>CM062814.1:975207976-985207976 GCA_031772625.1 Pinus tabuliformis
ATAAATTTGAATATTTTTACAAGAAAATATCCCCAAACATTTTACAGTTTTCATATTTAGAACTAGTAAGATTCACCAAGGTTTAGACACTTTAAGATAAATTTGTATATGTAAAGTTTTCCTTGAATTTACAAGGCTATTCCCACTAATAAATGACCAAATTGATGAACATCAAGATACTCTCATTCAATAGTGTTGGTAGGTTGCGACAAGACCAAAATGTAGCTTGTGTAATTGAGAATATCAACAATATGAATACACGATACTAGGATAGGTTCACTAAGATGATGACTCAACTACAACTAGAGTTAGTAAAGAAAGAAGAAGGATTGGAAATGGTACAAGTAACCATCAATGAAACCATGGAAGAAAAGCCACCTTCCATTGCCAATGTCAAAGCAATCACAATTATTGAGACAACTTTGGTAAGCATAAATTATTTTAATATTGCATATTATCATTTAAGTGAATTTGAAATGCATACCATAGGAATTGGTTTGAAATTATTAAAGAACTTGGGCTATGATGGATAAGTGTTAGAAAGGAGAAAACAAGGCACCCTAAGCCCTATTGTAACTGAAAAATGTGTCTAGCAAGAAGGCCTAGGTTGTTATGGAAAAAAAAGAATTCCATGAAAGAAAATATCACATTCATAAAGGAAAAGAACATGGCAAAGACGTCATTTTTGTTAGAAAAAATAGAAGCAGTGAATGAAGGTGTAAGTACCCTACCACTTCAACGTTCTTATGGTAAATTGTAGGAAGGTTGTGATAGGAATAATTTGAAGACTCAACTTGCAAAATCACTTAGAAGAGGTGGCATGCAAGTCAACCAAAACAATACGAATACTAAGAGGTATGAATTAGGTAAGAGATCTCTTATTTTTCACTATTGTAGAAATAAATTCCATAATACTTCTAACTATTGGTACTTAGAGGCATGTTTATTTTGTGGAAAGAAATTCCATTGTTGGCAGAAGCAAGCCACATACCACAAGCAAGAAATGTTTTAGAAGAATAATGGGAGAAAGACATCCCCATTCCAACAATGAATACTAAGGAATAGGGAGAAACGATGTATGTCAAGTCATCCATATAAAACCGCCAAAACAAATTGCCACCATTGCAAGTCAACAAGCCATTGGGAAGCCTACCATTGTAGACTTCATGATAAGATTCACCTCATAACCATGTGGCCAAGAGAAGAGTTTGGAGAGATATTAAAGAGGATGATGGGTATCCTAAATCTTCAACCCAAGGAGAAAAAGTTGTCGAAGGAGTTATAACCGCACATGAGGTCAAAATCACTATCATAGAGCACAATTTGTCGATGTTGGAAACAAACGAATTCTCACTCCAATTGTTTCACATGATCCTTCTATCATAGTGGCTACAACCACCCTCCAAAATTTTTTCCTTAGCCTATTTTGGAGCCTCCATACTAACCTTACACAGAACTTTGCCTTGCTTTTTCAAGTACTCAAGCTTCAATGTTTTCCTCGCACAAAGGAAGCCTGTCGATCACAATTGATCCATTCCCCTCACAGGCTGCTTACCCAAACTTGGTCCTGCTGTAGGCTAAGCATATTCCCCCTAAAAATTGTGCATTTCTGGAGGCCAACCAGCCTCCCCTCCAAGAATTGCGCAATCCTCTCTGACAGCTTGTTGAGCTCCATGATTGCGCAATCCTGCCAGCCAACCCTCCTGACAGGATTTGCACAAAATTTCCCAGTAGCAGGCTATTCAGCCTAGGATTTGCACAAATCTAGGTAGCAGTCAGTTACTCTACCCAAAAATTGTGCAAACCTCCTAGGTAGTTAGCCCAGCTCCCAGCCAGGAATGAACATTTTTCCCAAGCAGTTGACCAGCTGCATGCATGAACAGTCTGGTTGACCAGTTCCACCCGGGACCAAGGAAACTTGAATTTCATGATGCATGACTTGATCTTCCTAGAATAGCAAGAGAAAACATGCAAAAGGCATCCCATGATTCAGGGAGCTATTTTTAGCAGCCGGGGGTTACATGCAAAGTTGTTTTAGAAGTTTCCCTCCAAGTGTCGCTTTTTTCTAGATTTGTGGCATGCACATCATGAGACTAAAATTATTTATTCAACACATTAGAGCTCATTCATTCACATTGATCTTGGATCTCTGGCATCCCACAACGCATCCAGGACTCTTCGACACATCTGGCTTAGCTATTCACGGGTAAGTGGCCTCAACTTTTCTTTTTCAACATTTATGTCGCTTTTTGTGTATTCGCTTGTGTGAGTGTTGTTTGCTTGATTTATTTGAATGCCTACTCTCGTTTACATTTATTCTAGCTTTTCCTAGCTCTATTTTAGTTTTTGTTGCTATCTCACTATTGTCACATGCATGCAATTGTTTTTCACAGATGTTCACCCAATTGACGAACTGCCTCACCCACATGCATGTTGATTTGTTTGCTGAATCTTTCATTCATGTTTTTCATGCAATACCAATCACTTCTACTATCACTTAGTGTCACCATGCATTTACTATCTTAGTTGCTTTCAGTTTCCCATTAGTGAGTCAGGCCAACCTTGGCTTGGACTCTGCCTTCACCAAGGTTGCATTGCACAATCTAGGGAAGGAAGGCTCACCTTCCTCTCTAGATTTGCGCATTCCCACCCAACACTTGCCTCTAGGACTGTTTTGCGCATTTCTGGAGGACAGTGGCTCCTTGGCCCAAGAAACTGTGCAAATCTGTCCCTGGGCCAATAGTCCTTCTCAATTGGAATTGCGCATTGCGCAATCCAAACAATCACTAGCCAGATTAGATCGTGCATTACGCAGTTCCAGCAGTTAGTCAGTCTCCCAACAACCCAGACTATGCCTTGTGTAGTCTTGGCAGTCGGTCTCTTGACCTCGCAGTCGAAATTGTGCAAACTTCATGATCATTCACCTAGGTATGTTGCAAGTCAGTTCTCATGTTCATTTTGGTTTTCGACTGACAGATTGATTTCCATGAGTGTTGCCATGTCTCCATGTATTGCAGAAATTAATCTGCCTCTCAGCAGTACAAGTATAGTGGTTTCTAGGAGAGTAGAGACGAAGACACTGTTCAAAGCACACTTGGGGATGCATTCGATCAAGTTTCTATGGACTTGCCTACCCACAAAGACATCAAATTGTTTGTAGACAAGGACATCAATATATGATAGCAGAATCATCACAACGAGAAGCATCATGAACAACAACTGAAGACAACATACCAAATGCAACGAATGCAAGAGGAGGGTTGTTGACAACACGGAGGCGGAACAAGGTTGCAAGCTCAAGCAGATCCATTGATGATGAAAGAAACTTTGGAGACTCTGGCTATGAGGTGATGGCGCGACATGAAGATCATGCAAAGATAAAGAATGGAACAAAGAAGGAGTTGCATGTGCTGAAGCAACAACTCAAGGAAGAACATGAAGCTGCACAGATAAACGAATGAGTTGCAGCAGGATCAGGAACAATAGTGGGTGCATCGTGCACTCACGGATGAAACTGCGCCCGTACAAGTTAAAGATCCATCCTAGCAGCTAACATGGAGCAGACATGGTGAGAAGTGTTGGTGATCACATGTAAGGGATTCAACAACATGCATGTCATTGTGCACAAGCATGCAATCCAACCCATTCAACAGACTCACCAAGGTGAAGACAAGAAGCAAGTCCAACTAGGTTTGAACATGTACTTCAGCAAGTTGATGCACATGACCAACAACATGCACTTGAAGATCAACATGGACACTATGCATCAATGTTTTTATGGTTCAAGCGTACCCAAGAATACCATACGCATGGTAGCAGACGAGTTGGATGAAGGGGCGAAACCAATGCACTGGTTGCAATAGAGGCAAGACTTCAACAAGATGTCACCTTGAGGTGCATGCACACCATCATTGACGACCAAGATTGGCATCAGCTCACCACCTTCACCATCACAAGAATGTCAAATAGTTGGTCTCATCACAATGGACCAAGTGCCAGTGATGTCTTGCAAGGCTTGCTCAAGCCATGTTGTCTCACATGAGTACATGTACATTGTAATGTTGAGTCATGTCAAGTGTAAGTAAAGTGTCAATAGTTGGATGTAAGAGTCATAGAGTAGGTGAAGAGTCATGAGGATAGTTGAACTGTCATAAAGGGGAATGTCAAGGGTCACCCCACCCTTTTCTATAAATAGTTCCTCATAACTCATGGTAGAGGCTTTTGGTCAGCCAAGCCTCTACCGAGACTATATTGAAGAAGGCTTGGACAATATTGTAACGTGCCTTGGCTTCTCCACTGCATGGAGCTAGTACATTTCTTTGGAGGAGCAAGCGGATGTGGCTCTAATGTTCCATTATTGGGGCTAGCAGGTTTACATGGATGTATTTGATGATTATGACTTACACTTATTTATATAATAAGAGCCAACACATTTTCATGCATATGTTGTTATTGTAGTTGGACTGCTCTAGTTTCCTTAATGATATATGTTGTTTAACTTACGTACTTGTGTATGAACTGATTTATATAAAATTATATGAATCTTGTTGTTAATGTGTTGCATATGTTGTTAATTTTGTCACTGTCCATGTCGACTGCGCTGCCGGACATCAAACATACCTTTCACTTGAACCTTGCTATAACAACCATCGCACTTGTCTCAGACTGATCCTTGAGTGTTGTACATGTTATCTTACCTTGTATGATGTGACTGCTACATCCGAGTGGACTACTCTGCTGGAAGCTATGCATGTCCTTTTGTGTTGTGTGTTCCTAGCTGAGTTAGGACTAATCCCTTTCAACCTGGAACTCACCTTCACCTCCTTCCCCCTTCGAAGTGTTGGAACCTCTCATACACCTTCCTTGACTCACTGCATCAGTCACACCCTTGATGCTTATAGAGTTATCCTACTTGCCTCTATGTGACATCGTGGTCAAGGAATTACCTTACGACCCACTTCTAGGACTCCTATACCAAATGGTCTAAGGTTTAATTGAGACTTCTTACTAGGGAGATCCCCTTGAAATGTTGCCAGGTCCAACACCATCAAAATTTCTTGCACTAGAATGAGGGCCTATTGATAAGCAATGTCCTCTCATCCAATTTTGAACCTTTGCATATCTTTCATGGAGTCTTACACTCTATTTCCCCCGAGGTGTTTTTCAAATTGTGAAGATGTCTCCATCTTGTGGAAGATTTTCGATCTCTTGTCCACTCATACATATGATTGTGAAGGCAAAGTGGCCTCACCTGAGCACTTACATAACTTTCTTTCCATGATTCATGAGGAAGATGAGTTTTCTAATGAACAGGCCAGTTTGTTGCTTGCATACACACTTCACGAATCTCCATTTCGTTGGGTGCTCAGCCTACCGGCTGACACCGTGCACTCATTTGAGCACTTCTGTGATCTTATTGAAGACACGTTCTATCATTTTGATCCAGACCATCTTGACCAGAAACTATTACAGCAATGGAGGGCTCCACATGAATTCGTTATTGATTTTTGGCAGCGCTTCTGTGACTTGCAGTTTCAAGCTCCAAGGAGCTAGATGAAGTTTGCTTATCTTTGGGACTGGTTCGAGTATTGCCTTAAGAAATCTGCCTGTCCCAAGAGGAAGCTTGATATCAAGCCTCACTCAACATTCTTCATTGACAAAGCTGCACAATCTCATGTGGGAGTAGGCACTGTCTCAACTGACTGTCCGCCTCCCCCTCATTCAATAGCTCTACCACTGCCCAATGATGTTGAGGATCATGCTTACACACATGTTCATTCTTCACACTCTCCCAACATCACTCCACTAAATTTTCATACAGATTTGATTGTGAGTCCTTCGAGTTCTCATATGCATTCTCTTCTTCAACCTTCATCTTCACACTCAGGTGTTCCTCCAGATGATGCTATCTTGTGTTTTTCCATTCCAGACTCTTCACTTGTTGGGAATGAGGAACAACCCACTGACGGAGTTGGTGTTGCACAACCAACATGAATTGTCATTCATGAAGAGTATGAGTGGGAGCTTGAACATCAACACTCAACGAAGGATGACTCCCTTCGATCTAAGCCCCCTCCATTCTTTCCTAACCTCTTTGGTCAACCTTCCATCCATGATTTTGAATGTGTGTCTTTGTCCACGAGTGCACCCATTGTTGATCACTTGGAGGACTCACCAGATGTTAGTCCATCATTCGACAATGGAGAGGATAAGCTATTCATTGAAGATCCACTTGATCCTTCATTTTTATTTTCTAGAAATGCAAAGGATGAGTTTGTTCGCTTTTCATCTACCCTTCTGTTTGATTCATATGATCATGAGGATGTCGAGGAATTCATTGATTTTTCTGATGGTGGTGGTCGTGATCCATTTGCTTCCAATTTTGATCACGACCATGAATCTATCACAGTTGATCTTTTGAAGCCACTGGTGTATGATGATCAACCTGGTGATGAAGTTGAGACATCCAAGATTGTCGAGCCACTTCAGCCCGAGCTGATGGTTATGTTAGGCCCTCACTCTCTTGGGGTTTGTCTCACTTCCGATCATGAAATTGTTCAATCACTCAGGGCTCCTCATCACTCATCTATATGCATTGAATATCCATCACACTCACAAATCACACTTCCTCCACTCGAACTGCATGATCCCATTTCTCATGCATTAGAGGAGTCTTACATTGCAAGCAGTTGTTCGCGACGCAAGTTATCTTTGTTTCTTTCGTTTTCTTGCATGTCACAGTCAAGAGCGTGCTTATGCTTCAAAGTTGCATGTAGTGTCACACAACACCAGGATAAGTCCATGGACCACCCGTCATGCACATGTAGTCACTCATGTCTCGTGGGCACTTTGAAACATGAAGTGTGGTTGTCTTCATTGTTATATCTTTCTTTCTTGTTGGTTCACACCACTGGGTTGCTCGCGGACCAAGCCTTCACCAACATGGGTCTACCAATGCATCGATGGCTGCATTGGAAGTATCAATTCACATGATCAGGGACAAGCACCGTTAATGTAGGAGTAGGAGTAGTGTTTTCTTTCAGTTGTTTTCTTGCATGCTTGTTTACTCATATGCTTTGTTTTCTTGTTTGTTTTTTTGCTTGTTTGTTTACTTGCTTTGCTTTCACTTTCACTTCTGATTTTGCTTTGCTTTGATGTTTGTTAGTTTGTTTTTTTCATCCGTAGGTCAGTCTTGCATGAAGCCATGTATGACTCTTGAAGCAAGTTGGGTAAAGTACAAGAGGGCTTGTACAACTATCACTACTTAGTTATCTGTCATCTCAACTTTGTATGATGATGTTAATTTTTGGTATGTTCTATGCTAGAGAAATTTATTTAAATTTTCACAGTTAGCAATCACATGAGCATTAAATTAAACTGTAGATAGAACATAAATATAAATCACAGAAGACAAGTCAAGATAAGAGGACAAAATATGTGGCGCTAGCCAGGGACAAACCCCAATGTGGGGAAACCCTTGATCAATTCTTCTTTTATGTTCTTCAAAGTTCAGCAGAGAAAGTGAGAGAGATAATACATTTACAACAGAAGTCAACACTTTGACTTATCTAGATCTGAGCATAGATCATCTCTTATAATGATATCATTTGAAGACATTATGCTTCAACTGATTCTCCAAGGTGATGGCTTCACCTAACATAGTGTTGCAGCATGTACTCATGTTGCACTTGTCACTGTGTTGCACCTAGTCACAGAGCTGCTCCCATCACTATGTTGCTCCCATCACTATGCTGCTCCCATCATCATGCTCATCATGGTTCATCGTTCATCATGCTTTCTCATTCATCATTATTATGCTGCATCCTTTATGCTGCACTATGCTGAACCCAAATTCATACTATAAATCATCATCATGCTGCTGAAATACATTCTTGTTGCTGCACTACTCACATTATGTTGTTGTGCCTATCATCATCATGCTGTCATAATACTTATGTTTCACTTTACATACTGCATATACCAGTCTTAGCTGCTTGCTATGGCTTGCAGCCTAGCAAAGCAACTAGGCTATAGTTGCACATTCCTTCTAGACAGCTTCTTCCTCAGTCCTCTAATATAGAGACAACTGCTACAAAACATACATAACCATGCTTGAGAACAACAGTCTTTAATATTGCTGCTGTTAGGATTCCCATCCTTGACTGCAACATATCTTCACATGAGGACTACGTCCTTTTGGAGAATTCATAGACAGTGTATATGTGCATTAGGGTTGTCCCCTTCATGACTGAGTTCGGCCCTTTTTGATGACTGCATTAAGGTTATCTCCTAGGGCTATTGGTATAGTGTATTAGGGCCTCCATTGACTATGTTTAGGGCTGCTTAGAACAACAAATTAGGGCATCCATTTTAGGGTTGTTGTGCTAGCGTATTAGGGCCTCCATTGACTGCATTTAGGGCTGCTTGGAATAGTGTTTTAGGGACTTCATTGACTGTGTTTAGGGAGCCTCCTTGATTGCATAGATTAGGGCTGCGGATTGACCTACGGCTAGGGCAATTGGGCTCCAATCAGACTGCGGCTATGCCTTCTTTGATTGCAGCTAGGGTATGGCTAGATCAGCCTCTAGAACAATGTATTCTCCTCTAGATCTCTCTGTCCACAAAACCAAAACAAGTGGAGAGAGATCACAAGATATGTGTGTTGCAAATGTCTTCAAGTCCTCTTCTATTTATACTAAAAATGTAGAGATTGAATAGACATGACGTTTGGGATTCTGAGCCTACATAAGTTGCTGGCCGACTTGACAATTTGATTTATACCACAAATAAATTCATATCTTCATAAATACTTATCGGAATTGGGTGATATTTAGATCAATTCTACACCTCTCAATGAGAGGGATCCAATAAAAATATCATTTTCCATAAATAAGATGACCCACATGGAGTTTGGCCCTAGTTTCCAACTTTAACACTCCCTCTCAACTAGGGATAACTCCATCCGCTGATCCATATGTCCAACTATACTATCTCTGCGATCAGTTCCCTGCACTGCTTTGCTCAGCTCTGCCTCGCTTTGCTCGGCTCTGCTCAACTCTGCTGGCTCTGCTCAGCTCTGCTAGCTTTGCTCAGATCTGCTCAGCTCTGCTAGCTCTACTCTTCTCTGCTCAACTCTACTCTGCTGAACCATGAAGAAGAAGAATTGATCGAGAATGTGTCATACCATTCTCCAATGACTTGAAGTCAGTCTCAAAGTGTGTACCATTGGGCGTAGTCCAGTTCTCTATTGACTCGAAGTCAGTGTCATAGTGGGTACAACTCCTACCACTGGTCCCAGACCAGTTCTCTACTAACTTGAAGTCAGTCTCAGAGTATGTACCACTGGTCCCAGACCAGTCCTCTACTGACCTGAAGTTAGTGTCATAGTGGGTACAACTCCTACCACTGGTCCCAGACTAGTCCTCTACTTCCCCCAGACCAGTCCTCTACTGACCTGAAGTCAGTGTCATAGTGGGTACAACTCCTACCACTGGTCCTAGACCAGTATCATTGATCCCAGATCAATGAAGGTCATCCTAGCATAGGGAGTACGGTAGATACAACAATGCGTCTATTGGTACTACTATGTTCCCTATCCTCATTTACCTTCTCGTTGATCAGATGAGAGGTACTTCCCATGAGTCCCAGACTGCATGGGTAGGATGCCTCGACAGGAGAACTAATCATCTTGTCCACAGGAGAGAAAATCATCCTGTCCCACAAGAGAGTGGATCATCTTGTCCCACAATATAGCGAATAATCTTGTCCACAGGAGAGCGAATCATCTTGTCCACAGGAGAGTGAATCATCCTGTCCCACAAGAGAGTGAATCATCTTTTCCCACAAGAGAGTGAATCATCTTGTCCACAAGAGAGCGAATCATCCTGTCCACAAGAGAGTGAATCATCCTATTCCACAAGAGAGCGAATCATCTTGTCCCACAAGAGAGCGAATCATCTTATCCTAGTGCGCACCACCAGGGGAGGGTGAGTCACCCCGTGGTCGTAAGTTGCTCTAGTAAGAACCGCAAGCCCCCAGAGCTCCCAGAGCTCAATGTATGCAACGTGCAGGACCCTTTTACAACGGTCTCTCGATGACTCCAAGTAATTTGGTAAAATCAAAAATTTGATCTTTCCCCCGGGGCTTTGACAAAGTGTAGCGACCTGTACATCATCTCATATCGATGGAGCCTCCTTGCTCATCGACTTACCATATCCCAGATAAGGCAGTATATGATGTCTATCTGCTGGAGCAATCATCAAATACAGGATTCCTCAATAATAGAATCCCACCTCTGGTTGTCATAGAGAATCACAATGGTATTCATCATGTGTACTCATAGAAGAGTTTCCACAACCAGGCAACTTCATACGAGATCATACTCATAGCTATATATTCGGTCTCGACTTCTACTTCCTACTTGTCCATGATATCAAAGCAGAATCCAAAAAGAACCAGCACTTAGAAGTGCTCTACTGTTCCACCACACTGCCTGCCCAGCCAGTATTCGAATAATATGCAGTTTCATATTTCCGGCAGTGTATCTCAATCCATGGGAGATTGTGCCCCAAAGATATCTTAGAGGATTCTTGGCATCAATCCACTAAGGCTTAATGAAATATGAGCTCATCATGCTAACTACAAAACATATTTTCAGATTGAAGTTCACCAAGAACATCAACGTAGATGGGTTTATGAAACTCAAAGGCATTTCCCACATCTGGTCCGACATCATCACCATACAACTCCTGAAAGTTAGTATCCTCGTGGTAGTCACAGGCTAGCAGTTCATCATTCCACATCCTGAATCCAACTCCCTCTTACTTCTGCAAGTGAGAGGGTCTGCACCTGTCAAAAATAGGTCATTCTCATAAGGTGTCGATATGAGAGGTCTATCATCCACAACCTTCGAGTAATGGTTTGGATTAGCTTCACTCCTAGTGAATCTTAGCTTCATTAGGTAGCTATCAATCCTCTCATACTACGCCTGAGGTGTTTTTCTTCAAGCCATAGAGGGCTTTCTTCCACCTGTATACATGAGATTCTTGATCATGAATCTCAAACTCCTCGGATTGTTCCAAACCTGTGGACCTACTGCATGAGTGGAATGGTCCCCTTATCAGATTTTCCTTCGGTACATCTCAGACATGTACCTTCATGCTCCTTTTGAATTCAGGCATCCCTGTCACCATCTGACTCACAGACCTCTGGTGCTGTGTAAATGGACTTGGTCCCCAGTGGACTTTCTACAACTTGATACAACCTTGAATTTAAAAACATATTTGGAAAATCTATTTTCAAACACGTACCTTTCCATCAATGAGTGCCACCCTGTAACCTTTGACTTCCATTGCTGAAATGGACACCAGGTTCTTCTTGCGATTAGGTACATAAAAGATATTTTGTAAATGAATCGAGTTACCCTCATTCAATTGAGGGGTAACATTCCCTACACCCTTTCCGGGATAGGTGGCATTGGCTCCAAGTATAATATAATCCCACGATTGTTTCCATCTCTACCAAATTAGAGAGTGCACCCTTCTATCTGATGAAGTGCCTTGAAGCACTACAATCAATAAGCTAGATTCCCAAAGAATCTGAAGGAGAGGGCCAATACAAGATAATGCTTCTTTATCTTATCATAAACAACATTTGATTCTTCATACCTGGGGTTCCTTGCTTTCTTTGAAGAGTCGACCATTTCCTTGATGACCTGCATTACCAATCATTCCTTTGATCATTGAAGATGTCCATGGAATGATTGCTATCTTCATCAGGAGATGTGTCTCTGCCATTCAGACACTCCTTCGCATAATGGCTGAACTTATTGCAACCAAGGCATCCACCTTTTCTTCCACCATTAGATCCGAACTTCCCAATGAAGTGATCTTTAAGTACGCCATCAGAAACTTTCGCTGTGCCATTCTGATAATATTCTCTGCTTCCACTTCACCCTCGGTGGATGTGAAGAGGGATGAGGAACCCATTGATCCTTTTGTCCTTTCCCAACTGTCTTCAGTGATTTCTCTTTCACTCTTGGTTGGGCATTGTATTTACCTCAGCTCCGATACCATGTTAATTTTTGGTATCATCTATGCTAGAGCAATTTATTTAAATTTTCGCAGTTAGCAATCACATCAGCATTAACGTAAACTGCAGATAGAACATAAATATAAATCATAGAATACAAGCCAAGACAAGAGGACACAAGATGTGGTGCTAGCCAGGGACAAACCCCAATGTGGGGAAACCCTTGATCAATTCTTCTTTTATGTTCTTCAAAGTTCAGCAAAGAAAGTGAGAGAGATAGTAAATTTACAATAGAAGTCAACACTTTGACTTATCTAGATCTGAGCATAGATAATCTCTTATAATGAGATCAGTTGAAGACATTTTGCTTCAACTAATTCTCCAAGGTGATGGCTTCACCTAACATAGTGTTGTAGTTTGTACTCATGTTCCACCCGTCATTGTGCTGCACCTAGTCACAGAGCTGCTCCCATCACTATGTTGCTCCCATTATCATGCTCATCATGCTGCATCATTCATCGTGCTGTCTCATTCATCATTATTATGCTGCATCCTTCATGCTGCACTATGTTGAACCCAAATTCATACTATAAATCATCATCATGCTGCTGCAATACATTCTTGTTGCTGCACTACTCACATTATGCTACTATACCTATCATCATCATGTTGTCGTAATACTTATGCTGCACTTTACATATTGTATATACCCGTCTTAGCTGCTTGCTATGGATTGCAGCCTAGCAGAGCAGCTAGGCTATAGTTGCACACTTCTTCTAGACAGCTTCTTCCTCAGTCCTCTAATATAGATACAACTGCTACCAAAAATACATAACCATGCTTGAAAACAACAACCTTTAATATTGTTGTTGTTAGGATTCCCATCCTTGACTGCAACATATATTCACATGAGGACTGCGTCCTTTTGGAGCATTCATAGACAATGTATATGTGCATTAGGGCTATCCTCCTTCATGGTTGAGTTAGGTCCTTTTTGATGACTGTGTTAAGTTTATCTCCTAGGGCTGCTGGTACAGCGTATTAGGGCCTCCATTTTAGGGCTGTTGGGACAGCGTATTAGGTCCTCCATTGACGGCTTTTAGGGCTGCTTGGAACAACAAATTAGGGCCTCCATTTTAGGGCTGTTGGGATAGCGTATTAGGGCCTCTATTTACTACATTTAGGGCTACTTGGAACAGTGAATTAGGGCCTTCATTGACTACTTTTAGGGAGCCTCCTTGATTGCGTATATTAGGGTTGATGATTGACCTGCGGCTAGGGAAATTGGGCTCCAATCAGACTGTGCTATGCCTTCTTTGACTATGCTATGCATTCTTTGACTGTAGCTAGGGTATGGCTAGATCAGCCTTTAGAACAACGTATTCTCCTCTAGATCTCTCTATCCACAAAACTCAAACAAGTGGAGAGAGATCACAAGAGATGTGTGTTGCAAATGTCTTCAAGTCCTCTTCTATTTATACTAAAAACGTAGAGGTTGAATAGACATGATGTTTGGGCTTCGGAGGCTACATAAGTTGCTGGCCGACTTGACAATTTGATTTATACCACAAATAAATTCATATCTTCATAAATACTTATCAGAATCGGATGATATTTAGGTCAATCCTACACCTCTCAATGAGAGGGATCCAATAAAAATATCAACTGCCATAAATAAGATGACCCACATGGAGTTTGGCCCTAGTTTCCAGTTTTAACATATGATCTTGTTACTCTTAGTCCATGATATATCGAAGGAAAATACGTACTGTTTGAAGTGAACCTTGGTAAAAATACAACGCTTGTGCACTAACTAGTGTCACCTTCTCTAGTCAGTTGTTTTTGGGTTAACCCTTGTCAGCTTAGTCAAGTAGAGTATGGTGAGGGGGAAAACCTTAACATGAACATCATAGATATAATAAATTACTTCTTTGCTGTAACAACCTCCTCTTCTCTCAATAAGTCGGGATCCCTCTTCTGCCTCTGAAATGAATAAGTGCTATGCACAGTGAAAATGAAAATGAAAAAATGAAAAGTCATAAAATGGAAAATTAAAAATGAATAAGGCAAAAGAAGAGAAAGGCTTCCTACGCAAGGAGGTGATGCAAATAACTTTTCCGGGGTACTGACCAGGCTCGCTAGCAGTGGAGCCATGATTGTGTCCCTATGTGACTCCACCGGGGTACTGTCCAGGCCTGCTGGCAGTGGAGCAACACCAGATATGAAACTAAGACTCTGACAAATATACTTCTTGTGCACCTATATAACCCTCAACCCCAATCAAAACAACTTTGTTTCCTTGGCTTGGAATGTGTGTCAATCAACCAAGGGCTTTGTTAGGCCCCTATATTACTAGTGTAACCCCTTATTGTTATTAGTAAAACCCACCTATTATATTGATGTACCCATGTAGTGCCCATATTGTTACTAATGTACCCAATAGAAGCCCACTACTGTTATTATTGTGCCCTTACATTATTATTGTTATGTCGGCTCTGATTATGTTATGACCCCTTAGACTCCTATATATAGAAAGGAGGTCTTTTCATTTGTATCATCCAAGAATTGTTCATTTATGTAATGTAAAGGAGGTTGCCCCCTCGAAGAGGCTAAATTCTAAGGCATTGATCTATCTTTTCTATCTTTTCTTGAGCTGGTTTCATAACATTTGGTATCAGAGCTTTGGATTCTAGGGTCTCGCTGCTCCAAACAAATCATCGTGGCATTTTCGCTATAACTTTTTTTCTGTGACGTTTTAGAAGTCACAAAAAAAACCCAGTTGAGAAGAAATCGTGCTGAACCTTGGGTCCTAATTTCAGAGCTTTTCACGTGATATTCACGGAGATATGATCTGAGGAAGTTGGTCTTTTTGCAGACTCCTGAATTACATTCAAAACAGGTGACCTGAGGAAAATCGTCATAAATTTCTCTCTGAGCATCGGATTGATATTTCGTAAGAAGTTATAGAAAGAGGACAGACTGTATTTTCTTGTATATCTTTTTCAGAACCAAAGGTCGAGAAATTGACACGTGGCACTTCATACAAGTTCGCTCTTCTGGATAGGTCTATAATCAGGTCATCTTGGGAGATTGTGCATAACTCTTTCTTGCAGAATCCAATTTGGATAAGACTGGTGGCATTGGAAAGAGGACATAGAGGGCTACTACAGGTAGCAATTTTAGAACTGAAATATCCAAAATTACAGAGTTATAGTCGTCGCAAGATTGAGATCATAAAATCAAGAAAAAGCAAGATGAGGAAGTTTGATGGCAAGGATCTGGTAAATTGGATACTTCAGATGGAGCAATATTTTGATCTACATGGTGTACCACTGTTACAAAAGGTATGTATTGCATCTTCATATTTAGAACCAGATCAACTTTTATGGTATAAAGGGCTTTGTTCTCGTAAACAACTTGTTACGTGGTCAATTCTCACGGAGGAAATGATAGCACATTATGAGGATACAAAGAGCAACACCTTCTTTAGAGAAACACCACAACAATTGGAAAGAGTAAAAGGGCTTTGTGACATATTGGAAAGTAAAATTATGGCAACAAGGAAGTATACCCCTCACAACTATAACTATGGAAGTGTTGTTTCTCCAAGCCTTCCAGAACCTACAAGGGTTACACCACAACAATTGGAAGAAAAAAGAGAAAAAGGGATTTGTTACAATTGTGATAGCAAATGCACTAAAGTTCATAAGTGTGCCGACAAGAAATTATTTTACATAGTGTATGAAGAGGAGGAAGAAAAGGATCAAGAAACATCAAAAGAAGAGGATATATGCCAGGACTCAACCCCAGAGAAAGAAGAAATGAATCAGAACATATCTTGTAAACTATTGGCAAGAATGACCACTCCTCAAACTCTCAAGATAGAAGGACATATCAAGAAGAAAAAGGTGCAAGAAGTGAAAAATCACATCAAGAAAGAAGAAATGAATCCAGCCATATCTTGTAATTCACTGGTTGGAATTACCACTCCTCAAACTATCCAGATAGAAGGACATATCAAGAAGAAAAATGTTCAAGAAGTGAAAGATCAAATCGAGCATCAAGAAATGAATCCGACCATATCTTGTAAAGGATTGGAAGAAATTACCACTCCTCAAACTCTAAAGATAGAAGGACATATCAAGAAGAAAAAGGTTCAAGCAGTGAAAGATCACATCGAGCATCAACAACAAGTTCTCCAACTTTTAAAGGATAACGCCACTTCGGTGCAAAATCAAATGAAACAACAGGTAGATCAACATCATAGTGAAAAATGTTTTGATGTAGGCGACCGGGTATTTTTACTGCTACATCTAAAGCAAGCTATTTATGAGAAGGAAATGTTGGCAATACCACATGCACTTAAAAAATGGCGACCTTACCGAATGGGAATACTCTTCAAGGATAAGGATGTGGAAGCATTGTTTTGTGTTATTTCTATTATCCAACCAGATTGGATAAACGAAGCAAGGGATCAATGGAAGAAGGACAAAGAATTATGGCCACTTATTCAAAAGTTGCAGAAGATCCCAATTCAAACAATATTGCCAGATATTGAAAAGGAAGGAAAAATCATATTAGAACCTGGAGAATTCACTGAAACAAGAACCCGATAACTACGAAATCGATCAATTTCAGAGTATCTCATCAAGTGGAAGAACTTACCCGCTGAAGATTCCACATGGGAGGACAAGAATATAATACAGAAGCATCAAGGACTACTCAAGCGTTGAGGACAATGCTTTTTGAAGGAGAGGGGCATGTTAGGCCCCTATACTACTAGTGTAACCCCTTATTGTTATTAGTAAAACCCACTTATTATATTGATGTACCCATGTAGTGCCCATATTGTTACTAATGTACCCAATAGAAGCCCACTACTGTTATTATTGTGCCCTTACATTATTATTGTTATGTCGGCTCTGATTATGTTATGACCCCTTAGACTCCTATATATAGAAAGGAGGTCTTTTCATTTGTATCATCCAAGAATTGTTCATTTATGTAATGTAAAGGAGGTTTCCCCCTCGAAGAGGCTAAATTCTAAGGCGTTGATCTATCTTTTCTATCTTTTCTTGAGCTGGTTTCATAACAGGCTTGGCAGATGCCACATCTTTTAATCAAGTTAGTGTGAAACCAAGATGAGCTAAGAGCTGGAAAATAATTCCGGAGGTGTTAGACTTGCTTTTCACGAACAAGGTCTATGCAGAGAGCTGGAGTTCTACTAGTGTGTCGCAAGGTGTTGTAGTGGCTACAACCACCCTCCAAAATTTTTCCTTAGCCTGTTTTGGAGCCTCCCTACCAACCTTACACAACATTTTGTCTTGCTTCGTCAAGTACTCAAGCTTCAATGTTTTCCTTGCACAAAGGAAACTTGTCAATCATAGTTGATCCATTCCCCTCAAAGGATGCTTACCTAGACTTGATTCAGATGTAGGCTGAGCAAATTCCCCCTGAAAATTCCACATTTCTTGAGGGAAACCAACCTTCCCTCTAGGAATTGCACAATCCTCTCTAACAGCCTGCTGGGCTCGAGGATTGCGTAATCATGCCAACCAACCCTCCCAACAGTATTTGCGAAAATTTTCCCAACAACAAGTTGTTCAACCAAAGATTTGTGCAAATATGGGTAGCAACCAGATTCTCTGCCCATAAATTACGCAAACCTCATGGGAATTTAGCCCAGCTCCCATCCAGGAATGCACATTTTTCCCAAGCTGTTGATCAGCTGCATGCATGAACAGTCTGGTTGACCAATTCCACCTGGGACCGAGCAAATGTTACTTGCATGCATGCATGACTTGATCTTCCCAGAATAGCAAGAGACAACATGCAAAAGGCATCCCATGATTCAGGGAGCTATTTTTAGAAACTAGGGGTTACATGCAAAGTTGTTTTAGAAGTTTCCCTCCAAGTGTCATTTTCCTAGATTTGCGGCATGCATGTCATGAGACCAAAATTATTTATTCGACGCATCAGAGCTCATTCATTCACATCGATCTTGGAGCTCTGACATCCCACATCACATCCAGGACTCTTCGACACATCCGGCTCAACTATTCATGGGTAAGTGGCCTCAACTTGTCTTTTTCATCATTTCTATTGCTTTTTGTGTATTCGCTTGTGTGAGTGTTGTTTTCTTGATTTCTTTGAATGCTTGCTGTCATTTACATGTTTTCTGTCTTTACCTAGGTTTGTTTCAGTTTTCGTTGCTATTTGGCTGCTGTCGCATGCATGAAACTGTTTTGCACGGATGTTCACCCAACCGGTGAGCTACCTCACCCACATGCATGTTGATATCTTTGTTGAATATTTCATTCATCTTCTGCATGCACTGTCAATCACTTCTTTTATCACTTAGTGTCTCGATGCATTTACTGTCTTAATTGCTTTCAGTTTCCCATCGATGAGTCAGGCCAAACTTGGCCTGGAATCTGCTTTCACCAAGGCTGCATTGTGCAATATGGGAAAGGAAGGCTCACCTTCCTCTCCATATTTGTGCATTCCTACCCAATACTAGCCTCCATGACTGTTTTGACCATTTTTGGAGGACAATGGCTGCTTGGCCGAAGAAATTGCGCAAATCTGTCCCTGGGCCAACAATCCTTCCTAGCTAGAATTGTGCATTGCACAATCCCAACAGTCAGTAGCCAGACTAGACTATGCATTATGCAGTTCCAATAGTAATTCAGTCTCCTAGTAGCCAAAACTGTGCCTTGTGCAGTCTTGGTAGTCGGTCTCTCGACTTCCCGGCCGAAATTTCCCAACCCTCTTGATCATTCAACCAGGTATGTTGCAAGTTAGTTCTCATATTCATTTTGGTTTTTGACTAATAGATTGCTTTCCATGAGTGTTTCCATGTCTCTAGGTATCATAGGCATTCATCTCGCTCTCAACAATATAGTACAATGGTTTCCAGGAGAGTAGATACAAAGACATCGTTTAGAGCACACTTGGGGATGCAGTTGATCAAGTTTCTATGGACTTGCCTACCCACGAAGACATTAAGTTGTTCATAGACAAGGACATCAAGATATGACAACAACAACATCATAGTGAGTAGCATCATGAACAACAACTGAAGACAACATACCAAATGCAACGAATGCAAGAGGAGGGTTGTTGACAACATGGAGGTGGAACAAGGTTGAAAGCTCAAGCAGATCCATTGATGATGAAAGCAACTTTGGAGACTCCGACTATGAGGTGATGGCATGACATGAATATCATGCGAAGATAGAGAATGGAGCAAAGAAGGAGTTGAATGTGTTGAAGCAACAACTCAAGGAAGAACATGAAGCTGCACATATATAAGATTAAGTTGCAGCAGGATCAGGAACAACAATGGGCACATCATGCACTCACGGATGAGAATGTGCCCATATAAGTTAAAGATCCATCTGAGCAACTAACATGGAGCATACATGGTGAGCAGTGTTGGTGATCACATGCAAGGGATTCAACAACATGCATGTCATTGTGCACACACATGAAATCCAACCCATTCAACACACTCACCAAGGCGAAGACAAGAAGCAAATCCAACTGGGGCTGAACATGTACTTCGACAAGTTGATGTGCATGACCACCAGCACACACTTGAATATCAGCACAAACACTATGCATTAGTGTGTTTCCGGTTCAACCGCACCCAAGAAGACCATGCTCATGGTAGCAAATGAGTTGGATGAAGGGGCCGAACCAATGCACCGGTTGCAACGGAGGCAAGAGTAAGCATATGTGGCTGTAAAGTTCCACTGTTGGGGCTAGCAGGTTAACATGGATGTATTGTATGACTGTGACTTACACTTCTTTATATAATAAAAGGCATCACATTTTCATGCATATGTTGGTATTGTAGTTGGACTGCTATGGTTGCCTTAATGATATATGTTGTTTAACTTACATACTTATGTATGAAATGATTTGTATGCAATTATATGAATCTTTTTGTTAATGTGTTGCATATGTTGTTAATGATGTCACCATCCCTGTCGACTGCTCTGCCGGACATTAGACAAACCTTTCACTTGAACCTTGCCATAACAACCATCGCACCCATCTCGGATTGATCTGTGAGTGATGTACGTGTTATCTTACCTTGTATGATGTGACTGCCGCATCCGAGTGGACTGCTCCACTGGAAGCTGTGCATGTCCATTGTGTTGTGTGTTCCTAGCCAAGCTGGGACTGATCCCTTTCAACCTGGAACTCACCTTCACCTCCTTCCCCCTTCAAAGTGTTGGAACCTCTCATACACCTTCCTTGAATCACTGCATCGGTCACACCCTTGCTGCTGACAGAGTTATCCTACTTGCCTCTGTGCGACATCGCGGTTAAGGCATTAGCTTACGACCCACTGCTGGGACTCCTACACCAAATGGTGTGAGGTCTAATTGGGACTTCTTACCAGGGAGATCCCCTTGACATGTTGGTGGGTCTAGAACCATCAACACCCTTTGAAATAGATTCCATTCCTAAATATCTATTATATATTAGTGCGTGGAAGTCAATGTCATTCCCTTATTTTTGTACCATCCAAATATTGAGGCATTCTATAAACCTCACTTAAACTATAGCCGATTTATGATTTTCACCTATTGCCATAAACATGTTTGATTCATGAAATGTTTGGGTGGAATAAGGTGTTATGATTGCACATTAAGGTGGGCATTCAAGTGATGTTGTTTTAGGATTGACTTCTAGTAAGCACATGTCAACAATAGAGAGCTCTTTCCATGTGAAGAATTAATTAATCCTAGTAAAAGAAGGCAAACCATACATATTTTTGTGAAGTTGGTGCGTGATGGCATAGTTGTTGAGATCTCATTAAAAAACACAAACCAAAATTTAACATGGTTTTTTTGACTGCCAAGATGGATTGTCTCCAAGTCAGAGAGATATGGGAATGAGTTCTATTTGGAAATTTTAGATTTATCAATTACTTAGAACTGATTTTGTAAGAATACTTTTGCATTATAGGAACATGTGAGTTGGGAAAAAGAGCTAGAGTCATAGCTAGTATCTAGAGCCATGAGCGATTGAGCTAGAGGAAGAGCTGTAGCTAGGAGATAGTGTTACAACCATGTTTTTTAGAAGAAAATAGAAGGCACATTGATACAAATAAGTTTCCTTTAAGCTTTTGTAGACTCAAAAATCCCTTTAGTAACGAGGTGTGTGACAAACTATAGAATTGAGTTTTATACTGTGAAATTACGTACTTTGTTTTTGACTTATCCACCTCTTTTCCCATCAAATTTATCATTTAACCTTGTATATACACCATGGGAAACTTAAGGTATGAAATATGTGTTTACTAGTTTTCTTATCACATTTATAGATTAGAACTAAGAGGGTGTTAACAAAGTAGTTATATAATAATAATAATAATAATAATAATAATAATAATAATAGTAGTAGTAGTAGTATAGTAGTAAATGAAGAGGCACTAACTTAAGCTTGTAAAGGTTTGCAATTGGTATTATGTGATTATCGGCATGTGGAAATCATAAGAAGGAAACAACTTTAGTTTGGGAATTTAAGAGGAATCTATACACATAGGTGTAGTCACTTGCATATCATTCCATGGATGCTATGCAGAGGAACAATCACATGCTATTCTATTCTATGGATTTCGTCCAAGTACGAGAAAGGTATTTTTTGTCTAACAAGTTGCTGCATTAATGATTAAATATTGTCCAAGATGCCTCAGTGCATAACAATCATTACAATGCTGAGGGAAAATGAATAATTGCTCAAACTCTGTCCTTGTTATGTTTACTCTTTATTTAGACAATTGATGTATCACGTGGTAAACCGTTTTGGTTAAAATGACCTCTAAATATAGACATTTGTTGGGACATAGCTTCCCCTCTATCATATAAATATATGTACTCTTAAGCATAGCCCATGGATAGAAAGTGTGTGAACTATACTCTAATTTTGATTACTCTTAATATAAATCTTGCTTATGGATGCATTGGTTTATTTATTGAAGTCGCGTTGGTGAATTCATGAGTTCTTCGGTGTAGGCCAAACCTTAAGTTGGTCTTGCTCGAGGTAAGGTCATGTGTTGTGTTTATTTTCGATACATTGTTTGTTTAATTTCTGAAAATTATTTCTTGCAAGTTGTGTATTTTAATTTGATTGTAGATTAGGTAGAATCAACCAAGTTAATTCATGCAAAGTGTGTGTGTGCTAATTTCATTTTTCTGCAGTGTGTTAGAGTTTATTTTATTTATTTATCATATTTTTCCTAAGCCATTTTTAATTTTTGAGTGTGAAGGGTGATGATCCAATTGCTACAAAACCAACAAAAATTTCTGCAAAACTAGCAACACTGTTATGAAATCAACAATGGTTGTGGAAAAACCATAATCCTGAAGATTTTCCTACTTCCAATTGGAACAATGAGTTGGAGCCGAGTATTGGATTGGATTTAAATACATAAGACACAATGTGAGTGGACAAAGGTAGAGAATTAAATCTACTAAGTATTAAAAAAACAAGAAGACTTCTAGTTGTCAAAACCATTAAGGGCACAACTTGACAGGCTTGTGCCAAAAAATTAGGATTCTGGTTGGTAGAGTTCAAGAGAAAAAAAAGGAAAAATAATATATCTACTTTTTTCTTTTTAGGATGGCTTTTATAACGCCATGTGATATCAACATATTATTTGGATATGAATTCATAGGAATGATTATAATGCTGATAAAATCTTTAAGGCAATACTTTGGAACTAAGCCACATAAAGTAAGCAAAAGAATGACACAACTATATATCACATGCTCTCTACCATGGGTCAGGTCCTTTTTTAGCATCCCTTTAGTTTCTTTTCTAAAACTTTTTTAGGAGCTAGTAACATGTTAATATTATCATAAGCTTGCCTAATTTACTAATCTCTCATTCCACTAGACCCTTATATTCCACTCACCCTATGTGTCTCTTATTTTTCATATTCCCTTCCTACCTTTCACATTTTACCCTTTTATAACTCCTTAATAATTACCCTTTTATAAAATTGATTTTAACTCACCTTGATCAGGCCTATGGATGATTTATAACCCTATTAATATGTGTTGATTTTATTATGCTATAACCATTTATTTACATGCTATTCTCAATCAATGAATAAATAAGTGCCATGTAGCGCAATGATGCCCCATGACTGTTTTGCATCATGTTAGTCATTTCATAGCCTGTGCCACATTTCGTAGTAGGAGGTGTCATTTTGTAGCACCCCCCTTCACATGGTTGGTGGTACTTTTAGACTGAAAAAAAATATCATGGCACAAGAAGAGCAAACATCAAATCACAACTGGCTAGTCGGGAAATAGAATCAGGACATTAATGAAGGAAACCATCATATATATTGGGTTGGAAAACAACCAGTGGAAAGAGAAGGGTGTTACCCTTGACATAGGCAGTGCAAATTTGGGAGAAGATGGTAATATACATGGTTATACAATGGGTGTTTCTACATAATGGAAGTAAAAGTATACAAAGGCACCATGGGAGGGATAGTAGTTTGCATTGAGTCGACATATGTGGAAGCCATTCCAATGAATCCAATAGTAAGATATATTTTTTTTCAAGCTGAGTGTATTTTGTTCTTGGAGAATTTTTAAGGGCACAATACTCAGATCACTTTGGAGTTAGCCAACAATTTCAATGGATCTAAAGATTTAGTCTACCAAATCACTATGATGATGAATGAGGAAACCCTTGTAAAAATTATGGGGATCACACAAACTGGTGAAAAATGGTATAAAATCCTTAAGATTTATGGTGAAAATTGGTGCCCCTTCATTGAGGAACCCTCCCCATTACTAAACCTAAAGAAAGGGGTTCAAAGGGAGCTATTGCAACCTCTATGGTGAGATGGTGCCTACTTCATCCAAATGTTTATTACTTGTGAAGGTCGTTACAATATGGTGTATGATTATCAAATACATATTTTGATGCATTTAGCTAGAATCAAGGCCACAAACATCCCCTTTATCTTCTAAAAAGTCCGACGAGAATCGCTGTAATAGTCATAAGAGGAAGAATCCTGAAACCTCGTGAATCCTTAAACCACACTCTTTCACCAAGGTTTTATTAATATTATTTTTGAGGATGAGCTAAAACACACTCACATGCCATGGGGACTATTTTCAAAGTAGGCAAAGACCAAACCAAATGAAACAATTTTTCCAATTACCTTAAATTTGGCAACTAGAAGTGGGGTCGGCCATGATGGATAAACCTCATCAATGATACCCTGCAAGGCACCCACTCTCAAGTTTTATCAGGCACCCACTCATTGGGACAAGCAGAAGAAAAGGACACAATGACATGAATTGGAATGCTGCTTGGGATATTATTCTACTAGATAGTTCGTTCATCCTTTGTACCCATCGAGTGATATACACACATGCCTTCCTAAAAAAGAGGATGATGATGCATGAATACATGCATCAGGAATAGCAGGGGGGATATGACAAGATACAAAATTGAGCTTTTCGCTATGAAATTACCTACTTCGTTTTTTACTTATCCACCTCCTTTTCCGTTAAATTTATCATTAAACCTTGTGCATACACCATGGGAAACTCAAGGTATGAAATATGTGTTTACTAGTTTTATTATCATGTTTATAGATTAGAACTTGAGGCTATTAAAAGAGTAGTTTGATATATATATATATAAAATAGTAAATGAAGAGGCACTAAATTAAGCTTTTAAAGGTTGCAACTAGTATTATGTAATTACATGCATGTGGCAATCATAAGAAGGAAACAGATGTTACCTACATGTTTAATGACATGTTATAAATGTTGGAGAAAATGTAACTAGGTTTGGTCTTCATATATATAATTTTGATATTTGTACTTATTCAAGAAAAGAGAATTTATTTTGATATTATTTGTCACTTTCTTTCTCATTGAAAATAGGACAAGTATATTTTGAAGTGATTTTAGAGAGTCAAAATCAAAATGTAATTATGATGAGACCCTTTGAGGGAATGCTACATCATGTATGATATCATACAAGGTCATGGGAACACCTCCAAGAATGGTCAAATCCTCTACAATAATTAACGAAGTTTGCAAGCACCAAATAATGAATAAAAGATGAATTATAAAGAAAATTGTCAAGTCAGCTTCAAGGACAGTCATGTCAGCTACAAGAGGAGGGATAAACCTCTATTTATAGAGGTTGTCCACTCCTCATTAAACATGGAACACAAGATCTAAAATACGCAAGAAAGAGGAGATAAGAAGGATGAAAAAAAGCCAAGGTAAAAGGTCTATTAGGGCAGCGAAGCATGGAGGAAGGATAACGAAGGTGCAGGGTTGTGTTCTAGGGTATGTACAACCACACATGTGAAGGGATGAGGGACCCCCTATAGCTACATCAATAGTAATATGACAACATCATATTCCTTACTGTTTTGGGTGCAAAATAGACCTACAATGCCTCTCTCTAGTGAAGAAAGAAGGAAACGACAATGAGGTCAAGGGGATTGCTCCTAGGGTTTCTTTCCACACATGCGAAGTTTTCAGAAGTTAACTTATGCAGATTTGACCACAGTTGAGGGTAGCACACTTAAAGGTCTCATTTGTTGATCTAGGTTGATGTTGGTGGCCACCCACCTATCCCACTTGGACCTCCACAACTGTCTCTTTCAGTTTTTCAGTTTCCATAATTGTAGCACAATTTACTATTTTTAGTAGTTTTTTGGGTCCTAAACTTCCAGAGCCATTTTGAGGCCCTAAACTACGTTGTTTTGGGAAATATGGGTCCATAAACCAATGTTTCTCTTCCCAAAGTTGTAGTTCTCGGATATATATTTCTAATGAGCTATTGTATGTGTCAAACGAAGATCAGGTGCCAAAGTTACGACCCAAGGAAGTTGATGTACTAACTTACCGAAAATGGGGCCCACAATTTGGCATTTCATCTTCTAGGGTTAGGTTATGGGATGTGACGGGTTTTCCGTTGTTTCTCAACAATGAATAGGCCTTCGAGCCTCATTTTAATAGAGTTCAAAGGCATGTAGCCGCCACATCTGTTCTCAGAGATAAGCTACCATCGCCCTAGCTGGTTTATTTCCATTGCTGTTTGTAAGCATATTTCAGTATTTTGCATTAATGAAATGAAGTATTATTTCCGTTGCATCTCTGTGTTTATGGTTATCTCTATAATTTGTTGCATTCCTATTTAAATCCGAATCAGTGGTATCAGAGCGGTCTACTTTTTCTCTGTTTTTCTTTGCATGTCCCTAACGAGGTCAGGATATAAGGAGTTAGGGCTTGAACTGGTCGAACCTTTGCAAGACCATCCTTGCAAATCCCGACAGCCTCCCATGGCGGATGCAAAGAAAGATGAGGGGTTAGGAGATCCTATCAAAATCTTGCTCGAAGAAGCCCTCAAGCGACAAAGGAATGCGATGATAGACAGCTTTTCCCAGATCCTTTAGCGGCTACTCAGAGGCGACGCATCGGTTTCTAGAAACTACTTTGGAAATGCCACGCCCTTTAAGGTACAAGTTAATTTTGAAATCCCCATATTCGAGTGTCAGATAGATGCAGATGTCGTAGATAAATGGTTAAATTTTCTAGAGGGTTATTTTTCTGATCATGAATATTTGAGTTGGGAAAAGATTGTTTTCGCTCTTCTCAAAGCACCCCCCCACATCAAGGACTGGTGGGAAACCTACTGCGAGCAGAAGGATGGAAGTACAGACTCACTGTTCTCAGCTGCACCCTCTTGGAATTCATTCTGAGATGCCATTAAGGAGTAGTATTACCCTGTCAAAAGCTACGAGGAAAAATACATAAAGTGGACCATGCTGCGGCAGGGATGAGACCAAGATGTGTCGAAGTTTAGAAACATTTTTCATACCCTTCACACACAGTTGGGTATCAAAGTTTTGAGCTGCATCTGGTACTCAAATATCGCGGCTGCCTACACAAATACATCCAGGAAGAGATGGAGTTCCTGAACATCTCCTCGCTCGGCACATCATATTGATACGCTGTCAAAATCGAGAAAAAGTTCAAATAGAAGAAGAGAGACTTTGGATCTACGAATCTGAAGACCAAAGGACAAAGCCAAGGTGGGGTGACCCAAGACAACCCATCCAAGCCGCAAGACAAGAACAACACCACGAAGTCTAACAAGGATAAGAGTCCCACTCATAACACAAGTGAGTGTTGGACCAAGTAGTCGTTGGTGGCTGAGTTGAAGGCTTCAGAATCAGATGCATGTTCTAACCCTGAGTTAGAACCCCACAACGAGAATGGCAAAGGGAAGTAGATCATTGATGCGGAGCCCAGCGTCACTATTGCCACCACCAAGATCTAGAAGAATGAGCCTGAAGATCCAGAGGAGGGGGAGCATCCTTTCCACTCACAGATGTGGGTGAAGGGTTCACTGCTGCAATTCATTATCGACAGTGGCAGTCAAAAAAACCTCATTTCAGTAGCAGCCGTATAGTATCGGGTGACTTCATGAAGGACGAGATCTCAAAGTTTTCCAGCAGTGTCGCCTTCCCTACAACATCAAGCCCTTCACAAATGAGGTATTGTGTGATGTTACACCTCTGTATGTTTGTGATGTACTATTAGGCCAACCATACTTGTGGAGGCGACATGCTGTGTATGAGTCAAGGCTTCACGCTATCATTATTTCTTTGAATAATTCATTATATAGGATACCGAAGGTAGCCCCACCTACGACCACCTCTTTGATCACTGCCAAGAAAGGCAACAAGCTCATCTCCGAGACAAGGAAATTCATTTTCTCTCTGGTTCACTCCTAAAGTAAGGGGAAGATCGTCACCACATCCATGACCCCTGCGAAGGGTTCCCATGAAAGAACAATAGAGGGATACAGTCATGAAAGAACACAAGAAAAACTTCTCCTCACCCACAGGGGTACCACATAAGCTTCAGGTGGGTAACAAAGTCTGGTTGCATCTGCAAAAAGAACGCCTCACAAGAGTCCATAAGAAGCTCTGACCACACCGACATGGTCCTTACACCATTACCAAGGCTGTGGGAAATAATGCTTTGGAGCACAAAATTCCTCCATTCCTTTGCCTGCACCAAGTTTTCAATGTGTATCACCCTCGACCATGCTTCCCACCATTATTGGACACATCCGAGATTGTAGAACATCTCACTAGGGACCAAGTTCAGCAGATAGAGGAACTCAATGCAATGGGGACCATTGCTTCCTAAGGGGGGAGGAATGATCCGAGTGGATGTTGGTGGCCACCCACCTATCCCACTTGGACCCCACAGCTGTCTCTTTCATTTTTTCAGTTTCCGTAATTGTAGCACAATTTACTATTTTTAGCAGTTTTTCGGGTCCTAAACTTTCGGAGCCGTTTTGAGGCCCTAAACGACATTTTTTTGGGAAATATGGGAGCAACATGTGTCCATGGACTAATTTTTCTCTTCCCAAAGTTGTAGTTCTTGGATAGATCTTTCTAACAAGCTATTGTACATGTCAAACGGAGATTGGGTGCCAAAGTTACGACCCCGGGAAGTTGATGTACTAACTTACCCAAAACAGGGCCCACAATTTGGTGTTTCATCTTCTAGGGTTAGGTGTTGGGATGTGAAGGGTTTTCCATTGTTTCTCAACAATAAATAGGCCTTCGAGCCTCATTGTAACAGAGTTTAGAGGCATGTAGCTGCCACATCTGTTCTTAGAGATAAGCTACCATCGCCCTAGCTGGTTTATTTCCATCGCTGTTTATAAACATAGTTCAATATTTTACATTAATGAAATGAAGTATTATTTCCACTGCATCTCTGTGTTTATGGTTATCTCTATAATTTGTTGCATTTCTATTTAAATCCGGATCATTTGTATGTGCATATAGGTCTACAAGGTATCCAAATAAAGGGAAGAAGGTATTCTCTATAATGAAGCAAATAAGCCCTAATGTCCTAGGGTTTTCTAACCTAAACAAGCAATTGAAGAGGGAAGAAGTGCTAAGAAACCAAGTGTCAGAAGATGTGCTGGAAGTGACAGTGCAGAAAGAAGAAGGATTTGACCTATGCTTGGAGGATCATATAGTCAAGGGTCTAGGTTTTGGCAATTTTTCAAATAAGAAGCTTCAATAAGAGAGACCTTACAAATGGTTTTCCTCTCAAGAGTGCAGAGAGTTTGTCCCTGGAAAAGAGCCAAAATTGGTGTTTTTGTTATTTTATTTTGGTAGTAGTTCGATGAAACAAACACACATTATAATAAGAAGAAGATAAATTGTAAAAAGACAACACAAATTGTTATCAAGCAACGAAGAATCACTTTACACTACTTTAATCTAGATTCTCTAACATGGTATTGGAGAGATGTTACACTTCAAGGAAAGGGCAACTCAAGAACACTCAAGCATCTACACAATTGAAGCATCAATCTTAGAAGTCTAGAATCAATCGTTCATCAAGAAGGGCTAAAACTATAGAATAAGAGCCTTATATAAAGGCACCTACAAAGAAGAGAAAATCTACATCAAGCTACAAGTCTTCAAGAAAACCTCAACACCAAGCAAGTCCACTTGAAGAAGGCAACTTGAAGGACATCAAGATCTAGGGAGGACAAGCCATCAAAATTTAAATGAGGAAGAAAATCCATCACATCTCAAAATCTATCAAGTAAGTATGTGTCCCCTTATGAATATACATCAATGTATTTTGCAAGGAAAGAAATAAGTTGGTAGGCACAATAACTTTCTAGCATGGAAGAAGAGGATTGATCTACTTCTCAAGGAGAATGAACTCCTAGAGAATGTCAAAGGGAGTATCACTATCCCTCATAAGGAACATACTCAATCCTTAGCCAAGTACAATAAGGATGAGACAAGAGCTCAAAGGATTCAGATAGAATCAATCGAAGACTCTCTCATTCCCTATGTCTCCAAGTTTGAGACATCCAAAGAACTATGATAAACTAGTAGAGCTATTATCGGTATCCACAATCGAAGAAGTAATATCTCCAAGGAATGAATTATACAAGATGAGGATAACAAAGGAAGGAATAGCTCCCTACTTCATGAAAAACTTTGAAATGAGAGATCAACTTCAAGAGTTTGGGGAAGTCATGTTTGACAGAGAAATGACAATTGTTGTACTCAATGCTCTACTTGAGGAGTGGGGAACTTCAAATCAAGCATATATGCCAAGAAGGAAGAAAACACTCTGAGTTAAATGTGGTCTCTATGCATAATAGAGGAAACCAGACTTAATGAAAAAGAATATGTGGGATCAAAGGAGCAAGAATTTTCTACCATGGCCAAAAGAAAGGGTAAATTTTGCAAGTTTGGTCCATGAAGAACAAGCAACAAAGACATGTCCAAAATCCAATGTTTTGGATGCCAAGAATATGAACACTACAAAAGGAATTATCCTAAGCTTAAGAAGGACAACAATAAAAAAGGAAGAGGGAAGAGGCTCACTTGACTCAAGAGGTGAAAGAAGAAGGAAAAATAAAAAGAAGGAAGATCCTCCGGATCTCTAATATGACTAGGTCAAACTCTTTACTTCTAGACTTATTTCAAAGTTTTGAGTAGAACAGGAGCATGTAAGAATAAATTAAATTACATGGCTAGAGTCACCCTCTAGAATCTAGCAACATGATGTACATAGAGTTATAGACACTCATGTAGATGTAGCATTTATTATAAGAAGAAAATACATAAGTAGAAATATCTTCTAGAATATAGGAGCATGGTAGATATAGCTCAAGATATTCATGTAGAAGAAGAACACCTAGTATAGTACCTCATACATGATGAAAGAAAATTGATCATGATAAGAATATTAGAAGACCTAAATCATCAAAGGAAGGAAACATTTGCAAGGTGAGGATCTTTAAGATCCTATGATGGAATCTTCAAAATAAGGTTCGTGAATCAAGGCAGATGTCTCATTGGGAATCACATTCAAGGGATTCAAGAAAAAGGATGATATGCAGGCAAGCTAGGATGAAGCAAGAAGGGCCATACCAAAGGATGATTAAGGAGGATCAAGATGAGGTATGTATGCATCAAAGTTTAAGCCATGTTTTTAGTTGTATATTATTAATTCATGGGTATAGTTCTATAACCTGATCACGCATGAAAGAATATCTTTCACCAAGAACATGATCAAGCATGAAAGAATATCTTTCACCAAGAACATGATCAACGCATGTACCACAATAAAATTAAGGCCAAAAAAAGAACATGCTCACATAAGGAGCATACGATTGCTGACTAAGAAGTAAGAATAAATGATGACAAGTCCAGAAGTCAAGAAATGAAGGAATGCTTCCACAAGAAGCATTAAATGGTTGACCTATCTATTTGAGAAGAAGAAAATGAAGAAAGAGATTAAGAATGTGAAGAATACCATGATCACCAAGAATCACTATTTGACAAAATGCCTTAAAAGATATCTCCTGAAAGAAGGCAGGGCAACTCTGATAAAGGAAGAAATGACTCTTGACGCCTATGAAGGCCTTGGAAATATAAAAGGTGTAGATAACTGATTCTACTCTATGAAGATATTGTGATGAATAATCCATCCAACAAAAGGAAAATCGATGTTTAAGAAATAATTAGTATGAAGTCATGGTGGGCTACTAGGTCAAACATATAACCTAGAAAGTACAATGGAGCATCCATGAGGAAAGCATTCTGAAGCATGGACAAGATGACAAAGGAGTAGCCAAGATGACAAGAAGAAATTGATAGCCACTTTCCACAAAGCAATGAATTGAAAAAAAAGGAAAGTGATCGATGGATGGTTCCCTACTGAATAGAAGTGCAATCGAAGACTTCATGACATTAAGAAAAGAAGCAGATCAAGCAGCTAAAGGACCCATGAAGAAGAAGCTGCTAATGAAGGAAAGAGTCCCCAGTTAAGAGGGATCTCTGACATGTCCCTGATCAAGAGAGATTTTTTGGATCACCCTTGATTACATAGGAGTGACAATTGTGTTTTCCATTTCATGGGTCATGCACTAGACCAGGACTAACAACCGTAAGTCTACATGAAGTCCATGAATGGAAATGTATACACAAGATAGACACACCATTCTTGTCTTCACTTGGGAAGAAAGAATGGGAGGATTAAGTAATCATATGGCATCCAATACTCTTTGAGGATGTGTAGGGAATCCAAGACAAGAGTAGGCAAGAGGACCAATATTATTTGAGGGCTGGGAACCCAAGATAAGAATAGTCCTAGAAGGTCATACTTGGAGAACACCCGGGTGGGTATGTACCTTGAGAGACAATGATGAAGGTGTCTATAAATCATTGGTATCACCACCATTGTAGCTCATGGTATCGTAAATAGATGGAGATGTTAGTCAAGGCCTTGCACTATGCCAATGTTGATGAATATGATACTATAACAAATGGATTTCTAATTCGGTTTCTCTTATGTGAATTCTTCAAGATTGAAAATTTCCAAACACCTTGTAATATTGTATGAACACCTCCCTAGTTAAGAGGGACTGTTGTAGAAAATGTAACTAGGTTTAGTCTTCATATATGTAATTTTGATATTTTTACTTATTCAAGAAAAAATAATTTATTTTGATATTATTTGTCAATGAGTTTCTTGCTCATTGAAAATAGGACAAGCACATTTTGAAGTGCTTCTAGAGAGTCAAAGTCAAAATGTAATTATGATGAGACCCTTTGAGGGCATGTTACATCATGTATGACATCATACAAGGTCATGGGAACACCTCCAAGCATGGTCAATCCTCTACAAGCATTAACGAAGTGCGGAGAATGAATAAAAGATGAATTACAAAGAAAATTGTCAAGTTGGCTTCAAGGACAGTCATGTCGGTTGGAATAGGAGGGACATACCTCTATTTGTAAAGGTTGTCCACTCCTCATTCAACGTGGAACACAATCTCTAAAGTCCACAAGAAAGAGGAGATAAGAAGGATGAAGAAAAGCCAAGGTAAAAGGTCTGTTAGGGAAACGAAGCATAGAGGAAGGACAACGAAGGTGCAAGGTTGTGTTCTAGGGTATGTACAACCACACATGCGAAGGGATGAGGGATAGTCTATGGATACATGAATAGTAATATGACAACATCATATTCCTTACTATTTTGGGTCAAAAATAGGCCTACAAGGCCTCTCTCTCCAATGAGGAAAGAAGGAAAAGATAACAAGGTCAAGGGGACTATTCCTAGGGTTTTTTTCCCACACATGCGAAGTTTTCAGAAGTCAACTTATGCATATTTGACCACAGTTTAGGGCATCAAACTTAAAGGTATCATTTGTATGTGCATATAGGTCTACAAGGTATCCAAATAAAGGGAAGAAGGTATTCTCTGTAATGAAGCAAAGAAACCCTAATGTACTAGGGTTTGCTAACCTAAACAAGCAGTTGAAGAGGGAAGAAGTGCTAAGAAGCCAAGTGTCAGAAGATGTGTCAGAAGTGACAGTGGAGAAGGAGGAAGGCTTTGACCTATGCTTGGAGGATCATATAATCAAGGGTCTAGGGTTTGGGAGTTGTTCAAATAAGAAGCTTCAAAAAGAGAAATCTTACAAAGGGTTTTCCTCTCAAGAGTGGAGAGGGTTTGTCCCTGGCAGAGAGCCAAAATTGTTGTTCTTGTTATTTTGTTTTGGTAGCAGTTTGATGACACACACACATTGATAAGAAGAAGAAGATAAATTGTAAAAAGACATCACAAATTGTTATCAAGCAATGGAGAATCACTATACACTACTTTTCCCTAGATTCTCTAACAATAAAAAGGAAAAGACTTCAATTCAGGCATCTCCGATGAATCCAGACATACAGGTTTAGCCACTTCCGTATCATTCCATAGACACTATGTACATGACCACTCACAAGCTAGTCTATTCTAAAAATTTAATCCAAGTATGAGAAAGGAATTTTGTGTCTAACAAGTTGCTTCATTAATGAATAAAGATTTTCTAAGATGCCTCGGTGCATAACAATCATTACAACACTGAGGGAAAATGAACTATTGCTTGGAGGATCTCCTTGTTATGTTTACTCTTTATTTAGACAATTGATGTATCATGTAGTAAACAAATTTGGTTAAAGCAACCTCTAATTTCAGATGGTCTATTGGGACTTAGATTCCCCTCCAACATATAAATATATGTATTCTTAAGCATAGACAAGGATAAAAGAGTGTGCGAAATATACTCTATTTTTGATTACTGCTATTATAAATATTGCCCGTGGTGCGTTGGTTTATTTATTGAAGTTTCAATGGTGAATTTGTGAGTTCTTAGGCATAGGCCAAACCTTGAGTTTGGCCCACTTGAGGTAAGGTCCTGCATTGTGTTTATTTCCTGTATGTTGTGTGCTTAGTTTCTAAAAGTTGTTTCTTGCAAGTTATGTATTTTAATTCAATTGAAGATTAGGTAGAATCGAATGAGTTAATTCATGCAAAGTTTGTGTGTCTGTGTGTGTGCGCGCGCACTAATTTCATTTCTCTGTAGTGTGTTAAATTTTATTGTATTTATTTATTTTATTTTTCCTGGGCCATGTTTTAATTTTCAAGTGTGAAGTTCGATGATCCAATTTCATTGCGAAATCAACAATGGTTGCTAAGAAATTGTAACCCTATATATCTGCCTCCTTCCAATCAGAATAGTGGCTTGGAACTGAGTATTAAATTGGTATTTCGATACATAAGGCACCATGTGATTAGAACAAGGTAGAGAAGTCAAGCTCTGATAGGACTTAGGTTCAACATTGCTGATAGATTTCAATTTTTTTTCTCACAAGTCTCTGCACATAGGATTAGTAGGAACTCTAATTCTTATGTATACATAACCGAGAGACTTATAATTCAAGTAGACCCTAGGTTGACAAATTAAATTATCAAGTGAATGCTTAAAATCACTCTAATTAGAAAACAGGTATTCATGCCTTAAATGTGATTTGAAATGGATCCAAGCCAAAATGATGGTTGTAAGACTCAGTGTCAAGCCTCTGTTTTGTCTGGATTTTTTTACCATTTTTACCCTGAAGCAGATCATGCTTTTGTTTGGTTACTATCGTTTTTTTTGAATTTCGGTATTATAATGTAAATATTTACTATTTTTCATGCTTCCCTTGTTTTAAAAATATTTAACATTAAAATTATCAATAACAATAGTTTGCGTGTTTGCAAGTCCAAAAACATGGTCACTTACTTTCTTATGCATATGCCAATAGGCCTTGATCTTTCACTCACCTCCCTATACTATGCATTGTGTTCTTGCACCAATTTTGGGATTCCTGCACCTTTGAGGATCCCTACACTAGTTCATCATAAGTTGTAGACTTCCTGTACTAGTTAAAGATAATTCGTTATTGGATTTGGCCATGAGGGCTAGGGGCCAACTCGCAAGTCAAAAGATGGTATTGTTGTAACTTGTTCCAACTGAACCTAGGTTCTGATGGCAGTATGGGAAGCCATGGTCAAGTATTTGGTCAACTATTTTCTATACAAAGCATTATCAATATTTCATTTCCAGTTTAAAAATATCTTCATGGATGATGCATTGGGAGTTTCATGATTTGGCATTAGCCTACACTCGTGAAAGAGGGAACTGTTTTCTAAAATTTCTTTGCACTGATCTCGAGGAAATTATTTATAAGCTCATCAAATTGAACTATTGTGATCCATACTAAAATTGTCAATGTTCATTCAAGCTATTATAATACAACATTGTAATAAAAATTATATAAATGGAATGATGGCCTTGTGCAAGGGAAGTGTGAATATTATTGGGGGCAATTATTTCATATCCTTCTGCTGGTTTAGCTCATGAGGGTCAACCCCTCTCTTGGGCGCTGGACTCTTCCTCTTCTGATGTAATAAAAGACTAAGCAACATCAATGCAAGCCTTTGATGCTAGGTTTTATCTCCATTTCGTGGTGTTCAATGATTCATTTTTATTTTGATTTAAGTTTCCAGTAAAAGGTGCAAACTGGTTGGTTGGGCCCTCTGAACTAGTTTGCCACCTATTTCGATCCTTTTAAATAATCGTGTGATTTGAATGAAGTATGTAATTGTAGTTTGATGCGTTAGCTAAGTGTGGTTCCTCCTTTTCTAGACTTAAAAATCTTGGGTGATACAAAACCCTCCTGCTTATATTCATCTAAAAACTTATGGTTATAAGCATATGAGAAACATCATATGTCTTTGAATGTGTAAATGTGCAAAGAACATCATATTACATTGATCCTTATGTTTTGATCCCTTCTGTCGACATTCTGGTATAAACTATGTTTTGAGATCCTGCTTTCATCAATGATTTATGATGGCTTGGGTGAAGAAGTGACACAAAGTTATAATTGAATGAGATTTCCAAAACTTTATAGCCTTTGTCACAAGTATAAGAACAAAACATTTGTAGATATTCTTGATATATTTCTGTTTCATTTGTAACTTGGATGATTTGATGAGATCTCTATTTATTATTGACAAGTCTATTAAGATTTGAAGATCTTTATCTATTATGGCTTAACTTGTTGCAGTGAGACCATTGTGATTTCGAGTCATAAGTGGCATTAAAATCTATATGTATATATTTTGATTCATTCCATACTAATATAAGACAAAGTTCACATATTTTCTTATTTTTTTTCGATCCACCCAGTTGATGTATTCATGAGGCTCATAATTGTAGTTATAACTTTGACGAATGTCGAGTGCAAACAAGGACCATTGAACAAGAGGAATTTTTAGTTTTTCTTTAAAAATCATACAACTATAATCTCATAGTGAAAGTTGCTTCCAAGATATTGATTTTCATTTCTAAGAGATACAAAGTACCCTATTTCTAACATCCTTTTTTGAATGAACATTTAAATTATAGTATTTATGTTTGATTAAATTAAGCCATTTGTTGAAAATTGTATTAAAATATGAATGGAGTTGTTTTATTTCTGCACATAGTGATTGCTAATTTAGATGATGCATCTAGTTGTTTTGATTGCACTATAGGTAGATTTTTAATTGCTTCAATTATATTCAAAGTTGAGTGGAGGTAGAACCGAAGTGTAGGATTTCTAGCTAGGGTCCATTGTTTGCTTGCATATTTTGCTTGACTTGAGAAGCACAAGAGTTGTTTAGAGTTGCTCTGTCTAGACAAAGATCAATGCTTAGTATTACCTTTCAAATTTTCATAATTAGGGTTGTTTTCCCATGAACCCATTTTTTGCTTCCATTTGCCAATTTTTAGGGTTTATTTTTAGTTGCTAATGCTGAAGGTTTCTTTTAGTTGTTGATGAGAACTGTAGGATTAATGTTTCTTATTTCTAAAGATTGTCTTTGATTGAAGGATTGGAATGGATAATGATTTTTTTTACAGGACAAATTAAGGTTTTGTTTTGTAGGTTGCTTAAGTACTTCTCTGACATTTCTAGTGTTGCGCTTCTAAGTTTACGAACTCCTGGATGAAAATTAAATGTGAGGTTCTTTATTACACCTGACATTTTGGTGGCGTTCCCTGGAGGCACTTGAGGGATAGGGCCTTGGAGATCTGTTATGATTTATGTTAGATCTTTTCCCTTTTTTTTGAAAATGAGATTTTAATTAGTGTGATTCTCTTACTTGTGGAAGCATACTGGACGGTATTTCCAGAGAGCTCACAAGCCTGGTTTGTTTTGTTTCCTGCAAATGAGTTTTTAGTTAGTGTGATTCTCTTTCTTGCTGAAGCATACTAAACAAGATTTCCAGAGAGCTCACAAGCCTGGTTTGCTTCCTTTCTTGCAAATGATTTTTTAGTTAGTGTGATTCTCTTTCTTGTTGAAGCATACTAGACAATATTGCTAGAGAGATCACAAGCCTAGTTTGTTTCCTTTCCTGCAAATTAGTTTTTAGTTGTGTGATTCTGTTTCTTTCTGAAGCATACTGGATGGTATGGCTAGGGAGATCACCATGACTGGTTTGTTTCCTTTCCTGCAAATGAATTTTTAGTTAATGTGATTCTATAGGTTTTTTTGGGTGCTATAAGAACCCACCCATATGCTAATCCAAGTGTTAACAAGGTCTTCCAACTAGTAGAATAAGAATGATCAAATGCCTAACAAAACATGCACTCCAAGATATTTCTCAGATATTGGCAGCAACTGGCGTCTCTACTTTGCAAGAGGAATAGATCTTGGCATAAGTCAAGAGTAGATCCATTTTTTCAGATGTGATAAAGGAAACAAATACCCATGATCCATCCATGCAAGAAGGCCGAGATTCTTGATTTGAATATCTTTGTAATTCTAATGAGGAAATTGAAGAATCATGGATTAGACTTGATGAGGAGGAAGAGCCACTGTTAACAGAGATTGAAGAGTTCTTAACATGTCAATCACAATATCCAACCTGCACTCAAGAAAACAATAAAAAGTCCTGGGAAGACTAGCATGATATGATAGAATAGGGGACACCATCAGTTACTAATGAATCAAAAGACCAATAATATGTAAACTCCATTGAAAAATGGTTCCAAAAAATTGTCAATACATAATGTTCCTCCATCATTCAACAACCCTTGGTACCATATCAATTAAAGTAGCTAGTTTCTCATACTCTGGTATGTGTTGAAGTTTATTATTTGAAACTGAGTGTGAGTATATTTAGCATTCTGTTATGCACATGGATATATTGGAAGTACTCCTACACTTGAAGGAGATATTCCTCTCTCTAAGTTAGGGTAGGGTAGTATAAAAATTGAAATAAAATTGTTGGAGAAACACTCTTGAAACTACAATTCCCTGAGGCACAAATATTGAAATTCCTATCATTACACATTCTTGTGGTAAGTCTTGTCAGAATCAATTCACTCTTAATATAAAGTGACTTTGATTATTGACCAAGATTATTCATTGGACTAGTTAGGGGGATTATTATTGTTATTCTTAATGCTTTCCATTCATAATATTAAAACCCCACTTATGACATATTCATTCTAACAAAATTTCATCCAAGAAACCTTTTTAAGTTTCTCTTAGAAGGTATTGATGAAAATCCCCCTATGGTGCACCACTCCTATAAAACCCTAATGATATCTCATGAGAACCATATCATGATTGAATCGAGGAATATTTTGGTTATTATTTGAGATGCCTTATTTAAAATGAGACTCTGGGGTAGAAGGACCAACTAGTAAAGATTAGTCATTAAAAACATTTCATGCCATCTTGTGCTCTTAAGGAGAAGATTTTCCTCCCCACTTATTAAGTAACCTATCTGAGGTTAATTATAATTAGAGTCTCTTTTGAAAGGATCAATTGATGGATAGGAGGTCTCATTATGAGCCGAACTACCATGATCATAGGTCCTAATGAGAATGCCATTACCACTATTGGTCACCAAGCTAGGGTAATGGTATTCAATTTAAAAGCTGGAAGGCAAGAGGTCTCATCATGAGATGACTTGTTCATTCCTATTAGCTCTTGTGAATGGGACTGTCGTTAGCTGGTTACCAAGCCAGGATAGTGGCCTTCAATTAATTCCAAAACAAAAGTAAATGTTTTTAAATGACTCTGAATCTATATCTAATAGATGGGACACAAGAATTTCGTGGGGTTAAAAGGCATCCCTGTCGAGGCTATAGACGCCTGTTGGTAGCAGGGCCATGCCTGTGATATTAAAGTTAATTTTACACTATGATTTACTTGGATATCTTTGTCTTTCCCTAAACTAATTATCATATCTCTCTGAGAATGGCCTTAAGATCCTTCCAACAATGTGCTTTGGAATTCTATCTTTCAGAAATAAAAAGTTTTTCATAGATGTGGGACCCTTAGTGCAGGGGATTCACTTTTCTTGAAAAAGAGTAGCTTTAGCTATATGCTTGGATAACAATAAGATGGAAAGGTATCATTTTGATATCTTTCTTTTTCCATGCTTCCATCTAAATTTTAATGCCATGGCTATGAAATTATGTCACATTTATTTGTCATGAGGTTATTAAGGTGAAGAACCACTGATTAAGGCTGCCCATGAGATACTTGTGGAAATTTTGATAGCTAACTATTGGTAGCACTATCCTTGAAGTTTAGCCTTTTTATGGTAGCCCTAGTATTAGACACTCTTGAAACCAATCTTAATAAATAAAGAGTATAGTACAAAAATGAACCAACATGTATTTCTCATTATGAACAACCATATATAAGCAGAGGAATTTTTGATTACACAGAGTTGCAGGAACATTATCACAAGTCCAAAGATCATCCATAAATTTTTTAATTTTTTTTAAAAGGGAGAAACAATACAACAATTGATTCGCTTGCATGAGGATATGCAAGATGATTGGCATGGGGGGATGTCAGGCCTCCATTTTGTCTGGATTTTTTTACCATTTTTACCTTGAAACCCCTCATGCTTTGTTTTTTTACTATCATTGTTTTGTGCATTTTGGGTATTATAATGTAAGTATCTACTATTTTGCATGCTTCCCTTGTTTTAACAAGATTCAACATTAAAATTATCAATAATTATAGTTTTTGTATTTTTAGGTCCAAAAACATGGTCAATTACCTTCTTATGCATATGCCAATAGACCTTGATCTTTCACTCACCTCCCTATAATATGCATCATGTTCCTGCACCAGTTTTGGGATTCCTACACCTTTGAGGATTCATGCACCAAGTCATGATAAGTTGCAGGTTGCCTGCACTAGTTAAAGATAATTCGTTATTGGATTTGGCCATGAGGGCTAGGGGCTAGCTAGAAAGTCAAAAGATGGTATTGTAGTTCCAACTGAACCTAGGTTCTCATGGAAATGTGGGAAGCCACAGTCAAGTATATGGTCAACTATTTTTGATGCAGAACAAGTCTATCAATAGTTCGATTCTAGTTTCCAAATATATTCATGGATGATGCATTGGGAGTTTCATGATTTATCAGTTAGCCTATACTCGTGAAAGAGGGAACTATTTTCTGAATTTTCTTTGTACTAGATCTCTAGGAAATTATTTGTAATTTTACAAACTCAAACTATTGTGATCCATACTGAAATTGTCAATGTTCGTTCAAGCTGTTATAATACAAAGTTGTAATAAAAATTATATAAATGGAACGATGGCCCTGTGCAAGGGAAGTGTGAATATTATTGGGGGAAATTATTTCATATCATTCTGTCGGTTTAGCTCAAGAGGGCCAACCCCTCTCTTGGGCGGTGGAATCTTCCTCTTTTGATGTTATAAAAGACTGAGCAACACCAATGCAAGCCTTCAGTGCTAGGCTTTATGTCCATTTCGTGGTGTTCAGTGGTTAATTTTATTTTGATTTAAGTTTCCAGTAAAAGGTACAAAATGGCTGGTTGGGCCCATTGAACTAGTTTGTCACCTCTTCTGGTCCTTTTAACTAATTACATGATTTGAATGAAGAGTGTAATTACAATTTAATGTGTTAGCTAAGTGTGGTTCCTCCTCTTGTAGATTTAAAAATCTTGTGTGCTACACAACCATCTTGCTTATGTTTATATGGAAACTTATGGTTATAAGCATATGGGACACCTCATATGTATTTGATGGTGTTAATGTGCGAAGAACATCATATTACATTGATCCTGACGTTTTGATCCCTTATGTCAACATTCTGGTATATTATATGTTTTGAGATCCTACTTTCATCAATGATTTGTGATGGCCTGGGTGAAGAAGTGACACAAAGTTATAATGGAATGATATTTCCTGAAATTTATAGCCTCTGTCACAAGCATAAGAACAACAAATCTATAGATATTTTGGAGATATTTCCATTTCATTTGTAACTTGGATGATTAATGAGATCCCTATTTATTGTTGACAGGTCTGTTGAGATTTGAAGATCTTTATCTATTATGGCTTAACTTGTTGCAGTGAAACTAATGCGATTTCGAGTCATAAGTGGAATTAAACTCTAGATGTATATATTGTGATTCATTTCATACTGATATAAGACATATTTTGTTGGAAATAATACTGAGAGGGGGGGGGGGGGAATCAGTATTATCAAATCAATATAACTTTTTCATTTCCATATTAAGATTCATATACACTACTTCAGTTAAGGCAAACCACGTGTATATGCAACTATGTGTAATGCAACAAGAATATATCCAGTAGACTTATGATTCAGTTAGTTGATCCTTAATGAGTGTATTAGAACATTATTAACCATATGAACAGTAAACAGGAGTAGTAAAATAGAACAAATCATCACACACAAGAAGCACACATGAACAACATAATGTAAGGTGGAAACCCAATGTGGGTGAAAACCACCTGCTGCAAGTCGTCTCAATCTTCTTTTTAATAAGAAGCTTCTTTTTACAATGATTCTGTAATGGTTCAGTCTTATACCAGTACACAGGCTTCTACCTGCAGAAGGCTACAACCTTCTCTCGTTCTCTAGCTTCTCCTGGAAGGGAGCTACCACCCCCTTAGCTCTTGTACTAGCCGATCCTTTTACTAGTATGTAGGTGCCAGCCTACTGAATGATCCAACCTTCACTCGTTTTCCAACTGCTACTGGAAGGGAGCTACCACCCCCTTAGCTCTTGTACTAGTTGATGTACTAGTACATAGGTTTCGACCTACAGAAGGCTACAACCTTCTCTTTCTTCCTCCAGGTACCACGTTTCATAAATTTTCAGACTGGATACTCCTAAAGCACAACACCATAATCTGAAGGCCATGTTTCATCTAATTTTCATACTGGACCCATCAATATCATTGAAGCACACAATCAATCAACACTTGAATCACCCAATACTGAATCACTGAAACCCTATCAACAAAATGCAGTCACCAGAACATAGAGCAGAAGACTGAACTCTGCAAAAATATTCAGAACCAACTGTATCATCAAAAATCATGCATCAGAGTGCATACACTACTTGGAAGTTTCGAACCAGCGTGTATACGCAACTTCACCAAGGCGAACCAGTGTATATGTCATTAATTACTTACTTATAACTTTTCTCCACTTCCTGACTTCAGACATACCCAGATCATTACATATACAAAGATAATATGTATGTTAGCAACCAGATCTAGTTCATCAGATCACATAAAGATAAGTCATTCTAATCCTAATCCATTATAGATATCATCCATCAATACTGAAGCTAAACATAATCAACCAATCTGAATATGCAGAATATTGACACCAGTAAACAGTCATCAGAACTCATCAACAACCAGAAACACTTGTAACTTCAAACATCATAGCTCATATGGTATACGCTACTTAGATGTATCTAACCTGCGTATGTACATGCTTTTATCATAGTCAACCAGCGTATACATCTATAAATATTCATTCATGATTTGTAGCTATTCCAAACTTGAGTTATACCCAGATCATAAAATTTACAGAACATTACATGCGTCAGTATACAGATCTAGACTAAACAAGATCAAACCATATAGAGATGATTCATTCCAAGCCATTAGATCCTGATCTATCCTTAGATCTTGTTCTCCATCAACCATTGAGATTCCTCCTTAGCTTAGATCAAGCAATGCATCATGAACCCATAACCTACATACTGGATCTCATCCTTCATCAGATATTCAAGACTTTCTCGATGCCTTTGCCTAATGATCTTCTTCTCCTTTTATAGTCTTAGGCCTTACTCAATACCATGGCCCAAAACCATTGAGAACCAATACTAGGGACCCAATACCTAGGTTCAACACTTCAGACGCAATACCAAGGACCAAAACCATAGGTCTAAATACCATGGACCCAAAAATAATCTTTCCCACATGTACACACTTTTCCGTGCATGAAAGTGCGTGCATACACATATGCAAATTTTGATCAGAAATCCCGCGTGTATACACGTCTTTGTATATAGTGAACCTGCGTGTATACCCTACTTGGTATATAGCGAACCTGCGTATATACGCGCCTTGGTACATAGTGAACCTGTGTATAACCTGCATATGTACGCGACTTGGTATATAGTGAACTTGCATATATACTCTTCTTTCTTCATTCTTTGTAGTCTGATCATCAACTCTTTGCTACTGACCTGCTGCACTATGATCTGTCATCTGTGTGAGTTGCCATCAAGGATAACACTTGTATCATAATGCCAACAATCTCCCCCTTTGGACTTGATGGCAAAGCTAACTTGTCGTATTGAGAACTGTCATCTGATTCCTTTGAGCTGTCCTGCATCCCATGTATTCTGTCACATCTGATATCTCTTCTGTAGATTCATATAGTTATATATAAGTGAGTTGTTCTTCTATGAGTGGGTTGCCATCAAGTACAACACATGCATCATAATGCCAACATAGTTTTCATTTTATTATTTGTTGTTCGATCCACCCAATTGATGTATTAATGAGGCTCAGAATTGTGCTTATAACGTTTACGGATGTTGAGTGCAAAAAAGGACCATTGCAGAAGGGGAATTTTCATTTTTTCTTTAAAAATCATAGAACTATAATCTCATAGTGAAAGTTGCTTCCATGATATTTATTTTCATTTCTAAGAGATACAAAGGACCATATTTCTAGCATCCTTTTTTGCATGAACATTGAAATTCCAGTATTTATGTTTGAACGAATTAGGATGTCTATTGAAATGTGTATTAAAATATGAATGAAGTTGTTTTATTTATTCACACAGTGATTACACATTTAGATGATGTGTCTAGTTATGTTGATTGAAATACAAGCATATTTTTAATTGCTTCAATTATATTCAGAGTTGAGTGGAGGTAGAACCGAAGTGCATGATTGCTAGCTAGGGTCCATTGTTTGCTTGCATATTTTTCTTGGCTTCAAAAGCAAAATATCTATTTAGAGTTGCTATGTCTAGACAAATATCAATGCTTAGGTTTACCTTTTTATTTTTCATAATTAGGGTTATTTTCCCACCAGAGTTTTTTTCCTTCCAATTGCCAATAGTTAGGGTTTATTTTCAATTGCTAATGATGAAGGTTTTCTTTTAGTTGTTGATGAGAACTATATGATTATTTTTTTTGGTTTCTAAATATTGTCTTTTATTGCAAGATTGGAATGGATAATGATTGTTGTTTACAGGAAAAATTAAGGTTTTGTTTTGCAGGTTGCTGAAGTCCTTCTCCGGCATTTCCAGTGCTGCAACTCTAAGTTTACGAACTCCCGGATTGAAAATTAAATGTTAGGTTCTTCATTACGTCTGACACTCAATACCTAAATTTAAATAAAAAAATATTGGAGATTGGATAAGACATAAATACAATGCAATGTAAAATTAAATGAGACAAATGAGAGGAAAAATAAATAATTAAATAAAGTAGAGCATGAAATAGGAGAGAAAATATTAATGAATGGGAGATGGATGGTTAGGCTTGTTAGCCTTTCCATTCCCCTAGTTATCAATATTTTTTCTTGTAATTCGATCCTAAAAGGGATTTTGGATTATTTTTGGCCAAGGAGAGGAGTATTTATAGAAATTCATTTGATTGCATTATAAATTTGACCACAAAAATATGATTGACCAAACTATTTGATGTTGGGTTTTTCCCCTTGAGTTTCCACAAGTAAAATCATTGTTTCCATTATGTGATTGATGCTATGTGTAATGGGAATATTTTGTTGAAATTGTGTAGCATCAAGAGGTATTATTACATGGAAAAGGGGGTATCCAAGTTGGCCTAGAAAAAATAAATTAAAATTTATTTCTAGAGTGACAAGTCTGCCTAGAAAGCCAAGTCAACCTATGAAGGTGAAGGGATGTGTCCCATGAGGTGTCATACCCATTTTGATGAGTATAAATAGAGGATGTGGTGTCTCATTTTCTCCAACAATGAAAAACAAGTTTTCTTCTCTCTTATTGGCATTATTGGATAGTCAAACATGTGGATAAGGAGTGTTTGTTTGATTGGGTTGAATGGCCATTGACCAAACCTTTAAATATCTATTTGAATTTTTTTTTTGATTGTGCATTGACCCCAAATTGCAAGACTTCCTAACTGTAGGGTTGGCCAAAGATGGAAGGACGTTGAGCGCATATCGTAGTATATTTGACTAGAGTTGACCAAAGGCCTATTTGAATAGGCTGAGTTGACCAACATTGAAATTATTATATTGTGGTTGATTTGACCAAAATTTACTTTCTCAACATTTGACTAGGTTTGATAAATATTTGAATTGGATTATTGGCACAAATTTCTAGATAAAATTTCTGATTTGTAAACCTAGTTGAAGAATAATTTCTCCTAAGATAAATGTTTGGTTTTCTCCCAAGTTTGAGTTTCCTAGGGTAAAAATATTGTCTCTATTGTGCATGGATTATTTCTATGATGTTTATTATTTATGTTGCATTTAAAGTTGAATTTTTTTGAAGTGCAATTATTCAATGATAATGGTGGCATAAAATATTGTGTGAAAAAATAATTAGGAAGTAATTACCTGGAAAAAAATTATATCTACTATACATCTTGTATAAAATTAAACATGGGATTAGAGCTTTGTTGAAATGTCAACCATTTAAGTCAACCTTAGAGACCAAGTATTCAACAACTTGATTGGTTTTTCTATCTTTGGTCAAAATGAAACCAAGTCTCTTATTTGAAGATAGGTTGGATGGTGCCACCAATTTTAGACCCTGGAAGACCAGGATACTTCTTATCTTATAAGAAAATGAGCTTTCAGATCATGTGGAGAAACTTATTCTAGAGCCATAGGGAGTTGAGGAAAAATCCAAGTATAAGAAGGATGAATCCAAGGCTAAGAGAATCTTTATATATTCCATAAAGGATCACTTGATTCCTCATGTTGCTAGTTTGAAGACTGCCAATGAAGTGTATGGTGCTTTGGCGGGATTTTACATTAGTAGCAACACTAGTAGGAAGCTAACCTTGAGGCATCAACTTCAGAGTGTTATGCTATCTAGATCAAATTATCTTGTCTCTTATTATATGAGAGTCTCTCAGTTGAGAAATTAACATAGAGCCATTAGAGATTCTATTGATGATACAAAACTTGTTATAGTGAATCTCAATGGATTCCCTTCCTCATGGGATCCATTTGTTCAAGGAATTTGTGCATGGTAAAATATACCTAAGTTTGAGAAGTTATGGACTGATTGTGTCCAAGAGGAGACTAGACTGTTGTCTAAGAACGAATGCAAAATCCACAGGAAGAAACTCAAGCTCTTGCAACCCATACAAGGAAAGATAAAGGAAGAAGAACCTTTGGAAATTTTGAGAAGAAGAATATAGGTAGAATATCCATTCCAGTTCAAGATCTAAAGAAGAAATATATGTCAAATATCAAGTGCTTCAATTGTCATGACTTTGGATACTATTCATCCCAATTTCCTAAGAATAAAATGAAGGTAAAGTAGCATGAATCGACAACTGATGTTGATGATGATGATGCACATCCACCTCAAAAGAAGTCAAAAGGACATTTTCTTTGTCTCCGCTCTTTTAGACACTGTTACCAATAACATTGATGTTTGGTTGGTGGACACTGATGCTTCTAGGAAATGACAGGTTTTTGGGATTCTCGCACTAATTCGATAGAGGAGGACCTATATTGTTAGGTGAAACTTGGAGATAATACCAATTATGTAGTTAACGGAACTTAATCAACATTGCTTAAGCAAGAATCCAAATATTTACTACACATGAGAGATGTATTGTTTGTACCAGGATTGACAAAGAACCTGCTCTCTATCTTAGTATTGAAGGATAAAGGTTACATAGTTGCATTTGTAGATGGTTATGTTTTTGTATGGCCTAAGGGATTGATCATACACTCAACATGAGTGATTGGTGTTCGAGAGGGAGGACTGTATAAATTGTTAACATGTCCATCCTAGACCATGGAATATGACAGTATCAACTCATGTGAGTCTCACATGGATATTGATAGTGAGGATAAGGGGGATCCAAAGGATGTAGGTATAAGCCCCATTATTCTAGATGTTCATCCTTCTGACTATAAGGAGAAGCCAACAAAGACAATAGATCTACTAAGAGATGTTGCTAACATTTTGCATGATGCAAAGGCACATGCAACTCCCATAGGTAATTTCAGGGAGAGTAGATGACCACACAGGTTCTCTAGCTATATCGTATTGATGAACCACATCATCGATTCCAATCCTTCTGTTATGAGGAGGCAACAAGAGAACATGTTACGAAGGATGCCATGACGGCAGAGTATCATTCCATCATGAAGAATGGTGTGTGGAAGATAGTTCCAATACTAGAAGGGAAGTAAATTGTGAAATCTAAGTGGATCTATAAGATTAAGCATATAACAAATGGTAGCATTGAGAAGCGCAAAGCAAGGTTCATGATAAAGGGTTCTCCTAGAAAGAGGGAGTGGACTATGATGAGATTTTTGTTCCAATTGCCAGGTACACTTATTAAAAATTTTGTTTATCTTTCTTCAGTTATGGGTTTGAAGATACATTAAATGGATGTAAAGAACACATTCCTCATTGGCATGGTCGAGGAGGAAGTGTACATAGAGAAACCTCATGGCTTTGAGGTACATGCAAAGGATTCCCATGTGTGCATATTAAAGAAGGATTTGTATGAACTCAAGTAGGAACCCAAGGAATGGTATTCTAGGATTGATGGATACTTGATGAGGTTGGGCTTCACCAAGAGTTTTGCATATCTTAACCTTTACTTCATGATTTTTGATGGAAATCCTTGATCTTGGTGCTGTATGTGGATGGTTTGTTCCTTACTAGGGAAAAGAGGCTCATTGTTGGGTGGAAGAGGGATTTGGTCTCTGAGATCAAGATGGAGGATCTTGGCCTGATGCACACTATTTCTTGGGATTGGAGGTGTGGCAAAAACCTGATGAGATCTTCCTTAGACAAGGGAAGTACATTGGTCAAATTTTGAGGAGATTCAATATGATGAACTACAATTCCAAGGCTACACCTATGGTGGCCAATCTAAAAAATATGAGTGATTCTACTTCATATTTATGTTTGGTGGATCCCATGATCTACAAGCATTTTATTAGATCCTTGATGTACCTAGTTACCACCAAGTTGAATATTTTATTTACAGTGAACACTCTGAGCCAGTATATGGTCAAGCCAAGGTAGATACATTGGGTTGTAGCAAAGAATTCATTTATGTACTTGTGTGGTAAAATTGGATATGGTTTGGCATATGTATTAGGTGGTGAATTAAGGCTCATGGATATATTGATTCGAATTGAGCTGGGATTGTAGAGGACAGATTGAGCACCTTGGGGTACTAGCTTAGCTTGGGATCAACTATGATATCTTGGTTTAGAAGGAAGAAAACTTATGTTTCACTCAGGACAACATAGGTAAAGTATATTGTAGCCTTTGCCACAAGTCAGGAAGCAGTTTGACTTTAGAATCTACTTGCAGGTCTTTTTGATCAGGAAGAGATCAAATATCACTTCATATGAGACATGGTGCAAAAGGGTGCATTGAAGCTTCGATACATTTCCATAGAAGAGAAAATTATGGAAATTATCACTAAGTATCTATCTATAGAAAAGTTTGTATACTTCAATGAAAAGGTTGACATGATGTGGAATGTCTCCCTCATTGAGGATAAGTCTTTTTTTCTTTTGCAGAATGAGGCAGATAATTTCCTGAGTAGGCAAGTTGATTTGGTTAGGTAATGCTGATTTCACTAGGGGAGATGGAAACATTCACCTGAGTAGCCATGCTGATTTGGATGGGGGTGAATGACCCAAGGTAACTGCAACATAGGGCATATTTTATCTTGAGTGACCATGCTGATTTAGTTGGGTCATGTTGATTTGACTAGGGGGTATTGATAAATTCACCTAAGAGATCCATATTGATTTGGTTGGGCCATGCCAATTTGGACAAGGGTGAATGGCCTAGAGGAAAACCTTCTCATGAGAATCCATGCTAATTTGGCTAGGGCATGTTTATTTGACCATGGGAGTTGGATACATTTACCTGATAATCCATGTTGATTTGGCTGGGCCATGTTGATTTGGCCAGGGGTAAATGGCCTGGGTTACTCACATTACATTCTTTAAGGTAGAGTGACCTATATGTATGGACACACATGTGAGGAGACACTACATCAACACAGTAATCTCTTGAACTTTTCTTATTGAAGGAGAAATTTCAATTGAAGGGGAAATATGCTTGCATCTAAGGAGAATACCTCCCTGAGTAAGAGGAAGTGTTGATTTTTTGTAGCATCAAGAGTAATTATTGCATGGAAAAAGGGGGTCTCCAAGTTGGCCTATAAAAATTAAAATAAAATTAATTTTTGGAGTGACAATTCGGCCCAAAAAGGTGAAGGGACATGTCCCTTGGGGTGTCACATTCAACAAGTATAAATAGAGGATGTGATGTCTCATTTTCTCCACCAGTGAAGAACACGTTTTATTCTCTACCATTATCATTCTTAGACAACTGAACATGTATAGAAGGATGATTTTTTTGATGAAGTTGACTAGCCATTGACTAAGCCTTTGAATCTATATTTGACTAGGCATTGACCACAAACTACAAGATTTTTTTTTATCATAGGTTGACCACAAGACACAGGGCATTGACCAAATGGTTAACCGTAGACCATAGGCTATTTAACTGTAATTGACTATAGGTCTGAGTTTGACCACAGGACAAAAATTAAATGCATGCCTATTTTACCAGGTCGAGTTGACCAACATTGAAATTTTGATATTTTGTTTGGTTTGACCAAGTTTAAATAGTATTTGACTTGGATTATTGGTATATCTTTCTAGAAAAAATTGTTAATTTTGTAAACCTTGCTGAAGAATAAGTTCTCCTAAGAAAATTTGTTGTGTTTTCCCCCAAGGTTAGGTTTCCTAGGGTAAAAATATTATCTCTCTTGTGCATGGCTATCTTTCTATGATCTTTACTATTTCCACCACATTTACTGTTGAATTTTTTTGAAGTGTATTTATTCAATGGTGGAAATGGCATAAAATACTGTGTGAAAAGATCATTAGGAAATAATTATATGGAAGAAAATTACATCTACTATACATCTTGTAGAAAATTCAACATATCTAATATGTTCTTGATATGTTTCCCTTATTTATTTTTAATTGTTTCCAATGTTTTTAATGGAGGTTACTCTATGTTAATGGATTCCTAGTAAACTTTTAATCATGTAAGAGTTTGTTTCTCAATGGTGATTGAGGAATTATCTTATGGTTTCACTCTCATTTTCTATGTTGAATACTAATATCTCTATTTCATCCACTATTGGATATTCTAAAATATGAGAGACATATGGATGCCATTACTAGACTGATTCTCTCTTTTAAAGGATTTTTAATGAAGTTATTTCAATTTTATTGATTGTTGGAATTATTTGCTAGCGAAATTGAGTTTATTCCTTCACCATACAATACTCATGGATGTTTCCTAAACTCATACATAACAAAGAGGTATCCATTGAGGCTGCACACTACACACACTTTTATACAATGACCATACATTTCTAATCTTCAGCCTAAGCGGCCATGTAATATTTGTGCTAATTAATTGGATGAATTGGGATTTGAGATATGAGTTTTGTTCTCTCTTCCATATATATTGTTAAGAAACCAACTCACAGAAAGATAGAAAAGATAGATCAACGACTTCAAAATCAGCCTCTTTGAGGGGGAAACCTCCTTTACATTACACAAATGAACAATTCTTGGATGATACAAATGAAAAGACCTCCTTTCTATATATAGGAGTCTAAGGGGTCCCAATACAATCAAACCCAACATAACAATAATATTGTAGGGGCACAACAATAACAATAGTGGGCTTATATGGGGGATAATAATAACAACATGGGGACTATATGGGCACAATAATACAATAAGGGGTTGCACTAATAACAATAAGGGGTTACAATAGTAGTATAGGGACCTAACATGCCCCTCTCCTTCAAAAAGTGTTGTCCTCAACACATGAGTAGTTCTGGATGCTTTTGTATAAAATTCTCATCCTCCCATGTGGAATCTTCAGTGGTAAGTTCTTCCACTTGATGAGATACTCTGAAATTGATCGATTTCATAGATGTCGATTTCTTGTTTTTGTGACTGATTTAGGTTCCAATATGATTTTTACTTCTTCATCAAGTTCTGGAAATATTGTTTGAACTGGGATCTTCTCACCTATAACCTTATTTAAGTATGAAACATGGAAAACTAGGTGCACTCAAGAAGATGCAGGAAGCTCCAATTTGTATGCGATAGTACCAATATTTTGTAACACCTTGTATGAAAAATAATACTTTGGTGATCATTTATTATCCTTCTTAGCTTGCTTGAGGGATATTTGTTTGTATGGTTGTATTCGTAGAAATACCCAATCACCTACATCAAAACTTATTTCGCTAAGATGTTGATATGCCTGTTGTTTCATTCTATTCTGCGCCAAAGTGAGGTTATCCTTAAGAGTTTGAGAACTTGTTGATGCTCGATGTGATATTCCACTGCTTGAACCTTAACATTTTCTTTTAAAGATGATGTGATGGACAGTGGATGATAAGATGAGGTATGAGCTAACTGAGTACCCAAATATTCCACCTCTTGTACTTCAAAGAAACATTTGGAGCTTTTTTCATATAATTGTTTCTCCTCCAATAGTTTGAGCACCCCCTCAACATGTTGAACATGATCCTTCCAAGACTTGTTGTAGATTAGTATATCATTAAAAAAATACTAACACAAATTTTCTAATGAAGGTTTTGAAAATGGAATTCATCAAACTTTGAAATGTAGAAGGTGCATTGGTAAGGCCAAAAGGCATGACGAAAAATTCATAATGACCCTCATGAGTTCTAAATGTTGTTTTTGGAATGTCTTTAGTCTTCATTCTGATTTGATGATATCCTGAATGAAGATCCAGCTTGGTGAAGTAAATTGATCCATGTAATTCATCTAATAATTCATCAATGATAGGAATGGGAAATTTATCTTTAATAGCAATCTTGTTGAGTTCCCTATAATCTGGACACATGCGCCATGATCCATTCTTCTTGTGTACCAATACCATTGGAGCAGAGAAAGAACTTTGACTAGGTTGAATTATACCAACCTTTAGCATTTCTGCAACCGTACATTCGATTTCACTCTATTGGGCATATGTATATTTGCAAGGCTTGATGTTTGGGGGTGTTAGTTCTAGTCTTCACAGCCTGTCACCAGGGATGAAAATGGGCTCTTACTATGTCTGGTTTTTAGAGATGTTTTGCACATGAGTTTCAGTGCAAATCATATCCTATGTATGTTCATTAAAAGGAGCTTGGAAAAATCTTTTCAATGATATATCACACTCCCGTAATTGGCTCCCAGATTAGAAGATATGATTGAAATGAATGATTGATTCTTGGTTATGCATGTAAATCAATTTGGATAGGAATTTTAAAAAAGTGAAAGAGGATTTTGTCCATCACATACCAAATAATAAAAACCTCCTTTATTTTATGCATAGGTATTACTATGTCGGAGATATGCAGTGATATTTGAAGCCTACATTAAAACAAAAAAAAAATTGCAGTTATTTTATTGTTTTAGTCATTTTAGTACGGTGCCATTTTACAACAGATGGAAAGAAATTTTGAGAAACCCAAAGAGGTTTTTGTTGACCACGAGCCATATAACAAAAAAATATTTTAGTTTATTCACAGGTGTCGTGAATTTGGATATGTGACTAGATCTTTATAGCTCATTTTCACAGATTTAAATTTTTAATGATTTTCTGTTTTAGATATGATTGCGTGGCACATATTGTGAGCAACTGGAAACTAATTTCCAAACTTTGAGAGAGGTTTTTCTCCAAAATGACCTTGTATACAAAAACCTCTTTCAGTTTTGTAACAGGTGCTATGGTTTGGGAGATAAAAGTTCATCTTCAACACCTATTTTCAGAAATTCGGTCCAAGTTTAATGTAACTGATTCTATTTTGAAGAAGATGGTTGAGCTCAATTCCCTTAGTATAGGGATGAAAAAATGTATATATTCTATGAATTTCATAGTGTAGAGGTTTGATTTTGGAAGAAGAGAGGCTGCTTGGCATTGTGTAAATTTTTCTTGAATATCATTTTAATAAAGCAGTTTTCTGCCCTTTAGACCTGGGATCCATCACGGTGTTATTGTTCAATATGTTTTTCATGTAACTCACTTACATATTTTGTTTTTTCTACCTTGTTACAACATTACCTAAGAGATGTGTTAGGAATTCATACCCTATGATGCTCCTTTCATGATGATTTTGTTGTTAGATGTAATGGTTGTTTTTGCAAATTCATCCTTTGCTAGATGCTCTGTTGAGAAACCTCGTGATTCTCTTTCGCCTAAAGTTGCTGTTGTAGATCCATCCCTTGTTTGATACCTACAGGGCAACGGGCTTTCTCCCCTATTCTCCTCACATCCACAATCTTTATCTGGTTGAACATGGCACTTACTTTTCCCAAAGTTTGCCGGCAGAAACTGGCATCGACTCCAAAGCCCAATCGTCCTTTCTTTTGCTGTTTCGACCCAAAAATTTTCAAACAAATTCTCATACTCCATAGCTAGCCTAAGATTTCATTTATTGCAGCCACGTTTTGTTGGAAAAGAGAGAGCCCTCTGTGGTCTGGCAGGGCTAGATGTCATATTGAAGCTTGGTTTGTGGTTACCTCAGAATTGCCTTTTCTCAGCCTTAAGGCTCATTCTGAGTGCTAACATAGTGGCGACCATACTGGGGAACGTAGTGTTATGTTCCTCAGCAAAATGTATCAGGTTCAGATATGATTGTTGATGGTGGACAATGATCAGACACCGAGAGGCTGAAATCATTCACCTGGTGATTCCAAATCAGTTTCTAGATCAGATCCAAGGACTCCACTGGATGATGAACTTGACCAGCAAAAACATGAAAGGACAATATGGAAACATCAGGTATTTAAGTTGGAATTTCATCCAAGACATCATGATATTTGTTATAAATTATTTCATCTCTTTTCCCGAGAATGTCAAGAAGACTTTGTAAAGGATATTGTATTCGAGAAAAGATCCTAGACCTGCATTTGATTCCTTCCCTTTGAAGATTGTGAATACAAAATATTAGCATGCCTTTGATCCTGATGAAGTCCCTTCTTTCGAATCTTATGATGACCATCTTCAAACTGATGAGCCTCAAGAGACCAAGACTAATTCTACACCTTATGTACATACCCCTACACCTTGTAAAATTCTAGATAGATACAAGCCTATGATTTTAGCTCCCATATCCCATGCTTTCCCTAAAAATCATTACCTATATCTACCAAGATTTGATGGTGAATGTGACAACGTCACTACTGAGAGACATGTACTAAAGTTTGAGTCTTTTCTTGACCTTTATGAAGTTGATGAAGAGGATGTCAGTATCAGGCATTTTTCTCTTTCTTTGCAAGGAAAAGTCAAGAGTTGGTTCAAAACCATACCTGATGTGAGCATTCCATATTTCCAGCAGTTCGTCAAAATTTTCCTCGAAAAGTGGGTGTTAGAAAATTATATATTACGGAGCAATGGAACACATAGAATATTGTAGAAATATAAACACAGAAAACACATAAAACAAGAGAGACACAGATATACGTGGTTCACACAGTTTAGGTTACGTCCACGGAGAAACAACCAGTCCTTCCTTTTATATTATCTAGCAAACTGAAGAGATACAACCTACAACAGATCCGCTATAACACCCTCTTCTCTCTCAATCTCCTCTCTCTTTTTCATTCAGAATACAGATCTACATAGACGCAATACAATTCCCTCATATATAGTGAGGGATTGCCTTCGAGGACAAAAAAACCCTAAATTAAACATAACTTCTACCGTCAGATATCCACCTAATGAACGACCCAGATTGACTAGAAATTACTATACTTTTACAAGGCAATTTTACATCTATTCTTATCTTTGGGGGTGCTGCCCCTGAAACCCCCCACTAGGGGGGGGCTCCCCAAAGGTTGCAGCCACCCCCCTGGACCCCCCTGCAGCGAATATTTTTTTGGCGGCGTTGTCACCCCATTTCGAACTGGGGTCCAATGTGGAAATACCTTTAAATACAGAAGATAACCAGGCTCCACACCCAACAATCTCCCACTTGGAGACTAATTATAGCAACTCCACTACTGCTTCATTTGCTTGACAATGACTCCTCTTTGGACCTGGCTATTTCTCATCTTCTTCATCATACTTGGAGACCAATTGAAACTCAACATATTCTCAGTTTCGCCCTAGTTACAACTTTTGTTAGCATATCTGCAGGATTCTGGCTAGTGTGTATCTTTTCCAGCTTCAACTCTCCATCTTCCAACACTGATCGTATGAAATGGTACTTGAGCTATATGTGTTTAGTCCTATAATGAAATGCTGAGTTCTTTGCAAGATGAATGGCACTTTGGCTATCACTATATAACGTGCCCATATCATGCTCCTTACCCAATTCACCCATAAACCTTTGTAACCAAATCATTTCTTTAATAGCCTCTGTAGCAGCAAAATACTCTGCTTTTGTTGTTGAAAGTGCAACAAAACTTTGGATCTTTGAAACCCAACTGACAGCTGTTCCACCTACAGTAAATACATATCCTGTAGTGCTCCTCCTGTTATCTCTGTCACTTGCCATATCTGCATCAACATATCCCTGTAGAGAAATGTTTGAACCACCAAATCATAATGCTTGATTTATGGTACCTTTCAAATATCTGAGAATCCATTTCACTGCCATCCAATGTTCCTTTCCTGGATTGTTCATGTACCTGCTTACAACTCCCACTGCATGTGCAATATCAGGCCTTGTGCAGACCATTTCATACATTAAGCTTCCAACTACTGATGCATATCGAACTTTAGACATATAATCCATGTCTTCTTGGGTCTTTGGGCACATTTCCTTACTAAGTTTAAAATGGCTAGCAAAAGGTGTGCTAACTAGTTTTTCATTGTGCATATTAAATCTTTTCAACACCTTTTGTATGTACTCATTCTAATATAATGTTAGTTTGCGATTTTTCCTGTCTCTAGTTATTCTCATACCAAGGATTTTTTTTGTAGCTCCCAAATCCTTCACTGCAAATGAATTTGCCAATTTTATTTTGAACACATTTATTTCCTGCATGTTAGACCCTGCAACAAGCATGTCATCTACATACAATAACAATATAATATAGCTGCCATCATTTTTCTTTTTCAGATAAACACAATGATGAGAGTGACATCTAGTATAACCTTGTTTAGACATAACTTGTCAAATTTTAGATACCACTGCGTTGGAACCTGTTTTAAGCCATACAAGCTCTTCTTCAACCTGCACACTAGTTTCTCCTTCCCTTTTACCTCATATCCTTGTGGCTGCTGCATATATATCTGTTGTTGGGAAAATTATCTATTCAGAACGCCCCTATCCCACTCTAAGGTGTGATAGTGCCTTAGCAACAAACAAGGAAAACTACTTGAGTATTTCTTCTTTATGAAATGTAAATGAGGAGGAAGGATGTAACTAACCTGTGTCTTTCGCTAGTTTGTTGATCCAATAGCTCCTCTCTTCAATGGCTCCCAGCTCCCTGCTCCCTTACCGGCCCAGCTTCACTGAATTCTTGCAAGATCACAAGAGAGAGAAACTACACGAAGATATAGATATACATTCATAAAAAGCTCAAGATCAGATTAAGCTAAACATGCAAATATAACAAAACATCATTGATACATAACATGTAGGAGAAACTCAAATAGTTTATTGATAGAATAAGAAAGTCCAAGAGGAGATACAACCGAGTGAGTTCCGATCCAACATCTACCTCCCAGCAAAGGAATCCCTTCCTCTCCTCCAACAAAGCATAAATCACCCAATGTACTAATCTCAATCTCAAACCAACAACAATTCTCTGCAAAGTAAAAAATTCCAGCCTCTGGATCTCTGGGATGAGGGATCCATATATAGATGTAAGCAGAGAGGATGAGTCAGCTTATGTTTTGACTTGTGGCTTCTCTCTGTCAGTTCTTTCTTCCACTTGGAGACTAAGAGCCTCTTACTCATCACTTGGTCGAATTCAGTGAGGGAAGTGTCATTGGAGAAGATTCTGGAAGCTTCCATGGTATTTCCACCTCGTTGAATGACTCTGCCACTTGTCATTTCCCGCTCAACGCACCTGGGTAGTGCATTCAAGTGCGTTGCAACGCACCTAGACAGTGTACTGGGGTGCTTTGCAACGCATGCAGCTAGTGGAGCACTTGAATTGATCCTGAATTGACTGTTTCTGAGTGGTTTTTGGTGGAGAACTTCTGGGAGAAGCTGTCATTGGTTGACCTTATTCCTTTAGGAGCTATAACAACATCTTTAGGGACTTTGGATCCCTTGGATTATGGACATTTCATGCTTATAGCTGTAAGGCACAAAAATGTCTATAACAGTTTCCCCCTAAAGTATGAGGCCGTTTATCGGGTGAAATGCTTTATTAGGAGGATCCGAAGTTCATTCAATGCTGGGAGGAGACCTGTAATAAGATACAATACAATACATTATTTTTCATATTATTTTCATGATCTAGCTGAGGCGGGCATTCCCATGCTCAGCTTTATAAATTCATTTTTATGTACATAGGACAGACAATCGTCTGATGGTAGACTGATGATTCTAATGAAATCATCATCCTTTTGGTAGGATGATTATCTGTTTTGTAGTGCTGTACATGTCAATGTATTTATTTTTCCTGAATATATATCGCAGCCCAGATGGATGAAACTAGATTCAGGGTCTTCAATCTCGTCCGATCTTCACTCTAAGTACAAGTCGATCCATGTGAGAAATGTTTTGAAGTCGAACATGGAAAGACATCGCTTGATTACCAGTCAATGATGTAAACTGTTAACAAGCGCGAGAGGAATCACCGATAATGATAATGACCCTCAAGGTACTGCAGTACAATTCACGTGGTGTGAATAGAGGACTTGGCGTCGAACACCACGCAAAATCTTTCGGTCGAAGGTCATTGATGTATACCTGTCGCCGGAAGTGAGAAACTTGCCATTGAGGCATGCAAGCTTCAAAGTACTGAAGGGGGTGTTCCTAGATCAACTTCTTGGATAATGAGCTGATGTCGACAAGAAGCGATCCATCAAAGGAGGGCCTTAATGTATCCCACATCAGTGACACGGAACGGAGCAAATGATTTTGATGGAGGTGAAAATGATCTGATGATATAAGGTTCAGGGTGGTGGTCATGAAAGAATGAAGTATAATGTATGGTAGTGGATGGGACACGGTTGACTTCTCTGGATGACTTCTCTTGAACATATCGACGACACTTGTGTGATGGATTGGTAGCATTTACCCCAAAGGTGGATGGTATGGCGAGACCATGGTGATGTGACCAGTGAATGAAACAACCCAACCCGACTCAGGCACGGAGTGGAAGTGTCATGTTCAAGAGCGACTTGCTACCAATAAAGGTTCTTTGAGTTTCTTCCCAATATTTCCCCAGTCATTGCTGACCAGTACCTCTTTATTTTTGTCAAGCTTGAGGAGGATAACATATGCTTGTTCTATAATTTTCCCTTCGGGCAAACCCATCGCTATGTTTTAACGAGCCTAGCGATAGTGAAACTCGTTCTCGTCTAAAGACAAGTTTGTCTCTATTAATGTTTTTAACGAGTCTAACGACAAAGATGACTCGGTCCTTTTCATTTTTAGAGAGTCTGAAAAGGTACGTAAAGTTAACTCCGAAAGTCCTTTTTCGTCATCTAATCCCTTAGGTCTGAAAAAGTATAAAACAATACAGAAGGGATGAATTTTCGATAGTTTTAACGAGCCGAACAAAACAAGCTCTCGATCTTTTTGTGCAATAATCCCTCAGGTCCAAAAAGATTAAAATCTAGAGGAGGGATAGCTCTTCCAGTCGCTTTAATGAGATGGGAGGCCAAAACTCGGCAATCTTTTCATATTTTACGAGTTAGATGAAAAGAGCTTAAAGAAGACTCGTCTTTTTGAGGAACGAGTGATAAAATGGGTAGCAGCTGATTCCAGGTAAGGGTTGGAATTTTCCAAGCACGGCAGTGTCACAAGGATGGCTAGTGAAATCACTCTTCGCAGCTATTCCTCAAAATGGGTAAACAATCAAATGGAGGTGAATGATCGGCCAATGGAAAAGTGGAGGTGACGGTGCAAACACGACCAAGGCTTTAATGGCTGATAATGTTACATTCATGGTGGTTATTTACAAGAGGATAGTTCATTTTTTAACGAGCTTAAACGCGGGTTGAAACACTTGCTCGATCTTATGTTTATTTTTTAACGAGCATGAACTATGTGCTAAAACTACTCAATTATCCAGTCATATGATAAGAATGTCTCATGTAAGATGCCATTTTTTATGGAGCTTGCACCTTACAAAGCTTTGCCCCGCATCCTTTCGTTATGAAAGTTCGGAAACGACTAATCCTACGAGTTTAAAGGGTTAGACCTACAGGTTTAAAGGGAGGACCTAAAAATTAAAAAAAATAAATAGCCGCCCCTTGCTTGCACTCCAAAAGGTTTGCATGCCCCCAGGTATAAAACAGAGTTTCAAGGTTACCTCTACTTCACTACCGCCAAAACAATTGTTTAACCGAGAGAGGCCTACCTCTTTCAGGTTACCCAAAGATTGTCCTGTTAATCTTTCAAACAAAACACTTCTTCGGCGATGTCTACCAAGATAAACAAAGGTGAGTGACGATGCCCGCCAACTCACATAACTTTGACAAAAGAATCTTATTCCATAACAACCCCTCTTCCAATCACGGACGGGGTACGGACTAGTCATATTCTCCCGTGGAAAGCTACCCTATACCCAAAGTTTTCCTGCCGAAGCAGACCAGGACGCATGCCCCCTGGGTTCCAGTCATATCCTTCCGAATTACTCGCGCTCATCGGGAGGACGGACTGTGGGTTGAGACATTTCTTGCGTGAAGAGACCATTTAGGGATGGTATGTGACTATTTGCGGTGCGTGATCTAGGAAATGAAAGCTGGTCCACGAGCTTGACCAATCTTCCTTCGTGCGGAAAACACATTACTCTAAAGAGTGAGGAGACGATGGCTCCCATGCAATATATATAGTCTCGTCCAAGGAGTAGGTTATAATCCAAGGGTCCTTGAACGACCATCACGTTCATTTGAACGGTCTTCCCTTTCAATGTTATGGGCACATTGGGGAGGATCCCTAAAGGTCGACTGGTTACTTTATCAAAGCCTGTCAGATTTCTCATTTCAGGAAAAAGCGATGGCGAACCAAGCACTTTCCAAGCAGTAGAGGAAAGGATACTCACAGATGCCCCCTCATCAATGATGGTGCCAGCCATGACCACTCTATACATTTGGACGATAATTCTGAATGGTATGCTTGCTGGCAAACGGGGTCTGCCTAGTTGGTCCCAGTCGAAGGATACAACTAGGTTGCTTGGTGGTGGGACCGAGTAGATGGCCGGGTATCGCTCTGATGAACTTCCTTCCTACGATAAAGGAACGGGTGGATTGCCCCCGTGTTCATCGGAGTCTGTGTTGATGAAGAGAATTTGGATGGTGTCATCCTTGTTCTCTTCAGTGACTGTGTCATTCGAAGATAAAACCTCTGAAGGCAAGACCGGGTCAACTGCCGCCTCGACCTTTTGAATTTCATCGGGTATGGATTCAACTGGTTCATCTTCAATGACCGGCGCTTCAGCTAACCACTTGAGCGGGCCAGCTAGATTTTCAACTAACGAAGGACTCGACAAGAGTTTTTAATATCCAGGAGGAAGTCGTAACGGTGAAACCGGACGATCATCCAAAACTCTTTTCGCTTCATCTAAGAAGGGACAATGGTGGATGGCGTGATTGCCTTCGCACAGTTTACAGGGAGATCTAGCTCTCCCTTTCTGTCCTGGGACTTCACTTTCGCTAGTTGACGGTGTGCTTTCAACATGGCTATCAGAGGTTGACGCCACCGGATTGTGCAAACGGGGAGACCAGTCCCTTAGTATCCGAGGAATGCAGGGACAATCTCTGTGAAAGTGGTCTCCCTTGCAAATGACACATGGCGATTTAGGCCTGGTCAGTGCAGTGTGTGGATTTTCATTAGACGACACTCGTTTGCCCCCAATCGCTTTTGGCTCCTTATTCTTCTTCTCTTTCTTCTTCTTTTCCTTCTTCTCCTTAGGAACTTGGTTTTTAGCTTTACCAGTCCCGTCAAGCGAAGAGGAAGGAGGAGAAGAATAATTAGAGGAAGTAGAAGGCTGGTGGGTAACTCTGGACTGGTCTAATTGCTGATTCAACTGTTCAAGAATAGTGATGTTCTGAACAACATTGGTTGAGAAGAGCTAGACCAGCAGGCCAATTGTCAGTCCTGGAAGCGACAATGTGGCCATATGGGGCACACCAACATCTCTAGGATTTCCACCAAGGGGAATTCCTTGGTTGGTGGGCTCCATTTTCTCAACCTAAAGATCAACGCAGGAAAAGGGTATGAATATTCCGTTTAAAATAAATTTTAACGACGCTTGGACGCAACTTGCTTTTTCAATTTTAAAGAGTCGAGAAAAAGCAAAAGATGACTCTAGTCTCCTTCGATTTTTAATGAGCCTGAAGTGACAAGTGCTCAGATGGACCTTTTTCGTTAAGGAGTCTGAAAAGGAACGAAAGGGACTGCTCTGGAGTTCTAGGTAGAGGGCGTGCCAAACCTTTCGCAAAACCGCAGAATACTTTTTAAGGTACGGGCGGTCAATCTTCCCGAATGCTGTGTTCAATGCATTGCGATCAGTAGGGCGGCCGACACGGCTTCCTATGGATAAAGGTTTTATGCCTATAGGGGTCTCCCAATATATACTCGACGGTACGTGGGAGCACAATCCGTACTGGTGCTGATCGTCTCTCAGGAGGAATCACCCAACCATCAGTGAGATCGACAGTCACCAGGTTTTACGACGCCGGAACACGTCTCTAGCCTAGACCTCTATGTTGTGCGTTAAGTTCCAATGCGTTGTTAAGTTCATTGAATTTATTTTAGGTTGATCTTTCTTAGAAGTTTGCCTTTTTGGATCACCACGAGATGTATATACAATTCCTGAATGCAGTCTAAAGATGATAAGCAAGCATTTATCTCTTTTCAACAATGAAAATCCTAGCTACAAGGGGAAAAGAAAGACACAAACTTTTCTCAAAGAGCATAAAGCACACTGTAAATGCACTTTTCCTAAATCAAACCATACAAACTATCATTATGCAAATGCACAAATGCATGTATTTGTTTTCACTTTCTTAATATTGATGCCTAAAAAGAAAGCTGTTGTACAAAATTTGAATTCGATTTCAAGTGAAAACACAAACAAGTTTCTTTTTGAAATCAAAAAGACGATTACGACACTTTATGATTTTGAAGTAAACACTTGTTTCGACACTAGAAATTCATAAATTCAAACCAAAAGACAAAAGTAAAATCGCAATCAACTGTCAACAGCAAACAAACTTAATCCTAAGATCAAAACGACACTTACGACAGGTCCAGATCTAAGGGCGACAGTATGACTAGTTTACTTTTGTAATGGGAAACTGCAAATGATGTAACAAATACACAAAAACAAATAAAGTTTCTTTTATACAACTTAGGCGGAATTAAGGAAGAGAAAAGGGGTTTTCAGATAGGTACACACACTGATAAGAGGCTGCAAAAAACAGAGATAAAACTGAACACAAGGATGCAAAGAACCACAACTGCACGGGGCAAAGGTTGATCAGCGCACCTGCAGCACAGAGAAACTGAATTGCAGTGCAGGTAGCCCTCTCGGGACCTGCGTTGAAATGCAGAGTCTCTTCACAGAGCCTGCGCTGAAGCAGAAATGAGAATTGTCTCTGGGTTCTGGGTCACGGTTTGCAGTTTGATCTGAGGTTTTTGGCCGGATAAAAGCTATCAATAAGGTACAATTAGAAGGATGATTTAAAGGAGGACTAAGAGCTATCACAAAGGGCAGTTAGAGCATTTGCGGATTAGTTTGTTCAGATCATAAACAGGCCTAATGAGTGGACTAGAGTGGCAGATCTCTACTTTGCATTTGTAAATGGAAAATGCAGTTCGATTCAGCACTCCTAAGTTTATGAGAATAACAACAATAGAAACACAAATAAACTAACTAGATACGATCCCCAGCGGAGTCGCAAATTTGTTGTTGGGAAAAGTATCTATTCAGAACGCCCCTATCCCACTCTAAGGTGTGATAGTGCCTTAGCAACAAACAAGGGAAACTACTTGAGTATTTCTTCTTTATGAAATGTAAATGAGGAGGAAGGATGTAACTAACCTGTGTCTTTCGCTAGTTTGTTGATCCAATAGCTCCTCTCTTCAATGGCTCCCAGCTCCCTGCTCCCTTACCGGCCCAGCTTCACCGAATTCCTGCAAGATCACAAGAGAGAGAATCTACATGAAGATATAGATATACATTCATAAAAAGCTCAAGATCAGATTAAGCTAAACATGCAAATATAACAAAACATCATTGATACATAGCATGTAGGAGAAACTCAAATAGTTTATTGATAGAATAAGAAAGTCCAAGAGGAGATACAACCGAGTGAGTTCCGATCCAGCATCTACCTCCCAGCAAAGGAATCCCTTCCTCTCCTCCAACAAAGCATAAATCACCCAATGTACTAATCTCAATCTCAAACCAACAACAATTCTCTGCAAAGTACAAAATTCCAGCCTCTGGATCTCTGGGATGAGGGATCCATATATAGATGTAAGCAGAGAGGATGAATCAGCTTATGTTTTGACTTGTGACTTCTCTCTGTCAGTTCTTGCTTCCACTTGGAGACTGAGAGCCTCTTACTCATCACTTGGTCGAATTCAGTGAGGCAAGTGTCATTGGAGAAGATTCTGGAAGCTTCCATGGTCTTTCCACCTCGTTGAATGACTCTGCCACTTGTCATTTCCCGCTCAACGCACCTGGGTAGTGCATTCAAGTGCGTTGCAACGCACCTAGACAGTGTACTGGGGTGCTTTGCAACGCAGGCATCTAGTGGAGCACTTGAATTGATCCTGAATTGACTGTTTCTGAGTGGTTTTTGGTGGAGAACTTCTGGGAGAAGTTGTCATTGGTTGACCTTGTTCCTTTAGGAGCTGTAACAACATCTTTAGGGACTTTGGATCCCTTGGATTATGGACATTTCATGCTTATAGCTGTAAGGCACAAAAATGTCTATAACAATATCTCTTCCTCCAAATCCCCATGGAGAAAGGTTGTCTTTACATCTAACTGCTCAAGATACAAATCTTCAGCTGCTACTAGACTTAGAATAGTTCTGATTGAAGTCATTTTAACAACAGGAGAAAATATTTCATCAAAATCAATACCTTTCTTCTGTGCAAACCCCTTCACCACAAGTCTAGCTTTGTACCTTTGTTTTCCACCATCTTCTTCCTTAAGCTTGTAAACCCATTTATTCTGCAATGTAGTTTTACCTGCAGGAAACCTGACTAAGTCCCAAGTCTAGTTATGCATTAAGGAGTCCATCTCTTCTTCCATGGCTAGCTCCCACTTCTTCCTGCTTTCAACCTGCATTGCTTCTTCATAACATTTTGGTTCACCAGAATCAGTCAACAATAAATAATATAATGAAGGAGAGTATCGTTTAGGGGGTCTACTTATCCTGGTAGATCTTCTAACACCACTTTCAAGTGTTTGGGGTGCCTGTTGCTGTTATGGTGGTTGTTGTTATTGTGGTTGTTGATTATTATTATTTTCAGGCACCTTTAGTTTTTCAGTGATCTCATCAAGAATTGTGTATTCCTTGTTTTCTTTTTCCTATTTCTTTTCCTAGAACTGATTCTTATACAAGACCTTTTCATTGAATATTACATATCTGCTCCTAATGATTTTGTGATTTTCATAATCATATAAGTGATAACCAAAATCATTAACACCATTTCCAATAAAGGTACATTTCTTTGATTTTGCCTCAAGCTTTGTTCTATTTTCTTTATTAATATGGACAAAGGCCTCACAACAAAAAGGCTTTAAAAAAGAGTAGTTTACCTTTTTACCTGTCCATACTTCCTCTGGAACACCACCATCCAAGGAACTTGAAGGCCTTCTGTTTATTAGATAAACAACAGTATCTATAGCATCTGCCCAAAATTGTAAAGGAAATCTTGCATGCAATCTCATGCACCTTGCACACTCCATGATTGTTCTATTCATCCTTTCTGGCACACCATTTTCTTGTGGTGTTCTTGGAACTGTCTTCTCTCTGCGAATTCCATGCTCTGAGCACTACCTATCAAACTCGTTGCTGCAATATTCACCTCCATTTTCTAATCTGAAACACTTCAATTTCTTTCCTGTCTCAATCTCAACCAAAGATTTAAATTTCTTGAAAGTATCAAATACATCAGATTTATTCTTAATACAATAAATCCAAGTTTTTCTAGTTGCATCATCAATAAAAGTAACATAATAATGAGACACACCGAGAGATGATACTTGAGCAGGTCCCCATAGATCTGTACGCACAAGCTCTAATTTTTCGCTCTTATTTTCTTTCCCAACTCTGAGAAATCTAACTCTCTTTTGTTTTCCATAAATGCAATTCTCACAGAAGTCCAAATCAACATTCTTCAAACCCGGCAACAAATTCCTTGAGTGAAGGATCTTCATCCCCTTCTCACTCATGTGTCCGAGCCTATGATGCCATAATGCTACATCGGCTCCTTTGGAAGTTTAAAGCATTAACAGAGTCATAAATACCATTGCGTAAATGAAATGTACCAACCTTTTCACCTTTTGCTATTACCAGGGCTCCTTTGGTGACCTTCCAAGCTTTATCTGTGAAAGCTGTCACACAACCTTCACCGCTTAACGGCCTTGTTGAAATCAAATTTTTCTTCATATATGGAACATGCCTTACCTCCTTTAGTAGCCATTGGTTTCCATTCTTCTGTTTTACAAGGACCTTATCCATTCCAACAATTTTACAGGGTTTATCATCACCCAAACGGACTTGTCCAAAATCTCCTTGAACATAGTCATGAAAGTATTTCTTATCAGGTGTGGCATGGAATGAGGCCCCTGAATCTACCACCCAGGAATCAATAATATTTTCAAAAGAAAGAATCAAAGCATCTTGTAACACCTCACCTGTCACATTTTCTTCATGATTGTTTTCTTGCTGTGCATCTCCTTATTTTCCCTTCCAAGATCTATATTCTTTCTTTAGGTGTCCTTTCTTTCTACATTTCTAGCAGACTATCCTTGATCTAGAATTGGATCTGCCTTTCCTTGATTTACTGCAATATCCTGAGCTCTTTACTCTTTCCATTTTTCTTCCCCTAGACTCTGCACTCAAAGCATTACTCGATGTCTCACTGAAGCTTTTCCGTCACATTTCCTCGCTAAGGATAGCACCGACAACATCATCAAACTTTAAAGTACTAGATCCAGAAACAGAGTTACTAATGGCCATTACTAAAACATTCCAACTTTCTGGAAATGGGCATAAGAATAACAAAGCTCTAACTTCATCATCAAATTTTACCCCTACAGAACTTAACTGACTTGTAACAGTATTAAAATCACTTAAATGGTCTGCAATAGATCCACCTTCCAACATCTTCATATTAAATAAATGCTTCATAATAAATACCTTATTTGAGGTCGAGGTTTTTTCATATAGTTTCGCCAATGTCTTAATCAAACCCTTTGTCGTTGTATCCTTCGAAATGTTGAAGGCGATCGATGCTGTGACGCACAACCGTACTATTCCGAGTGCCTTTCTATCAAGAAGGTTCCATTCTTCATCTGTCATACCTATTGGCATCTTTGTTTTTTCGCCCAATGAGGGATAGATCTTTCTGATACAGATAATCTTCCATCTACATCTTCCACAACAAGAAGTTTTGGCTGTTAAATTTCTCGACCCTAAACTTACCATCTTCCACCATTGCTCCCACTCAAACCAAGAATCCTTCTCTCCTGCGATTTTGTCAGCCAAAAAAGACCTTCGGCTCTGACACCAGTTGTTAGAAAATTATATATTACGGAGCAATGGAACACATAAAATATTGCAGAAATATAAACATAGAAAACGCATAAAATAAGAGCAACACAGATATACGTGGTTCACCCAGTTTGGGCTACGTCCACGGAGAAACAACCAGTCCTTCCTTTTATATTATCCAGCAAACTGAAGAGATACAACCTACAGCAGATCCGCTGTAACACCCTATTCGCTCTCAATCTCCTCTCTCTTTTTCACTCAGAATACAGATCTACATAGACAAAATACAATTCCCTCATATATAGTGAGGGGTTGCCTTATAGGGCAAAAAACCCTAAATTAAACATAACTTCTACCGTTAGATCTCTGCCTAATGAACGACCCAGATTGACTAGAAATTACTATACTTTTACAAGGAAATTTTACATCTCTTCTTAGCTTCGGGGGTGCTGCCCTCGAAACCCCCTGCTAGGGGGTGGCTCCCCAAAGGTCGCAACCATCCCCCCCTGGACCCCCCCTGCAATGAATATTTTTCGGGTGGCGTTGCCACCCCATTTAAAACTGGGGTCCAATGTGGCGATACCTTTGAATACAGAAGATAATCAAGCTCCACACCCAATAGTGGGTAGTCAGAAAAAACCCTTTCTTGATTATAGAAGAGTATAAGCAGTTGAAAAGATAGCCAGGGGAGACAATACAACAATTTTCTGCTAGATTTAACCAACTCTACTTTTCGATGCCAGTTAATATAAGACCTCCTCCTGGATCTACTCTCTTGCACTATCCAGATGATTTTGATCCAGAAATGGAGTTTCAGCTAAGAGAAAGGAACCTTGCAACACTTTAAGAGATGCAAACCAGTGCAGTATATGTAGAGGCTAATTTGTTGATCAGAAGGGCAAAGTTGAAGGAAGAAGAGATGAAGAACGTAGATCTAGAGGAATTGACATCTTTAGAGGTAAAGTTTGACATTTTGGTAAGTGCAGTGGAAGAGATGATGCAAAATATCACCACAAGGAATGAGTATGATGTTCAAGACCATGGCTCACTAATTGAAGAAAAACAAGTGGCTGATCCAAAACATTTTCTTTCTTATCTCAGTTGTCACAGATCTGATAATGATTATTTTATAGATCGTCTTGGAGAAGAGAGATCTGTTGATATGACATGTATGCTTGATGATGTTTTATATTGATGATTTCCCTAGGTTTGATCAGTATGATGATGATTATGTTCTTCAAATAGAAGCTAGTCTTGTAGACAAATCAACAACTGGTTTGTGGAAGGAGGAAGTTCACTTTCAGCAGCTCAAATACAGTGATTAGCCGTTACATATCAGCTATGGATGTGAGGAGGAAAATGTAGCAACTTTTGAAGTAAGTGAAGGATCTTTGCCTTTTCGTTTTACTTTGTTTCAGTTCATCAAAGACAACTTTCATGCAATCAGAAGTCAACCATCGATAAGTTTTGATCTGGACCATCTAGAGGGCAATGAAATCCTTGTTCAAGACCTGTCATATCTAGATTTTCAGCCCTCAAATGCCATTGAATGTCAGTTTACAGATGAAGACTTGGAAGTTGGAAAATATGATCAAATGATGCAAGATGATTCTGTACCATTCTGTTTTGAATCATTTCAGTTTTTGAAGGGAAATTTGCATAGTATATCTTCAAATGAGCAGCCTGTAGAAAATCATGCAATATCATTGGAAACAACAATCTTTTCAATCATGCAATCTCATTAAAAATGGGTTGCAACAAGTTTTCAAGTTTTTCATGATCCCATAGCTAATGTGTTGGATGATGTCTACAGTCCAAGTCCTCCTCCATTAGCTAACTATGAGCTTGAAACAAGTATTGATACAAACTTGATCTGACAACTAGTTTCTTTGCCATTTTTAGTAGGAGTCTCGTCATAAAGCTCAGATGAAAGTTTGCATTCATGGTATGAGGAGAAGCAAAGTAATCCATTGGATGAGCTAAGTCCTAGTGCACATGAATTTCAAGATCCTTATGCAGTATTTTTGGAGGCAGATAGAGAATCCATATTATTCAATGGATCTATTTACAAGTTTTCATGGAAGTTTCCTTTCAATAGTTCTCTCTTGTTGTTCATAAGAAAGCGCTTGCAGAGAATTCAAATAACAACCAGAATACTTACTTGGTTGCATTGGTTGTTTCCTTTCACTTGATCAGGGGATGAATGGAAAGTTAGAGTAGATTTTACTCAATAAGCTCCATTTTGAGCACATTTTCCAGTTTATCAGTTATGTTTTAGTATTGAGTCGGTTTCAAGTCAGTTTGGGTCTTTGAGTCATCAGTATTCAGTCATGTAATTTCAGCTTGAGTTTTTGACTCCATGCCCAATGGATAACGCTACTAGGTCTACGGTGTTCTTGGCACCTCCAAGGAGCTACCATCCCCAATGGAGCCAATGTAAGTATCAGTCTTTGAAGCCTTCCTCCAGTGATCAAACATGCTCTTACAAAGTGATTTTAAGGTGTCAAAGTCAAATTTTGTCATTTCAGTGAGTCTTCAAGTAAAATTTGGTCACTAGGTATTAGGTCTAGGATTTGTTTTCACTCCTTTCAAAGTTTTCCAAGTGTCGGTCCATGTCACCATTCGGCTAAGTGTACCATCATTCAAAGAGTTTTCATCATCATTTTAGGTTCCAATGTGTCATTTTACACCTTGTTTGTGCTTCAGTTGTGCTCAGGTAAGGCACATTTCTCTCTCCTAGGGTTTTTGTTTCTAAGCAAGACAAAATGAATTTCAAAAAAGTGAGAGTAGTTTTTGTCCACAATAGGCCAAGAAAGAAAAACCTCCTTCACTTTTTTACACAGGTGTCATGGTTTTAGAGAAATGTCAAAAATACAAGTGCCTTAGGAGAGTTAATGCACCTTTGGAATGACCATGGGAAAATCAAGATTTATCCTAGCTTGGTTGGCCAAATGACTTTCTTGATGAGTAAAATTATAAATAGACACAAAGAGCTTTCCAATGAGCTATCATGAGCTCAATTGGGAGTTGAGGAAGACCTTAAAAAGTTGACTGCAACAACACTCTTCATTTAGGCAGCCTCATTCTACACATTTTGACTAGTCTTGGGAGATTGGACTTTTGACAGGACAAATAAAATCAAAATTGAAAAATTCAAGTTGTTTTAGAAAATAGACTCGACAATATTTCCAACAAGCTATCCCACGCCCAATTTCGACACCGAGAAGGCCTCCAAAAGTGGTCTGCAAAAAGGTGCTGCGCACCTAGCAGCCGATGTTGCGCATAGAAAAGGTGTTGTGCACCTGGGAAGTTTGGGCAGTGGAAAATTACACTGGCGCTGGACATAGAAAAGACATTGCGCACCTATGTGAGGGTGCTGCGCACCTATGTGAGGGTGTTGCGCACCTGTCTGACACACTCAAATTTCTCCAAATCACTTCAAACTGCCTCAAAACTCCAATTTCCTCCTCTTTACAAGTAATTACATTGATCCTCCTTGTTGAAGAGTGTTCTTGCATGAAATCTTGTTGGTATTTTACCCATAAAAACAAAACCCTAGTATCCACTATTCACCATCATGGTTCAAGGTTCACTCATTTATCTTTGTTGCTGGTTCCTAAAAGCTTATACACTACATATTAAAACCCTACCCTCCATATGAAACCCTATACCCTACATACAAAACCCTACTCACTCCCATTCACCCTCATCTACTCATCCTAAAATCTCTTCATATTCATCTTTCATCCATCCACCCTATCTGATCATTCACCACAAGTGTTCACAAACAATGAAAAAGGCCAGGTGACTAGGCAGCGAAGAGGCAAGGTTAGAAGACAAAAGGCAAAGGAAATTGAGAATCCTAGGTAGATTTGTCTTGAGCGGTTAACAAAAACCTAGAGAATTTTATTGAGAGGGTTAACAAAGACAAAAATATGCTTCACCACATGGCCTATCGCTGCATGACTCGGAACACAATCTGCAACATAAGAATGAGGAAGCTTAAGGCTAGGTTGAGGAAGGCTTTAATGGCCAATGAGGAGCAAGAAAAATTGGAAATCCTAGCTGATGCCTCATTAGCTCATCAAAGCAGTGGATGAGGGTACCTTGTGCCAATTTTGGGAAAGTTTTGACAAATTTTGGTCATTTTGAAATTTTGAAATTTTGCAACACAGGAAATTGCAATAGTGGTGGCGCTGCACTTTTGACTGGGGCACTTGTTGGAAGAATGGCTTGCATATTTGGATTCAGAATGAAAAAATAAGCAAACCCAAAAAGTTTCAGCAAATTTGGAGAAGATCTTGGTCACCTAAAGGTAAAAAAAACATCAAAAAATGACCTCTCTGCCACTTTTTGGACACACAAGAAGCAGTCTTGGGAGATTCCAATTTTAAGGGGGCACATGACCTCCAAATTTAAAAATTCAATATGTTCCAAAAACGATATAGGAATACCTTTCCAATGAGCCATCTTGGGCTCAATTTGGCTAAGGGGAAGGCCTCCAAAACTGGGTTTGAAAAAATACTATGCATAGGATCAGTGGTGTTGCACATAGGATGAATTTTGCCAGTTTTGCTCAAAAATCAAAATTTCGCCTAGTTTTTCTACAAGTTGACTTTTACTCTCATGTTGGATGAATTTATGAATGTAATGATGCTATGCTATGTAAATACAATTGTCAAATGACTCTAGAGGGTAGATACATCATTTTGATGTGGTTTGGGGGTAAATGAATAAGTTTCCTTGGCAAAATGAATCATTTTGAGGTGGTTTGGGGGTAAATGAAGCACTTGTATTTTTGACATTTCTCTAAAACCATGAAACCTATGTAAAAAGTGAATGATTTTTTTCTTCCTTGGCCTATTGTGGACAAAAACCTCTCTCACTTTTTCCAAATTCATTTTGTCTTGCTCAGAAACCAAAACCCTCGGAGAGGGAAATGTGCCTTACCTAAGCACAACTGAAGCAAAAAAAGGTGTAAAATGACACATTGGAACCTGAAATGATGATGAAAACTCTTTGAATGATGGTACAGTCAGCCGAATGGTGATATGGACCGACACTTGGAAAACTTTGAAAGGAGTGAAAACAAATCCTAGACCTAATACCTAGTGACCAAATTTTACTTGAAGACTCACTGAAATGACAAAATTTGACTTTGAAACCTTAAAATCACTTTGTAAGAGCATGCTTGATCATTGGAGGAAGGCTTTAAATAATGAAACTAACATTGGCTCCATTGGGGATGGTAGCTCCTTGGAGGTGCCAAGAACACCGTAGACCTGGTAGCCTTATCCATTGGGCATGGGGTCAAAACCTCAAGCTGAAATTACATGACTGAATACTGATGACTCAAAGACCCAAAATGAATTGAAACCAACTCAATACTAAAACACAACTGACAACTTAGAAAATATGCTCAAAATGGAGCTTATTGAGTAAAACCTACTCTAACATTCCATTCATCACCTGATCAAGTGAAATGAAACAACCAATGCAACCAAGTAAGTATTCTGGCTGTTATTTGAATTCTCCGCAAGCAATTTCTTATGAACAACAAGAGAGAACTACTGAAAGGAAACTTCCATGAAAAATTGTAAACAGATCCGTTGAATAATATGGATTCTCTATCCGCCTTCAAAAATAATGCATAAGGATCTTGAAATTCATGTGCATTGGGACTTAGCTCATCCAATGGATTACTTTGTTTCTCCTCATACCATGAATGAAAACTTTCATCTGAGCTTTGTGACAAGACTCCTGCTGAACATCACAAAGAAACCTGCTGCCAGATCAAGTTTGTATCAATACTTGTTTCAAGCTCATAGTTAGCTAATGGAGGAGGACTTGGACTGCAGACATCATCCAAAAAATTAGCTATGGGATCATGAAAAAATTGAAAACACTGTTGCAACTCATTTTCAATGAGATTGCATGATTGAAAATAATGTTTTTTCCAATGAGATTGCATGATTTTCTATAGGTTTCTCATTTGGAGATATACTTTGCAAATTTCCCTTCAAAAACTGAAATGATTCAAAATAGAATGGTATGGAATCATCTTGCATCATTTGATCATATTTTCCAGCTTCCAAGTCTTCATCTGTAACCTGACATTCAATGGCCTTTAGGGGCTGCAAATCTGGATATGACAAGCCTTGAACAAGGATTTCATTGCCCTCTAGATGGTCTAGATCAAAACTTATCGATGGTTGACTTCTCATTGCATGAAAGTTGTCTCTGATGAACTGAAACAAAGTAAAACAAAAAGGCAAAGATCCTTCACTTACTTCAAAAGTTGCTACACTTTCCTCCTCACTTCCATCGCTGATATGTAATGGTTGATCACTGTATTCGAGCTACTGAAAGTGAACTTCCTCCTTCCACAAACGAGCTGTTGATTTTTCTGCAAGACTAGCTTCTATTTGGAGAACATAATCATCATCATATTGATCAAACCTAAGGAAATCATCAATATAAAACACATCATCAAACATACATGTCATATCAACAAATCTCTCTTCTCCAAGATGATCTATAAAACAATCATTATCATATCTGTGACAACTGAGATAAGAAAGAAAATGTTTTGGATCTGCCACTTGTTTTTCATCAATCAGCGAGCCATGGTCTTGAACATCATACTCATTCCTTGTGGTGATCTTTTGCATCATCTCTTCCACTACACTTACCAAAATGTCGAGCTTTACCTCTAAAGATGTCGATTTCTCTGGATCTATTTTCTTCATCTCTTCTTACTTCAAATTTTCCCTTCTGATCAGCAAATTAGCCTCTACATCTATTGCAATGTTTTGCATCTCTTCAAGTGTTGCAAGGTTCCTTTCTCTCAGCTGAAACTCCATTTCCAGATCAAAAGCATCCGGATAGTGCAAGAGAGCAAATCCAGGAGGAGGTCTTATATTAACCGGCATCGAAAAGTAGACTTTGTCAAATTTTGCAGAGAATTGTTGTACTGTCTCCCCTGGCTGTCTTTTCAACTGGTTATACTCTTCTATAATCAAGAAAAGGTTTTGTCTAAATACCAACTTGTCGAGGAAATTTTTGACGAACTGCTAGAAATCTAGGATGCTCGCATCAGGTAGGGTTTTGAACCAACTCTTGACTTTTCCTTGCAAAGAAAGCGCAAAAAGCCTAATACTGACATCCTCTTCATCAACTTCATAAAGGCCAAGAAAATAATCAAAATTTAGTACATGTCTCTCAGTAGTGACGTTGTCACATTCACCATCAAATCTTGGTAGATATAGGTAATGCTTTTTAGGGAAATCTTGGGATATGGGAGGTAAAATCAGAGGCTTGTATCTATCTAGAATTTTACAAGGTGTAGGAGTATGTACAAAAGGTGTAGAATCAGTCTTGGTCTCTTGAGGCTCATCAGTTTGAATATGGTCATCATAAGATTCAGAAGAAGGGTCTTCATCAGGATCAAAGGCATGCGAATATTTGGTATTCACAATCTTCAAAGGGAAGGAATCAAATGCAGGTCTAGGATATTTTCTCGAATATAATATACTCTGCAAAGTCTTCTTGACATTCTTGGGAAAACAGAAGAAATAATTTATAACAAAGATCATGATGCCTTGGATGAAATTCCAACTTGAATACCTGATGTTTCCATATTGTCCTTTCATGTTTTTGCTGGTCAAGTTCATCCTCCAGGAGTCCTTGGATCTGATATTGAAACTGATTTGGAATCACCAAGTGAATGATTTTAGCCTCTCAGTGTCTGATCATTGTCCACCACCAAAAATTAGATCTAAACTTGATACATTTTGCTGAGGAGCATAACACTACGTTCCCCAGTATGGTCACCACTATGTTAGAGCCTAGATTGACCTCAAGCTGAAGGGAGGCAATCCTAGGATAACCACAAATCACGCTTAACCTGGTAGCTAGCCCTACCAGGTTGGGAGAGGGCTCTCTCCTTGTCAATATCAGTTGAGATGACTAAATCAAATATGGATTTTAGGCTAGGTATAGTAGATCTAGGGTTTTTGGGTTGATTTTGATGGTTTTGTTGCTAGATCAAATGGAGCAGGTATCTTGGGTCCAAGAAATCAAGTCAGGAATGCAGGGTGTTCTGTAGGGTGAGGTAGGTAGGTGTTTTAGCACTTGGATTTGAGTGAGATGGTATGTATAAGACTGGTGAGGAGCTGAAGAGGGCATGCAAAGATCATGAGTTCTCTTCAAATAGTTGGAAACATCAAAAAATAAATGTATTCCCAAGGCAGAGCACTGTTACTAATGTATTCTACCTATCTATCTTGATTTCATTTAGTTAAGAAGAATGAAATAGATTTTGGAACATATAAAACATGAGAGAAACTAATGGCAGAAGGACAAACAATGCAAAAACACATTACCATAAGAATCCCACAAAAATAGCTGCAAACCCTTGTTTATTTCCTTGCCAAACTGCTGTAGAGATGTACAATGTAGCTCAAAGCATCCAAGAGTCCAACCTTTACAAATGACTAAGAAAGTAAATAATACAGGCATTAAACCACATATGCTAGCCATCAGGGGTCAAATCCATGAGAAGAGAGGTGGTTTCAACCATATCTAAACTAAGAACAGGAATATAGGCAGTGGAACAACTTGCCTCTAAAACCAAGGAAACTGATTCATTTACCCCCAAACCACCTAAAAATGATGTATCTACCCTCTAGAGTAATTTTAAAATTATATTTACATAGCATAGCATCATTTACATTCATAAATTCATCCAAAATGAGAGTAAAATTCAAATTGTAGAAAAACTAGGTGAAATTTTGATTTTTGAGCAAAACTGGCAAAATTCATCCTATGCGCAATGCTTTTTCAAACCTAGTTTTGGAGGCCTTCCCCTTGACTAAATAGAGTCCAAGATGGCTCGTTGGAAAGGCCTTCCTGTCTCATTTCTGTAACATCTTGAATTTCTACATTTGGAGGTCATTTCCCACCTCAAAAGTGGAATCTCCCAAGGCTTCTTCTTGTGTGTCCAAAAAGTGGTAGAGAGGTCATTTTTTGATGGTTTTTTGACCTTTAGGTGACCAAGATATTCTCCAAAATTGCTGAAATTTTTTGGGTTTTCTTATTTTTTCATGTTGAATCCAAATATGCAAGCCATTCTTCCAACAAGTGGCCCAATCAAAAGTGCAGCGCCAATTTCCTGTGTTGCAAAATTTCAAATTTTGAAAATGACCAAAATTTGTCAAAACTCACCCAAAATTGGCACAAGGCACCCTCATCCACTGCTTTGATGAGCTAATGAGGCATCAGCTAGGATTTCCAATTTTTCTTGCTCCTCATTGGCCATTAAGGCCTTCCTCAACCTAGCCTTAAGCTTCCTCATTCTTATGTTGCAGATTTTGTTTCGGGTCATGCAGTGATAGGCCATGTGGTGAAGCATATTTTTGTCTCTTTTAACCCTCTCAATCAACTCCTCCAGGTGTATGTTAACCATTCAAGACAAATTTCCCTAGGATTATCAATTCCCTTTGCCTTTTGTCTTCTAACCTTGCCTCTTCGCTACCTAGTCACCTCACCTTTTTCATTGTTTGTGAACACTTGTGGTGAATGATGAGATAGGGTGGATGGATGAAAGATGAGTATGAAGAGATTTTAGGATGAGTAGATGAGAGTGAATGGGAGTGATTAGGGTTTTTTATATTGGGTATAGGGTTTCATATGAAGGGTAGGGTTTTAATATGTAGTGTATGAGGTTTTAGGAACCAACAACAAGGAGGATCAATGTACTTACTTGTAAAGAGGAGGAAATTGGAGTTCTGGGGCAGTTTGAAGTGATTTAGAGAAATTTGGGTGTGTCTGATAGGTGTGTAGTGCCCTCACACAAGTGTGCAATGCCTTTTTGATGCACAATGCCAATGTACTTTTCCATTGCCCAAACTTCCCAGTTGCGCAATGCCTTTTCTATGCGCAGTGTCGGCTACCAGGTGCGCAGTGACCTTTTGCAGACCACTTTTGGAGGCCTTCCCTGTGTCCACATTGGGCACGCGATAGCTCTTTGGAAATATTTTCAAGCTTAATTTCCAAAACATCTTGAATTTTTCATTTTGGAGTTCCTTTTCCTTGTCAAAAGTCCAATCTCCCAAGACTAGTCAAAATGTGCAGAATGAGGCTGCCTAAATGAAGATTGTTGTTGTAGTCAACTTTTTAAGGTCTTCCTCAACTCCAAATTGAGTTCATGATAGCTCATTGGAAATCACTTTGTGTCTAGTTATCATTTTACTCATCAAGCAAGTCATTTGGACAGCCAGGCTAGGATAAATCTTGATTTTCCCAAGGTCACTCTAGAGGTGCATTAACTCTCCTGAGGCACTTGTATTTTTTACATTTCTCTAAAACCGTGACACCTGTGTAAAACATGAAGGATTTTTTTCTTCCTTGGCCTATTGTGGACAAAAACCTCTCTCACTTTTTCCAAATTAATTTTTTCTTGCTCAGAAAAAAAAACCCTAGGAGAGAGAAATGTGCCTTACCTGAGCACAACTGAAGCACAAACAAGGTGTACAATGACACATTGGAACCTGAAATGATGATGAAAACTCTTTGAATGATGGTACACTTAGCTGAATGGTGACATGGACCAACACTTGGAAAACTTTGAAAGGAGTGAAAACAAATCCTAGACCTAATACCTAATGACCAAATTTTACTTGAAGACTCACTGAAATGACAAAATTTGACTCTGACACCTTAAAATCACTTTGTAAGAGCATGTTTGATCATTGGAGGAAGGCTTCAAAGACTGACACTAATAGGGGGAACACTTCCTGGAATCAAATGAATAGAATGCTCATAATCAAGAATAATTGGGAGGCCTTTGGGAGTCTCAAATACCTTGGAATGATTGTCCAAAACGTTTTGGAGATCTATTGGAATAGATAATTTCGATGTGGGAACCTCTAGTGAACATAATTGTGCAATTATGCCCCATTTTTCTTTCTTTAGAAGCTTTTTCATGTTGTTAGAGTTGATTATATTTCCTAGTTTCCCTTCGATACCCCTTAATTTAAATTTCCTTCCTAAAAAAAATTCAAGAAAAGTTATTGAAAATTAAAAGCTATCGTACCAAAATATTGTAGCCATTGGACTCCTACTACACCATCTGCACGAACCATTGGAATGGAAAGCATTTGAATATTCAAGACATATTCTCCCATGGATAACTTGATATTATGGCACTTTCCATAGTAATTTATGGTTCCTCCATTTTCAACCATTACTTGACACTCTGGTGTTGGATATAGAAAGCAATTCAATTCCTTGTCTATTTTGCAATGAATAAAATTATGGGTACTACCCGAATCAATCAACACTATTAACTTTTTCTTCTTGATATGCCCTTCTATCTTGAGAGTTTGAGGAGTGGTAATTCCTCTCACTGCATTACAAGATATGGTTAGATTCATTTCTTCTTTCTTTGGGATTGATTCGAAATTTAAAAAGGCATTACAAACTATGGGTGAAGTTGCCTATGTTACTTAGTGCAATGGATCGATAATATTACAAATAACATAAACACTTAAACAATTATAAAAACATAATCAAACACATCAATACAACCAAAATTGATAAAGGAGTTCACCAGACTTCCTGGCTACATCTTCTGGTCCTTTAGCTTCCAGTGCTGACCTCTTTATTATGTTCTTCAAATAGTTGTTAAAGGCGTCAACTCAAAAGCAGAGTCTCAAACATGAAAATGAATCTCACCACTGTGTTCAGCTCGAATCCTCGAGTTGAAATGAGTATACACTCGACTGTACTTGGTCACTTTGGCCTCCAAACCCCCTAGAATAGTTCACAACACACTCTCCGTCAAATTTTCTGTGTTATGGTATTTATATACCACATATAGTTATAAATTGCAATAAATGCGGAATAATACGTTTATAATAGAAATAGACTATAAACTAAAGGACCGGCAGGCGTGGGGTGGGCCCTGACCATCCGACCTTTTCTCGGCGTTGATCTCGAGAATAAACAATCTGATGGATATCACATCCCATCATCAACTAATCCGAACAACCTGCATCGTCGATCTATCTTGTGGAATTTGATGGCTGTCACACGATCTCACTCTTCAACTAGCATGCCTGCTAATTCTCCAAAGGCATGCGAGAAAGTGGTTTCAGGATGCTACATGTCGACCACTGAGTGGAATCGCGTGCTCTTGGTAGAAAACCATTTCCTACCTTAAAGGCATGTGATAAACCACTTACTGCTTCCCTACCGGAACTCAAAGGATTTTAACTTCTTTTGCATAACTTTATCGCGTCCATTTTCCAGGATAACCTGCTTGCATGTTTCGACATGATATGTGTTGATCTCCTTTGATCGAACAATCTCCACTCTTGTTCACTGATCTCATCGCCTGTGGTATGAACTAATCATAGACTACCACATCACCTTCTGTGCTGACATCATCAAGAACCTGTGACTCTTTCCCAGGTTTCACATGTCATGCTGATGTAGGCATTGACTTTTTGGCCTAAATCTTTAATTGTCTCTAATTTCTTCATCTGAACTCAGATTTACACACTATTTGCACCGTTGGCTTTGTATTAACGAGCACTTGAACATGATTCCACTTTCACCTGTATTTGAAATTTTTTTATCTGGAGGCTATGTTGAATCCATTTTGGATCACTCCCCCCCCAGAAGCTTTTGGTCCACCAAAAGTTAGTTTTAGCTATCAAGTAAGTGAGGATAAATTTCCTTCACTTTTCCAATCTCTATCCATCATGCTTTACTTGGATTTGTACCTTTGAGTCCAACTCAAAGATACTCAACATTTCCCCCTCGCGAAGTTCTTATCCTCCTGTCTAGAACTGTGTCCTCCTGTAACTCATAAAGGTACTCAGGCAGCAAATCCTCAATGGAAGGTAGCTGACCTTGCTCTTCGGGATCTTCAATCAATGAAGGTTCATACAACCACAATTTTTCAACATTTATGACTGAATAGATTTGCATATAAGCTATTAGATCTAGGCGGAAAGTGTTTTCATCAATTTTATCAAGTATTTTGAAAGGACCATATCTAATTGGTTTCAAATTTTTATCTTCCCCTTGCAGTCTTTCTTTGCTGAGGTACAACCAAACTTGATCACCGACTTGAAAACTATGCTCAACTCGATGCTTGTCATGTCGTGCCTTTTACTTTGCTTGGCTTCTTTCCAGATGTTCTTGTACTCTCTATTGAATTTCCTGGATTTGTTCAATAAACTTGGTTGCTTTGTCGACATCACTGTGTCCATCAACTACTATGTCTTTACCAAAGACAAAATATAAGGGAGAATTTGGTATAAAACCAAAACAAGTCTCAAAAGGAGATCTTTGAGTAGAAGAATGGTTTGCATGGTTGTAAGCATGCTGCACATAACACAAATGATCATCCCAAAGTTTGGGATGCTTGCTGCAATATCCTCGAAGCAACTGTATCACTATCCTATTGACCACTTCTTTCTGACCAACTGTTTGTGGATGAAATGATGTGCTCTTCTTTAACTTGGTGTCCATTAACTCCCATAGAATTGACCAAAATTTCCCAACAAATCGTGAACATCGATAAGATACAATAGAAGTGGGTACCCAAAATGAACCCATACATTTTGAAAGAACAACTTTGCAATTTTTTTAGCTGTGACCTGTTTATTACATGGTATCAAAATACACATCTTACTGAACCTATCCACAACTACATACAAATAATCATGACCCTTTCTAGACTTTGGCAATGCCCCAACAAAATCCATGGAAACACTTTCCCAAGGACAAAAACGAATTGGAAGTGGAGTATACAAGCCTAATTTTCTATTACTTGGCTTGCTTGTAGCACACATAGTACATCCTTTGATATATCTAGAAACTGTCTCATTCATTCGTGGCCAATAACAAAACCTTTGTAATTGTTCTACTGTTTTACTTACACCAAAATGATCTGATATGAGAGAAGTATGCGTTTCTCGAATTATGTTAACTCTTTCAGTTTGTGGAATGCATAACTTTTCCCAAATGATATAAGAGTTTGTCCTTTATATAATAATCCAATTCTTCTACCTGCTTGCCATGACTTAAAGTTGCATATACATCCTTAAAATCTGTGTCTTGAGCATACTGTTCAATGTAACTTTCATGAATTACTGAATTATGCTTAAGTATCGTGGATGCATTTATAATTGGTCTTGATAACATGCATGCAAACTTATTATGTATTCACTTCTTATATCTGATAACAAGATGAAATTGTTATAGAAAACCCATACACATGTAATGTCTTGATTGTTGCAATTTATTTTGTGAGTGCAAATATTGAAGTGGTTAATGATCTGTGTGTATGATTGTTTCTTTACCCATTATATAATGTTTCCACTTTTTAACACTCTGAAATAATTCATACAAGTATTTATCATATGTAGGATAGTTAACTACTTCTAATGTAAATGTCTTAGAATGAAAGCATATAGGCTTCCTATGTTTCATCAAAACTGCCCCCATGGCATATTCACTTGCATATGTCTAGATCTCAAATGGATGCTGAAGATCTGGTAGTGCTAGTGTTGGTGCTGTACTGATCCTTTCTTTCAATGTTTTGAAGGCTTTTTGCTTTTTGCCTCCCCACTGAAACACATGTTTCACACTTGTCAAAGCATGCAAAGGAGCTGCAATCAAAGAAAAGTTAGCAATAAACTTTCTCCAATATTGCGCTGCCCCTAAGAAACTTCTAATTTCTATAGCAGTATTGGGTTTAGGCAGTTTACAATGACTTCGACCTTAGAGGGATCTATCTTCAATTCGCCACTCCCTACAATATAACCCAAATAATTCAAAGATGTTCTACCAAATTCACATTTTGACAGTTTCACATAGATATTTTCTCTTTTTAAAACATCTAAAATCTTCTTTACATGCGTTACATGTTCATCCCATGTCCTACTAAAAACAAGAATATCATCTAAATAGACTATTACAAAATCATCAATAAATGGTCTAAATACATCATTCATGACTCGCATAAATGTAGCAGGAGTGTTAGTTAAGACAAAAGGCATAACCAACCATTCATAAAGTCCTTGCTTCATCTTGAAAGCAATTTTCTATACATCCTATTTTGCAACTCTGATCTTATGGTAGCTGCTTCACAAGTCTAATTTGGAGAAGTAAACTGCATCTTTTAACTAATCTAATAAATTGTCAATACGAGGAAGAGGATAACGATTCTTTATTGTGATTTTATTTAGTGCTCTAAAATCAATGCACATTCTCCATGAACCGTCTTTCTTTCGCACCAATGCAATAGGTGATCTACATGGCGATGTGCTTGGTCTAATAAACCCTTTATTGAGCAACTCATGTATCTTCTTCGTTATCTCTGCATTATCTAGAGCTGATAACCTGTACATTCCAATGTTAGGTAGTGGAGCATCTTGCTGCAAATAAATTTCATGTGCTATCTCTCGCTTGGGTGGAAGCCCTTTAGGCTCTTGAAACATAATATCATAATTGGAAACAACTTTAACTACATCTACTTTCTGTTTAGGATTACAGCCTTGGAATGCATCAGAGTTATTAAGCTCCTTTTCTTTTACAATCACAAGTAAAAATTGTTTACTTGAATTTACAATTCTTTCATCTGTCTTGAATTTATGAGAGATAAGTTATCTTTGAGTTTATGAGCCCTTACAATATATTCAATTCCATCCTTAGTGATTTGATATTTATTTTCAGCTCAATAGAAGATAACTTTTCTATTGTACAAGTATGGACTTCCTAATACAATTCCACATATGTCCAATGGGACTATGTCTAACTAAACCTCATCTACAAATGTTGACCCAATAGCGAAATGAAGTTTACATTGTTTTGTAACTTTTAGCTTTGTTTTATCACACACCCAACCTAATGGATATGGCTTTTTATGAGGTTTTGTTTCTAGACCCAACTTCTTTACAATTGTTTCAGAAATCAAATTAACTTGTGACCCACTATCAAATAAAGTATCAATTTTAGTGTGCTTGGAAATGACTCTAATATGAAATAGCTCATTTCTTTTCCTCTCATTACTTTCATTATCAACATAATGCGAAGAATTAATTGTAGATGCTTCAGAATCTTTACCTTTTATACCTATAGATGTAACCATTGTTTCGTCACCTGAGTTTGATCCCAAGTCCTTTTGAATAGCAGCAACATTCTTTCAATCTTTACCCCCGAACTTCTTAGGTTTCAATTCTAGATGCAAAGACCAGCAGTGTGCCTCATCGAGTCCTTCCAATGAGTGCATGAAGATTTATCCTTCTTCACCATGCTTGTTTTCCTCTCCTTCCATTTCAGTTTTTTCTTGCCTTTATTCTTGTTCTTAATAATTTTGGATGATTTCCCAACATCTGGGGTTACATTTTTACGTCTAGCCTCTAGATGAGTTGCTTGAATTGATACATCATCTAAGCTAGTGGGATTAAACATAAGTATAGTATGCTTCAAATAACTATGAAGACCACCTATGTATTTTAACAATGTCTCTGGTGAGTCCAATGATATGCCTAATGTTAATGCTCTCTTACGAAATTCCTGAGTATAACTTTGAACACTTTGACCCTTCAATTGACGTAGTGTTTTCCAACTCATCATTGCTTGCTACATATAAGCCAAAGGATAAAATTTATTTTTAATGGCAGAAACAAATTCATTCCAAGTTGAAATGATTTTACCATGATTTTGGAGATCTGCCTGTGTCTTGCCTTCTCACCACACAAGTGCAGTCCCTCCAAGTCAAAGGCTAGCCAACTAGGTCTTCTTCCTTTCTGAATCAACTTTCTGCACCCTGCAATATACATCAATTTGCCTTATCCAATTATCAAGCTTTTAAGCATTAAGTTCTCCATCATAAATGGGAAAATCCAATTTTACATCTAATTTTATCAAAGAGGATTTATTTTTCGTCTTCTTAGAAGAACTAATTTTATGATAAGAAGACGATGATGATGACGATGATGGTGATTATGGAGGAGATGGTGGAGGATGCATTCCTCCTTTTCCTTTATATTCTTTATCTTCTTTATCTGGAGGGACAAAAAGAAAAGGTTCCTCTGCTCCTTTGTATGGTCTAGGTGATGAAGTGCCTTCACCTCTACCTTCTTTAAACTCATGATACATCTCTTCCACCGTGGCATGTACCGTCATAAAACTATCCAAGAATTGGGATTCTGACCCAAGTGGAGCTTTGTCTGCCATCCTTCTTCGTGAAAATACCCTTCCAATCTCTAGATTCTCCTCAACAATTTCACCTTCACCTCGTCCAAGCCTCAACCTAGTAAGCATTCAAATATCCACACAAACTTGTCAAACCTTAAAAACCTTAAGCTCTGATACCACTTGATCCGAAATTGAAAAAGGTATTACAGACTATATGTCAAGTTGCCTATGTTACTTAGTGCAATGGATCGATAAGATTGCAAATAACATAAACACTTAAACAATTATAAAAGCACAATTAAACACATCAACACAACCAAAATTGATAAAGGAGTTCACCAAACTTCCTGGCTACGCTTCCTGGTCCTTTAGCTTCCAGTGCTGACCTCTTTATTATGTTCTTCAAATAGTTGTTATAGGCGTGAGCTCAAAAATGGAGTCTCAAACTTGAAAATGGATCTCACCGCTGTGTTCAGCTCGAATCCTCGAGTCGAAACGAGTATACACTTGACCATAATTGGTCACTCTGACCTCCAGACCCCCTGGAATGGTTCACAACACACTATCTGTCAACTTTTCTGTGTTATGATATTTATATACCACGTATAGTTACAAACTGCAATAAACGTGGAATAATACATTTATAATAGAAACATACTATAAACCAAAGGACTGATGGGCGAGGGGTGGACCTTGACTGTCTGACCTTTTCCTGGCATTGATCTCAAACAACCTGCAATGTTGATCTTTCCTATGGAATCCGATGGTTGTCGCACGATCTCGCGCTTCAACTAGCATGTATGCTAATTCTCCGAAGGCATGCGAGAAAGTGGTTTCAGGAGGCTACGTGCCAACCGCTAAGTGGAATCATGTGCTCTTGGTAGAAAACCGTTTCCTACCTTGAAGGCATGCAACAAACCACTTATCGCTTCCCTGTCGGAACTCAAAGGAGTTTAACTTCTTTTGCATAACTTTATCGTGTCCATTCTCTAGGATAACATGCTTGCATGTTTCGACGTGATATGCATCGACCTCCTTTGATTGGATGATCTCCGTTCTTGTTCGCTGATCCCATTGCCTGTGGTATGAACCAATTGCAAACTGCCACATCACCTTCTATGGTAACATCATCAAGAACTTGTGACTCTTTCTCGAATTTCCACATGTCCTGCTAACGTAGGCATTGACGTTTTGGCCTAAATATTTATTTGGCTTTAATTTCTTCATTCGAACTCGGATTTACACACTATTCGCACCGTTGGCTTCGTATTAATGAGCACTTCAAGATGATTCCACTTTCACCTATATTTGAAGACTTTTCATCTGGAGGCTATGCTAAATCCATTTTGGATCAAGGATTGGTTCCTGGTGTATATCCTTTTCTTTTGACATTTCTTGTTCCTTTTCTTGCTCCTATTCCCCATCTATGTAAATTAATTTCTTTTCAGCACACTTATGACCTTTAATGTATTTTCTATCACAATTGTAACAAAACCCTTTTTCTCTTTTTTCTTCCAATTGTTGTGGGGTCAACCTTGTAGGTGGTGAAAGGAAGAACTTCCATCTTTATAATTGTGAGTGGTAGGATTTATTGTTGCCATAATTTTGCTTTTTATTTTTCTTGCCAACCACTGCCTTCTGTAATGAATTAGGTTCCCAAAGATGAACCTCATGTTGAATGTTATCCTTTAAAGTCCCTATGAAGACATCAATCCTTTGCTTCTCTGGAATATCATTTACCCTTATATTCAATTTTTGGAAGTCCTCAATGTGCTCTGCCATTGAACCCTTTTGTTTGAGATTTATCAATTGGCTAAAGAAGGTGTTGCTCTTTGTATCCTCATAATGTGTTATAATTTCCTCTGTGAAAATTGACCAAGTAAAAAGTGGTTTACGGGAACAAATCCATTTATGCCATAAAAATTGATTTGGTTCTAAATATAAGGATGCAATACGTACCTTTTCTAACAGTTGCACATCATGTAAATCAAACTATTTCTCCATCTGTAGTATCCATGTTATGGGATCCTTGCCATCAAACTTCCGCATATCGATATTTGGAATATGTTGGGTCTTCAATCCAATGTTAAGTTATATGAAATCATGATTAACTTTTATATTTTTCTCATCAAGAGTTTCCTCTACTACCTTTTCGTCATTACGAGGCCTTTCTTGTAGCAGCTTTGTCCCACTTTCCTTCAAACCTTCTATGTCTTTATTCAAATATTCCATGCCTTTCTTCAAATCTACTTCCCTACCATCGATATTAGCTTCCATGGCACATATAAAACTATTTATCTTAGCTTCGATCACATTCTTCAAATGATCCATCCAATTTTGCTTACTAGGTGTTTCTATTTTCTTGATTCGAGTCATTCTTTTTATTTCTTTTAGAAGCTCTATCTTGAATCTATTGTATGTTTGAAATTTCGGATCTCCAAGGTCTGAAATTTTGACTCGCAGTAGCCCTTTGTGTCCTCTTTCCAATGCCACCGATCAAAACGAAATTGGATTATACAAGAAAGAGTTATGCCCAATCTCCTAAGATGACCTGATTATATACTTTTTCAATAGAGAGAAATTATACGAAGTTCCACGTGTCACTGTTTCAATGTTTGGACATGAAAACAATATAATGTAAAGTATAGTACGTCCTATTTATGAAACTTTTGATGAAATTTCAATCTGATGCTCAGAGAGAAAGTTATGATGATTTTCCCAAGGTCATATGTTTGGGATGTAATTCGGGAGCTTGCAAAGACCCCAAATGTCTTGGACCGTATCTATGAAAATATAGCGAAACAAGATCTGAAATTTGGGCTTGAGATTCACCAAGATTTAGGCTCAAATGAGTTTTAATTTTAGATTCTAAACCTTCATAGAAAAAAAATTATAGTGAACATTCCACGATGACCTGTTTGAGATGGAATTCTGGAGCTTGACAAAACCCTAACTTCCTCAGATCATATATCCAAAAATATAGCGATACAAGATCTGAAATTCAGACTTGAGGATCATCACGATTTCGTTTCAAATGGGTTTTTGTTTTAGATTCTGCAATGTCGCAGAAAAAGAGTTATAGGAAAAATTCCACGATGACCTATTTTGGAGCAGCGAAACCCTAGAATCCAAACCTCTAATACCAAATGTTAAGAAACCAGCTCACAAAAAGATAGAAAAGATAGATCAACGACTTCAAAATTAGCCTCTTCGAGGGGGAAACCCCCTTTACATTACACAAATGAACAATTCTTGGATGATACAAATGAAAATACCTCCTTTCTATATTTAGGAGCCTAAGGGTTCCCAATACAATTAGAGCCTACATAACAATAATATTATAGGGGCACAACAATAACAATAGTGGGTTTCTATGGGGCATGATAATAACAACATGGGGACTATATGGGCACAATAATACAATAAGGGGGTTGCACTAATAACAATAAGGGGTTACACTAGTAGTATATGGACCTAGCATATATTGGGTTAAGTTTGTGTTTCATACAACATAAGAAAGTCTAATTAAAAAATACATGTATCTACCTCATTTCTCATTTATCCAATCATTGTATACTCTTATTAGTTGAGTTACAAATCAATAAACACATGCTTGACCTTGTTATTACTTTGTCTTATTTCCACAATGTATTATATATGTCCATTTCTATTAGTTGTAAGTTGTTGCTTTGATCATATTCACTTGGAATATATAGTATTGAGATTGCTCCAAGTATGGATATATGGTCATTCTATTGCTATCTTGAATTGTAGTTGGGAGAGTGAAAGATATAAGATATGCCATTCCATTCTATTGGCATTGTGTTATAAATTTTATTGAAGAAATATTTATTCATGACACTACCATTAATTAGAATATTATTAACATATCAATGAGAATTTATTTGTATTGGTTCATTGAGTTGAGTCCTAAGTTGTTCAAAGATGACATAGAAAGTTGGTAGAATTTTTCATTTTTCTAGAAAAAAGTCCAAATACTATGCATTATTATTTAACATAGTAGAGATGATCTTTTGTTGGGAATAAAGTAGATTCAATTTAACTCATTGATTATTATTATTTTCCTTTGGTCCCAAACTATTAACTAATACTTGAAACCAAGGGTAATTAAAGTATTCATGCCTATACAATGATTAACGAAACATAGTCTTAGCATTGATCATATTGATAGATTTAGATCAAGTGGATATAAACATGGAAAGGAGTTTCAATGAAAACATGTGCTCAATGATAGTGTATTTTCATAGAATTGATTTTAATTAGCCTATGTTGCTAGCTGGTTGATGCATGTAGGTTGTAATAGAGACTATGCCATACCTCTAATCTTGAACAATGATTACACACAAAACTAAACCAGTAATATATGCCTTGTAATTATTTAGAGAATTAAGATATATGAATAAGTTAGAGAAATAGAGATTAGAAAGTTGACTCTACAATGTATCCATGTTGTTGAATTGAGTGGGTCATGAGTCCATTATGTAAGGATTGTATGGTATTAGAGTAATTGAACCCATAATCATGGCATAACAACTATTAATTTAAGAGAAAGTAGACTTAGTATGGGTAAAGTAAATAAGGTAAGGTTGAAGGACCTGCACACCATCAATGCTTAACTTGAAGTAGGAAGAACCATTTGAAGGAAAATTTCCAATGGTTTAACTGGAGAATGGAATATCTAGAAAAGAACCTTTTGATGTTATCCCGCCAATCCTTGACATTATGGGTGGCCTTAAGGAGTGCAAAGGTAATATTTTATTTATCATAAAAAATATGGACCGAAAAATACTCTTTTAGAAAATTTAACCATTTTTATAAATCATTTGCATCTATTGGCCCTAAAATGGGGTGGCACCTCCAAAATGGACACTTGATGAAGATGTCACTTGTTGGCATCTGTCAAAGTATCTCATAAAAATTATCCATCATCTCGTTCCTTTTTTTCTCGAGGGCTTCTTCGAGCATCATTTTGATAGGATATCTTGCTCCATTGTCTTTCTTTTCTTCTACCATGGGAGGCCATCAGGGTCGTTGTGGATGGTATTGTAAGGGATCAAGCAGTTCAATTCCTAAGTCCTTATATCCAAACATCATTGGGGACATAAAAAAAAAATAGATAAAGAGTAGATGACTCTGATAGCACTGATCCAAATTTATGAAGGGGACGAAATGAGATACATATTTATAACTAAAACACAGATATATAATGAAACTTAACTTCAATTAATAAATGGAAAATGATAAAAATGTATACATGAAAAATGAAATCCAAATAGCTTGAACAGTGGTAGCTTCTCTGAGAAGAGATGTGATAGCTATGTGCCTTTCTGAGTTGTGTTACAATGAGGCTCACATGCTTTTTTATCATGAAGAAGCAATGAGAAACTCTAAACATCCAAAAACCTAGTTGTAGTACATGAAGTGCCAAAGGATTATGGGCCTCGATGGGGTAAGTTGGAATGTCAACTTCCCAGGGTTGTAACTTTGGCATACGATATCTACTTGGCACATACGATATCCAATTGGAAAGGTCTATCTGAGCACTAACATACATGAGTGTAAAATCCGACAACGAAATTCGATGGAAGGGATAAAATCAGAAAAAATAGTTGGAAGTTAAATGCAATTTTTTTTTTGTTTTTTGTTTTAAATCCCAATGGTCGTTGAATATTTGACGGGAGTTAGGCTTTATCCTCAAATATTTGATGAGAGTGCCTATAATGTCGAATATCCGAAGTTTGGTCCAATATCAAACAAATTCCAGGGAATCATTGTATAACGACCAATTCCACCATTAATGGCTTCTTTCCATTGGACAACATCTAATTTAGGACCACTTTATGTTGAGTTTAACTAATTATAATAAATATAAGATTAATATTATAATTATATATAATATTATTAACATATAATTAGGCTATATTAATATTAATATCAATAATATATTTATTAATATAATATTATATAATTATAATATAAACTATATATATAAAGTTATATAATATATGACTATAATATCTATCTATCTATCTATCTATCTATTAATAGGAAGCACTAGTAGGATTGTTTTGAAAGGTTGTAGGCCTATTTTGAGGTTAATTTTTGAAGAAAATCATCACTAAAAGTTTGGTGAGGAAAAATGTCACATAACATTCCTTGAGGCCAAGGAGACGTGGGATCGGCATCAGGGGCTTTGGAGGATCGAAAATGTTATTTCCCTTGTAAAAGATGCAAGGGCTTGAATTTAAGGAGACTTCTAATAAAAAAAATTAAAAGGCATTGTAGAGACTATGGACATGCTGAAGGCAGGCATGAATATCATCCATTAGTAAGTTATTCATTATATGTATTTGTATTGTAGATTGTTTTTGTAAATGTTTATATGTATATTATATTTTAGATTGTATGTCTTTGTATTGTAAATTGTATTGTCTTTGTATTGTAAATGTTTATATTCTTTTGGGAGATATTTGACCTATGTTGTCATCTTGATGTGGAGAAATATTATTTGATTATTATGGTTAGGGTTGATTAAGGGGTTAGGTCGAGTTAGGGGTTAATTAGTTTATGGGCTTATGGATGAAGGGTTATTGTTGAAGGGTTTAGGGGTTAGGGGTTTAAGGGCTTAGGGGAATGAGGTTAAGGTGTTAAGGAATTAATGTATGTTTAGGGGGTTTATTAAAAAGTTTAAATTTATAAACCATGATTTATTAAAATTTTATGTTCCTAACCAATACAATCTATTTCATTCATAAAAGAGACTCTTTCTCATTTTTTAAAGGAAAAATGTAAGGGACACAAGCCTTGCACTTGGTGTTTCAAAATGTTTTAGGTGACAATGAACTTTTTAAGTCCAAGTGATATATAGGAGTGAAATTTTTTCTATATAAAGTATCTTTTTGTGATAAGTAAAAGGTCTCATTTGTTGTAAATTGTGAGAAAATTTAAAGTAATATCAAAGATATAATAGTTCTAGGAAAATGGCAGATTAATGAAATGTTTCATAAATCATTAATGGTTTTTTTTCCAAATTTATCTTACTTATTATCACTCAAGCAAGGTAGAACATTCATTTTTGAATATCCTTTGAAGTAGGCATAATGTTTTTATTCTATAACATTCACTTACCACTAAGTATAAAGGAGTGAGTTTTTGACATTTTGGTCAAATATTCAACTAAGTAGTAAATAAGAAAGAATGCCCCATTTTGTGTAGAAGGAGAGATTAAAGCCATGCCTTAGTAAAAAATGATTTCCTATGAAAAATTTCTTTAGTGGGTTCCCTACCACTTGCCTAAAGAAAAAAAGGGATCCTATCTATTTTTCTTACATAGGTTATTGATTTCAAAATTTATAAGTGAAGACATAGGATGGAAATACAAAATAAAATGCAACTAAAAAGTTAGATAAATAACACATTGTTGCATTGATTTTTATCAGCTAACCTAGACAATATGAGACCTACCTATTTGGGAGCAATGATGCAAACAATAGGAAATTAGGAATAAAATTGTACATCAATCCTAGACCCATCTAGCCACCAACTAGATGGGTCTAGATGAGAATACCTTTCATATAATATTTTATTTATTTATTTATTTATTTTTCTTATTTATTTATTTATTTTTATTTTTATTTATTTATTTATTTATATATATTATATATATCTATATATATATTTTACTGAATATGGCTACTTCTATATTAATACAAAAATATAGTACAACGAGGTCATGGCCTCTTGAAAGCGAGCCTGGAGGACTGGCATGTTTGCAAGCGTAACTTATAAGTGATTAGAGAAAACTAGCTGAGTGTTGCCCTGAAGAACTACCAAGACCCTGACCATAACTTGAGCAAAAAAAAAACAAAAAAAACCCCGTTGTTTTACATGGAAATTGAATAGGGGCCTTGTGACAACAGTTACTGGAAGAACCGGACCATAACTAATAAACCAAAAGACATCACTAGAAACATAAGTCTGAATACTAACTTCAAAAGCACCAGAGTCTAGAGACAAGGCTAGAGACTAGAGGCTGGCAGAGTGCCTCCTTCGCGGTGGAGAAAGGCTATTGGGATGGAAGCACTTGTCGCCACTGTAAGTCAGGTGAAAAGTAACAAACCGCGAGCGCACAGAAATTCCAAAAAACCAAAGAGCACCGTCTTGATTAATCACCATGGGAGGAATCAGGCTGTTCTTCGACTATGCGGCAGCCAAACTGGTAATCGTCTTCGTCCTCAGAGGGGTGGCCCTCTCTGCAAGTAGATGCGCTTGGGCCTGCTTGATCTTTCAGGATTTGGGCAGCTGTGCTTTTGCCTGAGCCTGAAGCTTTGCTCGGCTCATAGTTCATCTGGACTGTGCTAAGTCTATCATCCACCGGCTATTCTGTCGTCGCCTCAAGGGAACCTACAACCTGTCCAACATTGATTTCCTTGAGCTCTATGGTAACAGAGGCTATGAAGGAGAGATTTTCGTGACTGCAAGGGAACTGAAGCTGAGCAGAGTTAGAGTTGAGGGAGCTCGCTTCTGCATTATGCAGCCCTATGCCCATGCCCCATCCACTTCTTGTAGCTAGATAACAATCCATGCTGAAATCCGAACAGAATGTCGAAGAGTCCGTTGTGGAGGAGGATACCTGGCGGCCTGTTCGCCCCCTGGAGCTGCCCCTCCTACTGCTCATCCTCTGACGTAGTTTCGGCATATCCAACAGACCAGGTTGTTCTGGGCAGCTTGAGAGACTAGGGAGGTAGGAAAGGTTTAGCGCAGGCTTGGCCTTAGTATCCAGAAGGCCGAAATGAAGAGTGGAGACTAAGAGGCTGGCAAGATTGCAGATGAGGCAGGGAGGGATCTGTAGGCGCAACCAACAGTTCGCCCCAAGAGCCAGGACCCAGAGAATCCCTGGAATGGATTGAGGACAAACCTCCTCTGCAGCGAAGGAGGGAATTGAGCGAAGAGGGGAAACACAAATGCCGCCAGTGGAGGGCGCCATGTTAAGGAGATAAACCGGAGAAGAAGGAGAGTCAGGCTGCATTAATGCGGCATAAATCATGTAAGCAGGGGAATTAAAAGTAGGTTCTGTGGGAGATGGAATGGCGGCTGAGAGGAGCCATGCACCCCCCCAAGCAGTTGTCCATGCGCACGAACCAATACCCTGATCAGACACCTGGATCCGGGAACCTTTCATATAATATTAAAAGTCCACATCCTCTAGAAATAATTTTTTTAATTAAAAAATGATTAAAAAAGATAATATAAGATCCACCCTCCACTTGTCATAATCAAATATTTGAGAGGAGTTGGGGATAAAATACATTTTATGTCCTTTCTCCTCTCATTCTCTTGTCTTATGGAAGCCATTATGAACAATATTGTAGTATTTACCTTGAGGTTTTCCTGCTTGAACTTAATTGGTATTTCCTAGATTTTATTGGTATTATTGTTTGAGTCTTGTACTTTGAGTACATTTGTAAATATGATGGAATGAAAATGGTTTGATGATTGTCAGGTGATTATGCCTAAATTTTTTCGACATAATATTAAATATCTTGCTAAATTGATCACGCTTTATGATCGCATTGATTTGTTGTATTTGTTTCTTTCTATCACCTAAGCTCATGGTTGCTCACCCATCCTCTTAAAATTTCTAGTGTCTAAGGCAAATTAATAAATAATATGACATTATAATGATGAATGCAAAATAAGATCAATATGTTTTTTTATTATGGTTGTCACTATATCTCAGAAAGTGTCTGTCTTCCTACATGTCAAGAGAACTAAGACATTTCCTATATTTTTTCAACATATTCTTAAAAATACTTATAAATTGCACGAGAATTGTCATTGATTTGTTGTCTTTGTTTCTAACTCTCACCTAATTAGTTGTCTTTTTCTTTCTCTTTGTTGTCTTTTTTTCCCTATATTATATTTGTAAACATTTTTATTGACATTTAAATATTTGCTATATATAAAACTATTAATTTATTGATGTAATTGTATAGTATTGGCCTCCAGTCCTCCGCTCCCTCTTCTTGACCCTGTGGGAGTGTCATTCTGAAAGGTTAGTGGTCACGTAGGCGGTGAAAAGGGTGGAAAGTGAAAGTTGCCAAAACACTGGCGGGGTGCTTTCTTGAGTCTATTATATACGTATTAACGACTGAACTTACTGATTCTTTGATGACTTTATTAGTTATTCGATCTGTCTTAAAATGACAAAGGCGTGTTCAGTTCAAAGGGGTTACAGTTACCAACAGTTGTGGAATTGTCGAATCGAAACTGCCCTATGAATTAACTACTGCCAGAACCACTGATACCTTGACTGCTTCGCCTCACCTTACTACTTCGAACTTGACTTATTCGACCCACCTTACTACTTCGCTTTCCCATCTACTCTCCTTTCTAGTTCGCCCCTCACCAGCAAGGCGAGGAAGCAAGCCGGGAATCATATATAGAACATATAACAGATCTAGTTGTATCGGCTCGGTGCTTATACGAATGTCACAACTCCCCATATTTCTTTCAAATATATATATAAATAAATAGTGGCGCTCAGCCCCACCTTGACTTATACCCGGGGGACACTCACAACACTTCCCTCAATGTACATACTTGGGCTTGCGGCCCCTTAGCCTCAGTTCTCCGACCCTAACAGCTCAGGTATTAGGCAGATCCTCATGAACCAGCTCCCACAAATCGAAGTTTCGTGCATTTTAGATGGTGGTAAACTCTGTAGTTGTGGAATAAAGTACACTTGAAATGAGCTAAGGAAGGGACAGAAGCCAAGAAGAGCCATCCACCAGAAGCATTCAATGAGTTATGTGAGTAATTCGAGATATTATATATGTAATTATGCCTTAATGTTAAGGATGCGTATTTGAGATTAGATTATGGTCTTTGTCACCCGCCCCACTGAAGCAGCCGCATCAGCTTGACGAAAACCAAAATCAGAATGAGGAAGAAAAAGATATCATGATGTAAGTCAATTATTCCTTCTGTATCGGTATAGATCGAGGTCGAGGTAGAGAGAGAGAGACTTACACGTGGCATCGAGTGCACCGACTCTTGGATCGAGCATACATATAGGTAGAATATCAATCACGCACGTAAGAATTGATCAATGACGGATCGAGCGGTGTCTGTTAATTGATTGGGTAGGGCGTTTGCACAGTGTTGATGCTATTGGTTGGGTTCCTTCCATATCGAGATCGAGTAGCTTATTCAGTTTAAGCACCAGTAGCACACGTTGAAGAAGTACCGGGTTCACTACTAGCATAGGAAAGAATGAAAATAGCTGGGCTGGGATACTCAGCTACTCGAATCGGAGTTGTTGGAGTTACGTGATAAAGAAGCTCGGAGTTACTGTTCGGATATATTTCGGAGCAATAGCTTACGATCATCGGCTTTCATCATGCCACTAGGCATTCGATTAGGACATTGCACAATGATTCGAATATCCCCAGTGTCCCTATACGACATGGACTGAGGCGAAGCGAAGTTTAGAGACAGGACATAGACGAAAGAACGCTCGACCGTGGCACAATTGGTTCAAATTATCTTCGACCCGATCCAACCTATCCAAGTATTAGTATTATAGCCATATGGACCACTAATTCCAGAGCCTGTTGATTCAGTAGATTATCAATATTATACCATTGATGAAGCACCCGCCTATTGATCCTGTTTCCCTTGGCGGAGCTTTTCACATCTTTCCCTACTCCTTTTGCCATTTTCTCTTGGCGGAGGTTTGCAATATTGAGCAACGAATGAATGAAAGAGCGGAAGAATAGGAAAGAATGAGCAGGTGCATTACTCGAATTCACATCGCTTCTCCCTTGACCAGAGCCTTACCTCCTCCGTACACAAGCTTGAGCAGAGATACGTTGACTAGGTTAGAACTACCCGTCTTCATCGACCGAACTGCCTTCATCGAACTAATTGATACCAACCTTTCTACCTGAGAGGAGAGGAGAAGAGAAGAAAACGAACCGGTTTATGCGGGTATTTATATATGTTATTTGTTTCTTGTTCCGCTCATGTGAAATGTAGGCTCTTGGGGTGTTCATGTGAAATGCCCGTACGTGTTAATGACGACTCTTGTAAGAACGTAACAGGATCAGTTCCAGGATCATTTCTAGAAGCATTATTCCCTGCATCCCCAGAAGCACCAGTTTCATTGGCATCCCCATCAACACCAGTTGAATAAGTGTCATCTCTAGCTTCATTAAGTGCTGGCAGTATTTGTTCAATCCGGTTCCAACCATTCAATCTCCATCCAACCTTACCCGTAATACTTCGCTAAGTTTGCTTGCAATGGCCGTAGGGTCAATAACCCCGCTGCGATAAATAGCCGGCTGGTCTGGCCAGCCAAGAGGCATAGCAGGAATAGCCGAGCCCAACACCTACCGAGGTTTGGTGGGTATTTCCTAAATCCAAGCAGTTCCAACAATCCAAGACTGGGTGGGCATAAAATTTATGTATGTTATAACGCTTTAGCATTAATATAAAGATTAGAATTACTAAGCTTGCTAATTTATAAGCTGAGGGGAGGCTTCATTAACTTACTGCCTTCGCTTTAATGAATTTTCCCTGCTTGCTAAGCACGGAATCACGTCATTGAAACATGTATAATGGAAATCAAAATAAATCAATAGATATAGATAAGATGACAATAGCGTACGTAAAGTGAAGGAGCTATCTATAATGTAGCGGGCAACAAGAAGGCTCCTCTGCTGGGTATTTCGGGCGGGACTGTTTATCGGGCAAGGAACCTAAACTACCACATGCTCATATATAACTACCACCAGAGCGCACTACACATTAGGTCGTGCATACGGTTAGATCATTGGTTGGATGGCTTCTGGATGGGTGATTTCTAGAGGGACAATTGGAGGTCGGACTTGGTCAGCTGGTAATCTTCTTTTCACACGTGCTGGCCGCTCTGTTGTTTATTCTCTCCACACGACACGACCTGAATCCCACTTCTCTGTGCCTTTGCTTTTGGCGGTTATAGGTATGTCTGTCAGGGGAGGGACCCAAGCCATTGCCTAGACTAGAGCTACTTAACTACTCTATGGCTCATCAGATAGCAGATAGACATTCTCCGCCATCTTCTGATAAGCCTGATAGAATAAAGGTAAAGGTAAAGGTATATAGGTGAATAGCAAGAGTGCCTAGCAAGGTATTACTGACTGAGTGAGCTCGTGGCCTGAGGTCCAATTAATGCGAAGAGATGTCCCCCTCTAAATAAGTAAAATGAAACTCTTCTTTTGATTGATTTTAAGACTGAATCACCTTAAGCCATTCACCTTGATATCCTGCCCGCCCTTAAAGAAATGAATGGGGGGTGGGTATAAATGACAGCTTCAACTAGGCATCTTTCATGAGGTTTTCCCTTTCAATGATGACTTGAGTTGGTTGCTTCGAACAGAAGAAAGTCTGGGTGTAGGCGGCAGGGCAGGTAAATACCAAAGGATCAAGTGCCCACCCCACCCGACGTTGGTCAAGTGCATATTATGTCCCCATCGAGCGAGACACGATACGAGATAGATTTAGTTCTGCCACGAGACGAGAGAGACACGACGTGAACCTACTACTAAGGGCTCTGGATCTCCTGCCTTTCTTCCTACTGCTTCTGGTTTCGGGTAAACTGCGCGATTGGAGACTGGTAAGGCCGCCATCACCGGCAGGGGCTCGACTGTTAGCCCCCCCACCCAATAAGTAAATTGAAACTTTAGTTGCACGACCCGCTTGTCCCTCCGGGGGCAAGGATCACCTACCTGGCCTAAACCTTAGTGATGCGGCCTCGATAAGCTTAGCCAGTCTTCGTAATGCATGCCAGCGAACCAACCTTGCCCAACTATAGCAAGTTTTCTTCCTCCGATAGCGAGGTATAGACATTTCTAAGGGCAAGCATAACCCAATAGGTTAGAGTGTCAGATTGTGAATTCGAAAACACGGGTTCGAATCACTTGCCCATGAAATCAAAAGGGAGAAATAGAGAATAAACTGTAGTAAATAATATCTATACCTCTATTAACTCTATCCCCAAGTGCAATAAAAGAAGCCGGTAATGGAAGGATTGAGGGGTTTCACCCCATAAATGATTTTATCATTTTGGTATTGGGGTTAAGGACCGGAGGCGCTCGACCATAGGACCTTTAGGTACTCGACTATTAAGGTACCAAACTATTATGTCCTTCAATACAAATACCCCGTTGGAGTCCCTGCATCCGTCCCTTCGAGGAGTAGTAGCAGAGCCCACTTCATTTCGGATAACATGTGCTAGCAAACGGAGACTTCGCCGCTTCAACCCTCATGACATTACCAGCCAGCCGGAATGGGCATTGCTCGATGAGGAAGAGGTGGTTGTAGTACAAGCACCTATTCAAGAACATGGAGCGAATATTGAGGATCAAGCTAATGATGCTGATAACATAGTTGAAGAATATGGGACAAATAGATTGATCCAAGAGACATTTAATAATATTGGAATGGATGATGATGGAAACCAGTATGATGGCTATGATTTTAATAGGCCTATACTTGAGAGGGAAATTGAACCTCTTTATGAAGGCTCAAAAACATATCTTCTCGGTTGTATTACTACTGGACAACTTAAAGGTGGTGAATTATTTGTCAAACCCATGTGTGACTTAACTCTTAAGGTATGTAATATATTTTTGTGGCATTAATTAGCACTATATAAATGATAAAACAATAATTTTTTCCTTTGTTTTAAATGTAATTAGTACGTTGATCATCATTTAATTAATTTGTAACATTTGGATGAAATATGTATGATTAATATTGTTTAGTACATTAACTAGTACTACTGTTTTTTTTATGTTGTAGATTGTTAGGTGAATTTTTGTTACCACTGTTAAATGTTCTACCTCATACATACTGAGATTTACATGTCGTTATGAAATATATTGAATTGTGTATGAAGCTATTCATGCATGTCCTAATGATGATATTATCTATTATAAAGAACATGCGATGAAAGGAAAATTCCCAAGTGTGATGAGAGTAGATATCAAATCGATAAAGTAACAAAAAAGGTGCCTTACAAGGTTCTTCATTATATTCCTATAGTTCCATTTATGAGATAATTGTTCAGGTGCAAAAGCATAGCACAAATTATAGATTTCCATGCAATGAATAGAAGTGAAGATGGTGTTCCTCGAATTCCTGTGGAGGGATCAACATTTAGGAGTATAGAGGAAAGGTGGCCAAAGTTTAAAACAAAACCTTGTAATCTTAGGCTTTCATTAGCAGTTGACAAAGTCAGTCCATTTGGAGAGTTCATATCTACTTACTTGGTGTGGCCCATTTGTCTTATCAACAATAAACTTCCTCCATGGAAGTTAATAAAGGGTGAGCACATAATGTTAGCAATGATTGTTCCAGGTATTCATTTGTTTAGAATAATTTTTTTAACACAATATATTATTCTAGGTATTAATTTGTTTACTCATATATGTTCAATTATGTCTTATATATTTTTTATTTATTTATATACATTGTAATTATGTACTATATGTTCAATCAATTAGGTAAGTATCAGGTGAAAGATATGAATGTATATATTGAGCCTCTTATCGATGAGTTCGTGGAGTTATGGAATGATGTCACTATGTATGATATCTCTAGACTAGTTAATGCACAAAAGGAGTTTGAATTCCATGCAATGCTTGTATGGGGAATTCATGATGCCCTAGAGCTAATACATTTCTGTGGTATGTTATAACGTTATCTTGCACTTTAATACTATTTAATTTTATGAAGTTCATTTCATGTATGCTTTTTAAATAGTCCCTTCATTGTACATACATAAAATAATTGATATAAAAATTATTCCATATCTTGCAGATCTTCAAGCAAAGGGTAAATTTTCTTGTTTAGTTTGTGGTCCTAAGATTAAATCTTTTCATCATGAAGCTTAGGAAATGAGGTGTTTAATGAGTATAGGCACTTCCTTTATAAGAACCATAGGTACTGAAGTAAAGAAAAATTTATTTTCAATGGGAAATAAGATATTTGATTAAGACCATGGAGAATGACACCTCATGCATGGAAGTTGCAATATAATAGAGTCTCTCGAGGTATGGATCAAATTTTCAATGTATCAATATACATACATATATGTTTGGATTATTTTATATTTTTATGGCATTTTATTCACTATACTAATTGACAAGTTATATTGTTGTTATAATATCTTTAATTATGATTCACATTGTAGGTCATGAAGGTATTAATAACAGAGCACTTCCTAGAGGAATGAAAAGTTGTCCTGATTTCCCTACTATGAGCACCTAGAAAATGTTCATTTGTTTGATACAATGCACATCGAGAGGAATGTACCAGAGACCTTATGGAAAATATTAGATGGAAGGAGAGATAAAGAAAAAAATTTCAAGATTTGTAGTAACATTAAGAAGGCCAACCATGCAATGCAAAGTGCGATTCATTCAGATAGCAATGGAGACAACCAAAATATAAGTTCCCTTCCATGGTTATTGAGAAAGCAGCAAACCAATGATGTTAAAGAGGTTATTGAAAAAAATAAATTTCCAACTGAATTTTCATCAAACATAAAAAATATCCTAACAAAGAAAGGTGAAATAGGTGGCGTAAAAACTCATGATTGACATATGTTCATTAAGGTAATTATTTTGATGTATATATTTGTACATTTTTGAAACATCTTGTTAGTGTTTTTATTTTCTACTAATTTGGGAATAAATAATGAGCAATCATTATTTTTGTTACAGTATATTCTACCTCTATCTCTCCCAGACAACTTTGACAAAAAATTAAAAAAAGTTATATATGATCTTGGAAAATACATGAGGTAAGTGGATATTTATGTGTAAAGTGTAATTTGTTCAATAATTTATTGTACAAATTATATTTGACTGCATGTGTTTTACTTGTCATCATGTAATATATACTTTTCGGTTGAAACCTATGATTTGCTTGCTTCATTTGTAGATGGTTGTCATCTAAAGAAATAGGTAAGGAAGATATAAAGTATTGGAGGAAACAAATTCATTGTATAATGTGTGAAATGTAAAAGTATCTACCTCCAACATTTTTCAATGCACAAGAATACTACCTCATACACCAAGTCAAGGAGATTGAAAAGTTTGTACCTGTACACACAAGATCAATGTGAATGGTTGAGATACAATTGAAATCACTGAAGGATTTGGTCAGACAAAGAGCATGTCATAAGGGTTCTATAGTAGAGGGATATATGTTATATCAAACCATGGTTTATATTCATCAATATAGTCCTGCAATAGTGAAAAGTATTAATGTATTGGATTTCATTTGGGATTTCAAATCCATGAAAAAATTTGAAGGGGACCACCTATTGGGGAAAGGTAGAATGAGAAAAGTGAGATGTAAGTAGATAATGGATATTTATAGTACATTTTAATTTTTAATTTTTATGTATATCATACTTATTTAATTTTTAGTCTTCTTGCATAATCCATTATTATGAAGGTATAGCATGGTAACTAATTATATATATGTGAATTGTTTTATTTTAATACAACTAGTTGAGAGTGGGACACAATGCATTTATACATTACAAACAATATTGTTTTGGTGAAGGAATGGATTGAATGATGAAAACAAGATAATAATGGTAAGTTATCATGGTATGGTGTGTGTACATTGGTTAAAGAAGTTGAACGTAGTGGAGATACCAACTTTACACAAAGGGAAATTGATTTAGCATATGGTTTAAAAGATCATCAGGCAAGAATATTCACCCATACTACTTAGATTTTTTTACAATTATATTGATGCACATGGTGTGTTTTCTTTCTTTATTTGAAAATTTTCCAAGTATAAATATGTTTATGAATTCACAATGCATTTTTTTATATGTGTTTTACATATTTTAGTTGAAACACCACAACAAAATGTGGTGCGATGGCCACACATTTCACATCAAAAGGTTGGATGAAAAGATGAAAACTTCTGATAGTGGCATAACTATAGTATTTTAGGTTATCAATGTTGCTTGAGGAGGTGACATGCATCCAAAAGTTTATGAAAATCAATACTATGGGTATATGGATGATATACTTGAGTGTGACTTTAATCCCTTCAAATTATTTATGTTCGATGTCAAATGGTTTAGGCTACAAATCCATGAATGTGACCCTAATAGAAATTTTATTAAGCATGCTAACGAACTTACCATGGTTGATACAAGGAACGTTAAGCCAGGATTAAAACCCTATGTTCTTCCAAGCCAATATGAACATGTATTTTACGTAGAGGTTCCAGGTAAAGAGGGTTGGTCATATGTTGTTAGATATGATCCAAGAGGAAGGCCAGTAAAGTATAATGTAGTGAAAGAAGATGAAATTGAAGAAGAAGACAATGTAGAGGAGTAGGGGGTTCATGTGTCAGATAAATACGTCAAAGAAGTTCAATGACATGTTAATCAAGAAAATGTTAATTTGGATGAACTAGATGACATTTATGTTGTGTTGGACGAAGAAATTGAAGAAGTCGAACCAAATGTAGAAGAGAATGTTCCAGATGATGATATAGACGAATGATGATTTTGATATGCTGAGTCCTTTGAACATAAATTATGAATTGGATGATACAAATGATGAGTTGGATGGGGAAGAAAATTAATGTTATCAAAATTTTGAAATGTATGAGGTATGTATTTATATGTTTTCAGTTGATTTGTTCTCTTTCGTTCACCTTAAATTTTCATTTTGCTAGTTTTTATGTTTGATTGTTATGGTGTTTATTTCAAATATATTATAGTATATAGATCTGGTATTGGTGAATTGAGAGTGATTTTTTTTTTGAGGGGAGGGGCCATATGATTTCCACCTTAATGTGGTTGTCCTTGTTGAAAAGAGAAAATATTATTCTTGAAACGAAGAGAAGCTCATTTAGGTTTATACCATCATATCCAATTTTAACTTTGGTTCATCCAATATATAACTACTTTGCATAGAACTAGCCTACCAACTCTAGATAACCTTTTGTTAGACCAAATTCAAATTCTTTTTTCCTCCTTTTCAAGGAGCCATTTGCAATATATTTTGAGGTAAAAATTTGGCTTTAGTATAAATCCAAAGTATTTTAATCCTTTATTTATTTCAAAAAATGTTTAGGAGAAAAGGTCTTTCAACCAAGCTTTATCCCTTCCAAACAACCCCCAACCTATGATGATGGATTTTGTATGATTGATGACCATTCCTATAATAGGAGAAAAGGTGTCTAGGAGGGATTTTAGTGTGTTCCAATGGTCCAAGAGGCATATGATAAAATTAAAATATCATATAAGAAGAGAAGATGAGTTAGAAAGAAATTTGGGGTAATGGATATTCCTTTGAAGCTTCCTCTGTTCCTTGCATTTATAATGATCTTACTGAGACTTCCTATAATGAGAAGGAAAATTAGAGGGGATTATGGGAAACCTTATCTTAGGCCTCCTTCTCCATGGAAAAAAGGAGAAGTGGCTCCATTTATCAGAATAGAGAATCATTAGGAATTGATGCAATTCATAATCTAGGTGACAAAAGAACCAAAGGGGATAAGGAGGAGTATGTGTATAAATATGGTGATAGAATTGCAACTGCTAAAGAAATATAATCTAAATCAGGAGACACAATTCTACTCTACTACTCTGCAGAAATTAATTCATAGTTTAGAACAACATTCGCAGACATGCATCATCAAATACAAAGGTACACAAATGTTTCTAGGGGAAAGAGAATCCTAAAAACACCTTAAGCCCATTTTCATTAATCAAGTGAATTGAGAAATAATTACAATTGCGATCTATCACTCTGAGGAAAAACTACAAGAGTAAACTTGTTCTCACTCTGCCTGCACTCACGTTTCCCACACTCATGATGTCTACACTTGCTCTGGCTGCACTCGCTCTTCCAACACTCGCTCCTATTTCCTTACATAAATCTTGGAATTTCCTCCAGAATCATTGTGCAATTCCCAAGGATTGATCACTGATTGCAGGCAATGCCTACACACTCAAAACTAGTTTAAAATTGATTTTACATTGCCTTGAAATCTCCACTAGAACTGATAAATTCGAATTCCTTGCATTCATGAGCTATTTTTGGTTGTTTTATTGATCAATTAACTAAATGATCTATGAGTTAGACTACTATCACACAACACAATTGACCTCCAACTAGTTCTATTAACTGTTAGAACTAGTTTAATTGAGTACAACTGGAAATAACTAAAATGGATTGCAATTGCACATGCATAACTAAAATCCAAGCCCTATAACTTGAATTTACTGAGATAAATAAGTGAAAAGAGCCATGTCACCTGAGTTAACTACCGCCAAGTTGTCTGCTAACATGGAAATTTATAATTACTCAATTTTACTAAGGTTAAAGTCAAATTGAGCCTTTCTTACTATACTTCTCAACGCTCCCTCTTAGCAAGAAAGGGATTATCAACCACCCCTATCTTGAACTTGTGGAATTAGAACTTACCTCTTGATAAGGCCTTTGTCAAGATGTTAGCATTTTCTTCCTCTGTCAGGATGTATTCTAGCAACATTATCCTCCTCTAGACACAGTCCTATAAATGATGTTACTAGATATATATATGCTTGGAACGATCATGAAATAACAGATTCTTAGAGAGCTTAATGCAACTTTGATTATCACAATAGATCACAGTTGGATCCATCTCCTGACCAAACAGTTCCACAAGTAACTTTCTCATCTAGATCGAATCACATGTTGCTTGACTTGCAAGCATGTATTCATCTTCTTCCAAGCTGAGTGCCATAGATCTTTGATTCCTACTGTACCAAGAAACCACTGTGGACCCAACACTGAAAAGTCCACCTAATGTACTCTTCCGTTTGGATGGACTCCATGCCCAATCTGCATCTTTGAAGCCACACAACTTCACTCCCTCTATTCATCTGTACCATAATCAATCTTGGGTAATGCCTTTGAGGTACTGTAAAACGTGCTTAGATGCCTTCCAATACAATTTGGTTAGCCTAACCATAACTTGTCTCAGCTAGTTGACTACATAGCACATATCTGGTCACGTGTTCACAAGGTACATCAATAAATCCACTAGTTGTCGGTAAATGGTAGAATCAACCTCTTCACCTAAAGTGGCATTCTCCTTCCTCCATTTGGTCACTAGAGGTGTCTCCATGGGTTTACAAATCTCCATGCAGAATCTTTGAAATATCCGTTAGCATATTTTCCTTGAGACACAAACGATTCCTTATCACCTTGTCATACATCCAGCCCAAGGAAGTAGTGCATGAGACCCATGTATTTCATCTCAAATTCGCTTGCAAGGTCCTCCTTGCAAGAGCTGATCAACTTCTCATCACCTGCCAATATTAAATCATCAACATATAAAACATTGATAAGAAATTTACCTTCTACCAAAATATGATAGAGGTTGACATCCACTTCACTTTCGCTGAAGCCCAAACCAACGTGATAACTGTTGATTTGAGTGTACCAAGCTCAGGATGCTTGTTTGAGACCACACAATGCTCACCTGAGTCTACACACATGAGAATCCCGATCAAATGTCTAAAAACCTTATGGTTTCTTTTTGTACACTTCCTCTTCAATAACACCATTCAAAAATGTGGTTTTTACATCCATTTGGTGGATCTTCCACCTCATTTGCAAAACGAGTGTACAAATTGATTTAATGGATGAATACCTTTCTACGAGAGCAAAGGTTTCCTAAACTTGAGAGAATCCTTTGGCAATATATTTTGCCTTATACTTCTCTATTCTTCCATATGCTGCATGCTTAACCCTTAAGATCCATATTGAATTGACAAATTATTTATCTACTGGTCTTGGGACCACTTCCCAAACACTATTCTTCATGATGGATTCATATTCTTCCACTACTTTTCATCAACCCAAACTGGATTATCAACTGCTTTCTCAAAAGAGGATGGCTTAGTCTCTACAAGCTCTGTCATTAGAGCCATATATCAAATGTACCTCTCAGGTGACCTCTTTGTTGAAAAATGTAACTAGGTTTGGTCTTCATAATGACATGTGGAATTGTGATTTTATGTAATTGATGAAAAGTAGAAAAATAAATTTATTATTGTAATGCTTGTCTCATGGGTTTCATGAGAAAGTAATTTTATTTTTAGTAATGGCTCCCATTGTGAGCCTTTAGGATTTGTCATCTAGTCATAAAATTCAATTTGAGTCTATGTCATGTAAGAAGGACCCTTCTTGGGCATGTTAGATTTTGTATGAGTCATTTAATGGGTATGAAATCCATCCAAGAAAAGCATAAGACCTCTCCTTCAAGTCAGCTACAAAATGAAATAAATGATTTCCTCCCAATGACACATCCGCTCACCCTCCAACAAGTTAGTTTATTTGATGGGGAAACAACTATAAATAGGGTAGCTCGAGCCCATTTTAGGATCAAATTTTCAGTCAAGCAGTTGTAAAATCTAGAAGTGTGAGAATCACTTAGAAGGAAGCATAATCATTAGAAAAGGGATAAGGAAGTAGAGCGAAGTTCTTAGCTTCAATTTTGGATATATTTTTGGGTGGTTTTGTTGTTACACATGTGAGGAAGAATGAGATAATCTACTGCAGTAAGGCTGAAAAGGTTACGGTCATCCAAGGTAACCGAATTTGAATATGAACATGTCAAAAGGGGAGGTTGAGACAAGCTAAGAGGAGACCCTATCCAAAGTGACTGAAATCAAGGTATAAGGAAAGGTATTATGCATAAGTCAGGGTTTCTAAATTAGGTCAAGGATTGCAGACCTAATTCAAGGAGGCAGAAAGTCTAAAGAAGAAGGAATCCAAAGTTTAAGAGGAGTCGAAAAGAAGGGAGGAGAATAAGGTTGATCTCATTGAGAGAACTTGTGTCTTGGTCTTGGAGTGGAAAATAGGTCAACGGTCTTAGTCTTGGTATTCGTCAATTGGAATCTCTATAAGAAGAAGAATTTTTTTCAGGTTTTCCTCTTAAGACTGAGAGGTGTTGGCCTTGGATGATAGCCTATATTCTATGTCTCTTGTCTCTTTATGGTTTATGCTTGGTAGCTATTTAATGAAGAATAACATTATAATAAAATAAGTAAAATAAGATCCTAATCTAGAAGTAAAAAGCATTCACAATAAGTTATCTATCTAAGAGAAATCACCTAATCTCCATGCCCTAGGTTTCACAACATGGTATCAGAGGTAAGGTAACAAAGTCAAGGAAGGGTATCTTATTAAGGGACACTCAAGGATCAAATCTCAAGGAAGGCATCAAAGTGAAGATCATATTGAAGTCAATATCTACAAAGGAAGCATCATAACCCTGTATCAAAGAAGAAGTATACAAAGAAGTATTGGGATCATCATCAAGAAAAGAAATTCAAGATAAAAATCATATCATCATCAATCAAAGAAGTGTTCTTGGCATTCGTTATCAATCATTTTCAAGTAGAACTGTCTTGAAGACTATTCATATAAAGGAATCTAGATCAAAAGGCATTGTTATCAAGATTCTAAGGCGACCTCTCTCTCAAGCAAGATCCCTATCATTGAATACAACATGAAGAAGTCATCATTGATCTTCATCAATAAATACTCCACCATCAAAGGATCCTATGGGATATCCCTCTCTATGAGATCAAGGATCATTATTGAAGAAAACTATATTCTTCAAGAAGAAGTTTTCTAGTCTCTATATCATCCTAAACATCAAGAGAGAAACAAGGAGAAGGAGCATCCTATCAAGAAAGTATATTTATGTCCACATCTGAATCTACCAAAATGTATTTTTGCAAGGGAATCAACAAATTGGTTAGGGATTCAAACTATCTTGCATGGAAGAAAATGAAATATCTGAATCACATTGAAAATGAGGTAATGGAACATGTCAAAGGATATATCACTAAACTAGGAAAGGAAGATGCTCAAACTCTTGCAAGGTATATGAAAGAGGAAATTAGGGCTCAAAGGATTTTCATAGAACCCATCAAATATCCCCTCATCTCATATGTATCTAAGCTTGAAACTTCAAAAGAAATATATGACAATCTCGTAGATTTGTATTCTGTAAGAACTATTGGAGAATTCATCTCATTAAGGAGAGAACTCTACAAGATGAATATGTCAAGGGAAGATGGAATAGCCTCATAATTGATGAGGATATTTGAAATCCAGGATCAACTACAAGATCTGGGAGAAGTCATGTCTGATAGAGAAATGACTACAGTTGTACTAAATGCACGACCGGAGGAGTGGGGAAACATTAGTTCAAGTATTTATGGGGAGAAAGAAGCTACTCCATTCCAAGATCTATGGTCACTGTGCAACATTGAAGAATCTATATGAAAGGAAAATTCTGATGTGGGACCGGGTGAGAAAAATTAAGCTTATGCTACAAAGAAAAGAAGAAAGGGTGGAAAGTCTGGTTCTCAGAAAAAAAAGGGACGTGGCTAAGATCCAATGCTATGGGTTTCAAGAATATGGAAACTACAAAAGAGATTGTACTAAGATAAAAAAGGACAATAATAAAAGAGGAAGAGAAGAATCCCATATCACTGAAGAAGTGGAGGAAGCTAAAAAGAAGAAGTCCAAGAAAGAGGAAGTAAGATATCTTTACTATCACTAATATAGTATTCCTCACCTAAGCTATTTCATAGTTTATGAGTCTTCTATTGTAAGATATGGCTATCATGATGAGATGAATCATGGCATCATAGAATCACTGAAAATAAATAGCACATGACATCATCATAGAGAGCATGAAAGAAGCATGTCAATCAACTATGGAAATATATAGCTTTTGGGAACCTCATTGGAAACATAAGTGGCACTTATGGAAAAGAAAGAAAAAGGTCATCTAGTACAAGGCTCATCATACATCTATCAAAAGGAAACATCTACTGGATGGGGATACTTAAGATCCTCAAGATCCTCAATATTCTCTGATTTTATCTTTATTTAAAGGTTCACTGATCAAAAGGGAACACAAGTGTTTCATCAAGAATTCCAAACTTGTGGAATTCATGGGATGATGGTATGATGACATAAAGGGTGAAGAAAATCAAGGGATTGAAGCTTCTTCAATGAAGGAAATTGTTGCGGGAAGTCTAGATGACCCAAAGGAAAATGAGGTATGTATGCTTGTATTCACTATCGTAAAGTCATGTCATATGGTTGCAGGTAACATGTATAAATGCTCTATCTTGAGAGCATGATCAAGAGAAAGGATCTCCTACTTCAAAAGTATGCGGAAATGCAAGGGTCACACATTCATTAGATGAAATCAAAATAATATGTCCTCATATGTAATATGTGGTGGTTGACTATAATTGAGGAACTCTATTTGGAAGTTCCTGGGAATGAAATATGTCAATAAAGGAAGGAAGAGATCATGGGATGTGTAACCATGGAAAAAGGCAATCAACATCAAAAGATCAAGAATATTTTAGTAGAATATCTCCATGAAAGATATGAAGACTCTGATGAAGTCTGAAAAAGGAAAGAGACCCTTGAAAATATATATCTTTGGGAGATGTGTCGATATGTATGTAGGATGATGATACAAACAAGAATATGTCATGGTGAAAGACCATCACAAAGGTAATTTTGATTTAAGTTTTCATTTCTTATTTTTGAAAAAAATATCTAGATGGGATTATGCAAGGATGCCAATGGAAGAAATGTGGATATCTTCCACCATCGATGCCCATATAGTTGGATGAAAGATACCTAAGAAAATTTGGCATGAAGAAGGAAACATGACATGAAGGAAGGCTAGATATGGATTGATGGATCACGTTCTGATGATGACATTACTGACTAATGGATGAAATTGATGAATGGTCTATGCCTTATGAAGAAGTCCCAAACATGAAGACTCTTAGATAATGAAAAGAAGTTCATGACACCGTGAGGAGGAGTTCTTCAAGTAGCTGGTTGTCCCATCATCTCCACCTGAGGAGCTAGTGTAGGTCCCTAATTAAAAGGGAACCTGGAAACAAGTTTCCTACTTGGAAGAAACTTGGAAGAAAAATTTGTAAGCCAAGATGGAGCTTAGGTACATTCCTTCTATAGGAATGAGTACATAGGAATGGAAATGTCGTCCCTAATTAAGAGGGAGAGATAGACACACCATTCTTGTCTTGACCTAGGAAGACAAAATGGAGGACTGGTTAAACATATGGCATCTGATGCTCTATGGGGATGTGTTAGGGAATAAAATGCAAGATTAGTTGTAGATGTCAAATATTCTTTGAGGACTAGGAATCCAAGATAAGAATAGTCCTAGTGGAACACACTCTAAGAAACCAGGTGGAGTATGTTCTAAGAGAGACAATGATGAGTGCATCTATACATCATTGGTCTCACCAACATTGTGCTTAGATCTCGTGGACAGATAGAGTTGTTAGTCAAGGCATTGCTATATGAAAATGTTGGCTGATATGAAGTTATACATGTGGGTTACCAATCTAACTCTTCTTATAATAATTCTTTATATTGAGAATGACCAAGTACCATTATGAATACCTCCATAGTTAAGAGGGAGTGTTGAAAAATGTAACTAGTTCTAGTCTTCATATTGACATGTGGAATTGTGATTTTATGTAATTGATGAAAAGAAGAAAAAAGTAAATTATTATTATAATACCTGTCTCAGGGGTTTCATGAGCAAGGAATTTTATTTTTAGTAATGGCTCCCATTGTGAGCCTTTAGGATTTGTCATCTAGTCATAAAAGTCAATTTGAGTCTATGTCATTTAAGAAGGACCCTTCTTGGGCATGTTACATTTTGTATGAGTCATTGAATAGGTATGAAATCCCTCCAATACAAGCACAAGGCCTCTCCTTTAAGTCAACTACAAAATAGAATAAATGATCTCCTCCAAATGACACATCATCTCACCCTCCAACAAGTCATCTTATTTGATGGGGAAATAACTATAAATAGGGAAAATTAGCCCCATTTTAGGATCATATCTTTAGTCAAGAAGTTCTAAAATCTAGAAGTGCGAGAATCACTTAGAAGGAATCCTAATCATCAGTGAAGAGAGAAGGAAGTAGAGTGATGTTATTAGGTTCATTTTTGGGTCTATTTTTAGGTGATTTTTTTATCACGTGTGCAAGGAAGAAGGAGATCATATGTTGCAGTAAGGTTGAAAAGGTTATATTCATCTAAGGTAATCGAATAGGGATAAGTACAAGTCAAAATGGGAGGCCGAGACAAGCTAAGAGGAGAGCCTATCTAAAGTGAAGGAAATCTAGGTATAAGAAAAGGTCTTATGCATAATTTAGGGTTTCTAAATTAGGGTCAAGGATTGCAGACCTGATTTAAGGAGGCCAAAATTTTGAAGCAGAAGGAATCCAAAGTTGAAGAGGAGCAGAGAAGAAGGAAGGACAAGAAGGTTGATCTCATCAAGGGAACTTGTTTCTTGGTCTTGGAGTGGAAAATAGGTCAAACATTTTGGTATTGGTATTTTTCAATTGGAATCTCTATAAGAAGAAGAATTTATTTGGGTTTTTCTCTCAAGGTGAGAGGTTTTGGCCTTGGATGATAGCCTATATTCTATGTCTCTTGTCTCTTTATGGTTTATGCTTAGTAGTTATTTGATGAATAATAAAATTGTAATAAATTAAGTAAAATAAGATCCTAATCAAGAAGTAAAATGCATTCACAAGGAATTATCTATCTAAGAGAAATCATCTATTGTTGATGCCCTATATTTCTCAACACTCCTTTTCCTGCGAAAATTTGAAGGAGCTCCCACATTCTCCCTCCCATCCTACACTAATCTATCAGCTTCCCTGGTTCCTTTTCTACCTTCTCTGGATGGTTCAACATGAGTGGATGTCTCCACTCTACCTCCTCTCTGATCCTCCATTTGTGGCTGCTCCACAACTTCCTGAGGCTCCTCCTTTGGAGCTAAAATTTCCTCTTCTGGTGGGATCTGAAGCTCCCTCTCAAGAGAGCACCACATCGCTTTCTCCTCATCAAAAGTTACATCCCTTCACACAAATATCATTTTGAGGGAAGGTATTTACATAGTTTAATTGTGTGGAGGTTTGGTGTAACCCACAAAAACTCCCAACCTTGTTGTCGACTCAATTTTCTTCCTCGAATCTTTTGAGACATGGAAGTAAACAGAGGCTCCAATAATTCTAAAGTGAGACACATTCAACTTTCTCCCCGAGAAATCCTCCTCCAGTGTCATCATACCAAGAATTAGATGAGAACTCTAGTTCTACAAGTAGACTGTTGTGTTACATGACTCTTCCCACAAATGCAATGGTAGGCCTTGGTCATGTAGGATATTTCTCACAACTCTCACAATGCAAAAAAAAAAAAAAAAACTCTCACAATGCTTCGATTATTCCTCTCATCCACCCCATTCTAATGCAGGTTGTGGGGTGATGTTAGCTCTCTTCTAATACCTTATTTCAAAATAAACTCCTTCAATTAATTCAAAACATACTCACCTCCATTTTCGCTCCTAAGATCCTTCACCTTCTTTCCGGTCTGTTTCTCAACTAGTGCCTTGAATTATACAAAATTTGAGAATGTCTCATCCTTCTTTTGCTTGAAGAAGATCCAACACTTCCTTGAGAAATCATAAATACAAATAACATAGTGCTTATGTCTCATAGTGGAGGCTACTAAGAAGGGTCCATAAACATTAGACTCTACTCTCTCCAAGACTGCATGTGATTTGTTGTCTCGATCATGGAATGTGGATTTCACATACTTCCCCAAGGTACAACCCTTGCAAAATTCCTGTTGCTCAAGTGATCCTTTAGGGAGGCCAGTGGTTATTTGGTGCATAATTTTTAAGGCACCATGATGCAAATGACCCAATATCCTGTGCCAGAGCTCACTGACATCATGAATCTACACTTTCTTTTCCTTAATTCTTAATGAAACACAATGTTCCACATCAACTTTATATGGTTTCTTCACATGAACCCTGATATGATCCACTTTTCCAATAACTATGTAACTCATAAAGGGTTTACCTTTATTGAATATTCCATCATAGCCACAGTCTTGCAAAACTGTTACAAAGATGAGGTTCTTCTTTAGGCCTGGAAAAACTTGACATATTTGAGGTGAAGAGAGGATCCTGACTCCCTCTTAAAGGTTACTGTACCAATCCTGGTAGCATTATACCTTCCATTGTCCCCAAGCTCAAAATTCATATGGAGATATTTCTCCTCCAGGTCACTAAAAAGCTCTCTACACCATGTCATGTGGAACGAGGCACCAAAATTTAAGTACCACATATTTATCTCCCCATCATAATACTAGTAAGGCATACTATAAGGATGACTTCTATCTCAAACTGTGAAGCTAATGATTCACCTGCTACTCCTCCTAAGTTCTTCTTGCAAGACTTTTTGTGTGTACACTTTGTAGCATAATTCTTGAATTCATGAAAATTGAAGCATTTTATTTTGGACAAGTATTTCTTCTTTCCCCTTTGGCTGGATTTTTATTTGGTTTGATATTTATTCCATTTTCCCTTCTTTCTCTTTCCAACCAATGCATAATTTTCTTCATCCTCTCCCTTGTATGAAGTTCCATCTCTGGTATTTCGCATGAACTCTTCTTGTACCAAATTAGACCATAAGCATTCCCAATTCGGTAATTTTTCCCTCCTGTTCACTGAGTCTTGGTAGCTATGCCAACTTTGGGAAGGGATAGAAGGGTTAGGCTCACTTGGTCATATTCTGCAACATTCACATCAACCCCTCCAAGCTCGTCCAAAACTTGTGTGAATATGGTGAGATACTGGGAAATATTATCATTCTTCTGCATCTTGATATTTTGAAGTTTGTCTTTGAGGCCCAGTTTTCTATGGGCACTTCTATTCTTGAATAGTTTCGTCAGTGCCTTCCACATTGTGAAAGGAGTTTCCTTCCCATGGATATTTGAGACAATGTGGTCTCACACTTCCTCCAAGATTATTCTCCTCTCCTTGGCTACATATTTCTTCCATTGGGCTAGGTTATGTGCATCAACTGATCTTGGTTTTGGAATGTCTATCTTGACATAATACAACAATCCATTGTCAGCATGCATTGCCTCAATGCGATCCTTCCCTGCAATGAAATTCAATCTTCCTTCCAAGGCATACTCTAATCTCAACCCATTGAAGGTCATTATCCCAACTCTAAAGAGATCCTGTTACACTAAAGCTGCAAATTTGAACCTCCTCAAGAAAAACTTAGAAATTCCTATTCTAATGTGAATCTAGCTTTGATATAATGTAGAAATATGTTGATAGAATTATAATTGCTAAATAAATTTAATATAAATTAGGAGACATAATTCTACTCTATTGCTCTGATTCACAATTTAGAATAACATTCACAAACATGCATCATCAAATACAAAGGTACACAGATGTTTCTAGGGGAAAGTAACTTCTAAAAACGCCTTAAGCGCATTTCCATTAATTAAGTGAATTGAGAAACAATTACAATTGTGATCTCTTGATCTAAGGACAAACTGTGAGAGTAATCTTTTTCTTACTTGGCCTACACTCATGTTTCCCGCACTCGTGTTTCCTGCACTCACATTGCCCGCACTTGCGTTGCCCACACTCGTGTTGCCTTCACTTCCATGATCCACACTCGCGATGCTTGCATTGGTTCATATTTACTTGTGCACATCTTGAAGAAATTAACCCCTATTCTCTAGGAATTTCCTCCAAAATGATTTCTCAATTCCCAAGGATTGATCACTAATTGCATACAACACTTGTACACTCAACACTAGTTTACAACTAATGTTACATTGCCTTGGAATCTCCACCACAACTGAGAAATTAAAATTCATTGCATGCATGAGATATTTTTGGTTGATTGATCAGTTATCTCTGAGTTAGACTGTTGTCCCACTACACAACTAACCTGCAACTAGTTCTATTAACTGTTAGAACTAGTTTTACTGAGTACAACTGGAAATAACTGAATTGGATTTCTATAAATCAACAATCACACATGCATAACTAAACTCCAAGCCCTCTAACTCAAATTTATTGAGCTAAATGAGTGACAAGAGCCATGTCACCTCAGTTAACTACCTTAGAGTTGTCTACTAATGTGGAAATTTCGAACACTCAATTTGAATAAGGCTAAAGTCAAATTGAGCCTTTCTTACTACACTTCTCAATAATATGATGTAGAGACAATTGACCCGATTGAAAAAATTGGAGAGATCCACTTTGCAGAGGATAGGTCATTTCCTTTTTATGTAGATAAAGTGAAATCCTTCTTGAGAAAGGCCAATATATTCATGAATAAGATTCCTTTCAAGAAAACCAAATTGTTCTTGTGAAATATTGTTTCAAAATACATATTTTAGCTAAAGAGCTATGGTCTTGGATATAATTTTGTAAATATAATTGTAGAGAGATATAGGTAAGAAGAGATCAAAGGAGTCAACATTGTCAACTTTGGGTATCATGATAATGTAGGCAGAGTTGAAAGGATTTTCCCAAAGGTGTTGGAGTATTCAACCAAGGAGAGAAGATCCTTCCCTAGAAAATCATAACAATCTAGATAGAATTCCATTAGAAGGTCATCTGGCCCCATGTTCTTTCCCTTTTAACAACTATGGAAGACCTTTTCAATCTTAGGTTTAGTGACTTCATCCATTAGTGAATCATTTCATTCCTAATTGATAAAGCTGGAAAGAGCCTTGCGATATCCAAAATATGTCTAATAGTGGCTCAATTGTTTTGATGGAAATGTCTCTAAAGTACTTACATCCTTCAGAGGAGATGTCCTGAAAGGATGTGCCCAAGGATACACCACTTTTTTAATTTTCCATATAGTATTAATAGCCTTTTTGTGATTGGAAACTCTATGAAACTACTTAGTTTTTTTAAAACCCATTTGTAGTCAGAGAGCCCTACTATTCATTCTTTGTTCCTTTTTCTTGTCAAGGCGAATTTTCCTTCTTTGTTCCTCCAAGGCCTTAGTGGGCTCTCTATGGTTTGGAGAATCCTTCACAAAGAAAGCTAGATTGATGTTATCCTTAATTCTGGATTTGATAGCAGCCAAGGTTGTTGCCTCAACTTCCATATTTTTTTTCCCACTTAGAGATGGTTAAACTTTCTTGATTGAGATTATCTTCAAACTAAATAGGACATGATTCTTGGAGTGCGAGAGAGTATGATTTTGAAGAATGTAACTAGTGCCAGTCTTCATAATTGTATTTTAGTTATAATGAATTATATTTATCAAAGTAAAGAAAAAGAAATTTTATTATTAAGAAATTGACTTATTAAGGCATGGGTTTCATGCTTGGGTCAATTGTTTTTAAGTCAAAACCTCCATTGAAGGTTTCTATGGTTTATTTCAAGTGCCCTTGTCCATGTCACATTGTAAAATACCCTTCATCAAAGAAGAAATTTATTTTATTGTAAAATAAGTCAATTAGGCCTCCTCCACCAAGTCGTCCTCAAAATGGACAAGTTTTCATAAACCTAGGGGGTAGAATCTGTTGGAAATACCGAGAGGGGGGGTGAATCATTATTCCTTAGCAATTAGCACTTTTAAATATTTTCAAAGAATTAGTTAATCTTCAATTATTATTAATGTTTATGCAGTAATAAAAGTAAATAAAAGAACACAGTAGACATAAGAATTTTAGGTGGAAAACCCCCTCTTAGTAAAAAACTACCAAATTCTTTTCTAATAAATTCTTTAATCTTCAGCCCCAACTGAAATGAAAGAAACTTCCTAGAATTCTAGAAAAGCATTCTTCTCCAGCTCCCACTGGAAGGATGCCCCAGTGCCCTAGTTTCCTTAGTACTCGACTGAATGGTTGCCCCAACATCCTTGACCAACCTACCACCCTGAAGTGTTCACAGGCTCCAACGTGTAGGCGACTTCATGCATCAGACTAGCACCTCCCTACCACCCTATAATGAATGAAAAGAGACAAGAGTGTGGATTCCCATACCAGGTACAATGATCCATGATACAATATGATTTACAATGATTTTGACCAAACACCCTATCACACTATGACTTGCAACCCAACCATGATATTATCCCAATAGAGACTCCTATACCTCCCAATAATGCCTTTTCGACTCTAGGCAGATTGACTCTTTTACAATAATGACTTTTCCAATGATGACCCTTTTACAAATGAATCTTTTACAGCTTTACAATGATGAATCTTGGCCTTGCCACTTCTTCACAATATACGGATGACTGTGATTTCTTCAAAGGATGTCCCGCTGCAATGCTTCCTTTGATTTGATACTTCAGCTCTTGAATGCTCACTCGATGTTGTCCTTGAATCTTCTTCTACTTGCATGCACATTTTCCCAGCGAAACCCAATCACAAAAGGAAAAACAAAATACCCTTTAACTTACCTTTGCCTGCAAACACACATGTGAGCACATACAATGCGTACCTGAAGTGTGCTTGTTTTTTGTGATTGTAGTTGACTTGTTGTAGCAGCAGAGACCTAGACTCCCCACTCTTGATATAGACCTAGACTCTATGCAAGAATATATACAAAGTTGACTATATGCACTAGAGATATCCTCAACTAGCCCTTATGATGTTTTTGACTTGTCTAACAACTTTGCAATCAATCTAAGACTAGACTGACTGTCAGCTATGACAGACCTAGAGAATAATATACACACTTACAACAACCCCAAGAAAACTACACAAGTATCTTAATCAAGAACTAACTATGACAGAACTTGACTTGACATAGTTCTAAATACTAGCCTAAAGACAACACACCAATACATTATTGAATCCAGCCCTTCACTTAATCTTAATACCATCCTAACTACTACCCTAATCAAGCAAACAATAAAATAATGTATATGCTACATCTACTTGGAACATTTAGATCAAAAGATTTCCAAGTTTCTCATTGTGTGGGACTTGAAAAGGCACGCTGTCACTGAAAATTGATGCAGCTGAGGATGTGCAAAGAGATGGTACTTTTAGATGTTGATTTGTGCCTCAATATTCTTCCCCTGGTTTGAGTTTGCAATTAAAATTTTATCCAATTAAGGTTCCTTTAAGTTTGAAGTAAAGACTTTGGCCTTTCATATCAAAAGGTTTAGTAACAAGGCTTTATCTCGACTTCTGCGAGGTATTCAGAGAGACCTAGACACCAGAATTTTTACTGTAGCATGTTGAGTTTTTTTGTGATTAAAATCCAAGGTTTTTCCTTGTGATTCAGGTCGAATTTTCTTATTGCAATTTACACCATATTTGTCTTCCAAACTCTTTTGCACGTTTTAAAAGGGGGACCGAATCCTCTTCGTTGATGAAAGTTTAGTGATGCCGAGATTTAAGATGCACGGTCACTGGAATTCCGAGAGAACTGATCCAAATTCAAAAGAAAATTGCAACCTTCACTTAGACCTGTAATGTAAACAAACCAGCAAACAAATCAAACCCTCAAGGACAAAAAATTTCAGATAATATTATTGTTATTTCATCGTTCAATTCATTATTAGTGTAATATGTATAAGGTTCCTTTATATAGTCATTGATTAGTCTTAGAAAGGGGATTTTAAAATTATGACCATTAGAGGTTATGAGTGGCTTCAAGGATTAGATGTTCAGAGATTTTAGGGGTTTAAATTAGTTTGAAATATTTTTTTTTTTACATGCTTTGCCTCGAGCTCTAAGGAAGGAAATCATTGGTGTCCTCTGATTCTTATTCTTATTATATTTTTAATTAAATTTATGAAACCCTTAAGGACCCTATATAATATTTGTGTCAAAGAGATTTCTTAGAAATAATTTTAATTTCACTATAATTTGAAGTCAATGGTTAACTCAGTGCATATGGTCCTACCTGAGTGTGAAGTTAATAATTGGTTTACTATCTTTGGATTTTCAATTTAATCAACTTATATGAGGTGAGATTATAGTGATAATCCCTGTCATATATTGACAACCATTGGAGAATAAGGTGATGTCTCAACCCCTGGGGTTTTAGCCCACTAATGGGGGGTTACGAATTCAAACACAAATAACTCTCAAACCGTGAAGAACTAGGAGGTGTACCATATATTAGCTAAAACTTCCTGATGAGTAGAATCCATCAAGAATAACTTTGACGCAAAATAATATGAGTTGTCAAGTCAAAATTCACTTGCAAGATCGGGGTAGCCCCTGGTGCTGCTTGGGTTGACATCAATGACAACCAATGATCAACAATATCCCCCTTTGGCATTGATGGAAACACAAGTACTCCCCTTGTGATCATGACACCTCTTCCTACTGCCTTCTCTCCTCCTTTTTCATCAATGGAAAAGGGTAACTCCCTCCGACAAACAGCCATCCTGCGGACTTGTACACACCTCCACTCCCCCTTTCTACTTGAGTAGATAAGAGAAAGAGTCTAATGAATACTTGGGAGAATCCCAAGATTTTGGCTAAGATACTCAAATGCTTCACAAGGTAATGGTTTCGTAAAGATGTCTTCAGTTTGTTCCTTTGTGCCAATATATCTAAGCTTGATATTCTTTTCAGCGACCTACTCTCTAACGAAATGATGTTTAATCGGAATGTGCTTCATTTTGGAATGCATCACAGGATTCTTGCAGGTACTGATGGCATTGGTGTTATTGCAAAAGATGGGAATAGGCTCATCAAACTTGACTTGAAGATCTTTCAAATTTTGCTTCATCTGGAGAACTTGTGTACAACAAGCTACTGCCGCGATATATTATGCTTTTGCTGTGGATAATGAGATTGAAGACTTCTTTTTACTTAATCATGAAATAAGACAACCACCTAGATAGAATGCTGCTCCACTGGTACTCTTATGGTCATCAACACTGCCCAATCTACATTTGTATAAGCTCGAATAACCAGATCATTTCCTTTGGGATACCGTATACCATATTTTGTTGTGCCCTTAAGATATCGAAGAATTATTTTGATGCCATTAATATGAGATTCTTTTGGTGCTGCTTGGAATCTTTCTACTTGTCCACATCATGCTGAGAGGCTATCACATATAGGAGACTACCAATCATGGATCTATACAACCTTTGGTCCACATCCTTTGATGAATCTTCTAAGCTTAACTTGCAACCTATTATCATGGGGGTAAATACTGGCTTGCAATCTTCCATAAGGAATTTTTTGAGTAGTTCCTTGATGTACTTGGTTTGATATATGAACATTCCTTTATCCCGCTGAGAAATCTGAAGCACCAAAAAGTATGTCAACTCGCCAAGCATAGAAATTTCAAAATCACTTTTCATTTTTGTCGCAAATTCTTTACTTAATCTGTCATCATTGCTTCCAAAGATTATATCATCCACATATACCTCAATAATCGTTAGGTTATCTCGATGCACTTTCACATAGTGATTTTTATCAACGCTTCCTTTCTTGAATCCTTGTTGATGTAGATACCTATCAAGACGAGCATACCAAGCCCTAGGAGCTTGCTTGAGACCATATAGTGCCTTCTTTAATATGCAAGCGTAGTTTTATTTTTCAGTGAGTAGAAAACCTTCGGGTTGTTCACTGTAATTTTCTTCTTCCAATTCACCATTTAGAAAAGCTGACTTAACATCCAGTTGGTAGACCTTGATTTTTCTTGAGCATTCATATGCGAGAAACATCCTGATAGCTTCTATTCTAGAAACAGGAGCAAATATTTCTTCAAAATCGATTCCTTCAACTTGTGCATATCCTTTGCAGACTAATCTTGATTTATTCTTGGTAACCTGTCCATCCTAATTCAATTTTTCTTTGAAGACCCATTTAGTTCCAATAACATTTTTATCCTTTGGTCGTGGAACCAATTCCCAAGTGTTGTTCTTCTCAATTTCTTCCAGTTCTTCATTCATAGTTGCTACCCAGTGTTCATTTTGACTAGCTTCCTCAAAATTGCTAGGCTCAAAAGTAGATAAAAGGGAAAGATGGGCTTGTTGTGATGAATGAAATTGTCGATTTCTTCTGGTTCCAATTCCTTCATTTATGTTGTCGATGATCTGATTTGACGAATGATTCTTTTGATACCATTTTTTTGAAATTTGGCAGAAACTTCTTGTACATCCTGCTGGTCATTTCTTATTTCTTCTTGGTTGACTGGTGTTTCCTTATTTGATTTGTCTTCTTCTGGAGCTTCTTCTTCATCCTTCATAGATTCTACCTCAAGCTCCTTATATTTTCTTGAAGAGACAATCTCACAGTCTTAATCAAAAGTAACATTTATACTTTCAACTATTTGTTTTTGCCTCAGATTGTAGCATCTATAAGCCCTTCTTTTGCGTGAATAACCAACAAAAATACCTTTGTCAACACAGGAATCAAACTTGCCCAATTTTTGGTCTTCTCTTTTGATGTAGCATTTACTTCCAAATATTTTGAAGTATTTGACGTTAGTTGGTCTTCCTTTCCATAGTTCATACGGAGTCATGTTACAATTTTTCCTGAGCAGGCCTATGTTTATAATGAATACAGCAGTATCATTTACTTGAACCCAGAATTTAGCGTCTAAGTTTGAGTCTTTTAACATGGTTCTAGTCATTTCTTGTACGGTTCTTATTTTTCATTCAGCTACTCCTTTCTATTGTGTTGTTTTGGCTGTTGCGAATTGCCTTTTTATTCCATGTTCATCACAATATTGCTTAAATGATTTGGATGTGAATTCTCTGCCATTATCTAATCTTAGACATTTTCTCTTCAAATCGGTTTCATTTTCAACCAATTCCTTGTAGATTTTGAAACATTCAAATGCCTCAAAATTTTTCTTCAGGAAACTGACATATGTCATTTTGGTGTAATCATCTATCATTAATATAAAGTATAATTCACCGTCTAAACCTTTTTTATGATAGGACCACATAGATCAGTATGTATTAATTGTAATGGACGTGATGCAAAATGTTCCTTTGTCTTGAACTCGACCTTTTCCTATTTTCCGTGCCGACAAGATTCACATATTGTATTGGTAGGTTTTGAGATTTTCAACATTTCTCTAACTGCTTCCTTCTTACTGATATTGACCAAATTGTTGAAATTTATATGTCCCATTCATTTGTGCCATAACCAAATCTCGTCTTATTTTTCCAAGAAACACCATTTAGGTGTCTCATCCAAAATATATATGTCGTTTGGAGCTCTGCTTGCTGTAGCCACAATTCTACCAAACTTGCCTTTCTTGATTTCACATTTCTTCGAGTTGAATAACATCGTGTGTCCTTGATCACACATCTATCCAACACTAAGCAAATTGTAATTCATATTTTCAACCAGCAACACATCCTTTGCTAATGCATCCTTTCTTCCAAGAGTGACCGTACCTTCTCCTATGACGTTTGAAGACCCGTCATTTCCAAAAGAAATTGTTCCATCCTTATTTTCTTTCAAGGATATGAACTCATTTCTATCTCCAGTCATATGTGTTAAGCAACCACTATCAACATACCATACATTTTTGTTGGTTTGAGCCTTGAGAGAGAGAGAGAACACCTTTTAGTCTTCCTTTTCCATACTTTTTCATTCTGATTTTGCCAGAATTCCTTTGAAGAGCTTCCAAGTCTGCAATATTTGGCTAGATGTGCAAAATTGTTACATTTGTAACATTTGACATCATCTCTCAAATGATCATATCCGTTGATATTCTACTGAGTACTGGAATATCAATTTATGAGATATCTCCTAGAATTATATTCATCCCAAACATACATGTGACATTTTGCAGCTCTATGTCCAAAATTTTCACATGAATAACAATAACCATAAAAAATAGGTTGATACCTGGGAGGAAATCTTCTTCTAGGAATTGTCTTCCAAGGTTCTTCCTGCGAATCTTGATCTCTTAATATAGCTGGGAAATCTACTTGCTTGGTAGATTTTTCATATCCATCTTCTTTAGTTGTCATAGAAGGACTTGACTCCTTTTCGAATTTTTCTTTGTAACCAAGACTAGTCTTGTCACTGCATGATCACTGCTTGCTGATGAGTTCATCCAAAGTCTTTGAGCTGTTGGCATAGTTTTGAAGAGTTTTTCCATTTTTTACTTCCTTTTGTAAAGAAATGATTTCATCTTCCAATGCTTCTCTTTCCATGTAGCTTTCCTTTAATTCTTTCCTGAGCAATTTTTCAATTCGTTTGTATTCTTCAACCTTGATTTTAAGATTTAGGACTTGTTCCCTTTCTGTCTTTAATTCATCTTCAAGAGTGTTGATGTGATTCTTCTCGGCCTTGAGCTCTTTGATAACCTTGATTACTTCATTTTGAAATTCAACCTCAGTCATTTCTTCTTCTTTGTCTCCTTCTTCGTCAGGTGCCTCTTGCTTATTGTGCTTGGCCATAAACAATACTCTTCCATTGAATTCTTCTTCTTTATCACTATCTTCTTCAGATGAGGAGCTATCTTCTTTAGAGAAGAAACTTTTCTTAAACCATTTCTTCTTTCCTTTCTTGTTGAAATTCCTAGGGCTTTTCTTTCCTTTCGTAACAACCTCATTTTTGGGAGGACATTTGGCTGCAAAATGCCCAACCTCACCACAATCAAAACATATTAATGGAAGTTTACCTTTGAATTTTCCCGTACCTATTCTCATTTTCCGCATGAAGTAGGAAAAATATTTATTTGAGAATTCTTCTTCGTCTTCTTCCTTTTCCTCATCCTTACAATTGCAAGTTTTTTCTTTCAGAGTCTGCTTGTCCTTACTATTCTTCTTGGATGTGGAAAATGATGTTTCTATGTGAGATGTGTCATCCTCTTCTTCAATCCTCATTTCATATGCTATAATAATTCCATGCAATTCATCTATGCTGAGATTGGTCAGATTTGATCTATCTTCCAAGACAAATACCTTAGGGTTAAATCTTGCTAGCAAGGTTCTGAGGATATTTTGGAAAATAATTTTCATTTCAACAGGTTCTCCCAAAACTTCCAATGAATTTGTTGTTTCATCAACATGTTGAAAGTATGCAACAATATCTTCATCTTCCCTCATTTTGAGTTGCTCAAATTTTTCCCTGAAAATTTGAAGTTTTGCTTCTTTCACCTTTGAGTCACCTGCATATATATTTTCAAGCTTGCCCCATACCTCTTTAGCAGTTTTGCAACTCAATAATTTAAGATAAACAGATTCGATTAGCCCACGGATAATAATATCTTTATCCTTTGCATCATATACCATATTTTTCTTACCTTGTCCATCTTGGGTCAGTGTGAAGCCTTTGTCAACGATATCCCATACTTCGTATCCTTGCGCCAACAAATGAACCTGCATTCTTCCACTCTAAAGTGCATAGTTATTTCCGCTGAAAAAAGGAAATATATTCTTAGTATACTCCATGATCTCCTTCCAGTTGTTAGACTTCTATTGAAGGAACCAAGCTCTGATCCCAATTGTTGGAAATACTGAGATGGGGGGTGAATCAACATTCCTTAGAAATTATGACTTTTAAATATTTTTAGAGCATTAGTTAATCTTAAATTATTATTAATGTTTAAGCAGTAATAACAATAAATAAAAGAACACAGTAGAAACAATAATTTTAGGTGGAAAACCCCCTCTGGGTCAAAAACCACTGAACTCTTTTCTAATAAATTCTTTAATCTTTAGCTCCAACTGAAATGAAAATAACTTCCTAGAATTCTAGAAAAGAATTCTTCTCCAGCTCCCACTGGAAGGACGCCCCAATGCCCTGGTTTCTTCAGTAGTCAACTGAATGGATGCCCCAAGATCTTAGACCAACCTACCACCCTAAAATGTTCACAGGCTCCAACCTATAGGCGACTTCATGCACCAGACTAGCACCTCCCTACCACCCTATAATGACTGAAATGTGACAAGAGTGTGGATTCCTGTACTAGGTACAACAATCCATGATACAATATGATTTACAATGATTTTGACCGAACACCCAATCACACTATGACCTACAACCCAAGCATGTCATTATCCCAACAAAGACTCCTATACCTCTCAATAATGCCTTTTCAACTCTAGGCAGATTAATTCTTTTACAATAATGACTCTTCCAATGATGGCACTTTTTACAAATGACTCTTTTACAACTTTACAATGATGACTCTTTGCCTTGACGCTTCTTCACAATATACAAATGGTTGTCATGTCTTCAAAGGATGCCCCCCTGCAATGCTTCCTTTGATTTGATACTTCAGATCTTGAATGCTCGCTTGATGTTATCCTTGAATCTTCTTCTACCTGCATGCAAATTTTCCCAATGAAACCAAATCCCAAAAGGAAAAACAAAATACCCTTTAACTTACCTCTGCTTGCAAACACATGTGAGCACATAATAATAAATAAATAAAAATCAAATGAATACAATGCATACCTGAAGTGTGCTTGTTTTTTGTGATTGTAGTTGACTTGTTACAGCAACAGAGACCTAGACTCTCCACTCTTGATATAGGCCTAGACTCTATGCAAGACTATATACAAAGTTGACTATATGCACTAGAGATATGCTCAACCAGCCCTTATGATGTTTAAGACTAGACTGACTGTCAACTATGACAGACCTAGAGAATACTATACACACTAACAACAACCCCAAGAAAACTACACAAGTATCTTAATCAAGAACTAACTATGACAGGCCTTGACTTGACATAGTTCTAAATACTAGCCTAAACACAACACACCACTACACTATTGAATGCAACCCTTAACTTAATCTTAATACCATCCTAACTACTAGCCTAATCAACCAAACAATAGAATAATGTATATGACACATCTACTTACCTGGAACCTTTAGATCAACAAACTGTCAAGTTTTTCACTGTGTGGGACTTGAAAAGGCACACTGTCACTGAAAATTGATGCCGCTAAGGATGTGTGTAGAGATGGTACTTTTAGATGTTGATTTGTGCCTTAGTATTCTTCCGCTGGTTTGAGTTTGCAATTAAGAGTTTATCCAATTAAGGTCCCTTTAAGTCCAAATTACAGACTTCAGTATTTCATATCAAAAGGTTCAGTAACAAGGCTTTCTATGGACTTTTGTGAGGTATTTAAAGAGACCTAGACACTGGAATGTTTATTGTAACATGTTGAGTTTTTTTTTGTGATTAGAAGCCAAGGTTTTTCCTTGTGATTTAGGCCAAATTTTCTTACTGAGATTTACACCATATTTGACTTCCAAACTCTTTTGCACCTTTTAAAATGGGGACCGAATCCTCTTTGTTGATGAAATTTCAGTGATGCCAAGAGTTAATATGTATAGTCAATGGAATGCCGAGAGAACTGAACTGATTTCAAAACAAATTTGCAACCTTCGCTTAGAACTCCAATGTAAACAAACTAGCAAACAAATCGAACCGTCAAGGGCTGAAAATTTCAGATAATATTCTTGTTATTTCATCATTCAATTCATTATTAGTGGAATATGTATAAGGTTCCTTTATATAGTCATTGTTTAGGCTTAGAAAGAGGCTTTTAAAATGATGACCATTAGAGGTTATGAGTGGCTTCAAGGATTAGAAATTTGGAGAATTTAGGGGGCTTCAAGGATTAGACGTTTGGAGATTTTAGGGGGTTAAATTAGTTTGAAATATTTGATTTTTTTTTCTTACATGCTTTGCCTTGAGCTCTAAGGAAGGAAATCATTGATGTCCTTTGATTTTTTAATTTTTTAAATAAATTTATGAAACCCTTAAGGACCCTATATAATATTTGTGTCAAAGAGCCTACTTAGAAATATTTTTAATTTCACTATAATTTGAAGTCAATGATTGACTTAGTGCATATGGTCCTACCTGAGTGTGAAGTCAATGATTGGTTTACTATCTTTAGATTTTCAATTTATTCAACTTATATGAGGTGATATTTCAATGAGAATCTCTATCATATATTGACAATCGTTGGAGAATAAGATGACGTCTCAACCCTTTGGGTCTTAGCCCACTAATGGGGGGTTCCAACTTCAAACACAAATAACTCTCAAACTGTGAAGAATTGGGGGGCGTACCATATATTAACGGAAACTTCTCGACGAGTAGAATCCATCAAGAGTAACTTTGACGCAAAATAATATGAGTTTTCAAGTAAAAATGACCTTGGAAGATCGGGGTAGCCCTTGTGCTGCTTGGGTTGACATCAATGACAACCACTTATCACAGAATCACTATATAAAGACAAAAACTCGATCTCATTTGTCAATCACTCACAATAAGTTCAATCTGCAACTTATGGGGTTAGAAAAGTGTGAATTCCAAGGAAGAAGAAGGAAAAATATAATGAAGGAGAAGAAGATATCGCACAAGCATAAGAAGTTGAAAATTATCTCTCTTTTCCCCACACATGTGAAGCTATGAATTTGTGGAAGGGGTCAAAATTTTGTGGTTGCTGGGAGGCCGAAATTCTGAAGCTTTTGGTGAAGCTAGGGGCCGAAATTTCCGATTTGATGCTTGGTTGAAGCTGTTGGACAAGAAGAGACTACTGAAGTGTGCTAAAACATATTGGAAAGATGACTTGGTGGAGGAGGAAGGTCTTTTGGTCTAGGGTCTTGGTCTATCTCATTTGACTTACTAAAGGAAGAGTTCTTGACTGGGTTTTCCCCTATATATGGGTTTTTCCCTAGCTGTGCGCTTACATTTGGTGTCCTTGATCTTCATGTTTTGGCTTTGGTAATTGCTTGATGAACTAAGATAAAAGAAGAATATAAGAAATATAATTAAAATTCAAATAAATCACAAGTAATTATCAAAAAGAGAAAATATTTATGCCTTTATGATTTTTTAACATGGTATTAGAGCTAAGGTGAAGAAGAAGGAAAAAGGTAGCCAAAAGATCTATTGAAGAAAAGGAGATTGAAAGAAGGTCATTAAGGACACAGATTATATAAAAGGAGAAGTCTACTATCTACAAAAACTATTTCAAACTCAATGAAGGGAGAAAACAAATTAGAAGTAGCCTCCAATTACAAAGCCTGCAAAAAGAGGATAGATCTCATCCTCAAGAAGAATTTTTCTTGGATCTAGTTCTTGGAAAAGTCAAGAAGCCTAAAAATAAATAAGAGAAAGAAAAGTTCAGAGAAGCTAAAATATTGGCCATGGAATTAAGTGTTGATTGAGTAAAGGACAACCTCATTCCATATATATCCAACATAGATTCTGCTCATGAAATGTATGAGGCTCTATCAAAATTATTCGCAATCAAGAACATTGGTCAAATTGCAAGCCTCAATAATGAATTAAGAACTGTTAAGATGACAAACGACAATACTGTGGCATCCTTCTCTATAAGGATATCTAGAATCAGAGATGAACTTCAAGCAATAGATGAAATTTTTCCAAAAAAGGAGCTTGTAATCACTGCTCTTCTAGGTCTACCAAAATCTTGGAGTGCTTTTGCATCAGGAATCAACAGTTGGAAGGACACTCCAACATTCAAACAAGTGTGGAATGCATGTAGTCAAGAAGAAGCCAAAATATATTTAGTAGGAAAAAAAGAGGAGGATGAATAAGAGAACATATCAAATTCTCATTCCATTCATCACAAAAAGAAGGGAACCTTAAAGAAGTGCAAGGGACCAAAGAAGAAAGTATACCTATCAAATATTGAATGCTTTAATCGTCATAATATGGGTCATTATAAAAATCAATTTATAGATAATCCAATGAATGGGAAGAGAGAAAGATAACATGCGAATAGTACTAATGAAGCTCCACCTAAGAAGAGAAACACTGAAGAAGAATAAGTCAAGTACTTATACTACTAAACCTCCTCTCTCTTATCCTTCTTAGCCTTTTATTTTTGAAGTTCTGAATTATTCTCCTTTATATTTTGATTTCTAGAGTTTTTAGGTCTAACATGTATCGTTAGAACATTTTTGAATAATTTTGATAAGTTGTAGGTTTCCCTCAAGATTGGACTAAGAGGGAGCCTCCACCATTTTTCCAAAATATAAGTATTCCTTTATTTATTTTGTTTCCTTCTCACATCAAAATTTTGTTTGTATTATGTGCTAATAACCTTTGTATTTTCCTTAGTTAGGAAATCCTGCTAAATACTCTAAGGTTATGGAGGAGATTTCACAGGATATACGTTCATTTGCAAAGGAAGAAATTCAAGAATTGATGTCCTATAAATTTTTAAGGAAGAACTCAAGGTATGTCTTGAACATTGTTATAAAGTTCTCTTCATGTAAAAGGTACGATCATTCTTCTTTTAAAAATTTACCTACATTACAGACATCATCATGTTTAGGGTTTTGAATCACAAAGATTCTTGTTAGGTTGATTAATCATTGATCGAATCTACCCACATTTTATTATAATTCTTATGGAACCCTAAAAGGGTTCACTATAAAACCCTAACCTAAGGGTGTTTCAGTATTGATTATGAAACCCTAGTTTATTTAGGGTGGTTGATAAAATCTAGAAAACCTATTCATTTCATGTTTAGTGTTTTGGTATTGTTTTGATAGAAACCCTAGTCATTTAGGGTTTGCTATTGATATCTAAGTTATGTGTTAAAACCCTAGATCTTTAGGGTTTGTGTTATATACATATTTGGGCACTGCAACCCCAAACTCATATGTCCATAAACTAAGGGCTCCTTAAGTCCCTGAAAGTGTTGTTTCACACCCTAAAGGATCATGGTCAACTAATTACATCATTTCCCAGAAGTTCCACCTGAAAAACTACTCAGAACTGGCCAAAAATGGACCATACAGACTGCTCCATGGGCAAGGTGCAATGCATATGGACTGCCTAACTGGCCAGGTGCGATGCATACTGAAATGGCCTTCTTTGGGGTGCGATGAGCGAGAATAGACAAATGGCAGAGATAATTTGCAAGGTGGATGATCATGGAAGCTTCCAGAAACTTCTCCTGTGACACTTGCCTCTTTGAATTCGCCCAGGGATGAGTAAGAGATCATTGAAATCTCCAAGTGGAACCAAGAATTATCAGTGGAATGAAACTAATAAAAAACCCAAAGTTGACTCACACCCTTGCAAGACATCTATAAATGGATCCCTCATCTGAGAGATCTGGAGGCTGGAATTTTGTATTTTGTAAGGAAGTGTTGTTGGTTTGTTTGTGAGAAGAAACATTGCATTGTTGGGTGATTTTCTCATTCATGAGGTGAAGAGGGCTTCTAAAACTAGGAGGATGATGCTGGATCAGACAGCTGGGTTGTAATCCTCTCTTAGATTATGTTGAGCCCTGAACTTACATCTTTCCTGTACACCTTCCTAGACTTTTTCCATTCACCTGGACCTCCTAAGCTATCAACATCATTGCATATTAATCATAAAAGAGCACTTAAAGTGGTTTTCAACTATGTTTTGTGTCTACTGTTTGAACTAGATTTTTTCTCATTGAGCTGTGCAATCCTGTCACTTTCCGCAGTTGCTTCAACTTTCCGCAGCTATTTTTGTTAAAGTCTACATTACAGGTGTCTTCAGGCAAATTGAGCCACATGGGAAAGTTGGAAATGACTTGGACATGGACCGAGTCCTATTGGCTCAGTCGGATTCATTAGAGGAGGCCGTGGTCAACGGTGGTCAAGCACTGGTCAAACAGAAGAGTCCTACGGAAACAGGACTCTGTTTCCAAGCACGTGAAAGATTTTCGTGGCCGTTTCTAGATTTCTGGAGGCACGCTGACACCTGTAGGTTGCCCACGATGTAAATCCAACAAGCCGCTTTCAATAGATTGCATCATCTCGGCAGCCATGATTCTAGATCCATGGACGTTGTCGTTCACGTGTCCACTGTCAGTGTAGTTTATAGGAAAACAATTATGTAGCCTTTTGTTATAAATAATGTGTTCCTATACGCATAGGAGTTAGTTTTTTGGAATGTAATTTTGCTGTTAAAACGCCCACTGTGCCGTGACACTAGTTTTGTTGTTGTGACTGCGTTCTGAAATATATGAGAAGACTCTGTTTCTGAGCATAATTCTTGATTGATATCTATTGCCCGAGGTTGTGCAGAGGGTCCCTGCACACACCGAGGTTTTGTTTCTTATTTGCTGTACAGTTTCATGCTGTGTTTATTTATGTTTATTATGCCATAGTTATTCACTTATGTATATTTCATTCAGTATGGTACTAACGTTTCATTCTTGTTCATAATTTTACATGCTTTACATTGCTGTTAACGTTGATCAGTGTGTATGTTCCAGATTGCAGTAGGCAGCCTGGGCATTTGCATATAATTTTCACAATGACTAATGACATGGAATCAGTCTTTTTGCTAAGTTACTTTTCTTAGCTTTTAATTCCAGTTCTCTTTTGTTTATTTCAGTTTTGTTCATTGGCTTTATTAGTTAGCTTAGATATTAAATTGCTCATATCATTGTTAGTTACCTCCGAAAGCCATAGCGAGACTAATGGCGAGGGATTGAAGTATGAGTGTGTAATTTGATATTAGTTTTATTTTTCTGCAATTAGATATCAGGTTGCTCAAGTTTTTGATGATTAACTCTGAAAGCCATAGCGAGACTAATTGGCGAGGGGTCAGACTATGAATTGATGTGATTTGATTTGAAGTTTACTTTTCTGCAATAAGATATCAGATTGCTCAATTTGTTGATGATTACCTCCGAAAGCCATAGCAAGACTAACTGGTGAGGGGTCAGAATATGAATTGATGTAATTTGATTTTAGCTTTACTTTACTTGCAATTTTTTTGGATTTCTTTGAGTACAGTAGCTTAATTCATTTCTTTTGTATTTAGACAGCAGCAGGGATAATGGTTTCATGATCAATATTCCACTGTTTGTTTGATTAGAATAGTGGCACATTTTCATTTTCTTTTAGGAATTAATTTCATCATTAGCATGTTCTAAGACCTTCTGAAGTTTGAAGTTTTGGAAACCATTATAAAGGACATAATTGCCTTGGACCTTTATATCCATACTTGTCTTTTATAACTTCCACTTCACATTAGGAGATAAGCGAAGATAAAAACCCCCAAAACAAAATAAAAAATCAAAAATGACAAAAAGTAAGAAATAGGTTATCTTGCACATATAGTGCGCCACACTTCAACAGTTTACGACTCCCGGATTGAAAATTAATATAGCAATTTAGGACACTCTAAATTGACCAAACATTTTGGCCCTGTTGCCAGGGAAGTGTAACCAGGTAGCCAATTTCTTAAAAGAAAACTATTCAAAGAAGGGAAAAATTGGTAACTTCTCAAAGTATGCTCTCCTCTTGCACCTAGTGTGATCTGGAGGATCAGAAAAGAGAGTTATTGGTTCAATAATTTCTTGAGTATGCTCTCTTCTTGCACCTAGTGTGAGCTGGAAGATCAGAAAGAGAATTATTAGCTCGACTTGAAGGTAAAAAAATTAAAAAAAAATGACATGCATAGAGAAAGAGATTCTAGGGGAAGGTTTATAGCTAGGGCCAAGAGTTTGAGTTTTACAACTCCATCTACTTCAAGGCATAGACAAGATACACCTCCATCATCTCCAACTCACACTCCCAGCCTTAGGATTCCTGGAATTCAAGGGGCAACAGCTGAATTAGGAGACTCTCCCACAATATCCATCAAATCTGACCTAGGGAAAGAACCTTTCTTCACTTCTACATGGCAACATATTGTAATCAAAGGAGTAGAATCACCTGAAGAAGAAGAGGGAGAAATTCCTCCTTGTTTTCCATTAATAGAAGAACCAAAGGAATCTAAAAACTCTGAGGAAACTATCATGACAGAGGAAGTAGTAAACGGATTTGGAGGAGGAGGTAGAGGTAGAGGTAGAGGAGGTGGAAACAATGGAGGAGGTAGAGGTAACAATGGGGAAAATAGGATGGAGATAACTCATTTGGATTTCCTATAGTTGATGAGGAAACTCATACAACAATGAAAAACATCTCACCATCTGTCCTCCCAAACTTTTATGGGTTGTGAAATGAGGATCCTGAAACATTTCTATTTGAGTTTGAAGTCGTGTGCCGAACTTATGACTATATGGAAGACTCTCAAAAACTCAAATATTTTCCTTCAACATTGAAGGGATCTGCTTTGAAATGGTTCATGGGATTAGTCACTCAATCTATTAGGACTTGGAATGATATGAAACAAACATTTCTGGATAGATACCTGGACTATTGCATGCCCACCAACCATAAGGATGAGGTATTCAAAATGGTGCAAAAAGAAGATGAAAACTTGGAGGATTTACTTGAAATATTTCAATGCAACTTAAAAAGAGAAAAAATAAGTAACTTAGATGAGGAAACCTTGAAAGCCCTTCTATTAAAATCCATTAGAGATGAATGGATAGATATTATAAATATGATGGGAAAGGGAGATATTTCTCAACTTCCACTTCATGACATAGCAGAACTATGTGTCCATCTCTCGAGGGGAAAATCTAAAATGGGAAAAGGGCCTAGAGATCCTTCTCTTATTAGAGCAAACAAATCTGCAACTGGATCAGTAAGTAGGGCAGAGATTGGAAATATGCTTGATGGGTTCAAAACTGATATTCTAGGGAGCTTTAGTGAACAACTAGACACCCTTAAAATACAAAACAAGCAGAAAGCAGAAGCTGAAGCCTTGGCCATCTTTTGTCCAAAATGTAGGAAGAAAATTGCTCTAAGGGAATGCCCCTTGGATACAAAAGTTGTAGAAACATGTATGATTTGCTCGGAAAGCCATGAGACCAAGGATTGTCCTTCAATTCCTGAGATCAAAGCTGTCTTTCAAGAAGATCCAAATTCAGTAGAGTCTCTCTATTTTGTTTCAAGTTGACCTTGGAAGGGGCAACAAAATCAAGGGTTTAACAACCCTATGAACTTTCAACCCCCACCAAATTGGAATTCTTGGCAACAACCTTGGTCCCAACCTCAAAATCCATATCAATCATCGGTACAAGGTATGAAAAATACTTATGGGAGATTTGCTCAATTTTATCAATATCCTCCATCTTTTCAAAATCAACAAGCTCCACAACTTCCAAATCAAAACCCACAACTTTCATTGCTATTTCCACAACAACAACAACCTTCTCAACAAAATCCAAATTCTCAAGTCTTGCTTCCATTCCAACAAAAGACAAATCAACTACCAGCCCAGCCATTGCCAAATCCTAATAACAAAAATCCTCAGAATGATTACATGGTAGAAGGACAAAAACTTCCTACCTATATGATTGTTCCTCTTAATGATGTACAACTCAGGTCTGGTAGAGTTCTAGAAAAACCTTCTATAGATGCTCAAAAGCAAATTACTTCTGAGGAATATTCTCTTAAAGTTAATAAAGGTTTTGAAGCATCTCTTCAAAACCCAAACACTCAAAAAGAAAAATAAAAAGAGTCAACCCCCACAACTCCTATAGTTGAGCAACCTGCATCTTCATCCACACCTTCTTTTCCTGAAAGATTACAAATTGACAAAGGGGTGGAAAAACAAATCTTGTTGCCTGAATATGATTTCCTAGATGAATTAAAGAAAGTCTATATCAAGATTCCCTTGCTACAAGCCATTATAGAGATTCCTATTCTAGAAAAAGCAATAAAGGAGTTGAGTCTCAAAAGATGAGGAAGGAAACCAAGAGATACAAGAAGAATCCACCTAGTAGGAAAAATTGCAGATATCATGATGGGAAAAATCACCATGCATAAGTATGTAGATCTCGGTAGTCCAATTGTCAAGACACATATAAATGGGGTAGAAATTCCAAATACTTTGATTGACGTAGGGGCTGCTATCAAAATTATGAGTAGACAGACTATGGAACAGCTTAAACTTCCTAATCTTGTTTTTACACCTACCTTACTGCAACTTGCAGATCGATCAATAATCAAACCAGATGGTGTATTAGAAGATATTTTAGTCTCCTTAGATTCTTGGGAATATCCAGTAGATTTCATGATTTTGACTCCCAAGATTAATTTAGGAGGGCACCCACTCATCTTAGGAAGACCTTGGCTAGCCACAACTAATTCTTTCATTAGTTGTAGATCTGGAGATATGTACATTTCTGATGGTAATTCAACAAAGAAGTTCACTTTGTATCCTCCAGTAAAAGAAATTACAGAAGTAGGAGATAATGAATGGGTCGATGATGAGGACACTATACAACCTGTCTTTACCATTTCTGAAATTAGTGAAGATAGTCAAATTCTGAACACATTAGAAAATTTTGAAACATCTTCAGAATATGACCACACACAATTTCAGTTAGATTCTGACATTGAGTATTTATCATCAAGACAAATGTCTCTTTACTCTATGGAAGAGTTCGGTAGTTCCACCATTGAGATTTTTCCAGGTAAAACATTGAATATCAATAAAAAATTGGAAAAGTCACAACAGGAAGAGCTAACCAAAATCTTGCAAAAACATTCTACTGCATTTGCATGGGAGTATACTGATATGAAAGGTATTGACCCTAAGACTTGCATTCATCACATCTACATCGAGGAAAACAGTAGACCAATCAGACAACCTCAGAGAAGGATGAATCCAAACCTTAGGGAGATAGTGAAAGAAGAGCTCCAAAAACTACTCAATGTAAACTTCATTTATCCAATTTCAGATAGCTGATAGGTTTCTCATTCGGTTATAGTACCTAAAAAGAATGGTAAATGGAGGGTATGCATTGATTACAGGGAATTGAATAAAGCAACTTTGAAGGATCACTTTCCTTTGCCCTTTATCGATCAAGTATTAGATACATTACCAGGCAAAAAGTACTTTTCATTTCTGGATGGTTTTAGTGGCTATAATCAAATTTAGGTAGCACCTGAAGATCAAGATAAGACCACATTTACCTGTCCATGGGGAACTTTTACTTATCGAGTGCTTCCTTTGGGATTATGTAATGCACCTGCAACATTCTAAATAGCAGTACTAGGAATATTTTCTGATCTAATCCATGATTGTGTAGAGGTTTATATGGATGATTTTATAGTTTATGGTAATTCATTTGAAGAGGCATTAGAGAATTTGGAAAAAGTCCTTATAAGATGTAAAGAAACAAACCTTTCATTAAGCCATGAAAAGTATTTTATGATGTTTACTGAAGGTATTGTTTTGGGACATCACATTTCAGGGGATGGGATTAAAGTTGATAGATCAAAAGTTGAAGTCATCTCCAAGTTGCCTATTCCAAATTGTCAAAAAGATGTTAGAATTTTTCTGGGATTTACTGGGTACTATAGAAGATTTATATAGAAATTCACTAAAATAGCATCTCCACTCTTCAAATTTCTTACAAAAGACTATGAATTCAAATGGGATCCTGATTGTCAATCAACATTTGAAACTTTGAAAACAAGAATATCTGAAGCACCCATCTTGAGAGGGCCAAATTGGAAACTTCCTTTCCATATTTCTACAGATGCTTCAGATACAGCTCTAGGGGCTGAGTTGGGTCAAAAGGATTTAGTTCCTTATGCCATTTACTATACCAGTAAAAATTTGACTCCCACTGAGTTGAACTATGCTGTAACTGAAAAAGAGTTCTTAGCTATTGTTCTTGCAATCAATAAGTTTAGACATTATATAACAGGCTATGAAACTTTTATCATTCTGTGATTATATATCTAATGAACAAACTTGTTACTAATGTAAAAGTTACAAGTTGGTTCTTACTTTTACAGGAATTCAATATCACTGTGTTGGATAGACCAGGGAAGCAAAATACAGTAGCTGATTTCTTGTCTAGGATTCAGAATACTAAAGAAGATTCTCCTGTAGAGGACAAGTTTCTTGATGAATATTTATTTGCAGTAACTACTAAGACTCCTTGGTATGTAGATATAGTTAACTATTTGGTTATAGGGAAACTGCCTCCACATTTATTTCCTGGTGAAAGAAGAAAGATTATTCAGGAGAGTTCAAAATATTCATGGATTTATAATGAATTGTTTAAAATAGGGCCAGATCTTGTGATCAGAAGATGTGTTAGGGAAGATGAAATGCCTGATATCCTCAAAGCATGTCATGATGAACCATGTGGCAGAAACTTTGCTGACAAAAGGACAACCTATAAAATCCTCTCTTTGGGACACTATTGGCCATCCCTTTTCAAAGATGCAAAACAGTGTGTCAAAAGGTGTGACAACTGCCAAAGAGTAGGGAAACCTACCCTTTCAAATGAAATGCCATTGCAGCCACAGGTACTCATTGAACCCTTTGAAAAATGGGCTTTAGATTTCATTGGACCTATTAACCCACCATCTAAACAAAAAAAGTATATATTGGTATGTACCGATTATGTCACTAAATGGTAAGAAGCTAAAGCATTATTTTCTGCTACTGAAAATTCAGTTGTCAATTTTCTTTATGAGGATATTTTTACTCGCTTTGGTGTTCCAAGAGAAATTGTGACAAATCAGGGAAGTCAATTCACATCCAACCTGGTGGAGAAGCTAATGGAAGAATACAAAATCAAGCACAGAAAATCTACTCCTTACCATCCGCAAGCAAATGGCCAAGTGGAGTCTACAAACAAAGTTATTGAAGGCATCATCACCAAAACTGTTCATCTACATAGAAGAGATTGGGCAGAAAGGCTTCCTAAAGCCTTATGGGCCTACAGAACTACATGGAGAAATACAACATGACATTCTCCCTATGAACTAGTTTATGGGAAAGAAGTCATGCTCCCCATTGAGTTCCAAGTCAAAACTTTCAAGATGGCAGTTCAGTTGGGGATGGATCTATCAGAAGCCCAAAAGCACAGAATGGAGAAATTGAATGAGCTAGATGAGATCATACAAGAGGCAATTCTAAGAACTGATCTAGTTCAATATCAAACAGCTAATTGGCATGAAAAATACATCAAAGAGAAAAAGTTTCAAGAAGGAGATTGGGCATTGCTATTTGATTCCAAGTTTAAAGATTTTAAAGGAAAATTTCAGACTCATTGGCTTGGGCCATATGATATTGACAAAATCTTTAGCAATGGAGCGGTAATAATCAAAACCATTGATGAATATCAAACTCCTCTTATTGTGAATGGCCACATATTAAAGATCTATCATAAGCCACTCTCAAAAGAGGAATTTGTCAAAATGTTTCAAGATAGTTTTGCAATAAGACTGGTGAAGAAGAATCCTTCTTCTCCACCAGCCTAGCCTTTGTTCCTTTTTGTTTCTTAAAAAAAAAAAAAAAATGTATAAGCCTAAAAACCAATCATTGATTGGCAGTCTTATACAGAAAATGCAGGGCGAAAATCAGGGACTCCTGACGCCCTATATTTTCCAAAAAAAAATTCTCTCTCTCATTTCACAGTTTTGTGACACTCCACTTCATTTCATTCCACTTCATTCCACTCCACTTCATTTCATTCCACTCCATTTCATTCCATTTTGCCAATAAAAGTTTTTTCATGACCATTTTCATTCAGTCAGTTATCATCTATCCATCTCCATTCAGTCAAATGATTGCTGTGTCAGTTTTCGCAGCTGAACCCAGTTTCTGCAGCCATCACTCTGTTTTTCAAAAAAAAAAAAATTGACAGTCAGATGTTAGTTAAATAATCATGAAATCAAATGCAGGTATGACCGAGGACATATTATGAAGACATGAGGCACTTAAAAGCATCAACAAGGAGCAACTGATCAAAGATTAATGGACAAAAAGTGGAAAGAATTCCAAGGTGTGAGTAGAAATTTATTTCAAATAGCGTTCAAAGCACATTTTTACATAGTTATAAAACCATAGCTCCATTATATGCAATGATTGGCGTTGATAACTCTATAATTGTTCCACGATCTCTATACGATTCCCCCATAATCCTTGCATTTATTTTCAAACAGCCTCATGATCAAACCTCTGGTTTTAACTCATGTTCAGATGTACTTTGATACTCCACCTGTAATTATGGGATGTGGTTGATTTGATCACGGCTTCTCTCCACCGCAAAAATTCTGCAGCCATTTCATAAACGTGTTTACATCCATTCCGCAACCATTCAGTTTAAAATTCTGCCCGGTTCATTTTACTCCCCTACTATTTTATTGAAGCCCCGGTTGCATTTCCATCTTGTTCATATCAGTCTCCACTCCATTCCATGAATTCACTTCCGCTACTTGTTCTCTGTTTTCCATTTACAGTGACTGTTTTCTTCTCCATAAACCCTGTTCATCATCGTAACCCAGCCGTCTACCTCCACTAAAACCCTTACTCACGTAGACGAATTTTAAATACAGAAGGAAGGATGGGTCTGTTTTTGAGGGCATAACTGAAAGGGCCCAAGTTTTTGGAAGGATACCTGCAAGTGAAAAACATATTGAAAACGGCAAGGTGGCTACGATTTATTCAAAAATTCAAGGGCTACAACAAGGTGATTACAAAGACTTTTGCGACGTCTTTTAACGACCTGGAAGTGGAAGTTGGAGACCTCAAGTTTACAGTCACCGAGGCATCCATAACAGTTACTACAGAACATCCGCAGGAGGGTGAACGCTGGTTCAAGAACAAGAGCTTTGACGAGAAGGCTTGGAGGGTTATCCTACGAAATCTAGGTATGGATGTAAATATTTTTAAATGAGGAATCCTTGTCCATGCTTTAGAAGAGAAGTGGGCCAATCTATTGTTGATTATTCAAAAGTTCATCACCTGTGAGGGACATTTTGGATCAATGTATATGTATCACACTCGGTTGTTGATGAATTTCCTAGAAAGCCAAACCCTCAATTTGTCATACGTTTCACTGAACAATTTGAAAAAGATGTTTGTAACCGTCCAAAAGAATCTGGGGGATGTAGAACCACACTTGTATCACCATGGCCTTGTGAAAATCTTGATAGAAAAACAATTGAAAGAAAATAAGGACACATGGGAGCAGTTTCTAATCAGAAATTTCTTTCAAGATCCACAACAAGCCCCTGAAAGTAGTACATCAAGAAGAAACAGAAGAAAGAGAACAAGTGATAAAATTCAAAGTACTCCTACTGACATAGTTGAAGAAACTAGTAGAGAAGAAATACTATCTCAAAGAAGGAAAAGACTGAGGGTAAGAAGCCAACAAAATCAAAAGAGAAAAGAAGCATTGAGGCTGTGCATCAAATCCCATAACCTTCCTCAGAAGAAGACCATCAAGTATTGTCTGAAAGACTAGTTCACCTTCAGGAACAGTTAGCTGCAACCAAGAAGAAAGGAAAAGAAAAATAGAGTAGGGAGGAAAAAGACACTAGTCCACAGCATGTAAGAAGAAGCTCCAAGCTAAAAGGGAAATTAAGGACAGTGCAAACCAAAGGACCCCACTTTATTGACTTGGGAGGGGAAACACCGGAGCAGCCTCCAACAACCTCTCCTGACCGTAGCCCACACCATACTTCCATTTCACAGCCAGATTTTGACATGAGTCCTTCTCGGCCAGATTTGGAAATCAGTCCTTCTCAACAGGATTTTGGGGTCAGCCCAAGGAAAACTACACCCGAGATAGACCCGAATTAACAAGAGATGTATGATTATCTAGAATCCTTGGAAAAGACAGCCACAGGCCCAAGCACTTCATCCACTCAGCCTCACACATCATAAGAAGCTCTAGTCCAATCGTTGAAACAAGAAGTCTTTGAATTGGAGGTTTTAAATAGACATATTAAAAATGAAAATGAAGCATTAAAGGAACAAAGCAGATTAGACAAGATCATTCATGACAACACTATGTTACATCTGGGGCTATGGCAAAAAAAGAACAGGAAATTGAAGAAGAAATACAAGAGGTTGAATAAAGCACTTATCAACCTTAAATTCAGATGCTTGATGAGGAAGCTTAGAATGTTAGCAGTACCAAGGAAGAGGAGAAGAGGGCTGGATGTACTAGCGGAGGTGTCAGAGCATATGGATTGAAGAGAGGATGGTCAAAATTTTGGTTGCATGGGGACATGCAACACCTTCACAGTGGGGGTATGTTGAGCCCCGAACTTGCATCTTTCCTATACACCTTCCTAGACTTTTTCCATTCACCTGGACCTCCTAAGATATCAACATCATTGCATATTAATCATAAAAGAGCACTTAAAGTGGTTTTTAACTATGTTTTGTGTCTGCTATTTGAACTAGATTATTGCTCATTGAGCTGCTTAATCCTGTCACTTTCCGCAGCTGCTTCAACTTTCCACTACTGTTTTTGTTAAAGTCTACATTACAGGTGTCTTCAGGCAAATCGAGCCACATGGGCAAGTTGGAAATGACTTGGACATGGACCGAGTCCTATTGGCTTAGCCGGATACATCAGAGGAGGCCGTGGTCAACGGTGGTCAAACAGAAGAGTCCTATGGAAACAGGACTCTGTTTCCAAGCACGTGAAAGATTTTCGTGGCCGTTTCTAGATTTCTGGAGGCACGCTGACACCTGTAGGCTACCCACGATGTAAATCCAACAAGATTCTTTCAATAGGTTGCATCATCTCAGCAACCATGATGCTAGATCCATGGACGTTGTCGTTCACATGTCCTCTATCAGCGTAGTTTATAGGAAAACAGTTATGTAGCCTTTTGTTATAAATAATGAGTTCCTATACGCATAGGAGTTAGTTTTTTGGAATGTAATTTTGCTGTTAAAAAGCCCACTGTGCCATGACACTAGTTTCGTTGTTGTGACTGCGTTCTGAAATATATGAGAAGACTCTGTTTCTGAGCATAATTCTTGATTGATAGTTGTTGCCCAAGGTTGTGCAGAGGGCCCCTGCACACGCCGAGGTTTTGTTTCTTATTTGTTGTACAGTTTCATGCTGTGTTTCTTTATGTTTATTATGCCATAGTTATTCACTTATGTATATTTCATTTACTATGGTACTAACGTTTCATTCTTGTTCATAATTTTACATGCTTTACATTGCTGTTAACGCTAATCAGTGTGTATGTTCCAGATTACAGTAGGCAGCCCGGGCATTTGCATATAATTTTCACAATGACTAATAACATGGAATCAATCTTTCTGCTGACTTACTTCTCTTAGCTTGTAATTCCAGTTCTGTTTTGTTTATTTTAGTTTTGTTCATTGGCTTTATTAGTTAGATATTAAATTGCTCATATCATTGTCAATTACCTCCGAAAGCCATAGCGAGACTAATGGTGAGGGATTGAAGTATGAGTGTGTAATTTGATATTAGTTTTATTTTTCTACAATTAGATATCAGATTGCTCAAGTTGTTGATGATTACCTCCGAAAGCCATAGCGAGACTAACTGGCGAGGGTTCAGACTATGAATTGATGTGATTTGATTTTAAGTTTACTTTTCTTCAATTAGATATAAGATTGCTCAAGTTGTTGATGATTACCTCCGAAAGCCATAGCGAGACTAATTGGCAAGGGGCCAGACTATGAATTAATGTGATTTGATTTTAAGTTTACTTTTCTGCAATTAGATATCAGATTGCTCAAGTTGTTGATGATTACCTTCGAAAGCCATAACAAGACTAACTAGCGAGGGTTCAGATATGAATTGATGTAATTTGATTTTAGCTTTACTTTACTTGCAATTTTTTTGGATTTCTTTGAGTACAGTAGCTTATTTCATTTCTTTTGTATTTAGACAGCAGCAGGGATAATGGTTTCATGATCAATAGTTCACTGTTTGTTTGATTAGAATAGTGGCACATTTTCATTTTCTTTTAGGAATTAATTTCATCATTAGCATGTTCTAAGACCTTCTGAAGTTTGAAGTTTTGGAAACCATTATAAAGGACATTATTGCCTTGAACATTTATATCCATACTTTTCTTTTATAATTTCCATTTCACATTAGGAGATAAGCGAAGATAAAAACCCCCAAAACAAAATAAAAAATCAAAAACGACAAAAAGTAAGAAATAGGTTATCTTGCACATATAGTGCACCACACTTCAACAGTTTACAACTCCCAGATTGACAATTAATATAGCAATTTAGGACACTCTAAATTGACCAAACAGATTACTATTAATAAAGTTCTTTGAGTTTTCCTCCATATAATATTGTATTTGTGAATCTTATTGTTTATGAATGCAATTGCATGGTCAATGTGTTTCTGATTCCACATTATTTATGATGTTTTAGATAGAGATGCTTTGATAGTTTGCTGTTACTTTGACTCTACAGGTACTCTTCAAAGAAGAACAAATAGGAGAGGAGTGGCAAATTCTATCAAGGAAAGGAGAAATCAAGCTAGGATCAAAGCGGAAGATCCAGGTTGGTCCTCTTTCTTCTCTTCCATCTATCACACTTAAAGGAACTCTTAAAAAGCTTTCATTGTTTGTTTCTAAGATAGCTACCCATCTTAGTGGGACTAGCAGTTCGAATCAACAGTAGTTTTCCCTAGAACAGTTTGGTGAATTGAGGTTTGTGAACAAAATCCTTGAAAGTAAGATTCTAGGAATGAAGCCCTGGGTATATGTTCATATGTTTGATCGAAACCCTAGCCCCATGAAAATCATTGTGTATCTAATTTTGATGTATTAATTTTTGTATCTTGGGTTTACCTAGTAGATAATATCATGAAATTCAAAGTCATGATTATCAAATCCTAGATATGTATATACGAATATGCTCACCTAATTGTTGTTTCTCATGTTTTAGTATGTAATTTCTAGGGTTTGTAACAAGGTCTAGTAGAGATTGATATTCTAGGATATGATGATATTGTTTTTGATATGATTTAGCTTTATGATAAAATCTAGGGTTTGCAACAAACCATAGTATAATTTAACATTTCTGAAACCTTAGATGCTTGGTAGGATTGTTATTAAATGCTGATATCTAAGGATTTGTGTCTTGAAGATGGAATCTAGGGTTTGCATTAAATGATCTTGGAGTGTCACATATAAATTCTGAAAATTGGTGAAACCCTAGTGCTATGATTAATATCTTGATTGAATTGCTTTAAGTTGTGATAATGGAATATATGTTTAGGTGTTCATATAAAGTCTAAATGCTTCCATTATAGTAACATGATTCTAGTATAGTTGACTTCATGCTTCTATATGTTTGTATTTGGTTGTACTTTCCATTTAAGTTTTGCAGGTATATAATCTTCAAGATGATGAATATGTTCATATAAGCATGATGATGATGATCAAGATGACCTTGATGAAGTCATAAAATATTCTCCGATGTTATAAAAGAAGGAAGTGGTTGATCTCCCTAAGTTGAGAGGGAGACTAAATAGAAGAAAGGGTATATCTCCCCAATTGAGCGGGAGGGAATATTATGGAAATCATAATAAATACCTTGAAGAATAAATAATGATAGATAAATTTTAATTTTTCATTAAGGTTCAAAAAGAATTGAGAAGATATAAATATGTGTTTGGTGCTACTGAAGAAATGAAAGAAGAAGAAAGACTTCGAAAAATTATGTAGTATCAAAATGAATGGGGACCCTGAAGGTTTGTGTTTACTTATGTGTATGTTTGAAAATTTGTTATTGATTGGGGTTTCTATTTGTACAGGTAAAATATATCCATAAGAAGGTTGAAAACTCTGAAGGCATGCTTGGACAAATGGATATATCTAGTTTATTAGGGAGAGATGAAACATCTAATGGTGGATGTTTTGGAGGACATCTGCCCGACCTATGTGTTGATGTCTATATCCGAAGAGGGATGACTGCATTGGTATTAGAGCTATGACCTTGGACACACACCTATATCTCTAGGTTGATGGTTAGCGAGTAATCTTGGTGGTACCTAGACTTCTTGAAAAATTGAGTCCATCTTAGTTGAACTCGGATAGATTACCCTGTTTAGATATCTAGTCCATAACACTAGGTGTGTTAGAACTCTTCGTAGTTAATTTTGGATATCTTTGATGTACCTCTATAAATATAGGTAATTATGAATACTTTCCTATTTAAAAGGGAGTGTTAAAGAATGTAACTAGTGTTTGTCGTCATAATTATATTTGAGTTATAATGAAATATATTTTTCAAAAGAAAGAAAAATGAATTTTATTATTAAAGAAATTGGCTTATTAAAGCATGGATTTCATGCTTTGGTCAATTTGTTTTAGGTAAAATCCTCCATTGAAGGATTCTATGGTTTATGTCAAGTGTCCTTGTCCATGTTACATTATAAAAGACCCTTCTTGGAATTTATTTTTCAAAGAAGAAATTTATTTTATTGTAAAATAAGTCAATTAGGCCTCCTCCACCAAGTCAACCTAAAAATAGACAAGTCAACCTAAAACTGGGGACAAAATCACTTTATAAAGGTAGCAACTCAACTTCATTTGTAACTCACTCACAACAAGTTCGATCTACAACTTATGGGGTTAGAAAAAGTGTGAATTCCAAGGAAGAAGAAGGAAAAGGATAGGGAAGGAGAAGAAGGTATCTCACAAGCATAATAAGTTTAAAATTATCTCTCTTTTTCCCACATGTGTGAAGTTGTTGGAGGGAACAAAATTCTGTAGTTGTTGGGAGGTCAAAATCCAGAATCTCCTAGTGAAACTTGGTATCGAAATTTCTAAGTTGATGCTGGTTTGAAGCTATTGGAAAAGAAGAGACTAATGAAGTGTGCTAAAACATATTGGAAAGCTGACTTGATGGAGGAGGAAGGTCTGTTGGTCTAGCGCCTTGGTCTATCTCATTTGAATGGCTGAAGGAAGAGCTATTGATTGCGTTTTCTCGTATATAGGGATTTTTCCTTGGTTGTGTGCCTATATCTGGTGTCCTTGATCTTCATGTTTTGGTTTTGGTAATTATTTGATGAAATAATATAAAATAAGAAAATAAGAAAGATAATAATAATTCAAATAAATCATAATTAATTATCAACAAGAAAAAATATTTCTACCTTTTCGATTTTCTAACATAGGAGACCCAATGAATATTTATAGCTTCATGAAGGGAAGAATCTTCAAACCAAGAGGGATTCAACAGTGAATGGAGAGGGGGTTTGGAGGGGAAAGGTTCAATTTCAAGAAGGATTGGGTTATGATTAGAGTAGCCTCCAATAATAGCCCATTGTTTGAACTTGAAATCTGTGTCCAAGAGGTTCTCAAAAATAATAAATTGATACAAATGTTTGGATATATGTGCAAATAAAGATCTGTTTTTTGTCAATGTGGGATGGAATTTTGTCGAACTATATCATAAACTCTAGTTCCATAAAAAATACCAATGAGGAAATCAAATAGGGCATCATATTTTTTCAAAGAATGACAAATATTTGATACCCCTAACTATTGATTTAGATCACCCCTAGTTATAGTATTGCCTAAATCCACAAATGGAAACTTTGTGAGATGGAAGAGTGGAGATAGAAGAGAAAAAATTGTGATGGGGGGAAGATGAGTAGGAGAAGGGAGGGGGGAAAGAGACAAGGGGAAATTAAAAAAAGGTAAGAGGAGATGAGGGAGGGAAGGGGGGACATCTCAAAGACAACAGGGAGGAGATAGGAATGGAGAGGTCAAAGACTATAACTAAGTGAAAACTAGGACTAGTAATGGGTAGTGAGGAAACAAGTAGAAAAAGAGCCCCAAGAAAAAATTAACTCAAAAAAGCCTGAGGAGGAGGACCATACATACTTGAGGAGGGAAGGAACTTTAGAGAATATTTTAGGGACTAATACTTGTAGATGGGGTAATTTTCCATACTTTTTTTTTTTTAAGGTTTCGCCAATTTCCATTTTTCCTAAAAGTGATTCACCCAAATTTTATAAGATAAAATTATTTTACCTTAAAAATCACTAAAATTAACACATGATTCTTATAACCACTAATCACTAGCCCTCAACCTTAAAATCATATAGCCCTTAACCTTAACTATTATAACCCATAATTACCCATGACCTCTATGAGATTTTATAATTATAACATTTAATATAGCCTAATTTTTTTTTTTTGACACTTATAGCCCTTGAATTATTTTAATTAGATCATTATATTTTTTTTCATCCATCTTGATGCATTTGGAGTTGAAAACGTGGAAGAATCAACTCATGGGACCGTTTTTACTGGTGGGATGCAATTTGGCGAAACGAGGTCTGAAACCTTCTGGGAGAGTTTTGATGCATCAAAGGATGTGTTTTGGGGGTAAAAATTTTCCACTCAAGAAAAAAACCTTTTCATGCTATTCTATAGGTAGAGAGATTTCCAATGGTGCAAGAATCATGTCAACCAGAGTCCGTATGCAAAAGTTATGCTACTCAAAAGTTGACCTTCTTGTTTTCACACCTATAGCTCGGGAGGATGCCGTGTCAGCCCCCATTATTCATGGAAAAGAGGCTAGCCACATGTTTTCGATGTAAAAGACTCTAAAAGAGTCTATTTTGCAACTCTAGTTAAGATTTTATGTATTCAAACTTAACAACTAGTAGGCTATTAGGCTGTGTTATAACCGAGCCACTAGGAGGAAGAGGCATTCCATTCTTTCAAGAGCATTTTGTCCATAGTTGAGAAAATATAGCTAGGAGAGATATGAGGTAGAGGACAAAAAGAGAATTTGTGCACTTTATTAGCCCACGGGCCATAGAAATTACTTCTTTATATATGCAGCCATATTCAAGACGGAGAAAGAGAGAGAAGCGACGTCACCTTCCAGCTGGGTTTTCTCCCAAAAGTGTTTCCTAGAGAGCATATCTTGTGTATTATGTGTGTGTCAGATTATTTTGTCATTCTCTACATTTTTGCTTGATTTACGTTTACATTCATGCACTAATTATATTTAATTTTACAAATCTAGAAATTAAATAAAATTGTAATAGTGTAGAATCTCATATTTTTAATATAATATTATCAGATCTATTGTGACGAACTGTCCAGTAGAATATCCACGGAAGTTTACAGATCATTTGGTATCAGAGAGGGTTTCTTTGGGTATTTTGTGGAGATTGTAGGGATCTAGATTGGCAAGTCCAAAAAACATAAAACCTTAATCATGGGCAACGAATTTGTAAACAAACCTTGTGATCCTGCAGAGGTGATGTTTTCGCAGCTCAAAGAACAGGTCGCAGATATAAACCACAATGTAAAATTCCTCAGAATGGCCCTAAGAAATAAGCTGGGGATATTTGGAGAAGAAGGGGGTTCAAATGTAGAGGAAAAATCAGAAGGGGGATCGGGAGATCGAGAAAATGCAGATAACCAGCCAAAGAAAGAACCTAGAAAAGATCAACCCAATTCGCGTGTCGTGAATCAATGCCTGTTTAAAGTGGAAGCAAAATTTGATATCAAGCCATACCATGGTGACATCGACAGTCTGAGGTTGAACCACTGTTTGTAGAAAATAAGTTTATTTTAGGGTCCATTAGATCGAGGACGGGAAGAAGATCTCATCTCTGTTGAAATTGGAGGGCAATGCATTGACTTGGTGGGAGAGCAACACAGAGACCCTGAGGTTGGAGGGAGAACCTCTGGTGACAAAGTGGTAGGATTTCAAAACCCTCATTAAGTCACAGTTTTATCCCATTGGGTACATGGAAGACCAGTGGATTTGGTGGCATTACTTCAGGCAAAAGCTAGGCCAAAGCATGTAGGAGTACACCACAAAATTCAGAAAGATGGCTATAATGTTGGGTATCTCTCCAAAGAACCCATATGTAATCCTCAAGTGTTTGGGGGTTCTGCACCACCATCTACATGAGCAAGTGATGCTGTTCAAGCCCAAAAAGGTGGACGAGGCTTGTGTATAGTGATAGTACTTGGAGAAAATAGGCCTGAAAAGAGCACAATCAAGTCGATCAAAGAAAAAGGAGCAAAAATATGCTTCTAAGGATGGGAATAAAAAGCAAAAATGGAGAAAATATAAAAAGATGACAGCCACAATACAACAATGTAAAGATCCTAGCGACCATTGCAACCACTGCAACATTGATGGCCATGGAGAGGAGAAGTGTTGGAAGTTGCATCGATAGCTAAACCCTAAGAACACGAAGAAATATAATAAGAAGAAGAATCTCATGGCCACTGATTCGAGGAACCAAGTTGAAAGAAACTCAGACGTGCATGCGAATATCATATATACATCAGTGCAGAAGGAGGTGAATCTGAGTAGCCTTCAGCAACATGAAGAGAAAGAAATGACCAAACTCTTCAATGTAAAGATACAGATCAAGAAGACGAAGATTGATGCTTTGTTTGACTCGGGATCGTAGGCAAATCTCATTGCAACAAATCTAGTTAAGAAGTTGGGGGTGTAAGTTCGTGATCATCCAAACCCATATCCACTAGGATGGGTACATAAGGATGCAGAGCTGAAGGTAAAAAAACTGTGTAATAAGATTTGCTATTAGTGCTAATTTTATTGATGAAGTAGATCTGGATGTGGTTCCCCTTTATGTATGTGGAGTTGTGTTTGGGAGTCCATACATGTACATGCATGATGCAATATTCATGAGAAGAGATAGCCAAAATCGACTCATCAAGGATGGAAAATCATTCATCATTAATACGCACAAAGCCAAGTCGAAAATTTCACTGGTAAGTGCCAACCAAGCCAAGAAATTGATCAGTTCCAGCAAGAAGTATGTTTTATTGTTTTTAAGAGAAAATAAGTCTGTAGACGAGTCAATAAGAGGCAAGGCATCCCTAGAGGGGTATAATAAGAAAGAAAAACAACAATTGGAGGAGTTTCTACAAACATACAAGGATGTGTTCCAAGAGCCTAAAGGGATACCTCCTAAGAGATAAGTGTAGCACGATATCCAACTATTTCCAGACTCCCCATTTCCAAATATTGGGTTATGTAGGTAGTCCATTATAGAAGCAAGTGAGGTGAATAAACAGTTGCAACAATTGCTGGAACAAGGTGTATTCGACCGAGTACATCACCATGTGGGTCAGCCATCATCATTTTGCCAAAGAAGGATGGGACTTGGCAGATATGTATAGATTACAGGACATTGAATAAAATCATGCTCGAGAAAAGATACCCATTGCCTAGGATAGATGATCTGCTAGATCAGTTGCAACAAGAAAATTATTTCACCAATTTGGACTTGAAGTCTGGATATCACTAGGTTCGAGACAAAGAAGAAGATAAATGGAAGTCTACCTTCAACCCAGGCAAGGTTTGTATGAGTGGTTAGTTATGTAGTTTGGCCTATGTAATGCACCAACTACATTTATGAGATTAATTAATGATGTAATGCGCCCTTTTATAGATTCATTTTTGTTATTGCCTATTTGGATGATATATTGGTATATAGTGCTACCTGGGAGGAGCATATTTCACATTTGACACAGGTGCTGGACGTTATCCTCTACAATTTCCTAAGCTAAGGAGGAGATCGAAAGAGGTAACCTCGAACCACTTTCAGCTTAGCAGCTAGCCCTACTGAACTAGAGAGGGATCTCTTAAAGGATTTGTCAATGAATATATGTAAAGAAACAGGTTTTGTGCTAGATATATAAGTTTTTTTGAGTATTTGTGAATTTATGTTTTTTAGGTTTGCTAGACTAGGGTTTAGAACAAGTAATTAGGTCAGGGCCTCAAGTATGCAGAGACAAGTATAAATAGGAGCTAGATATCAATATGTTATGGTGCACTTAGAGTGTTTGTCAATGTAATATATATTTGTGAGTTTCATAGAACCTAATGAGCATGTGAAAGCATGAATTCATTAGCTTTAGAAGAAAAAGAAACACAAGTATGAATTCCACATAAATAGAGCTTAAATTCAAGATTTCTGTCTATATAACTCCAAGGAATTTCATAGGAAGAAGATAAAGCATGTAAAGGGAGATGATTTATCCATTCAAAACTGATAGGAAAAGGAAACAACACCATAGACTCACTGAACTAGATTTCTTGAAATATAGCTACAACTGCTCCTATATTAGCTGAAGAGAACATAAGATACAAGCCTTCTCCACAAAAGTCCAACCCCTCTCTCTGAATGAGAAATCATACATATAGACTCAATTGAACCACTTCCCCACCTTCAGGAGTCAAACTCCTAGGTGGTGGAACTGTTTCCAAGATTCTCTCAACCAACAGGTGAGAGTGAGAAGGTCAAATACAAACACTTCTTGTTGACTTTGTTTTGGATTTTTCTTCCTTAATGAGGCCTAATAAACCTTAAAAACAACCTATAATGTCTATTTATTCATGCTTAAATCATATAACCTTGAAATAACTTCAATTACATCAAGATTTTAAACTTTGATCAAGTCAAACTGAAAACTAGGAAATTTACATAGTGAAATTTAAATGAAAAACACAGAAATTTGCAGAAGCGTAGTGCCAAATTTGAGCCCACTTTACGATGCCTTCTGGAGGTAAAATTGAAGACATGAAAGAACATTCAACCATATTTTCAAGTCTAGCTTCCAAAACACCTTATATTTTTGAAAATTACCCATGGGAAGGTCTTCAAAAACTCATTCGCCCAAGGTGTCTCCAGAAGCACAACGCCCGTCAAAAAGAGTGGCAGAATGATGCTTTTTGACCACCTTTTCTCCCTTTTCTCAAAATTTTAGCCCTCTCTGTGAAATATGATGATTTGTTTTTGATAGGAGGTCATTATATTTCCAAAAATGTAAGCCACTTGTCATTTGGCGCCCTGAGGAAAAAGCACAGTGCCAAGGCGCTGCTCTTCTGTGATTAGCCCAATTTCTGAATTTGGCACCAAAATTCTCAAAAAACCAAAAATTCTCAGAAAACCTTAAAAATTGGTCATGAGGTGCAGAATGAGGCATTTAAGCTCTCATGGATTCCTTATCAAGAATCTCCAAGTTTTCCTTCTCATTTTTACCTTTTAGGGTTTTCTTTGAGTTTGGCCTTCAACTGCTTAATTCTGACCTTGGCAACATGATTCCTTGTGTAATAATGGATGGAAATATTCCTTTGCAAGTTGTTATCTCTGTTAACCTTTTCAATTAGCTTATCAAGGTGGAAATTGATCTTTTCAAGCCAAAACTCCTTGTCTTCACTGATTTCCAAAGAAATTATGTCTTCAATGTCCAAGTCTTCATTTAATAGGTTTTGTTCTTTTTCTTTCTTCAATTCCATTTTGAGACCCTTTGTCCTTGGCTTCTTCTTTTCAACCTACTTTTCCTGTTCATCATGTTCACTAGGATCCAATATTACTTTAGCTTTTCCTCCTTGTTGTAGCATCTTGGACTACTCTTTCTCTATGATCAACTGTTTAGTCATAAGCTGATTATTTTCTTGCTCAAGGAAGGAAATGATGAAATGAGGGAGTTAGGGAAGGGAGATGATGATAGGGGAATTTTGGGCGATGGTTAGGGGTTGTAGGAAACTTAGGAAGTTTGAATGGAGTGGAATGAGGGAGATAGATGAATAGGAGAATTTCAAAAACAATCTTGCTAGGAAATTTCCCAAAATGATAGGTATGAGCTAGGGTTTGAGCTAGGAAATTTCCCAAAATGATAGGTATGAGTTTTGGGTTGCTTTGGCACAAGCGCACCATAGTTCATGGAAATGCAACGCATTGTCTAGAAGCGCAAAACCACCCTCAGAAGTGCAATGCAGTCTCTAGAAGCACAATTCCAACTTACAAACCACTTTTAGAGGCCTAAAACGGCTCCAAATTTTGAACTTGATAGCGCCTTGGAACGCTCTTAAAGTCTTCTACAAGATGGACACCTTAAGCATGGGATTTGGACACTCCATCAGGGAGAAAACTTTATTTTTCCCAAGGTCACTCCAAAAACCCAGGGTGTCTCTGACAAAGTGCAACGCCAACTTGTAGAGCACCTTTGTGTTATAGACATTTTTGTGCCTTACAGCATGAAGCATGAAATGTCAATAATCTAAGGGATCCAAAGTCCCTAAACATGTTGTTCCTACCCCTAGAGGAACAAGGTCAGCAAACCACAGCACTGAAAATCAGTTCTCCACCTGAAAACACTCAAAAACAAGCTATTTCTGGATCATGTCAGCTGCTCCACTGAGCATCTGCGTTGAATGTCAACTGCTCCACTCTGTACCTGCGCTGAATGTCAAAAGCAATGAAGGCTACCTATGCTGGGCGAGATTGGCCAAGTGGCACAGTCATTCTGCAAGGTGTCAAATGCCCAGGAAGCTTCCAAAATGACACTTGGATAAGGGAATTCGCCTTGTGATGAGTAAGATGATCTAGATCTCCAAGTGGAAGCAAGAAACTCCAAGTGGACTCAAGAACTGAAGTATAACTGAAGTGGGAGAGGACACTAGTCAGCTTCATGTCAGTCTCAAGCTGACTCATCTTTTCTCCAAAACTTCTATATCTAGAGCTCTCTCATGAGGTCTATGAAGGCTGGAATTTTGTGCAAGTAAGGAAGTGCTGTTGGTTTGAGTATAGAACTATTGGGTGATTGCTTTGAAGGAGGTGAAGAGGAGATTTCTTTCTGATGGGAGGTGTTGCTGGATTGGGCCTATTATGGTTGTAACACTCTCAGAACTTTACTTCTTCCATTAATAAAGCATTTGAGGTTCTTCTATATGCATGTATCTCTATGGTGAATTGATGCTTTTATATTTGATTTATTCTAATCCTTGAATCAGTTATGGATGTATGCTTCTTGCAGTTTCCTTTCCTTGTGCTTTTACAGGATCTTTGTGTAGCTGGGCCGGTGAAAGAGCAAGGAGCTAGGAGCAAGCGGCAAAGAGGGAAGATTGGATCAACCATTAGCGGAAGATAACGGTTAGTGGATCCCTTTTCTCTTCTCTCTCTCATCTCATAAAGAAGTAATCTTGAATAGCTTTGCATTCAGTTGTTGCTGAGGTACTATCACCCTTAGAGTGGGATAGGGTCATTCCGTATTGGATACTTTTCCCAACAACAAATTGGCGACTCCGCTGGGGATCGTATCTTGTTGGTTGTTTGTGTTTTTGCTATTCATTTCATAAACAAAGGGAGTACCGAATCGAACTGTGTTTGAATCTTTCAAATGCAAAGTAGAGGGCAGCTACTCTAGCTCAGTTTCTGGGCAAGTTTATGATTTGAAGAGCTGATCCACAAGGACTCTAATAAGCTCTTAGTGATAGCTTTTCATCCTCCTTGTCATCCCTTAGTGTTTCCTTGACTGATAGCTTCTTATTTGAGCAAAAACTGTGAATTTTTTAGCAATCTGTGACCCGGAAACCACCAGAAACGAAAGTTTCGTTCTTCAGTGCAGGCTGTACAAAGGCTGTTTGCATTTCAGCGCAGTTCCCGAAGGGGCTACCTACGCTGAAGGTCAAACAGGCAGTGTTCCACCTGCGCTGGACCAGTCCTGCCTTGTGCTGCTGGGGTTTCCTGCTGTTTCTTGCCCTGTTTTCACTCTTGTTTTTTGCTGCTTGTTACCAGTCAGTGTGCCTATCTAAAACCAACTTTCCTTGTCACTATTCCGCCTCGGTTGTATAAAGAAACTGTGTTTGTTCTTTGTGTATTTCTTGTACATTTACAGTTTCCCATAACGAAAGTGAACTAGTCTTGTTGTGGCCTCTTAGATCTAGACCTGTGATAAAGTGTCGTTTTGATCTTAAGAGTTAGTTTGTTTGCTGTTCATAGCTTATTGAGCTTTTGCTTTCGTCATTTGGTTTGAATTTATATATTTCTAGTGTCGAAACAAGTAAATCTTAAGGTGTCTTTTGATTTTGGACAAGCTTGTTTGCTTTCACTTGAAATTGAATTCAAAATTATACAACAGCTTTCTTTTTGTATTGCACCAACATTAAGAAAGAGAAAAGAAATACTTGCATTGTGCATATGCATTATGACAGTCTGCATGTTGATTTAAGGAAAATACATTAGTGTGTGCTCTATGATCTGTGTGAAAAGGTGTTATCTTTCTTTTCCCTCAGTAGTTAAGGTTTTCAAAGTTGAAAGATTGAAAAGCTTGCTTATCATCTTAGACTGCATTTAGGAGTGTTATCATACATCTCGTGGTGATCCATAAAGGAAAACTGCTAAACAAGATCAACCTTAAAATAAATTGAATTTACATAACAACGCATTGAAACATAACGCAAACACATAGAGGTCTAAGCTAGAGACGTGTTCCGGCGTCGTTAAACGTGATATCTTAGTGTTGAGTGGTTGGGTGATTCCTCCACGGTGAAGCGATAAGTATCAATATGGACTTGTGCTCCCACGTACCGTCGCGTATATATTGGGAGACCCCTATAGGAATAAAGCCTTTATCCAATAGGAAACCGTGTCGGCTGCCCTACTGATCGCAATGCAGTGAACACAGCATTCACGAAGATCGACCACTCGTACCGTAAAACGTATTCTGTGGTTTTGTGAAAAGTTTGGCACACCCTCTACCTAGAACTCCAGAGCAGTTTCTTTTGGCCTTTTTCAAACTCTATAACTGAAAAAGTCCATCCGAGCATTTGTCACTTCGGGCTCGTTAAAACATCGAAGGAGACTAGAGTCATCTTTAGCTTTTTCTCGACTCTTAAAAAGTGAAAAAGCAAGTTGTGTCTAAGCGTCGTTATAAAATTTATTTTAAACGGAACATAATCACCTCCTATTCCCGCGTTGATCTTAAAGTTGAGAACATGGAACGCCCCAACCAAGGAATTCTACATGATGGAAATCCTAGTCCATTCTCCTCTTGGGGAGAAGTTGGTGCGCCCCACATGGCCACATTGTCGCTTCCAGGACTGACAATTGGCCTGCCTATTTGGCTTTTCTCAACTAATGTAGTCCAGACCACCATGGTTCCTAAACAGTCGAGTCAACCGTTAGATCAGTCTAGAGCTGCCCACCAACCTTCTACTTCTTATAACTCTTCCTCCAATCCTTCATCTTCGCAGGGTAGAGCCAGCAAAAGCCAAGCTCCCATGGAGAAGAAGGAGAAGAAGAAGAAGGAGAAGAAGAAGGAGCCTAAGGCGACTGGGGGCAAGCAAAAGACATCTGACAAAAACCCACACACAGCACAGACTGGGCCTAAATCGCCATGTGTCATATGTAGAGGAGACCACTTCCATAGAGATTGTCCCTGTATTCCCCGGATACTAAGGGACTGGTCACCTCGTTTGCACAATTTGGGAGCATCAACCTCTGAGAGCCATGTTGATTGCGTACCGTCAACCAGCGAAAGTGAAGGTTCAAGACAAAGAGTTGGAGCAAGATCCCCCTGCAGACTGTGTGAAAGCAATCACGCCATCCACCGTTGTCCCTTCTTAGACGAGGCGAAGAGAGTTTTGGAAAACCGCCCGGTTTCACCGTTGAAACTTCCTCCTGGATACAAAAAACTCGTGCCAAGTCCTTCGTTGGTTGAAAATACAGCTGGCCTGCTCAAGTGGTCAGCTGAAGCGTCAGTCATTGAAAATGAACCTACTGAATCCAGACCAGACGAAAGTCTAAAGGTCGATACGGCAGTTGACCCGGTTCTTCCTTCGGAGGTTTCATCCTCAAATGACACTGTCACTGAAGATTCATCTTCAAATGACACCCTCACTGAAGAGAATAAGGATGACACTATCCAGATTCTTTTCATCAACACAGATTCTGATGAGCATCAGGGCAATGCGCCCATTCCTTTATCGCAGGAAGGAACATCGTCAGGATCGTATCCGGCCGTGTATTCGGTCCCACCACCAAGCAACCTGGTTGTGTCCTTTGATTGGAACCAACTAGGCAGACCCCGGTTACCACCCAATATACCATTCAGAATCATAGTCCAAATCTACAGAATGGTAATGGCTGGAACTATCATTGATGAAGGGGCATCTGTGAGTATCCTTTCCTCTATTGCTTGGAAAGCACTGGGTTCCCCGGAGCTTTTACCTGAGATAAGAAATCTCTCGGGCTTTGATAAAGGAACCAGTCGACCGTTAGGGATCCTCCCCAATGTGCCTGTTACATTGAAAGGGAAGACCGTTCAAATGAACGCGATGGTCGTTCAAGGACCCTTGGATTATAACCTACTCCTTGGACGAGACTATATATATTGCATGGGAGCTATAGTCTCCTCACTCTTTAGAGTAATGTGTTTTCCACACGAAGGAAGGATGGTCAAACTCGTAGACCAACTTTCATTTCCGGGATCACGCATCGCAAATAGTCAAATACCAACCCTCAATGGTCTATTCACCCAAGAAATGTCTCCACCCCCAGTCCTCCTTCCCGATGAGTGCGAGTGATTCAGAAGGAAGTAACTGGGACCCAGGGGGCATGCACCCTGGCCTGCCTTGGGCAGAGGAAACCTTGGGTATAGAGTAAATTTTCGCGGAAGAATATGACGAGTCCGTACCCCGTCCAAAAAGGAAGAGAGGGTTGTTCTAGAATAAGATTCTTTTGTCAAAGTTATGTGTTTGATGATTTCTAGTCATTCACCTTTGTCTAAATAGGTAGGCAATACCAAAGAAAGAGATTCCTTTGCGGCAGCAAATTGTAACCATCTTTGGGTAAAAAGGCAAGCCTCACCCATTAAAACAAATGTTTTGAAGGATAAGTAGGGGCAGCCTCCAAAGAAAGAGATTCCTTTGCTGCAACAAATTGTAACCATCTTTGAGTAACCTAATGATAGACATCGCCGAAGAAAGAGTTTCATTTGCGGCAGCAAAGAAAACCATTTTTTGGATAACCTGAAAGAGGCAAGCCTCACCCATCAAAACAAATGTTTTGAAGGATAAGTAGAGGCAGCCTTGAAATTATACCTTATACCTGGGGGCATGCAAACCTTTTGAAGTGTAAGCAAAGAGCGGTCATTTATCCGGTTTTTGGATTGATTGTTTCCTAACTTACATAAAGAAAGGAGGTGGGGCAAAGGTCAAAATTTGCCAAATTAGGAGCATAGCTTCGTGAGATAAAGCTCCATAAAATATAGCTATCTCACAAGAGACATTTCTTATCTTATGACTGGTGTATCGAGCAGTTTTACCGTGGAATTTATGCTCGTTAAAAAATAGAAAAGCGAGATCCGAGCAGTTTTAGCGTCATAGTTCATGCTCGTTAAAAAATAAACATAAGCTTTTGAGCAGTGTTTTGGCGCATTCAAGCTCATTAAAAAATGAACCCATCTCGGTAAATAACCATTGTGATCGTAAATTTATTAGCCATAAAAAGCCTTGGTCGTGTTTTGCACCTACCACCTCCATTCCATTTGGCCAATCGTTCACCTCCATATGATTGTTTACCCATTTTGAGGAACAGCTGCGAAGAGTGATTTCACTTAGCCATCCTTGTGACACTGCCGTGATTGGAAAATTCCAACCTGTACCTGGAATCTGCTGCTATCCCTGTCTATCACTCGTTCCTCAAAAGACAAGTCTTCTTTGAGCTCTTTTCTCCTGACTCGTAAAATATGAAAAGTTTGCCGAGTTTTGGCCTTCCAGCTCGTTAAAGTGACCAGAAGAGCTATCCCACCTCTAGATTTTAATCTTTTTGGACCTGAGGGATTATTGCACAAAAAGGTTGAGCGCTTGTTTTATTCGGCTCGTTAAAGTTATCGAAAACTCATCCCTTCTGTATGGTTTTATACTTTTTCAGACTTAAGGGATTAGATGACGAAAAAGGAATTTTGGAGTTAACTTTCTGTACCTTTTCAGACTCTCTAAAAATGAAAAGGACCGAGTTTTCCTTGTCGTTAGACTCGTTAAAATGATTAAATAGCGACAAACTTGTCTTTAGACGAGAACGAGTTTCCCTATCGCTAAGCTCGTTAAAACATAGCGATGGGCTTGCCCGAAGGGCAGGTTATAGAACAAGCATATGTTATCCTCCTCAAGCTTGAAAAAAATAAAGAGGTACTGGTCAGAAATGACTGGGGAAAAAATTCGGAGAACCTCAAAGCTTTAATGGTAGCAAGTCGCTCTTGAACATGAAACTTTGTCCTCCGTATCACATCGGGTTGGGTTGTTTCATTCACCAGTCTCATCACCATGGTCCTCGCCAAACCATCCACATCTGGGGTAATGCTACCGATCCATCACATCAGTGTCGTTATATGTTCAAGAGATGTTGTTCAGAAAGAGTCAACCGTGTCCCATCCACTGCCATACATTATCCTTCATCCACCCATGCTCGACACCCTGAGTCATATTTCACAGATTGTTTTCACCTCCACTAAAATCATTAGCTCCGTTCCGTGTCACTGATGTGGGATTCATTAAGGCCCTCCTTTGACAGATCGCTTCTTGTCGACTTCAGCTCATTATCCAAGAAGTTGATCTAGGAACAAACCCCCCAGTACTTTGAAGCTTGCATGCCTCAATGGCAAGTTTCTCACTTCCGGCGACAGGTATACATTAATGACCTTCGACCAGAAGATTTTGCGTGGTGTTCGACGCCAAGTCCTTTATTCACACCACGTGAATTGTACTGCAGTACCTTGAGGGTCATTGTCATTATTGGTGATTCCTCTCGCGCTTGTTAACGGTTTACATTATTGACCGGTAATCAAGCGATGTCTTTCCATGTTCGACTTCAGCGCAATTCTCACATGGATCGACTTGTACTTAGAGTGAAGATCGAACGAGTTTGAAGACCCCGGATCTAGTTTCATCCATCCGGGCTGCGATATATATTCAGGATATAAATACATTTGTTATGTACATCATTGCAGCAGATGATCATCCTACTCAAAGGATGATAATTTCAGCAGAGAATTATCAGTCTACCATCAGACGATCGTCTGTTCTATGTACCAAAATGAATTTATAAAGCTAAGCATGGGAATGCCCGCCTCAGCTAGATCATGAAAGCAGAATGAAAAATAATGTATTGTATTGTATTTTATTACAGGGCACCTCTCAGCGATTGAATGAACTTCGGATCCTCCTGATAAAGCATTTCACCCGATAAACGACCTCATACTTTAGGGGGCAACTGTTATAGACATTTTTGTGCCTTACAGCATGAAGCATGAAATGTCAATAATCTGAGGGATCCAAAGTCCCTAAACATGTTGTTCCTACCCCTAGAGGAACAAGGTCAGCAAACCACAGCACTGAAAATCAGTTCTCCACCTGAAAACACTCAAAAACAATCTATTTCTGGATCATGTCAGCTGCTCCACTGAGCATCTGCGCTGAATGTCAACTGCTCCACTCTGTACCTGCGCTGAATGTCAAAAGCAATGAAGGCTACCTATGCTGGGCGAGATTGGCCAAGTGGCACAGTCATTCTGCAAGGTGTCAAATGCCCAGGAAGCTTCCAAAATGACACTTGGATCAGGGAATTCGCCTTGTGATGAGTAAGAGGATCTAGATCTCCAAGTGGAAGCAAGAAACTCCAAGTGGACTCAAGAACTGAAGTATAACTGAAGTGGGAGAGGACACTAGTCAGCTTCATGTCAGTCTCAAGCTGACTCATCTTTTCTCCAAACTTCTATATATAGAGCTCTCTCATGAGGTCTATGAAGGCTGGAATTTTGTGCAAGTAAGGAAGTGTTGTTGGTTTGAGTATAGAACTATTGGGTGATTGCTTTGAAGGAGGTGAAGAGGAGATTTCTTTCTGCTGGGAGGTGTTGCTGGATTGGGCCTATTATGGTTGTAACACTCTCAGAACTTTACTTCTTCCATTAATAAAGCATTTGAGGTTCTTCTATATGCATGTATCTCTATGGTGAATTGATGCTTGTATATTTGATTTATTCTAATCCTTGAATCAGTTATGGATGTATGCTTCTTGTAGTTTCCTTTCCTTGTGCTTTTACAGGATCTTTGTGTAGCTGAGCCGGTGAAAGAGCAAGGAGCTAGGAGCAAGCGGCAAAGAGGGAAGATTGGATCAACCATTAGCGGAAGATAACGGTTAGTGGATCCCTTTTCTCTTCTCTCTCTCATCTCATAAAGAAGTAATCTTGAATAGCTTTGCATTCAGTTGTTGCTGAGGTACTATCACCCTTAGAGTGGGATAGGGTCATTCCGTATTGGATACTTTTCCCAACAACACTTTGGATGCCTTCAAATAATCCAAATCATGATCTAAAGGTGCCATTGTAAATATTAGGATGTCTGCTACACAATAGAGTCCTTAATCACTACCAATGCATGCTCCAAATCCTTGAAAAGCTTTCTTGAAGTCAAACTATCCATAAGTGCAACAACTCCCCTGTAGCAAGCATAGTTTGGGCATTTCTCTCAAGTTATAACAATAGTGCATAAACTAAAGTAGCTGTTTGTTCCTTGGACTAGAATGGACAAAAACCTCTTTCACTTTTGTAAAATTCTTCTCCATTTGGTTAGAAACATATTTTGAAGCAAAAATGGTCCATTGAGAAATGATGAGACGATGTAGTGTACTGCAACATTGTCTTATTTTAAATAAAACATTACCTTTACCTTTATTTTTCTTTCCCTAAGCTTCTCACTCCTTTTTCCCACTGAATTACATGATGGACATGTTTTTGTTTTGACCTATGGTATCATGATGACACATGGAGTGAAGCCCTAGACCATGACCTAAAATGAAGAATTTGACCATTTCATGACCCAAGACACTTAAATGAAGATATGATACCTTGAAGAAGAAAATGACCATGAAGAGTGATGAGAACCATGAGTAAGTCAAGGGAGCAACAGTGACCTAGACACAACAACCGGTGACCAATTTTTTATTTGAAGACTCACTGAAATGACAAAAATTTGACTTGACACCCTAACAACACCTTGTAAGAGCATATTCGATAACTGGTGATAGGTTGAACTGACTGACACTAACATTGGCTCCAGCTGGGGATGGAAGCTCCTTGGAGCTCTCAAGAACACTATAGACCTAGTAGCCTTGTTCATTGGGCATGGATTCAAAATGTAAAGACTAAACTCAAACAAAAAACTGATTGACTAACTAACTAGCTTGACTATAAAAAAAAACATACTGGCTGAACTTACTTATGGTAGCAGAACATTGGGATCTTAGGGCCTTCACCTTGGGCTTCAAATCCTAATGATGAACACCCACCTACTGAAGATATATATACAGTCATGTGTAATGACCCCTCCAATGTAACAAATATAGCAAATGGCTACTTATTTGAATTTTTCTCGTATTTTCCTTGAGCAGGGAGAAAAAAAAAAGCTAGGCCACTCCAAGTGTCCACTGAACATGTGCTCATGATCCATAAATACAAGAAAAATAATCTTCCCAGATGGTTGCAACAAATTAGTGTAAGGATCCTTAAAAATCTGAAATGTTACTTTGTCTTGCAATCCAACAAAAATACAAGTACTCCATTCATTTTGATATGAAAGAATACTTGGTTGTTGATCCATAGGTAGGCATAGAGAAATATGACTTTCTACTACTTGAGTGTTGGTTGTAAATTCCTGAAGCATGAGCAACTCTGATTCTATCTGTGGCATATTGTCTATCTTAGACTCATACTCTTCCAAATCATAATCTAAATCATCCTTGAAAAGAACACATTCTTCAAGACTATTAAACATGTCTACCCTATCCTCTTCATGAAAGAAAATAGTCTCTATTAGCTTATCTCCTTGCAGGAAATCTACATCACAAATTGGCTTACTCACAATCATTTTCTGTATAGTTTCATCAGTCTCATGACTGTCATCATTTAAACCCAAATTTTCATTTTCAATAATGGAAGAAATTTCACTTACACATTCTTGACTGTGTGAGCACTGCAAACCTGCCTTAACTTGAGCTGTAACATGGTTTTTCAAGAGCTGATCTATTTCATCTTCAGATAGAGGAGAACATTGAGTTTTATATAAATCAACATTGGCTTGGTGATTTTCATTTTCAAGATCAAGAATATGCCTTTCTCTATTTTGATACCAGTCTGCTTCATCCATGGAGGAAGATGCTGATTCTTGTTGGGAGGAAAAATCATAAAGGGCTTCTAATATATCGTCTTCCATACATTCTTCATCCCCATACAAATTTTCAAGAAATTGAATAAATTTTTTAGAAATCTCACAACATCTATCCATCATTGATAAGGAAAAATTGTAGATTTTATAATTTTGAAAGAAAATTGAATGAAAATCCTTTAGAGAATATAAATTCGTAGATGGTAGACTCTCATACCATTTCCTCACCATTTCCTCCAAGGTAGCCATGAAAATATTCATTAGACAATATTCAAGAAACTTAGCCTTTAATCTGTGAATATGAAAATGAAATTTTACCAAATGCAAATTAGCATCTTCTCCATCCTGACCTTTAAACTTTGGCAGCCCTGTTTGCCAATCTATACAAGGAATTTGATGTGGAAAACTAGGAATATGAACTTGATTCATAGGAGCATACCTTCAAGCATTTGAATCCATCTTGAAAGCAATTAAGTCACCAAGAATTTCTTCAAACTACCGGTTTTTGAACAGTGGAGTCGCCATGAAAATTCTAAACCTTTGGATTCTTCGACACTCGAGTCGCTAGGTGAAAGATGCACAACCTTTATTGTGTCTGATCACTGTTCACCATCAGCAATCAGATCTGATCCTTGCCGTTCTTTCCCAGGGAAGATATATCACTCATTTCGTTCCTTGACAACGACACCAAAAATGTTATCCTCTACAATCTCCTAAGCTGAGGAGGAGATCGAAAGAGGTAACCACGAACCACTTTCATCTTAGTAGCTAGCCCTACTGAAGTAGAGAGGTATCTCTCAAAGGATTTGTTAATGAATATATGTAAAGAAACAAGCTTTAGGCTAGATATATAATTTTGTTTTGAGTATTTGTGAATTTAGGTTTTTTAGGTTTGCTGGACTAGGGTTTAGAACGGGTAATTAGGTTAGGGCCTTAAGTATGCAGAGACATGTATAAATAGGAGTTAGATATCAATATGTTATGGTGGACTTAGAGTGTTTGTCAATGTAGTATAGATTTGTAAGTTTCAGAGAACCTAATGAGCATGTAAAAGCATGAATTCATTAGCCTTAGAAGAAAAGGAAACACAAGTATGAATTCCACATAAACAAAGCTTTTAACTACAAGGAATTTCATAGGAAGAAGATTAAGCATGTAAAGAGATATGATTTATCCATTAGAAATTGATAGGAAAAGGAAACAACACCATAGATTCACTGAACTAGAGTTCCTGAAATATAGTTGCAATTGTTCTTGTATTAGCTGAAGAGAACATAAGATGAAAGCCTTCTCCACAAAAGTCCAACCCCTCTCTCTAAATGAGAAATCATACATATAGAGTCAATTGAACCACTTCCCCACCTTCAAGAGTCAAATTCCTAGGTGGTGGAGGTGTTTCCAAGATTCTCTCAAGCAATAGGTGAGAGTGAGAAGGTCAAATACAAACACTTCTTGTAGACTTTGTTTTCATTTTTTCTCCCTTAATGAGGCCTAATAAACCATAAAAAAACCTATTATATCTATTTAATCATCCTTACATCATCCAACCTCGAACTAACTTCAATTACATCAAGATTTTTTACTTTGACCAAGTCAAACTGAAAACTAGGAAATTTACATAGTGAAATTTAAATGAAAAACACAGAAATTTGCAGAAGCGTAGCGCTGACTTCGAACCCACTTTAAGGTGCCTTAATGAGATCCAAATGAATATTTGAAAGAACAATCAACTATTTTTTTAATTCAAGTTTCTATAACACCTTGAATTTTTGAAAATGACCCATGGTAAGGTCTTCAAAAACGCATTCTCCCAAGGTGTCTCCAGAAGCGCAACGCTGTCAAAAAGAGTGGCAGAATGATTATTTTTGACCCATTTTTCTCCTTTTTCTCAAAATTTTAGCCCTCTTTGAGAAATTTGATGAGATTGGTTTTGAGAGGAGGTCATTAGCTTTCCAAAAATGTAAGACACTTGTCAATTGGATCCCTGAGGAAAAAGCACAGCGGCAAGGCACTGCTCTTCTGCGACTAGCCCAATTTTTGAATTTGGCACCAAAATTCTCAAAAAACCAAAAATGATAAAAAAATATTCAAAATTGGTCATGAGGTGTAGAATTAGGTATGTTAAGCTCTCATGGATGCCTCAGCAAGCATATCCAATTTTTCCTTCTCATTTTTACTTTTTAGGGTTTTCTTTGAGTTTGGCCTTCAATTGCTTAATTCTGACCTTGGCAACTTGATTCCTTGTGTAATAATGGATGGCCATCTTCCTTTGCAACTTGTTATCCTTGTTAACATTTTCAACGAGATTATAAAGGTGGAAATTTATCTTTTCAAGCCAAAACGCTCTGTCTTCACTGATTTTCAAAGCAATTCTTTCTTCCATGTCCAAGTCTTCATTCAATAGGTTTTGTTCTTTTTCTTTCTTCAATGCCCTTTTAAGACCCTTTGTCCTTGGCTTCTTCTTTTCAATGCACTTTTTCTGTTCATCATGTTCCCGAGGCTCCAATATTTCTTTACCTTTGCCTCCTTTCTATAGCATCTTGGACTGCTCTTTCTCTATGATCAGTTGTTTAGTCTTAAGCTGATTATTTTCTTACTCAAGGAAGGAAATGATGAAATGAGCAAGTTAGGGAAGGGAGATAATGATAGGGGAATTTTTGGAGAAGGATAGGGGTTTTAAGAAACTTAGTAAGTTTGAATGGAGTGGAATGAGAGAGATAGATGAGTAGGATAATTTGAAAAATAGTATTTCTAGGAAATTGCCCAAAATGATAGGTATGAGCTAGGGTTTGTGTAAGGATGAGGCAATATGATGATTGATAAGTTATTTTGTGAATCAAAGGGTGTTTTAAACATGTAAAAAGGTATTAGGTGGAATATTTACATGTTTTCAATATCAAAACTAACTAAACCATTAGTTACACAAGTGGTTGCAGCATAAAAATTTCAACTAAACCATAGATGAAGAGAACTTGCATTTGCATTCATCTTGCCAAAGGAAAAAGGTGATCAAAAGGATGATACTTACATGTGAATAAGATTAGAATAGAAAGAAGTAGGATTGCAAGCTCAAAATAAAAATTTGGGTGAGTTTGGATGAGTTTCAGGATGCTCTGGCGCAAGTGCAGCGCAGTTCATGGAAGTGTAGCGCAGTGTCCAGAAGCGTAATGCCACCCTCAAAAGCACAATGCAGTCTCCAGAAGCATAGAGCCAACTTTCAAACCACTTTTGGAGGCCTTAAACTACTCCCAATTGCGAACTTGATAGCTCATTGGAAATCTCTTGAAGTCTGCTACACGATGGACACCTCAAGCATGTGATTTGGACACTCCATCGGGGATAACAATTGATTTTCCCAAGGTCGCTCCAAAAACGTAGGGTGTCTCTGATAAAAGCACAATGCCAATTGGTAGAGCGCCTTTGGATTCCTTCCACTAATCCAAATCATGATCTAAAGGTACCAATGGAAAGGTTAGGATGTCTACTACAAAATAGAGTTCTTAATCAATGCCAACACCTACTCCAAATCCCTAAAGAACTATCTTGAAGTAAAGATGTTCATAAGTTCAGCAACTCCCATGTAGCAAGTGTAGTTTGGGCATATATCTCATGTTGTAACACTTGTACAAAAATAGAAGGAGGTTGTTGTTCCTTGGAATATGATTTACAAAAACCTCTTTCACTTTTGTAAAATACTTCTCCATTTGGTCAGAAACATTTTTGAAGAAAAAATGGCCCTATGAGAAATGATGAGATGAGGTAGTGTAATGCAACATTGTCTTATTTGAAATAAAACATTACCTTTACCTTTATTTTTCTTTCCCTAAGCTGCTAACTCCCTTTTCCCACTGAATTACATGATGGACATGTTTTTTTTACCTATGGTATCATGATGACACATGGAGTGAAACCCTAAACCATGGCCTAAAATGAAGAATTTGACCATTTCATGACCCAAGACACTTAAATGAAGATATGATACCTCCAAGAAGACAATGACCATGATGAGTGATGAGAACCATGAGTAAGTGAAGGGAGAAGCAGTGACCTAGAAACAACAATCGGTGACCAAAATTTTATTTGAAGACTCATTGAAATGACAAAAAATTGATGTGACACCCTAACAACACCTTGTAAGAGCACATTTGATCACTGGTGATAGGCTGAACTGACGGACAATAACACTGGAAACATTGAAGAAGCACCACCTACTATCAAATCTCAATAAGTGTGAGTTTGCGTAGGATTCCTTGGTGTATTTGGGATATGTGATTGGTGGAGGAGAATTGAAGATAAATCCTTCCAAGATGGAGGCTATCATGAAATGGTTGATGCCTACTAATGTTATTGGGGTTAGGAGTTTCATTGGAGTAACACAATACCTAAGGAAATTCATAGCCTTGTTTTTAGTGGTAGAAGCACTGCTCCACGCCATAACAACAAGTGGAAAGAGTTTCCAGTGGGGAAAGGGTAGAAAAAGAATTTCAATGAGTTAAAGAAGAAGATCAGTGAAGCACTAGTTTTGGAATTACGAAACTTGAAACAAACCTTTGAATTAGAGACAGATGCAAGTGGGTATGCTATGGGAGATTTCTTGATGCAAGGAGGAAGGCCTGTTTTCTACCATTCTGAAGTATTTCATGCGGCATTTACTAACTACCCTACCTTGATAAGGAGCTCTATGTCATGGTGCAAGCTATGAATAAGTGGAAGGACTATCTGATGAGAAAGGAGACAATAATCCACACGAATCACCAGCCGTTATAGTACCTACAGACCTAGAATAAGCTACAACAGACCATGCATTACAAGTGGATGGGGATTTTACAACAATTTCATTTGGTGATCAAGTATAAGAAGGGTAGCACAAACAAGTTGGCCGATATGATTTCAAGGCCACCCACATCAAATATTACAGCTTTGGGAAGTCTTATGCGCATGGAGCCATTCACCCATGATGCATACAAAGAGGCATATTTAGAAGGTGATGACTTCAAGGAGGTGTATCAACAGTTGTAGAGTCAGAGTCATGTGCACGATGGAAACAACACCATTGAATACAATCTCCAGGATGGATTACTCTACATGTTGGATAACTATGTGTTCTTAAAGGTGAGCATTTGCAGCCGATTAGAGAGACTCACACCTCCAAGGTTGTAGGGCATATTGGTATGTGGAAGACCATGACTAACTTGCATAGGTATCTATATTGGCCCAAAATGAAAGAAAAAGTAGCTATGTTCATAAGAGGATGCATGCTTTGTTGTACTAGCAAGCCTAGTAATAGGAAATAGGGTTTGTATCATCCCTTACCTGTACCTACTTATCCTTGGGAAAGCATTTCCATGGAATTTGTGGGAGGTTTAACAAAAACCAGGAAGGGACATGACTATCTGTTCATGGTAGTTGACAGGTTCAACAAGATAGTGTTATGATGCCATGTAAAAAGACCATTAGTGGACAAGAAGCAACAAACTTTTTCTTTGGATTGGTCTGGGTACACTTTAGGATACCAAGGAGCATCATTTTAGACAAGGATATAATATTTCTCAATGCATTATGGACTACAATGTGGGAGAAGATGGACACGAAGTTGAAGAGATCTACAACATTCCATCCACAGACAGATGGGTAGACAGAAGTAGTCAACAAGACTTTGGTCCAACTTCTAAGGGGTTACAACCAAAAGCATCAGAAGACTTGGGATGAAAATATGGTATATATACAACATTATTATAACAAAGCAGTCCACACTTCTACAAGAAAGTCCCCATTTGAAACCTATTTTGGATATTTTCCACCTTCACCTTTGGATACTGCATATGGAAAGTAAGGAGGAGTGAAGGAAGACATTACTGGAGATGCTTTGAGGGCTGAAAATTTTATAGAGAAGATCAGGAAAATCCATCTACAGGTATAGGAAACACTATAGAAGTCGCAAGTGTAGTATAAGGCCGGGTATGATCAACACAGAATAGAGATCATTTAAGGTGGGAGACAAATTATGGCTACAGTTGAACAAGGAGAGGCTATAGGGGTCTGGTAAGAAAATCATGGCTCTAAGGTATGTTCCCTTTGAGATACTGGAAAAGGTGGGTGATAATGCCTATCGACTCAGTTTACCACCATATATGCACATTTACTCAGTCGTAAATGTAGATAATTTTAAACTTTATGATCCTTGCATGCTAGATCGGCAAGAGGAACAAGTCCTACCTTCTATGGAGGATTTGGCACCAGAAGCTCAGGCAGAGTTGATAGAAGATACCGTTTTGTAGTAGAGGTCCAGAACTACAAGACAAAGGAAATAATACCTTTGGCAAATTAGGTTGAAGGGACAACTTCCAGGAAAAGCTAAATGGTACACCAAAGAGAAAGTGGGAAACAAAATTCCTCACCTCATTTAGTAAAATCTTTTGGGGACCAAAAGCCTGCCAAAATGGGGAGGTGTGATATGAATTGGATCATTATATTGTTTGTCATCCATATCTATCCATTTGGAGGAATCAGGTCACGAGACCATTTTTACCAGTGGGACCCAGTTTGGCGAAATAGGGTCTCAAACCTTCTAGGAGTGTTTTGAGGCATCAAACGACGTTTTTACAATGACATAAGAATCATGTCAATCAAAATCCGTATGCAAAAGTTATGCCACTCAGAAGTTGAGATTCTTGTTTTCACACCTATATTTTGGAAAGATGCTGTGTTAGTCCCCAATATTCATGGAAAAGGGGCTAGCCATCTGTTTGTGATGTAAAAGACTCTGGAAGAGTCTATTTTGTAACTCTATTTTAGAGTTGATGTAGTCAAACTTAACAACTAGTAGACTATAGGGCTGTGTTATAACTGAGCCACTAGGATGAAGAGGAATTCCATTCTTTCGAGAGAATTCTATTCCATAGTTGAGCAAAGATAGCTAGGAGAGATAGGAGGTAGAGAAAACAGAGAGGATTTGTGCACTGTAGCAGCCCATGGTCCACATGCATTACTTCTTTGTATCTGCAGCCATATTTCCAGACAAAGAAAGAGAGCGAAGTGACCTCACCTTCTAGCTAGGTTTTCTCCCGAAAGGGTTTCCCAAAGAGCATATCTTGTGTATTATGTGTGTGTGAGCTTATTTTTTTATTCTCTACTTTTCTTCTTGATTTACTTTTACATGTATGCACTAATTACAATTAATTTTACAGATCTAGAAATTAAATAAAACTGTGACTATGTAGAATCTTAGTTTTTTAAAATAATATTATCAGATATGTTGTGACAAACTGTCCAGTGGAATATCCACGAAAGTTTTGCAGATCATTGAAATACAACATCCATAACCTTAATTAGTAACCATTAACCTTTGTACTCATTAATTATTATACAACATAAGTACACTTCTAACCCTAAACACTTAACTCTATAACATGTAATAATACCTTTAACACAAATAAGCTAATTAAACCCTTAGTCTATGTATAATGATCCTTAACTCTAAATTATTGTCACCCTTTACCCCTATACCACTAATCCTTGTAACCCAAGTCATTATAAATTATATTTTTTTTTGTAACATTGTTTTATATTTTACATTTACATGTCAAAAAGAAAAGAAAGAATAAAAAAATATATAAAGAAAATGAAAATGAAAAATACAAAGGGATATAAAAAATGATTATGAAAAAATGAAAAAAATATAAACAAAAAATGAATCCCAAAAAAATAAAACTAGCGAGCAAATTTAAATGTCGCTTTCAAAATGTGAAACTATTAATTTATAAGGTTTACAACTTAGTATTTATGCTTTATTTGATTATTATTTTATATGGTATAATACGACAATTTTTTTTTGTCATTTGTCATTAGCCTCCCCCCACGCGCTCCCGACAGTTAACATCGGGGGGGGGGGGGGGTGGGTCCGAAAAGTAGTTTCTTCTGAAACTACTAACGAGACATGGCAACCTCTGGGCCATTTTGGGGGGTTACCTCCCAATTCCAATTAACACTGAAACCCCCCAAAAATACCACCTTCACTCTCCTGCCAATGGATATTGCATCTGCCTCTCGTCTCCCGCCATGTATCTTCCCCTTCGCCACTCATATATCGCCAACAGTTCATCCGCCTGCCACTTTGCTTCTGCCACCACTCACGTCCACGTCATTTTCCCATTTAATGTTCAAAAAATGCCACCAATTGCTAAATGAACGTTAAGACATTAAAACCCATGCCCTATCTATTTTACAAATAATTCCTTTCCACTCCATAATCATTAAGAAATCAGTTATACAACTAAATCCATATTTATGAAAGACCCTCTAGAGCCAGTACACCATTTAGATTTTCTTGTCATTCATCTCATAAGATGAACGATGAAATTGCTACCATCTGGAAACATTCAATAGTCAATTCCTTGTGCACAGTCAACAATTTCAAGGGTAACTCTGTCCTCCAAGCTTCTTCTATCCAAGTTTTCTGTAATCTAGTAATTTCACTTTATTCCCTGTTTTCAGATTTCAAGATGTCAAACCGAATAGGAAAAGGGAAGGCTATAGAGTCAAATCCCCTTATTCCTCTAGTTCTATATTTTGATAAGGCTCCTTTAGTAGACACCATGTAAAAGATTTCTTAAACCCTTTCTGAATTCTAACTTTATGAGCTCCATAGTTGGGCCAAACAAAAATACTTGGACAAGAGTGATGAATTAAGTGTCTAGGAATCCTTTCTTCCACAATTGTTTTTCCCCAGCCTCACTTATTTCTTGGTTTTTCTCTTTGGTGCCACCTAAGATAGTTGTTGAGTCAAAGGGCAGTAATTTCTCAGAACAATGAAGTCATTTTTCCTATCTCCCCTGAAAGTATTTTCAAATCGTTCCAAATTGAATATCAAGCCTCCCATGCCCCTTTTTTTGCTAATATTCTAATGGAAATAGATAAAAAAACTCACATTCCCTCAGAGAGCTAAATTTTTTAGTATTTGTTTCCTGAAAATGATGAATTACCTAGGACCAGTCCCCCATATCCAACTTCAATTTTCCCTGAAATGTCCAACCATGTGATTTATATGGTAACCCAACTGCTCAGATACCATAGTGATCAATGGGTAGACTAGGTAGTGTTAGGTTTTCTATATACTTTTACAGCTGGCAATCAACCCTCCCTCCTTTTCAATTATAGTGAATTTTTGGCTAATTCAATCCATGACCAGCTTTTCAATTTTAAAGAAAAGGGTGTCTTTAAGTACCATTCAGTCCTAGTTGACCTTATGTTATTTTACCAGTTAGACAAATTTAAATTTCCGTTATCTGCTTCATGAGGCTCTCCATATCTAAGTGTGGAAACTTCTTGTTGTCTGCGAGGTCCCAATCTTCAAACTTCATGGTCAGCACGTGGCCTAGGTGTGAGCCCTCAAACACAATTCCATCAGGGAGGAGTGGGGTCTAGAGTGCACTCTTTGTGGCATCCATATCCTTTGGTATCTTGGTTTTCCCTTTTCACGGAGGGACGTACTCAGGAAATTTCGCTGCAGAGTGCACCGGCTAGATATCCTCTTCCATGTCCTTTGCTTCTTCTACCTCATCGATGAGAGCATGTAGGTCCTCCTCCTTGTCATTTGTCTCAATGGTGACAACCTTGCCTTTTTCTTCCATTGAGATCTTACTGAACTACGGATTCCTCGGGGACATGTGGATTGGTCCTACTGCCTGCTTATCTTTCTTAGGTCTCGGTGTCTGAGGCAATTTCAGGATTTCTGACACGACCTTAGTGCCTTCAGGAACATTGTGTACATGGGGTTCTGCATGGCCTTGCTAGCAGTTCCTTCTACAAAGCCCAAACCTCTCCTAGTAGCCGCCATCTTGTTTGAACTGTATGTGTTCATTCACAAACTTAGGGGCTCGAATGTCATTCGGTGCTCAACACTCTATGATCTAATCAACTACTCAAATCTCAAGTGAACAAGTGCTGTCTCGTGGTTAGTCCCTAGAGTTTTATAGCACCTTTTGAATTCAAATTTGACCATTCCCCCTATTCCAAGCCATCAATGCTTTCTTGGTGGTAGATTTTCCGAAATATTGCCCTTAATTCACGTCTTAAATGCCCGCCGCCCACTCCATTTGGCCTCAAATTAGACATATCGTCATGAACAATGACACCAACAGTCACTTCCAAGCCTAGCCACGCAACAACGCAACCCATCATGCACAGGCGTGAACCTTATGACATGCTGATTTTGTGTTCACCTCCCTTATCGCGCAACTCCCAAGTAGAATCTTTTATAGTCCCATGCTCTCTTTCAACTGCTTGGAGCACTGAGACTATGCTTCCTACAGTTAATTAGGTGGTTGCACCACCTATGCAAGGCTTCAACTCGCCTTCCAGTATAGTCAGTGGAAAATCCTCAATTTCCCTCGCGATAGCCGGCACCGCGTGTTCTATCATATGTAGTGCGCTGCCCTGGTTACTGCACTTGGTGAGATGCGGTTGTATCCATGGTAGTAGAGTCATAAATTCTTGGTGACAATTTTCTAATTCAGTGGTATGATCATTTTCACCTTGCCTTGTCATCCTTGGTTTATCGATGAGACATGCTTGCTTGATCTCGTTTTCCAGCCTCTTGACCTTGGCATCCATCAAAATGCTTTTCGTCCTCAATCGTACCCAATATTTTTTGAGTTCGCAAAGTCTAAGGTTCCCTCGTCGAATGGCTTCCTGAATCCTTATCTATTTGACCTCATGTAGCTGTGTGATTTCTTTGTCCTGGTCTTCGTGCACTGTCACATTTATAGGAGCTATTACATGTGGATTCCTTTTTGCATTCTCTTTAGAAATTATGGTCCCTACTCTGTTCCGCACCTTTGGAATCGTTTCCGCAGCCAGGGTTTTGCATATGGCCCTATAGGCCCATCGAATTGCTGGTACGCGTAGGTCCCAATCTCACCTAGTGAACCCTATTCAGTACTTCACACACCCTAGCAAATTCTTCTCTATGGATAATTGGTAGCACGCGTCGCCTTTCCTGCTACTGTAGTTTGTTCTGATTCTCTATTCTGGGAGTGGTGTGCGCTTGTGCAGGATGTACAACATATGTCCGTACCCATCAGGAAAGTTGGGCGCGCAAGTTGTTCTGCCCTTATTGACTGGCTCTCGTTTTGAGCTAGGGTTTTCCAAAGCGTAGGCATATCATCCTTCTACATCCGTGCTAGTCCTCAAAACTTCCTTGATGTGTACCCCACCATCATGTGGGTGTTTCACACATTGCCCACTTTAGAGAATCGAACCACTGCTATTCTAGTACTACGCTTTCAAAAAGAAATTCATCCACCACTATCAACTCATCATATGTAGGTAGAACCCTTGCTTTCGTTGTCACGCAGCATAGTGATCTATCCATCATGTTGCAATTAAGCGTTTTTTTCTTCGTGTAGCCGATTCTGCCATCGTTCTATCTCTTCATCTGAATCTGAAGTGCAGGAGCTTTTGTGCTCCCATGAAATCCTTCCATCTGTAATCGGGTTCACCCAATCCTCTTCTTGCATGGTTATCTTGTAAATACAATCGAGATCGACATCACTATCATTTTCGCGCACCGATTCAGTGTATCACGCTCCTTCGGTGGGATCTAGCAGTACTACTATGCGTAGTGACTTTTTTCAAAGATCATTTTTCACTTCTTCAGATTTATGACTTCATTCATATCAGTGGCCCGGTCTATTCTAAGTAGCACAGGATAGGGATTACAATCATTGCCAATCTCTATCACTTCAAAATCTGCGTGCGCGCTTGCACCTTCAGTATCTATTGTTACCCCTTGCAATCTTCCCATGGGCAAGATCTTCTATTGGTTCGCCATTCATAATTGAATAGGAGATCACCGTAGCGCGGGTTTGCCCATGCGTTCCCATGTTTGTTTTGGTAGTACATTCACGTCCAATCCAAGATCCAAGATTACCTGATCCATTTCATACTCGCCGATTTGCGCAGTCAACCTCATTTCCCTTCTTGTGCACAATGCATGCTTCCCAAGTTTTCGGACCATGCGCGACACTCCTGACCCCGTGCTGTTATAGACATTTTTGTGCCTCGCATCATGGAGCATGGAATGTCAATAATTACAGGGATCCTTAGTCCCTAAACATGTTGTTCTTACCCCTAAAAGAACAAGGTCATCAAACAACAGCACTTCCAATCAGTTCTCCACCTGAAAACACTTCAAAACAGGCTTATTTTGGATCATGTCAGCTGCTTAACTGAGCTTCTGCGCTGTAATGCAACTGTCCCACTCTGTACCTGCGCTGGAAGTCAAAAGTAATGAAGGCTACCTGCGCTGGGCGAGATTGGCCAAGTGGCACAGTCATCCTGCAAGGTGTCAACTGCCCAGGAAGCTTCCAAACTGACACTTGGTTCATCAGATTCGCCTTGTGATGAGTAAGAGGTACTTGATCACCATGTGTAAGCAAGGATCTCCAAGTGGACTCAAGAACTGAAGATTAACTGAAGAGGGAGAGGACACTAGTCAGCTCTATGCCAGCCTCAAGCTGACTCATCCTCTCTTCTTCTCTCCTATATATAGAGCTCTTCTATGAGGTCTAAGGAGGCTGGAATTTTGTGTAAAGCAAGGAGGTGCTGTTGGATTACAGTTAGAGCTATTGGGTGATTGTTTTACTAGAGGTGAAGAGGAGAGTTCTTGCTGTTGGGGAGGTGCTGCTGGATTGGAGCCATCATTGGTTGTAACCTTCTCAGAACCCTGTTACTTCTATCAATAAAGTTTTGCATGTTCTCCTATATACTTGTATTGCATCGATGTATTGTATTTACATGTATATTTGATTCACTCTAATCCATGCATCAGTTATGAGTACTTGTATCTTGTAGTTTCCTCTCTCATTTTGTGCAGGGCTTGTGTGTAGCTGGACCAGCAAAGAGAGCAAGGAGCTGGGAACAAGAGACAAAGAGAGAGGATCAAGATCGACTAAGCGAAGGATACCAGGTTGGTTGATCATTTCTTCCCCCTCTCTGTACTTTCATAAAGGAAAACATCAAAGCTTTACTTTCAGTTGTTGCTAAAGACTGTCACCTTTAGAGTAGGGATAGGGTCATCCACATCGGATACTTTTCCCCACAACACGTGCACCTAGTGATAAGTTCTTGTAGTCCTTTTACCGCCTTGCTGTCATGTATCCGTTTCATGCATGTCTCTAGAAAGGTAGTGAGCATTGAAGGATCCATCCCTGGTTCTAGTTGATCCTTACTACCTGAAGTGGAGGCCTCCGTGAAGCTCTTCTTAGCTTCCATGAATGTCTCCTTTGCGTGTTCTAAATCAAATTTGGGTTCCTTTGTAGGAGCCTTGTGAACCCATGCACTTTACTCTGACTGCTTACCCTTATCATCACCAATGGTCATACCACTACTTAGCATCATGTTTACATTCGGGTCTTCTTCACGCGACTTAGACCTCATCATCTACAAATTCTGAGTCGGAGGGGGCTGAAATACCCCTTTTTCACGCAGTCTTGCTATCAATGTAGGGCAGTCTTCTACCTCATGATCAAACTGAGCATAGTACAAACATGATTTCCTTGTCAAGTTTGTACAATCGTGGGCATAGTGCCATGGTCCCCTGCAATTTTAACAAATTAATTGTCCGTGAACCCTTCCTACTCCCATTCCACCTCGAACTCGACCGCGCCCTTGAAATCCAGTGCATGTCATTCCTACATTTGGGTTGAGGGATCATGTTTCGGTCTGCACCCTATAGGCAGAAGTCTAATCCATCATTAGTTCGTAGCTTCTGTAGGTGCATTCATCATGGCCTACTAACCTGCAGAAATTACAAAACTATTGCTGGGATGTTTACGTATACTTCTGCAATAGATGAAAATTATACGTAGTGTGCTTTCCTCCTATCTGACATATCGCGCACCAGAATGCAGGCACCATGCTTGGTCCTGCCTGTGCCTCAAGTCTTAACGGCATCAGCCCTCCTCTTGCCAAGTAATTCATGAATACTGGATAGTGGTCCTTGTCATGGCCTTGGCCTTTGCATTTTATCCACCATACCTCCTTGCGCGCCTCTGGCCAAGGTGTCTTGACCTGTTTCAATCTATGCATCTCCAGACATAGATTTTGTAGTTGTGCATGGATTTGTTGGACTCCTCAACTAGGGTCTTGTATAAGGGTCTCATGCAATCTCATCGCCATCTCCAAAGCTTCGGCCTAGGTGGAAAGTTTTTGCTATGATAGCGTCATCCTTAAGTGTGGTGTTAGTGATGCTACAAACCATGTGCGGTGCTATCCATTCGTCAACGTCATGTTGGCTTCACAAAACATACCCTTCAGTCTTTGGTCGAGATCCCAGGGGGTCTCACCTGGGAGCATCATGATCTCCTTAAACCCGATGATTGATTATGTTTCCAACTTTGGCCTACTAAATTCCCTATTCAACACAATCTGGATTTTTGTGATTCCTGTGTTCGGATGGCCATTAGAATGCTTGATGTACCATGTTAATGTGCAATCCTACAACACACTTACCATCGTATCCTTTTTTATATTTTCATCCATGACTCCTTGTGCTTCTCATACCACTCTTACCACGAATCAGAATTGGTCCGGATCTTCATTCCCTACTCCTCTGAATACTGGTAGTTTGCCATACTGAACTATGGTGGTGGCAGAGGTGGGTGGATGGAGATGGGGGTGAGGAGGGTGAGATGGGTGGTAGTGTAGGTTGAGGTGGTAAGCGTGGAATTCTCTGCCTTATCAGAATGACTGCGTTTCTCGGAGAAACTTTCGCGAGCTCTTCCTCGCTTTCTCGCGAGGGGGAAATTAAGGGACTAGTTTCCAATTCTTCACTACTTCTGCTTTTTTAGATTTTCCCACTTCGCGTAGTCCCAAACATTAGTTTATTCACATAACCTACTTTTCACACAATAGCATCTTAATCCAAGTGTTCAAAGATTTGATATACTTATGACGTGGTCCCTTGAGGAAACATCGCTCCGCCTCACTGTAGCTGATGGTCATATCTATGCGAAATCAATTGCCAAGAGAATCCTCAAGCTAAAGAGGTTGCCAATATAGAAATAGAGAAAGAAAAACTCTTTTCTATTGTAATCGAAAAAAATTCATAGATTCAAAAGATGGAGCGGGGCATGGAAGCACTGTTGAAAGAAAAACAATAGTGCAAAGCAGTAGGAGTATCTACATTGGGCACAGGTACAATAGAAGAAAATCAACCAAGGACTACAGTTTCAGAATCTATGGAAGATCTTACTAGAGCTCTAGATGAATTATTAGTTGTTTAGTAAAAAAAAAGATAAATTGTCAGCAAAATTTTCCAAGATGGAGGAAATTAAACTTAAAACTGAAAATGCATACTTATTAGAACTCTAGAAAAAATACAAAATCATGCAACAACTACAAAAGTATGAAGACCAGTCCTTTGTTATTCAAATGTTATCAGAGGCTAAGAACAATATTTGTCAAAATATAAATGCCAACAAAATAGACATGTAACCCTCAATACATTTCATTTTTGAATAGGAAGAACGTATACATAGAGTTAAGACAACAATAGGAAATACAAAAGTGGATTTAGACAACAAGACATAAGAAGAACAAAGAATCATTAAGTTCCTAAGTTCCAAAGCCAAGGAGGAACTAGAAGACATGAACATTCCAGATAGAACAAAAACATTCATGGAAGTTAAGAGGATATTGACTAAGAAGAATTTGATGATGCAGTTGGAAAAAAATGTAAATATCTTGAGTTGTGGGTCAAAAGATTCAATAGAAAATTCACATTGCTACAAGAAAAAAGATTTGCTACTCTCAGGAATTCTAATGACCAATTGATCCCATTAGAAAATTATCAAGAAAAACTGTGCAACATAGGTGCTGATACTTCCAAGTTTGCAAAAGCAAAAGGAATGATCATTGTGGAGGCATTCATACAAGGAATTCAGTTCGATTTGAATATCCAACATGAGATCCACCACCTTTTTGTAAATAAACCAAATTTTGACACTTACACTGATTTGGATGAAAGGTTCAAGTATACGATTAGTTTTTCTATCCCAATTGAAGAAAGGTGGGATGAGTTGCTAGAATTGGTCGAGTGAAGATAACTAAAGGAGCAACATTTCTAACAAAGTAGTAAGAATTAGCACCAGACTCCTACATAGCCTCAACAATGAAGCAAACATTTTTCCTACAATTATCTATATTTTAAACATATATTATTTTGTAAATGCATTTTATTTGAAATTCGATCTAGAATGTAAAAGTTTCTATAAATACTTAGAATAGAAACTTAGAAATGGTTGAACCATTGTGATAGACTTTGAGCAGACCTGTACCCTTTGAATTTATTTCTGAAATAATAAAAGGATTATGGATTCATTTCAAAACAACTTGTTGTTGTAGGGAAAAGTATCCGACTCGGATGACCCTATCCCACTCTAAGGGTGATAGTACCTCAGCAACAACTGTAAAGAAAACTACTTAAGGTTTACTTCTTTATGAAAGCAAGAGAGAATGAAGAAATGCACTAACCGTTGCCTTGCGCTTAATGTCGAATCCAAACTCTTCTCTTTGCTGCTTGCTCCCAGCTCCTTGCTCTTTTGCTGGCCCAGCTACAAAGAGATCCTGCAAAATAACAAAGAAGGAAACTACAAGAAGCATGCATTCATAACTGATTCAAGGATTAGCATAAATCAAATATACAATCATCACAATACATCATTGAAACAAGTTCATATAGAAGAACCTCAATAGCTTTTATTAATGGAAGAAGTAAATTTATGAGAAGGTTACAACCATTGAAGGCCCCAATCCAGCAACACCTCCCAGCAGAAAGAGTTTCTCCTCTTCACCTCCTTCAAGCAATCACCCAATAGTTCTATAGTGAAACCAACAGCATATCATTACTTTGCACAAAATTCCAGCCTCCTGAGCTCATAGGAGAGAGCTCAATATATAGATGAATTGAGAAAGGATGAGTCAGCTTGCAACTGATGTGTAGCTGCCTTGTGTCCTCTCTCTCTTCAGTTGATCTTCAGTTCTTGAGTCCACTTGGAGAACCTTGCTTCCACTTGGAGAAACAGAGCCTCTGACTCATCACAAGGCGAAATCCCTGATCCAAGTGTCATTTTTGGAAGATTCCAGAGCAATGACTCAGTGTGCCACTTGTCCCATCTCGCTTAGCGCAGGTGGCCTTTGTTCTACCTGCTTTGCAATGCAGGTACACCATGGAGGAGCTGAGTTTCAGCGCAGAAGCCTAGTGGAGCACCTGCTTTGATTTCAGGATTGCTTGTTTTTGAGTGTTTTCAGGTGGAGAACTGATCTGAGAGCTGTTGGTTTGCTGAACTTGTTCCTCTAGGGGTAGGAACATCATGTTTAGGGACTTTGGATCACTTGGATTATTGACAATTCATGCTTGATGCTGCAAGGCACAAAATTGTCTATAACAGATGCCCCCTAAAGTATGAGGTCGTTTATCGGGTGAAATGCTTTATTAGGAGGATCCGAAGTTCATTCAATCTGCTGAGAAGTGTCCTGTAATAAGATACAATACAATACATTATTTTTCATACTTTTTCATGATCTAGCTGAGGCGGGCATTCCCATGCTCAGCTTTATAAATTCATTTTGGTACATAGAACAGACGATCGTCTGATGATAGACCGATAATTCTCTGCTGAAATTATCATCCTTTGAGAAGGATGATCATCTGCTGCAATGATGTACATATCAAATGTTTTTATATCCTGAATATATATCGCAGCCCGGATGGATGAAACTAGATCCGGGGTCTTCAATCTCTTCCGATCTTTACTCGATGTACAAGTCGATCCATGTGAGAATTTCTTGAAGTCGAACATGGAAAGACATCGCTTGATTACCGGTCAATGATGTAAACCGTTAACAAGCGCGAGAGGAATCACCGATAAGGATGATGACCCTCAAGGTACGGCAGTACAATTCACATGGTGGGAATAAAGGACTTGGCGTCGACCACCATGCAAAATCTTCTGGTCGAAGGTCATTGATGTATACCTGTCGCCGGAAGTGAGAAACTTGCCATTGAGGCATGCAAGCTTCAAAGTACTGAAGGGGTTGTTCCTAGATCAAACTCCTGGATAATGAGCTGATGTCGACAAGGAGCGATCCGTCAAAGGAGGGCCTTAATGAATCCCACATCAGTGACACGGAACGGAGCTAGTGATTGTGATGAGGTGAAAACAAACTGTGATGTATGATTCAGGGTGGCGGTCATGAAATGGATGAAGGACAATGTATGGCAGTGGATGGGACACGGTTGACTCTTTGCAGAACAACATCTCTTGAACATATAACGACACTGATGTGATGGATTGGTAGCATTACCCCAAATGTGGATGGTGTGGCGAGGACCATGGTGATGAGACCGGTGAATGAAACAACCCAACCCGATGTGATACGGAGGACAAAGTGTCATGTTCAAGAGCGACTTGCTACCATTAAAGCTGTGAGGTTCTCCCAATTTTCCCCAGTCATTGCTGACCAGTACCTCTTTATTTTTGTCAAGCTTGAGGAGGATAACATATGCTTGTTCTATAACCTGCCCTTCGGGCAAGCCCATCGCTATGTTTTAACGAGCCTAGCGATAGGGAAACTCGTTCTCGTCTAAAGACAAGTTTGTCGCTATTTAATGAATTTAACGAGTCTAACGACAAGGATAACTCAGTCCTTTTCATTTTTAGAGAGTCTGAAAAGGTACATAAAGTCAACTCCAGAATTCCTTTTTCGTCATCTAATCCCTTAAGTCTGAAAAAGTATAAAAACAATACAGAAGGGATGAATTTTCGATTGCTTTAACGAGCCGAACAAAACAAGCGCTCGATCTTTTTGTGCAATAATCCCTCAGGTCCAAAAAGATTAAAATCTAGAGGAGGGATAGCTCTTCGTTCGTTTAACGAGCTGGAAGGCCAAAACTCGGCAAACTTTTCATATTTTACGAGTCAGGAGAAAAGAGCTCAAAGAAGACTCGTCTTTTGAGGAACGAGTGATAAACAGGGATAGCAGCAGATTCAGGTACAGGTTGGAATTTCCAATCACGGCAGTGTCACAAGGATGGCTAAGTGAAATCACTCTTCGCAGCTGTCCCTCAAAAAGGGTAAACAAACATTGGAGATGGAACGATTGGCCAAATGAACGGATGGAGGTGAAGGCATATAAACACGACCAATGGCTTTTAATATGGCTGTCAAAGGTTACATTTACCAAGGTTATTTACCGGTTCATTTTTTCTGGGTGAGCTTGAACTCTAGGGGAAGATTGCTCACAACTTATGTTTATTTTTTTAACGAGCATGAACTATGTGCTAAAACTGCTCGGATCTTGCATTTATTTTTTAACAAGCATGAACTGTGTGCTAAAACTGCTCGATTATACCAGTCATGATACAAGAAACGCCTCAGGTGAGATAGCTATTTTTTAAGGAGATTTATCTCACGAAGCTATGCTCCTATTTGGCAAGTTTTGACTTTTGCCCCACATCCTTTCTTTATGCAAGCTGGAAACGGCTAATCCTACGAGTTTAACGGGTTAGACCTACAGGTTTAAAGGGAGGACCTAAAAATTTAAAAAATAAATAGTCGTCCCGTGCTTGCACTCCAAAAGGTTCGCATGCCCCCAGGTATAAAGTATAATTTCAAGGCGCTGCCTCTTACTTATTATCCGAAAAATGGTTTTGTTTGCTGCCGCAAACTAAACTCTCTTTTCGGCGATGTCTATCATTAGGTTGCTAAGGGTTGTGACTACTTGTTGCAGCAATTTCATCTCTTTTTGGAGGCTGCCCCTACTTATCCTTCAAAACATATGTTTTAATGGGTGAGGCTTGCCTTCAAAGATGGTGGCTACTTGCCGCCACAAATGGATCCTCTCCTCCCCTCAGACATTTTTAGACAAAGGGGCGAGAAGTTGATTATCTCACTCACATAACTTTGACAAAAGAACTTTATCCTAGAACAACCCTCTCTTCCTTCCTTCGGACGGGGTACGGACTAGTCATATTCTTCTGCGGAAATCAACTTTATACCCGAGGTTTCCTCTGCCCAAGGCAGGCCAGGGTGCATGCCCCCTCGGTCCCAGTTCTTTCTTCCGAATCACTCGCATTCATCGGGAAGTAGAACCGGGGGTGGATGCATTCCTTGAGTGAATAAACCGTTAAGGGATGGTATTTGACTATTTGCGATGCGTGATCCTGGAAATGAAAGTTGGTCTACGAGCTTGACCATTCTTCCTTCTTGCGGAAAACACATAACTCTGAAGAGTGAGGACACTATCGCCTCCATGCAATATATATAGTCTCGTCCAAGGAGTAAGTTATACACCAAGGGTCCTTGGACGACCATGACGTTCATATGAACTGTCTTCCCCTTCAATGTAACAGGAACATTGGGGAGAATCCCTAACGGGCGACTGGTTCCTTTATCAAAACCTGATAGATTTCTCATCTCAGGTAAAAGCGCCGGGGAACCCAGTGCTTTCCAAGCAATAGAGGAAAGGATACTCACAGATGCCCCTTCATCAATGATAGTTCCAGCCATCACCATTCTGTAGATTTGGACAATGATTTTGAATGGTATACTGGCTGGTAACCGGGGTCTGCCTAGTTGATTCCAATCAAAGGATACAACTAGGTTGCTTGGTGGTGGGACCGAATACACGGCCGGATACGACCCTGACGATGTTCCTTCCTGCGATAAAGGAATGGGCGCATTGCCCTAATGCTCATCAGAGTCTGTGTTGATGAAAAGAATCTGGATGGTGTCATCCTTATTCTCTTCAGTGAGGGTGCCATTTGAAGATGAATCTTCAACGACGGTGTCATTTGAGGATGAAACCTCTGAAGGAAGAACCGGGTCAACTACCGTTTCGACCTTTAGACTTTCGTCTGGTCTGGATTCAGCAGGTTCATTCTCAATGACGGACACTTCAGCTGACCACTTGAGCGGGCCAGCTGGATTTTCAACTATCGAGGGATTAGGCACGAGTTTTTGGTATCCAGGAGGAAGTCGTAACGGTGATATCGGACGATCTTCCAAAAATCTCTTCGCCTCATCTAAGAATGGACATCGGTGGATGGCGTGATCGCCTTCACACAACATACAGGGTGATCTTGGTCTCCCTTTTCGTCCTTCACTCTCGCTAGTTGATGGACTGCAATCAACATGACTACCAGAGGTTGATGCTACCGGATTGTGCAACCTGGGGGACCAGTCCCTTAGTATCCGGGGAATACAAGGACAATCACGATGGAAGTGGGTCCCTTTGCAAATGACACATGGCGATTTAGGCCCGGTCGGTGCAGTGTGTGGATTTTTGTTAGATGTCTTTTGCTTGCCCCCAGTTGCCTTCGCCATAGGCCCCTTCTGCTTCTTTTCTTTCTTCTTCTTTTCCTTCTTCTCCATGGGAGGCTGACTTTTGCCGGCTCTACCTTGCGAAGATGAAGGATCAGAGGAAGAATTGTAAGAGGTGGAAGGCTGGTGGGTAGCTCGAGACTGGTCTGACTGTTGATTCGACTGCTCAGGATTTGTGGTGGTCTGAACTACATTAGTTGAAAAGAGCCATACAGGTAGGCCAATTGTCAATCCTGGAAGTGACAATGTGGCCATATGGGGCGCACCAACATCTCCCCAAGAGGAGAAGGGATTGGGACTTCCACCAAGGTGACTTCCTTGGTTGGTGGGCTCCATACTTTTCAACTGAAAGATCAACGCGGGAATAACAGGTGATTATGTTCCGTTTAAAATAAATTTTATTAACGACGCTTTAGACACAACTTTGCTTTTTCATGTTTTAAGAGTCGAGAAAAAGCTAAAGATGACTCTAGTCTCCTTCGATGTATTAACGAGCCTGAAGTGACAAATGCTCGGATGGACTTTTTCAGTTATAGAGTTTGAAAAAGGCCAAAAGAAACTGCTCTGGAGTTCTAGGCAGAGGGTGTGCCAAACTTTTCGCGAAACCACAGAATACGTTTTACGGTACGGGTGGTCGATCTTCGTGAATGCTGTGTTCACTGCATCGCGATCAGTAGGGCGGCCGACACGGATTTCTATGGATAAAGGCTTTGTTCCTATAGGGGTCTCCCAATATATACGCGACGGTACGTGGGAGCACAAGTCCGTATTAGTGCCACCGACTCTCAGGAGGAATCACCCACCTTCGTAGAGATCGACAGTCACTACGTTTAACGATGCCGGAACACGTCTCTACCTAGACCTCTATGTGTTTGCGTTATGTTTCAAAGCGTTGTTAAGTAAATTGGATTTATTTTAATGTTGATCTTGCTTAGCAGTTTGCCTTTAAGGATCACCACGAGATGTATGTAACAAATTCCTGAATGCAGTCTAAGATGAGAAGCAAACTTTTCAATCTTTCAACTTTGAAAATCTTAACTACTGAGGGAGAAGAAAGGCAAATCTTTTCACACAGATCATAGAGCACACACTAATGCAAAATTTCCTAAATCGTCATGCAAGCAGTCAAATGCAAAATGCACAATGCATGTATTTTCTTTTCCCTTTCTTAATGTTGATGTATTACAAAAAGAAAGTTGTTATATAACTTTGATTTCGATTTAAAGCGAAAACAAACAAGCTTGTCCAAAATCAAAAGACACCTTAAGATTTACTTGTTTAATCACTGGAAATACATGAAATCAAACCATAATGACGAAAGTAAAAAGACTAATCAGCTATGGATAGCAAACAAGCTAACTCTTTAGACCAGCAAAATGCCTAACACAGGTTCAGATCTAAGAGGCCAAAGCAAGACTAGTTCACTTTCGTTATGGGAAATTGTAAATGATGTAAGAAATACAAAAGAACAAGTACAATTTCGTTATATAACAGAGGCGGAATGATGGCAAGTAAGGTTGGTTTCAGAATAGGTACAAGACTGGTAACTGGTTGCAAAATCTATAGTGAAAACAGGCAAGAAAAAGGGAGGAAACCCCAAATGCACAAGGCAAAATTGGGCCAACGCAGGTGCTGCACAGCCAGTCTGGCTCTCAGCGCAGGTAGCCCCTTCAGGACCTGCGTTGCAAAGGAGGTAGCCTGTGTACTACCTGCTTTGGAAAACGAAAGTTGCGTTTTCTCAGTTTCCGGGTCACAATTTTCTCAAAAATTCACAGTTTTTGCTCAAATCAGAAGCTATCAGTCAAGCACACACTAAGGGATGACAAGGAAGATGAAAAGCTACCACTAAGAGCTTACAAGGATCCTTGTAGATCAGCTCTTCAAATCATGAACATGCTCAGAAATGAGCTAGAGTAGCTGCCCTCTACTTCGCTTTTGATATAGTCAAAAGCTTTTCGATTTGGTACTCTTTTGTTCAGGAAATGAATAGCAAAATACTACAAACAATCAAACAGATACGATCCCCAGTGGAGTCGCCAGTTTGTTGTAGGGAAAAGTATCCGACTCGGATGACCCTATCCCACTCTAAGGGTGATAGTACCTCAGCAACAACTGTAAAGAAAACTACTTAAGGTTTACTTCTTTATGAAAGCAAGAGAGAATGAAGAAATGCACTAACCGTTGCCTTGCGCTTAATGTCGAATCCAAACTCTTCTCTTTGCTGCTTGCTCCCAGCTCCTTGCTCTTTTTCTGGCCCAGCTACAATGAGATCCTGCAAAATAACAAAGAAGGAAACTACAAGAAGCATGCATTCATAACTGATTCAAGGATTAGCATAAATCAAATATACAATCATCACAATACATCATTGAAACAAGTGCATATAGAAGAACCTCAATAGATTTTATTAATGGAAGAAGTAAAGTTCTGAGAAGGTTACAACCATTGAAGGCCCCAATCCAGCAACACCTCCCAGCAGAAAGAGTTTCTCCTCTTCACCTCCTTCAAGCAATCACCCAATAGTTCTATAGTGAAACCAACAGCATATCATTACTTTGCACAAAATTCTAGCCTCCTGAGCTCATAGGAGAGAGCTCAATATATAGATGAATTGAGAAAGGATGAGTCAGCTTGCAACTGATGTGTAGCTGCCTTGTGTCCTCTCTCTCTTCAGTTGATCTTCAGTTCTTGAGTCCACTTGGAGAAACAGAGCCTCTGACTCATCACAAGGCGAAATCCCTGATCCAAGTGTCATTTTTGGAAGATTCCAGAGCAATGACTCAGTGTGCCACTTGTCCCATCTCGCTTAGTGCAGGTGGCCTTTGTTCTACCTGCTTTGCAACGCAGGTACACCATGGAGGAGCTGAGTTTCAGCGCAGAAGCCTAGTGGAGCACCTGCTTTGATTTCAGGATTACTTGTTTTTGAGTGTTTTCAGGTGGAGAACTGATCTGAGAGCTGTTGGTTTGCTGACCTTGTTCCTCTAGGGGTAGGAACATCATGTTTAGGGACTTTGGATCCCTTGGATTATTGACAATTCATGCTTGATGCTGCAAGGCACAAAATTGTCTATAACACTTGTGTCCTTGTAAGTTCTTATTTGTTATTATTTTTCATTCTGTTTTAATTTGCATATGCTTGAAATTTGTGGGAATTCTAGGTATGATAATATTGATTTTCAATTTATCTGAAATCCCCTATGAAGTTATAATTCTTTAGAGAGATTAGTTAATTAAACTGTCTGTTTGATTTAACTCCTCTACATCACTAAATTGTCACTTTCCCTTAAGTTTCAAACATATATTGTTTGGCTATAAAATTATTTTACATGCATCAACTGTATATGACTGGTTAAATAATCTATTTGATGTTTAACAAATCACATAGTTTCTAAAGTTTCAACCTTGCATATATCATCAAAACTAAATTACTGTTAGAGGTGAAGAATTAACCATTCTAATAAATCATAAGTAATTAAGAAATTTCACATGTTTAAACAATTTAGAGCTTTGGTCATCCAAAAACTTTAAAACCCAAAAAAACATTATAGATTCTATGGCATAATTATTGACCTAGAATTATCTTTAGAGGTACAACATCAGACTAGTGTTATTGCTGGGGTATGAAAAATCTTGAATTATTTTTTCCTGGGACAATGATTAAGCTTACGTTTTAATGGTGAATAAAAGGTTAGCATGTTAAAATTATTCAACCGACGATTCCACAAAAATAAACTGGCTTCACATAGACACACTATGTCTCTCTCAGATCAACAAATTTGTTCTCCACTATCATATCTTGAGAGACTGGTAAGAATTTCCTTTGCAAGACAAAGACTAGAAGCCTCTACTTCTACTTCTGTAATACATCTATCCGAAATTGTTTCTGAAACCGATCCCTTTAGATCTGTTCCAATTCCTCCTGAATTATCAAATATACCACCAAAAGTCTTATAAATTCTATCTAAAGGAGTTGATTTGCAGTCAAATCTCCTTGTTTATCAGTTATAATCTTATCATATTCCTGAAATGCTTTCAAAATCTCCTAAATCAGAAGCAGAACTAGGTCTAGATTTACCAGAATTAAAGCGTGGTGATTTTATTTCTTTACTAATTCACACTTACCCATCTACTTTTGTTAGTTTTGAGGACAATTTTTTTGTTTACAGAAATCCTTTGTTTGATAGTGAAGGAAAGTTTGGTCCAGAGGAGCCAAAATTAGCCATACAAACACCAAGAAAAATAAAAAATTCCATAAATTTTCCAATTGATCTTCACCTCCTACAACTCCTATAAGCTCATCTTCATCCCCTTCACCATCTTCATCTTCTCAAACTTCATCTTCATCCTCATCCTAATCTAATCAATTGGTTGGTATTTAGCCCATCATTCAGGCTTGTTATACAACTTTAGTTCTTCCCAATCAACTAAATAACTTCCGAGATGGATATTTGAAGCACTTACCTAGATTCAAAATGTTAAACTGGTTTGTCTATTGAAGCTCATTTGGTTGCTTTCTTAGATTTTGCTAATAACATGAATATAGAGCATGAATATGTCTATATGACATTATTTGTTCAATCTCTTGAAGGCAATGTTAGGATTTGGTTTAGACAATTGTGAGCTAACTCTATCCCTAACTGGAATGAATTAATTACCATCTTTAAAAACCAATGGGGAGTTAAAAAGGATCCAATTTACTATCTGACTGAATTTGATGACCTAAAAAGAAACCCTAGTGAACTTGTGGCTGATTTTATAAAACGATTAAATGAAATTTACAATAAAATTCCACCAAACTAAACCACCGGTAACTGCTGCAAAAGTTAGGTTCTCTAAAGGATTTGATGATGATTTTGTTGTTATGCTTAAAGAAAGAACATATGTCACCCTAGAAGATATGCAGACTAATTCTATTGAGGTTGAGGCTAATAGAGCAGCCTTAGATAAAATCAAAGCAAAGGCCGAAAACGATGAACGGAAAATGAAATCTAGGGAGGAAGGAACTTCTTCCTCTAAAAATAAGAGTGAGGATCACAAAATTGATGAAATCACTTCCTTACTTAGAAACCTTTCAAATATAATTTCAAATATTGAAACACAACCTAGAGTTGTTCAACAAATATCAAATAGACCTCATGCTTAGTAAAAAATTACTTTTCAACCCAAGATTTTACAAAGACCCAACCCTGATCAACAATACAACCACCATTGATGATTGATGATGAAGAACTTGAAGAAGCTGGACCATTAGTTACCAATGATATAAATTATTTTGATGATTCATCACAGCAGAATGCTATAATTCCAGTTTCCAATGATCAAGATTTAATTCAAAATCAAGAATTTCTTAGGTTTCTAAATATCAGGCCTTCTTAGAGTTTCTAATGAAGAATTAAAGAGAAGGTATGATTTAAGGCCTAGACTAGGCCCTGGTAGGCTAGCTAAGAATTTCACAATAAATAGCCTCCAGTACAAACTCTTGAAACCCAAACAATTGTGTTTCAATCATTAACTCAACCCAATGAAGAAAATACATTTGAAAGGATTGTTTGAACATTTTTTAATGTAAAGAAAGAGTTAGAGAGAGTCAAAATCCCTGTTCCATTATTTGAAATCTCTAAAAACCTAGGATACAAAAACCAAGTATCAAAGTGGACCCAATCCTCAAGTATAGATGTGAAGGGGGATGTGATCAATTTACAAGATGAAAAACCTTATGTGGTTTTTGGTCCTAGTTCTGACATGATTGATGACAATGTTCCTATTGACTTGTTGGGGCCTAACCCAGGTTTAGAGTTAATTAGCCAAATAAATCCCTATACTACTAGCCCTTTCGGCAACAGTCCACAGAGCACGAACTGAGGTCCCACCTGAGGTAGTATTGGGGGGGGGGGGGTGCTAGAACCAGGATTCGCACCCCTGAGATGTCTGAGAGGTTTATTTGGTCCAACTGTTAATCCCTTTGCACAGGTTACTTCACACACTTCCCTATCCCTCATGCCCTGATATAATTGCCTTCGCGCAGCCCTATCCAGGGGTTGTGGGGCTTCCACGCTGTTGGAGCAGTGCTCTGCACTATGTCCCTAAGTCACACCTGAGATCTTACTTATCTTCCTACCCCAGTTAGTTATCTTCATGTAAATGGATGCCTTATGTTATATTTATTTATACAACACATTCATATGAGTTCACACAACAAATACACAGTAAACTTGTAATTCATACCCAATAATACATAAAACAGGAAAATATATACAAAAATATGATAAAACTTCTCTTTATTGATGTTTTCAATGGTTACAGACTCAACCTGCCCTGCGCACTCAACTATGGACTACTAGGCCTCTGCACACTCAGCTGCAGAGCCTTCTCCTAATCTACGACCCAAGGCACACTTTACACTTTGACTCAATCTCTTAGACTCCTCATGCTTCTAGTATCTTCATTCATTAGCTATCTTCTACACTTAGAGCCTCACTCTATTTATACAATCCCATGGTCCACGGACCATGGGTAGGTCTACCAAGCTGACATTACATTACAAAACCAAGGGTGAACAACCTTGTGACTCTATTATGACTTCACATTCTGTGCCCACAAATCACGGAGCCTTTACAATGGACTTGGTCAAAACTTGGGCTTTAAGCCCCAAAACATGACTTGGGGGGATTCCATGCCCAATAGGCCCCAAACACAAACATTGTGACTCACCCTTGAGTCACTCTGTCGGTGCAAAGATCTTTGCGTGGAGTCCCTCCAACTTTGTTTGAACTGTTGCAAGGTCGGCAACACACTAAGTGGTTGCCTATTGAATCTCCTGTACCCATTGTTCTGAGACCATAGTGTTGGAACTGCTTCCCTGGACCTATTACTTTGTCCCCTACATTTGTGAAATCTTGCCTTCAATTGTTGTTGTGATGGTGAAGGCCTCGTCGATCCAAGGCTGAACGTGTGCCTTCAAGACTACTTCTTTGTGCTGTGTTGCATCCACTTGTTCTTTCAGCGCTTTGGCATGTTGCATTCGCGTGAACCTCTGAGTGAGGGCCACTGTTTGTGTGGTCCCTTTGATGATGTCGTACTACTACTAGAGCTCACGCACCTTTGTCTCTATGTGCTTGATGTTGGGGTCCTCCTACAGATTTTTGAGGACCTCAAATGACTCCAAAATTCTGGTGCAGCCCCTTACTGCACTACCGATCTCTTCTAGCCCTGATGCAATAGCGTTGTCACACTGCTCTCTTACTTTCGGAGGGGTGGATGGCCGTGCCTTCAACCGTAGCTCTACTATCTGAAGGTTCAGCTCCATCTAAACCTTACCCATTTCTTCTTGCACCTCACGCACCCCAAATGCTAGCTTATGGATGCATGCCTCTACTGGTGTGTTTGCTGGGATGGCCAAATCACAGACCATTTGACAGGCTTCTTCCAGTACCTGTACTAGCTGCCTGTTCTACGACACCACTTCATCACACTGTAAGCTCAACTGCTCCATGTTGATCTTTTGCCTACTTAGTAATTACAACACGCGGCTCTCCCTAGTTCACAATTATGCAGTAATCCCATCCTGCAGAACGTATAGCGTCTCCCATAGGAGTGCAACCATGTTGATCCCGATACCTTTCAGTGCGTTAATCGTAGGCCTGTTGGCCTCATTTGTTGTCACCAGTGCCCCTTTTGGTAGCACTATTGTATTTTTTGTCTGAGCACGTAGCATCTGCTCCATTGCAGTTATCCCTATTGTGAGGCTAGTCAAAAGGGTACCAGCCTAAGGATTTTGCACCTGCAACTCCTGCAACTACACTCTGAGGGCCCCCAACACAATCTAGTTCTCTTGCGAAAAGTTCTGGAGGGCTTGGAGGTGACATCGTGCACCATCTCACTGATGTCGTGCAAATCACCCTCAGTAAGGGTGATCGGGTCAATAGAAACTTTTATTCCTTGACCTTCTTGCACGACGCCGTTCACTCACTCGGGCACTGGCACTTCAGTTGTGTTAACGCGGTTTGTGGGTCCATAATGCCCTCCTCTTCCTCTGTTTTCTACCCATGCAAAGGTGACTTATAGCCCTTGTGCGCCTTCTTAGCTGCCTCCTATGCTGCTGCTACTACTACAACCTTTTTCTGTTCTGTTGTTTTCTGTGCAGTGTCCCACACCTCTTGCGATTTTTTTTTTCCGCTGCCTCTTACCGTCTCTTCTCTACCAATTGCACCATGCACAGTTTAGCTTCCTCTTTCTTCTTCTGCACCACAGACTTCTCCATTGCTATGATGTATGGGGTGTGCCACTCCAATAGCCATGTCTCCTATACATCAAAGATTACGTCATCTGTGGCTACAAAGGGTAGCTCTCTCCATTTATTGGCAGGGTCCTTGTGCACTCTGATATAGATGTTGTGGAGGTCTGCTTTAAATTCTGCAAAACTTTGCAGGCCATTGTAGACAGTGGGTGATAACCACGACTTGCAATTAATCCCCATTCTAATGTTGATTTCCATGAACACCCAAAATATATTACTATCGCGAATTTGGTTTGCATCCTTCGTGGCCCAGAGCGAAGCGTACTTCGCAGCCTTCAGCATATCCCTGTGAATTGTGGGGAACTGACTATCCTTTAGAAATTCCCCTACCACGAGCACTATGGAAAACAAAAGCCATGCATAGTGGAATGTTTTTCCTTACTCCTGAGCCTTGTGGAAAGTTTCCAGGAACTCCTTGCAGAGGAACTCGGACGAGTTAAACTAGACCCCCTTTGCGCACTGTTCAGCAAGTGTCACCATCGGCGCAAGTACCTCGTTCGCATGGCACTTGCGCATAACTTTACTTGCCAGAATTTGGGTAGCCACTTTAACTACTTTGTTGTTGATGCTGGATATGGCATAGCCCCTTTTTTTCTTCTCCAACTTGTACTTCTTCTTCATGGCCTCTACAATGGCCAAGTCACTGCTCTTCCCTTCCGAGATGTCTGCGGGGTCCTATCCTTTGCATGGGAGCCGGGTAATGCGGTGGATTAAGTGGTCTATGATGGAGATGGGCTCCTGCAGCCACAAACACCCACCATGCACCAGGAAGAGTAGCTACCTAATGATGAATATTGTTATTGGGGCACATCGGAAATGCGGCACCAAGAGTAGGTTTAGTAAACCTGCCTTTTCCACTCCATGTAACCACTTTTGCGGCTCCAATTCGATAACCCCCGCTGCGGTGTTCTGCTTGGGCTTCATGATCTACACAGTCTCTAGATGAGGGACCTTCTCATGGTTTGCGAGATCCCAATATTCAAATTACAAGCTTGGCACCCGTCCTAGGTGCGTGCCCTCAAAAATGATGTCGTCGGGGAGGAGCAGGGTCTAGAGAGAGCTCTTGCTCTCGTCAAGATCCTTGGGCACTTTTTCCTTCCTTCCGTGGGGGGATATAGGAGGGCAGCTTTGTTTGAGGGTGCACAGGCTCAGTTTCTTCCTCCATGACTTCATCCTCATCTTCTTCAATGATAAGGTCCTCCAGATCTTCCTCCTCCTCGTCGGTTTCCAAGTTAATGGCTTCCCCTTTCTCCTCCATCGTTAACCTGGTGCATAGCAGGTTTCAAGGGGACATACATACAAGAACCATCAGCTGTTTATCTTTCTTTGGCCTTGGCGTGCGTGGTGATTTTTGGATTTTTGCCACAATCTTTGTGCCATCATGGGCATCCACCATATTCAGTGCCCATGCAGCCTCTTCAGTAGTCATCTCAGTAATTTCCCTAACTTCTTGTGATGCTGCGATCTTGTTGGTCGAGGAATATTTCAATCACATAATCAAGGGCTCACTCAACGCTCGACATAGGGAAAATAGATCTCAGCTTAGAATACGTGGGGCATACAACAACTCAATTCGCAAATGGACAAGTGTTGTTTGTTGGGCAACCCTTTGTAATTTATAGTGCCTTTTGAATTTGAATTCGACTGTTCCCCCCAAATTTGGTTCATTAATGCTCCCTTGGTGGCATATTTTCCCAAATATTGCCCATAAAGTGTGTCTTAAATGCCTGTCGCCCACTCCATTTGGCCTCAAGTTGAGCATCACATCATGAATAGTGACTTCAATGGTCACTTTCTAGCCAACTCGAGCGGCAGCACAACCCCCCTTGCGTGGTCGCGGACCTTGTGACTCTTTGTTTCTGCATGCAGCTCCAACATCGCGTAGCTCCTCGGAAAACTAGTTTATGGTCTCATGCCTCTTTTCAATTTCCTGGAGTGCTAATACTATACTTCCTATGATTAGTCAGGTTGTCACGCCACCTGTATAGGGTTTCATCTAGTCATCCATCCATTTTCCTGGAAAATACCCACCTTTCATTGTTACTAGCTACATCGTGCACTCTATCATCGGCATTGCGCCACCATGGTTGATCTTTTTGGTAATATCTAGTCCAATCCAAGGCATCAGGTTGATCAACTCTTGGTGATAGTCGCCAAATTTGTTGATGTGATCATGCACACCTTGCTTTGTCATCCTAGCTTCTTTATCAAGAAAATCCTTCTTGATCCCGTCCTCCAGCTTCTTAGCTTCCGCTTCCAGCAGAGTGCTTTTCTCCCTTAACCACACCCTATCGTTCATAAGTTCTTGGAGCCTAAGGTCACCTTGTCAGATTTCCTCGTCAGGTCCCAAGTGTTCTGCTTTGTTCAATTGCGCTACCCCTTCTTCCAAGGTTCCGTGAACCATCGTATCTGCTAGTGCTACCATGCGCGGACTAGGCATTTTATGCTCTATGGGGATTACAACTTTTGCTCCATATTCTAGCCTTGGAGGTGCTTGTGATGTTAGTTTCTTGCACGTGTTCCTATAAGCCCATGGAACCGCTGGTACGCACAAGTCCCAATCAGTCCACTGCGCACTATGTGCCTTGTTCAGTGCTTTGTATACTTCATTAAAGGGTTCTACGTAGATAACCTTCTGCACACTTGGTATTTCCATACTTCATGGTTCCAACTAGAGGGGTCATTCATGCCATTGCCCCACCCACACATGCTTACCGACCATGTCTCCTAACACAAATATTGTGTGCATCCGTGCAGGTTTCGTACCATATGCCTGTACCCATCTGGACAAGTGGGTGTGTGGATTGTTTCGTCCGACAATCTTGTTTGGTAATTGCATTTGAGGTTTCCCAAATCATATGCAAATTCTTTTCCTATTGTCGCACTAGTCCCCGAAGCTTCTTTGGTGCGTACCCCACCATCTCGCGGGCGTAGCGTGCAATACCAATTTTAAAGCTTCGAAATGTTGTTGTTTCGGCACCTCTCTTTCGAATCTGTTTAGGAAGTCATCTACCTTACTTAACCCATCATACATAGGTAGATCCCTTACCTTCATTGATATGCAGTGCAATGATTTTGTCATCATGTTACAGTTTAGCGTGGTTACCTTGTGTAACCAGTTCTGCCATCGTTCTATTTCCTCGTTAGAATCCGATGTGCAAGAGCTTTCGCGCTCCCATGAGATTCATCCATCCGCGATTGGGTTTACCCAATCTGTCTCTGGTGTGGTTATCTTGTAGATGTAGCCTAAGTCATCATTGCTTTCATAGTCGAGTACTGGCTCTGTGTAGCACGAACCTTTTGCAGGGTCCAAGTGTACAACTACACACAGAGATTTTTTCTCAAAAGTCATCTTGCGCTTCTTCAGATTTATCACCCCATTCATGTCAGTGGCCCAATCTATTCCTAATAGTGCAGGGTAGGTATTACTGTCATCAATAATCTCTATTGCTTTGAAGTCTGCTAGCGCGCTTGCTCCTTCAATATCCACTGTGATTCCTTGCAATATCCCCATAGGTAGGATCTTTTGCTGGTTTACCATTTGTAGTTTGATAGGAGACCATTGTAGCGTAGGCCTTCCCATGCACTCCCATGTTTGCTTCAGAAGAATGTTTGCGTCTGATCCTAGGTCCAGAATTACTTGGTCCATCTCATATTCTCCAATCTATGCGGTCAATCTCATCTCCCTTCCCATCCTCGTTGTGTGGTTTCCAAGCTTTCGGACTACGCACAATTCTCCTGCCGTAGTCCCACCACATCTATTTATGAGTTCCTGCAACCCCTTTATAGCCCTGATATTGCTCAAAAGCTTCATGCATGTTTCTAGGAATGTTGTGAGCATCGATGGGTCCATTTCCAGCTCCAGTCTATCTTTGCTTCCTGAAGTGGAGGCATTAGCGAAGCTCTTCTTGGCTTCCATGAAGGTTTCCTTAGCATGCTCCAAATCAAACTCTGGTTCTTTCGTTGGAGCCTTGCTAACCCAAGTACTTTCTTCAGGTTGTTTGCCTTTGTCATCCCCTATTGTATTTCCACTTCGGAGCACAATATTCACATTAGGGTCTTCCTTGCATGGCTTATACCTCATCATTTGCAGGTTCTGAGTCAGGGGAGGTTGGAGTGCTCCTTTATCACACAACCTCACTATTAGTGTGGGGCAATCCTTTGTCTCATGATAAAACAAGGTATAATACAAGCATGATGGCCGCATTAGATTCGTACAATCATGGGCATAATGTCTTGGGCCTCTGCAATTGTAACATATTAGCTGTCCGCGACCTCGTCCAGGTCCTCCTCCACCTCGACCTCATCCGCGCCCCTGAAATCTGGTTCACGCCATCCCTGTGTTATGTTCAAGGGGCCACATTTTGGCCTGAACTCTGTAGGTAGGAGTCCGCTCCATCATCGGCTCATAACTTCTATAGGTGCGCTTATCATGTCCCACTGATCTACATAAATTATAGAACAACTATTGTGAATTTTGCATATACTTCTGTAATAAATGGCAGTTACCTGTAGCATGCTTTCCTCCTATTTGACAAATTGTGCACCAAAACACAGGTGCTACACTCAGTCCTGCTTGTGTGTCTGGTCTCAATGGAATTGGTCCTCGTCCTGCGAGGTAATTCACGAACATCGGGAAGTGGTCCTTGTCATGTATCTGACCCTTGCACTTTACGTACCATACCTCATCATGCACTTCTGGGTGAGTTGTCTTGTCTTGCTTTAGACTCTGCATCTCAAGGCACAAGTTTTCCAACTGCGCATGAATCTGCTAAAATTCTAGGTTGGGATCCTGTATTTAGGTCTCGTGCAATCTCATTGCGACCTCCAAGGCCTCAGCCTGAGTTGTTAGCCTCTGTTGTGACAACACGTTCCTTATATGAGGCATTAATGATGCTACAAACCATTCCTAGTGTTGTCCATCCATCAACGTCATGTTAGCTTCATGAATTGTGCACTTCAATCTTTGATACAGCTCCCAATGGGTCTCGCCTGGTAGCATTGTGATTTCCTTGAACCCAATGATCGACTGTGCCTTTGACTTCAGCTTGCTAAATTCTTTGTTTAGCATAGTGTGGATATCCACTATCCCCACATTTGGATTGTCGTTGGAATGCTTAATGTACCAGGTCAGTGCGCGATCCTGCCGAGCACTGACCAACGTCGCTTTCTTTATATTTTCATCCGTAACTCCCTATGCTTCCCATACAGCTTTTATCACGAACCGAAATTGGTCCGGATCTTCATTCCCTATTCCCTTGAACACGGGCAACTTTATCGCGCTTGCCATATTGACTTGCGGTGGTGGTGGAGGTGGTATGGGTGAAGATGGGGGTGAAGATGGTGAAACTGGCGGTGGTTTGGATGGGGGTGGTATGTGCGGAATCCTCTACCTTATAAAATTGATCACACTTCTTGGTGAGACCTTTGCGAGCTCTTCCTCATCCCCTTGCGGAGGTGAAACCAAGGGGCTAGTTTCTAGCACCGCACTACCTTCGTTTTTGTAGATTCTCCCACTTCACATAGTCCCAAACATCATTTTATTCACATAACCCACTTTTCACATAGTATAATTTTAATACAAGTGTTCGAAGACTTAACATAATTACCTCGCAGTCCTTTGAGGAAGCGTTGCTCTATCTCGCTATAGCTGACTAAAGTATCTACCGCGAACTCAGTGATGAATCCTCATATAATTTGATCAAGCTAGTGAGAAACATCGCGTGCTATCTTATCCTCCGATGCTTCTAATCTGTGCACCAATTCTGGAGTCCACACAATAGGTCTGTCAAGCTTACACCTTCCTTGGCTATCTGCTAGCTTCGTGATCCACTCGTATAGCTCAGTAGGGAAAGGCGTGAAGAAACTTTTGTGGATCTCTATGTATAAGTAGTAGTCTAACGACTCTTCCTTTGATAGTTGCGGATTCCTATTTTCCTGTGCCGTGAACTCATGAATCTTCCTATCCAACCAATCTTCAATTCCTTTCTTTCTTGGATTCCAGTGATACAACATCATACATCTCTATGCAGATCCCGATCGCACAACGGAACCATTTGTTGGATTGTTGGGGCCTGACCTAGGTTCAAAGTTAATTAGCCAAACAAATCCTTGTACTACTGGCCCTTTCGGCAATAGTCCACGGAGCATGGAATGAGGTCCCACCTAAAGTAGTATGGGGGGGGGTGCTGGAACCAGGTTTCTGCACCCTCGAGATGTCTGAGAGGTTGATTTAGTCCAATTGTTAATCCCTTCACGTAGGTTACTTCGCGCACTTCCCTGTCCCTCGTGCCCTGATATACTTTCCTTCACGCAGCCCTATCCAGGGGCTGTGGGGCTTCCGCGCTGCCTCTGCACTATGTCCCTGAGTCACACCTGCGATCTTACTTATCTTCCTACCCCAGTTAGTTATCTTTGCGTAAATGGATGCCTTATGTTATATTTATTTAGACAACACATTCATATGAGTTCGCGCAACAAATACATACTAAACTTGTAATTCATACCCAATAATACATAAAATAGGAAAATATATATAGAAATATGATAAAACTTCTCTTTATTGATGTTTCCAATAGTTACAAACTTGACCTGCCCTACGCACTTAGTTGTAGGGGTCCGCGCACTCAGCTGCAGACTACTAGGCCTCTGCGCACTCAGCTGCAGAGCCTTCTCCTACTCTATGACCCAAGACACACTTTACACTTCGAATCAATATCTTAGACTCCTCATGCTTCTAGTCTCTTCATTCATTAGCTATCTTCTACACTTAGAGCCTTGCTCTATTTATATAATCCCATGGTCACGGACCATGGGTAAGTCTATCAAGTTGACATTACAAAAACAAGGGTAGACAACCCTGTGACTCTATTATGACTTCGTGCTCGACACCCACAAATCGCAGAGCATTTACAATGGACTTGGTCAAAACTTGGGCTTTAAGCCCCAAAACATGCCTTGGGGCAATTCCATGCCCAACAGTTCCTTCCTTTTATCTTACCCTCAAATTTCATGAGTGTCTTCTATATAAATATGTGTTAGACTCTGGGGCCTCTCACAATTTGATGCCCAAAGTAATCATGGATCAATTACAAATGCAAATTACTAGACCTTACCATGATTTGTACACCTTTGACTCTGTTAGTCCTTGCAATTTCCTAGGCTAAAAAGGAAATCGAGAAGGGTAAACTCAAACCAGTTCAGCTCAGTAGCTATCCCTACTCAGCATGAGAGGGATCTCTATAAGTCTCTTATCAGTGGTATGAATTTAAAGAAAATGAGTTTTAGGTTAGGTATATATATTTGTTTGTGTGTTTGTGAAAATTTGGGTTTTAGGGTTTGCTGAACTAGGGTTTGGAGCCACAAATAGGTCTAGGTTGTAGGAGTGCAGGAGAAAATATGAGAAGGAGCTAGATATTAGAAGCCATGGTGTATTTAGAATATTGTCAATGTAGTATAGAAGAGAAAGTGTAGAAGAGACTAATGAGCATAAGTAAACATGATTTCATTAGGTAATGGGGGTTTTCACAGTGCATTATATTAGATATCATTTTTTGGGATTCAACTGTGTTAAGTAAGTCATCCATCTATGACCATTTCCATGAGAGGTAGTCATAACTGACTAATTTCTCATGTTTTTTGAATATTCCACTTAACACTCATTTTATTTAGAATATTGTTAGTGTAGTATAGAAGAGAAAGCGTAGAAGAAACTAATGAGCATAAGTAAACATGATTTCATTAGGTATTGGGGGTTTTCGCAGTGCATTATATTAGATATCATTTTTTGGGATTCAACTACATTAAGTAAGTCATTCATCTATGACAATTTCCATGAGAGGTAGTCGTAACAGACTAATTTCTCATGTTTTTTGAATAGTCCACTTAGCACTCATTACATCAGGTGATGCTCACAGGGGTGAAGAAATGGGATTGAAACTAGTGAAATAAATCACATACTGTTAATCATCACTTCCAGAACTTGCACCCACTAACTAGGACTTCCCGGGAGGTCACACATCCTAGATCACCTCTGGCTCAAGTGTGCTTAACTATGGAGTTTTCCCCACAATCAAGCCCACTTAGCTTGCTACCCCATTTGCAAAACTTAGAAAGTATTATGCCTCATTGTTATAGACATATTTGGGCACTGCAACCCCAAACTCATATGTCCATAAACTAAGGACTCGTTAAGTCCCTAAAAGTGTTGTTTCATACCCTAAAGGATCATGGTCAACTGATTACATCATTTCCAAGAAGTTTCACCTGAAAAACTACTCAGAACTAGCCAAAAATGGACCATACAGACTGCTCCATGGGCAAGATGCGATGCATACTGACTGCCAAACTAGCCAGGTGTGATGCATACTGAAATGGCCTTATATGGGGTGTGATGAATGAGAATAGACAAATGGCAGAGATAGTTTGCAAGGTGGATGATCATGGAATCTTCCAGAAACTTCTCCTGTGACATTTACCTCTCTGAATTTGCCCAGGGATGAGTAAGAGATCAATGAAATATCCAAGTGGAACCAAGAACTATCAGTGGAATGACACTAATCAAAAACCCAAAGCTGACTCACACCCTTGCAAGACATCTATAAATGGATCCCTCATCTGAGAGATCTAGAGGCTGGAATTTTGTATTTTGTAAGGAAGTGCTATTGGCTTGTTGGTGAGAAGAGACATTGCATTGTTGGGTGATTTGCTTGTTCATGAGGTGAAGAGGGATTCTGCAACTGGGAGGATGATGCTGGATTAGACAGCTGGGTTATAATCCTCTCTTACATTACTATTAATAAAGTTCTTTGAGTTTTCGTCCATATAATCGTGTATTTGTGAATCTTGTTTATGAATGCAATTGTATGGTCAATGTGTTTCTAATTCTGCATTGTTTATGATGTTTTAGATAGAGATGCTCTGATAGTTTGCTGTTACTTTGACTCTACAGGTACTCTTTGAAGCGGGACAAGTAGGAGAGGAGTGGAAAATTATATCAAGGAAAGGATAAATCAAGCTAGGATCAAAGTGGAAGATACATGTTGGTCCTCTTTTCTTCTATTCCATCTATCACACTTTGTTAGAGCCTAGATTGTCTCAGGCTGAAAAGACAAGGTTCCAGGTCCACATCAAACCACGCTCAGCCTCGTAACTAGCCCTACGAGGACAGGAGAGGGCTCTCTCCGGGTAAATCTCAGCGAAAGATACTCAATGGGGCTGGAGATGACTGATTTAGCAACTGATTTTAGGCTAGGTATTTAAGTGCAAAGGATTTTATTTGAGTTTTTTAGGGTTTTGTTGAAAAAATGGGAAAGGCAAATTGGGCTCGGGGATGAGGCACAGTTTCTGCAGAGTTCTAATTGGGGAAAGGAAGGCAATCGATTTGATGCTTTTAAGTGAGTGATATGGATAGATCGGACTGGTGAGGAGGAGTCTCAAGAATTCCCCTTAAACAGATGAAAACATGAAAATTTAAACAAATTCAAAGGCAGAGCATAACAATTATGGATTCTAGCTTAATCACTCATTTGTTCAAATTCAAAAGAAGAAGCATGAAAATGATACACATAACACTAGATAAACTTACAATTACTCAGAGAATCACACCATCAAAACATAAAGCCACATGGATCCCAAATAGTGTTGCAAAACCTTGGTCTTTCCTTAGCCAAAAATGCAGAAGTGAATGTACAATAGAGTGCCAAACTTTTCCCAAGAGTTCAAACCTGAAAATGACTTAGAAATTACATAATATAGGCAAGCCAAACTATTCCCTTGCATCTAGGGGTCACGCTCATCATTCTAGGAGCTGTTTCAACCAATTCTAAACAAAGCACTAAAATCTAGGCAGTCAAAACGACTTGCCTCTATGAGGTAGGAAACTGATTCATTCATTAAATTTTCACTTTTTGGTGAATGAATCCTCTAGAACAAGTAAATAAGTACAAAAATTACATCATGTTCACCCAATTACATCAATATAGATCAAAAATTACATCACAAAGCAAAACTAGTCAAACTGGCCGAATTTCTAAGCTGGAAGGTGAAAAATTGGGCAAAAAACCTCTGTGCGCTGCGCCAAATTCTGTATGCGTCACGCCACTTTTATGCTGATTTTGAGGCACTTTCTGAAGTACAAATTGAGCCCAAGTGTTCTTTTTGGAAAGACCTACCTGTCTACTTTCCAACCCAAGTGGAATTTCTGAATTTGGTGCCCATTTGCCCCTCCAAAACCTCAATCTCCAAAGACTACTTCCTGTGTGTGAAATTAGGGGCAGAGAGGTCATTTTTAGGGTGTTTTTGACCTCCTCAGGACTCAAAACTTGCCCAAAATTCTTGGACATGCACCAACAGTCGTGATTTTTCATGAAAAATCCAAAACTATAAACTTTTTTACATTTGGAGCCTCCTATCATAAGCGCGCGCCACATGGCGCGGCACACATGGAGAAAAACCCTGTTTTTTGCACAAAAATTTACAAAAATACCAAAAATGCCCCAAATTTCTTGAAATTTGGGCTGGAGCTTCTTCATTAAGTGCTATGTTGGGATAAAGAGGCCTTGGCCAATATCTGAAGATGATCTAGCTCCCTTTGCCTCTTTTGCTTCTTTATTGCCTTCCTCAATTTTGCCTTCAAATTCCTGATTTGGGCCTTGCAGACCTTGTTTTGCACCATGTAGTGGAAAGCCATATGTCTCAGCAATGCATGGTCTTTGTCAGCGTTGTCAAAAATCCTCTCTAATTGCATGTTAACTCTCTCGAGATTGGCCTCCCGATCCTCAGTAATCTCTTGCTCCAATGACGTGAGCTCAAATCTTCTCCTTTGTGCAGCTTGGCGATGCTCACGAATGTTTTGTAGCTCCATGATTGCTTGCTGGTCCTCAAGCTTCTTGTTCCTCTGCTCCAAGTACTTCATGGTCCACTTAGCCCTCTCCAAGTCAAGGGATAAGGCTTCTATCTCTGTTTTCTGCTCATGGATGATCTCTCTAAGTTTGGTGCTTTGTGGACCCGTATCAGTATCATCATCATGAATGAGAATGAAGTCGGTCTCTCGTTCACCTGATGGCTCACCTGAAAGCCCCTCATCCTACATTGGCCTCTTGCCTTTTTCCTGTACCTGTGATGTTGATGGAGGAAATGAGGCCCCTTCCACCTCGGGTGGAGATAACACTCGCTTTGCCGCTGCGAACAAATGTCTGGTGCCTCTCTGATATGTGATGAATACCGGCACACTAGCAGTCTCATGGCGCTCATACTGGTGAGAAGGTTCACCTTCATGCTTAACCTCTGATAATCCCCATGAAGCGCTGAAGAAGTCACGAGATATGAACTCATCCCAAGTGATGCCCTACAATCCAAGCTGATGAACCACCAAAATCTTAATAAGAGAAAAATGATACACACTGTTAAGTTGTTGCTGAGGGGTTTTATGTTGTATAAAGGTGGTCATCCTCTCTATGTTCCAGAAAATGAAATACGAAATGTTCATCATCCGTACCTTGGTGAAATGCACGAGCAACCTGATGTGATAAGCATAAAGACGAGAGAACCGTCCCTCACAGCTGAAATATTTCATGATCAATCTCATTAGTGGAGCATATTCATCTTTCAGATATCGGAACGAGAACACTCTCTTGAGCTGCCTCAAGAAACTGGTTTTGATGTATGGCTCATAATGCTGTTGGTCAATCTTCTGTTTCTTGTGCCATGGTTCACCAATGTTCGGTATCCCGGTTGCTAATGAGACAAATTCTGGTGTAAGTGTGAAGGTGACACCAGCCAAGATAGCTTGATCTCCGTGCAAGTGCAGCACAAAAAGACGAGCCAACTCATGATGAAATTGGACACTAGCCACCTTTTGACAAAACTCATAGCATGACTGATGTTGAAAACACTGCATAGCAAGAGGGCAGGCATACAATTCTGTAAGGGTGGTTGGTTCTTCCCTAACATGTCTGCCACTTTTATGAGGCCTCTGGGGTGCCTGTTCTTCGAAGGGAGAGTCACTTTGGGTTTCCACCTCATAGTCCGATGAATGCTCAAATGCCATGATTGCTGTACAAAATACCTTGAAGAAAAGATGTTGTTGTATATAAACTGTGATCAGACTGCTCTTTAATGATGTATGAAACTACTGTGGTGTAATGCAATATAGTTGGATTTTTCCACCAAGGGGAAAAACAAATGCAACCAGGGAATGTTAGGAAGGGGAAAACAGTAGGGGATTAGAGAATATTGAAATAAATTTTATTAGGGAGAGGAGGGGGATTTTATGTATGGGAATAGGGTTAGGGTTTGGGATAATTTTATAAGGGTTAGGGTTTTGGGTTTTTGGGATTTGAATGTAGGAAGGAAAATGTAGGATTAATGAGCTTAGTGGGGGGGGGGGGGAGCGGGGAGTAGGAAATGATGAAACAAGGGTGAAATGGGGAAGGAGGAGAGTCCTTGGTGACAAATCAAAGATTTAGGAACCCACAACAATCTTCCTTTAAAGGCACTTTAGAGGGAGGGTTTGGATTTGTGTGTCAACTGTTACCACCCATAAACCACCATCATGTATCACAAAATTTGATGCAACATCAAGAAGAAGGCCCTACCTGGCAAATCCATGCAAGGAATGAGCAACTTGAAGAGATTTGAAACAATTTCAGGCTTTGGACTGCATGCGCCGCGCCAAGATCCCGGTGCACCGTGCGCTTCCAGTGCGCCACGCCGATTCAGAATAACACTGGATGAAAACTCCCAGTGCACTGCGTGCTTCCAGTGTGCCGCGCCACCTGTTCTGTGTGCCGCGCCGGCAAGTTGCAAACAATTTCTCTCCAAAACATGCACTTTCTCACCCAATTCGCTTTGAAATGCTTTTCTTCGACCTTGGCATGCAGAATGACATTCATCTTCATAGAAAAACCTTTATAAAGACATTGATTTGATTTTTGGTTCTTTAAAACCCATTTTGTAATGTTTTGCAATTGGCACTTTTTCACAATTAATACAACTTTGACTTTTTGTTTCCTCGATTTTTTTGGTTGAAATGATGAATTTCTTGGCGATTTTTTGTAGGAATAGCTGACATGGAATTTGGCAAAGGAGACTAGGGCTACCATTGAAGATTTCAAGAACTGAAATTTTTTGAAAATTATTACAAAAAAGAAAATGTCGACTTGTCTTCAAAACAGAGTTTTGAAGAAAAGTCATAATCCATCCGTATGACGATAAAAATCTTTGAAATAATAACTTATCAAGAATCTCCCTCTGGCCTACTGGCTTTATTAGACCTTGTGAAGACATAGTTGGACTAACCCTAGACCTAATGATTAAAATGACTGTTATGACCTAGAAACTGAAACAAGGCTGCAAATGACTTTTAAGACTTGATTTTGATGAACAAACCTGAGCCAGCAGTGAAAAGCATGAGGGGGATGAATGAAAAAAGCCCTTTCGACAGATTTATGGCATGCTCCTAACGGAATGCAACTAATCGAGCGAGATGGGACACCTAAAAATGAAATGCAAAAATAGTTTTTATCTCTGATAGAGGGATGACCAAACCGACTCTAACACACTTAAAGGAACTCTTAAAAAGCTTTCATTGTTAGTTTCTAAGATAGCTACCCATCTTAGTGGGACTAGCAGTTCGAATCGACACTAGTTTTCCCTGAAACAAAATGGCGACTCCACTGGGGAATGAATAGTTTGTTTTGTTTGTTTATTGTTTGCTTTATAAACTACAGACATAACCTGAAGTTAGCCATCTAGCCTTTGAAACGCCTTTTCTATGCAATTGTGAAGTAGATGAATGTTGCTTCAGTCAATCTCTGGGTTGGTTTATGAACTAAACATCTGAGTTACAAAGCATTCTAAGTGCCCTTTTGGTAGCTTAGAACCTCATCAGATCTTAACCTTATGCTTTATTTTTACTCTCCATCATTACTCAGCCTAAATCACTGAACTTAGCTGCAAATTTTGAGCAAAAACCAAGCTCAGTTTCACTCCTTGGTCCATCACACTGCCTGTAACTGTGCAACCTAGATGCATTGCACCTCTCATGTGTTGTAGGTGAGATTATCCCTGTTTCCCTGTGTTGCAGGTGCGATGATTGAGTGATAATGCTTTCTTCTCTGAAAGTTGGTTTTTTCCTCCTTGTTTTCAAATTTATTCAGTAGTTTTGCTGTACATGATCAATACCTTCTTGCTGAAACCTTCTTCCTTCACATATTTCAGCCTCCATTAGTTAGGAATTGTAAATGTTTTTGTGTATTTGTCAATCATTGGCAATCTTCCTTTGTCGAAAGTAGCCTAATCGAACTGTCGTTTTTGATGCAAGTGTCGTAATTGTCATTTTAAATCAAAAGAAGAGTGTCGTAAAGTCTTCCTCTTCTAGATAGTTGATTGTACTTTTGTCATTGTACTTGATTTGAGTTATTAGTATTGGAAGTGTAAAAAAACAGTTTTTATTTCGAAATCGAAAAGTGTCGTCTTAGTCTTCCGTTCATTTTGAAAAGAAATTGTTAGAAGTGTCACTTTGAAAGAAAATAGTTCAGATCTGTACTTAGCTTTCCTTTTTGGCATTCACACATTAAGGAAGCATAAAACAAATACATGCATGCGCATTCACATTTTGACTGCATGCAAAATTTGATTTAGGAAAGTGCATTTAGTGTGTGCTCTATGCTTTCTGCTGAAAGAAAAATCATAATCTTCTTTCCTTTGTAGCTAGGATTTTCATTGATAAAATAACATAAATGACTGTTTATCATTTTAGATTGCATATTTAGGAATTTCACACCTACATCACATGGTGAACCTTGAAAGACAAACTTCTAAGCAAGATCAACTCTAAAATAAACCTCAATGAACATAAAAACGCTTTGGAACCTAACGCAACACATCTAGAAGTCTAGGCTAGAGACATGTTCTGGCATCGTAAAACCTGGTAACTATCATTTTCATCGAAGGCTGGGTGATTCCTCCTCTTTGATACGACAAGTGCCAGTACGGACTTGTTCTCCCCGTACTGTTGATTATATATTGGGAGACCACAATAGGCTGATATCCTTTATCCTTAGGAAGTTGTGTCTACCGCCATATCGATCGTAATGCACTGAACACAACATTCAGGAAGATTGACTACCGTACATAAGCCCTTGGTAATTTCTCTATCATTTATCACCAAGGTGTATTTTGCAGTTTTACAAACGGTTTGGTAAACCCTCTGTCTAGATTTACAGAGCAGTCACTTTCGTTCCTTTTCGACTCCTTAAAAGAAAAGGTCCATCTGAGAACTTGTCACTTTAGGCTTATTAAAAATCGAAGGGGACTAGGGTCACCTTTAGCTTTTTCTCGACTCTTAAAAATTGAAACAGAAAGTTGCGTCAAAGTGTCTAAAATTTATTTTAATTAGAATAACATCCCTGTTCATTTGTTGATCTAAGGTTGAGATAATGGAGTCTACCAATCAAGGAATCCCTCTTGGAGGGAATCCTAGTCCTTTCTCCTGTTGGGGAGATATTGGTTCTCCATATATGGCTACATTGTCCCTTCTAGGAATCACAATCGGCCTACCGGTATGGCTTTTCTCGACCTTCGTCTTTCAAAACATCGTAATTCCTCAACAATCTAATCAACAACTAGATGATATTGAAGTTACCCCTTCGCCTTCTACTTCATTTGTCTCTCCTTCCCCTTCTTCCTCTTCGCTTGGTGAAACTAGTGACACTAAAAACCAAGTAACTGAGAAGAAAAATAAAGGGAAGGAGAAGAAGAAGAATCCGGCTAAAAAAGGAAACAACAATGCATCATCTGGCGAAAATCTGCACACTAAAGTTTCCAAACCAAAAACTCCATGCGTAATTTGCAAGGAGATACATTATTATCAAGATTGCCCTTGCATCCCACAGATCTTGAGAGAATGGTCTCCCTAGTTGCACCATTCGGTGTCATCAACCTCTGACAATCAGGTTGACAGTGCACCATCAACTAGTGAAAATGAGGTCAATAGACAAAAAGGAAAAGTCAGAGTTCCATGTAGGTTATGTGAAGGTGATCATACTCTTCACCGTTGTCCTTTTCTACACGAAGCCAAAAGCATTTTGGATAACCGTCCTACTTCACCGCAACAACTTCCACCTTGATACAAGAAACTCTTGCCTAGTCCTTGGCTAGTTGAAAACTTGATTGACATAACTCGATTTCCGATCGAATCACATATCATTGAAAGTGAACCTCTTAAGTCCACACCAGACCAAAGTCAACTAGTCGAGATGGTAGTCGACCCATTCTTGCCTTCAGATGATACAATTCCCGAAGAGAATGAGAATGACACCGTTCAAATTCTTTTATCGATACACAGTCTAATGAACTTGGGGGCAACCCACCCATTCCTTTACAACAGGAAGAGACCCCCCTAGTTCATGAAACTTATCCAGACATTTATCCGGTACCTCCTCCGAGCAGTCTAGTCATTTTCTTTGATTGGAATCAACTAGCAAAACCTTGCCTTCCATCTAATGTACCATTCTGAATCATAGTACAAGTTTACAAAATGATCATGTCTGGCACTATCATAGATGAAGGGGCTTCGATGAGTATCCTTTCTTCAACAGCTTGGAAAGTGCTTGGTTCACCATCGCTTTTTCTTGAAAAACAAAATTTGTTGGGCTTCAACAAAGGAACCAGTCGACCATTAGGGATCCTTCCAAAGTTGCTAATAACTTTGAGAAAGAAAACCGTTCATTTGAATGTGATGGTAGTCCAAGGTCCACTAGATTACAATCTACTCCTTGGACGTGACTATATATATAGCATGGAAGCCATTGTTTCCACATTCTTTCGAGTGATGTGTTTTCCACATGAAGGAAGACTGGTGCAACTTTTTGACCAGCTTTCATTTCCTGGTTCAAACACAGCTATGGATCAAACATCATCCCTAAATGGTCTCTTCGCATCAACAATGTCTCTTCAACCTTCATTCCATCCACCTAATTACCGTGAGTAGTTCGGTGAGTGTGATGAAGGTTAGGGGGCATGCACCCTAGTTTGCTTTAGTAGGTGAACCCAGAGGAAAAGAGAGATTTTCTTGAAAGGTCATAACACTTGGACTGAATAACATTCCCGTATAGGTTATGTAATCAGTATGACACACTTATTTCCTTTGTACAATTGTGAATGGAAGCTCATAGCATTCACCTTCATATGTTATGTGATTGGAAGCTCACAACAATCACCTTCGTCTATTTCGATGGACAAAGCAAAGGAAGAGTTTTTGTCTACCGACAAAAACAATCTTGCCTAACCGCAGGGACTTCCATTTGGTAACCTGGAAACTCTCCTTTTATTGAAAGACCTGGGGGCATGCAAACCTTTGCATGCAAGTGAAAAACGACCTTTGATTTTCTTAGTTTGTAGGTTCTCAACCCTTTAACCTCGTAGCTCGGTCATTTCTAGCTTGCATAAAGAGGTCATGAGAACATGTTATAGTAGTGTTCAAGCTCATTAAAAAATAAATCTACCAAGAGACATTATCAAAAGACTGGTAAGATCAATGTTCCGGCAAGGTTCAAGCTCGTTAAAAAATCAACCTGCACTGAGCACATGGCACAAGGTTCAAGCTCATTAAAAAATAAACCCGCCTTTGGTAAATAACCTTTGTGATCACTTTGCTATCAACCCTTTTGAGCCTTGGTTGTGTTCCTTCCGTCACCTCCATTTCATTTGGCTGACCATACGCTTCCACTTGATTGTTTACCCTCTTGAGGAACATCTGAAATGAGTGATTCTAATTGCCACCCTCTTCACAATGCCATGTTTTGAGAAGTTCCAAACTTACCTGGAACCAGCTGCTACCCAGAAATACCACTCATTCCTCAAAAAACAAGTCTCTTTTAAACTCTTTTTAGACTCGTTAAATATAAAAATATTGTCAAGCTATTGCCTTTCCAGCTCATTAAAATAAAGGGAACGCTATCCCTCTCATATATTTTAATCTTTTTGGACTTGAGGGATTATTAAACAAAAAGATCGAGTGCTTGTCTTTGTCAGCTCGTTAAAGCTATCAAAAAGTCATCCCTTTTGTATTATTTTATACTTTTTTGGACTTAAAGGATTATGCCATGAAAAAGGACTATTGGAGTCTCCTTTTTGTCCCTTTTCAAACTCTCTAAACATGAAAAGGACTGAGTTATCTTTGTCGCTAAACTCGTTAAAACAATAGCAAAAAACTTGTCCACCCAGACAATAACGAGTCTCACTGACGCTATGCTCACTAAACACAAAGCGACAGGTTTGCCCAAAGGGAAAATTATAGAGCAAGCATATGTTATCCTCCTTAATCTTGTTAAAAATAAAGAGGTACTGGTTAGCAATGACTGGGGAAAAATGGGAAGAAAACTTGAAGAACTCTATTGGTAGTAGGTCGCTCTTGAAAATGACACTTTCCATCCATCATTTTGATTGAGTTGGGTTGGATTTTTCCATTTACCGTCACCATTGGTCCTCCGTACCATCCATGGGGTTAATGCTACCAAGTCCATATCAATGTCACCAATATGTTCAAGAGAAGTCATTCAGAGAATTTACCATCTAGCAAATGCCTCATCCACTACATTACACCCACTCTTCATTTTTCATGGCCGGCATTCCTAAACCTTATATCATCAGATCGTTTTCACCTCCACAAAAATCATTTGCTCTGTTTCACGTTGTAGATGTGGGATACATCAAGGTGCTCCTACAACAGGTCACTTCTTGTCGACATTAGCTCATTATCCAAGAAGTTGACTTAGAAACAACCCTTTTAGTACTTTGAAGCTTGCATGCCTCAATGGAAAATTTCTCACTTCTGGCAACAGGTTTACATCAATGACCTTCAACCGAAAGACTTTGCATGGTGTTCGAAATTGGCTCGTATATTCACACCACGCGAATTGCACTGTAGTACCTTGAGGGTCATCATCATTATCGGTGACTCCACTCGCATCTGTTAATAGCTTACATTATTGGCTGGTAATTAGGCGATGTCTTTCCATGTTCGACTTGAGAACATCTTTTCACATGGATCGACTTGTACATCGGGCGAAGATTGGATGAGTTTTGAAGACCCCAGATCTAGTTTCATCCATCCGAGCTGTGATATATTCAGGAAAATAAAGACATCAATTGTACACAGAAGCTGCACAGATATCCATCTAAGCCAGGGAAGATGACTCTTCATACGAAGGATCACCAGTCTGCAACAACAGATGTTTGTCTGTGCTATGTACATGAAAATGAGTTTATAAAGTTGAGCATGGGAATGCCTGCCTCAACTAGATCATGAAAATAATATGATGATGATGTATTGTATTGTATCTTATATAGGTCACCTTCTAGTACGAATACCTCGGATCCTCATGATAAAGCATTTCACCCGACATCAAAAGATTTACGACCTCATGCTTTATGGGGCAGCTGTTATAGACCTATTTGGGCACTACAACCCCAAAGTTATATGTCCATAAACTAAGGAATCCTTAAGTCCCTAAAAGTTTTGTTTCATACCCTAAAGGATTATGGTCAACCGATTACATCATTTCCCAGAAGTTCCACCTGAAAAACTACTTAGAACTGGCCAAAACTATACCATACAGGCTGCTCCATGGGAAATATGTGATGCATACTGACTACCAAACTGGCTAGGTGCGATGCATACTGAAATGGCCTTATGTGGGGTGAGATGAGCGAGAATAGACAAATGGCAGATATAGTTTGCAAGGTGGATGATCATGGAATCTTCCAGAAACTTCTCCTGTGACACTTGCCTCTCTAAATTCACCCAGGGATGAGTAAGAGATCAATGAAATCTCCAAGTGGAACCAATAACTATCAATGGAATGACACTAATCAAAAACCTAGAGTTGACTCACACCCTTGCAAGACATCTATAAATGGATCCCTCATCTGAGAGATCTAGAGGCTGGAATTTTGTATTTTGTAAGGAAGTGTTGTTGGTGAGAAGAGACATTGCATTGTTGGGTGATTTTCTTGTTCATGAGGTTAAGAGGGCTTCTACAACTGGGAGGATGATGTTGGATCAGACAGCTAGGTTGTAATCCTCTCTTACATTACTATTAATAAAATTCTTTGAGTTTTCCTCCATATAATCGTGTATTTGTGAATCTTGTTTATGAATGCAATTGTATGGTCAATGTGTTTCTGATTCTGCATTGTTTATGATGTTTTAGATAGAGATGCTTTGATAGTTTTCTGTTACTTTGACTTTGCAGGTACTCTTTGAAGCAGGACAAGTAGGAGAGGAGTGGAAAATTCTATCAAGGAAAGGAGAAATCAAGCTAGGATCAAAGTGGAAGATCCAAGTTGGTCATCTTTCCTTATCTTCCATCTATCACACTTAAAGGAACTCTTAAAAATATTTCATTGTTTGTTTCTAAGATAGCTACCCATCTTAGTGGGACTAGAAGTTCGAATCGACACTAGTTTTCCTTGAAATACTCATGAAACATTCAAGTAGAGTTCCCTTCACTCTTTTGAATTAAGTATTGGTGGTTTTCACTGTGCATTATATTAGATATCAATTTTTGGGATTCAAGTGTGTTAAGTAAGTCATTCATCTATGACCACTTCCATGAGAGGTAGTTGTAATTGACTATTTTCTCATGTTTTTTGAATAGTCCACTTAGCACTCATTGCATCAAGTGATGCTCACAGGGGTGAAGAAGTGGGATTGAAACTAGTGAAATAAATCACATAGCTTCAATCATCACTCCCGGAGCTTGCACCCGATAACCAGGACTTCCTGGGAGGTCACCCATCCCAGAACGCCTCTGGCTCAAGCACGCTTAACTATGGAGTTTTCCCCACAATCAAGCCCACTTAGCTTGCTACCCCATTTGAAAAACCTTAGCAAGTATTGTGCCTCATGAATCAATCAAGTAGAGTTCCCTTCACTCTTTTGAACTAAGTATTAGGGGTTTTCCCAGTGAATTATATTAGATATCATTTTTGGGATTCTACTGCGTTAAGTAAGTCATTCATATATGACTATTTCCATGAGAGGTAGTCATAACTAACTAATTTCTCATGTTTTTTGAATAGTCCACTTAGCACTAATTGCATTAGGTGATTCTCACAGGGGTGAAGTAGTGGGATTGAAACTAGTGAAATAAATCACATAGTGCCAATCATCACTTTCAGGGCTTGCACCCGGTAACTAGGAACTCTCGAGAGGTAACCCATCCTAGATTGCCTCTGTCTCAAGCGCGCTTCACTATGGAGTTTCCCCACAATCAAGCCCACTTAGCTTGCCACCCCATTTGCAAAACCTTAGCAAGTATTGTGCCTCATGAATCATTCCAGTAGAGTTCCCTTCAGTCCTTTGAATTAAGTATTGGCGGATTTCACAGTGCATTATATTAGATATCATTTTTTGGGATTCAACTATGTTAAGCAAGTCATTCATGTATGACCATTTCCATGAGAGGTAGTTGTAACTAACTAATTTATCATGTTTTTCGAATAGTCCACTTAGTACTAATTGCATCAGGTGATGCTCAAAGGGGTGAACAAGTGGGATTGAAGCTAGTGAAATAAATCACATAGCATTAATCATCACTTCTGGGGCTTTCATCTAGTAACTAGGACTTCCCAGGACGTCAGCCATCTCAGATCGCCTCTAGATCAAGAACGCTTAACTGTGGTGTTTTCCCCATAGTTAAGCACACTTAATTGTGGATTTTTCCCCAATGAAAAAATGAATTGAACACCACAAATAACAACACTTTCGCCCTTCAACTGAGTTGCCACCCAATCTGTTAACTTCTCATGAAAACCCACCTCACTCAACGTGTTGCAGAAATCCAAGCAATGTGCATCATTAAAGAACTATTTGATAAAGGGATATGAGTTGATTTCACTGCAATTTGATGGCTCATATTTGAGGATTTTCCCTCCCTTGTGATTTCTCTTCCTCTCTCGTGAATATTTTGCCTCCATGATCACAAAAACCCTAGTAGTAGGAAAATGAGAAAAAATGTGAGGTACGAGTGGAAAATGAAGTGATGTGAAGGTTGAGTTTGACAAAATGGTAAATGAGGTTTGAAAGAGGTGGAAATGAGCTAACAAGAGTTGATGAAAATGAGTGGAATAACAATGGAGGAATGATCTACTTGTGAGAAGGAAAAACATAGCTTTTAGTAAAAGTGCCCAAAAATCCCTAGGAATGAACTGGGTTTCACTTTTGGAGAGGTAAAATTATGTTTTGAGGTTGATTGAGTGGTTAAAATAGTTTATCAAAGATGTATATAGGTGTAGGTCAACATTTTACATGTTTAGAAACCAAGAAATAAAAACGGTCACCTCAACCTATCATTCTCGATGAGATATTTCACTACATACCCTAATTGAAAAAAATAATTGGCATGAGATGATTTTGAAAAGAAAAGAAAGAAGAATAATGGTGTAATTACTTGTTGCTTGGCCTAGGAAGTAATGAAATCATGTTAAAAAGCCAAAAAATTGAATTTGGGAGATATTTGGGCATTTTTTGGATACTTTGGCCCATTCACAATGCAGTTAGGTTGAGCGCAGCGTAGTGTACCTGTGCACAGCGCAAGCCTTGTCTCTGTGTGCAACACCTTGAGATGTTTTCCAATTTTGCCTAAAAATCGACTTTTTCTCTCTTTTGGAGTGGAGATCTTGATATTCAAGAGTGAATAAGAGGTAAATGAAACAAGTTTGGGGCTTTTGAGTTTATATAGGCAAAATTATTTCTCTTTTTAAAAATAAATGGGACCCACAAACCTTTGAAAAACTAATTTTTTTCACTTTTGAAAACAGAGTCACTTTTAATGCTGAAACTCGAGTTGTCTTTTCACTTTCTTGATCACTCGAATTTCTTCTTCTAGAACTTTTCAAACATGAAAACATGATGAATGTGTGATAACTCACAAATCAATACCAAAGAGATACTTGTCATGCTCTATTCACGACTGGATTTATTCATGAAAATGGTGGACCTTGGAAACCTTAGCGACCTAATGGATGGCTTGAAATTAAATGGAATGATGATGATAACTGACTTACTTTTATTATGACACCTTCATAGAAATGTTATAGATGACCAGCATGAGTGAATTTTGAAAAGACTAAGTTCATTTCTAGATTGACCAAACAGTGACGAAATTTTACTATGTAAACCTAGTGACATAAAAAAATTGATTTTGATAGTCCTGATAAGCATTGTAAAAGCACATTTGATCTAGGTGACACGCTAACAAGACTGACACTAACATTGGCTCCAGTTGGGGATGGCAGCTCCTTGGAGGTGTCAGGAACACCGTAGACCTAGTAGCCTTGTTCATTGCGCATGGAGTCAAAATGCAATGACTAAACTCAAACAGAAAACTAACTGACTCATTAACTGAATTGACTTAAAAAAAAACATACTGACTGAACTTACTTATGGTAGCAGATCATCGGGATCTTATGGCCTTCACCTTGGGTTTCAAATCCTGATGATGACCACCCACCTGATCCCCCCAGTGTAAGCAATCCAGCAAATGGCTACTTATTTGAATTATTCTCATATTTTCCTTGAGCAGGCAGAAAAAACAAAAGCTAGGCCACTCCAAGTGTCCACTGGACATGTGCTCATGATCCATAAATACAAGAAAAATCATATTCCCAAATGGCTGCAACAAATCCGTGTAAGGATCCTTAAAAATATGAAATGTTACCTTGTCTTGCAATCCAGCAAAAATACAAGTACTCCTTTCATTTTTATCTGAAATAATATTTGGTTATTGATCCATAGGAAGGTATAGGGAAGTATGATTTTCTACTACCTAAGTGTTGGCTGTAAATTCCTGAAGCATGAGCAACTCTGATTCTATCTTTGGCATACTGTCTATCTCAGACTCATACTCTTCCAATTCATAGTCTAAATCATCCTTGAACAGAACACATTCTTCAATATTATTAAACATGTCTACCATATCCTCTTCATGAAAGAAAACAGACTCTATTAGCTTATCTCCTTGCAGGAAATCTACATCAAAAATTGGCTTACTCACAATCATTTTCTCTATAGTTTCATCAGTCTCATGAGTGTCATCATTTAAACCCAGATTTTCATTTTCAATAATGGAAGAACTTTCACTTACACATTCTTCACTCTGTGAGCACTGCAAACCTGCTTTAACTTGAGATGTAACATGGTTTTTCAAGAGTTGATCTATTTCATCTTCAGATAGAGGAGAACACTGAGTTTTATATAAATCAACATTGGCTTGGTGATTTTTATTTTCAAGATCAGGAATAGGCCTTTCTCTATTTTGATCCCAGTCTGTTTCATCCAAGGAGGAAGCTATTGATTCTTGCTGTGAGGAAAAATAATAAAGGGCTTCTAATACATTGTCTTCCATACATTCTTCATCCCCATACGAATTTTGAAGAAATTGAATAAAATTTTCAGAAATCTCACAACATCTATCCATCATTAATAAGGAAAAACTGCATCTTTGATAATGCTAAAAGAAAATTGAACAAAAATCCTTTAGAGAATATAAACTAGAAGATGGTAGACTCGCATACCATTTCCTCACCATTTCCTCCAAGGTATCCATGAAAATCTTCATCAGACAATCTTCAGGAAACTTAGCCTTTAATCTGTGAATATGAAAATGAAATTTGACCAAATGCAAACTAGCATCTTCTCCATCCTAACCTTTAAACTTTGGCAACCCCGTTTTCCATTCTATACAAGGAATTTTATTTGGAAAACCAGGAATATGAGCTTGATTCATAGGAGCATACCTTCAAGCAGTTGAATCCATCTTGAAAACAATTAAGACACCAAGAAGTTCTTCAAACTACCGGTTTTTTATCAGTGGAGTTGCCATGAAATTTCTGAACCTTTGGATTCTTCGACACTGGAGTCGCCAGGTGAAAGATGCACAACCTTTCTTGTGTCTTATCACTGTTCACCATTAGTAGTCATATATGATCCTTGTTCTTTCCCAGGGAAGATATATCACTCATTTCGTTTCCCTAGCAGCGGCGCCAAAAATGTTAGCCCTTACAATTTCCTAGGCTGAAAAGGAAATCGAGAACGGTAACCTCAAACCACTTCAGCTCAGTAGCTATCCCTATTGAGCATGAGAGGGATCTCTCTAAATCTCTTATCAATCATATGACTTTAAAGCAAATGAGTTTTAGGCTAGGTATATATATTTGTTTATGTGTTTGTGAAAATTTGGGTTTTAGGGTTTGGAGCCACAAATAGGTCCAGGTTGTAGGAGTGCAGGACAAAATATGAGAAGGAGCTAGATATCATAAGCCATGGTGTATTTAGAATATTTTCAGTGTAGTATAAAAGAGAAAGTGTAGAAGAAAATAATGAGCATAAGTAAACTTGATTTCATTAGTTAGGAAGACATAAACATAACTATGAAAACCAGATAAACGGAGCTTGAGAAAGAACAATTTTGTATATTTCACTGTAAGGAATCCATATAAACAAGAGAAATCATGCAGATAAATATATTTTAACCTTTAGAAAATAGATAGAATGAAGAACAAACACAATGAACTCATTCGGCTAGAGTTCCTTGAAAATAGTTGCAACTGTCTCTGTATTAGCTGAAAAGATGATTACATGCAAGCCTCATCCACAAAAAGTCCAACTCCTCTCTAAAAGAGAAAATGATACATATAGACTCTCTTAGACTACTTTCCCACCTTGAGGAGTCGAATTCCTTGGTGGAGGAACTGACTCCAAGAATCTCTCAACCAACAGGTGAGAGTGAGAAGGTGAAACTCAAACACTTCTTGAAGAGTTTATTTAGGAGTTTGCTTCCTTTATGAGGCCTAATAAACATAAAACATCACCTAGCCTAAAAATTAGTGTCATTACATAAAGAGTCTGACTTTGACTAAGTCAAATTGGAAACTAGAAATTTTACACAGTGAAATTTACAAATTAAAACACAGAAAAGTGCAGAAGCATAATGCCGACTTTGTGCTGATTTTTTGGTGCCTTTAAGAGGTCCAAATGTAAGTCTGAGAGAACGGTCAACTAGCCCTGCAAGTTTAGTTTCCTGAACAGTCTTAATTTTTGAATTTGACCCATGGGAAGGCCTTAAAAAATCCATTCTCTCAAGGTCACTCCAGGGGTGCAGTGCCTGTCAAAAAGGGTCAGAATGCTAGTTTTTGCCACTTTTTTGCACTTTTCTCCAAAATTGAGCCAGATCTATAAAATTTGATAAAATGGATTTTTAGAGGATGGAAATATCTTTCCAAAAATATAAAAATTTCCTAAAATAGATGCCTGAGGAAGAGGTGCAGCGCCCTACTAATTTTCTGAATTTAGCTCCAAAATTCGCAAAAAACCAAAAGTGCTCAGAATTTTCTCAAAATTGGCTAGAAGTTGTAAAATTATGTATCTTAAACCTTCATATATGCTTCAGCAAGCATATCCAAGTTTCCCTCATCCTTTTGGTCCTTTTTGGCTTCTTTGAGCTTGTTTTCAAACTGCTTTACCTTGACATTGGCGATCATGTTTTGAGCCTAGTAGTGGTGAGCCATTTTCTTAAGCAACTCATTATCTTTGTTTTACTTCTCAAGGAGCTTCTCCAAGTGTTCATTCACCCTATTGACCCAATACTCCTTGTCTTGATTGACCTCAAGAGAAATTCTGTCCTCTAGGTCTATGTCTTCATTCAACAGGATGTGTTCTTCCTCTTCTTGTGATACCTTCTTTAGGTCCTTTATTCTTGGATTTTTCCTCTTACCTTTCCCTTTTTCTCCTTTAGGCTCACTTGACTCTATGATTTCTTTTCCCTTTCCAACCTGTTGTAATAACTTGGTTTGCTCTTTTTCCATGATCAATTGCTTTGCTTTGAGCTGACTATTCTCTAGTTCAAGGAATGAAATGATGTATCTAGCTCTTGCAATGTTGATTGTAAGCTCTTTGATCTGATAGTATTTATCTCTAATTTTCTACTGCATACTTGAAGTCTGATCCTCTACCTCTAAATCAACTAGCTCAAACTCATGCTCAATTGTGTCTTTATCCCGTGCTGTTGATCCCTTCTTTGTTGATGTAGAAGGCTTGGCCCATTTCTCACCATGAGAAGCAAACACAAGCCTTTTCCCTCTCTTGTACGTCCTCATCACCTCAAGCTTAGGTGCTTGAGCTTTCTCAACTAATTTTCTAGAGGACCCCACTTCCATTTGCTGTTTTGGTATGCCAGAGGACTTAGTTGCTTCATTGGCTTCACACGATTTCAGGGTTGTTTCCAAAAAGGTCTCCCAAGTCATACCTTTCTCTACAAGCTAGTGAAGGAATATAGTATTGATCATACTATGATGAAATAGGCTTGGTTAGTTCTCCTTATTCTTCATTTGTATCTTCTCTGACATTTTGGAAATACTCATAAATAGGTAATTAGACATGTTGAGTGGCTTCTGAGAGGTGAAGTGCATTAGGAGGCGAATATGATAAGCACACAACCTGGAGAATCTTCCTTCACATGTAAATAACTTCATGATAATCTTCATTAAAGGGGCATATTTCTCCAATAAGTATCTGAAAGGCATAGTGCGAGCATGCTTTTCCTTGTATGGTGTTTTTAAGAAAGGCTTATAATATTCAAGATCTAGGTTCATTCCCTTAAACCAATATTCACCATTGTTCGGTAGCCTTGTAGTAAGTGAAATGGAGGCCATTGAAAAAATGAATTCAACACCAGAAATAACAACACTTTCACCCTTCAATTGAGTTTCCACCCAATCTGTCAACTCCTCATGAAAACCCACCTCACTCACCTTGTTGCAGAAATCCAAGCAATGTGCATCTTCAAAGAACTGTTTGATAAAGGGATATGAGTTGATTTCACTACAATTTTATGGCTCATATCTCAGGATTTTCCCTCCCTTTTGATGTCTCTTCCTCTCTGGTGAAGATATTTCCTCTATGATCACAAAATCCTTAGCAACAGGAAAATGAGAAAAATTGTGAGGTATGAGTGGAAAATGAAGTGATGTGAAGGTGGAGTTTGAAAAAATGGTAAAGGAGGTTTGAAAGAGGTGGAAAAGAACTAAGGAAATTTGATGAAAATGAGTGGAACAACAATGGAGTAATGACCTTCTTGTGAGAAGGAAAAACATAGTTTTTAGTGAAAGTGCCCAAAAATCCCTAGGAATGAACTAGGGTTTCACTTTTGGAGACGTAAAATTCTATTTTGAGGTTGATTAAGTGGTTAAAATAGTTTATCAAACATGTATATAGGTGTAGGGAAACCTTTTACATGTTTAGAAACCAGGAAAAAAAAATGGTCACCTCAACCTATCATTCTCGACGAGAAATTTCACTACAAAACCTAATTGAAAAAAATCATTGGCATGAGATGATTTTGAAAAGCAAAGAAGGAAGAATAATGGTGTACTTACTTGTTGCTTGTCTTAGGAAGTAATGAAATCAGGTTAACAAGCCGAAAAAATGAATTTGGGAGAGATTTGGGTGTTTTCTCGATACTCTGGCCCATGTGCAGCACAGTTAGGCCGAGCGCAATGCCTGAGCATAGTGCCTTGAGATTTTTTCCAATTTTTCCTAAAAATCGACTTTTTCTTTCTTTTGTAGTGGAGAGCTCGATACTCAAGAGCGAATAAGAGGTAAATGAAACAAGTTTGGGGCTTTTGAGTTTATATAGTAAAAATTATTTCTCTTTTTAAAAAGAAATGGGACCCACAAACCTTTGAAAAATTGATTATTTATTTATTTATTTTTTATTTTTAATTTTTAATTTTATTTATTATTTATTTATTTATTTTATTTTATTTTATTTTATTTATTTGTTTATTTATTTTTTATTTTTATTTTTTATTTTTTATTTTTTATTTTTTATTTTTTTTTTTATTTTGTATTTTTTATATTTTTATTTTTTTTGTATTTTTTGTATTTTTTTTATATTTTTTATATTTTTATTTATATTTTTATATTTTTATTTATTTTATTTTATTTTATTTTATTTATTTATTTATTTAATTTTTTTTTTTTTTCAGTTTTGAAAAACAAAGTCACTTTAATGTTGAAACCTGGGTTGTCTTTTCATTTTCTTGAGCACTGGAATTCCTTCTTCTAGAACTTTTCAAACATGAAAACATGATGAATGTGTGATAACTCACAAATCAATACCAAAGAGCTGCTTGTCATGCTCTATTCACTGTTGGGTTTATTAATGAAAATGGTGTATTTTGGAAACCCTAGCGACCTAATGTATGGCTTGAAACTAAATGGAATGATGATGATAGTTGACTTGCTTTTATTATGACACCTTCATAGAAATGTGATAGGTGACCAACATGAGTGAATTTTGAAAAGACTGATTTCATTTCTAGACTGACCAAGAAGTGACCAAATTTTACTATGTAAACCTAGTGACATAAAAAAATTGATTTTGGTAGTCCTGACAAGCATTGTAAAAGCACATTTGATCCAGGTGATAGGCTAACAAGACTGACACTAGCAGACTCCAAGAAAGTTCATTGTCTCGGACTAATCAAAGAACCAGTTATAAATTTAGCACAAATCCCTATAAAGTGTGTAGTGCTAGACATTGTAGTCACATATATCCCCCCAAGTTTGGAAAGTTGTTATCTAGTTCATGTTGTGCCAAATTAGGAGAAATCTATAGATGGATATGTCTTATGCTACTATTCTTGTATATGGGGGTAAAAATATTAGGTTATACAGAGAGGTAAGATTCATTAATACTATTTATAAGGTTGATTAAGCAAAAAATCATCTGATTCATGTTGTTGATCAGGATTTTGGAAGTTTCAAATTATCATCTAATGATCTCCAAAATTCGTAACTTAGCATTGAGAAGATCATGAATAAACCTAAATATATAAAAATTGATGTGTGGAAGTTATACTTTGATGGGGATTTTTCTAAAATGGGGTTGGAGCAGGAGTTGTATTGATTTCTCCAGATAAAGAAAACATAACCCAATCCTTTAAGTTATACTTCGATGTTACTAATAATGTAGCAGAATATGAAGCCCTACTTCTAGGCCTTGAGTTAGCTAAAAGTGTGAAAGTTCAAAACTCAAGTGTTTTCAGTAGCTTGGAAATGATTGTAAAACAGGTAAGAAATCTATGCCAAGCAAAACATCATAGGCTTAGATCTTGTCAAAATGAGGTATGGGATTCTTGTTGGGATGGGGTCCCCTGGGTTTGTTTTGGGGTTAAGATAACCCAAGTTTTGGTACAGTTTTGTAAATAATGTAAAGTATTGGTGATTTATGGATGCAGAGCACGTAGATGAATAAGAGTCAAAGGGGTTTAGCCCCTTGTTTTATGTAAAGTTTGAGTCAGTTTTGGGATTCACCCATGGTTTGCAGACCATGGCATTGTATTTAAAAGGCTACAAGTACATGTCTTAGGGAGTCTAAGGCATTAAGAAGTAGTATGAAGAAGTGATAGAAAGAAGAAGTGGATAAGATAGAAGAAGAAAGGCTCTATAGATGAGTGTGCAGAGGCCTAGGTAGAGTTCACAGTTGAGTGCACGAACCCCTATAGGTGTGTGCACAAGGCAGTTTTGAGTTTGTAATCCTGAATTGAAGATCAATAAAGACAGTTTTATGAAGAATTCTTGTGTATTTATATTTATTTCTGTTAATGTTATATGTTGTCGATGAAAGATGTGTTTATGGAATATTGATTGAATTCTACGCAATTCTCTTCAATAGGTGGTAATGATGTATGGAATGCATGTCTAAGTACTTTCACGAAGACTCAAATGAATTCTCTTATGTTTACTAATAACTTAAGTAAATCTACGCGAAACCTGATTTAGGATTGATCTCTAATGCACGTAAGTTGATAAATTGACTGTTAAAGGTCCACAAGGACTAATTGTAGACCCTCATGAAGGTCTAAAGGCTATTGTAATAGAGTTGCGGCAGCGTGCCCTAAGAGTGTACCGATCTGTGTGAAGGCGGATCTGAGGCACTAGAAGACATCACACTAGTCTCTAGATGTAGAAACTTGGTTCTTTCATCCACCCATACTGATTTAGGTGAGACTATAGCCTATGCTACATGGGTCGTTGCTGACAGGGCAAGTATTGTAGGGTTTTTTTGGTTGGCGCAGATAACTCTAAACCTAGTTTAGGACCCCCTTAAGCCAACAAATGGTTCCATTGTCGAGACCGGTATCTACTGGAAAGGGATGTATGATGTTGCATCATTGGAATCCAACCAAGAAAGAAATTCAAAAGTGGTTGGATCAGAAGATTCACAAGTTCATGGCGCAAGAAAATAGGAATCCACACTTATCAAAGGAAGAGTGGTTGAATAGGTATTTGTATACAGAGATACATGAGATCTTCTTCTGCACTTTTCCCATTGAACTATATGAGTGGTTAGCTAAATTAATAGACAATCAAGGAAGGTGGAAGATTGATAGTCCTATAATGTGGACTCTAGAATTAGTGCGACAGCTAGAAACATCTGAAAACAAGATCACACGGGTTGTCAATCATTGACTTGATCGAATTCTAGGAGGATTTGTTACAAAATTTGCAGTTGATACCTCAGTCAGCTATAGTGAAGCGGAGCAACGATTTTTCAAAGGACCGCGAGGTAAGTATTTAAGATCATTGAATACTTGGATTAAAATGTTTTTATGTGAAAAATGGGTGATGCCATTGCCTTGATGTTCGGAGCTACGTGAAGTGGATGACTCTTTATAAATTGCGAAGGATCAGGACCAGAGTATATTCCATTGATTGGACCTTCTTTAAGTGACATTGAAGGAGCGTAACAGACCTCACCATGAAGCGCTATTTAGCTAATCACTCAGGGGATTCCTTGAACAAATCATCCTTCCACCCCACCTCCACCACCATTCAACATGGTGAACGCAATGAAGATGTCGATCTTCAAGGACATATGGATTGAAGTTACAGAGCACTTTTGGTTTGTTGTGAATGTTGTTTGGACATTGCAACATATTACTAATGACAATATAAAGAAGGCACAAATGGTTACCACTCTACAGGATCACGCACTAACCTGGTATATTAAGTATTGTTCTGATAATATGCTTGCAATGCTAGCAAAAACTAAGGTAGATTTAAACAAGGAGTTTAGTTAGCCTAAGTCTGACTCACAGTCAGTAGTTAGATTCAAAGAAATAATGATGAGGGCCGATGAGACACCTTGGGAATTATATCAAAGGTTGAAGTTTCAAATTCGAGAAGCTAACATGCAGCTCATAGATAGTCAACATCGCGAATGGTTTGTTGCTTCACTTCTACCCCACTTGAGAATATCTCTGTCACAACAGAAGATAGGAACATAGGCAGAAGTTGTGGAAATCATGATGAGGTTGCATGCATCCCCTATTCAGGATATGACCTTGGGAATACAACAAATTCACTCACAATTAGCAATATTACACCTGGAGTTATAGAGTTTGAAGAAAGATAAGGAGACTAAACCATAAGTGCGCATGGAAGTTTTGTGTTTGAAGTGCAAGAGCCAAGTGCACGATAAAGACCACTGTCCCATCTACATCAATTATATTACAGGATGAGGGCCAATTCCCCTAAAGCCAGAATCTCCAGCAGGGCTGAGTGTGGGGGCTGAGCAATGGTGTGTTATTTGTCAAGTTTCTAGACAACATGTGATGGATAATTTCTGTTTACTTCAAAAGTTTGTCCAGACACCCCAACAGTTGTTCTGAAACTTCTACAAATGAGTGGGTCATGATGAGTGCCACTGTTGAAGCTATGAGATGATGATGGAAATAACACCTAAATACTTGATGCAAGAATAAACTTAGCCTCTAGAGTAGGGCTTTAGAGGAGCTCACGGATGTTATCAAGGTCGAGGATGGGGTTGCGGTGGAGGGGGACCTAGTAGAGGTCACGGTTAGATTATCTGCTACAACTGTAGACAGTTAGGGCACTACATGCGAGAGTTTTAGAATTAGACACACCCGTCATGTCAATACTGCAGCCAGTTCAACCATGCTATAGAAGAATGCCTGTTGTTGATATCTAAGATGCAGGAGAAGAAAACACAGCCTCAACAGCCTAAGCATAACTTACAGATGATGAGAACTGAGCCCCACAAAGAGGATCAAAACGTGAATATAGTTTTGAGAAGTGGAATAACGACTGACGATGATAAAGGTAAACAACCTGAAGAGGACGGATGGGCCTGTAAGGCCCCAGAGAAAGAAGTTGGATTTGATCTAAATCATGCTAAGGAAAATTTTATGGAAGCCAAGAAGAGCTTCACTAAGGCCTCCACCTCAGGAAGCTAGGACAAGGTGTGAGAAACTAGCACGCCTGCAGAAGTTGATCCTTCTGTACTCACTACATTTTTGGAGACCTGCATAAAACTATTGCGCGATAGAAAATTTGTGGAAGGCCTACAATAATTAGTAAACAAATGCACCAGCAAAGAGAAGGTCCTTGATGGACACTGGGTTGTTAGAAAAATTTTCAAACATAAGGCACGAACAGGGCGCAAGATGAGGCTCACGGCGTAGATAGGTGATTATGAGGTGGGCTAGGCCATCTTGGATCTGGGGTCCGATGCGAACATATTACCAAAACAGACATGGGAAAGGATGGGGAGACCTATGCTGCAGTGGTCTCAAATTCAACTTAGGATGGAAAGTCAACAGAAAATCATCCCCATGGGATGATTATATGGAGTAACAGTTGATATAGAATTTGTGAGCGTGATGGCCAACTTTGAGGTTATAAAAATCGTCGATGACAATAATCCATACCTCGTGCTCCTGGGAATTGACTGGGCCATTGATATGAATGGGGTCATTTATTTGAAGAAGAGGACAATGTCATTTGGAAGAAAATTGCTTCATGTTGTATTACCATTGGACCTTGTAGAAGGGGCATGATATACTAAACCAATTTGTGATTATGAGGAAAGTGATGATGAACTAGATCAAATCTACAAAATAACAGTGTGAGGCTAGGACTAGATCAATCCGATGGTAGATGGGAGGATTGCGTGGGATTAGGAGAGTTCCTGCACCTCTAATTCAGACGAGGAATTAGAGTATTGGAAGAACCGCTTGCATGAAGTGTCTACATTGTGATGCAATATAATAACAAATTCATTGCACTGTGTTTCATTAGAGGTAAGGAAACTGCCCTATTATGATGGTTTAACTGATGTAGATCTGGTTTGGATGAATTTGAGCACGAAGTCACTGAGGATCACTGCTTCCAAGAATTAGATTTGGCACTGCACGCTATGCCTGCACGATGGTGGGGTATGCATAAGGATAGTTTTGCTGGATGGTGAGATTACAGAAGAATGATGAAGTTACAGTTTGGGCATGTTATCACCATAATGAGTGGGAAATACAATGGAAGGGATGATCCACATGATCACCTAGCGAAATGGACTAAAGCATGGGGAACAAAACCGTAGCTAGAGTGGGTACACATATTTTGCCATACTTTGGATATAATTCCCATCAACTAGTATATGGAAACGAAGCTCCTCCATGGCACCGCAGAATGGGATATATTGAAGTAAGGATTCTTATTGACCTTCAGCTTTGAATATGGCTTTGTAGGCATAGATAAGGTGCTACAAGAAATTGAGGTGGTTATCTTCATAACGCCAAAGGAACCTATGGAATGGACCCAACCAGATTGGAGCAGCCAGATGTGCCATGTGTTGGAAAGCTATAATGTGACCATTGAAGAGGAGGATGAATATCTAAGAAAAATTAATATTCCATATGTAGAAGGGTATCGCAAAGTCAAAGGCCCACAAATAGAAAACCCAAACATATCTGCGTTGGTGAAGACAAAGCAAGTAAACATTGGCACTGAAGCAGAACTGAACTTTGCGAAGATTGGAGATTATTAAGACGATGCTACTGTGGATAAAGTTGTTGAGTTACTTGGTGAATACTAGGATCTCTTCCCTACTAAGTTTTTGGATTTTAAGGGCATATTAGCGATTTTGGTGTTATGAAGGTCACTTTGAAGCCAGACACAAAGCCTATTAAATAGAGGTCATATCGCCTTAATCCTAAATACAAGGAACAGGTTTTCCAAGAGTTGGATAAGATGTTGGAGGCACGCATCATAGAACCAGTTGAATAATCTGATTGGATGAGCCCGATGGTGGTTTAGGAGAAGAAACAAAAAGGTGAAGTAAGGATTTGCATAGATCTATGGAAGCTTAATGATGTGCATGTCCATGAACCATTCCTAATGCCATTTACAGATGAAGTGTTAGACAATGGTGGAGGTTGGAATCCGACTCCTTTATTGATCGATTTTCTGGGTATCATCAGATCTGTTATCTCAAAATCAGGCCCTGGAAGGCTGCAGACCAGGAAGACTTCAAGTAACTATTTCAAACCTACTTTAGGCTGAGGCTTAGCCTCCCCAACCTGAGAGGGCTCTCTCAAAGGATTAAAGGTTTTTTTGATTATGATCAGGTGGCTAACTCTTGTGAAACAAATAAAAATGAAAATGTTGGAAACACAACTAACAAGTATCCATTGGGCTTATGGAGTCATATATGATTCAGTATTAACAGTAGGGTTGGCTTTGCATAAAATTCAAGGCATTTAGATTTCAACATATGTAGAGCACACCAAACACATAGAAGGCAGTTTACGAGTATATGAAGGAAATTAGAGAACTGTAAGTGATTTCTAAGTAATCAAATAATCATAAAACTGTAGATAACATGAAAAGAGAACAAAATAAACTCATACATTGAACTCTCTATGATTCTTGAGAAGCATAAGCCAGTACTGTATTACCAACAAAAAAAGAGTCTTTACATAAGCCAAATATCAGAGCTTTTTTCCACAAATTTCCAACCCTTGGTACATTTCTCTTTCTCTTATATATAGAGTTCTTTTACAAAGCTGAGCTTCCTCCTCCAACATGAGGGGAACTCGAATTCTACTTCTTATGACACCTATTCAAATTTTAACTACCTATTAAATGTAACAAACTGCTACTAGACTTTTTAGATATCTAAGTCAAATAGGAGTCTAACTCCATATCATGTTAATAATAGCATTAATTACAATCATTCTCGTTCTTTGACAAGTGGTCTTTTTTTAGTTTGGCTGTGGTGGATGTTTGAAGCTCCATACTGGTCCTCAATGTCACATCTTCTTCATTGCCCCTGAAAAATAGGAAACTGCCCCTGTTTATCTGCCTTTGGTTTTCCTCAAAGATATTCAAATCCAATGAACCATGCCCTTCATCTTTGATTATACAAAATATATTAGAATTCCACGTCCTTGATGTGTTGTCAACATTTTCCATGTGTGAAGACAAAAGCTCCTCCAAGCTGTCTGACATATCATGGACTGTAGTAAATGTGATCACTTTATAACAAAAAGTTTAGAGTTGGGTTCGAATATATGTTTCCTCCACCTGTCTTGACCTTGTTGAAAGTTGATACCTTTAGATGATCCCTTGAAGATATTCTTTTTTCAAAAAATTTCCCTCGGTCTTTCAAAATCAGTTGACTGAGTTTAAATTATGTAGCTTCAGCAGTTTCGTAGCGCGCTACGAAACTGTTGTGCATTAGTCATCATCTTCAGCAGTTTCGTAGCGCGCTACAAAACTGCTGTCTAATTCCAAAAACACATTTTCAACCCAAAATTTTGCTATTTTGAGCCTCTTGATATGTAAACATCCCTTTCAATTGCTCCAAAGCTTTTCAAAACTGAGTGGAAATATATGATTCTTCAAGAAAGATTATAACAAGGAAAACCATCAAAATTTGAAACATACCCTTACTTGATGTGTGACTCCCTTAAGGAAATTATTTCTACTGGCTTAACTGTATCTTTAAGTCTTCAATTTGTTTCTTCATGACTCTGAGCCCAGCTCTCAGGTTTGTATTGATCTTTCTGATGAATTGCGCTTCCTTTATTGCAGGGACAGTCCAGCTACGGAATTGAACATTAAAATCAACCACCTCAGGTATTTGAAATGTTTTGTCCTCCCACCGAGCTTGCATTTGGTTAAAATAAGCCTCTTTGATTGCAAATTTCCTGGAGGCTTTCTTCAATCTAGCAATTTCAAAGTTTGCCAATTCTAACCTCCTTTTCAACTCTTCCATACTATATTCTTCTTGAAGGGTAACTTCTTTGCCTTTATCTTTTCCTTCATGAGGCTGTGTTACCTCCCCTATTTCATCTGCTCTTGGCAGTACCTCCTGTATTTGTTTAAAATTCCTCGTTATGGATCTCCTTGGCTTAAATACAAATTGATCAACCTGATCATCAAACTTGAGTTTTTTCGAGGCTTTGACTCTCTTAGCCTTGTCTTTTCCTGATCTCTATCAAATCTGATTGAACCAGGGGAGATTCTTCAATGTCAATGGCTTGCAATAAGTCATTTAAGTCTCCCTTTGAAAGAGGGCTTTCTTCAATAATCACTGATTTTCCTTTTTCTTTAGCTACCTGGCTCCTAGTCCTTCTTCTTTGAACTCCTTCACCTGTGCTTGATTCATGTGCACCTTCTTTGACCTGAGTTTTCTCTTTAAGGGACTGCTGGGGTGTATCCTAGATAGTCAGTGGCTTGGTGAATTCTCTTACTTGTTTCCTAGCCTTCAACTTTGAAAACCTCTTGGATCTTGTTTCTGCCTAATGACTAGTTGTTGTTGGAAGATCTTTTGCAGCTTGAGGACTGAGACTGGTCTCGTTCTTGAAACAAGACATGAATATGAATGTGGGCCAGTCCCTACCTACTCTCTGGAGTTCATGCAGAACAATCAACTTAATTAAATCTTGGTGAAACAATGAGGTCTCACAAGCTTCTTTCCTTAGCTGCACCTTATCACACATTTTACTTAAGCTACGGAATAAGTAAAAAGGTAAATCAAGGGATATCTTTCCTGTAAAATGTAGCAGAAGCTTGAAATGGTATGAATACACCTTACTATATCTCCCTTCATAGGTAAGGTACCTTTGTATACAGGTAAGCAGATTGGCATATGAGTCATTGACATAATTTCTAGGCACAAACTTGTTTAAATTTGAGTCAATGTACTCCGACTTTAGAAATTCTTTGCAGGGGGTCATATCAAATTTGAAATTCTTAAACCAAGTTTCTTGTCCCCTTGGAATCTTAGTAACTGTGGATATTACCTTTGGTGAGACTTGCAATTCGAGCATCCCAACCTTCGAATTCAACCCTGTGAAATTCAAAGCAAATTCCTTGGTGATTTGTGCATGACCTCCCTGGAGTTTCTCACAAAAATTCCAACATCCAACCTGCTTGAATGCATGCTCAACTTCTTTGTTTTTCAAGACAATGTCTACACATTCAGGTTCGTTTCTCAAGCATCTGCCTGATCTGTGGTCTTTTGTTTCTGCAGATCCCTCCATGAGACTTCAGCGTAATGAAGGTTTGAAATGCTAACACTGCTCAAACTTCAATCTCTGCCTGGCTTGAATCACTGCCTCGCTTGATAACAATGCATTCAAATTGAAAACTTGTAGACTTGTTCCCCATGCAATGAATACAATCATCATTAAGACTGTGAATACCTGGCTTTTCTTGGAACTTGCAATTCATGTGTACCAAGGTACCTAGCGGCTGTAATGATGGAGATAAGCGGTTGGACATGATATGTGGAGTGTATAAGCTGACATTGAATGATGAAACCATAACTGAACTTGATAGATTTGAAAGTTAGGAAATATTTGCTACGGATTGCACGAATCTCCGATTTCGTAGCGCAGCCAGTGTAAAATTTGAGTTATGTGCTACGAAATCACCTAAAACATGTTGCACTGCGAAATTGCTAAAAATATTTAAAAGGATTTATGCGCTGTGAAAACACTTCAAAATGATTTATGCGCTACGAAATCACCTAAAGAGCTTTGTGGCACATAGTAACCTTTGAACAAAGCTGACACATGGTTATGAGACGGGTGATGAATGAGAATGCATAATTGACCTTTATTTAAGTATACCATCAAGACTCCTAAGACTCAGACTCTAAGGCAAACAAAAATCAAACTTAGACTAGCACCGACCTTTACCATCAAATTAATGTGAGAAATTTGGGCATTAGACTTCTTAAGTGATAACAAGATCAAGATCGCACGTGAGGATAGGAGAAAAACAATCTTCGCGACAGAGTGGGGTGTTTTCAGTACACTCTGATGCCATTTGGACTCAAGAATGTGCCTTGATATTTTCCCGCATAGTCATAGTGGTATTCAAAGAGTTCATTCATAAGTTCCTAGAAGTATACTTTGATGACTAGACGGTGTTTGGATTAGTGAAGTGCCATGTAGTAAGTTTGTGCCTGATGTTGGATACGTGTCACAGATACTAGATCATGTTGAATTTGAAGAAATGAATATTTTGTGTTCCCTTTGGGATCTTGTTGGGTCACATTGTGTGCAAGCAAGGATTGATGGTGGAACCTGCAAATATTGTGGTAATTATGAATTTGGAAGCCTATAGGAACGTCAAGCAGCTATGTGCGACACTGGGACATATGGGTACTAAATAAAATTTAACAAATCTTATGCTCAAATTACTACACCCATGGAGAAATTGCTAATGAAGGATGCAACATTCTGTTGGGACAAAGAATGCCAGCGTAACCTAGATGTTAAGGAATTTAGACTTCTGTGATCCATAACATTGTTTAGATAATCTTCGGCGAAATCACATAATTAATCTTTTGTCGACGCGTTTCGAACCAACAAGTGTGGTTCATCGTCAGGATAAGTTGAAGAACTGATCTGGCTTAGCTTGAAAGAAAAGATGGTCACTTCGCCAACCTTGGTATTCCTTGATAGAAAAAGGAGTTTCACGTACATGTGGATTCCTCTTGCATTGCGTTGGGTGCAGTGCTAACATAGGCTAGTGAAGGATAAATGGACTATCCTATAGCCTTCACGAGTAGGAAATTATCGAAGGCTGAGAAGAATTATTCAATTATTGAGCATGAAGGATTGACCATGGTGTACGTGTTGCAAAAATTTAGGCGTTATCTATTAGGAGGGCATTTCAAGATGTACATAGATCATTCTACCTTGAAATACTTGGTCAATAAGCCTATGTTGGGGGGAAAGATCTGCAGATGGTTACTATTATTCTAGGAGTATGACTTTGAAGTCATTGTGAATCCAGGGAGGTTAAATCTAGGACCTGACCATATGTCACGAATCGAAATAGGAGAGGAGCCTAATAATCTAGAGGAAGGGTTGACAAAATTTGAACAAGATAGCATTCTTGTTGAAGCTCATGGGGGAGGTGTGGGAGGTCATTATGCAGGAAAGGAAACTGCATAAAAGCTTTTACACGTAGGTCTATGGTGGCCTACCTTGCACAAGGATTCCAAGGCGTATTGTAGGGCATGTGATGCATGTCAAAGAACTGGTATACTATCACGAAGAGATGAGTTTCCAATACATCCTCAAGTATCTTTACAACCCTTTGAGAAATGGGTGATTGATTTTGTTGGACCAATTCAGCTACCTGGAAAGAAAATGAGTGCGTGTTATATCATCACCACGACAGAATACCTAAGCAGATGGGTGGAAGCACTGTCAGTTAAGGATTGTACAGGGGTTATGACAACAAAATTTTTGTTTGAGTATGTCTTAACCAGATTTGGCTGCCCAAAAGTGTTGATGAGTGATAGAGGTACAAACTTTTTGAATGAAATGATCAACATGTTGACTGAAGAATTCTAGGTCTACCATCAGAAGAGTACACCGTATCACCCATAGGGTAATGGAACTGTTGAATTCTTCAATAAGATCATGGAGAACGCATTAGCGAAGATCTGCAATATGCAACAAAATGACTAGGATGTGCACGTACTTACAGTACTATGGGCTTATAGGATTACTTGTAAGAAGCTGACAGGGAAATCATCATTTAGATTAGTATATGGGGTCGAAGTTGTAATGCTGGTGGAGTATATTGTGCCTAGTTTGCACATAGCAGCCCTGACGGGTATGGTGGATCGCGAGGCCTTGGAAGAATAGCTTGCGTAGCTGATGGAGCTCGAAGAGGATTTATTTTTGGCAAAATTTCATCAACAAGTATAGAAGGAATGTGAAAAAGCATGGAATGATCGCCATATCAAGCTTCACACATTCAAGGTAAATGATCTTATCTTGTTATATGATAGTAAATTCACTAAATTTCTGGGTAAATTCCATATGCATTGGTTAAGGCCATACATTGTCAAAGAAAGTATAGATGGAGGCACAGTTCAGCTCGTGAAGTTGAATGGGAAACTCTTCCTAGGAAAATTGAATGGGAACATGTTAAAATTGTATACAGGGGATCTTGCATAATGACTATATGACAGTAGGATAGTCTTAGCGCTCTGGGAGTTGCAAGGGAGCACGAGACTATAGAATACATTGCCTAGTTTGAAGGACAACATTGCGAGCAGGTTGTGTGGATAATGACAAAGATACAACCCATGAAGCTGCGCTCAGGAAGCTGTGCCATAGAGGAAGGCATAAAGCAGCACAACCGAAAAATGATTGTTGGAGTTATTTTTCATGACTTGATAGCCATAAGATAGTTAAGTGGAGTGGGATGGTGGCATTTAAGGAAAAAATATTTGAAGATCTGCCTCCAAAAAAATATTTATTATCAGAAATTGGGGGGAATAGTTGAATTTGAATTCAAAACGCCCTATAAATTATGCGTGTCGGTCCAAGAGAGAACACTTTTCACTCTTAGAATAGTTGTTGAATTTCACTATTGTTGCCTATGAGCTGACCATTTTGGGAAGAATTCTTGTCATGAACAAACATGTCTCCTGAATCCCACGAGTTGTTTATAGAGAGAATAACTACCACCAACCCAATTGAATCCCTAATTTTGGAAGCAGCTATATCTGATGCATTAGGACCAGAAGTTTCAAGTATAAAGGCTATGCCTGCAGTGCCCGCAATGCCAAGGTCGCTCAAGCTGAAAAAAACCATGACCAAAGACAAACAACTTGCAAGAGAAGCAATCCAAAACAAAGGAAAATAAGAAAACGTTGATGGTACTACACGCATCCCCCAGGAAGCATACTGAAACATAGAAGCAAAAGAAAGATTAGTAGCTGGAGAAAGTAGTGGACCTAGAGGTGGAAGAAGCCCAAGGAATAGAGGATAATGATGTTGAAGGAGCAGAACCCATAACAAGGCTACCCAAGTATATCCCTCCATGAAAGGGAAAAGCAAAGGTCACGAAGGACCCTGATGCTGAGAAGTTCACAATATCCATGTCCCTGCTACCTGAGTAGGTCACTTTTGAAGGCCCGTGGCTCAGAAGGATCCCACTGCTGAAAATGGAGGATTAGGACCTCACCGACCATGCTAAATTTCCACATTTGGTGACGGACAGTTATATGTGGATGGTTTGTTATGCAGAAATAGGTGTTACAACATTGGAAACAGAGGAATGGGTCCGCGGTGTCAAGCACTCACGGTTACTCAATCTTCTGTGGGTGCCACATTACCATAGTACCCCCATTAATATGATATCTATGCACCAGCTGATAACATTGGTGCATGATGGATGTTTATGGCTACAAGGGCCTATCCCCATTACAGACATGCTCATTCACAGAATCACACACCTGCCTTATAAAGGTGCAAACCCGGCTAAGGAGTTTGGCAGAAAGACTGGGGAGAAATACCTTGTAGAAAGGGTGAAGAAGGATTACAACCTCCTCAAGAAGTCGTGAGGGTATTCCATTATTTCCATAACAAACCCAACAATTCAATTGGCTACCCAGATTTTAGCAGGGAAGATGATGAGAAAATTCCATGCGGATGAAGTTTTGGCACCTGTAGTTTCCCTTATTGTGCAATGCGTGAAAGGCATCCAATTTAATTGGGCAAGATACCTCTGTCAGGAGTTCCTAGTGAATTGTCAAGAGGCCCAATATGAAACTAAGTCATTTCACTACACTTGATTATTGTTGTCAATTGTTCTCATTGCATGGAAATTGTCGGATGATAACCAATTTCCTCCACTCGAGTAAGGATTTCCAGAGGTAGCAAAATTCACTCCTTATGGTCCATAAAGGATGTCACGTGGATTACAAAGATGAAGATATTTTGGGTTCTTATGGAAATGGATCTCCATATGACCATCAATCAACGCCTGAGGTTGTCCCCAACCTTGTTCACATAGCTGTCAACCTATGTGGCATTCAAGGCTGACTTCCACAGAGTCTATATCGAAGCGCGGAAGAATCCAAAGTAGAAATAGCATCAGTTTCCGTATTTGGTATCAGAACCGGATGTGAAGGAGATTGTATCGAAATGGTCTGCTGAGTGGCGCACCCCATCAGACTTAGTTGCTGGACCAAGCATGGGTGCGGAAATTTCTGTTGTGCAGAAATGCAAGGAGGCTACTAAGAAGGCTACGTGTACCCCAGTAGAATAGAAAAAGAAGGAAGTCACAAAAAAGGCTCGTGTGGAGCAAAAACATGCTGCTAAGGATTAGGTGGAGGAAGAATAATGCAAGTCATAGAAAGGTGACAAGTCACCTTTGCAGGAGATGGAGGAAGATGAGATTTCAGGACAAGGCGACAGAGGATATGAGGGGAAGAGCACGCAATTTATTTTTAAAAGATGTGGCATGGAGTAGAAGGGTGGAACACAGAAGAAGAAGAAATTTGATAGAACGCGGGTTGATCCCATGGTACTATAGGAGGGTGATCTCAATGAGATCGGTGACAAAATTCAGGACACCGCCACAGAAGGGTTCCAACAATTTGAGAAACAATACATATAGATGTTGGGGGACATTCAAAAGGATCTGTGATAGTTGCAGATCAAAGCTACCAGAATCCAAGAAGATGTTGGGAAGACGAGCAACATGCAAGCCAGTTTGTCACGAGGAAAGAATGCCATCACGAAGATGGCATGGTCATAGGATGTGAGAATCTTCCCTTTACTTGAAGGGTCAGTTCACACTGAAACAGATGAACAACGCGCCCTACTTCACAAAGTCACAAACATGGGATTGAACCTTGTTTTACTATCCCTTGAATCTCTACATGCATTACTATAGGGAGTCGCAGAAGAGCTCAGGATCAGAGATCAATAGGAACTCTATGCTGTTAGTGAAATTAAAGTCAATAATCAGCAATTGTTCATTGAAAAGATGCAGGCTCTAAATAAAAAGATGCTACAAGTGCATAGTTCGTGTCTGGAGTTAGAAGTAACAGAGGCATGTAAGACAGTACCTAAGCTTCACATCCCGAAGGATGCACAACTAGAAGCCAAAATTAGAAAACTCGTCACGGGTGTGTGGGATGCTAAAGAAGATGTTGAACGAGTCACTTTTGAGTTCAACATGAAGATTACAAAGATGTAGTTAAAGTTGCAGCCCACAACTCCGCCTGAGATCTGGGAGCAACGCGGAGTTGCGAAGGAAGGCATGGGTACATTGGATGCCACAAATCACTAACTATGCATCACTATTTGAGCAGGCTATGGAGCTGCAGAAAGATCCGAACCTACAGATGTTGAACACAAAGGTAAGGGAGCTACAGTGCCAATATGATGAGGTCAGGGCGACTATGCGCCTTAGCACCACGATAGTGTCTTTCCAAGTTATAGGAAGGAAAACTACTATTGGCATAGGCGGAGGAAGCACAGAAGAAGGAGGCCTTGCTAAGGTGCAGGTTGCAGCCTTGGTTGGAGGAAGCTTATCTAGTCATGAAAACCATTTAGGATAAGCTTAAAGGCCTACAGAAGAAACAACAAATGATGAGGCTAGCCATAGAAGGACCAACCATGGAAAAATTGGTCGAGGAAGTTCAACAAGCAACAACATATATCGTTGCTCAAGTTGTAGTGGTTTAGGTGGATCTAGGGGATCTTAGTAGTAAGATCGCAACACCAGTAGAGTGACTTGAGGGCGAGTCATGATCTTTGTGTTGGGGGCCTGTTGGGATGTGGTCCCCTGAGTTAGTTTTGGGTTAAGATAACCCAAGTTTTGGTACAGTTTTGTATATTGTAAAGTCTCCACGATTTGTGGATGTGGAGTGTGTAGATGAATATGAGTCAAAGGGGTTTAGCCCCTTGTTTTATGTAAAGTTTGAGTCAGTTTTGAGATTCACCCATGGTCTGCAGACCATGGAATTATGAAAAAGGCTATAAATAGGTTTGTCTTAGGGAGTCTAAGGCATTAAGAAGTAGTATGAAGAAGTGATAGGAAGAAGAAGTGGGTAAGATAGAAGAATAAAGGATCTACTGCTGAGTGCACAGCAGCCTAGGTAGAGTCCACACCTGAGTGCGAAGACCCCTACAACTGTGTGTGTATGTCAGTTTTGAGTATGTAATCCTGAATTGAAGATCAATAAAGATAGTTTTCCAAAGAATTCTTGCATATTTTTGTTTATTTCTGTTGATGTTATATGTTGTCGATAAATTATGTGTTTATGGAATATTGATTGAATGCTACACAATTCTCTTGAATCAGTGTTAATGATGTACGTGATGCATGTCTAAGTAATTTCATGAAGACTCAAATGAATTCTCTTATGTTTACTAATAACTTAAGTAAATCTGCACCAACCCTAATTTAGGATTGTTCTCTGATGCGCGTAAGTCGATAAATTGATTGTTAAAGGTTCGCAAGGATTGATTGTAGACCTTCGCGAAGGTCTAAAGGCTACTGTAACAGTGTTGCAACAGCATGCCCTAAGAGTGTATCGATCTGTACCAAGTCAAATCTGAGGCATTGGAAGACATCACACTAGTCTCTGGATGCAGAAACTTGGTTCTTGCATCTCCCCATATTGCTTCCGGTGAGACTGCAGCATGTGCTACGCGGGTTGTTGTCGAAAGGGCCAGTAGTGTAGGGTTTTGTTGGTTGGTGCAACTAACTTTAAACCTGGGTTAGGACCCCCTAAGACAATAATTATGTAGAGAACTATTTTTAGCCTTCAACATTACAACAATCCCAAGAGATGAGAACATTTATGCAAACTCCTTAGCAGTTTTTGCCAAATCCTTTAAAACTCTTGATCCAATGCAGCTACAATATCAAATTTAGGTAAAATATAGGCCTTCAATCCTTAATAATCTTAAACACTGGCAAGTGTTTGAATATGATGAACAATTGAATATTTTCCTGCAGGCAATTGATGAATTTTAAACCTTACAAATTGAGGAAGAAAAAATTATTGATCATAAATCAACTCATGAAAATTAAGCTTCATAGTTAAATAATAAGATAGTTGATCATAATATCCTCCAATTTCCAAACAATTACATTCCCAAGGTTCTAATCCCGCTTGAAAAGATTGTTGATAATAATCATGTCCCAAAAACTTCATTACTTAATACACATGAAGAAGATGAAGAAGAAGACTATAATATTGGAATTCATGAAGAAATTAAAAATGTGAAAATTTCAGTTTCATTACCTAAGGACATAAAAGGAAAGTATATCAGTGTTTAAAACATTATAAAGATGTCTTTTCCTGGCCGTATGAAGAGCTCAAAACTTATGGCACAAGCCTCGCTGAGCATAAGTGTTGGGGGGAAAAGTATCTAATGCAGAATGCCTCTATCCCACTCTGAAGGTGATAGTACTCCAGCAACAACTGAATGCAAAGCTATTCAAAGTTTCTTCTTTATGAGATGAGAGAGGGAAGAAAAGGATGATCTACTAACCGTTATCTTGCGCTTAATAGTCGATCCAGTCTTCACTCCTTGCTGCTTGCTCCTAACTCCTTGCTCTTTCACCGGCCCAGCTACACAAAGATCCTGTAAAAGCACAAGAAAAGGAAACTACAAGAAGCATACATCCATAACTGATTTAAGGATTAGAATAAATCAAATATACAAGCATCAATACGCCACAAAGATACATGCATATAGAAGAACCTCAAATACTTTATTGATAATAGAAGTAAAGTTCTGAGAGAGTTACAACCACAGTGGGCCCAATCCAGCAACACCTCCCAGCTGAAAGAAATCTCCTCTTCACCTCCTTCAAGCAAAACACCCAATAGTTCTATACACAAACCAACAGCACTTCCTTACTTGCACAAAATTCCAGCCTCCCTAGACCTCATGAGAGAGCTCTATATATAGGGTTTTGGAGAAAGGATGAGTCATCTTGAGACTGGCCTGAAGCTGACTTGTGTCCTCTCCCACTTTAGTTAATCTTCAGTTCTTGAGTCCACTTGGAGAATCTTGCTTCCACTTGGAGATCAAGACTCTCTTACTCATCACTAGGCGAATTCCTTGACCCAAGTGTCAGTTTGGAAGCTTCCTGGGCATTTGACACCTTGCAGAATGACTGTGCCACTTGGCAAATCTCGCCCAGCGCAGGTAGCCTTCATTAGTTTTGACCTTCAGCGCAGGTACAAGGAGGAGCAGTTGACATTCAGCGCAGATGCTCAGTGGAGCAGCTGACATGATCCAGAAATAGCCTGTTTTTGAGTGTTTTTGTGTGGAGAACTGATTCTCAGTGCTGTGGTTTGTAGACCTTGTTCCTCTAAGGGTAAGAACAACATGTTTAGGGACTTTGGATCCCTCAGATTATTGACATTTCATGCTCCATGCTGTTAGGCACAAAAATGTCTATAACAGTTGCCCCCTAAAGTATGAGGTCGTTTATCGGGTGAAATGCTTTATTAGGAGGATCCGAAGTTCATTCAATCGCTGAGAGGTGCCCTGCAATAAAATACAATACAATACATTATTTTTCATTCTGCTTTCATGATCTAGCTGAGGCGGGCATTCCCATGCTCAGCTTTATAAATTCATTTTGGTACACATAACAGACGACCGTCTGATTATACACTGATAATTCTCTGCTGAAATTATCATCCTTTGGTTAGGATGATCATCTGCTGCAATGATGTACATATCAAATGTCTTTATATTTCCTGAATATATATCGCAGCCCGGATGGATGAAACTAGATCCGGGGTCTTCAATCTCGTTCGATCTTCACTCTAAGTACAAGTCGATCCATGTGAGAATTTCGCTGAAGTCGAACATGGAAAGACATCGCTTGATTACCGGTCAATAATGTAAACCATTAACAAGCGCGAGAGGAATCACCAATAATGACAATGACCCTCAAGGTACTGCAGTACAATTCACGTGGTGTGAATAAAGGACTTGGCGTCGAACACCACGCAAAATCTTCTGGTCGAAGGTCATTGATGTATACCTGTCGCCGGAAGTGAGAAACTTGCCATTGAGGCATGCAAGCTTCAAAGTACTGGGGGGGGTGTTCCTAGATCAACTTCTTGGATAATGAGCTGAAGTCGACAAGAAGCGATCCGTCAAAGGAGGGCCTTAATGAATCCCACATCAGTGACACGAAACGGAGCTAATGACTTTAGTGGAGGTGAAAACAAACTGTGAGATATGATTCAGGGTGGCGATCATGGGTGGATGAAGGATAATGTATGGCAGTGGATGGGACATGGTTGACTCTTTCTGAACACATCTCTTGAACATATAACGACACTAATGTGATGGATCGGTAGCATTACCCAAAATGCGGATGGTTTGGCGAGGACCATGGTGATGAGACCGGTGAATGAAATAACCCAACCCGATGTGGTACGGAGGACAAAGTGTCATGTTCAAGAGCGACTTGCTACCATCAAAGCTTTGAGGTTCTCCCAATTTTTCCCCAGTCATTTCTGACCAGTACCTCTTTATTTTTGTCAAGCTTGAGGAGGATAACATATGCTTGTTCTATAACCTGCCCTTCGGGCAAGCCCATCGCTATGTTTTAACGAGCCTAGCGATAGGGAAACTCGTTCTCAGTCTAAAGACAAGTTTGTTGCTATTTAATCATTTTAACGAGTCTAGCGACAAAGACAACTCGGTCCTTTTCATTTTTAGAGAGTCTGAAAAGGTACAGAAAGTTAACTCCACAATTCCTTTTTCGTCATCTAATCCCTTAAGTCTGAAAAAAGTATAAAACAATACAGAAGGGATGAGTTTTCGATTACTTTAACGAGCCGAATAAAACAAGCGCTCAACCTTTTTGTGTAATAATCCCTCAAGTCCAAAAAGATTAAAATCTAGAGGAGGGATAGCTCTTCCGGTCCTTTTAACGAGTTGGAAGGCCAAAACTCGGCAAACTTTTCATATTTTACGAGTCAGATGAAAAGAGCTCAAAGAAGACTCGTCTTTTGAGGAACGAGTGATAAACAGGGATAGCAGCAGATTCCAGGTGCAGGTTGGAATTTTCCAATCACGGCAGTGTCACAAGGATGGCTAAGTGGAATCACTCTTCGCAGCTGTTCCTCAAAATGGGTAAACAATCATATGGAGGTGAACGATAGGCCAAATGGAATGGAGGTGGCGGGTGCAAACACGACCAAGGCTTTTATGGCTAATAAATTTACGATCACAATGGTTATTTACCGGAATAGGTTCTTTTTTTAGATAAAAATGAGCTTAAACTCTGGAGGAAACATTGCTCACTGCTTTTATTTATTTTTTAACGAGCATGAAGACCGCGTTAAAACTGCTCGGATCTTGCGTTTATTTTTTAACGAGCATGAAATTTATGCTAAAACTGCTCGAAATACCAGTCATAGGATAAGAAATGTCTTCCTGCAAGATTCCAATTTTTATAGAGCTTGCACCTTACAAAAGCTATGCTCTAAATTTGGAAATTTTTGACCTTTGCCCCACATCCTTTCTTTATGTAAGTTAGGAAATGATCAATGACCGCTCTTTGTTTACACTCCAAAAGGTTTTCATGCCCCCAGGTATAAGGTACAATTTCAAAGCTGCCCCTACTTATCCGATAAAACATTTGTTTTAAAGGGTGAGGCTTGCCTCTTTCTGGTTACCCAAAGGATGGTTTTATTTGCTGCCGCAAATGAAACTCTTTCTTCGGCGATGTCTATCATTAGGTTACTCAAAGATGGTTACTACTTGTTGCAACAAAGGAATCCTTTTCTTTGGAGGCTGCCCCTACTTATCCTCTAAAACATTAGTTTTAATGGGTGAGGCTTGCCTTTTACCCAAAGATGGTTACCATTTGCTGCCGCAATAGAATCTCTTTCCTTGGTAGCCTACTTGTTTAGACAAAGTTGAATGACCTTTGTCAGACAAATAACCTTATCAAAAGAACCCTATTCTAGAACAACCCCTCTTCCATCCACGGGCGGGGTACGGACTAGTCATATTCTTTCGCGGAAATTCTACTTTATACCCAAGGTTTCCTCTGCCCGAAGCAGACCAGGATGCATGCCCCCTGGGTTCCAGTTCTATCTTTCCGAATCACTCGCATTCATCGGGAAGGAGGACTGGGGGTGGAGACATTTCTTGGGTGAATAGACCATTGAGGATTGGTATTTGACTATTTGCGATGCGTGATCCCGGAAATGAAAGTTGGTCTACGAGCTTGACCACCTTTCCTTCGTGTGGAAAACACATTACTCTAAAGAGTGAGGAGACTATAGCTCCCATGCAATATATATAGTCACGTCCAAGGAGTAGGTTATAATCCAAGGGTCCTTGAACGACCATCACGTTCAAATTAACGGTCTTCCCTTTCAATGTAACAGGCACATTGGGGAGGATCCCTAATGGTCGACTGGTTCCTTTATCAAAGCCCGAGAGATTTCTTATCTCAGGCAAAAGCGCCGGGGAACCCAGTGCTTTCCAAGCAACAGAGGAAAGGATACTCACAAATGCCCCTTCATCAATGATAGTTCCAGCCATTACCATTCTGTAGATTTGGACTATGATTCTGAATGGTATACTGGCTGGTAACCGAGGTCTGCCTAGTTGGTTCCAATCAAAGGACACAACCAGGTTGCTTGGTGGTGGGACCGAATACACGGCCGGATACGATCCTGATGATGTTCCTTCCTGCGATAAAGGAATGGGCACATTGCCCTGATGCTCATCAGAATCTGTGTTGATGAAAAGAATCTGGATGGTGTCATCCTTATTCTCTCCAGTGAGGGTGTCATTCGAAGATGAATCTTCGGTGACGGTGTCATTTGAGGATGAAACCTCTGAAGGAAGAACCGGGTCAACTACCGTATCGACCTTTAGACTTTCATCTGGTCTGGATTCAGTAGGTTCATTTTCAATGACTGACGCTTCAGCTGACCATTTGAGCAGGCCAGCTGTATTTTCAACCAACGAAGGACTTGGCACGAGTTTTTTGTATCCAGGAGGAAGTGTTACCGGTGAAACCGGACGATCTTCCAAAACTCTCTTCGCTTCATCTAAGAAGGGACAACGGTGGATGGCGTGACCGCCTTCACACAGTTTGCAGGGGGGGCTTGCTCCCCCTCTTTGTCTTGAACCCTTACTTTCGCTGGTTGACGGTAAGCAATCAACATGGCTACCAGAGGTTGATGCTCCCGAATTGTGTAGACGAGGGGACCAGTCCCTTAGTATCCGAGGAATACAGGGACAATCTCTATGGAAGTGGTCTCCTCTACATATGACACATGGTGATTTAGGCCCGGTCAGTGCTGTGTGTGGGTTTTTGTCAGATGTCTTTTGCTTGCCCCCAGTCGCCTTAGGCTCCTTCTTCTTCTTTTCTTTATTCTTCTTTTCCTTCTTCTCCATGGGAGCTTGGCTTTTGCCAGCTTTACCTTTTGAAGATGAAGGATTAGAGGAAGGGTTAGAGGAAGTAGAAGGCTGGTGGGATGCTCTAGATTCATCTAACTGTTGACTCGACTGCTCAGGAACCATGGTGTTCTGAACTACACTAGTTGAGAATAGCCAAATAGGCAGGCCAATTGTCAGTCCTGGAAGCGACAATGTGGCCATGTGGGGCGCACCAACTTCTCCCCAAGAGGAGAAAGGACTAGGATTTCCATCATGTGGAGTTCCTTGGTTGGGGCGTTCCATGTTCTCAACTTAAGATCAACGCGGGAATAGGAGGTGATTATGTTCCGTTTAAAATAAATTTTATAACGACGCTTAGACACAACTTGCTTTTTCACTTTTTAAGAGTCGAGAAAAAACTAAAGATGACTCTAGTCTCCTTCGATGTTTTAACGAGCCCGAAGTGACAAATGCTCGGATGGACTTTTTCAGTTATAGAGTTTGAAAAAGGCCAAAAGAAACTGCTCTGGAGTTCTAGGCAGAGGGTGTGCCAAACTTTTCGCAAAACCACAGAATACGTTTTACGGTACGAGTGGTCGATCTTCGTGAATGCTGTGTTCACTGCATTGCGATCAGTAGGGCGGCCGACACGGTTTCCTATGGATAAAGGCTTTGATCCTATAGGGGTCTCCCAATATATACGCGATGGTACGTGGGAGCACAAGTCCATATTGATACTTATCGCTTCACCGTGGAGGAATCACCCAACCACTCAACGCTAAGATATCACGTTTAATGACGCCGGAACACGTCTCTAGCTTAGACCTCTAGATGTTTGCGTTATGTTTCAATGCGTTGTTATGTAAATTCAATTTATTTTAAGGTTGATCTTGTTTAGCAGTTTGCCTTTATGGATCACCACGAGATGTATAGAAACACTCTTGAATGCAATCTAAGATGATAAGCAAGCTTTTCAATCTTTCAACTTTGAAAACCTTAACTACTGAGGGAGAAGGAAGATAACACCTTTTCACACAGATCATAGAGCACACACTAATGCACTTTCCTAAATCAACATGCAAACTGTCATAATGTACATGCACAATGCAAGTATTTCTTTTCTCTTTCTTAATGTTGATGAAATGCAAAAAGAAAGCTGTTGTATAACTTTGAATTCAATTTCAAGCGAAAGCAAACAAGTTCGTCCAAAATCAAAAGACACCTTACGATTCACTTGTTTCGACACTTAGAAATATATAAATTCAAACCATATAACGAAAGTGACAAACTCAATCAGCTATGAACAGCAAATAAACTAACTCTTAAGATCAAAACGACACTTAATCACAGGTCTAGATCTAAGAGGTCAATGCAAGACTGGTTCACTTTCGTTATGGGAAACTGTAAATGACACAAGAAATACGAAAGAACAAATATAGTTTCTTTATACAACTGAGGCGAAATAATGACAAAGGAAGATGATTTCAGATAGGCCTACTGACTGGCAACAAACAGCAAAAACAATAGTGAAAACAAGGCAAGACACAGTAGGAAACCTCAGTAACTCAAGCCAAGACTGGTCCAGCACAGGTGTAACACTGCCTGTTTGACCTTCAGCGCAGGTAGCCCCTTCAGGAACTGCGCTAAAATGCAGACTGCCTTTGTACAACCTGCAATGAAGAACGAGACTTTCGTCCGTCTTGGTTTCCGGGTCACAGATTGCTCAAAAATTCACAATTTTTGCTCAAATCAGAAGTTATCAGTCAAGGACACACTAAGGGATGTAAAGGAGGATGAAAAGCGTTCACTAAGAGCTTATTAGAGTCCTTGTGGATCAGCTCTTCAAATCATAAACTTGCCCAGAAACTGAGCTAGAGTAGCTGCCCTCTACTTTGTGTTTGATGGACTCAAACACAGTTCGATTCGGTACTCCCTTTGTTTATGAAATGAATAGCAAGAAACACAACAAACCAACAAGATACGCTCCCCAGCGGAGTCGCCAATTTGTTGGGGGGAAAAGTATCTAATGCAGAATGCCTCTATCCCACTCTGAAGGTGATAGTACTCCAGCAACAACTGAATGCAAAGCTATTCAAAGTTTCTTCTTTATGAGATGAGAGAGGGAAGAAAAGGATGATCTACTAACCGTTATCTTGCGCTTAATAGTCGATCCAGTCTTCACTCCTTGCTGCTTGCTCCTAACTCCTTGCTCTTTCACCGGCCCAGCTACACAAAGATCCTGTAAAAGCACAAGAAAAGGAAACTACAAGAAGCATATATCCATAACTGATTTAAGGATTAGAATAAATCAAATATACAAGCATCAATACGCCACAAAGATACATGCATATAGAAGAACCTCAAATACTTTATTGATAATAGAAGTAAAGTTCTGAGAGAGTTACAACCACAGTGGGCCCAATCCAGCAACACCTCCCAGCTGAAAGAAATCTCCTCTTCACCTCCTTCAAGCAAAACACCCAATAGTTCTATACACAAACCAACAGCACTTCCTTACTTGCACAAAATTCCAGCCTCCCTAGACCTCATGAGAGAGCTCTATATATAGGGTTTTGGAGAAAGGATGAGTCATCTTGAGACTGGCCTGAAGCTGACTTGTGTCCTCTCCCACTTTAGTTAATCTTCAGTTCTTGAGTCCACTTGGAGAATCTTGCTTCCACTTGGAGATCAAGACTCTCTTACTCATCACTAGGCGAATTCCTTGACCCAAGTGTCAGTTTGGAAGCTTCCTAGGTAGTTGACACCTTGCAGAATGACTGTGCCACTTGGCCAATCTCGCCCATCGCAGGTAGCCTTCATTAGTTTTGACCTTCAGCATAGGTACAAGGAGGAGCAGTTGACATTCAGCGCAGATGCTCAGTGGAGCAGCTGACATGATCCAGAAATAGCCTGTTTTTGAGTGTTTTTGTGTGGAGAACTGATTCTCAGTGCTGTGGTTTGCAGACCTTGTTCCTCTAAGGGTAAGAACAACATGTTTAGGGACTTTGGATCCCTCAGATTATTGACATTTCATGCTCCATGCTGTTAGGCACAAAAATGTCTATAACAATAAGGTCCCTTTAAAACTAGAAGCTAAACGATTCCAATAGAAATTAAGAAGAATAAGTCCAATTTTTCTTCCAACCATTGAAAAAGAACTAAAGAAAATGTTGGATGCCAAGGTTATTGTTCCTCTTAGATATTCTGAGTGGATTGCAAATTTAGTTCCTGTAAGAAAGAAAAATGGTGAAATTAGACCGTGTGTGGATTTTAGAAATCTAAACAAATTATCCTTAAAAGACAATTATCCATTGCCTAAAATGGATCAATTACTTCAAAGAGTTTCAGGTTCTAATAGAATATCCATGCTAGATGGTTTTTTCTAGATATAACTAGATTTTGGTAAGTCTAGAAGACAGAGAGAAAACAACATTCACAACTCCCTGGGGTACATTTATGTATGCTAGGATGCCTTTTGGCTTAACCAATGCAGGAGAAACATTTCAAAGGGAAATAGATTTAACTTTTGTTGGTAAAATTAATAAGTTTATTATCTGGATGATCTAACTATGTTTTCAAACTCCGATGAAAAGCACTTAAATCACTTGAGAAAGGTTTTTAATAGGTGTAGAAAATTCAACATCTTTCTCAACGCAAAGAAATCTCTATTTTCCATAAAGTAAGGAAAGTTACTTGGCCACATCATCTCAAAATAACGAGTGGTAATTGATCCTAAATGAGTCTTAGCCATTGAGGTAATTGGTCTACCCAGAAATAAAAAATAAATTCAATCCTTTTTAGGACAGATTAATTTTCTAAGGAGATTTATACCAAACGATGCTGAGATTATTAAATATATTATGAATATAATGAATAAAGATCATGAGGTTAAATGGAAAATGCAGGCTAGATATGCATTTACACAAATCAAAAAGGTTATTTCGAAAGCTCGTGTACTAGCTAGTCTTGATTATACAAAACCCTTCAACATTTTTTCTTTTGCCTCTGATACTGCTTTAGTTGTTGTTTTATTGCAAAAGAATGATAACCAAGATGACCAACCAATTGCCTTCTTTGTTAAAGTTATTAGAGATGTAGAGCTAAAATATGACATAATTGAGAAACAAGCCTATGCCCTTGTACAAGCTCTAAAATCTTTCAGAACTGATGTCCTTCATTCCCCTATTACTGCCTATGTCTCAAATAATGTTGTCAAAGTTTTTTTGACGCAACCTAATACAGATGATAGGAGAGGGAGATGGATAGCTAAAATTCTTGAATTTTATCTAGATATCAAATCCACTAAGCTAGTAAAAGGACAAGATTTAGCTAAATTTTTGGATGAATCTAATTGTAAAGTTCTTGGAATAAGCACTATCATGCAGGTATCAACAGAGAAGAATCCAAAAGAACCTTCTTCATCTACAAACTCATCTCCTTTTCCACTTCATATTGAGGAAAAGTTCCTATTATCTGAATGGTATGCTGATATTGTACACTTTCTTCATGATTTTGAGTACCCTCTTGATTTCATAAGAAATCAATGAAAAAATCTTAGATTAAAGGCTATGAAGTATTGTATCATCAATGGAAACTTGTATTGGAAAGACACTTTAAATATCTTACTTCTATGCTTAACTGATAGTGAAACAGAAGGTGTTATTGATCAGTTTCATGAAGGAATATGTGGGGGTCATTATGCTTGGAGAGCAACATCACACAAGATTTTGAGAGCAGGTTTTGATTGGCCAAAGTTGTTTTCACAGGTTGGGGGAAAATTCAGAAGATGCGTTCCATGTCATATTTTTGCTGGCAAGAAAATATTAGCATCACTCCTTCTTGTTCTAGTTTTGATTGAGGAACCCTTTTTATAATGGGAACTAGATTTCATTGGAGAGATACATCCAACATCTAACAATAAACACAGATGGATCTTGACTGCTACATATTATTTTACAAAATGGGTAGAAGCTATCCCGGTAAAAAATTGCTAGAAATACCATTGTCATTAAATTTATTGAGGAAAATATATTATCTAGATTTAGTTGTCTTGTTTAGATATTCTCAGATAATGCATAAGAATTTAGTATTGTTAAAATGCTAGAATTTTTCCAAAAATATCAGATTGTATTGCATCATTCGACTCCATACTACCCTCAAGGGAATGGATTGGTAGAATCATCTAACAAGAGTTTAGTAAAAGTGATTAAAAAGGTACTTGCAGATCATAAGAGATATTGGAATAGTCATCTCAAGTATGCAGTTTGGGCCAACAGAATGTCACCTGAAAGATCAATAGGAAAATCCCCTTTTTAGCTTGTCTATGGCACTGAGGCCATTCTTCCTACACATCTAGCTTTTCATGTCATGAAGTTTTTACAAGAGTTGAATGAAGATCCTGATGATTTTTATAGAAGAATCAATCAGATTATAGAATTAAATGAAAATAGAGATGAAGTTCAGTACAAACTTCATCAATATCAAAACAAGATGAAAATTTTGTTTGATAGGAAAGATAGAGAAAGAGATTTCAGGGAAGGAGATTTGGTTTTGAAATGGGATGCCTGAAGAGAAGAAAAAGGGAAACATGGTAAATTTGATAATCTATGGTTGAGACCATTCAAAATTGCAGAGGTCAAATGAAACAATACTTTTATTTTTCAAAACCTAGAAAGAAGATATTTTTCATTGCCTATTAATGGACACGATCTCAAGCACTATATTCAGTACTGAAAGATGTTATAGCCATATTTCATTGTAAAATGCCAGTTTTATTTACATTTTTCATGGCAAGTGTGATTTTCATAGCAAAGACTCCATAGCCCAAAGATAAGGCACATGAATCTGCATGTGTTGCATCTCACAGGGAAACACAGTCCCCATATGGACCCGATGTGGTAACATTGTTTTATATTTTACTAAAGAAAAGAAAGAATACAAAATAATATAAAAATATGTAAAGAAAAATAAAATGGAAAATAAAAAGGGATATAAAAAATGAGTATGAAAAACTGAAAAAAAAATATAAAAAAGAAATGAATCCCCAAAAAATAAAACTAGCAAGAAAATTTAAATGCCGCTTTCAAAATGTCAAAATGTTAATTTATAAGGTTTAAAACTTAGTATTTATGATCTATTTGATTATTAGTTTATATGGTAAAATACGACAAAATGCTTTTGTCACTTGTCAATAAACACCACGCCAAAGGCAATAGTGAAGATTCAGTCCTCCTAGATCTACGACAGATAAAGCTTTCCTTCCCCCACCCCCCCCCCCCCCCCTTGACATTTAACATGAAGGGGGGGGGGGGGGGCAGTGGGGGGGGCGGCGGTTCAGGGGGGGGGAGGGGGTGCTCGAAAAGTAGTTTCTCCTGAAACTACTAACAAGGTGTGGCAGTTGTTGGGCCATTTTGGGGGGTCACCTCCCAATTCCACTTACTGCTAACACCCCCCTCGAAATGCCACCTTCACTCTCCCTCCAACGACTCTTCCATTCGCCTCTCGCCTCCCACCATGTGTCTTCACCTTTTCCACTCATATCCCACCAATGGCTCATCCGCCCGCCGCTGCACTTATTCCACTACTCCTGCCCACGTCATTGTTTGTTTAAAGTTAAAAAAATGCCACCATTTGATAAATGAATGTTAATACATTAAAACCCCACTCCCTATCTGTTTTACAAATAATTCATTTCTGCTCCATAATTGTTAAGAACGTTGTTAAATAGCTAAATCCATCTTTATAGAAGACCCTCTAGAGCCAGTATACCATTTATTTTTTCTTTTCATTATTTTCACAAGACAAAGGACGAAATTGATACTATCTACCAATCTTCAACAATAAATTCCTTGTGCATAGTCAACAATTTCAAGGGTAACTCTATCCTCCAAGCTTCTTCTATCCAATTTTTTTGCAATCTAGTAATTGCCATTTGTTCCCTGTTTTTAGTTTTCAAGATGGCAAACTGAAAAGGAGAAGGGAAGGCTACAAAGTCAAATTCCCTTATTCCTCCAGTGCCAGACTTTGACAGGGCTCCTTTAGTAGATACCTTGTACAAGATTGTTGAAACCCTTTCTAAATTCGACCTCTACAAGCTCCATAACTAGGCCAAACATAAATACTTGGATAAGAGTGATGAATTAAGTGTCTGAGAATCCTTTCTCCCACAATTGTTTTTCCCCTAGACTCACTTCTTTCTTGAGTTTTCTATTTCGTGCCACCTAAGATACTTGCCGAGTCAAAGGGCAGTAATTTCTTAGAACACTGATGTCATTTTTCCTATCTCCCTTGAAAGTATCTTCAAAGCATTGCAAATTGAATATCAGGCCTCCCATGCCCCTTTTTATGTTGATATTATAATGGAATTATACAACAAACTAACATTCCCTTAGAGAGCCCATATTTTTTATTATTTTCTTCCCGAAAATTTTAAATTACCTAGGACTAGTCCCCCATATCTAGCTTCAATTTTCCTTGAAATGTCCAAGTAGGTGATTTCTATGGTAACCTGACTGCTTGGATACCATAGTGATCAATGGGTAGACGAGGTAGTGCTACCTTTTCTATCTACTTTTGTAGTTGGCAAGCAACCCTCCCTCCTTTTCAATTACTATCAGTTTTTGGCTAATTCAATCCATGACTAATTTTTCAATTTTAAAGCAGAAGGTGTCTTTAAGTATCAGTCAGTCCTAGTTTACCTTATGCTATTTTACCAGTCAGACAAATTTAAATTTCCTTTACAAAAGACAGATAGTGAAGGTAACCCCTGGTCAATCATTCACTGGACTTATTTGGTGAGAAAAAACTCAGAGGAGTATTCTTTCACTAATTATGTTGACAAATTTTTATATACCTAACTATGTTTGTTAAGTAGTGATGTAATCCCAACAATCTTTCCAGAGATAAATAAATTTTTACACTTAACATATAAAGCCAAAGTTGGAGATTGATATTTATACTAAAACTACACTAAGATTAGAGTTTATGGATCAAAATTGCCCCCTTATAGGCTTCCATTTTTTATACCTATTAGGATCTTTGCATTGGAATACTCTAGGAAAATGTTAAATATGGATGAAGTGCAGTTTTTTTCTTAAAAGAAGAAAGGACAATTCAAGATGAAAAATCACATAGGGCCATACATCATCAACACCAGAGCTGCAACAAAGGAAATAGAATAAATCTTGAGTCACATGAAGTTCAAACTCAGTTTTTCTTGGTCTTATGATCCTTAGGGCATCATTTCCAAGCTCAGATTGGAACATAAAAGTACTCCCTATGCACACACACCAAGGCATCAGATCAAATAATATGCCAATCAGGAAGAATTTACAGAGGGTACTCTACAAGAATCTAAAGAACAACTTGTCAACCAATCATCCATGCAAACACCAATTGTTGGCTTATTGGGGCCTGACCCAGGTTCAGAGTTAATTTAGCCAAACAAATCCCGATACTATTGGCCGTTTCGACAACGGTCTGTAGAGAGCAGACTACGGTCTCACCTGAAGTAGTATGGGAGGGTTCTAGAACCAACTTTCTGCACCCTGGAGATGTCTGATGAGTTCAAGTGGTCTGTGGTTTGACCTTGCGTGCAAGTTGCTTTGTACACTCTCTCGTTCTTTGCAACCTGATATACTGCCTTCTCATAACCCTACTCAGGGGCTGAGCATTGCGCTCTACTTTATTACCCAATATCTTACTAGTATTCCAATGTTAGTTGATTATTTTAGCCTACTTGCATGCTTTAAATTATACTTAACAACATAAACCATTCATACAGGTGCGCGCAGTAAATAAACAATATACTTTCAAATTATATCAATCATTCATTAACTCGAGAACATATACACAAAATGATAACAAACTTCTCTTTATTAATTCCTTCCTTGGTTACAGACTCGACTCTGCCCTGTGCACTCAGCGGCAGACTACTAGGCCTCTATGCACTCAGCTGCAGAGCCTTCTCCTACTCTATGACCCAAAGACACACTTCACTTAGTTACTTAGACTCTTTTCTCTCTCTGCCCTTCTCTATCTACTTAGAACCTCGCTCTATTTATACCAAAGACACACTTCACTTAGTTACTTAGACTCTTTTCTCTCTCTACCCTTCTCTATCTACTTAGAGCCTCGCTCTATTTATACAATCCCATGGTCCGCGGACCATGGGTAGGTCTATCCAACTGACATTACATTACAAAACTAGGGTGGAAAACCCTGTGACTCTATCATACTTTCCTACTCCATGCTTGAAATTCACGGAGATTTACAACAAGGTTGGGTCAAAACTTGGGCTTTGAGCCCCAAAACATGCCTTGGGGGGGATTCCTATGTCTGGGGTCTTCTCTGCATCAATGTGTGCATACCCTATATGTGCACGATGGTGAAGGCCTCGTCGATGCAAGGATGGATGCATGCTTTGAGAACTGCCTCCTTATGTCGTGCTGCATCCACCTACTCCTTCAGTGCTTTAGCCCGTTGCATCCTCATAAGTCGTTGGGTGGGGACCACTATCTGCGTAGTTCCTTGGACACTGTCATACTGTTGTTGGAGTTCTCATGCCTCTGTCTCTAAGAACTAGATGTTGGGGTCCTCCTGCAGATTTGTGAGGACCTCAAGTGATTCTTCCAACATACTGGTGCAGTCTCACACTGCACCTCCGATTTCCTCGAAGCCCACTATGATAGAGTTAGCACATTGTTCTCTGACTTTCGGGGGAGTGGATGGTTAAACCTTTAACCGCAGCTCGATGATCTGAAGATTCAACTCCAGCTGAACATTTGTCATTTCCTCTCTGGCCTTGCAGACTCCTACTGCTAACCTGTGGATCTTCACCTCCGCTGGTATATCTCCTGGGATGGCCAGCTCCAGGATGCTTCATCAAGTGTCGCCTATCACCTGCACTAGCTGTGTTGATTTTGCGAAACCAATTCGTCATGCTGTAAGCGGAGTTGTTCCATATTTATGTTCTTCTCATTAAGGACTTGGAGCGCGCGACTCTCCCTAGTGCACAACTCTGCTATTATCCCATCCTACAATAGATATAATGCCTCGTGCAGAAGGGAAGCTAGATTAACACCAAGACCTTTCATCATGCTAACCGAAAGCCTATCATCCTCATTTGACGTCACTAGAGCCCCTTCCAGAAACACTATTGTGTTCATCATCCATGCACACAACATCTTCTCTGTTGCCGAGGATCCGACTGCAAGGTTAGTTGGAAGGGTACCAACTTGAGGGGAGCGCGCCTGTTATTCCTGCAACTATTCTCTGAGGGACCCCAACACAGTCTGGTTCTCCTGCACGAAATCTTAGAGATCCTCATTTGTTACATCACGTACTGTCTCAAGGATGTCATGTAGATCACCCTTGGTTAGGGTGATTGGGTCAATGGACAACTTCGAAGCCTTTACCTTCTTCTGCGATCCTGCCCATTCTTCTAGGTGTTGGCGCTTTAGTTGTGTGGATGCGGTTTGTGGGTCCATGCCTCCTTTTTTTTTTTTTTCTTGCTCTATTGCATGCCCTTTCAAAGGCATTGTTTGGCCCTAGGCCACCTTCACGGTTGCTTCCTATGCTGCTGCTACTGCTGCAGCCTTCTCTTGCTTGGCTAACTTCTGTGTTGCTTCCCGTGTTGCCGGTACTTTGGCTGCTACTGTTTCCTTCCATCATTTTTTGGCCAACTGTGTAATGCGCAGCTTGGCATCATCCTTCTTCTTTTTCGCTACCAACCTCTTGAGTTCTGTAATGTCTAGGGTGTGCCATTCCGGAGACCATGCCTCCAAGACATTGAAAATGGCATCATCAGTGGCTACAAAGGGTAGCTTTGTCCACTGCTTCGTCGGATCCTTGCACGCCCTGATATATATGTTGTGCATGTCTGCCTTAAATTCTGGAAAACTCTGCAAACTGTTGTAAACTATGGGCGACAAGCATGGCTTACGGTTGATCCACATTCAGATGTTCATCTCCATGAGCACCTAGAATATCTTGCTGTCACGTATCCTTGTAGCATCCTTCATGGCCCAGAGTGAAGTGTACTTTGCAACCTCCGATAAATCTCTATCAATTATGGGGAATTGACTGTCCTCCAGCAATTCTCCTGCTACGAGCACTATGGACAGCAATAGCCATGCATAGTGGAAGGTTTTACCCTACTCTTGGGCTTCGTGGCAATTCTCTAAAAATTTCGTGTAGAGGAATTCAGACCAGTTAAACTGGACCCCCTCTGCTCACTGCTCAGCTAGTGTGACCACCGGCACAGGTACCTCATCTATGCACCACTTCCACATAACTTTTCCTATGAGGATTTGGGTTGCCATGCGTACTGCTTTCTCCTTGATGCTGGAGATGGCGTAACCCCTCTTCTTCTTTTCCAACTTGTACTTCTTCTTCATGGCCTCTGTGATGGCCAAATCACTACCCTTTCTTCTGATATGGCTGCAGGGTCCTCTCCTTTGTATGGAAGCTGGGAGACACGATGAATTAAGTCCGTTGTGATGGGGATAGGCTACTCTAGCCATAAACACCCATCATGTACTAAGCAGAGCAGCTGCCTGATGATGAAAATGGTTATTGGGGTGCGGTGGAAATGCGGCACCAAGAGTAGGTTCAACAGCTCGGCCTTTTCCACCGCACGCAACCACTTTCATGGCTCTAATCTTGTCACCACCCCCATGGTGTTCTGCTTCATGAGGTTCCCGGTCTCCAGGTAGGGGACTTCTCGTGGTCATCGAGGTCCCAATATTCGAATTTCATTCTCGGTACGTGGCCCAGGTGCATGCCTTCAAATATAATGCCATCTGGGCGGAGCGAGCTCGATCTTGGCTCATCATGAGGTCTGGGCACTTTGGCTTTCCCTTTTCATGGGGGGACATAGGCGGGTAGTTTTGTCACAGAGTTCCTAGGATGAGTATCCACCTCCATGCCTTCATCTTCTTCTTCTATGATGGTAATATCTTGCAAATATTCTTCTTCTTTTTCTGGCTCTATGGTGACATCTTTCCCTTTCTCCTCCATCGACAGTTTGCTGTGTAGCGGGTTTTACGGGGACACGCGTACAAGAGTCATTGCTTGTTTATCCTTCTTGGGTCTTGGCATGCACGAGTTTTTTGGGATCTCTGCCACAATCTCGGCACCTTCAGGAACATCCCCCATAGTTAGGGCCTATGTGGCCTCATCGATGGTCACCTCTGCTATCCCCATACCATCCTTAGTTGTCGTCATTGTAGCTATGCAACAATTTATCACTCGCGAATTCAGGTGCTTAATCAATGCTCGTCTCATAATTCTCAGGGCTCTGCTCAATCGCTCAATTCGCAAATGACCAAGTGTTGTTTGTTGGGTAGCCTTTTGTATTTTATAGCACTTTTTGAATTTGAATTCGACCGTTCCCCCCAATTCCATTTCATTAATGCTTTCTTAGCAGAAGAATTTCCCAAATATTGCCAATAAATCGCGTCTTAAATGCCTACCAACCGCTCCATTTGGCCTCAAGTTGAGCATCCCATCGTGAATAGTGACTTCAATGGTCACTTTCTGGCCAACCCGCATGGCAGCACAGCCCATGTGTGTAGTCATAGACCTTATGACTCTCTCCTTTTGCGCGCATCTCCAATATCGTGCAGCTCCTAGGCATAATAGTTTATAGTATCGCGCTCCCTTCCAACTGCCTGTAGCGCTAAGACTGTCCTTCCCTCGGCTAGTCATGTGGCCGCACCACCCATGTAGAATTCCATTCGGTCCTTCGTCATGGCTCCTGGAGAATCCCCACCTTTTATTGTTATGGTCGGCATCGCGTGCTTCACCATTTGCAACACACTACCCTAGTCACTATGCTTATCAATATGCAGTCCAAGCCAAAGCATCAGACTGATCAAGTCATGTCAATAGGCCTTAACTCTGTCATCATGATCACACGCCTCTTGTCTTACCATTCTGGTCTTTTTGCTAAGAAAATACTTCTTTATCTTGTTCTCTAGCTTCTTGACTTCTGCGTCCACCAGTGTGCTTTTCTTTCTTAACCATACCTTGTCTTCTTCAAGTTCTTGTAGTCTAAGGTTTCCCTATTGGATCTCTTCCTCAAGTCCCATGCGTTATGTTTCTTGCGGCTGTGTGATCCCTCCTTTCTGGGCTTTGTGAACCATCATATCTACAGGTGCTACTGTGCACAGACTAGGCTTCATATGCTCCATAGGTATTACAACATCTGCTTCATACTTTAGCTTCAGAAGTGCCCACACAGTCAGGATTTCGCACATGGTCCTATAAGCCGATAGAACCGTTGGTATGCGCAGGTCCCAGTTAGTGTATTTCACGTGGTGGACCGCCTCCATTACTTTGCATACTTTGCCAAAGGCTTCCACACGAATAATCTTCAGTGTGCTTGGTCTTATCATACTTCTTGTTCATTGTTCACACCATTGTCTTGCCCACTCCTATTTGTCTGTCGTTTTTCCTATTGCGAGGACACTGTGCATTTGTGTAGGTTGTGCACCATATGCCTGTACCCATTTGGAATGGTGGGTATGCGGGCTGTTTCGTCCATCATACCCGGCTATCATATGCATCTGAGGTGTTCCAAATCACATGCGCATCATCCTTCTGCATTTGCGTCAGTTCTCAAAATTCTGCTGGTGCGTACCCCACCACCCACCACCTTGTGGGAGTAGCGCATAGTACCCATTTCAGAGCATTGGATCGCTATTGTTCCGACACTTCTTTTTCAATTTTTTTTAGGAAATCATCCACCTCGCTCAACCCATCATACATAGGCATATCTCTTACCTCTTTTTCCACGCAGCGCAACAACCTTATCAGCATGTTACAGTGGAGCATGGTTACCTCATGTAACCAGTTCTCCATTGCTCTATTTCCTCATCCGAATCTAAGGTGTAGGAGCTTTCATGCTCCCACGAGATTCTATCATCCACTGTTGGATTTACCCATTCCTGCTCCCGCGCAGTTATCTTGTAGATACAGTCTAGATATTCGTCGCTATCTTAGTCACGCACCAGCTCTATGTAGTGCGATCCTTCCGTAGGGTCTAAAGGTACCACTACGTGCAATGACTTTTTCTCAAAAATCATCTTGCACTTCTTTAGATTTATCACTCCATTCATGTCAGTGGCCCAGTCTATTCCTAGTAGCATGGGATAGGAATTGTTGTCATCAACAATCTCTATCACTTCAAAATCTTCAAGCGCACTTGCACCTTCGATATCTACCGTTATTCCCTACAATCTTCCCATAGGTAGGATCTTTTGCTAGTTCACTATTTTTAATTGAATAGGAGACCATTGTAGCATAGGCCTACCCATGTGCTCCCATGTCTGTTTTTCCAAGACGTTCACGTCTGATCCAAAATCCAAAATCACTTGATCCATTTCATACTCCTCGATCTGCACAGTCAATCTCATCTCTCTTCCTATTCGCATTGTGTGCTTCCCGAGCTTCCAAACTATGTGCAGTTATCCTTGCGTGGTCCTAGTGCATCTAGTGATGAGCTCTTGCAGTCCCTTCATAGCTTTACTATCGCGCAACAAATTCATGCATGTCTCTAAAAATGTAGTAAGCATTGATGGGTCCATTTCTGGTTCCAGTTTGTCTTTATTTCTTGAAGTGGAGGCCTCCGCGAAGCTCTTCTTAGCTCCCATGAATGTCCCCTTAGCACGCTCCAAATCAAATTCTTGGGGCTGCTTGCCTTTGTCATCTCCTATCATATTACCACTTCAGAGCATGATATTTACATTCGGGTCTTCCTCGCATGGTTCAGACCTCATCATTTATAGGTTCTGAGTCGGGGGAGGTTGGAGTGTTCCTTTATCACACAGCCTTGCTATCAGTGTGGGACAGTCCTCCGTCTCATGATCAAAATGGGTATAATATAAGCATGATGGTCTTGATGGATTTGTACAATCGTGGGCATAATTCCCCCACCTTCCGCAATTGTAGCATATCAGTTGTTCGTGGCATCTTCTTGGTCCCATTACACCCCGGCCTCGACCGCACCCCTAAAATCCAGTGTGCGCCATCCCTGCATTTTGATCGAGGGCCCATGTTTCAGTCTGGACTATGTAGGTAGGGGTCTGATCCATCATCAGTTCATAACTTCTACAGGTGCACTCATCATGGCCTACTGACCTACAGAAATTACAGAACAACAGCTAGGAAGTCTGTGTATACTTCTATAATAGATGGCAATTATCTGTAGCATGCTTTCCTCCTATCTGACAAATCGCACACCATAATGTAGGTGCTGCACTCGGTCCTGCTTGTGCCTCCAGTCTCAATGGCATTGGTCCTCCTCCTGCCAGGTAGTTCGCAAATACTAGATAATGGTCCTTGTCATGTCACTGGCCTTTTCACTTTATGCACCATACCTCCTCGCGTGCTTTTAGGCGAGCTGTCCTATATTGTTTCAAACTCTGCATCTCAAGCCACAAGTTTTCAACTGCACGTGGATCTGTTGGACTCTCAGGTTAGGACCTTGTATCGGGGTCTCATGCAGTCTCATTGCGATCTCCAAGGCCTTGGCATGAGTGGATAGCTTCTGCTGGGACAGCACGTTCCTTAGATGCAGCATTAGCAATGCTACAAACCATGCGCGGTTTTTCCCATCCGTCAAGGTCATGTTGTCTTCATGAATCATACACTTCAGTCTTTGATCCAAATCCTAGGGGGTCCCGCCTAGAAGCATCATGATTTCCTTAAATCAATGATCGACTGTGTCTCTGAGTTTGGCCTACTAAATTCCTTGTTTAGCGCGGCTTGGATATCCATGATCCCTACATTTGGATTGTCATTGGAGTGCTTAATGTACCACGTCAGTGCACAATCCTATAGAGCGCTGACCTATGTTGATTTCTTTATATTGTCATTCGTGACTCCTTGCGCTTCCCATACAGCCTTTACCATGAACCAAAACTGGTCTGGATCTTCATTCCCTACTCCTTTTAACACTGACAATTTTATCGCGCTTGTAATTTTGAATTGTGATGGTGGTAGAGGTGGTGTGGGCGAAGATGGGGTTGAAGAAGGTGAAACTGGCGGTGGTGTAGGTGGAAGTGGTATGTGTAGAATTCGCTGCTTTATCAAACTAATCTCACTTCTTGGTGAGACTTTCACGAGCTCTTCCTCGCTTTCTCGCGGAGGTGAAATCAAAGGGCTAGTTTCTAGTTTTGTGCTACCTTCATTTCTATATATCCTCCCACTTCGCGTAGCGCCAAACATCAATTTATTCACATAACCCACTTTTCACACAGTAGCATTTTAATCCAAGTATTCAAAGATTTAACGTACTTACCTTGCGGTCCTTTGATGAAGCGTCGTTCTGCCTCGATATAGCTGACTGAAGTATCTACTGTGAACTCAGTGATAAATCCTCTTATAATTCAATCAAGCCAGTGATCCACAGTGCGCGCGATCTTATCTTTCGATGCTTCAAGTCTACGCACTAACTCTGGAGTCCACATATGAGGTTTGTTGAGCATACACCTTCCTTGACTATCTATTAGCTTCACGATCCACTCATACAACTCAAAGGGGAAGGATGCAAAGAAACATTTCGTGGATTTCCGTATATAAGTAGCAATCTAACCTCTCTTCCTTTGATAATCACGGATTCCTATTTTCCTACACCACGAACTCGTGAATCTTCCTATCCAACCACTCTTCAATTCCTTTCTTTGTTAGAATCTAGTGATATGACATCAAACATCTCTATGCAGATCTCGGTCCCAGAAATGGAAGCATTTGTTGGCTTATTTGAGCTTGACCCAAGTTCAAAGTTAATTTAGCCAAACAAATCCCAATACTACTAGCCCTTTTTGCAACAGTCCGCAAAGCGCGGACTGAGGTCTCACCCGAAGTAGTATGAGAGGGTGCTAGAACCAGGTTTCCGCACCCTAGAGATGTTGATGAGTTCAAGTGGTCCGCAGTTTGACCCTGTGCGCAGGTTGCTTCATGTACCCTCCCGTCCTTTGCCACCGGATATAATGCCTTCGCGCAGCCCTACTTAAGGGCTGAGCTTCATGCTCTGCATTATTATCCAATATCTTACTAGTATTCAAATGTTAGTTGATTATTTTAGCCTACTTGCGTGCTTTAAATGTACTTAGCAACATAAACCATTCATACAGGTACGCGCAGTAAATAAAAAGTATACTTACAAATTATATCAATCATTCATTAACTCGAGAACAGATACACAAAATGATAACAAAATTCTCTTTATTAATTCCTTCCTCGATTACAGACTCAACTCCGCCCTGCACACTCAACTGCAGGGTCCGCGCACTTAGCTGCGGACTACTAGGTCTCTGCGCACTCAGCTGCAGAGCCTTCTCCTACTCTACGACCCAAAGACACACTTCACTTAGTTACTTAGACTCTTTTCTCTCTCTTCCTTTCTCTATCTACTTAGAGCCTCGCGCTATTTATACAATCCCATGGTCCACGAACCATGGGTAGGTCTATCCAACTGACATTACATTACAAAACTAGGGCAGACAACCCTATGACTCTATCATACTTTCGCGCTCCATGCCCGCAATTCGCGGAGTTTTACAACAAGATTGGGTCAAAACTTGGGCTTTGAGTCCCAAAACATGCGTTGGGGGGGATTCCATGCCCAACACCAATTCCAAAAGAGAAGGAGAAGAAAAGAGAAAGAGAACATATGCCCCTACATATTCTAATAATGCATATGTAGAGTTTATTTTTTCTAAAAGGAAGAAGAATGACCCTAATACTACTCAAAAATAAAATTCTCCAATTTTTCCTCTATTTAGGCCTCAAATAATAAATATTCATAATGAAACTCTAGAGGAAGGCGACACAGACCAACCAACCACATCGATTTTATTAAGGACCCTTATCACCCCTTCTACTCAAGTAGAGGAAATAGTACAATAACTGACTATGGAAGCAACAGTCCAATTTCCAGTACCATCCAATTCATAGGTTTATACTCAGCATAGTATCTTTTCAAGAAACAAAGAAATAAAATTAAATAATGAAGCTTTAAAGGCTTAAACCTACTCTGAATTTTGGAAGGAGACAAATAAAACTAAAAACATATTACTTTCTACATTTGACTAAGAAAAGGGATAGTTCCAAATGGCTTTCATGGAACCTCTACTTCCCCCCTGGGGAGTACTAAATACTATAAAGCCTCCATATTTTCAATTGATACCAAGAAAATTCATGAAATTGATCATATTGATTTACATAAAAAAATAGGGGTGTTATACAAAAATATCGTCACCATGATTATTTGCAGTCAGTATGGGTCTATCATCACTTGTATTGTCCTCCTAAGCAAGTCTCAGACCTCAGCTCTTCAAGTCAAGCTTTGGAAATAAGAGAAAGACATTAAAAATCAATGTAACTCTGGTTCCGCACTTTCTCTCACTGTCACCTGCGGTCCCGCACCTTCTGGGTACAAAAACTGTGGACATGCCTGCTCTGTCCCTAACGGTGTAGGTGCGGACCCCCGTGAAAGTCAAAAGGCGCAAGTTTTATCTTAAAAAACTCACTTTGGGTTAATTCTAGAGGTTTCTAGAAGGAATTTTGACGTGGATTGTTCGCTCTGAGGTGGTTCATGCATCCCAAAACGGAAGGAGCTAATCCCTTGATGAGAGGAGCTATCCCTTTGAAGGAGGGCTTTATCCCTTTGAAGGAGGACCTAGTAATCTCCCTCCATTGCACTATAAATATAGGCATTGGGCTGGTTGCTTAGGAGGTTAGAAGCTGAACACTTTTGAGGGTAAATGTTGGTGAAATCAAGACTTCCTAGTTGAGCTTAAGAGGAGAGATCACATACCTTTTTGGCTTTATTGGGGAGTGAGTGAAACTTGTCAAAGTAGAGGAGACTTCTTGCTGGACCCTGGGAGGAGCTTGTACAGCATCAAGGCAAAGGTTGTAAAGTTCTTCTTCTTTTGAGTTAATACAATCAAACTCATTTTTCTCAACAAGTATCTCATGTTATTTGTTTCATGGACTCCTTGACTTTCATGTTAAATATGTTTTATGCAATTGAATTTTCAGGTGCTATTTAATTTGTTTGCCTTGTTTGTGTTTGCAGATTCGCGACAAAGGAGATCATTTGGATCGAAGGAGCGAGGGCATCCACAAGCTTGCGTTGGACCTAAGGTAGGCCCTAAAAACACTTGTTTGCCATTGTTTATCAAAGCATATTTAGAGAAAGATAGTGTCTGGTTGGTTTTCTTGTCATTAGGTCTTCTTTAGATTCTAGGAAGGTCTATCTTGTCCGCAAGATCGACTTATTCCGTGTGACAAAATGGCGACTCCACTAGGGAAGAAGAAAGGAAAGAAGAAGAATAAAACAGACAAAAATTCAAAGGAGAAACCTGAAATAGTGGAATCCAATGACGAAAAGCGCAAACCTCGTTATCCTTGTCTCATTTGTGACGATGAACATTTTACAAGAGACTGCCCTCATCGTGCAGAGGTTGCAAAGATTGTGAAGGGTTCCCAAACTCCTGCTATTTTGAAGGATCCTTTTCCGGCTCAAGACAGTAAGATGATAGGTTCATCCTCGAATGCCAATGAAGAACCCATACTGATGATGTCCCATGTTAGGATTGCGACTCGATCACAAGATTATGGTAGTAAAAGTCCTGTTCATGGTAAAGAAGCAGAATCTTCTCATTCTAATCCATCAACCTCAGCTCTCGGTTCCAATCCACTACAGATCGAGAAACCTAATCCAGACTTGGTAATCAAACCGCCTGCCAAGGGTATACTTCGAAAGTCAGCTTTCAATCCACATGCGAGAGCGGCTCATATTATAACATTATTGAGGATTTAGCTGTTTCACCCTCAACAATGTCGGCTTTGGAAGTGCTGCAATCATGTCCAGCACAACGTAAATTACTTTTGTCGGCTATAGGAGCTGTTGATGTTCAGGACTCAAACCTAATAATTTTCGATCTAGAAAATATTACACCGCGTTTGCCTCATCAAATGGCTTTCCAGATACCAGTGATAGTAAAAGATAGGCCTATTCATTGGACTGTAATTGATGAGGGAGCCTCAACGTGTATTATGTCGATACAGTGTTGGAGATCGCTTGGTTCTCCTTCACTAAATCAATCCCCGACAATTCTAAAGGCCTTTGATGGCCGTGGGTTTCATCCTTTTGGCATTCTACAGGATTTGCCTATAGGGGTTGAAGGAAAAACTGTTAGTCTAGATGTGGAGGTGGTTGATGCCCCTCTAGATTACAACCTTCTCTTGGGTCGAAGTTGGTCTTACGCTATGATAGCGGTCATTTCATCCATCTTTCAAGTAATAAAGTTTCCACATAATGGAAAGATCATAACAATAGACTAGCTGACTTACTTTTCATCCGACCCAGCCTCTTCGGAGAGTATTCAGCATGTCAGTAAAATGACTATCCCATATAAGGATGTTGGAGTAGGACTAGTTAAAGATGTCGGTTTACTGGGAACTTTTCCTTTTCCTTCGATCAATGCATCGTCTTCATTTGCAACCATTCATATGATTACATCAGACACCATTGTTTATGATGATCCTTGGATCGTTCCTTCTGAATCTGAGATAGACTCATTTGGTAATGCCATGCCTTTGAGTCCATATGAAATTGCCTATGAAGCCATGCAGTCATTTGCCGACCCATGTTCAACCGAAAATGACTTAATGAATGTGGTCCGTGAGGAATCACTTTTAACATCAACCTCGGATTTAACCACGTTTTCTGAACTTGTTCACTCTGATGAGCAAATTCGTGAAATCCTATGTGTAGATGATTTACCATGGGAAGATCTCCATCACAGATCTTCGTTTTTACCTGAGGATGATCATTTTGAAAATGATTTCTCATCAATTTTTACAACTGAAAATGTCAAGGAACCTCAGAATCCAATGAAACATTGCGATTCAGAGTTAAATTTGGGAAACATCTCTCGAACTATTCCTATTGACATTTCGGTTAAGCCCAGAATTGTTGAGAACATTCATATAGGTGCCTCGTGTACAGATGACGAAATTCAACTATATAAGGTCCTATTTCAAGAATTCCGCAACGTGTTTGCCTGGTCCTATGAGGAAATGCCAGGAATTGATCCCACGATTGTTCTTCATGAGATCAAGACTTACCCGGACGCTAAACCCATCCAGCAACGTTTGCGTCAGATTCACCCACGAAATGCTGCTGCAATTAAAGAAGAAGTTGAAAAACTATTGAAAGCAGGTTTCATTTATCCGATCCCGTTAACGGATTAGGTATTGAATATTGTTCCGGTTAACAAAAATCAGGGAACAATAAGAATATGCATAGACTATAGGGACATTAATCAAGCCTGTCCAAAGGACAATTACCCAACTCCCTATATCGATCAAATCATTGATGAATGTGCCGGCAGCGAAATATTCTCCGTCATGGACGGTTTTTCCGGATACAATATTCTAGTTGCCGATCAACCAAAAACGGCTTTCATTTGTCCATGGGGGACATTTGCTTATTGCAAGTTACCTTTTGGGCTTAAGAATGCCAGAGAAACTTTTCAAAGGGTGATGTCTTATGCGTTTCATGACATCAAGCACATTGTGCAACCCTATCTTGATGACTTGCCTGCTCATTCATTACATCGAGTTGATCCCCTCGTCCATTTACGAGCAATCTTTATGAGGTGTAGGCATTATCGTATTCGGTTGAACCCACACAAATGTTTCTTTTGTATAGAAATGGGTCGATTGCTGGGGTTTGTAGTTTCGAAAGCTGGCATTCGTGTTGATCCCTCGAAGGTCGAAGCTATCATCAAATTTCCTTCTCCTTCAAGTCTTCGCCAACTCCAAAGTTTGCAGGGGAAAGCAAAATATTTACGACGATTCATTCCTGACTACGCCGAGGTTACAAAGGGTTTCACCTGGTTGTTGAAGCAAAATACTCCATTCTATTGGGATGAGATTGCTCAGAAATATTTTGATGCACTCAAACACGCGTTGACCCATGCACCGTTGTTGCATCCTCCCAACTACAACCAGGATTACTTCTTGTATATCGCCGCCTCTCATTCCACCATTGGAATGGTCTTAGTTCAGGAAGATGAATTTGGAACTGAACATGTGATATATTACCTTAGTCGAACTTTAAATCCAACTGAGCTAAAATACTCACATGTGGAGAAATTGGCATTGGCAGCTGTTCAAGCTGTCCAACGTTTTTGTCACTACATTTTACTACGTAAAACTACAGTAATTTCAGATTGCAACCCTATGATCTACATTTTGACCAAGCAATTGCTAGGGGGCAAGTACTCTAAATGGATCGTTGTCCTGTGGGAGTTCGACTTGGAATTCGAGAAATCTAAGTCTAAGAAATCTTTAGTTTTTGCAGAGTTAATGTGTGACTTCTCGTGTGCTGGCATGGAAACTGTGGCGGAGGAGCCCATTGCGGACGAATCCTTGTTTCTAATCAGCAGTTTAGATCCGTGGTATGGGGATATCATCGTTTATCTCTAGACCCAATCCTTTCGGCCAGAAATTTCAAGGTCAGAACGTCAAAAACTTCGATTCCAATCCCAACAATTCAGGATTATTGGAGATACTCTTTAGCGCCGTGGGGCGGACTTTGTTTTTCGACGTTGCTTAACTCACGAGGAAGCTGAAAGGGTTCTAAATGACTGTAACTCTGGAGCATGTGGCGGTCATATGTCTGGGTTTGCCACAACCCAAAACATATTGCGCGCTGGCTACTTCTGGTCGTCTTTATTTAAAGATTGTCTTACGGCGGTTCGAAAATGCCACAACTGCCAAATTTTTGTCGTAAGATGCGCGCTCCACCTGCTCCTCTCCACCCTATAATTGTTGTTGGTCCTTTTTCCAAATGGGGTATCGATTTTATTACATGTAACCCTCACTCGGCCGGGGGGCATGCGTATATCATCGTTGCGGTAGATTATTTTACCAAGTGGGCCGAGGCGATGCCTACATTTGAGGCAGACGGCAAGACAGCTGCAATTTTCATGTTCAATCATATAATTGCTAGGCTTGGTGTCCCGCAAGCAATAATCACTGATCATGGGCGTCATTTTTGAAACGTTATGATGACCGAACTTACAGGCCAGCTTGGTTTACGTCATGATAGTTCAACTCCTTATTATCCACAAGCAAATGGTCTGGTTGAATCCATCAACAAAGTTTTAGTTATCATGATCTAACGAATCACTGGGATTCATCGGTCCAATTGGCACAACATGCTATTTTCAGCGCTTTGGGCATACCGAATTTCAGTAAAAACATCAACAGGGTTCACTCCTTTCCAACTAGTCTATGGTTTGGAAGCTGTGTTACCCATTGAATGCGAAATCCCATCACTGCAAATGGCCATCGAGTTACTTCCAGCCACTTCCGAAGAGGAAAAACGTTTGTTATACTTGGCTCAATTAGATGAGAATTGACGCGATGCTGCATTGGCGATCGAGTCTCATGCAAAACGAATGAAAGCTCAGTATGATCGAAATGTGACCCCTCGAAATTTTTTGAAAGGAGATCTAGTCTTAGTTTACGATCAAGCTAATGATAAATTAGGCGCTGGAAAATTCGTTCCTGTGTGGCATGGTCCCTATGTTGTCAAGCGAAAGCTAGCCAAAGGGGCCTATGAATTGGTAGACTTTGACGGGGACTCTTTGGGTAAACCCAGAAATGGCCTTTACTTGAAGAGGTATTATGCTTAAAAGAATGGGTATGGAGATTTTTAGTTAGGATAGTTTTCCTTTCTAGCTGGTGTGTTTTAGTTTAAACAGTGTGCTTAGCTTAGAGACTGTTTTTCATCGTTATTCCTGCTTATCTTGGTTTTACTCTTGATATTGCAGATGTCGATGCCTCTCCAAACATACATTGGTTTCGCTGATGGTGCTTGTCATAATACACGGAACATCTCTTCCGCAGCTTGGGTTATCTATTCGCCCTCTGACGAGTTCGTATCTATGCATGGGGTAAGCCTTGGTCAAACAACGAACAACATTGCCGAGTATAGTGCAGTGATTGAGTTATTATCTGAATCTATTTCATTTGGGATTCGGAGTTTGATAGTGAGGTTAGATTCTGAACTCGTTGTATTACAACTTAATAGAGTGTATGCCATTAGAAATCCAGTGTTATTAAGATTATTTTTGAGAGTGCGTCTCTTGGAACGTCAATTTGATTATATTGAATATCAGCATATTCCAAGATCTTTAAATACATTAGCAGGTGCAATTGCTTCTCGAATGTTAAATAGAAATTTTCAATAATCATACATGTAAATTTAAAACCATTCCATAACATGATTTATAAGATAAGCCGGTAATAGTGATATATATATATATATATATATATATATATATATATATATAGATATATATATATATATATATATATATATATATATATATATATATATATATATATATAGGAGTGTGTCAAAAAATACATCGTCCTCGATCATAGGTTGAAAAACACCTTATGATTAGCAAAAATGATAAGTACAAAAAACAAAAATGTCACATGTGCCCACAATAGGCGATCATCCTATCACTGGTGATGATCTTTATAAGAAACCACTGCACGGGCCACCTTGCAAAGGAACCTCCTAAAAGGTCCCGGGACCCCAATCACATAGCGCTGAAGTCGACGAGGAATGTCATCTATAGTGGTCTCCGGAATATCTCCTGTCAAGCGCTCGAGATGACCCTCGAACTCTGCCAAAACCTCTGCTGATTCATCCTGTGGGGCTGGCATGGGTGCAACTGGTTGCTTCCTCTCGTAAGGCCAGAGAGTGGCTGGTCACTGTGGACCCACATCTGAATTTGAATTTTTTTTTACTATCAGTTTTGAGACGATGGAAAAATAACAAAAAATTAAAATAGAAAAAATGTTGAAAAGGATTTTACCTGACTCATCCCACTGCTCTCCTGGTGGAAGAACCATGTCTGGGTCACCACAGAAATCTATCCCAGTGTAAGGGAAGTCCTGAATAGAAAAGACCTGGTTTTCCAGCCATTGGAAATACTCAGGTTTGAATCGAGCAACCTCTGTCCTCTCGTCCGGGTGACGGGCCATAACTGCGACCCATCGCATCAGTTTGGGCTCTCGAGGAAGCCCAACTCCAACAATAAGGTGTTGCGGGATCAGCATAGGAACCCTCTCCAGGACAAAACTCACGACCAAAGCCCCATAACCAAAGGTCTTTAGTCGTCCGTTCTTGGCCCTGGTCAGTTGGCCTTTCACATTGGCCAACACGGCATCGCACCAGTTGAAGATGGTGCCTCGAAAGCAATCAACTGCCATACGCATCTGGGATCTAGTGGCAATATGTAATGCGGCAACTCTGCAAAGTCTGGTGACAGTGAACGCAATCACCATGAGCTCAGGATGAGATATGGTCTTTATGTCTATCCCTTTGTCTCTAGCCGGGCTGTTGCAGTACTCTAGCCTGAGGCTATCGACAGACTGGCCACCTGCCCTAGCCCCAAACAGAGTCAAGTCTTCGCCTCTCTTAGGCAAACTAGTCAAGAAATATATGTCCGCTAGCTCAATTTCGAGCTGGTGGCCGCCAATGAAGAAGCACTAGTCTTGTACGCTCCATCTGTCAACCATCCACTCTAATAAATCCACCTGAGCCCTCATGCCAAGAATGACCCAGAATTTGTACAAGCCGCACGCCCTCAAAGCATCAAGTGAAGGCTGATGATTCCATGCGGCAACATCCATGTCCTCATGCTCTCATTCATGCCAATCTAGCATGATGTACTCTTTGCATCAAGTATAAGGATAAATTAAATTGCTAGAAATTGTTTTGTGTGGTCCATTTTTCAGAATTTTTGGGTTAAAAACCCTTGCAACGGGGACCGTACCCTGCGGATTAGACACAGTGCGTGGGACCACACTTTGTCTACATGGAAGGTGGGGACCCCGAGCTTTTTCCCAATGGAGAAAAAGTCAGAGTCCGCAGGCTAGCAGTGGTAAACCTGCGGGCCCCCGCGCGCGGGTTTTATGCCTAAAAGCCTTCCCAAAAATGAAATAAATGACTAAAACAAAAAATGAAACGATTAAAAATGAAGAGTGGGATGATGTGGATTACCTGGAAAAGACGGCGTTTGATTCCGACAGTTGGATTTTCCGCAATCTTCACGGGAAGTTTTCTGAGCAAAAGCACTATTTTCTCACCCAAACTCAAACGGTAAAAATGAATTGACAAAGGCCCTTTTTATAAGTTTTTTGAGTAAATAAATTGCAAATTTTTTTATGTTTCACTTTGAAAAGGTATTTTTGCGACATTTTTATCTATTTCAAACAGGTATGAGTAATGTTTGTGTTTTTGTGCAGGATAACGGATTATTCAGGCGAAATCTATCATTTTCGACGAAAAAACATTTAGAGTCACCTTTAAGCTCTTTTCAGACTCCTGAAATGTGAGAAGAATGCCGAGTGTTTCTTTTAAACTCGTTAAAACGGAATTAAAAGACGGTCCACTTACAGCTCTTTTCCGATCGTAAAAACATGAAAAGATTGCCGGATTTTTGTCGTTTCAAATTCGATATCGGTTATAAAACGACATGTCATTGATCACTTTTTTACTTTTTCGGATCAAGGGCACTAATGACGAAAAGTACTCCTTGGTCGTAAAAGATCAAGCGGTTCTCTCAAGTATTATTTTATACTTTTTCGGGCTTGGGAGACACAAATTTACGAAAAAGGTCAACCCTGGAGTCTTCTTAAGCTTTTCAGACTCTCTAAAAATGAAAAACGCCGAGTTTCTCCTATACTAGACTCGTTAAAATTTCACAGTAAAGGACCTGTTCAATTACAAACAGGAACGAACCACTCCTTCTTATGGTTTGAATTTAAACTAAGTTGGACTCATCCGAAGGATGAGCTTATAATCAAACAAATGTTATCCTCGTTAAGCTTGTAAAAAATAAAGAGGTACTTGCCAGAAATGGTGGGGGAAAAGAGAGAGAAATGAGTCTGTTTGTCATACTTTGTAACCACTCTTGAACACGACACTTTTATTCACCTGGGTTGGGAAATCCTTTGCCTAACAGTTGATCAAACCACATTGAAAGTCTTCAGCCGGTTTCTAGGTATTAACTTTGGGTCAATTGTCACCAAGCCATCTGTCGTGTCGTTATGTGTTCAAGAGGTCATTGCCAATAAGCCATTCATCTGCAAAATATCTGTCATCCATCTTTGTTGTGGGGAAAAATGCCTATGCAGGACGATCCTATCCACCTAAGGTGTGACAGTGCCTTAGCAACAAACAGAGACAACTATTCTAGTATTCTTCCTTTATGAATTAAGAATGAAGAGAGATAGATGGACTAACCGGTGTCTTCCGTTTGTCCCTCGATCCGGTCTCTCTTCTCTTTGAGGGTTCCCAGCTACTTGCCTTCTCGCTCGCCCAACTTCAAGAGGTTTCTGCAAGATCACAAGGAGAGAACACTACACAAGACATGGATTCATATTCATAACTAGTTCAGGATTAGAAATAAACTAAACATACTAATGCAATCATACATCAAAAATACATCAGTATATAGGAGAAACCAAGATAGATTTATTGATGAATAACAAAGTTCAGTAAGAGATACAACCTAGAGGGCTCCAATCCAGCATCTCTTTCCCAGAAAATGGAATTCCTATCTTCACCCCCTTCAAAGCATTAAGCACCCAATGATTCCAATCTCAAACCAACAGCAATTCTTTGCAATAACAAAATTCCAGCCTCTAGATCTCATGGAGGAGAGATCCATATATAGATGTTTGGAGAGAGGACGAGTCAGCTTGAGATCTGACTAGTGTCCTCTCCCTCTGTCAGTTCTTGACTCCACTTGGAGGTTCTTGCTTCCACTTGGAGATTTGGAACCTCTTACTCATCACTAGTCGAATTCCCTGAGGCAAGTGTCATTGAGGAAGATTTTGGAAGCTTCCTGGGTTTTGACACCTCGTGGAATGAACTTGCCACATGTCAACTCTCGCTTAGCGCAGGTAGCCAGTGTTGCCTTTGACATTCAGCACGGGTAGCCAGTGTTGGCTTTGACATTCAGCGCTGAGAGCTAGTGGAGCCACTGAATTGATCCTGAATTGACTTGTTTTTGAGCAGTTTCTGGTGGAGAACTTCTGTGAATTGCTGTGGTTTGTTAGCCTTGTTCCTCTAGGGGTAGGAACAACATGTTTAGGGACTTTGGATCCCTTAGATTATGGAAATTTTATGCTCAATGCTGTAAGGCACAAAAATGTCTATAACAGTTGCCCCCTAAAGTATGAGGCTGTTTATCGGGTGAAATGCTTTATCAGGGGGATCCGAAGTTCATCCAATGCTGGGAGGAGACCTGTAATAAGATACAATACAATACATTATTTTTCATACTGCTTTCATGATCTAGCTGAGGCGGGCATTCCCATGCTCAGCTTTATAAATTCATTTTTCTGTACATAGAACAGACAATCGTTTGGTGGTAGACTGATAATTTTGATGAAATTATCATCCTTTGGGTAGGATGATTATCTGCTGCAATGATGTACATGTCAATGTCTTTATCTTTCCTGAATATATATCGCAGCCCGGATGGATGAAACTAGATCCGGGGTCTTCAAACTCGTTCGATCTTCACTCTAAGTACAAGTCGATCCATGTGAGAAATGTTCTGAAGTCGAACATGGAAAGACATCGCTTGATTACCAGTCAATGAGGTAAACCGTTAACAAGCGCGAGAGGAATCACCGATAATGATAATGACCCTCAAGGTACTACAGTACAATTCACGTGGTGTGAATAAAGGACTTGGTGTCGAACACCACGCAAAATCTTTCGGTCGAAGGTCATTGATGTATACCTGTCGCCGGAAGTGAGAAACTTGCCATTGAGGCATGCAAGCTTCAAAGTACTGAAGGGGTTGTTCCTAGATCAACTTCTTGGATAATGAGCTGATGTCGACAAGAAGCGATCCGTCAAAGGAGGGCCTTAATGAATCCCACATCAATGACATGGAATGGAGCTAATGATTTTGATGGAGGTGAAAACGATCTGTGACATATGATTCAGGGTGGCGGTCATGAAAGGATGAAGGATAATGTATGGCAGTGGATGGGACACGGTTGACTTTTCTGAACGACTTCTCTTGAACATGTGGTGACACTGATGCGATGGATCGGTAGCATTACCCCAAATATGGATGGTATGGTGAGACCATGGTGATGTGACCGGTGAATGAAACAACCCAACCCGATTGTGGTACGGAGGAAAAGTGTCATGTTCAAGAGCGACTTGCTACCATCAAAGTTTTCTTGAGTTTCTCCCAATTTTTCCCCAGTCATTGCTGAATTATTTTTGTCAAGCTTGAGGAGGATAACATATGCTTGTTCTATAACCTGCCCTTCGGGCAAGCCCATCGCTATGTTTTAACGATCCTAGCGATAGTGAAACTCGTTCTCGTCTAAAGACAAGTTTGTCGCTATTTAATGCATTTAACGAGTCTAACGACAAGGATAACTCGGTTCTTTTCATTTTTAGAGAGTCTGAAAAGATACATAAAGTTAACTCCAAAAGTCCTTTTTCGTCATCTAATCCCTTAAGTCCGAAAAAGTATAAAACAATACAGAAGGGATGAATTTTCGATAGTTTTAACGAGCCGAATAAAACAAGCGCTCGATCTTTTTGTGCAATAATCCCTCAGGTCCAAAAAGATTAAAATCTAGAGGAGGGATAGCTCTTCCGGTCGCTTTAACGAGCTGGAAGGCCAAAACTCGACAATCTTTTCATATTTTACGAGTCAGATGAAAAGAGCTTAAAGAAGACTCGTCTTTTGAGGAACGAGTGATGAAACAGGTTAGCAGTTGATTCCAGGTACAGGTTGGAATTTTCCAATCACGACAGTGTCACAAGGATGGCTAGGTGAAATCACTCTTCGCAGCTGTTCCTCAAAATGGGTAAACAAACATATGGAGGTGAACGATCGGCCAATGGAAAAGTGGAGGTGACGGTGCAAACACGACCAAGGCTTTAATGGCTGATAATATTACATTCACTGTGGTTATTTACCGGGATAGTTCATTTTTTAACGAGCTTAAATGCGGGTGGAAACATTTGCTCGATCTTATGTTTATTTTTTAACGAGCATGAACTATGCGCTAAAACTGCTCGGATCTTGCGTTTATTTTTAATGAGCATGAACTGTGTGCTAAAACTGCTCGATTAATCCAGTCATATGATAAGAATGTCTCATCAAGATTCTATTTTTTACGGAGCTTCATCTTATAAAGCTTTGCTCCGGATCCTTTCGTTATGCAAGTTCGGAAACGACTAATCCTACGAGTTTAAAGGGTTAGTCCTACAGGTTTAAAGGGAAGGACCTAAAAATTTAAAAAAATAAATAGCCGCCCCTTGCTTGCACTCCAAAAGGTTTGCATGCCCCCAGGCATAAAGTACGATTTCAAGGTTACCCGTCAATTTGCAGATAAAACATTTGTTTTACCGGGAGAAACCTACCTCTTTCAGGCTACCCAAAGATTGTTTTGTTATTCTTTCAACAAAACACTTCTTCGGCGATGTCTACCAAGATAAACAAAGGTGAGTGACGACGCCCACCCTCTCACATAGTTTTGACAAAAGAATCTTATTCCAGAACAACCCCTCTTCCAACCACGGACGGGGTACGGACTAGTCATATTCTCCCGCGGAGACCTACCCTATACCCAAAGTTTTCCTGCAGAAGCAGACCAGGACGCATGCCCCCTGGGTTCCAGTCATATCCTCCCAGATTACTTGTGCTCATCAGGAGGACGGACCGTGGGTTGAGACATTTCTTGTGTGAAGAGACCATTTAAGGATGGTATATGACTATTTGCGATGCGTGATCCGGGAAATGAAAGCTGGTCCACGAGCTTGACCACTCTTCCTTCGTGCGGAAAACACATTACTCTAAAGAGTGAGGAGACTATAGCTCCCATGCAATATATATAGTCTCTTCCAAGGAGTAGGTTATAATACAAGGGTCCTTGAACGACCATCACGTTCATTTGAACGGTCTTCCCTTTCAAGTTATGGGCACATTGGGGAGGATCCCTAAAGGTCGACTGGTTCCTTTATCAAAGCCTGATAGATTTCTCATTTCAGGCAAAAGCGCTGGCGAACCAAGCGCTTTCCAAGCAATAGAGGAAAGGATACTCACAGATGCCCCCTCATCAATGATAGTGCCAGCCATTACCATTCTGTATATTTGAACGATAGTTCTGAATGGTATGCTTGCTGGCAACCGGGGTCTACCTAGTTGGTTCTAGTCGAACGAGACAACTAGGTTGCTTGGTGGTGGGACCGAATAGACGGCCGAGTATGACTCTGACGAAGTTCCTTCCTGCGATAAAGGAATGGGCAAATTGCCCCCTTGTTCGTCGGAGTCTGTGTTGATTAAGAGAATTTGGACGGTGTCGTCTTTATTCTCCTCTGTGATGGTATCATTCGAAGATAGAGCCTCTGAAGGAAAAACCGGGTCAACTTCCATCTCAACCTTTTGACTTTCGTCAGGTATGGATTCAGACGGTTCATCTTCAATGATAGGTGCTTCGGCTAACCACCTGGGTGGGCCAGCCGGGTTCTCAACTAGTGAAGGACTTGGCAGGAGTTTTTGATATCCAGGAGGAAGTTGCACTGGTAAAACCGGGCGATCTTCCAAAACTCTTTTAGCCTCGTCTAAGAAGGGACAACGGTGGATGGCATGGTCGCCTTCACACAGTTTGCAGGGAAATCTAGCTTTCCCTCTTTGTCCTGTGGCTTCACTTTCACTAGTTGACGGTGAGCAGTCAACATGGCTATCAGAGGTTGACGCTACCGAATTGTGCAAACGGGGAGACCAGTCCCTTAGTATCTGAGGGATGCAGGGACAATCTCTGTGGAAGTGGTCTCCCTTTCATATGACACATGGTGATTTAGGCCTAGTCAGTGTTGTGTGTGGATTTTTGTCAGACGACACTTGTTTGCCCCCAGTCACTTTTGGCTCCTTCTTCTTCTTCTCTTTCTTCTTCTTTTCCTTCTTCTCCTTAGGAACTCAGTTTTTTGTTTTACCAGTTCCGTCAAGCGAAGAGGAAGGAGGAGAGGAAGAATTATATGAAGTAGAGGGCTGGTGGGTAACTCTGGTCTGGTCTAACTGTTGACTCGACTGTTCAGGAATAGTGGTGTTCTGAATGACATTAGTTGAAAAGAGCCAGACCAGCAGGCCAATTGTCAGTCCTGGAAGCGACAATGTGGCCATATGAGGCGCACCAACATCTCCCCAAGAGGAGAAGGGACTAGGATTTCCACCAAGGGGAATTCCTTGGTTGGTGTGCTCCATTTTTTCAACCTAAAGATCAACGCAGGAAAAAAGGGTGATTATTCTGTTTAAAATAAATTTTAACGACGCTTTAGACACAACTTGCTTTTTCAGTTTTAAAGATTCGAGAAAAAGCTAAAGATGACTCTAGTCTCCTTCGATGTTTTAACGAGCCCGAAGTGACAAATGCTCGGATGGACTTTTTCCGTTATAGAGTCTGAAAAAGGCCAAAAGGAACTGCTCTGGAGTTCTAGGCAGAGGGTGTGCCAAACTTTTCGCAAAACCGCAGAATACTTTTTAGGGTACGGGCGGTCGATCTTCCTAAATGTTGTGTTCAGTGCATTGCAATTAGTAGGGCGGCCGACACGGCTTCCTAAGGATAAAGGTTTTATTCCTATAGGGGTCTCCCAATATATACGCGACGGTACGTGGGAGCACAATCCGTACTGGCGCTATCGTCTCTCAGGAGGAATCACCCACCATCAACGAGATCGACAGTCACCAGGCTTTACGACGCCGGAACACGTCTCTAGCCTAGACCTCTATGTTGTGTGTTATGTTGCAAAGCGTTGTTAAGTTCATTCAATTTATTTTAGGTTGATCTTTTTAGAAGTTTTCCTTTTGAGGTTCACCACGAGATGTATGATACAATTCCTAAATGCAGTCTAAAGATGATAAGCAAGATTTATATCTTTTCAACTTTGAAAATCCTAGCTACTAAGGGAAACGAAAGACACCATCTTTTCTCAAAGAGCAATCAGCACACTCTAATGCACTTTTCCTAAATCAATCATGCAAACTATCAAGATGCAAATGCACAATGCAGGTGTTTGTTTTCCGCTTTCTTAGTATTGATGCCTACAAAGAAAGCTTTTTGTACAACTTTGAATTTTCTTTTAAATGACCAATACAAACAAGTTTAATTTTTCGAAACCAGAGAGGGTAGAAGAGATCACAACACTTAACGATTTTCGAAATGAAGACTTTTTTCGACACTTAAAAGAGACAAACTCAAACCAAAAGAAAAAGTAAATGTATAATCAACTGCAAACAGCCAATGAACTCTCTCCTAAGATCACAATCAACAGATCTAAATCAAGGGCTACAGGATGACTATTTCACTCTTGCAAAGGAAAACTGTAAATGACGCCACAAACACATAAAAACACTCACAGTCTTTTTGTACAAAAGGAGGCAGAATTTAAGCAAAGAAAAGGAGTTATGAGACTGGTACCTATGCTGGTTACAGGCTGCAAAAATCAGAGATCAAAACAACGCAAAACAGAGCAGAGAACCCTAGCTGCACAAGGGCTAACTAGATCAGCGCAACCTCAACACAGGGGTTTTGACATTCAGCGCAGGTAGCCTTCACGGGACCTGCGTTGAAATGCAGAATCCCTTCACAGGGTCTGCGCTGAAGGAGAAACTCTCGTTTCTCACTGGGTTCTGGGTCACAGATTGCTATTTAATCTACTGTTTTAGGCCAAATAAAAGCAACAAGCAAGGTGCAATCAAAGGGATGCTTTGAGGGAGTACTAAGATCTATCACAAAGGATCATCAAATCATTTGTGAGTCCATTGTTCAGATCATAGACAAGTCCAGTGATTGGATCAAAGCAGCAACTGTCTATTTTGCATCTGGGAATAGCAGATGCAGTTCGATTGTTGCTGTCGAGTTTATGAAACAAACAATGATAGAAACACAAATAAAATGACTAAACAAATCTCCCCAGTGGAGTCGCCAATTTGTTGTGGGGAAAAATGCCTATGCAGGACGATCTTATCCACCTAAGGTGTGACAGTGCCTTAGCAACAAACAGAGACAGCTATTCTAGTATTCTTCATTTATGAATTAAGAATGAAGAGAGATAGATGGACTAACCGGTGTCTTACGTTTTTCCCTCGATCCGGTCCCTCTTCTCTTTGAGGGTTCCCAGCTACTTGCCTTCTCGCTCACCCAGCTTCAAGAGGTTTCTGCAAGATCACAAGGAGAGAACACTACACAAGACATGGATTCATATTCATAACTAGTTTAGGATTAGAAATAAACTAAACATACTAATGCAATCATACATCAAAAATACATCAGTATATAGGAGAAACCAAGATAGCTTTATTGATGAATAACAAAGTTCAGGAAGAGATACAACCCAGAGGGCTCCAATCCAACATCTCTTTCCCAGCAAATGGAATTCCTATCTTCACCTCCTTCAAAGCATTAAGCACCCAATGATTCCAATCTCAAACCAACAACAATTCTTTGCAATAACAAAATTCCAGCCTCTAGATTTCATGGAGGAGAGATCCATATATAGATGTTTGGAGAGAGGACGAGTCAGCTTGAGATCTGACTAGTGTCCTCTCCCTCTGTCAGTTCTTGATTCCACTTGGAGGTTCTGGCTTCCACTTGGAGATTTGGAACCTCTTACTCATCACTAGTCGAATTCCCTGAGGCAAGTGTCATTGAGGAAGATTTTGGAAGCTTCCTGGGTTTTGACACCTCGTGGAATGAACTTGCCACATGTCAACTCTAGCTCAGTGCAGGTAGCCAGTGTTGCCTTTGACATTCAGCGCAGGTAGCCAGTGTTGGCTTTGACATTCAGTGCTGACAGCTAGTGGAGCCACTGAATTGATCCTGAATTGACTTGTTTTTGAGCAGTTTCTGGTGGAGAACTTCTGTGAATTGCTGTGGGTTTGTTAGCCTTGTTCCTCTAGGGGTAGGAACAACATGTTTAGGGACTTTGGATCCCTTAGATTATGGAAATTTTATGCTCAATGCTGTAAGGCACAAAAATGTCTATAACAATCTTGACCATCCCTGAGTCAGTCCTTGCAACTAAATTTCTTCAACTTGATCTACGATTTCGTGTTGTGGGCTTGCCTACGATGGATCGCTTTCTATCGACTTCAGCTCATTATCTAGAAAGATGATCTAGAAATCGTCAGTACCTTGAGATCTGCATGCCTCAATGGCAGGTTTCTCGCCTTCGATGACAGGTTGCATCATTGACCTTCGATCAAAGGATTCCGCGAGATGTTCGACATCAACACATTTATTCGCATCTCATGGATTGTACTAGGTACTTTGAGAGCCATTGACATCACTGGTGGTTTCACTCACACTTGTTAACAATTTACATCATTGACTGGTAATCAAGTGGTTTCTACCATGTTCAACATCAACACATTCATTCGCATGGATATAATCGTACTGTTTCGGGAAGTAGAAATGAAGACCCTGGATCTAGTTTTCACAATCCAGGCTGCAAGGAATTTTGTATTCATTATATAATGGACTATTCATAAATAGATGGATGCGTCCATACTGTGTCCACATGAGTCTATACTTGTGATGTTTTACAAGATCATTCCTATATCAAAGCAGTAGTTAGTTTTTCTAGTCAGTTTTGATCTGAGTATGGGAATGCCTACCTCAGTGATGATATGATCTCATATATATATCTTGCATTGAATGTTTTTACAGGTTCCAACCGGGCTATCCACAAGATGATCCTCGAAATGATAAAGTACTTCACTCTTCCTAAATGATCAATGAAATCCTCATCTACTACAGACTTCGCACTTTAGGGGGCAATCTGTTACACAAAAATATCGTCACCATGATTATTTGCAGTCAGTATGGGTCTATCATCACTTGTACTGTCCTCCTAAGCAAGTATCAGACCTCAGCTCTTCAAGTCAAGCTTTGGAAATGAGAGAAAGACATTAAAAATAAATGTAAGTCTGGTTCCGCACTTTCTCTCACTGTCACCTGCGGTCCTGCACCTTCTGTGTACAAAACCTGCGGACCTGCCCGCTCTGTCCCTAACGATGTAGGTGTGGACCCCTGTGAAAGTCAAAAGGCACAAGTTTTATCTTAAAAAACTCACTTTGGGTTAATTCTAGAGGTTTCTAGAAGGAATTTTGACGTGGATTGTTCGCTCTGAGGTGGTTCATGCATCCCAAAAGAGAAGGAGCTAATCCCTTGATGAGAGGAGCTATCCCTTTGAAGGAGGGTTTTATACCTTTGAAGGAGGACCTAGTAACCTCCCTCCATTGCACTATAAATATAGGCATTGGGCTGGTTGCTTAGGAGGTTAGAAGATGAACATTTTTTAGGGTAAATGCTGGTGAAATCAAGACTTCCTAGTTGAGCTTAAGAGGAGAGATCACATACCTTTTTGGCTTCATTGGAGAGTGAGTGAAACTTGTCAAAGTAGAGGAGACTTCTTGCTGGACCCTGGGAGGAGCTTGTACAACGTCAAGGCAAAGGTTGTAAAGTTCTTCTTCTTTTGAATTAATACAATCAAACTCATTTTTCTCAACAAGTATCTCATGTTATTTGTTTCATGGACTCCTTGACTTTCATGTTAAATATGTTTTATGCAACTGGCTTTTCAGGTGCTATTTAATTTGTTTTCCTTGTTTGTGTTTGCAGGTTCGCGACAAAGGAGCTCATTTGGATTGAAGGAGCGAGGGCATCCACAAGCTTGTGTTGGACCTAAGGTAGGCCCTAAAAACACTTGTTTGCCATTGTTTATCAAAGCATATTTAGAGAAAGATAGTGTATGGTTGGTTTGCTTGTCATTAGGTCTTCTTTAGATTCTAGGAAGGTCTATCTTGTTCGCAAGATCGACTTATTCCGTGTGACAAGGGGAGATGATCTTTTCATCACTCACTAGTTTAGCAATGACTGTTTCCAAATTACAATCATCTTTAAATAATATAAACTGTCAGTTTATAATTGAAAAAATGTCATATTTTTCTAAGGATAACAGGATCAAATATTTGGAAGATCTGATCATAAAGCTAGGACATGATCCTAAGGATACCAAAGAAGTAAAAGATCTCATCAAAAACAAGGAAGTAGACATTCAAGCATCGAGAAAGAAATTGAAGCTGCCCTCCATAGAGCATCCTCAAGCTAAAGAGGTTTCCAATATAGAAACAAATAAATAAAAACTCATTACTATTGTAATTAAACAAAATTCACATATTCAAAAGATGGAGTAGGGCATGGAAGCACCGTTGAAAGGAAAAAAACAGTGGGTAGTAGTAGGAGTATCTACATCAGGCATAGGTATAGTGGCAGAAAATTCAGCAAGGACTACAATTTCAGAAGCTACAGAAGATATTACCAGAGATCTGGATGATTTATCAATTATTTAGTCAGAGAAAGATAAATTTTTAGAAAAATTGGCCAACATGGAGGAAATTAAACTTAAAATTGACAATTAATACTTCTCAGAACTCCAGAAAAACTACAAAGTCATGCAACAACTACAAAAGTATGAAGACCAGTCCTTTGCTATTCAAATGTCAGCATAGGCTAAGAAAAATATTTGAAAAAATATAAATGCCAACATAACAAACATGTGGCCCTCAATACAGATCATTTTTTAATAGGAAGAACTTATACATAGTGTTAAGACAATGATAGAAAATGCAAAGGTTGATTTAAAGCATAGGCTAGGAAAAAGCATAAAGAATCATCAAGTTCCTAAATTACAAAACCAAGTAGGAACTAGAAGACTTGAACATTCCAAACAAAACAACAATATTGATGGAAGTTAAGAGGATCTTGACTAAGAATAATTTGATGATACCGTTGGAAAATAAATGTAAAGATCTTGAGTTGTAGGTAAGAATATTCAATATAAAATTCACATTGCTACAAGAAAAAGGCTTTCGTACTCTTAGGAATTCTAATGGCCAATTGATACCATTAGAAAATTATCAAGAACAACTGCGCAATGTAGGTGCTGATACTTTTGAGTTTGCAAAAGACAAAGGAATGATCAATGGGGAAGCAATCATACAGAGAATTCAGTTTGATTTGAATATGTAGCATGAGTTCCACCACCCTTTTGTAAATAAACCAATGTTTGACACTTACAACAAGGTGGATGAAAGGTTCAAGAATATGGTTAGTTTCTCTATCCCAAGTGAACAAAGGTGGGATCGATTGCTAGAATTGGTCGAGTGAAGATAACTGAAGGAAAAACATTTCCAACAAAGTCGCAACAATCAACAGCAGACTCCTACATAGCCTAAACAACACAATAAAATTTTAGAAGATTTTCCTACAAATATGTGTCTTTTAAACATATATTATTTTGTAAATGTATTTTATTTGAAATCCAATCTAGAATGTAAAAGTTTCTATAAATACTTAGAACAGAAATCTAGAAATGGTTGAACCATTGTGATAGAATTTGAATAGAATTGTACCCTTTGAAGTTATTTATGAAATAATAAAAGTATTCTAGATTCATTTTGAAACAACTTGTGTCCTTGTAATTTCTTCTTTTTTATATTTTTCACTCTGTTTTAATTTGCACATGATTGAAGTTTTTGGGAATTCTGGGTATGATAATATCGATTTTCAATTTATCTGAAATCCCCTATGAAGTTATAATTCTTTAAAGAGATTAGTTAATTAATTTTTTTTTTTTTTATTTAACTCCTCTACGTCACTAAATTGTCACTTTCACTTAAGTTTCAAACATATATTGTTTTATTGTAAAAGTGTTTTACACACATCTATTGTATATGACTTGTTAAATAATCTGTTTGATGTTTAACAAATCATATAGTTTCTAAAGTTTCAATCTTTCATATCTCATCAAAGATAAATTACTTTTAGAGGTGAAGAATAAACCCTTCTAATAAATCATAAGTAATTAAGAAATTGCACCTATTTAAACAATTTAGAGCTTTGGTCATCCAAAAACTTTAAAAACCAACAAAACATGATAGATGCTTTGGAATAATTCCTAACCTAGAATTATCTTCAGAGGTACAACATCCCTTATAACCATTCTTATTGTAACCTTGATATTCCTTAACCATTTGATTTTATCACTAATCCATATAATGTAAAACTATGAAACTCTTAATCATGTAACTTATATAATCCCTAGACTATAAAAAATATTCTTAAGCCCTAACCATTTTGGTTACAACGTCATCTATCATAGATAATTATTGTCATTTTCACTTTGTATGCTTATTATCACCATAATTAGTATTCATGAAACCCCACTTCTCAAATGAAGAAGAAGAATAAACTATGAAGAACTAGGCTCCAAACATAGCTGAAGTGGATACATAAGATCAAAATAATCTCACGGATTTCCAAATACTATATTAACAAAAGAGTTAAAATAGAAAGCTAACTCCATTACTTCAACTTATGTGAACTCACTAATTGTTGCATGGTAAGCCTCATTTTTATTTCCAAAGTCAACATTAAAGATCAGATGATCCTTCAAATAATTTTTTCCAAAGTATTAATCAATATATTTATAAAAATATGCTTCATCAATTTCCTTACAATGTGTGAATTGAACCTCTACATCATCCCCTCTCTATGTTTTGGCAGAAGTAGATCCTCTTTCCAAGCTTGAAATATCATCAAAGACTAGGGAGAAATTTACCTACCCTTCACCACATTGATCTACAAAAACAAATATAAACTCTCCTACTTGAGTTTCATCCATCCAAAAATTAACTTTTCATTCTCTTTTACCATCAGGATCATAAGTATCATAGATGGGAGGACCCTCAAAATAAAACATATATGATTTGGGATCATTATGTGCCAAAATTACTATCCTTGCTTCAATATGTCCCTCAAAATGATCACTGGTAGAAAAAGGAAAGAAGGTCACTACCTATATTTCATCACATGCATAGTTGTCTTCATTTGTGTCACATAAGACTACAAAATTTCAATCCCAAACATTTTTATTATTGTAGACCTATGTGTTGGTGTTTCCTCACCAAAAGGACTATAACAACTAGTGTTCACTTTCCCAACTCCCAAGAAATATGTGCAATTCCTTCCTTCGTTTTCAAGGAAGTTAAGGGCACCTTGACTAGTTGACTATAATCCTCCTAGTTGTTCTAGCACAAGCTCCTCATAAAACATTCTATCTATGCCTATGCCATGATTTGAAGCTAATGACTTCTCCATCTCAACTATTGCACTATCTTCTTGAATAATATCTACTTAAAATGAGGCCAACAATATAAATATCATTAAAATGATTCCCATCTACCCCAAAAATAGTGATAGATCATATTATGAGGCTAAATTTTGGTTCTACACTACATTCTCCAATGATTCTAGTAGTTTACCCTCTTTTGATCCTTTACAAAGCTTTAAATATATAGTACCATGTTCAACAAGGAATCCAATAATTCCCTCATAAAAATCATATACATCAGTCCCTAAAGCAATGCTACTCTCATCATCACCAAGATATTGCATAATATTGTCATCATAGTCTTCATGGTGACCTTCATTTGTGTGGTTAATAAGGCTATATTTTCCAAATTTTGAGCATAAAACTTCCTTTAGAATAGTACACTTACCAGAGAACGGTATTAGATCTGATTTCCTTCAAGGTAAACAAGAAGACCTTCCTTTTCTAAGGTTTCCAATAGCTCTCAATGGATGTAATCAAAATTTCTGGTGCCTTGAGCTACAATTCCTGAGAAATATTTCACTCGAAGCTTTGAGAGAAGGTATACTCTTTGGACTACAAGAGTGCATGAGCCAACCTTGCAGTTCATACCCTAAAAAAGATAGAAATAATATCATCATGGAATCTTCATGTCTTTCTTCAAATTTTGAAATATGCCTCACTATCCTATAACCCTATAACTGTTCCTAATCACCTAACCATATATACTAATGTAATATTAATATTTAATATCATTTAAAATATGAGTAATATGGTATTAGATAATGATTCAGAAAAAATAAAAACATTACAAACCCTACATCAAACATAAACCCATTATAGAGTAGAGCATTAACCGAGCAAGGGTGTTCAAGCATGGCACAAAGGCATTTGACAATAGAGGGCATTCGACGACACGAGGGCAAGTGGTCGTGGCAAGTGTGGGCAAGTGGTGGCCTATTTCTATTGTATATATTTGGACATCATTCAATGATTTCTTCCACTCATTGATTGTAAGGATATATTCTTTAATAAGGGTAGGCATGTATGGTGAGTTGTATAGGTAGCGAAACCTTGTTGTTATTCCAACTTGGTCCTGTGTAAATCTTTAACCTCTATGATGCCCTAGATTCTTCTCTCAACATGGGAAATTTATTATAAAAAAACAATTATTCATTCTTCTAACCATTCCTGATTTCACATAACACACCATAGATTGGTACCATAACATTCCATTTCAATCTATTTTTGGTCTGAGGTAGAATAAAATGCAACAAGGTGTTGGCTTGGATTTAAAGAGTTTAAGTTGCAGGCTTTTATTTGATGTTAAACTCTTCAAGAATACGAAGGCAGGGGGAAAGAAGTTTTTCTCATCCATTAAGACTTCTTATTTCCTCCCACAAACTCTTGTTATCCATGAAAATTGAAAATTCCTCCACCCACAGTTTTCAGCCAATAAACAAATAGTCAATCTAGTAGTGGAATTCAACCCTTCTCTCAGGGAATCTTTGGGTTGATGGTGATTGTATGACCAAAATGATTTCCTAGAATATCGGATTTGGTGGAAGCACTATTTATTGGAGATGTTTGATGGTTGGTTTCCTACCTATGTATGTATCTTCGATTCACTATTTCTTTCTTCTCTCGAGTTGAAACTTTGGACCTCGATAGGGCCTGTTAGAATTCTTGTAAGCTCTTTTTGAGAAACGTGGAATTTACAGTGATCAACAACTGATTTGGTTAGAATTTAACACAAAAATGGTTAAGAATGATAAATTTGTATGTTCAGAAGTTCGCGTCTAGTCCAACAAGATCCAAACTGGTTGAAGGTCTTTGTAAAAGGTAAAAATGTGTTGCATTTGTGAGATCTAGTGCATTTATTTATAGTGATTTGTTGTTTATAAAAAGAATATTCTTGGTTTCATTGACCTTGGATGGTGTTATAAAGAGCCTCTCATACCCCTCACCCCTTTTGACGCCTTCTCCTTTCTACCTCCATAATACATGAATTGTTCATGGGTTATACCCACTCTTCTGCCGTACTAGATCTCACCTTTGGACAATTGTAGGTACCTTCACTTGAATAATTAGAAGCAATAAGTTTGCTTTAGACCAAACATAGACAAAATTAATGTTATCTAGCATAAGTAATATCTCTCTAAATGGGTAAGCAATAATCAAAGAGCTATCTTGGTGGGCCTATGGCCATTAGTCTAGTGGGAATAACACCCCCACTCAAAATAAGAGTGCTTCTATCAAGAAGTTTAACTACTAAGAACCTATGTCCTTCACTCCTAAGAGCTCCCACAAATATGTGAATCTATATTTAATGAAAATATTAGTGAAGATATTTATAAAATACTCAAAAGAATGGAAACAATTCATATTAATTACTCATTTATTCATATTCTCTCTTATGTAGTGCATGTCAACCTTAATGTGCTTGGTCTATTGTCTCTAAACCGGGTCTCTATAAAACTTGAGCGTCTTTTTGTTAACATATTATATCACTAGAGAAAGTTGAACTTGTACACTAATATCTACCAAAATGTCTTAGAAGAAATGGCTTGAATAAAAAAGTTCATTACACCAATAGAGTCTTCCTCTACTAATGAAAGAGCAGTAGTTGTATGCTTCTTTCTTGACCAACACATGGGATTGAAACCAAGGTAGATAACATATCTTAATGTGGATTTGTAATACGTTCTATCACTATCCTAAAATGAGTCTACATAACCAAAAATATCCAAGGAATACCTTAATGAATAGTGTAAACCATAAATTGTAGTCACATCTCTAAGAATCATCTTAACTTCTTTCTACTTTAACTCATATTTCTCATGCATGTATCCAAAAAGTGCTCCAACTACGGAGGAGATGATTTTTATAGAATGTTTAAGGTACAAAATAATCTTAATAAACTATTGATATCTGGTAGAGTACACTAATGTTGTAGCACCTCTATCCTCTATATTAACTCTCAAAAGAAAATACGTGATGAACTCCTTGCAACTAATCATCTAAAATATGTCAAAAATGTCACTAGAATTTATGAAATGAATCAAATTGATCTAATAATGAACTTGGATGATCTCCAAACAAAGAAACAATGACAACAATCCAATATTAGTCATGGTAGACCTATCTTTAGGAAGAGGTATTAATTCCCAAGTGTTGATCTCCATTAAGTACTTGTACTCCTCTCTCATGGCTGCTTCACAAGAGGGGTTCCCCTCAACCTCTTCATAGGTTTGAGGTTTTGATGAAACAATAAAATAACAATGGATATCACGTTAAAGATCCATGACGACAATATCTTACAGGGTCTCCACAAACCACGACTTGGGTCTCTATGGATTGGCAAAATCAATTGCTAGATCACCAACTACCTAAATCGTTTTTTATACCCTTTGATGCCTTTGCTATATATCTACAATTTGTTTATACTATTTTCAAATAATAGGATCCAAAATTTGATCAAATTGTGATATGATGAAATATCATTAATATTCATCAAAATTAGTGGTGGAGAGGATGAATTAGGGTGTAGTGGTAGTTCTGGTAACGACCTTCTTCAAATATGCCACTTCTATGGATGGAAAAAGTATTTGATGACATTAGAGAAATTTTCAGGTCTAAAATGGGCCTTAAAAAAAATGTACAACCAAAATAAAATTTATAAGAACCAATAGGATTCAAGATGATGATGTCAACCATCGAGGATGATTCACCATTATTGGAGTTAAAAAGTACAAATATTAAAAAATAAAAAATAGAAAACTACTTTTTCAACTCATATTTTCAACTTATCTCCCTATGATTTTACTCAAATTTTTAGCATGATCACTTGTTTGATGCATAATTTAATTCCTCATCCAAGGAGTACCCATGTTGCATACTTTTGATGGACCCTGCTACATGAAAATTGATAAATACATGATAAACGTGCCTGGAATCACATTTTTTCATCTATTTCTTATTTTTTGTGTAGCAGGGTCCATCTAAAGTATGTAACATGGGTACTCCTTGGATGATAAATGAAATTCAACATCCAACAAGTGATTCTGCTCGAAATTTGAGTAAAACTTTAGGGAGATAAATTGAAAATATGTGTTGAAAAAATAGTTTTTTCTTTTTTCCCTCTAAAATGTGATGATGTAATATGATCTTATTTTATTATTTCCACTATAATTTTATAATATTTCTTAGGAGTCCCATTTTAGACCTCAAAATTTCTCTAGTGAGAGTCTAGTGATTAGTATCTCTTAGCTCCATCTAGATATCTCGCGAATATGCATTCCCTACATTGAGGATCGATGGCCTTACTCCTATTAGAGGGAATCCTAGCCCATGCCCATGAACCAAAATATTTAAAGTGAGTAACATATAGTTTCTTCCATGTCAAGGGAAAAGAAATTGATATTGTTTAATGATTTATGTGGAATTGTCTTTTGAATGTAAGTTTCATAGTTAATATCTCCATCCCATAGGTTAGGAGGTAAGGGTCTAGCATGATGCATACAATTTCCCATCCATTTTAGTGTTCTATTTATCCTCTCCACGACACCATTTTGTTGTGGAGTGTAAGGAACTATATTTCATAGGTTTAACCCTAATTATAAAAAAGCATTTTCTACATAATTATTTACAAATTCACCTCAGATATCTATCTAAAGGCATTTAATCATCTTCACTATCTGATTTTTTTCCCAATGAAAAATCGTAATTTTATTAATGAAAACAAAATTACATGTTGCAGATGCTTAAGAGCATTCCATCATCCAGTATATGACTGATGATCTTAAGTTCTTACAAAAAACAACTAAATACAGATGAAGAGAAAAGTTAAGCTTTTCTCCATTTCGTTTTCTATACCTTGTGCCATTCTCCCTGAGATGGCATGGAAAAGATAAGAACGAGCTGATTTCCTTGTTCTATTCTTGTAGAGTCCTTGTTTGAATCTAATTTGTCTAATGTATGTTGATGTTTAATTTTGTTGGTATCCTTTTCTTATGGTATCTTTGCTAGCTAAGCCAGGGTGATCTGTAAGTCAGAGGGATCTTATGATGCATTCCCCTTTTCTTCTATTTCATTAGGTGTCTAGTTGTTTTCATTAGGAATGGGATCATTCCCTGCTTTGTCCTCTTCCTCATCAAGCTCATTTGGGGGGAATTTCCATCCTTTTGGTTTCTTTCCTACTTTCTTCTTCCTTCGAGTGTCTTTCTTGGCTTCAGGGCACATGTTTTGTAGATGTCCTGTTTGCCGGCAAATTCTGCATCTGAAGGTTGTGTTCTTGTAATCTAAGAGATGAGTCCAATTCTTCTTGTTATGAATCATTTGTATGCGGTTCGGTAAGCCTTTGCTGAGATCCACTTCCACACAAATTTGTGTGAAGGTATATATTATTTCCTCCATTATTTGTGTATCTATTTTGATGTAACAACCTATGATATTCCCAATACCTTCTAAGACTTGATTATGCTAGAAATGTAGGGGGATATTATGCAGCCTGAGCCATACCAACATTCTAGATACAATCATGGAGTTTGCATGAAATTATAAGAACCATGGGGTGATGAAGAGGCCCGTCAATCCCCACAACCACGGTCCTCCCTGAAGAATAATGTCACGTGCCTTCGATGATGGGAACTTTACAACGAAAAACCCTTTGGAGCAGAGGTGTATTTCACATTGTATTGTCCATTTTGTGAAGATCCAATGGAAGAGCTCCACAGTCTTTGGCCAAAAACTGTTGAATTTGCAAAGAATGGCTTGTGATTCATATGTAGTATATTGATCATCAATTTTTGTAGTGTTTATATGCAGTTCTGGAATATAATTCGGTTGCTCCACTATGTATGGGCTGGGGACAACTCGTGCTTGTTTGTGGGTGTTGTAGCTATAGTTTTTCCGTATAGAATATTCTTGTATGAGGGTACTCCATTTATGTGTTCTTGTATTGATTATGTACCTTTAGATGTATTGATTCTAGAGCCTCCTCTAGCTCCTTTTGTTTTACGAGATCGTGTTGCTCCACCTCTCAAACGTGGATTAAGGATTATGGTGGTTGCTGATATAATGTTGTATTCCTATAAATACCAATTATTTTGCATAGATCCTTCCTCACAGATCAGGTGTTGAAGATGCATTGGATATCCATATTTTTGCATGATATTTTGCTTCATTTAGAGTACTATGTCTATGGCATGCACCCAAACTAATGAAGACTTTCCGACAGGGCTTTTTAAAAAAAATTGTAAGTGAATTTGTTCTACCTGTCGCAAATATTCAAGGTCCCAATTGATGTCATAAGGCGATTTTGATTCTATAGACCCATATTGCATTGCAGTGATCTTTGAAGGCTTGTTATTCTACTGCGGCAAAATATTGTCTGCCCCATAACATTGTGTATACAGTTCTTCCCTAAGACTACATTCCCAGTATTAATGCAAAGTGCAAAGAACAATTTGATTTATAAAGATCCTACATTGATTTGGATGAGCTTCCATTGGGTAATTTTGATCTGATTTGGGCTTTCCATTTGTAGGTGAAGTTCTTGAATATGGAGTAAATGATTCAGATCTATTGGTATTCGTTGCGATTGATATTCTTTTTGTAACAAGAATAGTATATCCATAGATATTCTCTTTCCACACCTTCAATGCATCCCCAAAACCTCCTTCTTTTGAGTGTTTGAGGAATAACATGCCCAGTACATGTTGATTACCCCGATCTGGTTTCATTTGCAAGTATCAAATAATTCTCCATCCAGATCATATTTATAGTAGAGGTGCATGAAGTGAAAGGGAAATTGAGCTATAGAATTGGTGAAATGCTGAGAAAATCCGAAATCTACAACCGCTACCCAGTTCTTCAAAAGAGATCATGTTCCCTATGTGACGCCATTCCATACAGTGAAAGGGCTTCCATATTTGATTTGAATAGGGGCTGATCTACAATATGAAGGTCTGGATTGACAAACCAGAGTCCCAATCTATGAACAATGTCTTGGGTTAGGGGATATGATGCTCGATTAGGGTATAGTGGTGGTCACTTAACATATGGGAGTCATGATATACACCATAATAGTTCAAATTAAAAAATTGCCATGCAAAAAACTTGTATGTTTATTCATACCTTTGGTAGAGTCTTTGATTGTTAGAGTTACAATCTCCATTGATGATCAAGATGACACCATCATAGAGAATGATCTAAGAAACCCTCACGATTCTCCTTTCACACTCCAGATAGGATTTTCAGATCAACGTAATACTCACCATGTTCTCTTCCCTATCTGATTGTTTACGAGCTGTTTAAATTTTTTTAGATGCTCAGAGACTTATGATATCACTTTATGAAAATAAACCCACGTATAACTTGAAAAATAGGTAATGAATGATAAAAATTGCCTTTCCTTAAATATTGATGGGTGAGGAAAAGTTCCAATAATGTCATTTTGCACTAGCTCAAAGAGCTAAGAGGCTCTCCTAGAATTACCTATCTACAATTTCTCTATGGATGCTTTCCAAGTATGCATCTCTAATAAAATCCATCTATGTATTGGACATGTGGAATCCTTTCAACCATCCCTTATTTGGATAGATGATACAAATACATATAGTTAATATGACCAAATAGCTCATGTAATAACCAATTGTCCTCATTAGCATCTATTAGAAGAGATGTTGGAGCCTTCGTCAATTTTGAATGATTTTGACCAGTTTTGACTGTCCGAAAGGAAGGAAAGGGACAAATGGTAGAAACGGTTGGGTGGTGGAATGAACAGTTGTAGAGGAATGATGGCAAGGTGGCAGTGGAAGGAAAATGCAACCAAGGAGATGGGAAGGCACAGAAGTAGCCAAGAGAGAAAGCAACCGAGTGAGAACTGGAAGTCCAGGTAGTCGAGAAGGACATAAAAGGGGAAGAACAGAGAGGAAGAAGGTCGTTGTTGAACCCACTAGAGGAAGAAGGAATTGGTTGTAGAAGAGGTACATAGGTGCAGATGCTGAAGGAGAGAGATCTGGGATCTGAGGGACTGGGTTGCGGATATGATCTAATCCGAGTGACTGAGACGGGTATTCTAGGTAATGTTTATGGCGAAATGTCGGATTATGATGTATTATGTTATGCTAAGTTAATATAAGACAAATTTGATGGTTGTTGAGACTTCTAATGCATTGAGCATCGTGCTTAGTGGGCCTATTAAAATTTTAAATAGTCTACCTATTGCATGTAAATGGTAATTCATATATTGATGCAAGGATGTTGTTAGTTCTGTGTTCTTTATGATGGATCTATGCATATGAGTTATGGGTACTTTTATCTTTGGTTCATGTATTATGGATTCCTATGTGTGTGATCACATATGCCTGGTTGATATTCTCTTGACACCATGCTGAACCCTTCTCCCTTTTGGTCGCAGTGCACTTCGGGTGAGACTCTTTGCCCTTCGGGGTGAAGTGAAAATGCCAGTGCTATCCTAGACTACAGCAGACCACTGTTGGCCTCCTGTGCCTAAACCCAGCGTCTTTTCCTAGATACTCTTTCGAGCCAACAAGAGAGAAACTAGATTTAAGAAGTAATTGAGAGAGAGTTTATAACCTGTAATGTTGTTTCACCTCTCTAATATAAATATGGAGCCATCTAACATATTGGAAATAATCATTGTAATTGGAATGAGTTATATTTTCTTTCCTAACCCTATATGAGTGATCTTATAAATAGATATGATGTTAATGGAAAATTGAGGAACATAAAATACCTTGCTAAAGTTTCCATGCTCCAAGTCAATTCTCACTTCTTCACAAAAATTCACAAGTGTCTCATCTCCCAAAAACATGTGTATTCTAGTACATGTCTCCAAGTGAGAAAAATAATTTCTTTTTCTTCTTTCTACAAGTCCATAAAAATTACATCATGTCATGAGACAAATAGTAATTATGAATACTGATACTAGTTAAACTTTTCAACATAACATTCACTAACAAGTACCACCAAGAAAAATATACAAATACAAGAGAATGATGATGATTTTGACAATCCAAGGATACTTTAGGGAGGGATAATTCCTAGATATTTTAGATCCAAACCCTAAGTATTTTTATATTACTTTTAGAAACACCAACCCTATGGTTTCAATCTCAAATCCAATTCTACCCTCACTAGGGTTTTCCATTTCACCCTAGACTGCTTACAAACTCTAGAGACTAAAAGCTAGGATTTCTATAAGAGAATAGTGTTAGGGTTTTTCTTATGGCTAGGGTTTCCAAATACCAAAAGGGTCACAAAAAAAATTACATGCCAACAAATTCCAACAATATGAAGTCTAAAAAAACTAGAACCAAAAAGGGAAATCTCAAAACCATAATTCAATTTAGGTTAGACCTTTTATGGATAAAAATAATTATACATACCTCAAGGACTACATACCATAGTCCTTCAAGATCATAATAAGTCTACTGCAATGGTTTCTTTAAGATTCCATGATCTTCTTATTGCTTTTTAAGAATGAATCCTTCAAAGATGTTGAGGTCAAGGACTACCTTCAAAGGTACTGAAACATTCATTTATGTCAATATCTTCTCAAGAGCAAAGCTCTACACAAGATGATTAACTGTAGCTTCATAATCCTTCAATCTTGGTACCAATTTCTTCCAACCAAGCATACTTTCTTCACCAATTTGAATTTGAATATAAATATGTATGCAACCTGCTTCTCATATTCATTTATGAATCTCTGAAGGTTGTAATAAGTGTTACTTTTATTCTCATGAACTATATGACAATCCTTTATTGTATAATTAGGCTTTTCATGCGGTATTAGGTTGCCTTACTTGTTGAATGTAAGTCTTGAAATGTCACTTGTGAAATTTTTGGATGGGTGACAATGACCAGTGTATTCAAGTTACTAGATAGAAAAATTCTACAAAGATGAGTTAGCACCAATGGACAATAGAGAAATGAACAATAAATTAAAATCTGCAAGGAAGGTAAGATATAATAATGTGAAACTTGCAATTATGAATTAAGCTCACACTCCCAGCTGTCAATGATCATGATGCAAGATGAAATGAATGATCTAGACTAGGAAGAGAATGCAAGATGACAAAATTAGGAATTAATTCAATGAGATCACAAATTTGAAAAGTTCTATGAGAACAATCATTTGTAACCAATATCTCCCAATTTCCAATTATCAATCCAGATTACAATATCCAAATAAAATTTAGAGAGACACTTCAAAAATAATTACTTAATGAAGCTATGATATCAATTATTCTTGATTAATTATATGTGCTTATTGTGATTACTCTTTCACTTATTAAATTTGGTAATTAAGACAACATGAATCTTCGAGAGTATAGGAGTATAATTATGAGCAATTATATGAGACTGCTAACAGTGAAATTAGATGATGAAACACAACAAAAAATTTAAATTTGCTAAAAATTTAAATTTGCTAAAAATTTCTCTCATTTGATGGGGTGTTATAGGACTTTCAACCAAACAAGTATTTTTCAGATATATCTTCATCGAGTGATAGAAGTTCAGGTAGGATAGAATAAATCGACTAAACATTTTCTACGTCATCTAGCAAGTGAAGATTAATTAGAGGTGAAAATATTAGAACAAAATTCCATAGACGCATGGAGATTTTTCTCGGTAAAGGTAGGGTAATGTTCTTATGATAATGAGAGCATAGATGACATTGAGGTGCCCTTGAGGTACAAACATCTAGTGAAACAATGGGTACCAAAGGAACTTCTTGAAATAAACACTGATTTTTTTTAATGAAAGGATATACCACATTTCCCCATCATCATTACATTGTGTGGGTCTATTTTCCATGGATGGTGTAAAGGTATGTTACGGTGAATTAAATGAATTGATGGAGTATGTCTGACCATGTTATGTTTACAACGACTGGGTACGACTAGTCTAATATACCAAAAGTATGCGAAGATATGGCTTGGCCACAAATTATATATGACTAAAATACAATGCTCAAAATAAAGGCTCAACTATGTATATTGATGGAATACCAAAATAAGCAGGGAATATTGTGGGGTTTATAAATAGTACATGGCCTATGACAAAAAAAGTAACCTAATTGCATATTCAAGGGGCGTGAATGAAACTGTGTATTCTTTTGTGCCATAAAATCAATAGTTGTAGGGGAAGAGTTGCTCATTGATTGAAATTGTATCAAATAGAAACAAATGCTACTACTATGGGGGCGATATATATTCTATTTTATCAAGTTTATACATACGTCAATAGTGGTGTTCTTATTAATATAATGATGATTAATTGTGGATGAATTGCTTGATTTTTGTTTTAATGTGCCATCATGAACTTTGAACATATCATAATATTTATGACCCAAGTATTTAACTGGCTAAACTCCCCCTCTTATGTAAGAACTCAAAACTTTTATTGATCTAAAATGTTTCATCAAATTAAAATCTTTGAATCTTTATAGTTGAGGATGGTGGAAACAAATTACAAATTACATTTATTTGATCAACAGGGTGACAAGGGGAAGGCACTAGCCTTAGAGCATTCCAAAAATGCTCCTGTGGAAGTTCTTACTGATGAAGCAATTTTTTTGTTTCCACCGATCTAATCCAAACAATAAAGAAGCTTCAAATGAAATTAAACAAGAAAATCAGTTTTTAAATTTTGATTGAGCAATAGATAGAAGAGATAAAAGACTAAATCAAAACCTTGATGGGAAAATTAGAAACTATAGGGTAAGAAACTCATTTAATTATCCCATTTATTTATTTGATTTTAATTATCTCATCCTTTATAAAAGAACTATTTATTTTAGAGGAGGTTTTGAGGGAGTTCAATCCTCTTGGTGTGACTATGGGGGTCGACGTTGGTAGCAGTTCTAATGCCATTCCTATGAGTGATGCACTGGTCACTAAGCCTATTACACTCGATAAACCACACATGCCATGATATGCACCCCTTGAACAAAATCTGCAAGGATTTACACATGTGGCTGTGGATGGAAAGCATGATCCCATCACAAATTTTGAAGCAATCTTTCCTGGACCTTCTCATGTTACTAACATGGGAACACTACCGATTTCATTTTGGATAGATGATGACCATGCCCCCATGAAATTATAGAAGCTTCCATGTATTTAACAAGTGTATTAAATATTATTAAGTACATTCTAATTGAAATTTACATATAGTCTGTGATTATTTTAAACTAATGATAATATAGTTTTGCAAGAAATGATGTATTCTATAGGTGCTTGTATGATTTAACCTTGGAAATATTTGGTCCCACCATTCACACAAACGGGAAATCCCAAAGTTCCAAGTTGAAGGATAAACTTATGAACAAGATGGTTGGCCTGTTTAGTTAGGGTACCTCAACAAAACTGGAGTTACTTCCAAGGCAAGATTACATTTAAAACATTTGTGGGAGAAATATAGGTCTCATTTGGAAAGGAATAGGTTGTATGAGAACCCTCTAATGATTGTAGAGAGGGAGTGTAAATCCCTCTTGGAATATGCAATGGAGAAGGCACTTCAAAATGTAGGGAAGACACCACTTGAACCAGGAACGTATGAGGTAATTTTAATAATGTAATTATGATGCTTTATCATCATTATGACATCTAATTAAGTTTTTAAATATTTTAAATATAGGCTCCCAAATACATCCAAAGCCACAATGGCTAGAATAGCTAAACATGGGCAACATCATCTTGGCCTGGGTGGTTACTCAAATTAGCCGCAAAAATTGTAAGTATATAAAAAAATAATTTGCATCCAAATTATAAATTCTTAACAATTTTAATTTAATATCATAGAAGAAGAAAAATTCATGTTCTCATGCAAAATTGCAGGGGTCACAATTCAAAGAGGCTCCCACAGAGGAAGACCTCAATCTTGCTTTCAAGCATGACTATCAAGCCATGGTTGAACATAGGACAAGCTTGGAGTCTACACAACCTTCCGACACCCAACTTCACACTCTAGTAAATAAAATCAATGAAGATAATTTTTAAATTATTACTTGTACAATCTATTATGGTTATTATTTTTGGCTAGAAATTAATGTGCTTGATTGTAAAAAGAAAGCAAGCAATGTAGATATAACACATGATCCTAGTGATGGTGGAGTGCCTCTTGAAACTGATGTTCAACTTGATACTGAAGGTATTTCATGTGTTATAAAAAAATTGTAGTATGGAATACACTTAAAAATATTTAAATGCAAATGGTGCATTAATTATAATCTTTGTTGTTTATGCTCTAGATCATGTACAGAATGAGGTTAGACAACAGGAGGAACATATGGCCATGTTTGAAAGTACTCCACATCCCTCCTAAGTGAAGTAGGTAAAGAACACTATACTAATCTTTTTATTAATAAAACGCTTGTAATGATGATAACTAGAAATATGCATTTAACCTTTCTTTATTATTGCAGTTGATGCTCTGCCCCCCTTGGAGAAGCATAGATGTAAGAATAGGTCTGTAGCAAGGCATATCTAGGTCATAATAGCTTAAGGGAAATATGAAGTCCTTGCGAAATACCCAAAAAATAGAAAGAGGTTGAAAGATAAATGACTATACTTGATTATTTAGAGCCCGATTTTTTGAGTATGACATTTTTATTAACAGGTTGAATGCCTCATGGCATGTGCACATGTAACTTTTTACTATCTTAATAAAAAGTTGTGATTTTTACATTGGAAAAAAATTAGAACGACCTTGTTTCATATTATGTAAACATATATTTTGTGATAAGATTTATTGAGATGAAAATATTTTGTGGATGTATGAATGAATGAATGAGTGAATGTTTTCTATTTGTTTCTTTATGTATCTTACTGTCTTTCTTTCAACTATTTCCATGACTTCTCCTTTGAAATGTCAACCCTAAGGTTTTTGTGTCATACCCTAAACTTGATCTAATTCCACCCTCACTATATTTTACCATAAGCCTCTATATCTCCCTTACAAACCCTAAAATTTAGTAGCAAGTGTTTCTATGAGGGAATAACTAGATTAGGGTTAGGGTTGCTTACTTAACAAGGTTTTCTAATTCATGTCTCCTCTAGGATTTCCAATTCTCAAATTCCAAAACCTTTCAAACCCTAGATTCTACTCTTACAAAACTCTAATTATTAAACATACCCTTTATAACTTTAAATGTACATAAATAAAATTTGTACAAGTGCCCAAATGGGTCTTTTACAATGGCAAGTACTCTTTGACTCATGAAAAATATAAGAGAGCTAATGACAAATAAATTAAGCATGAAACCAATGCTCAAAAAATAATTTCTTTTTAATATTTACATTGTTTTCCTTTCCCCTTTTTACGTAAGAATTGCATCATGACATGAGTCAAATGACAATTTTGAAGATCCAAACTAGTTTCAAATTCCAACAAGGGATAATGTAGTTGTGACCTTGTGGTGTTGCCCATTTCTTACATGTTTAATTTATATTTAGTTTCTTCACATTCCGTGAGGAACTATTGTTCTTCCTTAATACTGTTCATTTCATGAACCTACAAATTATGTACAACCACAACAAATCCAAAGGATTATGTATGTAACATTCCCTACTTAATTAGAATGGTTTTTTGGGGGATCTATGAATCATTTTAAAATTTTCAAAATTATATCTTCCAAGTGATTTGGTGAAGATGTCAATAATTTTCTCATTTGCAGAACAATGTCTCAAATGAATAATCATTCTCTCTACACAATATTGAATCAGATGGTACTTTATCTTGGTATTCTTGGTTTTCTCATGTAATAATGAATTCTTGGCCACCTTGATAACAAAAGTTGTTAGAAAATGTAACTATGTTCGGTGTTAAATAATTTACTTGAGTCATTATGTAATGTACTTGTCAAAAGAATAAAGAAAATAATTTTATTATTATTATTATTGTGACATTAAAGCATGGATTTCATGATTGGATCACCATGTTTTAGGTCAAAGTCCCCATTGAGGAATTCTAGGATTTATTTTGTTTATAGACTTATTCTACATATAAATAAACCCTTCTTGGGCTTTTGAATCGTGTAAAAAGGTTAATTATTGAGTCAAATATGAATTATGTAACCTCCACACCATGTCGACCTAAGAGAAGATAAATTCGGCCTAAGGATCCTATTCGACCCCACAAGAAGCCTAAAAAAGGAAGCTCATCGAATTCATTTGGAGCATCATTCTCTCATCATATTGGAATTCTCTTGTAGCTGGGAAGAAGTGCGAAAATCTCTTGTTTCTCAGTAGAAGTGCAAAGTTCTCTTGTAGTTAGGAAAAGGTGCGAAGTCTAATGCCGGGAAGCCGAAGTGAATGTGAGTTTGGGGAAGTCTAAGGAGATAAGGAAAATCAAAATTTCTCTCTCTCTCTCTCTCTCTTCTCTCTCTCTCTCTCTCTCTCTCTCTCTCTCTCTCTCTCTCTCTATCTGTGTGTGTGTGTGTGTGTGTTTTGGGTCTTGGATTGGGAGATTGAAGTCTTCCAAGTTTCACTGTTACCTGAAGCTCTCAGTTGCCATAAATTGTTGCATAGTCAAAGTTGCTGGGAAGAGATCGAAATTATAGGAGGATGACTTGGTGTGGAGGAAAGGTATGGTCTTTGTCTAAGGTGAAGAGTCTCAAATAATACTATTGAAAGGAAGAATTATCTTGACTGGGTATTCCCCTCGGGGGGGGGGGGAGGGGGGTTTCCCTCGCATGTGCCTACATCTGGTGTTTATTGTTTTATGTGTTGTTGATTTTGGTAATTGATTGATGAACTAAAGAAAGAAGATATAAAGAATCATAATAATAAGAAACATCACAAGTAATTATCAAGATCAACAAAATCTTTATTTCCTTTCTGATTTTCTAACATGGAATTAGAGCTTTGGTGAAGAAGGAAGAAAAGGAAAGCTTAAGAACTTGATCCATTCATAGGTACTATCTCAGGGAAGGAGTCTATTATATTCAAGGAAGATGTCTAACTCAATCAAGGGTGATAACAAACTTGAAGAATCATCTAACTTAAGATACTCGAAGAAGAGGATTGATCTAATCCTCGAGAAGAACAAGGTGTTGGACTTGGTAAACCTATAAAAGAATCCAGTGATGCTGACACAACGAAATTCAGGGATTTAGAATTAGTGGCCAAAACTCTAATGGTAAAAGGGATAAAATACAATCTTGTCCCATTCATACCTAACATCGATCAAGCTCAAGATTTGTATGAAGCCTTCCCTAAGTTGTTCACTATTAAGAACATTGGTCAAACATCAAGTTTGAAGAATGAGCTAAGGACTACGAAGATGACTAAAGAAGATACTATGGAAACCTTCTTTGTTAATATAGATAGACTCAAGGATGATCTCTTAGCCATCGATGAGATTGTTCCGGAAAATGAATTGGTGATCATTACCCAATTAGGATTACCACCCTCTTGGGGTGCAATTGCTGCAGGTATCAACAGTTGGAAGGTAGCTCCCACCTTTGAAGAATTATGGACCGCCTGTAGTCAAGAATAATTAAGGATATCAATGATTGCCAATCCTGGAGGATTATCAAATGCTTATGTTTCTCATCATTAAGGAAAGAGATTGAAGGGACCAAGGAAGAAAGTTGATATGTCCAATATAGAGTGCTATCAATGTCATAAGAAGGGTCACTACAAAAGTGACTGTCCTGAGAATCCAAAGAATAAGAAGAGAGGAAGAGATCAAGACAACCTTTCTATATAAAGAGACTCAAAGAAAGTCAAGGCTAAATAACCCGACATTAGGGACTTACACTATTAAGTCCTTTGCTTGTAGATTTATATCTTGTTTTATATGTTTTAGAATTTATAGGTTTTTAACATATTATGGAAAAGACATTTTGATTGCTTTTATAAGTTTTGTAGGTATCCCTCAAGTTTTGGAGGGAGCCCCCAACAACTCCCAAAAATAAGTATCTCATGTATTTTTAGTTTTGGGTTCATGTAGTCATTTAGTTTTGATTATGTTAAATACTAATTTCCTTTCTCCCTCTATTGTCTTGATTAGCAAAACATTTGTAAGAAGAAGGATCTCTGAAGACAAGGTTAGTCAGGAATCAAAGGTATGATTTAAATACAATGATTGAAAGGATTATTCATTTGATTGTCTATTCCTAACTTTGTTATGACTAGCTATATTGAATCTTAGTGATTCTTTTTTGGGTGATTCACCTCTTCATAAATCTACCCACCCCACTCACGTTCTTGATTGACTATGTAGAACCCTAGACAGGTTATGGAAAACCCTAACTGTAGGGTATGCTAATGTGAATGTCTGAAACCCTAAACCTCTTAAGACGTTGTGAAATGATAGTTGAAGTTTTATTGATGATGTCATGTTTGGGATTTTGAATGATCAAGAAAAAACCTGGCTTGTTACGGTTGAATGATATTGTCTAAAATCCTGAAACCTTTGAAGCTTTGCTAATGATGGGTTTTCTGTGTTTCTACATTGGAACCCTAGCTCATTAGGGTTTCGTGGAATGTGTGAGCAAGACCCTTATATTGTCTTAGAATTGATTTCCTTGGTATGTGTGTGTTTTTATGATCAAACCCTAGTATATTCAAGATGGTTATGTTTCTAACTCTTATTGATCATTGTAAAGTTGGGTTTGACTAACACGTGATATGAAATGTCTTTGCATGATGATGAAATCTAAGCATATATAGATATGTCCGTACTAATTGAAATCCTATCTTGTTCTACGTCATATGTATTAATGTTGTTGAACATATGATATGATTATGAATAATTATGATCTCCTAGATATGTGTGTTGACCTTGTCATTGATGGTCATAAGTTTTAGGATTTAATGGAAATCCTTGTGTGAGAATCTAGGATGATGATATTTGGAAATCTAGGGTTTTGTATCTAAACCCTAGTGAAGTTTAATTATCTAGTATGTGTGATATAATAGTCTGAAATCTATTTAAATAATTGTTGGAAAATGAAAATATAGGGTTTTGCAGTTAAATCCTAGTAGTGACATTGTCTAATGTGTGTAATTTAACAATCTGAGATCTACGTATTTAATGATTGTTGAGATCGTGAAAATAGAATTCTAAGGTTTTGGAGTTGAACCTTAGTCAAAGTCAAATATATGAAATATGATGATTTGAGATTTGCGTAACATTTTGAAGATTGTGAAATTGGAATTCTAGGGTTTTGGAGTTAAACCTTAGTCAAAGTAGAAATCTTTGATATATGATGACTATATGATAATTTGAGATTTGTAAAAGATTCTTGAAATTTGAATTTTTGGTTGAGATTGATGATTGATTGGAGATATAGGGTTTGAAACTAACCCTAGTGGTAGTTGGTCATGTTAGTGATTGATTGATGGTTGATTGGAAATCTACTGGTTAGAACTAACCCTAGTGTAGGTTGGTCAGTGACTGAGATGTGATTGAATGTGATTGATTCTTTTATGAAATTTAGGATTTGTATGAATCCCTAGTGAGAATTCTAACATACGAATGTTGAAAGGTTGTTTGATTCTTTGTGTTATGTTCCTATACCAATAGGAGTCATAATTTTTGAATAGCTGAGGTCAAATTTGTAATATGTACATATCTTTGCTTTTTGAAAATGTTTTCCATATTCAAAAAATCAAAAATTTTAAAAATGTAAAGAGGGTATGTCCTAAAAGAAAAATCAAAGGACAAAAGAATTAAAAAGGTCAAAAAAGATGAAAAAATGAACCCCAAAAAAGAAAAAGACCATGAAAGTGTGCAATACAAAATGCCACTACTATTTAATTTTGATGCAGAATAAAAGATTGTGTGCAGCTTGTTACCTTTGCCACAATCCATGGATGGTCAAAATGTTTAAACTTGTCTATTTCATGTTTTCAATTTTCTGCCTAGATATAGAGAATAAAATCTGACCAAACTGTTTAATCTTGGTAGATAAGTAGATAAGTAGAGTAAATAAAAGGAGCTCAACAGTTTAATATGAGCCCTTAGATGTAATAAAGTTAGACTTAGATAGGTTACTGTTGTAAAAGAAAAGAAAAGTTTTGATAAAGGGTTTTCCAGCTTAAGTGAACCCTAATAAAGAGAAGTAAAAATGGTAGGATGAGTAGGTGGGTAGGTAGTTCGGTTGCAGAATTGTGATGATTGATTAGATAAGATCATATCATTTACCTTCATCATCAAATTTCTAAGTATGGATGAAAATTGAGCATTTACCAAATTACACAAAGTCAATTGATTAACCTCCCTCATTCATTACATTTTTCACTTAATTAATTTCCAAGGAAAGTCTTAAAGTACCTAAAATCTTAAGTTAAAGGGGTTCAGAGCATTTCTCTAACTTATGGAGGGACTGGACCCTCGACCCAATAACTTATAGGTCCTAAGTACTAAAAGTCCCCTCATGAGCATTCTCCCCCTCCATAATTCACTCATATTCCCAAATAAACTCATTTTCCCTTATAAACCCCTTTCTCTAAGGGTAAAATGTTAAAAGTGATCACCTCCCATGTGAAAACCCCTTTTTACAAAAAACCAAAATTATACACTTAGCTTAAGTTTTTATGTTTTCTATGTGAAAAGCAAAAACAAAGTGCAAAGAACTCATTTTATACTTAGTGGTAAAACATTTTCCGCCTTCATTCATATTAACTTTTAACTTTATTTATATTAAACTCTTGAGAAAATAACCCTTTTCCCTATGTATTTATTAAAAATTCCTTAATATTAATGTCTCGTCCCGATGATTGAAACATAAACTTTATTAAATATCGTGAATGATTAATGGGTTAATTAGTTGATCAACGACTAATTAAGAACCAAAAACCTCCGCCAAATAAAAGAGATTAATTAACCGATCCATGGTTAATTAATAATCGAACCCGCCAATGAAATCATCCCCAACGCCCATAATCTGCCATAATCGTGATTAATTAAAAACTGCCACTTTTAAAACCCCACCGGGCCCCTCCATTAAACTTCATGTCAAATCCCTGCCTCAAGCACCGTACGATCAAGGCCCATTTGATCCGACAGTTGACGATCATATCGAGCAGCCTCTGAAGGCTGACCTTTAGCCCCCCGATATGGATGGTTTCACTATTCACCCCTGTTACCGGGAATAGTGTTTATGCAGAGCTGCTAATCCCACTAAGGCTGGTAGCTACCTTAGAAACAAACAAACTTAAAACTACTTTCGTTTTCCTTTATGAGAGATAGATGAGAGAAGAATAAGGGAGACCAACCTCTGTCTTGTGCTTGGTTCCTTGCTCGATTCCTCTCTCTTTTGATAGTCCTTTGCTACTTGCTTTCTTGTATACCCAGCTTCACAGAGTACCTGTAGAATCAAAGCAGCATAACACTATACGAGAACATAGATCTATTATCATAAGCAATATAGGATCAGATGTATATTAACCACACAAATGCATAAAACATCAATCACACAAGTGTATGGAGGAAAACTTAAATAGCTTTCTTGATAATCAAGAAAGAGCCAAGAGAATTACAACCAATGGTTCTGACCCAGCATCATCCTCTTAGAAAGTAAGCCCTTCTTCACCTCATGAAAAGCTTAGATCACCCAACATTATGATATTGCACCAAGAAACCAGCAGCACTTCCTTACAAGATACAAAATTCCAGCCTCTGGATCTCTGGGATGAGGGATCCATATATAGATGTCTGCAAGGGAGGTGAGTCAGCTTGAGATTTTATTAGTTTCTTCCCTCTGATAGTTCTTGATTCCACTTGGAGATTGATGATCTCTTACTCATCCCTGGTCGAATTCAGAGAGGCAAGTGTCACAGGAGAAGTTTCTAGAAGATTCCATGCTTCTCCACCTTGCGGATTGACCCTGCCATTTGTCCCTTCTCGCCCATCTCACCCCATAGAAGGGATTTTTGGCATGCAGCACACCTAATGTGTGTATTCAGGTGAGATGCAATGCACTTTGCCTATGGAGCAGGTGAAATGGTCTAGTTTTGACCAGTTCTGAGTGGTTTTTCATGGAGAACTTCTGGGAGAAGCTGTAATCAGTTGACCTTGTTCTTTTAGGGGTTGGAAAAAAACATTTAGGGACTTAGGAGCCCTTGGTTTATGGACATTTATGCTTGGGGTTGCAGTGCCCAAAAATGTCTATAACACTTTCCCCCTAAAGCATGAGGTCGTTAATCTTTTTGATGTCGGGTGAAATGCTTTATCATGAGGATCCAAAGTTCTTTCAAGGTGGAAGGAGACCTGTAATAAGATACAATACAATACATTATCTTCATAATATTTTCATGATCTAGCTGAGGCGGGCATTCCCATGCTCAGCTTTATAAATTCATTTTTCATGTACATGAGACAGAAAATCGTCTGAGTGTAGACTGATGATTCTGGTAGAGCCATCATCCCTTAGATTGGATGATTATCTGTGCAACAATGATGTACATTTGATGTCTTTATTTTCCTGAATATATATCGCAGCCCGGATGCATGAAACTAGATCTGGGGTCTTCAATCTCGTTCGATCTTCACTCAAAGTACAAGTTGATCCATGTGAGAGATGTTCTGGAGTCGAACATGGAAAGACATCGCCTGATTACCAACCAATGATGTAAGCCGTTAACAAGCGCGAGAGGAATCACCGATAATGATGATGATCCTCAAGGTACTACAATACAATTTACATGGTGTGAATAAAGGACTTGGTGTCGAACACCACGCAAAATCTTTCGGTCGAAGGCCATTGATGTAAACCTGTTGCCAGAAGTGAGAAACTTGCCATTGAGGCATGCAAGCTTCAAAGTACTGAAAGGGTTGTTCCTAGATCGACTTCTTGGATAATGAGCTGATGTCGACAAGAAGCGATCCGTCATAGGAGGGCCTTAGTGAATCCCACATCAATGACACGGAACAGAGCAAATTATTTTAATGGAGGTGAAAACGATTTGGTGATATAAGGTTCAGGGTGGCGGTCATGAAAGAATGGAGCGTAAATGTATTGTAGTGGGTGAGACACAGGTGAATTCTCTGAGCGACTTCTCTTGAACATATCGGCAAAACTAACATGATGGATCGGTAGCATTAACCCCAAATGTGGATGGTGTGATGGAACCATGGTGATGTGACCAGTGAATGGAACAACCCAACCCGACTTGGATGCGGAGTGAAAGTGTCATGTTTAAGAGCGACTTGCTACCAACAAAGTTTCTTCAAGTTTTATTCCCAATTTTTCCCCAGTCATTGCTGACCAGTACCTCTTTATTTTTGTCAAGCTTGAGGAGGATAACATATGCTTGTTCTATAATTTGCCCTTCGGGAAAACCCATCGCTATGTTTTAACGAGCCTAGCGATAGTGAAACTCGTTCTTGTCTGTTATGGACAAGTTTGTCGCTATTAGGTTTTAACGAGTTTAATGACAAAGATAACTCGGTCCTTTTCAATTTTAGAGAGTCTGAAAAGGGATGTAAAGGAAACTCCAAAAATCCTTTTTCGTCATCTAATCCCTTAAGTCTGAAAAAGTATAAAATAATACAGAAGGGATGAATTTTCGGTACTTTTAACGAGCCGAACAAAACAAGCGCTCGATCTTTTTTTGTAATAATCCCTCAGGTCCAAAAAATTAAAATCTAAAGGAGGGATAGCACTTCCGGTCACTTTAACGAGCTGGAGAGGCCAATTGCTCGACAATATTTTCATATTTTACGAGTCAGTTGAAAAGAGCTTAAAGGAGACTCGTCTTTGAGGAACGAGTGATAATTTCGGGTAGCAGCTGATCCCAGGTAAGGTTTGGAATTTTCCAATCAAGGCAGTGTTACAAGGATGGCTAACAGGATCACTCTTCGCAGCTGTTCCTCAAAAGGGGTAAACAATCAAGTGGAGGTGAATGATCGGCCAATATAGAGTGGAGGTGATGATGAGAACACGACCAAGGTTTTAAAGGCTGAAGTACTACATTCACGACGGTTATTTACCGGAAATTGGTTCATTTTTTATTTTAAAATGAGCTTAAACGCTGGGGGAAACACTTGCTCATTGCTTATGTTTATTTTTTAACGAGCTTGAAGTCCGCGTTAAAACTGCTTGATGCGGGTTTATTTTTTAACGAGGTTGAACCCCGCGGTAACACTACTCATGATAAGTTTGCATGCCCCCAGCATAATAATGCAAATCGAGGTGCATGCCCCCCAAGCTTCATTGCATTCAACATGGTGGTTGGAATGAAGGTTTACCTCCGAGATCTTTGAAATTCTCGACTTGGATTTTATGAGACCATAATCAAAGACTCGATTTGGAAAGGGAGTTGTTTCATTTTTTAATGAGGTTGACACAGTAAAAGAACTATCCTCATGACTCCTTGTTTCATTTTTTAACGAGGTCAACACGAGATAAGAACCATCCTCGAAATCCACCGTATTTATAGTAGTTGATAGAAAATAAAAAACTGAAGGACGATTAAGGTTGCTGGAATAATCTTCGTGGTAATTCGGAAGATGGGACCGATGGTGGTAATCTTCACATGGTGCCTCTCCTATCATCATTGACTGAATGATTCCTTTGTCTGTAGAATGTACATGCGACCAAGGATCTGAAGAGGTACCATATTCCTTAGACCTATCTATCCAAACACTCGATGAGCATTGATTTGGGTTTACCCCCTAGGCCAAGAAAATTGATTGCTACAATATTTCTAAAATGGCGATGATCCATGCTGACAAAATGTTTAGGAATCTTATGAATCCATTAGATATAGAAGATTTTATATTGCAGGTTTCCACTGTGGACACTTCCGCCATATTACTCGGAGGCGGTAGGGCAAAAGTACCCATTAAGGCAGGGTCTTTTAGGAGACCTACTCCGATGTTTTGAAGCGAATGATTGCTTCCATGGATCATTGGAATGCTTCCCGTAGCTTGTGAACTGTTGGGGAGAAATGTTTGTTGTTCGATGATTGTAATTCCTCCTTGAAAGGGAAATGCAATCTTCCCGAAGTAGGTCGACACAACTGCGGCCATGGCATATATCCAGGGCCTTCCCAGTAGGATGTTGTAATCGAGGTTTCCATCGATAAACTCAACATCAATTTCTACTGTTTTGCCCCTCAGTTCAACTCGCAAGTTACTTAAAATCCCGTATGGAGTGTATGGTCATCCATCAAATGCTTTTGACGTCGTTGATGATCTCGACAAGGGTGGTGAGCCCAAATTTTTCCAGCAACTCATCGACATAATACATGTAGATGCCCCCTCATCAATAATTGTTCGATGAACAATTTTGTTGAGGGCTTTCACTTGAATAAGGAAAGCTAGTTGAGCTGGTAACTGAGGGTCATATCCTTTGTGATTAAAGGATACAATATTGGAATCTGTTGGGTCAATCCCACCTATTACTGATAAAATATCCTACTTTTGGAAGAGGCAATTTTGCGGTACCTCAAGTGTCGACATAGCGGATGGAGATTGGGCCAGGTCCTCTACTATATTATAATTTTGTGCTACTTGGGCACGAGGATTAAATGTCAATTTGTGTACTACTCCCTTTGGCAGCTTTATCATTGGTTCAAGAATGATGGGTGGCACAACTTCGGTCAAAGTTGTTGTCAAACTACTAGGTTGTTCATTAGCCTTGTTATTCGACAGCTGTGGATTCCCGTAATCTTTATTCCTTGTCAATGCATCATTTTGCTGCTTTGAGATAGACAACATAAGCACTTGGGATCGGGAAGCATTTTGATTAGCAACCAGTTTGGTTCCCGGGTTTGGAAACGGATCAGTCAATACCGCTGAGGTTATTGAACTCTTAAAGAGTTTTTTAACTTCAGCATTATGTGGAAAATCTCTCGTCCGATCATCATCATCGCATATCTGACACCTCGCAGGGGGTTTCCTTTTCCCAGGAGGGTTTTCAGAAGGTTTTTCAGGAGATGACTCATCCTGCTTCTTCTTTCTCCCTTTCTTTTTCTTCTTGCCCCCTGATTTCTTCAGTTGTTTGCCCTTGTCGGTCGACACGGCATTTACCTCCGAGGCTAGAAGTTCTTCATTTGCATTTTGATCAGAAATCTTACGGGCTTTCTTGGATGTAGCCTTTGTCGATTTCTTGCTTGTCGTACCTATCATGCCATCACTGGCATGAGAGTCTTTGTTTGATTTAGGAGGGGGAGGAACGGAAAATTCCAGTCTAGGAGCATCAGGTATTTTATCGTAGAGCATGCCAGACTGAGTATGATCAAGTCTAGATATTGTGCACGAGCAATAACTTGCTCTTTAGTGACGACTCCTCCCTTTGCCACATCTTCTGTGATAGAAGGTAATAATGACTTAATAAACCATTTAGCTAAAAGCTGATCAGGAACATACGTTTTTACCATTCTACGACAACGTCGCCACTCATGAATATGATTGGATATGTGAGTGGTTGTTGTTTGCTTGAAATTGGTAAGAAGTTCCGTTCCTATTTCGTACCTTATTGGTAACTGAAAATGGGTTAAAAAGGTTGTGGCTAGGGTACTGAAGTTATCGAATGAAGCTCTAGGAAATTCGATATACCATTTTTCTGCTGGACCAGTTAACGTTCGTTGAAAAAGGCGAAGCCTAATAGAATCATCGTTTAGAGTGTTATATGAACACCATAGATGAAAGGTCATCACATGATTCGACGGGTCTTCACCTAGATTTCCATTGAATTTAGGAATAAACCGACAATCAGTCTAAATGAAAATGCACATGCATGTATTTGTTTTCAGCCTTCTTAATGTGTAAATGATAAAAAGAAAGCTAATGCGCATATCTGAATTATTTTTCAAAGCGACAATTACTAACAAGTTTCTTTTCAAAACAAAATGAGGACAATGACAACACTTTGCGATTTGGAATGAAAACTTGCTTTCGACAATAGAAAAACTACTAATTCAGATCAAATACAATAGTAACAGGGTAATCGACTATCAAGAACAATCAGATTCTCTTCTATGACTGAAAATGGCACTTGCGACACTTTCAAATCAAGAAACGACAGTACAATTACGCTACTTCTTTGTAAAGGAGAACTGAAAATGAATAAAAAAAAACATAAAAACATTTACAGTTCTTTGCATAATGGAGGCGGAATAATAGCAAGGAAAGGGGTTTCAAATAGAGGTGTACTGACTACAGGCAGCAAAGCTCCTGAATAGATCTGAAAAGAGTGAATACAAAAACCAAAATTTAGGAACAAGGCCTTGTCTGATCAGCGCACCTGTAACACAGTGAAACTGAATTGCAACGCACCTACTACACTCGGGAAGTGCACTGCTTTTGAAGTTCACAGAACAGACAGTGCGTTGGACTAGGGCGAGACTTTGATTGGGTTCTAGGTCATAGTTTGCAGTTCAGTTCAAGGATTTTGGCCGAGAAAGTGGTAATCAGTAAATCAATCACAGGGGTAGATCTAAGGAGGTTACTAGAGTCACCACAAGGGCAATTAGAGAGCTTGTAAATCAATTGTTTAATTCATAAACAAAACCCGGAGATTGACTGAAGCAGCGTTGATCTACTTTGCACTTGCATAGCAAATATAGTTCAAAGGCTAGCTGGCTTGATTTCAGGCTCCGTCTGTAAGTTTATAAAGTAAACAAATGTACATGAACAAACAATCTACTCGCTCCCTAGTGGAGTCGCCATTTTGTTACCGGGAATAGTGTCTATGCAGTTTTGCGATTGGTTTGGTAATCCCTCTGTCTAGATTTCCAGAGCAGTCCCTTTTGTTCCTTTTCAGACTCCTTAACGGAAAAGGTCCATATGAGCACTTGTCACTTCAGGCTCATTAAAAATCGAAGGCGACTAGAGTCATCTTTTGTTTTTTCTCGACTCTTAAAAATTTGAAAAACAAGTTGTGTCAAAGCGTCTAAAATTTATTTTAAAAGGAATAACTATCACCTTTCCTACGTTGGTCTTAGGTTGAGGAAAATGGAGTCCACCAACCAAGGGGTTCCCCTTGGAGGAAATCCTAGTCCCTTCTCCTCTTGGGGAGATGTTGGTGCACCCCATATGGCCACATTTTCACTTCCAGGATTGACAATTGGCTTGCCCTATGGCTCTTCTCAACCTCCATCGTTCAGAACACCGCGATTCCTAAACTAAATGACTCTAGAGTTACCCCCCAACCCTCTACTTTGTCCAATTCTTCCTCTCCTCCTTCCTCTTCGCTTGATGAAGTTGGTAAACCCAAAAATCAAGTACCTGAGAAGAAGAAGGAAAAGAAGAAGAAAGAGAAGAAGAAGAAGGAGCCAAAGGCGAAAAGGGGCAACCAAGAATCATCTAGCGAAAATCCACACACTGCACCGACCAGGCCTAAATCGCCATGTGTCATTTGCAAAGGAGACCACTTTCATCGAGATTTTCCTTGCATCCCTCAAATCTTAAGGGACTGGTCTCCTCATTTGTACAACCCGGTGTCGTCAACCTCTGATGATCATGTTGAAAATACACCGTCAACTAGTGAAAGTGAAGCCCCTGGACAAAAAGGAAAATGTAAATTTCCTTGTAAATTGTGTGAAGGAAATCACACCGTCCATCGTTGTCCCTTCTTAGATGAGGCTAAAAGAGTTTTGGATGACCGTCCGGTTTCACCATTACGGCTCCCTCCTGGATATAAGAAACTCTTGCCGAGTCCATCACTAGTTGAAAATACGGCTGACACGCCCTTTTGGTCGGCCGAAGCATCTATCATTGAAGATAAACCATTTGAATCCACACCAGATGAAAGTCAAAAGGTCGAGGTGGCAGTTGACACAGTCTTGCCTTCAGAGGTTCCATCTTCAGATGGTACAGTCACCGAAGAGAACAAGGATGACACCGTCCAAATTCTTTTCATAAGCACAGACTCCGATGAACATGGGGGCAATCTACCCATTCCTTTACTGCAAGAAGGAAGTTCTTCAGAGTCATATCTAGCCGTCTATTCGGTCCCACCTCCAAGCAACCTAGTTGTTTCCTTTGACTGGAATCTACTAGGCAGACCCCGTTTACCGGCTAGTGTACCATTCCGAATCATTGCTCAAATATATAGAATGGTCATGGCCGGTACCATCATAGATGAAGGGGCTTCTGTGAGTATCCTTTCCTCAACTGCTTGGAAAGTGCTTGGTTCGCCATCGCTTTTGCCTGAGATGAGAAATCTAATAGGCTTTGACAAAGGAACCAGTCGACCGTTAGGGATCCTTCCCAATGTACCCATAACATTGAGAGGGAAAACCATTCACATGAACGTAATGGTAGTCCAAGGACCCCTGGATTACAATCTACTCCTTGGACGAGACTATATTTATTGCATGGGAGCCATTGTCTCCTCACTCTTTAGAGTAATGTGTTTTCCGCACGAAGGAAGAGTGCTCAAGCTCGTAGACTAGCTTTCATTCCCCGGTTCACGCACAACAAATAGTCATATACCATCCCTAAATGGTCTTTTCATGCAGGGAATGTCTAATCAATCCCCAGTCCGTCCTCCTGATGAGCGTGATTGATTCGGAGGATATGACTGAAACCTAGGGGGCATGCACCCTGGTCTGCTTCGGTAGGAAAACTTCAGGTATAGGGTAGGTTTCTGCGAGGGATATATGACTAGTCTGACACACCCATCCATTTTGGAAAATGGGATTAGACTAGAATAAGATTCCCTCATCAAAGTTACGTGAGTGGAGGCGTCTGCACCACTCACCTTTGTCTATTTCGGTAGACATCGCCGAAGAAGTGTTTTGTTTGTAACACAGATAGAACAATCTTTGGTAACCTGAAAGAGGTAGGCCTTTCCCAATAAAACAAATTTTTTGTCTGCAAATTGAGGGGTAACCTCGAAACTCTATTTCACTATACCTGGGGGCATGCAAACCTGTTGGCATGTAAGCGAAGAGCGACCATTAATTTTTTAAATTTGTAGGTCCCCTAACCCTTTAAACTCGTAGGATTGGTCATTTCCTAACTTGCATAAAGAAAGGATGTGGGGCAAAGCTTTGAAAAAATGCTGTTTTTAGACGAGACATTCTTATTATACGACTGGATCGAGTAGTTTTAACGCGGACTTCAAGCTCGTTAAAAAATAAACATAAGCAATGAGCAAGTGTTTCCCCCAGCATTTAAGCTCATTTTAAAATAAAAAATGAACCAATTTCCGGTAAATAACTGTCATGAATGTAGTACTTCAGCCTTTAAAGCCTTGGTCGTGTTCTCATCGCCACCTCCACTTTGTATTGGGCGATCATTCACCTCCACTTGATTGTTTACCCCTTTCGAGGAACAGCTGCGAAGAGTGATCCTGTTAGCCATCCTTGTAACAATGCCGTGATTGGAAAATTCCAAACCTTACCTAGAATCAGTTGCTACCCGAATTTATCACTCGTTCCTCAAAGACGAGTCTCCTTTAAGCTCTTTTCAACTGACTCATAAAATATGAAAATATTGTCGAGCCATTGGCCTCTCCAGCTCATTAAAGTAACCGGAAGTGCTATCCCTCCTTTAGATTTTAATCTTTTTGGACCTGAGGGATTATTACACAAAAAGATCGAGCGCTTGTTTTGTTCGGCTCGTTAAAAGTACTAAAAATTCATCCCTTATGTATTATTTTATACTTTTTTCGGACTTAAGGGATTAGATGACGAAAAAGGATTTTTTGGACTTTCCTTTACGTCCCTTTTCAGACTCTCTAAAATTGAAAAGGACCGAGTTATCTTTGTCGTTAAACTCGTTAAAACCTAATAGTGAGAAACTTGTCGATAACAGACAAGAACGAGTTTCACTATCGCTAGGCTCGTTAAAACATAGCGATGGGTTTGCCCGAAGGGAAAAATATAGAACAAGCATATGTTATCCTCCTCAAGCTTGACAAAAATAAAGAGGTACTGGTCATCAATGACTGGGGAAAAATTGGGAAGAAAACTTGAAGAAACTTTGTTGGTAGCAAGTCGCTCTTGAACATGACACTTTCACTTTGCATCCAAGTCGGGTTGGGTTGTTCCATTCACTGGTCGCATCACCATGGTTCCATCACACCATCCACATTTGGGGTTAATGCTACCGATCCGTCATGTCAGTGTCGCCGATATGTTCAAGAGAAGTCGCTCAAAGAATTCACCTGTGTCTCACCCACTGCAATACATTTACGCTCCATTCTTTCATGACCGCCACCCTGAACCTTATATCACCAGATCGTTTTCACCTCCATTAAAATCATTTGCTCCATTCCATGTCATTGATGCAGGATTCATTAAGGCCCTCCTGTAACGGATCGCTTCTTGTCGACATCAGCTCATTATCCAAGAAGTCGATCTAGGAACAATCCTTTCAGTACTTTGAAGCTTGCATGCCTCAATGGCAAGTTTCTCACTTCTGGCGACAGGTTTACATCAATGGCCTTCGACTGAAAGATTTTGCGTGGTGTTCGACGCCAAGTCCTTTATTAACACCACGTAAATTGTACTGTAGTACCTTGAGGGTCATCATCATTATCAATGATTCCTCTCGCGCCTGTTAACGACTTACATAATCAGGCGATGTCTTTCCATGTTCGACTCCAGAACATCTCTCACATGGATCAACTTGTACTTTGAGTGAAGATTGAATGAGATTGAAGACCCCAGATCTAGTTTCATCCATCCGGGCTGCGATATATATTCAGGAAAATAAAGACATCAAATGTACATCATTGCTGCACAGATAATCATCCAATCTAAGGGATGATGGCTCTACTAGAATCATCAGTCTACACTCAGACGATTGTTTGTCTCATGTACATGAAAAATGAATTTATAAAGTTGAGCATGGGAATGCCCGCCTCAGCTAGATCATGAAAATATTATGAAGATAATGTATTGTATTGTATCTTATTACAGGTCTCCTTCCAGCTTGAAAGAACTTCAGATCCTCATGATAAAGCATTTCACCCGACATCAAAAAGATTAACAACCTCATGCTTTAGGGCAATTGTTATAAACATTTTTGGGCACTGCAACCCCAAGCATAAATGTCCATAAACCAAGGGCTCCTAAGTCCCTAAAGGTGTTGTTCCAACCCCTAAAAGAACAAGTTCAACTGATTACAGCTTCTCCCGGAAGTTCTCCATGAGAAACCACTCAGAACTAGTCAAAACTGGACCATTTCACCTGCTCCATAGGAAAAGTGTGTTGCATCCCACCAAAATACACACATTAGGTGCATTGCATGTCAAAAAGCCCTTCTATGGGGTGCGATGGGTGAGAAGGGACAAATGGCAGGGTCAATCTGCAAGGTGGAGAAGCATGGAATCTTCTAGAAACTTCTCCTGTGACACTTGCCTCTCTGAATTCGACCAGGGATGAGTAAGAGATCATCAATCTCCAAGTGGAATCAAGAACTATCAGAGGGAAGACACTAATCAAATCTCAAGCTGACTCACCTCCCTTGCAGACATCTATATATGGATCCCTCATCCCAGAGATACAGAGGCTGGAATTTTGTATCTTGTAAGGAAGTGAAATAGTAGAAATTGATGTTGAGGTTATCGATGGAAACCTCGATTAAAACATCCTACTGGGAAGGCCCTGGATATATGCCATGGCCGCAGTTGTGTCGACCTACTTCAGGAATATTGCATTTCCCTTGCAATGAGGAATTACAATCGTCGACCAACAAACATTTCTCCCCAATAGTTCACAAGTTACGGGAAGCATTCCAATGATCCATGGAAGCAATCATTCGCTTCAAAATATCGGAGTAGGTCTCCTAAAAGACCCTGCCTTAATGGGTACTTTTGCCCTACCACCTCCGAGCAATCTGGCGGAAGTGGCCATAGTGGAAACCTGCAATATGAAATCTTCTATATCTAATGGATTCATAAGATTCCTAAACATTTTGTCAGCATGGATCATCGCCATTTTAGAAATATTGTAGCAATCAATTTTCTTGGCCTGGGGGGCAAACCCAAATCAATGCTCATCGAGTGTTTGGATAGATAGGTCTAAGGAATATGGTACCTCTTTAGATCCTTGGTCGCATGTACATTCTACAGACAAAGGAATCATTCAGTCAATGATGATAGGAGACGCGCTATGGGAAGATTACCACCATCGCTCCCATCTTCCGAATTACCACGAAGATTAGTCCAGCAACCTTAATCATCCTTCAATTTTTGATTTTCTATCAAATACTATAAATACGGTGGATTTCGAGGATGGTTCTTATCTCGTGTCGACCTCGTTAAAAAATGAAACAAGGAGTCATGAGGATAGTTATTTTACTGTGTCAACCTCACTAAAAAATGAAACAACTCCCTTTCCAAATCGAGTCTTTGATTATGGTCTCGTAAAATCCAATTCGAGACTTTCAAAGATCTCAGAGGTAAACCTTCATTCCAACCACCATGTTGAATGCAATGAAGCTTGGGGGGCATGCACCTCGATTTGCGTTATTATGCTGGGGGCATGCAAACTTATCACGAGCAGTGTTACCGCAGGGTTCAAGCTCGTTAAAAAACAAACCTGCATCGAGCAGTTTTAACAGGGACTTCAAGCTCGTTAAAAAATAAACATAAGCAATGAGCAAGTGTTCCCCCCAGCGTTTAAGCTCATTTTAAAATAAAAAATGAACCAATTTCCGGTAAATAACCGTCGTGAATGTAGTACTTCAGCCTTTAAAGCCTTGGTCATGTTCTCATCATCACCTCCACTCTGTATTGGGCGATCATTCTCCTCCACTTGATTGTTTACCCCTTTTGAGGAACAACTGCGAAGAGTGATCCTGTTAGCCAAACCTTACCTGGAATCAGCTGCTACCCGAATTTATCACTCGTTCCTCAAAGACGAGTCTCCTTTAAGCTCTTTTCAACTGACTCGTAAAATATGAAAATATTGCCGAGCCATTGGCCTCTCCAGCTCGTTAAAGTGACCGGAAGTGCTATCCGTCCTTTAGATTTTAATCTTTTTGGACCTGAGGGATTATTACACAAAAATATAGAGCGCTTGTTTTGTTCGGCTCGCTAAAAGTACTGAAAATTCATCCCTTCTGTATTATTTTATACTTTTTCGGACTTAAGGGATTAGATGACGAAAAAGGATTTTTGGAGTTTCCTTTACATCCCTTTTCAGACTCTCTAAAATTGAAAAGGATCGAGTTATCTTTGTCGTTAAACTCGTTAAAACCTAATAGCGACAAACTTGTCGATAACAGACAAGAATGAGTTTCACTATCTCTAGGCTCGTTAAAACATAGCAATGGGTTTGCCCGAAGGGAAAAATATAGAACAAGCATATGTTATCCTCCTCAAGCTTGAAAAAAATAAAGAGGTACTGGTCAGCAATGACTGGGGAAAAATTGGGAAGAAAACTTGAAGAAACTTTGTTGGTAGCAAGTCGCTCTTGGACATGACACTTTCACTCCGCATCCAAGTCGGGCTGGGTTGTTCCATTCACTGGTCACATCACCATGGTTCCATCACACCATCCACATTTGGGGTTAATGCTACCGATCCATCATGTCAGTGTCACCGATATGTTCAAGAGAAGTCGCTCAGAGAATTCACCTGTGTCTCACCCACTGCAATACATTTACGCTCCATTCTTTCATGACCGCCACCCTGAACCTTATATCACCAAATCGTTTTCACCTCCATTAAAATCATTTGCTCCGTTCCATGTCATTGATGTGGGATTTATTAAGGCCCTCCTATGACAGATAGCTTCTTATCGACATCAGCTCATTATCCAAGAAGTTGATCTAGGAACAACCCTTTCAGTGCTTTGAAGCTCACATGCCTCAATGGCAAGTTTCTCACTTCCGGTGACAGGTTTACATCAATGGCCTTCGACTGAAAGATTTTGCATGGTGTTTGACGCCAAGTCCTTTATTCACACCACGTAAATTGTACTATAGTACCCTGAGGGTCATCATCATTATTGGTGATTCCTCTCGCGCCTGTTAATGACTTACATCATTGGCTGGTAATCAGGCAATGTCTTTCCATGTTCGACTCCAGAACATCTCTCACATGGATCGACTTGTACTTTGGGTGAAGATCAAACGAGATTGAAGACCCCGGATCTAGTTTCATTCATCAAGGTTGTGATATATATTCAGGAAAATAAAGACATCAAATGTACATCATTGCTGCATAGATAATCATCCAATCTAAGGATGATGGCTCTACCAGAATCATCAGTCTACACTCAGACGATTGCTTGTCTCATGTACATGAAAAATGCATTTATAAAGCTGAGCATGGGAATTCCCACCTCAGCTAGATCATGAAAATATTATGAAGATAATGTATTGTATTTTATCTTATTACAGGTCTCCTTCCAGCTTGAAAGAACTTCGGATCCTCATGATAAAGCATTTCGCCCGACATCAAAAAAGATTAACGACCTCATGCTTTAGGGGGCAACTGTTATAGACATTTTTGGGCACTGAAATCCCAAGCATAAATGTCCATAAACCAAGGGCTCCTAAGTCCCTAAAGGTGTTGTTCCAACCCCTAAAAGAACAAGGTCAACTGATTACAGCTTCTCCCAAAAGTTCTCCATGAAAAACCACTGAGAACTGGTCAAAACTGGACCATTTCACCTGCTCCATAGGCAAAGTGTGTTGCATCCCACCTAAATACACACATTAGGTGCGTTCCATGTCAAAAAGCCCTTCTATGGGGTGTGATGGGCGAGAAGGGACAAATGGCAGGGTCAATCCGCAAGGTGGAGAATCATGGAATATTCCAGAAACTTCTCCTGTGACACTTGCCTCTATGAATTTGACTGGGGATGAGTAAGAGATCATCAATCTCCAAGTGGAATCAAGAACTATCAGAGGGAAGACACTAATCAAATCTCAAGCTGACTCACCTCCCTTGCAGACATCTATATATTGATCCCTCATCCCAGAGATCCAGAGGCTAGAATTTTGTATCTTGTAAGGAAGTGCTGCTGGTTTCTTGGTGCAATATCATAGTGTTAGGTGATCTAAGCTTTTCATGAGGTGAAGAAGGGCTTCTTGCTTAGAGGATGATGCTGGGTCAGAACAATTGGTTGTAATTCTCTTGGCTCTTTCTTGATTATCAATAAAGCTATTCAAGTTTAAACCTTACCACGAAGATTATTCCAGCAACCTTAATCATCCTTCAGTTTTTGATTTTCTATCAAATACTGTAAATACGGTGGATTTCGAGGATGGTTCTTAGCTTGTGTTGACCTCGTTAAAAAATGAAACAAGGAGTCATGAGGATAGTTCTTTTACTATGTCAACCTCATTAAAAAATGAAACAACTCCCTTTCCAAATCGAGTCTTTGATTATGGTCTCGTAAAATCCAAGTCGAGACTTTCAAAGATCTCGGAGGTAAACCTTCATTCCAACCACCATGTTGAATGCAATGAAGCTTGGGGGGCATGCACCTGAATTTGTGTTATTATGCTGGGGGCATGCAAACTTATCACGAGCAATGTTACCACAGAGTTCAAGCTCGTTAAAAAATAAACCTACCTTCCCCAGTGGAGTTTCCATTTTGTTACCGGGAATAGTGTCTATGTCGAGCTGCTAATCCCACTAAGGCTGGTAGCTACCTTAGAAACAAACAAACTTAAAACTACTTTCGTTTTCCTTTATGAGAGATAGATGAGAGAAGAATAAGGGAGACCACCTCTGTCTTGCGCTTGGTTCCTTGCTCGATTCCTCTCTCTTCTGATAGTCCTTTGCTACTTGCTTTCTTGTATACCCAGCTTCACATAGAATCAAAACAGCATAACACTATACAAGAACATAGATCTATTATCATAAGCAATATAGGATCAGATGTATATTAACCACACAAATGCATAAAACATCAATCACACAAGTGTATGGAGGAAAACTTGAATAGCTTTATTGATAATCAAGAAAGAGCCAAGAGAATTACAACCAATGGTTCTAACCCAGCATCATCCTCTTAGCAAGTAAGCCCTTCTTCACCTCATGAAAAGCTTAGATCACCCAACACTATGATATTGCACCAAGAAACCAGCAACACTTCCTTACAAGATACAAAATTCCAGCCTCTAGATCTCTGGGATGAGGGATCCATATATAGATGTCTGCAACGGAGGTGAGTCAACTTGAGATTTGATTTGTGTCTTCCCTCTGATAGTTCTTGATTCCACTTGGAGATTGATGATCTCTTACTCATCCCTGGTTGAATTCAGAGAGGCAAGTGTCACAGGAGAAGTTTCTGGAAGATTCCATGCTTCTCCACCTTGCGGATTGACCTTGCCATTTGTCCCTTCTCGCCCATCGCACCCCATAGAAGGGCTTTCTGACATGTAACGCACCTACTATGTGTATTCAGGTGGGATGCAACACACTTTGCCTATGGAGCAGGTGAAATGGTCCAGTTTTGACCAATTCTGAGTGGTTTTTCATGGAGAACTTCTGGGAGAAGCTGTAATCAGTTGACCTTGTTCTTTTAGGGGTTGGAACAACACCTTTAGGGACTTAGGAGCCCTTGGTTTATGGACATTTATGCTTGGGGTTGCAGTGCCCAAAAATGTCTATAATAACCCCGCTGCTACGTGGCACCCGATGAGTGGCATCGGGCGGCCTCCCCCCGAAACCACTCCAGCCCAAAAGCGGTGCGATCTAAACCCATTTACCGCCTCCTGCTAGACTACAAAACATCCCATCCCCCGCTTAACTCCAAACGTACCTTTCCCGTGTACCTACCAAAACAGTTGACTTTGCAAATAAAACTAAAACAAATCATACTTTTTAGTTTTATCGTGAAAAACACCACTTAAACCACCATGAAAGCACCAGAGTATGTGCAACCATCAACCCATGTCCAACTGCCAACCTACTAGAGTTGATGAACTTCTTGAACACCTTTCAGTCACGTACGTTTCCTGCAAACCATGCACAATCACCCATCAATTTGTTCAGCAGGTATTTACCAAAAATCACTGAGAAACCCTGTTTAATTCCCAAACCTTTACTCAATTGCTTTAAGTTATTAAGTAATTAAGTAAAACAATTTCCCAACAACTCCAAACCATTCTGAATTAAACGAATTTTCCCCCAATTTGACTGAAAAGATTTTTCTCCCATCCTTGAATCCATAAGAACCAAGGATGGCTGCTCCAGTTGCATTGAATGTACTACCAATTTACACTCCCCACAAGGACTTAGACCACCTCCCTTTGGCAGATAAAGGCTTTAAAATCAAAGATACCTCTATCCAAGAATCCCCACTGAAATTATACTGCAGGTATAGAGACCGGTACTTAAACAACGCAGACAAAATAGGTCTTTGGGAATCAGGTTTGTCCAATTACCAATTCCCTAGAGTTCATATCTTCTCTAAGGTTGTCCACTATTGCCATATGAACTACAGTCCCATTCAAAGATCAGTGATGACTTCTGATCATACTGTATTATTTACCATCATTTTTGAATCCATCAATGAAATGTTGTAGTTGCAACTAGGCCAAAACCTGACCCCCCTTTTTGTTGGAGACCTGCTTAACAGATTCCCTACACTCACCTCCATCAAAATTGCTCAGTTATTCTAGACCTTCATTAGGGAAGAGCAATACATTCCAAAGGACCCTCCCCCATACATGTGGACCATATTCTTTGATCTTGGTCGAGACATCATAGCAATGATATCCAGTGTGTTAGGCCAAACTACAGGTTATTTTGTTGATGAGATTATTATAGCCTTCATGTCCATTTACACTTCTCAACAGCCCCCTGCCATCATGTTTGACTATGCTAATTTCATTGTAGATAAGATGCATGATCAATTCATGAGAATGGAAAATGAAAGAGTATTCAAATATTCATCAGTTTTATATCATCTTTTCTAGTACTATTATGATAATAAATTCCCATTCACACTCCAAAAGCTTGATACCAGAGGAAACCCAAGATCAATAGTATTCTGGACTTCATTAATCCACCAATACGACTGTCCATATACTTATAAATATTTCATAGATCTATTTGTGCACCCAGTGGAAAATATGTTGTTAGGAAGTCCTCCCCCCATAATCAGTGTAGATATTAGGAGGGTCCTACAGTTGTCCAAACAATGTAGAGTGGGAGATTGGTACTTGTATCAAAATCACACTAAAATTAGAATAAATGGTTGTGGGTTAGAACCCTACAAACTACCAAGATTCCTCCCCATGAGATTGTTTGCTTTGGAGTACTACAGGCAAATGATTAATTCAGATGAGGTACATTTTGTGAAGGCCAAGAAGAAAGCTCAACTCAGAATAAAAGACCAGCTTGGCCCCTTTATATGCAACCATAGGGAAGCTGGAAAGGAAGCAGAAGAAATCCTTCAAAGGCTGACTTATCTACAATAGAAGACAAAAGAACAAATTATCTCCCTATATCCACCATAGAATTCTTGAAATAGAACATTATGCAAATCAACTAGAATGGGTGGATAACACTTTAGTAGACCAAGATAGCACAGAAGTTGTTGTCAATAATGTGTTGATTGATCTAGAAAGAAGTCTTGATGAAGATTCCTTTTTACAGGTGTTAGGAGAATGCCAATCCCAAAGGGAAACACAGGAACACAGTGAGAAACTAGCAGAAGAAGGACCTTAAGAGCAAGAATAATCAGAGCAACCAGGCATATCATAAGAGATGGCTCAACTAGAAAACATCATGAGTAATCCTCCTATTGTATAGACTCCTCTAAATGAGGAGAAGAATCCCGAAAGAGATAGAGAGGAAGCCACTCCTTCTAGTAGACATGTTGCCCAGACTTATGTCAATAGGAAAAGGTTAAATCCTTTTTCAGAACAAGAGTTCACAGAGGAAATAGCTGGAACTACAGGTACATAAAGGGCAGAAAGCATGCATACCACTCCCTCTGGAGGTACACAAGAACCTTCCACTTCATAGGCTCAAATGATAGAGAGACAACAGAGCGTGGAATTATCCTCATTCTGAGCTCCAACTGGCCAAAACTAGGACATTAGAGAGAAATAAAAAGAAATAAAGGACAGGAATGAAAGATTAAAGGCCCAAAGCTATGCACAATACCTTAAAATGGCTCCCACTAATCAAACAAGGCTAATTTCAGCTTTTGATGTAAAAGAAGGTAAGATGAAAATTACTTTCATGAAGCCTACTACACAGCAACCCACGTCCATAGAAGATTACTTGAAGACAGATTTGGAGGTGTTGGCGAAGGATATACATCCTATAAACCAAATAGAATTACACAAATAGACTGGGGAAATGGTCTATTCCACATTGACCAACAAGGCCATTGTAGCACATCAACTTCAAAATTCACTGAATAATATATCAGTGCAATTCTAGTTAGAGAAGGCCTCTTCACAGGCCAAGGATACCAGGATAAAGTCCTTAGAGGAATTAATCATAGAGCTGGGGCATGATCCCAAGGATGTAAAGGCTGTAGAAAAGCTAATCAAAAAGAAAAATGATGACATAGCTGCATTGAAAAAGCAGCTCAAGATTCCTCCTCTACATCATTAACAAACAACTGAATTATTGGAAACTCGGAAGGAAGAAGAGCTTATGGAATTAGTCCTTAAGCTAAACGATCAACTAAAAGAAGCAGAGAAAGAGCTTGATAACTTGATTCAGTCTAGACAGAGTGAGTTGGCCACCACTCCTCAGACTGTCATTCCTACAGTCTCTACAGCAGTGCCTTCCACATTGGTTGCTTCCTTAGCACCAACAATTCCACTAGCTACAACTCTGCCAGTCATAGGTACATCTACAAGCACAGGTACATCTACAAATGCATGTACATCCACATAAAAGATAGCTGAATTGGTAAAATACATGGAGGAAATGACCATCCAGGCTACTGAGCTCAAAAAGCTTAGAGAAAAAGTGTCAAGTTTGGAAATTGATTCCAAACTTGCACAAATACAACAGAAGGGAGAAGCTTAGAAGAATCAAAGAATGGGAGAAAGGATAAAATTTCTTGAAAAGGACTTGGCATTGCAACAACCACTAGGAGATATAAAGGAAATGCTTTGGGCTAACATCATTGACTCTATCAATGATGTTTGGCCATCTATTCAAGTGATTTTTGAGCAAACTAAACTGGTAAAAGTGGCCACCGAAGCAATTCAAAAGACAATAGAAGAGTTGGGAGACAAGCCTGAAGAGGCAAACCAATTGATAGCACTCTTGAGTAGCAAGAACAGGTATCAGCTGGATGAACTGGGCATAGAAGATAGAATAGGGACCATGATAGAAATCAAGAAGATTCTTACCAAAAGGAACCTTATGCTCAACCTTGACAAAAAATGCCAAAGCATCCAAGTTGATATTGATAGATTTATGACAAAGTTTGGAATTTTAAGGGAAAAAGGACTCCCCAGTGCTATGGTAATCCATGACAAGCTTATGACCCAAGATGACTATGTTGAAAGACTAAACAAGTTGGCCAGCAACCAAGCTAGTACTTCAGGGGTAAAAGAGCTACCCACAGAAAAGGTATTATATGATAATCTGGAAAATTTGTTTTCTCTAGAGCATGAGGTAAAGCACCTATTAATCAACAAGCCAAATTTCGCCAAGTACACTGAAGCTAATGGGATATATAGAAAGATGCTAAAGATGAAATTAACTGAAGGTGAATGGTGGATGAAATTGATAGATTTACTATAAAGTTACTGTAGTAAATCTATATAGCAGCCAAGTAAAATAGAGAAAACAGAGTCAAAGTGTTGCAGGTAAAGAGTATTAGTAGATTGAAGATGTAAAGTGATTCCAGTACATAGGTATCAAGCAACTGAAAGAGCCAAATCCGAATTACAACAACCAACACAGTCAGAGTAAAAGGGACATCAAGAAGATAGTTCTCCATCTGTCTCTATCTTCATGCTTGAAGATATTTTTGGTTTCCTAATAATTCTCATATTGTTATGAGATATTTTGTAACATTTTTTGTATAAATACTTCACAATTTGAGGTAATTAGGGTGGATTAAAATATATTTATGTAGACATTTTATATCAAGCTAAGGAGATATTGTATTCAAGACTGGACTGGTTTTGCTGGGTTTTGAAATAAAGCTAAAGATATTTCACTAGATTCTTGTGCACAGTTGGAACCAAATAAGTATTATCTCTTCATGTTTAATTATTGTTTTCTCTTCACGTTATAAATATTCACATGTTTTATCTATGATATTTGAATAGTAAACAAGGAATGATATCTCAGAATTAGCTTTAATGCTCTCTTTCTTTACTGTTTACTTTCTCATTGTTTTCTGCTAAACTATCTTGGTCTGGGAATTCTTAATTGCTCCCTTACTTCCGTAGTTTCACCCGTTAGGTCCATAGTAAAGGATTCTTAGCTGCCCTTTGCTATTGATCTCCTTTTGTTCTTCATCTTGATCCCAGTTTAAGGATTCTTCATTTCCCTTTTACCCTGGTTAGGACTACCTCATCCATTTGAACCTACAGATTTGCTTTTTGTTGTGCTAGCCTGCCCTGTGAACTCTTCCTTTAGTAATTGATTTGATCTAGTTAAGCCATTCCTTGATTGAATCCATAGCCCAATGGCTTGAATACTTGTTTTTTCGATCTGTTCCCTTAAATCCACCACCCAATCAAACCAAAACATCATGAGCACTAAGAACTAGCTTGAAATCCTACCCAAAACAAAGTTAAGTTATAAAGAGAGAGCCATCTCTAGACTTAGGTGGGCTAGAAATTGAGTCTAAAATATTAGGTTTGTGGTTACCTTAGATTATTCCTTCTTTTCATAACATCTAGGGAAGACTTATGAGTGATAACATAGTGGCGACCATACTGGGGAATCAAACTCCTAGTCTTAATAAACCTTTGAGAAATTCAAATCTTTATTTTCAAGCCTCTTAAAGGTTTTATTAGAAGTTATTTAAAAAATTCATAAAAAAGAAAATAATTAGAAAAAGGTCAAAATCTGGCTTCAAGGAGAACTCACTATACAAGGTCTAACCTTGATCCAAATCCTCCTCCTGTATTTGACAATCCCAGCCTTATTTTGAGAATAATCAGAAGAAAAGAAAGTTCAGTAAGCCCAAGACCTTTATTTAGATCCAATTCCTGCCCTAATGAGTGGTTTTTCGTAGAAGCCCTCCCCTTTGATGAGTATTTTGACCTTTCCCTATTTAGAACCAAGTCTGAGAGTGCACTTGAGGACACTGTTCTAGATCCGAAATTTACACCAAAACTTTAAGTCCAAAGGGAAAACTTGTCAATTGATCAGTACCTTCTGAATTCCCCTCATTCATCCCTTACTACTCATAGGATCCCTGAACTTTCTGAAACAACTTCAACTTCTTTTAGTTCACCATCATTTCCTCACACTTCTGAAGTTCATTCCTCATATTTGTTCATACCTTTGCTTCACCATCAACCTATCATTACCCATCAAATACCCATTACCCCTGTTACCCCAAAGTCCCCCTGTTGTCCCAAATCTTCTTGTTACCCCAACTCCTGTTCTCAATCAAGTCCAACTTAGAGCTATGGCACTCAGATATGGTCCCCATGTGATGCCTGCTCCTCAAGGTCTCTTGCCACCAGACTATTAGAGTAAAATTGTCCTACTTGATGGCACTATATCTTACACAGCACAACATCACACAAGAAAAATGACAGATTATTTTGAAATGCATGAAATTGACATAGGTGATGTCCAAATGAGAATTTTTCCCAAACTCTAGCTGGAGAAGTGAAAACATGGTTTAGATCTCTACCTCACAATAGTATAGATAGTTTAGAAGTGTTTTACTAGCAATTTTTAAATAGGTGGGAGAAGAAAAAGAACCCTCTTCAAATTCTTTCTGAATATGAAAACCTCAAGAGGGGACCAAACGAAACTATTCAGGACTACTGTACTAGATTTAACAATGTATATAATGCAATACCACTTGACCTTAGGCCTCCACCTGGCTTAGCCCTGATAAAGTTTCTAGACGGGTTTGACATTGACATGGCTTTCCAGCTTAGAGAAAGGAATCCCCCTACACTAGAAGATATGCAAAGTGTAGCAGTTCGTGTAGAAGCTAATCTTCTATCCAAGAGAGCTAGGGTTAGGAACGAAAGGAGAGCACCCCTGAAAGATGAAACTTCACCCTTTGATCAAAAAATGGATGCTTTAGCTAAAAGAATGGAAAAATTGATGGATAGGATAGAAATCATTGAAAGGAAACCTCACTGTGTTAACCAATAGGCACCTCCAGTAAGGAATCCAAAGTTCAGGAAGAACCAGAACCAAAATACTGGTAAAAATGGGCTTGATCAGAACATTAGCCCTCCTTTCCAAGAGAACTACGTTGAAACTTCCCATCAAGAAGACCCTGAGATAGACACCCAAGTTAACTTAATGGGGTTAGATGATGAGGAAAATGTCTTTCTGACTCAGGATGACTAGGAATTATACATGCTTTAGCAGTTACAAACCCAAATTGGGGAATATTTTGACTACAAGCAAGGGTATGATTCTACTATCTTCGAAGTGCATAAACAATACAATTTGAGGAGCAAAAAGAACACTGATGTTCCGGACCAAAACAAGAAAGCAGTACCTAATCAGCCTAAGAAAGTAAAAACTGCTCCAGTTAAAAAAACTCTACAAATCCTTTCTAGATCAAATTAGAACCCTCCCAGTCCCACCATTGAAGATGTAACCAATGACCAACCTTCTAATGAGAAACCTTCCACTTTAGTCCCCCTCAAGGGAATAGTGGAACAGTCTCCAGAAATTATATTAGAAAATCCAATTAAAAAGACTCCAAACATTGAAAAAGAAGAACAAACTACTCTAAACCCTGTTGCTAAGATTTCAAATGTTCAAACAGACAAATCCCCTCTGCCTTTCAATTTGGGAGCAGAGGTGGCCAAACTTAAATTCTCAGTTCCTTTAATAGAACTGTTTAAACATGAAACTTACAGAACTCAAATAAGTAAATTTGAACGAAGACTCTGTTAACTTATTTGATGATCAGGCTGAGTTAATTTTCGGTCCTGATGTTAATGGAAAACTAGTGGAAGGAGGGATTCTACCCTTCTACATTAGCCTTAACATCCATGATAAAATCCTACATAATGTCATGCTAGACTTTGGGGCTTCACACAATCTTATGCCTAAATCTATTATGGAGAAGCGAAACTTGGATATCACTAGTCCTTATAAGGACTTGTTCTAATTTGATTCAAGCCAAGTTAAATGCCTAGGACTTATAAAAGACCTGTGTGTTTCCCTAGTGTAGTACTCTTCTAAGACCATTCTTATGGACATAGTTGTTTCTAATATACCACCTAAATATGGCATGTTGTTGTCTAGATCGTGGGGTGCCAAACTCTAGGGATCTCTGCAACTTGACATGTCATATGCTACCATATCAGTCTTTGGATATCCTAAAAAACTGTATAGAGATACTTTGATGAAGTATGTAGTGAGTACCCAGGAGAGACCTCAAAACTTTCCTGTATATTCAATGCATTCTGGTATTGATTCTTTCATTCTTTATAATGCTGAATCTAACCAAGAAAACACTTCAGACAACATTATTGCAGAACCAAAGGAAATTACAATAGCATAAGACAATCAAAGTATCCAAATTCAAGATATTTCAAATAATAAAGATGACCTAGATACCTTAGTCAAAGAAGATTTTGTTCCCCCAGACAGTAAGAATTATGAACATGAAATTCTATGGCATCTTAAATTCAATGGGTCAGTAAACAAACTAGGTGCAGGAGTAAGAGTATGGATTTACAACTTAGAAAATGATCATTCAGAGGGTCATGCCTACATATTTAACTTTAAATGTACAAACAACATGGCTGAGTATGAAGCACTTATGTTAGGTCTGAAATTGGTCAAAAGGTTAGGAGCCATAAGAGTCTCTATTATGGGAGATTCTAATTTGGTAATAAAACAAATTAATACTGTTTATATGACTAGGGATCCTAGGTTAGGATTTTATAGAGGAACAATTATAGAAATACTAAATACTTTTTTAGAAAACAAGCTTGTTGTTATCCCAAGAAAACACAATATGCAAGCTCATAGTTTAGCTATGTTTGCTAGTACTTGCAAGTTGCCATTTCAGCCCAGCCATCAGTACACTGCTAAGATTAGGCATAGACTTGCTATTCCTGACAACTTAAAAAACTGGCAAGTGTTCAATAATGATCAACAAATTAACAATTTTCTAACTTTAGATGATGAACTTGTAAATAGCAACATAGACACAAACATAACATTAGATTTTGATTACACTAATAAAATAGAAATTAAAAAAGTAGAAGATGAAAGGATAGATAGATTCCATCCAACAAAGTTTACAAAATCAGCTATTCGAAACCTAAAACAAATTGAATCGATGAAGCAATCGACGAAGAATCTGAAGTCATCAATCTTAAAGAAATTTTTTTGCCCAAAGTATTAACTCCTTTGGAGGACTTGTTTGATTCAAACGATGTCCCTAAAAAGCCGAAAATGGAACCCTTAAAATCAGACATTGAGGAATGTAACATAGGTTCTGAAGAAGATCCCAAAATGATAAAACTTTCAAAGCCTTTACCTCCCAATGAAAAAGTGAAATACATAGAACTGTTAAAAGAATTCCAAGATGTTTTTGCTTGGAATTATGAGGACCTTAAGTCCTATGATACCGGCATAATCCAACACACCATTCCCTTAAAAGAAAACCAGAAGCGTTTTAGATAGAAGCTTAGAAGGATTAACCCCATTCTATTGCCTTCTATTGAGAAAGAAATCAAAAGAATGTACGAAGCTAAGATCATTTCACCAATTAGATTCTCAGATTGGGTTTCTAATTTGGTACCTACAAGAAAGAAAACTCACAAAATTAGACTGTGTGTTGACCTTAGGAATCTAAATAAAGTTTCACTCAAGGATAACTACCCTCTTCCTTAAATGGATCACATATTACAGGGGGTAGTAGGTTCGACCAGAATCTCACTGCTAGATGGGTTTTCTGGTTATAACTAGATTTTAGACCACCCAGATGATCAGGGAAAAACTAAATTCACTACTCCATGGGGCACTTTCATTTATGTGAAATTGCCTTTTGGGTTAAAAAACGCAGGGGCCACCTGTCAAAGAGAAATGGACATAGCCTCTACTAAGGAAATCCATGATTTCCTGGTAATATACCTAGATGATATCACAGTGTTCTCTAAATCAGATCAGCAACACTTGGATCGTCTCAGGTGGGTCTTCACCAAGTGTAGGAAGTATGGAATTTCTCTGAATGCTAAAAACTCTTTATTTGGTTTGGAAGAGGGAAAATTACTAGGACACATAATCTCCAAATATGGTATCTGGATCGACCCAACAAGAATTGAGGCCATTTTACAGTACCATGTCCTAGGAACATGAGAGAACTACAATCATTTTTAGGTAAAATAAACTTTTTGAGAAGATTTATCTCTAACTTGGCTAAACTAATTAGATTACTAAACAACATGTTAAAGAAAGATTCAACTATTAAATGGACACTAGAGGCTAAAAGGTCTTTTGAATATATAAAGCTAGCCTTAACACAAACACCAATTCTCATCAGTCCAATGTTCGATAGAGATTTCATCATATTTTCTTTCACCTCAGAACATACCATTGCTGCAGTCCTACTGCATAAAAATGATCATGGTTTTGAACAACCAATAGCCTTCTTTAGCAAAGTCCTGAGAGATGCACCTTTAAAGTATAATATAATGGAAAAGCAAGCTTTTGCTCTAGGAAAAACTATTAAATATTTCAGAGTTTATATTTTGTATTCTCATGTAGTAGCTTATGTTCGCAATGCTGTAGTCAAAGACATCCTAACACAGGATGGACCAGATGGAAAGAGAGGGAAGTGGATAGCTACCATATTAGAATATGAATTAGAAATTAAACCTACAAAATTGATCAAAGGCAAAGGTTTAGCCAAGCTCCTGGCTGAATCGAACTGTCAGGCCCTAGACATAAATTTTATTGCAAAATTGGATAAAGAAGAGGAAATGGCAACTACATAGATCAGCCAGGCCTTTACTGACTCACCATGGTATGCTGACATTATATACGTTCTACAAAATCTTCAAGCTCCTCCCGAGTTATCCAAGACTAAATGTAGGCTCTTAAAAATGAAATCTTTGAAGTCTTGCATAATTGACAATGCTTTATTTTGGAAAACTCACGAAGGTATCCTTCTTAATTGTTTGTTAAAGGGTGAACTTAAAGGATGAACCTGACAAAATATTACAGGAGTTTCATGCAGGTGACTATCAGGGACATATTTACTGGAAGACCACAACTGATAAGATCTTAAGAGCTGGTTTATTGGCCCACTCTATTTTCCGATGTAAAGAAATTCATAACCTCATGTCACAAATGTCAAATTTTTGAAGGAAAAAGAAAACTATTACCATTACCTTTGAAACCAATATCTACTGAAGCACCATTTCAACAGTGGGGTCTTGACTTCATTGGTGAAATTCATCCCCCTTCCTCTGCCCAACATAGATGGATCTTGACTGCCACAGATTATTTTACAAAGTGGATAGAGCCATACCCTCAAGGCAAGCTACTGATATTGTCATAATAGGTTTCCTTGAGGCCAACATTCTGTCCAGATTCAGTTGCCCAACCAAAATCATCACAGACAATGCAACAACTTTTAAATCAAAGAGGATGATTGATTTCTGCAACAAATATCATATAACCCTGGGTCACTCCACAACCTACTATCCCCAAGGAAATGGACTAGCAGAGTCTTCCAACAAGAGCTTAGTGAATATCATCAAAAAATTGTTGGAAGATAACAAGAAAACCTGGAACAAGAAGCTAGTAAATGCCTTGTGGGCAGATAGGCTGACCACAAAGAAATCCATTGGTACCAGTCCTTATCAGCTAGTTAATGGAATGGAGGTTGTTTTCCCATCTTCCTTAGGAACACCAGTGATGAAATTGCTCCAAGAAGCATAGGTTGAACCAAATGATATTCAAAGGAGGATCAAGCAGACAATTCACTTAAAACAAACCAGGGAAGAAGTGTATATCAGATCCCAAGCTGTGCGGGAGAGAACCAAGAAAGCTTTTGACAAAAGGACCAAGGCAGAAGATTTCTACCTAGGAGATAAAGTTTTGAAATGGGACTCAAGAATGGAGGATAAAGGTAAACCTGGGAAGTTTGACTTCCTATGGAAAGGCCCTTATGTCATTTATGCTTTCAGGGGTAATAATGTTTTTTTCCTCAAAGAATTGGATGGTGCAGAAGTAAAAGGAGGCCCAGTTAATGGTTGAATGCTTAAGCACTATATAGATCCCAATCACTAATTTTACTAATCACTCGTACATATTTTATCGTTCAAAATTTTAGTGTTGATTGGATGGTAATTTTTGGAGTTGAAGCCAGAAGAGAAGGCCCTAAGCTTCAAAAGTTTCACTATCATAAATATCAATAAAACAACAAAGTAAAAGGGAAAGGTTGGAGAGTAAAATCACAGTAATTCAGAAGGCCATTGATCTACTAGTTCTTTACATTTCACCAGGAAATTCCATCCCCAAGTGGAGCCACTGTTATGTTCCTATACCAATAGGAGTCATAATTTTTTAATAGCTGAGGTCAAATCTGTAATATGTACATACCCTTGCTTTCTACAAATGTTTTCCATATTCAAAAAGTCAAAAAATTTAAAAAAATGTAAAGAGGGTATATCCTAAAAGAAAATTCAAAGGAAAAAAGAATTAAAAAGGTCAAGAAAGATGAAAAATGAACCCCAAAAAAGAAAAAGACCATGAAAGTGTGCAAGACAAAATTCCACTACTATTAACTTTTGATGCAAAATAAAAGATTGTGTGCAGCTTGTTACCTTTGCCACAATCCATGGATGGTAAAAATGTTTAAACTTAGATATTTCATGTTTTCAATTTTATGCTGAGATATAGAGAATAAAATCTTACCAAACTATTTAATCTTGCCAGATAAGTAGATAGGTAGAGTAAATAAAAGGATCTCAACAGTTTAATCTGAGCCCTTGGATGTAATATGGTCATACTTAGATAGGTTACTCTTGTAAAAGAAAAGAAAAGTTTTGATAAAGGGTTTGCCAGCTTAAGTGCACCCTAATAAAGAGATGTAAAAATGGTAGGATGAGTAGGTGGGTAAGTAGTTGAATGGTTGTAGAATTGTGATGATTGATTAGATAAGATCATATCATTTACCTTCACCATCAAATTTCTAAGTATGGATGAAAATTGAGCATTTACAAAAGTACATAAATTCAATTGATTAACCTACCTCATTCATTACATTTTTCACTTAATTCATTTCCAAGGAAATTCTTAAGGTACCTAAAATCTTAAGTTAAATGGGCTCAAAGCATTTCTCTGACTTCTGGAGGGACTGGACACTCGACCCAATAACTTATAGGTCCTAAGTACTAAAAGTACCCTCATAAGCATTTTCCCCCTCCATAATTCACTCATATTCCCAAATAAACTCATTTTCCCTTATAAACCCCTTTCTCTAAGGATAAAACCTTAGAAAAGCGATCACCTCCCATGTAAAAACCCCTTTTTACAAAAACCCACAAATATACACTTATCCTAAGTTTGTATGTTTTCTATGTGAAAAGCAAAAGCAAATTGCAAAGAACTCATTTTATACTTAGTGCTAAAACATTTTCCGTCTTCATTCATATTAACTTTTAACTTTATTTATATTAAACTCTTGAGAAAATAATCCTTTTACCTATGTATTTATTAAAAACCCCTTAATATTAATATCCCGTCGTGAAGTTTGAAACATAAACTTTATTAAATATCGTGAATGAATAATGGGTTAATTAGTCGATCAATAGCTAATTAAGAACCAAAACCCTCCACCAAATAAAAGAGATTAATTAACCGATCTGTGGTTAATTAATAATTGACCCCCGCCAATGAAATCATCCCCGACACCCTTAATCCACCATAGTCCGTGATTAATTAAAAATTGCTACTTTTAAAACCCCGGCGGTTCCCTCCATTAAACTTCATGTCAAATCTCCACCCTGATCACCATACGATCAGGTCCCATTTGATTCGACAGTTGACGATCATATTGGGTGGCCTCCGAAGGCTGACCTTTACTCGCCCGATATGGGTGGTTTCATTGTTCACCCCAATGCTACGTGCCTGATGAGTGGCATCAGGCGGCCTCTCCCTGAAACCACTCCAGCCCAAAGCAGTGCGATGAGTGGCATTGTTTTTATTTTTATCATGAAAAATACTACTCAGACCTCCATGCAAACACCAGAGTACGTGCAACCATCAACCCACCTCCAATTGCCAAGCTATTGGAGTTGCTGAACTTCCAGGCCACCTTTCAGTCATGTACGCTTCCTACGAACCGTGCACAGTAGCCCATCAATCCGTTCAAAGCCGAAACCAGGTATTTACCCAAAATCACTGAAAAACCCTGTTTAATTCCCAAACCTTTACTCAATTGCTTTAAGCTATTAATTAATTAAGTAAAAAAATTTCCCAACAACTCCAAACTATTCTGAATTAAACCAATTTGCCCCCAATTTGACTGAAAACCTTTCGCCCCCGTCCTTGAATCCACAAGAACCAAGGATGGCTGCTCCAGTTGCATTGAATGTCCTACCAATTTCTACTCCCCACAGGGACTTAGACCACCTCCCTTTGGCAGATAAATACTTTCAAATGAAAGATACCTCTGTCCAAAAATCCCCACTAAAATTATACTGTAGGTATAGAGACTAGTACTTAAACCAGGCAGACAAAATAGGTCTTTGGGAATCAGGTTTGCCCAAGTACCAATTCCCTAGAGTTCATATCTTCGCTGAGATTGTCCACTATTTTCATATGAACTATAGTCCCATTCAAAGAGTACTTATGACTCCTGATCATACTGTATTATTTACCATCACTGTTGAATCCATCAATGAAATGTTGCAGTTGCAACGAGGCCAAAACCTAACCCTCCTTTTTGTTGGAGACCTGCTTAATGGATTCCCTACACTCACTTCCATCAAACTTGCTCACTTATTCCAGACCTTCATTAGGGAAGAACAATACATTCTAAAGGACCCTCCCCCATACATGTGGACCATATTCTCTGATCTTGGCTAAGACATCATAGCAATGATATCTAGTGTGTTAGGCTAGACTACAAGTGAATTTGTTGATGAGATTATTATAGCCTTTATGTCCATTTACACTCCTGGACAACCCCCTGCCATCATGTTTGACTATGCTAAGTTCATTGCAGATAAGATGCATGATCAATTCATGAGAATGGAAAATGAAAGAGTATTCAAATATTCATCAGTTTTATATCATCTTTCCCTGTACTATCAAGTTGATAAATTTCCATTCACACTCCAAAATCTTGATACCAGAGGCAACCCTAGATCAGTAGTATTTTGGACTTCATTAATACACCAATACGATGCGTATACTTAAACAGATTTCATAGATATCTTTGTGCACCTAGTGGCAACTATGTTGTTAGCAAGTCCTCCCCTCAAAATTAGTGCAGATATCAGGAGGGTCCTACAGTTGTCCAAACAATATAGAGTGGGAGATTGGTACTTGTACCAAAATCACACTGAAATCAGAATATATGGTTGCGAGTTAGCACCCTACAAACTGCTGAGATACCTCCCCATGAGATTGTTTGCTCTGGAGTACTGTAGGAAAATGATTAATTCAGATGAGGTAAATTTTGTGAAGGCCAAGAATAAAGCTCAACTCAGCATAAAATACCAGCTTGGCCCCCTTATATGCGACCATAGGGAAGCTAGAAAGGAAGCAAAAGAAATCCTTCAAAGGCTAAATTATCTTCAATACAAGACAAAAGAACAAATTATCTCCCTATATCCACCACAGAATTCTTGAAATAGAATAGTATGCAAATCAACTAGAATGGGTGGAGAACACTTTAGTAGACCGAGATAGCACAGAAGTTGTTGTCAATAATTTGTTGATTGATCTAGAAAGAAGACTTGATGAAGATTCCTTTGTACAGGTGCCAGGAGAATCCCAATCCCAAAGGGCAAAATAGGAACACAGTGAGAAACTAGCAGAAGAAGGACCTCAAGAGCAAGAAGAATCAGAGCAACCAGACATATTAGAAGAGATGGCTCAGCCATCACACATCATGAGTAATCCTCCTATTGTATAGACTCCTATAAATGAGGAGAAGAATCCTAAAAGAGATAGAGAGGAAGCCACTCCTTCTAGAAAAACTGTTGCCCAGACTTATGTCAAGAGGCAAAGGTTAAATCCTTTTTTAGAACAAGAGTTCACAGAGTAAACAGTTGGAACTGTAGGTCTAGAAAGGGCAGAAAGTAGGCAAACCACTCCCTTTGGAGGTACACAAGAACCTTCCACTTCACGGGCTCAAATGCTAGAGAGACAACAGAGCATGGAAGTACCCTCATTCAAGGCTCCAACTGGCCAAAAATAGGACACTAGAGACAAATAGAAAGAAATAAAGGCCAAGAATGAAAGATTGAAGGCCCAAAGCTATGCACAATATCTTAAAATGGCTCCCACTACTCAAACAAGGCTAATGTCAGCCTTTGATGTAAAATGAGGTAAGATGCAAATGACTTTCATGAAGCCTACCACACATCAGCCTAGGTCTATGGCAGATTACTTGAAGTCAGATTTTGACGTGTTGGCGAAGGATATACATCCTATTGACCAATTAGAATTACACAAACAGACCGAGGAAATGGTATATTCCACATTGACCAGCAAGGCCATTACAACACATCAACTTAAAAATTCGTTGAATAATATATCAGTGCAATTCCAGTTAGAGAAGGCCTCTTCACATGGTATGGATACACCTATACATATAAGATAATCCTAGAGTCATGATCCACAGGATGTAAGCTGAGGGCATGATCCCAAGGATGTAAAGGCTGCAGAAAAGCTAATCAAAAAGAAAAATGTTGACATAGCTTCATTGAAATAGAAGCTCAAAATTCCTCCTCTACATCATCCACAAACAACTGAAGTATTGGAAACTTGGAAGGAAGAAGAGCTTATGGACTTAGTCCTTAAGTTGAATGATCAACTAAAAGAAGCAGAGAAAGAGCACGATAACTTGATTCGGTCTAGATACAGTGAGTTGGCCACCACTCCTCAGATTGTCATTCCTAAAGTCTCTACATCAGTGCCTTCCACATTGGCTGCTTCCTTAGCACCAACAATTCCACTAGCTACAGCTCTGCCAGTCACAGGTACATCTACAAGCACACATACATCTACAAACGCAGGTACATCCACAGAAAAGATAGCTGAATTGGTAAAATCCATGGAGGAAATGACCATCCAGGCTATTGAGCTCAAAAAGCTTGGAAAAAAAGTGTCAAGTTTGGAAACTGATTGCAAACTTGCACAAATACAACAGAAGGAAGAAGCTTAGAAGAATCAAAGAATGGGAGAAAGGATAAAAGTCCTTGAAAAGGACTTGACATTGGAACAACCGCTAGGAGATATAAAGGAAATGCTTTGGGCCAGCATCATTGACTCTATCTATGATGTTTGGCCATATATTCATGTAATTTTTGAGCAAACTGAACTGGTGAAAGTGGCCACCGAAAAAATTCACAAGACAATAGAAGAGTTGGGAGACAAGCTTGAAGAGGCAAACCAATTAATAGCATTCTTGAACAGCAAGAACAGGTATCAGCTAGATGAACTGGGCATAGAAGATTGAACAGGGACCATCATAGAAATCAAGAAGATTCTTACCAAAAGGAACCTTATGCTCAAGCTTGAGAAAAAATGCTAAGGCATCCAAGCTGATATTTATAGATTTATGAAAAAGTTTGGTATTTTAAGGGAAAAAGGACTCCCCAGTCCTATGGTAATCCATGAAAAGCTTATGACCCAAGATGACTACGTTGAAAGACTAAACAAGTTGGCTAGCAGCCAAGCTAGTACTTCAGGGGTAAAAGCTCTGCCCACACGAAAGGTATTATATGATAATCTGGAAAAACTGTTTTTCCTAGAGCATGAGGTAAAGAACCTGTTCATAAACAAGCCAAATTTTTCCAACCACACCGAAGCTGATGAGATATATAGAAAGATGCTAAAGATGAAATTACCTGAAGGTGAATGGTGGATGAAATTGGCAGATTTACTATAAAGTTACTGCAGTAAATCTATATAACAGCTAGGTAAAACAGATAAAACAGACTCAAAGTGTTGCAGGTAAAGAGTATCAGTAGAATGAAGACATAAAGCGATTCCAACACATAGGTATCAAGCAACTAAAAGAGCCAAATCCGAATTACAATAGGAAGCACAGTCACAATAAAAGGGACAACAAGAAGAAAATTCTCCATCTATCTCTTTGTTCATGCTTGAAGATATTTATGGTTTCCTAGAACAATTCTCATATTGTTATGAGATATTTTGTAACATTTTTTGTATAAATAATTCATAGTTAAAGTAATTAGGGTGGATTAAAATACATTTTTGTAGATATTTTATATCAAGCTAAGGAGCTATTGTATTCAATACTGGATTGATTTTTTTGGGTCATGTAATATAGCTAAAGACATTTCACTGGATTCTTGTGCATAGTTGGGACCAAATAAGTATTATCTATTCATGTTTAATTATTGTTTTCTCGTCATGTTATAAATATTCACATGTTTTCTCTATGAAATTTGAATAGTAAATAAGGAATGATATCTCAGAATTAGCTTTAATGCTCTTTGTTTTGACTGTTTACTTTCTCATTATTTTCTACTAAACTATCTTGGTCCGATAATTCTTAATTGCTCCCTTACTTCCGTAGTTTTCCCCCTTAGGTCCATAGTAAAGGTTTCCTAGTTGCCCTTTGCTACTTATCTCCTTATGTTCTTCATCCTGATCCCAATTTAAGGATTCTTCATTGCCCTTTTACCCTGGTTAGGATTACCTCATCAACTTGAACCTGTAGATTTGCTTTTTCTATGCTAGCCTGCCTTGTGAACTCTTCCTTTAATAATTGATTTGATCTAGTTAAGCCACTCCTTGATTGACTCCAGAGCCCAATGGCCTGAATACTTGTTCTTCCCATCTGTTCCCTTAAATCCACCACAAAATCAAATCAAAACATCATAAGCACTAAGAAATAGCCTGAAATCCTACCCAAAACAAAGTTAAATCATAAAGAGAGATCCCTCTCTGGACTTAGGTTGGCTAGAACTTGAGTCTAAAATATTAGGTTTGTGGTTACCTCAGATTATTCCTTCTTTCTATAACTTCTAGGGAAGACTTCTGAGTGATAACACTTTGTAGATCTATATTTGTGTGAATTGTTTCTAGGGTTTGCTATATGTTGTAGTAAGGTATGTCATACATTTGGAAGACACATTGAAACCCTAGATGAAATGAAAGATGGTATAAAGTAGTCTAGGGTTTATGATTAAGTCCCAAAGTCTAGCAAAATGTTGAAGAGTATATCTCTCTTGTTTATAATTAAGTATGGATATCTGATATGAATAAAGTTAAAATGCTTATGCATTTTTGATATGGCTAACATCATGCTTCTATAGATTTGGTTGTACTTTCTATTTAAGTTGTGCAGGTATACAATCTTCAACTTGGTGAAGATGCTTGTTGATGTGATAAGCATGATGAGGTTGATGATAAATTTGATGAAATTGTTGGAAGCCATGAAAGATTCTCTGATGTCGAAAAAGAAGAAGCTGATCTCCCGAAGGAAGCATGAATAGAAGGGATCTCACTAAGATTGAGAGGGAGTCCAGATAAAGAGGTGATTCTTTGTTGAGAGGGAGGGAATATATTGGTATTAATTGAAGAATGACTTTCGGAGGATATGTTGCTCCATGAGAATTAGCAAGGAAAACATATGATTGAGGAATCTTCTGTCAAGGATTCGATTGATAGTCCTACTATGGAAAGTTGAGAAGCAACATCAAGTTGTTTGAAAAACCCCGAAGGTTTGTATTTGATTATGTACATGTGAAAGTATATTATTGATCAGGGTTGTGTTTATATAGGTGAATATATCGAAGGATTTGATAGCATGTTGGTTGCCAATCAGTTTGATTGGGAGAGATTGGTCATTCTTGATGCTGGATGAAGGGGCATTGAGGCTTTGTGAGTGAAGCATTGCTTGGGAAGACATTTGGCTGACACTTTTTGTTGATTTCTGAGTCCTGAAGTTGGAAAGATGGTGTTGGTCATTGAGCTTTGGTTTGGATACACGCCTGGATTTTGGGTTGATGGTTAGAAAGTAAGCTTAAGGGTAGCTAAAGTCGCTGAATGCTTGAGTCCATTGTAGTCCCACTTGGATAGATTTCCCTGGTTAGGAATCTATTCCATGGCATTGTGGTACCTAAACTGTTGAGTGACTATTTGGATAGATTCCCTGGTCAAGAATCTAGTCAATGGAATTGCGGTGCCTAAAGTTATTCATGGTTAATATAGTTTGAGATCTTCTATTGCATATGTACATTATGAATACCTCTCTAGTTAATAGGGAGTGTTAGAACATGTAACTATGTTCGGTCTTCAATAATGTACTTGAGTCATTATATAATGTACTTGTCAAAAGAATAAAGAAAATAATTTTATTATTATTATTATGACTTATTAAAGCATGGGTTTCATGCTTGGGTCAGCATGTTTTAGGTAAAAGTACCCATTGAGGACCTCTAGGTTTTATTTTGAGTCTATAGAGTTATTTTACATTTAAGGAAACCATTCTTGGGCTTTTGAATCATGTAAAAAGGTTAATTACTGAGTCAAATATGAATTATGTAACCTACACACCATGTTAGCCTAAGAGAAGATAAAATTGGCCTAAAGACCCTATTCGACCCTGCAATAATCCTATAAAAGGAAGATTATCAAATTCATTTGGAGCAGCATTCTCTCATCAAAATTGAATTCTCTTGTAGATGGGAGGAAGTGCAAAAATCTCTTGTTGTTGGGTAGAAGTATGAATTTATCTTGTAGCTGGTAAAAGGTGTGAAGTTTGTTGCTGGGAAGCCAAAGTGAATGCAAGTTTATGGAATTCTAAGGAAACAAGGAAAATCAAAATTTTGGTGTCTATTTCTCTTTGTTTTGGGTCCTGGATTGGGAGATCAAAGTCTTCCAAGTTTCACTGTTTCCGGAAGTTGCCAATTGCTATAAGTTGCTACATATTCAAAGTTGATGGGAAGAGATAGAAATTTTGGGAGGTTGACTTGGTGTGGAGGAAAGTTCTGGTCTTGGTCTAGGGTGAAGAGTCTCAAATAATACTATTGAAAGGAAAAATTATCTTGATTGAGTTTCCCCTCGAGGGGGGGGGGTTCCCGTGGCATGTGCCTGCATCTAGTGTTTATTGTTTTATGTGCTATTGCTTTTGGTAATTGCTTGATGAACTTAAGAAAGAAGAGATAAATAATCATAATAATAAGAAACATCACAAGTAATTATCAAGATTGAGAAAATATTTATTGCCTTTCTAATTTTCTAACAAAAGTATTTTCAACCATAATAAGAGTAGAATTCACTTGTTTCTCCTTCACTTCGCTTCATCAAAGTCCAGGAAGGCACATTGCATAGGAGTGGTGCCTGCTCTAGGAGGATCAAAATTCTATAAAGTGACATTTAATGGCCATTTTTTGGTGGAATTTGTTTGATAGTAATAAAAAATGCTTCATCTATATCTATTTTTTACTTACTGACTTGCTATCTATATTATATGCAAGAATGTTTATGAAAGGAAAACAAAAATTTTTCTTTATTTCACTACTTCCACGAATATTTATGACAAGAAAATAGAATGTTTTCTTTCGTTGAAGATATGTTTCAAAAATATTGGTAAGGTTTGAAAAGAAGGTAGGAGATTATTTGTTTAAATAATTGAAATAACTTAATGCGAGATTGATTATTTTCTTAGATAATTGAAAAATATTTTCTTTTGTTGAAACATATAGTCTGGGGGACATGAAGACAATGATCCTAATTGGTTTAATGGCGATGAGTTTTTCATTTCTCCTGATCCAATCGTAACAATCAATAAGCTTATGGTCATAACAAAAAAATAACGTGTTCATTTGATTCGCATTAGAAATAAAAGTCTCGAGATTAAAGATAGGATCAACATGTTCAACCAACATCTCCAGAGATATCAAGTAATAAACATATTTTAAAGTGAATTTTTATGTCATACATTCAATTATGAATTTTTGTTTTTTAACTTTTACATTATATAATCGAAAAACCATTTTCTTTCTAATGTAGGATTTTTTGGCAGGGATCACGCCACAATTTAGAGACACGACGAGCTAGCTTTAAATGGTAGAGAGTGTTATACATGAGGATATTGTACCAGAAGACGAGCACAAGGAAACCATTCCAACAATGTCAACTAGTGCATGAGGTAAAGAAAACTCTAATGCTCTTTATACTAATGAAATAATTGTAATAATAATAACAACAAATATCAATTTAACATTTCTTTCTTGTTACAACTGAAGATCCACCCCTCTTGTGGTAGCCTGGATGACATCATGAGTACATGACTAGGCCGCCAAAAATAAAGAAAAAGAAAAAGAAAATATTGTACTAGTTTTATCATTAGAAACATCACGTACCATATTATGAAAACATATTTTTTGATGATAAAATTTATTGAGATGAACCATTTTTTGTCTATGATTAATGAATGAATAAACGAATGAATGTTATATGTTAATGAATAATCATTATATGTTTCTTTATCTACATAACCTCGTTTCATATTATGTAAACATATTTTTTATGATAAAATTTAATGAGGTAAAATATTTTGTGGAACTATGAATGAATGAATGAGTGAATGTTTTCTATTTTTTTATTTATGTCTATAAATGTCCTGCTTTCAACTATTTCCTAGTAGCTAGATTGCGTACTAGGGAATTGAGAGTGATGTGGGGGGAGGGGCCATGATAGATTCGACCTTAACGTGGTTGGCCCTTTTTAATAGAGAATAAATTAGGATTTGGATAATCTTGAGAAAGACACCCTCGATCTAATAGAGCAAAAACAAAGTCAATTTTGATTTCGCTACAACTTCGTCTAATGGAAATAAGTTTGATCAAAGATTAAACTACTCCAATAAGTTATTCTCAAAATGGAGAGGATCTCATTCATGTATTCATGCACTTAAGTATTTTTTTTTTGTAATGCAGATGAACCCAACAGCTTGCTTGACACGTAACTATCAAAAACACTCTGGGGGCATATGATATATCATCCTCCACGTAGATCGAGTCACAACAGGGGGGATTTGAACATGGGTCTTTAAAGTTTCAACGATTTCACATTTCTAGGATTAACCAATTGAGCTCCCCCCTAGGACATGCACTCAAGTATTTTTAATTATTATCTATTCATGCAATTAAATTTAATATTTTCTCAAATTTAATCTAAGCTTACCTCATTGGTCTCATGAATATGTGTAGGACAACTAGTATCAATTCATATGTTGAAGTAGAACAACTATCAGAAGAAAATAGCTCAAAATGGTAACATTACATTTAGCATTCAATTTTTCGTTATTATTATTAGGAATTTGTTTTATTACCAAATATTGAAAATATGTCCATTTATTCACTTTGGCATTCCACTTGCTTGAACCTATTCCCTTATTTCATATACTCTATTACATAACTATGATTTAAATTTGAAAAAAATGTGAATAAAAAAGTATAACAAACAAATTTATATCCCCCTCAAGGGATCACTGAATAAAGATAAAGGAGGCCCTAGATTTGTTGGAAGGTTCATGAGGGCAAGATATTAATTCACCTTTCATTTCTTTGACATTATTTGTGACATTATATTATTCTTATTTTGTTTATGATTATGTTCTTATAATCATATCAATGCCAAAAGAAAAACAATGAATATCACATGATAACAAGATATAGGCTCTAATCTAGGGAAAAACCCTATCCAAGGGGAAAAACCAAAAGAACTTCTAAGACCAAACCCTAGACCAGGGCTCTTGTTAGAAAATTATATATTACAGAGCAATGGAACACATAAAATATTGCAGAAATATAAACACAGAAAATGCATAAAACAAGAGACACATAGATATACGTGGTTCACCCAGTTTGGGCTACGTCCATGGAGAAAAAACCAGTCCTTCCTTTTATATTATCCAACAAACTGAAGAGATACAACCTACAATAGATCCGCTGTAACACCCTCTTCGCTCTTAATCTCCTCTCTCTTTCTCACTCAGAATACAGATCTACATAGACGCAATACAATTCCCTCATATATAGTGAGGGGTTTCCTTCTAGGGAAAAAAACCATAAATTAAACATAACTTCTACTGTTAGATATCTGGCTAATGAACGGTCCAGATTGACTAGAAATTACTATACTTTTACAAGTCAATTTTACATCTATTCTTAGCTTCGGGGGCATTGCCCCCGAAACCCCCCGCCAAGGGGGGCTCCCAAACGTCGTAGCCGCCGCCCCCCTGGACCCCCCCTGTAGCGAATATTTTATGGGCAGAATTTCCGCCCCATTTCGAACTGGGGTCCAATGTGGCAATACCTTTGAATACAGAAGATAATCAGGCTCCACACCCAACAATCTCCCACTTGAAGATTGATTATAGAAACTCCACCACTGCTTCATTTGTTGGACAATGACTCCTCTTTGGACTTGGTTGTTTCTCATCTTCTTCATCATACTTGAAGACCAATTGAAACTGAGCATATTCTTAGTTTCTCCCTAGTTACAACTTTTGTTAGCATATCTGCAGGATTCTGGCTAGTGTGTATCTTTTCCAGCTTCAACTCTCCATCTTCCAACACTGATTGTACGCAATGGTACTTGAGCTATATGTGTTTAGTTCTAGAATGAAATGCTGAGTTCTTTGCAAGATTAATGGCACTTTGGCCATCACTGTATAATGTGCCCATATCATGCTCCTTACCCAATTCACCCATAAACCTTTGTAACCAAATCATTTCTTTACTAGCCTCTGTAGTAGCAACATACTCTACTTCTGTTGTTGAAAGTGCAACAACACTTTGTATTTTTGAAACCCAACTGACAGTTGTTCCACCTATAGTAAATACATATCCTGTAGTGCTCCTCCTATTATCTCTATCACCTGCCATATCTGCATCAACATATCCCTGTAGAGAAATGTTTGAACCACCAAAGCATAATTCTTGATTTGTGGTACCTTTCAAATATCTGAGAATCCATTTCACTGCCATTCAATGTTCCTTTCCTGGATTGTTCATGTACCTGCTTACAACTCCCACTGCATGTGCAATATCAGGCCTTGTGCAAACCATTGCATACATTAAGCTTCCAACTGCTGATGCATATGGAACTTTAGACATATAATCCATGTCTTCTTGGGTATTTGGGCACATTTCCTTACTAAGTTTAAAATGGCTAGCAAAAGGTGTACTAACTGGTTTTGCATTGTTCATATTAAATCTTTTCAACACCTTTTGTATGTACTCATTCTGAGACAATGTTAGTTTGCGATTTTTTTGTCTCTAGTTATTCTCATACCAAGGATTTGTTTTGCAGCTCCCAAATCCTTCATTGCAAATGAATTTGCCAATTTTATTTTGAGCACATTTATTTCCTATATGTTAGACCCTGCAACAAGCATGTCATCTACATACAATAACAACATAATATAGCTGCCATCATTTTGCTTTTTTAGATAAACACAATGATCAGAGTGACGTCTAGTATAGCCTTGTTCAGACATAAACTTGGCAAATTTTAGATACCACTGCCTTGGAGCCTATTTTAAGCCATACAAGCTCTTCTTCAACCTGCGCACTAGTTTCTCCTTCCCTTTTACCTCATATCCTTGTGGCTGCTGCATATATATCTCTTCCTCCAAATCCCCATGGGGAAAGGTTGCCTTTACATCTAACTGCTCAAGATGTAAATCTTCAGTTGCTACTAGACTTAGAATAGTTCTGATTGAAGTCATTTTAACAACAGGAGAAAATATTTCATCAAAATCAATACCTTTCTTATGTGCAAACCCCTTCACCATAAGTCTAGCTTTGTACCTCTTTTTTCCTCCATCTTCTTCCTTCAACCTGTAAACCCATTTATTCTACAATGTAGTTTTACTTGCAGGCAACCTGACTAAGTCCCAAGTTTGGTTATGCATTAAGGAGCCCATCTCTTCTTCCATGGCTAGCTCCCACTTCTTCTTGCTTTCAACCTGCATTGCTTCTTCATAACATTCAAGTTCACTAAAATCAGTCAACAATAAATAATATAATGAAGGAGAGTATCGTTCAGGGGGTCTACTTATCCTGGTAGATCTTCTAACATCACTTTCAGGTGTTTGGGGTGCCTGTTGCTGTTGTGGTGGCTGCTTGTTATAGACATTTTTGTGCCTTGCAGCACCAAGCATGAAATGTCCATAAACCAAGGGATCTTAAGTCCCTAAAAGTGTTGTTCCAACCCCTAAAGGAACAAGGTCAACAAATGACAGCTTCTCCCAGAAGTTCTCCACCAGAAACTGCTCAGAATCAGTCAAATCAGGATCATTTCAGCTGCTCCACTGGCTAGCTGTGTTGCATAGCACCCAAATACACTAGCTAGGTACGTTGCAACACACCTAAATGCACTATCAGGGTGCATTGAGCAGGAAATGACAAATGGCAGTGCCATTCCGCGAGGTGGAAAGACAATGGAAGCTTCCAGAATCTTCTCCAATGACACTTGCCTCACTGAGTTCGACCAAGGATGAGTAAGATGCTGTCAGTCTCCAAGTGGAAGCAAGAACTGACAGAGAGAAGACACTAGTCAAATCATAAGCTGACTCATCTTCCTTGCATACATCTATATATGGATCCCTCATCCCAGAGATCCAGAGGCTGGAATTTTGTACATTGCAAAGAATTGCTGTTGGTTTTGAGATAGATATCAGAGTATTGGGTGATTTATGCTTTGTTGGAGGTGAAGAGGGGCTTCTTTGCTGGGAGGTTGATGCTGGATCAGGAATCATTGGTTGTAACTCCTCCTGGATCTTCTTGTTATATCAATAAAACTATTTGAGTTTCTCCTACATGCTTGTGTATCATTGATGCTTGTTACATTTGTATGTTTATGAATATAGATCCATGTCTTTGTGTATTTTTCTTCTTCTGTGATCTTACAGGAACTTGGTGAAGCTGGGCAAGTAAGGAAGCAGGTAGCTGGAAGCTATCAAAGAAGAGAGGGATTGGGAAAGGATTAGCGCAAGACACAGGTCGGTTCTTTCTATCCCCCTCTATCTTCAATTCATAAAGGAAATACAAAAGTAGTTTTATCTGTTTGTTTCTAAGGTAACTGTCACACCTTAGTGGGATAGAGTCGTTCTGAATAGACACTTTTCCCAGTAACAAAATGGTGACTCCGCTGGGGACGATTGTCTAATTAATTTGTTTGTGTATCTTTTTGTTGTTTATTTCATAAACTTATAAGTAGCATTCGAACTGCATTTGCCATAACAAATGCAAAGTAGACATCTGCTACTTCGATCCATTCACTGGATCTGTTTATGATTTGAACAGCTGATTCACAAATGATCTAATTGCCCTCAGTGATAGCTCTTAGACCCTCCTTAAATTTACCCTGTGATTGTGCATTACTGATTGCTTTTACTCGGCCAAAAACCAAAGACTAAACTATAAACCGTGACCCAGAACCCGGATAGAATTCTCGTTTCTGCCCCAACGCAGGTACAGTGAAGCGTTCCTGCATTTCAGCGCAGTTCCCGAGAGGGCAACCTGCGCTGCAATCCAGTTTCTCTGTGTTACAGGTGCGCTGATCAGACTAGCCCTGTGCAGCTGAGGTTCTTGTGTTTCATTCTTTCCAGTTTTGTCTCTGATTTTTGCATCTTGTGATCAGTGTATGTGTTTGTTTAAAAACCCCTTTTCCTTGCTGTAATTCCGCCTCCTTTGTACAAAAGAACTGTAGATGTTTTTGTGTGTTTGTTGCGTCATTTACAGTTTTCCATCGCAAAAGTAGAATAGTCGTACTGTCATCCTTTGATTTAGATCTGTTGTAAGTGTCGATTTCGATCATAGGAGAAAGTTTGATTGCTGTTGATAGTTGACTATACTTTTACTTTTGCCTTTGGTCTGAATTTATGTTTTTCTAGTGTCAAAAACGAGTGTTTATTTCAAAATCGTAAAGTGCTTCATCTTTTGATTTCGAAAAGAAGCTTGTTTGTGTTTGTCGCTTGAAAGAAAATTCGGATTTGTACATCAACTTTCTTTTTAGCATCAATATTAAGAAAGTCGAAAACAAATACATGCACATGTGCATTTGCATATTGACAGTCTGTTTGGCTTGATTTAGGAAAGTGCATTTATAGTGTGGTCTTTGCTCTTTGAGAAAAGATTGTGTCTTTCTTTTCCCCTTGTAGCTAGGATTTTCATTGCTGAAAAGAGATAAAAAATTGCTTATCATCTTTAGATTGCATTTTAGGAATTACATCTACATCTTGTGGTGAACCCAAAAGGCAAACTTCATAAGAAAGATCAACTTAATATAAATTCAATGAATCTAACAACTCTTTGGAACTTAACGCACAACATTTAGAGGTCTAGGCTAGAGACGTATTCCGGCGTCGTAAAGCCTGGTAACTGTTGTCCTCACTGATGGTTGGGTGATTCCTCCACTTTGAGACGATAAGTGCCAATACGGACTTGTGCTCCCACGTACCATCGAGTATATATTGGGAGACCCCTATAGGCTTAAATCCTTTATCCATAGGAAGCCGTGTCGGCCGCCCTACTGATCGCAATGCACTGAACACAACATTCAGTAAGATTGACTGCCATACCGTAAAAAGTATTCTGCAGTTTTGCGAATGGTTTGGTACTCCCTCTACCTAGATCTCCAGAGCAGTCCCTTTCGTTCCTTTTTAGACTCCTTAATGGAAAAGGTCCATCTGAGCACTTGTCACTTCAGGCTCATTAAAAATCGAAGGAGACTAGAGTCATCTTTTGTTTTTTCTCGACTCTTTAAAACTGAAAAAACAAGTTGTGTCAAAGCGTCTAAAAATTTATTTTAAATGGAATATTCATTACCCCTTTCCTACGTTGATCTTTGATTGAGAAAATGGAGTCTACCAACCAAGGAATTCCCCTTGGTGGAAATCCTAGTCCCTTCTCCTCTTGGGGAGATGTTGGTGCACCCCATATGGCCACATTGTCACTTCCAGGACTGACAATCGGTTTGCCTATATGGCTCTTCTCAACCTCTGTCGTTCAGAACACCACTATTCCTGAACAATCGAATCAGCAATTAGACGAGTCCAGAGTTGCCCACCAACCTTCTACTTCCTCTAATTCTTCCTCTCCTCCTTCCTCTTCGCTTGATGGGGCTGGTAAAGCCAAAAGTCAAGTTCCTAAGGAAAAGAAGGAAAAGAAGAAGAAAGAGAAGAAGAAGAAGGAGCCAAAGGTGAATGGGGGAAAACGAGTGTCGTCTAACGAAAATCCACACACTGCACCGACCAGGCCTAAATCGCCATGTGTCATTTGCAAAGGAGACCACTTTCACAGAGATTGTCCCTGCATCCCCCGGATACTAAGGGACTGGTCTCCTCGTTTGCACAACCCGGTGTCGTCAACCTCTGATGATCATGTTGAAAGCACACCGTCAACTAGAGAAAGTGAAGTCCCAGGACAAAAAGAGAAAGCTAGATTTCCCTGTAAACTGTGCGAAGGCAATCATGCCTTCCACCGTTGTCCCTTCTTAGATGAAGCTAAAAGAGTTTTGGATGATTGTCCGGTTTTACCGTTACGACTTCCTCCTGGATATAAAAAACTCTTGCCGAGTCCATCGCTAGTTGAAAATCCGGCTGGCCCGCTCAGGTGGTCGACTGAAGCGCCTATCATTGAGGATAAACCATCTGGATCCATACCAGACGAAATTAACAAGGTCGAGCCAGCAGTTGACCCGGTCTTGCCTTCAGAGGTTTCATCTTCAGATGATACACTCACTGAGGACAACAAGGATGACACCGTCCAAATTCTCTTCATAAGCACAAACTCCAATGAACATGGGGGCAATATGCCCGTTCCTTTACCACAGGAAGGAAGTTCGTCAGAGTCATACCCAGCTGTTGTGGGGAAAAATGCCTATGTAGGACAATCCTATCCACCTAAGGTGTGACAGTGCCTTAGCAACAAACGAGTACAGCTATACTGGTTTCTTCCTTTATGAAATGTGAAAGAGGAGAGATCAATAGACTTATCGGTGTCTTCCGTTTGTCCCTCGATCCAATCTCCCTTCTCTTTGGGTGTTCACAGCTACTTGCCTTCTTGCTTATCCAGCTACAACTTCCTGCAAGATCACAAGAGAACAGCTACTTGCGACAAGAGAACAGCTACACAAAGACAGATGTTCACATTCATAACTAGTTTAGGATTAGAAATAAACCAAATACATTAAAGCATTCATACATCAAAATACATCAGCATATACGAGAAACCAAGATAGCTTTATTGATGAATAACAAGGTTCAGGAAGAGATACAACCCAGAGGGCTCCAATCCAACATCTCCTTCCCAGCAAATGGAATTCCTCTCTTTTCCCCCTTCAAAGCATTAAGTACCCAATGATTCCAATCTCAAACCAACATCAATTCTTTGCAATAACAAAATTCCAGCTGCTAGATCTCATGGAGGAGAGATCCATATATAGATGTTTGGAGAGAGGATGAGTCAGCTTGAGATCTAACTAGTGTCCTCTCCCTCTATCAATTCTTGAGTCCACTTGGAGGTTCTTGCTTCCACTTGGAGATTTGGAACCTCTTACTCATCACCAGTCGAATTCCCTGAGGCAAGTGTCATTTTGGAAGCTTCCTGGGTCTTGACACCTTGAGAAATGAGCCTGCCACTTGTCCACTCTCGTTCAGCGCAGGTAGCCTTTGTTCCAGTTGACATTCAACGCAGGTAGCCAGTGTTGGCTTTGACATTCAGCTCAAACAGCTAGTGTAGCCACTGAAATGATCCTGAATTGACTTGTTTTTGAGCAGTTTCAGGTGGAGAACTTCTGTGAATTGCTGCGGTTTGTTAGCCTTGTTCCTCTAGGGGTAGGAACAACATGTTTAGGGACTTTGGATCCCTTAGATTATGGACATTTCATGCTCAATGCGGTAAGGCACAAAAATGTCTATAACAGTTGCCCCCTAAAGTATGAGGCTGTTTATTGGGCGAAATTCTTTATCAGGGGGATCCGAAGTTCATCCAATGCTGGGGGGAGACCTGTAATGAGATACAATACAATACATTATTTTTCATACTGCTTTCATGATCTAGCTGAGGTGGGCATTCCCATGCTCAGCTTTATAAATACATTTTTTTGTACATAGAACAGACAATCGTCTGATGGTAGACTGATAATTTTGATGAAATTATCATCCTTTGAGTAGGATGATTATCTGTTGCAATGATGTACATGTCAATGTCTTTATCTTTCCTGAATATATATCACAACCCAGATGGATGAAACTAGATCCGGGGTCTTCAAACTCGTTTGATCTTCACTCTAAGTACAAGTCGATCCATGTGAGAAATGTTCTGAAGTCGAACATGGAATGACATCGCTTGATTACCGGTCAATGATGAAAACCGTTAACAAGCGCGAGAGGAATCACCGATAATGATAATGACCCTCAAGGTACTGCAGTACAATTCACGTGGTGTGAATAAAGGACTTGGCGTCGAACACCACGCAAAATCTTTCGGTCGAAGGTCATTGATGTATACCTGTCGCCGGAAGTGAGAAACTTGTCATTGTGGCATGCAAGCTTCAAAGTACTTAAGGGGTTGTTCCTAGATCAACTTCTTGGATAATGAGCTGATGTCGAAAAGAAGCGATCCGTCACAGGAGGGCCTTAATGAATCCCACATCAGTGACACGGAACGGAGCTAATGATTTTAATGGAGGTGAAAACGATCTGTGACATATGATTCAGGGTGGCGGTCATGAAAGGATGAAGGATAATGTATGGCAGTGGATGGGACACGGTTGACTTTTCTGAACGACTTCTCTTGAACATATGGCGACACTGATGCGATGGATTGGTAGCATTACCCCAAATATGGATGGTATGGCGATACCATGGATGTGACCGGTGAATGAAACAACCCAACCCGATTGTGGTACGGAGGAAAAGTGTCATGTTCAAGAGCGACTTGCTACCATCAAAGTTTTCTTTAGTTTCTCCCAATTTTTCCCCAGTCATTGCTGACCAGTACCTCTTTATTTTTGTCAAGCTTGAGGAGGATAACATATGCTTGTTCTATAACCTACCCTTCGGGCAAGCCCATCGCTATGTTTTAACGAGCCTAGCGATAGTGAAACTCGTTCTCGTCTAAAGACAAGTTTGTCGCTATTTAATGATTTTAACGAGTCTAACGACAAGGATAACTCGGTTCTTTTCATTTTTAGAGAGTCTGAAAAGATACATAAAGTTAACTCCAAAAGTCCTTTTTCGTCATCTAATCCCTTAAGTCCGAAAAATTATAAAACAATACAGAAGGGATGAGTTTTCGATAGTTTTAACGAGCCGAATAAAACAAGCGCTTGATCTTTTTGTGCAATAATCCCTTAGGTCCAAAAAGATTAAAATCTAGAGGAGGGATAGCTCTTCCTGTCTATTTAACGAGCTGGAAGGCCAAGGACTCGGCAATCTTTTCATATTTTACGAGTCAGTTGAAAAGAGCTTAAAGAAGAGAAGACTCGGCTTTGATAACAAGGATAGTAGCTGAACAGGTACATTAGTGATTTCCAACACGGCAGGTTGGAATTTTCAAACAATCACACAGTGTCACGGATTAAGGTCAAATTCACTGTTCAAAATTGGGTAAACAATCATATGGAGGTGAACGATCGGCCAAATGAAAAGTGGAGGTGACGGTGCAAACACGACCAAGGTTTTAATGGCTGATGATATTACATTCACAGTGGTTATTTACCGGGATAGTTCATTTTTTAACGAGCTTAAACGCGGGTGGAAACATTTGCTCAGTCTTATGTTTATTTTTTAACGAGCATGAACTATGTGCTAAAACTGCTCGGATCTTGCGTTTATTTTTTAACGAGCATGAACTTTGTGCTAAAACTGCTCGATTCTTGCGTTTATTTTTTAACGAGCATGAACTTTATGCTAAAACTGCTCGATGATAGGTTTGCATGCCCACAGCATAACAATGCAAATCGAGGTGCATGCCCCCCAATCTTCATTGCATTCAACTTGATGGTTGGAATGAAGGTTTACCTTTGAGATTTGGAAAGGAGATTGTTTCATTTTTTAATGAGGTTGACACAGTAAAAGAACTATCCTCATGACTCCTTGTTTCATTTTTTAACGAGGTTGAAACGAGATTAGAACCGTCCTCGGAGTCCAAATCCATCAGATATAGAAGGTTTCATATTCCACTGTGGCCACTTCCACCAGATTACTCGGAGGCGGTAGGGAAAAAGTACTCATTAAGGCAGGGTCTTTTAGGATACCTACTCCGATATTTTGGAGCGAATGATTCCTTCCATGGATCATTGGAATGCTTCCCGTAACTTGTGAACTGTTGGAGAGAAAGGTTTGTTGGTCGACGATTGTAATTCCTCCTTGGAAGGGAAATGCAATCTTCCTGAAGTAGGTCGACACAACTGCGGCCATGGCATAGATCCACGGTCTTCCTAGTAGGATGTTGTAATCAAGATTCCCATCGATGACTTCAACATCTATTTCTACTATTTTCCCTCCTAGTTCAACTTTCAAGTTACTTAGGATACCATATGGGGTATATGTCCTTCCGTCGAATGCTTTTAATGTCGTCGAAGATCACGACAAGGTTGGAGATCCTAAAGTTTTCCAGCAACTCATTGACATAATGCATGTAGATGCCTCCTCATCAATAATTGTTCGATGAACAGTTTTGTTGAGGACTTTCACTTGAATAAGGAAAGCTAGTTGAGCTGGTAACTGAGGGTCATATCCTTTATGATCAAAGGCCACAAGATCGGAATCCATTGGGTCAATCCCACCTATTGCTGATAATAAAGCTTGCTCTTGGGAGAAGCAATTTTGCGGTACCTCAAGTGTCGACACAACGGACGGCGATTGGGCCAGGTCCTCTATCTGTGCTATTTTCGCACAAGGATTAAATGTCGATTTGTGTACTGCTCCCTTTTGCGACTTTATCATTGGCTCAGGAATGATGGGTGGCACAACTTCGGTCAAAGTTGTTTCGAACTACTAGGTTGTTCATTAGCCTTGTTGTTCGACAGCTTTGGATTCCTGTAATCTTTATTCCTCGTCAAAGCATCATTTTGCTGCTTTGATACAGACAACATAAGCACTTGGGATCGGGAAGCATTTTGATTAGCAACCAGTTTGGTTCCCGGGTTTGGAAACGGATCAGTCAACACAGCTGAGGTTTTCGAACTCTTAAAGAATCTTTTAAGATCAGCTTTGTATGGACAATCTACTGTCCAATGATCCTCATCGCATATATGACACCCCGCAGGGGGTTTCCTTTTTCTCCCTTTCTTTTTCTTCTTGCCCCCTGGTTGCTTCAGTTGTTTGCCCTTGTCGTCCGACACGGCACTTACTTCCGAGGCAAGAAGTTCCTCATTTTCATTTTGACCGGAAATCTTACGGGCCTTTTTAGATATAGCCTTTGTCTATTTCATGTATGTTGCGCCAATCACGCCATCGCCACTATGAGAGTCATTGTTTGATTTAGGAGGAGGAGGAATTGAGAATTCCGGTCTAGGGGCATCAGGTATTTTGTCGTAGAGCGTGCCAGACTGAGTGTAAACCAAGTCCAGATATTGTGCACGAGCGATGACTTGCTCTTCCGTTACGACTCCCCCCTTTGCCACATCTTACGTGATGGCAAGAAGTAATGACTTGATAAACCATTCAGCTAATAGTTGATTGGGAACGTACGTTTTTACCATCCTACGATGATGTCGCCACTCATGTATATCATCAGATATGTGAGTGGTCGTTGTCTGTTTGAAGTTGGTTAGGAGTTCCGTTCCCGTTTCATACCTTATTGGTAATTGAAAATGGGTTAAGAAAGTCGCGGCTAGGGTACTGAAGTTGTCGAATGAAGCTCTAGTCAATTCGATATACCATTTTGCTGCTGGACCAGTTAACGTCCTCTGAAAAAGGCGAAGCCTAATCGAATCATCATTTAGGGTGTTTGATGAACACCAAAGATGAAAGGTCATCACATGATTCAACGGATCTTCACCTGGATTTCCATTAAATTTAGGAATATCTGACGGAAGTTTATGCGGAATCGCTGGCCACCAAGGGGCATAAGCAATTGGATCATTCGTCAGCCGGTTTAGATCTGGTAATTCTAGAGTTGCTACAAAGGGTAACTATTGAGTTAGGTTAGGCGAAGCATACCCAGGATAAGATGGAATCGCCTGAGCAGTGGGTCTTTGCATACCAGCATAATGTATTTGATGCTGGAAACTTTGACAAGGTTGATGGGCATAACCATTATAATATGGTTGTTGGTAACCGCTTTGTAAATGCGATTGCCCATTACTTACAAAGACTTGTTGCTCAGGTCCTCGATATGATTGTTGGAATGGGGGTTGATGAGTTTGAACCAGCTCTAGTTGTTGGACCAGTTGCTGTTGTCCAATACTGGATGATTGACCAAGATGAGGAGTCATAGTACTTGTTTGAGCCTGAGTCGCTCCAGATAAGGAGGCACTAACCAGAGGTTGTGATTGAGTTGTCGAGACAAGAGGCTGTTGTATGGCAACCTGAGAAACTTGGGGTTGACATACAACAGGTAGCGCTTGTACTTGCGACGCAATCACCATACCAGGTATAGTGGCAACATTTGACAAAGGGTGGACCGGTTGCATTGAATATGCAACCCTTGGTTGCTGAGGCAGTATCGGTACCCATCCACTGGATGTAATTCCAGTTTGACCTGAACTTTGTTGTAAACTCCCATATGGTTGTTCTCCGGGGGGGAACAATGAAAAGGCATAATGCCCTCCATATGGTGGAAATCCAGTACTTAAAGGGTAGATTGGCCTTTGAAGACACATTGGATCAATTTGTTGAGTTTCAAAATAAGAAATACCAGATGATAATCCGGATGAAGAAATAGGAACTAACCATGTCGTCGAAACAGCCTCTGATTGGACTCCAGCTTGTTGTTGACAATTTTCCGGGACAGATGGTATACTAGCGAACATCGTTGGAGTAGCGGCAGGAGGCTCTGCCGCTGCTGTGTCGGATGACACATTCCTGGATGTCGACGGTTGTTCAGACATATTTATTCTATCCAAAAGATTTTCTAGCGATTCTACAAGAAGTTTGTGATGAAGGTAGACTAACTTCGAAGATCAACGAGGGAAAGGTGATGATTATTCTGTTTAAAATAAATTTTAATGACACTTGGACACAACTTGCTTTTTCAATTTTAAAGAGTCGAGAAAAAGCTAAAGATGACTCTAGTCTCCTTCGATGTTTTAACGAGCCCGAAGTGACAAATGCTCGGATGGAATTTTTCTGTTATAGAGTCTGAAAAAGGCCAAAAGGAACTGCTCTGGAGTTCTAGGCAGAGGGTCTGCCAAACTTTTCGCAAAACCGCAGAATACTTTTTATGGTACGGGCGGTCGATCTTCCTGAATGCTGTGTTCAGTGCATTGCGATCAGTAGGGCGGCCGACACGGCTTCCTAAGGATAAAGGTTTTATGCCTATAGGGGTCTACGCGACGGTACGTGGGAGCACAATCCGTACTGGCGCTATCGTCCCTCAGGAGGAATCACCCACCATCCACGAGATCGACAGTCACCAGGCTTAACGACGCCGGAACACGTCTCTAGCCTAGACCTCTATGTTGTGTGTTATGTTGCAAAGCGTTGTTAAGTTCATTCAATTTATTTTAGGTTGATCTTTTTAAGGTTTGCCTTTCAAGGTTCACCACGAGATGTATGATACAAATTCCTAAATGCAGTCTAAAGATGATAAGCAAGCTTTATATGTTTTCAACTTTGAAAATCCTAGCTACTAAGGGAAAAGAAAGACACCATCTTTTCTCAAAGAGCAATCAGCACACTCTAATGCACTTTTCCTAAATCCAACATGCAAACTATCAAATGCAAATGCACAATGCAGATGTTTGTTTTCCGCTTTCTTAGTATTGATGCCTACAAAGAAAGCTTTTTGTACAACTTTGAATTTGCTTTTAAATGATCAATACAAACAAGTTCACTTTTTTCGAAATCAGAGAATATAGAAGAGATTACAACACTTAACGATTTTTGAAATAAAGACTTGTTTCGACACTTAAAAGAGACAAATTCAAACCAATAAGCAAAAGTAAATGTATAATCAATCTGCAAACAGCCAATGAACTCTCTTCTAAGATCACAATCAATCAGATCTGAATCAAAGGCTACAGGATGATTATTTCACTCATGCAAAGGAAAACTGTAAATGATGCCACAAACACATAAAAACACTCACAGTCTACTTGTACAAAAGGAGGCGGAATGTAAGCAGAGAAAAGGGGTTATTAGACTGGTACCTATGCTGGTTACAGGCTGCAAAAATCAGAGATCAAAATAAGGCAAAACAGAGCAGAGAACCCCAGCTGCACAAGAGCAAACTGGTTCAGCGCAACCTCAACACATGGGTTTTGACATTCAGCGCAGGTAGCCTTCACGGGACCTACATTGAAATGCAGAATCCCTTCACTGGGTCTGCGCTGAAGGAGAAACTCTCGTTTCCCTCAGGTTCTGGGTCACAGATTGCTCTTTAATTCACTGTTTCAGGCCAGATAAAAGCAACAAGCAAGGTGTAATCAAAGGGGTGCTTTGAAGGGCTACTAAGATCTATCACAAGGATCATCAAATCATTTGTGAATCCATTGTTAAGATCATAGACAAGTCTAGTAATTGGATCAAAGCAGCAACTGTCTACTTTGCATCCCGGAAAGATGCAGTTCGATTGTTGCTGTCAAGTCTATGATGCAAACAATGATAGAAACACAAATAAAACGACTAAACAAATCTCCCCAGTGGAGTCACCAATTTGTTGTGGGGAAAAATTCCTATGCAGGACGATCCTATCCACCTAAGGTGTGACAGTGCCTTAGCAACAAACGAGTACAGCTATACTGGTTTCTTCCTTTATGAAATGTGAAAGAAGAGAGATCAATAGACTTACCAGTGTCTTCCGTTTGTCCCTCGATCCAATCTCCCTTCTCTTTGGGTGTTCACAGCTACTTGCCTTCTTGCTTATCCAGCTACAACTTCCTGCAAGATCACAAGAGAACAACTACTTGCGACAAGAGAACAGCTACACAAAGACAGATGTTCACATTCATAACTAGTTTAGGATTAGAAATAAACCAAATACACTAAAGCATTCATACATAAAAATACATCAGCATATAGGAGAAACCAAGATAGCTTTATTGATGAATAACAAGGTTCAGGAAGAGATACAACCCAGAGGGCTCTAATCTAGCATCTCCTTCCCAGCAAATGGAATTCCTCTCTTTTCCCCCTTCAAAGCATTAAGTACCCAATGATTCCAATCTCAAACCAACAGCAATTCTTTGCAATAACAAAATTCCAGCCTCTAGATCTCATGGAGGAGAGATCCATATATAGATGTTTGGAGAGAGGATGAGTCAGCTTGAGATCTGACTAGTGTCCTCTCCCTCTATCAGTTCTTGAGTCCACTTGGAGGTTCTTGCTTCCACTTGGAGATTTGGAACCTCTTACTCATCACCAGTCGAATTCCCTGAGGCAAGTGTCATTTTGGAAGCTTCCTGGGTCTTCACAACTTGAGAAATGAGCCTGCCACTTGTCCACTCTCGTTCAACGCAGGTAGCCTTTGTTTCGGTTGACATTCAATGCAGGTAGCCAGTGTTGGCTTTGACATTCAGTGCAAACAGCTACTGTAGCCACTGAAATGATCCTGAATTGACTTGTTTTTGAGCAGTTTTAGGTGGAGAACTTCTATGAATTGCTGTGGTTTGTTAGCCTTGTTCCTCTAGGGGTAGGAACAACATGTTTAGGGACTTTGGATCCCTTAGATTATGGACATTTCATGCTCAATGCGGTAAGGCACAAAAATGTCTATAACATCGGCCGTCTATTCAGTCCCACCACCAAGCAACCTAGTTGTCTCCTTTGACTGGAATCAACTAGGCAGACCCCGTTTACCAGCTAGCATACCATTCCGAATTATCATTCAAATATATAGAATGGTTATGGTTGGTACTATCATAGATGAGGGGGCTTCTGTGAGTATCCTTTCCTCGACTGCTTGGAAAGTGCTTGGTTCGCCATCGCTTTTTCCTGAGATGAGAAATCTGACAGGCTTTGATAAAGGAACCAGTCGACCTTTAGGGATCCTTCCCGATGTGCCCATAACATTGAGAGGGAAAACCATTCGCCTGAACGTAATGGTAGTTCAAGGACCCTTGGATTATAACCTACTCCTTGGACGAGACTATATTTATTGCATGGGAGCGATTGTCTCCTCACTCTTTAGAGTAATGTGTTTTCCGCACGAAGGAAGAGTGGTCAAGCTCGTGGACCAGCTTTCATTTCCCGGATCACGCATAGCAAATATTCATATACCATCCCTGGATGGTCTTTTCATGCAAGAAATGTCTCAATCTCCAGTCCGTCCTCCCGATGCGCGCAAGTAATTCGGAGGGATATGACTGAAACCCAGGGGGCATGCATCCTGGTTTGCTTCGGCAGGAAAACTTCGGGTATAGGGTAGGTTTCCGCGGGAGAATATGACTAGTTTGTACCCCGTCCGTGATTGGAAGAGGGGTTATTCTAGAACAAGATTCTCTTGTCAAAGTTATGTGAGTTGGCGAGTGCCGCCACTCGCCTTTGTTTATCTAGGTAGATATCGCCGAAGAAGTGTTTTGTTTGCGCCGCGAATAGAACAATCTTTGGGTAACCTGTAAGAGGTAGGCCTCTCTCGTCAAAACAAGTGTTTTGCCGGAGAGAAGTAGAGGTAACCTTGAAACTCTGTTTTATACCTGGGGGCATGCAAACCTTTTGGAGTGCAAGCAAAGAGCGACTATTTATTTTTTAAATTTTTAGGACCTCTAACCCTTTAAACTCGTAGGATTGGTCGTCTCCTAACTTGCATAAAGAAAGGATGTGGGGCAAAACTCTAAAAATTGCCGTTTTTATATGAGACATTCTTATCATATGACTGGATTAATCGAGCAGTGTTTACCGTGAGGTTCAAGCTCGTTAAAAAATAAACCTGGATCCAGCAAATGTTTCCACCCGCATTTAAGCTAGTTAAAAAATGAACTATTCCCTAGTAAATAACCACCGTGAATGTAGTACTTCAGCCATTAAAGCCTTGGTCGTGTTTGCACCGTCACCTCCACTTTCCATTGGCCGATCATTCACCTCCATTTGATTTTTTACCCATTTTGAGGAACAGTTGCGAAGAGTGATTTCACTAGCCATCCTTGTGACACTGCTATGATTGGAAAATTCCAAACCTTACTTGGAATCAGCTGCTACCCATTTTATCACTCATTCCTCAAAAGACGAGTCTCCTTTAAGCTCTTTTCAACTGACTCGTAAAATATGAAAAGATTGCCGAGTCCTTGGCCTTCCAGGTCGTTAAAGGGACAGGAAGTGCTATCCCTCCTCTAGATTTTAATCTTTTTGGACCTGAGGGATTATTGCACAAAAAGATCGAGCGCTTTTTTGTTCGGCTCGTTAAAACTATCAAAAATTTGTTGGCATTATGATTCAAGTGTTGTCCTTGATGGCAACTCACTCAGAGGATGGTACAGGTGCTCAGAGGTTGGTACAGGTGATGGCAACTTAATCAGAAGACAGATCTTAGTACAGCATGCCAAGGAAGTTCATATACACATGTTCGTTAAGCCCAAGTCGCGTGTACACGCAAGTTGGTTTCAGAAAAAGTGCGTGTATGTGGAAAAGTATCTTTGGTCCATGGTGGTTAGTCCTTGGAAGTTGTGCCTATGATTTCGGACCATTGTGTCTCGACGGGCGTGTCGATCCCCAGTTTTGAAGTTGATGGTATTGTGTTACTATGGTTTTGGCTCTTGGTATTGAGCTAGGCCTAAGACTATATAAGGAGAAGAAGATCATTAGGCAAAATCATCTTTCGACAAGGCTTGAATATCTAAGAGAGAAAGAGATCTGATATGCAGGTTCTGGGTTGCTTGATCTAAGCCAAGGAGAGATCACATCGGTTGACAGAAGACTAGATCTAAGGATAGATCGGGATCTAATGGTTTGAAATGCACTATCATGATATGGTTGATTATGCGTATTTCTAGATCTGCATATTGTCGCAATGTTACGTTCTGGGTCTAACTAATGTCTGGTACAGCTGCAAATTGAGAAAGTTTATTTTTAGATCTGTACGCAGGTTGGCTTCGGTAAAAGCGCGTGTATACGCGGGTTTTGCTCATTGAAGTAGCGTATATCTTTTGAAGCTTGATTTTGGGTTTACAGTGGGGTCTGACTGTTATTGCAGAGTTCTGTAGTCTGCTCTGTGTTCTGGTAACTGGTGATTGACAGGGTTCAGTGGTTCAGTGATTCAAAGTTTGGTTGTTTTATGCTTCAATGATCTGTTGTGGAAATTGAATGAATTGTGGTCTTCAGATTGTAATGTTGTGCTTCAGGAATATCCAAGTCTGAAAATGTATGAAAAGTGATACCTGAAAGAAGGAAGATTGTAGGTCAGCACCTACGTACTAGTTTCTTGGCTAGTACAAGAGCAAAAGGGGGTTGGAGCTCCCTTCCAAGGAAGTTTGGAGAACGAGAGAAGGTTGTAGCCTTCTGCAGGTTGTAGCCTGCGTACTGGTATAAGGCTGCACCAGTACAAAAGATTGTAAACTGAAGTTTCATATTAAAGAAAGATAGAGACAACTTGCAGCAGGTGGTTTTCACCCACATTGGGTTTCCACCTTATATCTTGGTGTTCATGTGTGTGGCTTTTTATCTGTTCTGTTATACTGCACATGTTTACTGTTAATGTGGTGAATAATGTCCTGATGCACTTAATTGAAGAATAAGCTAACTAAATTGTGAGTTTTCTTCTTATACGCTGTTTTACTTCGTCACAGTAGCGTGTACACGCTGGTTCACTTAACTGAAGTAGCGTATATGTTTCTGAGCATTTAAAAAGTTTGATTAATCTGATAATACTGATTCACCCCCCCTCTCAGTATTATTTCCAACAATTGGTATCAGAGCAGGTCCTTCAGAGAAGCTTGATCGCTTGAAGGAAGATCATTCATCATGAGCAACTACGAGAAAGAAGCATCAATCAGGCCACCGGTTTTTGATGGAACAAATTTCAATTATTGGAAGGTAAGAGTTACTGCATATCTTCAATCTCTTGGTACAGAAGTTTGGGACATTGTAGAAACAGGCTATGCTTTTCCTTCAGCTACTCCTACAGATCCAGCTGAGAAAAAGGCATATGAAACAAATGCAAAAGCAGTCAGTACTCTATTAGGAAGTATATCTCAAACAGAATTCATGAAGGTCATGCACTTCAAATCAGCAAAAGAGATATGGGACAAAATGATCACTAGCTATGAAGGAGATGAACAGGTAAAGCAAGCTAAACTTCAAACTCTCAGGATTCAATATGAGACCCTCAAGATGTATAATGATGAAAGTGTGGCTAATTATTTTCTTCGGGTAGATGAGATTGTTAATTGTATGAAAAATTTGGGTGAAGAAATAAAGGAGACTATAGTAGTTCAAAAGATTCTAAGATCATTATCCCCCAAGTTTGAATCTAAAGTATCTGCAATAGAAGAAAAGGAAAATCTCAAAGTTCTCACTATGTCTCAGCTACATGGAATTCTAACTGCTTATGAAATGAGAAAGGGAGGTCCATCAGACAGAAGGGAAGCTGCTTTTAAGGCATCAAGAAAAGAAGATTACTATGAAGCAAGCCATGTTCCAGAAGAAGAGGAAGAAGAATCAAATTTTGTCAGAAATCTTCAAAGGGGTGCTGGAAGGTTCAGAGGTAAGCTACCTTTCAAATGCTTTGCTTGTGGAAGAGTAGGTCATTATGCTGCAAAATGTCCTAATAAGGATAAAGGAAAAGAACCTGCTAGATGGAATAAGAAACAAAGTGCAAATAAGAAAAGCTACTACACCCATGAAGATAGTGATGGCTTATCAAACAGTGATGAAGATGAACAAGGTAATAAATATAAGCTATTAATGGCATTTGAAGATGATGATTATGAGGATGCTGTAGATGTGGATAATCTCTATAATGAAATTACTAGACTCAAGAGATGCATAGAAGAAAAGAGTGTGATCATTGATACTTTGCAATCTCAAATTGATGAAAAGGAAAAACATCTTGAAAAACTAGAGGGTGAAATTGTTGGTCTCAGAAAAGAAATTGAGAAAACAAAAGCTATTAATCTTAAGTTTGTCAAAGGATCTGAAACTTTGGATGAGATTATCAATGTGCAGCGGTCTCCTCTAAACAAGACAGGTTTGGGCTATAATGGAGAAACCTCTCAAGCATCCACCTCAAAAAGTTATCTTGATGCAGCAAGAAGAAATGAGCAGAAGAACAATGAAGATAATCAGGTAAAGCAGGGACGAATTACAAACAGAAACTATCAGGGACAATCCTTCTTAAGCGTGAACAAAAGCTACAACCAACCACAGGTAAAATCTTCTCAGTTTGGCACAAGAATAGATGAAAATAGAAATTACAATCAGTTGGCTGGTAGATTCAATAACCGCAGAAGCTTCTTCAATGGACAATGCTTTTCTTGCCATAACTTTGGTCACAAAGCAGCTCAATGTGTTGCATATAAAACAATCATGACTAGGGAAGCTCAAAAACAAAGAAGTATGACAGGGATTACAAAGAGGACCTATAACAACTTTTCGGTTCTTGAAAATGAAGTTGAATGTTCTATTTGCAATAATTTTGGTCATAAAGAATCTGAATGCAGGAGCAGGTTTCAGGAGAAAAAGGAACAAGCCACGAGCACCAAAAAATGGAGAATAAAAGAACCTCAGACAGAAAGATGTGGGATAGCGTTTTATGCAGAAGGACAGGAAAATCTATGGTACATTGACAGTGGATGTTCGAAACATATGACAGGTGATAAAGAAAAACTTGAATCTTATTCTACTTTAGAAAAGGGAAAGAAAGTTTCTTTTGGAAATGATACTCCTGCAACTATAAAAGGAAAAGGTATTGCTCCTTTGAAAGAAAAGGTCAAGGCTGGAAATGTTTTGTATGTTGATGGATTGAAGCATAATCTTCTAAGTGTCAGCCAGATGTGTGATCAAAAAACCGAGGTTATTTTCAGATCGAATGGATGTCTTGTTCGTGATCTTGATACAGGTAAAACAGTTCTCAAAGGCAAAAGAACTCCAAATAATCTGTACATATTTGAAGAAGGACAACAACAATGCTATCTTAGCAAGGATGAAGAGCACTGGTTATGGCATCGAAGGTTGGGACATCTAAGCTTCTCACAAATAAGGAAAGCATGCAAATATCAGGCAGTTCGCGATCTTCCAGATATCAAAATTCCAGACAACACCATATGCAAATCTTGTCAGTTTGGAAAGCAAACCAGAACTAACTTTCCAGAGAAGGAAGGATCAGCTAGCTTGCCTCTTGAGCTAGTCCATACAGATGTATGTGGTCCATTTAGGAAAAGGACACCTCGAGGAGAAGAATATCTGATATTATTCATTGATGATTTCTCAAGGTTTGTTTGGTTAGGGCTTATGAAGCACAAAGATGAAGCATTCGAAAAATTCAAATCCTTCAAAGCATTGGCTGAAAATGAATCAGGACACAAAATTAAGTGCCTCAGATCTGACAGAGGTGGGGAGTTCACATCAAATGAATTTTTCGATTTCTGCGATGAACATGGGATAAGAAGAGAATTCTCTACAGCTAGAACTCCTCAGCAAAATGGGGTTGTGGAAAGAATGAACAGAACTATCCAACAAATGGCTCGTGCTATGCTCGATGAATCAGGTACTCCTGCAACCTTCTGGGGTGAAGCTGCACATGCTGTTGTTATCATTCTTAACAAAACAAATGTCCGAGTAAACAGCACTCAAACACCTCATGAGCTTTGGAGTGGTAAAACTCCTTCCGTGAAGCATTTCAAAATCTTTGGGAGCAAATGTTATATTAAGAATACTGATGAGCAACTTGGCAAACTTGAACCTAGAGCAGATGAGGGCATTCTTCTTGGTTATTCTCCACATAGCAAAGCATACAAGTGCTACAATAAAAGACTTGGCAGAATTGTTGACAGTATTGATATAGTGGTTGATGAGAAGGGATATATTCCTAGGCAAGTTCATCATGAAGACATTGAAGAAGATGAAGGTTACTCTCAAAGGCGAAATGATGAAGAAGAAGAACCTCAAGAAGAAGAAGAATCTCAAGAAGAACCAGAGGAGCAGACAAGAATAGAAGAGAAGACTCCATCCAGATATGTCCAAAAGAATCATCCAGAAACTCAGATTGTGGGGCAGAAAGAAGCAGGAGTACAAACAAGAAGGACACTTGCAGAAGCTTCAAGCTACTTGGCTCTACTCTCCTCCATTGAACCACAAAATGTGAAAGAAGCATGCAAAGATGAATGTTGGGTCAAAGCAATGGATGAAGAACTTGAGCAAATCGAAAGGAACAACACTTGGGAATTAGTTCCTAGACCAAAAGATAAGAATGTAATAGGAACAAAATGGGTCTTCAAGAATAAGTTAAATGAAAATGGAGAAGTAATTAGAAACAAGGCCAGACTTGTTTGTAAAGGGTATGCACAGCAAGAAGGAATAGATTTTGAAGAGACCTTTGCTCCTGTGGCAAGACTAGAGGCCATCCGAATGTTCCTTGCTCTCTCAAGCTTTCAAAACTTCAAGGTATTTCAAATGGACGTGAAATCAACCTTCCTGAATGGAGACTTAGAAGAAGAAGTATATATTGAGCAGCCAGATGGGTTCATTCTTGGGAATGATCCAAACCTTGTATGCAGATTGAAAAAGGCACTCTATGGGCTCAAACAAGCTCCAAGGGCTTGGTACTATCGGTTGGACAAATATCTTCACCAACAAGGCTTTTCAAAAGGATCAGCAGATAGCAATCTCTATATAAAAGTTGAAAATAACAAATTGCTAATTCTTGTTGTTTATGTAGATGATATTATTTTTGGCAGCAATGAAGAGACTATGAGTCAAAACTTTGCCTTGGTTATGCAGAAAGAATTCGAAATGTCACTTCTTGGAGAATTGACATATTTTCTTGGATTGCAAATCCAACAAAATGAAGGAGGTATCTTCTTGTCTCAAACCAAATACCTCAAGCAGATCTTGAAGAAGTATGGCATGGAAGAGTCAAAGCCAGTATGTACACCCATGGTTACAGGATGCAGCCTCAGTGCAAATGATGAATCAGCAGCAGTCCACCAACCCACTTATAGATCCATGATTGGGAGTTTGCTTTATTTGACAGGTACTCGACCAGATATTACACATGCAGTAGGAATGGTTGGAAGATTTCAAGCCAACCCAAAGGAAACTCATCTTCAGGCAGTCAAAAGAATCTTCAAATATCTTCAAGGGACCCAAAACTATGGCTTATGGTATCCTAGAAATACAGATCTCACTCTTCATGCTTACACAGATGCAGATTGGGCTGGAAGTGTGGATGATAGGAAAAGCACAAGTGGAGGTGCTTTCTTCATGGGTTCCAGATTAGTATCTTGGTTCAGCAAGAAACAAAGTTCGATTGCCTTATCTACAGCTGAAGCAGAATATGTGGCTGCAGCATCTTGTTGCACACAACTTCTTTGGATGATGCAGACCTTGCAGGACTTTCAAATCACTTGCACTCCACCTGTCTCTATCTTATGTGATAATACAAGTGCAATCAGCATTTCAAAGAATCCAGTCATGCACTCAAAGACCAAGCACATACCAATCAAGTACCATTTTCTTCGGGAACAAGTGTTTGAGCAGAAGGTCAAGTTGGAGTATGTTCCTTCTAAGGAGCAAGTTGCGATATTCTCACAAAGCCACTGCCCAGGGAAACTTTTGAATATCTCAGACAAAAGCTGGGAGTAGTTGATGCTTCATCCTGTTGTTGAAGTTTGTTTGTTCTACAAAAAGTTGGTATACGCAGGTTACGGAAGGGATATGCGCGTATATACGCGGATTCATGCGGGTAAGTCGCGTGTATACTGGACGCTTGTTGCAGAAAGAATATCCGCGTACATACGCTGTTTTATACAGGATAAATCGCGTATATGAAGTTCTGAACAGCAAGGGAAAACTCTGAAGTTCTGAACAGCAATGGGAATGTCAGAATTCTTCAGGCACAGTTTCAGGGAGTGCAACAGGCACAGGTTCAGGGGGAGCAGCTTAAAAGTCTCATAAAGCATTGTTGGCATTCAGATGTTTTGGTTGTTGGTTTCAGGAGAAGGAGCTCAGAAAGAAATTCTGGTTGCTGATCTAACAAGATGTTTATCAGATGCTGCTGGTGCCTTTCCTAAGTCTTGGTCTAGATCTGTTGTCTCTATGTCATGTATCTCTCTTGTCATATCTCTTTTATGGTGTCAAGGTCATGTAACGGCCTATGTTGGTTTCCCCCACTATGCCTGGGATGAATGTTGTAATATAATTGGTTGTTTCTGATATGTCCCCTCTTGGTAGGGAGTATGGATGTATGTATTGAGTCTTTTGGTGATAGGAAGGTCCCTTATGGTGTATAAGTCTTGGTTCTTGTTGAAGAACATCTTTTGCAGATCTGGCCTACTGTCAGGGGGAGCACGAGTCAGCACAGCCAAGCAGAGGTATCAGCATGTCCTCAGGGGGAGCACAGCCCTTTGCCCTTGATGTCAAAGGGGGAGAGTGACTTGGTGTGGTGGTTGCCATCAAGTCCAAAGGGGGAGATTGTTGGCATTATGATTCAAGTGTTGTCCTTGATGGCAACTCACTCAGAGGATGGTACAGGTGCTCAGAGGTTGGTACAGGTGATGGCAACTTAATCAGAAGACAGATCTTAGTACAGCATGCCAAGGAAGTTCATATACGCATGTTCGTTAAGCCCAAGTCGCGTGTACACGCAAGTTGGTTTCAGAAAAAGCGCGTGTATGTGGAAAAGTATCTTTGGTCCATGGTGGTTAGTCCTTGGAAGTTGTGCCTATGATTTCGGACCATTGTGTCTCGACGGGCGTGTCGATCCCCAGTTTTGAAGTTGATGGTATTGTGTTACTATGGTTTTGGCTCTTGGTATTGAGCTAGGCCTAAGACTATATAAGGAGAAGAAGATCATTAGGCAAAATCATCTTTCGACAAGGCTTGAATATCTAAGAGAGAAAGAGATCTGATATGCAGGTTCTGGGTTGCTTGATCTAAGCCAAGGAGAGATCACATCGGTTGATGGAAGACTAGATCTAAGGATAGATCGGGATCTAATGGTTTGAAATGCACTATCATGATATGGTTGATTATGCGTATTTCTAGATCTGCATATTGTCGCAATGTTACGTTCTGGGTCTAACTAATGTCTGGTACAGCTGCAAATTGAGAAAGTTTATTTTTAGATCTGTACGCAGGTTGGCTTCGGTAAAAGCGCGTGTATATGCGGGTTTTTCATTGAAGTAGCGTATATCTTTTGAAGCTTGATTTTGGGTTTACAGTGGGGTCTGACTGTTATTGCAGAGTTCTGTAGTCTGCTCTGTGTTCTGGTAACTGGTGATTGACAGGGTTCAGTGGTTCAGTGATTCAAAGTTTGGTTGTTTTATGCTTCAATGATCTGTTGTGGAAATTGAATGAATTGTGGTCTTCAGATTGTAATGTTGTGCTTCAGGAATATCCAAGTCTGAAAATGTATGAAAAGTGATACCTGAAAGAAGGAAGATTGTAGGTCAGCACCTACGTACTAGTTTCTTGGCTAGTACAAGAGCAAAGGGGGTTGGAGCTCCCTTCCAAGGAAGTTTGGAGAACGAGAGAAGGTTGTAGCCTTCTGCAGGTTGTAGCCTGCGTACTGGTATAAGGCTGCACCAGTACAAAAGATTGTAAACTGAAGTTTCATATTAAAGAAAGATAGAGACAACTTGCAGCAGGTGGTTTTCACCCACATTGGGTTTCCACCTTATATCTTGGTGTTCATGTGTGTGGCTTTTTATCTGTTCTGTTATACTGCACATGTTTACTATTAATGTGGTGAATAATGTCCTGATGCACTTAATTGAAGAATAAGCTAACTAAATTGTGAGTTTTCTTCTTATACGCTGTTTTACTTCGTCACAGTAGCGTGTACACGCTGGTTCACTTAACTGAAGTAGCGTATATGTTTCCTGAGCATTTAAAAAGTTTGATTAATCTGATAATACTGATTCACCCCCCCTCTCAGTATTATTTCCAACAAAATTCATCCCTTCTATATTGTTTTATACTTTTTCGGACTTAAGGATTAGATGACGAAAAACCAATTTTGGAGTTACATTTACGTACCTTTTCATACTCTCTAAAAATGAAAAGGACCGAGTTATCTTTGTCGTTAAACTCGTTAAAAAGATTAATAGCGACAAACTTGTCTTTAGACGAGAACGAGTTTCACTATCGCTAGGCTCGTTAAAACATAGCGATGGGTTTGCCCGAAGGGAAAATTATAGAACAAGCATATGTTATCCTCCTCAAGCTTGACAAAAATAAAGAGGTACTGGTCAGCAATGACTGGGGAAAAATTGGGAAGAAAACTCAAAGAATCTTTATTGGTAGCAAGTCGCTCTTGAACATGACACTTCCACTCCGTGTCCGAGTCGGGTTGGGTTGTTTCATTCACCGGTCACATCACCATGGTCACGCCATACCATCCACATTTGGGGTAAATGCTACCAATCCATCACATAAGTGTCGCCAACATGTTCAAGAGAAGTCATCCAGAGAAGTCACCTGTGTCCCATCCACTACCATACATTATACTTCATTCTTTCATGACCGCCATCCTGAACCGTATATCATCAGATTGTTTTCACCTCCATCAAAATCATTTTCTCTGTTCCGTGTCATTGATGTGGGATTCATTAAGGCCTTCCTTTGAAGAATTGCTTCTTGTCGACATCAGCTCATTATCCAAGAAGTTGATCTGGGAACACCCCATTTAGTACTTTGAAGCTTGCAGGCCTTAATGGCAAGTTTCTCACTTCCGATGACAGGTTTACATCAATGGCCTTCGACCGAAAGATTTTGCGTGGTGTTCAACGCCAAGTCCTTTATTCACACCACGTGAATTGTACTGTAGTACCTTGAGGGTCATTATCATTATCAGTGATTCCTCTCGCGCTTGTTAATAGTTTACATCATTGACTGGTAATCAAGCGATGTCTTTCCATGTTCGACTTCAAAACATTTCTCACATGGATCGACTTGTACTTCGAGTGAAGATCAGACGAGATTGAAGACCCCGGATCTAGTTTCATCCATCCGGGCTGCGATATATATTCAGGAAAATAAAGACATTAAAATGTATAACATTGCAGCACAGATAATCATCCTACCAAAAGGATGGTGGCTCTATCAGAATCATCAGTCTACACTCAGAGGATTGTCTGTCCTATGTACATTAAAATGAATTTATAAAGCTGAGCATGGGAATGCCCGCCTCAGCTAGATCATGAAAAACAGTATGAAGATAATGTATTGTATTGTATCTTATTACAGGTCTCCTCCCAACATTGAACGTACTTCGGATCCTCATAATAAAGCATTTCACCCGATTAACGACCTCACACTTTAGGGGGCAACTGTTATAGACATTTTTGTGCCTTGCAACACCAAGCATGAAATGTCCATAAACCAAGGGCTCCTAAGTCTCTAAAAGTGTTGCTCCAACCCCTAAAGGAACAAGGTCAACAAATGACAGCTTCTCCCAGAAGTTCTCCACCAGAAACTGCTCGGAATCAGTCAAATCAGGATCATTTCAGCTACTCCACTGGCTAGCTGCATTGCATAGCAGCCAAATACACTAGCTAGGTGCGTTGCAACGCACCTAAATGCACTATCAGGGTGCGTTGAGCGGGAAATGACAAATGGCAGTGCCATTCCGCGAGGTGGAAAGACAATGGAAGCTTCCAGAATCTTCTCCAATGACACTTGCCTCACTGAGTTCGACCAAGGATGAGTAAGAGGCTCTCAGTCTCCAAGTGGAAGCAAGAACTGACAGAGAGAAGACACTAGTCAAATCATAAGCTGACTCATCTTCCTTGCATATATCTATATATGTATCCCTCATCCTAGAGATCCAGAGGCTGGAATTTTGTACATTGCAAAGAATTGTTGTTGGTTTTGAGATAGATATCAGAGTATCGGGTGATTTATGCTTTGTTGGAGGTGAAGAGGGGCTTCTTTGCTAGGAGGTTGATGCTGGATCAGGAATCATCGGTTGTAACTCCTCCTGGATCTTCTTTTTATATCAATAAAACTATTTGAGTTTCTCCTACATGCTTGTGTATCATTGATGCTTGTTACATTTGTATGTTTAGCTTAAATCTGATCCTAAGCTTTTTATGAACATAGATCCATGTCTTTGTGTAGTTTTCTTCTTCTGTGATCTTACAGGAACTTGGTGAAGCTGGGCAAGTAAGGAAGCAGGTAGCTGGAAGCTATCAAAGAAGAGAGGGATTGGGAAAGGATTAGCGCAAGACACAGGTCGGTTCTTTCTATCCCCCTCTATCTTCAATTCATAAAGGAAATACAAAAATAGTTTTCTCTGTTTGTTTCTAAGGTAACTCTCACACCTTAGTGGGATAGAGTCGTTCTAAATATACACTTTTCCCGGTAACACTGTTGTTGTTGTGGTTTTTGATTATTATTATTATTTTCAGGAACCTTTACTTTTTCAGTGATCTCGTCAAGAGCTGTGTATTCCTTGTTTTCTTTTTCCTATTTATTTTCTTGCAATTGATTCTTATACAAGACCTTTTCATTAAATATTACATCTCTGCTCCTAATGATTTTGTGATTTTCATAATCATATAAGTGATAACCAAAATCATTAACACCATATCCAATAAAGGTACATTTCTTTGATTTTGCCTCAAGCTTTGTTCTATTTTCTTTATTAATATGGACAAAGGCCTCACAACCAAAAGGCTTTAAAAAAGAGTAGTTTACCTTTTTACCTATCCATGCTTCCTCTGGAACACCACCATCCAAGGAACTTGAAGGCCCTTTTTTTATTAGATAAACAACAGTATCTATAGCATCTGCCCAAAATTGTAAAGGAAACCATGCATCCAATCTCGTGCACCTTGCACGCTCCATGATTGTTCTGTTCATCCTTTCTAACACACCATTTTCTTGTGGTGTTCTTGGAACTGTCTTCTCTCTACGAATTCCATGCTCTGAACAGTACCTATCAAACTTGTTGCTACAATATTCACCTCCATTGTCTGATCTGACACACTTCAATTTCTTTCCTATCTCAATCTTAACCAAAGCTTTCCATTTCTTGGAAGTATCAAATACATCAAATTTATTCTTAATACAATAAATCTAAGTTTTTCTAGTTGCATCATCAATAAAAGTAACATAATAACGAAAGCCACCAAGAGATGATATCTGAGCAGGTCCCCATACATCTCTATGCACAAGCTCTAATTTTTCGCTCTTCTTTTCTTTCCCAACTCTGAAAAATCTGACTCTCTTCTGGTTTCCATAAATTCAATTCTCGTAGAAGTCCAAATCAACATTCTTCAAACCCAGCAACAAATTACTTGAGTGAAGGATCTTCATCCCCTTCTCACTCATGTGTCCAAGTCTATGATGCCATAATGCTGCATCTGCTCCTTTGGAGGTTAAAGCATTAACAGAGTTAGAAATACCATTGCATAAATAAAATGTACCAACCTTTTCACCTTTTTCTATGACCAGGGCTTCTTTGGTGACCTTCCAAGCTTTTTTAGTGAAAGTTGTCACACAACCTTCACCGCCTAATTACCCTATTGAAATCATATTTTTCTTCAGATCTGGAACATGCCTTACCTCATTTAGTAGCCATTGGTTTCCATTCTGCTGATTTACAAGAACCTTACCCATTCCAACAATTTTGTAGGTTTTATCATCACCCAAACGGACTTGTCCAAAATCTCCTTGAACATATTCATAAAAGTATTTCTTATCAGGTGTGGCATGGAATGAGGCCCCTGAATCTACCACCCAGGAATCAGTAATATTTTTTAAAGAAAGAATCAAAGCATCTTGTAACACCTCACCTGTCACATTTGCTTCATGATTTTTTTTCTTGTTGTGCATCTCCTTCTTTTCCCTTCTGAGATCTACAAACTTTCATTAGGTGTCCTTTCTTTCCGTATTTCCATCAGACTATCCCTGATCTGGACTTGGATCTGCCTTTCCTTGATTTACTGCGATATCCCGAGCTCTTTCCTCTTTCCATTTTTCTTCCCCTAGACTCTGCAATCAAAGAATTACCTGATGTCTCACCAGAGATTTTTCGTCGCATTTCCTCGCTAAGGATAGCACCAACAACATCATCAAACTTTAAAGTACTAGATCCAAAAACAGAGTTACTAATGGCCATTACTAAACCATTCCAACTTTCTGGCAATGAGCACAAGAATAACAAAGCTCTAACTTCATCATCAAAGTTTACCCCTATAGAACTTAACTGACTTGTAACAGTATTAAAATCATTTAAATGGTCTACAACAGATCCACCTTCTGACATCTTCTTATTAAATAACCGTTTCATAAGAAAAACCTTGTTTGAGGCCGAGGGTTTTTCATATAGTTTCGCCAACGCATTAATCAAACCCTCTATTGTTGTTTCCTTTGAAATGTTGAACGTGACCGACACTGCGAGGCACAACCGTACTGTTCCAAGTGCCTTTCTATCGAGAAGGTTCCATTCTTCATCTGTCATGCCCATTGGCATCTTTGTTTTTCTACCCAATGATAGGTATAGATCTTTTTGATACAGATAATCTTCCATCTGCATCTTCCATAGCGAGAAGTTTTGGCCGTTAAATTTCTCGACCCTAAACTTACCATCTTCCGCCATTGCTCCCACTCGAACTAGGAACCCTTCTCTCCTGCGAGTTTGTCAGCCAAATAGACCTTCAACTCTGATACCAGTTGTTAAAAAATTATATATTACGGAGCAATGGAACACATAAAATATTGTAGAAATATAAACACATAAAATGCATAAAACAAGAGAGACACAGAGATACATCTTTCACCCAGTTTGGGCTATGTCCACGGAGAAACAACCAGTCCTTCCTTTTATATTATCCAGCAAACTAAAGAGATACAACCTACAACAGATCTGCTGTAACACCCTCTTCTCTCTCAATCTCCTCTCTCTTTCTCACTCAGAATACAGATCTACATAGACGCAATACAATTCTCTCATATATAGTGAGGGGTTGCCTTCTAGGGCAAAAAAGCCTAAATTAAACATAACTTCTACCGTCAGATCTCCACCTCATGAATGGCCCAAATTGACTAGAAATTACTATACTTTTACAAGGCAATTTTACATCTATTCTTAGCTTCGGGGGCATTGCCCCCAAAAACCCCACCAAGGGGGGGGGGGGGGGGGGCTCCCAAAGGTTGCAGCCCCCCTCCCCCCCCTGGAACCCCCCTACAGCAAATATTTTATGGGCGGCATTGCCGCCCCATTTTGAACTGGGGTCCAATGTGGCAATACCTTTGAATACAAAAGATAATCAAGCTCCACACCCAACAGCTCTGATTGAAAACTGAACCAAACTTCACTAGCCTTTTCCTTATTTTCTAGGATTTTTCACACTTCTTCTTAATTTTTTATTAAACCCAAACTTCATGCTTTATGTATGTCCAAGGAGGTCTAATTTCCTCCTTTATATATCCTTACAAGTGGCTCTTTAATCCCACTCTAGCTTGACTTTATTTGGTTGACCAACTTGTTCTTTGGAGCCCTCTATACACTACAAATATAAAATAAATTATTATGTTTCTTGATGCAAGTGCCCACAAGGGTCTTTTGCAAAGTGATAATGACCCTTGACTCATGAAAAGCTCTAGGATCATTCAATGGATGCTTAACCTAATGACAAAATTACTTGAGCATGAAACCCATGCTCCAAAAATAATTTTCTTTTTAATTATTTACATAATTTTCTTTCTCCAAATAAGATTTACATCATTACATGAGTCAAATGACAATTACGAATACGAAAACTAGTAACATTATTTAAAACTCCCTCTTAACTAGGGAGTAAATCATAATTGTCCAATTGGTACAAGTAAAATACTCGTTTTGAAAATTTCTCATAGGAAGAGTCAAATTGATAAGCCAACTATAACCTTGAACATTATGATCAACTAGCATTTTCTTTGAGGCCTAACTAAACAATATCTACTTCATTCAAGACCATTATGATGGGGGGATTTACATGTGATACCACACTACCTCTACAAGGCACATACCCCATATGGATGTCGACAAAGTATGTCCTTTTAGGACTATTCTTATCTTAGATTCTTGGCCTTGAATCCTCAAAGAATATTGGTCCTCTTCGCCCACTCTTATCTTGGATACCTTTCACATCCTCAAAGAGTGTCGGTCTATTTCCTTTCTTGAATGTTCAATCCTCAGGGAAACCACAAATTCTTATATAATCCTCTACCATTCTCCCTCCAAGGTCTTCACTTACACTTACAATTTTTAGTGTTGGTCAAGTGCTTGACATATGAAACAAAGATTGCACATGTGATGTCTAACATCACTCCCTCTTTACCAAAGAGGATATCACTATTCTCCTTTTTAACTTGGGAATAGATCCCTGCACCTATTCAAGGAGACTCCTTTACTCCCCATCAAATCTAGAGGTGATTCCTGACTTCCTTTCTAATTGGTAAGTCATATCCATAAGCTTTCTATCTTCTCTTCATAAGAGTATCATCTAATAGTTCTTCATAGCTTCCTGGCTCCCTCTTTTCTCTGCATATCATCGTATCACACCTTATTCCTTTTCATGGAGCCATCTTCTTCAATATTGTGATAGGTTCCAGGTCACTAATTTTGCACATCACTTTCAACTTTTCAATTTAATTGAAGGCATTATATTGTGCCTTCCCAAGTTTCCATCTAATCATAACTGTCTAAAAAAATGATCTCATTTAACCTTGAGGTTATCTTCTCACACTACTAGGATTCTATTAGGGAACAAATAATTTAGGGTTTCTCACTAGGGTTTTTCATATTTAAGTTCTATATAGGGTTTTCAATCCCTAGGTGCCAATTTTTTTTGACTAGATGAAATCTACAAACCATAGGTTCAAAACATGCATCAAAAACCATAACTCATTGCTTTATACATACCCTTTATAAAATAAAATATACATTCCAGGTACCAAATGTTGAACTTTCCCTCAATATCCACATAGTTGAACTTGTCTCAATTGTCATCATGTACCCCTGCAACATCTTTCCAAGTAGCATAAAAACATGTTAACCAAATAACCAATAATAGATATCAACATTAGAATTACCTCACCATGATGACCTTTTAAAAACATCAACATCCTCATGGTCCATATTCATATGAGTCTACCTTTATGCATCAGAGTGCCCAAGGATCCAACTTGATTACCAAGTTACAATTTTTCCTTCAATGAACTTTGATAATGATAATTATCTCAGGGTATTTATAGTTCCCTCCTTCCATCATGCTCATCAAAACACAAGATATTCTTTGCTTAGTAATCCTTATCATTTTTCTTCCTTCTTCAATATTCATTGACAAGTACCGTAAGAAAAATATACAGCCACAAGAGCATGATTATAATTTTGACAATCTAGGGATACCATGGTATCTTAGAGGGATAATTCCTAGGGTTTTTAGATCCAAACCCTAAGTTCCTTGATATTTCCCTTTGAAACATCATCCCTATGGTTTGAACCCAAATTTCCATCCAATTACACCCTCACTAGGGTTTTCCATACACCCTAGACTACCTACAAACCCTAGAAACCAAAATCTAGGCTTTAAACAAATTAGGGTTAGGGTTTCTTTCCTGATAAGTGTTTTCCTACTTCAAGCATAATCTAGGGTTTATAATCTCTGGATTCCAAAGATGAATTATACAAACCCTTTGATCATAGAAAACCCCAAGACATGTAAAAGCATACCTTTCATCTAACTATGCATAAAACAAATGAACATACCTTAGTCAACCATGATCACTTGAGGCTATTGCAAATCCATCTCCTTGATTTCATTTTCCAAGGTATTTCTACTTCCACAGTTGCCACGATCTTCATGTTGATTCCAAATCCAAAATTTGACTTCCAATGATCTTTTTAATGCCAAACAAGATTACTATTTCAAGAGAATATTATATGCTCTTTTACTAAGTCAGGTTATCCTGTAGGTGCTGCTACAGGTCTTCTTCACAATCCAAGTTGTAGATAATTCCTCTGTCAATATGAGTATGACCTTAAATATTCTCTCCAAAAGGTGACTAATAGCTATTTTGATTGTTGTTGTCCTTTATCATCCAAGATCCCAGGAAATTATGTTAATTTAGGTCCTTGGCGAAATCATTTTAAAATGCTCCTTCACTACTCTCTGAATGAACTTCTGGAATGAACCTTAAACTAGGGCTTCTCAATTACCACAAAATGACTTTGTAAAGAGCTCTGGAACTCTTCCAAAAGGATGTGAATTTGATCCTTCTTCAAAGTGTCACAATTTTTTGGAGTGCAAGGCTTCTTATAGCCTTGGTGGTCAATTATTTAGGTCTCTATATTTCTGAATATGATTGTGGAATTTTATAGTGGTTGTAGCTTCAGATCAAACCTTTAAAATAGGACTAATATGTCTTTATGTAGTTCAGCCTTAGCCCCTTTACAAGTAGTTTTCATTGTGACTGTTAGGACTACTTCTAGTCCACTAAAGACACCTCAAATTTGTAATTTTGTCATTTGCCAATTTTTACATCTGTAAATCAAGTATGGTTGGACATGCTAGAAATGACATTGGTGCATTTCAAGATATATCTTTGGACAAAATTCTAGATGAAAATGGTCACAAAGGTTTTTTCATAGATTATGGTAAAAATTTTCAACAAGTGATGTTGGATAAATACTCTTATTTTATTTCTCAAAATTCCTATAGTAAACACAAATGAATAAATTAATTTAGGACTACCAACAAATTCTAAAGTTATATACTCTTCACTAATTTGGTAAATCATGTTCATGCAAGGTTATGTTTATCTACTTGTTGGGATGTGCCTCTCAAGTATGTGTAGGCTTGCTTCATATGATTGGGAAATAGATTGGATGGTTCTAAATGACGAAGATAATACTCATTGCATCATTTTCATGTTAAATGAATTGGTCCTTTATGTGACCAATTTGTTCATGCAGTAGAGTATATAAAATACCCATTTTTGTGGAAATTAAGTAGGTTGGCTAGATTATCACATATTTTATTAAGCTTTTTTTTCTAATACTCTTATAACTCATATACCTATAGAAAATTTGGATGGATTTCGTAAGTAGCACTTTGTTGTTGCATATTATTATATTAAAATATGCTCAGTGAGACATTGTGGTCACTTTATTGGGGTCAATATTTTTATTCTAGTCAATTGATGCCTATAATTTGCATAATTTTTGTCTTCATCTAATTTATTGGGTGGTTTTGTTTCGTTTTTACATAGTTTTGGATGTAGGAATAAAGTGTGGGTTATATTATTGCAAGTGAAAAAGGCTAAGGAATTAAGTTTAAGATTTCTCCATAAATGCAATCTCTACCACAGGGTCAAGGCTTCCCCTAAATATTTTGAAGGTATGAAGTATACCTCTTCCATAGGTCCAAGAATAGACCAACTTCAAGAGGCTGAATAGGATTACCCAAAGGCTGAGTAGGTCTATTACTAGGTCTACTCCAAAGGTCATGTACCTACTCCAATTGAAGGTTGAAGTATGGTGTATGACTTTAGGACCAAACTCTGTATTTTTCCATAGGGCCAAAAAAGCTTTGTTACAGGTCTTGTCATAGGTTTGTATTTTAGTTCCGACATAGGACCAAAAGTGCCTTATCACAGGTTTGCTTCAAGGGAAGAACCTTGTTCACACTGTAGCAATGAAACCAACAAGGAATCCATCGGAAATTCACCAAGAATCAAAAAAAATCCACCAAGAAAACCAAATCCAAACACTAAGATGTCAATTATGAATTCTTATTCTTGTTTGTCACCAAGTTCATGAGTTATGAACTTGTCCTTTTTTCTTCATATCTGAACCTCTTCTTCTCTTGTTCTCCTCAACTAAGTTGGATGTCCAAGAGGAGTAATAGAATGGTCTATTTATACCAATTCAAACATGTGTGAATCGACATGTTTCTTGGGGTGGCTGACTTATCTTTAGTGGAGGAGACAACTTGTTCTTAAGAACTGACCTATACATTTCAAGCAAATTTTGATTCTATCATATTTGAGCTCCAATAACTATGATGCCAATGATGAATATTTTGAACATGTTTGGTGTGATGAAAATTATATTATCCACTAGTGGTGAACTGAACATGTTGACTTGTGATACTTGAAAGTTCAGAAGGGAAGCACATGCTTGCCATTAGGGTTTTAGTTCTTATTAAAGTACATAAAATAGTTGAAGGTAGGAATTTTTATAAATGAAAAATGGAAAAATTCATCCTATGATTCAATATGAGGAAGGCCTATTTGAATGTTTTTAAATAGAATATAGAAAATACACATTCTACAATACTTCAAAAATCATCATTCAGCTAGAAAGATAAGACTTATAGGGTTGCTACTCACAATATCTACAACATGGAGATGAGGAATACATCCATTTTGAATCACATGAAGATGGGAAAATGATTAAAAAAAGTGGTGAGAATCCCACTAATATGTTAATCAAGCCTCTCAATGAAAACCATACATATTGTAGATTTAAATCTTGATATGGCCCATTCACACTTTGACATAAATGACAATCCTTCCAAGACAAAAAATGTCCTTAAAACTCCTAAAGATATCTGAAACTACTCGTAGAATGCATATACCTATAGACAATTTGGATGGATTTTGTAAGTAGCACTTTGTTGTTGCATTTTGTTATATTTAAAGATTCTCAGTGAGACATTCTGGTCATTTGATTGTGGTCAATCTTTTGATTCTAGTCATTTGATGGCTATAATTTGCATAATTTTGGTCTTTATTTGCTTCATTGAGTGGTTTTTCTTTTATTACATAGTTTTGGATGTAGGAATAAAGTGTGGCTTATATTATGGCAAGCGAAAAAGGCTTAGGAAGAAAACTCAATAAAGATAGAGAAAGAAGAAGACAAGATACTAGAGGTAAGAAACCAAGTGAATTGGGTAAAAACAACTCATCTTCTTCATCTTCTAATGTTCCTCTGAGAGTAGTTGAAATAAATGGGGGTATATTTTGGGCTTTATCAAATCCAAGAAATGTAGTAGATTTTTATTTCTTGGTTGAAGATAATTGGACATGCTCTATTATGGTGGGAGAGTTATGTGGGTGCATTGAAGCTAGGAAAGAAGCCCATGATTATGAAATGGGAGGACTTCAAGACATTTTTGACATTACACCTTTATCCCATATGCTATGAAGGGGAGCCACTCATGAAATGGTAGTACCTTAGGTAAGAATAACGATAAGTGGTCTAATAATACACTTTTGAATTCAGGAGGAAAGTCATTAGGTTCGGTATCCCATTAAAAGCTCTAGGAACTAGCCAAGACACATAACTATCTTCCAACATTTGTCCTTAGAAATAATTTTGCTATGCTTGGCTTGAAAAAGTTGACACTAGTGATAAATTGATAGCCTTCTCTTTTCCAAAGAAATGTTTGTGCTGACAATTCTATCATGCTCCTTATAATAGAAGTCTCCAGTGATTGTCAATTAAAAAAGGTAAGTGACCAAAACATCCATAAATTATATTTCAATCAATACTAATACAATGAAGATGACTCTAGTAGTGAAGGATATGAATGTCCTAGAGGAGATGTAAAGTAATCTCTATGAAGGGAAGCTTCACCGTAGTCAGCTTCTCCTTGCACATAAGTCTTGTTGATCTCATCAAGATAAGTCTTCTCTAAAAACACGTTCTCTTATTCTCTAATGGTGTAGATATTAAAGCCTTGGATCTACCACACAATAATCAATACCATATACCATCCCATTTCTCACTGGAAATGGATTAGAAGGAGGTAGAGAATGCCTCTGATACACATAGGCATAAGGATATGATGCTTACAAATAATAAGCATAAAAAATTGGTGCATGATGAGAGTGCCCCAAAGAAAATTATATATTTTTCTTAATGCTTAAGCACCCATCAGATATTCAACTTTAAGTGGAAATTGAAGAATATCCAAATTTAAATCAACGAAAAAAAAAATCATCGGATATCCGACGTTGTACAAACAAAATATTCCATTGGGGGCATAACACTTCTGTGGCACAAAATTCTTATAACGTTGATTCTAATACGTACCCGTCAAACATCCGACTCCATAGCGATGGACCAAACCATTGGATCTCGTCGACTAGACTAATACAATTTCGAATACACGTTGTCAAAGTGGCATCTAAAGCAATGACTGTCACATATTCGATGTATGTTACCGTCACGAAACCGACCACAAAGCATTGGATAATTAAACAAAAAGTTTGCCATCTTTGGCATCAGATATTGGATGTTAGTCCTATAGAATATCTGTCGCCTAATAAAATGTCGATTATTCGACACAATCCCACCGACAAAAATCACGACTCCAATGTTTCAGATAGCCCATGACAATAAGGTGAATAGTCGATGAATATACTTCAGATTTTTTCCTCATTTTTACTAGTGGAGGAGTACAATTTCCAATTGTTGATAGAAATTTGTGACTACCATTAGCCTATTTTCCCAAAAAACATTGTTTAGGGCCTCAAAATGGCTCCAAAAATTCAAGGCCTAAAAAATACCAAAAATAGGAAACTGCCAAAATAGGAAAAATATGCAATGAGTTAGTAGAATAAGTTGGTGGCCACAAATATCCACGTGGATTAAAGTTGGTCACAATGCTTACATCAATATCTAATCATGAAAGTTTTTAGAAAACGAAATTTTAATGGCCAATAAATTGTTGAACATTGAGAAATTTGAATTGAAACATTAGTAACACCTTGCACAAACCATATTATTACAAGGGAATGGTAGGTAGTGTTACAAAGTGGTATAAAAGTCCAAGTTACTTGGACTGAATGGACCTTGACTAATGGAGATTCACAAATAAAATTTAAATATATATTAGTTCTTGCAATCATGATTAATATGCATGAATATTTGTTAGCATGTTGACATGTTATGTTATATTTGATTGATGGTTACGTGTGTGTAAGAAGACAATGATAAGGCATCACACATTCCAGCCAAAAAGTAAAAGGTGAGAAGCAAGATGGTGCAGTATAGTATGGATAGAGCCACAAATTATCAAAGAGGACAAATCCATTGGGAAGAGGGTGGAGGAAGATTCTCCTGACCATATGGACACCCTTACAAGTCCAAAGATCAAGCTAAGAAGTTGTAAGGCAGATAATGAAAGAATCATTAGGGTTCAGGAGAAATAAGCAAAAGTGAATGGAATTATCTTATAGAGTATGTCATACTTACAAAGGAAAAAACAATATTATCATGGTTTCAACTACATGGAAAAATGAAAATCCAAGCAAAGCCTCACTGAAATATAGAGTTGTGGATTTGGCGCTGATAGAACAATAGACAATAAATCATAATGACACCAGTAAGATAGAAAAGATAATGTGAGAGGGTAAATTGCATAGAACACCCCAAAGAGAAGGGCATATAGCCTTAATAAATACTCAAGAATGATAGTTTGAAGTCATTATCGAAAAGGAATGAGTGACAAAAGCTAAATATTGGAGGAATTTAAGAAAGCGAAGCCCCACACCTTCGATGGAGAGAATATGAAAGATGAAGAGGTAGAGACCTAGTTACTAGGGATGAAGAAGTATTTTAGAGTACATGACTACTTTGAAAACATGAAGGACAGGCTAGAAATATTCAACTTAAAATGAAAGGTAGATATATCAGGGAAGGAATTAAGCAACGTTAAATCCATTTTAGGAAAGGAGCTATCATGGGGTAAGTTTGAGAAATATTTCCAGGAGAAGTATATGTTAGACATGTATTATGATGCTAAGATCAAAGAGTTTCATGAACTCAAGTTGGGACAATTTATTGCAAATGAGTACACAAATGAATTTTTAGAACTACTAAGTTATGTACCTTATATAAAGGGTGAAAAACTAAAAATCCAAAGGTAACTCGGTGGGTTTCCTCAAGGATTTAGATATAGGATTGAGTTCAATGCACCCAAAGCATTGGAGGATACTATCTAGAAAACTAATTATTGTTATGAACAATCCAAGCCATTGAGACTGAGAACTAGATTGATTGGAAGAAGAAAGATCGGAACAAATTCAAGGGGAAAGGACCAAAACCATTCGAGCATAAGAATATGGAGAAAAGGGGAAATTCACTACTCATGCCAAATATGAATTCCAATGGACACATCTCACTGACAGAGAAAAATCCTCCAAGATAGTAAGAGAATAAGACGATGGGTACAAGAAACTTCAATGTCAGGACTATGGGGGAAACCACCTGTGAAGGGATTTCCCTCAACTGCAGAAGCATAATGAAAAAATACTTATACAATGTGGAAGAGGAAACTATGATGAAGGATATGGCTCAGAGTATGCCTCATATTTACGCTGCATGAGATAATCGACAAGCAGATCATCAAGCCTCAGTCATTGAGATGGAAGGTAAGATCATTAACCAATGAGTTTCAATTTTAATTGATTTAGGATATACAACCTTACTATTATATTATCCCTAAATTTATAAAATATTGCACCATGAAAAATAAAGAGAATAGAAAGCTATGGATGGTCTATTTAGCCACAAGAGATAGGAAGAAAGTAACAAAACTAGTCGAATCATGGTGCCTATAATCAGATGGCATGGCTATAACAATGAAACTCAATGTCCTTCCATTGGTTTCATATTATGTATTAATTGGTATAGACAAGATGGAAGCCCATAGGAACAAAGTGGATTGTTACAATATGTTAGGCTCATTAGTTTTCATCATTAAATGTATTTTCCATGTCCTTTAATTTTCAGTTTTTGAATAAGTCGAGCCTATGACCACTATTGTTTCCATAGCCTCAAAGGTCACTATTTGACATTGTCAAATTTTTGTCATAAAGGGTTTGCCAAAAGCATGAAAGGGTCTCAGTCAATGGCAGTCATGGTCATACATATTTTTACCATCAAGAGGAAAGGGTTATGTCTTAGTTGTCCGTCGATTAGAATTGTCCAAATTGAGTTTATTAAAGTTAGAGTTCTAATGGTCAAGGGATATGGTACTTAAAAATATCCTACATTTTATTCGCTATTCTTATCTACCCTTGCTTCCTTATTTTTACACCCCATCTCCCCATGATACCACTACCTTTTCCAATAATTATAATATTACTTGACCCACCCCCCTACATTACCTAAGCAAAATTATACTGCCAACATTTTAATGATTTTCCATTCTTTTATGTTTATGCCAAATCAAGTGAGCACTCCAAAACATTAGGTCAAACACCATTGCACTACAGGACAAGATAGGGGGTAATTTAAATTAAAATACCTCCTCAATATTATGCACAATACCTTCATGTTATTTCTAATCTAATCAACCATCAATTCAGAAGACCACAGGCTGATCCCCAGTGAGTAATTGATAAGAAACAAGGCTACATTAATATTGGAAAATTCACTGCGCATCAATGCTACTCAAACTGTTCGCTGCACAATGCTGCAAAAAATAACCTATTTTAGTCATGAGTTTGAAACGTTGATTCTGACCACATGGAGTCGAAGTTCAAAAAACTGAAAGATAGTTTTTCACAACAAGCTCATCTACAAAAACCTATCTCATATTTTACATAGGCACTGCCGTTTTTGAGTTACACGTGTCACTGGGTGGTCCATTTTTGTAGTTTTTGTTGACAAAATAATTAAATTTTTGGATTTCGTTTTGAAAATGTGGAAATGTATAGATATTTTTGCTTTCTAGAGGTTGTTGGTGTATAATAGAATTTCAATGGAGTAGCTATAACCACCTTGCTTTATTTGAGGCAAGAAGAAAGTGCCAAACACAATTTTAAAATTTTGTTGCACAAGTGTTGCACAGTGTTGCGCAACTGTTACACACAGGTGAAAGGGATAATTTGAGGTTTCTAGGTGTAATAGAACATATGGAATGGTTCATTTACTACTCATAGGTCTACTTGGTGCCTAGTCATCAGCCAAGAAATCCTCCAGCAAATGTGTCAAAGCTACACCCAGCAAGCGTTCCTCCAGCAAGAAGAGGAGGAGGTAATATAACATATTCTTCCAGTTGTGTAGCAGTGTATATTTTGTAGTTTTGAGAAGGCTGATATTTTTGAAGGATGTTAGAAATAAAGCTAGTGATCAGTTGACTAGTCTCAATTTTTAAATGGAGCAAGAAATCAACCCAAATTTAAATTTGAAATGTTGCTACGAAAGGGTAAGGTTGGGAAGTTTTGGAGCTTGTTCACATACAAGAGAAATTAGATTGGTCACTTTCCACCTTAGCAACCTAGTCATCATCTTCCATTGGCCAGCTATCCTCTGGTGTATAGGTGTGCATGCCAACTTGAGGTTGTTGCACAGTCGCTGCGTAACACTAGTTTGTTGTTGTTGTTGCTTTTAGATTGAATCTAGAATTATATTGTTATGATCGAGAAAGATAATGTTGAAGCTTAGTAGATAATACTATTATCTAGATAGGATTAGCGAGATATTATCTAGATAGGATAGAATAAAATATTTTATTCTTTTCTAAAAAGAAGAACTGCAGCTTTTATGATTAGCTTTATTTAGTTTTGGTTTAAAAAAACAGTATGTGGATAATTTTGAACTGATTCGATCCACTTAGTGGATAAATGATACATTGTATCTAGTCTTTTAGTTTCCATTCAATGAATTTGACCACCTAGTGGTAATTTTGAATTCCTTATTGTATTTAAGGAGTACAAGCCATGAAAAATGGTTATGTTGGGTTGAGAATGTTAGAGGCTAGACTTTTTGGGCATGGAATCCCCCCAAGACATGTTTTGGGGATTAAAGCCCAAGTTTTAACCGATTTTTTTTTGTAAAATCTCTGTGAATTGCGGGCGTGGGGCGCGAAAGTATAATAGAGTCACAGGGTTGTCCACCCTAGTTTTTGTAATGTAATTTCGGTTGGATAGACCTACCCATGGTCTGTGGACCATGGGATTGTATAAATAAAGTGAGGTTCTAAGTGTAAAACATAACTAATAGAAGGGAAGCATAAGAAGTCTAAGTGATTGAGTCAAAGTGTAAAGTGTGTCTATGGGTTGTAGAGTAGGAGAAAGCTCTGCAACTGAGTGCGCAAAGGCCTAATAGTCCGAAGCTAAGTGCGCAAACCCCTGCAGTTGAGTGCGTAGTGCAGGTCGACTCTGTAACCATTGGGATAATCAATAAAGAGAAGTTTTGCTATAATTATATGTATATTTTCCTAGTTTAATGCATGATTGGATATAATTTGCAAGTATATTGTTTATTTACTGCATGAATGTGTATGAATGTTTTGTATAACATATTTTTCCAGTTGTGTAGCAGGGTATATTTTGTAGTTTTGAGAAGGCTGATATTTTTGAAGGATGTTAGAAATAAAGCCAGTGATCAGTTGATTAGTCTCAATTTTTAAATGGAGCAAGAAATCAACCCAAATTTAAATTTGAAATGTTGCTAGGAAAGGGTAAGGTTGGGAAGTTTTGGAGCTTGTTCACATACAAGAGAAATTAGATTGGTCACTTTCCACCTTAGCAACCTAGTCATCATCTTCCATTGGCCAGCTATCCTCCAGTGTATAGGTGTGCATGCCAACTTGAGGTTGTTGCGCAGTCGTTGCGTAACACTAGTTTGTTGTTGTTGTTGCTTTTAGATTGAATCCAGAATTATATTGTTATGATCGAGAAAGATAATGTTGAAGCTTAGTAGATAAGACTATTATCTAGATAGGATTAGCGGGATATTATCTAGATAGGATAGAATAAAATATTTTATTCTTTTCTAAAAAGAAGAACTGCAGCTTTTATGATTAGCTTTATTTAGTTTTGGTTTAAAAAAACAGTATGTGGATAATTTTGAACTGATTCGATCCACTTAGTGGATAGATGATACATTATATCTAGTCTTTTAGTTTCCATTCAATGAATTTGACCACCTAGTGGTAATTTTGAATTCCTTATTGTATTTAAGGAGTACAAGCCATGAAAAATGGTTCTGTTGGGTTGAGAATGTTAGAGGCTAGACTTTTTGGGCATGGAATCCCCCCAAGACATGTTTTGGGGCTTAAATCCCAAGTTTTAACCGATTTGTTTTTGTAAAATCTCTGTGAATTGCGTGCGTGGGGCGCGAAAGTATAATAGAGTCACAGGGTTGTCCACCCCAGTTTTTGTAATGTAATTTCGGTTGGATAGACCTACCCATGGTCTGTGGACCATGGGATTGTATAAATAAAGTGAGGCTCTAAGTGTAAAACATAACTAATAGAAGGGAAGCATACGAAGTCTAAGTGATTGAGTCAAAGTGTAAAGTGTGTCTATGGGTTGTAGAGTAGGAGAAAGCTCTGCAACTGAGTGCGCAAAGGCCTAATAGTCCGCAGCTGAGTGCGCAAACCCCTGCAGTTGAGTGCGCAGTGCAGGTCGACTCTGTAACCATTGGGATAATCAATAAAGAGAAGTTTTGGTATAATTCTATGTATATTTTCCTAGTTTAATGCATGATTGGATATAATTTGCAAGTATATTGTTTATTTACTGCACGAATGTGTATGAATGTTTTGTATAAAATATTTTTCCAGTTGTGTAGCAGGGTATATTTTGTAGTTTTGAGAAGGCTGATATTTTTGAAGGATGTTAGAAATAAAGCCAGTGATCAGTTGACTAGTCTCAATTTTTAAATGGAGCAAGAAATCAACCCAAATTTAAATTTGAAATGTTGCTAGGAAAGGGTAAGGTTGGGAAGTTTTGGAGCTTGTTCACATACAAGAGAAATTAGATTGGTCACTTTCCACCTTAGCAACCTAGTCATCATCTTCCATTGGCCAGCTACCCTCCAGTGTATAGGTGTGCATGCCAACTTGAGGTTGTTGCGCAGTCGTTGCGTAACACTAGTTTGTTGTTGTTGCTGCTTTTAGATTGAATCCAGAATTATATTGTTATGATCGAGAAAGATAATGTTGAAGCTTAGTAGATAAGACTATTATCTAGATAGGATAGAATAAATATTTTATTCTTTTCTAAAAAGAAGAACTACAGCTTTTATGATTAGCTTTATTTAGTTTTGGTTTAAAAAAACAGTATGTGGATAATTTTGAACTGATTCGATCCACTTAGTGGATAAATGATACATTGTATCTAGTCTTTTAGTTTCCATTCAATGAATTTGACCACCTAGTGGTAATTTTGAATTCCTTATTTTATTTAAGGAGTACAAGCCATGAAAAATGGTTCTGTTGGGTTGAGAATGTTAGAGGCTAGAATTTTTGGGCATGGAATCCCCCCAAGACATGTTTTGGGGCTTAAAGCCCAAGTTTTAACCGATTTTTTTTTGTAAAATCTCTATGAATTGCGAGCGTGGGGCGCGAAAGTATAATAGAGTCACAGGGTTGTCCACCCCAGTTTTTGTAATGTAATTTCAGTTGGATAGACCTACCCATGGTCTGTGGACCATGGGATTGTATAAATAAAGTGAGGCTCTAAGTGTGAAACATAACTAATAGAAGGGAAGCATAAGAAGTCTAAGTGATTGATTCAAAGTGTAAAGTGTGTCTATGGGTTGTAGAGTAGGAGAAAGCTCTGCAGCTGAGTGCGCAAAGGCCTAATAGTCCGCAGCTAAGTGCGCAAACCCCTGTAGTTGAGTGTGCAGTGCAGGTCGACTCTGTAACCATTGGGATAATCAATAAAGAGAAGTTTTGGTATAATTCTATGTATATTTTCCTAGTTTAATGCATGATTGGATATAATTTGCAAGTATATTGTTTATTTACTGCACGAATGTGTATGAATGTTTTATATTGATAATTATATCTTAAGACCTTCAAGTAGGCAAAGGTAATTAATTAACACTGGAAGAAAATTAAGATCTCGGGGAATAGTATAGAGCACAACACAACCCGTGGTTAGGGTTGTGCGAAAGTAGTGTATCACGCTGCGAGGAACTGAAAGTGTGCGAAGCGACTTGCACGCAGGAACAAATAGAGGACCAGTCGAACCTCTTAGACATCTCAAGGGTGTGGAAACCTGGTTCTAGCACCCTCCCATACTACTTTAGGTGAGACCTCGACGCGCTCCACGGACTGTTGCCGAAAGGGCCAGTAGTACAAGGATTTGTTTGGCTAATTAACTTTGAACCTGGGTTAGGCCCCAACAAGCCAACAAATGGTTCCGTTGCCAGGACCGGGATCTGCATAGAGATGTCTGATGTCGTATCACTAGAATCCGACAAAGAAAGGAATTGAAGATTGGTTGGACAAAAAGATTCAAGAGTTCGCGGCGCAGGAAAATAGGATTCCGCGCCTATCAAAGGAAGAGTGGTTAGACTGCTACTTATATACGGAAATCCATGAAATTTTCTTCGCATCCTTCCCCAATGAGTTGTACGAGTGTATCGCAAAGCTAGCAGATAGCAAAGGAAGGTGTAAACTCGACAAACCTATTGTGTGGACTCCATAATTGGTGCGTAGACTGGAAGCATCAGAAGATCAAATCATGCGCGTTGTCGATCATTGGCTCAATCGAATCATAGGAGGATTCATCACCGAATTCGTGGTAGATACTTCAATTAGCTATAGTGAGGCAGGATGATGCTTCCTCAAGGGACCATGAGGTAGGTACGTTAAATCTTTGAACACTTGGATTAAAATGCTACTGTGTGAAAAGCGAGTTATGCAAATAAATTAATGTTTAGAGCTACGCAAAGTGGGAGAATCTACAGAAATGAAGGTAGCACAGAACTAGAGACTAACCCCTTGATTTCACCTCCACGAGGGGGTGAAGAAGATCTCACAAAGGTCTTGCCAAGAAGTGTAATCAATCTGATAAGGAAAAGAATTCTGCGCATACCACCCCCGTCCACACCACCACCAGTTTCACCATCTTCACCCCCATCTTCGCCCATACCACCTCTGCCACCACTGCGAAGTAGTATGGCAAGCGCGATAAAGCTACCAGTGTTCAAGGGAGTAGGGAATGAAGATCCAGACTAGTTTTGGTTCATGATAAAAGTTGTATGGGAAGCACATGGTGTCACAGACGACAATATAAAGAAGGCAACATTGGTCAGCGCTTTGCAGGATCGCGTGCTGACTTGGTACATTAAGCATTCCAATGACAATCCGAATGCAGGCATCATGGATATCCAAGCTACGCTAAACAAAGAATTTAGTAGGCCAAAGTCTGAAGCACAGTCCATCATTGGATTCAAGGAAATCACAATGCTACTAGACGAGATCCCATGGGAATTGGACCAAAGACTGAAGTGAAAAATTCATGAAGTGAACATGACATTAACAGATGGGCAACACCACAAATGGTTTGTAGCATCATTAATGCCACATCTACGGAACGTGTTTTCGCAACAAAGGATAACCACTCAAGATGAGGCTTTGGAGGTCACGATGAGATTGCACGAGACTCCAATACAAGATCCTAACTTGGGAGTTCAGCAGATTCACATGCAGTTGAAAAACTTTTGCTTGGAGATGCAGAGTTTGAAACATGACATAATGACTTGCCTAGAGATGTGTGATGAGGTATGGTGCGTAAAATGCAAGGGCCAGAGGCACGACAAGGATCACTACCTGGTGTTCACGAATTACCTTGCGGGAGGAGGGTTGATGCCACTAAGACCAGAGGCACAAGCAGGACCAAGCACGGCACTACACTATGGTGCGTGATTTGTTAGATAGGAGGAAAGCATGCTATAGATAACTTCCATCTATTATAGAAGTATACGCAAAATTCACAACAGTTGTTGTGTAATTTCTACAGGTCAGTAGGACATGATGAGCGCACATGTCAAAGTTATGAGTTGATGATGGATCGAAATCCTACCTACAGAGTTTAGGCTAAAACACGACCCCTCGATCAAAACGCAGGAATGGTGTGCATCGAATTTCAGGGGCGCGGATGAGGCTGAGGTGGAGGGGGTCTAGGAAGAGGTCGTAGACAACTGATATGTTACAATTATAGAGGGCTAGGGAATTATGCCTGCGATTGTACGAATCCAACATGACCATCATGCTTGTGTTGTATTTTGTTTGACCATGAGATGGAGGATTATCCCACACTAATAGCGAGGTTGCGCGATAAAGGAGCACTCCAACCTCCCTCGACTCAGAACCTGCAAATGATGAGGTCTGAGCTACACAAGGAAGACCCTAATGTAAATATCCTACTCTGGAGTGGTATTACAGTAGGGGATGACAAAGGCAAGCAACTTGAAGAAAGTACCTGGGTTCGCAAAGGTCCAACAAAGGAACCAGAATTTTATTTGGAGCGTGCTAAGGAGACGTTCATGGAAGCTAAGAGGAGCTTCGTTGATGCCTCCACTTCAAGAAGTAAAGACAGACTGGAGCTGGAAATGGACCCATTGATGCTAAATATGTTCTTTGAGACATGCATGAAGTTGTTGCACGACAACAAGGCTGTAAAGGGGTTGCAAGAACTCATAACTAGATACGTTCGGACCACGCCAGGAGAACCGCTCGTAGTCTAGAAGCTCGGGAAGCACACGACGCGAATAGGAAGGGAAACGATATTGATTGTGCAGATCAGGGAATATGAGATGGACCAAGTGATTCTGGATCTAGGATCAAATGCGAATGTCCTGCCAAAGTAGACATGGGAGCACATGGGCAGGCATGTGCTGCAATGGTCTCCAATCCAACTGTGGATGGCGAACCAGCAAAAGATCCTACCTATGGGGAGATTGCAGGGAATCACAGTAGATATCGAAGGGGCAAGCACGCTAGAATATTTTGAAGTGATAGAGATTGTTGATGACAACAACCCCTACCCCGCGCTATTGGGAATAGATTGGGCCACTGACATGAATGGAGTGATAAATCTAAAGAATCACAAGATGATCTTTGAGAAAAATTCACCGCACATAGTGGTACCCTTCAACCCTGTAGAAGGATCATGCTACATAGAGCCAGTGAGCGACTACGACAGCGATGACAATCTAGACTCCATCTACAAGATAACTGCGCATGAGTAAGATTAGGTAAATCCAACCGCAGATGGCCAAATCTCTTGTTAGTTTGAAAGCTCCTGCACATCAGATTCTAACGAGGAGATAGAATGGTGGTAGAACTGATTACACAAGGTAACCATGCTCAACTGTAACATGATGACAAGGTCACTACACTACATAGCAATAGAGGTAACAGATCTACCTACATATGACGGGTTAAGCGAGGTGGATGACTTCTTGAAAAAAATTGAAAGAGAAGTATAAGAATAGTAGCTTTTTGATGCTCTAAAATGGGTATTGTGAGCTGCGCCCGCAAGATGGTGAGGTACGCACCAAAGAAGTTTTGAGGACTGGTGTGAATGTAGAAGAATGATGTGCATGTGGTTTGGGAAGCTTCAGATGCGGTTGAAAGACAAGTATGATAGATGAACTGGCCTGCACACCCACCTATCCAGGTGGATGCACGCATATGGTGCAAAACCTACATGAATTCACACCGTTCTTGTGGTAGGAGACACAATCAGTAAGCAGGAGTGGGTAAGGAAATGGCGCGAATGACCCCTTCGGTTGGGGCCACGAAGTATGGAAAGACCAAGTGTGCAGAATAATATCCACACAAAAGCTTTTAACAAAGTACGTGAAGCACTGAACAAGGTCCAAAATGTGAAGTGAACTAACTGGGACCTGTGTGTACCAACGGTTCTCTGGGCTTATAGGATTGCGTGCAAAAACTAACTGCGCAGGCACTACCAAGGCTAGAATATGAAGAAACTACAGTAAGCCCTATAGTACTTGGAGAGCTTAGACCATGCATGATAGCACTACTAGATATGACGATTCGCGGAACCTTGGAATCAAATCTCCAACAAGGAAATTTTAGACTCCAAGAACTTGAAGAAGAAAGGGTATGATTAAGGAAGAAAAGCACTCTGGTGGACGCGGAAGTCATAAACCTGGATGATGAGATAAAGGAAGAGTTTCTCAGCAAAAAGACCAAGGTGATAAGACAGGATGCGTACAATCGTGATGATAGGTTTAAGGCCTATCACCGGTGATTGATTAGTCTGATGCCTTGGCTTGGACTACACATTGCTAAGCATATTGATCAGGGTAGCACGTTGTATATGGTAAAGTGAGTGATGCTGACCGTAAAAATAGAAGGTGGGTATTCTCCTCGAAACATGATGGATGACAGGATGAAACTTCACACGGGTGGTGTGACAACTTGACTAGCTGAGAGAACTACATTCTTAGCACTCCGGGCAGTTGAAAGGAAGCGTGGAACTATAAACTATTCTGCCTAGGAGCTGTGCACAAAAGCAAAGAGTCATAAGGTCTGCGCCCATGCACGGGTTGTTGCGTTGCCACACGAGTTGTCCAAAAAGTGACCATTGAAGTCACTATTCATGATGGGATGCTTAACTTAAGACCAAATGGAGCAGGCGACAAGCATTTAAGACACGATTTATGGGCAAGATTTGGGAAAATCTACCGCCAAGCAAGCGTTAATGAACTGGATTTGGGGGGAGCAGTCAAATTCAAATTCAAAAAGTCCTATGAATTATAAAGGGCTTCCTAGCAAATAACACTTGGTCATTTTCGAATTGAGCTACTGAGCAAAGCCTTGATTGTTGTGTGCCGAGCGTTGATTGAGCCCTTGAGTTCGCAAGTGATAGATTTCTGGATGGACACAATGGCAATAGTTGAGGAAGTTATGGAGATAACTGAAATGACCACCGAAGAGGCCGCGTAGGCCATGACTGTGGGGGATTCTCCGAAAGGTGCCAATATTGTGGCAAAAATCCCGAAATCACCACGCACACCAAGACCCAAGAAGGACAAACAAGCGATGGTTCTCGTACGTGTGTCCCCACAGAAATCACTCTGCAACAAGTTGTCAATGGAGGAGAAGGGGAAGTCATCACCATAGAGACTGTTGAAGAAGAGGAATACCTGGAGGACCTAATCATCACAGAAGATGAGGACGAAGGCATGGAGGAGGAAATTGATCCTGCGCACCTCCCGACAAAGTTTCCCACATATCTCCCCCCATAGAAAGGAAAGGCTAGAGTGCCCAAGGACCTTGACGAGACCAAGAGATCACTCCAGACCCCGCTTCTCCCAGACAATATTATTTTTGGGGGCACACAACTGGGACAGTTGACGAGCTTAACATTCTAAGATTGGGACCTCACTAACCATGAGAATTTCCCTCACCTTGAGACCTCGCAAATCATGAATCCCAAGTAGAACATCATGGCGGGGGTTACAAAATTAGAGCCGCGAAAGTGGTTGCACAGAGTGGAAAAGGCTGGGCTACTGAACCTACTCTGGGTGTCGCATTTCCACTACACCCCAATAACCATTTTCTTCATCAGGAAGCTGCTCTACTTGGTGCATGATGGGCATTTTTGGCTGGAGTATCCCATCCCCATCACGGCTGACTTGATTCACTACATTCCCAACTTCCATGCAAAGGAGAGGACCTCGTGGACATCTTGGATGGGAAGAGCAGTGACTTGGCCGTCACGAAGGCCATGAAGAAAAAATACAAGCTGGAAAAGAAGAAAAGGGGCTACGTTGTATCCAACATCAGTGACAAAGTAGTGAAAGTGGCAACCCAAATACTGGTTGGTAAGGTTATGCGTAAGTGTCGTGCAGATGAGGTACCAGTGTCGGTGGTAGCACTAGCTGAGCAGTGCACAGAGGGAGTCCAGTTTAACTGCTCCGAGTTCCTCTGCGATGAGTTTTTAGAGAATTGTCGCGAAGCTCAAGAACAGGAAACTTGTTCCACTATGCATGGCTTCTACTGTCCATAGTGCTCGTGGCAGGGGAATTACCAGAGGCTGTGAAGTATGCTTCACTCTAGGCCACAAGGATGCCAGTAGGATCCGCGATAGTAAAATATTCTGGGTGTTCAGGGAGATGAACCTCAGAATGGGGATCAACCGCAAGCCGCGGTTGTCACCCAATATCTACAACAACATTCAGATTTTTTCGAAATTTAAAGTGGACATCCATAGCATTTACATTAGAGCGTGCAAGGACCCGACCAAACAATGGAGGAAACTACCCTTTTTAGCCATGGAAAATGTTAAATTTAATGTCCTAGAGACATGGCCTGCCAGAGTGGTGCACTCTAGACATCGCAGAGATAGAGAAGTTGGCGGCACAAAGGAAGAAAGACGAGGCCAAGTTGTGCATTGCACAGTTGGCATAAAAGAGAAGGAAGGAGTAGTAGTAGTAGAAGTGTGAGTGGTGTGGGATGTTGCACATACAAAAAATGAGTAGGAAAAGGTCACAACAATAGCACAGGAGGTAGCCATGAAGGTGCGCAAGGGCAAAACATCACCTTCGCATCGGCAGGAAGCAGAGGAAGAAGAGGGAGGCATGGACACACAAATCGTGTCAACACAGTTGAAGCACCAGCACACAACCGAGCATAAAGGGTTGCACAAGAATTTCAAGGGCCTTTTGGGCATGGAATCCCCCCAAGGCATGTTTTGGGGCTTAAAGCCCAAGTTTTGATCGAATATTTTTGTAAAATCTCCACAAATTGCGGTGCGGGGCACGAAAGTATAATAGAGTCATAGGAATGTCCACCCTAGTTTTTGTAATGTAATGTCAGCTGGATAGACCTACCCATGGTCCACGGACCATGGGATTGTATAAATAGAGTGAGGCTCTAAGTGTAAGATAACTAATAGAAGGGGAGCATAAGAAGTCTAAGTTATTGAGTTGAAGTGTAAAGTGTTTCTGTGGGTCATGGAGTAGGAAGGCTTTGAAACTGAGTGCGTAGAGTCCTAGTAGTTTGCAACTGAGTGCGCGAACCCCTGCAACTGAGTTCACAGGGTAGGTCGAGTCTTTAACCATTGGGAGAATCAATAAAGAGAAGTTTTGCTATAATTTTGTGTATATTTTCCTGGTTTAGTGCATGATTGGATATAATTTGCAAGTATACTATTTATTTACTGTGTGACTGTGCATGAATGTTTTTTATTGCTAATTATAACTTAAGACCTTCAAGTAGGTGAAGGTAATTAATTAACACTGGAAGATTAAGTAAGATCACGTGGAATAGTGCAGAGCGAGACACAACCCCTGGTTAGGGTTGCGCGAAGGTAGTGTATCAGGCTGTGAGGAACAGAAAGTTCGCGAAGCGAACTGTGCGCGGGAACAAACAGAGGACCAGTCAAACCTCTCAGACATCTCAAGGGTGTAGAAACCTAGTTCTAGCACCCTCCCATACTACTTCAGGTGAGACCTTAGTCCGCGCTCCGTGGACTGCTGCCGAAAGTTCCAGTAGTACAAGAATTTGTTTGGCTAATTAACTCTGAACTTGGGTCAAGCCCCAACAAGCCAACAAGCCTAATTTTCTGTAAGTTTTGTATCTTTCCTGAATGAATTGAAGGAGGTAGGTGCATATTTATACAGTGATACATGTGTCTAGATTATTTGTGTCTTGTTCCTCTTGTTACTTGCTATGTATTATTTTCATATCTACTTATAGTTTTTAATTTCATACAACAATTTTCTTCGTGTTCATGTTTGAAAGATTTCTCAGAATTCAATAAGTTGCTCTAACAAATTTCAGTTGATCATTATATGTGTGTTGTTTTCTTCCATGGAAAGTTGAATTCATCCTCATATGGTTGCTCAAATTGTCATTTTCCCCTTTCCTCCCATTCATACTATTGCTACAACAAAATTGATTATTTAGCCATAGGTTTGCCTACCTTGCCACTGTGTGAATTGCACCATATCCCTGATTCATTCAAACCTATAACAATGTTATGACCTGAGTAGTCATTCACTTTGCACCCACATTATACAAATCAAAATAAAAAAATCCTTCGATCATCATAACCAACCTAAAATCTAAACCCTGCTAGTCATTTAGTTGATTGATAGAAGAAATCGAGTGAGAGAGCCCTCTCCAAGGCTGGGGGGATGGGCCTTAGCCTAAAAGAGGTTTGTAGTTACCTCTAGGATTTCTCTCCTCAACCTGGAGGAATCTACTGAGTGCTAACAAAATAAAGCATTGGAATGCATTGATGACGAAGGGGAGGGGAAAACATTGCAAGGAAAGAAGAAAGCCATTTCTGTCAAGTAGATTTTTAGGAAAATAAATGTAGTCGGAAAGGGTGTATTATATTCATGATTTAGGTAAAAAATCTAGGATATGGTACAAAAATTAAACTTGAGAATCACCCCATTTAAAATAATACAACAATGTATTTCCAAATTAAATACTAGGGTTACAACCTAAGAGGGACATCTATTTCTCTATCGAGCTAATTCTTGGTTTAGTGCTATTCTCCCAGACACCATGTCATATGAGCAACCTTGAATTGATGGAATTGAAATTGTAGCTAAGGGAATTATTGGATAAGGATTATATTAGACCTAGTGTGTCACTCTAGGGGACACTAATTCCATTTGTGAAGAATAAGGATGACACACTGCAATTATGCACCAAATATCAGTAGTTGAACAAAGAAACAATAAATAATAAATATCCATCGTCGAGGATTGACATCCTGTTTGACCAGCTAAGAAGAGCTATTATATTTTCAAAAAATAATTTAAGGTATGGCTATCACCAAGTCAAGATTAAATATGAAGACATTCATAAGATGCCATTCAGAATAGGGTACGAGCACTATGAGTTCATGGTGGTTCCATTCAAACTTACAAATGCACTAGCCAGATTTAGGTGCTTAATGAATAATGTGCTCACCCAACACCTGGACAAGTTTGTTCTAGTATTTGTGGTGATATTATGGTCAACTCAATAACTAGAGAGGAGAAGGAGGGACACTTGAGGGCAATATTATAGCTACCGAGGGAACACAAGTTATATGCTAAACTTAGTAAATGCAAGTTATTTAAGACTCAATTCCAATATTTGGGGAACATGATCTTAAAGGAAGGTGTGGATGTGGACCCCAAGAAAATAAAGGAAACCATGGAAGCCCACTCCTAGAAACGTCACAAAATTAAGATATTTTATGGGGTTGATAGGATGTTATAAGAGATTCATTTGGGACTTTTCAAAAATTTGACATGCAATCAAAACTCTGCAAAGGAAAGTGGTAAATTTTTAGTGTATATTAGATTTCACATCCAAATCTGAGTAACTGCAACATATTCTTATTCATTCACCCATGTTGAGGATTTTGGATCTAGAGAAAGAATTCTCAGTTTATATGGATGCTTGTGAAGAAGGTTGGGTGGAGTGGTATTAATGTAGGAGGGAGAGATAATTTTCTATGAATCAAGGAATTTAAACAAGCATGAAATAAATTATGTCACCAATGACTTGGAACTCACAGTAATCATTCATGCATTAAAAATGTAGAGACATTACTTGATTGAAGTAAATTCGTGTTGATGTTAGACCATGTAGGGCTAAAATATTTGTTCGGCCAACCTAAATTGAATGCAAGATAGGCTAGATGGTTAACCCTCATCAGTGAATTTTACTTTGAAATCAAATACATCAAGGGAAAGGAAAATAGAGTGGTTGATACATTTAGCATAATTATGCAAGTAAATCACTTGGCAACCGTAATTCTTGCAATTTTAGCATAAGGGAAAATATCAAAGAAGAATTGGTAAAAGATAAACACTTCCAATATGTGCATGATTATTTGCAAAAGGAGATAAAAGGACCTTTTAGTAAGAACTACACACTCACAAATGATTTGATTCTAAATTTTAAATACCAATGAGATATACCTTCTATAGATGATTTGAAGAAGCTCATTCTAGATGAGTTCATAAAATACCTTATTCAGATGATCCCATATATAAAAAAATGACTACCACTATGAAGAAGATGTATTATTGGCTAGGTATGAAAAAGGAAGTCATGGAGTACATTGCCAAGTGTTTGGAGTGTCAACAAGTTAAAGTGGAATGCAAGCATCCAACTAGACTATTACAACCAATTCTAGTCCCTAAATGGAAGTGGGAAGTCATATCCATGCAATTCATCACAAGCCTACCAAAGACGGCTAGAACAAATGCTTCCATCTTGGTGGTAGTGGAAAAATTGAGCAATGGATCTCACTTCATACATATTAAGTCCTCCCACAAGGCCATTCGTATTGCATAGATATTCATGAAGGAAATATTCAGACTGCATGGCATACCCAAGAAGATAATATAAGAAATGAATGGAAAATTCAAATGTAGCTTTTGGAAAGCACTATTCGCTGGATTTGGAATTCAGGTGGAATTCAATACAACATACCATCCTTGGATGAATGGGAAAACCTAGAGAGTGAACAAGGTGTTGGAAGACATGCTAAGTGTATGTTATGCACCAATCAAAAAGGTGAGAATATTTTTTTCCCTTGGTTTAATTTTCATATTTTAATTACTATCAGGAATCATTGAAGATGAGCCACTTCAAGGCTATGTATTGAAGGAGGTGTAGTATAGCCATTAGCTGGGTGTTGTCACCGCTACAAGACCCTCCAAAAATTCACTACATTCAATTTTTAGAGCCTACAAAGCTGTCATATCAAGTGTCACTTTGGCCATCAAGTGTTGCTTCAAGTCATTGTACATGTTTCAAATGTTATTTATTAGTCTTAAGTGTTGTTGCATTGTTTAGAACATATCTAGTGCACTTCATGGTTATAATACCTTTGTTTGTTGTAAAATGACACTTTTGGTTGTAGTCACACACACTTAGTCTATTGTACTTGGAGAGTGCTTGTAAAATAGCATTTTTATTTTTCTCTTAACTAATAGTGCTTCCCTTTTCCTAACCTTCCAGACTTAGACAAAATATTTGGTTCACAAAATCTAGCTCACTATGGCTAATAAAGTGCATGGCGCACTCTTAAGCCTTAGTCGAGACCCCTTACCTGTTAAGAGTGTGTCCTGCGCCCTCCAAGGGCTCATAACTCACTCCCAAGGAACATTGCCTCCTTCCTTTTTCGAATTGCATCCTTAATGAGCCCTTCCTCCTAGTTGGGCACATTATGCGCTAGCAATGATCAAGGAGCCCCCCTTCAGCATTCAACGATTCTCCCTACGCCTAGCCAAGCACACAACACATCATCAATCATTAGTTCGGCACTCCTTCCCTCTTCACAATGTGCCCTATGCCCTCGACCAAGTCCTCACCCTCACTTGAATGCATGGCGCACAAAAAGCCTCAATGGCCTTCCTTCATCCTTTAGACTTGTTCCCTATTCCCTCCATCAATCATGTCATTCCTTCTTGAGTGCATAACACATCCTCAAGACTCAAATACTCATCCCTTCCTCCTTGATAATGTGCCTTGTGCCCAAAATTTTCCCTTTTTCTTCTTGAGCGCACTAATAAACCATGGACAAATTTTTTACATGAAACATGTTAGAATAAGATAATTCTAAGACTGATGTTTTCTTTAGTTGTAGGTATTCTAAAAAAACAAGGAAAGGATGGATGAAGAGATTTGTCAAAGAGGGTAGTCAAAGGAAACATTCAAGGATGAAGAACACATGAAGTGAAAAAATGAATAACGTTGAAATCTTGATGATCAAAGTGGTCTGAAACACTCCATATGATGAAAGACCTTTGGAGGGTACAAGCATAAACAACATGGAATTTTCACGCAATATTGAAGACATAAGTGGAAGCATTTTCACCTTTCAAGAAAGTAGATGTCATTAGTCACTATGAGTCCAAGTCATCAATGTTAGTGACTGGTCATGTTGCTACTCCATGATGATGTGGAAATCATGATGTAATTATGTAATTATTATAAAGACAAAGAAGTGGAATTCCAAGAGTCATGTATGGAAAAAATATCCATATGAAGAAGTCCAAAAAACACATGTAATTCCAAAATTCATATGTAATTCCAAAAGTCATTTAGAAGTCCAAGAGTTGTATAGAAGTCCAAAGGTCATTAGAAGTTGAAAATTCATATGAGAAACTCAAGAGTCATGGGGATATGAAAGGTCATGCCTCAAGTTATAAAAGGAGCCTCATTACTCAAGAAAAAGACTTTTCACCTTGGCTTCTCCCACAAGGCATTAGAGAGATAGAGATAGTTCTTTTGGGGAGCAAGTAGTGGCTCTAACACTCCACTATTGGAGCTAGTGATGTTCATTGTACTCATGTATCTTGGAACTTTTTCTTAATACTTGAAGCCATTTGACCAACACATTTTCATGCATGGATCATGGATGTTTTGAGACTATTCTTCAAATGTTTGTAGTTTATGTTGGATTTCATATGTACTAAAGTAATTGAACTATTTCAGTGACTTTGGTGCTCAACTTCTTTTAAATGTGTTCTAGTGATTTTAATGATCGTTGCATCTATGTGAACTATTTTGCTTGATGTATAACAATTATTCCTTGTTTATGTACATGCATCTTTACTAGATTAGTACTACTAATTTTCTTTTAGGGACTCACTTTTCTTCCTTGCAGCGAAAAAATCTTAATACATTTACAATTGAACATATCACAAGGCACACTCTCTTGCTCATTCAGAAGCACATGCACACTACTCTCTCATGCTAATTTCTTAAGCCGAGGAAAGTATTTAAGTTTTTTGGAAACTGGGACATAATTCAGGATGGGAATCCTACACCAAACAATGTGAGTTCTATCTCGTACCTCATATCATGGACATCCCATGTATGTTGGAGGGATCCAACACCGTCAACATTATGGCGATAGAAGGAGGGAAACCAGTTTTTTTATGGCTAATAACTCCTCCCATCCCAATAATTCATCTTCTAGACAAGGCAATAATATTTCGAGTTCTACCCAAACTTCTATTCATGAGGTAGGAGGGTATTCTCAACCTGGTCTCGAGTTAGCCTACGAAGTTACCTATGATCAACTTCAGGAAATTCACCCTATTACTCGTCGGTTTTTGAAAGCTATCTGTTTACTTCCCGTTTCTCATAATCTTCATCATCATCCCAAAATGAAAGAAACAACTCATACTACTGTATTGGTTACATCTGTGGAAGATTTTATTTTTTCCACTCTTGAGTAGTTAGTAGATTCTTTAGAAGAAACAATACAGCAAGAGAAACTTCTACGTATTAATGAATAGTAGCAGGAAGATCTTGTTCTTTCTGATGGAGAACAATAGGCAACTGATTTTGAGTGTAACGAAGGCTTAAATGGTGAAGGAGAAGGCTCATCAGATTAAGAATAGGAGGAGGAAAAAGGAAACAAAGAAATGGATGATCAAGACATGGATTAGATGCTTCAAGGGCCACTCATGCTTTCAGATAATCTTCATATAATTCCTAAACATATGAGGAAGTTTCTATCAAATTTTGATCCTAACAAGAAGACTAAGGCAAAGGACCATATTGATGATTTCTACATGCATATATGAATGCTAGAGGTATGATATGATGATGTTGCTTGTAGACTCTTTCGTTTCACTTTAGAAGGTAGAGCAAAAATATGGTATCATAGTCTACCTATTAATTTAATCCATGGTTGGTGGGAGTTTAAGAATTTGTATTTGGAAACAAATGTTGATGATAAAACTCCCTCCATGTTGCTAAACGAGCTTGGAAATATTAAGATGGGGGAAAGGAAAAAGTCAAATATTTCAATCAAAAGTTTAACCATATATTGAATAAGTTCCCTCCAAACACGTAGCCTCATGATTCTATTACTATATATTATTATACAACTCCCTTGCCAACAAAAATTTCTATTTTTGTTAAGAGAGCTACAAAGGAGACACTAGCTTTAAAATTTGCGGAAGAAATTGTCATGGAGAAATACTTGTGTGCCATTGGAGCTATTATTGATGATGAAGAATCTAAAGACTGCAAGGAGATAGGAAAGAGCTATCAAGCCTCTTCAAATAAGGATAAAGAAAAGGATTTTGTTGATATTGAAAGCTTGATTAAATATTTAAATTCACTCACTAATGAAGTATCTGAATTAAAGAGAAAGTCAAGTTATGCGTCTACCAGTAGCAAGCCCCCTAAGTCTTGAAGGAATAACAAAAACCAACTGGCTAAATATGCCCAAATCTCAAATGTTGCGTTGAATGTTGAAAGCATAGGAATGGAAAACTACTGCTCCTTCCATCAATAATGGAATTTAGAGAAAAATTTCCCACAAATGGAACCATAACATGACAACTATGGCAACCCATATTGTTGATACTTTATTAGCATATGAGAAGTTTGAGTAGGTAGAGGAAACAAATAAGTCTATCGTGGCTAAGGTATTGGACACTCAGTTAATGCTTTTCATTTTCTTCTTAATACTGATAAGAAAATTTCTGAAGGACCACCTAAAAGTGAAGGCCCCCCTCAGAACCAACCTGGTCATTATAATTTGCGGAGCAAAGGGTCTGTTTCTAAACAGGAATTGACAAGATAGGAGTTGAAGAAGAAATTATTAAGGATAATATCATAACTAGCCAATCCTACTCAAAATTCACAAAACAAGTATGGAAATGGTACTATTTATAATAACACTTCCACTAGCAATAAAAATATGTCTATCACTCCAGAAGTTTCAAACATAGCTACACCTCCAGAGACTACAAAACTGCTTGTTCAAAATGACACTATTGATTGTAACATCATTGAGGACATGAAAAGAGATCATGCCAACATTTCCATTTTTTATATCACAAAGATAACATGCCAGCGAGAACTAGTTGCCCAAGCTTTCTCTTCATAGACTTCAACAACTGAAAAAACTTCTACTTCTCAAATGGTGTCCCATAAGTCTCTTGGAACTATTGAATCAGTGGTTAATGCTGTAAATTTAGATACTAAAACTCTGTGACCCCCATTTTTGTTAAATTTTGAAATCTTTAATTACAACATCCATACTTTTTTGGTTGATTCAGGTGCATTTGCGAATGTAAGGCCATTAACTGTTGCTAATAAAATTGATGCTAAATGGGATAAAAATGATGCACAAATCATTCAACTGGACAGATCGCTTGTCCATGCCATAAATGAACTCAATAATTTTATTAAATATTTGTCATTAGACCAAAGGGTACACCAATGTATAAACATTGTAATTGTGGACATCCCTGAAGCCTATGGCTTACTCTTGAGTAGAGACCGGTCTAGTAAGTTACAAGGGTATTTTGCAATAGATTGGTCACACTTATGGCTTCCATACGCGGGAAGAAAAAACTAGATTCGAGTGGAAAGTGAGCCCTACATGAAATATATTGTGACACCACTTAAGGGTCATAAAGATCCTATTGGATTTTCATACGTAATATTTGGAAATTGATCATGGGTTCTATCAAGCACAACAATCACTTGTCCCACTCGATACGCAATTGGAGCTCCTTCCTTGTACTCTAACTAGTGCTAATGAAAATTGTAACATAGGTGTACATAGTAATAATAATATAGGAACTGATTTAGTAGATAATAATATTTCGACCTTGTAATTCAATGGTTTAAAAACTCAAGATGGTTTTGGAGTTGCTTGCATTCTCATAGACTCACATAACAAGAAGTACATCCTATCGTGCCATTTAGAGTTCGGGTGCACAAACAATACTGTCGAATATGAAGCACTCATTCTTTGATTAAAGAAAGCCATTGACCTGAAGGTAGATCTTGTCAAGGAAATTTGTGACTCAAAAAGTGGTCACTCACCAAGTACAAAACACTATCCACTGTGTTTCACTAAGTTTTAAGAACTACCAACATGAGGTATGACAAATTATTAATTATTTTAAAGTTTTTAATATTATTTTTGTTCCTATAATTAGAAATGTTTCCACAAACACATTAACTAATGCAATCGCTAAAATGTCGCTTTGAAAAATGTTTTTTCTATAGAAATTATATATAAACCATATGTCCCTGATAACACAACCATTTTTTGTGTTTTTGATGATGACCAATAGTTACTGCATTTTATGGCTAATGCAAATGTGTTTGAAGATGTAGACATCAATGCAGATGAGTATGACAAGGCTTTGCAAGAAGTAGCCACTACAATGAAAGGGAATACTATGCCCAAAGGTGTAGTTTCCATGGAAAAACTATATGACCTACAAAACCAATTTAGAGGACCAATTAATACTAAGACTCAAAGCTCAAATTTTCCATATGAACAAATCAATCTGGGAACTCAAGAAGTTCTGAAATATGTAAACCTTGATACATGTTGTTCTCCGCAAGAACGACAAACATTCATCCACCTTTTCAAACAATACTGTGATGTCTTTTCATGGAATTACAAAAATTTAAAGACATATGATACTTGTATTATCCAGCATGTCATTCCCATTAAAGAAGGGGTGAAATCATTTCAACAAAAGCTAAGGAAATTTCATCCAATGCTTGAGCCCCTAATCCAAAAGGAATTAAGGAAGTTGTTGGATGCTCAGATCATTTTTAAGGTTAGACATTCTACTTAGGTTTCAAATTTGGTCCTTATCAGGAAGAATTCTGGTGAGATAAGGTTATTTTTCGTCTTTCACAATCTCAATCAGGCATTAGACAAAGATAATTATTCGATGCCATCTAATGGAACAAATCCTCAAAATAGTATATGGGTCTGAGATGTTATTGTTTCTACATGGTTTCTTTGGACATAATCAAGTGCTAGTGGTAGAACCAAACCACCTCAAAACTACTTTCAAGACCAAGTGGGGAACTTTCTCCTTTAAGCACATGCTATTTAGACTTATTAATGCTGGCACTACATTTCAAAAAGCAATGGACATTGTTTTCCATGGATTGATTGGCCAAAGTGTCCTAGTCTATCTGAATGATGTAATTGTATTCCCTAAATGAAGACCAGACCACATGGGTTATCTAAATTAGATATTTGAGTGGTTTTTCAAGTATGGAGTTTCTCTCAATCCCAAAAAGAGCATCTTTAGTGTATCAGAATGTACTATCTTAGGACAAATCATTTCCAAGAGAGAAATAAAATTTGATCTGGAAAGGGTCAGAACTATAGCTCAAATCGCGTTCTGTGTAAACAAGAAGGCTATGCAATCTTTCTTGCGGAAGATTAATTTCCTCTGTAACTTCATCTCTGATTACACTTTGATAGTTAAACCATTGCAAGAGAAGATAAAAAAGGATGCAATCCATAAATGGGACAAAAGGGAAAAGGATGGTTTTTCTCATATCAAACAAGTTATTGTTGATGCGCCTACCTTGTTTAGTCCTGATAATGGCAAGGATTTCCCGCTTTATACTTTTTCCTTAGATTCATATATTACAGTCGTATTGATGCAAAAGGATGTTGAAGGAAATGAAAAACCTATTTATTTCATGAGTGTTGGCTTACAGGGGTCAAAGCTGAACTACCCTATTGTTGATAAATAAGCTTACCTTGTATACAAGGAAATTAAGCATTTCATGCCCTATCTCCTCAAAGCTCACACGATCATATATGAGCCTCATCCAACGGTCATAAAAATATTTTTGCAACAAGAGATGGGTGAGAAAAGGGATAACTGGATGATTTGTTTGCAAGGTTATGATCTATAATCTAAGCCAATTCACACTATTAAGGGTCATGGCCATTTTCACTTGCAACAAAAGCAAGGGATGCTGCAGAGCAAGATCTTTCAGGATGGGAGCAATAAATAGAAATGCATAAAATTGAACAAGTTCCTTAAACAAGCTCAACAATGCCATGGTATTTAGATATACGAGAATACTTAGAGTAGGATAACTTGCCCACACATTTATCAAACAAACAAAAGAAGGAAATTCACCTTAAAGCTTTGTCTTATCAACTCATTCATGGAGTGATTTTCAGAAAGCACCATAATGGTGTCTTCCTTAGATTCCTAGAGCCTCAAGACACAAATAAGGCATTAAGATATTTTCACGATGGACTGGTAGGTGGACATTTTGCAGGCGATAAATATACACATAAATTAATGAGGGATGGTTATTATTGGCCCACTTTATTTAAGTATTCTCACGTTTATTCCCAAAAGTTCCCATATTTTCAAAGATGTGCCACTCGAGACTAGAAGTTAGCCACCCCACTAATACCAGCAACATTTGAGGAATCATTCTAATAGCGTGGACTAGATGTTGTTGGATAAATATTTCCACACTCATTAAAGCAGCACTAATACACCTTAACTACAACAAATTATTTCACTTAGTGGACCATAGTAGTTCCTTTAAGATAAGTCAATGATGAGGAATTCATCTAATTCCTAAAGAAAAAAATCATAACTAGGTTTGGCGTTCTAACATCTCTCATATTTGATAATGCGACTTATTTTTATTCGCTAAAACTCTATGAGTTTGCATTAGAAAATGGTACCGTATTAAATCATACATCAAATTCTTACCCACAAGGAAATGGTTTAGCCGAATCAACCAACAAGAATCTCATTCACATAATCAAGAAATTTTATTTCTCTGAACAAAGGAACTGGAACAATGATTTGGTGAATGCATTATGGGTTGACCATGTAACTCCTAAATCCTCTCTTAAAACCTCACCATACTTCCTCATATATTGTAAATAAGTTATCTTTCCTCCTAACCTGTATCTCCTAGTATTGCAAGTCTCCCAAGAGTCCCAAGGAAGACCATGCCTTCTGGTTCAAAGCATGATAGATAGTTTACTTAAACTTGAGGAAGAAAGGCTCAAAGCTAAAGAAATATTTTCCATACACCAAAGTTGTATTAAGTGTTGGTTCAATAAAAAATCTACAGGGATGAATAGTTTTGAGGTGGGTGACTTAGTATTGAAGTGGGATAAATCCAATGAAGAGAAAGGAAAACACATGAAGTTCCAATACCTATGGATAGGCCCTTATACCATTAAGGAGAAACTTGGACATAATTATTTCAAGCTGAAATATTTAGATGGGAGGACTGACCCTCTTCCGTTAATGGCTGATATTTGAAGCATTATTTTCAGTAGCAACTCCAAGTCACATTCCCTATATAGTTTGTTTCTTTATCACCTATTATTCATATTATGTTTTTCACGTCGAGTCATATCCCGTCTTATTTTTGTGTCTTGGTCATTATACATAAATAAGAACTTGTGTGAAAGAGTGCATGGCTCATAGTGACTTTGTGGTGGAGTAAAGAGGAAATGTGACAACCACAATGCTTGTCTATCTGTTAATTCTTCTTCTTTGATTGGGAATATTCCATAGGTTGAGCCAAGTCTAGACAAAAACTATGATACATCAAAGAAAAAAACCTTGAGAGAACCTATAAGACCCACATCTATTCTAATATCCCGACTCCTCAATTTGGTGTTGAATCTATCTGGTGTTTTTACATGCTTATCCAATCGAGTAGAGAAAGGATAAGGGGAAAATATATACTAAGAAAACTAATATTAGAGGTTTTATTAATACTTCTCTGAAGGGAAAACCTCTTTTTCTCTCAATAAGTTAGGAACCCTCTTCTACCCATTGAAATAATAAATGTATAAACATAATTTTATTAAATTAATAAATAAAGGGTGAAAGAAGAGAAAGGGTTCCTACATAGAGACATGAAGCAAGTGACTTCGCCAAGGTACTATTTAGGCTTGTTGGCAGTGAAGCAACACTTGTGCTCCTGTAGTGACTTTGTTGGGGTACTGTCTAGGTCTACTAGTAGTGGAGCAACACTAGAGAAGAAACTAATACTATGAATATCTAAAACTCGTTTTATATTACGCTTTCTTGGATTGAAACAATTGTAATATGGCATAGTCTTTTGTATGTTAAATGAAGGAAATGAATATCAGGTGCTATACATATAACCGGGTAGAAAGGGGAAGTCAAGGAAATTGGATTAGTGAATCAATACTTCCTAAAGGACTAACCCTTTATTTGAAAATTTATTCCTAGGATTAGTGTGTCGCCAAGTGTTGTCACCGCTACAACGCCCTCCAAAACTTCACTACATTCAAATTTTGGAGCCTAACCAACTATCATATCAAGTGTCTCTTTGGTATTCAAGTGTCACTTCAAGTAATTTTACATGTTTCAAGTGTTCTTGATCATTCCTAATTTTCATCACATTGTTTAGAACATCTCTAGTGCACTTCATGGTTATAATACCTTTGTTTGTTGTAAAATGACACTTTTGGTTGCAGCCACACATACTTAGTCTATTGTACTTGGGGAGTGCTTGCAAACTAGCGTTTTGATGTATATTTCTTAGTATTTCATATTGTCTAAGTTTTTTTGATGAGTTTCTATGTGTCACACTTGATTTTTCTCTTAAATCATAGTGCTTCCCTTGTCCTAACCTTCCAGACTTGGAAAAAATATTTGGTTCACAAAATCTATCTCACTAAGGCAAAGAAATCACATGACACACTCTTAAGCCTTAGTTGAGACCCATTCTCTATTCATAGTGTTTCGTACGCCCTCCAAGTGTTGGAATTATAGCAAGAAAAGGCTTCACTTGACTTGTGCCCTAGTTAAAAGGAGAAATTCAATTTTCCACATCAACAGGATGACTTGGATTGCAATTAACTGGAGTAACATGGCTTTGTCTCCTACTTAAGTTAGTAAATTCAAGTTATACACTATAAGTAGAGCTGTGCATGGATTGATTGCTAAAATATAGTAATCTAGTGGAATTATTGTTAGTTAAACACAATTATTTGGGCTTTATTCAGTAGGAGATTCAATAGGAGTTTAGTTTAGTAGTTATAACAGTTGTTAACTCATTGATATCTTAGTTAATTGATCAATTTACTAAAAATAGACCCAATCATTTATGGAATTCGAATTGCATAGTTGAGTGGAAGACAAAGTCATCAATGTATTTATTATTTTATATTAGAGAGTGTATACAGTTTGTATGCAACAGGTGAGACTCTTCTCTTGGGAATTGTGCAAGAAAATAGGGGCTTCTTCTATTCTTTAGGAGCCAATTTCCTTAGGAGTTATGTAAGGAAATAGGAGGAGCAAGAGGCCAATATTTGGCTAAGTATTTTGTAGAGTTGTCCTCGAAGGAGGAGGAGATCAGAATTACAGTGTAGGGTGTGCTTCGTGTGTGAAGTAGTCATTGTAATTGATTATTTTTTTTCTCATCTGATATAATACAAACAAAGGAGGAGTTTTTCCCAGTTTGGTTCCCTTGTAAAATCATTGTGTTCCTTGTGTTTTGATGGTTGCATGTTATTTTATTTGTTTCTATCTTGTGTTTTCCTTTTCATAGAATAGTAGAAGAAATTGTTTTTTCTTTATTTCAGTTTGATTTGATTGGTAGTAGCAAATTTATTACAATTTCGACATGGTATCAAAGCTACAAAAGACTACATAGAAACCTTGATATAGATATTCTTTTATAGAAATTTTGATTTTCATATTTTTTGGTGTAGATTCTCTTCAATGCAAGAAAAATGTACTTCACTAGATTGAGACTTGAGTATGCATTGGAGGACACCTCAAATTTTTGTGCTTGTAATGACAAGATGGAATATGTCCTCGATGAAAGTGGAGTATGGGAATATACACAAATTGATATTCCATAACCAACAACATCAGATGCATAAACACTTTCTTAGTGGAAGAAAGACACAAGAAGAGAGAGGACGATTTTTTTGGAGGGTGTCAGAGATCATGTGATTTTGAAATTGCATGAAAAGGAGACTCCTTTTTCAAGGTAGAAAACTCTTACAAATCTATTTGAAAACAACAGTGATGTAAGGATTTTGGAATCGAGAGACAAACTTAGGAGAATTTGATGTAGAAAAATGAAACCATTCCACAATACCTATCCAGATTCACTCTGGTTTGAGATGAACTTGGAGGAGAAGGAGAAAATGTGCCATCATCTAAACTTGTGATATTAACACTCCTTTCTCTTTCAAAATCCTGGCACAACTATTAGGATTCAGTTAATGGAAGAGACAAGCTACCAGATTGGGAGAGACTTTGGTTTGATTTGGTGCAGGAGGAGATCAAAAGAAACACTAGATATGGTGTCACATCCACTGCAGATGAGGGAGAATACCATGCTCTAGTTGGCAAAGGAAATAATACCAAAGTCATAAAGGCCCAAGGTAAGGTAGAATCCATCTAGAACCTTGGAAAGAAGAAATTCCTCGGTAAAATTAAATGCTTTCATTGCTATGATTATGAACGTTATGCAACCAAGTGTCCACACAAGAAATCTAGTAAGGAGCTTACAATAGCAACAAGAGGAGATGCTCTTGCATCACATTTTGAGTTGTATTTCACCCTCATTTCTTGCATGACAAGCACAATAAGAGGGAGTGAGTGGTACTTAGATTCTAATGCCTCATATCATATGACATGAAGTAAGGAGTTCTTCAGCAGCCTAGAGGAGAAGGACTTACAATTACACATAAATCTTGGAGATGATGGAAGGTATAGTACCAAATGGACTGGCACTATCACCTTTAAGAGGGAGTCAGACTCCCATATTCACTTGAAGGAAGTATTATATGTATCTGGTCTGAAGAAAAATTTAGCTTCTGTAGCTATTCTTGAAGACTGCGGATATGATGTGATGTTCAGTAAGGGGAAAGATTTTTTAAAGCATGTTGCTATTCGACTATTAAAAAAAATTGGTGTTCGAGTTAAAAATCTCTACAAGCTACAGGTAGATTTCACCATGCATGTAGCTATACCTCCAAGAGTGAGGTGGGGTGATGTAGAACCTTAGCTCAAGATTTGTAAATATTTGGGTAGGGTCCGTAGGAGAGCAGTAACAGTTGAAATATACTCTTCTCATGGATCGTTATCCTTTCTCTAGGGGCCTACAGTATCATGTAGTAGAAGGATCAATGTTACTTGATGCAGTCAGATCTTGGGCAGCCATTGCAGGCTAGTACCAGTTAGAGACTCAGGAGATAGTTTCTCAGAGTCACAATTGATTCAATAGTTTGGATGCCTCTTAGTTGTAGTTGTTGCAATAACAACAAAAACAATGAGAGGGAGTCTTATTACAATAAATTCCTACAAGAGTAGGATTGGGGTTGTTCATAACCCTTTTTCTTTCTAAGAGGGAGTGTTCTAATTGCAACAAGAAAAGGCTTCACTTGACTTGTGCCTTAGTCAAATGGGCAAATTCGATTTTCCACATCAGCAGTATGACTTGGATTGCAGTTAGCTAGAGAGACAAGGTATTTTCTCTTGTTTAAGTAAGTAATTTCGAGTTATAGTGTTGTTGGGAAAAGTATCCAATTCGGAATGCCCCTATCCCACTCTAAGAGGTGATAGTGCCTTAGAAACAAACAGGTAAACTTATTTGAGTGTTCTTCTTTATGAAATGCAAGTGAGGAAGAAGGATCTAACTAACCTGTATCTTCCACCAGTTTTTCGATCCAAATCACTCCTCTCTTCAGTAGCTCCCAGCTGCTTGCTCCTTCACCGGCCCAGCTTCACTGAATTCCTGCAAGATCACAAGAGAGAGAAACTACACAAAGATACAGATATACATTCATAAAAAGCTCAAGATCAGATTAAGCTAAACATGTAAGCATAAAAAAACATCATTGGTATACAACATGTAGGAGAAGCTCAAATAGTTTATTGATAGAGTAATAAAGTCCAAGAGGAGATACAACCAAGTGAGGCCCGATCCAACATCTACCTCCCGGCAAAAGAATCCCTTCCTCTCCTCCAACAAAGCATAAATCACCCAATGTACTAATCTCAATCTCAAACCAACATCAATTCTCTGCAAAGTACAAAATTCCAGCCTCCTGAACCTCTGGGTGAGAGATCCATATATAGATGTAAGCAGAGAGGATGAGTCAGCTTATGTTTTGATTTGTGGCTTCTCTCTGTCAGTTCTTGCTTCCACTTGGAGGTTGAGAACCTCTTACTCATCACTAGTCGAATTCATTGAGGCAAGTGTCATTGAGGAAGATTCTAGAAGCTTCCAGGGCCTTTCCACCTCGTTGAATGAACTTTCCATTTGTCATTTCCCGCTCAGCGCACCCTGGTAGTGCTTCTACCTGCGTTGCAGTGCACCTGGCCAATGTAATCTCTGCATTTCAGCGCAGACAGCTAGTGGAGCCTCTGAATTGATCCTGAATTGATTGTTTCTGAGTGGTTTTTGGTGGAGAACTTCTGGGAGAAGCTGTCATTGGTTGGCCTTGTTCCTCTAGGGGTAGGAACAACTCATTTAGGGACTTTGGATCCCTTGGATTATGGACATTTCATGCTCAATGCTGTAAGGCACAAAAATGTCTATAACAGTTGCCCCCTAAAGTATGAGGCCGTTTATCGGGTGAAATGCTTTATTAGGAGGATCCAAAGTTCTTCCAATGCTGGGAGGAGACCTGTAATAAGATACAATACAATAAATTATTTTTCATACTGCTTTCATGATCTAGCTGAGGCGGGCATTCCCATGCTCAGCTTTATAAATTCATTTTTCTGTACATAGAACAGACAATCGTCTGATGGTAGACTGATAATTTTGATGAAATCATCATCCTTTTGGTAGGATGATTATCTGCTGCAATGATGTACATGTCAATGTCTTTATCTTTCTTGAATATATATCGCAGCCCGGATGGATGAAACTAGATCCGGGGTCTTCAATCTCGTCCAATCTTCACTCTAAGTACAAGTCGATCCATGTGAGGAATGTCCTGAAGTCGAACATGGAAAGACATCACTTGATTACCAGTCAATGATGTAAACTGTTAACAAGCGCGAGAGGAATCACCAATAATGATAATGACCCTCAAGGTACTGCAGTACAATTCACGTGGTGTGAATAAAGGACTTGGCGTCGAACACCATGCAAAATCTTTCGGTCGAAGGTCATTGATGTATCCCTGTCGCCAGAAGTGAGAAACTTGCCATTGAGGCATGCAAGCTTCAAAGTACTGAAGGGGTTGTTCCTAGATCAACTTCTTGGATAATGAGCTGATGTCGACAAGAAGTGATCCGTCAAAGGAGGGCCTTAATGTATCCCACATCAGTGACACGGAATGGAGCAAATGATTTTGATGGAGGTGAAAACGATCTGATGATATATGGTTCAGGGTGGCGGTCGTGAAAGAATGAAGGATAATGTATGGTAGTGGATGGGACACGGTTGACTTCTCTGGATGACTTCTCTTGAACATATCGGTGACACTTGTGTGATGGATTGGTAGCATTTACCCCAAAGATGGATGGTATTGGCAAGACCATGGTGATGTGACCGGTGAATGAAACAATCCCAACCCGACTCAGGCACGGAGTGGAAGTGTCATGTTCAAGAGCGACTTGCTACCAATAAAGTTCTTTGAGTTTCTTCCCAATTTTTCCCCAGTCATTGCTGACCAGTACCTCTTTAATTTTGTCAAGCTTGAGGAGGATAACATATGCTTGTTCTATAATTTGCCCTTCGGGCAAACCCATCGCTATGTTTTAACGAGCCTAGCGATAGTGAAACTCGTTCTCGTCTAAAGACAAGTTTGTCGCTATTTAATGTTTTTAACGAGTCTAACGACAAAGATAACTCGGTCCTTTTCATTTTTAGAGAGTCTGAAAAGGTACGTAAAGTCAACTCCGAAAGTCCTTTTTCGTCATCTAATCCCTTAAGTCTGAAAAAGTATAAAATAATACAGAAGGGATGAGTTTTCGATAGTTTTAACGAGCCGAACAAAACAAGCGCTCGATATTTTTGTGCAATAATCCCTCAGGTCCAAAAAGATTAAAATCTAGAGGAGGGATAGCACTTCCGGTCTCTTTAACGAGCTGGAAGGCCAAAACTCGGCAATCTTTTCATATTTTACGAGTCAGATGAAAAGAGCTTAAAGAAGACTCGTCTTTTGAGGAACGAGTGATAAAACGGGTTAGCAGCTGATTCCAGGTAAGGGTTGGAATTTTCCAAGCACGACAGTGTCACAAGGATGGCTAGTGAAATCACTCTTCGCAGCTGTTCCTCAAAATGGGTAAACAATCATATGGAGGTGAACGATCGGCCAATGGAAAATTGGAGGTGACGGTGCAAACACGACCAAGGCTTTAATGGCTGATAATGTTACATTCACGGTGGTTATTTACCGGAGGGTAGTTCATTTTTTAATGAGCTTAAACGCGGAAAAACACTGCTCAATCTTATGTTTATTTTTTAACGAGCATGAACTATGTGCTAAAACTTCTCGATAATATGGTCTAGTTTTGATTTTTTACCATAGATAGCTTTTCCTTTTCAAAGATAGTACTGTACTCTCAATTGCTGCATCAAACTAGTTAGAAATGAATAACATTTGCATGAAAATGAGATTAAAACACTAATATATCACTTTGAACTACGTAAAAAACTATTAAAAAGTGTCTTTACCTCTCATTTTACCATTTCATTTGAACTTGGTTTGTTGGAGCTTTGGACGTGCCTCTTCCCCCTTGATTTTCATCAGCTGATTTCGGGAGATTCTGTGGATGATTCTCAGCGCCGTCTGGACCAGGTAGGAGCTAAACTTCAGCTCTTTCATTTCATGGTTTCCTTTCTGCATTCTGTGCTTGATTTCCTGTTTTCCTGAGCCCCTGGGGTTTGATGGGGTCGCTCTGCCATCAACGCACCTTGGGCACTCGAAACCTGCGTTGAATGTCAAGCAGTATGAAGGCAGTTTGACCTTCAACGCAGGTGGAACACTGTGCAGGGTGCGTTGGGCGCAGAAAAGGATTTTATTGCACAGTTTTTGATGAAAATTTTTGCCTGTTTCTCATCAAAACCAGGATCTAACTCATCTCATGTTTGTTTTTCAGAGATATTGGAGCAAAATGACCCTTACATGCGAGAATGGGAACACAAAGAAGAGGACATGATTGCTTTACATGATCCGGTTACGGTGAACGCGCTGCGGAACTGTGGCCTGCTGAAGTTCTTCCGTATCTCTAGCATGAGACAGCAGATCTCCCTACTACAGTATTTGCTCGACGCTTGGGATCCTATCAACCAAGTATTTCAGATTAGGGGCAAATCTATCCCCTTGACCGCAGTAGAAATTTACTTCTTGACTGGCTTTTCGAGGTGGGGTGCCCCCATTTCTTTGTCAGGTTCGGCCCGAGGGAGTGACTCTGTGAGAGATTATGTCCGCCAATATTGCAGGGAAGGATCTCAGCCGAGTAAAGACGACAAGATCGTTATCTGTGAGGTTGCTGACAGGTCCCTCAGGTCTATCTTGTATACTATTGGTAGGATGGCCGGTAGCGCATCTCTTCACGTAGCCAACAGATCCTATGTGCAGCATGCCTTGGAGTGCCTCCAAATGAAAATATTCAACTGGTGTGATGCAGTACTTCTTCAGATGAAAATTCAGTTAACCAAGGTAAAGGACGGGAAGTTGAAGAACTTTGGGTTTGGTTCTATTTTGATCGCCTTTGCTTTGGAGAAGATACCACTGATGCAGCCACAGTACATTACACTCGACTTTCCTTCTCCTACTGAACCACGCATGCAGAGATGGGTTGATCACATGTCTAGGCATGCCGGTCAATCTCAGATTTCTTTCTCTGATACCTTCTTCAGGTGGTTCGAGCATCAGGAGATGGTCTATTCCGAGTATCCGTATGTTGGCATGGACTTCCGGGGCGATTCGGATTTGGTACTGCCGGATGGTAAGCAGTGGGGCGCTATTGGTAAAATATTCGACCATATCATTGTTTACTGTTTTTATTTATAATGTCCTTGTGCTTTATTCTATCAAGACTTTAATCAAACTCATGTGTGCATGCAGAGGTTGGTCCTGTTCATCCAGCAGTTCGCCTGAGAGCGCCAGCCGCTGCCCCAGCAGGGGAGACTGTTGGGAGGGTTATTCTTCGTGACCTTGATGTGGCCGAGACCCTTACAGCTGTGCAGGAGCAGGTTGAGAGCCTTACTCTCGGCATTCCAGATGTGAGGATCGACGAGTTAGCTTTACAGTTGCAGCGGCATACTACTGGTATGCCTAGACGATGGACTCGTCTCTTACGCATGATCGCACAGGCCGTGACGTGCTATCATGAGCATCACTAGACTAGGGTGCCCCCTAGCATTTTTGAGTTTTTGGGTCATGCGACCGATTTTGTCTTGGTTACAGAACATTATATGTAAACCATAAACAGCTTATATATATATATTATATATATATATATATATATATATATATATATATATATATATATATATATATTTTTATTTTTTTTATTCTGGTTGAGTTATGTGATCCACATGTACAACATTGATGATGCGTTTATTTTTATAAATGTCGCAAATGTCTATCTAACACATAGTTTGCTAATGAGTCGGTTAATGTGTTTAAGTTTTTGGAAATATGCTGGTATTGAATTAAATCAAACTGTCTTTCCAAAATCTTAACCCTTAGAAACATGCGATAAATGGCTGGATTTCGGACGGAATATATACCATTGAGTTGTAGTATTACGAGTTGTGAGTCTAGCCTGACGATTAGTCGGCGTATACCATGGGTGATGGCATCAGAGAGTAGTTCTATCAACGCGCTATAATCAGCGATGTTATTCGTTGATTGCCCAATACATACACCTCTGAAACTTACTAACTCGCCGCTTGGATCAAAAATGGCCCAGGCTGCGGAGGACAGGTTCCGCGAACTACGACTCACTCCGTCGGCATATCCAACACATGTCTCCGAAAGGTTTGACATCTGCAATAAATGTAAGAAGGTGGATTACTCGACCAAAACAAATACTTTAGCGAAAACAAAATATAACAAAAGCATACTGGTCACTATTTAAGCATAGTAACGCTTGAGGTACAACCCATTACGGGGTTGCGCCAGTGGAATTCCGTGATAATCCATTAACTCGTATGCTCCTTTTGCTAACACTCGTTTAACAATATAGGGGCCCATCCATAAATAATTAAATTTACCTGCTCCCAATTTATCGGATTCTTGGTCGTAAAGCAAGACCAAGTCACCTTCTGAGAAGACACGGGGTTTGACATTTTTGTCGAACTACGCCTTGACTCGTTTCTTATGGGCTTTGTTAGCCAAAGCGGCATCATGATAGGTTTCATCCAATTGGATTAATTCCAAGAAACGGGCCTCTTCTCCTGAAGTTCCGGGGAGGAGATCGATTGCGAGTTTAAGAGACGAGATTTCGCACTGGACAGGTACGACTGCTTCCAGGCCATATACTAGTTGGAAAGGGGTGAACCCGGTCGCATTCCTTACCGATGTTCGGTAAGCCCACAAGGCTAAGTACAGGATTAGGTGCCACCTTCTTTTGTGAACTCCGATTATCCTTTGCAACATATGCTTCAGGACCTTGTTGATCGCTTCAACTTGTCTGTTGGCTTGCGGATAATACAGAGTAGAGCTGTCGTGAGACAATCCTAGCTTTGCAGCTAATTCAAGCATCATGTGATTGCGAAAATGCGATCCATGATCTGTGACTATAGCCTGTGGTATGCTGAATCTGGCGACTACATGATTGAAAAAGAAAAGGGCAGTTGTTTCACCAGTGTTATCTAATGTAGGCATCGCCTCGGCCCATTTGGTAAAATAGTCAACTGCGACTATGATATACCCATGCCCCCTGGTCGAGGTGGGGTTACATGTCATGAAATCGATGCCCCATTTGGCGAACGGCTCAACAACAACTATTGGCTGTAGCGGTGCAGGTGCTCTTCTGGTTTTGCTATCAAAAATTTGACAAGCATGGCAACTTCTGACTGCGGTTATGCAATCTTTGAACATGGTTGGCCAGAAGTATCCTGCTCGTAAGATTTTTTGTGTTGTAGCATAACCAGATTGATGCCCCCCAAAAGCTCTTGAATGACACTCATTCAGAGCTTTTTCGGCCTCCTCATGGGTGAGGCACCTTCTCAGAACTGTATCGATACCATGACGGTAAAGCGTATCACCGATGATCATGTAGTCTTTTGCTTGGTATCGTATACGTTTTTGTTCAGAGTGAGAGGTATTTGGCCTGAATTTTTGGGTCTGGAGATAAATTATTATATCTCCATACCACTCATTGCTTGTAGATATCAGAAACAAATTCTCATCCACGATTGATTCTTCGGATGTTTCATCGTTGGACGACGATGGGAGATCGCACAATAATTCTGCGAAAACTAGAGCTTTCTTTGATTTGGATTTTACAAATTCCAGATCAAACTCTTGAAGGATTGCTATCCATTTTGAATATTTGCCCCCAACAACTGTCGCGACAATATATAAGTCATGGGGTTGCAATCTGACAGAATGGTAGTTTTCCGAAAGAGGACATAGTGTCGAAACCTTTGTATCGCTTGAACAACTGCAAGCGCTAGTTTTTCAACATAAGAATATTTACTTTCTGTATCATTTAAGTTTCTACTTAAATAATATATAGGGTGTTCAATTCCATTGACTTCTTGAACTAAAACCATTGCGATGGTTGTATCTGCTGCAGCCAGATACAGGTTAAAGTCTCTTTGATAATCGGGTGCGTACATTAATGATGCTTTTATTAAGGAATCCTTTAAAGCATCAAAGGAAGCTTGCGCAACCTGATCCCAGATGAAGGGTACCTCCTTTTTCAAAAGACGTGTATAACCTTTAGCAATTTCGGCGTAATTTGGAATGAACCTCCTCAGAAAGTTTGCTTTCCCTTGGAGTTTCTGAATCTGAAGCAGATTTGAAGGTGGAGGAAAATTGATGATTGCCTGGACCTTGCAAGGGTCGAGACGAATCCCATCCTTTGAGACTACAAAGCAAGTAAACGACCAGAACTGACGCAACATACACATTTGTGCGGATTGAGTCGTATCTTGTAGTGTCGGCAACGTAGAAATATCGCTCTTAAATGCTGCGGATGATCAGTCCGCTTTCGCGAATGAGCCGGAAGGTCGTCGAGGTATGGTTGAACAATGTTCTTGATGTCATGGAAGGCATAATTCATTGCCCGCTGAAACGTCGCCCCTGCGTTCTTTAAACCAAAGGGTAATTTTCGATATGCGAATGTGCCCCACGGACAAATGAATGCAGTCTTTGACTGGTCCTGTGGGCGGATATTTATTTGATTATACCCGGAAAATCCATCCATGAATGAAAAGATTTCACATCCGGCGCATTCATCAATTATCTGGTCGATGAAGGGTGTAGGGTAGTTGTCTTTCGGACAAGCTTGATTTACATCCCTATAATCAACACACACTCTAATTGTCCCTTGTTTCTTCATAACATGGACAATATTCGATACCCAATCGGTTAGAGGAACCGGGTAGATGAAACCAGCATGGAGAAGTTTTTCAACTTCTGCCTTAATGGTAGCGACTTTCTTGGGGTGCACCTGCCTGAGCTGTTGTCGTACCGGTTTGACATCTGGATACATCTTAATTTCGTGCTCAATTATACTCGAGTCAATGCCGGGCATTTCATCATATGACCAAGCAAAGACATCTCTAAACTCGCAAAAAAGAGCATTATATATTTCTAGTTCTGAAGGAGAACAACCTTTGCCGACATAAATATTCTCTACAACATTTGTTTTAGTCGAGATATTTATGGCTATAGTCTCTTCAATATTGGATAAGTTTCGCTCGGAATCCACCGTATTTACAGTGTTTGATAGGAATTCAAAAACTGTAGGGTGATAAAGGTCATCTTGAGTATCTTCTTCATAATCTGGAAGAAGGGAACGATGGTGGAAATCATTCCATGGTGTCCCCTCAATCAACATTGATTGTAGAATTCCTTTGTCGGTTCCATGCACTCTTGACCAAGGATCTAAAGGGGTACCATATTCTCTAGACCTATCTACCCAAACGCTTGATGAGCGTTGATTTGGGTTCGCCTCCCATGCCCGAAACATTGATTGCTACAATATTTCTATTGGGCTTGGGGGCAAAACCATTGCATGATCCATGTTGATATCGTCTTCTGAGATCTTCGTGGAAGATATCATATTGCAGGTACCTATCGACGCTACTTCCGCCAAATCAATTGGAGGTGGAAGAGCGAAAGTTCCCATTAATATAGGATCTTTCAGTAGGCCTACTCCGATATTCTAAAGCGAATGGGGGCTTCCATGGATCATGGGAATGCTTCCTGTAACTTGTGAACCATTAGGGAGGAAGTTTTGCTGGTCGACGATCGTAATCCCCCCTTGAAAAGGGAATGCAATCTTTCTAAAATAGGTCGACACAACAGCTGCCATGGCATAGATCCATGGTCTTCCTAGTAGAATGTTGTAATCAAGATTCCCATCGATGACTTCAACATGTATTTCTACTGTTTTTCCCCCTAGTTCAACCTTCAAGTTATTTAGGATACCATACGGGGTGTATGTCCTTCCGTTGAATGTTTTTAATGTTGTCGAGGATCGCGACAAGGTTGGAGATCCTAAAGTTTTCCAGCAACTCATCGACATAATACATGTAGATGCCCCCTCATCAATAATTGTTCGATGAACAGTTTTGTTGAGGGCTTTCACTTGGATAAGGAAAGCTAGTTGAGCTGGTAACTGAGGATCGTATCCTTTGTGGTCAAAGGATACAAGATTGGAATCCTTAGGATCAATTCCACCAATGGCTGATAACAAAGCCTGCCTTTGGGATGGGCAATTTTGTAGTACTTCAAGAGTCGACATAGCGGATGGCGATTGGGCCAAATCTTCCACTATGTTATAATGCTGCGTTGCTCTGGCGCGAGGATTAAATGTCGACTTGTGTACTACCCCCTTTGGCGGTTTTATTGTTAATTCAGGAATGATGGGTGGTACAACTTCTGTCGAAGTTGCTGTCGAACTTCTTGGTTGATCTTTTTCCTTGCCGTTCGACAGTTGCGGATTCCCGTAATCTTTGTTCCTTGTTGAAATCAAAGCATCATTTTGTTGCTTGGAAATCGACAACATAAGCACTTGTGACGGGGAAGCATTTCCACTATCAACCAGATTTGTGCCTGGATTTGGAAACGGATCAGTTAACACAGCTGAGGTTTGCGAACTCTTAAAGAATCTTTTAAGCTCAGCTTTGTATGGACATTGTGAGGTCCAATGATATTCATCACATATGTGACATCCCGTTGAGGGTGGTTTCCTATTTCCAGGAGGGTTCGAAGAATTTTTTTCAGGAGATGACTCTCCTTGTTTCTTCTTCTTCCCTTTGTTTTGCTTCTTCTTGCTTCCTGGTTGTTTGGTTTCTTTTCCTTTATCTGCTGATACGACATTTACTTCTGAAGCAAGAATTTCGTCTTTTGCATTTTGATCCGAAATCTTACGGGCCTTCTTGGAGTTGGCCTTTGTCGATTTCGCGTTTGTCGTGCCAATCACGCCATCACTGGTGTGAGAGTCATTGTTTGATTTAGGATGAGGAGGAATTGAGAATTCCGGTCTAGGGGCGTCAGGTATTTTTTCCTAGAGCGTGCTAGACTGAGTATAGACTAAGTCTAGATATTGTGCACGAGCGATAACTTGCTCTTCCGTTACGACTCCCCCCTTTGCCACATCTTCCGTTATAGCAGGAAGTAACGACTTGATAAACCATTCAGCTAATAGCTGATCGAGAACGTATGTTTTTACCATCCTACGACGACGTCGCCACTCATGTATATGATCATATATGTGAGTGGCCGTTGTCTGTTTGAAGTTGGTTAAGATTTCCGTTCCCGTTTCATACCTTATTGGTAATTGAAAATGGGTTAAGAAAGTCGTGGCTAAGGTGCTGAAATTGTCGAACGAAGCTCTAGGCAATTCAATATACCATTTTGCCGCTGGACCTGTTAACGTCCTCTGAAAAAGGCGAAGCCTTATCGAATCGTCGTTTAGGGTGTTTGATGAACACCATAAATGAAATGTCATCACGTGATTCAATGGGTCCTCACCTAGATTTCCATTAAATTTAGGAATGTCTGAAGGAAGTTTGTGAGGAATCGCTGGCCACCAAGGGGTGTAAGCAATTGGATCGTTTGTTAACTGGTGTAAATCGGGTAACTCTAAAGTTGCCACGAATGGTAACTGTTGATTTAGGTTAGGCGAAGCATACCTAGGATATGATGGAATTGCCTGAGCAGTTGGTCTTTGCATACCAGCATAATGTAATTGATGCTGGTATGACTGATATGGTTGGTGGACATGACCACCGTAAAGTGGTTGATTTTGACCATTTTGAATGTACAGTTGTCCACTGTTCGCAAAGATCTGCTGCTCAGAACCTTGGTATACTTGTTGGAATTGTGGTTGTTGATATTGCACCAACCATGGTTGCGAAGCCATGTTCTGTTGCGCTATACTAACCGTTGGGCCAAGGTGTGGGGTAATTGTACCCGTTTGGACCTGTGCCGCCCCACCAGTCGGCGATTGTGGTTGAGTCACAGGGTCAAGGGGCTGTTGCATTACAACCTGAGAGATCTGAGGTTGACATACAATAGTCAACGTTTGAACTTGCGACACTGTCACAATAGCTGGTGTAGTCGGGATGTTCGACATAGGTACATATTGCTGCATAGAATACACAACCCTTGGTTGTTGGGGTAGTATAGGTACCCAACCACTTGATATAACTCCAGTATAACTTGAATACTGTTGTGAACTCCCGTATGGATATCCTCCCGGAGGGGGTAATGAAAGGGCATACTGCCCCCCATATGGTGGCAATCCGGAACTCAAGGGGATTTTCTGCCCTTGGGGGCTGGATTGCCCAAATTAACCTCTAAATGGATCAATTTGGCGAGTCTCAACATAAGAGTTTCCGGATATTATTCCGGAGGAACAAACAGGAATGGACCATACTGTCGAAATAGTCCCTGGGTGGACTCCTTCTAGCGGTTGTGAGCTAGTCGGAACAGATGGTATGCCGGCAAACATTGTCAGAGTGGCGGCAGGGAGTTCTGCTGTCGCTGTGTCATTTGACACAGTCCTATATGTTGACGGTTGTTCAGACATTTTGAGTCTATCCAAAATATTACCTAGCGATTCTACAGGAACTTCCACTGGTGGTAGACTAACTTCTGATGTCGAAGGAAATAGAGTGACCCCGACTCCAAAATGTGTTGGAGTAGTTGCTTGCGGATCTTCTACAATTTCCTCTATCACAATCAAACCAGGTGGAAGGGGAAGACCGTCAGTCCGTAAAATATTTCTGGTGCCGAAGAAGGAGTTGAATCAACAACGACAGATGTTTGAGGAACAAGACTCTCTGAACCGGTTACAGATGGAACTGGTTCAGTAACACAAGTGTTTGCTCTCAGACTAGGATCAGTGTCACTGTCCCTCTGTGGTTGTTGAACTTCTTCTGTATAGGCAGGGTTTCCAGAAATGTTTGGAGTAACCGGAATCTCAGATGTTGTTGGAACACTTGTTATAACTTTGATAGGAGATTTTGAACCGGTTAAATGAGTTCGCTTTGTCCGTATTGTTTTCGATTCCGGAGACAAAGACGGTTGACTCGTAAGCCTCCGTGAACGACGGGGTTTCAAATGAATTTCTTCCACGATTGCAGATTACTCGATCAACCAAAATACAAAAGGGGAAAGTGTGTTTCCGAATTAAATGAATTTTTAGACGCTTTAGACACAACTTGCTTTTTTAATTTTAAAGAGTCGAGAAAAAGCTAAAGATGACTCTAGTCTCCTTCGATGTTTTAACAAGCCCAAAGTGACAAATGCTCGGATGGAATTTTTCCGTTATAGAGTCTGAAAAATGCCAAAAGGAACTGCTCTGGAGTTCTAGGTAGAGGGTGTGCCAAACTTTTCGCAAAACTGCATAATACTTTTTAAGGTATGGGCGGTCAATCTTCCCGAATGCTGTGTTCAGTGCATTGTGATCAGTAGGGTGGTCGACACGGCTTCCTAAGGATAAAGGTTTTATGCCTATAGGGGTCTCCCAATATATACTCGACGGTACGTGGGAGCACAATCCATACTGGCGCTATCATCCCTCAGGAGGAATCACCAAACCATCAGCGAGATCGACAGTCACCAGGTTTTATGACGCTGGAACACGTCTCTAGCCTAGACCTCTATGTTGTGCGTTATGTTACAAAGCGTTGTTAAGTTCATTCAATTTATTTTAGGTTGATCTTTCTTAGAAGTTTGCCTTTTTCGATCACCACGAGATGTATGATACAATTCCTAAATGCAGTCTAAAGATGATAAGCAAGCTTTTATATCTTTTCCACAATGAAAATCCTAGCTACAAGGGGAAAAGGAAGATACAAACTTTTCTCAAAGAGCATAGAGCACACTGTAACGCACTTTTCCCTAAATCAAAGCATGCAAACTATCAAAATGAAAATGCACAAATGCATGTATTTGTTTTCGCTTCCTTAATATTGATGCCTAAAAGGAAAGCTGTTGTACAAATTTGAATTCAATTTCAAGTGAAAACATAAACAAGTTCCTTTTTCAAAATCAAAAAGACGATTACGACACTTTATGATTTACTTGTTTCGACACTAGAAATGCATAAATTCAAACCAAACGACAAAAGTAAAACTCAATCAACTGTGAACAGCAAACAAACTCACTCCTAAGATCAAAACGACACTTACGATAGGTCTAGATCTAAGGGCGACAGTATGACTAGTTTACTTTTGTAATGGGAAACTGCAAATGATGTAACAAATACACAAAGAACAAATATAGTTTCTTTATACAACTGAGGCAGAATTGAGGCAAAGAAAAGGGGTTTCAGATAGGTACACTGACTGATAACAGGCTGCAAAAACAGAGATGAAACTGAGCAAAAGGAAGTAGGGAACCACAGCTGCACAAGCAAAGGCTGATCGGCGCACCCTCAGCACAGAGAAACTGAACTTCAGCGCAGGTAGCCTTCACGGGACCTGCGTTGAAATGCAGAACCTCTTCACAGAGTCTGCACTAAAGCAGAAACGAGAGTTGTTTCTGGGTTCTGGGTTACGGTTTGCAGTTAAATCAACAGTTTTTGGACGGATCAAAGCTATCAATGAGGTACAATTAGGAGGATGATTTAAAGGAGGACTAAGATCTATCACAAAGGGCTGTTAGAGCACTTGTGGATCAGTTTGTTTAGATCATAAAAACAGGCCCAGTGAGTGGACTAGAGTGGCAGATCTCTACTTTGCATTTGAAAATGGCAAATGCATTTCGATTCGGCACTCCTGAGTTTATGAGAAGAACAACAATAAAAACACAAATAAACTAACAATATACTCTCCCCAGTGGAGTCGCCAATTTGTTGTTGGGAAAAGTATCCAATTCGGAATGCCCCTATCCCACTCTAAGAGGTGATAGTGCCTTAGCAACAAACAGGTAAACTTATTTGAGTGTTCTTCTTTATGAAATGCAAGTGAGGAAGAAGGATCTAACTAACTTGTATCTTCCGCTAGTTTGTCGATCCAAATCACTCCTCTCTTCAGTAGCTCCCAGCTGCTTGCTCCTTCACCGGCCCAGCTTCACTGAATTCCTGCAAGATCACAAGAGAGAGAAACTACACAAAGATACAGATATACATTCATAAAAAGCTCAAGATCAGATTAAGCTAAACATGTAAGCATAACAAAACATCATTGGTATACAACATGTAGGAGAAGCTCAAATAGTTTATTGATATAGTAATAAATTCCAAGAGGAGATACAACCAAGTGAGGCCCGATCCAGCATCTACCTCCTGGCAAAAGAATCCCTTCCTCTCCTCCAACAAAGCATAAATCACCCAATGTACTAATCTCAATCTCAAACCAATAGCAATTCTCTGCAAAGTACAAAATTCCAGCCTCCTGAACCTCTGGGTGAGAGATCCATATATAGATGTAAGCAGAGAGGATGAGTCAGCTTGTGTTTTGACTTGTGGCTTCTCTCTGTCAGTTCTTGCTTCCACTTGGAGGTTGAGAACCTCTTACTCATCACTAGTCGAATTCATTGAGGCAAGTGTCATTGAGGAAGATTCTGGAAGCTTCCAGGGCCTTTCCACCTCGTTGAATGAACTTGCCATTTGTCATTTCCCGCTCAGCGCACCATGGTAGTGCTTCTACCTGCGTTGCAGTGCACCTGGCCAGTGTAATCTCTGCATTTCAGCGCAGACAGCTAGTGGGGCCTCTGAATTGATCCTGAATTGACTGTTTCCGAGTGGTTTTTGGTGAAGAACTTCTGGGAGAAGCTGTCATTGGTTGGCCTTGTTCCTCTAGGGGTAGGAACAACTCATTTAGGGACTTTGGATCCCTTGGATTATGGACATTTCATGCTCAATGTTGTAAGGCACAAAAATGTCTATAACATATAGGCTAGAAGTAGAGTTGTGCATAGGTTGATTTCTAAAATCTAGCAATTTAGTGGAGTTATTATTAGTTAAACTCATTTATCTGAGCTCTAGTAATTAGTAGATTCAGTAGGATTTCAATTCAATAGTTATAACAATTTTTAACTCACTGATCTCTAAGTTAACTGATCAATACTAAAAATAGACCCAATCATGCATTGAATTCAAACTGCCCAGTTGAGTGGAGGAAAAAGGAACCAATATATTTATTATTGTATATTAGAGAGTGCATATAGTTTGTATGGAACATGTGAGACTCTTCTCTTGGGAATTTGAAATAAAATAGGGGATTCTACTATTCTTTAGGAGCCAATTTCCTTAGGAATTATGCAAGGAACTAAGAGGAGAGGGAGGCAAACATTTGGCTAAATATTTTTTTAGAGCAGTCTTATGAGGAGAAAATCAGAATTGGGGTGCAGGGTGTGCTTCATGTGTGAAGCAGTCATTGTAATTGATCATTTTTTTCTCATCTATTATAATAAAAATAAAGGAGGGGTTTTTCCTAGTTGGGCTTCCCTATAAAATCATCATGTTCTCTTTGTTTTGATGGTTTCATGTTATTGCATGTGTTTCTATCATGTATTTTCCTTTTTTCAGAATAGTAGAAGAAATTTTTGTCTCTTCATTTCAGCTCGATTTCATTATCAGTAGAAAATTTCTTGCAATTTCTACACTAAGAGAACATAACACGCTCCCAAGAAACATGTCCTCCTTCCTTTTCTGAATTTCACCCTTAAGCAATCCTTCCTCCTAGTTAGGTGCATGGCGCACCAATAGTGATCAAGAATTCCCCCTTCAGCGTTCAACAGTGCACCCTGTGACTAGCTAAGCACACATCACATCATCAGTCATCAAGTTTATAGAGGCGAGTTTTCGATGAAAATCACATCAAAACACAATTTTCAACGTGTTTTAGACCAAAAAGTGTGGTTCATCATTAGGACAAGATGAAGAACTAGATCATGGCTACAAGTTAAATAGAGAAATAATCTCCATCATTCAGGAACTCCTTCCCTCTTCGAGATACACCCTATGCCCTCGACCAAGTCATCACCCTCAGTTGAGCGCATGGTACACAAAAAAGCCTTAGCAACCTTCCTTCATCCTTCAGACTTGCACCTTATACCCTCCATCATGCCTTTCCTTCCTTGTTGAGCACACAAATCATCCTCAAGCCTCAAACACTCATCCCTTCCTCCTTGGAAGTGCAACCTTCACTCAGAAGTTTCCCTTGTTCTTCCTAAGTGCACTATAAACCATGAACAAATAAGTTACATGAAACATGTTAGAATAGGATATTTTTCAGAATGGTATTTGCTTGCCATCAATGATCTTAGTTTTAAGTATTCTAAAACAACATGGTGAGGATGCATGAAGAGATATGTCAAAGAGGGCAGTCAAAGGAAACATTCAAAAGCCAAGAACACAAGAAGTGAAAAAATGAAGAACAATGAAATCCTGATGATTGAAGTGGTCCAAACGATTCCATATGATCAAAGACCCTTTGGAGGGTAAAGGCATAAAAAACATGGAAGATGCACGAGATATTGAAGAAACAAGTGGAAACATTGTCATCTTTCAAGAATTTCCATGTCATTAGTCACTATGAGTCCAAATCATCAATTTTAGTGACTGGTCATATTTCCACCCCATGATGATGTGGAAATCATGATGTAATTATTGTAAATACAAAGAAGTGGAAGTCGAGGAGTCATGTATGGACAAAAGATCCATCTAAAGAAGTCTAAAAGACACATGTAATTCCAAAAGTCATATGTAATTCCAAAATTCATTTAAAAGTCCAAGAGTTGTATAGAAGTCCAGAGGTCATTAGAAGTTGAAATGTCATATGAGAAACTCAAGAGTTGCGGGGATATGAAAGGTCATGCCTCAAGTTTGAAAAAAGCCTCATTACTCAAACAAAATACCTTTTACCTTGACTTATCTCACAAGGCACTAGAGAGATAGAGATAGTTCTTTTGCAAAGCAAGTAGTGGCTCTAATGCTCCACTATTGGAGCTAGTGATGTTCATTGTAGTCATGTATCTTGGAACTCTTACTTAATACTTGAAGCCATTTGACCAACACATTTTCATGCATTGATCGTCGATGTTTTGAGACTATTATTCTAATTCTTGTGGTTTGTGTAGGCTTTCATATGTACTAAAGTAATTAAACTATTTCAATGAATTTGGTGCTCCACTTGTTTGAAATGTGTTTTGGTGATTTGAATGATCATTGCACCTATGTGAAATATTTCGCTTGATGTCTAATGATTCTTCCTTGTTTATGTGTGTGCATATTTACTACATCAGTACTTCTACTTTTCTTTTAGGGACTCACTTTTCTTCCTTGTAGTGAAGGAAACTTAATACATTTACAATAGAACATATCACAAGGTGCACTCTCTTGCTCATTCAGAAGCACATGAACTCTACTCTCCAATGCTAATTACTTAAGCCAAGGAAATGCAACCGAGTCACGATTCCGGATAGTAATCCTACACCAAACGGTGTGAGATATAATTGGGACCTCATATTAGGGAGATTCTCTGTATGTTGGCGGGATCTAGCACCATCAACACTAAGATGACCTAGTAAACATGGTGACTCTTAGACTTGATAGGTTAAAGGAGATTGAATATGAGGTTATTAGTATCAAGAAAAAGTTGAATGCAATTTAGGATAGACATAAGAGCTATGTAGATCAACAGAGGATGCGTAGAGAGTTTCAAGTGGGGGATTATGTGTACCTCAACATTAAACCAAGGAGAGGCTAATTGAAATTGGGTTGTTGTGCTAAGTTGGCACCCAAGTTTTTTAGACATTTTTAGATTTTGGAGAGAGTGGGACTAATAGCTTATATACTAGCCTTGCCTCCCACCATAAAGGAACATGATGTATTCCACATATCCTTACTGAAAAATTATGTGCATGATTCTAATCATGTGATCAATTGGTTTATGATATAGGTGGATCCCGAGGTAGAGTTCTAACCCGAAACTTTGTGTATCCTAGACTAGAGGTAGTCAGTGCTCCATAACTGAGTAATAGAGTAGGTCAAGGTGCAATGGAAGAATTTTGGACTCGATGAGGCAACTTGAGAGCACGCAAATAAAATGAAAATATTGTACCCTTTTTTGTTTAATATGAAGAGGATGTAAAGGAGTTGTTTCTATAAAGCTCAAAATTTATTTTGTTGTCTTTTCCAGTTTTGTAAGAACATTGGGGATGACGTTCCTTTAAGAGTGTGGGGTTTGTAACACCCTTGCATTTTTTATGACCATTATAAACATTTTTTTTTATAATTTAGCATCTCAATGTAATAGTTGATTGCTGGCATAAACTTCATTTTAATATAATGAAAATTATTACTACTGAAATTCATTCAAATTCCGATCATGGTGCCAAATTATATGAATGCTCTATTTAATGTTAATCATGATTTAACACTCTAATTAATACCAAAGATAAAATAAACAAATATTAATGCTTGAATTAAATTAACTATGGATTAATGTATTAATCAAATATAATTAATTAAATTATCATGTTATAATTAAGAATTAATTAGTAACTATAATATTAATGATGATTAATCATTAATTTAGTTCATTATTATTAAAATCTGAGGAGAAGGGACACAGGCCATAATCCGAGGGGATGGAGTCTGACGAGAACCATCATAACCATCTCATTCAAAATACTAAATCTCATGACAAGGAAGGGGCTACTTTTATCAGGTTGTCCATTAATGCAAATGGCGATGGGATATGAATCCATTCCCTTCTTGTGCAAGAGGGTAATGTGTTGAGAAGGGAAACAGGGGCAAAGAGGGATTTGTTGGAAATAGTACTAAGAAGGGGGGTGAATTAGTATTAGTCAAATCAATAACATTTTCTTTCATACTATGATTTATATACGCTACTTCAATGAAGGTAACTCGCGTGTACACATAACTTTATTTAAGGCAACCAACGTATATCTAGCAGACTTATGATTCAGTTAATTCATCATATGTTGATCTGTTGGGTTGTGTTATATTCTTTCCAAGACTAGCCCACATAGTTAACCAAGGGGTTAGAAGGGGGCCAAAGCCCCCCCCCCCCTTTGTTGCGCCGATTGCGTAGTGGGGGGGAGAGGTCATAGGGGGTTTGAGGGGTGCAGGTAACCCCACTCTATGGGGTCTGTGGCAGCGCCCCAGAATTTTTTTTTTTTGGGCCCTATATTAGGTTGGGTAGACCTACCTATGGTTTTTTGCATGATTTTTCACATATGGTTTTGAACGCGATGGTTTTCGGTCCATGGTATTGGATGCTTCGGCATGTATAAATATGTATTGTAACATTGAAAGGAACATAATGAAAAATCAAGCTAGTAGTCTTGGTTTTGGGATTTGGGGGAAAATCTCTGTGTATATGTGTTTTATGTGTTATGCTCTCGCTTTGTTTATTTTCTATGTTTTATAATTCGTATGCAGTTAATTTTTGTACGGGGTTAAAACATACATTTTGTATCATAGTTGTTTTTTGCTTCAAGGGGATGCCTTTGTTGCTGAGGGGTTTCACTCGGGCCTGTGGTAGACCCTGTTTAGTGGGAGATCTACGAGATCGATTCTGGTGGTGAAAGAAGATGGCGAGTAGTGAAAATATAGAGATCGAGAAATTTAATGGTCAGAGTTTTGAGTTGTGGAAACTCAAGATGGAGGATCTGTTGGTGGATAAAGATCAGTGGATCACGATAGATCTGGGTACTAAACTAACGAGAGTGTCTGATGAAGAATGGAAGAAGTTGGATCAGAAGGCAAAGAGCACAATACGATTATGTGTCTCAGATTCAGTATTGCTGAATGTATCAGGGGAAGCTACGACGAAGGCTTTGTGGGACAAGTTAGGGGCTTTGTACCAATCTAAGTCTCTGGTGAATAAAATGTTCCTACAAAAATAGCTGTATAACCTGAGGATGAAAGATGGAGACTCGATGACAGAGCATCTGAATGCATTTAATACTGTGGTAAGTCAGTTATCATCTGTTGATATTAAAATTTCATATGAAGATAAGTGCATCATTTTGTTGTGTTCTCTACTAGATTTTTGGGATAGTTTGGTTATTACAATAGGTAGCAATGCAACTGCCTTGCAGTTTGATGAAATAGTGCCATCATTGCTAACGAAGAGGATGAGACGGAAAAATATGGAGAGCCAAAATGGTGATGCCTTGTCTGTACGAGGACAGTCCTAGAATAGAAACAAAAATAAGTCATCGAGTGGGAGATCTAAATCTCCAGGAAAATCTATAAAGGTGGTGTGTTGGAAATGTGGAAAGGAAGGGCGCTACAAAAGGGATTGTAAATCTAAAGCTCCCAAAAAAGGAAAGGGATCTGATGATGCTCCTTTTGTAGAGGCGAAAACCACCTCAGATGAAGGTGGGGATGTTTACTTGGCTTCTTCAAGTACACATGTAGATCATGAGGCATGGTTTATTGACTCAAGTTCATCTTTTCACTTCAATCCCCATAAAGAGTGGTTTTGCGAGTATGAGAAATATGATGGTGGTGATATCTTCTTGGGGGATGACAAGAAGGTTATAGTTGTTGGTCATAGAAAAGTAAAGTTGAAGTTGGAAGGTGGAAGGGTTAGAACACTTCTGGGTGTTCTGCATATGCTTGCATTAGCCAGAAATCTGATTTCTGTAAGAAAGCTGGATGATGTAGGTGTAAAAATAGTGTTCGAGAAGGATACCTGCAAGATTGTTCGGAGGGCATTGGTATTGATGCAGGGAGTTTGAATTGGTACTTTGTACAAGCTGCAAGGTAGCATTATTGTTGATGGGTGCAATAGTTCTATGGTTCCTGAAAGTGGAGCAGAAAATCTAGTGGTCTCTGGAGAGAAGACTATGCTGTGGCATCAAAGGCTTGGACATATTGGAGAGAAGGGCCTTTGAATACTTCATGGTAAAGGTATGGTAGAAGGTATGAGTAATAGCTCTCAAGATTTTTATTTTTGTGAAAATTGTGTATATGGGAAGCAGAATCAGGTGAGTTTCCCCTCTGGTGGTAAGAGGGTGAAACAGATATTAGAGCTTGTGCACAGTGATGTGTTTGAACCTGTCAAGGTTCCATCACTGGGTAAGTTTGTGTACTATGTATCATTTATAGATGACTTCTCAAGTAATACATGGATATATTTCCTTAAGAAGAAATCTGAAGTCTTTGACAGGTTTAAAGAATTTAAGCCTTTGGTGGAAAACCAGATAGAGAAGAAGATAAAGGTGTTGAGGACAGATAATGGTGGAGAGTTTTGCAGCAAGGAATTTGAATAATCCTATAAGAAGTGTGGTATAGCATGACAGAAGACTACTCCATACACACCTAAGAAAAATGGAGTTGCAAAATGAATGAACAAGACGTTGATGGAAATGACAAGAAGCATGCTCAGTGGTGTCGGGTTAGGACAAGAATTCTAGGCAGAGGCGGTGGAGATAGCATGTTACTTGGTCAACAGATCACCTTCATCAGCGTTGGAAGATAAGACTCCACAAGAGGTATGAACTGGTAAGAAACCCTCTCTTTCACATCTGAGGGTATTTGGATGTGATGCATATGTACATGTTCCAAAGGAGAAAAGAACCAAGTTGGATAGTAAATCTAAAAAGTGCATCTTTATTGGGTATAAGGATGGTTTAAAGGGTTATAAGCTTTGGAACCTAGTAACAAAGAAGGTTGTGTACAGCCAAGATGTGGTGTTTAGAGAGGTGAAAGATGTTATTAAACATGAAGTCCAACCAAAGGAACATGAGAAGATAGAGTTTGAGCTAAAGGAGGAAGAATCAGACTCTACAACAAAGGAGGAATCAGAAGATGAAGAGGCACAAACTCCGGGTGTGAGAAGATCAATTCGAGAAAGAAGGCAGTCAAAAAGGTATAGTCCATCTGCTTTATGTTCAAATTTTTCTTTATCTATTATTGATGATGATCTCAGCACTGTGAAGGAAGCAGTAGATTCAGAGAATGGAAATCTCTAGAAAGAGGCCATGGTTGATGAAATGGCATCTTTGCACAAAAATGAGACTTGGGATCTGGTGGAGTTGCCGACTGGAAGAAAACCCATTGGTAGCAAATGGGTGTTAAAGAAGAAGACAAATGCAGAAGGAAAGGTGGAGAAATACAAAGCTCGGTTGGTAGCAAAAGGTTATTCCCAGGTGTCAGGAATTGATTTTGGTGATATTTTTTCTCCTGTTGCCAAGGTAACTTCTATTAGATTAATTTTATCTATTGGTGTTGCTTTTGATTTTGATGTAGAATAGATTGATGTGAAGACAAAATTTCTTCATGGGGATCTAGAAGAGGAGATCTACATGAAGAAACCTGAAGGTTTTGCAAGGAAGGGTAAGAAAGAATTGGTATGCAAGTTAAAGAAGTCTTTGTATGGGTTAAAACAGTCACCAAGGATGTGGTATCAGAAATTTGATACATTTATATGGGGACTTCGCTTCACCAGAAGCAAATTAGATCACTGTGAGTATTTTAAATTAGTTGGTGACCGTGCTATTTATCTAGTCTTGTATGTTGACGATATGTTACTGGTTAGAAATAACAAAGAAATTATCCAGGATTTGAAGACCCATTTGTCCTCCAAATTCGACATGAAAGATCTTGGTGCTGCAAACTATATTTTGGGCATGGAAATTAAAAGAGATCAGACAAAGAGGAAGCTTTGGTTAAAACAGAGGAAGTATGTCGAGACAATATTGCAGAGGTTTAATCTGCAGGATAGTAAGCTGGAAAAGGTTCCTCTTCTTGTAGGTGTAAAGTTATTTGTTGAATAGTGTCCCAAGACATAAGAAAAGGAAGAGGACATGTCCCATGTTCCATATGCAAGTGTAGTTAGTAGCCTAATGTATGCGATGGTCTATACTAAACTAGACATTGCACATGCAGTGGGAGTATTGAGCAGGTTTATGTCAAAACCAGGGAAGGAGCATTGGACAGTAGTGAAGTGGGTTTTCAGGTATTTCCGTGGCACTAGTAATTATGGTTTGTGCTACCAAGGAAGACTAGGGTTGGATAGATTGTTAGACATCCATGGCTTTATTTATGTAGATTGGGATGGAGATCTGGATCAAAGAAGATCTACAAGTGGTTATGTGTTTAACCTATTTGGAGGTGCAGTCAGTTGGATGAGTAAGAAACAATCTGTAGTGGCACTATCAGCTACAGAGGCAGAATACATGGTAGCCACTCATGCAAGCATGGAAGCAGTTTGGTTGCAAATATTGTGTTCAAGTATGGGGTTAGTACATGGAGCTATAAGGATAGACTGTCACAACCAAAGTGCAATTTTCTTGGCAAAGAACCCTGCATATCATTCAAAGACAAAGCACATTGATGTTTAGTATCACTTTGTGAGGGATATGATACAAGACAAAAAGGTGTTGCTGGTAAAGATGGACACTTTGAAGAATATTGCAGATGAATTGACAAAATTTGTGAGCTCTGAGAAGTTCTCTTGGTGTAGAGGAACAATGGGCATTGCAGGGCTGGATAAATGATTAAGCTCTCTTGTGGCCCCCTATGGAAAGAAAACAACAAGTGGTAGAATGTTGGGTTGTGCTATCTTCTTTCCACGACTAGCCCACGTAGTTAACTGGGCGTTGCGCCAATTGTGTAGTGGGGGGAGTCATAAGGGGTTTGAGGGGTTAGATAACCCCACTCTATGGGGTTTGGGGCATCGCCCCAGAAAATTTTGTTTTCGGACCCTATATTAGGTTTGGCGGACTTACCTATGGTTTTGTGGATTATTTTTTGCACATGGTTTTGGACGTGATGGTTTTCGGTCCATGGTATTGGATGCTTCAGCGTGTATAAATATATATTGTAACATTGAAAGGAACATAATGAAAAATCAAGCTGGTAGTCTCAGTATTGGGATCTAGAAGAAAATCTCTACGTATATGTGTTTTATGTGTTATGCTCTCGCTTTGTTTATTTTCTGTGTTTTAGAATTCATATGCAGTTAATTTCTGTAGGGGGTTAAAACCTACATGATATTTAATCAATGCATCAGTACTTCATTAACCATATAAACAATAACCATGTGTAGTAATAACTGAACAAACCATCACACATAAGAAACACACATGAACAACAAGATTTAAGGTGGAAACCCAATGCGAAACAAAAACCACCTACTGCTATCTTCTTTTAATATAATAAAAACCTACTTACGATCTTGTATTGGTGCAGACTCATACCAGTATGTAGGCACCCACCTATAGAAGGCTACAACCTTCTCTCATTCTCCAACTACTACTGGAAGGGAGCTACAACCCCCTAACTCTTGTACTAGCCGATCTATTTACTAGTATGTAGGCACTGACCTACAAAAGGCTCCAACCTTCACTCTTTTTCCAGCTACTACTGCAAGGGAGCTCCAACCCCCTCGCTCTTGTACTAGCTGATCCATTTATTAGTACATAGGCGCCAGCCTACGGAAGGCTCCAACCTTCACTTGTTTCCAGCTGCTACTGGAAGGGAGATCCAACCCCCTGGATCTTGTACTAATTGATATGTTTACCAGTACGTAGGCTTTGGCCTATAGAAGGATACAACCTTCTCTCTTCCTCCAGGGACCACATTTTATAAATTTTCAGACTAGATACTCTTGGAACACAACACCACAATCTGAAGGCCTTGTTTCATCAAATTTTCATATTAAACCCATCAGCAACACTGAACCTCAAAATAAATCACCACTGCAATACAACCAATCACTGAAAACCCATCATCACTTAAGCAAATCACAATCAATCAATCTAAAGATTCAGAACACTGTCACCAAAACATAGTCACTAGAACTAAGAGTAGAACCCAAAATTCTACATCAACAACCATAACCAACTGCAACTTCAAATATCATATTACATAATGTATATGCTACTTTGATGTGCCGAACCAGCGTGTATACACGCATTTACCAAAGAAAAATAGCATACAGATCTGCAAATGCTAACTTAAAACATCACAACTATTACAGATTTCAGTCATACCCAGATTAGAACATTTACAATGTAAATCATGCGTTAGCATTCATATGTAGACTATCCATGATCAAACCATATAATAATAATTCATTTTAGGTATCATGATCTTGATCCATCATTATATCTCATCCCCCATCAACCGCTAAGGTTCATCCTTAGTTCAGATCAAGAAAAGCACCATAAACCCATAAAATGCATATTTTCTTTCGATCTCACTCTTCATATGATATTCATTACTTGCACACATTGGCCTAATGATCTTCTCCTCCTTATATAGTTTTAGGCATTTCTCAATTCCTTGGACCAAAACCACTTAGGGCCAATACCTTGGATCAAATACCTAGGGTCAATACCTCGGACTAAATACCTTGGATCAATACCTTGGACCAAAATACCTTGGACTAAATACCTCGGACCAATACCTTGGTTTTCCAACATGTAAGCACTTTTCCTCCTATGAAAGTGTGTGTATACATATACGCTCCTTTTGTTTTGTTAACCCGCGTGTATATGATGCTTGGACAAAGTGAACCAGCGTATAATTCTTAAACTACTCTCTTTCTTCAATCTCTGGAGTCTTAACCTATTGCACTGTGAACTATCATCTGAGTGAGTTTCCATCAGGGACAACACCTATATCATAATGCCAACAATCTCCCCCTTTGGACTTGATGGAAATAGCAACACCAAGACACTCTCCCCCTTTGACATCAAGGGCAAAGGTCGGACCAAGATATTCTCCCCCTTTGATATACATTATGTTGTCCATGCTCCCCCTAAGTACATGATGAATTCTTTGATTAAGCTTCCCCTTTGTACATGTTGAGATGCACTAAACCGTCCATGCTCCCCCTGAGCACATGCAAAGTCTATAAAAATTATCTTTTAAAATAATAACATGACTCTATAACTCAACTAAGTGAGTATGACCTTTCTATCACCAATGACTCATACATACATAAATCTCCCAACCAAGTGGGGATACACCAATTTGGACTCGTCCACCCAACCAAGTGGGGATATACCAAATGTTTATACATGATTGAAATAGAAATTATTACATCATCCTTCCCATGCATAGCGGGGTTACGAATTAGGTCTTTTCATGACCTTTACATCAAATGATATACATGACATTTATAACAAGGACCAACAATCTAAACAAGACCATGATAGTCATTAGCAACTATCATACACCATATACGATTTGCACCATCAACATTTGTCAGCAGCATCAAGATCAACAGCTAGTATATGTCCATCATTAGAAGTGTCACCTAATCAAACAACTATGTGGATCAAGCAATATAATTATCATCATGAACCAGGGTCTTCTAACATAATGCTAACAATGCATTATTAGAAGCATATGCTCCAGACCCCTTGAACCTGTGCCAATTGTTCATTGTTAGATATGATCATTGCAAATATTAGTAAGAATGATCAAGGCATCATCATCAATCAAATATACATCAACTTTTTAACAACTTATGAGCACCAATACATTTCCACATATCATCATGTTGTGGCCAGCAACAACCCCCCTTTTATTTAGTGTTATTCCTAATACTAAATAATTGGGGACCCTTATTTAAAAAATCAAGTTAGTGCTTAAATTTCCTTTTCGAATAAAACTTACCATCATAAGCTTAGGAAATCCCCTTGAAAAATCTAAAAAATCTAAGTTTTATGATAAGGTAAGACAAAATCTTTCCTTAGGAAATATCGCATCGCAAAAAGATGATAGGATACCACCTTACAAATCGAATTCCAACATTGCGAGATCGTGATACGTGATAATAAATTATCGCATCACATACATCAAACACAACTTACATTTAAAACACTTTAATTTGCCGATATGTGACGACGCCGATCGCAAATCACATTTCGCAGAAAACAGAATAACAAAGATTTCCAAATATCACATTCTTGCGATCTGCGATATTGCGATGTCGCGATACAATGACAATGCGATAATGTGATGTCATGAGCGATCAAATCTACGATGTTACAATTCTACGATGTTGTGATTATGCGATATTGCGATCTGCGATATTGCAAAGCAAATCGAAAAATCGCTTCATCACAGATCTTTCGGGTGCGTGGTTCAAAAAAGTATTTTCCATAAATTGACACCTGGTTATGCGCTTTAATGCTAATAAATGAGTTGGTTTCTAGTTATTAATGGAATATGGTTTCGTGCTTATCGAAAAATCATCTCATGTAAGGTGGTATACTTTATCTATCTTCGGCATTTAAAACTTTCCCATCACCCTGCCTTATCATTATTTTCACTTCACTTGTGAATTGCAGGAACGGAGAACAAAGAACGATACAAAGCAATATGCAGGATAAAATGGGAAAGAAAAGCAAAGCTCCGAGCTCTGAAGAAAACGAAATGGCGCCCTTGTATACAGACACAGCCTGCAACAGAGACGTAGGAATTTCTACGTGGGAAGGCATGTATAATCTGCTTGAAGAGGAGAATCCCAGAGTAATGGAAGTTACCGCTACTGCGGGCTCAAATAGTTCTTCTGAGGCATCTATCATAGAGCAAGCAGCAGAAGGAGCATCCATGGCAGCAAACAGTATTATTTATTGTGTAAATAAAAATTTTCACAAGGAAAATTTGATCGCAGAAACCACTCCAGGCTATTTACCTAACGTACAGAAACTAGAGACAGATTGGAAGCAGAAGGCCCAAGAAAAGGCAGAAGCAATCCAAGGGTTAACCAAGTTGAACTGGGATTATTACTGGGCATACTTGGTAAAGCCACATAGCTAGTGGATGACTCTTAAGTGTATCATCAATTTGGCATAAAAGATGGCACCAGCTCTTGTCGATTCGGTTTTCTCAGCTCAGCTAAAATCGGAAGTCGGCCAGCCGACTCTTCTCAAACAGATGCTGCATACGTGTGATTTCAAAGACCAGATACAGAAGTAGTTTTAATTTTAGATTCAATTTTAGTTTTAATTTTGTTTTATTTTCCTGAAATAAGGATGGTCATTTAAACCACATCCTACATTTTTGTGATAATTTATTTTTAGATTTAGTTAGTAGTATTTAAACCCTTCTCATGCATTTAGAGAAGGTTCCTGAAATTTATCAAAAACTTATCCCCAAAACATGCACTTCTGTACCCTCTGAGGAGGTTTTGATGAATGAATGGAATAGGATTTATTGATATTTGCATTTGATATCTGCTATTGATGTTGCACTTTAATACTCGTAGTGAATGTTAGATCAAGAAGAGATAAATCATTATCGCTTGAAGCTCATGAGTAGGACTAGTTATAAATGGTACTTCTATCTCTTAACTATTTCTGCCCTTGTGTTAAAGTGATTTTCATGTTCAGTTATTTATATATTGATGTATGGATGCCCGAGTTATCATTTGGCACTTTTGTATGGTGATAACTATTTATTTATGCTTAATGTATGAATAGCTTACTATGCGATATGTTTTTCACAACTGTTTCATCTAACTTTTTATAGGAAGTGGTTCATCTTTATTGAATTCTTTTCTCATCACAGTTGAATGATCTTTATTACTAGTCACTATTTGAAATCATTTTATATCACATAAAATAAAGGTTACACCCCGGGTTAGTGTAGATTTAGATATTTCTGCTTATTAGAATACAATTTCCATATTATTAGATTAGAGTTAGAGTAAAAGTATTCCATTTAGAAATTGTTAGAAAGAGAAATATCAGTCCATCATACACACACACAAAAATTGGGAAACTGGTCCCATATCCCCAGTCGGACCCACTATACCAAACGGAAAAGGAGCTGCTAACCAAGGTCCGGACCGGGTGGGTATCCCCCTTGTTGTAGACCTGATTTTCGGGGCTTCAACATATTTGGCACTAGAAGGAGGGCCCCGAACTGTGAATGGCAAGTAAATCTAAATCTAAATACCATTTTGAGAGTAAATCGCCCTCACCAACTCCCTCAACTTCTCTGTTGCATTTAAATCCTGAATCAGAAGTCGTTGGAGCAACAGCCGCTGCTACAAACCCTGACATTTCAAAACAATCTACTATTGAACCTCCTAAATTTGAATCTTTGATTCACAAACTTTAGCGATTTTCTATATCTCCTCAAAAATTTGATAAATCTCAAGGCAACTTGACTTTGTAATATAACCCTGCTCATCCTCTTACCAGGTTAAAAAGTGAAAAGTTTGGTGTTCAACCAACCGAATTACCTCTACCTACAAGGAAGAGAGCAAGGAAGTCTCCTAAAGGTTCTGATAGCGAGAATCTTTCATCATCATCATCCATCTAAACCTCTTCACCACGAAGTCAACCATCCACTCTTCCACTTCAGATCATTGTCCATCAGCCTACTAGAACTTTCGCAACTCCTTCTCAACCATCTGGAGTCATAATATCCTCATCTTCTCAACTGAAAGGATCATCTTCTGCACTTTCCTCTATTAGTATTTCAGCAATGGCCCAATCTCCATGGAATAACCCAGGGGCAGTCTTAATGCCTGCACCCTTGAGTCAGCTACCAGCCCATCCTGAAAAATGGCTACCTAAGTTTAATCTTGAGGCAGGCATGCTAGCGGAAGAACATATAAATAACTTTATGCTATCCATATATCTCAATGGAGTTGTTAATGAAGACGCCATTGTTCGAATTTTTCCTTATACTTTGCAAGGAACAGCTGGATCATGGTATTTCTCATTACCATCTGGATCTATTACTAGTTGGGACATCTTCCAAGAACAATTCCTGACCAAGTTCGGTGATGATAGGTCTATAGCGACATTGATCAATGACTTGTCTAACCTTAAGGCCGAGTCAAGAGAACCTATCAAAGATTTCAATTTATGTTTCAATAAAATCTTAAACAAAATTCCTACTGCTTCTTAGCCTAGCGAAGAAGTGCGAAGTGAATGGTACATCACTGCTTTACCATCGAACTTAGTAATCTTTGTTGATAGGGCTAACAAAACAACCTTAGTTGAAAATATGAAAGAAGCAATAGCAGTAGAGAAACGTATTATGGCCCTAGAAAAGAAAAATGTGATAGAAGAACGAAGATCTAAGAAGGTGTCTTTCAAAGAAGATCCCAAGAAAAAACAACCGAAAGATCCATTTGATTTAGAAGGATTACAAAAAGTTTTGAAGACCATGTCTAACAAAACGATCGACAATAAGAAACAAGTGGCAGAAACTTCTTCTAAAAAGCCATACAGGCCTTTTAAAATAAATCCTTCAACTGATTCCAAACCCCCTAACGCTATTACAAATGCTGAATCAGAAGAAGAAGAAGAGAAAAACGCTACTGAAGAACATACCGATGAAGAAGAAGTTGTAGAGTTACAAGGTATGTGGGATTTCATCCTCCTAGATGAAGAGGATCAAGAGGCATTCTTGATTAGTACTCGCAGCAGAAATCAACTTGATCCTCCTCAACCTACACCTAAGCCAAAGAGTGCAAGCTCGATGACTAATGATAAAGTCGCAGCCAAGAAAACATCACCTAAAGCGACTCAAACCAGCCCAGTCCAAACAGACACATCAACTCCATCTAAAACGCTAATCATTTCGGATGAAATGGAGTATAATATCATATAAGATATGAAAAAGGCTAGGGCCAATATTACTCTTTTTGAATTCAACAAGTTAAAACACCAACAAAAAGTAATTTTGAAAGAATTACATGTTGTACCAGTTGCACCTTTACCAGCCGCTGTAATCTCTCAAGCTTCCTATGATATGGGAGGATCTCCAACTAATACGATGAATAAGGTCGATCCAAACGATATTGACTTAATTGGAGGAATATCGAGATCTCATACTCCCCCATTTCTCCTTACTTATGAAATTTTCAATAAAAATGTGCATAATTGCTTAGTCGATTCTGGAGCTTCATCGAATATTTTACCAAGGTCAATATGTGAAAAATTGAACCTTCAACCACAGAAATCCATTGTGCGCATAGTTCAGATAGATCGATCGCAAGTCGAAGTGATTGGCGAATTAAATCCGGTTACCATAAGGCTGTCATCCAACCCAAAGGTATGTCAAGTTATCGACATTTTAGTTGTTGATATTCCGGAATTTTATGGCTTAATTCTTAGCAGAGATTGGTCAGAAAAACTTCATTGATACTTTGAAACTGACTGGTCGCATATGTGTCTCCCTTACAATGGTAAACCAAACCAAATAAAAGTTGAACACGAACGACATCAGAAATACATAGTAACAGAACTCGAGGGAGAAAATGAACTAGTAGCATATAATTCTAACATCATTGGCAACTATTCAGTAGATTATTTCCTAGGAAATTTTAATGCTCATACTTCACCTTACTTAGAACATTCTGTTTTATCTCAAGTAGAAATTTTCTCTCAAACAGATAGTTCTAAATGCATTAATTTTGTAGATAATCCTGTAAATAAATCTTTGTTTTGGAAACTATTTTTTGATGGTTCTAAGTCTAATGAAGGAGTAGGAGTAGGATGCGTGTTAGTAAGTCCAGATGGAGATAAAACTATGCTAACTTGCAGACTCGAATTGCAGTGCACCAACAATACCGCAGAATACTAGGCTTTAATCCAAGGGTTATACAAAGCAATCAGACTAGACGTCAAATACCTGCAAGTTTTCGGAGATTCTGAAATTGTAATCAGATAGGTATGTAATACTATACACTGTTTATCAGGTCATTTAAAGCATTACCAATCTTTAGTTCAAGATTTGACTGAACATTTTATAGCATTTAATATTTCATCAATTCCCAGACTCCAGAATGCTAGCGCAGAACTCCTAGCCAACGTAGCTTCCAAGCTCATTCCTTCAGAAGATTTTAGCCCTGACCGATTTTCAATTGAATTAATTTTTAGATCTATTCCTGATAACATTACCAATTGGAGGATTTTCAACGACAATCCTAATATCGTGAGTTTCCTCACATCTGGAGGATCCTACACCAATCAAATAATTGACGAAGACCAACATGACCAACAATTGCAACAGGATAGTAGTAACAATGCTATACCTAAATCAGTAGTTAAATTAGAAGACCTTTATGATTTGAAAGATGGATTCAAAAGATCTACCAATTCAAAACTCCAAAGTTAAACTTTGAATTATGAATTAGTAAATCTAGGAACTAATGCCAAACCACAGAATATCAACCTAGGTCTTGGCCTAGCCCCTGAAGAAAAAATAGCGTATATCTGTCTCTTGAGACAATACAAAAGTGTCTTTGCTTGGAATTACAATGAACTCAAAACATACGACACCTCCATCATACAACATACTATCCCAATGATCGATAATGAAAAACCTGTCCAACAAAAGTTGAGAAAGATCCATCCCAATTTAGAAAATCAGATTAAAACTGAACTCAATAAGTTATTGAAAGCCAAAATAATCTTTCCTGTTAGACATTCTAAATGGGTCTCCAATATGGTACCCGTTAGAAAGAAAAACGGAGATATTAGAATCTACATTGACTTTCGAAACCTTAACAAGGCCTGCCAAAAGGATAATTTTCCTTTGCCTTCCATGGAACAAATACTGCAGGTAGTTGCAGGCTGAGAATTAATGTCATTCTTGGATGGATTCTCAGGATACAACCAAGTGTTGGTACATCCCGACGATCAACTAAAAATTACATTCAGAACTAAGTGGGGCACATATGCATGTCAAAAGATGCCATTTGGATTAATTAACGCGAGTGCCACATTTTAGAGAGCCACGGACATCGCATTCAAGGGGTTAGTTAATAAATCAGTGGTAATCTATTTGGATTATATAGCTATTTATTCCAAGAAACGAAACAACCATCTCAAAGATTTAAAACAAATCTTCCAATGTTATATAAGGTATGGGATTTCGCTTAACCCGAAAAAATCCTTTTTCACGTTAAGTGAAGGAAAACTTCCAGGATTCGTAGTGTCAAAATCTGGAATTCACATAGATCCTGACAGAATCAAAGAAATTTCCACAGCACCCCTACCTCACAACAAGAAAGCGATGCAATCTTTCCTTGGCCAGATTAACTTTTTAAAGAGATTTGTTCCAGACTTTTCAAGAATCGTATCTCCTTTACAAGCCATGATAAAAAAGAACGCACATTTTAAATGGGGCCAAGACAAACATGATGCATTCAATCTAATCAAACAAGTAATTATCAATGCTCCATCTTTAGAAACTCCAAATTTTTCCGATCCTTTTATATTGTATACATTTGCCTCGGATAGATCATATGTTGCGATACTCACTCAAGCAAATCAAGAAAAGGAGGAAGCCCCAATTGCTTTTTTCAGTTCCAATTTACAAGGAGCTGAGTTGAATTATTCAGATGTGGAAAAACAAGCTTATGCTGTTTTTAAAGCAATTAAATATTTCAGACCTTTTTTTACTCAAAACACATACCAAGATCATAGTACCATTTCTAGTTGTAAGAAATCTTCTAGTATAGAAGGATGTGGGTGAGAAAAGGGCCAATTGGGTTACTGCCTTACAGGAATATGACGGAGAAATCAAACCAGCAAGTATCGTAAAAGGTCAAGGCTTTTGCCAAATGTTGGTAGGAGCATCGCTAATGTCCGAAAATCCATCTGCAGAGGTACAAGTGTACGAGGTAAGCCTAAAAGATGCTGAGTCATTATACGCTGATATTATTTATTATCTAAAGAATGGATATACTCCTTCAAACCTTGATCATACCAAGAAAAGAGCCCTAAGGTTAAAAGCCAAACAATATCAACTCATGAGTGACGTTCTTTTCAAAATAAATTATGATTCTGTTCTCCTTAGATGTCTTGAGAAAGCTAAAGATGAAAAAGTCTTGTAGGAACTCCATTATGGGCCAGCAGGCGAACACTACACTTGAGATGCTACTGCTCATAAAATTTTGCACGCAGGCTATTACTGACCCACATTATTCAAAGATGCACATAACTACGTGAGGAAATGTCAAGTCTGTCAAACTGCTGCTAGAAGGCAAAAGGAATCATCCTTGCCACTGCAACCAGTTACCATTGAACAACCTTTTGATCAGTGGGGATTGGACATAATAGGTGAGATTGTTCCTCAATCTTCTAAACAGCATAGATATATCCTTACGGCAACAGATTACTTTACTAAATGGGTAGAAGCGGTCCCACTCAAGACGGCTAACACTGAAAATATCACAGAGTTCATAGATCAGTTCATAATCACTAGGTTTGGGTTGCCTTCTGCTTTAATGTTTGATAATACATCATAGTTTTCTGGTAATGCAATGACTGAATTTGCACTCAAAAGGGGTTTCAAGCTTAAATATTCTGCCAATTATTACCCACAAGGGCATGGGTTAGTTGAATCTACAAATAAGAACTTAATCAGGATCATTAAGCGAACCATTGACCAAAATCATAAAAATTTGCATGAGTCTCTACTATATGCTTTATGGGCAGGTCGAATAACGCAGAAAGCCTCTATCGACACTTCTCCCTTTAATTTAGTTTATGGGAAATAAGTGGTTCTTCCAACACATCTGGCAATTCCCTCTTTAGCCTTGGTTTAATATATTGATGAAGCACCAACTTCTTCCTTACAACTAAGGCAGCTGGAATTAATTAAGTTAGAAGAACAACGAGAACGGGCTAAGATAACTCACACCCATCACCAAGCATTAGTGAAGGCTTCTTTTGATTCCAATATGATATCCAGAAAAGATTTTCAGATGGGAGATCTAGTTTTAAAATGGGACAAGGCTCATGAGGAAAAGGGGAAACATACAAAATTTCAAAGAATGTGGCTTGGTCCTTTTCAAATCATATAAGTCATAGGTCCGTCTACTTTCATGTTACAATATTTAACAGGGAAAAGAGATTCTTTACCTATTAATGGTCAAATCCTTAAAAAATATTTTCCATAGAAGATCATTCTTCTATTTTTGTAGAGTAGTTGTTTTTCTTTCCATAATAAAATCGGTTGTAAATGGTTACATTTGAGATTCACGAAAAAGACACAAATTCTCTTCTAGATTTTGTTTTTTCACTTGTATAAATAGAATTCTTTCTGAAAAATTGATCATTACTATTGAAAGATACAGTTAAAGACTCTAGACCTAGAAATGATATTAGTTTCGACTTTGTAAATTTGATGAAAAGCCACCTTTAGTTAGAAATTGTTTTATTTCAGTCAAATGAAAGGTATCAATAACTAAAAAATGAAGGTTCTCTGTAGAAAGGCTCTTTCCAAAAACTCTATCATTGTCGTCCAAAGTTGTCTTAAGGAAACAATGACTTCCTCCCCACCTAGGAAACTACAATATTCAGAGAATGAACCAAAGATACACTTTAACTTAAAGAGTAAGAGGTCTCACCACGAGCCCACTTATCATGATCATAGATGTTATAGCTTGCTGACTTTGCCAAATATTGCATACCACAACAGGGCAATGACTCAAGATTGTTGCAATCAAAAGACAAGGGGTCTCATCGGGAGCCAACTTGTTCAGCAAAGTTATAAATCAGTGAATGATTGTGTCATGAATTGGCTACCAAACAAGACATTGTTCTTTAAGGATAAAAAAGAAAATGAAAGCAAAAAGTGTGGAAATGGATTTTTCTTTGAAAAGTTGTAAATTTCTCTAAGTAGGATACAGGATCATTGTTGGATAATAGGTAACCCTGTCGAAGCTATAAATGCTTGCTGGCAGCAGAGACTCTACCTACGACAAATGAGCATATTTAAAACCGATTTACAAAGAGGACTTTGTTTTTATATTTATAAACCAAGTAATGACTGATGTAGATACAAGGACTGGCTTGAGGGAGTAAATAATCAAAGTTGGGAAAAAGAAGAAATGAAATATCATTGATCGGCAAAAGAAAAATGTACTTAGTCTTTCTATAGTAAAGTTTAATTTTCTGGAAAATTTTCTGTTTTGGAAGTTTTGAAAAATTCAAAAGAACAGCAGAGATAACTGGTTCTTCCAAGTGAATCACCAATTGTTGTGGCCAGCAACGACCCACCTTTTATTTAGTGTTATTCCTAATACTAAATAATTGGGGACCCTTATTTAAAAAATCAAGTTAGTGCTTAAATTTCCTTTTCGAATAAAACTTACCATCATAAGCTTAGGAAATCCCCTTGAAAAATCTAAAAAATTTAAGTTTTATGATAAGGTAAGACAAAATATTTCCTTAGGAAATATCACATCGCAAAAAGATGACAGGATACCACCTTACAAACCGAATTCCAACATTGCTAGATCGCGATACGCGATAATAAAATATCGCATCGCATACATCAAACACAAATTACATTTAAAAGACTTTAATATGACGATATTTGATGACGCCGATCGCAAATCGTATTTCGCAGAAAATAGAATAACAAAGATTGCCAAATATCACGTTCCTGCAATCTGCGATATTGCAATATTGCGATTTCGTGATACATCGACAATGCAATAATGTGATGTCACGAGAGATCAACTCTGCGATGTTACGATTCTACGATGTTGTGATTCCGCGATATTGCGATCTGCGATATTGCGAAGAAAATTGCAAAATCGCTTCATCACAAATCTTTCAGGCGCGTGGTTCAAAAAAATATTTTCCATAAACTAACACCTAGTTATGCACTTTAATGCTAATAAATTAGTTAGTTTCCAGTTATTAATGGAATATGGTTTCGTGCTTATCGAAAAAATAATCTCACATAAGGTGGTATACTTTATCTATCTTCGGCATTTAAAACTTTCCCATCACCCTGCCTTATCATTATTTTCACTTCACTTGTGAATTGTAGAACGGAGAACAGAGAATGATACAAAGAAATACGTAGGATAAAATGGGAAAGAAAAGCAAAGCTCCGAGCTCTGAAGAAAAAGAAATGGCACCCTTATATACAGACACGGCTTGCAACAGAGATGCAGGAATTGCTACGTTGGAAGGCATGTATAATCTGCTTGAAGAGGAGAATCCCAGAGTAATGGAAGTTACCGCTACTGTGGGCTCAAATAGTTCTTCTTAGGCATCTATCATAGAGCAAGCAGCAGAAGGAGCAGCCACGGCAGCAAACAATATTATTGATTGTGTAAATGAAAATTTCCACAAGGCAAATTTGATCGCAGAAACCACTCCAAGCTATTTACCTAACGTATAGCAACTAGAGACAGATTGGAAGCAGAAGGCCCAAGAAAAGGCAGAAGCAATCCACGGGTTAACCAAATTGAACTGGGATTATTACTGGGCATACTTGGTAAAGCCACATAGCCAGTGGATGACTCTTAAGTGTATCATCAATTCAGCCGAAAATATGGCGCTAGCTCTTGTCGATTCGGTTTTCTTAGCTCAGCTAAAATCGGAAGTCGGCCAACCGACTCTTCTCAAACAGATGCTGCATGTGTGTGATTTCAAAGACCAGATACAGAAGTAATTTTAATTTTAGATTCAATTTTAGTTTTAATTTTGTTTTATTTTCCTGAAATAAGGACGGTCATTTAAACCGCATCCTACATTTTTATAATAATTTATTTTTAGATTTAGTTAGTAGTATTTAAACCCTTCTCATGCATTTAGAGAAGGTTCCTGAAATTTATCAAAAACTTATCCCCAGAACATGCACTTCTGTACCCTCTGAGGAGGTTTTGATGAATGAATGGAACATGATTTATTGATATTTGCATTTGATATCTGCTACTGATGTTGCACTTTTGTACTCTTAGTGGATGTTAGAACAAGAAGAGATAAATCATTATCGCTTGAAGCTCATGAGTAGGACTAGTTATAAATGGTACTTCTATCTCTTAACTATTTCTGCGCTTGTGTTAAAGTGATTTTCATGTTCAGTTATTTATATATTGATGTATGAATGCCTGAGTTATCATTTGGCACTTTTGTACGGTGATAGCTATTTATTTGTGCTTAATGTATGAATAGCTTACTATGTGATATGTTTTTCACAACTGTTTCGTCTAAATTTTTATACGAAGTGCTTCATCTTTATTGAATTCTTTTCTCATAACATTTGAATGATCTTTATTATCAGTTGTTATTTGAAATCATTTTAGATCACATAAAAGAAAGGTTACACCTCGGGTTAGTGTAGATTTAAATATTTCTGCTTATTAGAATACAATTTCCATATTATTAGATTAGAGTTAGAGTAAAAGTATTCCATTTAGAAACTGTTAGAAAGAGAAATATCAGTCCATCATACACACACACACAAATTGGGAAACTGGTCCCATATCCCTAGTCGGACCCACTATACCAAACGGAAAAGGAGCTGCTAACCAAGGTCCAGACCGGGTGGGTATCCACCTTGTTGTAGACCCGATTTTCGGGGCTTCAACACATCAGCATATTGTAACCATCATTAAATAGAGCAGATAATTGAATGTACCATATTAGACGCATTTTCCTGAGTCTGTCCCACTGCTTTTTTCTCAAACCAACATATACGAGACTGTGCAGTTTTGAACTCGCGAAAATGCGTGACTTGTCTTCATGAAACTTGCGTATGAATTAGAACATTGAGGTTTCACACTTTCAACTCCCCTAAGTCTGTTATGTTTGTACACTGTGCTATGCCACATCTTTCTGACTGTATTTCCTTCTTCTTCCATTTCTTTGAGTGTGATGATGTTTTTTCCTTTTGGTATGGTGCCCAAAATTTTCTCCTGCATTCCTTTGCTATATGTCCAAACTTGTTACATGCATAACATCTTACATGTTTCATATTCCTTCTATAAGAATCAATGGCTTTCTGGCCAAACATATTGCAAGAAAAAATATATCCCTTAAAGTACCTGGAAGCTGATAATATTTTTGTGTGACGGTCTTGAACCATTCTACTTCTGCATCTCACTACAATATGTCCGAAACTATGACATATAAAACATTCACCATTATTCATCAGAGGAAATAACTGACTATCACTTCCACAATTAGGAGTAAAAGATTTTCTTTGAAGACTTTCTTTCCTTGGTTGTTGATGGGGTTGACCTCTCATCTCCTTGTTGATCATTTGATATTTTGCATTAGAGTTCCTTCCCTCATCTTGTGAACTAGATTCACCTTCAACGGATTCATGAAAACCAAGACCAATTTTGATGGTAGGAGACCTTTGACTACTAATAATATTATCCAAACTCTTAGTACTATCTTGAAATCATAACAGTTTACCCTTTTCTTCTAACTTACCTTTTAAGATATTTACCTCAACCTAATATTGCTCTTCGTTTTCAAGATATTTCTTTTTAAAGGTTTCTTCAGCCTTTCTTCCTTCTTCCACTTGTTGCCTTAATTTGAGAATCTCATTTTCTTGTTCTTCATCTTCTTGAGATAGTTCTTTATTCTGATTATTTTCAAGATCTTAGTTTAGAGAGAGGATCTTAGCTTCAAGACTTTCATAGTAACTGGATCTATCTTTAAGTCTCTTGATTTTTGTACTCTTTTCATTTACTTCATTTCATAATGATGTCACTTCATCATGTAGCTTTTGACATTAATCTTCCTTTTCCTTGTATTGCTTCCTTACTTTGTTTCCTTCCTCCAGCTAAGCTTTTAATCTGGTAACTCCTTATTTGAAGGCACGCTCCCTTTTGTTAAATAGATCTTGTTGATCTCTGATTTTATCTACAATTATTTTAACTTATGCCTCTATGTTTCTTTCACAATCACTTCCAATATCTTCAATATTGCATGAACAGAGAAACGTATCACTAGAAGACCAAAATTTTGTACCTGATACTTGATTTTCTTGTTCATCTTCAATCTGAGGTGATTCTGAATCTGAATACTTGCTTCCACCTAACGGCCAATTGCCTCTCCTGCTGTCACTATTCCTTTGAGATGTCTTCTTCTTCTGAGGTGCTTTCTTCTTCAACTTCTTTCCCATTGTTTCTACAGATCTCCTTCAAGCAATACAAGCTTCTACCAAAGGACCTGCTCTAATACCAATTGTTGGAAATAATACTGAGAGGGGGGTGAATTAGTATTAGTCAAATCAATAATTTCTTATTTTCATACTCTGATTTATGTATGCTACTTCAATGAAGGTAACTCATGTGTACACGCAACTGTATTTAAGGCAATCAATGTATATCCAGTAGACTTATGATTTAGTTAATTCATCATATGTTGATCTTTAATCAGTGCATCAGTACTTCATTAACCATATAAACAATAACCATGTGTAGTAATAATAGAACAAACCATCACACATAAGAAACACACATGAACACCAAGATTTAAGGTGGAAACCCAATGCGGGAAAAAAACCACCTGTAGTTGTATTCTTTTACTATAAGAAAAACCTGTTTACACTCTTGTACTAGTGAAGACTCATACCAGTACACAGGCACCCACCTACAAAAGGCTACAACCTTCTCTCGTTCTCTAGCTACTATTGGAAGGGAGCTACACCCCGCTAGCTCTTGTACTAGCTAATACGTTTACTAGTACATAGGTGTCGACCTACAGAAGGCAGTAACCTTTACTCGTTTTCCAGCTGCTACTGGAAGGGAGCTCCAACCCCCTGACTCTTGTACTAGCTGATCCATTTACTAGTACATAGGTTCCAACCTACAGAAGGCTCCAACCTTCACTCATTTTCTAGCTGCTACTGGAAGGGAGATCCAACCCTGTGGCTCTTGTACTAGCCGATATGTTTACGAGTACATAGGCATCAGCCTACATAAGGCTATGACCTTCTCTCTTTCTCCAGGGACCACCTTTAATAAATTTTCAGACTGGATACTCCTGGAACACAACACCACAATTTAAAGGCCTCGTTTCATCAAATTTTCATACTGGACCCATCAGCAACACTGAACCTCAAAATCAATCACCACTGCAATATAACCAATCACTGAAAACCCATCATCACTGAAGCAAATCACAATCGATCAATTTGTAAATTCAAAACACTGTCACCAAAACACAATCACCAGAACACAGAGCAGAACGCAGAATTTTGCATCAACAACCATAACCAACTGCAACTTCAAATATCATATTTCATAAAGTATACGCTACTTTTATGTTCTAAACCAACGTGTATATGTGATTTTACCAAAGCGAACCAGCATACAAATTTGCAAATGCTAACTTAAAACATCACAACTATTCCAAACTTCATTCATACCCAAATCAGAACATTTACAATGTAAATCATGCATTAGCATTTAGATCTAGATCATCCATGATCAAACCATATAATAATAATTCATTTTAGGTCTCATGATCATGATCCATCATTAGATATCATCCCCCATCAACCGCTAAGGTTCATCCTTAGTTCATATCAAGCAAAGCACCATAAACCCATAACATGCATATTTCCTTTTGATCTCACTCTTCATAAGATATTCATTACTTGCACACATTGGCCTAATGATCTTCTCCTCCTTATATAATTTTAGGCCTTTCTCAATACCTTGGATGAAAACCACTTAGGACCAATACCTTGGACCAAATACCTAGGGTCAATACCTCGGATCAAATACCTTGGATCAATACCTTGGACCAAAATATCTTGGACTAAATACCTCGGACCATGATCCGGATTTAAACAGGAATGCAACAAATTACAGAGATAACCATATACACAAAGATGCAGTAGAAATCATACTTCATTTCATTAATGGAAAATACAGAAATATGCTTACAACCAGAAATGGAAATAGACCAGCTAGGGCGATGGTAGCTTATCTCTGAGAAGAGATGTGATGGCTACATGCCTCTGAACTATGTTACAATGAGGCTCGAAGGCCTATTTATTGTTGAGAAACAATGGAAAACCCTTAACATTCCAAAACCTAACCCTAGGAGATGAAACGCCAAACTGTGGGCCCCGTTTGGGGTAAATTGGTACATCAATTTCCCGGGGTCGTAACTTTGGCATATGATCTCCGTTTGACGCGTACAATAGCTCATTAGAAAGATCTATCCGAGCACTATCATTGTTGGAACGGGCAACATCGGTCCATTCCATGGACCCATGTTGCCCCCGGATTCCCCAAAAGACGTCGTTTAGGGCCTCAAAACGGCTCCGGAAGTTCAGGACCCGAAAAGCTGCTAAAAATAGTAAGTTGTGCTACAATTAAGGAAACTGAAAATGCTGAGAAAGACAATGGTGGGGGTCCAGGTGTACTTGGCAGGTGGCCACCAAGATCCACCTGGATCATTCCTCCCCCCTTAGGAAGCAATGGTCCCCATTGCGTTGAGCTCCTCCATGAGATGAGGAAACTTCTGCTGAACTTGTTCCCTGGTGAGCCACTTGCCCTGCTAAAGGAGTTGGCCTGCTTTGACAACTCGATACAGTTGGATATTCTGTTGGCGAGTGTTCTTGATCTGTGTGTCCATGATCCGATCAGTTGCAGCTTGTTCCATGCAATCTGGATTTAATTCTATGGGTTTGAGCTGTTCTGCAATGTCGGATGTGTCTAGCAATGGTGGAAAGTATGGCCGAAGGCGGTCCACATTGAACACTGGGTGCAGGCCAAGGAATGGGGGAATGCTGAGATCAAATGCATTGTCTCCCATAGCCTTAGTAATGGTGTAAGGACCATATTGGAGTGGTCTCAATTTCCAATAGGCTCTAGTAAGGCGTTCCTTTGGCAAATGCAACCAGACTTTGTCACCCACCTGAAACTTGTGTGGCACCCGATGTTGATCATGTCGCTGCTTGTACTTGGCATTTGATTTCTCAAGAATTTCATGGACCTGCTGGCGAATATGTTGGATGCGCACAATGAAGCTGGTGGCCTTATCTGTTTCGGACTGGACATGAGCTGAATTCATGTGAGTAGCTGCAAGTGGCATGGCCACATCAATGGGGCATAGTGGCTGGAATCCCAAACCCACCTGAAAAGGGCTATGGCCAGTGGAGCTGTGAAGAGCTCGGTTGTAGCTGTGCTGAACATAGGGGAGGCTCTCGTCCCATGTGCGTGGATGCTTTGAGTTATACATGCGTAGAATGTGCACAATCATCCTATTGACAACCTCTGTCTGGCCATCAGTTTGAGGATGGAAGGCTGTGAACTTCGTGAGTTTGGTGTCCAGCATTGACCAGAGACTGGACCAAAATGTGCTGAGAAACCGGCTGTCCCGATCTGAGATGATAGACTGTGGGATCCCAAAGAGCACCCACACTCGTTCAAAGAAGAGTTTAGCAGTGGCTTCTGCTGTGATATTCTTCTTGCGGGCCACCATAATGGCCATCTTCGAGAACCTGTCGACGACCACAAAAACACAGTCATTTCCATGCTTAGTGGAAGGAAGGCCTGACATGTAATCCATGGAGATGGATTCCCAAGGTCGACTAGGGGGTAGGCAACGGGGTATAGAGGTCGTGCTTCTTAATGGTCGGTTTGGCAATGGCACAGGCAGTACATGATCGGATGTACTTCCCAACATCTTGTTGAAGATTCGCCAATAGAAATAATTTTGCAATACTGCCACTGTTTTCTCGACCCCGAAATGCCCAGCAGCCCGACTACTAGTGTGCTTCCCAAATCATCTTGGCACACTCGCTTGAAGGAACACAAAGGTGACCGGGTGGCTTTAATGGGCATCCTGGAGGGTGAAAATCTGTAAAATTGCCGACCCTCCAAGAGTGTTGGTATGTGTGGCCGAATTGCTCTGGGTCGCTTTTGTAGAGAAGTGGCCAATCAGAATTCTCGTGCCCACAAGAGTTGAGCACAGTGGTTAGCGCCATGATCGGTGGTCGACTGAGGCAATCTGCAACATTATTGGTGCTGCCCTTTTTATACTTGATATTCAAGTGAAACTGTTGCAGGTATGTAGACCACTTCTGATGGCGATCATTCTGCAATTTCCCTTAGGTCTGTATGAACTGCAGAGGTCGGTGGTCTGTGTGGATGACCGTTTCCTTCCCCAAAATGTAATGCTTCCATTGTCGGCAGGCCTGTACAATGGAATACATCTCTTTATCATAAGTGGGGTACTTCCGGACTATGTCTGAAAGTGTTTCACTGTGATATGCCACTGGATGTCCATGTTGAGTAAGGACTGCCCCAATAGCATAGTCAGAGGCATCTGTCTCGACCTCAAATGGTTGTTGTAAATCTGGTAACGCGAGCACTGGTGCCGTGCAGAGGCGATCCTTCAACTCCCTGAATGACTTCTGTTGAGATTCAGACCAAAAGAATTTTGCTTTCGCCCTGCCCTTGGTGACTTGACTCAAGGGCCAAGAAATATGAGAAAACCCCAACAAAAACCTGCGGCAGAAGTTGGCAAGACCGAGAAAGCTGCGGAGCTTTGTTAGAGTGGTTGGAGAGGGCCAATCTCGAATGACTTGGATCTTGGCTGGATCAACATGCACCCCCTGTTCATCAATGATGTATCCCAGATACTGAACCTGGGTCATGCCAAAAGTGCATTTCTCCAAATTGGCACATAGCTTGTGTTGCCGCAGTGTTTGGAGAACCTGTCGGATGTGGTGGAGGTGCTCTTCCCAACTCTGGCTGAAGATCAGAATGTCATCCAAGTATACTACTACAAAGGAGTTGGTGAATGGCCGCAAGATGTCATCAATTAGCCTCATAAAGGTTGCAGGAGCATTCGTCAATCCGAAAGGCATGACCAACCATTCGAAGAGGCCCTCCTTGGATTTGAAGGCAGTCTTCCACACATCGAGGGTTCGATTGGTACCTGGTGATATCCTGACTTCAGATCGATCTTGCTAAAATATTTCACCCCCTTTAGTTGGTCTAGGAGGTCATTAATCTAGGAGGTCATTAATCCACGGGATCGGGTACCTATTACGGACAGTGATCTTTTTCAGCGCCCGATAGTCAATACAGAGTCTCCACGTCCCATCCTTCTTCTGTACCAACACGATCGGGCTCTCACAGGGCGATGAACTCGGATGGATGTGACCTTTCTGCAGGAGCTCCTGAATTTGCCTCTTGATTTCATTGTTCTCCAGAACGGAGCGCCGATAAATTGGTCCATTGGGTAGCGGCGCACCTGGGGTCAGATCGATGGAGTGCTTGACTTTACAGTGCAGAGGAACCCCTGCCGGGGAGGTGAAGATGTCCTCGTACTCCTCCACAACCTTGTCCATCTGTAGTTGTCATGCAGAGGGACCCCGTTTGGAGGCCGCGACCACTGTCTTCTTCTTTCCTTGAGGGCGTATCATCAAGAAAACAAATTTCCTGGTTTTGGAAATGATCTTACTGCATTGTTTTGCAGTAATCAAAGAGATGGCGGCAGGTGGTGCTACCTCTGGTATCCTGAACTTTTTTCCCAATGTAATAATAACAGCACGGGGCCTTGATTCATACACAGCATGTCACTTCCACAAGTATGGTTGTCCTAGTAATACATCACAAACTTCAAGGGGAGCAATGTCACACAATACCTCATCCGTGAAGGGCTTGATGTTGTATGGAAGGCGACACTGCTGGCTCACGCGAAGATCTCGTCCTTGGTGAAGCCACCCAATGGTGTATGGTTGTGGATGTGCTGTGGTCGGTAAGCCCAACCGCTTCACGACCTCTTCCGAAATGAGGTTCTTTTGACTCCCGCTATCAACAATGAACTGTATCGGGGAGCCCTTTACCCACATCTGGGAGTGGAAGAGACGCTCCTCCCCCTCTGGATCTTCGGGTTCATTTTTCTGGATCTTTGCGGTAGCAACAGTGGCGCTGGGATCCTCATCAATGATCTGCTTCCCTTTTTCATACCCCTTATCGGGTTCTGACTCAGAGTTGGAACATGCATCTGATTCTGAAACCTTTAGCTCAGCCACCAGTGACTGCTTGGCCTGACACTCACTTGTGTTGTGAGTGGAGCTCTTATGGAATTCGCACCATTTTCCAGTGTCCTTTCTCGGCTTCGCGGTGCTGTTCTTTGCTTGCAGCTTCGGCTGGTTGTCTTGGGCTGTCCCGCCTTGGCTTTGTCCTTTGTTCTGTGGTTTAGGGGCACCTTTCCCCTGCTTTGGATTCGCAGATCCAAAGTCTCGCTTCTTTTGTTTAAACTTCTGCTCAACCTTGACGGCATATCGGTATGCTGCGCCGAGCGAGGGGATGTTTAGGAATTGTATTTCTTCCTGGATGTACTTGTGCAGGCAGCCACGGTATTTGAGTATCAAATGTTGCTCCGAGTCCTTGATACCCAACTTTGTGCGAAGGGTATGGAAAAGATTGGTGAACTCCGGCACGTCTTGGTCCCTTCCCTGCCGCAGCGTGGTCCACTTTATGTATTCATCCTCATAGCTTCCGACAGGGTAGTACTGCTCCTTGATGGCATCCCGGAACGAATCCCGGGTGGGTGCGGCTGAAAATAGTGAGCCAGTACTTTCATCCTTCTGCTCGCAGTAGGTTTCCCACCAGTCCTTGACGTGGGGGGCTGCTTTGAGAAGAGCAAAACCAATCTTTTCCCGACTCGAAAATTCATGAACAGAAAAATAACCCTCTAGCAGATTTAACCATTTATCTACGGCATCTGCGTCTATCTGACCCTCGAATATGGGGATTTCAAAATTAACTTGTACCTTAAAGGGTGTGGCATTTCCAGAGTAGCTGTTGGAAGCCGATGCGTTGCTTCTGGGTAGCCGCTGAAGGATTTTGGCAAAGTTGTCCATCATCGCGTTTCGTTGTCGCTCGAGGGCTTCTTCGAGCAAGATTTTGATGGGATCTCCTGCCCCCTCGTCTTTCTTCTCGTCCGCCATGGGAGGCCGTCGGGATTTGCGAGGCTGGTCTTGCAAAGGTTCAACCAGTTCAAGCCCTAACTCCTTATATCCTGACCTTGTTGGGGACATGCAAAGAAAAACAGAGAAAAAGCAGACCGCTCTGATACCACTGATCCGGATTTAAACAGGAACGCAACAAATTACAGAGATAACCATATACACAAAGATGCAGCGGAAATCATACTTCATTTCATTAATGGAAAATACTGAAATATGCTTACAACCAGAAATGGAAATAGACCAGCTAGGGCGATGGTAGCTTATCTCTGCGAAGAGATGTGATGGCTACATGCCTCTGAACTGTGTTACAATGAGGCTCGAAGGCCTATTTATTGTTGATAAACAATGGAAAACCCTTAACATTCCAAAACCTGACCCTAGGAGATGAAACGCCAAACTGTGGGCCCCGTTTGGGGTAAATTGGTACATCAATTTCCCGGGGTCGTAACTTTGGCATATGATCTCCGTTTGACGCGTACAATAGCTCATTAGAAAGGTCTATCTGAGCACTATCATTGTTGTAATGGGCAACATCGGCCATGTTTCCCCTGGATTCCCCAAAAAACATCGTTTAGGGCCTCAAAACGGCTCCGGAAGTTCAGGACCTGAAAAGCTGCTAAAAATAGTAAGTTGTGCTACAATTAAGGAAACTGAAAATGCTGAGAAAGACAATGGTGGGGGTCCAGGTGGACTTGGCAGGTGGCCATCAAGATCCACCTGGATCAGACCAAAACCTTGGTTTTCCAACACATACGTGCTTTTCCTCTTGTGAAAGTGTGTGTATATGTATACACTCATTTTGTTCTATTAACCCATGTGTATATGTTGCTTGGACAAAGTGAACCAGCGTATACTTCTTAAAACTACTCTCTTTCTTCAATCTCTAGAGTGTTAACCTACTGCACTGTGAACTGTCATCTGAGTGAGTTTCCATCAAGGAAAACACTTGTATCATAATGCCAACAAGATCTCTTGGCCACAATGAGAAGGAAACACAAACATTCATTAATATATTGGAAAAATAGGAATAGGGGGTTGGCTTTTGATTTGTGAGGGATATCATGTGGAAAAGCAGTGTTTGGAACAACTCACAAGAGCATTCACCCAAACTAGATTTTTGTTGCACAATCTTCCTATTTTTCACTTGGTACTACCAAGTTTAAGCATGAAGTGAGGTTGAATAAATGTACTATGTGCTTACTGGGATTGTTAAACCACTGGTTCTTGATATAATTGATTAACCATTGATTCTTATTCCTGGTTGAGAAACCACTTGTACAACAAGTATTGGGTGCTTACAATTAGTTGATAAACCACTCATGCTTACTTTGGATGAGAAACCACTAGTGGTTTCCAGGTTGTTAATAAACCACCTGTTAGAGGTTTCAATTCCTCAGCTCAATTGGTGTATTTCTCAGAAAGTTTTATCTCTTAGACTCTACACCATGAAGGTGAGTTACAAAGTTAGAATAGCATAAATACCTATGGTTGGAAGGAAAACATGAAGCCCTTATCCACTCACCAACAAGGTTCACTTACATAGATAAGTACCCTACCCTGGGCATTATTTGAATATTGAACTCATGAAATTAATTGTTGTGTAAAATAGTTGAGTGTTGCGATATTTGAATTCTTGATCTTGTTGAAATGATTGATAGAACCAATTTTGTTTTACCAAAATCTTGTATAGTGCTATAAATTCCATAAATTTTTTAATGTAAGACAAGTGTATGGAATATAACTGCATGTGGGTTGTGTGTGTAATTATATAGTTATAAATATAAACATACACAATTTTGGGATACACATTGAAATAGTTCCTTCATGAGCCTAAACTTTATATTTAGAATGAGGACAACACTATTTGCTTAAAGTCGTTGAATTAATGCTACGCACACACATATAAACTTGAGAAACTCCGATATATATTTGAAATAAATATTTATTTATGGAGGAGTTGAGCCCTTCCTCATTTTCATAATTTTGTAGTGTAGACCCTTTTCATTTCTCAGAATTTCTACTTAAATAAATGTGCATATAAAATAATAGATACACAAATTTACATTCACAAGGCATCCTGAGACTATTTACGTACATATGTCCACCACATGGTTTCTGGCTAATTATTGTTTAACTACATTAATGGTTGATGCCTTTGGCATGGGTGTATGTTTAGTGTGGCCCATGCCTCCAATATGATTTAACTATGAATTTTTGACATTGTCAACCTCCCATACATTTAAACTATATTACTGTTTGATGTGTTGGCTTGGGAATATATGGAGTTCGACCTAGGCCACATGTAAATTTTATTTGCATTTATGTTGTATTGACGAGATGTGTGTTGGAAACCACTAATGCACTACGCATTTAATGATCTAAATCATCACAGGTCAAATAATTTTGTAATGGCTTTGACCCCCTGACCCCCAATGGGGTGATGGGTGTGTCTGCCTAGTTAAAAAACCACATACTCTTGGCATGTCGTGTCATGAATCTGGTCATCAGTGTTGATTGATAGTAAGGAGTGATTGTTGTTGTGTGGAACCTATGACCTAATGGAGACAAGGAAAGTTCCACAACATGGATATATATATATATATATATATATATATATATATATATATATATATATATTAAATATATATATATATTATATAGATAGACATATATATATATATAGATGCATGCATGAAACATTTGTGTGGGATACATCTGCCCCGTTGGCGGTTTGGTGTCCAAAGGCTTTGTATCAACGTTACCACATGGCTATGTCGATGGAAAATCTGATTAAGCAAGGAATTGACCATGTTATATATATATATAAATATATATAATATATATATTCCATGATAACTATAAACTGTAACCTTATATATTATATGGGTAGACTACCACATAGGGACATTTATATCAAATATATATGTAACATGGTAAATTTTTTGCTTAATCAGATTTTCCATTGACATAGCCATGTGGTAATGTTGATACAAATACTTTGGAAACCAAACCCCCAACGGGGCAGATGTATCCCACACAAATGTTTCATGCATGCATCCAGTTGTTGGCTTACCATGGAAACTATTGCATTAATGCTTGGGACCCTGTTGTGGTCACCAACAACCCCCCTCTTTGTTTGATATTAGCAATAACACCAAGCAAGGGGGGACCCTTAACAAAAAATCCAAAAAATATTTGTATCAAAATTTTTGTATTTCTACTCCCTAAAGCTAGATCGCATTGCGAAGAGAGAGTGAAGCGTTTCCTATGTGCATAAATGAGCTTAGAAGAAGCGACGCGAAATCATCGCATCGCATATATTGAAAGCGACCTTAAAAGAAAAACTTAAGGAATTGCCGACGGCCGATATGCGACGTCGCATATCGCAGCATCGCATCAACAGCACACAGGAAATGAAAACGCAATCTACGATCTTGCGATCTGCGATCTGCGATGAATGAGACTATCAATTCCTGCGACGACACTTCTTGACATCGCAATCCTCAATACTGCGATGCGAATCGCAGGAACCACTCATCGCAGGATTCCCTCGACATGGTCTGTAAACCCAAAATTGAGCGCGCACCTTAAGGGAAATTAATGATTGTACGCCAAAATATCCAAGAATGATTGTGTTGCGTTTTTCGAAGAGTCAAGTCATTATGAGTGTCATGATTATGCATTCATTAGAACTTAAAGCTTTCATGTCAATCTTTTCGTCATTTCTCTTTTCCTTGCGTAAACTGTAAGGCAGCAACTAATATAAATCAATATGTAGGAAACATCTAAGGAAAAGGGGAAAGCGCCAATACTAGGAGAACAGAGAGGACACTGATGAAAATAGACTATCCAAGACTCAGAGTCAAAGGCGCACAAAAACAGCATGTTTTCAAAAGATCCTGAAGCTCAGACTGGGTAAAGCAAAAAGAAAAACGCTAAAGAGGGAGGACGCTCCATAAAAGCCTGGAACAAAGAACGGAAGCAATTTTCAATACGGAAGATTATTCAGGCAACGAAATCCCTAACTCATTGAGTCATTCGCATGGCCAGAAACCGAAATAGCAACAACACAATCAGTTTGAAAGAAATCTGGGTTATACTAAGTATACACACAGCAAATACACCCAGCCAGAGGAAGATTTTCGAAAATATCTTCTAGTTTGTCAGAAAGAGGTGCCAGCTTTTGTTATTTCCACTTTTATCGCTCGAACGAAAGGAAAAGACAACTAGCCGACTCTTTCCAGGCGAACGTTGCATCGCTTGCAGCACTAAGGAGTAGATACAGAAACGGTTAGAAATTAGATTCAATTTTTAGAAATAAATTTGTTTTAGTAAAAGGGCGGTCATTTGAAGCCGTTTCCTAAATTTGTGTAATTAAGATTAATTAGTTAGTAGTATTTAACCCTTCTCATGGCATTTGGAGAAGGGTCCGGAAATTTGTCAAAAAACTTGTCCTCAGAACATGCACTTTTGCACCCTCGAAGGGGGTTTTTGATGAATGGATGGATCGATATTTATTTATGTTTGAATTTTAATGTCTGCTACTGATGTTGCACTTCTGTACTCTTAGTATATATTAGAACAAGTAGAGATAAATCGTTATTGCTTGAAGTTTGTGAGTGAAATCAGTCATAAATGATACTTTTATCTCTTGATTAATTTCTGCTTATATTCTTAGAGTGATATGCAGCTGAGTTGTTTATATGTTAATGTATGAATGTGTGGGTTACCATTTGGCACTTCTATATGGTGGAGTCATTTATTTGTGCTTGACATATGAATAACTTATTATGCGATATGCTGTTCACAACTATTTTGCCTAACTTTTTATGCAGAATGGTTCATCTTAATTGATTTCTATTCTTATGATAGCTGAATAATCTTTATTACCAGTTATTGTTCGAAATCTTTTTAGATCGCATAATAGAGGAAATCTCTTCCGGGTTAGCATAGATTAGATGTGTTGTTTTTGTTAGATTACAGTAGCATAGAGTCAGTTTAGAAGTTAGAATTAAATTAGCTTAAATTACTTCTAGATCAGCATCATCAAACTCTACACACACACACACACACCCTTACATTGGGAAACTGGTCCCATTATCCCCAGTCGGACCCGCTATACCAAACGGAGAAGGAGTTGCCAACCAAGTTCTGGACCGGGTGGGTATCCCCCTTGTTGTTGACCCGATTTCTGGGCCCTCAACATATTTGGTGCTAGAAGGAGGGCCACTAACTATGAATGGCAACTAAGTCAAAATCTAAATACCATTCTGAGAGTAAATCACCCTCATTAACTCCCCCGACTTCTCCAGTACGGTTAAACCCGGAGTTAGAAGTCGCTCAAGTATCCACCACTGCTACCTACCCTAATATATCAGACCAACTTATCATTGAACCCCCTGAAATTCAAACTTTGATTCGTAAACTCCAGGGATTCTCTATTTTTTCTCAGATGTCTAATAAATCTCACGGCAGCGTGACTTCACAGTACAATCCTGCTCATCCCCTGACCAGATTGAAGAGTGAAAAATTTGGAATTCAACCAAGTGAACTCCCTCTCCCTACTAGGAAAAGAGCAAGGAAAACACCACCAAATTCTGATAGTGAGACTCTTTCATCTACTTCATCCATTTCAACCCCCTCACCGCGAAGTCAACCACCCACATCCTCATCCCAAATCACTCATCCATCTTCCACAACCCTTCCTCTTCAATCATCAAAGATCATAATATCTTCATCGTCTCAGCATCAGGGACCATCCTCTGCACTTTCATTAACTAGCAGCTCAACGATGGCCCAGTCTCCATGGAACAATCCTGGGGCGGTTTTAATGCCTCCACCCCTGAGCCCAATACCGGCCCATCCTGAGAAATGGCTACCTAAATTCAATCCAGAAACAGGCATGCTAGCTGAAGAGCATATCAATAATTTCATGCTTTCTATTAATCTCAATGGAGTTACCAACGAGGATGCTGTCGTCCGGCTTTTTCCCTATACAATGCAAGGAACAGCCGGGTCATGGTACTTTTCGTTACCTTCCGGGTCTATCACAAGTTGGGACATTTTTCAAAGTCAATTCCTCACCAAGTTCGGTGATGACAGATCAACATCGACATTGATCAATGACCTATCTAATCTTAAAGCTGAGGCTAGAGAACCCATTAAAGATTTCAATTTACGGTTGAATAAGATCCTCAATAAAATTCCCGCTGCTTCTCAACCCAGCGAGGAAGTAAGATGTGAATGGTATATCACGGCCTTACCATCAAACTTGCCTATCTTCGTAGATAGGGCAAACAAGACGACCTTAGTTGAAAACTTGATAGAGGCCTTAGCAGTAGAAAAGCGCGTAGTAGCCCTAGAAAAGAGATCTAGAATAGAGGAACGCAAATCTAAGAAAATCTCTTTCAAAGAAGACACCAAGAAGAAGCAAACGAAAGATCCTTTCGATATGGAAGGATTACAAAAAGTGTTAAAGGCCATTTCCAATGAGATGATTGACATAAGAAAACAAGTAGCAGAAACTTCTTCAAAAAAGCCCTACAGAGCTTTTAAAAGAAATCCTCCGATGGAGGTGAAACCACCCAATGCTGTCTCAAACGTCGAATCTGAAGAAGAAGAAGAAGAAGAGAATACCACTGAAGGGCAGACCGATGATGAAGAAGTTGTGGAACTACAAGGAATGTGGGATTTCATCCTCCCACAAGAAGAAGATCAAGAAGCATTTCCGGTTAGCACACGAAGCAAAAATCAACTTGATCCTCCCCAAACTACCCCTAAACAGAAGGGCGCAAGCCCTGCAACAAAAGATAAGGTCGCAACAAAGAAAACAACCGCTAGAGCAACCCAATTTAGCCCAGTCCAATCAGATCAAGCACCTCCATCAAGAACACTGATAGTGTCGGATGAAATGGAGTATAACATTATCGATGACATGAAAAAGACTAGGGTTAATATCACTCTTTACGAATTGAGCAAATTGAAACATCAACAGAAAATAATGATGAAAGAATTACATGTTGTGCCTACTACATCTTTACCTACAGCTGTAGCTTCCCACAACATGGGAAGACCTCAAACCAACATGATCAATAAGATTGATCCAAATGACATTGCCTTGATTGGAGGAAGATCAAGATCCCATACTCCTCCTTTTCTTCTCACTTATGAAATTTTCAATAAAAACGGGCACAATTGCTTGGTTGATTCTGGTGCTTCAACGAATATTTTACCCAGATCAATATGTGCCAAATTGAATGTTCAACCACAAAAATCCGCAGTGCGCATAGTTCAACTTGATCGATCTCAAGTCGAAGTGATTGGTGAACTTAATCAGGTGACCATAAGATTGTTGTCTAACCCGAAAGTATGCCAGGTTATCGACATTCTAGTAGCTGATATCCCTGAATTCTATGGTTTAATTCTTAGCAGGGATTGGTCCGAAAAACTCCACGGATATTTCTCAACCGACTGGTCGCACATGTGGTTACCCTACAACGGTAAACCGAATCAAATAAAGGTTGAACGAGAGTTGCACCAAAAGTACATAGTGACTGAATTGGAAGGAGAGAATGAAGCAATAGCATACAACAGCAGTATCATAGGCAATTACTCGGTAGATTCTTTCCTCGGCAATTTCAATGCTCATATTTCACCTTACTTAGAAAATTCGGTTTTGTCCCAAGTTGAAATTTTTTCTCAAACTGATAATTCAAAATGTGTTAATTTTTTAGATAACCCTGTAAATACATCTTTGTTTTGGAAATTATATTTTGATGGCTCTAAATCTAACGAGGGAGCAGGAGCAGGATGCGTTCTGATTAGCCCAGACGAAAATAAGACCATGCTTACATGCAGACTTGAGTTCAATTGCACGAACAATACAGCAGAATACAAGGCCTTGGTGCAAGGCCTATACAAAGCAATCGGACGGAACGTTAAGTATCTTCAAGTTTTTGGAGATTCTGAGATTGTCGTCAAACAGGTACGTAACACCATACATTTCCTGTCGAGCCATTTGAAGCACTATCAATCTTTAGTACAAGATCTGACTGCACATTTCATAGCATTCAATATTTCTTCAATCCCAAGACTCCAAAATGCAAGCGCAGACCTGTTAGCTAACGTAGCCTCTAGACTTATTCCCTCCGAAGATTTTAGTCCAGATAGGTTCTCAATAGAATTAATCTTTAGACCATCCATCCCTGACAACATCACCAACTGGAGAGTATTCAACGACGATCCTGACATTGTAAATTTCCTCACTTCTGAAGGATCCTACTCAAATCAAATAATTGACGAAGACCATCATGATCACCAAATACAGCAAAATAGCACTGATAATGCTATACCTAAATCGGTGGCTAAGTTAGAAGATTTATATGATTTAAAAAGTCGTTTTAAAAGGTCTGCCAATTCTAAACTCTACAGTTCAACTCTGAATTATGAATTAGTGAACCTAAGAACCGATGAAAAGCCACAAAACGTTAATCTAGGCCATGGCCTAGCCCCTGAAGAAAAATCAGCATATATCCGTCTTCTGAGACAATACAAAAACGTTTTTGCATGGAATTACGATGAGATGAAGACATACAACACTTCTATCATTCAACACACTATCCCTATGATTGACAATGAAAAACCTGTCCAGCAGAAGCTCAGAAAAATCCACCCTAACTTAGAAAATCAGATAAAGACTGAGCTAAATAAGTTGTTGAGAGCCAGAATAATTTTCCCCATCAGAAATTGCAAACGGGTATCCAATATGGTGCTCGTTAGAAAGAAAAACGGAGATATCAGGATCTGTATCGACTTCCAGAATCTCAACAAAGCCTGTCAAAAAGATAATTTTCCCCTCCCACCTATGGAGCAAATATTACAGGCAGTAGCAGGCTCAGAGTTAATGTCTTTTCTGGATGGATTTTCAGGATACAATCAAGTGCTGGTACATCCCGATGATCAGTTAAAAACCACATTCAAAACTAAATGGGGCACATACGCATATCGGAAGATGCCATTTGGTCTGATCAATGCCGGCGCTACCTTTCAGAGAGCCATGGACATCGCATTTAAAGGTTTAGTCAATAAATCGGTAGTGATTTACCTGGATGATATAACAGTGTACTCCAAGAAACGAAGCGACCATCTCAAAGACTTGAAACAAATCTTTCAAAGATGTTTAAGGTATGGGATTTCACTTAACCCAAAGAAATCTTTTTTCGCATTAAGTGAAGGGAAATTACTAGGATTCATAGTGTCAAAGTTTGGTATTCACATTGAACCTGACAGAATCAAAGAAATTTCTGAAATATCCGTACCCCATAACAAAAAGGCCATGCAATCTTTCCTTGGTCAAATCAATTTTGTAAAGAGGTTTGTCCCGGATTTTTCACGTATTATTTCTCCTCTACAAAATATGATAAAAAAGAATTCAAATTTTAAATGGGGTCAAGATGAACATGAAGCATTCAACTTAATCAAGAAAGCTATCATCAACGCTCCATATTTAGCAACCCCAAATTTTTCAGAATCTTTTATCTTATACACATTTGCCTCAGAGAAATCTTATGCTGCGATTTTAACTCAAGCAAATCAAGAGAAGGTGGAAGCTCCAATTGCATTTTTTAGCTCGAACTTACAAGGTGCTGAACTCAATTATTCAGACGTGGAGAAACAGGCATATGCCGTTTTCAAAGAAATTAAATATTTCAGACCTTTCTTACTTAAAGCCCATACCAAAGTCGTAGTACCATTTCCAGCGGTAAGAAACCTTCTGATACAGAAGGATGTGGGCGAAAAGAGAGCAAATTGGATTACCGCTTTACAAGAATACGATCTTGAGATCAAGCCAGCAAACATCGTAAGAGGTCAAGGCTTCTGCAAGATGTTAGCTGGAGCATCGCAAATTCCTGAGAACTCATCTGAAGAGGTACATACATATGAGGTAAGCCTAAACTACGCAGAATCATTATATGCGGACACCATTTATTATCTTAAGAACGGGTATGCTCCATCACACCTGGACCACACCAAGAAAAGAGCTCTGAGATTGAAAGCTGAACAATACCAGCTCATAAATGATGTTCTGTTTAAAAGGAATTACGATTCTGTACTTCTTAGGTATCTTGAGAAAACTGAAGCCGAAAAGGTTTTGCAGGAACTCCACGATGGACCAGTAGGTGGACACTATGCTGGAGAAGCTACTACACATAAGATCTTACGTGCAGGATATTATTGGCCCACGCTGTTCAAAGACTCGTACAATTACGTAAGGAAATGCCAAATCTGCCAGACTGCTGCAGGGAAACAAAAGAAATCGTCCATGCCACTACAGCCGGTTAACATCGAGCAACCATTCAGCCAATGGGGCTTGGACATAATAGGTGAGATCGTTCCTCACTCTTCTAAGCAGCATAGGTATATCCTCACGGCAACAGATTATTTTACTCAATGGGTAGAAGCAGTTCCTCTCAAGACAACTAATTCTGAAAACATTATTGAATTCATAGATCAATTTACCATCACTAGGTTTGGATTGCCAACGACCTTAATGTTTGATAATGCATCATACTTTTCTGGAAATACAATGACTGAGTTTGCACTTAAAAGAGGGTTCAAACGGAAGTATTCTGCCAACTACTATCCGCAAGGTAATGGGTTGGCTGAATCAAAAAACAAAAACCTAATCAGGATTATTAAAATAAAAATCGACCAAAACCAAAAGAATTGGCACAAAGCGCTGGTAAATTCTTTATGGGCAGATAGAATTACGAAGAAAGCTTCAATCAACACTTCTCCCTTTAATTTATTTTATGGGAAAGAAGTGGTTCTTCCAACTCACTTAGTCATTCCCTCTTTGTCTTTAGTACAACACATCGATGAAGTATCTACTTCCTCCTTACAATTGAGACAAATGGAAATAATCAAACTAGAAGAATGACGAGAACAAGCTAAGAAAACCCATGCTCACCACCAAGCGCTAATAAAATCCTCTTTTGACTCAAGCATAATGACCAGAAAAAGCTTTCAGATGGGAGATTTAGTTTTAAAATGGGATAAGGCTCATGAAGAAAAGGGCAAACATATGAAATTTCAGAAGCTGTGGCTTGGTCCTTTTCAGATTGTAGAAGTCATAGGCCCATCGACGTTTGTGTTGCAGGATTTGGTAGGTAGAAGAGATTCTTTGCCTGTGAATGGACAGATTCTTAAAATGTATTTTCCATAAAAGATCATTCCTCTATTTTTGTAGGATAGTTTTAGTTTTTTTTATTTGTTTTTCTCTTTCTTATAAATAAAACCGGTTGTAAATGATCATCAAAAAGGATTCATGAAAGAGCACACCTATTCTCTATCAGATTTTGATTTCGATTGTACAAATAGCAAAACTTTTCGAAAAATCTGATTTTTATTATTAACAAATAGAGTTAACTTTAGCCTAAATATGATGTTAGTTTCAACCTCAAAAAACTTTGATGAAAGCAACCTTTGGTAAAAAATTGTTTTATGTCAGCACAATGAAAGGTATCATCAATAATAAAATAAATATTCTCTGTAAAGCTGCTATTTTCAAACTCTATTATTGTCGTCCAGAGCTTTCTTAAGGAAAAACAATGACTTCCTCCCTGCTAAAGGAAACCGTAGTATTTAGAGAAACAATCCGAGAAAACACTATATCTCAAAGAATAAGAGGTCTCATCACGAGCCGGCTTATCATGATCACAGATATTATAACTTGCTGACTTTGCCAATACTATCTATCAAAACAGGGCAACGACTCAAGATTGTTGCAATCAAAAGACAAGGGGTCTCATCATGAGCCAGCTTGTTCAGCAAAACTGTAAATCAAGTGAATGACTGTGTCATAATTTGGCCACCAAACCAAGACATTGTTCTTTAGAGAATAAAAAAGGAAAAAGTGTCAAAAAGGATTTTTCTCTAAAATGTTGTAAATAACCTCAAGCAGGATAAAGGATCATTGTTGGATAACAGGTGACCTTGTCGAGGCTATGGACGCCTGCGGGCAACAGAGGCTCTATCTACGACAAATGAGCATATTTTAAAAGCCAGTACGCAGAGAAGACCTTATTTTATCTTTAAAAAGACCGAGTAATGTCTGGTATGAATGCAAGAATTAAACCTGAGGAAGCAGACGATTGGAATAAAAAGGTTGTGACAAAGTATCATTGACAGGATAAGGAGTAATGTACTCTATCTGTCCATAACAAAATTTAGGCATATGAAAATTTTTCTGTTTCGGAAGTGAAAATTCAATAGAAAAGCAGAGATAACTGGTTCTTCACAGTGAATCGCCATTGATGTGGTCACCAACAACCCCCCTCTTTGTTTGATATTAGCAATAACACCAAGCAAAGGGGGACCCTTAACAAAAAATCCAAAAAATATTTGTATCAAAATTTTTGTATTTCTACTCCCTAAAGCTAGATCGCATTGCGAAGAGAGAGTGAAGCGTTTCCTATGCGCATAAATGAGCTGAGAAGAAGCGACGCGAAATCATCGCATCGCATATATTGAAAGCGCCCTTAAAAGAAAAACTTAAGGAATTGCCGACGGCCGATATGCGACGTCGCATATCGCAGCATCACATCAATAGCACACAGGAAATGAAAACCCGATCTGCGATCTTGCGATCTGCGATCTTGCGATCTGCGATCTGTGATGAATGATATTATCAATTCCTGCGACGACACTTCTTGACATCGCAATCCTCAATACTGCGATGTGAATCGCAGGAACCACTCATCGCAAGATTCCCTCAACATGGTCTGTAAAGCCAAAATTGAGCACGCACCTTAAGGGAAATTAATGATTGTACGCCAAAATATCCAAGAATGATTGTGTTGCATTTTTCGAAGAGTCAAGTCATTATTAGTGTCATGATTATGCATTCATTAGAGCTTAAAGCTTTCATGTCAATCTTTTCGTCATTTCTCTTTTCCCTTGCGTAAACTGTAAGGCAGCAACTAATATAAATCAATATGCAGGAAACATCTAAGGAAAAGGGGAAAGCGCCAATACTAGGAGAACAGAGAGGACACTGATGAAAATAGACTATCCAAGACTCAGAGTCAAAGGCGCACAAAAGCAGCATGTTTGCAAAAGATCCTGAAGCTCAGACTGGGTAAAGTAAAAAGAAAAACGCTAAAGAGGGAGGACGCTCGAGAAAAGCCTGGAACAAAGAACAGAAGCAATTTTCAATACAGAAGATTTTTCAAGCAATGAAATCCCTAACTCATTGAGTCATTCGCACGGCCGGAAACCGAAATAGCAACAGCACAATCAGTTTGAAAGAAATCTGGGTTATACTAAGTATACACACAGCAAATACACCCAGCCAGAGGAAGATTTTCGAAAATATCATCTAGTTTGTTAGAAAGAGGTGCCAGCTTTTGTTATTTCCACTTTTATCGCTCGAACGAAAGGAAAAGAAAACCAGCCGACTCTTTCTAGGCGAACGTTGCATCGCTTGCAGCACTAAGGAGCAGATACAGAAACGGTTAGAAATTAGATTCAATTTTTAGAAATAAATTTGTTTTAGTAAAAGGGCGGTCATTTGAATCCGTTTCCTAAATTTGTGTAATTAAGATTAATTAGTTAGTAGTATTTCACCCTTCTCATGGCATTTGGAGAAGGGTCCGGAAATTTGTCAAAAAACTTGTCCTCAGAACATGCACTTTTGCACCCTCGGAGGGGGTTTTTGATGAATGGATGGATCGAGATTTATTTATGTTTGCATTTTAATGTCTGCTACTGATGTTGCACTTCTGTACTCTTAGTAGATATTAGAACAAGTAGAGATAAATCGTTATTGCTTGAAGTTTGTGAGTGAAATCAGTCATAAATGATACTTTTATCTCTTGATTAATTTCTGCTTATATTCTTAGAGTGATATGCAGCTGAGTTGTTTATATGTTAATGTATGAATGTGTGAGTTACCATTTGGCACTTCGGTACGGTGGAGTCATTTATTTGTTCTTGACATATGAATAACTTATTATGCGATATGCTATTCAAAACTGTTTTGCCTAACTTTTTATGCAGAATGGTTTATCTTAATTGATTTCTATTCTTATGATAGCTGAATAATCTTTATTACCGGTTATTGTTCAAAATCTTTTTAGATCGCATAATAGAGGAAATCTACCCCGGGTTAGCGTAGATTAGATGTGTTGTTTTTGTTAGATTACAGTAGCATAGAGTCAGTTTAGAAGTTAGAATTAAATTAGCTTAAATTACTTCTAGATCAGCATCATCAAACTCTACACACACACACACACCCCCTTACATTGGGAAACTGGTCCCATTATCCCCAGTCGGACCCGCTATACCAAACGGACAAGGAGCTGCCAACCAAGTTCCGGACCGGGTGGGTATCCCCCTTGTTGTTGACCCGATTTGCGGGCCCTCAACAGACCCCTAACCCTCTATGGGGTGACAAGTGGGTCCCTCATACTAAAGATTGCATTTTCCATCGACACAAAGTAGTAGTATGTTTGAGTGTAGCTTCTTGGGACCCATTAGCCCTCATGGGGCAATAGCTGGGCCATTCACAATAAGTTTTGAATCCATCGTAGGCATAAGATAAGGTTATCATTGGTTTGTGAGTAATATATTAACTGCACGATCGTTTGTTGGGGACTTGAATCATGCAACATGGTTATATGCACATAATAATGGATGATACATGATGTGAATCCTTGATGCACGACAGGTGTTGTGTATCTATATATATTTGTTTATATGAATATATTCATTTAAACATATGTTTGATCATATATATAACATCCCCTTATAGATCTTATTATTTTATATTAGATAAAAAGGACATAATATATTTTTTTTAAACAACTGCAACCAAGAAATATTGTAGAGACATTCAATTTTGTCACAAGAAAAAAAGGAAGTGATCAATATGTTATAATTTTTTCCTTACCATAACATACTCAATTGATATCTTCTAAATCAATTACCTTGTTTCCAGGTTAAACCATTGCTCTTGGAATTGATATATATATGTACACTTGTAGTTATATCCTTTTATTTTTATTATACACATATATACTTGTATATGTCCCCTCTCAACATAAGAAATATTATAGCTTTATTTGTTTTAATTTAAAAGGTGAGCCCGATAAACCCCCTCCCTCCTAGAAAACATATGTTTTATGATAATCTGCTTTGTCACATAGCATGTCATTCATGACTTAGGTTACAAGAGAATTCTCGAACTTTGAAAAGGTTTTAATGCTATTCTTTCTTCACAGCGTTAATGAGTTACCATAGCAGAATTCATACCCTTGTTGATTTTTTATATAGGGTTCCACAGGGTATTAAGGGTCATGTCAAGGGACATTGATAAGGTTCGATATTTCATGTTAAAAACTTTTCCTTAGTTTGCAAATGTTGTAATTAAACATAACTTTGATCACTTCCTAAGTCTCTAGAAAATGTTAGCTATCATACGAAGGTATATGCATGGAAGTGTAGTTCAAAAAGATTATTTTATAGGTAACTTAAAATAATATAGGTAGGGTTAGTTAGAAAATTTTCTAAACGAGGGTTAGGCCCGCTAAATGAGGATTTTCTCATCATCAAGTGTATTTCTTTCATGATATTAGGGCGATGAGCTATCATTGAAGTGTGAACTCAACAGTGGGAAAGACTTGACCTTACATCATAATGATGTTGTTGGACCAAAAAATTTGGAGGAGTCAGGATACAATGTTGGGCTGACACCAGCAGTGAAATGAGACTTAAGAGCATGTTGTGAGCACTAACAAAGGAGTTAGTGGCACCGTCAAATAAGGGGCTTAATAAATAATAATAAATATGTCAATTTCCATCACTGCCATTTCCCGCCAGGGAGTTTTTCGAGGTTGTGACAAGTGTTGGGAAGGAGAGAATAAGGTGGTATTTTCAAGTAATTGTCCAACAGATGATCTGTTCTGTGTTAAGGGTTGTCTCATAATTGAGACTAGGGGCATTGAAACAAGCACTAATTTTCGAGTCATGTGGAGGTAGGAGAGACACCAAGAGTGTGTGATAGTTGGAGAATGGAGGTTTGAAGGAGTGAAACTAGATTCCAGGAGAAAACCCCAGTGTGAGAGTTGTTCATGGGGGAAGAAGTGAACATTGGCAGGACCTTGCGTGAAATTATAGGACAATGCTTAAAAGCAAAGTGGGGAGAAAACGATCGATCCATAGTCTTAATTTGACTGGTACTTAATCAAAATTTAGAAGGGTCAAGAGACGAATTTGAGGTTGTGAGTCCCCCCTAGGCCATAATTTGTTGTATCAAAGCTTGAGACTTTGCAGAATTAGAGAAATCAAGAAGAATCCTAAATGAAGATAAGTGATTGTCTTCAATAAAGTAACTTTTAGTTTTTCCCATAGGGGAATGATATTTAAAATAAGTACATGCCTTCTAGATGAGGAGACCGAGATAGAAACAAGGTAATTGATGAGTTACGATTGGAGCTGTGGTGTATCCAAGTGAGGATGGAGAACATGGAGGCAACTCTGAGAAGGTAACATGACACAAGATATGTTAGTGTGAATGAAGAGACAAGCTTCGAATAGGAAATAAAAGGAGCACTAAGAGGATGGTTGACAGAGGAACAACTAATAAATCTGGTTATAAAGGTAGGATCCAGGCTAAAGATGGAAGTTTCTATGTACGACAAAAACTTAAATTCGGATGAGCTACTTGATTGGGTCAATGCAATGGACATATACTTATATTATGAATATGTGGAAAATGACGACAAGGTCAAATATGTAGTGACTATGCTGAAGGGACGTGCAACCTTGTGGTGGGATGAACTATAGGCTGATAGAAGAAGGAAAGGAAAGGAAAAAAGTTAGGAGATTGGATAGAGTGGTGGCTACATTCAAGGGAAAAATCATGCCTAAGGGCTACCGATTGAATATGTTCAGGAAATTGAAAAATATGAGACAAAAGGTCATGGCAGTCAAGGAATATGCTAAAGAGTTCTATAGATTGAACATTGGGGAAGGTCACATAGAAGAGGATGTTGAAAAGGTTTCTAGATGTATAGATGGGCTAAGGTATAATATTTTGGATTAAATTGGTCTCTTACCCCAGAAAAAAGTGGAAGATTCCCATTAGGCAACCTTCAGGGAAAAATAAAAATTGCCTAAGAAGTAGAGCCAAACGAGTAGAGGAAAGATTCTAGCAGGAGGAAAGGGATCATCAAATAGAGGAAGGTTCGAGGCTTCAAAGGAAGACACAATAAGTTCTAGCAGTTATTTTCCTATAGGCGGAAAGTATAGAGGAAAAGATTATTCTAAAGAGGTAGGGGAAAAGGAAGAAAAATCATATGTTATATATGTGGGAAAACATGACGTATGTATGGTATTTTCGTGAGAAGAAGTTAGTGAACCATAAAGGAGCTCATATTACAAAGGATAAGGAAGATACATGAAATGAAATGGTAAAAGAAAAAACTCCTGAGATGGGTGAATGATTAATGATGAAGAGAGTCTTGGGTAAAGCTAAAAATTAAGTTCATGAACCAACACATAGAAGAGGTTTGTTTAGGACAATATGAAAATTGAAAGTTAAACACTACAAAATGGTCATTGACAATGGTAGTACTGGTAATCTAGTTTCTATAGATATGGTGGAGAAGTTGGGATTATAAAGAAAGACACACCCTACTCAATACTGAGCGTCTTGGTTTCAGAAAGGACACCATATTTTGGTACGTGAACAAAGCAAGGTAGAACTTAAGACTAGTAGTGACAAAGATGGAATATTATGTGATATCATCCCTATGGATGTATGTCATATCTTGTTGGGGAGACCATGGCAGTGTTACCAGAGAGCTATTTGATGGGCCTCTAAATTAGAAATAAATTAAGGCCCATATGAGGATCCTTCAACACATTAAACCTCTCTTTTTCCATTAGATAATGTATTTTTAACTTTAATATGTTTATTAAGAAGGTTTATGGATAATTGCATATTTGTGCCTAATATTATTTACCTTTGTGGAATATTGTGAGAATATTATGCAGATTATGAAGATTTGGAGGAGAATATAATTTAGGGACTTTCTATCTACTACAGGAGGATCAATATTAAACAATAAATCACGAAGATATTTTGAAATAATTGCACAGATTTTGGAGCTCCAATGGTTGAGAAAATCTAGGAATGTGTTCTATGTAATTTAATGCAGATTCCTAGTATTGGGAACCATATCCACTAATTAAGGGATTTTGGTGGGGAAAGCTTCCTCCTTGTTGGAAATAATACTGAGAGGGGGGGGTGAATCAGTATTATCAAGCAATTTACCAAATCTTCCTTATTTGATCTTTTGAATTATTCTTGCATATCAGTACCATAAAATAATGAGCTTGAATAAAGAAAATAGACAGTCACACCAAAGAACACAAGATGTAAGGTGGAAACCCAATGCGGGAGAAAACCACCTGCTGCAATATGTCTCTATCTTCTTTCAAGAAATTCTTTTACAATGATTTTGTACTGGTGCAGTCCTTTACCAGCACGCAGGCTGCAACCTGCAGAGAGCTACAACTCTCTCTCGTTTTCCAGTTTCTCCTGGAAGGGAGCTACAACCCCCTACTTCTTTTCATGAAGAATCAAATGATCAACAAGTATATAACAGATACAGTCCACTACAGATATCAGATCAGTAATTACAGAAATAACCCAGAACACTTTATGAACAGAAATATACAGTCAACAGATCATCTTAAGACAGGGACGCATATTTTCTTTCTGTGGCCTGCGACTGGACGCAGTCTACCCTCCGCTATTCTGCGTGCAGACGCACTGTTTCTCTATGCTTTGCTGCGACCGGCGCACCCCGAAACAATATCGCGCCGCGTCGTTTGCTTCAGAGACGCCCCTGAGCCTTTACTGTACTGCGTCCCGGCGCACTTGTCCTTCACTGAACCTGCGTCCCTTCAGATATAAAAGATATGAGGACTTCAGAACCAACCCAAACACTCAGATCCACAGATCTGATCATGCGCCTAGAGATCACAGTCCATTAGAAGATTCGCCCTCATAGATCTGGACTAGATCTCACCAAAAGATATTCAACCAAGATGATGCTTAATCCAAATGAACTCCTTTGCTTTATATAGGCAAGCTTCTCCCCAAAACATGGAACAATACCACGAGCCGACACCATAGAAACACAAAACCGTCGGCTAGATACCACGCAAGAAACCCCCACGTGCTTTTCTCTGCCTTGAAATGTGTGCACTGGGCGGACGCACCTCCTGAACGGCTGGCCGGCGTCCCTGGACGCGGGTTCTGTATGGTATACCTGCGGGGACGCACTTGCTGAACATATTTCCTGCGTCCTTCTTGATTTATCACCTGAATGGGTTTGCCATCAAGGACAACACCTGAATCATAATGCCAACAATCTCCCCCTTTGGACTTGATGGCAACCACATAATCTTCAGCTTCATTCTCCCCCTTTGACATCAAGAGCAAAGGGTATGCTCCCCCTATGCTCATGCATCTCCAGATCTGTAACCAGAAATCCATCATGAAGGAGATAGAGACATATTGCAGCTATTTCCAAGATCTCCTTCACCATAATGCCAACAATGCATTATGTGCTCCCCCTGAGCCTATACCACCTATAGGAAGATGATCAACAGTAAGATGATGCATCAACAACCCCCAGCTTTTGCCTGAGGTATTCAAAAGTGTCCCTGGGCAATGGTTTGGTGAAAATATCAGCAACTTGTTCCTTAGAAGGAACATACTCCAACTTGACCTTCTGTTCAAGTACTTGTTCCCGGAGAAAATGGTACTTGATTGGTATGTGCTTGGTTTTTGAATGCATAACCGGATTCTTTGAGATGCTGATTGCACTTGTGTTGTCACATAAGATAGAGATTGGAGGTGTACAAGTGATTTGATAATCCTGCAAATTCTGCATCATCCAAAGGAGTTGGGTGCAACAAGATGCAGCAGCAACATATTCTGCTTCAGCTGTAGACAAGGCAATTGAACTCTGTTTCTTGCTGAACCAAGAGACCAGTCTGGGACCCATAAAGAACGCACCACCACTTGTGCTTTTCCTGTCATCCATGCTTCCGGCCCAATCTGCATCTGTATAGGCATGAAGAGTAAGATCTGTATTTCTAGGATACCATAAGCCATAAGAAAATTCTATTCACTGCTTGAAGATGAGTCTCCTTCGGATTTGCCTGAAATCTTCCAACTATTCCAACTGCATGCATGATGTCTGGTCGGGTACCTGTTAAATATAGTAAACTTCCAATCATAGATCTGTAGGTTGGTTGATGTACTGCTGCAGATTCATCATTTGCACTGAGACTGCATCCTGTGACCATGGGTGTACATACTGGTTTTGCATCTTCCATGCCATATTTCTTCAAAATCTGCTTGAGATACTTGGTTTGAGATAAAAGGATTCCTCCTTCCTTTTGTTGGATTTGCAAACCAAGAAAGTATGTCAGTTCTCCTAGCAAGGACATTTCAAATTCTTTCTGCATGACTGAGGCAAAGCTTTGACTCATAGCTTCTTCATTGCTGCCAAAAATAATGTCATCTACATACACAACAAGTATTAGCAATTTGTCATTTTCAATTTTTATATATAGATTGCTATCTGCTGAACCTTTTGAAAAACCTTGTTGATGAAGATATTTGTCCAACCGGTAGTACCAAGCCCTTGGGGCTTGTTTGAGACCATAGAGAGCCTTTTTCAATTAGCATACAAGATTTGGATCATTTCCAAGAATGAACCCATCTGGCTGTTCAATGTACACTTCTTCTTCCAAGTCTCCATTCAGAAAGGCTGATTTTACGTCCATTTGAAATACTTTGAAATTCTGAGAACTTGAGAGAGCAAGGAACATTCGGATGGCCTCAAGTCTTGCAACAGGAGCAAAAGTTTCTTCAAAATCTATTCCTTCTTGCTGTGCATATCCTTTACAAACAAGTCTGGCTTTGTTTCTAATTACTTCTCCATTTTCATTCAATTTATTTTTGAAGACCCATTTTGTTCCGATAACATTCTTATCCTTTGGTCTAGGGACCAGCTCCCAAGTGTTGCTCTTTTCGATTTGCTCAAGTTCTTCATCCATTGCTTTCACCCAACATTCATCTTTGCATGCCTCTTTCACATTTTGTGGTTCAGTAGAGGAGAGTAATGCCAAATAACTTGAAGCTTCTGCAACTGTTCTTCTAGTTTGTATACCTGCTTCTTTCTGTCCCATGATCTGAGATTCTGGATGGTTCTTTTGAACATATCTGGATGGAGTCTTTTCTTCTATTCTTGTTCGTTCTTCTGCTTCTTCGTGAGGTTCTTCTTGAGGTTCTTCTTGCGGTTCTTCTTCTTCATCATTCTGTCTTTGAGGGTGGCTTTCATCTTCTTCGATGTCTTCACGATGTATTTGCCTAGGAATGTATCCCTTCTCATCAACCACCACATCAATGCTGTCAACAATTTTGCCAAGTCTTTTATTGTAGCATTTGTATGCTTTGCTATGTGGAGAGTAGCCAAGAAGAATACCTTCATCTGCTCTAGGATCAAGTTTACCAAGCTGCTCCTCAGTATTCTTGATATAGCATTTGCTCCCAAAGATTTTGAAGTGCTTTACCGAAGGAGTTTTACCACTCCAAAGCTCATGAGGAGTTTGAGTGCTGTTCACTCGGACATTTGTCTTGTTGAGAATAATAACCACCGCATGTGCAGCTTCACCCCAGAAGGTTGCAGGGGTTCCTGATTCATCAAGCATAGCACGAGCCATTTGCTGGATTGTTCTGTTCATTCTTTCAACCACTCCATTTTGCTGAGGAGTTCTAGCTGTAGAAAATTCTCTCCTTATCCCATGTTCATCACAGAAATCGAAAAATTCATTTGAAGTAAATTCCCCACCTCTGTTAGATCTGAGGCACTTAATTTTGTGACCTGATTCATTTTCAACCAAGGCTTTGAAGGATTTGAATTTTTCGAATGCTTCATCTTTGTGCTTCATAAGTCCTAACCAAACAAACCTGGAGAAATCGTCAATAAATAATATCAAGTATTCCTCTCCTCTAGGTGTTCTTTTTCTGAATGGTCCACATACATCTGTATGTACTAGCTCAAGAGGCATGCTGGCTGATCCTTCTTTCTCTGGAAAGTTAGTTCTGGTTTGTTTTCCAAACTGACATGATCTGCATATGGTGTTGTCAGGAATTTTGATATCTGGAAGATCGCGAACTGCCTGATATTTACAAGCTTTCCTTATTTGTGAGAAGCTTAGATGTCCCAACCTTCGATGCCATAGCCAGTGCTCTTCATCCTTGCTTAGATAGCATTGTTGTTGTCCTTCATCAAATATGTATAGATTATTTGGAGTTCTTTTTCCTTTGAGAACTGTTTTACCTGTATCAAGATCACGAACAAGGCATCCATTTGATCTGAATATAACCTCGGTTCTTTGATCACACATCTGGCTGACACTTAGTAGATTATGCTTCAATCCATCAACAAACAAAACATTTCCAGCCTTAACATCTTCTTTTAAAGGAGCAATACCTTTTCCTTTTATAGTTGCAGGAGTATCATTTCCAAAAGAGACTTTCTTTCCCTTTTCTAAATTAGAATAAGACTCAAGTTTTTCTTTATCACCTGTCATATGCTTCGAGCATCCACTGTCAATGTACCATAGATTTTCTTGTCCTTCTGCATAAAATGCTATCCCACATCTTTCTGTTTGAGGTTCCTTTATTCTCCATGTTTTGGTGCCTGAGGCTTGTTCCTTTTTCTGCTCTTGTACCTTTCTTTCCGGAAACCTGCTTCTGCATTCAAAGTCTTTATGTCCAAAATTATTGCAAATAGAACATTCAACTTCATTTTCAAGAGCTGAAAAGTTGTTATAGGTCCTTTTCGTAATCCCTGTCATACTTCTTTGTTTTTGAGCTTCCCTAGTCATGATTGTTTTATACGCAACACATTGAGCTGCTTTGTGACCAAAGTTATGGCAAGAAAAGCATTGTCCATTGAAGAAGCTTCTGCGATTATTGGATCTACCAGCCAACTGATTGTAATTTCTATTTTCATCTATTCTTGAACCAAATTGAGAAGATTTTACTTGTGGCTGGTTGTGGCTTTTGTTCACCCTTAAGCTGGATTGCCCCTGATAGTTTCTGTTTGACATTTGTCCCTGCTTTACCTGATGATCTTCCTTGTGCTCTTGCTCATTTCTTCTTGCTGCATCAAGATAACTTTTTGAAGTGGATGCTTGAGAAGTTTCTCCATTATAGCCCAAACCTGTCTTATTTAGTGGAGACCGCTGCACACTGATAATCTCATCCAAAGTTTCTGATCCTTTGACAAACTTGAGATTAATAGTTTTTGTTTTCTCAATTTCTTTTCTAAGACCAACAATTTCACCTTCTAATTTTTCAAGATGTTTTTCCTTTTCATCAATTTGGAATTGTAGAGTATCAATAATCATGTTCTTTTCTTCTATGCATCTCTTGAGTCTAGTAATTTCATCATAAAGGTTATCCACATCTACAGCATCCTCATAATCATCATCTTCAAATGCCATTAACAACCTATATTTATTACCTTGTTCATCTTCATCACTGTTTGATAAGCCATCACTATCTTCATGGGTGTAGTAGCTTTTCTTATTTGCGCTTTGTTTCTTGTTCCATCTAACTGGTTCCTTTCCTTTATCCTTATAAGAGCATTTTGCAGCATAATGACCTACTCTTCCACAAGCAAAGCATTTGAAAGGTAGCTTGCCTCTGAACCTTCCAGAACCTCTTTGAAGATTTCTGACAAAATTTGATTCTTCTTCCTCTTCTTCTGGATCATGGCTTGCTTCATAGTAATCTTCTTTGCCTGATGCTTTAAAAGCAGCCTCCCTTCTGTCTGATGGTCCTCCCTTTCTCATTTCATAAGCAGTTAGAATTCCATGTAGCTGAGACATAGTAAGAACACGGAGATTTTCTTTTTCTTCTATTGCAGATACTTTGGATTCAAACTTGGGGGATAATGATCTTAGAATCTTTTGAACTACTATGGACTCCTTTACTTACCCAAATCATACACTTTCATACAATCTCTCATCTACCCGAAGAAAATAATTAGCCACACTTTCATCATTATACATCTTGAGAGTCTCATATTGAATCCTGAGAGTTTGAAGTTTAGCTTGTTTTACCTGTTCATCTCCTTCATAGCTTGTGATCATTTTGTCCCATATTTCTTTTGCTGATTTGAAGTGCATTACTTTCATGAATTCTATTTGGGATATACTTCCTAATAGAGTACTGACTGCTTTTGCATTTGTTTCATACTTCTTTTTCTCAGCTGGATCTATAGGAGTAGCTGAAGGAAAAGCATAGCCTGTTTCTACAATGTCCCAAACTTCAGTACCAAGAGATTGAAGATATGCAGTAACTCTTACCTTCCAATAATTGAAGTTTGTCCCATCAAAAACTGGTGGCCTGATTGATGCTTCTCTCTCGTAGTTGCTCATGATGAACGATCTACCTTCAAGCGATCAAGCTTTTCTGAAGAACCTGGCTCTGATACCAATTGTTGGAAATAATACTGAGAGGGGGGGGTGAATCAGTATTATCAAGCAATTTACCAAATCTTCCTTATTTGATCTTTTGAATTATTCTTGCATATCAGTACCATAAAATAATGAGCTTGAATAAAGAAAATAGACAGTCACACCAAAGAACACAAGATGTAAGGTGGAAACCCAATGCGGGAGAAAACCACCTGCTGCAATATGTCTCTATCTTCTTTCAAGAAATTCTTTTACAATGATTTTGTACTGGTGCAGTCCTTTACCAGCACGCAGGCTGCAACCTGCAGAGAGCTACAACTCTCTCTCGTTTTCCAGTTTCTTCTGGAAGGGAGCTACAACCCCCTACTTCTTTTCATGAAGAATCAAATGATCAACAAGTATATAACAGATACAGTCCACTACAGATATCAGATCAGTAATTACAGAAATAACCCAGAACACTTTATGAACAGAAATATACAGTCAACAGATCATCTTAAGACAGGGACGCATATTTTCTTTCTGTGGCCTGCGACTGGACGCAGTCTACCCTCCGTTGTTCTGCGTGCAGACGCACTGTTTCTCTATGCTTTGCTGCGACCGGCGCACCCCGAAACAATATCGCGCCGTGTCGTTTGCTTCAGAGACGCCCCTGAGCCTTTACTGTACTGCGTCCCGGCGCACTTGTCCTTCACTGAACCTGCGTCCCTTCAGATATAAAAGATATGAGGACTTCAGAACCAACCCAAACACTCAGATCCACAGATCTGATCATGCGCCATAGAGATCACAGTCCATTAGAAGATTCGCCCTCATAGATCTGGACTAGATCTCACCAAAAGATATTCAACCAAGATGATGCTTAATCCAAATGAACTCCTTTGCTTTATATAGGCAAGCTTCTCCCCAAAACATGGAACAATACCACGAGCCGACACCATAGAAACACAAAACCGTCGGCTAGATACCACGCAAGAAACCCCCACGTGCTTTTCTCTGCCTTGAAATGTGTGCACTGGGCGGACGCACCTCCTGAACGGCTGGCCGGCGTCCCTGGACGCGGGTTCTGTATGGTATACCTGCGGGGACGCACTTGCTGAACATATTTCCTGCGTCCTTCTTGATTTATCACCTGAATGGGTTTGCCATCAAGGACAACACCTGAATCATAATGCCAACACTCCTTTCATGGGTAATGCTTCCTAATCATTTTTTATAAGTACTAAGTCGAATTTGCCTCTAGGGGTTTATTTTTCTTAGTCTTCTTGTGGAGAGAACTAGTATTTTTGTAGCTCCACTTTCATTTCTTGTAGGGATGTAATTGTATTGATGGAAATAATGAATATTGGTGCCATGTTCAACTTTTAAATCTTGGTCTCCCTCACAGGACTCTTATTTTCCTTGGGCTTGGCCATCTAAGGAGCTATAGAGCCCTTTTGTATCATTTACTTTTTTTCTTTCCACTTATTATGCACATGCATCTCTCATTCTTGTCTCTTTTCTATTTATGCATTTAGTATTAATGATTTATTGTTGTAGAATTGGGTTAAATGGTTGAAGTAAGTTATTTTGCAGGATGAATACATCATTTCATAATCAGAACAACTTTGGAAGGTCATAGTAATCATTGAGCTACTTGGATTAGTTTGCTTATTCCCAAATCTAGATTTTTGGAAGTACCTTGTGGCAAATAACAATAAATTTCTATTATTGTTTAGAGCATGCTAATGAGCTTCAATCAAGTTGATTCCACTTGAATTATATCACAAATAACATTCTAGTTAATAAAAAAATTTACCCCATTGCATTTGCACTTGATTAGGTTAGGCATTTGATAGATTTACTAGCTCACTAATTCTCAAATTTCTAGATTTCGAACTAGTAATTTTATGCTATTTTTTAGCATGGGTTAACAAAATTATTTTTGAGTGATTCCACTTGGAATGGAGACCTAATACATCCTAGTCAATAAAAAAATTTGTCCCATCCAATTTGGATTTTATTTTCCTGGTCATTCGATGAATTATAACTTCCTGTAGTAAATCTGTAACATCATGTAGTTTCCTATAGTACTCTTCTGACATGTATATACTTGCCTAGATTTGCTCAAAAATATTGGTTTTGGTCCCTTAGGGTTGAATCATGACCCTATAAATAAATGGTTGAAGAGGGATAAACACCACTTAGGACTTTCCTTTTTACCTATGAAAAACATCTCAACAATTTGGGTTAATGGACAAATTTATGAATTGAATAATACAATGTTGATTTTCTTGATTGTCACATCCAATGAGCCTTGGTAATGGATCTAAACTCTTTGAAATGTAATGGTTCACATTTAATTCATGATATTTACTTTATGCAATTAGAATAGGTTTCTTTCCTTGTATTTTATTTCTTGCAATAGGTTAAGGTTTCCATTTCGAGCATTTCATTTTCTGCAATTAGTTTAGGATTTGATTTCATTACATGCACTCCATTACGTCATGACAACAAAGGAAGGACACATTGTATGTTGCACATATAGTGTCGATACCTCTTAAGTTCGTACGAAACCTGGGTTGATAATTAAAAGTTGTTAGCCTTGGGAGTTGCAACATTCTTGTTGCAATACTGAGGTTCATCTCCTTGTGGAGCCGCTGATGGGGAGGTGTCAAAGTATGCATTGTCTTCTTCCCTAATTGATTCACTTATTTTACTTTCTGTATAAACAAAAAAATTGCATTAGGCATATTTCATTTCAAAAATAGAAAATTTCATTTCATTAGAATTCTTATTAAAACAAAAACTAAAAATACTTCTCCAACACCAAAACCCCCCATTTGATCATGTGGTGCAATAAGAGCCACACCACCATTCATTTTTGCAGGTAGAAGAAGAAGAGGTGGCAGAGAAGGAAGAATAAATGGATGGAAATGATGACAATGAAGAAGAGACTCTTGGTTTTCCCATTCAAGATACTGATGTCAATGTGCATATGAAGAACATCCCTCCATCTTTTCTTCCAAACTTTCATGGTCTAAGGTCAAAGGATCCATAAACCTTTCTCTTTGAATTTAAAATTGTTTGTAGATCTTATGGTTACTTATTAAACACTCAAAAATTGAGATTATTTTTGGCAACATTGAAATATAGAGCTCTTAAATAATTCATGAGTTTAGAGACCAATTCAATAAGATCATTGAATGATATGAAAACAATATTTCTAGAAAAATATAAAGATCATGATCTTAAATAAGAAATATTTAGAATGAATAAAAAAAAATATGAGAGACTTGAGGATCTAATAGAGAGGTTCATGTATAATGTTAAGAGGGAAAAACTACATCATTTAGGATCTAACACACTAAACACCCTCTTACTTAGAACAATTAGGGATGAATGGATTGATCTCCTTGATCTCATCAGTAAAGGTGATGTGTACCAATTATCATTTGAAGAAATTTGTAAAACATGCAAACACATATCAAGAGGAAGGATAAGAGTAAGTCAATCAACATCAATATCGGCAAGTCAAGCTAAACTTGGAAATTTGTTTGATAACTTAAAAATAGAAATTCTTAGCAATCTAAGTGAACAAGTAGAAATGTTAAGAATACAAAATGAGAAAAAAGGAGATGTTGATATTTGTGTTTTCCATGTAGAATCACATGATGTTAAATATTACCCCTCATTACCATGGTTGAAGGAATTTTAGCAAGAGGAAAATAGAGCAATTCAATTGCCAGTGCAGTTATGTTATGTAGCTCCAAGAGGACCATGGCAGCCTATTCAACCTGATATGAAGCAAGAGCCTAATTCACAATTTCAAGCTTATACACATCCATCTCAAAGTGATTGGGACACACCCTTTCCTTGGAAACCTTGGCCATCTCAACTCCAAAACCAATCTACAAGGTTGGGAAGGAACTTATGGGAGGAATCCATAATATCCTAGATATTTTCCTCAATATCCTCCATACCCAAATCCATGTAATCCATACCATCCACCTCCACCACAAGCACAACCCCAACCACATCCATCTCAAATATCCACTCCCGTTCAACTACATGTACCACCATTTCCAAACCCACACAAGGAAGTAGCTCAGCCCAATCACAACACTTCCAAACATCTCATCTTGATCTAAATGGTATTCATCTTAGCTCAGGAAGAGTATTGCAAAAAGGGATTCACTTGATACCATTGAAGGACAACATGTAGAAAAATAAGATTTAAATGAGAAGACCAAAGAATCATGGGCTGCACTTGATGAAGAACAGACATCCGAATCAGATATTGGGAAAGTGCCCTCATGCTTACCATCAGATCCTCCATGTGTTCAAGAGAATAATATGCAAAAAGAATAAGATTTGAATGTCATGGTAGAAGAAGACATGAAGAATGATCCAAATAAACAAGTGGACCAGGGGCATCACAACTATATTGAAATATGGTTCAAGACAATCATTAAGTTGCAGCAACACACTCTTCTTCAACAATTCCTAATATCATCTCAGTTAAAGCAGTTGGTATCTCACATTTAGGTACATATCAAAGCATATGTTTCAAGCCTACACATGATTTTATCTATCATCTTGTTATGCAAGTGGCTCCATTGGAATTATTCCTACACTTGAAAATGATTTTGTTTTTTAAAGTAGAGTAGGATAGGAAAAGAAATAAAAAATGAAAAACAAGAGAAAATAATAAAATATCAGGAGAAACCCTCCTTTGAGGCACCTAAGATTGGCTCATTGATTGAAAACCTCCACGAGGCAGTCAATGGGTTGGAAAAAAATAGAAAACAGAGAAAAAGAAAAGATCATAGGTGAAAACCTCCTTTGAGGTGCCTAGGTAGACCTACTAGTCGAAAACCTCATTGAGGCGACTAGTAGGCCTAGAAGAAAAAAATAAGAAGAAAAAAAGAAAAATATTTGCTCCATGTGTCTCTCTCACATGAATGCAAGTGTTCTACAACCTCTGCAAGCAATAAAAACAAGTTATCCAAAGGAAAAATTGACCAAAACCCTAGTCAAAGGAAGCCAAACTTAGAATTTATCCTCCTTTTCTCAGATGCTCTAGAAGGACCAAAGCCATGCCAATCCATCACCCTCATCTATTTCCACCATCCACTCATCATTCCCAAGATTTTACCATTCATTTTCCTTGTTGTCCTAAAATACTACAAGAAGATCATGTAGTTACTATAGGAAACAAAAATACATAGAAAAAAAAATTATTTTTGTCATATCTTGAAAACCATGCATCCATTTGCCAAGTTGTTTCAGGGAGAGAGGCATATGGATGATATTAACATGCCCAAGAAATTTCAGCAAATTTCAGTGCATATTTTTTGAGAAATAGACTTCCATAACCTACAACCATATTTAAATTTTCTCCATATTTGTGCATCCATTTGCAAATCTATTCCATGGGGAGATGCATATGGATGGTCGTAACATGCCCAAGCCCAAGAAATTTCACCAAATTCCAATGCACATTTTTTGAGAAATTGACCTCCATCACCTACAACCATTTTTACTTTTTCTTGATATTCGTGCATCCATTGGCCAAACATTTTTTATGGGGAGGTGCATAAGGATGATGGCAATAGGCTCAAAACATTTCAAGTCAATCTAGTATACCATTTGGGAGATATGGGTTTAAACAGGCTGCTACCGGGTTTGCTGTAGTTACTACATGATGTCCTGGTTTTCTATAGGAAATTAGCTGAATACTATACAAAGGTAGGGAAGGTGAAATGAAATGCTCATAAGGGGCATGACATTTGTGAAAAGTGTGGGGAAGGTGAACATCACCCATGGCCCTGCCCAATACTCCAAGAAGGCAGGATTTGACTAAGACTCACGGTAACTAGAAGACAGGGGTTTAAAATCATCAAGCTATGAAAACTTGTGTAAAAGAAAACAAAGGAAATTATCACTTCCAGAGGACCATGGATCGATCATTAACTGAACAACAACATGCATGCCTCTCCAACAACAATCAGGTAGGTATAAGTATGCAATATTATTGACCTCTTCTCTTGAGCATATTATAGTTATAAGTTTGTTTTCAATGCATGAGAGATGAGGTTTTATGAGATAAGGATGGGTCAGTAGTCTTGGCCACCTTCAACTACTTAATACAGCTAACTCCTTCACTCATGCAATGTGGAAAAACGAAATTAGGAAGGGTGATGATTTCTAGGAATGGGGACAACAATTAAAAGAGGAAATTTGTGCAAAGGCCAAGTCACCACAGCACTCCAAGCCCTCCATACACTTCATATCCACTATCTTTCCATCATTCATCCATCCCATTTCATAAGGAAAAATTAATATTTTTCAATAACAAACCCTAGACTTTGTCTCACCCTAAAAATTTCTTACAAAAAAAAACACACAGAGCACATCCTCTCCATTTTCACAAACCTACACTACTCCCTCTGAGCCCTAACATCATCCTCCAAACCCTCTACATCATTTCTCGTCACTCCCATACAATTAGAAGACCCTCAAAGGGAAGGAATGACTGCTACAGGAAGGCAGAATGTTGCTACAAGAAGGACGAAAGGAACAAATTGTGCTAAAATCCAAAATGGCAGTGCCTAAGAGAGACCTAATCAAAACGGAAAACTCCAAGGCCATTAGGTAATCATCTAAGCCACAAAAGAGAAGAAGAAGGAAACAAAAGGCAAGAAGGAATTCACCATCAAAATAGAACTCAAACCGCAGTGATGAAAAGATGCTTTCCAAGAGGTATCTAATCTCTTTCTAGCTTTTTTGCAAGGCCTAAAAGATGTTATAGAAAGGGGAGAAAGGCATGGAAGTTAGGTTGAGGGCCTACCCTAGGCTCAGAGTATCATTTCTACTCAAAATAGGTTTAAATAGGCTACTAGAGGGTTTCTTGTAGTTACTATAGAAATTACTACAGAGTTTCCTGTAGTTACTATAATAATTAGTACGAGATGTCCTAGTTCCCATCAAAATGCATTTTGAAGGTTTCAGAGGTGTCCAAATGGTGGAAAAAGGTAGCAGGTGGTTCGAAAAGGATGTGGAAGACCTTGCCAAATCGAAAAATATTCAAGAACCCATCTTGAATAAGGGGAATAAGGCAGGCTAATGGTCTCAAGAAACACTGCGGTTTTCTATGCATAAACAGTTTTGGAAAAATGAGTGAAAATGGAATGAATGCTTCAAGGGAGAGGATATGAATGAAATGGATCTACAAGCCAACAAAGTACACTTGCAAAGAGGAAAGTTCTGTGTTTTTTGGCTGGAAGACTATTAAACAATCATGAAAAGAACAACTACATTTTTGTGCTTGTCCTTGTAGAAATTACAACCAAGATTCTTAAGAGAAAGGACTAAGGAATGCACAAGAGAGAGGACACCAGGGCCATGAATGAGACACAATGAGGTAACTAAGTTTCTTAGAGGATGAGAAACACTTTCAGCAGGGGGGGGGGGGGGTATGATGGGCCTCTAAATTAAACATAAATTAAGGCCCATTCGACCATCCTTCAACACATTAAACCTCTCTTTTTGCATTAGATATTTCATTTTTAACTTTAATATGTTCATTAGGAAGGTTTATGGATAATTACATATTTGTGCCTAATATTATTTATTTTGGTGGAATATTGTGAGAATATTGGGTAGGTTATGAAGATTTGGAGGAGATAATTTAGGGACTTTCTCCCTACTAAAGGAGGATCAATATTAAATAATAAATCAAGAAGATATTTTGAAATAATTGCACATATTTTGGAGCTCCAATCATTGAGAAAATCTAGGAATCTGTTCCCTGTCATTTAATGTAGATTCCTAGTATTGGGACCCATATCAACTACTTAAGGGATTTTGGTGGGGAAAGCTTCCTCCTTTAATGGGGAATGTTTCCTAATCATTTTGTATAAGTACCAAGTCGAATTTTCCTCTATAGGTTTATTTTTCTTAGTCTTCTTGTGGAGAGAACTCATATTTTTGTAGCTCCACTTTCATTTCTTGTAGGGATGTAATTGTATTGATGGAAATAATGAAAATTGATCGCATGTTAAGCTTCTAAATATTGGTCTCCTTCACAGGAATCTGATTTTACTTGGGCTTGGACATTTGAGGAGCCTCATAGCCCTTTTGTATCATTCAATTCTCTTCTTTTCACTTCTTATTCACATGCATATCTTATTCTTGTCTTTTTTCTATTTATACATTTAGTATTAATGATTTCTTGTTATAGGATTGGGTTAAATGGTTGAAGTAAGTTTTTTTACAGGATCAAAAGCATGATTTCATCATTGGAACAACTTTGGAAGGTCATAGTAATCATTGAGCTATTTGGATTAGTTTTCTTATTCCCAAATCTAGAATTCTGGAAGTCTCTTGTGGCAAATAACAATAAATTTATGCTATATGTTTTATCATGCTAATGACCTTCAGTCGAGTAGATTACACTTGCATTATATAAAAAAACATTCTAGTTAATAACAAAAATTTACCCCATTGAATGATCACTTGATTAGGTTAGGCGTTTGATAGAATTACTAGCTCGCTAGTTCTCGAATTTCTAGATTTTAGACTAGTAATTTTCTGTTATTTTTTAGCATGGGTTAACAGAGGTATTTTTGAGTTATTCCACTTGGAATTGATACCTAATACATCCTATTCAATAAAAAAAAATTGTCCCATCCAATTTGGATTTGATTTGCTTGGTCATTCGATGAATTATAACATCTTGTAGTTTCATGTAGTACTCTTCCAATGTGTATATACTTGCCCAAATTTGCTCAAAAATATTGGTTTTGGTCCCTTAGGGTTGAATCATGACCCATAGGCTCTAAATCAATGGTTTAAGAGAGATAAAAACCACTTAGGACTTGCATTTTTCCCCATGAAAAACATCTCAGCGATTTCGGTTAATGGAAAAATTTATGAATTGGATAATACAATGATGATTTTCTTGATTGCCACATCCAATGAACTTTGTTAATGGATCTAAACTCTTTGAAATGTAATGGTAAACATTTAGTTCATGATCTTTACTTTATGAAATTAGAATAGGTTTCTTTCCTTGTATTTTCTTTCTTGAAATAGGTTAAGGTTTCAATTTCGAGCATTTCATTTTCTTCAATTAGTTTAGGATTTGATTTCATTACATGCACTCCATTACATCATGAAACAAATGAATGACACATTGTATGTTGCACATATAGTTCCAATACCTCTTAATTTTGTATGAACCCTGGGTTCATAATTAAAATTTGGTAGCCTTAGGAGTAGCAACATTCTTATTGCAATACGGAGGCTCATCACTGTTCATGGTGGAAGAAGAAACACTTATACTTTCGAAAAGGATGGACGTAAGCACATATTATTACCATTGAAAGATGAAGGAGCTAAATAAGAAGCGGGTTTGAGCATGTTGTTTAGGATTAGGTTGTAGGAAACCAAGAAACAAGAGGATGTACATTTTTATATGGTTTGAATGCTGAGAGTTGTACTTACTAATACTAACTTAAATGATTTACATGCCTAAATTCAAGCATTGTTATATGAGTTTGTTGACATCATTGTTTATGCATATCAATTGCCTTACCACTCATAAGAAGTATTAGTCACCACATGGACCTGATTCTGAGAGCAAGATTCCAATCAAAGTAGTCTACCAGATGATACCCATGGATAATAAAGAAATTCAAAATTAGGTTCAAGTTAGACAAGGGACTGATTTGGGAGAGTTTAATTGCCTTCATTGTAGCTGCAATTTTTAGTCCAAATAAGGATGGAGGCTCGAGAATGTGTCAAATCCAAACCAATAAACAAGATAACTATAAGGTATAAATTTCCCTTACCTCACATGGGTGATTTAATGGACCGGTTAATTGGTGCAAACTATTTTTCAAAGAGAGATATGAAAAGCGAATATCATCAAATTAGGATGAGAGAGGGAGATGACTGGAAAACGATTTTCAAAACCCATGATGGCTTGTATAAATTAATTTTCATGCTTTTTGTCTTGAAAAAAGAACCTGGTACATTCATAAGGATCATGAATGAAATCCTCAAGGAATTTATAGTAAATTTGTAATTGTATATCGGGACGATATTCTTTTTGACAATAGAACAAAGGGAGAACATTTAATGTTTTCGAAATTAGCACCGAGGAAATTGTAGTATGAAACTTTTAATAAATTTGAATGAATGTACCTTCATGAAAACATAGCTAGTCTATTTGGGTTTTTTAATTTCTCTAGAAGGACTAAAAATGGACCCGGAGAAGGTTAAATTTATCAAGGAGCGGCATCTCCAAAGAATATTTATGAGGTACATAGCTTTCACGAGTTGGCCTGTTTCTATAGGAAATTAATTAGAAATTTTAGCCATATATGTGCACCAATAGTCAAGACCATTAAAAAGGAATATAAACCATTTAAGTGGACAATGACAACTGAAAAATAATTTATACTTTTGAAAGAAAAGATAACAGAATAACTAATTTTAACTCTACCATATTTTCATAAACCTTTCCAAGTTAAGTATGATGCAAGTGGAATGACCATTGGCACTGTTCTAAGTAAAGAGGATAATCCTATTGCTTATTTTAATGAGAAGTTCACTAAATCAAAGCATAAATATTCTACCTATGAAAAATAGTTCTATGCAGTGATACAATCCTTGAAGAAATGGAGGCATTATCTCATGCCTAGAAATTTTATTCTATATATTGACAAACATGCCTTGTAGTTTATAACTAAGCAGGAGAAGTTAAATCAAAGGCATGCCAAATGGGTAGAGTTTATGTAGAATTTTACCTTTGTTTTTAAACATATCAATGGAAATGATAACAAAGTTGTAGATGCCTTGAGAAAGAGGTGTTTGGTTTTGTAGGAATTCCAAGTGAGTACTTTAGGATTTGAACATCTCAAGGAAATATAAGGAATAACCATAATTTGGAGAATCTTATGAAGCATGCGAGAATCTAGTGATGAGAGATAGAACTCCTTGGATTGAGTATATGATTAAGGGGGACTTTTGTTCAAAGGTAACCAATTATACATTTCGAGGTGCTCAATGAGGGAAAACCTATTGAAATAAAATCACAATGGAGGATTGGATGGCCATTTTCAACATGACAAAACTTATGCTCAGCTAAGCTCTTCTTATTTATAGCTAGGTATGAGGTCTAATGTTAAGCTATTTTTGGATAGATGTAAAATTTGTGATGCCATAAGCATGGATTTTATTTTCGGTCTACATAAAAACTAGAGGGGAAATGCTCCAATTTTCGTAAGTGTTGATAGATTCTCCAAAATGGCACACTTTATAACCTATTCTAAGACAACTAATGCAACCCATATTGAAAATTTATTTTTCAAAGAAATTACAAGGTTACATGGACTACCCAGAAGTATAGTTTCAGATATGGACACTAAGTTTGGTGGGCATTTTTAGAGGACAGTATGGAAAAATAGTGGGACAAGTATTTCATTTAATTTATCCTTTCAACCTCAAACAAATGGTAAAAATGAAGTGGTAAACATGAGATTAGGAAATATACTAAGGAGTTTAGTATGCAAGCATAGAAGACAGTGGGATCAAGTTCTTCCACACACTAATTTTCTTACAATGACTCACCTAATAGAAGTACAAGAAAAATCCCATTCCAAATAGTGTATGACATGCACCCAGGGGGAATTTTTGAGCTTAGAAATCAGATAAAGGAAGAAATAAGGAGTGCTAATGCAGATGGGTTTTATGCAACAATGCAAATGTTACATGAGTTGGTCAAGGGGCAACTACAAGACAAAGATTAGAGGTACAAATATAGGGCTGATATGAAGAGGAGAGAGATCATTTATGAGGTTGGAGATATGGTTTTAGCACATTTAAGGAGAGATATATTAAAAAAAATGAATATAACAATCTCAAGTTGAAGAAGATAAGACCCTACAGGATTTTGAGAAGAGTTTTAGCTAATGCCTATGGAATTAAACCACCACCTGATATAGAAATTTCACTAATACTCAGCGTTACAGATTTGTATCCTTACAAAGAAATTGAAGCTGAGAATAAGAATGATCAAGAGTAATTTAAGTGGATGAAGCAATTACCTATAACAAATTAATTGTGGATGGAAAATATTCTTAATTAAAACACTATCAAAACAACCAAAAAGAAAGAGTATTATGAGCATGGTTAAGTGGAAAGGCATCCCAGCAAAAGATGCAACTTGGATGAGTGCAGCCGAGATCTATAAGTATGGAAAGATAGTTGAATACCTCATGGACTAGGTTGGAAACAACCATGTATGGCAAGATAGTTGAAGACTTCATGGACTATGTTGGAAACAACCATGCCGTTCATGGATGCCAAACTGATCTCCACCCTCGTCTCAAAACCTACTTCTCATATCAAATTTCCAAACAACCAATGTTTTACCTTTATCATACTCCTCCAAATATGGGTAGCTTCCTTATTTTATGGAGCCCCTGCTATGAGCCAAGTAATCACATGTTAATCTTTGAGATATATGGTTCTAATGATTTTTTTCCACATTCCTTCACCATTTAGTTCTCTCCATAGATATTCCACTAGTAGTGCCCCATTGAAGTGTCCTAGGTCTTTGATGTCCCAACCTCCATATTCTATCTATTTAGACAACACCTCAAAATCAAACCAAGTAAAATTTTTCTGTACTACCATGTTCGGCCCAAAGAATTTTCCTATTATTGACTTGATGTTGTTAATTATATTTTTAGGAAACTTGAATAAATGCATCCAGTATATGGATATGTTCTGCATGATTTCTTTAATTAATGTTAGTCTCGATCACATCAACAACAACTTGTGAGACCATTGATGTATTGATGCTGAAGCATCTTACTCTTGAAATTGGAAAAAACAATTGAAATGTGGAAGGAATCAGATTCCTTTATTTTATTAGTAAATTATTTTTGTTTTAGTTTAAATATTAGAAAGTTTGGATAGGAATGATGTTAGAAAAAAATAAGAAATATTATCTGCTTTTGTGGATATAGATCGAAGTAGTTTTTTTATTAAGTTTAGAAAATAGGCTAGATTTGTAAGAGGAGAAATTTATAGAAAGCTAAGACATTCTGGAGATAGGGAGCTTGGATTCCATTTTGGAAAATTCCAAATCATCCAAATTTTACTAATTTTAGTAATGATAGAAGAAGAATTAGATATATGTTATCTATGAAAATATGTATTCAATTTTTTCAATTCAGAAGGAAACATAAAATATATGTTAGAAATTTGTTGGAGATTATGTGAATTGAAAATGTGATTTTGACGGTGAGAATGATTTAATGTTGCTTGAACACTCCAACCATTAATCTTGTTGCAAGATCTGACATCAACTTTGGTATCAGAACTACAACCCATAGAAAAAAAAGTGTGAAATGGCATTTCACACTCGATGGGGAAGACGAGGTCAAAGAGGAAGACCAACAACTGATGCTGGAGATAAGGAGGACATGAGATGTGTCCAAGAAAGGCTAGAAGCCTTAGAGATGAACAAGAAAAGAGATCCAAAGACTAGAGACATCAGAAAATTTGAGGAAGAGTCTCTATCAAAATATGAAGAACATGTCGGAGAGTCTGCAGAAATTAAATTTACGAGTTCAATGATTGGGGCTATTTCGAAGCCTAGAATAGAGATACCTACCTACAACAGTGGCTTGGAACTGGAAGAAATAATAGATTGTATCAATGCTTTAGATAATAATTTTGAGTACGAAGAGTCAACTAAAGAGAAACATGTGAAGTTTTCCGTTACTAGAATGGAATGACACACAACTCTTTGGTGGGATGGAGTTCAAGAAGAAATGAGAAGAAAGAACAAAGCCAAGATAAAAAGCTGGAGCATAATGGTGGTAAAATTGAAAGGTAAAATTTTACCCAAAGATTACCAGTTGTCTTTATTTAGGAAAATGCAAAACTTGAAACAAAGGTCATTGACTGTTAAAGAGTATACTAAATAATTTTACAAGGTGAATATTAGAGCAGGATACATCGAAGAAACACTTAAAAAGGTTTCCAGATATATCAATGGGTTGTGGTTCAAGATTCAAGATGAGTTTAGCCTATTTTCACCCAGAATTGTAGAAGATGATTACCAATTCACCTTGAAAGCAGAGCCAAAGAAATAGAGGAAGGACTCTTGTAAGGGGAAGAGGAAAAACCAACTACTGGGAGAAAACTCAATCTCCAAAGGAAGGCGAAGGTAGTTCAAGCAGTCAACCATCAAGAGGAGGTGAATCAAGAGGAAGAAGGCCTTTCTCAAGAGGACGTGGTCGAGGTAGAGGCTACCAAGTTCAATGTTACAAATGTGGGAAATTGGGACATATGTCATGGGATTGTCTAGAAAATAATCCTACAAGCCAAAGAGGAGAAAATATAGCAGAAGCACAAGAAGAAAATGTAGCTGCAGTTATCCATGAAGAAACACCAGAGGTAGGAGAATCATTATTGATGAAGAGAATCTTGATTAAGTCTGAAAAAAGAAGTTAAGGAACCAACACAAAGAAAAAGATTATTTAGAACCACATGCAAATCAGGAGGCAAGTGTTGCAAAGTGGTGATTGACAATGGTAGCACAGATAACTTGGTCTCCATAGAAATGGTAGAGAAGTTGGGGCTATAGAGAATAGCACATCCCACACCTTACAAGGTGTCTTGGCTGCAAAAAGGCCATCAGATATTGGTGAATGAGCAATGTAAAGTGGAGTTCTAGATTGGTAATTACAAGGATGAGGTATTATGTGATATAATGCCAATGGATGTGTATCATGTGTTGATGACAAGACCATGGCAGTATGACTGGAAAGTCATTCATGATGGCAGGTGGAACACCTACACTCTTTAGAAAAATGGCCAAAAACATCTGCTAGTACTGTTCCATGATATGGATCCAAAAGAGGAAGTTGGTCCTAGTGTGCTACTTATGGACGTGAAGAAATTGTTGCAGGAGCTCAAAAAGAAAGAAGAAATTCATTTTGCATTAATTGGCAAGCCTGAGGTAATTCTTACTAGCAAAAGTTTAAATGATTTTCCTAAAGAAGTCAAGGTTACATTGGATGACTTTGAAGATATAATTATTGATGAGTTGCCAAGTAAGTTTCCTCATTTTCGCATAATTAGTCATCATATAGATCTAATTCCGAGGGAAAGTCTTCTGAATAAAGTAGCATACCGCATGACTCCATAAGAAAATGAAGAGATAAAGAAGCATGTGCAAGAGTTGTTAGACAAAGGATTAATAAAGGAGAGCTTAAGTACATGTGTTGTTCCCATTGTGCTCATCCCAAAGAAAGATGGTGGATGGATAATGTGTACTGATTCAAGGGCCATCAATAAAATTACAATTATGTATATATTTCCACTTCCCCGCATTGAAGATTTGATTGATTGTTTGAGTGGTGCTAAGTATTTTTCTAAAAGTGATCTCAATAGTGGTTATCATCAGATTATAATTAGAGAGGGGGATGAATGGAAAAAAACTTTCAAAACAAACAATGGGTACTATGAGTGGTTGGTAATGCCCTTTGGCCTTAACAATGCACCTAGCATGTTTATGAGAATGAATTAAGTTGTCAAAGAATTTATAGGTAAATTTTTTATTGTTTATTTAGATGACATTTTAGTGTATAGCCAAACAAAACAAGAGAAACTCAAGCATCTCAAATTAGTTTTGAGCACCCTTCAGTAAGAGAAGTTTTTGATAAATTTAAAGAAATGTGGCTTCATGAAGAATGAGTTGGTATACCTGGGATTTGTGATTTCAGAATAAGGATTGAAGATGTTGATCAGTGGTTGTCATTGATGTCAACCCAAGCAGCACTAGGGGCTACCTTGATCTTGAATGGACATTTTGAATTGAAAAATCATCCTATTTTGAGTCAAGGATCTTTTAGATGGATTCTACTCATCGATATGTTTCTGTTGATATATGGCATGCCACATAATACTTCACGGTTTGAGAGTTATTCGCGTTTGAAGTTAGTAACCCCTGTCACTGGGATAAAACCCCATGGGGTTGTGGCATGACACTCAAAATTGGTTGTGGTCATTGAATAGTCAATAATTAATAATGTTTAATGCTCCTAAAATCCCTCCAATTTTCACTTGTTGAGGACCATCTCAACTCAAGATATTTCTATACATAGTGACCCTCTTATCGTCCTCTTGTAAGCACTTTTCAACAAACTATATTGCGAGGACCTTTGTAATATTTTGGCCCTCATGAGCTTCTAACGTAGGATATGTTGCATGGAGTTTAAGGTTTGGTTGAGGTCTAGTTAGGTCATAAAATTATGATCAAGTTTGAAGGTCTGGTTTGAAGCAAGTTTAGAGCCTTGGATTCTAGGATTTCGCTGCTTCAAACAGGTCATCATGGTATTTTCGCTATAACATTTTTTTATACAAATATTTAAAAGTTGAAATTAAAACCCATTTGAGATAAAATCTTGATGAACCACGTGACAAAATTTTTGATCTTGTTTTGCTACATTATCGGAAATATGATCCGAAGAAGTTAGGGTTTTTTCAAGCTCCCAAATTCCATGTCAAATAGGTTACCTCGGTAAAATCATCATAAAATTCTCTCTGAGCATTGGATTCAAATTTTGTAAACCATGAAAGAAAGAGGACGAACTATAGTTTGTTGGGTATAGTTTGCAGGGCCAAAGTTCCAAGCAGTGACATGTGGTACTTCGTACAAGTTCACTTTATTGAACGATCTATAATCAGGTCATTGTGGGATATTGGACATAACTCTTTCTTGAAGAATACAATTGAAATCACACGTGTGGGGTTAGAAATAGAACTTAGATGGATACCATAGGATGAAATTTCAGACCTTGGAGATCTGAAATTACATAGATACAATAGATTCAATATCGAGCTCCTAGAAGGAAAAAAAAAATATGCATTCAAGGATCACTACAGTAAGGACCACACATCAACAGTCGAGGGCAAGAATTCTACAAAAAGGTATGTATGATTAGTGTTTTCATTTGAATTTTGAGTATCATATTTAACATATGTTTTTGCAGGAAAATGTAAGTACATTTTTTTGTATTTGTTTGGGTCTTGCCTATTAATGCATGTGCAAGAAGGATGACACTTTAGAAAAAATCAGACACATACTAGAAGGACATGCAATGCCAAAGTAACATTACTTGAAGCAAACACAAGTGTCAGGTCTTGTCAAAAGTCCAATTCTCTAAAAGAAGAATCATTCTAAATTTGTAAAAGAGTCATCATTGAAAGAGTCATTATTGTAAAAGAGTCAATCTACTTAGAGTCGAAGACGCATTGTTGGGAGGTATAGGAGTCATTGTTGGGATGATTTTGTGGTTGGGTTGCAGGTCATAGTGTGATTTGGTGTTCAGTCAAGTACAAGAAAATCATTGTAAATCATATTGTATCATGGATCATTGTCCCTAGTACGAGAGTCCACACTCTTTTCTCACTTCTGATCATTGCAGGGTGGTGGGGAGGTGCCATGTTGGTGCATGAAGTCACCTATAGGTTGGAGCCTATTAAAACTTTAGGGTGGTAGGTTGGTTTAGGATGTTGGGGCATCCATTCAGTTGACTACTGAAGAAACCAAGGCATTGGGGCATCCTTCCAGTGGCAGTTGGAGAAGAATGCTTTTTCTAGAATTCTAGGAAGATGTAACTTTGACTTTAGTTGGGGCTGAAAATTAAAAGAATTTATAAAAAAACATTTAGTGGTTTTTGACCCAGAGGGGCTTTTCCACCTAAAATTATTGTTCCTATTGTTTTTTATTGTTTACTTTTATTAATGAATAAACATTAATAATAATTGAAGATTAACTAATTCTCTGAGAAGATTAAAAGTTAATGAACCTCATCATTGGGTAACTATATGGACCTTAATACATCTCCAAGCTTATTAAAATAAACTCTTCTCATAATTCCTTACATGTTTCACTTATATTTTTCTTAATGAGATGAGTAAAATTAAGACATATGTCTAGAGGTCTAATGTGCATTAATTGCAGGTTTTTGAGAGAAAATCATGGCAATTTTGGCTAATTGATGGCAAAAACTTGAATGATACAAGGAGGAGAGATTATAGGAGATAGATCATCCTAATTAAATCCTCACTCATTCAAATATTCCTCAATCAAATCACACTAGCTCGGAGTTGCAAGCAGCCGAGTCATGAAGATCATGGTCAGTCGAGCCAGTACAATTAAGAGCCAGTTCATCTTGAGTTTGGGAGCCAAGCCTCCCTAGATTTAAGGAATTTTTTGGAGACTTCAGTTGGATAAATAAGGAGGCCTAGAGCCTCATTAGGATTTATATTTTTTATGTAAGAGCACTAAGCATTTTCGAGTTCAAGCTTTGTGGCAAAACATTGTTATGTAATTTTTCTGATATGATAATGAGAATGAACATTTCCTTAATCCAACACTGAGTTGACTTAGAGGGTTGAAGCTCTTTGGTTAGGGCCCAAACCTAGAAGCAAAGGCTTTTCTTCTTGTACTTGTATGTGTCGGTTATTTCATAGATTTGAATTGGTTTTAGCATTGTTTCATTGCAAGTAGTGGTGAATTTGATTATTTTGCTTCCATTTGTGAATTGCTTTCGCGGTAGTTTTAGAGTGATAGAGGAATACCAAAAAGACTGATAGCAGGTGAATTTGGACTCACTCCTCCCTTCAGGGACCATGGTTTGAGGAAAAACTCCTACTCAGCCCCAAAAAGGCAGAATTCTGATTTCTTATGGAATTTAGGGTTTTCTGCTAGTTAGGCCAACATATTTTCAGTTTTCAAGAATATGTTTCAATTGTCATTTCTGATATCTTCAGCTTTGTATTAGATCTCATGGTGTTTCACAATATTCTTCAAGTATTTCCATGGATGAATTAGGCAACTAAATAATGAAATTATGTTTTCCTAAGCTGATTAGAAATATTCCTTGTTTGATATGATTCATGGATGAATGCTAGTAATGTATGTATTGTAGGAGTTTCAATAGTGCAGGAAGATCTCATGCAATCAACCCTAGCCTAACCTCATCCATCCTTGATCACGAAAAGCCACCAAGTACCTCAACCAATTCATCATTCCATAAGAACAAATTTCTAGGTTTTTTGAGCAAATCTAGCCATCTTACAAACTTTGGTTTGAGCTCTAAGGAAGTCCTAGCCTTGTTTCTTCCATCATTCACCTTCCCCAAGCCCTATACCACCTTCCAAGTCACCCTTATGTCTCTCAGCTGGATCCTGTAGGAATACAGGGGATCTTGTACGAGCATTAGGACATCCTGTAGGATGACCTGTAGTGGCTTGTTTTGAGGTTGATTTGTCGAAAAATCATCCAGGAAGATAGGAGAAGACCGCTACTTGCCTCCCAAACCATCTGACCTTCCATCACTATCTCTATCCCACCTGCCACATCACCAAGAAGATTTAGCTTTCACATTTTCACAAAATAGGAAAAAAGGGGAAAAAGAGTTATTGTGTTCATTTATATGCACAATAGTAGAATGTTTAGTTATTTCAGATTGCATGCCTAGGATAGTTAGGATTACACACATGTTAGCTTAGAATTATTCTGAAGCAAGATCTCTTATCAATTAGTTAGATGAGTGGTGTATTTAAAGAATTGATTTTAGTCTTTTCTTACTGTAATAGAAAATATTTCATTTGTCCCAATTAGTGAAAAATTTCCTTTTATTCATTGGTAATCAAACTCCTTCTGAATCAATAGAAGGTTGGTTTTAGAAACCATAGTGGTCTATCACCATCTCAGCAGTGACAAAGAGTGGACCCATCACATTTACATGTGTATACAACACTGTCACCTCCAAGTTTGTATGAACCCCAGGTTGATAAAGTAAGGTTGGTAGCCCCATGAGTTGTAGCATTCTTGCTGCAATATTGGTGCTCATCAGTTTTTGGCACCTTTGTCAGGGAGGTGTATGAGTAAGATTTAATTTTTTCTTTCTTTCTTCCATTTCTTATCTCTTTCATTCTTCTATTAGCTTCATTTCTGCAAGAGTAATTGTAGGTTGGTTTGCTTTATTTTTCATTTTGCAAAGGAGATTTCATTCAGTAGTTAGTATCCATTCAATTTGTTATTTCAATTCTGCAATTAGTCTCAAAGCTTGAAAAAAAAAATAGAACAAAACAATAACACTTCTTTCATGCCTCGTAGGAATAGGGATAACTTAGGAAAATTTCTGCCAAATACCCCAACCACATCAAACAACCAACCTTCTCTCTACTTCGGTGGCTGTGAATTGGAGGACCCCTTAGGCGAACAACCAGAGATTTTAAAGAGCCTATAGGGGGAGAAGAAGAAGGAGAACCCATTCCAACTGATCTAATGGCTGAAAATAGAAATGAAAGAGGAGATAGAGAAAGAATCGAGGTTGCTTTTCCCATCATAGAAACCAATGGGGATGCCAAGATGAAAAACATAAGCCCCTCTGCTCTTCCTCACTTCCATGGCCTGACCTCAGAAGATCCACATACTTTCTTTTTTGAGTTTGATGTCATATGAAGAACTTATGATTACACCACTGGTGATCAGAAGTTGAAATTATTCCCATCCACTCTCAAGGATATAGCTTTGCACTGGTTCATGGGTTTACATGGGGATAGCATCACAACCTGAGCTCAGATGTAGCAAGACTTAAAAAATAAGTATTGGGACTACTATAGGTCCAAATACACTAATGAGGAAATTTTTAGAATGACCTTAGGGCATGATGAATCCTTGGAGGATTATGAGGAAAGATTCCAGCTTAGCTACAAAAGGGCCAGGTGCACACTTAATCCTGAGTCACTGAAGCTAGTCCTACTCATGGGGGTAAGGGAAGATATTCTGGATACCTTAAACTTGCTAGCAGGAGGGGACATCTACAAACTACCCTATGATGATATCAAGACTTTCTTTAAGAACCATTCTAGGGTAGCTAGGAAAAAGGGTAGGGGTAGTCAACCAATGGTCAACTCATCCTCTTCCAACACATCCATAAAAGGTGAATTTGGAAATATAATGGAAGATTTCAAGAGTGAAATGTTGCAAACCCTTGCGCTACAGATGGACATTATGCACATCAGGAGAAAGCAGGAGGAAGCAGAGAGAGAATTAGAGATCTTTTGCCCTAGATTCACAAGGAGACACCATAGGAATGAATGTCCATTAAACATTATAGAAATCAGCTCGGTCTGTGAAGAAAACCACTCCATAGACAAGTTCCCTTCTCTACCTGGACTAAAAGTTGTTTATCAAGGAATTGAAGGGGTGACTGAACAGTTCTGCTACATAAATCAAAGGAGACCTCATGGGCCTTGACCATACCAAAGGGCATGGAAGGATCATCCTATGCATATTAGAACCATAACCAAAACACATCCATTCCCTCCTTGGAGCCCCCTGCTCATCCCTCCTAGTCTACACTTTCTCCTTGGTGTTTTTCACCTTAGTACCATTCTCGGCTGATGAACCAGTCATTTCAGCCATATACTCCTCCACAGCCTCAGCGGAATGCACCACCCCAGGGGTGGAGGCCCCCATACAACAATGCTCCAGCTTTATTGCCTTCACCTCCTACTCAACCACATATTTTACACCCTAATCCACATAAACAACCTCAGATGCCTACCCATGCAAATCCAAACCTGAACAACAAACATGCACATCAGGTATACATTGGAGAGACACCCTACCCTGCTTATGTTGTGGAAATTCAAGAAATCAACCTAAGGTCTGGGAGAGTACTCCTAGACAACCAACCTCCATCTGCACGTAGGGTGAGTGAGGAGGAAAGAGAGGAAAGTATGCCTAGAGTGAATCCACCATCCTTTCCTGAAAGATTAACTCATCTAGTCCAGCCTACCCGGGAAGAGAATGAACTTCTGGGTGAATTGAAAAATCTATGTGTCAAAATTCCACTTCTCCAAGCCATTAAGGATGTACCTATTTGCAACAAATTGATTAAAGAGAAGTGTTGCAAACATCTAGGGAGGTGAAAAAGAGACACCCTTACCATTAATGTCATTGGACAGTTGTTCGACTTAATGATGGGGCAGGTAATTTTCCCAAAGTATTTAGACCCTAGAAACCCTGTAGTAGATGTGCACATCAATGACACCATTGTCCCAGACACCTTGATTTATATTGGAGTTTCTATTAATGTGATGACTAAGGACACCATGCTCAAGCTAAACCTTCAGGGTTCATTAAGAAAGACCACAATAGTTTTGCAGCTTGCAGATTATTCCACAGTAGCCCCTGAGGGGATTATTGAGGATTTGAGGATGTCCATTGACTCCGGAGAGTACCCTGCAGACTTCCTAGTTCTCCAACCTAAGACCAAGCTTAATGGTTATCCTCTCATACTTGGGAGGCCTTGGTTAGCCACTACTGATGCCTACTTCAGCTACAGGGCTGGAAATATGACTATAAAATATGGGCATCTATCCAAGAATTTGGTCTTGTACCCTCCTACTCAACCATCTCTAGAACATGATTTACCATTATGGCTATAAGAGGAGGAGGAGGATGAAGTCTACTCATCCCAACTCTATACCCTAGAAGCTACCATGGGAGGATGACATCCAGATGAAGATGATTTGATTGAACACATACTCCAAAATCCAACTCCCATCACCTTGTCCTTAAAGCAAGTAGTAAAGGAAACCAAGAGAAACCATCAAATTGATATATTCTTAGCTAATTCAAACCCTAATCCTGTCAAGACAATAGAATTCAGCCCTGAAAGAACTTTGAAAATCAACCCCTCTCTTTCTGTACACCAAGAAGAAGAGTTGTGCAACATGATAAGGGAACATCTTGATGCCTTTGCTTGGAGTTACAAATAAATGAAGGGAGTGAACCCCTAGGTGTACACCCACCACATTTATATCAAAGAAGGTTGCAAACCAATCCGACAATTCCAAAGGAGAATGAATCCAAATCTCAAGGATGTAGTCAAAGAAGAACTGCAAAAGCTGTTGGATGTACGATTCATTTCCCCTATCTCAGAAAATGAGTGGGTTTCTCCTTTGGTGTTGGTTCCAAAGAAAAATGAGAAGTGGAGGATTTGTGTCGATTACAGAGAGTTAAACAAAGCAACAACAAAGGAAAATTTCCCTCTACCCTTCATTTACCAAGTGTTAGATGGCTTGGCAAGGAATTTTTTTTCTCTTTCTTAAATGGGTTCAGTGAGTACAATCAAATCCAGATTAACCCAGAGGACCAGGATAAAACCACCTTCACCTATCCTTGGGGTACTTTCGCTTATAGGGTCCTCCCTTTTGGCGTATGCAATGCCCCTACCACTTTACAAAGGACACTCCTAAGTATCTTTGCCGAGCTAGTCCATGATGCAGTGGAAATTTATATGGATGATTTTACACCCTATGGATGTGATTTCCATGACGCTCTCTCCGAATTGGGTAAGGTGTTGAACAAATGCATTGAAATGAACTTTTCCCTTAACCCTAAAAAATGTGAGTTCTTGATGACTGTAGAGATTTTTCTAGGTCATTCAATATCCGAGAAAGGACTGCAGGAGGACCTGAATAAGATAGCCATCATCCAAAGGGTCCCACCTCCGAAAAAATAGAGGGATGTCAAAAGTTTTCTTGGCTTAGCTGAATACTATAGGAGATTTATAAAAGACTTCAACAAGTTAGCTTCTCCTTTATTTGGGTTATTGGCCAAAGACTCCGAATTTTTATGGTTAGAATGTTGTTAAGAAGCCTTGGACACCCTAAAGGAAAAGTTGACTACTACACCTATTCTCCGAGGCCCAAATTGGGCTCTTCCTTTCCAATGCATGTTGATGCCTCTCACAAAGCCATAGGAACAGCTCTAGGCCAGATATATGACAAGCTACCTTATGTCATTTACTTCATCAGTAAGAATTTGTCAAAAGCCGAACTAAACTACACAGTGACTGAAAAGGAGCTCCTAGCTATTGTACATTCATTGAACAAATTTAGGCATTACATTATAGGTTATCGAACATTTGTACATACTTACCATGATTCAATTAAATACTTGATGAATAAGCCTGATGTAAATGCCCAGATTATTAGATGGTTACTTTTATTGCAACAATTTGATTTAACTATTATTGATAAGCCTGGCAAGGAGAATTTTGTTGCGGATTTTTTTATCTATATTGACTTTGCCTGCAGGGGAGGAAGGAATGGTTGATGATCAGTTACCATATGGACACTTGTTCTCCATTTTAGTTCTCTCTTCATGGTTTGATGACATATAAAATTACTTGGTGTCTGCATATATTCCCTCTAAGGAAAAGATCAATATTGTGAGGAACAACGCCCCATTCAATTGGATTGGGGGCAACCTCTTCAAACTAGGCCTGGATAAAATTTTGAGAAGATGTGTCAGGGAGGAGGAAGTCTTTGACATCCTTCTGACTTGTCATAATGGGCCTTGTGGTGGTGACTTTGAAGCCAAAATGAAAGCATTCAAGGTGCCACAAGATGGTTATTACTGGCCCACTCATCACCAGGATGTGAGGAGATATATTAGTTAGTGTGATTGGTGCCAAAGGATGGGGAAACCTACCCCAAGGCATGAAATTCCTCTGCAACCTCAAGTGACTTTCGAGCCATTTGAAAAGTGGGGCATGGACTTCATTGGGCCCATTGACCCTCCATCTAGGAAAAAGTAGTACATCATTGTGTGCACTAACTATTTAACTAGATGGGTTGAATCCAAGGCCATCAAAGAAAAAACAGAAGAGAAAGTGGTTGAGTTCTTAAGGGAAAATGTATTTAATAAGTTTGGGTACCCTAGCAAACTGGTCACTGATCAAGGTAGTCAATTTACATCTCACATGATTGAAAATTTGTTAAGCCAGCACAAGATCAAGCATAGAACATCAACTCCTTACCACCCACAAGCTAATGGGAAAGTGGAGGTAACCAATAGAGCGCTAAAAGGCATTCTGACCAAAGTGATTAGTAGCAGCAGGAAGGATTGGGCAGATAGATTAGTTGAGGCCACTTGGGCCTACAATACCACCTAGAAGACCACCACTAGCTTCACCCCTTATGAGAAATTCTATGGGAAGAAGGTCCTGTTGTCCATTGAATTTGAATACAACACCTTAAGAATGGAAACACAACTGGATCTAGATCTCATGAGGGCATAACAAGAAATATTTCTCTAGCTGAATGGGTTAGATGAATTTGGGATGCAGGCCCTCCTACACACAGAGGTGACTCAAGTTCAAAGGAAGATTTAGCATGATAATAACATAAAGGACAAACAGTTTCAAGAAGGTGGTTGGGCTTTGTTGTATGATTCCATATATAATGATTTTAAAGGAAAATTAAGGACTAGATGGTTAGGGCCTTATGTCATAGAAAAATGTCATGATAATGGTTCAATATAGATAAGAACCATTGATGCAGAGGTTATCCCTTTACTTGTCAATGGGTACAGATTGAAGGTCTACAAGAAGCCCTTATCAAAGCAAGAATTCATCAATGGAATCAGAAAGACAGTGATGGTGGTGGATCAAGTCTCAGGTTCTACCCCATCAAGTCCCTGAAAACAAAAACAAAAACAAAAAACAAAAAACAAAAAAACAAAAAAAAAACAAAACATGACTCCCACTAACTGTTGGGTTGAAAACCTCTTGAGGCAGCCCAATGGTGTTGAAAAGAAAAGATAAAATAAAAGGATCTCTAGGTGAAAACCTCTTGGAGGCAGACTAGTTGTTTTCAAAAAAGAGAAAAAAAATAAAAAAGAGAGAAAAGAAAAGCTTTGAAAATGTTATTTGTAGGTCAACAGGAGGAGGATCAACGCAACTTGAGAGGAACAAAAGGACCTACGCAATCCATATTTTCATTCCTCCATCTCATATTATACATTATTCCATCAATCCTTCAATTTATGAACTCCTCCAGCTCAGTTTACACAGACTCTATGTTTTCTACAAGATTCCTTGTAATCCCACAAAATTCCCTGAAAACCTACAGGAGTTTCCTGTAGGAATTATAGTGGCTTTGGAATCCCAAGAAAAGTGACCCTAGAACAAGGAGATGAACATCCTGTGTAAAAAAAAATAAAAATAAAAAATCACTCCACCACATCATCACCATGCCTTTCATCACCTTGTTACCCCTGCATCCATCCAATAAGTCAATTCAATATATATATATATATATATATACAGTTTTCAAAGAAGAAAAAAGCAAATAGAAGAGGGTGAGAATAGAGGACAGAGGGACAATACCTGAGGGCTATACCTCTCACCTACCATTCACAGGAACCCTTCTCTACTCTTGCCAACAATCCTCATGTTCCAGAATTGAAAAAAGGTATGAACGTTTAGGGGAGAGGCAACTACAGGACATCCTGTAGGTTTCCTGTAGGAAATCCTGTAGCAGCCTATCCCATAAAGTAAATCTCATAGAGTTGCATCCATCTTCAGCATAAAGATTCCAAGGTTAAGGAATCTCCTCCAAAGCTCAGTAGCAACAACAAGATCATCAGCATTACTCTCCGGTACCTACACATCCAAGGAAACAAGCATAAAAAGAGGCCAATAATTTAAAAAAAAGATGTAGCAAATACACATCATAGAGACATCATTCTCCAACAAGAGTCATCATCAAGGCATTTACCCACAGGTATTTCATCTTACTCATGCTCTCTCGTTAGCATGATATGATAAAAATGTAGGATTATGTAAGAGTTGGTTTTATAAGAAAAGGTGGCCAGTTAACTTGACCACCTTCGACTAGTCAACGAGGAGAAAAAAATTAGACCAATCCACACGTGGAAACAGTCAAATCAGAAGAAAAATGAGTTAATGCCAAAAACGGTTAAGTTACAGAGGAATGAAGTGGGAAATGATTACGAGGTGAGTGAAATGATAGACTGATAGTGGGACCAATGGTCCAAAAGAAGGTGCTCTTACTTAGACAGCCATCACACCATCCCAGACGATCATCTATGTAAGAAAATAAAACATTGATTCCCACATTAAAATAGCATTAGAAATCTCGATAATTCATATAAAGAAAGATTGCCTAAACCTTATTGAAGCAACACCTATAGGAGACAGTGAGCATTTTGCAGCGTAGAGGCACCTACAGGATCCTACAAGAAAACCTACATGATACAGAGTAGTCATTTACAAGATTATCAGTGGGCATTAAGGGAGGAGAGATCAAAGGTTGTCCTCATCAAACAGTAACTAGTGAGGTAGGAGCTATACCTTCCCATATTTTCAAGTAAAAAAATAAAAATAAAAAATCCTCCATTTGGTTAAGGAAGTTGTAGGCTAGGAGAATTATATTGCAGAGTTATCATTTAAATCTCTCACCCACTATAATTCTTGAATTATATCCATACAAGCCTCCACAATTACTAGGGAAAAATGACAGACAGTTTTAACAAGAGGGAACCCACAAACACAGTAAGAATTCATCAACACCCTTGTGTAGTAGAAATTTTCACAAGGCACAATTGGATGGGTTTCTTTGAAAGAGTGAGAGCATATGATGATGAGGTGGCCAGAGAATTTTCTCTCTCACTCATACCCCTCACTAGGACCCATGCCACTACTGTAGTGAAAGTTGTATCAGTAGAAATCACCCCTAAAGTTATAAGCAGAATCACGTTACCTTGGAGAAACGAAGATAAGGGTAAAAACACCCTTGCAAAGAAGAAATCATTTTTGGAAGGGGAGGAGGCAATGGAGGACAAAAATGGGGTCAGAAGAGAAAGCCTTCCATACCCTTGGAATGAAGTTAGTTACCACCTCATTAAATATATATCACGTAAAGGGAGATACAGTGTGATATATGGATACCATTTCAGACTCCTCCAAGAACTGAGATTTGGAGCAAACACACCTCCTCAAAATAGGTTAAGTATACCCTACTTTCTTCTTCAATCACTAATCGATATGAACATAAAAGTGCAGGGGGGGAAACATCAGAAACTAGCTCATCATGGGTTAATCAAACTTATCCTAGAAGATTCTCTACAAAACCTAAGACTCCCTATTACATGGACAAGTTTCAAAGACATGTAAGTGGAGGGATAAATTCAAGCTCTTGAATATGACAAAAGCCCACTACTAGTGAGAGGGATGAAGAAACAAAGGGATAAAATAAGAGGAAACAAAGGAGGAAAAAGATGAAGAAAAGGAAGAGGAAATGAAGAAGAGACATAAGAAGAAATAAAAGAAGAGACCGATGAGTAAAGTGAGGAACTAGAGGAAGAAGAGAAAGAGAGAGACAAGGGTGAGGAGGATAATGGAAAAGAGGAGATAGAAAAAAAGGAATAACAGAGGTCTACAATTCAAGGAAAAGAAGGGGAAGAATCACCAAGGGTATCTATAGAACCCACAGAGAAGGAGCCAACAGCTGCTCTTACTGCCCTAAGTACACCTATCAAGTCAAAAGGAAAAATACAAAGACAAACACCATTATACTTTAGGACAAGAAAGAGCACAAGGATTAGGCAAGGAATACCTCAAACACCCACCAAAATTCCTATTGTTATTGATGACTCACCAAAGGAGTAAGAAATGAGAGCTCCTCTTGAGAAAAATCAAGGAGAAGGATCATCAGGATAAGCCTCTCCCAAATATCCCATCACGTATGTTAGGAGGCTTGTCACAAGGTCTTCCTCATCAAAGGGAAAAGGTCTCCTACAAGAGACAAAAAAATACATATAGGAATCATAGGCCATCCTACAGGAAACTCTGTTAAACCTGTAGGAAACTCAAAAAATGGACCAAGAAGGTATCACTCAGTAAGAAGCAAAGAAGGAAGACCCAGAACTCAGAGAGCCTAGTCCACAACCCAACCTCAACTCTTACTATAGGTTCATTGAAGGGGGTAGGGTTATCCCACATAATTTTTCCATCCCCTTATTCTTTGAACTTGAGAAAGAAAGGGCAAGGACACATAGGTGGATGCAAATTGCCAAATCAAAAGGAGTGGAGGATGTAGGCCACATGGAGGAGAAATTAAAGGAGATGGGCAGATAATTGAGCAACATAAAGGATAGAGAGGCAATGATGAAAGATTAGTTAGAAGCAGAGAATGCATGGCTAAGGGGACAATTACAAGAAAGGGAAAGCCTGTTGGCAGCTATGGCCAGTTTATCCTTAGAAGCAATCTAGTGTAGGATGCCAGCCAAGTCTTATGTCTTGTATCTCAAGGAACAATGGATACAATTCCAAATTAAGAATTTAGCACAGAGAGGCATTATGCCCTTCTAAGACTATAGACAATTCATTTATCTATGTGATCAAAGCACCTTGGAAGATAGAGCAAAGATGTTTGAGTTTTACCTACACAACTTGGCCTTGAAAAATTTTAATGTGTGGGACCCAAATTCAAATCTAGGAGACTTGCAATTGATGGCATTAATGTTGGAAATAATACTGAGAGGGGGGGCGAATCAGTATTATCTATCAATTAAACAAATCTTCCTTATTTGATCTTTTGAATTATTCTTGCATATCAGTACCATAAAATAATGAGCATGAACAAAGAAAATAGGCAGTCACACCAAAGAACACAAGATGTAAGGTGGAAACCCAATGTGGGAGAAAACCACCTGCTGCAATATGTCTCTATCTTCTTTCAAGAAATTCTTTTTACAATGATTTTGTACTGGTGCAGTCCTTTACCAGTACGCAGGCTGCAACCTGCAGAGAGCTACAACTCTCTCTCGTTTTCCAGTCTCTCCTGGAAGGGAGCTACAACCCCCTACTTCTTTTCATGAAGAATCAAATGATCAACATGTATACAACAGATACAGTCCACTACAGATATCAGATCAATAATCACAGAAACAACCCAGAACACCTTATGAACAGAAATATACAATTAACAGATCATCTTAAGACAGGGACGCAATTTTTCTTTCTGTGGCCTGCGACTGGACGCAGTTTACCTTCTGTGTTCTGCATGTAGACGCACTGTTCCTTTAAGCTTCTCTGCGTACCGGCGCACCCAGTAACACTATCGCGCCGCGTCTTTCGCTTCAGAGACGCACCCAATAACACAGTCGCGCCGCATCTTTCGCTTCAGAGACGCACCTGAGCCCGGTCTTCCCTGCGTCTCGGCGCACTTGTCCTTCACTGAACCTGTGTCCCTTCAGATATAAAAGATATGAGGACTTCAGAACTGACCCAACCACTCAGATCTACAGATCTGATCATGCGCCAAAGAGATCACAGTCCATTAGAAGATTCGCCCTCATAGATCTGGACTAGATCTCACCAAAAGATATTCAACCAAGATGATGCTTAATCCAAATGAACTCCTTTGCTTTATATAGGCAAGCTCCTCCCCAAAACATGGAACAATACCACGAGCTGACACCATAGAAACACAAAAACCGTCGGCTAGATACCACACAAGAAACCCCCACGTGCTTTTCTCTGCCTTGAAATGTGTGCACTGGGTGGACGCACCTCCTGAACGGCTGGCCTGCGTCCCTGGACGCGGGTTCTGCATGGTATACCTGCAGGGACGCACTTGCTGAACAGATTTCCTGCGTCCTTCTTAAAAATAGAGAGCTGATCATCAAGAATAGTGATCTATCACCTGAATGGGTTGCCATCAAGGACAACGCCTGAATCATAATGCCAACAATCTCCCCCTTTGGACTTGATGGCAACCTCATGATCTTCAGCTTCATTCTCCCCCTTTGACATCAAGGGAAAAGGGTATACTCCCCCTATGCTCATGCTCTTCCAGATCTGTAACAAATAACCAGAAATCCATCATGAAGGAGATAGAGACATATTGCAGCTATTTCCAAGATCTCCTTTTCCATAATGCCAACAATGCATTATGTGCTCCCCCTGAGCCTATACCACCAATAGGAAGATGATCAACAATAAGATGATGCATCAACAACCCCCAGCTTTTGCCTGAGGTATTCAAAAGTGTCCCTGGGCAACGGTTTGGTGAAAATATCAGCAACTTGTTCCTTAGAAGGAACATACTCCAATTTGACCTTCTGTTCAAGTACTTGTTCCCGGAGAAAATGGTACTTGATTGGTATGTGCTTGGTTTTTGAATGCATAACCGGATTCTTTGAGATGCTGATTGCACTTGTGTTGTCACATAAGATAGGAATAGGAGGTGTACAAGTGATTTGATAATCCTGCAAAGTCTGCATCATCCAAAGAAGTTGGGTGCAACAAGATGCAGCAGCAACATATTCAGCTTCAGCTGTAGACAAGGCAATTGAACTCTGTTTCTTGCTGAACCAAGATACCAGTCTGGAGCCCATAAAGAATGCACCGCCACTTGTGCTTTTCCTGTCATCCACGCTTCCGGCCCAATCTGCATCTGTGTACGCATGAAGAGTGAGATCTGTATCTCTAGGATACCATAAGCCATAATTCTGAGTCCCTTGAAGATATTTGAAAATTCTCTTCACTGCTTGAAGATGAGTCTCCTTTGGATTTGCCTGAAATCTTCCAACTATTCCAACTGCATGCATGATGTCTGGTCGGGTACCTGTCAAATATAGTAAACTTCCAATCATAGATCTGTAGGTTGGTTGATGTGCTGCTGCAGATTCATCATTTGCACTGAGACTACATCCTGTGACCATGGGTGTACATACTGGTTTTGCATCTTCCATGCCATATTTCTTCAAAATCTGCTTGAGATACTTGGTTTGAGATAAAAGGATTCCTCCTTCCTTTTGTTGGATTTGCAAACCAAGGAAGTATGTCAGTTCTCCTAGCAAGGACATTTCAAATTCTTTCTGCATGACTGAGGCAAAGCTTTGACTCATAGCTTCTTCATTGCTGCCAAAAATAATGTCATCTACATACACAACAAGTATTAGCAATTTGTCATTTTCAACTTTTATATATAGATTGCTATCTGCTGAACCTTTTGAAAAACCTTGTTGATGAAGATATTTGTCCAACCGGTAGTACCAAGCCCTTGGGGCTTGTTTGAGACCATAGAGAGCCTTTTTCAATCGGCATACAAGATTTGGATCATTTCCAAGAATGAACCCATCTGGCTGTTCAATGTACACTTCTTCTTCCAAGTCTCCATTCAGAAATGCTGATTTTACGTCCATTTGAAATACTTTGAAGTTCTGAAAACTTGAGAGAGCAAGGAACATTCGGATGGCCTCAAGTCTTGCAACAGGAGCAAAAGTTTCTTCAAAGTCTATTCCTTCTTGCTGAGCATACCCTTTACAAACAAGTCTGGCTTTGTTTCTAATTACTTCTCCATTTTCATTCAATTTATTTTTGAAGACCCATTTTGTTCCGATAACATTCTTATCCTTTGGTCTAGGAACCAGCTCCCAAGTGTTGTTCTTTTCGATTTGCTCAAGTTCTTCATCCATTGCTTTCACCCAACATTCATCTTTGCATGCCTCTTTCACATTTTGTGGTTCAGTAGAGGAGAGTAATGCCAAATAGCTTGAAGCTTCTGCAACTGTTCTTCTAGTTTGTATACCTGCTTCTTTCTGTCCCATGATCTGAGATTCTGGATGGTTCTTCTGAACATATCTGGATGGAGTCTTTTCTTCTATTCTTGTTCGTTCTTCTGCGTCTTCGTGAGGTTCTTCTTGAGATTCTTCTTGAGGTTCTTCTTCTTCATCATTCTATCTTTGAGGGTAGCTTTCATCTTCTTCGATATCTTCACGATGTATTTGCCTAGGAATGTATCCCTTCTCATCAACCACTACATCAATGCTGTCAACAATTCTGCCAAGTCTTTTATTGTAGCATTTGTATGCTTTGCTATGTGGAGAATAGCCAAGAAGAATGCCTTCATCTGCTCTAGGATCAAGTTTACCAAGCTGCTCCTCAGTATTCTTGATATAGCATTTACTCCCGAAGATTTTGAAATGCTTTACTGAAGGAGTTTTACCACTCCAGAGCTCATGAGGAGTTTGAGTGCTGTTCACCCGAACATTTGTCTTGTTGAGAATAATAACCGCAGTATGTGCAGCTTCACCCCAGAAAGTTGCGGGAGTTCCTGATTCATCAAGCATAGCACGAGCCATTTGTTGGATTGTTCTGTTCATTCTTTCAACAACTCCATTTTGCTGAGGAGTTCTAGCTGTAGAGAATTCTCTCCTTATCCCATGTTCATCACAGAAATCGAAAAATTCATTTGAAGTAAATTCCCCACCTCTGTCGGATCTGAGGCACTTAATTTTGTGACCTGATTCATTTTCAACCAAGGCTTTGAAGGATTTGAATTTTTCGAATGCTTCATCTTTGTGCTTCATAAGTCCTAACCAAACAAACCTGGAGAAGTCGTCAATAAATAATATCAAGTATTCCTCTCCTCTAGGTGTTCTTTTCCTGAATGGTCCACATACATCTGTATGTACTAGCTCAAGAGGCATGCTAGCTGATCCTTCTTTCTCTGGAAAGTTAGTCCTGGTTTGTTTTCCAAACTGACATGATCTGCATATGGTGTTGTCAGGAATTTTGATATCTGGAAGATCGCGAACTGCCTGATATTTGCAAGCTTTCCTTATTTGTGAGAAGCTTAGATGACCCAACCTTCGATGCCATAACCAGTGCTCTTCATCCTTGCTTAGATAGCATTGTTGTTGTCCTTCATCAAATATGTATAGATTATTTGGAGTTCTTTTTCTTTGAGAACTGTTTTACCTGTATCAAGATCACGAACAAGACATCCATTTGATCTGAATATAACCTCGGTTCTTTGATCACACATCTGGCTGACACTTAGAAGATTATGCTTCAAACCATCAACAACAAAACATTTCCAGCCTTAACATCTTCTTTTAAAGGAGCAATACCTTTTCCTTTTATAGTTGCAGGAGTATCATTTCCAAAAGAGACTTTCTTTCCCTTTTCTAAACTAGAATAAGACTCAAGTTTTTCTTTATCACCTGTCATATGCTTCGAACATCCACTGTCAATGTACCATAGATTTTCTTGCCTTCTGCATAAAATGCTATCCCACATCTTTCTGTTTGAGGTTCCTTTATTCTCCATGTTTTGGTGCCTGAGGCTTGTTCCTTTTTCTGCTCTTGTACTTTTCTTTCCGGAAACCTGCTTCTGCATTCAAAGTCTTCATGTCCAAAATTATTGCAAATAGAACATTCGACTTCATTTTCAAGAGCTGAAAAGTTGTTATAGGTCCTTTTTGTAATCCCTGTCATACTTCTTTGTTTTTGAGCTTCCCTAGTCATGATTGTTTTATACGCAACACATTGAGCTGCTTTGTGACCAAAGTTATGGCAAGAAAAGCATTGTCCATTGAAGAAGCTTCTGCGATTATTTAATCTACCAGCCAACTGATTGTAATTTCTATTTTCATCTATTCTTGAACCAAAATGAGAAGATTTTACCTGTGGCTGGTTGTGGCTTTTGTTCACCCTTAAGCTGGATTGCCCCTGATGGTTTCTGTTTGACATTTGTCCCTGCTTTACCTGATGATCTTCCTTGTGCTCTTGCTCATTTCTTCTTGCTGCATCAAGATAACTTTTTGAAGTGGATGCTTGAGAAGTTTCTCCATTATAGCCCAGACCTGTCTTATTTAGTGGAGACCGCTGCACACTGATAATCTCATCCAAAGTTTCTGATCCTTTGACAAACTTGAGATTAATAGTTTTTGTTTTCTCAATTTCTTTTCTAAGACCAACAATTTCACCTTCTAATTTTTCAAGATGTTTTTCCTTTTCATCAATTTGAAATTGTAGAGTATCAATAATCATGTTCTTTTCTTCTATACATCTCTTGAGTCTAGTAATTTCATCATAAAGGTTATCCACATCTACAGCATCCTCATAATCATCATCTTCAAATGCCATTAACAACCTATATTTATTACCTTGTTCATCTTCATCACTGTTTGATAAGCCATCACTATCTTCATGGGTGTAGTAGCTTTTCTTATTTGCACTTTGTTTCTTGTTCCATCTAACTGGTTCCTTTCCTTTATCCTTATAAGAGCATTTTGCAGCATAATGACCTACTCTTCCACAAGCAAAGCATTTGAAAGGTAGCTTACCTCTCAACCTTCCAGAACCCCTTTGAAGATTTCTGACAAAATTTGATTCTTCTTCCTCTTCTTCTGGAACATGGCTTGCTTCATAGTGATCTTCTTTGCCTGATGCTTTAAAAGCAGCCTCCCTTCTGTCTGATGGTCCTCCCTTTCTCATTTCATAAGCAGTTAGAATTCCATGTAGCTGAGACATAGTGAGAACACGGAGATTTTCTTTTCTTCTATTGCAGATACTTTAGATTCAAACTTGGGGGATAATGATCTTAGAATCTTTTGAACTACTATAGACTCTTTATTTCTTCACCCAAATTTTTCATACAATTTACAATCTCATCTACCCGAAGAAAATAATTAGCCACACTTTCATCATTATACATCTTGAGAGTCTCATATTGAATCCTGAGAGTTTGAAGTTTGGCTTGTTTTACCTGTTCATCTCCTTCATAGCTTGTGATCATTTTGTCCCATATTTCTTTTGCTGATTTGAAGTGCATTACCTTCATGAATTCTGTTTGGGATATACTTCCTAATAAAGTACTAACTGCTTTTGCATTTGTTTCATACTTCTTTTTCTCAGCTGGATCTGTAGGAGTAGCTGAAGGAAAAGCATAGCCTGTTTCTACAATGTCCCAAACTTCAGTACCAAGGGATTGAAGATATGCAGTAACTCTTACCTTCCAATAATTGAAGTTTGTCCCATCAAAAACCGGTGGCCTGATTGATGCTTCTCTCTCGTAGTTGCTCATGATGAACGATCTACCTTCAAGCGATCAAGCTTTTCTGAAGGACCTGCTCTGATACCAATTGTTGGAAATAATACTGAGAGGGGGGGTGAATCAGTATTATCTATCAATTAAACAAATCTTCCTTATTTGATCTTTTGAATTATTCTTGCATATCAGTACCATAAAATAATGAGCATGAACAAAGAAAATAGGCAGTCACACCAAAGAACACAAGATGTAAGGTGGAAACCCAATGTGGGAGAAAACCACCTGCTGCAATATGTCTCTATCTTCTTTCAAGAAATTCTTTTTACAATGATTTTGTACTGGTGCAGTCCTTTACCAGTACGCAGGCTGCAACCTGCAGAGAGCTACAACTCTCTCTCGTTTTCCAGTCTCTCCTGGAAGGGAGCTACAACCCCCTACTTCTTTTCATGAAGAATCAAATGATCAACATGTATACAACAGATACAGTCCACTACAGATATCAGATCAGTAATCACAGAAACAACCCAGAACACCTTATGAACAGAAATATACAATTAACAGATCATCTTAAGACAGGGACGCAATTTTTCTTTCTGTGGCCTGCGACTGGACGCAGTTTACCTTCTGCTGTTCTGCATGTAGACGCACTGTTCCTTTAAGCTTCTCTGCGTACCGGCGCACCCAGTAACACTATCGCGCCGCGTCTTTTGCTTCAGAGACGCACCCAATAACACAGTCGCGCCGCGTCTTTCGCTTCAGAGACGCACCTGAGCCCGGTCTTCCCTGCGTCTCGGCGCACTTGTCCTTCACTGAACCTGCGTCCCTTCAGATATAAAAGATATGAGGACTTCAGAACTGACCCAACCACTCAGATCTACAGATCTGATCATGTGCCAAAGAGATCACAGTCCATTAGAAGATTCGCCCTCATAGATCTGGACTAGATCTCACCAAAAGATATTCAACCAAGATGATGCTTAATCCAAATGAACTCCTTTGCTTTATATAGGCAAGCTCCTCCCCAAAACATGGAACAATACCACGAGCCGACACCATAGAAACACAAAAACCGTCGGCTAGATACCACACAAGAAACCCCCACGTGCTTTTCTCTGCCTTGAAATGTGTGCACTGGGTGGACGCACCTCCTGAACGGCTGGCCTGCGTCCCTGGACGCGGGTTCTGCATGGTATACCTGCGGGGACGCACTTGCTGAACAGATTTCCTGCGTCCTTCTTAAAAATAGAGAGCTGATCATCAAGAATAGTGATCTATCACCTGAATGGGTTGCCATCAAGGACAACGCCTGAATCATAATGCCAACAATTAACATCATGGATGAATCATGACGAGGCGAGAGCTACAAAGATGAAAAATGTAATGTCAAGAGAAGAGATAGAACCACTTATGATCAAAGATGAAAAATATAATCCAATGGTTGTCATCAGCACCCACAACCTCTGATTGCAAATGATCCTAAGCTTGCATCTAGGTACCTTTATACACAAGAGAAAGAAATCATACACTTTGAAGACATGTTCAGGTTGCTAGTAGATGATAGATATGGAACACCTTGCCCTATAACCTGAAAATCAGAGAATACCATTCTCCCCAGAGAATGAGAGAGGCACTAAACAGAACACCCATGTACAAGCAAGCTCTGCAAAGACTCAAAGTCAATTGGATTGGCTTGAGACTTAGTCCACCACTACTTTTAGGAATGTTGGAAGGAAGGAAAGAAGAAGAAGAAAGAAAGAAATGGGAATAAATAGAGAGCAAGGAAGGATTTTATTCACAAGAAGAAGAAACTACAGTAGAAACAAGGGATGTCAGGGAGGCCACGAGACCAATGAAGGACATGGATATAGATTAAGTTTCTCAGAGGATGAGCAAAACTTTCACTAGGGGGGTGATGATGAACCTCATCATTGGGTAACTATATGGACCTTAATACACCTCCAATCTTATTAAAATCAACTCTTCTCATAATTCCTTACATGTTTTAATTATATTTTGCTTAATGATATGAGTAAAAGTAAGATGTATGTCTAGTGGTCTAATGTGCATTGATTGTAGACTTTTGAGAGAAAATCATGGAAATTTTGGCTAATTAAGGGTAGAAACTCGAACGATACAAGGAGGAAATATTATAGGAGATATATACTCCTCATTAAATCCTCACTTATTCGAATATTCCTTAATCAAATCACACTAGCTCAGAGTTGCAAGAAGCCGAATCATGGAGATCATGGGTAGCTGAACTAGTGATAGTTAAGAGCCAGCTCATCTTGAGTTTGGGAGCTAAGTCTCCCTATATTTAAGGAAGTTGTTGGAGAATTCAGTTGGATAAATAAGGAGGCCTAGAGCCTCATTAGGATTTGGATTTTTTTGTGTAAGAGCACTAAGCATTTTTGGGTTCAAGCTTTATGGTAAAACATTGTTATGTAATTTTTCTAATATGATAATGAGAATGAGAATTTCTTTGATCAAACACTGAGTTGAATCAGAGGGCTGAAGCTCTTGGGTTAGGGCCCAACCCTAGCAGCAAAGGCTCCTCTTCTTGTACTTGTGTGTGTAGGTTATTTCAAAGATTAAGCATTGAATTGGTTTTAGCGTTGTTTCATTGCAAGTAGTGGTGAATTTGATTAGTTTTCTTCAATTTGTGCATTGCTTTAGTAGTAGATTTAGAGAGATAAAGGAATACCAAAAAGGCTGATAGAAGGTGGATTTGGCCTCACTCCTCCCTTCAAGGACCATGGTTTGAGGAAAAACTCCTATTCGGCCCCAAAAAGACAGAATTCTGTTTTCTTATGGAATTTAGGGTTTTCTGCTACTTAGGCCAGCATCTTTTCAGTTTTCAAGAATAGATTTCAATTGTCATTTCTGATCTCTTCAGCTTTGTATCAGATCTCATGGTGTTCTGCAAGTATTTCCATGCATGAATTAGGCAACTAAATAATGAAATTATGTTTTCTTAAGTTGATTAGAAATCTTCCTTGTTTGATATGATTCATGGATAAATGCCAGTAATGTATGTATTGCAGGAGTTTCAATAGTGCAGGAAGATCTCATGCCAGAAACCCTAGCCTAACCTCATCCATCCATGATCACCAAAATCCACCAAGTCCCTCAACTAATTCATCATTCCATAAGAACAACTTTCCAGGTTTGTTGAGCAAATCCAACCATCTTACAAACTTTGGTTTGAGCTCTGAGGAAGTCCTAGCCACCCCCTTGCCTTGTTTCTTCCATCATTCACCTTCCCTAAACCCTATACCACCTTCCAAGTCACCCTTATTGCTCTTGGCTGGATCCTGTAGGAATACAGGGGATCCTATAGGAGCATTAGGACATCCTGTAGGAAGCCTTAGGACATCCTATAAGATGACCTGTAGTGGCCTGTTTTGAGGCTGATTTGTGGAAAAAGCATCCAAGAAGATAGGAAAAGACCCCTACTTTCCTCCCAAGCCATCTAACCTTCCATCACCATATCTAACCTACCTGCCACATCACCAACAAGATTTAGCATTCACATTTTCACAAAAAGGGAAAAAACGGAAAAAAGGGTTATTTTGTTCATTCATATGCACAACAGTATAATGTTTGGTTATTTCAGATTGCATGCCTAAGAAAGTTAGGATTACACACATGTTAGCTTAGAATTCTTCTGAAGAAAGATCTCTTAGCAATTAGTTAGATGAGTGGTGTGTTTAAAGCATTGAATTTAGTCTTTCCTTACTGCAATAGACAATATTTCAATTATCCCAATTAATGCAAAATTCCCTTTTCTTCATTGGTAATCAAACTCCTTCTGAATCAATAGGAGGTTGGTTTGAGAAACCATAGTGGTCTATCGCTAGCCTAGCAGTGACAAAGAGTGGACCCATCGAATCTACTTGTGTATACAACACTGTCACCTCCCAGTTTGTACGAACCCTAGGTTGATAAAGTAAAGTTGGTAGCCTCAGGAGTTGCAACATTCTTGCTGCAATACTGGTGCTCATCAAAAGAGCTAATTGCTAAGGAATATTGTTTCACCCCCCCCCCAGTATTTCCAACAATTGGAATCAGAGCTTGGTTCCTTCCATAGAAGTCTAACATGTGGAAGGATATCATGGAGTATACTAAGAATAGAGTTCCATTGTTCAATGGAAATAACTATGCACTTTGGAGTGGAAGAATGCAAGTTCATTTGCTGGCGCAAGGATACGAAGTATGGGAAATCATTGACAAAGGCTTCACACTGACCCAGGATGATCAAGGTAAGAAAAATATGGTATATGATGCAAAGGCTAAAGATATTATTATCATTGGGCTTATCAAAATGTTTATATTAAGGTATCTAGTGGCAAAACTTCTATAGAGGTATGGGGCAAGCTTGAAGATATATACGCAGGTGACTCAAAGGTGAAAGATGCAAAAATTCAAGTTTACAGGGCAAAATTTTGGCAACTCAAAATGAAGGAAGATGAAAATGTCACTGCATACTTTCATCTTGTTGATGAAACAAAAAATACATTGGAAGGTTTGGGAGAACCTGTCGACACAAAAAATTTTGTTCAAAAGATCCTCAGAACCTTGCCAGTAGGATTCAACCCAAAGGTATCTGTCTTGGTAAATAGATCGAATATGACCAATCTCAGCATAGATGAATTGCATGGAATTCTTATGGCATATGAATTGAGAATTGAAGAAGAGGGTGACACATCTCACTTAGAAAAAACATTTTCCGCATCCAAGAAGATTGGTAAGGACAAGCAGACTCAAAAAGCCAAAACTTGCAGCTACAAAGATGAAGAAAAGGAAGAATATGAAGAAGAGCTTTTAGATAAATAATTTTCCTACTTCACACAAAAGATGAGAATAGGTACATGAAAATTCAAAGGTAAACTTCCACTGATATGTTTTGATTGTGGTGAGGTTGGGAATTTTGCAGCCAAGTATCCTCACAAAAATGAGGTTGTTATGAAAGGAAAGAAAGGCCCTAGGAATTTCAACAAGCAAGGCAAGAAGAAATGGTTTAAGAAAAGTTTTTTCTCCAAAGAAGATAGCTACTCATTTCATGAAGATAGTGATAATGAAGAAGAAATCAATGAAAGAGTTTTTTTTATGGGAAAACACAATAAGCAAGAGGCATCTAGCGAAGAAGGAGATAAAGAAGAAAAGATGACTAAGGTTGAATTTCAAAATGAAGTGATCAGGGTTATCAAAGAGCTCAAGGCCGAGAAGAAGTACGCCAATATTCTTGAAGATGAATTAAGGACAAAAAGGGAACAAGTCCTGAATCTTAAAATCAAGGTTTAAGAATACAAATGAATTGAATAATCACTAAGGAAAGAAATAAAGGAAAGAAACAAGGAAAGAGAGGCATTCGATGCTGAAATAGTCTCTCTACGAAAGGAAGTAACAAATGGAAAAACTCTTCAAAAATACGCCAACAGATAAAAGGTATTAGAAGAACTCATTAGAAATCAACGATCATGTAGTGACAAGAGTGGTCTTAGTTACAAAGAAAAATTTGAAAAGGAGTCAAGACCTTCTATGAAATCAAAAGAAGATGGATATGCAAAATCTACCAAGTAGATAGATCTCTCAACTAAATCAGGAGATCAAGACTCGCAGGAAGAACCATGGAAAACAATTCCTCAAAGAATATTTCCTCCCAAGTATAAAAATTCTATTTTATGGTAATTGTTATTCATGTGGAAGGTTTGGATGTAGAGTTGTAGAATGCCGCATGTATGTTTGGAATGAATATAGTTCCAAGAGATCTTTCATAAATGAATATTCTAGAACTCAATAGAATATCAACAGATTTGATCATTGGAGAGATGATGTCAAATGTTACAAATGTAACAATTTTGGACATCTCACTAAAGATTGCATACTTGGAAGCTCTTCAAAGGAATTATTGCAAAATCAGAATGAACAAGTATGGAAAAGGAGACTAAAAAATGTGCTATCACTCTTAGGGCTCAAAGAAACATAAAATTTTGGTATGTTGACAGTGGTTGCTCAACGCATATGACTGGAGATAACAATAAGTTCATATCCTTGAAGGAAAAAAAGGATGGAACAATGTATTTTGGAAATGATGGGTCTTCAAACGTCATAGGCACAAGTACAGTCACACTAGGAAGCAAGGATGCATTAGTGAAGGATGTGTTGTTGGTTGAAAATATGAATCACATTGTGCTCAATATTAGACAAATGTGAGATCAAGGAAACATGATGCTATTTAAATCTAAGAAATGTGAAATGAGGAAAGGAAAATTTGGAAAAATTGTGGCTATAGCAAGTAGAGCTCCAAATGACATATACATTTTGGATGAAACACCTAAAGGGTGCTTTTTGGAAAAAGAAGATGATATTTGGTTATGGCACAAACAAATGGGACATATGAATTTAGAAAATTTGGTCAGGATCAAGAAAAGCGAAGCAGGAAGAGAAATGCCTAAAATTTCAAAACCTGCCAATACAATATGTGAATCTTGTCGGCACAGAAAATAGACAAAAGTTGAGTTCAAGGAAAAGGAACACTTTGCGTCAAGTCCATTGGAATTAATGCATACTGATCTATGTGGTCCTATGAGAACAAAAGGCTTAGACGATGAATCATACTTTATGCTAATGATAGATGATTACACCAGAATGACAACCATCAATTTCTTAAATAAAAAATCTGAGGCGTTCAAATGTTTCAAAATCTACAAGGAATTGGTCAAAAATGAAACCGATTTGAAGATAAAATTTCTGACATTAGATAATGGCAGAGAATTCACATCCAAAGCATTTCAACAATATTGTGACAAAAATGGAATAAAAATGAAATTCTCGATAGCCAGAACATATATCAAAATGGAGTTGCTGAAACAAAAAACATAACCGTACAGGAAATGGCTAGAACAATGTTAAATGACTCAAAATTGGATGATAAATTTTTGGTTCAAGCAATGATAAAACCATATTCATTATAAACAGAGGTCTGCTCGGGAAAAATTGTAACATGACTCCATACGAACTATGGAAGGGAAGACTGACTAATGTCAAATACTTCAAAATATTTGGAAGTAAATTCTACAATAAAAGAGAAGACCAAAAATTGGGCAAGTTCGATTCTCGTGTTGACAAAGGTATTTTCGTTGGTTATTGACACAAAATAAAGGCTTATAGATGCTACAATTTGGGGCGAAAACAAATAGTTAAAAGCGTAAATGTTACTTCTGACGAAGACTGTGTTCTAAAGGATAACAATGAGATCATCTTTGAGGGGCTTGAGGTAGAATATGTGAAGGATGAAGAAGAAGCTCCAAAACAAGACCAATCAAATAAGGAAACAACAGTCATCCAAGAGGAAATAAGAAACGATCAGCAGGATGTACAAGAAACTTCTCCAACAGTTTTAAAAGAATGGTGTCAAAAGAATCATCTGTCAAATCAAATCATCGGAAACATAAATGAAGGAATTAGAACCAGAAGAAGTCGACAACTTCGTTCATCACAACAAGCCCACCTTTCTGTTTTATTAAATTTTGAGCCTAGAAATTTTGGGGAATCTATTTAAGACGAAAAATGGGTAACAACTATGAATGAAGAACTGGATCAAATTGAGAAGAATGACACTTGGGAAGTTGCAAGTTAAGTTTAGAATATTCATCAAAGGATGTGGACCAGAGGTTGTATAGATCTACTATTGGCAGTCTTCTATATGTGACATCTTCTCGGCGAGATGTAATGTAGGTAGTTGGACAAGTAGCAAGATTCCAAGTTGCACCAAAAGAATCTCATACTATTTCCATCAAAATAATTCTTCGATATCTTAAGGGCACAACAAAGTATGGTTTATGGTATCCCAAAGGAAATGATCTAGTTATCCAAGCTTATACAGATGCGGATTGGGTAAGAAGTGTTGATGATCGAAAGAGTACCAGTGGAGCATCATTCTATCTAGGTGGTTGCCTTGTTTCATGGTTAAATATAAATCAGTCTTCAATCTCGTTATCCACAATGGAAGCATAATATATCATGACAAAAACTTTTTGTACTCAAGTTCTTTGGATGAAGCAAACGTTGAAAGATATTCAATTCAAGTTTAATGATCTTATTCCCATCTTCTGCGATAACACCACTTCCATCAGTATCTCCAAGAATCTTGTGTTGCATTCCAAAACAAAGCACATTCCGATCAAATATCATTTTGTTAGAGAGCAGGTTGTTGAAAAGAATACCAAGCTTGAATATGTTGGCGCAAAGGAACAAATTGTCGACATATTTACCAAACCATTACCTCGTGAATCATTTGAGTATCTTCACCAAAAGCTTGGGATTCTCTCAAGTTCTCATTAGACTCTTTCTCTTATATAACTAAGTAGAAAGGGAGAGTAGAGGTGTGTAAAAGTCTACAGGATGGCAATCTGTTAGGGGGAGTTACCCTTTTCCATTGATGAAAAAGGGGGAGAGAAGGTAGTAGGAAGAGGTGTCATGATCACAAGGGGAGTACTTGTGTTTCTGTCAACACCAAAAGGGGATATTGTTGATTAGTGGTTGTCACTGATATCAACCCAAGAAACACCAAGGGCTATCCTGATCTTTCATGGGAATTTTGACTTGAAAAATCATCCTATTATGAGTCAAGGATATTCTAGATGGATTCTACTCATCAAGATGTTTCTGTTGATATATGGTATGCAACGTAATTCTTCACGGTTTGAGATTTATTGGTGTTTGAAGTTAGTAACTCCAGTTAGTGAGCTAAAACCCCATGGGGTAGTGGCATGACACTCATCATTGGTTGTGGTCATTGAATAATCAACAATTAATAATGTTTTATGCTCCTAAAAGCCCTCCAATGTTCACCTGTTGAGGGCTCTCTCAACTCAAGACATTTCTATAGATAGTGACCCTCATATCCTCCTCCTGTAAGCACTTTTCAACAAACTATCTTGTGAGAAGACCTTTGTAATTTTTCGGCCCTCATGAGCTTCTAACGTAGGATCTGTTGCAGGGAGTTTACAATTTGGTTGAGGTCTATTTAGGGCATAAAATTATGATCAAGATTGAAGGTATGTCTTGAAGCAAGTTTAGAGCCTTGAATTCTAGGATTTCACTGATTCAAACAGGTCATCGTGGAATTTTCACTATAATTTTTTTATACAAAACGTCAGAATCTAAAATTAAAACCCATTTGGGAAAAAATACTTATGAACCTCATGACCTAATGTTAGATCTTGTTTCACTATATTTTTGGAAATATGATTTAAGGAAGTTAGGGTTTTTGCAGGCTTCCAAATTCCATGTCAAATAGGTGCCTTGGGAAAATTTTCATAACTCTCTCTTTGAGCATTGGATTCAAATTTCGTAAAAAAGGATAAAAAAATGATGAATGTAGTTTGTTGGGTATCATTTTCAGGGCTGAATATCAAAATAGTGACACATGGTACTTCGTACAAGTTCTCTCTATTGAACTACTCTATAATCAGGTCATCATGGGAGATTGGGCATAAATATTTCTTGAAGAATGCAATCTTGATCAGAACTATGGGGCTGGAAAGAGGACTCAGAGGGATACCACACGACGAAATTTCAGACCTTGGAGATGCAAAATTGCATAGATACAACATATTCAATATTGAGCTCCTAGAAGACAAGAAAAAGTATGCATTCAAGGATCAATGCAGTAAGGACCACACATCAACAATCAAGGGTAAGTCTACTACAACAAGGTATGTATGATTATTTTTTGCATTTGAATTTTTAGTGTCATCTCTGACATAAGTTCTTTCAGGACAACGTAAGTATATTGTTTTGTATTTGTTTGGGTCTTTCTTGTTAATGTATGTGCAGGAAGGATGACACTTTAGAACAACTCAGACACATACTAGAATGACATGCACTGCCAAAATACCATTACTTGAAGCAAGCACAACAGTACTTCAACAACTACAAGTGATCCAAGAAGCAATGTCGATTCAAGTGTCAAGTCTTGTAAAAAATCCAGTGTATTAAAAGAGTCATCATTATAAATTTGTAAAAGAGTCATCATTGTAAATTTGTAAAAGAGTCATCATTGAAAGAGTCATTATTGTAAAAGGTTCAATCTGTCGAGAGTCAAAGAGGCATTGTTGGGAGGTATAAGAGTCATTGATGGGATGATGTCATGGTTGGGTTGGAGGTCATAGTGTGATTGGGTGTTCGATCAAGTACAAGAAAATCATTGTAAATCATATTGTATCGTAGATCATTGTCCCTGGTACATGAGTCCACACTTTTGTCTCACTTCTGATCATTATAGGGTGGTAGGGAGGTGCTAGGTTGGTGCATGAAGTCACCTACAGGTTGGAGCCTGTGAACACTTCAGGGTGGTAGGTTGGTCTAGGATGTTAGGCCATCCATTCAGTTGACTACTGAAGAAACCAGGGAGTTGGGGTGTCCTTTTAGTGGGAGCTAGAGAAGAATGCTTTTCTAGAATTCTAGGAAGTTGTAACTTTCATTTCAGTTGGGGCTGAAAGTTAAAAGAATTTATTAGAAAAACGTTCGGTGGTTTTTTACCTGGAGGGGGTTTTCCACCTAGAATTCTTGTGCCTATTGTATTTTATTGTTTACTGTTGTTATTGGATAAACATTAATAATAATTGAATATTAAATAATGCTCTAAAAATATTTAAAAGTGCTAATTGCTAAGAAATATTTATTCATCCCCCCTCTCAGTATTTCCAACTGAATATGGATCCAGATAAAGTGTGAAGGCAATCATTAACTAGCCTATTGAATGGAATGTGTTTGAGGTAAGAATATTTTGCGGCCTTGCAAGTTTCTACCAAAAGTTTAATAAAGGATTTAGTAGTTTGTGTGCATCCATTGTTGACACAATCAAGGAGAATAATCAATAATTTAAATAGACTGTAGAAACTGATAGAAATTTTAAAATATTGAAGCAAAGGATAATTGAGCAACATGTATTAGCCTTACCAGATTTTAACATATGTTTTCAAGTTGAGACAGATGCAAGTGGAGATGTCTTAAGTCAAGAAGGAAGGGAAATTACATATTTCAATGAAAAATTAAATGAAGTAAGGGAGAAGTATTCCTTTTATGATAAAGAGTTCTATGCTCTAGTTCAAGCTTTAAAAAAATGGAAGCATTATCTTATGCCCAAAGAATTTGTTCTTTATACTGATAACCATGTTCTACAATTTATCAATAGTAAGGCCAATTGAATCAGAGGCATGCTAAATGGGTGGTGTCATGCGGAATGAGTCGTTAGTGTGGACACAACCGACCTCCCTAGAAGCAAAAGCTTTCTAGTGACAAACAAGACAAATAAAGCTACCTTTCTCTAAACATGCATTGCAAATACAAGTAATCAGGGGATCTTTAACATACCTTTAGTCCAACGCTTTGTAGTAGTCCAGCCTCGCCGATCCGGATGAGCTCCTCCTTCTCTTCGAAACCTGCATTCACTAACAAGCCAAAAGATTAAATAGCACCTGATAAACTCATAAAACAATACATATCCATCATACAGACCAAGGAATATATGAAACAAACCATGAATAACAATCTGTTGAGAAAAATAAGTTCATTTACATTAAAAGGTAACAAAAGGAACCATTACAACCTGAGCCTTGGTGTTGTGCAAGTCCCTCCTAGGGTCCAGCAAGAGTTTTCCTTTACTTTGATCAGCTCACCCACTCTCAAATAAGGCTAGGAAAGGATGGGAATCTCATCTCTCAAGCTTTACAAGGGAGTCCTAATTCCAACACCATCTACCCTTAGGAATGTTCAGCTTTCAACCTCCCTCCCTTTGGCCCAATGCCTGTATTTATAGTGCTCTAGAGGAAGTTATTCAGGTCCACCATCAATTTGATAAGCCCCTCTTTGGATGGGATAGCTCCCCTCTTGATGGGATAAGTTCCTCTTTGGTAGGGATACATGAACCATCTGGAGGCGCTTCATACACGTCAAACAAGCTTCTAGAAGGCTCTAGAAATGACCACAAGTAACTTTTTTGGAGTGAAACTTGCGCCTTTTGACCTTTACAGGAGTACGCACCCATTGCTTTACATACAGAGCGTACAAGTACGCAGGTATTGTGAACTTGGAGTGCGTACACGCAGGTAAGGCTAAGAGAAACTACGTACCTAGAGATATATAGATTTTTAATGACTTTCTCACTTTCTTGAAGTTTGACATGGAGAGCAGAGGTATGAGGCTTGCCAAGGAGGATAGTATGACAGTTGATGGAGCCATACTAACTGCAAATAGTCATGGTGACAAATTTTAGTGTAACAGATTGCCCCCTAAAGTGCGAAGCCTATAGTAGATAAGGGTTTCATATCATCTAGGAAGGGTGAAGTACTTTATCATTTCAAGGATTATCTTGTGGAGAGCCCAGTCGGAACCTGCAAGTATTCAACACAAAATACATATATAAGATCATATCATCGCTGAGGTAGGCATTCCCATACTCAGATTGAAAACTTTAACTAATTGACTATCTACTGCTCTGATACAGGAATGATTCTGCAGTACATCATAATCATAGACTTTTGTAGACACAGTATGGATGCAACCATCTGTTTATGATTAGTCTACTGTACAATGAATACAAAACTCCTCGCAGCCTGGATAGTGGAAACTAGATCCAGGGTCTTCATTTCTACTTCCCGACAGGTACGATTCTATCCATGCGAATAAATGAGTTGATGTCGAACATGGTAGAAACCACTTGATTACCAGTCAATGATGTAAACTGTTAACAAGCGTGAGAGAGACCACCAGTGATGTCAATGGTTCTCAAAGTACCCAGTACAATCCATGAGATGTGAATGAATGAGTTGATGTCGAACATTTCATGGAATCCTTCGATCGAAAGTCAATGATGTAAACTGTCGTCAAAGGCGAGAAACCTGCCATTGATGCATGCAGACTTCAAGGTACTGACGATTCCTAGGTCATCTTTCTAGATAATGTGTTGATGTCGATAGAAAGCGACCCGTTGCAGGCAAGCCCACAACACGAAATCATAGATCAAGTTGAAGAAATGTAGCTGTAAGGACTGACTCAGGGATGGTCAAAATGGATGACGAGTATTTTGCAGGTGAATGTTTGTTGCAGAGACCTCTTGAACACATAACGACACGACAGATGGCTTGGTGACATTTGACCCAAAGTTAATACCCGGCTAAAGACTTTCAATGTGGTTTGATCAACTGTGAGGCAAAGGATTTCCCAACCCAGGTGAATGAAAGTGTCGTGTTCAAAAGTGGTAATAAGGCTTCTTCTGAGACAAAGGATAACAAATGGGCTCATTTTTCTCTCTTTTCCCCCACCATTTCTGGCAAGTACCTCTTTATTTTTTACAAGCTTGAGGAGGATAACATATGCTTGATTATAAGCTCATCCTTCGGATGAGTCCAACTTAGTTTTGATTCGAACCCTAAGAAGGAGTGGTCCGTTCCTGTTTGTATTCGAACAGGTCCTTTACTGTGAAATTTTAACGAGTCCAGTATAGGAGAAACTCAGCGTTTTTCATTTTTAGAGAGTCTGAAAAAACTAAAGAAGACTCCAGGTTGAACTTTTTCGTAAAGTTGTGTCTCCCAAGCCCGAAAAAGTATAAAATAATACTTGAGAGAACCGCTTAGTCTTGCGACCAAGGAGTACTTTCATGATTAGTGCCTCTGACCTGAAAAGTAAAAAGCGATCAAGGACACGTCGTTTTATTTCCATATCGAGTTTGAAACGACAAAAACCCGGCAATCTTTTCCTGTTTTTACGGTCAGAAAAGAGTTATAAGGGGACCGTCTTTTAATTCCATTTTAACGAGTGTAAAAGAAACGCTCGGCAATCTTTTCATGTTTTAGGAGTCAGAAAAGGGCTTAAAATATGACTCTGACATTTTGGTTCGTGAAAAATGATAATTTTCCATGAAAGTCCTATTGTCCTGCACAAAAACGACACATTACTCATACCTGTTTAAGATAAGCAAAAATGCATTGAGAAATATCCTTCCATGGTGAAAAATAAACAAATTTAGCATTCATTTATCCAAAAAACCTATAAAAAGACCTTTTACCATGTCATTTTTACCATTTTACTGTTGAAGGAGAGAAAAGGGCTTTTGGTAAGAAACTTCCCGTGGACTTTGCGGAGAATCCGACCATCGGAATCGAGTGCTGTCTCTTTCAGGTATTTCACAACATCCTCCTCTTTGTTTTCATCCGTTTAGAATTTCTTTTTAAGCCCTATTTTGATTTTTTGAGGGCTTTGGGGTTTTAGGATCCGCCTTTCGGGGTACGCAGGTGCCCCATGGGCGACCTGCGTACCCCGACATTTTCGTTTATGGGAAAATGGCCGGAGTACGCAGCCTGCCTTCAGAACAGCTGCGTCCATACGCTCTATTTCTGAACGCGGGGTGCGTACTCCGCGCAAAGCAATTTCAAAACCCCAAATCTCAAAACCTAACCATTAATTTTTGATTTAATGAATTCTAATGAATGTTTTCTGGTGTGTAGATTGCCCACCATGCTTGATTGGCGCGAAAGAGAACACGAAGATGTCGATTTGGCCGCAATAGATCATCAACCCTCCATTGATGCTTTGAAGGCATGCGGTCTCTACAAATACTGGGCCATACCTGGCATGAGGGCCCAGGTGCGATTCTTAGAATGGCTGGTTGAAAGGTGGAACGTCCAGGATCAATGCTTCTACATCGGAGGGCACCAGCTCGAGATAGAGCCCTCTGACATATATTTCCTCACTGGTTTGACTAATAGGGGCGAGCAACTGACTCTGTCCGGGACTAGGCCAGGTGGCCAATCCCTTGCTAGCCTCCGGCTAGAGTGGTGCAACAATCAGAACCAGGAGAAAGGGATAGAAATCAAATACGCTGTGTTGGCCAATATGAAGGGCCAATTGACTAGGGCAAAGAACGGACAATTAAAGACCTTTGGGTATGGGCCTTTAGTCGTGAGTTTTGCCCTAGAGAGGGTTCCGATGCTGATCCCACAGCATCTCATTGTTCCAGCTGGGCCTCCTCGGGAGCCAAAGTTGATGTGATGGGTTACGGTGATGGCCCGACATCCTGATGAGGGAGCGGGAGTTGTTCGATTTCCTGCGGGTTACTTTCACTGGTTGGAGGACCAGGTCTTTGCGATTCAGGACTTTCCTTATGCCGGAGTAGATTTTCGCGGTGATCCGGACATGGTTCTTCCACAGGGAGAACAATGGGACGACAGAGGTATTTCATTTTCACAAGTTTTTAAATTATTTACTTTTTATTTGTTTTTATATCGTCTCAAAACTGACAGTGACAATTTTCAACATGTAGATGTAGGTCCACAACGTCCGGCCAATCTCCGGCCATTCGAGAGAAGAGTTCCAGTTGCTCCAGCACCGGCCCCACAGGATGCGGCCGCAGATACCTTAGCCGAACTGAAATAGGACCTAGAGTGTCTCACGGCGGACATACCAGAGACGACTATAGACGATATTCCTATCCGACTTCAGTGCTATGTGGTCGTAGTCCCAAGACCTTTCAGGAGGTTCCTGTGTAGGGTAGCGCGGGCAGTGGTCTCGTATAGAGAGCACCACCAGTTATTGGCTAGTCACTTTTTTTAGACACATATGACATTTTTGGTTTTTTGTACTTATCATTTTTGCCGATCATAAGGTGTTTTTCAACCTATGATCGAAGACGATGTATATTTTTGACACACTCCTATCTATATATATATCATTATTACCGGCTTATCTTGTTAAACATGTATGATGAAATGTTTTTAAATTTACATTTATGATTATCGCAAATGTCTGTCTAACATTCGAGAAGCAATTGCATCTGCTAATGTATTTAATGACCTTGGAATATGCTGATATTCAATGTAATCAAATTCATGTTCCAAGAGGCGCACTCTCAAAAATAACCTTAATAACACTGGATTTCTAATGGCATACACTCTATTAAGCTGTAATACAACGAGTTCAGAATCTAACCTCACTATCAAACTCCGAATCCCAAACGAAATAGATTCAGATAATAACTCAATCACTGCACTGTATTCTGCAATGTTGTTTGTTGTTTGACCGAGGCTCACCCCATGCATAGAATCTAACTCGTCAGAAGGCGAATAGATAACCCAAGCTGCGAAAGAGATATTCCATGTATTACGACAAGCACCATCAGCAAATCCAATGTACGTTTGGAGAGGCATCGACATCTGCAATATCAAGAGTAAAACCAAGATAAGCCAGAATAACGACGAAAAACACACTCTCTAAGTTAAGCACACTGTCTAAACTAACAAACACACCAGCTAGAAAGAAAAACTAACCTAACTAAATCTCCATACCCATCATTTAAGCATAATACCTCTTTAGGTAAAGTCCATTTCTAGGCTTACCCAAAGAGTCCCCATCAAAATCTACCAGCTCATAGGCCCCTTTTGCTAGCTTTCGCTTAACAATGTAGGGCCCATGCCACATAGGAGAGAATTTTCCAGCACCTAATTTATCGTTAGCTTGATCATATAATAGCACTAGGTCTCCTTCCGAAAAATTACGAGGGGTCACGTTGCGATCATACTGAGCTTTCATCCTTTTTGCGTGAGTCTCGATTGCCAATGCAGCGTCACGTCGAGTCTCATCTAATTTAGCTAAGTATAATAGACACTTCTCCTCTTCAGAAGTAGCTGGAAGTAATTCAATAGCCATTTGAAGTGATGGGATTTCGCATTCAGTGGGCAACACTGCTTCCAAACCATAAACTAGTTGGAAAGGAGTGAACCCTGTTGATGTTTTCACTGAGGTTCGGTACGCCCAAAACGCTGAAAATAACATGTTGTGCCAATTCGACCGATGAATACCAATGATTCGTTGGATCATGATAACTAGAACTTTGTTGATGGACTCAACCAAACCGTTTGCTTGGGGATAATAAGGAGTAGAACTATCATGACGCAAACCAAGCTGGCTTGTAAGTTCTGTCATCATAATGTTTCGAAAATGGCGCCCATGGTTAGTGATTATCGCTTGTGGGACACCAAACCTAGCAATAATATGATTGAATACAAAAATCACAGCTGTCTTGCCATCAGCCTCGAATGTAGGCATCGCCTCGGCCCACTTAGTAAAATAATCAACCGCAAGGATGATATACGCATGCCCCCCGGCCGAGTGAGGGTTACATGTAATAAAGTCGATACCCCATTTAGCAAAAGGACCAACATCAATTATAGGGTGGAGAGGAGCAGGTGGTGCGCGCATCTTGCGATCAAACACTTGATAGTTGTGGCATTTTCGGACCGCAATGATACAATCTTTAAACATGGACGGCCAGAAGTAGCCAGCACGCAACACCTTCTGAGCTGTGGCATACCCAGACATATGACCGCCACACGCTCTAGAATGACAGTCATTCATAACCCTTTCTGCCTCTTCATGAGTTAAGCATCGACGAAAAACCAAATCTGCCCCATGACGATAAAGAGTATCTCCAATAATTTTGTACTGTTGGGACTGGAATCGAATTTTTCGGCGTTCCGACTTTGAAGCTTCGGGCCGAAAGGATTGGGTTTGGAGATAGACAATTATATCCCCATACCACGGATCTAAAGTGCTGATAAGAAACAGAGATTCGTCCGCAATGGGTTCCTCTACCACAGTTTCCGTGTCAGCACGCGGGAAGTCACACATCAATTCCGCAAAAACTAAAGATCTCTTAGACTTAGATTTTTCAAACTCCAAGTCGAACTCTTGCAAGATAACAATCCATTTAGAGTACTTGCCCCCTAGAAATTGTTTAGTCAAAATGTAAATCATAGGGTTGCAATCCGAAATGACTGTAGTTTGACGGAGAAGAATGTAATGATGAAAACGCTGGACAGCCTGAACAGCTGCCAGGGCCAATTTCTCCACATGCGAATATTTTAGCTCAGTGGGATTTAACGTCCTACTAAGATAATATATCACATGTTCCGTTTCGAATTCATCTTCCTGTACTAAGACCATTCCAATGGTGGAATGAGCGGTGGCGAGGTAGAAAAAGTAATCGTGGTTGTAGTTGGGAGGATGCAGCAACGGTGCATGGGTCAACGCGTGCTTTAGCGCATCAAAAGATTTATGAGCGATCTCATCCCAAGAAAATTGAGCATTTTGTTTCAACATCCGGGCCAAACCCTTGGTAATCTCGGCGTAGCTAGGAATGAATCGGCGTAAAAAGTTTGCTTTCCCTTGCAAACTTTGGAGTTGGCGCAAACTCGAAGGAGGAGGCAATTTGATGATAGCTTCGACCTTCAAGGGATCGACGCGAATGCCGGCTTTTGAAACTACAAATCCCAGCAATCGTCCCACTTCGATGCAGAAGACACATTTGTGTGGGTTCAACCGTATACGATAATGCCTACACCTCATAAAAATTGCTCGTAAATGGACAAGGTGATCAGCTCGACGGAAAGAGTGAGCGGGCAAATCATCTAGATACGGTTGCACAATGTGCTTGATGTCATGAAATGCATAAGACATCGCCCTTTGAAAAGTGGCTCCGGCATTCTTAAGCCCAAAAGGTAATTTGCAATAAGCAAATGTCCCCCATGGACAAATGAAAGCCATTTTTGGTTGATCGGCAGGTAGAATATTGATTTGGTTGTAACCGGAAAAACTGTCCATAAAGGAAAATATTTCACTGCCGGCACAATCATCAATTATTTGATCGATATAGGGCATGGGATAGTTGTCCTTGGGACAAGCACGATTGATATCCCTATAGTCGATACATATTCTTATTATTCCCTGCTTTTTGTTAACTGGAACAATATTCGATACCCAATCCGTTAACGGGATCGGATAAATGAAACCTGCTTTCAACAGATTCTCAAATTCTGCTTTAATTGCAGCCGCTTTCCGAGGGTGGATCTGACACAGACGTTGCCGAACAGGTTTAGCGTCCGGGTAAGTCTTGATCTCATGAACAACAATGGAGGGATCAATTCCTGGCATTTCCTCATAGGACCAGGCAAACACGTCGCGGAATTCTTGAAATAGGGCCTTGTATGTTTGAATTTCGTCATCTGAACACGAGGCACCTATATGAATGTGTTCAACAATTCCAGGCTTCACTGAAATGTCAATGGGAATAGTGCGAGAAACGTTTCCCAAATTCAGCTCTGAATCAGGATGTTTCATTGGACTCTGAGCGTCGTTGACATATTCAGCTGTAAAAATTGATGAGAAATCATTTTCAAAACGATCATCCTCAGGTAAAAACGACGATCTATGATGGAGATCGTCCCATGGTAAATCGTCTACACATAGGACTTCACAAAGTTGTTCGTCAGATAACACAACTTCGGGAAACATTATTAACTCCGAGGTTGACGCGAAAAGGGATTCCTCACGGACCACATTCATTTGGTCGATTTGGGTTGAACTTGGGTCGGAAAAAGACTGCATGGCCTCATAAGCAATTTCATATGGACTCAAAGGCATTGCATCACCGAATGAGTCTATCTCAGATTCAGATGGGACAATCCAAGGATCATCGTAAATAATAGTGTCTGAAGTAATCATATGAATGGATGCGAATGAAGGGTCTGCGTTGATCGGAGGAAAAGGAAAAGTTCCCAGTAAACCGGAATCTTTAACTAATCCTACGCCAACATCCTTATAGGGGATAGTCGTTTTACCGACATGCTGGATACTCTCTAAAGAGGCTGGGTCGGATGAAAAATAAGCCAGCTCGTCTATTGTCACGATCTTGCCATTATGTGGAAACTTTATGACTCTGAAAACCGATGAAACGACCGCTGTCATAGCGTAAGACCAACGTCGACCCAAAAGAAGGTTGTAGTCTAGAGGGGCATCAACCACCTCCACATCTAGACTAACGGTTTTTCCTTCAACCCCTATAGGAAAATCCTATAAAATGCCAAACGGATGGAACCCACGGCCATCAAAGGCCTTAAGAATAGTCGGGGATTGGTTCAGCGAAGGAGAACCAAGCGATCTCCAACACTGAATCGACATAATACACGTGGAAGCTCCTTCATCAATTACAGTCCGATGAATAGGGTTGTTTTTGACTATCACTGGAATCTGGAAAGCCATCTAATGAGGGAGACGTGGTGTACTACTTTCTAGATCAAAGATTATCAGGTTCGGGTCCTGAACATCAACAGCTCCTATAGCCGACAAAAGTAATTTTCGCTGTGCTGGGCATGATTGCAGCACTTCTAAAATCGACATTGCTGAGGGTGAAACAGCTAGATCCTCAACAATGTTGTAATTCTGGGCCGCTCTCGCATGTGGATTGAAAGCAGACCTTCGAAGTACACCCTTGGCGAGCGGTTTTATTACTAAGTCAGGGTTAGGTTTCTCGATCTGTAGTGGATCGGAACCGGGAGTTGAGGTTGATGGATTTGAACGAGAAGATTCTGCTTCTTTCGATCCATCAACGGGACTTTTACTACCATAATCGTGAGATCGAGTCGCAATCCTTACATGAGACATCATCAATATGGGTTCTTTAGTGGCACTTGAGGAAGAACCTATCATCTTACTCTCCTGTTTTGGATATGGATCTTTCAAAACAGTAGGAGTTGAGGAACCTTTGACGATTTTCACAACCTCGGCCCGATGGGGGCAATCTCTTGTAAAATGATCCTCTTCACAAATTAAACAAGGATATCGAGGTTTGCGCTTTTCGTCATTGGATTCCGAATTTTCTGTTTTCTCCTTTGGAGTCTTGTCTGCTTTACCCTTCTTCTTACCCTTCTTCTTCCCACCGTTTTTTGATTTAGCCGTAGATGACTCTACAGCGTGAATATCGGTCGAAATTTCAGGAGAAGACTCTCCTGTTGGGGAATCTGGTAAGGTTATAATAGGCGAAGAATTCTTTGAAGATTTCTTCTTGCTTTTAGTATTTACCGAACCAATCATGCCATCAGCAGCATGAGATCCCGAAGGAGCAGCAGCGATTTGATTTGACTTTGGAAGATCTGGGATCTTTTCATGTAACGTACCTGACTGAGTGTAAACTAAGTCAAGGTACTACGCTTGAGCAATTACTTGCTCTTCAGTAGCTACGCCGGCCTTAGCTACATCTTCAGTAATCTTCGGTAATAATGATTTAACAAACCATTCAGCTAAGATTTGGTCCGGGATAAAAACTTTCACTAATCGCCGTCGACGTCTCCATTCATGTATATGATCGGAAATATAAGTGGAGTTCGACTATTTTAATGAAGTTAATAGCTCCGTGCCGTTATCGTATCTGACCGACAACTGAAAATGAGTTAGGAACGAGGTAGCTAACTGACTAAAATTGTAAAAAGAGGCCCGTGGTAACTCAATGTACCACTTGGCCGCGAGACCAATGAGCGTACGCTGGAAAGGACGTAAGCGGATCGAATCATCCGAGATGGAATTTGAAGCACACCAGAGGTGGTAAGTCATCACATGATTGGACGGATCCTCTCCAGACTTACCTTCGAACTTGGGTATATCGCTAGGCAACTTATTTGGCATTGGTGGCCAGAACGGAAGATATTGTATTGGATCGTTCGTTAGGCGCGTCAAGTCTGGTAAATCCAAAGTTGCGATAAATGGTAACTGCCGATTAGGATCCCTAAAACTCTGGGTCACAAGACCAGTCCCAGGAGGAGGATATCCAGGATAACTTGGAATAGGAATCGCATTCGGGATATTATATCCTCCTGGAAAACCAGGATTAACCAGACCGTACTGAGGTTGCTGAGGTTGTTGATAAGTGTACCCAGGATACGGTTGATACTGGTAAACCGGCTGTTGGACAGCAGGCCCGTATTGGTACTGTCCCTGGTACGGTTGATAAGTGAATTGTGGTTGACTAGTGACAACTGTACTTAAACCAGTTTGTCCTACAGGCATCTGAACCGTAGTTTGAATCGTAGATCCAGATAATGGTAAAGATGTCTGAGGAGTAGTTGCAGAGACAGTAGAAATCGGAGCTGTTGATACTCCAGAAGCAAGTGTGGTGGAAGGAGTAGATGTTGCGGTAGTTGCAGCAGCCGTTTGAGATGGAGTACTAGGTGCGATTGGCGGCTGTGTAACTACCGAAGTTACAGAAGTTTGAATATTAGACTGGACTGGTTGTTGGGATGGACCAGCAACTAAAGGTTGTCCAGCTTGAGATGACAACTGTATACTTGGCTGCAATACCTGTTGAACTTGCGATGGATCCCACACTATGTTCATTCCGGGGTATTGACCCATGACAGGTTGAGGATATTGAGATCCGTAACCGGATTGAGGATAGGATTGATAATTGAAAGGCATAGTTCCCGTACCTTTAACATATGACTGACCTTGAGGTGGTTGATAACCTTGACTCAAGTATTGGCCTTGAGGTTGATAACCTTGAGGTAAATACTGATACTGGGGTTGACCTTATTCTTGAGGTTGATACCCTTGAGGTAAATACTGATACTGAGGTTGACCTTGGGGTACATATTGAGGCTGGGGTTGACCTTGAGGAATGTATTGTACTATGGGTACATACTGTCCTTGAGGTTGCCCCCCAAACGCAATTTATGTACCTTGAGGTTTCCCCCCAGGTGTTAATTGAGGCTTCCCCCCAGGCGGTAATTGGCCACCTTGAGGTTGAGAACCGGGAACTGAACCTGACATCATGTAAATGTCCCCTACACCCAACGGTTTATTACCATTGTTTCCAGCTAATAACCCATGTTCAATGGGTTGAGGAGATGCTCCCGCAAAGGTACCAGAAAGTGACTGATACCCGGAGGGAACAGAAGGACCGCCGTACAAGAAAGATTCAGGAGATTGAGTGAACACGGACGACTGACCAGACATATTGACAGGAGTATAAATACCTCCAGGTGGAAAAGGAGTTTGAGGTGGAGAAAAACTTATCCCTGAGTTGTCTAAATAATTGGTTAACGAAAGGTACCAAGTAGTACGTCTAGGAGGACTATAAAAGATAGATTCACGCTCTCTTAGATCAATAGTAGGTTGATCTTCAAGGATAGATACGCCTAATTCTTCCTCTGGAGCAAGTTCTTCAATAGTTATCAAACCAGCAGGAAGATTTTCGGTGATGACTCTTTCTACCCTAGGTGAATCAGGTGCACTAGAAGTTGGAGTAACAGGTTCAGATACTTCAGGTTCTTCGCCTATATCACTAGTAGATGAAAAACTACCAGCAAGCTCGGAAACTGCAACAGCTTCAGGATTATAACCTGTTTCTAGACCTTGGTAATCTGGATGGACTACCAACGACGATTCTCCTTCTTCAGGTGAACCTAATTTACTGCCACTAGGAGTTACAAGGACCTTTAAACCTTCGTAATGACTTGGGACCTCTTCAGGAGGTTCGCCTCGTAATCTACGGGACTTCCTCAACAAATCGGCCACGGTAACAATCTCAGGAGACTTGCCCCGAAGTCTACGGGACTGTCTCGGTAATTCAGCCACAGTTAAAAACTTTTAACTACTGCACACGCAAACAAAGTAAAATCTCAAAGCAGTCCAGCTAAAGTCTCGAAAGAACCAAACAAATTTGAATCACACGCCTAAAGAATCTAGGGCGTCAAACCATGCACAAACAGTAGCCTTCCGGACCGAAAACACTAGTTGGAGATGAAACCCAACATCGCCGAATTCAGTACAGAAGTGGTGGGCGGAACAGTTAGCCCGGCAACCTGCTTAATGAATAGACCGGCACAAGTTCCTCCACTTTAACCATCTCGAGTGAAGTGAACCCCCCGGAAAATCCAAGTGAGTCTATCCGACGTCTGCTCCAGGTACAGTGGGATCTTCCCTCCACCGTCACCTCGGTAGAATCCTAAAGATAATGGTCACTAAGGTTACCAACAGCAACAAATGCACCTGGGGGAACAGTCTACACTCCGACAGCACGCAAGGGCATAGTATCAAGCTCAATCCCCTTGTCGGCTCCTTGACAATAATCCAAGGTTTACCGACAAGTGACCCCTGGCTCCTCGACAATGGTTAATCCGAGGTTTACCGTTTGTAATACGTGCGTGTCTGGCTTCATTCCCAACGAGGGAGGATTGATCCCCTCACTGGTTCGGACACGAGCTCGTGCTTCTCCTTTAAGAGGAGCTTTCCCAGAGTACAAATGAAACAGTTGGATTTATCCTACCACAAGATGAGCTACTTGTTTGGTTTTGCTGTCTTGGAGAGTTAATTACTCTCCTACTCCAAGACACTAACCTGATCTATATTGGTGTTTCAGAGCCCTAGTAAATAAAAGTTACTAAGTTGATTTTACTTTAAGCGTTAATTTTATGGTTTTTATTTAAGACAAAAGGTAGTGGAGATGAAACTGATGGTGTGTAGACTCGACCGAAATCCACTAAAAATATGCACTTAGGATGATTTACTCTAATTTTTCTTTTTCAATGAATTCCCTAGCTAAGAGAGTTGGAGAATGCAAATTTGATATAAAAACAACTTTCTTGGCAATGAAAAAACAAAGAAACAAACTCTTTATCTTTTCAAAACATACGACACATGACCACTATTCACTTCACGAAAATTCCTTTTTCTTTCAAAGACACAAATGCTACCAAAGCAAACTTTCCTTCAAAAGATATTTTTGTATTTTTTCCTAATTAATAAAGCATGTAAAACTTACTTTAACAAAAATCAAAGTTAAAAAAGCTATGGCAATCAAATCAACTCAATTTCACTCAAAAGCAAATCTAAGAGAAATAAATATAAAAGTAAATCTAACGAGTCAAAAGCTTACTAAAGATGATTCCTGGATGTTTTACTCTGTCAAAATGTAACTAAGGACTAGTTAATGCAGAACCAAAAACTAGTCAAAAACAAAATCAAAATCTTTTTGTTCTTTTCTCAAGAATAAAATTCAAAGTTCAAAACAAACAAATTTTTCGAGATTCGCAAAGAGAAGGACAAAGGTAGGTCTCTCACAAGGGTGATTTCTATGACAGGCCCGACTCCTAAGAGGACTGAACAAAACCAAGGAGATCCAAAGTTCGACAACCTCTAACGCCAAAGTCACTACAGGACCAGTTAAAAATCAAACCCTAAGGCAAAATCCCTATGAATTTCACTAAAACCCTCGACACTGACGAAACAAGCTTAGGTGAAGATTTATGGCAGAAAACTAATGGATCTGGGCAGAAAAACAAATTAAAAACAAAATGTAAAAGTCAAAAAGAAGGAAAATGAAATTTTCTTAGTTTTGACAGGGGTACGCAGGCGACCTGTTTGCACAGGTGCGGGTACGCTCTGTGCACAAAGCGACAGTGCGTACAGGTACGCACTGTGCTCAACTCAGAGGCCGCGTACTTCGAACAAAACAAAGAAAAACTAAAATCTAATTTAACCCTAAGCTAGCCCACCCAAACACAAAGTTAGACAGCCAAAAACCAGAAAACAAATAACTTTTCTCAGATCAAAAGTTCATGCAAAGGAAAAAACATTCACATTAATGGAATCCCCAGCGGAGTCGCCATTTTGTCATGCGGAATGAGTCGTTAGTGCGGACACAACCGACCTCCCTAGAAGCAAAATATTTCTAGTGAAAAACAAGACAAATAAAGCTACCTTTCTCTAAACATACATTGCAAATACAAGTAATCAGGGGATCTTTAACATACCTTTAGTCCAACGCTTTGTAGTAGTCCAGCCTCGCGATCCGGTGAGCTCCTCCTTCTCTTCGAAACCGGCATTCACTAACAAGCAAAGATTAAATAGCACCTAATAAACTCTTATAAAACAATACATATCCATCATACAGACCAGGAGTATATGAAACAAACATGAATAACAATATGTGAGAAAAATAAGTTCATTTGCATTAAAAGGTAACAAAAGGAACCATTACAACCTGAGCCTTGGTGTTGTGCAAGTCTTAGGGTCAAAAGAGTTTTCCTTTACTTTGATCAGCTCACCCACTCTCAAATAAGGCTAGAGGAAAGGATGGGAATTCTCTCTCAAGCTTTACAAGGGAGTCTAATTCCAGCAGCATCTACCCTTAGGAATGTTCAGCTTTCAATCCCTCCCTTTGGCCAATGCCTGTATTTATAGTGCTTAGAGGAAGTTATTCAGGTCCACCATCAAAGGGATAAGCCCCTTTTGGATGGGATAGCTCCCTCTTGATGGGATAAGTTCCTCTTTGGTAGGGATACATGAACCATCTGGAGGCGCTTCATACACGTCAAACAAGCTTCTAGAAGGCTCTAGAAATGACCACAAGTAACTTTTTTGGAGTGAAACTTGCGCCTTTTGACCTTCACAGGAATACTCATCCATTGCTTTACATACAGAGCGTACAAGTACGCAGGTATTGTGAACTTGGAGTGCGTACACGCAGGTAAGGCTAAGAGAAACTGCGTACCCAGAGATATATAGATTTTTAATGACTTTCTCTCTTTATTGAAGTTTGACATGGAGAGCAGAGGTATGAGGCTTGCCAAGGAGGATAGTATGACAGTTGATGGAGCCATACTAACTGCAAATAGTCATGGTGACAAATTTTAGTGTAACAGGTGGAGTTCTTGCAAAACTTCACATTTGTCATCAAGCATACAACTGGTAAATCAAGCAAAGTTGTTGATGCATTAAGTAGAATAAATTTGATTTTGCATGAGTTTCAAATCAAAACTTTAGGATTTAATGAAATGAAGGAGATGTATAAAGAAGATGTTAATTTTAAAGATGCATATGTTGCTTGGAAAAATCCAAAAAAAAAAGAACTCCATGGTTGAGCTTTATGTTGTAGGAAGGATTATTTTTTAAAAATAGAATATTGTGCATACCTAAATGTTCTATGAGAGAAAATCTTATCAGGGAAAAACATAATGAAGGATTATCAGGACAGTTTGGGCAAGATAAAACTTTTTCTCAATTGAATGATTTTTATTTTTGGGCAGACATGCAAGTTGATGTGAAAAGGTTTATTGCAAAATGTAGGATCTGCCAGCATGCAAAGGGAAGAAGTCAAAATATAGGTTTATATTAGCCATTACCGTTTCCTACTCGGACATGGGATTCAATGAGCATGGACTTTATATTGGGATTGTCAATGACTCAAAGAGGTAATGACTCTATCTATGTTCTTGTTGATATATTCTCTAAAATGACACATTTAATACCTTGTAGCAAAACTAGTGATGCCATCAATGTTGCCAATTTGTTCTTTAAAGAGGTGGTAAGGTTGCATGGATTGCTTAGAAGTATTGTATCTGATAGAGACACAAGGTTTTTCAGTCATTTTTGGAGAACATTATGGAAGAAGTTGGATACTAATATTAATTTCAACTTAGCCTATCACTCACGAACTGATGGGAAAAAAAAAAATGTGAATAGGAACTTAAGAGACATCCTAAGAAGTTTGGTAAGTGAAATTCCCAAACAACGGGATCAAGTTCTTGCTCAGGCCAAATTTGCATACAATGATACACCCAATAGAAGTACAGGTATGAGTCCCTTCCAGATCTTGTATGGAATGCATCCAAGGGGAGTATATGAATTGAGAAATTTGGGAAAACAAGATATAAGAAGTGCAAAAGGTGAAGAATTTGTAATGAGCATGCAAGAATTGCAAGAAAGAGTTAAGAAACAACTACAGGAAAGCAACAACAAATACAAACAAAGGGTTGATTCAAAGAGAAGGCAACAAAACTTTGAGATTGGTGATTTAGTGATGGTACATTTGAGGAAAGAAATATTTCCTAAAGGAACTTACAACAAGCTAAAACTTAAGAAGATCGAACCTTGCAAAATTTAAGGAAATTTTCCTCAAATGCTTATCAGTGGACCTTTTAAGCAATGTTGGTATTTCCCCAATTTTTAATGTTTCTAATTTGTATCTCTTTCAGGGAACAAGAAAAGTTTCAGATCATGAGTCTTCGAGTGAAGTAAATCAGATTGTTGAATGGAAGCAACAACTTCCCAAAGAAACTCCAAAGGAAATTGAAGGGCTATTAGATCGAAAAGTGATGAAGAAAACTAGAGGAAAATAGTACTTTCAGTATTTGGTGAAGTGGAGAAATCAACCATTGGAGGATGCTACTTGGATGATTGTTCCAGAGATGTCCAAGCATTGCACAAATGTTCAAGAGATCGTGGACAATTTCTTTCCCCGGGAGTTTGATGCAGGAGCATCTTACTCTTGAAATTGGAAAAAAAAAACAATTGAAATGTGAAAGGAATTATATTCTTTTATTTTATTAGTAAATTAGTTTTGTTTTAGTTTAAAGATTAGAAAGTTTGGATAGGAATGATGTTAGAAAAAAATAAGAAATCTTATCCGCTTTTGTGGATATAGATGGAAGTAATTTTTTTATTAAGTTTAGAAAATAGACTAGATTTGTAGGAGGAAAAATTTGAAGAAAGCTAAGACATTTTGGAGAAAAAAGGGAGCAGAAAATTCCAACTCATCCAAATTTTAGTAATGCATTGACGGTGCTGGACCCGCCAACATTCATGGGATCTCCCTGGTATGAAGTCCCAAATAGATCTCACACCGTTAGGTGTAGGAGAGCCATCGGGTATGATGGTCCAGTTGCCATTATCTTAAATGTTTGCCTTAGCTCTTGCTTTTCAGCACGAGAGAGTGGTTTGCTTTATCTTCAAACAACAAAGTTCGTGCACCTAGTGAATTCTAGTGTTACTTGTGTCAAGGTTCTTTCACAACAAAGATAGAGGGTGGGAGTGAGTCTCAAGTCAGATGGGAGGAAACTTCAACTTTGTTAGAAACACACAACATAACACGACACCCATAGTTTTCGGAAGAGAAATCCACACGAATGCAGCAATCATAACATACAAAGAAGATAGCATGTACAACACCCAGTGGGCAATCTACGCGAGTGCGACGGTCGTTATAACAAGTTCCGTAAAATGTTTTGTCTGATGTCCGGGAAGTAACCAACACAGGAAGGACAATGTTAACAACTTATACAACACATTTTCATAAATATATGTATTAGAACAGATGAATGAGTCTAATTGTTTAACACAGGTTAAAGCAACATGTATTACAAGTGTTTAAGATTAATTCTTACAAACAATTACAACACATGTGAGAAATATGTTGGCCTTTGAGCGGACTTCTGAACTAAGTGAAAGTTCCAAAACACATCAATACACCATACATCACTAACCTCGTGGGCGCGCTGTCGGAGCCACTACTCACTCCTCAAAGAAAAGATTACAAACTCTCAAAACTATGTGGGAGGAGCCAAGGTGAAAAGTCATTTGCATGTACAAATGAGGGGGTATTTATAGCCAACGGTGAAACTAGCCCTTGTTACTATTCAAATTCCATGACTTTTCAGATTACATGACTCTTCACATTCAAGTGGGTCTCTTGAACTTCCACGTTACATTACATTGATTTACAACAGTGTGGCCCACAGTAGCAATGTGGCCGACATGACTCGACATGATAGTGCTGGTATGTTTATGTTGTTGTTGGTGTGCATGTCGAGCTATAGTGTTGTTGAGTGATGGATGTCTTATTGATGTATCACAGCTTCGCCTCTGCATGGCAAGGTGTGTGGAGTCCTCAATGGTCATTGGGTTCGCTTAATGCTACATGTGCACATTACTCCTTTGTCTATACTTTGACATGCTTGACATGTTTGTCCGCTCGTGAAAATATGTCCTCGCATGTTTCATCTTTCATCCATTCGCGAAACTGTATTTTTACATGTTTCTTCCGTTCGCGAAACTGTCTTTTCACATGTTTTGTCTATTCGCGAGTTTTGTCCATTCGCATGTGCTCTCCTTGTTTATCCCATTCATCGTCATGTCGTATTTGTTCATGTACATGTATCTATAATCACTCATGATGGGACAACATCAAATCCATAAACCTACTAGTCAACCATGATGCATGATCGTTTGCTTTTGGATGCAAGTGAACATGAGAGAGGATAAGGCTGCGAAACTGCACAAGGCAAGTTTTGCGCTTGGATGCGATCTCCGGGCACTGCTGGTGAAAATTGCACAGAGGTCACTTGGAGACTGAGATGGAAAATCAGGATCGACAGTGACTGTCTGCGGGATTTGGCTCGGCTGGAGGGCATGTCTGCACAATTTCTGGGATGAAGCAATTTGTCCAGTTGAAGGCCTCGGCCACAAAAATTATGCAATTCTTGGAGGGAGCAGGATGCGAGCTTCAGGATGGCTTGGCAACAAAAACTGCGCAATTCCTGGAGGGAGATGACAGTAAGCTGCGGGAAGGCTTGGCAGCAAAAACTATGCAATTCCTAGAGGGAGTTGGAAGCGAGCTGCAGGGTTTGCTGGAGACAAAAACTACACAAATACTGGTAGGCTGACCTACTGGGCACTTCTGCGCAGTTTTTGAGTTGAGCGGGCTGTTGGGTTGCTCAGGGGCTTGCTCAGAAACCTGCGTAGTTTTCTGGGTGAGTAGTTGGGCAACTTAACCATGGTTGGCTGGAAAAACTGCAAATTGTGGAAGGGAGACAGGGACGGACACTCGGTGATTGTCCAACCTGTCTGTGCAATATTCTCCCTCAGCGGAGTGGGCACGGTCTGCAGCTCTGCACAATTTTTGAGGGGAGTGAGTCTCGGGGTGACTTCCCGGTCAAACTCTCTGGTTGACCAGAAGAAGGGTTGGATGATCAACTTGTAGTGAGCACAGATTGAAATGTCTTGTTGGACACTTTTGCATTATTCTGGGTGACAGTCGGTGGAGTTGATTGCAAAGTGGAGGTCCGGCGATTGGAGGGTGATCCGATCATCAATGACTATGTGTGTGAGTGAGTGAATTCATGCATACGTGAACATTGCGAATGAACACTAAACATAACTTGACGACAAGACGCCTCAAACCATCAGGGCAACATATGCTCAACATGATTGACTGACAGTGCGAGCAACAAGCGTGATGCTTGTGATGGATTGTTGAATGACTATGATGACGCTTGCGCAACAGTGCATACCATTTCATGTGTGAGTGCGACGAATGTTTACATGCGAATACAACATGTGCACATGAAGCACATCCTTGTGCACAACCAGAACATGGTTGCAAGCGCGACATTGTAACCAACATGCAAAAGTTGTTCGTCGAACAGTCAAACAAATAGGGTGCAATGACTCACACGAGCCCACCAGGTGAGCCCAAATGCTTGCAAATATCAAGTAAAATTCAAGGGAGCTTCCGATTTTTGGATGCAGGCCAAAATTTTGGAAAGAGGTTGTAGCCACTACAACATAATGGATAGAAAAAAAATTAGATATATGATTATCTATGAAAGTGTATATTCAGTTTTTGCAATTCAAAAAAATACATGTTAGAAATTTGTTAGATGTTAGAAATTCCAATTAAAAATGTAATTCTCATAATAAGAAAGAATGATTGAATGTTGCTTGAACACTCCCACCATTATCTGGCATAATATAGCGTTCTTCTCAAATTTCTGGGTAATCCACATCGAGTCTTTCACCTCATAGTTGTTCGGTTTCAGAACGAAACCCAAATAACGAAAACCATCATCCATGTTGATTGATTTTACCCCCGAAGTTCTCCGCTATCTCCAACATTTGAACGTCCTCATGTTTCATGGAAATGAAAGCAGATTTTCCTCTCTTTACTAAGAGGCCCGAAGCCTCCCCGAAACTATTGATAATCTGATAGATAATGCGCCATTCCGGCATTTTAGCCACCCCTGCAGCGAGAACGTCATCACCGAACATAATGTGAGAAATTGAAATATGACGAGATAGTCTGCATCCTGTAATAATACCCATGGAACGGGCATCCAACATCCTTCTGCTCAAACCATCCATTACAAGCAAAAACAACAGGGGAGACAGAGCGCATCCGTCTTAGGCCTGTGGAAGCGGTAAAAAAAAGCAGTAGGGATCTCGTTAATAATAACCGCATAGTTCACAGAAGTCACGCAAGCCATTATCCAATCTACTAGCCTGACACCAAAGCCTATCTTCGTGTAGGATCATCCTCAACATTTCCCAACCCAATCAACACAGTTGAAGGCTTTTATCAGGTCGATCTTCATGATGCATGCCTGCCTCCAGTTGATCACATTTGATTGTGGATGCACTCTTGAGTGATTGAAACTACATCATGAATCTGCTGGTTGTCCAGAAAGCCGAATTGTTCCGTAGTCACATGCCTTGACACAGAGGATTTTTGTGATTAAGTTGAGTTTAAGTAGGTTAGTTTACTTATTGGATGGATGAAGAATGAGGAATCTATAATGAGATGTTTATCATAAAGATTGTATTAAAATTTACCTCAAGCTCAAGTTAGATTAAGGCTGAGTTTGGATTTTTTGAAATGATTTTAATTCAGTCAAAATGACTACCATGTTTAACCTTTCTCAATAAAATTTAAAGTTGACTAATAACTAAAACCCAAACAAATAAACTAATCTACACCTCATAAGTTCAAGCTAACCTATCACTTAACTAAATTAAGTACCAACTTTCGCTCACCGGGCAAACTCCGAGCTCCGCTTGACCAGCCAGAAATCATATTATATATCATAGAGATAACCAGTGTTGGATTGTTTCTGACAGAGCAACACTATAAGAGAATTCACATGTCTAGTATTAGTTCAAACCTTCAAACAGTTGCTATAAGTAGTATTAGTTTAAACCTTCAAACAGTTGCTATAAGTTGTGCTTCGATGTCCGACAGGTAAGGATAATAGGGCTGCCATAAAATGTGAATAACTCTTCAGGAGGTTTTGTGATTCAATAGTTCATCCAAACTAATGAATTGTTTCACCGGCATATTGAATGTTTTCTATGGGAAACTATGCGCAAAGCTCACAATTGTCAGCATGGCTATCCAATTCATGTCTGATGAGAGTACAAATATGTGGATCATATAATTCCACATGATATAATTCAAACAGTTGACGTCTTCGGATTTTTGAAATATTATAGAATCTGAATCTGCAATGTAATTCAGGTATAATTTACCTTGTTTCTTTGTTTTTTTAACTGGGATAGTATTAATTCAGGTATAATTTATCTTGTTTCTTTGTTTTTTACTGGGATAGTATCATTTTTAGAAGTTTAAATATTATAAGTTTTGGAGTTTTTGGATTTGAATTTTTTTTAGTAATTTTTTTTTTATTTTTGTTTTTTTAATTAATTTTTGATTTATATATATGGATTTAACACCTGAAATATAGTTAAATACTCTGATTGTAAAAAATTATCACAAATTTTAAGCAACTTAAACTGAAAAATAAACCCTAAAAACCTCCAAAAACTTATAACAGATACTATGACACATAGTAGGCTAGGGTAATACTCTCCTCCCAAAATTCTTGTAATAAATTGACCTTCAAAATAAATGGCTCAAACCTATTTTTCTCATGGGACGGTGCATTTCGATGACATTATTCTTCCCTAGAATGCTCACGAATGGATCTGAATAACAGATCCTGAACAGCCACCCTTCGTTTTGGAAAGCAAGGAAGGAACCAACATTAAATTCTATTATGAAGGAAGGATCATGAAGTTCTATTATGAAGGAAGGAACCAACATTGGGGGACTTGAATGGTGAAAGATATTCAAGAGTTTCTCCAATGAATGGAAGTACTAGGGTAGCACTGATTTCTCTCCCAGATTTGCTTCACAAGCTTTCCATGTTTTTTGACATGAACCAAACTGCAAAGACTGCAACGCCCAACTAGGCTGCTATCACTGCTTCCGACAACATCATAATTATTGTGGTCTCTAATATCAATTTAAGTGGAGTACTGAGACTTCAACTCTACCTATAATATTGTGCTTCCTTCTCTATTCACAATCCTGCAAATGATTCAACGAATTGAGATGGGTATTTGTAAGATTTTTGAGATACACAGATAGATCTAGATCTGCAAAACAATAACAAGCTTGCAAGAGAAGGAAGGAAGCGAGCAAGAATTGAGAAAAGAATGAAAATTGAATTGATTCTACAATATGAGTTTTAGAATAAATACATAAAAGCAATTAAGTTAAGCTTAGTTGTACATGCAATAACTAAAACTAACTAAACCTAAGTATGTTTTATCTTATGCTAATGTGTACATGTGCCACATGCAAGCAATAAGTTAAGTGGAGCTAATCTAGGTGCATGTACACCAACACCGCTAGTCTAAGTGCATGTACACCAACACCCCCCCTTAAGCATAACTTAGGTGAGTGTGATGCAAAATGAATGAGTCCCGGCAACACGGCCATTTTAGATACCCATATACAATGCATAAAAATGAGAAAAGAGGGAAAACCCAGTGGGAAGAAAACCCCCTCAAAATATAATGCAAAAGTAGAGAAAAGACAACTGCTAGGCAGTCGTGTCCTTCACCCCGAGTCGATCTCGCAGGAATCGAAACTTCTGCTCAGTGAAAGTCTTGGTGAAGATGTCAGCACACTGATGGATCTCATGATATAATTTCCGAACACCAATTTTGAGTCTGCTGATTTTGATTCTGACTTTGGTCTGGTGATAGTTGTCCATGACCCAATCATTGATTGCGAATTCGAGGTGCTTCACATGATACACGTCTTGGTCAGAAGCGTCATAACGGAAGGGACTACTCATTCTGTCCCAAATTTCCGCAATAACGTTGTTGGTTAACCTGGGTGGGTAACTAATGACCTCAAATTTCTTGAGCGTTTCGACATCGTCCGGAGTTTTGATGAAGTTGCCCATCAGCCGAAGAAAGCTCGTCAGGGTTGTGCAACGCTTCTTGTCAACAAACTCCAATGCAGCCAGGTTACAGAGCAGCACTTCAATCTGCAGAGGGCGATTGTCATCCGCGGAAGGTACAACGTGTGAGAGTATGCATCGAACCATATGGTATCGAGCGTGACAGTAGGAAATGGAGCGGAGGCAGAGATGGTGGCCATGGAGGCGGGTGAGCACGACATTAGGCTTCCTGCGTCGGCCTGCATGAAACTCGAATTGAAGCCTCCATCGTTGCTTGTTGTAGAGCCTGAAAGAAGCATGCAGGCAGCTGCTGACGTGGTTGATGCCATGGCTGTAGCTGCAGGCGGTAGTGGGTGATTATGACTTCCCTCGTATGTTGTTACCAGAACTGACCTGTCCTCCGCGCACCTCTGAACCTGTTTGCGAACGGGGCAGCCAACAGCCATAGTGCATCGGTAGTACGCCCTCGGGCATGGATTGCCCTTTTCCATCTTCTGCCCGTATTTTCTCCATTGGCACCCATCGCGTATTATGGGAGCCTCGGATCTGGCCCGGACTGAAACTCTGGCTTTTCTGATGGTGGCTTCGGTTTGATCAACAGTGCACTTATTGGCCACTTTCTGCGCTTTGTTGGCAGTCCAGGACTCATGATCGGGGCTATCGGGGTGGTCCTTTTCTTGGGCGTTCAAAACAGTAGGCGAATTAGCAGCAGGATCGGTACCAGGTCGTTGTTGTTGTTGTTGGACTCGGACATCACAAGTACGTGGCTTATCCGTGGAATTAGCGGTGGCCACGTCGCGTTTCTTTGAGAGGACTTCATTGTTAATGGACTTAGCAGTCTCTTCAACATCGTCGTACATGGCCGGTTCTAAGCTAAAGCTTTCACGACGATTTCTATAGGTTGCGATTGAATCGTCTATCATTCTAAGCATTTCATCCTGTTTTCCAAACAATTCTTCCAATTTTTTCCATACTTCATTTGGAGTTGAACATGATTCAACATGAAATAGCAGTTCCGGAGAAATAGATAAACATAGGATGCCGAAGGCCTCGTCCATGCGATTGAAATATCTTGTTTTCTCCATTGCCGATGTTGGTTCAACTTCCGTTTCCATGGTTATTCGAAATAAGCCTCTACTTCTGAGATGAAGTTGAATCTTTGGCTTCCATTCGAAATAATTATATGGAGTGAGAATTACCGATTGTGGAAACTTCAATTTAGACTCCATTCTTTGTTGCTACTTTAATCTTCTTAACCTGCAAATAAAATTGCTTGTGCATTGATTACAAATCCCTGTGCTCTGATACCATGTAAGATTTTTGAGATACACAGATAGATCTAGATCTGCAAAACAATAACAAGCTTGCAAGAGAAGGAAGGATCCATGTGCTCTGATACCATGTAAGATTTTTGAGATACACAGATAGATCTAGATCTGCAAAACAATAACAAGCATGCAAGAGAAGGAAGGAAGCGAGCAAGAATTGAGAAAAGAATGAAAATTGAATTGATTCTACAATATGAGTTTTAGAATAAATACATAAAAGCAACTAAGTTAAGCTTAGTTGTACATGCAATAACTAAAGCTAACTAAAGCTAAGTATGCTTTATCTTATGTTGTGTACATGTGCCACATGCAAACAATAAGTTAACTGGAGCTAATCTAGGTGCATGTACACCAGCACAGCTAGTCTAAGTGCATGTACACCAACAGTATTTATGGAGAAAGGTCTTGGATCTATATTGAAGAGTGTGATGACTTCTGTTTGATGTCACCAATGCAATGCAGCTGTCAGTGTTGGTGTGAATGTATGAAAGTGGATTGCTTGAGAAAAAAGATACATAGTACACCATTTTCAACAGTCCAAACGCGGAGTTGACATTTATGGGAAGATGTCTGGAATCTTAGATCCAAATTTCAAATTCATAACACAGTAGTTGTCTCATTTTGCAATAACCTTTTTAAATTTCATTCCGCTTTTCAAAGTGATTACAATTCTTGTTTATTAAATTTCTGTATGATCCATCAGTTTCACCATACACTAAACTTTAATTATCGCAACTCAATTATTAGTTTCAATTTTACCTGACACTGACACTGAACTTCAATTATATTTTAGATTACTCCTCATATATTCTTAAAGTAAACCGTGGAAAATCGATCTGTCGTTCCCTTATTACACATCAATATACAAACTTGGTGTGCAAGTGACAAACAATTGAATACGCTGCATCCAAAATTTGTGGGATTTTGTTCGATCTCTGCTTACACCTACGTCTTCAACGTTCTATTTTTTAATTTTTTTTGGCTTTTAAACTCTGTCAATTGTGTTCTAATTCCCGTTACAACTGTCTATAACTACATGGCAGATTTTGGGATGTTAAGGAACTCTAATTAACTCTGATTGAAGTCAACTCTTTGTATAACTTCACTCTTGTATGCCATATTCTTAGAGTAGAGTAGTCCCGAAATATGTGTGTGATATTTCCGAAATGGTGTTCCAATTATGAAATAGAAGTAAATGGAATGAACATCATGTATGAATTCTTTTATTCAAACAAACTAAGGCGCAGATGTTCACGTTTTATATACATAAATTTGGATATTTTTTTATTTGTGTGATTTTTTATGCAGGCTATGCTATAATATATATATATATATATATATATATATATATATATTTTATTTTTTTCCAGTGTGGTAAAAATATTTAATTCAATTTTCATGATTGTGAATATTTTTTGAGATTTAAAAAACTTGCAATTCATATATATTTATATAGTTAATTCTATCGATCAAAAAATATAAATATTTAAATCAATCTAGCACTAATTTTATTCACAAACACCATTTCTTTACTATTCCAGAAAATGATAAAAAAATAATAGCTGAAGTAAGAAAACAACCCACCCTCCACCACACAAACAATTTTATCTACAAACATCTACTTACTATTTCAAAAAAATAAAAAATAAAATTAATAACTCAGCAAAAAAACAACCGACCATCCACCACACACTAACAGTAGCTTGACACAATTCCCAATATAAATTATGGAAATTACTAAAGAAGAGAACGAAAGCATATGGTTTAATGGAGCGAGTAAAGGAGGTTGAATACGACGAAAGAAGGCCTAACAAAGGAACGAACGAAAATATGTTGTTTAATTAAGAATACAATGGGGTGGTCCATGGATCTCATCATTAGCAAAACTGTTTCGTATCTTTCTTTGATAGTTCGTTTATTCTTCTTTTATGGTATATTTTACATCATTTTAAAGGCAATCCCTTTTTTAAGATAATAAAGTTGGTATTAATGACATAAAAATATTTTATATAATTTTTTGGAGTAGTTTTAAAGCATGATTTCAAGAATCTTTTTTATATTTTTGACAAATTAGAATAGAAAATAAATTGGATTTTTTTCTAAAAACTTGCACTTAAATACTAGTAATTTTGATTATAAATTAGTTATGTATGTAGTTAGATACTTGTAGTTATATATGTATGTAGTTAGATACTTATAGTTATATAGGTATGGATACATTTTTTCCTAATAAATTTAGTGTGAAGAGGCATATTGACTACTTCACAACAAAGTATGCGGGAGATGTGTAATTTAGTTTAAGTTTAGGCATATCTCCTTTAAAATAAAAATAAAATATACTCTAAATGAAAAATCAATGTTCCTTATATAAATTAATATACATATTTGGTTAGTTTTAATAAAAACATTATATAACATCAATAGTCTCACTCATAGTGTGCTCAATTTATTTGTTGTTGCACCACATTTTACAACCTAGTATGAAAGAAATGTGAAATGTGTAATTCTTTCCTTGACACATGTTTTTTTTAAATAAAAATAAATTATTTTCTAAATAAATTTATAACAAAAAAACGAAAATGAAAATACCTATTCGCTTAGTTTTAATTATAAAATATGAATAATCTCACTCTCACATTCACTTTCAATTATAAATAAAATATTTAGATGTTCATGTGAAGTTACATAATTATGTCAACTTTAAAGAGAGATAATAATAATAATAATAATAATATATTTTAACTTTTGAGTTTGAGAAGTTGCATAATTTTTAAACTTTTTAAGATATTTCAATGCAAGAATCAAATAAACTACTTCATGTGTAAAAAAAAAATAGTTACTCTCTAAAAAGAGTAATAAGAGGGAGATGTGTAATTCACTCAATTCCTAATATAAAATTAATATGCGGTATTTAAAAAAATCAGTAATAATAATAAAAATTCAATTGGTTCATAAATAAATTATTTCAATATGCACGATTGATTAAAATATTTATGGTTAAAACATTTCAAGTAATCTTAGCATTTTACATTTTGGCCATTTTTTTCAGGTATATTTTTAGGTCAATTTTGTCTAAAATGCAAAACAAAGGTTTGTTGGGATTGCAAGCTTAAGCTACTTAGGCTACACATTTCAAGTTCCTAAAGATATTTTCAAGGTGTTGAATCCATTTATGCTAACAATGAAAAATCATATGTAATATTAAATCTTCATTTGTTTAACTTTTTAGTGGGTGAGGCCTTAATTTATCTTTATTATTCATATTACTTAAATGGATTTTTCTTGGGCTTATTTGGTATCCACGTGATTTTCTTCTCTTGAATTTTCTAACATACCTGATTTTCCCAATGAGATCTCTGATATAGACATATGAGGTAACTATCTCCCTCGGGTTTGAGAAGATGATAATAACAACCCTGCTCAACATTTCATTGATTTACATGAATGTATTCAGGATATTTGGGTTTATCATGAAGAAGTTCAAATGAAGTTGTTCACGTTCTCTCTAGAAGGTGATGCCCGACGATGGTACATGACACTTCCTCCTAGTAGCATTTCTTCTTTGAAGGATTTTCATGTTATTTTTGTGAACAATATACAAGTATGTCACTTAGTAAAGATTGTTGTGATTTGAATGAACATGTTGATAGCTGATTTAGGGTTTGAAGAGAGAAAACATTGTGTTAGTCATAAAGAATCTGAAGTTGTAACTTGGAAAGATGAATCTAATGATTTTATAGAAACACATTTACCCTCTCTTTCTTTACAAAATGAACCTATTATTAAAGAGGGTATTATAATCCCAAGTTTTGATTACCACGAAAATACTTCTATTATAAATCGAGAAGTACATATATGTCCATAAGAATCTCACAATTTAATGATCGATGCTGAATTTTGTTTATCCCTATTTGACTTCCCTGATCATAGTACTAATGAAGTTTGTGAAGAAAGTTATTTTGAAGAAGATACATCTATGACACCTGATCAGGAAGAATCCACATAATATCCGCATCAATAATCAATTGATCAAGACCCGTTTCAATCAAGTGATTTGATCTCTCGATCATCCCCTACAAATGAAAAGGTATCATGATGCTTTCAATAGTTCTAATTTTGTTTCAATTGATGTTCATGTTGATTATTATAAACCACCAATATGATAATGAGAAATTACTTCCTTGTCCCAATCTTGAAATAGGTGATGATTCACATACAAATTGTAGTTTACAATTGTTGTGTAACTATGATACCTTTGATACTAATAAGCACAATCAACATGGCCATGTAACTAACATAACACTTTTCCATTTTCCTAATAATGAACCTGTTTATGATAGTTGTACAGAGGATGATGAATCTTACTGTTTTTATTTCCCCTTTTCGTATGACAATCATAATATGCAAGAAAATAAGTATGTACAACATTCTTTAAAGCTTTACGATCATGAATTATCTAAATAATGCCACAAGGATCTGAATTGATATGGGACTAACCTTGTTACAATTTTAGAAAGTAATGAGAAGGGAATATTTGAAAGGTCTTCTTATGAAAATTCATTGCAGGAAACTTTATGCTTGAAAGGTTTGATGAATTGAGCATTCACACAAAGTACTATGACTTTGTGAAATATTGTATGAACAAGGTTTTTCAAAGAACATCAACATATTCTTATCTAGACATCTACTTAGTGTTGGGAAATAGGTTAGTTGAGATAACTTAATCCTTTTTTAATCCACTTAAAATATTATTGTTTTGGATAGGCATGAAGTCCAAAGTTAGGAGCTATGTAGTTGGTAAGTCTTTAACCTAGTTAAATTGGATTTTTGATTTCTTCGATTAGTTTTTCTATTGAAAAAAAAAGTATATAAATGGTGTACATAAATAAACTTTTTACAATTTTGATTACGTATACTTTATGGCTTTAAAACTTAGAATGAATAAATGTGATATCCTCACATCTTAAAAATATTAAGTGATCTGAGAAAGAATGAGTTATGGATCAAAGGGTATCCTTGGTATATATTATTGATGAGCTTGGGAAATATCATTAAATATTTTGTTCATACTAGAAGGTTGAAGGGTAATTAGTTTTGCTAAAAAGGCTCAAACATCATCCCTCCACTAGTTTAAAAGTTTATGTTGATTATATCTTCACCACATCTTTCTTTTATTTGTACTTCTTACACAAGAATATCATGAGATATTATATTACCTTATGAGTACTAAATTTATAAACACAAGTTTTAACATTTACAAAATCTAATGATACTAAGGCTATTTATTATACTAGTTATTGATAATTATACTCCATGCATGTCATTTATAATTATAATTACAGTTATTTATAATTATAATAATAATACTTATAGTTATTTATTGTACCTTCCTTGATCACAAATACTATTCTTGATTAATATAAAATAATCCTTTTTCAAAATGGGGGAAGCAGATAACACTACTGGAGCTGTGAACACTTGCTTTCAGCAGAGAAATATTTGTGGTATTGGGTTATCTCAGTGCGTAATCATCCCATAATAATTCAAGTTGCTTCAAAATGGGGAATTTTTATATCTCCATTAGGACTATGAATTCTCACTGGAAGTGGATCACGGTTAGTGGTATTGGGTAATCATCCCATAATTATTTATAGTGAAAACAAATTGAAACTTCTGCAATATATGATTATATGTGAATGAAAATTTGATGAAATTTCTTTCTTCAGGATAATGGATGACTCCATCGGAGCTATAGATACTTACTGGTAGTAGAGAAACATCTGATTTTGGAAATTCATGTAGCATACACGAAAGGGGAAACAAGAATCCCTAATAACTAGTCTCAATAGTCTTAGTTGAACTTTAATTTGAGATGAATGTTATGCTTGTGCTTCAAAAACTAGTACTATAGTTTTTAGAACCTCTTAATCAATAATTGTAGGAATGTAGTAATTTATATATGGTTTTGAACTGCTTAAATGAAGGATGAGACATATATCAAACTATGATTGTTGTAACCTATTTCATTACCATAATGACCCTAGTAGAGTGAAGGATATGAAATAATTTCTTATAAATAAATAATGACTAGGTTCATCAACCTTATACTAAGATATTATATGATCAATCATGACGTCATTATTGTTGTTGGTCAGATTTAACATTAAGATGCAAACAATTTTTACTCTTTTTCTATGATAGATTAGGGTTTGTTTCTTTTTGCGTAAAAGTTTCCCTTCTTCTTCATTGATAACAAATGAATGATTTTGAATTGTAAGAATGCTTATTTATTTTATAGCATGAAATGATACAATCCTACTAAAAAAAAAAAAAAAAAAAAAAAAAAAAAAACATATGATATTAACATACTTTTTGGCACCTCAAGATTTAAATGATGAGCGAAAATAGACAAAAATAAAATCTTATTAAGTTTTCTAATTCTTTAATCTTCATTATCAATCAAGAGTCAAAGTTTCGTATCATGAATTGAATATTGCAAAGATTAACACTCTCGACGTAATCTGACATGATCCAACGATTGAAATTATTCTAATCTAATGGTTATAACATGATATCAGATGACAAATTAAGGGAGCGTTCATGATAACTCTCTCATATGACATGATCTGATGATTGAGAATGTTTTGATTTGATGGTCAACATAGAGTATCAAATGGTAACATAGGGAAATTTTAACGAGACCCTCACCATCTGATATAATGCAATGACAAATGAAATTTCGATCTAATGACTATTATGAAATACCAAATGGTATAGTGGGGCATCGTTAACAACACTATTTCCATCTAATGAGATCAAATAATTGAAATGCAAATAGATCAACGACGCATATGTCATCTGGGATGATGATTTGTATGAAAGTTAAAGACCATGATGGGGTTTGATGGATCTGATGTTCTATGTAATATAAATCTAACAAAAATGAAAAAATTTATCAATAAAACATATATAATTATCACAACAAGAGGTAGGATCCATCACTCATGACATGCACTTTTAATCTTGGGTTCCTGTAGTGGAAATATATCCCACTTGAATATGAAGATTTACACGTAAAATTTATGAAAAAGACAAATTTGTAACACATTTACCTTTTTGTTGGTAGATATTTTTATGACATTCTTGTTTTTCAAACACATACAGACTCCTTTCCCAATTTTTGAAAGCACAAGGTCTATGATTCTTGCTACCTCATAGGGAGACACCATCCCTAGTAGAATTTGAATGTTGTAACCCAAAATGACACTCTTTAAAAACAAGACCACCTCTATAAATTCTAACTGACATGAACCTTTATCATGAACCTTCTTTCCCTCTCACTCTTCATGATTGGCTCTAAGATATTGTAACTGACATGAACCTTTATCATGAACCTTCTTTCCCTCTCACTCTTCATGATTGGCTCTAAGATATTGTAATGCATGGTATAAAGTTATAAAATATTATTTAATTGATATGGGTAGGACCCTTCTTTCCCTCTCACTCTTCATGATTGGATCTAAGATATTGTAATGCATCGTATAAAGTTATAAAATATTATTTAATTGATATGGGTAGGACCCCAGTTTAAAGGGCACGTGAATAATATAACCTAGTTAGGTGAAAAGGAAGGATTAACTCATGATTATGCCTCCAACCCATATCCATTCTAGTAATGTGATTAACTAGTGTATTTGCTCCTCCTATTAGTATGAATTTTTACATTTCACATTTCAAAAAAATAATTGTTTACTTGTCTTTTTAATAAGTATGTTGAAAGTCCTCACGTGAATTCATTCTGTTATCTACTTTCCTAGAAATGAAAAATAAAAGAATTCAGGTTTTAGGGTTTTCGATATAGTTGAGAGAAATTTACCAATATTTACTCCAAGGAATTAAATCAAGCCAAACGAGTTACGTAAATGATGTTTTTACATAAATAATTCTACCTCCAGCTATTTTGGGAAGACATTAATAAAATGAAGGAAAGTGAATTTATTCATTTCATTTTTTAATGATGGTAAAAACTAATTCTAATATATTTTATGATGTAGGAGAATAAATTTAAAAGGGACTAAAGATTTGAGCATAAATAATTCAATAAAGGGATTATTTATTTGGTTAAATTATGCAATTTAAATTGAAAAAATTAATGTAATTAATATTTATTTCAAGTTTTCTACGAGATATTACGAAATGGAATAGTAACCAACTCTTATGAAAATAAAAAGACTCTAAATCATTTTAGATCAAGGAGATGGTAAGTTTTAGATGTGAAACCTTATTGTTTTGAAGGCACAACATACATGCTACAATGGCCTACTTAGTTATGAGTGTGAAATTTTAATATATGTTGTAACGATTCAATGTTTTCTTTTAAGTGATTTTAAATCAGAATTTGAGTGACATGTTGTAGGTAGGAATCATACTGATACGCAATATCTATGACTTCCTTGCACGTTTAATTTGAATAATAATACATAGTAATTATTGTTTTATTTTTCCTTTTCACTTTGTTGTTCCTTTACTTTATCTCCTTTTACATGAACGATTAATACTGATATGACATAATCACAATGCTAATATTTCATACATATTATTGATTTAATAGTTCTTAAACATATGTTATTTAGAAATATTTAAGTCAACATTCATATTTATTTGTTGCAGGTTGAAATGATATAGATACATGATATCATATGATTTTGTTGACACCTAATCCTTGTAATTGGGTGAATTATTGTAAATAGATAGATAGGAAATATGAACAGTCATCGAGAGACGAACTGAACAACCTCTCCCTCATGTATATAATGAGGACCTACCTGATGGAATAATACAGTCAAATTATTTATGCCCTATGGAGTTATTGCCTAGCCTAACATGGTATCAGAGCGAGCTCCTTTTTTTAGCTCTTGTGCCTGGTAACTCCCTTATCTGCTTCTCTACTCTCCATATAATTCAGTGATTGAGTGCCTGAATTCTTGTCCAACACTGCCTGCGTTCTGTCTACCATACCTGCACTCTCTGTCCATAAACGTTTCATAAATTCGCTGCCCATATAATTGTTGGTGTCTGACCTTTTCTGTCAAGCCTACCACTGTTATGATGCTCGCCTTGAATGCTTCCAAACAAATCCTATAAACATTGCTGCCTCTCAACGCTATAATCATCACATCCAACCAATGAATTCCACTTAGCTTTCACCATTTTTTCCTTGTCCATCGAATGCACAGAATCCGCCTGCAAAATACTGCGCAAAACCGAAGGATTTCTGTGCGTGCTTGGCTTGAATCCTGACAAGGCTGAGGAGGACAGAGCCGCAAAGAAGCTCCAAGAGGAAATTGTCATTCTTGGTTTTGTTGCTTGCTTCTGTGCATCGAAGGCCTTTTCCCGCTCGTTGAGCTCGTCCATCATTTTCCTGCGCTTCTAAGAGACATCGGAGGCCCTCTGGTGTTCCTGTTGAGCCTTTCATCCCTCAAGCGTACAAATTCATCGAAGGCCTTGCGAGCCGTCTCATCGGTGAGAAGCTAGTACGCGGTTTGTATCTTCTGGAAGAGGGCAGCCACATTGGGGTCGAAGGAACGCAAGCGGTTTGTCTCTTCACTTGTTTGAATCTAAAGATTGACTCGTTTTCTCTTTCTCTGCAACCATACCAGAGGTTTTGGCAGAATGGCACTAATATGCTAATTCAGTCTTGAAGAAGTTGAAAGGGTATCGATCGTTGCTGCTCCAAATTTGTAGAGCTCGTGGTTGATGTTGTTGCTGCTCCAACTTTGTAGAGCTTGCAGTTGATGCCATTGCTGCTCCAACGATTGCCATATTTCTTGAGCTTGTTTGCGGGTATAGCGTATCTCTTTGAATTTCGGGTATAGCGTATCATTTTGCATTTTGATGGTCGTAGCATGTCCTTTTTAAGGTTGGTTTGATAGATTGAAAGAGTTAATGTGTATCACTTTTTCCCTTTTTGTGGCAAAGAAGTTTTATAAAAATAAATGGAGTTGGAATGTTTACTCTTAAATTTACAAAATCATCAAGAATTAGGTGGTGGTAAAAGAAGACAAAACATGTCAATTTAAATTCAATTTCATGTCATATTTTTTCTAAAATTTAATATATAATTTTTCATCTAATTTATTCATTTTCTTTCAAAGATATTCATTAATATTTTACATAAATTTTTAAGTAGTGACAAAACTGCGATCCCCCATTTCTCTATTGTTTTATGCTTTTTAATTCCAATTTCTTTAAGAGATGTATTGTAAAATTCTAAAGGTTGCTAAACAAATTTAAAAATAAAAAGTAAGCATATTTTTTAATTATGATTAAAATACTAGTAAAAATGATAATCGTTTTGTATATATAAAACTACGACCCAAGAAACTATCCTTTCAAGTATATAAAATCAATTTTTTTAATAGAAATTTGAAAAAAACATATAACAAAATGTTAAAATTATTTTTTGAAATTTTTTAAAATATATTTTAAATTTTTTATAATAGCATATTTTGTATTATTCAAAATATAATATATAAAATGATTTGTTTAGAAATTTTAATTCTATTTTTATATATATATTTAAAGAGTTTTAGCATTTCATTTAACTTTACATATTTAAACATGCATATTTAAAAAAGTTATTTATATTTTGTGAGTGATTAACCATAGCTTTTACCAATATTTACTATGAGTTGACTTATTTACAAATTTCGTATTTGCTTTTTATAACATTATTTATATTTTCATAGCTTTTACCAAAATTTATTTTTAGTTAACTTTATTACAAATTTAGCATTTATTTTTTATAATTAACAAGTATGAAACTCAGCTCATTTAATTGATATTTTTATATTCATTTTTTTTTTTTTTATCTTTTTTCATTTGAATACTTTTTTGCTTTTGCCATATAATGAGACACATTAACATGCTTTTACCCATTAACTACAGATTGATAGATTGTATGACTTCTGATTGCTGGGAATTGGAAAGGAGTTGTGGGTAATGTTACATGTGTGCCATAGAAAAAAGGATCTTTGTATCTTGGTTTGCAATTCAGAGGGATTGAATTAAATTTGGAGAAGCGCTTAAGCTTTTTGCAGTTTTGTGGCGTATTTCATGTGGCATAAAATTAGAGATACATCTGTCTCAAATTATTCTTGAAAATAACCTAAATATTTCTCTGTATGACACAATATCTGAGAGTCCAAATACATATGGACTACATTCTTCAGTTTTTCTTTGGTGAATGCAGTGCTGTTGAGGGTATTTTATACTGCCATATTTTATGCTTTAACATTGTGCAGAAACATGCAAATTGATATTTGAATCTGCTGTCCCATTATATCATAACTATATATTTTTTTCCATTAAGAGTAAAAGTTTTGCAGCCGAAATTTTATTTGCTACAATATGCATTCAATCATATCTATGGTGGGAATAGTTTTCACTGGCAAGGAGAACTATCCTGAATGGTCCCGAATGATAAAACACACCCTCGTTTTCAATGAGTTGTGGGAAGGAGTGTGTGTCGGAGACGGAGACAATGACCCAGTACAGCCTACCTCAGACAAAGAGCTCATCATTTGGGAAAACAAGAACAACAAAGCTTATGCATTAATCACAACATCTGTAAATGAAGAGGTGAGTCACCATATTTCTTCATATTCAACTGCCTTTGAAGCCTTATAAAAGCTAAAAGAACTCTATGACTCACATTCTGCACTTGAAGTTGTTCAACTCATGATTAAACTCTTCACTCTTGAACTGCAAAATAATGATCCTCTTGCTCCTACATATGAAGTAAAGTCTATAATGCATGATATCAAATCTACTAAGGTTGAATTGGATATTCCTCTTATCGCTTTTCTCAAGGCACTTTATCCTACTTACTCCAATTATCTTGAGTCATTGCAAGCAAATGGAAATCTCAAAGATATAACCTTTGACTCTCTTGTGAAAAGGTTTGTTGAAAGAGAGAAAGATTTTGGAAAGATGACAACCCCTAAATCTTCTGAAGAGACTGTGTGCCTTGCTCATAAAGAAAAGCATCCTTCTCAAGATTTTAGAAGAGGAAGAGGAAGATATTTCAGAGGCAGGGAGGGCAGACATTCTCAAGGAGAAAAGGCAAATTTGCACTGGATTCAATGCAAAAGAAATGGATCACATGATGCCTCTACATGCAAGCTACCATGGGACAAAATTGAGTAGAAAAGAAACCAACAGAAAGGTAAAACTGATGATACAGACAAAGGTAAAGCACCTGAATCCGCTCACTATGTTGAGGCACAATGTAACATTGGAGTAAATGAAGATTTGTTTAATGCTTCACTTGCTTCACGAAAAAATGATTGGTTTCTTGATTCAGGACCAACCTGCCACATGACTCATAGAAAAGATTTTTTTGAAGATTTCACTGACAATGTTGATGGAGCAGTATACTTTACAGATCAATAAAAAATCAAGCCATCATGGCTTGGCACAATCAGGCTTAAACTGCTTGGTCTTCTAGACATTCTTCTGGATCATGTTCTATATCTCCCACAACTCAAGAGAAACTTGCTATCCTTGGTCCACATCCGCTAGCAAGGTCACTCCATTCATATGTTTGATGGCAAGCTTGAGGTAAGAAAAGCATCTAACCACTCACTTGTCATGAGGGGAATAGAAGAAGAAAGGCTTCTCAAGCTGCAAGGAACCTCTGCTCATGCACAACATTTCTCATACAATTTTCATCATGAAGAAGGTATACTTCCATCAAGTTTATTATGGCATGCTAGATTTGGACATTTGAACTATGACAGTCTCCACTTATTGAAGAAAAATGGTATTGCTGGTTTGCCTACAATTCCTAGGAAACTTAAGCAATGTGATGCTTGCATTCTAGGAAATCATAGAAAACAGTATTTTCATGATTCACATTCAAGAGCACATAGGAAGCTTGAACTCATTCATTCAGATTTATGTGGTCCAATGCTTGTCCCTTCTGCAAATGGAAATAAATATATCATGACATTTACTGATGACTGCACCAGAATGTGTTGGGTTTATTTATTGAAGAACAAATCTGATGCTTTTCAAACATTCAAGAATTTTCATAAATGGATTGAAAATGATGCACAATCTCATATTGGGTCTATTCACACTTATAATGGAAAATAATACACATCAAATGAATTTGAAAACTATCTTCGCCAACATGGGATCAAACATCAAACAACTATGCCTTATAATCCCCAACAGAATGGTGTAGCTGAAAGAATGAATAGGACAATCTTAAATATGGTAGGATCCATGCTTTTCTTAAAAAATGTAAAGATAATGTTTTGGGCTAATGTTGTTCTATGTGTTGCATATATAAAGAATAGATGTCCATCTAATGCTATAAGAAAAAAGACTCCTTATGAAATGTGGTATGGACATGTTCCTTCGGTAAAGCATCTCAGGGTCTTTGGTTCCACCTGTTATTCTTTGATACCAAAGGTACATAGAAACAAACTTGGTGCTAGAAGTCGTAAGTGTATCTTCCTGGGGTACTCAAACACCTCCAAAGCATACCACCTCTATGATGAAGTAAATAAAAAATTTGTTGTATCTAGAGATGTAATTTTTCTTGAATCATCCAAAACTAAAAATGTTGTTGAACAACAACTTGATCGCTTGGATAGATTCGCAAAAGAAAAATCATTTCAAGAATTTGATAATCAGATTCCACATCCTGAAGGGTGGATCCCTATACTAGATCAACATGTCGAATCTTCTTTTGAAGAACACTCTCCCCCGCATGAAACTCCAACAATGGATGATGCTTTAAGTGATGTAATTGATAGAATTGGGAGACTCAATCTTGATTCAGTCCCAACTCAATCAACGGAGCATCCTGGACCATTTGAGAAAGGTCCCCCAAAGTGGCTGACAAAGACACTTGAAAGTGTTCATCCTGATGAAGTTGGAAAGACAGGAACCAGAAATTCAAACCAACAAAATGGAGGTGATGTAGATGACTGTAATTCACCTGTTGATATGGATGTTTCTTATGATTGTGAATTGAACTTGTCTACATATTTTGAACCAACTTCCTTCAAAGAAGCTACTTCTCATGATGAATGGAAAGAAGCGATGTAAAAGGAGTATGATGCCCTCATAAAGAACGACACTTGGAAGCTAGTTGATCCTCCATTTGGAACCAAACCAATTGGCTTGGTCAGTTGCACATAGTAAAATAGTGGAAATCGAACCTGGGAAGACCCTAAACATTAATGCCAACCTTACACCAGAACAAGAAACAAAACTCATCCATGTTTTAACAAAATATAAAAATGCATTTGCATGGGATTACCCCAATATGAAAGGAATTGATCCTCAATTGTGTACACACCACATCTACATAGAGAATGATGCAAAACCTGTTACACAACTTTAGAGAAGATTAAATCCTCATCTAAAAGAAGTAGTAAAAGCTGAGCTCCAAAAACTTTTAGATGTTAACTTTATCTACCCTATCTCTAATAGTAAGTGGGTCTCCCCGCTTGTGGTGGTACCAAAAAAGAATGGGAAGTGGAGAATCTGCGTGGACTATAGAGAACTAAATAAGGCAACGTAGAAAGATCACTTTCCTCTCCCATTCATCGATCAAGTATTGGACACTTTGGCAGGCAAGAAATTTTTTTCTTTTCTTGATGGCTTCAGTGGGTATAACCAAATACAGATTGCCCCTGAAGATCAGGATAAAACTACTTTTACTTGTCCTTGGGGAACATTTGCCTACCGAGTTTTACCTTTTGGTTTATGTAATGCCCCTGCCGCATTCCAAATGGTTATTCTTAACATATTTGCAGATCTAATAAATGAAGGATTGGAAGTATATATGGATGATTTCACTCCATACAGAGAAGAGTTTGATCCAGCATTGGAAACACTAGAAAAAGTCCTACAACGCTGTATAGCTACCAGGCTTTGTCTAAGCCATGAAAAGTGCTACATGATGATGACAGAAGGACTTATTCTAGGGCACTATATTTCAGCAGCCGGCATACAGGTAGACCCAGCCAAAATCCAAATACTTTTGCTTATTCCTACTCCTACTACTCAAACAGAGGTACGTAGCTTTCTTGGATTCTCTGGTTATTACAGAAGATTTATAGAACATTATTCACGTATTGTTGCACCATTGTATGCACTAACTGGTAATGTTGATTTCCTTTGGACAGAGAAATGTGAACGTGCTTTTAATGACCTGAAAAAGGTTTTATCTACAGCCCCAGTCCTTCGCGGACCAAACTGGGATTTGCCATTTCAGATATCATCCGATGCCTCAGATACAACCATTGGAGCGGTACTTGGTCAGGAGGAGGATAGAAAACCATACGCCATTTATTACATTAGCAAAAATCTATCCCCTGCTGAATTAAAATATACTGTAACTGAAAAGGAATTTCTAGCTGTTATACATGCTATCAATAAATTCAGACATTACATCACTGGATATCCCGTTATCTTGTACACAGATCATTCTGCTATAAAGTATCTAGCAAATAAACCTGTCACAAATGGCAGAATAACCAGATGGCTGATTTTATTGCAGGAGTTTGACATTACAATCAAGGATCGACCTGGCAAAGAAAATCTGGTAGCTGATTTCCTCTCAAGAATGCCAAAACCAGTCGATGCAGCAGCAGTTGAAGATCAGTTTCCAGATGAGCATATATTTGCTGTTGCTGTTCAAACACCCTGGTATGCTGATGTTGCCAATTACCTAGCAGTAGGTAAGTTACCAGAACATCTAACCCCTAATGAGCGAAAACAGATTGTCCAGCGAAGTACCAGATTTTCCTGGATTGGAGGCTATCTGTTTCACACAGGGGTAGACATGCAAATCAGGAGGTGCGTTCGACAAGATGAAATCTTTGATATATTGAAAGCATGCCATGACCAACCATGTGGTGGACATTTTGCTGATCACAGGACTGCACATAAAGTATTACACACAGGGTATTATTGGCCCACAATTTTTAAAGATGCAAAGAAATTTGTCCAAGCATGTGATAGTTGCCAGAGGGCGGGACGTCCTAGTCACTCAGATGAGATACCCTTGAAACCACAGCTAGTCATCGAACCATTTGAGCGATGGTCCCTTGATTTCGTGGGGCCAATCAACCCACCATCAAACCAGAAAACATACATTCCAGTGGCAACAGAATATGTCACTAAATGGGTTGAAGCGGAAGCCTTGCCCAGGGCTACAGAAGAATTTGTTATATAGTTCTTGCTCCATCTATTTGTGCGCTATGGCCTCCCTAGAGAAATAATCACAGATGGAGGGCCACAATTTGCTGGAAAAAGAATAGCGGCAACACTCAACAATTATCATGTTCAGCATAAAATGACCACCCCATATCACCCACAGGCAAATGGGCAAGTAGAAAGCAACAACAAGATAATAGAAACAATTCTAACCAAAACAGTTCCATCACATAGATGCGATTGGGCTGCCAGACTACCAGAAGCACTGTGGGCTTATAGAACAACATGGAGAAGCACCACTGGCCACTCACCTTACCAGCTTATGTTTGGAAAACAACCTATCTTTCCTATAGAATTTGAAATCCAGACATTACGAACAGCACAAGAAGTAGGGTTAGACTTAACCGAGGTGCAAACTAATCGATTGCAACAGATTAATGAGCTGGATGAAATTAGACTCTCTGCACTTCAACATACTTCCCTGGTACAACAACAAAGAGCTAAGTGGCATGATGCTCTCATAAAAAACAGAGTCTTCCATGAAGGAGACTGGGCTCTTTTATATGACTCTAGATTTCAGGACTTCCCCGGGAAACTCCAGACTCGTTGGTTGGGACCATATGAAATTCAGAAAGTACATGAAAATGGTACCCTCACACTAATTACTATTGATGGTTCTGGGTATACCTTTAAGGCAAACGGTCATTGAGTCCGTCTCTATCGCAAACCACTCACTAGGGAGTCCTTTTGCCAGCAATTACGCCAAGAGTCAGATATGGAGATCTTACGAGAGGAAGACAAGTCTCCTCCACCTGTAACTCGCTAAGAAGTTTATTTTTCTTTACAATTTGTGTATAATTCTTTGAATTATTTTTGTACATATTTTTTTTACAGCATGTTGTGATTTTTCCTGTTCCTTTTTCAAAAGGAACAACACTTGTGATTTTTGCTGTTCCTTTTCCAAAAGGAACAACACTTGCGATTTTTGCTGTTCCTTTTCCAAAAGGAACAACACTTGTGATTTTTGCTGTTCCTTTTTCAAAAGGAACAACACTTGTGATTTTTGCTGTTCCTTTTTCAAAAGGGACAACATTTCTGATTTTTGCTGTTCCTTTTCTAAAAATGAACAGCACTTGAGTGTTTTTGCTGTTCCTTTCTAAAAAAGAACAGCATTTGTGTGTTTTTGCTGTCTCTGAAAGAAACAACACGGTTTGATTTCTGCCGGTCTTTTTCCAAAGGAACGACATTTGTTTGATTGAACTACACCATTGATTTCCACTGCTCCTTTCTCTAAACAAACAACTGTTGTTGTATTTTTCCTTAAAACTGCACTACAGCTTGTCCCTTCTCAAGGATGCAGAGTGCTAATGGTCTTTAGAATACAGCTATCTACTTATGTGATGGAAACAAAAGCACAGTATACGGAAATCGGTAAATCATAAATCGCTATCCTTATAAGCAACTGCCCTGAATTGATGAAAGGATGTAGGGAAAAGATATGCTTACTTATCACCTTTTGTTGCCATTGTTCTACTAACTCTGTTCTGATTGGTAATCTTTATCATGCTGATTTTTTTATCTATTTTAATTATCATTCGCCAAGAAGATCAAAGATTTTATATCTTCCTATTGGGATTTTAAGACTTCTTCCACCATTCCTACTCTTAAGGAGTGTGGAACCACCCTTTGTGTATAAACAGGAAAGGTTCTCTATTAAAACCAAAGAAAAAAGAAGCAAGCAAAGCAGTTTTGTCAAATTGCAGGATAGGGAGTCTCATTACGAGCTGACCTACCATGATCATCAGGATGGAAGCGAAGTGGCATTCCCATTAGGGCCACCACACCCGAGAAATGTTCCAAAAGGTATATCAAAATAAATAAATAACCCTTGGAACAGGAGGTCTCACCACGAGCCGGCCTGCCCACTATTCGCTCCTTCCTCGTGAATGGCACTATGACTAACTGGTTACCAAGCCTGCATAGTGGCCTACAGTTTTGACATCACATAACACTTCCTCACATACACAAAGTACTATGGTTCCCGGGGTGAAATAAACAACTCTGCCAAGGTTATGGACACCTGTTGGCAGCAGAGCTCTGTTAATGGTATTGAAGTCATAACCTTTATACCAATGGGTAAGGAAATTATAACCTTTACATCTTATAACGTGATAATTTAATTACCCAGCCATATACCGCATGACTATTTATTACCGCCAATCATTACGGAGCTAGTGACAGTGACCGCATGGGGCTCGCTAATTATGGCAAATGTCTATTCCCGAGCTTCCATCAACTCACCGTAGTCGCTTACATATTAAAAGCAATTTAACTTTTCACCTCGATTCCAGTAATACATTGTTTTTGCGGACATGGCATATTTTCATAAGCTGCTTCATAAAGGCCTCGCGGATGAAGCAGACACTGCTCCTTATTTGACGACTGGGACAGCCTATCATATTGCGGGGGGGGAGTAACCTCATTATTCCCCAGAATACGTGTCAGCCCGTTATTCGAGAAGATCTTGTACTTGAGCACAACACGACTCAACGGTATGATCATTTGCCATTTTTGTTTCTTCTGCATGAATCGATGTTCGAAGTTATTTCCATTGCATACGCCGTTGTATTTAAACTTGAACGGGAAACTCGCCACCAGCTACTCTGCGTCTTAATGAACAACTGTTGTTCCTTTGAGAATTTGCAAGTGAAGCCATGGGTGGAAGGTCAGTCCGCAGAGAACCTCAGACATTGACTGCTTCAGCTGCAGCCCGAAGAATTCTGAAGAAAGCAGGACGGTTGACCTACCTCAACCACCTAAAGGAATCTAATGAAACTGTGGCGAAGGAATTTTTACAAAACCCGCGGGAAGAACATTCCACAATCAGAGGAAAACGAATAGAGGTCATGGATGATATAATAGCAAAAGTCACAGGACTATCGGCCACAGGGCCTGTGTGGATAATGAAGAAGGAAAGGCTACAGAAGATTGTGGAAATGTTTCAGGACGAGGGCCAGAGCTTAACAGTTCGAGGAAAAGGGGTGCTACCAGCAATGCTAGGAGAGCCATGGGCGGAATTGGCGAAAATTGTCCAGAGCTACATTACTTGCGAGGGAAGAAAAGACGTGGTAAGACCACGACATCTAAAACTCCTAGCTGTCTTAAAACAAAAATGTTTTGTGAATTTACCTGCATTGCTTAATTCGCTACTGCATGATGTGGCATGAAGCATGAAAAAGGCACAACACAAAGAATATGTGGTTAGCCACCACGGATTAATTCGTTTGATAGTAAACCATAGTCTTACCCAGCAGCAGAGAAGATGGAAAGAATTAATTGATATCATTAATAAAGGGACGGCCACGTCTGGACGCCCAGAAAAACGAAAACAAATTGATAGCACACCCCAACGCCCAGAGAAGCGAAAGAAGGACGCTTGCACAGAAGTGCAAGCTGAAAGACAAGCCGAGAAACAAGCAGAAAAGCAACTTGAGAAACAACCCGACTCTGGTACATCTGAGCAACCAGCAAAGCGTAGAAAGTCGGCATGACTTGCAGGGTTACAAGCAGAGCTGAAGAAACCCCGGGCTCGCACGAGAAAAGCAATAGAAATTATAGAGGAGAAATCGGCAGAGACAGATACAAAAGAAGAAAGTAAGGAGGACGCAGAACAATCCACAGGGACAGAGGCGGAAGAAGAAAATAGCAGAGAAACAGAGGAGTTTGCCGAGGCAGAAACAGAAGAGGAAGACGAAGAACAGTCAGTGGAAACAGAAATAGAAGAGGAAGACGAAGGACAGTCAGCGGAAACAGAAATAGGAGGAGAAGAAGAACAGGATGAAGAAGGAGAAGGAGACGAGAAAGAAGAAGTTGAGCGGCCCGAGCAGGAGGAAGAAATGGAACAGTAGGGAAGAAGCCCAGTACAAAACCCGATGGGGGAAGATGAACTGGCCAATATTCTGGCCAATATGGGCGAGTATGGCCAGCCCCTGAGTCCATCCAACCTCTAGGCTGAAGAAGAAACCCAGGAAAAAGATGCACCCAAGGAAGTGCATACGGAAGCAGCAGAAGTAGAAATTGCACCTGTCCATGATGAGAAGGAAACAGAAAATATCAGGCAGGAACGACCTGTTCCTAGTCAGAAGGCACCAGAGGAGAATCCGGAGGAAATAAGGGCAGAGGAAGAATTGGCCCAAGATACAACAGAGCCAAGAGAGGTTCTTACCCCGGATCAGCCACGTCAAGAAGAAAATCCGGAAATTAGTCACACTCCAACCCACGGCAAACAGTCAGCTATTCTTTCTGAGAAGTTGATGAAAATAAGGGAATTGCAAAAGGAAAAAGGGACACTGTTAAACGTGATAGTCAGGCTTCGCCAGCAGATTAGGCTTCTGAAAGCAAGACAAAGGGGGGTAGGGACCTCAACAAGAAAAAATTCGGCCACGCTAATAAGACCCCGTAAGAATAAAAGGCGAAGAACCGGGAGTCGTTCCACTACTCAAAACCCTAACAGAAGCCAAACTGCTGTCTCTAATGAAGCCGAAAGACAAACTGTTGTTCCAATTAAAACAGAAGGACAAACTACTGTTCCATTTGAAAAGGAACAGCAGTGGGCTGGTGTTCGTGTTAAAATTGAAAAAGATAATAAGGAGGTTCAGACGGAGGAACCACCTTCGGGAGTAATAAGGGTTATGAATTCAAAGCAGCATGATAAGAAACTCCAAGTAAAGCTCCCAGCCTCCACAGATGCATGGAAAAAGGACCCAAAAACAAGAACCCTCCAGCATCATTTGAAGCAGGCTCAGCAAGAAGCAGAAAAGCTCAGGGAACAAACGGTCCCCCGTGAAAAATATGAGGAATTACAGCAGCAGTTAAGGAACGTCAACCTGTCAGAAAGCCAAGCGTCCGAAGGATGGCGAAAGGAGCAAGAGGAAGTCGCCAAGGTAACCCGTAGATTAGATGTAGTTATTAAACAAATGGATACCTTGTGTGCTCTGTACAATGATGCCCTAGCATGTAGAGCTCCTGCCAAAAATTATGCCCTGTTTCTAATGGAAAGATACTTACAATTGAAAATTAAAGCCGTTAGGGCAGGTGCTCCGATAGAAATTAACACTATAGACGATTTTATAAACTGCTGTAAGCATTATGGGGTAAAAGTACAAAGGTTATTGTGTGAATTTTACCTGCATAACCTTGTACTAGAACAAGAGACCGAGCTGAACCCTGGCCCTTTTGTTGGAGATATTCAATTACAAGCATTCATTTCATTTACAGTTAATCAGATTAAATGGCTCAAAGCCTACAATGCATTTCAGGGACAAGAAAATGGATTAGACCTATGGGTAAGAGCTGAGCCTAGAGACCTGGAACAGTTATGGAGAAGTCATAGAAATCTCATGAGGGCTCCAGGCGTGATTGAAGCATTAGGACCCATGCATGAAGCAATCATTCGGCAAGGGCTTGAATTCTTTTCTTCTATTAAAGACCCTGCCATTGAAGCAGCTAAATTTCGATATCGGGTATCTAATCCAAATATTCAGCTCCGAGAGCCGTTTAAGTATGAAAATTTTAAGCTTGCTGCTAACCGACTCCCCCTCTATGGTGAAATTGTTTTGAGGGTAGGGCCATCCTGGTTGGGATATAGGTTCCGGAGTCCAATCATTTGGCATCCGGCACTCGGATACCAAGCCCTGTATGAAATGCCCGAGGGCCAGACAAGCCATTTCTTTGATCATCTAGTTTCACATCATGGGTGTAGGCCCCCACACGAAATTCCATCTCCAACCTACTACCTCACTGCTCTGCATGTCAACTACAATGTTTTCATGAGGCCATGAAAAAGGGTAAGCTGGGGGGTGTGTGGAGTACCAAGGAAGGTATGTTTTAGTGGTCATTTTGGTATCTTTTCATCAGAACTGAAAATCCTTTTGCATGAGAAATCTAGATAATGATAAGAATTTATAATGAAACACGAGAGATTAATGAAAAGCACTGATAGTCATCATTTCTATGTGCAGGAGGGAGGAAATACGGGAGGTGGTCATTCCAAAAGTAAAGACAAGGATGAGCTAACTGCTGTCCCTTTGACGGAAGACCGGAAACGAACTAGATCACAACGAATCAATCCAAGAAAGGATGCAGAGATACCAGCACGAAACAGAAAAGGGAAGAAGTAACGCAGTATTAATGATTCTGCGAATCCCTCAGGATCTGAGATCCTGAGGGATCGCTATTTTACCTATTTTATGTACCTAGATATCTCCGCCATCTTCCCTATAAAAGGGGTAGCACTGTTGGCTTCAGGGAGGATCTTTTGGGGAGTGTAATTTCTTTTAAGGAATATCAGGACTATGATCTTTATGTTCGGTTGAAGACTTGAGTTCCTGTAATTTTATTGCATGCTTTTATACAAACTTGTTCACTCTTTTATCTTTGAGCCTGGATCTATCTTAAGTGGTGTACCCCTGGAGGCTAAGGGCCCGGGCCTGGAGGACACTTGCTCTTTTATTATTACACGTGGTTTCCGTGTGGTGTGTTCATAGACGTACTCTGGTAATCTACTGTGTTTTGAGAATATTCTATTACATGCTCTGTTGTGATTAAGTCATTTCGTGTTCTTGAACTTTATATCGATGCTATGTTATTTTACCAATTCTTTAAGCATTGATTAATCCCTACAGGACACTGTTACTCTATTATAGAATTCTTCACGATTGTGTTTTGCATTATAACAAGTCACCTGGAAAGATCTGTTCTACATGGGTATCGAATGTGACTATTCTTTATTATGATATACAGTCGTATGTGTTTCAACAGAAGCAGATTAAGTATGGTGTGTTTCTAAGGTTCTATAGTATTGTTCCATCATATAAGATTGAGGGATTGGTGTTTTGATTGGCATGGTTAAATAGAGTTGCAGCTTAAAGAACTCAGTTATTACTTATTTCGATTACTATTCTATTCTTGAACTGTTGTTCCATTTATTTGCTATTCCATTTATTTGTTGTTCCATTTCAATTTGTTGTTCCATTTCCAGATTGCTAATTTGTTGTTTCTTGAGGACGGACTTAGGCTGTAGAGGACCCCAGCATCTGCTACTTGGTCCCCAGACCTCTGATCTGCTCCCGTCAGCTATGAAAGGGATGTGTTATTGCTACCAAGCCCTTGGCTTATGTGCTGTTCCATTTCATTATCACTTCTTTTATCTGCTGTTTCATTTCTAGTCATTAAGAAAGATCCTAGGCTGTAGCGAGCCCAGCATCTGCTATTTGGCTCCCAGACCTCTGATCTATTCTCATCAGTTATGAAAAGGATGGGTTATTGCTACCAAACCTTCAGCTGATGCAATACTTGGTGTGATTTAGTCCTTTGAAGTAGTTAAGTTGTAGACTTGCATTAGTTTACTTGCGTAGTTGTAAATAGCTGTACTACAAGCATTACTCTGGCAAATGCTAGCCTCAGACTGAGACACCCTTTGAAATAACCAGATGATCCCGGATTGACATATTAATTTTAGGTAACTAGAGGTGAAAGAGACCCTTTTTATAGCTCTACACCAACGCCAAGGCTGTCAATACATTATTGGCAAGTCTGTCACAATCAGAGTTTGTCAAAGTTATGCAGCTCAAATCTACCAAAGAAATATAAGACAAAATCGTTCTAAGCTACGAAGGAGACTCTCAGGTAAAATGTGCTAAACTGCAAACTCTCAGAATTCAATATGAAACTCTCAAGATGCACAATGATGAAAGTATAGCTAGTTACTTCTTACATATAGATGAGATTGTCAATTGCATGAAGAATCTGGGTGAAGAGATAAAGGAAGTTACTTTAGCTGAAAAAGTTTTAAGATCCTTATTTGATAAGTTTGAATCAAAATTATCTGCCATAGAAGAAAAGTAGGATCTACAAACTATTACTATGACACAGCTGCACAGAATCTCAACTTTCTTTGAGATGAGGAAAGGAGGTCCATCAGATATGAGAGAAGCCGCATTTAAAGCTTCAGCAAAAGGAAAAGAAGAACTCAATGAATCAAGACATATTTCAGAAGGAGAAGAAGAAGCAAACTTTGCCAAGAACCTTCAACGGGGTTCCAAAAGATTCAGAGGTAAACTACCTTTCAAATGTTTTTCCTGTGGTAGAGTCAGTCATTATGCTACCAAATGTCCTCATAAAGATAAATATGATAAAGGGAACGAATCTGCAAAATGGAATAGAAAACAAAGTGTAAGTGAAAAGAGCTACTATACTCATGAAGATAGCGATGGTTTATCAAATAGTGATGAAGATGAAAATAGTAATGAATATAGACTTTTGATGGCTTATGAAGATGATGAATTTTTGGATGCTTTAGATGAAAATGACCTTTATGAAGAAATCTCTAAACTCAAAATCTATTTAGAAGAAAAGAATATGATTATAGATACCTTGACATACCAACTTGCTGAAAGAGAAAAATACAATGAAAAACTAGAATGTGAAATTGTGGGTCTAAGAAAGGATCTTGAGAAAACAAAAGCTCTCAATCTTAGATTTGCTAAAGGATCTGAAACCTTAAATGAACTTATCAAAGTGCAACATTCTCCCTTGATAAAGACAGGTCTTGGATATACTGAAGAAGAATCTCAAGCACAGAAGCCTTCAACCTCCACTAAAAGCTATCTTGATGTAGCAAAGAGTAGTGAACAGTTTGAAAATCGTCAGCAAAGGCATAAAGTAGACCACTAGGTAAAACAAGCTCAATTTACTTCAAGGATGAACATGAGCCACACCCAACCTCAGGTAAATCGTACTCAATTTGCTTCAAAGATGAATACCAATAGAAACTACAATCACCAAGTTAGTAGATTCGATAATTGCAGGAACTTCTTTAATGGTCAATGTTTCTCATGTCATAATTTTGAACACAACACTGCTCAATGTGTTGCTTACAAAACCAACATGACTAGAGAAGCACGAAATCAAAGGAATGTGATAGGGATCAATAAAAGTTCCTATAATAACTTTTATCTGCTTGAAAATGAAATAGAATGCTCAATCTGTAAAAACTTTGGCCATAAGAATCTGAATGCAAGAGAAAATTTCGGCAAATATCTCAAAAGGAGCAAACTCCATTAAATCCCAAAAGATGGAGAAAGAAAAACCCACAAATAGAAAGATGTGGTATAGCCTTGTATGTAGAAGGACAAGAAAACTAGTGGTACATCAATAGTGGATGCTCAAAACACATGACAGGTGACGGAGAAAAACTACACTCATATAATGCCTTAGAAAAGGAAAATAGTGTCTCATTTGGAAATGACACTCCTGCTGTCATAAAAGGTAAAGGATCTGTTTTCTTGAAAGAAAAATTTAAATTTGGGAAGGTTATGTATATTGATGGCTTAAAGCATAACCTTTTGAGTGTGAGTCAAATGTGTGATCAAGGAAATGAAGTAGTGTTTCGATCAAATGGATGTGTTGTTCATGAGCTTGATACATGAGAAATCATGATTAAAGGTACAATAACTCCCAAAAACCTATACATACTCAAAGGAGGACAACAATAGTGCTATCTAAGCAAAAATGATGAAAACTGGCTATGGCACAGAAGATTGGGACATCTAAGCTTTTCTCAGATAAGAAAAGCATGCAGATTCCACGTTGTTTGTGATCTTCCAAATATCAACATTCCTGAAAATACGATATGCAAATCATGTCAATTTGTTAAGCAAACCAGATCTCAATTCATCAAAAAGGAAGGGTCAGCTAGTAAGCCTCTTGAACTTGTTCATACTGATTTATGTGGACCATCAAGGAAAAAGTCACCTTGTGGAGAAGAATACTTTATATTGTTCATTGATGATTTTTCCAGAATGTGTTGGATAGGTCTTCTAAAGCATAAAGATGAATCATTTGAGAAGTTCAAAGCCTTCAAAGCTTTGGTTGAAAATGAATCAGATCGTAAAATCAAATGCCTCAGATCTGATCGGTGAGGGAAATTTACCTCGGATGAATTCTTTGACTTTTGTGAACAACATGGAATAAAAAGACAGTTCTCCACTGCAAGGACTCCTCAGAAAAATGGAGTGGTAGAAAGGATGAACATAACTATTCAACAAATGGCTCATGCTATGTTAGATGAATCTGGAACTCCTGCAACCTTATGGGGTGAAGCTGCATTCACCGCCATCACTATTCTCAACCAAGAAAATGTTTGGGTAAACAACACTCAAACTCCACATGAACTTTGGTATGGTAAAACTCCTACTGTAAAGTACTTCAAAGTTTTTGGAAGAAAATGTTACATCAAAAGGATTGAAGAAAAACTTGGTAAGTTTGAACCTAGAGCAAACGAAGGTATTCCTCTTGGCTACTCTTCCTGAAGTAAAGGAAATAAATGTTATAATAAAAGGCTTGGGAAAATTATTGAAAGTATTGATGTTGTGGTGGATGAAGCATGCAAAAATCCAAGACAGATAAAAACTGACGATTATGACAATGAATAATATGAGGATCATTTTCCCACATCAAATCACACTGATTCTGAAGAAGAAACCAATGAAACACCAGAAGAAGAGATAACTATAGAAGAAAAGACTTCGTCCAGGTATGTTCAGAAAAATCATCCAGAAACAACTCAAATTTTAGGGGAAAAAGTGGCATGTGTGCAGACAAGAAGAACCATTGCTGAAGCTTCAAGCTATCTAGCATTACTATCTTCCACTGAACCTCAAAATGTAAATGAAGCATGCAGAGATGAATGTTGGGTCAAGGCCATGAATGAATAACTTGAGAAAATTGAAAAGAATAATACTTGGGAATTAGTTCCTAGACCTCATGATAAGAATATCATAGGAACCAAATGAATATTCAAAAACAAGTTGAACGAAAATGGAGAAGTTATCAAAAACAAGGCCAGACTCATTTGCAAAGGATACACTCAACAAGAAGGTATAGATTTTGAATAAAATTTTGCACCTGTTGCTAGACTTGAAGCCATAATAATGTTTCTAGCTCTTTCTAGTTTTCAGAAATTCAAAGTATATCATATGGATGTCAAATCTGCCTTTCTTAATGGAGACTTAGAAGAAGAAGTCTATATTGAACAACTAGAAGGATTCATTCTTGGAAATGATGCAAAACTTGTATGCAAACTCAGAAAGGCTCTCTATGGTCTAAAACAGGCTCTAAGGGCATGGTATTACTGTCTTGACAAATATCTCCACCAACAGGGTTTTTCAAAGGGATCAACAGATAGCAATCTATATATAAAGATTGACACTGGAAAATTGCTAATAATTGTTGTTTATGTTGATGATATCATTTTTGGTAGTGATGAAAAATCCATGAATCAGAATTTGCTTTAGTAATGCAACAATAATTTGACATGTCCTTGCTTGGTGAGCTCACCTACTTTCTTGGTCTACAAGTTCAGCAAAATAAAGATGGTATTTTTATCTCACAAACCAAATACCTCAAACAGATCCTAAAAAAGTAGGACATGGAATATTCTAAACCAGTATGTACCCCAATGGTAATAGGATGCAGTCTCAACTCAAATGATGAATCATCAATGGTGCATCAACCATCTTACAGATCCATGATTGGCATTTTTCTTTATCTAACAGGTACCCGACCGGACATCATGCATGCAGTGGGAATAGTTGGAATACTCCAAGAAAATCCAAAGGAATCACACCTTCAGGCAATCAAAAGGATCTTCAAATATCTTCAAGGAACACAAAACTTTGGTTTATGGTATCCTAGAGATACAGATCTTATACTTCATGAATATACATATGTAGATTGGGCAAGAAGTGTTGATGAAAAAAAAAGCACTAGTGGTGGTGCATTTTATATGGGTTCCAGGTTAGCATCTTGGTTTAGCAAGAAACAAAGTTCAATTGCATTATCTACAGTTGAAGCAGAATACGTGGTTGCTGCATCTTGTTGCACCCAAATACCTTAGATGATGCAAACCTTGCATGAAATTCAGATCACATGTACTCCACCCATCTCCATTCTATGTAGTAATACAAGTGCCATCAATATTTCAAAGAATCTAGTCATGCACTCCAAGACCAAGCACATACCCATCAAATATCATTTTATATGTGAACAAGTGCTTGAAAAAGAGGTCAGATTGGAGTATGTTCCCTCCAAAGAACATGTTGCTAATATATTCACTAAACCACTCCCCAGAGAGACATTTGAATATCTCAAAAAAAGTTGGGAGTAGTTGCTGCATCATCCTACTGTTAAATCCTATCTTCTTCAAAGAAAGGTGGTTATATGCGAGTTGCATGAAGCGTAGTCGTGTATCTACGCTAGTTTCTGTGGGTAAAGTCATGTATATGTTGGTTTGAGGAAAAGAAATGGGCCAGACTCAGGAGAAATGGGTCTGATATGGTTCAGTGAATTATCTGCTCTGCTTGATGATGGTTATAGTCTGTTGATGACATGTGGAAATATGTTGGCTTTCATAAGTGGTTGATAACTTGATATATATCTGATTGATGATGATGCCTTGATAACTTTTCTGATATATGAAATGATCAGATCTGATAGTGAACATCTGACGCAGGTTCAGGGGTAGCATATGCTTCTAATAATGCATTGTTGGCATTATCTTAGAAGATCTCAGTGCATATTTTATTTCAAGTGGAATAGGTTCAGGGGGAGAACATGGTTGCTAGTTTGGATGCTGATTAATAGATGCTGCTGATGATAGTTGTTGATGACTATCATGGTCTTGTTTAAGATATTTTTTCTCTGTTATATATGTCATGTATAGCTTTTAATGTAATGTTCATGAAAAAGACCTAATTTGTAACCCCACTATGCATGGGATGGATGATGTAATGTTTCTTATTTTTGACATGTGTAATCAATTGATATATCCCTACTTGGTTGGGTGGATGAGCCAAATTTGGTATATCCCCACTTTGTTGGGAGATGGATGTATGTATGGTGATAGGGAGGTCATTTGTGATGCATGTATAGAGTCATGTTCTTCTTTTAGAACATCTTTTTGCAGACCTTGCTTGTGCTCAGGGGGAGCATGGACTCGGTCATGGGAGCTCAATCAACACACTTCAGCATATCAGAGAATTCAGCATGCACTCAGGGGGAGCATGACCCTTTGCCCTTGATGTCAAAGGGGGAGAGTGATTTGGTGTGGTTGTTGCCATCAAGTCCAAAGAGGGATATTGTTGGCATTATGACACAGGTGTTGTCCTTGATGGCAACTCTCTGAGATGAAAAATCACAATATAGTAGGTTAACAACTTAGAGTTACAGATTAGACTTCAGAGAATGAAGAAAGGGAGGTATACGTAGGTTCACCACTGGCCAAGCCCCGTATACACATGGGTTCATTGTATCCAAGTCGCGTATACATACACATGCATTTTCACAAAAGGAAAAGCGTGTATACCTTGGAAAAATAAGTTTTTGGTCCGAAGTATTTGGTCCATGGTATTGGTCGAAGGTATCGGGTCTGAGGTATTGACCCTAGGTATTTGATTCAAGGTATTGGTCCTAAGAGGTTTTGGTCCATGGTATTGAGAAAGGCCTAAAACTATAAAAGGAGGAGAAGATCATTAGGCCAAGGCACTCAAGCATTGAATATCTGATGAAGAGTGACATCTAGTATGCAAGTTATTGGGTTATGGTGCATTGTTAGATCTAGACCAAGGAGGAACATTAGCGGTTGATGGAGGATAATATCTAATGATGGATTGTGATCTTAAGGTGTAAAGTGAACTATCATTATGTGTTTTTGCTCATGAATATTCTAGATCTGAATACTGATGCACATATTATTCTGTAAATGATATGATCTGGGTATAACTAAAGTCTGGTATAGCTGCAGAATTATGAATTAATATTTGCAGATGTATATGTTGGTTATATTTGAGGAAAGCGCATATAAACACAGGTTCGGCACAAGAAAGTAGCGTATACCTTATAATCTATGTTTTAGTTTATGCTATTTGTTGTTGCAGTATTATGGGTTCTAGCTTGGGTTCTAGTTACTGTATTCTGGTGACAACATTTTGAAAGATCAGATTGACGGGTTGTCAAAGTGATAAATTGATTTGGTTGTGGTTGGTTTAATAGGATATTGGTTGGTGCAGATATATTTGATGATTGAAGGATTTTGTTGATGGATCCAGTCTGAAAATTTATGAAACGTGGTCCCTGGAAGAAAGGAGAAGGTTGCCTTCTATAGGCCGGCACCTACGTACTAGTAAACATATCAGCTAGTACAAGAGCAAGGGGGTTGTAGCTCCCTTCCAGTAGAAGCTAGAGAATGAGAGAAGGTTGTAGCCTTTTACAGATAGAAGCCTGCATACTGGTATAAGGTTGCACCAGTACAAAAATTGTAAACAAAATTTTCTTATTATTAAAAGAAGACAGAGACGATTGCAACAGGTGGTTTTCACCCACATTGGGTTTTCACCTTATATCTTGGTGTTTATGTGTGTTTCTTATCTGTGATTCTTTATTCTGCTTTTACTGCACTGTCTAATGAATTGTTGATATACTAATTAAAGTTCACTACATGACAATTTGGGTAAATCAAAGGATCTTTCCATATACGCTGGTTTCATTAAGTATAGTTGTGTATACACACTAGTTCACTAAGCTGAAGTAACGTATACAAATCATTTTTTAAAATTAAATTATTGATCTGATAATATTGATTCACCTGCCCCCCCAGTGTTATTTCCAACATGGTTCACCCAGTTTGGGCTATGTCCATGGAGAAACAATCAGTCCTTCCTTTTATATTATCCATCAAATTGAAGAGATGCAACCTACAAAATATCTGTTGTAATTCCCTCTTCGCTCTTAATCTCCTCTCTCGTCCTTAGTCAGAATACAAATCTACATAGACGCAATACAATTCCCTCATATATAGCGAGGGGTTGCCTTCTAGGGAAAAAAACCCTAAATTAAACATAACTTCTACCGTCAGATCTCTGCTTAATGAATGGCCTTGCAGGAAATATTTTATGGGTGGCATTGCTGCTCCATTACAAACTGGGGTCCAATGCAACAATACCTTTGAATACAGAAGATAATCAGGCTCCACACCAAACAATCTCCCACTTGGAGACTGATTATAAAAACTCCATCGCTGCTTTATTTGTTGGATAATGACTCCACTTTGGACCTAGTTGTTTCTCATATTCTTCATCATACTTGAAGACCAATTGAAACTAAGAATATTTCAGTTTCCCCCTGGTTACAACTTTTGTTAACATATCTGCAGGATTCTGGCTAGTGTGTATCTTTTCTAGCTTCAACTGTCCATCTTCCAACACTGACCAGATGAAATGGTACTTGAAATGTATATGTTTAGTCTTGGAATGAAATGAAGAGTTCTTTGCAAGATGTATGACACTCTAGTTGTCACTGTATAACCTACCCAACTCCTGCTTCTTACCCAATTCATCCAGAAACCTTTGTAACCAAATCATTTCTTTACTAGCCTCTGTAGTAGCAACATACTCTGCTTCTGTTGTTGAGAGTGAAACAACACTTTTTAGTTTTGAGACCCAAATGACAGCTATTCCACCTACAATAAACACATACCCTATTGTGCTCCCCCTGTTATGTCTATCACCCGCCATATCTGCATCAACATATCCCTGTAGAGCAATGTTTGAACCACCAAAGCATAATGCTTGATTTGTGGTACCTCTCAAATACCTAAGAATCCACTTCACTACCATCCAATGTTCTTTTCCTTGGTTTTTCATGTACCGGCTTACAACTCCCACTGCATATGCAATATCAGGCCTTGTGCAAACCATGGCATACACTAAGCTTCCAACTGTTGATGCATATGGAAATTTAGACATATGAGCCATTTCTTCTTGAGTCTTGGGACACTCCTCCTTAATTTGAAATGGCTAGCCAAAGGTATACTAACTGGTCTTGCATTCTACATATTAAACCTTTTCAACACCTTTTCTATGTACTCACTTTGAGACAATGTTAATTTGCGATTCTTCCTATCTCTAGTTATTCTCATACCAAGGATTTGTTTTGCAGCACCCAAATCCTTCATTGAAAATGAGTTTGTCAATTTTATTTTGAGCACATTTATTTCCTACATGTTAGAACCTACAACAAGCATGTCATCTACATACAATAACAATATAATATAGCTACCATAATTTTTCCTTTTGAGATAAACACAATGATCAGATTGACATCTAGTATAACCTTGTTCATACATAAACTTGTCAAATTATAGATACCACTACCTTGGAGCCCGTTTTAAGCCATACAAGCTCTTATTTGACCTGCACACTAGTTTCTCCTTCCCTTTTAGCTCATATCCTTGTGGATGTTGCATATATATATCTCTCCCTCCAAATCCCCTTGGAGAAAGGTTGCCTTTACATCTAACTACTCAATATGTAAATCTTCAGATGCTACCAGACTTAAAATAATTCTGATTGATGTCATTTTAACAACAAGAGAAAATATCTCATCAAATTCTATACCCTTTTTCTATGCAAACCTTTTCACCACAAGTCTAGCTTTATACCTTTTTCTACATCCATCTTCTTCCTTCAACTTGTAAACCCATTTATTCTGTAATGTTGTTTTACCTGCAGGCAACCTGACTATGTCCCAAGTCTGGTTATGTGCTAAGGAGTCCATCTCTTCTTTCATGGCTTGCTCCCACTTCTTCTTGGTTTCTACCTGTACTGCTTCTTCATAACATTCTAGTTCACCAGAATCAGTCAACAATACATAATATAATGAAGGAGAGTATCATTTAGGGGGTATACTTATCTTGGTAGATCTTCTAACACCACTTTCAGGTGTTTGAGGTGCTTGATGTTGTTGTGGTTGTTGTTCTAGATGTTTATCATTATGATTTTCAGGCACCATCACTTTTTCTGTGATCTCGTCAAGCATTGTGTATTCTCTATTTTATTTTTCCTATTTCTTTTGCTATAGTTTATCCTTATACAAAACCTTCTCATTGAATATGACATCTATGTTCCTAATGATTTTGTGTTTTTCATAATCATAAAAGTGATAACCAAAATCATTAACACCATATCCAATAAAAGTACATTTCTTTGATTTTGCCTCAAGCTTTGTTCTATTTTCTTTATTAATGTGGACAAAGGCTTGCCAACCAAAAGTTTTTGAAAATGAGTAGTTTACCTTTCTACCTATCCATGCCTCTTTGGAATACCACCATCCAAGGAACTTGAAGGCCCTCTATTATTAGATAAACAACAATATCTACAACATCTCCCCAAAATTGTAAAGGCAATATTGCATGCAATCTCATGCACCTTGCATGCTCCATGATTTCCCTGTTCATCATTTCTGACACACCATTTTCGTGTAGTGTTCCTGGAACTGTCTTCTATCTGCAAATTCCATTCTCTGAACAATACCTATGAAACTCTTTGCTGCAATATTCACCTTCATTGTCTGATCTGAGACACTTCAACCTTTTTCCTGTCTCATTTTCAACCAAAGCTTTCCATTTCTTGAAAGTATCAAATACATCAGATTTATTTAGAATACAATAAATCCATGTTTTTCTGGTTGCATCATCAATAAAAGTAACATAGTAATGAGATCCACCAAGAGATGATACCTGAGAAGGTCTACATACATCTGTATGCACAGATCTAATTTTTCGCTCTTCTTTTCTTTCCCAACTCTGAGGAATCTGACTCTCTTCTGTTTTCCATAAACACAATTTTCACAGAATTTTAAATCAACATGCTTCAAACCTGGCAACAAATTTCTTGAGTGAAGAATCTGCATCCCCTTCTCACTCATGTTCCCGACCCTATGATGCCACAATGTCGTATCTTCTCTTGTAGAGGTTAAAGCATTAATAGAATTAGAAATACCATTGCATAAATACAATGTACCAACCTTTTCTCCTTTTTCTCTTACCAGGGATCCTTTAGTGACCTTCCAGGTTTTATCCGTAAAAGTAGTCACATAGCCTTCACCTCCCAACTGCCCTATTGAAATAATATTTTTCTTCATATTTGGACCATGCCTTACCTCTTTCAATAGCCATTGATTTCCATTCTGTTATTTTATGTAAACTGTACCCATTCCAATGATTTTACAGGGTTTATCATCACCCAATCGAACCTATCCAAAATCTCCTTGAACATAATCATGAAAATGTTTCCTATCAGGTGTGGCATGGAATGAGGCCCCTGAATCTACCACCCAGGCATCAATAATATTTTCTAAAGAAAGAGTCAAATCATCTTGCAAGACATCACCTGTTACATTCGCTTCATGATTATTTTCTTGTTGCGTATCTCCTTCTTTTCCCTTCCAAGACTTGTAGTATTTCTTCATCTCTCCTTTCTTCACTCATTTCCAGCACACTATCCCCGATCTGGATTTGGATCTGACTTTTCTTGACATACTGCGATATCTAGGGCTCTTTCCTCTTTCCATTTTTCTTCCCCTAGTCTCTGCAGTCAAAGCATTACCTGATGTCTCACCGGAGCTTTTCTGTCGCATTTCCTTGCTAAGGATTGCACCGAAATCATCATCAAACTTTAAAGTACTAGATCCAGAGACAGAGTTACTAATGGCCATAACTAAACCATTCCAACTTTCTGGCAATGAGCACCGAAATAATAGAGCCCTAACTTCATCATCAAAAGTTACCCCTGTAGAAATTAACTGATTGGTAATTGTATTAAATTCATTTAAATGATCGGCAACAGATTCACCTTCTGACATTTTCATATTAAATAAACGCTTCATAAGAAATACCTTATTTGAGGCCGAGGGTTTTTCATAAGGTTTGGCCAATGTCGACTTTAAACCTCTGTTGTCATTTCCTTTGAAATATTAAATGCTATCGACGCCACTAGGCACAACTGCATTGTTCCAAGTGCCTTTCTGTTGAGAATATCCCATTCTGTGTCTGTCATACTCATCGGCTTCTTTTCCTTTCTGCTCAATGGTTGGTACAGATATCTTTGATACAGATAATCTTCCATCTGCATCTTCCACAGCTGGTAGTTTTGGTCGTTAAATTTTTCGGCCCTAAACCTACCATCTTCGCCATTGCTCCCACTCGAACCAAGAACCCTTCTCTCCTACGATTTTATCAACCAAATAGACCTTTGGCTCCAATACCCATTGTTATAAAATTATATATTACAAAGCAATGGAACGCATAAAATATTGCAAAAATATAAACACAAAAAACGCATAAAACAAGAGAGACATAGATATATGTGGTTCACCCAATTTGGTCTATGTTCACAGAGAAACAACCAGTCCTTCCTTTTATATTATCCATCAAACTGAAGAGATACAACCTACAAAAAATCTGTTGCAATTCCCTCTTTGCTCTCAATCTCCTCTCTCTTACTCACTCATAATACAAATCTAGATAGATGCAATACAGTTCTCTCATATATAGCGAGGGGTTGCCCTCTAGGGAAAAAAAAAACATAAATTAAACATAAATTCTACCGTCAGATCTTTGCCTAATGAACGACCCAAATTGATTACGAAATTACAACATTTTACTAGGCAATTTTACATATATTTTTAGCTTCGGGGGCACTTCCCCCAATCCCCCCGTAGCGAATATTTTATAGGCGGTGTTGCCGCCCCATTACGAACTGGGGTCCAATGCAGCGATACCTTTGAATACAGAAGATAATCAGGCTCCACACCCAACAACAATATGAGGGACAACATTGGTACAGAAAAATATACATCCTCTAATATGTCATGCTATATCTTTCTACAGTTTGGGAAGGTACACATACCTCTATAAATTGGAAACTACCTTCCCAACACCAAAATGTCCTGCAATCGTGGAGATGTGAGCCTCTCTTATAAGATATAGTTTCTCATAAAATCTTTTCTATACTATAGAGTAGCCATTTTAGAGATGTGTTGTGGTCACCAACAACCCCCCTCTTTGTTTGGTATTAGCAATAACATCAAGAAAAGGGGGACCCTTAACAAAAATCCCAAAAATATTTTTGTCAAAATTTTTGTATTTAACTCCCTAAAAACTATGTCGCATCGCAAAGAGAGAGTGAAGCGTTTTCCTATGCGCATAAATAAGCTGCAAAGAAGCGATGCGAAATTCATCGCATCGCATATTTTGAAAGCGCCCTTAAAAGAAAACCTAAGGAATCGCCGATGGCCGATATGCGACGTCGCATATCGCAACGTCGCATAAGTAGCGCACTGCGATCAAATAAAAACTGCGATCTTGTGATTTGCGATCTGCGATCTTACAAACTGCGATCTTGCGATCTGCGATGGATGAGACTATCAATTGCTGCGATGACACTTCTCGACATCGCAATCCTCGATGCTGCGATGCGAATCGCAGAAACCACTCATCGCAAAGTTTCCTCGGCATGATCTGTAAACCCAAAATTGAGCGCACACCTTAAGGGAAATTAATGATTGCATGCCTGAGTATCCAAGGATGATCTTGTTGCGTTTTTCGAAGAGTCAAGTCATTATGAGTGTCATGATTATGCATTCATTAGAACTTAAAGCTTTCATGTTAATCTTTTCGTCAATTCTCTTTTCCTTTGCGTGAACTGTAAGGCAGCAACTAATATAAATCTATATGCAGGAAACATCTAAGGAAAAGGGGAAATCGCCAATACTAGAAGAACAGAGAGGAGATGCCTTCGCAAATGGATGCCGCATGCAGCAGGGCCGCGGATTCCAGAGCATCACTCAACAGACACTGATGAAAATAGACTATCCAAGACTCAGAGTCAAAGGCGCGCAAAAGCAGCATGTTTGCAAAAGATCCTGAAGCTCAGACTGGGTAAAGAAAAAAGAAAGACGCTGAAGAGGGAGGACGCCCCAGAAAAGCCTGGAACAAAGAACGGAAGCAATTTTCAACACGGAAGATTGTTCAGGCGACGAATTCCCTAACTCATTGAGTCATTCGCACGGCCGGAAACCGAAATAGCAACAGCACAATCAGTTTGAAAGAAATTTGGGTTATACTAAGTATACATACAGCGAATACACCCAGCCAGAGGAAGATTTTCAAAAATATCTTCTAGTTTGTCAGAAAGAGGTGCCAGCTTTTGTTATTTCTACTTTTATCGCTCGAACAAAAGGAAAAGACAACCAGCCGACTCTCTCCAGGCGAACCTTGCATTTCTTACAGCACTAAGGAGCAGATACAGAAACGGTTAGAAATTAGATTCAATTTTTAGAAATAAATTTGTTTTAGTAAAAGGGCGGTCATTTGAAGTCGTTTCCTAAATTTGTGTAATTAAGATTAGCTAGTTAGTAGTATTTAACCCTTCTCATGGCATTTGGAGAAGGGTCCGGAAATTTGTCAAAAAACTTGTCCTCAGAACATGCACTTTTGCACCCTCGGAGGGGGTTTTTGATGAATGGACAGATCAAGATTTATTTATGTTTGCATTTTAATGTCTACTACTGATGTTGCACTTCTGTACTCTTAGTAGATGTTAGAAGTAAGTAGAGATAAATCGTTATTGCTTGAAGTTGTGAGTGAAATCAGTCATAAATGGTACTTTTATCTCTTGATTAATTTTTGCTCATATTCTTAGAGTGATATACAGCTGAGTTGTTTATATGTTAATGTATGAATGTGTGGGTTACCATTTGGCACTTTTGTACAGTGGAGTCATTTGTTTGTGCTTGACATATGAATAACTGATTATGCGATATGCTGTTCACAACTGTTTTGCCTAAATTCTTATGCAGAATGGTTTATCTTAATTGATTTATATTCTTATGATAGCTGAATGATCTTTATTACTAGTTATTGTATGAAATCTTTTTAGATCGCATAATAGAAGAATTCTACCCTGGGTTACTATAGATTAGATGTGTTGTTTTTGTTAGATTACAGTAGCATAGATTCAGTTTAGAGTTTAGAATTAAATTAGCTTAAAATTACCTCTATATTAGCATCCTCAAAATCTACACACACACACACATCCTTTAGATTGGGAAGCTGGTCCCATTATCCCCAATCGGACCCGCTACATCAAACGGGAAAGGAGCCGCCAACCAGGTTCCGGACCGGGTGGGTATCCCCCTTGTTGTTGACCCAATTTTAGGTCCCTCAACATATTTGGCGCTAGAAGGAGGGCACGAACTATGAATGGCAACTAAGTCAAAATCCAAATGCCATTCTGAGAGTAACTCACCCTCATCAACTCCCCTAACTTCTCCAGTACGGTTAAACTCGGAGTTAGAAGTCGCTCGAGTATCCACCGCTGCTACTTACCCTAATATATCAGACCAACTCATCATTGAACCCCCTGAAATTCAAACTTTGATTCGTAAACTCCAGGGATTCTCTATTTTTTCCCAGAGGTCTGATAAATCTCACAGCAGCGTGACTTCGCAGTACAATCCTGCTCATTCCCTGACCAGATTGAAGAGTGAAAAATTTGGTATTCAACCAAGTGAACTCCCTCTCCCTACTAGGAAAAGAGCAAGGAAAACAACACCAGAGTCTGACCGTGAGACTCTTTCATCTACTTCGTCCATTTCAACCCCCTCACCGCGAAGTCAACCACCCACATCCTCATCCCAAATCACTCATCCATCTTCCACAACCCTTCCTCTTCAATCATCAAAGGTCATAATATCTTCATCTTCTCAGCATTAGGGATCATCTTCTTCACTTTTATTAACTAGCGGCTCAGCGATGGCCCAGTCTCCATGGAACAATCCTGGGGCGGTTTTAATGTCTCCACCCCTGAGCCCAATACTGGCCCATCCTGATAAATGGCTACCTAAATTCAATCCATAAACAGGAATGCTAGCTGAAGAGCATATCAATAATTTCATGCTTTCTGTTAATCTCAGCAGAGTTACCAACGAGGATGCTGTCGTCCGGCTTTTTCCTTATACAATGCAAGTAACAGCCGGGTCATGGTACTTTTCGTTACCTTCCGGGTCCATCACAAGTTGGGACATTTTTCAAAGTCAATTCCTCACCAAGTTTGGCGACGACAGATCAACAACGACATTGATCAATGACCTATCTAATCTTAAAGCTGAGGCTAGAGAACCCATTAAAGATTTTAATTTACGGTTCAATAAGATCCTCAACAAAATTCCCGCTGCTTCTCAACCCAGCGAGGAAGTAAGATGTGAATGGTACATCACGACCTTACCATCAAACTTGGCTATATTCATAGATAGGGCAAAGAAGACGACCTTAGTTGAAAACTTGACAGAGGCGTTAGCAGTAGAAAAGCGCGTAGTTGCCCTAGAAAAGAGATCTGCAATAGAAGAACACAAATCTAAGAAAATCTCTTTCAAAGAAGACACCAAGAAGAAGCAAACGAGAGATCCTTTCGATATGGAAGGATTACAAAAAGTGTTAAAGGCCATGTCCAATGAGATGATTGACATAAGAAAACAAGTAGCAGAAACTTCTTCAAAAAAGCCCTACAGATCTTTTAAAAGAAATCCTCCCATGGAGGTGAAACCACCCAATGTTGTCTCAAACGTCGAATCTGAATAAGAAGAAGAAGAAGAGAATGCCACTGAAGGGCAGACCGATGATGAAGAAGTTGTGGAACTGCAAGGAATGTGGGATTTCATCCTCCCACAAGAAGAAGATCAAGAAGCATTTCCGGTTAGCACACGAAGCAAAAATCAACTTGATCCTCCCCAAACTACCCCTAAACAGAAGGGCGCAAGCCCTGCAACAAAAGACAAGGTCGCAACAAAGAAAACAACCGGTAGAGCGACCCAATTTAGCCCAGTCCAATCAGATCAAGCACCTCCATCAAGAACACTGATAGTGTCGGATGAAATGGAGTATAACATTATCGATGACATGAAAAAGACTAGGGTTAATATCACTCTTTACGAATTGAGCAAATTGAAACATCAACAGAAAATAATGATGAAAGAATTACATGCCGTGCCTACTACATCTTTACCTACAGTTGTAGCTTCCCACAACATGGGAAGACCTCCAACCAACATGATCAATAAGATTGATCCAAATGACATTGCCTTGATTGGAGGAAGAATAAGATCCCATACTCCTCCTTTTCTTCTCACTTATGAAATTTTCAATAAGAACATGCACAATTGCTTGGTTGATTCTGGTGCTTCAACGAATATTTTACCCAGATAAATATGTGCCAAATTGAATGTTCAGCCACAAAAATCCGTAGTGCGCATAGTTCAACTTGATCGATCTCAAGTCGAAGTGATTGGTGAACTTAACCAAGTGACCATAAGATTGTCGTCTAACCCGAAAGTATGCCAGGTTATCGACATTCTAGTAGCTGATATCCCTGAATTCTATGGTTTAATTCTAAGCAGGGATTGGTCCAAAAAAATCCACGGATATTTCTCGACCGACTGGTCGCACATGTGGTTACCCTACAATGGTAAACCGAATCAAATAAAGGTTGAATGAGAGTTGCACCAAAAGTACATAGTGACAGAATTGGAAGGAGAGAATTAAGCAATAGCATACAACAGTAGTATCATAGGCAATTACTCGGTAGATTCTTTCCTCAGCAATTTCAATGATCACACCTCACCTTAGTTAGAAAATTCAGTTTTGTCCCAAGTTGAAATTTTTTCCCAAACTGATGATTCAAAATGTTTTAAATTTTTAGATAACTTTGTAAATACATATTTATTTTGGAAATTATATTTTGATGGCTCTAAATCTAACGAGGGAGCAGGAGCAGGATGCGTTCTGATTAGCCCAGATGGAAACAAGATCATGCTTACATGCAGACTTGAGTTCGATTGCACAAACAATACAGCGGAGTATGAAGCCTTGGTGCAAGGCCTATACAAAGCAATCGGGTTGAATGTTAAGTATCTTCAAGTCTTTGGAGATTCTGAAATTATCGTCAAACTGGTACGTAACACCATACATTGCCTGTCAAGTCATTTAAAGCATTATCAATCTTTAGTACAAGATCTGACTTCACATTTCATAGCATTCAATATTTCGTCAATCCCAAGACTCCAAAATGCGAGTGCAGACATGTTAGCTAACGTAGCCTCTAGACTTATTCCCTCTGAAGATTTTAGTCCAGATAGGTTCTCAATAGAATTAATCTTTAGACCATCCATCCCTGACAACATCACCAACTGGAGAGTATTCAACGACGATCCTGACATTGTAAATTTCCTCACTTCTGAAGGATCTTACTCAAATCAAATAATTGACGAAGACCATCATGATCACCAAATATAGCAAAATAGCACTGATAATGCTATACCTAAATCGGTGGTTAAGTTATAAGATTTGTATGATTTAAAAAGTCGGTTTAAAAGGTCTGGCAATTCTAAACTCTACAGTTCAACTCTGAATTATGAATTAGTAAACCTAGGAACCGATCAGAAGCCGCAAAACGTTAATCTAGGCCACGGCCTAGCCCTTGAAGAAAAATCAGCATATATCCGTCTCCTGAGACAATACAAAAACGTTTTTGCATGGAATTACGATGAGCTGAAGACATACAACACTTCTATCATTCAACACACTATCCCTATGATTGACAATGAGAAACCTGTCCAGTAGAAGCTCAGAAAAATCCACCCCAACTTAGAAAATCAGATAAAGACCGAGCTAAATAAGTTGTTGAGAGCCAGAATAATTTTCCCCGTCAGACATTCCAAATGGGTATCCAATATGGTGCCCGTTAGAAAGAAAAATAGAGATATTAGAATCTGTATTGATTTCCGGAATCTCAACAAAGCCTGTCAGAAAGACAATTTTCCCCTCCCACCTATGGAGCAAATACTACAGGCAGTAGCAGGCTCAGAATTAATGTCTTTCCTGGATGGATTTTCAGGATACAATCAAGTGTTGGTACATCCCGATGATCAGTTGAAAACCACATTCTGAACCAAATGGGGCACATACGCATATCAGAAGATGCCATTCGGTCTTATCAATGCCGGCGCTACCTTTCAGAGAGCCATGGACATCGCGTTTAAAGGTTTAGTCAATAAATCGATAGTGATTTACCTGGATGATATAACAGTGTACTCCAAGAAGCGAAGCGACCATCTCAAAGACTTGAATCAAATCTTTCAAAGATGTTTGAGGTATGGGATTTCACTTAACCCAAAGAAATATTTTTTCGCATTAAGTGAAGGGAAATTACTAGGATTCATAGTGTAAAAATCTAGTATTCACATTGAACCTGACAGAATCAAAGAAATTTCCGAAATATCCATGCCCCATAACAAAAAGGCCATGCAATCTTTCCTTGGACAAATCAATTTTGTAAAAAGGTTTTTCCCGGATTTTTCACGTATTATCTCTCCTTTACAAAATATGATAAAAAAGAATTCAAATTTTAAATGGGGTCAAGATGAGCACGAAGCATTCAACTTGATCAAACAAGCTATCATCAACGCTCCATCTTTAGCTACCCCAAACTTTTCAGAATCTTTTATCTTATACACTTTTGCCTCAGAGAAATCTTATGCTGTGATTTTAACTCAAACAAATCAAGAGAAGGCGGAAGCTCCAATTGCATTCTTTAGCTCGAACTTACAAGGTGCTGAGCTCAATTATTAAGACGTGGAGAAACAGGCATATGCTGTTTTCAAAGCGATCAAATATTTCAGACCTTTCTTACTTAAAGCCCACACCAAAGTCGTAGTGCCGTTTCCAGCGGTAAGAAACCTTCTGGTACAGAAGGATGTGGGCGAAAAGAGAGAAAATTGGATTACTGCTTTACAAGAATACGATCTTGAGATCAAGCTGGCGAACATCGTAAGAGGTCAAGGCTTCTGCAAGATGTTAGCTGGAGTATCGCAAATTCCTGAGAACTCATCTGAAGAGGTACATACATATGAGGTAAGCCTAAACGACGCAGAATCATTATATGCGGACACCATTTATTATCTTAAGAATGGGTATGCTCCATCACACCTGGATCACACCAAGAAAAGAGCTCTGAGATTAAAAGCTAAACAATACCAGCTCATAAATGATGTTCTGTTTAAAAGGAATTACGATTTTGTACTTCTTAGGTGTCTTGAGAAAAGTGAAGCCGAAAAGGTTTTGCAGGAACTCCACGATGGACCAACAGGTGGACACTATGCTGGAGAAGCTACTGCGCATAAGATCTTACGTGCAGGATATTATTGGCCCACGCTGTTCAAAGACTCATACAATTACGTAAGGAAATGCCAAATCTGCCAGACTGCCGTAGGGAAACAAAAGAAATCGTCCATGCCACTACAGCCGGTTAACATCGAGCAACCATTCAGCCAATGGGGCTTGCACATAATAGGTGAGATCGTTCCTCACTCTTCTAAGCAGCATAGGTATATCCTCACGGCAACAGATTATTTTACTAAATGGGTAGAAGCAGTTCCTCTCAAGAGTGTTAATTCTGAAAACATTATTGAATTCATAGATCAATTTATCATCACTGGGTTTGGATAGCCAACGACCTTAATGTTTGATAATGCATCATACTTTTCTGGAAATACAATGACTAAGTTTGCACTTAAAAGAGGTTTCAAACTAAAGTATTCTGCCAATTACTATCCGCAAGGTAATGGGTTGGCTGAATCAACAAACAAAAACCTAATCAGGATTATTAAAAGAATAGTCGACCAAAACCAAAAGAATTGGCACAAAGCGCTGGTAAATGCTTTATGGGCAGATAGAATTACAAAGAAAGCTTCAATCAGCACTTCTCCCTTTAATTTAGTTTATGGGAAAGAAGTGGTTCTTCCAACTCACTTAGTCATTCCATCTTTGTCTTTAGTACAACACATTGATGAAGTATCTACTTCCTCCTTACAATTGAGACAAATGGAGATAATCAAACTAGAAGAACGACGAGAACAAGCTAAGAAAACCCATGCTCATCACCAAGCGCTAATAAAATCCTCTTTTGACTCAAACATCATAACGAGAAAGAACTTTCAGATGGGAGATTTAGTTTTGAAATGGGATAAGGCTCATGAAGAAAAGGGCAAGCATACGAAATTTCAGAAGCTGTGGCTTGGTCCTTTTCAGATTGTAGAAGTCATAGGCCCATCGATGTTTGTGTTGTAGGATTTGCAGGTAGAAGAGATTCTTTGCCTGTGAATGGATAGATTCTTAAAATGTATTTTCCATAGAAGATCATTCTTCTATTTTTGTAGGATAGTTTTAGTTTTTTTTTTTATTATTTATTATTTTGTTTTTCTCTTTCTTATAAATAAAACTGGTTGTAAATGATCATTGAAAAGGATTCATGAAAGAGCACACCAACTCTCTATCAGATTTTGATTTCACTTGTACAAATAGCAAAACTTTTCGAAAAATCTGATTTTTATTATTGAAAAATAGAGTTAACTTTAGCCTGAATATGATATTAGTTTCAACCTCTCAAAAAACTTTGATGAAAACAACCTTTGGTAAAAAATTGTTTTATGTCAGCACAATGAAAGGTATCATCAATGACAAAATAAATATTCTCTGTAAAGCTGTTGTTTTCAAACTCTATTATTGTCGTCTAGAGCTTTCTTAAGGAAAAACAATGAATTCCTCTCTGCTAAAGGAAACCGCAACATTTAGAGAAACAATCCGAGAAAACACTATATCTCAAAGAATAAGAGGTCTCATCACGAGCCGACTTATCATGATCACAGATATTATAACTTGCTGACTTTGCCAATTCTGTCTATCAAAACAGGGCAACGACTCAAGATTGTTGCAATCAAAAGACAAGGGGTCTCATCACGAGCCAGCTTGTTCAGCAAAAGTGTAAGTCAAGTGAATGACTGTGTCATAATTTGGCCACCAAACCAAGACATTGTTCTTTAGAGAATAAAAAAAGGAAAAAGTGTCGAAAAGGATTTTTCTCTGAAATGTTGTAAATAACCTCAAGCAGGAAAAAGGATCATTGTTGGATAACATGGTAACCCTGTTGAGGCTATGGACGCTTGCGGGCAGCAGAGGCTCTACCTACGACAAATGAGCATATTTTAAAGCCAGTACGCAGAGAAGACCTTATTTTATCTTTAAAAAGGACCGAGTAATGTCTGGTGTGAATGCAAGAACTAAGCCTAAGGAAGTAGACAATTGGAATAAAAGAAAGGTTGAGACAAAGTATCATTGACAGGATAAGGGGTAATCTACTCTATCTGTCCATAACAAAATTTAGACTTATGAAATTTTTTCTGTTTCGGAAGTGGAAATATCAATAGAAAAGCAGAGATAACTGGTTCTTCACTGTGAATCGCCATTGTTGTGGTCACCAACAACCCCCCTCTTTGTTTGGTATTAGCAATAACATCAAGCAAAGGGGGACCCTTAACAAAAATCCCAAAAATATTTTTGTCAAAATTTTTGTATTTAACTCCCTAAAAACTATGTCGCATCGCAAAGAGAGAGTGAAGCGTTTTCCTATGCGCATAAATAAGCTGCAAAGAAGCGATGCGAAATTCATCACATCGCATATTTTGAAAGTGCCCTTAAAAGAAAACCTAAGGAATCGTTGACGGCCGATATGCGACGTCGCATAAGCAGCGCACTGCGATCAAATAAAAACTGCGATCTGCGATCTTACAAACTGCGATCTTACGATCTGTGATCTGCGATGGATGAGACTATCAATTGCTGCGATGACACTTCTCGACATCGCAATCCTCAATGCTGCGATGCGAATCACAGAAACCACTCATCGCAAAGTTTCCTCGGCATGATCTGTAAACCCAAAATTGAGCGCACACCTTAAGGGAAATTAATGATTGCACGCTTGAGTATCCAAGGATGATCTTGTTGCATTTTTCGAAGAGTCAAGTCATTATGAGTGTCATGATTATGCATTCATTAGAACTTAAAGCTTTCATGTCAATCTTTTCGTCAATTCTCTTTTCCTTTGCGTGAACTGTAAGGCAGCAACTAATATAAATCTGTATGCAGGAAACATCTAAGGAAAAGGGGAAAGCGTCAATACTAGAAGAACAGAGAGGAGATGCCTTCGCAAATGGATGCCGCATGCAGCAGGGCCGTGGATTCCAGAGTATCACTCAACAGACACTGATGAAAATAGACTATCCAAGACTCAGAGTCAAAGGCGCGCAAAAGCAGCATGTTTGCAAAAGATCCTGAAGCTCAGACTGGGTAAAGCAAAAAGAAAGACGCTGAAGAGGGAGGACGCCCCAGAAAATCCTAGAACAAAGAACGGAAGCAATTTTCAACACAGAAGATTGTTCAGGCGATGAAATCCCTAACTCATTGAGTCATTCGCATGGCCGGAAACCGAAATAGCAACAACACAATCAGTTTGAAAGAAATCTGGGTTATACTAAGTATACATACAGCGAATACACCCAGCAAGAGGAAGATTTTCGAAAATATCTTCTAGTTTTTCAGAAAGAGGTGCCAGCTTTTTTATTTCTACTTTTATCGCTCGAACAAAAGGAAAAGACAACTAGCCGACTCTCTCTAGGTGAACCTTGCATTGCTTACAACACTAAGGAGCAAATACAGAAATGGTTAGAAATTAGATTCAATTTTTAGAAATAAATTTGTTTTAGTAAAAGGGCGGTCATTTGAAGCCGTTTCCTAAATTTGTGTAATTAAGATTAGTTAGTTAGTAGTATTTAACCCTTCTCATGGCATTTGGAGAAGGGTCCGGAAATTTGTCAAAAAACTTGTCCTCAGAACATGCACTTTTGCACCCTCGGAGGGGGTTTTTGATGAATGGACAGATCGAGATTTATTTATGTTTGCATTTTAATGTCTGCTACTGATGTTGCACTTCTGTACTCTTAGTAGATGTTAGAAGTAAGTAGAGATAAATCGTTATTGCTTGAAGTTTGTGAGTGAAATCAGTCATAAATGGTACTTTTATCTCTTGATTAATTTTTGCTCATATTCTTAGAGTGATATACAGCTGAGTTGTTTATATGTTAATGTATGAATGTGTGGGTTACCATTTGGCACTTTTGTACGGTGGAGTCATTTTTTTGTGCTTGACATATGAATAACTGATTATGCGATATGCTGTTCACAACTGTTTTGCCTAACTTCTTATGCAGAATGGTTTATCTTAATTGATTTATACTCTTATGATAGCCGAATGATCTTTATTACCAGTTATTGTATGAAATCTTTTTAGATCGCATAATAGAAGAATTCTACCCTGGGTTAGTATAGATTAGATGTGTTGTTTTTGTTAGATTACAGTAGCATAGATTCAGTTTAGAGTTTAGAATTAAATTAGCTTAAAATTACCTCTATATTAGCATCGTCAAAATCTACACACACACACACACATCCTTTAGATTGGGAAGTTGGTCCCATTATCCCCAGTCGGACCCATTACATCAAACGGGCAAGGAGCCGCCAACTAGGTTCCGGACCGGGTGGGTATCTCCCTTGTTGTTGACCCGATTTTAGGGCCCTCAACAAGATGATAGTCAACTTTGTTGTCACCATATTCTACATCACTCTATTCATATATCTACTTAAAAACCTTCGTGAAGTCCTCATGTTCTATGTATTCCTATTCCTCTATATATGCATAATGGGTAAAAGAATCCATGTGCATAAGAATTACCAAAAGCTATAATTTTTGATGTGGGTGGCCTTGAATGCATGTTTTCCAACACATTTGTGTTGCGCTTTGTGTACTTGATGACTAGATGAAACAGTTGCAATAACCCCTCCACTTGTAATGCCTAGTCTACTTAACTTAATTTGGGCTTCAATATATTGTAGTGGTTTAAGATTTGTGTTAATGATGGTCTCCTTTTCCATTAGATAGTGGCTCCACTTTTTAACACTTGTACATTTTCATAGAGCTCCTTATTAAAGGTAGGATAGTTGAAAACTACCCCATGAAATACTTTAAAATGTTAACATATATGCCTTCCTCTTTGCATCAAGATTGCTCCCATGGCACACCCACTTGCATTTGTCTCCATTTCGAATGGCTTTTGCAAGTTTGATAATGTAAGACCCAATACTTGGTTGATTTTTCTTTTTAGCTCATCAAAATCCTTTTGTTGATTCTTCCCCCACTGGAAACCATTACCACTCACTATTATGGTTTAGAGTAGTCTAGCTACTACTGAAAATGAAGCTACAAAATTCTACAGGTATTGTGTCGCCCCAACAAAAATATTAACCTTAGAGAGGTTTGTAAGAACTAACCACTTCATGAGGGCCTCCATATTTGTAGGATCTATATTAAGTTCCCCTCCACCAATCATATACCAAAAATACACCAAATAATGATGGGATAACTCACATTTCTTAAGGTTAGTCAATAGTTGGTGTTTCCTTAAAGTCTCTAGCACTTGCATAAGATGTAAAATATGCTTCTCCCAAGTAGCACTGTAAACTAGTATATCATCCAAATATATTATAATAAATTAATCTAGATATGGGAGTAATACATAATCCATTAGTATCATAAATATAGTTGGTGCATTACATAAACCAAATGGCATGAACAACCATTCATACAAAACTTTCCTAGTTTTAAATGTAGTCTTATAGCTCTATTCTTCTTTGACTCGGACCTAGTGCTATTCTGATTTTAGTTCCATCTTGGTGAAGTCTTTTTCATGTTCAACTGATTTAATAAATCATTGATCCTAGGAAGAGGATATTGATTCTTTGGTGTAATATTTTTATTGCTCCATAATTAATGGACATTATCTAAGTCCCCTCCTTATTTGGTACAATTATGATGGGTGGCCCATAAGTTGAAGTGCTTAGTCAAATCATACCCTACTATAGTAGTTACTGCAACTACTTCTTCACTTTATTTTTCTTCTAGAGTGGACTATATATACAACCCAATATTCATCAATGGAGACCTTGGCGATAATTAGATTATATGTTCCACCTCCCTTTTGGATGGTATCCCTTTAGGCCTCTTTGTTAAGTCCCTATAATACTAGTGTATCCCCCTTATTGTTATTGTTGTACCCATGTAACCCCCATATTGTTATTGTTGTGCCCCATAGAAGCCCACTATTGTTATGTTGTGCCCTTACATTATTATTGTTATGTAGGCTCTAATTATATTGTGACCCCTTAGACTCCTATCTATACCAAGGAGGTCTTGTCATGTGTATCATCCAAGAATTTTTCATTTATTTAATTTAAAAGAGGTTTCCCCCTCGAAGAGGATAATTTTCAAGTTGTTGATCTATATTTTTTGAGTTGGTGGTATAACATTTGGTATTAGAGCTTTAGATTCTAGGGTTTCGCTTCTTCAAACAAGCTGTCTTGGAATTTTCACTATAATTATTTTTTCTACGAGACTGAAGAACCTAAAATGTTTACCACATGGAGCTGAAGTTTTGGTGAACTTAGTGCAAATATTTTAGAGCTAGGCTCGCTATATTTTTGGAGACATGATATGAGGATGTTAGGGTTTTTGCAGGCTCCATAATTCAATCTCAAATCGGTGACCTAGGGAAAATTGTCATAGCTTTCGTTTCAGGCATAAGTTTTGAATTTTGTAAAAATTGGCTAAAAGTGCACGAGCTTTAGTTTTTTGTATATCAATTTTAGAGCCAAATATTAAAACAATGACATGTGGCGTCCTGTACAACTTCGATCTACTGAACCAATCCATAAAAAGGTCATCTTGGGAGATTTGGCATAACACTTTCTTGAAGAATCCAATCTTGATCAGACTTGTGGGGTTGTAAAGAAGACTCGTAGGGATAGAACAAGAAGATATTTCAGAACTTAGAGATTTGAAATTACATAGTTACAACAATTTCATGACCAAGCTCCTAAAAGTAAGAAAACGGTGTGTATTTGTTTAAAAAAATGCATAAATTTTGTTTGAAAAAATAGTTTGAAGTAATTCCAAGGGAATATTGAAGCATAGATATTAGTATTGGGTTCTAAAATGCCTCCTATGAAAAAGAATTATACACCCATTAAGCCTGCAAAAAGCTCTACTATGACGCATGAAGATGAAGAATTGCAGCATGATATATCAAAATTATGGGACCAAGTGCAACAAATTTTGCTCTCACAAAGAGCAACCAAAGATGAACTAAAATGCGACATGGATGGTTTAAAAGAATACATGGAAAGTTTGAAGGATGGCATGGAAGATAATATAGATGGTTTTAAATTATACATGGAAGTTTTGAAGGAAGGTTTGATAAAATTGTTGCAAGAAACACTTCTGGTGGTGACAAGGTAATCCATGAAAATCATGATGAGGACAAAAGAAATATGAATTATGATTTTAGAGATTCTTATGTGGGGTTTAAGAACCACCAAATTCCAAAGATAGATATGAGGAAATTTGATGGAAAGGATATGGTAACATGGATACTGCAGATGGAGCGACATTTTGATCTACATGATGTGCAACCCTCACAAAAGGTACGCATTACATCTTTATATTTAGAACCAAGTCAGTTTGTATGGTATAGATGGCTTTGTTCTCTTAAACCACTTCTATCCTGGTCAAATTTTATGGAGGAGCACATTAAAGACTTCCAAAAAATGAATATTAGGGTAACTGATAGTCCATAGGATCATATGATTAATGCCTTCATAGGAATTTAAAATATAACATCCAACATGAGGTTTTCCTTTGGGAAGTCGATTCATTAGAGAAGGCATTCAGGGTGGTAAGAAAATTTGAAAGAAAAATTATGGCAACAAGGAAGTCTACCACTCACAACTATAAAGATGGAAGTGTTGTTACTCCTAGTCTTCCACAAGCTATAAGGTTGACACCACAAAAATAGAAGGAAAAAAGAGAAAAATGGCTTTGTTATAGTTGTGATAACAATTACACTAAAGGTCATTAGTGTGATAAGAATAAATTATTCTACAAAGAGTATGAAGAGGAGGAAGAAAATGAACAAGAAACATCAAAATAGGAGGATATATACCAAGAACCAACCCTAGAGAAAGAAGAAATGAACCCGACCATATCTTGTAATGCATTGGAAGGAATTACCACTCCTAAAAATCTCAAGATAGAAGGATATATCAAGAAGAAAAAGGTAATAGTGCTAATAAATTCGGGCAGTACCCATAATTTTATTCATTGTAAGATAACCAAGGAATTGAATTTCTTCCTATATTCTTCATCAGAGTGGTTGAAAATGGAGGAAATATAAATTTCTCTGGAAAGTTCCATTATATCAAGCTAACCATGGGGGACTATGTATTGAATAGTCCAATTATTTCCATTCCAATGGGTAATGTTGATGTTGTACTAGGAGTCCAATGGTCACAATCTTTGGGGGTGATAGCCTTCAATTTTCAAAAAAATTTCTTGAATTTTGTTTGGGAAGGAAAGGAAGTTGAATTAAGGGGTATCACAGGGAAAAAGGGAAATATAATCAACTCTAATGGCATGAAGAGACCTCTTAAGAAAGAAAAATGGGGCATAATTGCACAATTATGCTCTCTAGGGGTTCAAACATCGAAATCATTTATTTCTCCAGATCTCCAAAAAGTCTTGGACAATCATTCCAAGGCATTTGATACTCCCAAAGGCCTCCCACCTATTCGTGATCCTGATCATGTGATTCACTTGATTCCAGGAAGTGTTCCTCCAAGCATCAGGCCTTAAAAATATCGTTATTTCCAAAAGAGTGAAATTGAACGTATGGTTATAGAAATGCTAGAGGCTGGTATAATTCAACCTAGTCAAAGTTATTTCTCTGCTCTAGTAGTATTGGTGCACAAGAAGGATGGATCATGATGTATGGGTCCCAATTATAGGAATTTCAACAAGCACACTATTAAAGTTAAAATTTCACATTCCTATAAATGATGAATTATTGGATGAATTAAATGGAGCAATTTACTTCACCAAGTTGGATCTTCATTTAGGATATCATCAAATTAGAATGAAGACTGAAGACATTCTGAAAAAAACATTCAAAACTCATGAGGGTCATTATGGAATTTTGGTCATGCCTTTTTTCCTTACTAATGTATCTTCCACATTTCAAGGTTTGATGATTTCCATTTTTAAACCCTTCCTTAGAAAATTTGTGTTATTATTTTTTGATGATATAATAATCTACATCAAGTCTTGGAAGGATCATGTTCAACATGTTGACAGGGTGCTCAAACTATTGGAGGACAAACAATTATATGCAAAAACCTCCAAATGTTTCTTTTGAGTACCAGAGGTGGAATATTTGGGTCATATTGTATCTCACGAGGGTGTTAAGGTAGACCCTAACAAAATTAAATCCATTAAGGAATGGAAAATCCCCACAACCATAAAGCATCTTCAAATGATTTCTTAGGTTGATAGGGTATTATCACAAGTTTCTTAAGAATTATGGGAGAATAGTGACACCTCTAACATCATTACTGAAGAAAGAGGCATTTTCTTGGACTCTAGAAGCAACAAATGCCTTTGAACATATTAAAGAGGAAATATGCCAAGCATTGGTCTTAGCTATGCCAGACTTCAATTTTTTTTTTTTTTTTTGTGGAATGTGATGCATTAGCAAATGGAATTAGTGCAGTTTTAATGCAAGAAGGAAGACTCATTTCTTTTGAAAGTCATCCAATCAAAGGAAAGTATTTACACAAACCTATTTATGAGAAGGAAATGTTGGAAATACTACATGCACTAAAGCAATCGAGACCTTACCTAATGGGAAGCCACTTCAAGGTTAAAACAAATCATGATAGTCTTAAATAGTTTTTGGAACAAAGATTATCTTCAGAAGAGCAGCAAAAATGGGTGACAAATATGTTGGGTTATGACTTTGAAATCATCTAGAAAAAGGGAAGAAAAATGTTGTTGCAGATGCACTCTCAAGAAAGGATGAGGATGTGGAAGAATTGCTTTATGTCATTTCTATTATCCAACCTGAGTGGATAACTGAAGAAAGGGATGAATGGAAGAATTATGAAGTGGTGTGGTCACTCATTCAAAATTTGCAGCAATATCCAGATACAGCTAGTACATTTAGCTGGAAAAATGAATCATTATGGTACAAATATCGCTTATATATTTGTAAGAATTCCCAGCTCAAACAAAATATTCGTTTGGAATTGCACACCTCTCCCTTAGGAGGGCACTCAGGATTTTTATAAACTTACCATAGGGTCAAGAAGGAATTTTTTTGGGATGCCCTTAAATCTGATATGAGAAGTTTGTGGAAGAATGTTTGGTTTTCCAACAAAATAAAGTTGAGACAATTAAGATCCCAAGTCTATTACAACATTTATCCATTCCAAGTTAGCGTTGGAGGAGGTCTCAATGAATTTTATCACAGGTTTACCCAAGTCTGAAGGAAAGAGTGTCATCATGGTGGTACTTGATAGACATACCAAGGATGCACACTTTTTTGCATTATATCATCCTTTTAAAGCCAGTACAGTTGCTACTACATTTATGGAAACAATTCAAAAGCTTCATGGAAATCCAAAGATTATAGTAAGTGACAAAGATCCCATTTTGAACAGAATTTTTTGGATGGAATTATTTTCTTGTCTTGGTACTCAATTAGGTCAGAACTCATCTTATCATCTTCAATTTGACGGGAAAACTAATATTGTGAACAAATTTTTAGAAGGATATATTCGTTATTTTGTATATGATAAACAAACACAATGGGTCAAGTGGTTACCTCTAGTTGAATGGTGGTATAACAATTCCTTCCATACTATAGAGAAAATGACCCCATTTATGGAACTTTATGAATATCATCAACTATCCATCACATCATCTTTAAGAGAAAATTCTAAGGTTCAAGCAGTGGAAGACCACATAGAGCATCAACAAAAAGTTCTCCAACTCTTAAAGGATAACTTCATTCCATAGCATAATCGAATGAAACAATCAACAGATCAACATCATAGTGAAAGAAGTTTTGATATAGGTGACTGGGTATTTTTACGGTTACAAACATACAAACAAATGTCTCTCAAGCAAGCTAAGAAGGATAATAAATTACCACCCAAGTACTACGGTCCTTAAAAGGTGTTGCAAAAGAATTTTAGTATGGCATACGAATTGGAGGCCTGCATCTTCCTGAGTACACCCAGTTTTCCATGTTTCATGCTTAAATAAGGTTATTGGTGACAAGCTTCTAGTTCAAACAGTGTTTGCCAAAACTTGACGAAGAAGGGAAAATCACATTTGAGGTTGAAGAAGTCATGGAAAAAGAACTCGATAGCCATAGAATTGATCAATTTCATAGTATCTCATTAAGTGGAATAATTCCTTGCTAAAGATTCCACATGGGAGGATGATAATTTTATACAGAAGCATCCAGAATAACTCAAGCATTGAAGAAACACTATTTTTAAGGAGAGGGGCATGTTAGGTCCCTATAATACTAGCGTATCAACCTTATTGTTATTGTTGTGCCCATGTAGCCTCCATATTGTTATTGTTGTGCCCTATAGAATCCAACTATTGTTATGCTATACTATTACGAAATTATTGTTATGTAGGCTCTGATTATATTGTGACCCCTTTGACTCCTATATATACAAAAGAGGTCTTGTCATTTTTATCATCCAAGAATTGTTCATTTATGTAATGTAAAGGTGTTTTCCCCCTCAAAGAGGATATTTTTTAAGTTGTTGATCTATATTTTTGTGAGTTGGTTTCATAACATTCTAGCTCTCTTCTTCTTTGACTCGAACCTAGTGTTATCCTGATTTTAGCTCCATCTTGGTGAAATCTTTTACATGTTACAACTGATTTAATAAATCATTGATCCTGTTATCTCAAAATCAGGCCTTGGAAGGCTACAGATCAGGAAGACTTCAAGTAACTGAATCAAACCAATCTTTTGGCTAAGGCTTAGCCTCCTTAGCCTAAGAGGGTTCTCTCAAAGGATTAAAGGTTTTTGATTATGATCAAGGGCTAACTCTTTGTGAAACAAATAAAAATAAAAATGGTGGAAACAAAATTAACAAGTATCCATTGGGCATATGGAGTCATATGTGATCTAGTATATACAGTAGGATTGGATTTGCATAAAAGTCAAGGCATTCAGATTTCAATATAGGTAGAGCACACCACACACAAAGAAGATAGTCAATGAGTATATGAAGGAAATTAGAACACTGCAAGTGATTTCTAAGTAATAAAATACTCATAACACTATAGATAACATGGAAGGACAACAAAAGAAACTCATATATTGAACTCTATATGATTCTTGAGAAGCATAAGCCAGTACTGTATTACCAGAAAAACAGAGTCTTTACATAGGCCAAATATCATAGCTTTTTTTCTATAAATTTTTAACCCTTATTACCTTTCTCTTTCCCCTATATATAGAGCTCTTCTACCTGACTGAGATTCCTCCTCAAGCATGAGGGAACTCGAAATCTACTTCTAATGACACCTATTCAACTTTTAACTACCTATTAAATATAACAAACTGCTACTAGACTTTCTAGAGATCTAAATCAAATAGGAGTCTAACTCCATATTATGCTAATAATAGCCTTAATTACAATCATTCTCGTTCTTTGACATGTGGTCCTTTTTTAGTTTGGCTATGGTGGATGTTCAAAGCTCCATACTGGTCTTCAATGTTACACTTTCTCCATTGCCCCTGAAAAATAGAAAACTGTCCCTCTTTATCGGCCTTTGGTTTTCCTCAAATATGTTCGAATCCAATGAACTATGCCCTTCATCTTTGATTATACAAAACATATCAGAATGCCACATCCTTGATGTGCTATCAACCTTTTCCTTGTGTGAAGACAAAAGCTCCTCCAAGCTGTCTGACATATCTTGGACTGTAGTAAATAAGATCACTTTATGACAAAAAGTTTAGAGTTGGATTCGAATACAAGTTTCCTCCACCTGTCTTGACCTTGTTGAAAGTTGATACTTGTAGATGATCCCTTGAAGATATTCCCTTTTCAAAAAATTTCCACTTGTATTTCAAAATCGGTTGACTGAGATTAGATTGTGTAGCTTCAGCAGTTTCGTAGTGCGCTACGAAATTGTTGTGCATTAGTCATCATCTTCAGCAGTTTCGTAGCGCGCTACGAAATTGTTGTGCATTAGTCATCATCTTCAGCAGTTTCGTAGCGCGCTACGAAACTGCTGTGTTATTCCAAAAAACATAGTTTTAACCAAATTTTTTCTATTTTAAGCCTCTTGATATTTAAACATCCCTTTCAACCTGCTCCAAGGCCTTTCAAAACTAAATGGAAAGTATGATTCTTCAAGAAATATTATACCAAGCAAAACCATCAAAATTTGAAACATAGCCTTACTTGAAATGGGATTTCTTTAAGGAAATTCTTTCTACTGACTTAACTGTATCTTTAAGTCTTCAATTTGTTTCTTCATGACCTTGATCCTAGATCTGAGGTTTGTATTGACCTTTCTGATAAATTGAGCTTCCTTTATTGCAAGAACAGTCCAGCTACGGAATTGAACATTAAAATCAACCACCTCGGGTATTTGAAATGTTTGGTCCTCCCAACGAGCTTGCATTTGGTTAAAACAAGCCTCCTTAACTGCAAATTTCCTGGCAGCTTTCTTCAGTCTAGCAATTTCAAAGTTGGCCAATTCCAATCTCCTTTTCAAGTCTTCCACACTATCTTCTTCTTGAATGGTAACTGCTTTGCCTTTATCCTTTCTTTCATGAGGCTCTGTCACCTCCCCTGTTTCATCTGCTCTTGGCAGTACCTCCTGTATTTGTTTAAACTTCTTCGTTATGGGTCTCCTGGGCTTAAAGACAAATTAATCAACCTGATCATCAAACTTGAGTTTTTTTGAGGCTTTGACTCTCTTAGCCTTGTCTTTTCCTGACTCTATCAAATCTGCTTGAACTAGTGGAGATTCTTCAATGTCGATGGCTTGCAATAAGTCATTTAAATCTCCCTTTGAAACAGGGCTTTCTTCAATAATCCTTGATTTGACTTTTTCTTTAGCTACCTGGCTCCTAGTCCTTCTTCTTTGAACTCCTTCACATGTGCTTGATTCATGTGCAGCTTCTTTGACCTAAGCTTTCTCTTTAAGGGACTGCTGGGGTGTACCCTAGATAGTCAGTGGCCTGGTGGATTCTCTTACTTGCTTCCTTGCCTTTAACTTTGAAAACCTCCTAGATCTTGTTTATGCCTGATGACCAGTTGTTGTTGGAAGATCTTTTGCAGCTTGAGGGTTGATACCGGTCTTGTTCTTGAAACCAAACATGAATATGAATGTGTGCCAGTCCCTACCTACCCTCTGGAGTTCATGCAGAACAATCAACTTAACCAAGCCATGGTGGAACAATGAAGTCTCATAGGCTTCTTTCCTTAGCTGCACCTTGTCACACATTTTTCTTAAGCTACGGAATAAGTAAAAAGGTAGATCAATAGATGTATTTCCTGTGAAATGCAACAAAAGTTTAAAATGATATGAATACACCTTATTATATCTCCCTTCAAAGGTAAGGTACTTCTGTATACAGGTAAGAAAATTGGCATATGACTCTTTGACATAACTTCTAGGAACAAACTTGTTTAAATCTAAGTTAACGAACTCCTGTTTCAAAAATTCTTTACATGGGGTCATATCAAATTTGAAATTCTTAAACCAACTTTCTTGCCCCCTTGGAATCTATGTAATTGTGGATATTATGTCTGGTGAGACCTGCAATTCCAACATACCAACCTTTGAGTTTAGTCCTGTGAAATTTAGGGCAAATTCCTTGGTGACCTGTGCATGACCTCCCTGGAGTTTCTTGCAAAAATTCCAACATCTAGCTTGTTTAAATGCATGCTCGACTTCTCTGTTCTTCAAGGTTATGTCTAAACCTTCAGGTTCGTTTCTTAGGGATCTGCCTGATCTATGGTCTTTTCTTTTTGCCGATCCCTCCATGAAGGTTTGAAACACTATCGCTGCCCAAACTTCAATCTCTACCTTGCTTGAATGGCTGTTATGAAACTAGCTCAAGAAAAGATAGAAAAGATAGATCAACGCCTTAGAATTCAGCCTCTTCGAGGGGGCAACCTCCTTTACATTACATAAATGAACAATTCTTGGATGATACAAATGAAAAGACCTCCTTTCTAAATATAGGAGTCTAAGGGGTTATAACATAATCAGAGCCGACATAACAATAATAATGTAAGGGCACAATAATAACGATAGTGGGCTTCTATGGGGCACAATAGTGACAATATGGGCACTACATGGGTACATCAATATAATAAGTGGGTTATACTAATAACAATAAGGGGTTACACTAGTAGTATAGGGGCCTAACATGCCCCTCTGTTGTCCTCAATGCTTGAGTAGTTCTTGATGCTTCTGTATAAAATTCTTGTCCTCCCATGTGGAATATTCAGCGGGTAAGTTCTTCCACTTGATGAGATACTCTGAAATTGATCGATTTCGTAGCTGTCAGGTTCTTGTTTTTGTGACTGCTCCAGGTTCCAATATGACTTTTCCTTCCTCTTCAATTTTTGGAAATATTGCTTGAATTGGGATCTTTTGCAACTTTTGAATAAGTGGCCATACTTCTTCGTCCTTCTTCCATTCATCCCTTGCTTCGTTTATCCAATCTGGTTGGATAATATAAATAGCACAAAACAATTCTTCCACATCCTCATCCTTGAAGAGTCTTCCCATTTGGTAAGGTCGCCATTTTTTAAGTGCATGTAGTATTGCCAACATTTCCTTCTCATAAATAGCTTGCTTGAGATGTAGTAGTAGAAATACCCAATCACCTACATCAAAGAATTTCTCACTATGATGTTGATCTACCTGTTGTTTCTTTTGATTTTGCACCGAAGTGGCGTTATCCTTTAAAAGTTGGAGAACTTGCTGTTGATGCTCTATGTGATCTTTCTCTGCTTGAACCTTTTTCTTCTTGATATGTCCTTCTATCTTTTGAGGAGTGGTAATTTCTTCCAGTCCTTTACAAGATATAGTCGGATTCATTTCTTGATGCTCGATGTGATTTTTCACTTCTTGAACATTTTTCTTCTTGATGTGTCCTTCTATATTGATAGTTTGAGGAGTGGTAATTTCTTCCATTGAATTACAAGATATGGTTGGATTCATTTCTTCTTTCTCGATGTGATCTTTCACTTCTTGCACCTTTTTCTTCTTGATATGTCCTTCTATCTTGAGAGTTTGAGGAGTGGTAATTCTTGCCAATGCTTTACAAGGTATGGTCTGATTCATTTCTTCTTTCTCTGGGGTGGTGTCCTGGCATAAATCCTCTTCTTTTGATGTTTCTTGATCCTCTTTTTCCTCCTCTTCATATTCTATGTAAAATAATTTCTTCTCAGCACACCTATGACCTTTAGTGCATTCGCTATCACAATTGTAACAAAGCCCTTTTTCTCTTTTTTCTTCCAATTGTTGTGGTGTAACCCTTGTAGGTTGTGGAAGGGTGGGAGAAACAACACTTCCATCTTTATAGTTGTGAGGGGTATGCTTCCTGGTTTCCATAATTTTGCTTTCCATTATGTCACAAAGCCCTTTTACTCTTTCCAATTGTTGTGGTGTTGCTCTAAAGAAGGTGTTGCTCTTTGTATCCTCATAATGTGCTATCATTTCCTCCGTGAAAATTGACCATGTAACAAGTTTTTTACGAGAAAAAAATCCCTTCATACCATAAAAATTGATCTGGTTCTAAATATGAAGATGCAATACATACCTTTTGTAACAGTTGTACACCATGTAGTTCAAAATATTTCTCCATCTAAAGTATCCAATTTACCAGATCCTTGCCATCAAACTTCCTCATCTTGTTTTTTCTTGATTTTAGGAGTTCAACATTGAAATGACTGTAACTCTGTGCTTTCAGATCTTTAAGTTCTGAAATTGTGAACTATAGCAGCCCTCTGCATCCTCTTTCCAATGCCACCAGTCTGATCCAAATTGGATTCCCTAAGAAAGAGTTATGCACAATCTCCCAAGATGACCTGACTATAGACCTTTCCAGAAGAGTGAAATTGTATGAAGTTCCACGTGTCACCGTTTCAACCTTTGGATCTGAAAAATTCATACAAGAAACTACAATCCGTATTATTTTTGTACCTTCTTATGAAATTTCAATCCGATCCCCAGAGAGAAAGTTATGATGATTTTCCCTAGGTCACATGTTTTGAATGTAATTCAGGAGTCTGCAAAATGACCAACTTCCTCAGATCATATCTCCGCAAATATGGCGTGAAAAGCTCTGAAATTCGGACCCAAGGTTTAGTGCGATTTCTTCTCCAATGGGTTTTTCTTGCGACTTCTGAAACATTACAGAAAAAAAGTTATAGGGGGGCTCGACTGATAAGGACCCTTTAGGGGGCTCGACTGTTAAGGAGAGGAGAGGAGAGGAACTTTAGTTGCTCGACCTTAAGGACCTTTAGGTGCTCGACTGTTAAGGAGAGGGAGAGGGAGAGGAGAGGGATGGAGTCACTCACTATTCATATGGTGAGGGTGCGTTAGCACACTCGTAGAATGCCATGATGACCTGTTTGGAGCAACGAAACCCTAGAATCCAAAGCTCTGATACCAAATGTTATGAAACCAGCTCAAGAAAAGATAGAAAAGATATATCAATGCCTTATAATTCAGCCTCTTCGAGGGGGCAACCTCCTTTACATTACATAAATGAAAAATTCTTGGATGATACAAATGAAAAGACCTCCTTTCTATATATAGGAGTCTAAGTGGTTATAACATAATCAGAGCCGACATAACAATAATAATGTAAGGGCACAATAATAACAATAGTGGGCTTCTATGGGGCACAATAGTAACAATATGGGCACTACATGGGTACATCAATATAATAAGTGGGTTATACTAATAACAATAAGGGTTTACACTAGTAGTATAGGGGCCTAACAATGGCTGCCTCGCTTGATAACAATGTATTCAAATTGAAAACTTGCATATTTGTTCCTCATGCAACGAATACAATCATCAGTAAGACTGTGAATACCTAGCTTTTCTTGGAACTTGCAATCCGTGTGTACCAATGTACCTAGTGGCTGTAATAATGGAGATAAGCGGTTGGACATGATATGTGGAGTGCATAAACTGACAATGAATGACATAACCATAACCTAACTTGATAGATTTGACAGTTAGGAAAGATTCACTGCGGAATGCACGAATCTCTGATTTCGTAGCGCAGTCAGTGTAAATTTTGAATTATGCACTACGAAATCACCTAAAACATGTCGCGCTGCGAAATCACCTAAAACATGTTGCGCTGCGAAACTACTAAAAAGGATTTATGCGTTGTGAAAACACTTCAAAATGATTACATGCGCTACGAAATCACCTAAAGAGTTTTGTGGCACATGGTAACCTTTGAACAAACTGACACATGGTTATGAGACCGGTAATGAATGAGAATGACCAATGAGAATGCATAGTTGACTTAAGACTCCTAAGACTCAGACTCTAAGGCAAACAAAAATCAAACTTAGACTAGCATTGACCTTTACCATCAAACTAATGTGAGACGTTTTGGCATTAGAATTCTTAAGTGATAACAGATCCTAGGAAGAGGATATTGATTCTTTGGTGTAATAATTTTATTGCTCCATAATTAATAGACATTATCTAATTCCCCTCCTTATTTAGTACAATTATGATGGGTAACCCATAGGTTGAAGTGCTTGGTCAAATCACACCCTATTATAGTAGCTACTGCAACTACTTCTTCACTTTATTTTTCTTCTAGAGTTGACTATATATACAACCCAATATTCAACAACTAAGAGTTTAGTGATAATTAGATTTTTTGTTCCACCTCCCTCTTAGATGGTATCCCTTTAGGCTCTTGGAACACTCCTCTCTATTCTTGTAGCAACTCCTCCAACTGATGCCTTTTCTCTTTAGTACACCCCTCAAAGGACACCTTTTCTCTTATTGATTCATTATTAGACTGATTTATCCTAAGAAAAGTGAAACATATTTCTTACTGGAATTATTTATCTTTGTGGTTAGGTTTTCACTTAATAGTGAGATCTTTGAATTGCCTTTATGCACATTGATGATGTAGGATTTCCCATCCTTGATTAAGTAGAATTGATTTTCTCTTCGCATGATGATTTCAACCCCTAATATACATCTAGGGGATTCCAAATCCTATTCCACATACGTCAATGGGTACTACATATAATTCCACTTCATTAATACAATCAATACTTACATCAGATTTAATCTTGTAATTTTTTCTTACCTTGGTCAATGCATACATTTCTACACATCCCAATGGATATGATCTAGGATGATCGTAAATGTCCAATCCAAGCTTGTTGACCATATTTGCTACTATGATACTAGCATATGATATGGAGTCAAACAAAGCATTTATCTTGGTATTCTTTAATTGGATCTTGATGTGGAAGAGTTTGGTCATATCCTTCTCTTCTTGGTAATAAAAGGATACTCAAGTTCACCTCCTTATACACTAATATGTAGACAATATTCTCATCCACATCAGAGCTACTTTTGATTTTATTTCTTGGATTTGTGGCTAGAATTTTCTTTTTCTTTGCATTCTTGATGTGGTTCTTCTAGCTTTGATGTGACCATCAACGTCTTTATGGTTATGATTTTTGATGGGATCCTTGGACTGATTTTAATGGATATTGTATTCTTATATTCCCCCCTTTCCACTTCTTAGTCCCCTTGTTGGAAGCTCCCCGGTGTTCGTTTTGATTTCTTGACTTCCCTTCCTTGTGGCCTATGATTTCTAGATATTGTACCTATACACATTCCTTATCCATTATCCTTGGATTGAAAATCATCGCTTACTTTTGTATATTGATATGTATGCCCCTCAGATCCTTAAAAAATTCATCTAGTTTCTCTAGAAAGATGCCTAACATAATGCACATGTTTATAAATTCAGTGGTTTACTCTTATACACTCTACCCTTGCCTCTACTTGAAGTAGTGCCACCATATCCATTAGTCCTCTAGATACCTGATAGGGTAAAATTGGGACTTTATGGGGGATTCAAAATTTTCCCAACTACATACTAACATATCAGCCTCTAGTCTAAGTGTTTCCATATGTATTTTTCACCAGGTTAAAGCATGTCCCTCTAACTTTAGTCTACAAAATGAAATAATTTGCTCTATATGGTGAAAACTACAATAAAATCTTATTTATTACAACTAATGATTAAGTTTTTAATGCACTATTATCACCTTGGTATGGATTTATGTTCACCTTTACTTCCATATTGAATAAGGTCTATGAAGGGTTAAAAACACTTGAACTTGACTTCTCTTTATTGGGAACTTTATGTGACTCCTTTTTTGGGTCTTGCTAATCTCTTGATTTCCACGTTGATCAAACCTATGAGTTAAATCATACATCATCTTTAAATTTTCCAAGATTGCTTGCTAGAGCTTCCATGAGGAGGTTTATATTGTGATTGATGTTGATGATTTGTGCTTTGACTTATAAAAATATTTCCTTTATCAAATCATGATGGTTATTGAGAATAGACTCATAGGTCATCTCTAGGGTTTTGTCACTTTCTTATTAAACCAATTCCTACATCCCTATAACTTCCCAAAAAGTACCCCAAAAAGAATTTATTCTGACACTATAGGATCTGTAAACTATCATGGATATTCCAATAGAATAATTTATCACAAAAAATATGATAATATAATTAAAATCTATATTATGAAGGTTAATTTCCTTTAGATCCTAGACTTTTCTTAAATTCATGAAATGAAAATAATAATACACTGTATATCAACAGATTATGTAATATACTAAAACACAATACAAGATCTACTTCTACAACACTTTGTGGAAGCTTAATCGAATTGAGCAAGATCAATGAGAACACATATAACTAAGAATGAGAAATCAATCACACATAACACAGAAGAAATAGCCCAGGGAAAGCCTCAGCCTAAAACCCCAATCTTTGTATTATCATACAAGTGGAAATATTGTTCAAGTTACAAAAAGAATCAGCTCACAAGCTATCCTGCTCTCTCTACAATCAAACAATATTGCTCATAAACAGTCAAAGGCTCTCACAACCTTCTCCTCTGCCCTCCAAGACTCCTATTTCCTTGCACAATTTTTCCTGGGGTCCAGTGCTTCCACTTGTGTGAATTCCCACCTCACACTGCTCACTTGGCTCAGAAATAACTACACAAACCTGAAGGAGATAAATCTTTTTGCATGGATGAGTTTCCTTTATAGGAAAAATTCATCTAACTGATAGTACACTGTCGCTCCTCTGATCTCAACTGGGTCTCTGGCAGAATAGACATGCATGAGTTATTTATGAGAGAATATTCAGTTATCTGTAGTGCAGCAATTACATGCATGCAAGCATTAACTAACTGAACTCACAATTAATTCAACAAACCGTTTGAACTAATCTAACTGGACATAACTCAGTTAACTAAGCTAACTAATTACAACTCAAATTACAACTCATCCTTATCTCTTTAACTAAGGAATAAATTCCTCAATCAATGGGATAACTGTTGCATGTCCTCACATAGACTTCATGTTTGATTTTCTCCAACTAGTTAACTCAAGATGAATTAATTAATTATTAATCAAACTGTTGCTAAGATCAAATTCGAATTTTACTTCTCAATTATTTTCAGGGACTAACTAAAATAGGAAGGTATCCTGAAATGCTATTTATAGCAATGCTATTTTTAACATTTCCATTTTTCATTCCTTGTTGCTATATCCAACACTGGTACCTGAGATGCTATTTATAGCTTTTCTATTTTTAGCATTTCTTGTTTCGATTTCAACACTCCCTATCAACAAGAAATGCATTCAACTCGAACCCGATCCTAAACCTTTGGAATGTTTTGTATGCAACACTTCTCCCAAGTGTTATTGCTCCAGTAACTCTTGAAAGAAAAAACTCCCAACTGACCTCCCTGTTGGGCTAGAAACATCTTCTGACGCTGAAGCTTCCTCTGCCACTGACAAGTGCTCCTTCTGTGACCTTTGAGCTGCTATAATACTCCATGCATCTTGCATTCTTGCACACCTCTCCGTGTCATCCTGCACTGGTGCAACACTCTTGTGCCTCTCGCATTGTTGCAGCTTGCTAGCTCTGCACTGTCTTTGGATTCCTGCATTGTAGCTCTCTCTGACGCTCCATTCACATCTGTCTCTACCCGCTCAACTAGTATTGCTGCTCCTCATTGGGGCTCCCATAGCAAGGTTTAATAAAAGAGGTTGGGTACCTCAATGATCCTACCCCTATTCCAACCTTCTTGGGATTGTCACTCCACCTCGCCCCACCTCCAACCTGGAGGTATGGATGCATGTGATCCCTCTGCCCACTTGGCTCGAAATTTCCCCCTACTGGAGGTCTCTGCATGAATGGATGCCTCCACTTAGTCTCCTCTCGGCTTCTCTAGTTGTGGCTACTCCACAACCTCCTGAAGTTGCTTCACCAATTGTGGCTACTCCACAATTGTCTAAGACTTCTTCTCGTGCTACATGTTGAGAGGTAATGTACTCTCTCTCAACCACCAAGTCTCCATCAGTTGCCTTGCTCCTTAAGGCTTGGCATACATCTTGAACCTCAAGAGCATACAAGTTCTTGACTCATGAACTAATCTATTTCACCTGTCTCGTGGTGATGTATTAAAGTAAAACCTTTCCCTTATTGAAGACTACATCATAGCCTTTGTCTTCCAGCATTGTGATCGACACTAAATTTTTCTTTACTCCTGGTACATACTTGAAATCGGTTAAGGTAATGCGAGCTCCATGCTCCCTCTGAAAAACAACCATGCCTACACCTGAGACACTATACTTTGCACCATTACCCATCGCTACGAGAATCTAGAGATCTTTCTCCTCCAAGATACTAAAAAGGTTCTTGTCACCTGATATGTGGAATGAATCTCCACTGTCCAGTTACCACACACATCCCACCATGGATGAAACCATGCATGCGAAGAGTGTGAAATCCAACTCGAACTATGAGGCCAATGCCTCACCTTCAGATCCTTCCTTGGATCCCATCTTGGATTTCTTCAGTGGACAATTTGTAGCAAAATGGCCCACCTCATGACAACAAAAGCATCACACTTTCGATTTGTCAAACTTCTTCCTACCATGGGAATAATTCGATTTGGGATGAGAATCCTTCTCCTTCCCTTTCTTTGCCTTACTCACTAAGGCACAATTTTCTTCATCCTCCATGGATGAAGAACCATCTCTAGTGCTTATTCTTATCTCCTCCTGCATCAAATCCGACCAAATTCGTTCCCAATCTGGTAGTTTCTCTCTTCCATTAACTAAGTCTTGGTAGCTATGCCAGCTCTTAGGAAGGCCGAGGAGTGCAAGACTCACCATGTCATCATCGGTAGTCGTGATCCCTACACTACCAAACTCATCCCTACAGGTGGTGAGCATGGTCAGGTATGTTGAGATCGTGTCGCCCTTTTCGCACTTGATTTTCCGAAGCTTGTCTTTCAGTGCCAACTTCCTCTGATCACTGCTATTTTGATATAGATATTTCAATGTTTTCCACATCGAAAACGGTGTCTCCTTCACATGGAGACTCGAGACTATGTGGTCTTGAACTCCCTCCAGAAGGATTCTCCTTGCTCTAGCCACACATTTCTTCCATTCTGCCAATTAAGTAGCATTAGTTGGCTTGGGGACTTCTTGATCAATGAAGTCCTTTAGACTGTTATCCTCTAATACTTCTTCCATGCAATCCTTCTAGGCTATATAATTTGAGCTGCCATCAAGGGCATACTCGAGCCTTAAATCGTTGAATGCCATTGGTGAAATTGAGATGTGATAAGAACTCAATTTATATATTCAAGAACCTCAAACTTCAAACTTCTCCCTTTCTATATACAGATCTCTCCTTTGATCATCTTTGCTCTGATATCATTTGGCTCTGATACCATGTAGAACTTTTTCTACAAAACCTCGCTCTGATACCATGTAGAAATTCTCACTGTAGATTAAACTGATTATGCAATATACTAAAACACAATACAAGATCTACTTCTACAACACTTTGCAGAAGCTTAATAAAATTGAGCAAGATCAATGAGAACACATATAACTGAGAATGAGAAATAAATCACACATAACACAGAAGAAATAACTCAGGGAAAGCCTCAGCCTAAAACCCCAATCTCTGTATTATCATACAAGTTGAAATCTTGTTCAAGTTACAAAAATAATCAACTCACAAGCTATCCTGCTCTCTCTGCAATCAAACAATACTGCTCATAGACAGTCAAAGGCTCTCACAACCTTCTCCTATACCCTCCAAGCCTCCTATTTCCTTTTGTAGTTTTCCCTGGGGTCCAGTGCTTCCACTTGTGTGAATTCCCACCTCACACTGCTCATTTGGCTCAGAAATAACTGCATAAACATGAAGGAGATAAATCCTTCTGCATGGATGAGTTTCCTTTACAGGAAAAATTCATCCAACTGATAGTACATTGTCCCTCCTCTGATCTCAACTGGGTCTCTGACAAAACAAACATGGATGAGTTATTTATGAGAGAATATTCAGTTATCTGAAGTGCAACAGTTACATGCATGCAAGAATTAACTAACTGAACTCAAAATTAATTCAACAAACTATTTGAACTAATCTAACTAAAATTAACTCAGTTAACTGAGCTAACTAATTACAATTCAAATTATAACTCATCCTTATCTCTTTAACTAAGGGATAAATTCCTCAATCAATGGGATAACTGTTGCATGTCCTCACATAGACTTCATGTTTGATTTTCTCCAACTAATTAACTCAAGATGAATTAATTAATTATTAATCAAACAGCTTCTTAGATCAAATTCGAATTTTACTTCTCAATTTTAGTTTAGGGACTAACTAAAATAGGAAGGTATCCCAAAATTCTATTTATAATAATGCTATTTTTAGCATTTTCATTTTTCATTCCTTGTTGCTATATGCAACACTGGTACTTGAGAGGCTATTTATAACATTTCTATTTTTAGCATTTCTTGTTGCCATTTTCAACATACACACACAAAACATCAACAAATAAACATAAGTTTTACCCTGGAAAACCTTATGGGAGAAAACTCAACTAGAATGTGAGGCTTCTCTGCTCTCTTTTCTTCGGAATTATGGAAATATGTATGTACAAATAATATTATACTCACTATGGAGTTGTGTAAGAATTTTTTCTATTAAGGCTACTGCAAAATCTTAACGCCCTCTATTTTTCTCTCAAAATTTCCACTCCCAATTGCTTTGTTCAATTATAGAACAAAATACAATAACAAAGAATGGAACCGCTACTCCTCCTTGTGGCCTAGTATAATGAAATCTAGGGGTAAGGTTTGAATTGACCTAAACTAGTGATAAGGTTCTTAGACCTTTGAGATACTTCTTTAAATCCCACATATGGCTAGCCCCACATGTGGGAGTCACAAGGCCGATATGGAATCTACTCATACCATGGTGGCTAACTTGTGGTAGGTATAACTTTATCATATGATATTTGATTGAGGTGATTATTATTCCATTGTAAAGGTCATAATATGTAGAATATAGTATCTTAGTCCATTTTAAATTTGGTTCCAAAAAATTTTGTTGTTTGAGACCTTAAAATGGCTCTAGAAGATTTCATGCAATTTTCATCCTTAATTTTCCAAACTAGGATCACTGGTAACATGACCCTGCAAGCATATTCCTCCATTTTTTTCCACCCTAAAAGCATTGAGATAGATGAAAAATAATAGGATGATTTGATTTGGATCACCTTTTCTAACATGACTTCATATGTGGATGCATCTTGGGATAGGATTTCCATATCGCTTTCAAGCATGACCAAAAAGGAACTTATCAACTTATCATTTTTCAAAGGAAGTAATTTTTAGTCCTTTAAAATTTCCATTGTGACTTGAGGATCCATCCCCATCAATATTTCTCGAGGATGAAAGTTTTTTTCTGTATTCAAGATTCTGTGATCCATAATGAATTAAGCAAATTCTTTTAGTAGAAATCACATAAGAAATTTTTTTTTGGCGGATGCATTTCGAACCAACAAGTGCGGTTCATCATTAGGACCAGATGAAGAGGCAGATCATGGTCTTGATGATGAACCACACTTGTTGGTTCGAAACACATTGGCCAAAAAAAATATTATCTTATGTGATTTCTACTGAAAGGCTTTGCTTAATGCAAGTTTTATTGTAGTTTTTCATGTCTTGGTTGGCCTAAATCTCCTATCCTAGGTAATATGCCCCTTTCAATGGACTTCTCTACAATATTATGAATGCATGTGTGGTTTCCTATTAAATATATAATTTTCTAGTTCTACTACCCCTCCTCCCCCATCCCCACCCCCCCCACACCACACCCACGCCCCCTACCATTCGGTGAATGATAGTGAGTACTATATTATTTATTTGATTTTCATTTTTAGTCATCCCCATAATATGATGAGGTGGATCTACGGTCTCTTTTGACCACCTTTTCAATTTATTCATGCCTACATAACTTTCTGTAGCTATACATTTTTGACTTTGACATTGTGTGATAATGATAAAAACTAAGGAGATAGGTTTTGTAGGTCCTTAAATTTGGTGTACATATATCTTAAGGTTGTCCTTTATCCTTTGATATTTCATTGGAACAAGTTTTCAATTCGATATTACTAGTTCTCTACTTTTTAATTCCTTACCTCTTCTTCTAGGCCTCCAATCTTACCTTTATATTATTCTATCTCTTTTGTCATAAATATAATGTTTTATTCAGTGGTTGACGTGAAATTCACTCTCACCAAGGCTAATTCCATGTGATATTTTCTAGTTTATGATCATTTATGTTTTGGTAGTCACTTCTAGTGCTAGAAAACCTAGGATGGCAAGTCCCCTATGAGATTGATTCACAATTCTTTCTTTATCCTTATGAAATATGAAAGAATGAAGGCTAGATATCATGTTATATTTGGAATGGGTGAATTCATCCAATCGCAGCTCTCCTAAAGGAAAAGTTTCTACATTCAAAGTGGTGTTAAGAGTGGATTTAGGTGGCCTGGTGTCCATAGGATCTATATAGTTTCTTCCTAGGCCTTCTTTCATTCTTCTTCTTTTCTCTATCTTTTATATTCATCTTATTTTAGTTTCTCATAATATTATTTTATAATTATCATTTTTCCCTACTCTTATAACTCTTTTCTTTTTCTTTTTTCCTTTGTTGTTGCATTGGCTATAACGTCTTTCTCTTGTTGAAGTCTCAATGTTTCATTATCCTTTTCTAGTCTTTCCTTTTTAGTTATCGCCTTAGCTACAAATTCTTTCTTAACTTTTTTCTTTTCTAATTTGTCTTTCTTTGGTTAGAAGTTGTCTTTCATCTTAAATGATTTCATCATTGTTAGTATCCATTTTTTATATTCTTTTTCCTTCATTACTTTGGTTTCATAGGACGATTGATATTTGTAGACTTGATAATGTTGACTAGTGATTTTCAAGGATCATGTTTGTGGAATATTTTCTCCATGAAATGGAAAGATATCAATATGTTTTCCTTTTCCTATTATTCCTTATTATCTTTAAAAGAATGGGATCCTACATAAAATAGAATTGAATTCCATGGTAGTTTCTTATCCTTGACTAGGATTGCTCCAACTTCATGTACAAGAGTATGATATCTCACTTCTTGTAGAACCATCTTGTTGGGTACAAACGTTGGGAACAAGTCTAGGGTTTTAGTTGATCCTTAAATCCTTGTGTATGTTCCACTTTCCAATACATCTCAATACCTTATTTTGTTGACTACATTCATTTCCTTTCCTATCATGCATAGTGATGGGAAATAAAATGGCCTTTGGAATATAGAAATCATGAATTGATCACAAATTTTGTGGTAGTGAAATGAAATATTTGTTCACCCAAAAGTCTTGGAAATATACATGGATTTCGGGATCACTTGGTTTCCTTTATCAAGCCATAATTAAAAATGCATGTGCTATATAGATAATGTCCAAATAGGAGGACATATGGAATTTTGGGTGCCTCCCTAGAATTTATACATTTAGCTACCAATATGGCATCCTCTAGGGGGGAAGAAAGGATGTCATCCTAATTTAATATATTTTTATTGTTCATGATTATGTACAACAAAGACAACCATGTAACTTTGAAATTCAAGGAATTTTCTTCTCTATATAGTCAACATAGGAGAGTTGTAGCAATTTTAGAAGAAGCTCTCAACATTTTTGTAGGATAAGTCCTAGATACCTTAAATTTTATCCTTGTAACCCAACATGTTTTCATTCCTTCCTATAGTCAAGAAGGAATTGTAGCATCTACCATTTTGTGAGTTCAATTTCTTCTATGGCAAGCTTCTAGCATCTGTGTAAGCATCACGTCTAGAGTTATGTGATACACTTCCCTTGGGTGTCTTTAATTCACATGCCATCAATATTAGCTTGTCAATTGATGAGATTCCCTCTACAAGAGAACATGGAAAAATGTGCAACCGTTTTATGTAGTATGGAATGCTCTATCATTTGATAAATACCTTGATATTTGTTTGAATATACATGAAGGGGAGTTAACTTTAGATATGAATATTGTTGGAAAATTTGTTAAAATTCTCCCCATTTACAAACCACAATGAGATCCATGCAATAAATAATGTCATTATGCACTAGGCTTGAAGCACCAAGCCCTACTTTTTACTTTTTTTCTCCAACTATATTAACTTCAATGATAACCTCTTTCTACATCTAGTTCACATGGATTCCATGTATAGATCCTGCACCTTAACCATATCAATAACTTTAGATGTTAGTATTTTTAGTATTTATAAAGGTGTTAAGATGCCTAAAATTAGATAGATATTAAGGAAAAGTCATGTTATGTTCTATGGGTTCCCATTTTCAAAAAAAAGAAAATCTATAATGGAACCATAAAAAATCATTAGAACAATTCACATATAATATTCATATTTATTGGAAAATCAAGGAATCAAGAGGGAGGGAAGGATTCTGCGGAGAATTTTTTGTGAAATTCCTCAAGAAATCCTGGTTGATAAGAATGCTACTTGATAAAATTTATAGCTTATCATTTGTGCCTTAAAGTTGTTTAAAATTTGTTAATGTTTCCTATTGTTCCAAGGAAAAGAATCCATTTCCTTATCCCTATGTTCTATGCCTAGGTGGTGAAAATGGTTTTCCTATTGGGTCATGCAAAATATGAATTGAACAATGAAAATGACTCAAGAACATGGGTATATGCTTGTATTTTTTTAGAAAACTAATTTTTATTTACTTATCCATAAAATAAACATGAATGAATAATTTTTAAGTGTTGGCATTATGGTGTTGTCCTTGATGGGAACCTGCTTGACAACTATGTCCTTGATGTCAACATGTTGATAATTTGATTATTGTGGAACTAATGTAGTTTCAAGAATATTGGTACGAAGGATATGGATAGAGAAATGGAAATTTAGTTACAGATGGAGAAAAAATGTGAAGTTTGAAAAACTTACATGGCTCCTGTGAAGAAGGGTCACATATGTATGCATGTCTTGTGAGTAAAAGTTTCATACATAATTCAAACCACTGAAATTTGGATACCAGGGGTCATTACCATGGTATTTTCCCAAAGTAATTGGGGCGACAATGTTTATTTGATCCTGTCAACAAATACTAACAACATTATCAAGGGATTTACCTAAGTTATTTGCTAAGGCAAGAATCTATATAAGGAGATGGATATCAAGGTGTTGTGTGTGCAAGTGAATAATCATTCATGTGTGATTTGATCTCAAACATGTGTGAACCAAGGAGCAAGGAAATGACTCAGATCTGGAATATATGAAAGTGCATTGTGTACTAATGGTTATACTTGACTGATTTGTTTATCTTTGATTACATAATGATTTAAGATCTATTTGAATGTGTTTGAAGTGATCTGTGATTTGATAGTAATATTTATAGAAAGTATGTTGTAATTTGCAGCGAAGATTTGATTCATTAGTTTAAGATCTCTACATTGGTTTTCTTTAGTAAATTCATGCACATACATGGATCTAGTTTAGAACAATCGCGTATACACTGTGATATTTTATTAAGTATGTTGGTATATATACATGGGTGTTCTGCATAGTAATCATGTACACACACATATCTATTTTTATTGAGGTTGTGTATATGTACTAGGGTTTGAATTACTGCTTGATGATGATACTTTTTGATGTTTGTTCTATTTGTTGTTGTCTATCAATGATGTCTTGAAAAGAATCTAGCAGTGTTGACTAGGTTGATTTGATTATGGATTGGAATGATGGTTGGTGATGATGCTACAGGATGTTAATCTATGATTAAGTTGCTACTATGACTCAGTATGTCAATAACCTAGTGAATGATGTAGTGATTTAGCTTTAGCATTCAATGATTTGAGATCTCTACACAGGGTGTATTTAGAGGAAGCACATATATATGCGGTTATGCTTCAGAACATTGACATATAATTTATGAAGTAAATTTGATTAGGGTTTATAATGACTGACGATTACTTCTATGTTGATGACAGTGTGGCTATGATCTTGATTTTTGACTGGTTATTCAGTAGATTAATTTATGTCTTGATATAATGACAGTTCAATATGGATTGGAATGATATGATTATGATGATTCAATATTCAGTGTTTTAGTTGCTTCAATCATTCATTAGGTACTCAATGATGATTTAATGATTGTATTTCATATTTTGTGATTTAGTATTCATATTGTTATATTGGTTTGGGCTTATTGTTGTTGTCGGTCAAGTGTGAAAATTTAATGAAAGGTGGATTACAGGTTGTTTGATGATTGTTTGATAGGTGGATCTAGTGTGAAACATTCTAAAATGTGGTCCACAAGGTGCTGAGGGTTGCAACTTTCAGTAAGGGGGTAGGAATTCCCTTCTAGTAGAAGCTGGTAAATGAGGCTAAGGGGTTGTAGCTCCCTTTCAATTGGTGCTGGAGAATGAGTGGAGGTTGTATCCTATTGCAGGTGGGTTCCTACATGTTGGTAAGAGTCTACACTAGTACAATATGTAATGAAGTATTTCTTTATAATAAACGAAGAAGACAAAGTGGACAACAACGATGTTTTTCTCCCACATTGGGTTTCCACCTAAAATATTGGTGTTCTATGTGTGTGCTGTGATTTATATATGAATTAATATTGTAATGGTTAAAGTGTTGGCATACTTGGGTTGAACCAGGTTCGAACTTTACTACGCACCAACAAAACCCTCAACCACTGGCCCTCTCGGAAATGACCTACAAGAAAATCGTTGTCTCACCCGAAGTGATTATGAGAGGTTACAGAACCAGGTTTCTGTAACTTGAGGGATATTGCATTGTGGCACCATTGTATTCTCTTATGTTTAACACTTATCTGCTACTTCGCATTCATAAAACACTTCACACTTATACTTTACTTTGCATAATTACAATCATTACTTACACATAGCATAAACATTCATAAACTTTACAATACTTAAATAAAGCGCAGATAATAAGAAAATAAACACGTGTAGACAAAAATTTTACAGTGGTTCACCCCAATGTGGGACTATGTCCACAATAATTTTTGCTTATAATATAGGAATTATACAACAAATAATTCTTGACCTGCACACTCGGCTGTAGGTTGTCTACACACTCAGCTGCAGACTTAACCTCTTCACACTCAGCTGCAGAGCCTTTCCTTCACCACCAAACCAAATCACAAAGAATCAAACCATAAACATAGATTAGTTCTAATCATCACTACCTTCTTTCTTTATTATTCATCCCTATATACTATTACATCTAGGGATTGCATCACAACATTACCATGGACCACATACCATGGTTTTCAAAATACAAGGGACTATGGTAAAAAATCCATTCATTTCTACAATATTTTATGCTTTTTACAAAAAGGAAGGGGATTCTCTGTGAAGCCCCTATAATACGTGGTCCTTGTGTGTTCCACTGATCTACTGCACTATCCACTTCAAACTTTGTACTGCGTGCTTTTCCCCAAAAATTTGGCTTCCTTGCCAAAACTCTGGCCAAGTTGGGCTTCCATCTAACAGGCTCCCAACACTCACTTGTGACTCATCCTGAGTCACTTAGATCATGTGCCTCTGATCTTCTGTGTAATGTTGTTATAGGTTTGGTTGAACTGATAGAGCACTTATGTACTCTTCTTATCCTCGCTTCTTGCTTCCTCCAATAATGCTTTTGTTACATTCTCATTAGCTTAATGTAGCAATGTTACCTCCTTCTGTCGAAGCTCTTGGAGCTTCTCATCTACTGTCTAGGAGAGATGAAGGGGCTCATCCTACCAAGGCTGAGTTATTTCTATCAATGTATGCTCTTCGATCCTCTTCTGCAACTCCTTCACTTCAATGATCTTTGCAAGCTTCTGCGATATAGGTAATGCCTTCGCAACTACTTGGCTTACCTCTAACTTTGGTTGTTTTCACTGCATCTCCTCCTATAGTTTCTAAACATTTAGATATTCTTGCAGTGAAGAGCAAATCTACATAATTTCGTCTTGTAGCTTGTTGTAGTTCGTCAATGCTACAGAGATGCTAACCATGACTATCTTTAATTCAGCCTCCCTTTGACTTCTTACTTCTAGTGGCATAGTCAGTTGCAACTTCATCCATAGCTTGATAATCTACATCTCATATTTAAATTGAACTTCATCAATTTTATCCTTATATTCCTTGATTACAAGGTTGAGATTTGTGACCTTGTCTTCTACTGCTTCCTCCTTATTTACATCCATCTCCGAAACTTCTCTAAAAGTGGCTTCAACCACTTCATTTAATTTCTAATGTTGTGGCTTTGCCCACTCCTTTTATTTGATTACATGGTTGAGCTGCTTCTTCAGTGCAACTTTTTCTTATTCTATCTAAATATTCAACCTTGAAGTGCGTTGTTTGCACCCATTTAACTCATTTGTGATTCTTTGGTGTAAGTCATGTAACACTAGAATGGGAAGCTTTTCCATATTCATGCTAACGTGCTCCAAATTATTTGTATTATACTTCACCTCGGTGGAGTCGAACTACAGAGATGTGGCTGTGTTGTGCTGTACAACAACCCCCCCATTTCTATAAAATTTTACACAAAACTTTCAATAAGAAATGGGTCCCTTTTTAAATAAACTTAGTTAGATTTGTGAGTTGATGAATAAAACGGGTATTGACTTCATTAAAAGAAAAATCTTTATTAAAAGGATCGATGTAAATAAATCATTTTATAAATCCTTTTGATAAAAATCAAAGTGTTCCTTTAAAATATTATAAACAATCCTACATTGCGATAAAGCGATCAGAGATCGCATATCACAATGACAAAGGGACATACACAAAACAAACCATCCTCAAATCCTCCGATTTGATCGCAATCGGAAATCGGAAATATCATATCACAAAGGTACTCACATAAGGCCCCATCAAATACTCCGATCCAATAAAGGAAATCGCAATCGGCATTCGGGGATGTTCGTTAACAAAGGAATAAAAGCTCAAGCCAAACCCCGATTGCGATCGATCAATTGGGTGTGCATCTCAAAGAGGGAAACATACATTAAAACAGTTTGCATGCATAATACTCCGCCCCATTATAATATCACTTTTCGGAAATCAGAGATATTCATTGCCAATGCTAAAACCTCTCCCTTTGAAACTCCCGATTGCGATTTGCGATTTATCACCGATCGTCGATTGAGGAAATCCGAAACACGCTTGAAATAATCATTCGGTATATGATCGATGAGATGGGTATTTATGGTATTAATTCACCACGATTGGTAGTTCAAACAGCTATTAAATTTGACAGTTAAGAATAAGTCCTTCAAAAAGATTTCATTCGTGCTAATTCTTAATTGCATTTGATTTATCGTATAATAATCACCGTAGTTCTGTTCATTTTCATATTGGCTTTCAACGACAATATCTCTGTGTTACAGTTTGCAATTGTCTGTGCAGAGTCTCTCCGAACCCATAAATCCAGAGAAAATGGGGAAGAAATCAAAGAAGCCCACAACAACTCTTGCAGCCAAAGAAACAGGATCAAGCAAGAAAGGACTAATATCAGATACAACATGCTTCGGTCTGGGAAATACTAGCTGGGAAAGAATTTATAATCTGATAGAAGCAAAGAAGCCCGAAGAATTATCAGAGGAAGCCACGGTCGATTCAACCAATAAGTCGGAGGGAACTTTCAAAGAATTGGCTTGTTCTTATCTTCACAGAATAGCAACACGGGCCAAAATTTTACCATACACTGATGTGGTTAGATGGGTGGTTGAAAAAATCCCAACTTCAGATAGAACATTTTCCACAACAGATGGAAGGATATTCGGGTCATTCAAACCTGAAGATCTCAGGCAAATGTACCACCTACCGGAGCTAGAGAAGTGCTACAACAAGGCATTCCTGGAAGCATTTGCAAAGGAAAATGACTTGGAGTTGGTCACGATCAAGAAATGGAGGCAATTCTCGAAGAAACACAAGCACGAGTCATCGGGTAAGTACTCTGTCTACTCATTAGCTTCTCCTTACTTCTATGCTGGAGCTATGATGTGTAGATTGTGGGGACAACATGATTATGCCAAATTCACTATAGAGATGGTCCCGTTAATGGAAGCAGCAATTAATGGTTATGTTATGGATTGGGAAAATATTTTGTCTGATAGACTAGCCACAAAGATATTAGCATATAGAAGGAATGCATATACAACTTCCCTGACCATTCCTCTGTTCTACTACAGTGCATACATTATGGATATTATTTGTTTTAATTCTGAATACCTGGTACTTGGATGGAAGTGGACTTCCCAAGATCTGAACCCGATTATATTTATCATAAACAATTGTGGAAGGCGCACTATAAAAATCACCTGTACAGAATTTGCAATGGTTTTGTTTTACCTATATATTATTCTATTTTCAATAATCCTGCCCACATGATATCCCAGGAAGCAGAAATTGACCCGATAGCAGTAGGCAGCTAGTTCGGAGAGGAGAAATTTACCTATGTGAGGCTTTTTGGCAGTCTCACTAAACCCCATGTTCTCCCTCTGTATGTGCCTGATAAATTGTTAGCACGGGAATTAGCATATCAGATAACTATTGAAGGGACATGAAGAACCCTTAGGGATTCTAAGAAACAAATGTGGCCTATATTCCCCCTACGATGTGGCATTTTCACCTTACATGACTACAAGCATGCAGAAAAAGAGGCAGAAAAGATTCAGATGTTGAATCTTACCACCATTCCTAACATGCAATATGACCCAAACAAGGTTGCTCATAATGTCACCACTCAAGCTAAACTTGCCAAATTTGACCATGAAGCGGATGAATTTGATGATTTATTTGCTTCAACCAATACATTTTTTCAAGTTAAAAGATTGGCTAGAATAAGGCATGAAGATGAAGGGTTAGAAACGTTCAATAGGCTCAGAGCCTAGAGGTTGCAAACTTTTCCTTTGGACCTATTAGCTACAACCCCTATAGTTCAGCCATCAAGTCAAACTGAACAAAAAGCAGCCGACAAGACTCCTGTAGTGGAGAAGATCCCAGAAAAAGAAAATTTTCCAGAGCTGGAGCAAGGACAAGGAAAAAGCAGTGAACTCATTGATTCAAACATTTATGTTGATCCCAAACTGCTCAAAGAATGGAAACAATTTGATTCTATCATCAGTAATATTGTAAGTCTACAAGGATTCAACACTTCTGAGGTGATAACTGGTCAGAAATCAACAATCAATACAGTTCCGACTGAGGGAACTAGCGGCCCACCCATAACTCAAAAGGACGTAGAAATAATCCCTGAGAATCTATCCAATGAAATTGTGTTACATGTAGAAGAAATACCACCCTTGGATGTCTTCTATAGCCCTAAGCATAGGGCTGTAATCAAGAGACAAAGGAAAAATAGGAAAATTGTTCAATCTCCTCTTTTAACTTCACAAATGGATATAACAAACGTGGTATGGAAAGAGGAAGTCAACCCTTCTGAAGATCTCACTAAACTCTCTCAGTATGCTGGAGCATACACAATAGCTACAATGGACAAAGCATCAGAGGTAAGTAACTTACTCAAGGAAAAGGACCAATCAATCATTTTACTGGAAGCACAAGTACAAGAGAAGTATCAGAAGATAGAGTAGTTGGAACAATAGTTAGCAACCCAATAACAGTCAAATGATCAATTGAATGAGCAATTGCTCAAAGAAAAACAAAGAATTGATTAACATGCAATTCAAAATCAACATGAACTATCCCAAGTATTGAGCAAGCTACAATCATTAAATGAACAGTTGAACAAATGAAAAGAAGAACAGATCGCTCAACTATCACTGCAAATATAAAGATTCAAAGGATATCCCCAAGTGGGAGAATTCAAATCGGAAGCTCTCCAAATTACCAAAGCATTCTATAATCAGTTTATCTTATTATGTCATAATATCTCTCTCATTCTTCCCCTATGTGAAATTTCATCATCTGTGATTGATAAGTCAGTTGATGTGAGACAGAAGTTGGAGTAAGATGAAAGATTAACAAATTTTCTCTCTTGGCAAGAAACCAAAGAAGGAAAAGCTGCAAATCTACCCCAAATTCTGGAATCGCATAAAGAAATCCTATTCCTTGAATGGCAATCTCAACTGATGAAAGCAGAAAGGGCGACATCAAGATGCAGATCGGCAACAAGTAATCTAGTTGAATTGATTAATGGTACTCATTATTTATCAAATTTAATTTCAGAGTGTTCTCTAGGGAAACTTCCATCAGTGAAAGCATTAGAATAGAAATGGAAACATGAGTTTGAGCAGAGGGAAAGATTAATCATAGGCATTCAAAATTTAACATGGGAAACCTTTTGGTTCTTCCTTGTTAAACCACGTAGTCAGAGAACAGCAATGAAATGCATCACCAATGCAATCGGTTATATGATTCCCGGAATTACTAATGCCACATGCACTGCCTAGTTACATTCGCGCACGAGTCATCTGCCAGAACTGTAACCAATGGTTGCCATTGCCAGCTCAAGTCAGAAAATAGTCAGCCAATACAGTGAACCATCCTAACTGACTGCAACATGCTTATTTCGAGAAGATCGTCACAATTTTTGTGATTTGGTTATACTAGCACATAACATTTTTATTTCATAGTTTGTTAGTTTAGATAGTATTTATAGACCCTTTCATGTTTTTAGAAAGGGTCCTCAAATTTTTGTATTAAGACATGGATTGGAAGTTGTACTACTGTACTTCTGATATATTTATTTTTATAAAAACTGGACCTGAATTCTGAGTTTTGATGAAGAATACTTTTATGTGATATGGACTATTTCTTCCTGTAAAATAATTTCCATGTTGAAAGGCGAGATTTGAATGCAATTCATATTAGAAAAGACTCAAATACATATGGTACTAATATCTATGTTTTTGCTTCATGCTTTTATGTGAATTAGCATTTATTCATTTTGCTATTATTGATGTATGTATATGCTTTCACAGTAATTCTTTGGCTTATTACTATTGAATGTTTAAGAGTTGTTATCTTTCATACATACATACATACATACATACACATACATACATATATACATACATACATACATACATATATATATATATCTATATATATATATATATATATATATATATATATATATATATATATATATGTCAATGATATATAAAGATTAGTGTGATAATGTTTTAATTATTACTTTGTTCAACTACTTGAACAAAGTAATTATCATATGAATGAATATTTTTGTTTATAAGTAGAGTCATCTTTATGCCTACTTGTCAATAAGAACCATCAAGAATTGCACTAAGAGAAAGACTTCCCGGGATAGATTAGTTATTTATATTGTTACATATTAGAATAAATCATCCATCATTACCATTAGATATTATAAAATCAATCAATTATCCATCCCATTTATAAATAATTGGGAAACTGGTCCCATTATATCTAGTCGGAGTCACCACACTAAACGAAAAAGGAGTTGCTTTTAAGGTCCCGACCGAGTGGTTTTCCCCGATGTTGATGCAGCGATTTTTGAGGCCTCAATATTTTTGGCATTAGAAGGAGGGCTTGAACTGTGAATGGCGAGAAAATCCAAATCTATAATTCATTCTGAGAGTAAATCTCCCTCCACCTCACCTCCGACTTCTCCCTTGCATGCTAAAACTCCAGTGTTCAAGTGAGAAGTCGAGGAAACAACAACCACTGCTCAACCTCAAAACATCTCAGATAAATAAACCTTAGAATCCCCTAAAGTACAGTCTCTAATCCACAAACTTCAAGGATTCTCGATATCACCACAGAAATCTGAGTTATCTCAAGGCAGTGTGACTTCGCAATTCATTCGTTCTCACCCCCCACCAGACTTCAGAGCGAAAATCTTAGTATTGAACCTACTGAGTTACCTTTGCATAAAAGGAAAAGAGCAAGGAAAACTACTAAAGGATTTGATAGTGAAACTTTCTCATCATCATCATCCATTTCATCTTCTCCATTGCAAAGTCAACCATCCACTCCTCCACTCCAGATTGTCATTCAACAGGGAACTGCAACTTCAACATCTGTTTCCCAGCCATCTCAAACTTCAACATCTATTTCCCAACCATCTGGAACTTCATCTACACTATCATCTATTAGTAGCTCGACAATGGCACAGAACCCATGGAGCAGTCCTAGTGCAGTCGCCATGCCTGCACCTTTAAACCCATTGCTAGCTCATCCTGAAAAATGGTTGCCAAAATTCAATCCAGATGCAGGCATACAGGTAGATGAACACATAAACAACTTCATGTTGTCAGTCAACTTAAAAGGAGTTACTAAGGAAGATGTGGTTGTTAGAATTTTCCCTTATACCCTACAAGGATCAGCTGGGTCTTGGTACTTTTCCCTACCATCATGATCCATTACTAGTTGGAATATTTTTCAAGAACAATTCTTAACTAAATATGGTGATGACAGATCTGTAGCAACGTTAATCAATGATCTTTCAAATCTTAGAACAGAATCTAGAGAACCTATTAAAGAGTTCAATTCACGATTTAATAAACTCTTAAATAAGATTCCTACTGCCTCTAAACCTACTGAACAAGTTAGAAGTGAATGGTATATAACAGCTTTACCTTCAAACATAGTTATCTTTGTAGATAGAGCTGGAAAACCTACCCTAGCAGAAAATATGAAAGAGACAATTGTTGTGGAAAAACGTATCATCACCTTAGAAAAGAAAGATGCTCTTGAAGATAGAAAATCTAAAAAAGTCTCCTTCAAAGATGATTCAAAGAAGAAAATGGCTAAAGATCCATACGATATGGAAGGTCTCCAAAAAGTTCTAAAGACTATGTCAAATGAAATGATAGAAATCAAGAAACAAGTAGCTGAAACTTCAACTAAAAAACCATTTAGAAAATTTAAGAAGCCGGAATCAAAACCCCTAAATGCTATATCCAATGCAGAGTCAGACCCCGAGGATGATGAAGAAGAAGATACAGTCTTACCATCTGAAGAAACTAAAGAAGAGGTAGTTGTAGAATGTCATGGGATGTGGGACTTCATTTTTCCTGATTCTGATATTGAAATTGAACAGGAAAATTTCCCAGTAAGTACCAGGAGTAAAGGCACTCTAGAACCTGTTCAAGCAACTTAGAAGAAAAGGAACATGAGTACTACTACTAAAGAAAAAGCTCCCACAAAGAAGTCTACAGCTACACCTATTCAAAATCAGTGACCAGCTTCCAATCCACTTTCAACATCTAAAACATTAGTAGTTGCATACTCTATAGATTGCAACATCATTGAAGACATGAAGAAAATGAAAGTAAAAATCACTATGTTTGAGCTTAGTAAACTCAAACATCAACAAAAATTGATGATCAAGGAATTAGATGCAGTACCTTCTTCTCCACTTCCAAATGTTGTATTGTCCAAAGTTGCTAATGAGGCAGGTAAACCACCACCTGGTAGAGTAGAAGCTACTGATGTTGTTCTAATGGGAGATAAATAAAATTCCCATACTCCTCCTTTTCTCTTGACCTACGAGATTTATAATAGAAATCTACACAATTGCTTGATAGACTCAGGGGCTTCATCGAATATAATGTCGGCCTCGATTTTATCTAAACTGAATATTGAACCCCAAAAGTCTGTAGTGCATATTGTCTAGTTGGATAGAACTAAGGTCCAAGTATTAGGAGAAATCAACTCGGTTACCATCAGGTTATTAGCTGATCCAAGAGTGGTTCAAAGAATTGACATATTAATTGCTGATATTCCTAAGTTCTATGGTTTGATTTTAAGTAGAGACTGGTCTGAGAAACTTCATGGTTACATTTCTACCAATTGGTCTCACATGTGGCTGCCCTATAAAGGAAAGCCAAATCAGATTAAGATTGATTGGGAGAAGCATATGACTCATACTGTAATAGAGTTTGAACAAGAAAACCAGCCTATAGCATTCAACAATAACATTCTGGGTAACTACTCATCTGAATCATTATTTGGTAATTTTACTGCTCAATCATCACCTTTCTCAGTTAATAATTTCACATCTCAAATTGAAAACTTTTCCCAAATAGATACATCAAGGTGTGTTAAAATTGCTGATGAAATTGTAAAACTGTAGATAAACCTTTGTTTTGGTCATTATATTTTGATGGGTCTAAATATAATGACGGTGTAGGAGCAGGATGTATTTTAATTAGTCCCGAGGGAGAAAATACCATGCTATCATGTAGATTAGAATTTGAGTGCACAAACAATATTGTTGAATATGAAGCCTTAATTCAAGGACTTTCTAAAGCAATTGGTCTTAAGGTACAATATTTGAAAGTGTTTGGTGATTCAGAAATTGCTATAAAACAAGTCAGAAATACTATACACTGTCTTCCTAGTCACCTTAAACATTATCAATCCTTGGTACAAGACCTTGTATCTCATTTTCTAGCATTTAATATTTCTCCCATTCCTAGATCTCAGAATGCAGTAGCAGATTTGCTAGCCAATGTTGCTTCTAAACTCCTTCCATCTGAAGATTACAGTCCCGATAGATTTTCAGTAGAGTTAATTTTCAGACAATCGATTCTTGATAATCTTACTAATTGGCGAGTATTCAATCATGATGATGACATTTTAAATTTCCTAACTTTTGATAAGTCCTATGATGATCAAATTATTGATGAAAGTGAGCATGATCTTCAAATGAAGGAAAAATTTGAAGAAAATTCAATACCTAAACTAGTGGTCAAACTTGAAGATCTTTATGACATCAAAGATAGGTTCAAACAAATTACTAATTCAAAACTCCAGAGTTCTACTTTGAGATTTGAATTAATAAACCTTGGTACAGAGGATAGGCCACAAAACATAAATCTGGGATTAGGACTTACTTTAGAAGAAAGAATTACATTTATTAGATTATTGAATAAATATAAAAATGTCTTCACTTGGAATTATAATGATTTGAAAACATATGATACTTTTATCATACAACATACAATTCCAATGATATCTGAAGAAAAGTCAGTACAATAGAAATTAAGGAAAATTCATCCCAACCTCGAAAGTCAAATAAAAGCTGAGTTAAACAAACTCTTGAAATCTAGGATAATTTTTCCTATTAGATATTCAAATTGGGTGTCCAACTTGGTGCCAATAAGAAAGAAAAATGGAGACATTAGAATTTGTATTGATTTCAGAAATCTTAATAAAGCAAGTCAAAAGGATAATTTTCTTTTACCAACAATGGAGCAAACTCTCCATTCAGTAGCTGGTTCTAAATTAATGTCTTTCTTAGATGGTTTTTCGGGGTATAACCAAATTTTGGTGCACCCAGATGACATACTTAAGACTACTTTCAGAACTAAGTGGGGAACTTATGCCTATCAAAAAATGCCTTTCAGATTAATCAATGTCGGAGCTACATTCCAAAGAGCGATGGGCATAGCATTCAAAGGTCTAATCAATAAATCAGTAGTTGTCTATTTAGATGACGTTACTGTCTTTTCTAAGAAAAGATCAAGTCATTTACATGATTTGAAACAAATATTTGAACGCTGTAAAAGGTATGGCATTTCACTCAATCCTAAGAAGTCCTTTTTTGCTCTTGACGAAGGTAAACTCTTGGGATTCTTGTTTCGAAAGATGGTATTTATATTGATCTAGATAAAATCAAAGAGATTTCTAATATTCCATTTCCGCATAATAAAAAAACAATGCAATCATTTTTAGGTCAAATTAATTTTGTAAAAATATTTGTTCCAATTTTTTCACAGATTGTTTTACCATTACAAACCATGATCAAGAAAAATTCAGTGTTTAAATTGGGGCATATAGAAAAGGAGGCTTTTGATGCAATCAAGTAGTCAATCATAAATTCTCATGCTTTAAACATTCCCAAATTTTCAAATCATTTCATTTTATATACTCTTGCATCTGATTCATCCTACGCAGCAGTACTGACATAAATCAATGATCAAAACTTGGAAGCACCAATTTCATTTTATAGTTCAAATCTGCAAGGTGTTGAAATTAATTACTCTGAAGTTGAAAAGCAAGCATTTTCTGTATACAAAGCCATTAAACACTTTCGGCCCTTCCTCTTAAAAGCTCATACAAAAATTATAGTCCCTTTTTTCAGCGGTAAGACAATTACTAGTTCAAAGGGAATTGGGAGAAAAAGGGGAAAACTAGGTCACAACATTACAAGAGTATGATTTAGACATTAGACCAACAAATATTGTCAAAGGCCAAGATTTTTGCAAGTTTTTAGTAGGAGCTTCTAATATTCAGGAACATGAAGGTACAAACAATATTGAATAAATCAATGAGATAAGTACCATTAATCCTGAACCCCAATATGCAAATTTGATATTCTATTTGAAAAATGGATATGCTCCTTCTAATATTTCCTATAAAAATAAACGTGCCATAAGACTGAAGGCAAAAAACTTCATGATTGTTGATGATTTGTTGTTTGGATAGAATTATGATTCAATTTTGTTAAGATGCTTAGAAAAACCTGAAGCGCAAAAGGTCTTGCAGGAACTACATGATGGTCCATCAGGAGGTCATTTTGGAGCTGATACAACAGCCCACAAAATTATTCATGCTGGGTATTACTAGCCCACCTTATTTAGAGATACTCATGAATATGTAAGGAAATGTAGAACATGTCAAACTTCCAGTGGAAGGCAAAGGAAGCCAGCTTTTCCTTTGCAACTAGTCAACACTGAACAACCCTTTCAACAATGGGGATTAGATATCATTGGAGAAATTATTCCAAATTCATCCAAACAACACAGGTATATCCTTACAGCTATTGATTACTTTACGAAGTGGGTAGAAGCAATTTCTTTGAAGACAACAAACTCTGAAGTGATCACTGAATTCATAGACCAATTCATCATTATCAGGTTTGGTGTTCCAAACGCTCTTATTTTTGATAATGCATCTTATTTCTTTGGTAATTCTATACTTGAATTTGCTATCAAAAGAGGATTCAAATTGAAATATTCTGTAAACTACTACCCTCAGGGTAATGGTTTAGCAGAATCCACCAATAAAAATCTTATCAAAATCATTAAGAGAACTATTGATCAGAACCATAAGAATTGGAACAAGTCTTTGATATTTGCATTATGGGCAGACCGCATAACACAGAAGGCCTCAATAGGCACTTCTCCATTTAATCTAGTGTATGGAAAGGAGGTTGTCATACCGGCAAACTTAGTACTTCCATCACTATCCTTAGTGCAGTTTATTGAAGAAATTCCCTCGTCTTCTATTCAATTGAGATATAATTAGATCCTGAAACTAGAGGAAGAAAGGGACAAAGCCCGAATTACACATGCGAAGCATCAAAAAATTATTAAGTCTTCTTTCGATACAACTTCAAGTGGCTCAAAACATTTACAAGTTGGTTATCTTGTTTTGAAATGGGACAAAGCCCATAAGGATAAAGGAAAACACACTAAATTTCAGAAAATGTGGCTCGGACCATTTCAAATCAATGAGAAAATAGGCCCATCAACATTCATATTGCAGGATCTATCAGGAAAGAGAGATTCTCTTCTTTTCAATGGGCTTATTCTGAAAAAATTCTTCAATTGAGGAGGTAACCCCTTATCACTTTGTAAATATTCAATTTTCAGCTATATTTGTGTGAATAATTAGTTATTTTATTTCTTAGAAAATAAGGTTGTTAATAGTCTTCTATTGGCCTTTACTATTTTGAAAAGGTTACTTAAAAGAGAATAGTTTTAATATTTACTTTTGATAGATGGAAGCCTTGAAGGAAAATAAAAAATTCTAGGAAATTAGGTATAAGTAAACTCTGAAAGCCCTTTTTATTTTTGTGAAAATTTTCTCAAAAATCGAAAATATTGTAAATTGTTTTAAGTTTTAGAAGACTAAAAAAGGTTATCAGTACAAAGCAAAGACTGATCCAATCTTAGCATCTTCAACTCTTGAAATTGTCATCCATGTTCTCTTAAAAGAGAAAATTATTCATCCCTTCCATAAAAGTTTATAATTTCTCAGAGTGTAATTCTAAAATATATTTGATATAAAAGATAAGAGGTCTTATCATAAGCCTACTTACCATGATCATAGGGGACTAGTTCAACTGGCATTACCAACACTACATATCAAAAAATGGTAATGGCTTATAATTATAAGACAAGGGGTCTCATCACGAGCTAGCTTGTTCAGTTAAATTACAACCAGTGAATGGTATTGTCAACAACTGGCCACCAAACCAGGATAATGGCTTTTTATCTTAAAAATAATGAAATAAGGAAAAAAGAAAATGAAATACAAAAAATGTGGAAACATATATTTTAGATTCATTCTTTTAAATTATACTCTGAAATGGATGGGACAATGAATGATCCAATGGTTAAAAGGTAACCCTGCCGAGACTATGAACCTTTCTTGTCAGGAGTGGCTTTGCCTGTGACAAAGGAGTCATTATAAAAGCTAAGTTGGAAAAGTATCTTGTTTTATCATTATCAACCAATTATGGTTTACTTAAACTTAGAATGTATTTAATTTTGAGATAACAAAGAGATAGAAAAAATAGTTTTCATTATATTCAGAGTTTATGATTACCTAGTTATATTAGATTTCCTCTATCCATTAAGGTTTTCAGATTAATAAGGTTAAAATATTATATTATTTTATCAGAGATAACTGTTTCTCCTAGTGAATCACCAATTGTTGTGCTCTACAAAAACCCCCTCATTTCTATAAAATTTTACACAAAACTTTCAATAAGAAATGGGTCCCTTTTAAATAAACTTAGTTAGATTTGTGAGTTGATGAATAAAACTAGTATTGACCTCATTAAAAGAAAAATATTTATTAAAAGGTTCGATGTAAATAAATCATTTTATAAATCCTTTTGATAGAAAGCAAAGTGTTCCTTTAAAATATTATAAACAATCCTACATTGCAATAAAGCAATCAGAGATTGCATATTGCAATGACAAAGGGACATACACAAAACAAACCATCCTCAAATCCTCCGATCCGATCGCAATCGGCAATCGATGATATCATATCACAAAGGTACTCACATAAGGCCCCATCAAATACTCCGATCCAATAAAGGAAATCGCAATTGGCATTCGGAGATGTTCATGAATAAAGGAATAAAAGCTCAAGCCAAACCCCAATTGCAATCGATCAATTAGGCATGCATCTCAAAGAGGGAAACATACATTAAAACAGTTTTCATGCATAATACTCTGCCCCATTATAATATCGCTTTTCGGCAATCAGAGATATTCATTGCCAATGCTAAAACCTCTCCCTTTGAAACTCCCAATTGTGATTTGCAATTTATCACCAATCGCTGATCGAGGAAATTTGAAACACGCTTGAAATAATCATTCGGTATATGATCGATGAGATGGGTATTTATGGTATTAATTCACCACGATTGGCAGTTCGAACGACTATTAAATTTGACAGTTAAGAATAAGTCCTTCAAAAAGATTTCATTCGTGCTAATTCTTAACTGCATTTGATTTATCGTATGAAAATCATCATAGTTCTGTTCATTTTCATATTGGCTTTCAGTGACAATATCTCTGTGTTACGGTTTGTAATTGTCTGTGCAGAGTCTCTCCGAACCCATAAATCCAGAGAAAATGGAGAAGAAATCAAAGAAGCCCACAACAACTCCTGCATCCAAAGAAACAGGACCAAGCAAGAAGGAATTAATATCAGATACAACATGCCTCGGTCTAGGAAATACTAGCTGGGAAAGCATTTATAATTTGATAGAAGCAAAGGGGCCCGAAGAATTATCAGAGGAAGCCACATTTGATTCAACCAATAAGTCAGAGGGAGCTCTCAAAGAATTGGCTTGTTCTTATCTTTGCAGGATTGCAGCGCGAGCCAAAATTTACCATACATTGATGTGGTTAGATGGGTGGTTGAGAAAATCCCAACTTCAGATAGAACATTTTCCATAGCAGATGGAAGGATATTCGGGTCATTCAAACCTGAAGATCTCAGGAAAGTGTACCACCTACCGAAGCTAGAGAAGCACTACAACAAGACACTCCCAGAAGCATTTGCAAAGGAAAATGACTTGGAGTTGGACCGAATCAAGCAATGGAGGCATTTCTCGGAGAAACACAAGCACCAGTCATCGGGTAAGTACTCTGTCGACTCATTAGCTTCTCCTTACTGCTATGCTGGAGCTATGATGTGTAGATTGTGGGGACAACATGATTCTGCCAAATTCACTATAGAGATGGTCCCATTAATGGAAGCAGCAATTAATGGTTATGTTATGGATTGGGAAAATATTTTGTCTGATAGACTAGCCATAGAGATATTAACATACAGAAGGAATGCATATACAACTTCCCAGACCATTCCTCTTTTCTACTACAGTGCATACATTTTAGATATTATTTGTTTTAATTCTGAATACCTAGTACTCGGATGGAAGTGGACTTCCCAAGATCCAAACTCGATTCATATTTATCATAAGCAGTTGTGGAAGGCACACTATAAAAATCACCTGTACAGAATTTGCAATGGTTTTGTTTTACCTGTATATTATTCTATTTTCAATAAGCCTGCCTCCAGGATATCCCAGGAAGCAAAAATTGACCTGACAGTAGTAGGAAGCTGGTTCGGAGAGGAGAAATTTACCTATGTGAGGCTTTTTGGCAGTCTCACTAAACCCCATGTTCTACCTCTGTATGTGCCCGATAAATTTTTAGCACGAGAATTGGCATATCATATAACTGTTGAAGGGACATCAAGAACTCTTAGGGATTCTAAGAAACAAATGTGGCCTATATTCCCCCTGGGATGTGGCATTTTCACCTTACATGACTACAAGCACGCAAAAAAGAGGCAGAAAAGATTCATATGTTGAATCTTGCCACCATTCCTAACAGGCAATATGACCCAAACAAGGTTGCTCATAATGTCACCACTCAAGCTAAACTTGCCAAATTCGATCATCAAGGAGATGACTTTGATGATTTATTTGCTTTGGCCAATATATTTTTCCAAGTTAAAGGATTAGCTAGAATAATGTATGAAGATGAAATGTTAGAAACATTCAATAGGCTCAGAGCCCAGAGGTTGCAAACTCTGCCTTTGGATCTATTAGCTACAACCCCTACAGTTCAGCCATCAAGTCAAACTAAATAGAAAGCAGCCGACAAGACTCCTATAGTGGAGAAGATCCCCAAAAAATAAAATTTGCCAGAGCAGGAGCAAGGACAAGGAAAAAGTAATGAACTCATTGGTTCAAACATTTATGTTGATCCCAAACTGCTCAAAGAATGGCAACAATTTGATTCTATCATCGGTAATACTGAAAGTCTACAAGGATTCAACACCTCTGAGGTGATAACTGGTCAGAAATTAACAATCAATACAGTTCTGATTGAGGGAACTAGTGGCCCACCCATAATTCTAAAGGATGTATAAATAATCCCCGAGAATCCATTCAATGAAATTGTGTTACATGTAGAAGAAATACCACCCTTGGATGTCTTCTATAGCCCTAAGCATAGGGTTGTAATCAAGAGACAAAGGAAAAGGAGGAAAATTGATCAATCTCCTCTTTTAACTTCACAAATGGAGATAACAAACGTGGTATGGAAAGAGGAAGTCAACCCTTCTGAAGATCTCACTAAACTCTCTCAGTATGCTGGAGCATACATAGTAGCTATCATGGACAAAGCATCGGAGGTAAGTAACTTACTCAAGGAAAAGGACCAAGCAATCATTTTACTGGAAGCACAGGTACAAGAGAAGCAGCAAGAGATAGAGCAGTTGGAACAATAGTTAGCAGCCCAGAAACAGTCAAATGATCAATTGAACGAGCAATTTCTCAAAGAAAAACAAAGAATTGATAAACATGCAATTCAGAAACAACAAGAACTATCCCAAGCATTGAGCAAGCTACGATCATTAAATGAACAGTTGAGAAAATCAAAAGAAGAACAGATCACTCAACTATCACTGCAAATAGAAATATTCAAAGGATATCCCCAAGTGGGAGAATTCAAATTGGAAGCTCTCCAAATTACCAAAGCATTATCTAATCAATTTAGCTTATTATGTCATAATATATCTCTTGTTTTTCCCCTATGTGAAATTTCGTCATCTATGATTGATAAGTGAGTTGATGCGAGACAGAAATTGGAGCAAGCAGATGAAAGATTAACATAGTTTCTCTCTTGGAAAGAAACCAAAGAAGGAAAAGTTGAAAATCTACCCCAAATTTTGAAATCGCATAAAGAAATCCTATTCCTTGAATGGAAATATCAATTAATGAAAGTAGAAAGGGCGACATCAAGATGTAGATCAGCAACAAGTAGTCTGGTTGAATTGATTAATGATACTCTTTATTTATCAAATTTAATTTCAGAGCGTTCTCTAGAGAAACTTCCATCGGTGAAATCATTAGAACAAACATGGAAACATGAGTTGGAGCAGAGGGAAAGATTAATCGCAGGCATTCAAACTTTAACATGGGAAAACTTTTGGTTCTTCCTCGTTAAACCACATAGTTAGATAACAACAATGAAATGCCTCACCGATGCAATCGGTTATATGATTCCCAAAATTACTAATGCCACATACACTGCCCAGTTACATTCGCGCATGAGTCATCCGCCAGAACTGCAACCAATGCTTTCCATTTGCTAGCTCAAGTCAAAAAATAGTCAGCCAATACAGTGAACCATCCTGAGCAGGGAAAATTTTAAGAACCCCCCCAAAATTTATATGTATAATAAATGGGCAAATCTCCATGGTATATAGGAAAAATGGAAGGCGATTTTATCAATAATATAATATGTATATATAATTTTTTGGCGAATCTCTCACCAGGCGTGGCGAATATTTTACTCAATTATAAAATCTTGTAAGATCTTGGCGAGTCTTTCACTAAATAATAAAACTTTATAAAGTCTTAGTGAATCTTAGCATTGTGAACTCTTAGAGAATTTTTTGAAAAAGTATAAAACCATATATGACAAGAGCCACATGGTGGAAATATCACTGTTTCTTTTCACATTTCCACAACATGGAACTTCTTTATAAAATTATAAAAAAGCCAACCAAGTCCTTTATAATATGCAGGTAAGCTTATAATAGAGTCTGATACCTCTATTATGCTTGTCTTCATTTAAGTGTCATAGCTACTATACTTAACACTGTGAATCACAACTCTCTCAGAACTCAACTCTATAGTGTAATTAAAACCTTTGGAAATTGAATCTGATTATTCTATAAAAGGGATTAGTGAAATAGAAGCTTTTGAGAATGAGCCCACTAACTATCACTGCTAAACAATCAATCTAGACTATGAAGTCTTCCATCTTGATCACAATCGTGTGCACAATCAATGGAGTGCGACCACCTGGCCTGACATAATGGCCATCATAGCTTCCAATAATCAACAACTATCTTGCAAGGACATCCTAGCTCATGTCTCATGAATTTTATTCATCAATCTTAACTGATATAAATCTTATAAAGATAATATTAGAATCCTCTCCAGATTCACTGTTAATACAAGGGTAAAGGAAATTTTCTAGCTCAAGGCACTAGCCAATACCAACTTTGGCATTTGTGACCCCTTTGTGGGGATGCACCTACCCTGCCCCATTGGGTTTCTGCCTTGCAACATAGTTCAAGGATCACAAGACTTTCCAATCTTCCTACACCATTAGACACACTTTATATGCTATACATAGTGAATGGAAAAGAAGCATTGTAGAACACACAATTTCACAGAAGGGAGAAAAATCTTAGCCAGTTCAATATCAAAATCTTAACTACTGATTAATAAAGAATAACAAATAGTGTAATGAATTGTTCCGAGTTATTTATTTACAAGCTGTAAAGAATGTAGTGGAATGGAAAATATTACTTAGGCAACCCTTCAATATTTTCTACTAATATGTCTGTGCATGTACATATGAAATTAAGAGCATTGTTGAATACAAAGTTTCCTTTTCTCTTGCCTCCATTTTGACAAATCAGTGTGAAATCAGTTTCACTTTGAATCTCCTTTCCTGTGTGGATGTTTTGACAAATCAATGTGAAATCAAAGTCACTATGAATTTCCTTTCCTGTGAGGGATCACATCCACAATTGATTAGTAAACGATAATCTACTATATATTATGTTCAAGAAACTGACTGCAATCTACAGTGGAAACAAGACCTCAATACTTATTCTAAATTTTAATATCTCAGGACAAAATAAGAGATAAAAATGCATATGGCCTTAGTATCTAGAAAACAATCAGTCCATCATTACAAGACCACCTAGATTTCGGCACTTAATCTAAATAATGGCACTAGTTGCAATGCTTATTTGCATTAACACCATGGAAAAGCAACAACAATGTTTCAAAGCACACTTACTAGAAAAGTTGTAACGTTCTGAGAATATTTAATGATAGCATATGAACCTCATAGCTATGGTGGGGAAACTAGGGAACCCAACTCTTGGAAGATATCCCATACTAAATCCAAGAAAAAAATAAAAAAGGGAAAAAATCAAAATCTATAAATCAAGCAATGAATTGTTTACAAATCAAATACAATTCCTTTAACTAGCAATTAAATTGTGGTGATATATTTAAATATTTGGTAACAGGGGAACTTCAAACCATGGAATATTACCTTTGTCATTACTGCCATCCCTCAGTGACTAAGATTACAAATCAATACTTATGGAAAGATTGTAAGAAATTCTGTGAAATAGTAAAGCATAACCTCTATTTTCAGGCAACAAAATCAAGACATTGTTACATCAAGAGCCATAATTGATACATAATCAATGAATCAAGTCCTTGTATGGCACAAGCTTGTTTCACAACCTCTATTTTCTCAATAACAAAATCAAGACATTGTATGTGGTTATTGCCAAAAGGAAACTGCATTCTAATTTGGAAGAGGATCTTATCAAAAGACATGGATTTATTCAAAGCTACAAAGCCTAATGGGTTATTGAAAAATAAGTTGGAATATGGGATAATGATACTTAAATTGAAAAAATATGCTTTCCTTTTAGAAACATTATAGTTATACAATGTTTTTTGAAAGCATTAGAATTTGAAATTGGGCCTTTCTATCAAGACAAATTTTCATTAACAAAATGTACTTTCCTACCTGAAACGTTGTAGATATCCAAGAAAAACTTGAAAAACATAAGAGAACTTAGCATAATGTACTTTCTTTCCTTCCTTAACATTCTTAAAGAATTGAGGTTCCCCAAGTCATCAGGTAACTTTCAAAGGAAATGACAGTTAGTAATAGTCCAATTCACAACTGAAGATGTGTCACAAATATGAGGGGGCATCTCCTCCAAATCAAAAAAGTGCTCCAGGTTAAAATCTAGCATTATTGGAAACTTAATGCTCGACTGGGTGTTATTGAACCCAAACATTTTTCCAATCTTCACTAAAATCTTAAAGATAGCTTCTCTAAGTTCTACATGACTTTACTATGCTCTTGAAGTGGGGGCACATGCAGCCTCTCCAAGTGAATAGTCTTAAACTAAGTGAAGATAACGCCGATAGATCATTCAGTGTGGATCTCTTTAACCCATAATTGAATACTATGTCTCTCTTGAACCCATAATTGAATACTATTAGGACTTTCAAATTTTCCATGGAACTCAAAAATGTTGGAAGAAATAATTTGTTTCCAGAAGAGAGTAAAACTAAAGCCTCTACTTGAGGACAATTGATGTCACACAACTAATACTTCTCCATGGAATCTGTATAGGTAAACCAAAAATGCAGAATTCCATTAGAATATTGTGTTTATTGAATACACAAATGAAATCATTTCATTTCTTTAAAATATCCTTTGAAATCAAAACTACTGAATTACATATCGATAACCTAGTGGGTGTAGGATAAAAGTCACCCGTGTCATTCATAGAAAGCATGAGAAAAAACCTAATACTATATATAAAACCAAGAAAAATTCAAATTCATCACTTCTAGGGACCTCATAACCACCCAGCTAATACACAAGTATGTTCCTGTTTGCAGTTAGAAACATTACCCAAATTACAACCTGTTTACTCTAGCCTATGTTGGAAAGTTATAGAAGGATGACTAGTGCAATCAATCCATTCCTTTTAGCCCTGGATTTGTTTCAGTTTAAAATAGAAGTATACAAATATACTTGTCCAATGTCTATGCTTTAACCATTCACCTTAATATTTTTTTACAATATAATTTCGTAAGTCTATTTAATATCTTCATTATCATAAAAACCAACCTATATCCATCTTAAATCCACATCTACCACTCTTAGGGGGATGAAATCTATTTATCCCTCTCAGCACTTGGTAGACCCAGAATTAAGATGGATCTAAGATGATAGAATTTCCCCTTTAAATAGTCTATCATCACATGAATACCATGGTATTACCATGGGTCAATACCATGGCTTATCATAAACATGGAGCTTAAAAATTACTATTAGTAATTTATATAAACTAATAAAATTAATAGTTGATTTTTATTTTATTTTTTATTTTAACCAAGCTAAAATGTTTAACATACATTAAATTACAACATCCATTTTTACTCTTGATCCACCAAGCCGATAAAATATTTTTTCACTCTATGCTAGTTTGCATATCACGATATTTGATACCTCTCGGGGGTTAGTAGATCCAGAGTAAAGATGGATCTATGCTGGTTTAATTCCCCTATTTAAATAGGCTACATTTGAGGTGAATACCATGTGCCATTTTTATTTTTATTAATACTAATATTAGGGTTAATAATTCTTTTTTGCATGGTATTAATAATAATCTAGCCCATGGTATTTGTCCCATAGTATTTTGCCCATAGGTTTCCCCTAAATATAACACATTTTTTGAGTGTTCGTAAACATAAGGTGACTTATGGAGTAAAGATAAAAAAATGTTTTATTTGTTTACCATACCTCTCATTTATTTATATTTTTATTAATTTACCATACCTCTTTTACAAATATGGTATTTGGCCCATAGGATTCACTTAAATAAAACCTCTTTTTTTAGCCTCCATAAATAGAACGAGGGTTATGGACTAAATATAAAAAGAGATTTTATTTATTTACTATACGTCTAGTTTATTTATATTTTTATTTATTTACCATACCTTTTGAGTAAGTATAAAAAGACATTTTATTTATTTGCCATACCTCCACTTTACTTATAATTTTATTTGTTTACACCCTTGCATGTATATAAGGTGACTTATGGAGTAAATATAAAAAATGTTTTATTTATTTACCATACCTCTCATTTATTTATATTTTTATTAATTTACCATACCTCTTTTATAAATATGGTATTTGGTCCATAGGATTCACTTAAATAAAACCTATTTTGAAAATTAGGGCGAATGGAAGGTTGTAACTCTTAATTTCAAGGGCTAAATTTACCTTTTTTACCCTTTCCCTTAAAATAAGGTGGGATATCTAAGGTGATTTGTAAAATGTACTATGATACAAAATATTCAACCACTAAAAATTTAAAACCCCTTAATTTCGCCAAAGGGTGAACATTCGCCCCTAAAATTTTCCATGATCCTGATCAGCTGCAACATGCTTATTTTGAAAAGATTGTCACAATTTTTGTGATTTGGTTATACCAGCACATAGCATTATTATTTCATAGTTTGTTAGTTTAGATAATATTTATAGACCCTTTCATGTTTTTAAAAAGGGTCCTAAAATTTTTGTATTAAGACATGGATCAGAAGTTGCACTACTGTACTTCCAATATATTTATTTTTATAAAAACTGGATCTGAATTCTAAGTTTTGATGAAGGATACTTTTATGTGATATGCACTATTGCTTCCTGTAAAATAATTTCCAAGTTGAAAGGAGAGATTTGAGTGCAACTCATATTAGATAAGACTCAAATACATATGGTACTACTATCTATGTTTTTGCTTCATGCTTTTATGTGACTTAGCATTTATTCATTTTGCTATTATTGATGTATGTATATGCTTTCACAACAATTCTTTGGCTTATCACTATTGAATGTTTAAGAGTTGTTATCTTTCATACATATATATGTCAACAATATAGAAAGATTAGTGTGATAATGTTTTAATTATTACTTTGTTCAACTACTTGAACAAAGTAATTATCATATGAATGAATATTTTTGTTTATAAGTAGAGTCATCTATATGCCTACTTATCAATAAGAACCATCAAGAATTGCACTAAGAGAAAGACTTCCCAGGATAGATTAGTCATTTATATTGTTACATATTAGAATAAATCATCCCTCATTACCATTACATATTAGAAAATCAATCACTTATCCATCCCATTTATAAATCATTGGGAAACTGGTCCCATTATATCCAATTAGAGCGACCACACCAAACAGAAAAGGAGCTGCTTTTAAGGTCTGGACCGGGTGGTTTTCCCCGATGTTGATATAGCAATTTTGGAGGCCTCAACAGGCTAGTATCTGTATTATTCTCATCCCAACTGTTGTTTATATTAACCTTTCTAGTCAGAGTCCTTGAGTTAACTGCGTTAGCTGAGTTAGTTGTACTAGTTCTTTGGATGCTTGTTTCAATAATTTTTTTTCTGCTATAGTCTGTTCGACACCAGTGATGAGTGCACCGTAGTGATCCTCTATCTTGCTCTATGACTATACAGTGACCTCTTGAACTTTCTCGCCAATCTCATCTAGGTCCCCATCAGTAAGGACCAGTGGTAGTGTGTCCTTAGACTTGTCTGCTTTATGTTTCTTTCTACTACTCAACAAAGCTCGAGTCTGCATTTTCCTTTTCTATATGACAAGTTTCTCTGTTTCTGCCTTCTCTACCTACTTCATCATATCTTCACCTCTCTTAGGATCCTCCTCATGGTGCTCCTCTTCATTATGCTCTTCATCATGGTGTTCCTCTTTCTCTTACTCTTTCTCTTCCTCTAATTCATGTTGTTTATCTTTTCCAATTGCTTCACCATGGCATGAAGTGTATGATTCTTCTTCCTCCGTAGCACTGTCCTCTGGTTTCTCCATCAGATTCATCCACTTCATGTGCCAATTTTGCACCAATGCTACCAAATCCTCCTCGTTGACCAAGTATGGAAATGTGTGTCATTTCCTCTTGGGGTCACTGCGCGCCTGAATTTGCACCTTATGGAAATCCACCTTGAAGCTCACCACAGGGTTGTATTGCTTGTAGAGACTGGTTGAGAGTTGTGGATACTAATTCAAAATCATATGTAGATCCATATGATATAAAATGAATAAGATATTGTTTTTCCTAGGCTGGCGATGGCTGAGTAGTATGCCACAATGAAGCATACCTCACAACCTCACAAATATCTATAGGCACCATGGAGAACTGTGTCCTTCGGTTCCCTCCACGCTAACATCACAATAATTAAAATAAACCATGCATAATGAAAAGGGGTAACTTTTTCTTGTATTGTACTCCATTTTCATACTACACAACTAAATCCACCACTAGCACAGGGAATTCATTTGCACGACACTTCCGCATGAGTTTCCCAGCCTGAATATGTTCCACGAAGAAGATTGATGGGTCATTGATAGAGTTAATGTCGCAGCCCCTGTTTCCTTTCACCAACCCATACTTCTGCTTCATACTTTCTGCCAGGTCTTGGTCCTGGTCCTTCCCGATGAACTCCTCCATGGGGTTCCACCCTTGGTATGGAAACTTCGTGATTCACCAAATCACAATTTCATCTAACAAGATTTTATCCCCCAATCAAGTGTCCATCATGAATTATCACTAATAATTGGTGCACACATGTTGTATTGGCTGAGCTCCTGACAAAGTGTGGAACATTTAACATATTGAGTAGCCCTAACTACCTCAACCCATTTTCCCATTGCCTTGCCTCTAATCTAGTCACTTCACTATCTGGGTAGTGAACCTGCTGCAATTATCGATTTGACATGAACTATGGATACTTCGTCTGGTTATTGAAGTCATTATCTCTAAACTTTAGTTGCAGATTTTTTCATAACAACTCTCCTTCAAAGGGTAATTCTTCTGGAAAATGCAGTGTGAATATCTCATACTTCACATCTTTAACTCCTTTCACTGACTTTGCATTCGGCTTTCTCAGTGGGATATAAGATGGAAGAGGTGAAATGAATAATGTGCTCCCTATGTATGCATATATCTCTTCTATGTATTCTTCCTCAACATCGAATGACTTTGCTTGATTATGAGGTTTCATGAGTTTAGGGGTCTTCTTGACTTGTTTTGTTTTGGATTTCTCCTCCTTGGATTTCTACTTCCTTGGTGATTTCCATTGCTTTTGCAGTGTCAATGCTGCTGCTATTGTAGGTAGTGATGTAGTGCGTGTACTAGCTGTGTGCTGCAGATGCTTCCATGACTCCTTTTTATACCTCTCTCGTTAAATACTTGCACAAATTCTTCAGATAACAAGATATTCATGCAAGAAATCTCTGCAACCTCTTCACACTATTATTCTCCCAAACTCTCGATTCAACAAATTCCTTAATCGGTGCACGAGTCAGGTATTTATAAGAATGTGGGCCTTCGAAACTCATCATTAGATTTTATTTTGTCTTGATTATGCTCATATTGTGTCATTAAATGCATATCTATACCCTAAATTCTGCCAATTTGTTATCTTAAATGTGACTTTATGGTTGTCTTTTCTCTTTTAATGGCCATATTTTCACTTTTTCGATGAACTTCAACACATCCCTATTGTAGCACACCTTTGTCTTGTGTTGAGGCTACCTGCAAACTTCGACATATTGTTGATTGTAGTGCACCTTTGTTTTACATTACAGATACATGTGAACGTTGACATATTCTTGATTGTAGTGAAGTACTTTCTTCATTGAAGCTCTCTATCTACAAGGTAGTTTATAGTCCAGTCTCCACTTTCAACTACATGTGACACTAAGAATTTCCTTCTTTCTTCCTTAGGGAAAAGCTATAGGGACATGGTTGTCCCTATACAACTTCAACCTACTGCCATTCACTTTTCTTTGAATTAGTTTTCCATTTAACTTCAATAACCGCATCGCACCTCCATCAGTAATATACTTAATAACATATGGGCCTAACTAGTGTGTTTTAAATTTCCTTGGAAATTTCACAAACTTGCTATCATAGAGGAGAACAAGGTATCCTACTTAAAATTTCTTTTGCTTAATGTGCCTATCATGCCAAGCCTTCTCCCTTTTGTTTTTCACTTGTTGACGGAATCCTGCTACAAACCTGTCTTCTTCTAGAGCCAGTAATTACGACATCCTTTCTTCCATAATGTCAAGGTTTCCATATTTGTAAAAGCTCCAATTCTTAGGCAAGGGACAATGTATTCCATTGGTATCACAAATTCTTGCCCATAAACCAACCTAAAAGGTGTATGACCTGCCAATTTTTTGCATGTACTCTTATAGGCCCATAATATTGCCGGAATTCTAAGATCCTAGTCATCCCTGTTCACATTACATACCTTGGTTAGTGAATTCTCCAAAATTTTATTGAATGCTTCCACAGTTCTATTTGCCTGATGATGGTAAGGAGTGATATTCTGGTGGTAAAAATGAAATTAATCAGTTAATGCTTCAATGGTTTTATTCAAGAAATGTGACCCTTGGTCACTCATCAATATCTTTGGGCACCCAAATCTGGACAATATGTATTCAAATATGAAATTCGCAGCAGTTTCTATGCTACAGTCCTTCACTGGTTGTGCTTTTTCCCACCTTGTCAAATAATCAGTTACATTGATTATATACCTCACACCAGTCTTATTTCTTGGTGGATTGATATGTCCAACAAAATCAATAGCCCATTTGTCAAAACCCTACAAAGTTACTTGTGGCCCTAGTGGCATTTCATCTCTCCTTGAGGGTTTTCCTTTTCTTTGGTAGATATCACAAGCTTGACAATATTCCTTTGCATCTTTGTGTAATGTAGGCCACCATAGTTCTGCTCTTAAGTTTTTCTACACATTATCTTTCCTTGCATAATGTCCACCAATTGCACCATTATGAGCTTCTGCTAAAATTATATGTCTTTCGTGCTTAGGAACATACCTACACAATATTTCATCTTGTCCCATTTTATACAAATCTATTGCTATCAACTAAAAATCTACTTCCTTAACGACCAACTGTTTCTTCTGTTGTGTAGTGTATTCTGAAGGAGACATCCTTGTGGTTAAGAAATGAATAATATCAACGAAGTGATCATCTGCTACCCTCATTGCAAACAACTGCACATCAGGAAGTTTATCCTCTATATTCGTTGGTTCTTCTCCTATTTCTAACCTTGACAAATGATCAGGTCCAACATTTAGTCTTCCTAGCTTAAAACAACTTCAAATTCATACTCTTGACATAATAATAGGCACCTACAAATTTTTTCATCTAAAATAAGCTTATTGACTAGATACTATAGTGCAGAGTGATCTGTCAACATCTTAAAATGTGCTCCCAACAAATAATGTTTGAATTTTTTTAATGCATATACCATAGCTAGTCCTTGTGTTTCTATAGTTGTATAGTTCTTCTTTGCTTTAGAGAGTTTCCTACTTGCAAAAGCCATAGGGTGGTTGATTTCTCCTGCACCAAGTTGTGCTAACACCACTCCCAAAGCTATACATGAAGCATCCACATGAACATGAAATTATTTCTTCCAATTTGGAATACCAATATAGGAACAATTACCATCTTTTATTTTAGTGCGTTGAGGCTCTTTTGAAATTCATCGTTCCATAGGAAAGTAATATCTCACTTCAGCAGTTTTTCCCTAGGTGCCCTAATCTGTGCATATCCTTTGATATTTTTTTTGTAATATCTTGTTTGTCCGAGTGTGGTGTGGAGCTACCTAATTGTCTTCGGTGGAGGTAAATTCACAACTATAGAAATATTTGCAAGATCCACCATCAATCCTTGCTTCCAAATAGTGTGTCCTATAAATATACCAAAAGGTACATAGAATATGCACTTCTTAATATTCAGAGAAATCTGATATTACCTGCATGTGTCGAGCATCAGTCTTAAGGTACACAGAAAGTTGCAACCACTACTCTTGAAAATATGGCAGGGGCATTCTTCAGTCCAAAGGAATTACTGTATACTGATATGATCCCCATTCTGTAGCGAAAGTAGTCTTATGTTGATCTTCTGGTGTAATTATTATATGAATGTATCTTGAAAATCCACCTATGAAAGAGTAGGTATCTTTTCCTCCTACATTATCCAACACTTCCTCTGTAAAGGGTGTTGGGAATGGATCATGCACACATGCATCAGTTAATTTCCTTAGATCTACACAAATCCTGATTTCTCCTTTAGCCTTCTTTTTCTGGACCACCAATGGACTTACCCACCCTGGTTCTTCCACAGGTTCAATGATCCCTGCTACTATCATTTTATCTAATTATTCTTTCATCTTTTCCTTATATTTTGGATTCAGTCTATAAGGTCTCTAATTTATAGGCTTCACATCAGGCTTCAAAGGAATATTCATAACTTCGAAGTCTCCTACTATGCCTTTCATATTTGACAACTTAGTGGGGAATAAATCTTGGTATTCATGTAAAACATCTATCACTTTGCTGACTATTTCTTCATCCCAATAATCTCCTATTGTTGCAAACTTCGTCTCATCTTTTGACCCTATATTCACCTTGTTTGTCCTTAATGGCTTTGTCATATCAGGTATTTCTATCTCAGGTCCATTCACTTCATGATGGCCTTTAGATTCTACTATGTCAATATTGCGAGGGTCTTCATCTTCTTCTGTAGTGGTGTTATAGCATTAAAGTCCATGATGTAGATGCACAACCCAATCAAGGGACCAAGTGAGTGGAATTTCATTCTCAAAAATCTTCTTTTTAATATCTAAAGGGCTGAGTCTATGTATGGACAATCATCTTCAAATCTAAATGTCATTATAAATCCATCAACCGTCTCTTCCCAGCTCGCAATACCATGTCGAAGTTCTGTTTTCAAGTACCAATTTTGAGGAATTGTCTCTAATGTATGGATGAATCCATGCACCCATTCCCATTGTAGAATCTCCTTCCATGCTGTCATACAATGTTGAATTCTCTCTTTAGGATTAGCTTGACCATAATATTTATCTGCCAGGTCTATTTCTACTTGACCAAACCTTACTCTTATGAAACAATCTCAAGAAAAGATAGAAAATATAGATCAACGCCTTAGAATTTAGCCTCTTCGAGGGGGCAACCTCCTTTACATTACATAAATGAACAATTCTTCGATGATTCAAATGAAAAAACCTCCTTTCTATATAGAGGAGTCTAAGGAGTCACAATATAACCCATCCGACCTAACAATAATAATATAAAGCCACAAAAATAACAATAGAGGGATTCTATGGGGCATAGTAATAAAAATATGGGGATAATAGGGGCACAACAATATTAATAAGGGATGAAACTACAATAGTAATGGGATAATTACTAGTATTATAGGGACCCAACATGCCCATCTCCTTCAAAAAAAGTGTTGTCCTCAACAATTGAGTAGTTCTGGATGCTTCTGTATAAAATTCTCATCCTCCCATGTGGAATCTTCAGCAGATAAGTTCTTCCACTTGATAAGATACTCTGAAATTGATCGATTTCGTAGCTATCAAGTTCTTGTTTCTATGACTACTTCTAGTTCCAATATAATTTTTCCTTCCTTGTCAACTTCTGGCAATATTGTGTGAACTGGGAGCTTGTTGCCTATAACCTTCTTTAAACATGAAACATGGAAAACTGGGTGCAATCGAGAAGTTGCAGGAAGCTCCAATTTGTATGCCATAGTACCAATCTTTTGCAACACTTTGTACGGACCATAATACTTTGGTGATATTTTATTATCCTTCTTAGCTTGCTTGAGGGACATTTGCTTATATGGTTGTAGTCGTAGGAATACCCAATCACCTACATCAAAACTTCTTTCGCTGCGATGTTGATCTGCCTGTTGTTTCATTCTATTCTGTGCCAACACGAGGTTATCCTTTAAGAGTTGGAGGACTTGTTGTTGATGTTCGATGTGATGTTCCACTTCTTGAACCTTAGAATTTTCTCTTAAATATGATGTGATGGATGGTGGCTGATATTCATAAAGTGCCATAAATGGGGTCATTTTTGTTGCTATATGGAAGGAAGTGTTATACCACCATTCAGCCAGAGGCAACCATTTGACCCATTGTGTCTGTTTATCCGATACAAAGCAAAGAAGATATCCTTCTAAACATTTGTTTACTATCTCAGTTTGCCCATCAGATTGAGGATGATAATATGAGCTATGAGCTAACTGAGTACCAAGACAAGAAAATAATTCTGTCCAAAAATTTCTAGTGAAAATGGGATCTCTGTCACTTACAATAATCTTTGGGTTTCCATGTAGCTTTTGAATTGTTTCCATAAATGCAGTAGAAACCGTACTGGCTTTAAATGGATGTGATAATGAACAAAAGTGTGCATACTTGGTAAGTCTGTCAACTACCGCCATGATGACACTCTTTCCCTCGGACTTGGGTAAACCTATGATAAAATCCATTGAAACCTCCTCCCAACGTTGGCTTGGAATAGATAAAGGTTGTAATAGACCTGGTGTCTTAATTCTTTCAACTTTATTTTGTTGGCAAACCAAACATTTCGCCACAAATTTTTGAATATCCGATTTAAGGCCATCCCAAAAAAATTCCTTCTTAACCCTATGGTAAGTTCTTAAAAATCCTGAGTGCCCTCCTAAGGGAGAAGTGTGCAATTCCATAAGAATCTTTTGTTTTAGTTGGGAATTCTTATAAAGGTATAAGCGATCTTTTTACCATAAAGAATCATTTTGCCAGCTAAATGTATCAGACGTACTGGAATCTTGTTGTAACTTTCGAATAAGTACCCATACTTCTTCGTCATTCTTCCATTCCTCCCTTGCTTCGTTTATCCAATCTGGTTGGATAATAGAAATGGTGCACAACAATGCTTCCACATCCTCATCCTTTCTTGAGAGTGCATATGCCACCACATTTTGCTTCCCTTTTTTGTAGATGATTTCAAAGTCATAACCCAACATTTTTGTGACCCAATTTTGTTGCTCTTTAGAGGATAATCTTTGTTCTAAAAAGTATTTAAGGCTATCATGATCCATTTTTACCTTGAAGTGTCTTCCCATTAGGTAGGGTCGCCATTTCTTAAGTGCATGGAGTATTGCCAACATTTCCTTCTCATAAATAGCTTTGTGTAAAAACTTTCCCTTGATTGGACGACTTTCAAAAGAAATGGGTCTTTCATCTTGCATTAAAACAGCACCAATTCCATTTCCTGAAGCATTGAATTCCACAATAAAGGTTTTTGTGAAGTTCGGTGTAGCTAAGACCGTGCTTGGTACATTACCTCTTTAAGATGTTCGAAGGCCTTTGTTGCTTCTGGAGTCCATGAAAATGCATCTTTCTTCAATAATGTTGTTAGAGGTGCTACTATTCTCCCATAATTCTTAACAAACTTTCGATAATACCCTGTCAACCCGAGAAATCCTCACAAATGCTTTATGGATGTGGGGATTTTCCATTCCTTAATGGCTTTAATTTTGCTAGGGTCTACCTTAACTCCTTCATGAGATACAATATGGCCCAGATATTCCACTTCTTGTACTCCAAAGAAACATTTGTATCTTTTTGCATATAATTGTTTCTCCTCCAGTAGTTGTAGCACCCTGTCAACATGTTCAACATGATCCTTCCAAGACTTGTTGTAGATTAGTATATCATCAAAAAATACTAACACAAATTTTCTAAGGAATGGTTTGAAAATGGAATTCATCAAACCTTGAAATGTTGAAGGTGCATTGGTAAGGCCAAAAGGCATGACCAAAAATTCATAATGACCCTCATGAGTTCTAAATGTTGTTTTCAGAATGTCTTCAGTCTTCATTCTGATTTGATGATATCCTAAACAAAGATCCAACTTGGTGAAGTAAATTGATCCATGCAATTCATCCAGTAATTCATCAATGACAGGAATGGGAAACTTATCTTTAATAGTGAGCTTGTTTAGCTCCCTATCATCCGGACACATGCGCCATGATCCATCCTTCTTGTGCACCAATACTACTAGAGCAGAGAAAGAACTTTGACTAGGTTGAATTATACCAGCCTCTAGCATTTCTGCAACCATGCGTTCAATTTCACTCTTTTGGGCATAGGGATAACTGTACGGCCTGATGTTTGGAGGAACACTTCCTGGAATCAAATGAATAGCATGATCATGATCAAAAATAGGTGGGAGACCTTTGGGAGTCTCAAATACCTTGGAATGATTGTCCAAGACTTTTTGGAGATATGGAGAAATAGATGATTGCAATGTGGAAACATCTAGCGAACATAATTGTGCAATCACACCCCTTTGTTCCTTTTTTAGAAGCTTTGTCATACCATTAGAGCTAATTATCTTTTCCGGTTTCTCTGCAATACACCTTAATTCAACTTCCTTTCCTTCCATGGAAAATTTCATGAAAAATTCTTGAAAATTGAAAGATATTGTACCCAAGGATTGTAGCCATTGTACTCCTAGTACAACATCAGCACCTCCCATTGGAATGGAAAGCATTGGGCTAGTCAATACATATTCTCCCATCGATAGCTTGATATTATGGCGCTTTCCAGAGAAATTTATTGTTCCTCCATTTGCAACCATCACTTGACACTCTGCTGCTGGGTATAAGAAGAAATTCAATTCTTTTGCTACCTTACAATGAATAAAATTGTGGGTACTTCCTGAATCAATCAACACTAGTACCTTTTTCTTCTTGATTTGTCCTTCTATCTTGATGGTTTGAGGAGTGGTAATTCCCGCCAATGCATTACAAGATATGGTCGGATTCATTTCTTCTTTATCTAGGCTTTGTTCCTAGAGTATATCCTCTTCTTTTGACCTTTCTTACTCCTTTTCTTCTTCCTCTTCACAATCTATGTAGAATAATTTCTTCTCAGCACACTTATGACCTTTACTGTATTTGTTATCACAACTGTAACAAAGACCTTTTGCTCTTTTTTCTTCCAATTGTTGTGGTGTCAACCTTATAGGTTGTGGAAGACTAGGAGCAACCACACTTCCATCTTTATAGTTGTGAGTGGTATGCTTCCTGGTTGCCATAATTTTGATTTCCATTTTTCTTGCTAACCTGAATGCCTTCTCTAATGAATCAGGTTCCCAAAGGTGAACATCATGTTGGATATTATCCTTTAAAGTCCCTATGAACACATCAATCCTATGCTCCTCTAGAATATCTTTTACCCTTATGTTCAATTTTTTGAACTCCTCAATGTGCTCCATTATTGAACCCTTTTGTTTGAGACTTATCAATTGGCTAAAAAAAGTGTTGCTTTTTGTATCCTCATAATGTGCTATCAATTCTTCCGTAAAAATTTCCCAAGTGATAATTTTTTTATGAGAGCGAAGCCATTGATACCGTACAAACTGATTTGGTTCCAAATATAAAGTTGCAATACGTACCTTTCGTGTGTTTTGCACATTATTGAGATCGAAAAATTGCTCCATTTGTAATATCCATGTTGCGGGATCCTTGCCATCAAACTTCCTCATATTGATTTTTGGAATATGGTGGGTTTTTGATCCCACATTAGAGTCTAAGAAATCATGATTAACATTTCTTTTGTTCGCATCATGAGTTTCCTTTACTACCTTTTCACCATTGGTAAGTATTTCTTGTAGAAAATTTGTCAAATATGTCTTCAAATCTGCCATGCATGTCTTCAAATTTGTGTTCAAATCTATCTTCAAGTTGTCCATCTTAGCTTTCATGCCATTCATCTTATATTCCACGCCATTTATCTTAGCTTCTGTTAGTTTTTGTGACAATGACATTTGTTGCACTTGTTCTTGTAATTTTGATATATCATGTAGCATTTCTTCCTCTTCTTCATGAGTCATGCTAGAGCTTTTAGATTGCTTACTAGGTGTTTGCATTTTCTTTCCTTGGGGCATCAGTTACTGATAATAATGCTCTACTGTGCCCTTTGAATTCCTTCAAAATAAATTTTCAAACCAAGCTTAAGTAAAAATTTAAGAAAATCTACACACATTTTTTCACTTTGTAGGAGCTCGATATTTCCTTTGATGTATCTCTGTACTTTCCGATCATCTAGTTCTAAATTTGTGACTTGCAGTATCCCTCTATGTCCTCTTTGTAATGCCACAAGTCTAACCCAAATTGGATTCTCCAAGGAAGAGTTATGCGAAATCTCCCACAATGACTTGATTATAGACTAGTTCAGTGGAGCGAACTTGTACGATGTGCCACGAGTCACTGTTTCAACCTTTGGATCTGAAAAATGCATGCAAGAAACTACAACCTGTTCTCTTTCTGTACCTTCTTACGAAATTTCAATCCAATCCCCAGAGAGAAAGTTATGACGATTTTCCCCAGGTCACCTGTTTGGAATGTAATTCAGGAGTTTGCAAAAATACCAACTTCCTTAGATCATATCTCCACAAATATAGCTGAAAAGCTTTGAAACTCTGACCCAAGGTTCAACATGATTTCTTCTCAAATGGGTTTCTTTTGCAACTTCTGAAATGTCGCAGAAAAATAGTTATAGCGAAAATTCCATGATGACCTGTTTGGAGTAGCGAAACCCTAGAATCCAAAGCTCTGATACAAAATGTTAAGAAACCATCTCAAGAAAAGATAGAAAAGATAGATCAACACCTTAGAATTTAGCCTTTTTGAAGGGTCAACCTCCTTTACATTACATAAATGAACAATTCTTTGATGATTCAAATGACAAAACCTCCTTTCTATATATAGGAGTCTAAGGAGTCACAATATAACCTAGCCGACCTAACAATAATAATATAAAGCCACAAAAATAACAATAGAGGGATTCTATGGGGCACAGTAATAACAATATGGGGATAATAGGGGCACAAAAATATTAATAAAGGATGGAACTACAATAGTAATGGGGTAATTACTAGTATTATAGGGACCCAACACTTACCCATACAAACCTTCGACATTCTTGCCAAGTTCCTATATTCTTCTTATGTGTACCCCACCATCTAGCATGAGTAGCTCTTAGGGATAGATCCAGAGCTAATAATACTTGAAATTTTGGTACCTTTTCTTCATATTGTTTAAGCAAAGTGTTTATATTACCCAAACCATCATAAAATGGTAAGTCACATACCTCAGCTATCATACAATGAATTGCTTTAGTGACTCTTTCACATCGCCTTGTAGACACTTCATCTAACCTATTCTTCCAATTTTCCAATTCTTCTTATGAATCCACAATGCAGGAATTGTCTTGTTCCCAGCCCAATTTTCCATTTTCAATAGGTTTAATCCACTCCTCTTCTTTCTTGTTATCTGATAAATGTTTTCGATGTCAGCTGTGTTGTACTCTTCTTTAACAGGTTTAGTATACCTCATTCCTTCTGATGCATATAATGGAACAATGAATCTCATATTATTGCTTTCAAATATCATTTTCCTCTTCTTTAAGTTGATTATAGCCATGTTAGCAAATGCCCAGTCGATTCCAAGTAATGAAAGTTAGGGGTTACTATCATCCACAATTTCTATTACTTCAAAATCAGTACTAGTGCAGACCCCTTCAATGTCTACTGTGACACCTGATAGTCTTCCTAGAGGAACAATCTTTTGTTGATTCACCATATTTAGCTAAATAGGCAACCATTGCAACTTTGGCTTACCCATCAATTCCTTGGTATGCTTCGACAAAACATTGGCATCAAACCCAAAATAAATAATAACTTGATCCATGTCACATTCTTCAATATATGTAGTAAGACTCATTTATTTTCCAGTACTCTTCCTATGTTGATGTAAATTATTCACTGTGTGAATATAACTTCATGGTACTTCTTTAGAAGCACAATATTCTATTAGTTCTTACAACTCTTTTACAACTTTTTGGTTGCTTAACTACTTCATGCAAGTTTGTAGAAAAAACTTCAAAATATCTGGATCCACATCTTTTGTTACAACTAGTATTATATCATATTTATTCATCTATTCTAGCTGCACGTTGGAAGTCAAAACCCCATCATCTATAAAGCTTTGCTTCTCTTCCATGAATACTTTTTTTTCCTTCTGAATATCAACAACATGATATTTTTCAGTAGCTTTTCTTACCCATGTAGCCTTAGCTTCTTTTTTCCCATCTGCTTTATCATCTCCAGTCACCACTCCACTCCTTGTTACAATGCTAATGTGAGGTTCATTGGTTCTTGGTTCCACATTCATAATTTGGATGTTCTGTGTTAGCTCCTAGTTTCATTTTTCTTGTGTTTTTGCCATAATTACTGAACATTATTTAATAACATGATCAAAAGATTTTCAATACTTACATGTCATGGTAGGGTTTTGATAATCTCTTGCAAAATGTCTTGGTTGGCCGTAGTTATAGAAAATAATCTATCTCATCCTCGACTAGCTCCACCACTTCCACTAGTACCTTGAAACCAACCTTGATATCCACCTCAACCACCCTGTTGTGCATATTCCTCATGTCCATGTTCTTCATATTGCATTCTATATGCATTGACACTTCGCTCCACCATCAATTCATAAGCTCGACAGTTGTTGTCATCATGTCCCATTGATTTGCAAAACTTGCAAAACAAGTTCCTTGGGGTGTGTACGTACTTCTACTTCAAATAACAATATTTTAGGTTGTGTTTGCCTCTAGTTCCATTGGCAAAACTAGTGTGTTTTAAATTTCTCTAGAAATTTCATAAACTTGTTGTCATAGAGGAGAAGAAGGGCTCCTACCTGAAATTTCTTTTGCTTAATGTGCCTATCACGCCAAGCCTTTTCTCTTTATTTTTTCACTTGTTGATGGAATCCTGCTACAAACCTGTCTTCTTCCAAATCCGATAACTATGGAATCCTTTCTACCATAATGTCTTGGTTTTCCATATTTGTAAAAGTTGCACTTCGTGGTCTAGGGACAATGTATTCCATGGGCATCGCATGTTCTTTCCTATTAACCAACCTAAATGGTGTTTGACCTGTCAAGTTTTTGCATGTAGTCCTATAAGCCCATAATACTGCTGGAACTCTAAGATCCTAGCCATCCCTATTCACATTACATACCTTGGTCAGTGCATTCTCCAAAATTTTATTGAATGCTTCCACAGTTCCATTTGCCCGAGGATGGTAAGGAGTGCTCTTCTGGTGGTAAACTTGAAATTCCTTAGTGAATTCTCCAATGGTATTATTCAAGAAATGTGACTCTTGGTCACTCATCAATATCTTTGGGCACACAAATCTGGACAATATGTATTCAAAGATGAATTTTGCAACAATTCCTATGCTACAATCCTTCACTAGATGAGCTTCAGCCCACCTTGTCAAATAATCAGTTCCAGTGATTATATACCTCGCACCAGTCTTTTTTCCTGGTGGATCGATAGGTCCAACAAAATAAATTGCCCATTTTTCAAAAGTCAGTAAAGTTACTTGTGGCACTAGTGTCATTTCAACTCTCCTTGAGGATTTTCATGTTCTTTAGCAAATATCATAAGCTCGACAATATTCCTTTTCATCTTTGTGTAATGTAGGCCACCATAGTCTTTCTCTTAAAATTTTCTACGCAGTAGCTTTGCCTGCATAATGTCCACCAGCTGTGCCGTTATGAGCTTATGTTAAAATGATCTATCTTTCATGCTCAGGAACATACATGCGCAATATTTCATTTGGTCCCATTTTATACAAATGTCCTTCTATCAATAAAAAATCTTCTGCCTTAACCACCAACTATTTCTTCTACTGCGTAGTGTATTCTGAAGGAACCATCCATGTGGTTAAGAATTGAATAATATTAGCAAAGTGATCACCTACTACCCTGATTTTAAACAACTGCGTGTTAGGAAGGTTATCCTTTGTATTAGTTGTTTCTTCTCATGTTTCTAACTTGGACAAATGATCAGGGCCAACATTTAGTCTTTCTAGCTTAACAACAACTTCAAAGTCATACTCCTGAAATAATAATAGCCACTTGCAAATTTTTCCTCCTAAAACATGGTTATTGACTAGATACTTTAGTGTAGAGTGATATGTGAACATCTTAAAATGTGCTCCCAACAAATAATGTCTGAATTTCTGCAATGCATATACCATAGCTAGTCCTTCTCTTTCTGTAGTTGTATAGTTCTTCTCCACTTTAGATAATTTCCTACTTGCAAAAGCTATAGGGTGGTCGATTTCTCCTGCACTAGGTTGTGCTAACACCACTCCAAATGCTATGCATGAAGCATCCACATGAACATGAAATTCCTTATTCTAATATGGAAATACCAATATAGGCACAGTTACCATCTTTTATTTTAGTGTTTTGAGGCTATTTTGATATTCTTCATTCCATAGGAAAGTAACATCTCTCTTCAGTAGTTTTTCCCTAGGCGCAGTAATTTGCGCATATCGTTTGATAAATTTTTTGTAATATCCTATATATCCCAGTGTGGTGCAAAGATGCCTAATTATCTTTGGTGGAGGTAAATTCACAATGATAAAAATCTTCACAGGATCCACCATCAACCCTTTCTTGCAAACGATGTGTCCTAGCAATATAAAAGGTACACAAAAAATGCACTTCTTAATATTCAGAGAAATCTGATATTGCCTACATGTGTCGAGCATCAGTCTTAAGCTTGCAACATGTTTCTTCAATAACTCGAAGAATTTATGATCATCAAAGTATACTTCTAAGATTTTGTGAATATATTATTTGAAAGTTGCAACGACTACTCTTGAAAATATGGCAGGGGCATTCTTTAGTCCAAAAGGCATTACTGTATACTAATATGATCCCCATTCTATAACGAAGGTATTCTTATGTCAATCTTCTTGTGAAATTATGATCTGATGTTATCCTGAAAGTCCATCTGTGAAAGAGTAGGCCTCTTGTCCTCCTACATTATCCAACACTTCATCTGTAAAGGGTGTAGGGAATGGATCATGCACACATGCATAATTTAATTTCCTTAGATATACAAAAATATTGTTTTCTCCTTTAGGCTTCTTTTTCTAGAATAGCATAGGACTTACCCACTCTGATTCTTCCATAGGTTCAATGATGCCTGCTGCTGTCATTTTATCTAATTATTCTTTCACCTTTTCCTTATATTTTGGATTTATTCTATAAGGTCTTTGCTTGACAAGCTTCGCATCAAGATTCAAAAGAATCTTCATAACTCTGAAGTCTCCTACTATGCCTTCCATATTTGAGAACTTAGTGAGTAATAACTCATGGTATTCATGCAAAATATCTATCACATTGCTGACTGTTTCTTCATCCCAGTAATCCCCTATCATTGCAAAGTTCAGCTCATCTTCTAACCCTATATTCAAATTCTTTGTTCGTAATGGCTTTGTTATATCATGAATTTCTATCTTAGGTCCATTAACTTCACAGTGGCCTTCGAATTCTACTATGTCAATATTGTGAGGGTATTCAGCTTCTTCTGTAGTGATGTTATAGCATTCCATAGTACATTATGTAGCTGTGCAACCCAATCAGGGTGCCAAGAGAGTGGAATTCCATTCTCAAAAATCTTCTTTTAAACTATGTGAAGGGTTGAGTCTATATATGGATAATCATCTTCAAATCTAAATGTCATTATATATCCATCAACCATCTCTACCCCTTTCTCATTACCATGTCAAAGTTATGTTTCCAAGTACCAATTTTGAGGAATTATCTCTAATGTATGGATGTACCTATGCATCAATTCCTGTTGTCGAATCACCTTCCATGCTGTCATACAGAGCTGAATGTGCTCTTTAGGATCAGTTTGATCATCATATTTATCTACTATCTCTATTTCTTCTTGATCAGATCTTACCCATATCAACCTTTGATATTCTTGATAAGTTTCCATATTCTTCTTATGTGTACCCCACCATGTAACAGGAGTAGCTCTTAGGGCTAGATCCAGAGCTAACAATCTTTGAGATTCTAGTACCTGTTTTTCATATTGTTTAATAAAAGTGTATATATTAACCAAACGATCATAAAAAGGTAAGTCACATACGTCATCTTTCATACAATGAATTGCTTTAGTGACTCTTGCACATCACCTTGTAGACACTTCATGTAAATTTTTCTACCAATTTTCCAATTTTTTTTTTGAATCGGAAGTGTAGGAACTGTTTTGTTCACAACTCAATTTTCCATCTGTAGTAGGTTTAATCCATTCCTCTTCTTTTTTTTGTTATCTGATAAATGTTGTCGATGTCAGCTCTGTTGTACTCTTCTTTAACAAGTTTAGTATACCTCGCTCCTTCTAATGGATCTAATGGAACAATGACTCCCATATTGTTGCTTTCAAATATCATTTGCCTCTTCTTTAAGTTGATTACAATCATGTTATCAGATTACCAATCCAATCCAAGTAGTTCACGACAGGGGTTACTATCATCCATAATTTCTATTACTTCAAAATTAGTAGTAGTGCACACCCCTTCAATGTCTACTATGACACCTGATAGTCTTCCTAGAGGAACGATCTTTTGTTCATTCGCCATGTTTAGTTTAATAGCTGACCATTGCAACTTTGACTTACCCATCAATTCCCAAGTCTACTTCGAAAAAACATTGGCATCAAAAATGAAATCAAGAATAACCTGATCCATGCCATATTCTCTGATATGTGAAGTAAGCCTCATTTATTTTCCAGTCCTCTTCTTATGTCGATGTAAATTATTCATTGTGCACATATAACTTCGTGGTGCTTATTTAGAAGTGCAAGAGTCTATCAGTTCTTGTAACCCTTCTACAAAATTTTGGTTTCTTAACAAATTCATGAAATTTTGTAGAAAAAAATTCAAAATATCTGGATCCACATCTTGTGTCGCAACTGAGATTATATCGCAATTATTCTTCTATTCTAAATGCACACTGGAATTTGAAGCCCCATCATTTATAAAGCTTCGCTTCGCTTCCATGAATACTTTGTTTTCCTTCTAAATATCCATGAAAAGATATTTTTCAGTAGATTTTCTTACCCTTGTATCTTCAACTTCCTTTTTCCCATCTACTTTATCATCTCCAATTGCCACTCCACTCCTTGTTACAATGCTAACATGAGTTTCATCAATCCTTGGTTCCACATTCATCATTTAGATGTTTTGTGTCAGCTGTTGGTTTCTTTTATCTTGCATTTTTTCCATAAGTACCAGACATTCTTCAATAACATGATCAAAATATTTGCAATACTTACATGCCATGGTAGGGTTCTGACAATATCTTGCAAAATGTCTTGTTGGCTATAGTTCTAGTAGATAATCTGTCCCTATCCTCGACCAGCTCTACCACCTCCACCAATACCTCGACTTTGACCTTGATAGCCACCTCTACCACCGTGTTGTGCATATTTCTCATGTCCATATTCTTCAATTTGAATTCTATATTCATCGGCACTTCATTCCACCATCAATTCGTAAGCTTGGCATTTGTTGTCATCATGTCCCACTAATTTGCAGAACTTGCAATACAAGTTCCTTGGGGTATGTATGTACTTTTGCAACAAATAAAAATATTCTAGGCAGTGTTTTCCTCTAGTTTTACATATCTCACACCCTAAGATATCTGACATTCAAGGGGTTTAAAGGGTTTTGCACACCCCTATCCATGTAGGTTTTGAAAAGAGGGAATTCTTCCTTAGAATGACCCTCTCCTTTACACTTTGTACACCATACTTCTTTTCTAACTTCCTTACTTTTATTCATATCTTGTATCTGCAGAGTCAAATGTGCTAGCTGACTCTGAATCTGCTACATACTTGCACTGGTATCCCCTATGGATGAATCTTCTAACTTCATTGCAAGTTCTTAAGCTTCGGCTTGAGTCTCTATCTTCTGTTGTGAAAAAAGAAATATTATATGTGGAAGTAGTGTAGTTATAAACCATTCCTTATGTTGTTGCAGAGGTATTTCAATGCTTACTTGATCTAATAATATCTTGAATCTTTTATCAAATTCTCAGGTAGACTCAGTAGGCCTTTGTTTTGTCTCTTTTAGCACCGTAATACACCATGACTCAGACTTCGGCTTCTTAAATTATTTTATCAACGTTGTTTTAATGTCTGCAAATTATCTATTCTGGTTGCTCGAATACTTCATATACCATGTCTGCAATTAGTCCCAAAATGTTGTAAAAACCTGCACTTTCTTTATGTTCTTATCATGGACCTACTTCATTGTCCATATTGCTTCACATAAGAACCAAAATCGCTCTGAATCCTCTGATCCAGATCCTTTAAAGATATAAAGCTTAATATCATCGGACATAGTTCTACTTGGGTGGGGGGTGCAGGGGCAGGGGGATTCATAAGGGGAGGGGGATAGGGGGTAGGATGGGTAGGGGGCTAGGAGGACGGGGAAAACAAAAGCACCCTAATTACTACTTGATTCTAACATTGGCGAACTTTCGAGTTGGAAGAGTGAATACTGCAGGGTTACTTCAAGGCTTTTAGGTTAATTTCCTTCACTTTTAGAATCACTTAACAGAGGACTATATTCAACTTATATAAAGGTCTTAGATCTTGGCCACAATATCTCTTCCTAGTGTCTATTCTATACATTTTTCCACTACAGGTTGTTCCAGTCTCTTATTTGGATCTCGCAGTCCTTTGAAAATCTTCGTTCTACTTCATTGTAGGACACAATCGAGTCTACCGCAAACTTGGTAACAAATCCTCCCAAAATTATATCATTCCAAAGATCAACAACTCTTGAGATCCTGTTGTCAGTGTTCTTGAGTCACTGTATTAATTCAACATTCCACTCTTTAGTTTCATCTCCTCTGAAGAAACATTTTCTTTTTGTTAATCTTGATACCCACTCATATAGCTCGACATGAAAGGAACCAAAGAATATATCATACTAATCTTAAAAGATATACTCCTCCAACCACCTTTCAGTTGATAGACGAGGCTTTCTATTTTCTTTCTCTACAAATTCTCGTTCCATTTGTTCCACCCACTCTTGGATTTCTTTCTTTGAAGGATGCAAAAACATATCCCTCAAACAAATAACGGTCTTGGAAATGGAACCATTTGTTGGATTTGTTGGGCTGACATAGGTTTAGACTTTATTGTGCACCAATATAACCCTCAACCATTGGCCAACCTCTTGGAGATGACCTGGAAGCAAATCATAGTCTCACCCGTAGTGATTATGGGAGGTTGCAGAACCAAGTTTCTTCAGCGTGAGGGATACTGCACTGTGGCACCATTGTATTCTCTTATGTTTAACACTTATCTTCTACTTCACATTCACAAAAAAATTTTCACTTATACTTTACTTCGCAAAATTACAGTCATTACTTACACATAGCATAACATTCATAAACTTTACAGTATTGAAATAAAGTGCAAATAATAAGCAAATAAACACATGCAGACACAAATTTTACCGTGGTTCGTATGAATGTGGGACTACATCTACAAGAATTGTTGCTTATAGTATAGAATTTGTACAACAAATAGTTCTTGACCTCACACTCTGCTGTAGGTTCTTTATGCACTCAGCTACAGAACTAGGCCTCTGCGCACTCAGTTGTAGAGCCTTTCCTTCATCACAAAACCCAATAAAAAAGAATTAAACCATAAACACAGATTGGTTCTAATCATCACCGCCTTCCTTGTTTATTATTAATCCCCATATACTATTACATCTAGGGATTACATCACAACATTACCATGGAACACATACCATTCTTTCCAAAATACAAGGGATTATGGTCCAAAAACCATTCATTTCTATAGTATTTTATGTTTTTTACAAAATGGAAGGGGATTTGCTGCGAAGCCCCTATAATGTGCAGTCCTTGTGTGTTTCGTTTTTCTACTGCATTTTCCACTTTGCACTTTGTATTGTGCGCTTTGTTCCCAAAATTCGGCTTCCTTGCCCAAAATTTGGCTAAGCTGGGCTGCTATCCAACATAACGGTAACTCAATTATGGAAGTTATTAAAAATTAAGTAAATTGGATATACGCAATTTTATTTCAATGAAGTCGTGTACACATGCGGGTTTCATAAAAAACAATAGCGTACATAATTCTAAATGTGAAATGGAAATTTTAAGTGAATGAAAAATATTGTTTCAGGCCCTCGACCCCAAGTATTGTTCCTAGCAATTGGTATCAGAATAAGTCCCTCAAAAGAAGCTTGATTGCTTAAATGGAGATCTATCAATATGAGCAGTCAAGAGGGAGTATCTTATATCAAGCCACCTTTGTTTAATGGAACTAACTTTATATTTTGTAAAATCAAAATGAGAGTGTATTTATAGGCGCTAGGAGTTAATGTATGGGTAATTATTGAAGGTGGATATCATTACCCAACCTCCATTGCCACAGATGATGCATGGCAGAAACAATATGAGATCAATGCAAAGGTTGTCAATGTTATCTTGGGAATTTTGGCTGAATCTAATTTTGTGAAAGTCACGCAGTTGAGCACTGAAAAGGAAATATGGGATAAGCTTGTCCAAATCCATGAAGGTGACACTAAGGATTTGAAGAATCTCACTATTTAACAACATCATGGTATCTTGATAGCTTATGAGATGAGAAAAGGGGATACATCAGGTATTAGAGACGTAACATATAAAGCCAAAAAAAAAGGGGAAAGGAAAATAAGGGACTAAGGAAACAAGTTACATTTCAGATGAAGAAGAAGCAGATTTTTTGAAGAATCTCCAAGTAGGAACTGACAAGTTCAAAGGTAAGCTTCATTTCAAATGTTTTGCATATGGAAGAGTAGGTCAATATGCCACTAAGTTTCCTTACAAAGAAAATCATGAAAAAGGAAATAATGTTTCAAAGAAGAATGTTAAAAGAGGTTTTACTACAAAGAAAAGTTTTTATACTCATGAAGATAGTGAATATTCTTCCAATAATGAGGATGATGAATCAAATCAAGATTGTCAATTACTTATGGAATTCGAAGAACAATGTGTAGATGAGTATGGTGATGAATTTATGGATGCTCTAGAAGAAATTGATAGACTTAGGGTCATAAGCAAGAATCAAGAAAAGGAAATCAATATGTATAAAGAAAAAACCCTTATTGAAGAAATAACTAAGCTAAAGATCTGTCTAAAAGAAGCCAAATTGGTAGAATAATATTTTAAGAAACAAGTATAAGAAAGGGAAAAACATGGTGAAAAATTAGAACTTGAAATTGTGGGCCTAAGAAAGGAACTTGAGAAAAAAAAATATCTAAATCTTAGATTTGCTAAAGGATCTAAAACTTTAGAATAAATCATTAAAGTTCAACATTCTCCACTAATCAAGACAGGTCTTGGATACAATCCAAATCAAAATGGTGAAACATCAGAACCTATGAAATCTTTTGAAACAGGTACAAAAAACTACGTCAATGCGGTAAAAGGAAGCAATCATCAAAATTATAGGACTCAACAAAATAATGAAGGGTCAAACTATTCTCAAGAAAAACAAATTTTCCATGAACAAAGGGCAAGCTACTCAAAAAGGTATTATACTCCTAGGTACTCTTACTTCAATGGTCAAGGCTTCACTCATCACAACTATGGTCACAAACAAGTTCATTGTGCTACTTATAAAACGATTATGACTGGAGAAGCAAGAAAACAACATAATGCAAACATGATAAAGAAGTCTTCTTATAATTATTTTTCCCCTCTTCAGAATGAAGTTGAATGTTCTATTTGAAATAACTTTGGTCATGAAGAAACTGAATGCAGAAGAAGGATGAATTCATCTTATTAACATGAGAAGAAGACAAAACCTCCCAAGGTATGGAAAAAAAAATTCTTCCTCTTACAATTGTCGTCTAGCATTATATGTAGGAGATCAAGAGAATCTATGGTACATTGATAGTGGTTGTTCAAAGAATATGACAAGTGACAAAGATAAGTTTGTTTCTTTTAATGAAATTAAGAAAGAAAAGAATGTGAATTTTGGTAATAACTCACCTACTACTATTAAAGGAAAAGGATTTGTGGTATTAAAAGAAAAGGTCAAGGCTGAGAATGTATTATTTGTTGATGGGCTAAGATATAACTTATTAATTGTTAGTCAAATGTTCAATTAGGGGCATGAAGTTATTTTCAGATCAAATAATTTCATGGTAATAAATTTGGATACAGGTATGACCATAATAAAGGGAACCATAACTCCAGGTAACGTCTATATCCTAAAAGGCGGAAAAGAGCAATTTTCTTTAAGAAAATTTGAAGAAAGTTGGCTTTGGCACAAAAGATTAGAACACCTCAGCTTTTCTCAACTATACAAATCAAGCAAGATGGGAGTAGTTCATGACTTGCCATACATTTCTCCACCTAAAAATAGCATTTGCAAATCATGTAAATTTGGTAAGTAATCTAGATTCCAGTTTAAATCTAAAGAATGCACTTTAGGTAAACCCCTTGAACTTGTTAACATATTTATGTGGAGCTATGATAAAAAAGTCTCCTCATGGTGAAAATACTTCATGCTATTTATTCATGACTTTACCGGAATGTGTTGGGTTGGGTTTACTAAAGTATAAATATGAGGCATTTGAAAATTTTAAAATATTCAAGGCTATGGTGGAAAATGAATTGGAACTAAAAATCAAATTTCTTAGATCTGATAGAGGAGGAGAGTTTATATCAGATGAATTTTTCAATTTTTGTGAGCAACATGCCATCAAAAGACTATCTTCCATAGCTAAAACTCCTCATCAAAATGGAGTGGTAGAAATAATGAAAAAGAAAGTTAAACAAATGGTGTGTGCCATTCTTGATGAGTCAGGAACACCTCAAACCTTTTGGGGAGAAGTAGTACATAAAACCATGAATATACTTAACAAATCCCATGTTCATGTAAATAATGATAAAACTCCATATGAACTCTATTATTATAAGCCTGTAGCTGTCAAAAACTTTAGAATCTTTGGAAGCAAATGTTTCATAAAGAAAAATGATGATAAGCTTGGAAAATTTGAATCCAGAGCCGATGATGGAATCCTTCTTAGATACTATTCTAGAAGTAAAGGATATAAGTGTTATAATAAAAGGCTCCAAAATATTGTTGAAAGTATAGATGTTGTGATTGATGAAGCATCCATAGGTACCAAAAAGGAAGCACAATCATATGACGAACCACTCATTACTACAATCCAAGAAGTTATAGGAGAAGAAGAAAGATAAGTGTTAGAATAAGGAAATGAAAACACAAGTATGTTAGAAAAGACTCCATTAATGCATGTCCAAAAGAATCATCCTAAATCTCAAATTATAGGTGATAAGGAAGCAGGAATACAAACTAGAAGAACTTTTGTTGGATCATTTAGTCACTTAACATTACAATCCACAATTGAACCTCAAAATGTGAATTAATCAAGGAAAGATGAATGTTGGGTTAAGGAAATGCATGAATAACTTGATCAAATAGAAAAGAACCGTACTTGGGAACTTGTACCAAGGCCTCATAATAAAAATGTAATTGCGACAAAGTGAGTGTTTAACAACAAACATAATGAAAATGGAGAAGTAATTCTAAACAAAGCAAGAATTTTATGCAAAGGCCATGCTCAATAGGAAGGGATAGACTTTGAAGAGACATTTTTTCCTATGGCTAGACTTGAAGCCCTAAGAATGTTTCTTGCATTTTCCAGCTTTTGTAACTTTAAGGTATATCAAATGGATGTTAAATATGCATTTTTAAATGGGGATTTAGATGAAGAAGTTTATATTGAATGACCTGAAGGATTCATACTTGGAAATGATAAAATCTTGTTTGCAAACTTAAGAAGGTATTATATGGGTTAAACCATTCTCCTCGTGCATGGTATCATCATCTTGACATGTATCTTCAAAAACAAGGTTTTAAAATTTGATATGTAGATAAAAATTTATATATATATATATAATATGACAAATACAAACTTTTGGTAGTAGTGGTTTATGTTGATGACATCATATTTGGAAGCAATGTTGAATCTATGAGTCAAGGATTTGCTTCAGCTATGCAACAAGAATTTGAAATGTCTTTACTTGGTGAGCTAACATACTTTCTTGGTCTTCAAGTTCATCAAACTAAAGATGGTATCTTTCTTTCTCAAACCAAGTATCTCAAGCAGATTATGAAGAAATATGGACTAGAATACTATAAACATGTGTGCACACCAATGGTAATATGATGCAATCTCAGCCAAAATGATGACTCTCCTACAATTAATCAACATGAATACAGATCTATGATTGGAAACTTGATTTGTCTTACTGATACAAGACTAGACCTTATGTATGCAGCTAGCATAGTTGGACGTTTCCAATAAAATTCTAAGGAAATTCATATCAAAGAAGTCAAGGGGCCTCACTTAGTTTCTTGGTTCAACAAGAAACAAAGTTCTATTTCTTTATAAAATACTGAAGAAGAATATGTTGTTATTGACTCTTGTTGTACTCAACTTTTGTGGATGATCGAAACATTGTACGACATTCAAGTCAGTTGTCCTCAACTTGTACCCATTCTCCATGAAAAAACTAGTGTCATAAATATCTCTAAAAATATTGTCATGCACTAAAAAAATAAGCACATCCAAATCAAATACCATTTTCTTAGACATAAAGTTATTCAGAAAAAAGTCAAATTGGAATATGTTCCTTCAAAGGAACAAGTTGTAGATTTATTCACCAAGCCTCTTCCATGTGATTCCTTTGAATATCTCAAAAAGAAGTTAGTAATTATTCCTGCCTCTTCACTCTGCTAAATATTCTAACATAACAGGTACAAACATGTCATTTTCAGGGGGAGTTGTGACTATACAGAATCAAAAATTTATATTTTGATCGTGGATCTTTTGAAAGATAGTCACATGTATACTCAAATTTTTCCCTTGATAGTTGTGTATGCTTGTTAGTAATGAAAAATAAGTGGCATATATTTAGTGGGAACTTCTCATATGCTTCTATTACTTCATGATTAGCATTTTGGTTTTGGCATTGATTTATTACAGTCTGATGATAATACCCATATGTTGCTTAGAATAATATTGGTTTATGAGTTGTTATTTCTGTTGATTGAAATGGTTCTTTGGTGCATTTGCTAATTGATGAGATGGATATAATGTGATCAAATTGATGATGAAAAGTTGGCACAGGTTCAGGGGGAGCATCTTCTATGCTTCTAATGTTCCATTGTTGGCATTATGGTTTCTTGAGCACTCCTTGTTGCATTATGATGACTATGATTATTGGTGTTCTTTCTATACGGTTATTTCTCCTATCATTATTGAATATATATATATATATATATATGTATGTGTGTGTGTGTGTGTGTGTGTGTGTGTGTGTGTGTGTGTGTGTGTTGTTGTCACTATATCAATAATGCTTGGGTTGCTTATGATGAAGTTATATTATTGATTGATGATACTCCTTAATGCACTTGATGAAGAGAAATTGATGCTACACTATATTATCTTCTTATTAGATCTTGATAATGAGGATATTCATGTTGATGCCAATTATGTTTCTACTGTTAGATGATTGTATTTCAAATTCCTATATGGTGCCTAGTGGTTTCCGATGAATATCATGGTCTTTCTCATCCTTTTTGAGCTTCATGTTTCATGAAAAGACCCATGTTCTAATCATTGTAAAATTTAGTCATGTATGGGCTATTGGGATCAAGTCATGTTATGTATGTAATCCCATTATTTTAGGACATTGATGTATGAATGATGTCATCACCAGAGCATAGAGCCATTGGTGATAGGCAAGGTCATATTTGGTTGAGTCACAAATCCTTCTATTTTTTTATTGTTGTATATTTTTAAAAGGTCCAGCATATGCTCAGGGAGAGCATGGTCAGTATGCAGTTTTCATGATTCATATTTAGAAAATCATACTTACAACAATGAGTACTACAAGGGAAGTACATCATTCAACTTAATTCAATCCTTTGCACTTGATGTCAAAGGGGGAGAGAAGACTTGATGTTTTACTTGGTGTTTGCAGGTGGTGTAAAAAAACCATAGTGGTTAACATCAAGTACAAAGGGGGGAGATTATTGGCATTTTGGATAATGTGTTTTCCTTAATGGAAACTTGCTTGAAAACCATGTCCTTGAAGTCAACATGTTGATAATTTGATGATTGTGGAACTAATGCAGATATCAGGAATATTGGTACAGAGGATATGGATAGAGAAATAACAATTCAGTTATAGATAGATAAAATATGTGAATTTTGAAAAGCATATGTGGTTCCTATGAAGAAGGGTCACATGCATATGCATGTACTATGAGCAAAAGTCAGGTACATAATGTGACCCATGGAAATCTAAATACCAGAGGTCATTACCATGGTATTTTCCCATAGTAATTGGGGTGACAATGTTTATTTGATCCCATCAACAAATAGTAACAACATTACAAAGGGATTTACCTAAGGCATTGGCTAAGGTAAAACACTATATACAGATATGGAGATCAAGGTGTTGTGTGTGTAAGTGAATAGTCATTAATGTGTGATATGATCTAAAACAGGTGTGCACCAAAAAGCAAGGAAATGACTCATATTTGGAAGATATGAAAGTGCATTGAGTACTAATGGTTATACTTGACTGATTTGTTTATCTTTTACTATCTAATGATGAAATATCTGTTTGAATTTGTTTGAAGAGATCTATGATTTGATAATAATGTTTGCAGAAAGTATGTTGTAATTTGCAACAAGTATCTGATTCAACAGTTTAAGATCTATATGTTAGTTTTCTTCAGTAAAATCGCGTACATACATGGATCTAGTTCATCACAGTCACGTATACACTCTATGATATTTTATTTCGTATGTTGGTATAAATATGCAGGTGTTATGCATAGTAATCATGTACACACGTAGATCTGTTTTTATGGAGGTCACGTATATGTAATAGGGTTTGAATTTCTTCTTGATGATGACAATTGATGATGCATGTTCTATTTTATATTGTATGTCAATGATGTCTTGATAATAATCTAGAAGCGTTATCTGGGTTGATTTGATTATGGATTGGAATGATGGTTGGCGATGATGCTATAGGATGTTAATCTGTGATTAAGTTTCTACTGTGACTTAGTATGTCAATAACTCAATGAATGATATAGTGATTTAGCTTTAGCATTTAGTGATTTGATATCTATACATAGTTTGTATTTAGAGAAAGTGCGTATACATATTGTTATTATTCACAACAATCATGTATAATTTATGAAGTAAACTTGATTAGGGTTTGTAATGACTTAATATTACTTCTGTGTTGATGACAATGTGGCCATGATCTTGATTTTTGACTAATTATTTAGTAGATTTATTTTGGATTAATATAATGATGGTTCATTATGCATTTGTATGGTATTGTTATGATGATTTAGTATTAATTGTTTCAATTGCTTCAGTGATTCAATTGGTATTCAACAGTGATCCAATGATTGTATTTCATATTTTGTGATTTAGTATTCAGATTGGTATATTGGTTTGGTCTTATTATTGATGTGGGTCTAGTGTGAAAATTTGATGAAAGGTAGCCTACAGTTTGTTTGATGATTGTTTGACAGGTGCATCCAATGTGAAACATTATGAAACATGGTCCATAAGGTGATAAAGCTTGCAACCTTCAGTAAGGGGGTAGGAGCTCCCTTCTAGCAGGAGCCGGTAAATGAGGCTAGGGGGTTGTAGCTCCCTTTCAGTGGGTATTGGAGAACAAGTGGAGGTTGTAGCCTATTGCAAGTGGGTTCCTATGTGCTGGTAAGAGTCTACACACAATATGTAATGAAGTTTTTCTTTATAATAAAAGAAGATGAAAAAGACGATGATAGTGATGGTTTTCTCCCACATTAGGTTTCCACCTAAAATCCTTGTGTTCCTTGTGTGCGATGTGATTTATTTGTTCTTTACTAGGTTAATGAATTAATTATGCAATGGTTAAAGGTAACTCATTGATGGAAGTTATGAAAAATTAAGTAAACTAGATATACATAGTTTTATTTCACTGAAGTTGCGTACACACGTGGGTTTCATAAAGAACAATAGCATACAAAATTATGAATGTGAAATTGAAAGTTTAAGTGAATTAAAAATATTTGATTCACCCCCCCTCAATATTTTTCCTAACATTAAGCCCTTAAATTCATTGAGAGGAAACCTACCTATCATATGATCGTTTTTCGATGATAATGTGGACCCTTACAATTGGAGATGTCTTGAGTATCTCTTATTCATTGTTTGTCCACATTTGGGACAAATGTTGAAGGGTGATGATGAAAATAATGGGTCACATGCCTTACATAACTTCAAAATTTCCCATTTTCACATTCAATTTTGCGTTTAAGAAACCTATTAAAAGGTTCAAGAAGGTCACCTCACAATTGAAATCATTGTCTTACATGAAATGGAATATTATTTTGATGTCATAATGATGTTTCCATGAGGATGATAACCTTTTTACAATGCAATGTATCACACGAAAACTATTTTCCTGTTATGTAGCAAAAGAGGGAAAAAGTTGGTGTCATGTGATGCATCACATTGAAAGTTATTTTATGAGAAATGTGTCACACATATGAGAAGCTTGTGTTCATGTGATAAAAGACATGAAAAAAAAACACAATTTGGTGCATTAGAAGATTGAAAAATTTTGTTGCATACAATATGTTGTGATAGAGACAATATCAAGTTCATGTGAAACATTTCATGCAAAATAATTTCTTATGTGATTTTCCAAGTGATGGGTGTCCAAATTGGAACACTTTCAACACCCTCTTGTAACCTTTCTGATGTCATTCTTCCACTTTCCTTTCCTTCCTTGTGCATTTTTCATCCATTATCACCCTATTTCTAGTGTAGGTATGAACAATCTATTTTTCATCACTTTTACACTTATTCTTATGCATCATGTTGTGAAAATGTCATCTTTCATACTAACATTGTCAGACAAGAGAAAATTTTAGTGGTTACAACTCCTATGTGTTGTTGCAACACCAACATCAACCCCACTACTAGTTTTGGAACCTGACACATAGGAATTGCAACTCCTCAAACCAAGACAAGTAAGTGCTACAACTCCTCAAACCAAGACAACCAAGTACTACAAATACTCCATGCCATTGCTACAACTCCTTTGTGTTGTTGTAACCCCAACATGGTCACTTACAAAAGGGAATGTTGCAAATTGCTCTTGACCAATGAAGATAATGCAACTCACGAATGCCTTGGACTTTACATTGTTGCAACTCTAACATACTATACCATCTCATCTGACATTGCTCCAACTATATGCCCAACACGAGTCTCTCACGATGGAAGGTGACATAGGAAAGTGGGTGAAAATTAAGAAGGAAGACTTAGTTTCTAATGATGCCCAACTAATTTGAGTCAACCTATGCTAAATTTACACCAGTTTCTAAATCGAATGCTGTAACAAGACAAGCTGCTTGATTCTCTCTAGTTGTCCATTTGACCTTACACTTAGTTTAGATACCAAACACCTTGTGTAAATTATTGGCTTCCTTCAAAGTTCAAAGTGGGGGGGGAGAAAAAAAGAAGAAGAATTTACTATTATCTATTGTATAATTTCTCTCTTCACTGTAATAGAAAAAATCCTTTGTTCCAATCACTCAATGTCAATTTAGTGATTATGTGACTGAACATTTCACAATACCTTGTCTAACAAGGTAAAGCCCCCTTAGATTTGTACTGCTAGGTAGTATTAATAGATAGTTATCATTTATAGTTCTATTAATTTACAATTAGTTCCTATTTCTGCAATTTTGTTAATTCCATTTGTTGCAATTTTTTTAATTTCCTTTTGTTGCAATTTTATTAATTTCATTTTGTTGCAACTCCATTAGTTTCTTTTTGCTACAACTTTAATATTTTCCTATATTGTAGTCATGATAATTACATGTTGTTGCAACTCCAGGTTTTGTAATTCAAAGCATTAATTCCAAGGTTAACAATTGGAAAACATATTTGTGATTTTTTTGATTTTGCAACTCCTGTTGTTGCAACTTTCTTGTAGCTTACTTTTACTCTATTTTTAGTAGCAAGTTATGATTGAGAGTTGTGTGATGTTTTCATACTGTTTATGGGTTGTTTTGTTATCATTTGCTGCATCATAGACACATGTAATTGAATCTTTGTTACAAAAAACCATTAATATCATTATACTTGAGCATGTCATTTCTAGCAGTTGGTGTGTTTAATTTTTTGCAAGTATGTTTACTTTCATGAATTGTGATTTACTTTCCCTACAATTTACTTTCATGTAAGAGTGCTTTATTTCCTACAAAGTGTGTTGTGTTTATTAAAATTAGTGACCTGTGAAAGCACCTTTATCTTGTACTGTGACAACCATCATATCACAACAAATTCATGACACATAACATATTTGACAAGCATATATTGTGCACGATAGTTTTCAAGTTCTGAACAAACCTCAAATTGACAATTTAAATGTACAGCTAATCAATTTCTTGCTCACTAAGATAGTTAGAATTTATTGAAAATATTGTCATTTTAGCATCGTTGCTAAGGAATTTTCAATAGTATAGTCAACTTTGTGTCAATTTTTATGTGAGCTTATTTGCTGATTATTGGGCATGGAATCCCCCAAAGCCATGTTTTGTGGCTTAACTCTGTAAATTGCGGGCACAGAGCGTGAAAGTATGATAGAGTCACATGGTTGTCTGCCCTAGTTCTATAATGTAATGTCGGCCTACCCATGCTCTGGGGACCATGGGATTGTATAAATAGAGCGAGGCTATAAGTGTAAAAGGGAGATAATAAATAGTAGAGAAGAAAGAGTCTAAGTATCTAAGTGTGTCTTTGGGTCATAGAGTAGGAGAAGGCTTTGCAGCTGAGTGCGCAGAGGCCTAGTAGTTCGCAGTTGAGTGTGCGAACCCTTGCAGCTGAGTGCATAGGGTAGAGTTGAGTCTGTAACCGAGGAAGAAATTGATAAAGAGAAGTTTTATCATAATTTTGTGTATATGTTCTTGAGTTAATGCATGTATGATATGATTTTCACATATACTATTTATTTACTGCACGCACCTGTATGAATGGTTTATATTTTTAAAGCACTCAAGTAGGCAAAGATAATTAACTAACATTGGAATATCAGTAAAGTCTCGAGTAATAACACAGAAGCGCAGTGTTCAGCCCTTGAGTAGGGTTGTGCAAAGGCAGTATCTCAGGCTACGAGGTATGGGAAGGTGCGCGAAGTGACTTGCACGCAGGGTCGAACTGCTGACCACTGGAACTCATTAGACATCTCTAGGGTGCGGAAACCTGGTTCTAGCACCCTCCCATACTACTTTAGGTGAGACCTTAGTCTACGCTCCATGGATTGTTACTGAAAGGGCCAGTAGTACCAAGATTTGTTTGGCTAAATCACCTCTGAACCTGGGTCAGGCCCTAGCAAGCCAACAAATGGTTCCATTGCCAGGATCGGGATCTACATAAGAGATTTTTGATGTCATATCACTGGAATCTTACAAAGAAAGGAATTGAAGAGTGGCTAGACAGGAAGATTCACGAGTTCGCGGCGTAGGAAAATAGGAATTCATGAGTATCGAAGGAAGAGAGGTTAGAGCGCTACTTATATACAGAAATCCACGAAAGTGTCTTTGCATCCTTCCCCTCTGAGTTGTACAAGTGGATCTTGAAGCTATCAGACAGTTAGGGAAGGTGTAGGCTCGACAAACATATTATGTGGACTCCAAAGTTGGTGTGAAGAATAGAAGCATTGGAAGATAAGATCATGCGCATTGTGGACCATTAGCTCGATCGAATTATAGGAGGATTTATCACCGAGTTCGCGGTAGATACTACAGTTAGCTATAGTGAGGCAGAATGACGATTCCTCAAAGGACCATGAGGTAAGTATGTTAAATCTTTGAACACTTGGATTAAGATGCTACTGTGTGAAAAATAGGTTATGCGAATAAATTTATGTTTGGCACTACACGAAGTTGGAGGATCTATAGAAACAAAGGTAGCGCAGAGATAGATACTAGCCCCTTGATTTCACATCCGCGAAAAGAGATCGCGAAGGTCTCACTAAGAAATCCGATCAGTTTGATAAGGCAGCAAATTCCGCACATACCACTCCCACTCACACCACCACCAGTTTCACAATCATCACACCCGTCTTCGCCCACACCACCTCCGCCACCACCACAGTTCAATATGGCAAGTGCCATAAAGTTGTTGGTGTTCAAAGGAGTAGGGAATGAAGATCCAGACCAATTTTGGTTCGTGGTAAAGGCTGTAAGGGAAGTGCAGGGAGTCACAGATCACAATATAAAGAAAGAAATGTTGGTCAAAACCTTGCAGGATCATGCACTGACATGGTACATTAAGCATTCCAATGACAATCCAAATGCAAGGATCACATATATCCAAGCTACGTTAAACAGGGAATTTAGCAGGCCAAAATCAAAGACACAGTCAATTATTAGGTTTAAGGAAATCACGATGCTTCTACGTCAGAACCCCTGGGATCTGGATCAGAGACTGAAGGGTATGATTCGTGAAGCCAACGTGACCTTGACAAATGGGTAACACTGCACATGGTTTGTAGCATTGCTAACGCCACATCTAAGGACCGCGTTGTCACAGCAGAAGCTATCCACTCAAGTCGAGGCCTTGGAGATCACAATGAGACTACAAGAGACCTCGATACAAGATCCTAACTTGGAAGTCCAATAGATCCACGCGTAGTTGAAAAATTTGTGCCTCGAAATGCAAATTTTAAAACAAGACAGGACAGCTCACCCAGTAGTGCACGAGGAGGTATGGTGCATAAAGTGCAAAGGCCAGGGACATGACAAGGACCATTGTCCAGTCTTCACGAACTACCTGGTGGGAGGAGGGCCAATTCCATTGAGACCAGAGGCACAAGCAGGACTGAGCACGGCATGTGCAATATGGTGCGCGATTTGTTATATAGGAGGGAAGCATGCTATAGATAATTTCCGTCTATTACAAAAGTATACGCAGACTTCCCAGAAGTTGTTCTGTAATTTATGCAGGTCGGTAGGCCACGATGAGTGTACCTGTAGAAGTTATGAACTAATGATGGATCGTACTCCTACCTATAGAGTGTAGACCGAAATGCGAGCCCTTGATTAAAATGCAGGAATTGCGCGCACTGGATTTCAGGGGTGCGGACGAGGTCGAGGTGGAATGGGACTAGGAAGAGGTCACAGCCAGCTGATTTGTTACAATTGTGGATGGCCAGGGAATTATGTTCGTGGTTGTACAAATCCGACAAGACCATCATGCTTATACTCTACCCAGTTTGATCAATAATGGAGGACTACCCCACACTGATAGAAAGGTTGCACGATAAAGGAACACTCCAACCTCCCCTAACACAGAACCTACAAATGATGAGGTTCGAGCCATGTGAGGAAGAAATGAATGTAAATATCATGTCGTGAAGTGGTATCACGACAGGAGATGACAAAGGCAAGCAGCCTGAAGAGAGTGCTTGGGTTTGCAAGGCTCCAATGAAGGAACTAGAATTTGGTTTGGAGCACGCTAAGGAGACATTCATGGAAGCTAAGAAGAGCTTCACGGAGGCCTCCATTTCAGGTGGTAAAGACAAACTGGAACTGGAGATGGAACCATCAATTATCACTACCTTTCTAGAGACATGCATGAAGTTGTTACGCAACATCAAGGCTGTAAAAGGGCTGCAAGAACTCATCACTAGATGTGCTAGATCAGGAGAACTACACGTAGTCTGGAAGCTCGGGAAGCACACAATGCGAACAGGAAGAGAAATTAGATTGACCGCGCAGATCGGGGAATATGAAATGGATCAAGTGATTTTGGATCTAGGATTGGACGCGAACGTCCTGCTAAAGCAAACATGGGAGAGCATGGGCAGGCCCGTGTTGCAATGGTCTCCTATTCAATTGCGAATGATGAACCAGCAAAATATCCTACCAATGGGAAGATTGTAGGGAATAACTGTAGATATTGAAGGTGCGAGCGCACTTGTAGATTTCAAAGTGATAGAGATTGTTGATGACAACAATCCCTATCCCATGCTACTGGGAATAGATTGGTCCACTTACATGAATGGAGTGATAAATTTAAAGAAGCGTATGATGATTTTTGAGAAAAAGTCGCTGTGCATAGTGGAACCTTTAGACCCTGCAGAAGGATCATGCTACACAAAGCCAGTGCGTGACTACGATGGCGACAACGATCTAGACTGTATCTACAAGATAACCATGTGGGAGAAGGACTGCGTGAACCCAACAGCAGATGGCAGGATTTCATGGGAGTGCAAAATCTCCTGCACTTCAAATTTGGATGAGGAGATAGAACGATGGAAGAACCAGTTACATGAGGTAACCATGCTCTACGTGGCAACAAAGGTAAGAGATCTACCTATGTATGACACGTTGATAGTGGTGGATGAGTTCCTGAACAAATTTGAAAGAGAAGTAACAGAACAACAACATTTCGACACTCTGAAATGGGCACTGCGTGTAACACCTACAAGATGGTGGGGTATGCATCAAAGGAGTTTTGAGAACTGATGAGAATGTAGAAGGATGATGCTCATGCGGTTTGGAAAGCCTCAGATGTGGATGAAATCTAGGTATGATGGATGAAACAGATTGTGTGCCCACCTCACCAGATGGGTATAGGCGTGTGGTACACAACCTGCATGAACACACACCATCCTTGTGATAGGAAACATGACCAACAAGTAGGAGTGGGAAAGACGAGGGTGCAAACGACGAAGTATGATAAGACCTAGCACACTGAATATTATCCACGTGGAATCCTTTGACAAAGTACGTGAAGTACTGAACGTAGTCCACCATGTGAGATGCACAAACTGGGACCTGTGCGTACCAGTGATTCTATGGGCTTATAAGACCATTTGAAAAGCCTTGAGCACGCTGGCACTTTTGACGTTGAAGTATGAAGTAGATGTGGTAATCCTTATGGAGCATGCAAAGCCTAGTCCGTGCATAGAAGCAATCATAGATATGATGGTTTGCAAACCCTGGAAAGAAGGAATCACACATCCGCAAGAAACAAAACACATGGGACTTGAGGAACAAATCCAACAAGGAAACGTTAGACTCCATGAACTTGAAAAAGAAAGGGTACGGTTAAGGAACAAAACCACTTTGATGGACACAGAGGTCAAGAAGCTGGAGGATGAGATAAAGGAAGATTTTCTCACTGAAAAAACTAGGATGGTAAGGCAAGGTGCATAAGATTATGCTAACAAGTTTGAGAACTATCGCCGTGAATTGGTTAGTCTGATGCCTTGGCTTGGACCGCATATTACTAAGCGTAGTGACCAGGGTAGCGCATTGCAAATAGTGAAGTGTGCGATTTCAACCACAACAATAGAAGGTGGGGATTCTCTAAGAACCATGATGGAGGATAGGATGGAGCTCTACACAGGTGGTGCAGCCACCTGACTAGCCCAGGGAAGGACAGTCTTAGCACTCCAGGTAGTTGAAAGGGAGCACGGGACTATAAACTATCCTACCTAGGAGCTGCGTGATGTTGGAGATGCACGCAAAAGTAGAAAGTCACAAGGTCTGCGACTGCGCACAAGGGGTTTTGCCGCTGCATGGGTTGACTAGAAAGTGACTGTTGAAGTCACTATTCATGATGGGATGCTCGACTTGAGGCCAAATGGAGTGGGCGGCAGGCATTTAAGATGTGATTTATGGGCAATATTTTGGAAAACCTGCCACCAAGAAAGAATTAATGAACTGGAATTGGGGGGAATGGTCGAATTCGAATTTAAAAAGTGCTATAAAACACAAAGGGCTGCCCAACAAAAAATTCTTGGTCATTTTCAAATTGAATGATTGAACAGAACCTTGAGTATTGAGAGTCGAGCATTGATTGAGCCCCTGAATTCATGAGTGACAGATTGTAGCACAACTACAATGACAACAACTAAGGATGGTCTCAGAATAGAAGGGGTAACCACCGACAAGGCCACGTAGGCCCTAACTCTGGAGGATGTTCCAGAAGATGCTGGGGTTGTGGCAGAGGTCCCCAAATCACCATGTATGCCAATACCCAAGAAGGATAAACAAGCCATGGCTCCTGTAGGCGTGTCCTCGAGGAACCTGCTGCACAACAAACTATCAATGGAAGAGAAGGGGAAAGTTGTCACAATAGAAATAGATGAGGAAGAAGAAGATTTACAGGCCCTTATCATCGAAGAGGAAGAAGACGAAGGCATGGAGGTGGATACTCAGCCTAGGCACTCTGTGACAAAACTACCCGCCTATGTCCCTCTGTGAAAAGGGAAGGCCAAAGTCCCTAAGGACTTGGACGAGACCAAGAGTTTGCTCCAGACCCTGCTCCTCCCAGATGGGATTAGATTTTAAGGCACACACCTGGTGTTATAGACATTTTTGTGCCTTACAGCTATAAGCATGAAATGTCCATAATTCAAGGGATCCAAAGTCCCTAAAGATGTTGTTACAACTCCTAAAGGAACAAGGTCAACCAATGACAGCTTCTCCCAGAAGTTCTCCACCAAAAACCACTCAGAAATAGTCAATTCAGGATCAATTCAGAGGCTCCACTAGCTGCCTGCGTTGAAATGCAAAGTCTGCACTGGCTAGGTGCACTGCAACGCAGGTGGAAGCACTACCAGGGTGCGCTGAGCTGGAAATGACAAATGGAAAGCTCATTCAACGAGGTGGAAAGACCCTGGAAGCTTCCAGAATCTTCTCCAATGACACTTGCCTCAATGAATTCGACTAGTGATGAGTAAGAGGTTCTCAACCTCCAAGTGGAAGCAAGAACTGACAGAGAGAAGCCACAAGTCAAAACATAAGCTGACTCATCCTCTCTGCTTACATCTATATATGGATCTCTCACCCAGAGGTTCAGGAGGCTGGAATTTTGTACTTTGCAGAGAATTGCTATTGGTTTGAGATTGAGATTAGCACATTGGGTGATTTATGCTTCGTTGAAGGAGAGGAAGGGATTACTTTGCTGGGAGGTAGATGCTGGATCGGAACTCACTTGGTTGTATCTCCTCTTGGACTTTATTATCATATCAATAAACTATTTTAGTTTCTCCTACATGTTGTATACCAATGATGTTTTGTTATGCTTACATGTTTAGCTTAATCTGATCTTGAGCTTTTTATGAATGTATATATGTATCTTTGTGTAGTTTCTCTCTCTTGTGATCTTGCAGGAATTCGGTGAAGCTGGGCCGGTGAAGGAGCAAGAAGCTGGGAGCTACTGAAGAGAGGAGTAATCTGGATCGACAAACTAGCGGAAGATACAGGTTAGTTAGATCCTTCTTCCTCACTTACATTTCATAAAGAAGAATATTCGAATAAGTTTACCTGTTTGTTGCTAAGGCACTATCACCTCTTAGAGTGGGATAGGGGCATTCCGAATTGGATACTTTTCCCAACAAAAAATTGGCGACTCCGCTGGGGAGAGTATCTTGTTATTTTATTTGTGTTTCTATTGTTGTTCTTCTCATAAACTCAGGAGTGCCGAATAGAAATGCATTTGCCATTTTCAAATGCAAAGTAGAGATCTGCCACTCTAGTCCACTCACTGGGCCTGTTTTTATGATCTGAACAAACTGATCCACAAGTGCTCTAATAGCCCTTTGTGATAGATCTTAGTCCTCTTTTAAATCATCCTCCTAATTGTACCTAATTGATAGCTTTGATCCCGCCAAAAACTAGAGATTTAACTGCAAACCGTAACCCAGAACCAAGAAACAACTCTCGTTTCTGCTTCAGCGCAGACTCTGTGAAGAGGTTCTGCATTTCAGCGCAGGTCCCGTGAAGGCTACCTGCGCTGAAGTTCAGTTTCTCTGTGCTGAGGGTGCGCTGATCAGTCTTTGCCTTGTGCAGCTGTGGTTCCCTGCTTCCTTTTGCTCAGTTTCATCTCTGTTTTTGCAGCCTGTTATCAGTCAGTGTACCTATCTGAAACCCATTTTCTTTGCCTCAATTCTGCCTCAGTTGTATAAAGAAACTGTATTTTTTCTTTGTGTATTTGTTACATCATTTGCAGTTTCCCATTACAAAAGTAAACTAGTCATACTGTCGCCCTTAGATCTAGGCCTGTCGTAAGTGTCGTTTTGATCTTAGGAGTGAGTTTGCTTGCTGTTCACAGTTGATTGAGCTTTTACTTTTGTCGTTTGGTTTGAATTTGTGCATTTCTAGTGTCGAAACAAGTAAATCATAAAGTGTCGTAATCGCCTTTTTGATTTTGAAAAGGGAACTTGTTTATGTTTTCACTTGAAATCGAATTCAAATTTGTACAACAGCTTTCTTTTTAGGCATCAATATTAAGGAAGCGAAAACAAATACATGCATTTGTGCATTTTCATTTTGATAGTTTGCATGCTTTGATTTAGGGAAAAGTGCATTACAGTGTGCTTTATGCTCTTTGAGAAAAGTTTGTATCTTCCTTTTCCCCTTGTAGCTAGGATTTTCATTGTTGAAAAGATATAAAAGCTTGCTTATCATCTTTAGACTGCATTTAGGAATTGTATCATACATCTCCTGGTGATCCAAAAAGGAAAACTTCTAAGAAAGATCAACCTAAAATAAATTGAATGAACTTAACAACGCTTTGTAACTTAACGCACAACATAGCGGTCTAGGCTAGAGACGTGTTCCGGCATCGTAAAACCTGGTGACTGTCGATCTCGCTGATGGTTGGGTGATTCCTCCTGAGGGACGATAGCGCCAGTACGGATTGTGCTCCCACGTACTGTCGAGTATATATTGGGAGACCTCTATAGGCATAAAGCCTTTATCCTTAGGAAGCCGTGTCGGCCGCCCTACTGATCGCAATGCACTGAACACAGCATTCGGGAAGATTGACCGCCCGTACCTTAAAAAGTATTCTGCGGTTTTGCGAAAAGTTTGGCACACCCTCTACCTAGAACTCCAGAGCAGTTCCTTTTGGCCTTTTTCAGACTCTATAACGGAAAAATTCCATCTAAGCATTTGTCACTTCGGGCTCGTTAAAACATCGAAGGAGACTAGAGTCATCTTTAGCTTTTTCTCGACTCTTTAAAATTGAAAAAGAAAGTTGCGTCTAAAGCGTCTAAAAATTCATTTAATTCGGAAACACACTTTCCCCTTTTTGTATTTTGGTTGATCGAGTAATCCGCAATCGTGGAAGAAATTCAATTGAAACCCCGTCGTTCGCGGAGGCTTACGAGTCAACCGTCTTTGTCTCCGGAATCGAAAACAGTACGGACAAAGCAAACTCATTTAACCGGTTCGAAATCTCCTATCAAAGTTAGAACAAGTGTTCCAACAACATCTGAGATTCCGGTTACTCCAAACATTTATGGAAGCCCTGCCTCTACAGAAGAAGTTCAACAGCCACAGAGGGACAGTGATACTAATCCTAGTCTGAGAGCAAACACTTGTGTTACTGAACCAGTTCCATCTGTAACCGGTTCAGAGAGTCTTGTTCCTCAAACATCTGTCGCTGTTGATTCAACGCCTTCTTCGGCACCAGAAATATTTTACGGACCTGACGGTCTTCCCCTTCCACCTGGTTTGATTGCGATAGAGGAAATTGTAGAAGATCCGCGAGCAAGTACTCCAACACATTTTGGAGTCGGGGTCACTCTATTTCCTTCGACATCAGAAGTTATTCTACCACCAGTGGAAGTTCCTGTAGAATCGCTAGGTAATCTTTTGGACAGACTCAAAATGTCTGAACAACCGTCAACATCTAGGACTGCGTCGAATGACACAACGAAAGCAAAACTCCCTGCCGTCACTCCGACAATGTTTGCCAGCATACCATCTGTCCCGACTAGCTCACAACCGCTAGAAGGAGTCCACCCAGGGACTATTTCGACAGTGTGGTCCGTTCCTGTTTGTTCCTCCGGAATAATATCCGGCAACTCTTATGTTGAGACTCGCCAAATTGATCCATTTGGAGGTCAATTTGGGCAATCCAGTCCCCAAGGGCAGACAATCCCCTTAAGTTCCGGATTGCCACCGTATGGGGGGCAGTATGCCCTTTCATTACCTCCTCCGGGAGGATATCCATACGGGAGTTCACAACAGTATTAAGGTTATACTGGAGTTACATCAAGTGGTTGGGTACCTATGCTACCTCAACAACCAAGGGTTGTGTATTCTATGCAACAATGTGTACCTATGTCGAACATCCCGACTACACCAGCTATTGTGACAGTGTCACAAGTTCAAACATTGCCTGTTGTATGTCAACCTCAGATCTCTCAGGTTGTAATGCAACAGCCCCTTGACCCTGTGACTCAACCACAATCGCCTACTGGTGGGGCGACGCAGGTCTAAACGGGTACAATTACCCCACACCTTGGTCCAACGGTTAGTATAGTGCAATAGAACATGGCTTCGCAACCGTGGCTGGTGCAATACCAACAACCACAATTCCAACAAGTGTACCAAGGTTTTGAGCAACAGATCTTTGCGAACAGTGGAAAACCGTACATTTAAAACGGTCAAAATCAACCAGTTTATGGTGGTCATGTCCACCAACTGTATCAGTCATACCAGCATCAATTACATTATGCTAGTATGCGAAGGCCAACTGCTCAGGCAATTCCATCGTATCCTGGGTATGCTTCACCTAACCTGAATCAACAGTTACCATTCGTGGCAACTTTAGAGTTACCCGATTTACACTGGTTAACAAACGATCCAATTGCTTACGCCCCTTGGTGGCCAGCGATTCCTCACAAACTTCCTTCAGATATTCCTAAATTTAATGGAAATCCAGGTGAAGATCCATCGAATCACGTGATGACATTTCATCTATGGTGTTCGTCAAACACCCTAAACGATGATTCGATAAGGCTTCGCCTTTTTCAGAGGACGTTAACGGGTCCAGCGGCAAAATGGTATATTGAATTGCCTAGAGCTTCGTTCGACAATTTCAGCACCTTAGCCACGACTTTCTTAACCCATTTTCAATTACCAATAAGGTATGAAATGGGAACGGAAATCTTAACCAACTTCAAACAGACAACGGCCACTCACATATCTGATCATATACATGAGTGGCAACGTCGTCGTAGGATGGTAAAAACGTACGTTCCCGATCAGCTATTAGCTGAATGGTTTATCAAGTCGTTACTTCCTGCTATAACGGAAGATGTGGCAAAGGGGGGAGTCATAACGGAAGAGCAAGTTATCACTCGTGCGCAATATCTAGACTTAGTCTATACTCAGTCTGGCACGCTCTACGACAAAATACCTGATGCCCCTAGACTGGAATTCTCAATTCCTCCTCCTCCTAAATCAAACAATGACTCTCATGCCGGCGATGGCGTGATTGGCGCGACAAACGCGAAATCAACAAAGTCCAACTCCAAGAAGGCCCGTAAGATTTCAGATCAAAATGCAAAAGACGAAATTCTTGCTTCGGAAGTAAATGCCGTATCAGCAGATAAAGGCAAAGAAACCAAACAACCAGGAAGCAAGAAAAAGCAAAGCAAAGGGAAGAAGAAGAAACAGGGTGAATCATCTCCTGAAAAAACTTCTTCAAACCCTCCTGGAAATAGGAAACCACCCCCCTCAGGGTGTCAGATATGTGATGAGGATCATTGGATGAAAGAATGTCCATACAAAGCTGAGCTTAAAAGGTTCTTCAAGAGTTCGCAAACCTCAGCTGTGTTAACTGATCCGTTTCCAAATCCAGGCACAAATCTGGTTGATAGTGGAAATGCTTCCCCGTCGCAAGTGCTAATGTTGTCGATTTCGAAGCAACAAAATGATGCTTTGATTTCAACAAGGAACAAAGATTACGGGAATCCGCAACTGTCGAATGGCATGGATAAAGATCAACCCAGCAGTTCGACAACAACTTCGACAGAAGTTGTACCACCCATCATTCCTGAATTAACAATAAAACCGCCAAAGGGAGTAGTACACAAGTCGACATTTAATCCTCGCGCCAGAGCAGCGCAGCATTATAACATAGTGGAAGATTTGGCCCAATCACCATCCGCTATGTCGACTCTTGAAGTAATACAAAATTGCCCATCCCAAAGGCAGGCTTTGTTATCAGCCATTGGTGGGGTTGATCCTAAGGATTCCAATCTTGTATCCTTTGACCACAAAGGATACAATCCTCAGTTACCAGCTCAACTAGCTTTCCTTATCCAAGTGAAAGCCCTCAACGAAACTGTTCACCGAACAATTATTGATGAGGGCGCATCTACATGTATTATGTCGATGAGTTGCTGGAAAACTTTAGGATCTCCAACCTTGTCGCGATCGTCGACAACATTAAAAGCATTCGACGGTAGGACATATACCCCATATGGTATCCTAAATAACTTGAAGGTTGAACTAGGGGGAAAAATAGTAGAAATAGATGTTGAAGTCATCTATGGGAATCTTGATTACAACATCGTACTAGGAAGATCGTGGATCTACGCCATGGCAGCTGTTGTGTCGACCTATTTTAGAAAGATTGCATTCCCCTTTCAAGGGGGATTACGATCGTCGACCAACAAAACTTCCTCCCTAATGGTTCACAAGTTACAGGAAGCATTCCCATGATCCATGGAAGCCCACATTCGCTTCAGAATATCGGAGTAGGCCTACTAAAAGATCCTATACTAATGGGAACTTTCGCTCTTCCACCTCCAATCTACTTAGCGGAAGTAGCGTCGATAGGTACCTGCAATATGATATCTTCCACGAAGATCTCAGAAGACGATATCGACATGGATCATGCAATGGTTTTGCCCCCAAGCCCAATAGAAATATTGTAGCAATCAATGTTTCTGGCATGGGAGGTGAACCCAATTCAACGCTCATCAAGCATTTGGGTAGATAGGTCTAGAGAATATGGTACCCCGTTACATCCTTGGTCGCGAGTGCATGGAACCGACGAAGGAATCCTACAATCAATGTTGATTGAAGAGGCCCCATGGAATGATCACCACCATCGTTCCCTTCTTCCTGATTATGAAGAAGATACTCCAGATGACCTTTATCATCCTTCAGTTTTTGAATTCCTTTCAAATACTGTAAATACAGTGGATTCTGAGCGCAACTTATCCAATATTCAAGAAACTATAGCCATAAATATCTCGACTAAAACAAATGTTGTAGAGAATATTTATGTCGGCAAAGGTTGTTCTCCTTCAGAACTAGAAAATATATAACGCTCTTTTTCGCGAGTTCAGAGATGTCTTTGCTTGGTCATATGATGAAATGCCAGGCATCGACTCGAGTATCGTTGAACACGAAATTAAGATGTATCTAGATGTCAAACCGGTACGACAACGGCTCAGGCAGGTGCACCTCAAGAAAGCCGCCGCCATTAAGGCAGAAGTTGAAAAACTTCTCCATGCTGGTTTCATCTACCCGGTTCCTCTAACCGATTGGGTATCGAATATTGTCCCTGTTATGAAGAAACAAGGGACAATTAGAGTGCGTGTCGATTATAGGGATGTGAACCAAGCTTGTCCAAAAGACAACTACCCTACACCCTTCATCGACCAGATAATTGATGAATGCGCCGGATGTGAAATCTTTTCATTCATGGATGTATTTTCCGGGTATAATCAAATAAATATCCGCCCACAGGACCAGTCAAAGACTACATTCATTTGTCCGTGGGGCACATTCGCATATCGAAAATTACCCTTTGGTTTAAAGAACGCAGGGGCGACGTTTCAGAGGGCGATGAATTATGCCTTCCATGACATCAAGAACATCGTTCAACCATACCTCGACGACCTTCTGGCTCATTCGCGAAAGCAGACTGATCATCTGCAACATTTAAGAGCGATATTTCTACATTGCCGATACTACAAGATACGACTCAATCCGCACAAATGTGTGTTTTGTGTCAGTTCTGGTCGTTTACTTGGCTTTGTAGTCTCAAAGGATGGGATTTGTCTCGACCCTTGAAGGTCCAGGCAATCATCAATTTGCCTCCACCTTCGAATTTGCTTCAGATTCAGAAACTCCAAGGGAAAGCAAACTTTCTGAGGATGTTCATTCCAAATTATGCCGAACTCGCTAAAGGTTATACACGTCTTTTGAAAAAGGAGGTACCCTTTGTCTGGGATCAGGTTGCACAAGCTTCCTTTGATGCTTTAAAGGATTCCTTAATAAAAGCATCATTAATGTACGCACCTGATTATCAAAGAGACTTTAACCTGTATCTAGCTGCGGCAGATACGACCATCGCAATTGTTTTACTTCAAGAAGTCGAGGAAAAACTTAAATGATACAGAAAGTAAATATTCTTATGTGGAAAAACTAGCGCTTGCAGCTGTTCAAGCGATACAAAGGTTTCGACACTATGTCCTCTTTCAGAAAACTACCATTTTGTATGATTGCAACCCCATGACTTATATATTGTCGCGACAGTTGCTGGGGGGCAAATATTCAAAATGGATAGCAATCCTTCAAGAGTTTGATCTGGAATTTGTAAAACCCAAATCAAAGAAAGCTCTAGTTTTCGCAGAATTATTGTGCGATCTCCCATCGTCGTCCAACGATGAAACATCCGAAGAATCAATCGTGGACGAGAATTTGTTTCTGATATCTACAAGCAATGAGTGGTATGGAGATATAATAATTTATCTCCAAACCCAAAAGTTTAGGCCTAACACCTCTCACTCAGAATAGAAACGTATATGATACCAAGGAAAAGACTACATGATCGTCGGTGATACACTTTACCGTCGTGGTATCGATACAGTTCTGAGAAGGTGCCTCACCCATGAGGAGGCCGAAAAATCCCTGAATGAGTGTCATTCAGGAGTGTGTGGGGGGCATCAATCTGGATATGATATAGCACAAAAAATCTTACGAGCAGGATACTTCTGGCCAACCATGTTCAAAGATTGCATAACCGCAGTCAGAAGTTGCCATGCTTGTCAGATTTTCGATAGCAAAACCAGAAGATCACCCGCACCTTTACAGCCAATAGTTGGTGTTGGGCCTTTCGCCAAATGGGGCATCGATTTCATGACATGTAACCCCACCTCGACCGGGGGGCATGGGTATATTATAGTCGTCGTTGACTATTTTACCAAATGGGTCGAGGCGATGCCTACATTAGATAACACTAGTGAAACAGCTGCCCTTTTCTTTTTCAATCATGTAGTCGCCAGATTTGGCGTACCACAGGCTATATTTACGAATCATGGATCGCATTTTCGCAATCACATGATGGTTGAATTAGCTGCCAAGCTAGGGCTATCTCACGACAGCTCTACCTCGTATTATCTGCAAGCCAACGGACAAGTTGAAGCGATCAACAAGGTCCTGAAGCGTATGTTGCAAAGGATGATCGGGGTTCACAAAAGAAGGTGGCACCTAATCCTGTACTCAGCCTTGTGGGCCTACCGAACATCGGTAAGGAATGCGACCGGGTTCACACCTTTCCAACTGGTATATGGCCTGGAAGCAGTCTTACCAGTCCAATGTGAAATCTCGTCTCTTAAACTCGCAATTGATCTCCTCCCCGGAACTTCAGAAGAAGAGGCTCGTTTCTTGGAATTAATCCAATTGGATGAAACCCGTCGTGATGCCGCGTTGGCTAATGAAGCCCATAAGAAACGAGTCAAGTCGCAGTTCGACAAAAATGTCAAACCCCGTGTCTTCTCAGAAGGTGACTTGGTCTTGCTTTACGACCAAGAATCCGATAAATTGGGAGCAGGTAAATTTAATTATTTATGGATGGGCCCCTATATTGTTAAACGAGTGTTAGCAAAAGGAGCCTACGAGTTAATGGATTATGACGGAATTCCACTGGCGCAACCCCGTAATGGGTTGTACCTCAAACGTTACTATGCTTAAATAGTAACCAGTATGCTTTTGTTGTATTTTGTTTTCGCTAAAGTGTTTGTTTTGGTCGAGTAATCCACATTTTTACATTTATTGCAGATGTCAAACCTTTTGGAGACATGTGTTGGATATGCCGACGGAGTGAGTCGTAGTTCGCGGAACCTGTCCTCCGCAGCCTGGGCCATTTTTGATCCAAGCGGCGAGTTAGTAAGTTTCAGAGGTGTATGTTTTGGGCAATCAACGAATAACATCGCTGAGTATAGCGCGTTGATAGAACTACTCTCTGATGCCATCACCCATGGTATACGTCGACTAATCATCAGGCTAGACTCACAACTCGTAATACTACAACTCAATGGTATATATTCCGTCTGAAATCCAGCCATTTATCGCATGTTTCTAAGGGTTAAGATTTTGGAAAGACAGTTTGATTTAATTCAATACTAGCATATTTCCAGAAACTTAAACACATTAACCAACTCATTAGCAAACTATGTGTTAGATAGACATTTGTGACATTTATAAAAGAAACACATCATCAATGTTGTACATGTGGATCACATAACTCAACTAGAATAAAACCCCGAAAATCAAAATATATATATATATATAAGCTGTTTGTGGTTTACATATAATGTTCTGTAACCAAGACAAAATCGGTCACATGACCCAAAAACTCAAAATGCTAGGCGGCACCCTAGTCTAGTGATGCTCATGATAGCACGTCACGGCCTGCGCGATCATGCGTAAGAGACGAGTCCATTGTCTAGGCACACCAGTAGTATGCCGATGCAACTGTAAAGGTAACTCGTCGATCCTCACATCTGGAATGCCGAGAGTAAGGCTCTCAACCTTCTCCTGCACAGCTATAAGGGTCTCGGCCACATCAAGGTCACGAAGAATAACCCTCCCGGCAGCCTCCCCTGCTGGGGCAGCGGCTGGCGCTCTCGGGCCAACTGCTGGACGAACAGGACCAACATCTGCATGCACACATGAGTTCGATTAAGGTCTTGATAGAATAAATCACAAGGACATTATGAATAAAAAACAGTAAACAGTGATATGGTCGAAGATTTTACCAATAGCGCCCCACTGCTCGCCGTCCGCCAGTACTAAATCCGGATCACCCCGGAAGTCCATGCCGACATATGGATACTCAGAATAGACCATCTCCTGACGCTCGAACCACCTGAAGAAGGTATCAGAAAAAGAAATCTGAGATTGACCAGCATGCCTAGACATGTGGTCAACCTATCTCTGCATGCGTGGTTCAGTAGGAGAAGGCAAGTCGAGTGCAATGTGCTGTGGCTGCATCAGCGGTATCTTCTCCAAAGAAAAGGCGGTCAAAATAGAACCAAACCCAAAGTTCTTCAGTTTCTCGTCCTTTACCTTGGTCAACTGACTTTTCATCCGAGGAAGTACTGCATCACACCAGTTGAATATTTTCGGTTGGAGACACTCCAAGGCATGCTGCATATAAGATCTGTTGGCCACATGAAGAGACGCACTACTGGCCATCCTACCAATAGTGTACAAGATAGACCTAAGAGACCTATCAGAAACCTCACGGATAACAATCTTTCCATCTTTACTCGGCTGAGATCCTTCCCTGCAATACTGGCGGACATAATCTCTCACAAAGTCACTCCCTCGGGCCGAACCTGACAAAGAAATGGGGGCACCCCGCCACGACAAGCCAGTCAAGAAGTAAATGTCTACTGCGGTCAAGGGGATAGATTTGCCCCTAATCTAGAATACTTGGTTGATAGAATCCCAAGCATCGAGCAAATACTGCAGTAGGGTAATCTGTTGTCTCATGCTAGAAATGCGGAAGAACTTCAGCAGGCCACAGTTCCGCAGCACGTTCACCGTGGCAGGATCATGTAGGGCAATCATGTCCTCTTCTTCATGTTCTCGTTCTCGCCATTTAAGGGTCATTTTGCTCCAATATCTCTGAAAAACAAACATGAGATGAGTTAGATCCTGGTTTGATGAGAAACAGACAAAAATTTTCATCAAAAATTGTGCAATAAAATCCTTTTCTGCGCTCAATGCACCTACACAGTGTTCCACCTGCGTTGAAGGTCAAACTGCCTTCATGCTACTTGACATTCAACACAGGTTTCGAGTGCACAAGGTGCGCTGATGGCAGAGCGACCCCATCAAACCCCAGGGGCTCAGAAAAACGGGAAAACAAGCACAGAAAGAAGAAAGGAAACCATGAAATGAAAGAGCTCAGGTTTAGCTCCTACCTGGTCCAGACGGCGCCGAGAATCGTCCACAAAATCTCCCGAAATCAGCTGGTGAAAATCAAGGGGGAAGAGGCACCTCCAAAGCTCCAATAAGCCAAGTTCAAATGAAATGGTAAAATGAAAGGTAAAAAAACTTTTTAATAGCTTTTTACGTAGTTCAAAGTGAAATGTTAGTGTTTTAATATCATTTTCAAGCAAATGTTATTCATTTCTAACTAGTTTGATGCAGCAATTGAGGGTACAATACTATCTTTGAAAAGGAAAAGCTATTTATGGTAAAAAATCAAAACTAGACCATGTTATCGAGCAGTTTTAGCACATAGTTCATGCTCGTTAAAAAATAAACATAAGATCGAGCAGTTTTAGCACATAGTTCATGCTCGTTAAAAAATAAACATAAGACTGAGCAGTGTTTTTCCGCGTTTAAGCTCGTTAAAAAATGAGCTATATTCCGGTAAATAACCACCGTGAATGTAACATTATCAGCCATTAAAGCCTTGGTTGTGTTTGCACCGTCACCTCCACTTTTCCATTGGCCGATCGTTCACCTCCATATGATTGCTTACCCATTTTGAGGAACAGCTCCGAATAGTGATTTCACTAGCCATCCTTGTGACACTGTCGTGATTGGAAAATTCCAACCCTTACCTGGAATTAGCTGCTAACCCGTTTTATCACTCGTTCCTCAAAAGACGAGTCTTCTTTAAGCTCTTTTCATCTGACTCGTAAAATATGAAAAGATTGCCGAGTTTTGGCCTTCCACTCGTTAAAGCGACCGGAAGTGCTATCCCTCCTCTAGATTTTAATCTTTTTGGACCTGAGGGATTATTGCACAAAAAGATCGAGCGCTTGTTTTGTTCGGCTCGTTAAAACTATCGAAAACTCATCCCTTCTGTATTGTTTTATATTTTTTCGGACTTAAGGGATTAGATGACGAAAAAAGACTTTCGGAGTTGACTTTACGTACCTTTTTAGACTCTCTAAAAATGAAAAGGACCGAGTTATCTTTGTCGTTAGACTCATTCAAAGCATTAAATAGCGACAAACTTGTCTTTAGACGAGAACGAGTTTCACTATCGCTAGGCTCGTTAAAACATAGCGATGGGTTTGCCCGAAGGGAAAATTATAGAAAAAGCACATGTTATCCTCCTCAAGCTTGACAAAAATAAAGAGGTACTGGCCAGCAATGACTGGGGAAAAATTGGGAAGAAACTCAAAGAACTTTATTTGTAGCAGGTCGCTCTTGAACATGACACTTCCACTCTATGCCTGAGTCGGGTTGGGTTGTTTCATTCACCGGTCACATCGCCATGGTCTCGCCATACCATCCACCTTTGGGGTAAATGCTACCAATCCATCACACAAGTGTCGCCGATATGTTCAAGAGAAGTCAACCATGTCCCATCCACTACCATACATTATCCTTCATTCTTTCATGACCGCCACCCTGAACCATATATCATCAGATCGTTTTCACCTCCATCAAAATCATTTGCTCCATTCCGTGTCACTGATGTGGGATACATTAAGGCCCTCCTTTGACGGATCGCTTCTTGTCGACATCAGCTCATTATCCAAGAAGTTGATCTAGGAACAACCCCTTCAGTACTTTGAAGCTTGCATGCCTCAATGGCAAGTTTCTCACTTCCGGCGACAGGTATACATCAATGACCTTCGACCGAAAGATTTTGCGTGGTGTTCGACGCCAAGTCCTTTATTCACACCACGTGAATTGTACTGCAGTACCTGGAGGGTCATTATCATTATTTGTGATTCCTCTCGCGCTTGTTAATGGTTTACCTCATTGACCGGTAATCAAGCGATGTCTTTCCATGTTCGACTTCAGAACATCTCTCACATGGATCGACTTGTACTTAGAGTGAAGATCGAACGCGTTTGAAGACCCCGGATCTAGTTTCATCCATCCGGGCTGCGATATATATTCAGGAAAAATAAAAACATTGGCATGTACAGCATTGCAGCACAGACAATCATCCTACCAAAGGATGATGATTTCAGCAGGATCATCAATCTATCATCAGACAATTGTCTGTCCTATGTACACAAAAATGAATTTATAAAGCTGAGCATGGGAATGCCCGCCTTAGCTAGATCATGAAAACAGTATGAAAAATAATGTATTGTATTGTATCTTATTACAGGTCTCCTCCCAGCATTGAATGAACTTCGAATCCTCCTAATAAAGCATTTCACCGATAAACGGCCTCATACTTTAGGGGGCAACTGTTATAGACATTTCTGTGCCTTACAGCTATAAGCATGAAATGTCCATAATTCAAGGGATCCAAAGTCCCTAAAGATGTTGTTACAGCTCCTAAAGGAACAAGGTCAACCAATGACAGCTTCTCCCAGAAGTTCTCCACCAAAAACCACTCAGAAATAGTCAATTCAGGATCAATTCAGAGGCTCCACTAGCTGCCTGCGTTGAAATGCAAAGTCTGCATTGGCTAGGTGCACTGCAACACAGGTGGAAGCACTACCAGGGTGCGCTGAGCGGGAAATGACAAATGGCAAGCTCATTCAATGAGGTGGAAAGACCCTGGAAGCTTCCAGAATCTTCTCCAATGACACTTGCCTCAATGAATTCGACTAGTGATGAGTAAGAGGTTCTCAACCTCCAAGTGGAAGCAAGAACTGACAGAGAGAAGCCACAAGTCAAAACATAAGCTGACTCATCCTCTCTGCTTACATCTATATATGTATCTCTCACCCAGAGGTTCAGGAGGCTGGAATTTTGTACTTTGCAGAGAATTGCTGTTGGTTTGAGATTGAGATTAGCACATTGGGTGATTTATGCTTCGTTGGAGGAGAGGAAGGGATTCCTTTGCTGGGAGGTAGATGCTGGATCGGAACTCACTTGGTTGTATCTCCTCTTGGACTTTATTATCATATCAATAAACTATTTGAGTTTCTCCTACATGTTGTATACCAATGATGTTTTGTTATGCTTACATGTTTAGCTTAATCTGATCTTGAGCTTTTTATGAATGTATATCTGTATCTTTGTGTAGTTTCTCTCTCTTGTGATCTTGCAGGAATTCGGTGAAGCTGGGCCGGTGAAGGAGCAAGAAGCTGGGAGCTACTGAAGAGAGGAGTAATCTGGATCAACAAACTAGTGGAAGACACAGGTTAGTTAGATCCTTCTTCCTCACTTACATTTCATAAAGAAGAATATTCGAATAAGTTTACCTGTTTGTTGCTAAGGCACTATCACCTCTTAGAGTGGGATAGGGGCATTCCGAATTGGATACTTTTCCCAACAACACCTGGGCCGCATGCCAACCATGAAATTTGAAGATTGGGACCTTGCTAACCGCGAGAAGTTCCCTCACCTGGAGACTGGAAACCTCATGAAGCAACACATCGCGGGGGTGGTAACAACATTAGAGTCGTGGAAATGGTTGCGCGGTGTGGAAAAGGCTGGGTTGTTGAACTTACTTTGGGTGTTGCATTTCAACTACCCCCCAATAACCATTTTCGTCATCAGGTAGCTACTCTTTCTAGTGCATGATGGGTATTTATGGTTGGAGGAGCCCACCCCCATCATGACAGACCCGATTCATTGTGTTTCCCGGCTTCCATACAAAGGAAAGGACCCCGTGACCATGTCGGAAGGAAAGGGCAGTGATTTGTCCCTCACGGAGGCCATGAAGACGAAGTATGAACTGGAAAAGAAGAAGATGGGTTACGCCATCTCTAGCATCAAGGACAAAGCGGTACATGTGGCAACCCAAATTCTGGAAGGAAAAGTTATGCGGAAGTGCCGCTCAAACGAGGTACCTGCGCTGGTGGTCGCACTGGCTGAGAAGTGCGTGGAGGGGTCCAATTTAACTGGTCTAAATTCCCCTACACAAAATTCTTAGAGAAATATTGTGAATCCCAGGAGTAGGGTAAAACCTTCCACTATGCATGGCTATTGTTGTCCATAGTGCTCATAGTAGGGGAATTGCTGGAGGATAGTCAATTCCCCACAATTGATAGAGATTTACCGGAGGCCGTGAAGTACACTTCACTCTAGGCCATGAAGGATGCAACAAGGATACACGACACCAAGATCTTCTAGGTGCTCATGGATATGACCATCCGAATGTGGATCAACTGTAAGTTGCGGTTGTCACCCATGGCTTACAACAGTCTGCAGAGTTTCATAGAATTCAAGGTAGACATGCACAACATATTTATCAGGGTGCACAAGGATCCTATAAAGAAATGGACGAAGCTACCTTTTGTAGCCACTAACGAAACCATTTTTACTGTCTTGGAAGCATGGCCTCCAGAATGGTGAGCCCCCAACATTGAATAACTCGAGAGGTTGGTAGCGCAGTAGAAGAAAGACAATTCCAAGCTGCTCATCGCACAGTTTACCGAGAAAAATAAAAAGGAAACAACAGTAGTTGAGGTGCAGGCACCGTGGGAAGCAGCATAGAAAGCTGCCGAGTAGAAAAAGGCCACAAAAGTAGCAGCAACAACACAGGAAGAAACCGTGAAGGTGGGCGAGGGCCAAGAAATGCCCTCATAGGTAGGAGGCAAAGGAGGCAGAAACATAAAAAGGAGGCGCAGAACCATGGACCGCATCCACCCAGTTGAAGCGACAACAAACAGTAGAGTGGGTAGGGCCACAGAAGAAGGTCAAGGCCTCGAAGTTGTCCATTGACCCAATCACCCTAACCAAGGGTGATCTACATGACATTGGTGAGACGGTGTGTGATGTCACCAGTGAGGCTCTTCAAGATTTCATGCAAGAGCACCAGACTGTGTTGGGGGCCCGCAGAGTGTAGTTGCAGGACTTACAGGTGTGCTCCCCTCAAGTTGGTACCCTTTCAACCAACCTCATAGTCAGATCCACAGCAACAGAGCATATGTTGTGCGTGTGGATGACGAACACAGTCATGTTGCTGGAAGGGGCTCTAGTGGCATCAAATGAGGAAGACAGGTTGTCGGTTAGCACGATGAAAGGTCTCAAGGTTAATCTTGCTGCCCTTCCATGTGAGACATTATATATATTGCAGGATGGGATAATGGCAGAGCTGCGTGCTCCAAGTCCTTAGTGAGCAGAAGATAAACATGGAACAACTCAGCTTGCACCGTGACAAATTGGTGTTGAAAAATCAACATTTGGTGCAAGTGATAGGTGATGCTTGCCGAAGCATCCCAAAGCTAGCCATCCTAGCAAATCTACCAGTAGAGGTGCAAATCCACAAGTTAGCAGCAGGAGTCTGCGAGGCCAGGTTCAGCTGGAGTTGAATCTTCAGATCACCGAACTATGGTTACATGCGCAACCATCCACTCCCCCGGAAGTTAGAGAATAGCATGCTAGCACTATCACAGCGGGATTGGAGGAAATCATAGGTGCAGAGGAACACTACACCAGCATGTTGGAAGAATCACTTGAGGTCCTCACAACTCTACAGGAGGACCCCAACATCCAGCAGTTAGAGATAGAGGCATGAGAAATCCAACAACAATATGACAGTGTCCAAGGAACTATGTAGACAGTGGTCCTCACCCAGCGGCTTGGGATGATGCAGTAAGGTAAAGCACTGAAGGAGCAGGTGGAAGTGGCGTGACGCAAGGAGGTAGTTCTCAAAGCGCGCATCCAGCCTTGGATCGACAAGGCCTTCACCATCATGGTAGACATTGAAGGCAAGCTCATGGACATACAAGGGATGCACACATTGATGTAGAGAAGCACTCCAAATAGAGAGGTCTCAGAACTGTTAGAGCCTAGATTTGCCTCAGGCTGAAAAGACAAGGTTCTAGGTCCACATCAAACCACGCTCAGCCTCATAGATAGCCCTACGAGGACAGGAGAGGGCTCTCTCTGGGTCGATCTAGGCAAAAGATAATCGATGGGGCTTGAGATGACTGTAATACAAGCTAATCTTAGGCTAGGTATTAAGTACAAGGGTTTGTTGTGAGTTTTTTGGGGGTTTTGTGTTGGAAAAAGGGAAAGGCAAATTGGGCTCGAGGATGAGTCACAGTTTCAGCAGAGTTCTGATTGGGGCAAGGAAGGCAATCATTTTGATGCTTTAAAGTGAGTGAGATGAATAGATCAGACTGATGAGGAGATAAGGAGAGCAAGAAAGTCTCAAGAATTCTCCTTAAACAGATGAAAACATGGAAATTTAAACAAATTCAAAGGCAGAGCATAACAATTAATGAGTTCCACCTTAATCACCCATTTATTCAAATTCAGAAGAAAAGAGACGAAAATGATATACATAACACTAATGAACTTACAATTACTCAGAGAAGCACACTATCAAAACATAAAGCCACATGGATCCCAAACAGTGCTGCAAAACCCTAGTCTTTCCTTAGCCAAAAATGCAGAGATAGAATGTACAATGATATGCCAAAGCAATCCCAAGTGTCCAACCCCGAAAATGACTTAGGAATTACATGGCATAGATTAGCCCAACCCATTCCCTTGCCTCTAGGGGTCGAGCTCATCATTCTAGGATTTGTTTGAACAAATTCTAAACAAGGAACTGAAAACTAGGTAGTCAAACAACTTACCCCTATATGCTAGGAAACTGATTCATTCATTAAATTTTCACTTTTTGGTGAATGAATCTTCTAGAACAAGTAAAAATGTGCCAATATTACATCATGGTTGTCAAATTACATCATGAAAAGTCAAGAATAACTTCAAGAAGCAAAACTGGTCAAAACTGGGCGAATTGCTGAGCTGAATAGTGAAAAACAAGCCAAAATTCTCTATGCGCCATGCCAAAATCGGTATGCATTGTGCCACTTTGGAGCTGATTTTGAGGCACTTCCTGAAGTCCAAATTGATCCCAAGTGTGCTTGTTGGAAATCCCTACCTATCTACTTTCTAACCCAAGTGGAATTTCTAAATTTGGTGCCCATTTGCCCCTCCAAAACCTCAATCTTCCAAGACTGCTTCCTGTGTGTCAAATTAGGGGCAGAGAGGTCATTTTTATGGTGTTTTTGACCTCCCGAGGACTCAAAATTTGCCCGAACTTCTTGGCCATGCACCAGTATTCATGATTTTTCATGAAAAATCCAAAACTATAATTTTTTTTTTATTTTGAGCTTCCAATCATAAGCGCGCCACGTGGCGCGGCACACAGGGAGAAAAACCCTGTTTTTTAGTGCAAAAAATTTCAAAATGTCAAAAATGCTCCAAATTTCTTGAAATTTGGGCTGTAGCTTCTTCATCAAGGGAAATGGTGGGCCAAGGATGCCTTGGCCAATATCTGGAGTCCTTCATCCACTTTTTGCCTCCTTGATGCTCTCTTTACCTTTGCTTTCAAACTCTCGATTCTCGCTTTGTACACCAAGTTCTGGGACAAGTAATGATATGTCTTCCACCTCTATGAAGCATCATGGGTGCATGTCCTTCCAAGGGTGAGTCACTTTGGGTTTCCAGTTCATAATCAGATGAATGATCAGATGACATAACTATTGTTGCACCACTGCCTTGGAGAAATAGATGCCGATGAAAGAACTGTGTTAGACTGCTCTTTTGTAGTGTGATTGAATTCTGCCACCAAAGGGAGAAATGCAACAAGGGATTGTGAGGAAGAGGGGAATTAGTAGGGGTTTAGGGACTATTGTGACAATTTTTTTTAGGAGTGTTTGGGAATTTTGTATAGGGTATGGTTTGGGGTTTTACACTTGGAAATGTATGGAAGGGAATTGGGGATAGGGATTTAGTGAATTTTTGGAGATGGGGAAGAATTAAATTAGGAATAAATGGAATAAGGGAGAAGGGAATGATGGAAAGAAAGGAGACATGGGATGGAAGAGTGACTTTGGTAGCAAAGCACTGATTTTTGAACCCACAGCAATTTTTCCTTTGAGGTACTTTAGAAGTAGGGTTTAAGATTTTTGTTCAATTGTTATCATCCACCAACCACCATAGCATATCACAAAATTGGATGAAAAAATAAGATAACAACCCTACCTGGAAAATCCACAGAAGTTAAGGGAAATTTAAAGAAATTTCAAGCAAATTCGGGCTTTCAGGTGTATGCACCGCGCCGCATACCCAGTGCGCCGCACCCATTCAGAATTACACTGGACAATTTCTCTCAGTGTGCCACGCCTCCCCAGTGCGTCGTGCCACCTACTCTATGCGTCGCGCTTTTTCCGGAAGACTTTTAGAGGCCTTCCCGGTGTAGAAATTGGGCACAAGATATTTCGTTGGAAAGGTCTTTGAGTCTACTTTCCAACTCAGCTGGAATTTTTAGATTTGGAGTTCATTTGCCCTATCAAAAATCAAATCCCCCAAGACTAGTAAAAATGTGCCAAATGAGGGTACCTAAAGGTAGAGTGCTGTTATAGTCAACTTTTGAATGCCTTCCTCAGCTCCAAATTAAGTTCATGATAGCTCATTGGAAGTATCTTTGTGTCTAGTTATCATTTGAATCATCAAGCAAGTCATTTGGCCAACCAAGCTAGGAGAAATATTGATTTTCCCAAGGTCACTTCAGAGGTGCATCAATTCTCCCAAGGCAACTGTATTTTTGAAATTTCTATAAAACCATGATACCTGTGTAAAAAGTGAAGGTGTTTTTTCTTCCTTGGCCTATTTTGGACAAAAACCTCTCTCAGTTTTCCAAAACTCATCTTTGATTTCTCATAAACATCATTTGAGTGAAACCTACGCTGATGTGTGGAACAGAGGATTTATCGAAATGAAGCGAAATGAAGGGGATAAGGGGATTATAAATTCTTGAGAAAATTTTGGGAAGTAGGGAGGGATGTTAAGAAGTAGGGGAAAGTGGAATCTCAGAAATTGAGTGAGGAGAAGGGGTCCAAAATGGAAAAACACAAGCCTAGCTTAGAAAATTGCCAAGTTGTAGCAAGAAACTAGGGTTTGTGCAAAAATGAGGAATTTGTGGAATCTTAGTGATGGGAAGTGTTTAATAAGGTAAATTAAGGATAGGGGAAGGTGTATGAGCATCAGGATACAATTTTTGCTGATGATTTGACCATCCAAGGGAAATTAGCTTCAAAACCCTAGGAGAGGGAAATGACCTTACCTAGACGCAACTGAAGCATGAACAAGGTGTAAAATGACCCATTAGACCTTGACGTGATGATGAAATCCCTATGAATGATGGTACACTCAGCTGAATGGTGACATGGACTGACATTTGGACAAATTTGAAAGGACTGAAAGGAAACCCTAGACCTAATACCTAGTGACCAAATTTTGCTTGAAGACTCACTGAAATGACAAAATTTGAACTTGAAACCTTAAAATCACTTTGTAAGAGCATGTTTGATCATTGGAGGAAGGCTGCAAAGACTGACGCTAACATTGGCTCCAACGGGGATGGTAGCTCCTTGGAGGTGCCAAGAACGACAGATCTTTGGGAGAGTAGACTAGTGCCTTATCCATTGGGCAATGGAATCAAAACTCAAGCTAAAATGCATGACTGAAAACTGACACAAACTAACTTAACAACAAGACTAAAAACTAACTCACAAATGACTCATGACTAGCTCTCACTCAACTAAAATCTGACTCGATACTTAAACACAACCGGCAAACTGGAAATGATGCCCAAAGTGGAGCTTATTCATCAAAACCTATTCTAACAGTTTCGTTCATCACCTGATCAAGTGAAATGAAACAACCAAGGCAACCAAGTAAGTATTCCGTCTACTGGTTGAATTCTCCGCAAGTGCTGACTTATGAACAACAAGAGAGAACTACTGAAAGGCAACTCCCATTACAACTTGGAAACAGATCCGTTGAATAATATGGATTCTCTATCCACCTCCAAAAACACTGCATAAGGATCTCAAAATTCATGCACACTGGGACTTAGCTCATCCAATGGATTACTTCTCTTCTCTTCATAACATGAATGCAAACTTTGATCTGAGCTTTGTGACAAGACCCCTGCTGAAAATGACAAAGAAACTGGTTGCCGGATCAAGTTTGTATCAATACATGTTTCAGGCTCACATGTAGTCAATGGAGAAGGACTTTGATTGCAAACCTCATCCAAAACATCAGCTATTGGATCATGAAAATTTGAAAAGACCGCTGCGACCCATTTTCTATTGGTTCCATTGTGATTACATGATTGCCTACATGCTGCTCATTCTTCACTGAAGATGTACTATGCAATTTTCCCTTCAAAAACTGAAATGATTCGAAACAAAATGGTATGGAATCATCTTGCATCATCTGAGCATATGTTCCAGATTCCAAGTCTTTATTTGCAACTTGACAATCAATGGCATTTGGGGGCTGGATATCTGAATATGAGAAGCCTTGAACAAGGTTTTCATTTCCCTCAAGATGGTCCAAATCAAGACTTGTTGACAGTTGATTTCTAATTGCATGGAAGTTGTCTCTGATGAACTAACATGAATAAAAAAAAAAAGGTAAAGATCTTTCACTTACTTCAAAATTTGCTGCACTTTCCTTGTCATTGTCATAGCTGATATGCATCGGTTGATCACTATATCCGAGCTGTTGTAAGTGAACTTCCTCCTCCCACAAACTAGCTGATGATTTGTTTGCAAGATTAGCTTCTGTTTGGAGAACATAATTATCATCATACTGATAAAACTGAGGAAAATCATCAGTATAAAAGACATCATCAAGCATACATGTCATATCAATAGATCTCTCTTCTCTAAGATGATTAATAAGACAATCATTATCAGATCTATAACAATTGGGATAAGAAATAAGATGTTTTGGATTAGCAGCTTGTTCTTCTTCAATCAACGAGGGATGGGCTTGAACATTATAATGATTCCTTGTGGTGATATTTTGCATCATCTCTTCCACTGCACTTACCAAAATGCCAAGATTTACCTCTAGAGATGTCGATTCCTCTGGATCTATGTTTTTCGTCTCTTCTTCTTTCAACCTTGCTCTTCGGATCAGCAAGTGAGCCTCTGTAGAAATTTTGAATAATTTAACACATATTCACAGAGATTATCCTGATCATACAATTATAAGCGGAACATGTATAATACATAATCTCCTCTACGTTGATCATCAATTTACAGAAGTAGAAACATTCACAGGCACACATAGAAGCATCAATCAAACTCATAAACACAGTATGTATCCCGGGGAAAGCATCTCGCTAAAAACCCCACACTATCTGTATATTATATTGATTGAGTCATGTAACATTACACAGCATAATACTTCTCACAAGTATCTCCACCTCTGTTACACACAATACAACTCAGATCTGATCTCCAAATCTCTTCCACTGCTTGCCTGCCTCCACTGCTCAATACACTGCTCAAGAACTGATGAGAATAGCTTCCCAAACTCATTTTTCACCTGCAAAATAGTCACTCACTCTTTGTGGACGTGAGCAAAGGCTAAAATGTGGGCCAAATACGTGAGCAAACTCATTGGCATACTCAATCCCTTGATTGTGCAAGATCTGATGCACAACTATAGTCACAACTGATAGCAATCTGATTCTCTACCACTTGTCCCTGTTGAACTGAACATGCACTGACATGCAACTGAGTTAACTGATGTATTCTTTAGTTGTATTATGAGTTAATAATTAGTTTAACAACTCATCATTAGTCTATCTGCAGTTAGACTAACTACAACTAGTTTAACTAAGTCAAACTGAACACAACTCCATCAACTGTACCTCCAGTCCACTAAACTCAACTCACTTGAGTTCTAACTGAAGTCATGCATGCAACAACTCAACTGACTCATAAGAAAAGCATATTTCCTTCTGACAGCTGCATGTGCCACCTCTGTAGCTCAAACTGAAGTGCTCCAAGAGAATAAGATCAAGTTTATAGTCCAAATATTATTGTGAGATAATAATATTTGACTTTTCTATTTTTGACAGCCAGTCTAAAAATAGACTTTGATCACTCACACTGTGATCACTCACACTTTCATCAAAAATAGAAGTCCATCTATTTTTCCCAACTTGATCAATCATCCATAAACATAGACATGATCCATATGTCTAAAAATAGACATAGTCTAAAAATAGACTTGCGCCAAAAATAGCCTGCGGGCCCACTTAGTGAAGGCGACTCTTTTCACTAAGCTCCATCATCTTGTTGTATTCTCAACAAGCATTTCTTGTTGCACACTTTTCAACACTCCCTCTCAACAAGAAAGGCTTCCTCTCAAACCCGATCCTGTAACTCTGGAATGTTCTCCATGCAACACATCTGGCTGGTCCACTTGCTCTGTCATCAAAGTCTCTGACTGCTATTGCCTCTGTCGACTGAAACTCTGCATCTCTGTGCTCTTCAGTATCTAACTGCTCTAGCCTCTGTCACTTTGATCTCTGACTGCATCCGTGCTGCTGCTGGTTCTATCTCCAAGCATTGCATCCGCACTGCACCTCCCAACTGACCTCCCTGTTGGGATAGAAACACCCTCTGATGCTGAAGCTCTACCTGCTGCTAACAAGTGCTCCCTCTCTGACATCTACGCTACTGCAACATCTCCATGCATCTCGCACCATTGCACACCTCTCTGTGCCACCTATCACTGTGCAAAACACTTGTGCCTCTCGCATTGCTACAGCTTGCTAGCTATGCGCTGTCCTGGGATTCCCTGCACTATCGCTCTCTCTGCCGCTCCATCCGCATCTGTCTCTACCCAATCAGTCAGTTCCTGCTACTACACATCGGGGCTCTCGTAGCAAGGTCTCATCCAAGAGGTTGGGTACCTCAAGGATCTTGCCCCTCCTCCTTGGGATGATCAATCCACATCACCCCACCTCCTACCTGGAGGTATGGATGCATGCGATCCCTCAGCCCACCTGGCTTGAAGTTTCCCCCTACTGGATGTCTATGGATGAGTAGATGTCTCTACTCGATCTCCTCTCAGCTTCCCCTGTTGTGGCTCCTCCACAATCTCCTGAAGCTGCTGCACCAATCGTGGCTCCTCCACAATCGTCTGAGACTTCTTCTGGCTCTGCATGTTGAGAGGTAATATACGCTCCCTCTCAACCACCAAGTCTCCATCAGTTGCCTCGCTGCTCAAGGCTTTGCATGCATCTTGAACCTCAAGAGCATACGGGTTCCTGACCCGTGAACCAATCTCATGACAACGAAAGCATCTCACCTTCGACTTGTCAACCTTCTTCCCATCACTGGAAGAACACGATTCGGAAAGAGAAACCTTCTCCTTCCACTTCTTCGCCTTACTCGCTAAGGCACAGTTCTCCTCATCCTGCATAGATAAAGAACTGTCTCTGGTGCGCTGTCTAATCTCCTCCTGCATCAAATCCGACCATGGTCGTTCCCAATTTGGCAGTTTCTCCCTTCCATTCACTGAGTCCTGGTAGCTATGCCAACTCTTAGGAAGGTCAAGGAGTCCTAGACTCACCATCCCCATCATCCGACAATCACCCCCACACTTCCCAGCTCATCCCGGCATTGGGTGAACTTCGTGAGATACTGGGGCATACTGTCTCCATTCTCACACTGAATGTTTCTGAGTTTATCTCTTGCTTTGGAATTAAATTCGAATTCCACCAGCTCAAAACTCAACCACTTCTGATCTAAAATTCATGAGAACAAAATATTTCTCGTACAGAGATTGACTGTATGGGCTTTTACCGGATATCTCACCTTCCAAGGGAAGGATGAATCCAGAGGCTACCTGGCCCGATTACAGACTCTGCCTGAAGAAATAGAATGTAAACACTTCCTGAATAGTAGATCTGATGATCAATCCTCGCTTGATATCCTGTAAAAATCTCTTCTACAAATCAAGCAGCTCTGATACCATGTAGAAACTTTTTCTACAATTATCTAGCTCTGATACCATGTAGAAACGTTTTCTACAATTATCTAGCTCCGATACCATGTAGAAATTTTGAATAATTTAACACATATTCACAGAGATTATCCTGATCATACAATTATAAGCGGAACATGTATAATACATAATCTCCTCTACGTTGATCATCAATTTACAGAAGCAGAAACATTCACAGGCACACATAGAAGCATCAATCAAACTCATAAACACAGTATGTATCCCGGGGAAAGCATCTCGCTAAAAACCCCACACTATCTGTATATTATATTGATTGAGTCATGTAACATTACACAGCATAATACTTCTCACAAGTATCTCCACCTCTGTTACACACAATACAGCTCAGCTCTGATCTCCAAATCTCTTCCACTGCTTGCCTGCCTCCACTGCTCAATACCTGCTCAAGAACTGATGAGAATAGCTTCCCAAACTCATTTTTCACCTGCAAAATAGTCACTCACTCTTTGTGGACGTGAGCAAAGGCTAAAATGTGGGCCAAATACGTGAGCAAACTCATTGGCATACTCAATCCCTTGATTGTGCAAGATCTGATGCACAACTATAGTCACAACTGATAGCAATCTGATTCTCTACCACTTGTCCCTGTTGAACTGAACATGCACTGACATGCAACTGAGTTAACTGATGTATTCTTTAGTTGTATTATGAGTTAATAATTAGTTTAACAACCCATCATTAGTCTATCTGCAATTAGACTAACTACAACTAGTTTAACTAAGTCAAACTGAACACAACTCCATCAACTGTACCTCCAGTCCACTAAACTCAACTCACTTGAGTTCTAACTGAAGTCATGCATGCAACAAGTCAACTGACTCATAAGAAAAGCATATTTCCTTCTGACAGCTGCATGTGCCACCTCTGTAGCTCAAACTGAAGTGCTCCAAGAGAATAAGATCAAGTTTATAGTCCAAATATTATTGTGAGATAATAATATTTGACTTTTCTATTTTTGACAGCCAGTCTAAAAATAGACTTTGATCACTCACACTGTGATCACTCACACTTTCATCAAAAATAGAAGTCCATCTATTTTTCCCAACTTGATCAATCATCCATAAACATAGACATGATCCATATGTCTAAAAATAGACATATTCTAAAAATAGACTTGCGCCAAAAATAGCCTGCGGGCCCACTTAGTGAAGGCGACTCTTTTCACTAAGCTCCATCATCTTGTTGTATTCTCAACAAGCATTTCTTGTTGCACACTTTTCAACACTCCCTCTCAACAAGGAAGGCTTCCTCTCAAACCCGATCCTGTAACTCTGGAATGTTCTCCATGCAACACATCTGGCTGGTCCACTTGCTCTGTCATCAAAGTCTCTGACTGCTATTGCCTCTGTCGACTGAAACTCTGCATCTCTGTGCTCTTTAGTATCTGACTGCTCTAGCCTCTGTCACTTTGATCTCTGACTGCATCCGTGCTACTGCTGGTTCTATCTCCAAGCATTGCATCTGCACTGCACCTCCCAACTGACCTCCCTGTTGGGATAGAAACACCCTCTGATGCTGAAGCTCTACCTGCTGCTGACAAGTGCTCCCTCTCTGACATCTGCGCTACTGCAACATCTCCATGCATCTCGCACCATTTCACACCTCTCTGTGCCACCTAGCACTGTGCAAAACACTTGTGCCTCTCGCATTGCTACAGCCTGCTAGCTATGCACCGTCCTGGGATTCCCTGCACTGTCGCTCTCTCTGCCGCTCCATCCGCATCTGTCTCTACCCAATCAGTCAGTTCCTGCTACTACACATCGGGGCTCTCGTAGCAAGGTCTCATCCAAGAGGTTGGGTACCTCAAGGATCTTGCCCCTCCTCCTTGGGATGATCAATCCACATCACCCCACCTCCTACCTGGAGGTATGGATGCATGCGATCCCTCAGCCCACCTGGCTTGAAGTTTCCCCCTACTGGAGGTCTCTGGATGAGTAGATGTCTCTACTCGATCTCCTCTCAGCTTCCCCTGTTGTGGCTCCTCCACAATCTCCTGAAGCTGCTGCACCAATCGTGGCTCCTCCACAATCGTCTGAGACTTCTTCTGGCTCTGCATGTTGAGAGGTAATATACGCTCCCTCTCAACCACCAAGTCTCCATCAGTTGCCTCGCTTCTCAAGGCTTTGCATGCATCTTGAACCTCAAGAGCATACGGGTTCCTGACCCGTGAACCAATCTCATGACAACGAAAGCATCTCACCTTCAACTTGTCAACCTTCTTCCCATCACTGGAAGAACACGATTCGGAAAGAGAAACCTTCTCCTTCCACTTCTTCGCCTTACTCGCTAAGGCACAGTTCTCCTCATCCTGCATAGATAAAGAACTGTCTCTGGTGCGCTGTCTAATCTCCTCCTGCATCAAATCTGACCATGGTCGTTCTCAATTTGGCAGTTTCTCCCTTCCATTCTCTGAGTCCTGGTAGCTATGCCAACTCTTAGGAAGGTCAAGGAGTCCTAGACTCACCATCCCCATCATCCGACAATCACCCCCACACTTCCCAGCTCATCTCGGCATTGGGTGAACTTCGTGAGATACTGGGGCATACTGTCTCCATTCTCACACTGAATGTTTCTGAGTTTATCTCTTGCTTTGGAATTAAATTCGAATTCCACCAGCTCAAAACTCAACCACTTCCAATCTAAAATTCATGAGAACAAAATATTTCTCGTACAGAGATTGACTGTATGGGCTTTTACCGGATATCTCACCTTCCAAGGGAAGGATGAATCCAGAGGCTACCTGGCCCGATTACAGACTCTGTCTGAAGAAATAGAATGTAAACACTTCCTGAATAGTAGATCTAATGATCAATCCTCGCTTGATATCCTGTAAAAATCTCTTCTACAAATCAAGCAGCTCTGATACCATGTAGAAACTTTTTCTACAATTATCTAGCTCTGATACCATGTAGAAACGTTTTCTACAATTATCTAGCTCCGATACCATGTAGAAATTTTGAATAATTTAACACATATTCACAGAGATTATCCTGATCATACAATTATAAGCGGAACATGTATAATACATAATCTCCTCTACGTTGATCATCAATTTACAGAAGCAGAAACATTCACAGGCACACATAGAAGCATCAATCAAACTCATAAACACAGTATGTATCCCGGGGAAAGCATCTCGCTAAAAACCCCACACTATCTGTATATTATATTGATTGAGTCATGTAACATTACACAGCATAATACTTCTCACAAGTATCTCCACCTCTGTTACACACAATACAGCTCAGCTCTGATCTCCAAATCTCTTCCACTGCTTGCCTGCCTCCACTGCTCAATACCTGCTCAAGAACTGATGAGAATAGCTTCCCAAACTCGTTTTTCACCTGCAAAATAGTCACTCACTCTTTGTGGACGTGAGCAAAGTCTAAAATGTGGGCCAAATACGTGAGCAAACTCATTGGCATACTCAATCCCTTGATTGTGCAAGATCTGATGCACAACTATAGTCACAACTGATAGCAATCTGATTCTCTACCACTTGTCCCTGTTGAACTGAACATGCACTGACATGCAACTGAGTTAACTGATGTATTCTTTAGTTGTATTATGAGTTAATAATTAGTTTAACAACTCATCATTAGTCTATTTGCAGTTAGACTAACTACAACTAGTTTAACTAAGTCAAACTGAACACAACTCCATCAACTGTACCTCCAGTCCACTAAACTCAACTCACTTGAGTTCTAACTGAAGTCATGCATGCAACAACTCAAATGACTCATAAGAAAAGCGTATTTCCTTCTGACAGCTGCATGTGCCACCTCTGTAGCTCAAACTGAAGTGCTCCAAGAGAATAAGATCAAGTTTATAGTCCAAATATTATTGTGAGATAATAATATTTGACTTTTCTATTTTTGACAGCCAGTCTAAAAATAGACTTTGATCACTCACACTGTGATCACTCACACTTTCATCAAAAATAGAAGTCCATCTATTTTTCCCAACTTGATCAATCATCCATAAACATAGACATGATCCATATGTCTAAAAATAGACATAGTCTAAAAATAGACTTGCGCCAAAAATAGCCTGCGGGCCCACTTAGTGAAGGCGACTCTTTTCACTAAGCTCCATCATCTTGTTGTATTCTCAACAAGCATTTCTTTTTGCACACTTTTCAACATCCTCTACACTTACTGCATTGTTTTGCATCGCTTCAAGTGTTGCAAGGTTCCTTTCTCTCAGCTAAAACTCCATTTCCAGATCAAAGGCACCTGGATAGTGCAAAAGAGAAGATCTAGGAGGAGGTCTTATATCAACCGGCATTGAATAATAAACTTGGTTAAATCTGGGAGAAAACTGTTGTACTGTCTCCCTTGGCAGTCTTTTCAGCTGGTTATACTCTTCTATAATTAAGAAAAGGTTCTGTCCGACCACCCACCTGTCGAGGAAAACTTTGACGAACTGCTGGAAATCTAAGATGCTCACATCAGGCAGGGTTTTGCACCAACTATTGACTTTACCTTGCAAAGAAAGAGAAAAAGCCTTATACTGACATCTTCTTCATCAACTTCAAAAAGGTCTAGAAAAGACTCAAAATTCTGCACATGTTGCTCAACGTTGACATTCTTACATTCTCCGTCAAACCTCGGCAAGTATAGATCATAGTTTTTCAGAAAAGCATGGAGAACAGAAGGTAAAACAAGAGGTTTATACCTATCCGAGACTATAAAAGGTGTAGGAGTATATGCAAGAGCTACGGTATCAGTTTTGGTCTCTTGAGGTTCATCAGTTTTAAGATGGTCATCACAATATTTAGAAGAAAGGTCTTGATCAAGCTCAAAGGTATGCAATTCTTTGGTATTCACAATCTTCAAAGGGAAAGAATCAACTACAGGCCTGGGATCTCTTCTCAAATACAATATACTTTGCAAAGCATTCTTGACATTCTCGAGAAAAGAGAAGAAATAATTTATAACAAAGAACAAAATGTCTTGGATGAAATTCCAACTTGAATACCTGATCTGTCCATATTGTCCTTTCATGTTTCTGCTAGTCAGGATCATCCTCCAGTGGAGTCTTTGGATCTGATCTCGAAAATGATTTGGAATTGCTAGGTGAATGATTTCAGCCTTTCCAGTGTCTGATCGTTGTCCACCATCAACAATCAGATCTGAACTTGATACATGTACTGGGGCAATTAACAAGTTAGATGTCACATTTACAAGCTAGACCAGAGATTGACTGAAGCAGTGTTTATCTACTTCCGCTAATGCAAAGCAAAAGCATTTCGAAGGCTTCCTAGCATAACTTCAGACTCTGTTTGCAGCTTATAAAACGAATGACATCAACAAGCAAACCATTTTCTTCCCCAGTGGAGTCGCCAATATGTTAGAGCCTAGATTTGCCTCAGGCTGAAAAGACAAGGTTCTAAGTCCACATCAAACCACGCTCAGCCTCGTAGCTAGCCCTACGAGGATAGGAGAGGGCTCTCTCCGGGTCGATCTCGGCAACAGATAACCGTTGGGGCTTGAGATGACTGCAATACAAGCTAATCTTAGGCTAGGTATTAAGTACAAGGGTTTGTTGTGAGTTTTTTGGGGGTTTTGTGTTGGAAACAGGGAAAGGCAAATTGGGCTCGGCGATGAGGCACAGTTTCTGCAGAGTTCTGATTGGGGCAAGGAAGGAAATCATTTTGATGCTTTAAAGTAAGTGAGATGAATAGATCAGACTGATGAGGAGCTAAGGAGAGCAAGAAAGTCTCAAGAATTCTCCTTAAACAGATGAAAACATGGAAATTTAAACAAATTCAAAGGCAGAGCATAACAGTTAATGGATTCCACCTTAATCACTTATTTGTTCAAATTCAGAAGAAAAGAGAGGAAAATGATATACATAACACTAATGAACTTACAATTACTCAGAGAAGCACACTGTCAAAACATAAAGCCACATGGATCCCAAACAGTGCTGCAAAACCCTAGCCTTTCCTTAGCTAAAAATGCAGAGATAGAATGTACAATGATATGCCAAAGCAATCCCAAGTGTCCAACCCTGAAAATGACTTAGGAATTACATGATATAGACTAGCCCAACCCATTCCCTTGCCTCTAGGGGTCGAGCTCATCATTCTAGGAGTTGTTTGAAGTAATTCTAAACAAGGAACTGAAAAACTAGGTAGTCAAACAACTTACCCCTATATGCTAGGAAACTGATTCATTCATTAAATTTTCACTTTTTGGTGAATGAATCTTCTAGAAAAAGTAAAAATGTGCCAATATTACATCATGGTTGTCAAATTACATCATGAAAATTCAAGAATAACTTCAAGAAGCAAAACTGGTCAAAACTGGGCGAATTGCTGAGCTGAACAGTGAAAAACAAGCCAAAATTCTCTATGTGCCGCGCCAAAATCTGTATGCATCGCGCCACATTGGAGCTGATTTTGAGGCACTTCCTGAAGTCTAAATTGATCTCAAGTGTGCTTGTTGGAAAGAACTACCTGTCTGCTTTCCAACCCAAGTGGAATTTATGAATTTGGTGCCCATTTGCCCCTCCAAACCCTCAATCTTCCAAGACTGCTTCCTGTGTGTGAAATTAGGGGCAGAGAGGTCATTTTTAGGGTGTTTTTGACCTCCTGAGGACTCAAAACTTGCCCAAACTTCTTGGCCATGCACCAGAAGTCATGATTTTTCATGAAAAATCCAAAAATATTTTTTTTTTTTGCATTTGGAGCTTCCAATAATAAGCGCCGCCACGTGGCGCGGCGCACAGGGAGAAAAACCATGTTTTTTAGTGCAAAAAATTTCAAAATGTCAAAAATGCTCCAAATTTCTTGAAATTTGGGCTGTAGCTTCTTCATCAAGGGAAATGGTGGGCCAAGGATGCCTCAACCAAAATCTGGAGTCCTTCATCCACTTTTTGCCTCCTTTATGCTCTCTTTACCTTTGCTTTCAAACTCCCGATTCTCGCTTTGTACACCAAGTTCCGGGACAAGTAATGATATGTCTGCCACCTCTATGCAGCCTCATGGGTGGATTTCCTTCCAAGGATGAGTCACTTTGGGTTTCCACTTCATAATCAGATGAATTAATGGATGACATAACTGTTGTTGCACCACTGCCTTGGAGAAATAGATGCCGGTGAAAGAACTGTGTTGGACTGCTCTTTTGTAGTGTGATTGAATTCTACCACCAAAGGGACAACTGCAACAAGGGACTGTTAGGAAGAGGGGAATTAGTAGGGGTTTAGGGACTATTGGGACAAATTTGTTTAGGAGGGTTTGGGAATTCTGTATAGGGTAGGGTTTGGGGTTTTACATTTGGAAATGTATGGAAGGGAATTGGGGATAGGGATTTAGTGAATTTTTGGAGATGGGGAAGAATTAAATTAGGAAGAAATGGAATAAGGGAGAAGGGAATGATGGAAAGAAAGGAGACATGGGATGGAAGAGTGACTTTGGTAGCAAAACACTGATTTTTGAACCCACAGCAATTTTTCCTTTGAGGTACTTTAGAAGTAAGGTTTAAGATTTTTGTTCAATTGTTATCATCCACCAACCACCATAACATATCACAAAATTGGATGAAAAACCAAGATAACAACCCTACCTGGAAAATCCACGCAAGTTATGGGAAATTTAAAGAAATTTCAAGAAAATTCGGGCTTTCAGGTGTATGCGCCACGCCGCATACCCAGTGTGCCATGCCCGTTCAGAATTACACTGGACAATTTCTCCCAGTGCGCCGCGCCTCCCCAGTGCACCGCGCCACCTGCTCTATGCGTCATGCGTTTTCCGGAAGACTTATGGAGGCCTTCCTGGTGTCCAGATTGGGCGCAGGATATCTCATTGGAAAGGTACTTGAGTCTAATTTCCAAAACAACTAGAATTTTTCAATTTGGAGTTCATTTTCCCTATCAAAAATCAAATCTCCCAAGACTGGTCAAAATGTGCCAAATGAGGCTGCCTAAAGGCAGAGTGTTGTTACAGTCAACTTTTGAATGCCTTCCTCAACTCCAAATTGTGCTCATGATAGCTCATTGGAACTCTATTTGTATCTAGTTATCATTTGACTCATCAAGAAAGTCATTTGGCCAACCAAGCTAGGAGAAAACTTGATTTTCCAAAGGTCACTTCAGAGGTGCATCAATTCTCCCAAGGAAACTGTATTTTTGACACTTCTATAAAACCATGACACCTATGTAAAAAGTGAAGGAGGTTTTTCTTCCTTGGCCTATTTTGGACAAAATTTTCTCTAATTTTTCCCAAATTCATCTTTTATTGCTCAGAAACATCATTTGAGTGAAACCTACCCCGATGTGTGGAACAGGGGATTTGTCGAAATGAAGCGAAATGAAGGGGATAAGGGGATTCTAAATTCTTGAGAAAATTTTGGGAAGTATGGAGAGATGTTAAGAAGTAGGGGAAAGTGTAATCTTAGAAATTGAGTGAGGGGAAGGAATCCAAAAGGGCAAAACACAAGCCTAGCCTAGAAAATTGCCAAGTTGTAGCAAGAAACTAGGGTTTGTGCGAAAATGAGGAATTTGGGGAATCTGAGTGATGGGAAGTGTTTAATAAGGTAAATTAAGGATAGGGGAAGGTGTATGAGCATCAGGATACAAATTTTGCCGATGATTTGACCATTCAAGAGAAATTAGCTTCAAAACCCTAGGAGAGGGAAATGACCTTACCTAGACGCAATTGAAGCATGAACAAGGTGTAAAATGACCCATTAGACCTTGAAGTGATGATGAAAACCCTCTGAATGATGGTACACTCAGCTTAATGGTGACATGGACTGACATTTGGACAACTTTGAAAGGAGTGAAAGCAAACCCTAGACCTAATGCCTAGTGACCAAATTTTGCTTGAAGACTCAATGAAATGACAAAATTTGACCTTGAAACCTTAAAATCACTTTTTAAGAGAATGTTTGATCACTGGAGGAAGGCTGCAAAGACTGAAACTAACAAGAACAACGCACGTAGCAGATTCAACAAGCAACAACTCAATGCACTGCTGACCTCTACGCAGTTCGAGAACAATTGGAGGGACTCCGCGCCAAGATCGCCGCACTGACAGAGTGACTCGAGGGCGAGTCACGACATTTGTGTTGGGGGCCTGTTGGGCATGAAATCCCCCCAAGGCATGTTTTGGTGCTCAAAGCCCAAGGTTTTACCTAATTTTGTTGTAAAGCTCCGCAAATTGCGGGCGCGGAGCACAAAAGTATGATAGAGTCATAGGGTGATCCGCCCTAGTTTTGTAATGTAATGTCGGCCTACCCATGGTCCACGGACCATGGGATTGTATAAATAGAGTGAGGCTCTAAGTGTAAAAGGGAGATAAGAAATAGTAGAGAAGAAAGAGTCTAAGTATCTAAGTGTTTCTTTGGGTCGTAGAGTAGGAGAAGGCCCTGCAGCTGAGTGCGCAGAGGCCTAGTAGTCTGCAACTGAGTGCGTGGACCGCTGCAGCTGAGTGTGCAGGGCAGAGTCGAGTCTATAGCCAAGGAAGAAATTAATAAAGAGAAGTTTTATCATGATTTTGTGTATATGTTCTTGGGTTAATGCATGCTTGATATTTGCACATTTACTGTTTATTTACTGCGCACATCTGTATGAATGGTTTATACTGTTAAAGCACTCAAGTAGGAAAATATAATTAACTAAGATTGGAATATCAATAAAGTCTTGTGTAATAAAGTAGGAGCACAGTGTTCAGCCCTTCACTAGGGCTGCACGAAGGCAGTATCTCAGGCTACGAGGTACGGGAAGGTGCCCGAAGTGACTTGCACGCAGCGTCGAACCGTAGACCACTTGAACTCATCAGACATCTCCAAGGTGTGGAAACCTAGTTCTAGCACCCTCCCATACTACTTCAGGTGAGACCTTAGTCCACGCCCTACGGGATGTTTCCGAAATGGCCAGTAGTACCAGGATTTGTTTGGCTAAATCACCTTTGAACTTGGGTTAGGCCCCAACAAGCCAACACTAATTTTTGAATTTTCAAAATTTGATTATTCTCACATTTTATTTTTCTTTTAGGATGAATTGTTAGATTCCTAGGAGTAGAGACCAACTTGGTATATTTTTCAAGACCCCCCCGCATACTAGCATTGCAAGAAATTCAAAAGATGGGAAGGAATAAATTCATCCAAACTACTTGACACCAACAACAAGCTCTCTTGCAAAGAAAAAGCCTAAATATTCTAATTCCATTGTACAAGGTCTTGCAGAAAAATTGGGAGATGAAAAGATCTATGATACAAAAAAATAATTGATTTTTAATAACCATATTTCCACCTCATTGGATATAACTCTCTGGAGAACAGATAATACCTTCCAAAAAATCAGCAGTGATCAAAACCCTCCAAAAGTGAACAATGTTCTTTTGAGGACAAGTACAACCCAAAGATAGCGATTTTTTTAATATTTGAAGGAAGACTCCCTCAAAAAAGATGGCGCATCATACTGTCAAATAATAATCTAACTCCTTCAAATTCCCCATCAAAGGAATATAATTATATGTTAAAATAAAGAATATTCCTCATCTCGCATTACCAAAATTTCATGGTCTCTCTAAATAAGATCTTGATACCTTCCTTTTTTAGTTCGATGTCCTCTGTAGAAGATAAAATTATGTAAATGATGCTCAGAAGCTAAATCTATATCCTGCTAGATTGAAATATGCACCATTACATTGGTTCACGATCCTTGGCCAAGCTAGCATCAATTCATGGGAACATATTAAGAAACAATTCTTGGAAAAATAATAAGACTATTGCAAAGCCAAGGAAAGAAGGGAGGGAGTCTTTAGAATGACCGAAGAAGAAGAGAGTATTGAGAAATATGTTAACAGATTTAATTACAAACCATACAAAGCAAGGCAAGAAGAGATAACCCTTGAGACATGTTGAGTTTTTTCTAAGAGGAATTCGAGACAAGTGCGTGGATCCCCTCAACCTGATGGGTGGAGGAGATATTTCTCAAATGGAATATGGTGACATCAGAGAGATCTATGGTAGATATACTTGAGAAGCATTTGAAGTGGGAAACCGACCCTAGGAAATGGTGGCAACAAATAATAAGGTTGTTGCAAATAGAGTCACCAATGCTAAGATAGGGAACTTATTGGAAAACTTCAAAATTGACCTGATTGGTTCCTTAAGTTCTCAATTGGATTTATTGAAGTCTAAAAAGAAGGTGGGAGCAGAATAAACTCTATATACCTTTAGTTTTAAGTGAAAAAAAATATGTATTCTCAAGGAATGTCATGTGAATCAAATGGAGATTTGTTCTATTTTTGTGAATGACCATAACCCTAATAACTTCCCATATATGCCTAGTCTAAAGGCTATATATGAAGAATAATAAGAGAAATATAATTTGTAATTTGTTGCTCCAAAGAAACCATGGAATCCCAAGCCTCAAGGTATGGTTCAAGACCAATATCAATTTTACAACAATTCTTATTGGACTAACCCTGTTATGCAACACACTTCACATCCATGGAGTCTTCTAACACAATAATGGGTTTCTCCTCCCCTAAACCATATTTTGAAACCATGGTGAACACCCTTGCAAGCTATCACACAACCAACCATGCAACTCCTTCCTCCCCGATAATTGCATATCTCAATTTCCTACATAATTGATCCCTAACCCAAATAATGGGAAGTAAACTTAGCCTACATAGGTTACAACCACCTATCCTACCTACTATATCTCCTCCATATATTGTAATGATATTCACCTATTATTTGGGAGTACTCTAACCAAGAAATAACCTAGTGTTTTTATTGAAGATATAAAAAAATAGGTTTGGAATGAAGATGTAGGACATGAATAAACTCTTGAACCTTGACATCTTAAACTCCTAATGCTACCTCACCCTAAAATATAAAACCAAGGCAAGCTTATTATTTAACCCAATTTTTATCTCTTGGGGGAACTGAAAAACATGTGTGTGAAAATACCGCTACTTCAATCCATCAAATATGTATTGATTTATTTTGAAGCGATTAGGGAACTGTGTTTTAGGAAACGTGGGTGAAAAAATAAAACCCTAAATTGTCCATGTTATGGGGACATTGTCATAACTAATGATGGGATGGGTCATGATGACCAAGAATTCTAACCTTGGAAACCCAGTGGTTAATGTGGAGATTAATAACGTTGTTATCCCTAACACATTGATCAATTTGGGTGTTTCCATTAATGTCATGAAATGTGAAGCCATGGAAGCCTTAGGACTCTCTGGTATTAGGAAGACCCCCACTGTGTTGAAACTCATTGATAGATCCACCACTAAAACAAAAGGAATATTAGAGGATGTAGTGGTTTTAGTCGATTCATGGGAATACCCTACATATTTCATGATCCAATAACCCAAAACCGCTTTGGGTGGGCATCCTCTAATACTGGGTAGACCTTTCTTGACAATTGTTGATTCTTACAATGGCTATAGCTGAAGAATGTAACGAGTGTTGGTCTTCATAATTCTCTTTGATGAAAAGAAAGAGAAAATAAATTTATTGTAAGAGAAAAAATATTTTAAAGCATGGGTTTAATGATCTTTTATTTATTTTTTGTGTAAAAGCCTCCATTGGATGATTCTAAGTGTTTTCATGACTCAACAGACTTATTGTCATTTTTATTATACCCTTCTTTGGATTTCATATCATGTAAAGAGAATTATTTTTGAGTCAAAAATGTAATTTGTCACCTCCATAGAAAGTTGCTCATGTCCTCATGAAGTCAACATGGATTAGGGCTATTCGACCAAGAAAAAGGAGTATATATAGAGAGGCATCTCGACTCATTTGAAGAACACACTCAATAAGTTCAATCTACAAGATAAAAAGGTTGAAAAAGAAGAGCAAAGTTGAGGAGAAGGAAAGAAGAAGTTGGAGAAGACAAGAACCTAGTTTTTGGGAATCTCTCTCACACATGCGAAGTTACTGGACTGAAGTTGGGGCTACATTTTATGAATCAACTACAGGTACAAAATTATGAAGTTCGGGGCTAATATTATGAAGTTAGGGATTGAAATTCTAAATCTTGGGGGAGAAATTATCGATTGAAGTTACATCTAAGAAGATGACTCTTAGATATTTTGGCAAGGATCATCTACTAAAAGGAAGGGTTGACATGGTGATTGGAGGTGGTCTTTGTCTAGGTTTAAATGTCTTGGATTGTCTCATCTTGATTTGAATCTACTAGTGGAAGAGTTGGACTGGGTTTTCCCCTTGGAGGGGTTTTCCTTGGCTGAGTGATTACATCTTGTGTCTCTTGTTCTTGTGGTCTTCATATGCATTTAATTTGGTAATTTCTTGATGAAATATAATCAAACATAGAATTAAAAGAAGGAAACATAAATCACAAGAAATTATCAATAAGGAGAAATCAAACCCTAATTCCTATAAACAACAATTTCTCAACATGGTATCAAATCTAAGGTGAAAGATGGACTAGTTGAAGGTCACTTTGTTGCCTATCCATTGAAGGGAGGAAAAACAATATTGGAAGAAACGGTCACTCCCTCACTGGAAATTTATTTGAAGATGGTACTCAATATCATTAAAATTTCAGGAATTTGGGTTGGAAGGATCATATACAATCTATCTAGGAGAGTCAAGGGTGAAGGATTCCTTGCTGCACTTACAGGTACACATGACGATGAAAATCCATGGATCATTGATAGTGGAGCCTCAAGACATATGACGGGAGAAATTGGGCAAATTCATACTCTACCAAGAAAATCATATTCACATGTAGTGGAGCTTGGATACAACAACAACTATGTAGTCAATGGCCTTGGATCTACATCTTTGAAACTAGAAAGTGGAGCAAAGCTACACCTCAACAAAATCCTTTGCTTCCCAGGTTTGAAAAATATTTTACTTTAATTTTCTTGTTTATAAGATAAAGGAGATAGGGTTGCTTTTGTAGATGGTAAAATTTTGGTTTTGAGAAAGGATTGAAGTTTGAAAAGGCAAGTTTTATTGGGATTCGTGAAGGAAGAATATATAGAGTTATAACACAATCTCCTCAAGTCCCTGTTAACATGGAGATTAATCCTATCGAACTTTGGCATAGAAGATATGGGCATATTCATTAAAATATAATACACTTTCTAATTAAAATGGTAAAGGGAATCCCCAACATCAAGGGAGACCATGAAGTAGTATGGAAGAGATTTTCTTTGGGAAAAAACATTAGGAAACCTCTTACAAGTAGTGGCACAAGGTATAAGGAGATATCATACCTCATTCATTATGATGTTTGTGGGTCCATGTCTAATAAATCCTTTAGAGGCCATATTTACTATGTGACCACCATTGATGATTACTCTAGAAAGACGTGGCTCTATCTTCTCAAGATAGGACGAATTATTTGAAAAGTTCAAGGAATTTAGATACAAAGTTGAGACCTTAGCTGAAATATATATAAAAACTTTGAGATCTGACAATGGAGGCGAATACACTTCAAAATAAATTATAACATATGGAAGAGAAGCAAGTACAAAGAGGGAGTTCATTGTTCCCTACAACCCCGAACAAAATGGAGTAAAAGAAAGGAAAATAGAACCATTGAAGAATTCATAAGGACTATGATATTTGATCAAGATATTTCAAAATTTCTATGGGGAGAAGAAGCCATGTCAACAATATACATAAAAAATATAAATCCTCATAGAATCCTTGATAATATGACACCAGAAGAAGCATTCACAATGAATATGTAACCACCTCCTCCCACATTTACCCACTTTAACTAGCCTGCTAAGGTAAACATGAGACAAAGAGCTACTATGACATGGATTGACCTCCAAGATTCAGTTATGGAAGTGGGGCCAATAACTAACCACTTACTAAAATCTTAAAGGCCTGCAAGCCACTTAGAGGTTGAACAACCACCCTAGAGGGCCAAACCCTTAGCTGGAACCCTTTTTCTTCACCCTTGGTCCTAAAAACACACCCACAATAAGGCATGCATGCGGTTATAGACCTCCAACTAAACACATAACATTGCATTCATGCAGTTATAGCACAATTTATCCAGCTCTAAGCATGAGGTCCTGAGATCAATGCCTCCTTTTGAGGCCTTCCTCCATAACACTACCTAGAATTTCTTGGGACTTTCCAAAATCATATCTAACATGGCAACAAAGATAAACATTTAATCTCAGCTTAAAAACTTGACCAAGACTACATAGAACCTATCAGACATTTCATAAAACACATGGAAAACATGTAAACTACATGTCATGAATGCATATATAGTCATAGAAGTCTGAGATCATTTGAGAATCAATGAGAAGGCCCTATTCCCTCCCCACATAGCTTCAAAAACACTTATAGTCCATACATTCATCAACCAATCAATTGATAAACCATTCATGATAAGAGCCATAGATGATACACATCATATAATCAATATATAACCACAAAATAACCAACAAATAAACCATGGAATCCCAACCACAATATCACCAACACATTGCCAATATATATACATGAATTACAATAAAATAATAACTCTCATTAACATATGAAATTACCAACCGAGTCTAGGACTTCCATGCCCCACCAAACCATAGATTGGACTGAACCAAATATCTCTTTCTATGAATCACCCCCACACCATATTAAAATCATGAATGTGGGATCTCATGGAGTAAACCAAAAAAAACAAAACTAGGGATTCTAGAGGCCAAACCACCTCAACCCTCAACCAATGATTCCACTTCATAGTCAGACATCATTAACACCAACTAGATCAACCTCTACACAAGTTGTCCAAGGCTCCAACAACTAGTAACTCAACCTAAAACCTTTTAGGGCACCATATCATTTGTATAACTCAGATCCAAGAACTACTACCTCAACCCAACAAGGGCTCCAGAGAATTTTCCCGAACCTAGGATCTAGGAATAGTAACTCAACTGAAATTCCTCAAGGGCTTCTAGAGTGTTTTCTCCAACCCATAGCCATAAGGAATTATGAGCACCAACCAGAAAATAATCAAGTGGAAAAACCCACAACACCATGGCTATCTAGGAAATGGAAAGGCAAGGCTAAAACCACTATCAATCTTGGTAATCCCCATTTATAATGACAACACATAACTAGAAAATCACATGCATATACCATGAATCCATATATTAGCAAGAAACACATATATGTAACCTATTACCTACAAAATAATCCAACTATAGCCATTGATCCACCTGGTCCCTTACGCTTTACTTATTTCCTTTTCCTTCTTTCTCCAAATCCAGTGTATGCTAAAGTTCTCCAAACATGCATCAAGAATACTCTAAGTGTGCAAGAGTATGAGAGAGTGAGAGAATAGATTGAGAGCTCTAAGATAAACGTGACAAAATCCATGAACTGATCCTCATAAGCCTTTTTATCATTGAGGCCTCTATTTTCTTCATTCTCCTTAATTTTTCCTTCAATTTTACTCACATGCAAATTTGTGACCTTTCGTCTTCCTTTTCTTCTATTTTCCTTGATTTCATAAGTAAAATGACAATTATTTCCACTTTTCCTTTGCTAATTCCTTTTTCAATTTCCATAGCCATTAGTAAACCGAAAGTGACACCCAATAGGATGTTTTTCCTACCATTCAACTTAGAATACATGTCCCATGACCTTGGTCTTCTATTTTATTTACATGAAAATAAACCAAGGGCTGTTACAAACCGTCCTCCTTGGGGGAACACCATCCTCGGTGTTCAATGACACTTATGAGCAGCAAACCACTTAAATCAAAGCATACTACTTACAAAGCTTTATAACCCATCTCGTTGTACTATTTACAATGATATATTGTTGAAAACATGACAAACGTATCGTTTACTGGAGCTTTATAAGACAAATCATTAAAATATTTATAATAATAGTCAAATATACCTATGCACATTTGATCTAGCCATAAAATGAAAGGATACGATACCCACATCAGTGTAGAAATTTGATATAAATTGGAACTTCTCAAGAAATTTAACTGAATTCAAGAGATACAAATTCTACTCTACTAATCTGCAGAATGAAAATCATAATTTAGAACAACATGCATAGTCATGCAACAAGAAAAACCATGAGTACATAGTGATTTCTATGGGAACCCAACTGGGAAAATCCCCTCAAGCCTCTTTTCATTAATCAGTTGAATAGAGAAACTATTACAACTGCTTGCTCCAGCTCAGAGTAGAACCTGCAAAAGTAAAACCATGCATGCATGAGCTAGTTTGGGATAATTGATTAGTTAACCAACATATCTCTAAGTTAGGTTGTTGTCTCATTACACAATTAATGTTCAACTGAATCTATTAATAGTTAAAGTTCATCTAACTGAGTACAAATGAAAATAACTGAACTAGATTGCTAAAATTTAGCAATCAACACATGCATGACTGGGCTCCAAGCCCCTAACTAGAATTTACTGAGCTAACTAAGTGAAAAGCGCCATGTCACGCAAGTTAAATACCTCCAAGTTGTCCTATTGATGTGGAGATTGGATTTAATCAATTTGACTAAGGCTAAAGTCAAATTGAGCCTTTATTGCTACACTTTCTAACACTCCCTCCTAGAAAGAAAGGGATTTTTCAACACCACTATCCTGCACATGTGGAATTCGAATTTACCTCTTGACAATGTCTTTGTCAATATGTTAGCATATTTCTCCTTAGTTGGAATGTACTATAGAAAAATAATTCTCCTCTACACATAGTACCGTAAATAATGATATTAGATATCAATGTGCTTGGACCTATCATGAAATACCATATTCTTAGAGAGCTTAATGAAACTATGATTATCACAATATATCACTTTCGGATCCATATCCTGACTGGAAATAGCCTAAGTATTTTCCTCATGCATATGGCCTCACATGTTAATTGATTTGCAACCATGTATTCAACCTCTGCTAAGCTAAGTGTCATAGACCTCTACTTCCTATTGTACTAGGAAATAGTTGTAGACCCAACCCTAAAGATAGAACCTAAATTAATTTTCGTGTCTAATGGACTCCTTGCCCAATTTCCATCAGTGAATCCTTGGAGCTTCACTCTAATTATACTCCTGTACCATAATCCATATTCAGTAGTTCTTTTGAGGCACCATAACACATGCTTTGCTTCCTTCCAATACGACTTTGTAGGCCTGATCATAACTTGACTTAGTTGATTCACTCCACAATACATGTTAGGTCTTGTGTTCACAAGATACATCAAAGACCCCACAAAATGCCTGTACATGGTAGCACCAACCTCTTTACCTGATGTTGCATTCTCATTCCTCCAGTTTGTATCTAGAGGTGTGTCCATAGGCTTACAATTATCCATGTGAAATATTTGAAGTATTTTAGAGGTATACTTCCCCTAAGACACAAACAATTCGCCATCAATTTTACATACTTCTAGCCCAAGGAAGTAATGCATTAATCCAATATATTTCATCTCAAATTTACTTGGAAGATCCTCTTTGCAAGAGAGGACCAACTATTCATCACCCGTCAATATCAAATCATCGACATAAAAAACAATAATAAGCAACTTACCATCTACCATAATGTGATAGAGGTTTTCATCTGATTCACTTTTGGTGAAGCCCAATCAACTGAGATAACTATTGATATGAGTGTACAATGCTCAAGGTGCCTATTTGAGACCATACAATTCTCTCCTAATTCTGCACACATGTGAATCCCAATCATATGTCTCAAATCATTCTGGCTGCCCTATGTAAGTTTCCTCCTCAACAACACCATTGAAAAAAGTGGTCTTCAAATCCATCTGGTGGATCTTCCACTCCATTTGCGTAACTAATGTAAGAATTGATTTGATGGGGGAATACCTTGCCACAAGGGAAAATGTTTCCTCATAGTCAAATCCCTCTACCTGAGAAAATACATTGGCCACAAATCTGGCCTTATACTTCTTGATGCTCTCATTAGCTGCATGCTTCACTTTGTAGATCCATCTAGAACCAACCACTAATTTCCTTTCTGGTCTTGGCACCACTTCCATACATTGTTCTTCATGATGGATTCATATTCTTCCACCATGGCATTCGTTGTAGCTTCTAGACACAACCCCCAGGTTGAGGAGAGGCTAGTGCCTATGACATCTTCATGTATCTTGAAGATAATTCAATGCTACTCAAGAGAGATATGTAAAATTACTCAAATATGGCTCAATTACCTTTCTTAGAGGAAGATTCAAACATACACATAAACAATATAAATCATTCCCAAGAGTAAATGTTTAGGTCTGGTGGCCTACACATAGTAAATGCAACTTAATAGGTCATTGTGAAAGAGATGGGAAGGAGAAATATAAGGAAGGAACTCAGTACAAAGGGCTGGACAGACCCAGAATCCTAAGTAGTAAATCCCAGTAGAGCCATGAAAGAATAAGGAAATGAAGTGCAAAAATTATGGAGTGCATTTTAAGGATTTTAACTCAACATCTCATAGGTACATTATTCTATATCACAACATAGGAAAATCTACAATCTCTTAGGTGTCTTCTAATACTATATAACATAGATACATCTATAATCTCAAAAGTACCTTTTACTACAATATAACATAGATAAATCTCTGACTTAAGAGCGAATCCAACAACTACAAATTACATAATTTATGGAGAAGAAAAACACACATGAAGTGACACATAGAGGAAGAACACATACTGCGTATTCCCATGCTTGGAATAACCAGAAGACTTCTTCATTTATCTTGAAGAAATAAATACATGTCACGGGTCCAAATTAGTGAAATTTGTAGAACTATTACAACCTATAGAAAAGGAAAATCAAATCCATGAAACCTCTCTCTGAAAAGATAATTTAGAACTTCTAATCACAAAATTGGGAACTCGTGTAATGATTTTTTCCTCCCTCTTTATAGGGAGAACCAAAATAAGGACCACTTACAAAATATATTCCTATGCTACTGAACTACACAACTGTCTCAACATGGGATTAGCCTAGCTTTCCTAATGATTGGATAACATACTTGATTCTTTTCTTGAAAATGGAAAATTAAAAAAACATGAAAAACATGAGGTGTCATGATTGACAAATTAAAATATCTCCAATGTCGATTCCTTTGATAACATATTATCAGCCCATGCCTATACCATTGTATTCCTCCACGATTACCGGCTAATTTGATTGTCGCTTTCTCCCTTTAACTCCTTGAATGTCCCCTTTTTGGATTTGGATGTAATCGAGTGTGGTGGCATTAGAGGCATTACGAAACTTAGCTATCGACTCATCCACCTTTTATTACCTCTATGCTACACTATTAGGGCCCAATACATCGTATACCATTACCATAGTGCAACTTCAGAGCCGCAACGCATCATAACTTTATTTAAAATAACATTATGAAAACTCAAAATTCTAATTCCTTTAGCCTCCCTTATGCTTAGCCCCATTTTGTTTATCCACCATAGTACCACTGCCTGTGACAATCGATATAGCACTTAGGTGTTGTAGTATCAGAGCCTTCATCCATCATCACTCTATTTAAAGAAACATTATGAAACTACGAAATTTTGATGTCTTTAGCTCCTTTTTTCTTGGCCACATTGTCACATTTCTACCATAGAATCAAGTGTCATAACCAGTGGCTTAGTGCTTAGGTGTTAAGGCCTTTAGAACCCTATTTGGGGCATATCTCTTAGTATTATATACTCTCGCCCTTGGTAAATTTGAATCCATATGACCAAGGGCTTCTTCATGTCGGAGCTCCCTAGGCATCGTGACCTTTTCAAAATGCTTTTACCATGAAGTTTCGATATCTCCATCCACGATTAGTACCATAGCACTTGGGTGGTCGACCCCGGTCTATGCCCTTAGTTCTTTGGGTGCTTATGACCAAACTCTATTCTCATCGAAGCTTTGTTCATCAGATCAAAAAATAATTAGACAAGAGTTACGAAAAATCCAACCTCCGAAACTTTGACCCCTAAGATAACGTCATGCTGTCGTCATCAACTCCACACAACATTTCCTTAGTGATGACATGTGTCACATAGATTCGCCCCACTAGGCCACCCAAAAATTCCAAAACTGACCACCATGTTTCCTCCCTACTACCACATCATGCCAACATCATTTTCCTTGTCATCTCCTGCGGGCCCATCAATTGTTGCCATGTGTCTTTTTAGAGGAGAGAGAAGTGGTCCCTCGATTCTTGTTTTTTCAGGTGATATCCTTTGTAATTATATTCTCCCTGCAACATTAGCGTTTATAAAGAATTCAATTTATAAATAGTTATGAGGTTATGACCTCCAATATTATAAGGTCCCGAGGTTCATGCCTGCTCTGAGGTCCATCCTATTGAGGTTCTAATGTATCTAACCTTTAGACTACCTGCTCCAATATTTCCTTCTCTGACATGCCATTTCGGGTCTTGTTTAAATAAAACGTTGTGACCCCTCTATTTTGACCTTTGATATCCTGATATACCTTCTTCTTTGAGGTTCCTATTGTAACATTATTTATTTTTGATAAGTTAATTTTTATTTATAAAAGAGCGTATGAAAAAATAAAGGAAAAAATGGAAATATGAAAAAATAGAAGAAAAAAAGGGAGATGAAATAAAACCCCATAAAAAAAAAAAATCAAAATTTGTATAATTGTGCCTGTTTAAATGTAACTTTATAGAAATAAATTTCATTGTAATAAATCAAGGTTTTGTGTGCAACTTGTTTACATGCCAAAACCTTTTCTTCTGATTTGAATCACACAGTTTAATCTTGATAAAATCATTTAAATTTATGTTTTATATTAGAGAATAAGTTCACCAAACTGTTTCATCTTGGTTGAACACTAGAAGATAGGATAGAATAGGATAAATTAATGGCCTAATATGCTCAAAGTTGGCCAAAGTTGTAATTAGATTAGGATTATAAGTGAATTAAGAAAATAATGGCCAATAAACTACAAGAGACATTTGTCGTGAAGCACTAAAGGTCAAATACAAAAGAACGGGGATCTGCTACCCCGCCCAGATCAACTACGGGGAAGCCACTTCGCACCCCCTCGCCATGATATGTGATAATGGTAGGGGGTGCGAAAATTAGTTTTACCATGTTGGGCCCCTCTCTACATGTCACCACCTCCACACTTCACAGCCCCCTCAATCCTTACCACTTATCGCCACCCCCCTCCGAAATCCACTTATCTATTTTCCCGCGCCTCTCGATACCGTGCCAACAGTTATCTACCTGTGCCTTCTGCCTCTAGTCATTGCATGTCGTGTGTCCCTATCCGTTGTCACCGAACTTTTGTTGCTATTTGTTTCCTCCCATTACTATTCTCCCTCTACCTTAAATGCCCATTCTCCTGATGAGTAACAACTTTCCTGTAACGATAAATTAATCCCGCATAAATAATCCCCTTGCCCCGTTATGCCTGCTTTCCTAAACTACTTTTTCACAGTTTGATTTCATTTTTTCTATTTTATAGTCTATGCCACTGCCGAGCGTACAACTAGTACGCGTCACCTTAAGGTATCTTTGTTCATTTTTCTCTTATCCTTCATTACAATTCTATAACTATGGCTTCTAAGAGAAAAGACAATCCATATGCCAGTTCTTCTATATTATAGGAAAACCCAAAAGCCTCAGATGCCTTAGAAATGGATCACATTCCATTGGCTGACTAGTATTTCAAAATCACAAACAAAGAATGTGAATTCAACATGTTCAAATTACACAATTGGCTTAAATAGACCTATATTGACTCTGAAGATGATATAAATTTATGGGAATCCCTTTTTCCCTTGTACATGTTTCCTCAAACCCATTCTTTTTCTGATCTAGTCATGTGGTGCCAATTTAAGTATAACCCTTTGCAGAGAACCATGGTAGATCAGAATGGAGACATTCTGATATCTATCACCCCATAACTTATCAACAAGATACTTCTAATCCCTGAAAATGGTTCCCTTAGCTTTTTCTCCATTGCAATATTAATAGACCTATATCATATTCTCACCTTCCCTCAAAGAGCTCAGATTTTTGAGATATTTCTCCCTAAAGATGTTGAACTCCCTAAAAAGAATCCTCTTTACTCAACATCCATGTTCCTTGAGAGAGTTAAACACATCATTTCCCTAGTTTCTTTCTTGTTAGGTTACCAAACAGATCAATGGGTAGATGAAACTATCCTAGGTGAATTATCCATTTTCTCTAAAGAAAACAAACCTGCCTTCATGTATAATTACAATCAATTATTTGTTGAAGCTATGCATGAGAAATTGATGAATATAACTATTGAAGGAGTGTTTAAATACTCCTCTGTGCTAGTACATATGTTTATTTTTTAGCAGGGAGATAGATTACCTATTGTTCTACACAAGCAGGATGATCATCAAGTGAATCAAGCAGTCACACATTGGACCTCATTGATTAGGAAGAACTCAACTGAGTTCAAATTTTCAGACTTCATTAGTTGTTTCATTCACCCAGTTGCACAACTTCTTAGTAGCTAGTGTGAACCCATGATCAATACAAAAATCAAAAGGATCTTGCATCTCAGTGATCAAGCTAGAAGAGGAGACTAGTAACTTCAGTATAACTATACAGAGATTAGAGTATATGGATGCAAATTGGCTCCATATAAATTGCCCAAATATGTTCCAATGAGAATTTTCTCTTTGGAATATATTAGGAAAATGATTAATATGGATGAACTTAATTTTATTTCAGGGAAGAGGAAATATCAGTTCAAGATAAATTCATAGGTAGGATCATTCATTTGTAATACTAGATCAGCAGGTTTAGAAGCAGATGCAATACTCAAACAGATGGGTTTTCAACCAAGATTCACCTGGTATTATGACCCATTCAGTATTATTTCAAACTTAAGGGTGGAACTCAAAACCACACCTTACAATCATACACCAAGACCAGAGATTGAGAAGTATAGAAATCAAGAACAGTGGGAGGAAAATACACTTCAAGAAGCAGAAGAACATGTTTTACCTCCTTCTACTCTTCAGACTCCTACTTCTCACACCAAGAAGGACAATAGGCCTAGATAAGGATTTTCATCATTAGTAGTTGGAGAGAAGGAATTAATTCATTATCAGAAGAAATCAAGGATTGACTCCAAAGGCACTACTACTACTTAGGTTCAGAAGGAGACTATCATCATCAATTTGGATGATTCACAGTTTTCCATAGGGACATAAGAACTTGTAATCACTACTCCATCTTCTTCTTCATCTTCACAAAATTTGTTAGAAATCACCTAATCTGCAAGAGCAAGTAAAACAGAGGAGCCAAACATATTCACTAATTTCCTCGAAATTAAGCAGAAGAATGAAGCTTTAAAAGAAAATTTTTATGCATAGTTTTGGAAGGAGACTTCTACTTCATAGCATAGGTTTTTGACAGATTTTGACAACGAAAAGGGTAGAATTCAAATAGAATTTCTATAGACTCAAGTGCCTTTTCCCAAGGCTTCTTTTGATTAGAAGAAGACTGTATTTTCTTTTGATGCAAATTAGATACACCCAATTGATCAAATGGACATGCATAAGAAGTACGATGAGATGCTTTTCTCTACCATGATGAATACTGCTAAGGCATTGTCAAAACTCAGAACTGCTCTTTCAAATGTGCAGTCGCAATTGAATATTGAAAAGATATAATCTTTAGGAAAAGATAACAAGGTCAAGTCATTAGAATACTTAGTGATTAAGATTGGATCTGACCCTCTTGATGTTAAAGTTGCAGAAGATATTATCACAAAGAAAAATGTAGATATTACAACATTGAGGAAGCAACTCAAATTGCCTTCTACAGAGGACCCTCAGACCAAGGAGATAGGAGAAAGTGAATAGAACAAGGAAGAAATTCTCAAGCTGATAATTGAGTAGAATGTACAGATAAATACCATGGAGAAGTAAACTGAGAAATTACTTAAGGAAAAAGAGCAATCTTCTCAGTTAGCCATAACTCCCATCACATCCATTCCTATTACAACATCCAGATCAACAGGGGAATTGGCATCAGCCACTTCATAATCTACATCAACAACAGGAAATTTGAACAAACTCTTATAGGAGATGACTCACTAGAAACAAGAAAATGAAAGGATTCACAAGAAATTTAAGAATTTGGAAGCTCAAAAGATAACAAATAAAAATGACACTCTCCATGCTGAAGAAATGCAAAAGACCCATAGGCTGACCATAAGGATAGAAGATTTGCAGAGTGAGTCATTAATGGCTCAAACCTTGGCTCAAGCCAAGGAAAGCATTTGGGTAGATATTAGTAAGGATATAACTGAAGTATGGACCTCCATTCAGATCATTTTTTAGAAGGAGGAAGTTATAAATAGATGTAAGATAACTATTGATGAAGTTAAGAAACTTCTTAAAGACAAACCGAGTGAATCTACAAACATGATAAAAGTTCTTATTTCAAAAACCAAGGCCGAGTTGGAGCAAATTGAGATTCTGGATAGAACATAAACCATTTTGGAAATCAAGAAGGTTTTGCAGAAAAAGAACCTTATGACTCAGTTAGAAACTAAGTGCCAAACCTTGAAGACTCTTGTTCAGATGTTTCATTTTAAGTTTAATTTACTCAATCAAAGAGGACTGCTAGGATTAGTAGCCCCAAATGATAGGTTGACCAGTTTGGAAGAATACGACCAAAAGCTTCATAATATAGCAATTGATAAAGCAAGTTTTGTAGGCATAAAGGGTCATATTATAGGAAAACAAATGTTAGGATCTTTATATTTTTACTTAACAATTAAGCATAAGATTAAACACATTTTCATAAATAAGCCCACTTTTCAGAATTATACCAATGTTGATGAAGTTTACATGAAATTGGTAAATCTTTCTATACCAAGTGAAGATAGATGGGATCATTTGTGTGAAGTTATGAAGTAACTTGCATCAAAAACTGAAAGACAGCTAGGAAACACCTTTTGGGGACCACATCATCAACCTAAAGGATAGTGCCAACACTTAGTAGTTTTGAAAATTCCTATAGTTTTGTACTATTTTTGTATTTTTGTTTTAAAAATATCTACAAGAACTTTTTGTATAAATAACTCCTCCTTAGAGTTTTTAAGGGTTGAGCCCTTGGATGAGCTTTGAGAACAAAATTGTAATTGAGGTGGATATTTTCTTCAAGTTAATGAAAGGATTCTGAATTTGCCTACTATAGTTTGTCTCCTAGTAAGTTTTTCTTATGTGCTTATTTCATTATGTCTTTATTCATGTATTTAAGTCTTTATGCAGAGATTTGGGTAAGATCATACTAAGTTTCAGTCAGCCTTAAATCCCCTATGAAGTTATAAACAATAATTAGGGGCTAGTTTATAAGACTATTTGTTATTATAAACTCCTCTACATCAATTAATTGTCACACCTATCTGCATTCATTTAAATATATTTTGTTCTACAGGAAACATTGTTTGCCTGTATTCTTTTCTTATAACCAATAAAATATTTTGTTTGAATAATTAGCAAGTTATATTTCATCAAGACTCTGTTATTCACCCATTTTAAATCCATTAACTATAACTAGACAAATATCATCCCTTTCATCCAACTTAGTAATTGTTAAGGCTTAAGCACATGTTTTCAAATTATTCATAACATTGGTCATCCAAAAACTTTAAAAACAAGAAAAAAAGTTTAGATGTTCTCGCATGACTAACTGATGTAGAGTCATCTCACAGGAAAACCATTCCAATATTGGGTCCCTTTTAAATAAAAAGTTATGGCCCCTTTCTTTCGACCTCGATATCCCGATATGACTTATTCTTTGAGGTTCTTATATCGAGTCCTAATGGTTGACCTTCCTTATGGGTTTCATACTTAGGCTCTCCCTTTTGGATTTCTCTCTGGACACGATTTGACAAAATTACAAAAAGATACAACAAGTGACAACCTCGGCTCCAATTGGGGACAATGTATTGCGAGTAATGCATTGAGAACCTACAAATTAGTGCCTTTATCTATTGGGCATGGACTCATTTTATTCAATTACATAAAAATAAAGAATAGAAGCAGTAAGAACTTAAAGCATTACTGGAATGTACAATGGGTCATCATTATATATAGTGGGTGAAAATGGACCTCCTTAGTGTTAAAAATAGAGTTTGAGAAACTGCCCATTCATAGGAAGTTCAAGCACCTAACGGTCCAAATTTTCTAGTAAGAAGGTGTTGTTTCTTTTTGCTTCAGATATATTGAAAGGCCCAAAGCATAAGGGATTGAAATTCCCATATGTTCCCTTGTCATATCTCTTAACATCCCATTTGAGCACCAAATATCTTGGCCGTAAGGATCTATCCCTTGCCTTTTCATAAAAAATATCCTTCATCTTATCTTGATATTTAATCAATTTATGAGTTACCTCCCCTTTGGTTTCTTGAATTTATACCAAATGATTTATTCTCTTGTTCAACTTAAAATGATACTTCCCACTTGACCTCTTGGTAGTGACCCTATTGGGCGATAGAGAAAACTTCAGTTGTGAGTCCCAATTTTTTTGCTTTTCTCATATGGTCTTTTTCAAAATCCTCACTAGAGTTTTATTTGAAGATTCAATCAGTCCATTCCCCTATAGATAGTAGGTGGTGGAGTGCCCCATGATGATGTTGTACTTTTGAAATAAACTAAGAAACTTGGCTGATTTAAACACCGGAACATTGTCAGTGATAATATTCCTTGGATAGCCAAATCTAGAAAGGATATTCTCCTCCATAAACTTAGTGACCACTACATTAGTTGCATTTCTGGTTGGGATGGCCTCCACCCATTTTGTGAATTAATCAGTGGTTGTAAGTATCCATTTATATTGACCACTAGATGGTGGGTGTATTTCTCCAATGAATTCTAGCCCCCATTGTCAAAAGGGATTCTCCACAAAAACAAGGATCAAAGGGAGGGGTTACAACTTCTACTTCTTTGCAAAAATCTAACATTTCTCACATGCCCAAACATATGTATGCACCTAACAGAATAGTTTGGGGCAATAGAAACCAACTTTGAGGATTTTATGGGCTTTGGCTCTCCATACACACACTTATGGGATTCATAAAACACCTTGTGAATATCCTCATCTACCAGGCATAATAGAAAAATCCCCACAGGGTCCTTCCAATATAGCTAGCCATTTCAGATAACAAACTTCTAAGCTTGTAGCCTCAAGGCCCTGTATTTAAATTTTTCAAAAGTCAATGGGCATTCAAAAAAAGGTAAATAATGGACTAGATGCTTACACCACTGTGAGACAAGGTACTTCATCTGAATTCTCTATGTTGAGATCTTAATATTATTTTGTTCCTCTTCTCCTCCACTTTCTCCTTCCTTATTTGTCAACAAGTTTATGGCCAAGGCCTAACAATTAGCCTCAGACAATATTTTATCTAATCCTTTCCCCTTGATCAACTTACTGGGTTTTATATCCATGTCATATTCTTGAATATTGGAAATCCACTTTCCCCTCTTACCTTCAATGTCTCCCTACACGATAATGTCTTTCACAACGAATGTTGGACCATATGCAATTATATTCGACTGCAAGATGTATATTCAAAAATCATTCAGAGATTTTACGAAGGCATAGGTCTGTTTCTCTAATATATTGTAGTTCATCTCTACCTCTACAACACTTGGCTAAAAAATTCTCTTCCCTTCACTATTTTTGTGCAATAATACAACTACCACTATGTTAGTAGAGGAAAAAGAGAAAATGAGGATGGTCTCTGATAATCCAGGCTAGCTAAGACTGGAGTTTTTGCAAAATATTTTTTAATTCTAGAGAATGACTCTCGAGCTTCTATAGTCCAGTCGACTTCCTTGTATTTCTTCAACATTTCTATGATTTCTTTGACAATTTCAACATAGTTTGGTATAAATCTTCTTAAAATTTTGATTATGCCCAAGAAAACCTGAATTTCTTGTCTATTCCTTATTAATGGAATATTATTAATAGCCTTCGCCCTTTTGGGATCAATATTTAATACTTCCTTTGCCACAATGTGGTCCAATAACCTCCCTTAATTTAAAGAAAAATGTGATTTCTTGGGGATTAAGGACAAGACCATACCTTCTACATTTTGAAAAAGTGAGCTACAAGTGTTTGAGGTGATCTTCATATGATTCAGAGAATCACTAAGAATTTATCCCACTCTCCATCAAAGGTTATATCGATCTCTCTCTGGAAAGTAGCTCTAGCATTTATGAGGCTGAAAAGCATTCTGGCATACATAAACGTTCTCCATGGTGTAGTAAAAGTTTTTTTCTTTTGATCCTTGGGGTGTATAGTGACTTGATTGTATCCATAGAAACTGTCCATCATGTACATTTGGGTGGACCTTACCGCTTTTTGTAGAATTTAATACATTTTAGGTAGAGGATAGTTATCTTTTAGTGGGGCCTTATTCAAATTTCTCAAATCTACACATATCTTTATTCCCCCATTCTTCTTCCTATCTAGGACTAAATTTTCTACCTAGTCTTAGTACCTTAAAGACAAAATTATCTTAGCCTATAACAATTTCTTCACCTCCTTTGCAATTGATAGGAGAAACAGAGGATTAATCTGCATGAGGTTCTGCTTATATGGCTTCACTCCAGTTTTTAAAGGAATTTTGTGTTGTCTGACAGAGCTGTCAAAAGTATTTAAATCCTCATATGACCAAGAAAACACATCCATGTACTCTTTGAAAAGGTCAAGGTATCTTTGTTTGTATTCTTTAGGAAAGCCTTTAGCTATCTTTATGACCTTGGAATCTTCTTATGTGCCAATATTATGATCTTCCACATATTCCTCAAGCTCTTGCTCAGTTGGCTTAGCAGCCACATAATTTGAGTTGAAAAGCCTTTCCAATGGAACCAAACTTCTAGGGATGGTATTCCCATTTAGCTGCAACATCTTATGACTAGTAATGGATTCCTCCCAACTAGACTGATGCTCACATGTCATCTCCTCATCCTCTTGATTAGTCATCAAGTTTAAGAATTCCCCAAATACCTCCATGAAGTGCTTGATATGTTCTTCATCATCAAACACCTGCCATTACTTTACATTGTCTAGTACCGATGACTTGCACTTGACCTCGACTTCATATATGATCAAGGGATTTTGGGGAGGCTTAAAATTTCTATTATTGATGGCCAAGTAGTCCACCATCCTATTATCCTCCCTGGGTAGAAGTTGAATATTGAAAGCTAAGAAAAAGTTTTTAATCAAATCCCATACTTCATTCCTGTAGGAATTCAATCTTGGATGCTTTTTTTGACACTGATTTTTTATTTGCTTCACCACCATCTCTGAATCACCAAACACATTAAAGCACCCAAAGTTAAGGTTTTTAGCATCTTTCATCCCAACAACAAAGATTCATATTTAAAAACACTGTGTGTGGCTTCAAAATCCAGTGTGAAAGAGAGAGGGATCAAGTTGCTTTCTGGAGATACCAATAACACACTTGCTCCATTTCCTTCCCTAGAATAAGCACCATCATAATAAAATTTCTATACCTTGTTGTGTTCCAATGATTTTTTATTCAACTAAAAGGAACATTCCACCTGGGCATATCCCATGATTTGATCATCCGCTTCTAAGAGGAGAAAATAAATCCTTGTCTTTACCATACACATGACCAATGTTTGAACAATCTTGTTTTGTAATTGTCTTCTCGAATTTGGATTCCCTGTATAACCATTACTCCTCTACACCAAAAAAAGGAATGGTAGAATATGTTAAGTCCAATTTAATGTGCCCCACAATTTTCATTCCCCATGATCTGTACAAAATCATACCAAATCTTGCAGGGATGTCAACAACTATAATGTCCATCACTACACTCTTTACTGGAATTTGAGCCAAATTTACCACTAGATCCTTCATCATACCCAGTAAATTTACTCTTTTGGAATCAAAGGAGTATATATCTTTGTATGGTTTTGTTATTTTCACTCCCAACTATTCCAACATAGATAATGGCATTAATTTGTGAAATGCTCCTGAGTAAAGCATACAATTATTTAGTATTAGGTCATGAATTAGCAAGGACGTATATTCGACTGCAGGAAATATATTCAGAAATCATTCAGAGATTTGACCAAAGCATAGGCATGCTTCTCTAAGATATTGTACCTCATCTCTACCTCTCATAACACTTGGCTGAAAAATTCCCTTCCCTTCACCATTTTTGTGCAATAATACAACTACCACTATGTTAGGAGAGGAAAAAGAGAAAATGAGGACGGTCTCTAATAATTTGGGCTAGCTAAGACTAGATTTTTTGCAAAATATTTTTTAATTCTAGAGAATGAATCTCGAGCTTCTATAGTCCACTTGAATTCCCTATCGTTTTTTAACATTTCTGTGATTTCTTTGACAATTTCAACATAGTTTGGTATAAATCTTCTTAAAAATTTGATTATGCCCAAGAAAACCTAAATTTCTTGTCTATTCCTTGGCAATGGAATATTATTAATATCCTCTGCCCTTTTGGGATCAATATTTACTACTTCCTTTGTCACAATGTGGCCCAATAACTTCCCTTCATTTAAAGAAAAATGTGATTTCTTGGGGATTAAGGACAGAACATACCTTCTACATTTTGCAAAAGTGAGCTACAAGTGTTTGAGGTGTTATTCATATGATTCATAGAAAACAATTATGTCATCTAGGTATATCACTAAGAATTTATCCCACTCTCCAACAAAGGTTATATTGATTGCTCTCTGGAAAGTAGCTCCAACGTTTATGAGGTCGAAAGGAATTTTGGCATACATAAACGTTCCCCATGGTGTAGTAAAAGTTTTTTTCTTTTGATCCTTAGGGTGTATAGTAACTTGGTTGTATCCATAGAAACTGTCTATCATGGACATTTGGGCGGACCTTACCACTTTTTGTATAATGTAATCCATTTTAGGTAGACGATAGTTATCTTTCAGCGGGGCCTTATTCAAATTTCTCAAATCTACACATATCCTTATTTCACCATTCTTCTTCCTAACTGGGACTAAATTTTCTACCTAGTCTTAGTACCTTAAAGACACAATTATCTTAGCCTATAACAATTTCTTCACCTCCTTTTCAATTGATGGGAGAAGCAAAGGATTAATCTGCCTGAGGCTCTGCTTATATGGCTTCACTCCAATTTGTAATGGAATTTTGTGTTGTCTGATAGAGATGTCAAAATTATTTAAATCCTTATATGACCAAGAAAACACATCCATGTACTCTTTGAAAAGGTCAAGGTATATTTTTTTGTATTCTTTAGGAAATCCTTTAGCTAGATTGATGACTCTAGGATCTTCTTATGTGCCAATATTACAATCTTCCACATTTTCCTCAAGCTCTTGCTCAGTTGGCTTAGTAGCCACATCATTTGAGTTGAAAATCCTTTCCAATGGAACCAACCCTCTATGGATGGTATTCCCATTTAGTTGCAACATCTTATGACCAATGATGGATTCCTCCCAACCAGATTGATGTTCACATCTCCTCATCCTCCTGATGAGTCACCAAGTTTAAGAATTCCCCAATGACATCCATGAAGTGCTTGATATGTTCTTCATCCTAAAACACCTACCAATACTTCACATTGTCTAGTATTGATGACCTGTACCTGACCTCAACTTCATATATGTGCAAGGGATTTTGGAGAGGCTTAAAATTTCTACCATTGATGGCTAAGTAGTCCACCATCCTATCATCCTCCCTGGGAAGAAATTGAATATTGAAAGCTAAGAAAAAGTTTTTAATCAAATCCCATACTTCGTTCATGTAGGAATTCAAACTTGGATGCTTTTTTTGACACTGACTTTTCATTTTCTTCACCACCAGCTTTGAATCCTCAAACACATTAAATCACCCAAAGTTAAGGTTTTTAGCAGCTTGGAGCTGAAAAACAAAGACTCATATTTAGCAACATTGTTTGTAGCTTCAAACTCCAACTTGAAAGAGAGAGGGATCAAGATGCTTTCTGGAGATACCAATAACACACTTGCTCCATTTACTTCCCTAGAATAAGCACCATAAAAATACACTTTGCATACCTTGTTGTGTTCCAATGATTTTTTACTCATCTAAATGGAGCGTTCCACCTGGGCATATCCCTTGATTTGATCATCCTTTTATAATAGCAAACAATAAATCCTTCTCTTTACAATACACAAGATCAATGTTTGAAAAAATTTCTTTTGTAACCGTCTTCTCGAATCTAGATTCCCCGTATAACCATTACTCCTCTCCACCAAACAAAGGAATGGTAGAATATGTTAAGTCAATTTTGATGGAGCCCCCAATTTTCATTCCCCATGATTTGCACAAAAGCATACCAAATCTTGCAGGGATGTCAACAACTATAATGTCCCTCACTACACTCTTTACTGGAATTTGAGTCATATTTACCACTAGATCCTTGATCATGCCTAGTAGCTTTACTCTTTTGGAATCAAAGGAGTATATATTTGTGTATGGTTTTGTTATTTTCACTCCCAACTGTTCCATCACAGATAATGGCATTAATTTGTGAAATTCTCCTGAGTCAAGCATACAATTATGTAGTATTAGGTCATGAATTACCAAGTTCTTACACCTCCACATGGGATCCAAACACAACCATAGGCCTCTCTTCTTGAATATTAAGGCTATCTTGCAGGGGTGTAGTGGTGGGTGAACTCATAATCTGAGACAATTGAGATTTATACTGGGATTATTTCAATAATTTAGTGAAAGGGAAAGATAACTTGACTTTCTGTAACTCTTTTTGGAGACTAAAAGTAGAGGAATTCTTATCAATTTTAGTAGACTCGATAAGCACTTTGTCCTCATTGCAGATTGGCTTCATCAGTGGGGGAAATTTCTCTATTTTGGAGGCTCCAAACTCATTTGGAATGGGATGGGAGGATTCTTTCTTGGTTGGTGGGACAGGGTTGAGTGGTTTCTTCCCTTTATTTGTTGGCTTAGGGGAACTTGGATGAAGAGTTTCTTCATTCTGATATTCCCCCTAGACCTTTTCCTAGATGACTTGAGATCATATTTCCTATGTAACTGGGCTTGCATGAAGTTAGCAAACTGCTTACAATAACTTTTTGTCTCATCATCATCTAGTGGGGCCTCCAAATCATCCCCTTCTCCTTCATGGGCTTCTATTGCATTTTCTCCCTCTGAGAGGGAAGATAAAAAATTTCCTTGAACTTCTATTGTTTCCTTAATATTCTCTTCATGATCATATTCTAGGGATAGAGGAGGCTGAATATGATCATGTTGATCCTTTATCTCCCTTTGCAAGAGCTGTAAAGGTGGCCTCCTATATTGAGGATTAAAATTTATGTTAAGAGCTGGCTAAATTTGTCGAGGGGGATTTTTGTTCTCCAACTCCAGTTTTACCAGTTTGTTAGAAAAATTCCTTATCAACTTGTTCATCTCCTCTAACTTCTATTCTTGAGTTTCCTTTACATGGCCTAAAGAACTAGCTTCTTCCTTTCCTCTCCTCCTGTCACCATATTCAACTTTCCCTTTCCACTTTCTAGTGGAGGTGAAATTTGCTTCAACTTCTAGGGCATCTGTTTGGATTTGGTCTAGAGTACGAGACTTTATTTCTCTAAGGGTAAACCCAAACTCTGGTTCAAAGGCTCCAACAGAAACTACTTTGGTAATAGCATGTGGAGGTTTAATTTCAGTAGGAAGACTATTATATAATTTATTAAACCTCCTTATAAATTTTGAAACATCTTCATTATGATTTTTCTTCATTGCATTAAATTATGTAAGAATATAGCCATAGTCCCTTTTCTCCCCCCATTTCTGCATGAAAGAGTTCTCCATCTCTTCCCAAGTATTAATTGAAGCATTTGGTAGAGTCTTGAACCATTTCCTAGCCTCTCCATCCAAGTACTAAATAAATATTCTTAGTACTACATCTATATGTACATCCAGATTCTCAACAAATGCAAAAAAAAATCAATAGCCTTTTGGGCTACAACATCATCCTCTCTAGTGAGCCTTGGTAGGTGTTTAAGGTAATATTGTGGAATAACATTTAGAGGTTGTGGCAAGTTGAGTGGATCATATCTATTAAGTAGAAAACCAGGGACAATTTTTTTTTGTAATGGAGGTGGTAGAAGATTTACCACAGGGCCTGGTTGAGGAGTTGTATGGATTATGGCTATATGGAGCTGAGATAGGGTGTTGTCAATTATCTGAGTGGGAATTTCTATGAGGATATATTTGACTTCTTCAATTTTTGGGCAGGTAGGGAATATGAGAGGAGGAAAACTGATAGAAGCTTCTTTAGATTTAACTTTAGAGGGAAATGAGCCAAACAGTTGACAACATTCTTCTGAATATTCCAAGGCTTTGAAAGAGGTCTCAAAGTAGTTTATCTCAACTTTATGAGAGATAGTAGTCGACACTTCAAGAAAAGATATTACATGAGTTGGATTAATAAGGGTCCTTTCTTTCTAAACACTTCTAGATATCATTTTTTTAGGGTCGAGTATTGTTGATCTAAAGAAGATTTGAGGTTCTCATTGATGTCAACCTAAGCAACACCAAGGATGACCCTAAACTTCCATGGAACATTGGGCATCATTATTCATGGTTTCTCGTCTCATAACCATTATAAGAATACTCTACTAAAAAATATCTTTCTATCGATATATAGATCTTCTCGTAATTCCTCACGGTAAGTTAGTAACCCCAATTAATGGGCCAAAACCCCCTGGGGTTGTGGAATGGAATTTATCATTGATTTTTCATTGAATAGTCAATAATTAATAATTTTTTAAGCTCCTAAAATCCCTCCAACATTCTCTATAGAAGCCCCTCTCAACTCTATAAAAAGAAATATTATATATCCTCCAAAAGAAGTGATCGTGGAATTTTCGCTATAACATTATTTCTGTGAAGTCATAGATGTTGAAATTAAAACCCATTTGAGCCGAAATCTAGATGAATGTTGTGGCTGAAATTAAGATCTTGTTTAGCTCTACTTTCAAAGATATGATCTATGTAAGTTAGGGTGTTTGCAGGCTCCCGAATTTCATCTCAAAGAAGTGACCTTGGGAAAATCGTCATAACTCTCTCTCTGTGAAGCAGATTGGAATTATGTAAGAAGTGGAGGATAGTGCATGGAATGTAGCTTTATGTATATAAATTTCAGAGCCAAAGGAGGAAACATGGACATGTGGAACACTGTACAAGTTTGATCTATTGAACTAGTCCATAATTAGGTCATTGTGAGAGATTGGGCATAACTTTTCCTTGAAGAGTCCAAATCAGGTTAGACCTATGGAATTAGAAAGAAGACTCAGAGGGATACTACAAGACAAATGATCACATATTGGGGATGTAATCATAGAGATACATCAGATTCAATATTGTGCTCCTAGAAGGCAAGAAACAAACTAGATCAAGTGTTGTAAAGGGGTGCAAAGGACCAAACTTTCTAGGGTAGGAAAGAGCAAGGTGCAACAAAATGATGCAGCAGAGGTAAGCTCAAAGTATCTCCTATATATTCATCTTCATCTCCTAATTGCATTAGGTTATTTGTATTCTAATTTGTTTTTTTTGTTTTTCACTTACATATGCTCTGCAGGATGAGGTAAGTTTTGCTATTATCATATCATGGGTATTTCCTTGAAGAATTTTCACAGGTATTATATATTCATCAAGAGAAGACTAAATGCATAATCTAATTTTCTAAAGAGTAAGAAAGGGTAGCATGACAAGAGAAGCAATCAAGGTTCAAAACAACAGCAAGAAGTTCACCACATGAAGTCTTCAAGTGGGCAGCACTACATACAATAATTGTAAGCCTATCATTGTATAGAGTCATTGTAAAAGAATCATTGTAAAAGTTGTACAAGTGTCTATTTGCCAAGAGTTGAAGAGGTAGTGTCGGGAGGTCTAGGATTATCATTAGGCGGTTGTGTCATAGTTGGGGTTATGGTCTAGTGTGTCTTCTTCTTCTACATCATTCTATATCATTCTAAAATGGACCATTTTCCCTGGTATGAGATTCCATTCTCTCATAGCTCCAAATCTCATTCTTGATGTTTTTGATGCTACACTCATGGCCTAGGGCAACCCCTCCTTCCAGACCTGGTCCAAATACTTAAAAAACCGTGTTTTACTCCCTATATGCGACATTTCCCTGATATAAACATGTGTGTACGTAGGTTTGTGTATACCCAACCCGCGTATATGTCTTAAAACAATTAAAAAAAATTAAATATCCTTAATTTCAAGCAGGGATCACGGGTTTTACCTATTGATTACCTATTAGTGCTCGTGGCCCAACTGTTCCCAACGAATTCCCAACTAAAAAACTACTTTGGTAGAAGTATAAAAAGGCTTCAATGGGAAGGCCTAAGGGAGGAGAGAATAGAGAGAAAAATCATTCTGTTGAGATTATCCGTGATCAGGTCTGAAGATCCTTGTGCTTCTAGCACTTCCCCCATTACAGGAAACCCTTGTTTCCTTGAGTTATGATGTCTTTCCACTTGTTTAGATATCCTTGAGTGAGTTATGGAAGGAGCTTGTTGAAGGCTTGAGATTGGATGAATCCAGAGGATGGTTCCACTTGGAGCCTGCGAAAGGAAGACTAAGGTGAAATCATTCCTTTCTATACTTTAGTTATCTATAATAAACTAAACACTTATCTTGTTCCTGATATGAATCTTCTTTATATTTATGATATCAATGTTATGATTTACAAATGAATGACTATTTCAATTGCATAAATAACTTTCAATATGAAATGAAGTTGATTTCTTTATGATGTTTAGTCCATATACTTCTATACTTTCTTGAATTTATTTTTTTGCAGGTTGAACGAGCAAAAGGAACTCTGAGAGGGTTTGGACCCTAGCTAGATCTTCCCAAATGAAGGACCCCCATGTGCACCTCTCTTCGCGTAGTTTTTTTATATTAGCATCATGGCTGTGTGGAATGCTTGCTTTTCTTTATAGATAACCCCCTTTCTGCTAGGGTATTAACCTAAGACCCTAGGGGACATCGTCCCTAAACACATTCTTCTTTTATTCTTCTATAGGGTGGTAGGGTGGTTCTAGGCTGGTGCATGAAGTCACCAACAGGTTCAAGCCTATGAAAACTTTAGGGTGGTAGGGTGGTGGTAGGGTGAGTTGTGGATCATTGGGTGTTGGGGCATCTGTTTAGTTGACTACTGAAGAATATTGGGCATTGGAGCATCCAGTGGGAGCTGGAGAGGAATGGTTTTCTAGATTCTAGGAAGTTGGAGATTTCTTTTCAATTTGAGTTGAATATTAAAGAATTATTAGAAAAGTGTTTAGGTTTTTTTTTGTCTCGGAGAGGGTTTCCAAATTAAAAACAGTGTGCATTTCTATTCCTTTTGTTTATTTCTATCATTGTACAAACACTGATAATAATTGAAGATTAAATAATGCTCTGAAAGATCAATAATAATACTAATTGAAAGAAATATTGATTCACTCCCCTCCCCCTCTCAGTATTTTCAACAATTGGTATCAGAGATTGGTTCCTTCAATAGAAGTTTAACAACTGGAAGGAGATCATGGAGCATACCAAGAATGGTGTACCTTTGTTCAATGAAAATAATTATACACTCTAGAAAGGAAGAATAGAGGTCTATCTCTTGGTGCAAGGTTACGAAGTATGGGACACTATTCAAAATGGCTTTACACCAACCGTGTATGAACATGGTAAGAATAATTTGGTAAATGATGCAAAAGCAAAGAATATTATTATCAGTGGACTTATTGAATATGCTTATCATAAGGTGTTGGGTTGTAAAACTGCCAAAATTGTATGGGACAAGATTGAGAATATATATGCAGGTGACTCAAATGTCAAAGATAGCTCATGATCTAATGAATATGGTGACAATGAAGAATAAGCCAATGAGAGAGTATTATTTATGGCCAAGCACAATAAACAATAGGTATCAAAAAATGAAGAAGAAGGGTTGACCATAGAAGAATTTTCTAAGGAGGTAATCAAGCTTATAAAAGAGCTCAAGGCTGAGAAGATCCATTCTAATACTCTTGAAGTACAAGTTCAAGGTCTCAAAATTGAAGTTGAAGAACAAAAATGTATTGAAGATTCACTTCAAAAGAAGTTGGAAGAAAGCAAGCAAGAAAGGGAAGCATTAGAAGCCGAAGTAGTCTCGCTGCGTAAGGAAGTGAAGAAGGGAAACACTATCCAAAACTATGACAATAACTCAAGGGTGTTGGAAGAAATCAATACTACAATGACACAAGACCTCAAGAAAGAAGTCCAACATAAGCAGCAAGTGATTAGCAGGATCACACAACAAATGCAGGAAGTAGAAATTGAAAGGAAGGAATCTGATCAAAGATACATATCCGGGGTTGACCAAAAGCAAAAGAAATTAGAAACATCTTCAATAGAAATAAGCAGGCTCAAGATTGAAAATGAGAAGTAGAAGGAATAGATACAGGTTCTCAACAGAGAAGTATAGAATACTACTCTTCTCAAGCTACAAGTTGAGGAGGTAGAAAAAAGAAGGAAGATCTTGAAAAGATGGTTTCAAGAAGATCTTGCTCAAAAGAAATAAGAACTTGATGTAACCCGTGATGAGATCAACAAACTCAAGGGATTGCAAAAAGAACACTTACAAGATAAGACATATGAAGAAGCCAAAATGAAGGAAATTAAAGATGGTAAAGCTCCAGTTGATGAAGATACAAGCTCCACAGCTTTGCATGATGATTCTAAGAAGGAAGTTGATCAAAGTGAGAAGCTAAAGAAGAATGTTGCAACTCCAAAGAATAAGACCAAAGCAATCAGGAACAAAGGACCACAAAAAACTACAACACCGCCTCCAAAGAAGAATGAAATAACTTCCAAGTATATTTGTTTATTTAATGGTTATTGCTTTTTATGTGCTAACTATGGACACATGGCTAGGGATTGTGAAGTTTTTAACAGGTACAATCATTATCTGCAAAACCCTAGAAGAAAGTTTGCAGGATCACAAGACAGGGTGCATGATGATTTTTTCATAAGATAATACGTGCTAGATGGGCCAAATACTGAATGTTTCAAATGCCATAACTATGGACATAGAGCTCATGGTTGCAAATATCAGATGGAATCACCTATTGTTATAGACATTTTTGTGCCTAACAGCATGGAGCATGAAATGTCAATAATCTGAGCGATCCAAAGTCCCTAAACATGTTGTTCTTACCCTTAGAGGAACAAGGTCTGCAAACCACAGCACTGAGAATCAGTTCTCCACACAAAAACACTCAAAAATAGGCTATTTCTGGATCATGTCAGCTGCTCCACTGAGCATCTGCGCTGAATGTCAACTGCTCCTCCTTGTACCTGCGCTGAAGGTCAAAACTAATGAAGGCTACCTGCGTTGGGCCAGATTGGCCAAGTGGCACAGTCATTCTGCAAGGTGTCAACTGCCCAGGAAGCTTCCAAACTGACACTTGGGTCAAGGAATTCGCCTAGTGATGAGTGAGAGAGTCTTGATCTCCAAGTGGAAGCAAGATTCTCCAAGTGGACTCAAGAACTGAAGATTAACTAAAGTGGGAGAGGACACAAGTCAGCTTCAGGCCAGTCTCAAGATGACTCATCCTTTCTCCAAAACCCTATATATAGAGCTCTCTCATGAGGTCTAGGGAGGCTGGGGAATTTTGTGCAAGTAAGGAAGTGCTGTTGGTTTGTGTATAGAACTATTGGGTGATTGCTTTGAAGGAGGTGAAGAGGAGATTTCTTTCTGCTGGGAGGTGTTGCTGGATTGGGCCAATGATGGTTGTAACACTCTCAGAACTGTACTTCTTTTATCAATAAAGTATTTGAGGTTCTTCTATATGCATGTGTCTTTATGATGAATGGATTCTTGTATATTTGATTTATGCTAATCCTATAATCGATTATGGATGTATGCTTCTTGTAGTTTCCTTTCTTGTGCTTTTACAGGATCTGTGTGTAGCTGGGCCGGTGAAAGGGCAAGGAGCTAGGAGCAAGCGGCAAGGAGTGAAGACTGGATCGACTATTAGCGCAAGATAACGGTTAGTAGATCATCCTTTTCTTCCCTCTCTCATCTCATAAAGAAGAAACTTTGAATAGCTTCGCATTCAGTTGTTGCTGGAGTACTATCACCTTCAGAGTGGGATAGAGGCATTCTGCATTAGATACTTTTCCCCCCAACAAATTGGCGACTCCACTGGGGAGCGTATCTTGTTGGTTTGTTGTGTTTCTTCCTATTCATTTCATAAACAAAGGGAGTACCGAATCGAACTGTGTTTGAGTCCATCAAACACAAAGTAGAGGGCAACTACTCTAGCTCAGTTTCTGGGCAAGTTTATGATTTGAAGAGCTGATCCACAAGGACTCTAATAAGCTCTTAGTGATAGATTTTCATCCTCCTTTACATCCCTTAGTGTGTCCTTGACTGATAGCTTCTGATTTGAGCAAAAACTGTGAATTTTTGAGCAATCTGTGACCCGGAAACCAAGACGGACGAAAGTCTCGTTCTTCATTGCAGGCTATACAAAGGCAGTCTGCATTTCAGCGTAGTTCCCGAAGGGGCTACCTGCACTGAAGGTCAAACAGGCAGTGTTACACCTGCACTGTACCAGTCTTGGCTTGAGTTACTGAGGTTTCCTGCTGTGTCTTGCCTTGTTTTCACTATTGTTTTTGCTGTTTGTTGCCAGTCAGTAGGCCTATCTGAAATCATCTTCCTTTGTCATTATTCCGCCTCAGTTGTATAAAGAAACTGTATTTGTTCTTTTGTATTTCTTGTGTCATTTACAGTTTCCCATAACGAAAGTGAACCAGTCTTGCATTGACCTCTTAGATCTAGACCTGTGATTAAGTGTCGTTTTGATCTTAAGAGTTAGTTTATTTGTTGTTCATAGCCGATTGAGTTTGTCGCTTTCGTTATATGGTTTGAATTTATATATTTCTAAGTGTCGAAACAAGTGAATCGTAAGGTGTCTTTCGATTTTGGACAAACTTGTTTTCTTTCGCTTGAAACTGAATTCGAAATTATAGAACAACTTTCTTTCTGTATTTCATCAAACATTAAGGAAGAGAAAAGAAATACTTGCATTTTTGCATTTTGCATTAAGTTTGTATGTTGATTTAGGGAAAAAGTGCATTAGTGAGTGCTCTTTGATCTGTGTGAAAAGGATTTTATCTCTCTTTCCCTCAGTAGTTAAGATTTTCATAAGTCGAAAAGATTGGAAAAGCTTGCTTCTCATCTTAGACTGCATTTAGGAATTTGTATCAATACATCTCGTGGTGAACCTTGAAAGGCAAACTTTAAAAAGATCAACTTAAAATATATTGAATGAACCTAACAACGCTTTGAAACATAACGCAAACATCTAGAGGTCTAAGCTAGAGACGTGTTCCGGCGTCATTAAACATAGTGACTGTCGATCTCGACGAAGGTGGGTGATTCCTCCTGAGAGTCGGTGGCACTAATACGGACTTGTGCTCCCACGTACCGTCGCGTATATATTGGGAGACCCCTATAGGATCAAAGCCTTTATCCATAGGAAACCATGTCGGCCGCCCTACTGATCACAATGCAGTGAACACAGCATTCACGAAGATCGACCACTCGTACCGTAAAACGTATTCTGTGGTTTTGCGAAAGGTTTGGCCCACCCTCTGCCTAGATCTCCAGAGCAGTTTCTTTTGGCCTTTTTCAAACTCTATAACTGAAAAAGTCCAGCCGAGCATTTGTCACTTCGGGCTCGTTAATACATCGAAGGAGACTAGAGTCATCTTTAGCTTTTTCTCGACTCTTAAAAAGTGAAAAAGCAAGTTGTGTCTAAAAGCGTCTAATAAAATTCATTCAATTCGGAAACACAAATTTCCCCTTTTAATATTTTGGTTGATCGAGTAATCCGCAATCGTGGAAGAAAGTCAATTGAAAATCCGTCATTTGTGGAGGCTTGCGAGTCAACCGTCTTTGTCCCTGGAATCGAAAACAGTACGGGCAAAGCGAACTCGTTTAACCGGGTCAAAATCTCCTTTGAAAGTTAGAACAAGTGTTCCTACTACATCCGAGGTTCCGGTTACTCCTAACATTTCTGGAAACCCTGCCTCTATAGAAGAAGTTCAACAGCCATAGAAGGACAGTAATACTGATCCTAGTCTGGGGGCAAACACTTGTGTAACTGAACCAGTTCCATCCGTAACCGGTCCAGAGAGTTTTGCTCCTCAAACAACTGTCGCTGTCGAAGCAACCACTTCTTCGGCACCAGAAATATTTTATGGACCTGACGGTCTTCCTCTTCCACCGGGTTTGATTGCGATAGAGGAAATTGCAGAGGATCCGCAAGCAAGTACTCCAACTCATTTTGGAGTCGGCGTCACTCTATTTCCTTCATCAGAAGTTAATCCACCACAAGTGGAAGTTCCTGTAGAATCGCTAGGCAATCTATTGGATAGACTTAAAATGTCTGAACAACCGTCATCATCTAGGACTGTGTCAAATGACACAGCGACAGCAGAAGCCCCTGCCGTCACTCCAACGATGTTTGCCGGCATACCAGCTGTCCCAACTAGCTCTCAACAGCTAGAAGGAGTCCACCAAGGGACTATGTCGACAGTATGGTCTGTTCCAGTTTGTTCATCCGGAGTAATACCCGGTAATTCTTATGTTGAAACTCGACAGATTGATCCTCATGGAGGTCAGTTTGGGCCATCTAGTCCTCAAGGACTAACAATCCCTCTGAGTTCCGGATTGCTACCATATGGGGGGCAGTATGCCCTTTCATTACCTCCTCCGGGAGGATATCCATATGGCAGTTCTCAACAGTATTCAGGTTATACTGGAATTGCATCAAGTAGTCGGGTACCTATGCTACCTCAACAACCAAGGATTGTATATTCTATGCAATAGTGTGTACCTGTGACAAATATCCCAACCACACTGGCTATTGTAACTGTGTCTCAAGTTCAAGCGATACCTGTTACATGTCAACCTCAGATTTCTCAGGTTGTAATGCAACAGTCACTTGACCATGGGTCACAACCACAATCGCCAACTGGTGGGGCGACACAAGTACAAACGGGTACAATTACCCCACACCTTGGTCCAATGGTTAGCATGGCGCAACAGAACATGGTGTCACAACCATGGCTTGTATAATACCAACAACCGCAGTTCCAGCAAGTATACCAAGGTTCTGAGCAGCAGATCTTTGCGAATAGTGGACAACCGTATATCCAAAACGGTCAAAACCGACCACTTTACAGTGGTCAAGTCCATCAACCGTATCAATCATACCAACATCAATTACATTATGCTGGTATGCAAAGACCCACTGCTCAAGCGATTCCATCGTACCCTGGTTACGCTTCGCCTAACCTAAATCAACAGTTACCATTCGTGGCGACTTTAGAGTTACCTGATTTACATCGGTTAACGAACGATCCGATTGCTTATGCCCCTTGGTGGCCAACGATTCCTCATAAACTTCCATCTGACATTCCTAAATTCAATGGAAATCCAGGTGAAGACCCGTCGAATCACGTGATGACCTTTCATCTGTGGTGTTCATCGAACAACCTTAACGATGATTCGATAAGACTTCGCCTTTTTCAGAGGACATTGACAGGCCCAGCGGCTAAATGGTATATTGAATTGCCAAGAGCCTCTTTCAACAACTTTAGTTCCCTAGCCATGACTTTCTTAACCCATTTTCAATTACCGATAAGGTATGAAACGGGAACAGAAATATTAACCAACTTCAAACAGACAACTGCTACCCATATATCTGATCATATACATGAGTGGCGTCGTCGTCGTAGGATGGTGAAAACATATGTTCCCGATCAGCTATTAGCTGAATGGTTTATAAAGTCATTACTTCCGGCCATTACGGAAGATGTGGCCAAGGAGGGAGTCGTGACGGAGGAGCAAGTTATTGCTCGTGCACAGTATTTGGACTTGGTGTATACCCAGTCCGGCACACTCTATGACAAAATACCTGACGCCCCTAGACCGGAATTTTCAATTCCTCCCCCTCCTAAATCAAATAGTGACTCTCATGCCGGTGATGGCGTGATTGGCACCGCAAACACGAAATCGATAAAGGCTTCCGCAAAGAAAGCCCGTAAGAATTCGGATCAAAATGCAAAAGCAGATATTCTTGCTTCGGAAGTAAATGCCGTTTCGGAAGATAAAGGCAAAGAAACCAATCAACCAGGAAGCAAGAAGAAAAAACAAAACAAAGGGAAGAAGAAAAAACAAGGTGAATCATCGCCTAAGGAGAATTCTTCAAACCCTCCTGGAAAAGGGAAACAAATTTATCCATGTCAGATATGTGATGATGAGGATCATTACACAAAGAATTGCCCATTCAAAGCTGAGTTAAAGAGGTTCTTTAAAAGTTCCCAAACATCAGCTGTGTTAACTGATCCATTTCCCAACCCAGGTCAAAATCTGGTTGATAGTGGAAATGCTTCCCCGTCACAAGTTCTTATGTTGTCGGTTTCAAAACAGCAGAATGATGCTTTGATTTCGACAAGGAACAAAGATTATGGAAATCCTCAGGTGTCGAACGAAAAGGGTAAAGATCAACCGAGTAGTTCGACAACAACTTCGACAGAAGTTACACCCACCATCCCTGAATTAACAATAAAACCGCCAAAAGGTGTAGTACATAAGTCGACATTTAATCCTCGCGCCAGAGCGGCGCAGCATTATAATATAGTGGAAGATTTGGCCCAATCGCCATCCGCTATGTCGACCCTTGAAGTGCTGCAAAATTGTCCAACCCAAAGGCAGGCATTGCTATCAGCAATTGGTGGAGTAGATCCTAAGGATTCAAATCTGGTATCCTTTGATCACAAGGGATATGATCCTCAGTTACCAGCTCAATTAGCTTTCCTTATTCAAGTGAAAGCCCTCAACAAAACTATTCACAGAACGATAATTGATGAGGGGGCATCGACATGTATTATGTCGATGAGCTGCTGGAAAACTTTAGGATCTCCAACCTTGTCTCGATCATCGACAACATTAAAAGCTTTCGACGGAAGGACTTATACCCCTTACGGTATCCTTAATAACTTAAAAGTTGAACTAGGAGGAAAGACAGTAGAAATTGATGTAGAAGTCATTGATGGAAATCTTGACTATAACATCCTACTGGGTAGACCATGGATTTATGCCATGGCAGCTGTCGTGTCGACTTATTTTAGGAAGATCGCATTCCCGTTTGAAGGAGGGATTACGATCGTCGACCAACAGAATTTCCTCCCAAATGGTTCACAAGTTACAGGAAGCATTCCCATGATCCATGAAAGTAACCATTCAATTCAACATATCGGAGTAGGATTATTGAAAGACCCCATTTTGATGGGAACTTTCACGCTACCACCTCCTGTTTATTCGGGAAATGTACCGTTTGTAGCAACCTGCAACATGATATCTTCAACGAAGGTCAACATGGATCATTCAATGGTTTTTCCCCCAAGCCCTTTAGAAATATTGTAGCAATCAATGTTTCAAGCATGGGAGACGAGCCCAAATCAACGCTCGTCAAGCGTTTGGGTAGATAGATCTAGAGAATATGGAACCCCATTAGATCCTTGGTCGAAAGTACATGGGACTGACGAAGGAATCTTACAATCAATGATGATTGAGGGGGCACCATGGAATGATCACCACCATCGTTCCCTTCTTTCGGAATATGAAGAAGATACTCAAAGTGACCTTTATCATCCTTCAGTATTTGAATTCCTAACGAATACTGTAAATATGGTGGATTCCGAGCGAAACCTATCCAATATTGAGGAGACTATAGCCATAAATATCTCGACCAAAACAGATGTTGTAGAGAATATTTATGTCGGCAAAGGTTGTTCCCCTTCAGAACTGGAAATATATAACGCTCTTTTTCGCGAATTTAGAGATGTCTTTGCTTGGTCATATGATGAAATGCCAGGCATCGACTCGAGTATAGTTGAACATGAAATCAAAATGTATCCCGATGTCAAACCAGTAAGACAACGGCTTCGGCAGGTGCACCCGAAGAAAGCCGCTGCCATTAAGACGGAAGTTGAAAAACTCCTCCATGCTGGATTCATCTACCCGGTTCCTCTAACCGATTGGGTATCAAATATTGTCCCTGTTATGAAGAAACAAGGGACAATTAGAGTGTGTGTCGATTATAGGGATGTAAACCATGCTTGTCCAAAAGACAACTACCCTACACCCTTCATCGACCAGATAATTGATGAATGCACCGGATGTGAAATCTTTTCATTTATGGATGGATTTTCCAGGTATAATCAAATAAATATCCGCCCACAGGACCAGTCAAAGACTGCATTTATTTGTCCGTGGGGCACATTCGCTTATCGAAAATTACCCTTTGGTTTAAAGAACGCAGGGGCGATGTTTCAGAGGGCGATGAATTATGCCTTCCATGACATCAAGAACATTGTTCAACCTTATCTCGACGATCTTCCGGCTCATTCGCGAAAGCGGACTGATCATCCGCAGCATTTAAGAGCGATATTTCTACGTTGCCGACACTACAAGATAAGACTCAACCCACACAAATGTGTGTTTTGCGTCAGTTCTGGTCATTTACTTGGCTTTGTAGTCTCTAAGGATGGGATTCGTCTCGACCCCTGTAAGGTTCAAGTAATCATTAATTTGCCTCCACCTTCAAATTTGCTTCAGATTCAGAAACTCCAAGGGAAAGCAAACTTTCAGAGGAGGTTCATTCCAAATTACGCAGAACTTGCTAAAGGTTATACTCGTCTTTTGAAAAAGGATGTACCTTTTGTCTGGGACCAGGTGGCGCAAGCTTCCTTTGACGCTCTGAAAGATTGTCTAGTAAAAGCATCATTAATGTACACCCCGGATTATCAAAGAGATTTTAACCTGTATCTGGCTGCAGCGGATACGACCATTGCGATGGTTTTGGTTCAAGAAGTCGATGGAATTGAACATCCTATCTATTATTTAAGTAAAAACTTAAACGATACAGAAAGTAAATATTCTTATGTTGAAAAACTAGCGCTTGCAGCTGTTCAAGCGATTCAAAGGTTTCGACATTATGTCCTCTTTCGGAAAACTACCATCCTGTCAGATTGCAACCCCATGACTTATATACTGTCGCGACAGTTGCTGGGGGCAAATATTCAAAATGGATAGCGATCCTTCAAGAGTTTGATCTGGAATTTGTAAAATCCAAATCAAAGAAAGCTCTAGTTTTCGCAGAATTGTTATGCGATCTCCGATCATTATCCAACGATGAAACTTCGGAAGAGTCAATCGTGGACGAAAGTTTGTTTCTGATATCTGTAAGCGATGAGTGGTATGGAGATATCATAGTTTATCTCCAAACCCAAAAGTTCAGGCCTAACACCTCTCGCTCTGAACAAAAACGTATACGATACCAAGCAAAAGACTACATGATCGTCGGTGATACACTTTACCGTCGTGGTGTCGATACAGTTCTGAGGAGGTGCCTTACCCATGAGGAGGCCAAAAAAGCCCTGAATGACTGTCATTCAGGCGCGTGTGGGGGGCATCAGTCTGGATATGCAACAGCACAAAGAATCCTACGAACAGGATACTTCTGGCCAACCATGTTCAAAGATTGCATAACAGCAGTCAGAAGTTGCCATGCTTGTCAAATCTTTGATAGCAAAACTAGACGACCACCCGCACCCTTGCAGCCTATAGTTGCTGTTGGGTCCTTCGCCAAGTGGGGCATCGATTTCATGCAATGTAACCCCACCTCGACCGGGGGGCATGGGTATATAATAGTCGTTGTCGACTATTTTACCAAATGGGCCGAGGCGATGCCTACATTGGATAACACTGGTGAAACAACTGCCCTTTTCTTTTTCAATCATGTAGTCGCCAGGTTCGGCATACCACAAGCTATAGTTACAGATCATGGATCGCATTTTTGCAATCACATGATGGTCGAATTAGCTGCCAAGCTAGGACTATCTCACGACAGCTCTACCCCATATTATCCGCAAGCCAACGGACAAGTTGAAGCAATCAACAAGGTCCTGAAGCGTATGTTGCAAAGGATGATCGGGGTTCATAAAAGAAGATGGCACCTAATCCTGTACTCAGCTTTGTGGGCTTACCGAACCTCGGTAAAGAACGCAACCGGGTTCACGCCTTTTCAATTGGTGTATGGCCTGGAAGCAGTCTTGCCAATCCAGTGCGAAATTTCGTCACTTAAACTCGCAATCGACCTCCTCCCCGGAACTTCAGAGGAAGAGGCTCGTTTCTTGGAATTAATCCAATTGGATGAAACCCGTCGTGATGCCGCTCTGGCTAACGAGGCCCATAAGAAACGAGTCAAGGCTCAGTTCGACAAAAATGTCAAACCCCGTGTCTTCTCAGAAGGTGATTTGGTCTTGCTTTATGACCAAGAATCCGATAAATTGGGAGCAGGTAAATTCAAGTCCTTATGGATGGGCCCCTATATTGTTAAAAGGGTGTTAGCAAAAGGAGCCTACGAGTTAATGGATTACGATGGAATTCCACTGGCGCAGCCCCGCAACGGGTTGTATCTCAAGCGTTACTATGCTTAAATAGTAACCTGTATGCTTTTGTTGTATTTTGTTTTCGCTTAAGCATTTGTTCTGGTCGAGTGATCCACCTTTTTCATTGATGGCAGATGTCAAACCTTATGGAGACATGTGTTGGATATGCCGACGGAGCGAGTCGTAGTTCGCGGAACCTGTCCTCCGCAGCCTGGGCCATTTTTGATCCAAGCGGCGAGTTAGTAAGTTTCAGAGGCGTATGTATTGGGAAATCAATGAACAACATCGCTGAGTATAGCGCGTTGATAGAACTACTCTCTGATGCCATCACACGTGGCATACACCGACTAATTGTCAGGCTAGACTCACAGCTCGTAATACTACAACTCAATGGTATATATTCTGTTCGTAATCCAGCTATTTATCGCATCTTCCTAAGGGTTAAGATCTTGGAAAGGCGATTTGATTCAATTCAATATCAACATATTTCAAGAAATTTAAACACATTAACCGACTCATTAGCAAACTATGTGTTAGATAGACATTTGCAACATTCATAAAAAGGACACATCATCAAAGATATCAAAGATTGTACATATGGATCACATAAATCAACCAGAATAAAATCCGAAAATCAAAATATATAAGCTGTTTATATAAGTTCATACATAATGTTCTGTAACCAAGACAAAATTGGTCATATGACCTAAAAACTCAAAAAGATGCTAGGGGGCACCCTAGCCTAGTGGTGCTCATGATAGTACGTCACGGCCTGTGCAATCATACGCAAGAGACGAGTCCATCGTCTAGGCACACCAATGGTGTGACGCTGCATCTGTAAAGGTAACTCGTCGATCTGTACATCCAGAAGGCCACGAGTAAGGCTCTCAACCTGCTCCTGCACAGCTGTAAGGGTCTCAGTGTCGTCAAGATCGCGGATAACGACTCTCCTAGCAGGCTCCCCTGCTGGGGCAGCAGCTGGCGATCTCGGACGAACTCCTGGACGAACAGGACCAATATCTACATGCACCCAAGAGTACAATTAAAAGTCTTGATAGAATAAAGCATAGCAACGTTATGAACAAGAACAATAAACAGTAATGTGGTCAAAGAGTTTACCAATAACACCCCACTGCTCGCCATCTGGTAGAACCAAATCCGGATCACCTCGGAAATCCATACCCACATATGGATACTCAGAAAACGCCATCTCCTGGCGCTCGAACCACCTAAATAAGGCCTCAGTGAAAGTAATCTGAGGTTGACCTGCATGCCTAGACATGTGGTCAACCCACCTCTGCATGCGTGGCTCGGTCAGAGAGGGCAAGTCAAGTATGATGTACTGAGGCTGCATCAGTGGGATTTTCTCCAAGGCAAAGGCAGTCAGAATAGAACCAAATCCAAAGTTCTTCAGCTTCCCGTCCTTTATCTTGGTCAATTGACTTTTCATCTGAACAAGTACTGCATCACACCAGTTGAATGCTTTCGGTTGGAGACACTCCAAGGCGTGCTGCATATAGGACCTGTTGGCAACATGTAAAGCTGCGCTACCGGCCATCCTACCAATAGTAAATAGAATGGACCTGAGAGCCCGATCAGTAATCTCACGGATAACAATTTTGCCGTCTCTGCTCGGCTGAGAACCTTCCCTGCAATACTGGCAGACATAATCTCTGGTGGAATCAGTCCCCCGAGCCGTACCTGATAAGGAAACGAAGGCACCACGTCTTGACAACCCAGTCAAGAAGTACATGTCCTCTATGGTCAAGGGGATGGTCTTCCCCCTAATCTGGAATACTTGGTTAACAGGATCCCAAGCATCAAGCATATACTGCAGTAAAGAAATCTGTGCTCTCATACTAGAGATCTGGAAGAACTTCAGCAGGCCACAGTTCCGCAGCACGTTCACCGTGACCGGGTCATGGAGGGCAATCATGTCCTCCTCTTCATGTTCTCATTCTCGCCATGTAAGGGACATTTTGCTCAAGTCACCCTGCAAAGCAAACAAGAGGGAGAATGAGTTCCTGTTTTGATGAAAAACTGGCGAAAAAATCATCAAGAATAACCTAAAAACTCAGTCCTTTTGAGCCCAGCGCAGGCAGGAAGTCTCCCACTTGCGCTGAGGGTCAGGCTGCCTTAAGGCAGCTTGACCTTCAGCGCAGGTTTCGAAAGGGAAACCTGCGCTGATCCTAGGGCGCCCTGGCAAAACCCCAGGGGCTCAGAAAGACTGGAAAACAGGCAAAAAACAGGAAAAGGAAACCATGAAAAGAAAGAGCTAGGGTTCAGCTCCTACCTGGTCCAGACGGCGCCGAAAATCGTCCGCAGAATCTACCGGAATCAGCTGATGAAAATCAAAGGGGAAGAGGCACCTCCAGAGCTCCAACAAACCAAATGCAAATGAAATGGTAAATGAGAAGTAAAAACACCTTTTAATGGCTTTTTACATAGTACAAAGTGAAATATTAGGGTTATAATCTCATTTTCATGCAAATATTATCCATTTCTAACATAGTTTGTTGCAGCAATTGAAAAATACAGTACTACATTTGAAAAGAGAAAAGCTAGTAATGGTAAAAAATCAAAAAATTTGACCACAATTCGAGCAGTTTTAGCATAAAGTTCATGCTCGTTAAAAAATAAACGCAAGATCCGAGCAGTTTTAACGCGGTCTTCATGCTCGTTAAAAAATAAATAAAAGCAGTGAGCAATGTTTCCTCCAGAGTTTAAGCTCATTTTTATCTAAAAAAAGAACCTATTCCGGTAAATAACCATTGTGATCGTAAATTTATTAGCCATAAAAGCCTTGGTCGTGTTTGCACCCGCCACCTCCATTCCATTTGGCCTATCGTTCACCTCCATATGATTGTTTACCCATTTTGAGGAACAGCTGCGAAGAGTGATTCCACTTAGCCATCCTTGTGACACTGCCGTGATTGGAAAATTCCAACCTGCACCTGGAATCTGCTGCTATCCCTGTTTATCACTCGTTCCTCAAAAGACGAGTCTTCTTTGAGCTCTTTTCATCTGACTCGTAAAATATGAAAAGTTTGCCGAGTTTTGGCCTTCCAGCTCGTTAAAAGGACCGGAAGAGCTATCCCTCCTCTAGATTTTAATCTTTTTGGACTTGAGGGATTATTGCACAAAAAGGTCGAGCGCTTGTTTTATTCGGCTCGTTAAAGTAATCGAAAACTCATCCCTTCTGTATTGTTTTATACTTTTTCGGACTTAAGGGATTAGATGACGAAAAAGGAATTGTGGAGTTAACTTTCTGTACCTTTTCAGACTCTCTAAAAATGAAAAGGACCGAGTTGTCTTTGTCGCTAGACTCGTTAAAATGATTAAATAGCTACAAACTTGTCTTTAGACGAGAACGAGTTTCCCTATCGCTAGGCTCGTTAAAACATAGCGATGGGCTTGCCCGAAGGGCAGGTTATAGAACAAGCATATGTTATCCTCCTCAAGCTTGACAAAAATAAAGAGGTACTGGTCAGAAATGACTGGGGAAAAATTGGGAGAACCTCAAAGCTTTGATGGTAGCAAGTCGCTCTTGAACATGACACTTTGTCCTCCATACCACATCGGGTTGGGTTATTTCATTCACCGGTCTCATCACCATGGTCCTCGCCAAACCATCCGCATTTGGGGTAATGCTACCGATCCATCACATTAGTGTTGTTATATGTTCAAGAGATGTGTTCAGAAAGAGTCAACCGTGTCCCATCCACTGCCATACATTATCCTTCATCCACCCATGATCGCCACCCTGAATCATATCTCACAGTTTGTTTTCACCTCCACTAAAGTCATTAGCTCCGTTCCATGTCACTGATGTGGGATTCATTAAGGCCCTCCTTTGACGGATCGCTTCTTGTCGACTTCAGCTCATTATCCAAGAATTTGATCTAGGAACACCCCCCCCCAGTACTTTGAAGCTTGCATGCCTCAATGGCAAGTTTCTCACTTCCGGCGACAGGTATACATCAATGACCTTCGACCAGAAGATTTTGCGTGGTGTTCGACGCCAAGTCCTTTATTCACACCACGTGAATTGTACTGCAGTACCTTGAGGGTCATTGTCATTATTGGTGATTCCTCTCGCGCTTGTTAACGGTTTACATTATTGACCGGTAATCAAGCGATGTCTTTCCATGTTCGACTTCAGCGAAATTCTCACGTGGATCGACTTGTACTTAGAGTGAAGATTGAACGAGATTGAAGACCCGGATCTAGTTTCATCCATCCGAGCTGCGATATATATTCAGGAAATATAAAGACATTTGATATGTACATCATTGCAGCAGATGATCATCCTACTCAAAGGATGATAATTTCAGCAGAGAATTATCAGTCTATAATCAGATGGTCGTCTGTTATGTGTACCAAAATGAATTTATAAAGCTGAGCATGGGAATGCCCGCCTCAGCTATATCATGAAAGCAGAATGAAAAATAATGTATTGTATTGTATTTTATTGCAGGGCACCTCTCAGCGATTGAATGAACTTCGGATCCTCCTAATAAAGCATTTCACCCGATAAACGACCTCATACTTTAGGGGGCAACTGTTATAGACATTTTTGTGCCTAACAGCACGGAGCATGAAATGTCAATAATCTGAGGGATCCAAAGTCCCTAAACATGTTGTTCTTACCCTTAGAGGAACAAGGTCTGCAAACCACAACACTGAGAATCAGTTCTCCACACAAAAACACTCAAAAACAGGCTATTTCTGGATCATGTCAGCTGCTCCACTGAGCATCTGCGCTGAATGTCAACTGCTCCTCCTTGTACCTGCGCTGAAGGTCAAAACTAATGAAGGCTACCTGCGCTGGGTGAGATTGGCCAAGTGGCACAGTCATTCTGCAAGGTGTCAACTGCCCAGGAAGCTTCCAAACTGACACTTGGGTCAAGGAATTCGCCTAGTGATGAGTGAGAGAGTCTTGATCTCCAAGTGGAAGCAAGATTCTCCAAGTGGACTCAAGAACTGAAGATTAACTAAAGTGGGAGAGCACACAAGTCAGCTTCAGGCCAGTCTCAAGATGACTCATCCTTTCTCCAAAACCCTATATATAGAGCTCTCTCATGAGGTCTAGGGAGGCTGGGGAATTTTGTGCAAGTAAGGAAGTGTTGTTGGTTTGTGTATAGAACTATTGGGTGATTGCTTTGAAGGAGGTGAAGAGGAGATTTCTTTCTGCTGGGAGGTGTTGCTGGATTGGGCCAATGATGGTTGTAACACTCTCAGAACTGTACTTCTTTTATCAATAAAGTATTTGAGGTTCTTCTATATGCATGTGTCTTTATGATGAATGGATGCTTGTATATTTGATTTATGCTAATCCTATAATCGATTATGGATGTATGCTTCTTGTAGTTTCCTTTTCTTGTGCTTTTACAGGATCTGTGTGTAGCTGGGCCGGTGAAAGGGCAAGGAGCTAGGAGCAAGCGGCAAGGAGTGAAGACTGGATCGACTATTAGCGCAAGATAACGGTTAGTAGATCATCCTTTTCTTCCCTCTCTCATCTCATAAAGAAGAAACTTTGAATAGCTTCGCATTCAGTTGTTGCTGGAGTACTATCACCTTCAGAGTGGGATAGAGGCATTCTGCATTAGATACTTTTCCCCCCAACACCTATGGACAACATTGAATGCTTCAAGTCTCATAACTATGGGCACATGGCTCTAGATTGTAGGAATAAGAAGGTCTGGAAAAGGAAATAGGTAGAGGAAGACCAAACATATAACAAGGTTTCAATAGTTATGCTTTCAAGATTTGTAAAAGGAAAAGGTCATGAGGAATTAGTTGTTGTTTTAGATAATGACTCAAGTCAAGATGGCCTATTAGGTGACTCACTATCTTGAAAAATCTGGCTTGTTGACTCCTTAATGTTTGCACAGGAGGAGTCTATGCAACAGTATATGGCACAAGTCTACGATTGATAGGAAGGTAGTTTGAACAAGATGGTAGTTTCATTAAAGGTTTAGGGGGAGCAAAACAATTGAAGGATTACAGGTTACCAGGAACAAGGAAATATTAGTCTGCAAAGGATATGCACAGGTTGAAGGAATCAATTTTGAAGAAACATTTTCACCAGTTGTCAGAATGGAAGCTATCCGGATGTTTCTATCCTATGCATGTTCAAGAAAAATAAAATTCTACCAAATGGATGTTAAGTTAGCATTTTTGAATTTCAAATTAGAAGAATAAGTTTACATCAAACAACCTAAAGGTTTTCTACTATCAGAAAAAGAAGACTATGTTTGCAGGTTAAACAAGGTTTTGTATGGTCTCAAACAGGCTCCTAGGGCATGGTATGCTTGTTTTGATGGATATCTACATCAACAAGGGTTCAAGAAATGTACCGTTGATAGCAATATTTACGTACAAATAGATAAAGAGAGTTTGATAAGCATTGAGGTATATGTGGATGATATAATCTTTGGTAGCAATAATGATCGACTAAGTAAGAAATTTGCTACAAATATGCAAAGTGAGTTCGAGATGTCTTTACTTGGTGAGTTGACATACTTATTAGGGCTTCAAATATCTCAACAAGAGAAAGGAATATTTATATGTCAGGCCAAGTACATCAAGGAAATGCTCAAGAAATTGAAAATGGAAGATTTCAAACCCATCCTTACTCTGATGGTAACAGGTTGAAAATTGAGCATAGACGACTCATCTAAGGATGTGGATTAGAGGTTGTACGGATCTATGATCGGTATTCTTCTACATGTAACAACCTCCTGACCAGATGTTATGCAAGCAGTTGGACAAGTAGCAAGATTACAAGCAGCACCAAAATAATCACATATAATTGTTGTCAAAATAATTCTTCGATATCTAAAGGGAACAACAGAATATGGATTGTGGTATCCCAAGGGAAAAAATCTATTATTCAAACCTTTATAGATGCAGAGTGGTCAAGAAGCGTTGATGATCATAAGAGTACTAGTGTAGCACCATTCTATCTAAGTGTTTGTCTCATATCATGGTTGAGAAAAAAGCAGAATACATTGTAGTGGCAGCTTTTTCTACTCAATTCCTTTGGATGAAACAAACTTCGTAATATCTTCAAGTACAATTCAGTGAGCATATTCCCATCTTCTATGATAACAACAGTGCCATCAGCATCTCCAAGAATCCTATCATGTATTAAAAGAAAAAACACATTCTGATCAAATATCATTTTGTTAGAGAAAAAGTCGCTGAAAAGAATATCAAACTTGAATATGTCGGTACAAAATAAAAAATCACTGATATCTTCACTAAACCTTTACTTCGTGAAGCATTTGAATATCTTTGCCAAAATCTTGGGATATTCCCAAGTTCTCATTAGATTTTCCTTCTTCAGAAAATAAAGGGGGAGTGGAAGTGTGTATAGGTCCGTGGGATGGTTGTGTGTCAGGGGGAGTTACCCTTTGTCATTGATGTAAAAAAGGGAGATAAGGTAGTAGGAAGAGGTGCCCTGATCGCAGGGGGAGTACTTGTGTTGCCATCAATGCTAAAGGGGGAGATTGATGATCTAAAGATGATCTGAGGTTGTCATTGATGTCAACCCAAGTAGTACCAAGGATGACCCTGAAATTCCATGGCACATTGGGCATAATCATTCATGGTTTCTCATCTCATAACCATTATAGGAATAATATACTAAAAAATATATTTCTATCGGTATACAACTCTCCTCGTAATTCCTCACGGTTTGTAAGTTACCCATGATTGAAGTTAGTAACCTCAATTAGTGGGCTAAAACTCATGGAGTTGTGGCATGACATTGATCATTGATTTTGGTCATTTAATAATAAATAATTAATAATTTTTTAATCTGCTAAAATCCCTCCAACATTCTCTATAGAAGTCCCTCTCAACTCTATAAGAAGAAATCTCATATATCCTTCAAAAGAAGTTATCGTGGAATTTTTGCTATAACTTTATTTCAGAGAAGTCGTAGATGATGAAAGTAAAAACCATTTGAGAATAAATCCTGATGAACATATTGACCCAATTTAAGATCTTGGTTTACTATAGTTTCATAGATATGATCTGTGGGGGTTAGGGTTTGGGCAGGCTCCCAAATTGCATCTCAAAGAGGTGACCTTGGGAAAATCGTCATAACTCTCGCTTTGAGAAGCGGATTGGAATTCTGTAAAATGTTGTGGATAGTGCATGGACTATAGTTTTATTTGTATCAATTGCAGATCGTAAGGAGGAAATAGTGACACATGACACGTTGTACAAGTTCGCTCTACTGAACAAGTCCATAATTAGGTCATTGTGAAAGATTGGGCATAACTTTGCCTTGAAGAATCCAAATCAGGTCAAACCTATGGCATTGGATAGAAGACTCATAGGGATACTACAGGACTAAGGATTGCATATTTGGGATATCACGTCACACAGATACATCAGATTCAATATTGTGCTCCTAGAAGGCAAGAAAAAAACTAGATCAAGTGTTATCAACAGGTGCAAAGGACCATACTTTCTAGGGCAGCAAAGAGAAAGGTGGATCAAAATGATGCAGCAGAGGTAATATGTAGGTAAATATCTTCTATATATGCATGTTCATATCTTAATTGCATTAGGTTCTTTGTATTCTAATTTGTTGTTTTTGTTTGACATTGACATATGCTCTGCAGGATGGGGTCAGTTTTGCTATTACCATGTCATAGGTATTTCCTTGAAGAATTTTTACAGGTATTATATATTAATCAAGAGAAGACTCAATGCATCATCTAATGTTCTAAATATTGAGAAAATGTAGCATGACATGAGCAACAATTAAGGTGTAGAACAACAACAAGAAGTTCACCACATGAAGTCTTCAAGTGGGTAGCACTGCATACAGTCATTGTAAAAGTATCATTGTACAGAGTCACTGTAAAAACATCATTGTAAAATTTGTACAAGTTTCTATCTAACAAGAGTTGAAGAGGAAGTGTCGGGAGGTCTAGGATCATCATTAGATGGTTGTGTCATAGTTGGGGTTATGGTCTAGTGTGTCTTCTTCTTGTACATCATTCTATATCATTGTAAAGTGGACCATTTTCCCTGGTACGAGAGTCAATACTTATTTTATCCTTCTATAGGGTGGTAGGGTGGTGCATGAAGTCACCAATAGGTTCAAGCCTGTGAAAACTTTAGGGTGGTAGGGTGGTGCTAGGGTGATTTCTATCTCATTAGGTGTTGGGGCATCTGTTCAGTTGACTATTGAATAATCTCGGGCATTAGAGTGTCCATCCAGTGGCAGCTGGAGAAGAATTTTCTTCTAGATTCTAGGAAATTGGAGCTTTCTTTTCAATTGGAGCTGAAGATTAAAGAATTATTAGAAAAACATACAGGTGGTTTTTGTTCCAGAGGGGGTTTCCACCTTAAAAACTGTGTGCATTTGTGTTACTTTTGTTTACTACTATCATTGTACAAACACTAATAATAATTTAATATTAACTACTACTCTGAAAGATTAATAATACTACTAATTAAAAGAAATACTGATTCACCCCCCCCCCCTCTCAGTATTTCCAACAAGTACAAGAGGAGTTTTCTGGTGCGAAGTGTCATAATGAGTGTGAGGCATTTTGAAAGCCGGGGTGATGAAACAAAAAATTCAACAGTGGAGTCACCAAGGTGAGAGATCTTCAATTCACACTCTCTCTTTCTCACCTAACCAAGGGGTGTACAAGTGTCTTACCTATGGAAAAATATTTTGATTCGTGCCCAACAATGGCATGAGAAGATATTATAGCTCCTAGAGACAACCCCTCAATTAAGGAGAGGTCAGTCCCTAGGACATCTTCATGTCTCTTGAAGATAATTAATAATTATCAAGAGATATATGTAAAATGACTTAAATCTGATTCAATTTCCTTTCTTAGAGGCAGATTCAAACATACACATAAACAATATAGATCATTCCCAAGAGTAAATGTTCTAGATTGGTGGCCTATACACAACAAATGCAACTTAGTAGGCCATTGTAGTAAATATGGGAAGGAGAAATATAAGCAAGGAACTCAGTACAGAGGGTTGGGTAGACCTATAATCCTTAGAATTAAATCCCAATAGAGTCATGAAAGAATAAGGAAATGAAGTGCAGAAATTATGGAGTGCATTTAAGGCTTTCAACTCAACATCTCACAGGCACTTTATGCTATATCATAACACAGGAAAATATGAAATCTCATGGGTATCTTTTGATACTATATAACATAGATATATCTACAATCTCACATGTACCTTTTGCTACAATATAACATAGATAAATCTATGACATAAGAGCGAATCCAACTACTGTAAACTACACAATTTATGGAGAAGAAAAACACACATGAAGTGGCATACATAGGAAGAACACATACTACATATTCCAATGACTGTTATCACCATAAAAATTCTTTATTAATCTTCAAGAAATAAATACATGTCACAAGTCCAAACTGGTGAAGTTTGGAGAGCTATTATAGCCTGTGAAAAAGGAAAATCAAAGCCATGGAACCTCTGTCTGAAAACAGAATTTGAAACTACTGAAAACAAAATTTGAAAATTTTGATCACATAATTGGGAACCCATGTAATCAAATTTTCCTCCCTCTTTATAGAGAGAACCAAAATAAATACCACTTACAAAATATCTTCTTATGCTACTGAACTACACAATTGTCTTAACATGAAATAACCTAATTGTCCTAATGATTGCATAATAGACTTGATTCTTTTCTTGAAAATGGAATTAAAAAAACATGAAAAACATGACGTGTCATGATTGACATAGTAAAATATCTCCAACGTTGATTCCTATGATTTCTTGTGATCATGTCACACCTCTATCATTGTATTCCTCCAAGGCTACCGACCAATTCACATATCACTTTCTTCCTTTAACTACTTGAATCTCCCCTCTTTAGAGTTGGATTTGATCGAGTGTGGTGGTGTTAGAGGTGTTCTACAACTTAGTTGTTGACTCATCCGTCACCTATTACCTTTGTGCTACATTATTGGGGCCCAACACATCCTGTAACATTACCTTAGTGCAACTTTGGAGCCACAACAATTCGTAACTTTATTTGAAATGACATTCTGAAAACACAAAATTTTGATGCCTTTAGCACCCCTTATGCTTAGCCCATTTTTGTTTATCCACCATAGGACCACTATCTATGACCACTGGTATAGCACTAAGGTCCTATAGTATTAGAGCCTTCATCCACCTTAAATCTATTTTAAAGAAAAATTACAAAACCATGAAGTTCCAATATCTTTAGATCCTTTTTTCTTGGCCACCTTATCACATTTCTTCCATAGAATGGGGTGTTGTAACCAACGACTTAGCACTTAGGTGATAAGGCATTTAGAACCCTACTGAGGGCCTATCTCTGTGTTATACACTCTCGCCCTTGGTTATTTTGAATCCCTATGACCAAGTTCCTCTTCACATCAAAGATCCCTAAGCATTACAACTTTTTCAAAAATATTTCACCACAATGTTCTGATATCTCCATCCCTGATTAGCTCCATAGAACTTGGGTGCTCAGACCTGAAATGCACCCTTGGTTCTTTGGGTCCTCCTGACCAAATGCTAGTCTCATCGAATCTCCACTCATCGGATTGAAACATTCCTATAAAATAATTAGATAGGAGTCACGAAAACTCCAACCTTTGAAACTAAAGCCTGCGAGATAACGTCATGATGGCATCATGAACTCCATACAACATTTCCTTAATGGTGGCATGCTCCATGTAGATTCTCCCCACTAGGCCACCCAAAAATTTTGAGACTAACAACCACGTATCCTCCATACTGCCACATCATGCTAACATCATTTTCTACGTTAACTTCTGACAGGCAATCACCTGCTATCTTGTGTCCTTCAAGAGGAGAGAGAAAGGGTCCCTCGGTTCTTGGGTTTTCATGTGATTTCCTTAGTAATTTTACTATCCATGCAACTTCAGCATTTATAAAGAGTTACAAGGTTCTGACCTACGATATTCCAAGGCCTCAAGGTTGATGCCTGCTTCGAGGTCTGTCGTGTCGAGGTTCAAATATAGCTAACCTTTGGAATGCCTACTCCTATATTTCCTTCTCTGACATGCCATTTCAGGTCCCCTTTAAATACAATGTTGCTGCCCCTATGTTACGAACTTTGATATCCTTATATTTCTTCTACTCTCAAGGTTCCGATATTGGGTCCTTTTTAAGTAAAATGTTGTGGCTCCTTTGTTTTGACCTCTGATATCACGATATTCCTTCTACTCTAAGGTTTCGATATCAAGTCCTAATGGTCAACCTTCCTTTTGGATTTTTGACTTAGGCTCTCCCTTTTCACTTTCATACTTAGGCTTTCCCTTTGGACACCATTTCACACAATTACAAAAAGGTACAATAGCTGACAACAACATCAACCCAAACAAGTTGAGAATATGCTTCCTCAAATGAAGAAGGATATGACTCAATGAGCTCTGTCATGAGATCCATGTAACTAGTGTAGCTCTGAGATGACCTCCTCTACCTGCATTGTGATTTAGGGGTTTCCACATTCTCCCTAGCATTCTACAACCATCAATAAACTTCTCTGGTTCTCTTCCTCCCTTCTCTAGATGTTTCTAGTTGAGTGGGTGTCTCCGCTTGACCTCCTCTCTTATCCTCCATTTGTGGCTGCTCCGCAACTTCCTGAAGCTCATCTTGAGGATCCTCCTTTGAAGCTAGAAGCTCCTGCCCTGGTGGGATACTGAGCTCTCATTCCAGAGAGTGCCTCATAGTCTTCTCCTCATTAAACTTGATATATCTCCTCACCATTGTCATCCTTAGTAAAGGTAAATACACAAGGTAATTATGTGGAGTTTTAGTGTATCCTACGAAATCTTCCAACTTTGTTGTAGGCTTAAGTTTCATCCTCGAATCCTTGGAGACATGAAAATAAATTGAATCTCCAAAAATTCTAAAATGAGATACATCAAGATTTCTCCCGAAGAAGGCTTCCTTCGGTGTGATCATACCAAGTACTTTATGAGGACTCCAGTTCTACTAGTAGACTAATCTATTACATGATTCTTCCCATAGATGAAATGGAATCCCTTGATCATGTAGCATAGTTCATGGAGCTCCGACTATGATCTTGTTCTTCCTCTCAACTACCCCATTTTGGTATGGGTTGGGTTACTATCAATTCTCTTTGAATACCTTCTTTGGCACAAAAATCCTTCAAGGAATTCGAAAAAAATTCATCTCAACTATAACTCCTGAGAGGCTTCACTTTCTTCCCAATATCCTTCTCAACTAATGCCTTGAATTCTACAAATTTTGAGAATATTTCATCCTTCTTCTGCATGAAAAAATCCAACATTTTCTAGAGAAATCATAAAAATAATTTACATAGTACTTATGTTTTATTGTGGAGGTTATAGAGAAGGGTCCACGAACATCAGAGTGGACTCACTCCAAGATTTGATCCACTTTACTATCTCGGCCATGGAAGGTGCATTTGACATACTTCCCTAACGTGAAACCCTTGTTGACATCCTGATGGTCAAAAGAGCCTTTACGGAAACTAATGGTAATTTACTGCATGACTTTTAAAGCACCATGGTGTAGATGACCCAATCTCCTGTGCCATATTTCTCTAACATATTGAATTAGAAATTTTTCTATTAGGTAAAATTAACTTTGGGTTTGAGTCAAGGTTCACCTAGTTAAATAGTAGTGCTTTTGGGTACATGGTATAGTGTACCCATGGTATTATGGTCCATGGTATTGCTTGTAATGGAGCCTATAAAAGGCTAGGAATACTTCATTGTAATGTAGGCCTGGAGGTGAGTGGTGAAGGTTCCCTTGGATGGATTGGACAGGTTTTTGGCCAATGCTAATGAGATCTCATTGGGTTGGGTTTTTCCTCGATTTTGGGGTTTTCCTAGATAAATATTATGTGTATAATATTTATGTCTATTGTTGCTGGTTATTTTATTATTCTTCTATGTAAATCTCGAAAAATATCAGTAATAATTTATCTCTCTGTGGTAAATTTTTTAACAACTGGTATCAGGGATAAGTTGGCTTCAGAAGGACATTTTTTGTTGCCAAGGGTTTGTATTAGCTTGGTAGAAAGAGAGATAATTAAGTTTTGCTTGCAAATATGGATAAAAGTCATAGATTGTTAAGAAAAGATGCACACTATTGGGTCATGAGAGATTCAGTGGATGAGGAGGATATGTGCACATGGATTAATTAATTGATGAACCATGTACCTGAAAAGAATGCCTAGATAATTGTAGGTTACAGTAGCTGATGACCCATGTAATTTGGTAGATGGGTTCTTTTTATATGGACATTGATGTCATATTACAAAGATAGCAACAAGGGAAAAAAAATATTATGGATTCAATTTCAATTACATGTAAATGGGCATACTTTGTAAGACCTGGTATGGCATGCATACTCCTCCGTAATCACTTGTAAAGTTTGGGTTAGAACTAGGTCATAGGGGGGGGGGATGTCGGGTTAACAATACCTCAGGTAAAAACTCTGAGGGGGGTAAGGGATAGAGTGAGTGGGATTGTCTCACTTAGTAGGTTTTGGCTGGATTTAGTCAAGGAACCCCAAGTCAAGTTTAAGGAGGGAATTGTTAGGTAAAATTAACACAGGGCTTGAGTCAAGGTTGACCTGGTTAAATAGTAGTGGTTTTGGGCACATGGTATAGTGTACCCATGGTATTATGTGTTACCGGGAAAAGTGTCTATTCAGAACGACTCTATCGCACTAAGGTGTGACAGTTACCTTAGAAACAAACAGAGAAAACTACTTTTGTATTTCCTTTATGAATTGAAGATAGAGGGGGATAGAAAGAACCGACCTGTGTCTTGCGCTAATCCTTTCCCAATCCCTCTCTTCTTTGATAGCTTCCAGCTACTTGCTTCCTTACTTGCCCAGCTTCACCAAGTTCCTGTAAGATCACAGAAGAAGAAAACTACACAAAGACATGGATCTATATTCATAAAAAGCTTAAGATCAGATTTAAGCTAAACATACAAATGTAACAAGCATAAATGATACACAAGCATGTAGGAGAAACTCAAATAGCTTTATTGATATAACAAGAAGATCCAGGAGGAGTTACAACCGATGATTCCTGATCCAGCATCAACCTCCCAGCAAAGAATCCCCTCTTCACCTCCAACAAAGCATAAATCACCCAATACTCTGATATCTATCTCAAAACCAACAGCAATTCTTTGCAATGTACAAAATTCCAGCCTCTGGATCTCTAGGATGAGGGATCCATATATAGATGTATGCAAGGAGGATGAGTCAGCTTATGATTTGACTAGTGTCTTCTCTTTCTCAGTTCTTGCTTCCACTTAGAGACTGAGAGCCTCTTACTCATCCTTGGTCAAATTCAGTGAGGCAAGTGTCATTGGAGAAGATTCTGGAAGCTTCCATTGTCTTTCCACCTCGCGGAATGGCACTGCCATTTGTCATTTCCCGCTCAATGCACCCTAATAGTGCATTTAGGTGCGTTGCAACGCACCTAGCTAGTGTATTTGGGTGCTATGCAATGCAGCTAGCCAGTGGAGCAGTTGAAATGATCCTGATTTGACTAATTCTGAGCAGTTTCTGGTGGAGAACTTCAGGGAGAAGCTGTCATTTGTTGACCTTGTTCCTTTAGGGGTTGGAACAACACTTTTAGGGACTTAGGAGCCCTTGGTTTATGGACATTTCATGCTTGGTGATGCAAGGCACAAAAATGTCTATAATAGTTGCCCCTTAAAGTATGAGGCCGTTAATCGGGTGAAATGCTTTATTATGAGGATCCGAAGTTCTTTCAATGCTGGGAGGAGACCTGTAATAAGATACAATACAATACATTATCTTCATACTATTTTTCATGATCTAGCTGAGGCAGGCATTCCCATGCTCAGCTTTATAAATTCATTTTCATGTACATAGGATAGACAACCGTCTGAGTGTAGACTGATGATTCTGATAGAGCCACCATCCTTTTGGTAGGATGATTATCTGTGCTGCAATGTTGTACATTTTAATGTCTTTATTTTCCTGAATATATATCGCAACCCAGATGGATGAAACTAGATCCGGGGTCTTCAATCTCGTCCGATCTTCACTCGAAGTACAAGTCGATCCATGTGAGAAATGTTTTGAAGTCAAACATGGAAAGACATCGCTTGATTACCAGTCAATGATGCAAACTGTTAACAAGCGCGAGAGGAATCACCGATAATGATAATGACCCTCAAGGTACTACAGTACAATTCACGTGGTGTGAATAAAGGACTTGGCATCGAACACCACGCAAAATCTTTCGGTCGAAGGCCATTGATGTAAACCTGTCGCCGAAAGTGAGAAACTTGCCATTAAGGCATGCAAGCTTCAAAGTACTAAATGGGGTGCTCCTAGATCAACTTCTTGGATAATGAGTTGATGTCAACAAGAAGCGCTCTGTCAAAGGAGGGCCTTAATGAATCCCACATCAATGACACGGAACAAAGCAAATGATTTTGATGGAGGTGAAAACAATCTGATGATATACGGTTCAGGATGGAGGTCATGAAAGAATGAAGTATAATGTTTGGTAGTGGATGGGACACAGGTGACTTCTCTGGATGACTTCTCTTGAACATGTCTGCGACACTTATGTGATGGATTGGTAGCATTTACCCCAAATGTGGATGGTATGGCGTGACCATGGTGATGTGACCGGTGAATGAAACAACCCAACCCGACTCGGACACGGAGTGGAAGTGTCATGTTCAAGAGCGACTTGCTACCAATAAAGATTCTTTGAGTTTTCTTCCCAATTTTTCCCCAGTCATTGCTGACCAGTACCTATTTATTTTTGTCAAGCTTGAGGAGGATAACATATGCTTGTTCTATAATTTTCCCTTCGGGCAAACCCATCGCTATGCTTTAACGAGCCTAGCGATAGTGAAACTCGTTCTCGTCTAAAGACAAGTTTGTCGCTATTAATATTTTTAACGAGTTTAACGACAAAGATAACTCGGTCCTTTTCATTTTTAGAGAGTCTGAAAAGGTACGTAAAGGTAACTCCAAAATTCCTTTTTCGTCATCTAATCCCTTAAGTCCGAAAAAGTATAAAAAATACAGAAGGGATGAATTTTCGATAGTTTTAACGAGCCGAACAAAACAAGCGCTCGATCTTTTTGTGCAATAATCCCTCAGGTCCAAAAAGATTAAAATCTAGAGGAGGGATAGCACTTCCTGCCCCTTTAACGATCTGGAAGGCCAAGGACTCAGCAATATTTTCATATTTTACAAGTCAGTTGAAAAGAGCTTAAAGGAGACTCGTCTTTTGAGGAACGAGTGATAAAATGGGTAGCAGCTGATTCCAGGTAAGGTTTGGAATTTTCCAATCACGGCAGTGTCACAAGGATGGCTAGTGAAATCACTCTTCGCAGCTGTTCCTCAAAATGGGTAAACAATCAAATGGAGGTGAATGATCGGCCAATGGAAAAGTGGAGGTGACGGTGCAAACACGACCAAGGCTTTAATGGCTGAAGTACTACATTCACGATGGTTATTTACTGGGGAATAGTTCATTTTTTAACGAGCTTAAACGCGGGTGGAAACATTTGCTCGGTCCGGGTTTATTTTTTAACGAGCTTGAACCTCGCGGTAAACACTGCTCGATTAATCCAGTCATATGATAAGAATGTCTCATATAAAAACGACAATTTTTAGAGTTTTTCCCCACATCCTTTCTTTATGCAAGTTAGGAGACGACCAATCCTACGAGTTTAAAGGGTTAGAGGTCCTAAAAATTTAAAAAATAAATAGTCGCTCTTTGCTTGCACTCCAAAAGGTTTGCATGCCCCCAGGTATAAAACAGAGTTTCAAGGTTACCTCTACTTCTCTCCGGCAAAACACTTGTTTTGACGAGAGAGGCCTACCTCTTACAGGTTACCCAAAGATTGTTCTATTCGCAGCACAAACAAAACACTTCTTCGGTGATATCTACCTAGATAAACAAAGGCGAGTGGTGGCGCTCGCCAACTCACATAACTTTGACAAGAGAATCTTGTTCTAGAATAACCCCTCTTCCAATCACGGACGGGGTACAGACTAGTCATATCCTCCCGCGGAAACCTACCCTATACCCGAAGTTTTCCTGCCGAAGCAGACCAGGATGCATGCCCCCTAGGTTTCAATCATATCCCTCCGAATTACTCGCACTCATCGGGAGGAGGGACTGGAGATTGAGACATTTCTTGCGTGAAAAGACCATTCAGGGATGGTATATGACTATTTGCTATGCGTGATCCGAGAAATGAAAGCTGGTCCACGAGCTTGACCACTCTTCCTTCGTGCGGAAAACACATTACTCTAAAGAGTGAGGAGACAATTGCTCCCATGCAATAAATATAGTCTCGTCCAAGGAGTAGGTTATAATACAAGGGTCCTTGAACTACCATTACGTTCAGGCAAACGGTTTTCCCTCTTAATGTTATGGGCACATCGGGAAGGATCCCTAAAGGTCGACTGGTTCCTTTATAAAAGCCTGTCAGATTTCTCGTCTCAGGCAAAAGCGATGGCGAACCAAGCGCTTTCCAAGCAGTCGAGGAAAGGATACTCACAGAAGCCCCCTCATCTATGATGGTACCAGCCATAACCATTCTATATATTTGAACGATAATTCAGAATGGTATACTTGCTGGTAAATGGGGTCTGCCTAGTTGATTCCAGTCAAAGGAGACAACTAGGTTGCTTGGTGGTGGGATCGAATAGACGGCCGGGTATGACTCTGACGAACTTCCTTCCTGCGGTAAAGGAACGGGTATATTGCCCCCATGTTCGTTGGAGTCTGTGCTTATGAAGAGAATTTGGACGGTGTCATCCTTGTTCTCCTCAGTGAGTGTATCATCTGAAGATGAAACCTCTAAAGGCAAGACCGGGTCAACTGCCGCCTCGACCTTTTGACTTTCGTCTGGTATGGATCCAGATGGTTTATCCTCAATGATAGGTGCTTCAGCTGACCACCTGAGCGGGCCAGCCGGATTTTCAACTAGTGATGGACTCGGCAAGAGTTTTTTATATCCAGGAGGAAGTCGTAACGGTGAAACCGGACGATCATCCAAAACTCTTTTAGCTTCGTCTAAGAAGGGAAAACGGTGGACCGCATGATTTCCTTCGCACAGTTTAGAGGGAAATCTAGCTTTCCCTTTTTGTCTTAGGACTTCACTTTCGCTAGTTGACGGTGTGCTTTCAACATGATCATCAGAGGTTGATGACACTGGGTTGTGCAAACGAGGAGAACAATCCCTTAGTATCCGGGGGATGCAGGGACAATCTCTGTGAAAGTGGTCTCCTTTGCAAATGACACATGGCGATTTAGGCCTGGTCGGTGCAGTGTGTAGATTTTCGTTAGACGACACTCGTTTTCCCCCATTCGCCTTTGGCTCCTTCTTCTTCTTCTCTTTCTTCTTCTTTTCCTTCTTCTCCTTAGGAACTTGAGTTTTGGCTTTACCAGCCCCATCAAGCGAAGAGGAAGGAGGAGAGGAAGAATTAGAGGAAGTAGAAGGTTGGTGGGCAACTCTGGACTCGTCTAATTGTTGATTCGATTGTTCAAGAATAGTGGTGTTCTGAACGACAGAGGTTGAGAAGAGCCATACAGGCAAACCGATTGTCAGTCCTGGAAGCGACAATGTGGCCATATGGGGTGCACCAACATCTCCCCAAGAGGAGAAGGGACTACGATTTCCACCAAGGGGAATTCCTTGGTTGGTAGACTCCATTTTCTCAACCCAAGATCAATGTAGGAAAGGGCTAATGAATATTCCGTTTAAAATAATTTTTTAGACGCTTTGACACAACTTGTTTTTTCAGTTTTAAAGAGTCGAGAAAAAACAAAAGATGACTCTAGTCTCCTTCGGTTTTTAATGAGCCTGAAGTGAAAAGTGCTCAGATGGACCTTTTCTGTTAAGGAGTCTGAAAAGGAACGAAAGGGACTGCTCTGGAGATCTAGGTAGAGGGAGTACCAAACCAATCGCAAAACTGCAGAATACTTTTTACGGTACGACAATCAATCTTCCCGAATGCTGAGTTCAGTGCATTGCGATCAGTAGGGAGGCCGACACGGCTTCCTATGGATAAAGGATTTAAGCCTATAGGGGTCTCCCAATATACTCGACGGTACGTGGGAGCACAAGTCCGTACTGTCACTTATCGTCTCAAAGTGGAGGAATCACCCAACCATCAGTGAGGACAACAGTTACCAGGCTTTACGACGCCCGAATACGTCTCTAGCCTAGACCTCTAAATGTTGTGCGTTAAGTTCCAAAGCGTTGTTAGATTCATTGAATTTATTTTAAGTTGATCTTTCTTATGAAGTTTTCCTTTTGGGTTCACCACAAGATGTAGATGTAATTCCTAAAATGCAATCTAAAGATGATAAGCAAATTTTTATCTCTTTTCAGCAATGAAAATCCTAGCTACAAGGGGAAAAGAAAGACACAATCTTTTCTCAAAGAGCAAAGAGCACACTGTAAATGCACTTTTCCTAAATCAAGCCAAACAGACTGTCAATATGCAAATGCACATGTGCATGTATTTGTTTTTTACTTTCTTAATATTGATGCTAAAAAGAAAGTTGATGTACAAATCTGAATTTTCTTTCAAGCGACAAACACAAACAAGCTTCTTTTCGAAATCAAAAGATAAAGACGATTACGACGCTTTACGATTTTGAAATAAACACTCGTTTTTGACACTAGAAGAACATAAATTCAGACCAACGGCAAAAGTAAAAGTATAGTCAACTATCAACAGCAATCAAACTTTCTCCTATGATCGAAATCGACACTTGCGACAGATCTAAATCAAAGGACGATAGTACGACTATTCTACTTTTGCAATGGAAAACTGTAAATGACACAACAAACACACAAAAACATCTACAATTCTTTTGTACAAAGGAGGCAGAATTACAACAAGGAAAAGCGGTTTTTAAACAGACACATACACTGATCACAGGCTGCAAAAATCAGAGACAAAACTGGAAAGAATGAAGCACAAGAACCTCAGCTGCACAGGGCTAGTCTGATCAGCGCACCTGTAACACAGAGAAACTGGATTGCAGTGCAGGTTGCCCTCTTGGGAACTGCGCTGAAATGCAGGAACTCTTTACAGTACCTGCACTAGGGCAGAAACGAGAATTCTATCCGGGTCCTGGGTCACGTTTTACAGTTTAGTCTTTGGTTTTTGGCCGAGTAAAAGCAATCAGTAATGCACAATCAGAGGGTAGATGTAAGGAGGGTCTAAGAGCTATCACAAAGGGCAATCAGATCATTTGTGAATTAGTTGTTCAAATCATAAACAGATCCAGTGAATGGATTGAAGTAGCAGATGTCTACTTTGCATTTGTTATAGCAAATGCAGTTCAAATGCTACTTATAAGTTTATGAAACAAACAACAAAAAGATACACAAACAAACTAATTAGACAATTGTCCCCAGTGGAGTCGCCAGTTTGTTACCGGGAAAAGTTTCTATTCAGAACGACTCTATCCCACTAAGGTGTGACAGTTACCTTAGAAACAAACAGATAAAACTACTTTTGTATTTCCTTTATGAATTGAAGATAGAGGGGGGTAGAAAGAACCAACCTGTGTCTTGCGCTAATCCTTTCCCAATCCCTCTCTTCTTTGATAGCTTCCAGCTACCTGCTTCCTTACTTGCCCAGCTTCACCAAGTTCCTGTAAGATCACAAAAGAATAAAACTACACAAAGACATGGATGTATATTCATAAAAAGCTTAGGATCATATTTAAGCTAAACATACAAATGTAACAAGCATCAATGATACACAAGCATGTAGGAGAAACTCAAATAGCTTTATTGATATAACAAGAAGATCCAGGAGGATTTACAACCGATGATTCCTGATCTAGCATCAACCTCCCAGCAAAGAAGCCCCTCTTCACCTCCAACAAAGCATAAATCACCCAATACTCTGATATCTATCTCAAAACCAATAGCAATTCTTTGCAATGTACAAAATTCCAGCCTCTAGATCTCTGGGATGAGGGATCCATATATAGATGTATGCAAGGAGGATGAGTCAACTTATGATTTGACTAGTGTCTTCTCTCTGTTAGTTCTTGCTTCCACTTGGAGACTGAGAGCCTCTTACTCATCCTTGGTCGAATTCAGTGAGGCAAGTGTCATTGGAGAAGATTCTGGAAGCTTCCATTGTCTTTCCACCTCGCGGAATGGCACTGCCATTTGTCATTTCCCACTCAATGCACCCTGATAGTGCATTTAGGTGCGTTGCAACACACCTAGCTAGTGTATTTGGGTGCTATGCAACGCAGCTAACCAGTGGAGCAGCTGAAATGATCCTGATTTGACTGATTCTGAGCAGTTTCTGGTGGAGAAATTCTGGGAGAAGCTGTCATTTGTTGACCTTGTTCCTTTAGGGGTTGGAACAACACTTTTAGGGACTTAGGAGCCCTTGGTTTATGGACATTTCATGCTTGGTGCTGCAAGGCACAAAAATGTCTATAACATTATGGTTCATGGTATTGCATGTAATGGAGCCTATAAAAGGCTGAGAATACTTCATTGTAATGTAGGCCTGGAGGTGAGTGGTGAAGGTTCCCTTGGCAAGATTGGCCAGGGTTTTGGCCAATGCTGATGAGATCACATTGGGTTGGGTTTCTCCCCAGATTTTGGGTTCTCCTGGATAAATATTATGTGTATTGTTGCTGGCTAATTTATTATTCCTCTTTGTAAATCTCAATAAATATCAGTAATAATTTATCTCTCTGTTGTAACTTTCTTAATATTTTCTTTCTTTTTGGTCAATGCAACACAATCTACCACCTTGATTTTGTATATGTTCTTCACTCGAACTCCTATCTTCTTCACTTGCATGGTCGATATGTGTCTCAAAAAGGCTTTCCCTTTATTGAAAATAACATCATAGCCTCTATCCTCCAATACTTCTACAGAGATTAGGTTCTTCTTCAGCCCAGGTACAAACATAACATATTTAAGGTGAAGAGGGGAGGCTTTCTCCCTCTCAAAGGTGATAGTACCAATTCTTGTAACAATGTACCTCCCACCATCCCCCAATTCAATATGTATTTGGAGATCCTTCTCCTCTAGGCTACTAAAAAATTCCTTACACCCTGTCATATGGAACAAGGCACCAGAGTGAAGGTACCAAACCCCTCCCCATAACAGGTTTTACCATGCATGCTATTAGAGTGAAGTCTAATTCGAATTGTGAAGCTAGTGGTTCACCTCCTACTCTTCCTGAAGGATTCTTGTTAGAAGTCTTGTGCGGTCATTTGGTTTCATAGTTCCCATATTCGTGGCAGTGGAAGAATTTTATCTTGCTCAAGTATTTCGTATTTCCATTATTTTGGTTGGATTCAAGTTTGCTTTGGGACTTCTTTCCTTTTCCCTTCTTCCCCTTCCCAACCAAGGAAAATTTTTCTTCATCCACTGCTCTGGATGATTCTCCATCTCTGGTATTTCTCCTGTTCTCTTCTTGAACCAAATTTAACCACAACCTTTCCCAATTTGGTAGTTTTTCCCTTCCATTCACGAAGTCCTGGTAGTTGTACTAGGATTCTGGAAGGCTTAGAAGAGCTAGGATTTCTAGGTCATATTTTGCAACATTCACCCGAACCCGTCCAAGCTCATCTCAAACTTGAGTAAATCTGGAGAGATATTGCGGAATAGTGTCATTTTTTTCATCCTAATGTTTCAAAGTTTATCTTTCAGGGATAATTTTCTATGGTGATTTTTATTTTCAAATATCTCATTCAATGCCTTCCACATATCATATGGTGTTTCTTTTCCATGGATATTTGAGACCACATGGTCTCTCACACCTTCTAGAAGAATTCTCCTGGCCTTTGCAACATCCTTCTTCCATTGGGTTAATTGTTGTGCATAAGACAATTGGGGTTTCACAATGTCATTTTTAACATATTCTAACACACCATTATCATCAAGCACTACTTCCATTCGGTCCTTCCAAGGTATGAACATTGAGCTACCCTCTAGGAAATACTCTAATATTAGTCTGTTGAAAGACATTCTCCCAAATTTGAAGAAAAATTGTTGCACTAAAGCTGCAAAATTGAAATTCCAGCTGAGGGACAAGTTCAAAATACTAGCTCTAATTTGATTTCAGAGCTCTGGTACCATGTATAAATTTGATATAAATTGCAATGGCTCAAGAAATCAAACTGAATTTAGGAAACATAAATTCTACTCTACTAATCTACAAAATGAAAATCACAATTTAGAACATACATAGACATGCAACAAGAAAAACCACAAGTATACAATGATTTCTAGGGGCACCCAACTGGGAAAAACCCCTCAAGCCTGTTTTCATTAACTAGTTGAATAGCGAAACTATTATAATTTATTACTCAAGAGCAAAGCACAACCTGCAAAAGTAAAACTATTCTCACTGCTAAATGAGATCCTCTAGCCAACATTTAGCCAATTTTTTCCTCCTCCATCCTCATATTTCCTTGTGCAATTCCCAAGGAATTGATCTCTCGACTGCATCTAACAACTATACACTCAACTAATATACACTAATTGTTACAATACCCTTTGTTTCCTCCACCTTAGCTGAGCAATTCCAATTCTATGCATGCATGAGCTATTTAGGCTGTTTGACTGACAAATCTTTTAGTTAGACTATTGTCTCACTGCACCACTAACCTTCCACTGTCTCTATCAACAGTTATAGGTTAGTTAACTAAGTACAATTGAAAATAACTAAATTATATTGCTAAAATTTAGCAATAAACACATGCATGACTGAACTCCAAACCCCTAACTCAAATTTACTAAGCTAATCGAGTGACAAGAGCCATGTCACACAAGTTAACGACCTCCAAGTTATCTTGCTGATTTTGAATTTTGATTTACTCAATTTGACTAAGGATAAAGTCAAATTAAGCCTTTCCTTCTACACTTTCTAACAATCAATAAAAAGGGAATCCATAGGCTCACACATCCACACTCAAAGTAATACCATTATTCACCTCCTTACCGGGAAGTCCAGAATGTCCAACGCTACAATCTTGGTGTTGCTTGTTCCTTCAGTGAATAGTTACTGGCTCATTATTCCATGGAACACTCCTAATATGCTTTTGATTCCATATGGAAATGCTAATGACCAAAAAAATTCATTCCCCAACCTTCCCTTCTCTGCTACATAGCCCCTTGGGAAATTTGGTCACCGCCTTTCGTGCAATCACACACCTTCCAAGTTCTGTTGGCATCCCCTTCTCTGCTACACACTCCCTCAGGCGAACCATCCCTTATCAAGGTTTCCTCGTATTAGAAGGTCCAAAATCCAAGGCATATCCCTACCTCAAAACCATCATACTGGTCATAACATGCTCTTGGAAATAAATAGGCAATAACTGGTACCAATATCCCACAATGACCCTGGCCCTAAAGTTCGTTATCAACATATCATTTCCCGTTCCAATTCCTTTAGTCACTGCTTAGTCTTACAGTCAATTTCAATTTCCCAAACCAGGAATTTCTTATGCTTTATTTTACCAATCACATTATTTCCATTATATTAAAAAGGAATTGACATCAATTCAAATCATACCTCATTGGTTTCAGTCAATAAGTTACACTTACAATTCTGTTTACTTCCTGTCACAACAACTCAAACTAGCTCTTCGATCAAATCATCATGTATAGATGTATCAATCTCATTAGATCAAAATGAAACCATGATAAATCAGAATAAAAAATCACATGAAACCATCATAAATAAGAGTCATAGAATGTGTGCATACTTAGAACTAAAATAAAATACTAATACTTATCTTTTAATCAGTTCTTTACTTCTACCTTTGTTCTTTGTTCCTTTTCGTACACACAATATATCAATTACCACATCGATAAGAACCTAGTACCTTCTCTTTAGTCACATACACATACAAATAGGATACATCACACACATACACCCACAAATGGTGTGCAACACCACACAATAAATGCATCTACATCCAACATACAACACATCACATGCACTTACACACAGTGTATAACACAACACATATACGTACACATAGTACAACAAAACAAATACACATGTCATGGTACAATGACTACAAAATACACATAACATAGTACCAGATGTACACACCACAACATGTACAATATGTACACAATACCACATGTACAAAACACCTCTTTCACAATGTGTACACAACACCACCTACACAATGTGTACACCACACCACCTACACAACATGTACACAACAACACATGTACAAAACACCACTTGCACGATGTGTACACAACACCACATATACACAACATCACCTGCATAATGTGTACACATCACCATATGCATGAAACACCACATGTACCACATTTACATAGCACCACATGCGAACAACACCACATGTACAACATGCACATCACACCATATGTACACAACACCGCATTTACAACATGCAAACAACACCATATGTACACAACACCGCATTTACAACATGCACACAACACCATATGTACACAAAACTGCAAATACAACATGCATGCAGCACCACATATACATCATGTACACAACACCTCATATAAAACATGTACACACCACCTTATATAGAGAACACCGCATATAAAACATGTACACACCACCTTATATAGACAACACTGCATATACATCATGGACACCACACCAATATTGCACATTTGGATACCACACTATCTCTACCAAGCAACCCTGCTTCTAGTGTCTTTCCAATATCCATGCTTGTCCTAGCATTCTACAAATCACCTTACTTTTGTTCTGCTGATGTATCCCTCAGCATTACTTGCCATAGAATAAACATGGGCATAGTATAAGCATGTAATATCAAATCATATCCACGTGATTCTAACCTCATAGATATGTCAGGGCTACTCTGCCCACTTGATTCCTCGTGAAACCAAGGACCTCTTCATGTCATTCACATGCATAAGAAATCATTCCTCCACAAGAATGATCCCTGATTACCTATCATATATATATATATATATATATATATATATATATGTATATATATATATATATGTATATATATATATATGTATATATATATATATATGTATATATATATATATATATGTATATATATATATATATATGTATATATATATATATATATGTATATATATATATATATACACATACATGCATACATACCTATACATATACATATACATATACATATACATATACATATACATATACATATACATATACATATATATATATATATATATATATATATATATATATATTGTTATGAAACCAACTCACAGAAAGATAGAAAAGAAAGATCAACACTTTAGAAATAAGTCTCTTCAAAGGGGCAACCTCCTTTACATTACACAAATGAACAATTCTTGGATGATACAAATGACAAGACCTCCTTTCTATATATAGGATTCTTAAGGGGTCATAATATAATCATATCCTACATAACAATAATAATATAAGGGAACAACAATAACAATAGTGGGATTCTATGGGGCACAATAATACCAATATCGGGCCTACATGGGAACAACAATATAATAAGGGGGTTGCACTAATAACAATAAGGGGTTACACTAGTACTATAGGGACCTAACATGCCCCTCTCCTTCAAAAAGTGTTTTCCTCAATGCTTGAGTAGTTCTGGATGCTTTTGTATAAAATTCTCGCCCTCCCATGTGGAATCTTTAGCGGCTAAATTCTTCCACTTGATGAGATACACTGAAATTGATAGATTTCATAGCTGTCGTGATCTCAATTCTATGACTGCTTCGAGTTCCAATATGACTTTTCCTTCTTTGTCAAGTTTTGGCAATATTGTTTGAACTGGGATCTTCTGCAACTTTTGAATGAGTGCCCACACTTCTTCATTGTTCCATTCATCCTTTGATTCGTTTATCCAATCTAGTTGGATAATATAGATGGCACAAAACAATGCTTCCACATCCTCATCCTTTCTTGAGAGTGCATGTGCAACAACATTTTTCTCCCCTTTTTGTATATGATTTCAAAGTCATAACCCAACATCTTTGTGACCCATTTTTGTTTTTCTTCTGAAGATATCTTTGTTCTAAAAAGTATTTAAGACTATCATGATCCATTTTTACCTTTAAGTGTCTTCTCATTAGGTAAGGTCTGATGTTTGGAGGAACACTTCCTGGGATCAAATGAATAGCATAATCATGATCACGATTAGGTGGGAGGCCTTGGGGAATCTCAAATACCATGGAATGATTGTCCAAGCCTTTTTGGAGATCTGGATAAATAGATGATTTCGATGTGGGAACGTTTAGTGAACATAATTGTGCAATTACGCCTCTTTTTTCTTTCTTTTGAAGCTTTGTCATTCCATTAGAGATGATTATCTTTCTCAGTTTCCTTTTGATACCCCTTAATTCAACTTCCTTTCCTTTCAAAGAAAATTTCATTAAAAGTTCTTGAAAATTGAAAGCTATTGTACGCAAGAATTGTAACCATTGGACTCCTAGTACAACATCAGCACCACCCATTAGAATGGAAAGCATTGAGCTATTCACTACATATTCTCCCATTGATAGCTTGATATTATGGAACTTTCCAGAGCAATTTATGGTTCCTCCACTTCTAACCATCACTTGACACTTTGGTGTTGGATATAGTAAGAAATTCAATTCCTTGGCTACCTTTCAATGAAAAAAATTATGGGCCCGAATCAATCAAAACTATTACCTTTTTCTTCTTGATATGTCCTTCTATCTCAATAGTTTTAGGAGTGGTAATTTCTTCCAATGCATTACAAGACATTCTCAGATTCATTTATTCATGCTCGATGTGATCTTTCACTTCTTGAACCTTTTTCTTCTTGATATGTCCTTCTATCTTGAGAGTTTGAGGGGTGGTAATTATTTCGAATGCTTTACAAGATATGGTCAGATTCATTTATTCTTTCTCTGGGGTTGGTTCCTGGTGTATATCCTCTTATTTTGATGTTTCTCGATCCTTTTATTCCTCCTCTTCACAATCTATGTAAAATAATTTATTCTCAGCACACTTATGACCTTTAGTGTATTTTCTATCACAACTGTAACAAAACCATTTTTCTCTTTTTTCTTCCAATTATTGTTGCGTAAACCTTGTAGGTTGTGGAAGGCTAGGAGAAAACACACTTCCATATTTATAGTTGTTAGTGGTAGGATTCCTTGTTTCCATAATTCCTCTTTCAATTTTTCTTGCCAACCTGGATGCCTTCTCCAATGAATCAGGTTCCCAAAGATGAACCTCATCTTGAATGTTATCCTTTAAAGTCCCTATGAAGACATCAATCCTTTGCTTCTCTGGAATATCATTTACCCTTATATGTAATTTTTAGAAGTCCTCAATTTTCTCTTCCATTGAACCCTTTTGTTTGAGATTTATAAATTGGCTAAAGAATGTGTTACTCTTTGTATCATCATAATGTGCTATCATTTCTTCCGTGAAAATTGACCAAGTGACAAGTGATTTATGAGAACAAATCCCTTTATAACATAAAAACTAATTCAGTTCTAAATATAAAGATGCAATATTTACCTTTTTTAATAGTGGTACACCATGTAGATCAAAATATTGCTCCATCTGTAGTATCCAATTTACCGGATCCTTTCCATCAAACTTCCTCATATCATTTTTTCTTGATTTTAGGAGCTCGATCCTGAAACAACTATCACTCTATAATTTTTTATCTCCAAGGTGTGAAATTGCAACCTACAGTATCGCTCTGTGTCCTATTTCCCATTCCACCAGTCTAAGCGAAATTGGATTCTCCAAGAAAAAGTTATGCCCAATAACTCAAGATGACCTTCTTATATAATTTTTGAGTAGAGAAAACTTGTACGAAGTTCCACGTGTTACTGTTTTGACCTTCGGACTTGAAAAAAATACACCAAAAAGTACAATCTATCCTCTTTCTATGGCTTCTTACCAAATCTCAATCTGATGCTCAAAGTGAAAGTTAGGACGATTTTCCCCAGGTCACTTGTTTGGAATGTAATTCAGGAGCCTACAGAAACCCAAAATGCCTTCGATTGTATCTTTGAAAATATAGCACAACGGGATCTGCAATTTGGGCCCGACATTTTTGGTTCAAATGGGTTTTAATTTCAGAGTCTAAGACTCTGTAGAAAAATAATTATAGCGTACATTCCATGATGACCTGCTTGAGATTGAATTCTGGAGCTTGCAAAAACCTTAACTTCCTTAGATCCTATCTCCAAAAATATAGTGAGACAAGATCTAAATTCAGACCCAAGGTTCAGTGATTCTTCGTCTCAAATGGGTTTTTTTTTAGCTACTAAAACTTTGCAGAAAAATAGTTATAGTGAAAATTCCACGATGACCTGTTTGGAGAAACAAAACCCTAGAATCCAAGGCTTTGATACCAAATGTTGTGAAACCATCTCATTGAAAGATAGAAAAGAAAGATCAATTCCTTAGAAATAAGCCTCTTCGAGGGGGAAACCTCACTTGCATTGCACAAATGAACAATTCTTGGATGATACAAATGACAAGACCTTCTTTCTATATATAGGAGTCTAAGGGGTCATAATATAATTAGAGCCGGCATCACAATAATAATGTAAGGGCACAACAATAGCAATAGTGGGCTTCTATGGGGCACAAAAATATAATAAGGGGGTTGCACTAATAACAATAAGGGGTTACACTAGTGGTATAGGGACCTAACACACACACACACACACACACACACACATATATATAAACAATAGCATAAAAAATCATGATCTCTAATGACCCTGTCAGATAATGACACACACACACACATATAATCATAATCACAACAAAATTACTAGATATCATAAGGTAAAGGTTAAGATAACTCCCTTTGTCCAGGCACAACATTGAGAACAATAATTCCCAACATGGCTAGGGCAACTGTTGCCTCAAATCCATTTACTTTTCCTCTCCTTTTACCTCTCTTATGACTGTCTTGCCACTGTCCGTTTACCCCATCAGATCCAACCAATCTAGCTAGTTGTAATGTTCTTAAATTCAACTTCTCTTTACTCATATACCGACTTCATCTGGGTCTTACATTATCTGTTGGGTTTCATTCAACTCTCCCTGATCTCCTTAAATTCCTATTTCCCCAACCAATTTCCAAGACCCTAAAAAAGGCAAGAATAAGGAACAAAAAGGAGAAAACCATGAAAAACCAATCACATTACAATACCATAAAAAAAGTGGCATGGCCATGCACCAGAAATAAACAAAAGCTGCAAATCAACCATAAACAAATCAAAAGCACCAAAAGTAGAAAAATAACAAAAGACACCACGACTCATCCCCATGGGTTCCTAATGCTTCCAAGGGAAAGCTCAACCTGAGCCTTCTTCAAGCTTTCATGGCAGCCTCTTTTTCCATTCAATCCCCTGGATCATACTGCCATAAACACACAATCATTAGTGCATAAACAGACTTACCAATATACCAATTGCCTTTCCTTGTTGTGCCAAGAACATTGCCTTGTAATTGAACATGTACATATATCATCTCTCAATGGACTCAAATTTCTTGAAGAATCCAACCATAATTGGAAACCAACTGTTATACCTGTCAAATACATGTTCAAGAATATAGCACATATCCACATAATGTTAGACAAAATCATGGCTAAGAAAACTTCTTGTATGCAAGACAATCATTCGTTTTGAATTTTGGTTTCCAAACATAGCCAAAAGAATTCTCACCCAATTCCTTCCTTTTACCTTTTACCTTGTTGCAATTGAGTCTTATTATGTGCTATCACATCACCCAACTATTAGTTATATAAACAAATCAAATATTACCTTGTCACGCTAATGCCAAGCATTTTCCCCTATAACTGTTCACATATGTTAGTCACATGTTCCAAAGATCAAGATATCATGTCTATTAATTTGAAATCATTCTTCACCAAGGCTAATAGCCATGTCATAATCAACAATCAACTCACAGTCACCAGTCCTAATACTAAAACTAGCACCCACTTGCACTCAAGTGCATATCAATTATCTCAGCACATATTATGCTAGTACAACCATCTTAAAACAAGATCATTCCTTCATGAAATATATAGACACATACTCATATCATGCAATTAATCAATGTCTAGACAACATGTAAACATAACATGTTGGATAAACCAAATATATGACATAATCAAACTCATACCTCAATGTATCTTGGGGGGTATATCACATCTTCTCAAGTCAATCAAGATTAGTATGAAACAATATCAAAAATACATCGACTCATACCTAAATATCATAACCTTAACCATCTTCATAGGCCAATATAGATTAACACAAAACGTATAACATCAAGACCTCAATTGCAGTGACCATATTCATCATGTATATGACTGCAATGCATATAATAAAAAGTTACTATCATTCATGAATATTTGACGCATGTGCATATGACTGCACTGATCAACTAACATCTATCATGCATGTAACCACAACAAAAATATAATGTTAGGAATGTACATAACCATAATTATTATAACAACCATTATCTAACATACCTAATGCCAACATATGATACCTATATGATGATATTATCTTAACCCGAGGTCCAGTGCTCAACCTCGCTCTAATAATTTTCATCTCTTGCTCCACCTCAAACAACATATCAACATCATGATGACACAAAATACATAGTGACCACCACAATGCATGTTTGACCTACTATGCATGCATGACAAACACATAGACAATTGGACATGTGTACACATCAGCCACATCTACACCAAGGTCTAGTGCTGCAACATAGTGTGGTGTAGGTAAATTCTCAATGCAGACACAAACAATTCCTCTAGCCCGAGAGGGTGGGTTGTTGGGCATGGAATCCCCCCAAGGCATGTTTTGGGGCTCAAATCCCAAGTTTTAACCCAATATTGTTGTAAAGACTCTGTGAATTGCGGGCGCGGAGGGCAAAATGTATGATAGAGTCATAGGGTTGTCCACCCTAGTCTTGTAATGTAATGTCAGCCTACCCATGGTCTATGGACCATGGGATTGTATAAATAGAGTGAGGCTCTAAGTGTAAAAGAAAACTAACTAAGGAAGAGATAGTGAAGTAGAAGCGAAGAGAAAGAATCTAAGTGTCTAAGGGTGTCTTGGGTCATAGAGTAGGAGAAGGCTTTGCGGTTGAGTGTGCAAAGGCCTAGTAGTCCATAGCTGAGTGCGCAGACCCCTGCAGCTGAGTGCGTAGGGTGGAGTCGAGTCTATAACCTAGGAAGCAAATAATAAAGAGAAGTTGTGTCTTAATTCATGTATCTGTTCTTGGGTTATTACATGTTTGATATAAACTGCAAATATACTATTTATTTACTCCATGCACCTATATGAATGACTTAAATTGCTAAGTATACTTTAACGCATACAAGTAGGCTAAGTTAATCAACTAACAATGGAATACTAGTAAGGGCTTGGGTAATAACTATGTTTGACCCCCAGGTAGGGTTACGTGAAGGCAGCATCTCAGGCTGCAAGGTAAGGGAAAGTGCGCGTAGCGATGTGCATGCAGGGTTGAACCATGGACCTCTTGAACTCATCAGATATCTCCAGGGTGCAGAAACCTGGTTCTAGCACCCTCGCATACTACTTCAAGTGAAACCTCAGTCTATGCTCCACAGACTGTTTTCGAAAGGGCTAGTAGTACTAGGATTTGTTTGGCTAAATCACCTCTGAACCTAGCTTAGGCCCTAAACAGCCAATAAATGGTTCCATTGCCAGGATCAGGATCTGCATAAGAGTTGTCTGATGTCGTGTCACTAGAATCCGACAAAGAAAGAAATTGAAGAGTGGCTGGACAGAAATATTCACGAGTTCACGGCGCAGGAAAATAGGAATCCACAAATATAGAAGGAAGAGTGGTTAGAGCACTACTTATATACAGAAATCCATGAAATTTACTTTGCATCCTTCCCCTCTAAGTTGTACGAGTGGATCGTGAAGCTAGCAAACAGTCAAGGAAGGTGTAGGCTCAACACACCTATTGTGTGGATTCCAGAGTTGGTGCACAGACTAGAAGCATTGGAAGATAAGATTGCACGTGTTGTGGACCATTGGCTCGATCGAATTATAGGAGGGTTTATCACCAAGTTCACGGTAGATACTTCAGTCAGCTATAGTGAGGTGGAACGACGCTTCCTCAAAGGACGGCAAGGTAAGTATGTTAAATCTTTGAACACTTGGATTAAAATGCTACTATGTGAAAATTGCGTTATGTGAATAAATTGATGTTTGGGGCTACACAAAGTGGGAGGATCTATAGAAATGAAGGTAGCGTAGAAATAGAAACTAGCCCCTTGATTTTGCCTTGGCGAGAAAGTGAGGAAGAGCTTGCGAAAGTTTCACCAAGAAGTGCGAACAGTTTGATAAGGCACTAAATCCCGTGCATACCACCCCCACCTACACCACCACCAGTTTCAGCATCTTCACCCCGATCTCCGCCCACACCACCTCTGCCACCACCAAAGTTCAATATGGCGAGCACAATAAAGTTTTCGGTGTTCAAAGGAGTAGGGAACAAAGATCTGGACCAATTTTGGTTCATGGTAAGGTTGTATGGGAAGCACAAGCAGTCATGGATGACAGTATAAAGAAGGCAACGCTGGTAAGCCTTTTTCAAGATCGTGCACTGATGTGGTAATTAAGCATTCCAATGACAATCCAAACGTAGGGATCGTGGATATCCAGGCTACGCTAAACAGGGAATTTAGCAAGCCAAAATCGGAGACACAGTGGATTATCGGGTTTAAGGAAATCATGATGCTTTCAGACAGGACCCCCTAAGAGCCGGATCAGAGACTGAAGGGTATGATTCACGAAGCCAACATGACCTTGACAGATGGGAAGCACCACACATGGTTTGTAGCATCACAAGCACTACATTTAAGGACTGTGTTGTCACAACAGAAGCTATCCACCCAGGCCGAAGCCTTGGATATTGCAATGAGACTGCACGAGACCCCAATACAAGATCCTAGTCTGGGAGTCCAACAGATCCATGCGTAGTTGAAAAACCTATGTCTGGAGATGCAGAGTTTGAAATAGGACAGGACAACTCGCCTAGAGGCATGCGAGCAGGTATGGTGCATAAAGTGCAAAGGCCAGGGACATGACAAGGATCATTGTTTAGTCTTCGCAAACTACTTGGTAGGAGGAGGACCAATGCCATTGAGACTAGAAGCATAAGCAGGACCAAGCGCAATGCCTACACTATGGTGCACTATTTTTCATATAGGAGGGAAGCATGCTATAGATAACTGCCATCTATTATAGAAGTATATGCAAACATGCCAATAGTTGTTATGTAATTTCTGCAGATCAGTGGGCCATGATGAGTGCACATGTAGAAATTATGAACTGATGATGGATTAGACCCCTACCCACAGAGTTCAAGCCGAAATGCGAGCCCTCAATTAAAATGCAGGAATGGAATGCACTAGATTTCAGGGGTACGGACGTGGTCGAGATGGAATGGGACCAATAAGGGGATGTAGACAGTTGATTTGTTACAATTGCGGAGGGCTAGGGCATCATGCATGTGATTGTACAAATCTGACGAGTGCATCATGTTTATATTGTACCCATTTTGATCATGAGACGGAGGACTACCCCACACTAATAGCGAGGTTGTGTGATAAAGGAACACTCTGGCTTCCCCCAAATCAAAACCTGCAAATGATGAGGTCTCAGCCATGCAAAGAGGTCTCGAATGTAAACATCGTGCTCCGAAGTGGTATCATGATAGGAAATGACAAGGGCAAGCAGCCCAAAGAAAGTTCTTGGGTTTGTAAGGCGCCAACAAAGGAACCAAAGTTCGATTCAGAGTTCGTGAAGGAGACATTCATGGAAGCTAAGAAGAGCTTGATGGAAGCCTCCACTTCAGGTAGTAAAGACAAACTAGAACTAGAGATGGACCCATCAATGCTCACTTCCTTTCTGGAGACATGTATGAAGCTGCTACGTGAAAACAAGGCTGTGAAGGGACTGTAAGAACTCATCACTAGGTGCATTGGGTCCGGAGAACCACATGTAGTGTGAAAGATAGAGAAGCACACAACGCAAATGGGAAGGGAGATGAGATTGATTGCGCAAATCGGGGAATATGAAATGGATCAAGTGATTTTGGATTTAGAATCGAATGTGAATGTCCTGCCAAAGAAGACATGGGAGTGCATGGGAAGGCTCGTGTTGCAATGGTCTCTTATTCAACTACGAATGGAAAACCACCAAAAGATCCTACCGATGGGAATATTGCAGGGAATAGTGATAGATATCGAAGGTGCCAGCACGCTTGCAGATTTCAAAGTGATAGAGATTGTTGATTACAGAAATCCTTATCTTGCACTACTAGGAATAGATTGGGCCACTGACATGAATGAAGTGATAAATCTAAAGAAGCGTAAGATGATTTTTGAGAAAAATTCACTACGCGTAGTGATACCTTTAGACCCTATGGAAGGATCGTGCTACACAGAGCCAGTGCACGATGACGATCTAGACTGTATCTACAAGATAACTGCTTGGGAACAAGATTGGGTGAATCCTACAGCGGATGGCAGGATTTTGTGGGAGCCCAAAAGCTCCTGCACATCAGATTCAGATGAGGAAATAGAACGATGGAAGAATCGGTTACATAAGGTAACCACGCTCAATTGAAACATGATGGTAAGATCACTGCGTTGCGTGACAACAGAGGTAAAGGATCTACCTATGTGTGATGGGTTGAGTGACGTGGATGATTTCCTGAAAACGTTTGAAAAATAAGTACCAAAACAATAGAATTTTGATGCTCTGAAATGGGCACTGCGTGCTACGCCCGCAAGATGGTAGGGTACGCATCAAAGAAGTTTTGAGGATTGGTGCGAATGTAGAAGGATGATGCTCATATGTTTTGGAAAAACTCGGATGAGGATGAAATTCAGGTATGACGAATGAAACATCATGCACGCCCACCTCTCTAGATGGGTACAGGCATATGGTATGAAACCTACACGAACGCACACTATCCTCGCGATAGGAAATGAGACCAACAAGCAAGAGTGGGAAAGATGATGGCACGAAAGGAGAAGTATGATAAGACCAAGCAAATTGAAGATTATCCACGTAGAAGCCTTTTACAAAGTATGTGAAGTACTGAACACGGTCCAACAGGTGAGATGCATTGACTGGGACCCACGCGTACCAACAGTTCTATGGGCTTACAGGACCACTTGCAAAACCTTGGCTACGTGGACACTTCTGATGTTGTAGTATGAAGTAGATGTTGTAATCCCTATGGAACATGCAAAGCCTAGTCTGCACATGGTGGCACCCTTAGATACGACAGTTCACGAAGCTCGGAAAGAAGGAATCACATAGCCACAAGAGATAGAACACATGAGACTTGAGGAAGAAATCCAATAGGGAAACCTTAGACTCCATGAACTTGAAAAAGAAAGGGTATAGTTAAGGGAGAAAAGTGCTTTGATGGATGCAGAGGTCAAGAATCTGGAAGACGAGATAAAGGAAGAGTTTGTCGCCAAGAAAACTAGGATGATATGGCAATGTGCATATGATCATACTGACAAGTTTGAGAACTATCGCCATGAATTGTTTAGTTTGATTCCTTGGCTTGGACCGAATATTGTTAAGCGTAGTGACCAGGATAGCGCATTGCAAATGAGGAAGTTCACAACCATAGAAGGTGGGGATTCTTCAAGAATCATGATAGAGGATAGTATGATGCTCCACACAGGTGGTGAGACCACCTAACTAGCCAAGGGAAGGATATTCTTAGTGCTCCAGGCAGTTGGAAGGGAGTGCGGGACTATAAACTATCCTGTCCGAGAGCTGCGCGATGTTGGAGATGTGCGTAGAAGCAGAGAGTCACAAGGTCTGCAACCACGCATGGGGGACTACGCTGCCACATGGATTTGCCAGAAAGTGACCATTGAAGTCACTGTTCATGATGGGATGATCGACTTGAGGACAAATGAAGTGGGCGGTGGAAATTTAAGATGCGATTTATGGGCAAGATTTGGGAAAATCTGCTGCCAAGAATGCATTAATGAACCAGAATTAGGGGAAATGATCGAATTCGAATTCAAAGGGAACTATAAAATGTGAAGGGTTGCCCAACAAACAACACTTGGTCATTTGAGAATTAAGCGATTGAGAAGAGCCCTGAGCGTTGTGAGACAAGCGTTGATTGAGCCCCTGGATTCGCAAGTGACAGATTACAGCCCAGATACGATGACAACAACTAAGGATGGTCTGGGAATAGAGAAGGTATCCTCCAGTGAGGCCACGCAGACCGCAATTGTGGAGGATGTTCCCGAAGGTGCCGGGGTTGTGGCAGAGATCCCAAAATCACCGTGTATGCCAAGACCCAAGAATTATAAACAAGCAATGGCTCCAATATGCGTGTCCCCGAGGAACCCACTGCACAAAAAACTATCAATGAAAGAAAAGGGGAAAGTTGTCACAATAGAAACAGATGAGGAGGAGGAAGATTTGCAGGCCCTTATCATTGCAGAAGAAGAAGACAAAGGCATGGAGGATGATATTCAAACTACACGCTATATGATGACACTGCTCGCATATGTCCCCCCACAAAAATGGAAGGCCAAAGTGCCCAAAGACCTATAAGAAACCAATAGTTCACTATAGACCCCTCTACTCCTAGACGACATTGTGTTTGAAGGCATGCACCTGGACCACATGCCAACCATGAAGTTTGAAGATTGGGACCTCACTGACTGCAAAACTGGGAATCTCATGAAGAAGAATAGCACAGGGGTGGTGACAACATTAGAGCCACAAAAGTGGCTGCCCGAAGTGGAAAAGGCTGAGCTACTAAACATATTATGGGTGTCGCATTTCTGCCATGCCCCAATAGCCATTTTCATCATCAGGCAGTTGCTCTACCTAGTGCATGATGGGTATCTATGGCTAGAGGAGTCTATCCCCATCACAGTAGACCTAATCCATCGCATTTCTGGGCTACCATACAAAGGAAAGGACCCCGCAACCATATCGAAAGGGAAGGGTAGTGATTTGCCCCTCGCAGAGGCCATGAAGACAAAGTAAAAGATGGAGAAGAAGAAGAGGGGCTATGCTATGTCCAACATCAAGGACAAAGCGGTACACGTAGCAACCCAAATCCTGGCTGGAAAAGTCATGCGAAAGTTCCGCGCATATGAGGTACTTGCACCGGTGATCACACTGGCCGAGCAGTGTGCGAAGGGGGTCTAGTTCAACTGAGTTGAATTCCTCTACACAAAATTCTTGAAGAATTATCGTGAAGCCCAGGAGTAGGGTAAAACCTTCCACTATGAGTGGTTGGTGCTATCTGTAGTTCTCGTAGCGGGGGAACTACTGGAAGAAAGTTAATTCCCTAGCATTGAAAGAGAATTACCGGAGGCCATGAAGTACGCTTCGTTCTAGGCCACGAAGGATGCGAAAAGGATATGTGGCAGCAAGATCCTCTGGGTGCTCATGGCGATGAAGATCCGAATGTGGATCAACCAGAAGTCGTGTTTGTCTCACATAGTGTATAACAGTCTGTATAGTTTTGCAGACTTTAAGGCTGATATGCAAAACATCTTTATCAAGGCGCATAAGGATCCGGCGAAGTAGTAGACGAAGCTATGTTTTGTAGCCACTGACTATTCCATTTTCATTGTCTTGGAGGCATCTCCCTCGGAATGGTGTGCCCTAGATCTTGTAGAACTCGAGAGGGCGGCAACGTAGAAGAAGAAGGATAATGCCAAGCTGTGCGTCACATAGTTGGTGGAGAAAATATGGATGGAAAAAATAGCAGCTGAAGAACGGGTGGCACAAGAAGTTGCACAGAAAGTCGTTGAGCAGAAAAAGGCCACAGAAGTAGTAGCAGCAGCACAGGAGGCAAAGGAAGCAATCGATAAGGTGGACGATGGCCAAGCAACACCCTCAGAGGTGGAGGAGGCAGAGGAAGCATAAACAATAGAAGGGAGCGGAGACCCATGGATTGCATCCATACAGTTGAAGCGCCCACACATGGTAGAGAAAGAAATATCGAGGAAGAAGGTCAAGGCCTCGAAGTTGGCCATTGACCCGATCACCCTAACTGAGGGTGACCTCCATGACATCGACGAGATAGTGCATGATGTCACAAACGAGGCCATTCAGGATTTCATGCAGGAGCACCAAACTATGTTGGGAGCTCTCAAGGCCCAGTTGTAGGAGTTATAGGTGCGCCCCCCTCAGGCAGGGACCCTTTCAACCCACCTCAGAGCAGGATCCTCGATAGCAGAGCAGATGATGCGCGCATGGATGGAAAACACAATAGTGTTTTCGGAAGGGTCCCTAGTAGTAGCGAATGAGGCCGATAGATTTTTGGTGATCATGATGAAAGGCCTTGGCCTTAATCTGGCTGCCCTTCCGCGTGAAACACTATATCTGTTACAGGATGGGATAATGACAGAACTGCGCGCTAGTGAGAGTCACACAATCCAAGTCCTCAGCAAGTAAAAGATAAACATGGAACAACTCAGCTTGTAGCACAATGAATTGGTGTCGCAAAATCAGCAGTTGGTGTAGGTGGTAGATGACGCTTGCCGACACGTCCCGGAGCTAGCCATCCCAGAAGGCCTACCAGTAGAGGTGCGGATCTGCAAGTTAGCTACAGGAGTTCACGAGGCTAGGGAAGAAATGACCAAAGTTCAGTTGGAGCTGAATCTTTAGATTGCCGAGATGTGGTTAAAGGTGCAACCATCCACTCCCCCGGAAGTTAGAGAACAATGCGCTAGCACTATTACAGCAGGATTGGAGGAAATTGGAGGTGTAGTATGAGACTACACTAGCATGTTGGAGGAAGCACTTGAGGTACTAACGACTCTGCAGGAGGACCCTAACATCCAACGCTTAGAAATAGAAGCTCGAGAACTCGTGAAGCAATATGATAGTGTCTGAGGAACTGCGCAAACAGTAGTCCTCACCCAGAGGCTTGCGAGGATGAAACAAGCTAAAGCACTAAAGGAACAGGTGGATGCATTGCGCCACAAGGAGGCAATCTCAAAGCACGCATCCAGCCATGGATCAACGAGGCCTTCACTACCACGGCAAAAATTAAAGGAAAGCTCACACACATACATGGGATGCACACATTAATGTAGAGAAACACTCCAGAATCAGAGGTCTCAGAACAACGAATGCAGTAGATTTAGCAAGCAGCAGCTTAGTGCACTGCTGGCCTCAGCACAGTTCAAGAACAGTTGGAGGGACTCCTCTCCAAGATCAATGTGCAGACAAAGTGATGCGAGTCATGATGTTTATGTTGGGGGCTTGTTCGACATGGAATCCCCCCAAGGCATGTTTTGGGGTTCAAAGCCCAATTTTTGACCCAATATTTTTGTAAATACTTCGCGAATTGTGGGTGCGGAGCGCAAAATGTATGATAGAGTCACAGGGTTGTCCACCCTAGTCTTGTAATGTAATGTCAGCCTACCGATGGTCTGTAGACCATGGGATTGTATAAATAGAGCGAGGTTCTAAGTGTAAATTAAAACTAACTAAGGAAGAGATAGTGAAGTAGAAGCGAAGAGAAAGAATCTAAGTGTCTAAGCGTGTCTTGGGTCGTAGAGTAGGAGAAGGCTCTGCAGATGAGTGCACAGAGTGATGAGCCCAAGAAATGGGTAATTATATGGGCTCATTTAGCCTCCTAATTCGACTTAATCCACCATTCTCATTAGTTTATTGCATCCTTTTGATTATATTTATGCTAATAGAGTGAATTGGGTTAGTCATTATGCCAAAATGTCTAACGTGTGCTTTATGCATATTTTTGGTCAATTTTGAGACAAAATCAATGGTTTAATGAGCATTTGGCAGCCAAATTCGTGGAAGAACAAGGGAGAGGATTTGTAGAGGGTGTCCCCTTCATTTATGATCCCTTACTTTTAATTCTCCATCAAAAACTCGGAGCACAAAGCCAAGGGGCAACCAAGCAAGTCAAGTAGGACTGTTGTTATCTTCAATTCTAGGAAGCCGAGTTCCTTGATTTTAGGAGGACTGTTGGAGGTCCCCATTTGTATAAATAAGAAGGCTTAGGGTCTCAGTTTTGTTAGTCAGATTTTAGTTAGATTTTAGCCATTTGATAGTCTATTTTTTCACTTTAGTGCAGCCCTGTAATCAGATCATTTTCGAGTTCTTTTGCAGATAGTTTTTATGATGTAACTATTGTTTTTTGATCAATGAAGATGAATCCAGCTTTGATCTAGCTCTGATCTTTCTTAGGAGGCTGTAGCTCTTAGGGTTGGGCCCAATCCAAGTGCCCAGTACCTCCTTTGTGTACGTTTATGTGTTTTTACTACATTCATAGAATAATTTCTGCTATATAGGTTAAATCTTGCTTTGTTACTTAGGTTGTTTTTGATGATTAATGTACTTGTTCTTGCTTCAGGTTGATTTGATAGTTTGGTGACAGAAACAATCCATAAAAAGGCTACCAAGAAATCCTTGATCTTCTTTCTCCCTCCTTGGGATTATGAATTGAGACCAAGGCACACTTGCTGCCACAAAAACACTGTTTTTGCCTTCCAATGCAATTGCTAGTGTTAGATTTCGAGTTGGAGAAGTTGATATCAGTTGTGATTTTATGTTTAGATTTGTTCTTGCCAAGTTTCCATAGCTTTCTTGCATGATTTCTTGTCTATAAATTCCTGTTCATCACGTTTCTAGTTTTTAGGTAAGATTAGGTCAAAAATAGATAAATCTCTGTTTTTTTAGTCTTTGCTTGGATCAGTTTTGGAAAGAAGTGTGTAGAACACCTGTAAGACACTCCAGCCTATCCTTCCTCCATCATACAACGTACTCTAGTCCCTCACTCAAGATCTCCTTCACTCATTCGCCATACTTTCCCAACTTGCCCTAATTTCTACATATTTGTGCAACATTGCTTCCTTCATCTTTGAACAAATCCAACCATCTTCATCACTCCTGAGCTTCATTTACCAGGTCCTAGATCCCTTAAAATCCCCATCCATCCTTCATTTCCACTTTCCCACCATTTTTCCGCCATCAACCCTCTAAAAACCACTTTTAGCCTATTCCTGTAGAACTTCATGTAGATCCCTTACAACCTCGTGTAGAAGTTCACGTGAGTGATTTTTCGCGATCTAAGTGTGGTGGAAATATCTAGAAGGGTGCTAGGGACCCATTAGGTCCTCTACACACCTTCCCAACCTCCTGCAAATGCCCACTCCAGTTCCTTCCGCCAATAAACATCTGCACAGTAAAAAATAGTTAAAACACATACATAATAATTCTACGTAAAATTGCTCAAAAATACAAAAAGATGATTTTTCCATATTTTACTTCAGAAGTAGCTTAAACACATGCATCTTACCTTTTCAGTAGTCAATGGCATCCATTTCAGTAGCTTACATCTCTTTTCTTGCACAAGTGGGGTCAGTCGGTAAAACTAGGGTTTGCTAGGGTTTGCGTTTCCTTTCAGTTTTCATCTTCTTTCTGTAAGTAGACTAGCCTCTTTTGATTTAGCTTTTGTCCATCACAATTAAAAGCTTCTTCTAAGAACTCATAGAAGTTGGCTTAAGCTCCTAGCGAACTTGTGCCAGCTGATCAAGTGACAGCTTGTAGTAAGGTCTAGTACCTGTGCATATAGCACCATCGCTTCCAAGTTTGCTACGAACTACCGGGTTGATAAAAGTAAAGTAGGGAGTCTCAGGAGTTGCAGCATCATTGCTGCAATACTGGAGCTCCTAGTAGTCTACAACTATGTGTGCGGACCCATGCATCTGAGTGCGCAGGGTGGAGTCGAATCTATAGCTGAGGAAGAAAATAATAAAGAGAAGCTTTATCTTAATTCTATGTATCTGTTCTTAGGTTATTACATGTTTGATATAAACTACAAATATACTGTTTATTTACTCCGCGCACTTGTATGAATGATTTATATTTCCAATTATAATCTAACGCATACAAGTAGGATAAGTTAATCAACTAACAGTGGAATACTAGTAAGGGTTTGGGTAATAACAGTGTTCGACCCTTCAGTAGGGTTCCGCGAAGGCAACATCTCAGGCTGCGAGGTAAGGGAAAGTGTGCGTAGCAATGTGTGTACAGGGTTGAACCGCGGACCTCTTGAACTCATCAGATATCTCCAGGGTGTGGAAACCTACTTCTAGCACCCTCCCATACTACTACGGGTGAGACCTCAGTCCGCTCTCCACGGACTGTTGCCGAAAGGGCCAGTAGTACCAGGATTTGTTTGGCTAAATCACCTTTGAACCTGAGTCAGGCCCCAAAAAGCCATCATGGGTCTAGACACAAACAAAGAATCTATGGAAAAATTCCTTAATCTAGAATCAAATAAGAGGGCCTACCTCTTAGAAAGATATTCCGCTTAGTGATGATCCTGCTTCCTTACTCCAGCTACTTTCTGTTTCCTTCCTTCGAATACCTGTAACAAGCAAACAAACAACAACAACAATTGTGACAGCATACAAATTTCATTCAATCTACTTAATAGGTCTAAGGAAGATTAAGCTATAAAATGTAAAATAACACTTCAATGTAGGAAATTGTTGGGCGCGAGATCCCCCAAGGGTAGTTTTGGGGCTTAGAGCCCAGATTTTGGTCCAATTTTGTAATTCCAATGTAAAGACTCTGCATTTTGTGGGTGCAGAGTGCGTAGTTGTTAAGGAGCCATAGGGTTGTCTGCCTTTATTTTGATAATGTAATGTCGGTTTTAAAAGATCTACCCATGGTCCGTAGACCATGGGATTGTATAAATACAGAGAATCTCTAAGTAGTCAAAGGCATATAATATCTAATACAATATGGAAAAGCAATGAAGATGTATGTGAGATAGCTCTAAAGAGTAAGTCTAAGTTTTGGGTCGTAGCATAGGTAGAGGCTCTGCTGCTAAGTGCGCAGAAGCCTAGTAGTTTGTCGTTGAGTGCGTGAACCACTGCAGCTAAGTGCACAGGGTGAGTCGAGTCTGTAATCATCTGGAACTATTAATAAAGAGAAGTATTCTATCATTTCTGCATCTTTATTTCCTGTTTATGCATCTGTTATATTGGGTATGACTTTCACTTCTAATGCTTATATGATGCACAAATGTGTATAACTGCATTGGTTAAGTGAACGCTAGTAAGAACATCCATTTTCACAAAGCTAACTAGGATCTGTTAATAAGATAAGTAAGATACTTAGCATAGTTTAGGAGATATCGCAGCTCACTGCCTTAGTAGTGCGAAAGGACTTCAGCCCATGGTTAGGGTTGCACAAAAGCCGATGGTAACACTTCGTGAAGGTACTGAATGATAGAGTAGAGAGTGAAGCAACCTACATGAAGGTAAGTATAGTTGGAATAAACCGGCATCACAAAAATCTTAAGGGTGTAGAAACTGGTTCTAACATCCTCCCATACTGCTTCAAGTGAGACTTCAGTCCGCACTCTGCGGGCTGATGTCGAAAGGGCCAGTGGTGTAGTGATTTGTCTGGCTAACTAATGATGAACATGGGTTAGGACCCCTCAAGCCAACAAATGGTTCTGTTGCCGAGACTGGAATCTGCATAGAGATGTGTAATGTCATATCATTGTAATCCAACTAAGAAAGAAATCGAAAGCTAGTTGGACAGAAGAATTCACGATTTCGCGGCGTAAGAAAACAAAAACCCGCGACTGTCAAAAGAACAATGGTTAGATAGCTACCTGTATACGTAGATCCACGAAATATTTTTCACCTCCTTCCCTACTGAGCTATAGGAGTGGATCACGAAGCTATTAGATAGCCAAGGAAGGTGGAAACTTGACGATCCTATTACGTGGACCCTGGAACTAGTGCGAAGATTGGAAGCACTGGAGGATAATATCGCATGCACCGTCAATCATTGGCTCAATCACATTATAGGAGGATTTGTTACTAAGTTCGCAGTTGACAAATCAGTTAGCTACAACGAGGTAGAGCAATGCTTTTTCAAAGGACCACGAGGTAAGTACATAAAATATTTGAATACTTGGATTAAAATGTTGTTGTGAAAAAAGTGGGTTATGCAGTTACATTGATTTTCAGGTCTATGCGAAGCAGAAGAATTTATAGGAACGAAGGAAATAAGGGTCCAGAAAATAACCCTTGATTTCACCTCCGCGATGGGACAAGGAAGAGCTTGCGAAGGTCTCTCTATGAAGTGCTATTCATATGATAAGACAAGGAATTCCACGAATACCACCTCCGCCCACACCATCACCGACTTCACCTCCATCACCTCCAAATTCACCTATACCACCTCCACCACCACTGCGATTCAGTATGGTGAACATAGTGAAGTTGCCTTTGTTCAAACACTTGGGAAATGAGGATCTGGACCAATTCTGGTTCGTAGTGAAGGCTGTATGGGAAGCTCAAGGTGTTACAGATGACCATATAAAGTAAGCAACACTGGTTAGAACCCTGCAGGATCGCGCACTAACCTAGTATATTAAGTACTCCAACGATAACCCAAATGCAAGAGTAGCAAACATCAAAGCAACACTAAATAGGGAATTTAGCAGCCTAAATATAAAGCACAGTCGATTATTGGATTCAAATAAATCATGATGCTACTATGCAAGATGCCCGGGGAATTAAATCAGAGGCAGAAATGTATGATTCGTGAAGCCATCATGAATTTGACATATGGAAAACATCACGAGTGGTTTATGGCTTCACTACTACCACACTTAAGAAGTGCATTGTCATAGCAGAAGATAACAACTTAGGCAGAGGCCCAGGAGATTTCCATGAGACTACATGAGACCCCGATGCAAGATCCTAATCTCGGAGTTCAGCAGATTCATGTGGAGTTGAAGAATCTGTGCCTTGAGATGCAAAGCTTGAAGAAGGATAGGACAGTTTGACCAGAAGTGTGAGAAGAAGTATGGTGTGTGAAATGCAAGAGTCAAGGTCATGACAAATACCACTGCTTTGTCTTCACAAATTACCTTGCAAGGGGAGGACCGATGCCTCTAAGGCAAGAAGCTCAAGCAGGACCTAGCGTGGTGCTTGCTTTGTGGTGTGCTATCTATCAAGTAGCTAGAAAGCATGCCATGAATAACTGCCACTTGTTACAGAAGTATATGCAAGCTCTGCAACAATTTTTTTGTAACTTTTGTAGCTCAGCGGGACATGACGAGCGTACTTGTAGGAGCTATGAATTGATGATGGATAGAACTACTACCTACAAGGTTTAGGCCAAAACACGGTCCCTTGATGAGAATTCAGGGATAGTGCGAATGGGATTTTAGGGGCACGGACGAGGCCGAGGAAGAGGAGGACCCAGTATAGGTCGCAGACAGTTGATTTGCTACAATTGCGGAGGGCCAGGACATTATGCCCACGATTGCACTAATCCAACGCATCCATCATGAAAGTATTTCACGCTATTTGATCACGAAATAGAAGATTGTCCTATGATGATAGCTAGGATACATGACAAAGGAACTCTACCACCTCCCCCAACTCAGAACCTACAGATGATGAGGTCTGAGCCATGCGAGAAAGATCCGAACGTAAATATTGTGCTACGAAGTGGAATCACGATGGGAGATGACAAAGGGAAATACTTGGAAGACAGTACTTGGGTTCGCAAAGCTCCAACAAAGGAACCTGAGTTTGATTTGGAGAATGCTCAGGAAACCTTCATGGAAGCTAAGAAGAGCTTTGCTGAGGCCTCCACTTCAGGAAGCAAAGATAAGCCAAAACTGAAGATGGACCCCTCTATGCTCACTACTTTCATGGAAACCTATATGAAGTTACTGCGGGACAGTAAGGCTGTCAAAGGGTTACAGGAACTTATCAATAATTGTGTTGGGACTGCGCCAGGTGAACTGCGTGTAGTCCATAAGATCAGAAAGCATAAAACAAGGACGGGGCATGAAATGAGACTCACCACATAGATCAGAGAATAAGAGATGGATCAAGTCATCTTGGATTTGGGATCAAATGTGAATATGTATTAACACAAACATGGGAATGAATGGGAAGACCTACGTTGTAATGGTCTCTGATTCAATTGAGAATGGTGAAACAAAAGAAAATCATACCCATGGGGTGATTGCAAGGAATAATCGTGGATATTGAGGGAGAAAGCACGCTGGCAGATTTTGAAGTGATAGAGATTGTTGATGATAGTAATCCCTACACCGCGCTCCTAGGAATTGACTGGGCCACAGATATGAACGGGGTAATCAATCTGAAGAATCAGAAGATGATCTTTGAGAAGAAGTCACTACGCATAATAGTACCCCTGGATCCTGCCGAAGGATCACGCTATACAGAACTAGTCCACAACTATGAGAGTGATGATGATCTAGACTACATCTACAAGATAACAGCATGAGACCAAGACTGGGTGAATCCCACCACAGATGGGTGGATTACATGGAAGCGTGAGAGTTCCTGCACTTCAGATTCCAACAAAGAAGTAGAATGATGGAAGAATCGTTTACACGAGGTAACTACGATGAATTGCAATATGATGACCTGGTCGTTGTGCCATGTGTCATCAGAAGAAAGAACTATGACTACTTATGATGGTCTAAATGAGGTATATACCTTCTTGGATGCATTAAAAGGGAGGTGCTGGAAAAGAAATGCTTCCTGGCCTTGGACTGGGTGTTGGGCGCTATGCTCGCAAGATGATGGGGTATGCACAAAGTAAGCTTTGATGATTGTTGTGAATGTTAGAGAATGATGCGAGCACGATTTGGGAAGCCTAAGATGTGATAGACAGACAATTATGATGGACAAGATGATCTGTGCATGCATATGGCCAAGTGGACATAGGCCTATGGAGAAAAGCTACAACCTGGGTGGGTGCACCTATTCTGTAATAACCTAGATGTTATACCAATGAACTGGTATATAAAAATAGAGCTCCACCATGGGATAGGTGAATGGGATATCTTGCACAAAGGGTTCATGATGACCTTTAATTTTGAGGATGGGTGGGACAGTATTGATGAAGCACTACAAGAGGTGAAAGCAGCCATCTTTAGGATACCACAAGAGCCTGTAGACCTGATTCAACCTGAATGAGATACTCAACTTATTCGCACATTGGAATGTTATAATGTAACTGCTGAAGAGGAGGATGAGGATCCACAAAATATTAACATTTTATAAACAGAAGGCCATTGCAAGGTTCAAGGACCACAGATTGAGAACCTTGATATAGCTGCGTTGGTGAAAACTAAGCAGGAGAACATTGGTACAAAGGTAGAACCCAAATTCATGAAGATCAGAGACTAATAGGATGACGCAGTGATGGATAAGTTCATTGAATTACTTCCCGAGTATCAGGAGTTATTCCCGACCAAGTTTACAGATTTGAAACAAATAATCAGAGATCTAGGAGTGATGAAGATCACATTAAAGTTCGATGGGAATCCAGTTAAGCAGAGACCTTACCACTTAAATACAAAATACAAGGAGAAGGTCTGCGTAGAACTAGACAAAATGCTTGCAGCAGGCATCATTGAGCCTGTGGAAGAATCCGATTGGGTAAGCCCAATGGTGGTGCAAGAGAAGAAAAAGAAGGATGAGAGAAGGATATATGTGGATCTCAGAAAATTGAATGACACTTGTGTGCATGATCCATTCCCATATTTTCTCATGGATGAAGTGTTGGAAAATGTAGGTGGTCAGGAATCATATTCTTTCACTGATGGGTTCTCGGGGTACCACTATATCAAAATCACACTGGAGGATAGGAGCAAAACAACCTTCGTGATTGAGTGGGGTTTCTTTCAATATATTGTCATTCCTTTTGGATTGAAGAATGCGCCTTTTATCTTTTCACACGCAGTTGGTGTGGCATTCAAGGAGTATATTCATAAGTTTTTGGAGGTCTATTTTGATGACTAGATTGTCTTTGGGCTAGTTAAGCACCATGTAGCGAGCTTGCGGTTGATGCTGGATACCTGTCAAAGATACCAAATCACGCTCAACCTCAAGAAGTTTCTATTTCTAGTTCCTTTTGGGAACCTATTGGGGCATGTGATTTGCAAACAAGGGCTGATGGTAGATCCTACGAAGATCGTGGTGATTCGGAACTTGGAAGCATCGAGAAGTGTGAAATAGTTGCACACTACTCTGGGACATACAGGGTATTACAGAAATTTTATCAAAGGTTATGCCCAAATCACTGCGCCAATGGGAAAATTATTTAAGAAGGATGTCACGTTCTGTTGGAACGATGACTGTAAGAAAATCTTGGATATATTGAAAGAAAAGATGGTTACTGCACAAATTCTAGTCTTCCTGAACTAGAAGAAAGCGTTCCATGTACATGTCAATGCGTCGTGTATAACGTTGGGGGTAGTACTAACATAGGATGGCGGAGAAGGCTTGTATCACCCTATCACATTTGCAAGCTGCAGGTTATCCAAAGCAGAGAAGAGTTATTCCACGACTGAGCGCAAGGGGCTAGCTATGGTATATGTGCTTGAGAAGTATCGACACTACTTACTAGGAGGCTAATTTAAGATGTATACAGATCAATCCGTGCTAAAGTACCTAGTCAATAAGCCTGTGTTGGGGGGGGTAATTTGCAGATGTATTTTATTGTTCCAATAGTACGATTCCGAAGTTGTCGTGAAGCCTGGATGATTGAATGCGGGACTAGATCACCTGTCATGCATCGAGACAAGGGAGGAACCTACTAGTCTGGAGGAAGGATTACCTGACGTAGAACTCTTTTCTGTGCATGTAGCGGATGGACATTTCGCAGATGTAATACACTTTCTAACAAATAAAACTATGCCAAAAGAATACTCTGTCTAGTAGAAGAAGGAATTAGTCGTACGTGGGGCACATTTCTCTATCATTGGTAGGAATCTATATAAGATGGGGAATGATGAAATACTGCGAAGGTATGTACCTGAGTTTGAACGAAGCAACATCCTCGTGGATGCTCATGGGGGCGTCGCAGGAGGAAATTATGCAGGAAGAGCAACCATGAAGAAGATTGTATGCATCGGGTTTTGGTGGCCAACCCTTCATCAAGATTCAAAAGAATATTGCAAGGAATGTGATGTATGTTAGTGGACAAGAAGGCCATCGCGGAGAGATGAAATGCCTTTGAATCCAAAAATGACATTGCAACCTTTTGAAAAGTGGGCAATAGATTTGTATGACATATTAAACCTCAAGGAAAGATAGGCGCGAGGTATATTATCACTACGATGGAGTATCTGACTCATTGGGCAGAAGCATAGCCGGTGAAGGATTGCATAGGCATGACTGCCGTGAAGTTTCTATTTGAACATGTACTAACGCGATTTGGATGTCCAAAGATCTTGATGAGTGATCACGGTACACACTTCCTGAATGAGACAATCAGCGCACTAATGGAGGAATTTCAGGTGTATCACCAGAAGAGCACACCTTATAACCCACAGGCTAACATGACAATGGAGGCATTCAACACAGTGCTTGAAAATGCACTGACCAAGGTATGAAATTCACAACGAAGTGATTGGGACCTACGCATACCTGTAGTGCTATGAGCTTATCAAACGACATGCAAGAAATTGACGGGACATACACCTTTTAGGCTTGTCTATGGAGTGGAAGTTGTAATGCCTATGGAATACATCATGGCTAATCTATGCATAGCACGGCTTATAGGTATGATGGATCACGGAGCCTTGGAGGAAAGGCTCACACAATTGGATGAGCTTGGAAAAGAATGATTTTTGGCTGGATTTCACCAACAGGTCCAAAAACAGTGTGAAAAGGCATGGCACGACCGACGCATCAAGCTATGCAAATTCAACATAAATGATCTGGTGTTTTTGTATGGTAGTAAGTTTGATATATTCCTAGGAAAGTTCAGGATGCATTGGTTAGGGCCATATATTATTAAGGATATTATAACGGAGGTGTGGTATAGCTAGTCAAGTTAGATGGAGAACCCTTCCCAGGAAAGGTGAATGGTAGTCACTTGAAGCCATACAATGGCGATCCGACGACGTGACTATATGGGAGTAGCACAGTATTAGCACTCCAGGCCAGTGAAAGGAGGTGCAAGACTATAAACTACTCTACCTGTGAACTTCGTTATGTCAGGACTACGCGCAGTAGCGAAGTGTCACAAGGTCTGTGATAGTGCGAAGATAGTTGTAATGGCATGTAGGTCTGCCAGAAAGTGACTGTTAAAGTCACTATTCACGATTTGATGCTTGGTTTGAGGCCAAATGGAGCAGGCGACAAGCATTTAAGGTGAACTTTATGGGCTAGATCCTTGAAAATATACCACCAATCTAGCATTAATGGACCGAATGTGGGGGGAATGGTCGAATTCAAATTCAAAAGGCGCTATAAATTACAAGTGGAATTCTAGCAAACAACACTTGGAAATTTGAGAACTGAGTTGTTGCGCACTCAAGTATTCATGAAACGATACTTATTCAAGACTCTGAAAGATAATTCATAGTTTGAGAAACTACCAGAGACACTGAAAGAACTATGGAGTAGCACTATGTCAGCACTCAAAGAAGCCATGGACATAGGAGTAGTGACAGCTAAGGAAGCTGCGCAGGAAATTGTAGAAATGGAAGCCTAGAGAGTGCCAAAATAATTGTTGAGGTCCCTAAATCATTGTGAACACTGAGACCCAAGAAGGATAACCAGGCCATGATCTCGGTGTGCGTCTCTCCCCGAAATCCATTGAGGACCAAGCTCACATTGTAGGAAAAGGGTAAGGCCATTAATCTAGAGGCCGATGAGAAGGAAGCGTTTGAAGAAATCCTGGTGAGGACAAGGATGTAGAGATGGAAGTTGAAACCCAGGGTGTGGACCCTATTACCTAGTTACTTGAATATGTGCCTCCATGCAAGGGTAAAGCCAAGCTGCAGAAGGATATAGATGTGAGAAAGAGATCTATGCAAACTTCACTTCTCCCAGGCGATATTATTTTTGAGGGAGCACACTTGGGGTGGGTTCCTCTGTTGAAATTTTAATATTGGGACCTCGCAAACCACAAGAAGTTCCTTCATTTAGTGACTGCAAAGCTAATGTGCTATATGATAGACGTGACGGCTGGAATGATTGAATTGGAGCCACGCAAATGGCTTAGAGGTGTAGAGAAATCCGGGTTGCTAAACCTGCTTTGGGTACCAAAATACCACCACGCCCTAGTGACCATTTTTGTCATTAGGAAGTTGCTCTGCTTGGTGCATGATGGGTGCTTATGGATGGAGGAGCCCATCCCCATCAAAGACCATCTGATTCACTGAATTATATGGCTACCTTGGTTCAGGGAGGATCCAACAAACATTTTAGAGGGAAAAGGTGGCGAGTTGGCCCTCGCAGAGGCAATGAAAATGAAGTTTAAGTTGGAGAAGAAGAAGCAAGGGTATGCCATCTATAGCATCAATAACCCTGAAATCAAGGTCGTGACACAAATATTGGCAAGGAAGGTGATGCGGAAGTGCCGTACGGATGAGGTACCTGCGCCAATGGTTACAGTAGCAGCACAATGCACAGAAGGGGCCTGTTCAACTGGGCGAACTACCTATGTGACGAGTTCCTTGCAAACTATCGCAAGGCACAGGAGCAAGGAAAAAAATTTCATTACACATGGCTCCTTTTATTGATTGTAGTGGTACCATGGGAGCTGCCCAAAGATAGCCAGTTCCCTTTGGTCACACCAGACCTTTCAGAGGCAGCAAACTATGCTTCCCTATGGGCAACCAGGAATGCATGGAGGATAAAGGAGAGCAAGATATTTTGGGTATTAATGGAGATGAATATCTGAATGGGGATCAATTGCAAGCCGCAGTTGTCACCCACAGTCTATAATAGTTTGTAGGGCTTTGTAGAGTTCAAAGCAAACTTCCACAATGTCTTCATCAGGGCGCGGAAGGACCCTATGAATATGTGGCATCATTTACCGTATTTGGTGACTGATGATGTGATATTTGTAATCGTTGAGTCTTGGTCACCGAAGTGGCACGCTCTAGCTCGCTCCGCGATGGAAATAGAGAAGTTCGTTGTGTAACACAAGAAGGAAGAGACAAAACTTCCGATCTAGCAGAAAAGTGCAGAAAGGAAGAAGTAGTGGCTAAGGCCCAAGCAGTGTGCAATGCTGCGAAGTTGGCAGACAGCAGAAAACAACAGAAGAAGAGCGTGAAGGATAGAAGTCACCTTCCCTCGAACCAGAGACAGACATAGAAAAAGGTGGCGCGGAACCGCAGAAAACATCCACCTAACTCAAGCATCTAAGAACCACGAGTACAGACAGTGTTTTGAAAGAAGACAAAGACATCAAAGACTTTTTTCAGCCCAATCACCCTCACTGAGGGGGATTTGCATGATATCAGAAAAGAAGTGAGGGATGTCACCCCGGAGGCCCTCCAGTAGTTTGAGGAACAACAAGAGTTTGTACTGGGGGTTCTTCAGACAGAGTTGCAGGTGTTAGTGTCAGTCTTTGAAACCTTCCTCCAGTGATCAAACATGCACTTACAAAGTGATTTTAAGGTGTTAAGGTCAAATTTTGTCATTTCAGTGAGTCTTCAAGCAAAATTTGGGCACTAGGTATTAGGTCTAAGGTTTGTTTTCACTCCTTTCAAAGTTGTCCAAATGTCAGTCCATGTCACCATTCAGCTGAATATACCATCATTCAGAGGGTTTTCATCATCATGTTAGGTTCCAATGGGTCATTTTACACCATTTTCATGCTTCAGTTGTGCCTGGGTAAGGCTCATTTCCCTCTCCTAGGGTTTTGAAGGTAATTTCTCTTGGATGGTCAAATCATCAGCAAAACTTGTATCCAGATGTTCATACACCTTCCCTTATACTTAATGTACCTTATTAAACACTTCTCATCACTTATATCCCTCAAATTCCTCATTTTCGCGCAAACCCTAGTTTCTTGCTACAATTTGATAGTTTTCTAGGCTAGGCCTGTGTTTTTCCCTTTTGGACCCCTTCCCCTCACTAAATCTTTGAAATTACACTTTCCCCTACTTCCTGACATCCCTCCATACTTTCCAAAATTTTCTAAAGAATTTAGAAGCCCCTTATCCCCTTCATTTCACTTCATTTTGACAAATCCCCTGTTCCACACATCGGGATAGGTTTTACTCCAATGATGTTTCTGAGCAAGAAAGTATGAATTTGGGAAAATGGAGAGATTTTTTTGTCCAAAATAGACCAACGAAGAAAAAAGTCCTTCACTTTTTACACAGGTGCCATGTTTTTAGACAAATGGCAAAAATACAGTTGCCTCAGGAGAATTGATGCACCTCTAAAGTGACCTTGGGAAAATAAAGCTTTTGCTAGCTTGGTTCGCCACATGAATTTATTGATGGATCAAATGATAAATAGACACAAATATATTTCCAATGAGCTATCATGAGCTCAATTTGGGGTTGAGGAAGACCTTCAAAAGTTGATTGCAACAACACTCTACCTTTAGGTAGTCTCATTTTTCACATTTTGACCAGTCTTGGGAGATTTGACTTTTGATAGGGCAAATGAACTCCAACTTTAAAATTTAAAGTTTTTTTGGAAAGTAGACTCAATAATATTTCCAACAAGCTATCCCATGCCAAATTTTGACACTGTGAAGACCTCAAAAACTTGTCTGAAAAATAGTGCTACGCATCTATTCCTTGGCGTGACGCACCTGGGTAGTGGTAATCTGCACCTGCCCTCCAAGCTCAAATTTCACCCAAACACTTGCCCAAGCTTCAAAAACTTGCAAAATTAATTCCTCAAGTAAGCTAAGCATCCAAAATTCCCATTGCAAGAGTTTTCCTCCTTATTCATGGTGTTCTAATAGGTGAAGAAACAAACCCTAGTTTGTTGCATGGTCCATTGAAAAAGTTGTCTAGGGTTTTGCAAAATTGTCATTTTTGTTGTTTTATCCCCTGCAATAATTTTCACATTCCTCACACTACATTTCGCTCATTCTATTTCCCTTTCCCTCTCCAATTTCCAGTCATCCTACCCCCCTATCCCCAAAACCCTAACACAAATTCCCATTATTCCCCAAAACCCTAATTTGCATTTCTAAACCCTATCAATTCCCTATAACCCTATAGTCAGCACAAAATTCCTCATTCACAGTCCCACTCATCAATCCCATTCCCCTCATACATTTTCTCCTTAACCCCATTCTCCACATATAATTTCCCAAACTCTACACTTCCCAAACCCTATCCATATCCCTAAACCCTACTCACATCCCTAAACTCTTACTCCCATCCCTAAACTCTGTTCACACATACATTTTTACACTCTCTTCCATACACTCTACCCATTTCATTCCTCCACCATATTTTCACACTGTTATCCACAAAACCATCCATATACAACCACATTTTTCAAAACCAAAGGAAAACAATGGAAAGAGACAGTGATCATGGGTATGAGCAAGAGATTGAACATGACCGAGAATCTTGGCTAGAGAGGTAAAACATGCACTTGGAGAAGTTTTTGGAGAAGGCCAAAAAAGAGAAAAATATTTTGAGGCATATTCCCTATCACTATTTGGCAAGAAACCAAATTCTCAAAGCGAGAATAAGGGCTTTGAAGGCCAAGTTGAGGAAAACGTTGAGGAAGAAGAAAGAGCAATATAAGCTCAATATTTTGACTGAGGCTTCCTTAGGCCAACATAGCACTTGATGCAGGTCACTCAGCCTAAATTTCAAGAAATTTGGCACACTTTTTGTCAATTTTGAAATTTTGAAGCAAAACACAGATTTTTCTGCCTGGTGCGTAGCGCCACCCGGTGCTCGCTTTTGCTAGGAACCTCCTCTTGAGGAAAACACAACATTTTTGGATTCCTCATGCAAAATTATGAATACCCAGAAATGGCTAGAAAGTTTTGAGCTTCCAAAAGGGTCAAAAACATCTCAAAAATTCCCTTTCTGCCCATTTTTGGCCACACAAGAAGCAGTTTTGGGACAACTCACTTTTGGAGGGGCAAATGGACACCAAATTCAGAAATTCCACCTATTCTAGAAATTAGACAGATATATATTTCCAACAAGTCCACTTGGAGAAAATTTGGTTCATAGGAAGGCTTCAAAAATCAGCTTCCAAAAAGCGCTACACACAGGAAAAGTGGCGCGGCGCATAGGATGGAAAATTGTTATTTTTGCCAAAAAACTCTGTTTTTCGCCTAGTTTTTTCTCAGTTTGACTTTTTTCTCTCTCATGGTCAAACTCATGATGTAATTTGATGTAAATGGATGGAATTTGATGTTAAAATGATGAAAATTCACTCATGGAGGTAGATACATCATGTATATGGATTTTGAACTGAATGAATCAGTTTCCTAGGTTTTAGAGGCAAGCTGTTCCACTGCGTAATTTTCAATTCTTAGTTTAGATCTTTTTGAAACATCTCCTAAACTCATGAATTCGACCCCTAAAGCCTAGCATGAGTTGTTTTTTGCCTATATCTAGTAGTTTTTCAGTCATTTGTAAAGGTTGGACTCTTGTGAATGCTTTGAGCATTATTGTACATTCATCTCTGCAGTTTGGCAAAGGAATAGACCAGGGTTTGCAGCATTTTGTGGGATTCTTGTGGCAAGTTGATTTGGTATTGTTTTTCCTTATATAATTCAAGTTTACATGTGTTTATGTATACCATCATCTCTCTTTGTTCAACTTAACTAAATGAACCAAGGATAAAGGTAGAATTCATTGATGTTGCAGTGCTCTACCTAGGGTTTGTTTAGTTATTCATGTTTTCAACTGTTTGAAGAGGATTCCTGAGACTTGCATACCCTCTCCAAGTCCTCACCAGTCTTAAGACTTTCCATTTCACTCAATTTAAAGTACTAAAGCATTTTCCTACCTCACCCCATAGAAACCTCTACAAGACTGAGTCCATTCCCCGGACCCAAATCTTCCTTTCACATTTGAGGCAGAAAACCATCATAAAACTCAATCAAACTCCTCTAAGCATATACCTAGCCTAAAATTAGTCTTCATATCAGTCATCTCAAGCCTCATTTTCTATATTTTCCTGAGATTGACAAGGAGAGAGCCCTCTCTCGACCTGGTAGGGCTAGCTACCAGGTTAAGTGTGGTTTGATTTTACCCTAGATCCTGCCTTTCTCAGCCTGAGGTAGATTTAGGCCATAACAACAAGTTCGCACTCCATAGGCTCGCATAGTGTCCACCAACCTCGCGATTGGCACTTTGGCTGCCAAGGAAATGTTGCATATAAGGGTTACCAACATGATAGTGCTACCAGATGGGGCACTTACTATAGAGAAGGAGGCCGACAGGGCCATGGTTAGTAGTTTGAAAGGGGTCAGATTCAATATGGCCATGTTCCCTTAGGAGACACTCTATCTCTTTCACGATGGAGTCACCACAAAAATTCGAGCCAAGGAGAGTCACACAGTGCAGGTGATGAGTAAGTAGTGCATCAACATTGAACAGTTGGTCCTGCAGTGTAATGAGGCAGTCGATCGGAATCAGTAGATTATGTAGGTGATAGAGGAAGCCTGCCGAATGGTCTAGGAGTTGGACATTCAGGCAGAAGAAATGGTGGAGGCATGTGTCCACAAATTGGCCACAAGGGTGTGTGACGATAGAGAAGATATGGACAAGTTTCAGCTAGATCTAAACCTGCAGATAATAGAATTGCAGTTGAAGGTTCAACCTTTAACTCTGCCGGAAATCAGGGAACAACGAACTACTACTATTACAGCAGCAACAATGGTGGTTGACAGCATATTGGTAGACTGCATGTAGCTGTTCGAGTAGTCATTCGAGGTCCTAACTACCCTACAAGAGGACTTGAATGTAGAGTGCCTAGATACAAAGGCGCACAAGCTACAACATAAGTATGACGAAGTAAAAGGGACCAGGCAGATGATTTCCCTGACACAGAGGCTTGCAAGGATGCAGCAGGAAAAGGTGCTCAAGGAATCGGTGGATGTCACTCGGCATAAGGAAGTAGTCTTAAAAGTGCACCTAAAACCATGGATCGATGAGGCATATACAATTACAACATTCATTGAAGCAAACCTCGTGCAACTGCAAGCAACTCAGTAGAGGATTTAGGGTAGCAGTTCAATAGCAGCGGTCACCGAACAACGCACGGAGAAAGTTTAGCAGGTATTCGCTCAGTGCGTTGCCCAAGTTGCAGTGACTCAAACGAAGCCATTAGGTATTCGCGCTAAGATCTCTACACCTACAGAGTGACTTGAGGGCGAGTCACGATTTTTGTGTTGGGGGCCTGTTGGGTGCGGGATCACCCAAGGGCAGGTTTGGGGCTTAGAGCCAAAATTTTGGTCCAATTTTGTAATTCCAATGTAAAGACTCCACATTTTGTGGGTGTAGAGTGCATAGTTGTTAAAGAGTCATAGGGTAGTCCGCAGCTGAGTGCGCAATGGGAGTCAAGTCTGTAATCATCTGGAAGTAATAATAAAGAGAAGTATTCTATCATTTTTGTGTATTTATTTCTTGTTTATGCATCTGTTATATTGGGTATGAATTTCACTTCTAATGCTTATATGATGCGAGAATGTGTATAATTGTATTGGTTAAGTGAACGCCGGTAAGAACATCTATTTTGCGAAGCTAGCTAAGATATGTTAATAAGATAAGTAAGATACTTAGCGTAGTTTAGGAGATATCGCAGCTCACTGCCTTAGCAGTGCAAAAGGACTTCAGCCGCTGGTTAGGGATGCATGAAAGTCAATGGTAACACTTCGTGAAGGTACTAAAGGATATAGTAGAGAGCGAAGAAACCTGCATGAAGGTAGATATAGTTGGAATAAACTGACATCACAACCATCTCAAGGGTGCGGAAACTTGTTTCCAGCATCCCCCCATACTGCTTCAGGTGAGACTTCAGTCGCGCTCCACGGGCTGATGCCGAAAGGGCCAATAGTGTACGGATTTGTTTGGCTAACTAACGTTGAACTTGGGTTAGGCCCCCTCAAGCCAACAAAAATCAATCAATAGTTATATTCATATAAGTTCATAAAGAGATTACAACCAATTCCTTGATGTTGTTGGTCTCCTCCAACGTATTTGGCTTCCCACACTTCTGCTAGCATCTCATGGATAGCCCTAAAAATGGAAGTTTTAAGGCCTATTCCCTTTAGGCTCAAACTAAACCAAACACACTATTCTCCCTCAAACATAAACAAGAGAGCTACAGGCTATATATTTCTTCTTGATTATTCAAGCTCCAAAAATACCAAGACTGAAAAACTAGTGAAGCTTGTAAAAGGAAGGGTTTATATAGCTTGGATATAGGGGAGATGGTTCCTCTTATCATGGAAGAAGGCTTTATCTCTTTGGTTGGTTCTATCCTAACAGGGGAAAGGAGCCCAAACTGACTTCCTTGACTCCATCTAGCCCAACCATTTACCAGACTTCCATTACGAATCTTCTATACTTGGAAGCTTCGACTCCATATTTAAGAAACTTGCCAAAAGAGGATCGGTGCAACTGAGAAAAGGCTCAGTAGCTTCATACGGTGTTATCCATGGTTTTAAAATTTTCAAATTGGCACGAGGAGGAAATCGGTCATTAGTTCCGGTCATGTAAACAGGGGTAAAAGGAAGATTCTTGGGAAATGATGCAAAATGGAATTGTTATGCTCATGAAGAGGGACGTGATGGGAGTTTCTTCATGATGGAAAATCATGTAGGGTTCACTGTAGAGGTCCTTCAAGATCATGGAATAGGGAGTACAGGGACAGTGAAAAAATGTTGTGTAACAGATGCCCCCTAAACTGTGAAGGCTGGACTAGGGGGAGGGCTAAAATGATTTACAAGTAAATGAGGGGAACCGGAGTCCATCATCGAAATACCTGAAAGGAAGCATAGATACATATACATCACTGAAAACGCTAAAAAATGATACATGAACCATGGTATCGATGCAACCATACAAAGAATGATCATTTAAATGGATCCAAGGCATGGGCGCAACCATCCAATAGAGAGTATTGTACTGAAACTAAGGTATGGTCACAACCATCTAATAATGAGAAGGATCACATATAAAAACTCATGGTATGGTCACAAACATCCATCTGAAAGAGATATGTATATCAACATAATCATGTTGCATCACCTTGTGACCTAGACTTGTGTAATCTTAGCCCATGTTCTTGCGCTCCAACACGACCCAATCAAAGTACAAATCCTAACATGTGAATGTATGTGTTGAAGTTAAACATGCTAGAAAGTCGCTTGATTACCGGTCAATGATGTGAACCATTAACAAGTGTGAGATAAACTACCAATAATGAGAATGGCTCTCAAGGTACCAGTAGTAGAGTCCATGGAATGTGAATAAAGGAATTGAAGTCGAACACCTGTGAAATCACCTGATCAAAAGCCAATGATGTGAACTTGTCGTCGAGTGCAAAGAAATTACCATTAAGGCATACAAGCTCTAAGGTATTGGAAGGGAGTCTCTCAACCAGCTTCTTGGATAATGAGCTGAAGTCGACGGGAAGCAACCATGTCAAAGGAGGGCCATGATGTATCCCACATCATCGACGCGAGACAAAGGGATACAATGATTTCAGATGATACAAAGAATCATGAGTAAGTGTAACTACAGAAGGACTAACTCTTGACCATATTAGTGACACGACTCTAGAGTTTGGCAACTTTTGGATCGATAGGATCGGTGGTCATGATGATGTGGAAAAGATCAAATGGAAGGAAAAAGTGAATGACCCAAACCAGGAAGGTCAATGATGAAAAAGAGGATATCCCAACTCGAAACAAAGCAGAAAATGTCATATTCAAGAGTGAGATGCCAACACAACTTGATAGAATTTCCCATTTTCGCCCACCATTTCTGGAAGGTACCCCAATTATTTTTTATCACAAGCTTGAAGGGGATAACATATGCTTTCATTGTAAGTTCATCCTTCTGACGAATCTGACCTAGTAAGTTTAATGAGCCCTAGGAAGGAGAATCTCATGTCCATCATGGTGATGAATCCAATGTCGGTTAATGTTTTAACAAGTCCGACAAAGGTGTAACTCAATATCTTTTTCATATTTAGAGAGTTTGAAAATGACATGGAAAAGAAAACTCCACATGGTCCATTTTCATACATTTGTGTCTCTCGTGCCCGAAAAGGTAGAAAACGATACTTGAGAGAACCACTTGACCATTTCTGTCAAGGAGTAACCTTTTCATAAATAGTTTATCCCAACCTGAAAAAGGGGTAAATGTATATTGGGTAAAGGATGTTTTGCAGCCTTTAACGAGTTCAAAATGACAAGAGCTCCGCAATCTTTTCCTGTTTAAAGAGTCAGAAAAGAGTTTAAAGGTGGACCCCCATGTGTATTCTCTTTTACAAGTTAAAAATGGAAAAATACTCGGCGATATTTTCATTTGAGTTTTACGAGTCGAGAAAAGAACTTAAATGTGACTCTAGTACCATCATTAATAGTTTGTCACTTGTCGTTGCAAAAAAGGTAAATGCATTATCCAATTTATGAGCCAAAAATAGGTCAAAAATACTTTTAAAACCTTAAAATTTCATGAAAAATGAATAAAAGGATGAAAAAGTAATTAATTTTTACCATTTTACCTTGTGTGAAGAACTTTTCACCCATTTGTGCCCTATATTTTGAAGAGTAGATTGTGGGATGTCCAGGAGGCCATTCAATGACCTGTTAGTTGCAGGTAAGATCCAAGACCTTTAGCTTCATTTTCATGCTTGTTTCCCCTGTTTTTAACCATTTTTTAGATTTCTTGAGGAGGATTTAGCAAAAAAAAAAATCCCTCGGTCGACATGATTTTTGGGCACAAAATAGCGCCGATCAGGGGTTATTAACACTTTCAAGCACGCTATCAGGGCTGCTATTTTTAAAACATTCGCACCAACATCGTGAACACAAAAGTTTCAAGTTTTTTCCCAAATTCTCTAATTTGATCCAAATATATCTAGCCAAGGATGATTATTGACTTGATTTTATGGTTTTTGCAAGGAAAACATCATGAAAAATGATTGATTGGAAGGACTGTGAGCATGAGGACATTGACACGCAAGCAATGAAAGACCAAAATTTCTTGAATGCCCTGAGGAACTGTGAGCTCCTCAAAGTGTTCCTCACACTAGGTCTACGGGCTCAACTCGAATTGCTATAGCATCTGATCAATCTCGGGGATGCCAATAGAGAATTTTTTATGATCCGGGACTAGGAACTAGACTTGGAAACTTCCCACATTTATTTCATCACAAGACTGTATTGAAGAAGGGAACTATTCAATCTGTATGGGTCCAAGCCTATTGTGGCAAGTGTGAACATGTTGCTTGCAGAACACTGCCTGGAAGCACTAAAATCAAAAAGTGGCAAGATAGAGATCATGAGTGTACAGGATCTTGTGTTGAAAGTGCTATTATTGACCATCAACAGAGTGGCTGGGTCTCGAGCACAACATGAGTCCAACAAGATGAAGTTTCAATATGTTATTGACTGTACGACGTCGACTATCTTCAACTGGGTGGAAGCCATGAAGGTAAATATGAAGTGCCACTATCAAAATCCAAGGTAGTAAGCCTAAAGAAGTTATGCTATGGTTTTGTTCTAGTGACCTACTTTTTGGAGCAGGTCCCGCTATTTCACTACCAACTTCCTGAGGTACAATCGTCATTGCCACGAGACCCAAGGATGGTCTATTGGAGTGCATTGACACCTAGGATTATTGGGGGCCAACATATGTCATATAGGCCCGCCTTCTTCTCGTGGCTATGATGATAGATGATCGTAGTAGAGGATTGGCCCTATAGTGGTACAGACTTCCGCAGCGATCCAGATATGCCACTCCCAGAGGGAGAGGATTATGACAACGGAGCTAAAAATGAACAATTTTAATTTTTTTAATTTTTTATTGTTTTTGAAATACATGCATTCATGACATTTCGATTTTTTAAATGCAGATGTGAGACCAGAGCACCCTACTAGGATGTCATCGATTGCCAAGCGTGTTTCTCGGCAGTTCGATATCGCTCCTTATCAGGAAGGAAATGATAATAGGGAGGAGATCACATGGAACCTTGAGGGATTGACCCACAGTATACCAGAGTGTGCTCGAGTGGGTGACATCCCACGTCAGTATCAGAGGCACACAGTGGGGGTGTTATATCAGATCTTCCAACAGCTGACTCGCGTAGTGTTGTTGGGAAAAGTATCTATTCAGAACGCCCCTATCCCACTCTAAGGTGTGACAGTGCCTTAGCAACAAACAAGAAAAACTACTTGAGTATTCTTCTTTATGAAATGTAAATGAAGAGGAAGGATGTAACTAACCTGTGTCTTTCGCTAGTTTGTTGATCCAATCGCTCCTCTCTTCAATAGCTCCCAGCTCCCAGCTCCCTTACCGGCCCAACTTCACCGAATTCCTGCAATATCACAGAAGAGAGAAACTACACGAAGATATAGATTTACATTCATAAAAAGCTCAGGATCAGATTAAGCTAAACACGCAAATATAACAAAGCATCATTGATACACAGCATGTAGGAGAAACTCAAATAATTTTATTGATATGATAAGAAAGTCCAAGAGGAGATACAACCAAGTGAGTCCTGATCCAGCATCTACATCCTAGCAAAGGAATCCCTTCCTCACCTCCAACAAAGCATAAATCACCCAATGTACTAATCTTAATCTCAAACCAACAACAATTCTCTGTAAAGTACAAAATTCCAGCCTCTGGATCTCTGGGATGAGGGATCCATATATAGATGTAAGCAGAGAGGATGAGTCAGCTTATGTTTTTACTTGTGGCTTCTCTCTGTCAGTTCTTGCTTCCACTTGGAGACTGAGAGCCTCTTACTCATCACTTGGTCGAATTCAGTGAGGCAAGTGTCATTGGAGAAGATTCTGGAAGCTTCCATGGTCTTTCCACCTCGTTGAATGACTCTGCCACTTGTCATTTCTCGCTCAACGCACTTGGGTAGTGCATTCAAGTGTGTTGCAACGCACCTAGCCAGTGTATTTGGGTGCTTTGCAACGCAGGCAGCTAGTGGAGCTTCTGAATTGATCCTGATTTGACTAGTTCTGGTGGAGAACTTCTGGGAGAAGCTGTCATTGGTTAACCTTGTTCCTTTAGGAGCTGTAACAACATCTTTAGGGACTTTGGATCCCTTGGATTATGGACATTTCATGCTCAAAGCTGTAAGGCACAAAAATGTCTATAACAGTTGCCCCCTAAAGTATGAGGCCATTTATCGGGTGAAATGCTTTATTAGGAGGATCTGAAGTTCTTTCAATGATGGGAGGAGACCTGTAATAAGATACAATACAATACATTATTTTTCATACTGTTTTCATGATCTAGCTGAGGCGGGCATTCCCATGCTCAGCTTTATAAATTCATTTTTATGTACATAGGACAGACAATCGTCTGATGGTAGACTGATGATTCTAATGAAATCATCATCCTTTTGGTAGGATGATTATCTGTTCTACAGCGCTGTACATGTCAATGTCTTTATTTTTCCTGAATATATATCGCAGCCCGGATGGATGAAACTAGATCCGGGGTCTTCAATCTCGTCCGATCTTCACTCTAAGTACAAGTCAATCCATGTGAGAAATGTTTTGAAGTCGAACATGGAAAGACATCGCTTGATTACCAGTCAATGATGTAAATTGTTAACAAGCACGAGAGGAATCACCGATAATGATAATGACCCTCAAGGTACTGCAGTACAATTCACGTGGTGTGAATAAAGGACTTGGCGTCGAACACCACGCAAAATCTTTCGGTCGAAGGTCATTGATGTATACCTGTCGCCGGAAGTGAGAAACTTGCCATTGAGGCATGCAAGCTTCAAAGTACTGAAAGGGGTGTTCCTAGATCAACTTCTTGGATAATGAGCTGATGTCGACAAGAAGCGATCCGTCAAAGGAGGGCCTTGATGTATCCCACATCAGTGACACGGAACGGAGCAAATGATTTTGATGGAGGTGAAAACGATCTGATGATATATGGTTCAGGGTGGCGGTCATGAAAGAATGAAGTATAATGTATGGTAGTGGATGGGACACGGTTGACTTCTCTGGATGACTTCTCTTGAACATATCGGCGACACTTATATGATGGATGGGTAGCATTTACCCCAAAGGTGGATGGTATGGCGAGACCATGGTGATGTGACCGGTGAATGAAACAACCCAAACCGACCCAGGCATGGAGTGGAAGTGTCATGTTCAAGAGCGACTTGCTACCAATAAAGGTTCTTTGAGTTTCTTCCCAATTTTTCCCCAGTCATTGCTGACCAGTACCTCTTTATTTTAGTCAAGCTTGAGGAGGATAACATATGCTTGTTCTATAATTTGCCCTTCAGGCAAACCCATCGCTATGTTTTAACGAGCCTAGCGATAGTGAAACTTGTTCTCGTCTAAAGACAAGTTTGTCGCTATTAATGTTTTTTAACGAGTCTAACGACAAAGATAACTCGGTCCTTTTCATTTTTAGAGAGTCTAAAAAGGTATGTAAAGTTAACTCCAAAGTTCCTTTTTCGTCATCTAATCCCTTAAGTCCGAAAAAGTATAAAACAATACAGAAGGGATGAATTTTCGATAGTTTTAACGAGCCGAACAAAACAAGCGCTCGATCGTTTTGTGCAATAATCCCTCAGGTCCAAAAAGATTAAAATCTAGAGGAGGGATAGCTCTTCCGGTCGCTTTAACGAGCTGGAAGGCCAAAACTCGGAAATCTTTTCATATTTTACGAGTCAGATGAAAAGAGCTTAAAGAAGACTCGTGTTTTGAGGAACGAGTGATAAAATGGGTAGCAGCTGATTCCAGGTAAGGGTTGGAATTTTCCAATCACGACAGTGTCACAAGGATGGCTAGTGAAATCACTCTTCGCAACAGTTCCTCAAAATGGGTAAACAATCAAATGGAGGTGAATGATCGGACAATGGAAAAGTGGAGGTGACGATGCAAACACGACCAAGGCTTTAATGGTTGATAATGTTACATTCACGGTGGTTATTTACCAGAGGATAGTTCATTTTTTAACGAGATTAAACGCGGGTTGAAACACTTGCTCGATCTTATGTTATTTTTTAACGAGCATGAACTATGCGCTGAAACTGCTCGATCTTATGTTTATTTTTTAACGAGCATGAACTATGCGCTAAAACTGCTCAATTAATCCAGTCATATGATAAGAATGTCTCATGTAAGATGTCATTTTTTATGGATCTTGCACCTTACAAAGCTATGCCCCGCATCCTTTCGTTATGCAAGTTCAGAAACGACTAATCCTACGAGTTTAAAGGGTTAGAGGTCCTAAAAATTTAAAAAATAAATAGCCGCCCCTTGCTTGCACTCCAAAAGGTTTGCATGCCCCCAGGTATAAAATAGAGTTTCAAGGTTACCCCTCAATTTGCAGGAAAAACATTTGTTTAACCGGGAGAGGCCTACCTCTTTCAGGTTACCAAATATTGTCTCATTTGCGCAGCAAACAAAACACTTCTTTGGCGATGTCTACCGAGATAGACAAAGGTGAGTGACAACGAGCGCCAAACACATAACTTTGAAAAAAGAATCTTATTCTAGAACAACCCCTCTTCCAATCACGGACGGGGTACGGACTAGTCATATTCTCCCGCGGAAACCTACCCTATACCCGAAGTTTTCTTGCCGAAGCAGACCAGGACGCATGCCCCCTGGGTTCCAGTCATATCCCTCCGAATTACTCGTGCTCATCGGGAGGACGGACCATGGGTTGAGACATTTCTTGCGTGAAGAGACCATTTAGGGATGGTATATGACTATTTGCGATGCGTGATCCGGGAAATGAAAGCTAGTCTACAAGCTTGACCACTCTTCCTTCGTGCGGAAAACACATTACTCTAAAGAGTGAGGAGACGATGGCTCCCATGCAATATATATAGTCTCGTCCAAGGAGTAGGTTATAATCCAAGGGTCCTTGAACGACCATCACGTTCATTTGAATGGTCTTCCCTTTGAATGTTATGGGTACATTGGGGAGGATCCCTAAAGGTCGACTGGCTCCTTTATCAAAGCCTGTCAGATTTCTCATTTCAGGCAAAAGCGATGGTGAACCAAGCGCTTTCCAAGCAGAAGAGGAAAGGATACTCACAGATGCCCCCTCATCAATGATGGTGCCAGCCATGACCATTCTATATATTTGGACGATAATTCGGAATGGTATGCTTGCTGGCAAACGGGGTCTTCCTAGTTGGTTCCAGTCGAAGGATACAACTAGGTTGCTTGGTGGTGGGACCGAGTAGATGGCCGGGTACGGCTCTGACAAACTTCCTTCCTGCGATAAAGGAATGGGTGGGTTGCCCCCGTGTTCGTCGGAGTCTGTGCTGATGAAGAGAATTTAGACGGTGTCATCCTTGTTCTCTTCAGTGACTGTGTCATTTGAAGATAAATCCTCTGAAGGCAAGACCGGGTCAACTGACGCCTCGACCTTTTGACTTTCGTCGAGTATGGATTCAGCTGGTTCATCTTCAATGACCGGCGCTTTATCTGACCACTTGAGCGGGCCGGCTGGATTTTCAACTAACGAAGGACTCGGCAAGAGTTTTTTATATCCAGGAGGAAGTCATAACGGTGAAACCGGATGATCATCCAAAACTCTTTTAGCTTCGTCTAAGAAGGGACAACGGTGGATGGCGTGATTGCCTTCGCACAGTTTACAAGGAGATCTAGCTCTCCCTTTTTGTCCTGGGACTTCACTTTCGCTAGTTGACAGTGTGCTTTCAACATGGCTATCAGAGGTTGACACCACCGGATTGTGCAAACGGGGAGACCAGTCCCTTAGTATCCGAGGGATGCAGGGACAATCTCTGTGAAAGTGGTCTCCCTTGAAAATGACACATGCCGATTTAGGCCTGGTCAGTGCAGTGTGTGGATTTTCGTTAGACGACACTCGTTTGCCCCCAGCCGCTTTTGGCTCCTTCTTCTTCTTCTCTTTCTTCTTCTTTTCCTTCTTCTCCTTAGGAACTTGACTTTTGGATTTGCCAGCCCCATCAAGCGAAGAGGAAGGAGGAGAGGAAGAATTAGAGGAAGTAGAAGGTTGGTGGGTAACTCTGGACTGGTCTAACTGTTGATTCGATTGTTTAGGAATAATGGTGTTCTGAACGACATTGGTTGAGAAGAGCCAGACCGGCAAGCCAATTGTCAGTCCTGGAAGCGGCAATGTGGCCATATGGGGCGCACCAACATCTCCCCAAGAGGAGAAGGGACTAGGATTTCCACCAAGGGGAATTCCTTGGTTGGTAGGCTCCATTTTCTCAACCTAAAGATCAACGCAGGAAAAAGGGTATGAATATTCCGTTTAAAATAAATTTTAACGACGCTTGGACACAACTTGCTTTTTCAATTTTAAAGAGTCGAGAAAAAGCAAAAGATGACTCTAGTCTCCTTCGATTTTTAATGAGCCTGAAGTGACAAGTGCTCAGATGGACCTTTTCCGTTAAGGAGTCTGAAAAGGAACGAAAGGGACTGCTCTGGAGTTCTAGGTAGAGGGTGTGCCAAACCAATCGCAAAACCACAGAATACTTTTTAGGGTACGGGCGGTCAATCTTCCTGAATGCTGTGTTCAGTGCATTGTGATCAGTAGGGCGGCCGACATGGCTTCCTATGGATAAAGGTTTTATGCCTATAGGGGTCTCCCAATATATACTCGATGGTACGTGGGAGCACAATCCGTATTGGCACTTATCGTCTCTCAGGAGGAATCACCCAACCATCAGTGAGGCCGACAGTCACCAGGTTTTATGACGCCGGAACACGTCTCTAGCCTAGACCTCTATGTTGTGCATTAAGTTACAAAGCGTTGTTAAGTTCATTTAATTTATTTTAGGTTGTTCTTTCTTAGAAGTTTGCCTTTTCGGATCACCACGAGATGTAGATACAATTCCTAAATGCATTATACAGATGATAAGCAAGCTTTTATCTCTTTTCAACAATGAAAATCCTAGCTACAAGGGGAAAAGAAAGACACAATCGTTTCTCAAAGAGCAAAGAGCACACTGTAAATGCACTTTTCCTAAATCAAACCATACAAACTATCATTATGCAAATGCACAAATGCATGTATTTGTTTTCACTTTCTTAATATTGATGCCTAAAAAGAAAGTTGTTGTACAAATTTGAATTCAATTTCAAGTGGAAAACACAAACAAGCTTCTTTTCGAAATCAAAAAGACGATTACGACACTTTATGATTTTGAAGTAAATACTTGTTTCGACACTAGAAATTCACAAATTCAAACCAAAAGACAAAATTAAAAGCGCAATCAACTGTCAACAGCAAACAAACTTACTCCTAAGATCAAAACGACACTTACGACAGGTCTAGATCTAAGGGCGACAGTATGACTAGTTTACTTTTGTAATGGGAAACTGCAAATGATGTAACAAATACACAAAAACAAATACAGTTTCTTTTATACAACTGAGGCGGAATTAAGGCAGAGAAAAGGGGTTTTCAGATAGTTACACACACTGATAACAGGCTGCAAAAATCAGAGATAAAACTGAACAAAATGAAGCAAAGAACCATAGCTGCACAGGGCAAAGGCTGATCAGCGCACCTGTTGCACAGAGAAACTGAATTGCAGTGCAGGTAGCCCTCTCGGGACCTGCGTTGAAATGCAGAACCTCTTCACAGAGCCTGCGCTGAAGAAGAAACGAGAATTTTCTCTGGGTTCTGGGTCACGGTTTGCAGTTTAATCTATGGTTTTTGGCCGGATAAAAGCTATCAATAAGGTACAATTAGGAGGATGATTTAAAGGAGGACTAATAACTATCACAAAGGGCAGTTAGAGCATTTTTGGATCAGCTGTTCAGATCATAAACAGGCCCAGTGAATGGACTAGAGTAGCAGATCTCTACTTTGCATTTGTAAATGGCAAATGCAGTTCGATTCGCCACTCTTAAGTTTATGAGAAGAACAACAATAGAAACACAAATAAACTAACTAGATACGATCCCCAGCGGAGTCGCCAATTTGTTGTTGGGAAAAGTATCTATTCAGAATGCCCCTATCCCACTCTAAGGTGTGACAGTGCCTTAGCAACAAACAAGAAAAACTACTTGAGTATTCTTCTTTATGAAATGTAAATGAAGAGGAAGGATGTAACTAACCTGTGTCTTTCGCTAGTTTGTTGATCCAATCACTCCTCTCTTCAATAGCGCCCAGCTCCCTGCTCCCTTACCGGCCCAGCTTCACCGAATTCCTGCAAGATCACAGAAGAGAGAAACTACACAAAGATATAGATTTACATTCATAAAAACCTCAGGATCAGATTAAGCTAAACATGCAAATATAACAAAGCATCATTGATACACAACATGTAGGAGAAACTCAAATAATTTTATTGATATGATAAGAAAGTCCAAGAGGAGATACAACCAAGTGAGTCCTGATCCAGCATCTACCTCCCAGCAAAGGAATCCCTTCCTCACCTCCAACAAAGCATAAATCACCCAATGTACTAATCTTAATCTCAAACCAACAACAATTCTCTGCAAAGTACAAAATTCCAGCCTCTGGATCTCTGGGATGAGGGATCCATATATAGATGTAAGGAGAGAGGATGAGTCAACTTATGTTTTGACTTGTGGCTTCTCTTTGTCAGTTCTTTCTTCCACTTGGAGACTGAGAGCCTCTTACTCATCACTTGGTCAAATTCAGTGAGGCAAGTGTCATTGGAGAAGATTCTGGAAGCTTCCATGGTCTTTCCACCTCGTTGAATGACTCTGCCACTTGTCATTTCCCGCTCAACGCACCTGGGTAGTGCATTCAAGTGCGTTGCAATGCACCTAGACAGTGTATTTGGGTGCTTTGCAATGCAGGTAGCTAGTGGAGCTTCTGAATTGATCCTGATTTGACTAGTTCTGAGTGGTTTCTGGTGGAGAACTTCTGGGAGAAGCTGTCATTGGTTGACCTTGTTCCTTTAGGAGCTGTAACAACATCTTTAGGGACTTTGGATCCCTTGGATTATGGACATTTCATGCTCAAAGTTGTAAGGCACAAAAATGTCTATAACACGTAGTACGATCAGTTACATGCTACCATGAGCACCATGCCAAGTAGTTCATAGGTCTAGCATTCTACATTTTTTAGGCTAGCAAGCCACAGATGTATGAGGCCTACAAGAAACAGATGTATTTGAACACATATATTATTTTTTAGGGTTTTGATGTATGACAAACATTATTGACACACACACACACACACACACACACATATAGATATAGATATAGATATGCTATATTTCCTTTCTTACTATGGTACAAATGTTTTGTTTTTGTTTTTCACATGTTTCGCAAATGTCTATCCAACACATAATTAGCCAATGCATCTGTCAATGTATTCATATACCTAGGAATATTATGGTATGTAATGTAATCAAAATTTCTCTCCAATAGATAAATAAGTAGATACATTCTCAATATGTGAGGGTTTCTGATGGAATATTTCTCATTGAGTTTAAGAACAAAAAGTTGTGAATCAAGGTTGACAATCAATTCCTGGATGTTAAGAGTGATAGGTTCTGACAAGAATTCGATAACTGTGCTATACTCAGCAATGTTATTAGTTGTTCAACCTAAACAAATACCTTGAAGATCAATCAACTCACCATGGGGGTCATAAATGGCCCATGCCATGGATGATAAATTATGGGTACTATGGCAAGCACCATTAGCGAAATCGATATGAGGAGACACAGACATCTGCAAAGGAGGTAAAAACATAATAAGTAGGAAACCGGCTTGCAAAAAAACACACCAAACCACACTGCACAAAAATGAATAACAAACTATTGTACAAAAGTATCCATGCAAGATGACCTAGACATAATAATTTTTGAGATAAAGCCCATTACAAGGCTTGTCTAAAGGATTTCCCTCATAGTCAATTAGCTCATAACTATAACACACGTTTAACAATGTAGGGCCCATGCCACATGGGTTCAAACTTACTTGCCCCCAGCTTATCATTAGCCTAATCATACAAAAGAACCAAATCGCCCTCAGAAAACGCTCGAGGAGAGACAAACTAATCAAAATGGGAATTGACCCACTTTTTCTGTGCTTTGATGACCAAAGCAATAAGATGACGAGTCTCATCCAATCATTCTAAATATAAGAGGTTCTCTTCTTGAGGTGAGGTCTCGGGAGAAGTTCGACAACCAGCTTAAGTGAGGGAATTTTGCACTATTCAATAAATTTTCTTCCAGACTATAGACTAGCTGGAATGGTGTGAATCCAGTTGAGTCCTTGGTCGAGGTTCGGTAAGCCCACAGAGCTAAAAAGAGCATGAGATGCCAATTTGACTTGTGCATCCCAATGGTGCATTGAAGCATCGTAACCAAGACTTCGTTCACAGCTTCAACTTGGCCATTGGCGTGAGGGTAATACGGGGTTGAGCCATCGTGGCACAAACACAACGTAGAAGTTATCTAATCCATCGTGTAATCTCAAAAATGGGAGCCATGGTTGGTGGAAATGGCTTGAGGCACTCCAAACCTAGAAATAACATGTTTGAATAAAAATTGAGCCGTCATTTTACCATCCATAGAATATGTAGGCATCACTTCGGCCCATTTGGTGAAATAATCCACAACAACGATAATATAACCATGCCCCCAAGCTGAACGAGGGTTACATGTCATATAGTTGATGCCCCATTCAGAAAAAGGACCAACGGTAATAACGGGGTGTACGTGAGTGGGTGGGGCACGAATTTTACGTTGATAAATTTGGCATTCATGGAATTGGTGAACAACAGGGATACAATCCTTGAAGATGGAGGGCGAAAAATAACCAACGAAGTATTTTTTGAGCAGTAGCATATCTAGATAGATGACCATCATAGGAAACAAAATGGTAGTCATTCAAGAATCTCCCATCCTCCTCGAGAGTGAGACAATGACGAAGAATTGAATCGACACTAATGCATATAAAGTATCTTCAATGATACGGTAAGGTTGGGATTGATGTTGAATGCGTCGGTGATCATACTTGGTCAACACAGACTGAAAGGTGGATGCCTCGAGATACATGATGATATCACCATACAAGGGGTCGAGAGTGCTAATCAAGAAAAGAGTCTCGTTCAGGAGCTGCTCATCAGCACCAGCAGGAAGAGAAGTGGAGGGGAGGGAGAAAATCAACTCAGCAAAGACTAGATATTTTTTAGATTTGGCAGTAGAGAACACTAAATCAAATTCTTGGAGGTTGAAAATCCACTTTAAATACTTGCCCCCCACCAACTGACGAGTCAGAATTTAGGTCATGGGGTTGCATTCGGAAATGATAGTGGTAGTGCAGAGGAGAGTGTAACGCCGTAAGTGCTAAACAACATGTATGTAAGCCAAAACTAGCTTCTCGACATGAGCATAACACATCTTAGTTTCGAGGAGATTGTGACTGAGGTAATAAATAACATGTTCATTACATTCGTCATCGTCCTATACCAGCACCATAGTAATGGTACTAGAGGCTGCATCTAGATAAATCACGATGATAGTTCAGAGGGTGTAGCAAAGGAGAATTTATGAGGACATATTTTAGGTCATCGAAATGCTTTTGGGAAATCTCATCCCAAACAAATGGGGTTCCTTGCTTGAGCAACTGGGTGAACCTGAAGCTAACTCAGCATAGTTTAGTATGAAATGATGAAGGAAGTATTCTTTTCTCTGCAGACTCTATAGTTGATGCAATGAAGATGGAGGGGGAAAATTAACAATGGCCTCGACTTGAAGAGGATCAAGGCGAATGCCTTCTTTCAAAACGATAAAGCTGAGGAGTCGTTCGGATTCGACGCAGAAGACACATTCATGCGGATTCAGTCGAATGTTGTAGTGTCTATAGTGAAGAAAAATTTGTCGTAGATGATCAGGATGATCATGGCATTTACAAGAATGAGCAGGAAGATCATCCAAGTAAGGTTGAACTATGTTTCGAATGTCGTGGAACGCATAAGACATCTCCCTCTGAAATGTATCCCCAACATTCTTAAGGCCAAAAGGGAGAATTTTATATGCAAAGGTCCCCCATAGACAGATAAAGGTTGTCTTATCTTGACCAGTCGTTGCAATGTTTATCTGGTTGTAACCAGAAAAACCATCCATAAAGGAAAAGAATTCACTCCAAACACATTCATCAATGATCTAGTCAATGAAGGGAGTGGGGTAATTATCCTTTGGACATGCCTGAGTAAGATCATGGTAATCGATGCAAATGTGAATAGTACCGTGTTTCTTTGTCACTCGTACAATATTTGATACCTAATCTGTAAGAGGGATTGGATAAATAAATTTAGCTTTCAAAAGTTTTCAACTTCACCCCTTGATGGTGACCGCTTTTCTAGGGTGCACTGGATGAAGCCATTGGCGAACAATCTTCGGATGAGGATAAGTTGGAATCTCGTGCACGACTATACTTGGGTCAATGTTAGGCATTTCTTCATATGACCATGCAAAAAAATCCCAGAACTCTTGGAACAGATGAGTATAGAGCTTGATTTCATCTAGAGAACAAGTTACCCTGATATGGACATTTTCAATGACACCAGGCTTGACAGAAATATCAATTGACATCATTTGGGTAATGTTACCCATGTTCCCTTTCAACCAAACTTTATAATTCATGATTGGCGTCTAAAGTGGTAGGGTTGGGAACTGAGAAGAAAACTTCTCGAGACAAGTATACATGACCGTTGGGCCAGGCAAGAATGAGGAACAATGATGAGTGTCATTCCAAGGTACTACCTCTAGAGACATAACTTCCATGATACTCTCATTAGAAAGAAAAGTCTCGGCTAAGGGATCGGGAGATTCTGAAGAACCAGGCCACAAGGATTGAGAATACACATCGAGAGATGTTCTCAAAATAGAGAAATGAGAGGATACCGAAGGTGAAGCCAAAATAGTCTCCACATAATTAATTTTGGTAGGACTTAACAGCATAACCTTGCCCCATGTATCAACAAGATCTTGTGAGGGAATGACCCAAGGATCAGACTTGACCGAAATCATGTTGATAGAGGCAACATGAGGAGGTGGGAGTGGAAAATAACCTATCAGGGCAGGATCTTTAAAGAGTCCTGACCCCACACTGTCATAAGGAGCACCGATGTGCTTTATATAAGGAACATTACCATTCAAGAAAGAAGAGGAAAAATGGACAGTTGGTTGACTCTGACTATCTTCCCTTGATGGGGAAAATGAATCACACGTAAAAGGGAGGAGGCTACAACATGCATGGCATGGGTCCAACTTTATTCGAGTAGAAGTTTGTAGTTAAGATTAGCGTTAATGATCTCTACTTTGACGTGTACTATCTTGCCCTACAAAGTAATGGAAAGGTTGGGAAGGACACTGAATGGTCACGAATCACCTCTATCAAACGCTTCCAAAGTTTTAGTGGACTGGTTCAGACTAGGAGAACCAATTTCCTTCCAACAAGTGACAGACATGATGTAGGTAGAAGCACCTTCGTCGATGACGGTCCTATGAAAGGTTTTCTCATTTATGATCACTTGAATGAGAAATGCAACCTGATGAGGTAAATGCGGAACGTGGTTTTCCAGGTCAAAAAAAATGAGATTATAGTTAGTTGGATCAATACCCCCAATAGCCGACAGTAATGATTTTTGCTGAGAAGGACAGCTTTGAAGGACCTCGAGAGTAGAGATAGCTAATGGTGCATGAGCCAAATATTCAACATTGTTATAATGTTGAGTGGATCGAGCGTTTGGATTGTACAGGGACTTTCATAGCACACCTCGAGAAGGTGGTCGAATGGCGGAATCAAGATTAGGTTGCTCTATATGGATATGACCAAAACTGGACAAGGTAGAAGAAGAAGGGGTACCTTCTTTGTCTTTACCTATTTTCGGGGTAGGAGTTTGGTAATGTTTTGACCTGCTAGCCATGTTAATTGGTGTATTCATCATGAACACTTGTGAACCTGTGGAAGTGGATGAATGAGTTTGTTCTACCATTTGGGTCTGCTGGGATAGAAAGGGCTCTTTTAGGATAGTTGTGGTCCCTTTGAGAAAATGACTAACTTCGGATTGCCTAGGACAATCCTTAGTATAGTGATCCTCCTCACAAATGAGGCATGGATATTTGGGCTTCCATTGGGAAGAATAACCAGCAGACGACTTAGGAGGGCCCTGTTTCAGGGCATCGACATTACCCTTTCCTTTGCCTTTCTTCTTACCTTTGGAGGATTTTTACACTGCTGTAGACTGGATAGCATGAACCTCTGAGGTTTTACTAGGGCCAGATGAATTGCGAGAGGAATCATTAGAAGCAGTGTTGGAGACCGACTTCTATTTGGAAGAGGATTTTGTAGGGGTCTAAGTCTTTGAACCAATTACTCCATCAACAGGAGGTGTAGCTGGAGACGTAGATGTCGCCATATCAAATGATGGTCTGGGTGCATCAGATAACATATCATATAACGTGCTGGATTGTGAATAGACAAGGTCTAGATACTAGGCACGCATGATGGCTTGTTCCTCAGTGACACATCCACCCATAGTAATGTCCTCAACAATTTTGTTGATGAATGATTTGGTGAACCATTCAGTCAACAACTAATCAACAATATCAAACTCAATTAGGCGATGCTTACGTCTCCATTCATGGATGTGATCTGAGATGTGGGTCACAATGTCATGCTTAAGTGACGTTAGCAGATGGGTGCCCATTGCATAACGAACCAACAACTGGAAATGTGTGAGAAAGGCCATGGCGAGAGTGTTAAAGTCATGATAGGTATTTCGAGGTAGCTCAATATACTAGTTGGTTGTATCACTTGTAAGAGTTTGTTGGAAAAGTCGAAGACGAATGGAATCATCAATGTAGGAATTCGAGGAGCACCAAAGGTGATATGTCATCACAGGGGATTTTTTATCCTCTTTCGCTTTTCCTTCAAACTTCGGACAATCACTTAGGATCTTAGATGGAACTAGAGGCTAGCATGGCAAATGAAGAATCGGGTCATTCGTGAGCCTAGACACATCTAGCAATTCCAATGTAGCCAAGAACGAAAATTGGGTATTGAAAGGCATTTGAGGTCAATAAGCAGACCCGACTGGCAAGACCCATCCCTGCTGGTAAGGATTTTGTCCCCATAGTGGAGGGTTTTGTCCATATGGCATTTTATTTTGCCCCCATATTGGAGGGTTTTGTCGATATGGCATTTTATTTCCCCCCCACTGTAGGTTACCTTGCCCGTAGGGAGGATTCTGACCTTAAGAGCCTTGAAACTATCAAGCCATAGGCTACTAATAAGCAACATATGGGTTAAAAGGTTGTTGAGCTTACTAGTCTTAGACATATGGATTTAGCACCTGATGCCCCTGAGCATATGGGTTTTGAACCTATTGCCCCTGGACAAAAGGGTTTTGGAACTGCTGCCCTTGGACGTAAGGATTTTGGACCTGTTGCCCTTGCACAAAAAGATGTTGAACCTATTTCCCTTGGACATAATGATTTTGTGGTTGTTGCTACAGGATTTGACCCCTACCTTTCCCTTACAAAGGTTGACCTTTGTTATATGAGTATAAGGGTTTTTGTTGCCTGGGTTGACCTTTTTGCTGCAAGGGGTGACCTTGTGACTGTAAAGTTTATCCATGCAGCTACAGAGGTTGACCTTGTGAGTACATAGGCTGGGAGGATTGTTGCACATACTACACTTGTGCCTGCATGGTTTTTTGCAACGGTTGCAAGGGTTGCCCCTGCAGTTGTTGCAGCTATCCTTGCTACGACATTATCTACCCTTGCTACTGCATGGATGGCCCTTCTTGCTGCGAGGGTTTCCCTTGCTACTGCAAAAGTTGTCCTTGCTACTGCAAGGGTACTTGAATAGTTCCCCAAGTGACACCTTGAAAGTTTTCGAACTGTTTCTGGCCATATCCACCAGGCGCGGTGGATGGACCATGGTGGACATAAGGTCCAGGCTGAGGGATGTAAGGCGGATTAACCATCTCTTGTGGACCATATGGAAAATAAGGAGGTTGGTACTGAACCTGAGCCATATGGGGCTGCTAGTACTGGATGTTACTTGACCTAGATGGGACAACATGGTTCAGCTGTTGGTACTGGACATTACTCGATCCAGCAGGACTAATAGGGCTTAGAATGGCACCCGAAGAGGGCTAGTTCATTCCAACCATGTGAGCTTGTGATCCAATCACATTAGTTGTGCCAGAAATCATAGAAACATTCGGACTTTCGCCCCTAGGTGGTGGCATAATCTTTCCACTTACTGGAGGGATCGAAGAACTGACAGAGACATGACTCGAGATTGCCGGTTGAACCAGATAGGTTATTGGGACTGATGAAACAAGAGGATACAGAACAATGGGTTGTACCAAAATTGAATTAACTATAGAATGCACCATCGGTTGGGAGGTCGGGTTCTGAAAGAGCAGACCTGAGGTAGGCATAGCACCAGATGACCAGATAGGGTTATGATATAATGATGGGTAGTAGGTGTACTCAAAACCAACTGAGCCAAAGTCACGTAATTACATGGTAACTCAGGATGAACATTGGTCATAATGCTTCCTGTGTAAGGGAAACCTTCAGGAGGGAAATGATATTCCTGCTCCTCGGTTGTGCGTGGAGTGGAAACCTCCGAGCGACCTAGAGAGGAGATTGGGATTTCACCTTCTGATTCCATGGTTGAAAACAGGTGACGACGGACTACCGAAGATGTTCGAGGGGATAATTCCAAAGGAATACCCGGCTGATCATATGAATTGTATGGACACTGAGGTGATATCACAACAGGATCAAACAAAGGATGTAGAGGATAAACAACCAATCCACGCTGACCTTCAGAAGTCGGTGGACTCTCGGGAGTCTAGACAGGATTATCCGGAGATTCTGGGCCAATGTTAGAAAGTGACCCAATATTTGAGGGAGGGGGAGGACGAGATGAAAAAGGTTGAATGCTCAGAACAATTCCAAGCTCAACACCTTGGTCCTCAAGTGACTACGGCAATTTAGGAAAAGTTTCCTTAGATGATCTTTCAGATAGAGAAGAGGAAGAGGAACTAGGCAACCCTGATGGTTTAGCCACGATGATTTTATATCAACTAACCAGAAGAGAGAGATTGATTCCAAGGATTTAAAATGTATTTAAAAGTATACTCACAACATGGTATGGAAAAGACTAATAGGAATGTTATATGATCGTGGGCAACAATTTTTTAAGACAAAAAAACAAACTAGTGCTCTTTCATGTTTTAAGAGTCGAGAGAGAAGAAAAGGTGGCTCTATCACTTTCGGTTTGAAACAAGATCGAAAGGAAAAGCACTCGGATGATATTTTATATTTAGGGAGTTAAAAAGATCAAGATGACTACTCAGGATAATTTAGGCAAAAAGGATTACCAGGTAACTGTGAACTATAAAATACCTCCCAACGATGGTACGAGGAGCATGAGTCCATACTGGCATTGTCTAGTGACGAAGTGAGCGACAACTACTAGGTTTAAATATGCTAGAACATGTATCTAACCTAGACCTTATAAATGTGATCGTTAGGTTTCAAATGTGCCTTAGGTTAATTGAATACATTTTAAAGTTTATCTTGAAATTATGCCTCGATTTTCAAGCCTTATCAATGTGACTCGAAAAACTCCTATATGCAGCTAAACGAGACAAGACCCTTTCAATTCAATGAATTGTTTACACTAATGAGACTAGAAAAAAACTCAATGCAACAAACAAGCAATTGAAAGCAAAATGACCTTTTCACTACTTCACTTTTTGAAAACAAAATGATGAAAAACTCTTTCCAATTCCTATCTTTCCTATCAAACGCACTTCAAGTAGTCGTTTCACTAGTAAAGAGAATTCATTTCTTTTCCAATGCAAATGATGATGCAACTCTAGTGTTCAATGATGCTAACTAACGTAGCATATTGATTCAGTAAACTAGAATTATGCATTTTTCAATGAAATGATAAAATGAATCTTTCACAAACACTTCAATGGAAAATTTTCAAAACAATCAACCTCAAGTGAATGCAAAGCACAAAAGAGAATTCCTTCCAAACTAATGATGCAAAGACTCCACCAAAAACAAGATGAGAAATGTGACCTATGCTGAAAAAGAGATTCTTAATCAACAAACAAAGCTTTTCAAACTTGTCAATGGGAAATCAAAGCAACAAAAAGACTAAAAACGAATGCAAGGAGCAACTTAACCAACAACATGACTTGTTGAGGACACAAACAGGTGAATGGATGATGACCTAGATGCCCTAGGGCCACAAACCATCCAAGGACTCAAGAAACCAAGTGAAGAAAAGGAAAACCAAGAAAGCATATAAACCAAGCTAATGGAGCTTTCTAGTCAGGGAGAACATAGTCAAAACAAGCCAAGAGGCAGAAATAAAGAGGCAAATACCCACTAGTTATGATCTAGAGGAAACCTTGATCTTCACCTACAGGAATCGGTGTGACTGCCTAATTGACAACAACTGCCTAAAGGGGGTTGGCGCGATTGTTTTAGAGAAACTCGTGCTGATCGGCTCGACTGTCAGAAAAATAAACACGTTGACCAAGGATTCAAGGAAAAAAATAAAAAATTTCAAAGGCTAAAACTAGACTTGCCACTATAAATTTCAGACTCAGAGCAGTAAACTAGGCAAAGCAGCGAACACTAAAGGGAAATGATGATACTAGAAAAGTTCACACAAAACCATAAAATGACAATCAATCAAACGAAAGGATTGCCTCCCCAGTAGAGTCGCCAATTTGTGGTCCAAGTAAATTCTCAGTGCGAACACAAACAATTCCTCTAGCTTGAGAGAGTGGGTCTAGCCACAAATAAACAATCTATGGAAAACTTACTTAAGCTAGAATCAAATAAGAGGGCCTACCTCTTAGAACGTTATTCTGCTTGGTGATGATCCTGCTTCCTTACTCTAGCTACTTTCCATTTCCTTCCATCGAATACCTAGAACAAGAAAACAAAAAACAACAACAAATGTGATAGCAAACAAATTGCATTCAGCCTACTTAATAGGTCAAGGAACATTAATCCATCAAATGTAAGATAACACTTCAATGTAGGAAATCAATCAATAGTTGTATTCATATAAGTTCAAAAAGAGATTACAACCAATGCCTTGATGTTGTTGGTCTCCTTTGACATATCCAGGTTCCCACACTTCTACTAACATCTCATGGATAGCACTAACAATGGAAGTTTTAAGGCCTCTTTCCTTTAGTCTCAAACCAAACCAAACACACTATTCTCCCTCAAACATAAACTAGAGAGCTACAAGCTATAGATGTCTTGCTGATTATTCAAGCTCCAAAAATACCAAGACTAAAACTAGTGAAGCTTGTAAAAGGAGGGGTTTATATAGCTTGGATAGAGGGGAGATGGTTCCTCTTATCATGGGAGAAGGATTTATCTCTTGGGTTGGTTCCATCCTAATAGGGGAAAGGAGCCCAAACTAACTTCCTCAGCTCCATCCAGCCCAACCATTTACCAGACTTCCGTTACGAAGCTTCTAGACTTGGAAGCTTTGACTCCATATTTAAAAAACTTGCCAAAAGAGGATTGGCACGATCGAGAAAAGGCTCAGTAGTGTTGTACGATGCTAGCCCTGGTTTTAATCTTTTCAAATCGACGCGAGGAGGAAACAGGTCATTAACGCCGGTCTTGTAAACTAGGGTAAAAGGAAAATTCTTGGGAAATGATACAAATGGGAATTGTTCTACTCATGAAGAGGGACATGATGGGAGTTCCTTCATGATGGAAATCTTGTAGGGTCCACTGTAGATGTCCTCCAAGATTGTGGAATGGGGAGTACAGGGACAGTGACAAAATGTTGTGTAACACATAGCTATGATACTAATTTGTAACCAAATCCTCCTACATTTACCCACTTTAACCAGCCTGCCAGGGTAAACATAAGACAAAGATATACTATGACATGAACCAGCCTCCAAGCTTCAATTATGGAAGTGGGGTCGACAAATGACCACTTACTAACATCCTATAGGGCTACATGCCACTTAGAGGCTGAAAAACCACTCCAAGGGGCCAAACCGTAAGCTAAAACCCTTTTTCTCTACCTTGGAACGACAAAGACACCCATAACAAGGCATGCATGCAGTTATAGGTATCCAACTACACACACAACACTGAATCCATGCAATTATAGCCCAATTTCTCCAGCATTGAGAATGCAATACCGCGATAAGTGCCACATTTTTAGGATTAGCTCCAAACCACTACCCATAATTGCTTGAGACTTTCTAGAATCATATCTAACATGGAAACAAATCTAAACATTCAATCTAAGCTCAAAAACTTGACCTAGGTTACTTAGAACATAACAGACATTTCGTTAAACACATGGAAAACATGTAAGCTATAGGTCATAAATGCATATATGATCATAGAAGTCTGAGATTCATATAAGAATCACTGAGAAGGCCTATTCCCTCCCAACATAGCTGCAAAAACACTCATTAGTACATACATTCATCAACCAATAAATTACTAAACCATTCATGACAAGAGCCAAAGATGATACATATCATATAATTCATATATAACAAAAAAATAACCAGCATATAAACCATGGCATCCCAACCATAATATTACCAACACATTACCAATAAATATACATGAATCACAATAGAAGAATATATCTTATTAACATATGATATTACAAACCAAGTTAGGGACTTCCATGTACCACCTGACCATAGATTGGGTTGAACCAAATCTCTCTTTAAGCCAACCACCCCCACGTCATATTCCATGAATGGATGTGGAATCTCATGGAATAAACAAAACAAAACCAAACCAGGGCTTCCAGAGCCCAAAACAGCTCAAACCTTAACCAATGATTCCACCTCATGGTCATACATCACTAACACCAACCAGATCCGTCTCTACCAAAGTTTTCTAGGGATCCAAGAACTAGTAACTCAACCCACGACCTTCTAAGGATCAAGAGAATTTGGCCAACTTAGCTCCATGGAATAGTAAATCAACCCACCAATAGCTCTAGAGAGATTTTCCCAACCTAGGATCCAGGACTAGTAACTCAACCCAAGCTTTTCTTGGGCTTCCAAAGCATTTTTTCCAACCGAAAACCATAAGGAATTATGGCAACCAACCATAAAACGATCAAGTGGAAAAGCCCACAACACCATGGTTATCCAATAAATGGAAAGGAAAGGATAAAACCACTGTCAATCTAGGTAATCCTCCATGCCAATGATAACACATAACTAGAAAATCACATGCATATAACATGCATCCATATATTAACAAGGAAAACATGCATGCAACCTATTACCTAAAAATAAATCCAATTTAGTCGCTGATCCACCTGTTCCCTGAAAAGAAATCCAATTTAGTCGTTGACCCACCTATTCCCTAAAAACAAATCTAATATAGTCTTTGACCCACCTATTCCCTTTTACTTTCCTTCTTTCCCTTCTTTCTCCAAATCTAATGCATGCTAAAGTGCTCCAAGCATGCTCCAAGAATGCTATAAGTGTGCAAGAGTATGAGAGAGTGATAGAATAGAACAAGAGCTCCAAACTAAAACTAACAAAAGGTAAAACTAACAAAATCCATGAACTGATCCTCAGAAGCCTTCTTATCATTAAGGCCTCTATTTTCTTCATTTTCCTTCAATTTTCCTCACATACAAATATGTGACCTTTCATCTCCCTTTTCTCCTATTTTCCTTTATTTCATAAATAAAATGCCAATTATTGTCACTTTTCCTTTGCCAATTTACATAGCCATTAATAAACTAAAAGTGACACTCACTAGGATTTTTTTCCCACCATTCAGCTTGGAATACATGTTCGATGACCTTGGTATTATATTTTATTTACATGAAAATCAACCAGGGGTTTTTACAGAAGAATTCATGTGTAGACCATCTCTGAATCTTTGGGTGTCTCATATACATTCATGTTCCAAAAGAGAAGCGAAATAACTTAGACTCTAAAAGAATAAAAAGTATCTTCATTAGTTATAGAATTTCATCAAAGGCTTATAGAATCTACATCAAATAAGATAGACAAATTGAAGTTAAAAAAGATGTTATATTTGATGAAAATCATGCCTACAAGAAGTCCAAACGTATACCAATCGAATTTGTTGAATAAGATGTACCAATATTTGAAGAAGAGCAGCGACATGAAAAGATACCTACAAACCAAGAAGAATAAGGACCAAGTGATCCTGTTCAACCTATAACCATTCTTGAAACAAATAAGAGGCAAACTGGTTAGAACCTACACTTGAAGATGTTGAAGGGCATGGATCAACTAAAGGAACTTTCAAAGAAAGAAAAATACCAAAAAGATATTCAGGATATGTATTATACATGAAGAAGTTAATTGAAATAGAATGAAATACCTTTTAAGAAGATTCTCATCAAGAAGAATGGAAAAAAGCAATGCAAGAAGAATATCAATCCATCATGAAGAATTGGGTTTGGGAAATCATGCATAGACCTAGTGACAATTTTTTTTTCAGTTCCAAATGGATTTACAAAATGAAACATGCCATTTATGGAAGTATAGAAAAATACAAAGAAATTTTTTTTGTAAGGGGTTTCTCTCAAAAGGAAGGAACATATGATGAAGAAACATTTGCTCACATGCCAGGTACACTACTATTAGATCTTTGGTTTTGCTAGCTTCTACTATAAGATGTTTTACACAGTAATTTGTCACTGCCTTCACCCTAGTCCTTCTACTGTGTCATGTGTGAAATAAACATGTTCATATCTTCCCACTCATGTAAGAAGATTAAGCAAATGCTCTTTAATGCTGAAGATTGACCCTTTTTTACTAAGTTCCTGCATCACCGCTAGTAAACCCTTAAAATCCACGACGGTTCTCTATCATGCACAATATTGTTGCGACGTCGTCACGAGTCACCAATTCATGACCTGCAATGATCTAGATTTGGCGAATTAGTTCAAACAGTCGGCCTTCTTGATGTTTCTGGAGCTGGTTTTTGGGTCAATTTGGATCACCTTTCCGCCTCTGGGATGGTGGTTTCGCTTCTTATGCAACCTCCCTTAAGGATAAGCTCCCTCTCCCTCTTTTCATGGAGGCTCCTCCTCCTATAAAAACACTCACCATTGCTATGTTCTGCTAGTTCCTTAGTTGTTAGTTCTTTTGGTTGTACAGTGCTACTGCTGCTTTTGAGTTTGATAGATAGTTGGTGTGAGTGTGACAAGTGTGGGATTGCTTTGTAGTTTGCAAGAAGGTGTGGAGGGCCCTTAACCTTGTGTAAACATGTTCATATCTTCCCACTCATGTAAGAAGATTAAGCAAATGCTCTCCGATGCTAAAGATTGACCCTTTTTTACTAAGTTCCTTCATCGTCGCTAGTAAACCCCTAAAATCTGTGATGATTATCTATCATGCACTGTATCATTGCAACGTCGTCGCTAGTCCCCAGTTCATGACCCGCAAAGATCCAGATTTTGCGAATTAGTTCAAACAGTCAGCCTTATGGATGTTTCTGGAGCTGGTTGTTGGGTCAGTTTGGGTCACCTTTCTACCTCTGGGATGGTGGTTGCGCTTCATGTGCAACCTCCCTTGAGGATAAGCTCCCTCTCCCTCATTTCATGGAGGCTCCTCCTCCTATAAAATCACTCACCATTGCTATGATCTACTAGTTCCTTAGTTGCTAGTTCTTTTGGTTGTAGAGTGGTGCTACTGCTTTTGAGTTTGATAGATAGTTGGTGTGAGTGTGACAAGTGTGGGATTGCTTTGTAGTTTGCAAGAAGGTGTGGAGTGCCCTTAACCTTGTGTAAATCTTGTGAATGAGAGAGAGATATATATTGCTACTTGGGAGATCCATCTTTGAGAGTGAATGCTTGAAGAAACACACTGGCTAGACCCTGTTGACTCCTGAAACTACATATCTCCTACACACTTTCCTAGACTTTTCCCCTCACTTGGACCTCATAAGCTATCAAAATCATTGCATATTGATTTTAAAAGAGCATTTAAATGGTTTTCTAACTATGTTTAGTGTTTTTTGTTTGAATTAGATTTTTCTCATTAGCTGTGGAATCCAATCACTTTCCGCAGCTGATTCAACTTTCCGTGGTTGTTTTTGTTAAACTCTAGGTTGCGGGTGTTATTAGGAAAAACAAGCCACATGGGCAAGTTATAAATAACCTGTACATGGATCAGGTCCTATTGGTTCAGCCATATTCATCAAGGAAAGTCGTGGTCAATAGTGGTCAAGCGGTGGTCAAACAGAGGAGTCCTACAGCAACAGGACTCCGTTTTCAAACACGTGAAGGATTCGTGGCCGTTCCTAGATCCCTGGGGTCATGTTGACAGCTGTAGACTGCCCCACGATGCGAATCCAACAGCCACTTTTGATAGATTGAATAATCTCAGCAACCATTATGCTAAATTCATGGATGTTGTCTTTTACGTGTCCTCTATTGACGTAGTTTCACACGAAAATAGTTATGAAGCTTTTGTTATAAATAACGTGTTTCCAAACGCATAGTGTTAGTCTTTTGTTGATGTAATTTTGCTATTAAGTCTACTATGCCGTGACACTAATCCCACTATGGTAACGAGAGGATTCTTCCTCTATTTTGAATTATAAAAGAAGACTTTGATTTTATATGACTACGTGAGCATAATTTTGGACTGATAGCCTGTTGACCAAGGCCATGCAGAGGGCCCCTGCATGTTGAGGTTTCATTTTCCTTATTGCTGTAAAGTTTTTATGCATTGTTTCTTTATTTCCATTGCACATATTTCATAGTTATCCACCTGTGTATATTTCATTTGCTATGGTATTAACATTTCATTCCTGTACATGATTTTTCAAGTTCTGTATATTGTTGTTAACACTGATCAGTGTGTGTATGTTTCAGGATAGAGTAGGCCCGGGCATTTTCATACAATTTTCACAATAATTAGTGACATGGAATTAGCCTCTCTGCTGACTTTGCTTTTCTTAATTTTTTTAATTCCAGTTCTATTTTGTTGATTTCAGTCTTATTCACTTGCTTTTTTAGTTAGTTTAGATATCAACTTGCTCATATCATTGACGTTATCTCTGAAAGCCATAGCTTAGACTACCTGGTGAGGTATTTAACTATGAATGATGTGATTTGATTTTAGTTTTACTTTTCTGCAATTGGACATCAACTTGCTCATATCATTGACATTATCTCTGAAAGCCATAGCTTAGACTACCTGGTGAGGTATCAAACTATGAATGATGTGATTTGATTTTAGTTTTACTTTTATGCAATTAGACATCAACTTGCTCATATCATTGACGTTATCTCCGAAATCCATATCTTAGACTACTTGGCGAGGTATCGGACTATGAATGATGTGATTTTATTTTATTTTTACTTTTCTTGCAATTAGACATCAACTTGCTCATATCATTGACGTTATCTCTGAAAGCCATAACTTAGACTACCTAGCGAGGTATCAGACTATGAATGATGTGAATTAATTTTACTTTTACTAGATCACAATTTTTGATTTGTTTGAGTGTAGTAGCTTAATTCATTTTTTTGTATTTAGACAACAGCAAAGGTAATGGTTTCATGATCAGTACTTCATTATTTTCTTGATTTGAATAGAAACACATTTTTATTCTTGTTCAAGTATTAATTTCACCACTAGTATGTTTTAAGACCCTCTGAAGTGTTAAGTTCCGGAAATCATTATAGAAGACATAATTGCCTTAAAATCTATACCCATACTTGCCTTCTAGAGAATTATTCAAACTCAGGGATAGGATTTCCATTCATCTTAGGAGATAAACGAAGATAAAAAAAAAAACCCCAAAACAAAATAAAAATTGAAAATGACAAAAAGGTAAGAAAGGGGCTGTCTTGCACACATAGTGCACCACACTTCATCATTCTACGACTCCTGGATTGATAATTAATGTAGCAATTTAGGACACACTAAATTGACTAAACATTTTGGCATCGTTTCCGGGGAAGTGTAACTAGGTAGCCGATCTCTTACATAAAAAAAAGGGAAAAATTGATAACTTCTTGAAGTATGCTCTCCTCTTGCACCTAGTGTGATCTGGAGGATCAGAAAAGAGAGTTGTTAGTTCAATAATTTCTTGATTATGCTCTCTTATTGCACCTAGTGTGACCTAGAAGATCAGAAAGATAATTATTAGCCCGACTTGAAAAAATAAAAATAATTAAAAATGACATGCATAGAGCAAGAGATTCTAGGGGAAGGTTTATAGCTAGGGCCAAAAGTTCGATTTTCACAACTCCAGCTACTTCAAGGCATAGACAAGATACATCTCCATCATCTCCGACTCACACTCCCAGCCTTAGGATTCCTGGAATTCAAGGGGTAGCAACCGAATTAGGAGACTCTCCCACACTATCCATTAAATCTAACCTAGGAGAAGAACTTTTCTTCACTTCTACAGGGGAACATATTGTAATCAAAGAAGTAGAATCACCTGAAGAAGAGGAGAGATAAATTCTTCCTCCTTCGCCATTAATAAAAGAACCAGAGGACTTTGAGAACTCTGAGGAAACTATCATGACAAAGGAAGTAGTAAATGGATTTGGAGGAGGGGGTCGAGGTAGAGGAAGAGGAAACAATGGAGGAGGTAGAGGTAACAATGGGGGAAATAGGGATGGAGATAACTCATTTGGATTCCCTATAGCCAATGAGGAAACCCATACAATAATGAAAAACATTTCACCATCTGTCCCAAACTTTTATGGGTTGCGAAGTGAGGATCGTGAAACATTTCTATTTGAGTTTGAAGTCTTGTGCCGAACCTATGACTATATGGAAGACTCTCAAAAACGCAAACTGTTTCCTTCAACATTGAAAGGAGCTACTTTGAAATGGTTCATGGGATTAGTCACTCAGTCTATTAGGACTTGGAATGATATGAAACAAACACTTTTGGATAGATACCTGGATTATTGTATGCCCACCAATCATAAGGATGAGGTATTCAAGATGATGCAAAAATAAGATGAAAACTTGGAGGATTTACTTGAAAGATTTCAATACAACTTAAAGAGAGAAAAAATGAGTAATTTAGATGAGGAAACCTTGAAAGCCCTTCTATTAAAATCCATTAGAGATGAATGGATAGATATTTTAAACATGATGGGGAAGGGAGATATTTCTCAACTTCCACTCCATGACATAGCAAAATTATGTGTCCATCTCTCAAGGGGAAAATCTAAAACTGGAAAAGGGCCTATAGATCCTCCTCTTATTAGAGCAAACAAATCTACAACTGGATCAGTAAGTAGGGCAGAGATTGGAAATATGCTCGGTGAGTTCAAAACTGATATTCTAGGGAGCCTTAGTGAACAACTAGACACCCTTAAAATAAAAAACAAACAGAAAGCAGAAGTTGAAGCCTTAGCCATCTTTTGTCCAAAATGTAGAAAGAAACATGCTTTAAGGGAATGTTCCTTGGATGCAAAAGTTGTAGAAACATGTGTGATTTGCTCAAAAAGCCATGAGACCAAGGATTGTCCTTCAATTCCTAGGTTCAAAGATGTCTTTCAGGAATATCCAAATTCAGTAGAGTCCCTTTGTTTTGTTTCAAGAAGACCATGGCAGGGGCCATAAAATCAAGGATTTAACAATCCTATGAACTTTCAGCTCCCACCAAATTGGAATTCTTGGCAACAACCTTGGCCCCAATCTCTAAATCCATACCAATCATGGGCACAAGGGATGAAAAATCCTTATGGGAGATTTGATAAATTTTATTAATATCCTCCATCTTTTCAAAATCAACAAAATCCATAACTTCCAAATCAAAACCCACAGCTTTCATTACCATTTCTGCAACAACAACCTTCTCAACAAAATCCAAATTATCAACTCTTACTTCCATTTCAACAAAAGACTAATCAACTACCAGCCCAGCCATTGCCAAATCCAACAACAAAATTCCTCAGAATTCTTAAATGGTAGAAGGACAACAATTTCCTACCTATATGATTGTTCCTCTCAATGATGTACAACTCAGGTCTAGTAGAGTTTTAGAAAAACCTTCTATAGATGTTCAAGAGCAAGATACCTTTGAGGAGGATTCTCTTAAAGTCAATAAAGGTTCCGAGGAAGCATCTCTTCAAAACCCAAACATTCAAAAAGAAAAAGAAAAAGAGTCAACTCCCATAGTTGAGCAACCTGCATCTTCATCCACACCTCCTTTCCCTGAACGATTACAAATTAACAAAGGGGTAGAAAAACAAATCTTGTTGCCTGACTATGATTTTCTAGATGAATTAAAGAATGTTTGTATCAAGATTCCCTTGCTACAAGCCATTAGAGAGATTCCTATTCTAGAAAAAACAATAAAGGAGTTGAGTCTTAAGACCAGGAAAGAAATCAAGATATACAACAAGAATCCACCTGATAGGAAAAATTGCAGATATCATGATGGGAAAAATTACCATGCAGAAATATGTAGATCCAGGTAGTCCAATTGTCAAGACACATATAAATGGGATGGAAATTCCAAATACTTTGATTGACTTAGGGGATGCTATTAACATTATGAGTAGACATACAATGGAACAGCTTAAACTTCCTAATCTTCTTTTTACACCCACCTTACTGCAACTTGCAGATAGATCAATAATCAAACCAGATGGTGTATTAGAAGATATTTAAGTCTCCTTAGATTCTTGGGAGTATCGAGTAGATTTCATGATTTTGACTCCCAAGAGTAATGTAGGAGGGCACCCACTCATCTTAGGAAGACCTTGGCTAGCCACAGCTGATGCTTTCATTAGTTGTAGATCTGGAGATATGTACATTTCTGATGGTAGTTCAACAAAGAAATTCAATCTGTATCCTCCAACAAAAGCAATTATAGAAGTAGGAGACAATGAATGGGTCGATGATGAGGATAGTATACAACCTGTCTTTACCATTTCTGAAATCAGTGAAGATAATCAAATTCTAAACACATTGGAAAATTTTGAAACATCTTCAGAATATGACCACACACAATTTCAGTTAGATCCTAATATTGAGTACTTATCATCAAGGAAAATGTCTCTTTACTCTATGGAAGATTTCGGTAGTTCTACCATTGAGATTCTTCCAGGTAAAACATTGAATATCAACAAAAATTGGAAAAATCAAAACAGGAAGAGCGAACCAAAACCTTGCAAAAACATTCTACTGCATTTGCATGGGAGTATACTGATATGAACGTATTGACCCTAAGACTTGCATCCATCATATCTATATCGAGGAAAATAGTAGACCAATCAGACAACCTCAGAGAAGGATGAATCCAAATCTTAGGGAGATAGTAAAAGAAGAGCTCCAAAAACTACTCAATGTAAACTTCATTTATCCAATTTCAGATAGCTGATGGGTTTCTCCTTTGGTTATAATACCCAAAAATAATGGTAAATGGAGGGTATGCATTGATTACAGGGAATTAAACAAAGCAACTTTGAAGGATTACTTTCCCTTGCCCTTTATCGATCAAGTATTAGATACATTAGTAGGCAAAAAGTACTTTTCATTTCTGAATGGTTTTAGTGGTTATAATCAAATTCAGGTAGCACCTGAAGATCAGGATAAGACCACATTTACCTGTCCATGGGGATCTTTTGCTTATCGAGTGCTTCCTTTTGGATTATGTAATGCACCCGCAAGATTCCAAAGAGCAGTACTAGGAATGTTTTCTGATCTAATACATGATTGTGTAGAGGTTTATATGGATGATTTTACAGTTTATGGTGATTCGTTTGAAGAGGCATTAGAAAATTTGGAAAAAGTTCTTATAAGATATAAAGAAACAAACCTTTAACTAAGCCATGAAAAATGCTTTATGATGTTTACTGAAGGTATTGTTTTGGGACATTATATCTCAGGGGATGGGATTAATGTTGATAAATCAAAAGTTGAAGTCATCTCCAAGTTGCCTATTCCAAATTGTCAAAAAGATGTTAGAAGTTTTTTGGGATTCACTAGATACTATAGAAGATTTATAGAAAACTTCACTAAAATACCATCTCCACTCTTCAAACTACTTACAAAAGACTGTGAATTCAAATGGGATCCTGATTGCCAAACAACATTTGAAACTTTGAAAACAAGAATATTTGAAGTGCCTATCTTGAGAGGACCAAATTGGAAACTCCCTTTCCATATTTCTATAGATGCTTCAGATACAGCTTTAGGAGCTATGTTGGGTCAAAAAGATTTAGTTTCTTATGCCATTTACTATACCAGTAAAAATTTAACTCCCACTGAGTTGAACTATACTGTGACTGAAAAAGAGTTCTTAGCTATTGTTCATGCAATCAATACGTTTAGACATTATATAATAGGCTATGAAACTTTTATTCATACTGATCATTCTGCAATTAGATATCTAATGAATAAACCTATTACTAATGGCAGAGTTACAAGTTGGCTCCTAATTTTACAAGAATACAATATTACTGTGTTGGATAGACCAGGGAAAAAAAATATAGTAGCTGATTTCTTTTCTAGGATTCAGAATACTAAAGAATATTCTCCTGTAGAGGACAATTTTCCTGATGAATATTTATTTGCAGTAACTACTAAGACCCCTTGGTATGCAGATATAGCTAACTATTTGGTTACAGGGAAACTACCTCCACATTTATTTCCTGGTGAAAGAAGAAAGATTATTCAGGAGAGTTCAAAATATTCATGGATTTCTAACGAATTTTTTTGAAACAAAACCAGATCTTATGGTTAGAAGATGTGTTAGGGAAGATGAAATGCCTGATATCCTCAAAGCATGTCATGATGAACCATGCGACGAACACTTTGCTGACAAAAGGATAGCCTATAAAATCCTCTGTTTAGGAAATTATTGTCCATCCCTCTTCAAAGATGCAAAACAATATGTTAAAAGGTGTGACAGCTGCCAAAGAGTAGGGAAACCTACCCTTTCAAATAAAATGCCATTGCAACCATAGGTACTCATCGAACCCTTTGAAAAATGGGCTTTAGATTTTATTGGACCTATTAACCCACCATCTAAACAAAGAAAATATATATTGGTATGTACTGATTATGTCACTAAATGGGTAGAAGCCAAATAATTATTTTCAGCTACTGAGCATTCAGTTGTTAGTTTTCTTTATGAGGATATTTTTATTCACTTTGGTGTTCCAAGAGAAATTGTGATAGATCAGGGAAGTCAATTCACATCCAACCTAGTGGAGAAGCTAATGGAAGAATAGAAAGTCAAGAACAGAAAATCTACTCCTTACCATCCACAAGCAAATGGTCAAGTGGAGTCTACAAACAAAGTTAGTGAAGGCATCATTACCAAGACTGTTCATCTACACAGAAGAGATTGGTCAGAAAGGCTTCTTGAAGCCTTATGGGCCTATAGAACTACATGGAGAAATACAACAGGACATTCTCCCTATGAACTTGTTTATGGGAAAGAAGTCCTGCTCCCCATTGAGTTCCAAGTCAAAACTTTCAAGATGGCGTTGGGAATGGATCTATCAGAAGCCTAAAATCATAGAATGGAATAGTTGAATGAGCTAGATGAGATCAGACAAGAAGCAATCCTAAGAACTGATCTAGTTCAATGTCAAAGAGCTAAGTGGCATGACAAATACATCAAGGAGAAAAAGTTTCAAGAAGGAGATTGGGCATTGCTATTTGATTCCAAGTTTAAATATTTTAAAGGAAAATTTCAGACTCATTGGCTTGGGCCATATGAGATTGACAAAATCTTTAGAAATGGAGCAGTAAGAATCAAAACCATTGATGAACATCAAACTCTTCTTATTGTGAATGGCCATAGATTAAAGATATATCATAAGCCACTCTCAAAAGAGGAATTTGTCAAAATCTTTCAAGATAGTTCTGCAATAAGACTGGTGAAGAAGAATCCTTCTTCCCCACCATCCTAGCCTTTGTTCTTTTCTGTTTTAAAAAAAATAAAAAATAAAAATAATGTGTATAAGCCTGAAAACCAATCCCTGATTGGCAGTCTTATATAGAAAGTACAGGGCGAAAATTAGGAACTCCTGACGCTCTATATTTTCCAAAAGAAAAATCTTTTCTCATTGTATTCATAGTTTCATGACATTTCACTCCACTTAATTTCACTTCACTTCATTTCATTTCATTCTGCCAATAAATTACCTCTCATGACCAGTTTTCATTCACTCAATCATCATTTATCCATCTCCATTCAGTAATATGATCACTGTGTCAGTTTCCACAGTTGAACTTAGTTTCCACAGCTAAAAGCTGATTCTGTAGCCATCACTCTGTTATTCAACATGGACAGTCAAATGTTAGTTAAATGATCATGAAAATTGAATGCAGGTATGGTAAAAGGAAGATATTCTTAAGATATAAAGCACCTAGAAGCATCTTCAGGAAGCAGCCAATCAAAGGTCAGTGGATGGGAGTGGTAAGTTCCAAGGTATGAGAAAAGTTGATTTCAAATAGCATTTTAAAACACATTTTACATAGTTATGAAACCACTAGGTCCATTATATGTAATGATTCACCTTGATAGCTTCCATAATCACTCCATAGCCTTTACATAATTCCACCACGAACCTTGCATTAATTTTTAACGGCCTCATGATCCATCTCCGAACTTATCTAGTGTTTAATCGTACTTTGACACTCCATCTGTTAAACTGGGTAATTATGACGACGTGACCGATTTGGTCACGACTCTTTCCTACCGCAAAAATTTCATAGCCATTTTGTGAGCATGCTAACGTCTATTCTGTAGCCATCTAGTTCAAAACTTTGCCAGGCTCACTCTATTTCCATACTGCCCCATCGAATTTCCATTTGTATTGTTGGTCTACTCACATAAGCCTTCATTCTATGAACCCATTCTAGACTTTGTTCTTTGAACTCATTCTCGCTACCTATTATCTATTTCTCCATTTACGACTACTGGTTTTTCTCCACAGTCCTTCTACATCCCCCGCAAGCACAACCATCTCACCTCTGTTAGTCTATCACTCACGAAAACATATTTTAAAGCAGGGGAAGGAATGGGTCCTTTGTTAAGAGCAAAACCGAAAGGACCCAAATTTATGGAAGGGTATCCGCAATTGAAAAGTATGCTAAGGAAGGCACGATGGCTACAATTCATTCAGAAATTCAGAGGCTACAACAAAGAAGTTATGAAGACTTTTGCGAGGTCTTTTGATGGCATGGAAGCTAAGGTTGGAGACCCTAAATTCTCAGTCACAGAGGCATCCATAGCAGCCACAACGGAACTCCCACAGGAGGGATAACGGTGGTTCAAAAATAAAACCTTTGACGAGAGAGCATGGAGGGTTATCCTACGCAATCCAGGTATGGATATAACCATTTTCAAACATGGAATCCCTATCTCTGCTTTAGAAGAAAAGTGGGCCAGTCTATTATTGATAATCCAGAAATTTATCACATGTGAGGGATGATTCGGGTCAATGTATATGTACCACACCTAGTTGCTGATGAATTTTCTAGAAAATCAAACTATTAATTTGCCTTACTTTTTGTTAAATAGCCTGAAAAAGATGTCCATCACCGTCCAAAAGAATCTGGGGGATGTAGAACCCCACCTGTACCATCACGGCCTTGTGAAAATTTTGATTGAAAAACAATTGAAGGAAAAGAAGGACACCTAGGAGCAGTTTTTGGTTAGAAATTTCTGTCAAGATCCACATGAAACACCTGAAAGCAGCTCATCAAGGAAAAGTAGAAGAAAGAAAACAAGTTTTAGAATTCAAGACACTTCTACTAACATAGTTAAAGAAACTAGTAGGGAAGAAAAACTGTCTGAAAGTAGGAAGGAAAGAACTGAGGGTAAGAAGCCAAGAAAATAAAAAAGGAAAAGAAATATTGAGGCTGTCTATCAAACCCCAGAATCTTCCTCAGAAGAGGACCACCAAATACTATCTGAAAGACTAGTTTACCTTTAGGAATAGTCAGCTGCAGCAAAGAAGAAAGGGAAAGAAAAATAGAGTGGGGAGAAAGAGGACACTAGCCCACAAAATTTAAGAAGAAGTTCCAGACTTAAAGGGAAATTGAGGAAAGTACAAATTAAATGGCCCCACTTTATTGATTTAGGAGGGGAAACACCAGAACAACCTTCACCAATCCCTCCTGGCTGTGGCCCACACCATACTCCTATTCCTTAGCAAGATTTTGAAAATAGTCTTTCTCGGCCAGATTTTGAGATCAATCCCTCTCAACCAGATTTTGGCGACAACCCAAGGAAGACTACACCTGAGATAGATCCAATCCAGCAAGAAATGTATGATTATATTGAGACATTGGAGAAAACTGCCACACACCAAGGCACTTCATCTTCCCAGTCTAATACATCTTAAGAAGCTCAAATCCAATCACTAAAATAGGAAGTTTTTGAGTTGAAGGTCCTAAATAGACACATCAAAAGAGAAAATGAAACATTGAAAGAACAGGGTAGGTTAGATAAGATTATTCATGACAACACTATGTTTCATCTTTGGCTATGGCAGAAGAAAAATAGAAAATTGAAGAAAAAGAACAAGAGGTTGAGTAGGGCTCTGATCAACCTCAAATTCAAGTGCTTAATGACGAAGCTGAGGATGACAGTGGTCTGAAGAAAGAAGAAAAGAAGGTTGGATGTGTTGGCAGAGGTCGCAGAACACATGAACTGAAGGGAGGAGGGTCAAAGTTTTGGTTGCATGGGGACATGCAACACCTTCATAGTGGGGGTATGTTGAGTCATGAAACTACATATCTCCTACACACTTTCCTAGACTTTTTCCCCTCACCTAGACCTCATAAGCTATCAAAATCATTGCATATCGATTTTAAAAGAGAATTCAAGTGGTTTTCTAACTATGTTTTTGTGTTTGTTGTTTGAACTAGATTTTGTTCATTAGCTGCGGAATCCAGTCACTTTCTGTAGTTGATTCAACTTTCCGCAGTTGTTTTTGTTAAACTCTAGGTTGCAGGTGTTATCAGGCAAAACAAGCCACATGGGCAAGTTAGAAATAACCTGGACATGGATCAGGTTCTATTGGTTCAACCAGATTCATCAAGGAAAGCCATGGTCAACGGTGGTCAAGCGGTGGTCAAACAGAGGAGTCCTACAGCAACAGAACTCCATTTTCAAAGATGTGAAGGATTCATGGCTATTCATAGATCCCTGGGGTCATGTTGACAGATGTAGACTGCCCCACGATGTGAATCCAATAGCCACTTTTGATAGATTGAATAATCTCGGCAACCATTATGCTAAATTCATGGACGCTATCTTTTACGTGTCCTTTGTTGATGTAGTTTCACAGGAAAACAGTTATGAAGCTTTTGTTATAAATAACGCATTTCCAAATGCATAGAGTTAGTCTTTTGTTGATGTAATTTTGCTGTTAAGTCTACTATGCCATGACACTAATCCCACTGTGGTAACGAGAGGACTCTTCCTCTGTTTTGAATTATAAAAAAAGACTTTGTTTTTATATGATTGCGTGAGCATAATTTTGGACTGATAGCCTGTTGACCAAGGCCATGCAGAGGGCCCCTGAACGTTGAGGTTTCATTTTCTTTATTGCTGTAAAGTTTTTATGCATTGTTTCTTTATTTCCATTGCACATATTTCATAGTTATCCACCTGTGTATACTTCATTTGCTATGGTATTAACATTTCATTCCTGTACATGATTTTTCAAGTTCTGTATATTGTTGTTAACACTGATCAGTGTGTGTATGTTTCAGGATAGAGTAGACCCGGGAATTTTCATACAATTTTCACAATAATTAGTGACATAGAATTAGCCTCTTTGTTGACTTTGCTTTTCTTAATTTTTTTAATTCCAGCTCTGTTTTGCTGATTTCAGTCTTATTCACTTGCTTTGTTAGTTAGTTTAGATATCAACTTGCTCATATCATTGACATTATCTCCGAAAGCCATAGCTTAGACTACCTGGTGAGGTATCAGACTATGAATGATGTGATTTGATTTTAGTTTTACTTTTCTACAATTAGACATCAACTTGCTCATATCATTGACGTTATCTCCGAAAGCCATAGCTTAGACTACTTGGCGAGGTATCGGACTATGAATGTTGTGATTTGATTTTAGTTTTACTTTTATGCAATTAAACATCAACTTGTTCATATCATTGATGTTATCTTCGAAAGCCATAGCTTAGACTGCCTGGCGAGGTATCGGACTAAGAATGATGTAATTTGATTTTAGTTTTACTTTTCTGCAATTAGACATCAACTTGCTCATATCATTTACGTTATCTCTGAAAGCGATAGCTTAGACTACCTGGAAAGATATCAGACTATGAATGATGTGAATTAATTTTACTTTTACTAGATCACAGTTTTTTATTTGTTTGAGTGTAGTAGCTTAATTCATTTTTCTGTATCATTCTTTGCTTGATTTGAATAGCAACACATTTTTATTCTTGTTCAAGTATTAATTTCACCACTAGTATGTTCTAAGACCCTCTGAAGTGTTAAGTTCTAGAAATCATTATAGAAGACATAATTGCCTTAAAATCTATATCCATACTTGCCTTCTAGAGTATTCTTAAAACTCAGGGATAGGATTTCCATTCATCTTAGGAGATAAATGAAGATAAAAAAAATCCCCCAAAACAAAATAAAAATTGAAAACGACAAAAAGGTAAGAATGGGGTTGTCTTGCACATATAGTGCGCCACACTTCATCAGTCTACAACTCTCGGATTGATAATTAATGTAGCAATTTAGGACACACAAAACTGACTAAACAGACCCTCTAAGAAGGCTTGCGATGTCAAGACTTGGTTGTAATATTTTCTCTTGATTTAGTATTAATACAATCAATGATGATTTCCTATGTCTTGTATGTACTTTACTTGATACCTCATGACTTCTTGACTTTATGAGTAAATAGATCATTGTTGTTTCTCGGTTACGTGCTCTATTTTTTCTTTGTGGTGTTTCAGGTTGATCACTCATTAAGGAGAAGGAAACAAAAGCTAGAGCAGCGCAATAGAACTTCATCGACCACTAGTTTAGGTAGGCCTCCAACGATGACTATTTAAGGGAATTAATTGTTGTTTTGTGCTTGTTGTGACTAGACCCACTCTAGGTCTAGAGGGGTTGCCTCTGTCCGCAGAGGGAACACTTTCCTGCATCACAAGTTGGTGACTCCACTGGGGAGTCCCTTGTAGGTTTATTCTCTTGTTTGCTCTTATTTTGGTTTTGATTTGGTGTCTCTTGAATTTTGGGGATAAACTATCAGTCTTTTCGTTTACCTGGGTCAATCTGGGAAATCCCTCTAATGTCTGTAGGATTGGCTGGTTTTTGTTTGGGAGTTTCTTGTTCATCTATCATTGTTTTTAAGATTGTCGTTGAAGATAGCCTAACAGTCGTGACGAAATCACTGATGTTATAGCTTTGTACCCGCGACTATTTGGCTTTCATCTCGGGTTGCTAGTTTAATTCCCGAGGCAGCTCTTGAAATCGTACCATCACTGAAAATAGCTGTACTTTAGCGACAGTCTCTAGTTGTCAGTGTAACACTAGTGACTAGTCTCTAGTTGTCAGTGTAACACTTGCGACGGTCTCTAGTTGTCAGTGTAACACTAGCGACTAGTCTCTAGTTATCAGTGTAACACCCGCAACGATTCTTGTAAAGTTGTTTTTACAACTTTACCTCCTGAATTCATCAATCTTGTTTATCCCCTATTGTTTCTTGTCTCTCATTAGCTTGTTTTAGTTGCTTTTGGTTAGGGTACTATCTCTTTGATTTCATTGAGTGAGCCTTGTGTTTTTAGACCATGTGACCTAGCCCTTTGGGAGTTTAGTCGAGAAACCATTTTCTTGGGTTACTTGTCTATTCAAGGTTCAATCACAACCGTCTTGTGATTTGCTTGAGGCTTTTTCGTTGCTTGTTTTCTTACTGGTTCATTTTTAGTGTTGATTATTGAACCAATTTTTTATGTTGATTCGATTTCTTCACTACCAAGCATAGATCACAATTGTTTGGATCGATCAGTTCAAACTTTCTTGTTTGTCTCTTTAAATTCAAATAAATAAATAAATAAATAAAAAGTTTGCATTAATTTAGCATACGAAAGAGAAAGTACATTTGCATTACGAATTTTCATGTTTGAGAAATTGGAAAGCAAATTTTAAATCTTTCATTAGTAGTATCGATGCATCATGAGATTAATGTATTGATGCATTGTGTTTCTTAGTGTTTTCATTTGCTTGTCTTGGTTTTCTTGGTTTGGGAATGACCTCTCTACCCTCCTATAGGTAGGTTTTCATTGAAGTAAAATATGTTTCACTCATTCTAGCTGCATCCTAGGTTTTTGTTGTATACATACAGTAAGGCCTGAAAACTGAAACATAATTCAAGATCAACTCTAAAATGAACTGAATGAACTTAACAATGCATTGGAACATAACATGCACTATTTAGAGGTCTAGGCTAGAGACGTGCTCCAGCATTGTTAAACCTAGTCATTATTGTTTTCACTCAAGGTTAGGTGATTCCTCCTTCTGTGACTCAATAGCGGTCTAGTACAGAATTGTGCTCCTAGTACCATTGAGTATATGTTGGGAGACCCCACTAGGTTATCATACTATATCATTAGGAAGCAATGCCTGCCACCTTGCAAACCGTAATGCACCGAACACAACATTCAAGAAGATTGACTGTCGTACGGAAAGTCCTTGGTTTTCATATGATCACCAAGGTGTATATGCATTTTTACGGGATGTTTGGTAAACCTTTTGCCTAGTTCTCTCCAGAGTAGTCACTTTCTTTCCTTTTTGGACTCCTTAAAAGAAAAGGTCCATCTAAGCACTTGTCCTTTGAGGCTCATTAAACCTTGAAAGAGATAGTGTCACCTTTTTGTCCTTTTCTCGACCCTTGAAACATGAAAAGTTCAATTTTTTTCCTGTGTCATAAAATTTACTGCCCACGAAATATTCCTGGTAATAGTTAGAGTTCTTCATTACAGTTCCATTGTTTTCAGGTTCGTTCCCGATGGCAACATTCCCCGAGTCTACCGGCTAAGGTCTTCCCCCAGATGGGAACCCTGGTCTGTGTCCTTCTTTTGGAAATGCTGGTGCTCCGTATATGGCAACATTGTCCTTGCTTGGGTTAACCATCGGTCTGCCCGTTTGGTTGTTTTTGACCTCAGTGGTCCCGAGCGTCATGACTCCTATTCCACCTTCTCCTTCGTTTGAATCATGACACGTTGATTCCAAGGTTGAACCTGTGCCTTCTTCCCCTGTTTCTTCACCTTCATCTCCTCCTTCGCCTGGTGAAAGTTTCACATCTAGTAACCAGGAGACTAAGAAGAAGAAGAAGAAGAAGAAGAAGTCTGATAAACGCGAGGCCACCTATGCAGCTACTGCTCTGAGTACATCTCAGGTCGGACCATGTTCTGCTCCTCTGCGGAAGGTTAAGTTTCCCTGTAAATTGTGCAAGGGTGACCATCTTCTTCATGATTGTCCTGGCATTCCTAGGATCTTAGAAGTATGGTCTCACGATCTAGCGCGTCCCTCATTATCCTTTGAAGCTCATGACGATGCTACCCTATCAACTAGAAGTGGTACAAAGAAAGGGAAGATTTGATTCCCTTGTAGACCATGTGAGGGCAACCATCCCCTTCACCTTTGTCCGCTCATGGATAAAGCTTCCTTTGTTTTGGAAAGTCTTACAGATTCTTCACCCCAATTTCCAGTTGGTTATCAGAGGCTCTCTTTGGACCCTCTCCCCGTTGACAAAGAGATTGACTTAGATTTTTCTCTTGTCTATCCTCCTCTTTCTGAGCCTGGCTATGCTAAGCCTATTCTAGACCAACCATTGGTCGAGAATAGTGTCAACTTGGGTTCACCACCTGTTGATCACTCTATTTCGGAAGAGCATCATGCTTATGTTCTTCTCATCTCGTCAGATTCTCTTGAGCTTGAGAATGACCCTCCTATCCCTACTGAACATGAGAGTCCTTCTTCGGCTCCTGTAGAGCATGGGGGCAATCATATGATACCCCACCAAGTAGTTTGGTTGTTTCCTTCAACTGGAGTCACTTGACTGCTTTCTGCCTTCCATCCTATGTTCCTTTCCAGATTACAGTACATGCCTATGATAAGGCAGTACCTGGCACTATCAAGGATGAGGGTGTGTCGGTTAGCCTCATGTCTTCCACTACTTGGAAAGCTTTGGGCTCCCCACAGCTTGTGCAAGTCACATAGAATCTGTTGGAATTTGACAGAGGAACCAGTCAACCTTTAGGGATCCTCCTGAAGCTTCCTGTTACTTTGGGGGGCAAAACTATCTATATATACGTCATGGTTGTCTAAGGTGCTTTAGATTTCATTCTTCTCTTTGGCCATGACTATGTTTACACCATGGGGGCCCTCGTCTCTTCACTTTTATGTGTGGCTTTTTTTCCACATGATGGAAGAATGGTGACCATAGATTAATTATTATTCTTTAGTCCCTCGGTGCCTCCTGCGCAGCTATCATCCCCTCTCGGTTCTTGCTCGCAAGCAGTACCTTTTATGCCACAGGTAAATTATGTGGCTACCCGTTCCATCTCCGCCTCTGTTGATGATCATGCAGATGGTCTCATACATCATGTAATGGGGGCATTGGAACCTGATCTGTCATTCGTGTCTAATGACATGTGTTCCTCCCAGAGCATAGTTCTTCCATACCGTGAAGATCTCTTGGGAGCCATGTTCTCATATCACCCATGAAAAAGAGTATGAGGATAGCTTGTTCCTGTGTCAACCTCGTTAAAAAATGAAACAAGGATCATGGAGCACAGTTCCTTGTCTTGTGTCAAGCTCATTAAAAAATGAAACAAGGAGTCTTAAGGAAAGTTCTTGATCTTATGTCAACCTCGCTAAAAAACGAAACAAGGGTTATGAGGATAGTTCTTTTTTACTGTGTCAACCTCATTAAAAAATGAAACAAATCCCCTTTCCAAATCGAGTCTTTGATTAAGATCTTGTAAAATCCAAGTCGAGTCTGTCCAAGATCTCGAAAGTGAACCTTCATTCCATCCACCTCGTTGAATGCAATGAAGCTTGGGGGCATGCACCTCGATTTGCGTCATTATGCTGGGGGCATGTGAACTTATAACAAGCATAGTTTTTCATTTCAAGCTTGTGTAAACATGAAACTAAATCCAAGCAGAGTTCTCCATGGTTCAAGCTTGTGTAAAAATGAACCCATAGCTAATTTACATCTCGTGATTGCCATTTTTATCTGCTAAATTCTGCTAGATGAGCCTTGGTTGTTTCATTCCATCGCCACCATCTCTTTGGCTGATCATATGCCTTCACTTGGTTTTTTTCCTTTCCTGAGGAACCACAACAATGAGTGGTTTTATTGGCCAACCTCTTGACCATTACATGTTTTTAGCAGTTCCACCATTGTCGGAACCAATATCTACCATTTATACCACTCGTTCCTCTAGGAAAAGTCCTCTTTAAGCTCTTTTCCGACTTATAAAGGATGAAAAGATTGCCGAGTTTTCCCTTGTAGCTCGTTAAACGGAATAAGAGGCGGTCTGCTTTGAGCTCTTCTCTGACCGTATAAACATAAAAAGATTGCTGGACCTTTGTCATTTCAGGTTTGTTATTAGTTACGAAATGACATGCCTTCGATTGCTTTTCTACTCTTTCGAATTGAGGTCACTAATGATGAAAATTACTCCTTGATCGTAATGGTCAAGCGGTTCTCTCAAGTATTGTTTTATACTTTTTTAGGCTCGAGAGACACAAATCTATGAAAAAGGACCCCCCTAAAGTTTTCTTTTCCGTGTCTTTTTCAAACTCTCTAAACATGAAAAAGACTTCGAGTTTTACCTATGTCAGACTCGTTAAACCCTAATGACATTGGACTCATCACCATGATGACAGTCGAGCTTCTCCTCCCTAGGGCTCGTTAAAATATTACTAGGTTGGATTCGACCAAAGGTCGAAATTATATTACAAGCATATGCTATCCCCTTCAAGCTTGTTTTCAAAAATAATTGGGGTACTCACTAGCAATGGTGGGGGAAAATTTGGAAGTTGTCATTGGTTACCTGCGACAGCTAGTCACTCTTGAACATCAACACTTTTGCTTCTTGTCGGGTTGGGATATCCATACATTGTCATTTGGCCTTCTGGGGTTTTGGGTTGCCATTTAGCCTTATTCCATCTGATCCATGCTATCTCCATCAAGCCTCTGATCCCTTGGTACCTAAATGTTGCCACCCTCTGGAGTCGTGTCACCGACATGTTCAAGAGTATAATCCTTCTGCAGTTCACATCCTTACCTCCTCCTCTGATACTCTATTTCACCATCTACCACTTGTTCCTTATCTCGTGTTGTTGTTGGGGGAAACATTATGGCCCTCCTACGATGGATCGTCTCTTGCTGACATCAGCTCATTATCTAGGAGACTGATCTAGAGATCCCCTTTGGTACCTTGGAGCTTGCATGCATCAATGGCAAGTTCTTCACGCCTGATAGTCGACTTTCATCATTGGTCGTCGATTAGGTGATTCCACGAGTGTTCAACTTCAGCTCATTCTTCACACTTTGTGGATTGTACTAGGTAGTACCTTGAGAGCCATTGACATTATTGGTGGTTTCTCTCGCGATTCTTAACAGTTTTAATCATTGGCCGCTAATCAAGCGACTTTCTATCATGCTCAACTTCAGCACATTTGTTCGCATGCTAGAATTTGTACCATGATCGGTTGGGTTTCAAGATCCCAAGCTAAGATTACACATGTTCAGGTTGCATGGATTAGTTCGTGATTACATACATGACTCTTTGATGGATGGTTGCGACCATGCCTGAGTCTTCATGGATGGCTGCGACCATACCTTTATCATTATCATGGTCTTACTAGCTAAATGGCTGTGTCCATACCACAGGTTAAGTTCGTATGTCTTTTGGATGGCTGCGCCCATGCCTAGACTACATGTATTTCACTATTAGAGATATCAGTTGTACTTGCACGTGCAGGCTCTTCTAGGTGGTGTTCTAGTTCAGACAGTTTCGTAAAGCATTTCACCCCTCCCACTCTCTTGGGCTTCATACTTTAAGTGGCATCTATTACACAACAATTTTTCACTACCTTCACCCCATCCTTCTTCTGTGTCATGTGTCAAATAAACATGTTCATATCTTCCCACACATGTAAGAAGATTAAGAAAATTCTCTCTAATGCTAAAGATTGACCCTTTTTCACTAAGTTCTTTCATTGTCACTAGTAAACCCTTAAAATCCACGATGGTTCTCTGTCATGCACTGTATCGTTGCGACGTCATTGCTACTCCCCAGTTCATGACCCGCAACGATCCAAATTTGGTGAATTAGTTCAAATAGTCAGCCTTCCGGATGTTTCTGGAGCTGGTTGTTGGGTCAGTTTGGGTCACCTTTCTGCCTCTAGGATGGTGGTTCCACTTCTTGTGCAACCTCCCTTGAAGATAAGCTCCCTCTCCCTCATTTCATGGAGGCTCCTCCTCCTATAAAATCACTCACCATTGCTATGATCTGCTAGTTCCTTAGTTTCTAGTTCTTTTGGTTGTATAGTGTTGCTGCTGCTTTTGAGTTTGATAGATAGTTGGTGTGAGTGTGACAAGTGTGGGATTTCTTTGTAGTTTGCAAGAAGGTGTGGAGTGCCCTTAACCTTGTGTAAATCTTGTGAATGAGAGAGAGAGAGATATATTGCTATTTGGGAGACCCATCTTTGAGAGTGAATGCTTGAAGAAACACACTGGTTGGACCGTCTAAGAAGGCATGCGACATCAAGACTTGGTTGTAAGCTTTGCTCTTGATTTATTATTAATATAATCAATAATGATTTCCTATGTCTTGTATGTAATTTACTTGATAGCTCATGACTTCTTGACTTTATGAGTAAATAGATCATTGTTGTTTCTCGGTTACATGCTCTGTTGTTTCTTTATGGTGTGTTTCAGGTTGTTCACTCGTTAAGGAGAAGGAAACGGAAGCTGGAGCAGCACAACGGAACTTCATTGACCACTCGTTTGAGGTAGGCCTCCAATGATGACTATTTAAGGGAATTAATTGTTGTTTTGTCCTTGCTATGACTAGACCCACTCTAGGGCTAGAGGGGTTGCCTCTTTCCATAGAGGGAACACTTTCCTACATCACAAGATGAAATAACCATCAAATGGATGTCAAAACAAAATTTCTAAATGGAACCACTAATGAGGAAGTATATATTGAACAACTATAAGGATTTGAGATAAATTGTAGGGATACTCATGTTTACAGACTAAAGAAAGATCTATATGGCTTGAAGAAATCTTCTAGGGTTAGGTATGCAAGGATGAATGCATATATTTTAAGGATTGGGTTATAAAAGGTTCTATTGATGCAAACCTCTACATCAATATAGTGAAGAATGAACCAATTATTATTGTTTTATATGTGGATGATTTATTTATTATAGGTGTGGAGGGAAAAATTCTAGAATGCAAGAAAATATTGGTAGCATATTTTGAAATGAAAAATTTTGGACTCGTGCACTATTATTTGGGATTGGATGTTTGGAAGAAACTTGATGAGGTATATCTTAGTCAAGGAAAGTAAATAATCAAGATGTTACAAAAGTTTGGTATTGTTAGTGTTAGTGTCTACATACTTCCATCAGGGATCAAATCTTCTATTTGCATTTTCATTTTAAGTGTCTCATACTAATTTTTTCTGGATCATTCCACTAGGTCATGTCAAAATGGTCCACTAATGATTGTATTCTTCTCAAGAAATTAAATTTTCCTCATGAGGTACATTTTCTGACCCATCTCCATGTTGTATTTAGTTATGGTTTCAATTATGTTATTTTTAGAATTGAAACAGTTATGTTTCCATTAGGTCTTAGGGTTCATTTTCAACGTCAAAAGCATAGCTTTAAGTGTAAATAAAGGGCAACAAAGGTATGAGGATGACCAATAAAAAAAAGAGTGATTTCTAGTAAGTCGTGGTGATTGTACAAAGATCTTATGTCACTAATGTAATTTTCATCTCAAAAACATGTTTTTGAGATGAAAACAGAGTATTTTTAGTTGAATTATATTTTTTTTATTTAATTCAATTCATTTCATGTAATAACTATTCCTAGTTGCCCCAAGAATTTATCCTTGCTGCAATAAAATGAAACCATTAAACAAATCATTTCTATCCAAGCATCATCCACCTGAAAAGAGACAAAGGGAGAAAAACATTAAACAGAGATTTGAAGACAAAGAAAAAGTTCCAAAACATTAGAAAGTGAGTTTTTCTAAAGAAACGTCAAAATCAACCTCTATATATAAGATGTAAAATTCCTTTTCCAAATTCATCACTTTCCTTTGACAAAGAGAAAGAAGAGCATTGAAGGAGAGAGGGGAATTGAGGCCAATTGGTGGCTAAGAAAAAAAGGAGGCGCTGCACACAGAGGACAGAGCATTGTGCACAAAGGACGGAGCAATGCACATAGAGGTCAGAGCGCTACGCATAGGGACCGAGCGTTGCGCATAGGGAAATTTTTCCAGTGCAATTTTACACGGCACTGCGCATAGAGATGGAGAATTGCGCACCTATAGAGGGCGTTTTGCATAGGACCAGAAAGAGCCAAAACACCCTATTAACCATCCAAAACGGGTTTTTTGCCTTCTAGAACTTCTAAAGAGGTAAGTGTAATCCTTGAACTGTCCTCCCGGCATTCAGTTCATCATTTTGAAGTTGTTTTTCTATTTAAAATTTCAAACCCTAGGTTGCCTACAAATCCCTCCACTTATCCCTTACACTGTAATTCCCTCAAACAAATCCCTCCACCTATTCCTTATACCCTAATTCCCTCAAACACATTCCCCCACTTATCCCTTATACCCTAATCCCCAAAACAAAATCCTAAAACCCTATTTACTAAACAGTCCCTACCAAAGAAAAATACCCTACTTCTCACTCTCATATCATATATATTGCATCCTACGCCGCATAAGCTCATCTCCCCTTACCCTATCCCTGTTCACCATACCTCACTCCTTGATTACCTTCTCTAGGGTTAAAAAGCTTCAAAATTCAACAAACATGGACAAAGAGGATAGAGATTATGAGGAGGAAAACAATGGCAGTGAAAGCATGGGAGATGAACCTCAGCATCAGAGGAAACCACATAAGGAAGGCAGAGTTATCAAAGAGGAAACATCAAAGAGTTATAGGCTTCTCATATGATTGTCACTTATTTTAGGCTTCTAGGGTGTTATGAGTTTTATGAGCAGGTACAAAGAGTTCAACATCACCCTAAGCTGACCAGGATTTTTGTAGCCAGTCTCCATGATAACAGAGTAACTCTTGCCGAGGTGACATTTATAGTTTTATCCTCCATCATTGTTGATGCCACAAGGATTCCAAATGTTGGGGAAAAATGGTAGAAGGCACAAGATTTGGATGAGCACTACTATGAGCCATACATCAAATCCAGGTACAGAAATGAAAAGAAGAGGACCTTTCCTTTCAGGCTCCTTGAAGACAAGTATGCCCCTATGATGCGGATCATTATGAAGTATTTTACATGTGAGGGTAGATTTTCTAGATTGTACACCTATCACATTAGCCTTCTTATGCATTTCACAAGAGTGAAAATGTTGAACATCCCGTATTTCTTATTCAAGAACATTGAGAAGATGGCCTAAATTGTACATAAAAAGCCTTACCCCCAGCAGATGAGTAGTATCTATCACAATTCCATGATTAGGATGATTGTACTACATCATCTCAACCTCCACAATATCTCCTCGGATACATTTATTGCTAATGACATCTTCAATGGTCCTCAGATTCCTCCATCGGTGCCTCAAGAAGCAGAAAGGCCTTCCAGTAGTGCCAAATGAGAAGGCTAAAGAGACTAAAGCTGTTGAGGAGCTAGAAGCCTGCAAGACATATTATAAAGGAGCTACAAAGTTGTTTGTAGTAGATAGGCAAGTGTTTACTCCACTTGATGTGGAAGGGGCCTCTCCTTCTTCATCATCTCATAGGAAAATTCTTGCTTCACAAAATGTGGAAGGGGCTTTTCCTTCTTCATCAACACAATAGGTACAACAGGTGTAGCAACTACATATATGGAAGGAAAAGATGTTGGAGGAAAGAATTTATGATGAGGAGGAAAGGGAATTTTATTTTATTGATGATGATGAACCAGAATAGCCACACATCCATCATGGCATTGAGATAGTTGACTTGGAGGCTCAAGATGAGGCAACAAACGAAAAAATAACCATAAGGGAAAAAGATGCACAGATCCAATCACTGATGGACAAATTGGTGAGATCTAATTATGTAATTTCATACTTTGAGCAAGATAAAAAGTAGCTAAGTTACAAACAAGTCCTCATGGAGCTGGAACTTCTCAAAGCAAAGAGGCAAAGTGACAAGGGCAAGTCAGTAATGCAAGAGGAAGAAACACTAGTTACCCTGACTACAAAACAAAGAATTGAGAAGGAAATTGAGGAGGATAGAGAAACTTGGCTTGACAGAGTTAATTTGCATTTGGAGAAGCTACTACAAAAGGTGAACAGGGACAATCGAATCATTAGGCATTTGGCTTGCAATTATAGGATCCAGAATAAGATTTGCAACATAAGGGTCAAGCAAATGAAAACAAGGCTAAAACAAGCACTCAAAGGAGAAAAGGAGGGTGATAGGCTTAGGTTGCTTGCTGAAGTTTCCTTGGCTAAACAAGATACCTAATGGTGTTGTTTTCCAAAAATTTTGAGCAAGTTTTGAAGAATTTGGCAATTTTTACACAGAAAGTTTGGCTCTATGCGTAGTGTCATTGGTGCTGCGCTTTTCCTAGGGGCGTCCAATGAGGAAATGGTCAGAATTTTTGGATTTAAAATGACGAGTACATGCACCCTGTGCATTTGATAAGTTTTTAGAGCAGAACTAGTCAACCAAAAGGTCAAAAAGCACCCAAAACATTACCTTTATGCCCTGTTTTTGACACACAGAAGCAGTCTTGGGCGAATCCGTTTTTGAGGGGTAAAATGAACTCCAAATGAAAAAATTCAAGATGTGTTGGAAAGTAGACTTGAGGATCTTTCCAATGAGATTTCATTAGCTCAATGTGAACACTGGGAAGACCTCCAAAATGGTCCTGCCAAAAGCGTTATGCATAGAGCTTGGGCGCTGCGCATAGGACAAAAATTGTGCTGGGTTTCCACTTCACTGTGCCTTGAATGTAATTTTTGGTTTCCTCTCATTGATGGTGTTTTACTAATGTAAATGGTGTCTAGGCATGTAGATAGGATGGATAATAAGTACTAGAAGGTAGATTTATTAGACACACACATGGCAACAACAACATAGGAAAGATAAACACGAGAGTACATTTATTATTAACAAATGATATACATTTATAGTACATGGTGTGACCCTTGGATTCATATTCTAAGTGGTCCCTTGGAATATTTTTGGCTATTCAACTTCCACACCAACCCTTAGAGGAATAGGTGTCCAACATTCCCCCCCTAATCCGAAGGTTTATGTATGAGTCCAAGAAGAGATTTGTAATACAAAACGTGCAAAAATGCATGGCAGCATTAGGCTGAATGTGCTCTCTAAAATGTTGGTATAAAGGGCAGTGGTTTAAGGATTACCACCAACACTAGAATGATTAGTGCAATTCCTAGAACTCTTCCAAAACTGGGAAGAAGCTGAAGTCTTCTGCTAGAGGAAGTGCTTATGATGTTTTGAAGAGGGAAACCTTCAACCATGAAAGGGAGGTCTGACCCCACATAAAAGGGAGAATATCGACCTGAAAAGGGAGGTCTCAACCTGTGATGGTTTAAGGATTACCACCAACTCTGGAATGCTCAATGAAATTCCTGGAACTCTTCCAAAACTGGAAAGAGGCTGAAGTCTTCTGCTAGAGGAAGTGTCCCCAATTCTATTGCTGGAACTCTTCCGAAACTAGTAAGAAGCTGAAGTCTTCTGCTGGAGGAAGTGTCCCAAATTCTTTGAAGAGGCAATACCAACTGAAGGCATGCTAAGGGGCATCTTTGTCTCTAGCTACAACTCTGAATCTAGTATGGTAGGTTGTGGCTTAGGCTCGCTTGATGTGGCTTTGAAGCTTGTAGATGACCATCATTTCCCCCCTGTCAGATACAAAGTGAGATGATGGAGAAAACTCAACTGCAAGATTGTTCAATATTCTTGAACAAGTTCTGACATGTGATTGAAATATATTCTTGGCTATTGATGCCCATTGCCAAGAAGCGATCCATCCAAGATGAACATTTGTTCTTGCAAGAGGTTTGTTTCTAAATCATCTGTTTGAAGAATGACTAGTTTTATGACAGTGCTTACATGGATGAAGATCAAAACAATGATATTTTAGATGGCCAACTCGGTCATAGTGTTGGCATTTCAAAATCTATTGCTATGGAAGAGGGGAAAAATCTAGAAGAGCTGGAGGTGAACTGTCATGAAGGAATCCAACACTCTGAAAGTGAATGGGCTTTGAGTAGTCTGGAATGTGAAAGGACACGTCCTTGTCATATCCAAGACATGTTCTGTGCTTGTTATGGAAAATTCTTCCAAAGGTGTGATGACTGACTTGGGAAGTGCAGAATGAATTTCTGCATCTGCATGTACAACTGCTGCTTTATTGGGTACTAAATCTGAATGAACTGTAACATTATTGACTTGCTGTTGATGGGTGTGTGTCTCAATGTTCTCAACAAAAACAGGTTGAGAATGATGTCTATTTCGATGTAGCTCTTCTTGCTGTAGCTGTGATTCAAGCTGCAAGAAATCAATTTTGTCTTGTACATTTTGCAAGCAAGTTTGAATGTTAAAAAGAGTTTCCTTACTGACTTTAACCATCCCATCAACAGTGGAAAAGATTAGACTATTCAATAACTGTAATGCATCATCAATTTGCTCCATTTAATGACAATGTTGCACGGATATCTCACACAATTCCAAATAACCACAACTTTAAAGAATATAAATAGCCCCCAATGCTTATGAACATTGAACTCTGTCATTCCAATTAATCCTCCAACATATTTACTTTCAAAGTAGAAATGATGGCTATCAAAACTTCAACAACTATAGCACCATGTCATGGACAGGACTTGAATGCTCATATATATAAATTCTTTGACTAGGGTACGAACCAATATTCTCTGATCTTGCCACTTTCTTCAAGGAAAACAATCTTCCCTCAATACTCATGTATCACACAAAATTTATGGAGAGTTACAATGCATATGCTGCAGATACAATTAACTGACTTTCATATAAATTAATTTTATGGATTGACACTCAACTTCATGTATGAATAGTCTGAATCATGTATATATGAATGGACCCTCAAAATGATTTAAGGCATATATAAATGGTTTTATCTTCAAAGCGCATGTCTAAATGGTTCAACATAAGAATTGAACGTCCCTCAAAGCAGAGACACCAATATACCAATACAAGCAATCAACTCTTCAACGCAAATGTATCACTACTCAAGCATACAATACAATACATTCAACATAATATACTAAATATTGCATATGCTCCAACATAATACATTCAATGCACCATTCATCACACAAAGACCATCATACTTCAATGGAGACCAGGAGTTACGCATGGACTCAACTCTCCATTTAGGAATTGTAACCCAGATACAGGAATCGAAGGGCCTGAACTACTCAGAGGTTTGTACTCGGAGATGGGATTTGAGAAGTCGATCAAGATCCAAGAAATAATTCTTCCAATGATTCTTATTCCACCTTACCAAAATCTAACCACTCAGGCTCATAACGGGTCTGCAAAGAAATTCAACAGCCTTCAACTTATCAACAACATTAATGTTTATAACCTAGAGCATCCTTCTTTGCAGCTTGCTTCTTTGTTGGGGCAACTGGTTTAGTAGCCTTGTATGGCTTTGTAGTAGGAGCCTTGATAGACTTGATGGACGGAGTAGTGTGAGCATTTTGGAGCGTGATACCAATAGCATATCAACCAACAACGTAGGAGCAGCGTTCAATGGATACCAACAGCGTAGGAGCAACGCACCAATGAAAGGATTATTCCCGGAACTGCATCAAGAGACCATCATTTTTTTTTCTTCTTTTTGTTCAAGTATACTTATGACTGCCATTGTTAACCCAAAAATACTTCCATCAAAATCAGCAGTTGCAACTTTTGGAAAGAAATCACAATCGTTTCAGTCACAGGCTTTACTAAATCCATTAGAATAAACTTGAAACCCCATTGCTACATTGTAGCATCGGGCACTTCTAACACTAAGTTTTGGATATGTTGGGAGTATCCACAGAAACGCACCATACATACAACAGCCGATTCACGCCTATTTCTACTCCCACTCCTACTTCGAGCATATTATTTTCTATCTCCTCCACAATCCGGCAAACTCAAAATCAAAATCTCAAATACACAGAACTTGTGATATCTCATTTAAACTACAATATCATCAATTCAGGTGGGTTTGGACATCGTAATCGAAATTTACAATTTTGTACGCGCGAGATTTTTGATACCATGCATCAAGGGACCAGAGTTACAGGAGTATATTTGTCTCAGGTGAAACATTGAGCAATCGAGAATTCTACTGACAAAAATGACCAGACGTTTTGTATTCCTTGACCAGTGTTTGGAGGACCGATTGTATGGGAACATATTTCAAGATGTGGAGCAGAGTAGAGGGGCATATGGAAGCAGAGTGACTAGCAGACTCTGATATAGCAGTTCAATGTATGGACAGCGAATCAGAGACCAAAAATAGAAACTTGCGGATTTCGGAGGTCTGGAACATGGTCAAGTAGAGGAACTGTCACACATAAATGTGTCAGGGATGGTAGGATAATGGCTAAAATTGAAGCTCAAGTGTGCAAGGAGCGTTATAGCTGCACTTAATGAATATAGTCTTCCATCTCCCAGTTTCATTCTTCAATGAAGAATACAACTGCAACAACCGACTACGTTTTTTTTCACATGACTGACAGTAGAACTGGCCATAGAAAACAATTACTCAAATATGAGTAGGGCCAAAATTTTCCCTCTCTAATACCATGTTAAACACACACATGGCAGCAACAACATAGGAAAGATAAACATGATAGTACATTTATTATTAACAAATGATATACATTTATAGTACATGGTGTGACCCTTGGATTCATATTCCAAGTGATCCCTTGGACTCATTTTGGTTGTTTAGCTTCCACACCAACCCTTAGAATATTAGTTGTCCAATAGATTCATTAGATTAAAAGTTATCTTGAGGACAAATGAATTAGTTTCCTCACTTTTAGAGGCAAGTTGTTAGGTTGCCTAGATTCCAGTTTCTTGTTCAGTTTTTGATGGATTAGTTCCTCATCCTTAGGAATTCGACCCCTGAGGATGGGAGGAGGTTGAATCAATGTCTATATTTTCCTCTTATTTCCCATTGTAAAGGGTCGGACTCAGTGGGATGCTTAGGCTTTGAGTAAACATCATTTTGTATCAGTTTTCAACAGGAGATTAATGAAAAGATGTAGCTATTTCTTTGGATCCATGTGGTATGACGTTCAGTTCAGTTTTCTCTATTTTGATCATGTATTAAAAAAAAATTTGTACTTCATCAATCATTTCATTTCTTTTAAGTGAATGTTTTCAAGTTGATAGGCAAAACCCATAATATTTATTCTTTTTTTTGGGAAAATATTCACCAGTCTATGTTTTCTCCAGTTTAGGAAGAATCCATGTTGCTTACATGCTCTTTCTATCTCCTCTCTTATCTTGAATCACCTCAGCCATCAAACCCTAGAGTGTTGAGCCTTGTGCCTACCTTGCCCCATTAAACACCCTGAAATTTTGACCTAATTTCCTTTCCCTAATTGTTTGGCTCCTCCTGATCCAGCAAAACCCTTAAAAATCAAATCAAACCTTGTGCTACTATAACTAGCCTAATACCATTTTCGTGATCCAATCATCTTGGCTGAGATCATTATAGAGAGATCCCTCTCCTGGTCTAGTAGGGTTAGCTACTTGGATAAGCGTGATTTGTGGTTACCCTAGCATTGCCTTCCTTCAGCCTGAGGTTCAATCCAAGTGATAACATAGTGGCGAACGTACTAGGATATCGAAATATCAGAAGTTAAATCACCCCAGTAGCATGTTTCATTTGATTTATGAAGCTTGTGGATGATGAGTTTTAGAATTTAATAGGTTGAATTTGAAAGTTGTAAAGAAATATATAAAATTCCAAAATTGCACATACTAGCTTCTTGAAAGTACACCAGATCCAATCTAGATTTGAATCCTCTAACCATTGTCAGTGATCCTTATAAAATTGGGCAAAAATATAAGAGAGTTGTAGAGAAATCTAGTTTAGCTAGAGAACAATCAAGTGAGGATTCCATTCCTTGTGTTAATTCACTCTTGGGAAGGTTAGACACTTTGCAAGACATTGAGTTTGATGTTAATTTTGAGAAAATTTTATTTCATAGTAAATATTGGATTGATCAGACAGTTGTTGATTCCTCTATATCTCTTTACAACCCTGTTGAAGACTTGTTTTCACACAATAAATCAGGGTCATAGCTTATTCGTACTCTTGATCATTTGCAGAACCTCTCTTCAAGCTTAAACACTTGGGTGCAAAATAAGACTCATAGGCCATCTGTTGATTTCCGAAATACTTCCTTTTCATCTACTACTACTCAAACTATCTCTCACCCTCTACCTTCTTCTTCACAAATTGTTCACACCACTCAAGTTATCGTTAATCCCCATTTGAGTATATCAAATATCCCAATCCTTGTCTTTAATCCACCACTTCCCCCACCTCCAATTATGGCTGCCCAATATGCACCCGTTGTTTTTCCTCAAAATCCAGGTGCCATGCCCCTGATTATCAAACAAAAATACCTTTCTTTGATGACACCCAAACCATTACAGCTCAACAACACGTAGACAAGATGAATGATTTCTTTGACCTCCATGAAGTTGAAATTGAAGATGTGATGATGAGGCTATTTGTACAAAGTTTTGGAGGAGAAGTTCAAAAATGGTTTAGAGCCCTACCAACAACTTCTATCACTACTCTACCCATCCTCTAGAGGTAGTTCCTAGATTGGTGGGAGGTGAAGAAGAATCCCCTTCAGATTTTGTTTGAATATGAGGACATCAAAAGAAATGTTGGCGAGAGTGTGCAAGACTATTGTGTAAGAATTAATGCAGTGTACAATGTTATCCCTGCCAATATCAAACCGTTGGAGGGATTGGATTTGCTTAATTTTCTAGATGGATTTGATGCTGATATGGCATATCAGTTGTGTGAATGTGATCCTACAACTCTAGAAGACATGCAAAAGAATGTTGTGAGCGTAGAAGCGAACTTGCTGGCTAAAAGAGCAAGAATGAGATTAGAGAAATGATTGATCGTGAAGGAAGAAGCATCTTCTTCAGATGTGAAAATGGACACATTGATTCGAACAATGGAAAGGATGGTTGACTGGTTGTCCATCACAGACAAACCTAAAATGCAGATCCAAAATACAAACTTTAGAGGGAAGCAACAGCTCCAATTACGAATCAAGAAAAGGGAGCAAAAACATCGGAACAACCAACGCAACAACAACAATAGATCAAAACTCCCTTACAGTAGAATTATGTTCATGGAGTGGAAGAAGTAGAGGAGGAAGATCCTGTAATTGAAACAAATCACTTCTTCACTATGGATGATATGCCTATATTTGTTACCGAAGATGAGGAGTATGCAGAAAGTTCCGACATTCTAAAGGATGAGGACTACATCTTATAAAATGATGTTGTTTTGGAGGCCTAATCATATTATTATCAGCGTGGTGCCATGAATGCTTTGAGCGCACAGTAGAGACAATATCCTTTGAGGAGCAGAGATGTACTAGTTATTCCTATTCAGAAAAGGAAGGAAGTTCAGTCGAAAAATGATCCCTCAAACAATCAGAAAAAGGAAAGGAGCATGTCGATTAGAATTCTAGCAAAGTGAATTATCCATCAACAAGTACAACTGCAAAAGAGAAATCCAATCAGAAAAAGGATAGTGCAACGAAGGAGAAAACAGATAAGAGGGACATCAGTGTCAAAGAGGTATAAAAAGTCTCATCTCTTAATTTAGAAAGTGAAATTTCTAAATTGAAAGTGTCCATTCCTTTGACTGATCTTGTTAAGAATAGCCATTACAAACACCATGTGTCTAGAATACTGCAAATTGATCCTTTTTTCTGACATGGTGAATGTTGAGGATGATCATCCTGAACTTATTTTTGGTCCACCTATAGAAGGTCAACTAGAAGATAGTGAAGTCCCACCCTTTTATTTGAGTCTTAGACTGCATGAGTATATTCTTCATAATACTATGCTTGATTCCAGAGCTTCCCACAATTTGATGCCCAAGGCCATCATGGAAAAGTTGGGCCTAGATATCACTCGAAAATATCATTATTTATATTCATTTGATTCTGGTAGAGTTCACTGCATTGGTCTCATCAAAGATTTGGTGGTTTCCTTAGCTAAAATCCTAGCCAAGAATGTCTTGATGGACGTGGTGGTAGTTGATATACCACCTCGATTTGGTATGATGTTGTATAGAACATGGGGAGCCAAACTCAAAGGCACTTTACAACTTGACTTCTCTTATGCTACAATCCCTATTTTTGGTCAATTGAGGAAGTTGTACCAAGAAAATAAGATGAAGTATATGATCACTAGTAAATAGAAGCCCATAAATCATCCGATAAATGTTGTACATACAGATTTAGACTCTTTTGTTTTGTACACTAATAGTGGAATGAATGATGTAGATATTCAGCTTGTAGAAGTAGATGATGTACTAGAAATTTCAGAGAGTTTTAGAGAAGTTCTTAATAAAGAAAAGGAAAAAATGGCAATTCCTTCTGAGCAGCCTCCACAGTAGCAGAAATTCAGTGAAAAGCAAAAAAATGAACTAGCAAAGGTAAGATCAAAACTAAAGCAGAATTCCAACATCTGGAAGATGAAGATGGCGTTTGGAGCATGGAATTCGATGGTGCTTTGGGTAAAGATGGTGCAAATATTTGAATTTGGATTCAAATTCCTGTTTTTCAGCTAGACAAACTCCCAAGTAATGTTAGAGTGTGCTGCTATAAATTAGCTTTCGATTGTTCTAATAATGAAGCAGAGTATGAGGCATTGATTACAGGTCTAAAGATTTTGAAGAAGCTAGGTGCGAAAAGGATCTTTCTTTATGGTGATTCAAAACTAGTGATTAAATAAGTCAAAGGAGAATATCAAGTGAAGCATCCGTGGATGAGAAATTATAGGAACACAGTCCTGGATATTTTAAAAATGTTTCCAGAATACACATTGGCAGCAGTGCCGAGAAGTCAAAACATCATTGCTGATTCACTTGCTACAACAGTGAGCAATCTAAAAATTCCAATGAATTCTAGCAATAAATTTGAAATTCATGTCAAACATAGACCTATTGTTCCTGATAATCTAAGATATTGGAAATTTTTCTAGGATGACAAAGAAATTAATTCCTTTTTTTCATAATTAAGGGAAGTTTAAGAATTCTTTCATTGATGATGTTAGTAATTCTTATGAACAAGACATTGAGGTAAATTAGATGGTTGTTTTACAGCTGAAGGATAATGTTATTCATAGAGGCCTTATACCTTTAGATGATTTGTTTGATCAAGATGATGTGGCGAGAAAACCAACCTTGGTTCCGACTGATAAAGGAGTTGAAGATGTAAACATTGGAATAGCAAACCAACCCAAGCTTGTTAAGTTATCAAAACCATTATCTCATGAGTCAAAAGCTAAGTACGTTAAATTGCTTTCTAAATTTTCTGATGCTTTTGCATGGGATTACTCAGATTTGAAAGTATATGATAAGAACATCATTCAGCATACCATTCCTATCAATTCGGATCAAAAACCTTTTAGACAAAAGTTGAGGAGAATCAATCCAAAGTTGTTGCCATCCATCGAGAAAGAGGTAAATTGATTGTTTAAAGTTGATATCATTGTTCCAATTAGATGCTCTGATTGGGTTTCAAATTTGGTCCCGGTATGAAAAAGACCGGAGAAATAAGGTTGTGCATTGATTTCCGAAACCTAAATAAAGTATCCCTGAAAGATAATTATCCTCTTCCTTAGATGGACCATATTCTGCAAAGAGTAGTTGGAGCATCACGAATGTCACTACTAGATGCCTACTCAGGTTACAATCAGATTCTGGTGCACGAAAAAGACCAAGACAAAATTGCCTTCACAACACCATGGGGGACTTTTTAGTATGCCAAGATGCAATTTGGGCTGAAGAATTCCAGGGCCACTTTTTAGTTGGCCATGGATATAGCTTTCGCTAACGAGAAGGATGTTTTCTTGGTGGTTTATTTAGATGACTTGACAGTATTTTCTAGTTCTGATGATGAGCATTTACACCACCTGTGGATTGTTTTTCAGAAATGCAGGGAGTGTAGGATTTCTTTAAATCCAAAGAAGAGTTTTTTTCCATGGAGGAAGGTAAAATCCTTGGCCATATAACTTCTAAAGATGGTATTTTCATTGATCCTTCTAGGGTGGAGGAAATCCAACAAATAGACTTTCCGTGCAACAAAAAGTAGATTCAAGCTTTCAATGGTAAGATGAACTTCTTACACAGATTTATACCAAATTTGGTTGAGCATTTGCATGAGTTAAATAGTATGTTGAAGAAGGACAACACTGTGAAATGGACTGAGGATGCCATGAAATCTTTCAACTTGGTAAATCTTGCTTTGACCACAACCCTGGTTTTGATTAGTCCCAATTATACTCATGATTTTATTATATTTTCATTTGCATCTGAGCACACTTTGGCTGCGATGTTGATGCAAAAGAAGGACTGGGTGGAACAACCCATTGAATTTTTTAGTCAGACTATCAGAGATGCTTCTTTTCACTATATCATCGTTGAGAAACAAGCTTTGGATCTTATAAAGGCATTGAAGGATTTCCGAGTTTACGTTCTGCATTCACATACTATAGCATATGTTCCCAACGTGGCTATCAAAGATGTCCTTGTGCAAAAAGATCCTGAAGGAAGAAGAGGTAAGTGGATAGCAAAAATGTTAGAGTATGATCTTCAGATTAAGCCCACGAAACTAATAATAGGTAAAGGCTTGGCAAAACTCATGGCTGAGTCGAATCTTCATTCTCTGAACATAAATATTATTGCATCAATGTCAAATGATGAAGATGGTGGCACCCTCATTTAGGTATCAGATATGTTTCTCAACTCACCTTAGTATTCCAATATAGTATATGTTCTTCAGCATCTTTCTCCTCCTCCTGGAATGTAAAGAAGTAAAGGTAGATCACTAAATCTAAAGTCTACAAAAATCTACATTTTAGATAGTGCTCTCTATTGGAAAGATTCAGGAGGTGTTCTCCTTAATTGTTTGGTTGAAAATGAAGCTTAGCAGGCAATGAATGATTTTCATAGAGGAGATTGTGGGGGTCACTTGTTTTGGAAAACAACATCTAATAAAATCTTGAGAGCAGGATATTATTGGCCATCTTTGTTTTCAGATTTATATAAGACATTCATGAGCTACCACGAATATCAAGCTTTTAAGGGAAAAAGGAAGTTTCTTCCTCTTCCTTTGAAACTAGTTGTGGTCAATGCACTGTTCCAGTAATGGGGGCTTGATTTCATAGAAGAAATTCATCCTACATCATCAGCACAGCACAAATGGATTTTGACAGCTACCGATTACTTCACCAAATGGATCGAAGCCATTCCAACAAGGCATGCTATGGACACGGTAATTATTTAGTTTTTAGAGTCCCATATCTTGTCTCGTTTTGGTTGCCCTCACAATATTATTACAGATAATGCAACAACATTTAAGTCAAATAGAATGGTTGAGTTTTGCAACAAATACAACATCACATTGGGTCATTCCACGACATACTACCCGTAGGGCAATGGACTAGCTGAGTCTTCAAATAAATCCTTGGTAAACATTATTAAGAAGATGTTGGAGGCAAACAAAAAGAATTGGCATCGAAATCTTGTCAATGCTTTGTGGGCCGATAGAGTGAGCAGTAATAAATCAATAGGTATGTCACCTTTTGAATTGGTTTATGGTACTGATACAATGTTTCCCACATCCCTTGCAATCCCGGTCATGAGATTATTGCAAGAAGCCGGTAGTGAAGAACATGATATTCAGCACCGGATCAATCAAATGATTCACCTTCAATAAACAAGGGAAGAAGTTTCTCAAAAAAACTTTCCCACTGCAAGAGAAGATAAAGAAAATTTATGACCACAAAACCAAGGCAGAAAAGTTTCAGCTAGAAGATGTAGTGTTGCGATGGGATGCATGAAATCAAGAAAAAGGGAAGCATGGTAAATTTGACAATCCATGGAAAGGACCGTATAAAATTTCAGCCTATCAAGGACAGAATGCATTTTTATTAAATGAAATTGATGGTCAAGAATGCTCAGGAGGGCCAGTGAATGGTAGGCTCCTGAAACACTACTATTTCTTATGCAGTTTGCTAAAGTTGTTTCATTGTCATTCTATATACCACTTTTCTTTCCTTGCAAGTTTTAAAGTACAATGTCATTTGAGTTTGGGGCCTGAAGTGAAGGCTATAAAACTTAAATTATTTGTGTGGTGTTTAGTTGCTTTTTGAGTCAGTCTAGAGTCAGTTGTGAGTTAGTTTTTAGTTTATATCAAGTCATTTTTCAAAAAAGAAAAAACTAGTCTTTCATTTGTTTGACAGTATTGGCCCAATCAGCTAGGCACTTGGTCTATGGTGTTCTTGACACCTCCAAGGAGCTTCCATCCAAAATAAGGTCAATGTTAGTGTCAGTATCTGCTTTCTTCCATCAGGATCAAATCTGCTCTTTGCATTTTCATTTAAGGTGTCTCATACTGATTTTTTTTTATCATTCCACTAGGTCATGTCAAAATGGTCCACTAATGGTTGTCATCTTCTCAGAAAATTAAATTTTCCCTCATGAGATACATTTGTTGACCCATCTCCATATTGTATTCAGTTATGGTTTCAGTTATGTTATTTTTAGAATTGAAACAGTTATGTTTCCATTAGGTCTTAGGGTTCATTTTCAAGGTCAAAAGCATAGTTTCAAGTGTAAATAAAGGGTAGCAAAGGTATGGGGATGACTAACAAAAAAAGAGTGATTTCTACTAAGTCATGGTGAATGTACAAAGATCTTATGTCACTAATGCAATTTTCATCTCAAAAACATGTTTTTGAGATGAAAATAGAGTATTTTTAGTTGATTTATATTTTTTTTGATGTAATTTAATCCGTTTCATGTAATAAGTGTTCCTAGCTACCCCAAGCATTTCTTCTTGCTGCACGAAAATGAAACCATTGAAGAAATTAGTTCTATCCAAGCATCATCCACCTGAAAAGAGACAAAGGGAGAAAAGCATTAAACAAATATTTGAAGACAAAGAAAAAGTTCCAAAACATTAGAAAGTGGGTTTTCTAAAGAAAAATCAAAACCAACCTCTATATATAAGATGTCAAATTCCTTTTCCAAATTCATCACTTTCATTTGACAAAGAGAAAGAAGAGCATTGAAGGAGAGAGGGGAATTGAGGCCAATTGGTGGCTAAGCAAAAAAGCAGGCATTGCGCATAGAGGACGGAGCACTGCACACAAAGGACGGAGCGCTACCCACAGAAGCTGGAGCGCTGCACATAGGGACAGAGTGATGCACATAGGGCAACTTTTCCAGTGCAATTTTACACAGCACTGCGCATAGAGCTAGAGCACTGCACACTTGTAGAGGGCACTGCGCATAGGACCAGCAAGTGCCAAAACACCCTATTAACCATCTAAATTGTGTTTTTTGCCTTCTAGAACTTCTAAACAAATAAGTGTAATCCTTGAACTATCCTCCTGGCATTCAATTCATCATTTTGAAGTTGGTTTGCTATTTAAAATTTCAAACCCTAGGTTGCCTACAAATCCCTCCACTTATCCCTTATACCCTAATCCCTAGAACAAAATCCTAAAACCCTATTTACTAAACAGTCCCACCCAAAGAAAAATACCCTAATTCTCACTCTCATATCATATATATTCCATCCTACATCGCATAAGCTCATCTCGCTTTCCCCTATCCCTGTTCACCATAACTCTCTCCTTGATTACCTTCTCTAGGGTTGCAAAGCTTCAAAATTCAACAAACATGGACAAAGAGGATAGAGATTATGAGGAGGAGGAAAACAGTGGCATTGAAAGCATGGGAGATGAACCTCAGCATTAGAGGAAACCACACATAAGGGAGGAAAAATTATCAGAGAGGAACCATCAAACATCATAGAGTTGCAGGCTTCTCATATGACTGTCACTTGTTTCAGGCATCTAGAGTGTTATGATTTTTGTGAGAAGGTACAAAGAGTTCAACATCATCCTGAGATAACTAGGCATTTTGTAGCCAATCTCCATGAAAATAAAGTAACTCTTGCCAGGGTGACATTTACAGTTTCATCTTCCATAATTGTTGATGCCACAAGGATTCCAAATGTGGGGAAAAAATGGTATAAGGAACAAGATTTGGATGAGCACTACTATGAGACATACATCAAATCCAGGTACAAAAATGAAAAGAAGAGGACCTTTCCTTTCAGGTTCCTTGAAGACAAGTATGCCCCTATGATGAGGATCATTATGAAGTATTTTACATGTGAGGGAATATTTTCTAGATTGTACACCTATCACATTAGGCTTCTTATGCATTTCACAAGAGTGAAAATGTTGAACACCCCGTATTTCTTATTCAGGAACACTGAGAAGAAGGACTACATGGTACGTAAAAAACCTTACCCCCAGCATATGAGTAGTATCTATCACTATTCCCTTATTAAGATGATTGTACTACATCATCTCAACCTCCTCAATATCTCTTGGGATACATTTATTGCCAATGACATCTTCAATGGTCCTCTGATTCCTCCATTGGTTCCTCAAGAAGCAGAAAGGCCTTCCAGCAGTGCCAAAGCAAAGAAAGATGAGAAGGTTAAAGAGACTAAAGTTGTTGAGGAGCCAAAAGCCTACAAGACATATTAGATAGGGGCTAGAAAGTTGTTTGTAGCAGATAGGAAAGTGTTTACTCCACTTGAAGTGGAAGGGGCCTTGCCTTCTTCATCAGCTTATAGGAAAATGCTGTCTCCACAAAATGTGGAAGGGGCTTTGCCTTCTTCATCGACATAAAAGGTACAACAGGTGCAGCAGATGCATAAAGGGAAGGAAAATATGTTGGAGGAAAGCCTTAATGATGAGGAGGAAAGGGAATTTGATTTGATGGAAGATGATGAACTAGAATAGCCACACATCCATCATGGCATTGAGATAGTTGACTTGGAGGCTCAAGATGAGGCAACAAATGAAAACATAACCATAAGGGAAAAAGATGCACAGATCCAAGCACTAATGGACAACTTGGTGAGAGCTAAGTGTGTCATTTCATACCTTGAGCAAGAGAACAAGCAGCTAAGTGAAAAACAGGTTCTCATGGAGCTAGAACTTCTCAAAGCAAACAGACAAAGTGACAAGGGCAAGTCAGTAATGCAAGAGGAAGAAATACCAGTTACCTTGACTAAAAAACAAAGAATTGAGAAGGAAATTGCAGAGGATAGAGAAACTTGGCTTGACAGATTCAATTTGCAGTTGGAGAAGCTGCTACAAAAGGCCAACAGGGACAATTGAATCACTAGGCATTTCTCTCGCCATTACAAGACCCGGAATAAGATTTGCAACATAAGGGTCAAGCAAATGAAAACAAGGATAAAACAATCACTCAAAGGAAAAAATGAGGGTGATAGGCTTAGGTTTCTTGCTGAAGTTTCCTTGGCTAACCAAGATACTTAATGGTGGTGTTTTCCACAAATTTTGAGCAAGTTTTGAAGAATGTTTTCCTTTTGAAGAATTTGGCAATTTTGACACAGAAGTTTTAGCTCTATGCACAGCCCCATTGGCGCTACGCTTTTCCTAGGGGCATCCAATGAGGAAATGGTAAGAATTTTTGGATTCACAATGATTAGTACATGCACCCTGTGCATTTTCTAAGTTTTTAGAGCATAAGTGGTCAACCAAAAGGTCAAAAAACACCCAAACATGACCTTTCTGCCCTCTTTTTGACACACAAAAGAAGTCTTGGGAGAATCTGTTTTTGAGGGGTCAAATAAACTCCAAATGAAAAAATTCAAGATGTTCTAGAAAGTATACTTGAAGATATTTCCAATTAGCTATCACGAGATCAATTTGGACACCGGGAAGATGTCCACGATGGTCCTACAAAAAGCATTGTGCATAGAGCTTGGGCGTTGCACATAGGACAAAAATTGTGTTGGGTTTCCACTTCACTGTGCTTAATTTTGGGTTTCCTCCCATGGATGGTGTTTTAGTAATGTAAATGGTGACTAGGCATGTAAATAGGATGGATAATAAGTCCTATAGATTCATTAGATTAAGAGTTATCTTGAGGATAAATGAATCAGTTTCCTCACTTTTAGAGGCAAGTTGTTAGGTTGCCTAGATTCCCGTTTCTTGTTCAGTTTTTGATGGATTAGTTCCTCATCCTTAGGAATTCGAATCCTGAGGATGGGAGGAGTTTGAATAAATTTCTATATCTTCTTCTTCTTTCTCATTGTAAAGGGTTGGACTCAGCGGGATGCTTAGGATTTGAGTAAACATCATTTTGTATCAATTTTCAGGAAGAGATTAATGAAAAGTTGTAGCTATTTCTTTGGGATCCGTGTGGTATGATGTTCAGTTCATTTTTCTCTATTGTGATCATGTGTTAAAGAAAAAAATTGTGCTTCATCAATCATTTCATTGTTTTTAAGTGAAGGTTTTCAAGATGATAGGCATAACCCATAATATTTATGCTCTGTTTTGGGAAAATATTCACCAATCTATGTTTTCTCCAGTTTAAGAAAAATCCATGTTGCTTACATGCTCTTTCTAGCTCCTCACCTGTCTTGAATCACCTCACCCATCAAACCCTAGAGTGTTGAGCCTTGTGCCTACCTTGCCCCATCGAACAACCTACAATTTTGACCTAATTTCCTTGCCCTAATTGTTTGGGTCCTCTTGATCCAACAAAACCATTCAAAATAAAATCAAACCTTGTGCTACTATACCTAGCCTAATATCATTTTCTTTATCCATTCATCTTGGCTGAGACCCTTATGGAGAGAGCCCTCTCCTAGCCTAGTAGGGCTAGCTACTTGGATAAGCATGGTTTGTTATTACCTTGGCATTGCCTTCCTTGAGCCTGAGCTTCAATCCAGGTGACTATATGTATGATGGATTTGAAGCTTATGACTTCTCCCATGATCACAAATCTAAAGAAGTTGAGAAGTTTTGACTCTAGTCTCGTTGATCCTACAAGCTATATTAAGTTGGTGGGATCTTTGATGTACTTAGTAATTACTATACCTAACATATGTTTTTCTATAAATGTTCTTAGTAAACTTTAGTTGGAGCCTCATCATGACCATTCAATGGCTTCCAAGCATATATTGAGATACCTACATGGAACAATTCATCATTGCCTAAAGTATGATGGAAAGGAAGTTGAATTAATAGGTTTTACTGATTCCGGTTAGGGTGGTAGTGAGATTGATGGAAGAAGCATTACCGATGGATGTTTCAGTTTGGGATATGCAATGATTTCATGCAAGAGTAGAAAACAAGATTTTGTCTCTTTAAGTAGTGATGAAGTTGGATATGTTTCTATATGTGAAGTAGGAAAATAAGCAGTTTGGTTAAGAAAAATCTTTTCATATTTGTTTGGAAAGCCTCTAGATCCTACAGTGATAAATTGTGATAATGAAAGCAACATAAATATGTTTGAAGACCCTGTGTTTCACGTAAGGATGAAGTGTATTAACAACAAGTACCATTACATTATAAGTTTGGTACAAGATGGTGTCATGAAGCTACAATATATTTTGATAGATAAATAGGTAGTTGACATGTTGATGAAATCTCTTCTGAATAACAATTTTGAATATTTTAGAAGCATGCATCAATTGGTTGATATTATAGATTTCGTTGATAGGGAGATATGAAGCATCTTGTGGCAATAATATTCTTGGGAGGACATTTGGTCTGCCTATGTGTTGATGTCTAAATCCCAAAGTAGGGAGGGTGGATTTGGTCTTGGAGCTCCGACCTTGGATACACACCTAGATCCTTGGGTTAGTGTTAGAGCTTAAAACCTTGATGGTGTCCAGAGTGGCTAAATCTTGAGTACACCTTAGTCTCAACCAATTGGAGTACCCTGGTTAGGTATGTAGTCCGTAGCATTGTGTGTGTTATGGCTCTTCAGCGTTCATATCATTTTGAGATCTTCCATGTACCTATATATGTATGTAATTATGAATACCTCCCTATTTAAGAGGAAGCATTGAAGAATGTAACTAGTGTCAGTATTCATATTTGTATTTGATGAAAAGAAATAGAAAAAAAATATTGTAAAAGAAAATTGAAGCATGGGCTTCATGTTGTTTTATTTATTTTCTAGGTCAAAGCATCCATTAAAGGCTTCTAGCTTTTGTCTTGAGTCAATAGAGTCATTGTCATTTTTATTAGACCCTTCTTAGGCTTTTGTATCATGTAAAAAGGATTATTTTTGAGTCAAAATGTCATTTTTCACCACCACACCAAGTAGGCCCTGTCCACATGAAGTTGGCTTGGGTTAGGGCTATTTGACCCAGTAGAAGAAGTATATATAGAGAGGCAACTCAAATCATTTGAAGAACACACTCAACAAGTTTTATCTACAAGAGAAAAAGGCATAAAAGGAAGAGTGAAGTTGAGGAGAAAGAATGAAGAAGCTAGAGAAGTCAAGAACGAAGTTTTTGGGCATCTCTCTCTCACATGTGCGAATTTATTGGACTGAAGATGTGGATGAAATTATGAATCAATTGTGGACCCAAAATTTTGAAGCTGGTAGCCGAAATTATGGATTGAAGCTGCATTTGAGAAGCTAACACTTGGATACTTTGGCAAGGATCATCTACTAGAATGAAGGGTTGACTTGGTGATTGGACGGGGTCTTTGTCTAGGTCAAAAGGGTCTTGGATCATCTCATCTTGATTTGAATCTACTAGTGGAAGAGTTGGATTGGGTTTTCCCCTTGGAGGGGTTATGCCCTGGACGATTGCCTACATCTTGTTTCTCTTGTTCTTATGGTTTTCATATACATTTAATTTGGTAATTTCTTGATGAAATATATTCTAACATAGAAGTAAAAGAATCCAACATAAATCACAAGTAATTATCAAGAAGGAGAAAGCACGCCCTATTTCCTATAAGCAATGATTTCTAAACATATAGTTTAGGTAACATGACCATCTAACTTTGTAACCAGAGAACCCACAGCAAAAACCATTTTTCTGTCAACGTTTCAAATCCCAATAGGGATCCATCATCAGGACTCTTATTGAATGTTGATAGTAGAAGAGCTCAATTGTGAGATATAAATAGTTATGAGGTAAGCTTACCTTCTTTTTTCCTTTAATCAAAACAGCTTACCTCATAACTATTTATATCTCACAATTGAACTCTTCTACTATCAAAATTCAATAAGAGTCCTGATGATGGATCCATGTTGGGATTTGAAACGTTGACAAAAAAATGGTTTTTACTGTGGGTTCTCCGATTACAAAGTTAGAATATATTAACCAGAGAAGTCTTAAATCCAATAACATGACCATCTCACATGGGACCTTTACAAAAATTTTGTCCCTTTATCCTCCTTCCAATCTCAAAATAGATTTAGAAATACATATTTGGTCTAAAGAGGAGGATAATGATTAAGAGGGATAAATGTTTCAATTCCTCTCTATAGACCAATACTTGGATATTCATGAGAAAATAGAGAATGATGAAATCAATGATTTCATATATTCCTCTTCTTCCTCAAAGCAAGCACACACTCTTAATGATATTTTTCACCTTGATGAGCCTTTAGCTAAAGAATATCAATATTTCACTATGGAAACCATGGAAATTGGCCCTGGCAGAACCTTGAACATTAAATAGGTATTGAATAAAAAAAGGAGTGATTGATGCCTTCACTTGGGATTACAGATACGAAGGGGATCTACCCCAACCTACGAACACATTATATATATATATATATATATATATATATATAAAGGATCTAGGCCCATTTGTTAACCCCAACGATGAATGAATCCAACACTAAGAGACATAGTAAAGAAGGAACTACAAAAAATTCTCACAATGGATTTTATCTACCTAATTTATGATATTCAATGGATCTCTCCTCTTTTCATTTTTTCTTGGATTATCGAGAACTGAATAAAGCAACCCACAATGACCATTTCCCACTTCCCTTTGTCTACAAGGTCCTAGACACCTTAGCAAGAAAGAAATATTTTTCTTTCCTCGATGGGTTCAATGGTTATAACTAGATTCAAATCATGCCTAAATACCAAGACAAGACCACATTCACTTGTCCATGGGAAACATTTACAAATCGACTCTTACCACTTGGATTGTGTAATGCCCCTGCCACCTTTCACTGAGACGTAATTAGTATATTCTTTGATATGATACATGAATATGTGGAGATATATGTGAATGATTTCATGACTTAAGGTGATTATTTTGATGAGGCACTAGATAATTTAGAGAAAACATTAATAAGATGCAAGGATGTCATGTCCCTTCTCAAATAAATTTGTAACAAGGTGCTACTACACACTTTTACATAATTTTAGCTAAGGAAGAGAGCCCATCATTTTTGACTTAGGGACTTAGGAGGCAATTTAACTTTATTTGGTTGCTAGTGGAATTTGGGGGCCACCCACATGGGAGTTTGAATTGGCCCATTCAAATAGCTTGGTCGGAAATTTGAATAGGTCGATGGAGTGATGCACATGAGGCTAGGGAGCCCCAAGGAGTTATAAGGAGGGAGAATCTCTCATTCTGGATTCATTCTTACACCTTGCAATCACAATTACTTGATTGTTCACTCTACTATTTAGTTGAGTCAACAGGCCGTTTAGCTACAAATCTATCAAGAAAGAGATTCAACCTCTACTTCGGGGGCCATCTGTGCCCACCCTAGAGAGGCAATTCCATAAGTATTTTAGGACTTCTAGGAGTGTGTTACAACACTACCGTTCAGCCACAACAGGGAGTGTGTATTTCTGGTTAGCTGGAGAATATGCAGGGGAATTTTGGAGCTATCAGTGATCAAGAATTTTCTTGGAGAGTTAGAGGATTGGGAGAGAGACAAAGGGCCAACATTTCTTGTGGGTTTTGGAGCCAACAGGGCTAGCATACCAACAGTTCGAATTACTGGGCTTGGCAACAGTGTAGATGGCCAATCCAACAATTTCGTGGAGCTGAGTAGGTGCCATAGGCTGGAAGCCCATCCAGGAAGTCAGGGGATTGATAGCAGAGGTCAGACCAGCACTTTGGGTCCATTTCTGGGAGGATTAATAGGGAGATTCCAACAAGCTGAGTTTTGTAGTTGAAGTTGAAGCTGGGCTCCAACGGGGTCGAATTTCAGAAGTCTAAACCAGCCAAATTCCTTCATGGGTTTTTCTCGGGTTTCTTAGAGGATTTCGTGGTTAAAATTCAAAATTTTCTAGATGTTATTCGGACCTGAAATCCTAATTCTTATAATAGGTCGAATTGCTAGTTAGTTGGGGGAATTTGCACCATTTTGTGGGTTTGACTTTGTCTCAGAGATAGGCCAAACCCTTTTTGGGTTGTTGTGTGTTTTCATCAAGGAGCTTGAGGTTAAATTTGCATCTTTTTCTAAGCATCAGAGGTGAAGTTTCTCGTAGTCCATTTTTCAGCCAACATTGTAGTTTTTTGCGCAACGCAGGGCATTAGAGGAGCATTCATTTCCAACATTTGAGATCATTGTATTATCACCTAGGTTTTGTCACGCTTTCCATTGAGGCAAACCCAGGTTCATTCCTCCATACTATTGTACTTGCTCCATTGATTAATAAAATGGCTTAGTTGGTTCTCACTTCTAATGTTTTTATGAGCATTTGCTGATTGTTTAAAATTTATGTGTTGTAAATCGTTTTTTCTTTGCATATCGCTATTTATTTAAGTTTGGAACATTAAAAAGGAATCCAATGTGGTCCTTAGTAATTTAAAATTTCAAATGATTTTAAATAAAGGCATTGTGTTAGGTCACTGTATCTCAACAAAAGGTATTCAAGTGGAATGGACAAAGATTAAGGTAATATTAAATATTACCATTCTACATTCACAAAAATAGGTATGTAGTTTCCTTGGAAATGCTAGTTATTAATGATCTCAAATTTCTCATTCATTATTTGCTTTACTAACTAGAAATTCCAAGTATGTAGGACAAAAAATGCCAACATGCTTTCAAGGAGTTGAATTCCAAAGTATCAGAGGCTCTAATTATAATAGGACCTAATTGGTCCCTCCCATTCTATATTTCCACAAATGCCTCAAATACCACCATAGGATACGTACTATACAACTTGAAGAAGGAAACCTATATGACATCTACTATGTTAGTAAGAATCTCTTTGGAACTAAACTATATGGTAACTAAAAAATATTTCCTCATGGTTATATTTGCAACCATCAAACTCTGACATTACATTATAGGTTATCTAGTGGTATTAAATACTAACCATGATATTAGTAAGTATTTAATGAATAAACTAATTACCAATACCATAGTTACTAAATGGTTATTTTTATTACAACAATATGGTATTAGCATTCTATACAAGCTAGGGCCAAAGGTAATGTTATGGATAATTTTCTCTCTAGAATTACATCTAATGAAAGTGAGCTCCCCATAAAATATTATTTTCTTGATGAGCTCCTATTTACATTTTCTACTAACTCCCCATGGATTGTAGATATATCTAACTACTTGACCATGGGTAGAATTCCACATCATATCTCCCTAAAGGAATTTCATAATATTGTGAGACAAAGTGGAAGGTTCTCATGGATTTATGGGTGTCTCTTTTACACAGGCCCTGATCTCATTATCCAGAAATTTTTTAGGGAATATAAAATCTATGAGATCCTCAAAGCTAGTCATGGTGGTCCATGTGGGGCCACTTTGATGATAAAATAACATGGTACAATGTACTTCACCGGGATTACTATTGTCCCACCATCTTCAAAGAAGCAAGGAATATGTAAAGAGGTGTGACAATGACCAATACATGGAAAGACTTGTGTACTTCGATGAGATGATGCTACAACCACAACTAGTATTGGAAACGTCTGATCTATGGGCCATTGACTTCATTGGTCCAATAAAATTTCCTCACTATAATTCTTACATCTTAATATGCACATATTATGTGATGAAATGGATGGAGGCCAAGGCACTTCCAACTACAACTGAACAAGTAGTAGCAAATTTCTTCATGAGAAAATATTGACCAGATTTGTGATACCACGATAGATAGTCATAGATGGAGGAGATTAGTTCATATCAAGACTCATTAAAGACAATGAAAAAATACAAGATAAAAAACAAAGTTACCACACCATATCATCCACAAGCCAATGGACAAGTGGAAGGAAAAAATATGATTCTTGAGAACATGATCATCAATACTATTCAATTACATCTCTAGGATTTAGCTGAAAAACTTCTTGAGGCCTCATGGGTGTATTAGACAACATGGAGAACTATTATTGGCCACAATCCTTATGAAATAGTATATAATAAAAGAGTATTATTTCTCATTAAGACAAATATCCACACACTTAGAACAATTGTTCAACTTGGAATGGACCTACAAGAATCTCAAAGGTAGATACTTCTCCATATGAATGAGTTGGACGAACTTTGTCATGCTGCCTTGCAAAAAATAGGAATAATACAGAATCAGAGGGCATAATGACATGACAAATTCATTAAGGAGAAGAAGTTCAAGGATGGATATTGAGCTTTGTTATTTTACTCCATATTTAAACACTTTAGAGGGAATTTTTGCATTAGATGGCTTAGACCTTATGAAATTAACACTTTTTATGACAATGGGGAAATCAAAATATGAATCATGGATGATTAAAAAATTCCCTTATGGCCAATGAACATAGGCTTCACTTATATCATTGACCCCTATATAAGGAAGCCTTACTACAAAAAATAACAAGTGGATGGCCTAATACTAATATGAGAGAGAGAGAGAGAGAGAGAGAGAGAGAGAGAGAGAGAGAGAGAGAGAGAGAGAGAGAGAGAGAGAGAGAAGGGAACTTCACAATTTTGTGATGGTTATGTTAGGATCTTTATCCACTAAAAGTGGTAAATGCAATTCATATTGCTACAGCTCCCATTATTGCAACTCCTATTTCTGCAACTCCCATTGTTGCAAATCCTCTAGCTACAAATCCCATTTATACAAATATGGTTAATTTATTTATCATTGCTACAATTCTACTAGCAACAATTCATGTTTCTGTTGATGCAACTCCCATTGTTATAAATCCCATTACTGCAAATTCGATGAGAATAAACAAGGTATGGCACTAGCTGCCAACTCAACCTTTATAAGGAGGTAAATCCTCCAAGATAAGATATGATAGGTTGGTAAGAGAACTTGCTTATCATTACCTACTATTACCATTCCCTTACTACATCAAATTCATTCATAAGAGTGTTGTAACTTACCATGTATTTTACATTTACTTGTTGAAAAAATGAAGAATATATATATATAATATATATATATATATATATATTATATATATATATAAAGAAAAGAATGAAAAAGATAAAAAGAAAAGGGATAAAATGAAAAAAAAAAAAAAAAAAAAAAAAAAAAAAATTGAAAATTGTTGAAATCAATGATCTGTGCGCTATTAAGTGCGAATTGTCACACATTATGGTTAATTAGTTGTTTAATTAGTTTAATCTTAATTAAATGAATAATCATATTTTGTAATATAGCTGACTTGGCATTGATTTTTTGTCATATATAAACAAGACGCATGATCAACTTCTGAGAAACTTTGAGATCCTCTCGATCATCAATGACAAGGGAAGCACTTCAGACACCCCTGCCGCTCCGACATTTAACCAAGAGGGGGGGAGGGTCAAAAAGTTGTTTTAAAAACTCTGCTAATGCTACTTGCTACCCCCTTGCACTTCGGACCCCCCGTATTAAACCATTAGCATCGACCCCCCTCGCCCCAAATCCAACCATCCATCAAAAAGCTCCCCCTCCATCATTCTGCCTCTCTGCCAACTGTCCATTTGTCATTCGATGATTAGTTGATCGTTATCTACCCACTCAATTCCTCGACTGTTATGATAATAAATGACCTGCTCCCATAATGAGTATTCTGACATGGTTAATCATCCCATTTTATAAATAAAATCTTGGTTTGCTATCGTTTTCTTTTACACATTCTGTTTTGTAAAACTGCATATCCAGGCTCAATATAACTAGACAACCATACCAGCATAAACAAACTTCTTTAGAATTACAACAACCTACTAACTTACCTGGTAATCATCACCATTACCTTGTATACCTTCAATATGTCTTCAAAAGGAAAAGCTAAGATAATGGAGGAAAACTCACTGATAACCCCTGTCATAGATTTAGATAGAATAGCCCTTGTTGATGAGGAATATAAAATTTCTGAAACCCAAAGTGAGTTCGACTTATATGAACTCCACATTTGGGTTGAACAAAACTTCCTTGTTGACAACGATGAATTGAGCATGTGGGACTCCTTCCTACCACAATTCGTCCTTCCCCAGACCCATTTATTTCCCAAATTTGTAACCTAGTGCCATTTCAAATACATCTCAAGCCAAAGAGCCATTATTTCTCAAAATAATGATATTTTTTTACCATATCCCTAGAGTCGATATGCCAAATTCTTAAAGTAAAACCTTCATCCCCTTTGAACGCTTTCTCTATAGATTCCCTCATGGAAATATATAAGAATTACCTTTCCTTGGTCAACCAAAATTTTTAAAATATTCTTGGCTCAAAATGCAGAATTACCTAGAAAAAAATCTCCATACCCCTCTTCCATGTTCCCAAAAATTAATAGACATGTTATCTCAATAGTTTCTTGTCTATTAGGTTATCCAACTAATCACTGGGTAGATGAGATTATTTTAGGATTTCTATCAATATTTTCAGCAGGTTAAAAGCCCCATGATCTTAAATTACAATGAGATTTTGTCTGAACCAATGCATGATCAATTCTTAAAGTTTTCAATAGAAGGGTATTTCAAGTATGAGTCAATTCTTGTATACCTATTGTTATTCCATAAAGTCGATACGTTTCAGTTACAATTATAGAAATTAGATGAGAAAGGTAATCCTCAATCTGTGATTCATTGGACTTCCTTAGTCAGGAAGAATACCAATGAATTTTCCTTCAATGATTACACCAATTAGTTTTTATATATGGTCTCATGCTTACTCAATAGTGATGGTGTTCCTAGTATTTCCCCTAAAATCAAGAGAATTCCCCATCTCAATGAGAAAACAAAGACTGGATATTGGTACTTGTACCAAAACTACACAAAGATCAGAGTATATGGATGTGAGTTTCCTCCATATAAATTGCCTAAGTTTGTACCAATTAGGATTTTTTCACTTGAATATATTAGGTAGATGATGAACATGGATGAGATACACTTTATGTCAGCTAAGAAGAAATATCAGTTTAAATTAAAAGCTCAAATTGGACCCTTTATTTTTAATACTAGAGCAGTAGCAAAAGAAGTAGACCTCCTTTTGAAACAAACAAAATTTAAACCAAGTTTTACCTAGTCTTATGATCCCTTGGGGATTATTTCTAAGCTAAGGGTAGAACATAAAACTAATCCTTATGCATGAACTCCTAGACCAAATATTGAACATTATATGAACCAAGAGGAATGGAAGGAGAATACATTGCAGGAAGCAGAGGAGCATGTTTTTATTTCTACATCAGCACAGACTCCAATACCATAAAAAAAAACATGCTAAAAGGACAAGGTAAAGTATTTCCCCTCTTGTTTTATAAATTTAGTAGTCAAAACTCATAATGTATAAAAATAAGAAAAATAACCATGTTGAAGATCCATCTCAAGAAGAGAGTTCAAAGGAAAAAACCACATTAATTTTATATGGTCCTTATGCTGCAACAGTCCCAAGAGTTGAAGAAATTTTATCTAGCTCTCATATGTCATTGGTCACTCAGGATCCTTTAGAATTAGTTCAGACAGGAGAGCTAGCCCAAACCACTATAGAACAAAGGATCTTTTCTAGGTACATAGAAATTAAGAATAAAAATGAGGCACTCAAGTACACTACTTATTCAGAATTATGAAAGAAAACTTCAGCTTCCTAGCACAGGCTTCTCTCAGTATTAGATACTCAAAAGGGACAGTTTCAGATGGCACTTTTAGAGCCTAAAGTTCCTTTTCCAAAAACTACAACAGAGTACAAAGCATCTATTTTCACCTTTGACACTAAATAGATCCATCCTATTAACCAAATTGATATGCACAAATGAGATGGAGAAATGATTTACTCCACCTTGGCTAGTTCATCCATGGCAACATCCAGGTTGCAGGTTTTAGTGAATAATGTTCAATCCCAGTTAAATCTAGAAATTATGTCATCACTTTCCAAATAATACTGAAATAAAATCTTTGCAAGATCTGGTAATTAAACAGGGATATGGTCCCAGTAATGTTAAAGCTACCGAGGAGATGATTAAAAGGAAAAATGTTGATATTCAAGCATTGAGGAAACAATTAAAACTCCCTACTACTGAAGATCCCAAACCAAAGAAGTAGATGAGTTAGAAAAGGAAAAGGATAACATGTTCAAAATTATTGTTGAACAAAACTTACAGATACAGAGGATGGAAACTGAACTAGAAAATCTTTTGAAGGAAAAACAACAACAAGCAGATGTCGCAACATCTCTTCCTATAGCAACAAATTCCATTGCAGGTACTCCAACAAATCATATTGCAAGGAATTCTATTGCAATAGCTATAACAGTGGAAACATAGTCCATAAACGTAGTAATTGATTTACCTAAAGAAATGGGAGATTTGTCCATAAAAGATAAAGAGATTGAAAATTTGAAGGTTCAACTCAAAAATCACTAAGAGCAAAAGCTAAAAATTGATAATTTTTATTTCACAGAGCTTCAGAAAAATCATAGACTAACTCGAAGGAGAGAAACTCTAGAAAATGAGTCTGTTATTTCTCACACCATTGCACAGGCCAAGGAAAACGTCTGGCTAGACATTAATGGGTCTATGACAAATTTGTGGCCTTCTATTGAAATTATTTTTGAACGGGAGGAGCTATTGGAAAAATCACTAGGAAGTGATTATCGAAGTAAAGAAAGACCTGGGTCAAAAACCAATAGATGCTACAACAATAATTAGAATTATGAAATAAAAAACAAGGGAAGAATTGGAAGAATTTGAAATAGTGTACAAAACCGAAACAAACTTGGAAGTGAGAATGATTCTCACTGAAATAAATCTAATGTTGCAACTGGAAAATAAATGTCATTATCTAGAAGCCAGCATCCAAAAATTTCATAAGAATTTCAATATTCTACATCAAAAAGGGCTTCCACGTTTAAGAGGAATTGCATACAATCTCATTCCCCTTGAAGAATACCAGTGCAAGTTGCATGCTATAGCTACAAACAAATCCAAATTTTCCAAGATTAAGGGGACTATTACAGGAAAAGCCTTCATTAAAGGTTTAAGTTTTGATTTATTGATTAATCATGAGATCAAACATCTGTTTTTAATTAATCCCACTTTTCAAAAATACATTGAATTGGATGAAACATACATCAAGTTAATTAAATATTCCACTCTAGATGATGAAAGATGGGAAAAGATATGTCAACTCCTTGAGTAAACACACACATATTTCTAGCAACAGATAAAGGATATTTTGCAACAGGATGCAAATTTTTGGGATCAATAAAACAACAACCTTTTCACCCCAGTCATCACTATAAGCCTCAAATTCAGTGCCAAAAGGCCTAAGAAGTTTTATTTTCCTATATTGTAGATCTACTTTTGTAAACAGTTATTTTGTAAATAAATATTGATATTTAAATCAAGATATTTTAAGGAAAGTTGTATAAGTACTTTGTACATCAAAGTATAAAGGATTGAACCATTGTGACAGACTCTTGAGCAAACTTGTAATCATCTAAAATTATTTGTTGAAAGTAATAGGAGGATTATGGATTCATCTTGAAACAACTTGTGTCCCTGTGAGTACTTCTACGTTATTAAATTTTCACTTTGTTTAAATATGAATATGTTTGAATTTAATGGGAATTCTAGGTATGATAAAATTGAATTCAATTTATCTAAAAACCCCTACAAATTTATTATCAATTACAAATATTAGTTAATTAGACTTTCTATGTCAATTAACTCCTCTACATCATTAAACTTTCATTTCCCCTCAAGTTTTAAATGTATGTTGTTTGGATGTAAAACCATTTTACACACATCATTTGTATATGACTAAGTTAAATAATCTATTTGAATATTTAATTAATCATATATTTTCTAAAGTTCAACCTTACACATTCCTTCAAATCTAAATCATGTCAGAGGTGAAGAGTCAACCCTTCTAATACATCATAAATAATTAAGAAATTGTACCTGTTGAACAGTGTAACGCATTGGTCATCCAAAAATTCAAAACAAAAAAAAAAAGACATTTTAGATGCTCTGGCATAATTCCTTGACCTAGATCTATCTATAGATGTACAACAAAGAGTATGAAATAGAGATATCAATTTCAAGTGAAGTGGAAAATCATCTGATTTTGAATTCATCAAGAAAGCTCAAAATACTTGGAGCTTGTTACAAAAATTTTCTAGTTGCTAAGCAACAACACCAACAAGCTCACAATTCTTAAAGATGAATCAAGGCCAGGGAAAATTACATGAAGTCAATTATCAAAAGAATAAGTCAAGCTTCATACCATGTCCACCATGCTATTCTAAAAAAAGAAGTCCTCTCGAAGCCCGGCTATTGATTATATCATTTATCAATTTTGTTGTATGTCAATGTCCTTATTCTAAGTTTCATAATCCATACATGTTGAGGTCCAAACTTCCATTTTGTATGGAGCCAACCTTAAAATATCCATCTTACTACTACTACTACTCAATCATGACTTAAACCTATTTTCCTTTCATAAGCTTACCATAATTCCTTGCTCCATCCACCCCATCTTCCATGTTGGATTTTCTTTTCAGGAAAAAAATGGAGAAAAGAAAATAATAAATAATAAAAATTCTAGCTATGAAAATCCAAGTTACTGGCGCACAAAGACTTCAATTTTCATTCCAAAACCAAGAAAAATGGCTCATGAAAATTTTGAATAACAATATCTACCAAGTGGTTCCATTTTTTTTCAAAATTATTAGGTAATATCTGATGAAGATTAAGCGATAATATGAGGAGAATACTTGTAAAGATGAACTTTTCAATTCTTGTAAATAAGCTCTATGTTATTGCATTAAGACCTATGCAAGCTACCACAAACACATATTTTTTATTTGTAAGTTTCTAAGAGCTCCATTTTTTCTCTAATAAAGAGACATGACCAATGTATCGTCAAATCCAGATGTAACAAGGTCTTTCTCATTCATAAGGAGATCATGAACACTATTGGAAGGAGGCCAAACAATTCAAACTTCTAAAGGAGAACAAAGACAAGGACTTGCGAAAACAAACAAGAGAATACTTAGTGCAAAAGAAGCAACATAAAGACTACAACAATATGTAAAAGATGGTTTGGTAAGGGTATTTGAATGCTTTTAAATTTTGTTAAAGTTATTGAATTAAAATAATAAAATGACAATACCTTTTCATTCCTATTATTTCACTAGCATTTTCCTAAAATTTTTGGTGGTTTTACAGCCCCAAAATTTTCAAGTTTGATTTATCAATACAATAAAAACCTTATCCTAATCGAACCTGCCTTTATTGTCCTAATGTTAACCCTAATAGCACTTCTTTATATTGAAGGCTTAAGGTCCAATGAGACTTAGTCAAACTAGTATACTAGATGCTTCATGCCATAATCGTTGATTAGAGGACCTTATATATTCATTTTTTTTCAATTTCCGGGAAACTGCTATTTTGAGCAGTTATACTTTTTTTATATTCATACCATCAAGGGTTCAAATATCAAATGTGACTACTTCTTGATCTAGGTGAAAGAAAAAGAAAGTCTAATGAGATTGTTTTCACTCAGATTAAGAATCACACTTTTTCCTTTGTTTTGTGTTTTTTCATAATTATGGCCCAATTCATCATTTAGCTAAAACTTGTGCTTTTTTTCTTTTTGCTTTTTTGAGGAAGGCTGCCATTTTAGGTATGTATATAATTAGTAAGCGTATATATTTTGAAGGTGCAAGTGTTGGCTGTGATTCCTAGCTAGCAAGTGAGTGGTGGTCTGAGCTTCCTTTGCATGAAAAAGTGAGGAGTTTAGTACCAACTTTGTCATTGGCTTCTATCTTGAGCCAACACTTGGTGTGGATCTAAATCATATCTCTAGGTAAATTTTCAAGGATTATGACCTCAAAGTCATAAGTTTTGAAATAATTAAATAATTGAATTTTTATTTAATTATTTAATAAATGGAAAAGGATTCAAATAGTTCTAATGAGAGAATGGGAGCTTTTACTAAATTTCTTCATGAGTAAACCTAAAGGAAAAGTGATTTTTTCCAATTCAATGGGGATATTTGAAAAGTAGATTTTGATGATGTTTTCACTTAATAACTAAAGTAAATAAAGAGAAATTTGTGTTTTTTCCAAAATAATTGAAAATTAAAATGAAGAGAGAATGGATTTACTTACAAAGCTTGTGGCCATTCCAACATTTCCTTGTTTTGAGCCATCAGATTAACTAGTTTGAGAGAGGAAATATTTCTTTCATATATGCATATTAGAGCACCACTACAAGGGTTAGACACTTTTTCTTATATGCTTTGGTAGAAATGAAGATCTCAGCTTTCTATTTTCTAATCTTTTAGACTACTACCTCCACCACAAGCGAAGGAATTCACGACAGCTTGTCACTTAGTACTCATTATGGCGCAACCAATTTATTCAGTAATTTGTGATTTCATTCAATTATGTTTTATTCTAACTCTTTGAATATATAGGAGGCCATTGAATTAATATATTTTGTAGTATGATGTTATATTGAACTACACTTCTTTTGAATTATTTCACTTCAAACACAAATTCGTTTCTAACATCACTTTTAATTACGTTGCTACTATTACTATCAAAAATCTAATTTCAACCATTATAAATTTCATCCTAAAGAATTATTTCACTTTTGGTTTCTTATTGACAAGTCAAAAGTGAAGCTTTTTTGAATGCTAATCAAATTGAAGTTTTATGTAAGAATATTAAGTGGATATTATTGTACATCATCTAGGGACACCCGCCAGAGACTAGAAAACACTAGTTCGAATAAAGAGACTTTCAACTGTGACAATGTTTACCGTCTAAAAGTTTCGTGCATGTTTTTCAATACATATTTTTGTGATAAAACCTAATTAAAGTTGGGCTTATATATCAAAAACCTAACTTTATATACCTATCATATACCACTATCCTATTTATCATTACTTATCCTATAAATCTTACATACCTAATAATTTCCATACATACCTATCCTATCACTCCTAACATACTCCATTATGCATTAGTATGGAAAATGAATCCTAATCATTGGCATGACTCCTTCATGCCAAAGCATATGTATAAAAATGGAAAAGAGCTATGGTGAAAACACTCTATTTTCTGCTCCATATATAAAAAAAAATTAACATTTGGTTTATATATTCATTCCCCTATCATCAATATGCATTCCTCTGCCCCCTTTTGAAGCTACATTCGTGTTGGGAGATTGACTAGTGTTTGACTTGCATTCTCATGATGTGAGAATTTGGTAACAAGTATATATATTTTTTACTATATGAAAACAAAAATGAGAGTAGAGGGCATAGGTGGATATATAGAGAACACAAATAATAGGGAAATAAAATTCTCCAAGTATGTTATCTCAAAAGCATTAAAATAGAAAATATTTTAAGTTGTGAGGATTGTTTTAAATTGTAAGTTTACAAATATTTAAGCTATGAGGTGTTACACGTCAAGTTTTTTCCATGACACTTGATCAGTTTATGGATATTATTACCATCCGTGAACATGTTGAAACCAACTCCCTTAGAAATGCAACAACTCAAAATATGTTAAAGTCCATGAGAATTTGGGTCTAATAGCTCTCACACCTTGTTAAGTTCCACCTACGTTGATTTCTCTAGTGTTTCCTATGCATGCAATGAAATTTACTCTGAGAATAGTGTAGAGTTGCACTCTGTCTATTACTATAAATCCGCGTAGGTGAATTCTAGAAAGTAAAAATAAAAAGTACATTCTAGAAACATAGTTGGTTAAATATTTTCCAATTGAAATCTTCTAGGTGATGAATATTTGAACTATAACCCTCATAAGATGCATTTCCATACCTTTTCTCATGGTAACCTAATCCTTCATTAAAGGAGGTTCATCCTCTTCTTATGGATCTAAGACTTCCTCCTCTTTGATCTATAAAAGGACTAGTAGGTTGAGGGATGAAGGAGGTCAAAATTTAGAGAATACAAACTTATGTTGTTAGTTTGAGATTGGAGAGCTTGTTATCTAAGGAGACAATTGAAGGCATTTGGGAGGGACCTCATGACATCAAGGCAGAGGTTGTAAGGCTCCTCTTATCTTACAATTAATACAAATGAGCACTTCTCTCATTGATTTTGTCTTTTGTGAATGATGAATAGTTTGCAATTATTTATTATGTTCATTAAGACAAGTTCAAGCCCTAATTTCCTTGATCATTAGGCTAAGTTGTTTGAATTACTATATCACAACTTATTTTGATCCTTTTTATGGTTTATGTTCCCAGGTTCTACCAAGCATTGAAAAGTTGCATCAAGTCACAACCACAAATACTCATCAGGCATTTCATGAAATTGGTAAGAGGTCTACCCATTAGTTAGACTACTTATAATTTAGTTAAGTTCAACTTAGGGAAAGATGTTAGGATATTCCGACACATAGGATATAGTTAAGTTCAACTTGGTCTAGTATAGAGTTAGGTTAGAGTTAGGTAAAGTGTGTTTCTTTACCGTTGTACATTTTGTAACTTACAATCCGACGGTCACGATATGTAGTGATCCGACGGTTCACTCTCACCTCGGTATTACCGACACTTGATCCGTGGCTTGACACCCGATTGGTCCATGAATTCTATTTAAAGCGCATGGAGGGTCATTGTTCGGGTAATCCATGCATGAGAGAAGCTTATGTAAATTTTCATTCTTTGATTAATAAATTGCCTGTAGTACCCACGTTGGGACAGGCCGTGGACTGTTTCCCTCCTTGCACTCTGAGGGTTTTAACCACGTCAAAAATACTGGTGTATTGATTTGAGATCTGGTTGTGAGCGGTGTCCTTTTGGTATTCTTTCTGTGGAACTTACCCTGTAAATTCCTACATGGTATCAGAGCTATTTGAGGGCCGCGTCCGTTGGTGATCCAAATCTGAAGCCGGTAGAACTGCATGCGGCTGTCGTTTCCTAGATCTACTGTTTCTGACTGCTTTCGGGCCGAGAGGACTGCTCTGTTGCGTTCGGAGCATCTGTTCCAGTGAGGAACCCCTTTCGTTTCACGTGAAAAGGTTTCCGGTAGCCCTAGCTGCGTCATTTTTTAGATCGGGAGGTATACAGTGTTTTTTGCAGTTTACTGTTATTTTCTCTCTGCTTATTTCAGTCTCAGTTTATTTAGCCTTTTTTTAACCGGATCTATACCTTTCATTTCTGCGTATGCTCTTTGCCCTGCGACTCTGTGCGATCTGGGCAAATCAGAAACAGAAAGGAAGGATTTTTCTCATGCGTATGCTCTTTTCCCTGCACCTTAGTGTGATCTCGGAAAATCAGAAACATTGAGAAAAATATTTAGTTTTTCGGCTAAAGCTAACTTTGAGATTTTTTTTTTTAAATTTCTAGTTTTTTTGGCTAAAGCTAACTTCGAGCCGTAAGGTTCGTTTTTCTTTGCATATTCGTGTTGGGTTTTGTGTTTTGTGTTTTGTAGGGAAAAAGAGCTTTCTCAAGGCAAGCACGCAAACCAAGGCCCCCCCCCCCCCTCTCTCTCTCTCTCTCTCTCTCTCTCTCAAATTTTTTGTATAGATCAATTGGTTCAAAGCTATTTTAAGAGAGTAGAGGTCTTGGGTTCAAGTCTCCATTTTGTGGGGGCGGATTTTTTCATTCCCGCACATTCGCGCACTTTGCCGGCAACGTCAACATTTTTTTTTCAAAAAGCCATAACTTCTTCATCCGGAAGCCTTTTTCAGAGCCGTTTTTTTTAAAACCGCCTATTTTTTCGAGATCTATCCATTGGAACACTTACTTTCAGCATCTTCAGCTTCAGTTTTTTTAAAATGGAAAGTCCATGCCAAGTCATTCTTGACAGCACTAACTACTTCCAATGGGTAGCCTACATGGGAGATTTACTTAGAAGTAAAGGTCTCTACAGAATAGCCACAGACCAAGAGAAGAAACCAAAAGATGAAGACAAGGCGGCAAAATGGGAAAATAGACAAGATCAAGCACGTGGTTTGATAGGGATGTCTGTTTCTCCTGATCTTAGATTCCACATTGCAGAACTTGAGACTCCTCATGAAGCATTAGAAAAACTTGCTAAAGTTTTTGGAATTAAAAATGAAATTAGAGCCCATCAACTTGAAAATGAGCTGCTTACTTTGGATCCTAATAATTTTTCTTGCATTGAAGATTTCTTGTCCAAATTCAAGACCCTTAGATATCTCTTGGAAGGTGTTAAAGTTAAGAAAGAAGATGGTAACCTCATTTATTCCATCCTTACTAAGTTGGGACCAGCCTACTCTGTATTTGTTTCCACTTTCCATTCTACAAGGGAAGCTTTCATTTGTCAAGGACAAGAATACAAGGCCCCTTCCTTTGACTCCTTTTGTGATTCCTTAATAAGAGAACAAGAAAAACTCTTACACCTTGGTCTTCTTAATCTTGGAAACTCTTCCACGAAAGTGTTAGCCGCCCAGCAGCAACCAAATTCAAAGAATCCTAAGAAGTCATATCCTCAAAAGAATGGTCCTAAACCATCTCAGCCTCAAAATGAAAGATCATTTCAGCAAAATGATAAGACCAATAAAAACAAATGGAAGAAGTCTGATAGACATTGTAACTTTTGTAATCGAGATGGCCACTTAGAATCTAAATGCTTTAAGAAGATGGAAGCCTTGGAAGCCGCAATGAAGAAACATAACATCCATGTGGAGCCTACTTCAACTTCAACTTCCGGAATGGCACTTTCTGCATGTCATTATCAATCATCTCAGTCTGGTTATGCATTAAATGTATCTTCTTCTTCTTCTCATTCTCATGAGTGGCTCATTGATTCTGGAGCCTCTTGTCACATGGCCAAAAATCAAGCCATGTTTTCTTCTTTAAATGATTGTAACACCAAAAATATATATATTGGTGATGATAGATCTCTTAATGTTGTAGGGACTGGAACTGTTCATCTAGACAATGGTCAGTTTAATGATGTATTATGTGTTCCAACCTTATCCTGCAACCTTCTATCTGTCTATCAGATAACTCATTCAGGTGAAGGTAAAATTGTTGAATTTTCACCTCATGATGTTGTAATCAAGGATCTAAAAGATCCTAAACAGATTCTAGCTACTGGTCTTGCTGATGATTCCAAAAGGTTGTATAAGTTTCACAACTTTGGGTCATCCATCTTCCCTCAGTATTTGTTGCTCATAATGATGAAGTGAGCAAACTTTGGCATGAGCGATTTGGTCACTTAAACTATCGCTCCCTTCAGCATCTATGTAAAGAAAATATGGTGACAGGTCTTCCTATGATATCTTGCAGAGATGGTGTTTGTTCCGGATGTGTACTCGGAAAACATCATCGGGACAGTTTTGACAAACGTGCCTCTTGGCACGCCTCAGCCCCTTTACAGCTTGTGCACAGTGATTTATGTGGTCCTCTTCTTGTTGCTTCATTCTCTGGCTGCAAGTACTTCTTAACTTTCATTGATGATTTCTCCAGACGCACTTGGGTATACTTCTTAAAACTCAAGAGTGAAGTATTTAACACTTTTTTGGCCTTCAAAGCCTTTGTTGAAAAACAATCTGGACATCAAATTCTTAAGCTAAGAACTGATAATGGTGGAGAATATGTTAAAAACACATTCATCAACTTTTGCACCGAAAATGGAATTCAAATGCAACATACTGTTCCATACACTCCACAACAAAATGGTGTAGCTGAAAGGAAAAATCGCACCTTAAAGGAAATGGCTAATTGTATGCTGCAATCTAAAGGACTCAGTCTTAGTTTTTGGGCCGAAGCAATTAACTGTGCAAATTATATAATCAATCGCACTCCTACTAAGGTTCTAGAGAATATCACTCCAGAAGAAACTTGGAGTTCCATTAAACCAGATGTAAGTCACTTTCGTGTGTTTGGAAGTGAAGCATGGGCCCATATTCCAGATGAAAAGCATAAAGCTTTAGAACCTAAGAGTGAGAAATGTACTTTTGTTGGATATTCTGAAGATGTAAAAGGTTATAGACTTATTCCATTTAAGTCCAAAAATGTTATCATTAGAAGAGATGTAAAATTTGATGAAAATAAATCGGCCTGCGAGCCTAGTCCGGCGGATGTGCCACCTCTTCCTATCTCTTCTACTTTTGAAAACATTTCTTCTTCAGATGATGAAAGCGAGGATGATAATCCTCCCCCACCTTCTCAGGATCCTCAACTTCCAAGATGGGTCCGTGCTACTCGGGATGCAGTAGGTGATCTTGCCGGTGATCCTACAGATCAGCGACGTACACGTTCTCAGTTCGAAAGAGCCTCTTCTTTACTGGCTCAAGCTCCAGTAAATCATGATCCTGACACTTTTGCAGAAGCTTCAGGCCATCCACATTGGGAAGCAGCTATGAATGAAGAATATCATTCATTGATGACAAATGATACATGGGATCTTGTTCCTCTACCAAAGGGACGCAAACTTGTTAGATGTAAATGGGTTTACAGAACCAAGTATGGACCAGATGGGAAAGTTGATAAACATAAAGCTCGTCTCGTTGCTAAGGGCTTTTCACAGGTTGAAGGCATTGACTACACTGAAACCTTCTCCCCTGTTGCCAAAATGAACTCTATCCGCCTTGTTCTTTCCCTTGCTGCCTCTTTAAAATGGGAAGTCCATCAGATGGATGTTAAATCTGCCTTCTTGCATGGGGACTTGCAGGAAGAAATCTATATGGAACAACCCATTGGCTTCATACAAACAGACTCCAGCCTTGTTTGTCGACTTAAGAAATCCCTTTATGGCCTCAAGCAAGCTCCTCGGGCTTGGTATGCCAAAATGGATAGCTTTCTTTTAGAATCTGGCTTTTCTAGGTGTCATTCTGACAATACTGTCTACACCAAGAAAGTGGGCAACTCTCTTATCATCCTTGTTCTTTATGTTGATGATCTTATTCTTACTGGTAGTGATCCCAACCTTATAAACCATGTGAAGTCAAGCCTTAAAAAGAAATTTGAAATGACAGACTTAGGCCACTTACACTATTTTCTCGGTCTTCAAGTCTTGCAATCCCAAGAGGGTATTTTCCTTTCCCAGTCCAAGTATGCTTGTGATATTCTTCGTCATTTTCACATGGAAGACTGTAAGCCAGCCCCTTCTCCCTTTCAGTCTGGAGTCAAACTTTCAGTCTCTTGTACTTCTCCTGAAGTTGATGCTACCTTATACCGTCAACTTGTCGGAAAACTCTTGTATTTAACCCATACTCGTCCTGATCTTTCCTTTGCTGTTGGCCTTGTTGCTCGTTTTATGCAAAACCCCCGTGAAAGTCATTGGAAAGCAGCTAAAAGAATACTTCGTTATGTTCGAGGTACAATACAGTTTGGGATTCATTACAGTGCCAAAGCAGCTCCTCTGTTAGTTGGTTTCACTGATTCTGATTGGGCTGGTGACCCTGATGATCGGAAGTCTACTGCCGGTTATGTCTTCACTCTTGGTTCAGGACCTATTACATGGGCTTGTAAGAAACAGGCTGCAATTTCTCTTTCGTCAGCAGAAGCAGAGTATCGTGGTGCCGTGGAAGCTAGTAAGGAAGCCTTGTGGCTTCGTCAGATCCTATCAGAGTTTGGCTTTGAGCAGCAGCATCCAACCACACTTTGGTGTGATAATCAAAGTGCCATTCAGCTATGCAAAGATCCAGTCCAGCATCAGCGCAGCAAACACATTGAACTACACATGCACTTCATCAGAAAGCTCATTCATGACCATGTTCTTGAAGTGCAATATTGTCCAACAGATGATCAGGTTGCAGACATCTTCACAAAGGCTCTCACAGAGGCGAAGTTCACTAAACTTCGATATATGCTTGGAGTTCAGGAAGTTGTCACTAAGGGGGGATAGGCTCTAGTGCCTCCTTCCTTCTCCTATTGTGTCATATTTGTAAATCCTTCAATCCTATCCCAAGTTGTTCTTAAGGGGGGATGTTAGGATATTCCGACACATAGGATATAGTTAAGTTCAACTTGGTCTAGTATAGAGTTAGGTTAGAGTTAGGTAAAGTGTGTTTCTTTACCGTTGTACATTTTGTAACTTACAATCCGACGGTCACGATATGTAGTGATCCGACGGTTCACTCTCACCTCGGTATTACCGACACTTGATCCGTGGCTTGACACCCGATTGGTCCATGAATTCTATTTAAAGCGCATGGAGGGTCATTGTTCGGGTAATCCGTGCATGAGAGAAGCTTATGTAAATTTTCATTCTTTGATTAATAAATTGCCTGTAGTACCCACGTTGGGACAGGCCGTGGACTGTTTCCCTCCTTGCACTCTGAGGGTTTTAACCACGTCAAAAATACTGGTGTATTGATTTGAGATCTGGTTGTGAGCGGTGTCCTTTTGGTATTCTTTCTGTGGAACTTACCCTGTAAATTCCTACAAAAGAGTCATTTCATTTGTCATGATTGTTTCTAGTTTCCATTTAGGATCTAGGGAGATCGATCTTGTCTGAAAGAGGGATTGTCCAGTGTAACAAACTGGTGACTCCACTGGAGAATGTCTTTGTTCTCATCTTTTTCCTTACCCTCTCTTTTTGATTTTTCTGATTTATCCAATCCTCAGTCTTCAAAAATTAATGACCTTTTAGATCTAAATGGTTAATTTTCAAATTTTTAATTTTTTCTTTAAGTTTTCCTCCCTGTGCTATTTTTGTTTGTACACAGAGCGCATCTTTGCACCCTTTTTGTCGTAACAACTGAGGGCATGTGCACTGTAACCTACTAGAAACCCACGCAGGCCCTGATTTTTTTTTTAAATTTCATTATAGCTTCAACCCAGACCTGAATTTGTCTTTCTGAAAGTGTCATTCTATTTTTTTGGATTTTGTGTTTTCTTTTCTGAACTCAGTATTTGCTTTGTTGATTATTTTCTGAAGATTAGGTCTTTTTGGAAGAATACCTTAGGATTTTGACAGGTTGATTTTATCATTGATCAAAACAAGTTTGAATGTACTTTTTTGATTGATATTCTTATTTTGTTCTGTCAAATACACTGGTGAAGCTTTAACCATTGTTTATTTGTAGTTAAAATCACTTTGAATTACAAGTTAGCGTTTTTGAATACCTTGTGCTTTTGTGAAAAAAATCATAGTTATTTTTGCTTGATAAAAGAAGTTGTTGCTTTCATCTTGGGAATATTTTCACAATTGCATTGTTATTGCCATAAAATCGAAGAATTCATGGGAGAATATGTCTTTTCTCCCTCTTCTTGAATGATTTCTGTGTGCTTGAAATTTTCAAGTGATTATAAGAAAAGAGTGTTTTAGTTTATTTTGATAATTAGGGAAATCTAGAAGTTAGTTTGTTGATTGCATTTTTCATTACAAAATAGTGAAATTGGTTGTTTTGAGAAAATTGGAAAAGTTGTGAGTTGTTGCATTTTATTTCTCAAAAATCAAAGAAAACTCTTTCTTTTCTCTAAATAGAATTTCATCGAAATTGAAAGTTGCTTTTTCATTTTAGAGTGCATTAAGATTTTTCATTGTGTCACAACATCATAAGTTTCACCTCGATTACCCATTGAGTAAAAGAAAAACTTAATAATATAGTGCTAATTAAAATTCACTTAGAATTTTATATTTTTTAGGGCTCTTTTCACCTACATTAGCTTAAGTGTAGGGCTTTGGAATAGGGAAGGAAGTAAACTTTCCAAAGCTACAAACAGACAATAGAATCTTGAGTTAGGGAGAGAAAATCCAAGTATTTCCATTTTTCTTTGCGAAGCTCTTCTTAGACATGAGTTAAGCACGAGGTCGTGTCGAATTTGGTGAAGTGATCCAACCCACTTCATTGGCCTAGATATAGTGATTTACATGTATTACAATGGTGTCGAAAGGTACTTGGGGTCACTTGAAAGTAAACCTCCAATTGATCATGTGGAGGAGCCTTCAAGGGGATTGAGCTTATTCCTCTGCCCTTGCCTGTACATCCAATCTAAGACTGTACCCCCACGTAAATTGTTTTATTTTGTGAACATAGTGGCTATAATCCTAGGGATCTACCTAAGGTGACGGCAGAGGGTAGGTCCTATTGTACCTGGAACATACGTTGGCTAGACTCACCTGGACTCTCTAGAGCGTAATATTTGCTTGGGATGATTTATAGCAGAGTTACTTGCACCAGACTGTTTTATTAAGCAGGTTATCAGGGCAACTGGTCCAAATACTCTTTTTCTATATAAAAAAAATCACTTTGTTCTCTTCGATGTTGGACTTCATCACCAACTAGTATATATTGATCTTTGTGAAGAGTAAATTTGTGTGGTTCGAACACCTATATTTTTAGCATGTGTTACTTCATGTGTTGTTTTTTTTACTTTTTAGAGACTTTAGGTATAATTTAGATATTGTGTGATTAATAATTTCAGAAAAATGTTCATTGTGGCGGAACTACAAAGACAAGCACGTAGGATAATTGGCGATCCCCCTAAGTATACACCTAGTCAGTTACAAAATATCAAAGAAGAAAATTCTAAATCATCTGAAACTAGAACTACGACAGAAATTGAAACTTCTACTATTATAGATTCTGATGTAAGAGGAATTGATGTTAATCAACCTATAACATCTACTATTTCAGGGATTGAAGTAACAAAAACTAAATTTAATCAAACTCAAAATTTAACATCACACTCAGCAGCAACTGATTTACAAATTACTGAAATCATTCAAACTGAATCAGATACCGAAGAATCTTTTGATAGAAACCTTGTTTCTGAACCAAATATTGACGAACCTGAGTTTGATATTTCTGAGCCTAAAATTCATACATCTGCTACATCACATATTCTGGATCCTCCACTTTCAAAGCATGTGAAACTTATCATTACTGATAGTCTTCCTCCTAGTCTTATTTCCATTGAAGAACTTGTTTCAGACAAAGAGGAAGAACCTCTAGTTTCTACCAATGAACCTATAGATATCTTAGAACTTTTTTTTCGATATCTTCACCCTCACCCTTGGTATTTTAAATCCTTGAAATTTTTAGGGAAAGGGATTCCATGTTACACGACTACTTATTCTACTGTACCCAGTTTTGATTGGTCCACAATGATTCCTAGAAGTTCCCTGACTAATACATCCATGTATTCCACTTCTCCAAAGTCCACATTGCATGGCGTTCTTTTACCACCTGGATATCACTCTCTCGTAGGAGCTTATTCAGGAGCTTCTTCCTAGAACTCATCTTAAAACATTTCAACTAGTGTAATAACCCTACGAATGAAGGTTTGGCATCTGAACAAGCCATTAATATGGTTTCTAGTAATGTTGGTAATCCACGAGCTAACCCAATAGGTGGTTATTATCCACCTGGGGGGAAACCATCATATCCTCCACATGGAGCACAACCTTTTGGTGGACCTTACCTTGTAGTTGGGGGAGGAACCCCCCACCAAAAACTACTTTAACTATGGTCAAATGCCTCAAACTAGTTTTGGTAAGCCTGTTATGCCTCAAACCACCTATGGAATGCCTTACCTTGGATTGAATACAATCTGGAACCCTTCTCAACAGTCAATTCATGTTTCTTATCAAGAACCTTTGTATCAACCTAGCCAACCTATTGGACAACCTATGCAGCAACTTCCTTTTCAAGGTATGTCTTCTCAAGTCCAACCAACCGTCCAAGCTACCTCATTGACACCTACCCAAAAATCACTTCAGTAGTCCACCCAAAGTACCCATCAAACCATAGGGCAGTCTGTTATGGCAACGTCTATTCAGAACCCATGTTCAAGTTCGCCTAGAATTCCCATTCCAGGAGTATCACAAATAACTGTCCCTCTTACATCACAGGTTACTATGAAACTTCTTGTTCAGTCTTTACCTCAGGCATCTGGTGTTCAATCCATTCCTACGATTCCATCAGCACCTCAAATACCTATTGTTCAACCTAGTGTTCCATATACACAAGTACCTTTTCAAGGTATATCTTTCCAAGGTTTACCCTAGAGTTAGTTTGTTCAAGCTACGCCTTTTCAAACCCAATTTCTCCAAGTCAACCCTTGCAAATCCAACCCTTTCAAGGATAGTTTGTTTGAGGTAAAATAGGTTAGAATCTCACCTTCTAGAATCAACCGTACCCAGGTCATATGTTTCAAAAACCGATTCAACCACAATATGGTATAGCTCATCCTGGATACCTAGGAGGTATGCAAATCCCAACTACTCAGGCTTTCCCAGGATATCTTGGATATCCTCCTCCTGGTATGGGACTTGCCCCTCAGGGTTATCAATATCCATCGTAGGACCCCAATTGCTACTTTCCTTTCATTGCAACTTTGGATTTTCCTTACCTCTCTCGATTAACTAATGATCCACTTCTTTATTTACCCTATTGGCCAGTTATTCCTACTAAGCTTCCCAGTGACATTCCTAACTTTGAAGGTAAGTTGGGTGAAGATCCATCCAACCATGTCATGACCTACCATCTTTGGTGTGGATCCAACTCATTAAATGGTGATTCTATCAGATTATGACTTTTCCAACGAACCCTAATCAATTCGGCAACCAAATGGTATGTAGAATTTCTGTGCGCTTCTTTCAACACGTCCAATACCATTACTACAATTTTTTTCACCCATTTTCAGTTACCCGTTTGGTATGACAATGGAATTGAACTTTTGACTTCTATAAAGAATTCAACATCTACCCATATCTTAGATCACATTCACAAATGGAGATGAAGATGTTTCCTAGTTAGAGTTTGCATTCCAGACCACATTCTGGCTGAATGCTTTATAAAGTTACTTTTACCAGTGATAACTAAAGATGTGGCCAAAGGGGGTGTTGTAATTGAAGAGTAGGTAATTGGCCGCACTTAATATCTCAGTCTTGTTTATACTCAGTCTAGTACTTTGTATTAAAAGAGCCCAAATTTACCCCGATCTACTCCAAATAATCCACCTCTTCCAGGATCACATGTCGTAAATGGCATGATTGGTCCTATGAGACAGAAGACTAAGAAAAAAAAGAAAAATTATACAAATGTTCAAGTTTCAGCCCTATCTGATTCACTTCATGAAGATCCTTCTCCTGAAATTACTTCCAAAATCAACACCGTAGACTCATCTACTAGCAAGGGTAAGTCATCCAAAAATTTTAAAAAAAAAGGGAAAAGGAAAAACTAAATAGGACAACTTCTCTAAGGAGAAATCATCTAAGAACGAACCATCTAACGAAAAGAGGAAACCTCAATATCCTTGTTTGATTTTTGAGGAAGATAATTACACTGAGTGCCCTCATCGAGCCGAAGTTTCTAAATTCGTCAAAATTTCGTCCACACCCATTGCTTTGAAGGATCCTTTTCCTCAAGATAGTAAAATGGTCTCTCACAACCAATCCTCCTCATCCCCATCGATAGATATCATGATGATGTATTCAAGTGTTATGGTAGAAACGAGATCCAAAGATTATGCATCAAAGAGTCCTGTTGAAAATGGAGATGATTCTAGTTCATCTAGTCAAACTTCCGCATCTACTCCTCCTTCTTCTAAACCATTACATATTGAAAAACCAAATTTTGATATGGTAATTCATCTGCCTCCTAAGGGTATGCTTCATAGGTCAGCCTTTAATCCTCATGCTAGGGCTGCCCAAAATTATAACATCATTAAAGATCTAGCTATGTCACCTTCGACCATGTCTGCCCTTGAAGTGCTGCAAACTTGGAAAGCTTTAGGTTCTTCAAAAATCAATCAATCTCCCACGACTTTGAAAGCATTCAATGGAAGAGATTTTCGTCCGTATGGACTTTTAAATGATTTTCCAATCGAGTTAGAGGGAAAAACAGTTGCAATAGGCATTCAGGTTGTTGATGCTCAACTTGATAACAACCTTTTTCTTGACCAGAGATGGACTTATGCCATGGAGGTAGTAGTCTCATCGTATTTTAGGATGATTATGTTTCTTCACAAAGGAAGAATTGTGAAAGTAGATCAATTGTACTACTATACCTCTGACCCTAATTCTACCAACAATATCCCATTTGTTGGAAAATCAACCACTCGATATGAAGAAGTTGGAGTTGGCCTAATCAAAGTATCATATTTGATGGGAACTTTCGCGTTCACTCCACTCATTCTTCTTCATAATGAAGCACATATCAACATGATTATATCAAGTACTTTCAAACTAGGAGATCCATGGAAAGTATCGTCAAAATAAGAAATGATCTTATATGGTGATGAAATGCCTCGTAGTCCTTTTGAGTTATCCTATGAGGTCATTTAGTCCTTTTCCAACCCATCAACATATGATGATGATCAAATTAATATGATCATTTATGAATCTTCTCATTTTTCATGCTTGGAACCAATATCTATGCCTAATCCTTTTAACAAATATTTTTTAACTGATGAAGGGATTATGGAAGTTATGACCTTGGATGAAATGACATGGGATGATACTCATCATCATTCAACTTTCTTACCATATTTTGATAAAATTGATAATAGTTTTTCATGATTATTTTCATCTGAGACCCTTAGTGATCCTCAAAATCCAATATCTACCCTTTCTTCCAGTTCTGAATAGAATTTAGGGAACATATTGGCAACAGTACCTATCGATATCTCAATGAAACCCAGAATAATTGAAAATATTCATATAGGAGCCTCTTTTTCATTAAAAGAGATTTCAACTTACAAAGCCCTCTTTCAAAAATTTTGTGACATTTTTGTTTGGTCCTACGAAGAGATGCCAGGAATCAACCCTAGCATTTTTGTACATTAAATAAAAACTTATCCGGATGCTAATCCAGTTAGACAATGATTACATCCACAAAAAGTTGTTTTTATCAAAACTAAGGTTGAGAAATTTCTAAAAGCAGGATTCATTTACCATGTTCCTTTAACCGATTGGGTATCAAATATTATGCTCGTTAATTAAAAGTAAGGAACCATTCGAGTGTGTGTTTATTACCGAGATATCAATAAAGATTGTCCCAAGGACAATTATCCAACTCTGTATATCAACCAAATTATTGACAACTGTGCCGGAAATGAAATTGTTTCCTTTATGGATGGATTTTCTGGCTACAATGAGATAAACATACTCTCTGTCAATCAATATAAAACCACATTTATATGCTCATGGAGGAATTTTTCTTATCGCGAACTCCCATTTGGCCTAAAAAAAGTTGGCACAAATTAATGAGCAATGTCTTACACATTCCACGATATCAAGCATATTGTTCAGCCTTATTTAGATGACCTCTCGACTCATTCCATGAAACGGCAAGATCACCCAATGCACTTAAAAGTGAATTTCATTAGGTGTAGGCATTACAATATTTGCTTGAATCCACACAAATGTGTTTTTTGTGTGCAATCTGGTCGCCTTCTAGGTTTCATTGTTTCAAAGGAAGGCATTCATATAGATCCCCGAGAAAATTTTAGGGGTTAATATTCGTAGGTGGGCTAATTTTCCATGTTTTTTCCAAAAAAAAAAGATTCAGCAATTTTTTTTTTTTTTGTAAAAGTGATTCTCCTACATTTTATAGTATAAAATTATTTTAGCTTAAAAGTAGCCAAAATTTTATATAGACTAATATAAAATCATTAGAAATACAAATATTTTTACAAAAATATTGGCAAACATTTTAGAATTTGCATATTAGGGACTAGTAAGATTTGCCAAGGTTTATAAACTTTAATACAAACTTCCATCCTTAAAATTTTCCTTGGTCGATCCTTTCAAGGTAGAGGCAATTTTGAATTTGCCTACTCCTTCTAGCCTGACTCAACTCCAAAGTTTGCAAGGGAAAGCAAACATTTTGTGCAGATTCATCCACAATTATGTTGAACTAACACAAGGTTTTACTCGACTATTGGAAAAGGGTATTCCATTTTTCTGGGGTGAGCCTGCTAATAAAGCTTTTGATGCATTAAAGAATGCATTGACTAATGTGCCTTTACTGCATCCACTTGATTATCATCGAGACTACTTTTGTACTTAGTTGCATCTGATGCTACCATTGGCATGGTGTTAGCCCAAGAGGATGATTCTAGTACCAAACATGTGATTTACTATTTGAGTAGGAGTCCCACTAAAACTGAGATTAAATATGCACATGTGGAGAGGCTAGCCTTGGTAGCTATGCAAGTTGTTCAACGATTCTGTTACTATATACTTTTCTGAAAAACGACTGTCATTTTAGATTGCAACCCTATGATGTATATCCTCACGAAGCAGCTGATAGGGGGGAAATACTCAAAGTGGATAGTCATTCTACAAGAGTTTAATCTAGAATTTGAAAATCCAAATCAAAGAAATCCTTGGTTTTCACTAAACTATTGTGTGACTTCCACCATACTGGTATAGAAACTGTAGTAGAAGATTCTTTTGCTGACGAATCTTTATTTCTTATTAGTGTATCAGATCCATGGTATGGATACATCATTATATATCTCCAAACACAAACTTTTACACCTAAGTTATCCAAAATTGATTGTCATCGAATTCGATACCAATCCCAACAATACAACATTATTGGCGACACTCTTTATCGTCATGGTGCTGATTTTGTATTCCGACATTGTTTAACTCTTGAAGAAGCCGAAAAAACTTTGAATGACTACCACTCTAGAGCATGTGGCGGTCACATGTCTGGGTATGCTACTGCCCAAAATATATTACGTGATGGCTATTTTTGGTCATCAATGTTTAAACACTACATCACTACAGTCCAAAAATGCCATAATTTCCAAATTTATGATCGAACAATGCAAGCACCTCCCACTTCTCTTCACCCAATCATATTTTTCATTCCATTTTCCAAATGGTGCATCGACTTCATCACTTGTAACCATCACTCGGGCAGGGGGAATGGATATATCATCCTTACAATGATTACTTTACAAAATGTTTTGAGGCGATTCCTACATATAGAGACTCTTAGTTTCAGTATTGTCTGCCTATCACTAGTGATCAAATATGATTTTGCGAATTCTGTTAGGAGTCTCAAGGTTAAATTTTATCATGTCACTAGGCTTTCATAGTAAAATTTGGTCACTGGCTAGTTTGTCTAGGAAGGTCTTCATTCTTTTGGAAAGTCACACATGTTGGTCACCTACCTCACTCAGATGAAGGAATCATAATAAAAAGGATGTTTTCATTATATAATTCATCATCATTAACATTCCATTTAGTCTCATGTCTTCATTAAGTCATTAGGGTTTCAAGGTCCATCGTCATCATGTGTAAATCCAACATTAAATGAGTTGTAACAAGTATCTCTTTCGCATAAGTTTGATGAGTTTTCATAAGTTATTCATGGTTTCAATCTCAAAGGTTCCAGAAGAAGAAGTCGCATTGTTCAAAAAGGTAAAAACAAACTTAGGTTTTAGCTCTCCAAAGTGGCTCAGTTTTAAAGGTGAAAAATCAGGTTTTGAAAAGGTATGTGGGGCCCATTTCTATTCGAAAGAGAATCATACTTGCCTATAAAAACCCAAAATGTTCCAAACTCATTTCATTTTCCTTATATTCTCCTTAGTCATCAAGATATCCCTTCCATTGGTGAAAAAATCATGGGTTTCTAGGAAAATTTGGTCAAAAATTAGCGGTGCTACACTTCCAGCGTCGGCACTACACTTCTACAAATTTATGTGTTTTTCATTTAAATTTCACTGTGTAATTTCCTAGTTTTCAGTTTGACTTGGTCAAAGTCAAAACTCTTGATGTAATTGAAGTTAGTTCGAGGTTAGATGATGTAATCATGAAATAAATAGACAGGTTGTTTTTATGGTTTAATAGGCCTCATTAAGGAAGCAAAATCCAAAATAAAGTCTAAAAGAAGTGTTTGTATTTGACCTTCTCACTCTCACCTCTTGGTTGAGAGAATCTTGGAAATAGTTCCACCACCTAGGAATTTGACTCCTGAAGGTGGGAAAGTGGTTCAATTGAGTCTATATGTATCATTTCTCATTCAAAGATAACGGTTGGACTTTTGCGGAGAAGCCTTGTAGCTTATGTTCTTTTCAGCTAATACAGGAGCAGTTGCAGCTATATTTCAGGAACTCTAGTTCAGTGAGTCTATGGTGTTGTTTCCTTTTCTTATCATTTTCGAATGGATAAATCATCTCTCTTTACATTATTTATCTTCTTCCTATGAAATTCCTTGTTGTTATATAGACAAAAATCTTGAATTTAAGCTCTGTTTATGTGGAGTTCATACTTGTTTTTCCTTTTCTTCTAAAGCTACTGAATTCATGCTTTCACATTCTCATTAGGTTCTCTGAAACTCACAAATATATACTACATTAACAAACACTCTAAGTGCACCATAACATACTAATATCTAGCTCCTATTTATACTTGTCTCTGCATACTTGAGGCCCTAACCTAATTACCTATTCTAAACCCTAGTCTAGTAAACCTAAAAAACATAAATTCACAAATACATGAAACAACCTTATATATCTAGCCTAAAACCTATTTCTTTACATATATTCATTGACAAATCCTTTGAGAGATCCCTCTCTGGTTCAATAGGGCTAGCTACTAAGCTGAAAGTGGTTCGAGGTTACCTCTTTCGATCTCCCCCTCGGCCTAGGAAATTGTAGAGGATAACGGAGACAATGACGAAATTGTGGCTATTTTCATTTTCAATCATGTGATTGCTTGATTCGACATCTCACAAGCTATTTTTATAGACCATAGTATTCATTTTCACAACTTTATGATGGTCAAATTGTCTGCACAACTTGACCTCCGCCATGATAGCACTACTCCATATTATCCACAAGATAATGGTCAATTCGAAGCTGTCAATAAAGTTTTAACCAATATGATTAAACAGATAGTTGGTATCCATAAAGGAAACTGGCACTCTATGCTATTTTCAGCATTGTGGGCTTACCGCACTACTGTAAAAACATCGATTGATTTTACCCCTTTTCAACTCGTTTATGGTTTCGAAGTTGTATTACCTATTGAATGTGAAATTCCATCTCTTAAATTAGTTATCGAATTATTACCTTCTACCTCTGCAGACGAAGAACAATCTGTACACATAGCCCATCTAGATGAAAATCATCACAATTCTGTATTGGCTAGCGAAGCTCACCAGAAACATGTCAAAGCTCAATACAACCAGAACGTTAATCCTCATACATATTCATAAGGTGACCTAGTCTTGGTATATGCTCAAGCTCATGACAAGCTAGGTGCAGGGAACTTTGAGCCCATGTGGCATGGTCCTTACATCATAAAACACGTATTAGCTAAAGGTTCCTATGATCTTATTGATTATGATGATGTTCCTTTGGGAAAGCTCGGAAATGGTCTTTACCTAAAGAAATATTTTTCATAAGTTTTTGGTGAAGATTTGTACATTATTTACCATTTTTAGGTATGTGTGGTAGATTAGTGTTTTTTAATACTTCTTCTTCTTATCTCATTCTGATCTAGGTGGATCCAAACACATGTAGAAGTCCAAGAGGACTCAGAAAAGGGTCAAAATTCAAAGTATTTAGATCACTCCCAAACTAGCACCAGATCGAAGTTCTTGTTGCCCTGGTTCCAACGATGTGAACGACACTCAAATCCGAGCTCGTATGAGGGAGAAATATCCAGTCAAAGTTTCAGTCAAAGTTGGACAGTGGGCTAGGTTTAATTGCCCTACAAATTCACCATCAACTGGTGTAGGAAGCTAGCTCGCAAAAGAGGGCAAATTTGTTGCATACTTAATTTGTCTAATATCCCTTATATTAGACAAAATAAAAAATGTGGCTATTATTGAATAAAAATAAAAATAAATATATTAAAAGAGGTGGTGGGCCATGATCCCCACCACCACCATCGGACCCAAACCATAACATTAAAAAAGAAATTGATAATTAAAAAACATCTACTGGTCGTGAACCCCGCCGGCCCAACCGCATTAAAAAAACTAAATTAATATTAAAAGGGTCAGTGGCCATGACCCCATTGAACCCTCCAAACTCCATGCCCAAAACTGTTAACACAAAACATATATATATATATATATATATATATATATAATATATATATATATATATATATATATATATATATAGATATATATATATAGATATATATATATATATATATATATATATATAGATATATATATATATATATATATAGATATAACATACAATACCGGTGGGAGTTGAACCCAAGGTTGGGTCTACCAGCCCTGCCCATGCGGTGGTCCCACACACCTCCGCTCCATATTTAAAACATATCACCACTTATGTAATGGCTCCAACGTACAACTCAAAACCACACTCCAATAAAATATTCAAATGGTCATGCACCAAGTAGAGGGGTCGATGGGGTTGGAACCCCCACCCTACCCATGCCAAATTTTGTGCTTTCACTAACAGGCTAACAACGCTTGTGTTGTATACTCCACCCGAAAACATACATTTAACCCATTTTTTTCATTCGCTCAAGAGAACGCAGTCACTAAATAGGAACAGAGAGTGGAATTGGAAATCAAAATATTAATATTTTATTACAGAGCAGCAGAACCATGTGGCATAGATTTTGAGACAGGAATCTTTTGATGTTGTGAGGAATCTTTTAGATTCCATGGGGAGGCAAAAATTCATTTTATCATAATGTAATCAAGTTTATAGTCATTTTAATCAAATTTTTGCAGGGAACACAATGGCGAGGTCAGATTTACCTTTTGAGTAGTGGATTTGAACATTCCCAAAAGAGGAGAATCTTTGAGAATCCTGAGGGAATCTTCCAGATTCTTTGGAGGCTGAAATTCGCCAAACTCAGAATGCAGACAACTTTATACTCATTCTTATCAGAATTTCGCAAGGATCTCAATGGAAAGATCAGTTTTTTGATTTGAGTTGCAAATATCTAGTTGATGAGCCCCAATTTTTGGTACAATTTGGGCTCATTTGGCCTACCTGCTCTGCTCAAACCATTCATTTTTTTATTGCTTATGCATTCATTTCTTGGTTTATTCGTGTTGTTTGTAGGAAGAAGGGTAGGAATTCTATCTACGTGACTAATACATGATGCTTTCAAGTTTTTGGCATTAAAAGGGAGCAAAGATCACGAAAAAGGAGACAAGGAGACAATGAGGTGGCACTGCTGGTTTTTAGGAGAGGATGTCCACGGTCTTGGGGACCTTCCTCGTGATTCCCACCATAGCTCCGAGCTCCAATCCATCTCCCCACCGAGCTTAGAGGCAGCCAACTGTTCTACAGGAACAGCAGTTATAACTGTTCTACAGGAACAGCAATTATGACTGTCCTACAGGATCAACAGTTTAAACTTCAGTTGGACAGCCGAGCTCCTCACGTCAAGGACACCTGTTGGATGATCATTTTGCATAAATACTGAGGCCGTAGCCTTGGATAGAAGCTTTTTGAACTTTGGTATTACTCTTGTAATTTGGAAGTACGAGCTACAGCTCGGTTTTTGTTCCTTTTGTAAGCCAATTTTGGCATGTCATCAGACTTTCGTTTATGAATAAAGGCAGGCAGATTTTGATCTCATTCTGAGTTTCTAAGGGAGCTATAGCTCTCAGGTTAGGGCCCAACCTGAGAGCAATAGATCTCCTCGGTGTTGTAATGTTGTTGCATTTCGTTCCAGCACTTTGAGTTTTTACTTTAACATGCAATTCGAGTTTACAGTTTGTTAATTTAGTCTTTTTCATGAGCTTAGATAGGATTAGTTTATGGTGAATTTGTTTCAGTTGCTTAGGTTAGAAGAGGATAGAAATAATCTATTGGAGCTCCAGAAAAAGGTTGTTAAAGCTCACTGCCATCTCTCTTAGGGATTGGGGTGCAGCCCATAACCAACCACCAAAAAGAAACGCAGTTCTTCTCACTTCCATGCAAGCTGCAACATAGACATTTTCGTTGAAGATCCATCCATGCATTTTTGACATTGAACCATACTTCTACATTCCACTTCCACGCATAAGTTTCATTTCTTGGTTTTCCATTGCTGCTCATAGGTTTCATGGCACAGTTATCATAGGTTAATGAATTTCTCGTTTTTGGTGCATAAGTCATTTGTTTCATTTCCGCTGCTCCTTATCAATCCACTTTCTTCTTCTTCTTCTTGATCTCTCCTCAATCCACCTACTCAGCCTTTGTCCAACCCATTTACCCTCCAACTCATCCATTAATCACTTAGCTCCATTTACTCAAACTTTCGTTGATCCCATCCTTCTAACCATCAAACCACTGCATGCACTCTTCCTCCATCTGATTTCTCTGCTCCTGAGCCATCACCAGCTCCATCTCCATCCCACCTATCCTCCCACACCACTCCAACACTTCACCATCTCCCAAAACTTCCACGGCCAAACATCCTGTAGAATTGCATAGACTTCCTGTAGAAACCCCTGAGTTTCCTGTAGGATCCCCTGCAGACTTCCTGTAGAAACCTGCAAACTCGGTTGCTGAGCATCCGAACGTGGTAGGCTTCTGTGGACTGATGCTGGAGACCCTCTGGGACCTCCCTTAGCCATCCTGACCTTGCCCATGCTTTCCTTCCATTCCAACCGCTCCTGCACAACCAAACCCTAATCAAAAGCATCATCACAATAAATCCAACCACTTAATGAAAAAATACAAAAACATGTCTTTTCAGATGCAAGTAGCTTAGATGCATGTATTTCAGTTCACTGCAAGTAATGGCATTATTGGTAGTTGTTTCATTCACAGTTTTGCATAGTTAGGGTCTAGCTAGTTAAATTAGGGTTTACTAGGGTTTTCATGCTTTATTGGCTCTCAGTTACTTTCTGCAATTAGACTAGTCTCCTTTGAGTTAGCTTTCGTCCATCATTCATAAAGCTTCTTCTGTGAGCCTATAGAAGTTGGCTTGAGCCCTAGCGGACTTGTGCCAGCTGACCAAGTGACAGCTGTGACAAGAGCTAGTACTTGTGCATACAGCACCGTCGCTTCCAAGTTTGTACGAACTACCGGGTTGATAAAATTAGAGATAGGAAGCTCCAGGAGTTGTAGCATTATTTCTACAATACTGGAGCCCACCATCTTTTTGGTGCCGTTGCCGGGGAAGCGTCAGAGTATTAGTAATTGTTGCTTTTCTTCTATTTTCTTACTCTTGCCTTCTGCTAAGTAGTTTACTTCATTTCCATTCTGCAAACGTAGCATAGACATTTCCTGCTTTCATAGATTAGCATTTCCTGCTTTCATAGATTAGCATTTCCTGCTTTCATAGATTAGCATTTCCTTTCTGCAATTTCATTTGAGCAAAGTAGAATAGTTCTTTCCTGCTTTCAGTTTAATCTTGCATCTTTCATAGTTAGTTGTAGATCAATCTGTCTCAGTTTTGCAGGTACCAAAAGAAAAGCAAAGCAAAAACAATCAAAGAAAAAAGAAAGTCTTTTCCATTTCATGCCTCGTAGGAACCGAGATAGATCAGGCAAATTCCTACCAAACACCCCCACCACATCACTGAGTCACCCTTCTCTCTTCTTTGGTGACAGTGACCCAGAAGAACCTATAGGTGAACATCCTGAGGTACCCAAAGACCCTATAGTAGAAGAAGAGTTAGAGACCACTCCATCTGAAGCTATGGCTGACAATAGAAGAGAAGATGAGAGAATAGAAGGTTCCTTCCCCATCCGAGAGACCAATGGAGAGATGAAAATGAAGAACATTAGCCCCTCTGCCTTACCTCACTTCCATGGGCTGACCACTGAAGATCCAGATACCTTCCTGTTTGAGTTTGCTGTCCTTTATAGAACCTATGACTATACTGAAGATGAGCAAAAGTTGAAACTTTTCCCTTCCACTCTTAAGGATGCAGCACTACGCTGGTTCATGGGCTTACCTGGGAATAATATCACCACTTGGGCTCAGATGCAGCAAGCTTTCAACACCAAGTACCAGGATTACTGTAGGTCCAAGGAAACAAAGGGGGAAATCTTTCGGATGTCCATGGGAAATGATGAGTCATTAGAGGATTATGAGGAGAGGTTCCAACTAAGCTATAAGCGGGCCAGGTGCACACTTGACCCTGAATCCCTCAAGCTGGTCCTGCTCCGAGGAGTCCCTGAAGACCTCTTAGATACCCTTCACATGTTAGCTGGGGGGGACATTTACCAACTGCCTTATGAGGACATCAAGACTGTGTTTAGAAACCACTCCAGGGCAGCTCGGAAACAAGGTAGAGGAAACCACCTCTCCACTAGTGTCCCCTTCTCCAAACATGAGCTTGCAAATCAATTAGAAGATCTTAAGAGTGAGGTGAGACAAACCATTGCCATGCAGCTTGACACATTCAGGATTCAGCAAAAGAAAGAAGAGGCTGAGAGAGCCTTGGCTGTCTTCTGCCCTAGGTGCACAAGGAGGCACCCTAAGAACGGATGCCCATTGCATTCGGTTGAAGTGTGTTTCGTTTGTGAGGAGGACCATCCCACAAATCAATGTCCAACCTTACCTAGGTTTAAAGCCATGTACCAAGGGACAGAAGCTCCCACAGAGCCTCTCTATTACCTCAACCAAAGGAGGCCACAGGGATCTAGACCTTATCAGCAGGGGATGCAAGGGGCATCTCAAGCTTTTTACAGCCCCAACCAATCGACTCCTATGCCTTCCTGGGGTCCCCCTGCTCATCCTTCATGGTCCATGCCTCCTCCATGGTCTTATCCAGCTCAGTACCCCACTCAACCTACTTCTCATTCATATCACTCGCATGCCCAGCCACAGCCTCAATGGAATGCACCTCAGTCAGGGTGGAGGCCCCAATACAACACTCCTCCTGCCATCTTGCCTCCACCACCAGTTCAACCTCAGCCATTACCTCTTGCTCCTCCAAGGCAGCCTCAAATGCCTGCTCAACCGAACCTGAACCCCAACAATAGACAGGCCCAGCAGGTATACACTGGGGAAACCTCATGTCCTACCTATGCTGTGGAGATCCAGGAGATCAATCTTCGATCTGGAAAGACTCTACCAGATCGCCAACCTCCTCCCCCAGAGGATGAGGAATATAAACAGGAAAGTGAACCAAAGGCTATTCCACCCTTTCCTGAGAGACTAACAGCCACCACACAACCCAACCCAGAGGAGGAAGAGCTTCTGGGTGAGATCAAGCAGTTGTGTGTAAAAATACCACTTCTCCAAGCCATCAGGGATGTGCCAATATACAACAAACTGGTTAAGGAGAAGTGTTTCAAACACCCAGGCAAAAGGAAGAAAGATGCCTCAACTATCAATGTCATAGGACAACTGTCTGACCTTATGTTAGGACAAGTCATCTGCCCAAAGTACCTAGATCCTGGAAGTCCTGTAGTAGATGTTCACATCAATGGCATCATTATACCTCACACCTTGATTGATCTGGGGGCTGCCATTAATGTGATGACCAGGGATACCATGCTTAAGCTTAATCTTCAGGGGTCCTTGAGGAAGACCTCGACAGTACTGCAATTAGCAGATCGCTCCACCGTGACTCCCGAAGGGATTGTGGAGGATGTCTTGGTCTCTATTGACTCTTGGGAGTACCCTGCAGACTTCCTGGTTCTGCAACCAAAGGCCAAGATTACTGGATATCCTCTCATTTTGGGAAGGCCTTGGTTAGCTACTACAGATGCTTACATAAGTTGTCGTGCAGGAAACATGACCATCAAAAATGGTCCCATGTCCAAGCAGCTAGTCCTATACCCTCCTGCCCAACCCTCCTTAGAGCATGACTTACCACTCTGGTTGGAAGAAGGAGAGGAAGACGAGGTGTACTCAGCACCTCTGTGCACCTTAGATACCACTAGGAGAGACCCCCCAACCGAGGATGACTTGATCGAGACCTTGATCCAGAATCCACCTTCCAGTGCACTACCCTTAGAGAAATTGGTGGAGGATGCCCAAGCCAACACCTCAGTGGATCTTTGTACAACCAACCCTGTTACTCCCAGAGTCAAGAATGTGGAGTTCGGCCCTGAGAAAGCATTGAACATCAGCTCCTCCCTATCTCCTTCCCAGGAAAAGGAGCTGTGTAGTCTGTTGGCCAATCACCTAGATGCTTTTGCTTGGAGCTATAAGGAAATGAAAGGAGTCCATCCTTCGGTCTGTACCCATCATATATACATCAAAGAGGATTGTAAACCGTTAGGCAACCTCAGAGGAGAATGAATCCAGCCCTTAAGGACATTGTCAAGGAAGAATTGCAAAAACTGTTGGATGCCGGATTCATCTACCCCATCTCAGATAGTGAATGGGTGTCCCCTCTAGTGTTGGTTCCCAAGAAAAATGGGAAATGGAGAATCTGTGTGGACTACCGAGAATTGAACAAAGCTACCAAGAAGGACCATTTCCCTCTACCTTTCATAGATCAAGTGTTGGATGGACTGGCAGGAAAGAAGTTCTTCTCTTTCCTGGATGGGTTTAGCGGGTACAACCAAATCCAAATCAGCCCGGAAGACCAAGATAAGACCACCTTCACTTGTCCTTGGGGTACCTTTGCCTATCGAGTCCTTCCCTTTGGGCTATGCAATGCTCCTGCTACCTTTCAGAGAGCTGTCTTGAGCATCTTCTCGGAGCTGGTCCATGATGCAGTATAAATCTATATGGATGACTTTACTCCTTATGGGGCCAACTTCCAGGAAGCATTGTCCAACCTGGGAAAAGTCCTAACCAAATGCACCGAGATGAACTTGTCCCTTAGTCCTGAAAAATGTGAATTCCTAATGACTGAAGGGACTGTGCTAGGCCATACCATTTCTTGCCAAGGATTGCAGGTGGATCCTAACAAAATTGCTCTCATCAAGAGGGTTCCACCTCCTCAAAAGGTCAGGGATGTCCGGAGTTTCTTGGGATTAGCAGGATATTACCGGAGATTCATTAAAGATTTCAACAAGCTAGCCTCGCCATTGTTTGGCCCGTTGGCAAAATATGTGGAGTTTAATTGGACTGACGATTGTCAGAGGGCTTTAAATGAATTAAAGGACAAGTTGGTGTCAGCCCCAATCCTGAGAGGTCCAAACTGGGCCCTACCTTTCCACATCCACACTGATGCCTCGAACAAAGCCATAGGTGCAGCTTTAGGACAAGTTAAGCAGAAACTTCCATATGCCATTTACTTTGTTAGCAAAACCTTGTCCAAAGCTGAGCTGAATTACACTGTAACCGAGAAAGAATTCTTGGTTGTGGTCCATGCATTGAACAAGTTCCGACATTATATTACTGGTTACCAGACCTTTGTACATACTGACCATGCTGCTATTAGATATTTAATGAATAAACCAGATGTGAATGCTCGTATTATTAGATGGTTACTTTTATTGCAGCAATTTGATTTGACCATTGTTGACAAACCAGGTAGAGAAAATGTTGTTGCTGACTTTTTGTCTAGATTGGAGTTGTCTGCAGATGAAGATGGAACAGTGGATGACCAGATGCCTGATGAACATCTGTTTGCTATTTCAGTACTCTCTCCATGGTTTGCTGATATAGCAAACTATCTTGTTTCAGCACAGTTCCCTCCACACCTATCTTCCAGAGAGAAGAGTAGAATCATCAGAAAAAGTGCCTCATTCACTTGGATCGGGGGCAATCTGTTCAAGCTTGGCCCCGATCAGATCTTAAGGCGTTGTGTAAGGGAGGAGGAAGTCTTTGATATCCTCCTCACTTGTCATGATGGGCCTTGTGGAGGACATTTTGCAGCAAAAAGAACTGCCTTCAAGATCCTGCAGGCAGGCTACTATTGGCCCACACTTCATCAAGATGTCAGAAGATATGTCAGTCAGTGTGACCAATGCCAAAGAATGGGGAAACCGACCCAAAGGGATGAGATGCCTCTCCAACCTCAAGTGACTCTTGAGCCATTTGAGAAGTGGGGCATGGACTTTGTGGGCCCAATCAACCCCTCTTCGAGGCAAAGGACTTACATCATTGTGTGTACTAACTATTTGACAAAGTGGGCAGAAACCAAAGCAATCAAAGCAGCAACAGAAGAAAAGGTGGCCGAGTTCCTAAGAGAGAACATCTTCTATAAGTTTGGCTATCCAAGAGAGTTGGTCACCGATCAAGGGAGCCAGTTCACCTCCAACCTAGTTGAAGATCTCCTAGCTCATCACAAGATCAAGCATAGGACTTCCACCCCTTATCACCCTCAAGCAAATGGGCAGGTGGAAGTCACCAATAGAGCATTATAAGGGATCTTGACTAAAGTGGTGAGCAGCAGCAGAAAGGACTGGGCAGATCGCCTGGTTGAGGCCACATGGGCCTACAACACCACTTGGAAGACCACCACCGGCTTCACACCGTATGAGTTGGTCTATGGGAAGAGAGCTTTGCTGTCCATTGAGTTTGAATACAACACTTTGAGGATGGCAGCTCAGCTGGACCTAGATCTCAGCCATGCACAACAAGAAAGGCTACTGCAGCTAAATGGCCTGGATGAGCACCGGATGCAGGCCCTCCTTCACTCAGAAGTGGTTCAACTTCAGAGAAAGGTGTGGCATGACCAACATCTCCATGACAAGCAATTTTAGCTGGGAGATTGGGCTTTGTTGTATGACTCAAGATACAAAGATTTCAAGGGGAAGCTGAGAACCAGATGGCTAGGACCATATGCAGTGGAGAAATGCCATGACAATGGATCTGTCCTCATTCAAACCATTGATGAGGAAGCCATTCCCATGCTTGTCAATGGGCATCGTTTGAAGATCTACAGGAGACCTCTCTCGAGACAAGAGTTCATCAAAACTATAGAGAAATCTGTATTGGTCATAGAGAAGGGTCCTGCCTCTGCCTCTGGCATACCGTGAAGGATAAAAATAAAAAAATGAAAAAAATAAAAATAAAAACAAAACAAAAATAAATAAATAAGTAAGTAAATAAAGATCCTTGGGTGAAAACTTCTCTGAGGCGCCCAAGGCAGGTATTAGGGGTGAAAACCTCATTGAGGCGCCCTTATTGTCTTTCAAAAAAAAAAAAAAGGAGAAAAGGTGAAAAAGATCCTTGAGTGAAAACCTCTCTGAGGCGCTCAGGGCAGATGGCACGGGTGAAAACCACTTTGAGGCGCCCCTGTTATCTTTCAAAAAAAAAAAGAGAGAAAAAAGAAAAAAACAATAAGCAGAATATGGTAAAATTGCATGCAGGTTGCAGATGTTCTATGGAGGAGAGGAAGTCCTTCAACTCAAAGCCAAGGGTCCTTATCATGCTGTCAAGGAACCTCACCAGCACCTCCTCCAAGAATACCCATGTTTTTTTCAAGGTATGTGCAATTTTATCATGGTTTGAATCTTCTACAGGAAGATGTTGTCTTTCTACAGGAAGATGCAGTCTTTCTACAGGAAGGCGCGGATTTTCTACAGGAAAGTACAGACTTTCTACAGGAAGGCCGAACTTTCTACAGGAAGCTCTGTGTTCTACAGGAAACTTCCTGTAGGAGTTTTGGACGGCCAGAATTCATCTTAAAAGGAGATTTGGCGACTATGGATTGGTTTGGATGCATGCAAGCCTCTGTTGGCACCCTTGCACATTGCTGTCACCTTGCTCCACCATCCTTGTCGACATGCGACCAAGTTCCCTACACCAACAAAGAAGATCGATGAGTTCTCACGGGAAAAGCCATTTTCAAAGTTAAACAAATGCTGGGATCTCATACCGCAGACATCAAGAGCTCCGGGAATGCGATTGAAAGGCCAGAACCTCCGTCGTGCAGCATGCACCCAAGGAGAAAGAACTGTTACGAGACACCTCGCGGGAATCCTGTAACAGTTCAACCTGCTCGAGTGGATACCATTCACAGCACCGCCATCTGAAATGAAACGCGAGCGCATGCAAGCAAAACATCCACTCCATCGTTGGCAGCCTGTAACCACAAGCCTCCGGGTCTGTGTAAGTCGCATGCAGCAGGTAGATCCACTCACCATCGTCCAAGAACTGGAAAAATCGTGTGCAGCCACACAGGTAAGTGTCTCAACCCTTCCTTCCATCAAATCGCATGAATTTTACTTCGAAATTGTTTGCATAGCGTAAAATTGGATGGTTGAGTGGCTGTATGGCCAGTCGACTGGCCACGTCGGCTAGTTAAAGTGTAATTGGATGTTTGGGTGGCGGCCACGACAAGGAGAATGAACAGCACGCACGTGAGAACACTCTCGTCAGAGCATGAGTTTAACAGGAAAAGGCGGCGGCAAATCTGTGGGAATGGATGCGGCAGCAAGTGAATACGCAGGCGGATGTTGGATGACGTCGCCCAACGGTCTGGCAGGGACAGCTCATCCCCTGCGCCACGGATTGCACCGATTCAAAATCTAATCGGCTAGATCATGCGCATGCATTTATCATCCAACACTTCAAACTCGGGTGGCTATTCTAATCTCCTCTGCACTTTGATACGCCGAGCTGTTGGCTACCAAAATGCCGGTAAAGCACACCTCGAGCGCGGGCCAACTACAGTCCTCCCCGAGAATTGCGCACTGCTTCTACAGGAACGCAGTTCTACAGGAACGCAGTTCTACAGGAACGCAGTCTACAGGAACGCAGTCTACAGGAACGCAGTCTTCTACAGGGAAGCGGGTGCCTCACGAAAAAGGTGGCCAACTAAAGAGGTAACCCTGAACTCTTCATGCAACTGGTTAGTAAGAGTGGCAAGACCATCGTCCACAGTCTAGTTGGTGGAATTGTTGTTTGTTGTTCCTATGCTGTCGTTCTACAGGATGTCAGTTTAGGTAGACTGTGTTGAATTTTGTGGATTATATGCATGCTCTGCCTTAATAGACCAAATCTCTGTTGCATTTGCCACCTTTAATTAAAACGACCGTGTTCATCATGCCGGGTGGGTTTATAAGACGAGAACCCACTGATTCAACTAAACTAAGGGAAAACCCGGCAGTGGTAGAGCTCTTCACCAGAGCACAATGGATGCCTTTTTGTGATAAGCTGCAGGGTTACGATGATGAAGTGGCCGAAGAATTCTTGCAGGCTCTGAAGCCTAAATCCCAGACACTGGCGACAGTAAACTTCAGAGGTCTAAGCCTCAAGCTCACCCCAGAACATATCAGTCGGATCACAGAACTTCCTATGGGTTTGTCGTGGGATAAGGAAGAAAGAAAGCTGAGCCAGCAGGCAAAGAAAGAATTCTTTCCACCTGAGGAAGAATTCTCGGAGGACAAAAATGGGGTGCGAAGAACGAGCCTGGTGCCACCATGGAACGAAGTCAGTTTGCAAATCATGAAATATATTACTTGTGAAGGCCGTTTCAGCATCGTGTATGCATATCACTTTCGGCTGCTCACTGAGTTGAGGCACCGAATTGACCTTCCTGTAGAACAAAAACTGAGCATCCCTTATTACCTGCAGTCTCTAATGGAGTGTGCCGCAAAGCTGAAAGAGGGAATACCAGATCAGATAGCCCACCATGGGTTGATCAAGCTTCTTGTGGAGGATGCATTGCATTCTTATAAGGTTCCCCTCTCATGGGAATCCTTCCGGAATTTGACAAAAGATGGGGACATTAAAATGTTGATCGAAGAAACGGGTTCCTCCAGTAGTGAGGAACACGAAGCAGTGGCCGAGGAACAGAGGGAAGAAGGCCAAGAGACCCCGACAACAGTACAGAAGAGAGAACAGAGGAAGAAGCATGAGGGAAAGGAGGACAAAGAAAAAGGTGGCACACCTATCTTGTCAGCAAGGGAAAAGAGAATGAAGAGTAGAATGGACAAAGCTGAGGTGGTCCACGTCATCACAAGTACCTCAACAGCACCTGCAACCAAAGCAAAAAGCAAAACTCAGGCAGGCAAGCAAGCAGAGGTGGAGACACCTGTGTCTACAGGAAAGCAAAAACAGGCTTCTACAGGAAGCCCAAAAACAAAAACAAAGGCTTCTACAGGAAGCCCGAAGATCATTGAGAAGCAGGCTTCTACAGGAAGCCCAAAAGCAAAGACTAAGGCTCTACAGGAAGCCCGAAAATCGTTGGAGAACAGGCTTCTACAGGAAGCCCAAAAAAATAGACAAAGGCTTCTACAGGAAGCCCAAAAATCATTGAGACACAGGCTTCTACAGGGAGCCCAAAAAAGGAGACAAAGGCTTCTACAGGAAGCCCGAAATTGCAAAAACAGGCTTCTACAGGAAGCCCGAAAACAGAGACAAGGACTTCTACAGGAAGCCCGAAATTGGAAAAAAGGGCTTCTACAGGAAGCCCGAAGGTCATTGAGAAACAGCCTCCTACAGGAAGCCTGAAGATAGAGAAAGGGCCTTCTACAGGAAGCCCGAAGATTACCAAAGCAGGGGTTTCTACAGGAAGCCTGGGAGTGGCTAAAGTCGGGTCTTCTATAAGAAGCACAAAATCGGGAAAGAAAGAATCTCCTACAGGAGGCCCGGAAGTGGGCAAAGCAGGGTCTTCCACAGGAAGCCCAAAATCTGAAAAGGAGGGGCCCTCTACAAGGAGCTCTGAGAGAGCAAAACGCAAGAAAGAGAAGGCTGGCATTCTCGAAAAGGAGGCAGCAGCGGCGCTGCTGCCCTCAGTACACCTCCAAAACCGAAGGAGAAAAGGGAGAGGGAGACCCCTCTACCATCTGAAGCCAGGAGAAGCAAGAGGATGACCACGGGCAAGCCACAGCCTCCACCCAGTAGCCAAACCATTTTAGGGGATGTCCCTACTTCACCCAGTGCAAGAACCCCCTCTAAAACATCAGCCACCCCTGAGAAGGGAAGCCCAAAAATAACTTCCTGGACACGAAAAATAGGCCAGTCGCCTTCCGAAGCCCGGCTCAAGGAAATAGGAAAGGGGGAAGAAGCATCACCTTCGTCACCACCAGGGGCAGCAAAGGCAGGGCCGCCAAAAACGGTAAAGGAAGAAGCGCCACCCTCGGTAGAAAAGGCAAGGCCACCAAAAACGGGAAAGGAAAAGCATGCTCCGGGCTCTAGTTCTCGGCCAAAGACGAGGAGCCAGGGCAAAGTTGCTCAAGGATGAGCAAATAGTTTAGCTGGGGGGTGATGATGAGCCCCAATTTTTGGTACAATTTGGGCTCATTTGGCCTACTTGCTCTGCTCAAACCATTCATTTTTTTATTGCTTATGCATTCATTTCTTGGTTTATTCGTGTTGTTTGTAGGAAGAAGGGTAGGCATTCTATCTACGTGACTAATACATGATGCTTTCAGGTTTTTGGCATTAAAAGGGAGCAAAGATCACGAAAAAGGAGACAAGGAGACAATGAGGTGGCACTGCTGGTTTTTAGGAGAGGATGTCCACGGTCTTGGGGACCTTCCTCGTGATTCCCACCATAGCTCTGAGCTCCAATCCATCTCCCCACCGAGCTTAGAGGCAGCCAACTGTTCTACAGGAACAACAGTTATAACTGTTCTACAGGAACAACAGTTATAACTGTTCTACAGGAACAGCAGTTATGACTGTCCTACAGGATCAGCAGTTTAAACTTCAGTTGGACAGCCGAGCTCCTCAAATCAAAGACACCTATTGGATGATCATTTTTCATAAATACTGAGGCCGTAGCCTTGGATAGAAGCTTTTTGAACTTTGGTATTACTCTTTTAATTTGGAAGTACGAGCTACAGCTCGGTTTTTGTTCCTTTTGTAAGCCAATTTTGGCATGTCATCAGACTTTCGTTTCTGAATAAAGGCAGGCAGATTTTGATCTCATTCTGAGTTTCTAAGGGAGCTATAGCTCTCAGGTTAGGGCCCAACCTGAGAGCAATAGATCTCCTCGGTGTTGTAATGTTGTTGCATTTCGTTCCAGCACTTTGAGTTTTTACTTTAACATGCAATTCGAGTTTACAGTTTGTTAATTTAGTCTTTTTCATGAGCTTAGATAGGATTAGTTTATGGTAAATTTGTTTCAGTTGCTTAGGTTAGTAGAGGATAGAAATAATCTATTGGAGCTCCAGAAAAAGGTTGTTAAAGCTCACTGCCATCTCTCTTAGGGATTGGGGTGCAGCCCATAACCAACCACCAAAAAGAAACACAGTTCTTCTCACTTCCATGCAAGCTGCAACATAGACATTTCCGTTGAAGATCCATCCATGCATTTTTGACATTGAACCATACTTCTACATTCCACTTCCACGCATAAGTTTCATTTCTTGGTTTTCCATTGCTGCTCATAGGTTTCATGGCACAGTTATCATAGGTTAATGAATTTCTCGTTTTTGGTGCATAAGTCATTTGTTTCATTTCCGCTGCTCCTTATCAATCCACTTTCTTATTCTTCTTCTTGATCTCTCCTCAATCCACCTACTCAGCCTCTGTCCAACCCATTTACCCTCCAACTCATCCATTAATCACTTAGCTCCATTTACTCAAACTTTCGTTGATCCCATCCTTCCAACCATCAAACCACTGCATGCACTCTTCCTCCATCTGATTTCTCTGCTCCTGAGCCATCACCAGCTCCATCTCCATCCCACCTATCCTCCCACACCACTCCAACACTTCACCATCTCCCAAAACTTCCACAGCCAAACATCCTGTAGAATTGCACAGACTTCCTGTAGAAACCCCTGAGTTTCCTGTAGGATCCCCTGCAGACTTCCTGTAGAAACCTGCAAACACGGTTGCTGAGCATCCGAACGTGGTAGGCTTCTGTGGAATGATGTTGGAGACCCTCTGGGACCTCCCTTAGCCATCCTGACCTTGCCCATGCTTTCCTTCCATTCCAACCGCTCCTGCACAACCAAACCCTAATCAAAAGCATCATCACAATAAATCCAACCACTTAATGAAAAAATACAAAAACATGTCTTTTCAGATGCAAGTAGCTTAGATGCATGTATTTCAGTTCACTGCAAGTAATGGCATTATTGGTAGTTGTTTCATTCACAGTTTTGCATAGTTAGGGTCTAGCTAGTTAAATTAGGGTTTACTAGGATTTTCATGCTTTATTGGCTTTCAGTTACTTTCTGCAATTAGACTAGTCTCCTTTGAGTTAGCTTTCGTCCATCATTCATAAATCTTCTTCTGTGAGCCTATAGAAGTTGGCTTGAGCCCTAGCGGACTTGTGCCAGCTGACCAAGTGACAGCTGCGACAAGAGCTAGTACTTGTGCATACAGCACCGTCGCTTCCAAGTTTGTACGAACTACCGGGTTGATAAAATTAGAGATAGGAAGCTCCAAGAGTTGTAGCATTATTTCTACAATACTGGAGCCCACCACTAGTCCACCTAGAGGGGGTCATCTTTGGAGAATCACGAGGGAATCTAAAAGATTCCTACAGGCGCAAATTTTGTTGGTTTCAAAATTCAGAAAATGGATAGTTGATTTTACACCTCTCGACGACACAAATTTAGTGGTGTAGTTAGTTTTTGCATTTGAGCCTTCTATTTTCGACCATTTTCCAGATTGGACTGATGATGTCAGATTTCAGAGTGTGGACAATCGATCTTATGACATGCAACGCCACAATTTCGATGGTGCATTCAAATCCAGCAGCTGAGCATTCCATTCTTTAGTCATCATCAGAGTTTAGGTATATGGAGTGTTATTGTCATGTACTTATTTGATCATTTTTGTTGTGAGATTTATTATGTTGTTTTGATTCCAGCTTGATGTATGATGTGGAATCTTTGTGTCTATTTCATGTGAGATGTATTCATCATGGATTGTTATGTATGTTTTGGTTGAGGTCCCTTTGATCCAATGATGTTGGGATACTCATTGTAACCATTTTTAATTTTATGTCATGCTGATAGGAGGTCTGTTCTGAGTGATAGTTCATGTAGCCAAACATCTCGTGGAGAGACTTTTCCACTCATGTAGAGGGTACATGTCCTTGTATGACAGAAAGCATAGTCCATGTACATCTTTGCCATTTATAGCACTAAATGAAGTGGCTAACACCATCTTGACACTGGGCCCTGAGACGTATTCCACATGGGACAAACTCCGTTATCAACTTCTTGTGTTTTATGTTGTTGATTCTTGTCATGTTCCCTCTTCTTTACAACATGCATATGTGTTCCTTTATGATCTTTTAAATGCAATTCTAACAACATCATGGAAGTAAAATATCTATGTTAAATCTAGGATTTGAGTCAACTCGAATCACCTTCATATTTACCACTACTATCTAACACTAGTTGTATACCATGGACTCCCAGCATTCCACGACCATCTGCATTTATGCCCAGTTGGCTAGATGGAGGGAAGCACTGCCACACAGTTTGCAAATAATGAAAGTAATGATCCTCAAGGGTAAACATTCGATGGACTAAATATCAATCCATCCATCTTTGGGCAGTGTACCCCTACAAAAACGTCATAAGTATCTATCAATAGTGTCTCCCCCTGCTCTTGATCCAGAAACATGAAAGGTAGGCTCCTCGATGAGATAACACAGTCAGGAAAGATATGTCATCGACATCAATGGTGAGGTGATAATCAATAACCACAAAGCACTATTCCTGGACATTCCAGGTCCTCACCAACCATGTCATCAAATCTACTTGGGATTTCATTCAAGGGATTAGCCAGTATTTTAGGAGGCCACAATTCCTGAGAGCCTGCAAAGTGGCCGGATCCACCAAAGTAGCCACATCATTGGCTTCATGGTATCTCTCCCTCCATTCCATTTTTGAGCAAGAAAAATGACCTGAAATGACCATTTTAAAGCAATTAGAATCTTTCTTCAAATTCATTTCATGTTTTTTTGGCTCCAAAGTTTGTTTTAAAAAAAGCCCAAGGTGATTATGCGGCTGCCCTTTTACGGACAGGGAGCAGCTGCATGAAAATTTCTAGCAAAATTCTACATAGATCGAGAATTTCCGTATGGAAAATTTTATCAGCCTGCGTGGGCCCAATTCTATGAAACCCATGCAGAGCTGAGGGTGCATTTTTGGAGAAATATTTGTCCCAAAAAACCAAATATAATCTTAAAATGGAAAAATAAACAGATAGAAAGATAAGTTATGGAAATATATTTTACCTAGAGGAAATGACGCTTGTTTTTGTCCACAAGTTGGCTCAGAATCAGTCCTGGAAGTTTCACAATAAAAAACCCCTCTCTCTACTCTGAACTGGTGAAAATTCAAATGTAAAAATAAATTACTTTTTCCCACTTTTATAAGTTTTTTAAGCCTAAAAAATATTATTTTTTATATTTTGAATCTTTTTAAGAGGGAAAACATTTGTTTGAGAAGTTATGATGGGTTATTGAGTTTGAATGTGCAGGATCATTTACGGAGTCAAGATGAATCATTTTTTACATTTCAACAAACTTTTATATCCTTTTATGCTCTTCAAAAATTATAAAAAGCAAAAAATCATGAAGTCTTCTTTTAAGCCCTTTTCAAACTTTTTCAAAAAAATAAAAGATTGTCGAGTACTTGCTTGTTTGAACTTGGAAAAGTAAATGAACAACCGTTCACTCAGTATAATTTTACCCCTTTTACAGACTGAGCCATAAAATTTTACGAAAAAGATATATGTTGATCGAACATGGTCAATAGAGTTCTCTCTTGTATTATTTTATCCTTTTTTGGATCTGAGACTAAACTAACGAAAAATAACCTGATGGAGTCTACTTATGTTTTCTTCTGTCTCTCTAAAAATGAAAAAAATTGAGCTTTACTTTCTCCGAGCTCGTTACAAGTTTATGGTTAAAGAGCTAAATGAGTTTTCCTTTTGTCTTTTTAAAACTATTGAAAGAAAAAAACATCGAGTTACACCTTTTCTGGACTCGTTAAAATTAATCAGTATGGGACTCGCTAAGCATGACAAGACTGAACCATTCCTTCTTAGGGTTCTTTAAAAATACTTCGATGGACTCATCTGAAGGATGAGCTTACAGTCCAAGCATATCTTATCCTCCTCAAGCTTGTAAAAAAATAAAGAGGTACTTGCCAGTAATGATGGGGGGAAATTGGGGAAGGTGTCCATTTTACATCGTTAGTTAAAAGGTAGCATGTCTCTCTTGAACACAACACTCCATCACATTCATGTCTGAGTTTGGAAATCCATTTTCCTTACAGTTAATCAAACCTAATTGAAAGTCTTCATGGTTTTGGGTATTATGGTTGAGTCAAATGCTGCCAAATCATTATAGTGTTGTTATGTATTCAAGAGAAGTTCAACGTTGGTTCAAATCCTTTTGAAAAGTATTTTCCTTCATTCGCGTCAGCCTTCCTTTAGTCAGTCCTTGCAATTATTTTCAAAAATCAATATCATGTTTCATGTCGTAGGATTTCCTACGATGAATCACTTCCTATCAAATTTTGTTCATCATTTCAGAAGCTGATTTAGAAACCTTCAGTACCTTGGAACCTACATGCCTTAATGGCAGGTTTTTCACTTTTGATGACAAGTTCTCATCATTGGACTTTGATCAAACGATTCTATGAGTGTTCGACTTCATATCACATATTCGTGCTTCATATATTGTATTGGAAGTACCCTAAGAACCATTGTCATTATTGGTGGTTTCTATCGTGCTTATTAGTGGTTCATAGCATTGACCGTAATAAAGTGGTTTATGCCATGTTAGACTTCGAAACATTCACTCGCATGGTTAGAATCGTATCGTGGATCGAGAGATGGAAGTCAAGACCCTAGATCTAGTTTCATCAATCCAAGCTGCGAGGAGATTTTATATTCATGATTATGTAGACAGATGGTTGTCTCCACGATGTGTCTACCATCTATGTGATCTTAGTTTTTCCATGATTATTCATTGAGTTTACTTTACTCTGAGTATGGGAATGCCTACCTCAAAGATGATTTTTGATTTATATTTTTCATTATGTTCCCTTGAATGTTCCTTGCAGGTTTTTGACCATTACCTCTAATCTGATCCTTGGAATGATAAAGCACTTCAATATTTTAAACTTACTTTTCAAACTTCACACTTTAGGTGGAAATCTATTCCACATCAATTTGTCACCATGAAACTTGATCAATTTATGGATATTATTACCATCTGTGAACATGTTGAAACCAGCTCCCTTAGAAGTCCAACAACTCAAAATATGTTGAAGTCCATGAGAAATTTGGGTCAAATAGTTCTCACACCTTGTTAAGTTATACCTACACCGATTTCTTTAGTATTTCCCACGCATGTGCTGAAATTTAGTCTGAGAACAGCATAGAGTTGCACTCTTTCTGTAACTATAAACATGCATAGGTGAATTCTAGAAAGTAAAAATAAAAAGTACATTCTAGAAACATAGTTGGTCAAATATTTCCCAACTGGAAGCTTCCAGGTGATGACTATTCAAACTATAACCCTCATAAGATGCATCTCCATCCCTTTTCTGATGGTAACCTAATCCTTCGTTAAATGAGGTTCATCCTCTTCTTATGGATCTGAAACTTCCGTCTCTTTGATCTATAAAAGGACTAGAGGGTTGAGGGATGAAGAAGGTCATAATTCAGAGAATACAAACATATGTTGTTATTTTGAGGTTGGAGAGCTTGTTATCTAAGGAGGAGATTGAAGGCATTTGGGAGGGACCTCACAACATCAAGGCGAAGGTTGTAAGGCTCCTCTTACCTTCTGATTAATACAAATCAGCACTTTCTCCCATTTATTTTTCTTTTGTGAATGATGAATAGTTTGCAATTGTTTATTATGTCCATTAAGGCAAGTTCAATCCCTAATTTCCTTGCTCATCAAGCTAAGTTGTTTGAATTACTATATCACAAGTTATTTTGATCCTTTTTATGGTTTATGTTTGTAGGTTCTACCAAGCATTGAAAATCTACATCAAGTCACAACCAGGGATCTATCATTAGGCATTTCATGAAATCAGTAAGAGGTCTATCCATTAGTTAGAGTGCTTGGTATTCAGATAAGTTCAACATAGGGAAAGAGTCGGTTCATTTGTCATGATTGTTTCTAGTTTCCATTTAGGATCTAGGGAGATTACTATGTTCTGTAAGAGGGATTGTTTAGTGTAACATGAGGTTACATGAATTACTAGTACTAACTCATATGAGGTAACAATCCACAAAATAGAAACATAGAAGTAGTTTTGGTAGCTCAAGATTGAAATAATTTTCACAAAAAAAAAATTCAACAATGATGAGTAGTTTAGGGTTGAAAAATTATGTTAATTATACAGTGTTAAGTCACGTTAGCTTAGGGTGAAACATTTTGTCAATAGTATTGGTTAAAATACAAAGTTAAATCATGATAACTCAAGGTGAAACATTTTGACAATAGTACACGAGGATTGTTTAGAGTTGAAATATTCTTATAAAAATGATTTTGTGTTAACTGTTGAACCTCTATTTTAAAGTAATTTTTTGGTTTAAAAGACGCCCTTTTATTACCAAAACCCCATTACAATACTTTCATCCAACCCCATTATTTCCCCAAAAATCATTTTATTGGACCCCATCCCCTTGACAACATACTCAAGGTAAATTGGCTCTTTAATTGTCAATTTGCTAAGTGTTTTATTAGATTAATAGGAATATTAGAGAGTGACTTTGCTAATGAATAAATTTTAGCCTTGTTTATATATAGTAGCATTTCAAAACCTATGGTTAGTGCTTGTGCCTTTGGATTGGTCCCATGGAGCATAAGGACAACCCCTAGAAAATTTTGAAAGTTCTGATCATGGTCATCTCGCACATGAAGGTTCGTCCCAAGTGTCTCATTGTAGTTGAGTATATCCCTCTATTCATGGAAGACATGATCTAGACTTCAACCACCAATGATGAACACTAGAGCTCTTATCCAAGTTTTACCTAAAAGTTATGCATGAGTACCTATTTACGAGAAAATAATGTAAGATTTTTCCCTCTTCTCTTCGATGTCAGAGGGGTCAACCCTATTCTCATCTAGGGATTTTCTTTACATACAATATATTGAACTCTGTAATAGTTAGTGAAGGATATGCTATTGTAGTTCAAGTTTCTGCAAGACTTGTATTGATTCTTTGTCATTTAAACTTTGTTATGGCTTAGATTTAAGCATTGTAGTTGTTGAAATATCTCATGTTGGTTAATGGAAGTTTCATTTTGATTGTTGGTGTACTTTTTTAGTGTGACTGCAACCTAGTAGCTCACCAACTTGTACTGACAAAAGCCCACCAATCCAGATCGACAAGACCTTCTATATCATATTTCATTCTAGCTTGTTTTATTGTTATTTTGTGATGATATCTCGATGGTTTGGATCAGGTTAAATGTTTATTTATAGTATAACATGTTTATATAGTATTAGAATTTGTTAAAACTTTCTTGAGTTGTCAATTTGAATGATAGTAGTCTTTTGGTATTGGTACATATTGATATAGCATTCATTTGGACATCAACAAATTGTGGTGACTTGGATATAATTCCATAAATCTATTGAAAACTATGGTTAGTTGCAACATTGTTACTTAAAGTCCAACATAGGAGGAACAAAGCACTATATCCACATCTTCCCTCTATCCTCTATCACCTTCTTTATGTAACATTGTCATGTTGATAATTTTCAAAAAGAGAACTTTTATACTTGCTTGAAATCATACCAAAGGTCACGAAACAATCCTCACTCAACTTGGTTTTCACATCAGTCAATAGCACACACTAGTCTATAAGCACATGCCTATGTATTATTTTTATTCTTAGCAATGTGCTTTAGCCCTAACTTGAATGTGTGAACTTCATTTATTAGTAGATTTGATTATAGCATCAAACTTTGAATCATTGCATATGATCTATGGTTTAAGGGTGAAATGGATAGGTCATTGAAGTATTAAGGATTTTAATGTTTGAAGCAATATTCCATTATAATATATCCTTGCAAAATATATTCAAGCTTTCTTATTATACAATGGTTTCTTACATAGACACTTAATCATATTGATATACAAGAAATCATTTCTTAAATGCATTAATACTATGTATATGTTGTGAATAATGTTAATTATCAGTAAGTAAAATATATTGCACAATATTTTGTTGAATACACACAATACAAAGGGAACTATATCATCCCACGGTGACACATGTTGAGATGTATAGTGAAGGAACACCTTGAATGTAAGATTGGTCTTTTAAATCACTAATCCTTCTATGAGTGCTAAATTTCCTTGTTAGGGCTTCTCTTCTTTGCAGAATTAGGTTATATTATTTCACTTTTGCACATTTAGGGAATCTCACCCTCCACTAGTGGAACCCAGAATACGCTCTATTTTTTCTTACTTTATGAAAAAACTCATGTTAGTTTGTTTATTGCACTTCTATTTGAACAAGTTTGTGTCCATAGGGGTAGTTTAAGAGTTGTTTTATTTACACAAATAAAGAACCCTGAGTTCTTAGAGGAACCAATCAATCATGACATAAAAAAACCTAACCAGTGTTAAGAAATTCATAGTGAGGTTGGCTAGACAAAGGTTTTGACATGGAATAAGAATGTTGTTGAATGTGTAGGAAGTTAGAGAACCCCAACAAAGAAACCCCCGCAAAAAGATAGCATCTCTAAGAAAAATAGTGTTGAGCCCTCTTAATTTTGTTCATTGCTCACATATTCACCTAAAGTCACCACTTGTTGCCCTTATGTTATATCTTTTTCTAGGTCTGATACATTTGTATAGGCTTTGAGTAGCCCTATAAATAGTTAGATAACTACAAAGGAAACTTGAATGGTTTGGATCCATTTATAATAGACCTCATTTTACTTTATTTCACCTCCCTATATTTCATTTATCCCATTTTAGTGAGAACATGAAAACTGGTCAAACTCGATGAAATATTGCTCCAAGATTATAAGTGAGAAATCAACATAGAGAAATATTACTTTAAAGGCATTCCATTTGTTTTTTTGGCTTGTTGATTTTTTGGCTTTGGTTGTTACTGATAGATAGTTGATTTATGAATCCTATAAATTTGTTACATATTTAGGTCATTACGTTTTAATTATAGGTCCCCTTACCTGCACTTATTGTGCTCACTGTTCATAATATTACAAACCACATTGACTTAAGGGAATTTTGATACTCATTAATTTGTCCAAAAATTAACAATTTTAGAGCCAACACAAAATTTTAAAATGATTCTTGTGTGTAATTGAAACTAGAAACCACTATTTTTCTTCAGTCGATTGTGTTGTTCTTTTTAACAGCATTTAGTTTTTTTTTAAGGCAAATATTATTGACAAAATTATAATTTTTACAGGGTTTTAACACAAAGTTCTCAATGGAATTCATAGTAAAACCATCTAAGCTTGAAATAGTAAAATTTCATTTTGATACAATGACCTTTTTACAAGAAACTGAATGGTTAGAATTTTTCTCAAAATTTCATGGATATAATCTTGAATTGACCATAAATTTTTATCATAGTTTTGATGGAGAGAGTGCCATTGTAGGAAAGAAAGTTATACACCTCTTTGAGAATACAATAGAATAGGTGAGAGTGTTGCCCCAGTATGGGGAAATATGGTTAAAAAATAAACAAGTGGAAGAGAAAGCATGGACCCCCTATGTGAAAATATCAAATTCAAAACCCAATTGGTTCAAGGGTATGCCCAAAACATAGTTGAACCATCCTTGGGATGAACTGACTCTCTTAGTTAAAAAATAAGATACATGTGAATGAAAATTTAGTCTCATATAATTGTATCATATCAAGTTATTACAAGATATGAAGTGGGATAAAATTATAAACATGCCATATTTCCTCTTACGCGGTCTTACCAAGATGAAAAAAATAATTTAGAGACAACCCATAAATGAGGAGAGAAGTCTATATCATCATGCTTTTATCAGGTTGATCATATAATGTGAGTTGGAGAAACAAAGACAAACTGAGGAAAATTTCTTAAAGATAATAAATTAATTGAGGAAATTATTAGTGAAGAGAAACAATAGTAGAAGAAGGGTCAGTAGAATAGTAAGTGATTGAGATACCTCCAAAAAAATATCAGCCAACACAAGAATCAGGGAAGAAAAAAAATTGTTACATGTGGTAAAAGAATTACTGAGGAAATGAGAAAGCAAGGTAAAAATGAAAAACAAAAGGAAAAACATTTTGCTAATGATGCAAAGAAACTAAGGACTACATTTTCTTCAATAACAACTGCTATTTTGGAAATAGACGAAGGTTAGAAAATACTTTATAACTATATTGAACCCTTGAAGGCCAAGGAACAACAACCTTCAACAGGGAGGGACATGTGTGAAAAATTAAGCATGCCTATAGAGGAGGAACCTAACTTCAAGAAGAAGAGAGGTACAACATTGAAGAAGAATTGAAAAATATAGTGAAGAACACTCCTAAAAAAAAAATGCAAGATTTCTATGAATATTGCTAAAGGAACCATGAAGAATAAAAAGAGGAAAATCAAGAGAATGAAAAAACTACTAAGGAAATGAAAGTCTTAGAACGATATTTCAAGACCTAAAATGAGTTACTTACTAGGCATAACATGACCCTTGTTAAAGAAAAATGAAAGTTTGAAGGACGAGAATAAGAGGCTTTAGGAAGAGTGATGTCCCTGAAACTTTGATCGCACTCTTCTAATTTTGCAAGCAATGGCTATCAGTATACGAAACAAAAAAATCTTGTTGACTTCTAAAATGCCGGAATGCCGAAATAGAAACCCTGTTTCTAACTAAAACACAGGAACTGAATTCCTTTGCTTCATTCATACAGGGCGCAGCCCATACAATTCTTTTAAAAACATATAACAGATACAAACCACTGTTTAAAAAAACATTTGCAGCATACATAAATTTCTGTATATCATAAGAGATCTGTGTTTTTCCTTTTTACTGGTCTTGGACACGATATCCAGTTATCACGACTCACCAATGTTTTTGCCTGTCCATAACACCAATGCACGCACTATTTGGGATCGCAGATTCACTGGAGTGACATGTCATTCATCCCTCGTAGAAATTACATCGCCGATGCGATAATTTTGGAACTGCATTCATTTAAAACTGAATTTAATCTTACTTCCGGTTTTATTGCGATAGGATGGGACATGTCATTACTTCCGCTCCGATGTCAATTACGCCGAACTGTTACAACTAACACGATATATCTTCCCTTGATTGTTGCCGGTTTACACAATGCCAATACAGACTTTCTCGGCAATTCAATTCAAAACTGAACTTAACTCAATTCCGGATTCCTGTATTAACGTCTTTCGAACTCACCAAATTCAACAGTGCTAAAAGTGAATTAAAACACAGAATCTACAACAGAAACACAACTCGAAAACCACATCAACCAATTTCTTTGATAAACAATGTTTGAATCAACGATATTTTTATTCGATTATATATATCATAGTCACATTTATAAAAATAAATAGAAATCGGCTTTTGGCCTCCTTTATGCTATAAAAGGCCATTGTTCTACACAAAACACCATCCTTTATTCCATCTGAGCTTTCGCTCTACAAATCACACACTAAAAACTCTCCTCCCACACAGAAAAAACTCTCCATTTATTACCACTTTTTTTTCCTTAACTCTACCAACAAATCGATACATAATCTTCTCATTTTAAAAATTCTAACATATAAAACTCCTATCTATTAGCGCTCACACACACCTGTTATAACAGATCTTATCAATAAGATAGACCCACTTCTTACAATAATAACTAATTATTTGTGAAATTGACCTCCTTAGTAAACTGGATTTTAACACACAGCAATGAATTTCACCCTGTCAAGCCACAACATGTGGACAATTTTCCACATTGCTGGCCAGTTCCTATGCTCCTGCATCAGACTCCCGGAGAAGAAAAGATTGGTTCTTTAAACTTTCAGGATTTATGCTGTATTTCTACAATTCAATTGTTGTCAACCAACTGGAATCTTCCATTGGCTGCTCTTTCCACTTGACAAGATACTGAAAATATGTCTGTCCTCGAGTTTTCTTGGATATCCTTTGATCTAAAATAGCTTCAACTTCTTTCTTGGATGTTTTTGGTACCTGTTCTTCCCAATCCACAGTTTGAACCTCATCACCTGTAGCTTCAGTCTGAAATTCTGTTTTTGCCTCTTTGAATGGATATAAGTCTGCAATATTAAAAATGGGGGATATTCCAATCCCTTCCGGCAACTCAATTTCATATGCATTGGCTGAAAATTTCCTTTTGATTTTACAGGGTCCTATTTTCTTCAGTTTCAGCTTATTATAAGTCTTTGTAGGAAATCTCTCTTTCCTCAAATATGCCATGACCAAATCTCCTATCTGAAACTCTTTTTCTCTCCTTCTCAAATCTGCTCTCTGCTTGTATCTCTTGCTGCTTTCCTGTAGTTTACCTTTAACCTCTTCCTGTAGCTTCTGCATTTGTTCAACAAAATCTTCAGCACTTGCACTTCTGGCTTCTTGTTTCCCCAAGTCCCTTAGCTCATATACTCCTCTCGGATGCATTCCAAAGACAATCTGAAATGGACTCATTCCAGTGCTTCGGTTTGGTGTGTCATTGTAAGCAAATTCAGCTTGGGCTAATGCCAAATCCCACTATTTGGGATTCTGATGTACTAAACTTCTTAATATATTCCCCAAGCTTCTGTTTACAACTTCAGTTTTTCCATCCATCTGAGGATGGTAAGCTGAACTAAAACTGAGTTTAGTTCCCAATTTCTTCGAAAGTGTCCTCCAGAAATGCCCTACAAATTTAGTGTCTCGATCTGATACAATACTTACAAGCAAGCCATGCAATCTTACAATTTCTGAAAAGAATAAGTTTGCTATGTGTGTGGCATCATTAGTCTTCTTACAAGCAATAAAATGAGCCATTCTAGAAAATCTGTCTATAACAACATAAATAGAATCGTTTCCTCTCTAAGTTTTTGGTAAACCCAAAACAAAATCCATACTCACTGCATCCCATGGTCGATTTGGTATGGGCAATGGCTGATATGGACCAGTATTTTGACTCCTTCCTTTGGCATACTGACATACCCTGCATTTCTCAACAAACTTTTTAATATCAGTTTGCATTTTAGGCCAATAATAAAAAGCATTCACCTGAGAAAAAGTTTTGTCTTGACCAAAATGGCCAGACAATCCTCCACTGTGCTTCTCTTTAATGATGTTTTCTCTCATTGAACATTTAGGAATACATAATTTGTTTCTTTTAAATAACAGGCCTCCTTGAATAAGGTAATCCATCCATTGAATTCTGTTATGGCTCACCGGATTCTGCACTGTAGTGTAGATGTCTTTAAAATCCTCATCATCCTTGTACATTTCTATCATTTCATCAAAACCTACAACACCCACTTTAAATTCTTGCAAAAGAAAACTTACCCTGCTTAATGCATCTGCCACTTTATTAGACTTACCACTTTTATGCTTTATTACAAAAGTGAAAATTTGCAGAAATTCCACCCACTTGGCGTGCTTCTGATTTAGCTTTGGCTGATTATTAATAAACTGCAAAGCGTGGTTGTCTGAATATAAGATGAACTCCTTCAGCAACAAGTAATGCCTCCACTTTTTCAATGCCTGCACAATAGCGTAAAATTCTTTGTCATAGGAAGAGTATTTTTTCTTTGCATCATTTAACTTCTCGCAGAAATATGCTATTGGCCTTTGCTCTTGGCTTAGCACCACACCAACTGCTTCTCCACTTGCATCAGTTTCCACTTGAAATACTTTCTCGAAATTTGGCAATGCTAGAATAAGATTTAATGTTATCTTCTTTTTCAACAAATTAAAATTTCTATCAGCTACTTCTGTCCATCGAAATGGCTGATTGACCTCCTTGATTATCTCAAGGATTGGTGAACAAACTTGACTAAATCCCTTTATAAATCTTCGGTAGAAATTAGCAAGTCCATGGAAACTTCTTACCTCGAATACACTCCTGGGAGTAGGCCAGTTTCTGATTGCTTGTACCTTCTTCGGATCCATTTTAAAACCATCTCTGGAAACCACAAATCCCAAATATACCAGATCCTCTTTCATGAAACTACATTTCTTTAGATAGATTAGTAGTTTCTCTTTCTGCAGAGTTTTCAAAACTAACTTCAAGTGTTCCAAATGCTCCTCTTTACTTTTGCTGAAAACTAGAATATCATCAAGGTAAACAACAACAAATTTACCTGTATATTCTTTTAAACCTCATTCATTAGTCTCATGAATGTGCTGGGTGCATTAGTGAGCCCAAAAGGCATCACTAACCACTCATACAGTCCACTGTTGGTTTTGAAAGTTGTTTTCCACTCATCGCCTTCCTGAATTTTGATCTGATGATACCCGCTTTTCAGATCTATCTTAGTAAAGTACCTGGATCCACTTAAACAATCCATTAAATCATCCATCCTGGGCAAAGGAAATCTATACCTGAATGTTATCTTGTTGATAGCTTTGGAATCGGTGCACATGCGCCATTCTCCTCCATTTTTTGGACTAAGCACCATTGGCACAGCACACAGTCTCAGACTTTCTCGAATCAGTCCCTTGTCCATTAGCTCTTGAACCTATCTTGCAACTTCTACGTTTTCCTGAGGAGTTAATCTATATGCAGCTTTATTAGGTAGACTTGCTCCTGGTATTAAGTTGATATTGTGACTTATACTTCTAATTGGTGGTAATTCATTCGGCAATTCATCCACAATGATATCCATGTAACTATTTAACACAGATTGAATTTCTTCAGGCAAATCATTTAAATTTGTGGAGGTTAAAATTACCTTTGGCCTTCCCATGATAGCGAAATGCACCTCTTCGCTTTTATCAACCTCCTGTAGCAGTTCCTTACCACTCATCAACATAATACTATTTTCAGGCAGCTCTTTATCAGCATCATTCTTCACTGGCAGCAACATATGTTTAACTCCATCCTTTTCTATGGTGTATGTATTTCTTCTTCCATCATGAATCACCTTTCGGTCAAATTGCCATGGTCTCCCCAATAACAGGTGACATACATCCATGGGCATTATGTCACATAAAATCACATCTCTGTATGTGCCAATCTGCATTTCCACATTACATTGTTCTGTCACGATGACTTGATGACCCTTCTGAAGCCAAGATACTTTGTAAGGTGTAGGATGCGCTTTCCTTGTTAACCCAAGCTTTTCCACCATCTCTGTAGACACAAGATTGTCAGTACTCCCGCTATCAATTATAACCTTACAGCACTTACCCTTTGATTTGCATGTAGTCCTGAACAAGTTCTTTCTTTGCGCAGGTTCTCCAATCTCCTTTTTTGATCTCAGCAAAATTCTTCTGAACAGCAATGATTCACCTTCTTCCGGTGGTTCTTCCTTCTCTACAAGTCGAGGTGGTTCCGGCTCCGCCTCAGCCACATTTTCACCCCTCTGGCTTGCTGATTTCTTATGAGGACAGTCCCGCGACATATGTCCCCATTCTCCACAGCTATAACACCTAACATCTCTTCCTCGCCCTCTTCCTCTGGGCACGAATCTCCTTCTACTAGATTCACCCATCTGTGGTGATCTTGAACTTCCTGCTTCAAACTGATGCTGTGTTCCTCTGGATCTGGCTGATCCTCTACCTCTTGCTGAGCTCTTTCCTCTGTTTCTTTGACTCTGTTTCCGCAGTATTTTCTCCTCTGCTTTCAAACTTGCTTGATAGGCATCCTCAACAGTTTTCAAACTTAACAGGCTAATCTCATCTTGGATCTCATACCTTAGCCCATTAACATATCTGGCTACTTTCTCCAAATCATCTTCTACATGCCCTGTTCTGATGCTTAACCTGTAAAATTCTTCAGTATATTCTTTAACAGACATTCCTTTCTGCTTCAGATTTTGCATCTGCTTAAAAAGATTCAAATGATAGTCTTTAGGCAAAAACTTGGCTTTCAGTTTGCTTACCATTTTATCCCACTGCTTGATCTTAGATTTCCCTTTTCTCGTTCTTGATGTCTGTAACTCGTCCCACCAGATGGCTGCGTGACCTTTCAATCTAGTGACTGCAAATTTTACCCTTTTATTTTCTTCAATCTCTTCATAATCGAAGTACTGATCTATGGATCTGATCCAATCCATGAGCTCCTCGGCATTTAGACTCCCTTCATACATAGGAATCTCCACTTTGGGTTTGCTTCCAATCTTTGCCAGCATCTTCATGAATTTAACATTTTCATTCTCTTCTTCTGCTTCCACATCTTCCTCAGATTCTTCTGAAGAACTTTCAGCTCCCTCATCAGGCGCTCTTCTCTGGGCTGTTTCCATTGTCTCCATTCGTTCACGCAGTCTTCACACTTCTTCTATCAGGACTGCATTTGGTTCTGGTCTCCCTCGACCAATTCCTCTCCTTGGCGGCATCTTTGCTGAAAACACATGTCTAACTTGGCTCTGATACCAAAGTGATGTCCTTGAAACTCTGATCGCACTCTTCTAATTTTACAAGCAATGGATGTCAGTATACAAAACAAAAAAAATCTTGTTGACTTCTAAAATGCCAGAATGCCGAAATAGAAACCCTGTTTCTAACTAAAAAACAGGAACTGAATTCCTTTGCTTCATTCATACAGGGTGCAGCCCATACAGTTCTTTTAAAAACATATAACAGATACAAACCATTGTTTAAAAAAACATTTGCAGCATACATAAATTTCTGTCTATCATAAGAGGTCTGCATTTTTCCTTTTTACTGGTCTTGGATGCGATATCCAGTTATCATGACTCACCAATGTTTTTGTCTATCCATAACACCAATGAACGCACTATCTGGGATCGCAGATTCACTAGAGTGACATGTCATTCATCCCTCGTAGAAATTACATCGCCGATGCGTTAATTTTGGAACTGCATTCATTTAAAACTGAATTTAATCTTACTTCCAGTTTTATTGCGATAGGATGGGACATGTCATTACTTCCAATCCGATGTCAATTACGCCGAACCGTTACAACTAACATGATATATCTTCCCTTGATTGTTGCCGGTTTACACAATGCCAATACAGACTTTCTCGCCGATTCAATTCAAAACTTAACTTAACTCAATTCTGGATTCCTGTATTAACGTCTTTCAAACTCACCAAGATTAGCACGTGCCCGGAAACGTAGCAGCATCTATGTGGTGCGAGACTACGCTTGTCTCTATCTTCAATACCATAGTATAGAAAGGAGAGGCCTGAGCATGCTAAGCAACCACTCATAATCTGGCATGGTACCAAGCGGCATACTATCAAGGAGGGATAGCCAAAATAAGGAGCAACCTCGCAAGCTGGGGTATAACAACTTGTATCTCATACCGGCCGAGTCCCATCCTCCCCAATAGAGTAACATAATGCCTCATCGATTATAGCGCTGAAACTGAAATAAAACACAGAATCTACAACAGAAACACAACTCGAAAACCACACCGACCAATTTCTTTGATAAACAATGTTTGAATCAACGATACTTTTATTCGATTATATTTATCACAGTCACATTTATAAAAACAAATAGAAATCGGCTTTTGGCCTCCTTTATGCTATAAAAGGCCACTGTTCTACACAAAACACCATCCTTTATTCCATCTGAGCTTTCGCTCTACAAATCACACACTAAAAACTCTCCCCCCACACAGAAAAATCTCTCCGTTTATTACCACTTTTTTTTTTCCTTAACTCTACCAACAAATCGATACATAATATTCTAATTTTAAAAATTCTAACAAATAAAACTCCTATCTATTAGCACTCACACACACCTATTATAACAAATCTTATCAATAAGATAGACCCACTTATTACAATAATAACTAATTATTTGTGAAATCGACCTCCTTAGTAAACTGGATTTTAACACACTGCAATGAATTTCACCCTGTCAAGCCACAACATGTGGACAATTTTCCAAAGAGATTTTGATGGTTTCTAAATGTTGTGCACCAATCTCAATAAACATAAGAAAAGATAGATCAACAAAATAAAAATTATCCTCTTTGAGGTGGAAACCTCCTTTAAATTACATAAATGGACAATTCTTCGATGATACAAATGATAAGACCTCATTGGTATATATAGGAGTCTAAGGGGTCACAATATAATTAGAACCTACATAACAATAATAACGTAAGGGAACAACAATAACAATAGTGAGCTTCTATGGGGCACAACAATAACAATATGGAGGATACATGGGCACAACAATAACAATAGTGGGCTACAGTAACAATAACAATAAGGGGGATACACTAGTATTATAGGGACATAACATGCCCCTATCCTTCAAAAAAGTGTTTTCCTCAATGCTTCAGTAGTTCCAAATGCTTCTGTATGAAATTCTCATCCTCCCATGTGGAATCTTCAGCAAGTGAGTCCTTCCACTTAATGAGATACTCTAAAATTAATTGATTTTGTAGTTGCCGAGTTCTTGTATCTGTGATTGCATCAGGCTCAAATATGATTTTTCCTTCATTGTCAAGTTCTCGAAACACTATTTGAATGATCCGGATCTTGGGGGGAGGCCCCCAAGATCTAAAATATTGAAATGGATCTTGGGGGAGAGATACCCAAGATCTGAAAAATCGAAATGCCAAAAGAAAAAGAGGAGAATGCCCAATAAACAAAACCACAAAGAAACTTATTATTAAAACAGATAATAATTGTAAGGACTACATTGTGGTGGACTATATGTCCTTTTACAAAATACGACTTGTTACTTATAGTATTTTTCAGTTACAATACCACGGGTCAATTCCATGGGTGAATTAATACCATGGGTGGAGTTCAAAATACCACGAATCAATTCCATGGGTTAATGAATACCATGGGTGGATGTCACAATACCATAGGTAAATTCCATGGGCGAATCAATACCATGGGTGGATGTCACAATAGCATGGGAAAATACCATGGGTGAACGAATACCATGGGTGGATGTCACTTACAATACCATGGGTGGATGCCACTTACAATACCATCGGTGGATGAATACCATGGGTTGATGCCATTTTCCATTCGAATCATTCCTCACTCCTTAAGAAGCAATGGTCCCCATTGTGTGAAGTTCCCTCCTACAAAGCCTTTATTGAATATGAAGACCCACTAAAGAGAAGGGTTTTATGTGGTTAACCCATAACCATGATGAATGAAGATCCAAGGATAGAGATACCCTGTAATTCTTATGACCAACTGTGATACTGACATTGTGCAGCCTAGAAAATGGACTTCAATGAAGTGTGGGTTTGTGGATGACGCATAACAGTGATGAACGGAGATCCGAGGATAGAGATACCCTATAATGCTTGTGACCAACTGTGATACTGACAGTGTGCAGCCTAGAAAATGGACTTCGACGAAGTGTGGGTTTGTGGATGACCCATAACCATGACAAAATAAGATCCGAGGATAGAGATACCCTGTAATGCTTGTGACCAACTGTGATACTAACAGTGTGCGGCCTAGCATATGGACTTCGATGACAAGGATTTTGTGTAGTTGACCCATAATCGTGATGTTGGTTGTTGATAAAGTAGCAGGTTCCTACATAGTTTGGGGTGGGAGGGCACGTCTCCAAAGGACCCAAGCCAAATGTTGCTATGTTGAAATTGATGAATGTGAAGCAGGGGCCTACTAAAGCAGGGTGGGAGGGCACGTCTCCAAAGGGAACTCACTTTAAATGCTGCTCCAGAATTAAAATGGACATAACTCAGTCAATATAACTCAGAATATTTATTATAACCTATTTTCAGAAACAGAAGGACCATTTGGCATCTTCCCATGTGTTGGAAATCCTTATCTGGATGCTCTAGAATCTCAGATTCATGCTGCTACTTTTCCATCATCACAAAAGTTCTGAAGAAAATAGCTGATTTTAAATCAGCAATATCTCTCACATCCGAACTTCAATTCAACCCATTTCTTTTTGAAATTGAGCGATTTTTCGAGAGAATCTTAGATATACAATTACTTTTCTAAAATTCTACACCAAAATTGCAAAAAAATATAGGAGAGTTGCCATCCACGAATTGTTGTCAGAAACATTTCTACAACATAGTTGATTTTATATTAGTGATATCTCCCTCATCCGGACTCTGATTCAGCCAATTTTTTTTTGAATTTGGGTATTTTTCGCAAGGAATCCAGATCCGTTATTTGTTTTTGTAAATTTTTCATCAAAAATTTCAGATCTAATCTGCAAACTCGTCACCCAAAAACATTCTTGCAAAAAAAATGAAAAAAAGAAAAATTATTCCCTCTTGGCCTAAGAAAATGCTTTGTGGAGGATGTAGCACACGCCTGAAGTTTGTTGAATATTGTTGAAAATTTTGAGACTAAAATATGCATCAAACCTTCATTCCCATGGAATCATAAACTGCTCTGATACCACTGATTTGGATCTTGGGGTGAGGCCCCCAAGATCTAAAATATTGAAATGAATCTTAGGGGAGAGGCACTGATCCAATTTTGAGGACCTCGAATGCATTAGGAGGCCTTTAAAAGGCATGTTTACTCATTGAAGGAAAAAAAGGGAGTCTTTAAAGTTTTTGTATGCAGATTATGAGAGAGATAGCTTGTTTTGTTTTCAGTGTAACAGGAGCATCGGGAGTCGGAATTGGGAATCGAGACAGGAGTCGAAAAGCTGGTTGAGAGAGCTTTCTGTTGATAGTAACCAAAAGTGCCTGCAAGCACATTCAGTCTGGTCAAATGTTTGTGTAATCTACATCCTCAGATTCATTCCTAATAAAGCGGTCGCCCATATTGAAAGCAGACCCGGAGACGTAGTCCATCAAGGACGAACTCAATAAACAATATTGTCGTCTGGTATAGCTATGTATTTGTTGTTTTCAATTTTGTTTTGCATCTTGATTAAGTTTTCCAACTGTTGCAAAGTCCTTCTTCTCTTCACTTCTCACAATTTCTGCACTTCCGGTTAATAATAAATTCATTAATCGCATAATCAATTCTACATCAGTTTTAATATGATCGTTTTCAAATCAAGTTGGTATCAAAGCTAAAGGTTTCAAAAGTTTTGTAGAATTTTCCAAGTGAATGTTAACTAGATCGAAGTCGCAACATGGAGAAGGAATCCTCGAGGAGATCGATCTAGAGATTGGAAATGAAGAGTCGTTCATAAATAGACCATGTCAGGATCAAATGCAGGTGAAATTCCAGAAGCTAAGTGGAGCGATGAATAGTTTCAGCAAGTGTTCATGAATATGCAACAGATGCTGGGTGAATTGTACGAAGATAAGAAGATGAGAGATGTAGCTTCTTCTTCAAATAAATTGAAGGAGGATAAAGGTAAAGGCAAAGTTGATGAACCACCTTCACCTCCATCATCTCCATCATCATCATCTTCTCCTTCATCTTCTTCATCTTCCAGTGAAGAATATGAAATAGAAAAGAAACCTAAGAAAGAATGTTTTTTGGAACTTGATGTTAAATTTGAGTTACCTATATATGATGGCGAAATGAATCCTGAAAAGCTAGATAACTGGATTAAGTAGTTAGAAGTGTATTGTCACATTTAGAACTTTACTAAGGATAAAATGAAAATTCAGCTAGCTACACTTAGAATGGGTGGAACAACTTTAATCTGGTGGGAAAGTAAAACTCAGATAGATGTAAAGAAAAAAGGTAAAGTCATCTCTTCATGGTCTAAGTTTTTAAGAGCTCTTAAGAAGCAATTTTATTCTTTAAGATACATGCAGCAAGCTGTTATTGATTGGCAGCACTTGAAGCAGTGTAAAGGACAAAGTGTTCAGGAGTTTACTCAGGAGTTCAGAAAGAAAGCCTTAGTGCTTGGTATTTCATTTGGATACACGTGAAACTTTGTTAAAATATATCGGCAGTTTACATTCATATTTGTAGCATACATTGTTGATGTTTAACTCTAACGATATTGATGAAGTGTGTGTTCAAGCCATTCATATTAAGTCAAGTGGCAGACCATACAAATTTGCACCACCATCATCCAAAGAGTTGGAATCCAAAGATTCCAAGGACAAGAGGAAGAACAAAGGAAAGAAATTATTGTTAGCTCAGAAGGAAAGACCTACTTGTACTCATTGCCAGAGAGTCAGTCATGAGGAATCTAAATGTTGGAAACTTCATCCAGAACTTAAGCCCAAAAAGTTCCTTAAGGAGAAGGATGAAAAGAAGGCAGTTGCAATAATCCAATGGGATCTAGGTTCTGATTTAGGTGATGAAATGAAGATAAATGCTATAGTTTCGACAGGTAAAATTTATAACCATGGTTCAAGTTCGAGTACTATTGTATCTTCAAATAACAGTCTTTAAGATGAGAATAAAAGAGTTGAATTGTTTCACATAAGGATAACTTCTAAGCACACGAAGATAGACACAATGTTTGATAATGGATTACAGGCCAATTTTATATCTTAATATTTAGTTAAGAAGTTGGTTTTGGAGACATGGAAACATCCTAAACCTTACCCATTAGGATGGCTAAATAAATCAAATCATATAAAGGTCACAAAGCAATGTCGATTAAGATTTGCCATTACAACTAATTACATTGATGAAGTGGAATTAGATGTGGTACCATTAGACATATGTGGAGTTGTCGTAGGGAGTCCTTATCTTTATGATTGTGATGTAGGCTTTTACAGGAGAGAGCATAAATATCACCTTAAGAAAAATGGGGTTGAATTTATTGTCAAGGCACATCAAAACAAAAATCAATTGAATTCAATTGTTTCTAATCAAATGAAGAAATTAATAAGTTCAAATAAGAGATTTGTAATCATGTGTGTAGAGGAACAAACATCATGTTCAAGTTATGAGTCCCAGTTTAAAGATAGTTTGATCAAAGAGATAGAAACTTCTTCAGTTCTACTTAAAGGAAAGAAACATCTTACTCATAAATAGGGAATAAAACATGCATTACAGTTGATGCCTAAATCTCCTCTTCCTAATGTCAGAGTGAATCAATTCAGTTTAAGTTTGAAACTTAACAGTTGCAAGGATACAAATCAGTATTGGGGAAAGTCAGTGTCTGGTTTCTCTTGTATTGTGTCACCATTAGAAGCCTCTTTTCAAGTGGAGAGGAAGCATTTTTGTTTTCATATCAAAGCATTTCTAAAAGCAGTGTCAAAGTATCCAGCTTATGCATCAGGGGAAAGTGCTAATCAATGGAAACATCGATTAGTGATATCAAAAATATCTTTAATTGTCTCTATCATTCCACAAAATAGATTGTTAATACATGTCAATGGTATTGAACAATATCCTATAGAGACTGTTTTCAAAGATTGTGAATCACTAACTCATGGTATCTTGTGGAAAGAAGTCAAATCCCATGTTTATAACAAGTTGTTTCACCATCATCACAAGTTTTACATACTACAGAAGAGTGGAACAGGTCACTGGTTCAAAAAGTGCCATGGTCAACATCAGGGTCATTAATTGCAGCTGATTGATCAAACTTATTGGTACATCATCATGTTAGGGTAGAAAGAGAGGGAGTTCTACCCTCATCAACTATTTAATTAGTCAAACTTTTGGTGGTCCAAAAGCTTTCAAGTGGAGAGGAGTGATCGAGTTTTGAGGACCTCAAGTGCATTAGGAGGCCTTTAAAAGGCATGTTTACTCATTGAAGGAAAAAAAAGGTAGTCTTTAGAGTTTTTGTATGTAGATTATGAGAGAGATAGTCTGTTTTGTTTTTAGTGTAACAGGGGCATTCGGAGTCGGAATTAGGAACCGAGACAGGTGTTGGAAAGCTGGTTCAGAGAGATTTTTGTTGACAGTAACCAGAAGTGCCTGCGAGCACATTTAATCTAGTCAAATCTCTATGTAATCAACCTCCTTGGATTCATTCCTAATAAAGCAGTCGCCCATCTTAAAAGTGGACCCGGAGACATAGTCCATCAAGGACGAACTCCATAAAAATATTGTTGTCTAGTATAGCTGTGTATTTGTTGTTTTCAGTTCTATTTTGCATCTTGATTAAGTTTTCCAACTGTTGCAAAGTCCTTCTTCTCTTCACTTCTCACAATTTCTACACTTCCGGTTAATAATCAATTCATTAATGGCATAATCAATTCTACATCAGTTTTAATATGATCATTTTCAGATCAGGCACCCAAGATCTAAAAAATTGAAATGTGAGAAGAAAAAAAGGAGAATTCCCAATAAACAAAGCCACAAAGAAATTTTTTATTAAAACAGATAATAACTGTAAGAACTACATTATGGTGGACTATCAGTCCTTTTACAAAATGCGTCTTGTTACTTATAGTATTTTTTAGTTACAATACCACGGGTCAATTCCATGGGTGGATGTCACAATACCATGAGTCAATTTCGTGGGTTAATGAATACCATGGGTGGATGTCACAATACCACAGGTCAATTCCATGGGTGAATGAATACCATGGGTGGATGTCACAATACCATGGGCAAATACCATGGGTGAACAAATATCATGGGTGGATGTCACTTACAATACCATGGGTGGATAAATACCATGGGTGGATGCCACTTACAATACAATGGGTGGATGAATAACATGGGTGGATGAATACCATGGGTTGATACCATTTTCCATTTAGATCATTGAACTAGGATCTTCTCACCGATAACCTTCTTTAAGCATGAAACATGGAATATTGGGTGTACTCAAGACGATGTAGGCAACTCCAATGTATATGACATAGTACCAATGTTTTGCAACACCCTGTAAGGACCATAGTTCTTGGGTGATAATTTATTATCCTTCTTAGCTTGCTTGAGGGACATTTTTTTGTATGGTTATAGCCATAAAAATACCTAGTTTCCTACATCAAAACTTCTTTCAATGTGATTTTGATATTCCTATTATTTCATTTGATTTTGCGCTAGAGTGAGGTTTGTTGGGTTGTGTTATATTCTTTCCATGAATAGCCCACGTAGTTAACTGGGGGATTAGGGGGGGGGGCGGAGCACCCCCTTCGTTGCGCATATTGTGTAGCGTGGGGGGTTCACAGGGGGTTTGAGGTGTACCCATAACCCCACTTTATGGGGTTTGAGGCAGCACCTCGGAAAATTTTGGTTTTGAACCCAATGTTAGGTTGGGTGGACCCACCTATGGTTTTGTCCATGATTTTCGCACATGTCTTTTGGACGCGATGGTTTTCGGTCCATGGTATTGGATGCTTCGGCATGTATAAATATGTATTATTACATTGAAAGGAACATAATGAAAAATCAAGCTGGTAGACTCGGTTTTGGGATCCAGGGGAAAATCTTTGTGTATATGTGTTTTGTGTGTTATGCTCTCACATTATTTATTTTCTGTGTTTTAGAATTCGTATGCAAGTAATTTCTATACGGGGTTAAAACGTACAAGGTTATCCTTTAAGAGTTGGATAACTTGTTGTTGATAGTAGATATGATCTTCCACTTCTTTAACCTTAGAATTTTATATTAAATATCATGTGATGGAGGGTGGATGATATCCATAAATGTTGTTGGGAAAAGTATCCAATACGGAATGACCCTATCCCACTCTAAGGGTGATAGTACCTCAGCAACAACTGAATGCAAAGCTATTCAAGATTACTTCTTTATGAGATGAGAGAGAGAAGAGAAAAGGGATCCACTAACCGTTATCTTCCGCTAATGGTTGATCCAATCTTCCCTCTTTGCTGCTTGCTCCTAACTCCTTGCTCTTTCACCAGCCCAGCTACACAAAGATCCTGTAAAAGCACAAGGAAAGGAAACTACAAGAAGCATACATCCATAATTGATTCAAGGATTAGAATAAATCAAATATACAAGCATCAATTCACCATAGAGATACATGCATATAGAAGAACCTCAAATGCTTTATTAATGGAAGAAGTAAAGTTCTGAGAGTGTTACAACCATAATAGGCCCAATCCAGCAACACCTCCCAGCAGAAAGAAATCTCCTCTTCACCTCCTTCAAAGCAATCACCCAATAGTTCTATACTCAAACCAACAGCACTTCCTTACTTGCACAAATTCCAGCCCCCCTAGACCTCATGAGAGAGCTCTATATATAGGAGTTTTGGAGAAAGGATGAGTCAGCTTGAGGCTGGCATGAAGCTGACTAGTGTCCTCTCCCACTTCAGTTATACTTCAGTTCTTGAGTCCACTTGGAGTTTCTTGCTTCCACTTGGAGATCTAGATCCTCTTACTCATCACAAGGCGAATTCCCTGATCCAAGTGTCATTTTGGAAGCTTCCTGGGCATTTGACACCTTGCAGAATGACTGTGCCACTTGGCCAATCTCGCCCAGCGCAGGTAGCCTTCATTGTTTTTGACATTCAGCGCAGGTACAGAGTCGAGCAGTTGACATTCAGCGCAGATGCTCAGTGGAGCAGCTGACATGATCCAAAAATAGCTTGTTTTTGAGTGTTTTCAGGTGGAGAACTGATTTTCAGTGCTATGGTTTGCTGACCTTGTTCCTCTAGGGGTAGGAACAACATGTTTAGGGACTTTGGATCCCTCAGATTATTGACATTTCATGCTTCATGCTATAAGGCACAAAAATGTCTATAACAGTTGCCCCCTAAAGTATGAGGTCGTTTATCGGGTGAAATGCTTTATCAGGAGGATCCGAAGTTCATTCAATCGCTGAGAGGTGCCCTGTAATAAAATACAATACAATACATTATTTTTCATTCTGCTTTCATGATCTAGCTGAGGCGGGCATTCCCATGCTCAGCTTTATAAATTCATTTTGGTACATAGAACAGACGATCATCTGATGGTAGACTGATAATTCTCTGCTGAAATTATCATCCTTTGAGTAGGATGATAATCTGCTGCAATGATGTACATAACAAATGTATTTATATCCTGAATATATATCGCAGCCCGGATGGATGAAACTAGATCCGGGGTCTTCAAACTCGTTCGATCTTCACTCTAAGTACAAGTCGATCCATGTGAGAATTACGCTGAAGTCGAACATGGAAAGACATCGCTTGATTATCGGTCAATAATGTAAACCGTTAACAAGCGCGAGAGGAATCACCAATAATGACAATGACCCTCAAGGTACTGCAGTACAATTCACGTGGTGTGAATAAAGGACTTGGCGTCGAACACCACGCAAAATCTTCTGGTCGAAGGTCATTAATGTATACCTGTCGCCGGAAGTGAGAAACTTGCCATTGAGGCATGCAAGCTTCAAAGTACTGGGGGGTTTGTTCCTAGATCAACTTCTTGGATAATGAGCTGAAGTCGACAAGAAGCGACCTGTCAAAGGAGGGCCTTAATGAATCCCACATCAGTGACACGGAACGGAGCTAATGATTTTAGTGGAGGTGAAAACAATCTGTGAAATATGATTCAGGGTGGCGATCATGGGTGGATGAAGGATAATGTATGGCAGTGGATGGGACACGGTTGACTCTTTCTGAACAACATCTCTTGAACATATAACGACACTGATGTGATGGATCGGTAGCATTACCCCAGATGTGGATGGTTTGGCGAGGACCATGGTGATGAGACCGGTGAATGAAACAACCCAACCCGATGTGATACGGAGGACAAAGTGTCATGTTCAAGAGCGACTTGCTACCATTAAAGCTTTGAGGTTCTCCCAATTTTTCCCCAGTCATTTCTGACCAGTACCTCTTTATTTTTGTCAAGCTTGAGGAGGATAACATATGCTTGTTCTATAACCTGCCCTTCGGGCAAGCCCATCGCTATGTTTTAACGAGCTTAGCGATAGGGAAACTCGTTCTCGTCTAAAGACAAGTTTGTCGCTATTTAATCATTTTAACGAGTCTAACGACAAGGAAAACTCGGTCCTTTTCATTTTTAGAGAGTCTGAAAAGGTACAGAAAGTTAACTCCAAAATTCCTTTTTCGTCATCTAATCCCTTAAGTCCGAAAAAGTATAAAACCATACAGAAGGGATGAGTTTTCGATAACTTTAACGAGCCGAATAAAACAAGCGCTCGACGTTTTTGTGCAATAATCCCTCAGGTCCAAAAAGATTAAAATCTAGAGGAGGGATATCTCTTCCGGTCACTTTAACGAGCTGGAAGGCCAAAACTCGGCAAACTTTTCATATTTTACGAGTCAGGAGAAAAGAGCTCAAAGAAGACTCGTCTTTTGAGGAACGAGTGATAAACAGGGATAGCAGCGGATTCCAGGTACAGGTTGGAATTTTCCAATCACGGCAGTGTCACAAGGATGGCTAAGTGAAATCACTCTTCGCAGTTGTTCCTCAAAATGGGTAAATAATCATATGGAGGTGAACGATTGGCCAAATGAAATGGAGGTGGCGGGTGCAAACACGACCAAGGCTTTTATGGCTAATAAATTTACAATCACAATGGTTATTTACCGGTACTGGGTTCATTTTTTAAAGAGCTTGAATGCGCCAAAACACTGCTCAAAAGCTTATGTTTATTTTTTAACGAGCATGAACTATGACGCTAAAACTGCTCGGATCTTCGCTTTTCTATTTTTTAACGAGCATAAATTCCGCGGTAAAACTGCTCGAATCATATGGTCAAACTTTGATTTTTTACCATTACTAGCTTTTCTCTCTTCAAATATAGTACTGCTTTTTCAATTGCTGCAACAAACTTTGTTAGAAATGAATAATATTTGCATGAAAATGAGATTATAACCCTAATATCTCACTTTAAACTGTGTAAAAAGCCATTAAAAGGTGTTTTTACCTCATTTACCATTTCATTTGCATTTGGTTTGTTGGAGCTCTGGAGGTGCCTCTTCCCCCTTGATTTTCACCAGCTGATTCTAGGAGATTCTGCGGACGATTTTCGGCGCCGTCTGGACCAGGTAGGAGCTAAACCCTAGCTCTTTCTTTTCATGGTTTTCTTTTCCTGTTTTTTGCTTGTTTTCCGGTCTTTCTGAGCCCCTGGGGTTTTGCCAGGGCGCCCTAGGATCAGCGCAGGTTTCCCTTTCGAAACCTACACTGAAGGTCAAGCTGCCTTAAGGCAGCCTGACTCTCAGCGCAAGTGGGAGACTTCCTGCCTGCGTTGGGCTCAAAAAGACTGAGCTTTAAGGTTATTTTTGATGAATTTTTCGCCAGTTTTTCATCAAATCAGCAATTCACTCTTTCTCTTGTTTGCTTTGCAGGGAACCTTGAACAAAATGTCCCTTACATGGCGAGAACGAGAACATGAAGAGGAGGACATGATTGCCCTCCATGACCCGGTCACGGTGAACGCGCTGCGGAACTGTGGCCCGCTGAAGTTCTTCCGTATCTCTAGCATGAGAGCACAGATTTCTTTACTGCAGTATATGCTTGATGCTTGGGATCCTGTTAACCAAGTGTTCCAGATTAGGGGGAAGACCATCCCCTTGACTATAGAGGACATGTACTTCTTGACTGGGTTGTCAAGATGAGGTGCCCTCATTTCCTTATCAGGTACGGCCCGGGGAACTGATTCCACCAGAGATTATGTCCGCCAGTATTGCAGGGAAGGTTCTCAGCTGAGCAGAGACGGCAAGATTGTTATCCGTGAGATTACTGATCGGGCTCTCAGGTCCATTCTGTTCACTATTGGTAGGATGGCCGGCAGCGCAACTTTACATGTTGCCAACAGGTCTTATATGCAGCACGCCTTGGAGTGTCTCCACCCGAAAGTATTCAACTGGTGTGATGTGGTACTTGTTCAGATGAAAAGTCAATTGACCAAGGTAAAGGACGGGAAGCTGAAGAACTTTGGATTTGGTTCTATTCTGACTGCCTTCGCCTTGGAGAAAATCCCACTGATGCAGCCCCAGTACATCATACTTGACTTGCCTTCTCCGACCGAGCCACGCATGCAGAGGTGGGTTGACCACATGTCTAGGCATGCAGGTCAACCTCAGATTACTTTTACTGAGGCCTTCTTTAGGTGGTTCGAGCGCCAGGAGATGGCGTTTTCTGAGTATCCATATGTGGGTATGGATTTCCGAGGTGATCTGGATTTGGTGCTACCGGACGGCGAGCAGTGGGGTGCCATTGGTAAACTCTTTGACCATATTATTGTTTATTGTTCTTATTCATAATGTTGTTGTGCTTTATTCTATCAAGACTTTTAATTGTACTCTTGGGTGCATGCAGATATTGGTCCTGTTCGTCCCGCAGTTCGTCCGAGATCGCCAGCTGCTGCCCCGGCAGGGGAGCCTGCTAGGAGAGTTGTTATTCGCGATCTTGACGACACTGAGACCCTTACAGCTGTGCAGGAGCAGGTTGAGAGCCTTACTCGTGGCCTTCCGGATGTACAGATTGACGAGTTACCTTTACAGATGCAGCGGCATACTATTGGTGTGCCTAGACGATGGACTCGTCTCTTGCGCATGATTGCACAGGCCGTGACGTACTATCATGAGCACCACTAGGCTAGGGTGCCCCCTAGCATCTTTTTGAGTTTTTAGGTCATATGACCAATTTTGTCTTGGTTACAGAACATTATGTATGAACTTATATAAACAGCTTATATATTTTGATTTTTGGTTTTACTCTTTGATTTACGTGATCCATATGTACAATTTTTTGATGATGTGTCCTTTTATAAATGTTGCAAATGTCTATCTAACACATAGTTTGCTAATGAGTCAGTTAATGTGTTTAAGTTTCTTGAAATATGTTGATATTGAATTGAATCAAATCGTCTTTCCAAGATCTTAACCCTTAGGAACATGCGATAAATAGCTGGATTGCGAACAGAATATATACCATTGAGTTGTAGTATTACGAGCTGTGAGTCTAGCCTGACAATTAGTCGGCGTATGCCACGTGTGATGGCATCAGAGAGTAGTTCTATCAACGCGCTATACTCAGCGATGTTATTCGTTGATTGCCCAATACATACACCTCTGAAACTTACTAACTCGCCGCTTGGATCAAAAATGGCCCAGGCTGCGGAGGACAGGTTCCGCGAACTACGACTCGCTCCGTCGGCATATCCAACACATGTCTCCATAAGGTTTGACATCTGCAATGAACGAAAAAGGCGGATCACTCGACCAGAACAAACACTTTAGCGAAAACAAAATACAACAAAAGCATAAAGGTTACTATTTAAGCATAGTAACGCTTGAGGTACAACCCGTTGCGGGGCTGCGCCAGTGGAATTCCATCGTAATCCATTAACTTGTAGGCTCCTTTTGCTAACACCCTTTTAACAATATAGGGGCCCATCCATAAGGACTTGAATTTGCCTGCTCCCAATTTATCGGATTCTTGGTCATAAAGCAAGACCAAATCACCTTCTGAGAAGACACGGGGTTTGACATTTTTGTCAAACTGAGCCTTGACTCGTTTCTTATGAGCTTCGTTAGCCAAAGCGGCGTCACGACGGGTTTCATCCAACTGGATTAATTCCAAGAAACGAGCCTCTTCTTCTGAAGTTCCGGGGAGGAGGTCGATTGCGAGTTTAAGTGATGAAATTTTGCACTGGATTGGCAAGACTGCTTCCAGGCCATACACCAGTTGAAAAGGTGTGAACCCGGTTGCGTTCTTTACCGAGGTCTGGTAAGCCCACAAAGCTGAGTACAGGATTAGGTGCCATCTTCTTTTATGAACCCCGATCATCCTTTGCAACATACGCTTCAGGACCTTGTTGATTGCCTCAACTTGTCCGTTGGCTTGCGGATAATATGCGGTAGAGCTGTCGTGAGATAGCCCTAGCTTGGCAGCTAATTCGACCATCATGTGATTGCGAAAATGCGACCCATGATCTGTGACTATAGCCTGTGGTATGCCGAACCTGGCGACTACATGATTGAAAAAGAAAAGGGCAGCTGTTTCACCAGTGTTATCCAATGTAGGCATCGCCTCGGCCCATTTGGTAAAATAGTCAACCGCGACTATAATATACCCATGCCCCCCGGTCGAGGTGGGGTTACATTGCATGAAATTGATGCCCCACTTGGCGAAGGGTCCAACAGCAACTATTGGCTGTAAAGGTGCGGGTGGTCGTCTGGTTTTTCTATCAAAGATTTGACAAGCATGGCAACTTCCGACTGCGGTTATGCAATCTTTGAACATGGTTGGCCAGAAGTATCCTGCTCGTAAGATTCTTTGTGCTGTTGCATATCCAGACTGATGCCCTCCACACGCGCCTGAATGACAATCATTCAGGGCTTTTTCGGCCTCCTCATGGGTAAGGCACCTCCTCAGAACTGTATCGACACCACGACGGTAAAGTGTATCACCGACGATCATGTAGTCTTTTGCTTGGTATCGTATACGTTTTTGTTCGGAGCGAGAGGTGTTAGGCCTGAACTTTTGGGTTTGGAGATAAACTATGATATCTCCATACCACTCATCGCTTACAGATATCAGAAACAAACTTTCGTCCACGATTGACTCTTCCGATGTTTCATCGTTGGACAACGATGGGAGATCGCATAACAATTCTGCGAAAACTAGAGCTTTCTTTGATTTGGAGTTTACAAATTCCAGATCAAACTCTTGAAGGATCGCTATCCATTTTGAATATTTTCCCCCCAGCAACTGTCGTGACAGTATATAAGTCATGGGGTTGCAATCTGACAGGATGGTAGTTTTCCGAAAGAGGACATAATGTCGAAATCTTTGAATCGCTTGAACAGCTGCAAGCGCTAGTTTTTCAACATAAGAATATTTACTTTCTGTATCGTTTAAGTTTTTACTTAAATAATAGATAGGATGTTCTATTCCATCAACTTCTTGAACTAAAACCATCGCAATGGTCGTATCTGCTGCAGCTAGATACAGGTTAAAATCTCTTTGATAGTCTGGGGCGTACATTAATGATGCTTTTGTTGGCATTATGATTCAAGTGTTGTCCTTGATGGCAACTCACTCAGAGGTTGGTACAGATACTCAGAAGTTGGTACAGGTAATGGCAACTTAATCAGAAGACAGATCCTAGTACAGCGTACCAAGGAAGTTCATACACGCAGGTTTGTTAAGCCCAAGTCGCGTGTACACGCAGGTTGGCTTCAGAAAAAGCGCGTGTATGTGGAAAAGTACCTTTGGTCCATGGCGGTTAGTCCTTGGAAGTTGTGCCTATGGTTTCGGACCATTGTGTCTCGACGGGCGTGTCGATCCCTAGTTTTGAAGTTGATGGTATTGTGTTTCTATGGTTTTTGGCTCTTGGTATTGAACAAGGCCTAAGGCTATATAAGGAGAAGATCACTAGGCAAAGGGGGATGGATTGTGGGTGTCTGACGCAGTGAGAAGATCTGGTATTGCTGGTTATCTGTTCGGGACGCTTGGCAAGGGTCGGATCTGACAGCAAAGGCAGAAGTAATCATTTCTAGATCTGCACGCGGGTTGCCTTTGGAGAAAGCGCGTATACACGCGGTTTTGGTACAGTGAAGTAGCGTATGCATGATAAGGGTTGATATTTCAGGTTGTTGCTGATTCTGGTGGTTGTTGCAGAGTTCTAGATTCTGGTTTGGGTTCTGTGTTCTTGATGACAGGGTTTCAGTGATTCGGTATTGGGTTGTTTAATGAATTATGATGCAAGTATAAGTTGATGATTGTATTGCGGTAATGTTTGCTTTGTACTCTTGGATCCAGTCTGAAAATTGATGAAACGTGGTCCCTGAAGGTTGTAGGGTCAGCACCTACGTACTAGTAAATGGATCAGCTAGTACAAGAGCTGAGGGAGTTGTAGCTCCCTTCCAGAAGTAGTTGGAAAACGAAAGAGAGGGTTGTAGCCCTCTGCAGGTTGTAGCCTGCATACTGGTAAAGGACTGCACCAGTATATTGTAAAAGAAGTTTCTCATTAAAGAAGAAAGAGACGAATTGCAGCAGGTGGTTTTCACCCACATTGGGTTTCCACCTTATATCATGGTGTTCATGTGTGTGGCTCTTGTGTGATGTTCTGTTCTGTTATACTGCACCTGTTTACTGTTAAATTGCTTAATAATGTTCTGATGCATTTACTGAAGATAAGATTAACTGAATCATAAGATATCTGCATATACGCTAGTTGCTTTAGACACAGTCGCGTGTACACGCGGATTCACTTAACTGAAGTCGCGTATATGTTTCTGAGTATGAAATTGAAAAGGTTTTATTGATCTGATAATACTGATTCACCCCCCCTCTCAGTATTATTTCCAACAGCTTTTACTAGACAATCTTTCAGAGCATCAAAGGAAGCTTGCGCCACCTGGTCCCAGACAAAAGGTACATCCTTTTTCAATAGACGAGTATAACCCTTAGCAAGTTCTGCGTAATTTGGAATGAACCTCCTTAGAAAGTTTGCTTTCCCTTGGAGTTTCTGAATCTGAAGCAAATTTGAAGGTGGAGGCAAATTAATGATTGCCTGAACCTTGCAGGGGTCGAGACGAATCCCATCTTTAGAGACTACAAAGCCAAGTAAACGACCAGAACCGACGCAAAACACACATTTGTGCGGATTGAGTCTTATCTTGTAGTGTCGGCAACGTAGAAATATCGCTCTTAAATGCTGCGGATGATCAGTCCACTTTCGCGAATGAGCCGGAAGATCGTCGAGATAAGGTTGAAAAATGTTCTTGATGTCATGGAAGGCATAATTCATCGCCCTCTGAAACGTCGCCCCTGCGTTCTTTAAACCGAAGGGTAATTTTCGATAAGCGAATGTGCCCCACTGACAAATAAATGCAGTCTTTGACTGGTCCTGTGGGCGGATATTTATTTGATTATACCCGGAAAATCCATCCATAAATGAAAAGATTTCACATCCGGCGCATTCATCAATTATCTGGTCGATGAAGGGTGTAGGGTAGTTGTCCTTCGGACAAGCTTGGTTTACATCCCTATAATCAACACACACTCTAATCGTCCCTTGTTTTTTCATAACAGGGACAATATTCGATACCCAATCGGTTAGAGGAACCGGGTAGATGAACCCAGCATGGAGGAGTTTTTCAACTTCCGCCTTAATGGTAGCGGCTTTCTTCGGGTGCACCTGCCGAAGCCGTTGCCTTACTGGTTTGACATCAGGATACATTTTAATTTCATGTTCAACGATACTCGAGTCAATGCCTGGCATTTCATCATATGACCATGCAAAGACATCTCTAAATTCGTGAAAAAGAGCGTTATATATTTCCAGTTCTGAAGGGGAACAACCTTTGCCGACATAAATATTTTCTACAATATCTGTTTTGGTCGAGATATTTATGGCTATAGTCTCTTCAATATTGGATAGGTTTCGCTCAGAATCCACCGTATTTACAGTATTCGTTAGGAACTCAAATACTGAAGGGTGATAAAGGTCACTTTGAGTATCTTCTTCATATTCCGGAAGAAGGGAACGATGGTGGTGATCATTCCATGGTGCCCCCTCAATCATCATTGATTGTAAGATTCCTTCGTCAGTCCCATGTACTTTCGACCAAGGATCTAATGGGGTTCCATATTCTCTAGATCTATCTACCCAAACGCTTGACGAGCGTTGATTTGGGCTCGCCTCCCATGCTTGAAACATTGATTGCTACAATATTTCTAAAGGGGTTGGGGGCAAAACCATTGAATGATCCATGTTGACCTTCGTGGAAGATATCATGTTGCAGGTTGCTACAAATGGTACATTTCCTATATAAATAGGAGGTGGTAGCACGAAAGTTCCCATCAATGTGGGGTCTTTCAATAATCCTACTCCGATATCTTGAATTGAATGTTTGCTCTCATGGATCATGGGAATGCTTCCTGTAACTTGTGAACCATTAGGGAGGAAATTCTGTTGGTCGACGATCGTAATCCCTCCTTCTAACGAGAATGCAATCTTCCTAAAATAAGTCGACACGACAGCTGCCATGGCATAAATCCATGGTCTACCCAGTAGGATGTTATAGTCAAGATTTCCATCAATGACTTCTACATCAATTTCTACTGTCTTTCCTCCTAGTTCGACTTTCAAGTTATTAAGGATACCGTAAGGGGTATAAGTCCTTCCGTCGAAGGCTTTTAATGTCGTCGAAGATTGCGACAAGGTTGGAGATCCTAAAGTTTTCCAGCAACTCATTGACATAATACATGTCGAGGCTCCCTCATCAATTATCGTTCTGTGAACAGTTTTGTTGAGTGCTTTCACTTGAATAAGGAAAGCTAGATGAGCTGGTAACTGAGGATCATATCCCTTGTGATCAAAGGATACTAGATTGGAATCCTTAGGATCAACCCCACCAATTGCCGATAACAATGCCTGCCTTTGGGTTGGACAATTTTGTAGCACTTCAAGAGTCGACATAGCGGATGGCGATTGGGCCAAATATTCCACTATATTATAATGCTGCGCCGCTCTGGCGCGAGGATTAAATGTCGACTTGTGTACTACACCCTTCGGCGGTTTTATTGTTAATTCAGGGATGGTGGGCGTTACAACTTCTGTCGAAGTTGTTGTCGAACTACTTGGTTGATCTTTACCTTTTTCGTTCGACACCTGAGGATTCCCATAATCTTTGTTCCTTGTCGAAATCAAGGCATCATTCTGCTGTTTCGAAACAGACAACATTAGGACTTGCGACGGGGAAGCATTTCCACTATCAACCAGATTTTGACCTGGGTTGGGAAATGGATCAGTTAACACAGCTGAGGTTTGGGAACTTTTGAAGAACCTCTTTAACTCAGCTTTGAATGGGCAATTCTTTGTGGTATGATCCTTATCATGACATATTAGACATGGATAATTTTGTTTCCCTTTGCCAGGAGGGTTTGAAGAATCTTTTCCAGGGGATGACTCACCCTGTTTCTTCTTCTTCCCTTTGTTTTGTTTCTTCTTGCTTCCTGGTTGATTGGTTTCTTTGCCCTTATCTTCCGATACGGCATTTACTTCCGAAGCAAGAATTTCTTCTTTTGCATTTTGATCCGAATTCTTACGGGCTTTCTTTGATGAAGCCTTTATCGATTTCGCGTTTGCCGTGCCAATCACGCCGTCACCGGCATGAGAGTCACTGTTTGATTTAGGAGGAGGAGGAATTAAAAACTCTGGTCTAGGGGCGTCAGGTATTTTGTCATAGAGCGTGCCGGACTGAGTATAAACTAAGTCCAAATATTGTGCACGAGCAATCACTTGCTCCTCTGTTATAACTCCCCCCTTGGCCACATCTTCCGTAATAGCTGGAAGTAACGACTTTATGAACCATTCAGCTAATAGCTGATCGGGAACATATGATTTCACCATCCTACGACGACGACGCCACTCATGTATATGATCAGATATATGGGTAGCAGTTGTCTGTTTGAAGTTGGTTAATATCTCTGTTCCCGTTTCATACCTTATCGGTAATTGAAAGTGGGTTAAGAAAGTCGTGGGTAGGGAACTAAAATTGTCGAAAGAGGCTCTTGGCAATTCAATATACCATTTAGCCGCTGGACCTGTCAATGTCCTCTGAAAAAGGCGAAGTCTTATCGAATCGTCGTTAAGGGTGTTCGACGAACACCACAGATGAAAAGTCATCACGTGATTCGACGGGTCTTCACCTGGATTTCCATTGAATTTAGGAATGTCAGATGGAAGTTTATGAGGAATCGCTGGCCACCAAGGGGCATAAGCAATCGGATCGTTGGTTAAACGATGTAAATCGGGTAACTCTAAAGTTGCCACGAATGGTAACTGTTGATTCAGGTTAGGCGAAGCGTAACCAGGGTACGATGGAATCGCTTGAGCAGTGGGCCTTTGCATACCAGCATAATGTAATTGATGTTGGTATGACTGATACGGTTGGTGGACTTGACCACTGTAAAGTGGTTGGTTTTGACCGTTTTGGATATACGGTTGTCCATTATTCGCAAAGATCTGCTGCTCAGAACCTTGGTACACTTGCTGGAACTGCGGTTGTTGGTATTGTACAAGCCATGGTTGTGACGCCATGTTCTGTTGCGCCATGCTAACCATTGGACCAAGGTGTGGGGTAATTTTACCCGTTTGTACTTGTGTCGCCCCACCAGTTGGTGATTGTGGTTGTGACCCATGGTCAAGCGACTGTTGCATTACAACCTGAGAAATCTGAGGTTGACATGTAACAGGTATCGCTTGAACTTGCGACATGGTTACAATAGCCGGGGTGGTTGGGATGTTCGTCACAGGTACACACTGTTGCATAGAATATACAATCCTTGGTTGTTGGGGTAGCATAGGTACCCAACTACTTGATGCAATTCCAGTATAACCAGAATACTGTTGAGAACTGCCATATGGATATCCTCCCGGAGGAGGTAATGAAAGGGCATACTGCCCCCCATATGGTAGCAATCCGGAACTCAGAGGGATTGTTAGTCCTTGAGGACTAGATGGCCCAAATTGACCTCCATGAGGATCAATCTGTCAAGTTTTAACATAAGAATTACCGGGTATTACTCCGGATGAACAAACTGGAACAGACCATACTGTCGAAATAGTCCCTTGGTGGACTCCTTCTAGCTGTTGAGAGCTAGTTGGGACTGCTGGTATGCCGGCAAACATCGTTGGAGTGACGGCAGGGGCTTCTGCTGTCGCTGTGTCATTTGACACAGTCCTAGATGATGACGGTTGTTCAGACATTTTAAGTCTATCCAATAGATTGCCTAGTGATTCTACAGGGACCTCCACTTGTGGTGGATTAACCTCTGATGAAGGAAAGAGAGTGACCCCTACTCCAAAATGAGTTGGAGTACTTGCTTGCGGATCCTCTACAATTTCCTCTATCGCAATCAAACCTGGTGGAAGAGGAAGACCGTCAGGTCCGTAAAATATTTCTGGTGCCGAAGAAGTGGTTATTTCGACAGCGACAGTTGTTTGGGGAACAAAACTTTCTGGACCGGTTACAGATGGAACTGGTTCAGTTACACAAGTATTTGCCCCCAGACTAGGATCAGTATTACTGTCCTTCTATGGCTGTTGAAATTCTTCTATAGAGGCAGGGTTTCCAGAAATGTTAGAAGTAACCAGAACCTCAGTTGCAGTTGGAACACTTGTTCTAACTTTCAAAGGAGATTTTGAACCGGTTAAACGAGTTCGCTTTGCCCGTACTGTTTTCGATTCCGGGGACAAAGACGGTTGACTCGTAAGCCTCCGCGAACGACGGGGTTTCAATTGACTTTCTTCCACGATTGCGGATTACTCGATCAACTAAAATATTAAAAGGGGAAAATTGTGTTTCCGAATTGAATGAATTTTATTAGACGCTTTTAAACACAACTTGCTTTTTCACTTTTTAAGAGTTGAGAAAAAGCTAAAGATGACTCTAGTCTCCTTCGATGTATTAACGAGCCCGAAGTGACAAATGCTCGGTTGGACTTTTTCAGTTATAGAGTTTGAAAAAGGCCAAAAGAAACTGCTCTGGAGATCTAGGCAGAGGGTGTGCCAAACCTTTCGCAAAACCACAGAATACGTTTTACGGTACGAGTGGTCGATCTTCGTGAATGTTGTGTTCACTGCATTGCGATTAGTAGGGCGGCCGACACGGTTTCCTATGGATAAACGCTTTATTCCTATAGGGGTCTCCCAATATATACGCGACGGTACGTGGGAGCACAAGTCCGTATTAGTGCCACCGACTCTCAGGAGGAATCACCCACCTTCGTCGAGATCGACAGTCACTACGTTTAACGACGCCGGAACACGTCTCTAGCTTAGACCTCTAGATGTTTGCGTTATGTTTCAAAGCGTTGTTAGGTTCATTCAATATATTTTAAGTTGATATTTTTTAAAGTTTGCCTTTCAAGGTTCACCACAAGATGTATTGATACAAATTCCTAAATGCAGTCTAAGATGAGAAGCAAGCTTTTTCAATCTTTTTGACTTATGAAAATCTTAACTACTGAGGGAAAAGAGGGACAAAATCTTTTCACACAGATCAAAGAGCACTCGCTAATGCACTTTTTCCCTAAATCAACATACAAACTTATATGCAAAATGCAAAGATGCAGGTATTTCTTTTCTCTTTCTTAAAGTTGGTGTAATGCAAAAAGAAAGCTGTTGTATAATTTTTTGAATTCAATTTCAAGTGAAAGCAAACAAGCTTGTCCAGAATCAAAAGACACCTTAAGATTTACTTGTTTCAACACTAGAAATATATAAATTCAAACAATATGATGAAAGTAAAAGCTCAATCAGCTATGAACATCAAACAAACTAACTCTTAAGATCAAAACGACACTTTATCACAGGTCTAGATCTAAGAGGCCACAGCAAGACTAGTTCACTTTCGTTATGGGAAACTGTAAATGTACAAGAAATACACAAAGAACAAACACAGTTTCTTTATACAACTGAGGCGGAATAGTGACAAGGAAAGTTGGTTTTAGATAGGCACACTGACTGGTAACAAACAACAAAAACAAGAGTGAAAACAGGGCAAGAAACAGCAGGAAACCCCAGCAGCACAAGGCAGGACTGGTCCAGCGCAGGTGGAACACTGCCTGTTTGACCTTCAGCGCAGGTAGCCCCTTCGGGAACTGCGCTGAAATGCAAACAGCCTTTGTACAGCCTGCACTGAAGAACGAAACTTTCGTTTCTGGTGGTTTCCGGGTCACAGATTGCTCAAAATTCACAGTTTTTGCTCAAATCAGAAGCTATCAGTCAAGGACACACTAAGGGATGACAAGGAGGATGAAAAGCTATCACTAAGAGCTTATTAGAGTCCTTGTGGATCAGCTCTTCAAATCATAAACTTGCCCAGAAACTGAGCTAGAGTAGCTGCCCTCTATTTTGCATTTGAAAGATTCAAACACAGTTCGATTCGGTACTCCCTTTGTTTATGAAATGAATAGCAAAAACACAAACAACCAACAAGATACGATCCCCAGCGGAGTCGCCAATTTGTTGTTGGGAAAAGTATCCAATACGGAATGACCCTATCCCACTCTAAGGGTGATAGTACCTCAGCAACAACTGAATGCAAAGCTATTCAAGATTACTTCTTTATGAGATGAGAGAGAGAAGAGAAAAGGGATCCACTAACCGTTATCTTCCGCTAATGGTTGATCCAATCTTCCCTCTTTGTTGCTTGCTCCTAACTCCTTGCTCTTTCACCGGCCCAGCTACACAAAGATCCTGTAAAAGCACAAGGAAAGGAAACTACAAGAAGCATACATCCATAATTGATTCAAGGATTAGAATAAATCAAATATACAAGCATCAATTCACCATAGAGATACATGCATATAGAAGAACCTCAAATGCTTTATTAATGGAAGAAGTAAAGTTCTGAGAGTGTTACAACCATAATAGGCCCAATCCAGCAACACCTCCCAGCAGAAAGAAATCTCCTCTTCACCTCCTTCAAAGCAATCACCCAATAGTTCTATACTCAAACCAACAGCACTTCCTTACTTGCACAAAATTCCAGCCCCCCTAGACCTCATGAGAGAGCTCTATATATAGGAGTTTTGGAGAAAGGATGAGTCAGCTTGAGGCTGGCATGAAGCTGACTAGTGTCCTCTCCCACTTCAGTTATACTTCAGTTCTTGAGTCCACTTGGAGTTTCTTGCTTCCACTTGGAGATCTAGATCCTCTTACTCATCACAAGGCGAATTCCCTGATCCAAGTTTCATTTTGGAAGCTTCCTGGGCATTTGACACCTTGCAGAATGACTGTGCCACTTGGCCAATCTCGCCCAGCGCAGGTAGCCTTCATTGTTTTTGACATTCAGCGCAGGTACAGAGTCGAGCAGTTGACATTCAGCGCAGATGCTCAGTGGAGCAGCTGACATGATCCAGAAATAGCTTGTTTTTGAGTGTTTTCAGGTGGAGAACTGATTTTCAGTGCTGTGGTTTGCTGACCTTGTTCCTCTAGGGGTAGGAACAACATGTTTAGGGACTTTGGATCCCTCAGATTATTGACATTTCATGCTTCATGCTGTAAGGCACAAAAATGTCTATAACAATAAAGTTCCATAAATGGGGTAACTTTTGCTGCAGTATGGAAGGAAGTGTTATACCACCATTCAACTAGAGGTAACCACTTGACCTGTTATGTTTGTTTATCATATACAAAAAAATGAAGATATCCTTCCAAACATTTGTTCACTATCTCAATTTTCTTGTCAAATTGAAGATGATAAGATGAGCTATGAGCTAATTACGTACCAAGACAAGAAAATAATTCCATCTAAAAATTTCCAGTGAAAATGGGGTCTGTGTCACTTATAATAATCTTTAGGTTTCAATGTAGCTTTTAAATTATTTCCATAAATGCAACAATAAATGTATTGGCTTTAAAAGGATGAGATAATGCATAAAAGTGTGCATACTTTGTAAGTCTATCAATTACCACCACGAAGACACTCTTTCCTCCAGACTAGGAAAAACATGTGGTAAAATCCATTGAGACCTCTTCCCAACGTTGACCTGGAATGGCTAAAGGTTGTAACAAACCTGAGGTCTTAATTGTCTCAACTTTATTTTTTTGTCAATCCAAACATTCTACCACAAACTTCCAAATATCAAATTTAAGGTCATCCCAAAAAATTCCTTCTTGACTCTGTGGTAGTTTTTAAAAAATCCTAAGTGCCCTCCTAAGGGGGAGGTGTACAATTCCAAAATAATATTTTATTTGACTTGGGAATTATTACAAAGATATAAACAATCTTTGTATTGTAATGAATCATTTTTCTAGCTAAATGTATCATCTGTATTGGGATCTTGCTACAACTTTTGAATGAGTTTCCTCACCTCTTCGTCATTCTTACATTCATCCCCTGTTTCGGTTATCCAATTAGGTTGGATAATAGAAATGGCACAAAGAAATGCTTCCACATCCTCATCCTTTCTTGAGAGTGCATCTGTAACAACATTTTTCTTCCCTTTTTTGCAGATGATTTCAAATTCATATCCCAACATCTTTATGACCCATTTCTTAGGCTCTTCTGAAGATAATATTTGTTCCAAAAAGTACTTAAGACTGTCATGATTTGTTTTTACGTTGAAGTGTCTTACCATTAGGTAAGGTTTCCATTGCTTTAGTGCATGTAGTATTTCCAACATTTCCTTCTCATAATTAGGCTTGTGTAAATACATTCCTTTAATTAGATGAATTTCAAAAGCAATGGTCTTCCCTCTTGCACTAAAGCAACACTAATTCCATTTCCTGAGGCATCACTTTGACAATAAAGGTTTTTGTGAAGTCTGACGTAGCTAAGACCTATGCTTGGAATATTGCCTCTTTAAGATGTTCAAAGGCCTTAGCTTATTTTGGAGCCTAAGAAAATGCATCTCTCTTCAGTATTGTTATTGGAGGTGTTGTTATTCTCCCATAATTCTTAACAAACTTGCAATAATACACTATCAACCTGAGAAATCCTTGAAGATGCTTTATGGTTGTGGGGATTTTCCATTCCTTAATGGATTTAATTTTTTTAGGGTCTAACTTAACACCCTCATGAGAAATAATATGACCCAAATATTCCACCTCATGTACTCCAAAGAAACATTTGGAGGTTTTTGCATATAATTGTTTCTTCTCCAATAGTTTGAGCACTCAGTCAACATGTTGAACATGATCCTTCCAAGACTTGTTGTAGATTAGTATACCATAAAAAATACTAACACACATTTTGTAAGGAAGGGTTTGAAAATGGAATTCATCAAAACTTTAAATGTAGAAGGTGCATTATAAGGCCAAAAGGAATGAACAAAAATTCATAATGACCCTCATGAGTTTCGAATACTATTTTCAAAATGTCTTTTGTCTTCATTCTAATTTGATGATATCTTAAATGAAGATCCAAATTGGTGAAGTAAATTGCTACATGTAAAGCATGCAACAATTCATCAACAACAGGAATGGGAAATTTATCTTTAATAGTGAGCTTGTTGAGATCCCTATAATATGGATACATATGCCATGATCCATCTTTCTTGTGCACCAATACTATTGGAGTAGAGAAGGAACCTTGACTAGGTTGAATTATACCAACCTCTAGCATTTTTGCAACCATACGTTCAGTTTCACTCTTTTGGGCATAGGGATATCTGTAAGGCCTAATGTTAGGAGGAACACTTCCTAGAATCAAATCAATAACATGATCATGATCATGAATATGTGGGAGGCCTTTGGGAGGATCAAATACCTTGGAATGATTTCCCAAGATTTTTTGGAGATCTGGAGAAATATATGATTTCAATGTTTGAACCTCTAGTGAGCATAATTTGCAACTACACGTCATTGTTGTTTCTTTAGAATCTTTTCCATCCCATTAGATATGATTAGCTTTCATGTTTTCCCTGCGGTACCCCTTAATTCAACTTCTTTTCCTTCCCCAAAAAAATTCTAGAGCATATCTTGAAAATTAAAAGCTATCATCCCAAAATATTGTAACCATTGGACTCCTAGTACAACATCAACATCACCCATTGGAATGGAAAATATTGGACTATTCAATACATGTTCCCCCATGGTTACCTTGATATTATGGCATTTTCTAGAAAAAATTATAGTTCCTCCATTTGCAACCATCACTTGAAACTCTAGTGTTGGATAAAGGAAGCAATTCAATTCCTTGACTATCTTAAAATGAATAAAATTATGGGTACTACCCGAATCAATCAGAACTATTACCATTTTCTTCTTGATATATCATTCTATCTTGGGAGTTTGATGAGTAGTAATTATTGCCAATGCAATATGATATATGGTCATATTTATTTCTTCTTTCTCTGGGGTTGGTTCCTGGTGTATATCCTCCTCTTTTGATGTTTCTTGCTCCTTTTATTCCTCCTCTTCAAAATCTATGTAGAATCATTTCTTCTCAGCACACTTATGACCTTTAGTGTATTTGCTATCACAACTGTAACAAAGCCATATTTTTCTTTTTTCCTCCAATTTTTTGGTGTCAACCTTGTAGGTTGTGGAAGGGTAGGAGAAACAACACTTCCATATTTATATTTGTGAGTGGTAGACTTCCTTGTTGCCATAAATTTTCTTTCAACTTTTCTTGCCACCTTTAATGCCTTCTCCAATGAATTGGGTTTTGAAAGGAAAATTGTATGTTGGATGTTATACTTCAAAGTCCTCATGAAGACATCAATCCTATGATCTTCTGGAATATCAGTTACCCTAATATTCAATTTTTTGAGGTCCTCAATTGCTCCACCATTGAAGCCTTATGTTTGAGATTTATCAATTGGTTAAAGAATGTGTTTCTCTTTCTATCCTCATAATTTTCTATCATTTCCTCTGTAACAATTAACCAAGTGACAAGTGGTTTACAAGAAAAAATCCATTGATACTATACAAACTAATTGGGTTATAGATATAAAGATGCAATGCATACCTTTTGTGTCTGTTGGACATCATTGAGATCAAAATATTGCTCCATCTGTAGTATCCATGTTATCGGATCATTGCCATCAAACTTCCTCATATCGATCTTTGGAATGTGGTGGGTCTTAAACCCAACACTAGAGTATCTAGAATCATAATTCATATTCCTTTTGTACTCATCATGATTTTATCGAATTACCTTGTCACCACTAAGAAGCCTTTCATCTAGCAACTTTTCCAAACCTTCCTTCAACCCTTCTATCTTGACATTCATCATTGCTTACATGGATACTTTTAAACCATCATTCAAAACTCCCATGCCTCATTTTATACCATCTATCTTAACATTCATCATGGCTTCTAGCTCATTTTTTGTTAATTAGAGCGGAATTTGTTGCACTTGGTCTCGTAATTTTGATATATCATGTTGCATTTCTTCCTCTTATTCATGTGTCATAGTAGATATTTCTGGTTTCTTACTAGGTGTATCCATTTTTATTTTTATTTTTAGGCATTTTGGAAACAAAAATTGATATCTATGCTTCACTATGCCCTTTGAATCACTTCAAACTATTTTTTCAAACAAAAGCTATGCAATATTATTTTTAAAAATACACACTTTGTTCTTGATTTTAGGAGCTTGATCTTGAAACTATTATATATCTATAATTTTGGCTCTTCAAGGTCTGAAATTTCATCCTATGGTATCCCTTTGAATATTATTTCCAAAGCCACAAGTCATACCAAGATTGGATTCTTCAAGATAAAGGTATGCCCAAACTCCCATGATAAACTGATTATGAACTAGTTCAGTAGAGAAAACATTTACGAAATTCCATGTGTTACATTTTCAACCTTCAACCCTAAAAATGATACAAGAAAAATTATAGTCTGTGCATTTTTAGTCACTATTTGTCAAATTCAAATCTAATACCTGTAAAGAATTTATGGCGATTTTCCCTAGGTCATTTGTTTGAGACTGAATTCTCTTGCATGCTAAAACCCTAACTTATTCTGACCATATATCAAAAAATATAGTGAACTAATATCTAAAATTTTTACACAAATTTCACCAAGAATTTTTCTCCACATGGTCGAAATTTCAGCTTCTGAAGCTTCGTACAAAAAAATTTATAGCGAAAATTCCATGATGACCTGTTTGATGCAACGAAACCCTAGAATCCAAATCTCTAGTACCCAATGTTATGCAACTAGCTCACAAAAGGAAGGAAAGATAGATCAACGACTTAAATATTATCCTCTTCGAGGGGGAAACCTCCTTTAAATTACATAAATGAAAAATTCTTGGATGATACAATAGATAAGACCTCCTTGGTATATATAGGAGTTTAAAGGGTCACAATATAATCAAAGCCTTATAACAGGTAAAATTTTAGGGGCTATTATTCCTCATGTGGGCTAATTTTCCATGTTTTTTTCGAAAAAACATATTCACAAATTTCCTTTTCTTCTAAAAATGATTCACCCAAATTTTATAGTAAAAAAACAATTACCTTAAAATTCACCAAAATTTTATATAGAATAATATAAAATCATTATAAATGTAAATATTTTTAAGAAAATATCACCAAACATTTCACAATTTGCATATTAGGGATTAGTAAGTTTCACCAAGGTTTTTAAATTTTAAGATAAACTTCCATCCTTAAAATTTTCCTTGCTACATGACAATAACAATGTAAGGGCACAACAATAACAATAGTGGGCTTCTATGGGGCACAAAAATAACAATAGGGGGCTACACTAACAATAACAATAAGGGGGATACACTAGTATTATAGGGACCTAACACTAAATAGGCATATGAATGGTATCAACAAAAGAAAAAAATTGAAAGCCAAGAACAAAAGCCTCAAAGCAAGGGTGTTGATGAATCAACAAAGGAAAACAATGCAAAGAGACAATGTAAGTGTTCTTCTCAAAGCATCCAGAGCCCTTTGATGTTGATTTTTTATAGCTCGGGAGGTACCCAAGCCTTAGGATTTGGGGTTGGGAGGTTGGAGCGCCACAATAGGGCATTATGGGCTTGGAACCCAAGGTGTGGGTTTTGCACCCAAGAATGTAGGTGTGAATCTGTGACCCTACTAGACATTTGATGGATGTAGATGATACAGGATGTCTGGATGAATCTAATGCTTCAAGAATCATCAAATTCTGAAATTTTTTTATGTATATATATTAATTTTTTAAGTTAATATATGTGGTTGTAGGTTAATTTGGGAGGAAAAGAGCAAGTCAGCTTGTGTCCAAACTAGAGTTTTTGACACCACATGTAGCCCTCACATTTGTGTATAAATTGAGGTGAGTTGAGAAGTCATTTCCACATCCACAAGTGCACAATTCATAAGAAAATAACATCTAAAGTTGAGTCGCAGGTCGAGGGAGACAAAGTAAGGAGGAATGACGCTAAGTTTTGGGCACATTTGTGATTATTTGTTGGGCCAAGTGAAAGGACAAGGAGGCTACATCTTCAAAAAAGAAAATTTTGGTGGTTTTGTGTTTGTTTGGCATTGTATTCTCTTGTGAAATTGAACTGCATACCTGTTTTGGAGATTCAGGAAGGTTGCATCTCTAAATCACACATTGTGAGGGGGCCACAAGTCTAATCAGAGGGTTGGAAATTATCCCAAGTACTAGTGCAGAGAAACAGTGACACAAGAGAGGTATGCTACAGTTGTAGGAGGTTGTTAGAAGGTGAAATTGAGGGTTAACAATGAGCTAATTGTTGCGTTGACCAGTCAGCGTTACCTACAACAAAAGTGCACCAGATTTGAAGGTATGTTGATGTTGTTTTGATGTTTAATTGGTGCTAGGTGGATGGTAGCTTGTAGATTCCATGTGGTTGGGAAAACTTAGATGGTTAGCAACCATAACCTAGGAGCAGATTCTATAGTGAGTTTTGACAGTTGTATTGGGCACTTGGTCATTGGTGGAGCTCAACAAGAAGTGTCCAAGTGTAGCCCTTGATTAATTGTCACAAAGGTAACTTGGCAGCTAAAGTTGGGTGATGTTTAGAGCCTATGAGTATCTCTTTGAAGGATGAAGGAAGCTACTAGAAGAGGTAATTTGATGCTTAGGGATTGGCCAACCTAGAGGACTAGATTGGATGAGCCAAATTTCATTGTAGTAGAAGTGACTTGCAACAGTGATAGTAAACAACTATCCCAGAGTCTCTATGTATTGTTCCTTGATGGACTAAGGAGCAACTAATGAGAAAAGTGGGAGTTAAAAGACCAACAGGTTATAGGGTATGACAAAATAGCTATGAGGTTCACTACATTAGATAGACCATCAGATTGTCTTGTATTTGTGTTCTTGTACTTGTGGATATTTGAGGGAAATTATCACTTGTATGGGAGTCATTGAATGTTGTATTATATGTTGATAATATAATGAATATTGGGTTGTTGTACATGTTTTTGTAAAACAATGTATATTTTTGTGCACCAGTAGATTTATTGTTGTATATTGTTCCACTGTGAAAAGTAGATTTGTTGTGATTCTCAGTTTGGTAGCGTCAAATATTTAAGATTCTATCCTAGACACTAGGGTCGGGGAAAATCAAAATTTGACAACCATAAACATATCTTTATACATGAGGACATACAACATTCTCTTCTTGGGGGAGATGTCAATTCTCAATTTTGGTGGAAATTTTCCATGTTAATAAACCATATATTGGCCTAAATAAACTTATCCTCCATAACTTTTAGAACTTTTCTCTTCCAATAAACACTTCAAAATATATTTTACCATCTACTTTTAATTTTTGAAATTTAACAAATTTTATGCATTATAATTCACTTTTACCAATTTTTTTATAAGAAATAATATATTTTCATAATTCCTCATTTGTGGAGCTATTGATAGGCGAGTTAGGTAAAACCAAGGACATGAATTTTGTTCTTGTTTTCCCTATATGGTTTCCTATTGGTTCTACAAGAAAATCCATGCACGACCCTAATCAATGTGCAATCAACATGGTTGCTCAATACATAAAAATGTAGATTTTAGGAGAAAATTCACCGAGGTCTTAGAGCTTGGGATTTTTCCTTGATTTCTCCCATTGTGGAGGTCAAATCCCATCCATACAAATGCTCAAAATAATTAGTTGGCTAAGAAGAGGTTTATTAGTAGTTGGTTTTGTTTTCTTATGTATAAATGAAAACCTAGTGAATTTTGAATGATATCTTTAGATTTCAAACTTTGTGATTTGTATTGTGATCTTTATATTTAGAAAAAATGTTCATGGAGGCTCTCTTTCAAGCTTCACTTTCACTAATACATGTAAATCCTTTAGTTTTATTATATTGTAATCTTAATTGTGAAAGCTAAGGTATTGGAGGGCCCCCATTGCTTGAACTTGTACACACTTTTCTTTAATGTGTATAGTTGAGGATGCTGGTATATATTTCTATGTTATCATTTGTTCATGTTCATACTTTGATGTTCAAGAAAGCCTATATTTTCATTTGATTCAATTATATTGTTCATACACTAATCATTGTACTTTTCTTGTTTATAATTGTTCATAATTCCGATCCAGGTGGATATTGGTGGCCACCCTCAAATTCTACTTGGACCCCCAACACTATCTCTTTCAGTTTTTCAGTTTCCTTAATTGTAGCACAATTTACTATTTTTAGTAGTTTTTCGGGTCCTGAACTTCCGAAGTTGTTTTGAGGCCCTAAATTGCATTTCTAGAGAAAACGGAGAGACTGGAAAAGTCCCAGAGGGAATAACTTGTTATTTTTGGCCTACTATTTGAGATATTCGAAAGAACGTATTATGATAGCCAAACGGAGATCATATGCCAAAGTTACGACCGTGGGAAATTGTTATACCAATTTACACAAATGTGGCCCATAGTTTTGGTGCTTCATCTCCTAGTGTAAGGTTTCTGGATGTTTGTTTCAGGGAAAGCTAGTGTCGATTAAAAATGCTAGTCCCACTAAGATGGGTAGCTATCTTAGAAACAAACAATCAAAGCCTTTAGAGAGTTCCTTTAAGTGTGATAGATTAAAGGGAAGAAAAGAGGACCAACCTGGATCTCTCGCTTGGATCCTTGCTTGATTTCTCTCTCCCGTGATAGAATTTTCCACTCCTCTCCTACTTTTCCTACTTCAAAGAGTACCTGTAGAGTCGAAGTAATAGAAAACCATCAAAGCATCTCCATCTAAAACATCATAAACAATGTGGAATCAGAAACACATTGACCATACAATTGCATTCATAAATAATAAGATTCATAAACACACGATTATATGGAGGAAAACTCAAAGAACTTTATTAATAGTGAAAGAGAGGATTACAACCTAGCTATTTGATCCAGCATCATCCTCCTAGTGTAGAAGCCCTCTTCACCTCATGAATAAGCAAATCACCCAATAATGCAATGTATCTTCTCACAGATAAACCGACAGCACTTCCTTACAAAATACAAAATTCCAGCCTCTAGATCTCTCAGATGAGGGATCCATTTATAGATTTCTTGCAAAGGTGTGAGTTAGCTTTGGGTTTTTGATTAGTTTCATTCCATTGATAGTTCTTGGTTCCACTTGGAGAATTCATTGATCTCTTATTCATCCCTGGGCGAATTCAGAGAGGCAAGTGTCATAGGAGAAGTTTCTGGAAGATTCCATGATCATCCACTTAGCAAACTGTCTCTGCCTTTTGTCTATTCTCAATCATCACACCCCACAGAAGGCCATTTCAGTATGCATCACACCTGGCCAGTGTGGCAGCCAGTATGCATCACACCTTGACCATGGAGCAGTCAGTATGGTCCAATTTTGGTCAGTTTTGAGTATTTTTTCAGGTGGAACTTCTAGGAAACGATGTAATCATATGACCATGATCCTTTAGGGTATGAAACAACACTTTTAGGGACTTAAAGGGCCCTTAGTTTACGGACATATGAGTTTGGGGTTACAGTTCCCAAATATGTCTATAACAGCTGCCCCCTAAAGCATGAGGTCGTAAATCTTCTGATGTCAGGTGAAATGCTTTATCATGAGGATCTGAGGTATTCGAAATAGAAGGTGACCTATATAAGATACAATACAATACATCATCATCATATTATTTTCATGATCTAGCTGAGGTGGGCATTCCCATGCTCAGTTTTATAAATTCATTTTCATGTACATAGGACAGACAATCATTTGTTGTTGTAGACTGGTGATTCTTCTCATGAAGAGTCATCTTCCCTGGCTTAGATCACTATCTATGCAGCTTCTGTGTACAATTGATGTCTTTATTTTCCTGAATATATTGCATCCTGGATGGATGAAACTAGATCTGGGGTCTTCAAAACTCGTTTAATCTTCGCCTAATGTACAAGTCGATCCATGTGAAAAGATGTTCTGAAGTCGAACATGGAAATACATCGCCTGATTACCAGCTAATAATGTAAGCTGTTAACAGACATGAGAGGAGTCACCGATAATGATGATGACCCTCAAGGTACTACAATATAATTCACGTGGTTTGAATATATGAGCCAATGTCAAAAACCATGTAAAATCTTTCGGTCGAAGGTCAATTATGTAAACCTGTCGCTGGAAGTGAGAAACTTGCCATTGAGGCATGCAAGCTTCAAAGTACTGAAAGTGTTGTTTCTAAGTCAAATTCTTGGATAATGAGTTGATGTCGACAAGAAGTGACCTATCGTAGGAGGGCCTTGATGTATCCCACATCTATGATGCGAAACGGAGCAAATGATTTTTCTGGAGGGGAAAACGATCTGATGATATAAGGTTCAAGAATGGCGGTCATGAAAAATGAAGGGTGGAGGTATTGCAGTGGATGAGGCGTTTGCTGGATGGTCATTCTCTTAATGACTTCTCTTGAACATATTGGTGACATTGATATGGACTGGTAGCGTTAACCCCATGGATGGTACGGAGGACCAATGGTGATGGTGAATGGAGAAACCCAACCCAACTCGATCATGGTGATGGAGTGAAAGTGTCATGTTCAAGAGCGACCTGTTACCAATAAAGTTCTTCAATTTTTCTTCCCTTTTTCCCCAACCATTGCATACCAGTACCTCTTTATTTTTGTCAAGCTTGAGGAGGATAACATATGCTTGGTCTATAATCTTCCCTTCGAGCAAACCTGTCGCTTTGCTTTTAGCGAGCGTAGTGTCAGTGAGACTCGTTCTTGTCTGGGTGGACAAGTTTGTCGCTATTGTTTTAACGAGTTTAATGACAAAGATAACTCGGTCCTTTTCATGTTTAGATAGTTTGAAAAGGGACGAAAAGGAAACTCCAACAGTCCTTTTTCGTGGCATAATCCCTTAAGTCCGAAAAAGTATAAAATAATACGAAAGGGATGACTTTTCGATCGCTTTAATGAGCCGACAAAGACAAGCGCTCGATCTTTTTGTTTAATAATCCCTTAGGTCAAAAAAGATTAAAATATATGGGAGGGGTGGCGTTCCCCTTAATTTAACGAGCTAGAAAGGCCAAGAGCTCGACAATATTTTTATATTTAACGAGTCTAAAAATATTTTAAAAGGGACTCGTTTTTTAGGAACGAGTGGTATTTTCAGGTAGCAACCGGTTCCAGGTAAGTTTGGAACTTCTCAAAACATGGCAGTGTGAAGAGGGTGGCAATCAAAATCACTCATCGTAGCTGTTCCTCAAAAGGGTAAACAATCAAGTGGAAGCATATGGTCAACCAAATGAATGGAGGTGATGGTAGGAACACAACCAAGGTTCAAAAGGGCTGATAGCAAAGCGATCACAAAGGTTATTTACCAAAGGTGGTTTCATTTTTTAATGACCTTGAACCAGGAGAAAACTATGCTCAGATGTAGGTTTATTTTTTAACAAGCTTGAACCTTATGGGAACATTACTCTTACCAGTTGTTTGAAAATGTCTCTTGGTAGATTTATTTTTTAATGAGCTTGAACACTACTATAACATGTGCTCATGGCCTTTTTATGCAGGCTAGAAACGACCGAGCTACGAGGTTAAAGGGTTGATAACCTACAAAATAAGAAAATCAAAGGTCGCTTTTCACTTGCATACAAAGGTTTGCATGCCCCCAGGTGTTTCAATAAAAGGAGAGTTTCGAGGTTACCAAATGGAAGTCCCTACGGTTAGGCAGGATTGTTTTTGTCGATAGACAAAAAACTCTTCCTTTGCTTTGTCCATCGAAATAGACGAAGGTGAATGGTGTGAGCTTCCAATCACATAACATACAAGGAAATAGGTGTTTCATACTGATCACATAACCTAGACGGGAATGTTTCTTCAATCCAATCATTATGACCTTTCAAGAAAATCTCTCTTTTCCTTTGGGTTCACCTGTCGAAGCAGACTAGGGTGCATGCCCCCTAAACTTCATCACACTCACCGAACTACTTGCTATAATTAGGTGGATGGAATGAAGGTTGAAGAGACATTGTTGACGCGAAGAGACCATTTAGGGATGATGGTTGATTCATAGTTGTGTTTGAACTAGGAAATGAAAGCTGGTCGACAAGTTGTACCAGTCTACCTTCATGTGGAAAACACATCACTCGAAAGAATGTGGAAACAATAGCTTCCATGCTATATATATAGTCACGTCCAAGGAGTAGATTGTAATCTAATGGCCCTTGGACTACTGTTATCACCCCAAGAAACTCTCCTAGGTTGTATCTTAGAGATGCTCAGGAACATTACAAATTCAACAAAAATGTTGGAAATGGGTGGATGAATGGAAGGAATGATGCATATTCAAGCTAGATAACCACTTCTACTATGCTTAGCCCTAGACATGGGTGAGCACCCCCAAACTACAAGGCTTTAGACAACCAATTACTCACAGTTTGAGGATTAAGTAAACATGGAGAATACTGACCACACCAGCAAATGCATAAGACCATGTGATGGTCGACTGCAACCAGTAAAAGGTCTGTAAATCTATTTCCTAATGCATAGACAGGATGACAGTTCTCTGGCACTAAGTAAATAGAAACCTGCATTACACATTCAATAATACATACTAGATTCTAACACAGAGGTGGGATGACAGCCCCTCTAATGCTAAACATCAATAGCACATGACAAATGCATAACAGACACAACCTGGAACAAAGAAGAAGTGGAAAGTGAGAAATTAACAGCAAAAGAAGCTTGTATTAGCTGAAAATGAAGACTAGTCACTGCAGGTACCACAGTAGTTACAGTCTCCAGACGTTGAACCTTACATCAAAAAAACAACCATCAACCTCATTACATCTTGTTTTTTGGTATATATAGAGTTTGTTTACAAAAATGCTCTGCTATCCTATGCGTGGAGGGGTCATAATGGACCACCAACCACCTTAACTCTCTGATATGGGTCTCTGATACAATCTGCTGCTTCAATAAATTAATTTGAAATTCTCTGTTGCTCAGCCATCCTTCCTGCATTTTGGCCATAATGCTCTTGAATTCAGTTGTTGAAGAATAACTCCACAGGGTACTGGTAGATGGCCGCCATTATCCTTCAGAAGCACAGCTCAGTTAAAGGTGGTGAAGACTTCATGGCGGGTGTATGAGTGGATGGAGGATGAACATCAACCGTTGGATCGCAGTGATTGATGGCGGGTATCGGTTTGCGGAACATATCGGGAGATATGAGGGCGGGGATATTTTTGGCCATTGGATCTCGGGCAGGGAGATCCAACGATCATCGGGCGATGAAGCTACGCGAGGGTTAGCAAGCAGGGGGAGGTGGTTTCGGTGGCGGGCGGTATTCCCCGCACCACTTATGGGAGGGAAGCGGTAAACGTACACGGCCACGCGATCCAATATAACAACGATGCGTGGCGGATGGGACTGGCGGTAAACCGCTTTCCCCGCTGGTTAACTAGTGTGTAGGTAACGGAAGTGGGGGAAGCAAACGACGTTGGATCGTGCAGCAGGAATGACCAGACAGTGGAAAGCGATAACGGGTTAACGAGCGTGAAAAGCAATGGAGACCATTAGATGGGGATGAAATGATCGAATAGTGTGGGTTTAAAAGTACGGGTTACCATAGGAAAAGGCATGCGGTCATGCTACCGTGGTTCCAAGGGTTTAATCCCTAGCACCTAGGGGCCGAAGAAACATAGGCTATCATGGCAACTTAGAGGTGAATTGGAATAAAACACATGCAGCACGGGCTATGGGAGTACACAAAAATGGAGGAGCAGGGGAAGAACAACTGATGCACATCCCTTTTTTGAGAGAAAACGACCCAATCAGGCATGTATTTGATCCTCGAATGTTGAAATCAATAGCAGAGCTAACACTATCTCCTTCTGGGGATGAGATCCTCCCTGTGAGGTCTCAAGAACCTGTAGATCAACGCCTTTCTGATGAAAAACAAATTAACAAAATTCCTATTGTTCCATTGGGCATGGAGTCTGACTGAACCTACACTAAGACTAATAAAATTAAATATTTACAATTTTATGGCCAAAAGACCTTAAACAACATATATTTTCAGAAAACACCCATTAACTGGGCCATGAAAACTGCCTCTCCTCCCATACTTTTCAGTATGAAGGTATTGTTCCCTTGAATCTGAGAAATGATAAAAGGCCCCGTCCAGAAAGCATCAAACTTCCCATGGCTGCCTTTCTTTTCTTTCAGTGCATCCCACTTCAGAACCAAGTCTCCAACCTGAAAATTATATGTTTTTGTCTTCATGTCAAAAGAATCTTTGATCCTTTTCTGATGTGTTGCATCCTTTTCAACCAATTATTCTCTAATTTGATGTACCTCTGCCAAATTAGTGATCCTTCGTGCCATGTCTTATTCCTCATTATGTTCTGGTTGCAGGAACTTCGCCACATGAAGAGTTAGCTGAATTGGGAATACAGGTTCAGTACCATATACCATCTTGAAAGGAGAATCCCCTGTGGATTTCTTCATGGTCACTCTGTCAACCCATAGTGCATACTTGAGCTTAGAATCCCAATTCTTTTTATTGTCTTCTAGCAGTTTCTTAATTATCCTTATCAGGCTTTTATTTGAAGATTCTGCTAGACCATTGCCTTGGGGATAATATGAGGTGGAATGAACAAGTTTAATACCCATTGAATCACACATTTCCACCAATTATTTTGCCCTGAAGGCTGCTGCATTATCTGTGACTAATTTGTGTGGACAACCAAACCTGGTAAAGATATTTTATGTTAAAAACTTGATGACCACATTATGATCAACCTTCCTGGTAGGAATTTCTTCAATCCACTTAGTAAAATAATCAATGGCTACTAATATCCATTTGTGCTGGCCACTGGAATGTGGATTGATTTCTCCAATGAAATCTAAGCCCCATTGCTGAAAAGGTCCTTTTTCATGTATTAGTTTTAAGGGCAGGGACTTCAACTGCTACTTTCCTTCAAATCTTTGGCACTTGTCACAAGATTTAACAAATCAAAATACATCAGAAAATAAAGTGGGCCAATAGTACCTAGCTCTGAGGATCTTATGGGTTGTAGTCTTCCAATAATGGTGTCCTCCACACATGCTGGAATGAAACTGCTGCATGACTTCTATTGACTTTTCTTTGTCCAGACACCTCAAAAGCACCCCATATGGATCCCTCCAGTAGAGCAGATTTTCATTAATGCAATACTTAGCTTCCCTAAGCTTAATTGTTCTGGCTTGACCTGTGCTTGAGCCTAGAAGGATTTCTAGCTTCAACAAGAATTTAACTATTATAGAATACTAATCACAGGAAGCTAGATTCTCAGCCACTGACTGCTTTCTCTTTGGTTCAGCTGCTTCCTCTTCTTTTGTTTGACCATTTTTTGAAATTGAGCACAGGAAATCTATGTCCAATGTTCTGCAGTTTTCTTCAGCTAATAACTTGGCAATACCCTGACCTCTGACCAACTTGGTAGGTTTCAGCTCTATATTAAATTATATTAACTTTGCAATCCATTTAGCCCTTCTTCCATCAGCATTAGGTTGTGTTAACACATCTTTTATTGTAGGAAAGGGTACATATGCAATTATCTTGGAATGTAGAATGTAAACTCTGAAAGCTTTCAAAGATTTGATAAGAGAATATGCTTGTTTTTCAATAACATCATACCTCAGTTCAACATCCCTTAAGTTTTGCTAAAAAATGCTACTGGATGTTCTGAACCTTCTTCATCTGTTTGCAATAAAACTGTTGCAATGGTGTCTTCAGAGGCAAATGAAAATATATGGAACTCCTTGCTATAGTCTAACTTCTTAGAGTGGGAGCTTCCATAATGGCCTTTTCGATAGACTCAAATGATTTTCTTGCTTCATCGGTCAATCTGACCTCTGACCCTTTCTTCAACATGGAGGTAACATGCTTAATCAGCTCTGCAAAATTTGGGATAAACCTTCTCACAAAATTAATCTTTCCCAGAAAGGACTGAATATCCTTCTTTGATCTCGGAACAGACAGGGTCTGTATTGAATTTACTCTTTCTAGGTCAATTTAGACACCTGCAGTAGAAACAACATGTCCTAACAGCTTGCCTTCTTCTAAAGAAAATTGTGATTTTTTAGGATTGACTGAAATCCCAAAACTCCTGCACTTCAGGAACACCTTTTTCAAATGCTACAAGTGGTTTTGATGGGTGCTGGAGTACACTGTTATATCATCAAGGTAGATAAGGACAAATTTATCCTTCTCTCCCACAAATGCTATATCCATAACTCTCTGAAAGGTGGCTCCAGAATTCATCAATCCAAAAGTAATATTGGCATACATAAAAGTTCCCCAAGGAGTGGTGAATGCAGTCTTCTCTTGGTCATATGGATGCACAACAATCTGATTAAACCTTGAAAATCCATCCAAGAAAGACATTACTTTGGCTCCTGAGACTTTTTGCAGCAAATGCTCCATCTTGGGTAGAGGATAGTTGTCTTTCTTTGAGCACTTGTTTAAGTTTTTGATATCAACACACAGTCTGTTTTCTCCACTTTTCTTCCTCACTACCACCAAATTGGCTACCCATTTGGAATATCTAAGAGGGAATATGATCTTGGCAGCCAGCAACTTTTTAATTTCTTTTTCAATCAGAGGAAGAAGAATAGGATTTATTGGTCTCATCTTTTGATTGAAAGGAATGGTATCATTCTCTAGAGGGATTTTATGTTGAATAATTTTTTTATCATAGGTTTTCAGGTCACTATATTCCCAGGAAAACACATCAGCAAATTGCTTCATTAAATTGTAGTATTCAACATTTTGGTCAACAGACAGATGAGCAGAAAGGTTTATGTACCTAGGCTAACCTGGACTCCCTATATCATGCTTACAGATTGCAGATTGATCTTCTTTTTGGGCAGCCTTGTAAGGAACATCATTCTGGTCAAACAGTCTTTCTAAAGGAATTAAACCCTTAGGTATATGATTGCTGAGAAGCTGGACAGTGCTATCTTTGCCAATTTTATTTCTAAGCTGGGATTGGGGGTTTTCTTCCAAGGCTTCATTCTCTTGATCAATTTTCATTTCAAAGAATTCATCAATGACTTGAAGGAACCTATTTATTTCATCATCATCTTCAAAAACATTCCAATGGTGGGCATTGTCAGGCAAGGATGGTCTATATTTCATTTTCACTTCATAAACTAGTATGGGATGCATGGGAGGGATAAATATGCTAGCAGACACAGTAAGGGAATCAACAAGCTGATTTTTGGCTCTAGGGATATATGAAATACAAAAATTATCAAAGGAATCTTTGAGTCTCCATACCTCATCTTTGTATGCTTTCAGCCTTGGGTTCTTAGCCTGAAATGTTCTATTTACTTGCTGAATGATCAAATCAGCATCTCCAAACACCTTTATGCTTCTGATTCCTCTGTATTTTGCTGCGTTAAGGCCCAATATCAGAGCCTCATACTTTGTTATATTGTTTGTGACTTGGAAAGCCAACATAAAAGGCAGATGTGTGCTTTTTTGTTCTGGAGATACCAGCACCACCCCTGCTCCTGCAGTCTCCCTGGAACACGCTCCATCAAAGAACATCTCCCAAACCTGACTTCCTTGCTCTTCTTCGGCCTGAACTGTTGGTTTCTTGATCCGTATTGAGGCCTTCTGCGATTCTTCTATTTGGAGGATACATGCTCCAAAATCAGTGTCCACAGCATATATGGGATGATTAGTAGGATTCTTATCATCACTGATGATGTATGCCAATTGCGCTTCTCTGTATAATCTCCTTCTTTCTCCTCCAAAAACTAGGACAGTGGCATAATATAGATCATTCTGTAATGTCCCACCTAATCTCTTAATCCATCCTCTAGACAACAGCATGCCAAACTTGGGAGGGACATCTGCTACCACAATATCCATCATCATACTCTTCATGGGTAGCTGAGTTAAGGTAATGGCTAGGTCTTTGATTAATCCTAGGCATTTCACTTTCCTTGAATCAAAAGAGAATAAATCATGGTATGGTCTGGTGATATCAAGGCCTAACTCTTCCATTACAGCTTTAGGCATTAGATTGTGGCTAGCCCCTATATGTAGTAGGCAGTTGTGAAGGATTTTGTCATGAATTGTCAAGGAGACATAAAATTATGGAGAATTATTATCAGCAGGTTCAATCATGGGGCTAAGCACAACGGTGGGCTTATCATCTTGCAAATTGACAGAGTCAGTGGAGGTTTGTGTGATTTCTAGCTTAAGGGCTTCAAGGATAGGCTTTCTAAATACTTCACTCTTTACCAACTCTACCAGAGGCACTACTATTTTCGACTTCTGAACTTCTGACTCAAAGCTGAAAGAGGAAAGTAACTTATCAGAACCTTTTACCTCTTGAACTGGAGCTTTGAGGATGACTGGATCAACTGCTAGTCTTCTCTATCTGATATTCTGTGACTTTGTTTGGATAGCATCTCTTTGGGCAGGATTCTCTTTGACATTTTTTTCATTCGACCTCAGATTGTATCTTAGCTGTTCACCAGTCTGCATAACAGCTTCTTTGTCCCATTGTTGACTTATTTGGTCCTACAGCAGTGATTCTTCATATGCAGCCAATGTAAAAAATGCAGCACTGCCTTTATCTTCCATGCAGTGAATTTCATACTCATCTTCAAACTATTCCTCCTCCATGACTACATTTTGAAAAGGAGCTTTAACTCTCTGTTCTTCATTTGTTTCTTTACCCCTCTGAATTATTTGTAACTTTTCATTTGCTCTTCTCAACGGATTTGGATTTCTTGGAGCAAATGTGTTTTGCTGCCTTGTCCTTCCTGAATTCTTCTTAACCTTCAGCTTAGATATTTCAACAGCCAATGACTCTATCATCTTAGTCATTTTGTCTAATTTTGGTTCTGATGTTGAAGCAGAAGAAGAAGAAGCCTCACCCCTCTGCCTTGTTCTATCAATATGACTTTTGAGCTTTTATGCAGCCATGATATTAGACTCTACTTCTAGGGCTACATCCTGCATGTTAGCTAGAGTGGCACATCTTCTTTCTCTTAATAATAGGAAGAAATCAGAGTCAAAAGCATTGGCATAGGTGAGTTTGGTAGAGGTGGGGGTAGGCTTTACCTCAACTGGTATCTTGTTATACATACGATTGAATCTTTTATTAAAATCAGGCAATGATTCCCCATTTTCCCTCTTCAAGTTACCAAACTCAGTATGGTAATATAGCAAGTCCTTTTTATCTCCCCAGTGCTTCAAAAATGCTTCATCTAAGGCTTCAATATTAGCAATAGATCTAGGGGCTAGTTCTCTAAACCACGTTTTGGCCTCTCCATCAAGGCTCTGGAAAAAAACGCTCATCCACACATCATTTTCACTTATATCTAAGTTATCAGCATAACTATAAAAAGCCTCAAGGTGTTCTTCTGCTGTCACTCCCTCTGTACCAGTAAACTTGGGCATATATTTTTGATATTCTCCTATAGGCATAGCGTTCAAAGGAGTAGGCAAGACCAAAGGTCCATACCTGGTAGCTACAATTCTTTCTATCTTCGTAGGTGCTTGTTGGCCTGCCATGACTGGGGTATGTGGAAGGATACTGGCAGATTGAATGGTAGGAAGTAATGTGATGGATAGCAGAGACAAAGGGATGTTCTAGACTGTATGGGAAGCTTTCTTTGGACTGAGATTCAAGGGGAACTAAATGGACAAGGAGATTTATTAATCTCTGAAAGAATTTCTTTACTAACAGTGTTGGGCTCTAAATCTTCAAACTGTATATTCTCAACTATGACCTTATCTTTCAGAGATGCATAAGTTTTCTTAGGCTTACTTGATCCTGATGCTCCTATAGATTTAACAAGTGGAATCTTAATGATTATAAAAAATTAGAAGCATAAAGGTAAGGAGATTAGAGTAGATATAAGAGATAGTAGAACACAATCTAGGAACTGTTCAATGACTGAGTTCGAGTCCTCACAAAGGAATGCAATGTGGAGTCATCAATTTGTCTTCCTCTAGTAGAGTCGCCAGATAGATGATTATAGCTAGAAATGTGCCCAAACCTTGTCTATCATCAAAATCTGGAACTGTATCATTCTCCCAGGGAAGCTGAGCTTCAATCTCCTCTTCCCCGGCAACGATGCCAATTAATGTTATCACCCCAAGAAACTCTCCTAGGTTGTATCTTAGAGATGCTCAGGAACATTACAAACTCAACAAAAATGTTGGAAATGGGTGGATGAATGGAAGGAATGATGCATATTCAAGCTAGATAACCACTTCTACTATGCTTAACCCCATACATGGGTGAACACCCCCAGACTACAAGGATTTAGACCACCAATTACTCACAGTTTGAGGATTAAGTAAACATGGAGAATATTGACCACACCAGCAGATGCACAAGACCATGTGATGGCTGACTGCAACTAGTAAAAGGTCTATAAATCTATTTACTAATGCACAGACAGGATGACAACTCTTTGGCACTAAGTAAATAGAAACCTGCATAACACATTCAATGATACATACTAGATTCTAACACAGAGGTGGGATGATAGCCCCTCTAATGCTAAACAACAATAGCACATGAAAAATGCATAACAAGCACAGCTTGGAACAAAGAAGAAGTGGAAAGTGAGCAATTTACAGCAAAAGAAGCTTGTATTAGCTGAAAATGAAGACCAGACACTGTAAGTATCACAGTAGTTACAGTATCCAGAAGTTGAACCTCACATCAAAACAACAACCATCAACCTCATTACATCTTGTTTTTTGGTATATATAGAGTTTGTTTACAAAAATGCTCTGCTATCCTATGCGTGGAGGGGTCATAATGGACCACCAACCACCTTAACTCTCTGATATGGGTCTCTGATACAATTTGCTGCTTCAATAAATTAATTTGACATTCTTTGTTGCCCGGCCGTCCTTCCTGCATTTTGGCCATAATTCTCTTGAATTTAGTTGTTGAAGAATAACTGCACAGGGTACTATTAGATGGCCGCCACTGTCCTTCAGAAGCATGGCTCAGTCAAAGGTGGTGAAGACTTCATGGCAGGTGTACGAGTGGATAGAGGATGAACATTAATTGTTGGATCGCAATGATCGATGGCGGGGATTGGTTTGCAGAAGATATCGGGAGATATGAGGGCGGGGAGATTATGGGCCATTGGATCTCAAGTGGGGAGATCCAACGTTCGTCAAGCGATGAAGCTGCGCGAGGGTTAGCAAGTGGGGGGAGGTGGTTTCGGTGGTGGCGGTATTCCCCGCACCGCTTATGGGAGAGAAGCGGTAAACATACATAGTCGCGCGATCGAATATAACAATGATGCATGGCAGATGGGACCGGCGGGAAACCGCTTTCCTCACTGGTTAACAAGCATGTAGGTTATGGTAGTGGGGGAAGCAAATGACGTTGGATCATGTGGTAGGAACGATCAGACGGTGGAAAGCGATAACGGGTTAACGAGCGGGAAAATAAATGGAGACCGTTAGATGGGGATGAAATGATCAAACAGTGTGGGTTTAAAAGTACAGGTTACCATAGGAAAAGGCGCGCGGTCATGCTACCGTGGTTCCAAGGGTTTGATCCCTAGCACCTAGGGGCCGAAGGAACATAGGCTATCATGGCAACTTAGAGGTGAAATGGAGGAAAACACATGCAGTGGGGGCTATTGGAGTACACAAAAATGGAGGAGCAGGAGAAGAACAATTGATGCACATCCCTTTTTTGAGAGCAAATGACCCAATGAAGCCTGTATTTGATCCTCGAATGTTGAAATCAATAACAGAGCTAACAAATACCATCATGTTCAAATGAATGGTTTTCTTTCTTAAAGTTATCGGCAACTTTGGAAGGATCCCTAATGGTCGACTGGTTCCTTTGTTGAAGCCTGACAAATTTTGTTTTTCAGTCAAAAGAAATGGTGAACCAAGCGCTTTGCAAGCAGTTGAGGAAATGATACTCACTGAAGCCCCTTCATCTATGATAGTGCTAAAAAAGATCATTTTGTAAACTTGTACTATGATTCAGAATGGTACATTAGATGGAAGGCGGGGTTTTGCTAGTTGATTCCAATCAAAGAAAACGACTAGACTGCTCAGAGGAGGTACCGGATAAATTTCTGGATAAATCTCATGAACTGGGGTGGGGGTCTCTTCCTGTTGTAAAGGAATGGGTGGATTGTCCCCAAGTTCATTAGACTATGTATCGACAAAAAGAATTGGAATGGTGTCATTCTCATTCTCTTTGTAAATTGTATCATCTGAAGGTGGGCCTTCTGAAGGCAAGACTAGGTTGACTGCCATCTCAACCAGTTGACTTTGGTCCGGTATGGACTTAGAAGGTTCACTTTCAATGATAGGTGATTCGATTGACAATTGATTTATGTCAATCGGGTTTTCAACTTGCGAAGGACTTGGTAAGAGTTTCCTATATCTAGGTGGAAGGCGCTACGGTGAAGCAGGACAGTTATCCAAAATGCTTTTGGCTTCATCCAAGAAAGGACAATGGTGAAGAGTATGATCACCTTCACATAACCTACATGGAAATCTAACTTTTCCTTTCTGTTTATTGGCTTTGTTTTCACTAGTTGATGGTGTGCTATCAACCTGACTGTTAGAGGTTGATGACATCGAATGGGTGCAAACGGGGAGACCATTCTCTCAAGATCCACAGAATGCAAGGGCAATCTAGATGGTAGTGGTCTCCCTTGCAAATTACACATGGAGTTTTTGGTTTGGAAATTTTAGTGTGTGGATTTTCACTGGATGATGCATGGTTGCCTCCTTGTTTAGCTGGCTTCTTCTTCTTCTCCTTCCCTTTCTTTTTCTTCTCAGGTACTTGGTTTTTAGCGTCACTAGTTTCACCAAGTGAAGAGAAAGAAGCAAAAGGAGAAACAAACGAAGTAGAAGGTGAAGGGGTAACTTCAGTATCATCTGGTTGTTGATTAGATTGTTGGGAAATTATGTTGTTTTGAATGACAGAGGTCGAGAAAAGCCATATTGGCAGGCCGATTGTGATTCCTGGAAGGGACAATGTAGCCATATATGGAGAACCAATATCTCCCCAAGAGGGGAAAGGACTAGGATTCCCTCCAAGAGGGATTCCTTGAATGGTGGACTCCATTATCTCAACCTCAGATCAACGAAGGAACAGGGGTGTTATTTCGATTTAAATAAATTTTAAGTCACTTTGACGCAACTTGCTTTTTCAATTTTTAAGAGTCAAGAAAAAGCTAAAGGTGACACTAGTCGACTTCGATTTTTAACGAGCTTGAAGTGACAAGTGCTCAGATGGACCTTTTCTTTTAAGGAGTCAAAAAGGAACAAAAGTGACTACTCTGGAAATCTAGACAGAGAGATTACCAAACCGATCGCAAAACTACAAAATACACCTTGGTGATAAATGATAGAGAATTACCAAGGACTTATGTACGGCAGTCAATCTTCCCGAATGCTGTGTTCAGTGCATTGCGATCAATAGGGCGGTAGACACGACTTCCTAAGGATAAAGGATATCAACCTATTGTGGTCTCCCAATATATATTCGACAGTACGGGGAGCACAAGTCCGTACTGGCACTTGTCATATCAAAGAGGAGGAATCACCCAACCTTCGATGAAAACGATAGTTACCAGGTTTTACGACGCTGTAACACGTCTCTAGCCTAGACTTCTAGATGTGTTGTGTTAGGTTCCAAAGCATTTTTATGTTCATTGAGATTTATTTTAGAGTTGATCTTGCTTAGAATTTTGTCTTTCAAGGTTCATCACGTGTTGTAGATGTAAAATTCCTAAATATGCAATCTAAAATGATAAACAATCATTTATTTTCTTTTAGCAATGAAAATCCTAGCTACAAAGGAAAGAAGATTATGATTTTTTCTTTCAGCAGAGAGCATAGAGCACACACTAAATGAACTTTCCTAAATCAAATTTCGCATGCAGTCAAAATGAAAATGCACGTGCATGTATTTTTTTTCCACTTCCTTAATGTGTGAATGCCAAAAAGGAAAGCTACGTACAGATTTGAACAATTTTCTTTCAAAGCGAAATTTCTAACAATTTCTTTTCAAAACGAAAGGAAGACTTAGACGACACTTTTCGATTTCGAATTGAAAACTATTTTCGACACTTCAAATACTAATAACTCAAATCAAGTACAATGAAAAAAGTACAATCAACTATCTAGAAGAGGAAGACTTTAGGACACTCTTCTTTTGATTCAAAATGACAATTACGACACTTGCATCAAAATGACAGTTCGATTAAGCTACTTTTGACAAAGGAAGACTTTAAATGATTCAAAAATACACAAAAAAAATTTCAATTCCTAACTGATGGAGGCTGAGCGATGTGAAGGAAGAAGGTTTCAACAAGAAGATACTAATCATGAACAGCAAAACTACTGAATAGAGCTGAAAATAAGGAGGAAAAACCAAATTTCAATGAGAGAAACAGTATCACTCAATCATCGCACCTGCAACATAGGGAAACAGGGATGCATCTCACCTGCAACACACGGGAGGTGTGATGCATACAGGTTGCCTAGTTACAGATAGTGCGATGGACCAGGGAGTGAAACTGAGCATGGTTTTTGCTCAAAATTTGCAGCTAAGTTGAGTGATTTAGGCTGAGTTATGATGGACAGTAAAAACAAAGTATAGGGGTAAGATCTTATGAGGTTTTGAGCTACCGCAAGGGCACTTAGAATGCTTGTAATTCATATGTTCAGTTCATAAACCAACCCAAAGATTGACTGAAGTAGCTTTCATCTAATTTGCAATTGCATAGCAAAGGTGTTTTGAAGACTAGCTGGCTAACTTCAGGCTCTATCTGTAGTTTATAAAGCAAACAATAAACAAACAAAACAAACTATTCAGTCCCTAGTGGAGTCGCCATTTTGTTTCAGGGAAAACTAGTGTCGATTCGAACTGCTAGTCCCACTAAGATGGGTAGCTATCTTAGAAACAAATAATCAAAGCCTTTAGAGAGTTCCTTTAAGTGTGATAGATTAGAGGGAAGAAAAGAGAACCAACCTCGATCTCTCACTTGGATCCTTGCTTGACTTCTCTCTCCTGTGATAGAGTTTTCCACTCCTCTCCTACTTGTCATGCTTCAAAGAGTACCTGTAGATTCAAAGTAACAGAAAACCATCAAAGCATCCCCATCTAAAACATCATAAACAACGCAGAATCAGAAACACATTGACCATAAATTGCATTCATAAACAATAAGATTCATAAACACACGATTATATGGAGGAAAACTCAAAGAACTTTATTAATATTGAAAGAGAGGATTACAACCCAGCTGTCTGATCCAACATCATCCTCCCAATGTAGAAGCCCTCTTCACCTCATGAATAAGCAAATCACCCAACAATGCAATGTCTCTTCTCACAGATAAACCAACAACACTTCCCTACAAAATACAAAATTCCAACCTCTAGATCTCTCAGATGAGGGATCCATTTATAGATTTATTGCAAGGGTGTGAGTCAGCTCTGGGTTTTTTATTAGTGTCATTCCACTGATAGTTCTTGGTTCCACTTGGATATTTCATTGATCTCTTACTCATCCCTGGGCAAATTCAGAGAGGCAAGTGTCACAAGAGAAGTTTCTGGAAGATTCCATGATCATCCACTTAGCAAACTGTCTCTGCCATTTGTCTATTCTTGCTCATCGCACCCCACAGAAGGCCATTTTAGTATGCATCACATCTGGCCAGTGTGGCAGCCAATATGCATTGCACCTTGACCATGGAGAAGTCAGTATGGTCCAGTTTTGGATAGCTTTGAGTAGTTTTTTAGGTGGAACTTCTGGGAAACGATGTAATCAGATGACCATGATCCTTTAGGGTATGAAACAACACTTTTAGGGACTTAAAGAGCCCTTACTTTATGGACATATGAGTTTGGGGTTGCAGTGCCCAAATATGTCTATAACAATGTTTATGGCTTTCCATTGTTTTTCAATAATAAATAGGCCTTGGAGCCTCATTGTAACATTGTTCAAAGGCATGTACCCACCACATCTCTTCTCAGAGATAAGCTACCATCACCCGAGCTAGCCTTATTTCCATTCTGTTTGTAAGCATATTTCAGTATTTGATATTAATGAAATGAAGTGTTATTTATGTTTCATCTTTGTATTTATGGTTATATCTATAATTTATTGTGTTCTTATTTAAACATGACTCAAATTCGTTGTTTAAATCACAAGCTTGGTTACTTCATTGCTTATCATAGTTTAGTTGTTTTTTATGAACAAATTAAGTCTCTTTTCGATAGAATAATCACTGCTTTTGAAAAATTAAGTTTATTGAAATACTAGGTAAAATATTAGGAGAGCCTATATACTAGAAAAACCCTTAATCCATGCATATTCAATCAAGTTAAACTTGCATCAAGAATTATTTTCATTTTTGAATATTTTGTTTTATTTTAACATTTAAATTTAACCTTGATGATGATGATAGTAAAGACCAAGGAGTCATCAAAGTACTTTTACAAGTCATTGAGCCACCTGAGGGAGTAGGTTAAAGACATTACAACCTATTTTTCTACCTATGAGACACCAGTGAATATTTGATCAATTAAGTGATTTTAAGTGAGTTGTCTACCTTGCTTTTACTTCAAGAAGTGTTCTAGAATTTCTTATCCAACCAACACATTACAAAAAAAAAAATGCAAAATATTGAAATATAAATGTCATTATAGAAATTAGGTATTGACACTTTTGGAATCAAAATTAACAATTTTGGAATCAAAATATACTCTTGTGTATGTAAAAATTCACATTTTGGGATCATAACTTACACTTTCGGAACTGAAATTCACACATTTTGGAACGAAAAATCACACTTTTGAAAACCAATATTGACATTTTCAAAACCAATTTTGCACTTTAGAAAGGATGATATTGAAATTTCCATAATTGAATCTCAAAAATTTTTAGTCTATATTTTGCATTATTTTTTCAAATTTAATGAAATTGAGGTTATAATGCAGCATCATACACATGCATTTAATTTTACTTCCAAATTAATAAAATGACTAATATTTGAAGGTAATGTTGATCACAAGTTATTGTATCCAACCATTTTTTCTTAGTAGGATAACAACATGATATTTATTATAATCATGACAAAATTGTAAGATGCACAAACTAATAGAAAAAGAGTCTACTTATAAACCTGAGCAAAAGTGCACAAATGGGGTGTCATAATAGGACCTAGTTTTGTTATCCTAGTAATGTACTTTACATTTATATCATGTTTGTGGTCTTAAAGCCTTCCCTTTTAACTAGAAAATACAAATGAGGTACTTATGAACCCCTTCCCTACCCACCTACACTCCCCCTCCTCCCCTCCTCTTCCCCACACCACACACACATATCTTTGGATGTGTGTGTGTGTGTTATATTCCTTGGAGTATTACTATAGTTAATGTGATTATGTGTGTGAAAATTCTTGATGGTTATTTTGTTGACATAAGTGACTTCTTGTATGATTATTTTGGTGATTAAATTCTAGATGAATTAATGGTAAAGTAAAATAAAGAAAAGGAAAAAAAATAGAAAATGTCCTCAAGCATAGAACACTTCTACAAGGTATAGAAATTGCTAGGAATTAAAGTTAAAGTGAGCAAGATAAAAATATGGGGCTTAAAATATTGTTGTAATGAATAGTTTCAAGGAGGGAAGTGAAGGGTTAACTAAGGGAGGAGACAAAAGTCAACTTCAAGGGAAGGAACCTCCATGGAAAAAGATATTATTGAAGAGTATATTAATGAGACTAAGAATTGACCCTAAGAATCGTACTTCTACACCATGGAAAGCACTAATAGGTTGCATTTTACCACATGGTTCTTCACTCATAGGGAAGTAAGGCATTCCCCAAGAAGGTATACTGAATCATCATTGCATCTTAGAAGGTGCTTGCAATCAACTTTTCTATTAAGGAAAAAAATAGAGGAAATATAATTTTGGATCCAAGTATTGCTATGAGATAGATTACCCTAAGGGCTTAGTCACACATATGTTAAATATGATATAGGTTCAATTAATTTTTGAATTTTCGATGAGCTCTATGGATATGATATGAAGTGGCGATACAGTTAAGGGTAGGTTATGATCTAGAACCACTCATTTGGTGGTTTATTCATAATAGCAAATATATATGGAGAAGGGGCTAGAGATGTTGAACTTTAATTTATCATCCACTAGGGGTATGCTACAGAGGATGAATAGGAAAAGTCATCCATATAAGGGCTTCATTGGGGAAAATTCCATCATGGTTCAAAATAGAAATTATGCTTTCTCAAGAAAGAAACATAGAACATCCATGATGGATATCCACATATTGTTTGGATAGGTTTCAAATAAGGAAATAAGGTTGTATTTTGGATGGGTAATGTATTGAGGTAAAGGAGGTTGAAAGTTGACATATTGAGGAGGGTCAAGGAAAGTTTTGGTTGACAAGGGTGTGGAATTTAGGGGATATCTAAGGATCAAACCCTCCTAATGAATTTGAAAACGGTGATTCAAGTCAATGAAATTAATGGATTCTAGAGTTTTCTTAACCATATTCCATGGAACATTCCAAGAAATGGGTGATTTGGTAAATATTTTAATCAAATATGATGTCATATATATGTTTAACATTTGTTGGTGAGATCTTATGAATTTGATTTATCTCCATGCAAAATGGGTTCTCTAGTTTGAGATTGGAATGCATGTTGATGTTATAGTCTTTGGCGGTCTATAAATTTATTAGAATTAGTAACGTTATGGTGCTTGCACAACTTATGGGGGTTCTTGTCAATTGTTCATTTTCACATTTGGTCTATAGTGTGATTTTATATGTATAATTGATGTGAATTCTTGTCATGGGTTTGAAAAAACAAGTTTTTTGGAGACATTGTGATGAATATTTGTTTCTTATAGGGAAAGGGTGTAATGAAAATACTTATATTTGGGTTTGCGATCCCTTCTCAAGGAATTATATGGTAGGGTATGGGCATGACCCAAGTTAGTGCTATAGAGGTAAGAAGAACGATACATAATCCAAAAGAAGAGAAATATAATATATATTAATAGGGGTAAGCATGCACTATCTAGAGGGATATTTGAAAGGAAATCTCAATCAAAGTATCCAAAATATAGTGTATGAATGGATTCATTTTTTGGCACATAACATGAGGGTAGGGATTAAATGCCTCTCTCTCTCTCTCTCTTTCTCACACACACACACACACATACACACATGCAAACGCACAAATAAAAGGGTTAAAGTGGAGAATGGAGTTGACACTAAACTTTACGATAAAGTAAGAAACAATGGGAACAAGAAATAAGGGATTAAGGAGATAGTGAAGGCCACTAGGTCAATTAGGGTTTTAGATGTTGATTATGATAATTCATGCATGTATATCAATATGGAACTTCAAGTAGGTTTCATATTATGTTTTACTATCTAATCAATAGAGTAAATTAAACCAACAAACTAGATTTGATTTACCATAATTTTAAAGTTCTCATTTAGGAATATATGACACACATTTTTCAAAGAGTTTGAATACGGTTAAGGAATTTTGACTCATTTTGACTGCATTATTAACAACTAACATGGATTTTGTTCATTATGCAGCTCAAATAAAGCATTCTAAGTGATTATGGGCCTAATGTCCAATGAAAATTCAACTAAAAACCAAGGATGAGTTAATACAAACCAAACTACCAACCAAGGAATCAAGAATTAGTGAGAGAAGGTAGCCAATGGTCCTACCAAATCATAACACATTCCTAAGAGGTCACACATTCAGGCTAAGTTAGAAGGGACTAAAGGAACATGGACTAGCAAAAACGAATAGTTTAGAGAGATAGAATATCATCATTGGATGAGTCATGTTTGTTTTCCATTTTGATGTTTTTAATACCCTATATTTTCCTCTATTTTTGACCAACTTTACCTCGAAACCTACTCACCACTTACTACCTTCTTCAAAAACATGACTTTTAGCATCCTTGTGTATATATGAGGTAATTTATATTTAAATCATGTTTTTATTTTTTCTTGTAGTAGAAATAGAATTATTGATTATTTATACTTTATAATTAATTGGATTTGCTCACATAGATGTTTAGACCATGCTCCTACTCGTCCAGTACTAGCCCAATAATCAGATACCAGTGCAGCGTTCCGGTAGTTGTGTTCACTCATCTGGCACCAGCAGCAGCAATCCAACACCTGTGGTCATTCGGAGCCAATCCTAGATTCATCCAGTACCAATTTTTAGAATTCCAGCGTTGTGTCATTTCAGTACCAATATTCCACCATTGTGTGATTCTTGGTACCAGTATTCCAACATAGTGCTCATTCGCTACTAATTTAAAGTCGAAATTTTGGAAGCTTCTAGAAGAAAATAGGGGATATGGGTTTTTTCGGGAACAACATTGACATGTGGAAACCTAAGTCATAATTCAACCATCCCGTATGTGTGGACCTCCATCTCAGGGGGGATATTTTTTGTGTTTTCTAGTACCATATTGTAAAAATAGTATAAATCTAAAATGTCCAATTTGTGCCTTAATTTTGTGCAAATGGAAAAATATATTTCAAAACGACCAAATGGGTTTCTAGAAAACACAACCATTTACAAAACCCAAAAATGGTTTCTAAATATCCACAAAGGAAAGAGATATATCAAAGGGCCTTTGACCTAAATTTGTAATTTCTGCATAAAAACCTAGATTTTTGAGATTTCATTCTAAAAATTGTAAAATTGTTTTTAACCAAAATCGGAGTTGGGAAAATTTGGTTCTATCCATTCCTCCATGGATTTCATGTATATATAATCTTCATAGGGCTATGAGGAGGAGGATGGTTTGTTATTGTGATCATTCTTTTGTAATGGAGGAGGAAGAGAGTTATAATTTCATTGTTGTAATTTGACCTTAGTTTTCAATATATGGAAAGTGATTGATTCCAAATTTGTGGTGCATACTTGGAGTTCATTTGAAGTGACACTAGTAGCAATTTCCAGCTTGGGAGGGCCCCTCAAGATTTTAGGATATTCCGACACATAGGAAATAATTAAGTATAACTTGGTCTAGTGTATAATTAGGTAAAGTGTGTTTCTTTAGTATGCATTTTTTTGTAACTTACAATCTGACGGTCACGATATGTTCTAGACATGAAGTGATCCTACGGTGCATTCTCTCCTCAGTATTACTGACAATTGATCCTTGGCATAACACCCGATTGGTCCATGATCTCTATTTAAAGAGCATGGAGGGTCATTTTTCTGGTGACCGTTCATGAGAGAAGCTTATGTAAATTTTCTTTCTTTTACAATAATAAATTGCCAGAAGTGGTCATGTTGGCTCAGGCCATGGATTGTTTCCCTCTTTGAGGCTTTTCACCACATCAAGAATACTGGTGTACTGATCTATGATCTATTTGTGAGAAGTGTCATTTGGTGTTCTATATAAGGAACTTACCCTTTAAATCTCTACATGGTATCAGAGCTAATCGAGGGTCGCATCCATTTGTGATCCAAATATGAAGTCGGTACATTGCATCCGACTAACGTTTCCTATATTGACTATTTCTAGTCACTTTCAGGCTGAAAGGACTACTCTATTGTGTTAGGAGCATCTATTCCAGTGAGAAACCCCTTTTGTTTCATGTGAAAATATTTCCGGTAGCCCTTGCTACATCATTTTTATGATCTGGAGGTATATAGTATTTATTTACAATTGTAGTTATTTAACTCTTGATTTATTTCGGTTTATAGTGATACATAATTTTTTATTACTATATTTATACCTTTGATTTCTACATATGCGTTTTTCCATTTCGCATTAGCGTGATCTCGAAAAATTAGAAACATTGAGGAAAATATCTAGTCTCCAACCAAATCTAACTTTAGGTCGTAAGGGTTGGGAAATTTTTCTTGTTCATTTGGTTTGTGTGGTTGTTTTTTTGTTTTGTAAGCAAGAATGAGTTTTTCGAGTGAGAACGCACCCCAAAGCTTTAGTGAGCAAGAAAAAAAAAACAAACCCTCTTCCACTTTTCCAACAATTACTAACCTTTCAAACTAACTCACTTGGTATAAAGTTACTTTATGAGAATAGAGGTCTTAGGCTCAAGTCTTCTTCTTTGTTGAGTTAATTTTTCAAAAAACACATGTAACTTATGTTTTAAAGTTATTGTATGTAAAAGTGTTCTCACTCATTATAAAAAGTGAGTCACTTATAACTCTAAAGTCAGATTATCTTTTGTTTAAGTTACAATTATTGGATAGTTCATAAAGTACCATTGTAAAAGTGACTTTCATTTATTTGTAAAAGTGGGTCACATAAAGTAATGTTATTTTTAAAAGTGGGCTAATTAGATTAAGCTTGGAAAGGGAGATATATTTTTTTTAAATATAACATCATCATCGACTTCCAAACATTCACGTGGTTCATTGGCATATTCAACAATGTTTCTTCAAAAAGCCATAACTTCTTCATCCGAAAGCCGTTTTCAGAGCCATTTCTTTTAATCAGCCTAAGTTTTTGAGATCTTTCCATTTGAACTCTTACTTTCAGCATATACATCTTTAGTTCTTTTAAAATGGAAATTCCATGCTCGATTATTCTTGATAGCACCAACTACTTCTAATGACTATCCTACATGGTGGATTTACTTAAAAGAAAAGGTTTTTATAGAATAGGCTCGGGCCAAGAGTCTAAACCTCAAGACGAATATAAGCAAGCCAAATGGGAAAATGAGAAAAATCAAGCTCATGCGTTGATAGGAATATCTATTTCTCCAGACCTTAGATTCCATATCACAAAAATTGATACCCCCGATGAAGCAATGAAAATCTCAGTAATGCTTTTGGAATTAAAAATGAAATTATAGCCCATCAACTCGAACATTTGTTGCTTACGTTGGACGCCAATACTTTTTATTCCATTGAATATTGTTTGTCTAAGTTCAAGACGCTTAGAATTCTCTTGGAAGGTGTTAAGATTAAGAAAGAAGATGGTAGAATTATTTATTTCATTCTTACTAAGTTAGGATCAACCTACTTTGTGTCTGTTTCCACCTTTCATTCTACTAGAGAAGCCTTTATTTCTCAAGGAAAAGCCTACAAGTCCCCCTCTTTTGATGCATTTTGTGATTCTTTAATAATATAACAAGAAAAGCTCTTACATCTTGGTCTTATTAATACTAGAAACTCTTCTAATAAATTCTTAGCAACCCACCAACAACCAAGTTCAAAGAATCCTAAGAAGAAGCATCCTAAAAATAATGGTCCTTGTTATCACAAAATCAGTACTAAGGGCTGCAACCAAGCAAGATTTCATGTAACTCTTTCAACCAGACTTTAGACTAAGGATTAGCCTCCTTAGTCAGAGAGGGCTCTCTCACAAACTTTTGATAAAAATCATTCACAACAACAGATGGCTAACTCTTCACACATTCATGAAAACAAAGCTGGTTGGACACATATCAAATTGGTCTTCATTTGGCTATGGAGTCTCACACATTTAGTAAACAAAATCACAGTCATTTCATGGAAGTCAAGGCTCTTTGCATCAGATGTTCAAACATATTTCACATAAACCACAGCTTGCCAAACATACAGGAAGTCAGAGCATTAAAAATGAATTCTGAGTGATTATGCTATAACAAGGCTGTAAAAGAACATTAAGAGAATAAACCACCATCATATTTGAACAATATAATCCATTGAGAATCTTGAGAAGAAACAACCACTGCTTTACTATTACTGTAATAAGTCTTTACATTGGCCCAAATAAACTCTGTTTTTGTATAAAATCTCCAACCCCTATTACATCCTAATTTGATCCATTTATAGGAATACATTCTTTCCTCTCTAGAGCGAGCTCGAAAGCCCTATTAACTACTCCTACATGCTATTTAACTAATTCATTAATTACAAAGTGCTGAACTGTAATTACACAAAATCCTAATCAAACTAAAACACTAATTCCATTCTCCTCGTATGCTTGATTCTTCTTGGATCCTTGACAACTGTCCTCCTTCAGTTAGGCTGAGATAGCTGAGCTAAAGATGCAAGGAACGCTGACTTTGGATACCTATTAGCGCTGATGGATCATTTATCATCAGGATCAAAACACCTATTTTTAAGGTCCCTGTCTCCTACCATCCTTCGAAAGTTCAGCAACATGTCCCAGCGATTTTAATAACCCCAGGTATGGAATGTTGCCATGTTTCTGATGTGCTGTACGTGATATTGATAGACAGATGTCTCTCTCCCACAAATCTCGCTCACAGTATCACAATAGCTGCTTTGCATTTAAAATCACCACCTACAGCAGTTTCGTAGCGCGCTACGAAACTACTGTTAACAACCTCTATTTGTTCCGTAGCAAATGAATCTGTAGTTGGTAAATGATTTGCTTGAGAATCTTGAGAATTCTAAAGAATCTGGTTGATTTGCTTGAGAATTCTTGAGAATCTGTAGTTGGCTAACTCTTCTTGCTCTTAGCAAGAAGTCTGAATGGAGTCCACCTCTGCAACCAGCTAAAAGGTGGGCATTTAAGCAACCCAAGTCCTTGTATACCCCTCCATACTACTGGAAATTTTTCTTCAGAAGTCCTTCGTACCACCTCTAAAGCTGCAACTTTCAATAGAAAGAAAACAAATTGACCTGTAGCTTCTCTTGTTACTTGTTCAATATCAATGCTACTATGAAGAACGTGGACCTTGAAACACATCCTAGAATGTGGCTTGAGGAAGGTAACACTCTGATTTTCTTATCTTGATCTACTTCCCCAGGCCTACAAAACCAGGGCTCGCTCCACTTCACAGTCTTCATTACTGAACCTCCTCTTTACAACATTACTATATTCTGCATAACACTGGGGCTGGTACAGGTTCTTGCAAAACATAACTTTCACTTAATTTCATTGCAGTTGTAGTATGGGTGTTGTAATGATGTCATGTACTGCCGCATTATCATTGATCCATCATCATCATCATTTTAAAGAAGATCGAACATCATAAAATCATAGCTCTGCTTATGAATATGATTGGTATCCTGTAGTTGTAATTGATGACTGTATTCATGTCAGTGTCCTCCAAACAGCTACTAATGAAAACCCAACATGAATTCTAACGACAAGCAACAAACAGAACCAATAGAAGGACCTATACAGTGATCCGTTCAACCTTTGGTGATGCAACTTTATTCATATGTCATTCTATTGGTTCAAACAGTCACTGCTGCTCCAGGGACCGATATGTTGGTAAGAAAACCAATAATGTTATTCTTTAGGTCTTTGCTCCTGTTCATGCATATGCATCACCAGATCTCGAATCAGGTAGTGCACTTCATCATTTATATCAACTTCATCACGGCCTTCTTTCTCCCAACAAATGTCAAGATAGCGCAATGCCTTTCTGTATTTTCTTAAAGCCATCTTATAATCCCCTTTCTTGTAATTTTCATTCCCAAAACATTTCGCAGAATCTACTGCATTCATCCACCATGAAATTTCTGCAGATTTCTCATTAAGATCAGCTGGCAAGTCTGGATACAAATCTCCATCTTTGAAGAAATTAGCTATTCCATCATCTGATCCTTCTGGGATCTCCCCACAATCTGAAATTACCACATCTAGAGAAGGGCGGTCACTACTTTCTGTGGGAGTATGCTCATTGCCACGCACAACCCCCATGCCTTTAATTACCTTCCCAAAGACAACACGCTTTCCATCCAGATGGGAAGTCCTTGTTGTTGTGATGAAAAATTGAGAGACATTTGTATTAGGTCCAGAGTTTGCCATTGACAACATTCCTCTGCGCTCATGTTTCAGTTGAACGTTTTCATCATCAAACTTTAATCCATATATTGATTCACCCCCTGTACCATTTTGAACTGAAATGTCTCCACCTTGTATTATAAAACCTTTGATAACTCTATGGAAAGGAAGCACTTTGTAATGCAGGGGGACGCCGGTATGAGGGCCAATGCACAAAGTCCTGAAATTTGGTCATATCCTCGACAAGTTCCTCGAGACTCTGCTGAACTATGACATGCCCCTTCTCCCGCTTCTCCAGCCAAAGTCCCGAAGACCATCAAACTAGCATCAGATGGATGATACTCAAATTGTCTGGGCCGAAACTTCCTGTTTGTCCTTAAGCATGTTGTACAAAACAATAAAAAAGTTGTCCTCCAATGTTGTCGACGCGCACAACCACAGCATAAAACTTGTATATAAGCAAACCATTTCCCTTTCCACTCATATGATAATTGTAATCTAACTCCAAATTGTCGACGAAAGTATCAGAAAACAAATCGGTGCTATAAAGGATGGAGTCCAGCTTTGAGCTCTCGTTGCTCCAGCACGTTTCAGGCTTTCCTTCTTTTGTTTTTATTTAATGCGCACTCATCTTTTAACGACACCAGTTAACATAATTCCAGCCTTTGTGCCACATCTCTATCCTGGTGTCACTAATAATGGTGGCCTTGTGGCAATCAAATCCTTATAAAAAACACTTGACACTTGGCATTTAATCACTGCATTCCATCAGAGAAAATTCTAATGCTGATATTGTCAAATAGTTTATGCGCATTCTCCATGCTACTGCACATAAAAATCAAGAGTAATTTTAATGTTTTGACCAAGTTCAACATTACATAGGCATGGATCTACACTTGCAATTTCCTTTATATCATTTCCACTAAGGATGATATAATCATAAACTTTGTCACTAATGCCCTCATAACGTATTTCGCTCTTTGATGTCAAGCTGATGAGACTGCCAATATATGAATCTGCTGTCGTGCCAGTGGCAGAACCACCATTACCACTCCCACTACCGCTACTGCTGCTCGGCTTCACGTTTCACCTTTTGCTATGCTGGGATTCAGAATCACTTCTAGAATTTTGGCTCTCTCTGTACAGCTAGGCATCCCAACTTCAAATACCTTAGGAAGATGTCGTAGTATTGCTTCATCTAACTCTTCAGGCCTGTTAGTTGCCGCAAGAACGGTAACCCGAGCAGTTTGATCTGTTGTAAAAGCCATCCCACAAAGCCATGAACTCTGTCAACTTTGAAATAATCATGTAAGGCAGTATCTATCATTTCTTGGCATTCTTTTACTTCTAGAGAATAGATGCTGCTCTTTAAACCATCAAGAACTCCACTTAGAAGGTATTTTTACAAAAGATTTCTTAAGTGTGAAACATATCTAGGCATAATAGGTTGAGAACCCTAAAAATTATGATTCAGGGGTCTAAGCAGGACTGAATTTGTTGATTGATGTAGAACAGTAAACGGAATGATTTCCACTTCAGCAGTTGCATTTAGAGACTTATTTTCAGCAGAAACACTTTCAGAGAATAAAGAAGCAAAAGATCCTTTACCACGTCCTATGAGGGTTTTCAGGCATGCTAAATGTAACCCAATATTAAAGGCCAGTTGAGGTGATAGATACGCCACCTGTGGATCAATGACTAAAGCATAATCTTCAGACAAACAGTACGCTGACAGAAGGCTCATATGCTTCAAGCATGCCAGCTGAGAACATAGTACTCTCTGTGATTGGTGGAATTCAATAGATTTTTTGTCTGGAGGATCCAAAACAAAGACTCTTGCAAGTCTCCCCACATTAGTATGGACATCCTTCACAATCACCCATGAACCAGAATTCAGAGATAACTCCCTTAATGTACTTGATGCCAATCCCATAATAGCTGCATCATCGTAAGGTGCTTCCTTGAAAACACTGTCACTGCTCTCATCTGCATTTCTGGAGGGAAACAAAACTCTGTACAATAGACATGCTGGGATTTGGGCCTCCACTGAAAACTCGAACAAATCCCCAATTTCGTAGCACACTACGAAACCAGCTAAACAGGTAGCGCTGCGAAAACACCCTGTCTTTAAGCTAGGCAAAAAAAAATTTGGCAACAGAATTTTCAGTGATAACAGTCCTAAACAAAACAAGGGTCTTAAGTAATTTCAGTCTCAAAATGAAAAATCAACTCAACAAAATGATAACGAAAATCAATACAAAGGGAACAAGACAAATAGACATTGCAACTTTTGTAATCGTGATGGTCACTTAGAATCCAAATGCTTTAAGAAGATGGAAGCCTTGGAAGCAGCCATTAAAAAACATAACTTCCATTTGGAGCACTCTCCAACTTCAACTTCATCTTCAGGAATAACACTTTTTGCATGTGGTTTTCAAGCATCTCGGTCTAGTGATGCACTAAATGTATCTTCTTCTACTCATTCTCATAAGTGGCTCATTGATTCTAGAGTTTCTTATCACATGGCCAAAAACAAATCCATGTTTTCTTCTTTAAATGATTGTAACACAAAAAATATATATGTTGGTGATGATAGATCTCCTAGTGTTGTAGGGATTGGAACTATTAATCTAGACAATGGTTAATTTAATGATGTATTATGTGTTCCTACCTTATCGTGCAAACTTCTATCTGTATATTAGATAAGTCATTTAGGTGAAGGTAAAATAGTTGAATTTTCAGCTCATGATATTGCAATGAAGGACCTAAGAGATCCTAGATAGATTTTAGCTACGGACATTGTTGATGATTCTACAAGGTTGTATAAGTTTAACAACTTTGGATCATCAACTCTTCCCTTGGTATTTCTTGCTCATAATCACCAATTGAGAAAAATTTGGTGTGAGTGATTTGGTCACTTAAACGATCGCTCCCTTCAAAATCTATGTAAAGAAAATATGGTGACATGTCTTCCTATGGTATCTTGTAGAGATGGTGTTTGTTCCAGATATGTACTCGGAAACATCGTTGGGATAGTTTTGACAAGCATGCCTCTTGGCACGCCTCAACTCCTTTACAGCTTGTGCATAGTGATTTATGTGGTTCACTTCCAGTTGTTTCATTCTTTGGCTACAAGTATTTCTTAACTTTCACTGATTATTTCTCCATATGCACTTGGGTATACTTCGTAAAACTCAATCATGAAGTCTTTAACATCTTCATAGCCTTTAAGGCCTTTGTTGAGAAACAATTTGGACATAAAATTCTAAAGCTAATATCTGATAATGGTGGAGAATATGTTAACAACAAATTCATCAAATTTTGCACTGAGCATGGAATTCAATTGCAACATATTGTTCCATATACTCCATAACAAAATGGTGTAGCTGAAAGGAAGAATCACACTTTAAGGAAATGGGTAATTGTGTGCTTCAATCTAAAGGACTTAGTCTTAATTTTTGGGGAGAAGCAATTAACTATGCAAATTACATAGTAAATCACACTCCTACTGAGGTTTTAAATAATATCACTCTGGAAGAAGCATGGGGCTCAATTTAACCATATGTAAGTCATTTTCATGTTTTTGGAAGTGAAGCATGGGCCCATATTCTAGATGGGAAACATAAAGACTTAGAACCTAAGAGTGAAAAATGAATTTTTGTTGGATATTCTGAAGATGTCAAAGGATATATAATTCTTCAACATAAATCCAAAAATGTTATCATTAGAAGATAGGTAATGTTTGTTGAAAATATATCGACCTACAAACCTAGTTTGACGAATGTGCCACCTCTCTCTATCCCTTCTACTTCAGAAAGCATTCCTTCTTTAGATGATGAAAGTGAGGATGAAAATCTTCCCCAACCTACATGGGATCTTCCTTCAGATCTTTAGCTTCCAAAATGGGTCTGCACTACTCAAGATGTAGCAGGTTCTCTTGCAGGTGATCCTACAAATTAGCATCATACACATTCTCAGTTTGATAGAGTCTCTTCTTTACTCGCTCAAGTTTCAGTGAATTATGATCCTGACACCTTTGTACAAGCTTCAGGCCATCCAGATTGGGATGCATCTATTAATGAAGAATATCGTTCATTATTGGCTAATGATACAACGAACCTTGTTCCTCTTCCAAAGGGAAGAAAACATGTTATATGCAAATGGATTTACAGAACCAAGTTTGGACCAGATGGAAAAGTTGATAGACATAAAGCTCGTCTTCTTGCTAAGGGTCTTTCACAAGTTGAAGACATTGACTATACTGAAACCTTCTCCCTAGTTTCCAAAATGAACTCTATCCGTCTTATTTTTTCCCTTGCTTCCTCTTTCAAATGTGAAGTCCATCAGATGGATGTTAAATCCACCTTCTTGCATGGGGACTTGCATGAAGAAATCTATATGGAACAACCTCCTAGCTTTATACAAAAATACTCTAGCCTTGTATGTCGGCTTAAGAAATCCCTTTATGGTCTCAAGAAAGACCATCGAGCTTGGTATGCCAAAATGGATAACTTTCTTTTAGATACTGGTTTTTCTAGGTGTCATTCTGATAATACTGTCTACAACAAGAAAGTGGGTAAGTCTCTTATCATTCTTGTTCTTTATGTTGATGATCTTATCCTTACTCGTAGTGATCCCAACCTTATAAACCATGTGAATTTTAGCCTTAAAAACAAGATTGAAATGATAGACTTAGGACACTTGCATTATTTTATTGGTCTTGAAGTCTTGCAATCCAAAGAAGTTATTTCCCTTTCCCATTCCAATTATGCTATGATCTTCTACACTACTTTCACATGGAAGACTGTAATCTAACCCTTTCTCCCTTTCAGTTTGGAGTCAAAATTTCATTCACTTTTACTTCCCCTGAAGTTGATGCTACCTTATACCCTCAGCTTGTTGGAAAACATTTGTATCTAACCCATGCCCATCCTGACCTTTCCTTTGTTGTTGGTCTTGTTGCTCGATTTATGAAAAAAACACATGAAATTCATTGGAAAGTAGCTAAAATATTTATTTATTGTGTTCCAAGTACAATTCGATTTGGGATTCATTACAGTGCAAAATCATCTCCTCTATTGGTTGGTTTCATTGATTCTGATTGGGTTGGTGACCCTGATGATCAGAAGTCTACTGCAGGTTATGTCTTCACTCTTTGTTATGGACCTATTACATGGGATTGCAAGAAAAAAGGTGCCATTTATCTTTCTTCAGTAGAAGTAGAGTACTATCACATCATTGAAGCTAGTAAAGAAGCCATGTGGCTTCATCAGATCCTGTTAGAGTTTGGTTTTCAACAACAACATCTGACTACACTTTGGTGTGATAGTCAAAGTGCCACTCAACTATCCAAATATCCATTCCAACATCAGCGCAACAAACACATTGAACTACACGTTCACTTCATCAGAAAGCTCATTCATGACCATGTTCTTAAAGTGAATTATTGGTCAACCGGTGATCGATTTATAGACATATTTACAAAGGCTCTCACAGAGGCGAAGTTTACTAAACTTCGATTTATGGTTGGAGTTCAGGAAGTTGTCACTAATGGGTGATAGGCTCTAATTTCTCCTTCCTTTTCCTATTGTGTCATCTTTGCACATCCTTCAATCCTATCCCAAGTTGTTCTTAAGTGGGGATGTTAGGATATTCTGACACATAGGAAATAATTAAGTATAACTTGGTCTAGTTTATAGTTAGGTAAAGTGTGTTTCTTTAGTATGTACTTTTTTGTAACTTACAATCTGGCAATCATGATATGTTCTAGACATGAAGTGATCCAATGGTTCTTTCTCTCCTCAGTATTATTGACACTTAATCCATGGCTTAGCACCCGATTGGTCCATGATCTCCATTTAAAGAGCATGGAGGGTCATTTGTCTTATGACCATTCATGAGAGAAGCTTATGTAAATTTTCTTTCTTTTACATTAATAAATTGCCTGAAAAGGCCACGTTGGCTCAAGTCGTGGACTATTTCCCTCTTTTATGGTTTTAACCACATCAAGAATACTGGTGTACTGACCTATGATCTGTTTGTGAGTGGTGTAATTTAAATTTATTATTTGCTCTGTTTGCATGCATCTAGTATCATAGATTTCTTTGTAAACTCTATTTTTCGTGTTGTATGTTATAATTATTGTTTTCTATCTTGAAATATAAGAAGAGTTAAGAACAAATATATAACCATTCATCTACATGTGTTGTTCATGAACACTCTCGTCATACATTTCCTATACTAGAATGCAAAATTTCTTTTAAAACTTGTTAAATTAGGAATGATTGTTTTGTTTAATATTTAAGTGTAGTAAGTTGATTTTAATTATTTGCTACAAGAAAATAGACTTGAATCCATATTTCTATTTCATGAGCCTATACATGGAAAACCTTATTGCCTAAGCAAGAAATTTTTAGATCACACGCTTGCTAATTTTTTTTAATGAGTTTTTGATCTTTAAATTGTGCCATGTAATTATATTAATTATATAATGGAAGCTTCCTATCTAGGATATACTCAATAGACATAGGAACTTACCTGTTATTAGCACATATAGTGAATCAACTCTACTGATTACAAATCCCTTGTTGAAAATTTAATTTGTGGCAATATATCATTCATATAACTGGGAGTTGTAAACAGTAAAAGGTAATGATTTGTTTTTTGATGAACAACTTAAGGGTGGAGAGAAGTTGGTAAGACTAGAGGTAAGAACCTGCGCATCCACTTTGGTTGGGTTGTTCCAAAGCTAAGTTGTCCTCTCTTTTAGTAAGTATTTAAAGTTTGATGTTTTGGATGCGTGGAAAGAAGAGAAGCCTAATCATCATGAACATATAACTTTGTGACAACAGGGTCTTAGTAGCATGGTGGTGCTTGGATACATGATTGGTTTGCTTGGATTTGTTTTAAGTGTTTTTCCTTTTTCAATTATTTAATATTTTAAACAATAAAATTAAAAAAAAAAATTATGAACTACATACACTAATCCATCTGTAGGACAGGGATTAGCAACAAGAAAAGCAATATTCAAGGATGATCAAGAGTTTGGAAGAAATCTCTCAAATTCTAGCAACAGCTAGGATATCTGCTTCTCAGGAAGAACAAATATTGACAATAGTCAAGAACTTATCTGCCTCCCCAGAAGTGATAGAAGAACAACAAATCCATGAACCACATCCATAGGAAGGTATTTACCCTTGCAATCTTGTCAAGGAAACTGAAGAATCATGGACCACATCCACCGGAGAGCAACCTTTAGAACATTAGATTGAAGAAAATTTGACATGCCTATATGTGGATCCTATAAGAAAACAAGAGGATATTCATCCCATAATAGAATATTTGCATGGCATGGTAAAGGAGGATGTACCAAATTACTCAAACAAGGAGGTAAACCATGAGCATTTTGATTTTATTGAAATTTGGTTTCAAGAAACTATAAGGCCATACCACTCCTTCATTTTTCCTTACTTCTTGTCATCATCATTAAAACTGTTGGTACTTCATACTCAGGTATGCATTGAGAATTATATTATGAACTTGAGTATGAATGCATTTTTACACCTATTGCGCACATGGTTACATTGGAAATACTCCTATACTTGAGGAGGGGAATTTCTTTTTCTCAAGTAGAGTAGGATAATAAATAAATGAATAATTGATGCATATGATAGTTAAATTTGTTTATATTTTTCTTTTTAATAAAGTAAGCTATGACCTTATGTTTGGAATCTTATGTGAGATTGGAAATGATTGCATTACAACATCATTTGGTATTGCATACGAATTTTCCGGTACCTTGTTTTAGCTAATTGGTACCTAGAATTTTGGTACCAATTTGTTATTTTGCAACTCAAAGAAGGATTCAAGGATATTCTTCATTTGGGATGCTTAAATATTGGAATAATATTTTCAAAAGCATAAAATACATCTTCATCAACTGAATGGAACACTTCGGGGATTATTTGATGTTATTTTTCTTTTCTCCTTAAGTAGTTAAAATTTATGCATTCACGATTTACGATTAAGACCAGTATTTCATGAAGATAATTGAATAAAAAATTTTATATCATAGAAGTTGAATCAAATGATAATTCCAAACTATTCATGGCTAAATTTCATTTTTCTTATCCACATAGATTTATGATTATCAATATAAAACAATCGCTGAAAATATAGTTACCAAAACATTCTAATGGAATTAAAAAAAAAAGTTAAGAGGTCCATACAACGATACCATTGAAAACAATAAACTTGAATACCATAACTATAACACAAAAGAATGATCTCCGAGCATATTTGTTAAGACTTGCAAGAGAATTAATGAAGTCTCTACTCATTGTGGAAGACTACTTTAAATTCGAAAGCATACATGAAAACTCTTATTAGTAGGACTTTAGGTGTCTTTTGGTTATTCTTTGGCAGTCTCATTGAATTCACATTAAAAATGGCTCATTCATGCTATGTCCTTTAAGTACCTATAAGTACCTTATGTGTCTAAGACATTATGCAGGTAATCTAAGTCACTCTAAAAGGTACCATCCTATGCCTATAAGGGGCTTTCTTAAGCCACTCCCCCATCTACCAATTGCAAAGGCAATGATCACAATCCAAATCTAAAATGGTAGGAAACATGGGACTAGAGCCTTCATTGTAAAATAGGTTTAGGAGGTTAACCTGTCGAGGTTATGTATGTCTACTGGTAGTGGGTACTAACCTGTGGTATCACTAGGAAAACCCATCGAGGCTATGGACACTCGTGGGAAATGGGACATTATGCCTAAAGAAATGACAACCAAACCAAGACTTTTTGTCTACACGTGTGATGGTTGATTTATAGTAAAAGAAGCATGCGTGGATGAAGTCAAGGGTAAAAATGAACTTCATAAATTTGTTGCTAAAGAATGATCTTAAGGTAACCTTGAGTCCTCTATCATTATTTGTTCATACTATATCTAAGATCTAATTGTCTTAGAAGTGGGACCTATGATCATTGATAATTAATAAAACTCTACTGCACAACTTATGTATAATACTTGCATCACTATAAGACTTTTGGATTTGGTTGGTAATAACTAATTTTTCATCGGATCATCATTTTCTGAGATCATAAAAAATCCTCCTTTTGAACAAAGAAGGAGAGGCCCTTAAATTTATAAAATGTTTCTTTTTTGAGCATAAGACTATTGAAGATTGATGAAACCTTATGTAATAAGTGATTTGAAGTATCTTTTATGCTTGGTGTTAATTTATCATCATTTTAACAAATTTGAGATGGATTATTTTTGTTTAGTATTCATCTAATTAGCTCCATTGTTCTGTTTTTTAGGGTCCTTTGTATTGAGTCATCTCAGCAACCCTCCTCATTTCTTCACTGCCTCACCTTTCTTGCATGAGAACATGCAAAACCTCAGGCATGGGAGAGTGGTTGTTCGGACCCTTTTCAACATCTTCATTTTATTCTTTTCAGATTCCTTCACCATATCAGATTGGCACTCATAAACTCTGGCTCTTCTAAATGACCCTCAACCTTACTTTGCCTTATTTTGTGACACTACCACTGCAATTTCAAATTTCATGTATCAGTGTGTTGTTTGTAGTTTTCCCAACATAACAAATTCACATGCAACATCAATAATTGCTAGTGCCTACTCCATCTTGATACTCAGAACATGCTAAGCTACAAAGAGAATCCTAAAAGATTCCAATTTGAAGAATATGCATCCGGTACTAGAAAATCAGTCTCCTATGTTCATCCAGTACTGGAAAAGTAGTCCCTGTATTCATCCAGTACTAGAAAATAGTAAACCTTTCTTGTGTTAATCCAGTAATAGAGGTACGGGGTCAGTGTTTTATTCTCTCCTATTAAGATTCATATTAATCATGTGATTAATATATAATTACCCTCATAAAATTTTATTACCATCAGTTGTTAAGCCCCTATCCTAATCCTAAAATTACTCACCTTTATTCCCCTATTTTCTAAAAAAAAAAAAACCTTTTGTGATATGATTGAATTGGATAATCATGGATGTGATTTGGCAGATGCCAATCATAATTCAGGGAAGAAGACTCCATTTTTAAAATTTTGAGGAATGGTTCAACACTTTTTGCATGAGGACATAAAATAACTTAGGCATGGAGGAATGTTGGGTCTCCATTTTGTTTCCTTTAATAACCTATATTGTCCTCTAGTTTTGACTAAATTTACCTCAAAACCTACTCACCACTTGCCTACCTTCAAAAACATGACTTTTAGCATCCTTGTGTATATATGAAGTAATTTATATTTAAAGCATGGTTTTTATGTTTTCTTGTAGTATAAATAGAATTATTTATTCTTTATACTCTATAGTTAATTGGATTGGCTCACATAGATGTTTAGACCATGTTCCTACTCATCTGGTACCAGTTCAGTAATCTAGTATGAGTGCAACATTCTGGTAGTCGTGTTTACTCATCCGACACCAAAAACAGCAGTCTAGCACTTGCGGTCATTCGGGGCCAATCCTGCATTCATCCGATACCAATATTCAAGTGTTGTGTGATTTTGGTACCAATATTCCATTACTATGTGATTCTGGTACTAGTATTCTAGCACTGTGTGATTCTGGTACTAGTGTTTTAGCACTGTGCTCATCTGGTAAGTTAAATTCGAAATTTTGGAAGCTTCTGGAAGAAAATCAAGGACATGGGTTTTGTCAGGAATGATGTCGACATGCAAAAACTTGAGTTAAAATTGACCCAACTCACACGTGTGGACCTCTAGGTGAGGGGGAATATTTTTTGTGCTATTCTGGTACCATATTGTAAAAATAGTAAAAATATAAAACTACCAATTTGTGCCTTGATTTGTGTGTAAATGGAAAAATACGTTTCCAAATGACTAAATGGGTTTCTAGAAAACACAACTAGCTACAAAACCCATAAATAGTTTTTCAATATTGGCAAAGGATGGAGATATATCAAAGGGTCTTTGACCAGAAGTTGTAATTTCTGCATTAAACTCAATTTTTTTAGATTTCATTCTAAAAATTGTAAAATTGGTTTTAACCAAAATATGAGTTGGGGGAATTCGGTTCTATCCATTACTCCATGGATTTAATGTATAAATAAGCCTCATAGGGTTGTGAGGAGGAATATTTTTTGTTATTTTGATCATTCTTTTTAATGGAGGATGAAGAGAGTTATAATTTCATTGTTGTAATTTGAGCTTAGTTTCTAATGTATGGAAATTGATTGATTCCATATTTGTGGTGCATCCTTGGAGTTCATATGAGCTGCCTCTAGTAGCAATTGTCATCTTGGGAGGGCCCCTCAAGATGTTAGGATATTCTAGCACATAGGAAAATAATTAGGTATAACTTGGTCTAGTGTATAGTTAGGTAAAGTGTGTTTCTTTAGTATGTATTTTTTTGTAACTTACAATCCGACGGTCATGATATGTTCTGGACATAAAGTGATCAGACGGTTCATTCTCTCCTCGGTATTACCGACAATTAATCCTAGCTTAACACCTGATTGGTCCATAATCTTTATTTAAAGAGCATGGAGGGTCTTTTGTCTAGTGACCGTTCATGAGAGAAGCTTATGTAAATTTTCTTTCTTTTACATTAATACATTGTTTGAAGTGGCCGTGTTGGCTTAGGTCGTGGACTATTTCCCTATTTGAGGGTTTTAACCACGTTAAGAATACTAGTGTATTGATATGTGATATGTTTGTAAGCGGTGTCCTTTGGTGTTATATCTAAGGAACTTACCCTATAAATTCCTACATGGTATCATATTTATTCAAGGGCCGCATCTATTGGTGATCCAAATCTGAAGCCAGTACAACTGCATCTGATTATCTTTTCATAGATCGAATATTTCTAACCACTTTCGGGCCGAGATGACTACTCTATTGTGTTAGGAGCATTTGTTCCAGTGGGGAGCCTATTTCGTTTCACGCGAAAAGGTTTATGGTAGCCCTAGCTACGTAATTTTTAAGATATGAAGGTGTATAGTCTTTATTTGTAGTTATAGTTATTTATCTCTCTGCCTAGTTCAGTTTATAGTGATATATAATTTTTCTATTATCGGATCTATACTTTTCTTTTCTGTGTATGTTCTTTGCTCTGCGTTTGTGCGATCTAGGCAAACTAGAAACAGAAAGAAATGATTTTTCTCATGCATGTGCTCTTTTCTATTGCGCCTTAGTGTGATTTCAGAAAATTAGAAGCATTGAGAAAAATATCTAGCTACTGACCAAATCTAACTTTAAGTCGTAAGTGTTGGAAACATTTTCTTGTTTGTTCGTTTTATGTGGTTGTTGTTTTTGTTTTGTATGCAAAAATGGGTTTTTTGAGTAAGCACGCACCCCAAAGCTTCAGTGAGCAACCAAAAAAGAATAAAAAAACACATTCCTCTTTTCCAAGAATCACTAACCTTTTAAACTAGCTCACTTGATCTAAAGTTATTTTATGAGAATAGAGGTCTTAGGTTCAAGTCTTCTTGTTTGTTGAGTTTCTTTTTCAAAAAACATATGTAACTTATGTTTTAAAGTTACTTTATGTAAAAGTGTTCTCACTCATTATAAAAAGTGAGTCACTTATAATTCTTAAGTCACTTTATCTTTTATTTAAATTACAATTTACTAGATAGCTCATAAAATACCATTGTAAAAGTGACTTTCACTTATTTGTAAAAGTGGGTCACATAAAGTAATTTGTTTTTAAAGGTGAGCTAATTAGATTAAGTTTGGAAATGGGGGATTTTTCTTTTTAAATATAACATTATCATCTACTTCCAAACATTCATGTGTTTCATTGGAATCTTTAACAATGTTTCTTTAAAAATCCATGACTTCATCCGGAAGTCGTTTTCAGAGCCATTATTTTTTAATCAACCTAATTTTTTGAGATCTTTCCATTTGAACTCTTAGTTTCAGCATATACAACTTTAGTTTCTTTTAAAATGGAAAGTCCATGCCTAGTTATTTTTTACAACACCAACTACTTCCAATGACTATCCTACATGGTGGATTTACTTAGAAGTAAATGTATTTATGGAATAGGCTCAGGCCAAGAGTCTAAACCTCAAGATGAAATTAAGCAAGACAAATGAGAAAATAAGCAAGATAAATCTCATGGGTCAATAGGGATGTTTATTTCTCTAGACCTTAGATTACATATCACAGAAATTGATACCCCCAATGAAGTAATGAAAAAGTTCAGTGATGTTTTTGGAATTAAAAATGAAATTAGAGCCCATCGAGTTGCTTATGTTGGACCCTAATAATTTTTCTTCCATTGAAGATTGTTTGTCCAAGTTCAAGACCCTTAAAATTCTCTTGGAAGGTGTTAAGGTTAAGAAAGAAGATAGTAGCCTTATCCATTCCATTCCTACTAAGTTAGGATCAACCTACTCTGTATTTGTTTCCACCTTCCATTCTACTAGAGAAGCCTTTATTTCTCAAGAACAAGCCTACAAGTCCCCCACTTTTGATTCCTTTTGTGATTCTTTAATAAGAGAACAAGAAAAAGTCTTATATCTTGGTCTTCTTAATATTGGAAACTCTTCTAAGAAAGCCTTAGCAGCCTAGCAACTAGCAAGTTCAAAGAATCCTAAGAATCAACAGACTAAAAAGAATGGTCCTAAACCAAACAAGGGTCCTAAGCAATTTCAATCTCAAAATCAAAAATCAACTCAACAAAATGATAAGGCAAATAAAAAAAAGGGCAGAATAATTATAGACATTGCAACTTTTGTAATCATGATGGCCACTTAGAATCCAAATGCTTTAAGAAGATGGAAGCCTTGGAAGCAACCATGAAGAAGCATAACATCCATTTGGAGAACTCTTTAACTTCAACTTCATATTCAGGAATAACACTTTATGCATGTGGTTCTCAAGCATCTCGGTCTAGTTATGCACTAAATGTATATTCTTCTACTCATTCTCATGAGTGGCTCATTGATCATGGAGCTTCTTATCACATGGCCAAAAACATAGCCATGTTTTCTTCTTTAAATGATTATAACACCAAAAATATATATGTTGGTGATGATAGATCTCTTAGTATTGTATGAACTGGAACTATTCATCTAAACAATGGTCAATTTAATGATATATTATGTGTTCCCACCTTATCTTGCAACCTTCTATCTGTATATCGGATAACTCATTCAGGTGAAGGTAAAACTGTTGAATTTTCACCTCATGATGTTGGAATTAAGGACCTAAGAGATCCTAGACAAATTTTGGCTAGTGACACTGTTGATGATTCTACAAGGTTGTATAAGTTTAACAACTTGGGGTCATCAACTCCTCCCTCAGTATTTGTTTCTCATAATGATGAAAGTGAGCAAACATTGGCATGAGTGATTTGGTCACTTAAACTATTGTTCCCTTAAAATCAATGTCAACTTCGAAATGGGAACTGATATTGTTACCCATTTCATAGAGATAGCAAAAAAGTGACCCGATTTTGAAAAGGGGTGATGCAAAACACACATGTTTTTTTTAGAGCATAGTTTTTGACACTTTAATTTTTTTTATGTACATTACGTTTTATAATGGTAGTGATTTTCATGATGATTTAAAAAAGTGAGTATTCTGCGTCACACCCTTTTTTTAAAAGACATTTTTTTTGGCTTTAAATTTTCTAATGTATAAAATGTAAATAATTATTTTGTAAATTTGATCATTTTTGAAGTGGTCGTTTTCTTCATATTTTCTTGTTTTTTATTTTAATTTTAATTTTTTTTAGTGAGGTTTTTATTGTTTTGCACTTTTAAATTAGAAGGCCGATATTTAGAATTTTTGATATTCTAATATTTATACATCCTTAATTAATTTTTCAATCCACATGAAATAATTGTCTCTAAAAAACAAATATAAAAAAATATATAAAAAAGACAAAAATAAAAAATGTAAAAAATGGTAAAAAAAAATTATCTCATAAACCATAAAAGAATTTGGATAAAAAAACAAAATTAAAAAAAAAAAATATATATATATATATATATATATATATATATATATATATATATATATATATATATATATATAAGTAAAAATTGAGAAATTAAAAAAAGGCATTAGCAAAAACTAGGAAAAAAAAAAATTAAAAACAAACTAGTTTAAAAAAAAATTAGAAAATTAACGAAAAAAATTAAAAAAACTAGTAAAATTAATATTAAAAAAAAAATTATCTCACAAAACATAAAAGAATTTGGAAAATATATATATATATATATATGTCTGAAGTAAGTAAAAATAGAGAAATAAAAAAAAAAAAAAAAACATTAACAAAAACTGGGAAAAAAAAATTAAAAACAAACTAGTTTAAAAAAAAAATTAACGGAAAAAATTAAAAAATTGGTAAAATTAATATTAAAAAAAACAAAAAAAATTTAAATTATAAAAAACAAAAAAATGCATATTTTTTATTAAAAAAAGAAAAAATGTAATTATTTTTTATTAAACAATCTCATTTTTTTATTAATAAAAAAATAATTTTTTTTTCTAAACAATTATTATTATTATTTTTAATTTAAAAATACAAATTATTAAACCTACATTTTATAGAATAAAAATAAAAATAAATAAATAATATTACAATTTTTTTTAAACAATTTTTTTTTTTTTTAATTTAAAAATACAAATCATAAAAAGTATTTTTATTTCTTTAAAGCAAATTTAATTTTTTAATTTAAAATTTAAAAAATTATTAAAAATAAAATAAAAGTTAATGTTAGTTTTATATATATATATATATATATTTCGTGGCCCTTTATAATTTTTAATTACAAATATGTGTTTTTAGATGGTTTTTATTAAATATTTATTAATAATTAAAAAAAATTATTAAACAATTTTAATTTTCTTTTTCTTTTAATTTTATTTAAAAAAAATATTGGCCCACACCCGCACCACCACCGGGTGGCGGGCGGGCCATTGGGCGATTCTCGGAATCGCCCAACGCCCTGCCCGCCGCCCGAAGGTGGTGCGGTCGTGGGCCGAGGGCTGCGTGCAGCCCTTTCGCCTACGGCCGCGCCACCACCACGGGCAGGAGGCGGGCCATTGGACGATTCCGGGAATCGCCCAACGGCCCGCCCGCCGCTCAGTGGTGGCGTGGCCGTGGCCGAATATTTGTTTTTGAATAAAAATAAAAATAAAATTATTTGATAATTTTTTTTTAAAATTATTAATAAATATTTAATAAAAACAATTAAAAAAACATATTTATAATTAAAAATTTAAAATGTTTAATTTGGGGCAGTCGTGGGCCCAATTTTTTTTAATAATAAAAACTTAAAAAAAAAATGTTGATCACATATTTAATTATAAATATGTTTTTTAAAAATTATTAAATACATTTTTTTTAGTTTAATAATTTTATTAAAATTGTTTAATAATTTTTTTTTCAAATAATCAAACAAAATTTCGTTTTACAAACAAAATTATATTTAAAATTTATTTTTTGGTTTGTTTTTAAATAAATAATGAAAATTTAATAAATTATTTATTTTTATTTTTTTTTCAATCAAAAACACATCTTTTTTGTAAGTTTAAAATGCTTTTTAATTTTTTTTTAATTGGAAAAAACATATATTTTTAAAATTTTGATAATTTTTTAGGTTTTTTTTAATAATTTGAGCTTATTTTTGTCTTTTTAGTTTTTTCTAAATGTTTTTAATATTAATTTTAGTTTTTATTTTTTTTTAATTTTCTATTTTTTGTTTAATCTAGTTTGTTTTTAAGTTTTTTTTTCCAAGTTTTTGTTAATGATTTTTTAGATCTTAATTTTATATATATAAAATTTTTAAACTTTTTTTTTTTTCAATTTCTTTTATGGTTTATGAAACAATTTTTTTTTATAACATTTTTTATTTATTTTTTGCCATATATATATATATATATATATATATATATATTTAAGTAATCATCATTTTTATCTTAATCTTACTAGTTCTTAATTTCTTTTTGTTAATTTTCCATTTTTTTTTTAAATCTAGTTTGTTTTTAATTTCTTTTTGTTAATTTTCAATTTTTTTTTTGAATTTTTCTATTTTTACCTACTTAATTTTATAGTTTTTTTTTAATGTGTTTTTTTTTCTTTTCCCAAATTTTTTTATGGTTTACATATTTGTATTTTTTTTCATTTTTTTTTAAATATGTTTTTTTTACTATTTATTTGTTTATAATTTGTAATTTTTTCCTAGTTTTTTAATTCTTATCTTTTATAAGTTTTTTTTTTTTTTTATTTTTACATTTTTATGATTGATTTTTATTTTTGATGTTTGATTTTTTTTGTTTTTTATTTTTATTTTATGTTTTGTTTTTAGTATATATTTTTATTTTTGTTTTGTTTTTTGTTTTAATTTTTATTTTATTTTTAATTTTTATTTTATGTTTTCATTATTTTTTTTTGAAATTTTAATGTTTTTCGAGGTCATGATAAAATATTTTACGCTATTATTTCGAAATGTTGAAATTTTACCCTTGAAAAAAAATGTTATTCCAGCATCAACACTTTTCGTTTTGAGGGTGTTTTTTGCACAAAATTTACCATTGAAAAAAAAAATGTTATTCGAACATCAACACTTCGTTGGACATTTTTTGTACAAAAAATTGGTTTTCACCGCCATTTTTAAAACATGTTGAAAATTTACCCTAGGAAAAAAAAAGTGTTATTCCAGCATCAACACTTTTCGTTTTTAGCACTTCTTTTTATGTTTTTTCGGGGTTTTTTGGCCAGAGTTCCCATTTTAAGTTTATAGTTCCTATTTCAAAGTTTACATAGTTTAAAAATCTATGTAAAGAAAATATGGTGACATACCTTCCTACAGTGTCTTGCAGAGATGGTCTTTGTTCAGGATGTGTACTGAGAAAACATCATCGAGATAGTTTTGAAAAAATGCCTCTTGGCATGCATAATCCCCTTTATAGCTTGTGCATAGTGATTTATGTGGTCAACTTCTAGTTGTTTCATTATTTGACTAGAAGTATTTCGTAACTTTCATTGCTGATTTCTCCAGACGCACTTGGGTATACTTCTTAAAACTCAACAGTGAAGTATTTAACATGTTCTTGGCCTTTAAGGCCTTTGTTGAGAAACAATATAGACGTCAAATTCTTAAGCTAAGATCTCATAATGGTAGAGAATAAGTTAACAACAAATTCTTCAAATTTTCCACTTAGCATGGAATTCAATTGCAACATATTGTTCCATATACTCCACAACAAAATGGTGTAGCTAAAAGGAAGAATCACACCTTAAAGGAAATGGCTAATTATATGCTTCAATCTAAAGGACTTAGTCTTAATTTTTGGGCAAAAGCAATTAACTGTGAAAATTACATAGTAAATTGCACTCCTACTAAGGTTTTAAAGAATATCACTCCAGAAGAAGCATGGAGCTCAATTCAACCAGATGTAAGTCACTTTCATGCTTTTGGAAGTGAAGCATGGGCCCATATTCCAAATGAGAAACATAAAGCCTTATAATGGCCTGTTCACGGTGTTGGACCCGCCAACATGTCAGGGGATCTCCCCAGTAAGAAGTCCCAACTAGACCTCAGACCCTTTGGAGTAGGAGTCCTAGCAGTGGATCGTACGATATCGCCTTGACCGCGGTTGTGTGCAAAGACAAGTAAGATGTCCCTATTGGTAGTAAGGGTGTGACATATGCAGCAAGTCAAGGAAGGTGCATGAACGGTTCTAACACACGGAGGGTGAGGTGAGTGTGCCCCTTGGAAACCTGTGAAATCACAGAGTTAAGAAGGGAACACACGAGCAAAGATACATCACAAACTGGAAGGAAAGTAAGCTAGAAATCCAAAGCGATGATTAAACCAACAACACATTTCAGTAAGATTCATACACACATATATAGAAAGAGTCTATACACACATGCATAAGCAAACATATACATATATCATTTAGAGTAAACAAGATAGTTGAAATACAATACAACATGTGCATGAAACGTGTTGGCTCTATTATATTAAGAAGTGAAAGTTCCAATCATACAATACAACCATGACCAACCACTAGTTTTGACAACAGAATGTTATAGTCACTATCGCCTGCTCCTCCAAAGAGATATACTAGCTCTGCATAGTGTAGAAGCCAAGGCTCATAACAATACTCTCCAAGCTTCTCTAAGATACTCCTATCAGAAGCTTGGCTGACCAAAAGCCTCTACAATCAGTTATGAGGGACTATATATAGCAAAGGGTGGGGTGGCCCTTGAAATTACCCTTTGTGACTGTTCATCTACCCTCATGACTCTTCATCTACTCTATGACTGTTACATCCAGCTATTGACACTTGAACTTCCATTTGATAAGATGTTACATACAATATTCACATGTACCCATGTGAGACAAAATAAGCTTGAGCGAGCCATGCAATACATCACTATGATTCAAACGACTATGGGAAGACCAACTCTTTGATATCCTCATGATGGTCGACAGTGCGAACTGATGCTTAGCTTGGTAGTCCGTAATGGTGTTTGTGTACTCTATGGTGACATCTTTCTAGAAACAAACTCTTGCCTCCATTGCATCCGGGTACACTGCTCTAGCTCCTATGTCAAAATCATCTAATAATATGTGCATCATTGTCTTGAGTGCGGTCGAACCAGTGACATACTGATGCATGGTGTCTGCAATGATCACCAAGTCTGCGTTGGTGGCTATGCGCATCAACTCGTCAAAGTGCGAGTCAAGCTCCCGTCGGACTTGTGCCTTCATCTTTGCCTCAGTGAGTGTCCTAATAGATGGGATTGCATGCGCATGCACAAAAACATCCATACTCCTGAATATCCATGCATGAGAATCCTACAAACTAGTGATGAGATATGAAACATATTCGTTCTGAATCTGACATCGGATGCGTGCCTTCATCTCGGCCACTCTGGGATTCATCATCTTGGGCAAGTGTAACAGGGCTCCCTTGTATCTCATTGTCCATGTTTGGATGTAGTCAACATCAGTATGCACGTTTGAAAAAATACATGCTCTCCTAGCACATCGCTGCTACCAACTGTTGAGATGGACAATTGCCTTATGCACAGTACCAAACTTGGAATACAATGCCTGCATGACTGTCTCAAGGGATGATATTTCATCTAGTATCACCTTCTTCAGCTTAGCTCTAGCAGATGTTGTAACCAGTTCCCCTCCTTCCTTGGCCGTATGTGACTCATTATCCATTTTCTCATTCTCAGCTATCGATAAGCAAACACTCGAGCTAGTGGCTTCGACATATGCTCTGATAGAATCAACCAATGTTTTTGGATGCCTACATAGGAGATGTGTTGTAATCCAGAGTAGACACTCAGCATGATGGCACAACTCTATCGTGTGACTCGTCGAATGATATGTTGTGCATCTCCCCTTCCAGATTGTCTCCAAGGATCTCAGTATCTCCTTAGTCGCTTGGGACTTGCTTTGCTTCCAGATCCAATGAAGTTGGTGGGTCAACCTCTTGGTGGTAAGGCATGAGCTCGATGTCTTGATCTAACTCTTTCTGCTACATATCTGTATCCATCTGCTCAAGTGCTTGTTCAATATCCTGAGCGAAGTCTTGCTCCAGTGACTACTCACCCTGTCTACTTGGTGCCAGCTGTTCGGATGATTCTACTACCTGTACGGGAACAGTTTCATCTATCTGTACATGTTGCACCCCCTGTTGTACCTGTTCTTGATGCTCTTCCTTCTCCTACATGTGCAACTCTTTTTCCTTCTGGAGTTGTTCCTTCAAATCATGCAACTCCTTCATTGTTTCGTCCATCCTTCTATTTTTCTTTCTTCCTTTGTGCGATCCTTCTATCGCATTATTTCCTCTTCACCACTATTGCCAAAGCTGCTTTTTGCACAAGTGGGTCTTCTCTGAACTTGTAACTTTGTTCTGCCTCTGCACTGTTGACAATCTTTCTCTTGCCTTTGTCCCGCACCAATATGTTTACCTCTATGCTGCTCTCCTGGATGTTTCTTCATGTTGCCTTGCTAACCATTCCACAGTGAGGCCGACTGGTTCATTGGGCCTGGATAAGTTGTGATAATATCTCCATGGGTCTTCCTCCCCCCACTGACACACCCCGTGGATCCACTGAAACTGTACTCTCACGTAGTGATCTTTCACAATACAATGTGGGTCATACGAATTGAAGCTTCATACATCGAAATGATACTTCTTGATCTCCTCTATTTCAACATCTGCATGATTAAGGTTATGTATCTCATACAACCTGATTCGCAATGGAAGAGTGAGCCAAGGTGCCTCCTTCTTCTGATGCACCCTAGCTGACAATCCTACCGAGATGTGGTATGATACTTATTGCATGACATGCTTGTCCATGGAAAACTTTGGCAAAACATTCGAAGGCTTCTCCACGCTATACATCTGTATGAATGTGTTGGATGGTGAGGCCTACCAATCCATTTTGTCAATTGGTGCCTCCACTACTACCTTTGACATGCAAGGTGGATCCTTCTCAAATATCATCTTGTACAATAGCGTGACAAAATGATCTAACAGTTGTGAGATAACTCCTATGAAGCTTCATTCGAAAAACAGTTTACAATAAGTATTGACAGAGGTTTCCGCTGATGTCCACGCCCACTTCATGCCTGGGAACTCCTGACAGACATAGATTGCATCCAAGATGTAAGAAGACATGTATATTTCTACTCGCTGACCTTTGGGTGGTTGCCGAGCTCCTGTGACCTGTTCCTTCAACCTATGAGCCAATATGTCAGACTAGTCGCGTGCTTTGCCTTCACTAGTCAGTTGGTCCAATGCAACACCCAACTCTGTGGGAAGGTATCCGTGTTCTCTTAGCCATACAAGCGACATGCAAAGATGACCAAGTATTGATACATCTTCTGCAGTATCTTCGTCTTGTAAATCTAGTTGGGTTTTATCTTGAATTTGGCTAACTCCTTTACCCTATTCTTCAAGATATCCCTGGATTTGGCATTATTGTTGGGTATGCTAAAGGATGTCTCCATCGTGATCACTGGCTTCAACAAATGGTACATCTACCGATAATCATGTACCTTGAAGGTAGCAATCTTTGTCCCAATGACACTGCTCAATGTCATCGTCTTGGGATCAGTGTGCGAGATGATCCAATGTATCATGCATGTGCATGGGAATGTGGGATACCTGCATGCAATCTGGTACAAACACGACTTGTGAATGTTCACATAGACTTGGCGATCTTCGAGATCTTCCCCAAATGGGCCTGAGAATGCATCATCGACCTCTTTCCATTTCAGCTTCATGTCTTTGTATATGATTAGATTGGTGTCTTCATAGATCAGAAAACTGGTAGACACTTGCTCAACTGTTGCTCCAGTTATGCTTCCATCGGTGTCCTTTGATCCTGCTCTCTTGAAGGCCATTGATCCTAAATTGTTGAGAGATGGAAAAACTCCTTCTATATCTAGAGACATGGAGACATGCATGGCAAGAAATATATCAATTAAAACCAAAGGAAACTTGAGGGATGACATGCAACATACCTGAGGACTGACTAGAAAGGATTGCACAATTTTCACTGGGAAGTCGGGCGACTGACTGTCGGAACTACGCAAAAGGGAGTCCAAACTGTTGAGAGGGTGGTTGACTACTGGAATTTCATAATGCGCAATCCAGACTAGCCTGTTGGGTGCTGGGATTGTGCAATGCACAATTTCAGCTAGCAAGTGATGCAGGCCCAGGGACTGCATTGCACAATTTTCTGGGCCAGCAATCACTGCCTCTCAGAATTGTGCAAGGCAAGACTGGATGGAAATCATTGGCCAGAATTGTGCATTTTCTGGGAGGAAGGTAGAGCATTCCCTCTCAAAATTTTGCAATGTTGTCTTGGTGAGGTAGAGTCCGAGCCAAGGTTGCCTAGACCCACCGACGGGAAACTAAAATCAAATGAATATGTGAATGCATGGTGATACTGAGTGTAAGTAGGAGTGAATTATCATGCATGCAAACAATGAATGCAAGATTCATAAAATGGAACAACATGAATGTGTGTGAAACGAGTCGATGAATCGGCGATTGTTCGTGAAAAATAGTGTCATGCATCTGACAATAATGAGATGCTAATGAAAAATAAAATGGTGCTTGTACAAGCTAACATGCATGTAAACGATAGCAAGTGTTCACAGAAATCAAGCAGAAAGCACTCACACAAGCCAAAACATAAAAAGTGATAAAAATGTTGTGAAAGACAAGTTAAGCGGACTTACCTGGAAATAGTTGAGCTGGATGTGTCGAAGACTCTTGGATGTGTTGTGGGATGTCAGATCTCCAATATTGATGTGAAGAATGAGCTCTGAAGCATTGAATAAATAATTTTGAGGCTCATGAAGCGCATGCCACAAATCTAGGAAAAGGCGACACTTGGAGGAAAGTTTCTAAAACGATATTTGCATGTAATCTCTAGCTGCTAAAAATGGATCCCTAAAATCTAGGGATGCTTTTTACATGATTCTTTTTTCTATTTTGGGAAAAGGTAGCCCATGCATGCAAATCAATTTTTCTTGGTCCCGAGTGGAACCGGTAAACTTGAAGGCACATGCAACAACCTGCTTGACTGAGGAAGATTTTTGCGTAATTTTTGGGAGGACGTTGGGCTGATTGTTCAAAGGGATTGTGCAATTTCTGGGAGGAGCAGCTAAATATTACCCAGAATTGCACAATTTATGGGTTGAGCTACACTACCAAGCTAGATTGTTCATTTTTCACTAGGAAGGATGTTTGACAGGATTGCGGAGTTTCTGAGCCCAGTAGGCTGCCAATCAAATTTGCACAATTTCTGGAGGGAAGACTGGTTACCCTCCATAATTGCACATTTTATGAGGGATCTGCTAAACCGATAGCTAACCCAAGTCCAAAGTGGCAACCTGTGAGGGGAGTGAAGCAAGCTATCATGCACAGGCTGACAAGCTGCTAGAAAACCAATGAAGCTCATGTACTTGACAGTGCAAGGCATGTTGCTGAGGATGGTTGGTAGGGAGGCTCCAAAACAAAGCTAAGGCAAAATTTTGGAGGGTGGTTGTAGCCGCTACAACACTTGGCAACACAATCGTAGAACTCCAGTTCTCTAAATGGACCTTGTTCATGAAAAGCAAGTCTAACACCTCCAAAAGTATTGTTTAGTTCTCTGTTCATCTTGGTTTCCACACTTGCTTGATTGTAAGATGTAGCATCTTTCAAGCTCTTGGCCAGTCCACACACATTCCAAGCCAAGTCAACACATTTGTTTCGATTGGGGATGAGGGGTGTATCAGTGCACAAGCACTATAGTCGTATGAGTTTTAGTTTCATATCTGGTGTTGCTCTACTGCCAATAGGTCTGCAGAGTAGCTCAGTAGAGTCACGCAGGAACACAAGTGTTACGCAGTAATTTGTCACTGTCTCCCTGTCAGTCTCCCTGATGTCTCATGAAATCAAATGCACCATGCTCATGCTCTCTAAAACTGGCCAAATGACCCACCTTTCCAAAGTTTACTGCATCAGCGCGTCTGTTATTAAAATACCCGCGCTGACGGGCGGCTTATAGTGTTACTGGTGCGCTGCCAGCGCGGAAGCACACAGGTTTCTCGCGCTGGTCAAATTTTGTGCGCTAGCGCAGCCTATCAAAGTATCAAGCTGCGCTGACATAGCCTCCACTGTTATTGAGATGCGTTGTCAGCACGTCAGTTCAGTGTTGCACCCGCGCTGATCTAGTTTGGGCGAATTTGTTCCAACAGCCAGCCTTCCAGATGGTTCCAGGCCTGGTTGTTAGCCTTGTGAGTGTCGCCCTCCTTTCTATGGCATGTTTGTTCGTCATTTGGAACCACCTTCCTTGAAGATAAGCTTGTCCTCCCACCATTCATGGAGACTCCTTCTCTACTTAAACCTCCACCATTACCATGAGTAATAGTTTTGGATAGTGTGGAATTCATAGTGCTTGGATTGCTGCTGTTAGTAGGTAGTTGGTGTGACAAGTGTGGTTTTGTTAGAGGAAGCTCAAGGAAGGTTGTGAGTATTGCTTGTGTGGGAGAGAGCTTTTGTGTAGGGAGAATCTACCTCCAAGGGTGAACGCTTAAGAGACTTGCTGGCTGGATCCTCAAGAGAAGGACTCAGCGTCAGAACATTGGTTGTACCTTTCTCTGTTATTGATTTAATAATAGATGACTACTGTTATGGTTCCATTCTCATTTGTCTTGCAATGGTTAATGTGAATTACATCCTTTCTGACTGATGTATAATTGATTTTATTAGATTTCACGCTTGTGTTTGTCTGTCTCTTCGTGTGTGCAGGTATCTATTCGCGGAGATCGTGGAAGATCGTGACCGGCCAGAGCGAAGGAGCGAGAGCGGCATCTCTTCATCAAACAATAGCGTTGGAATCCAAGTAGGTGTTCTTTACCTCTCTTTTAATTGCAATTAGGAACTTGCATAGTAGCATTGATCGATTGTTGCTAGACCCATTCTGGGCTAGTAGGGATCGCCTCTATCCGTAGAGGGGATTTACCTCTCCAACAATTTGGCGACTCTGCTGGGGAGCTGGCCTTTTGTCTCTTTTGTCCATCTTTGTGTTTGAATTTGATTGTCCTCTGTTTTTGAAATTGGGGATTAGTTCTCTGCTTTTAGCCCTCCTGGTTCAATCTAGGAAGTGTCTTAATTGTTTAAAGAGTTCTGGCCTTGGTTTGGGAGTTTTTGGGCTTGATTTTGCCTCTTTTTTAACCTCAGCGCGGTTTATATCAAAACAGTTGCGCTGACAGCGCATAGCTGTTTCTTTAAACCTGTTTTCATCGCGCTTGTACGTAAAACAGTCGTGACGGTTCTGAAATCGAACCAGCGCACTTAATCCGTGTCCTTCCGCGCTGACAGCGCCAAGTTGCTACGCGTGACCCTTTGTCAGCGCACAGTTGCTGAGCGCTACCCGTGCTGATCCTGTAAAATTGAATTTATTTCAATTTTGCCTCCTGAGCCTGTTGGTTTGCCTATCTCCAGCTTTTTCTACTTGGTTTGTGACTTGATATTCGTTGTTAGAACTGTTACACACTTGCTTGCGAAGTTTTGTTGCATGGATTTCATTTTTGTGTCCCGTGACCTAGTGCCATCATCCCGTTTTCACTGGATTGACCTTGTTTTGCTCACTTGTTCACCTGTTCACAAAAGTTCGTTGCTGCTTGCCTTTGCTATTGCGGAAACCTTCCTCTTTTTGCCTTCTTTACTTGATTGGTTGAGGTGATTGTTGTTGAACCAATCCTTCGATTATTTCACTACCCAGGCACAGATCACAGTTGCTAGGGTTCAATCGGCTCTTTTCACGCTTGTTGTGCTTTTCATTGAGTGATTTTAATTCTTTTTGCTCAGTGTTGCTGTCTCTCAAAATTCGTTTTAAAGTGCATTGTGCCATTGAAAGAGAAATCAAACTAGCATCTTTTGCATTCAATAGTTAATGAAAAGAAGAACATTTTATTGATTTGTGTTCTCAAAAGAAAATTTTCATTTCTTTGTCATTAGCTGCATTAGATTGTTTGATTGTTTTCGTCTTGTTTGATTGAAAGCTCTTAACCTTCTCATAGTTAGAATTCATCGAACAAAATGGTATTCTTTGGCATGTACTTTGCATCTAGGAAATTGTGAGAGATCATACGATAAGGCCTGAAACCGAAACTTAATTCAAGATCAACCTTAAAATAAACCGAATAAATCTAAAAACGCATTGGAACTTAACGCTCATATTGTAGGGGTCTAGGCTAGAGACGTGTTCCAGCGTCGTTAAACCTAGTCACTGTTGTTTCACATTACGGTTGGGTGATTCCTCCTCTTGTGACTCGATAGTGGTCTAGCACGGATTTGAGCTCCCGCGTACTGTCGCGTATATAGGGGAGACCCACTAGGTTATCGACCTTAATCCATAGGAAGCCGAGTCTGCCGCCCTGCGAGCCGTAACGCACCGAACACAACATTCGGGAAGATTGACTGCAGTACGGAAAGTCCTTGGTTCTCATACGATTGCCAAGGTGTATAAGCAGTTTTACGGATTGCTTGGTAAACCCTTTGCCTAGAGTCTCCAGAGCAGTCACTTTTGATCCTTTTCAGACTCCCTAAATGAAAAGGTGCCAGTGAGCTTCTTGTCACTTCGTTCTCATTAAACATTCGAAGGAGACTAGAGTCATCTTTTCGTCCTTTTCTCGACTCTTGAAACATGAAAAGGTCAAGTTCAGTTCCCGTGTATTAAAAATTTATTCGGCCACGATAACATCACCTGGTTAGATTTTGTATGCGTTAGTTTGAGTAGGGTCTTTGTCGTTAGTTTTCTTTAGGGTTTTGTGTGGGGTTTGTCATCTTGGATGACCCATCAACTCCCGGTCCAAGTGATCAAGGTTCTCCATCTTCTGTTGCTCCTGAGGTACCAGTTGTAAGCGATACTCTTCTGGTTATCCCGAGTATCCAGCCTATCAACGTACGTGCCCCGGGTGATCCGGATTACGAAGAAGAGTGGAACCCTATCTGGGAGCCTGACGAAGACGATATTCCTATTACCCCTCCTGGCATGTCGTCTCCGATGTCAACTTCCCAAATGGATGAGACATCACCCAGCGCAGGTGAGACACCCGCGGTGTCAAGTATTGAAACTCCCATTCCAGCTACTTCTCCACTCCCTCCACGCTATCAATCAATGAGGGATAGAATAGCTGCCAGAAGGCCTTCTACAACTATATGGGATCCTAGTGTCATTGCCACCACGGAACCCTTTCTTTCGCAACCCCCTAATATGCATGTTACCTCAGTTCCCACAAATCCAACTGTTTTTGTAGCGTACTCAACTCCAGTTGTCAGTGCTGTGACAACATCTTCATCTACGAACCCTGGGGCTGGTCCCTCTCACAGTCAAGTGAGCAGCAGCCAACCAGCGGTCTCATCTGGAGTCGTCGATCCTGCACAAAGTGCTCAGCCCTCTTTTGGTCCTGTTCCAGGAGCAGGGCCGTTTGATGCCCATGGGCAACCCATTGTGGACCCGAATTATCAAGGTCCACTCTTTTATTATGATGCTAACGGTCAGTATCTCGAGCACGTTCAATCCCTGCCTCGTCAACCTTTCGTTGAAGTCTCGACACCATTAGACGTTTCTTATGATCCCGTTACTCATACTTTTCGTGGGTGCCGGGCAATTCTTGGACAGCCCCAAGGACCACCTAATCTAGGCTAGCCACCTTATGTGCAAGCCCCCCAAGGGCAACCACTGTATGGCCAGTCTTACCCAGGACAATCTGGGGGCCCACAAGGACAACCCTACCCGGGACAACCTTCGGCCATGGGAGGTCCATCCTTTTCCTATCAGAGTCAACCTTCTGGTTACCCAGGGCAACCTGGTATCCAGCAAGGTTATCCGTCTGGTCAGTCAGGGCAGCCTTACATCCAACAAGGACAACCTGGTTTTCAGCAAGGGTATCCCACTGGACAAGCTGGGCAAAATTACACCCCTCAAGGTCAACCAGCAGTCCAACAAGGGTATCCTTCTGGGCAGGGGGGGCAACCCTACGTGCAGCAGGGCCAACCCGCTGTCCAGTCTAGTCATCTTTCTGGGCAGGGGGGCAACCCTACGTACAGCAGGGCCAACCCGCTGCTCAGACCATGCAACCTTCTGGGCAAGGGGGGCAACCCTACGTATAACAGGGCCAACCCACTGCTCAGCCAGTACAACCCTCCGGACAAACGGGCCAGCCCTCTGTGCAACAAGGCCAACCCACTGTCCGTCCTACTCATCCAGCTGGACAGGCTAGTCAACCGCAAGGTCAACCAGCCATCCAGCCAGCTCGGCCATCTGTTCCGCAAGGACAACCCGTGGTTGCTCAAGGACAACCTGGCACCCAGCAAGTGCATCCTTCTGGGCAAGAAGGTCCATCCCAGGTTCAACCAGGCCAACCTTCCGGCGAGATGATCCCAGCCCAGCCGGTTCAAGGACATTATTCTGGGCCTCAAACTCAAATGGGTTATCAAATGCAAGGCGGGCCACAGCCCCAGCCTTCCTACCAAGCACAGCCTGCTTACCAGGCTCAGTATGGAGCCTAGCAAACGTATGGCTACCAGCAACCCCAGGGGCAAACTCAGTTTACCCCTTACCAAAATTATCAATAGATGCAGGTCACTCCTTACCAAAATTATCAGTATGCTGCACCTGCGGGTCAAGTTGCTAATACATGGGGTGCTGGGGGGCAAACCCAGGGTCAACTGTCTGCATATGGATAGAATACATATGGGAAAAACCCCTACGGACAAGGTCCCTATGCACCTGGCCCTTTTGGGCCGGGTCCATCGGGACAAGGTTCTTATGCGCCAGGCCCTTTTGGGCCAGGTCCATCTGGACAGAGTTCGTGGGGGCAACCACCAACTGGTTGGAACCCTAATACTGCCTCGAACCCACAGCCACAAATGTCCTTTAACCCTCAGTTGCCATTCTTAGCGACGTTGGAACTTCCGGATGTGTCCAAGTTAACGAATGATCCCATTCTGCATAATGCGTATTGGCCGCCAGTTCCAACTAAAATACCCGGTGATTGTCCAAAATTTGATGGCAAAGCAGGTGAGGATCCTCAAGCACATGTTATGACCTATCACCTTTGGTGTTCATTGAACTCATGGATTGATGACTCCATCCGACTTCGTCTCTTTCAGAGAACCCTCACCGGTTCAGCCGCTAAATGGTATATTGAGCTGAATCGCGACATGTTTCAAGATTTCAACTCGTTGGCCATGGCGTTTTTAACTCATTTTCAGTTACCCATTCGGTACGAGACTGGGACAAATCTCCTCACGTCTCTCAAACAGGATACGGCTACGCACATATCTGATCACATACATGAATGGAGAAGGCGCCATCGATTGATCAAATTCTAGATTCCTGATCAACTCCTGACCGATTGGTTCACAACTTCCTTTGTCCCCAAGATTGCGAAGGACATCGCTATGGGAGCTTGTGTAACTAAAGAGCAAGCGATCGCGCGAGCTCAGTACCTAGACTTAGTATATTCTCAGTCAGGTACTCTATATGATTATTTGCCAGATGCCTCGAGGCCTGGACAGACCAAGGCTCCGCCCAAACCATCTGTCGATGGAGTCATTGGCTCTGTTAATTCGTCATCGAAGAAATCGGCCACGAACCCTGGGAAGCAAAAACAAAATGCTTCTAATGAAAATTCTTCTCAGGGCCAATCCAATCCTGGAAGTACCTCTGAGGTAAACGCCGTTCAGTCCACCACAGCGGATAAATCCTCAAAAGGGAAAAATAAGGGAAAAGCTAAAGATAAATCTGGTCAGCCTAAGCAGGATGCCCCTAAACCTCCACCCGAGGAAGGAGCTAAACGAAAACCTAAGTATCTCTGTCTCATATGTGATGAGGATCACTACACTAAGGACTGCCCAAGGCGGTCTGAAGTTAGTCGGTTATTGAAAGGAGCTCCTGGAATCCCTGCCGTGCTTAAAGAGCCTTTCCCTTCCCAGCAGACTCAAATGGTGGCAGACCCGTCTCAATCCTCTTCCTCGTTCGGTTCTCAAGTGTTCATGGCTGGTACGATCCCCATCCATGTTTCAACTCGAGCGAAAGATTATCCATCTCGTGCCGAGAAAGAGCCGGAGGCCCCCTCCAGCGCTCCTCCATCTAGTTCTAGTACTCTCCACATCGAAAGGCCCAACACTGAGACGATCCCCCGACCCCCTCAAAAAGGTGTACTCAGGAAGTCATCTTACAACCCTAATGCTCGTGCTACCCAGCACTATAGCATTGTTGAGGACTTAGCTCAGGCTCCCTCGGCTATGTCCGCTTTAGAAGTCCTCCAGAGTTGCCCCTCCCAGAGGAAGTCCTTGCTATCAGCTATTGGTGGCATCGACCCGGCAGATTCAGATTTGATCTCTTTCGATCTCGAGGGTTTTACACAGCAACTGCCTCACCAAGTCGCTTTCCTTATACAGGTCATCATCAATAGCAGAACGATTCACCGTACGGTTATTGATGAAGGTGCCTCAACCTGCATCATGTCTGTTGCTTGCTGGAAAGCGATTGGTTCCCCTGCTTTGAGTTAGTCCCCTACGACGCTCGAAGCTTTCGATGGAAGAGAATCTCGCCCTTACGGTATCCTCCAACGCTTACCCATCTCTTTGGAAGGAAAGACCGTAGAAGTAGAAGTTGAAGTTGTTGACGCCAATTTGACTTACAACCTCCTCCTCGGACGGAGCTGGACATATGCCATGCAAGCCGTGGCTTCCTCCCTGTTCTGTGTCATTCGTTTCCCTCACCAGGGAAAGATTGTCACGGTGGACTAGCTCTCTTTCTCCACCTCTTCTTCTGAAGGTAATGTGCCATTTGTGGAGCATACCTCAAAGTCACTTGTGAACGTGGGTGCTGGACTTTTCAAAGATCCCACCTTAATGGGAGTCTTTCCCCACCCACCTCCGAATCTCGCCCCTATCAATATGATCTCTATACACTCAGATCCGTGGGTTCTTCCTCCTGCTAATCAGGAAGACTCTTGGGGTGATATGATGCCATTGAGTCCTGCCGAACTCAACTACATCGAGATTGTCGCTGCATCAGCTTCCCCTGATGAACCTGCTCTTCCGAGCAGTGTTCTCGATTCATATGATCATTTCCCTTGGCTAGGAGCTGAAGCTACATCGGATCCATTGAAGGAAATATTTCCTTCCGACGAGGCCATCATAGAGACCATGTCTCTCGAAGAGCTCCCTTGGTCAGGTCACCACTATCGCTCTTCGTTTCTCCCTCCCCATCCGGAAATGACCACGTGTCTCGAGCGGTTTGCTTCTTGTGTCCCATCCCCGCCCCTCCAAACACCCATTCAGATGTATCAAGTTTCAGAGGGCATTATGGGCAATATCACGCAAACCCAACCGATCGACATCTCTGTTAAACCAGGGATCGTCGAGCACATCCATATTGGAGTCACTTGCACTCCTGAGGAAGTTCAGCTCTATACTGCTTTGTTTCGCGAATTTCGTGATGTCTTCGCATGGTCCTACGAGGAAATGCCCGGCATCGATCCTAATATAGTGGTGCATGAAATACCTACATATCCAGGTGCTAAGCCTGTTCGTCAGTGCTTACGCCCTGTGCACCCCCGAAAGGCTGCAGCCATCAAGGCCGAAGTCGAAAAGCTTCTTAAAGCTGGTTTCATCTACCCCATTCCTCTTACGGATTGGGTGTCTAATATAGTCCCTGTGAATAAAAAGCAGGGTACTATCCGGGTCTGTGTTGACTACCGAGATATCAACCGTGCTTGTCCGAAGGATAACTTCCCTATGCCCTTCATCGATCAGCTTATCGATGAGTGCGCCAGAAGTGAGATTTACTCGTTTATGGACGGCTTCTCTGGCTATAACCAGATCAACATTGCACCCACAGACCAGCACAAGACAACTTTTATTTGTCCTTGGGGCACCTTCGCCTATAAGAAGCTTCCTTTCGGTCTAAAGAATGCCGGCGCTACATTTCAACGTGAAATGTCTTATGCCTTTCATGATATACATCACATTGTACAACCTTACTTGGATGACCTTCCGGCTCATTCAGCTAAACGTCAGGACCATCCTTCTCCTCTTCACGCGATTTTTCTCCGCTGTCGACACTACCGCATAAGGCTTAATCCTCATAAGTGTGTCTTCTACGTAGAATCTGGCTGACTGCTCGGGTTCATCGTCTCCCGAGAAGGCATCCGTTTGGATCCCCTCAAAGTTGAGGCCATCTTGAATCTTCCTCCCCCTGCCTCTTTGCAGCAATTGCAGAGCTTGTAGGGTAAAGCGAATTTCCTTAGACGATTCATTCCGAATTATGCCGAGGTAGATAAGGGTTTCACATGATTATTAAAGCGAGACACACCCTTTCATTGGGATGCCATCGCCCAGGAGTCTTTTGAGCGACTCAAGGACCTCCTTGTCTCGGATCCACTCTTAAGACTTCCGAACTATCACCGTGATTATTCTTTCTATCTAGCTGCCGCTGACACCACCATCAGCATGGTTCTGGTGCAGGATGATGATGATGATGGAAATGAGCACGTTATCTACTACCTTAGTCGCAATCTCTTGGATACAGAAACTCGCTACGCATATGTCGAGAAGTTGGAATTGGCAGCTGTCTGCGCCGTCCAACGATTCCGGCACTATATCCTGTTGCGCACTACGACCGTGATTTCCGACTGCAACCCCATGACCTACATCTTGTCACGTCAGCTGCTGGGGGGCAAGTACTCGAAATGGATTGTCATCCTACAAGAGTTTGACTTGGAATTCACTGTTGCCAAGTCTAAGAAATCCCTAGTCTTTGCAGAACTGTTCTGTTCTTTCCCATCCCCTTCTGTACCATCCCGTTCGGAAGAGCATATCCCGGATGAAACATTGTTTCTCATCAGCTCCCTCGACCCTTGGTATGGGGACATCATAGTGTATTTGCAGACGTCTTCCTTCCGTCCTGATGTATCGAAAGACGCTCGACGAAGGATTCGTCACTAGTCTCAACCCTATCGCATTATTGGCGATACCCTATACCGCCTCGGCGCTGATTCCGTTCTTCGCCGATGCTTAACTCTCGAGGAGGCTGAGCGGGTGTTGAATGACTGCCACTCCGATGCTTGTGGCGGCCATATGTCCGGCTATGCTACTGCCCAGAAAATCCTCCGTGCTGGTTATTTCTAGCCTTCTATTTTCAAGGATTGCATCCTTGCCGTCCGTGCATGTCATGAATGTCAGGTTTACCACCGGAAAATGCGTGCACCTCCTACACCACTGCACCCTGTTGTTACCGTAGGTCCATTTGCCAAATGGGGCATCGATTATACGTCTTGTAACCCTCGTTCGGCCGGGGGGCATGGATATATCATCGTTGCCGTGGATTACTTCACCAAATGGGCCGAAGCGATGCCTACACTGAACGAAGACGGTTACACAGCGACGCAGTTCTTGTTTAATCATGTTATTACTCGGTTCGGAGTCCCCTAAGCTATTGTCACAGATCACGGAAAACATTTCCGTAATCATATGATGACGGAACTAACGACCCAGCTAGGCTTGCGTCAAGATAGCTCGACGCTGTATTACCCTCAATCCAATGGCCAAGTTGAAGCCATGAACAAATTTTTGATCACAATGCTCCAACGTACCGTGTATACGCACAAGTCTAACTGGCATCTGATGCTGTTCCCTGCCTTGTGGGCTTACCGGACCTCTGTGAAGGACGCCATCGGTTTCACTCCTTTTCAGCTTGTTTATGGACTGGAGGCCACCCTTCCTGTTGAGTGTGAGATTCCTTCGTTGAAGTTAGTTGTCGAGTTACTTCCCAACACCACTCCGGTGGTGGAACGACTTCTCTATTTAGAATGACTAGACGAGACCCGTCGCTTAGCCTCTCTAGCTATTGAAGCGTAGAAGAAGAGGGTTAAGGCCCACTTCGACGATACCATTCGACCTCGTTCCTTTGTTGAGGGAGACCTAGTACTGCTCTATGATCAAGCTAAAGATAAGCTGGGGTCAGGAAAACTCGAATCCATGTGGCTAGGCCCCTATATCGTGAAGAGAGTTTTGCAAAAGGGGGCATATGAGCTGATCGATTACGAAGGAAATCCTCTTGACAAGCCCCGCAACGGGCTCTATTTGAAGAAATATTATGCATGATTTCGTGCACCTAGTTTGTACATACATGTGTTCTTAGCAAGAGTGTCATGTGTGCATGATTTCTAGTTTTGCTTCGGTGTGAAGGCGTGTTTGCCTCTTATTTTGTTTTCTGCTTCTCGTGCAGATGTCTAATACACCTTACGTTGGCTTCGCCGATGGCGCCTGCCGTAGTACTTGCAATTTGTCTTCTGCGGCATGGGCGATCTATGATCCTCACGGCGAGTTGCTAGATCTTCAAGGCGTGTGCTTGGGCCGTACCACCAACAATGTTGCCGAATACAGTGCTGTAATTGAATTGCTAGCCGAAGCAGTTGATCTTGGCATCCGTGTTTTGGTGGTAAACCTAGACTCTCAACTTGTTGTCCATCAACTCAACGGGCGATATTCCGTCAGAGACCAACGCATTCTAAGGTTGTATTTACATGTGAGATTGTTAGAAAGGAATTTTGATTATATTACATATCAACACATTCCGAGACGATTAAATACGTTAACCGATGCATTGGCAAATCATGTGTTGGATAGACATTTGCGTAATAGATAAACATCATACAAGAAGAGATAGAAAACATAATAAGACCATAGAATAAGCATATGTAAATAATTTATTTTCCAAGCATAGTTTGCATGTGTGCCTGCATATGTGTTTTAAGTTTGTATAAAAATTAAAATACATGGGTCGTATGTTGTGCAACTGATACATAGATTACATTTGTATTAAGCATTTGCATAAACATATTAAAAAACATCATCACATGTGAAACGATCCATCCAAAAACAACATATATATATATATATAATATATATATATATATATATATATATATATATATATATATATATATATATATATATCGTGTGGCGCACTAAGGCGCTCAAAAATAAGTGTATATGTCCAAAAAATAAAGCCGGTGTCCTCAGTACATCCGAGACATATGTCTCTCAAAACATCAGTGGAAAACCTAGATAGCTACTGATCTGGGTTATGCTCTCTATAGCATACTGCTGCCCGTGCCACTCGCCTCAAAAGGCGGTGCATCCTGGGTGCCACCCCCACTGTGTGGATCTGATGCTCTATAGGGACCTCCTCGAACCCCTGGTAATCTGGCACCCCCTCCAACAAACCCTCGAGGTTTCGAGCTCCAGTCTCCGACGTATCAACTCCTGGAGGAACTAGGGCCAGGGCTCCAGCTCCTTGTCCCTCTCTCCGTGCCGTTGGGGCTAGCCCGATGGGTCTCACGGGTCCCACATCTGCACACCATGACATTTATCAAGACATGTACATGAAAAATCAAAAACATCAAAAAATATTGAAAAAAGATCAAGTGTCATACCTCCATCGTCCCAATGCTCTCCCGCGGGCAGCGGCATGTCAGGATCATTGCGGAAGTCCATGCTAGCATATGGCCAGTCCTCCACGATGACAACCTGGCGATCCAGCCACTCTCGGAAATACACTCCCCAAGACACTGGGCGGCCTCCACCTCCACGTGGCATGACGCGGGCCCATCGACTGGCCCTTGTCTCCCGAGGACCTCTAGGTGGATCCACGGCCATGGTCTGTAGTTGTAGGGCCGGCACCCGCTCCAGCATGAGCGGAAGTAGAAGAGACCCATATGCAAATTGCTTCGTCTCTCTGCGTCAGCAGTTGTTCAGTTGCCTCTTCATGTTAGTGGTCACAGCTGCTGCCCAGTTGAAAATGGTGGGCTGTAAGCACTCCAGAGCTAGTAGTAGTTGGGTCTTTGAGGCCTCATGATTGGCCAAAGAGCCCGCTGCCCGTGTCACTAGAAAGAGTATGGTGTGAAGAGGCATGTCCGCCACTGTCGGGATACCAACTTTCCCGCTCCGTGTTTTCACAGCCCGTGGGCACACTCGAGCCATGAGCTGATCAAGAGTCTCACCGCTGGGTCGTTGCCCCTCTAGGATGGGCATTCGGCCCCGGCGCGATAATCCAGTCAAGAAATAAATGTCCATGGAATCAAACTCAATGTCCTGGCCACGGATCATGAATTCACCATCCACTGGGTTCCAGCTCTGATTAAGAACTCAAGCAAGTCAGGTTGCGCCCTCAGGCGTGGAGTAAGGAAGAATTTCAAGAATCCGCAAGCCCGCATTGCATTTCGGCATTCGGCAAGCGCATAGGCAGCTATATCCTCATCATCGTGAGATCTCTCTTGCCAAACAAAAGACATTTTGCCCTGCAAGACCATTAAAAAATATTAAGTCACTAACCGTTGAGATTTGTACGTCCAATTCTTAAAAAATAAATCTTTACGGCGCCAGCGCGACTGTTTCTAAAACAGTCGCGCTGGAAATGGTGCACCGTTGTTTTTTCACTGGGTCAGCGCGGAAGCACACGTGTTTTCCACGCTGACCCATGTGGTGGTACGTGTAAATATAAATCGATCAGCGCGGTCCCGAGCGGGAAACCCGCGCTGACCGAGAGCGCACCAACGCTAAAAAAATTCACCTAAAGGGCCACATCCCACTGTGGAATTGCTAAAAAAAAAAGGCTCAAAATGGAACGCAGGGAGAGGAGAACCTACCTGGAACAAGCTGCCGGATGAATGGTGTCTGTACGGGCTGGAAATCGCTCCGTCAACCTTGCAGCTCCTCAACGTTCTTCACAACTCAAAATGGTAACAATGGTAAAAAATGACTTTTACCCCCCTATTTATGGTAAAAAACTCATAATTTGCTATAATTTCTTGTCAATGTGGGTTTTTGTCGTATTTTCACCATGGATTTAGCTCTAATATCACTAAATTATGCCTTTATGCATGTTTTACTATGTTTTTATGCATATCGAACGGATTTATGCGGGTGGTTTTCTTGTGCAGGTACTAGTGACCGGCGTGGTCATAACGATTCTTCGTGCACTTGGTCCCAAAAAATGTCGTCTTTAAGCTCTTTTCCGACATGAATCAAGAAAATATGGCTGAGCTTCCTTTCGGCTCGTTAAAGGGAATGAGAGGCGGTCGTTTTAAGCTCTTTTTCCGACCGTGTAACTTAAAAAGCTCGTCATGTGTTTGTCGTTTCGCACTCATTATTGGCTCTAAAACGACGTGCTTCCGACCGCTTTTTTACTTTTTCGGGTCAAAGCTACTATTCACGAAAAGTACTCCTCGGTCGTAATGGTCGGGCGGTTCTTTCGAGCATTGTTTTATACTTTTTCGGGCTCGAGAGACACAACTTTACGAAAAAGGACCCCCCTGGAGTTTCCTTTTCCGCTGTCTTTTCAGACTCTCTAAACAGGAAAAGACGCCGAGCTCCTCCTTTGTCAGGCTCATTAAAACTTAATGACATCGGACATTGTCGAAATGACACCTCTTCAAGCATATGCTATCCCCGTCAAGCTTGTCATCCAAAAATAACCGGGGTACCTGCCAGAAATGGTGGGGAAAATTAAACTGTAATAATGGTCGTGTCAGCAGTATGTCGCTCTTGAACATGGCACTCCTCTGCATTCGTGTCTGGGTGGGGATTTCTCATCTTGCTTTACACTTGCCTCCATGGGTTTGGGTCATCCTATCTGACCTATCATCTGCTCATTGCCTTGTCACCATGACCTTTTCTCATTTGATGTCAAATACTGCCAAATCCGCCACCGTGCCACCAATATGTTCAAGAGAAGTTCACCTCTGCAAGATTACCACCTCCCTCTGATGTCTGACACAAAATCTTTTATCCTTCTCTGTCTCGTGTCGATGGTGTGGGAAACATCATGGCCCACCTTCGATCAAGGTTACTTCCTGTCGACTTCAGCTCATTATCCAAGAAGGTGACCTAGAGACTCCCTTCAGGTGCCTTAGAGCCTGCATGCCTCAATGGCAGGTTCTTCGTGTTCGACGCAAGGTTTTCATCATTGGCCTCCGATCGGATGACTCTGCGGGTGTTCGACACCAGCTCATTGATTCACACGCCGCGGATTGTACCTATAAGTACCTTGAGGACCATTGTCATTATTGGTGGTACCTCTCGCGTCTGTTAACGGTTTTCATCATCGACTGGTAATCAGACGATGTTCATGCATGTTCGACTTCAACTCATGTATTCACATGCTTGAACTTGTACTTTGTTCGGATTGGAATGGAGCGCAAGACCCTGGTTTTTTGTCTGTTATGAACCAGGCTGTGATTTTGTGGATTGTTATTGCATGACTCATTGATGGATGGCTGCACCCATACCTGAGTCTTCGGGATGGCTGCGACCATACCCTCTTATCTTTATGGTCTCTTCAGCTGGGTGGCTGCGTCCATACCACAGACCTTCTTCGCATGTCTTTTGGATGGCTGCGCCCATGCCTAGACTACATGTAATCGAGATATCAGTTGTACATTCATGCAGGTCCTTCTTGGTGGTGTTCCAGTTCAGCAGTTTTGTAAAGCATTTCACCCCTCCCACTCTCTCGGGTCTCATGCTTTAGGGAGCATCTGTTACGTAGTAATTTGTCACTGTCTCCCTGTCAGTCTCCCTGATGTCTCATGAAATCAAATGCACCATGCTCATGCTCTCTAAAACTGGCCAAATGACCCACCTTTCCAAAGTTTACTGCATCAGCGCGTCTGTTATTAAAATACCCGCGCTGACGGGCGGCTTATAGTGTTACTGGTGCGCTGCCAGCGCGGAAGCACACAGGTTTCCCGCGCTGGTCGAATTTTGTGCGCCAGCGCAGCCTATCAAAGTATCAAGCCGCACTGACATAGCCTCCACTGTTATTGAGATGCGCTGTCAGCGCGTCAGTTCAGTGTTGCACCCACGCTGATCTAGTTTGGGCGAATTTGTTCCAACAGCCAGCCTTCCAGATGGTTCCAGGTCTGGTTGTTAGCCTTGTGAGTGTCTCCCTCCTTTTTATGGCATGTATGTTCGTCATTTGGAACCACCTTCCTTGAAGATAAGCTTGTCCTCCCACCATTCATGGAGACTCCTTCTCTACTTAAACCTCCACCATTACCATGAGCAGCGAGTTGGAATAGTTTTGGATAGTGTGGAATTCATAGTGCTTGGATTGCTGCTGTTAGTAGGTAGTTGGTGTGACAAGTGTGGTTTTGTTAGAGGAAGCTCAAGGAAGGTTGTGAGTATTGCTTGTGTGGGAGAGAGCTTTTGTGTAGGGAGAATCTACCTCCAAGGGTGAACGCTTAAGAGACTTGCTGGCTGGACCCTCAAGAGAAGGACTCAGCGTCAGAACATTGGTTGTACCTTTCTCTGTTATTGATTTAATAATAGATGACTACTGTTATGGTTCCATTCTCATTTGTCTTGCAATGGTTAATGTGAATTACATCCTTTCTGACTGATGTATAATTGCTTTTATTAGATTTCACGCTTGTGTTTGTTTGTCTCTTCGTGTGTGCATGTATCTATTCGCAGAGATCGTGGAAGATCGTGACCGGCCAGAGTGAAGGAGCGAGAGCGGCATCTCTTCATCAAACAATAGCGTTGGAATCCAAGTAGGTGTTCTTTACCTCTCTTTTAATTGCAATTAGGAACTTGCACAGTAGCATTGATCGATTGTTGCTAGACCCATTCTGGGCTAGTAGGGATCGCCTCTATCCATAGAGGGGATTTACCTCTCCAACAACAAGCATTGCTACATTGCCACCAAGCCTGGTCAGTACCTCAGCAGAGTTACTTGCATCACCTCTCTACGTAGGAAGCCTTTCTCTTCTTTTCACTTATTCATTTTTCATTTCTTTCCAAATTTTTCACTTTTTTTTCATAACTATGTATAGCACTTATTCATTTCAAAGGTGGAAGAGGGATCCCGACTTATTGAGAGCAGAAGAGGTTGTTCCTTTAGAGAAATTTTTTATTATACCTCTGACGTGCTTGTTAATGTTTTCTGCGTCACGTTACTCTAATTGACTGCGATGACAATGATTAACCCAAAAACAACTGACTAGAGTAGGTGATACTATTAGCGCACAAGTGTTGTGCTTTCACCAAGGTTCACTTCAAATAGTACATATTTTCCATCAACGTATCATGGACTGAAGATAACAAGTTCTTCGTACATAGGTAGGATGACATATAACCAAGTATTGATAACTGCACAAGTCCTCTTGTACTTTACCCAGCTTGTTCCAATAGTCGCACACGGTTTCGTGTGAAACTAAACTATGAGGGAAAAACAAGCAAACAAATACAAAACAAACCAAAAGTAGAAGTAAATGTGGAAGCAAAGCTAGTAAGAAAACAAGCATGCAGGCAAACAAACATGCAAAGTAAGAAGAAAACATACATGCAAGCAAACAAACCAAAAGAAAACACTACTCCTACTCCTAAGCTAATGGTGCATGGGCATGATCACGTGAAGTGATACTTCCAATGCAGCCACTGGTGCATTGGTCGACCCATGTTGGTGAAGGCATGGTTCGTGAACAACACAGCTGTGAAAACCAACAAACAAGAAAGATATAGCAATGAAGAAAAACACACTCCAAGTTTAAAAGTTCCCACAGGACATAAGTGAGTGCATGTACATGACATGTAGCCCATGGACTTATCACGGGGTTATGCAACACTGTGTGCAGCTATTAAGCATACACATACTCTTAACTATGGCATGCAACCAAATGAAATAAACAAAGACAACTTGCATCTTGCACGTGTGCTTGCTATGTAAGATTCGTCCAATGCATGAGCGATGGGATCATGTAGTTCAAGTGGAGGAAGCATAATATGTGTGTGATATTGACCTTCAATGCATACATATGAGTGATGAGGAGCCTCGAGTGTTTCAACAATTTCTTGATTGGGAGTGAAACCAACCTTAGGATAGTGAGGGCCTGACATAACCATCATCTCGGGCTGAAGTGCCTCAATAGTCTATGGGGCTTCAACTTTGTCGACAGATAGATCATCATAAATAGGTGGCTTCAAAAAATTAACTAAGATAGAATCATCATCATGATCGAATACAGGAGTAAATAGATCATGACAGCTACGATCAACAAATCAATGATTTCATCAACATCCTCATGATCTGATGAATCAAATGGAGGGGTAGATGAGAAGTGGACAAATTCACCCTCTGTGTTGCTAGAAAAAGAAGATGAAAAATCAAGTGGATTTTCAATGAATAATCTGTCGTCTCCATTTTTAGATAATGGACTGACATCCAGTGTGTTCTGTGAATGATCAAGAATGGGTGCATCCATAGACAAAGATACACATGCAAAATCATGGATGGAAGAATCACAAAATATGTGAGGAAAAAACAAAGGCCCGGACAAAAGGGAGTCATCCTTCACCAAGGATTGATGCTCAAGCTCCCAGTCATAATCTTCATGGATGACAGTGCAGGTTGGTTGTGTAACACCAACTCCGTCGATAGCTTGATCCTCGTTCACAACAAGTGTAGAGTCCAGAATGGAAGAACACAACATAGCGTAATTTGGAGGATCAACAGAACATGAAGATGGAGGTTGAGGTAAGACAGTCATGTGACAACCCATGGGTTTCGCAACCAAATCTATGCCAAAATTGAGGGAAGTGATGTTGGGAGGATGTGACAGTTGAACATATGTGTGTGCCTGTTCTCCCACATCACTCTACGGTGGTGGAACTGTTTGATGAGGGGATGATGAATAGTCACTTGTGACAACGACTGTGCCTACCTATGATTGTGCAGCTCCATCATCAAAGTATGCTAAGCGGGGCTTGGGCTTGAACTTCTTCTTGGGATTGACTGATTTTTTAAGAAAATATTCGAATCTGTCCCAAAGATATGGAAATTTCATTTGAATTTTAGGAGCTTGAAATTGCAACACTCGAAATTGTTCCCAAAATTCCATTGGCGATTCATGTGAAGCCTTCTGTTATTGTAATAGTTTTTGGTCAAGAGGTTCTGGATCAAAATGATGGAAAGTATATTCAATGAGATCACATAAATGCTCCAGTGGGTGCATGCTGGTAGGAGGTAGGCTGCAGCACCACCGTTGTGGGGATTCGTGAAGTGTGTATGAAAGCAGCAGATTGACCTCTTCTACATAGAACTCATCTACATTATCAAGGAATGCATAGAAGTCTTCTAAGTACTCATGCCAAGCTACTTCACCTTCACCATAATACGTGAATTCAAACAAGAGATAAAAAAACTCCCTCATGATGTTGAGAGGTTCGGAATGCGAAAGACATCGCAGAGGGATGAGTGTAATAGAATTCATGAGAGATGTGAAAAGGTTCAAAACAGGATGAGAGGAAATAGGTTGTCATCTAGCCCTCCTTCTAGCACTAGAAATGTTGATGGTGCTAGACCCACCAACATGTTAGTGGACCTCCCCAGTAAGAAGTCCCAACTAGACCTCAGACCATTTGGTGTAGGTGTCCCAGCAGTGGGTCATACGGTATCGCCTTGGCCATGGTTGCATGCAGAAGCAAGTAAGATGTCCATGTTGGTAGCAAGGGTGTGACATATGCAGCAAGTCAAGGAAGGTGCATGAATGGTTCTAACACACAGAGGGTGAGGTGAGTGCGCCCCTTGGAAACCTGTGAAAGCACAGAGTTAAGAAGAGAACACACGAGCAAATATGCATCACAAATTGGAAGGTAGGTAAGCTAGCAATCCAATGTGATGGTTAAACCAATAGCACATTTCAGTAAGATTCATACAAACATATACAGAAAGATTCTATACAGACATGCATAAGAAAACAGATACATATATCATTTAGAGTAAACAAGATAGCTGAAATACAATACGACATATGCATGAAACGTGTTGGCTGTGTTGTATTAAGAAGTGAAAGTTCCAGTCATATAATACAGCCATGATCAACCACTAGTTCTGACAGTGGAACGTTATAGTCATTGTCGCCTGCTCCTCCAAAGAGATATACTAGCTCTACATAGTGGAGAATCCAAGGCTCATTACAATACTCTCCAAGCTTCTCTAAGATACTCCTATCGGACGCTTGGCTGAGAAAAGCCTCTACAATGAGTTATGAGGGACTATATATAGCAAAGGGTGGGGTGGCCCTTGACATTCCCCTTTGTGACTATTCATCTACCCTCATGACTCTTCATTTACTCTATGACTATTACATCCAACTAGTGACACTTGAACTTCCACTTGACAAGACGTTACATAAAATTTGCACATGTACCCATGTGAGACAAAATAGGCTTGAAAAATCCATGCAAGACATCACTATGATTCAGACGACTATGGGAAGAACAACTCTTCGACATCCTCATGATGATCGACGGTGGTGAATTGATGCCAAGCTTGGTAGTCCACGATGGTGTCCATGTACTCTGTGGTGACATCTTATTGGAAACAAACTCTTGCCTCCGTTTCATCCAAGTACACTGCTCTAACTCCTATGTCCAACTCATCTAATAACATGCGCATCATTGTCTTGAGCGTGGCTGAATCAGTGACATATTGATGCATGGTGTCTGCACTAGTCATCAAGTCTGCGCTGGTGTCTATGTGCATCAAATTGTCAAAGTACGATTCAAGATTGAGTCAGACTTGTTCCTTCGTATTTGCCTCGATGAGTGTCCCAATAGATGGGATCGCATGTGCACGTACAACAACATCCATACTCTTGAATACCCGTGCATGGGAAGCCTTCCAACTAGTGATGAGTTGTAGGAGATCTTGATATTCTGGATCTGACTCTGGATGCGTGCCTTCAGCTTGACCGCTCTGGGCTTCATCATCTTGGGAAAGTGTAATGGGGCTCCCTTTTATCTCATTGTCCATGTTTTCATGTAGTCAACAATAGTATGCACATTTGACAAGATACATGCTCTCCTAGCACATCCCTGTTGCTAACCATTGAGATGGAAAATTGCCTTATGCACGGTACCAAACTTGGAATACAACGCCCACATGATTGTCTCAACGGATGATACTTCATCCAGTATCACCTTCTTCAGCTCGGTTCGGGCGAATGTTGTAACTAGTTCTCCTCCTTGCTTGGTCGTTTGTAACTCCTTAGCCATTCGCTCGTTCTCAGCTATCAAGAAGCGAACACTCGAGCTAGTGGCTTCGACATATGCTCTGGTAGCATCGGCCAATGTTATTGGATGCTTGCACACATCAGACATGATCACTCGTTCTTCAAACTATGCAGGAGATGTGCTTTCATATGGAGTAGACACTTTACGTGATTACACAACTCTATGTTGTGACTCGTCAAATGACATGTTGTGCATCTCTCCTTCTGAATTGTCTCCAAGGATCTCAATATCTCCTTAGTCGCTTGGGACTTGCTCTGCTTCCGGATCTGGTGAAGATGGTGGGTAGACCTCTTGGTGGTAAGGCATGAGGTCAATTTCTTGCTCTAACTCTTGCTACTCCATATTTGTATCCATCTACTCAAGTTCTTGTTCAATCTCTTGAGTGAAGTCTTGTTCCTGTGACTGCTCACCATGTCTTATTGGTGCCTGCCGTTTGAATGAGTCTACTACTTGTACGAGCACAATTTAATATATCTATACATGTTGCACCCCCTTTTGTACCTGTTCTTATTGTGCTTCCTTCTCCTATTTTTGCAGCTCCTGTTCCTTCCAGAGTTGCTCCTTCAACTCATGCAACTCCTTCATTGTTTCCTCCATCCTATTTTTTTCTCTCTGCCTTTATGCGGTCCTCCTGTCGCACTGTTGCCTCTTCGCCTCTATTTCCAAAGTTGATTTCTGCACAAGTGGGTCTGCTCTGAACTTGCATCTTTATTCTACCTAGGCTATGTCAACCATATTGCTCTTGCCTTTGTCGCACGCTGGCATGTTTACCTCTGCTGGTGCTCTCTAGATGCTGCTTCACGCTACTTCGCTAACCATTCCACCGTGATGTCAACCTGTTTATTGGGCCTGGAGAAGTTGTGACAATATCTCCATGGGTCTTCCTCCGCACAATGACACACCCCATCGATCCACTGAAACTGTAGTCTCGCGCATTGATCTTTCACAATACAATGTGGGTCATACAGATTGAAACTTCAGACATCAAAATGATATTTCTTGATCTTCTCTGTTTCGACATCCGCATGCTTGAGGTTCCATATCTCATAAAACCAAATCAGCAATAGAAGAGTGGGCCATGCTGCCTTCTTCTTCCAATGAAGCCTAGCTGACAGTCTTGCCGAGATGTGGTATGATACTTCTTGTATGACGAGCTTGTCCATGGAAAACTTGAGCAAAACATGCAGAGGCTTCTCCGCGTTGTACATCCATATGAAGGTGTCCAACGGTGAGGCATACCAATCCTCTATTTCGATTAGTGCCTCCATTGCTTCCTTCAACATGCAAGGTGGATCCAGCTCAAATATCATCTTCTACACCGACGTGACAAAATGATCTGACAGATGTGTGATAACCCCTCTGAAGCTACATTCAGAAAATAGTTTACAATAAGTATTGACAGAGGTTTCCGCCGATGTCCATGCCCACTTCATGCCCGGGAACTCCTGATGGGCACAAATTGCATCCAAGATGTAAGCGGAAATGTAGATTTCTACTTGCTAACCTTTGGGCAGCTGCCAAGCTCATGTGACCTGTTCCTTCAGCCTGTGAGCTAATATGTAGAACTAGTTGTATGCTTTTCCTTCACTGACCAGTTGGTCCAATGCGATCACCCAACTTTGTGGGAAGGTCTCCATGTTCTCTTGGCCATACAAGCGACATACAAAGATGACCACATATTGATGTGCCTTCCACAGTATCTTCATCTTTTAAATCTTGTTGGGTGTCATCCTGAATTTGGCTAGCTCCTTTACCCAGTTCTTCAAGATATCCCTGGAGTTGGCATTGCTGCTGGGTATGTTGAAGGGTGTCTCCATGGTGATCACTGGCTTCAAAAAATGGTACATCTATTGATAATCATGTGCCCTGAAGGTATAGATCTCCATTCTATTGGCACTACTCAATGTCATTGTCTTGGGATCAGTGTGCGAGACAATCCAATGTATCATGTTCGCGCATGGGAATGCAAGATACCTGCATGCAATCCGGTACAAGTCGAACTTGTGAATGTTCACATAGACTTGGCAGTCTTCGAGATCTTCCCCAAATGTGCCTGAGAATGCATCATTGACCTCTTTTCATTTCAGCTTGATGTCTTTGTCTACAATCAGCTTGGTGTCTTTATAGATCAGCAAACTTGTAGACACTCGCTCAACTACTACTCCAGTTACGCTTCCGTCGGTGTCCTTTGATCCTGCTCTCTTGGAGGCCATTGATCCTAAACTGTTGAGAGACAGATGAACACCTACTACATCTAGATACATGGTGATATGCATGGCAAGAAATCTGTCAATTAAAACCAAAGAAAATTTCAGGGATGACATGCAACATACCTAGGGACTGACTGGCAAGGATTGCGTAATTTTCACTCAGAGGTCGGGATACTGACTACCAGAACTACACAAAAGGTATTCCGGACTATTGGGAGGCTAGTTGTTTACTAGAATTGCACAATGCACAATCCAGACTCACCTACTGGGTGTTGTGATTACGCAATGTGCAATTTCAGCTGCAAAGTTATGCAGGCCCAGGGACTGCATTGCACAGTTTTTTGGGCCAACAGTCATTGCTTCTCAGAATTGTACAAGGAAATAATGGAGGGCATTCACTGACCATAATTGCACATTTTTTGGGAGGAAGGCAGATCCTTCCCTCTGAGAATTGTGGAATGATGTCTTGGTGAGGGAGAGTCCTGACCAAGGTTGCCTAGACCCGCTGACGGGAAACTAAAATAAAATGAAGATGTGAATGCATGGTGATACTTAGTGTAAGAAGGAGTGAATGATCATGCATGAAAATAGTGAATTCAAGATTCAGAAAATGAAACAACATGCATGTGTGCGAAATGAGTCACTGAATCGACAACCATTCGTGCAAAACAGTGTCATGCATCCGATAGCAGTGAGATGCTAACTAAAACTCAAACAATGCTTGTACAAGCTAAAATGCATGCAAATGACAAAAAGTGTTCACATAAATCAAGCAAACATCACTCACACAAGCCAAAACACAAAAAGCAACAAAAATGCTACAAAAGACAAGTTAAGTGGACGTACCCAGAAATAGCGGAGTTGGACGTGTCAAAGACTACTGGATATGTTGTGGGATGTTAGAGCTCCAAGATCGATGTGAAGAATGAGCTCTGAAGTGTCAAATAAATAAGTTTGAGGCTCATGACGTGCATGCCACAAATCTAGGAAAAAGTTACACTTGGAGGAAAGTTTCTAAAACGATCTTTGCATGTAACCTCCAATTGCTAAAAATAGATCCCTAAAATCTAGGGATTCTTTTTGCATGTTTCTTTCTTCTATTTTGGGAAAAAGAAACCCATGCGTGCAAATAAACTTTTCTCATTCCCAGGTGGAATCGGTCAACCTGAAGGCACATGCAATAGCCTGCTTGATTGAGGGATATTTTTGCGCAATTTATGGGAGGAAGTTGGGCTAGTTGTTCACAGGGATTGGGCAATTTCTAGGAGGAGCAACTTATTGCTACCCAGAATTATACAATTTCTGGGCTGAGTTGCACTAGTGGTCTATTTTGCGTAGTTTTCACTGGGAAGGTTGTCTGACAGGATTGCTCAGTTTCTGAGCCCAACAGATTGCCAGTCATATTTGCACAATTTCTGGAGGGATGACTAGTTACCCTCCATAATTGCGCAATTTTTTGAGAGAGCTGCTCAGCGAGCAGCTAAAGCAAGTCTGGAGTGCCAGCCTGTGAGGGGAGTGAAGAAAACTATCATGCACAGGATGGAAAGCTGCTAGAAAACAAATGAAGCTCATGTACGTTATAGTGCAATACATGTTGCTTAGGATTGTTGGCAGGGAAGCTCCAAAACGAAGTTAAGGAAAAATTTTGGAGGGTGTTTGTAGCTGCTACAAAAGAAAATAAGAGTGAAAAATGTATTTTTGTTGGATATTCTAAATATTTCAAAGGATATGTACTTTTTCAACTTAAATCCAAAATTGTTATCAATAGAAGTGATGTAAAGTTTGTTGAAAATATATAGTCCTACGAGACTAGTTCGGTGGATGTGCCACCTCTCTCTATCCCTTCTACTTCTGAAAAAATTCCTTCTTCAGATGATGAAAGTGAGGATGAAAATCCTCCCCAACCTTTTGAGGATCTTCCTTCAACTCCTCAACTTCCAAAATGGGTCCGCACTACTCGGGATGTAGTAGGTGCTCTTGCAAGTGATCCTATAGAGAAGTGTCGTACACATTCTTAGTTCGATAGAGCCTCTTCCTTACTAGCTCAAGTTTCAGTGAATTATGATCCTGACACCTTTGCGGAAGATTAAAGCCATGCTTATTGGGATGCCACTATGAATGAAGAATGTTGCTCATTATTGGCTAATGATACATGGGACGTTGTTCCTCTTCCAAAGGGACGAAAACTTGTTATATGCAAATGGGTTTACAAAACCAAGTTTGGACCAGATGGAAAAGTTGATAAACATAACGCTCGTCTTGTTGCTAAGGGGTTTTCACAATTTGAAGGAATTTACTATACTGAAACCTTCTCCCATGTTGCCAAAATGAACTCTATCTGCCTTAGTTTTTCCCTTGTTGCCTCTTTCAAATGGGAAGTGTTGGAAATAATACTGAGAGGGGGGGTGAATCAGTATTATCAGATTAATCAAACTTTTTAAATGTCCAAAAACATATACGCTACTTCAGTTAAGTGAACCAGCGTGTACACGCTACTATGACGAAGTAAAACAGCGTATAAGAAGAAAACTCACAATTTAGTTAGCTTATTCTTCAATTAAGTGCATCAGGACATTATTCATCACATGAATAGTAAACATGTGCAGTATAACAGAACAGATAAAAAAGCCACACACATGAACACCAAGATATAAGGTGGAAACCCAATGTGGGTGAAAACCACCTGCTGCAAGTTGTCTCTATCTTTCTTTAATATGAAACTTCAGTTTACAATCTTTTGTACTGGTGCAGCCTTATACCAGTACGCAGGCTACAACCTGCAGAAGGCTTCAACCTTCTCTCGTTCTCCAAACTTCCTTGGAAGGGAGCTCCAACCCCCTTTGCTCTTGTACTAGCCAAGATACTAGTACGTAGGTGCTGACCTACAATCTTCCTTCTTTCAGGTATCACTTTTCATACATTTTCAGACTTGGATATTCCTGAAGCACAACATTACAATCTGAAGACCACAATTCATTCAATTTCCACAATAGATCATTGAAGCATAAAACAACCAAACTTTGAATCACTGAATCACTGAACCCTGTCAATCACCAGTTACCAGAACACAGAGCAGACTACAGAACTCTGCAATAACAGTCAGACCCTACTGTAAACCCAAAATCAAGCTTCAAAAGATATACGCTACTTTAATGAGCAGAACCCGCGTATACACGCTCTTTTACTGAAGCCAACCTGCGTACAGATCTAAAAATAAACTTTCTCAATTTGCAGCTGTACCAGACATTAGTTAGACCCAGAACGTAACATTGCGACAATATGCAGATCTAGAAATACGCATAATCAACCATATCATGATAGTGCATTTCAAACCATTAGATCCCGATCTATCCTTAGATCTAGTCTTCCATCAACCGATGTGATCTCTCCTTGGCTTAGATCAAGCAATTCAGAACCTGCATATCAGATCTCTTTCTCTCTTAGATATTCAAGCCTTGTCAAAAGATGATTTTGCCTAATGATCTTCTTCTCCTTATATAGCCTTAGGCCTTTCTCAATACCAAGAGCCAAAACCATAGTAACACAATACCATCAACTTTAAAACTAGGGATCGACACGCCCGTCGAGACATAATGGTCCGAAATCATAGGCACAACTTCCAAGGACTAACCACCATGAACCAAAGGAACCTTTCCACATACACGCGCTTTTTCTGAATTGAACTAGCGTGTACACGCGACTTGGGCTTAACGAAACGGCGTGTATGAGCTTCCTTGGCATGCTGTACTGAGATCTGTCTTCTGATTAAGTTGCCATCACCTGTACCAACCTCTGAGCACCTGTACCATCCTCTGAGTGAGTTGCCATCAAGGACAACACTTGAATCATAATGCCAACAATCTCCCCCTTTGGACTTGATGGCAACCACCACACCAAGTCACTCTCCCCCTTTGACATCAAGGGCAAAGGGCTATGCTCCCCCTGAGGACATGCTGATACCTTTGCTTGGCTGTGCTGACTCGTGCTCCCCCTGACAGTAGGCCAGATCTGCAAAAGATGTTCTTCAACAAGAACCAAGACTTATACACCATAAGGGACCTTTCTATCACCAAAGGACTCAATACATACAACCATAACATATCAGAAACAACCAATTATATTACAGCATTCATCCCAGGCATAGTGGGGAAACCAACAAAGGCCGTTACATGACCTTGACACCATAAAAGAGACAAGAGAGATACATGACATAGAGACAACAGATCTAGACCAAGACTTAGGAAAGACACCAGCAGCATCTGATAAACATCTTGTTAGATCAGCAACTAGAATTTCTTTCTGAGCTCCGTCTCCTGAAACCAACAACCAAAACATCTGAATGCCAACAATGCTTTATGAGACTTTTGAGCTGCTCCCCCTGAACCTGTGCCTGTTGCACTCCCTGAAACTGTGCCTGAATAATTCTGACATTCCTATTGCTGTTCAGAACTTCAGAGTTTTCCCTTGCTGTTCAGAACTTCATATACGCGTTTTATCCTGTATACAACAGCGTATGTACGCGGATATTCTTTCTGCAACAAGCGTCCAGCATACACGCGACTTACCCAGCATGAAACCGCGTGTATACGCTCATATCCCTTCCGTAACCTGCGTATACCAACTTTTCTGTAGAACAAACTTCAACAACAGGATGAAGCATCAACTACTCCCAGCTTTTGTCTGAGATATTCAAAAGTTTCCCTGGGCAGTGGTTTTGTGAGAATATCAGCAACTTGCTCCTTAGAAGGAACATACTCCAACTTGACCTTCTGCTCAAGCACTTGTTCCCGAAGAAAATGGTACTTGATTGGTATGTGCTTGGTCTTTGAGTGCATGACTGGATTCTTTGAAATGCTGATTGCACTTGTATTATCACATAAGATAGAGACAGGTGGAGTGCAAGTGATTTGAAAGTCCTGCAAGGTCTGCATCATCCAAAGAAGTTGTGTGCAACAAGATGCTGCAGCCACATATTCTGCTTCAGCTGTAGATAAGGCAATCGAACTTTGTTTCTTGCTGAACCAAGATACTAATCTGGAACCCATGAAGAAAGCACCTCCACTTGTGCTTTTCCTATCATCCACACTTCCAGCCCAATCTGCATCTGTGTAAGCATGAAGAGTGAGATCTGTATTTCTAGGATACCATAAGCCATAGTTTTGGGTCCCTTGAAGATATTTGAAGATTCTTTTGACTGCCTGAAGATGAGTTTCCTTTGGGTTGGCTTGAAATCTCCCAACCATTCCTACTGCATGTGTAATATCTGGTCGAGTACCTGTCAAATAAAGCAAACTCCCAATCATGGATCTATAAGTGGGTTGGTGGACTGCTGCTGATTCATCATTTGCACTGAGGCTGCATCCTGTAACCATGGGTGTACATACTGGCTTTGACTCTTCCATGCCATACTTTTTCAAGATCTGCTTGAGGTATTTGGTTTGAGACAAGAAGATACCTCCTTCATTTTGTTGGATTTGCAATCCAAGAAAATATGTCAATTCTCCAAGAAGTGACATTTTGAATTCTTTCTGCATAACCAAGGCAAAGTTTTGACTCATAGTCTCTTCATTGCTGCCAAAAATAATATCATCTACATAAACAACAAGAATTAGCAATTTGTTATTTTCAACTTTTATATAGAGATTGCTATCTGCTGATCCTTTTGAAAAGCCTTGTTGGTGAAGATATTTGTCCAACCGATAGTACCAAGCCCTTGGAGCTTGTTTGAGCCCATAGAGAGCCTTTTTCAATCTGCATACAAGGTTTGGATCATTCCCAAGAATGAACCCATCTGGCTACTCAATATATACTTCTTCTTCTAAGTCTCCATTCAGGAAGGCTGATTTCACGTCCATTTGAAATACCTTGAAGTTTTGAAAGCTTGAGAGAGCAAGGAACATTCGGATGGCCTCTAGTCTTGCCACAGGAGCAAAGGTCTCTTCAAAATCTATTCCTTCTTGCTGTGCATACCCTTTACAAACAAGTCTGGCCTTGTTTCTAATTACTTCTCCATTTTCATTTAACTTATTCTTGAAGACCCATTTTGTTCCTATTACATTCTTATCTTTTGGTCTAGGAACTAATTCCCAAGTGTTGTTCCTTTCGATTTGCTCAAGTTCTTCATCCATTGCTTTGACCCAACATTCATCTTTGCATGCTTCTTTCACATTTTGTGGTTCAATGGAGGAGAGTAGAGCCAAGTAGCTTGAAGCTTCTGCAAGTGTCCTTCTTGTTTGTACTCCTGCTTCTTTCTGCCCCACAATCTGAGTTTCTGGATGATTCTTTTGGACATATCTGGATGGAGTCTTCTCTTCTATTCTTGTCTGCTCCTCTGGTTCTTCTTGAGATTCTTCTTCTTCTTGAGGTTCTTCTTCTTCATCATTTCGCCTTTGAGAGTAACCTTCATCTTCTTCATGATGAACTTGCCTAGGAATATATCCCTTCTCATCAACCACTATATCAATACTGTCAACAATTCTGCCAAGTCTTTTATTGTAGCACTTGTATGCTTTGCTATGTGGAGAATAACCAAGAAGAATGCCCTCATCTGCTCTAGGTTCAAGTTTGCCAAGTTGCTCATCAGTATTCTTAATATAACATTTGCTCCCAAAGATTTTGAAATGCTTCACGGAAGGAGTTTTACCACTCCAAAGCTCATGAGGTGTTTGAGTGCTGTTTACTCGGACATTTGTTTTGTTAAGAATGATAACAGCAGCATGTGCAGCTTCACCCCAGAAGGTTGCAGGAGTACCTGATTCATCGAGCATAGCACGAGCCATTTGTTGGATAGTTCTGTTCATTCTTTCCACAACCCCATTTTGCTGAGGAGTTCTAGCTGTAGAGAATTCTCTTCTTATCCCATGTTCATCGCAGAAATCGAAAAATTCATTTGATGTGAACTCCCCACCTCTGTCAGATCTGAGGCACTTGATTTTGTGTCCTGATTCATTTTCAGCCAATGCTTTGAAGGATTTGAATTTTTCGAATGCTTCATCTTTGTGCTTCATAAGCCCTAACCAAACAAACCTTGAGAAATCATCAATGAATAATATCAGATATTCTTCTCCTCGAGGTGTCCTTTTCCTAAATGGACCACATACATCTGTATGGACTAGCTCAAGAGGCAAGCTAGCTGATCCTTCCTTCTCTGGAAAGTTAGTTCTGGTTTGCTTTCCAAACTGACAAGATTTGCATATGGTGTTGTCTGGAATTTTGATATCTGGAAGATCGCGAACTGCCTGATATTTGCATGCTTTCCTTATTTGTGAGAAGCTTAGATGTCCCAACCTTCGATGCCATAACCAGTGCTCTTCATCCTTGCTAAGATAGCATTGTTGTTGTCCTTCTTCAAATATGTACAGATTATTTGGAGTTCTTTTGCCTTTGAGAACTGTTTTACCTGTATCAAGATCACGAACAAGACATCCATTCGATCTGAAAATAACCTCTGTTTTTTGATCACACATCTGGCTGACACTTAGAAGATTATGCTTCAATCCATCAACATACAAAACATTTCCAGCCTTGACCTTTTCTTTCAAAGGAGCAATACCTTTTCCTTTTATAGTTGCAGGAGTATCATTTCCAAAAGAAACTTTCTTTCCCTTTTCTAAAGTAGAATAAGATTCAAGTTTTTCTTTATCACCTGTCATATGTTTCGAACATCCACTGTCAATGTACCATAGATTTTCCTGTCCTTCTGCATAAAATGCTATCCCACATCTTTCTGTTTGAGGTTCCTTTATTCTCCATGTTTTGGTGCTTGTGGCTTGTTCCTTTTTCTCCTGAAACCTGCTCCTGCATTCAGAGTCTTTATGACCAAAATTATTGCAAATAGAACATTCTACTTCATTTTCAAGCACCGAAAAGTTGTTATAGGTCCTTTTTGTAATCCCTGTCATACTTCTTTGTTTTTGAGCTTCCCTAGTCATGATTGTTTTATATGCAACACATTGAGCTGCTCTGTGACCAAAGTTGTGACAAGAAAAGCATTGTCCATTGAAGAAGCTTCTGCGGTTATTGAATCTACCAGTCAACTGATTGTAATTTCTATTTTCATCTATTCTTGAGCCAAACTGAGAAGATTTTACCTGTGGTTGGTTGTAGCTTTTGTTCATCCTTAAGGAGGATTGTCCCTGATAGTTTCTGTTTGTAATTCGTCCCTGCTTTACCTGATTATCTTCATTGTTCTTCCGCTCATTTCTTCTTGCTGCATCAAGATAACTTTTTGAGGTGGATGCTTGAGAGGTTTCTCCATTATAGCCCAAACCTGTCTTGTTTAGAGGAGACCGCTGCACACTGATAATCTCATCCAAAGTTTCAGATCCTTTGACAAATTTAAGATTAATAGCTTTTGTTTTCTCAATTTCTTTTCTGAGACCAACAATTTCACCTTCTAGTTTTTCAAGATGTTTTTCTTTTTCATCAATCTGAAATTGCAAAGTATCAATGATCACATTTTTTCTTCTATGCCTCTCTTGAGTCTAGTGATTTCATTATAGAGATTATCCACATCTACAGCATCCTCATAATCATCATCTTCAAATGCCATTAACAGCTTATATTTATTACCTTGTTCATCTTCATCACTGTTTGATAAGCCATCACTATCTTCATGGGTGTAGTAGCTTTTCTTATTTGCACTTTGTTTCTTGTTCCATCTAGCAGGTTCTTTTCCTTTATCCTTATAAGGACATTTTGCAGCATAATGACCTACTTTCCCACAAGAAAAGCATTTGAAAGGTAGCTTACCTCTGAACCTTCCAGAACCCCTTTGAAGATTTTTGACAAAATTTGATTCTTCTTCCTCTTCTTCTGGAACATGGCTTGCTTCATAGTAATCTTCTTTTCCTGATGCCTTAAAAGCAGCTTCCCTTCTGTCAGATGGACCTCCCTTTCTCATTTCATAAGCGGTTAGAATTCCATGTAGCTGAGACATAGTGAGAACACGGAGATTTTCTTTTTCTTCTATTGCAGATACTTTAGATTCAAACTTGGGGGATAATGATCTTAGAACCTTTTGAACTACTATAGTTTCTCTAATTTCTTCACCCAAATTTTTCATACAATTAACAATCTCATCTACCCGAAGAAAATAATTAGCCACACTTTCATCATTATACATCTTGAGAGTCTCATATTGAATCCTGAGTGTTTGAAGTTTAGCTTGCTTTACCTGTTCATCTCCTTCATAGCTAGTGATCATTTTGTCCCATATTTCTTTTGCTGATTTGAAGTGCATGACCTTCATGAATTCTGTTTGAGATATACTTCCTAATAGAGTACTGACTGCTTTTGCATTTGTTTCATATGCCTTTTTCTCAGCTGGATCTGTAGGAGTAGCTGAAGGAAAAGCATAGCCTGTTTCTACAATGTCCCAAACTTCTGTACCAAGAGATTGAAGATATGCAGTAACTCTTACCTTCCAATAATTGAAATTTGTTCCATCAAAAACCGGTGGCCTGATTGATGCTTCTTTCTCGTAGTTGCTCATGATGAATGATCTTCCTTCAAGCGATCAAGCTTCTCTGAAGGACCTGCTCTGATACCAATTGTTGGAAATAATACTGAGAGGGGGGGTGAATCAGTATTATCAGATTAATCAAACTTTTTAAATGTCCAAAAACATATACGCTACTTCAGTTAAGTGAACCAGCGTGTACACGCTACTATGACGAAGTAAAACAGCGTATAAGAAGAAAACTCACAATTTAGTTAGCTTATTCTTCAATTAAGTGCATCAGGACATTATTCATCACATGAACAGTAAACATGTGCAGTATAACAGAACAGATAAAAAAGCCACACACATGAACACCAAGATATAAGGTGGAAACCCAATGTGGGTGAAAACCACCTGCTGCAAGTTGTCTCTATCTTTCTTTAATATGAAACTTCAGTTTACAATCTTTTGTACTGGTGCAGCCTTATACCAGTACGCAGGCTACAACCTGCAGAAGGCTTCAACCTTCTCTCGTTCTCCAAACTTCCTTGGAAGGGAGCTCCAACCCCCTTTGCTCTTGTACTAGCCAAGATACTAGTACGTAGGTGCTGACCTACAATCTTCCTTCTTTCAGGTATCACTTTTCATACATTTTCAGACTTGGATATTCCTGAAGCACAACATTACAATCTGAAGACCACAATTCATTCAATTTCCACAATAGATCATTGAAGCATAAAACAACCAAACTTTGAATCACTGAATCACTGAACCCTGTCAATCACCAGTTACCAGAACACAGAGCAGACTACAGAACTCTGCAATAACAGTCAGACCCTACTGTAAACCCAAAATCAAGCTTCAAAAGATATACGCTACTTTAATGAGCAGAACCCGCGTATACACGCTCTTTTACTGAAGCCAACCTGCGTACAGATCTAAAAATAAACTTTCTCAATTTGCAGCTGTACCAGACATTAGTTAGACCCAGAACGTAACATTGCGACAATATGCAGATCTAGAAATACGCATAATCAACCATATCATGATAGTGCATTTCAAACCATTAGATCCCGATCTATCCTTAGATCTAGTCTTCCATCAACCGATGTGATCTCTCCTTGGCTTAGATCAAGCAATTCAGAACCTGCATATCAGATCTCTTTCTCTCTTAGATATTCAAGCCTTGTCAAAAGATGATTTTGCCTAATGATCTTCTTCTCCTTATATAGCCTTAGGCCTTTCTCAATACCAAGAGCCAAAACCATAGTAACACAATACCATCAACTTTAAAACTAGGGATCGACACGCCCGTCGAGACATAATGGTCCGAAATCATAGGCACAACTTCCAAGGACTAACCACCATGAACCAAAGGAACCTTTCCACATACACGCGCTTTTTCTGAATCGAACTAGCGTGTACACGCGACTTGGGCTTAACGAAACGGCGTGTATGAGCTTCCTTGGCATGCTGTACTGAGATCTGCCTTCTGATTAAGTTGCCATCACCTGTACCAACCTCTGAGCACCTGTACCATCCTCTGAGTGAGTTGCCATCAAGGACAACACTTGAATCATAATGCCAACAGGAAGTCCATCTAATGGATGTTAAATCTTCCTTCTTGCATGGGGACTTGCACGAATAAATCTATATGGAACAACCTCCTAGATTTATACAAAAGTACTCTAGCCTTGTATGTCAGCTTAAGAAATCTCTTTATGGTCTCAAGCAAGCCCCTCGGGCTTGATATGACAAAATGGATAGCTTTCTTTTAGATACTGGCTTTTCTAGGTGTCATTCTAACAATATTGTTTACACCAAGAAAGTGGGCAAGTCTCTTATTATTCTTTTTCTTTATGTTGACGATATCATCCTTACTGGTGGTGATCCAAACCTTCTAAACCATGTCAAATATAGCCTTAAAAAATAGTTTGAAATGATAGACTTAGGACACTTTCATTATTTTGTTGGTCTTCAAGTCTTGCAATCCAAAGAAGGTATTTCCCTTTCCGAGTCTAAGTATGCTTGTGATATTCTACACCACTTTCACATGGAAGACGATAAGCCAACCCCTTCTCCCTTTTAGTGTCGAGTCAAACTTTTAGTCACTTGTACTTCCCCTAAAGTTGATGCTACCTTATACCGTCAACTTGTTGGAAAACGTTTGTATCTGACCCATACTCATTCTGACCTTTCCTTTGTTGTTGGCCTTGTTGCTCGATTTATGAAAAAATCACATGAAATTCATTGGAAAGATGCTAAAAGAATACTTCATCATGTTCGAGGTACAGTTCAGATTGGGATTCATTAGAGTGCAGAATCATCTCCTCTATTGGTTGGTTTCACTGATTCTCATTGGGTTGGTGACCCTGATGATCTGAAGTCTACTGCAGGTTATGTCTTCACTCTTGGTTATGGACCTATTACATGGGCTTGCAAGAAACAAAGTTCCATTTCTCTTTCTTTAGCAGAAACAAAGTACTGTGGTGTCGTTGAAGTTAGTAAGGAAGCCATGTGAGTTCATCAGATCCTGTTAGAGTTTGGTTTTCAGCAGCAGTATCTGACTACACTTTGGTGTGATATTCAAAGTGCCATTCAACTATGCAATGATCCAGTCCAACATCAACACAGAAAACACATTGAACTACACATGCACTTCAATAGAAATATCAATCATAACCATGTTCTTGAAGTGCAATATTGTTCAACTGATGATCAAGTTGTAGACACCTTAACATAAGCTCTCAGAGAGGCAAAGTTTACTAAACTTTGATTTATGGTTTATTTTCAGGAATTTGTCACTAAGGGGGGATATGCTCTAATGCCTCCTTCCTTCTCCTATTGTGTCATCTTTGTACATCCTTCAATCATATCCCAATTTCTTCTTAAGGGGGGGTGTTAGGATATTCCAACACATAGGAAATAATTAAGTATAACTTGGTCTAGTCTATAGTTAGGTAAAGTATGTTTCTTTAGTATATATGTTTTTGTAACTTACAATTTGACAGTCACGATATGTTCTAGACATGAAGTGATATGACGGTTCATTCTATCCTCGGTATTATTAACACTTGATCTGTGGCTTAACACCTGATTGGTCCATAATCTCTATTTAAATAGCATGGAGGGTCATTTTTCTGGTTACCATTCATGAGAGAAGCTTATGTAAATTTTCTTTCTTTTACATTAATAAATTTCTTGACAAGGCCGCGTTGGCTCAGGCTGTGGACTATTTCCTTCTTTGATGGTTTTAACCACGTTAAGAATATTGGTGTTTTCATCAGTGATCTATTTTCGAGCAATGTCATTTGGTGTTCTATCTAAGGAACTTACCCTGTAAATTCCTAAACAAAATTGGTAATATGTTGCTCATTGTACTTTTAATTTAAATTTATTATTTGCTATGTTTGTATGCATCTAGTATAATAGCTTTCTTTGCAAAATCTATTTCTCAAGTTGTATGTTAGAATTATTGTTTGTTATCTTGAAAAATAGGAAGAGTTAAGAATAAATATCTAACCATTCGCCTACATGTGTTGTTCGTGAAGACTCTCGTCATACATTTCCTGTACTAGAATGCAAGATTTCTTTCAGAACTAGTTAAATTAGGAATGATCTGTAAATGCACAACCTTATTACCTGAGAAAGAAAGTTTTAGATCACATTCTTGCTAAAATTTTATTTATGAGTTTTTGATCTTTAAATTGTGTGATGAAATTAGATTAATTATAAAATGGAAGCTTCCTATCTTGGATATACTCAACAAAAATATTAACTTACCTATTATTGGTACATATAGTGCATCAACTCTACTGATGACGACTCCCTTGTTGATAATTTTATTTGTGACAATATATCCTTCATGTAATTGTCCCAACATTTTTTGGCGTCGTTGTCGGGGAGATATAAATGGTAATAGGTAATGATTTATTTTTTTATGGACAACTTAAGAGCGGAGAGAAGTTGGTAAGACGAGAGGTAAGAACCTATGCATCCACTTTGGTGGGGTTGCTCCAAAGTTAAGTTGTCCACTATCTTGTTAAGTAGTTAAAGTTTGATGTTTTGGATTCATGGAAATAAGAGAAGCCTAACTATTGTGAACAAATAACTTGGTGACAACAGGGCTTAGTAGCATGGTGGAACTTGGATTACATTATTTGTTTTCTTGAATATGTTTTAAGTGTGTTTCCTTTTTTAATTATTTAAGATTTTAAAAAATAAAATTTAAAAATTTAAGAACTACATACACTAATCCATGTGTAGGACATGGATTAGAAGCCGACAAAGCAATATTCAAGGATGATCATGATTTTGGAAGAACTCTCTGAAATTCTAGCAATAGCTAGGATATCTTCTTCTCAGGAAGAACAAATATTCAAAACAGTTAAGAACTTATCTACCTTTCCAGAAGTAATAGAAGAACAACAAATGCATGAACCACATCCATGGGAAGATCTTCACCCTTGAAATCTTGACAAGGAAACTGAAGAATCATGGACCACTTCCACTCGAGAGAAACCTTTAGAACCTAAGATTGAAGAAGCATTGGCATGCCTATTTGTGGATCCTCTAAGAACACAAGAGGATCGACATCCCATAATATAAGATTTTCATGGCATGGTAAAAGAGGATGTGCAAAATGAGCCAAACAAGGAGGTAAACCATGAGTATGAATTATATTATGAACTTGGGTACAAATGCATTTTTACACCTATTGCACACATGGTTACATTGGAAATACTCCTAAACTTGAGGAGGGAAATTTATTTTTCTCAAGTGGAGTAGGATAATAAATAAATGACTAATTGATGCATATAGTTAGATTTATTTTAGTTTTCTTTTTAATAAAGTAAGCTATGACCTTATGTTTGGAATCTTATGTGAGATTGGAAATGATTGCATTACAATCGTATGGTATTTCATACCATTTGTCCGTTACCTTGTTTCAGCTAACTGGTGCCCAAAATTTTGGTGCCAATTTGTTATTTTGCAAGTCAAAGAAGGATTCAAGGATATTCTTCATTTGGGATGCTTAAATATTGGAATAATATTTTCGAAAGCAAAAAATACATCTTCATCAACTGAATGGAACACTTATGGGAGTATTTGATGTTATTTTTATTTTCTCCTGAATTAGTTAAAAATTAAAAATTATTGATTTACGATTAAGACCAGTATTTAACAAATGATCGAATAAAAATTTTTGTTTCATAGAAGTTGAACCAAATGATAATTCCAAACTATTCAAGGTTGAATTTCATTTTCTTATCGCCTCCGCTGCCAGCTTTTGGCACCATTGTTTTCACTATGGGAGGCTCAAGGAACAACGCTTGGATCAATGCACATATATCTGTTCTCTTCACGGAGGACCCTGAGGATGAGGAGGGTGGCTCAGGTAGCAAGGAGGAGCCATCCGAGGACATGCAGGAAATCATTGAGGAAGCACAAGTGGGAGTTCTGGAGCAGACTCCTTCCCATCCGCAAGCGAATGAAGCGTCGTCCTCCAAGCAGGCTGAAGTGGACGCGTGGGAAGGCCGCCCTGAAGGAGATGGATGGAGCCGAATCCTCGAGAAAAAGCCTGAGGAATGACAACCCTCGGCAAGCTCCGTCTCCATCCTCTTTGCTCAGGTCCGGTATCAGCTCTTTGTTTTTATCTATGTCGGCTATAGGCCAAGTATCTTTGTCTGGGTCTTGTTTGTTTTTCCGTATGTCGTGGTTATCATAGTCCTGCCAGTTCGGCTTATGTCAATGTTTGTCAAGGATCCGCGGTCACCCCTGCGTGGGTATAGTTCTGATTTTGGATGGAAACCCCTGCGTGGGTCGCTGATGCAAGTTGTGGGTACAGTTTTATATTTTGTCAAAGGCTGGGAGCGAGTAAGTCTGGTTAGGAAGCCCCTGCGCGGGCCTATTTTGAATCATGAACAGCCTCAGTTGGCCCTGAGCCACATGTCATTCTGGATGTAAAGTTCTATTGTACATAATATAATAGATAGTCTAGTTTGACGAGAAAAAAAAATTCATTTTCTTATCCACATAAATTTATGATTATCACTATAAAACAATTGCTCAAAATATAGTTACCAAAGCATTATAAGGGAATTAAAACAAAGTTAAGAGGTCCATACAATGATACCAATGAAAAAAATAAACTTGAATACTATAACCATAACACCAAAGCATGGTCTATGACCATCTTTATTAAGACTTGCAAAAGAATTAATGAAGTCCCTACTCATAGTTTAAAACTACTTTAAAGACAAAATCACACATGAAAACTCTTATTAGTAGAACTTTAGGTGTCTTTTTGTTATTCTTTGGCAGCCTCAACGAATTCACATTGAAAATGGCTCATTCATGATATGTCCTTTAAGTACCTATAAGTACCTTATGCGTCTAAGACTTTATGCAGGTAATCTAAGTCACTCTAAAAGGTATCATCCTATGCCTTTAAGGGGCTTTCGGAAGCCGCTCCCCCATCTGCCAATTGCAAAGGCAATGATCAAACATGGAACTAGAGCCTTCAATGAAAAATAGGTTTAATAGGTTAACCCGTCGAGGCTATGAATGCTTGTTGGCAGCAAGTACTGACCTGTGATATCACTAGGCAAACCCATTGAAGCTATGGATTCTCATGGGCAATGGGGTATTCTGCCTAAAGAAGTGACAACTAAACCTATACTTTTTGTCTACACATATCATGGTTAATTTATAGTAAAAGAATCATGTGTGGATGAAGTCAAGGGTAAAAATGAACTCCATAAATGTTTTGCTAAATAATGGTCTTAAGGTAACCTTGATTCCTCTATCATTAATTTCTCATACTATATCTAAGATCTAATTGTCTTAGAAGTGAGACGTGTGATTATTGAGAATTAATAAAACTCCACTACAAAAATTATCTATAATACTTGGATGACTATAATACTTTGGGATTTGGTTGGTAATAACTAATTTTTGATCATATCAACATTTGCTCAGATCATAAAAATTTTCCTTTTGAACAAAGAAGGAGAGCGTCGTAAATTTATAAAGTGTTTCTTTCTTGAGAATAAGACTATTTAAGATTGATGAAATATTATGTAATAAGTGATTTGAAGTCTCTTTTATGCTTGGTGTTAATTTAGAATAATTTTAATAAATTGGAGATGAATTATTTTTGTTCAGTGTTCATCTCATTAGCTCCATTGTTTTGCTTTTCAAGGTCATTTGTATTGAGTCTCTCAGCAAACCTCCTCACTTCTTTAGTACCTCACCTCTATTTCATGAGAACATGAAAACCTCAGGCATGGGGGAGTGATTTTTGGGACCCTTTTCAACATCTTCATTTTATTCTTGTCAGCTGATCCGAATTGGATCCATAAAGAATTGTCAAAGGAACCTTGACTGTATCAGGTCAGAACAAACATCAAAGAAATTAGAACAGCGATCAAAAACACCCCTGAACCAATGGCAATGGTAGCCAGCATGGAACGATGAGGAACTCAGTCAAAGCACACTGACCGAGGCCCATGGAGGCTGTGTGAGAGGCCAAATTAGCCCATGGGAGGCCCGGATCGGGAAACGGAGGTGGATTTTGATGCGTGATTAGCGCTTAGCACTAACCGTGCATCCCTAGGTGAAAAGGCTCGAAATGGGGAAGCCCTGAGCACTTGGTCATGTGGGGAGTCGAAGAACTGTAGGGTGAAAGGCAGAAGGGCTAAAAGCTAAAGGCGGGAGCCACTCCGAAACCGATGGTATTGATCGGGGGTTTCCTGAACGGTAAGTAGTTTTGGATGGAAGCGGAGCGATCCCACTCAGTGATCAACGTGTAGCAAGCAGAGGAGAGAGAAAATCATCATTCATTGCACGCTAACGGTCGAGCAAGTCAACCGTGCGAAATGAGCGAACAAAATTGGATCTGGGGATCCAGATCAAATGGCTGAGATCAAGCCCAATGGGGAAGTGTAATCGACAAAGGATAAGCCACGGTTTGTAAATATTTGAGGTCTGTTTTGACTGCCACAGTGGAGGAAGACTCATTCCATGACGTAACTGAAGAATTGAACTGACGAAGCAAGCTGGCGCATTACAGGAGGACATGTGGCCACTCCTTGTGAGTGTGATGATGATGTTGAACAGGGAACTCCAAGCGCAATTGCAGAAGGCGATTTGATAGAGGAATTGAACATACATGGGAATGAATGGCCTTAAAGCCATGAACAGAGATAGAAAACACACATAAAGAGACAGAGAAGAGGAACCCGAACCCCGAGAGGAGGACCGATCACAAAGAGAAGAAGGCAGTAAAGCAAAAGTAGAATGGAAGATAGAGGGCCAGGTTTACCAAAGGCAACATCGAGCACTAGAGAGCTTGAGAGATTCAAGACATCCCAAAGAGGATCTGTTCGAACTGAGAACAACATTGGGCTCTCTCCATTGTAGACCAGGAGGTCATAGAGCTGGTAAGGAAAAGAGTCTGTGTACTCTAGTGGCTTGGGGCATCCAAGAACCACCCTGCCAAGTAAATTTCCATTTCAAGAGACTCACATTAAGCTCCTGTATTGTAATTCTCTGCTTAAGACACAATAAAATAAGGCCACCACTAAGAGCTGGACCAGAGATGTAGTCCTGGAGGATACGGTGAACTCCTTATTAATTTCTTGTGTTCTTGTACTTGCTTACTGTATTTCTCTCTTGTCTTTCCATTGTCTATTTATTGGCAATCTGATCGATCCATTGCTTCAATAACATAAACACACACACTAGCACATGAGTTTGTAATACCTTTAATCAACAAATCTTTAACTGAGGTCACTCATAGGGTGATTATCAGATCAAGTGGTATTAGAGCTTTAGGTTGTAAGGTTAGACAAGCTTGTGTTGGTTTAGCTGTTGAATGCTCACTAGATCAAAGCTCAAATTAGGAGAAGGAGAGTTGGTCGAAACTAATCTTGAAATTGGGAGACTCTATCCTCGGAAGACAATGTCAGAAGAAGGTTCTGTGGGGCCAGACCCTCAATTCATAGAGAGTTTCCTAGCTATAAAGTCTATGGTAGAAGAAATGTATAGGGACTTTAGAAAGCATAAGGTTGAAGATTCATCAGGTTCTAAACAAGATAAAGAAGAAGATGAGTCTCACTTCCATGACCACTCCAAAGGAAAATGGAAAGAGGAAAGATTTCTCACACCTCCTAATAACCCTACACATAATAAGAAAGCATCTTCAATCAAGCTAGATGTTAAATTTGAGTTTCCTATATGTGATGGAGAGCTAAATGTTGAAAAGTTGGACAATTGGATTAGACAAATTGATGTGTATTGCAGGGTATAGAACATAGACTCAGATAAGAGTAAGATTCAGCTGGCAAGCCTATGCCTAGGAGGCACTACCTTGGTTTGGTGGGAAGGCAAAACCCAAGTTGATATGAAAAGACATGGTAAGACTATCTCTGTCTAGAGTGAATTTGTTTCTGCCATTAAAAAGAAATTCTATCCATTAGCCTACATGCAACAAGCCATGATGAGTTGGAAAAATCTTTGACAGTTGAAAGGGCAAGGTGTGTAAGGGTACACTCAAGAATTTAGAAAGAGAACATTGATGCTAGGCATCTCACTAGATTCACCAAAGACTCTTTTGAAGTACATTGGTGTTCTACACAGCTACATGAGGCATACCATCCTCATGTTTAATCCCACTAGTATAGATGAGGTATCTGTACAAGATACTAATCTAGAAGCTAGACGAAAGTGTTATCACAAAATCATGCCCCTGATAGGCTGCTGATCAGGAAGACCTTATGTAACTCTTTCAAACCAACTTTAGGCTGAGGCTTAGCCTCCTCAACCTGAGAGGGCTCTCTCTTGATGGATTGATGATTTTGATTAAAGATAAGATGGCTAACTCTTATAGAACAACTGTGAAAAATATGAATGGTGGAAACACATTAAACAAAACTATCCATTGGGCTTATGGATTCAACAACACCTCAATATAACAATGAACTCAACCCTACATGGAAGTCAGGGCATTCAGCATTTAAACATTCAGAACATAAACTCATATGGGACCACACAGTTTATAATGTATACAGGAAGTCAGAGCACATTCAGTGAATTATGAGTGATTATACATCCATACCACTGTAAGAATTAAGAAAAGTATAACATCACATATTCTGAACATAAAAAATCCTTCATGAATCCTGAGAAGTAAAGTCAAGCATGTATTACTGAAAATGAGTCTTACATAGGCCAAATACAAGCTTTTCCATAAAATTTCCAACCCTTTGTACATCAGATGTTCTTCTATATATAGAGCTCTTTACATGCTTAGATTCCTCTTCTAGGAAGAGGAAAATTCGAATTCTACCTGACCTGACACCTACTAACACTCAAAACTAACTATTAAATTCAAATGACACCTAACTAGCAGTCCTAGAGACCTAATACAACTAGGAGTGTAACTCTTTATCATGATTACAACAACCTTATCTAAGCATTAAACACTCCTTTTGACACATAAAACTCCATGAAGTCGAATTTGATGAAGCCAATAACCTTCCAGCTGGCCCTTGATGACTCATCCTTTTATTGTTCCTAGAAACTAGGAAACTGTCCCTTGCTCTGTTCTGGCTGAAAAATAGGTCTTGGGACAGAGCTCATAACTTCTCATAAACAATGTATTTGGAAAAACGGAAGGAGGCTTTTGTGAAACAATCTGTTTTTAACAAAAACCTCTCTTGTGTTTTTGAAACACCTTTCCTACCACCCAGAATGTGTCTTTGAAAAACCTGTGTCAAACAGAGAAATATGCCTGTGAAAAACTTGCACCTACAGCAGTTTCGTAGCGCAAGTTTTAGTCACCCGTTTCTCCAAGCTCATAATGGATTTGAAGAAAGTGGAAGAGGCTTTTGTACTTTAGTATATTAGGAATGAAAACCTCTTTCAATTTTCATAGATGCATTTTCAACTGCTCATAAACTCTTCTAGAAGTTGACTGGTAAAAACAAGAAGATAGTTTGACTGATAAGTTGACTGCTAAAGTTTGGAGTTCAAAAATGTCTCTCCTCTACTTGTTTTGCCCTTGCTGAATGTTTAAACCTTTTAAATGATTCTTTGTAGAGGTTCTCCTTCAAGAATATTTGCCTTTTTCTTTCAACATTGGTCCATGAAAACATAATGTGCAGTGACAGCAGTTTCGTAGTGCGCTACGAAACTGCTGTGTGAATAAAAAAACACAGTTTTTTCTCAAAAATTATTCTTCTTGTGATTTATTCACAGCTTCATCTTATGCCAATAGTCCACATATCTTTGAAATAATTCATCCATAAACAGATTCAAAAAGGTAATGTTCTAACAAAATTGTGTTAAGGCTCCAATCACTTACTGCCCGGTTCTTTTATGCTAAGACTGTCCTCCTGGTTTTCTCAACTGAATTTGCAGGTCCTCAACTGTCTCTTCATCATCCTGATTTTAGTTCCTAATTTCCATTGATCATTCTGATATATTTTGCCTTCTTTATTGCAGGGATAATCCAAGTGAAATGTTGAGCATGGTTGTCAACTAGTTCATGTCTTGGAACTTTTACATCTTTCCAAATGACTTTTACTCTTTTGAAATTGGCTTCTGGTTACTCTTCTTTTCTTCAAACATGTCTATGAAATCCCTACAAGGAAACTTGAAGATAAACCTACACTTTATTGGTTTGAACACTGCCTTGCTTGAATTTGAAATTGATAACTGCCTCGCTTTAGATTTCAAAAAGTTCTGATGAGTGTCATCCTTAAGCTTGCCAATTGTCTTCTTATGCATGAAAGAAACATAGGAGAATAACCAAGACCAATTCTCCCTTACCTTACCCTTTTCCTTTGAAATCTTTTCAGTGATAACAGTGGCTCCACTTGGGATAGTGTGCCCTTGTGGTACACTAAGAACTCGCAGGTCCAGTGCCTTATCCTCTTATGATAAACGGAAATTTGTTTGACAAGCATCCCCTTTAAGCTTCTTGGGCCTTCACCTCAGGCTTAAGCTTGATGATTACTGTGAGAGAAATAAATCTACCACTACTGAAAAAAAAATTGCTCAGTCAACCTTGAGCTTATTTGCATTTTCCTACCTACCTACCCTATCAGTTGCAAGCTCCACTTGTAGTTCAAGCAACATGATATTTCCAATAAAGCCAATCAATTGTCCTCTCTGATATGGGAGGCTCTTGACTGCATTCAACCTCAAAATAACCATGGTAGTGAGATGACCAAATCAACCTATAATGTATATGATCTTCATAATGCAAATGAAATTGAAATACTGATGTGCAAAACTTTGCCATGTATTCATTTATAGGGTCAAAGAAAACATGGTTATTTTGATAATCATCATAACATTCTATCTCTTTAGACAATTGATCCTTAGCCACACAAAATTCCTTTGATGTGCTATCCAACTGCCTTTCTGCATGATTCCCATAGACAATGTAATTTTCCTCACTATTGTGATCATTCTTTGATGTAAGCTGCTGCAAGGAATCACAAAAATGAACAACCTTTTCTTCTGCCTGAGGATTATAAAAAAATTCTTCCAGTATTTCTTCTTGGTGTTTGCAATCAATTTCATATTCTTTTATGATCAAAAGAATGACAATCTGCTGCATCTTTTCATTCATATCAAAGGATGAAACATGGTTTTCACAAGTAAACCCTGCTGATCTTCATGCTGGTTTCATGAGATGTTTACTTTCTTCTTGGTGTTGAAATGCATTGTTATGAAGAGGCCTCTAAAATTTCTTCATCCATAAATTCATCATATCATTACAATCATCCAAATATCTGTAAATAAAAATCGTATAGAATGTTTACAACATCTTTGACAACAATAAGGGAGGGATGACAATATTTATACATGTCATAGAACACATCATGACATCAGCAAGAGAATTAATGAACATTTTCCAAATTTTGTACCAAGACCATGCTTTTCCTTCTAAAGTGGTCATAAACACTCTCATGAGACAATCGTCAGGAAAGTGAACCTTAAGATTGCGTACATGCATATGAAACCTAACCAAATGAAGAGCAGCATTGTCTTTCTTTTCATCTTTGAATATCGGAAGATCCTCTAACCAATCAACCTTTGGCATAGGATTTGGAAAACTAGGGATATGAGACCGATTCATAGGAGCATACCTGGCATTCATTCTTGCAATGGAATTCATCTTGAAACTTCATCAAGCTACTAATCTTCTAGCAGTGGAGTCACCTTCCAATTTCTTATTCGATGTGTGGAGTCGCCAAGGTAGTTTTGCAGCCTCAAATAGATGTCTGAGCTCCTGCTACCTTCAAAAGTTCAACCTCTTAATTTCAGGAATGAATAGACTTCAGGCTCCCGGCAGACGCACCAAAATGTTATCACAAAATCATGCCCCTGATAGGATTCTGATCAGGAAGACCTTATGTAACTCTTTCAAACCAACTTTAGGCTGAGGCTTAGCCTCCTCAACCTGAGAGGGCTCTCTCTTGATGGATTAATGATTTTGATTAAAGATAAGATGGCTAACTCTTATAAAACAACTGTGAAAAATATGAATGGTGGAAACACATTAAACAAAACTATCCATTGGGCTTATGGAGTCAACAACACCTCAATATAACAATGAACTCAACCCTACATGGAAGTCAGGGCATTCAACATTTAAACATTCAGAACATAAACTCATATGGGACCACACAGTTTATAATGTATACAGGAAGTCAGAGCACATTCAGTGAATTCTGAGTGAGTATACATCCATACCACTATAAGAATTAAGAAAAGGACAACATCACATATTCTGAACATAAAAAATCCTTCATGAATCCTGAGAAGTAAAGTCAAGCATGTATTACTGAAAATGAGTCTTACATAGGCCAAATACAAGCTTTTCCATAAAATTTCGAACCCTTTGTACATCAGATGTTCTTCTATATATAGAGCTCTTTACATGCTTAGATTCCTCTTCTAGGAAGAGGAAAATTCGAATTCTACCTGACCTGACACCTACTGACACTCAAAACTAACTATTAAATTCAAATGACACCTAACTAGCAGTCCTAGAGACCTAATACAACTAGGAGTGTAACTCTTTATCATGATTACAACAACCTTATATAAGCATTAAATACTCCTTTTGACACATAAAACTCCATGAAGTCGAATTTGATGAAGCCCATAACCTTCCAGCTGGCCCTTGATGACTCATCCTTTTGTTGTTCCTAGAAACTAGGAAACTGTCCCTTGCTCTGTTCTGGCTGAAAAATAGGTCTTGGGACAGAGCTCATAACTTCTCATAAAAAATGTATTTGGAAAAAATGAAGGAGGCTTTTGTGAACCAATCCATGCTTAACAAAAACCTCTCTTTTTTTTTTGAAACACCTTTCCTACCGCCCAAAATGTGTCTTTGAAAAACCTGTGTCAAACAGAGAAATATGCCTGTGAAAAACTTGCACCTACAGCAGTTTCGTAGCGCAAGTTTTAGTCACCCGTTTCTCCCAGCTCATAATGGATTTGAAGAAAGTGGAAGAGGTTTTTGTAATTTAGTATCGTAGGAATGAAAACCTCTTTCAATTTTCAGAGATGAGTTTTCAACTGCTCAGAAACTCTTCTAGAAGTTGACTGGTAAAAACAAGAAGACAGTTTGCCTGATAAGTTGACTGCTAAAGTTTGGAGTTCAAAAATGTCTCTCCTCTACTTGTTTTGCCCTTGCTGAATGTTTACACCTTTTAAATGATTCTTTGTAGAGGTTCTCCTTCAAGAATATTTTCCTTTTTATTTCAACATTGGTCCATGAAAACATAATGTGCAGTGACAGTAGTTTCGTAGTGCGCTACGAAACTGCTGTGTGAATCAAAAAACACAGTTTTTTCTCAAAAATTATTCTTCTTGTGATTTCTTCACAGCTTCATCTTATGCCAATAAGCCACATATATTTGACATAATTCATCCATAAACAGCTTCAAAAAGGTAATGTTCTAACCAAAATTGTGTTAAGGCTCCAATCACTTACTGCCCGGTTCTTTTATGCTAAGACTGTCCTCCTGGTTTTCTCAACTGAATTTGCAGGTCCTCAACTGTCTCTTCATCATCTTGATTTTAGTTCCTAATTTCCATTGATCATTCTGATATATTTTGCCTTCTTTATTGCAGGGACAATCCAAGTGAAATGTTGAGCATGGCTGTCAACTAGTTCATGTCTTGGAACTTTTACATCTTTCCAAATGACTTTTACTCTTTTGAAATTGGCTTCTGGTTACTCTTCTTTTCTTCAAACATGTCTATGAAATCCCTACAAGGAAACTTGAAGATAAACCTGCACTTTATTGGTTTGAACACTACCTTGCTTGAATTTGAAATTGATAACTGCCTCGCTTTAGATTTCAAAAAGTTCTGATGAGTGTCATCCTTAAGCTTGCCAATTGTCTTCTTATGCATGAAAGGAACACAGGAGAATAACCAAGACGAATTCTCCCTTACCTTACCCTTTTCCTTTGAAATATTTTAAGTGATAACAGAAAGAATGGAAATCCAGAAGTTGGCAGACCATCCCAACCCATTGCAAGCAAGAGCAAGGAGAAAAGAAAGCAGAAGTGGAAAGCAAGGAAGGTTGACACTGTACAGAAAAGGAAAGCTTCATGCAATCACTGTAAAAAGGATGGGCATGATGATAAGCATTGTTGGATTCTGCATCCAGAGCTGAGACCTAAGAAGTCCGAGGGCAAGAAGAAGAAGACTGCTGCAACTATTCAGAAGGATTTGGGGTTAGACTCAGGAGATGAAACAACTATTGCAGCCACAGGTATAAAAGGTAAGAATTCTGAAGCATCTACTAGTAATTCTGCTCAAACTGTTACTGATGAAGAAAATGAGAGAAAAAGACATGAGCTTTTCCATATTCGAGTTCTTTCCAAAAATCAAAAGATTGCTACTCTATTTGATAGTGGCTCACAAGTAAATCTAATTTTTGAAGAAATTGTAAAGAAATTGGGATTAGCAACTACACCTCATAAGAAACCATACCCATTAGGATGGTTGAATGATAAAGCACAGCTACAAGTGACTAGACAATGCAAACTCAAGCTTTCTTTTAGGTCAGCATTTGTAGATGAGGTTGAGTTAGACATAATTCCTTTGGATATATGTGGAATTGTTTTAGGAAGTCCTTACTTGTATGATAGAAAGGCTATTTTCTATATAGCTGAGAACAAGTATCTACTTGTTAAAGATGGAATCAAATACTTTGTAAGAGCTCATAAGCTCAAGAATAATTATACTCTCATAAACTCAGGGCAAATGAAAAGAATGATAAATTCATGCAAACAATTCTTATTGATGGTTGTAAAGGAAAAGAAACCTGATAAAACCAATGTATTTGAGGGTTGTAATGCTAAACAACAAGCTGATATAGAAAAGGTTGTTTCAGAGTATGATGTCTTATTTCAAGAACCTAAAGGTCTGCCACCCAAAAAGGGAATAGTACATGATCTTATTTTGTAGCAAGATGTTCCATTGCCTAACATTGGAATGTACAAGTTGTCTACTTTAGAGAATGCTGAAATCAAGAAGTAGGTGCAGGAGTTGCTGGAGAAATGGTTCATCAGGCCTAGCACATCACCATGTGGGTCACCAATCATTTTTGTGAGAAAGAAAGATGGCTCATGGAGAATGTGCATTGATTACCGAGCACTGAATAAGATAACAATCAAAAATCATTATCCCCTTCCTCGCATAGATGATCTTTTAGATCAAATGAAGGAAGTTGTTTATTTTACCAAGCTAGATTTGCACAGTGGATACCATCAGGTCAGGGTTACAAAGCAAGATGCATGGAAGACTACTTTCAAGACAAAGCAGGGATTGTATGAATGGAAAGTTATGCCTTTTGGCTTGACCACTGCTCCCACTACTTTCATGAGATTAATGAATGATGTACTCAGACATTTTCTTGATGATTTTTTTATTGTGTACCTGGATGACATTCTGATTTTTATTAAAAGAAGAACATTTAAAGCATGTTAAGTAGACATTAGATGTTTTGAAAGGAGAATAACTTTATGTTAAACTCTCAAAATTTGAATTTGTCAAAACATCTCTAAACTACTTGGGTCATATAGTAGGGGGAGGTGAATTGAAACTAGATCCCTCTAAAGTGGCAGTCATTGTAAACTGGCCTACACCCAAATCTGCTACAGAAGTGAGAAGCTTCTTAGGAGCAACACAATATTGGAGGAAGTTCATTTCTAACTTTTCCTCAATTGCAGCTCCCTTACATGCTTTAACAGGATTGAATAAGGTGTTTCAGTGGGGAGGCAAACATCAGAAAGCCTTCGACACCTTGAAAGAAAAGATTAGTACAACACCTGTAATAGCACTGCTAGATCTACAAAGATCATTTGAGATCCAAACTGATGCCAATGACTATGCCATGGGAGCAGTGTTGACATAGCATGGTAAACCCATATGTTTTCATTCTGAGACTTTTAATCTTGTAGTAGTTAACTATCCTACATATGATAAAGAATTGTATGCATTAGTTCAGAGTGTGAGAAAGGGGAAACATTACTTAATGGGCAAAGAGACAGTAATACATACTGAACATCAACCACTTCAATATTTACACTCCCAAACTAAGTTGCAGCAATCAAGACATTATAGATGGATGGGTTTTCTACAACAGTTTCATTTAGTCATCAAATATAAAAAGGGCATACATAACAAAGTTGCAGACATATTATCTAGACCCATTATAAATGCATCTACCATACTTAAGAATAATTTTGTACTATATGAAAGCTACATTGAACAATATGCTCAGGATATGGACTTTAAAGATGTATATGCAACTTTGAGTCAAGACAAAAGAGTAGAAGAATTGGACTATCATGTAAAGGACCGACTCTTATATCATTGTGGGAAACTCTACATTCCACAAATTGAGAGAGTAAAGATAATTAGGAAAGCACACACTTCTCTGATATCAGGTCACTTTGGGGTAAGTAAAATAGTTGCACAGCAGCAAAGATTTTGTTATTGGCCGAAAATGAATGAGACAATTTCTAGATATGTAAGAGGGTGTGCTATGTGTGCTAAAAGCAAGCCCAACAACAGAAAACTAGGCTTGTACGCTCCATTGCCAGTTCCTTCTCACCCTTGGGAAAGTGTTTCCATGGATTTTGTTGGAGGACTGCCTAAATCTAGGAAAGGTCATGATTATTTATATGTTGTTGTGGATAGGTTCAGCAAAATGTGTATTTTGATACCTTGTAATAAACAGATTACAGCTGAACAAACTGTAAAATTGTTCTTTGAACATGTATGGGTTCATTTTGGATTACCCACTTCCATTGTATCTGATCAAGACACCCGATTTGTGGGGAAGTTTTGGTCGAGTCTGTGGGAACTGATGGACACCAAACTGAAGAAAAGCATATCTTTTCATCCACAAACTGATGGCTAGACAGAAGTAGTTAACAGGAAAGTGATTTAGTTACTGAGGGGATATTGCAGCAAACATCCTAAGCTTTTGGATGAACACTTGTATTATGTGCAGCATGCTTACAATGGAGCAAAACACTCTTCTACACATAGATCTCCTTTTTAGACCTATTTTGGTTTCATGCCAAGGTCTCCTTTGGATTTTGGCTTTGGTAAAGATACCATGGTTGATGGACACAGTGATGTGGACAAGGCAACTAGGTTCATTGAACAGATCCAGGAGATCCACCAGGCAGTATAGGAACAGCTGGAAAAGAGCGATGCCAAGTACAAGGCTAGGCATGACAAGCATCGGATGGAGCATAGTTTTTGAGTTGGAGACCAGGTCTGGCTATATATCAGCAAGGATAGGATGCAAGGTGAAGGTAAAAAGCTAAAGCCTATCAGGTATGGACCCTTCAAGATACCTGAGAAGATTGGTGAAAATGAGTTTCGCCTTGATTTACCATCTTACATGCACATCTACTCAGTCATAAATGTAGATTGCTTGAGATTGTTTGAACCTTCAATGATTGAGGACCCTGAAGAGCAAAGTCAATTGCCTTCTATTGATGACCTGCTACCTGAATATCTTAATCAATTTTAGGAAGACACAGTGCTCGATAGGAAGGTGAGGACGATGCGCAGGGGGGATGTGGAGTACCTCAAGATTGGGCTCAAAGGTTCAAATCCAAGCAGTTTGAAGTGGATTGAGATTGGTCAAGTGAAAAAACAATATCCTCACTTAGTCGATGATTGAAAACCAACTTTTGGTGGTCCAAAATCTTTTTCAATGGGAAGGTCGTGATCCGAATTGGATCCATAAAGAACTGTCAAAGGAACCATGACTGTATCAGGTTGTGACAAACATCAAAGAAATCAGAACAATGATAAAAAACACACCTAAACCAGTGGCAATGGCAGCCAACGTGGAACGACAAGGACCTCAGTGAAATTGCGCTGACCGAGGCCCATGGAGATTGCGCGGGAGGCTGAATTAGCCCCTTGGAGGCCCAGATCGAGAAACGGAGGTGGATTTTGATGCGCAATTAGTGCTTAGCATTAATCACGCATCGCTAGGCAAAAAGGCTCAAAATGGGGAAGCCCCGAGCACTCGGTCGTGTGGGCAGCCGAAGAACCGTAGGGAGAAAGGTAGAAGGGCTAAAAGATAAAGGCGGGACCCACTCCAAAACTGGCGGTATTGATCGAGGGCTGCCTAAACGGTAAGTGGTTTTGGATGGAAGCAGAGTGATCCCACTCAGTGATGTACGCGTGGCGAGCGGAGGAGAGAGAAAATCGCCATTCATCACATGCTAACGGTCGAGCAAGTCAGCCATGCGAAATGAGTGAATGGCGTTGGATCTGGGGGATACAGAACGGACGGCTGAGATAACGCCTGATGGGGAAGCAGAATCGACAAAGGATAAGCTACGATTTGTAAATATTTGAGGTCCGTTTTGACCACCACGGTGGAGGAAGACTCATTCCATGACGTAACTAAAGAATTGAACTCACGAAGCAGGCTGGCGCATTATAGGAGGACATGTGGCCACTCCCTATGAGCCTAATGATGACGCTGAATAGGGAACTCCAAGTGCAACTACAATGGGCGATTTGATAGAGGAACTGAACAGACATGGGAATGAATGGCCTTAAAGCCATGAATAGAGACAGAGAAGAGGAACCCAAACCTCGAGAAGAGTATGGAGCACGGAGAGAAGAAGACAGTAAAGCAAAAGTAGAATGGAAGACAGAGGGCCAAGCTGACCAAAGGCAGCATCGAGCACCAGAGAGCTTGAGAGATTCAAGCCATCCTAGAGAGGATCTATCCGGACAGAGAACCACATTGGGCTCTCTCCATTGTAGACCAAGAGGTCACAGATCTGGTAATGAAAAGATTCTGTGTACTCTAGTGGCTTGGGGCATCCAAGAACCACCCTGCAAAGTAAATTTCAGTTTCAGGAGACTCACATTAAGATCTTGTATTGTAATTCTCTGCTTAAGACACAATAAATAAGGCCACCACTAAGAGCTGGACCAGAGATGTAGCCTTGGAGGATAGGGTGAACTCCTTATTAATTTCTTGTGTTCTTGTACTTGCTTACTGTATTTCTCTGTTGTCTTTCCATTGTCTGTGTATTGGCAATCTGATCGATCTGTTGCTTCAATAACATAGACACACACACTAGAACATGAATCTGTAATACCTTTAATCAACAAATATTTAACTGAGGTCACTCATAGGGTGATTATCAGATCATCAGCTTCCTTCATCATATCAAATTGACACCCATAAACTCTAGCTCTTCTAGATGACCCTCAACCTTACTTTACCTCATTTCCTGACATTTCCACTGCAATTGAAAAGTTCCTGTACCATTATGTTGTTTGTAGTTTTTCCAACAGAACAAATTCACTTGAAACATCAATAATCACTATCACCTACTCTAGCTTGATACTCATAACATCCTAAGCTACAAAGAGAATCCTACAAGATTCCTTTCCGAAGACAATGCATCTGGTACTGGAAAAATAGTCTCCTATGTTCATCCGGTACTAGAAAAGTAGTCCTTGTATTCATCCAATACTGGATATTAGTTTTCATCTGGTACTAAAAAACAATTCTTGTGTTAATTCGATAATAGGGGTACGAGGTCGGTGTTTTATTCTCTACTATTAAGTTTCATATTAATCATATGATGAGTATATAATTACCCTCATAAAATTTTATTGCCGTCAGTTGTTAAGCCCCTATTCTAATCCTAAAAGTACTTACCTTTATTCCCTTATTTTCTAAAAAAGAAAAGTTTTGTGATATGATTGAATTGGATAATCATGGGTGTGATTTAGTGGATGCCAATCATAATTCAGGCAAGAAGACTCCATTTTTGAATTTTTGAGGAAACGTTCAACACTTTTTGCATGATGACATGCAATAACTTAGGCATGTGGGAATGTCGGGTCTCCGTTTTGTTCCCTTTATACCCTTATTGTCCTCTATTTTTGACAAAATTTACCTCGAAACCTACTCACCACTTGCCTACCTTCTTCAAAAACATGACTTTTAGCATCCTCGTGTATATATGAAATAATTTATATTTAAAGCATGGTTTTTATGTTTTGTTGTAGTATAAATAGAGTTATTGATTCTTTATACTCTCTAATTAATTTGATTGGCTCACATAGATGTTTAGACCATGTTCCTACTCATCTAGTACCAACCCAGTAATCTGGTACCAGTGCAACATTCTGGTAGTCGTATTCACTCATCTGGCACCAACAACAGTAGTCTAGCACCTGTGGTCATTCTAGGCCAATCACATGTTCATCTAGTACCAATATTCTAGTGTTGTGTGATTCTGGTACCAATAATCTAGTATTGTGTGATTCTAGTACTAGTATTCCAACACTGTGTGGTTTTGGTGCCAGTGTTTCAACACTGTGCTCATCTTGTACTTAGTTAAGGTCGAAATTTTGGAAGCTTCTAGAAGAAAATTGAGGACATGGGTTTTGTTGGAAAAGACGTTGATGTGCATACAATTGAGTCAGAATTCACCCAGCTCCCACGTGTGGACCTCTAGCTCATGGGGAATATTTGTTGTGCTACTCTTGTACCAGACTGTAAAAGTAGCATAAATATCAAAGTACCAATTTGCGACTTGATTTGTGTGTAAATAGAAACCTACCTTTAGAAATGACTAAATGGGTTTCTAGAAAAGACAACCAGCTACAAAACCAAGAAATTATTTCTAAAAATACAAAAAGTGTATAGATATATCAAAGGGTCTTTGACCCGAATTTGTAATTTTTGCATAAAAACCTAGATTTTTGAGATTTCATTCTAAAAATTGTAAAATTGGTTTTAACTTAAATATGAGTTGGGAGAATTTGGTTCTATCCATTCCTCCATCGATTTCATGTATAAATAAGTCTCATAGGGCTTTGAGGAGGAGGATTTTTTGTTATTGTGATCATTCTTTTGTAATGGAGGAGGAAGAGAGTTATAATTTCATTGTTGTAGTTTGAGTTTAGTTTTCAATATATGGAAAGTGATTGATTCTAGATTTTGGTGCATCCTTGGAGTTCCTCTTAAGTGCCTCTAGTAGCAATTGCCAACTAAGGAGGGTCCCTCAAGATTTTAAGATATTCCGACACATAGGAAATAATTAAGTATAACTTGGTCTAGTGTATAGTTACGTAAAGTGTGTTTCTTTAGTATCTACTTTTTTGTAACTTACAATCCAATGGTCACGATATATTCTAGACATGAAGTGATCTGATGGTTCATTCTCTCCTCAGTATTAGTGACACTTGATTTGTGTCTTAATACCCGATTGGTCCATGATCTCTATTCAAAGAGAATGGATTGTAATTTGTCTAATGAACATTCATGAGAGAAGCTTATGTAAATTTTATTTCTTTTACATTAATAAATTGCTTGATGTGGCTACATTTTCTCGAGCCATGGACTGTTCCCCTCTTTGCAGGTTTTAACCACATCAAGAATATTGGTGTACTGATCTGTGAACTATTTGTGAGTGATGTCCTTTGGTGTTCTATCTAAGGAACTTACCCTGTAAATTCCTACATGGTATCAGAGCTATTCGAGGGTTGCATTTGCTGGTGATCCAAATCTAAAGCCGATACAACTACATCTAACTATCATTTCCTATATCGACTATTTCTGACTACTTTCAGGCCTAGAGGACTACTCTATTGTGTTAGGACTATCTGTTCCAGTGAGGAACCCCTTTCATTTCACGCGAAAATATTTCCAGTAGCCCTAACTACATCACTTTTAAGATTTGGAGGTATATAGTCTTTATTTGCAGTTATAGTTATTTATCTCTTTGTATATTTCAGTTTATAGTGATATATAAATTTTTATTACCCGAACTATACGTTTCATTTCTAAGTATTCTCTTTGCCCATCGACTTTGTGCGATTTGGGAAAACGAGAAATAGAAAGAAAGGATTTTTTTCATGTGTATGCTCTCTTCTGCTGCACCTTAATGTGATCTCAGAAAATCAAAAACATTGAGGAAAATATATAGTTTCCAGCCAAATCTAACTTTAAGTCGTAAGGGTTGGAAAATTTTTCTTGTTCGTTTGGTTTGTGTGGTTGTTTTTTTGTTTTGTAGGAAAAAAGTGGCTTTTCGAGTAAGCAAACCCCAAAGCTTCAGTGAGAAAAAAAAAACAAAACCCTTCTTATTTTCCAACTATTATTAGCCTTTTAAACTAGCTCACTTGGTCTAAAGACACTTTATGAGACTAGAGATCTTGGGTTCAAGTATTCTTGTTTATTGAGTTACTTTTTCAAAAAACACATGTAACTTACGTTTTAAAGTTACTTTATGTAAAAGTGTTCTCACTCATTATAAAAAGTGAGTCACTTATAATTCTAGAGTCAATTTATCTTTTATTTAAGTTATAATTTAGTGGATAGTTCATAAAGTACCATTGTAAAAGTGACTTTCACTTATTTGTAAAAGTGGGTCACATAAAGAAATATTTTATTTAAAAGTGAGCTAATTAGATTAAGTTTGGAGGGGGGGGGGGGCGCGAGAGGGGGGGTTGTGGGGGTTTAAATATAACCTTATCATCAACTTCTAAACATTCATGTGGTTCGTTGGCATCTTCTACAATGTTTCTTCAAAGAGTCATAACTTCTTCATCCGGAAGTCATTTTCAGAGCCGTTTTTTTAATCGGCCTAATTTTTCGAGATATTTCTATTTGAACTCTTAGTTTTAGCACATACAGCTTCAATTTCTTTTAAAATGGAAATTCCATGCCTATTTATTCTTGATAACACCAACTACCTCCAATGACTATCCTACATGGTGGATTTACTTAGAAGTAAAGGTCTTTATAGAATAGGCTCATGCCAAGAGTCTAAACCTCAAGATGAAGATAAGCAAGCCAAATGGGAAAATAAGAAAAATCAATCTCGTGGCTCATGGGTTGATAGGGAAGTCCATTTCTCCAGACCTTAGATTCCATATCATAGAACTTGATACCCCTGGTGAAGCACTGAAAAAGCTCAGTAATGTTATGGAATTAAAAATGAAATTAGAGCTCATCAACTCAAAAATGAGTTTCTTACATTGGACCCCAATAATTTTTCTTATATCAAATATTTTTTGTCCATGTTCAAGACCCTTAGACTTCTCTTGGAAGGTGTTAAGGTTAAGAAAGAAGATGATAGCCTTATCTATGTTATTCTTACTAAGTTAGAATCACCCTACTCTGTGTTTGTTTCCACCCTCCATTCTACTAGAGAAGCCTTTATTTCTCAAGGACAAGCCTAGAATTCCCCTTCTTTTGATGACTTTTGTGATCCTTTAATAAGAGAACAAGAAAAACTCTTACATCTTGGTCTTCTTAAAACTAGAAACTCTTCTAAGAAATCCTTAGCATCCCAACAACATCCAAGTTCAAAAATCCTAAGAAGAAGCATCCTAAAAAGAATGGTCCTAAACCAAAAAAGGGACCTAAGAAATTTCAGTCTCAAAAATGAACAATTAACTCAACAAAATGATAAGGCAAATAAAAAAAATGGGAAGAAGACAGATAGACATTTCAAATTTTGTAATCATGATGGCCACTTAGAATCCAAATGCTTTAAGAAATTGGAATCCTTGGAAGCAACCATGAAGAAGAATAACATCCATTTTAAGCACTTCAACTTCAACTTCATCTTTAGGAATGACACTTTTTGCATTTGGTTGTCAAGAATCTCGGTCTCGTTATGAAGTAAATGTATCTTCTTCTATTCATTCTCATGAGTGGCTCATTGATTCTGGAGGTTCTTATCATATGGCCAAAAACAAAGCCATGTTTTCTTATTTAAATGATTTTAACACCAAAAATATATATGTTGGTGATGATAGATCTCTTAGTGTTGTAGGGACTAAAACTATTCATCTAGACAATGGTTAATGTAATGATGTATTATGTGTTCCTACCTTATCTTGCAAGATTTTATCTGTATATCAGATAACTCATTCAAGTGAAGGTAAAACTGTTGAATTTTCACCTCATGATGTTGTAATTTATAAGGACCTAAGGGATCCTAGACAGATTTTAGCTAGTGACATTGCTGATGATCCTACAAGGTTGTATAAGTTTAACAACTTTGTGTCATCAACTCTTCCCTCGATATTTCTTGCTCATAATGGCTAAAGGAAATGGCTAATTGTATGCCTGAACCTAAAGAACTTAGCCTTAATTTTTTGGAAGAAGAAAATTAACTATGCAAATTACATAGTAAACCACACTCCTACTAAGGCTTTAAATAATATCACTCCAGAAGAAGCATGGAGCTCAATTAAACCAGATGTAAGTCACTTTCATGTTTTTGGAAGTGAAGCATGGGCCCATATTCCAAATGAGAAACATAAAGCCTTAGAACCTAAGACTGGAAAATGTATTTTTGTTGGATATTCTGAAGATGTCAAAGGATATAGAATTCTTCAACCTAAATCCAAAAATTTTATCATTAGAAGAGATGTAAAGTTTGTTGGAAATATATCAATCGAGCCTAGTTCAGGGGATGTGCCACCTCTCTCTATTCCTTCTACTTCTCAAAATATTCCTTCTTTAGATGATGCCAGCGAGGATGACAATTCTCCCCAACCTTCTCTGGATATTCCTTCAGCTCCTCAACTTCCAAAATGGGTATGCACTACACAGCATGCATCAGGTGCTCTTGCAGGTGATCCTACAGATCACCATCATACACATTCTCAGTTCAATAGAGCCTCTTCCTCACTAGCTCAAGTTTTAGTGAATTATGATCCTGACACCTTTGTGGAAGATTCATGCCATCCAGATTGGGATGTAGCTATGAATGAAGAATATCTTTCATTATTAGCTAATGATACATGGGACCTTGTTCCTCTTTCAAAGGGACGAAAACTTGTTATATGCAAATGGGTTTACAAAACCAAGTTTGGACCAGATGGAAAAGTTGATAAATATAAATCTCATCTTGTTGCTAAGGTTTTTTCACAAGTTGAAGGCATTTAATATACTAAAACCTTCTCCGTTGTTGCCAAAATTAACTCTATCCGCCTTGTTCTTTCCCTTGCTGCCTCTTTCAAATGGTAAGTCCATCATATGGATGTTAAATCTGCCTTCATTCATGGGGACTTGTATGAAGAAATCTATATGGAACAACCTCTCGACTTTATACAAAAAGACTCTATCGTTTTATGTTGTATTAAAAAATCCCTTTATGGTCTCAAGCAAGCCCCTCGCGCTTGGTACGCCAAAATGGATAGCTATCTTTTAGATACTAGCTTTTCTAGGTGTTATTCTAACAATATTGTCTACACCAAGAAAGTAGGTAAGTCTATTATCATTCCTGTTCTTTATGTTGATGATATTATCTTTACTGGTAGTGATCTCAGCCTTATAAACCATGTGAAGTTTGGCCTTAAAAAGCAGTTTGAAATGATAGACTTAGGACACTTGCATTATTTTCTTGGTCTTCAAGTCTTGAAATCCAAAGAAGCTGGTATTTCCCTTTCCAAGTTCAAGTATGCTTGTGATATTGTACACCACTTTCACATGGAAGACTGTAAGCCAACCCCTTCTCCTTTTCATTCTAGAGTCAAAATTTTAGTCACTTGTACTTCCCCTGAAGTTTATGCTACGTTAAACCATCAACTTGTTGGAAAAATTTTGTATCTGACCCATACTTGTCCTGACCTTTCCTTTGTTGTTTTCCTTATTTCTTGATTTTTTCAAAAACTACATGCAAGTCATTGGAAAGAAGCTAAAGGAATATTTCTTTACGTTTGAGGTATAGTTGAGTTTGGGATTCATTACAGTGCAGAAGCATCTCCTCTATTGGTTGGTTTCACTGATCCTTGTTGGGCTAGTGACCCTGATGATCGGAATTCTAGTGCAATTTATGTCTTCACTCTTGGTTATGGACCTATTACATGTGCTCGCAAGAAACAAAGTGCCATTTCTATTTCTTCAGTAGAAGTAGAGTATTGTGGCACCATTGAAGCTAGTAAGGAAGCCATGTGGCTTTGTTAGATCCTGTCAAAGTTTGGTTTTCAGCAACAACATCCTACTACACTTTGGTGTGATAATCAAAGTTTCATTCAACTATGAAAAGATCCATTCCAACATTAGCGCAACAAACACATTGAACTACACATGCACTTCATCAAAAATCTCATTTGTGACCATGGTCTTGAAGTGAAATATTTTTCAACCGATGATCAAGTTGCGGAAATATTTATAAAGGCTCTCACAGAGGCGACGTTTCATAAACTTCGATTTATAGTTGGAGTTCAGGAAGTTGTCACTAAGGGGGGATAGGCTCGAATGCCTCCTTCCTTCTCCTATTGTGTCATCTTTGTACATCCTTCAATCCTATCCCAAGTTGTTCTTAAGGGGGGATGTTAGGATATTCCGACACATAGGAAATAATTAATTATAACTTGGTCTAGTGTATAGTTAGGTAAAGTGTATTTCTTTATTATGTACTATTTTGTAACTTACAATCCTATGGTCATGATATGTTCTAGACATGAAGTGATCTGACGGTTCATTCTCTCCTCGGTATTACCGACATTTGATCCATGGCTTAACACCCGATTGGTCCATCATCTCTATTTAAAGAGCATGGAGGTCATTTGTCTGGTGACCATTTATGAGAGAAGATTATGTAAATTTTCTTTTTTTTGCATTAATAAATTGTCTGCAGTGGTCGCATTGGCTCAGGTCTTGGACTATTTCCCTCTTTGATGGTTTTAACCATGTCAAGAATACTTGTGTACGGATCTATGATCTATTTGTGAGTGGTGTCCTTTGTTGTTCTATCTAAGGAACTTACCCTGTAAATCCCTACACAAAATTGGTAATATGCTACTCATTGTAATTTTAATTTTAATTTATCATTTTCTCTATTTGCATACATGTAGTATCATAGATTTCTTTGCAAACTCTATTTCTCGGTTTGTATGTTAGAATTATTGTTTGCTATCTTGAAAAAAGGGAAGATTTAAGAACGAAGATCTCACCATTCACCTACATGTGTTGTTCGTGAAGACTCTCGTCATACATTTCCTGTACTAGAATGAAAAATTTATTTCCAAACTATTTAAATTAGGAATGATTGCTTTGTTTAGTATTTAAGTGAAATAAGTTGATTTTAATTAGTTGCTATAGGAAAACAGAGTTGAATCCATCTTTCTATTTCATGAGCCTGTAAATGGACAACCTTATTACCTGAGCAAGAACTTTTTAGATCACATGCTTGCTGAAATTTTATTTATGAGTTTTTGATCTTTAAATTGTGTGATGAAATTAGATTAATTATAAAATGGAAGCTTCCTATCTAGGCTATACTCAATAGACATAGGAACTTACCTGTTATTGGTACATATAGTGCATCAATTCCACTGATTATGACTCCCTAGTTGAAAATTTAATTTGTGGCAATATATCATTCATATAATTTCCCCAACATTTTTGGTGTCGTTGCCAGGGAGCTGTAAATGGTAATAGGTAATGATTTTTTATTTTTTATTTTTATTTTTTTATTTTTTTTTTAATTAATTAATTAATTTATTTATTTATTTTTTATTTTATTTTTTATTTTTTATTTTTTATGAAAACTTAAGGGCGGAGTGAAGTTGGTAAGACGATAGGCAAGAACATGTGCATCCACTTTGGTGGGGTCGCTCCAAAGTTAATTCGTCATCTCTTTTGGTAAGTAGTTAAATTTTTATGTTTTGGATTCGTGGAAAGAAGAGAACCCTAACTATTCTGAACAAATAACCTGATGACAGCAAGGTCTTAGTAGCATGGTGGGGCTTGGAGTACATGATTGGTTTTCTTGGATTTTTTTTAAGTGTGTTTCATTTTTCGATTCTTTAATATTTAAAAATAAAAAATAAAATAAAAATTTAAGAACTCCATACACTAATCCATGTGCAGGACAAGGATTAGGAACTTGCAAAGAAATATTCAAGGATGATCAAGAGTTAGAAGAACTCTCTCAAATTCTAGCAGCGGCTCAGATATATGCTTCTCAAGAAGAACAAATCTTGACAGTAGTCAAGAACTTATCTGTCTCTCTAGAAGTGATAGAAGAACAACAAATCCATGAACCACATCCATAGGAAGATCTTCACCCTTGAAATCATGTCGAGGAAACTGAAGAATCATGCACCACCTCCACTGGAGAGCAACCTTTAGAACCTGAGATTGAAGAAACTTTGACATGCCTAACTATGGATCCTATAATAATATAAGAGGATAGTCATTCCATAATAGAAGATTTTCATGGCATGGTAAAGGAGGATGTACCAAATGAGCCAGAAAAGGAGGTAAACCATGAGAATTTTGATTTTATTGAAATTAGGTTTCAAGAAAATATAAAGCCATACCACTCCTTCATTTTTCCTTACTTCTTGTCATCATCATTAAAATTGTTGGTACTTCATACTCAAGTATGAATAGAGAATTATATTATGAACTTGAGTATGAATGATTTTTACACCTATTGTGCACATATTTACATTGGAAATACTCCTATACTTGAGGAGAGGAGCTTATTTTTCTCAAGTAGAGTAGGATAATAAATAAATGAACAATTGTTGCATATTATAATTAGATTTGTTTATAGTTTGATTTTTAATAAAGTAAACTATGAACTTGTGTTTGGAATATTATGTGAGATTGGAAATGATTGCATTACAACATCGTCTTGTATTACATACCAATTGTCTAGTACCTTGTTTCAGCTAATTGGTACTAGAATTTTGGTACCAATTTATTATTTTGCAAGTCAAAGTATGACTCAAGGATATTCTTCATTTGGGATGCTTAAATATTGGAAGAATATTTTAAAAAGCATAAAATACATCTTCATCAACCGAATGGAACACTTAGGGGAGTATTTGATGTTATTTTTATTTTCTCCTTAAGTAGTTAAAAATTATGCATTCACGATTTAGGATTATGACCATTATTTCATGAAGATGATCGAATAAACAATATTTTTCCCATATAAGTTGAACCAAATGATAATTCAAAACTATTCATGGCTGAATTTCATTTTTCTTATCCACATAGATTTATGATTATCATTATAAAAAAATTGCTCAAAATATAGTTACCAAAGCATTCTAAGGGAATTAAAACAAAGTTAAGAGGTCCATACAATGATACCAATGAAAAAAATCAACTTCAATACCATAACCATAACACCAAAGCATGATCTCTGAGCATCTTTATTAAGACTTGCAAGAGAATTAATGAAGTCTCTATTCATAGTGGAACAGTATCTTAAAGGTGAAAGCATACATGAAAACTCTTATTACTGGGACTTTAGGTGTCTTTTGGTTATTCTTTGGGAACCTCATCGTATTCACATTAAAAATGGCTCATTCATGATATGTCCTTTAAGTACCTATAAGTACCTTATACGTCTAAGACATTATGCAGGTAATCTAAGTCACTATGAAAGCTATCATCCTATGCCTTTAAGGGGCTTTCTGACATTGCTACCCATCTGCCAATTCCAAAGGCAATGATCACAATCCAAAACTAAAATGGTAGGAAACATACGAATAGAGCCTTCCATGTAAAATAGGTTTAAGAGGTTAACCCGTCGAGCCTATAAACGCCTACTCACAGTGGGTACTGACCTGTGATATCACTAGGCAAACCCATTAGGGTTATGGACGCTCACGAGAAATGGGGCATTCTGCCTAAAGAAGTGATAGCCAAACCAAGACTTTTTGTCTACACGTATGATGGTTACTTTATAGTAAAATAAGCAAGTGTGCATGAAGTCAAGGGTAAAAGTGAACTCCATAAATTTGTTGCTAAAGAATGGTCTTAAGGTAACCTTGATTCCTTTATCATTAGTTTTTCATACTATATCTAAGATCTAATTGTCTTAGAAGTGGGACCTATGATCATTGAGAATTAATAAAACTCAACTGAACAACTTATCTATAATACTCGGATGACTATAAGACTTTGGGTTTTGGTTTCTATTAACTAATTTTTCATCGGATCATCATTTGTCGAGATCATAAAAAATCCTCCTTTTCAACAAATAAAGAGAGCCCCTTAAATTTATAAAATGTTTCTTTCTTGAGCATAAGGTTGTTGAAGATTGATCAAATATTATGTAATAAGTGATTTCAAGTCTCTTTTATGCTTGGTGTTAATTTATCATCATTTTAATAAATTTGAGATGAATTTTTTTTGTTCAGTATTCATCTCATTAGCTCCATTGTTTTGTTTTTAGGTCCCTTTATATTGAGTCATCTCAGCAACCCTCATCACTTCTTTAGTACCTCACCTTGCTTTCATGAGAACATGCAAAACCTTAGGCATGGGGTGGTGGTTGTCGGGACCTTTTTCAACATCTTCATTGTATTCTTTTCAGCTTCCTTCAACATATCAGATTGGAACTCATAAACTTTGTGTCTTCTAGATGACCCTTAGCCTTACTTTTCCTCATTTTTTGACACTTCCACTACATTTACAAAGTTCCTGTAACAGTGTGTCGTGTGTAGTTTTTCCAACAAACAAATTTGCATGCAACATGAATGATTGCTAGCACCTACTTCAGCTTGATACTTAGAACATGCAAAGCTACAACGAGAATCCTACAAGATTCCAATTTGAAGACTATGCATCTGATACTGGAAAAGTGGTCTCTAGTATTCATCCAGTACTGGAAAATAAGTCATTGTATTCATCCGGTAGTGGAAAATAATTTTCATCCGATACTAAAAAAAAACTTTCTTGTGTTAATCTGATAATAGAGGTACGAAGTTAGTGTTTTATTCTCTGCTATTAAGATTCATATTAATCATGTGATGAATAAATAATTACCCTCATAAAATTTTATTACCATAAGTTGTTAAGCCCCTATGCTAATCCTAAAAGTACTCACCTTTATTCCCCTATTTTCTAAAAAAAAAAAAAAAAAAACCTTTTTGTGATATGATTGAATGGGATAATCATGGGTGTGATTTGGTGGATGTCAATCATAATTCAAGCAAGAAGACTCCATTTTTGAAATTTTCAGGAATGGTTCAACACTTTTTGCATGAGGACATGCAATAACTTAGGTGTGGCAGAATGTTTGTCTCCCTTTTGTTGCCTTTAATACCCTATATTGTCCTCTATTTTTTTTACCAACTTTACCTCGAAACCTACTCACCACTTGCCTAACTCCTTCAAAAATATTACTTTTAGCATCCTTGTGTATATATGAATTGATTTATATTTAAAGCATGGTTTTTATGTTTTCTTGTAGTAGAAATAGAATTATTGATTCTTTATACTCTCTAATTAATTGGATTGACTCACATAGATGTTTAGACCATGTTCCTAGTCATATGGTACCATCTCGGTAATCTGGTACTAGTGCAACATTCTGGTAGTCATGTTTACACATCCAACACCAACATTAGCAATCCAGCACCCGCGGTCATTCGGGGCCAATCCTACATTAATCTGATACAAACATTCGAGTGTTGTGTGATTTTGGTACCAATATTCTAGCACTGTGTAATTTTGGTGCTAGTATTCCAGCACTGTTGACTCTAGTACCAGTATTTTAACACTGTGCTCATCTAGTACTAATTTAAATTCAAAATTTTGAAAGCTTCTCAAAGAAAATCAGGGACATGGGTTTTGTCGGGAACGATGTCAACATGTAGAAACTTGAGTCAAAATTCACCCAGCTCGCACGTGTGGACCCCTAGGCCAGGGGAATATTTTATGTGATATTCTGGCACCAGATTGTAAAAATAGTAAAAATCTCAAACTGCCAATTTGCACCTTGATTTGTGTGTAAATGGAAAAATATGTTTCCAAACGGATAAATGGGTTTCTAGAAAACACAACCAGCTACAAAATTGATAAATGGGTTTCAAGAAAACGTAACCAGCTACAAAACTAATAAATGGGTTTCAATAAAACACAACCAGCTACAAAAATGATAAATGGTTTCTAAAAATTTTCCAAGGATAGAGATATATCAAAGGGTCTTTGACCCAACTTTGTAATTTCTGTATAAAAACCTAGACTTTTTGGATTTCATTCTAAAAATTGTAAGATTGGTTTTAACGAAAATCTGAGTTGGGGAATTTGGTTCTATCCATTCCTCTATGGATTTCATGTATAAATAAGCCTCATAGGGCTGTGAGGAGGAGGATTTTTTGTTATTGTGATCATTCTTTTGTAATGGAGGAGGAAGAGAGTTATAATTTCATTGTTGTAATTTGAGCTTAGTTTTCAATATATGGAAAGTGATTGATTCCATATTTGTGGTGCATCCTTGGAGTTCATCTGAAGTGCCTCTAGTAGAGATTTATAGCTTGGGAGGGCCCCTCAAGATTGGTAATATGCTGCTCATTTTAATTATAATTATAATTTATTATTTTCTCTGTTTGCATGAATCTAGTATCATAGATTTCTTTGCAAACTATTTTCTCGGGTTGTATGTTAGAATTATTGTTTGTTATCTTGAATAATCGGGAGAGTTAAGAATGGAGAGCTTGCCATTTACCTACATGTTTTGTTCGTTAAGTCTCTCATCATACATTTCCTATACTAGAATGCAAAATTTCTTTCCAAACTAGTTAAATTAGGAATGATTGCTTTGTTTAATATTTAAGTGTAGTAAGTTTATTTTAATTAGTTGCTACACGAAAACAGATTTGAATCCATATTTCTATTTCATGAGCTTGTAAATGGACAAACTTATTACTCGAGAAAGAACTTTTAGATCACATGCTTGCTGGAATTTTATTTATGAGCTTTTTATCTTTAAATTGTGTGATAAAATTAGATTAATTATAAAATGGAAGCTTCGTATCTAGGCTATACTCAACGGACATAAGAACTTACCTGTTATTGACACATATAGCGCATCAACTCTACTGATTATGACTCTCTGGTTGAAAATTTGATTTGTGGAAATATATCATTTATATAATTTCCCCCAACAAGTCACATATGAAAATGACATAAGATTGAACCTGTTATCCTATACAATTTACTAGGCTGAGGAGGAGATCAAAAGAGGTAACCTCGAACCACTTTCAGCTCAGTAGCTAGACCTATTGAACCACTAATGGATCTCTCAAAGGATTTTTCAATGAATATATGTAAAGAAATAGGTTTTAGGCTAGATATATAAGTTTGTTTTGAGTATTTGTGAATTTAGGCTTTTTAGGTTTGCTGGTCTAGGGTTTAAAACAGGTAGCTAGGTCAGGGCCTCAAGTATGCAGAGACACGTATAAATAGGAGCTAGATATCAATATTTTATGGTGCACTTAGATTTTTTGTCAATGTAGTATATATTTGTGAGTTTTAGAGAACCTAATGAGCATGTGAAAGCATGAATTCAGTAGATTTAGAAGAAAAAGAAACAAAAGTATGAATTCCACATAAACAAAGCTTAAATTCAATATTTTTTTCTATATAACTACAAGGAATTTCATAGGAGCAAGATAAATCATGTAAAGAGAGATGATCTATCCATTAGAAATTGATCAGAAAAGGAAACAACACCATAGACTCACTAAACTAGAGTTCCTGAAATATAGTTGCAACTACTCCTGTATTAGGTGAAAAGAACATAAGATACAGGCCTTCTCAAAAAAAGTACAACCATTCTCTCTGAATGAGAAATTATACATATAGACTCAATGGAACCACTCCCCCACCTTCAGGAGTTGAATTCCTAGGTGGTGGAAATGTTTCCAAGATTCTCTCAACCAACAGGTGAGAGTGAGAAGGTCAAATACAAACACTTCTTTTAGACTTTGCTTTGGATTTTTCTTCCTTAATGAGGCCTATTAAACCATAAAAACCACCTATCATGTCTATTTATTTTAGGATTACATCATCTAACCTCGAACTAACTTTAATTACATCAAGAGTTTTGACTTTGACCAAGTCAAATTGAAAGCTATGAAATTACCTAGTGAAATTTAAATGAAAAACACAAAAAATTTTAGAAGCAAAGCGCTTGTCAAAAACTTATTCTCCCAAGGTGTCTCCAGAAGCACAACGCCTGTCAAAAATAGGGGCAAAATGTTGATTTTTGACCCCTTTTTCTCCTTTTTCTCAAAATTTGGGCCTGTTGTAACATTATCTAGTTTTGATAAGTTAGCATATTAGTCAAAATAATTTTAAAATGTTAAGTTAGGATATGGATGCAAAAGAAAGAAAATTTAAAATGTTAGGAAAATTTTATGTTTTATAGGCATCCATATCAATAAAATGTTAGGTGCTAACTGCCCTAAATAAAGAAGGAAAAGGAAAATAAAATGCTAGTGAAGGAAAAGAAAAGGAAGGCTTCATTTTATGTTTTTTTTTTTTAAATGCACAGGCTGCTAGTCTAAATGTGCCACAATCAAACATCAACTGTGTTTTCCTGTGCGGAAGGAAAAGAAAGCAACTAAGGTTACTCTAAGGTTTATATATTAATTTTGGGTATTAATACTATTCCTAAGTTTTAAATCCCTATCGCTAAGTATTAATAATATCCTAAGTTTTAATCCCATATTACCCCTCCACTCATAATTCCCTTCATTTTCATTTTCCTAAGTTCAACACCCCTCTTATATCTCATATTTCTTAACATTACATTAAATATTGATTCCTGACCCCACCAAGAAATTTTGTCACGTCACGGTTAATCCCCTGCCATGTCACGATTCATCTCCACCCATCTTCCCACATCCAATGGCCTGCATTCAAACTTTTCCCCCCCCGCCATCGGAGCTTTACCGTCGAGGGGGTCTGAAATGGGTGGTATACCAAACTGTGCCCACCCCTACGTGGCAGTTCCACAACATTTCAGACCTCCCATGAGTGAAACCACAAACCACTCAATCCCCCCTCTGAAAAGTTGATTCCAATGCTCCTGATACTGCTTACCTGACCGTTGCGCTCCCACCATTCGCCTTCTGCCACCTCATCCATCTATTAAACCCCTAAAATCATATTCATTCCCTTTGGAATTAACCTGTTAAGAATTTAATTAGCTTAGCCATTAATTCAATGGACCCACGCCACAAATGGAAAACCAAAATTCCTATATAAACCTCTTTCCTCTCTATGAACAGGTTACTGAATTCATGTTGGATCACTGTTAATTGATTTGATTATAGGTTGCTCGCCAAATCCTGACATTGTCAATCGCCAATGACACTCTCTGTCTGATCATTCCCAGCTTATTCCTTCTGTTCCTGTCTCTAGAACCTTCTGTCTGTCTGTGAATTGTCTCCTCCCAATCCAATTTTCACTCTCAACCATAACCAACATGCCTCCAAAGGACAAAGGACCAGAGGAAATTGTCAATCCTCTAATTTATCCTCCTATAGATCTTCACCATGTCCCTATGGCTGACAGAGACTACAAAATTCATGAGACACTCTGTGAGCTTGACCTCTTCGAGATGTATTGTTGGCTTGAAGATAAATATATTGATAAATCATATGACATCCAGTTGTGGGATTCAAACCTACCTCACTACATATTTCCTCATACCCGTAGCACCCTTGATTTCATTAGCAAATGTCATGCCTCATACTTGCCAAGCCAAAGGGCCATAGTCAACCCCACTGGAGAAATTTTGTTTACCATAACCCCTCAGGCCATTGATCAAATGATACAAGCCCCCACAACAACCAATGCAGCCCCATTTTCTTATGAAGCTCTGGTTGAAATATACTAGAAATTATACTTTGCTAAGAGATCCCAAACTCTTGAATTATTCTTGACACAAGATGCTGCATTACCAAAGAAAAATCCTCCATATTCCCTAAGAAAGCCAAGAAAATTATTACTGTCATTTCTTACCTCCTTGGCTACTACTTTGATCAATGGGTAGATGAGACCATTATAGAATTTTTATCCATCTTCTCTATTGATGCTAAGCCCTCAATTGTGTTTAATTTCAACCATTTTCTTGCAGAGTCTATTCATCACCAACTAGTTAAGTTTCCAACAGAGGAGGTATTCAAATATGCCTTTGTTGTAGTCTACATGTTCCTATACTTTCAAGGGGACAACATGAAACTATCATTGTAAAAGATAGATGAGAAGGGAAACCAGCAGTTAGTCATTTTCTAGACTACTCTGGTTATGAAAGAGTAGAAAGAGTACACTTACAAACAGTTTACTGAGATGTTTGTTCACTAATCCATAGGCCTCCTAAGCAGCAGAACTGAACCAAGAAACCATGAAGAGATAAAAAGGGTTTTGCAACTATCAGAACAAGTTCAGGTAAGGGACTGGTACATGTATGAAAATTATACAGAAATAATAATTTTTGGATGTGAGCTCCCACCTTACAAGCTGCCAAAATTCCTCCTGATGAGGATTTTTTCCTTGGAGTACATCAGGAAGATGATCAACATGGATGAAATCCACTTCATTGCTCCCAAGAAAATGTCCTAGTTTAAGATTAAAATACAGGTTCGCGCTTTCATCTACAATAGTAGGGCAAAAGGGGAAGAGGCAGATAAGATTTTGAAGTAAGTGCAGTTCACTCTTAGTTTGACTTGGTCTTATGATCCATTAGGGATCATTTTTAAACTAAATATAGAAACCAAGTCTACTCCTTTCTTTCACACGCCCAGGCCATAAATAGAAAAGTACAAGAATAAGCTACAGTGGTTCGAGAACACATTACAAGAGGCAGAAGAACAACAAGTCTCCTCATCAATAGTGCAAACTCCTACTTTGCAGGAGAAGACAGCCAAGAGGAGAAGTGAGGAAGAGTCCCCTTTGGGTACTAATATTTTCAGTGAGGGGTTTAAAATAATGTACAAAAAGAAGGCTAAGCTTAGTTCCAGGCTAAGCCTTACCAAATGTTCAGAGCAATAGACTATCATCACCACCAGTGAGCCGCTTCTTTCTTCATTAGTGGGTGATCAGTCTACACAATGTCCTACTGCCTCTTCAGCTTCGCTAGAGAAGCAACAAATAATGCAGATAGGTACATCTACTTCAGGAAAGGCAGAGAATATAATAATGGATATCTTCAAGGAAATAAAATTCATAAAAGAATCCTTGAATATTAACACTTACAACCAGTTCTAGACGCAGACTTCTAGTGCCTAAAGTAGGTTGTTGTCAGCCTTTGACTCAGAGAAGGGGAAAATGTAGATGGCATTCCTTCAAGCGCAAGTTCCTCAATGCAAGGGAACATCAGACTACAAAAATACAACTTTTGAGTTTGATATCAAGGATATACATCCCATTGACCAAATGGAGATGCATAAGAAAATTGGGGAAATGATTTTATCTACTATCACTAACATGGCCATGACTTTGTCCAAATTACAGGTTACACTAGCAAATGTCCAGTCATAGCTAAATATGGAGAAATTTTATGTTCTTGCCAAAGATACCAAGATTAAAAACCTGGAAGATTTGGTAATCAAATCGGGTTATGATCCTACAAGAATCAATTCTATAGAGGAGCTTATCAAAAAGAAGAATTTGGATATAACAGCATTGAGGAAGTAGTTAAAACTGCCAGCTACTGAAGATCCTCTAGCTAAGGATATTGCAGAGACAAAGACTCAAAAGGTAGATATGATGAAACTCATCATGGAGCAGACTGCACAGCTTAAGCAAATGGAGACAAAGATGGAGAAATTGATCAAGGAAAAGGAGAAAGCTAATAAAAAGATTGCCCCTTTGGAAGCACTTCCTATCACAGTCATTCCTACAACCATACTAGCTACAACAAGTACAGGAGATGCTGCAGACTAGTTGGCCAATGCAGTCCAAACTATGTCTCTTCAGACTGAGGAAATCAAGAAATTGCATGATCAAGTGAAACTTTTGGAAGATCATCGAAAGAAATCCAAAATTTTTCATGCAGCAGAGCTTCATAGTGCTCAAAATCAAATAGAAGTGTGGAGGAAGTCAGCAGCTGAATCTTATATTGGCTACACTGTGGGTAAGGTCAAGGAAATCATATGGAACAACATCATTGAGGAGATGGATGAATTCTAGCCATATATCCAGATCATTTTTTAGCAGAAGGAGTTGATGGAAAAGGAAAACCATACAATTGCCAATATAAATTCTCAACGATGAGAGATGCCTACTACATCCAACAACATTATAAAGTTTCTTAATTCTAAAAACAGGTATGAATTGGATGATATAGGAATGGATGAAAGGACTGAAACCATTCTGGAGGTGAAGAAAGTTCTAACCAAAAATAATTAGTAGAGAAGTTGACAGAGAAATGTCACACTCTTGAAGTTGCAGTCAACACATTTTTCACAAGGATTGATGCATTGAACAAGAAAGTTTTGCCTTCACTATTTCTGATCAATGATAAATTACTGACCAAGGAGGACTACTTCAAGAAGCTTCACGACATTTCTAGGGATACAGTTAATTCCTTCAACATCAAAGGTTCCATGATAGGCAGCGCGTTTTATGAAGCCATCAATAACATATGTTTTGTTCAACATGAGTGGTGGGCTCCAGTATTGTAGCAATAATGCTACAACTCCTGGGGCTTCCTTCTCTAATTTTATCAACCCGGTAGTTCGTAACAAACTTGGAAGCGATGGTGCTGTATGCACAAGTACTAGCTCTTGTCGCAGCTGTCACTTGGTCAGCTGACACAAGTCCGCTAGGGCTCAAGCCAACTTCTATATGTTCTCAGAAGAAGCTTTCTAAATGATGAACGAGGACTATCTCAAAGGAAATTAACCTACTTTGCAAGAATGAACTGAAAGCCAACCAAACATGGAAACCCTAGTAAACCCTAATCTGACTAGCTTAATCCTTACAATGCAACGATGGGAATGTAACTCCTAAAAATGATGCCATTACTTCTAGTGATATGAGATGCATGAATTTAAACTACTTCTATTGAAGAGAACATTGTTTTTATATTTTTGCTTAGGTGGTTGGAGTTATTATGATTTTGTTTCTTATTGGGTTTTGACTGTGCAGGGGTAGTTCGAAGGGAAGGAAGTCTTGGAAAAGGTCAGGCGGGCTAGGAGAGGTTCCAGGGGATTCCTAACATCATTCCACAGAATTCCACAACGTTCAGGTGCTTGGCAACCGAGTTTGCAGGCTTCTACAGGATGTCTGCAGGTGATCCTATAGGAAGCTCGGGATTTCTACAGGAAGTCTGCTAACTTCTACATGATGTCCTACAGTTGGAGTTTTGGGTGATGGAGGAGTCGAGGAACTGTATAGGTGGATAGGTAGGATGAAAATGGAGCTTGTGATGGCTCAGGGACAGAGAGATAAGATGGAGAAAGAGTTGGTAAAGTTGGTTGGTGGATAGAAGGGTGGAAGCAATGAAAAGTCAAAAAGATGGAGCTACGTGAGAAGTAGAAGGGTTGGAAGGCAAACGAGCTGAACAGAGGATGAGTAGGTGACTTTAGGCGCGGTTGAGAAGAAGAAGAAGATAATAGAACAATGTTGCACAGTGTAAATGGAACAAATCCTCTATGTCTTGCACAAAACCGAGAATTCCATCAACCTATTCTAACTGTGTTATTTAACCAACGAACAACAATGTAAATTGTGGAGAGAAATCGTGCATGGTGTTGGAACGAAGAAGTATTTCTCAAGATCAGAATGCATGGACGGTTCTATGATGGAAATGACTGGGTTGCAGCTTGCATGAACATATAAGACTACGTTTTTTGGTGGTTGGTACGGTCTCCACCCCCAATCTCTAAACAGAGATGGCAGTGAGTGCACTATCAACCTTTTCTTGGAGCTCTAATGAATTCTAATCCTCCTACTCTAATATAAACTGCTGACAGCACTTTAACCATAAACTAATCCTACTCAATCACATTAAAGAAATTAAATCAGCAAACTATGTTTTCCAAATGCATGTCAAAACAAAGAAACAAAGTGCTGAAAGGAAAGACAAGTAACAATACAAAGAGAAGGAGGTCTATTGCTCTCAGGTTGGGCCCTAAGCTGAGAGCTATAGCTCCTCTTAAGAACTCAGGATTGAATCCAAATCTGCCTGCCTTTATTAAAAGATCATAACCATGAGTCTAACAACATGCCAAAAATTGGCTTACAAAGAGCAAAACCAGAGCTACAGCTCGTAATCCAAAATCTATAACAAAAGTTCAAGAGTCTTAGGGAAGGCAACAACCTTAATATTTATACATGATGAGGGCCAAGCTGGCCTCCTCAATTAGTGGAGCTTGGCTGTCCAACTGAAAGTGAACTGCTATTCCTGTAGAATCCGTTGGCTGCCTTCTAGCTCGGTGGTCATAGCTGTTGGAGCTCGGAGTTGGGGTGGCGATCACGAGGGAGGTCATTCAAGGCTGTGGACAACCTCCCTATAAACCCGCAATGCCAGCTTGGTTGTCTCCTTGTCTCCATTTGCATGGTCTTTGCTCCATTTAATGCCAAAAAAACTGAAATCATCATGTATTAGCTAAGTAGGCATAATGACTGCCCTTCTTCCTACAAATAACACGAATATACTAAGAAATGATGCATAAGTGATAAAAATATGAAGGGTTGAGCAAGGTAAGTAGGCCAAATGAGCCCAAATTGTTACCAAAATTTGGGGCTCATCATCACCCCCCAGCTAAAATATTTGCTCATCCTTGAGCAACTAGTCCAACTCTTCATCATTCATTGCCTTTACTGCTACCCTTACATCCCAAGCCTCTGTAGTAGTGTCCTCTTTGCTGATATGAAACCCAGCCCTTCTATCTACCTCTTCCCATTGTTCATTATCATCTGTCTCTGTGCTGCCTTCCATCAATCCTAGCAGCAGTGGTGGGCTGAGTTTAAGGCCAATCCAGCTGGCCTGGAGGTTTTGCATGGATTTCTTGTAAAGGGCTACACTTACCAGAGCTTCCCTCATCTGAGTTGGGGTATGGTACTCTCGGATTTTCAAACTGTGTGCCAATGTATTCCATCTGCGTGTGCATGCTTGGACAACATTTTTTCCTAACAGTCTCTCCATGTCTTCAAAATGAGCTATGGCTTGGGCCTGTTGATCCATATATCTTAGTGAAGCTGTAGGATCAGTAGACAAGTGTTGGTGTGCTGAGATGAGTGCAACTGGATCCTCTGGTTCTGCCCGAGTGAGAAATGGCTCGTTCAATTCTCGGTTCATGACCAATTTTGCTTCTGCTGCTCTTTGATCCTCATGGTTCAACCATGAAGCGAACGCCATTAATTGCATATCTCCCAAGGTAGTATTGGGATCCCAGGAAACTACATTAGGCAAGGCCAAATTATGGAGGTAAAACTCCGCTAATTTGGATTTATCCTCTGACGAACTAGTACTGCACAATTCAAAAAATTGTTGTGGGTCTTGGATCTAAGAAATACCTCTTTGTGCCAAGGTATTTATTTGGAACTGCAGCCATTGGTCTTTCAAGTACAAACCATAGGACTTGGCAGGTTGTCTGCACCATATTGCTCCATGGCCCAACTGGCCATGCAGGCCAATTGTGCCTCTTTTTGCTGCAGCTGTTCTTTTAGAGCTTGCACTTCAATCTGTGCTTGCTGTTCTACTTCCTGTAGAAGTGTCATTGGCTCCCCAAGACCGGTGGTCAGTTCCTTTTTGCCTTGCTGATCTTTTGTGGTGTCCTTGGAGGATGTACCTGTCCCTGCCCTCAGCTCCTGTAGCTGCAATCTTAGCTTCTGGTTTTCTTCCTGTAGGTACACTCTTTGACAATTGGCCACATGTTTAGCCATGGCTAATTCACTCCTAGCCTCCTTGAGTTGCTCTTGTAAAGGACCTATGTCCGCCACACCCTTTGACTTTGCTATCTTCATCCACGTGTGTGTACAGACTCTCTCTTCCTCCAATGCAAAAAACAGTGGCACGGTAAATTTTTGAGGTATAATTTTGCCAGCCTCTAAAAAGGTGTAGTATGAACTCAGACTTGGCTGAGGGCTGGGCTCTAGAATGTGCTCCTTTTCTACCTCTTTGGGTGGCTCTACCTCGCCCTCCCTTAGTGGTGATGAGGGTCCTTCTCCTTCCATCTTCTCTATTTCCTGTAGCCGGGCCAGAGTTTCCTGTAGAACATTTTCAACATCCTGTAGCCGAGCTTTTTCAGTCAACAGGTCTAACTTTTCTTGCCACGTAGTTTTCTTTGGGCTCCCCCTCTCATAGGTGACTGATATCCCCGAGGGGGAATTTTCCTTGGGCGAAGTAGGGGCATCTTCAATAACAATCAGGCTGCTGGACGAAGGCTGTGGCTTGCCTGTCTTTATTCTGACACTTCTTCGAGCTTTAAAGTATAGAGGGGTCTCCCTCTTTCTCTTCTCCTTTGGCTTAGGTGGCGTGCTGAGGGCGTCCAGCACAGTTGCTGCCTCCCTTTCACGAATATCAGCTTTCTTCTCCTTGGGTTTCACTTTTTCAGGGCTTCCTGTAGAAGACCCTGTTTTAGTCAATTTCGGGCTTCCTGTAGAAGACCCTGTTTTAGTAATTTTTGGGCTTCCTGTAGAAGACCCTTTTTCAATAACTTTCGGGCTTCTTGTAGAAGCCGGTTTCGGCTTTCCTGTAGAAATAGGTGTTGCCGCCTTGGGTTGCTTTGCTGCATGAGTTTTACTTGTTGACTTAGTTGCGGTCGCTGTCGAGGCACTCTTGCTGATGTGGACCTTCTCAGCCTTGTCCACTCTGCCTTGCAACCTTTTCTCTCTTGCTGTCAAGATGGGTGTGTCATCCTTTTTCTCACACTTCTTCTTTTGCTCTTTCTTCTGCACTGTGGTCGGGGTCTTCTGGCCTGTTTCTTTCTTTCCCACGGCCACTGGTTCTTTCTCCTCACTGCTGGAGGAACCACTTTCTTCGGTCAACATTCTTATGTCTCCATCTCTTGTCAAATTTCTGAATGCTTCCCATGAGAGGGGAACCTTGTTTGAATGAAGCGCATCCTCCACGAGAAGTTTGATCAATCCATGGTGGGCTACCTGGTCTGGTATGCCTTCTTTTAACTTTGTGGCACACTCAATTAGAGACTGTAGCAGGAAATATGGGATGCTCAGTTTATTTTCTACAGGAAGATCAATCTGGTGCCTTAATTCAGTGAGCAACCTAAAGTGATACCTGTACACAATGCTAAAATGGCCTTCGCAGGTTATATACTTCATGATCCGCAGGCTAACTTCATTCCATGGTGGCAATATACTGGTTCTACGCACCCCATTCTTGTCTTCCGAGAATTCCTCCTCTGGGGGAAAGAATTCTTTCTTGGCCTGTTGGCTCAACTTCCTTTCTTCCTTATCCCATGGAAAACCCATTGGAAGTTCAATAATTCGACTGATATATTGTGGGGTGAGCTTGAGGCTTAGGCCCCTGAAGTTCACGGTGGCCAATGTTTTGGGTTTCGGCCTCAGAGCCTGCAAAAACTCTTCTGCCACTTCGTCGTCATAACCCTACAATTTGTCACAGAAGGATATCCATTGTGCTCGTGTGAAGATCTCCACCACCTCAAGATTTTCCCTTAACTTTGTTGGATCAGTGGGTTCCCTTCTAATGAACCCACCCGGCATGATAAAAACTGTTGCTTTAGCTAGAGGTGGCGAACGCGGAAGAAATTTGGTCTACTGAGACAGAGCGTAGAATTACGCTTCTGTCATGCATATAATCCACGAAGCTTATCTCTGAGGACCTTAACACAGCTTAATTACACTGACATCCTGTAGAACGACAGTTTATGCACAGCAGACAACAATTGCAACAATTTTCTACGACCAGACTGTAGACGATGATTCTGCCACCTTCAAAAGCCAATTGCATGGAGAGTTCAGGTTTACCTTTTTAATCCGCCACCTTTTGACGTGAGGAACCCGCCTTCCTGTAGAAACAGCGTTCCTGTAGGAGCAGCACGTGATTTCTGGGAAAGACTGCAGTTGTTTGCGCTCTTGGTGTTGCTTCACAGGCATTCTAATGGCCAAAGGCTCGGAGTATCGAACTGCAGAGGGATCCGGATGATCACTCGAGTTTCAAACGGTGAATTATAAATTCATGGGGTGGCAATCTAGCCGATTAGATTTGAATCGGCGAAATCCGTGGCGCAGGGGTGAGCTGTCCCTGCCGAACCGTTGGATGACGTCGTCCCATCATTTGCCAGCGAGTTCCCTTACTGCCGCATCATTCCCGCAGATCCGCCGCCGCCATTCTCATTAGAACTCGTTTCTCCCCGAGTGGACGGTTCTCACGTGCCCACTGCCCGTTTTTTCCACAGCCATCATTCACACATCCAGCTCGACCAGCTGACTGGTCGACGTGGCCAATCGATTGACCATACAACCGCTCAACCCATCCATTTCACACTTTGCAAACATTTTCAAAGTAAAATTCATGCAATTCGTCGGAAGAAAGGGTCGAGACACTTACCTGCGCGGCCGCAACACGATTGTTCAGGCTTTTGGATGACGATGAGTGGATTTAATTGCTGCTGGTGGATTTGCGCAGGCCCGGAGGTTCGTATTCACAGGTCGCTGACACTGGATCAGATGCTTCAGCTGCATGCGCCCGCGTTTTCATTGCATATGGCCAGCGGTGTGAATGGTGTACACTCTAACGGGCTTAACTGTTACAGGACATCAACTGTTACAGGACTCCCGCAGGATGTCTTGTAACAGTTCTTCCTCCTCGGGTGCATGCTGCACGACGAAGGATTTGGCCTCACGATCACACTCCCTGAGCTCATGGATGGCTGGGATGGATATGGTATGACATCTCAGCATTTTTTTATCTTAAAAATTGCTTTCTCTTTGATAACTCAACGATCTGCTTTGCTGGTGCAGGTAACTTCATTGCATGTCGACAAGGATGGTAGAACGAGGTGACAACAGTGTGCAAGGGTGACAACAGTAGCTTGCATGCGTCCAAACCGATCCTTAGTCATTAGATCTCCTCATAAAATGAATTCTGGGCCGTCCCAAACTTCTACAGGAAGTTTCCTGTAGAAATACAGAGCTTCCTGTAGAAAGTTTGCGTTTCCTGTAGAAAGTCTGCATCTTCCTGTAGAAAATCTGCATCTTCCTGTAGAAGACTCAAGCCGTGATGAAATTGTGCACATACCTTGGAGAAAAGGAGTATTCTTGGAGGAGGTGTTGGTGAGGTCTCCTGACAGCATGATAAGGATCCTTGGCTCTAAGTTGAGAGGCCTCCTCTCCTCCATAGAACACCTGCAACCTGCATGCAATTTTACATTATGAACTTGTTGTCCTTGTCTTTTTCTTATTGCTTTTTTCTTTTTTCTTTTTTCCCTTTTTTTTTGAAAGATAACAGGGGCGCCTTGATGAGGTTTTCACCCTTGCCATCTGCCTTAAGCACCTCAGAGAGGTTTTCACTCAAGGATCTTTTTCAAATCTCTTTTTTTTTTTTTGAAAGACAATAGGGGCGCCTCAATGAGGTTTTCACCCCTACCACCTGCCTTGGGTGCCTCAGAAAGGTTTTCACCCAAGGATCTTTATTATTATTTTATTATTATTATTATTATTATTATTTTTAAATCTTTCAGGGTATGCCCAAAGCAGAGGCAGAACCCTTCTCTATGACCATCACTGATTTCTCCATAGTTTTGATGAACTCTTGTCTTGACAGAGGCTTCTTGTAGATCTTCAAGCGATGCCCATTGACAAGCATGGGGATGGCTTTCTCATCAATGGTTCGAATAAGAACAGATCCATTTTCATGGCATTTTTCCACTGCATATGGTCCTAGCCATCTGGTTCTCAGCTTCCCCTTGAAATCTTTGTATCTGGAGTCATACAACAAGGTCCAATCTCCTGGCTGGAATTGCTTGTCATTGAGGTGTTGGTCATGCCACACCTTTCTCTGAAGTTGAACCACTTCCGAGTGAAGGAGGGCCTGCATTCGGTGCTCGTCCAGTCCATTCAACTGCAATAACCTTTCTTGTTGTGCATGGCTGAGATCTAGATCTAGCTGAGCTGCCATCCTCAAAGTGTTGTACTCGAACTCAATGGACAGCAAAGCTTTCTTCCCATAGACCAGCTCATAAGGTGTGAAGCCGGTGGTGGTCTTCCAGGCGGTGTTGTAAGCCCATGTGGCCTCAACCAGGCGATCTGCCCAATCTTTCCTACTGCTGCTCACCACCTTAGTCAAAATCCCTTCCAATGCTCTATTTGTGACTTCCACTTGCCCATTTGCCTGTGGATGATAGGGGGTGGAAGTCCTATGCTTGATCTTGTGGTGAGCTAGCAGGTCTTCAATCAAGTTGGATGTGAACTGGCTCCCTTGATCGGTGACTAGCTCTCTTGGGTAGCCAAATTTGTAGAAGATGTTTTCTCTTAAGAACTCGGCCACCTTCTCTTCTGTTGCTGCCTTGATTGCTTTAGTCTCTACCCACTTTGTCAGGTAGTCAGTGCACACAATGATGTAAGACCTTTGCCTCGAAGGAGGGTTGATTGGACCCACAAAATCCATACCCCACTTCTCAAATGGCTCAAGAGTCACTTGAGGTTGGAGAGGCATCTCATCCCTTGGAGTCGGTTTCCCCATTCTTTGGCATTGGTCACATTGGCTGATATATCTTCTGACATCTTGATGAAGTGTGGGCCAATAGTAGCCTGCCTGCAGGATTTTGAAGGCAGTCCTCTTTGCTGCAAAATGTCCTCCACAAGGCCCATCATGACAGGTGAGGAGGATATCAAATACTTCCTCCTCCCTTACACAACGCCTTAAGATCTGATGAGGGCCAAGCTTGAACAGATTGCCCCTGATCCAAGTAAATGAGGCACTTTTTCTGATGATTCTGCTCTTCTCTCTTGAAGATAGGTGCAGAGGGAACTGTGCTGAAACAAGGTAGTTTGCTATATCAGCAAACCATGGAGAGAATACTGAGATAGCAAACAGATGTTCATCGAGCATCTGGTCATCCACTGTTCCATCCTCATCTGCAGACAAATCCAATCTAGATAAAAAGTCAGCAACAACATTTTCTTTACCTGGTTTGTCAACAATGGTCAAGTCAAACTGCTGCAACAAAAGTAACCATCTAATAATACGAGCATTCACATCTAGGTTATTCATTAAATATCTAATTGCAGCATGATCCGTATGTACAAAGGTTTGATAGCCAGTAATATAATGACGGAACTTGTTTAGTACATGGACCACAGCCAAGAACTCTTTCTCGGTTATAGTGTAATTCAGCTCGGCTTTGGACAAGTTTTTGCTAACAAAGTAAATGGCATATGGAAGTTTCTGTTCAACTTGTCCTAAAGCTGCCCCTATGGCTTTGTTTGAGGCATCAGTGTGGATGTGGAAAGGTAGGGCCCAGTTTGGACCTCTCAGGATTGGGGCTGACACCAACTTGTCCTTTAATTCATTCAAAGCCCTCTGACAATCGTCAGTCCATTTAAACTCCACATCTTTTGCCAACAGACCAAACAATGGTGAGGCTAGCTTGCTGAAGTCTTTAATGAATCTCCGGTAATACCCTGCTAATCCTAAGAAACTCCGACATCCCTTACCTTTTGGGGAGGTGGAACCTTCTTGATGAGAGCAATTTTGTTAGGATCCACTTGTAACCCTTGGCAAGAAATGGTATGGCCTAGCACAGTCCCTTCAGTCATCAGGAATTCACATTTTTCAGGACTAAGGGACAGGTTCATCTCAATGCATTTGGTTAGGACCTTTCCTAGATTGGACAATGCTTCCTGGAAGTTGGACCCATAAGGAGTGAAGTCATCCATATAGATTTCCACCGCATCATGGACCAGCTCCGAGAAGATGCTCAAGACAGCTCTCTGGAAGGTAGCAGGAGCATTGCATAGCCCAAAGGGAAGAACTCGGTAGGCAAAGGTACCCCAAGGACAAGTGAAGGTGGTCTTATCTTGGTCTTCCGGGCTGATTTGGATTTGGTTGTACCCGCTAAACCCATCCAGGAAAGAGAAGAACTTCTTTCCTGCCAGTCCATCCAACACTTGATCTATGAAAGGTAGAGGGAAATGGTCTTTCTTGGTAGCTTTGTTCAGTTCTCGATAGTCCACACAGATTCTCCACTTCCTATTTTTCTTGGGAACCAACACCAGAGGGGACACCCATTCACTATCTGAGATGGGGTAAATGAATCCAGCATCCAACGGTTTTTTCAATTCTTCCTTGACAATGTCCTTAAGGGCTGGGTTCATTCTCCTCTGAGGTTGCCTAACCAGTTTACAATCCTCCTTGATGTATATGTGATGGGTACAGACCGAGGGATGGACTCCTTTCATCTCCTTATAGCTCCAAGCAAAAGCATCTAGGTGACTGGCCAACAGGCTACACAACTCCTTTTCCTGGGAAGGAGATAGGGAGGAGCTGATCTTTAACGATCTCTCAGGGCCGAACTCCACATTCTTGACTCTGGGAGTAACAGGGTTGGTGGTACAAAGATCCACTATGGCTTGGGAATCCTCCACCAATTTCTCTAAGGATAGTGCACTGGAAGGTGGATTCTGGATCAAAGTCTCAATCAAGTCATCCTCGGTTGGGGGGTCTATTCTAGTGGTATCTAGGGTGCACAGAGGTGCTGAGTACACTTCATCCTCTTCTCCTTCCTCCAACCAAAGTGGTAAGTCATGCTCTAAGGAAGGTTGGGCAGGAGGGTATAGGACTAGTTGCTTGGACATAGGACCGTTTTTGATGGTCATGTTTCCTGCACGGCAACTGATGTAAGCATCTGCAGTGGCTAACCAAGGCCTTCCCAAAATGAGAGGATATCCAGTAAGCTTTGCCTTGGGTTGCAGAACTAGGAAATCTGCAGGGTATTCCCAAGAGTCGACAGAGACCAAGACATCCTCCACAATCCCTTCGGGAGTCAGAGTGGAGCGATCTGCTAGTTGCAGTACTGTCGAGGTCTTCCTCAAGGAACCCTGAAGATTGAGTTTGAGCATGGTATCCCTGGTCATCACATTAATGGCAGCCCCCGAATCAATCAAGGTGTGAGGTATGATGGTGCCATTGATGTGGACATCTACTACAGGACTCCCAGGATCTAGATACTTTGGGCAGATGACTTGTCCTAACATAAGGTCAGACAGTTGTCCTAAGACATTGATGGTTGAAGCATCTCTCTTTCGCCTGCCTGGGTGTTTTAAACACTTTTCCTTAACCAGTTTGTTGTATATAGGCACATCCTTGATGGCTTGGAGAAGTGGTATTTTCACACACAACTGCTTGAGCTCTCCCAAAAGCTCATCCTCTTCTGGGTTGGGTTGTGTGGTGGCTGTTAGTCTCTCAGGAAAGGGTGGAATAGCCTTTGGTTCACTTTCCTATTTATCCTCCTCGTCCTCTGGGGGAGGAGGTTGGCGATCTTGAAGAGTCTTTCCAGATCGAAGATTGATCTCCTGGATCTCCACAGCATAGGTAGGACATGATGTTTCCCCAGTGTATACCTGTTGGGCCTGTCTATTGTTGGGGTTCGGGTTCGGTTCAGCAGGCATTTGAGGTTGCCTTGGAGGAGCAGGAGGTAATGGCTGAGGTTGAACTGGTGGTGGAGGCAAAATTGTGGGAGGATGTTGTACTGGGGGCCTCCACCCCGACTGATGTGCATTCCACTGAGGCTGTGGTTGGGCATGCGAATGATAAAATGAGTAGTGGGTTGAGTAGGGTACTGAGGTGGATAAGATCATGGAGGAGGCATAGACCAGGAAGGATGAACAGGGGGACCCCAGGAAGGCATAGGAGTCGATTGGTTGGGGCTGTAATAAGCTTGAGGTGCCCCTTGCATCCCCTGCTGGTAAGGTCTAGGTCCTTGTGGCCTCCTTTGGTTGAGGTAATAGAGAGGTTCAGTGGGAGCTTTTGTCCCTTGGTACATAGCTTTAAACCCAGGTAAGGTTGGACATTGATTTGTGGGATGGTCCTCCTCACAAACGAAGCACACTTCAACCGAATGCAATGGGCATTCATTCTTAGGGTGTCTCCTTGTACATCTAGGGCAGAAGATAGCCAAGGCCCTCTCAGCTTCTTCCTTCTTCTACTGGATCCTGAATGTGTCCAGTTGCATGGCAATGGTCTATCTCACCTCACTCTTAAGATCTTCTAATTGATTTGCAAACTCATCCTTGGAGAAAGGAATACTAGCTGAGAGAGGGTTTCCTCTACCTCGTTTCCGGGCTGCCCTAGAGTGGTTTCTGAACACAGTCTTGATGTCCTCATAAGGCAGCTGGTAAATATCTCCCCCAGCTAACATGTGAAGGGTATCTAAAAGGTCTTCAGGGACTCCTCGGAGCAGGACCAACTTGAGGGATTCAGGGTCAAGAGTGCACCTGGCCCGCTTATAGCTAAGTTGGAACCTCTCCTCATAATCCTCTAAGGACTCATCATTTCCCATGGTCATCCGAAAGATTTCTCCCTTGGTTTCCTTGGACCTACAGTAGTCCCGGTACTTGGTATTGAAAGCTTGCTGCATCTGAGCCCAAGTGGTGATACTATTCCCAGGTAAGCCCATGAACCAGCGTAATGCTGCATCCTTAAGGGTGGAAGGGAAGAGTTTCAGCTTCTGCTCATCTTCAGTATAGTCATAGGTTCTACAAAGGACAGCAAACTCAAACAGGAAAGTATCAGGATCTTCAGTAGTCAGTCCATGGAAGTGAGGCAGAGCAGAGGGGCTAATGTTTTTCATTTTCATTTCTCCATTGGTTTCTCGGGTGGGGAAGGCACCTTCTATTCTCTCATCTTCTCTTCTATTGTCAGCCATGGCTTCAGATGGGATGGTCTCTAATTCTTCTTCTGCTATAGGATATTCGCATATCTCAGGAGGTTCACCTATAGGTTCTTCTGGATCACTGTCACCTAAGAAGAGAGAAGGGTGACTCAGTGATGTGGTGGGGGTGTTGGGTAGGAATTTGCCTGTTTTATCTCGGTTCCTACGAGGCATGAAATGGAAAGACTTTTTGATTGCTTTTGTTTTTTTTTCTGGTACCTGCAAAACTGAAACAGATTGATCTACAACTAACTATCTTGCTGAAAATAAAAGTGCAGAATTGAAATCAAAGCAGGAAAAGACTAATCTACTTTGCTCAAATGAAATTGCAGGAATGGAATGCTAATCTACGCTTGAAGAATTGAAAGGCTAATCTATGCTTGTAGAATTGAAATTGCGGAATTGAAATGCTAATCTATGAAAGCAGGAGATGTCTATGCTACTTTTGCAGAATGGAAATGAAATAAACTACTTGGCAGAAGGCGAGAGTAAGAAAATAGAAGAAAAGCAACAATCACCAATACTCTGACACTTCCCCGGTAACAGCGCGAAAAAAAAAAGATGGTGGGCTCCAATATTGTAGCAATAATGCTACAACTCCTGGGGCTTCCTTCTCTAATTTTATCAACCCGGTAGTTCGTAACAAACTTGGAAGCGACGGTGCTGTATGCACAAGTACTAGCTCTTGTCGCAGCTGTTACTTGGTCAGCTGGCACAAGTCCACTAGGGCTCAAGCCAACTTCTATATGTTCTCAGAAGAAGCTTTCTAAATGATGAACGAGGACTCTCTCAAAGGAAATTAACCTACTTTGCAAGAATGAACTGAAAGCCAACCAAACATGGAAACCCTAGTAAACCCTAATCTGACTAGCTTAATCCTTACAATGCAACGATGGGAATGTAACTCCTAAAAATGATGCCATTACTTCTAGTGATATGAGATGCATGAATTTAAACTACTTCTATTGAAGAGAACATTGTTTTTATATTTTTGCTTAGGTGGTTGGAGTTATTATGATTTTGTTTCTTATTGGGTTTTGACTGTGCAGGGGTAGTTCGAAGGGAAGGAAGGCTTGGAAAAGGTCAGGCGGGCTAGGAGAGGTTCCAGGGGATTCCTAACATCATTCCACAGAAGTCCATAACGTTCAGGTGCTTGGCAACCGAGTTTGCAGGCTTCTACAGGATGTCTGCAGGGGATCCTACAGGAAGCTCGGGATTTCTACAGGAAGTCTGCTAACTTCTACAGGATGTTCTATAGTTGGAGTTTTGGGTGATCGAGGAGTCGAGGAGCTGTATGGGTGGATAGGTAGGATGAAAAGGGAACTTGTGATGGCTCAGGGATAGAGAGATAAGATGGAGAAAGAATGGGTAAAGTTGGTTGGTGGATAGAAGGGTGGAAGCAATGAAAAGTCAAAAAGATGGAGCTACGTGAGAAGTAGAAGGGTTGGAAGGCAAACGAGCTGAACAGAGGATGAGTAGGTGACTTTACGCGTGGTTGAGAAGAAGAAGAAGATAATAGAACAATGTTGCGCAGTGTAAATGGAACAAATCCTCTATGTCTTGCACAAAACTGAGAATTCCATCAACCTATTCTAACTGTGTTATTTAACCAACGAACAGTAATGTAAATTGAGGAGAGAAATCGTGCATGGTGTTGGAACGAAGAAGTATTGCTCAAGATCAGAATGCATGGACGGTTCTATGACGGAAATGACTGGGTTGCAGCTTGCATGAACATATAAGACTGCGTTTTTTGGTGGTTGGTACGGTCTCCACCCCCAATCTCTAAACAGAGATGGCAGTGAGTGCACTATCAACCTTTTCTTGGAGCTCTAATGAATTCTAATCCTCCTACTCTAATCTAAACTGCTGACAGCACTTTAACCATAAACTAATCCTACTCAATCACATTAAAGAAATTAAATCAGCAGACTGTGTTTTCCAAATGCATGTCAAAACAAAGAAACAAAGTGCTGAAAGGAAAGACAAGTAACAATACAAAGAGAAGGAGGTCTATTGCTCTCAGGTTGGGCCCTAACCTGAGAGCTATAGCTCCTCTTAAGAACTCAGGATTGAATCCAAATCTGCCTGCCTTTATTAAAAGATCATAACCATGAGTCTAACAACATGCCAAAAATTGGCTTACAAAGAGCAAAAACAGAGCTATAGCTCGTAATCCAAAATCTATAACAAAAGTTCAAGAGTCTCAGTGAAGGCAACAACCTTAATATTTATACATGATGAGGGCCAAGCTGGCCTCCTCAATTAGTGGAGCTTGGCTGTCGAACTGAAAGTGAACTGTTGTTCCTGTATAATCCGTTGGATGCCTTCTAGCTCGGTGGTCATAGCTGTTGGAGCTCGGAGTTGGGGTGGAGATCACGAGGGAGGTCATTCAAGGCTGTGGACAACCTCCCTATAAACCCGCAATGCCACCTTGGTTGTCTCCTTGTCTCCATTTGCATGGTCTTTGCTCCATTTAATGCCAAAAACCTGAAATCATCATGTATTAGCTATGTAGGCCTAATGACTGCCCTTCTTCCTACAAATAACATGAATATACTAAGAAATGATGCATAAGTGATAAAAATATGAAGGGTTGAGCAAGGTAAGTAGGCCAAATGAGCCCAAATTGTTACCAAAATTTGGGGCTCATCATCACCCCCCAGCTAAAATATTTGCTCATCCTTGAGCAACTAGTCCAACTCTTCATCATTCATTGCCTTTGCTGCTACCCTTACATCCCAAGCCTCTGTAGTAGTGTCCTCTTTGCTGATATGAAACCCAGCCCTTCTGTCTACCTCTTCCCATTGTTCATTATCATATGTCTCTGTGCTACCTTCCATCAATCCTAGCAGCAGTGGTGGGCTGAGTTTAAGGCCAATCCAGCTGGCCTGGAGGTTTTGCATGGATTTCTTGTAAAGGGCTACCCTTACCAGAGCTTCCCTCATCCGAGTTGGGGTATGGTACTCTCGGATTTTCAAACTGTGTGTCAATGTATTCCATATGCGTGTGCATGCTTGGACAACATTTTCTCCTTACAGTCTCTCCATGTCTTCAAAATGAGCTATGGCTTGGGCCTGTTGATCCATATATCTTAGTGAAGCTGTAGGATTAGTAGACAAGTGTTGGTGTGCTGAGATGAGTGCAACTGGATCCTCTGGTTCTGCCCGAGTGAGCAATGGCTCGTTCAATTCTCGGTTCATGACCGATTTTGCTTCTGCTGCTCTTTGATCCTCATGGTTCAACCATGAAGCGAACACCATTAATTGCATATCTCCCAAGGCAGTATTGATCCCAGGAAACTACATTAGGCAAGGCCAAATTATGGAGGTAAAACTCCGCTAATTTGGCTTTATCCTTTGACGAACTAGTACTGCACAATTTAGGAAATTGTTGTGGGTCTTGGATCTAAGAAATACCTCTTTGTGCCAAGGTATTTATTTGGAACTGCAGCCATTGGTCTTTCAAGTACAAACCATAGGACTTGGTAGGTTGTCTGCACTGTATTGCCTCCATGGCCCAACTAGCCATGCAGGCCAATTGTGCCTCTTTTTGCTGCAGCTGTTCTTTTAGAGCTTGCACTTCAATCTGTGCTTGCTGTTCTGCTTCCTGTAGAAGTGTCATTGGCTCCCCAAGACCGGTGGTTAGTTCCTTTATGCCTTGCTGATCTTCTGTGGTGTCCTTGGAGGATGTACCTGTCCCTGCCCTCAGCTCCTGTAGCTGCAATCTTAGCTTCTGGTTTTCTTCCTGTAGGTACACTCTTTGACAATTGGCCACATGTTTAGCCATGGCCAATTCACTCCTGGCCTCCTTGAGTTTCTCTTGTAAAGGGCCTATGTCCGCCACACCCTTTGACTTCGCTATCTTCATCCACGTGTGTGTACTTACTCTCTCTTCCTCCAATGCAAAAAACAGTGGCATAGTAAATTTTTGAGGTATAATTTTGCCAGCCTCTAAAAAGGTGTAGTATGAACTCAGACTTGGCTGAGGGTTGGGCTCTAGAATGTGCTCCTTTTCTACCTCTTTGAGTGGCTCTACCTCGCACCTTCTATTCTCTCATCTTCTCTTCTATTGTCAGCCATGGCTTCAGATGGAATGGTCTCTAATTCTTCTTCTGCTATAGGATCTTCGTATATCTCAGGAGGTTCACCTATAGGTTCTTCTGGATCACTGTCACCTAAGAAGAGAGAAGGGTGACTCAGTGATGTGGTGGCGGTGTTGGGTAGGAATTTGCCTGTTTTATCTCGGTTCCTACGAGGCATGAAATGGAAAGACTTTTTGATTGCTTTTGATTTTTTTTTCTGGTACCTGCAAAACTGAAACAGATTGATCTATAACTAACTATCTTGTTGAAAATAAAAGTGTAGACTTGAAATGAAAGCAGGAAAACACTAATCTACTTTGCTCAAATGAAATTACAGGAATGGAAATGCTAATCTACGCTTGCAGAATTGAAAGGCTAATCTATGCTTGCAGAATTGAAATTTCGGAATTGAAATGCTAATCTATGAAAGCAGGAGATGTCTATGGTACTTTTGCAGAATGGAAATGAAATAAACTACTTGGCAGAAGAAGAGAGTAAGAAAATAGAAGAAAAGAAACAATCACCAATACTCTGACGCTTCCCCGGCAACGGCGCCAAAAATATGGTGGGCTCCAGTATTGTAGCAATAATGCTACAACTCCTGGGGCTTCCTTCTCTAATTTTATCAACCCGGTAGTTCGTAACAAACTTGGAAGCGACAGTGTTGTATGCACAAGTACTAGCTCTTGTCGCAGCTGTCACTTGGTCAGCTGGCACAAGTCCGCTAGGGATCAAGCCAACTTCTATATGTTGTCAGAAGAAGCTTTCTAAATGATGAACGAGGACTATCTCAAAGGAAATTAACCTACTTTGCAAGAATGAACTGAAAGCCAACCAAACATGGAAACCCTAGTAAACCCTAATCTGACTAGCTTAATCCTTACAATGCAACGATGGGAATGTAACTCCTAAAAATGATGCCATTACTTCTATTGATATGAGATGCATGAATTTAAACTACTTCTATTGAAGAGAACATTGTTTTTATATTTTTTCTTAGGTGGTTGGAGTTATTATGATTTTGTTTCTTATTGGGTTTTGACTGTGCAGGGGTAGTTCGAAGGGAAGGAAGGCTTGGAAAAGGTCAGGCGGGCTAGGAGAGGTTCCAGGGGATTCCTAACATCATTCCACAGAATTCCACAACGTTCAGGTGCTTGGCAACCGAGTTTGTAGGCTTCTACAGGATGTCTGCAGGGGATCCTACAGGAAGCTCGAGATTTCTACAGGAAGTCTGCTAACTTCTACAGGATGTTCTACAGTTGGAGTTTTGGGTGATGGAGGAGTCGAGGAGCTGTATGGGTGGATAGGTAGGATGAAAAGGGAGCTTGTGATGGCTCAGGGACAGAGAGATAAGATGGAGAAAGAGTGGGTAAAGTTGGTTGGTGGATAGAAGGGTGGAAGCAATGAAAAGTCAAAAGGATGGAGCTACGTGAGAAGTAGAAGGGTTGGAAGGCAAACGAGCTGAACAGAGGATGAGTAGGTGACTTTAGGCGTGGTTGAGAAGAAGAAGAAGATAATAGAACAATGTTGCGCAGTGTAAATGAAACAAATCCTCTATGTCTTGCACAAAACCGAGAATTCCATCAACCTATTCTAACTGTGTTATTTAACCAACGAACAACAATGTAAATTGTGGAGAGAAATCGTGCATGGTGTTGGAACGAAGAAGTATTGCTCAAGATCAGAATGCATGGACGGTTCTATGACGGAAATGACTGGGTTGCAGCTTGCATGAACATATAAGACTACGTTTTTTGGTGGTTGGTACGGTCTCCACCCCCAATCTCTAAACAGAGATGGCAGTGAGTGCACTATCAACCTTTTCTTGGAGCTCTAATGAATTCTAATCCTCCTACTCTAATCTAAACTGCTGACAGCACTTTAACCATAAACTAATCCTACTCAATCACATTAAAGAAATTAAATCAGCAGACTGTGTTTTCCAAATGCATGTCAAAACAAATAAACAAAGTGCTGAAAGGAAAGACAAGTAACAATACAAAGAGTAGGAGGTCTATTGCTCTCAGGTTGGGCCCTAACCTGAGAGCTATAGCTCCTCTTAAGAACTCAGGATTGAATCCAAATCTGCCTGCCTTTATTAAAAGATCATAACCATGAGTCTAACAACATGCCAAAAATTGGCTTACAAAGAGCAAAAACAGAGCTACAGCTCGTAATCCAAAATCTATAAAAAAAGTTCAAGAGTCTCAGCGAAGGCAACAACCTTAATATTTATACATGATGAGGGCCAAGCTGGCCTCCTCAATTAGTGGAGCTTGGCTGTCGAACTGAAAGTGAACTGCTGTTCCTGTAGAATCCGTTGGCTGCCTTCTAGCTCGGTGGTCATAGCTGTTGGAGCTCGGAGTTGCGGTGGAGATCATGAGGGAGGTCATTCAAGGCTGTGGACAACCTCCCTATAAACCCGCAATGCCACCTTGGCTGTCTCCTTGTCTCCATTTGCATGGTCTTTGCTCCATTTAATGCCAAAAAACCTGAAATCATCATGTATTAGCTACGTAGGCATAATGACTGCCCTTCTTCCTACAAATAACACGAATATACTAAGAAATGATGCATAAGTGATAAAAATATGAAGGGTTGAGCAAGGTAAGTAGGCCAAATGAGCCCAAATTGCTACCAAAATTTGGGGCTCATCAATGAGATAAACCATATTTTCATTGTAAAACCCACTTTTTCCCGGTATACTGAGGTAGATGAAATCTACCGTAAGGTAACCAAGATAGCAATCCCAAATGAAGAATGGTGGGAAAAGCTGTGTGAATTTCGGGATTAGATTACAGATCATCTTTGCTAGCGTAGAACTTGAATAGTGGCCACTTAGCAACAACTTTCCTTCAAAACAAGGCCATATGTTTAGATTAATTTTTTTTTTATCAAATATCTTCCCTTTCTATTATTTTTAAGTAATAGTAGAATGTCGTGTCACTGAGGCATTTATTATATATTTTATATTTTGTTTAAATACTTCATTTTGTCGAAGTATTCAGGGTTGCACCCTTGAACCAGTTAGCAAACAAATTTGTACTAAGCTGGAGCATTTTTTATATAATAAAAGATTCTGGATTTACTTCATATGGCTTGTCTCTCGGTGAGTTCTTTTCATTGTGTTTTCCATTATTTATTCCTCATATAATTTATTTCTTTTACAGTCATCTAATTGAATCTCGGTTTCATTTTCAATCCTCTGTGAAGAAGTAATTTAATAAAGAGATTAATTTACAGGACTATCTGTTATTATGAATTCCTCTTTGAACTTAAATTGCACTAGATTTCTGAGATGACTTAATTATATTTTGTTGATTATGAAAATGCAATTTTCTTAATTTCTACTTATAAATTGTCAAATACTCTGTCTGAATATTAAATCATTTATACTTCTTCATATTCTACTTATCCATCCCACTTAAAATAAAAATAACCATATGTATTTAAAGAAAATGCTTTTGTTTTATTAATAATCTCTCTAAGTTTAAAGCAACTATTTAAAATTAGTTCACTGGTCCTCCAAACCATTAAAATCAAAAAACATTTTAGATGTTTTGGCATAGCCCATTGAACCTAGCTTATCTCAATGGACAACATCAGACTGGTGTCGTTGCCGGAAAGCGAATAACTGAAAGTTAAATTTTCCCTTGGGCAATGATTTTCCCTTTCCTTTAAGGTGAATACAGGATAAAGTTATAGCTCAAAATATTTCACCTAGCAATTCCACTGGTCCAAGCTAGCTCCCTATAAGCATACAAGATCATGTTCTGATTCTGAGATTGTTAACCCTCTACCAGACCCAAAAAGACTCATTAGGGGAGCCTCTTCAAGGAGAAGACGTAGAACACCTTCTTCTTCTTTAGCTTTACACCTTGAAGAAATTCCATCTGTAGATCCCTTTTCATTTATACCCACCCATCCTGATTGGACTGAACTACCTCCTAGGGTTTCTGATCTTATTTCCAGAGGAGTAGACCTTCCATCAGCCTTTTTGATACAGTCACTTGAAACATATCAAGTTCCATCCATTCCTATCAAATCACCTTCATCTGAGGAAGAATTGGGTTTACATTTACCTGAATTCAAACCTCAAGATTTCATTACTCCAACCCCTTATTCTATTCCATCATCCTCAACTAATTTTGAAGAGACATTTTCTGTCTATTCGAATCCCTTATTTGAAAATAAGGAAGACTTCCCACCAAGAGTTCAGAAATTGGTTATTAAAACCCCTTTCAAACCCTTAAATAGGTCTCCTCCCTCACCTCCACATATTAATACACCTATTGACTCATCTTCATCTCCTTCATCTTCATCATCTTCCTCTTCCTCATCAACATCCACTCAGACACCCCATACTCCTCCTGTTGTTATGGCTTTTCGACCCATTGTGCAAGCTAGGTATGTTACTCTAGTTCTCCCTACAAACTTGGGAAATTTTCCTAATGGTTATCTAAAACATCTCCCAAGATTCAATGGACAAATAGGTCCCTCAGCAGAGGATCACGTATTAGCCTTCCCAGATTTTGCTGACAATGTGAACATAGAAGAGGAAAATTTTTGTATGATATTATTTGTGCAATCTTTAGAAGGAAATGTTAGGATCTGGTTTAGGCATCTCAGAGCTTACTCTATTAGAACTTGGAATAAGCTCATAACAATCTCAAAAATTAATGGGGGGTAAAGAAAGATCTTTTTTACTTCCTTACTGAATTTGAAGAATTAAAGAGAAACCCTGGTGAACCCATTGTTGAATCCATCAAAAGATTTAACAAACTTTGTCATAAAATTCCTGTTGATTGTAAACCACGAGTAGTAGCTGCAAAGGTCAAATTTTTCAAGGCAGTTGATGATGATTTTGTAGTCATGCTAACGGAAAGAGTTTCTAATACATTATATGACATGCAAAATAATGCTATAGAGGTGGAAGCCAATAGGTCAGGTTATGGAAAACTCAAAGCTAAAGTAGAAAAAGAAGAAAGAAAACTAAAGGCTAAGATTGATGATTCATCTTCCTCCAAATCTAAACTTGAAGATCAAAAAATTGATGAAATTACATCATTTCTTAGGAACCTTTCTAACACTATTTCCAAAATTGAAACATAGCCTAGAACTGTTCAACAAACTACTTTCAGACCTCAAGCTCAAACTCAATTTAGAAGAACTCCTCAAATGCAAATTCTTTGGAGACCAGCTTCTGACCAAAAACATCAACCACCTTTGATGATTGATGATCAACCGTCACAGGATACAGGCCCTTTAATCACTAAATATTTCAATAATATTGATTCATTAGTAGTACAAATGGCCATAGTTCCTTCATGTTGGGTATGGAATCCCCCCAAGGCATGTTTTGTGGCTTAAAGCCCAAGTTTTGACCGAATCTTGTTGTAAAGCTCCACGAATTGCAGGCATGGGGCGTGAAAGTATGATAGAGTCACAAGGTTGTCCGCCCTAGTTTTGTAATGTAATGTCAGCTGGACAGACCTACCCATGGTCCGTGGACCATGGGATTGTATAAATAAAGTGAGGCTCTAAGTGTAAAAAGAGAGAAGGAAGAAGTAGGAAAAATTCTAAGGGATTAAGTTGCAAGTTGTAGTGTGTCTTTGGGTCGTAGGGTAGGAGAAGGCTCTACAGCTGAACGCGCAGAGGCCTAGTAGTCCACAGCTGAGTACACAGACCCTTGTAGCTGAGTACATGGACCCCTGGAGCTGAGTGCGCAGGGCGAAGTCGAGTCTATCACTGAGGAAGGAATTGATAAAGAGAAGTTTTGTTAGAATTTTGTGTATCTGTTCTTGGGTTAATGAATGATTGATATAATTTTCAAATATACTGTTTATTTACTACATGCACTTGTATGAATGGTTTATGTTGTTAAGTATAACTTAAATCACACAAGTAGGCTAAGGTAATCAACTAACATTGGAATACTGGTCTTGGGTAATAACGCAGAGCGCGACATTCAGCCCCTGGGTAGGGTTGCACGAAGGTAGTATATCAGGCTGCAAGGTATGGGAAAGTGCACGAAGCAACCTGCGTGCAGGGTCAAACCGCAAACCACTTGAACTCATCAGACATCTCCAAGGTGCGGAAACATAGTTCTAGCACCCTCCCATACTACTTCAGGTGAGACCTCAGTCTGCGCTCTGTGGACCATTGCCGAAAGGGCCAGTAGTACCAGGATTTGTTTGACTAAATTAACTCTGAACCTGGGTCAGGCCCCATTAAGCCAACAAATGGTTCCGTTGTCGGGACCAGGATATGCATAGAGATGTCTGATGTCGTATCACTAGAATTTGACAAAGAAAGGAATTGAAGAGTGGTTGGACATAAAAATTCATGAATTCACGGTGCAGGAAAATAGAAATCCGAAATTATCAAAGGAAGAGTGGTTAGATTGCCACTTATATATAGAAATCCACGAAATTTTCTTTGCATCCTCCCCTTTGAGTTGTACAAGTGGATCGCGAAGCTAGCAGACAGTCAAGGAAGGTGTAGGATCAACAAACCTATTGTTTGGACTCCAGACTTTGTGCGCAGACTGGAAGCATCAAAAGATAAGATCACATGCGCTGTGGATCACTGATTTGATCGAATTATAGGAGGATTTATCACCAAGTTCACGGTAGATAATTCAATCAGCTATAACGAGGTAGAACGATGCTTCCTCAAAGGACTGCGAGGTAAGTACATTAAATCTTAGAACACTTGGATTAAAATGCTATTGTGTGAAAAGTGGGTTATGCGAATAAATTGATGTTTGGGGCTATGCGGAGTGGGAAGATCTACAGAAACAAAGGTAGTGTAGAACTAGAAACTAGCCCCTTGATTTCACCTCCATGAGAAAGCGAGGAAGAACACATGAAGGTTTCACTAAGAAGTGCGATTAGTTTGATAAAGCAAAAAATTCCGTGCATACCACTCCCACCTACACCACTCCCAATTTCACCATCTTCACCCATGTCTTCACCCACACCACCTCCGCCACCACCACAGTTCAATATGGCAAGTGCGATAATGTTTTCGGTGTTCAAAGGAGTAGGGAATGAAGATCTGGACTAGTTTTGGTTCGTGGTAAGGGTTGTATGGGAAGCGCAGGGATTCACGGATGACAATATAAAGAAAGCAATGCTGGTCAGTACTCTGTAGGATCGCGCACTAAGTTGGTACATTAAGCATTCCAATGACAATCTAAATGCAGGGTTCGCGGAGATCCAAGATGTGCTAAACAAGGAATTTAGTAGGCCAAAATCAAAGACAGTCGATCATTGGACTTAAGGAAATCCCGATGCTTCCAGGCAAGACACCTTAGGATCTAGATCAGAGACTAAAGTGTACAATTCGTGAAGCTAATATGACCTTGATGGATGGGCAACACCAGGCATGGTTTGTAGCATCGCTAATGCTGCATCTAAGGAACACGTTGTCACAGTAGAAGCTAACTACTCAGGATGAGGCCTTAGAGATCGCAATGAGACTACATGAGACCCTGATACAAGATCCTAACCTGGGAGTTCAACAGATCCACGCGCAGTTGAAAAACTTGTGCCTAGAGGTGCAGAGTTTGAAACAAGACAAGATAGTTCACCCAGAAGCGCGTGAGAAGGTATGGTGTTTAAGGTGCAAAGGCTAGGGACATCACAAGGACCATTGTCCAGTCTTTGCAAACTACCTAGCGGGAGGAGGACCAATGCCATTAAGACTGAAGGCATAAGCAGGACCGAGTGCAGCGCCTATGTTATGGTGCATGATTTGTCAGATAGGAGGGAAGCATGCTACAGATAATTGCCATCCATTGCTGAAGTATACGCAGAATTCCCAACAGTTGTTTTGTAATTTTTGAAGGTCAGTAGGCCATGATGAGAACACCTGTAGAAGTTATGAATTGATGATGGATCAAACTCCTACCTACAGAGTTTAGACCAAAAAATGGGCCCTCGATCAAAACAAAGGTATGGCATGCACTAGATTTCAGGGGCGAGGACGAACTCGAGGTGGAAAGGGACCAGGAAGAGGTCGCGGCCAGCTGATATGTTACAATTGCGGAGGGCCAGGGCATTATGCTCACGATTGTACAAATCCAATGAGACCATCATGCTTATATTGTACCCAGTTTGATCATGAGACAGAGGACTGTCCAACGCTGATAGCGAGGTTGCACGATAGAGGAGCACTCCAACCTTCCCCGACTCAGAACCTGAAAATGATGAGGTCTGAGCCATGCGAGGAAGACCCGAATGTAAATATCGCACTTTGAAGTGGTATCACGATAGGAGATGACAAAGGAAAGCAGCCCAAAGAGAGTGCCTAGGTTCACAAGGCTCCAACAAAGGAACCAAAATTTGATTTAGAATGCGCTAAGGAGACATTCATGGAAGTTAAGAAGAGCTTCATGAATGCCTCCACTTCAGGAAGTAAAGACAAACTGGAACTGGAAATGGACCCATCAGTGCTCACTACATTTATGGAGATATCCATGAAGCTATTGTGTGACAGAAAAGCTATGAATGGCCTACAAGAACTCATCACTAGATGTGCTGGAACCACGCCAAGAGAACCGTGCATAGTCCAGAAGCTTGGGAAGCACACAATTTGAATAGGAAGAGGGATGAGATTGACCGCGCAGATCAGGGAATATGAAATGGATCAAGTGATTTTGGATCTAGGATCAGATGCAAACTTCCTACCAAAGAAGATGTGGGAGCACATGGGTAGGCCTACGCTGCAATGGTCTCCTATTCAATTGCGAATGGTGAACCAACAAAAGGTCCTACCTATGGGAAGATTGCAAGGAATAATGGTAGATATCGAAGGTGCGAGTGCACTAGCAGATTTTGAAGTGATAAATATTGTTGATGACAATAATCCCTATCCCACACTACTGGGAATAGATTGGGCTACTGACATGAATGGAGTTATAAATCTAAAGAAGTGCAAGATGATTTTTGAGAAAAATTCGCTGCGCATAGTGGTACCTTTAAACCCTGCGGAAGGATCACGCTACACAGAGCCAGTGTACGACTAAGATAGATATGATGATCTAGACTATATCTATAAGATAACTGCATGGGAGTAGGACTGGGTAAATCCAACAGCAGATGGCAGACTCTCATGGGACCGCAAAAGCTCCTGCACCTCAGATTCAGACGAGGAAATAGAACGATGGCAGAACCTGTTAGGCCCCAATACTACTAGTGTAACCCCTTATTGTTATTAGTACAACCCCCTTATTATATTGATGTACCCATGTAGTGCCCATATTGTTACTATTTTGCCCCATAGAAGCCCACTATTTTTATTATTATGCCCTTACATTATTATTGTTGTGTTAGCTCTGATTATATTATGACCCCTTAGACTCCTATATATAGAAAGGAGGTCTTTTCATTTGTATCATCCAAGAATTGTTCATTTCTGTAATGTAAAGGAGGTTTCCTCCTCGAGGAGGCTGAATTCTAAGATGTTTATCTCTCTTTTCTATCTTTTTGTGCACTGGTTTCATAACATTTGGTATCAAAGCTTTCGATTCTAGGGTTTCGCTCCTCCAAATAGGTCATCGTGGAATTTTCGCTGTAAAAGTTTTTTGCAACATTTCAAAAACGAAAAAAATAACCCATTTAAGACAAAATCGTACTGAACCTCGGGTCTGAATTGCAGAGCTTTTCACGCTATATTTGCGGAGATATGATCTGAGGAAGTTGGTCTTTTTGCAGACTCCTGAATTACATTCCAAACATGTGACCTGGGGAAAATCGTCATAACTTTCTCTCTCAGCATCGGATTGAAATTTCATAAGAAGGTACAAAAAGAGGACGGAATGTAGTTTCTTGTGTATATTTTTCAAAGCCTAAGGTTGAAACAGTGATATGTGGCACTTCCTACAAGTTCACTCTTCTGAAAAGGTATATAAACAGGTCATCGTGGGAGATTGTGCATAACTCTTCCTTGGAGAATCTAAATTCGATCAGATTGGTGGCATTGGAAAGAGGACATAGAGGGCTACTATAGGTCACAATTTTAGAATTGGAAGAGCCGAAATTACAGAGTTATAGTCATTTCAATATCGAGCTCCTAAAATCAAGAAAATGCGATATGAGGAAGTTTGATGGCAAGGATCCAGTAAATTGGATACTTCAGATGGAGCAATATTTTGATCTACATGGTGTACCACTATTACAAAAGATATGTATTGCATATTCATTTAGAACCGAATCAATTTTTATGGTATAAATGGCCTTGTTCTTGTAAACAACTTGTTACGTGGTCAATTTTCACGATGAAATGATAGCACATTATGAGGATACAAAGAGAAACACCTTCTTTAGAGAAACACCACAACAATTGGAAATAGTAAAAGGGCTTTGTTACATAGTGGAAAGTAAAATTATGTTAACAAGGAAGTCTACCCCTCACAACTATAAAGATGGAAGTGTTGTTTCTCCTAGCCTTCCACAACCTACAAGGGTTACACCACAACAATTGGAAGAAAAAAGAGAAAAAGGGCTTTGTTACAATTGTGATAGCAAATGCATTAAAGGTCATAAGTGTGCTGAGAAGAAATTATTTTACATAGAGTATGAAGAGGAGGAAGAAAATGATCAAGAAACATCAAAAGAAGAGGATATATGCCAGGACCCAACCCCAGAGAAAGAAGAAATGAATCAGACCATATCTTGTAAAGCATTGGCAAGAATTACCACTCCTCAAACTCTCAAGATAGAAGGACATATCAAGAAGAAAAAGGTGCAAGAAGTGAAAGATCACATAGAGAAAGAAGAAATGAATCCAAACATATCTTTGGTCGGAATTACCACTCCTCAAACTATCAAGATAGAAGGACATATCAAGAAGAAAAATGTTCAAGAAGTGAAAGATTACATCGAGCATCAAGAAATGAATCTGACCATATCTTGTAAAGGATTGGAAGAAATTATCACTCCTCAAACTCTAAAGATAGAAGGACATATCAAGAAGAAAAAGGTTCAAGCAGTGAAAGATCACATCGAGCATCAACAACAAGTTCTCCAACTTTTAAAGGATAATGCCACTTTGGTGAAAAATCAAATGAAACAATAGGTAGATCAACATCATAGTGAAAAATGTTTTGATGTAGGTGATTGGGTATTTTTACTGCTACATCTCAAGAAAGCTATTTATGAGAAGGAAATGTTGGCAATACTACATGCACTTAAGAAATGGCGACCTTACAAAATGGGAAGACACTTCAAGGTAAAAATGGATCATGATAGTCTTAAATACTTTTTAGAACAACTATTATCTTTAGAAGAATAGAAAAAATGTGTCACAAATATGTTGGGTTATGACTTTCACATCATCTATAGGAAATGGAAGCAAAATTTTGTTGCAGATGCACTCTCATGAAAGGATGAGGATGTGGAAGCATTGTTTTGTGCTATTTCTATTATCCAACTAGATTGGATAAACGAAGCAAGGGATGAATGGAAGAAAGATGAAGAAGTATGGCCACTTATTTAAAAGTTGCAAAAGATCCCAATTCAAACAATATTGCCAGAAATTGAAGAGGAAGGAAAAATCATATTGGAACGTTGAGCAGTCATAGAAACAAGAATCTGATAGCTACGAAATCAAGCAATTTCAAAGTATCTCATAAAGTGGAAGAACTTACCCACTGAAGATTCCACATGGGAGGACAAGAATTTTATACAGAAGCATCAAAAACTACTCAAGCATTGAGGACAACACTTTTTGAAGGAGAGGGGCATGTTAGGCCCCTATACTACTAGTGTAACCCCTTATTGTTATTAGGACAACCCCCTTATTATATTGATGTACCCATGTAGTGCCCATATTGTTACTATTGTGCCCCATAGAAGCCCACTATTGTTATATTGTGCCCTTACATTATTATTGTTATGTCAGCTCTGATTATATTATGACCCCTTAGACTCCTATATATAGAAAGGAGGTCTTTTCATTTGTATCATCCAAGAATTGTTCATTTGTGTAATGTAAAGGCGGTTGCCCCTTGAAGAGGCTGAATTCTAAGACGTTTATCTCTATTTTCTATCTTTTTGTGAGTTGGTTTCATAATAGAACTGATTACACGAGGTAACCACGCTCAACTATAACATGATGACAAGGTCACTGTGCTGCATTGCAACAAAGGTAAGAGATCTGCCTACATATGATGGGTTGAGTGAGGTGGATGATTTCATGAACAAATTTGAAAGAGAAGTACCGGAACAACAACGTTTCAACGCTCTGAAATGGGTACTGCACGCTACGCCCGCAAGATGGTGGGGTACGCATCAAAGAAGTTTTGAGGACTGGCGCGAATGCAAAAGGATGTTGTGCATGCAGTTTGGAAAGCCTCATATGTGGATGAAAGCCAAGTATGACTGATGAAATAGATTGCGCGTCCACCCTTCCAGATGGGTACAGGCGTATGGTGCTTAACCTGCACAAATTCACACCTTCCCTGCGATAGGAAACATGGCCAACAAGCAGGAGTGGGAAAGACAATGGTGTGAACGATGACTAGGAAGTATGGTAAGACCAAGCATGCAAAAGCATATTCATGTAGAAGATTTTGACAAAGTATGCGAAGCACTGAACATGGTCCACCATGTGAAATGAACTGACTAGGACCTGCACGTACCAGCGATTCTCTGGGCTTATAGGACCATGTGTAAAACCCTGACTGCATGGGCACTTTCGAAGCTGAAGTATGAAGTGAATGTTGTAATCCCTATGGAGCATGAAAATCCTAGTCCGCGCATAATAGCACCAATAGATACAAGGGTTTGTAAATCCCGGAAAGAAGGGATCACACAACTACAAGAAATAGAACACATGGGACTTGAGGAAGAAATTCAACAAGGAAACCTTAGACTCCACAAACTTGAAGAAGAAAGGGTACAGTTAAGGAAGAAAAACGCTTTGATGGATGCAGAAGTCAACAAGATGGAGGATGAAATAAAGAAATATTTTCTTGACAAAAGGACTAGAATGGTAAGGCAAGGTGCGTGCGATCACGATGATAGGGTTAAGACCTATTGTCACAAATTGACCAGTCTGATTCCTTGGCTTGGACCGCATATTGCTAAGTATAATGACCAGGGTATCACGTTGCAAGTAATAAAGTACATGATTCTGACCATAATAGTAAAAGGTAGAGATTCTCCAGGCAAGATGATGAATGATGGGATGAAACTTTTCATGGGTGGTGCAACCACCTAACTAGCCGAGGGAAGGATAGTCTTAGCGCTTTAGGTAGTTGGAAGGGAGCACGGGATAGTGGTCCTCACCCAGAGGCTTGTGCAGATGCAGCAGGCTAAAGCACTGAAGGAGCAGGTGGACGTGGCATGACATAAGGAAGCAGTCCTAAAAGCGCGCATCTAGCCTTGGATCGACGAGGCCTTCACCATCACGGCAGAAATCAAAGGCAAGCTCGTACACATACAAGGGATGCAAAGAAGCACTCCCGACACAGAGGTCTCAGAACAGTGTATGTAGCAGATCCAGCAAGCAACAACTCAGTGCGTCGTTGACCTCTGCGCAGTTTGAGAACAGTTGGAGGGACTCTGCGCAAAGATTGCCATGCCAACAAAGTGACTCAAGGGAGAGTCACAATGTTTGTTTTGGGGGCCTTTTGGGCATGTAATCCCCCCAAGGCATGTTTTGGGGCTCAAAACCCAAGTTTTGACCGAATGTTGTTGTAAAGCTCCGCAAATTGCGGGCGTTGGGCACGAAAGTATGATAGAGTCATAGGGTTGTTTGCCCTAGTTTTGTAATTTAATGTCAGTTGGATAGACCTACCCATGGTTCGCGGACCATGGGATTGTATAAATAGAGCGAGGCTCTAAGTGTAAAAGAGAAAAAGGAAGAAGTAGGAAAAATTCTAAGGGATTAAGTCGCAAGTTGAAGTGTGTCTTTGTGTCGTAGGGTAGGAGAAGGCTCTGTAGTTGAGTGCGTAGAGGACTAGTAGTCCGCAACTGAGTGCGCAGACCCCTATAGCTTAGTGTGTAGGGCGAAGTCGATTTTGTAACCGAGGAAGGAAATAATAAAGAGATGTTTTGTTATAATTCGATGTTTCTATTCTTGGGTTAATGAATGATTGATATAATTTGCAAATATACCGTTTATTTACTGCACGCACCTGTATGAATGGTTTATGTTGTTAAGTATAACTTAAATCACACAAGTAGGCTAAGATAATCAAATAACATTGGAATACTAGTAATGTCTTGGGTAATAATGCAGAGCACGATGTTTAGCCCCTGGGTAGGGCTGCACGAAGGCAGTATATCAGGTTGCGAGGTACAGGAAAGTGCATGAACCAACCTGCGTGCAAGGTCAAACCGCGGACTACTTGAACTCATCAGACATCTCCAAGGTACGGAAACATGGTTCGAGCACTCTCCCATACTACTTCGGGTGAGACCTTAGTCCACGCTCTGCGGACTGTTGTCGAAAGGATCAATAGTACTGAGATTTGTTTGTCTAACTTAACTTCAAACCTGGGTCAAGCCCCAATAAGTCAACACTTCATCCCCACCTTTCAAAATACTTAGCATTCTCTGAATTTTTAATTGCATAATTGAATAAAGGATATGATCTAAGGCCTAGATCAGGTCTTGGTAGACCTCCTAAATCCACCACCATAATCGAACCTGCAATGAAAACCATTCAAATACAAGATTCAACACCTCAGACTACATAGCCATCCACTGAAACCTCTTTCATCTGACAAGGCTGTTTTGACCACTTTTAATATTGAAAAGGAATTGGAAAGGGTCAAGATTCCTATAACTTTATCCAAACTTTCCAAAAATACTGGTTACAAAAATCAAGTGTCAAAATGGATACAGTCTTCTAGTGTAGATGCTAAGGGAGATGTTATTAGTCTGTAGGATGAAAAACCCTTGGTTGTATTTGGCCCTAATTATAATATGATCAATGAAATTGTTCCACCATTTTATGTAACATTAAAATCTCATGATTTTCTTTTATACAACTACATGCTGGATTCTGGAGCCTCTCATAACCTTATGCCAAAGGAAATTATGGATCAGCTTCAGTTACAAGTCACACGTTCCTATCATGACTTTTACACCTTTGACTCAAAGAAAGTACCATGCCTAGGATTGATCAAAGACCTAGTTGTCACCTTAGCTCAAATACCTGTCAAAAGTATAGTTTTAGACATAGTTGTCACTGATATTCCTGCCAAGTTTCACATGCTTCTATCTAGATCATGTTATGCTAAACTTGGAAGATCACTTTAGATAGACATGTCTTTTGCTACTATCCCGGTCTATGGAGGCGAGAATTTAAGATTATATAGTGAAGTCAGATTCCTTCATACTATTTGTAGGTGTGATACAAGCAAAAAAACCACCCTATCTATGCAGTGGAATAGGATTTTGGTTTCTTTCACTTGTCTTCACAAAATGCATCAAACACTAAACTTGTCATTGAAAATATTGTTTCCCAGCCTAAAGTTGTAGAAATGGATATCTGGAAACTCTATTTTGATGGATCTTGCTCAAAAGAAGGAGTCGAAGAAGGAATTATTCTTATATCAACAAATAAATAAAACATTACTCAGTCATGTAAACTTGATTTGAGGTTACCAATAATGTGGCTGAGTATGAGGCTTTTCTTCTTGGTCATGAGTTAGCTAGAAGTTTAAAGGTTCAAAACTTGAGTGTATTTTTTGATTCTGAGCTTATAGTGAACCAGGTTAGAAATTCCTGCTAGACTAAACACCCAAGGCTTAGGTCGTACAAAAATGAAGCTTGGGACACAATTGAAAATTTCTTCCAAGGTTTTAACATAAATTCTATTCCCAGAGATGAAAACATGCATGTTGATTCACTAGTTGTCTCAGCAAGCTCTTTCAAAATCCCTAAGCCAGTATTATTAGAATACCAAATCCAAGTCAAGTATCGGCCATCAATTCCTGATAGCCTTAAACACTGGAAAATTTTCAAAGATGATGAACAGTTGAAATATTTCCTTCAAGTTATTGATGAATTCTCAAATATGCAAATTGAAGGAGATCAAAATGATATTCCAGAATTAAATCAACAAAATCTAGAAACTTCATTTAGTCCTAAAATTCTTGATCATGATATTATCCAATTATCTAATAATTTTATTCCTAAAGGATTAGTCCCATTGGAAAAATTATTTGATAATAATTATGTCTCTAAAAATACCTTGTTTCATTCGCCTAAAGAAGAGATCAAAGAATGCAATATTGGGACTGTGGATGATGTGAGAAATATCAAATTAACATCAACCTTAACTTCAGATGTAGAAACCAAATACTTGAATCTTCTTAAAACCTACAAAGACATTTTTTCCGCGTCTTATAATGAATTGAAAACTTATGACACATCTTTGATTCAACATAAGATTCCTTTGAAAGCAGAAGCAAAACCGTTTCAGCAAAAGATGAGAAGAATCAATCCAATACTACTACCAACCTTTGAGAAAGAACTTAAAAAGTTACTTGATGCTCATATCATTGTGCCCTTAAGGTATTCTAATTGGGTAGCCAACCTAGTTCCTATTAGAAAGAAAAATGGTGAGATTAGGCTATGTGTAGATTTATGAAATCTGAACAAATCATCCTTAAAGGATAATTATCCATTGCCTAAAATGGACCATCTACTCCAGCAAGTTTCAGGGGCTAATAGGATTTCGATGCTAGATGGATTTTCTGGTTATAACCAGATTATAGTAAGTGAAGTTGACCAAGATTAAATTGCCTTCACCACTCCTTGGGGTACATTTATGTATGCCAGAATTCCATTCAGGTTAACCAATGCTGGAGCCACTTTATAGAGAGCCATGAACCTCGCATTTGTAGGTAAAACATCTAAATTTACTGTCACTTATTTATATGATTTAACTATTTTCTCTAATTCTGATGAAAGTCATTTAAAACAATTGAGAAAGGTTTTTGACAAGTGCAAGAAATTTGGCATATCCATCAATCCGAAGAAATCTTTGTTTGTTGTGAAGGAAGGGAAATTAATAGGGTATATAATCTCCAAGGAGGCAGCTATAATTGACCCAAAGAGAGTTTTGACTATTCAAGCCCTGTCTTTGCCAAGGAATAAGAAAGAGATACAAACCTTCCTTGGAAAGATCAATTTTATCAGAAGGTTCATCCCAAATTATCCTGAGATAGCTAAATATATAACACATATGCTTAAGAAAAATAATGAAGTGAAATGGAAAGTCCCTGCTAGATATGCTTTTGATCATATCACAAAGGCCATATCTGAGGCCTTACATTAGCTAGCCCTGACTATTATTCACCTTTTAGCATATTTTCATTTGCATCTAAGACAACCTTAGTTGTTGTACTTTTACAGAAAAATACAAATGGTGATGACCATCCTATAGCCTTCTTTTCCAAAGTTATGAGGGGTGATGAACTTAGGTATGATATCATTGAAAAACAAGCTTATGCCTTAATTCAAGTGCTCAAATCCTTTAGAGCCTATATCCTGCATTCACACATTACAATGTATGTCCCTAACCATGCTTTCAAAACTGTTTTGACTCAGCCTGATACTGATGGAAGAAGAGGGAGATGGATTGGTAAAACACTTGAATTTGACCTTGAAATTAAAACCACAAAGCTAGTAAAAGGCCAAGGCCTGGCCAAATTGTTAGTTGAATCCAACTGTAAAGTATTGGGGATTAATTTGATTTCTAAAATGTCATCAAGGGAGAATCCACAAGAACCTATTTCTTGAGATCAAGCCATTATTTCTCACATAGATCAGAAATATCTACTTTCTGATTGGTATTATGATATTATGTAGTTTCTTAGAGACTTTCAATGTCTGGCTGATCTTAATTTGAAACAATGCAAAGCTCTGAAGCTTAAAGTAGTGAAATACTACATTATTAATGCTAATATATATACTGGAAACGCCCTCTTAATATCCTTCTTTTGTGCTTAACTGAAAATGAAACAGAGGGAATTATATATCAGTTCCATGCAAGGTTTTGTGGTGAACATTATGCCTCGAGAGCAACAACATACAAAATTTTAAAAGCAAGTTTCTATTGGCCCACACTTTTTAAAGAAGTTGGAGCAAGAGTAAGAAGTTGCAAACCATGCCAATTATTTGCAAGAAAATAGAAACTATAAGCACTTCCTATGGTCCTTGTATCTGTCCATGCTCCTTTTCTACAACGGGGGTTAGACTTTATAGGGGAAATTCATCCACATTCCAGTAATCAACACAGATGTATTTTAACTGCTACAAACTATTTCACCAAGTGGGTAGAAGCCATACCGGTTAAAAATGCAACTGATAATGTTGTAATTAAATTTCTTTAAGAAAACACCCTATCAAGATTTGGATGTCCTCAACAGATTGTTACATATAATGCAACAGCTTTTAGCAATGTTAAAATGATTGAATTCTATCAAAAGTATTCAATCCTTTTACACCATTATATACCATACTATCCACAGGGTAATGGGCTAGTAGATACTTCCAACAAGAGCTTAGTTAAGGTCATTAAGAAGACTCTTGAAGACCATAAAAGGAGTTGGGACAACCATCTTATTCATTCCATTTTGGCAAATAGAGTTTCTCCTAAGAGATCAACACACAAGTCTCCTTTCCAATTAGCTTATGGTAAGGAATCATTTTTTCCTACTCATTTAGATTTATGTGTTATGAGGTTCCTCCAAGAATCCTATGAAGAAAATGACCATTTCTCAAGAAGGATTAATAAAATTATTGAGTTGAATGAAGACATGGATGAAATTCAATACAAGCTAAGGAAATACCGGAACAAGATGAAAGAACTGTTTGATAGAAAGGCTAGAGAAAGAACTTTCAAGAAGGGTGACCTATTGCTCAAATGGGATACAAGGAGAGAAGATAAAGGAAAGCATGCAAAATTTGACAACCTCGGGTTTGCACATTCAAAATTGCGGAAGTCAAAGGGAACAATACATTCATCCTACAGAATCTGGAAGAATATTATTCCTCATTGCGAGTCAATGGGAGATACTTAAAACATTACATTCAGTATTGATTTTTGTTTATCCATCATCTATAAATATTTAGAGAGTTTACTTTGAGTTAGGATATTAATTCAAAAGAAATAAAATCTAAAATGTTAGACAAATTTGATGTTTTATAGGCATCCATATCAATAAAATTTTATGTCCTAGCTTCCCTAAATGAAGAATCCAAAGGAAAATAGATGCTAGGGAAGAAAAAGAAAGGGAAGACTTCATTTTATGTTTTCTTTTTAAATCTACAGCCTGTTAATCTAAATGCGCCATAATCAAACATCAACTGTGTTTTCATGTGCAGAAGAAAAAGAAAGAAGAGTAAAGGTTACTCTAAGGTTTATATATTAATTTTTGCCATTAATACTATTCCTATGTTTTAAAATCCCTATCCCTAAGTATTAATACTATCCGAAGTTTTAATCCCATATTACCCCTCCGCTCATAATTCCCTTGATTTTTAGTTTCCTAAGTTAAACACCCATCTTATATCTCATATTTCCCGACATTACATTAGATATTGATTCCTGGCCCCACCAAGAAATTTTGTCACATCACGGTTTATCCCCTGCCATGTCACGATTCATCTCTGCCCATCTTCCCACATCCGATGGCTCGCATGTAATTTCGGGCCCCCCTCGCCATCTGAGCTTTGATGGGGGCTCCAAAATGGGAAGTATACCAAACCGTTCCCGCCCCTACGTGACAGATCCACAACATTTCAGACCCCCCATGAGTGAAACCACAAACCACTCACCCCCCACCCCAAAAATTTGATTCCATTGCTCCTAATGCCACTTACCTGACCATTTTGGTCCTACCATTCGCCTTCCTCCACCTCATCCATCCGTTAAACCCCATCAAATCATATTCATTCTCTCCAGAATTAACTCGATAAGAATTTAATTGGCTTAGTCATTAATTCAACAGACCCACGCCACCAATAGAAAACCAAAATTCCTATATTAACCTCTTTCCTCTCTGTGAACAGGTTACTAAATTCATGTTGGACCACTGTTAATTGATTTGATTACAGGTTGCTCGCCAAATCCCGACATTGTCAATCGCCAGCGACACTCTTTGTCTAATAATTCCTAGCTTATTCCTTTTGTTCCTGTCTCCAGAACCTTCTATCTATCTGTGAATTGTCTCCTACCAATCCAATTTGCACTATCATCCATAACCAACATGCCTCCAAAGGACAAAGGACCAGAGGAAATTTTCAATCCTCTAATTTATTCTCTTGTAGATCTTCACAATGTCCCTATGGCTGATAGAGACTACAAAATTCACAAGACACTCTTTGAGCTTTACCTCTTCGAGATGTACTACTAGCTCGAAGATAAATATATTGATAAATCATATGATATCCAGTTGTGGCAGTCAAACCTACCTCACTACATCTTTCCTCATACCCACAGCACCCCTTATTTCATTATGAAATGTCATGCCTCATACTTGCTAAGCCAAAGGGCCATAGTCACTCCCACTGGAGAAATTTTGTTTACCATAACCCCTCAAGTGATTGATCAAATGATGTAAGCCCCAAAAGTAAACAATGCTACCCAATTTCCTTATGAAGCTCTATTTTAAATATACGAGTGTTGGCTTATATGGGCTGATGCAGGTTCGGAAGAATTATTTAGCCAAGCAAAACCCGCAGCTACCGGCCCTTTCGGCGACAGCCCACAAAGTGCGGACAGAGGTCTCACCTGAGGTAGTACGAGAGGGTGCTGGAACTAGGTTTCTGCACCCTTGGGATGTCTAGATGTGGTTTGGAGGTTTCGCGCTCCGCTCTGCAGCTTCGTGCTGCACTATCTTCGCGCGGACCCTGAATACCTCGTGCAATTCTACAGATCTAATCTAAAGGATGAAGTATTGCAACTCAAATCTACTTTAAAGTGGTCTTTAAGCAAAAATTTATTACTTTTATTCAGTTCACGTATTAAGATTAAAACCCGATTCACAAGTATTCAATAATCAATACGCATAGCCCAAAACAGCTTTATTAACCATACAAATTTCTAGATTCGCGATAATTCAGAGATTACAAATAAATTTCAGAATGAACTTATCTTTATTTCCACTTCACACCAGTACATCCAGATCCACCCTATGCACTCAGCTGCAGGGGTCCACGCACATAGCTATGGACTCTTCCAGGCCTCTGCGCACATAGCTGCGGAGCCTCTATCCTCTACCCAAACCCTCAACTCGGACTTACAGATGCTTCTCACTTCCTCCCTCAACAACCCATTATAAGTTAGATACAAGATCATACCCAAAAGGAACTGCATTTCCCTCATAGAGTCACGCTCTATTTATACCTATCTATGGTCCGCGAACCAGATTACTTCCTATTATTTTATATTATTTTTCAGGTGGACAACCCTTTGACTCAGTATTTTACATTTCACGCTCCACATATTTTGGAGTTTTACAATATTTCTATTAATTTCTAGGCTATCAGACCCAAAACTGTTACACGGGACCTCCGCTACCCAACAGTCCCCCAACACAATCATCATGACTCGTCCCGAGTCACTCGTTGGTGCAACGAGATGCACTATCATGGCTTCACGATTCACCTACCTCTGAGTGACACTCGTCGTCCGACTGCTTCTTCGTTGTCTCTTACAACGCTTCGTCCAGCTCCTACTTCAGTGTTTTTTCCACTTCTTGCAACTGTTGCTACTCATTCTGCTTTACTCGGTTAACATAGAACACCCCCTCATCAGATTTTAGCTCGAGCAGGGGAGCAATGTACGGAACCTCCTTGTACCACCGCAGCCACTTCCAACCTTCGTATTCGCTCTTCACCCTGTCTGCTGCAGCTTGTGTTGCAATTTTGCAAGATTGTTACTGCTGTCTGTGAGATCCCATGCCTTCAAGTCTTTCATAGATGCCTTAGTAACTTCGGTTCCTCCCATGGTCACCGTTTTTCCATTCTTTTGCTGAATCATTGTGGTTCGCTGACCTACCCGCGGTCGGGGCAACGGTATCCGGACCAATTCTGCTTCGTGTCTCCCCTTTTCTGGTACATCTCTTACTATTGATGTAGCAAGATGCAGAATGCCCATGGCTGTCAACACCATGCTCCTTAGATAGTCTTCCTATTCTATCAGCCATATCACCACCCTCGAGCTTATTCCTTGTGCAGAGATACGAACCAGCTCCATATCAATACTTAGCATACGCTTTGCGGAAGTGTAGTTTTCCCAGTGGATGCCCCTTAGTGACTTATAAGTGATTCGAATTTCAAATTCCGTGATTCCCACCTATTTCGTGGAAGGTCTGTGGCAACTCGTGCCATGTTTGGCTCATACTTCTCTTCTTAATTTCCCACCGCATGATCTTTTTCGCCATAATGTAGGCATCTTATCGTGAATAGTGACAAAAATGATCACCTTTTCTTGGAGCAACGCAGCAGTGTAATTCTGACCGCGTGACCACGATCTTGATGATGAGCTAGATCGACACGTATCCTGGTACTCGTGCCTCTTTCTCCGAGACCGCTTTACCATCCCATGCTCTCTTTCAACTGGCAAAAGTGGTGAGACTATCCCTCGAACGGTTAGTCAGGCGGCCAACCTGCCCATATAGAGCTTCAGGCGACTACCATTCACTCGGCCCAAGAAGGGGTCCCTATTGAGTTTGGCAAGCTGAACTACGCCCTCGTCAGTAACTTCTTTGATGACATAGGGTCCCAACCAATGCATTCGGAGTTTGCCAGGGAATTTCTCAAATTTACTGTCGTATAGTAATACTAGATCATTCTCCTTGAAAGTGTGCACCTTGATATGATGATCATGCCACACTTTTTCGCATTGTTTCTGTACTTGCTGATGGGATCCAGCCAAAAACAATTCCTCTTCCAGTTCTTCAAGTTACGCAAGACTTTCCTCCAAAGCCCTGTGGTCTGCCATACCGATTATTGCCGCTATCTGCAGACTAGGCATAATATATTCCATAGGAATAACGACCTCCTGGCCATAGACTAACCGAAAAGGTGTATGGCCCATCAACTTATTGCATGTGGTGCAATATGCCCATAGCACAATAGGGATGCACAAGTCCCAGCCATTTTGGCGCGCATTACAAACCTTAGTCAACACATTCTCCAAGATTTTGTTGAATGCTTCAACGGTCCCATTCATTTGCAGGTGGTATGGCGTACTCTGCTGGTGGTATATCTCGAATTCTTTAATGAGCGCGCTAATTGTTTCATTCAGAAAATGCATTCCACGATCTCTCATTAGAATTTTGGGACATCCAAACCTTGTCAGTACATTCTCGAACAAAAACTTCGCAATTGTTGCAGCCATGCAATCCTTAACTGGTTGTGCCTTAGCCCATTGGATCAAATAATCTGTCGCGGTGATGATATAATGCATTCCCATTTTCCCTCGTAGCTCAATAGGTCCTACAAAGTCGATTGCCCACTTCTTGAAGAGCTGTAGTGTCATCTAGAGCGGCATTTCATCTCTCCGCGATGGTTTCCCTGTCCATTGACATGCGTTGCAGGCTCGGCAATGTGCTTTCAAATACTGATGCAGAATAGGCCACCATAATCTTGCGCGAAGGATCTTCTGAGCTGTGGTGTGACCTGCATAATGTCCACCAGCAACCCCCCCATGTGCTTCATCCAGGATCTGTCCTCATTCGAACTCCGGGACATATCAGCGCAATATCTCGTCGTTGCCCATTTTGTAGAGGTGGCCTGCAATCATGGTGAAGTCTGCCACGCGTATCACCAATTCCTTCTTCTGCTAAATGGAGTATCACTGTGGCATGGTTCCTGTAGTTAAGAAATGGATTATATCCTCAAAGTGACCATCCACGATGTGCACTACATATAGCTGAGCATTTGGAAGCCCGTCCTCTAGATTTGTGGGTTCTTCATCGGTCTCAATTCAAGACAGGTGATCTAGGCTTGCATTTAGATGTCCCGGTTTGACGACGACCTCAAAGTCATACTCATGGAACAACAACAACCATCTACAGATATGCCCCCCCAACACAGGCTTATTTGCTAGGTAGTTTAACGCCAAGTGATCGGTATACATCTTAAAGTGACCTCCAAGCAGATAGTGGTGGAATTTTTGAAGCGCGTATACCATCGCTAATCCCTCGCGCTCAGTAGTGGAATAATTCTTCTCAACTTTTGACAACCGGCAACTTGTGAACGCAATCAGGTGGTCGATTCCCTTCGTTCCTGGTTGAATAAGTACTACCCCCAATGCGATACATGACATGTCAACATGCACATGAAATTCGACATCCCAATTTGAAAAGACCAATATAGGGGCTGAGGCCATCTTTTCCTTAAGCATCTCTAGACTTTTGTTACATTCCTCATTCCAGCAATAAGGAGCATCCTTCTTCAACAACTGTTCCACCGAAGCCGTGATTTGAGAATAGCTTTTGATGAACTTTTGATAGTAGCCCGTTTGTCCAAGTGCGGCGCATAAATGCTTGACACTTCGCGGTGCTTGCAGATTGAGTATGATGGCGATCTTTGTCGAGTCCACCATTAGGCCTTGCTTATAGACCACATGGCCCAGCAGGTTCTCCAATGGGACAAGGAAAGTACACTTCTTCAATTTTAATGCAACCTAATGTCAGCGGCAAGTATCCAACATCAACCGTAAGCTCGCTACATGCTTCTTGACCAATCCAAACATGGTCCAGTCATCAAGATAGACTTCTAAGAACTTGTGGATAAATTCTTTGAATGTCACGACTACTATTCGTGAAAATATTGCCAGCGCATTCTTCAGTCTGAAGGGCATCACTGTGTACTGAAAGCAACCCCATTCAGTAGCGAACGTTGTCTTACTCATGTCCTCTGGTGTGATCTTGATCTGGTGATATCCTGAGAACCCATCCATGAAGGAGTAGACTTCCTATCCCCCCACATTTTCCAGCACTTCATTTATCAATGGTGTTGGAAAGGGATCATTGACGTAGCATCATTGAGCTTCCTGAGATCCACGCAGATGCGAATCTCACCCTTCTGTTTCTTCTCCTGCACAACCATTAGACTCACCCAGTCGGACTCCTCGACTGGTTCAATGATTCCTGCTGCCAACATCTTGTCCAGTTCTTCGTAGACCTTTGCTTTATCTTTTGGATTCAATCGGTAGGGCAGCTGCTTCACCAGTTTCGCGTCTGACTTTAATGTTATCTTCATCATTCCTAAGTCTCCTAGAATCCATTTTAGCTACATAATCTTTGTTGGGAACAAATCTCGATATTCCCGTAGCAACTCGACAACCTTCTCCACTGTGGTGTCATCCTAATAGTCCCCAAACGTTGCATACTTCGGCTCTTCTTCAGTTCCAATATTCACTTGTTTTCTTTTTAATGGCGCCATGATATCTGGGTCTTCATTTTTGGGGCCCTGCACTTCCTGGCTCCCCTCTTATTCTGGAATATTGACATTTCACGGATCATCCTCATCATCTTCTACCTGGAGATTATAGCGTTTCAGGGCCTGTTTTAGCTGCTGCAACCAGCCGGGCTGCACAGTTTCCTCTGGCTCTAACGGTGTCTTGAATATGGCAGCCTTTACCAGCTGTAACGCTTTGTCCATGGGATCCATCCACTGATCTTCAAACAAGAATGTCGACAAAAACCCTGCGTGCAAGATATCCCACTTGCCTGTGTCGTGTCGAAGCTCTGCTTCCGTGTACCAATTTCTAGGAATGACGTCCAAGGTGTGATAAAACAAGTGCATCCATTCTGGTTGAGGTTCCTCTTAGTAGGCTTTGATCCACTTGGTAAGGTGCATGCGCAGATCATCACGTCCATTGTATTTCTCCGCTACGCAGAGTTTTGGTTCCCAAAATGGGATCTTCATCATGCACCTGTAGGCGTGCCAATCTATGAACGTCCCTTCATGTGTGCCCCACCATCACGCAAACATCGTGCACATCACCCATCTCATCAGATCAAACCGTTGGTGCTCTGGTACTACGATTTCAAACTTGGTCAGGAATTCATCTACCATCGTCAACCCATCATACTTTGGCAATTCATGCTCCTGGGCCCTTATGCAGTACAATGAATTTTTCACCATGTTGCATGTAGCATGGTTACTCCTTTCCACCTATTGCACCACCCCTCGTCTTCCTCATTTGAATCGGAAGTGCAGAATTCTTCATCACCCCATGATATTCTTCTATCCCCCGATGTTTTGACCCATCCTCACTCTTAGGCAGACATTTTGTAGCTACAATTTACGTCGTCATCACGTTCTTCGTCATGCACTGGTTCAATGTAGTGTGGTCCTTTAGCCAGATCTAGTGGAATGACGACGTAGAGCACCTTTGTTTCAAATATCATTGTCCATTTTTTTAGGCTAATAACGTTGTTCATGTCAGTGGCCCAAACTATTCCTAACAACGTAGGATAGGGCGTACTATCATCCATGAGCTCAATAACTTCAAAGTCTGTGTGGGTACTTGCGTCATCAAGGTCTACCATAACTCCTTGTAGTCTTCCCATGGGTAGCACCTTCTGTTGATTTTCCATCCATATTTGGATAGGGGACCATCGTAGTGTACGCTTACCCATGCGTTGCCATGTCTGTTTTGGCAATACATTGGCATCTAAGACTAGATCCAAAATGACCTGCTCCATCTCATAATTGTCGATCTGCGTTGTTAAGCGCATTTCCCTTCTGGTCTGTGATGCATGTCTTCCCAAATTTCGAATGACACGCAGTTCACTCCATCTTGTGCATCTATTTATCACCTCCTATAAGCCGTTAGCCGCCCCATTGTCACGAAGCAATTTTATACATGTCTCTAAAAAGGTAGTAATCATCGAGGGATCCTTGTCTGACCCGGGCTGATCCCTATTACCTAGGGTAGAGACCTCCGTGAAGCTCTCCTGAGCTTCCCGATATGTCTCCTTATCGCCTCTTGAGTTCCGTCTATCTGCTCCTATGGCTGTGCCACTCCTCAGAACCATGTTGACCTTGGGATCTTCCTCGCGGGGTTCGGACCTCATCACCTGCACATTCTGGGCCATTGTTGGTTGCGCTGCTCTTCTTTCACGAATTTGCACTATCAGTGTAGGAAAATCTATCAGCTCATGATCGAACTGTTCACAATAACTACACAAAATTCTTGTTGGGTTGGTATAATCTCGTGCAAAATGTCCAAGTTCTTCGCTATTGTAGCAGATTAGCTGCCCACGACCCCTTCCTAGCCCCATTCCACCCCATCCTCATCCACGGCCCTAGAACCCACCGTGTGCAATCGCTGCGGCTGGATCCTGACCTCGCACCTTAATCTGCATTCTGTAAGCAGGTGAATGGTCCATTAACAATTGGTAGCTATGACAGTCTCTTTCCTCGCGGCCCACTGACTTGCAAAAGTTTCAAAATAGTTGTTGGGGGGTCTGGTTGTATTTTGGTAATAGGTGATAGTTATTAGTGTTGTGCTTTCCTCCCACCTAACAGATTGCACACCAGAGTGGGGTTGCGGTGCTCGGTCCTGTCTGTGCCTCTGGTCGCAATAGCATTGGTCCCCCCATTGCCACAAACTTTACTATGACCAGGCAGTGATCTTTATTGTGTCTCTGGCTTCTGCACTTTATACACCATACTTCCTCCCGAACTTCTACTTGTGGTATATGTTCTTGTTTTATCTTCTTCATTTCAACACACAAATCTTGGATCGGTGCTTGGATTTGCTAAACTCCCAACCCCAGGTCTTACAATGGAGTTTCATGTAACCTCATTGCTATCTCTAGTGCTTCAACTTGGGTTGATATTTTCTGTTGTGATAGATCCACCCTTAGATGTGTTGTTAAGGATGCCATAAACCAAGCGCAATGTTGCACGTCCGTCAAGGTCATGTTAGCCTCGCGAATAGTACTTTTCAATCTTTGGTCCAAATCCCACGGGGTTTCTCTAGGCATCATCGCGATTTCTTTGAACCCTATAATTGACTGTGTTTCTAACCTTAGTCGGCTAAACTCCTTCTTCAAGTCGGTCTGAATTTTTGCGGTCCCCGCCGTTGGGTGGTTTCTTGAATATTTTATGTACCATGTTAGTGCTCGGTCCTGCAGCATGCTGACTAAGGTAACTTTTATAATATTATCATCTATGATTTGCTACGCGTTCCATACTGATGTTAGCACAAACCAAAATTGTTCTGGGTCTTTGCCTCCTGCTCCTTTGAATACTGGAAATTGAATCGTGCTCGCCATAGTTACCCTTGATCTATTATCGTTCCTGATCCCTTCGATCCTTCAATGTTCTTCTCTATAAATTCCCCGCGTTTCACACCAGACACCCATTAGGTAGATCCCAGTCCCGGCAAAAGAACCATTTGTTGGCTTATATGGGCCTGATCTAGGTTGGGAAGAGTTATTTAGCCAAGCAAATCTCGCAGCTACCAGCCCTTTTGGCAACATCCAATGAAGCGTGGACTGAGGTCTCACCTGAGGTAGCAGGGGAGGGTGCGGGAACCAGGTTTCCACACCCTTAGGATGTCTGGATGCGGTTTGGAGGTTTCGCGCTCTGCTCTGCAGCTTCGCGCTACACTGTATTCGCGCGGACCCTGAATACCTCGTGCAGTTCTACATATCTAATCTAGAGGATGAAGTATTGCAACTAAAATCTACTTTAAAGTGGTCTTTAAGCAAACATTTATTACTTTTATTCAATTTGCATATTAAGATTAAAACCTGATTCTCAAGTATTTAATAATCAATGCGCATAGCCCAAAACAGCGTTATTAACCATACAAATTGCTAGATTCGCAATAATTCAGAGACTACAAATAAATTTCAGAATGAACTTATCTTTATTTCCACTTCACACCAGTAAATCCAGATCCACTCTGCAGACTCAGCTACAGGGGTCTGCACACATGACTGCGGACTCTTCCAGGCCTCTTCACACACAGATGCAGAGCCTTTATCCTCTACCCAAACCCTCGACTCGGACTTACAGACGCTTCTCACTGCCTCCCTCAACAACCCATTACAAGTTAGATCCAAGATCATACCCAAAAAGAACTTCCTTTCCCTCATAGAGCCGCGCTCTATTTATACCTATCTATGGTCCGCAGACCAACTTACTTCCTATTATTTTATATTATTTTTCAGGTGGACAACCCTTTGACTCAGTCTTTTACATTTCGCGCTCCACATTTTTCGAAGGTTTACAATATTTCTATCCTAATTTCTAGGCTATCAAACCCAAAACTGTTACACGAGACCTTCGCTACCCAACAATGAGAAATTAGACTTTGCTAAGAGAGCCCAAACTCTTGAATTATTCTTGACACAAGATGCTACATTACCAAATAAAAATCCTCCTTATCCCTCCTCCATATTCCCTGAGAGATCCAAGCAAATTATTACTCTCATTTCTTACCTCCTTGGCTACTACTCTGATCAATGGGTAGATGAGGCCATTATAGGATTTTTATCCATCTTCTATGTTGATTATAAGCATTCAATTGTGTTCAATTTCAGCCATTTTCTTGCAGAGTCTATTCATCAGCAACTAGTTAAGTTTCCAATAGAGGAGGTATTCAAATATGTCTTTGTCTTATTCTACATGTTCCTATACTTTGAGGGGGACAACATGAACCTATCATTGCAAAATATAGATGAGAAGGGAAACCAACAGTCAATCATTTTATGGACTACTTTGCTTATGAAAGAGCAGAAAGAGTACACTTACAAAAAATTTACTGAGATGTTTTTTCACCCAGCCATAGGCCTCCTAAGCAGCAGAACTAAACCAAGAATCAGTGAAGAGATCAAAAGGGTGTTGCAGTTGTCTAAACAAGTTCAGATAGGGGACTGGTACATGTATGAAAATTATATAGAAATAATGATTTTTGGATGTGATCTCCCACCTTACAAGCTGCCAAAATTCCTCCTAATGAGGATTTTTGCCTTGGAGTAGGGAGATGATCAACATGGATGAAATCCACTTCTTTGCTACCAAGAAAAAGTCCTATTTTAAGATAAAAACACAAGTTCGCCCTTTCATCTGTAACAACAGGGAAGCACGGGAAGAGGCAGATAAGTTTTTGAAGGAAATGCAGTTCACTCTCAGTTTCACCTGGTCTTATGATCCATTAGGGAAACTTCTGGAATATCATCAAAATAAATCCGATTTTTTTCATGCAGTAGAGCTTTAGAGAGCTCAAAATAAAATAGAAGCATGGAAGAAGTCAACAGTTGAATATTATATTGGCTACACTCTGGGTAATGTGAAGGAAATCATATGGAACAACATCATTGAGGAGATGGATGAAATCTGGCCATGTATCCATATCATTTTTTATCAGAAGGAGTTCATGGAAAAGGCAAACGGGACAATTGCCAATATAAATGCTCAACTGGGAGAGATGTCTAGTACAACCAACAACATTATAAAGTTTCTTAATTCAAAAAATAGGTATGAACTGGATGATATAAAAGTGGATGACATGATTGAAACCATTCTGGAGGTGAAGAAAGTTCTGACCAAAAAGAACTTAGTAGTGTAGTTGACAGAGAAGTTTCACACTCTTGAGGTTGCAGTCAACATATTTTTCACAAGGATTGATGCATTGAACAAGAAGGGTATGCCTTCACTGTTTCTGATCAATGATAAATTAATGACCATGGAGGAATACTTCAAGAAGCTTCAAGACAATTGTAGGGACATAGACAAGTCCTCCAACATCAAAGATTCCATGACAGGCAGGGTGTTTTACAAAGCCTTCAAAAACATATGTTTTATTCAACATGAGATAAAACATATTTTCACTTCAAAACCCACTTTTTCCCAGTATACTGAGGTAGATGAAATCTACCATAAGGTAACCAAGATAGAAATCCCAGATGAAGAACAGTGGGAAAATTTGTGTGAATTTCAGGATTAGAGTATAGATCAACTTTTCCAGTGCAGCACCCGAATAGTGGCCATAGCAACATCTTTCCTTCAAAATACGGCTAGATATTTAGATTCATTTTATTTTGATCGAATTTCTTCCCTTTTTTGTTAGTTTTAAGTAATAATAGAATTCTGTGTCACTCAGGCGTTCATTGTAATATTTTATATTTTGTATTTTGTTTAAATACTTCATTCTGTCGAAGTATTCAAGTCCTTGTACCAGTTAGCAAATAGATTTGTACTAAACTGGAGCATTTCATGGATGCTTCAGTAAGCATCTCTAAGTTATCTCTCTCATTTTTGTCCTTTACAATTTCCTTGAGCTTGTTTTTCAACTACTTGAGCTTGATATTACATATCATATTTCTGATTTGATAGTGATGTGCCATGTGCCTTAGTAGTTGGTTAGCTCTGTTGGCTTTGTCAAGAAGCTTTTCCAAGTGATCATTGACCTTATCTAGCCAATATCTTTGTCCTCATTGATCTCTAAGGCAATTATGTCCTCCTTGTCTAGGTCTTTATCTAGTAAACTGTGTCCTTTCTCCTCCTTCAACGCCTTTTTTGAGTCCCTTGGTCCTTGGCCTATTTTTATTGCCTTTTTTTTTAGTTTCCTCAGGTTCACTAGGATCCAAAACGGCTTTGACTTTTCCTGCTTGCTGCAACAATTTAGTTTTCTCTTTCACCATGATGAGTTGTCTAGCTTTTAGCTGGTTGTTTTCTTGTTCTAGGAAAGAGATAACAAGCCATGCTCTTGCCATGTTGTCCATGACTTGTCTGATCTAAGAATCCCTCTTTGATAGTCTGTTGCATGTTTGAAGGCTCATTTTCTGTTTCCAAGTCCACCAATTCAAATTCATGCTCAATCAAGTCTTCATCTTGTATATGTGATCCCTATTTTGCTGATGTAGAAGGCTTGGCCCTTTTCTCAACCTAAGAAATAAACACAAGCATTTTTCCTCTTTGATACATTCTAGTCACCTCAGGTCTAGGTGCTTTAGGAACCTCCACTGATTGGTTTGATGATCCTGCCTCCATCTATTGTGTAGGTATGTTTTGATGCTAAAGTGAAACAATAGTCTCATGCCATTTCAAAGCTATTTTTATGAAAGAATCCCATGTCATTTTTTTCTCTGCAAGCTGGTGGAGAACTACAGTCTTTATCAAGCTATGATGAAAAATACTAGTGTATTGTTCTTTGTTTTCACATGTAGCTTCTCAAACATTTTGACAAGGCTTCTACATAGATAATTGCACATGTTGAGAGGATTTTGAGCTGTGAAGTGCATTAGAGGATGGATGTGATATGCATACAATCTATAAAATATTCCCTTACAGGTGAAAAATTTCATGACAACCTGCATTAATGGAGCATACTTCTCCAACAGGTACCTAAATGGGATAATGTGTGTATGGGTCTCCCTGTAGGGTGTTTTCAAGAAAGACCTGTAATGTTCAAGATCCAAATTCATACCCTTAAACCAGTATTCTCCATGATAAGGTATCCCTGTAGCAAGTGAAATAGCAGCCACTAAAAATGTAAACTCAACCCTTGCTATGATGGCCCTTTCCCCTTTCAAATGAGTGGCAATCCAATTTGTCAACTGTTCATGAAAACCTACTTCACAGACCCTTTTGCAAAACTCTAGACAATTTACATCTTCAAAACATCGCTTGATGAAGGGTGATGAGTTGATTTCATTGTAGTTGGTAGGCTCATATCTATGGATTTTGCCTCCTTTATGGTGTTTTTCCTCTTTGGTGAATAATCTCCGTCCATGATGGTAAAAACCATAGAATTAGGAAAATGGAAAAAATAGTGAGGAATGAGTGAAAAGATGAAATGAGGGATTTGAGGAATGGAAATGATGGTAGGGAAATTTTTAGGAGATAAATAGGGATTGCAAGAAACTTATTAAGCTTAAATGAAGTGAAATGAGGGAAAATAATGCTTATGAGAAATTGTAAAATAGAGCTTCTAGGAAATCTACTCAAACTGCTAGGTATGAGCTAGGGTTTAGTTAAAGGTGAGGTAATTTGATGATTTATGGGTTGTTTAGTGAATCAAAGTGTATTTTAAACATGTATATAGGTGTGAGGTGGAAAATTTACATGTTTAGAATATAAAAACTAGACAAACCATCAGTTATCCTAGCTTGCAGCATGAAAATTTCACCTAAAACCCTAGATGAAGAGAAATTATATTTGAATTCATCTTGCTAAAGGAAAAAGGTAAACATGGTGTTATACTTACTTGGGAACAAGCTTAGGATAGCAAGAAATAAGTTTTCAAGCTTCAAAATCAAATTTGGGTGAGTTTTGAAGAGTTTTGGGCTACTCTGGCACAAGAGCAGAGCAATCTCTAGATGTGTAGTGCAGTATCTGTAAGCACAGCATTGACCTCAGAAGAGTGGCACAGTCTCTGGAAGCGCAGCGCCACCAATTTTTGACCGAATTTGCCTAGAAACCTATTTTTTTCGCCAATGGAGGGGAGATCTTGATGAATAATTGAGAATATAATGCAAATGAAATGAGTTTGGAACCTTTTGGGTTTTTATAGGCAAGTATGATTCCCTTTTGAATAGAAATAGGCCCCACATACCTTTTCAAAACCTAATTTTTCACCTTTAAAACTGAGCCACTTTGGAGAGCTAAAACCTGAGTTCCTTTTTACCTTTTTGAACAATGTGACTTCATCTTCTGGAACCTTTGAGATTGAAACCATGAAGAACTTATGAAAATTCATCAAACTTATGCCAAAGAGCTTCTTGTTACAACTCATTTAATGTTGGATTTAGACATGATGAGGATGGACCTTGAAACACTAATGACTTAACGAAGACATGAGACTAAATGGAATGTTAATGATGATGAATGATATAATGAAAACATACTTTTTATTATGATTCCTTCATCTGAGTTAGGTAGGCAAACAACATGTGTGATTTTTCCAAAAGAATGAAGACCTTCCTAGACAAACTAGCCAGTGACCAAATTTTACTCTAAAAACCTAGTGACATGATAAAATTTGACCTTGAGACTCTTGACAGACTTGGTAAAAGAATATTTGATCATTGGTGATAGGTAGACAATACTGAAACTAACATTAGCTCCAGCTAGAGATGCTAGCTCCTTGGAGGTGTCAAGAACATCGTAGAGCAAGTAGCCTTATTCATTGGGCAATTGAGTCAAAATGCAAAAAACTAAACTGTAACTGAAAAGCGACTAACTATTTGACACGACGGGACTGAAAAATTAAAATAAAAGCAACATCTGATCAAATAAGCCTTATGGCCTTCTCCTCAGGCTTCAAACTCCTATGATATCCACTTAGATACTGGAACACAAAAGAGAAACGATATGTACAATGGTGGTGAGAATTTGCAGAAATTGTTTCAAACATGGTAGTGCTTGAGAGGCCTACCATTGATTGCTCCCCCTGAATAATATTCTCCATTAATTTCCTCCAATATAAAAGCATTCTTCCCTTTGAAAGCTGAAATTCTGTAGGGTCCCTTCCACAATTTTTCAAATTTTCCATGTTTTCCTTTTTCTTCATTTCTAGCGTCCCAACAAAGAACCACATCTCCCAAATTGAAATTGTCTTCCTTTGTCTTGCGATCATAGATATTTTTTATTCTTTCCTGAAGTTTAGAGATGTTTTAAAAAACTTCCTCTCTAGTATGATGTAGATGGGTCATCTGGTTTATCCTTCTTTGCATATCATTGGTTTCGTTGTCCAATTCCTACAGAATTTTCATGACCGAGATAGCAAGAGATGAAGGAAAAATTGTGTCAATCTCGTACACCAACTAAAAAGGAGACATACCTATTGATTTCTTAGTATTGACTCTATCCACCCATAAAGCATTAATGAGCTTTTTGTGCTAGTTCTTCTTGTTCACTTCTAAAAAAAAATTTGATGATGTTGATCAAATATTTGTTGGAAGATTCGGCTAGACCATTCTCTTGTGGATGATAAGCAGTGGAGTGTCCCAATACAATATGGTACTTAGCACAAAAATCCACCATCCTTTTTTACGTAAAAGAAGCAACATTATCAGTGATTATTTTCTGCGGGAAGCCAAATCTAGACAAGATATTAGATTCAATAAATTGAATGATAAGAGAATCAGTAGCTTGCCTCGTTTGGATTGCCTCAATCCATTTTGTAAAGTGGTATGTGGTTATCAAATCCATTTGTGTTGTGTTGATGTTGAAGGATGAATCTCACCAATGAAGTCAAGACCCCATTGTTGGAAAGGAGCTGTGATTGAAATGCGCTGCAAGGGTAATGGAAAAAGTTTTCTTTTTCCTTGGAAAATATAACATTCATGATAGCTCATCACTTTTGTATTAACATCAGAAAAAAGAGTGGGTCAATAGAAACCAGCCCTTAAGATCTTATTTTCTGTAGTCTTCCAGAAGTGATGGCCACCACAATGTCCTTTGTGAAAATATTTCATCACACCATTTGCTTCATTTTCTACTAAACAATTAAGTAACACACCATGAGGGTCTTTCCAATATAAAACACCATCAATAACACTTTACTTTGAAGCTTTCAACTTTAAAGATCTAGTTTTACCTTTGGGAACTTCCGGTGGAGGATTTAAATGCTGCAAGACATAAACAATTCCAGAATACCATGGAGATGAAATGAACATATCGGATACCTGTAAGTAAGAGTCTTCTTCTTCTTCTTTAGAAAGTTTTGCAATCAAATTGATGTCTAGTGAATGTAGACTACATTCAGACATAAGCTTGACCAAACCTTGTCCCTTGATGAGCTTTGTGGGCTTTATCTCCAATTCATACTCCAGCATGGCTGCAGTCCATTTTCCCCTTCTTCCTTCAGGATCTGTTTGCACAAGAATTTCTTTTATCACTGTTGTGGGAACATAAGAAATGGTGTGAGAATGCAGAATATAAAATTGGAAATATTTGAGAGCTTTCACCAATGCCAAAGCATGATTCTCAATGATGATGTATCTTAGTGTTGCATCTCTTATTGTGCGACTGAAGAATATAGGCTGCTCATTTTTCTGATCTTTGTTTTGCATTAGGACTGCTGCTAATGTATGCTCAGAGGCAAATGAAAAAATGATAAAATCTAAAGTATAATCTGGACTAATCAGAATAGGAGCAATAGATAATGCAAATTTGACTACATGGAAAGATTTCTTAGCCTCTAAAGACCATTTTACCTCATTGTCCTTCTTCAGCATGTCTATCATCTCTTTTAAATATTCAGCGAGGTTGGGGATGAATCTTCTCAAAATATTGATTTTCCCATTAAAAGACTGAATTTCTTTCTTGTTCCTTGGGAAATCTAATTGTTGAATGGCTTGGACTCTTGCAGGATCAATGTGAATTCCATCCTTGGAGATAATGTGTCCCAACAGCTTACCTTCTTCCATGGTGAATAGGCTCTTCTTTGGATTGAGTGAAATACCAAATTTTCTGCATTTCTGGAAAATAATCCACAAATGATGTAAATGATATTCATTAGACTTGGAAAAAACTATGATATCATCTAAATATATAACCAAAAATACATCCTTTTCATTAGCAAAAGCTATGTCCATAGCTCGCTAAAAAGTCACTCTTGCATTCTTTAATCCAAATGGCATATTGGCGTACATGAATGTACCCCATGTTGTTGTGAAGGTTGTTTTCAATGATCATATTTATGCACCAAAATCTTATTGTACCCGAAATATCCATCTAGAAATGACATCCTGGAAGACCCAATTACCCTCTGAAGTATGTGATCCATCTTTGGCACTGGATAATTATCTTTCAATGACACTTTGTTTAAATTTCTGAAATCAATGCAAAGATGAATCTCCCCAATCTTGTTTCTTACTGGCACTAGATTAGACATCCATTGAGAAAATCGAATAGGAACTATGACACCAGACTTATAAAGCCTATTTACCTCTTTTTCAATTGATGGTAGTAGCTTGGGAATAATCCTTCTTAGTTTCTGGCGAAATGGCTTTTGATAAGGCTTGACCATAATGGTGTGCTGAATGACATTCTTGTTATAAACCTTTAGATCTGGATAGTCCCAAGAAAATACATCATAAAATTCTTTTATTAAATCTATGTACTTACTTTTCATTTTAGGAGATAGGGACTTTGACAGTTTGACCATCTTAGGCTGGTCAGCTACACCAATGTTTACATCTTCAACACCTTTCTCTGTGGGGACCATGGTGGGCTTTTTAGCAACATCGTCACGATCAAACAACTCTTCCAAAGGTACAATACCTCCTAGAATTTTTTTCCCTTCAACTACAATATTTCAATATCAGCTGATTCAATCTCTGGATCATTCATATTGGATGTATCATCAATGGAGGAATTCTAGAATTCCCCTTCCATTTGTAGAAAATTGTTGATTTGTTTGTCATCCCAAAACACTTGCCAAAATATCATATTATCGGGAACAATTGGGAGACTTTTAACATGGATAGAATACTTCTTATTGGTGTGAATGGGAATCTTCACCATACTAGCTACATTAGCAAGAGAGTCAACTATAACATTCTAAGTTCTATGAATAAGAGACAAAGTATATTCTGCAAAAGTTTTGAGGATGTCAAGTACATCATTGTGATAAGATCTCATTCTTGGATGCTTTGCATGGTATTCCCCTTTTACTTGTTTGATTACCAACTCAAAGGTGCCATAAATAGAAATTTTCTTTGCTCCCAACTTCTTCAGAATATTGAGGCTAGCAATCAATGCCTCATACTCCGCCTCATTGTTTGAGCAATTAAAAGCTAACTTGTAAGAACTCATTCTTACATTGCGTGGAATTTTCCATGAATGATGAAATGGACCATGAATCCAAACACAAATCCAAGCTCCTTATTTTCCCAATGCACCATCAAACTCCATGGTCCAAAGAACATTTTCTTCATTAAGAAAAAGAATTTCTAAAGGCTGAATTGTTTGATCTTTTGGAGGATGGCTAGTTGTCTCAAGGCACACTATTTTCTGCACTATCTCAGCAATCTTTTCAAAAGGGTTTACTGGATGCCAACATTTTTCATTCATCTCCTTTCCTTCAGTAATCATAAGTTTCTGTGCATTGGTTACAACATCTGAAACTTCTGAAATTTATACAAGTTGACTTTCATCATCGACTAAATTCATATCATTATACAAAATGAAAGAATCAAGATCAGTATGTGCAGCATGTATAGGGTGATTTATTGGTTTTTCCTTGCTGTTGATCATGAATTTCATCTTCTTTTCCCGATAGAGTTTTCTACGTTGCCAAAATACTAGGATAGTAGAATATGAAAAGTCAAGTTGTAGAGTGCCTTTTAGTTTTTCTCCCCAAGACCTTCAAAGTAACATGCCAAACCGAGGAGGAATATCAATGGCAACTACATCCATCAGCACATTCTTGGATGGAATTTGGTCCAAGGACACTACTAAATCTTTAATGAGGCTAAGCCATTTCAATCTATCCGAATCAAAAGAGTAGAGGTCATGATAAGGTCAGGTGATACTCGGTCCTAGTTTGTCCATGATGACTTTAGGCATAAGTTTATGTGAGGCACCAGAGTCTAGCATGGTGTTATGGAGGATAAAGTCATGAAGTTTGAGACTAAGATAAAAAGGTGGGATTTCACTATATTCAGGACTTCCTTCTAAGGCTGGACCAAAAACAATTGTTGGCTCATCATCAGCCACATTTATTGTATCTGATATTTGGTCAACCTTAAGAATTTTTGCAATCTGAGACTTATACTAATCATTCTTCACTAATTCAGTGAGAGGAATTGAAACTTTCAACTTAGAAATTTAATTTTCCAAACTAAATAAATTATATTGCTTTTCTACCTCTTTTGCAGCAATGTCCTTCTTTTCAATCTTCCATTTAGCTTGAGATTCCTTCTTATGACTTTCACTTTGAAACTCTTTATATTTTCTCACATTGCTGGTAGAGGCCTCATTGGTTTTATCCCAGTTTAGTATATCAATCTCTTTTTCTTTATTCTGATTTGCAGGAGTTGCTTCTTTTCTTTGTGTGTCGTTCTGTGCATTTTTCCTCTTCTGGATCAATGTAATAGGTACATTTTTGTTCCTTAAGTTGTATTTTTTTTGCAAATGACTAAGAGAATTCTGATATCCTCTTTGGTATTATTCAATTTGCATAGCCCATAAATCATCACTTGCAAGTACAAGCTACTGATCACTTGGTATAAAAGACTCTTCAGAGAGATGTTCTTCTTCTGTTAAAAAGGTAGGTATCTCATCTTCTTCAAAGAAATGATTTTATTCTACAATATCTTCCTCATCTTCTCCCTGCCCTTCGGTATAATTTTGCTGAAATGGAGCTCTTACTTGTCTTTGAGGATCTTGATTTCGCTGCTCTTTCTATCTATTTCTGAACTGTTGTTGTTGCTGGCCACAAAAGTTCAGATTCCTTACTGAAGGCTCCGCTTGTCGATCTATTACGGAAATTCTATCCATCATTCTTTCCATGGTTTTGATCAGAGTGTCAAGCTTTAAATGTGAATATTATGAGGGTTCTTCTTTAAAAAAAACTTTCTTCTCAATCCTCTTAAGCTTTGGTTTAGATTTCTTAATGAGCAAATTATCTTCGACACTTACTTCCTTTCGCTGCATTTCTTCAAGAGTTGCAGGGTCTCTCTCCCTAAGCTGATATGCCATGTCTGGGTCGAAAGCATCAGGATAATGGAGAAGTGCTAGACCAGTTGGAGGCTTCATATCATCAAGAATAGAATTGTATTCCATATTGAATCTTGTTGTGAACTCTTGGACCGTCTCATTTTGATTTCCTTTCATAGAATTGTACTCAGCCAAAAGATGTAGTGTTATTTTTCTTTTCTTGCCAACGTGCTAAGAAAAATTCTATCAGTCTTTGAGAATTATTGATATAATTAGCAGCCAAATTGCGAAACAATTTCTTTACATCTCCATAAAAACTTTGAGCTATCATTCTCATCTTAGCATCATCTTCATGAATTTCTTCAATTATGATAAAATCTATCAATTTATCAACATGATGTTGGGTTGTGATTTTTGAGCTTCCATCAAATAAATGGATTCTTTGCCCATAGTTCATAGGTAGAGCAGCAAGTTGAGTAGGTAGCATAAGAGGTGAAAATCGTGCCATAATTGTTGGAGGTGGTGTAGGTACTATAATGGGTTGTGTAGGTAAATATGATGACACTAATGGAGGTGGCAGAAGAAGGGCTGAGGTATATGAGGTATTTGGAGATGTAGTATATGTATTTGGAGGTGTAGTAGAGGATGAAACAACAGTTAAGTATTCAAGCTGATATTGGATATAGGCTTTTTCAGTAGTGATTTGGAGCTGGTTAGCAAGGCTTTGAAGTTTGTCAAAATTCAACCACAACTCATGATCAACTCTAGCAGATAGAGATTCTGAAGAATGGGAATGAGATTCAAATTGAAGAGGTTCAGATATCACTTCAAAAATGCAAGACTCATATTTTGACCTTGAAAGACACAATTCTAACTGAATATCAAAAGGAAGCTGCTCACAAGCAAATAGATTTTTAGGCAAAGAAGTTGTCCGTTTTATTTTTCGAACTGCACTTTTAGAGATGGGTAACTTGAGTTTTTTGAGCAGTTTTTCTAGGTCTTCAACAATAAAAGGTGGATTTGCATCAATATTTGACCTAGTATGACTTTTAGGAGCCAAGTCTTTTTTATCTTTTTTTACCTTAAAATTGATAAAATTTGTCAAATCAACCTATCTTTAGATACTGGAAACTGTCAACTACAGAACTCGTTTTCTTGAAAGCTCTAAAATACCTCCCATGAATGATTTATCAATTGTTTCCTCGACAATGACGCCAAAAATGTTATCCTCTACAAATTCCTAGGCTGAGGAGGAGATTGAAAAAACCTTGAACCACTTTTAGCTCAATAGCTAGCCCTACTGAACCAGAGAGGGATCTCTAAAAGGATTTGTCAATGAATATATGTAAAGAAACAGTTTTTAGGCTAAATATATAAGTTTTTTTTGAGTATTTGTGAATTTAGGTTTTTTAGGTTTGCTAGACTAGGGTTTAGAACAAGTAATTAGGTCAAGGCCTCAAGTATACAAAGACAAGTATAAATAGGAGCTAGATATCAGTGTGTTATGGTGCACTTAGAGTGTTTTTCAATGTAGTATAGATTTGTGAGTTTCAGAGAACCTAATGAGCATGTGAAAGCATGAATTCATTAGCTTTAGAAGATAAAGAAACTCAAGTATGAATTCCACATAAACAGAGCTTAAATTCAATATTTCTATCTATATAGCTGCAATAAATTTCATAGGAAGAAGATAAAGAATGTAAAGGGAGATGATTTATCCATTAGAAACTAATAAGAAAACGAAACAACACGACAGACTCACTGAAATAGAGTTCTTGAAATATAGTTGCAACTGCTCTTGTATGAGCTAAAAAGAACATAAGATACAAGCTTTCTCCACAAAAGTCCAACCATTCTCTCTGAATGAGAAATGATACATATAGAATCAATTGAACCACTTCCCCACCTTTAGGAGTCAAATTCCTAGGTGGTGGAACTGTTTCCAAGATTATCTCAACCAACAGGTGAAAGTGAGAAGGTCAAATACAAACACTTCTTTTAGACATTGTTTTGGATTTTTCTTCTTTAATGAGGCCTATTAAACCATAAAAACCACCTATCATGTATATTTATTTCATTATTACATCATCTAACCTTGAACTAACTTCAATTACATCAAGAGTTTTGACTTTGACCAAGTCAAACTGAAAACTAGGAAATTACACAGTGAAAATTAAATGAAAAACACAGAAAATTGCAGAAGCGCAACGTCGATTTTGAGCCCACTTTAAGGTGCATTGCTAAGGTCCAAATGAAGATATGAAAGAATGGTCAACTATCGTTTCCAGTCTAGTTTCCAGAACAACTTTAATTTTTGACAATGACCCATGAGAATTCCTTCAAAAACTCATTCTCCCAAGGTGTCTCCAAAAGCACAACGTGTGTCAAAAACAGGGGCAAAATGTTCATTTTAACCCCTTTTTCTTGTTTTTCTCAACATTTGGGCCCTCTATGAAAAATATGATGAAATGGGTTTTGAGGGGAGGCTATGAGCTTTCCATAACTTAAAACCATTTTTCATTTGGAGGCCTGAGGAAAAAGCTAGCCAATTTTCTGAATTTGGCACCAAAATAGTTAAAAAAACAAAAAATGCTCAGAATTCCTTCAAAATTGGTAATGAGCTGAAAAATTATGTATGTCAAGCCCTAATTGATGCTTCAGCAAGCATCTCTAAGTTATCCCTCTCATTTTTGTCCTTTAGGGTTTCCTTGAGCTTGTTTTCCAACTACTTGAACTTGATATTACATATCATGTTTCTGGTTTGATAGTGATGTGCCATGCGCCTTAGTAGGTGGTTATCTTTGTTGGATTTGCCAAGAAGATTTTCCAAGTGATCATTGACCTTATATAGCCAATACTCTCTGTCCTCATTGATCTCTAACGCAATTATGTCCTTCATGTCTAGGTCTTCATCTAGCAAACTATGTCCTTCTCCTCCTTCAATGCCTTTTTGAGTCCCTTAGTCCTTGGCTTCTTTTTCTTGCCTTGTTTTTTAGTTTCCTCAAGTTCACTAGGCTCCAAAACTACTTTTCCTTTGCCTACTTGCTGCAACAATTTAGTTTTCTCTTTCTCCATAATGAGTTGTCTATCTTTTAGTCACCTGTTTTCTTGTTCTAGGAAAGAGATTGTGGATTTGGGGTAGCATCAGATGTGCTCTAGCCATGAAAATTGGTGGAGAGGCTAAGGCACATGAGATATCCAATAATGAGAAAGGGTTTAGGCAGATTCTAAACAGTTTGAGAGATATTAAAATAATTAATATTATTAATGGAGTCCCTAAGTCCAAACTTAGGGAAAATAAAATATTAATGTGTATTAATATAAAACTGTGTTGGAATGGTCCAAAAGTCATGGATCAAGCCAGATCTAATCTTAGCTGTTGATTAGGGACTTAATCTAGGCTATTGATTTGGCAATAAGAAAAGTATAAGAGGAGGCTTGAGGGTCACTTAGAGAACACACCAAGAGATCAAGATTTCAACTTTTGGGGCTGGGTTTGCTAAGAAAGTTGAGAGAGTGATCTGGAGTTGCAACTGATGGGAAGTGAATATAGAAGCAGAGAGGTAGAGATAGTGCCAAGAGGATCACTACAACAGCTGGGAAAGCTGACGCAGAGGGCAGAAGCTGGAACTGCCTAGAACAGTCAGAACTTCCGGGAACTACCGAAACTGCCAGGAAAAGCTGGAACTATCGGGAATTTCAGAATAGTCAGGAAAGCTGATGCAAAGGGTAAGAGCCAAAACTAATGGGAACTTTCGGAACTATTTGGAAAGCGGACGTAGAGGGAAAAAGGCAAAACTGCCAAGAACAGCCGAAACTGCCAGAACTTCCGGGAAAGTTGATGCAGAGGGAAGAAGCTAGAACTACCAGGAAATCTGACGTAGAGGGTAGAAGCCAGAACTGCCGGAACTGCCGGGAAAGCTGATGCAGAGGGAAGAAGCTAGAACTACCAGGAAATATGATGCAGAGGGTAGAAGCCGGAACTGCCAGGAATAGGCAAAACTATCAGGAAAGATAACAAAGAGGGCAGAAGAGGTTGACACAGTCCCTAGAGGTTGACGCTAGGGTTTTTTGTGGGGTAGATTGGAGCTAAGGAGCTGTCGGAGTCTTTATCCAGGGTTTCAGCTGGAGCATCTGTCTCTGAAGGAGAGGTACTACTGTCGAGATTTTTCTAAGTTGGGTGAGCCAGATTTGGAACCCAGATTGTATTTTGAAACTGCTTAATAAATCAAACCCTCAAATAACTACATCAGTTTTCCCACATTAGGTTTTTTCGGGGACATTAGTCCAAATGAAATAGTGTCACTTTTGTGCTTGTTTTTATTTCCTTCAGTTGATGATATATAATGTGTTGAGCATGTACTTGTATTTATTTCCAGTATTTACATGGTAAATAACTTGTTAATTAATAGAACAAGTAGGTAGGAATAAATCAATAAAGTGCATGAAGGGTTTCTAATGTGTCAGATTTAGAAATGCCCACATGGTATCAGAGTGTGGTCATAGATCATAGGAGAACTGAGGACATCACCCGAATAGAGCAACAACAGCAGAAAATAGTTGTTTCGAGTGACAAAAGCTATTCCTAACAGAGTGGTAGCAAGGAAGAGGTGACATTGTGCTACGTCAACAAGATTGAGCCAGGAAGAGGTAGCACAGAGGCTGAGGGAGGAAAAGGAAGACTCACGCAAAGCCACGCAGAAGCCAGGAGGGCTGACACAGTTGGCTGAGGAGGTCGATTTTCCGGTGTCGAGATTGCGCAGAGCCTAAGAGCTCTAACCTTCAGTTTGTTGGGGTTTATGAGGGTGTGCGTAAGTTGCAGAGTGGAGCTGGTGGGGTACTGTAGTCAGAATAGTACCTAATAGGGCAAGGCAAATGTAGAGGGAGTTGTTGCCGAGGCAGATTTCTAGCCAAGGAATCTGGATCAGTGTTGTTGTTGCACAGACGATCGGAGAGGGGAAACTTGACGTTGGCAGAAGTATTTCCAGGTGGGAAATCGAGACTTAGAGGGAGTCCAGAAGAGAACTTCCAGACGAGAAGTAGAGAGACCCAACAGGATTCAAACCGAGAACTTCCAGATGAAAGTAGAGAGACTCAGCAGGAGTCGAACTGAGAACTTCCAGATGGGAAGTGGAGAGGCTCGGCAAGAGTCGAACCAAGAACTTCCAAGTAGGAAGTAGATAGACTCAGCAGGAGTCGAACATAGAACTTCCATATGGGAATTATACTCAGCAGGAGTCGAATAGAGAACTTCCATATAGGAAATAGACTCAACAGGAGTCGAACAGAGAACTTCCAGGTGGGAAGTAGAGAGACTCGGAGGAGTCAACAAGAAGAGTAGAGAGATGGCCATGAATGGGCTGAGGGATCAGCACATGTTGGATGAGGCATCCAACTTTGGCATCTGGAAGGCCACGATTCTTTCTGTTCTATGTGCCATGAGTACACACACACCACTTGAGTGGAAGTGGGGAGACATCAAGCTGTAGTCAGAAGGACTACAGGCAATGAGGGGCAAGATCCTCGAGCTACCCAAACTCTTGGATTATACCTTGCTACGGGAGCCCCCAAAAGGAGTAGCAAGACTGGCGGATGTCGATAGAAATAGATGCAGATGGAACTATAGAGGGAGATATAGTGCAGGAGTCCCAGGACAGCATCAGGCAGTAGTGCGAGATGCACAGATTTGTTGCAGTAGCGCAAAGGTCAGAGAGGGAGCACTTATCAGTGACAAAGGGAGCTTTAGCATCGGGAGTGCTTCTAGCCTAACGAATATGCCAGAGTTGGGAGATCAGTTACTTACTTCTCAGTAACTGAGTTGCAGTGCAACAGTTAGCAGTGGCAGTGCTATGGAAAGAACGATGAAACATGATGAGAGGGGTTATAGTGCAGATGTAGTAGTGGTAGTGGCAGGGCCATGGGCAGCAACACGGATGAATAGGGAGCTATCATACAGATGCAACAGTGGCAGTGGCAGGGCCATGGGTAGCAATACATGACGCAGCAGTGCAAAGGATGCTGGGCAGTAGCTCTAGCATTAGCACAGGGACCGATGTCGGATGATCAGGGTGATGCTTAGTGAGGAGTATTACTAGAGCACAATCCTCGCTAAGAGGGAGTGTTGATTTTGGGTAGCATCGGATGTACTCTAGCCATGAAAATTAGTGGAGAGGCTAAGGCACATGAGATCTCCAATACCCAAAAGGGTTTGGGCAGATTCTAAACAGTTTGAGAGATATTAAAATAATTAATATAATTAATGGAGTCCCTAAGTCTAAACTTAGGGAAAATAAAATATTAATGTGTATTAATATAAAATTGTGTTAGAATGGTCCAAAAGTCATGGATCAATGAAGATCTAATCTTACTCATTGATTATGGACTTAATCTTGGCCGTTGATTTGTCAATGAGAAAAGTGTAAGAGGAGGCTTGAGGGTCACTTGGAGAACACACCAAGAGATCAAGATTTCAACTTTCTAGGGATGGGTTTGCTGAGAAAGTTGAGAGACTGATCTAAAGTTGCAACTGAGGGAAAGTGAATACAGAAGTAGAGAGGTAGAGATAGTGCCATGGAGGATTAGCATAGCAGCTAGGAAAGCTGATGCAGAGGGCAGAAGCTGGAACTGTCGGAATTGTCAAGAATAGCTGGAATTGTTGGGAACTATCAGAATAGCCGGGAAAACTAACGCAGAGGGCAGAAGCCGGAACTTCCGGGAACTTCTGGAACTACCAGGACAGTTGATGCAAAGGGTAGAAGCCAGAACTGTCGAGAACAGTCGGAACTACCGTAACTACCGGGGAAGCTGACACAGAGGGTAAAAGTTGGAACTACAGAGAACAACCAGAACTATCGGGAATTTCCGAGAAAACTGACGCAGAGGGAAGAAGCCGGAACTGCTAGGAACAACCGAAACTATCGAGAAAGCTAAGGCAGAGGGAAAAGGAGGCTGACGTTGGGGTTTTTCGTGGAGAAGAATGGTGTTGAGGGTTTGCCAAAGTGTTTATATAAGGTTTCAGCCAGAGCATCTATCTCTGAAGGAGAGGTACTACTGCTGAGATTTTTCTCTGTTGGGTGAGCTGGATTTGGCACCCAGATTGTATTCTAAAACTGCTTAATAAATCAAACCCTCAAATAGCTGCACCAGTTTTCCTGCATTGGGCTTTTCCAGGGACATTAGTCCAAAAACAATGGTGTCACTTGTGTGCTTATTTATATTTCCTTCAATTGATGATTTGTAATGTGATGAGCATGTACTTGTATTTATTTCCAGTATTTACATGGTAAATAACTTGTTAATTAACATAACAAGTAGGTAGGAATAAATCAGTAAAGTGCATGAAGGGTTTCTAACGTGTTAGACTTAGAGATTCCTACAAAGATAACAAACCTTTTTCTTGCCATGTTTTCCATGACTTCTCTGATATGAGAATATTTCTCTTTGATAGTTTGTTGCATGTTTAAAGGCCCATTTTCTGTCCAAGTCCACCAATTAAAATTCATGCTCAATCAAGTCTTCATCCTATATATGTGATCCCTATTTTGTCGATGTAGAAGGCTTGGCCCTTTTCTCAACCTAAGAAGTAAACACAATAATTTTTACTCTTTGATACATTCTAGTCACCTCAGGTCTAGGTGCTTTAAGAACCTCCACTAATTGGCTTGATGATCATACCTCCATCTGTTGTGTTGGTATGTTTTGATGTTTAAGTGAAACATCAGTCTCATTCCATTTCAAAGTGTTTTCTATGAAAGAATCCCATGTCATGTTTTTCTCTGCAAGCTGATGGAGAAATACATTCTATATCAAGCTATGATGAAAAAGGCTAGGGTAGTTTTCTTTGTTTTTCACATGTACCTTCTCAGACATTTTGACAAGGCTTCTACATAGATAATTGCACATGTTGAGAGGTTTTTGAGCTGTGAAGTGCATTAGAAGTTAGATGTGATATGCATAAAATCTAGAAAATCTTCCCTCACAGGTGAAAAACTTCATGACAACCTTCATTAATGGAGCATACTTCTCCAACAAGTACCTAAATGGGATAATGTGTTTATGGCTCTCCTTATAGGGTGTTTTCAATAAAGACCTGTAATGTTCAAGATCCAAATTCATACCCTTAAACCAGTATTCTCCATGATCAAGTATCCCTGTAGCAAGTGAAATAACATCCACTGAAAATGTAAACTCAGCCCCTACTATGATGACCATTTCCCCTTTCAAATGAGTGGCAATCCAATTTGTCAACTGTTCATGAAAGCCTACATCGCATACCCTTTTGCAAAACTCTACACAATTTACATCTTCAAAACATTGCTTGATGAAGGGTGATGAGTTGATTTAATTTCACTTGGTAGGCTCATATCTGAGGATTTTGCCTCCTTTATAGTGTTTTTTCCTTTTTGGTGAAGAATATACCTCCATGATGGTAGAAACCCTAGAATCAAGAAAATGGAAAAACTAGTGAGGAATGAGTGAAAGGATGAAATGAGGGGTTTGAGGAATGGAAATGATGGTAGGGAAATTTTTAGGAGATGAGTAGGGACTACAAGAAACTTATTAAGCTTAAATGAAGTGAAATGAGGGAAAATAATTCTTATGAGAATTTGTAAAATAGAGCTTCTAGGAAATCTGCTCAAACTTCTAGGTATGAGCTAGGGTTTAGTTAAAGGTGAGGAAATTTGATGATTTATAGGTTGTTTAGTGAATCAAAGTGTATTTTAAACATGTACAGAGGTGTGAGGTGGAAGATTTACATGTTTAGAACATTAAAACTAGACAAACCATTAGTTACCCTAGCTTGCAGCATGAAAATTTCACCTAAAACCCTAGATGAAGAGAACTTACATTTGAATTCATCTTGCTAAAGGAAAAATGTAGCAGAGTGTTATACTTACTTGGGAACAAGTTTAGGATAGCAAGAAATAAGTTTGCAAACTTCAAAATCAAATTTGGGTGAGTTTTGAAGAGTTTCGGGCTGCTCTGGCACAAGCGCAACGCAGTCTCTGGATGTGCGGCGCCAAAGCACAGCGCAGCGTTTGGAAGCACAACGCCGTCCTCAAAAGCACAATGCAGTCTCTAGAAGCACAGCGCCACCAATATTTGACCAAATTTTCCTAGAAACTCATGTTTTTTTCACCAATTGAGGAAAGAGCTCAGTGAATAAAGGAGAATAGAAGGCAAATGAAATGAGTTTGGAACCTTTTGGGTTTTTATAGGCAAGTATGATTCCCTTTTGAATAGAAATGGGCCCCACATACCTTTTCAAAACCTAATTGTTCACCTTTAAACTAAGCCGCTTTGGAGAGCTGAAACCTGAGTTGCTTTTTACCTTTTTGAATAGTGTGACTTCTTCTTCTAAAACCTTTGAGATTGAAACCATGAATAACTTATGAAAATTCATCAAACTTATGCCAAAGAGCTTCTTGTTACAACTCATTTAATGTTGGATTTACACATGATGAGGATGGACCTTGAAACCCTAATGACTTAATGAAGACATGAGACTGAATGGAATGTTAATGATGATGACAGATATAATGAAAACATCATTTTTATTATGATTCCTTCATCTAAGTGAGGTAAGTGACTAGCATGTGTGATTTTTCCAAAAGAATGAAGACCTTCCTAGACAAACTAGCCATTGAACAAATTTTACTCTAAAAACCTAGTGACATGATAAAATTTGATGTTGAGACTCTTGATAGACTTGGTAAAAGCATATTAACACTAACAGAACCAAACATCAACAATCTTACTGTTGGTGGCTAGATTTGCATACTTTTACTCACCCTTTTCACCTTGTTCTTTTATCCATTTCACGCCAATAGTGGTTAATCAATATCTTAAATTGCATAGGTATACCTCTTGTCATGTCTTTATGGATTATTAGTTAATGAAGCATAGTCGTAGGGGATTATTACCTAAGTGACTTGCTAATTCAGTTATTTCTATAGATTTAAAGGGAGAATGACCAGGATCGTGATTCAATGAACAATGTTATCAAACTGACAGTGCTATTCTTGAATGTTGGATGCAACAGTGAATAGCCCCTTGATTGACACAGTATTATATTTTAAGATTCTGTTTCATTTTGAAAACCACCATGTAATTAAGGGAAGACAGTGTCGTAATTCTAGGAGTTGTATCATTGACAAATTGTATAAAGTAGAGTTGCAGGCTATGAAAGTGAACACTATTAAGAGGCATTAAGCTGCAAAAGAATACTCTAACTTTGAGTCTGTAACAACACAATTGTAATATTTCTTTTATTAATGACAAGTTGATCTATTGAGCATATTGTGATTCTTTGATTTCACCACAGCCCTGATCAGGGAGTTGGCCCCACTCTCTTGACTAGGTGTTGCTAGATTATATGTGTGTTATGTTTATTTCTGTAAGTTTATTATTGTTGTGAATGTTTATCAGTGCATTTTTGTGAGTTCTTATTGTTGTTACTCGTATTTTCTATTGTAGTTATTACTCTATGTTACTCTTATCTCTTGTTACAGTATTGCTTGTGGTTACACATTGATGAATTTATAGTTAATGTTCATTGTTGGCTAGGGAAATTGTGGCCTACACATACAGTGCATGATAGCCTTGAAACAACTCATAGAGCCTTGGGTTGACATTTAAATGTGGTTTGGGTGAGTTGCATGATTCATACTTGACCATCAACACTTACCTCTAGGTGGCTAGGCATAAGTAAGCACTAAATTGTAAAGCCAATAATATAACCTACAAGGGCACAAATCATATAGATAGAATTAATCTTTGCAAGCTATTGTAATAATTGTGTCTAAGGAGTTTATGTAAAAAATGCATATTAGGTTTTATACTTGTCTAAAATATGCCAACTAGTTGTCTCAAACTAGACAACTAAGTATTTTACTCTTAGTGTTATGTTGATGGTGTATTTTCTTCAATTTTATGTGATTTTATTGATATTTAAATTTATACTTTTTTTTTCCATTGTTAAGGTTTTCAAATTCACATATCAGACCGATCTCTTCTTAGTCTTATTGGATTTCATGTTAATGTACTTAGCTAATAAATGAGAAATTTAGAATTAATAAGTTCTCAATAATATTAATATATATATATATATATATATATATATATATATATATATATTATATATATAGATATATATATATATATATATATAAACATAAATTTACTTGTAGATTTCTTATCACTAAATGTTAAGCATTGTCCTTTATAACCATGTATTAAAAACAATGTTTTCCAATTATACAAAGCACAATGTTTTGTTTTTTACCTTGCAAATAGAGAAAGTTATGAGAACATGTTAGCACCAGTTTCTTGGCATTGTCTTTTAAGTGAGGAGATTGTTGGAAAGTTAGACCAATTCATCATCAATTTGAATCAAAAAAAGATTAAATTGCAAAAAACTAAAAACAGAGAACTAATAATCTGATAAACTATTTTTAGGATCATAAAACTTAAAATATCATTTCATTTCATTTATAAAAATTACAACTTTTACCATAAAAATAAAAATTAAATCATTCGCCTTTCATGATGCTCACATATAGATTGAAGCAAATCATTCGCCTTTCACAATGCTCACATATAGATTGAAGAAAATAATGTTTTTGGAGTCGTGAGGCGGAGGAATTGCCCGGACGGCCAAAAGTGGCCGGAATCTGGGCAAAAAAATTTCAAAAAATCTTGTACAAATAGTGTTTGAATCGTGTTTTTGATGGTGGAAATAGATTTAGCACCATCAAAAACGTTTAGAACACCTAAAATTTTGAAGTTTAACAACTATAACTTGGAATTACAAAAATCCTTGCCGGATTTTCTCTAAATATGACTAGAATTTCCATAACTTTCCAGGCAATTCCTCCAATTAGTTATACTACAGCAATGTTTTTCATTGATTACATTGATTATGTTGTTGATTTTCGATTTTCCATCCTTACGTCAACATTGAAAATGAAACTTACTTAACCAAGTTAATGTCAAGAATTACACTCGGGATTCCAAACCATGTAATGAAAATGCATGGTATAAATTTGACTAGCCAGTGTTATATTTCTAGCCATAAATTCTTACATAGCCAAGTAATATTTGTGCTAACAAGTTATTAACACATAATATCATATCTCTTACGGGTTATTAAATCTTCTTTATTTCAATTCATATCCCGAGTTGCTCTTGCATGTAAAAATGATTACATTACATTTCATAACTTTATGAGAGGAAAGACATTGGGTTCTTGACGTGGACCATTCGATTCGAACAATTTTGAAGGTGGCAATAAATATATAGATCCGATGATCTCCTTTAAGGTAACCCTTTAGAGTTTCCCTTTTCCTTCTAAAACGCCCACTATGTTGCATTAAAAAGAAATGCATACCTTATTTATAACCAAGAACGTTTCTGATGTATTTATTCAATGGTATAAATATAAGATACAAGATACGATTGGAAGTGTGTCTAATGAATGTATGTTGCTTAATATGAAAATGTTGTTACGTAGAAATGGTGAAAACACGTAATAACAAAGCTCTTTCAAGATGTTACAATTGCGATGTTATTTATATTTTATTGTATTATATTATATTATAGTTGTAAAATTTGATTATTATTAGTTTAAATTTTTCTTAGTCTTGGATTTATTAAGCACTAAGAGATCAAATTTTTCGAGGTGCAAAGCTTTTTTTTGAGTGTAAATTTTGAGAAAAGTTTGCATCTCGAGATATTTGATTCCTCTCAGCACTTAATAGATTTAGGTTTAATAATGTTCAATATTGTATAGTACTATAGAATATATGTATTTGTCTATGTGTGTCTCTTTCTTCTTCCTTCTCTCTCTCCATCCCTCTCTCCCACATCTCTCTCTCCCAACCCTCTCTCTTTCCCCCATCTCTCTCTCTCTCTCTCTCGCTCTCTCTCTCTCTCTCTCTCTCTCTCTCTATATATATATATATATATATATATCTTCCTCCATCTCTCCTTTGTCTCTCTTTCTCACCTCCCAAATACACATGCTCTCTCTCTCTCTCTCTCTCTCTCTCTCTCTCTCTATATATATATATATATTATATATATATCTTCCTCCATCTCTCCTTTGTCTCTCTTTCTCACCTCCCAAATACACATGCTCTCTCTCTCTCTCTCCATATCAATCTATCTCCCTCTCCCTCCCCCCCATCTATCTCTCCTTCTTTGTCTCTCTATTTCACCCTCAAGCATACACATACTCTCTCTCCATATCTATATATATCTCTCTCTCCCCCTCCCTCTTCCTCTCCCTCTCTCTCTCTTACCTCCCGTTCACCTCTCCCCATCACTCTCTCTCTATCTCTCCCTTGTCACTCCCTCCCTCTCTCCAACTTTCTCTCTCTATGTCTTTCTTTCTCCCTCCAACTCCATCTCTCCCTCCCTCCCTCTCTCAAGTGCTCTCTCTCTCTCTCCATCTCTCCAACCTCTCTCTGTCTCTCCCCCTCCAACTCCATCTCCCTCTTTATCCCTCTCTCCCCCCTCCTCTCTCTCTCCCCTCCTCTTTCTCTCTCTCTCTCTCTCTCTCTCCCTCTACCCTCTAGCTCTAACACTATCTCCCTCCCTCTCTACTCTTCTGCCCCTCTCTTCTTCCACTCTCCCTCTCTCTCACCCCCTCCATCGATATGATCGACAAGTGTCACTCTGTGTAATCAATAATATATGTAAGGTCTAATATAATAATATTTATAATGGAGATTATTATTATTATAATATATTGGAATAATAATAATCAATAGTATTAATTATTATACCAATAATAATATACAAAGAAATAAGTTGTTAAAAAAATAATAGTATATTAACCTTACATTATAGACAGGCTAATTTATTCTGATTAAACTGGTAGCTCACTGCCTTACATTTTTCATTTTACATTTTACATTACATTATATTTTCCATTTTACATTACATTACATTTACATTTACATATGTTTTAATTGAGTCTTAATTTAAAATATGAGGGCAACATTTTTTTGTTTGTTTGTCAAGTTGTCTATGATCCTCTAGGCTTGACCAATGGCTTGAGGAGCTGCGACATAAGGGCATTTGATCCGTCAAAGTCACCCGAGGATCGCACCCGACCTAGGCCATATCAGCTCTTAGTTGACTGGATTTTTTTAGCATTTCTCCTCCCCCTAGCATAGGGCACAACCATCCCTCAGGAGGTTTGATCCTAGGTTGCCTTTCTGATGAGGTCCATCCTCAACCGATTATGCTAGTGGGACTTGAAATATGAAGCTGACATTTAATTTTGTTTGTTTTTCGCTTTTCTTTTGTTGTTGTTTTTTCTATAAAATTTTCCCGACATTTAAAAATTGTTGAATTACTTACATTATCCCTCAACATCTCCCTCATACTAGGTTGTAGAGTGTCTCTTGGCACAAAAAATGTGATGTTATTTACAATATTCTATTGTATTATTGTTGGATAATTTGGTTATTAATTAGGTTGTTTCTATGTTTTAGTATGTATAATTGATATGTTTAAGGAATAAAAGTTATTCAAGGTATTGGTGGTCTTATGTAATTTGCATTGGGTTTGTTAATTAGTTCTTATTTTGGATAAAGCCTTAATCTATATGTTATTCGATGAGCCTAAAAATATGATTTTCTTTGGAAATATGGTATTTCATATTGAAAACATTTCATAACATGTGGATTCAAAGTGGAAATGGTTATCATACATATATCTTTGTCCAAATCATTCATAAGAGGCTTCAAGTGTAATTTCTAATGTGATTCATGTCAATCATTGCGTCATTAAATCTTTATTCTACAATATATTTGAATTATGCCAATTTAGGAAACACCTTAATGTCTCCCACATATCCATTATATTACTTAATATTATCCAACTTTCAAATATTGAAGATAACATAGGGGAAGTGTGTGTGGCACTTTCACCTTTTTTAATTTTTTGTACTAGAATATCAAGCTATGTAGTTCCATCGCACCTATTATTCTTTTGGAAACAATCAGTGGATGGTCATCAATTGACTATAAGAGCCAACCGAGTAGTTTATTGAGTGGTTGATTGTGTATTTGACTAATAAGATAAGCTAACTAGAATATTCAACCATTGGATGGAACAAGGTGGATATCAAGGAATTTGTTGGGCACCCTAATCAATGTATATGGACTAGATCTTCCTCAATTTGTAGGAATTGGTTACATTTCGGTGCCATAAAAGATTTCTCCTATGGATTGATCTGGTGTGTTCTCTAACATATCTTTTCTAATGCATTTTGATATGTTCTTTATATACTAAGATATGGTAGCTTATGCTTAATTTTTGTGATGATGTCTAACAACACCACCTCTTCTTGGAATCATTAGCTCTCTTATCTACCTAATTCCATATTTCTCCAACATAGTATGAAATACATATGAAATAAATAAATTTGATCTCTCAAATTTTATTTTGGGCATCCAAGTTCTCTTAATGGATGATTGTATTTTAATTTCTTAACTTAAATATGCAATGGATATATTGTTAAGATTCAATACGGAAAATTGTAAACCTTGCTTTGCCCTTTTACTTGAGATTGAAGTTGATGTAACCCTTAGTCAACAACTAGATGATAGCCTCATTTATATAACTCACAATTAATTTGATATTTACCTTGATATTCATGTTATTTCCTAGTTTATGCAAGATCCATGAGAAATGGATAAGAAGGCTACAAATATTTATTGAAATTAGGTTTATGATACTTTGCACTCTACTTGGGGTTCATGAAGCTACAATTATTTGGGTGGGGGGGGAGGGGGTTGGTGGGGACTGGGCCGGGGGCGGGGGGGGGGGGGGGGGGGGGGGGGGGGTGTTGGTGGAGGGCTGGGTGCAGGGGGGGGGGGAATAGGCTGCGTATAATTTCACCTCTTGAATCTCCAAAGAATTGTTTAGATGGAGGGGTTGTTAGAACAACATGTTATACAAGTTCATGATACTTCTAACTATTTGATAGGAAACTAGTCAATGGTAAGTCAACTAGGAGAGTTGAATGAGTGGTTGACTAAGTATTTTACTAGTCAATTGAGTCGAATAGAATAGTTGATTGTTGAAGATAATGTGGTATATTTTAAGAAATATATTAGGCATCTTATCTATTGTTTGTGGATTAAAACTTCCTCACATCAAATGAATTGGTTACAACTTGGTGTTATAAAAGGATAATCCTATGGGTCAATCTAGTGTATGTTATGTGCTCTAGTGCATTTTGATGTGTTATTCATCTATTGAGCTATTCTAGATTTTGCTTAAGTGTTTTAAAGGAATATATCAACACTCACTCTTCTTGGATCCATTAACTCTCTAATATACCTAATCCCATGGTGCTCCAACATTTTGAAGTGGTTGATACAACCACATGTTTAGAGTAACATTTAAGGTGATTTTTAACCCTATTTTCAATATGAAAAAATGCATACCATTGAACCAAATTCAAAGCTATAATATTGAACTAAGGATACCTTCCTATATGATATTGTGGTTATTCATCTAATTCCAAAAGTTTTCATCATCTCAAAGTTCAAGAACAAGATAAAGTGAATATAAGTTAACATTACAATTCCCTAGTTCTTAGGAGTGAGGAATGGAGGAGTTAGAACAAGGCTAAATCTTTCAAATTTTTATTAAGGTCCTAAATGGGAAGTCCTTCCTCTTTTGGGTCTTAAGTTTAGACGCAGTGGAAAATATTAAGAAGATTATTGAGAACCAGTTGGGTTTTAATACACATATATAGTATCTCCTTTACAAATGAAATAAATTCTAGGATTTATCTCAGATGCAGGATTACTACATCTCAAGAAATTCCACCGTTGTTTCGAACTTTAGGCTATGAGGGAGTGCTTTGGGATCTAGGAACCTTGGAGGTTCTGTCTCCTATAATGATGCAGTGAAAGGTAAGAGTTCAAATCCATCGTATCTTCCATAGTACAATTGTTTACCTTATATTGTTGAAAAACTTCAACAAGTGCCTGCCATTGTAGGTAAACCTAACAAAGGTAAATCAATTTTTTTCTATTCTCCAATCCAGGGCATTGATCTGTAGATTCAATGGTTTTCGGCCAAGGTATAATGTTTTGCATCAGTTGGTTTACACAAATTGGACTAATAATTGTGATCTCTATCTACACTCAAAGGGTTTCTTTATTGTTTAGTTTGACACTCAAGAAGATTTGGAGAGATTGTTGAAACACGGGAAATGGTTTTGGGGCAGAGCAGGGCTCTTCATCTTGTAGCTGAATTGTTTTATCCATATCTCTCGAACAGTAGAGTGGATTGACCTAAAATATTTTGAGCATGTTTCCATCATCCTTATGCACTTCCCCATAAAACATATTTTCCAATGGATGCATGAATCTCGAGAAAAACTAAAAATGGTTGTAGGTGATGGAGGCCAATTTCTCAAAATGTGTGTACTAGAATTTGCTGAAATTTCTTAAGCATGTTACCATAATCCATATGCATCTCCCCATAAAACAACTCAACAAATGGATGCACGGTTTACAAGATATGATAAAAAAAAAAAATTCTTCTCTATGTATTTTGGCCTCCTCTAGCAAAACAGAAGCCTCCTTTGGCATTTTAGGATATGGAGGAAAATGAATGGAAAAGGCTTGGAAATTATGGGTGGATGTTGTAAATGGATGAGGGTGGATTTCCATGTCCTTGGTTCTGTTGGAGAATCTAAGCAAAGGAGGAAAAAACCTAAGTTTGAATTTCTTTGACTAGGTGTTTAATTAACTTTTCTTTTGGTAGCTAACTTGTTTTTGTTTTCTTGCAGAGGTTGGAGAGAACCTGAATTCATCAAAGAGAGATACATGGAGAAAAAAAAACTTTTCATTTTTTCAATTTTTTTTTCTCTTTTTCCTTAGGCCTACTAGTTGCCTCAATGAGGTTTTCAACTAGTAGGTCCGCCTAGGTGGCTCAAAGGAGGTTTTCACCTAGGATATTTTCTTGTTCTCTTTTTATTTTTTTTTCCAACCCATTAACTGCCTCATGGAGGTTTTCAATCAATTATCCAATCTGAGGTGCCTCAAAAGAGGTTTTCACCTGATATTTTATTCTTTTCCTCTTATTTTTTCCATTTTTTTATTTCTTTTTTTATGTCCTCTACTTGAAAAAACAAAATCTCTTTCAAGTGTATGAATACTTCCAATGGAGCCATGTGCATAGCAATATGACAGATAAACTCATGTGTAGGATCAAAACATATGCTTTGACATGTACCAGAATATTAGAGGCCAAATGATTTGACTTTGATGATATCAAACATTGTTGAAGAAGAGAGTGATTCTCCATCTTGTTAATTTTGTGGAGCCAAAACTCAATATAGTTTTGATGCCCTTGTTTTTCTTGATCATCTGCATCATTATTCATGTCTTCTTCTACCATGACAGTCAAATATTCCTCTTTTTCTTGGTTATTCTCTTCAACATATGGAGGATCTGAAGGTAAACATGAGGGAACTTTCTCAATCTTTAATTCTGATGTATGCTCTTCATCAAGTTCATCCCACGATTCTTTGTTCTTCTCATTTGAATCTTATTTTTTTTAATGTTGTCCTTCAATGATGTCAATAGAATCTTTTTTTTACAATAGTCTTCCTGCGCTAAGATGAATACCATTTATATCAAGAGGAGATGTTTGGAAGTGTTGTACCTCAGCATTGTAACTGGGTTGAGATACTTCCTTGTGTGGGTTTGGAAATGCTGGTACAAATAGTTGAATGGGAGTGGATCTTTGAGATGGATGTGATTGAGGTTGTGGTTGTGGTGGAGGTGGATAGTAGGGATAACATGGAGTTGGGTATGGAGGATATTGAGGAATATATTGAGGATATTATGGATTTCTCCAATAAGTTCTTTTCCAACCCTGTTGCCAATATTGGTTTTGGGGTTGAGATGGCTAAGGTTGCCAAGGAAAGAGTGTGTTCCAATTATTTTGAGATGGATGAGCATAAGCTTGAAATTGTGAATTAGGTTCTTGCATCATATCGGGTTGACTAGGCTTCTATGGTCTTATTAGATCTACATAACATAGCTTCTTTGGTGATTGACATGATCCATTATCCTCCTGGTAAACTTCCTTCAACCTTTGTAATGATGGGAGATATTTAGTAGCATGTGATTCTGCATGGACAACAAAAATATCGACATGTTCTTTTTGCTCATTTCACATTCTTAACATTTATACTTATTCACTTATATTGCTAAGAATTTTTTTTTAAAGTTATCAAGCAAATTTCCAATTTCAACTTGACTTATGATCTTGATGTTGATTTACTTAATCTTGCCCTTCCTCTTGATATGCGCTTGCATATTTCACAAATGTCTTCAAATGATAATTGGTATACATCAACTCTACTCATGAGATAAAGGATAGCAATACACTCATCTCTAATTGTTCTAAGTAAGAGTGTTTTTAGTGTGTCATATCCTAAATGATGTAAATTTTCGGTCTTAACATTATACATGAATCTCTATTAGATCCTTAAGGCTCTAATCTTCTTTTTGATTCATTCTAAATATTTCTTCTTTAAGATCATAATATTTATATTTTTCTAGAAATATATTTTGCATATCATGCCATGATCTTATTGAATTAGTCCCTAAACTCATGAACCATTTAATATCTTGAGTGTTTAGTAAGTAACCACAAAATCTACAAATGATTTCAAATTCAAAGAGAAAGGTTTTTGGATCCTCTGACCTCATATCATGGAAATTGGAAAGGGAAGAAGGAGGGATGTTCTTCATATGAACATTGATATCAGTGTCTTGAATGGGAAATCTAAGAAGATCTCTTCATTGTCATCATCTCCATCCATTTCTTCTACCTTATCTGCCATATGTTTTTATTCTACATACAAAAGTGGATGGTGATGTGGATCGTACTGCACCACATGATGAAATGGGGGGTTTGGTGTTGGAGAAGCATTTTTTTACAAAAAAATTGAATAAGAATTCTAATGTAATGAAATTTCTGAAATGAAATATTCCTAATGCAATTTTTTGTTTTTACAAAAATGGATCCACGATGTCGCATAGTGAATCCTTCACCTGATCGATCATGCAAGGAGGATCAATATTGAATATCATATGAAAGATAATTGCAAATAATTGCTTAGCCAATCTGTTATATGTGCCTCTGGAGCTTGATTTTGATAACACTCTGTAGTGAAAGTAAGCTGGGAACTTTTACTAAGGGGCCTAGTTCGAGTACATTTCTGGGAACGCATATTGTGAACAAATCCCATCTAGTAGAAATGCAAACATATAGAATTTATGGGCCTGGTTCACCCTAAAAGATGCTTTTGCCTACCCCACATGATGTTGCAACTCAAATGACAATATATTTACCTAATTGAAATATTTCCCACAGTTTACCACCATATTGAGCATATATATCCACTTTTCCTCAAACACCTCAATGTTCTTCTGCCCATGCAACCGAAAAACATGGAAATAAGATATTGATATACATCTCTACGAATCTTGGTCAAATAAATTGCGGAAGGTCGATGGAAAAAATTAGCAAACTCTTAGCACCATGATTTGATAATGTCAATTGCATTGAGGTTGTCCCATATGATGTAGAAGTCTTTATTTTCATATTCTATGGGCCTAAGAATCTTATAGTATGTTTTCATTTCTTCTCCATAATAAGTGGCAAGATGACCACCACTCCCACTGCGAAGCACAAGATGAGAGTCATCCATATGGGTAATGATCCATTAAATCACTATTTCACAGTGGATGATAGAGAATTTTCATGTGATCCTATGCATCCTAGACTTCTTAATGTTGATGTACGCTTCCAATTCCTCCAAGTTCTCAAGAAACTTTTCTGCATGAATGTGTTGTATATACCACTCCATTTGACCTTAGTGGACTTATCAATGAAGCAATGTGTGTCTACATAAATGGGAATGGTTGTCTTGGTAACTTCAATAGGTTCCTTAATGCTTTCTTTTGAGACTTCTTTAGAGGTCACTTTACGAGGAGGCATGTCTCTAACAGATGATGAAATGGAGGCAATACTTGTAGCTTGAACACCCTTTTGTGGAAACACACTAATAATGACAATATTAGCTTAATGCAACCTAAATATGTAACAAAATTTCATAAATCATGTACAAAGAGCCATCAAATGTAACTGATCATGAAAATCTATCAACGACAGTACAAAATGACTCGCATGCATAAAACAATAAGCATGCAAACTAGGAGGGTGCACTTTCAAAGCATGAAGGAAGGTACTAGGCCCATTTAAGGCTTTGTAGTGCACTCATGCCCACAAGCAAGTGAAGAAAACCATCAAGGATGCATTGGCACACTCCAAAGGGTTCAAGAGGTGAGTTCTTGGGCCTTCAGGCCTTCAAAGTGCACTAATGCACTCAAGGAGACAAAGAGGGTGCACTAGCACACTCCGAAGGGGCGAAGGAACATATTTTTGAGCCTTCAGTCCTTTAGGGTGTGCTCATGTGTTCAAAGGCAAGGAAGATGCACTGGCGCATGTCAAAGGGATGGAGGATGATGTTGTCAGGCCTTCAGGCCTTCGAGGTGTGCTCATGCGCTCAAGGGAGGGCATAGGTATTCATGATGAAGGAGTGCGCTCAATAGGAAATGGGGCCATTCTGGGCACAATTTTTAAGGTTGATCGGGCTTCCAGTTTTATAAGTGTTCTCTACCTAAGGATGGCTCAAGAACAAGTCTAACATCAATATTTATGGTAGAAATGAGGAGAAGAAGGGTCTGCAAGCTTATATGGACCCTGTTGTAATCATGTAGAATGTGAAAGGTTGAGGAATGTGCATATTTTTGGCATGTGACAACAAATTAACACTTGCAGAACCAATATTAAACATAAATGCCTGCAAATAAACTGAAAATTGAAGAAATTCTAGCAATAAAAGCAATATCGACAATGAAATCATGACAGGAAATCAAAATATTTTACATGAAAAACATACTTGTATGCAGGTTAATGAAGAGTTTCTTTATCTACAACTATGATCCCAACCAAGATGAGAATGATTATGGAAATGAATGATTAACCTGGGTTAATTTAAAAGAGTTTACATGAAAATTTGTTTCATGCACGATTTCCACCTGTCAATGAGTGAAAGGATTAGTTAAGGGAAGTTAAGTGGGATCCTATTTTCTAGGAGTGTGCCCACATGCAACAAAGAGGCACATGCATGCATCTAGGAAGAGTGCATGTCTTCGGCATGAAGGATTGCTCTCAAGTAGGGTGCACTTTCTTAGCATGAAGGATTGCACTCAAGAAGGACGCACTTCTTCAGCCTGAAGGAGTATGCTCAACTCAAGTGCATGTCTTCATCAATTTGAAGTGTGCTTTTGACTTAAAGAGTGTTTTTCATGTTTTTGTTTGCTTTTGATGCTTTTATGTGCTTTTTTTTAATGTGTGCATGGTGTAAAGGCTAGTTTCTAAGTCAAGATAACTTATGATTTCACCTATCCATGGACTAGATAACCTAAGCGATTCTAAGGATTAGGTGATGACACTTAGCAAACATTGACTTAGGAGGATGTGGCACTAGGATAAAACAAACAAATATCAAACAACAAGGCAACACTAGGGGGCTTGAAATAACGGTTCATGTAGGCTCCGAAATTGACTTAGGAAGATTTTTTGGAGGGTTGTTATCACAACAACAACACAAAAAAGTCATATAAGTCCAATGTTTTATTTGTTGTTATTGAGGACTAAAAATATGCATTGTTTAATACTAAAATATTAGCAATAAAATCCTTTAGTGCCAAGTGCGGATATTCTCACATTGAAAGCTTCCTCTGCACAATGGACTTCCTTTTCACTTTTGCATGTATGCCTTATTTGAAACATATTAGGAAATATGAACATATACATTATTTACAACTAAAATATTATTAATAATATAAGCATAAAGTATGTATTTTTAATACTAAAATATATAATCAATTAAATAACAATAGTATGCATCATTTACAACTAAAATATTATCAATAATCTAAACATAGACAATGTTATTCAAAAAATATGCATTATTTAATACTAACTGGCTAAGTGCGATGATCATAGCAATGGAAGTCCTCAATGAGAAATGCAGAGATCCACACAATGAAGGCTTTAAAGCTTCCTTTGTACAATGAATCAATTAAATAGCAACAACATACATTATTTGCAACTAAAATATTATCAATAATATAAGCATACTTGGAGACAAAAATGGTAGTAGTATACATTATTTACAATTAAAATATTATCAATAATATAAACATAAACAATGTTATTATCTGCATAATGAAAATTTGAAAGCTTCTTCCACACAATGAACATTATCCAGACTTTTGCATCTCATATAAACAGTTTTTTCTTAATGAAATGTGGTTTGGTAGACAATTTTTTTTCACCTAGCACAACTTTTGCTCAATTGACTACTGATAAGAATTATTTATAACTACAATATGAGAAATATTATTATCAATTAGTGCAAAGCATGAAAATCAACACAAAGATCACTTTCGCACAAGAGCCTAAACAAATAGATATCTGAAATATTTGAAAATATGAAAAAAAAAACATTATTTACAAATAAAGTATTATCAATAACTTTGTACATGTCAACCACTTACTAATATAGTTACTCAATCTAGTGGAGTCTAACACAGAGCATGTGGCCAAGACAGAAATGTGGGTGAAATACAGACCCCATTAAATTAGATGTAGAGACAGGGAGATATGCATTATTTATCACTAAAATATTTTCAATAATATCGTATAATTTCAGTGCTTGCTTCAGTGTTATTGTGAATTGGAAATATCCATTGTTTAATACTAAAATATTAACAATAAAATAATTTAGTTTGAGGTGCAGCGACTCACACATTGAAAGCTTCCTCTACACTTCCGGACATATGCCTTATTTGAAACATATTCGGAAATACAAACATATGAATTATTTACAATTAGTAATATTATTAATAATATAGACATAAAGCATACATTTTTAATACTAAAATATATAATCAATTAAATAGAAAAAGTATGCATCATTTACAACTAAAATATTATCACGAGTCTAAGCATAGACAATGTTATTCAACAATTATGCATTATTTAATACTAAAATATTAGCAATAAAATCCTTTTTGCTAACTGAGGCAATCTGCACATTAAAAGCTTCCACTACACAATAAATTTCTACTCAAATATTAGCAATGGAAGTCCTCAGTGCGAAATGCGGACATACACACAATGAAGACTTCAAAGCTTCCTCTATACAATGAATCAATTAAATAGCAACAATATGCATTATTTGCAACTAAAACATTATCAATAATATAATTATAGCCAATGTCATTGCAAATAGAAAATATGGAATATGTTTTAATAAACAAAGAGATCTTCTGGAAATATCACCAATTACTAAAATATTAGCAATAAAAGCTTTTAATGTGAACATATTTATCAATTAATAATACAATTGATCAATAATCATTATTGAGTAAAAAGATAGCTTCCACTCTACGAAAATCGTTATGCAAAGAGAATCAATTAAATAGTGGTAACGGTAGGGACTATGTTGCATAGAATCTATTCCCCTTGTTTTTACTAAATATCCAAGATATCCTTTTTTATGACATTTTTCACACCCACTTTTATTTATACCCCTAATATGTTGATCCCAAAATGTTATTCAAATTTTTCCTACTAATCTAGACGATGTCCCTCTTTCCATTTCCTTCAAAAACCATTGCAATTTTTTTTTCTCATGACACGACTCAACCCACACTTAGATTGAATCATGATTCTCTAAAATCTACCTACTAAAATACCTATATCAACCTCCATACATAAATTAAAATACAACACCCCAATGATTATATCCATAGGTGTATTAAAATACCCCCCTCACTAATTTATTACCAAACCATATCTCATTGAAACTTTGTGTAATTTTAAAATATTCAAGATGAAAGAAGATGAATATTGTCTAACTAGCTAACCCCAACCATAGAACTAGTGGAAACCCAACAAGACCTTAAAGAACTCTATCCTTGTAGTTTCAACAAATGTCAATGTTCCATTCTAAATAAGTGGAAAAAACAATTATATATTCATGATTATATAAGGTACTCCTCTTCCACTATCTTCATTGGGAAACTTTTATGGAAGGGGAAATAGGAGGAATGAATTTGATTCTTTGAAGGAACCTGTTGTAGTGGCTACAACCACCCTAAAAAATTTTGGCCTGCACCCAATTTCGGAGCCTCCCTTGATAGTTTCACTCGATGACTGCACACACTCGGGTTCACTTTGTGAGCTCGTGTGAGACTTCGCACCCACCTTGCTTGATCATTTCACCCAAGTTTTTGCATGTTGATGTCAAAGTCACACTTGCGACCATGTTCTGGCTATATTCAGAGTCTTCGCTTCATGTGTACTTGTTGTGTTCGCTATGAAAACATCGGTCGCACTCACACACGGAGTCATATTCACTGTCGTGCAAGCGTCATGACATTCGACCAACTATCAATCACGTGTCACACTTGTCACTTACACCATCAGTCAGTTATGTTGAGCATGTGTGTCTAGATGGTTTGAGTCATCTCGTTTTCAAGTCATGTAAGTGTGTGTTTGCAAGATCATGTATGAATCTTTCTCTCATTCACTCACTTAGTCACTTTGTTGAAGTTTTGATGACTAGATTCCCCTATGATAGCCAGACCATCTCCTTGCCATCGAATCGATCGACTATCACCTACAACAATGCAGAAGCACCAAGCAAGCCATTCCAAGATGCATTGTTCGCAAGAAAATCAATCAACCTTCATGCTAGTCAACCGGAGAGTTTGACTCGGCAACCACCCCGGGACTGACTACCCTCAAAAATTGCCCAGAGGCTGCAGACCTTGCTTGCTCTACTGATTGATAAAATTGCGCATATAGGCTAGATAGACACCCAGTGCCTGTCCATGTCTCCCTCAAAAGATAGAGCAGTTTTTCCAGCCAGCCCTCCCGACAGTCGACCAGCTACTCACCCACAATATTGCGTAGTTTTCATGAGCAATTCCTCTACTACCCAGTAGTCTGCTCAGCTCAGAAACTACGTAGAGGTGACCAACAAGCCATCTTCCTAACATCAACACACTTTTTCTCGCGAGCAGCTCCTGGCAGTGCACTGATAGTTCCCTCCAGGAATTATGCAGTTTTTGCTGCCAAGCTCTAGCAGCTTACTCCCAATTCCCTCCAGGAATTGCACAGTTTTTTTTGCCAAGCTACCGGCAGCTCACTGCTAGTTCCCCTCAATAATTGTGTAGGTTTTTCTTCCAATGACCCTGCAGCTAACTGCCAGTTCTCCTCAGGAATTGGCAGTTTTTCTGCCAAGCTCCCGCTGCTCGCTCGTTCCGAAAATTGCGTAGATTTTTCCTGCCCAACCTTTCCGTAGCCTAGACTGTTCCTCTTAAGAATTACGCAGTTTTGTCCTCCAGCTAAACTAGACCCCATAGACAGTCACTGTTAATCCAGATTTCCCATCGTCATCACCCAATGACTCCTGCGCATTTTTCATCAGCAATGCCTAGAGCCTCCATCTCGCCTCGCAACCTTGTTACCTCTCCCAGTCACCTACATCCGAAATTATCATCCGTCATCGTAGACTAGGAGGTTTATGGATTTGATGTCGTCTCATCATGAGTTACTACAGACACAAGTAAACAAATAAACATGGCATGAAGACGGATGGGATGAACAAAGGGAGCACATGTAGAAGGACAAGTTCACCAACAGACGAACAAACGATGCATGCAAAGAGATGTGCTCGCGAACGAATGATCATGCAAAGATGTGTTCGTGGATGGACGGATGAGAAAACATGCAAGATGTGTTCACGAATGGACAAATGAATGAGCATTCACCTTTTGCAAACAGATGAACCTGTCAAGCTTACCAACATACAAGAAAGGAGCAATGTGTGAATGCAACTTCAAGTGAACCAATGAGCATCGAAGACTCCGCGCACTTTCAACTTGACATGCACACTAGCAGCAACACAAATGTGCCAGCACTGTCATGTCGAGTCATGTCATGAGTCATGACATCCACATCTCTACTGTGGACCATACTATAAATCAATGTAATTTAATGTGGAAGTCCAAGAGACCCACTTGTTGTACGAAGAGTCATGTAAAGTCGAAAATTCATGTAAGTCAAACAGTGATGAGGGTAGTCGAACAACCACAAGGGTCAGTTTCACCCTTGGCTATAAATAACCCCTCATTTGTACATGAAAAGGGCTTTTCACGTTAGCTCATCCCATATAGCCTTGAGAGTCTGTAATCTTTTCTTTGAGAAGTAAGCAGTGGCTCCAATGCCCCGCATGTGGGGTTAGTGATGTATGGTGTAACGATGTGTCTTGGAACTTTCTCTTAATTCGGAAGCCTTCTCACAGACCAGCACATTTTCACACATGTATTGTAACTATTGTAAGACTAATCTTTAACACTTGTAATGCATGTTTCTTTAACCTGTGTTCAACACTTGAACTAATTCACTTGTTGTAATACATATATTTTAATGAAATGTGTTGTATATGTTGTTAACGTTGTCTCACCCGTGTAGACTACTCTCCCGAATGTCAGACAAACCTTTCACATAAAAATTTCTATAACAATCGTTGCACTCACACGGACTAATCTGCTGAGTGTTATACATGTTATCTTCCCTTGTGTGTTGTGACTGCCGCATCTGTGTGGATTTTTCTTCCAGAAGTTATGCATGTCCTGTTTTGTTGCGTGTTCCTAGAAAAGTTGGTACTTCTCCCAATCGACTTGGGACTCACTCCCACCCTTTCCCTCTAAAATAACCATTGACACAAGAGACACTTACAATCACCAGGCATGGGAACCTCACTTCTCACAAGACAAAGCAGACCACTCTCATGTGATAACAAGCAAGAGTTGAGGCAAATCTTTAAGATAATGGAAACCAGGCCATCGTACGGATGGGACTCCCACACCAAATGGTATGAGGTCTAGTTGGGATTTCATACTGGGGTGATCCCATGAATGTTGACGGGTCCAGCACTGTTAACATTTCTGGCGCTAGAAGGAGGGCCAGATGACAAGCTGAGTCCTCACATCTGTTTTGAATCTCTACATATCCATCATGACTAACTACAGAGTTTCTCTTCCAGAGTGTATGTCTTATGGAAACAACTTCGAAATCTCGAAAGAACTCTCAGATAAATTTTCACATAAAGCAGACGATTGTGGAGGCTACGTAGCCTTGGTTAAGAATGCGGTCATTGTTGTAGGCTCATGCAAAAGACATGGAATCTTTGAAGAATACATGACATGCGCGTTGTTCATCTACACGCTTCAAGGGCACCCAATGCACTGGTGTGCCACGCTGCCTGAAAAATCTATTCATTCTCTTGCTCATCTGGTTGCAAATATTTATCGTGCTTTCAATCACTTTAACTGTAAAGCACTCGAAAAAGAAATTATAAAATTACGAAAAGCACCCAATGAATCCGTTGACCAATTTCACACACACTTTTGTAATCTTGCTTACTGATTTCCCAAATATGAAATTGATTGGGAATTTATCGATGGAAGATTTGAGTATCTTCTTCACATATTTGAAAATCTGCAATTCTTGAAATCATTTGAATCCCACTCAACATACCTCGGTGATGGAGCTGTGCAATCACAGGTAGGCACAGTTGTTATCACAAGTGATTTTCCACCTTCACCTCATCAAACAGCTCTACAACTGTGGAGTGATGTGGGAGAACATGCACATGCATCTGTTGAACTGTCACATCCTCCCACCCCACCTACTCTTGATATCTGTGTAGATTTGGCTTGCAAGCCTGTTTGTTGTCACGTGGATTCGTTCCCTCAACCTCTATACCCGTGTTCTGTTGATCCTCTGAATTGTACTATCTTGTGTTCTTCCATTCTAGACTTCTCACCTGCTGTGGACGAGGATCAAGTTGTCGATGGAGTTCGTAATATGCAGCCAACCTGCACCATCATTCATAATGAGTGTGTGTGGGAATATAAAGAAGAACTCACAGTGAAGGATGAATCCCTCCCATTCGTGCCTCACCCACTCTATCTTGACATTGCTTGTGATTCTTCCACTATTGATTTCCCCTGTGAAAATTCATTTCTAGATGTTTCTACTTTCAATCGTTCACATGAAACATCGGACGTTAGTCTGTCATTACATTCTGGAGTGGACACATCTTCCTCTAAAAATCCATCCAATCTGTCATCCTTCATTTCTGAAAACATAGAGGGTGAACATCCTTGCTTCTCATTTACCCTCTTCATGATTTTTCAAACCATGAGGATGCCGACAAACATCCTAAATTTTCTGATCTTGGTTGTCATGATCTCTCTACTTCTTCATCGATCATGATGTTGATTCAATCATTGTCAATCTATCTAAGACGCTGGTCTATGATGATCTATCTGTTGACGAATTCAAAACCCCCCAGACTATCAAGGCACTTCACCCCGAGCTGATGGTTATGGTAGGGCCTCGCTATCTTGAGGTTGGTTTCACTTCTGATCATGAAATTGTTGAAACATGCAAGGCTCATCATCACTCTCTGCTTTTCATTGAAGATCAACAAAACTCCCAGATTTTGCTTCCTCCACTCAAACTAGATGATCCCATCACTCATGCATTGGAGGAATCTTACACAGCAAGCACACTTTCACAACGTAAGTGGTCTACCTTTCTCATGTTTGCTTGCAAATCACAATCAAGAGAATGTATACACTCAACATTTGTACGTAGTGTAGCATAACACCATGGAAATTCCATAGAGTGCATGACATGCACTTTCACTCATTTTTGTTATGTGGACGCTTGTAATCTCATAGTGTGTACATCTTCATTGTTATATCTTTAATGCTTGCTAGTTTGTGAAACTACGATGATCACAAACCATGCCTTCACCAACATGGGTTGAGCAATGCACCGATGGCTGCATTGGAAGTATCACTTCATGTGAGAGGACCATTGTTAGCTTAGGAGTAGGAGTAGTATTTTCTCTATCTTGTCTTCTTGCATGCATGTTTTCTTCTTTCTTTGTGTGTTTGCTTGCTTGTTTGCTTACTTGCTTTGCATATGCATTTGCTTTTGTTTCTTGCTTTTCTTTTTGGTTTGTTTTATTGTTTATGTCCATAGGTTAGTTTCACATGGACCGTGTGAAACTCTTAAAACAAGCTAGGTGAAGTAAATTAGGACTTGTACATCTATCAATACTTGGTTATCTATCATCATGCCTCTTATGTAAGAGATTGTTGCCTTCAGTCCATGATATATCGATGGAAAATACGTCCACAGTCTAGGAGAAGCTTCACCCACACACATACCAGTTACAATCACTTGATGCGAGGGTTGACAACCTTCTTGTCAATGGCTAAGATCTCAAGCATTATTTGTAGTAGGTCGGGCCACACCCCATGCCATGTACATAGTCTGCTTGCTGCTTGTTGTTTTCATTTTGTTTTCCTTGCCTATTATCTTTTTTCTTATTTCGTTTGTTATGCTTACTATTTTTGTTTACATTTGTTTTGTTTTCTTGATACCTTTCTATTTTTGTTTCCGTAAATAAGTGATGCCAACTACTGCATTCTGGCTTTTGAATAGAGTATGTGGCTGAGATTTGAAGAAACTTGTGACACTGTAGCACATGGCTAGTATTGTGTCCATCTTCTTTGTGCTTGGTTATAACCTTCGGCGATGAAGTCTTGATGGAAAATATGAGTTGTCTGCGAGGGAAGTTTTGGTCCAACCATGAACCTGTGTCCACACTAGGAAGCCCCATTCCTGCACTCAAACTTCTTCTTTATGTGTTCAAGCTCATCCAACTAGTAGAAGCGGAGAAGGGAAATCTAAATGAGCAAACCTATGTTAGAGGTCTTACATGCTTCTCTGAAGGAACAACCTCTTCTACTCTCAATAAGTCGGGATCCCTCTTCCGCCCCAAAAAGTAAAGAAGTGCCTATGCACAGTCCTCTTGAAAAATACAAAGGCGAAAGAAGAGAAAAGCTTCCTGCGCAGAGAGGTGAAGCATGCAACTCCACTGCGGTATTGACCAAGCTCACTAGCAGTGGAACAATGCGTGTGTTCCTTTCTAACTCCATTGGCGTACTATCCAGGCCTACTGGCAGGGGAGCAACACCAGAGATGAAAACTTTTACTCTGAAAATATTCAAATCGCAAGCTAAACTACCCTTCCTGAATTTAAAACATTGTGATCAAGCTGAACTTTTGATTGTGTTTAACTGAGTTGGAAAAAGGTGAACCATATATGCCCATGAGGTAAGTGGGGAAGCCGAAGTAACTTGCACAACGATTAAATACTCCCCAAAATACCAATGCCCTGTGCTATCAATGAACCAAAACAGAGAAGTTGGAGTTCTACTAGTGTGTCGTCAAGTGTTGCAGCTGCTACAACCACCCTCCAAAATTTTGGCCTCTTACACAGTATTTTGTCACTATCCCTATACTCCCCATCCACGATCCTGGAGGACCTCTAAAGTGAGCCCAACATTCTTTCACATCATGAAGGAACTCCCAATATGTCCCTCTTCATGAGCAGAATAATTCCCCTTTGCATCATTTCCCAAGAATCTTCCTTTTATCCCAGTTTAGAAGACTAGCGCTACTAACAAGTTTCCTCCCTGTGCCAATTTGCAAAGATTAAAACTAGCCCTCGCGCCATACAAAGTGACTAATCCATTTTCCGGTCACATTGATCATCTTTTGGAAGGTTTTTTAAATAAGGATCCGAAGCTTCCATGTCTAGAAGCTTCATAACGGAAGTCTGGTAGATGGTTGGGCCGGATGGAGCCGAGGAAGTCAATTTGGGATCCTTTCCCCTATTAGGATGGAACAAAATCAAGAGATAAGACCTTCTCCCATGATGAGAGGAACAATATCCCATCCATCCAAACTATATAAACCTCTCCTTTTCCCAAGCAAAATCTAGTTGGAGATTTTAGTTTTGGAGTGAGTTTGAATGATCAGCAAGTCATCTATAGCATGTAGCTTTCTAGTGTACGTTTGAGGGAGAATAGTATGTTTTTGGTTTGGTTTGAGACTAGAGGGAAAGAGGCTGTAAAACTTCCATTGTTTGGGCTATCCATGAAGTGCTATCAGAAGTGTGGGAAGCCGGATACGTTGAAGGATACCCGCAACGTCAAGGCATCGATTGTAATCTCTTTCTGATTTATATAAATGCAACTATTGATTGATTTCCTACATGAAGTCTCATTTTACATATTTATGGCTTAATGTTCCTTGACCTATTAACTAGGCTAAATACAATATTGTATGCTATCACATTTTTTGTTGTTGTTATTTGCTTGTTTCAATTATTCGAAGGAAGGAAACGAAAGATAGCTGGAGTGAGGAAGCAGGATTATCACCAAGCAAAATAACGTTCTAAGCCTTCTTAATTGATTCTAGCTTAAGGAGATTTTCCATAGATTGTTTGTTTGTGGCTAGACCCGCTCTCTCAGGCTAGAGGAAATGTTTGTTTGTGGCTAGACCCGCTCTCTCGAGCTAGAGGAAATGTTTGTTTGTGGCTAGAGGAAATGTTTGTTTGTTTGATTCTAGCTTAAGGAGATTTTCCATAGATTGTTTGTTTGTGGCTAGACCCGCTCTCTCGGGCTAGAGGAAATGTTTGTGTTCGCACTGAGAATTTACCTGCACCACAAATTGGTGGCTCCACTAGGGAGCCAATCCTTCTATTTGATTGATTTTCATTTTATGGTTTTGTGTGAACTTTTCTAGTATCACCTTTTCCCTTTAGTGTTCTCTGCTTTGCCTATTTTACTTCTCTAAGCCTGAAATTTACAGTGGAAAGTTTGGTCGCCTTTGAAACTTTTATTTTTTTCCTTGAATCCTCGGTCAATGCATTTATTTTTCTGACAGTCACGCCGATCAGCATGAGTTTCTCAAAAACAGTCACGTCGACCCCCTTCTAGCACTTGTTTTCAGTTAGGCAGTTGCAACGATTCCTGTAGGTGGAGATCAGGGTTTACCCTAGATCATAGCTAGTGTGTCTTACCCTTCTGATTTCTGTCTCTCAACTTTTTTTGACTGTGTTCTCCCTAGTTGGAAAGATATTTTAGCTTGGTTTGTATGCTTGGTTGATTTGCATTTCCTTCACTTGCTTTCTTGAGTTCTTGGATGGTTTATAACCTAGGGAATCTAGGCTGTCATCCATTCACTTGTTTGTGTGCTCAGAAGGTCAAGTCAATAGTCAACGTTGCTCCTTGCATTTCATTTGATTAGTCCTTTTGTTGCTTTTATTTCCATTTAACGAGTTTGAAAAGTTTCATTTGGTGTTTGAGCGTCTCTTTTCGGGCATAGATCACATTGCTCATCTTGTTTTTGGTTCAGTCTTTGCTTCATTGGTCTGAAAGGAATTCTCTTTTGTGCTTTATGTTTTCTTGTGATTGATTGTATTGGAAATGTTTCATTGAAGTGTTTGTAAAGGATTCATTTTGTCATTTCACTAAAAAATACATAATTCTAGTTTGTTGAATCAATATGTTATGTTAGTTAGCATCATTGAAGGCTAGAGTTGCATCGTCACTTGCATTGAAAAAGAAATGAATTCTCTTTACTAGTGAAAGGGCTACTTGAAGTGCATTTGATAGGAAAGTTAGGAATTGGAAAGAGTTTTTTCATCATTTTGTTTTCAAAAGAGAAATAGTGAAAAAGTCAATTTGCTTTCAATTGCTTGTTTTGTTGCATTTGAGTGTGTTTTCTACTCTCATTACTGTAGACAATTCATCGAATTGAAAGGGTCTTGTCTTATTTAGCTGCATATAGGTGCTTTTCGAGTCACATCGATAAGGCCTAAAAACTGAGACAAAATTTCAAGATCAACTCTAAAATTTACTCAATTAACCTAAGGCGCATTTGAAATCTAACGATCACATTTTAGAAGGTCTAGGATAGAGACGTGTTCTAGTGTCTTAAAACCTAGCAGTTGTCATTCGCTTCAGCGCTAGTACGAACTTGTGATCCCTCTACCGTCGAGTATATAAAGGGAGACCCCACTAGGTTGCAATCCTTTATCCATAGGAAGCTGATTCTACCGCCTTGTAAACATGATACACTAAACACAACATTCAGGGAGATTGTTTTCCCGTACTTCTCGGTTCACTGGGAGGTATTCTACAATTCACGGTTACTTGGTAATCCTTTTTGGCTATATCATCCTGAGTAGTCATTTTGATTTTTTTGACTCCATAAATATAAAATATCATCCGAGCATTTGTCCTTTCGAGCTTGTTTCAAACCGAAAGTGATAGAGTCACCTTTGCTTCTTTCTTGACTCTTAAAACATGGAAGAGCACCAGTTTGTTTTTGTGACTTAAAAAATTGTTGCCCACAATCTTATAACATCCCTGTTAGTCTTTTCAGACCACATTGTGACTATACCTTTAAATACGTTTTAAAGCCCTTGAAAACAATCTCTTTTCTAGTTATTTGAGACAAAATCGTCGTGGCTAAACCAATTGGTTCACCTAGTTTCTCTTCCCCTCCTCTGTTTGAAAGATTGTCTCAGGAGCCTTTTCCTAAATTACCGCAGTCGCTTGAGGACCAAGGTGTTGAGCTTGGAATTGTTCTGAGTATTCAACCATTGTCATCTCGTCCTACCCCTTCAGATACTGGGTCACTTTCTAACATTGGGTCCTATCCAGACTCTTGAGAGTCTGCGGACTTCTGAAGGTCAGCTTGGACTGGTTTTTTATCCTTCGAATCCTTTGTTCGATCCTGTTGTGGTATCACCTCAACATTCATACAGTCCATACAATCAGCCCAGTATTCCTATGGAATTATCCCCTCGAACATCTTCGGTAGTCCATCATCGCCTATTTTCACCCATGGAATCAGAAGGCAATCTGAGTCTCCTCTCTAGGTCACTCGGAGGTTTCCACTCCATACACAGTCGACGAGAAAGAATATCCTTTCCCTCCTTAAGGTTTCCCTTACATGGGAAGCATTCCAACCAGTGTTCATCTTGAATTACCGTGTAATTACGTGACTTTAGCTCAGTTGGTTTCAGCCATGCCTACTGCCTCATCATTGTATCACAACCCTATTTGGGCATCTGGCACTATGCCTACTCCAATAGATGGTGATTTCTGCAGTTATTTCAGTCCTGGTGCAACCCACCATTCCAAATCCTCTTGTTTCATTAGTCCAAGTAACCGTCTGGTTCAACCAACGATCTTGAGTCATGTCATTGTTAGATATTCGATCCCTCTAGTAAGTGGGCAGGCTATGCCACTGCCTAGGGGGAAAAGTTCGAATGTTTCTATGTTGTCTAGCACAACCAATGTGAGTGGCTCACAACCTCACATGGTTGGGATGAACCAACCCTCTTTGGGTGCCATGTCAAATCCTATTGGCCCTGCTGGATCAAGTAATGTCCAGTACCAACAACCCAATGTTGGTCCATCTAGGTCAAGTCACGTCCAGTACCAGCAGCCCAATATGGATCAAGGTTAGTACTAACCTCCTTATGTTCCATATGGTTCACAAGTGATGGCTAATCCCCCATACATTCCTCAGCCTTGACCCTATGTCAAGCTTGGTCCGTCTGCCGTGCCCAGTAGGTATGACCAGATACATTGCAGGAACTTTCAAGGTGTCATTCCGGGAACTGTCCAAGTACCTTTGTAGTAGCAGGGATAGATCTTGCAGCAGCGAGGCCAGCCTTCATTGCAGCAAGGGCCATCCATGCAATAGTAAGGCCAACCTTTGTTGCAGCAAGGGCCATCCATGCAGCAGCAAGGCCAAATGATGCCGCAGCAGAGACAACTGCAACACCTATAGGGGCAACCCTCACAATAATTGCAAAAAACCATGCAACTACAAATGCAATATGCACTACAATCCTCCCAGCCTATGCCCTTGCAAGGTCAACCTCTGTAGTTGTCAGGATAGCCTTTACAGCCGCAAGGTCAACCCTTGCAGAAACAAGGTCAACCCGGGCAGTAGCAACCGGGCAGTAGCAACCCTTATACTCATATCAACAGGATCAACCCTTGCAAGAGCAAAGCTAGGGTCAAGTCTTGTAGTAGCAGGCGCAAAATCCTTATGTCCAAGGGCAATAGGTCTAGCCTAATCTTTTCCAAGGACAGCAAGTCCAAAATCCTTTCTTATGTGATTTCTACCGAAATAGTTTGCTTAATTCATTATGGATCACAGAAGCTTGAATACAAAAAATTCCAAAATCCTTATGTCCAAGGATAGTAAGTGCAGAATCCTTATGTCCAAGGGCAGCAGGTCCAAAACCCTTATGCTCTGGGACATCAGGTGAAAAATCCATATGTCTAAGGTCAACATGATCCATAGCCTTTTAACTAGTATGTTGCTTATCAATGGCCTCTGGCCGAACAGTTCCAAGGCTTTCAAGGTCAAAATCCCCCTTACGGGCAAGGTAACCTACAGTGGGGGGAAAATTGATCCGGATTTAAATAGGAACGCAACAAATTACAGAGATAACCATATACACAAAGATGCAGTGGAAATAATACTTCATTTCATTAATGGAAAAATACTGAAATATGCTTACAACCAGAAATGGAAATAAACTAGCTAGGGCGATGGTAGCTTATCTCTGAGAAGAGATGTGATGGCTACATGCCTCTGAACTATGTTACAATGAGGCTCGAAGGTCTATTTATTGTTGAGAAACAATGGGAAACCCTTAACATTCCAAACCTACCCTAGGAGATGAAACGCCAAACTGAGGGCCCCTTTTGGGGTAATTTGGTACATCAACTTCCCGGGGTCGTAACTTTGGCATATGATCTCCGTTTGACGCGTACAATAGCTCATTAGAAAGATCTATCCGAGCACTATCATTGTTGGAACGGGCAACATCGATCCAGTCCATGGACCCATGTTTCCCCTGGATTCCCCAAAAAACGTCATTTAGGGCCTCAAAACGGCTCTGGAAGTTCAGGACCCGAAAAACTGCTAAAAATAGTAAGTTGTGCTACAATTGAGGAAACTGAAAATGCTGAGAAAGACAATGGCGGGGGTCCAGGTGGACTTGGTAGGTGGCCACCAATATCCACCTGGATCATTCCTCCCCCCTTAGGAAGCAATGGTCCCCATTGCGTTGAGCTCCTCCATGAGATGAGGAAACTTCTGCTGAACTTGTTCCCTGGTGAGCCACTTGCCCTGCTGAAGGAGTTGGCCTGCTTTGACAACTCGATACAGTTGGATATTCTGTTGGCGAGTGTTCTTGATCAGTGTGTCCATGATCCGATCAGTTGCAGCTTGTTCCATGCAATCTGGATTTAATTCTGTGGGTTTGAGCTGTTCTGCAATGTCGGATGTGTCTAGCAATGGTGGAAAGTATGGCCGAAGGCAGTCCACATTGAACACTGGGTACAGGCCAAGGAATGGGGGAATGCTGAGCTCAAATGCATTGTCTCCCATAGCCTTAGTAATGGTGTAAGGACCATATCGGAGTGGTCTCAATTTCCGATAGGCTCCAGTAAGGCGTTCCTTTTGCAAATGCAACCAGACTTTGTCGCCCACCTGAAACTTGTGTGGCACCCGGTGTTGATCATGTCGCTGCTTGTACTTGGCATTTGATTTCTCAAGAATGTCATGGACCTGCTGGCGAATATGTTGGATGCGCTCAATGGAGTTGGTGGCCTTATCTGTTTCAGACTGGACATGAGCTGAATTCATGTGAGTAGCTGCAAGGGGCATGGCCACATCAATGGGGCATAGTGGCTGGAATCCCAAACCCACCTGAAAAGGTCTATGGCCAGTGGAGCTGTGAAGAGCTCGGTTGTAGCTGTGCTGAACATAGGGGAGGCTCTCGTCCCATGTGCGTGGGTGCTTTGAGTTATACATGCGCAGAATGTGCACAATCATCCTGTTGACAACCTCTGTCTGGCCATCAGTTTGAGGGTGGAAGGCAGTGGACTTCATGAGTTTGGTGTCCAGCATTGACCAGAGACTGGACCAAAATGTGCTGAGAAACCGACTGTCCTGATCTGAGATGATAGACTGTGGGATCCCAAAGTGCACCCACACTCGTTCAAAGAAGAGTTTATTAGTGGCTTCTGCTGTGATATTCTTCTTGCAGGCCATCATAATGGCCATCTTCGAGAACCTGTCGACGAGCACAAAAACACAGTCATTTCCATGCTTAGTGGAAGGAAGGCCTGACATGTAATCCATGGAAATGGATTCCCAAGGTCGACTAGGGGTAGGCAACGGGGTATAGAGGCTGTGCTTCTTAATGGTCGGTTTGGCAATGGCAAGCAGTACATGATCGGATGTACTTCCCAACATCCTGTCGAAGATTCGGCAATAGAAATAATTTTGCAGTACTGCCACTGTTTTCTCGACCCCGAAATGCCCAGTAGCCGCACTGTAGTGTGCTTCCTAAATCATCTTGGCACGCTCGCTTGAAGGAACACAGAGGTGACCGAGGTGGCATAATAGGGCGTCCTGGAGGTGAAAATCTGCAACATGCCGACCCTCCAGAGAGTGTCTGGTATGTGTGGGGAGAATTCTGGGTCGCTTTTGTAGAGAAGTGGCCAATCAGCAGTCTCGTTCCCACAAGAGTTGAGCACGGTGGTTAGCTCCATGATCGGTGGCCGACTGAGGCAATCTGCGACATTATTGGTGCTTCCCTTTTTATACTTGATATTCAAGTGAAACTGTTGCAGGTATGTAGACCACTTCTGATGGCGATCATTCTGCAATTTCCCTTGGGTCTGTATGAACTGCAGAGGTCGGTGGTCTGTGTGGATGACCGTTTCCTTCCCAAAATGTAATGCTTCCATTGTCGGCAGGCCTGTACAAGTAATACATCTCTTTATCATAAGTGGGGTACTTCCGGACTGTGTCTGAAAGTGTTTCACTGTGATATGCACTGGATGTCCATGTTGAGTAAGGACTGCCCCAATAGCATAGTCAGAGGCATCTGTGTCTCGACCTCAAATGATTGTTGTAAATCTGGTAACGCGAGCACTGGTGCCGTGCAGAGGCGATCCTTCAATTCCCTGAATGCCTTCTGTTGAGATTCAGACCAAAGAATTTTGCTTTCGCCCCGCCCTTGGTGACTTGACTCAAGGGCATGAAATATGAGAAAACCCCACACAAACCTGCGGTAGAAGTTGGCAAGACTAGAAAGCTGCGGAGCTCTGTTAGAGTGGTTGGGAGAGGGCCAATCCCGAATGACTTGGATCTTGGCGTATCGACATGCACCCCCTGTTCATCAATGATGTATCCCAGATACTGAACCTGGGTCATGCCAAAGTGCATTTCTCCAAATTGGCACATAGCTTGCGTTGCCGCAGTGTTTGGAGAACCTGTCGGATGTGGTGGAGGTGCTCTTCCCAACTCTGGCTGAAGATCAGAATGTCATCCAGTATACTACTACAAAGGAGTTGGTGAATGGCCGCAAGATGTCATCCATTAGCCTCATAAAGGTTGCAGGAGCATTCGTCAATCCGAAAGGCATGACCAACCATTCGAAGAGGCCCTCCTTGGATTTGAAGGTAGTCTTCCACACATCGGAGGGTTCAATTGGCACCTGGTGATATCCTGACTTCAGATCGATCTTGCTAAAATATTTTGCCCCCTTTAGTTGGTCTAGGAGGTCATCAATCTGCGGGATCGGGTACCTATTACGGACAGTGATCTTGTTCAGCGCCTGATAGTCAATACAGAGTCTCCACGTCCCATCCTTCTTCTGTACTAACACGATCGGGCTCCCACAGGGCGATGAACTCAGACGGATGTGACCTTTCTGCAGGAGCTCCTGAATCTACCTCTTGATTTCATCGTTCTCCAGAACGGAGCACCGATAAATTGGTCCATTGGGTAGCGGCGCACCTGGGGTCAGATCGATGGAGTGCTTGACTTGACAGTGCAGAGGAACCCCTACCGGGGAGGTGAAGATGTCCTCGTACTCCTCCACAACCTTGTCCATCTGTAGTTTTCGTGCAGAGGGACCCCGTTTGGAGGCCACGGCCATTGTCTTCTTCTTTCCTTGAGGGCGTATCATCAGGAAAACAAATTTCCTAGTTTTGGAAATGATCTTACTGCATTGTTTTGCAGTAATCAAAGAGATGGCGGCAGGTGGTGCTACCTCTGGTATCTTGAACAACTTATTTCCCAATGTAATAATAACAGCACGGGGCCTTGATTCATACACAGCATGTCGCTTCCAAAAGTATGGTTGTCCTAGTAATACATCACAAACTTCAAGGGGAGCAATGTCACACAATACCTCATCCGTGAAGGGCTTGATGTTGTATGGAAGGCGACACTGCTGGCTCACGTGAAGATCTCGTCCTTGGTGAAGCCACCCAATGGTGTATGGTTGTGGATGTGCTGTGGTCGGTAAGCCCAACTGCTTCACGACCTCTGCCGAAATGAGGTTCTTTTGACTCCCGCTATCAACAATGAACTGTATCGGGGAGCCCTTTACCCACATCTGGGAGTGGAAGAGACGCTCCTCCTCCTCTGGATCTTCGGGTTCATTTTTCTGGATCTTTGCGGTAGCAACAGTGGCGCTGGGATCCGCATCAATGATCTGCTTCCCTTTTTCATACCCCTTATCGGGTTCTGACTCAGAGTCGGAACATGCATCTGATTCTGAAACCTTTATCTCAGCCACCAGTGACTGCTTGGCCCGACACTCACTTGTGTTGTGAGTGGAGCTCTTATGGAACTCGCACCATTTTCCAGTGTCCTTTCTAGGCTTCACGGCGCTGTTCTTTGCTTGCGACTTCGGCTGGTTGTCTTGGCTGTCCCGCCTTGGCTTTGTCCTTTGTTCTGTGGTTTAGGGGCACCTTTCCCCTGCTTTGGATTCGCAGATCCAAAGTATCACTTCTTTTGTTTAAACTTCTGCTCGACCTTGACGGCATATCGGTATGCTGCGCCGAGCGAGGGGATGTTTAGGAATTGTATTTCTTCCTGGATGTACTTGTGCAGGCAGCCACGGTATTTGAGTATCAAATGTTGCTCCGAATCCTTGATACCCAACTTTGTGCGAAGGGTATGGAAAATATTGGTGAACTCCGGCACGTCTTGGTCCCTTCCCTGCCGCAGCGTGGTCCACTTTATGTATTCATCCTCATAGCTTCCGACAGGGTAGTACTGCTCCTTGATGGCATCCCGGAATGAATCCCAGGTGGGTGCGGCTGAAAATAGTGAGCCAGTACTTTCATCCTTCTGCTCGCAGTAGGTTTCCCACCAGTCCTTGACGTGGGGGGCTACTTTGAGAAGAGCAAAAACAATCTTTTCCCGACTCGAAAATTCATGAACAGAAAAATAACCCTCTAGCAGATTTAACCATTTATCTACAGCATCTGCGTCTATCTGACCCTCGAATATGGGGATTTCAAAATTAACTTGTACCTTAAAGGGTGTGGCGTTTCCAGAGTCGCTGCTGGAAGCCGATGCGTTGCTTCTAGGTAGCCGCTGAGGATCTGGGCAAAGTTGTCCATCATCGCGTTCCGTTGTCGCTCGAGGCTTCTTCGAGCAAGATTTTGATGGGATCTCCTGCCCCCTCGTCTTTCTTCTCGTCCGCCATGGGAGGCCGTCGGGATTTGCGAGGCTGGTCTTGCAAAGGTTCAACCAGTTCAAGCCCTAACTCCTTATATCCCGACCTTGTTGGGAAATGCAAAGAAAAACAGAGAAAAAGCAGACCGCTCTAATACCACTGATCCGGATTTAAACAGGAACGCAACAAATTACAGAGATAACCATATACACAAAGATGCAGCGGAAATAATACTTCATTTCATTAATGGAAAATACTAAATATGCTTACAACCAGAAATGGAAATAAACTAGCTAGGGCGATGGTAGCTTATCTCTGAGAAGAGATGTGATGGCTACATGCCTCTGAACTGTGTTACAATGAGGCTCGAAGGCCTATTTATTGTTGAGAAACAATGGAAAACCCTTAACATTCCAAAACCTAACCCTAGAAGATGAAACGCCAAACTGTGGGCCCCGTTTGGGGGTAAATTGGTACATCAACTTCCCGGGGTCGTAACTTTGGCATATGATCTCGTTTGACGCGTACAATAGCTCATTAGAAAGATCTATCGAGCACTATCATTGTTGGAACGGGCAACATCTGGACCATGTTGCCCCTGGATTCCCCAAAAAACGTCGTTTAGGGCCTCAAAACGGCTCCAGAAGTCATCAGGACCCGAAAAAACTGCTAAAAATAGTAAGTTGTGCTACAATTGAGGAAACTGAAAATGATGAGGAGAAAGGACAATGGCGGGGGTCCAGGTGGACTTGGCAGGTGGCCACCAATATCCACCTGGATCAAAAATCAAATGCAATATGGACAAAATCCTCCACTGGGGGACAAAATCATTACCAGTAGGGATGGGCCCTGCCAGTTGGACCTCCTTATCGACCTCAAATGCCTTTCAATACCTAATTGTCGTTCTTAGCTATGCTAGAATTTCCATATGTGTCTAGACTCACAAATGACCCGATCCTTCATTCACCATACTGGCCTCCAGTTCCATCCAAGATTCTGAGTGATTTTCCAAAGTTTGAAGGAAAAGAGAAAGAGTATCCTCAAGCCCACGTGATGACATATCACCTCTGGTGCTCCTCAAATTCCTACATTGATGATTCCATTCGTCTTCGTCTTTTCCAATGAACTCTTATAGGTGTTGCAGCCAAATGGTATATCAAGCTACCTCGAAATACCTATCATGACTTGAACACCCTCGCCATGGTGTTTCTCACACATTTCTAGCTACCGATCCACTATGAAACTAGAACACACCTATTAACATCACTCAAGCAAGACACTGCGACTCACATCTCTGATCACATCCATGAATGGAGATGTAGGTGTTGTCTTATTAGGTTTGAAATTGCTAATCAGTTGTTGACTGAGTGGTTCACCAAATCATTCGTCAACAAGATTATTGAGGACATTACTATGGGTGGATGTGTCACTGAGGAACAAGCCATCATGTGTGCCTAGTATCTAGACCTTGTCTATTCACAGTCTGACACGTTATATGATGTGTTACCCAATGCGCCCAAACCATCATCTGATCTGACGACATCTAAGTCTCTAGCCACACCTCCTGTTGATGGAGTAATTGGTTCAGTGACTCAGACCCCTGAAAAATCTTCTTCCAAGCAGAAGTCGGTCTCCAACACTGCTCCTAGTGACTCCTCTCACAATTCATCCGACCCTGGTAAAACCTCGGAGGTTCACACTGTCTAGTCTACCATGGCAGATAAATCTTCTAAAGGTAAGAAGAAAGGAAAAGGCAAGGGTAAATCTGATGCCCCAAAACATGGTCCTCCTAAGTCTTCTGCTAGTGATGCTTCCCAATGAAAACCCAAGTATCCATGCCTCATCTGTGAGGAGGATCACTATACTAAGGATTGTCCTAGATGGTCTGAAGTTAGTTGTTTTCTCAAAGGGACCCCAACTGTCCTGAAAGAGCCCTTTCCATCCCAATAGACTCAAATGGTAGACCAGCCTCAGTCATCTGCTTCCTTGGCTTCACAAGTGTTCATGACGAATACCCCGATCAACGTGGCTACCAAGTCAAAGGATTATCAAACTCCTACCTCGTTAGCAGGGAAAGAAGAAGAAGGTACCCTTTCTTCTTTCGCCTTGTCCAATTCTGGTCCTCTCCATATATAGTGACCTAATCTTGATTCCACCATTCGACCACCTTTTTGAGGTGTGCTTTGAAAGTCCTCGTACAATTCTAACGATCGAGCCGCTCAACATTATAACATTGCTTAAGATTTTCCTCAAGCACCATCATTTATGTCTGGTCTTGAGGTCCTTCAAAGCAGTCCTTTTCATTGGAAATATTTATTATCGGCTATTGGGGGTATTGATCCAGCTGACTCTAATCTCATCTGTTTTGACCTAGAAAACCACTATTCGTGTTTACCTCATCAAATTTCCTTTCTCATTCAGGTAATCATAAATGAGAAAACCATTCATAGGACCATCATCGATGAAGGTGCTTCCACCCACATCATGTTTTTGGCTTGTTGGAAGGAAATTGGTTCCCCTACTCTGAACTAGTCCCCTAACACTCTAGAAGATTTTGACGGGTGTGATTCATGACCATTTGGTGTCCTTCCCAACCTTGCCATTACTTTGGAGGGCAAGACAGTACACATCGAAGTAGATATCATTGACGCTAATCTTAACTACAATATTCTACTCTGACGGAGTTGGACCTATGCCATGCATGTTGTAGCCTCCTCCCTTTTCCGTGTGATTCATTTTCCTCATCAAGGGAAGATAGTCACAGTCGACCAATTTTCCTTCTTCGCCTCTTCCTCCTTAGATGGCAATGTTCCATATGTCAAGCACATCGATGCTCCTTATGAGAGTGTGGGGGAAAGACTCTTTAAATATCCTGCCTTGATGGACATATTTTCGCTCCCACCTCCTCATGTTGCCTCTGTCAACATGATTTTGATCAAGTCTGATCCTTGGGTCATTCCTTCGCTGGATTTTGTTGATACATGGGGTGAGGTTATGCCGTGAAGTCCCACTGAAATTGATTACGTGGAAATTGTTTTGGCTTCGCCTTTGGTATCCTCTGATCATCCTGTTTCAAGTGCATCTCTCAACATGTATTCTCACTCCCAGTGGTTTGGTTCTAGCCCAACGGTCATGTATATGTGTCTTGAGAAGTTTTCTTCTCTGTTGCCTATTGACATGTCAGTTTCTCCTAACATGGTCAATATCGTTCAACTAAGGGCACCTTTATTTCTTCATGGATTCAGGATTTTTCACCCTCCCTGAGTTTTTATCGATTTCCCATCATCGCAATGGGGTTTTCATCTGACTCGTAACCCTCCCTCACCTAGGGGGCATGGGGGCACAACCTTATATGAGTTCTACTCTATTATTTGGCTGAGTTGATGCTTACTCATCATGTCAACGGTTAAACTCTGGTTTTCAGCTGTGTTGATTGATTACTCGAGTCCGCGCATGGACTCTCCCCCAAAGTACTATGCTTAGGTCATCTTGCACGATTACTTTTGTACAATAGTGTATTAATCATTTTTGTACAATGTGGTTTGGTGTGTTGTTTTTCAAGAAGCTTTCCTACTTATTATGTTTTTTCATTCTTTGCAGATGTTGGTGTCTCCTCACATCGGTTTCGCTGATGGTGCTTTTTGTAGTACCCATAGTTTATCATCTGCGGCATAGGCCATTTATGACCCCCATGGTGAATTGATCGATCTTCAAGGTATATGTCTAGGTTGAACAACTAATAACATCGTTGAGTAAGTGTAGTTATCGAATTTTTGTCTGAGGCTATCACTCTTGGTATCTAGGAATTGATTGTCAACCTTGATTCACAGTGTGTCGTCCTTCAACTCAACGAATAATATTCCTTCAGAAACCCTTAGATATTGAGAATGTATCTACATATTGTCTATTGGAAAGAAATTTTTATTACATTACATATCATCATATTCCTAGACACATGAGTACATTGACAGAGGCATTAGCTAATTTTGTGTTGGATAGACATTTGCAAAACATGTAAAACTCAAAAAAAAAAAACATTTGTACCATAGTAAGAAAGGAAGTACAACATATATATGTGTGTGTGTCTGTGTGTGTGTGTCGGTAATTTTTTTCATACATCAAAACCTCAAAAATAATATGTGTGTTCAAAATACATCGGTGGCTCACAGGCCTTATAGATCCATGGATCGCAAGCCTCAAAAATGTGGAATGATAGACCTATGCACTAAACAACATGATTCTCATGGTAGCATGTAGCTCCTCGGACTACGTGAGTCAAAAGTTGGCGGATCCGATCTGATACCCCCACCGTATGCCTCTGGTACTAGTGTGGGACATCACCCATCTGGGCATACTCTAGGATCCCATGGGTCAATCCCTCAAGATTCTACGCAATCTCCTCCTCATTCTCGCTTCCCTCCAGGTAAGGAGCGACCTCAAACTGTCGAGCAACGCACCTAGCGATCGGGGACATCCCAGTAGGGCATTCTGGTCCAACATCTGCATTCATAAAATCAAAATGTCATGAAGGCATATATCTCAAAAACAATTAAAAAAACATCAAAAATTAAAATTGTTTGTTTTTTACCTCCATCATCATAATCCTCTCCCTCTGGGAGTGCATATCTAGATCACTGCGGAAGTCAGTGATGCTATAAGGCCAATCCTCCACTACGATTAGTTGTCATCGTAGCCATGAGAAAAAGGTGTGCTTATAGGACATCTATTGGCCCCCGATAATCCTAGGCATCAACACACTCCAATGGACCATCTGTGGGTCTCGTGGCATCGGTGGTTCCACCTCAACTAGCTGGTAGTGGAACAACAGAACCCGCTCCAAGAAGAAGGTCACTAGCACAGACCCATACCAAAACTACTTCAAGTTTCTCACCATAGCTTTTGATAGCTACTGCTTCATGTTGACTTTCATAGCCTCTGCCCAGTTGAAAATAGTTGGTGTCGTACAGTAGATAGCATACTAAAACTTCGACTTGTTGGTCTCATGCTGTGCTTGGGCCCCATCCACTCTGTTTATGGTCAGTAGTAACACTCTTAGCACAAGATCCCGAATAGTCATAATCTCAATCTTGCCACTTTATGATTTGAGTGCTTCTGGGCAATGTTCTGCAAGTAGCATGGTCACACTTTCTCCAACCGGCCTTGACCCATATATATTGACTGGCTCCCCTCTCTAGGATAGTCCTATGATGAAATAAATGTCTGAAGTTTCCAACTCCATCTCTTGGTCAGTGATGATGAAAATTTCCCGATTCATGTCCCAAAGACTGATCAAATACCGTAGCAATTCGGGTTGAGCTCGTAGACTTGGTGTAAGGAAGAATTTGAGGAGCCCACAGTTCCTCAAAGCATCCAAGAAATTTGGGTTAGCCATTGCTTGAGTGTTAATATCCTCATGCTCGCATTCCTTCCAATCGGCCATTTTTCACGATTTGTTCCCTCCAAAAACCCTATAATAAAGTCAATAATCATCTTTGGCCAGAGAAATTTGGATTCAAATGGAAAATTTGAGAAAAAACAAGGAAAAATTGTGTTCATGGCACCAGCGCGACTGTTTTAAAAATAGCAGCCCCGACGGCGTGGTTGACAGTTTTAGCAACCCCCAATCAGGGCAATTCCATGCCCAAAAATCATGCCGACCAAGGGTGAATCTTTTTTTCCAAAACCTCCTCATGAAATCCAAAAAATGGATAAAAACAGGTGAAACAAGTATGAAAATGGAGCTTAAGGTCTTAGCTCTTACTTGCAACTGGCGGCTCGGGGAATGACCTCCCGGATCTCTCGCAATCTGCTCCAGAAAAATTAGGGCACAAGTGGGTAAAAAGATCTTCACACAAAGGTAAAATGGTAAATGGTAAAAAATAATTACTTTTGCCTCTTTTTATTCATTTTTTCATGAAATATTAGGGTTTTAAAGTATTTTGACCTATTTTTCCTCAGAAACTAGATAATGCCTTTACATTTTGTGCAGCAACAGGTGACGGTTTGTCGATGATGGTATTGGAGTCATGTTTTAGCTCTTTTCTCTACTCGTAAACCTCAAATGAAAAGATCATCAAGTATTTTTCCCTTTTTGACTCGTAAAAGAGAATAATAGTGGGGGGTATGCTTTTAAGCTCTTTTCTGAATCCTTAAACATGAAAATATTATCGAGCTCTTGTTGTTTTTAACTCGTTAAAGGTTGTGAAACATCGTTCACCCAATATACGTTTACCCCTTTTTCGAGCTGGGATGAACTATTTACGAAAAAGGTACTTGTTATCACCCGAAGAAACTCTCCTAGGTTTTATATCAGAGATGCTCGGGAACATTACAAACTCAACAAAAATGTTTGGAAATGGTAGATGAATGGAAGGAATGATGCATATTCAAGCCAGATAACCATTTCTATTATGCTTAACCCCAGACATGGGTGAACATCCCCAGACTACAAGGATTTAGACCACCAATTACTCACAGCTTAAAGAATAGGTGAACATGGAGAATACTAACCACACCAGCAGATGCACAGGACCCTCTGATGGCTGGCTGCAACCAGTTAAAAGGTATGTAAATCTATTTCCTAATGCACAGACAGGATGACAGCTCTTTGGAATTAAAACAACAGAAACCTGCATACACATTCAATAATACTTACTAGAATCTAACACAGAGGTGGGATGACAACCCCTCTAATGCTAAACATCAAGATTACATGAAAAATGCATAACAGGCACAGCCTGGAACAAAGAAGAAGTGGAAAGTGAGAAATTAACAACAAAAGAAGCTTGTACTAGCTGAAAATGAAGACCAGAAGCTGTAGGTATCACAGTAGTTACAGTCTCCAGAAGTTGAACTCTACATCAAAACAATATCCATCCCCCTCATTGCATCTTCTTCCTGGGTATATCTAGAGGTTGATTACAAAAATGTATGTTATCCTATGCGTGGAGGGGTCATAATGGACCACCAACCACATTTACATTCTAATATGGGTCTCCGCTGCAAACTGTGTGTTTTAAAAAAAAATCAATTTGACATTCATTGTTACTTTCTTGTCCTTCCCGAACAAGTGGAGTATAGTTTGAATAAATTTCAATAACTGTCGTAGGCGTTTAACTGCTCGAGACTGTACTTTCCTTCCTCGGCCGTGCTGTCTCTTGAATGCAGTGGTTGAAATATTAACTGTACAGAGTGCTGGATCATGGCCTATTTCCTCCTTGAGGTGCATAGGACAGGCCAAAAACAAGAAAAACATATTGAAAATGAACGAGGGCCTGAGATGAATATTAATCATTGGATGGCTCAGATGAACGACCGAGATCTCTTGGCGAGCGACGTCAGGAGGAAACGGAGGCACAATTGAATGTAAGCTGCTAGATCTGGAAAATGGACAGCAGAGATTGGATCGGAGGGAGCTATTGGGGAAAACGAGCAGAGACAGATGTGGGCCATCAGATCGCGGCGAGAATGATCGGACGGCTATCAGGAGCGGGAGCTGCATGAATGTTAACAAGCAAGGAGGCATACATGACAGCAGTAAGTGGTTTCCCCACACCACTTATTGGAGGCATGTGGTATCCGTATGTGGGGGAGTGATGCAGTACCATTGTGATGCGTGTCTGGTAGGTCCAGCAAGAAACCACTTCCTCGCGGGCTATCGGAAGTGCGGCTTTCGGTGGCGGGAACAGCGTATATCGTTGGATCGCGCGAGAGGTATGATTAGACGGTGGACAAGATAAAGGTTAACAAGAGTGATGTGACTGGGGAAAGCCATGGGCTGGGGACTTTTCGTTTGCGCGTGGTTATATGGGTTCAACACTATAAGCACCCGGGGCTAAGCTAAAATGGGACTCTGATGGATTTCGAGGGTTTATGGAGAAATTCAGAGCAAAATGGAGGAAAACAAGGGTGGAAGGAGTTATAAGGGTATAGAGCAAATAAAAGGGGAAGGGTAAAATGAATTGTTGCAATCTCTTTTCTTGCAAAAGCACATGGCCACAATGGTAATTTGATTCTCCATGTGCATAAGCGCATAGCAGAGCTAACACTGGCTCCTTCTAGGGATGAGATCCTCCCTGTGAGGTCTCAAGAACCTGCAGATCAATGCCTTCCTGATGAAAAACAAAATAACAAACTTCCTAGTGTTCCATTGGGCATGGAGTTTACTTTGCCTATATAAAACTGATAAAAACCAAATATTTACAACTTTTAAGGCCAAAGACCTTAAATCACATAATTCTTCAAAAAATGCCCATTAACTGGGCCATCAAAAACTGCTTCTCCTCCCATACTTTTCAATATGAAGGTGTTGTTCCCTTGAAGCTATGAAATGATGAAAGTCCCTGTCCATAAAGCATCAAATTTCCCATGGTTTCCTTTCTTTTCCTTCAATGCATCCCATTTCAGAACCAAGTCTCCAACCTGAAAATTATTTGTTTTTGTCTTCTTGTCAAAGGATTCCTTGATCTTCTTTGACGTGTTGCAGCCTTTTCAACCAGTTGTTCTCTAATATAATGTACCTCTGCTAAATCAGTGATCCTCTTTGCCATTTCTTCTTCCTCATTCTGTTCTGTTTGAAGGAATTTTGCCACAGGGAGAGTTAGTTGAATTAGGAATACAGCCTCAGTGCCATATACCAGCTTGAAAGGAGAATTCCCCGTGGATTTATTAATGGTCACTCTATCAGCCCACAGTGCATACTTGAGCTTAGAATCCCAATTCTTTTTATTGTCCTCTAACAACTTCTTATTATCCTTATCAGGCTTTTATTATAGGATTCTTCCAGACCATTTCCTTGAGGATAATATGAGGTGGAATGAACCAGTTTAATACCCATTGAATCACACATTTCCACCAATTCCTTTACCCTAAAGGTTGTTGCATTGTCTGTGACTAATTTATGTGGACAACCAAATCTGCTGAAGATATTCTCTGTCAAAAACTTCATGACCACATTATGATCAGCCTTCCTGGTAGGGATTGCTTCAATCCATTTGGTGAAATAATCAGTGGCTGCTAATATCCATATGTGATGGCCACTAGAATGTGGATTGATTTCTCCAATAAAATCCAAGCCCCACTGCTGAAAAGGTCCTTTTGCATGTATTGGTTTTAGGGGCAGGGACTTCAACTGTTGTTTTCCTTCAAATCTTTGGCACCTGTCACAAGAGTTAACAAAAGCAAATACATCAGAAAATAAAGTGGGCCAATAGTACCCAGCTCTGAGAATTTTATGGGCTGTAGTTTTCTAATAATGGTGTCCTCCACACATGTTGGAATGAAATTTCTACATAACTTCTATTGATTGTTCTTTGTCCAGACACCTTAAAAGCACTGCAGATGGATCTCTCCAGTAGAGCAGATTTTGATTAATGCAATATTTATCTGCCCTAAGCTTTATAGTCCTAGCTTGACTTTGAGTAAATCCTAAAGGGATTTCTAGCTTCAGCAAGAAATTAATTATTGTAGAATACCAATCACAAGAAGCTAGATTTTGTGCCACTAACTGCTCTCTGTCTGGTTCAGCTGCTTCCTTTTCTTTATCTATTTGACCAATTTCTGCAATTGTGCACAGGGAATCAATATCCAAAGATCTGCAATTTTCCTCAACTAACAACCTGGGAAGGCCCTGACCTCTGACAAGCTTAGTAGGCTTCAATTCTATATTAAATTCAATCATCTTTGCAATCCATTTAGCTCTTCTTCCATCAGCATCAGGCTATGTCAAAACATCTTTTATTGCAGCAGAGGGTACATATGCAATTATCTTGGAATGCAAGATATAAACTCTGAAAGCTTTAAAGGATTTTATAAGGGAATATGCATGTTTTTCAATAATATCATACCTCAGTTTAGCATCCCTCAAGTTCTTGCTAAAAAATGCTACTGGATGTTCTAAACCTTCTTCATCTGCTTGCAATAAAACTGCTGCAATGGTGTCTTCAAAGGCAAAAGAAAATATATGGAACTCCTTGCTGTAATCTGGACTTATTAAAGTGGGAGCCTCCATAATAGCTTTTTTAATAGACTCAAATGATTTTCTTGCTATATCAGTCCATTTGATTTCTGCCACTTTCTTCAACATGGAGGTAATATGCTTCACATATTCAGCAAAATTCGGGATAAACCTCCTTAAAAAATTAATCTTTCCCAGAAAGGACTGGATATCCTTCTTTGATCTTGGAACAGCTAGGGAATGATTGCTCTTACTCTATCTGGGTCAATTTGAACACCTACAGCAGAAACAACATGTCCTAATAGCTTGCCTTCATCTAAAGCAAATTGTGATTTTTTAGGATTGACTGAAATTCCAAACCTCCTGCACTTCAGAAACACCTTTTTCAAATGCTGCAAATGATTTTGATGACTGCTGGAGTATATTGTTATAAAATCAAGGTAGATAAGGACAAATTTATCCTTCTCTACTACAAATGCTATATCCATAGCTCTCTAAAAGGTTGCTCCAACATTCATCAATCCAAAAGGCATCTTAGCATACATAAAAGTGCCCCAAGGAGTGGTAAATGTAGTCTTTTCTTGGTCATCTCGGTGCACAACAATATGATTAAAACCTGAAAAACCGTCCAAGAAAGACATTACTTTGGCTCCTGAGACTTTTTGCAGAAAATGCTCCATCTTCGGTAGGGGATAATTGTCTTTTTTAGAGCATTTGTTTAGTTTTCTGAAATCAACACACAGTCTGATTTCTCCATGTTTCTTCCTCACCAATACTAGATTGGCTACCCATTTGGAATACCTGAGAGGAACTCTAATCTTGACAGCCAGCAATTTTTTAATTTCTTTTTCAATTAAAGGGAGAAGCATAGGATTTATTGGTCTCAGCTTCTGTTTGAAAGGAATAATGTCTTTCTCCAAAGGGATTTTATGCTGGATTTTGTTTTTATCATACATTTTTAGGTTACTATACTCCCAGGCAAACACATCAGCAGATTGCTTCATTAATTTGCAGTATTCATCACTTTGATCAGCAAACAGATGAGTCGACAGATTTATGTATCTAGGCTGACCTGGACTTCCTATATCATGCTTACAGACTACAGATTGATCTTCTTTTTGGGCAGCCTTGTAAGGCACATCATTTTGGTCAAACAGTCTTTCTAGAGGAATAAGACCCTTTGGAATATGATTACTAGGAAGCTGGACAATGCTATTTTTGCCAATTTTATTTCTAAGCTGGGATTGGAGATTTTCTTCCAAGGCTTCATTCTATTGGTCAATTTGCATTTCAGAAAACTCATCAATGACTTGCAGAAACCCATTTATCTCATCATCATCTTCAAAAACTTTCCAATGCTATACATTATCAGGCAAGGATGGTCTATATTTCATTTGGACTTCATACACTAGTCTAGGAGGCATAGGAGGGATAAATTGACTAGCAGAGACAGCAAGGGAATCAGCAAGCTGATTTTTGGCTCTAGGAATATATGAAATATAGAAATAATCAAAAGAATCTCTGATTCTCCATACCTCATCTCTGTATGCATTCAACCTTGGGTGCTTTGCCTGAAATGTTTTATTTACTTGCTGAATGATCAAATCAGCATCTCCAAACACCTTTATGTTCTTGATTCCTCTGTCTTTTGCTACATTAAGGCCCAATAGTAGAGCCTCATACTCTGTTATATTGTTTGTGACTTGAAAAGCCAACTTGAAAGACATATGTGTGCTTTCTTTTTCTGGAGATACTAGCACCACCCCTACTCCTGCAGACTCCCTGAAACATGCTCCATCAAAGTACATCTCCCAAACCTGACTTCCTTGCTCTTTCTCAGCCAGAACAATTGGTTTCTTGATTTGCATTGAGGCCTTCTGAGATTCTTCTATTTGGAGAATACATGCTCCAAAATGAGTGTCCACAACATAAATAGGATTATTAGTAGGATTCTTCTCGTCACTAATTATGTATGCCAGTTGTGCTTCTTTGTATAATCTCTTGCTTTCTCCTTCGAACACTGGGATAGTGGCATAAGATAGATCATTCTGTAATGTCCCACCTAGTCTCTTAATCCATCCTCTAGGCAGCAGCATGCCAAACTTAGGAGGGACATCTGCTACCACAATATCCATCATCATACTCTTCATGGGCAACTGAGTTAAGGTAATGGATAGATATTTGATCAATCCCAGACATTTCACCTTTCTTGAATCAAAAGAGAACAAATCATGATATGGTCTAGTGATATCAAGGCCCAACTCTTCCATGACAGTTTTAGGCATCAAATTGTGGCTGGCCCCTGTGTCTAGCAGGAAATTGTGGAGGATTTTGTCATGAATGGTCAAAGAGACATAAAAAGATGGAGAATTATTATCAGCAGGTTCAATCATGGGACTAAGCACAATAGCAGGCTTATCATCTTGCAAATTGACAGAGTCAGTAGAGGTTTGTGTGGTTTCCATCTCAAGGGCTTCAAGGATAGGATTTCTAAATACTTCACTCTTTACCAATTCTACCAAAGGCACAGATATTTTCATTTTCTGAACTTCTGACTCAAAGCTTAAAGAGGAAGGTAACTTATCAGAACCACTTACCTCTTGAATTGATGCTTTGAGGATGGCTGGATCAGCTGCTGGTCTTCTTTTTTTGATTTTCTGTGGCTCTGCTTGGACAGCAGCTCTTTGGGTAGGATTCTCTTTGACATTTTTTGCATTTGATCTTAGATTATATCTTTGTTGTTCACCAGTTTGTAGGACAGCTTCTCTATCCCATTCTTGACGGTCTTTTTTTGCAGCAAAGATTCTTCATAAGTATCCAATGTCAAAAATGCTGCACTGCCTTTACCTTCCATGCAGTGAATTTCATCCTCATCTTCAAATTGTTCGTCCTCCGTGACTACATTTTGGAAGGGGGCTTTAACTTTCTGTTCTTCATTAGTTTCTTTTTCCCTCTAAATTATTTGCAACTGTTCATTTGATCTTCTGAATGGATTGGGATTTCTTGGAGCAAATGTGTTATGCTGCCTTGTCTTCCCTGCATTCTGCTCAACCTTCAGTTTAGAAATTTCAGTAGCCAATGACTCTATCATGTTAGCCATTTTGTCTAATTCTGGCTCTGAAGATGATGCAGAGGAGGTAGAAACTTGACCTCTCTGCCTCCTTCTGTCAACTTGACTTTTAAGCTTTTCTGCAGCCATGATATTGGATTCTACTTCTAGGGCTGCATCCTACATGTCTGCCAGAGTGGCACGTCTTCTTTCTCTAAATAACAAGAAGAAATCAGAGTCAAAAGCATTGGCATAAGTGAGTTTGGTAGAGGTGGGGGTAGGCTTGACCTCAGCTGGTATCTTACTATACATACGGTTGAATCTTTTATTAAAATCAGGCAATGATTCCCCATTTTCCCTCTTCAAGTTACCAAACTCTGTATGGTAATACAGCAAGTCCTTTTTATCTCCCCAGTGCTTCAAAAATGCTTCATCTAAGGCTTCAACATCTGTTATAGATCTCTGGGGTAATTCTCTGAACCACTTCCTAACCTCTCCATTAAGGCTCTGGACAAAACATCTCATCCACACATCATTTTCACTTATATCTAAGTTATCAGTATAAATGTAAAAAGCTTCTAAGTGTTCTTCTGCTATTACTCCCTCTGTACCAGTGAACTTAGGCATATATTTTTGATATTCTCCCACGGGCATAGGATTCAGGGGAACAGGCAAGACCAAAGGTCCATATCTAGAAGCAACAATTCTTTCTATCTTCGTGGGTGCTTTATGTCCTGCCATGAATGGGGTATTTAGAAGAATACCAGCAGATTGAGCAGTATGGAACAATGAAATGGATGACAGAGACAAAGTAATGTTCTGGACTGTATGGGAAACTTTCTTTGGAGTGAGATTCAAAGGGGAACTAACTGCACAAGGGTTTGTATTAACTCTGAAGGAATTTCCTTATTAACAGTGTTGGGCTCTAAATTTTCAAACTGTATATCTTCAGCAATAACTTTATCTTTCAAAGATGCATGAGCTTTCTTAGGCTTACCTGATCCTGATGCCCCTTTCTATGGTGCTTTCTTTGATTTGACAGTCCTCTCAGGGTCAGGCATTGGTTCAGCTAGTGATTTCTAAGGATTTCTTCGAGTATGCCTCACAAACTGAGCCAGAACTTCAATGTGGAGTCGCCAAAGGTTGGTCTTCCTCCAATGGAGTTGCCAGATAGATGATTACAACCAAAATATGTGCCCAGACCTTGTCTATCATCAAAATCTGGAACTGTGTCATTCTCCCAGGGAAGCTGAGCTTCAATCTCCTCTCCCCAGCAACGGCGCCAATTAATGTTATCACCCGAAGAAACTCTCCTAGGTTGTATATCAAAGATGCTCGGGAACATTACAAACTCAACAAAAATGTTGGAAAATGGTGGATGAATGGAAGGAATGATGCATATTCAAGCTAGATAACCACTTCTACTATGCTTAACCCGAGACATGGGTGAAAACCCCCAGACTATAAGGCTTTAGACCACCAATTACTCACAGTTTAAAGAATAGGTGAACATGGAGAATAATAACCACACCAGCAGATGCACAGGACCCTATGATGGCCAGCTACAACCAGTTAAAAGGTCTGTAAATCTATTTCCTAATGCACAGACAGGATGACAGCTCTCTGGCATTAAAATAACAGAAACTTGCATACACATTCAATAATACTTACTAGAATCTAACACAGAGGTGGGATGACAACCCCTCTAATGCTAAACATCAAGAGTACATGAAAAATGCATAACAGGCACAGCCTGGAACAAATAAGAAGTGGAAAGTGAGCAATTAACAACAAAAGAAGCTTGTATTAGCTGAAAATGAAGACCAGAAGCTGCAGGTATCACAGTAGTTATAGTCTCCAGGAGTTGAACTCTACATCAAAACAATATCCATCCCCCCTCGTTGCATCTTCTTCCTGGGTATATCTGGAGGTTGATTACAAAAATGTCTGTTATCCTATGCGTGGAGGGGTCATAATGGACCACCAACCACATTTACATTTTAATATGGGTCTCTGCTGCAAACTGTGTGTTTAAAAAAAAATCAATTTGACATTCATTGGTACTTTGTTGTCCTTCCTGAACAGGTGGAGTATAGTTTGAATAAATTTCAATAACTGCCATAGACGTTTAATCGCTCGAGACTGTACTTTCCTTCCTCGGCCGTGCTGTCTCTTGAATGCAGTGGTTGAAATATTAACTGTACAGAGTGCTGGATCATGGCCTCTTTCCTCCTTCAGGTGCACAGGATAGGCCAAAAACATGAAAACCATATTGAAAATGAACGAGGGCCTGAGATGAATATTAACTGTTGGATGGCTCAGACGGACGACTGAGATCTATTAGCGAGCAGTGTCAGGAGGAAACGAAGGCACAATTGAATGTAAGCTGTTAGATCTGGCAAATGGATGACAAAGATTGGATCAGAGGGAGTTATTAGGGAAAATAGGTGGAGACAGATATGGGTCGTCGGATCACGGCGGGAATGATCAGATGACTATCGGGAGCAGGAGCTGCACGAATTTTAACAAGCGAGGGGGCGTACAGGACATCAGTAAGCAGTTTCCCCGCAACGCTTATCAGAGGTGGGTGGTATCCGTATGCGGGGGTGCGATGCAGTAACATTGTGACGCGTGGCTGGTAGGTCCAGCGGGAAACCACTTCCCCGCAGGCTATCGGACGTGCGGGTATCAGCGACAGGAACAACGTATATCGTTGGATTGCGCTAGAGGTATGATCAGACGATGGACAGGATAAAGATTTAACAAGAGTGATGTGACCGGGGAAAGCCGCGGGCCAGGGACTTTTTGTTTGGACGCGGTTATATGGGTTCAACACTATAAGCACTCGGGGCTAAGCTGAAATGGGGCTACGATGGATTTCGAGGGTTTATGGAGAAATTCAGAGCAAAACGGAGGAAAACAGCGGTGGCAGGAGTTATAATGGTATAGAGCAAATAAAGGGGGAAGGGTAAAATGAACTGTTGCGAGCTCTTTTCTTGCAAAAACACATGGCTATAGTGGTAATTTGATTCTCCAAGTGCTTAAGTGCATAGCAAAGCTAACAGTACTCCTTGACTAAAATGGTCAAGTGGTTCTCTCAAGTATTATTTTCTACCTTTTCGGGCTTGAGAGACACAAATGTACGAAAAGGGCCCATGTGGAGTTTTCTTTTCTGTGTCTTTTTCAAACTCTCTAAACATGAAAAAGATACTGAGTTACACCTTTGTCAGACTCGTTAAAACATTAAATGACATTGGATTCATCGCCATGATGATCGTGAGCTTCTCCTTCCTAGGGCTCATTAAACTTACTAGGTCGAATTTGTCCAAAGGATGAACTTACAGTGAAAGCACATGTTATCCCCTTCAAGCTTGCGATAAAAAATAATTGGGGTACCTACCAAAAATGGTGGGGAAAATTGGAAATTCTATCAGTCATGTGGGCAGCTCACTCTTGAACATGACACTTTCTGCTTCGTGTCAAGTTGGGATATCCTCCTTTTCCTTGTTTCACCTTCCTGGGTTGGGCTATTTATTTTTACCTTCCATTTGATCTTTTCCACATCATTATGACCATCGATCTTATGGATCCAAAAGCTTCCAAACTCCGGAGTCGTGTCACCGATATGTTCAAGAGTTAGTCCCTCTACAGTTACACTTACTCCTGATTCTCTATATCATCTAAAATCATTTTCATCCCTTTGTCTCATGTCGATGATGTGGGATACATCATGGCCCTCCTTCGACATGGTCGCTTCCTGTCGACTTCAGCTTATTATCTAGGAATTTGACTGAGAGACTCCCTTCTAGTACCTTAGAGCTTGCATGCCATAATTGCAAGTTCTTTGCACTCAACGACAGGCTCACATAATTGGCTTTCAATCGGGTGATTTCACGGGTGTTCGACATCAGTTCCTTTATTCACATTCTGTGAACTGTGCTACTGGTACCTTGAGATCCATTGTCATTATTGGTGGTTTCTCTCGCACTTGTTAACGGTTCACATCATTGACCGGTAATCAAGCGACTTCCTAGCATGTTCGACTTCAACACATTCATTCACATGTTAGGATTTGTACTTTGATCAGGTCGTTTGGAGCACAAGACCCTGGGTTAAGATTACACAAGTCCAAGTTGCGAGGCGATGTGACATGATCATGTTAATGTACATGTCTCTTTTAGATGGATGGTTGTGACCATACCATGAGTTGTTATATGTGATCCTTCTCATTATTGGATGGCTGCGAACATACCTTGGTTCCATTATGATAATTTCTATTGGATGGTTGCGCCCATGCCTTGGATCCATTTACATGATCATTCTCTAGATGCTTGCGTCCATACCACGATTCATGTATCATTATTCAGAGTCTTCAGTGATGTATATGTATCTATACTTTCTTGTAGGTTTTCCGATGACGGACTCTGATTCCCCGCTTCCACTTATAAATAATTTCATCCCTCACTCTAGTTCATCCTTCATACTTTAGGGGTCATCTATTACACAGTATTTGTCACTGTCCTTGTAATCCCCATCCACAATCCTGGAGGACCTCTACACCAAACCCAACATGTTTTCCCAACATGAAGAAAATCCCAATATGTCCCTCTTCATGAGTAGAATAATTCCCCTTTGCATCATTTCCCAAGAATCTTCCTTTTATCCCAGTGTACAAGACCAACACTACTGACCAGTTTCCTCCTCACACCGATTTGCAGAGATTAAAACTAGCCATCGTGTCGTACGAAGCGACTAAGCCCTTTTCTAGTCACGTCGATCCTATTTTGGAAGGTTTTTTAAATAAGGAGTCGAAGCTTCCATGTCTAGAAGCTTCATAACGAAAGTCTGGTAGATGGTTGGGCCGATGGAGCCGAAGAAGTCAATTTGGGCTCCTTTCTCCTATTAGGATGGAACAAAATCAAGAGATAAGACCTTCTCCCATGGTGAAAGGAACCATCTCTCATCCATTCAAGTTATATAAACCTCTCTTTTTCCCAAGCAAAAGCTAGTTGGAGTTTTTAGTTTTGGAGTGAGTTTGAATGATCAACAAGTCATCTATAGCTTGTAGATTTCTAGTGTATGTTTGAGGGAGAATAGTGTGTTTTTGGTTTGGTTTGAGACTAGAGGGAAAGAGGCCTTAAAACTTCCATTGTTGGGGCTATCCATGAAGTGCTAGCAAAAGTCTGGGAACTTGGATACGTTGGAGGAGACCAGCAACATCAAGGCACCAGTTGTAATCTCTTTCTAATTTATATAAATGAAACTATTGATTGATTTCCTGCATGAAGTGTCATTTTACATATTTATGGCTTAATGTTCCTTGACCTATTAAGTAGGCTGAGTACAATATTTTATGTTATCATGTTTGTTGTCATTGTTGTTTGCTTGTTTCAGGTATTCAAAGGAATGAAACAAAAGATACATGAGTGAGGAAGCAGGATCATCACCAAGGGGAATAGCATTCTAAGAGGTAGGCCCTCTTAGTTGATTCTAGCTTAAGGAGATTTTCCATAGATTTTTTGTTTGTGGCTAGACTCGCTCTCTCAGGCTAGAGGAATTGTTTGTTTCCACACTGAGAATTTACCTGCACCATAGGCCTGCTCCCAATTTTGGATCCTCCCTTGAGAGTTCCACTTGATGATTGCACATATTCGGGCTCACTCCATGAGCTCGTGTGAGTCTTCGCACCCACCTTTCTTGATCATTTCACCCAATTTTTTGCATGTTGATGTCAAAGTCACACTTGCGATCATGTTTTGGTTATACTCAAAGTCTTCGCTTCGTGTGTACTTGTTGTGTTCGCTATGAAAACATCTGTCACACCCACACATGGAGTCACATTCATTGTCACGCAAGCATCATCACGATCAACCAACGATCAATCACAAGTATCACGCTTGTCGCTTACACCATCAGTTAGTCATGTTGAACATGTGTGTCTAAATAGTTTGAGTCGTCTCGTCATCAAGTCATGTAAGTGTGTGTTTGCAAGATCACATATGCATCTTTCACTCGTTCACTCACTTAATCATTTTGTTGAAGTTCTGACGACCAGATTCCCCTCTGATAGCCAAACCATCACCCCATCATCGACTCGATCAACTGTCACCTAGAACAACGCAGAAGCACCAAGCAAGCCATTTCAAGCTGCATTGTCTGCAAGAAAATCAATCAACCTTCATGCTGGTCAACCAGAGAGTTTGACCCAATAGCCACCCTGGGACTGACTCCCCTCAAAAATTGCGCAGAGGCTGCAGACCTTTCCCACTCCACTGACTGAGAAAATTGCACAAACAGGCTGAACAAACACCTCATGCCCATCCCTGTCTGCCTCAGAAAATTATGTAGTTTTTCTAGCGAGCCCTCCTGACAGTTGACCGATTGCTCACCCAAAAAATTGTGCAGTTTTCATGAGCAAGTCCTCTACTTCCCAACAGTTTTCTCAGTTCAGAAACTATACAGAGGTGACTAGCAGACAAGCCTCCCAGCATTAGCGTAGTTTTTCCCAATAATAGCTCCTAGCAGTCGACTGACAATTCCCACGAGGAATTGCACAGTTTTTGTTGCCAAGCTCCAGCAGTTGACTGCGAGTTCCCTCTAATAATTTGCATAGTTTTTGCTGCCAAGATCCCAGCAGCAGACTGCCATTTCCCCTCAGGAATTACGTAGTTTTTTTTGTTAGTGACCCAGGAGTTGACTGCCAGTTCCCCTTAGGAATTGCGCATTTTTTGCTGCCAAGCTCCCGCTACCCACTCATTCCAGAAATTGCACAGATTTTTCCTGCCTGGCCTTTCCACAGCCAAGACTGTTCCTCTCAAAAACTGCGCAGTTTTGTCCTCTAGCTTAGCCAGACCCTATGGATAGTCACTATCAATCCAGATTGCCCATCTTCATCACCCAGTGACTCCTACGTAGTTTTCATCGGCAGTTCCCAGATCCTCCATTCCACCTCACAACCTTGTCACCTCTCTCGATCACCCACATCCGAAATGATCATGCATCATGGTATACCATGAGGTTTATGGATTTTATGGCATCTTGTCATGAGTGACTAAAGACATAGGTACACAAACAAACATGACGTGACGATGGATGGGATGAACAAAGCAAGCACATGCATAAGGACAGGTTCACCAACAGATGAACATATGATGCATGCAAAGAGATGTGCTCGTGAATAGATGATCATGCAAAGATGTGTTTGTGGACAGACGGATGAGAAAACAGCAAGATGTGTTCACGAAAGGACAGACGGATGAACATGCACCTTTCATGAAGGGACGAACATGTCAAGCTTACCAACATACAAGAAAGGAGAAATGTGTGAATGCAACATCAAGCAAACCAATGACCATTTAAGACTCTACGCACTTTGCCATGCGGAGGTGAAGCTGTGACACACCATGAGGACATCCATCACCTAGAAACACTGCAGCTATATGTGCACACCAGTAGCAGCATGAATGTACCAGCACTATCATGTTGATTCGTGTCATGAGGCATGTCGTCCACATCTCTACTATGGGCCATACTGTCAATCAATGTAATGTAACGTGGAAGTCCAAGAGACCCACTTGTTGTATGAAGAGTCATACAAAGTTGAAAATTCATGGAACTCAAACAGTCATGAGGGTAGTCGAAAAACCATCAGGTTTAGTTTTTCCCTTGGCTATAAATACCCCCTCATTTGTACATGAAAATGAATTTTCACCTCAGCTCCTCTTGCATAGCCTTGAGATTCTGTGATCCTTTATTTGAGGAGTAAGTAGTGGCTCCAACGCCCCACATGTGGGGTTAGTGATGTATGGTGTAACAATGTGTCTTGGAAATTTCGCTTAATTTAGAAGCCTGCTCACAGGCCAATACGTTTTCGCACATGTATTATAATTGTTGTAAGACTAATCTTTAACACTTGTAATGTATGTTGCTTTAACCTGTGTTCAACACTTAAAATAATTCAGTTGTTGTAATACATATATGTTAATGAAAATGTGTTGTATATGTTGTTATGCCATCTCACCCGTATAGACTACTCTCTCGGACATCAGACAAACCTTTCACATAAAACTTGCTATAACAACTGTTGCACTCATGCAGACTAATCTGCTGAGTGTTATGTGTGTTATCTTCCCTTGTGTGTTGTGACTGTTGCATCCATGTGACTGTTCGTCAGAAGTTGTGCATGTCCTGTTATGTTGCATGTTCCTAGTAGAGTTGGGACTTCTCCCAACCAACTTGGGACTCACTCCCACCCTCTCCCTCTACGGTGAAAGAACCATTGACACAAGAGACACTTATAATCACCAAGCACGCAAATCTCACTTATTTCAAGAGAAAACAAACCAGTCCCCTATGCTGACAAGTAAGAGTTGAGGAAAATATTTAAAATAATGGCATTTGGGCCATCATATCAGATGGGACTCCCACACCAAACGGTGTGAGGTCTAGTTGGGACTTCATACTAGGGTGATCCCCTGAATGTTGGCAACTCCAACACCACCAACAGAACCCAATTCATGTGGTTCCATGGTTTGTGACAAAAGTGTTATTAATGATATAAATTTTAATGGTCCCTAATAAAATAGTTGATTGAACCAAAATCAAGAAAAAAATGTAAAGAAAAGGTACAAAAATGGAATAATTTTATCTTGTATGAGGTGTGCCCATGCCCATCAGTCGTAAAATTTTGATATGAAAACAATCTATTATTTTCTTAATATTTTTCTCATTTAAATAATCATTTTTAATATTTTTTTATAAATACAAATGTTAACATCTTTATTTTCCTCGACTGCAAGTGAACATGACAACCATGAGGGGATGTAATAGGCATTGGTGTGTGTGGGGCATATGGGAGACAAAAGCAACCCACATCTAGAAAAAATGCAATAAACATGGTACAATGACCAGTCGAACTCATAACAACAAGCATAAAAAAGGGTGATGGAGCTGGATGGTGGGTGACATGATCTCATTCAAGATAACTCAAAAATAAAAATATTCATGACTTTTTGTTAGGAATGTACTTTTAGAATATTAATCACGATGTCATCTGTTATTTTTCATATGATGGTGAGTCATCAATGTCAGTCAGCGGGGAGTCGGCAGGAGTTGGATAGATTCAGGTAAACAATAATGATAGTCGATGAATCGTTGTAGAATCTTGTGTTGAATGTAATGAGAAAGCTCATCTATTGAGCCTTCATGTTTTGATATGGTATCAGAGTCGGTAGAGTGTTGGCAGATAGGAGTGTCTGCAATCAAGTGTCTACTAAAAAGTCGCGTGTTGAGATCTGTTGTTGAGAGAAGAGCTAGAGATGTAAAGGCTCAGTGAAAGGGGTGTGAAAGTCGTTGTTTGTATTCAAGAGTGTGAAAGGAGTGCAGATGTTGTTGTTAGTATATGAAACATTGAAATTTGTTGAGAAGCCCATTCATTAGAAAGGTGTGGGGGCTATTCTGTGTGGCTTTTGAAAGAGTTGTTTCTCCGTGTTCATGGGAGCGTAATTGTTGGACACTATCATTTGTGAGATTGTGAGAGACTGTGCCTGAGTGTGGAACCGGCCATCCAGAGAGTTTTGAGGCTGGCAGCAAAGGGAGTCTATGTTTGCAGTTAAATTTGTTGTGTTTCAATGCCACCATTAACCGAGAGTTGATCCTATGGTGGATCGTGAGGAGATGCCGAGTGACACCTATGGAGAGGCTTATGAATGGAAATTTGTCATTTCATGTGAATTTTTTTGTAGTGTTGATGCATATGTGATTGTCGTCCTAATGGAGAAAGTGTTTCTTTTGTGAATCCTTGTGAAGGTGTGGCTGAGATGAGGGTGTGTGAAGCCATTGTTTGAACACTGGTGTGTTGCCTACTATGGAGTTGCATGGTGTTAAGGAGGCATTGAACCTTGTATTGTTGTGAAGTTGTTGCGGTTTATCCCTATCCCAACTATGGTCGAGTGGACCTGGCTAAGATTCAAGAAGTGTGTGGGATATATTTGAGCTTGATCTACATCCCTGAAGAGAGTTGTAGATACGTGAAGTTAATAAACTCGTAGATCATTTCCACCGAGAGGCATTGTGGTTTGAAGGTTCAGACAAATTTTGACTAGACCACAGTCATACGTTGTGAGCCATTGCAAAAATTAAACCTCACAGTTGAATTTGTTTTAAAGGCGGTATAAAGTTCTTTAAATCTAGTGAGTGTTTTCAAATTCTCTCTTTTAGCGGCATTAAGAAAAAAAAGGAACGAGTGTCAATTCAAAAAAAAGGAAAGAATTTAATATATTTACACAATGTCATTAAAGTTGTGAAAGCACCTTGCATGAAAATAATTTGGAGACTTTTGAGTGGATCTTGTTTTTTAGTGGGTTTATTAAAAATGATCTTTTATATATGGGGAGATATTTGTGTTATTCCTTTCAAAGAAAAATATATATATATATATATAATGGGTTTGTGTACCATGAATGCCTCATGATGTAAAGTGAGAATCTCAAGGCGTGATTTAATGGGCTACTAGCCCTATGCTATGAACCTAAGTTTGTTATTACGGCTATTGGGAACATTGACAAAGTGCAGGGGTTGAGTAAGGAGTTGCATTCAGGAGTTGAGTAAGGAGTTGCATTGAATCATTTGTTGGATCTGAGAGAAGGAGCATTCATAGAAGTGATGGGAAAGCAAAGGAGACTCAAACAATATAGAAGAGAATTGAAAGTACCGAGGAGAAAGAATGAAAGGGAAACAGTTGCATAAGAATATGAAGTGGCTCAGCCAAAAGTAGATCTAAATAAAATGGAAGAATTTGAAGATACTAATGCAATATTGAAGCGATTAATCCTAGTTCTGCCATCCTTTTTAGGTAAAAAAATTAAGCTTTGGGCTATTAAAATGGAGGGACTACTTTGTTCAATAAATTTATGGAAATTTGTTCAAGAAACTTCTATAAATCCTCATGATGAGAGTAGAGGTGCAATAGCATTACTTCTCATTATAGGATCTCTAGATGAAAACATTTTGTGTAGTATTTTGTATGAATTTGGTGAAATATGTGATGCAAAAATGTTTTGGGATATTCTTGAAATGAAGTACAACATGAAGTGGACCGAGAACATTGAATTTGGTGAAGGTGTTGTTGCTAAAGGTGATTGTGTTGAAAGCATCATAATTGGGATCAAGACTAAAAGTATACTTGTAGCTAAAAATAGAGTAGCATGTGATAGTAAGGAAACTCATAGAGAGACATATGAAGTCAAATTTGATGAGAATTATGAATCTCATGAAGAGTGGTTCAATCTAATGCAAGGAAAACATTTTATTGATGAGTTGTTGTTTGGTGAGAAGAGATGCCTACCTCCATAGACAAATTAAATGAAGGACAACATGTTTGCAACAACAAAGTTTATTAAAGAGGTTGAAGACATGAAACAACCAACTATGGCAACAGAGAAAGATGAAGAAAGGAAAGTTCTCTTAAAAGCGCAGGATGACAATGGTTCCTTTTATGATATTTTATATAAATCTAACATTGCTTTTAAGTGTGCAGATATTGAAAATTAGGAAGCAGCAATAAAACTTAAAGAAATTGCAATCATTAAGGACAAGTATAAGTCCCAAGAACTTGCAGCAATGTTGAATACAAAGAAAGTTAGCCCGCAATCAAGAAAGAAAAAATCCACCACATTAACATTTAGGTCGTGATTAAGGGGAGGTGTTAGAATATTAATCATGATGCCATCTGTGACTATTCATGTTATGGTGAGTCGTGAATGTTAGACAGTGGGGAGTCAGCAGGAATCGGCTAGATTTAGGTAAACAATAATGATAGTCAGTGAATCGTTGTAGAATCTATGATTGTCTACTTGTATAATTTGCCTTATGTTGAATGAAACATGGAAGCTCATCTAATGATACTTCAAGTTCTGATATGTATAAAAAAATAAAACTCCATGAGGGAAAAATCAATATGGTATCAGTGGATGCTCTTGAAAATTGGTTTGGTTCACATTATAATGGTATACTTTCTAGCTCTCATATTTTCAATTTTCCTTTGATAGGCTTCTTATTTGATTTAATAGGGAATTTTGACTCATTTTCATTCAGTGGTTCCAAGAACAAAACTACATCTCTCATTTATGTTAGTAGAGAAATATTTGGGGTTTTATTTCCTAATTGGGTTTGGAGGATAGAGGTTTTGGAGCATAGAGTGCTTGTGAATTGAAATTCAAATGCAAAAGAAGAGGCTTTGATGTTTTTCATTCATGTTTCTTGTTAGCAGGTTTCAAACTACTCTAATTTCTTTGTCATTGCTTCTTTGGTCTTGGATTCTTTTCCTCGGTTTTTGCTTTGATTGGATAGTATTTGGGTTAAAATTTTCTTTTACTCGCACCCCCAATCTCTATATTATTGGTTATAGCTCCTTCTTGTTAGATTTTCTACCTATTTTATAGGAAGACTCTTGTTTCCTTTTAGGATGCATTAGGTTCCTTGTCTACAATATTGTATTAGTGTTAGAAACAGGTGTTATTGTACTCCTCAACCTCTAGTTTGACCTTCCTTGTCCTTGAGAACCTTTTTGCTTTCCTTAGATTATAATTTTCCCTCTTCCTCTTCCAAGCTTCCTCTATGTTTGTGGTCTTCCAATGTCATTTTCCACTCCTTCACTATGCCTAAATAAGGACATAAAGGAAATCGTGGGGGTCATAAAGTGCAATGCTTTGTAAAGAATTCCATTGTTATCTATGCTCATTCTATCCCCCTTGCAATTTGAGCTGAAATCCAAGATGCCAAACGAGAGGCAAGACTAGAATTTCATTCCATAATAGATGCATATGTGGAAGTTTAACTTGGAGGATGGATCCTTGACACAGGGAACACCACCACTAGAAGCACAAGATACATGCTAATGGGGAAGGTCTCAATGGAATAATTAGAAGCACAAATAGAAATCATGTTATGTATTAATGAACTCAAAAATTAGACAAACTAGCTCACTGACATAATCTCAAATTTCCTGCAAAGGAAGATAGTTGATCTAGAGTTCTCAACAACATATGAAGAGGAGGCTTATCCTGATACAATACATGTTGATTAATTGTCCATGTAGGTGGTCCTTTAGTTAAATTTTGTTTTTATTTTCATTAGTAGTATTGTTGCATGCATAGTTGTGTATTTTCAAGTCGTTGATACTAGAAAGATAGACAAGCTAAAACTTTACTATCTAGTTAATTTTTCTTTCCAAATTAGACATTATGATATGGAAAAAGTTGTCGGTGAGGGGCAATTAGATTAGCAATCATTGTGATATACAGTCTTTGTGAAGTATGTGCTTTGAGGTTTAAATCCCCTCTAACTAGCTGTGTTAGTCATATGTTGGGAGGTACATGAATTCACCAATTCCTCTATATACCAAAATAAAAAATTGATATTCAGAAAGTCTATAAACATTCTACTGATTGATTTCCCTTATAATAACCAATAAAAAAACCATTTTTATAATTTTTCAAAAATAATACAAATTAACAAAAATATATATATAATTTATAAAATTACTATTAAAATAATATAAAAATATATCTCCACTTTTTAAAACGTACATTACACTCTCTCTATATCTATATGCATATTATATTATAATATATTACAATTGTAAACTTCATTGACAATCTTTAAAAATATACTGTCACACCAAAGAAAATTTAATTGGATATTCATGGAAAACAGAGTATATTGAAGGGAAGTCAACCGAAGGTTACATGTACTTTCCTCGAAGAAGAGAATTAGGACACAGAATCCCTTCAAGCCATTTACTGACTGAACGCATTACAAGAAAACTATGTAGCTGACAGTTGTAACAGAAATAAGAGCATATTGGTGAGTTCGGAAGCAAAAGAGGGAACGTGGACGTGTTGTGCAGCGTGTATCGAGAAGGAAGACGTAAGTGCAAGCCACGCGCAGTAGCAGCAGAGATCGAGCAAAATCCCACAAATTCTGCATGCACCGCATTTTAATTGTTTGTCACTTGCAAACCAAGTTTGTATCTTCATTTCAAATAAGGGATCCACTTATCGACTTTATGGTCTTAAATATGAGAAAAATTAGTTATCATAAAAGGAAAATTATATTATAGATAAGGATTATAAAACCTATAACTATAATTTTATTATGATAATTGAAGTTCAGGATTGTGTACAAGTAACAATTTTATTATGATAATTATAGTTTAATGTAAGGTGAAATTAATGACTCATAACTTTTCAATAAATAAAAATTCTGACAGAAATCAGATTTTAAAATTCAAGACAAAATTAGAAAACTATTATGATATATGCTCTATGAATTGGAAATTTAGATAAGAAAGACTCAGATCTGTGTTTCCAAACATCTTCCTGTCAATGTCAACTCCGCGTTTGGACGGTTGAAAATGTACTGTCTTTTTTCTCAAGCAACCCATACTGACAGGTACATTGCATGGTTGACATAAAACTGAAGTCAAGCCCACTAAAATATTCTTATAAATCCAATGTCTCTCTCCATAAATACCCATCTCAATCCGTTATGACCTACACCCGAATCATTCATTTGCAGAGCTATACACCCGAATCATTCATTTGCAGAGCTATAACTATTAAGTAGTGAACAATATTATTGCTAGAGTCCAACTCGTAGCACTCCACTTAAATTGATTATATCTGAGTAACTATCAATATGATGTGGTTGGGAGCAGTGATAGCAGCCGGGATGGCAGTTGCAGCTTTTGCAGTTTGGTTCATGTCAAAAAATGGGAAGGTTTGTGAAGGAAATCCTGGAGAAAAATTAGTGCTACCCCCTGGCAGCATGGGATTGCCATTCATTGGAGAAACTCTTGAATATCTTTCTCCATTCAAGTCCTCTAATGTTGGTCCCTTCCTTCACAAAAGAATGTCAAGGTATCAAATCACTACCGCAATACTATAGTCCTGCAATTGCACCCACGGCATTTTGACTACCGCAATACTATAGTCCTGCAATTGCACCCACGGCATTTTTTTCAATTGATTTATTGATGGTGCTATGCATGTTAGATACAATGAATATTACATTTCTTAGAATTGATGAAAACCCAGGTATGGAGACGTTTTCAAAACCCACATATTTGGGCAGCCTACCATCATAAGTGCTAGCGTGGAAACAAACCAATTTGTTTTCCAAAACGAAGGACGGCTGTTCAAGACCGCTTATCCAGATGCATTCGTGAGCATTCTAGGGAAGAATAATATCGTCGAAATCCACGGCCCCATGCACCTAAAATTGAGAAAACTAGGTTTGACTCTCGTGGGCATAGAAAATCTCAAGGCCAATCTGCTACCAGATGTGGAAAAGCAAGTCATAGAAAGCCTGGACACATGGGAGGAGGGTAATATTATCCAATTGAAGGAGGAAGTTGCCAAGGTGAATCTTATCATCTATATATTATTTGTCCCCTCAACATAAATGAATTGGATGACTCTGCTCACAATTATGAGATTTGCTCATGTTTTTCCACAGATAACATTCAATATGCTGATGAAACAATTCATTAGCATGGATTCTAGAACTGCTCAATCTCAAGACCTCCTCAAGAGTTACTCACATTTTATGGCAGGACTTTTTTCCTTACCAATCAGACTTCCAGGCACAACTTATAGCAACTGTTTGAAGGTTTGAACTAATACAATTCACTTGAATTCTCTTATGTTTTGCTTTCTCAGAAACATTCTTGCATCGGTTCTCTCCATAGTACATAATATGATTTCTAACTAGTCAAGTGGAGCTTGGGGCTTGCCTGGTCAGTAAAAGTTGCTACTTAACCTAGTTTCTCCACGTTTCATCTGTAAAAGTTGCTACTTAACCTAGTTTCACCACGTTTCATTTACTGTTGGTGATATGCTAGCTTGTGTCAAAGATTACTGCATGACCCTGTTTAAGTCACGTAAGATATATATATTTTGTGTGTGAGAGAGATTGATTTTGGAACATTTTGAAAATTTGAGGAATAAGAGTGAAGTGGATGCACAGTTAACATAATTACTAGCTCATTATTTGTTGTATTTACAAAATATTAAAAAGTCTACATATAATTTCCTCACTCCTAATTCAGTTTACCCATAAGATCGTACATATAAACATAGAAATTTATAATCTGCTTGATACAGATCTTGCATTGCGCTGTGCAGGGACGAGAAGAAGTATTAAGTGCTCTGAAAAATGTTATTTCGGAACGTAGAAAGGAGAAAAGAAGTGTGAAGAAAGATTTGATGGACCAAGTACTAGAGATGGCTGATGAAGACAAGGAGCAATTTAACGATGAAGTCGTTTTGGATTTCGTGTTTGGTTTTCTGTTTGCTGGATATGACACCACCTCAATAGCAATGACTATGGCTGTCAAATACCTCACAGAAACACCCAGAGCTCTTCACGAATTGAGGGTAATAACTTACAATCTACATCAATAACAGACCAATCCTGTTATATGTTTTTAAGATGACCGCGATTCATAAGATACTAACGTTCATCAACGTAACAGGAAGAACATGAAGCCATCCTCCGGGAGAAAAGGAGAAAAGGAGAGGTGTATTTAACATGGAAGGATTATAAATCGATGGCTTTCACACGAAATGTAACCATCTATTCTCATAAATATATTTATTTGCTTGTTATATATTTCGTGGAGAAAATGCAATTTTAACTGTGAAACGGTCATAACACAACGCGCCAATTTGAAACTGAGCAGGTAATAAAAGAGACTTTGCGCCTATCAAATATAGGTCCCTTTTTGTATCGGGAATGCATACAGGAAACAGAAATCAAAGGTTAGAATTTTCATTATGAAACGATGATTTTGAATTCATAAGAACTAGATTAATTTAGAAATGAACAAAATAGAAAAAAGCATGATTTGTTTTTCAACTTCTGAGATTATAGATTGCTGATTCCCCAAACATTCAGGAATCAGAAGGATATGGGTGCAATCAAAAAATTGATGGCGCCCATGTCCATCCGATCAGCAATCGACTTAATGATCCCCGGAATGAATGATTTACAGGATATCGCGTTCCAAAGGGTTGGAAGGTGGTTGCATGTACTACAGCCGTGAATCTTGACCCATCTATACATTTTGACCCCTTATCTTTTAATCCATGGAGATGGCAGGTGGGTCATATTTATCAACAAAACCTATATAAATCTATAATGTTTTTTTAGCTTGACTTATCATGGACTTTAACCTGAATCTTTTTCAATTTCATGGATTTTAAACTGAATCTTATTTATGATTTACCTAATATATCATTAAATCTCATGATTTACATACTATAATATTATTTGTATACCGTTTTCAAGAAATCTATAATATTATTTGTATACTGAATCAGAAAATCATTATTTTAGTTCATTTCAAAATTCTGTGAGTACCGTCAGAAAATGTATCTAATTCTATTTATGAACTCACCACTATATTATGTTAGTTCACATGGAACTCACCACTATATTGGTTCTTGTCATCTAACCAGAAAAGTACGTGGAATGGAAATCATTTTCAAGCTTTTGGAGGAGGGCTTAGATATTGCTTGGGATCGGAATTAGCCAAACTGGAAATGGGAGTGTTTCTGCATCATCTCGTCACAAAATTCAGGTACGCCTGAGTCTAATTCATATTCATGAATTATGAAGTGCTATTGGTGAACGAATGTGTTATCTTTTGAGAGATGTAATATTTATTGTAAAAATTTCATGGCAGATGGGAGCAAGCATATGGATGCAAAGAAGCAATAGTCCGCTGTCCGGTTGTGCTCTTTCAAAATGGTTATCCAATCAACCTGACTAAGCGAATGGAATCTTCTCGTCCATGTTGATGAACTATAAAACAGTGGAAGTACTAATGACAGCGGAAGTACTAATTGCTGTACTATATTTCAGAGTTATTTTGTGTTGGTTTGGCGTCTGTAATGGGTGGTGAAAATATTCCTACTTTGGTTTGTGTTAGTTTGTGAAAGTAGAACTTCGCAGTGAATATACTTATATGTGTTAGTTTGGTTTATGTAATGGGAGGTAAAAATGCTATTTACTCTCCATAGATATGATGTGACGTTTGGATAAGGATGGATTGTATTTTTATTATGTAAGTTTGGGTATGTAATGGGGTAGTCGGCGTTGGGGTGAAAAATATTTTTTTACCATGTGCTTGATATGAATGTATTCGTTTAATAAGAATGTATTGTATTTTTATTATGTGTAATTTTGGTGTATCTCATGTATGTAGTTTGTGCTGACTTAAAAAAATCTGCAATTTAATAATAAGGATTACAATGTCTTCGATATGAATGGATTACAATTTTAAGGTTTATGTTGTGAGTTAATGTTTATTTTTATCATCTCTAGATGGGATGATGGGGATGATGAATATGGAAAGGAGGATGGGGATGATGAATATGGAAAGGAGGGGTAGATCACCATTGTCTCATTAGATCATTAAGATGGGGGACACGAGTTTATTTTTTTGTAGGTGCAAACACTATAAGGCATTTCAATAAGGCACACAATTACATCTTTATGCAAGGATGGTGAGTAAGGAGTGGTGTTGCACCCGTTATAAAGCTAAAGGTGGAAATTATGGTCTACATGGAGAGTTTAATTCATGAGCAAGGCTCAACAACCTAGAATGTTGGGGAAAGTGTGTGTTTAATCTCTCAAGACCTAGTATAGGAAATTTGGCAAGGGAATGTTAAGAACAGGGAGGAATGGAATTAGACATGAGTTACAAAGAATTGAGATTCAAATCTCATTGGGGGGCAAGGGTAAATTCGAGTCTTCTGCAAATGGGAGGTCACAGGTGTGAAGGGTAGTCTTCCATATCTATACTTAGAGAAGGCAAAAATCTTTATAATTCCTTCTAGCAGTAGTAGAAAACAAAGGAGGAAAGCTTCAACCATCTTTCCAAGTAAAATCTATCATATTACATGGTCTTCTTTTTGTCTATTGAATTTGAAAGAATTCTGCAGTAGTCCACTATTTTTCAAGTGGATCTTGCTAGTGTTGATGTATGTGCATTGCTATATTTGTATTGTTTCTCTATTCTTGAGTTGGAAGTGGAGAAAGTTGAAGAGCTTGAAGGGAATTTTGTTATGAAACCAGCTCAGGAGAAGATGGAAAAGATAGATCAACGCCTTAGAATTCAGCTCGGGCAACCTCATTTACATTACATAAATGAACAATTCTTCGATGATACAAATGAAAAGACCTCCTCTCTATATATAGGAGTCTAAGGGGTCATAACATAATCAGAGCCGACATAACAATAATAATGTAAGGGCACAATAATAACAATAGTGGGCTTCTATGGGGCACAATAGTAACAATATGGGCACTACATGGGTACATCAATATAATAAGTGGGTTGCACTAATAACAATAAGGGGTTACACTAGTAGTATAGGGGCCTAACATGCCCCTCTCCTTCAAAAAGCATTGTCCTCAATGCTTGAGTAGTTCTTGATGCTTCTATATAAAATTCTTGTCCTCCCATGTGGAATCTTCAGCGGGTAAGTTCTTCCACTTGATGAGATCTCTGAAATTGATCGATTTCGTAGCTGTCGGGTTCTTGTATCTGTGACTGCTCCAAGTTCCAATATGATTTTTCCTTCCTCTTCAATTTCTGGCAATATTGTTTGAATTGGGATTTTTTGCAACTTTTGAATAAGTGGCCATACTTCTTTGTCATTCTTCCATTCATCCCTTGCTTCATTTATCCAATCTGGTTGGATAATAGAAATAGCACAAAACAATGCTTCCACATCCTCATCCTTGAAGAGTCTTCCCATTCGGTAAGGTCGCCATTTTTTAAGTGCATGTAGTATTGCCAACATTTCCTTCTCATAAATAGCTTGCTTGAGATGTAGCAATAAAAATACCCAATCACCTACATCAAAACATTTTTCAATATGATGTTGATCTACCTATTGTTTCGTTTGATTTTGCACTGAAGTGGCGTTATCCTTTAAAAGTTGGAGAACTTGTTGTTGATGCTCGATGTGATCTTTCACTGCTTGAACCTTTTTCTTCTTGATATGTCCTTCTATCTCTAGAGTTTGAGGAGTGGTAATTTCTTCCAATCCTTTACAAGATATGGTCGGATTCATTTCTTGATGCTCTATGTGATCTTTCACTTCTCGAACATTTTTTTTCTTGATATGTCCTTCTATCTTGATAGTTTGAGGAGTGGTAATTTCGAACAATGAATTACAAGATATGGTTGGATTCATTTCTTCTTTCTCGATTTGATCTTTCAGTTCTTGCACCTTTTTCTTCTTGATATGTCCTTCTATCTTGAGAGTTTGAGGAGTGGTAATTCTTGCCAATGCTTTACAAGATATGGTCTGATTCATTTCTTCTTTCTCTGCGGTGGGGTCCTGACATATATCTTCTTCTTTTGATGTTTCTTGATCCTTTTCTTCCTCCTCTTCATATTCTATGTAAAATAATTTCTTCTCAGCACACTTATGACCTTTAGTGCATTTGCTATCACAATTGTAACAAAGCCCTTTTTCTCTTTTTTCCTCTAATTGTTGTGGTGTAACCCTTGTAGGTTGTGGAAGGCTAGGAGAAACAACACTTCCATCTTTATAGTTGTGAAGGGTACGCTTCCTGGTTTCCATAATTTTGCTTTCCACTATGTCACAAAGCCCTTTTACTCTTTCCAATTGTTGTGGTGTTGCTCTAAAGAAGGTGTTGCTCTTTGTATCCTCATAATGTGTTATCATTTCCTCCGTGAAAATTGACCACATAACAAGTTGTTTATGAGAACAAAGCCCTTCGTACCATAAAAATTGATCTGGTTCTAAATATGAAGATGCAATACATACCTTTTGTAACAGTTTTACACCATGTAGATCAAAATATTGCTCCATCTGAAGTATCCAATTTACCGGATCCTTGCCATCAAACTTCCTCATCTTGCTTTTTCTTGATTTTAGGAGCTCGACCTTGAAACGAATATAACTCTGTACTTTCAGATCTTTAAGTTCTGAAATTGCGACCTATAGTAGCCCTCTGTGTCCTCTTTCCAATGCCACTAGTCTGATCCAAATTGGATTCTCTAAGAAAGAGTTATGCACAATCTCCCAAGATGACCTGATTATAGACCTTTCCAGAAGAGCGAACTTGTATGAAGTGCCACGTGTCACTGTTTCGACCTTTGGATCTGAAAAATGTATACAAGAAACTACAGTCTGTGCTCTTTCTGTACCTTCTTACAATATTTCAATCCGATCCTGAGAGAGAAAGTTATGACGATTTCCCCAGGTCACCTGTTTTGAATGTAATTCATGAGTCTGCAAAAAGACCAACGTCCTCAAATCATATCTCCGAAAATATTGCGCGAAAAGCTCTGAAATTCGGACCCAAGGTTCAGCGTGATTTCTTCTCAAATGGGTTTTTTTTGCGACTTCTGAAACGTCACAGAAAAAAAGTTATAGCGAAAATGCCACGATGACCTGTTTGGAGCAGCGAAACCCTAGAATCCAAAGCTCTGATACCAAATGTTATGAAACCAAGCTCAGGAAAAGATAGAAAAGATAGATCAACGCCTTAGAATTCAACCTCTTCGAGGGGGCAACCTCCTTTACATTACATAAATGAACAATTCTTCGATGATACAAATGAAAAGACATCCTTTCTATATATAGGAGTCTAAGGGTTATAACATAATCAGAGCCGACATAACAATAATAATGTAAGGGCACAATAATAACAATAGTGGGCTTCTATGGGGCACAATAGTAACAATATGGGCACTACATGGGTACATTAATATAATAAGTGGGTTGCACTAATAACAATAAGGGGTTACACTAGTAGTATAGGGGCCTAACAAATTTGGCTTGGAATTTATTTAGTAAGGAGTAGATGTTTGAGGATAGGCTATGGTTCTATCCTTGTTGTAATCTCGTGTATGAATTAGTCTTGAATTTTGGCTTGGAATTTATTTATTAAGGAGTAGATGTTTGAGGATAGGCTATGGTTCTATCATTGTTGTAATATCTTTTGTACCAATTAGTCTTGAATTTTTATATTGTTTGTATGTTGCTGCAACCTTGTTGAGAGCACACAGAGTTGGATTTTCTTGGTGTGTTTACTGGAAAAAGGGAGGCGTGTATTGTGGTGGGTGTGTACTGGGGGTGATTAGCATCATGAAGACCTCTTTATGGTGTGGGTTGATGCCAGAGTGCATCTATCTCTCTAAATCTTCATGGGTTAGGTTGTGGTCTCATTGTCCTTCCTTGGAAAGGGGATTGAATTTGGGTTGGTGGAATGAGAGGCCTAGTGGTCCAATGGAAATTTGGTGTTTAGAAGTGTGTAGGGACACATGCTAGGAAGCAAAGCTAACCAACATTTGTCCTTCTCATCATGGTGCCCTACTACCAAAAAAACCCTCCTTGTATAGTACATAATTTCTCTTCTATTTCAAGAATTAAGGGTTGTATTAAGTATGTTGAGGGAAAAAGGTCAAGTGAGGAGGGGAGACACCTACTATGAGGAGTGAGACCACAAAGGAAACTCATGGTGACATAACAGAGTAGTAGGATTTGCAATGAGCTATGGGGAGTATGTTCCTACATGCATGTGTAGAAATGATTAACTCGATCTAAAGGGGAAGCCTCATCTCAAATAACTTCCCTCTCAAATTCTCAAGTGATGGAGGAGTGGACAAGTTGGATCCCTGACACAGGGCATAAACGAGGCAGAGCCTGATGAGTCCCATCAATGGGTACTTTTTGAAGATAATTATGCCATCGTCCGGCCTTAAAATTATCATTCTCTTACATTAATTCACATTTTTTGTTATATTATGCTTAGTAAGATGAGTATAAGGTGTTTGTCATAGTATGTGGCCTACTGTCATTTAATTGTAGGAAAATGAAGCATTTTTTAGGCTATTACTATGCAGGGGCTTGATGGATACAACTAGGAGAGAATCCAGGGGGTTTGACCACCTCCTTAGCTCCTTAAAATCGTCTTGGGATCACAATATCCTCTCTCACAAGTGAAGACCAAGAGGGACAAGATCCACCATTTCTAGATCAAGGAGGGAATCACTCATACTTTCAAGGGAGTTGTTTCAGCTAGCCTTTTGTATAAATAAACTAGAAGAAGAGCTCACTAGGATTCAAAGTTTTTGTTCATCTAGGTGTAGCTATTGAGCTTCAAGCTTGACATTGTTACTTTAAACTTTTATGTGATGTACTAGACATGCACTTTTTGATAATGAGAAGTTGGATTTTAAATTTCATCTGAGTTATTTTCAGAGGGCTGAAACCCTTGGTTTTGGGCCCAACCCAGAGGCTTTGGTCCCTCTTTTTATACTTATGTTTGTTCTTGATTCCAAGAATTTCATAGTTTCTTGCATTTCAGTAGAGATTAATCTATAAAAACCTATGGTTACAACCTCTATATCACCTCTCTTGTGGGAGAATGAGTGGAAGGATTCACAACCACAATCCAAAAATATTGTTTTTATGATTTCTTGGAAATAGATTAGTGTTAGTTTTCTTGTTTTACATTTTCTTTCTGTAGCTTAGAAGTCATTTTAGTGAGTATATCAGTGTTATGGCATAAATTAGATGTTATTTAAATTCAACTCATCTTTTCCATCATAAGTTATCTCATTTTGTTAATGATAAATGGATGCATATATGTGATTTATTTCAGGGTTGTGATGATCTACAGGGAATGATACTCTTACCACTTCCATCTTGAGCTCCTTCATCTTCTCTTTCCATCTCCAAATTTTGTCCCAAAACCCTATTTTATAAGTCATTTTGCCTAGTACACTGAGAGCACTCATCCTAGTGCAAGACAAGCCTCTAAGAGGTCTTAAGCTTGGCTAAGCGCTGAAACCAACCTTCCTCCATTTGCTTCAACTTCCATCCACCTCTCCATACCCTCAAGACATCATTTTCACCTCCAAAAGCCACTCAGATTCCCTCCTGTAGCATTACAGGCCTCTTGTAGCAATTGCCTGTAACAAACCTGTAACATCACTTTCCTTCATCAATTTTGATCCCCACTGCAACTTTGACTTAGTCTAGATGAATAATGACCCCCAACTATGATTTTATGATTAAGGGAAGCTCCTAGGCCACTCCAACCCTTCCTTTTCTTCACTACAAAAATAGAGTAGAGTTAGTTTCTTTATCACAAGTATGATGCAAGTAGGTTACTGATTTACAAGCAAGTGTGAACTAGGTAGATGGTACATGCAATTATGATTGGTAGTTTGATGAATTATGCAAGATAAATTAGCTTCCTTTCTGCAAGTAGATTTGGTAGTTTGATGAATTATGCAAGATAAAATAACTTTCTTTCTGCAAGTAGATTAGCCTTTGTCCTTTCATGAATTGATTAGTTAGAATTTACAAGTTGAGTCAATGGCATTTCTACTTTCATAGCTAGAAGAAATTTCCAATTGTACCTTTATCAACAAGATTTCATTCTAATTCAGTAGGAGCAATGGCCTCTAAGCACTTTTGATCTAATGTCATAACTGATGGTGGCATGAGTGGAATCGTATATGTTGTGCATATAACACTATCACCTCGAAGTTTGTACAAACCGTGGATTGATAATTTGAGTTTAGGAGCCCTTGGGAGTTGCAATATTCTTGGTGCAATACCAGGGCTCACCACTTTTTTGCGTCGTCACTGGGGAGGTGTCTAAGCATATTTTGTTTATGCTTAAGCATTGTTTTTTGTTTTGCATACAATTTTTGAAAAAGTAAAAAAAAAAGAATCAAAAATATTTCTTTCATGCCTCGTGGGAGTAGGGATAGTCGAGGAAATTTCTTACCAAAATCCCCCACACCCTCAAACAATCAACCTTCACTCTTCTTCAGTGACACTGAGCTTCCCTCTCTCACTACAAGGGAGTTAGAAGGCCCTCTAAGTGAGCAACCTGAAATTTTTGAAGAACCTGTTGGAGAAGAAGAAGAACCCACTTCACCTATGCAAATATGGTTGAAAACATGGACAATGATGTTTTCCCTATCAGAGAGACCAATGGAGAGGCTATAATGAAGAACATAATCTATAATTGTCTTCCACATTTCCATGGCTTCACCTCTAAGGATCCTAACACCTTCATGTTTGAATTTGTTAATGTCTGTAGGACCTATGACTATGCCTCTGATGAGAAGAAGCTAAAGTTATTCCCCTTTACCCTTAAAGATTCAGCCTTGAGATGGTTTATGGGTCTTCCTGGGGTTAGCATCACTACCTGAGACCAAATGAAACATGCCTTCAATAGCAAGTACAGGGACTACTGTAGGTCCAAATAAATAAAGGAATAAATCTTTAGGATGACTCTTGGACCTGAAGAATCCCTAGAAGACTATGAGGAGAGATTTAAACTTAGTTATAAGACAGCCAACTGTACCCTTGATCCTTTATTCTTAATCCCTAGAAGACTATGAGGAGAGATTTAAACTTAGTTATAAGAGAGCCAATTGTACCCTTGATCATGTATTCTTAATGGATGTTATGGAGAAAAGCAAGATTGTAAGGAAATATCCCCTTTGACTTGGATTGGGGGAAATCCCTTTAGATTGGGACCAAATGAAATCTTGAGGACATGTGTAAGAGAAGAAGAGGTATTTGACATCCTCTATGCCTGTCATCATGGACCTTATGGAGGTCATTTTCCTGCAAAAAGGACAACCTTTAAAGTTTTACAGACTCGTTACTATTGGCCCACTTTACATCAAGATGAAAGGAGATACACCACTATATGTGATTAGTTTCAAAGGATGGGAAAACCCACACCCAGGGATGAAAATGCCCATAAAACCTCAAGTGGCCTTAGAGCCATTTGACAAGTGGGGCATGGATTTCATTGGGCCAATCGATCCACCATCAGGACAAAAAAAGTACATCATTGTGTGTACTAATTACTTTACAAAGTGGGCTGAGACAAAGGAAGTCAAAGCAGCAATTGAGTAAAAAGTGGCCTAATTTTTAAGATAAAACATCTTCTACAAGTTTGGTATCAAAGGGATGTAGTCATTGATCAAGGAGCACAATTCACATCCAATTTGATTGAATATATCATGAGGCAGCACCATATCAAGCACAATACATCCACTGCCTATCACCCTTAAGAAAATGGGCAAGTAGAGGTCACAAATAGAGCATTGGAGGGAATCCTCATCAAGGTTGTTAGCAGTAGTAGGAAAGATTTGGCAAAGAGACTAGTAGAGGGCACTTGGGCCTAAACACCACTAGATTCACTCCGTATGACTTGGTTTATGGGAAGAAGGCTTTGCTCTCTATTGAGCTTGAATATAACACTTTGAGAATGGTAGCTTAGTTGGACTTAGATGCCACTACAACACAACAAGAAAGGCCACTCCAACTGAATGGCATAGATGAGTTCATAATGCAAGATCTCCTACACACTAAAGTCATACAACTGAAAAAAGAAGGTTTGGCATGACAAGCATATCCAAGAAAAGACTTTTCAAGAAGGGGATTCGACCTTGTTATATGATTCTAGGTTGATATATTTTAAAGAGAAGCTAATGAAAAGATGGTTGGGTTCGTCCCTAGTAGAAAAGTGTCATGAAAATGGATCTGTACAAATCCAAAACCATTGATGAGGAAGGCATTCCCTTACTTGTAAATGGTTATAGATTGAAGCTATGTAGAAGACCTCTGTCCAAGGAAGAATTTATCAGTTCATTCAGCAAAGAATTAAATGTGAATGGGAGTTTCATAGCTTCTAGTCCGCAACATTCCTATAAATTTGAAAAAATAAATAAATAAAAAGGCCAGGAGGAAAAACTCTATGAGGCATATGAGGCTAATTCCAAGGTTGAAAACCTCTCTGAGGCAACCCAGGAGCAAAAAGAGGAAAAGAAAAAATAATAAATATCCCTGGGTGAAAACCTCCTTTGAGGCACCTGGGGTAGGCATGCAGGTTGAAAACCTCCTTTGAGGAAGCATGTGTGTCTCAAAAAAAAGAAAAAATAAAAACAAAAGAGAGGAAAAGAAGAAAAAGGAAGAAGCGTATATCATGCCTGCTAACCTTTCTCTTGTTTTGTAGAATTGTACACAGTGGCATATTTCATGGCTATAGTAAAAAACATATAAGGTATCATCCATCCCTCCATCCATACACCTCATAGCCATCCTCTCCATTCATATTACCTTCTCTCTCCACCATCGCATCATCAAGAAATTCATAGTTAAACTCTTCTCTGAGATGTTATAGGAAGAACATGTATTGCTACAAGAGGTCTTGTAATGCTATAAGAGGAGTGTGTGGAGCTACAGGAGGGAGATCCATGGAGGAGAACAACCCAAAAGGCCATTATGACACTGAGAAATGATAAAGAGGGTCCTCCTATGATTTTTCCATCACCCATCCACTCCATTTCACCAAAACAATTCTCAAATTCTCCCCTTTGTATTACCTTTAAAAAATCACACAGAAGCTACTATTTTCTATTTCTACAATGTCTACACTACTCCTTCATGAATCTAACCCTATCCTCATTTCCCTCATCTCCCTCATGCAAAATGAAGATTTCAAGGGGAGATCAAAAGACTGCTACAAGAAGAAACTCCTCCTGAGCAGCCTGTTCAACCACAACAACAATCATTGATATTCTTTTTTTCCACCACCAGAAGGGATGATGAAGTTTTGTTTGCATACATGAAGAGACACCTCATTCTCAGGGAGGATTTCCACCAACAAAAACATCTTCGACATCATAAGAATCTCCTGCACACACACATCAAAAGAAATATTCAAGACATCATCAAGAATGAAGACATGCAAAGGAAATAAGTTAAAGAGTCAACTCCCTTGATCATAATAATATATGGTCCAACTCGAGCATGCAAACCTCTGCATTAGTTCGATCCACAGGTAGACTCAAGTATGGATACCCTAACCTCCTCCCTATGCATGGAATGACTAAAATGTCTTTTGAGTGAGAAAATGTGTTTTAATAGGTTGGACGTGGCGAGTGAACTTGGCAGTGTCGATAGTAAACTCAAGTGTGAGTTAAGTCAGCCATGCAATGTGGAAATGTAAACTCAAAACGAAGTGGTGTCCTCGAAGAGTGGAGTGATAATCACGAGGAGAGAGAAATGATTATAGTTAGTGGGGACAATGGTCCAAAAGAGGAAACTCCTGTTAACGCCAAGTCACTAGAGAACTCCAATATTTTAACCAAACGAGGATATTAAGTGATGTCTTGACTTCATTTGCATCATCACTCATTCCAAAATAGGTAGTGGAAGGATGAGCTAGTGCATCAAGCAACCTAGGGTTCCATTGACGAGTTTTGAATCATGTCTACAAGTGTTACAGGTGAAAGCTATAGGCAGACTTGCAATTGCTACAGGAGGGCTGATAGGAGCTACAAGAGAAGTCAGGAGGAGAAAAAGGAGTCAAAGTGGCTCTATATTGCCTCAAAACCTTCATGGACACCCAAAATTTCTCTAACAAGAAGTAAGTGACACCCTCCTTCATTGTTTTTACACCCAATTGCATGAGAAATCTACTTGAAATTAAGATCCTATAGAAGTCAACTGATCAGTAGGAGGTGTTTTTGAATTTTGTTGCGGTTAAGAGAAGAGAAAATAGTTAGGTTGATATCAATTTGAGCACCCTTCTTCCTCACTGCTACCATGAACTTTACCACTGAGACTATTTGAATTTTTTTGAATTCCACATATAAATAGCATCAAGGAGTAATATAGAAGAAATGGGGGGAGGATTTTACAAAAGGAATCCCTCAGACACCAAGAGAATTCACCAAGACCCTCCTGGAGTTGACATATTTAGAAGACACCAGTGGTTGGGTTTCTTTGAGTTGCTAAAGGGGTATGATGATGATATTTCCCATGAATTTTCCATGAAATTACACTCTCAAGAGGAACACAATTCTACAATTGTTTTCAAATGGTTGGCCATCTCTTTTAGCCCTAAAACCATAAGCATAGTGACCACCTTACCTATAGGAATTAGGTGGAGCAAAGAAGACAAGCAAGTGTCACAACTAGGAAAAAAATTTCCTTTCAAAAGAGAAGCCTGTATAAGACAAGAATGGAGTGAGAAGAGAAATTCTACCTTACCCTTGGGATGAGGTGGCTTACCATATCCTTAACTACATATATTTTGAAGGAATATTAAGTTTGTTTTATTCCTACCACTTGAGGCTGCTCTAAGAGCTGAAATTTAAGGTAGAATCGCCTCTCTCTCTCAAAGACTTAGTGTCCCTCACTTCCTCCTATAGTCAATCATGGAGGTGAGATAATAGGTGAGGGAAGGAAAACACTAGCATTTGGTTGACCATGGAATCATCAAGTTGACAATTGTTGATGCTCTGAACCACTTGAGAATCCCTATCATATGGAACGAATTTGTGGACATGGATAGGAACACTTTCATATAAACACATGACCTCACACCAGGAGAGACTGTAGACTCTATTATTGGAGGAAGAGAAGGAAAAACATAGGAAGAAGAAGGAACAAAGACAAGGGAGGAAGAGGCAGAAAAAACAGATGAAGGAGAAAGGAAATAGAGGAAAAAGAGGTAGCAGAGACAAAAGAAGGAGGAGCACAGATGAAAGGAGAAGAGGGGGAGAAGAAAGGAGAAGAAAGAGTAATTCATGAGGAGACTTCTCAACCCCAAGGAGCAGAAGACACTGAACAAGAAGAAGCTGCAACATTAGCTACATTGGGCACTCCTATCAAGCCCAAGCAGAAGCAATCAATACCAATTCAAATGTATTTCAGAACTAGGAAGAGCACCAGAATTAGGTAAGGGAAGCCATAAACTCTTACAAAGGTTCCTATAATTATTGATGAGTCACTAAGAAAAAAGGAAGAAATAGGAGCTAGTGAAGGAAAGATTGAGGAGGTCACTCCTCCTAAACCTAAAACCAAGTCACCTATAGCACCTGTGAGTAGGCCTACCACTAGGTTTGTCACCTTCAAGAAGCTAAGGACACAATATTCCTTTAAGGAATAAGAAAAAAAGAATATATAGGAGTATCAGGTTTTGCTATAGGAGAGACAGGGTTTGCTATAGGAGAGGAAGAGTCTGCTACAGGCAGGACAGGGGAGGTTACAAGAGCACTAGAAAAAGTTACAAAAGCAATCCACCAACTCAAAGATTATTTGAAAAGACCTACAAGAGCTCAAGAACCTATCCCACAACCTAGCTTGGGATCCTACTACAAATTCATTGAAGGAGGAAGGATTATCCCTAAAAAAATTGCAATCCCACTCCTTTATGAGTTGGAGATAGAGAGAGGTAGAACCCACAGGTGGATGAAAATTGCTAAATCTAAGAATGTGGAGGATGTAGGCCTCATGGAAGAGAAGGTCATTGAAATGGGAAAAGAGTTAAGTGATTTGAGAATGAGGGAGTCTTCGATGAAGGAGAAAATACAGGCAAAAAACGCTAGGTTGAGAGAGAGGTTGTAGGAGAAACAAACACAATTTGGCACCATGGAAAGTCTCTCTATGGAAGCCTTGCAATGTAGGCAGCCATCAAAGCCTTATGCTCTCTTTCTCAAATAACAGTAGCTACAGTTCCAAATCAAAAATCTAGCGCAATATGGATCTTCTCCTTTTTAGGACCACATACTATTCATTGAGTTTTGCAACCAAACTAACATGGAAGGTAGGGAAAAAATAGTTGAATTTTATATGCACAATCTCACATTGACAAATCTAAATTTTTTGGATCCAAATTTAAGATTGGGGGATATGCAACTAATGGCTTTAGCATCCTAGATGACTTGCAAAGAAACAAGAGCCGAGGAGGTGAAAACGGTAATGACAAAGGGGGAGAAGGAACCATTATATATCAAAGTAGAGATAGTGAGCCCTAAGGATGTTATTAGCAATCATACCCTCATCTCCCATGATGCTACTTTAGCACCAAAATACATTTCTACCCAGGAGCAAGCCATTCTACAATTTGAAGACAAATTTAGGATGTTGGGAACATAAATTCTGCAAGCCTGCCAAAGAAGATGGCATGCCTTACCCCACATCCTACAAATCATATAATATCACTCTCCTGAAAGGCTAAGCAATGCGTTGGAGAGAACACCCTTGTACAAGAGGATCATGCATAGAATGAAAATCACATGGATAGGACTTGAGCTCAGTCCACCCTTGTTGCTAGGCTTATAAGAAGGAAGAGGTGAAGTAGAAGAGTAGAGGGAGTGGACAGAGACAGAAAGGAATCCAGGTTTTTACCTACAAGAGGGCATACCATCTAAGGAGCCTTGGGATGTCAAGGAGGCCACCAAGGCCATGAAAGAGCTTCACATGGATGACTGTGTTTCTCAGAGGATAAGCAACACCTTCAGTAGGGGGTGATGATGAGTCCCATCAATAGGTACATTTTGAAGACCATTATTCCATCCTCCAGCCTTAAAACTATTCTTCTCTTACATTAATTCACAATTTTTGTTATATTATGCTTAGTAAGAGGAGTAAAAGGTGTTTTTCATAGTATGTGGCCTAATTTGGTTTAATTTCATGAAAATGAAGCATTTTTTAGGCTATTACTATGCAAAGGCTTGATGGAGACAACTAGGAGATAATCTAGGGGTTTTCCCACATCCTTAACTCCCTAAAATTAGATTGGGATCACAATATCCTCTCTCACCAATTTGAATCCATTGGCATCCGAGTAACTCCTAGTCCAAGTGAATACCAAGAGGGACAAGATCCACCATTTTCGATATCAAGGAGGGAACCACTCCTACTTTCAAGGGAGCTTCTTCAGCTACCCTTTTGTATAAATAAACTAGAAGAAGAGCTCATTAGGATTTGAAGTTTTTGTTCAACTAGGTGTAGCTATTGAGCTTCAAGCTTGACATTGTTACTTTAAACTTTTATGTGATGTATTAGACCTACACTTTTTGATAATGAGAAGTTGGATTTTAAGCTGCATCTGAGTTAGTTTTAGAGGGCTGAGACCCTTGGGTTTGGGCCCAACCCAGAGGCTTTGGTCCCTCTTTTTATACTTATGTTTCTTCTTGATTCCATTAAGTCCACAGTTTCTTGCATTTTAGTAGAGATTAATCTATAAAAAGTTGTGGTTGCAACCTCTATATCAGCTCTCTTGTGGGCGAATGAGTGGAAGAATTCACAACCACAGTTCAAAAATATTGTGTTTGTGATTTCTTGGAAATATATTAGTGATTAGTTGTCTTATTTTACATTTTCTTTCTATAGCTTAGAAGTCAATTTAGTGAGTAGATCAGTGTTATGGCATAAATTAGCCCCGAGGGGATTTGTAGGGGGGTGGTAGCCCCCCTGCACGGGGTCCGAGGTAGCACCCCTAGAATTCTTTTTTAGAACCTATATTAGGTGGGTGGACCTACCTATGGGTTTTGCACATGGTTTTGGGCATGATGGTTTTTTTCCCATGGTATCTTATAGATTTGATAAAGGGAAATACAGTTATGTTCTAATCCAGGGTTAATGGATTGGGGTTTATGAATGCTTGAACATGTATATATATGTGTTGTAACATTGAAAGGAATATAATGAAAAATAGATCTAAAATCTCTGCGTATATCTATTTTATGTTTTATGTTGTTGCCATTTTTTATTTTCTGTTTTTAAGAATTCGTTTGCAGGTAATTTCTATACAGGATTAAGACCTACAATTTTTCATCATAAGTTCTCTCAGTTTGTTGATAAATGAATGCATGTAGTTTGCAGGGCTATGTTGATCTACAGGGAAGGGCACCTTTACCACTTGCATCTTGATCTCCTTCATCTTCTCTTTCCCTCTCCAAATTTTGTCCCAAAGCCCTGTTTTATAAGTCATTTTTCCTAGTACACTAAGAGCACTCATCCTAGTGCAAGACATGCCTATGAGAGGTTCTGAGCTTTGATAGGGGATCAAACCAACCTCCTTCCATTTGCTTCAACTTCCATCCACCTCTCCATACCCTCAAGACATCATTTTTACCTCCAAAAGCCACTCGGATGCCCTCCTATAACATTACATGCCTCCTATAGCAATCATCTGTAGAAAACCTGTAGCATCACTTTCCTTCATCAATTTTGATCCCCACTACAACTTTGACTTGGTCTAGATGAATAATGACCCCCAACTATGATTTTATGATCAGGGGAAGCTCCTCTTCCACTCCAACCCTTCATTTTCTTCACTACAAAAACATACTAGAGTTAATTTCTTTATCACAAGTATGATGCAAGTAGGTTATTAATTTACAAGCAAGTGTGGACTAGGTAGATGGTACATGCAATTCTGATTGGTAGTTTAATGAATTATGCAAGATACATTAGCTTCCTTTCTACAAGTAGATTTGGTATTTTGATGAATTATGCAAGATAAAGTAGCTTTCTTTCTTCAAGTAGATTAGCCTTTGTCTTTTCATGAATTGGTTAATTAGCATTTACAAGTTGAGTCAATGACATTTCTACTTTCATAATTAGAAGAAATTTCCAACTGTACCTTTATCATCAAGCTTTCCTTCTAATTTAGTAGGAGGAAGGGTCTCTGAACACTTTTGATTTAATGTCTTAACTGAGGGTGACATGAGTGGAATTCTATATGTCGTGCATATAGCACTGTCACCTCGAATTTTGCATGAAACCCAAGTTGATAATTTGATTTGAGGAGCCCTTGGGAGTTGCTACATTATTGGTGCAATACTAGGGCTCACTAGAGCCAACAAGTATTTTTTAATGTTCCTAAATAGGAATTTAAGTTATAAACCAATTAAACAAACAATGCAACAGTGGAAAATTAAAAGCATTTAGTAAACACCCATGAAACATTGTAATACTGGAACTGTCGGGCAATATATTATGAAATATGGGAGCATGAGTACAATATATAAATGGAGTAGTACACCTGGGCTTGTCTCAAGGACAAGCTAGACCAAACCCTGATGGTAGAATAACTGGAAATAGGGTTTTTCAGCTGCTACTCTACTATGCTCTGCGTTGTCCTAGTAAACTGTTGATCTACTGACTTCGGCCTATTGGAAAGTGCCCAAAAACTGCCCATAAAATCCTGCCCGTTTAGCCTTAGACTCCTTGGACAAAACCCAGAAAAATAAAAAAGGGAGTTTCTCTGATTTTGACTTTGGATTTTCGGCCTCTTAGGAGCTACTCTCCAACTACATCTGCTAACTTTCGGCCTGCTGGAAAGTGCTCAAAAACTACCCATAAAGTTTTTCCCTTTTAGCCTTAGACTCCTTGAACAAAACCCAAAAAAACCCAGAAGGAAATTTCTTTGATTTTGACTTTGGATCTTCTGCCTCTTGGGAGATGCTCTTCAACTACATCTACTAACTTTCGGTCCACTGGAAAGTGCCCAAAACCTGCCCATAAAATTCTTCCCTTTCAGCCTTAAACTCCTTGGACAAAACCCAGAAAAACGCAGAAGGGTATTTCTCTAATTTTAACTTTGGAGTTTCGGCCTCTTGGGTGCTTAAATCAACGCCTACGTATTTCGGACTGCCCAGAAAACACGCAGTCCATTCCTCTATGTGGCTGGCTGAGATGTGAATCGCTGCTAGAAACTCCTGCAATCTCTATGGAACAGCCTCCCTAGAGCGGGCATAGATGGGTCCCCCGAAGTAGAGGTTGAATCTTCCCTGCGGAAGACTTGTGGCTAAACAACAGGTAGACTCACTAAACAGAAGAGCGTACAAGAGTGAGCTTGTTTGTCAAATATTCAGAATGAAAACAAGATGAGAGCTGATCTCTCTTTATAACTCCTTGGCCCCCCTTAGCCTCATGTGGGCCCCTCCATACACCCATTCGATTTTCCCTCCAAGCATATCGAATGGCTAATTCGAACTCTTATGTGGGTGGCCCCCACATTCCACTGGCAGCTAAATAAAGTCGATTTGGCCCCTCAGTCCCTAAGTCGAAAGTGTGGGGCCGTCTTCCTTAGTCAAAAATGTGCAAAATTGTGTAGTACCAACCTGTTACTAATGTGTTTGAGAAGGGACATGACATATATGCAAAAATCATATTTGCATTGGTATATAAAGTTCCTATTGGGACACATGTTATTAGACAACCAAGAGTTTAGGAGGGACATGCTACAAACCTTGGATCATATGCATGGACACCTTGATTGTAGGTTGGAAATGATGGATTATAGGCTACCAAGGATTAGAAAACTTCTCAGTATCCCTCCAACAACTTCTAGACCCTCGACAAACTTAGCATCCCTATCACAGTAGAGATTTTGAGTTACTTCCTTGATTATTGATGGACTGCGTGAACAATTTTCTTTTTGTATTTGATTATGTGTATGGTCAGATTAGCCAATATCGTAGCATAGGCTTGTATTAGTGCAGTTATGGTAGTTTATGTTTATATCTTATGTCACTTCAAAGGGTACAATTTTGGTTATGGTCTAGTTTCTAGGAAAGACCGGTGTGCCATCTCGTAATTTCAATGTAACTTCTAGGTTTTGAAGTAATAGAATTCATAAAAATAAAATATGTGTATCTTTATCAAACATGTTTTTAATAAAAAAATTTATAATTAAGATTAATAACCTTTAAATTATTAATTTGTAATAATATTATTATAAATGTACTTTATAATGTTATTTTTCTTAATTTTAATAAAATTAATTATATTTTAAAAGTGTAAACAAAAAATAAAGTAAATATTATAATTTTAAATGTGACAATATTTTATATTTATAGTCTATTTTAGAATAAGGCTTTCAAAAGTAAGTGTTTTGATGTTGATTATGGATTGATGCTTATGAGAATTTACTATCCATTAATTTATATGGGTGTTATTATGGATGGATGCTTATGGGAATTCATAAGCCATTAATTTATATGGGTGCTAGTTATTAAATGGATGGTCGAGATTTAACCTCCATGGAATATGTCACAACATCCATAATAGTATTCACAAATCAAGCATTAAGATTTATATCGAAACTAGTTATACTCTTTTAATTAATTTATCTCAAATTAATTAATTAATTAAAATTGTATATCAACATGTGCCATATTGAGTATATGATATTAGGTCATAATATTGTAATAAAGATTATTTATAAGTTAAGAATTTACATGGTAAAATAAAGGTGAATCTCCATGATAAAAATATTGCTACACATTTTTTAAAATGCATATATATTTAACTCATGTTTTTTATTTTATAATTAATAATTATAATAAAAAATTTAAATTTAATTTATAATTTAATTATTTTTTATTTATTTATTTTTTTTAATTTAGAGAATGTAATATGTATCATGAAATATTTTAATTTTTATCATGATTTGATCCATTTAATTTACATAACTATATTAATTTGTGATAAAATGAAATTTTTACTTTTATATAATTAATATAAATATTTATTTTTATCATTTTAATAAAATATAATCCTTAAATTTTTTACTCTACATAATATGTATATATAAATTATATTTAAATAAATATTAAAATTTATTTTTATTTTTAAATTACTTTCCAAGTGTTTATATACTCTATATTTAGTGCATCTAAATGTCAATATGGTCCAATATTATGGCACGACGTTGGTGGAAAATTATTAACCAAAAATACAAATACCATTTATATAATTTTATACGTCCTTTCGATATGGAATCAATAGCTGGTTTCATTTTAGAAAACAAGCTGGGAGAGACAGAGGGAACGAAGGGCGAACAACGAGGGTTTCAGATAGTTGCAGAGATTGATCTACATGGAGGGTCGCAGGGGAGGGAGCTCCACTCCCTCCTATAAGGAGGTCGTAGCCAACAGAGGCAAGAAACCTCTAGAAAATGCCAAAGGTACTGTTGAGGAAGGGAAAAGAAATATGGAAGAGGAGATAGAAGGAACAAAAACTAAGGAAAACAATAGCACAAAAGACGAGGAAGAAGACAAAAAAATAGGGAACTAAAGACAAAAAACAAAAGGGACCCTGTAAACCCAAAGCTAAGATCACACCTAAAGTAGTTTTAAATGATCCTGCTCTACAGGCACACATGGATCACATGCGGACGTATGCTATCATCTGTAAATTCATGGGAATATGGCCCACTGAAAAAGCTTTACAGACATGGATCAAATACCACTAGAAACCTAAAGGGAGCATTGGCCTACATCTTGGGTCAAAGGGATTCTTCACTGTGGTGTTCACAAATATTGAAGACAAAGACAGAGTGTTTGAAGGAGGGACCTACTTCTATGCAGCAGCTGGCCTCTATATGAAGTCATGGATGATGAATTTTTTCCCGGAACGTGAGACTTTTACTTTGGTACCGGCTTGGGTAAGGCTGTATTCTCTACCTCTTGATTATTGGCAAACTGAATCGTTAGCTGCGATAGGAAATAAATTAAGTCATTTTTTCAAAGCTTCTGAAGCCACAAGAAGGGGAAAATATACTTCCTTTGCAAGGATATGTGTGGAAATGGATCTATCCGGAGCTTTTTCGAATGAGGTGATCTTGGAAGTTTTTGATGAAGAATGGGTGCAAACAGTAGACTATGAGCATATTCCATTCAGATACCGCAGATGCCATGAACATGGGCACCTATTCAGAGACTGTCTGCTCAGTAAAGTTGTGAACAAGAGAAAAGATAACACAATGAATGACACTGATAGCATTCACAATGTGGTAAATAGAGAAAAAGGCAGCAAAAGAGGGCCAAAGCAACATCAAAATGAAGGGAAATAGGTCAGTTAGAACAAGTTCCAAGTTCTTGAAGAAGATGAAGAGATTACAAAAGAAGATCAAGCAATGGAAGGAAGTCATGGGGAAAAGGAGAAACAAGAAAACCGTGAACAAATAAAAGATATTGATTATCAGAAAGAGACTATGATGAGTGATGCAGAACTGAAGATGGATCAGGAAATGGCCCAGAGTGAAATGGAACTAGAGAACCATGATCTACAGGGGATTCTTGAAAAAGAACACCTAGATCTGGAAGGGTTCTTGATACAGGAAACCACGGGAGGGGTAGATTCCTTACCTCAAGAATAGCTCAATAGAATACAACAATTGTTTTTATGGAAAACTCAGGCTAAGGGGTTGGAGAAAGGAAAACAACGTTGACAAGCAGGATAACGGAGGTGTGAAAATGATGAAAACGACTCATGGATTAGCAACTAGAAACTCAGGAAAGAAAAGAAGCAGAAAAAAACAGAATGAACTCTTGATGGAGTGTGGAAAGCTAATGATAGATTTAGGTAAGATGAAAGATCTGGCCAGCTACTCCTTTACAAATCTTTAATTATGAAGTTCACATCTTGGAATATCAGGGGTCTAGGTAGTAAAAGAAAGCAGAGAGTGCTTAGTAATAGAATGAAACAAAAAACACTGGATATAATCTTCATCCAAGAAACAAAATGTTCCATTCAAAAATTAAGACAAATCCATATCAAATGGCTCAGTAGATTTGAGTTTCTAGAAGTCAAAGAAGAGAATACAGCGGGGGGCATACTCACTCTTTGGAACCCCCAAAAAAATGGCATAATAGATGCTGAGGCATCTAGGAATTATTTATCAGTAGTTATTCAACCTGTAGGAGATAGGGATACCTATCTGGTCACGAATGTTTATGGCCCTCAAAGAATAGATGATAAACTTAGGTTTCTAGATTCCCTTGTGGATCTCAGGGACAGACATGCAGGAATACCTTGGATCATGGGAGGGGACTTCAACATGATCAAATCTCTTTCAGAGAAAAAAGGGGGAACCAGAGCTCTAAGTAAAGACTCTTTAGCATTTCAAACCTTTACAGATAATATGAAACTAGTTGATACTGATACAAACAATGGCCTCTTTACTTGGAATAATAAAAGAGGAGGAGAGTCTCATGTAGCCTCCAAGTTAGACAGATTCATTATCTCAGAGGATCTTATGCTTATAGATAAGGAAGTAATAGCGAGAGTTCTCCCCTTCGGAGGCTCAGATCACTGGCCGGTTCAACTGGAGATCAAGGGCATAGGTACTCCCAGGAACAGACCTTTCAGATTTGAAAATATCTGGCTTTCCCACCCAGAATTCACCAATGATATTGAAAAATGGTGGTCAAAAGATTTGCAGATTCAGGGAACAAGAATGTTCCTTCTACATAAAAGACTAAAGCACATCAAGCTCAGGCTTAAAGATTGGAACAAGAATGATTTTGGCAACATTTTTGTAGAAAAAAATCTGTTGAAAACAAAATGCAGGTTCTCAACCAAGCTCTGATCACGGAAGGCTTTGATAACGTCAAAAGTGATCAAGTTGATAAACATCATTAAGAATGGGAAAATCTGTCAAGAGGAAATATTTTGGAGACAAAAGTCTAGAGTTCAATGGCTAAAAGAAGGATAGCATAACACTAAATTTTTTCACAAATCCACCATGGCTAATAGAGCTCATAACAAAATATCTTCGATCAAGAACAAGGATGGGGAGGTTCATATCTCCCATGAGGACATAGAAGCTATGTTAGTTCAACGCTTCCGAGGCATAGCTCAGGAAAACAATTCAGACAGAGAACATTTCATCAGGGATGTAACTAGAAACATACCTAAGCTGGTGTCTAGAGAGGACAATTTCAACCTTAACAAGCCAGTAACTAAAGAGGAGGTCAATGAAGTCCTCGAAGATATGTAGAATGGCAAAGCACCAGGCCCGAATGGTTTCAATGTGGATTTTTTTAAAGCTTGCTAGAATATTGTTAAACAGAATATTTTGAATGTAGTGGAGGATTCCAGGTTGAACAGAACTATTCTGAAAGTGCTCAATACCTCCTTCATCTCCATGATCCCTAAACAGGACATCGCTCAAACACCTAATAAGTAAAAACCCATAGTTTTATGCAATGTGGTTTACAAGATAATATCCAAGGTAGTGGCTAACAGACTCAAACCTCTACTTCCTACTCTAGTTTCAGGGGAACAATCCGGTTATGTGGAAGGCAAACAAATTCTAGATAACATAATTCAAGCTCAAGAGGTGGTTCACTCGTCAACTAGTAAGAGGCAAGTTGGAATGATCATGTAATTGGACATAGCCAAAGCTTATGATAAGGTGAACTAGACCTATATCAAGAAAGTTCTTATTGCTTTTGGGTTTGATCATAACTAGGTCAGATGGGTTATGGCCCTGGTGACTTCCTCCAACTTTCCAATATTGGTGAATGGCTCTCCCTCTGAGACTTTTTGTCCTTCTAAAGGCCTTAGACAGGGAGACCCGCTCTCTCCCTTTCTTTTCATCCTAATGATAGAATGACTTGGTCAGTCTATTAAGCATGCTAAAGTAACGGGTAAGATTAAGGGCCTGCAACTAACTGAGAATGGTCAGACACTGACTCATCAACAATTTGTAGATGATACCATGTTACAAGGAATCCCCACAGTCAAAGAAGCTACAACCTACAAACAAATACTGAATGACTTTGCCATGGATACAGGTATGGAAGTTAATCTCTCCAAATCAAAAATCTTTTTCTTTAATACCAATATTTCTATTCCGAGAAATATCTCCAGAATTCTAGGCATTCAAAGGCATTCCCTCACCTCAAAATATTTGGGAGTTCCTCTAACTGCTAAACCGATGCACAAGAGAAGTTGGGAACCGTTGATCAATAAGTTGCAGGATAAAGTCAGAAAATGGACCATCAGATCTTTAAATCTAGCTGGTACGTTGGTACTTACAAAGGCTATACTGCAATCAATCCCTACTTTCATGTTATCAGCTCTCCCAGCTCCAAAAGGAGTCTTGCAACAATTCAGAAACATCCAAAGAAACTTTCTTTGGGGCAAGGAGGAGACAAGGAAAAAATGGGCCTTAGTTTCTTGGGAAAAATTATGTAGACCCAAGGACCACGGAGGCCTAGGCTTGGATGATCAGGAAATTCTTAGCAATGTTTTAGGGGCCAAACTATGGTGGTGTTGGGTTCAAGATCCAAAGGCTCAATGGGAAAATATCTGGAAAGAAAAATATGCTAGCTCCTAGAAAACTAGTGATCTCATAAGAATGTCTGGAAATATAAAGGGCTCATACATCTGGAACAAAGCCTGGGAGAACAGAAGCCTAGTACAAGAAAATAGTTTCTGGGAAATCAGAGAGGGAGATCTAGCTCTATTCTGGGAGGATAAGTGGCAACAAGAACCAATACTGTTAAAAGAGGACTTTTTAGGCCTTAAGCATGAGATAGATACCCAAGGATTAAATAAGGTAAAGGACTTTTGGGATCATACTCATCATACAGGAAAGTGGAGAATCTGGAGAAACATTGATTGTAGAGATGATAGCCCCTTGAAAACAAAAGCAGAGGCACTCATGAGAATGTTGGAACAAAGGAAGATCTTAGTAATAGGGGGGCAAGACCAACTAAGATGGGGCAACAATAAAGAGGGCACCTTTAATCTTAAGGAAGCAAAAGGTATTCTCCTTGAGCTGGATTCCCATGTTTCAGATAAGATCTGGTAGAACCTATGGAGGCACCAAGGGTGGATGAAGATCAAACTCTTCATGTGGTTGGTACATCACAAGAAAATCTTGACTTGGGATAATATTAGGAAGAGGGGTGTTCTGGGGCCTTCTAGATGCCAACTCTGTGAAGCTCAAGAGGAGACAATGGAGCATATACTCAATAGCTGCATTTTCACCTCCTGGTTATGGGATACATTTGCTACCATTTTTCAACAAACCGATAGGGACAAAGGGAGTATCATTAATACCCTCAATAATTGGAGAAGAAACTTTTTAGATTATGAATTTCTTAGCTCGGCTTGGGCCCTAACACCAAGCTTCATTATATGGAATGTTTGGAAAGAGAGGAACAAGAGAATATTCAAGGATGAAAAGAATCCCCCTCATCACCTGTTTGAGATGATCTTGAAATAGCGACAGTGGGAACCACAGTTCATAATTACCCTAAAAATCCTCCCTTAGAGGCTGATTTAAGAATTCTCGAGCAGCTGGGTATGTAGGGGCCCATTCGTCAAGGCTTATATAGGAAAGTAATCTCAATGGATACGGAGAAGGATTTCTAGCATCCTCTCCCGGAAGATTATTTGAAATACAACATTGATGGGGCTTCAAAAGGCAACCCGAGAACTGCTGGTTATGGAGGGGTTTTAAGGGATGAAGAAAGATGCATTATCTTCATCTTCCATTTCCATTCAGGAAAAGCCACCAATAGCATGGCTGAACTAATGTCTTTGAGGCAATGCTTAGAGTTTCTGAAATAGGACAACTACTTGAATTTGATTATAGAGGCGAACTCTGAGTTAATCATTAACTTGGTGAAAAGAATTAGTTGTGGAATAGTGCCAGAGAAAGTCTCAAAACGCTAGAGGCTAATTCGGGTTTTCCAAAGAATTCAAGGTCACCTCCAAGGACTTTGCACAGTAAGTTTCAACCATGTTCGCAGAAAGGCCAATAAACTAGCGGATCTTCTTGCCAACCAAGGTGTGAACTGTATAGAAGGAAGGGTTTCGATGGAGTGGTAGGAGATGCCTTAGAGCAGACTAAAAGCTCTTTCTTATGAGCAAGTGGAAGAGGATAGGGAGGTGTTTCAATATAGAGCCAAGAAGGCAAGTCCGAAATGATTTGACCTCAGTATGATTCAACATTGTCTAGAAGACTATTCTTTGGTGGGGGGGTAGACCATTGTCGGCCTCATAAAACCCCGGTGTACGCTAACCAGATATCTCAGCTTATTGGGTAGTCGAACAGTGGGAAGGATCTCAACATTCCATGGTTTCAGGTTCAGACAAAGAAGAAATAATGCGAGGGATGGAATCTCGTCTTTTCCGGTAGTCGTATTATCCCAAATTCCCTTTTCCGAGTGGTAAAACCACTCCCATAGTGGTTTTTGGCTGATTGCGTGGCTCTCAAGCAGGAAATGGTTTTTGCGAATTGGAAGTGATTCCATTCATCTTCCTACACGTGGCAGGGGGTGGAAACAAATACCGCCTCCATCGCACACTAATGTCCGGAGACCTTGTACCGTGCGATATTTCTCTCAACTGTTGGATTTTGCTGAGCGGATCTATGGACAAGAATAAACGTGCAGTTTGGTGGGGCGGGGCGGTTAAACACTAAACGTCCTCGCTGGGAAATTTCTCCCTCTGTCGTTGGATTTCATGAGGAGAATGGATGATTTTGATTAAAGTTGCAAGTCTTGGGGCTGGTGCGCGGGAGATTCCACGACTTTTCATATGTTCTTCTAACCACATGGAACAAATATGGTTTGTATTCCAAGGGTTCGGAGGGTACTTTTGTAGGGTTGGGGGTCATGCCTTACACAGCTAGTATTTATTTTTCCTGGGTCCATGACATCAGGTGGACGTTTGTACATTATGTAAACTATTTTTTGGCTTAATGAAATAGAAGGAACGACACTTGCTTTAGCAAAAAAAGGATATGGAATCAATAGCCTATAATGTTGAATCAAAATGGTGGAAATATTATTTAAACCTTTAATATTGAGTGACATAATAGATAAAACGAAATGATTTAGAAAATTATAATATTATTAAAGTTTAAAAATCTCAATATCATGTTTTCTTATATTATAGGTCTACAAAATTATATCTCATTCTATATGATGTTGTTGATATGATATTTAATAAATATGAAAATACTTATTTTTTATTTTACTATCTAGATTGTTAATTTATAAATAAGTTTTGTTACAATATTATGGTTTATCTATACCACATGCTCAAAAAACTATAACCCATTTCATTTTATATGACACTTGTTTATATATGACATTTTTTTAATTAATAAATTTAATTATAAGAGCAAATGGGACATAACTACTTTAGAGATAAATCTAAACATTTGATTTGTGTATACTACTATGAATACTGTAGAATCTTCTGTGGAGGTTAAGCATATAAATACTTACTTCATGATACATCTCACGATGATAAAATTTAAAAAATCATAAAAGGTAACTAAATTATAACTTTTTTTTGTAAGTTAATTTGTATTACCTCAAAATAACAAATTACATCATTCCATCCGTCACACATCAACATAGTTCAAGATGATACATTTTCTACAATTTGAGTCTCAGAGCCTAGGTTTGGTCATGGGTTTTTACTTTTCTCTTATGGACATTAATTCATTTTGAAGAGTTATGAGGAACAAATGTAGAGGAGACAATGGTTGCATTTATTTGAGATAATTCCATTGATTGTGGTTCAATAGTATTTATTGTTTCGTTATCACTATCTTAGTGATATGCTTCTTGGAAATGTTTGTGACCAGTCATTGAGAAAGCCAAGATTATGGAAGAGTCTCTTTCATTTCCAATCAAAGGGTTGATCCCCTCATCTAAGGGATGATATGGGGCAACATGTGACTAAACTAAGTCTGAAGGATTTGATTTGGTGGTAGTAATCCCATCTTACTAAATGTTTCCCTGCTTATGAGTTGAAGAATTCATATATCCTCTTATATATTTTTGGCCTTGCCATCGATGACTCTTTTTCTTAGCATTCAGGATGGGAGATGACACTTAAGAAGAAGGACAAGAATTCTGAGATAATCGGGTTGTTGAAAGATCATGCAGCAGAAATTAGTATTCTCATAGTCCACTGACCACGATTAAACTTTGTGCTTCCACTTGAGGATACTTTTATCCAACATCCCTTTGTTGAGATCTATTTCAACACATATGTGATAAAATGCGACAATAACACTCTCAAGATTATTAGTGTTTATCTTAATGAAAAAACCTAGTAAGTTTCCCACATTGGCTAAGATGTCTAAATGAAGTAGATGAATGGGTAGATTAGAGAACCGCACCCACAATGGAGTGGTCAGAATCGTCAAGGAAAGAGGATTGAAATCAAAAAACCAAGGTTGAAAGGAAAGATGAAATCAACCCCAAAACTAGGGTCCTTGATCAAAAACCTTTTGATGGTCCTTGAGGTTTTTGAAGAATAGCACAAAAAATACTTTCAAATAAAAAATTTGATTCATATTTAGGGACTGGTTAAATTCACCCATTCTAAAAGTGCAGATGTTGATGGAAAAAAATCATTAAAACAACAAATAATAGTCTGTTGTGAATAATTTGCAAAAGAAAGGTTAGATATAAAATGATTGTTATGTGGAATTTTGCATCTATGGATAAACACAATTTCCCTAGGTGGGTAGCTACAACTAGAACACTAGAATTAAAGGGTTTAACCTTTTTCTATAGAAGATAAATAAGACAAGGGACCTACTTTTTATCTTTCGCTTCCCTTTGTCTCATTTGAAAAGCTCTTGTTGCTCCTTCTCGAACTTAATTTGCTCGAAAAGTACCTGCAATCATAAATAGAGGACAAAAACCAATCAAAGCAAGAGATATATCTACTATAAGCAAATGGAATTGAAAGCATTTACACATATAATCATCATACATAAAGACAAGAATATGGGAAAAGGTGTAAACAGATTTATTAAGTAGAAGGAAGAGTTACAACCATGAACTCCAATCCAATGTCACTCCTCCAACTTGAGTTCCATCCAACATCACACCATAAGCACAACACTCCAGAAGCATAAAAATACTTGCTTACAATCTCAAAACCTCACACCAACAATATCTTCTTACAAATTCTCAAAGTCCATCCCTTGATCACTTAGATGAGTGCTCAATTTATAGGAAAATGGAGGTGGTTTGATCATAAATGAGGGTATTGAATGGCCTTCCAAACTTAGAGTTAGTTTCCATGGAGGAAGGGATGATGGGATAGGAGGTTTCTTAACTCATTCCCTATCCAATTTCGAGCTTATAGGAGATGATAAGTGTGGGGATCTTCTAGAATGCTCCAGAAGATAAGAATATTCCCATAAACCTATGAAGAATTCACTCAATCTCACCCAGCACAGGTCAAAGTGGGACGAAGTGCACTAAAATGCACCCTTACATGGGCCTACCTACACTGAAGCACATTTACCCCTGACCAAGGTTTCACTGGTCCCTCGAGGAGGCATTTCTAGAGGACTTCTAGCCAGGAAACTTCCAGGGAAGGAGGGATTCAAAGTGATGACTTGTCTAAGGCATGTATCAACTAGATTAGGGTTTGATGAGGCCTAAAAGTATGGATCTAAATGATGGGATTGATGTGCCTAAATAGAGCTATAATAGTTGCCCCCTAAAGCATGAAGTCGAAAATGATAATGTCGAGTGATATGTTTTACGATGTGATGAGAAGGTTCCGAAGAGGATGGTGACCTGCATCAATTACAATACATAATATCATGATATTTTGGATTTTTCATAAATTGCTGAGGGAAGGCATACCCATGTTCAGCATATAAACTTTTCATTACATGTACATAGATAGTTGTTTACAGATATAGACCCATTATAGGATGACCATCTGTGTAAATCCATTGTACAGATGATTTAGTACTTTCCTAAAATGGCAGCCTGGATGGATGAAACTAGATTTGGGGTCTTCTATCTCATTCAATCATTCGCTCAAGTACGAGTCTAACCATGTGAATATGTGATATGAAGTCAAACATGGGAAGACACTGTCTGATTACCAGCCAATGATGTAAGTTGTTAACAGACGTGAGAGAAATCATTGATAATGGTAATGATCCTCAAGGTACTGAAGTACATTCTACATGGTGTGAATGGATGTTTTGATGTCGAACACCATGCAAAGTCTTTCGGTCGAAGGCCAGTGATTTCAATCTATCACTGGAAGCGACAAACTTGCCATTGATGTATGCGAGCTCCAAGGTACTGAAAGGGTGTTTCTAAGTCAACTTCTTCGATAATGTGTTGATGTCGACAAGAAGCGACTTGTCGCAAGAGGGCCTTGATGTATCCCACATCAAAGACACAAAACGAGTGTAATGATTTTTGGAGACAAAATGTGACTAATGACACAAGGTTTAGGAATGGCGGTCATGAAAATGAAGGTTTATGACTATTGCAAAGGATGAATTTAACTGAGTGACTTCTCTTGAACATGTCGGCGACACTGAATGAATTGGCAACATTGACCCAAAACCAAAGTAATGGATGGTATGATACAGCAAGGTATGATGACCATCAAGCAGATAACCCGACCCAAGTAGTCATAGTGATGAAGTGAAAGTGTCATTTTGAAGAGCGACTTGCTGCCATAAAGTGGTTTATCCCTTTTCCCATTTTCCCTAGTCATTGCTGACCAATACCTCTTTATTTTTTATCAAGCTTGAGGAGGATTACATATGCTTGTTGTATAATTCCACCCTTCGGGTGAATCTATCGCTATGTGATTTTTTAACGAGTCTAGCAAAGGTGAAACTCGGTCTTGTCATGATGGACAAGTTTGTCACTATTTGATGCTTTAACGAGTTTAACAACAATGATAACTCGATCCTTTTCATGTTTAGAGAGTTTGAAAAGGGACAAAAAGAAATCTCCACGAGTTCTTTTTCATAAGTTTGTCTCTCAAGTCTAAAAAAGTGTAAAATAATATGAGAGAGAAGCTATTGACCACGTTCGATCAACGTATTCCTTTTTTGCAAATAATCTATCTTAGTCTGGAAAAGGGTTAAACTTATACTGAGTAGATGTTGTTTCCAATCCATTAATGAGCTGAAAAGGACAAGCGCTCGACAATATTTTCATATTTTGAGAGCCTGAAAATAGCTTAAAGAGGACTCCAAGGAGTTTCCCTTCTCGATGTTTAACATAGCTCAAAAAAGAGATAAAAGTATGTTGTGTGGTCAAAGTACAAATCACGATCATGCATGTAAAATTCTATAAGTCAGCTATAAATTTTTTCAAAGCAACACCAAATGGATCAAACATACCTATTTCATTGGTAAAAATAGGTAAATACTAAATTTTACTCATTTAATGATCATGAAATAAACATAAAACAAGAATTTACCATGTCATTTTCACCATTTGATATTTACCATTCAGTTTGTGCTCTGAACTAGTTTTTACCTCGAACTTCAATAACTTGCAAGAGATTCTGTGGATCATTTCTCGAGTTGTCCGAACCAGGTAGAAGATCTACCCATCCTCTTTATTTTCATGTCATTCTTTTATAGTTTCAGGCAATTTTTTTGGGTTTAGAATATGTCTCCCTGGGATCAGTGCAACCTTCCACATCGAAAACTGCACTTTAGAGCAACCAAACAGAAAGGTATCTGCTCTGCAGCATAGTGTCTCCTTGCTTGGGCTGCGTTGGGTGAGTTTCACAAATTTGTTTCACCTATTTGGCCCAAAATTTCTTCAGTTATTTGCATGAAATGGATCCTAACTAAGCTTATGGTTTGATTTCAGGGTTTCATCGGATCAAAATTTCTATCACTTGGTGAGAAAGAGAGCATGAAGAATAAGACATGGTTTCCATAATGATCTATCTACTATTGAGGCCCTCAGAAACTGTGGGTTGCTCAAATACTTCAGGTTGTTTGGGATGAGGCAACAATTAGAACTATTGTAGTTCTTAGTTCATGTATTGGATCCAACGAATCAAGCTTTTCACATAAGGGACAAAGCGGTCCCTATTATGATCGATGATGTTTACTTTCTTATAGGTTTGTCGAGATGTGGTGCCTGCATTTCTCTTTCAGGTTCTTCCCTTGGGGGTGAATCAGTGAGGGACTATGTTCGACAATTATGTCAGCCATGTACACAGCCTAGCAAAGACAGAAAGATAATCATCAAAGATATTCATGATTTTAATTTGAGAACAATACTTTTCACTATCGCAAAGTTGGCAGGCAGTGTGACACTTCATCTGGCGAACAAATCATACATGCAGTATGCACTTGAGTGTCTTGAGCCAACTATATTCAACTGGTGTGAGGCCATAATTTCTTCACTGAAAGAGCAGCTGACAAAGGTAAAGAATGGTAAGATGAAGAATTTTAGCTATGGATCGCCCTTAATTTCTTTCACCTTAGAGAGATTCCATTGATGCAACCTAAGCATGTAACAGTGGGTGTAGTTGGTCCTAGAGATCCACGGATGCAGAGGTGGGTCGAATTGATGGCTAGACATGCTAGTCAGTCATCAATCACATTTTCCACTGCATTCTTCAGTTGGCTCGATAGACAACACATTTTCATTAAGGAGCATCTATACATAGGGATGGATTTTCGTGGAGATCCAGAGTTGAGTTTACCAGTAAGCACTCAATGGGGTGCTATAGGTAAATTGTTTTTTACCAAATGTTTTTGATTTTTAAGTTTTTACATGTTTTTGTGTTTTTTACGTCTCCAATACTAAACTAAAATCATTCTCATGCATAAAAATGTTGGTACTGTTCGACCTATGGGACATCAATAGGAGGCAGGTGGACCAACGCGGAGAAATGTTGGGAGAGCAGTTCTCCAGGATTTGGATTTGACCGAGACACTCGTAGAGTTGCAGGATCACATAGAGGGGTTAACCCTTGGTATTCTGGATATCTGGATCGAGGAGTTACCTATGAGTTTGCAGCACCATACTATTGGTGTTCCTAACCGTTGGATGAGGCTATTGCATGATAGCTCAGGCTGTGACCTGTTACCATGATCATCACTAGGTCTACTTAGGATGATTTTTGTATGCATTTTGAGTTTTTAGGTCAGATGACCAAACATGTCTTGGACACAAATTTTGTAAAAAAAATTAAAACATCTATCTATTCTTACTTTCAGAGTTTTCCTATATGGTTATGTGCAATCCTATTCAACTAATGATGTAAATTGAGAATTTACTTTTACATGTGTCGCAAATGTTTGTTTAACACATAGTTTGCTAATGAATCAATTAATGTGTTAAAGTTTCTGGAAATATGTTGATATTGAATATACTCAAAATGTCTTTCCAAAAGACGAACTCTAAGGAACATACGAAGAATTGTTGGGTTTTGGACGGTATAAACATTTGTTAGTTGCAGTACAATGAGTTGTGAGTCCAGCCTAACGATGATTCGGTGAATGCCAACTGAAATGGCATCATAGAGAAGTTCGATCAATGTGTTATACTCAGTGATATTGTTCGTAAAACGATTGATACAAATCCCTTGAAAATTCACTAACTGGCCACTTGGAGTGAAAATGGCCCATGCTGCAGAAGATAGGTTCTGCGTACTACGACTAGAAGCATCGACATAACCAACAAATGGTTCCAAAGATTTTGACATCTGCAAAAAATGCAAAGCGGATTACTTAACCACATAAAAATTCTAAAAGACACGCTGACACACACACATGAAATTAAAGCATATATATAGTTATTTTACTACACTCAATTAAGCATAGTAACATTTGAGGTACATCCTGTTTCGGGGCTGCGACAATGGAATTCCATCATAATCCACCAACTCGTAGGCACCTTTTCCCAAAACACACTTGACAATGTAAGGGCCCATCCATAGTGGTTCAAATTTTCCCACTCCTAATTTATCAACTCCCTGATCATAAAGCAAGACCAAGTCTCCTTATAAGAAAATTCAAGGCTTGACATTTATGTCGTAATGCGCCTTGATTCGTTTCTTATGTGCTTCGTTAGCCAATGCGGCTTCACAACGGGTTTCATCTAGATGGATGAGTTCTAAGAAACATGCTTCTTCATCAAAAGTGTTGGGTAATAGGTCAATTGTGAGTTTAAGAGATGAAATTTCACATTTTATTGGCAAGACTGCCTCTAGACCATACACTAATTGAAAGGGTTTGAATCCATTTGCATTCCTTACCAAGGTTCGATATGCCCACAAAGCATCGTACAAGATTAAATTCCAGTTTTGTTTATGAACCCCTATCATTCTTTGAAGCATTCGCTTCAGGACTTTGTTGATGGCCTCAACTTGTCCATTAGCTTGCGGATAATAAGGAGTAGAACTATCATGTGAAAGTCATAACTTGGAAGTTAACTCAGTCATCATGTGATTGCGAAAATGCGACCCATGATCTGTAACTATAGCCTATGCGACACCAAACTGGGCAAACACGTGGTTGAAAAGGAAAAGTGCAGCCATCTCACCATTGTTGTTTAATGTAGGCATCGCCTTGGCCCATTTTGTGAAATAGTTAACGACGATTATAATGTACCCATGACCCCTAACCGAGTGAGGGTTACATGTCATAAAGTCAATGCCCCATTTGGAGAATGGTCCAACATCGACGATAGGATGCAATGGTGCAGGTGGCAATCTAGCCTTACAGTCATATATCTGGCATGCATGATAGCTTCTAACAGCAATAATGCAATATTTGAATATGGTAGGCCAGAAGTAACCAACATGGAGAATTCTTTGTGCGATAGTGTAACCAGATAAGTGTCCACCTCAAGCACCTAAATGGAAATCATTCAAAACTTTCTCGGCTTCCTCATGTGTGAGGCAACTTCATAAAATCGTATCGATACCACGAACGGTAAAGAGTGTCTCCAATGATCATATAATCTTTGGCTTGGTATCGGATACGTCGTTGTTGTGAGCGAGAGGTATTAGGCCGGAAATTTTGGGTCGGGAGATAGATCGGTATATCTCCATACCATGGGTTAGATGACAAAATCAGGAATAGAGACTCATCTAGAATTGATGGTTTTGATGTTGAATTAATGGTATTCGAGGGAAGGTCGCAAAGAAGCTCAGCGAAAACTAGAGATTTATTTGATTTGGATTTGATGAATTCCAAATAAAATTCTTGCATAATGGCAATCCATTTTGAGTATTTCCCCCCCAACAATTGACATGACAAAATATATATCATAGTGCTGCAATCCGAAATGACAGTGGTCTTTCAGAGCAGGATATAATGGCGAAATCTCTGTATAGCTTGAATAGTAGCCAGAGCTAACTTTTCTATGTAAGAGTACTTAGCTTCTGTATCATTGAGATTGTGACTCAAATAATATATTGGATGTTCAATCCCATCTTGTTCTTGGACTAAAACCATTCCAATGGTTGTATCTGCAAGGGCAAGGTACAGGAAATAGTCATTTTGATAATTCGGGGAATACATTAATGACGCTCTAATCAAGTTATCTTTAAGAGCATCAAAGGAAGCTTGCGCAACCTGATCCCAATGGAAGGGTATTCCCTTTTTCAATAGATGAGTAAATCCTTTATCCATTTCAGCATAATTGGGAATGAACCTCCTTAGAAAGTTAGCCTTCCCTTGGAGTCTCTGTAACTGTAATATATTGGAAGGTGTAGGCAAGTCAAGAATTGCCTGAACCTTAAGTGGGATGAGTTGAATTCCTTCCTTAGACACTAAAAAACCAAGCAAACAACCAGAACCAACACAAAACACACATTTGTGTGGATTGAGTCGTATTTTGTAGTGTCAGCACCATAAAAATATAGCTGTCAAATGCTGTGGGTGATCAGTCTGCTTTCGTGAATGAGCAGGTAAATCATCAAGATATGGTTGACCAATATCTTTCATGTCATGGAAGGCATAGTTCATTGCCCCTTGAAAAGTTTCCCTTGCATTCTTCAAACCAAAAGGGAGTTTCCTGTAATCGAATGTGCCCCATGGACAAATAAAAGCAATTGTAGATTGGTCCTCTGGGCGGATATTGATTTGATTACAGCCGAAAAAACCATCCATAAATGAAAATATTTCACATCCGGCACATTCATCAATAATCTGGTCGATAAAGGGAGTGGGATAATTGTCTTTTGGACAAGCCTAATTAACATCCCTATAATCGACACAAACTCGTCTTGTCCCTTGTTTCTTCATGACAGGAAAACCCAATCAGTAGGAGGAACAAGGTATATGAAACCAACATGCAAAAGTTTTTCAACTTCTGTTTTAATGGCAACAACCTTCTTTGGATGAACAGGATGGAGGCGTTGTCGCACTAATTTGACATCAGGATACATTTTGATTTCATGTTCAACTATACTAGAGTCAATACCTAGCATCTCCTCATATGACCATGCAAATATATCTTGGAAGTCACGAAAGAGAGCACGATAAATATCAAGTTCTGATGGAGAAAAAGATTTGCCAACATGAATATTTTCTACAACTTTAGGTTTGGTCGAAATATTGATAGAAATTGTTTCTTCGATATTTGACAAGTTTTGCTCACAATCTATTGTATTTATGAAAACATAATTCAAAAGAAAATTAACAACTGAAGGGCGATTAAGTTCATTTGAAAAATCTTCTATGTGATCTGGAAGATGGGAACGATGATGATAATCTTCCCATGGTTCTTCCTCTGTCATCATTTATTGGATGATTCCTTCATCATTAGAAAATGTATGTGAAAAAGGATAAGAAGAAGTACCATATTCTAATGAACGATCTACCCATACAATTGGTGAAGATGGATTTGGGTTCGTTGCACAAGCCAGAAATATTGATTGCTATGCAAGCTCAATAGGGCTTAGCAACATGATTTCATTATTACTATCAACTTCAGAACTATTGGTAGTCTTCCTTAAATAAGATGAAGTGGAAGATATCATGTTGCAAGTCTCAAATTTTTCCATTTCTACCATGTTTGATGGTGACGGTAGTGAAAAAGTACTCATTAGGGCAGAATCCTTAAAGAGACCTACACCAATTTTTTGAAGAGATAGCGAGGGTCCGTGAACTAACAGAATGCTTCCAGTAGCCTGTGAACTAGAGGAAAATAAGGCAAATTGGTCGATAACTATGATTCTGCCCTTATGAGGGAATGCAATCGTATGAAAGTATGTTGAAACCACAGCAGCCATAGCATAAACCCACAGTCTTCCTAGCAAAATGTTGTAGTCAAGGGGTTTGTCAACAACCTCAACTTCAATAGTTATTGTTTTTCCCCCTAGTTTGATTTGCAGATTACTCAAGATTCAACAAGGCATATATGCGCAACCATCAAAAGATTTTAATGTTGATGGTGAACGTGACAAAGGTGGTAAGCCAAGTGTTTTCCAACAATTCATAGACATAATACAAGTAGATGCCCCCTCATCAATAATGGTTTGGTGAATAAGTTTATTCAAGGCATTTACTTGAATCAGGAATTCTAATTCTTATGGTAACTGTGGCATATAACCCGTATGGTTGAAAACCACAAGATTGGAATCAGTTGGATCGATTCCACCAATTGCTGACAACAAAGCCTGATTTTGGGAGGGATAATTTTGAAGCACCTCGAGCATCGACATAGCAGAAGGTGACTAACCCAAATCTTCTACTATGTTATAGCTTTGTACTGCTCGAGCTCGAGGGTTAAATGTTGATTTATGTACAACTCCCTTAGGTCATTTTATTGTTAACTCTAGTGCAATAGGTGGTGGAATAGGACTTGACGAAGTCAAAGTCGAAGGATTAGGTTGATCAATGGCTTGGTTATTCGACGAAGATGGTTTATTTCCATAATCTTTACTTTGTATTAACACCAAAACTTCAATTTTAGGCTTAGAGGTGGATAGCATAAGCACTTGGGAAGTGGAAGCATGGTTTGTAGCAACCATATTTGTCTCTGGGTTTGGAAAAGGATCAATCAATACCGCAAATGTATTAGAAGTCTTAAGAAGCTTTGAGACTTCATATTGGTGAGGACAATCTCGAGTAAAGTGCTCATTGTTACATATTAAACATGGGTAACAAGGTTTCCTAGTCGAAGGAGAGGAATCAGATGACTTCTCTTGAGCGGAATTATTTTGTTTCTTCTTGTTCTTCCCCTTCTTCTTTCTTCCTAGTTTCTTTTCATTCTTGCCTTTGTTAGATGACACAACATTAATTTTGGAAGAAAGAGTGTTATCAGATGCATTTGAAGTTTGATTGGAAATGGCAAGTGTTTGACCAGATGGTATACCTGCCACTTGTGTGCTCAAAGAGCCAATCACACTGTCACCGTCATGAGAGTCCTTACTCGATGGTGGTGGAGGAACAGTGAAAGCTGGTTGGGGTGCATTTGGGATCTTGTCATAGAGCATGCCAGACTGTGTATAAATCAAGTCCAAATATTGGGCACGAGCAATTACTTGCTCTTCAGTGACAACTCCACCCTTTGCCACATCCTCGGTGATAGATGTCAACAAGGATTTTATAAACCACTCAGCTAAAATCTAATCAAGAACATAAGTTTTAACCATTCAATGACAACGGCGCCACTCATGCATATGATGAAAGATATGAGTAGCAATAGTCTATTTAAGGTTGGTTAATAGTTTAGTTCTAATTTCATATCGTATGGGTAACTGGAAGTGTGTTAAAAATGTGGTAGCTAAGGTTGTAAAGTTATCAAAAGAATCTCGTGGTAACTCAATGTACCACTTCACAGCCAGAACAATAAGGTTTCTCTGGAAAAGATGTAGTCTAACTAAATAATCATTCAAGGAGTTTGATGAACACCATAAATGAAAATTCATGAAATTTTTGTACGAGTCATCTCTAGGGTTTCCATTGAATTTCGGAATATCGGAAGGTAATCTATGAGGAATCACCAGCCACCAAGGTGCATAAAGAATTGGATCATTGGTGAGCCGATTTAGATCTAGTAGTTCAAGTGTTGCAACGAAAGGCAACTGTCTATTGAGGTCAGGTTGAGCATATCCAGGGTAATATAGGATTTCCTAGGCAATAGGCCTTTGCATACTAACATAAGGCATTTTTTGTTGGTAACCTTGATAGGGGTAAGTTTTTTGAGAAAATCTGGTATAAGGTGGTTGTTGAGCACCAGGATACATTTGATGTTGTCCAAACACAACATAGGCTTGTTGTCGAGGACCTAGGTAAACTTGTTGTTGACCAAACCCAACATAGGATTGTTGACCAAGTCTAGGATGAGGTTGGTATTGCTGGAATTGCTGTTGTTGATATTGGGGCTACCAAGGTTGTTGAAGCAATTGTTGTTGTTGTTGATACAACGGTTGTTGATTTAACGGTTGTTGCCCACCAATGTAAGCTTGACTTGGTTGTGAGTACACTAAACCAGTGTACGTCTAAGTCATTCCAGTAAAAGGTAAACTGGCCTGAGGTTGTTGGACTCCAGGCACAAGTGGTTGTTGTAAAACTACCTGAGAAGGCTGAATCTGTAAACCTGAAACTTGGGGGTCTGAGGTTGAAGGACCAGCTTGCACAGGTTGAGATACAACAATCTGAGCTTATGACTGTGGTAATCCTGTAACAACAGGCATAGTAGGTATGGATGAGACAAATTGCATAGGTTGTGATGGATACACAAGTCTAGGTTGAACATGCATTGTTGGCTTCCATTGACAGACAGTCATTCCAAGCTGACCTAAAGACGATGACATACCGACATATGGTTCCCCCCCCCAGAAAATGGTTGATAAGGAGTTTGTGCATATTGTTCTCTGTATGGGGGTACTCCAGTGTAAAGCAAATACATAGGATGGTAACCGGATGAACCAACTTGATATTGACTTGATGGGTCCATCTGTTCAGTATCCGTTAATGAGGAACCAGATAAAATTCCTATAGAGGACATTGGTGAAGACCAAGGTCTAGAAGCAACACCTGAGTGGGTTCCAGATAAATATTAGTAACCTGATGGGATGGATGAAACACCATACAAATGTGACTCAGGTGTCGTAGTAAACATCGAAGAGGTTGCGACAAAATATTCTGTCATAGTTGTAATAGATGGTACAGTTTGGGATGTTGACTCTGCCATACTCAAATGTCCAAATAAATTTCCTAATGAATCAACAGGTGTCTGAAAGTAATCAAGATCAAAAGGAGCATTAAAATTAGGAGTATGAGGATACAAATAAATTCTAATTCCAAAATGGAATGGAGTTCTGGGTGTTTCTACCTCAGGTGCCTCTTCTATCGAAATAAAACTTGGTGGAAGGATTTCACCATCAGGTCCGTAACAGATTTCTGGTATTTGTTCCTGAGGTAAAGAGGAAGTGTCAACAGTTACAGATGTTTGAGGATGTACCAGTCGATCTTCTTCTAGTATGGCAACAATTTTTTATTGTTCAACGTCAAGATCCAAGTGTTCTGGTAAAAGAAAGGTTCAGATTGGGCTTCTTGAACAACTTCTGGTTCAGAAGTAACTTATGATTGAACAGTGATAGGTTCAAGATCAACTTCTAGCTGAACAGATTCAGATTCAGAAGTAATTTCTTGTTGAACAACTCCAGGTTGAGAATCAACTTCGTTGAACAACTAGGGTTACCATTTCACTAGATTCAGTTCTAGTTTCCTCAGGTAATTGTGGAGATTCCACTTTAGTAATAGATGTACTAGTAATTGTAGGAGTAATTGAGGTCACAATACTTATCGATATAGGTGTTTCTGGTAATTCAGATGAAGAACTAGAAGTTTGTGAAGTATTGGATTCAGCCAAACAAGACCGCTTTGACCGGAAAAGTGTAGATTTGGGCGGTAAAGGTGGTTTACTTGCTGTCCTCCGTGAACGACGAGGTAAGGGTTGATGTTCCTCCATGCTTATTGATTGATTGTATTACAAAAAAGAAATAAAAAAAAGGGGTAATCTAGGAAAAAGGTTTACCAAGCAACTGTGAACTGCAGAATACCTCCCGGCGAACCGAGAAGTATGGGCAGGAAATCTCCCTGAATGTTATGTTCAGTGTATCACAATGTACAAGGCGGTTGACTCGATTACCTAAGGATGCATAGCAACCTAGTGTTGTCCTCCCATATATACCTGAAAGTATGTGGAGGCCCAATTAGTATTAGTGTTGTCTAATGTGAAACCTCACAGTGAGAGCATTCCTTTATACTTTACGTACTGTAAGACCACCCTATATACCGAAAGGTACATGGAAGAGCTACAATATACTCATGTACTTGGAATGAGTTATCACACTCAGAATGTATCGCAGACAAGTTAGCAATAGATGCTATGTTTTACAATGTCGGAACACGTCTCTAGCCTAGAACCTCTAAATGTTTTGCGTTAGGTGAAAATGATCCATTATGTTAATTGAGGTTAATTTTAAGTTGATCTTGATTAAGAATTTTCCTTTCAAGGTTCACCATGTGATGTCTTTGAAATTCCTAGAATGCAACTAATATAATAAGCATTCTTTTCATTCAATTTTGAACAATGAAAACCTTAGTTAGTAGGGATAGAGCAATCAGATTCTTTTAATCAAAGAACAAAGAGCACATTTAATGCAATTTCCCTAAGCTATTCCTATGAACACACACAAACTTTTTCAATGCACAATGCAAGCTTTTCTTTTCAATTCCCTTAATGTTAAGATGAAAAAAGGAAACTAATGCACATACAATCAATCAATATTTTTGCAAGAATGACGACTTTTACGACACTTTCTTTTGAACAAAGATTAATCGACTATAAACTAACTTTCACAATGAGTTGATAATGATAAAGAAATCATTTAAGAAACACTAAAAAACCGAGGCCAAAGTAGGGCTAGGAAAGGAAACACAAATTGATTTCAGAGAGATAACAATCGTTGGCCTTTCAACAAGCAAAAACAAAAGGAAATTTGGGAAAAATCAAGTCAAAGGTGGGATTTTTTACCTAAGGAGGATCAGTGCAGCCCTGAATGGGAGACAGTGCACTTCAGAGCACTGTCCTCAAGCCAAAGGTTCTCTACAGTGCTCTGTGTCCTGACCAAGCCTGCGCTGGTGCTAGAGAGGCCATTCTAGGGGCTTTCAAGCATAATTTTTACCAAAAAACACTTCAAAAAGGCTGAAACAAGATCAATGGAAGCAAGTAAAGTCTACTAGGGTGTACTAGGATGAAGGTAAACTACCTAGAATGATGATCATTCTGCAGTGGAGTCGCTAATTTGTTATGTGGAACTTTGCATCTACGGATAAACACAATTTCCCTAGGTGGGTAGCTACACCTATATCAACATAATTAAAGTGTTTAACCTTTTTCTATAGAATATAAATAAGACAAGGGACCTACTTGTTTTCTTTTGCTTCCCTTTGTCTCCTTTGAATAGCTCTTGTTGCTCCTTCTCGAATGTAATTCGCTCAACAAGTACCTGCAATCATAAACAGAGGACAAAAACCAATCAAAGCAAGAGATCTCTCTACTATAAGAAAATGGAATCGAAAGCATTTGCACATATAATCATCATACATAAAAACAAGAATATGGGAAAAGGTGTAAACAACTTTATTAAGTAGAAGGAAGAGTTACAACCATGAAGTCCAATCCAATGTCACTCCTCTAGCTTTAGTTCCATCCAACATCACACCATAAGAACAACACTCTGGCAGCATAACAATACTTGCTTACAATCTCAAAACCTCACACCAACAGTATCTCCTTACGAATTCTCAAAGTCCAGCCCTTGATCACTTAGACGAGTGCTCAATTTATAGGAAAATGGAGGTGGTTTGGTCATAAATGAGGGTATTGAATGGCCTTCCAAACTTAAAGTTAGTTTCCGTGGAGAAATGGATGAGAGGATAGGAGGTTACTTAACTCATTCCCTATCCAATTTCGAGCTCATAGAAGATGATAAGTGTGGGAATATTTTATAATGCTCCAGAAGATCAGAATATTCCCAGAAGCCTATGAAGAAGTCGCTCATTCTCGCCCAGCGCAGGTCAAAGTGGGCCTAAGTGAACTGAAATGCACCCTTACATGGGCCTACCTGCACTAAAGCACATTTACCCCTGACCAAGGCTGCATTGGTCCCTCAAGGAGGCATTTCTGGATGGCTTCAGGCTAGGAAACTTCCAAGGAAGGAGGCATTCAAAGTGATGACTTCTCTAGGGCATGTAGCAACTGGATTAGGGTTTGATGAGCCCTAAAAGTATTGACCTGAATGATGGGAGTGATGTGCCCAAATAGACCTGTAACAATGATCCACTTCTGAACATGGAATGTATGTTGCTTGATCCAAAATTCATTTTGGCCCTAAGAGATCTTGGGGAGTCGAAGGACAAATCCTTGGCTTTAGGGCATCCTTGAAGGATTTAGACTTGAAGGAAGAGGGTGCACCTGAGTCTTTGACTCGATTATTTAATCTTGAGACTATATAGATTGAAACGTACTTGGCTATGTCATAATCACTAAGCGATGCTCATTCCAAAAATTGCTTACCTCTATGTAGGATCCAAATAAAAACAAAGTGGATTCCTATCTTATTCTAAATTATGGTTGTGAGTGAAGAGACAAGATTTTCAGCTTTTACCTACGTACATGAATAACCCCTTGAGATTGACCTCACAAAGACTGTAAATTTCAAGTGATTTGGAGCTATGGTGTCAGCTTGGATGTAGGAAGAAACCTACAACAAAAGAAGTTACCCCTGAAATTTTATGAGATTTGCAGCAATTACACCAATATGAGGTGGTTTCAGACAAAAGCAAGAGTCTTGAAAGGAACAATCTCCCATGAACAAGGCAACAATTAAAGATGCTAAAGTTTCCATTGCAAAGCCTCAAATCCTCTTCAACTTATTTTTAATTAATTTTAATTATAAAAGGAATTAATATATAAGTTAAACATACATACATACATTTAAAAAAACATGGAACAATATTTTTAATCATGGAGATTTAACCTGACTTTACTATTAAAACTGAATTTGTAAATAGGCTTTCCTACAATGCTATGCCTTATCAACGCCATGTGTCTAAAAACCCACAACTCACTTCATATGACACTTGTCCATATGATATGTTTTTAATTAGTCAATTTAGCTAAAAGGGTAAAAAAAACATAACTACTTTGGAAATAAATTACAACAATTAATTTGTGATTATGAATATTCTAAAATATTATATAAAAGTTAAATCCCTACCATCCACCTAATAATTATTAATAATTAGACTAAAAATGTAAAAGCTTTATTCTAAAATAGACTATCAACATAATTATTAGCACTTAAATTAAAATATTAAAAACCCTATTCCAAAATAAACAAACCTATAGCATAAATATAAACAATTATTTAATAATATAAATAATCACTCAATATTAAAAAATAAAAATTATTTCACGCATGAATAACCACAATCACACTCACATGTATTGATATATTAACAGTTAACGTTAAACAAATACAAGAAACTTTTCTATCCATGAAGGAATTTTGTGAGTTTCCATATTCGCAATGCACAAAACACTCATTTTTCGCAGAAGGCGTATATATTTAGGGTTCAAGTGGAAGTAGGGTCGTTGACCTTTTTTTATAAAATAATTAGATTCGTTAGATTAAAAATTAATATTAATTGGATAAGTGAGATTAAATTTGGGCCTATGTTAAATGCGAAAATTCCACATTCAATTGATTATGCAATTCTATTGGTAGCATTCTTCAAATAATTGTGAAGCACAAGACCATAGATATGTTCCACGGATTTTAAAACATCCTTTATTTGAAATAAATGAATGTAGTTCACTATTTGAATGTAGTTCACTATTTTGAAACATCCTTTATAGCAAAATATACTTTGTTCACTATTTGGAAAGCATTAGTCATATTTTGTTGTTCGCATAGAAATCAAAGGTTGGAATGTGGTCCAACAAACAAACATATAGAGGTGCTTGGAATGACAAGAAAAATGGTTTTGATCAAAGAAGTCCAAAGAGGAAGTGCATGTGTGATAAGCAATCAATACAAACAGTGATCCATAGGCTTAGGCTTTTGATTGTAATGGAAATCCAATTCATCCTTTATCCTCTCTTCTCTTCTCTTTATCCTCCTTCTTGTGATACCAAAATATGTTTTATTCTTCATATGCACGCCTTTCACTTTAAAAAAATAAAAAATAAAGTCAGAAATTGATTTGAATTATAAAAAGATGTGCTTAGTTTAAAAAAAATTAAAAATTAATCCCTTTTATCTCTATCTGTCTTTGAAACATGAAATTTAATTTCTCTAAAACTACTTAATTGTGTAAACTGTATATTAATTTATTGTAAATTTGTTATAATGGGTTATATTTCATTACATTAAAATAAACAAACTCATCCTTCCTTTCCTCCGTGCATAGAACAATTTAGAATTCTCTATATTTTATTACAAGATAGAAAAATACAATGGTAAATAATGTTCTTGTGATATTAATTTTGATTTATTTTTTATTTTTTAAATTAATTGTTTTTGGTGAAGCAATGAATTTTTTAATTAAAAATATATATATTTAAAAATATTCGAGATTAATTAGATAGATTTTTTTTTTTTTTTTTTTTTTTTTTTTATCTATTTAAAAACTAAATCATGCTGATATACTATTCAATTTTGATTTCCACTTGGAATTTGAGTCCTCTTCCTCAGTGGAAAGGTTTATATGAACATGTGGTTGTTTCTGGGAAAACTAGTGTCTTTTCAATCTGCTAGCCCTCTAGGATTGGCAGCTATCCTAGCAAACAAACAATCAAAGCAATTTGGGATTTCCTCTATGTATGATAGATAAGAGAGAAACAAAGGAACCAACCTGGATCTTCCGCTTGACTCCTTGCTTGATTTCTCTCCCCCTTGGTAGAGCTTGCACCTCCTCTCCTACTTATCCTGCTTAGAGAATACCTTTAGAAACAAAGTAACAAAGAACCATCAAAGCATCTTGATCTATTATATCATAAGCATTGTAAAATTAGAAATACAATGAACATACAATGGCATTCACAAATAACAACATTCACAAATACACAATTGTATGGAGGAAAACTCAAAGAACTTTATTAAAATAGCAGGGGGAATTACAACCCAGCTATCTGATCCACCGTCATCCTCCCAGCATCAAAGCCCTCTTCACCTCATGAAAAGCAAGATCACCCAACAATACAATGCTCTTTCTCAAATACAAACTATCAGCACTTCCTTACAAATTACAAAATTCCAGCCTCTAGATCTCTCACATGAGGGATCCATTTATAGATGTATGCAAGGGTGTGAGTCATCTCTGGGTTTTTGATTAGTGTCATTCCACTTGTTTTTCTTGGTTCCACTTGGAGATTTCTTGGATATCTTACTCATGGGCGAATTCAGAGAGGCAAGTGTCATAGGAGAAGTTTCTAGAAGATTCCATGAGCATCCACTTAGCAAACTGTCTCGGACATTTGTCCATTCTCGCTCATTGCACCCCACAGAAGGCCTCTTCAGTATGCATCGCACCTCGCTAGTGTAGAAGTCAGTATGCATCGCACCCTGACAGTGGAGCAGTCAGTATGGTCCTGTTTTGGCCAGTTATAGATGGTTTTTCAAGTGGAACTTTTGGGGAATGATGTAATCAGTTGACCATGATCCTTTAGGGTATGAAACAACACTTTTAGGGGTTAAAGAGCCCTAGTTTTGTCGACATATAAGATTGGGGGTTGTAGTGCCCAAATATGTCCATAACAGTGGTTGGGTTGTGTTTTTACTTAGATTCTTTTTCATTTACTATTTTTTTATATTTGTTATCGAAATGGAAATGGAATCTCTTTGCCTCTTAGGTGCAGTATCCATGTGAAAAAGTCCATGCCAAATTTGAGCAAACCTCTTGAGTCTTGTAGTTTTCAACAGAATAAAGCATCTTCAAACATACATGTCTTATGCCTCATTACAAACTTAAACAAAATATCTTAAAGAGACACAATTTTCCTTAGTGAACTAAACCAGGCCGAACTAGAATATGAAGAGCCTCAACCTTCTGCCCAATGGCAATTACCTAGTGTCTCTACATCAGAAGTTTATGATGATTTGTGTATTTTCCATTTAAAAGTTGTCACTAGAATTAGTATAAAAGAGTCTATTAGTCAGATTCAAGAGAATTCTGATAATATCCAGTCTATCCCTCTTCTGGATCCAAAAACTTTACAGGCCGAAGCTAAAAGGTTAAATACAAAAATTGCACTTGGGATGCATAAGGATCAGAATCAATCTCTTTAACCCATCAGGGATTAAATACTTTTGTGCTAGCCACAGTCAGAGATATTACTCATAACAAGTATACCGGTTCTCTAATAGGAGGTATAGTTGCTCCTCTGTCGCATGGCCCAGTATATTTTGACTGTTATCCTAATTTTTTGGTCTGTCTTTGACGAAACAATATATCATATCCTGCAGTTGCAAATTCAAACCACAGGATTTGACATGCACCAGAAAAGACATAATATAGCCATCCAAACCAGAGTACAAATACTTACATCCATGTACGCCATACAATAATTTCTTAGTTCGTTCTTGATGGTCGATGTTTATGTCAGATTTCAGTTAATTTATCCTTTGTTGTTATCAGGATTTTCATCGATTATTTTGATTCTCTTGTGGTTACTTTTGTGTGTAGGATGTCTATCTTATTTTATTTGATGGTATATTTCTTAATATTATCACTTATCTTATATTATACATTTTTTGAGTTTCATTTTTCTATCTGGTGTTTTTTTGTTTTCTTTGTCTGTTTTTGTGAGTTTGGTTTTTTGTCTGGATTTTCTTACTTCTCGTATTATGAGATATCTTGTTTTCTCTTCAATCTTTAATTTGTTAGATCATCGTTAATTCATCTGAACACTGAAGATCTTACATCAACGTTCTAATCCCAAGCCTCCAACTTTTAAAAGAATAACCTCAACAGATATCCAAGAAAATCAATATTCTACCATTTTATATTTCCCAAGAAGATCCACTATTGACTACAGAAGGATTGATAGAGCCTACAAAAGTTATCGATTTTATCAAGATCCATCAACTGTTGATACCGCTAGTTCAAGTTCAGTTTCTTGTAAGCACATTTCTTTATTTGAGTTTGTACAACTTGTCAATTTTAATTCTTTAGAAGTCAAATGTCCAGAGTGCCAATCAACTATAAATTTATGTACCCTTGCCGAATATGTCATCCATGAGAATCATCATCCGAGAACCGTAGAAGCCCCTCCTTCCACATCAATGAATCCATGCCCGAATCCAAAATGTTCAGACATCCCTTTTCCTCATGAGCCAGAGTCTGACCATGTCTTGATGATGCATGAGATTATTACTCTAGAAGGAGAAGATCCCATATTGACAAAAATGTTTAGTACAATGAGGCCAGCTAAGTCTAAATATGGATTAGGCTATTTAGAGCAAGCAAATGGTCTGATACTTCCATGCAGATTTGGCCCTATTCCTGATGACTGTAAAAAGCCTGCAGCCATGGAGATGCACAAGTTCTTTACTCTGATGAATGGCAGCTTGAAATCAGAAATAAGTTCCAAATGGATGAAAGCCATGTTCAATTGGGACTTATTCACCCATCCAGAAGCAGAGCAGTTTGGTCTTAATCATACCATTGAGGAGAAGATTAAATTATCCTAGGATTGGAAACATTACATGGAAGTCACAAATTCCCGGATTTCCTTTTATGAATGGAAAAGGAATGTTTCCCCTGAAGTTGCGTTAACTAGATGATCTTCTACATCATCCACTAAACATGCTTGGAGTGGTTTAGACGGCAATAGAGTAGAGACTCCATCTACTTTTCCCCGTTACCAAGGAATTATCATAGGAGAGAATCAGAATGCAGCAAAGGCCATCCCTTTGGTTCAAAAATATAATAATGCTCTGGGAACAGATGGAAGAATTCAAATGACTAGTGAACAGATCAACTAGACCAATACAACAATAAAAGGCTTAGAAATAAATTCAGCAAACAATGTGGAAATAAAGGAACAGTTTGACACTATTCAAGTATCTCTGAATGAGGTTAATAGAAACCTCAATGATGTACAATATACTTCATCTGTTGTTAGATATTATGCCAAAGAATCTTTAAATAAGATAGAAGAAGTAGAGGAAAAGATATTAGACCACATGGGTTCTACTAAAAGCTTAATCACTGGTTTAACTGTAAAGGTTGAAAAGATGAGCCTGTCTAAAACTGATAAACCAGTTCCCACTTATTTTCTCCACAAAAGAAATATCAAGATTCAAGATCCTGTTAAACCAATCAACAGGTCCCCGACATTATTTCCTAAAGAGGTAGCCACATCTTCTATAAGAAAAACAGAGGCCATAGAAAAAATTACCATTGCCTCTTTATTCAAAGAAGAAGAAGAAGAGAACAAAGAATTTCATTCTCATATTCTTCCCATATATGAACCTCTAGAAAGTAGGTTTAATAAGTACCCTGCACCTGATCTTGAAGGAAAAGGCAAGCTTCCTGAAGCTCACACTTTCTTCCTTGAATCACACAAAGAATGGAATATTGATAATCTGAGTGTTGGTCAGATTAGACAATTAATAGACATGATGTTTACAGAATATAAACTCATGTGTCTTAGAGGAAAAACTGAAATTGAAGCATGCAAGACCATTATTCAGTGTTTTATAGGAACACTACTCAAGTGGTGGGAGACTGAACCATCTCCAGCATTACTGATAAAAATGGAAGCTGTAGTGCTTAAAGATGAAGCAGGAGATGTGATTCACAATTCAGATGGCTCAACTGCAAGCAACATGATTGGAGCTTTAACCTCCATGATCTTAGAACATTGGTGTGGCAGTGAAACAGAGATTGCAGATATGCATAAAGTTATCCTCATGAATCTCAAGTGCTACAAGATGTCACAATATGAAGACTTTCACCGATATTGGATGCAAAGAATCTATGAAGTGAAAAATACAAATAATCTGTTATGGAAACAAGTATATCTTTCTGCTCTTCCATCCAGATTTGTTGATTTTATCAGGTTGCAAGAAGTTTTCTAGTTGCCATTTGAATCATATACTTGGGGTGAGATTTATTCTCACATTACAAAAATATTGGTAAGCTTATGCACCAGTTCCAAAGTAAATAGGTCTTTGGAAAAACTTTCAAAGCTTCCAGACAGAAATTCCATCTGCAGTAAATATGGACTCATAGTTGATGACCCTCTGGTTAAGAGAAGGAAAGCAAAAAAAGGGGCTAAAAAGGAGTATAATCAGACTACTAAAGTCTACAAAGAAAGAAGAAAGCATTCTCAGCAATATAAAGGCTGCTCCTCTAAAGTCAAGAAAGGCTATTACAAGTATGTTCCAAGAACACACTATTATAAACCCTCTGACATTCATTTGCATACCTCCAAGAAAGAAAAATGGAACAAACTCACTTGTTGGTTTGTGGCAAAACTGGACATACATCCACAAAATGTCCAGAAGGAGAAGAATCAAAGAAAAATAGAGGGAAAAAGTCCCAAGCCCTATTGTAGAGAGGTAAAACTATCAATCAAGAAGGACGGATACAGTGCATGAAGTGCGGTGCCTGCACTCATAGAACAGAACGTTGCCCAAATGTAGTGATTAAAGACCAAATCCAACAGAAACAACTTGACGAGTCATCCTTTGACTCTTACAATTCTTCATCTGAAGAAGAATTACAAGCACACCTACAAGATTGTTCATATTCAGAATCAACGTCTTGTTCATGTCCAGAATCCGAAGAATGTGCATGTCATATGCATTATGATTATGATTCAGAATCATACAATGACTCTAGCTCTGAGGAAATGTCCCTCAGACCATAGAAGGAAAAAATGCTAATGGCTGCAACAAAAGAAGATGAGATAAAAATTCTCTCTCAGATTAGAGCAATGGAAGATGGAGAAATGAAAAACAGGCTAACAGAAGCCTTCATGGATAAGCTCAAATCCAGTTCTTCTAGGAATTCAAGCAAAAAGCCATTATTTGTTAATGCCTCTTTTGAAAGAAATACCCGGTCTTTCCAGCGACATCAAGAGAAGCCAGATAAGGTGCATTCACTCACCTTGGGGGAGGTAAGTAGAGAGATCCATAATATCAAATCTGAAATATCTGCTTTGAAATCTCAAATTGCTGAAATTAAGAAATGAAAACAAGCTATAGAAGAATATTCTCCTTCATGGAACACTGAAGAATATTCTAAAGATCAAAATCCTAATCTTGAAATCATTAAAGGAAGGAAATATCCTGTTTTTGGGTTTCAAGAAATGAGAATTCTTGCCATTTCTTACCAGCAACATCATGTGAAAGAGGATATATGCATAAAAGGAGAAATGTTTTCACTCATAGCACTCCTTGACTCAGGTGTTGATGTGAACATTTTAAATAAGAAGGTGATACCAACAAAATATTGGATTTATGCAACAAGAAAAGTTGTAGGATTGGGTAATAAAATGCTCAATTATGAAGTTCCTAAGGCTTCTATTTGTTTTGAACATCACTGCATCAATTTGAAATTTGTAGTAGCAGAAATACCAGTCGACTACATTCTAGGAAATATCTTCCTAGCAGCTGTTGAGCCCCATGGGTCAACCAGATTAAAAGGAAACAAAGCTGGTTACTTCATTTCTATTCCTACATTAAAAGGAACAACAAAAAGGATTGAGTTACCTTATATCTCAAATCCCAGAGTCTCCACAATGATCCACACTGTCTAAGAATTGGACAAAGCAAAAGAAAAACTGACAGATCTAAAAGATTTGAAATATACACTGAAGGTAGAAGAACAGTTGAAAGATCCTCAGGTTAAAAGGAAAATTGGAGAACTAAAGACACAGATTAAAGAAGAGTGCTGCTCAGAAGAGCCAAATGCCTTCTAGCACAGGAAGCAGCACACTGTCCAGCTCCCATACAAAGAAGGATATATAGGCAAGACCTGTAAGAGTCGAGTTATTCCAATGAATAAGGAATACATAGATCTCTATGAAAAAGAGATCAAACATCTCCTAGATCGAAAAATCATTAGAGAATCTGACAGTCCCTGGAATTGTTACAGATTCTATGTCAACAAAAGAGCAGAACAAATCAGAGGTATCCCAAGGCCGGTAATAAATTACAAACCTTTGAATTTAGTTCTTGTAGATGACACCTATCCGATTCCCCATAAAGGAGACCTGATGGGAAGGATAGCAGGAGCCAAGACATTCTCAAAGTTCGACTTAAAGGCAGGATTTTTGCAAGTAGTTGTTTCATAACAAAACAAGTTCAAGACCGCTTTCAGCATTCCTGTAGGCCATTATGAGTTAAATGTCATGCCTTTTGGTTTCAAAAATGCTTCATCAAAATTAGAAAAAAGGTAATGGATAAAATCTTTAAGCCTTATTTTGTCTGGCTTATAGTATACATTGATGATGTTCTAATTTTCTCCAAGAACATCCAAGACCATTTCAAGCATGTCCATATATTCAAACAGTTGGTAAAGCATAATGGTCTAGTTTTAAGCAAGAAAAAGATAGAAGTGTTTCAAAATACTATCAAATTCCTTGGCCATACCATTTTCAATGGCCAAATTCCTCTGCAAAAGAATGCGTTGGAGTTTGCTGACAAGTTCCCAGATGTTATTACAGACAAAAATCAGCTTCAAATATTTTTGGGTTGTCTAAATTATGTCAGTAATTTCTACAAAGATTGTGCCACAGACAGGAGTCTCCTGAACAAGAGACTTAAAAAGGAACCACCTCAGTGGACGGAAGAACACACCAGAGCTGTCCAGAACATCAAAGCTAAGGTAAAGTCTCTTCCCATTTTATATGTTTATGATGACAGTGCATTCAAGATTGTTGAAATAGATGCCAACAATATAGGATGGGGAGGTATCCTAAAGTAGAGAAAAGATGACACTGAACAAGTCGTCCAGTTTACATCAGGCACCTGGAATCCTACTGAACAGAATTATTCCACAATTGAGAAAGAAGTAAAAGCTGCGTGGAACTGTATTAGCAAGTTTGATGTCCATTTAATGAACAAACAGTTTTTGCTACGAACTAATGCTTCATATTTATCGAAGGTTTTAACTAAAGACATCAAGAAGCCAGAAGAGGCCAAATTTGCTAGGTGGAAAGCACTCTTCGCCAACTTCGATTTTCAAGTCAAACATATAAAGGGCACGAAGAGTTGTTTACCATATTTTCTCAGCAGAGAATTTATCTAGCCAAAAGAACATATCATGGTCATTTTACCGAATTGAACCAAAACCAAAAATAAGAGGTCCTGCGTACAATACCAGACAACCAAGACTGGGAAGAATACAGAGACAAATGGAAGCCAACATGGCAGTTGAGAAATACCAAGGTATTAGATGCCAATCTGCAGGCGCATACTGACATTCAGCATCTTGTACCAGAAAGAAGGGTGTACCCAAAAGGGAGTAGATGGATACATGATATGATATACACAAAAGCAAAAAGAGATGCATTGTATGCAGAAGATGCCCTTCAAAGAGATTTTCATGATATCTCGGGAATCTGGTCACATGGAGGTATTTGCCGTGGGATTTATGAAAAATATTTTTGCATAAACCGTACCCAGAATCTTGCATGGCCTATGCCTACTCAAACTTCTGTATTATGGCCAGGAGGAGATCCTAAGCTAATCTTTCTAGACATAGTGTATGATTTTGCAGCATATAAACAACTATGGTGGGATTTTCTGAATGTAGATGACAAGGAAGAAACCCATTATACTAAATTAAAATTTAGTACAACAGGGATAATGCAAAGAAATCAACAATGTGAATGGCTACAAAAATGGTGGGCCGACTTCGACATCAACAGAACGGCAATGGACCCTCTCTATCATGAAGCTTACTGTAGATTCCATTGTGATATATGCTTCGAGCACAACATCCCAGACTACTTTCATATGCCTTACAAAACTGTTAAAGAAATGATGGCAGGAGATTGGTCACCTTTTCATGATGAGAATAAAACCCTAAAAGAATATATTTCCTGCCATTATGAATGGCTTGTATTAACCAAGGTGAAGCATCAAATTATCCTAGGGAAGCCTATGATTGTTCGTAGAATTTTCACGAAAGCATGGGATGGATTATTGTACAAAAAGAATAGATTCCCTGAAATTATTGTATTCTGATGATTCTCATGGGATTATCTGACAAAACCATCCATAATGTAATAATGAAATCCAGTCACAAGGATTTAATTGTGGCCAGTTTTTCTCATGGGCTTTGCTGTACAAAAGCATCCACTGTTTAAACATTGCCGACAACATATTTTCCATAGATTTTGAATAGTATTTTTCCGGACTTGGAATCTTTGTGTGGATGTCACCTCGGTGTTACCCGAAAGTAATGATTCCATCCAGTTGTTTGATTCCCTACAATAATGTTTGCCCCCTCCCATTTGCTATAAATTGAGAGTAAGGCTCATTGTTGAGGGATTTTCATTCGGAGTGTGTTAGAGTCTTAGAGTTTAGTGATCGGACAAGCCTGCGTATCAGTGTGCTTGGCACTGGTAAGAACCTAAAGTGGCCAGACCTATTAGAATTCTGAAGTCAATCTGCATACCAGTCGAGTCTGTATATTCTTAGGCAATGCCTATTTGTTGCCAGAAAGCCTTCGGTAATGCTTATTCCTCAGTGAAAAGCAAAAGTCTGATAAATGCAACAATAGTCTATCTCTGTAAGGAATACTCTCTGTAATCTGTAATCTATATCCATTTCTGAGAAATAATATGAGAAGGCATTTTCTGCATTTGAATACCTGTGCGCTTTTATAAATCGTCTATTGTGTAGTAGTTGTCTCATAATCTTCACTCGAAGTTCACTGGAAGTTCATTAAGGGTTCGCCAAAGGTTCGAAGGGACACCAAACCGTTGAAAGGTGAGGAAGCCGTGTGTAAGGTCGCAGAGCGTGAAAGATCGGAGTAGGTTCACACTAAGTTCACCACAGGTTCACCGGAGGTCGATCAGTGAAGACAAACGAAGAGACACAGCAAGGCCAAGACAGCAGAGTGCGCGGAGCGCGTGGGACTGTAGCAGCCCTGTAGCAAGCTTTGTGGAAGCCCCTGCAGAAAATTGGTACAAACTTGTCCTCAAATTTGATGGTACCATAATTATATTGTGAAGATGGGGAGTTTTGGTAACGTAGAGGCACTTTACATGATGAAATATTAATTAGATATATACATTCCGTATATTTGGTATGGAATTAGAGTTCTCTTCAAAAGCAACATTAATATAATAATACAAACATCAAATTCAATTTTACTAAAATTACAATATAATATAATAATATAGCTAAATCAATGCATATTTCAAAAGTATTTTATAATATTTTTATATTATATATAAATTAAAATAAGTTATTTCATTGTTATTATTTTTTTTAAATAATTAATTGAGTTAATAGCTTATAATTTTTTTAATAATTATAAATGACTTTATTGTAAATCCATATTAAATTTAAACATAAAATCTTAAATTTTACTTATAAAATTTGAATCTAAATTTTTATTTATAAAATTTAAATTTATTAAAAAAATTAAAACATTAAAACATACAAGTTGGTACTTATTTAAGTTTCATTTTCTTTAGCAAAAACCCCACAAATAGTATAAGGTAGTGTCCCCTTTTGAAACACTATGCACCTCTTTCTTATGTTTTTAGACAATGTTAAAGGATGATTTAGTTTACAATATAAATATATAAATACTTGGCCCACAAATTAATATGACAAGAGCAACATGGTGGCATGCCACTCCTTGTTTGTATACATGATTCATGTGTATGTAGTTTTTAGTTCATTTAGTTATGATGCTATGTGTGAACGAGAAGATGAACTTATAGGTCAAGTTCATATAAACAAGGAAAGTTTAGACCTAAGTAATTGCTAAAAGCAAAAAAAAATAATGCAAGTATTTTGAAACTAAAACCAAACTATTCCATTTTAGTTTCTAATTTCAAAGTATTGAATCTTAATTTCTAAGCGTAATTTTACAAATTGCTCTTAATTGAAGAAAAACATGACGCTTTGATACAATCATTTTTTTGAGCTCATTCTATTTTTATTGGTATTTATTTACATGGAATGAGAAAGCAATTTTTTTTTCAAGAATATACTTTTAGCTATTTTTTTTGCAAAATGACATTTGTGTTGTTGTTTTTTTGGTTTGATTGTGTACTGACATTTATAGTTATTAGTTTGATATATAACTAATTTGCTAAAACAAATAAGTAAACAACTACAATGGTTTGACATTTGCTTCACTTTGCATAAGGTCAACAAACAAGAATAGATAATAGAAAAGGGTATTTGTTGGTTATTAGTTTTCAGAAGTTTTATTGTCTATTTCATAGTATCGCCAAAGGTTCTAGTATGAACTGCATTGTAAAAAGAATGTACATATGTTGTAATATTTTGAATAACAAAACAAAGAGATGACTGAGTCTGAGGACATGGATTGTAGAACTAAGAATGGGGAATTCATGGTAGGGATAATAGAGTTTATTGTGCAAAAAAGAAACCTGAACTTCATGATAGGCATTAAAGGCTTAGTGGTCCATGAAGTAAAGGGGATGGTTTGTGAGATTAAATGGCCTTAGGAAAATATTCAGGCCCATGCTTGTTTGAAATAATACAAGGAGAAAAAGGTAATAGAATTTATGGACTGGTTGCAAGAGCAAGGATGTCGTAGTAAGGAAGGGACAAGAAATTTTCTCCTAAAGAAAAACAAGCATTTGGAAAAGATAATGTGGATAGAGGGTCAATTAATGCAGACAAAAAAGATAAATATTATATGATTACAATTTGCAATTAATGGGTTAGGTTGCATTGTCATTGTGATAGATATGGATAAATAGCAAGTGCAATATGTGTTGTTTTGAATATATCTGCGATGCAATTGTGAACCGATATTTTCCTAACTTGTATATCAATTGTGGTTATGATTATGCATGGGAACATGTGTCTTATGCTTTCATGAAAAAGTCAATAAGTTAATATAATAAACAATAGTAATTACAAAGTGTTTGAAGTTCAGACTGAAGAAGAATCCTCTAATATTGTTTTTTAAATGCTTATTGATATAATAAAAAAATCAATAAATGAAGTTAAGGACCTCAACGATCTGTTGAAATTGAAAAAAAAGATCAGTTAGAACAATTGGTTTCTGAGACTCTTTGTATTAATGTAAAAACATATACCAGAGATGCTTTATTTGACAGAGACGGTCAATGTGTACATTAAGATATCTGTTTACAAAACAATGTTGTGAAAGATCAAAAGAATGCACTTGGGTTGATTATGTCTTATTGTAGTGCTTCTACAGGCTTTAGCCCTTATTGTGCTCGAGCCTCCATTCCCACCATAGGGAGCTTGGAAATGAGGATCACAAGTCCCTGCCAATAGCCAAATGCCCCGGTTACTCATGAGAAATGTTGAGGAGCTGCTGAGAGAGTTTGTGAGAATTCTAGAATAGTTGGTGTGTGGTAGGTGAGGTGGAAGCCCGATGTTAGGTGGCTCCAAGCTTTTGTTAAATAAGAACTGCAAGAGCATCTATGCCACCATGTGAGGAATTCGCTACCCGAAGGCAAAGAAGCACCATGGGATAGTAATTCCTCAATGTAGCTATCACCCAAGCTCATAAGGGGTAACACCATGGAACGTCTTAGTATGACTTCGACAAAGTGGCGAGGTGCTCATTTACATCTATAGGCATAATGAATTCCTAAGATCAGCCCACAATCAAGAGGATTAGTTGGAGGTAGTTCATACAAAAACACACCTAGTCTTTGAGAATAGTGCATAAATGTTGACTAACGAATATGCGGGGTGCACAGCCAAAAGGGCATGACTCAACCATTCTTCAAAAATAAGATAGGATGTTCAGTTTGTAGTAAAGGGGAAAAATGATGAATTTGTAGAAATAATTGGATAAGGCTTATCCTGTTGCAGTTATGATCGTGGGCGGGAAAACTTGTGATTAGACGATCATGATTCTCCTGCTGTATGATTGCACGCCGCACATGGATTATCTATAGGGTTCAAGCAATGAGGCAGGTAACGAATAGTTGGCAAGACAAAGTAATAATTGCATAACAAAATAAGAAAAATAGTGCTAAAAGCCATTTAGTTCAAGCTTGGGAGGTCAGGCCATAATCATTTGTAATCACTTCGAGTTTGTAGGCGCTTAGTTGGAAGGTCTGGTTGTTGGGAGGTTTACATTTTTTTTCAAATCTTTCTGGATTCAATGTCGAACTTAATATTGCGTCGATTTCACAGTTAGGAGGTTGGAAAATCAAGTGTTTTCTTGTTCTAAGATAATTATTCTACCATGAACTTGACTATACCATAGTCGGAAAATTTCTTTAGGTCAGGTAGTTTAATAGTCAAAAAATGTTGAGGTTGAGAAGTCTTGTAGTTTGATAGTCACGGAATGATGAGGTCTGGAGGTCCAGTAGTTTGATAGTGTTATAGACATTTTTGGGCACTGCAACCCCAAGCATGAAATTTCCATAAAACAAGGGCTCCTAAGTCCCTAAAAGTGTTGTTCTAACCCCTAAAGAAACAAGGTCAACTGATTACAGCTTCTCCCAGAAGTTCTCCATGAAAAACTACTCAGAATTGGTCAAAACAGGATCATTTCAGCTGCTCCACAGGCCAAGTGCGTTGCATCTCACCTAAATACACTGTGTGGGTACGTTGCATTTCAAAAAGCCCTTCTATGGGGTGCGATGGGCGAGAAATGACAAATGGCAGTGTCATTCCGCGAGGTGGAGAGGCAATGGAAGCTTCCAGAAACTTCTCCTGTGACACTTGCCTCTCTGAATTCGACCAAGGATGAGTAAGAGATCATCAATCTCCAAGTGGAAGCAAGAACTATTAGAGGGAAGACACTAATCAAATCACAAGCTGACTCATCTCCCTTACAGATATCTATATATGGATCCCTCATCGCAGAGATCCAGAGGCTGGAATTTTGCATATTGTAAGGAATTGCTGTTGGTTTCTTGAGACAAACATCAGATTGTTGGGTGATCTAAGCTTTGTATGAGGTGAAGAGGGGCTTCCTTGCTGAGAGGTTGATTCTGGGTCAGAACAACTAGTTGTAACTCCTCTTGGCTTTTTCTTGTTTATCAATAAAAACTATTCAAGTTTTCCTCCATACTCTTGTGTCATTTATGTTTGCTACATTTGTATGGTCAATTTACATCTGATCCTAGATTGTTTATGATTATAGATCCATGTCTTTGTATAATGTTATGCTACTGTGATCTTACAGGTACTCTGTGAAGCTGGGTGTGCAAGGGAACAAGTAGCGAAAGACTATCAAGAAAGAGGGGAATCAAAGCAGGAGATTAGCGCAAGATAGAGGTTGGTCTTCTTTGTTCCTCTCTATCTATACTTTATAAAGGAAAAACAAAAGTAGCTTTACTTTGTTTGTTTCTAAGGTAGCTATCACACCTTAGTGGGATAAGCAGTTCTGAGTAGACACTTTTCCCTGTAACAAAATGGTGACTCCGCTGGGGACGAATTATTTTGTTTGTTTATCTTCCTTGTTGTCTATTTCATAAACTTACAAGTTGTGCCAGGTAGCATTTGAACTGCATTTGCCATAGCAAATTCAAAGTAGATAAATTCCACTTCAGTCCATCTCTGGGATCTGTTTATGTTTTAAACAACTGGTTCACAAACTCTCTGATTGCCCTTGTGATAGCTCTTAGATCCTCCTTAGATCTACCCCTGACTGTTGAATTACTGATTACCTTTTACTCGGCCAAAACCCATGAACTGAACTGCAAACTGTGACCCGGAACCCAAGCAAAGTCTCGTTTCTGGCCCAACGCAGGTACTGTTCTGAGAATCTGAAATTCAGCGCACTTCCCGAGTGTAGAAGGTGCGCTGCATTTCAAATTCCCTGTGTTACAGGTGCGCTGATCAGGCTAGGCTTTGTGCAGTGTTGGTTTCTGTGATTCATTCTTTCCAGTTCTATTCATGAATTTTGCTGCCTGTAATCAGTATATGTCTGTTTGAAACCCCTTTTCCTTGCTATTATTCCGCCTCCTTTGTACAAAAGAACTGTAAATGTTTTTGTGTATTTGTTGAGTCATTTTCAGTTCTCCTTTGCAAAAGTAGCGTAATCGTACTGTCGTCCTTTGATTTGAAAGTGTCACAAGTGTCGATTTCAATCATAGGAAAGAGTTTAATTGCTGTTGATAGTCGATTATCCTCTTACTATTGTTTTTGGTCTGAATTTGTAATTTTTCTAGTGTCAAAAACAAGTATTCATTTCAAAATCGTAAGATGTTGTGATCGTCTCCATTTTTGATTTCGAAAAGAAACTTGTTGATACCTGTCGCTTGAAAAGTCATTCAGATTTGTGCATCAACTTTCTTTTTATCATTCATATACTAAGAAGGTCGAAAGCAAATACATGCATGTGCATTTGCATTTAGACAGTTTGATTGGTTTGATTTAGGAAAGTGCATTTAGAGTGTGCTCTTTGCTCTTTGTGAAAGAATTCTGTCTTTCTTTCCTTAGTAGCTAGGATTTTCATTGCACAAAGAAGATAAAAAGATTGTTTATCATCTTAGATTGCATTTTAGGAATTACATCTACATCTCATGGTGAACCTGAAAGGCAAACTTCATAAACAAGATCAACTATAAAATAAATTCAATGAATCTAACAACGCTTTGGAACCTAACGCACAACATTTAGAAGTCTAGGCTAGAGACGTATTCTGGCATTGTAAAGCATGGTAACTGTTGTTCTCACTGATGGTTGGGTGATTCCTCCACTTTGAGACGATAAGTGCCAGTACGGACTTGTGCTCCCACCTACCGTCAAGTATATTTTGGGAGACCACAATAGGCTTAATCCTTTATCCATAGGAAGCCGTGTCTGCCACCCTATCGATCGCAATGCACTGAACATAGCATTCGGGAAGATTGACTGCCGTACCGTAAAAAGTATTCTGCAGTTTTGCGATTGATTTGGTAATCCCTCTACCTAGATTTCCAGAGCAGTCCCTTTTGTTCCTTTTTAGACTCTTTAACAGAAAAGGTCCATCTGAGCACTTGTCACTTCAGACTCATTAAAAATCGAAGGCGACTAGAGTCATCTTTTGTTTTTTCTCGACTCTTAAAAACTGAAAAAACAAGTTGTGTCAAAGCGTCTAAAATTTATTTTAAACAGAATATTCATTACCCTTTCCTACGTTGATCTTGGGTTGAGGAAATGGAATCCACCAACCAAGGAATTCCCCTTGGAGGAAATCCTAGTCCCTTCTCCTCTTGGGGAGATGTTGGTGCACCCCATATGGCCACATTGTCGCTTCCAGGACTGACAATTGGCTTGCCTGTATGGCTCTTCTCAACCTCTGTCATTCAGAACACCGCAATTCCAGAACAATCGAGTCAGCAATTAGACGATTCCAGAGTTACCCACCAACCTTCTACTTCCTCCAATTCTTCTTCTCCTCCTTCCTCTTCGCTTGATGGGGCTGGTAAAGCCAAAAGTCAAGTACCTGAGAAGAAGAAGGAAAAGAAGAAGAAAGAGAAGAAGAAGAAGGATCCAAAAGCGAATGGGGGCAAATGAGCATCGTCTAGCGAAAATCCACACATTGCACCGACCAGGCCTAAATCGCCATGCGTCATTTGCAAAGGAGACCACTATCATAGGGATTGTCCTTGCATCCCTCGGATCTTAAGGGACTGGTCTCCTCGTTTGCACAACCCGGTGTCGTCAACCTCTGGTGATCATGTTGAAAACACACCGTCGACTAGTGAAAGTGAAGCCCCAGGACAAAAAGGAAAATATAGATTTCCTTGTAAACTCGAAGGCGATCATGCCGTCCACCATTGTCCTTCTTAGATGAGGCTAAAAGAGTTTTGGACGATCGATCCGGTTTCACCGTTACGACTTCCTCCTGGATATAAAAAACTCTTGCCGAGTCCGTCACTAGTTGAAAATCCGGCTGGCCCGCTCAGGTGGTCGGCTGAAGCATCTATCATTGAAGACAAACCATCTGAACCCATACCAGATGAAAGTCAAAAGGTCGAGGCGGCAGTTGACCCGGTCTTGCCTTCAGAGGTTCCATCTTCAGATGATACAGTCACTGAAGAGAACAAGGATGACACCGTCCAAATTCTTTTCGTAAGCACAGACTCCAATGAACATGGGGGCAATTTACCCGTTCCTTTACCACAGGAAGGAAGTTCGTCAGAGTCATACCCGGCTGTCTATTCGGTCCCACCTCCAAGCAACCTAGTTGTCTCCTTTGATTGGAATCAACTAGGCAGACCCCGTTTACCAGCTAGTGTACCATTTCGAATCATTGTTCAAATATATAGAATGGTTATGGCTGGTACCATCATAGATGAAGGGGCTTCTGTGAGTATCCTTTCCTCAACTGCTTGGAAAGCGCTTGGTTCGCCATCGCTTTTTCCTGAGATGAGAAATCTAACAGGCTTTGATAAAGGAACCAGTCAACCATTAGGGATCCTTCCCAATGTACCCAGAACATTGAGAGGAAAAACCATTCAAATGAAAGTAATGGTAGTTCAAGGACCCCTGGATTATAATCTACTCCTTCGACGAGACTATATTTATTGCATGGGAGCGATTGTCTCCTCACTCTTTAGAGTAATGTGTTTTCCGCACGAAGGAAGTGTGGTCAAGCTCGTAGACCAGCTTTCATTTCCCGGATCACACAGAGCAAATAGTCATATACCATCCCTAAATGGTCTTTTCACGCAAGAAATGTCTCAACCTCCAGTCCGTCCGCCTGATGAGTGCGAGTGATTCGGGGGACATGACTGAAACCCAGGGGGCATGCACCCTAGCCTACTTCGGCAGGGAAACTTCGGGTATAGGGTAGGTTTCCGCGAGAAAATATGACTAGTCTGTACTCCCGTTCGTGAATGGAAGAGGGGGTTATTATGGAATAAGATTCTCTTGTCAAAGTTATGTGGGTTGGCAAGCATCGCCACTCACCTTTGTTTATTTCGATAAACATCACCGAAGAAGTGTTTTGTTTACGCCGTAAATAGAACAATCTTTGGTAACCTGTAAGAGGTAGACCTCTCCTGGTAAAACAAATGTTTTAACGGAAGGAAGAAGGGGTAACCTTGAAACTCTGTTTTATACCTGGGGGCATGCAAACCTTTTGGCATGCAAGCGAAGAGAGACTATTTATTTTTTAAATTTGTAGGTCCTCTAACCCTTTAAACTCGTAGGATTGGTCGTTTCCTAACTTGCATAAAGAAAGGATGTGGGGAAAAACTCTAAAAGTTTCCGTTTTTATATATGAGACATTCTTATCACACGACTGGATTAATCGAGCAGTTTTAGTGCGGACTTCATGCTCGTTAAAAAATAAACATAAGCAATGAGCACATGTTCCTCCAGAGTTTAAGCTCATTAAAAAATGAACCAATTTCCGGTAAATAACCATCGTGAATGTAATACTTCAGCCTTTAAAGCCTTGGTCGTGTTTGCACCGTCACCTCCACTTTTACATTGGCCGATCATTCACCTCCATTTGATTGTTTACCCATTTTGAGGAACAGCTGCGAAGAGTGATCTCACTAGCCATCATTGTAACACTGCCATGATTGGAAAATTCCCAAACCTTACCTGGAATCAGTTGCTACCCATTTTATCACTCGTTCCTCAAAAGACGAGTCTCCTTTAAGCTCTTTTCAATTGACTCAGAAAATATGAAAAGATTGCCGAGCCATTGGCCTCTCCAGCTCGTTAAAGGGACCGGAAGTGCTATCCCTCCTCTAAATTTTAATCTTTTTGGACCTGAGGGATTATTACACAAAAAGATCAAGCGCTTGTTTTGTTCGGCTCGTTAAAAGTATCGAAAATTCATCCCTTCTATATTGCTTTATACTTTTTCAGACTTGAGGGATTAGATGACGAAAAATGAATTTTGGAGTTTCCTTTACGTTCCTTTTCAGACTCTCTAAAATTGAAAAGGACTGAGTTATCTTTGTCATTAAACTCGTTAAAATTTTAATAGTGACAAACTTGTCTATAGACGAGAACGAGTTTCACTATCGCTAGGCTCGTTAAAACATAGCGATGGGTTTGCCCGAAGGGAAAATTATAGAACAAGCATATGTTATCCTCCTCAAGCTTGATAAAAATAAAGAGGTACTGGTCAGCAATGACTGGGGAAAAATTGGGAAGAAAACTTGAAGAAACTTTGTTGGTAGCAAGTCGCTCTTGAACATGACACTTTCACTCCGCATCCAAGTCGGGTTGGGTTGTTTCATTCACCGGTCACATCACCATGGTCCCATCATACCATCCACATTCGGGGTTAATGCTACCAATCCATCACGTCAGTGTCGCTGATATGTTCAAGAGAAGTCATTCAGAGAATTCACCTGTGTCTCACCCACTACAATACATTTATACTCCATTCGTTCATGACCGCCACCCTGAACCTTATATCACCAGATCGTTTTCACCTCCATTAAAATCATTTGCTCCATTCTGTGTCATTGATGTGGGATTCATTAAGGCCCTCCTGTGACGGATCACTTCTTGTCGACATCACCTCATTATCCAAGAAGTTGATCTAGGAACACCCCATTCAGTACTTTGAAGCTTGCATGCCTCAATGGCAAGTTTCTCACTTCCGGCGACAGGTTTACATCAATGACCTTCGACCGAAAGATTTTGCGTGGTGTTCGACGCCAAGTCCTTTATTCACACCACGTGAATTGTACTGCAGTACTTAGAGGGTCATTATCATTATCGGTGATTCCTCTCGCGCTTGTTAACAGCTTATATCATTGGCTGGTAATCAAGCGATGTCTTTCCATGTTCGACTCCAGAACATCTCTCACATGGATAGACTTGTACTTCGAGTGAAGATCGAACGAGATTGAAGACCCCGAATCTAGTTTCATCCATCCGGGCTGCGATATATATTCAGGAAAATAAAGACATCAAATGTACATCATTGCTGCACAGATAATCATCCAATCAAAGGGATGATGGCTCTATCAGAATCATCAGTCTACACTCAGACGATTGTCTGTCTTATGTACATGAAAATGAATTTATAAAGCTAAGCATGGGAATGCCCACCTCAACTAGATCATGAAAATATTATGAAGATAATGTATTGTATTGTATCTTATTACAGGTCTCCTCCCAGCTTGAAAGAACTTCGGATCCTCATAATAAAGCATTTCATCCGACATCAAAAGATTAACGACCTCATGCTTTAGGGGGCAACTGTTATAGACATTTTTGGGCACTGCAACCCCAAGCATGAAATGTCCATAAACCAAGGGCTCCTAAGTCCCTAAAAGTGTTGTTCTAACCCCTAAAGGAACAAGGTCAACTGATTACAGCTTCTCCCAGAAGTTCTCCATGAAAAACTGCTCAGAATTGGTCAAAACAGGATCATTTCAGCCGCTTCACAGGCCAAGTGCGTTGCATCTCACCTAAATACACTGTGTGGGTACGTTGCATTTCAAAAATCCCTTCTATGGGGTGCGATGGGCGAGAAATGACAAATGGCAGTGTCATTCCACGAGGTGGAGAGGCAATGGAAGCTTCCATAAACTTCTCCTGTGACACTTGCCTCTCTGAATTCGACCAAGGATGAGTAAGAGATCATCAATCTCCAAGTGGAAGAAAGAACTATCAGAGGGAAGATACTAATCAAATCACAAGCTGACTCATCTCCCTTACAGATATCTATATATGGATCCCTCATCCCAGAGATCCGGAGGCTAGAATTTTGCATATTGTAAGGAATTGCTGTTGGTTTCTTGAGACAAACATCAGATTGTTGGGTGATCTAAGATTTGTATGAGGTGAAGAGGGGCTTCCTTGCTGAGAGGTTGATGCTGGGTCAGAACAACTGGTTGTAACTCCTCTTGGCTTTTTCTTGTTTATCAATAAAAGCTATTCAAGTTTTCCTCCATACTCTTGTGTCATTTATGTTTGCTGCATTTATATGGTCAATTTACATCTGATCCTAGATTGTTTATGATTATAGATCCATGTCTTTGTATAGTGTTATGCTACTGTGATCTTACAGGTACTCTGTGAAGCTGGGCGTGCAAGGGAACAAGTAGCGAAAGACTATCAAAGAAGAGAGGAATCAAACCAGGATATTAGTGCAAGACAGAGGTTGGTCTTCTTTGTTCCTCTTTATCTATACTTTATAAAGGAAAAACGAAAGTAGCTTTACTTTGTTTGTTTCTAGGGTAGCTATCACACCTTAGTGGGATAAGCAGTTTTGAGTAGACACTTTTTCCTGTAACAGATAGTCACGTAGTGCTGAGGTTTGGAGGTCCAGTAGTTTGACAATTGAGAAATGCTAAGGTCCGGAGTTTGAGCCAATTATTTATAAAAATCGTAGTCACACCGTGTTCTAAGTTGGGTGGTCAGAAGGTCAGATAGTTTGATATTTGGGTGGTATCATTACCTTGGTAGATTTATATTTGGGCATTGTTTAAGTTAGGAGGTCAGGTAGTTTTACAAATGAGAATGTTGAAGTCGGAGGTTAGGCCAATTATTTATAAAAAAAATCATAGTCACTCTATGTTGGTAGTCGGGTGGTCGGAAGGTCGAGTAGTCAAAAAGTCATATTTTTTTTGACAAAATATTTATGGATCCGACTTATGACTTAATTTAAAAAAAAATGTTTAATTCCTTTGTTTTATGTCTTTTGTGATGAACAAAAGAAAAAATTGCAAAACAAACAATCATAAGAGACTAGACTTTCAGTGACTGACTCTGAAAGCACAAAAAGTATAAGATTACTGTTCGGATTGTCACATTTTTTTTTTTGTGTGAGCTGAACATATAGTCAGGAGTACGAACAATTGAGCGTTTTTTTTTTATGATTCGTTTATTCTATCATTATCTGGAGTAGACCATAGTGGGTTGAACTCATTAAGTAGGGTAATTTCATAGTTTGGTAATGTAGAGGTTGATACATCATCTCGATTATTTAAAAAAAATGTGTTTATTTCGAGCTCCTAGGCGTGTTGTCGGAAGGTCGGGTAGCTTGTAATTTTTTTACAAAATTTTCTGAATTTGACTCACAACTTAAGTCTTCAGGAAAAGTAAATTATTTAAGATTTTTGGTTTTTTTAATTTTATTTTGTGACACACAAAGGGAAAAAAAAGGCTTGTTGTAAACATGAGAACAAGAATGCAAATTATTCTGTGAATATTTAGATTATAAGTTTCATACCAAATAATTACGGAACAAAGAAATATAGAATACTGGATTTTCCTCTGTCCAACAGGCTATGAAAAGAGTTTACTATGTGCACACTAGCAATTATTTTCTTGACTCTCAGCTCATTTATTGATATCATAAGTCTATATGCTATATGAGGCTACAAAGTTTTCCTAGAATTTCACTAACTGATTCTCAAAGCCTATATTCCATGTCTATTTTTGTTTACATTATATCTAGTAATAAATCTATATCTAGTTACAATTGTATTCAGAGAGAAACACGTGTGACAATTGAATACAAGAAAATAGGGTAGAAAGGAAACATAGATGCTCGATCTATTTTAGATTCCTATCGTGTAGCAACGTATTACAACTCTTATATGACAAAAAATGATTTCTCCATTACAATTTCATTTAAACAAATTCGGCAAAAAATTGTATGTCTTCTTGAGACAACAAAATTGAAGTTATTCGCAAGCTTGGAAACACATTGTTAAGTATACAACAAATGTCAAGTGGAAAAGCAATGCACATTGTTTTGTGTTTGTCTTTGTATTCAGCTTCTAGAAGAATAATTTTCATGAACATTGGTTGAGCTAGAGACATAACTTATGTCTGAAATGACCTATTTTGTTACAACAACAATCTGATAACTCTGAGTCCTCTAGTTGTAGTTGTATTCCGATAAAAATACTTGAGACAAATGAATACAAGAACATAGTAATTGTCATAAAAGTTTTTGAAAAGATGTGTAAGTATTTGGCCAACTCATGCTAACTTTGTATATTGATCTGAAAATGGAATAGGTGATTTTTGCCTCTCTTTCCAAAATCAAATGAAATAAAAACTATTAGGACCGTATTGACACTTTGCAAGAATGAAAATGGGTCTTCATAATAAACACGTTTATTTAGTGTCCCTTCAGGCATGAATTAGTTCTCATGTGCAAATTAATCCTAATCAACATAAGACATATATTTCATGTAAACATAGATAAGAGAAACACAAGGTTTGATGACAGAGTTCACCCCTCCTAGGCTACATCTCCGGGTCTGTCAACATGACTAGACCACTCATATTTCAATGTAAAAATGAAGTACATAAAGTATGTTGATGACTATGTGGATATTTCCCATTCAAGGAAATTTTCTCTAGCAAAGAACTCTCACATAAAAATAACATGAAAACCTGCAATCACCATGTAAACTACAACAATACAAGGAGTCCTATACAAATACCCTAGACCTCATATGAGAATGAGAACACATACAAAAACAAGGACATAATCAAAGCTTACCTCATTTTGACATAGATAGAAAAATGTCCAAGAGTTTAACTTTGCAAGTATCAAATGCTGCAAATGAATTATGAAGGTGAAGAAATCCATACAAGGTCTTCTTCATGCTCAACACCCTCAAGATCCGCTATCAATCGTTTTTTGATCCGTACATCCCTTAGCCTTCAACCTGCAAAAAAGACCAACTAGATGTGCTCAAAGCATAAAACATAGGTCACCAATGGATTTAGAGCATTCAAAAACCCCAAAGTAACCTATTTTTGAGCTCAAATTAGAGAAAAAATACAAGCTCATTCATGAACTTCACTATTAACCATCCTACAATTTCGTCATTCTTTCTAACAATCCTACAATTCCACCCTGAAAATCACTAACTGAGCAACAAATTCGCCATCCACAGGTGAAATTTGTTGGGCCATTAAATTTTCCTTTAATGCCTTGGGACTAAAATTTGTGGCCATATGGACTCAAAAGGCCGAGGGTTGGGCTTTAATGCCCACCCCCGCCGTTAAGCCCCTTAACACGGGGACATGGTCATATTGGGTTTCGTAGAACCTGGGGTTAGTCCCCAAATTTCCACACCTGTCCAAACTTCTCTGCCAAGCCCTCACTGTGGTCATATGTTGGAGTCGTGACTAGGTGTTGGGCCTATGTATTAGCCCCCTCTTATGCGAGCTCCAAAATCCTCTGCACCAAGGGCATATGGATGTTCATGAAAATTTGAGCCAGGGCTAGGCCCAAGCCCTTTGCTCCATTCCGCTTATAGTTATGTGGGTGGTAAGGTGACCGGCGACTAGGGCTTATCTCTGACCCCTCCCTCCATTGGCGTGTTTGTAAACTTTGTATGTGGTTTTAATCCATATGATAATAAGAACCACCTTGTGGTCTAGTGGTAAGGCTCTGTGCTTGTAAACTAGAGGTCACGAGTTTGAATCCCACTCCGGCCTCCAACCGACCCATGCCATTTTTTAAAAACTCTGGATGCCACGTGGCAACCTCCCATTGGGCCATGTGGCTCCCATTCATAGGTCCACTTCAACCAAGCACAACCAATCAAATTCGCTAAAAAACCAACGAACCAGATGATGCCACTTGTCAACTTCTAGTTGGATCATACCGTACGGTCACCCTACTAACTCAGAAATACGGTCAACCTAGTCAACTTCCCTGCTCAAATTTTAATTGTTTGGGAAAACGACCAGAATGTGATATCGGGAGCATAGATATTAGTTTTGAGTGATTCAAGTTGCATTGGATTTAGATTGGCGAGATCTTTGATTTGGCACTGGTTTCAAGAAGTTCTGGGCACTTTAATTTTTGAGCATAAATTTGATCACCTGATCATGTATAATAACTCTTCTACTGGGACTCTGGGCATACTCAGTGTGCAACCGAGGTTCAACATGGAACAGATTGCCACATTTTGCTTCATCTTATAGGCATACTAGTTTTCATGGACATAATGACACACATACATAACAAGAAACATCAGTGCAACGAAAACTAGTGGAATGTATCTTGTTGAGGAAACATGTAGAACAATGCTCAAACGAATAGTAAATTTAATGTGCCATATACAGTGATAAACATTTTAACAAGAAATAGATGAGTCTGCTCTATTATAAACATTACAAATGTGAAAAGGGATCAAGGCACAATTATGGCTACGACAATTAATATGATTTCATCCAATTTACATAAGGAATTGTTGACAAGTGGAAAAAATCCTCTTGGAACAAGTCAGTATGTGCTTGATCAAAGTTCCATTTTTTTTTCCTTTGGTATCGCTGCATAGAACTTGTAACAGAGGTCTCGCTGGCTATCTAAAACTAAAATTAATTCAAGATCTACAATTCAATCCAACCATTAATGGTCATGAATATAATATTTTACAAAATAATCAAAATTTTGCATGTGAAAAAATTGGGCTACTTTTGTTACATAGCTCAATAGATATTCTAGCTTCAATAACTGAAGCAACTGGCCCATGAAAATGTGCCTACCAATTCTCACTTGGACACTTTGACATATTGTCAATTGAGCAAAACTTACTTGAACAAGGTTTGTAGATCTATGGACAAACTATCAATGATTGTGATGAATGTTTGTTAGAGTATATTTGTTCACTTACACCATGTTTCGATATGTTTAATATGAAAAAAAAAATTGTACAAGTTTTTATAATTTTTTCATTTTCAATGGAAATACTACTACCAATTGCTTAAAACAACACTTGGATACTAGAAACATTGAACAAGATCAATATATCAACGATTCACAAGCTTATACTATAAACTCATTACTGCCATATGCATATCGACATATAGAGGCAAAAGGTTTTTCAATTCAATGAATTTGTGAACTATTTGATGTTAGCATATATATCTACAATAACAAAAGATATTTTCTTGAGATTCTATTCATCAAACACTTGCTCTAAATTCCTGTACATTATGCATGTATAATATCAAATACAAATGCTCATTTAACCAATGGTTTAATCAATCTAAATACCAGCAATTAAAGGGTTTAAATGAGCATAACACGACACATAATATCATGAAATTTAAATTCCTAACTGGAATTGAATTCACAAGATTGATAAGATAAGTTTTAGCTGAACAAGTAAATAAAAATTTCAAAATATTTTCGGATTTTGATACTATCAAGCCAATTTTTTTAGTATTTTTTGGAATATCTTTATATGCAACATTTAAAGTAAATCCCCCACACTTAAAAACAATTTTTATGTCATAGAGGAGAGCAAGTTTGCCTACATTTGAGTACTTTATTGCAATGATATACTAGGAATAAATAAATCTACAATTTTTTAATTTCTCATTATAAAATATGTAAAATGCAATTTTTTCATAAGGAATCTTAAACAGAAATTTCAAATATTCATTCATAATCAAACAACACAACTCATAGAGCAAAATCAAAGGCATTTATTACATAATTAAAATCACACACTGACATAAATGCCACAATTCATTACACATGAGAATTGAAAATGGTATTGAAAAAAGTTGGCATTTCAAAATTGATTAAAAACATCGAACTCTGCAGTCTTCACTATTTTGTACCCTTTGCACCAATTCATAAAGGTCTATAAACAATAAAATATAATAAAATAAAATAGGTCTTGGAACATGAAAATGAACAATTTTCTGAAAGTAAATACTGAATTCTAAAATGTTGTATGATCAATTGAAATCTGGCAGGAAGGTAGGCATCTTCTTTTCATCTTTAGAGTCTTCGTAATTGATACTAAGTAGCAAGTTAGGTGCATGTACTTTGATATGAGTTGTCATTGTGAATATAATTCATATAGTGCAGAGAAATAAATGGGAGGAAATTGATTAATGTTTATCTGATAGTTGGAAATTAATCCTTGTGCCTCTTTCCTCTACTTTTGATATTTGACCTCAAACTTGGCATTAAGCCTGATTTGCTCAAAAGGAAGTTGCAGAAATTTTTGGAAACTTTGTTGTTTCCAAACTATAATGTTTTTTATTTCTACCTTGTCCTTCGCAATAAGATCTTTTGTGGGTTGTTTTAATTCTCCTGGAATTGCTTCCTTGATTGACTTTCTTCCTGATAGGTCAAATTATTTTATAAAGTTTGTTCCTTTTTTCCAAATTGATCAACATCGCTCATATGTCATTTGTATGCATGCTATGATTTCTTTTTTCTCTTTCTCCCTACAATTTAATGAAGCAAGCATCAATCTTTTGTCTCTCTTAGAAACTCTTGGAATTTTAGTAGATTGAAATTCGTTTTCCCAGTCAAGTATAGACAAAAACTTGCTTTTAATTGATTTGTCTTCTTCTACCAATGAATCAATTCTTTCACTTAAATATTTAATTTCTTGATAAACCATTGAGATTTTATCCATTTTTTTATATAGGTTTTATTGATTGTTCCGTAAAATAAGAAAATAAAAATAAAAATTTAAAGCTTGATATTTGAAAATGTCGATACTCTGTGTTTCTTGTTGATTCTCATTTACTTGATATTTGAGAGATTCAAATTCCTGTTGCAAAGTTGTGACAACAATGATAGAATTGTTTTCTGCTTCTTCCTTCCAGATACAGATTTGATCTTCATGTAATTTTCTCAATTCCTGAATCTCTTGTTGATGTTTTGCATTCACTTGTTCCAATTGTTTATGAAAATCTTTATGTAGGTTTGTCTTTCTATAGTAAATCCCCTAATTAAATTAGCAAAATTTTGCTACCATTTTTCTTCACTAAACATTTCATTTTCCTTCTATTTTCCCTCCAAAACTTTAATTTTAAGTAAACTGTCATCATATGAAGCTGCAAGCTCATTTAAATGATACTGATTGTAATTGACAAAAGCTCCTAAATCTTGGGAAGATTCATGATATTTTTCTTTTACGTCTCCTTGAGCCTGCCAACTGAATTCAGATATAGTTTCGAGGGTATGATGTTTTATTTTCATTGTTTTTAGAACAACTGATTTTGTGTGAGTATTAAAATAAAAATTTGTCAAATATAGAATGGTATCTACCATTGACTCTAATTCAGAAAATGGTTTAAAAAATAATGTTTCCCCAGAAATCTTAGTAGAAACTGGTGTTACTGATTCATGAGGAGATACATTAGATATAATATCCAATCTATTATATGATTCATTTTTTTGCTCATTTTCCTTGGTACCGGTTTCAGTAGATATTGTTTTTCTTTCTCCTTAGGTGCTTCCATTTCTTTGAATTTTGCACATTCTGGTTTCTATTTCTCTATTTTCTTAGGAGAATTAATGACAATAATCTCTTGTTTAGTTGTTTCTTCTTTTTCTAGAGTCTTTACTCTTCCTGTAGCTTTATGTTGCTCTTTTATATTTTTATTGATGTGGATTCAACTTCTTTTCTTGTGACAACAAAACCTTCTAATTTTTCAATTTCTAATTATTTTCTCTTCTGAGAAACAATAGAAGGCTCTAAAGTGAGTTCATTGAAATTAAATTGAAAAAATTTAGTAGACTTTAACTCTTCGAATGAAAGTTTGAGGTGCAGAGCCTTTTTCTTTCGAAACTTTTTGTACAATTCCTCTCTAAATTCTTGCAATTTTTGTCATGATTCACTATGTAGGAGCTTGCCTCTTTGGACAACTTGTTGAAAATCATCAATGCATATAAAAACACATCGAAAGGTGGTTCTTGATGAATTAATATAACTGATTGTTATATGATGATTATCAATGAAACATTGAGGATCATAGTCATAATGGGGCAAAGTAAATAACCAACTTTCCTCAATCTCTTCGGCTTCTTTGATTCTGTGCCCTTTGTCTAGGATATTAATGTCACCAAATTTTATTGGGAAATTAGGCCAAAGTTCCTTTTGCAGCTTACTCAACTTTTTGGCTTGCCCATACAATAACTTTATTAGCCAATTCTCTCAAAGAAAGTCTTTCCGGACTATATCGGGGTAGAAGATGGGGACCAACTTTGTTGCCAAAACCTTTGATGTAGGAACATAATTATTCAACAAACCAACAACATATTTATTCTAGGCCTTTTTCATATTACAATTATTTGGGGAGGTATTGTTTCAAACAAGACTTTATGCAAAGGAATCAAAACATAGTGGCGAATATCATAAAAACGGTATTTAAAATTAGACTCCCATAAAATAGGAGCATAATTTTGAATCAGTAGTTGATGGTCAGATGGGTATTTCCATTTCATGAGGGGAAATTGGACCGAGGCAATAATGACATATAACAAATAGGAAAATGTACAAAAATTATAATTGAACGCAGGCATAGATGACACTGACAGTTTCAATGAATCCGTGATACTCTATGACAACAAGTCAACCCAGTTTAGGCATTTCCCTCATCCAAATTACTATGGATTATTGGGATCCATTTAATTTTACAATGCTTAGGATTTTTTTCACCATATAAACTTCTTAGCATTTTAATAAGAAATCTAACAGGTTCTTAAAAATATCTATTGGATAGTCCTTTTTTCCTTTGAGCTTGAAACCTTCTACTTCTTCTCTCAACCACTATTTAATTATTATATCATAATTCTCTTGAAATTTCTTCAAGACAATTCTTCGAAACTTATGAAGGAACTCTAAATTAAGTGGGATTTGTGGGGACTAAGATTATATATGGCTGACAACACTTGAGATTTCCAGGAGGATATCAGAATTTCTTGATGGTCAGATAGTGTTTGGGTTTTAATATCAGCACGAGAGAGAATCCACGAAATCATGTCATAATAGGGAAACATTATGGCCCTAGTTTCTACTTTATGTAACTTTATTGCTCTGATTGCTTCAAACCATTTGTTATTTCTTTCAGTATCTCTTGGGATTTTTAACCATTTTCTTTGCTCAAAGAATTCAAATATCTCCTGCTAGCTCATTGTACCTCTGTTTTGTGTCTTGTAGGTTGAATCTGACATGCATAATGCACTGAAGTTCACTTGTTGTGCTAGTCCAACATCCATGCTCTTAATCTTTTCTATTTGTTGCTTTTCCACTACAGATTTTCCTTTTTTTCACATTATATAACTTGTAAACAGTAATAAAGGCTATATAACTTCTGCTTATTTAAAATTTGAAATTGAATTCAATAATTTGTAAAATAAATAACATTATGCTTACACAATTTTTTTTGAAATTGGTATTGTGTTTCCTTAATTCAGTGATTCTTGCAACATGACTTAAGAAACGAGCATGCAACCAAAACACCCTAAAATATTAAATTTGCAGTTGGAGATTTTACATTTTTTGGAATTTTAAGAGATGTAAATACTAGGAAAGCATATACAAGTTTTGATTATTGAAAATTTGGAATTGAATTCAACAATTTGTAAAAAAACAACATTATACTTACACATAATTTTTTGAAACTGGTATTGTGTTTCCTCAATTTAGTACTTCTTCGAACAAGAGTTAAGAGAATACCATGCAGGTAAAAGACCTTAAAATATTAAATTTTCCACTAGAGAGTTTCCTTTTTTTGGCATTTTATGACTTGTAAATACCAATACAATATACATAAGTTTTGCTAATTTAAAAATTGAAATTGCACTCAAGAATCTCTAAACAAAATGAGTTTATGCTTACAGAGAGTTTTTTGAAAGTACTTGGTTTACTTAATTCAAATTTTCTTTGAACAATATTTCAGAAAAGAGCATGCAGGCACAATAACCTAAAATCTTAAAATCCTATTTCGAAAAGTGTGAAAATCGCAAAGGAACGTGCGCATTAATTCCCTGTAAACAGGCCAACTGTTTTTGTTTATGGGGATCAATAAAGAATTAACAAAAAATATTATTGATTTAACAAATAATCAATTAAACGTGAAACGAGAAATTATGAAAATCTTTATTAAAAAACACACTACACACAAATAAAAAAAAAAAATAGTATTTTATTCACATGATCAGATGGATCAGAGGTTGTGTAGTCATCCAGTTGCGCATTTTATTATTTATGATTAATTTGTTATATCTTGATTCTAACTATACTATAGTCAAAATTTCTCTTTATTTTGTCGATCGTATAGTCGGTAGGTCAGACAGTCAGGTGTTTTTTTTTTTGTGATTCACTTATTGTATCCTGACCCCGACTATACCATAGTCAAGTGGTTTCATTAGGCTGGATAGTTTGAAGTTTGGGCAATGCTGGTGTTCAGAGGTCACTCAGATTATTTATAATAAAATTCCTAGTCATCTCGACTTTCTAGCCTTGTGGTTGGAAGGCCGAGTAGTCCAAAGGTTATTTTTTTTACAAAATGTTTCTCCATCAATTCTACGACTTAAGTCTAAGAAAAAACAAAAAAATTGTTTAATGCTTTTCTTTTCTTTCTTTTTTTATTTTTGCGATGCAAGAAAGAAAAAAAGGCTTCTTGTAAACTTGATAATAGGAATCCAAATTACTGCTTGAATTTTTAAATTATATCTTGTGTACCAAAAAATTATAGAACATGGATCATGGAACAAGTGAGTATTTATTTTTTATTTTTTATTTAATTCCGAATCACAAAGAACATTAGTAGTAACACACCGACTTTTTATTCCTCTTGTGTTCAATTAATTTATGCTCATGCCATAACTATAATTGAGATTGAAAAATGGCTTACATATGCAATTATGGTATGGAAATGTGTCCAAAACAAAGGGATGATTAATGAATTCATTGTTTTTTGTATACTTAGTTTGATTGTTTTTGAATTGCATTTTCTCTTGCAAATCTTGTTGAATGTCATATTTTTCATTAAAACAAGCCCTATTTTCATTTTCGAATGGAAAGTGAAGTATAAATATCTCGTCACTTTGGGATGCAATTGTAGTGGAAGCAATTTCAATATCATCCCATGGTGCGACTCCATGAGAAAATTGTTTTTATGTGACATCGATAATGTGTTTATGTGAAAAGTATGCTTCAACCTATGTTTCTTCATTTTTCTTTAATGTGTATTCAAAATCCCTGTATGGGATGTGAAGCATCATTTTTCTCTATAATGGTTTTCAGGATCCATGTGTTCATTGTATCGAATGAATCTTATGACACATGGACATTTTTTAATTTATTTTTATGTTGTTTTCATGATTGAATAAGAGGAAACATATTCTGTCGAGAAAACTTGCTCAAGGGAAATAATACATTCAACATATCTGTCAAAGGTTTTCATGCAAACAATATCTTTAGAATTATCAGGTTCTTGTTCTAACAAAATAGGTCTTTTTAGAACATATGTTTGTTTTTCAGCTGGAGCAGTGTTAATGAAAACTATTTTTCTAGAAGTTGAATACAAAGGCAATGATAGAGCAATGTGGCCTGATTTTCTACTTGCCATTTGTTTCATATTTAGTAATGTGTTTCCAAGCTTACGAAGTTTCAATTTTTTTGTCTCCACAGGATATGCAATTTTCTCAAATTTGTTTGAATGCACTTGTCATGGAGCAATTCATTTTTGTCATATAAGAGCTACAATATGATATTGTAGCATAGGCATGTAAAATAAATTGAGCATTTGTGTTTGCTTGCCACAATGAAGGGATTTTTTTTGCAAATGCATTTATCCACACATTGCAAGGATTTATTTTGAGTAGTATTATTGGACGGGTAATACAAAATCGTAAGAACACGATGCATTCTTGTTTTGTAATTCCAATATCGGCTAAAAATATGGAAAATGTTATGTTATTTGAATAAGATTTGTCTTGTAGAAGAAATGAAAGTTTATTTTGCATTGTTTGCATATCGTTGTCTTCATTGCACAAAGGATGCAAGATACAAGTTTCATGAATTGGTGGGATAGGAAAACCAAATCTACAACTAGAATTTTTATGATTTTTGCAAGTTTTTCTGTGGTGATGAGTTTGAGATTGAATTATTTGATTTGACAAAATTGTTGAATCACAAGTCAAATACTGATCATTGAAACCTATGCCATTGACATCAAAGGATTGTTGATATATTGGCACATTTTGAATCTAAAGAAATCCATTGTCATGCTTTTTTCCTCTACTTTGGAATTATGTAATAAAAAAATAATCTTGCACTTGACCAAATAATTCATTTTTTTTTGTTATCAAGGAATGTAGTGATGAGATTCTATGGCTATAATATCGACTACATATGGTCCGTTGATGCTTTATCAATCTGTCAATGCATTCATCATCAAATTTCTTTGCCTCATTTGTTATGGAGTCAATACTTTGTATTTTTAATGCATTTATCAATGGTTCCCGAATATGCTCAACACTAGTGAATGTCACCAAGAAAGTCGGTGGACTAAGTTGTTGTATCATTGTAGAAATATATTTTTGTAAATGTTCAAAATAGTTAGGCGATGTGCGAATTATTCTTAAACATTGATATGCAATTGGTGACTTTAATAATTTCTGAAGATTTCTTTTATTTTTAACATCTTTAGTAACTAGTTTTTGTCCTTTTAGCTCTCCTTTGCGAATAGAAATCCAAGTTGAGTTAGAAACCTATTTTATCAAAATACGAATTGATTTAAAAGATATGTTTGTAATATGTGTTAAAAAGTCACAAGACATGTGCAATAGTTCCCACTGTGCAATTTTTTGATACGAAAAGCAATTGATAACATTAGTAGACTGACTTGATCCAAAGAACAGTGGCAGAAAGTTTAGTTCTTTAGAGAATTTGTCTTGAAAAATTCCTAGGGGATGAAACCTTTCAGAAGGTGCAATATGTATTATTATTGTATCAAGATCATAGATAAGGTGGGCCTATGAATAACCATGTACAAGTGTTTTAGTTTCTTGCTCTAGATCATTATTTCATTTGGTGAGTCTATTTCCTTGATTTTTGGACTATCATTCTGATGATCTTGTCTACTTTGATCAAAATTTGTTTTCCATTCATAGTTGATTACTATTTGTTCACTTTTGTATTGATATATGTTAAATAAGTCATGTAATTCACACATCACTTTCTTGGGTCAAATATTTCCAGACAAATAGGCATTCTTGGATTCCAATTTTATTTTTAGCATAATTCCCACTTGTCATATTGTCATCAATAGCTCTAAGCAATTCTCTCTCAATTATATATGGACTAGAAGGAACATTTATGATTGTTCCTGTTAATCCAATTTGTGATCTTTTGCAGCCAAGTTGTCTTACTTTGCAAAATCCATCCTTGGTGCCACTAAATTCTCTTCCAAATATGTCAATTTTGCAACGGATATCAATTTGTCATTTCATTGAATATAAAGTGGTGATGCAAATGTAGGGATTTTTTCATTGAGTATTGCATTGTTACAAAATTTTCATATTTATTCATCGAGTTTAATGGTTTTGAACTCTAAAACGGACATTATATATAAAATAGTAGACAATATGTCTTTGTTAATAGATTGCATTTCCTTTCCAAAGGAAAGTCTATAAAAAATGCAACATACATATGTAGGCATTTCTTGGATTGATTGCAAATATGCCTCAATTGCTTTATTTGACTCTACATGTTGCTTTTGTGCTTCTTGTATTATAGCACCTTATGCTCATATTGCAAATTTCAATTGATGTAAGTGAATGTACCACTTACTATAGGAATTGCAAAAAGAAGTAGAGACTTCTTTTTTATTTTGTGTCTCCATTGAAAAAGTATTATTGTCCTCCAGGGAAAATTTTAAGAACCCCCCTAAAATTTATAAATATAATAAATGGGCGAATCTCCATGGTATATAATAAAAATGGAAGGCGATTTTATCAATAATATAATATGTATATATAATTTTTTGGCGAATCTCTCACCAAGCATGGTGAATATTTTACTCAATTATAAAATCTTGTAAGATCTTGGCGAGTCTTTCACTAAATAATAAAACTTTGTAAAGTCCTAGTGAATCTTAGCATAGGCTACATGCTGGTTTAATTCCCCCATTTAAATAGGCTACATTCTAGGTGAATACCATGGGTCAATACCATGTGCCATTTTTATTTTTATTAATTCTAATATTAGGGTTAATAATGGTTTTTTGCATGGTATTAATAACAATCTAGTCTATGGTATTTGTCCCATAGTATTTTGGCCATAGGTTTCACCTAAATATAACCCATTTTTTGAGTGTTAGTAAATATAAGGTGACTTATGGAGTAAATATAAAAAAATGTTTTATTTGTTTACCATACCTCTCGTTTATTTATATTTTTATTAATTTACCATACCTCTTTTACAAATATGGTATTTGGCCCATATGATTCACTTAAATAAAACCTTTTTCTTGAGCCTTCATAAATAGAACGAGGGTTATGGACTAAATATAATATAAAAAGAGGTTTTATTTATTTACTGATACATCTAGTTTATTTATATTTTTATTCATTTACCATACCTTTTGAGTAAGTATAAAAGACGTTTTAATTATATCCATACCTCCACTTTACTTATATTTTTATTTGTTTACACCCTTACATGTATATAAGGTGACTTATGGAGTAAATATAAAAATGTTTTATTTATTTACCATACCTCTCATTTATTTATATTTTTATTAATTTACCATACCTCTTTTATAAATATGGTATTTGGCCATAGGATTCACTTAAAAAAACCTATTCTTGAAAATGGGAGAATGGAAGGTTGTAAGTCCTAATTGTTCAAGGTTGTAAATTTAATTATTTTACCTTTTTTACCCTCTCCCTTAAAATAAGGTGGGCTATTTGAGGTGATTTGTAAAAATGTACTATGATACAAAATATTCTCCCACTAAAAATTTAAAATCCCTTAATTTTGCCAAAGGGCGAACATTCGCCCCTAAAATTATCCTTGTTGTCCTCTTTTGATGATGTTGGATCCTTTGATACTACAACATTTTTTTTTTTGACAAATGCTTTAAGTGAGTAGAACATCTAGTAAATCAAGATTCTTTTCTAACAATATATATACAAGGAACACTTGAGGTCATCTTACAGTTATCTCTTTCCGAGATTCCTTGGAGCATTTCTGGTGAATTATCAATGTCACTAATATTCTCAACATTCTGAATTTCCAGAATTGAATGGAAATGTGCATCCATTGTAGATATTGGTACATGTGCATAAGGTACATGATTTGGAGAAAGCTTTTGATGAATATAATCTTAAGGAAATATCTTTTATTTCTATATTCCAGATATATATGTTATCATCAAGGAGTTCACATATCCATTGTATTGCAAAATGTTTTCCCTCTACATGTCCATATGCATATGCCATTGATAAATTTATAATATAAGCTTGTCAACCATTGATACATTTCTCTTGTTCAATGTTTTTAGCACTCAGGCGTTGTTGTAAGCAATTGATATCCCTATCATCATTGCAAATGAAACAACTGTAAAAATTTTGTGCAATTGTTTTTATGATATTATACATATCAAAACATGGTGTAAGTGTGCAAATAGACTCAAACAAAGAGTCATGACAATCATTGAAATTTTGTCGATAGATCATGAAATCTTACTCAAATAAGATTTTCTCAATTAACAATAAGTCAAATTTTCCATGTGAGAATTGGTACCAGGAAATGCATGGGCCAATAGTTCTATTTATTGAAGCTACACTATCTATTGTGCTATGTAACAACAATGGTTCAAAATATCCACATGCAGGATTTTGATTATGTGGCAAAATATTATATTGATAGCCATGAATGTCTAAATTAAATCGTAGATATGCTTGGCCATTTGTAAATAACCAAACATTGACTGGAACTAACAACTTCTTGGAGAACCATTTGATACAAAATGCACCCCCATAAGCTAATTTTAGTTCGAGCACAAATAGAAGAAGGTGTAGATAATCCTTTCAAGTACATTTCAAGATCATTAACATGATGAATATCTTGAAGGTATTAATGAGTCAATTATCTATGCAATGAATGCAAAGAAGCATTATTTCCATAAGATAGGAAATGTCGAAACTGCTTTACAATTCCATGTCATATTTCAACTAAATTATAACAAAAGAGAAGAAGAATAACAAATGAGTCAAATAAACAGCCATCAGGATAATAAAAGAAATACTCTAATCTATGTAGATTGAATCTAGATAATGTGTGATCAATTTCTTACAATTTTGATCCTTTTAATGCAAAACTATTTTTCATTGCCATAAAGTATATTGAGATAATTGACGATTTTCCCAAATGTGACAATGATTTATAACATTAAGAGCATGGATTGCATTCAATGTCCAATCAACACATATGATACTAGGAAATTTTTAGACCTCATATATTATCTAGTCTATATTGTCTTTCTGATTATCTTCTCTCCCTATTTTTTTGTTTCACAATAGAGCGAAAATGAGTACCTAGCACTGTGACAAAAGAGTAGATGAAATTTTCGTAAGGAACCTTGAAGATTGTATTTTTTGCAATTGAAACATAATTTAAAACTAGAGAAATCTATGCAATTTAAAATAATAGCGACCAAAGCATTATTACCATTTTAACAAATTTCAAAACACAATGTTTAATTTCTAAAATTCTGTAAAAAATATTTGACAATTACTATAAATTGATTTCAAAATGTATAAATCAAGTAGAATCCAATTATTAGCTTCAAAAACAAATTAAAATATAGCTTTCTATAATAAACAACTCTAATTTAAGATAACAAGCATACAAATTCTTAAAACAATTATCATATTCATAAGCCTATTTACTATAAATCTATGAATTGCACCATGTCTAAGTTACTAACCTATTGTTACATTATAAAGACATTATGCTATGAAATAAAATGTAAAGTATTTAGCTTCTTATCATAATGCAATATTTCTATTTTAAGACTTGGTTCAAATGGATATTGCTCCAATTGTTGAGCATTCCCATGGCCAACATATGAACATCATAGTTTTTAAGTATATCCACATCATAGCAGCTGGAAAAAGTCCCATAGCTAGTGTGTGCATATGCAAGAACAAAACCCAGGCATAATTGGTAGAAAATAAACAATGCATGGAGTTAATGGAAAAACTAAAAACTAGAAAAGCTAATGATTGATATTTCTATGTAGCAAGAAGCACCAAAGAGAAATTGTAAGCATTCTAATCAATAAAATGTACCAAACATTGTTGTTTTTTCGACAAATACCTATGCATTTTTTTTTTTTGCAATAAAAAACCTAGTTTTTTTTATACATATGATTTTAGAGTTATTTTATCTTAATTGTCTCTCTATGATTTATGAGACAATAAAATTAATTACATCAGTTCTATATAATTTGTGTTCATGCATAGCATATACATGGTTCAAATGTATTTGTGATCACACGCTAATCATTAAGAGATTGACATACTTAGAATGAAAATACATGAGAATCACGAACAATGTATGCAAGGCACAAAATATTAGAAGCATCGTAGCCATGAATTTATGCAAGCTACATACAAGGACAAATTAACAATGCATTCAATGCTACCAGAGAGAATATATATATATATATATTGCAACTAACAATGACCAAAAATGGGTAATGTGATTATGTATCATATTGTTTATTGGTGATTGAAAGCATTACCTATTATGTCATAAGCAATAAACAACATTCTAGTGACACATGACTAAATAAAGCAAAAATAAAAAATCATTTCCCAATTGTAATCATAGCACTATAACTACATTAAATTGCAAACCAAGGTGGGCAGACTAACTTTGTATCATATTGTTTGCTAGACATTGAAAGCATTATCTACTATGCCATAAATAAAAAATAACATTCTAGCCACACATGACTAGAGTAATTGCAAATAAAAACCATCACTCAATATTAATCATAGTTCTATAACTACATTAAATTGCACATGTACTTTAGTAAATGTGTCAATTTGAGCAAAACATATTGCACCAAAATTGTCTAGAAATGCAATAATTTAAGCTTCCATAGCCACTCATCTTGGAATACAAATTCCAAGTAGACATACACAACAAAAATGACTATGAGATTTAGGGGTGCATTTAATATCTCCTAATTTTAGCATTACAATCTGTGAAAATTCTTTCTCACTTGAGACATAGTGAATCAACAAATTTAACATCTAAATCACACAAAAAAAAATGCTCTTGCATGTTGGCCTTTGACAATCATTCACTGTTCTTTGGATTTGAACAAAGATATTGCATGCAACAACACAAATATTTTCACCAATTAAAACTGCAATTAATCCACCTGCCACAAAAATTGCATTCAAACTGCTCATTGTTTTTCCTCTTCTCTCATTTATTTGTTGAATGCAATTTATGATTATAAGTCTCCTCCTCTTTTATAAGTTGTCTCAACGACTTTGACAATTCCACAACTACACATTCCATAACTTAGAATCATTCACAATTGCATAACATTGTTCTATAATAGATTCCACCCAAGCTAACGTACATCACCTGAATCTAGTATATCATCAAGTTAAATAATGATTCTACAACGTAAATAATACTACTTTTTAAAGACATGCTAGTATCAAATGCAATAAATAATTCCAGGAGAAATTGTTCTAAAAACCAATTTCATTAGTCAAAGATCAATTGTAAGCATATTAGACATTATACTTCAAATCATACCAAATGTCAATTGGAGAAAAAAGTAAAATCTAAACATCTAAAAGTATTTGAAAATCCTTATAATTGTATTTAAGTGTTTCGATATTAAATACTATTAAACACCACAATTGCAAATAACAAAGGTTATAACGTTCTTTAATGCATTCTAGTTCCCATTTGTCTTTGTATTGCTTTCCACTTATTTTGAAAAAAAAAAGAACATATAATTGCTACATAAAATATTAAAATTATTCCACAATTCAAAAATTATTTAGAACTTTGACTTGCAATCTAGCCATAAATAATGTGTAATTTAATCCCAAATTAATGCACAACAATAAAATTCATTTAAAACTTCTAAAAAATATGTGAAGTTTTGGATATTTCCATGTCTAGATAAAAGTATTCGACACTTTAAAACTCAGAGAAAATTCAAAATTGCACAAATGTCTAGAACATCCTAATCATTACAATCACGTACCTATAAAATAAAAAGCACATGCAGTGTCAAATATTTCTCAGCGAACATGGAAATTACCTTATCGGATCCTAAAAATATATATTTCAAAGGTCCATCATACGCATTGTGAAGACATTAAACCAATGTATGATCTATTTACATAAAACACCTAGATAGAATAATTTATATTAGCAATTTGTATCCATGACTCTATAATTTTTTTCCTACTCAATTCAATCCTTTTTTTTTCCAAAAACATTTGTTCATTAAATATCAAGTAATGCATGATGATTCACAAAAACTACTAATAAAATAATAACATGCTTCTAACTATATATATATATATATATATATATATATATATATATATATAGATATATATATGACAATGCATTTATTAACTATTAAATTATTACAATTTGCATGCTTATGTACATTTCCTTAAATCCAATATAAATGACACAACATCATAATGATGTCCAAGAATACTAGGTGCATAAGCAATTTTAACATCCATGGAATTTAAAATAAGCAAATATAAAACAACTTAATATAATAACTTAATACTCTATTTATTTATTAAAAAAAAATTGATAACAAAGCATTTTAGCATTATATAAACAATTAAAAGAATACAACATTATTGAAATTTCAATATATGCTTTTTTATACGAAAATTCTTTATATCTATCTATCTATCTATCTATCTATATATATATATATATATATATATATATGAAAATTATCATAAATATAATCAATTTTAAATTTAATTAATTACTTAATATTTAAAATACTTAATTTACAAAACATATGAATAAAATTTAAATTCACATTCACATCACTTTAAACAAAGTCCCTTTTACTTTTATAAAAAATAGTCAAAATAATCAAAACACTCACTAAAACTTTAATTCATTTTGCAACCATCCATAGTTTTAAGTAAAATCAATAAAACTTAACAATTGAGTCACTTGCCACAATTAAAACTAATTAGGAGCCAAAAAACAAAAAACAAAAAAATAACAAAGAAGAACATGCTCAACAAATAGGGTAAAAAGGATATTCATATAAAATGTACTATAAACCAAAAGTTAAATATACTACAAAGTTGTATTTTAAATATAAATTGATAAAATTATATATATAGAAATAAACTTAATATTTTAGTATTCATTGTCTAAAATTGCATTTTAAATAAATCATTTTCAAATTTAAAACAAATTTGATTTAGGATGTTTCCATGTAGTATTGTAGATGTAGCTGATTTGGTCTGGTAGGGGATTGTCAATAGTCGAGAATGTCCAGAGAGACCATTCAAATGATAAATCCAACTTCCGACCTCATCGACGGACCCATCTTTCAACTTGCTTTCAGTAGGGACCACAAAAAAAATATGTACATATAGTTGGGTGTGTTTACGAAGAGGCCAATCGGTTGTGGAATGTCATAGCATCATCCAAAAGACAATGCCAACCTTCAATCTCATAGCCAACACAACCACCGAATTTCTTCTAGTAGGGCCCACGAAAGAAACATTTATGTATAATTGGGCTCTTTATAATTTATTATTTTGTTTTTTTCATATTATATATTATTTAATAAACTTAATTTATTTTTTTATTAATAGAAAAATAAATTGAATAAATTATACTTATAAGATAAAATGTTTAAAAGATGGTAACCTGTTATCCAATTCTTGAAGAAAAAATGAAGTATTGAAGCTGGAGCTGGATTTGAATAGGGCGGGGAGTGTCTAAAGAGACCATTCAAACCATAATGCCGACCATCGATCTCATAGTATGGACCAACCTCCGACTTGCTTTTAGTAGGAGCCACAAAGAAATATATGTGTATAGTTATGCATAACCTCATAGTCAACCCGGCCTCCAACTTGCTTCTACAAAGGCCCACAAAACAAACATACGTGTCTATAATTTATTATTTTATTTTTCACATAACATATTATTCAATAAATGTAATGTTAAATACTTTAATCTTTTATCAATAAGGAAATAAAATCAACAAATTATTTTTATAAGACATTTAAGATTTAATTTATAACATATCGACTTATGATAAATTTCATCATAGACCTCATTTATGTTGTTTATAAGAAATAATAATAATAACAACAATGAACCTAGATTCTGAGTTGAATTGGCCGAGGGTTGTCAGTAATTGGGATTGTGTAGAGAGACCATTCAAACGATAATGTCGGCCTCTGATCTAATAGTGGGGTCTGACCTCCGACTTGCTTTTAGTAGCCTCCACACAAAAAAAATATGTGTATAGTTACGTGTGTTTACAATGGCCACCTCCAACCTCATAGTCAGCCCGACCGCCATCTTGTTTCTATGAAGGCCCGCCAAACAAACATGCGTGTCTATAATTTATTATTTTGTATTTTCATATAACATATGATTTAATAAATGTAATTTAAAATACCTTATTCTCTTATCAACAAACAAATAAATTGAAAAAAAAAAATTCATAATAATAACAACAATGATAAATAATAAATAATAATAATAACAACAATGACGTTAGATTCTGAGCTGAATTGGACGGGGAATGTCAGTAGTCAGGGGTGTCTATAGAGACCATTCAAACGACAATGCCGACCCGTGACTTACTTCTATGAAGACCCACAAAACAAACGTGTGTGTATAATTTATTATTTTGTTTTTTCACATAACATGTTATTTAATAAATGTAATTTAAAATACCTTATTCTTTTATCAACAAAGAATAAATTCAAAAAAATAATTTTATAATACATATATTTAAAGCAATTTTACAGAAAGATTATTATTCTTTATAGCTAGTAATTTAAGATAACAAATCCAAAAGCTACATACAAATTAAAACAAAATTAGGATTAAAATGCTTAAAAGACAAGAACCCGTCAACCCTCATCTAAAGAATAAAACAATTGAATATGGTCCATAAATTACAAAGGCGAAAACAACTATTTTAAACGTCAATTGCAACTTCAAGACTGCTTGAACCTCAGCTATTGTTAAGATGGCTTAGAGCTCGGCCTTTTACTTATGATTCTTCTCCAAAGAGATGCCAATTACCTGACCATGAAGTCAGTCCTGACCTCAACTACGAGTTTCCACTAACTCCAAAGAAACCGAAAAAAATGAAATGGACACAGATGCCCCTATTAGAAATTTGATTATCTAAAAACTACGTACAAATTAAAATAAAATTAGGATTAAAATGCTTAAAAGATATGAAACCGTCAACCCTCATCTAAAGAATAAAACAATTTGACTATGGTCCATAAATTACAAAAGCCGAAAACAACTAACTTAAACGTCAATTGAAACTTCAAGACCGCTCGAACCTCAACGTTTTCCAAGATGGCTCGGAGCTCGGCCTTTTCCTTATGATTATTCTCCAAAGAGATGCTAAATACCCAACCATGAAGTCAGTCCCGACCTTAACTACGATTTTCCTCTGACTCCAAAGAAACCGAAAAAACTGAAATTGAGACATATCCCCTATTCTAAATTTGACTTTTTTTTAACGCGCTCTTACAACCGTGGCTGATACATGTTCCTCTATGCATAAAATTTAGGAAGAATGTACATTACAACACCCCACTCTTGGAAACTCAGAATACTGGTAACATTGGTCTCAAAAGTTCTCCAATACCGTTGAAACTTGAATTTTTCCATCGATTCTTTCATGTTTTTGTTTTTCTAGTTGGCAACGTTCTAAGACTGTAATCTCCCGTCGCTTAAAGTATAAATTTTATTCCAATATATTTAATGTTTTGAAAAATAAATTAATGGAAGCTATGTCCCATATGACAACCACTGAACTAAAAGGCATGAAAAAACTCGCATACACGAGTATGCTAAAACACAAACATGCATCAACTTCTGACATTGCAATGCATCACGCCCGATTGAGGTTGGACTTATCTTCTTCCCGAGATAGATGTTTATGACAATAGAACTCTGACCCCTGACTATCTAAAACAAGATAATGTGCAGTCGGAGCTGCCACCTTGCTCACGTGCCTTCTGAAAATGCAAAGATCCCTATACTCCTGACTTCACAAGTGTCGGAGTAAATTTCGAGAAATATTCATGGTAACTACTATAGAAAATCATGGAATCGGGGAAGGCAAACAATTTAAAACCAAAACATATGGAATCGGGGTCCACACCTTGCCCACAGGACTTCCACAAATGCAAAGATGGGCCTACCTCCAACCTAGATTTGGTTAGTCAATATTGGTTTATTTTTACAAGATTGCATCCAAACCATCAAAACTTGAGCCGAAATGCATTCAACACTTCTGACCCATTAAACCAAATTCTGTTGACAGAGAGAACTAAAAAGCTTACTAGGTTTCCGTTGTTAGAATCCAACAATCTTCTTACTCGAACAACTCTTATGTTCTAATTTCTAAAGTCTCACGTGCAAATTCTGTGAAATAGTGAACCATTAGAAATCCAAATTATGCACCACGACCATTAAACCATAAAATAGTGTTCATACATTTACCTGTCAAATCATCATCGAGGAGGTTGGAAAACCTTCATCGTGCAACATAACCAAACAACTTCAACATTCTGCACAAAAATTCTACTTCTCACATCCACCGAAGTAAAAAAAAAACTCACTCGGAAACCAGGAAAACCTAACAATGAGAAATAATGTCGCACATAAAACACAGGGATGGAAATAGTAAATCCAACCTCATTGAACACCACAACACTAAGAAAAAATAAAACAATCACTTTGAACACTGAAAACAACGAAATCCGCTTCTCTATAATCCATCAACCATACTAATAAATTCTCCACCAACACTATTAAAACAAAATTAACATCACCAGAGCTCAAAGCAGCCCAAGTTAACTCCGAGTTGTATGATGGATTTCCCTTCCCTATACCTACATTGTCCAATCCGATCTACCATGCATGGCATGATGATGTCAACCCTTGAAATCTGGAGCCAGGATGTGGTGGTGTGCTAACGTCACGAAACCAAAAACTGAATGTTAACTATAAAAAAATAAAAATAATTACCGACAAATTAATAGCTTCAACCCAATCATAAATGTCACTGGGTAAGTAGTGACATAATAATTCAAAATTCAAATTTAATTTTACTAAAATTACTGTATAAGATAAAAAATATAGCTGAATTAATGCAGATTTGCAAAAGTATTTTATCACTGTTTGAAGTAAATAGGTTGACAAAATTCCCTATAGAGCATGGTGTACATCTTTGCCATTTTGAAATTTCCTATCACCCTTACCACTAAACATTTATTACACTTATCACTATGTTTTTATTTAGCCGTAGTCTAACTAGCCGGAGGAATTGCCCAGAAAATTACGGAAATTCTGGTCATATTTAGAGAAAATTCGGCAATGATTTTTATAAATCCAAGTTATAGTTGTTAAACTTCAAAATTTTAAGTGTCTGAGACGTTTTTGATGGTGCTGAATCCATTTCCACCATCAAAAACACAATTCAAACACTACCTCTACAATATTTTTTGAATTTTTTTTGCTCAGATTCGAACCACTTTTGGCTATCTAAACAATTCCTCCCCGTAAGTAGACTGCACCTTTTATTTTATTTAATGTCCATTTCTTGAATAAAATAGCATATCTCATTAGGTACAATCACCGATGCCTCTGTTTTATCTCAAAATGGAGGAAACGAATACGACTTGAAATCCTAAAATCCACTTTCGTCGTTGCATTTATTGTTCTTTTACTGCAAACTCTTTGGTTGTCGCGCTTGGATTGAACAGAAGAAAAGTTTAAATATGTTAATGTGTTATTAATATTCACACTATATTTCAATAGCTATGGCAATCTCTGGAAAAACAACTTTATTTATTTTTCAAAATCTGGTATACACATATAATTATTTATCTATATAAGTTTTTATCAAATTATAAAATAGTTTCAAAAATAATTTGAAATTTGATAAATAAAAGTTAATTTAAACCATTAATTTCATTTTTATTAATTAGGTTCTAGAATAGTTTTAAAATGTACCATTAAACTAAATTCTTTAAAAAAAACTAAATAACAATCCATTTAAATAAATATAATAACCATTTACAAATTTAAAGAAAATCTATATATATATATATATAAAATAACAATATGATGAATAAATATAATTTAGATTGAACCTTTCTATTCATAAAAACACATTCATTGTCATTATAACAAAGTTTTTAATCTCTCAATTAAAAAAAATATTTTAATATAAAAGAAAGAAAGATGGATGGACTTTATGTGTTTTCGATTTTTTGTTATTAAGTATTGAAACCCGAGCGAAAAGCTCCATTAAAACTTTTCAATAGATTGATGAAAATGAAATTTAACAAGGTGAGAAGTTGATGCAAATGGATTTATGTTTTGATGTGTTTTTATAAGAACAATGTGGTTTTTATAATTTTAAATTTATAAATAAATTTATTTATAAAGTTATATATATTCTAATGTATATATGAATTGTATTATTTTTTGTGGAGGTGTATTTCATTTGTGATGTTTACATAGAAATAGTTCATAAATTCGAGTAGCTACGTGGTCATTTCTAATTTGATAAATATTAAAATAATTTGTTTGTACATTTGCAAAAGTGAAGTTTTGCATTCACTTTGATTTTTTATTGTTTCCACTTTCCAGGTATATAATTTTCAAATAATTATCTTTTATTTTAATAAAAAACTATACATTTTTATATAATTATTATGAATTTGTTATATATATTAAATTTTATATTTCTTTAAGATAATAAAGTTTATAATCATAATAATGATAATGATAATTTAATTTTAAGGTCACCATAGACACTAAATTGGTGTATGGGGCTCCTAAAACAACCTTTTATTTATCTTAGGGTTTTTATACCTTGGGTTTATAATATTAATCCCTTGGGTTTAATAGTATTCCCTCGCTTTTATAATACCTTGGGTTTTTAGTATCAATCCCTTAGGTTTATTACTCGTTTGAGTTTATAATATCAATCCTTTGGGCTTAATAATATAAGGGTTCACATTCCTAGGTGTTGTGGGGAAAAATGTCTATGCAGGACGATCCTATCCACCTAAGGTGTGACAGTGCCTTAGCAACAAACAGAGACAGCTATTCTAGTATTCTTCCTTTATGAATTAAGAATGAAGAAAGAGATGGATGGACTAACCGGTGTCTTTCGTTTGTCCCTTGATCCGGCTTCTCTTCTCTTGGAGAGTTCCCAGCTACTTGCCTTCTCGCTCGCCCAGCTTCAAGAGGTTTCTGCAAGATCACAAGAAGAGAACACTACACAAGACATGGATTCATATTCATAACTAGTTCAGGATTAGAAATAAACTAAACATACTAATGCGATCATACATCAAAAATACATCAGTATATAGGAGAAACCAAGATAGTTTTATTGATGAATAACAAGGTTCAGGAAGAGATACAACCCAGAGGGCTCCAATCCAGCATCTCCTTCCCAGCAAATGGAATTCCTATCTTCACCCCCTTCAAAGCATTAAGCACCCAATGATTCCAATCTCAAACCAACAACAATTCTTTGCAATAACAAAATTCCAGCCCCCCAGATCTCATGGAGGAGAGATCCATATATAGATGTTTGGAGAGAGGATGAGTCAGCTTGAGATCTGACTAGTGTCCTCTCCCTCTGTCAGTTCTTGAGTCCACTTGGAGGTTCTTGCTTCCACTTGGAGATTTGGAACCTCTTACTCATCACCAGTCGAATTCCCTGAGGCAAGTGTCATTTTGGAAGCTTCCTGGGTTTTGACACCTTGAGAAATGAGCTTGCCACTTGTCCATTCTCGTTCAGCGCAGGTAGCCAGTGTTCCCTTTGACATTCAACGCAGGTAGCCAGTGTTGGCTTTGACATTCAACGCAAACAACTAGTGTAGCCACTGAAATGATCCTGAATTGACTTGTTTTTGAGAAGTTTCTGGTGGAGAACTTCTGTGAATTGCTGTGGTTTGTTAGCCTTGTTCCTCTAGGGGCAGGAACAACATGTTTAGGGACTTTGGATCCCTTAGATTATGGACATTTCATGCTCAATGCTGTAAGGCACAAAAATGTCTATAACAGTTGCCCCCTAAAGTATGAGGCTGTTTATCGGGTGAAATGCTTTATCAGGGGGATCCGAAGTTCATCCAATGCTGAGAGGAGACATGTAATAAGATACAATACAATACATTATTTTTCATACTGCTTTCATGATCTAGCTGAGGCGGGCATTCCCATGCTCAGATTTATAAATTCATTTTTCTGTACATAGAACAGACAATCGTCTGATGGTAGACTGATAATTTTGATGAAATTATCATCCTTTGAGTAGGATGATTATCTGCTGCAATGATGTACATGTCAATGTCTTTATCTTTCCTGAATATATATCCGGGGTCTTCAAACTCGTTCGATCTTCACTCTAAGTACAAGTCGATCCATGTGAGAAATGTTCTCAAGTCGAACATGGAAAGACATCGCTTGATTACCGATCAATGATGTAAACCGTTAACAAGCGCGAGAGGAATCACCGATAATGATAATGACCCTCAAGGTACTGCAGTACAATTCACTTGGTGTGAATAAAGGACTTGGCGTCGAACAGCATGCAAAATCTTTCGGTCGAAGGTCATTGATGATACCTGTCGCCGGAAGTGAGAAACTTGCCATTGAGGCATGCAAGCTTCAAAGTACTGAAGGGGTTGTTCCTAGATCAACTTCTTGGATAATGAGCTGATGTCGACAAGAAGCGATCCGTCAAAGGAGGGCCTTAGTGAATCCCACATCAGTGACACGGAACGGAGCTAATGATTTAAATGGAGGTGAAAACGATCTGTGACATATGATTCAGGGTGGCGGTCATGAAAGGATGAAGGATAATGTATGGCAGTGGATGGGACACTGTTGACTTTTCTGAACGACTTCTCTTGAACATATGGCGACACTGATACGATGGATCGGTAGCATTACCCCAAATATGGATGGTATGGCGAGACCATGGATGTGACCGGTGAATGAAACAACCCAACCCGATTGTGGTACGGAGGAAAAGTGTCATGTTCAAGAGAGACTTGCTACCATCAAAGTTTTCTTTAGTTTCTCCCAATTTTTCCCCAGTCATTGCTGACCAGTACCTCTTTATTTTTGTCAAGCTTGAGGAGGATAACATATGCTTGTTCTATAACCTGCCCTTCGGGCAAGCCCATCACTATGTTTTAACGAGCCTAGTGATAGTGAAACTCGTTCTCGTCTAAAGACAAGTTCGTCGCTATTTAATGATTTTAACGAGTCTAACGACAAGGATAACTCGGTCCTTTTCATTTTTAGAGAGTCTGAAAAGGTACATAAAGTTAACTCCAAAAGTCCTTTTTCGTCATCTAATCCCTTAAGTCCGAAAAAGTATAAAAAAATATAGAAGGGATGAGTTTTCGATAGTTTTAACGAGCTGAATAAAACAAGCGCTCGATCTTTTTGTGCAATAATCCCTCAGGTCCAAAAAGATTAAAATATAGAGGAGGGATAGCTCTTCCTGTCCCTTTAACGAGCTGGAAGGCCAAGGACTCGGCAATCTTTTCATATTTTACGAGTCAGTTGAAAAGAGCTTAAAGAAGACTCGTCTTTTGAGGAACGAGTGATAAACAGGGTTAGCAGCTGATTCCAGGTACAGGTTGGAATTTTCCAATCACGGCAGTGTCACAAGGATGGCTAGGTGAAATCACTCTTCGCAGCTGTTCCTCAAAATGGGTAAACAATCATATGGAGGTGAACGATCGGCCAAATGAAAAGTGGAGGTGACGGTGCAAACACGACCAAGGCTTTAATGGTTGATGATATTACATTCACAGTGGTTATTTACCGGGATAGTTCATTTTTTAACGAGCTTAAAATGCGGGTGGAAACATTTGCTCGGTCTTATGTTTATTTTTTAACGAGCATGGACTATGTGCTAAAACTGCTCGGATCTTGCGTTTATTTTTTAACGAGCATGAACTGTGTGCTAAAACTGCTCGATGATAATTTTGCATGCCCCCAACATAATAACGCAAATTGAGGTGCATGCATATTGGTCACTATTTAAGCATAGTAACGCTTGAGGTACAACCCATTACGGGGTTGCGCCAGTGGAATTCCGTCATAATCCATTAACTCGTAGGCTCCTTTTGATAACACTCGTTTAACCATATAGGGGCCCATCCATAAAGAATTAAATTTACCTGCTCCCAATTTATCGGATTCTTGGTCATAAAGCAAGACCAAGTCACCTTTTGAGAAGACACGGGGTTTGACATTTTTGTCGAACTGCGCCTTGACTCGTTTCTTATGGGTTTCGTTAGCCAAAGCGGCATCACGACGGGTTTCATCCAATTGGATTAATTCCAAGAAACGGACCTCTTCTTCCGAAGTTCCGGGGAGGAGATCAATTGCGAGTTTAAGCGACGAAATTTCACACTGGATTGGCAAGACTACTTCCAGGCCATACACCAGTTGGAAAGGTGTGAACCCGGTCGCATTTCTTACTGATGTTCGGTAAGCCCACAAGGCTAAGTACAGGATTAGGTGCCACCTTCTTTTGTGAACCCTGATCATCCTTTGCAACATACGCTTTAGGACCTTGTTGATTGCTTCAACTTGTCCGTTGGCTTGCAGATAATACGGGGTAGAGCTGTCGTGAGATAGCCCTAGCTTGGCAGCTAATTCAACCATCATGTGATTGCGAAAATGTGACCCATGATCTGTAACTATGGCCTGTGGTACGCCGAACCTGGCGACTACATGATTGAAAAAGAAAAGGGCAGCTGTTTCACCAGTGTTATCTAATGTAGGCATCGCCTCGGCCCATTTGGTAAAATAGTCAACGACGACTATAATATACCCATGCCCCCCGGTCGAGGTGGGGTTACATATCATGAAGTCGATGCCCCATTTGGCGAAAGGCCCAACAACAACTATTGGCTGTAAAGGTGCGGGTGGTCTTCTGGTTTTGCTATCGAAAATTTGACAAGCATGGCAACTTCTGACTGCAGTTATGCAATCTTTGAACATTGTTGGCCAGAAGTATCCTGCTCGTAAGATTTTCTGTGCTGTAGCATATCCAGATTGATGCCCCCCACACGCGCCTGAATGACACTCATTCAGGGCTTCTTCGGCCTCTTCATGGGTGAGGCACCTCCTCAGAACTGTATCGATACCACGACGGTAAAGTGTATCATCGATGATCATGTAGTCTTTCGCTTGGTATCATATATGTTTCTGTTCTGAGTGAGAGGTGTCCGGCCTGAACTTTTAGGTTTGGAGATAAATGATTATATCTCCATACCACTCATTGCTTGTAGATATCAGAAACAAATGCTCGTCCACGATTGATTCTTCGGATGTTTCATCGTTGGACGACGATGGGAGATCGCACAATAATTCTGCGAAGACTAAAGCTTTCTTTGATTTGGATTTTACAAATTCCAGATCAAACTCTTGAAGGATCGCTATCCATTTTGAATATTTGCCCCCCAGCAACTTTCGCGACAATATATAAGTCATGGGGTTGCAATCTGATAGAATGGTAGTTTTCCGAAAGAGGACATAATTTCGAAATCTTTGTATCGCTTGAATAGCAGTGAGTGCTAGCTTTTCAACATAAGAATATTTGCTTTCTGTATCATTCAAGTTTTTACTTAAATAATATATAGGATGTTCAATTCCATCGACTTCTTGAACTAAAACCATCGCAATGGTCGTATCTGCTGCAGCCAGATACAGGTTAAAATCTCTTTGATATTCCGGGGCATACATTAATGATGTTTTTACCAGAGAATCTTTCAGAGCATCAAAGGAAGCTTGCGCCACCTGATCCCAGACAAAAGGTACATCTTTTTTCAAAAGACGAGTATAACCTTTAGCAAGTTCTGCGTAATTTGGAATGAACCTCCTCAGAAAGTTTGCTTTCCCTTGGAGTTTCTGAATCTGAAGCAAATTTGAAGGTGGAGGCAAATTAATGATTGCCTGAACCTTACAAGGGTCGAGACGAATCCCATCCTTAGAGACTACAAAGCCAAGTAAACGACCAGAACCGACGCAAAACACACATTTGTGCGGATTGAGTCTTATCTTGTAGTGTCGGCAACGTAGAAATATCGCTCTTAAATGCTGCGGATGATCAGTCCGCTTTCGCGAATGAGCCGGAAGGTCATCGAGATAAGGTTGAACGATGTTCTTGATGTCATGGAAGGCATAATTCATTGCCCTCTGAAACGTCGCCCCTGCATTCTTTAAACCAAAGGGTAATTTTCGATAAGCGAATGTGCCCCAAGGACAGATGAATGCAGTCTTTGACTGGTCCTGTGGGCGGATATTTATTTGATTATACCCGGAAAATCCATCCATAAATGAAAATATTTCACATCCGGCGCATTCATCAATTATCTGGTCGATGAAGGGTGTAGGGTAGTTGTCCTTCGGACAAGCTTGGTTTACATCCCTATAATCGACACACACTCTAATTGTCCCTTGTTTCTTCATAACAGGGACAATATTCGATACCCAATCAGTTAGAGGAACCGGGTAGATGAAACCAGCGTGGAGGAGCTTTTCAACTTCTGCTTTAATGGCAACGGCTTTCTTGGGGTGCACCTGCCGAAGCCGTTGTCTTACTGGTTTGACATCAGGATACATTTTAATTTCATGTTCAACGATACTCGAGTCAATGCCTGGCATTTCATCATATGACCAAGCAAAGACATCTTTGAATTCGCGAAAAAGAGCGTTATATATTTCCAGTTCTGAAGGAGAACAACCTTTGCCGACATAAATATTCTCTACAACATTTGTTTTAGTCGAGATATTTATGGCTATAGTCTCTTCAATATTGGATAAGTTTCGCTCGGAATCCACCGTATTTACAGTATTTGATAGGAATTCAAAAACTGAAGGGTGATAAAGGTCATGTTGAGTATCTTCTTCATATTCTGGAAGAAGGGAACGATGGTGGCAATCACTCCATGGTGCCCCCTCAATCAACATTGATTGTAGGATTCCTTCGTCGGTCCCATGTACTTTCGACCAAGGATCTAACGGGGTACCATATTCTCTAGACCTATATACCCAAACGCTTGATGAGCGTTGATTTGGGTTCGCTTCCCATGCTCGAAACATTGATTGCTACAATATTTCTATAGGGCTTGGGGGCAAAACCATTGCATGATCCATGTCGATATCGTTTTCTGAGATCTTCGTGGAAGATATCATGTTGCAGGCTCTTACCAATGCTACTTCTCCTATATAGAGTGGAGGTGGAAGTGCGAAAGTTCCCATTAATGTGGGGTCTTTCAGTAGGCCTACTCCGATGTCTTGGAGCGAATGGTTGCTTCCATGGATCATGGGAATGCTTCCTGTAACTTGTGAACCATTAGGGAGGAAGTCTTGTTGGTCGACGATCGTAATCCCTCCTTGAAAAGGGAATGCGATCTTCCTAAAATAAGTCGACACAACAGCTGCCATGGCATAGATCCATGGTCTTCCTAGTAGGATGTTGTAGTCAAGATTCCCATCGATGACTTCAACATCTATTTCTACTATTTTTCCTCCCTGTTCAACCTTCAATTTATTAAGGATACCGCACGGGGTATAGGTCCTTCCATCGAATGCTTTCAATGTCGTAGAAGATCGCGACAAGGTCGGAGACCCTAAAGTTTTCCAGTAACTCATCGACATAATACATGTAGATGCCCCCTCATCAATAATTGTTCGGTGAACAGTTTTGTTGAGGGCTTTCACTTGAATAAGGAAAGCTAGTTGAGCTGGCAACTTAGGATCGTATCCTTTGTGATAAAAGGATACAAGATTGGAATCCTTAGGATCAACCCCACCAATAGCCGATAACAACGCCTGCCTTTGGGATGGGCAATTTTGTAGTACTTCAAGAGTCGACATAGCAGATGGCGATTGGGCCAAATCTTCCACTATGTTATAATGCTGCGCCGCTCTGGCGCGAGGATTAAATGTCGACTTGTGTACTACTCCCTTTGGCTTTTTTATTGTTAATTCAAGAATGATGGGTGGTACAACTTCTGTCGAAGTTGTTGTCGAACTACTTGGTTGATCTTTACCTTTGTCGTCCGACAGCTGCGGATTCCCGTAATCTTTGTTCCTTGTCGAAATCAAAGCATCATTCTGCTGTTTTGAAACCGACAACATAAGCACTTGCAACGGGGAAGCATTTCCACTATCAACCAGATTTTGACCTCGGTTTGGGAACGGATCAGTTAACACAGCTGAGGTTTGCGAACTTTTGAAGAACCTTCTAAGCTCAGCTTTGTATGGACAATCGGCTGTCCAATGATCCTCGTCACATATCATGCATGGAATTTTTGGTTTCCATTTCCTAGGAGGGTTTGAAGAAGTTTTCCCGGGAGATGACTCACCCTGTTTCTTCTTCTTCCCTTTGTTTTGCTTCTTCTTGCTTCCTGGTTGATTGGTTTCTTTGCCTTTATCTGCTGATACGACATTTACTTCTGAAGCAAGAATTTCTTCTTTTGCATTTTGATCCAAATTCTTACGGGCTTTCTTAGACGAAGCCTTTGTCGATTTCGCATTTGCCGTGTCAATCACACCATCGCCGGCATGAGAGTCACTATTTGATTTAGGAGGAGGAGGAATTGAGAATTCCCTTCTAGGGGCGTCAGGTATTTTGTCGTAGAGCGTGCCAGACTGAGTATAAACTAAGTCTAGATATTGTGCACGAGCAATAACTTGCTCCTCTGTTACGACTCCCCCCTTTGCCACATCTTATGTTATAGCAGGAAGTAACGACTTTATAAACCATTAAGCTAACAGCTGATCGGGAACGTATGTTTTCACCATCCTACGGCGACGACGCCACTCATGTATATGATCGGATATATGAGTGGCCGTTGTCTGCTTGAAGTTGGTTAAGATTTCTGTTCCCGTTTCATACCTTAACGGTAATTGAAAATGGGTTAAGAAAGTCGTGGCTAGGGAGCTGAAATTGTCGAACGAGGCTCTAGGTAATTCAATATACCATTTTGCCGCTAGACCCGTTAACGTCCTCTGGAAAAGGCGAAGCCTTATCGAATCATCATTTAGGGTGTTTGATGAACACCACAGATGAAAAGTCATCACATGATTCGATGGGTCTTCACCTGGATTTCCATTGGATTTAGGAATGTCAGATGGAAGTTTGTGAGGAATCGCTGGCCACCAAGGGGTGTAAGCAATCGGATCATTGGTTAACTGGTGTAAATCGGGTAACTCTAAAGTTGCCACGAATGGTAACTGTTGATTCAGGTTAGGTGAAGCATACCCAGGGTACGATGGAATTTCCTGAGCAGTGGGTCTTTGCATACCAGCATAATGTAATTGATGTTGGTATGACTAATACGGTTGGTGGACTTGACCACTGTAAAGCGGTTGGTTTTGACCGTTTTGAATATACGGTTATCCACTGTTCGCAAAGATCTGCTGCTCAGAACCTTGGTACACTTGCTGGAATTGTGGTTGTTGGTATTGCACCAGCCATGGTTGTGAAGCCATGTTCTGTTGTGCTATACTAACCGTTGGACCAAGGTGTGGGGTAATTGTACCCATTTGGACCTGTGTCGCCCCACCAGTGGGCGATTGTGGTTGAGTCACAGGGTCAAGGGGCTGTTGCATTACAACCTGAGAAATCTGAGATTGACATACAACAGGCAACGTTTGAACTTGCGACACTGTCACAATAGCCGGTGTGGTCGGGATGTTCGACATAGGTACACACTATTGCATAGAATATACAACTCTTGGTTGTTGAGTTAGCATAGGTACCCAACCACTTGATGTAACTCCAGTATAACTTGAATACTATTGTGAACTCCCGTATGGATACCCTCCCGGAGGGGGTAATGAAAGGGCATACTGCCCCCCATACGGTAGCAATCCGGAACTCAAGGGGATTGTTTTTCCTTGGGGACTTGATTGCCCAAATTGACCTCCAAATGGATCAATCTGGTGAGTCTCAACATAAGAGTTGCCGGATATTATTCTGGATGAACAAACTGGAACAGACCACACTGTTGAAATAGTCCCTTGGTGGACTCCTTCTAGCGGTTGTGAGCTAGTCGGGATAGATGGTATGCCGGCAAACATTGTCGGAGTGACGGCAGGGGCTTCTGCTGTCGCTGTGTCATTCGACACAGTCCTAGATGTTGACGGTTGTTCAAACATTTTGAGTCTATCCAAGAGATTGCCTAGCGATTCTACAGGAACTTCCACTTGTGGTAGACTAACTTCTGATGAAGGAAATAGAGTGACCCCGACTCCAAAATGAGTTGGAGTACTTGCTTGCGGATCCTATACAATTTCCTCTATCGTAATCAAACCAGGTGGAAGAGGAAGACCGTCAGGTCCGTAAAATATTTCTGGTGCTGAAGAAGGGGTTGAATTGACAGTGACAGTTGTTTGAGGAGCAAGACTCTCTGAACCGGTTACAGATGGAACTGGTTCAGTAACGCAAGTATTTGCTCCCAGACTAGGATCAATGTTACTGTCCCTCTGTGGCTGTTGAACTTCTTCTATAGAGGCAGGGTTTCCAGAAATGTTTGGAGTAACCGAAATCTCAGATGTTGTTGGAACACTTGTTCTAACTTTGATAGGAGATTTCGAACCGGTTAAACGAGTTCGCTTTGTCCGTACTGTTTTCGATTCCGGAGACAAAGACGGTTGACTCGTAAGCCTCTGCGAATGACGGGGTTTCAATTGACTTTCTTCCACGATTGCAGATTACTCGAGCAACCAAAATACAAAAGGGGAAAATGTGTTTCCGAATTAAATGAATTTTTTAGACGCTTTTAGACACAACTTGCTTTTTCACTTTTAAAGAGTCGAGAAAAAGCTAAAGATGACTCTAGTCTCCTTTGATGTTTTAACGAGCCCGAAGTTACAAATGCTCGGATGGACTTTTTCCATTATAGAGTCTAAAAAAGGCCAAAAGGAAATGCTCTGGAGTTCTAGGCAGAGGGTGTGCCAAACTTTTCGCAAAACCGCAAAATACTTTTTAGGGTACGGGCGGTCGATCTTCCTGAATGCTGTGTTCAGTGCATTGCGATCAGTAGGGCACCGACACAGCTTCCTAAGGATAAAGGTTTTATGCCTATAGGGGTCTCCCAATATATACGCGACGGTACCTGGGAGCACAATCTGTACTGGCGCTATCGTCCCTTAGGAGGAATCACCCACCATCCACGAGATCGACAATCACCAGGCTTAACGACGCCGGAACACGTCTCTAGCCTAGACCTCTATGTTGTGCGTTATGTTGCAAAGCGTTGTTAAGTTCATTCAATTTATTTTAGGTTGATCTTTTTAGAAGTTTGCCTTTCAAGGTTCACCACGAGATGTATGATACAATTCCTAAATGCAGTCTAAAGATGATAAGAAAGCTTTATATCTTTTCAACTTTGAAAATCCTAGCTACTAAGGGAAAAGAAAGACACCATCTTTTCTCAAAGAGCAATCAGCACACTCTAATGCACTTTTCCTAAATCCAACATGCAAACTATCAAAATGCAAATGCATAATGGAGGTGTTTGTTTTCCGCTTTCTTAGTATTGATGCCTACAAAGAAAGCTTTTTGTACAACTTTGAATTTGCTTTTAAATGACAAATACAAACAAGTTTACTTTTTCGAAATCAGAGAAGATAGAAGAGATTACAACACTTAACGATTTTCGAAATGAATACTTGTTTCGACACTTAAAAGAGACAAACTCAAACCAATAAGCAAGAGTAAATGTATAATCAATCTGCAAACAACCAATGAACTCTCTTCTAAGATCACAATCAACAGATCTGAATCAAGGGCTACAGGATAACTATTTCACTCATGCAAAGGAAAACTGTAAATGACGCCACAAACACATAAAAACACTCACAGTATTTTTGTACAAAAGGAGGCGGAATCTAAGTAGAGAAAAGGAGTTATCAGAGTGGTACCTATGTTGGTTACAGGCCGCAAAAATCAGAGATCAAAACAAGGCAAAACAGAGCAGAGAACCCCAGCTGCACAAGGACAAACTGGTTCAGTGCAACCTCAACACAGGGGTTTTGACATTCAGCGCAGGTAGCCTTCACGGGACCTGCGTTGAAATGCAGAATCCCTTCACTGGGTCTGCGCCAAAGGAGAAACTCTCGTTTCCCTCAGGTTCTGGGTCACAGATTGCTATTTAATTCACTGTTTTAGGCCAAATAAAAGCAACAAGCAAGGTGCAATCAAAGGGATGCTTTGAGGGGGGTACTAAGATCTATCACAAAGGATCATCAAATCATTTGTGAGTCCATTGTTCAGATCATAGACAAGTCCAGTGATTGGATCAAAGCAGCAACTCTCTACTTTGCATTTGGGAATAGCAGATGCAGTTCGATTGTTGCTGTCAAGTCTATGAAATAAACAATGATAGAAACACAAATAAAATGACTAAACAGATCTCCCCAGCGGAGTTGCCAATTTGTTGTGGGGAAAAATGCCTATGCAGGACGATCCTATCCACCTAAGGTGTGACAGTGCCTTAGCAACAAACAGAGACAGCTATTCTAGTATTCTTCCTTTATGAATTAAGAATGAAGAGAGAGATGGATGGACTAACCGGTGTCTTCCGTTTGTCCCTCGATCTGGCTTCTCTTCTCTTGGAGAGTTCCCAACTACTTGCCTTCTCGCTCGCCCAGCTTCAAGAGGTTTCTGCAAGATCACAAGAAGAGAACACTACACAAGACATGGATTCATATTCATAACTAGTTCAGGATTAGAAATAAACTAAACATACTAATGCGATCATACATCAAAAATACATCAGTATATAGGAGAAACCAAGATAGCTTTATTGATGAATAACAAGGTTTAAGAAGAGATACAACCCAGAGGGCTCCAATCCAGCATCTCCTTCCCAGCAAATGGAATTCCTATCTTCACCCCCTTCAAAGCATTAAGCGCCCAATGATTCCAATCTCAAACCAACAGCAATTCTTTGCAATAACAAAATTCCAGCCCCCCCAGATCTCATGGAGGAGAGATCCATATATAGATGTTTGGAGAGAGGATGAGTCAGCTTGAGATCTGACTAGTGTCCTCTCCCTCTGTCAGTTCTTGAGTCCACTTGGAGGTTCTTGCTTCCACTTGGAGATTTGTAACCTCTTACTCATCACCAGTCGAATTCCCTGAGGCAAGTGTCATTTTGGAAGCTTCCTGGGTTTTGACACCTTGAGAAATGAGCTTTCCACTTGTCCATTCTCGTTCAGTGCAGGTAGCCAGTGTTCCCTTTGACATTCAACTCAGGTAGCCAGTGTTGGCTTTGACATTCAGCGCAAACAGCTAGTGTAGCCACTGAAATGATCCTGAATTGACTTGTTTTTGAGAAGTTTCTGGTGGAGAACTTCTGTGAATTGTTGTGGTTTGTTAGCCTTGTTCCTCTAGGGGTAGGAAAAACATGTTTAGGGACTTTGGATCCCTTAGATTATGGACATTTCATGCTCAATGTTGTAAGGCACAAAAATGTCTATAACACTATTACTCATTGAGTTTATAATAGTAATCATAAGATTTAATATAAATCCCTTGAGTTTATAATCATGGTCAAGCATGGCAGAAAGTCAAATTGCGATAAAGATTGTCAGAATATGAAAATCAACCATGGTCAACGATTTTTAACCATGGTCCAACATCTCATTTAGACAAAAATTGTCTCAATATGAAAATCAACCATGGACAACCATGGTCAAACATGGTTAGTCATGGTCAATCATTATCAACCATTCTCAACCATGGTTAGCCATGGTCCGATGTCGCATTGTGACAAATATCGTCTTCATACAAAAACCAATCATGGTCAACAATGGTGAATAATGGTTCAACACCGTATTGTGCCAAACATTGTCTCAATATGTAAATCAACCATGGCCAACCATGTTTATTTTAGCGTTTAAAATATTTATGTTAGGGTTTATATACCTTTGTTTATAACATTTATCTTAGGTTTTATCATAGTATTTCTCAATATGAAAATCAATCATGATCAACCATGGTCCAATGTCAAATTATGACAAAGATTGTCTAAATATGCAAATCCATGGTCAACCATGTTCCAACATCGCATTGTGACAAAGATTGTCTCAATATGAAAATTAACCATGGTCAACCTTTGTCAACCATTGTCCAACGTCGCATTATGAGATTGGTTGTTTCAATATGAAAATTGATCACGGTTAACCTGTTGACAGTGTTGAATACTACCAACATATTGGGGTGTCCCTAATGTGAAGTCCCAATTAGATCTCACATTGGTTGGAGTAGGAGCCCCATTTGGAGTATTGGCCAAGCTTCCATAACACAAATATTTGTTTTGGTTTCAACAAATAACATAAGAGATTATATATGTAAATCTTGAATAAGCAACTAATTTGGCATTATGAAGCACCAATTGCAAGATGTAAAAGGAAACCTTCACAAGGGGATATAATAAGTGAGTTTCTAAGAGGAAAGTAATAATATTATCCTAGAAGAGGCACACGAGAGCATGAAAAGATTCGTTAGCGAAATAGTTCACACAATGATATTAAAGCGGATACAACAAAAATTCAACATGATAAATACTGAAGCCACTGAAATAGTTCAATTTCTCTAGTACATATGAACACAACATATACCATAAACATCCAAAGAATACTCCTAAAACATTTGCAATACATGCATGAAAATGTGTTTGCTCATAGAACTTCAATTATAAGGTGAAAGAGCCAAGTACATCAACTACAATGGTGAACACCCGTTCCAATAGTTGAACATTAAGTCACTCCTTGCTTCTCCAAAGAATAATTTTTCTCTCCTATGCCAAGTAGAGAAGCTAAGACTAGCTCTCCAAAGATTAAGTCTCCAAAATCCTTTTTCTTGAGTTGTGAGGTTGCTTTTATAATAAGGGGAATGACCTTTCATATCCCCATGACTCTTGAATTACCCTTATGACTCTTGGACTTCTAATGTGTCCTTTGGACTTTCAAATAACTCTTGAACTTCCAATGTCTTTTGGACTTCTATATATTACTTTTGGACTTCTCCTAAAGACATTTATCCATATATGACTAAGTGACTTTCCACATTCCACATGACTCTTGGACTTGCACACATTACATTTTGTCTTTTACAATGATTACAATACTACATCATGATTTCCACATCATCAAATGATGAGACTTGACATGTCACTGTATTTCATGACTGGGACTCATAGTGACTGATGACATGGAATTTCTGTACTGGTGACATGACTGCCACTCTATATTTTCTCTTTGTTTATCTTCTGATCATGGCGATTTCACCATTCAAAGGGTCTTAAATCTTGGAGTATTTGGGGTGATTTAATCATCAAGTTTCAAGTGTGTTCTTAGTTCTTTTCATGCTTCTTTATTTATCCTCTTTTCTTGATATTCCTCACGTGTGTTTGCCATGAGGTCCCTAGAATACCTGTTTTTGCAATCACTCATGACGAGAAGCTATCCATTTAAAAATATCCTACTCTACCATGTTTTATGAATATTTTTTGTTCATGCCTTTTCAATGTGCTTGAGAGGGACAAAAGGGGCTTTTGGGTGGATGGCCACACTTTGAAGGTTGAAGGGTTGAAGGGGAAAGGCTTCATGGCATCAACATGCGCTCATGAACTCTAAGGGAGAAATAAAACAAGTCAGGGCGAATGTCGTAAGTTCGAAGGACAAAGGGGAAAGCTTCAGGCTTCCCAAGTCGTTATGTGCTCAAGGGAGAGAGGGAGGGCTTAGGGAAAACTCTTGAAGGTTGTAGGATGAGGCTTCTTGCCTTTAGAGTGCGTTGATGCACTCAAGAAATAAAGTAGGGTGCATTCCTTTGGGTCGAAGGAGTGTGCTCAAGGATGGTGCATGATGCAAGTACAAAGGATGAAGGATGAAGCTTTGTGCCTTCGAATTGTGCTCATGCGTGTAAGAGACCAAGAGGGTGCATGGCATAAGCACGAAGGAAAACGGATGAAGTTTCTTCCCTTCGAAGTGTTCTCATGATCTCAAAGGGCCAAGAGAGCACATGGCGCATTGTGGAAGGTTGAAGGATGGAGCTTTATTTCTTCAGGATGTGCTCATGCGCTCAAGGAGGGTGCACTTCTTGGAGTCAAAGAAGTGTGCTCAAGGAAGACTTAGTCATTTTGTAGGGTGTAGTTTGGAACAAGGAAGGGGATTCATGCTTTGGGAGTGTGTCCAACTCTCAAGGAGGCAGCAGGGCACATTTTTGAAAAATGAAGGGTCTGCTATCAAGGCTTTGGAGTCTGCTCATGTGCTCATGTCTTTAATGGGCTTACTTTGCAACCAAAATTTGTCTAAGTCTAGATGATAAGGCAAGGGGCAAGCAAGATGAGTTCAAGACTGAAAATCATGTTTGACACATACCTAATCGAGAAAACTAAGATAAACTTAACTAACAATGAATATTCATGGAAATGCCACTTTATGCACATTCCCCAACTATAAACAATGAAGTGTATGTGATTGAGACTTGAAAGTGTTGTTTTACAACAAGAAAGGTGTTGTGACCATGAAAATCACATATATATGTTATAATAAATGCGACGAAACTTGTGATCATTAAAGAACACTTATGACATACAAATCAACATGAAACGAAACTTGAAAAATGAGGAGACACTTGATATAACAATGAAGTAGGCTTTAAAATTCAAATGTAGTGAAAATTTTGGAGGGTGGTGTAGCAGCGACAACACTTGGCGACACACTAGGCGAATTTCAACTTCTCTGTTAGGGAAACATTTTTCGTTAAGGGTTAGAACTTCAGGAAGTATTGATTTCCCTGAGTTCCCCCTTTCAACCTATTTTATACATATCATCTTACTTTTCTCTATTTGGTCGAAACTCATACATAAGATACTCTATATCACAATTGTTTCAATACAGGAAAGGGTAATATGCACGGTGAGTTTATGATATTCAGAGTATAATTTTTTTTATATCTTTGGTGTTTCTCCATTGCTAGCAGGCTTGGACAATACTCTGACAGAGTCACTTCAAGAGCATAAATGTTGCTTCACTTCTAGTGAGCCTATTCAATACCCCGACAAAGTTGCTTGATTCACCTCCCTGCACATGAAGCCTTTCTCTTCTTTCACCCTTTATTTATTTATTTAATAGACGATGCATCAACACTTATTATTTTCAATGAGCGGAAGAGCGATCATGAATTATTGAGAGAAAGGGAGGTTGCTCCTTTAGAGAACTATTTTAAGACCTCTGATATTTATTTTCTCACTTTAGATTTTCCCCTTATCCTTTCTCTATTAGATTGGACAAGCGTTAACACACATGTAGATTTACACCAAGTTGAGTAGTTTAGACACTAGAATAGGCACGGATCTAATAGGTTCCCCGAGGTTATCCTCTTGGATGAATCGTATTTTCCATATGGACTTAGCTCAACCTATGATATTTTCCCAAACAAAGAAGGAGAAAAACATAAAGCCAAGCATTGTGGTTGCCACGCTTCTCTTTTATTCCATAATAAAGTCCTTTTGAGCCATGCACTTTTTCACAGAAGGTCTTATTAAACAAACACAAAATAAATACATACAAAACCAAAATAAAAAACGAGAGACAAAGTAAATGGAGACTAAAGCCAAAAATATCATACAAAATAAAAACGGATGTAGAGACTAGATGAAGAGAAGGAAAGAAGGGGGCCACAATGCAAGAGGAACTAAATGAAATTAAGCCTACTCCTAACCTAATTAGCCATAAGGTCAGGGCTAAGTGTAATGATATTTCCAATATAACCATCGTCGCTCCCAACCTACAACCAAAAAGATACGAGCAATTAAAAGAAATATAAAACAATGTGCAATAGAAAAGATAAGAACTTTGAAAAATTGCACAATAAAATGAAGGTCTAGCTTGTTACCAAAAGGATGTGACATACCGACTAGTTTGATATCATTTTGAACTTTAACTTATTATTTGAAATTTTGATTATACAAACCTTGCAGGCTGCTTGTGAATACCCATCTATTTGCGCTCTCAATTTTTGCAAGCATTAAAAAGGATCAAAACTTACTATTTGCATAGGAGCTTGTCACGTAAGATTTATCTAACCATTTAGTGGTTAGATCTTGATATTCAAGACAACCAATTTGAAAACCCTGGAACTTATAGGAAAATGAATTTTCAATTAATGTATTTGAATCACAATGAGAATATTTGGTATTATGATCAGATTGGTTGATTAACATATAATATTATCAATTCTCTATTGGTTCCCTTTGTATCCAATTACGTGCAAAGTCAACAATAAGAAAGCTTAGGGCATTCAAGATAATTATTGAGATTATAGAACTAGGAAACCAATCAGGATATTGAGTTGACAAAATGTTAGAAACATATGTCATATCAAACTCAGTACTAACACAAGGGTTTTGGTCAGCTGAAGTACTGAAGCAATTACATTTATTCCAGAAGAGAAAATGTGCCACAAAGATGATTAGTTTCATGATATGCGCAAAAGAGATAATACAATGATATGATTCAGAAGGGTTTAATAGAGAGAAATCCTTCAACCCAAAACGTCCTTTTTCTCAATCGTCAAAATGACAGGTTATCAGGTTGTAAATATTCGAGAAAGATGGACTTTCCAACCCTTAGTCTAACCCAAAGGATTCACATCAAAAGGAACTAGCTAAATAATAACCTTTCATATTATAAAAAAAAAACATCTTCGAGATGATGAAGATCAACTTGAAAATACCAAGATTCCTTTAAGAATGAACTCATAATTATCGGATGGATATTAAGGAAAGAATTTGTATTGAAACCAACTCACAATAAGATAGAAAAGAGAGATAAACTCCTTAGAATTCAGCCTCTTCGAGGGGGCAACCTCCTTTACATTACACAAATGAAAAATTCTTGGATGATACAAATGAAAAAACCTCCTTTCTATATATAGGAGTCTAAGGGGTCACAATATAACCAAAGCCGACCTAACAATAATAATATAAGGGCACAATAATAACAATATGGGGACAATAAGGGCACAACGATAACAATAAGGGATACAATGAAAATAGTAATGGGGCAATCACTAGTATTATAGGGACCTAACATGTCCTTCTCCTTCAAAAAAGTGTTGTCCTCAATGCTTGAGTAGTTTTGGATGCTTTTTTATAAAATTCTCATCCTCCCATGTGGAATCTTCAATGGGTAAGTTCTTCCACTTGATGAGATACTCTGAAATTGATCGATTTCGTAACTGTGGAGTTCTTGTTTCTTTAACTGCTTCAAGTTCCAATATTATTTTTCTTTTCTCATCAAGTTTTGTCAATATTGTTTGAACTTGGAGCTTGTCACCTATAACATTCTTTAAGCATGAAACATGGAAAACTGGGTTTCACTCGAGAAGTTGTAGGACGCTCCAATTTGTATGCCATAGTACCTATCTTTTGCAACACCTTGTACGAACCATAATACTTTGGTGATAATTTATTATTCTTCTTAGCTTGCTTGAGGGACATTTGTTTATATGGTTGTAGCTGGAGGAATACCCAATCACCTACATCAAAAATTCTTTCTCTACGATGTTGATTTTCCTACTGTTTCATTCTATTATGCCAAGATGAGGTTATCCTTTAAGAGTTGGAGAACTTGTTGTTGATGCTCGATGTGGTCTTCCACAGCTTGAACCTTAGAATTTCCTCTTAAACATGATGTGATGGATGGTGGATGATATCCATAAAGTTCCATAAATGGGGTCATTTTTGTTGCAGTATGGAAGGAAGCGGTATACCACCATTCAACCAGAGGAAACCATTTGACCCATTGTGTTTGTTTATCAAATACAAAGCAACGAAGATATCCTTCCAAAAATTTGTTTACTATCTCAGTTTGCCCATCAGATTGAGGATGATAAGATGAGCTAACTGAGTACCAATACAAGAAAATAATTCTGTCCAAAAATTTCCAGTGAAAATGGGATCTCTGTCACTTACAATAATATTTGGCTTTCCATGTAGCTTTTGAATTGTTTCCATAAATGTAGTAGAAACTGTACTCACTTTAAATGGATGAGATAATGCACAAAAGTGTGCATACTTGGTAAGTTTGTCAACTACCAACATGATAACACTCTTTCCTTTAGACTTGGGTAAACCTGTGATAAAATCCATTGAAACCTCCTCCCAACGTTGTCTTGGAATGGATAAAGGTTGTAATAGACCTAGGGTCTTAATTGTTTCAACTTTATTTTGTTGTGAAACCAAACAATCTGCCACAAACTTTTGAATATCCGATTTAAGGCCATCCCAAAAAAATCCTTCTTAACCCTGTGGCAAGTTTTTAGAAATCCTGAGTTCCCTCCTAAGGGAGAGGTGTGAAATTTCCTAAGAATCTTTTGTTTTAGTTGGGAATTCTTACATAGGTGTAGCTGATATTTGTACCATAACGAATCATTTTTCCAGCTAAATGTATCAGATGTACTGGGATCTTGTTGTATCTTTTGAATGAGTACCCACACTTCTTCGTCATTCTTCCATTCATCCCTTGCTTAATTTATCAAATCTAGTTCGATAATATAAATGGCGCAAAGAAAAGCTTCCACATCCTTATCCTTTATTGAGAGTGCATCTGCTACAACATTTTGCTTCCCTTTTTTGTAGATGATTTCAAAATCATAACCCAACATCTTTGTGACCCATTTTTTTTTTCTCTTATGAAGATAATATTTGTTCTAAAAAGTATTTAAGACTATCATGATCTGTTTTTACCTTGAAGTGTCTTCCCATTAGGTAGGGTCACCATTTCTTAAGTGCATGTAGTATTGCCAACATTTCCTTCTCATAAATAGCTTTATGTAAATACTTTCCTTTGATTGTACAACTTTTGAAAGCAATGGGTTTTTCTTCTTGCATTAAAACAACACCAATTCCATTTCCTAAGGCATCACATTCCGCAATAAAGGTTTTTGTGAAGTCCGGTGTAGCTAAGACCGGTGCTTGGCACATTGCCTCTTTAAGATGCTCAAAGTCATTCATTGCTTCTAGAGTCCATGAAAATGCATCTTTCTTCAATAATGTTGTTAGAGGTGCTGATATTCTCCCATAATTCTTAACAAACTTGCGATAATACCCTGTCAACTCGAGAAATCCCTGTAGATGCTTTATGGATGTGGGGATTTTCCATTCCTTAATTGTTTTAATTTTGCTAGGGTATACCTTAACACCTTCATGAGATACAATATGACCCATATATTTCATCTCTTGTACTCTAAAGAAACATTTGGAGCTTTTTGCATATAATTGTTTTTCCTCCAATAGTTTGAACGCCCTGTCAACATGTTGAATATGATCCTTCCAAGACTTGCTGTAGATTAGTATATCATAAAAAATACTAATACAAATTTTCTAAGGAAGGGTTTGAAAATGGATTTCATCAAAACTTGAAATGTAGAAGGTGCATTGGTAAGGCCAAAAGGCATGACCAAAAATTCATAATGACCCTCATGAGTTCTAAATGTTGTTTTTGGAATTTATTTAGTGTTCATTCTGATTTGATGATATCCGAAACAAAGATCCAACTTGGTGAAGTAAATTGATCCATGCAATTCATCAATGACAGGAATGGGAAATTTATCTTTAATAGTGAGCTTGTTGAGCTCCCTATAATCTAGACACATGCACCATGATCCATCCTTCTTGTGAACCAATACTACTAGAGCAGAGAAATAACTTTGACTACATTGAATTATATGAGCCTCTAACATTTCTGCAACCATAAGTCCAATTTCACTCTTTTGGGCATAAGGATATCTGTAAGGCCTGATGTTTGGAGGAACACTTGCTAGAATCAAATGAATAGCATGATCATTATCATGAATAGGTGGGAGATCTTTAGGAGTCTCAAATACCTTGGAATGATTGTCCAAGACTTTTTGGAGATCTGGAGAAATAGATGATTTCAATGTGGGAACCTCTAGTGAACATAATTGTGCAATTATGCCTCCTTTCTATTTCTTTAGAAGTTTTCTAATTACATTAGAGCTGATTATCTTTCCCAGTTTCCTTGTGATACCCATTAATTAAACTTCCTTTCCTTCTGAAGGAAATTTCATGAAAAGTTCTTGAAAGTTAAAAGCTATTTTACCCAAGGATTGTAGCTATTGGACTCCTAGTACAACATCAACCACCCCCATTGGAATGGAAAGAATTGGATTATTCAATACATATTATCCCATGGATAGCTTGATATTATGGCACTCTCCTCCACTTGCAACCATCACTTGACACTCTGGTGCTGGATATAGGAAGAAATTCAATTCCTTGGCTATCTTACAATGAATAAAATTATGGGTACTGCCCGAATCAATCAACACTATTACCTTTTTCTTCTTGATATGCCCTTCCATCTTGATAGGTTGAGGAGTGCTAATTCCAGCCAATGCATTACAAGATATGGTCGGATTCATTTCTTCTTTCTCTAGGGTTTTTTCCTGGTGTATATCCTCTTCTTTTGACGTTTCTTGTTCCTTTTGTTTCCCCTCTTCACAATCTATGTAAAATAGTTTATTCTAAGAACACTATGACCATTAGTGTATTTGCTATCACAATTTTAACAAAGCCCTTTTGCTCTTTTTTCTTCCAATTTTTGTGGTGTCAACCTTGTAGGTTATGGATGGCTAGGGGAAACAACACTTCCATCTTTATGATTGTGAGTGGTAGGCATCCTTGTTTCCATAATTTTGTTTTCCATTTTTCTTGCCAACCTGAATGCCTTCTCCAATGAATCAGGTTCCCAAAGGTGAACCTCATGTTGGATGTTATCCTTTAAAGTTCCTATGAACACATAAATCCTATGCTCCTCTGGAATATCTTTTACCCGTATATTCAATTTTTGGAAGTCCTCAATGTGCTCCATCATTGAACCCTTTTGTTTGAGTTATTAATTAGCTAAAAAAAGAGTTTCTTTTTGTATCCTCATAATGTGCTATCATTTCATTCGTAAAAATAGCCCAAGTGAAAATTTGTTTATGAGACAAAAGCCATCGATACCATACAAATTGATTTGGTTCCAAATATAAAGTTGCAATGTGTACCTTTTGTGTGTTTTTCACATTATGGAGATCGAAAAATTTCTCCATCTGTAGTATCCATGTTATGGGATCCTTGCCATCAAACATCTTCATATCGATGTTTGGAACATGGTGGTTCTTCAATCCAATGTTAGAGTATAAGAAATCATGATTAACATTTATTTTGTTCTCATCATGAGTTTCCTTTACTACCCTTTCGCCATTAGTAAGCATTTCTTGTAGAAACTTTGTCAAGTTTGTCTTTAAATATTCCATCTTAGCTTCCATGCCTTTCTTTAAATCATCCATCTTAGCCTCCATGCCATCCATATTAGCTTCTACGTATTTTTTTGAACCATCCATCATAGCTTCTGCTACTTTTTGTGCGAGTGAAATTTGTTGCACTTGATCTCGTAATTTTGATATAGCATGTTGCATTTCTTCCTCTTCTTCATGAGTCATGTTAGAGCTTTCAGGTTTATTACTAGGCGTTTCCATTTTCTTTCTTCGGGGCATCAATTACTAATAATAATGCTTAACTATGCCCTTTGAATTCCTTCAAACTAATTTTTCGAACCAAACTTTTACAAAAATTTAAACAAAACTACACACCTTTTTTCACTTTGTAGGAGCTTGATATTGAATCTGTTATATCTTTGTAATTTAGGATCTCCAAGGTCTGAAATGTCTTCCTGTGGTAGCCCTCTGAGTACTCTTTCTAACCCCAGAAGTATGATCAAGATTGGATTCTCCACTGAAGAGTTATGCCAAATCTCCCACGATTACCTGATTATAGACTTGTTCAATAGAGTGAGCTTCTACGAAGTTCCATGTGTCACTATTTTGTACTTGGGATCGGAAACTGATATAAAGAAAACTAAAGTCCGTCCTATTTTTGTAACTTCTTACGAAATTTCAATCTAATGCTCAAAAAAAAGTTATGATGTTTTTCTCCAGGTCACCTGTTTGAGATATATTTCGGGATCTTGTAAAAACCCTAACTTCCTTGGATCATATCTTCAAAAATATATTGAGACAAGATCTAAAATTGGGACCCAAGGTTCAAAGAGATATTGACTCAAATGGGTATTTTTTGTTGCTTCTGAAACGACGCCGAAAAATAGTTATAGCAAAAATTCAACGATGACCTGTTTGAAGCAGTGAAACCTTGGAATCCAAGCTTTGATACCAAATATTATGAAACCAGCTCACAATAAGATAGAAAAGAGGGATAAACACCTTAGAATTCAGCCTCTTTGAGGGGGAAACCTCCTTTACATTACACAAATGAATAATTCTTGGATTATACAAATGACAAAACCTCCTTTCTATATATAGGAGTCTAAGGGGTCACAATATAACCAAAGCCGACCTAACAATAATAATATAAGGGCACAAAAATAACAATAGTGGGCTTCAATGGGGCACAATAATAACAATATGAGGACAATAGGGGCACAACAATAACAACAAGGGATACAATGAAAATAGTAATGTGGGAATCACTAGTATTATAAGGACCTAACATAATTGTGCGTGAAAATTTGGATCCCACTTAGTTCGGAGTTCTCAAAAGGATTGCGAGGACCTGACATAACCATTAGTAGAAGATGAAGTGCCTCAACTTCTTGACAAGTCTCAAAACCTTTTGATCATGGATCATCAAATTTGGGTGGCTTAACGTTGGGTAATTTAATTGTTAGTTAAATTACTTGTCATTAAATTGTCAAACTCGGGGTTCGTGAACTTGTGAAGTATACTTGCACAATATATGTTGGGAATCAACTTTAAATTTCAAAAGGAAATTCTATTCTATTGAAATAAATTGCAAGACTGAAATAAAAACTATTCATGAAAAATGTCTAAGATGAGTATGCACACACTTTCTCTTTCAAAAGTCTCAAGTCTGGAACTTGGAAAGAAATATTTTAATCTATGAAATGGAAATGATGATTGACATGAAAATAAACTTACTCTATTGACATGAAAATAAATATATTATATTGACATGAAAGTGTGGAAATCTGGTGACCCAAATCCCTACTGCAGCAATCTAATGTTATTTCTCCTACTTGCTGATTCTCTTACAAGTTATTTACAGTATTACATAGTAAACATCAAAATAAATACAACTGTAGCCTTCAAAACTTAAATAAGATGTGGAAACGAGAACTAAGGTAGAAGAAATAACACACACACAAGTGAAACCTTTGTTTTTGGACAAATGTCCCTGGAAAAACCAAATGTCGGAAAATCGGTGCAACAGCTGAGGGTTTGTATTATTATGTAGTAGTTTCTTAATACAATTCTTCAAATGCCCAAACTGGAAATCCTATACAGATATCTAACTGGACAAAAGATAGTGACATGATCTCACCCTATCACTGGAAAATCCTTCACTGATCTACACTGGAGATGAGCCTCTATGTTGTTTCTCCACAATCTCTACGCAACACTACATCACACTTATGTAGTGACTGCATCACTGTTGCTAAGACTATGCTCCACCTACTCTTGATCTACTGCTAGCTGGAAACTTTGACCCTCTAGCCTCCCGATCTCACACTCCGTTCTTGCACTAGATCCTAACTGTTCCCCAACATAAATACAAACTCCCTCAGAAGTTGTATGCTATCACAACATAACTCTGCACTACCTCTATGTGGCACTGTGCTGCCTCTCTAGACTACTCACTTCCCTCTCTGCATTGCACTCTCCGGATTAGAAAAGATTCCTTTGAAAAATTATCCCTGCCCGTCGCTACAAGAATCTCCTCGATGATCTCTCCTACTACTCTACGCTGCTCTCTTGAGAAATCGATCTCTTGATCCCACTAGATGTGATTTCCAAATGCCCATCAAGCCTCTTCTTATAATCCTCTCGTTGACCAATCAATGACCTAGATTAGATTCTAATCAATGGCTCAGATCATTTTGACTTGATCCTCATATTCTTCTAGAAGTTTCACCCCTAGTTTAATTAATACGCTTTAATTATTTTAATTTCCTAAGTTTAGACTTAGGCATCCATTAAAAATAACTAATTATTTTAATAAAGCTATCTTCGGGTGGAATTTTCAAAAATGATTTATGGGTATTCTAGAATACATGTGTCCTAGCCTCCCTTCATATTTTGAGGCTTAGAGAACATCCTATCCTACTAGAAATCAACACTCCATCTTAGTGAGGAATCTTCTCTAGTAATGAAACGTGTTGATGCATCACCCAGACCCTGTAACGTCTCCCTCTGTGCTACTGATGTCTAACATCACTGCCCACCAACTACTATGAAAATGTTATATCTGTGCTGCTACTGACTTTTCATGTTGCTGCCAACTGCATCTGCATTGCAACTCTTCTCCAACTGTTGCTGCTACCTTCTGCAACAACTGCAATGGAAAAACATCTAAAAAAATGAACCAACTATGTTCATTATGATGCGTCTGTCGTCCAAGTTCTGACTATTGCTAACCTTTGCACTGTCAATGAAGTCTCTACATTGTTGTTGACTCTGCTTTATGCCAACTGTACGACTCCCAGAACTAGCACTACGCTACTTAGTATCTGACCGCTACTAGCTACTACATCTGTCACTCTGGCACATGACTGCACCAACTGCCACTTTCCATCCTTCTATTGTCGACTATGGGCTCTCGTAGCAAGGTTTTGATCCAAGAGGTGGACTCCTCAAGGATCCTGCCCATCTGTGGTTATTTCAAACTATAGTACTAGATCACCCCACCTATACCCTAAAGGTATTTGGGAAATAATGGAAAGCTCCTCCTCCTCGATATTTGCAGTTGCAGCTTGCAGATCATGTTTCTCATCCTTGTCCTTCTTCTTGAGAGGATAATGTGTACTGTAGTGACCAAATTTACCACATCGGAAACATTTGATCTTTGAAATTTCCTTCTTCTTCCTCCGCTACTCCTATTGCCCCTTTGATGCAAGGGTTGCATTCTACTCCTCCTCCTTGGGCTTTGTCCCATAGCTGCTACTGCCATCGAGTTTGCACTTGACTAAGACTTGCCTCATCTCTTCCTATTGAAGAGCAACCCACATCCCTTCCCAATCCAGAAATTTCTCTCTGCCTAGGATACTCTAGGAAAATACTTGCCATTCTTCTGAGACTGAATTCAGGGCCAATGTCACCACATTTGTAGGCTGAGGTGATGACCCTACAACTACCAACTAATATTGGACTTCCTAAAGCTTCGATAGGAATGGATCAATGCTTTCCCCCTTCAGCATTCTCAGAGATCTCATTTTCTCCTCTAAGTACATATTTTTCTGCTTGGAAGATCCTTGCTACAACGTAGAAAAGGAATCCCACATCTCTTTGGTTGTCCCTTTGCCAGCAATGTTACATACAACGTGATCCCTCACTCTATCGGGGATCAACTTCTTGGCCTTCGACATCTCAGCCTTATACTTCTTGAGTGGATCTACATTGGCAGGTTAACCTACCATACTATTGACATAGATTTTGAGAACATGCTCATCTAGAAGGAAGGAGATCCTAGCCTTCCAGATCGCATAGTTGGATGCTCCATCCAATCGATCTTGATCTCTCAGCCCATTAGCTACCATCTCTTCCAACAAAAGGTCGAACTGCTCCCTCTCTCATATGCCCAGCTACTAGGATGGCTTACATACTCCCTGCTAGAGCTTAGTAGATATTCTCCTTGCTACTGCTGCTCAGGAACTGAGAAATAGAATTCCTTGGCTCATAATTCACTAAGGAAGAAATTACCTCAAATTATTTCTTCTTCCTTCTTCTGACATTTTTTTTGCCCCAACAACCACTGGAGAAAACGACTTCTCACCTGAAGACTACTCAACACTAGATTTGCTGCTGCACTTCTCCCTTTGCCACTGAAAAATCATGAACTTGAAATCCTAACTCTCTATCAACTCATTTAGAGAGAGATTTTCCTCGAGGACCTTGGCCTCCTCGCCTGGACTGCGCAATCCCTCTAGGGATTTGATCTACTTCCTATGTAGCACTTTGATCTCCCTCCTTCTCTTCAATGCTGGCTTTTTCAGTATGGTATACCATGTGAAAATATGGTGACCCAAATCCCTACTGCAACAATCTGATGTTATTTCTCCTACTTGCTAATTCTCTTACAATTTATTTACAGTATTACATAGTAACATAGAAATAAATACAATTGCACCCTTCACAACTTAAATAATATGTGGAAACAAGAACTAAGCTAGAAGAAATAACACAAACGCAAGTGACATCGTTGTTTTTGGACAAATGTCCTTGGAAAAAACCCAATGTCGGAAAACTGGTGCAACAACTAAGGGTTTGTATTATTATGTATTAGTTTCTGAATACAATTCTTTGGATGCCCAAACTGGAAATCCTATACACAGATCTAACTAGACAAAAGATAGTGAGATGATCTCACCCTATCACTAGAATATCTGGCACTAATCTGTATTGGAGATGAGCCTTTGTGTAACACTGTGTCACACCTACACAATTACTGCACTACTGCTGTTGGGACTACGCAAAACCTCCTCTTGATCTCCTGCTAGCGGGAAAATTTGACCCTTTGGCCTACCGGTCTCACCCTTGGCTCTAACACTAGATTTTGACAGCTCCCCAACAGAAATACGAACTCCCTTTGAAGCTCTGCGTGGCATTGGGCGGCCTCTCTGGACTACTCTCTACCCTCTTTGCCTTGCATTCTTTGGATAAGAAAAACTTCCTCTAGAAAACTATCCTTGCCCCTCACTACAAGAATCTCCTCGATAATCTCTCTGGTTTCTCTCACTCCTCTCTTGAGAAATCGATCTCTTGATCCGACTTGATGTGATTTCCAAATTCCCATCAAGCCTCTTCTTATAATCCTCTTGTTGATCAATCAATAGCCCATATTAGATTCTAATCAATGTCTCAGATCATTTTGACTTGATCCTCGTATTCTTCTAGAAGTTTCACCCCCAGTTTAATTAATACCCTTTAATTATTTTAATTTCTTAAGTTTAGACTTAGGCATCCATTAAAAATAATTAATTATTTTAATAAAACTATCTCCAGGTGGAATTTCCCAAAACGATTTCTGGGTATTCTAGAGTACACGTGTCCTAGCCTCCTTGCAAATTTTGAGGCTTAGAGAACACTCATTGCTACTAGAAATCAACACTCCCTCTTAGTGAGGAGTGTGCTCTAGTAATGCAACTTGTTGAAGAATCACCCAAACTCTATAACATCTCCCTTTGCACTACTAATGTATGAAATCAATGCCCACCAACTACCATGCAAATTCTACATCTGTGTTGTTGCTGACTTTGCATGATGTTTCCAACTACATCTGCACTGCGACTCTGCTCCAACTGTTGTTGCTACCTTTTGCAACAACTGCAATGGAAAAACATCCAAAAGAATGAACCAATTGTGTTTAGTATGATGCATCCATCTTTTGAGTTATGACTGCTTCTAGTCTCTACATTGTTGCTGAAGTATCTACTCTATTGTATGCCAATTACACTTCTCCCAACACTAGCGTTGCGCTGCTCAATATCTGACTGCTACTAGCTACTGCATCTTTCACTTTGGAACCTTACTACACCAACTACTGACTATGGGCTCCCATAGCAAGGTCTTGATCCAAGAGGTGGACTCCTCAAGGATCCTACCCATCTATTGTTATTTTGAACTATAATACTAGATCACCCCACCTATCCCCTAAAGGTATCTGGGAAATAATGGCAAACTACTCCTCCTTAATATTTGCGGTTGCAGCTTGCAGATCATGTTTCTCATCCTTGTCCTTCTTCTTGAGAGGATAATGTGTATCGTAGTGACCAAATTTACCCCATCGAAAACATTTGATCTTTGAAATTTCCTTCTTCCTCCGTTGCTCCTGCTGCCCCTTTGATGCAAGGGTTTCATTCTCCTCCTCCTCCTTGGGCTTTGTCCCACTACTCCTGCTTCCATCAAGTTTGCACTTGATTAAGTCTCGCCTCATCTCTTACTGTTGAAGAGCGGACCACATCCCTTCCCAATCCAACAATTTGTTTCTGCCCAAGATACTCTATATAAATACTTTCCATTCTTCTGGGACTGAATTCAGTGCCAACCTCACCATCTCAGTAGGTTGAGGTGATGAACCTACAACTTCAAACTAATCTTAGACTTCTTGAAGCTTCTATAGGAATGGATCAATGTGTTCCACCTTCTACATCCTCACAGATCTAATTTTATCCTCCAGGGACATTATCCGCTGCTCAGAAGATCCTTGATACAACATAGCCAAGGAACCCACATCTCTTTGGTTGTCCCTTTTCGAGAAATGTGGCATACAATGTGATCCCTTACTCCGTCGAGGATCAACCATTTGGCCTTTTCCATCTCAGCGTTGTACTCCTTGAGTGGATCTGCATTGGCAAGTTCAACTACCACACTATTGGCATATGCTTTTAGATCATGCTCATCTAGAAGGAAAGAGATATTAGCCTTCCAAATCACATATTTTGATGCTACATCCAATCAATCTTGATCTCTCAGCCCATTAGTTTCCATCTTTGCCAAAAGAATGTTGAACTTCTCCCTCTCTCCTCTGCTTAGTTGCTAGGCTAGCCTACTCACTCCCTGCTGCAGTTTAGTAGATCTTCTCCTCACTACTGTTGCTCAACAACTGATAAATAAAATTCCTTAGATCAGAATTCACTGAGGAAGAGATTCTGTCAAAATATGTCTTCTTCCTTCTTCTGACATTTTTGTACCTTAGCAGCTGCTGCAAAAAATTGCGTCTCACCTGGAGACTGCTTAGCACTAGATCTATTGTTGTACTTCTCCATCTGCAAAACTATGTCACACCTACACGGTTATTGCATCACTTGCTGGGACTATGAAGAGCCTCCTCTTGATCTCTTGCTAGCTAGAAACTTCGACCCTCTGGCCTACTGGTCTCACACCCCGGATCTGACACTAGATTCCGAGGGTTCCCCAAAAAAAATATGAACTAGCTTTGAATATCTGCGTGGCATTGCGCTGCCTCTCCGGAATACTCTCTGCCCTCTCTGCCTTGCATTATCTGGATAAGAAAACCTTCCTCTAGAAAACTATCCCTGCCCCTCACTACAAGAATCTCCTCGATGATCTCTCTAGTTGCTTTGCGCTACTCTCTTTAGAAATCGATCTCTTGATCCCACTTGATGTGATTTCCTAATTCCCATCAAGCCTCTTCTTATAATCCTCTCGTTGATCAATCAAGAACCCATATTAGATTCTAATCAATGGCTCGAATCATTTTGAATTGATCCTCATATTCTTTTAGAAGTTTCACCCCTAGTTTAATTAATACCCTTTAATTATTTTAATTTCCTAAGTTTAGACTTAGGAATCCATTAAAAATAATTAAGTATTTTAATAAAACTATCTCCAAGTGGAATTTCCCAAAACAATTTCTGGGTATTCTGGAATACATGTGTCCTAGCCTCCTTGCACATTTTGAGGCTTAGATCACACTCAATGCTACTAGAAATAAATGCTCCCTAGCGAGGAATGTGCTCTAGTATTGTGACCTATTGAAGCATCACCCAAACTCTATAACATCTTCCTATGCACTGCTAATGTATGACATCACTGCCCACCAATTACTATGCAAATTCTACATCCGTGTTGTTGGTGACACTACATGATGTTTTCAACTGCATCTGCACTGCAACTCTTCTCCAAGTGTTGCTATTGCCTTCTGCAACAACTGCAATGGAATAACATCCAAAAAAATGAACCAATTGTGTTAAGTATTATGCATCCATCATCTGTGTTATGACTCGTTCTAGTGTTTGCACTGTCACTGAAGTCTCTACACTGTTGTTGACTATGCTATGTGCCAATTACACTTCTCACAACACTAGCGCCGCGCTGCTCAATATCTAACCGATACTAGCCATTGCATCTTTCACTCTGGCACCTGACTGCACCAACTATCATTGGTCCATCCTTCTACTGCTAACTATGGGATCCTGTAGCAAGGTCTTGATCCAAGAGGTGGACTCCTCAAGGATCCTGACCATCTGTGGTTATTTCAAACTAAAGTACTAGATCACCCCACCTATCCCCTAAAGGTATTTGGGAAATAATGGCAAACTCCTCCTCCTTGATATTTGTGGTTATAGCTTGTGGATCATGTTTCTCATCCTTTTCCTTCTTATTTAGAGGACATTGTGTAGTGTAGTGACCAAATTCACCACACCAGAAATATTTGATCTTTGAAACGTCCTTCTTCTTCCTCTACTGCTATTGCTGCCCCTTTGATGCAAGGGTTGCACTCTCCTCCTCCTCCTTAGGTTTTGTCCCACTGCTCTTGCTTCCATCAAGTTTGCACTTGATTAAGTCTCACCTCATCTCTTCCTATTGAAGAGTGGCCCACATCCCTTCCCAATCCAACAATTTCTCTCTGCCCAAGATACTCTAGATAAATACTTTCCATTCTTCTAAGACTCAATTTAGGGCCAACCTCACCATCTTAGTAGGTTGAGGTGATGCCCCTATAACTTCCAACTAATCTCAGACTTCTTGAAGCTTCTATAGGAATGGATCAATGTGTTCCCCCTTATACATCCTCACAAATCACATTTTATCTTCCAAGTACATCTTCTGCTGCTCGGAAGATCCTTGATACAATGTAGTCAAGGAATCCCACATCTTTCTGGCCATAGAAAATTTTAGGGGCGAATGTTCGCCCTTTGGCGAAATTAAGGGGTTTTAAATTTTTAGTGGGCGAATATTTTGTATCATAGCACATTTTTACAAATCACCTCAAATAGCCCACCTTATTTTAAGGGAGAGGGTAAAAAAGGTAAATTTAGCCCTTGAAACTAGGAGTTACAACCTTCCATTCGCCCATTTTCAAGAATAGGTTTTATTTAAGTGAATCCATTCGCCCATTTTCAAGAATAGGTTTTATTTAAGTGAATCCTATGGGCCAAATACCATATTTATAAAAGAGGTATGGTAAATTAATAAAAATATAAATAAATGAGAGGTATGGTAAATAAATAAAACATTTTTTATATTTACTCCATAAGTCACCTTATATACATCCAAGGGTGTAAACAAATAAAAATACAAGTAAAGTGGAGGTATGGTAAATAAATAAAACCTCTTTTTATATTTAGTCCATAACCCTCATTCTATTTATGAAGGCTCAAGAAAGAGGTTTTATTTAAGTGAATCCTATGGGCCAAATACCATATTTGTAAAAGAGGTATGGTAAATTAATAAAAATATAAATAAACAAGAGGTATGGTAAACAAATAAAACATTTTTTTATATTTACTCCATAAATCACCTTATACTTACGAACACTCAAAAAATGCGTTATATTTAGGTGAAACCTATGGGAAAAATACTATGGGACAAATACCATGGACTAGATTGTTATTAATACCATGCAAAAAAACATTATTAACCCTAATATTAGTATTAATAAAAATAAAAATGGCACATGGTATTGACCCATGGTATTGACCTATGGTATTCACCTAGAATGTAGCCTATTTAGATGGGGGAATTAAACCAGCATAGATCCATCTTTACTCTGGATCTACTAACCCCTGAGAGGTATCGTGATATGCAGACTAACATAGAGTGAAAAAAATTTGATCCCTCTCGGGGCTTGGTGGATCAAGAGTAAAGATGGATGTTGTAATTTAATGTATGTTAAACATTTTAGCTTGGTTAAAATAAAATTCAACTATTAATTTTATTAATGTTTATAAATTAATAATAGTAACTTTTAAGCTCTGGGTTTATGATAACCCATGATATTGCCCCATGGTAATACCATGGTATTCATGTGAGCATAGACTATTTAAAGGGGAAATTCTATCATCTTAGATCCATGTTAATTTTGGGTCTACCAAGTGCTCAGAGGGATAAATAGTGGAGTTAAGATGGATATAGGTTGGTTTGTATGATAATGAAGATATTAAATAGACTTAGGAAATTATATTGTAAAAACATCTTAAGGTGAATGGTTAAAGCATAGACATTGGACAAGTATATTTGTATACTTCTGGTTTAAACTAAAACAAATCTAGGGCTAAAAGGAATGGATTGATTGCACTAGTCATCCTTCTATAACTTTCCAACATATGCTGGAGTAAACAGATTGTAATTTGGGTAATTTTTCTAACTGCAAACAGGAACATACTTTTGTATTGGCAGGGTGGTTACGAGGTCCTTAGAAGTGATGGATTTGAATTTTTCTTGGTTTTATATATAGTATTTCTGTGAATGACACGTGTGAATTTTATCCTACACCCAATAGGTTATTTGATTTCAAAAGATATTTTAAAGAAATGCAATGATTTCATTTGTGTATTCAATAAACACAATATTCTAATGGAATTCTGCATTTGTGGTTTACCTATATAGATTCCATGGAGAAGTGTTAGTGGTGTGACATCAATTGTCCTCAAGCAGAGGCTTTAGTTTTACTCTTTTTGGAAGCAAGTACTTTCTTCCAACATTTTTGAGTTCCATGAAAAATTTGAAAGTCCTAATAGTATTTAATTATGGGTTCAAGAGAGACATAGTATTCAATTATGGGTTAAAGAGATCCACACTGAATGATTTATCAGCCTTATCTTCACTTAGTTTAAGACTATTCACTTGGAGAGCCTGCATGTGCCCCCACTTCAAGAGCATAGTAAAGTCATGTAGAACTTGGAGAAGCTATCTTTAAGCTTTTAGTGAAGAATGGAAAAATGTTTGGTTTCAATAACAACCAGTCGAGCATTAAGCTTCCAATAATGCTAGATTTTAACTTGGAGCACTTTTGTGATTTGGAGGAGATGCCCCCTCGTATTTGTGACACATCTTCAGTTGTGAATTGGACTATTACTAACTGTCATTTCCTTCGAAAGTTACCTGATGACTTGGGGAACCTCAACTCTTTAAGAATGTTAAGGAAGGAAAGAAAGTACATTATGCTAAGTTCTCTTATGCTTTTCAAGTTTTTCTTGGATATCTACAACATTTCAGATAGGAAAGTACATTCTGTTAATGAAAATTTGTCTTGATAGAAAGGTCCAATTTCAAATTCTAATGCTTTCAAAAAACATTGTATAACTGTAATGTTTCTAAAATGAAAGCATATCTTTTCAATTTAAGTATGATGATCCCATATTCCAACTTATTTTTCAGTAACCCATTAGGCTTTGTAGCTTTGAATAAATCCATGTCTTTTGATAAGATCCTCTTCCAAATTAGAACGCAATTTCCTTTTGGAAATAACCACATACAATGTCTTGATTTTGTTATTGAGAAAATAGAGGTTGTGAAACAAGCTTGTGTCATACAAGGACTTGATTCAATGATTATGTATCAATTATGGCTCTTGATGTAACAATGTCTTGATTTTGTTGCTTGAAAATAGAGGTTATGCTTTACTATTTCACAGAATTTCTTACAATCTTTTCATAAGTATTGATTTGTAATCTTAGTCACTGAGGGATGACAGTAATGAAAAAGGTAATATTCCATGGTTTGAAGTTACCCTCTTACTAAATATTTAAATAATCACCACAATTTAACTGTTAGTTAAAGGAATTGTATTTGATTTGTAAACAATTCATTTCTTGATTTATAGATTTTGATTTTTTCCCTTTTTTATTTTTTTCTTAGATTTGGTATGAGATATCTTCCAATATTTGGGTTCCCTAGTTTCCCCACCATAGCTATGAGGTTCAGATGCTATCATTAAATATTCTTAGAACATTACAACTTTTATAGTAAGTGTACTTTGAAACATTGTTGTTGCTTTTCCATGGTGTTAATGCAAATAAGCACTGCAACTAGTGCCATTATTTAGATTAAGTGCCGAAATCTAGGTGGTCTTGTAATGATGGAGTGATTGTTTTCTAGCTACTAAGGCCATATGCATTTTTATCTCTTATGTTATCATGAGATATTCAAATTCAGAATAAGAATTGAGGTCTCGTTTCCACTGTAGATTTCAGTGAGTTTTATAATATATAGTAGATTATATTTTACTAATCAACTGTGGATGTGATCCCTTGTAGGAAAGGAAATTCAAAGTGACTTTGATTTCACATTGATTTGTCAAAACATCCACATAGGAAAGGAGATTCAAAGTGACACTGATTTCACATTGATTTTTCAAAATGGAGGCAAGAGAAAAGGAAACTTTGTATTCAACAATGCTCTTATTTTCATATGTACATGCACAAACATATTAGTAGAGAATATTGAAGGGTTGCCTAAGTAATATTTTCCATTCCACTACATTCTTTACAGCTTGTAAATAAATAACTCGGAACAATTCATTACACTACTTGTTATTCTTTATTAATCAGTGGTCAAGATTTTGATATTGAACTGGCTAAGATTTTTCTTCCTTCTGTGAAGTTGTGTGTTCTATAATGATTCTTTTCCATTCACTATGTATAGCATATAAAGTGTGTCTAATGGAGTAGGAAGATTGGAAAGTCTTGTGATCCTTGAACTATGTTACAAGGCAGAAACCTAACGGGGCAGGTTAGGTGCATCCCCACAAAGGGGTCACAAATACCAAATTTGGTATTGGCTAGTGCCTTGAGCTAGAAAATTTCCTTTACCCTTGTATTAATAGTGAATTCGGAGAGGATTCTAATATTATCTTTATAAGATTTATATTAGTTAAGATTGATGAATAAAATTCTTGAGACATGAGCTAGGATGTCCTTGCAAGGTGGTTGTTGATTATTGGAAGCTATGATGGCCATTATGTCAGGCTAGGTGGTCGCACTCCCTTGATCGTGAGCATGATTGTGATCAAGATAGAAGACTTCATTGTCTGGATTGATTGTTTAGCAGTGATAATTAGTGGGCTCATTCACAAAATCTTCTATTTCACTAATCCTTTTTATAGAGTTGTTAGATTCAATTTCCAAAGGTTTTAATTACGCTATAGAGTTGAGTTCTAAGAGACTTGTGATTCACAGTGTTAAGTATAGAAGCTATGACACTTGAATGAAGACAAGCATATTAGAAGTATCGGACTCTGTTATAAGATTACCTGCATATTATAAGGGACTTGGTTGGCTTTTTTATAATTTTATAAACAACTTCCATTTTGTGGAAATGTGAAAAAAACAATGATATTGCCACCATGTGGCTCTTGTCATATATGGTTTTATACTTTTTCAAAAAATTCTCTAAGAGTTCACAATGCTAAGATTCACTAGGACCTTACAAAGTTTTATTATTTAGTGAAAGACTCACCAAGATCTTACAAGATTTTATAATTGAGTAAAATATTCGCCATGCCTAGTGAGAGATTCGCCAAAAAATTATATATACATATTAGATTATTGATAAAATCACCTTCCATTTTTCCTATATACCATGGAGATTTGCCCATTTATTATACATATAAATTTGGGGGGGTTCTTAAAATTTTCCCTGTTTCTGGCCATCCCTTTTCTAGCAATGTGACATACAACGTGATCCCTCACTCCATCGAGGATCAACCACTTGGCCTTTTCCATCTCAGCCTTGTACTCCTTGAGTGGATCTGCATCAGCAGGTTCAAGTACCACACTATCAACATAGGCTTTTAAATCATGCTCATCTAGAAGGTAGGAGATCCTAGCCTTCTAGATCACATAGTTTGATGCTACATCCAATTGATCTTGATCTCTCAGCCCATTAGTTTCCATCTCTGCCAAAAAAAAGTTGAACTGCTCCCTCTCTCCTTTTCTTATCTTCTAGGCTGGCCTATGCACTCCCTGTTGGATTTTAGTAGATCTTCTCCTTGCTATTGGTGCTTAACAACTCAGAAATATAATTCCTTAGGCCGGAATTCACTGAGGAATAAATTCCCTCAAAAGGTCTCTTCTTCCTTCTTCTGATATTTTTCTACCCCAGTAGTTGTTGCAAAAAATTGCATCTCACTTGGAGACTGCTTAGCATTGGATCTGCTGTTGTACTTCTCCCTCTATTACTGAAAAATCACGAACTAGAAATATTACCTCTTTGTAACTCACTCAGAGAGAGATTTTCCTCGAGAATATTTCCCTCCTAGCCTGGATTGCATAATCCCTCTGTGGATTCAATCTGATGCCTACGTATCACTTCGATCTCCCTCCTTCTCTTCAACCTTGGATTTTTAGGTCTGCTCTCTTGCTTCACTTGCGCTCTGATACCATGTGAAAATATAATGACCCAAATCCCTACTATAACAATCTGATGTTATTTCTCCTACTTGCTAATTCTCTTACAATTTATTTACAGTATTACACAATAAATATCGAAATAAATACAACTACAACCTTCACAACTTAAATAATATGCGGAAACAAGAACTGAGCTAGAAGAAATAAAACACACACAAGTGACATTGTTGTTTTTGGGCAAATGTCCCCAGAAAAACCCAATGTGGGAAAATTGGTGTAGCAGTTAAGGTTTTGTATTATTATAAAATAGTTTTAAATATAATTCTTCAGATGCCCAAACTAGAAATCGTATACAAATATCTAACTGGAAAAAATATATTGAAATGATCTCACCCTATCACTAGAAAATATAGCATTGATCTGTACTGGAGATGAGCCTTTGCACTGTCTCTGTGCAACACTACGTCACACCTATGCCATTACTATGTCACTACTGCTAGGAATGCATTGCACCTCCTCTTAATCTCCTGCTAGCTATAAAATTCGACCCTCTGCCACTAGATCCCAATTGTTCCCCAGCAGAAATACAAACTTCCTATGAGGCTCTGCGTTGCCTTTGCGTGGCACTACATTGCCTCTCTAGACTACTCTATGCCCTCTCTCCCTTACACTCTATGGATAAGAAAATATTCCTCTGGAAAACTATCGCTGCCGCCCACTTCATGAAGCTCCTTGATGATCTCTTCGGTTGCTTTGTGCCGCTCTCTTGAGAAATTGATCTCTTGATCCCACTCGATGTGATTTCCAAATTCCCATAAAGCCCCTTCTTATAATCCCCTCATTGATAAATCCACAACCCATATTGGATTCTAATCAATGGCTCAGATCATTTTGACTTGATCCTTGTCTTCTTCTATAAGTTTCGCCCCCATTTGAATTAATACCCTATAATTTTTTTAATTTCCTAAGTTTAGACTTAGGCATCCATTAAAAATAATTACTTATTTTAATAAAACTATCTCCAGGTGGAATTTCCGAAAACAATTTCTGGGTATTTTGGAATACATGTGTCCTAGCCTCCTTGAAAATTTTGAGGATTAGAAGACATTTGATGCTACAAGAAATGAAAAGAAAGTAAATCTATATTATCAATAGGAAAGTATATATTCTAATGACTTGAAAGTAAATTTAATCTAGAAAGAAACATATCTTATACTAAGAAAGCATTGAATTCTTAAACTATGAAATTTAAAGGCAACCTATTCTGAAAGCAGTGAGAGATCAATTGAAATTACTAATGTGTGCATTTCCAAATTAGAATAATTCATGAGTATCTATTAAAAAAATTGAAAACTAATGAATCTATGAAATGAGAGTAATAACACTTAACTTGCAAATGAACATAAATGGAATGAGAATGAAAGAATATAAACAATTCTCTAATCAAAAGACTTAAAATAAACATAAAGAAACTAAAAATTAAAACATTAGAATACATCCCATATTCATTAGTTGGTCATCCTAAAGTGCATGTTTTGTGGGGAAAAATGCCTATGCAGGACGATCCTATCCACCTAAGGTGTGACAGTGCCTTAGCAACAAACAGAGACAGCTATTCTAGTATTCTTCCTTTATGAATTAAGAATGAAGAGAGATGGATGGACTAACCGGTGTCTTCCATTTGTCCCTCGATCCAGTTTCTCTTCTCTTGGAGAGTTCCCAGCTACTTGCCTTCTCGCTCACCCAGCTTCAAGAGGTTTCTACAAGATCACAAGAAGAGAACACTACACAAGACATGGTTTCATATTCATAACTAGTTTAGGATTAGAAATAAACTAAACATACTAATGCAATCATACATCAAAAATACATCAGTATATAGGAGAAACCAAGATAGCTTCATTGATGAATAACAAGGTTCAGGAAGAGATACAACCCAGAGGGCTCCAATCCAGCATCTCCTTCCCAGCAAATGGAATTCCTATCTTCACCCCCTTCAAAGAATTAAGCACCCAATGATTCCAATCTCAAACCAACAACAATTCTTTGCAATAACAAAATTCCAGCCTCTAGATCTCATGGAGGAGAGATCCATATATAGATGTTTGGAGAGAGGATGAGTCAGCTTGAGATCTGACTAGTATCCTCTCCCTCTGTCAGTTCTTGATTCCACTTGGAGGTTCTTGCTTCCACTTGGAGATTTGGAACCTCTTACTCATCACCAGTTGAATTCCCTGAGGCAAGTGTCATTGAGGAAGATTCTGGAAGCTTCCTGGGTCTTGACACCTCTTGGAATGAACTTGCCATTTGGCAATTCTCGCTCAACGCAGGTATCCAGTGTTGGCTTTGACATTCAGTGCAGGTAGCCAGTGTTGGCTTTGACATTCAGCGCAAACAGCTAGTGGAGCCACTGAATTGATCCTGAATTGACTTGTTTTTTGAGCAGTTTCTGGTGGAGAACTTCTGTGAATTTATGTGGTTTGTTAGCCTTGTTCCTCTAGGGGTAGGAACAACATGTCTAGGGACTTTGGATCCCTTAGATTATGGACATTTCATGCTCAATGCTGTAAGGCACAAAAATGTCTATAACAGTTGCCCCCTAAAGTATGAGGCCGTTTATCGGGTGAAATGCTTTATCAGGGGGATCCGAAATTCATCCAATGCTAGGAGGAGACCTGTAATAAGATACAATACAATACATTATTTTTCATACTGCTTTCATGATCTAGCTGACGCGGGCATTCCCATGCTCAGCTTTATAAATTCATTTTTCTGTACATAGAACAGACAATCGTCTGATGGTAGACTGATAATTTTGATGAAATTATCATCCTTTGAGTAGGATGATTATCTGTTGCAATGATGTACATGTCAATGTCTTTATCTTTCCTGAATATATATCGCAGCCCGGATGGATGAAACTAGATCCGGGGTCTTAAAACTCGTTCGATCTTCACTCTAAGTACAAGTCGATCCATGTGAGAAATGTTCTGAAGTCGAACATGGAAAGACATCGCTTGATTACCGGTCAATGATGTAAACCGTTAACAAGTGCGAGAGGAATCACCGATAATGATAATGACCCTCAAGGTACTGCAGTACAATTCACGTGGTGTGAATAAAGGACTTGGCATCGAACACCACGCAAAATCTTTCGGTCGAAGGCCATTGATGTATACCTGTCGCCGGAAGTGAGAAACTTGCCATTGAGGCACGCAAGCTTCAAAGTACTGAAGGGGTTGTTCCTAGATCAACTTCTTGGATAATGAGCTGATGTCGACAAGAAGCGATCCGTCAAAGGAGGGCCTTAATGAATCCCACATCAATGACACGGAACGGAGCTAATGATTTTGATGGAGGTGAAAACGATCTGTGACATATGATTCAGGGTGGCGGTCATGAAAGGATGAAGGATAATGTATGGCAGTGGATCGGACACGGTTGACTTTTCTGAACGACTTATCTTGAACATATGGCGACACTGATGCGATGGATCGGTAGCATTACCCCAAATATGGATGGTATGGCGAGACCATGGTGATGTGACCGGTGAATGAAACAACCCAACCCGATTGTGGTACGGAGGAAAAGTGTCATGTTCAAGAGCGACTTGCTACCATCAAAGTTTCTTGAGTTTCCCCCAATTTTCCCCAGTCATTGCTGACCAGTACCTCTTTATTGTTGTCAAGCTTGAGGAGGATAACATATGCTTGTTCTATAACTTGCCCTTCGGGCAAGCCCATCGCTATGTTTTAACGAGCCTAGCGATAGTGAAACTCGTTCTCGTCTAAAGACAAGTTTTCGCTATTTAATGATTTTAATTTTCGAACTAACGACAAGGATCTCTCGGTCCTTTTCATTTAAGAGTCTGAAAGGTACATAAAGTTAACTCCAAAAAGTCCATCTATCATCATCTAATCCCTTAATAAAAAGTATAACAATATATAAAGAAGAGTTTTCGATATTTTTTATCGACCGAACAAAACAAGCGCTCGATCTTTTTGTGCAATATCCCTCAGGTCCAAAAAGATTAAAATCTAGAGGAGGGATAGCTCTTCCTTTGCTTCCTTTAAAAGGCCAAAACTCGGCAATCTTTTCATACTTTATCGAGTCAGATGAAAAATAAAGGAGATTTTTGAGGAACGAGTGATAAAATGGGTTAGCAGCTGATTCCAGGTATGGGTTGGAATTTTCCAATCACGGCAGTGTCACAAGGATGGCTTAGTGAAATCACTCTTCGCAGCTGTTCCTCAAAATGGGTAAACAAACATATGGAGGTGAACGATTGGCCAATGGAAAAGTGGAGGTGACGGTGCAAACACGACCAAGGCTTTAATGGCTGATGATATTACATTCACAGTGGTTATTTACCGGGCAGTGGTTCATTTTTTATTTTAAAATGAGCTTAAACGCTGGTGGAAACACTTGCTCATTGCTTATGTTTATTTTTTAACGAGCATGAAGTCCGCGTTAAAACTGCTCGGATCTTGCGTTTATTTTTTAACGAGCATGAACTGTGTGCTAAAACTGCTCGATATCTTATATGGTCAAATTTTTGATTTTTTACCATACCTAGCTTTGCCCTTTCAAAGATAGTACTGTATCCTCAATTGCTGCATCAAACTAGTTAGAAATGAATAACATTTGCTTGAAAATGAGATTAGAACCCTAATATTTCGCTTTGAACTACGTAAAAAGAAATTAAAAAGTGTTTTTACCTCTCATTTTACCATTTCATTTGAACTTGGTTTGTTGGAGCTTTGGAGGTGCCTCTTCCCCCTTGATTTTCATCAGCTGATTCCGGGAGATTCTGCGGACAATTTTCGGCGCCGTCTGGACCAGGTAGGAGCTAAACCCTATCTCTTTCTTTTCATGGTTTCCTTTTCCCATTCTGTGCCTGTTTTCCTGTCCCCCTGAGCCCCTGGGGTTTTGCTAGGGCGCTCTGCCATCAGCGCAGGTAGTTCACTCGAAACCTGCGTTGAATGTCAAGCTTCATGAAGGCAGTTTGACCTTCAACGCAGGTGGAACACTAGCCAGTTGCGTTGGGCATAGAGAAAAACAGTTTTGTTGCACAGTTTTTGATGAAAATTTTGCCAGTTTCTCATCAAATCCAGGATCTTACTCTTTCTCTTGTTTGTTTTGCAGGGACTTTTGAGAAAAATGACCCTTACATGGCAAGAATGAGAACATGAAGAAGAGGACATGATTGCCCTCCATGACCCTGTCACGGTGAAGCGCTGCGGAACTTATGGGCCTGCTGATGTTCTTCCGTATCTCTAGTATGAGAGCACAAATCTCCTTACTGCAGTACATGCTTGTTGCTGGGATCCTATCAACCAAGTATTTCAGATTAGGGGCAAATATATCCCCCTGAACATAGTAGACATTTACTTCTTGACTGGCTTGTCGAGGCGGGGTGCTCCCATTTCTTTGTTAGGTTCGGCCCGAGGGAATGATTCAGTGAGAGATTATGTCCGCCAGTACTGCAGGGAAGGATCTCAGCCGAGCAGAGACGGCAAGGTCGTTATCCATGAGATTGCTGACAGATCTCTTAGGTCCATTCTGTATACTATTGGTAGGATGGCCGGTAGTGCATCTCTTCATGTTGCCAACAGATCCTATGTGCAGCACGCCTTGGAGTGCCTCCAACCGAAAGTATTCAACTGGTGTGATGCAGTACTTCTTCAGATGAAAAGTCAGTTGAACAAGGTAAAGGACGGGAAGCTGAAGAACTTTGGATTTGGTTCTATTCTGACTGCCTTTTCCTTGGAGAAAATACCACTGATGCAACCTCAGTATATCGCACTCGACTTGCCTTCTCCTACCGAGCCACGCATGCAGAGATGGGTTGATCACATGTCTAGGCATGCTGGTCAATCTCAGATTTCTTTCACTGATACCTTCTTCAGGTGGTTCGAGCGTCAGGAGATGGTCTATTCTGAGTATCCATATGTTGGTATGGATTTCCGAGGTGATCCGGACTTGGTACTGCCGCATGGCGAACAGTGGGGTGCTATTGGTAAAATCTTCGACCATATTATTGTTTACTGTTCTTATTTATAATGTCCTTGTGCTTTATTCTATCAAGACTTTAATCAAACTCATGTGTGCATGCAGATGTTGGTCCTGTTCGTCCAGCAGTTCGCCCGAGAGCGCCAGTCGCTGCCCCAGCAGGGGAGACTGCTGGGAGGGTTATTCTCCGCGACCTTGACGCGGCCGAGACCCTTACAGCTGTGAAGGAGCAGGTTGAGAGCCTTACTCTTGGCATTCCGGATGTACGGATCAACGAGTTACCTTTACAGTTGCAGCGGCATACTACTGGTGTGCCTAGACGATGGACTCGTCTCTTGCGCATGATTGCACAGGCCGTGACGTGCTATCATGAGCATCACTAGGCTAGGGTGCCCCCTAGCATTTTGAGTTTTTGGGTCATGCGACCGATTTTTGTCTTGGTTACAGAACATTATGTACGAACGATAAACAGCTTATATATATATTTTGATTTTCGGGGTTTATTCTGGTTGAGTTATATGATCCATATGTACAACATTGATGATGTGTCTCTTTTTATAAATGTCGCAAATGTCTATCTAACACATAGTTTGCTAATGAGTCGGTTAATGTGTTTAAGTTTCTGGAAATATGTTGGTATTGAATTAAATCAAATTGTCTTTCCAAAATCTTAACCCTTAGGAACATGTGATAAATAGCTGGGTTGCGAACAGAATATATACCATTGAGTTGTAGTATTACGAGTTGTGAGTCTAGCCTGATGATTAGTCGGCGTATACCATGGGTGATGGCATCAGAGAGTAGTTCTATCAACGCGCTATACTCAGCGATGTTATTCGTTGATTGCCCGATACATACACCTCTGAAACTTACTAACTCGCCGCTTGGATCAAAAATGGCCCAGGCTGCGGAGGACAGGTTCCGCGAACTACGACTCGCTCCGTCGGCATATCCAACACATGTCTCCAGAAGGTTTGACATCTGCAATAAATGTAAAAAGGTGGATTACTCGACCAAAACAAACACTTTAGCGAAAACAAAATACAACAAAAGCATACATGTTACTATTAAGCATAGTAACGCTTGAGGTACAACCCATTACGGGGTTGCGCCAGTGGAATTCCGTCATAATCCATTAACTCGTAGGCTCCTTTTGCTAACACTCGTTTAACAATATAGGGGCCCATCCATAAAGAATTAAATTTACCTGCTCCCAATTTATCAGATTCTTGGTCATAAAGCAAGACCAAGTCACCTTCTGAGAAGACACGGGGTTTGACATTTTTGTCGAACTGCGCCTTGACTCGTTTCTTATGGGCTTCGTTAGCCAAAGCGGCATCACAACGGGTTTCATCCAATTGGATTAATTCCAATAAACGGGCCTCTTCTTCTGAAGTTCCAGGGAGGAGATCAATTGCGAGTTTAAGAGACGAGATTTCACACTGGATTGGCAAGACTACTTCCAGGCCATACACCAGTTGGAAAGGTGTGAACCCGGTCACATTCCTTACCGATGTTCGGTAAGCCCACAAGGCTGAGTACAGGATTAGGTGCCACCTTCTTTTGTGAACTCCGATCATCCTTTGCAACATACGCTTCAGGACCTTGTTGATTGCTTCAACTTGTCCGTTGGCTTGCGGATAATACGGGGTAGAGCTGTCGTGAGATAGCCCTAGCTTGGCAGCTAATTCAACCATCATGTGATTGCGAAAATGCGATCCATGATCTGTAACTATAGCCTGTGGTACGCCGAACCTGGCGACTACATGATTGAAAAAGAAAAGGGCAGCTATTTCACCAGTGTTATCTAATGTAGGCATCGCCTCGGCCCATTTGGTAAAATAGTCAACGGCGACTATAATATACCCATGCCCCCCGGTCGAGGTGGGGTTACATGTCATGAAATCGATGCCCCATTTGGCGAAAGGCCCAATAGCAACTATTGGCTGTAAAGGTGCGGGTGGTTTTTTGGTTTTGCTATCAAAAATTTGACAAGCATGGCAACTTCTGATTGCGGTTATGCAATCTTTGAACATGGTTGGCCAGAAGTATCCTGCTCGTAAGATTTTTTGTGCTATAGCATATCCAGATTGATGCCCCCCACACGCGCCTGAATGACACTCATTCAGGGCTTTTTCGGCCTCTTCATGAGTGAGGCACCTCCTCAGAACTGTATCGATACCACGACGGTAAAGCGTATCACCGACGATCATGTAGTCTTTCGCTTGGTATCGTATACGTTTCTATTCTGAGTGAGAGGTGTCAGGCCTAAATTTTTGGGTTTGGAGATAAATTATTATATCTCCATACCACTCATTGCTTGCAGATATCAAAAACAAACTTTCGTCCACGATTGACTCTTCGGATGTTTCATCGTTGGACGACGATGGGAGATCGCACAATAATTCTGCGAAAACTAAAGCTTTCTTTGATTTGGATTTTACAAATTCCAGATCAAACTCTTGAAGGATCGCTATCCATTTTGAATACTTGCCCCCCAGCAACTGTCGCAACAATATATAAGTCATGGGGTTGCAATTTGATAGAATGGTAGTTTTCCGAAAGAGGACATAATGTCGAAATCTTTGTATCGCTTGAACAACAGCGAGTGCTAGCTTTTCAACATAAGAATATTTTCTTTCTGTATCATTCAAGTTTTTACTTAAATAATATATAGGATGTTCAATTCCATCGACTTCTTGAACTAAAACCATCACAATGGTCGTATCTGCTGCAGCCAGATACAGGTTAAAATCTCTTTGATAGTCTGGGGCATACATTAATGATGCTTTTACTAGAGAATCTTTCAGAGCATCAAAGGAAGCTTGCGCCACCTGATCCCAGACAAAAGGTACATCCTTTTTCAAAAGATGAGTATAACCTTTAGCAAGTTCTGCGTAATTTGGAATGAACCTCCTCAGAAAGTTTGCTTTCCCTTGGAGTTTCTGAATCTGAAGCAAATTTGAAGGTGGAGGCAATTTGATGATTGCCTGAACCTTGCAAGGGTCGAGACGAATCCCATCCTTAGAGACTACAAAGCCAAGTAAACGACCAGAACCGACGCAAAACACACATTTGTGTGGATTGAGTGTTATCTTGTAGTGTCGGCAACGTAGAAATATCGCTCTTAAATGCTGCGGATGATCAGTCCGCTTTCGCGAATGAGCCGGAAGGTCGTCGAGATATGGTTGAACGATGTTCTTGATGTCATGGAAGGCATAATTCATTGCCCTCTGAAACGTCGCCCCTGCGTTCTTTAAACCAAAGGGTAATTTTCGATAAGCGAATGTGCCCCACGGACAGATGAATGCGGTCTTTGACTGGTCCTATGGGCAGATGTTTATTTGATTATACCCGGAAAATCCATCCATGAATGAAAAGATTTCACATCCGGCACATTCATCAATTATCTGGTCGATGAAGGGTGTAGGGTAGTTGTCTTTCGGACAAGCTTGGTTTACATCCCTATAATCGACACACACTCTAATTGTCCCTTGCTTCTTCATAACAGGTACAATATTCGATACCCAATCGGTTAGAGGAACCGGGTAGATGAAACCAGCATGGAGAAGTTTTTCAACTTCTGCCTTAATGGCAGCGGCTTTCTTGGGGTGCACCTGCCGAAGCCGTTGTCTTACTGGTTTGACATCAGGATACATCTTAATTTCATGTTCAACGATACTCGAGTCAATGCCTGGCATTTCATCATATGACCAAGCAAAGACATCTCTGAATTCGTGAAAAAGAGCGTTATATATTTCCAGTTCTGAAGGAGAACAACCTTTGACGACATAAATATTCTCTACAACATTTGTTTTAGACGAGATATTTATGGCTATAATCTCTTCAATATTGGATAAGTTTCGCTCGGAATCCATCGTATTTACAGTATTTGATAGGAATTCAAAAACTGAAGGGTGATAAAGGTCATGCTGAGTATCTTCTTCATATTCTGGAAGAAGGGAACAATGGTGGCAATCATGGTGCCCCCTCAATAAACATTGATTGTAGAATTCCTTCGTCGATCCCATGCACTTTCGACCAAGGATCTAATGGGGTACCATATTCTCTAGACCTATCTACCCAAACGCTTGATGAGCGTTGACTTGGGTTCGCCTCCCATGCTCGAAACATTGATTGCTACAATATTTCTATAGCAATGCTGTAAGGCACAAAAATGTCTATAACAGCATGAGAGGTGGAAAGTTGAGAAAATTCTTGATCAAACACAAAATGAAGGCAAAATCATATCAAGGTGAACTATAATGGTATTCATTACATCAATCATAAGCGTAATTTCAATCCTTAACATCCAAAACTCTACATTGAAGCATGAACATAGCTCCCAAAATTTTCACACCTTTTGAGAGGAGAAGGCACTCCTATTTATACGAAAACTAAGATAACGAATTCATGAATGTAGATCCACAATTCTCTCCTAGATCCAAAAATACCTCATATGGTTACAACCATGTGTTGACATCTAGCAATTAGCATCTCTTCATATCCTCTAACAAATATCTCCTAGCTTTGATAAGAGACACTTACGAAAACCTCCATGATCTTTCTCCATGAAATGTGCTTGATCAATGATCTCAAATATTCCTCAAACCTTCAAGAGTTTGAGGAGGAAATTCGAATTTGAGTCTTGGAGGCCAAATAAGACTATCTTGGAATATTCAAATATGCCTACACATGTCGCAAAACTCATCCAAATTTTATATATCAGTGAGTACATGTTATTTTTCTAGTATTTAGCCATAATTTCACACAAAATACCAAAATAAATGTATTGGAAAATAATGTGTCTCAACCCATATTTAATTATGAAGATGGTCTTAGTGCATGGTTTTGGAGCTATAGAATATGGAAAATTTTGAAGCAAAGTGAAAGAAAAGAGAGTGAAATGAATGACTTTTTGGAGACCCAACATTCCCCCCAACTGAATATGTTGCATGTCCTCATGCAGCTTTCCATTGATTATCATGTATTGTATCCTTTTATGAGGTAGAAGATTAAGTCATTTTGTGACTTTGAGATACTCTTCAAGACTTGCATTTTTTGAAAAGTCTTCTTTATCTTAAATATATCTAAGTGTGTTAGGTCCCTATACTACTAGTGTAACCCCTTATTGTTATTAGTACAACCCCCTTATTATATTTTTGTGCCCATGTAGTCCCCATATTGTTATTATTGTGCCCCATAGAAGCCCATTATTGTTATTATTGTGCCCTTACATTATTATAGTTATGTCGGCTCTGATTATATTATGACCCCTTAGGCTCCTATATATAGAGAGGAGGTCTTGTCATTTGTATCATCCAAGAATTGTTCATTTGTGTAATGTAAAGGAGGTTTCTCCCTTGAAGAGGCTGATTTTTAAGTCATTGATCTATCTTTTCTATCTTTTTGTGAGCTGGTTTCATAACATTTGGTATCAAAGCTTTGGATTCTATGGTTTCGCTGCTCCAAACCGGTCATCGTGGAGTTTTCACTATAACGTTTGTTCTGCGATGTTTCAGACTCTAAAACAAAAACCCATTTGAGACGACAACTCACTAAACCTCAGGTCCGAATTTTTGATCTTGTCTCACTATTTGTTCAGAGATATGATTTGAGGAAGTTAGGGTTTTGCAAGATCCTGAATTCTATATCAAACAGGTTAGCGTGGAATTTTTACTATAATTTTTTTTCTACAAAGTTTCAGACACCTAAATCAAAACCCATTTTAGCCGAAAACTTGGTGAATCTTGGACCCAAATTTTAGATATTGTTTTGTTATATTTTCGGAGATACAAGCCAAGACATTTAGGGTTTCTACAGGCTCCCGAATTACATCCCAAATAGGCGACCATGGGAAAATTGTCATAACCTTCTATTTGAGCATCAGATGTAGTTTTTTGTGTATCGGTTTCAGGTCCTAAGGTTGAAACAGTGACACATGGCAGTTCATACAAGTTCGCTCTACAGAACTAGTGTATAATCAGGTCACCGTGGGAGATTTGACATAACTCTTCCTTGCATAATCCAATATTGATCAGAATTGCAGGGTTAGAAATAGGACTTATAGGGCTACTACAAGACACAATTTCAGAACTTGGAGATCTGAAATTACAGGGTTACAATTGTTTCAAGATTGAGCTCCTAAAATCAAGAAAAGGCGATACGAAGAAGTTTGATGGAAAGGATCCATTAAATTGGATACTACAGATGGAGCAATATTTTGATCTACATGAGGTGCAATTGTTACAAAAGGTACATATTGCATATTTATATTTAGAACCAAATCAGTTTTTATGGTATGAAGGGCTTTGTTCTCATAAACCACTTGTCATGTTGTCAATTTTCATAGAGGAAATGATAGCACGTTATGAGGATACAAAGAGAAACACCTTCTTTAGCCAATTGATAAATCTCAAACAAAAGGGTTCAATGGAAGAACACATTGAGGACTTTCAAAAATTGAATATTAGGGTAAATGATATTCCAGAGAAGCAAAGGATTGATGTCTTCATAGAGACTTTAAAGGATAACATTCAACATGAGGTTTATCTTTGGGAACCTGATTCATTGGAGAAGGCATTCAAGTTGGCAAGAAAAATTGAAAGAGAAATTATGGAAACAAGGAATCGCACCACTCACAACTATAATTATGGAAGTGTTTTTTCTCCTAGCCTTCCAGAACCTACAAATTTTACACCACAACAATTGGAAGAAAAAGGAAAAAAGGGCCTTTGTTACAATTGTGATAGCAAATACACTTAAGGTCATAAGTGTGCTCAGAAGAAATTATTTAACATAGATTATGAATAGGAGGAAGAAAAGGATCAAGAAACATCAAAGGAAGAGGATATACATTAGGAAACAACCCCAGAGAAAGAAAAATGAATCCAACCATATCTTGTAAAGCATTGGCAAGAATTACCACTCCTCAAACTCTCAAGATAGAAGGACATATCAAGAAGAGAAAGGTTCAAGAAGTGAAAGATCACATCGAGAAAGAAGAAATGAATACAACCATATCTTGTAATGCATTGGCCGGAATTACCACTCCTAAAAATATCAAGATAGAAGGACATATCAACAAGAAAAATGTTCAAGAAGTGAAAGATCACATCGAGCAATAATAAATGAATCTGACCATATCTTGTAATGCATTGGAAGACATTACCACTCCTCAAACTCTCAAAGAAAAAGATTCAAGTAGTGAAAGATCACATCGAGCATCAACAACAAGTTCTTCAACTTTTAAAGGATAACGCCACTTTGGTTCATAATCGAATGAAACAATAGGCAGATCAAAATCGCAGTGAAAGAAGTTTGGATGTAGGGGATTGGGTATTTTTACGGCTACATCTCAAGCAAGCTATTTATGAGAAGGAAATGTTGGCAATACTACATGTACTTAATAAATGACGACCTTACCTAATGGGAAGACACTTCAAGGTAAAAATGGATCTTGATAGTCTTAAATACTTTTTAGAACAAAGATTATCTTTAGAGGAACAGAAAAAATGGGTCACAAATAGGTTGGGTTATGACTTTGAAATCATCTAAAATAAGGGAAGAAAAATGTTGTTACAGATGCACTCTCAAGAAAGGACGAGGATGTGGAAGAATTATTTTGTGCTATTTTTATTATCCAACCAGATTGGATAAATGAAGCAAGGGATAAATGGAAGAAGGATGAAGAAGTGTGGCCACTCATTCAAAAGTTGCAGAAGATCCTAGTTTAAACAATATTGCCAGAACTTAACGAGGAAGGAAAACTCATATTGGAACCTGGTGTTAGTGTCGGTATCTTCATTCCTCCATCGGTGATCAAATTCTCTAGTTGCATTGCATGTTAGGTGTTTCACCTGATCAGCTGCATTCCATTAGGGTCATGGATCATTTGAAGGTAGTGGCTTATTATACATTTTCCCTCATGTGCTGGCCCATTTTCATTTATTTAGATCATATGTAGTCAATTTTTGTCTTTAAATATGAAAAATTCATTTTTAGGGTTTTAGGTCTCATTTGGTCTAGGGTTTCATCAATAAGGTCTTCAAAATGCTCAATAATGGTCAGCAGGTTCATGAGGAGGTCAAATAAAGTTTCAACAACAATAATTTCCATAATCACATGCTCAGTGATTGATTTTTCCTCAAAACCCTGTTTTGAGGAAAAACAGAGTCTTTTATGTTTTCATGTATAAATTTGATGTAATTTCATCATTTTTTTTTTCATATGTAATAACCTCAGTGGCAACCCTGGTCACCTTGCCAAGCCTTTACAACTTCATCACTTGCAAGGCAAATAAAAAGTCAAAGCATTTAGTTCATCAAAGGAAAAAATAAAGTAAACTGCCCAAAAATAGAGTTTTAAAAGCAAGTCAAAGGCAAACATTACAAAGTGGGTTTTTATAAGTGAAAAATTAAAATCCTTTTATATAAACCATTTTTTATGTTTAAAGAGTTCATTTGCATCTAAAGGAGAAAGAGTGAACAAGAGAAAGGTGGTGTTGAAGCCAAAGAGCAAAATCGCAGCAACTTTGGCAACTTTCAAGGGCGCGGTGCATTGGGTCATGGGTGTGGCGCATCCATCTGGTGCGGCACATCGGGCCGCACTCTTCAGTGTAGAAATTACATAGGCGCGGTGCACTGGGTTTGTGGTGTGGTTCACAGGGTTTGGAAGCCGATTTCATCTACAACCACCTCCCAAATTGCCAAATTTGCTCAATCTTCAGTTGTTCAAGTAAGTCAAACATTCCTCCATGATCAATGAATGAGGTTCTCTTGGTGTTTATGGTGATTTGATGAGAAAAACTTGAAACCCTACCTCCTTGCAATTTTTGTCAAAAACAATTGCGTAGGGTTTACAACTTGTGGTTTTTGGCTGCTAAGTCCACAAAATTTCTCACTCCCTCACTCTTTCATTCCCTCATTCATTTTCTCCCTCTCATTACATTTTCATCAACCCATTCCCCCAATCCCCATATCCCTAACTTTACTAATTCTAAATCCCTAATCCCACTATCCCAAACCCTAGTTAAAAATTCCCAAACCCTAACTGCTGCCCAAAAGCTTAAATACTATTCCCTAAACCCTTCTATTCCCCAAAATCCTATCAACAACATTCCCAAAACACCTCATACATTTTCCCTGCACAATCCCTCATACATTCTCATCCCTGAGAGTAAAAACCTAAAGACACCATAAATCTCTTCATACTCATCAAAGAAAACTCAAACGTTGGCAAACATGGAGTCAGATCCTTCCTATGATTGAAATGAGGAGACACTCAGTGATTATTCTAGAGAAATGCATGCACCAAGGAGACCTCACAAGGGTGGTAAACATATACGAGAAGAGTCTACTTCACTTGCCGAGCTGCTAGCCTATCCTCTTGCTATCACATGCTTTCAACGCCAATCTTGTTATCAGTTTTGTGAAATGACAGAGAGAGTCCAGTACCATCATGAGTTGGCCAGATTGTTTATGCTCCATCTTCATAATGGTCAAGTCACTTTGGCAGGTGTGACACTCACCTTGACACCCGAGACTATTTCTCAAGAAACTAGCATTCCAAATGTTGGTGAGCAGTGGAATAAAAGGTAGCAGATTGATAGAGAGCATTATGAGCCTTACATCAAGGCTAGTTATCAAAGGCATCTTAGTAGAGGTTTTCCCTTCAGATATCTGAAGGACACATATGCTCACTTGATGAAACTCATAATTAAATATTTCAGCTGTGAGTGTCGGTTTTCTCGCCTATATGCCTATCACATCGGTTGTTTGCAGCGGAAAAACGAGTATTATCTCCACCCGGGGTGGAAGGGGTCTCTTTTCCTCCATTAGTAGAGCAGGTATAGGACAAGGGCAATTGGACATTACATGATGAGGGGCCTTCAGGAGGGAAGGAGATAGATTTCATTCTTATTTAGGATGTGACATCGATTTGGGCTCATAAAGCTCAAAGCTCAAGGAGATCATTCAGGAGCAACAAGTGGACATTCATGATTTGTCTCTCAACCTAGAAAGAGCCAAGTGGATAATCAAATATCTGGAGAAAAGAAACAAATAGCTAGAGGATCAGCAAACCGCTATGGAGCTACAAAACATACGAGAAAACCGGCAAGCTACCAAGAGGAGGAAAGTCAAGCTCACACCACTTGAACAAGAAATCAATGTTGATCGTGAATCTTGGCCTGAGAGGGAAAATATCCAATTGGAAAAGATGCTAGAGAAGGCCAACAGAGAGAAAACTATGTTGAGGCACATGGCCCATCATTACTTGGCGAGAAACAAGGTGTGCAAAAGCAAGAATCAAGATTTTGAATGCCAAGTTGAAGAAGGCATCGAGGAAGCGAAAAGAGCAAGATAGACTTCAGATCTTGGCTAAGGCTTCATTGGCCCAACACAACACTTGGTGAAGGACACTCAGCCCAAATTTCAAGAAATTTGGGACAATTTTTGCAATTTTAAAATTTTTGGCCTAAAAAACAGGTTTCTATGCCTGATGTGTTGCGCCACCTGGCGCGTGCTTTTGCTAGGGACCTCCTTTTGAGGAAAACTTAGCATTTATGGATTTTTCATGAAAATATATGAATGCCCACAAATGGCCAAGAAATTTTGACAAGTTTTGAGCTTCCAAAAAGGTCAAAAACACCTCAAAAATGACCTTTCTGCCCCTTTTTGGACACACAGGAAGCAGTGTTGGGAGAACTCCATTTTGGAGGGGAAAATGGAGGCCAAATTTAGAACTTCCACTTGTTCTGGAAAGTAGACAGGTATACCTTTCCAAAAAAATCACTTGGAGAAAATTTGGACACTACGAAGGCCTCCAAAATCAGCTGCAAAAAGGCATTAGACATAGGGAAATCAACGTGGCGCATAGGAGGAAATTTGCTCATTTTGGCCAAAAAACTCTGTTTTTCGCCTAGTTTCTTCATAGTTTGACTTTTCTCTTTCTAATAGTCAAACTCATGATGAAATTTAATATGACTTGATGGATTTTGATGTAATTATGCTAAATTTTCACTTGTAGAGGTAGATTCATCCATCAAAAGCTAGTTTGCAACTGAATGAATAAGTTCCCTAGTTTTTAGAGGCAAGCTGTTCCACTACCTACTTTTTAGTTCTTAGTTTATATTTTGTTGGAATAGCTCCTAAACTTTTGATCTCGACCCCTAGAGGCTAGGATGAGTTTTTGGTTGCCTATATCTTGTAATTTTTTAGTCATTGGCAAGTGTTAGACTTTTGGGAAAGCTTGGAGCTTCATTGTATACTCATTTCAGCAGTTTGGCAAAGGAATAGACTAGGGTTTGCAACACTTTATGGGATTCTTGTGATATCTTGCTTTGGTATTGTGTTTCCTTATGTAATTGTATGTTTACATGTGTTTTATGTATTCCATCATCTCTCTTTGCTTCATCTTAACTAAATCAAACAAGGATAAAGGTAGAATTCATTGATTTGGAGTGCTCTACCTAGGGTTTATTTAGTTATTTATGTTTTCAGTTGTTTGAGGAGGATCCCTGAGACTTTCATGCCCTCTTCAACTCCTCACCAGTCTAAAAGCTCTCCATCTCACTCAATTTGAAGTACCAAACCATTTTCCTACCTTGCCCCATAGAGATCTGTGCAAAACTGAGCCTCATTCCCCAGACCCAAATCTACCTTTCACATTTGAGCAAACAAAACATCATCAAATTCAATAAAAACTCTTCTTAACATATACCTAGCCTAAAATTAGTCTTTACATCAGACGTCTCAAGCCTTCCTTGATAAATTTTCATTGAGATTGACGAGGAGAGAGCCCTCTCCCGACCTGGTAGGGCTAGCTACCAAGTTAAGCATGGTTTGATGTTACCCTAGATCCTACCTTTCTCAGCCTGAGGTAGATTTAGGCACTAACACCTGGAATAGTCATAGAAATAAGAACCTGACAGCTACGAAATTGATCAATTTTAGAGTATCTCATTAAGTGGAAGAACTTATCCGCTGAAGATTCCACATGGGAGGGAAAGAATTTTATACAGAAGCATCAAGAACTACTCAAGCATTGAGGACAATGCTTTTTGAAGGAGAGGGGCATGTTAGGTCTTGATACTACTAGTGTAACCCCTTATTTTTATTATTACAACCCCCTTATTATATTGTTGTGCCCATGTAATCCCCATATTGTTATTATTGTGCCCCATAGAAGCCCACCATTGTTATTATTGTGCCCTTAAATTATCTTTGTTATGTAGGCTCTGATTATATTATGACCCCTTAGACTCTTATATATAGAAAGGAGGTCTTTTCATTTGTATCATCCAAGAATTGTTCATTTGTGTAATATAAAGGAGGTTGCCCCCTCAAAGAGGCTGATTTTTAAGTCATTGATATGTCTTTTCTATCTTTTTGTGAGCTGGTTTCATAACAAAGTGGCAGCTCTTATGGTTGGTTCTTGTGTGGCAACCATAAGTATTTCAAGTGTTGGTTCTTGTGTGAAAACACCTTTATTTTATTATTCTTCTTGTTGCAGAAAAGAATACTTAACTATGTATTCAAATTGAAGACATATTCATACATTGCTCATAATTTGAATTTTTTTCAAAACATATCCATTTTTAGAGAACCAAAAATAGCAACAAAATTTAGTTGGGAGAATCATGTTGGTCAAGAATGTATGAGGTTATGGAATATGGAAATGAAAAATGGTAATGAATATCCTCCCCCCAACTAAAGGTGTTTTTGTCTTTTGAAAATGGGGAAAGCAATGTCACATGGGAAATTTTCCAAATACATGTCTTTTAGCATTCAAGGAATTAATGATTAAAGATTAGAAAACAACATACCTTCACCTACTTGAAAATTCGATAAGTTATGCATCTATGAGATCTTGGTTGTTGTTGTTGGATCATGGAATGTGAAGTGAAAGAATCTGATACATTGCTTCATCTTTTGGCGATATGAATAGTGGATGAAATCTGAAAGTGGAATCTTTATGCCTTATTATTGGTGGAAATAATGTTTAATTCTCAAACTAATTCTTGATTTATTAGGACATTGCTACAAGCTGTTGGAATCATATTGTCTTAATTCATATCCACATCATGACATAATTATTTTCTATGTGAATATATTTTGTTGATGTTGAACATAAAATAAATTGTTGGATTGCTGACCATTAATGAATGTCATTAACCAACATGGGACTAATGACCATTAATGTCAATGAGTGTCAAGATGTCCGAGTACATCTTACTAGGTACAAATAAATGAGTTGAAGTCAAGTCACCTAGAAGATCCAACAAACAGGGGAAATTGATGTATTCCAATTGTTTATTGGTGAGAGAACTTGCCATTAAGGCATGGAAGCTTCAAGGGACTAAAAATAACTCTAGCCTATAACCCAGATAATGTGCTGAAGTTGATCGGTCAAGACTTGCTAGAAAGGGGGCCTTAATGAATCCCTCATCATCTAACACGAGCATAAAGTAATGATTTAGAGGACCGTAGATGAAACACTTGCATTTATGAAGCAAGTTTTATTTGGAAAAATAGAAAAGTATAATGAGGTAACTCAACATTCTAAGTGAGTTGAATGACTTTATTCATGGGTTAGAGATGAAATGTAAGTGAGGCAGGAAAGTGTGAAATTTGCAAAGGGAAAATGGTTTTGCAATCATGATCTAGTTGTAGGAAGATGGAAATTCACGGATGGACTGATAAAAGAGGAAAATGAATGATTAGAAATGGCTTGATGAAAGTTTTTCTAACATGGACTAGAATTATTCATGTTCTCCTAAAAAATGAAGTTAGTTTTGGAAACCACTTGTGCATAGATTAATCTTCTTTGATTATCCTCGAACCTACAAAAAATTAGCACTAATATGCAATAAAATGTAAGATTCTCGAAGGAGAGAGGTGATCAGTTTATCTTCATATCATATATACACAAAAAAATCATAAATAGTTATAATAATACAAATTCAAGGAACATAAAATAAAAATGAAATGCACTTTTACCTGTTGGGAAGCAACACATCTTGGACAACCCGTTAGTATTTTGTTGATAATTTATTCGTTTGATGCCTAATTTCAGTGATTCAAAATCCATATTAAAGAAAATTCATATTAGGAACATGTTTTTAATGATTTAATGCTTTTTCTAAGTCCAATTGTTGTAAAATCCATAAAAAATGACCATATTTTTATTGTCTCACATGCTAATGAAAACTACCCCATTGCATAGATCTCATCAATATCTTTCCAACGATGCTTGAATTGCGTCAAACAGACGTTGTATGAGAAAGTTATGATTGTTTGAATAGCAAAATAATGAAAATGGGGTGCCACGTGGCAGTGCTAGGTAGTGCCATGTGGAAGATGATGTGACAGTGATGTGGACTTATGACATGGTAGTTGACTTAGCAATGATGATGTGGCATGCCGAGTGGCAGTTGACTGGGCAATCACTGATGACCAATACCATGCTGCCATGTGAACTAATGAAATGTCACCACATGGCAGCGAAATTGTTTCCTATTTAAAGTTTGTCAAATTTGCAGAATAGTTAACAAATTTTGGCCTTTATTGGATTTGAACTCATTTCCTCTATTTTATAACTTCAAAGACTTACTAGTAGAGCATAATTTGAATTTGTGAAATAAAATCCATAAAAAATTTATTTAAATTCAAAAATATTAACCATTCGACAAAATGACTAGTGAGGCAAAAATTTGACAAACGCCCAGCAAAATAAATTTAGGATTTTTGAGAAAAAATCCAAGTGTTTAACTGCACCTAGGTACTTGTCAAGAAATTTCATGCCACCAAAATGTTTGATTTTCAATTGAACTCATGCTTTTGCCAAAAGAAAAATGGATCTACCCGACCAATTTACTCTATAAAAATTGACAAAATATTGAGTCAACATTCAATTTCAAAAAGAAATTATATTCTATTGAAAGAAATTGCAAGGCTGGAATAAAACATATTCATGGAAATATTCTAAGATGAGTATGCACACACTTTCTTTTTCAAAAGTCTCAAATTTGGAACTTGAAAACAAATTAAATGTGAAAGTTTAATTTAATTTAATTATTATAATTAAATTAATATTAAATACAATTAAATTAATTAACACATAAATAATATTAATTTTAGTTCTGTCCCTTTTATTATCTTAGTATTTTCTTGTCGGCCCTTCTCTTATCCTTTTCTACCCTTCATTTTCCTATTTATCTAAACCTCCCATGTGATCAGTATTTCACATCTCTTTCTCATCCTGATGATGAACCACAGTGGTGGGTTCAAAACTTCGATTAAAACATACATGAATGTGATGGATCTAGAAGTCAAATTTCAACAAGAAAGATTTTAATCTATGAAATTGAAATGACGATTGAGACGAAAGTAAACTTACTCTATTGATAGGAAAATAAATCTATTCTAGTGACATGAAAGTAAATCTATATTATCAACAAGAAAGTAAATATATTTTAATGACTTGAAAGTAAATTTAATCTAGAAAGCAAGAGATCCTATACTAAGAAAGCATTGAATTCTTAAACTATGAAATTTAAAGGAAAACTATTCTAAAAGCAGTGAGATATAAATTGAAATTACTAATGCGTGCATTGCGAAATTAGAATAATTCATGAGTATCTAAACAAATTGAAAAGTAATGAATCTATGAAATGAAAGCAATAACACTTAACTTGCAAAAGAACATAAATGGAATGAACATGAAAGAATGTAAAAAATGCATCTAATCAAAAGACTTGAAATAAACATAAAGGAACTAAATAATAAAACATTAGAATACATCCCATACTCATTAGGTGGCCATTCCAAATTGCATGAAAGGTGGAAAGTTGAGAAAAATCTTGATCAAACACCAAATGAAGGTACAACCATATCAAAGTGAACTATAATGGTATTCATTACATCAATCATAAGCATAATGTCAATCCTTAACATCCAAAACTCTACATTGAAGCATGAACATAGCTCCCAAAATTTTCACACATTTTGAGAGGAGAAGGAACTCCTATTTATACAACAACTAAGATAACTAATTCATAAATGAAGAGCCACAAATCTCTCCAATATCCACAAATATATCTTGTCGTTACAACCATGTGTTGACATCTAGTAATTAGCATCTCTTCATATCCTGTCACAAATCTATCCTAACTTTGATAGGAGACACTTATGAAAACTTCCATGATCTTTCTCCATGAAATGCGCTTGACAAATGATTTCAAATATTCCTCAAATATTCAAGAGTTTGAAGAGGAAATTCGAATTTGAGTCTTGGAGGCCAAATATGACTATCTTGGAATCTTCAAATATGCCTACACATGTCATAGAACTCATACAATTTTTATATATAAGTGAATACATGTTATTTTTTCTAATATTTAACCATAAATTCACTCAAAGTACAAAAATAATTGTATTGGAAAATAATGTGTCTAAATCCATATTTAATTATGAAGATGTTCTTAGTGCATGGTTATGGAGCTACAGAATATGGAAAATTCTGAAGCAAAGTGAAATAAAAGAGAGTGAAATGAATGAAATTTTGGAGACCCAACACTTAGAAAACTCAATAGGCAAACATGCACCACTATTAACAGATATATCAATAAAAATACTGCTAACGTCACTGGTTTGACCATTTTTAAGATTAAACACATTAGATTCTTGATGGATAGAAAATTGAAATACCTCAATCCCTTGATCATTCATAGTTTGAACATGTTCCTCGTGACTTACGAAAGATTCACAATTGAATAAATCATGAATAATAATTTAAACTTTTCATCCTCTGATTGTAGTATCACACTGTCCTATACCTAATTTCAACCATTATTAGCTGGATAAATATCAAAAGGATTTAAGGGGGCTATTAGCATGACATATTTATCAAACGTATACGGGTACAATGCATAGTGTGCCAGAGGTGAAGAAGGATTGAAAGACTCGGGAGGAGGAGAAACAATTGTACTTAAATCAATTTGAACTTGTAAGAACAACGGATCAACTTCATTTAATTAATATAATGGTCAAAGATAGGCATACCAATATAACACTCATATTGACCAAGATCTTCCAAAAATTTAAGAACCTGACAACTTATTGCTTTAGATTCTTCATCCAAAGATGTATGAATTAAAGTGGATTCACGATCATTTTTATTTAAAAGAGCATGCGAGTTTACAAATGGATATTGTAAACTATGAGAAACAGATTCTAAACCGATACCTTGAAAATACAAGCCCTCAAAAGAAGAGAATATATCACCCGATATACATTGATTTTCACCACCATATGTGTTAATGGAAACAGGGATATCATGGTGATGGTTATCCAAAGTCTCAACTTGGATGCGGGGTTCAAAGTCATTTTAAAGGTTATCAATATTAAATGATTGGATATTAGCCAAGAAGGAAAGTTTATCATCTTGAAAGAGGGAGGACATATAAGACATATCTTCAACACTTTGGTCCTCTACATGTGAAATACAACTACCTTGTTCTTGATTACCACTCAAAACAATAGGTTGAACAACATTAATATTTGAAGTAGGTTGATCAAGTGGATTACGAAATAAGGAATCATGAAACATAGGTGGTAGAGGTTTCATAATATCCCCAGAGATAATAGGGTTTTCATTGGGATTAGAATCAAGATTGGAATTATGTACTTTAGTATGATCTTGAAAACTTGATGGATCAACTTTCACTTTGGGCTCCATGTAATTACTGAACCATTCCAAGTTTTCCTCAGTAAGATATGAATCATAAGAATTGGGTGGAGGTTGAATGGACAAATCAATAGTTTGATTTCTAGATCACTCAACTTTAACATCATCACCAGGGTGCACCTAAATTGGTACTAGAAAAGGAGGAGGACGAGGAACAAAATGAATAACAGGTTCCTCCTCAAAGGGTTGAGATATCCCATGGTTAGAAAAAATTGGGGAGAGAGAATCATCTGGGGTTATAGATTCAAAAAATCTCAAAGAGAGTAGAATCAAATTCTGAAATATTTCCAAAATAAAATCTAAATCAATTCTTGAATTGGTACTGGAAAAGGAGGAGGACAAGGAACAAAAAGAATAACAGGTTCCTCTAAAAGGTTGAGGTATCCCATGGTTAACAAAATTTGGGGAGAGAGAATCATCTAGGGTTCCAGATTCAAAAAATCTCAAAGAGAGTAGAATCAAATTCTGAAATATTTCCAAAATAAAATCTAAATCAATTACTCCCTCGGGAAATTCACAAAAAAGGTGAAGAAACTAATTAATAAACTCCTCTCCAGACTCACCAGGTTCCATTCTAATAAAATCAATTCTATCACATACATCTTGATAATCATACCTGTCGAAAGCTTCATGAAAATCCTCAACAAGTTGCTCAAATGAATGGATAGAAGCAATAGGTAACGTATGACACCATTTCTTAACTCGAACTTCAAATGTGAGGGTGAACAACTTGGCCATGACATCTTTACATTGTATTTCATTAGAGATAGAAGATGCATAAATTGAAAGAAGTGTTTGAGGCCATTTAGTTCACTCTCACCATCAAACCTGAATTGATACAAGTCATGAATGATTTCCCTAGGGATGGCAAAATAAAGTTCCTTAAAAAACCATCCCAAGATTATGATTTTGGAAAGAGACATTTAAGCTAAGAGATTCAAAACGGACTCAATGGGAAAAAATTGTCATTTAGCCCTCCTTCTAGTGCCAAAATTTTGATGGTGCTGGATACTGCCAACATATAGGGGGTCTCCCCGATGTGAAGTCTCAATTAGACCTAACATTGTTTGGGGTAGGAGCCCCATCTGGAGTATCGACCCAACCACCATAACACGAAGATTTGTCTTGGTTTCAATAGGTAACATAAGTGATTATATACATAAATATTGAATAAGCAAGTTGACATTATGAAACACCAATTGCAGGATGTAAAAGGAAACCTTCGCAAGGGGAGAAAAGAAGTGAGTCTATAAGGGGAAAGTAATATTACTATCCTACAATAGGCACACAATAGTAAGGAAAGATTATTAGCTTGATAGTTCACACAATGATATTAAAGCGAATACAACACACATTCAACAAGATGAGTACCGAAGCCAAAAAAATATTTCAATTTCTCTAGTACATATGAAGACAACATATAGTGTAAACATCCTAAGAAAAGTCCTAAATTTTTTTTTGATACATGCATGAAAATGTGTTGGCTCATAGAGCTTCAATTATAAGGTGAAATATCCAAGTACATCAATTACAATAGAGAACACTAGTACCAATAGTGGAACATTAGGTCACTCCTTTCTTCTCTAAAGAATAGTTTTTCTCTCCTATGCCAAGTAGAGAAGCCAAGACTAGCTCTCCAAAGCTTAAGTCTCCAAAAGCCTTTTTCTTGAGTTATGAGGTTTTTCTTTAATAAGGGGAATGACCTTTCATAACCCCATGACTCTCTAATTACCCTCATGACTTTGGGATTTCTAATGTTTCCTTTGGACTTCTAAACAACTCTTGAACTTCCAATGTCTTTTGGACTTCTCTATATGACTTTTGGACTTATCCTAAAGAAATTTTGTCCATATATGACTAAGTGACTTGCCAAATTCCACATATGACTCTTGGACTTCCACACATTACATTTTTTCTTTTACAATGATTACAATTCTACATAATGACTTCCACATCATCATATGATGAGAGTTGACATGTCGCTATCTTTGATGACTGGGACTGATAGTGATTGATAACATAGACTTTCTGCAGTGGTGACACAATCATCACTATATCTTTTCTCTTTGTTTATCTTCTGATCATGGTGCTTTCATGCTTCAAATAATCTTCAATCTTGGAGTCTTTGGGGTTCTTTGATTATCATATTTCATGTGTGTTCTTGGTTCTTTTCATACTTCCTTTGCTTATCCTCTTTGCCCGATCCTCCTCGCTTGTGCTCGCCATGAGGTCCCTAGAATATCTGTTTTTGAAATCACTCATGACGAGCAACTATAAAATTAAAAATATCATACTTTATGATGTTTTATGAATATTTTATGTTCATGCCCTTTTATTGTGCTCGAGGGGGACAAAAGGGGCTTCTGGGCACACTTTTAAGGATGAAGAGTTAAAGGGGAAAGACTTCGTGGCTTCAACATGTGCTCATGCACTCTAGGGGAGAAACAAATCAAGGCAGGGTGCATGTCACATGTCCAAAGGACGAAGGGGAAATATCTGGGCTTCCCAAGTGATTTATGTGCTCAAAGGAGAGAGGGAGGGCACACGGCGTATTCCTGAAGGCTAAAGGATGAGGCCTAGTGCCTTCAGAGTGTGCTCATGCACTCAAGAAGTCAAGGAGGGTGCATTCCTTTGGGTCAAAGGAGTGCACTCAAGGAGGGTGCATGGTGCAAGTAGGAAGGATGAAGGATGAATCTTCGTGCCTTCGAAGTGTGCTCAAGCACTCAAGAGACCAAGAGGGCATGTAGTGCAAGTACGAAGGACAGAGGATCAAGCTTCGTGCCTTCAAAGTGTGCTCATGCTATCAAAGGGTCAAGAGGGTGCATGGCACATTATGGAAGGTTGAAGGATGGAGCTTCATTCCTTCATGGTTCACTCATGTTCTCAAGGAGGGTGCACTTCTTTGAGTCTAAGAAGTGTGCTCAAGGAAGACTTAGTCATTTTGGAGGGCATAGTTCAGAACAAGGAAGGGGATTTGTGCTTTGGGGGTGCACCTAGCTCTCAAGGAGTGCACACGGTGCATTTTTGAACAATGAAGGATCTCCCATAAAGGCTTCACAGTGTGCTCATGTTCTCTTGGCCTTAATGGGCTCACTTTGCAACCGAAATTTGTCTACATCTGGATGATAAGGCAATGGGTGAGTAGGATGAGTTCAAGGTAGAAAATAATGTGTGACACATGCCAACTCATTGAGAAAACTTAGAAAAACTTAACCAACAATGGATATTCATGAAAATGCCACTTTATTCACATTCCCCAACTATAAATAGTGAAGTGTATGTGACTAGGACTTGAAAGTGTTGTTTTACAACAAGAAATGTGTTGTGACCATGAAAAGCACATAGAGATGTTCTAATCAATGCGACGACACTTGAAATCATTCAATAACGGTTACGATAAAAAAAATCAACATGAAATGACAATTGTCAAATGAGGCAATACTTGATATGAAAATGTAGTAGGCTCCAAAATTTGAAAGTAGTGAAAATTTTCGAGTGTTGTAGCAGCGACAACACAACTATAGCCCAATGTCGCATTGTGACAAAGATTTTGTCAGTATGAAAATAAATTGTGGTTAACCATGGTTAACAATGTTTATTTTAAGGTTTATAATATTTATCTCAGGTTTTATATATCTTGGGTTTATAATATTTATCCCTTGGGTTTAATATTATTCCCTAGTGTTTATAATATTTATCTTAGGGTTTATACACCTTGGGTTTATAATATTGATCCCTTGGGTTTATAATATCTTGGGGTTTTAAAATTAATCCCTGATCTAGGTTGATATTGGTGGCCATGCACTAATTCCACTTGGACCCCCACCATTTCTTCTTTTAGTTTTTCAGTTTCCTTAATTATAGCACAATTTACTATTTTTAGCAGTTTTTTAGGTCCTAAACTTTCAGAGATGTTTTGAGGCCCTAAACGACGTTTTTTTGGAAATCTACCACTAGCTATTTTTTGACCAAAGTTTTCTTCTTTGTCGTAGTCCTCGGAGAGATCTTTCCAATGGGATATCATGCACTTCAAACAGAGATAATATGACCAAGTCACGACCCCGGGAAGTTGGCTGTCCAACTCACCCCAACGGGGCCCATAAACTCTTGGTGTTACATCTCCTCGGGTTAGGGTTTTGGTTGTTTATGGTTTTCTCTTATTGTTAAATAATAAAAAGACCCTTGAGCCTCATTTTAAGGCAGTTCATAGGCATGTAGCCACCACATCTCTTCTCAGAGATAAGCTACCATCGCCCTAGCTAGTTTCTTTCCATTCCTATTTGTAAGCATATTTCAGTATTTTACATTCCTCCCCCCTTAGGAAGCAATGGTCCCCATTGCATTGAGTTCCTCCATGAGATGAGGGAACTTCTGCTGAACTTGGTCCCTAGTGAGCCACTTGCCCTGGTGAAGGAGTTGGCCTACTTTGACAACTCGATACAGTTGGATATTTTGCTGGCGAGTGTGCTTAATCTGTGTGTCCATGATCCGATCAGTTGCAGCTTGTTCCATGCAATCTGGATTTAACTATGTGGGTGTGAGCTATTCTGCAATGTCGTATGTGTCTAGTAATGGTGGAAATTATGGCCGAAGTGATCCACATTGAACACTGGGTGCAGGCCAAGGAATGGGGGAATGCTAATCTCAAATGCGTTGTCTCCCACAACCTTGGTAATGGTGTAAGGACCATATCAAAGTGGTCTTCTTTTTTTCTCTGTTTTTCTTTGCATGTCCCTAATGAGGTCGGGATATAAAGACTTAGGGCTTGAGCTGGTCGAACCTTTGCAAGACCAACCTTGAAAATCCCAACGTCCTCCCATGGAGGATGAAAAGAAAGATGAGGGGGCAGGAGATCCTATCAAAATCTTTCTCGAAGAAGCCCTCGAGTGAAAAAGGAACACGATGATGGACAACTTTGCCCAGATACTTCAACGGCTATCTAGGGGTGACACATCGGCTTCCAAAAGCTACTCGGGAAACGCCACACCCTTTAAGGTGCAAGTTGATTTTGAAATCCCCATATTCGAGGGTCAAACAGACGCAGATGCTGTCGATAAATGGTTAAATCTACTAGAGGTTTATTTTTCTGTTCATGATTTTTCCAGTCGGGAAAATATTATTTTCGCTCTTCTCAAAGAAGCCCCTACATCAAGGATTGGTGGGAAACCTATTGCGAGCAGAAGGACGAAAGTATAGGCTCATTCATTCCGGGATGCCATCAAGGAGCAGTACTACCCTGTCGAAAGCTATAAGTATCAATACATAAAGTGGACCACGCTGCGGTAGAGAAGGGCCCAAGATGTGCTGGAGTTTACCAATATTTTCAATACCCTTTGTACAAAGTTGGGTATCAAGAATATGGAGTAGCATTTGGTACTCAAATACTGCGGCTGCCTACACAAGTACATCCAGGGAGAAATATAATTCCTGAACATATCCTCGCTCAACACAACATACTGATATGTTGTCAAGGTCGAGCAAAATTTTAAATAGAAGAAGTGAGACTTTGGATTTGCGAATCCGAAGCAAGGGAAAGTTGCCCCCAAACCACAGAACAAAGGACAAAGCTAAGGCATCGCAGCCCAAGACAACCCACCAAAGATGCAATCAAAGAAGAGCGATGCAAAGCTGAAAGAGGACATGGGTAAGTGGTGTGAGTTCCATAAGAGCTCCACTCGCAACACAAGTGAGTGTCGGGCCAAGCAGTCACTGGTGGCCGAGCTAACGGTTTCAGAATTAGATGTATGTTCTGACTCTTGAGTCAGAACCCACCAAGGGGAATGAAAAAGGGAAGCAGATTATCGATGCGGAGCCCAACGCCACCATTGCCACCACAAATATCCAAAAGGAGGAACTCGAAGATCTAGAGGAGGAGGAGCATCTCTTCCACTCCTAGATGTGGGTAAAGGGCTCCCCGCTATAGTTCATTGTCGATAGAGGGAGCCAAAAGAACCTCATTTCGATAGAGGTTGTGAAGCAGCTGGGCTTACCGACCATAGCACATCCACAACCATACACCATCGAGTGGCTTCACCAAGGACGGGATCTTCATGTGAGCCAACAATGTCGCATTCCATACAACATAAACCCCTTCATGGATGAGGTATTGTGTAACATTTCTCCCCTTGAAGTTTGTGATGTATTATTAGGACAACCATACTTGTGGAAGCAACATGCTATGTATGAATCAAGGCTCCATGCTGTTATTGTTACTTTGGGAAATAATTTGTACAGGATACTAGAGGTAGCACTGCCTACCGCCCTCTCTTTGGTTACTGCAAAAAATGCAGTAAGCTCATTTCCAAAACTGGGAAATTTGTTTTCCTAATGATACGCCCTCAAGGAAAGAAGAAGACGGTGACCATGACCTCCAGACAGGGCCCCTCAACACAACAACTACTTATGGACAAGGTCATGGAGGAGTACAAGGACATCTTCACCTCCCCCACAGGGGTTCCTCTACACTGTCAAGTCAAGCACTCCATCGATCTAACCCTAGGTGTGTCATTTCCCAATGGACCAATCTATCAGTGCTCCGTTCTAGAGAACGATGAAATCAAGAGGCAAATTCAGGAGCTGCTACAAAAAGGTCACATCTGTCCAAGTTCATCACATTGTGGGAGCCCGATCATGTTGGTACAAAATAAGGATGGGACTTGGAGACTCTGTATTCACTATCAGGTGCTGAACAAGATCACTGTCTATAATAGGTACCTGTTGTGGTCACCAACAACCCCCCTCTTTGTTTAGTATTAGCAATAATATCAAGCAAAGGGGGACCCTTAACAAAAAATCTCAAAAATATTTTTATCAAAATTTTTGTATTTAACTCCCTAAAAGCTATATCGCATCGCAAAGAGAGAGTGAAGAGTTTTCCTATGCGCGTAAATAAGCTGCAAATAAGCGATGTGAAATTCATCGCATCGCATATTTTGAAAGCGCCCTTAAAAAGAAAAACCTAAGGAATCGCCGATGGCCGATATGCGACGTCGCATATCGCAAACGTCGCATAAGCAGCACACGATGAGAAAATGAAAATTGCGATATCGCGATTTGGGATCTGCGATCTTACAAACTGCGATTTTGCGATTTGCGATCTGCGACGAATGAGACTGTTAATTGCTGCGATGCGAATCGTAGAAACCACTCATCACAAAGTTTCTTCGGCATGATCTGTAAACCCAAAATCGAGCGCGCACCTTAAGGGAAATTAATGATTGCACGCCTGAGCATCCAAAGATGATCGTGTTGCGTTTTTCGAAGAGTCAAGTCATTATGAGTGTCATGATTATGCATTCATTAGAATTTAAAGCTTTCATGTCAATCTTTTTGTCATGTCTCTTTTCCTTTGCGTAAACTGTAAGGCAGCAACTAATATAAATCTATATGCAGGAAACATCCAAGGAAAAGGGGAAAGCACCAATACTAGAAGAACAGAGAGGAGATGCCTTCGCAGATGAATGCCGCATGCAGCAGGGCCGCGAATTCCAGAGTATCACTCAACAGGCACTGATGAAAATAGATTATCCAAGACTCAGAGTCAAAGGCACACAAAAGCAGCATGTTTGCAAAAGATCCTGAAGCTCAGATTGGATAAAGCAAAAAGAAAAACGCTGAAAAGGGATGATTCTTCAGAAAAGCCTGGAACAAAGAATGGAAGCAATTTTCAATACGTAAGATTGTTCAGGCAACGAAATCCATAACTCATTGAGTCATTCACACGGCTGGAAACTGAAATAGCAACAGCACAATCAGTTTGAAAGAAATCTGGGTTATACTAAGTATACACACAGAAAATACACCCAGCCAGAGGAAGATTTTCAAAAATATCTTCTAGTTTGTCAGAAAGAGGTGCCAGCTTTTGTTATTTCTACTTTTATCGCCCGAGCAAAAGGAAAAGACAACCAACCGACTCTTTCCAGGCGAACCTCACATTGCTTACAGCACTAAGGAGCAGATACAGAAACGGTTAGAAATTAGATTCAATTTTTAGAAATAAATTTGTTTTAGTAAAAGGGCGGTCATTTGAAGCTGTTCCCTAAATTTGTGTAATTAAGATTAGTTAGTTAGTAGTATTTAACCCTTCTCATGGCATTTGGAGAAGGATCCGGAAATTTGTCAAAAAACTTGTCCTCAGAACATGCACTTTTGCACCCTCGGAGGTGGTTTTTGGTGAATGGATGGATCGAGATTTATTTATGTTTGCATTTTAATGTCTGCTACTGATGTTGCACTTCTGTACTCTTAGTAGATGTTAGAAGTAAGTAGAGATAAATCATTATTGCTTGAATTTTGTGAGTGAAATCAGTCATAAATGGTACTTTTATCTCTTGATTAATTTCTGCTCATATTCTTAGAGTGATATACAGCTGAGTTGTTTATATGTTAATGTACGAATGTGTGGGTTACCATTGGCACTTTCGTATGGTGGAGTCATTTGTTTGTGCTTGACATATGAATAACTGATTATGCGATATGTTGTTCACAACTGTTTTGCCTAACATCTTATGCAGAATGGTTTATCTTAATTGATTTATATTCTTATGATAGCTGAATGATCTTTATTACCAGTTGTTGTATGAAATCTTTTTAGATCGCATAATGAAAGAATTTTACCCCGGGTTAGTATAGATTAGATGTGCTGTTTTTGTTAGATTACAGTAGCATAGAGTCAGTTTAGAGTCTAGAATTAAATTAGTTTAAAATTACCTTTAGATTAGTATCTTCAAAATCTACACACACACACACACATCTTTTAGATTGGGAAGTTGGTCCCATTATCCCCAGTCGGACCCGCTACACCAAACGGGCAAGGAGCCGCCAACCAGGTTCCCGACCGGGTGGGTATCCCCCTTGTTGTTGACCCGATTTCGGGGCCCTCAACATATTTGGCGCTAGAAGGAGGGCACGAACTATGAATGGCAACTAAGTCAAAATCTAAATGCCATTCTGAGAGTAAATCACCCTCATCAACTCCCCCGACTTCTCCATTACGGTTAAACTCGGAGTTAGAAGTCGCTCGAGTATCCACTGCTGCTACCTACTCCAATATATCAGACCAACTCATTATTGAACCCCCTGAAATTCAAACTTTGATTCGTAAACTCTAGGGATTCTCTATTTTTTCTCATAGGTCTAATAAATCTAACAGCAGCATGACTTCACAATACAATCCTGCTCATCCTCTGACCAGATTGAAGAGTGAAAAATTTGGTATTCAACCAAGTGAACTCCCTCTCCCTACTAGGAAAAGAGCAAGGAAAGCACCACCAGAGTCTGACCGTGAGACTCTTTCATCCACTTCGTCCATTTCAACACCCTCACCGCGAAGTCAACCACCCACATCCTCATCCCAAATCACTCATCCATCTTCCGCGACCCTTCATCTTCAATCATCAAAGATCATAATATCTTCATCTTCTCAACATTAGGGACCATCTTCTGCACTTTCATTAACTAGCGGCTCAACGATGGCCCAGTCTCCATGGAACAATCTTGGGGTGGTTTTGATGCCTCCACCCCTGAGCCCAATACCGGCCCATCCTGAGAAGTGGCTACCTAAATTCAATCCAGAAACAGGCATGCTAGCTGAAGAGCATATCAATAATTTCATGCTTTCTGTTAATCTCAACGGAGTTACCAACGAAGATGTTGTCGTCCGACTTTTTCCTTACACAATGCAAGGAACAGCCGGGTCATGGTACTTTTCGTTACCTTCTGGGTCCATCACAAGTTGGGACATTTTTCAAAGTCAATTCCTCACCAAGTTTGGCGATGACAGATCAACAGCGACATTGATCAATGACCTATCTAATCTTAGAGCTGAGGCTAGAGAACCCATTAAAGATTCAATTTATGGTTCAATAAGATCCTCAACAAAATTCCCGCTGCTTCTCAACCTAGCGAGGAAGTAAGATGTGAATGGTACATCACAGCCTTACCATCAAACTTGGCCATCTTCGTAGATAGGGCAATTAAGATGACCTTAGTTGAAAACTTGACTGAGGCATTAGCAGTAGAAAAACGCGTAGTTGCCCTAGAAAATAGATCTGCAATAGAAGAACGCAAATCTAAGAAGATCTCTTTCAAAGAAGACACCAAGAAGAAGCAAACGAAAGATCCTTTCGATATGGAAGGATTACAAAAAGTGTTCAAGGCCATGTCCAATGAGATGATTGACATAAGAAAGCAAGTAGCAGAAACTTCTTCAAAAAAGCCCTACAGATCTTTTAAAAGAAATCTTCCCATGGAGATGAAACCACCCAATGCTGTCTCAAACGTCGAATCTGAAGAAGAAGAAGAAGAAGAGAATACCACTGAAGGGCAGACCGATGATGAAGAAGTTGTGGAACTACAAGGAATGTGGGATTTCATCCTCCCACAAGAAGAGGATCAAGAAGCATTTCCGGTTAGCACACGAAGCAAAAATCAACTTGATCCTCCCCAAACTACCCCTAAACAGAAGGGTGCAAGCCCTGCAACCAAAGATAAGGTCGCAACAAAGAAAACAACTCCTAGAGCGACCCAATTTAGCCCAGCCCAATCAGATCAAGCACCTCCATCAAGAACACTGATAGTGTCAGATGAAATGGAGTATAACATTATCGATGACATGAAAAAGACTAGGGCTAATATCACTCTTTACGAATTGAGCAAATTGAAACATCAACAGAAAATAATGATGAAAGAATTACATGCCATGCCAATTACATCTTTACCTACAGCTGTAGCTTCCCACAACATGGGAAGACCTCCAACCAACATGATCAATAAGATTGATCCGAATGACATTGCCTTGATTGGAGGAAGGTCAAGATCCCATACTCCTCCTTTTCTTCTCACTTATGAAATTTTCAATAAAAACGTGCACAATTGCCTGATTGATTCTGGTGCTTCAACGAATATTCTACCCAGATCAATATGTGCCAAATTGAATGTTCAGCCTCAGAAATCTGCAGTGCGCATAGTTCAACTTGATCGATCTCAAGTCGAAGTGATTGGTGAACTTAACCAGGTGACCATAAGATTGTCGTCTAACCCGAAAGTATGTCAGGTTATCGACATTCTAGTAGCTGATATCCCTGAATTCTATGGTTTAATTCTTAGCAGGGATTGGTCCGAGAAACTCCACGGATATTTCTCAACCGATTGGTCGCACATGTGGTTACCCTACAACGGCAAACCCAATCAAATAAAGGTTGAACGAGAATTGCACCAAAAGTACATAGTGACAGAATTGGAAGGAGAGAACGAAGAAATAGCATACAACAGCAGTATCATAGGCAATTACTCGGTAGATTCTTTCCTCGGCAATTTCAATGCTCACAGCTCACCTTACTTAGAAAACTCAGTTTTGTCCCAAGTTCAAATTTTTTCCCAAACTGATGATTCAAAGTGTTTTAAATTTTTAGATAACTCTGTAAATGCATCTTTGTTTTGGAAATTATATTTTGATGGCTCTAAATCTAACGAGGGAGCAGGAGCAGGATGCGTTCTGATTAACCCAGATGGGAACAAGACCATGCTTACATGCAGACTTGAGTTCGATTGCACAAACAATACAGCGGAATACGAAGCCTTGGTGCAAGGCCTATACAAAGCAATCGGCTTGAATGTTAAGTATCTTCAAGTCTTTGGAGATTCTGAAATTGTCGTCAAATAGGTACATAACACCATACATTGCCTGTCAAGTCATTTAAAGCACTATCAATCTTTAGTACAAGATCTGACTTCACATTTCATAGCATTCAATATTTCGTCAATCCCAAGACTCCAAAATGCGGGCGTAGACCTGTTAGCTAACGTAGCCTCTAGACTGATTCCCTCCGAAGATTTTAGTCCCGATAGGTTTTCAATAGAATTAATCTTTAAACCATCCATCCCTGACAACATCACCAACTGGAGAGTATTCAATGACGATCCAGACATTGTAAATTTCCTCACTTCTGAAGGATCCTACTCAAATCAAATAATTGACGAAGACCATCATGATCACCAAATTCAGCAAAATAGCACTGATAATGCTATACCTAAGTCGGTGGTTAAGTTAGAAGATTTATATGATTTGAAGAGTCGGTTTAAAAGGTCTGCCAATTCTAAACTCTACAGTTCAACTCTGAACTATGAATTAGTGAACCTAGGAACCGATCAGAAGCCACAAAACGTTAATCTAGGCCACGGCCTAGCCCCTGAGGAAAAATCAGCATATATCCATCTTCTGAGACAATACAAAAACGTTTTTACGTGGAATTACGATGAGCTGAAAACATACAACACTTCTATCATTCAACACACTATCCCTATGATTGAAAATGAAAAACCTGTCCAGCAGAAGCTCAGAAAAATCCACCCCAACTTAGAAAATCAGATAAAGACTGAGCTAAATAAGTTGTTGAGAGCCAGAATAATTTTCCCCGTCAGACATTCCAAATGGGTATCCAATATGGTGCCCGTTAGGAAGAAAAACAGAGATATTCGAATCTGTATTGATTTCCGGAATCTCAACAAAGCCTGTCAGAAAGAAAATTTTCCTCTCCCACCTATGGAGCAAATACTATAGGCAGTAGCGGGCTCAGAATTAATGTCTTTCCTGGATGGATTTTCAGGATACAATCAAGTGCTGGTACATCCCGATGATCAGTTAAAAACCACATTCCGAACCAAATGGGGCACATACGCATATCGGAAGATGCCATTTGGTCTGATCAATGTCGGCGCTACCTTTCAGAGAGCCATGGACATCGCGTTTAAAGGTTTGGTCAATAAATCAGTAGTGATTTACCTGGATGATATAACAGTGTACTCCAAGAAGCGAAGCGACCATCTCAAAAATTTGAAACAGATCTTTCAAAGATGCTTAAGGTATGGAATTTCACTTAACCCAAAGAAATCTTTTTTCGCATTAAGTGAAGGGAAATTGCTCGGATTCATAGTGTCGAAATCTGGTATTCACATTGAACCTGACAGAATCAAAGAAATTTCCGAAATATCCATACCCCATAACAAAAAGGCCATGCAATCTTTCCTTGGACAAATCAATTTTGTAAAAAGGTTTGTCCCCGATTTTTTACGTATTATTTCTCCTTTACAAAATATGATAAAAAAGAATTCAAATTTTAAATGGGGCATAGATGAGCACGAAGCATTCAACTTGATCAAACAAGCTATCATCAACGCTCCATCTTTAGCTACCCCAAATTTTTCAGAATCTTTCATCTTATACACTTTTGCCTCAGAGAAATCTTATGCCGCGATTTTGACTCAAGTAAATCAAGAGAAGGCGGAAGCTCCAATCGCATTCTTTAGCTCAAACTTAAAAGGTGCTGAACTCAATTACTCAGACGTGGAGAAACAGGTTTATGCTGTTTTCAGAGCGATCGAATATTTCAGACCTTTCTTACTTAAAGCCCATACCAAAGTCACAGTACCGTTTCCAGCGGTAAGAAACCTTTTGGTACAGAAGGATGTGGGCGAAAAGAGAGAAAATTGGATTACCGCTCTACAAGTATACGATCTTGAGATCAAACCAGCAAACATCGTAAGGGGGCAAGGCTTCTGCAAGATGTTAGCTGGAGCATCGCAAATTCCTGAGAACTCATCTGAAGAGGTACACACGTATGAGGTAAGCCTAAACGACGCAGAATCATTATATGCAGACACCATTTATTATCTTAAGAACGGGTATGCTCCATCGCACTTGGATCACACCAAGAAAAGAGCTCTAAGATTGAAAGCTAAACAATACCAGCTCATAAATGATGTTCTGTTTAAAAGGAATTACGATTCTGTACTTCTTAGGTGTCTTGAGAAAACTGAAGCCGAAAAGGTTTTGCAGGAACTCCACGATGGACCAGCAGGTGGACAATATGCTGGAGAGACTACTGCGCATAAGATCTTACGTGCAGGATATTATTGGCCCACGCTGTTCAAAGACTCATACGATTACGTAAGAAAATGCCAAATCTGCCAGACTGCTGCGGGGAAACAAAAGAAATCATCCATGCCACTACAGCCGGTCAACATCGAGCAACCATTCAGCCAATGGGGCTTGGACATAATAGGTGAGATCGTTCCTCACTCTTCTAAGCAGCATAGGTATATCCTCACGGCAACAGATTATTTTACTAAATGGGTAGAAGCAGTTCCTCTCAAGACAGTTAATTCTGAAAACATTATTGAATTCATAGATCAATTTATCATCACTAGGTTTGGATTGCCAACGGCCTTAATGTTTGATAATGCATCATACTTTTCTGGAAATGCAATGACTGAGTTTGCATTAAAAAGAGGGTTCAAATTGAAATATTCTGCTAATTACTATCCGCAAGGTAATGGGTTGGCTGAATCAACAAACAAAAACCTAATCAGGATTATCAAAAGAACAGTCGACCAAAACCAAAAGAATTGGCACAAAGCTCTGGTAAATGCTTTATGGGCAGATAGAATCACGAAGAAAGCTTCAATCAACACTTCTCCCTTTAATTTAGTTTATGGGAAAGAAGTGGTTCTTCCAACTCACTTAGTCATTCCCTCTTTGTCTTTAGTACAACACATCGATGAAGTATCTACTTCCTCTTTGCAATTAAGAAAAATGGAGATAATCAAACTAGAAGAACGCCGAGAACAAGCTAAGAAAACCCATGCTCACCACCAAGCACTAATAAAATCCTCTTTTGACTCAGCCATCATAACCAGAAAGAAATTTCAGATGGGAGATTTAGTTTTGAAATGGGATAAGGCTCATGAAGAAAAGGGCAAGCATGTTATAGACATTTTTGTGCCTTACAGCTATAAGCATGAAATGTCCATAATCTAAGGGATCCAAAGTCCCTAAACATGTTGTTCCTACCCCTAGAGGAACAAGGCTAACAAACCACAGCAATTCACAGAAGTTCTCCACCAGAAACTGCTCAAAAACAAGTCAATTCAGGATCAATTCAGAGGCTCCACTAGCTGTCTGCGCTGAAATGCAGAGATTACACTGGCTAGGTGCACTGCAACGTAGGTAGAAGCACTACCAGGGTCTGCTGAGCGGGAAGTGACAAATGGCAAGTTCATTCAACGAGGTGGAAAGACCTTGGAAGCTTCCAGAATCTTCTCCAATGACACTTGCCTCAATGGATTTGACTAGTGATGAGTAAGAGGCTCTTAGTCTCCAAGTGGAAGCAAGAACTGACAGAGGGAGAGGACACTAGTCAGATCTCAAGCTGACTCATCCTCTCTCCAAACATCTATATATGGATCTCTCCTATATGAGATCCAGGAGGCTGGAATTTTGTTATTGCAAAGAATTGCTGTTGGTTTGAGATTGGAATCATTGGGTGCTTAGTGCTTTGAAGGAAGGTGAAGATAGGAATTTCATTTGCTGGGAAGGAGATGTTGGATTGGAGCCCTCTTGGTTGTATCTCCTCCTGAACCTTGTTATTCATCAATAAAGCTATCTTGGTTTCTCCTATATATTGATGTATCTTTGATGTATGATTGTATTAGTATGTTTAGTTTATTTCTAATCCTGAACTAGTTATGAATATGAATCTATGTCTTTGTGTAGTGTTCTCTTCTTGTGATCTTGCAGGAACCTGTTGAAGCTAGGCGAGCGAGAAGGCAAGTAGCTAGGAACTCTCAAAGAGAAGAGAAACCAGATCGAGAGACAAACGGAAGACACCGGTTAGTCCATCCATCTCTCTCAATTCTTAATTCATAAAGGAAGAATACTAGAATAGTTGTTTCTGTTTGTTGCTAAGGCACTGTCACACCTTAGGTGGATAGGATCGTCCTACATAGGCATTTTTCCCCACAACAAATTGGCGACTCCACTGGGGAGATCTGTTTAGTCATTTTATTTGTGTTTCTATCATTGTTTGTTTCATAGACTCAAGAGCAGCAATCGAACTGCATCTGCTATTTTCAGATGCAAAGTAGACAGCTGCTGCTTTGATCCAATCACTGGATTTGTCTATGATCTGAACAATGGAATCACAAATGATTTGATGATCCTTTGTGATAGATCTTAGCCCTCCCTCAAATCATCCCTTTGATTGTACCTTGCTTGTTGCTTTTATTTGGCCTGAAAGTGTAGATTAAATAGCAAACTCTAACCCAGAACCCAGAAACAACTCTCATTTCTACTTCAGCGCAGACTCTGTGAAGAGGTTCTACATTTCAACGCAGGTCCCGTGAAGGTTACCTACGCTGAATGTCAAAACCTCTGTGTTGGGAGTGCGCTGATCCAACTTAGGCCTTGTGCAGCTGGGGTTCTCTGCTCTGTTTTGCCTTGTTTTGATCTTTGATTTCTACAGCCTGTAACCAGCATAGGTACCTGTCTGATAACTCCTTTTCTCTGCTTAAATTCCGCCTCCTTTTTTACAAAAAGACTGTGAGTGTTTTTATGTGTTTGTGGCATCATTTACATTTTTCCTTTGCAAGAGTGAAATAGTCATCCTGTAGCCCTTGATTCAGATCTGTTGATTGTGATCTTAGGAGAGAGTTCATTGGCTGTTTACAGTTGGTTATACATTCATTTTTGCTTTTGGTTTGAGTTTGTCTCTTTTGAGTGTCAAAACAAGTATTCATTTCGAAAATCGTAAAGTGTTGTATTCTCTTCTACCCTTTCTGATTTCGAAAAAGTAAACTTGTTTGTATTTGTCATTTAAAAGAAAATTCAAAGTTGTACAAAAAGCTTTCTTTTTAGGCATCAATATTAAGAGAGCGGAAAACAAACACCTGCATTGTGCATTTTCATCTTGATAGTTTGCATGCTTGATTTAGGAAAAGTGCATTTAGAGTGTGCTGATTGCTCTTTGAGAAAAGATGGTGTCTTTCTTTTCCCTTTGTAGCTAGGATTTTCATGGTTGAAAAGATATAAAAGCTTGCATATCATCTTTAGACTGCATTTAGGAATTGTATCATACATCTCGTGGTGATCCAAAAAGGAAAACTTCTAAGAAAGATCAACCTAAAATAAATTGAATGAACTTAACAACGCTTTGTAACTTAACGCACAACATAGAGGTCTAGGCTAGAGACGTGTTCCAGCGTCGTAAAGCCTGGTGACTGTCGATCTCGCTGATGGTGGGTGATTCCTCCTGAGGGACGATAGCGCCAGTACGGATTGTGCTCCCACGTACCGTCGAGTATATATTGGGAGACCCCTATAGGCATAAAACCTTTATCCTTAGGAAGCCGTGTCGGCTGCCCTACTGATCGCAATGCACTGAACACAGCATTCAGGAAGATTGACCGCCCGTACCTTAAAAAGTATTCTGCGGTTTTGCGAAAATTTTGGCACACCCTCTACCTAGAACTCCAGAGCAGTTCCTTTTGGCCTTTTTTAGACTCTATAACGGAAAAAGTCCATCCGAGCATTTGTCACTTCGGGCTCGTTAAAACATCGAAGGAGACTAGAGTCATCTTTAGCTTTTTCTTGACTCTTTAAAATTGAAAAAGCAAGTTGTGTCTAAAGCGTCTAAAAAATTCATTTATTCGGAAACACACTTTCCCCTTTTTGTATTTTGGTTGATCGAGTAATCCACAATCGTGGAAGAAAGTCAATTGAAACCCCGTCGTTCGCGGAGGCTTACGAGTCAACCGTCTTTGTCTCCAGAATCGAAAACAGTACGGACAAAGCGAACTCGTTTAACCGGTTCGAAATCTCCTATCAAAGTTAGAACAAGTGTTCCAACAACATCTGAGATTCCGGTTACTCCAAACATTTCTGGAAACCCTGCCTCTACAGAAGAAGTTCAATAGCCACAGAGGGACAGTGATACTAATCCTAATCTGAGAACAAAAACTTGTGTTACTGAACCGTATCTGAAACCAGTAAGAGGTCAGAGAGTCTTGTTCTTCAAACATATGTCGCTGTTGATTCAACCCCTTCTTCGGCACCAGAAATATTTTACGGACCTGACGGTCTTCCCCTTCCACCTGGTTTGATTGCGATAGAGGAAATTGTAGAAGATCTGCAAGCAAGTACTCCAACACATTTTGGAGTCGGGGTCACTCTATTTCCTTTGACATCAGAAGTTAGTCTACCACCAGTGGAAGTTCCTGTAGAATCACTAGGTAATCTCTTGGATAGACTCAAAATGTCTGAACAACCATCAACATCTAGGACTATGTTGAATGACACAGCGACAACAGAACTCCCTGCCGTCACTCCGACAATGTTTGCCGGCATACCATCTGTCCCGACTAGCTCACAATAGCTAGAAGGAGTCCACCCAGGGACTATTTTGACAGTGTGGTCCGTTCCAGTTTGTTCCTCCGGAATAATATCCGACAACTCTTATGTTGAAACTCGCCAGATCGATCCATTTGGAGGTCAATTTGGGCAATCCAGTCCCCAAGGAAAAACAATCCCCTTGAGTTCTGGATTGCCACCATATGGGGGGCAGTATGCCCTTTCATTACCCCCTCCGGGAGGATATCCATACGGGAGTTCACAACAATATTCAAGTTATACTGGAGTTACATCAAGTGGTTGGGTACCTATACTACCTCAACAACCAAGGGTTGTGTATTCTATGCAACAATGTGTACCTATGTCGAACATCCCGACCACACCGGCTATTGTGACAGTGTCGCAAGTTCAAACGTTGCCTGTTGTATGTCAACCTCAGATTTCTCAGGTTGTAATGCAACAGCCCCTTGACCCTGTGACTCAACCACAATCGCCTACTGGTGGGGCGACACAAGTCCAAACAGGTACAATTACCCCACACCTTGGTCCGACGGTTAGTATAGCGCAACAGAACATGGCTTCGCAACCATGGTTGGTGCAATACCAACAACCACAATTCCAACAAGTATACCAAGGTTCTGAGCAGCAGATCTTTGCGAACAGTGGACAACCGTACATTCAAAATGGTCAAAATCAACCACTTTACGGTGGTCATGTCCACCAACTGTATCAGTCATACCAACATCAATTACATTATGCTGGTATGCAAAGGCCAACTGCTCAGGCAATTCCATCGTATCCTGGGTATGCTTCACCTAACCTGAATCAACAGTTACCATTCGTGGCAACTTTAGAGTTACCCGATTTACACCGGTTGACAAACGATCCAATTGCTTACGCCCCTTGGTGGCCAGTGATTCCTCACAAACTTCCTTCAGACATTCCTAAATTTAATGGAAATCCAGGTGAAGATCCATCGAATCACGTGATGACATTTCATCTATGGTGTTCATCAAACACCCTGAATGATGATTCGATAAGGCTTCGCCTTTTTTAGAGGACGTTAACGGGTCCAGCGGCAAAATGGTATATTGAATTGCCTAGAGCTTCGTTCGACAATTTCAGCACCTTAGCCACGACATTCTTAACCCATTTTCAATTACCGATAAGGTATGAAACGGGAACGGAAATCTTAACCAACTTCAAACAGACGACGGCCACTCACATATCTGATCATATACATGAGTGGCGGCGTCGTCGTAGGATGGTAAAAACGTACGTTCCCGATCAGCTATTAGCTGAATGGTTTATCAAGTCGTTACTTCCTGCTATAACGGAAGATGTGGAAAAGGGGGGAGTCGTAATGGAAGAGCAAGTTATCGCTCGTGCGCAATATCTAGACTTAGTCTACACTCAGTCTGGCACGCTCTACGACAAAATACCTAACGCCCCTAGACTGGAATTCTCAATTCCTCCTCCTCCTAAATCAAACAATGACTCTCATGCCGGTGATGGCGTGATTGGCACGACAAACACGAAGTAGACAAAGGACAACTCCAAGAAGGCCCGTAAGACTTCAGATCAAAATGCAAAAGATGAAATTCTTGCTTCGGAAGTAAATGCCGTATCAGCAGATAAGGGCAAAGAAACCAAACAACCAGGAAGCAAGAAGAAGCAAAACAAAGGGAAGAAGAAGAAACAGGGTGAATCATCCCCTAAAAAAACTTCTTCAAACCCTCCTGGAAATAGGAAACCTCCTCCCTCAGGGTGTCAGATATGTGATGAGGATCATTGGACGAGAGATTGTCCATACAAAGCTGAGCTTAAAAGGTTCTTCAAGAGTTCGCAAACCTCAGTTGTGTTAACTGATCCGTTTCCAAATCCAGGTCAAAATCTAGTTGATAGTGGAAATGCTTCCCCGTCGCAAGTGCTTATGTTGTCGATTTCCAAGCAACAAAATGATGCTTTGATTTCAACAAGGAACAAAGATTACGGGAATCCACAGCTGTCGAACGACAAGGAAAAAGATCAACCAAGCAGTTCGACAACAACTTTGACAGAAGTTGTACCACCCATCTTTCCTGAATTAGCAATAAAACCGCCAAAGGGAGTAGTACACAAATCGACATTTAATCCTCGCACCAGAGCAGCGCAGCATTATAACATAGTGGAAGATTTGGCCCAATCGCCATCCGCTATGTCGACTCTTGATGTATTACAAAATTGCCCATCCCAAAGGCAGACGTTGTTATCAGCCATTGGTGGGGTTGATCCTAAGGATTCCAATCTTGTATCCTTTGACCACAAAGGATACGATCCTCAGTTACCAGCTCAACTAGCTTTCCTTATCCAAGTGAAAGCCCTCAACAAAACTGTTCACCGAACAATTATTGACGAGGGGGCATCTACATGTATTATGTCGATGAGTTGCTGGAAAACTTTAGGATCTCCAACCTTGTCTCAATCTTCGACAACATTAAAAGCATTCGACGGAAGGACATATACCCCATATGGTATCCTAAATAACTTGAAGGTTGAACTAGGGGGAAAAACGGTAGAAATAGATGTTGAAGTCATCGATGGGAATCTTGATTACAACATCCTACTAGGAAGACCATGGATCTATGCCATGGCAGCTGTTGTGTCGACCTATTTTAGAAAGATTGCATTTCCTTTTCAAGGGGGGATTACGATCGTCGACCAACAAAACTTCCTCCCTAATGGTTCACAAGTTACAAGAAGCATTCCTATGATCCATGGAAGCCCCCATTCACTTCAGAATATCGGAGTAGGCCTACTAAAAGATCCTATACTAATGGGAACTTTCGCTCTTCCACCTCCGATCGATTTGGCGGAAGTAGCGTCGATAGGTACCTGCAATATGATATCTTCCACGAAGATTTCAGAAGACGATATCGACATGGATCATGCAATGGTTTTGCCCCCAAGCCCAATAGAAATATTGTAGAAATCAATGTTTCTGGCATGGGAGGAAAACCCAAGTCAACGCTCATCAAGCGTTTGGGTAGATAGGTCTAGAGAATATGGTACCCCATTAGATCCTTGGTCGTGAGTGCATGGAACCGACGAAGGAATTCTACAATCAATGTTGATTGAGGGGGCACCATGGAATGATAGCCACCATTGTTCCTTTCTTCCGGATTGTGAAGAAGATACTCATGATGACCTTTATCACCCTTCAGTCTTTGAATTCCTATCAAATACTGTAAATACGGTGGATTCCGAGCGCATCCTATCCAATATTGAAGAGACTATAGCCATAAATATCTCGACCAAAACAGATGTTGTAGAGAATATTTATGTTGGCAAATGTTGTTCTCCTTCAGAACTGGAAATATATAACACTCTTTTTCGCGAGTTCAGAGATGTCTTTGCTTGGTCATATGATGAAATACCAGGCATCGACTCGAGTATCATTGAACATGAAATTAAGATGTATCCTGATGTCAAACCAGTAAGACAATGGCTTCGGCAGGTGCACCCCAAGAAAGCCGCTGCCATTAAGGCAGAAGTTGAAAAACTTCTCCATGCTGGTTTCATCTACCCGGTTCCTCTAACCGATTGGGTATCGAATATTGTCCCTGTTATGAAAAAACAAGGAACAATCAGAGTGTGCGTCAATTATAGGGATGTAAATCAAGCTTGTCCAAAAGACAACTACCCTACACCCTTCATCGACCAGATAATTGATGAATGCGCTGGATGTGAAATCTTTTCATTTATGGATGGATTCTCCGGGTATAATCAAATAAATATCTGCCCACAGGACCAGTCAAAGACTGCATTTATTTTTCCGTGGGGCACATTCGCATATCGAAAATTACCCTTTGGTTTAAAGAACGCTGGGGTGACATTTCAGAGGGCAATGAATTATGCTTTCCACGACATCAAGAACATCGTTCAACCATATCTCGACGACCTTCCGACTCACTCGCAAAAGCGGACTGATCATCCGCAGCATTTAAGGGCAATATTTCTACGTTGCTGACACTACAAGGTACGACTCAATCCACACAAATGTGTATTTTGCGTCAGTTCTGGTCGTCTACTTGGCTTTATAGTCTCCAAGGACGGGATTCGTCTCGACCCCTGTAAGGTTCAGGCAATCATAAATTTGCCTCCACCTTCAAATTTGCTTCAGATTCAGAAACTCCAAGGGAAAGAAAACTTTCTGAGGAGGTTCATTCCAAATTACGCAGAACTTGCTAAAGGTTATACTCGTCTTTTGAAAAAGGATGTAGCTTTTGTCTGGGATCAGGTGGCGCAAGCTTCCTTTGACGCTCTGAAAGATTCTCTAGTAAAAGCATCATTAATGTATGCCCCGGACTATCAAAGAGATTTTAACCTGTATCTGGCTGCAGCGGATACGACCATTGCAATGGTTTTAGTTCAAGAAGTCAATGGAATCGAACACCCTATATATTATTTAAGTAGAAACTTAAATGATACATAAAGTAAATATTCTTATGTTGAAAAACTAGCGCTTGCAGCTGTTCAAACGATACAAAGGTTTCGACACTATGTCCTCTTTCGGAAAACTACCATTTTGTCTGATTGCAACCCCATGACTTATATATTGTCGCGACAGTTGCTGGGGGGCAAATATTCAAAATGGATAGCAATCCTTCAAGATTTTGATCTGGAATTCGTAAAATCCAAATCAAAGAAAGCTCTAGTTTTCGCGGAATTATTATGCGATCTCCCATCGTCGTCCAACGATGAAACATCCCAAGAATCAATCGTGGACGAAAGTTTGTTTCTGATATCCACAAGCGATGAGTGGTATGGAGATATAATCGTTTATCTCCAAACCCAAAATTTCAGGTCTAACACCTCTCACTCAGAACAAAAACGTATACGATACCAAGCAAAAGACTACATGATCGTCGGTGATACGCTTTACTGTCGTGGTATCGATATAGTTCTGAGAAGGTGCCTCACCCATGAGGAGGCCGAAAAAGCCCTGAATGAGTGTCATTCAGGCGCGTGTGGGGGGCATCAATCTGGATATGCTACAGCACATAAAATTTACGAGCATTTTCGACAGGATACTGTTCTGGCCGCCATGTTCAAAGATTGCATAACCGCAGTCAGAAGTTGCCATGCTTGTCAAATTTTTGATAGCAAAACCAGAAGACCACCCACACCTTTACAGCCAATAGTTGATGTAGGGCCTTTCGCCAAATGGGGCATCGATTTCATGACATGTAACCCCACCTCAACCAGGGGGCATGGGTATATTATAGTCGCCGTTGACTATTTTACCAAATGGGCCGAGGCAATGCCTACATTAGATAACACTGGTGAAACAGCTGCCCTTTTCTTTTTCAATCATGTAGTCGCCAGATTCGGTGTACCACAGGCTATAGTTACGGATCATGGATCGCATTTTCGCAATCACATGATGGTTGAATTAGCTGCCAAGCTAGGGCTATCTCACGACAGCTCTACCCCATATTATCCGCAAGCCAACGGACAGGTTGAAGCGATCAACAAAGTCCTGAAGTGTATGTTGCAAAGGATGATCGGAGTTCACAAAAGAAGGTGGCACCTAATCCTGTACTCGGCCTTGTGGGCTTACCGAACATCGGTAAGGAATGCGACCGGGTTCACACCTTTCCAACTGGTGTATGGCCTGGAAGCAGTCTTGCCAGTCCAGTGTGAAATCTCGTCTCTTAAACTCGCAATTGATCTCCTCCCCGGAACTTCAGAAGAAGAGGCCCATTTCTTGGAATTAATCCAATTGGATGAAACCCGTCGTGATGTCGCTTTGGCTAACGAAGCCCATAAGAAACGAGTCAAGGCGTAGTTCGACAAAAATGTCAAACCCCGTGTCTTCTCAGAAGGTGACTTGGTCTTGCTTTAGGACCAAGAATCCGATAAATTGGGAGCGGGTAAATTTAATTCTTTATGGATGGGCCCCTATATTGTTAAACGAGTGTTAGCAAAAGGAGCCTACGAGTTAATGGATTATGACGGAATTCCACTGGCGCAACCCCGTAATGGGTTGTACCTCAAGCGTTACTAGTAACCTGTATGCTTTTATTGTATTTTGTTTTCGCTAAAGTGTTTGTTTTGGTCGAGTAATCCACCTTTTTACATTTATTGCAGATGACAAACCTTTTGGAGATATGTGTTGGATATGCCGACGGAGCGAGTCGTAGTTCGCGGAACCTGTCCTCCGCAGCTTGGGCCATTTTTGATCCAAGCGGCGAGTTAGTATGTTTCAGAGGTGTATGTATTGGGCAATCAATGAATAACATCGCTGAGTATAGCGCGTTGATAGAACTACTCTCTGATGCCATCACCCATGGTATACGCCGACTAATCGTCAGGCTAGACTCACAACTCGTAATACTACGACTCAATGGTATATATTCCGTCCGCAACCCAGCTATTTATCCCATGTTCCTAAGGGTTAAGATTTTGGAAAGACAATTTGATTTAATTCAATACCAACATATTTCCAGAAGCTTAAACACATTAACTGACTCATTAGCAAACTATGTGTTAGATAGACATTTGCGACATTTATAAGAAGAAACACATCATCAATGTTGTACATATGGATCACATAACTCAACCAGAATAAAACCCTGAAAATCTATATATATATATAAGTTGTTTATGGTTTACATATAATGTTCTGTAACCAAGACAAAATCGGTCACATGACCCAAAAACTCAAAAATGCTAGGGGGCACCCTAGTCTAGTGATGCTCATGATAGCACATCACGGCCTGTGCGATCATGCGTAAGAGACGAGTCCATCGTCTAGGTACACCAGTGGTATGCCGCTGCAACTGTAAAGGTAAATCGTCGATCCTTACATCTGGAATGCCGAGAGTAAGGCTCTCAACCTGCTCCTGCACAGCTATAAGGGTCTCGGCCACATCAAGGTCATGAAGAATAACCCTCCCAGCAGTCTCCCCTGCTGGGGCAGCGGCTGGCGCTCTCAGGCGAACTGCTGGACGAACAGGACCAACATCTGCATGCACACATGAGTTTGATTAAAGTCTTGATAGAATAAAGCACAAGGACGTTATAAATAAAAACAGTAAACAGTGATATGCTCGAAGATTTTACCAATAGCGCCCCACTGCTCGCCGTCCGGCAGTACCAAATCCGGATCGCCCCGGAAATCCATGCCAACATATGGATACTCGGAATAGACCATCTCCTGACGCTCGAACCACCTGAAGAAGGTATCAGTGAAAGAAATATGAGATTGACCGGCATGCCTAGACATGGGATCAACCCGTCTCTGCATGCGTGGTTCAGTAGGAGAAGGCAAGTCGAGTGCAATGTACTGCGGCTGCATCAGTGGTATCTTCTCCAAAGCAAAGGCGGTCAAAATAGAACCAAACCCAAAGTTCTTCAGATTCCCGTCCTTTACCTTGGTTAACTGACTTTTCATCTGAAGAAGTACTGCATCACACCAGTTGAATATTTTCGGTGGGAGACACTCCAAGGCATGCTGCACATAGGATCTGTTGGCTACGTGAAGAGACGCGCTACCGGCCATCCTACCAATAGTATATAAGATAGACCTGAGGGACCTGTCAGCAATCTCACGGATAACGATCTTGCCGTCTCTGCTCGGCTGAGATCCTTCCCTGCAATACTGGCGGACATAATCTCTCACAAAGTCACTCCCTCGGGCCGAACCTGACAAAGAAATGGGGGCACCCCGCCTCGACAGGCCAGTCAAGAAGTAAATGTCTACTACGGTCAAGGGGATAGATTTGCCCCTAATCTGAAATACTTGGTTGATAGGATCCCAAGCGTTGAGCAAATACTGCAGTAGAGAGATCTGTTGTCTCATGCTAGAGATACGGAAGAACTTCAGCAGGCCACAGTTCCGCAGCGCGTTCACCGTGACAGGATCATGTAGGGAAATCATGTCCTCTTCTTCATGCTCTCGTTCTCGCCATGTAAGGGTCATTTTGCTCAAAGATCCCTGCAAAACAAACAAGAGAAGGAGTAAGATCCTGATTTTGATGCAAAACAGGCAAAATTTTCATCAAAAAATGTGCAACAAGTTCCTCTTTTTCGCCCAACGCACCTGCAGGAGTGGTTCACCTGCGTTGAATGTCAAACTGCCTTCATACTGGCTGACATTCAGCGCAGGTTTCGCTAGGCACAGGGTGCGTTGATGGGAAAACGAGCTCATGAAACCCCAGGGGCTCAGAAAAACAGGAAAAGAGGCACAGAATGCAAAAAGGAAACCATGAAAAGAAAGAGCTAGGTTTTAGCTCCTACCTGGTCCAGACGGCGCCGAGAATCGTCCACAGAATCTCCCGGAATCAGCTGGTGAAAATCAAGGGGGAAGAGGCACCGCCAAAGCTCCAACAAACCAAGTTCAAATGAAATGGTAAAATGAGAGGTAAAAACACTTTTTAATTGTTTTTTACGTAGTTCAAAGCAAAATATTAGGGTTTTAATCTCATTTTCAAGCCAATGTTATTCATTTCTAACTAGTTTGATGCAGCAATTGAAGGTACAGTACTATCTTTGAAAAGGGCAAAGCTAGTTATGGTAAAAAATCAAAATTAGACCATGTTATCGAGCAGTTTTAGCACACAGTTCATGCTCGTTAAAAAATAAACGCAAGATCCGAGCAGTTTTAGCACATAGTTCATGCTCGTTAAAAAATAAACATAAGACTGAGCAGTGTTTTTCCGCATTTAAGCTCATTAAAAAATGAACTATCTTCCGGTAAATAACCACCGTGAATGTAACATTATCAGCCATTAAAGCCTTGGTCGTGTTTGCACCGTCACCTCCACTTTTCCATTGGCCGATCGTTCACCTCCATATGATTGTTTACCCATTTTGAGGAACAGCTGCGAAGAGTGATTTCACTAGCCATCCTTGTGACACTGCCGTGATTGGAAAATTCCAACCCGTACCTGGAATCAGCTGCTAACCTGTTTTATCACTCGTTCCTCAAAAGACGAGTCTTCTTTAAGCTCTTTTCATCTAACTCGTAAAATATGAAAAGATTGCCGAGTTTTAGCCTTCCAGCTCGTTCAAGCGACCAGAAGTGCTATCCCTCCTCTAGATTTTAATATTTTTGGACCTGAGGGATTATTGCACAAAAAGATCGAGCACTTGTTTTGTTCGGCTCGTTAAAACTATCGAAAACTCATCCCTTCTGTATTGTTTTATACTTTTTCGGACTTAAGGGATTAGATGACGAAAAAGGACTTTTGGAGTTGACTTTACGTACCTTTTCAGACTCTCTAAAAATGAAAAGGACCGAGTTATCCTTGTCGTTAGACTCGTTAAATGCATTAAATAGCGACAAACTTGTCTTTAGATGAGAACGAGTTTCCCTATCGCTAGGCTCATTAAAACATAGCGATGGGCTTTCCCGAAGGGCAAGTTATAGAACAAGCATATGTTATCCTCCTCAAGCTTGACAAAAATAAAGAGGTACTGGTCAGCAATGACTGGGGAAAAATTGGGAGAAACTCAAGAAAACTTTGATGGTAGCAAGTCGCTCTTGAACATGACACTTTTCCTCCGTACCACAGTCGGGTTGGGTTGTTTCATTCACCGGTCACATCACCATGGTCTCGCCATACCATCCATATTTGGGGTAATGCTACCGATCCATCGCATAAGTGTCGCCATATGTTCAAGAGAAGTCGTTCAGAGAAGTCACCCGTGTCCCATCCACTACCATACATTATCCTTCATTCTTTTCATGACCGCCACCCTGAATCATATATCATCAGATCGTTTTCACCTCCATCAAAATCATTAGCTCCGTTCTGTGTCATTGATGTGGGATTCATTAAGGCCCTCCTTTGACGGATCACTTCTTGTCGACATCAACTCATTATCCAAGAAGTTGATCTAGGAACAACCCCTTCAGTACTTTGAAGCTTGCATGCCTCAATGGCAAGTTTCTCACTTCTGGCGACAGGTATACATCAATGACCTTCGATCGAAAGATTTTGCGTGGTGTTCGACGCCAAGTCCTTTATTCACACCACGTGAATTGTACTGCAGTACCTTGAGGGTCATTATCATTATCGGTGATTCCTCTCGCGCTTGTTAAACGGTTTACCTCATTGATCGGTAATCAAGCGATGTCTTTCCATGTTCGACTTCAGAACAATTCTCACATGGATCGACTTGTACTTAGAGTGAAGATCGAACGAGTTTGAAGACCCCGGATCTAGTTTCATCCATCCGGGCTGCGATGTATATTCAGGAAAGATAAAGACATTGACATGTACATCATTGCAGCAGATAATCATCCTACCCAAAGGATGATAATTTCATCAAAATTATCAGTCTACCATCAGACGATTGTCTGTTCTATGTACAGAAAAATGAATTTATAAAGCTGAGCATGGGAATGCCCGCCTCAGCTAGATCATGAAAGCAGTATGAAAAATAATGTATTGTATTGTATCTTATTACAGGTCTCCTCCCAGCATTGGATGAACTTCGGATCCTCCTAATAAAGCATTTCACCCGATAAACGACCTCATACTTTAGGGGGCAACTGTTATAGACATTTTTGTGCCTTACAGCTATAAGCATGAAATGTCCATAATCTAAGGGATCCAAAGTCCCTAAACATGTTGTTCCTACCCCTAGAGGAACATGGCTAACAAACCACAGCAATTCACAGAAGTTCTCCACCAGAAACTGCTCAAAAACAAGTCAATTCAGGGTCAATTCAGAGGCTCCACTAGCTGTCTGTGGTGAAATGCAGAGATTACACTGGCTAGGTGCACTGCAACGCAGGTAGAAGCACTACCAGGGTGCGCTGAGCGGGAAGTGACAAATGGCAAGTTCATTCAACGAGGTGGAAAGACCTTGGAAGCTTCCAGAATCTTCTCCAATGACACTTGCCTCAATGAATTCGACTAGTGATGAGTAAGAGGCTCTTAATCTCCAAGTGGAAGCAAGAACTGATAGAGGGAGAGGACACTAGTCAGATCTCAAGCTGACTCATCCTCTCTCCAAACATCTATATATGGATCTCTCCTCCATGAGATCTAGGAGGCTGGAATTTTGTTATTGCAAAGAATTGCTGTTGGTTTGAGATTGGAATCATTGGGTGCTTAGTGCTTTGAAGGAAGGTGAAGATAGGAATTTCATTTGCTGGGAAGGAGATGCTGGATTGGAGCCCTCTTGGTTGTATCTCCTCCTGAACCTTGTTATTCATCAATAAAGCTATCTTGGTTTCTCCTATATACTGATGTATCTTTGATGTATGATTGCATTAGTATGTTTAGTTTATTTCTAATCCTGAACTAGTTATGAATATGAATCTATGTCTTTGTGTAGTGTTCTCTTCTTGTGATCTTGCAGGAACCTGTTGAAGCTGGGCGAGCGAGAAGGCAAGTAGCTGGGAACTCTCAAAGAGAAGAGAAACCGGATCGAGGGACAAACGGAAGACACCGGTTAGTCCATCCATCTCTCTTCATTCTTAATTCATAAAGGGAGAATACTAGAATAGCTGTTTCTGTTTGTTCCTAAGGCACTGTCACACCTTAGGTGCATAGGATCGTCCTGCATAGGCATTTTTCCCCACAACAAAGCATACGAAATTTCAGAAGTTGTGGCTTGGTCCTTTTCAGATTGTAGAAGTCATAGGCCCATCAACGTTTGTGTTGCAGGATTTGGCAGGTAGAAGAGATTCTTTGCCTGTGAATGGACAGATTCTTAAAATGTATTTTCCATAAGAAGATCATTCTTCTATTTTTGTAGGATAGTTTTAGTTTCTTTTATTTTGTTTTTCTCTTTCTTATAAATAAAATCGGTTGTAAATGATCATTGAAAAGGATTCATGAAAGAGCACACTAACTCTCTATCAGATTTTGATTTCACTTGTACAAATAGCAAAGCTTTTCGAAAAATATGATTTTTATTATTGACAAATAGAGTTAAATTTAGCCTGAATAATGATATTAGTTTCAACCTTTCAAAAAACTTTGATGAAAGCAACCTTTGGTAAAAAATTGTTTTATGTCAGCACAATGAAAGCTTTCATCAATAATAAAATAAATATTCTCTGTAAAGCTGTTGTTTTCAAACTCTGTTATTGTCGTCCAGAGTCTTCTTAAGGAAAAACAATGACTTCCTCCCTGCAAAAGGAAACTGCAGCATTTAGAGAAACAATCCGAGAAAACACTATATCTCAAAGAATAAGAGGTCTCATCACGAGCCGGCTTATCATGATCACAGATATTATAACTTGCTGACTTTGCCAGAACTGTCTATCAAAACAGGACAATGACTCAAGATTATTGCAATCAAAAGACAAGGGGTGTCATCACGAGCCAGCTTGTTTAGCAAAAGTGTAAATCAAGTGAATGACTGTGTCATAATTTGGCCACCAAACCAAGACATTGTTCTTTAGAGAATAAAAAAGGAAAATGTGTCAAAAAGGATTTTTCTCTAAAGTGTTGTAAATAACCTCAAGCAGGAAAAAGGATCATTGCTGGATAACATGGTAACCCTGTCGAGCCTATGGACGCTTGCGGGCAGCAGAGGCTCTACCCACGACAAATGAGCATATTTTAAAGCTAGTACGTAGAGAAGACCTTATTTTATCTTTTAAAAAAGGACCGAGTAATGTCTGGTATGAATGCAAGAACTAAGCCTAGGGAAGCAGACAATTGGACCAAAACAAAGGTTGAAACAAAGTATCATTGACAGGATGAGGGGTAATCTACTCTATCTGTCCATAACAAAATTTAGACATATGAAAAATTTTCTGTTTCGGAAGTGGAAATGTCAATAGAAAGGCAGAGATAACTGGTTCTTCACAGTGAATCACCATTGTTGTGGTCACCAACAACCCCCCTCTTTGTTTAGTATTAGCAATAATATCAAGCAAAGGGGGACCCTTAACAAAAAATCTCAAAAATATTTTTATCAAAATTTTTGTATTTAACTCCCTAAAAGCTATATCGCATCGCAAAGAGAGAGTGAAGAGTTTTCCTATGCGCGTAAATAAGCTGCAAAGAAGCGATGTGAAATTCATCGCATCGCATATTTTGAAAGCGCCCTTAAAAAGAAAAACCTAAGGAATCGCCGATGGCCGATATGCGACGTCGCATATCGCAAACGTTGCATAAGCAGCATACGATGAGCAAATGAAAATTGCGATATCGCGATTTGCGATCTTACAAACTGTGATTTTGCGATTTGCGATCTGCGACGAATGAGACTATTAATTGCTGCGGTGCGAATCGCAGAAACCACTCATCGCAAAGTTTCTTCGGCATGATCTGTAAACCCAAAATCGAGCACGCACCTTAAGGGAAATTAAATATTGCACGCCTGAGCATCCAAAGATGATCGTGTTGCGTTTTTCGAAGAGTCAAGTCATTATGAGTGTCATGATTATGCATTCATTAGAATTTAAAGCTTTCATGTCAATCTTTTCGTCATGTCTCTTTTCCTTTGTGTAAACTGTAAGGCAACAACTAATATAAATCTATATGCAGGAAACATCCAAGGAAAAGGGGAAAGCGCCAATACTAGAAGAATAGAGAGGAGATGCCTTCGCAGATGAATGCCGCATGCAGTAGGGCCGCAAATTCCAGAGTATCACTCAACAGGCACTGATGAAAATAGACTATCCAAGACTCAGAGTCAAAGGCACACAAAAGCAGCATGTTTGCAAAAGATCCTGAAGCTCAGATTGGATAAAGCAAAAAGAAAAACGCTGAAAAGGGATGATGCTTCAGAAAAGCCTGGAACAAAGAATGGAAGCAATTTTCAATACGTAAGATTGTTCAGGCAACGAAATCCCTAACTCATTGAATCATTCACACGGCCAGAAACTGAAATAGCAACAGCACAATCAGTTTGAAAGAAATCTGGGTTATACTAAGTATACACACAGCAAATACACCCAGCCAGAGGAAGATTTTCAAAAATATCTTCTAGTTTGTCAGAAAGAGGTGCCAGCTTTTGTTATTTCTACTTTTATCGCCTGAGCAAAAGGAAAAGACAACCAGCCGACTCTTTCCAGGCGAACCTCACATTGCTTACAGCACTAAGGAGCAGATACAGAAACGGTTAGAAATTAGATTCAATTTTTAGAAATAAATTTGTTTTAGCAAAAGGGCGGCCATTTGAAGCCGTTCCCTAAATTTGTGTAATTAAGATTAGTTAGTTAGTAGTATTTAACCCTTCTCATGGCATTTGGAGAAGGGTCCGGAAATTTGTCAAAAAACTTGTCCTCAGAACATGCACTTTTGCACCCTCGGAGGTGGTTTTTGGTGAATGGATGGATCGAGATTTATTTATGTTTTCATTTTAATGTCTGCTACCGATGTTGCACTTTTGTACTCTTAGTAGATGTTAGAAGTAAGTAGAGATAAATCATTATTGCTTGAAGTTTGTGAGTGAAATCAGTCATAAATGGTACTTTTATCTCTTGATTAATTTCTGCTCATATTCTTAGAGTGATATACAGCTGAGTTGTTTATATGTTAATGTATGAATGTGTGGGTTACCATTTGGCACTTTTGTACGGTGGAGTCATTTGTTTGTGCTTGACATATGAATAACTGATTATGTGATATGCTGTTCACAACTGTTTTTCCTAACTTCTTATGCAGAATGGTTTATCTTAATTGATTTATATTCTTATGATAGCTTAATGATCTTTATTACCAGTTGTTGTATGAAATCTTTTTAGATCGCATAATGAAAGAATTTTACCCCGGGTTAGTATAGATTAGATGTGCTATTTTTGTTAGATTACAGTAGCATAGAGTCAGTTTAGAGTCTATAATTAAATTATTTTAAAATTACCTTTAGATTAGTATCTTCAAAATCTACACACACACACACACACACATCTTTTAGATTGGGAAGCTGGTCCCATTATCCCCTATTGGACCCGCTACACCAAACGGGCAAGGAGTCGCCAACCAGGTTCCCGACCGGGTGGGTATCCCCCTTGTTGTTGACCCGATTTCGGGGCCCTCAACAGTACCCAATCCCATGGATTGATGACCTCTTGGACCAACTGAAGGGGGAAAATATTTCAGCAATATTGAGTTGAAGTGAGGATATCACTAGGTACCAATCGAACCCTCCGATGTGTGGAAGATTGCCTTCAAAGCTAAGGAGGGCCTTTTCAAATGGTTGGTTATGCCTTTCAGATTGATGAATGCTCCTGCAACCTTCATGAGGCTAATGGATGACATATTGCGGCTATTCACCAACTCATTTGTAGTGGTATACTTGGATGATATCTTGATCTTCAGCCAAAGTTGGGAAGAGAACCTCCACCACATCCGACAGGTTCTCCAAACATTGTGGCAACACAAGTTATGTGCCAATTTGGAGAAATGCACTTTTGGCATGACCAAGGTTTAGTATCAGGGATAAATTATTGATGAACACGGGGTACATGCGGATCTAGCCAAGATCCATGTCTTTTGGGATTGGCCATCTCCAACCACTCTGACAGATTTTCACAGCTTTCTAGGTCTTGCCAACTTCTATCGCAGGTTCGTGTTGGGATTTTCTCATATCACTTGGCCCTTGAGTTAAGTCACCAAGGGAGGAGCGAAAGAAAAATTATTTTGGTCTGAATCTCAACAGAAGGCATTCACAGAGCTGAAAGATCGCCTCTGCTCGGCACCAGTTCTCGCATTACAAGACTTGAAACAACCATTTGAGGTCGAGACAGATGCCTCTGACTATGCTATTGTGGCAGTCCTTACTCAACATGGGCATCCAGTGGCATATCACAGTGAGACACTTTCAGGCACAGTCTATAAGTATCCCACTTATGACAAAGAGATGTATTCCATTGTGCAGGCCTGCCGAAAATGGAAGCATTACATTTTGGTGAAGGAAATAGTCATCCACACAGACCATTGACCCCTGCAGTTCATATAGACCCAAGGGAAATTGCAGAATGATCGCCATTAGAAGCGGTCCACGTACCTACAACAATTCCGTTTTAATATCAAGTATAAGAAGGGAAGCACTAATAATGTTGCAGATTGCCTCAGTCGACCACCGATCATGGCGTTAACCACTATGCTCAACTCTTGTGGGCACGAGACTTCTGATTGGCCACTTCTCTACAAAAGTGACCCAGAATTCGGCCGCACATACTAGACACTCTTGGAGGGTCAGCATGTTCCATATTTTCACCTCCAGGATGCCCTGTTATGCCACCTAGGTCACCTTTATGTTCCTTTAAGCGAGCGCGCCAAGATGATTTGGGAAGCACACTACAATTGGGTTGTTGGGCATTTCGGGGTCGAGAAAATGGTGGCATTATTGCAGAAGTATTTCTATTGGTAGAATCTTTGACAGGATGTTGAGAAGTACATTAGATCATGCATTGCTTGCACCATTGCCAAACCGACCATCAAGAAGCAAGGCCTCTATACCCTGCTACCTACCCCTAGTCGACCTTGGGAATCCATCTATATGGATTACATGTTAGGCCTTCCTTCCACTAAGCATGGAAATGAATGTGTTTTTGTGGTCGTCGATAGGTTCTCGAAGATGGCAATTATGGAGGCCTGCAAAAAGAATATCATAGTAGAAGCCACTGCTAAACTCTTCTTTGAACAAGTGTGGGTACACTTTGGGATCCCACAGTCTATCATCTCAAATCGGGACAATAGGTTCCTCAGTACATTTTGGTCTAGTCTCTGGTCGATGTTGGACACCAAACTCACTAAGCCCACAACCTTCCATCCTCAAACTGATGGCTAGACAGAGTTTGTCAACAGGATGATCGTACACATTCTACGCATGTAAAACTCAAAGCATCCATGCACATGGGATGAGAGTCTCCCCTATGTTTAGCACAACTACAACCGGGCTCTCCACAGCTCGACTAGCCACAGTCCTTTTCAGGTGGGCTTGGGATTCCAGCCACTATGTCCCATTGATGTGGCCATGCCATTTGCAGCTACTCATGCAGATTTGGCTCATGTCCAGTTCGAAATAGATAAGGCAAATAATTTCATTGAGCACATCCAACATATTTGCCAGCAGGTCCATGACATTATGGAGAAATCAAATGCCAAGTACAAGCAGCGACATGATCAACATCGGGTGCCACACAAGTTTCAGGTGGGCGATAAAGTCTTGTTGCATTTGCAAAAGGAACGGCTTAACGGAGCCTATTAGAAACTTAGAACACTCCAATATGGTCCTCACACCATTACCAAGGCTATGGGAGACAATGCATTTGAGCTCAACATTCCCCCATTCCTTGGCCTGCACCCAGTGTTCAATGTGGACTACCTTCAGCCATACTTTCCACCATTACTAGACACATCCGACATTGCAGAACAGCTCACACCCACAGAGTTATATACAAATTGCATGGAACAAGCTGCAACTGATCGAATCATGGACACACAGATCAAGCACACTCGCCAGAAGAATATCCAACTGTATTGAGTTATCAAAGTAGGCCAACTCCTTCACTAGGGCACGTGGCTCACCAGGGACCAATTTCAGCACAAGTTCCCTCATCTCATGGAGGAACTCAACATAATGGGGACCATTTCTTCCGAAGAGGGGAGGGATGCTCCAGGTGGATATTGGTGGCCACCCGCCAATTCCATTTGGACCTCCACCATTGCTTCTTTCAGTTTTTTAGTTTCCTTAATTGTAGCATAGTTTACTATTTTTAGCAATTTTTCAGGTCCCAAACTTTCGGAGCCATTTTGAGGCCCTAAATGACTTTTTTTGGAAATCTACCACGAGCATCTATATTTTTAAATTGTCTTTTCCATCATAGTCCTAGGACAGATATTTCCAACGGGCTATCATGTGTGTCAAACAGAGATAATATAACAAAGTCATGACCCCGAGAAGCTGGCTGTCCAACTCACACCAGAGGGGCCCATAAAGTCTTGGTGTTACATCTCCTCAAGTTAAGGTTTCGTTATTTATGGTTTTCTCTTATTGTTCAATAATAAAAAGGCCCTTGAGCCTCATTGTAAGGCAGTTCAGAGGCATGTAGCTTCCACATCTCTTCTCAGAGATAAGCTACCATTGCCCTAGCTGGTTTATTTCCATTCATGTTTGTAAGCATATTTTAGTATTTTACATTAATGAAATGAAGTATTATTTCTACTGCATCTCTGTGTTTATGGTTATCTCTGTAATTTGTTGTGTTCCTGTTTAAATCCAGATTAATCCCTTAGGTTAATAATATCAATCCCTTAGGTTTATCAATATAAGGGTTCATATTCCTAGGGTATAATATTATTCATAAGGTTTATAATATTAATCCTAGGGTTTAATAGAAATCTTGTGGGTTTATAATCATGGTCAACCATGTGCAACCATGGTCTAATGTCACATTGTGACAAGGATTGTTTCAATATGAAAATCAACCATGATCAACCATGGTAAAATGTCACATTGTAACAAAGATTGTTTCAATATGAAAATCAACCATGGTAAAACATGGTCAACCATGTTTATTTTAGGGTTTATAGTATTTATCTTAGGGTTTATATATCTTGGGTTTATAATATTAATTGTTGGGGTTTTTCCCTTGGATCCATGGTCCAGAACCGCATTGTGACAAATATTGTCTCAATGTGAAAATCAACCATGGTCAACCATGGTCAACCATTGTCTAACATCACATTATGATAAAGGTTGTCTCTATATGAAAATCAATCATGGTCAACCATAGTCCAATGTCACATTGTGACAAATATTTTGTCAATATGAAAATCAACCATGGTCAACCATGTTTATTTTAGGGTTTTTAATATTTATCCTAGTGTTTATGTACCTTGGGTTTATGATATGTATCACTTGAGTTTAATATTATTCCCTTGGGTTTTTAGTATTAATCCCTTGGGTTTATTATTCCTCTCTATTTAAAATATTTATCATAGAGTTTATACCTTGGGTTTGTAGTATTAATTCCTTGGATTTAGTATTAATCCCTTGGGTTTATATTACCTTGGAGTTTTTAAATTAATCCCTTGAGTTTCTAATATTGGGTTTATCAATATAAGGGTTCATATTCCTAGGGTATAATATTATTCATGAGATTTATAATTTTAATCCTAGGTTTTAATATAAATCCCTTGAACAGTTTATAATCATGGTCAACCATCCACAACCTTGCTCCAATGTCACATTTCTACAAAGATTGTCTTAATATGAAAATCAACCATGGTCAACCATGGTCAAATGTCGTGTTGTGACAAATATTGTCTCAAGATGAAAATCAAACATGGTAAAACATTATCAACCATGTTATTTTAGGGTCTATACTATTTATCTCACAGTTTATATACATAGGGTATATAATATTAATCAGTTGTGTTTATCCCTTGGGTTTAATATTACTCCATTGGGTTTTTAATATTAATCCATTGGGTTTATTAATCTAAGGGTTCATTTTCCTAGAGTGTAATATTATTCATAGGGTTTGTAATATTAATCCTTAGGTTTAATATAAATCCCTTGGGTTTATAAGCATGGTTAACAATGGTCAACCATGGTCCAACGTCACATTGTGACAAAGATTTTCTCAATATGAAAATCAGCCATGGTCCAATGCCCCAATGTGATAAAGATTGTCTCGATATGAAAATCAATCATGTTGAACCATGATCAAACATAGTCCAGTGTCACTTTATAACAAAGATTGTCACAATATGAAAATGAACCGTGGTCAATCATGGTCAAACATGTTACTTTAAGGGTTTATAATATCTATCTTAGGGTTTATACACCTTGCATTTATAATCTTAATCCCTTGGGTTTAATATTATTCCCTTGGGTTTGTAATACCTTGTGGTTTTAGAATTAATCACTTGGGTTTATTATTCCCTTGATTTTATAATATCAATCCCTTGAGTTTATTAATCTAAGGGTTCATATTCCTAGGGTATAATATTTCTTAAGTTTATTAATCTTGGTTTATAATATTTATTGTACGGTTTATCATAGGATTTCTCAATATGAAAATCAATCATGGTCCAATGTTGAATTGTGACAAAGATTGTCTCAATATGAAAATAAACCATGATCAACCATAATCCAATGTTTCATTGTGACAAAGATTATGTCAAAATTTAAATCAATCATGATGAACCATGGTCTAATGTGGCATTGTGACAAGGATTGTCTCAATATGAAAATCAACCATGGTGAACCATGTTACAAAATTGCATTGTGACAAAGATTGTCTCAATATGAAAATCAACCATGGTCAATAACCATGGTCACATTATGACAAAGATTGTATCTTGGTCCAACTTCACATTGTGACAACCATGTTCATCCATGGTCAACTATGTTCCAACATCACATTGTGACAAAGATTGTATCAATATGAAAATCAACCATGGTCAATCATGTCCAAACATGGTCAACAACCATGGTCACATTAAGAAAAATGTTGTATTTTGGTCCAACGTCACATTGTAACAACATGACCATCCATGGCCAACCATGGTCCAATGTCGCATCATGACAAATGTTGTCTCAATATGAAAATCAACCATGGTCAACCTTGGTTAACCATTGTCCAATGTTGCATTATGAGAAACGTTGTCTCAATATGAAAATAAATCATGGTCAACCATAGTCCAATGTCACATTGTGACAAAGATTTTGTTGCATTGAGAGGCGCTCTACAACCCAGTATATGAGGGAGATGTTGTCACGTAATGTAATGTTACATTAAAAAATATTAAAAAAAATATGAAGGAGATGTTGTCACGTAACGTAACGTTACATTAAAAAAATATATTAAAAAATATGAAGGAGATGTTGGTACGTAACATAACGTTACATTAAAAAAAATTATTAAAAAAAATATGTGTTGGCTAATATATATTGTATATTTTGAAGACATGTGTAATGTTACTACGTATGTGTGGCTAATATTAACAAACTCGATTTTCAAAACGATATATATACAATTTAAAAAGAGATTGATTAGCTTATTCATTTAATAACAAAGAAAATTAATAATAACGAGGTAAAGTTCGTGCAATTCAGGTTTTAGGTTGTGATTAATGTAATAAAAATAATCAGGTAAATTTATATTTTATTGTGTTCAGGTTTTAGGTTGTGATTTCTGTAATAATAATAATAATCAGGTAAATTTATATTTCGTTGCATTCAGGTTTTTGGTTGTGTAATTTCTGTTTAAAATCATTTACTTTTTACTATGTCAATTATTCAATTATAATACAATTTCAATTCACTATATCGATTTATCAAAGACTACACCAAAATAGTGTTAATTCACTATATCCATTTACCACAGACTACACCAAAACAATGTTAATTCATTATATCCATTTATCATAGACTACACCAAAAAGCTTCAGAAAACCGGTCTTTATCGCCTTTTTTTCTTCTTAGATCATCGTGCACACATGTATCTCTATTGTGTCCACCTATTTAGTTATCCTTACGTATTATGTTACATGCTTATATTACCCATGGGCCATACATACAAACTGTAGATTTCATCATTTTCTTAATAATAACCAGGTAAATTTCGTGGTGTTTAGGTTTTCTGTTGTGTGATTTTTGTAATAATAATAACCTGGTAAATTTATATTTTGTGGCATTCAAGTTTTCAGTTGTTTGATTTCTGTAATACTGTAATAATAATAATCAAGTAAATTACAGGTTTTCGGTTGTAGGAAGGTAAAATCAATATAATGGAAGGTGCTCAATAAAATTAGTAGGAGTGAGGGGAAATATTGAGTAGAATGTAATATTTAGGGTGGGGTGTGACCTGAAATATTAGGTAAAATTTAATAATATTACATTTTAATGAGTATTTCTCCTCACCCCTGGCCACTATTTATTAGGTGGGGGTGGTTATAAATATTGGCTAATATATAATATTGTAATATTATATTTTATGTAATCAATATATTTGTAACAATTAATATAGATGTGTTCCATCTATAAATTTAATTAATAAGCGGATAAAAACTTAATATTTACAATATGACAAGAGTTTTAATCATGAATATTTACCATGGATATTATTAACTTCTAAGTAGGGTTTTTTACAATACCATGGGCCAATACCCACAAGAGAAAGATAGAGAGGGAGAGGAGGGAAGAAAATTATAATACCATGGTTTATCAATACCATGGGCCATCTAGACTTTTGATTATTATGTTATGGATATAGGATTTTAATTGTTACAATACCATGGGTCAATACCATGTCTTATCAATACCACATGCCCAAAAACAACAACTTATTTAAAAATAAAAATATTTTACAAATATTTAATTTTAATTTTAATTTATAACATTTTTTAATTAAATCTAAGAGAAAAAAGGTTATAATTAATTTTTAGGTATATCTAAACCCTCCATCCTCACGACTACTAACAATATTTTCATAGAGATTAAATGGAGGTTTTAATAAATTAAAAAATGAGAATATGCATATGTGAAATTTATATAATATAAAAATATTATAATGAACTAGGATAGATGCATCTTAACCAAGGATCCAAGCAAAGTGAGAAAGCAAAGTGATTAACAATGATAGAGGAAAGATACTATGTGATTCTATTATTTTTTTTATTATTGTATTTTATTTAACATGGTTGATCCAAAATATAGGTTTAATATTTTACAACCAATTATGTTTTTTATTAATTTAGTCTTTCTTAAATACAATTGGGATCATATTTAAGAAAGAAATTCAGATGGAAGGGGGAATAGTGTGTGGGACAGAGACATAGAGGTTAAAGAAACAGTGAGAGAGAGAAAGGAAGAGAGAGAGGAGGGGGAGAGAGGGAGGAAGAGAGGGAGTGACAACGAAGAGATGAATATGGAATGAGGGAGAGAGGAGATGAGGGAAGAGAGAGACAAGGAGACATAGATATGGAGGGTGGAGAAAAGGGGATAGAGAGAAGGGGAGAGAGAGAAGGAGTGAGAGAGGGAGATTTTGACAAAGTTGGAGGGTGGAGAGATAGAGGGAGGTGGGAGAGAAGGGGAGAGAGAGGAAGGAAAAAGAGAGAGGACTTGAGAGAGAGGGGGAGAAAGAGATAGAGTTGGAAGGGGAAGAAATACATAGAGAGATAAAGGTGGAGAGAGATAGATAGATGTGGAGAGAGTGTGTGTATGTTTAGAGGGTGAGAAGGAGAGACAACGAGAGATAGAGATATAGATATAGATGGGGTGGGGGAGGGGTAGAAGAGAGAGGAAAAGAGACGGAGGGAGGAAGAGGGATAGATGAGAGAGAGAGAGAGAGAGAGAGAGAGAGAGAGAAGGGGAGGAGATAGAGAGGGAAAGGAAGAGGGAGAGATAAATGTATAGATAGATAGATATGGGGAGAGAGAGAGAGCATGACATATGTTTAGGGGGGTTGAGATAGAGAAACAAATAAGGAGAGATGGAGGGAGGTATACATATAGATGACAGGGGGAGAGAGGAAAGAAGAGACATATAGAGAAAGTTAGGGAGAGGTAGATATAGTGAGATGGGGGAGAGAGGCAGGGGAAGAGAGAGAAGGAGAGTGGGAGGTAGATAGATACAGAGTGGAAGGTAGAGAGAGAGGGAAGAAGAAAGAGTCTCATAGAGACAAATACAGACACAGACGTTAGATCTAGAAAGTCATGAATATTTTAGATTTTCACTAAAATAGATGTATTGATTTCAATGTAGTTGTTGATTTCTAATCCTATTTCATCACATGCACTATATGCATTGATTTCAATGTAGATGTCAATTTGTAATTCTATTTAATACCTTACACTAGATGCATTGATTTCAATGTCAATGTTGATTTCTACCCCTATTTGATTGCTTGCACAGGATGCATTGGTTTTAGTGTACATATTGATTTCTAATCATATTTGATCGCTTTCACTAGATGCATTGATTTTAGTGTAGATGTCGATTTCTAATCATATTTAATACCTTACACTAGATGCATTGATTTGAGTGTAAATTTTGATTTCTACTCATATTTGATTTCTTGCATTAGATGCATTGGTTTCAATGTAGATATTGATTTCTAATCCTACTTGATTTCTTGCACTAGATGCATTGATTTCAGTATAGATGTTGAGTTCTAATCCTATTTGATTGTTTACACTAGATTCATTGATTTTAGTGTAGATGTTGATTTTTGATTTGATGCAACAAGATGTATGATGTACATTAATTTCAAAGTAATTAGATTAATAGTGTGCATTGATTTCAGTGTAAGCACATCTCTACCTCCTGCATCTATATCTCTATCTCCCATTGTCTCTCCTTCTCTATCTCTCTATCTCATCCCCTAAACATAAACACACATTCCCTCTCTATATCTATCTATCTCTGTCTCCCTCCCTCCCTTTCCCTTCCCTCTCTCTCTCTCTCTCTAACATTTATCTTTCCATATATATATATATATATATATATATATATATATATATCTTCCTCCCTCCCCATCTTTGCCTCTCGCTTATTCCCTCTCCCCTGCCCCATTTATATCTCTATCTCCCCTTGTATCTCCTTCTCACCCCCAAAACACACACACTCTCTCTAAATGTAAGCACATAAAAATTATTCAACCATAAATACAATACTTGAATTTTCATCCTAAATAAAATGTTTTCTTACCCCAAATGTTTGCTTCGTGAAACTATAAAATATTTATAATTGGGTACATTCTTATTATTCCCATTTTCCATCATTCAACACTATTAATTACTTTGCATTCAAACACAATAATAGAAAATAACTACCATGGAAAATTATTTGGGGTTTAACACTCCAAAAGTCACAATGATTGACTTTGGAGAAAAGTAATATTAATATTGGAGAGCAACAGAGACAAGGTATGTTGTTTACTACAGTAGCTCGAGTTAAATATTTGAATGGTCTATTATTTCAACTACTCTCTTCATATGATCGATATGAGAAAATGGAAAAACTAATAGGTGTGACAATAGGAATAGTAGAAGAAAATAGTTTCAGATTGATTGCAATGAAGATTGTTCGTAATTAACTACATTCTTAGTATTCACATTTTCTATCTATAAAAATTGTTACATTGACACTTTTCACTCAAAATTTGTATTTCATCATTTTTCATCATTCAAGTTACTAACAGTCCCTCTCATCTCAACAAAATGAGGTAAATAAGAAAATTTTAAATTAAATTGACCAAATTAATCTTATAAATATTTAGCATATTTAAAATGATCAAAATAATCAGTTGTTTAAAATTTTTTGTATGACCACACATGACTGAAACCAACCTAGATCCATCTTAACATTGGATCTATCAAACACCCAGAGGGATCAAATCTCTCGAGGTGCAAACCTTTCCTCAAGTTTTCATTTAAAAAATAGGTTTGTGTCTCAAGAGATTTGATCCCTCTTGACACTTGATAGATCCGTGTTAAGATGGATCTAGGCTGGTCAGTATGAAAATCAACTGTGGTAAACCATGTTTATTTTAGGGTTTATAATATTTATCTTAGGGTTTATAATATTTATCCCTTGGGTTTACTATTATTCCTTTGGGTTTATAATCCCTTGGATTTTTAGTATTAATCACTTAGGTTTATGGTATTTATCTTAGGGTTTATATACCTTGGGTTTATAATATTAATCCCTTGGGTTTAATATTATTCCATTGGGTTTATAATATCTTGGAGTTTTAGAATTAATCCCTTGGGTTTATAATATCAATCCCTTGGGTTTATCAATATAAGGGTTCATATTCATAAGGTATAATATTATTCATAAGGTTTATAATTTGAATCTTAGGGCTTAATACCAATCCATTGGGTTTATAATCATGGTAATCCATGCGCAAACGAGGTTTAATATCACATCGTGACAAATATTTTCTCAATATGAAAATCAACCATGGTCAAATGTCGCACTATGACAAATATTGTCTCAATATGAAAATCAACCATGGTAAAACATGGTCAACCATGCTTATTTTAAGGTTTACAGTATTTATCTTAGGGCTTATATACCTAAGTTTTATAATATTAATTACTTTGGTTTTTCCCTTGGGTCCATGGCCCAATGTTGCATTACGACAAAGATTGGCTCAATATGAAAATCAGCCATGGTTAACCATTGTCCAACATCACATTGTGAGAAAGGTTGTCTCTATATGGAAATCAGTCATGGTCAACCATAGTCCAACACCGCATTATGACAAATATTTTGTCAATATGAAAATCAACTGTCGTCAACCATGCTCAACCTTGTTTATTTTAGGGTTTTTAATATTTATCTTAGGTTTTATAAACCTTGGGTTTATAATATTTATCCCTTGAGTTTAATATTAATCCCTTGGTTTTATGATCCCTTGGGTTTATAATCCCTTATATTTTTAGTAATAATCCCTTGGGTTTTTAGTATTTATCTTAGGGTTTATATACCTTAGGTTTATAATACCTTGGGGTTTTAAAATTTATCCCTTGGGTTTCTATATCAATCCCTTGGGTTTATCAATATAAGGGTTCATATTCCCAAGGGTATAATATTATTCATGAGGTTTATAACTTTAATCCTAGTCTTTAATATAAATCCCTTTGATTTATAATCATGGTGAACCATCCACAAACATGATTTAATGTCACATTGTCACAAATACTGTCTCAATATGAAAATAAACCAGGTCAACCATGATCAAATGTTGCATTTTGACAAATGTTATCTCAATATGAAAATCAACCATGGTAAAACATTGTCAACCATTTTTAATTTAGGGTTTATAGTATTTATCTCAGGGTTTATATGCCTATGGTTTATAATATTGATCCCTTGGGTTTAATATTACTCTATTAGGTTTATAATCCCTTGGGTTTTTAGTATTAATCCCTTGGGCTTATTTTTCCCTTCGGTTTATAATATTAATCCATTGGGTTTATTAATCTAAGGGTTCATTTTCCCAGGGTGTAATATTAATCATAGGGTTTATAATATAAATACTTAGGTTTAATATAAATCCATTGGGTTTATAATCATAGTCAACCATGGCCAAACATTGTCCAACATCACATTGTGACAAAGATTTTCTCAATATGTAAAGCAACCATGGTCCAACATCCTAATGTGACAAATATTTTCTCAATATGAAAATCAGCCATGTTGAACCATGATCAACCATGGTCTAATGTCTCTTTCTGAAAAAGATTGTGTAAATATGAAAATGAACCATGCTCAACCACGATCAAGCATGTTTGTTTTAGGGTTTATAATATTTATCTTAGGGTTTATATACCTTGTGTTTATAATATTAATCGCTTGGGTTTAGTATTATTCCCTTGGGTTTATAATACCTTGGGGTTTTAAAATTAATCCTTGTGTTTATTATTCCCTTGAGTTTATAATATCAATCCCTTGGTTTTATTAATCTAAGGGTTCATATTCCTAGGGTATAATTTATTCATAGGGTTTATAATATTAATCCTAGGGTTTAATATAAATCCCTTGCATTTACAATCATGGTCAATGATAGTCCAATGTCACATTTATTTTTAATTTAAATATACTAAAAATTATACTAACCAGTTCACCATGATTGTTCAGTGAACACCATATCGAGCTAGATGCTCTTGGGATCAAAGTAACTTAGCTTCCTGTCCAATTCCCATTTCTATGTCACTTTATCGGTATATTGTCTTTGTACCAGTTTCTTATAAATCTGGGAGGGGCACTAGACCAAGTGATGGTGAGACTTCGGAACCCTTTAAGACCCTGGAAATGCTTTTGGAGTGGGGGCCGAATTTGGATATCAATATGGTACCAAGGTGAAGAGTATGTAAATAGTGGATTTGTCATCTTCTCTCCTTTACCAGCTCTATACTATAGAATCTAATACCCCTGTAGATGATGACCTTATTTTGTGTAGGATGGTCTTAATCCTTCACAACGTAGTTGGTGTTTAGCCTTCATGACCTAGTTGCTTTTTAGCAAGGACAAATTGACTGGTTATGGTACATTGTGAATGAGGCTTGGCGTTTAGCGAATAATTTAGTCATTGATGAATGTTTCTTTCCTTCTACTAAATTATCTTGGAGACTCAAGTAGTTGTAGATACTTTTTTCCTTTATTGTATCTAGAATTTCTTTGAATATACAAAATGCAAGGTCTTTTACTTCTATTGTTACTAAATCTTAAGCATTTATTACTTGTGAATTTTAATTTGTGAGATGATGTAATGGTATTCAATATTTTTTGTTGGACATGCTTGGTAATGGTACAGTTGTCCTTAACACATTATAATAATCGATCTTCTTGAGTGTCTAAGTTCATAATGACAATTTCCAGATGAAACTTTTCCTTTGATTTGATGTCAATGACTTTTCTTGTGAGAACTTTGCAACAAAAAGTATTGAAATTGTTGTGGGTGAGTTTAACTTTCCCATAGACAGTCAAACTGAGGATCAATTTAACTCAATTTGACAATAGGGCCAAGTTGAGTTTGAATTGGCAGTATTGGAAGATTGACTGGGGTTTTCATATATTTTCCTCACTAATGAAGTCATCCTCCTTCTAGGCATGTTGAATATCAATTGAAATTTACTGGTATGGGTGCTACATAGGTTGGTGCAAGCCTAAAATGGTTAAGCATGTTTTCTTGCATTGTAAATTTGCCAAAATGTTTTGTGCTTAGATTTTATATTGAGTATAATGTTCTCTTTGTCTCTATACATTGGCAAAACATGTTGTGTTTGGAGACAAATGGATGATTTGACATAAAAGTTAGGCTATTTTGTATCTAATCCATCCAATCAATTTTTTTGTCTTATGTAAATGATGTTGTTGGGATACTTTCCTTGGGCTACACTCTTTGTTGCACTATTTTGTGTTATGTTTTGAAATTCATTCATATTAACTCAATTTGTGAAATAATAGTCAAGAGAGTTATACCAACACCCTTAATAGTTACTTATGACACCATAATTCACACTCTGGAATTATCTCTAATTCATCTTTGTCCCTTGAGCTTACACATGGGCCCTCTGATCAGTAATAGTAAAGCACTAAGATTTGTCGGGCCAGTAATAACAGAGCACTAAGATTTTGGGGCTTTCTCATGTTTTGAAAATTTCTTTCTAAAAATGAACAACATGCCTGATATTTTGTTGTAGCTAAATTGGTCATAATCTTGTTGCAATTGCCTTCATTTATGATAGGAAAATAAATAAGAAATGAAAGGATGTTTGATGCATTTTCCATATACCACTATGAGAAAATAATTTTATCTGTTTTTTATTTAAAAATGATGAATGACATTTGGAATGTCAGACATGTCTAGAAGGTACTGCAACTAAGTGGTTTGGTGGTCTTTAAAGAATTTCTTTGCTAATCTACAAGTTGAATATATGATTGATGAAAACTAAGAACTTAAGCACTTTTACTAGGTTTGGAAGAGTTTAACTCTTTGAAGAGTAGTATGAATCGATAACCTTCTTTTTTGTAGGATGGCATTTGTTTTGGTGAAATTGGTCAGCAAGGTGAAGGAAGCCAACAACAGTTTGTGGTGATTCATGGACTTGGGCATGGATCATGGTGTTGCTATAAAATTGTTACGCCGCTTAAATAAAATGGGCACATAGTGGCTTCCCTGGATCTCACTACCAATGGAATAAACTGGGAAGCCTCCACACTATGAAATGAATGACCTTGCATTCAGTTCACTTTGCATGTCACCTAACTTGCAATACAATATGGGGATCACTAGCTATAGCTACAACTTCAATCTTTAGAGACATGGCTTCAATAAAAGAAGTCCTTAGCTCATGTATACTATATGCAAGCAATGTTTTTAGCTTTTATTTTTTTAATTAGTTTTTAGTTATTATAGCTTGGTTTGTTAAGATGGATTTAGGCAATTATATATATATAGAACTGAACCAATTATTATTTCAAACTAAATATCTGTAATTTAGTTCATGATCAAATCTCTCGAGGTGCAAACCTTTCCTAAAGTTTTGCATTATTCCATTTGGTTTATTCTTCCATTGTATTTATAATATTTATATTAGAGTTTATATACCTTGGGTTTATAGTATTAATCCCTTGGGGTTTTAGAATTAATCCCTTGAGTTTCTAATATTTGTCCCTTACGTTTATCAATCTAAGGGTTCATATTCCTAGGGTATAATTTTATTCATGAGATTTATAATTTTAATCCTAGTTTTTAATATAAATCCCTTCGGCTTATAATCATGATCAACCATCCACAACCATGGTCCAATGTCACATTTCACAAAGATTGTCTTAATATGAAAATCAACCATGGTCAACCATGGTCAAATGTCGCATTGTGACAAAGATTGTATCAAGATGAAAATCAACCATGGTAAAACATTATCAGCCATGTTTATTTTAGGGTCTATAGTATTTATCTCGTGGTTTATATACATAGGGTTTATAATATTAATCCATTAGGTTTATACCTTGGGTATAATATTACTCCATTTGGTTTTTAATATTAATCCCTTCAATTTATTTTTCCCTCCTATATATAATATTAATCCATTGGGTTTATTAATCTAAGGGTTTATTTTCCTAGAGTGTAATATTATTCATAGGGTTTGTAATATTAATCCTTATGTTTAATATAAATCCCTTGGGTTGATAATCATGGTTAATGATGTCAACCATGGTCCAATGTCACATTGCGACAAAGATTTTCTCAATATGAAAATCAGCCATGGTCCAACATCCCAATGTGATAAAGATAGTCTCGATATTGAAATCAATCATGTTGAACCATGATCAACCATGGTCCAATGTCGCTTTATAGCAAAGATCGTCATAATATGAAAATGAACCATGGTCAACCATGGTCAAACATGTTTCTTTAATGGTTTATAATATCTATCTTAGGGTTCATATACCTTGCATTTATAATATTAGTCCCTTGGGTTTGTAATAACATGGGGTTTTAGAATTAATCCATTGGGTTCATTATTCCCTTGGTTTTATAATATCAATCCCTTAAGTTTATTAATCTAAGCGTTCATATTCCTAGGGTATAATATTTATCTTAAGTTTATGTATCTTGGTTTATAATATTTATCGTAGGGTTTATCATAGGATTTCTCAATATGAAAATCAATCTTGGTCAACCATGGTCCAATTTCGATTGTGACAAAGATTGTCTCAATATGAAAATCAACCATGATCAACCATAATCCAATGTTGCATTGTGACAAAGATTATCTTGACATTTAAATCAATCATGATGAACCATGGTCAACCATGTTACAACATTGCATTGTGACAAAGATTGTCTCAAGATGAAAATCAACCATGGTCAACCATGGTCAATCATGGTCAACAATGGTCAATAACCATGGTTACATTATGACAAAGATTGTATCTTGGTCCAACATCACATTGTGATAACTATGGTCATCCATGGTCAACCATGTTTTAACATCACATTGTGACAAAGATTTTATCAATACGAAAATCAACCATGATCAATCATGGTCAAACATTGTCAAAAACCATGGTCACATTAAGAAAAAAGGTTGTATTTTGGTCCAACGTTGGATTGTAACAACATGACCATCCATGGCCAACCATGGCCCAACGTCACATCATGAAAAATATTGTCTCAATATGAAAATCAACCATGATCAACCTTGGTTAACCATTTTCCAACGTTGCATTGTGAGAAATGTTGTCTTAATATGAAAATAAATCATGGTCAACCATAGTCCAATGTCACATTGTGACAAATATTTTGTCAGTATGAAAATCAACTGTGGTCAACCATGGTTAACCATGTTTATTTAGGCTTTATAATATTTATCTTAAGGTTTATATATCTTGGGTTTAAAATATTTATCCCTTAAGTTTACTATTATTCCTTTGTGTTTATAATCCCTTGAGTTTTTACTATTAATCCCTTGGGTTTATTATTATCTTAGGTTTATGATGTTTATCTTAGGGTTTATATACCTTGGGTTTATAATATTAATCCTTGGGGTTTAATATTATTCCCTTGGGTTTATAATAGCTTGGAGTTTTAGAATTAATCCCTTGTGTTTATAATATCAATCCCTTTGGTTTATCAATATAAGGGTTCATATTCATAAGGTATAATATTATTCATAAGGTTTATAATTTTAATCTTAGGGCTTAATACCAATCCCTTGGGTTTATAATCATGGTCATCCATGTGCAACCATTGTTTAATATCACATTGTGACAAATATTTTCTCAATATGAAAATCAACCATGGTCAAATGTTGCATCATGACAAATATTGTCTCAATATGAAAATAAACCATGGTAAAACATGGTCAACCATGGTTATTTTAGGGTTTATAGAATTTATCTTAGGGATTATATACCTATGTTTTATAATATTAATTACTTTGGTTTTTCCCTTGGGTCCATGGTCCAACGTCGCATTACGACAAAGATTGTCCCAATATGAAAATCAACCATGGTTAACCATTTTCCAACATCACATTGTGAGAAAGGTTTTGTCTATATGAAAATCAATCATGGTCAACCATAGTCTAATGTCGCATTGTTATATTTTGTCAATATGAAAATCAACTGTCGTCAACCATGCTCAATGATGTTTATTTTAGGGTTTTTAATATGTATCTTAGGGTTTATATATCAGGTTTATAATATTCATCCCTTGGTTTTAATATTATTCCCTTGGGTTTTTAGAATTAATTCCTTGGATTTATAATCCTTTAGATTTTTAGTATTAATCCCTGGGTTTATTATTCCCTTAGGGTTTTAGTATTTATCTTAGGGTTTATATACCTTAGGTTTATAATACCTTGGGGATTTAGAATTTATTCCTTGGGTTTATAATATCAATCCCTTGGGTTTATAAATCTAAGGGTTCATATTTCCAGGGCATGATATTATTCATGAGGTTTATAACTTTAATCCTAGGGTTTAATATAAATCCCTTCGATTTATAATCATGGTCAACCATCCACAACCATGGTTCAATGTCACATTGTCACAAATATTGTCTCAATATGAAAATAAACCATGGTCAACCATGATCAAATGTCGCATTGTGACAAATATTGTCTCAATATGAAAATCACCCATGGTAAAACATTGTCAACCATGTTTATTTTAGGGTTTATACTATTTATCTTAGGGTTTGTATACCTAAGGTTTATAATATTGATCCCTTGGGTTTAATATTACTCTATTGGGTTTATAGTCCCTTGGGTTTTTAGTATTAATCCCTTGGGCTTATTTTTCCCTTCGGTTTATAATATTAATCCATTGGGTTTATTAATCTAAGGGTTCCATTTCCTTGGGTGTAATATTATTCATAAGGTTTATAATATAAATACTTAGTTTTAATATAAATCCATTGGGTTTATAATCATGGTCAACCATGGTCCAACGTCACATTGTGACAAATATTTTCTCAATATGTAAATCAACCATGGTCCAATGTCCCAATGTGACAAATATTGTGTCAATATGAAAATCGACAATGTTGAACCATGATCAACCATGGTCTAATGTTGCTTTCTGGAAATGGTTGTCTCAATATGAAAATGAACCATGTTCAACCATGATCAAGTATGTTGGTTTTAGGGTTTATAATATCTATCTTAGTTTTTATATACCTTGTGTTTATAATTTCAATCCCTTGGGTTTAGTATTCTTCCCTTGGGTCTATAATACCTTGGGGTTTTAGAATTAATCCCTTGGGTTTATTATTCCCTTGAGTTTATAATATCAGTCCCTTGGGTTTATTATTCCATTGAGTTTATAATATCAATCCCTTGGTTTTATTAATCTAAGGTTTCATATTCGTAGGGTATAATATTATTCATAGGCTTTATAATATTAATCCTAAGGTTTAATATTAATCCCTTGTGTTTACAATCATGGTCAACGATGGTCCAATGTCACATTGTGCCAAAGATTATTTCAATATGAAAATCAACTATGGTCATGCATGGTCAACCATGGTCCAACGTGACATTGTGATAAATATTGTCTTTGTGTGAAAATCAGCGATGGAAAACCATGGTCAACCATGTTTATTTTAGGGTTTATATATTTATCTTAGGGTTTTCATATCTTGGGTTTATAATATTTATCCCTTGGGTTTAATATTTTTCCCTTTGATTTATAATCCCTAGGTTTTATTATTCCCTTGGTTTTATAATATCGATCATGGTCACTCATGTTTATAAATTCAATCATGGTCAACCATGGTCTAACGTTGTAATATGACGAATATTGTCTCAAATGAGAATCAACCATGGTCAACTATGGTCTAATGTCACATTGTGGCAAAGATTCTCTCCATTTGAAAATCAATCATGGTCAAGCATGCTCAACCATGGGCCAACGTCACATTATGACAAGGATTGTCTCAATATGAAAATCAACCATGGTCAACCATGTTTTTTTTAGTGTTTATAATATTTATCTTAGGATTTATATACCTTGGATTTATAATATTGATCACTTGGGTTTATTAATATTCAATCATGGTTAACCATGTTTTATAAAACCAGACATGGTTAACCATGGTTAATCATGATCTACCATGATCCATTGTCGCTTTGTAACAAAGATTGTCTCAATATGAAAATCAATCACTGTTTCAACCATGATCCAATGCTGCATTATGACAAATATTTTCTCAATATGATAATCATGGTCAGCCATGATCAACCATGGTCAATCATGGTCAACCTTGAACAACCATGGTCAACCATCGTCATTCATGGTCAACCATCGTCCCACATCGCATTGTGACAAGGATTGTCTCAATATGGAAATCAACAATAGTCAACCATGTGTATTACAGGGTTTATAATATTTATCTTCGAGTTTATATACCTTGGGTTTATTATTCCCTTGGGTTTATAATATCAATCCCTTGGGTTTATTAATATAAGGGTTTATATTCTTAGGGTTTAATATTTTTCTCTTTTGTATATAATCCCTTGGTTTTTAGTATTAATCCCTTGGGTTTCTAGTATTAAATTATTTAATAAATTAATTAATAATGAATGAAATAAATATTAATTAATAATAGTTTTAATATTAATTAATAATAATAAAATTATAATTATCATAATTATATGCCTTCGGCGTATATCAACCACCTTTACTAATGTGGTTATGCTAGTGATATATGTCAAACACATTAAATATACACATTTATTATATTCACCTACCTCATAGACACAATTTCATCCTTGCGTAGACACAATCATCTCAGAAGCGCATTATATATATATATATATATATATATATATATATATATTCTTCCTTTTTTTTCCATATACAAATTTATTATATTCACCTACTTGATAGACACAATTTCATCCTTGCGTAGACACAATCATCTCAGAAGCGCATTATATATATAGATATATATTCAATCCTTTTTTTTATATATGGGGAGAGTTTATATTCGTAAGGATTTATCCAATTAATGTTCAAATATATATATATATATATATATATATATATATATATATATATATATATATATATATATATTATATATATATATATATATATATATATATATATATATTCTTTCTTTTTTTTCCATATATGGGGAGAGTTGGTAATTCGTTGGATTATCCAATTAATGTTCAAATTGAAATTCAATATTTAACTAGTAATTTATAATTAGCAAAGTTATAGATGTTTAATGGAGTACATATTTTTAAATTTTATCATAATAAATCAACATGTTTTTTGGGTTGATGCATTATACAACTTGATATGAGGGAGATATGTAATTTCATAGATGTTCACTGTGGAGTTGTCATGTGTCCTTTTAAAAACAAAAATAGAATATTCTATAAATAGAAAAGAAATGTCGCTATTACAACCTAGTGTGGTAAAAATATTTCACTCACTCTCAATCATGAATAAAATATTTAGATCTCTACATGCCGTAATATAATTTTATATCAACTTTAAAAAGAGATAAATTAAAATGTTAAACGAAAATATTTTAATGTTGTATATAGCAAAATATTCATTCGTGAAAGTAATTGAAATTAAAAATAAAATTAAAAATTATCAAGTACTCCCTAAAAGAAAGATGTTTAATTCTTTCAATTCATAATATAAAATTAATAGTAACATTAAAACATATACATAATAATAAAAAAAAAAAAATGTGGGTCATCAATAAAATATTTTAGCATACACGATTAATTATATTAATGTATACTTAAAAATTTATAAATAACAAAAATTAGAAGGTTAAATGTTAATCTTTGTAAAATATTTTAATGTCAACTATGTATACCTAAAGGTTCCTTTCGAGTTGAGAGCTATTGCTATTAGATTATACAAGAATGTAATTGCCAAGCTAAAGAACAATGAGGGGTGGTCGAAAGATATTAAGTGTAATATCGGAGTTAAACAAGGTTGCCCCCTCTCCCCTACCTTATTTAGCATTTACATTGACAAGCTCGAAGGTTATTTAGAGGAAGCACGATGTGCTGGCACGATCTTAGCTGGGATAGTCATCATCCTTCTTCTCTATGCTAACGATATTGTTCTCCTCGCAAGGTGTCCATCTGATCTGATCTTAAGGATTTCTGCTCTACCATGGGTATCACTGTTAACACTAAAAAAACAAAAGTTATGATTATCAAATCCAAGAAGGACACCTACGCTAATTTTATGTATGACAATAATAACTTGGAGGAAGTGTACTCTTACAAGTGTATAAATTTTGAATAATAAGACACTTATTCACAGAGATTATCCTGATTATACACTATTGTGGAATACATGCATAATACATAACCTCCTCTACGTTGATCATCAATTTTGCAGAATTAAAAACAATGAAACATCAATCGCATGCGCACATTAACACAGTATGTAACCGGGGAAAGCATACAGCTAAAAACCCCCAACTATCTGCATATTATAATGATTGAGAACATGTAACAATACATAGTACAATACTCACAAGTACTCAGTACTATCTCCACATGTTACACACAAACTAGCTCAGATCTGAATCAATCACAGGTTCAAATCTCCTCAGTTGCTTGCCTGCCTCCACTGCGCAATCCTGCATGAGAATAGATGAGTATGGCTGATCCAAACTCGTATTTTCCTTGGCTGAACCACACAATCCTCATTGGCAATACTCAATCCATTTATTGTGCAAATCTCATGCACAACTATAGTCACAACTAACAGCTGTCTTGCCCTTTCACTCACCTCTAACACCTGTCTCCACTGAGTTGTCCATGCACTGAGTTAACTGATGTATTCTTTAGTTGCTTTATGAGTCAATAATTAGTGAATTAATTAATAATTAATTCACATCACTCATCACTAGTGTATTATGCAGTTAGACTAAATACAAGTAGTTCAACCAAGTCAAACTGAACACAACTCCATCAACTCCTCAATCAACTCCACCAAACTCAATCACTTGAGTTCTAATTAAAGTCCACCATGCAATAGCTCAACTGACTCATAAGAAAAGCGTATTTCCTTCTGACAGTTGCATGTGCCACATATGTAGCTCGAACTGAAGTGCTCCAAGAGGATAAGATAATGTTTATAGTCCAAATATTATTAAGAGCTAATAATATTCGACTGTTCTATTTTTTAGCCTGGCAGTCTAAAAATAGAAACCGCCCATATGTCTAAAAATAGAAGTCCATCTATTTTTACCAACATGACCAATCATCCACAAATAGCATCCTGCAACTCATAGACCATGATCCATATGTCTAAAAATAGACATAGTCTAAAAATAGACTTTGCGCCAAAAATAGCCGACATAGTCTAAAAATAGACTTTGCGCCAAAAATAGCCTGTGGGCCCACTTAGTGAAGGCGACTCCTTTCCACTAAGCTCCATCATCTTGTTGCATTCTCAACGCTCCCTCTCATCAAGATATGGATTATCAGCAACCCCTATCCTGCCTTTGTGGTATTCGAATTTGCTCATGGTGAGCGCCTTCGTCAAGATATCAGCATCCTGATCCTTCGTTGGAATGTATGAAAGTAACATGATTCTCCACTCCACACAATCTCTGATATGATGGTACCTGATGTCAATGTACTTAGATCTATCATGAAATATTGGATTAGTCGAGAGTTTAATGCAACTCTGGTTATCACAATAAATCACAGTAGGCTCCAAGCATGAACCAAACAACCCGACCAGGATGTTCCTCATCCATATAGCCTCGCATGTGGCCAAACTTGCTGCCATATACTTGGCCTCTGCTGAATTGAGTGCCACGGATCTCTGCTTCCTACTATACCAAGAAACTGTTGTCGACCCGATACTGAAGATCCCTCCAGATGTGCTCTTTTTGTCCGTTGGGCTCCCTGCCCAATCTGCATCTGTGAAGCCACATAGCTTCACCTCATCCTCCTGTCTGTACCACAATCCATATCTCGATGTGCCTCTGAGATAACACAATACATGCTTGCCTGCCTTCCAGAAGAGCTTCGTTGGCTTAACCATAGCTTGTGAAAGTTGGTTAACAGCATAGCATATATCGAGTTGTGTATTGACGAGATACATAAGCGAGCCCACCAACTGTCGATAAACAGTGGCGTCCACTACCTCTGCTGAAGTAGCATCGTCCTTCCTCCAACCTCCAAGAAGAGGAGTATCAACAAGCTTGCAGCCATGCATGTCGAACTTCTCCAGTATCTCCCGAGCATACTTACCCTAAGAAACAAATAGTCTATCACTGCGCTACCAAATTTCCAATCCCAGGAAATAATGAAGGAGGCCAAAGTCCTTCATCTCAAACTCCCTAGCAAGATCATCCTTGCATGAAAGTATCAACAGCTCATCACCTGTCAGAATCAAATCATCTACATAAAGTACAATGATAAGCAACTCACCCTCCACCACAATCTGGTATAGGTTAGGATCCGCCTCACTCTTGGAGAATCTAAGTCCGGTGAAATAACTGTCTATCCAGGTGTACCAAGCACGAGGTGCTTGTTTCAACCCATACAACGCTCTCTTGAGCCTGCACACATGCGACTCACTGCTGAAGATCTCGAAACCTTCGGGCTGCTCTATGTACACCTCCTCCTCAATGACTCTGTTGAGGAAGGCAGTCTTCACATCCATCTGATGAATGTGCCACCCCATCTGCACTGAGAGAGCAAGAATCGTCCGTATGGAAGAATACCTTACGATAGGTGCAAAGGTCTCCTCATAATCGATCCCCTCTATCTGTGAAAAGCCTTGGGCAACAAATCTTGCCTTGCACTTCTCCACACTCCCGTTAGCTGCCTGCTTCACTTTGTAGATCCATCTTGAACCCACCACTGATTTCCCTTCCAGTCTTGGGACAATCTCCCATGCACTGTTTCTAACAATCGAATCATACTCTTCCACCATGGCATCTGCCCATGCGGGATCCTCCACAGCTTCCTCAAAAGAGGATGGCTCAGTCACAACACATTTGCTCATAAGATCTGTGTATCCAGTGTACCGATCAGGTGCCTGTCTCTATTTGCGTTGGCCTGTAGGGTGGTCCTACAGCCTTCTCTGCACCTTGAGCCAGTCGCTCAGCTTCTGTAGTGCGCTTTCGCCCTCTGATGGTTGGCGCTGCATGAGTGGTCTCTTCCACTCCATGAACTTCATCTTATGGCTGATCCACATCCTAATGCTCATCCTTAGGAACTAATAGCTCCTCATCTGCATGCAAGTGTGGCTCCCTCTCAAGCGAACACTTCATGGCTTTCTCCTCTTGAAATTTGATATCCTGTCACATAACAGTCTTGCGATTGTCTGGCAAATACACACGATAGTTGTGGGGAGTATCAGTGTACCCCACAAATATCCCAACCTCTGTGGTCGGCTCCAGCTTCTTCTTGGCATCCTTCGTCACATGCATGTAAATGTTAGAACCAAAAATCCTCAAATGAGAAATATCAGGCCTCTTACCAGAATAAGCCTCCTCGGGTGTACTCATGCCAAGTATCCTTTGAGGACAACGGTTCTGCACATATACTGTCGTATTGCATGCTTCCGCCCACAAGTGAAGGGGTAGGCCCTAATCATGCAACATCACCTATGCAACACCCACAATCGTTCTGTTCTTCCGCTCAGCAACCCCATTCTGCTGTGGGTTATGGGGAGCTATGAGCTCTCCTCGAATCCCTTCTGCACTACAGAAGTCCTTGAACTCGCCAGAGATGAATTCACCACCATTGTCGCTCCTAAGAGCCTTCACCTTCTTCCTCGACTCCTTCTTGACCAGTGCTTTGAACTCACAAAACTTTGAGTATGTCTCACTCTTCTTCTGCATGAAGAAGATCCAACACTTTCGAGAGAAATCATCAACAAAGATCACATAGTACCTGTGCTTTTCTATCGAAGCTCTGAGAAAGGTCCACACATGTCTGTGTGAATTCTCTCAAGGATCGTCGTGGTGTGAATATCCTTCTCGTGAAAGGTGGCTATCACAAATTTTCCCAAAGTACACCGTTTGCACTGATCTGACTGCGCAAGAGTGCCTTTAGGAAGCCCAGTAATAATCTGCTACAGTATCTTCAAGGCTCCATGATGAAGGTGGCACAATCTCCTGTGCCACAACTCGCCATCATCTCGGCTCACCAATCCTTCTGCCTTGCATGCCATTGCTTCGCAGCCATCTACATGCAACTGATAAAGGTTCCTGACTCGAACCCCTATCTTTCGGGTTTCTCCAGTTGTCTTACTGCGCAGGAAAGCCTTTCCCTCACTGAAAACATCATCATATCCCTTGTCTTCTAACATCACCACAGAGATAAGATTCTTCTTCAATCCTGGAACATGCATCACTTCCTTTAGTACGAAGGGTTTACCAGACTCCCTCTCAAAGGAAATGGTACTGATACCGGTCGCACTGTCTCGATGTGCACTCCAAGATATTTCTCCTCCAGATCAGAAAACAAATCTCGATCTCTTATCATGTGAAAAGACGCACCACTGTCCAAGAACCATACCGATCCCATCACACTTGATACCAAGCATGCGATCAACGAAAAATCAAGCTCAAACTGTGAGGCTAAGGCCTCTCCCACTGTAGATCCAGCAGCTTGCTTATTTTTCTTCTTCTGTGGACAATTTGTGGCACAGTGTCCGTGCTGGTGACAGTGAAAGCACTTCACCTTGGACATGTCTTGCTTCTTGCCTTTCGCACCAGAATGAGAAGCTTTCTTGTTCTTCCCCTTCTTTTCTTTGGCAACCAAAGCGAAATTTTCTTCATCAGTTGCCTCTGATAAAGATCTGTCCCTAGTATTCCGCCTGATCTCCTCCTGCACAAGATCTGACCAAAGTCTCTCCCATCCTGGCAATTTCTCCCGACCATTAACAAAGTCCTGATAGGAATGCCAACCCTTCGGAAGACCAAGAAGAGCAAAGCTCACCAATTCCTCATCATCGACAGTCACCCCCACACTTCCCAGCTCATCCCTGCATTGAGTGAAATTCGTGAGATACTTAGGCATACTGTCTCCTTTCTCACACTTAATGTTTCTCAGTTTATCCTTGAGCGCCAACTTCCTCTGGTCGCTCTGTCTTTGGAATAAATCTGTCAACGCTTTCCACATCAAGTATGGAGAAGCCTTTCCATGCAGGCTGGACACAATGTGATCCTTCACGCCCTCCAACATAATCCTTCGACACTTTGCTGTCTTCTTTTGCCAAGCCTCAACTTGAGCAGTATCAGTAGGCTTTGGGACCTCGACCTCTATGAACTCCTTCAACCCATTGTCATCTAACACCGCCTCCATCCTGTCTTTCCATGCAATATAATTTGAGCTACCCTCAAGGGCATACTCCAATCATAATCCGTTGAAAGACATTTCAACTTTGACACCAAGAAAACACTGCTGCAAATTCGAATTCCACCAGCTTAAAACTCAACCGCTTGTGATCTAAAATTTGTGAGAACAAAGTATTTCTCGTACAGAGATTGATTGTATGGGCTTTTACCGGATATCTCACCTTCCAAAGGAAGGATGAATCCAGAGGCTACCTGGCCTGATTACAGACTCTGCTTGAAGAAATAAAATGTAAACACTTTCTGAATAATAGATCTGATGATCAACTCTGCTCTGATACCATGTAGAAATTTTGAATAATATGACAATTATTCACAGAGATTATCCTGATTATACACTATTGCGTAATACATGCATAATACATAACCTCCTCTATGTTGATCATCAATTTTGCAGAATTAAAAACAATGAAACATCAATTGCATGCACACATTAACACAGTATGTAACCGGGGAAAGCATACAGCTGAAAACCCCTAACTATCTATATATTATAATGATTGAGAACATGTAACAATACATAGTATAATACTCCTCACAATTACTTAGTACTATCTCCACCTGTTACACACAAAGTAGCTCAGATCTGAACCAATCATAGGTTCAAATCTCCTCCGCTGCTTGCTTGCCTCCACTGCGCAATCCTGCATGAAAATAGATGAGTATGGATGATCCAAACTCGTATTTTCTTTGGCTGAACCACACAATCCTCATTGGCAATACTCAATCCATTGATTGTGCAAATCTCATGCACAACTATAGTCACAACTGACAGCTGTCTTGCCCTTTCACTCACCTCTAACACCTGTCTCCACTAAACTGTCCATGCACTGAGTTAACTGATGTATTCTTTAGTTGCTTTATGAGTTAATAATTAGTGAATTAATTAATAATTAATTCACATCACTCATCACTAGTGTATTCTGCAGTTAGACTAAATAAAACTAGTTCAACCAAGTCAAACTGAACACAACTCCATCAACTCCTCAATCAACTCCACCAAACTCAATCACTTGAGTTCTAACTAAAGTCCACCATGCAATAGCTCAACTGACTCATAAGAAAAGCGTATTTCCTTCTGACAGTTGCATGTGCCACATCTGTAGCTCGAACTGAAGTGCTCCAAGAGGATAAGATAATGTTTATAGTCCAAATATTATTAAGAGCTAATAATATTTGACTGTTCTATTTTTTAGCCTGGCAGTCTAAAAATAGAAACCGCCCATATGTCTAAAAATAGAAGTCCATCTATTTTTACCAACATGACCAATCATCCACAAATAGCATCCTGCAGCTCATAAACCATGATCCATATGTCTAAAAATAGACTTTGTGCCAAAAATAGCCTGCGAGCCCACTTAGTGAAGGCGACTCCTTTCCACTAAGCTCCATCATCTTGTTGCATTCTCAACAACAAGTACCTAGGAATTGATATTCATCACAAGCTCCACTGGAACTATAACATTGAGAAAAAGATTAATGGGGGGTGGAAAGCTTACTTTGGTCTTGAAAATAATTGTAAAACGGAAAGCCTCATAATGTGGGATAAAAAGAAGTTCCTCTTTGAAACTTTAGTCACTCCTATTATCTTATATGGATGTGAGGTTTGGGGTTGCAACATCTCTAGAGAATCCTGTAGAAATATTGAGCAAATCCAGAAGCGCTTTATAATGTATAACCTGAAAATTAAAAGCAATACAACCTACCCTATTATCCTTATAGAAGTAGGTACTTCCCCTATTGAGAGCCTAGCTATGACTAGGCTTCTGTTGTACAAGCACAAACTCAATAACATAGGAGATCATAGACTTCCTAAGCTAGCTTTAAATTCAAGCCAAAACCAACTAAGGCTCAAACGAGGGTGGTATAAAGACACGAGGGCCTGATTAAACCATTGGGAAATCAACGAAAATGATGCATTGCAAAACGTTAATAACATTAAAAATATTGTTACTTCTAAGTTCAAAGAAAAAATGTGGTGTGAGAAAGATTTAGGAGCTAAAAGAAAATTAAGTTATTATAAGAAGGTCATCAACCCCACCCTAGAAGATCAAAAGTATCTCTCTATTTTAGCTAGCTCAAAGAAGAAGATTAATATACCGAAGATTAGAACGAACTCTCATGAGCTCCATAGTGAAACAAGTCGTTGGATAGTTCCTAAAACACCATGGATGGAAAGGATATGCCATCTCTGTGAGAATTGGAACATTGAGGATAAAAACCACTTCCTCTTAGAGTGCCCTGCATACAACCACATTAGATCTCAGTTTCATAATCTTTGTCGCAATACTAACCTTCCTAGCCATTTACGATGTCAAAATTATAGTGAGCTTGGGAGGCTTCTCTCCAAGCTTTTTGAGCATAGAAATAAATCTTAAATCAAACTAAATAATTTTGTTTCTTTAGGTCCGATAGACCAAAGTTTGGTCTCAGTGGACGTTAACCATCATCATCATCATCATATATTATTTAAAAAATTATGTATATATTATCTAAAACAATTGAGTTTTGTTTTGTTTTTGTTTTTGTTTTTGTTTTTTGTTTTTTTTTTTTTTTTATATATGGTTAAAACATTCAAAATAATCTTTGTATTTTACAATTTGGTCTCTTTTTAGATATATTTTTTTTTTATAAATTTTCTTTGAAATCAATCCAAGATTTTTTGTACTTACAAATTTAAATTATATACTCTATATAATATTTAAAAATACAATTTAAATAATGAAAATTTAATATATATCTATATATATATATATATATATATAAATAAATTTTTTATTTACATTTAAATATATATATATAAATTTAATCTTTTAAAATTCTCTAAATCTTTTCTTAAAATGGATTTATACTCCTTTATATAAAAGAAATAGAAAATTAATTGAAAGATAAACTATATTACCCACCACTCAAACTATAAAACTCCAAATAAAACCCATTAAAAAAAATTAAAAGAAAATGTTAAAATTAGTACAATCTTAAAAAAACCTTGTGCGTTTTTTCAAAAGCAATTTGTATCTATCAATTCGATAATAAATTGCGTAAAACCTTGTTGTCTTTGGAAATATGAGAAATACTGAGAATACGTCAAAAGATTCATGGTCTTGAGAAATCATGTAACCATATTAATTCCAATCAATTTTATTGGTTAGTTGATGAATTAGTTTCGGAGTGATATTGCTACGAAAGAGGGAATTCAACTCTTAAATTGTTATCAATGAACTTAGGGAAGTGAACGGACTTATATTATAGGGAAGGAGGTGAAATTAGTAGTTGTAGTCTATTTCACATTTATTACAAAGTTATTATTTTTTTGGTTGGGTGTATATAATGGAAGGTGAAATTATTATTTATTATATTATATGTTATGTTAGTACTTGGCCTGAATTATTAGTAATTGAAATTATTAGGTTTACATTAGTTTTTGTTGGATAATAGTTTTTAAATTTTAGTTTGATATTTGATAAAACATTTTCCATAAACTTATTACACACTTAAAATGATTTTTTAAGCAATAACATTTTTATGATCTTAATTTGCCTCTTCTTGAAGCATCGCTCTATATTCATGAAGTTAAAAGAGTTCACACCATCAGTACTTTATCGAAAAAAAATTCAAACGAAACTAATGATAACATTAATTCTTAGCACTAAATACTTGTACATAATCACAAACATGAACCTCTATTACACACCGCGGTTGCCCATGAATCTCTGTTACACGCGGCTGCCCATGAGTGTCGCCACGATCCCTCCCCTGAGCCCTTTGCTACACGTGGCCTCTGCAAATATTGGTGCTTGGTGTTTTGAGAGAAGTTGAAAACACAAGGCATATAGCCTGCTTTCACAATTCTTGATGACCAGAGCCTATTTGTAAGCTTCCCTTCTATTATTAATCCTGCATACCACCTAGATGCACATTTTAGTAAATTGTGGTACCCTGAATCATGTTTCTATCCCTATCCCTAATGATAATTAGATGGACACCTCCACAGTATTAATCAATAATGTGATATATATATATAATATATATTTTATACCTATTTGTTTGTGCTCAGATATCATGACGCAACAACGGAATTTTCGGTGGACTTGGGGCAACTACTGGCCTTCCTGCCACCGCAAAATCATGGGCGTGGCCATTCGAAGAACAAATTGAAAAGTTTGTTCGCTGTTGACGGAAGGCGGCATGACCTACAAGGCATTGTATGCATAGGTAATAGTCGACAACGGGCATGACTCACCAAGAATATAAGCTTGGTCCGTTGTGCTAGTCTTACTGGCCGTTCAAAACTCACAATTGAAATAACCCTCCAGGTGATACAACACCGGCCCAAGGATGGAAGGTGAATGTTTTTTCTCCCATTTTGACAGAAAGAAATTGGGCATCTCTATATATAGAACCGAATCAATTATTATTTCAAACTAAATATCTGTAATTTAGGTAGGTATTCATTTTAATTCATTGTTCCATAGGCAGACTTACTCACTCACTAAGAAGGAATGGAAAGAATGTAAATAGTTGACAGACATTTTTGACGTAGAGCTGAGCTCTTTTCTATATAATGATTTGCGGGAGTAGGATAACATGATTAAAGCGAATAATGGGCACTTTGGAACCTCTGTTCACTCATACTGACAAGCTTCTAGTAGTTCCATGAGTAAGGGCTTCAACCCTTCTTTACTTTTACGTGTCTATATCACGAGTTGAGTTTACAACTCTTATAGGCCTTTTTGGAATGTCAGACATGTCTGGAAGGTGATGGAACTTGGTGGTTTGGTGTTCTTTAAAGAATTTCTCTGCTAATACATGATGGATGAAAACTAAGCCCTTAAGCCATTTTACTAGGTTTGGAAGAGTTTGACTCTTTGAAGAGCAGTATGAATCGATGACCTTTTCTGTAGGATGCAGTTTGTTTCCGTGAAATTGGTCAGCAAGGCGAAGGAAGCCAACAACACTTTGTGTTGATTCATGGACTTGGGCATGGAGGATGGTGTTGCTGTAAAATTGTTACGACGCTTAAGAAAAAGGGGTACACAGTGGCTGCCCTGCCCCGGATCTCACCGCAAATGGAATAAACTGGGAAGCGTCCACACTATGACTCACGAATGATCTTGCATTCAATCCGTTTGGAATGCCATCTAACTTGAAATACAATATGGGGATCACTGCCTATAGCTATCACTTGCAATACAATATGGGGATCACTAGCTATCACTTCGATCTCTAGACACATGGCTCAAGTAAAAGAAGTGCTTAGCTCATGTATATAGCTATCACTTCGATCTCTAGACACATGGCTCAAGTAAAAGAAGTGCTTAGCTCATGTATATAATATGCCAGCAAGGTTTTTAGGCTTTCTTCTTTTCTTTTCTTTTCTTTTAATAATTATAGCTTGGTTTCTTAAGATGGATTTAGGCTATTTTATATATAGAACTGAATCAATTATTATTTCAAACTAAATATGTGTAATTTAGGTCATGATCAAATCTCTCTAGGTGCAAACTTTTTCTGAAGTTTTGCACTCAAAAAAGTGGTTTTCACCTCGAGAGATTTAATCCCTCTAGGCAATTGATAGATCCGGAGTTAAGATTGATCTAGGATATTTTATATATATAGAACTGAATCAATTATTATTTCGAACTAAATATTTGTAATTTAGGTAGATATTCATTTCAATTGATTGTTCAATATACAAAATTACTCACTTACTAAGAAGGAATGGAAAGAATTTAATTTAGGTAGGTATTCATTTTAATTCAATGTTCAATATACATAATTACTCACATACTAAGAAGGAATGAAAAGAATCTAGATAGTTGACAGCCATTTTTTATGTAGAGCTAAGACCTTTTCTATATAATGATTTGCGGGAGTAGGATAACATTATTAAAATGAATAATGGGCACTTTGGAACCTTTGTTCATTGAGAGGCAAGCTTCTAGTAGTTCCATGAGTAAGGGCTTCAACCCTTCTCTACTTTTATGTGTCTATATCACAAGTTTACAACTATTATAGGCTTTTAGATGAATGACATTTGGAATGTCAGACATGTTTGGAACGCACTGCAACTCCGTGGTTTGGTGGTATTTAAAGAATTTCTCTGCTAATATACAAGTTGAATATATGATTGATGAAAACTAAGCCCTTAATCACTTTTACTAGGTTTGGAAGAGTTTGACTCTTTGAAGAGTAGTATGAATTGATGACCTTCTTTTCTGTAGGATGGAGTTTGTTTTGGTGAAATTGGTCAGCAAGGCGAAGGAAGCCCACAACAATTTGTGTTGATTCATGGACTTGGGCATGGAGCATGGTGCTGCTGTAAAATTGTTATGCCGCTTAAGCAAAAGGGGCATACAGTGGCTGCCCTGGATCTCACCACCAATGGAATAAACTAGGAAGCCTCCACACTATGACTCATGAATTATCTTGCATTCAATTTGCTTGGAATGTCATCTAACTTGCAATAAAATATGGGGATCGCTGTCTATATAATTGCGATCTCTAGACACATGGCTTAGGTAAAAGAAGTGCTTAGCTCATGTATATTATATGAAAGCAATGCATTTAGCTTCTTTTTTTAATTAATTTTTAATTATTATAGCTTGGAATATATATGGGAGGGAATAACAAATACATAGAGTGATACAGTTGGAGACATAGGGGGAGTGACAATGGAGAGATAGAGATAAACTAAATGAGGGGGAGAGGAGGAATGAAGAGAGAGAGTGGGAGATGAGTGAGAGAGGTAGATAAGGGTAAGAGAAGGAGAGGGAGACACAAATATGGATGGGGAGAGAGAGAAGGGGAGAGGGAGTGAGATAGTGAGAGGATTGGAAGGAAGGGAGAGAGAGAGAAAGATGGGGGAAGAGAGAGGGAGGTAGGAGAGAAAGGGAGAGAGGATGATCTGGAATTTATCTAGGATAAAGAATTAAAGGTATTACAGATTCATGTGCATGGATGTGCCTATGTTACTTTATGCAATGGACCGATAAGATTGCAAAATACATAAACACTGAGGCAGTTAGAAAAAACATAACAGGAAAAACATGTAATACAACAAGTTTAATAAGGAGTTCACCCAATGCTCCTGGGCTATGTCTCCTGGTCAAGCTCTCAGTGGTGGCCTTTCTATTATGTTTTCAAAGCAGAGTTTATTTACAATAGTGAGCTCAACTTGAGTCTCACTCAACATATATGAATTAGTAGGATTGGAGTACAGAAACTCTCATAACTGGAGCTTGACCTCTACTGGTCATAGTAGTACGAGCCCAATCTGAAACTCATACATGATAGGCCTATGCCGAGGAGCTCGCTTGAACCTCTCAAGCTTTCTCTGGAGTGCACAGACTCTCTGACTCTCCCTGGCTCTGTCTGGCTCAATGCTGCCTTCAGGTCAGTTCAACTTCTTCTCTTTATTCTTTGCTCTTAGATTTCTGCGTCTAACTAACTCCTCTGTGTGTGTGTCCTCTGTTTATGTAAGTTTATGGCTTTAAAGCCAGTTTGCTTTCTGTCGGTTTGTTTTCGCTTCCCGGCGTTCTGGTTTTCCTGCCTCTATTCGTTCGAACTCCTCTATTCTCTTTCATCATCATTTTGTAACGCTTCATAGGGAGGTGGCCAACTATTCTGCAACAGGTGAGTGTGTCAAGTTCCTTGGACACATTTGAATGGTCGTTATTTCCATTTGCTCCAGGATGCCTGCGAAACACGAATCTTCTACCAACTCATCGTCCACATCGAACTTCAAATCCCATGTAATCTCGCTTTATAATCTTGTAAAATCCGGTCATTTATCGGGACGCGCCTCCGTCGTTGATCTGGCCCCCCCAGATCCTACGGTCGTTGTTCATATTGGGCGGGTAAGTAGCGTGACGTTTACCCGTCTGATGTGAGTGGTTTTCTCTCTCTTCTGCTGAACACGTGTCACTCAATGTGTGGCATCGGGTGGGACTCAATCAAAACTGATTACCGCCTCAAGGCCTTCTGATATCCTGCTGGTTTTGTGGAATCCACGGAACCAATTTAATTACTTTTCCGTATTTTATATCCATTTTGGGTCTGGGCACTTCAGGCCTTTCCTTCACTGAGGGGGACGCCCTATGATATGTGATTAGCGCTTTAGTGCTAATCGTGTATGATAAACCACCCCCGTTTCTTGAATTAGCCTTTGGTTTTGCCAATTTGTGCCAGCGCGCGTTACCATGGGCCAACGACCTGCACGCTCGACCAAGGGTCCTCGTTGCTCCACACTGATCACAATTGAAATTGTCACAAGGATTCCTTCTGATAGCGTGATCTTTCTAAGACTTGAATCTATTTGGCATAATTTGAACGAGTTTATGAAAACTTAGAGAGTGTTTAGGATCCAATTCAGATCACGACCTTCCCACTGAAAAAGCTTTTGGACCACCAAAAGTTTATTTTTAAGCATCAATCAAGTGAGGGTATTGATTCCTCACTTGCCCAATTTCTATCCATTTTGCATTGCTTGGTTTTGAACCTTTGAGTCTAATTCTGAGGTACTTAACATCCCCTCTACATGTAGTTCTCACCTCCTTGTCCAGAATTGCATCTTCCTGCAACTCATTAAGATATTCAGGCAACAGATCATCAATAGAAGGTAATTGTCTCTGCTCTTTAGGATCTTCAATTAATGAAGGTTCAAATAATCTCAAGTTGTCTGCATTAACAACTAAGTAGATGTGCATGTAAGCTGGTAAACAGGGAAAATTTAAAGAACCACACTAAATTTATATGTATAATAAATGGGCGAATCCCCATGATACATAGGAAAAATATGAGGCGATTTTATCACTAATATCATATGTATATATATATATATATATATATATATATAGATATATATATATATATTGGCGAATCTCTCACTAGATTATATTATTTTGTAAAGTCATGGCGAATCTTTCACTGAATTATAAAATCTTGTAAGATCTTGGAAAATCTTTCACTGAATAATAAAACATTGTGAAGTCTTGGCGAATGTTTTGTTAAAGTATGAAACCATATATGATAATAATAAAACATATTCATTAAACTGTAATATACTAACATATATGTTTGGAAAAAATAAACATAATTTTCACTTCCTACAAACAATGTTGCAAGTTTTAGTGGCCATGTTTGTCATGGTAGGAGAGATTAATGTTTTCTCTACCACTTTTGTCAAGCTACCACTTTTGCCAAGCTATCAAATTTCTTTCTTATTCTATAGACTCCAACTGTGAGATAAAAAAAAAACATCAAGTTTGTTTACCCAACATGCCAACAAGTAGCAAGCCCCAATTATATAATATAACGAAGTAGTAGGTATCCCAAAGGCCTGAAGGGGATCTAATGGAAAGAAGTAACCATTGTTAGAAGCCTTCCAATCAATATATAAATATATAAATGTAGATTTATTATTATTTTAATTGGAAATCTTCAATTAAATAATAAAATGTATTACGTCTCTCCCAATCTAAATTTGTTATTAGCATAATTCACTACCTTCATACCATTTTTAATAGCGTTGTAACATGTGGATTAATTTCCTTTTTGGTGCACAATCTCCAACTTTTAGGACAATATGGTGCAGTGACCCAACCCCTATAGATCATTACGACAAACTAAGAATAGCAAAGAAGATGAAAGGTTGGACAAACCAGCATATTTTTCAAACAACTAATCCAAGATCAGTGCCTTAACTTTTTAATGAAGATATCATATTGAGAATGTTTGAAAAATGGTGGGAAATCTCGGCAGCGACTATCTCTCTTCTCCAAGGGTGATGCAGAAAGATTTAAGATTTCATTGTTTTGAATTTTTTTCGAAAAGAGTTAAGATTTCATTGTTTTGAATTTTTTTTGTTAAATCAGAAAAACCAATATTAATGGACATATCAGTATTTTTTACTAAATTTTGTGAAGTGACTAAATGTAGCTTTAACCATTCACCTTAAGATTTCTTTTACAATATAATTTCCTAAGTCTATTTAATATCTTCATTATCATAAAAACCAACCTATATCCATCTTAACTCCACATCTACCACTCTTAGAGGGACGAAATCTATTTATCCCTCCCAGCACTTGGTAGACCCTGAATTAAGATGGATCTAAGCTGATAGAATTTCCCCTTTAAATAGTCTATGCTCACATGAATACCATGGTATTACCATGGGTCAATATCATGGGTTATCATAAACGTGGAGCTTAAAAACTACTATTATTAATTTATAAAAATTAATAAAATTAATAATTGTTTTTTATTTTATTTTTTTATTTTAACCAAGTTAAAATGTTTAAGTGACATTAAATTACAGGATTCATCTTTACTCTTGATCTACCAAGCGCCGAGAGGGATAAAATATTTTTTCACTCTATGTTAGTTTGCATATCACGATATTTGATCCAGAGTAAAGATGGATCTATGCTAGTTTAATTCCCCCATTTAAATAGGCTGCATTCCATGTGAATACCATGGGTCAATACCATGTGCTATCTTTATTTTTATTAATACTAATATTAGGGTTAATAATGTTTTTTTGCATGGTATTAATAATAATTTGGTCCATGGTATTTGGCCCATAGGCTTCACCTAAATATAACACATTTTTTTTAGTGTTCTTAAATATAAGGTGGCTTATGGAGTAAATATAAAAAATGTTTTATTTATTTACCATACCTCTCGTTTATTTATATTTTTATTAATTTACCTTACGTCTTTTATAAATATGGTATTTGGCCCATATGATTCAATTAAATAAAACCTCTTTTTTGAGCCTTCTTAAATAGAAAGAGGGTTACTGACTAAATATAGAAAGATGTTTTATCTATTTACCATAGCTATAGTTTATTTATATTTTTATTTATTTACCATGCCTTTGAAGTATAAAAGAGGTTTTATTTATTTACCATACCTCCACTTTATTTATATTTTTATTTATTTACACACTTTCTTGTTCATAAATATAAGATGACATATGGAGTAAATATAAAAAAATGTTTTATTTATTTACCATACCTCCACTGTATTTATATTTTTATTTATAACTAACATAAATACATTTTCTTGAAAATCAGGGCAAATGGAAGATTGTAACTCCTAATTTCAAGGGATAAATTTACTTTTTTTACCCTCTCCCTTAAAATAAGGTGGGCTAACCTCCATACTTAATTTTTTTATAAAATAATTTTGAGGCGATTTGTAACAATGTACTATGATACAAAATATTCGCCCAATAAAAATATAATACCCCTTAATTTAGCCCAAGGGCGAAAATTCGCCCCTAAAATTTTCCATGTTGGTAAGTCAAAGCGAAAATAATTCTCACCAATTTTCTCAAGTATCTTGAAAGGTCCATACTTTATTTTCTTCAGCTTCTTACCTTCACCTTGCATTTTGTCTTTGCTGATATATAGCCAGACTTGATCACCAACTTGGAAACTATGGTCTATCTGATGCTTTTCACGCCTTACCTTGTACTTGGCTTGCCTCTTTTCCCATTGTTCCTGTACTGCCTAGTGAATCTCTTGGATTTGTTCGATGAACTTGGTTGCCTTGTCCACATCACTGTGTCCATCAACTGCTATGTCTTTACCAAAGACAAAATTCAAGGGAGACCTTGGTGTGAAACCAAACAGGTCTCAAAAGTAGATATCTGTGTAGAAGAATTTTTAGCTCGGTTGTAAGCATGCTGCACATAACATAAGTTTTCGTCCCAAAGCCTAGGATTCTTGTTGCAATAGCCTCTAAGCAACTGGATCACTGTCCTGTTGACTACTTTTGTTTGGCCATCTGTTTGTGGATGAAAATTTGTGCTTTTCTTCAGCCTGGTGTCCATCAATTCCCACAAACTTGACCAAAATTTCCCAACAAATCGGGTATCTCGATTAGATATAATGGAAGTGGGTAATCCGAAATGAACCCATACATTCTGAAAGAACAACTTTGCAGTTTGTTCAACTGTAATCTGTTTGTTACAAGTTATTAAAATACACATTTTGCTGAACCTGTCCACAACAACATATAAATAGTCATGACCTTTCCTAGATTTAGGCAGTCCTCCAACAAAGTCCATGGAAACACTTTCCCAAGGATGAGAAGGAACTGGTAGTGGAGTGTACAAGCTTAGTTTTCTATTACTAGGCTTGCTTTTAGCACACATGGTACACCCTCTTACATATCTAGAAACTGTCTCATTCATTTTTGGCCAGTAAGCAGCTGTGCAACTGTTTTACTTACATCGAAGTAACCTGATATTAGAGAAGTATGCGCCTCTCGAATTATCTTTACTCTTTCAGTTTGTGGAATGCATAGCTTCCCAAAATGATACAAGAGCTGGTCCTTAACATGATAATCCAATTCTTCTACTTGTTTTCCATGACTTAAAGTTGCATATACATCTTTAAAATCTATATATTGAGCATATTGTTCAATGTAGCTTTCATGCAATATTGAATTATGCTTAAGTATAGTGGATGCATTTATGATTGGTCTGGAAAACATATCTGCAACTTTATTGTGTATGCCCTTTTTATACCCGATGACTAGATGAAACTGCTGTAGAAAACCCATCCATCTATAATGTCTTGATTGCTGCAACTTAGTTTGGGAGTGTAAATATTGGAGTGGTTGATGATAAGTATGTATAACTGTCTCTTTGCCCATTAAGTAACGTTTCCACTTTTTCACACTCTATACTAATGCATACACTTCTTTATCAAATGTGGGATAGTTAACTACTGCAAATTTAAATGTCTCAGAATGATAACATATGGGTTTACCATGCTTCATCAACACTGCTCCCATGGCATAGTCACTGGCATCTGTTTCAATCTCAAATAGTCTTTGAAGATCAGGCAGTGCTAGTATTGGTGCTGTACTAATCTTTTCTTTCAAGGTGTCGAAGGCTTTATGCTGTTTGCCTCCCCACTGAAACACCTTGTTCAATCCTGTTAAAGCATGTAAGGGAGCTGCAATTAAGGGAAAGCTAGAAATAAACTTTCTCCAATATTGTGCTGCTCCTAAGAAGCTTCTAACTTTTGTAGTAGATTTGGGTTTAGGCTAGTTTACAATGACTGCAACCTTAGAGGGATCTATCTTTAATTTACCACCCCCTACAATATGACCCAAATAATTCAAGGTTGTTTTGCCAAATTCACATTTTGAGAGCTTAACATAAAGATTTTCTCTTTCAAAAACATATAGAGTTTTCTTAACATGCTTTAAATGTTCTTCTCATGTTTTACTAAATATAAGAATGTCATCCAATATACAATGAAAAAATCATCAAGAAAAGGTCTGAGTACATCATTCATTACTCGCATGAAAGTAGTAGGAGCATTATTAAGCCAAAAGGCATAACCAACCACTCATACAATCCCTGCTTTGTTTTGAAAGCAATATTCCATGCATCTTGCTCTACAACTCTGACCTGATGATAGCCACTATGCAAGTCCAACTTGGAAAAATAGACAACTTCCTTTAATTGATCCAATAGATCATCTATGCGAGGAAGGGGATAACAATTTTTTATCGTTATCTTATTTAGTGCTCGGTAATCAATGCACATTTTCCATGAGCCATATTTCTTTCTCACCAAGACAATTGGATACCCACATGGTGATGTGCTAGGTCTGATGAACCCCTTCTTGAGCAGCTCTTGTACTTGCTTCTTGATTTCTGCATTCTCTAAAGCAGACAACCTGTACATTCTGATGCTAGGCAATGGAGCATCTTGCTGCAAATTAATATCATGTACTATTTCCTTTTTGGGTGGTAGATCTTTAGGTTCTTGAAACAGTATATCATATTCTGAAACAAATTTTTCTAAATCAGCTTGTTGTTTAGCATCACAACCCTCAAATACATTGGTTTTATTAGGTTCTTTTCCTTTACAACCATCAGCAAAAATTGTTTGCATGAATTTACAATTATTTTCATCTGCCCTGAGTTTATGAGAGTATTATTATTCTTGAGTTTATGAGCTCTTACAATATATTCGATTCCATCTTTAATGAGTTGATACTTGTTCTTAGCTCTATAGAAAATAACTTTCCTATCATACAAGTAAGGACTTCTAAAAACAATTCCACATATATCCAAAGGATCTATATCTAACTCAACCTCATCTACAAATGCTGACCCAAAAGAAAACCTAAGTTTACATTGTCTAGCCACTTGTAGCTATGCTTTATCACATAACCAACCTAATGGATATGGCTTTTTGTGAGGTGTGGTTAGTAATCCCAACCTCTTTACAATTGCTTCAGAAATTAAATTTATTTGTGAGCCACTATCAAACAAACTATCAATCTTTTGATGCTTGGAAACGACTCGAATATGAAAAAGCTCATGTCTTTTCCTCTCATTTTCTTCATTATCAGTAGATTGTGCAGGATTATTAGTAGATGCTTCAGAATTTTTACCTTTTATACCTATGGCTGTGATTGTTGTTTCATCTCTTGAGTCTGACCCCAAAACTTTTGAATAGTTGCAACAATCTTCTTCTTCTTGCCCTCGAATTTCTTGGGTCTCAGTTTTGGATGCAGGCTCCAATAGTGTTCATCATCATGCCCATCCTTCGTACAGTGAGTGCATGAATACTTAGTCTTTTGTACAGTATTAGCCTTCCTCTCTTTCCATTTCTGTTTTCTCTTTTCCTTGCTTTTGTTTGCAGTGGGTTTTGATGATCCCCCAACTTCTGGGTTCACATTCTTTCCTCTAGCCTCTAGATGTGTAGCCTGAATAGATACCTCATCCATGCTTGTGGGATTAAACATGATAATAGTGTGCCTTAAGTAGTTGTGTAGACCACCTATATACTTCAGCAGAGTTTCAGGTGAGTCTAAAGAAATTCCTAGAATCAAAGCTCTTTTCCTAAATTCTTAAGTGTAACTTTGTACACTTTTCCCTTTCAACTGGCGAAGAGTTTGCCAGCTCATCATGTCCTGCTGCATATAGGCCAGTGGATAGAATTTCTTTTTAATTGCAGAAGCAAATTCACTCTAGACAGAAAGAATTTTAACATGTTTCTTCATGTTAGCTTGTGTCTTGCCTTCCCACCATACTAAGGTAGTGCCTCCAAGGCGTAGGCTGGCTAGCTGAATCTTACTCTTGTCTAAATCGATGCTCTGTACTCTACAATAAACATTAATATGTCTAATTCAATTGATCCAAATTGGATCCATGAAAATTATCAAAGTGCCATAACTATATCAAATCAGGACAAACTTCAAGTTTATAACAAAGAGCTATCACGAAGACCTCTGGATAGTGGCAGTTTGCAGCCAGCAAGGAATGACGAGGACCTCGGTCAAAGCGTGTTGACCGAGGCCCATGGATACTGTGCAGGAGGCAAAACTGGCAGTTAGGAAGCCTGGATTGGGAAACAGAGGCCATTCATCGCTGGGCAAAACCCCTCGAGAAGGAAAAGCCCCAAAGTGCTCGGTCACATGGGAAGCTGAGAAACTATAGGGAAACTGCTAAGGTGAAAGGCGGGTCCCGCGCTCCAAAACTGGCAGTATATCTGAGGTATATTGCGGCGGTAAGCAGATTTGGCAGAAAACGAGCGATTCCATTCATCGCACGACATGTGTCCGGCGAATGAGAGAGAAAACCACCTCTCATCATGGGCTAATGGTCGAGCAAGTCAACCATGCGATAAGAGCGAACATCGTCGGATCTGGGGGCTCCAAATCTAATGGTGGAGATTGCACTTGATGAGAAATCGGATTTCACGAGGGAATTAAGCTGCGACATATAAAATTCTGAAGTCTGATTTGACCACTGAGCTGGCGGACGAATCATTACATAGTGTAACTGAAATACCAAACTGTCGAGGAAGAGTTGGCGCAGTTCGTGAGAGGACAAGTGGCCACCTCCCTGTGAGACGTTAGTGATGATGCAGAGGCAGGGAACTCCAAGCGAACAACAGTAGGCGGTCCGAAGGGGCGGAAGAGGAAGTGAATAGTCAAAGACAAATTGGCTTTAAGCCATGAATAGAAAGAGAAAAAAATAGGAAAAAAGAGAAGGAAGAAACCAAAGAAAGAGACAATGAAGCAAGAAGCAGAAAACATAGAGCCGAGCTGACCCGCAACGTAAGGCAACATCGAGTAGACAGAAGGCTTGAGAGATTTGAGAAATCTCTGAGAGGATATCTATCGAGAATTGAGTACCAAATTGGACTCACCCCATTCAAGACCAGTTGAGGTTGAGACTTGGTAAGGAAAGAGTCTGTGCACTCTAGTGGCTTAGGGAATCCAAGAACCACCATACTAAGCATCCTTTGTTTCAGGAGACTCAAGATGAGCTCCTCATTGTAAATCTCTGCTTTAAAGACACAATAAAAGAAGGCCACCACTGAAAGCTGGATCGAGGACGTAGCCCTGGAGAAAGGGTGAACTCCTTATTAATGTGTTGTGTTCTTGTATTTGCTTACTGTGTTTCCCTTACTGTTTTCCATTTTCCAGTGTCTGTGTATTTTTCAATCCGATCGATCTATTTCCTAAGATAACATAGACACCCACCATCACATGAGTTTGTAATACCTTCATTCATTAATTAAATAACTGAGATCACTCAAGAGTGACATTCAGATCTAGTGGTATCAGAGCAAAAGGTTGTTAATGTTAGACAAGCGTGTGTTGGTTTTAGCTGTTGAATGCTAACTAGATCAAAGCTCAAATTAGGAGAAGGAGAGTTGGTTGAAACTAGTCCTGAAATTGGGAGAGTCTACCCTCAGAAGACAATGTCAGAAGAAGGTTCTATGTGGCCAAACCCTCAATTCATAGATAGTTTCCTAGCCATAAAGTCCATGGTAGAAGAAATGTATAGGGACCTTAGAAAACATAAGGTGAAGATTCATCAGGCTTTAAACAAGACAAAGGAGAAGATGAGTCTCACTTCCATGACCACTTGAAAAGCAAAGGGAAAGAAGAAAGCTTTCTCACACCTCCTAATAGCCCTGAACATAAAAAGAAGGCATCTTTGATTAAACTAGACTTAAAATTTTATTTACCTACAGATGATGGAGAGTTGAATGTAGAAAAGATGGACAATTGGATTAGACAAATTTATGTTTATTGTAGAGTGCAGAGTAGTGACTCAGACAAGAGCAAGATTCAGCTGGAAAGCCTATGCCTTGGAGGCACTGCCTTAGTTTGGTGGGAAGGCAGGACACAAGCTGACCTGAAGAGACATGGTAAGAATATCTTTGTCTAGAGTGAATTTGTTTCTGCAATCAAAAAATAGTTCTATCCATTGGCCTATATGCAGCAAGCCATGATGAGCTGGCAAACTCTTCGATAGTTGAAAGGGCAAAGTGTACAGGGATACACTCAAGAATTTAGAAAGAGAGCATTGATTTTAGGAATCTCACTAGACTAACCTGAGACTCTGTTGAAGTACATTGATGGTCTACACAGCTACATGAGGCACACTATCCTCATGTTTAATCCCACTAGTATAGATGAGGTATCTATATAAGCTACTCATCTAGAAGCTAGAGGAAAGAATGGAAGTCTAGAAGTTTGGGGATCATCCCAAACCACTACAAGTAATAATAAGGAGAAAAGAAAGCAGAAATGGAAAGCAAGGAAGGCTAACACTGCACAAAAAAGCAAGGCTTCATGCACTCACTGTAAAAAGGATGGGCATGATGATGGGCATTGTTGGATTCTGCATCCAGAGTGGAGACCTAAGAAGTTTGAGGGCAAGAAGAAGGTTGCTACAACTATTCAGAAAGATTTGGGGTCAGACTTAGGAGATGAAACAACTATTGTAACCACAGGTATAAAAGGTAAGAATTCTAAAGCATCTACTAGTAATTTTGCACAAACTACTATTGATGAAGAAAATGAGAGAAAAAGACATGAGCTTTTCCATATTCGGGTTATTTCCAAACATCAAAAGATCGATACTTTGTTTGATAGTGGCTCACAAGTAAATTTAATTTCTGATGCAATTGTAAAGAAATTGGGATTAATGACCGCACCTCACAAGAAACCATACCCATTAGGATGGTTGAATGATAAAGCACAACTACAAGTGACTAGACAATGCAAACTCAAGTTTTCTGTTGGGTCAGCATTTGTAGATGAGGTTGAGTTAGACATAATTCCTTTCGATATATGTGGAATGTGTTTTAGGAAGTCCTTACTTGTATGACAGAAAAGCTATCTTCTATAGAGCTGAGAACAAGTATCTACTTGTTAAAGATGGAATCAAATACTTTGTAAGAGCTCATATGCTCAAGAATAATTACACTCTCATAAACTCAGGGAAGATGAAACGAATGATAAATTCATGTAAACAATTCTTACTGATGGTTGTAAAGGAAAAGAAACCTGATAAAACCAATGTATTTGAAGGCTGTAATGCTGAACAACAAGCTGATTTATAAAAGCTTGTTTCAGAGTATGATATCTTGTTTCAAGAACCTAAAGGTCTGCCACCCAAAAAGGAAATAGTGCATGATTTTATTTTGCAGCAAGATGCTCCATTGCCTAACATTGGAATGTAAAGGTTGTCCGCTTTATAGAATGCTGAAATCAAGAAGCAGGTGTAGGAGTTGCTCGAAAAAGGGTTCATCAGACCTAGCACATCACCATGTGGGTCACCAATCTTTTTGGTGAGAAAGAAAGATGGCTCGTGGAGAATGTGCATTGATTACCGAGCACTGAATAAGATAACAATCAAAAATCTTTATCCCCTTCCTCGCATAGATGATCTTTTGGATCAATTGAAAGAAGCTGTTTATTTTTCCAAGTTAGACTTGCACAGTAGATACCACTAGGTCAGAGTTGCAGAACAAGATGCATGGAAGACTTCTTTCAAAACAACGCAGGGATTGTATGAGTGGTTGGTTATGCCTTTTGGCTTAACTAATGCTCCTACTACTTTCATGAGATTAATGAATGATGTACTCATACATTTTCTTGATGATTTTGTTAGTGTATCTGGATGACATTCTGATATTTAGCAAAACATGGGAAGCACATTTAAAGCATGTTAAGCAGACACTAGATGTTTTGAAAAGAGAAAAAATTTATGTTAAAGCCTCAACATGTGAATTTGGCAAAACATATTTTAATTATTTGGGACACATAGTACAGGGTGGTGAATTGAAGATAGATCCCTCTAGGGTGGTAGTGATTGTCAACTGGCCTAAACCCAAATCTGCTACAGAAGTTAGAAGCTTCTTAGGGGTAGCACAATATTGAAGGAAGTTCATTTCTAACTTTTCCTACGTTACAGCTCCCTTACATGCTTTAATAGGATTGAACAAGGTGTTTCAGTGGGGAGGCAAGCAACAGAAAGACTTCGACACCTTGAAAGAAACTATTAGTACAACACCTGTACTAGCACTACCCGATCTTCAAAGACCATTTGAGATCCAAACGGATGCTAGTGACTATGCCATGGGAGCAATTTTGACACAACACGCTAAACCCATATGTTATCATTCTGAGACATTTAATTCTGTAGTGGTTAACTATCCTACATATGACAAAGAATTGTATGCATTAGTACAGAGTGTGAAAAAGTGGAAACATTACTTAATGGGCAAAGAGATAGTAATACATACTGATCATCAACCACTTCAATATCTACACTCCCAAACTAAGTTGCAACAATCAAGACACTATAGATGGATGGGTTTTTAGTCATCAGATATAAGAAGGGCATACACAATAAAGTTGCAGATATGTTATCTAGACCCATTATAAATGCATCTACTATACTTAAGCATAATTCTCTGTTACATGAGAGTTACATTGAACAATATGCTCAAGATATAGATTTTAAAGATGTATATGCAACTTTAAGTCAAGACAAACGTGTGGAAGAATTGGATTATCATGTAAAGGACCAAATCCTATATCATTGTGGGAAGCTATGCATTCCACAAATTGAAAGAGTAAAGATAGTTTGAGAAGCAAACACTTCTCTAATATCAGATCACTTTGGGGTAAGTAAAACAGTTGCACAACTGCAAAGATTTTGTTATTGGCTAAAAATGAATGAGACAGTTTGTAGATATGTAATAGGGTGTAGTATGTGTGCTAAAAGCAAGCCCAACAATAGAAAACTATGCTTGTACACTCCATTACCAGTTCCTTCTCACCCTTGGGAAAGTTTTTCCATGGATTTTGTTGGAGGATTGCCTAAATCTAGGAAAGGTCATGATTATCTGTATGTTATTGTGGATAGGTTCAGTAAAATGTGTATTTTGATACCTTGTAATAAACATATTACAGCTAAAAAAACTACAAAACTATTCTTTCGACATGTATGGGTTAATTTTGGATTACCCACTTCCATTATATCTGATCGAGACACCCGATTTGTGGGAAAGCTTTGGTCAAGTCTATGGGAACTAATGGACGCCAAACTGAAGAAAATCACAACTTTTCATCCACAAACTGATGGCCAGACAGAAGTAGTCAATAGGATACTGATGCAGTTGCGTAGGGGATATTGCAACAAACATCCTAAGCTTTGGGATGAACATTTATGTTATGTGTAGCATGCTTACAATAGAGCAAAACATTCTTCTACATAGAGATCTCCTTTTGAGACCTGTTTTGGTTTCAAACCAAGGTCTCCTTTGGATTTTGTCTTTGGTAAAGACACCACGGTTGAGGGACACAGTGATGTGGATAGGAAAACTAGTTTCATTGACCAGATCCAAGAGATCCACCAGGCAGTACAGGAACAACTGGAAAAGAGCCAAGCCAAATACAAGGCAAGGCATGACAAGCATCAGATGGAGCATAGTTTCCAAGTTGGTGACAAAGTTTGGCTATATATCAGCAAGGACAGGATGCAAGGTGAAGGTAGAAAGCTAAAGCCTATCAGGTATGGACCCTTCAAGATACTTGAGAAGATTGGTGAGAATTCTTTCACCTTGATCTACCAGCTTACATGCACATCTACTCAGTCGTAAACGCAGATTGCTTGAGATTGTTTAAACCTTCACTCATTGAGGATCCCGAAGAGAAGAGTCAATTTCCTTCTATTAATGACCTGCTACCTGAATATCTTAATGAATTGCAGGAAGACGCAGTTCTGGACATGAAGGTGAGGACAACGTGTAGGGGAGATGTTGAGTACCTTAGAATTGGGCTCAAGGGTTCAAAGATGAGCAGTGAAAAGTGGATAGAGATTGGAAAAGTGAGACAATTGTACCCTCACTTAGTCGATGCTTCAAAATCAACTTTTGGTGGTCCAAAAGATTTTTTAATGGGAAGGTTGTGATCTGAATTGGATCCATGAAAATTATCAAAGTGCCATGACTGTATCAAATCAGGATAGACTTTGAGTTTATAAACAAAGAGCTATCAGGAAGACCTCTGGACAGTGGCAGTTTGTAGCCAGCAAGGAACGACGAGGACCTTGGTCAAAGCGCGTTGATCGAGGCCCATGGAGACTGCGTAGGAGGAAAAACTAGTAGTTAGGAAGCCCGGATTGGGAAACAGAGGAAATTTTTTATGCACGGGAAAAACCCCTTGAGAAGGAAAAGCCTTGAAGTGCTCGGTCGCATGGGAAGCCGAGAAACTGTAGGAAAAATGCTAAGGTGAAAGGTGGGTCCCACGCTCCAAAATTGACAGTATATCGGAGGCATATTAGGGAAGTAAGTAGATTTGGCAGAAAACGAGTGATTCCATTCATCGCACGACGCGTGTCCGACCAATGAGAGAGAAAACCGCCTCTCATCGTGGGCTAAAGGTCACGCAAGTAAACCATGTGATAAGAGAGAACATCGTCAAATTTGGGGGCTCCATATTTAACGGTGGAGATTGCACCTGATGAGAAACCAGATTTGACGGGGGAATTAAGTCGCGGCATATAAAAGTCTGAAGTTCGATTTGACCGTTGAGCTAGTGGATGAATCATTACACAGTGTAACTAAAATACCAAACCGTCAAGGAAGAGCTGACACAATTCTTGAGAGGACAAGTGGCCACCTCCTTGTGAGACGTTGGTGATGATGCAGAGGCAGGGAACTCCAAGTGAACAATAGCAGGTGATCCGAAGGAGTGGAAGAGGAAGCAAACAATCAAGGACAGATTGGCTTTAAGCCATGAACATACAGAGAACAGAACAGGAAAAAAGAGAAGGAAGAAACCAGAGAAAGAGAGAGCGAATCAAGAAGCAGAAAATGGAGTGCTGAGCTTACCCGCAGCATAAGGCAGTGTCGAGTAAACAGAAGGCTTGAGAGATTAGAGGATTCCCTGAGAGGATATCTGTCCAGAACTGAGTAACAAATTGGACTCACCCCATTCATGACCAATTGAGGTTGAGACTTGGTAAGAAAAGAGTCTGTGCACTCTAGTGGCTCGGGGAATCCAAGAACCACCCTACTAAGCATTGTCTATTTCAGGAGACTCAATTTGAGCTCCTCATTGTAAATCTCTACTTTAAAGACACAATAAAAGAATGCCACCACTGAAAGCTGGACTGAATATGTAGCCCTAGAGAATAGGGTGAACTCCTTATTAATGTGTTGTGTTCTTGTATTTTCTTACTATGTTTCTCTTACTATTTTCCATTTTCCAGTGTCTATGTATTTTGCAATCTGATAGATCCGTTGCCTAAGATAACATAGAAACCCACCATCACATGAGTCTGTAATACCTTCATTCATTAATTAATTAACTGATATCACTCAAGAGTGACATTCAGATCACCAATTATCCAGCTTCTCTGCATTCAACTCCCATCATATATTGGTAAATCAAATTTAACATCTAATTTAATCAAAGATGTTTTCTTTTTGTTTTCCCAGCTACTAGGAGGTGTGGGAAGTTTTTCTTCTTTCCCTTTGCCTTTAGAGTGGTCATGGAGGAGAGATTCTCTTGCTCCTTTATCTTGTTTGGAGTTTGATGAATCTTCAGCTCTACATTTCTTAAATTCTCTATACATTTCCTCCACCATGGCTTTCATGGTCAGGAAACCATCCATGAAATGGGAGTCTGATTCCAAGGGGTTTTCTTCTGACATTTTCCTCTTAGAGTGGACTCTTCCAATTTCAGGGTTAGCTTCAACCAACTCTCCTTCTCCTAATTTTAGCTTTGATCTAGTTAGCATTCAACAACAAAATCCAGCACAAGCTTGTATAACCTTAGTAACCTAGAGCTCTGATACCACTTGATCTGGAATTTATCCAGGACAAAGAATTAAAGGTATTACAGACTCATGTGCATGGATGTGCCTATGTTACTTTATGCAATGGATCAATAAGACTGCAAAATACATAGACACTAAGGCAGTTAGAGAACATAACAAGAAAAAGATGTAATACAACAAGTTTAATAAGGAGTTCAGCGAATGCTCCTGGGCTATGTCTCCTCATCCAGATCTTTGTGGTGGCATTTCTATTATGTTTTCAAAAAAGAGTTTCTTTAAAACAGTGATCTTGACTTGATTCTCACTCAACAGATATGAATCAGTAGGATTGGAGTACACAAACTCTCCTTACTGGTGCTCGACCTCTACTGGTCATAGTAGTATGAGCCCAATCTGAAACTCATACATGACAGGCCTACGCCAAGGAGCTCACTTGAACCTCTCAAGCCTTCTCTAGAGTGCACAGACTCTCTGACTCTCTCTGGCTCTGTCTAGATCGATGTTGCCTTCAGGTCAGCTCGACTTCTTCTCTCTGTTCTCTGCTCTTAGCTTTCTGCATCTAACTAACTCCTCTGTGTGTGTGCGTCCTTTGCTTTTGTCAGTTTATGGCTTTAAAGCCAGTCTTCTTTCTGTCGGTTTGTTTCCTCTTCTCGGCGTTCTGGTTTTCCTACCTTTATCTATTTGAACTCCCCTGTTCTACGTCATCATCACTGTGTAACGCTTCACTGGGAGGTGGCCACCTATTCTGCAACGGGTGAGTGTGTCAGGTTCCTTGGACACATTTTAACGGTCGTTATTTTTGTTTGCTCCAAGATGCTCGTGAAACATAAATCTTCTGCCAACTCATCTTCCACTTCAGACTTCAAATCCCATCTAATCTCGCTTTATAATCTTGTCAAATTTGGTCATTTATCAAGAGGCGCATCTGTCGTTGATCTGGCCCCCCCAGATCCTACGGTCGTCGTTCATATTGGGTAGGTAAGTAGCGTGACATTTCCCGTTCGATGTAAGTGGTTTTCTCTCTCTTCCAACGGAGGCGTGTCACTCAAGGTGTGGCATTGGGTGGGACTCGGTCAAAACTGCTTACTGCCTCGAGGCCTTCCGATATCCTGCCGGTTTTGTGGAATCCACAAAACCGATTTAATTACTTTTCCGCATTTCATAGCCATTTCAGGTCTAGGAACTTTGGGGCTTTCCTTCATTGAGGGGGATGCCTTGTGATATGTGATTAGTGCCAATCACGTATCAGAAACCACCCCTATTTCTTGAATTAGCCTATGGTTTTCCAATTTGTGCTAGCATGCATTACCATGGGCCAACGACCTACGCGCTCGACCGAGGGTCCTTGTTGCTCCACGCTGATCACAATTGAAATTGTAATGAGGATTCCTTCTGATAGTGTTATCTTTCTAAGACTTGAATCTGTTTGGCATAATTTGAACGAGTTTATGAAAACATAGAGAGTGTTTAGGATCTAATTTGGATCAGAGAGGAAGGATGAGAGAGAGGACTTATGAGAGAGGAGGAGAGAGGGAGGGATAGAGAGATGGAGTGGAGGGGGAGAGAGGGAGAGAAGAAGAAAGACATAGAGAATGAGAAGTGGAGAGAGAGAGGGAGTGACAAGGGAGAGTTAGAGAGAGAGTGTCTGTATGTTTAGAGGTGAGATAAAGGGACAAAGAAGGAGAGATAGAGAGAAGGGGGGAGAGAAGGAGAGAGAAGGAGAGGGGGAGGGATATAGTAACATAGTTGGAGAGAGCGGGGGAAGAGAGAGGATTGGAGGGAAGAGAGAGAGATAGAGAGAGAGATAGAGAGAGAGAGTGTGCTAGGGGAAGAGAGAGGGAGGTAGGATAGAAAGGGAGAGAGAGGAAGTACGATAGGGCGGGCTTGAGAGAGACGAGGAGAGAGGGAGGGAGAGAGGAGGGGACAGGGAGGGATAGAGAGTTGGATTTGGAGGGGGACAGAGGGAGGGAAGAAGAAATACATAGAGAGTGAGAAGTGAAGAGAGAGAAGGAGTGACAAGGGAGAGAGAAAGAGAGAGTGTGTATGTTTGGGGGTGAGATGAAGAGACAAAGGAGGAGAGATGGAGAGAATGGTGAAGAGAAAGAGAGAGGAGAGAGGGAGGGATATACTAATAGAGTTGGGGGGTGAAGAGAGAGAGAGGGAGGGAGAGAGAGAGGATAGAGGAAGGAAGACAAAGAGGATGTGAGAGAGTGGAGAGGGGGGGAAAGAGAGAGGGAGTTGGAGGGTGAGAGAGAGGGAGGTAAGAGGAAATAAATAGAGAGAGAAAGGTGGAGAGAGAGAGAGAGAGAGATCGATAAGGAATATAGAGAGGGAGGGATAGAGGAAAATTGGAGGGAAGAGAGATAGAAGCAAAGGAGAGAGAGAGAAGGGAAAGAGAGAGAGAGAGGGGCAGAGGAGGAGGGAGGGATATATAGATATATTCGAGAAAGAGAGTGTATGTTTTGGGGTTGATATAGAGAGACAAAGGGAGATAGAGATATAGATGGAAAGTTAAGGGAGAGAATAAAAGAGAGATGGAGAGAGGGAGTAAGGGATAGAGAGATTGATAGTGTGTGTTTTGGGGGTTGAGATAGAGAGACATAGAAGGAGAGATGTAGGTAGATATAGATATATATGAAGTGGGGATAGGGAAGAATTTTTATTGCACTAGATGCATTGATTTCAGTGTAGATGGTGATTTCTAATCTTATTTTCTTGCTTGCACTAGATGCATTTATTTTAGTGTAGATGTTGATTTCTAATGATATTTGATTTCTTTCACTAGATGCATTGATTTCAATGTAGATGATTTCTAATCCTATTTAATTGCTTGCACTAAATGCAACATTGATTTCAGTGTAGATGGTGATTTCTAATTCTATTTGATTGATTGCACTAGATGCATTTATTTCAATGTAGATGTTGATTTCTAATAATATTTGGTTTCTTGCACTCGATGCATTGATTTAAATGTAGATGATTTCTAATCCTATTTGATTGCTTGCACTAAATGCATTGATTTTAATGTAGATGGTGATTTCTAATTCTATTTGATTGCTTGCACTAGATTCATAGATTTCAGTGTAGATGACGATTTCTAATCCTATTTTATTGCTTGCACTAGATGCATTGATTTACGTAATGCCCCACTTAAATCTTACCCTACAAATTTTATTAATGTTTACATTATCTAAAAATATTGAGAAATATTAATCTAATACAAAATTCGTGATTTCTATTATTCAAATTCACAACTTACCTTCTCAAATTGAATCTTAGGTAGGATATGGTCTCCCATTATTTCAAATAATATATGTATTCATCTCACATTCCCTAATGTACCCTCACATTTACTAGGGGGGAGACATGGTCCTCTCCATTTAATTACATCTCACATTCCCCAATGTACCCTCACAATTACTTGGGAGAAGACATGGTCCTTGCCAACTCATTATCAATATATATATTCATCTCACATTCCCCAATGTACCCTCACATTTACTAGGGAGAAAACATGGTCCTCTCCATTTAATTACATCTCACATTCCCCAATGTACCCTCACATTTGCTTGGGAGAAGACATAGACCTCTTCATTTAATTATCAATATATATATTCATCTCACATTCCCATATGTACTTTCAGATTTACTTGGGAGAAGACATGGTCCTCTCCCATTAATTTCCCAATTTTATATTCATGTCACATTTCCAAATGTACTCTCAGATTTACTTGGGAGAAGAGAAGTCAATTGTAAGGATGGATGAGAATTTAATGACACTAATGAGAGGTGGTTAAGATGGAGAAGAGAGGGAGGGTATAAAAAGGGAAGGGGAAAGGGAGAAAAGGGGAGGTTGGGCCTTGCTTATGATTTTGGGGTTGGTTGTGATTTTAGAATTTGTTGTGATTTTTGGAGACCTTAGGAACCTATGGAGGTTTCTTAGGTTGTTGAGAGAAGGGAAATATTGTTCATATTGGTCTGAATCATTCATCTTGGACACACACACTACCCCTGGTTGGACTTGGGCTTGGAGGGCTAGGGAACCTGTGGAAGTTTCCTCAGCTAGGAATTATTTCCTAGTTGGTTGGGAGGTAAATCTAGTTGGGTCCATCAAGATGAGCGTTCAACAGGAGCATCAGGTGAATGGAATCTCCACCAGCCACTGGTACAAGTATTCCTCTATAGATTACTCATGTAAATTTTATTAGAATGAAATATTCACCTTAAGTTATAAGGATTAGAATGTAAATAACACAATTTTATTTGTTTGGAAGTCTTGTAAGTAAGTAAACTATTTCCTCTTATTGCATTTAAATTCATCAGAAATAGATTTGTTAGTAGACCCTAGGATAGGGCTCTTACACATGGTATCAGAGCTTTAGTTCAAAATCTAGACCTAAAGGCCACTAAACCCCAAATACCGCTAGAAGGAGGGCTTGAACCATTTTCGAAAATGCACTCTATTCATTAGAAAGTAGATTCTTAGGAGTATCAAATTCCAAAATCTGACCAGCTTCAAGGATCAGTATGTAGTCACAATCAATAATAGTATTAATTTGATGAGCAATGACAAGCATTGTACAAGACCTAAATTCTTCACTAATGGTCCTTTGGATAAGAGCATCTATTGCAACATCCATGGCTGTTGTGGCTCCATCAAGAACTAAAATCTTTGATCGTCGAAGTAGGGCATGAGCAAGGATTAGTAGTTGGCGTTGACCCACACTGAAGTTATCACTAGCCTCAGAGACCTCAGTATCAAGTCCCAAAGAATTCCTCCTTATAACATCTTTTAAATGGGACCTTTCCAAAGACTCCCAAAGATTAACATCATTATGTTCACCAAATGGATCAAGATTGAACCATACTGTCCCTGAAAATAGGACTAGTTCTTGTGGTATGATGCCTAAAGCTTTGCGCAAATCGGCCAGTCCAATCTTAGAAATGTCGCATTCATCAATGAAAATATTTCCACTCTCTAGTTCAATAATGCAGAACAAGGTATTGAACATGCTTGACTTGCCTTCACCAGTGCGTCCAACTATTCCAACTTTCTCACTTGTCATTACTTTGAATGATACATCATGAAGAATAGGGGGAAGTTCTTGACGATATCACATTACAACTTTTTTGTATTCAGTGACTCCAGATGAAGGCCACCTAGGTGGTGGCCTGTTGTTATCAATAATAAGTGGGGCTTCAGGAGGCAACTCTATATAGGTTCCAACTCTTTCTACAACATTAAAACTATTCGTTGTCACACTTGCTAACTGTAAAGTTGTTGTCAACACATTGCTAATACTTAGGGTATAATTAAGGAGTATACCCATCAATGGAGAAAATGCTACTGAATTATTCTGCAAAACAGCGAATGTTGTTGTCAAACATATCATAAGACGCCCTAAAGTTTCCAGTCTTATACCAAGACAACAGTTGCAGCTCATGTTTACCAATGTAAACCGGATATTATTTTCCATTGCTTTCCCAATGATCATTGCCATGCGTTCATGTGTTTGGTATGCACGAATTGCAACCAAACCATTTAATGCTTCCCCGAACTGTGATTAAATTGGTTACCGTGTGATGGAATTCAAGCATTTAACCTCACGTGAGGTACTCTTGTAGTACAAGTATGCTGCGTAAAACACAATCAGAAGTGGCATTACTACCCACAGAGATATTGTGCTCTCAGTTCCTATCAAAATAAACGTTGAAAGAAGTTGAATAACTTGGCTCATAAACAAACTGGTAAGACCAACAACATATCTATCTATATTTCTTAAATATTTTGCAAATCTATTGATAATTCATCCAATTGGATTGTTCTGGAAGAATTACATTGGAGCCCTCAAGATTGAACTACGCATAGTGTCATGCAACCGCTTAGCAGCACCTGCTTTTACAATATCTTTCCCTCGCTGTCTATTATCTAGTCTCTCAAGTCTCACACCCAATTTTCTAAGTCTAATTTTAGTCCTATGTTCAAATGGTACAACAAGGAGTGCAAATCCTTTCATAAACACCTCCATTACACCCACTCTATTGCAAAAATCTTAGAAGTGTTTCCACCACAGAAGCATCTCTCCATAGCATAAAGGAGACATGAACTGTGTACCTCACTGAACTGTGTTACACTCTGCTATTTATTTTCGGCTTTTTATGGTATCTGTCACATTATTTATATTGAAATGACTACGGAAAAGACATTTGGATCACTTATGTTAATTTTCGTGATTCCCGAATTGTTCTGTTTAGATTATTGAATTTGATTTGAAAGATACCACGCTAAAGTATATTGCTTATTTGTAGAAACAATTTCTGAAATAATAATTAATTGGTTGAAATACTCTGTTTCTCTTCAAGAATTTGAGTTTAGATTAAAAATTCCTTAGTTACTTGTTGTATACTTGGAAGTCCAGAGGTCTTTTTAAATATATGGCATGTATGGAGAATTTGTCCATACTCGAGATGTTAGTCATATTCTTACGTATTCTTAAGACAACACATCGAAGTGTCTATCTTTTGGGCTTTTATGTGATATTCTAGATTCTAAGATGATGTTTGGTGTTCAAAGTGCATTTTCTCTTAAGATCATTAAATTTCACACAGTGAGTTGACTCTAGCAATGTAGCTCTGTTGAGTGGTTTTGAAAACTTTTTGTTCATCACAATTCCATTTTTTTTCTCTGTCACAATTGTTAATGAAATTAGGAGATTTAATTCATTATATGTTTTTAATTGTATGGTGCATTTTTTTAAGGATCAGGAAAAGTTGTCATAAGGATTGATCCTGAAAATTCCTTAAATGAATTTCATTTTCTGGAATTTCTATTTTGGGCAAAATTTGTGGTTTAACATCCGATATATATGTAAAGGAATCTAATTTATATTATTTTTCTGCACACTGTATTACATAGACAGTAAATGAAAACTTTGATCATCTGCTTTTCTCTATATGGAAGATTTTTATGTTCTATGATAAAATAATATCTTTCTTTGTATAAAAGCCTAATATTATTTGCTACTTTCATTATAGTTTTTATTTTGAAAAGGAAATATTATTATTATTGACTGAGACATGGAAGGAGGTATGTTACCATTTTTATTTTATACTCTTTCTATTTGGGTTTGTTTTTGTGGTTAGAGTGAGTTAGATCACTTGCTGATACAACCAAGAGTCTTTTGTTGATAAGCCATTAGCAATGTTATTTGACATTTGGTTAAAGTTCCAACTCAAAGTTCTATATTTACAATCATGAAGTGTTTGCTCTAGAGTTCATTAGTTAGAGCGTAACTTGGACATGATATACTTGATTCTCTTGTTTTGCGAATGAGTTACACCTACAACTTAGTATGAATAAGATCTATCATAGTGAATGTCTGTAAGCCTTTACACCAAAATGAAAAAGAAAAGATCTAAAGAAAATAGAAAAAACATGCAATGATAGTAAACTTATTCACTAATAAAATAAACTAGCATAGACTATAGTTTTAAAAACCGGAATTGGTGGCGAGACATCAATGTTTTGAAAGCTATCAAAATATTTTTCCATCAATATGAAAGTTTACAGTGCTCATATAATACATATTTTCAATCATAATTCCGTTGCAAAGCACATAGATGATTTCATATACTGCAGAATCCCAAGGATTTTGGACTTCTTTTCCTTGTTCTTTACAAGATGCATCTGGGTGGGGAATATATGGCTGTAGCCTGTACCATGCTATTGCATTGCATTCAAACCCATATAGTGGACTTGCAAGCCATAAATGAATAATTATTGTTGTAGGTTGACTAACTGTGCGTTCAGGGAGAAATTTAGTTATAGTAGTTTGCATACCAAACACTAGCCCAGCAAACAGAAATGAGGTGTTGGTAGGTAGGTGAAAATGCACACAACACTTAAACAGAGCACCAACATTGTTTTCAACCAGTGATCTATCCTATGATAACATGTTCTAAAGTTTAAATTTGTGGTAACTTGGCATAACTTGAATTGATCTATTGCTTAGGGTTCTTTATGGACTATCTAGAGTGTGGTAGAAAATGCTAGGAATAGTGCTAATAAGTCTTAGATATCGTGCATATTTTGAACAAATAAAAATGGTGAGGACATGAAGGAACCAAGGGCCTGGAGAGTCTTCATAAGGACATTATTCAAATAACCCATTACCTTCACCAGAATTGACTCTCATCATGCGTTCCCTGGAAGCAATTACTGAAACCTTAAGAGGGCACCAAACAAATGAAATGGAAGGGGAACACCTTTCATCAGGGTTAGGGAACCTCGAGGGATCTAGAGACTATGATAGAAGACCTCCAGTTAAGTACATTACTAGGGAGCTCCAAAAGATTAAGCTCCTAGAGTTTGCAGGAGGTCGTGCCAGCGAGTGTACAAAAGCATGGTTAGAAGGGATGGGAAGGTGTTTTGCACTAAGGATTACAATTCCAATTCCAAAGCCAAAATAACAATATTCCAACTCAGAGATAGTGCTCTGAATTGGTGGGGTAACTTGGAGCATCAACTGCACTTCACTCCAGACACAATTACTTGGGAATTATTTGAGAAGAGGTTCAAGAAGTAGTACCTGCTAGCGTATTATGAAGAATAGCAGGTAGGAGCCTTCCATGCCCTAATACAGGGAGGTCATATTGTAGAAGAATATGAATTTCAATTTATGGAATTGGTGATGTCTCCTACATGGATACTGACTAGCGCCAAGCGGATCATTATGTATGGATTGAGGCCTAAGATTAGGGCAATGGTGCAGATGTGGAAACCATCCTTAGTTGCAAAAGTTGTAGAATAGGCTTCTTATGTTGAAGAACACCTAGACTTAAAGGGTGAAGGCAGGGCCATCTTTCCACGCCAAATATGGTTTATGGGGAAGGCCCCTCGTACCTTCCTAAGAGGAGGAAGTCTGAGGCCACCACCATATGGAAATAGGGTTATACCTAGAACACTGACAGTAGGAATTTCAATGGTTTAGTGCAACTTCACCCACAACTTGAAGGGCACGTACAAATCAAAGTCATACATGAGGAGCAGCAAGTGGGGGCAGGGATTCCATGGGAAGAAACCCTTTCCAAAGAACTCCATAAAATTCGGTTCAAGGTCCACCATGCATCACTTATTAGGGATGTAGAGGACCTCATTACCAACGAGACTACCCTGAGCTTCAAACTGATAACAACAGAAGAGAGTGAAAGGAACCAATGGGGAGAGCAGGTAGCCACCATCAAATTTATGCAGCAGTTTACAATCAACAAGTTGAACACTAGTCTGCTGTGGTAGAAACCTCAGGTATGATAAACAAAGTAAAAGGTAAAATTTTGGTTGACTCTAGTGCTACAGATAGTTTCATTTCACTAGTTGCATTAGAAAAATGTGGGTTGGCAGCCTATGAGCATGATGACTTTAAACAAAATGAAATGGCTTCTGGAATAAAACAAGCAGTAGGGCCTAATGTTGACCAATGTTAGGTAAACCTTGGGGTGTGTATGACTAAGTTGAAGGCATATGTCACAACATTAGGGATGTATGATGTAATTATTGGGATGGACTGGCTAGAAGCTCATTGAGCTTTGGTAGACTGTTTCAAGAAGAAGGTGATCTATTTAGATGATGAAGGTAGGCCAATTGATATTTTTGGAATCAAGAGGGGAGTGTCCCTACAATTCATATCCATGATGAAGGTAAAAGGTTGTCTCAAACAAGGTTTCAAACTATATTAGGTCAAAGCTGTAAGTGAATAGAAAGGACCTTCCCTAGATCAACATCCAGTTTTGACTGAATTCAACGATGTTTTTCCAGAGGAATTTCCTCGATTACCTCTTGTAAGAGAGATTGATTTCACCATTGATCTGAAGCCAGGTGCAGAACCAATATCTAAGACACCCTAAAGGATGACAACTCCAGAGCCTTGTGAGTTGTAGATGCAGTTAAAGGAGCTCATAGACTTGGGATTGATCAGACCTAGTATTTCACCTTGGGGTACACTAGTAATGTTTGTCAAGAAGAAGGATGGTTCCTTGCGGCTATGCATAGATTATAGAGACTTAAACAAAGCCACAATAAATAACAGGTACCCAATACCTTGAATAGATGACTTATTTGATCAAATGAAGGGGGTAGCAGTCTTCTCAAAAATTTATCTACGTTCTAGGTACCACCAATTGAGGATAAAGGAGAAGGACATCTCAAAAATTGCATTTCGAGCTCGGTTTGGGCAATATGAGTTCGTAGTTGTTCCATTCGGTTTAACCAATGCACCAGCAGTATTCATGAGCCTCATGAATGGTGTGTTCAGGAAGTATTTTGACCAATTCGTGCAAGTCTTCCTTGATGACATTCCTATATATTCCAAGAATGAAAAGGAGCATGAAAAGCACCTAAGGGTAGTATTGACTTGTTTAATGGAAAATCAATTGTATGGGAAATTGTCAAAATGTTCCTTCTTTAAGAAGAAAGTCCATTACCTTGGGCACATCATTTCAAGAGAAGGGATTTCAATTGACCCGGAAAAGGTGAAGGCCATAATGGATTGGCCAGTACCAAAAAATACCCATGAGGTGCGTAGTTTTATGGGGCTAGATGGGTATTATTGCATGTTTATGGAAGGGTTTTCAAGGATTGCAAAACCCATCACCACATTACAGTGAAAGGGGGTTAGGTATGAACGGACAAATGAATGTGACACTACATTCACAGACTTGAAGAGGTTACTAACTAGTGCATCGATCCTTCAAGTACCAAACATGAGAAAAGACTTCACTGTCTGCACCGATGCTTCGACACAAGGATTGGGTGCAGTATTGATGCAAGAAGGTGGAGTAATATCTTACGCTTCTAGAAAATTGAAGAAGCATGAAGAGTTATATGCTACCCATGACTTAGAATTGGCAGCAGTAATGTTAGCCTTGAAGCTATGGAGACACTACCTCATTGGGAGAAGATTTGAGTTAAGAATGGATCATCAAAGCCTGAAGCATCTCTTCACTCAAAGGGATTTGAATGCTAGAAAAAGGTGATGGAGCGAATTCACGAGTGAGTATGATTTTGAAATCTCATACATCAAGGGAAAGGAGAATGTAGTGGCAGATGCACTAAGTAGGAGGCCACGAACCTTCTCCCTAGTAGCCTTAAAGGTAAATTTAAGGGAGAAGATATTGGAGAAACTCTTTGAAGATAGTTGGTATCTAAAAGTCATCTTAGCCATTTAGAATACGAAACAGATAGAACCAAAGTTTGAAGGATATGTCCTTGAACCAGATGGGCTATTGAGATTCCAAGGGAGAACGTACGTACCTAAGGAATGGGGTATAAGAGAAACCATCCTCAGAGAGTCTCATAGAGCACTCTATTGTGCACATCCTGGGGTAAAGAAGATGTACGCAGACACTGTAAGGAAACTCTTCTTTTGGGCAGGCATGAAGCATGACATAGTCCAGTTTGTCACCAAATTTCTTGAATGTCAGCGAGTGAAGGCTGATCATCTCCATCCAGCAGGACTCTTGCAACCTCATGACATCCCTACATCTAAATGGGAAGTAATTTCCATGGATTTTGTGGTGGGTTTGCCGCTCACTTCCCAGAGGCACAATGCTATATTGGTTATAGTTGATAAATTGACCAAAAGTGCCCATTTCACCCCAGTAAGGGACACTTACGATGTTACAGATGTGGCAAGAGTGTTTGTCAATGAAGTTATTTGACTACAGGGATTTCCCACAAAGATCATTTCTGATAGAGACTCCCTCCCGATTTAAATATAGGTTTTGTACAAGTTTGCAGTCAACATTAGGGACTCAGTTGGACCTGAGCACTGCATATCATCCAGAAACAGATGGGCAGACTGAAAGAGTAAATTAGGTTCTGGAGGACATGATTAGGATGTACATCATGGATAATCAGACTCGGTGGTAAAGGTACTTACCATTGGTGGAGTTTTTCTATAATAACAGTTATCATAGTTCAATCGGGATACCTCCTTATCAAGATCTATATGGAAGGCCTTGTAGGACGCCATTGAGTTGGGAAAATTTGGAGGACTGAGTGATAGTTGGCCTGGAATTAGTTAAAGAAATGGAGGAATAGGTAAAGCAGATTCGGCAAAGCTTAAAGGAAGCACAGGATAGAAAGAAGAGTTATGATGATTCACATAGGATTGATCACAATTATGAAGTAGGGGACCAAGTTTTGATTCGTATCTGGCCCAACAAAAGCACCATCCGGTTTGGGAAGGGGACGAAATTGTCACACCGGTTCGTAGGACTTTTTAGGATCGAAGAGAGGATTGGACCAGTTGCCTATCGTCTTGTACTACTACCCCATTTGCATAAAACTCATGATGTTTTTCATGTATCTATTTTACAACATTATGTTTTTGATGAATCTCACAAACTAGATTGGCGTGACTTGTAGGTCTCGGACATGGGAACTGTAATGGTAGAACCATTATGCATATTGGATCATAGGGTTGGACAGCTCAGAGGTCACACGGTGGACCAATTTAAGGTCCAATGGGACAAGTATAGCCCAGGATCTACTACCTGGAAGGATGTAGAGACTATGCATCATGACTACCCCTCACTTTTTGAGCATCTGTGATGCCTATTTTTGACTTAGACAACTACCTATGTTAAGGTTCTATTTTGCAGTTTCATGTTATTTATTTATGAACATTATGTAATATTTGTGCATTTGGTTTGACACATAAAACTACATATATGAATCGATTGATAGATTTGATATTGATGATAGAAATGGTTGATGTATGGACTACATGTATGACTCACTTAGTGATGGATTATCTAGTGCGTAAGTTATCAGAATTATTTTGGTTCATATATATCTCAAGTGGATATGATTTATTTAAATGAATGACTTAGTGAATTTATGATTTAATTCCAGTGAGAATTCCCAGATTGACACATGGATACTAGACTTAATAATGTGATGATTATATGTCTTGTTGTTATATAAATGCATGGATGAGAGCTAACCCGCAGGGAGAAAAGAACTATATGATAATTGAGATGTACTCTTCCATTGAGGGAAGGACGAGACATCTCATGAGGAAGGTATAATGTACATTATTCTACTACATTTGGTATGTACTTGATATGCACTCTTATGACACAAGTAAAATGCAAATGACAGGTGGCAAGACGACTTGACTGGATTATTCGATGACAAGTCCAACCAGCTCTGTAGTGTGGTCCGTATTAGGGTGTTGACCCTAGTTCTAAAGGAGGGGTGGATGCATTTCCCACCATGTATCCACTGAAACCTGGAATCGTGGGAGGGCAGTGGCGGACACGCTCCCCTACACATGTGATGATGATTGCTAGTTGCGTGCTGGGGAAGTTAGGTCGATGTATTTGACGCTTCCACCATGTCGGTTTTATCAGTGGTTAGTATGGCCGTTGCCAATGATAAAACAACAGAGGACAAATAGGGTGGGAATGGAAGTAGGTCAGGATGGATAGGAGGATATATATCAGTTGAAGACTCTTGATGGCAAGTAATGTCATTGTCTGACTAATCAAATTTTACTTCTATAACTCTCTCTGGTTTGCTATGCTTTCGAACTCCTTGTATCTTTTCATTCTAACTTCGGGATGAAGTTCTCTGAAGGAGGGGTGTATGTAATGCCCCACTTAAATTTTATCCTGCAAATTTTATTAATGTTTAAATTATCTAAAAATATTGAGAAATATTGGTCTAATACAAAATTCATGATTTCTATTATTCAAATTCACAACATACCTTCTCAAATTGAATCTTAGTTAGCATATGGTCTCCTTCCATTATTTCAAATAATATATTTATTCATCTCACATTCCCCAATGTACCCTAACACCTACTAGGGTGAAGACATGGTCTTCTCTATTTAATTACATCTCACATTCCCCAATGTACCCTCACAATTACTTGGGAGAAGACATGGTCCTCTCCAACTCATTATCAATATATATATTCATCTCACATTCCCCAATGTAACCTCACATTTACTAGGGAGAAGACATGGTCCTCTCCATTTAATTATATCTCACATTCTCCAATGTACCCTCACATTTACTTGGGAGAGATATAGTCCTCTCCATTTAATTATCAATATATATATTCATCTCACATTCCCAAATGTACTTCTAGATTTACTTGGGAGAAGACATGGTCCTCTCCCATTAATTTCCCAATTTTATATTCATGTCACATTTCCAAAGGTACTCCCAGCTTTACTTAGGAGAAGAGAAGTCAACTGTAAGGATGGATGAGAAGTTAATGACACTAATGAGAGGTGGTTGAGATGGAGAAGAGATGGAGGGTATAAAAAGGGAAGGGGGAAGGGAGAAAATGGGAGGTTGAGCCTTGCTTATGATTTTAGGGTTGGTTGTGATTCTAGAATTTGTTGTGATTTTTGGAGACCTTAGGAACCTGTGGAGGTTTCTTGGGTTGTTGAGAGGAGGGAAATATTGTTCATCTTGGTCTGGATCATTCATCTTGGACACACACACTACACTTGGTTGGACTTGGGCTCGGAGGGCTAGGGAACCTGTGGAAGTTTCCTGAGCTACGAATTATTCCCTAGTTGGTTGGGAGGTAAATCCAGTTGGGTCCATTAAGAGGAGCGTTCAGAAGGAGTAGTAGGTCAAAGGCATCTCCACCAGCCATCGCTACAGGTATTCCTCCATAGATTACTCATTTAAAAATTATTAGAATGAAATATTCACCTTAAGTTATAAGGATTATAATGTAAATAATTTTTTTTTATTTGTTTAGAAGTCTTGTAAGTAAGTAAAGTATTGCCTCTTATTGCATTTAAATTCATCAATAGATTTTTTAGCAGACCCTAGGATAGGGATCTTACAATTTCAGTGTAGATGGTTATTTCTAATCTTATTTGATTGCTTGCACTAGATGCATTGATTTTAGTGTAGATGTTTTTTCATAATCTTATTTTCTTACTTGCACTAGATGCATTGTTTTGAGTGTAAATGTTGTTTCCTAATCTTATTTGATTGCTTGCATTAGATGCATTGATTTTAGTGTAGATGTTGATTTTTGATTTGATGTAATTGGATGTATGATGGTACATTAATTTTAAAGCGATTGGATTAATATTATGCATTGATTTCAGTGTAAGCACAAAAAATTATTGACAATGTACATTGATTTTTGTGTTTATAGTAATTCAACCTATTAAAATTGGAGAGAAAGAGAGACAAGGTATGATGTTTACTACAATAGCTTGAGCTAAAGATTTAAATGGTTTTTGATTTAATCTATCATTTTCATATAATCAACATGAAAATATGACAATCGATATGAAAAGATGATAAAAGTAAGAAAGGTGACAATAATAATAGTAGAAGAAAATAGTTTGGGATTAATCACAATGAAGACTATTTATAATTGACTATATTGTTATTATTCACATTTTCGATCATTCAACACTATTACATTGTCACTTTACATTCAAATTTTTTATTTCATAATTTTTCATCATCAAAGTTATTAACAATATTTATCATCTCAATAAACTGAGGTAACTAAGCAAATTTAAAATTAAAATTATTAGATTAATCAGAGACATATTTAGCATATTTGCAATGATTATATTAATATTAGATTAATTTACATATTATTGATAAAATTAATCATATGTTCGTAAGATTTTCTTTGGCCGCACATGACTGAAACCAGCCTAGATCCATCTTAACTCCGGATCTATCAAACTCAGAGAGGGATCAAATCTCTCGAGGTGCAAACCTTTCCTAAAGTTTTTTACTAAAAGATGAGGTTTGCACCTTGAGAGATTTGATCCCTCTTGGCACTTTGATATATCTAGAGTTAATATGGATCTAGGCTGGTCAACAAAATAGTCTACTCAATTTACATAAATCAAATGAAAACATGTACCACAGAATCCCTGAGCTTATCTCGATTGTTGATTCATCGAATATTTGACAACCAGACAAACATGGGCGCGGAAAATACTTTACCGCGCTCATGTCCGTTTGATTGCCGAATATTCGGCAAATCAACAATCGAGATAAGGGTTCCCCACAAAATAATACTTTCACCTTCCATCAAATACATCAGACCAAAATGTAAACAAGAAAGGCTGCGGAGTAGCAAGTCCCTACCACTAGAACAAGAGGCAGTGGACTTTGCCAATGTATTCTTAGCATTTTTACATTGATAAGAATATGAACGAGTATTGCAATGATCCCCTCCCTTGAGAACTTTTCTACATGCGGACTCTGCAAATATTATTTCTATATATATAGACAACTTCTATATATATAGAACTGAATCAATTATTATTTTGAGCTAAATATCTGTAATTTATGTAGGTATTCATTTTAATTCATTGTTCAATAGACATACTTACTCACTTACTAAGAAGGAATGGAAAGAATCTAGATAGTTGACAAACATTTTTGACGTAGAGCTAAGCCCTTTTCTATATAATGATTTGCAGGAGTAGGATAACATGATTAGAGCAAACAATAGGCATTTTGGAACCTTTGTTCACTAACTCTGACAAGCTTCTAGTAGTTCCATGAGTAAGGGATTCAACCCTTCTTTACTTTTACATGCCTATATCACGAGTTTACATCTGTTATCGGCCTTCTAGTGATGCTTTCAAATGCAACAATTGCCCATCCTAGACCTGAGGTCTACACTTCAATTTCTTAGTCCAAATTCGCTCAAATTGGAAATTTTGTTGTAAGTATTGGTTGTCGTAGACTTCTCCTGCTTGCGCTAGCTAGTGTTTTTTCAATGTTCTTCTACATGTGTATCTCTTTCCGGTGAAATGTGCCTATACAGGGACGTGTAAAGTAGTGGTAGATCAACATAGGCGTAAAAAAACACCATTCCTTTAATTCGTAAATCTACAATAACGATAATTTTTTTTTTTTTAAATCTATCTGCAATCGGTTTCCTCAATCCTAAAATTAGCCAACAACATTCTAAGATCCATATGAAGAGTCTTGTGTTGGAGCCAAAAATTGAAGATCCAGAAAGCGCAACCACTTTGCTGCATGCAAGAGCCACTTGGTAGTTCCCTTTATCTTTATGTTTTCTTTTGTTAGTTTAATTTAACTTTATTTATCACTTTATTGCATTTATTTTTTATTTTTAATTAGAGTATTTATTTTTAATTTAAATATATTGAAAAATCTATTAATCAGTTCACCATGATTGTTTAGTGAATACAATATCGAGTGAGATGCTCTTGGGGATCAAAGTAACCTAGCTTCTTGTCAAATTCCCAATTCTATGTCACTTTATCGCTATATTTTCTTTGTGCGGTTGCTTATAAATCTGGGAGGGGTATTGGACCAAGTGTTGGTGAGACTTTGGAACTCTATAAGAACATGGAAATGCTTTTGCAATGGGGGTCGAATTTAGATATTAATATGGTACCGATGCAAAGAGTGTGTAGACAGTGGATTTATTATCCTCTCTCCTTTACCAACTCTATCTTAAAGAATCTAATATCCTTGTAGATGATGCCCTTATTTTCTATAGGATGGTCTTAAGCCTTCACGAACTAGTTGGCTTTTAGCAAGGACAATTTTACTGAGTATGGTACATTGTGAATGAGGCTTGGTGTTTAGCGAATAATTTAGTGGTTGATGAATGTTTCTTTCTTTGTACTAAATTATCTTGGAGACTCAATTAGTTGTAGCTACTTTTGTCCTCTATTGTATCTAGAATTCTTTGAATATACAAAATGCAAGGTATTTTACTTATCTGGTTACTAAATCTTATGTATTTATTACTTGTGGATTTTAATTTGTGTGATGATGTAATGGTATTCAATATTTCTTGTTGTACATGCTTGGTAATGGTACATTTTTCCTTAACATGTTATAATCATTGATCTTCTTGAGTGTCTCAGTTCATACTAACAATTTCTAGATGAAACTTTTCCTTTGAGTTTATGTTAATGAATTTTCCTGCAACTACTTGGGAGAAATCTGCAACAAAAAGTATTGAAATTGTTGTGGGTGAGTTTAACTTTCCCATAGACAGTCGAACTGAGGATCAATTTAACTTTGCTTGGCAGTAGGGCCAAGTTGAGTTTGAATTGGGAGTATTAGAAGACTAGGTTTAGTTTTTTATTTGTTGTCCTCACTAATGAAGTCATCCTCCTTCCAAGCATTTTGAATATCAATTGAAATGTATTGGAATGACGATTAAGTGCTACATAGGTTGTTGCAAGCCTGAAATGGTTAAGCATGTTTTCTTGCATTGTAAGGTTGCCAAAATGTTTTGTGCTTGGATTTTCTACTGAGTATAATGTTCTCTATGTATCTATCCATTGGAAAAAGACATTGCGTTTGGAGACAAATGGATGATTTGATATAAAAGTCAACACATTTTGTATATAATCCATTCGATCAAATTTTTTGTCTTATGTAAATGATGTCGTTGGGACGCTTTCCTTGGGCTACACTCTTTGTTGCACTATTTTATGTTATGTTTTGAAATTCGTTCTTATTAACTCAATTTGTGCAATAGTAGTCCCGAGAGCTATACTAGCACCATTAACCATTACTTGTGACACCATAATTCACACTCTGGAATTATCTCTAATTCTTCTTTGCCCCTTGAGCTTACATCTGCCCCCCCTGATCAATAATAGTAAAGCACTAAGATTTGTGGGGCGAGTAATAGCAGAGCACTAAGATTTGTGGGGATTTCTTCTGTTTTGAAATTTGCTTTGTACAAATGAATTGTAGGCCTAATATTTTGCTATAGCTAAATTGGTCATAATATTGTTGCAAGTGCCTTATTCTATGATAGGAAAATAAATAAGAAATGAAAGGATGTTTGATGAATTTTCCATATACCACTATGAGAAAAGAATTTTATCTGTTTATAATTTAAAAATGATGAATGACATTTGGAATGTCAGAGATGTTTGGAAGGTACTGCAACTCAGTGGATTGGTGGTCTTTAAAGAATTTCTCTGCTAATCTACAAGTTGAATATATGATTGATGAAAACTAAGCCCTTAAGCACTTTTACTGGTTTGGAAGAGTTTGAATCTTTGAATAGAAGTATGAATCAATGACCTTATTTTCTTTAGGATGGCGTTTGTTTTTGTGAAATTTGTCAGTGAGCTGAAGGAAGACAACAACATTTTGTGTTGATTCATGGACTTGGGCATGGGGCATGGTGCTACTATAAAACTGTTATGCTGCTTAAGCAAAAGGGGCACACAGTGGCTGCCCTGGATCTCACCGCCAATGGAATAAACTAGGAAGCCTCCACACTATTACTCATAAATGATCTTGCATTCAATTCGCTTGGAATGTCACCTGACTTGCAATACAATCCGGGGATCACTAGTTATAGCTATAACTTCGATCTCTAGACACATGGCATCGGTAAAAGAAGTGCTCAGCTCATGTATGGTATATGCAAGAATATGGCGATGATGATCAAACTAGTGAATATGGCTAGAATTGTTGTTTTATGTTTATCACTATATTTTGTCAGGTTGCTCTTCAATGTTTCAACCCTCGATTCATTAGTGAGCCATTATCTTCCATCCTTCCCTAACTCATCTTGTAGATCAAAGTGAGGACTAGGTGTTAGGGAGGACTAGCTATTAGGGCTTACCTTAAGTGTTGACCAACCTTATTGTCTTTAATTATAAGCTTTTCTAATCCTGTATTATTAGGTATTTTGAGCCAATGAACCTATCTACTCTCCCATTTTGGCATTCTTCATTCAATTTGGAACACACTCTCCAAACAACTTCTATTGATATAGATGGATATAGTCAAATGTTCACCTTCATACGGAAGATTTTTTAAGGTCATGTTTGTTATTAAAATCAAGGATAAGGTCAAGCCCCTTGATCTTCTCCTCTCATTCCCAACATACATTCTTATTGGTCTTCTAGATGGTTGGTTGCTCTCATTCATTGATTTCTCTCGTAAGGAATGAGAAAAGTTTAATCAATTCTAGTTGTTATTTTTTTATTGATTACTATAATTTGTAACACAAATTAGATCATAATCCCCATAGATACACACCCATTCATCCTCTAGACTAACCCATGTTATGTTCATTTGTATTTTTTCTGCAGGACTAGTGGATGAGGTATGTCAGTACTTCAACTCTATGAGAGTGCATTACAATATCAAACCTACAGTGGAGTACTATAGTTGTGTGGTTGACCTTGGTCATGTTGGCTATATAGACACACCAAAAGACACATTCATATTCTTATCAATGTAAAAATTCAGAGAATACATTGGCAAAGTTCACTGCCTATTATTTTACTGGTAGGGACTTGCTGCTTCGTAGCCTTTATTGTTTATGTTTTGGTCTGGTGTATTTGATGGAAGGTGAAAGTACTATTCTTTGGGGGCATCTTTATCTCGATTGTTGATTCGCCGAATATTCAGCACCAGACGGACATGAGTGTGGTCAATTATTTGACCGTGCCCATGTCCATATGATTCCTGAATATTCGACGAATCAACAACCGAGATAAGATCAGGGATTCTATGGTATATGTTTTGGTTTGATTTATGTAAATGGAGTAGATTATCTTTTATTGACCAGCCTACATCCATCTTAAATTTGGATCTATTAAGTGCCAATAGGGATCAAATATCTCAAGGTGCAAACCTCTTTTTTGAGTGGAAAACTTTTGGAAAGGTTTGCACCTCGAGAGATTTGATCCCTCTTTGAGCTTGATAGATTTGGAGTTAAGATGGATCTAGGCTAGTTTCAGTTGTGTGCGACCAAAGAAAATCTAACGAACATATGATTAATATTATCAATAATATGTAAATTCATATGATATTAATATAATCATTTTAAATATGCTAAATATGTCTCAAATTAATCTAGTCATTTAATTTTAAATTTTCTTAGTTACCTCAGTTTTTTGAGATGATAAATAGTGTGAATAAATTTAATGATGAAAAATGATGAAATAAAAATTTTGAGTGTAAAGTGACAATTTAATAGTGTTGAATGATAGAAAATTTGAATAATAAGAATATATTCAATTATATTTGTTCTTCATTGTGATTAATCTCAAACTATTTTCTTGTACTATTCTTATTGTCACCCTTCTTACTTTTGTCATATTTTCATATCGATTATATGAAAAGAACAAGTTAAATCATAAACCATTTAAATTTTTAGCTCAAGCTATTGTAGTAAACATCATACCTTGTCTCTCTTTCTCTCCAATATTAATAGGTTGAATTACTATAACACATAAATCAATGTACATTGTCAATAATTTTTTGTGCTTACACTAAAATCAATGCACAATGTTAATCCAATCACTTTAAAATTAATGTACCATCATACATCTAATTACGTCAAATCGGACATCAACATCTACACTGAAATCAATGCATCTAATGCAAGCAATCAAATAAGATTAGAAAACAACATTTACACTCAAATCAATATATCTAGTGCAAGTAAGAAAAAAAGACTATAAACCAAAATCTACACTGAAATCAATGCATCTAGTGCAAGCAATCAAATAGGATTAGAAATCACCATTTACATTGAAATCAATGCATCTAGTGCAAGCAATCAAATAGGATTAGAAATCACCATCTACACTGAAATCAATGCATCTAGTGTAAGCAATCAAATAGGATTATAAATCATCATCTACACTGAAATCAATGCATTTAGTGCAAGCAATAAAATAGGATTAGAAATAATCTACATTTAAATCAATGCATCAAATTCAAGAAATCAAATATTATTAGAAATCAACATCTACATTGAAATAAATGCATCTAGTGCAAGCAATCAAATTGGATTAGAAATCACCATCTACAGTGAAATCAATGTTTAATTTAGTGCAAGACATTAAAAGGGCTTAGAAATCATCTACATTGAAGTCAATGAATCTAGTGAAAGAAATCAAATATCATTAGAAATCAACATCTACACTAAAATCAATGCATCTAGTGCAAGCAAGAAAATAGGATTAGAAATCACCATCTAAATTGAAATCGATGCATCTAGTGCAAGAAATATTCTTTCCTCTTCCCACCCTTCATATATATCTGTAACCCCCTCCTCCCACATCTACCTAAGCAACCGAACATCTGGGGTAAACAGCGACGAGAGGCCACTATGATATGATTTGACCTCCTAAGTCACATTAAGGAAGTGGAACTGATAGAAACACATAATACAGACATCCAACATCATCAACACAACCCTCAAAAGATAAGTTAGCCACTCAGGTAGAATGTCCCTAGGTCCCACTATTGTTTTAGGTCTCTTGGTCCATAGTTTCTCTCATGCTATGGGCAAGGGAGTGACCATCAACCTAAAGTCACTCTCACAAGCCTGCCAGCCAACAACTATGGACTATAATTGTTAGTGTTGTGCTAGAGACCCCGAGATTTGAGCCACCTTTTTAGACCCAGAGCTCAGGTCACTACCCATAACTGAATCATCTCTTCAGATCAGTAATTTAACATGGAATTGATAGTATTAAAGAAAATACTTGTTTAAGACCTTTTCTGGAACCCTACTAGCCATGTCAGGCATTTCGTCAAATATATCATCGACATGTAATCTATAAGTGTAAATAATAGAGTTAAGTGTAGGGGTCTCATACTTATCTCTAAATCACTATGATCCATTGTTCCCTCATGCCATTTGTTGCATTATCATCTATTAGGTCATAGACACATTATCCATTCACATACAAGTAAAAGCATGCTGAGAGCCATACATAGTTGCTATCATAAAATGTGCATATAACCAACATAATAGGAACATAAATACATTAAACATATGATCCATCAAATCCATAAATACATCAGTACCTTTAACACATGAAAATCAAGGGAATATATTTCTCGTTCATGAATCTAATGAACCAATGGGAGATGGGACTACCACTTTCCACCCAATCGTAAAATGGCTGATCCAAATCTCTCTTTAGCCATTCACCCCCGTGCCATATTCCAAGCATGAAATTGGGATCTCATAAAACACATCAATCGAAACTCATTCAGGGCTTCTAGAGGCCATCCACCTCAACCCATGAAATAATGATTCCACCTCATGGTCATAAATCACCAAAACCATCACCAGATTGGTCTCCATCCTAGCCATCTAGGTCTCTAGAGAATTTGTTCCAACCAATGCTCTAGGACTAGTAACTTAACCCATAGTTTCCACTGGGCTCTAGAGCATTTGTCCAACAAAGGCTCTGGGACTAGTAACCCAACCCACCAAGGGCTCTAGAGTGTTTTTCCAACCAACGCTCCAAGACTAGTAACTCAACCCAAGTTGTTATAGGGTTATAGAGTGTTTATCCAACCAAGGCTCCAGGAACTAATAACTCAACCCAAGCTAAGGAAACATGAGAACCGGCAAAAACAAAACAATGAAATTAAACCCACAACCACCATGGCTATCCAGGAAATGTCAAGGCTAGGAAATCCAATATCAATCTAGGCAATCCTCCATGTGAATGATGGATCATGACCAAGAATCCACATACATATGCCATGCATGTCCAAACTAGTGAAGAAATCATACATGCAACTTCGTACTTGCAAGAAAATTTGATGTAGTTGTTGATGTCGATGCCTTCTTGCCATTTCCTGCTCTTCCTTTTCCTTCTTGCTCTAAGAATCAAATTATGTAACACCATCCAATAAAAATCTAAGTATCCAAGAGTATTAGAGAGAGAGAGAGTAATGAGAGAGCTCCAAAGCTAAACTAACAAAAGGTTATCAACTGACCCTCAGAAGCCTTTTTATGAATGAGGCCTCTATTTTCTTCATTTTCCATTATTTTCCTTCATTTTTCCTCCTCACATGCAACCTGTGACCTTTCACCTCCTTTGTCTCCTAATTTCCATTATTTTCATAAATAAATGTTCCAAAATGCCTTTTAATGCCTTTGCCAATTTCGTTAGCCATAAACAACCAAATGAACACCCCTTAGGATGTCTTGTCCAACATTCAACTTGGAATAAATGTCCTAGCCATTTGTGGGTATTGTTTTTAACATTTATTACATGGAATTTTCACCAGGGCTATTACAGTATCTATATCTCCCTCCATCTCTCCTTCTTTGTCTCTCTATCTCAACCCCAAAACACACACGCTCTCTCACTCCATATATATCAATCTCTCTATCCCTTCCTCACTCTCTCCATCTCTCTCTTAACTTTCTATTTATATCTCTATCTCCCTTTGTCTCTCTATATCACCCCCAAAACATACACTCTATTTCTCCAATATATCTATCTATCCCTCCCTCCTCCTCTTCCTCCCTCTTGATCTCTTCCCCTTATCTCCCTCTCACCCACTTCTATATCGCTTCCCTCCTACTATCCTCTATCCCTCTCTCTCTATCTTCCTTATCACTCCCTCTCTCTCTCTCCATATTTCTCTCTCTATTTCTTTCTTCTTACCTCCCTTTCTCTCACCCTCCAAGTCCATCACTCTCTCTCTCTCTCTCTCTCTCTCACTCTCTCTTTCTCTCTCCCATTATCCCCATCTCTCATCCTTTGTCTCTTTATCTCACCCCCAAACATACACACACTCTCTCTGTCTCTCCCTTGTCACTCCCTCTCTCTCTTCACTTCTCACTCTCTATGTATTTCTTCTTCCCTCCCTCTCTCCCCCTCCAACTCCATCTCCCTATCCCTCCCTCTCTCCTCCTCTCTCCCTCCCTCTCTCCTCCTCTCTCTCAAGTCCACTCTCTCATACTTCCTCTCTCTCCCTTTTTATCCTACCTCCCTCTCTCTTCCCCCATCTCTCTCTCTCTCTCTCTCTCTCTTCCCTTAAATCGTCTCTCTTACCCCATCAATCTCATCCTCTCTCTCAAGTCTTGTCTCTCGTTCTTCCTCTCTCTCCCTTTCTCTCCTACCTCCCTCTCTCCCCCATCTCTCTCTCTCTCTCTCTCTCTCTTCACTTCAATCGTCTCTCTTACCCCATCAATCTCATCCTCTCTCTCAAGTCTTGTCTCTCATTCTTCCTCTCTCTCCCTTTCTCTCCTACCTCCCTCTCTCTTCCCCCATCTCTCTCTCTCTCTCTCTCTCTCTCTCTCTCTCTCTCTCTTCAACTATGTTACTATATCCCCCCCTCCTTCTCTCTCCTTCTCTCTATCTCCTTCTTTGTCTCTTTATCTCACCCCTAAACATACACTCTCTCTCCAAGTCTTTCTTGTCACTCCCTGTCTCTCTCTGCTTCTCACCTATGTCTTTCTTCTTCCTTCCATCTCTCTGCCACCAACTCCATCTCTCTATCCCTCCCTCTCTCCTCCTCTCTTGCAAGTCCTCTCTCTCATCCTTCCCCTCCCCCCTTTCTCTCCTACCTTCCTCTCTCTTCCCTCATCTCTCTCTCTCTCTTCCCTCCAATCCTCTCACTATCTCACTCCCTCTCTCCTTCTCTCTTTCCCCACTCCATATTTGTGTCTCCCTCTCCTTCTCTTACCCTTCTCTACCTATCTCACTCATCTCTCCCTCTCTATTCATTCCTCCTCTCCCCTCTCATTGAGTTTATCTCCATCTCTCCCTTGTCACTCCCCCTGTGTCTCCACCTCTATCACTCTATGTCTTTGTTCTTCCCTCCCATATATTTCTAGAGTTAATATATATCATGATATATTAATATATATTATAATATAACAAATTTAATATTACAATAATCCAAATTATTAAATTTAATAATATTAATATGAATATTAGATTTGATAATAATAATAATATTAATCTTTTAATATTAATATAATGATTAATAATGTTATTTTGCATGGTATTAATAATAATTTGGCCCATGGTAATTGTCCCATACGATTCATCTAAATAAAGCCTCTTTTTTTAGTGTTAGTAAGTATAAAGAGGACAATGAAGTAAATATAAAAGGAGGTTTTATTTATTTACCATACCTTATATTTTTATTTATTTATTATATCTCTTTTATGTACCATGGTATTTGACCCATAGGCTTGGTATATAATTAGATGTTGATTTTAATTCTATTTGATATATTTTTATTTATTTACTATACATATTTAAACTTTTTTTATAATTATTTATTTACCATACCTCTTTTTTCAGTGTTTGTAAACCTATTTATATTTTAAATTTATTTTGTGTTTATACATAATAATAATTAGATTTAATTATAATTTATTTATATCTTTATTTATTTACCATACCTCTTTTTTCAGTGTTTGTAAACCTGTTTATATTTTAAATTTATTTTGTGTTTATACATAATAATAATTAGACTGATTTTTAAATAGGGCCAACACTAGATTAAAAAGTTTAAATTACTTCTCAGCACAATAAAACTTTAAAAATTGATTCTTTTAAATGTATTTTAAATGAAATAAATACATTTTTAAAGGTCCTTTCTTGGTAATTTTTATATGTTAGTGTTAGATATATTGTAGAGTTTTATCTATATATAAATATGATTATAATTGCGGTTGTGAATTTATAAAATTCATGATAACTTGGGATTAATCATTTTCTTATTACTAAGTTTTAATAGTTTATTCATTATGTTATGAATCAATTTTATAGAGGAAGCAGGATGTGATGGCACAATCTTAGCTGGGATAGTCATCATCCTTCTTCTCTATGTTGACGATATTGTTCTTTTCGCAAGGTGCCCATCTGATATTGATAAGCAACTCAGGCTTCCTAAGGATTTCTGCACTACCATGGGTATGACTGTTAACACTGACAAAACAAAAGTTATGATTATCAAATCCAAGAAGGACACTTACGCTAATTTTATGTATGACAATAATAACTTGCAGGAAGTGTATTCTTACAAGTACCTAGGAATTGATATTCATCACACGTTCAACTGGAACCATAGCATTGAGAAAAGGACTAATGGGGGGTGGAAAGCTTATTTTGGTCTTGAAAATAATTGTAAAATAGCAAACCTTGTAATGTGGGATAAAAAGAATTTCCTTTTTGAATCTTTAGTCACTCCTGTTATCTTATATGGCTGTGAGGTTTGGGGTTGCAGCATCTCCAGAGAATCATGGAGAAATATTGAGCAAATCCAGAAGAGTTTTATAATTTATAACCTGAGAATTAAAAGTAATACACCCTATCCTATTCTCCTTATAGAAGCAGGTCTTTCCCCTACTGAGAGCCTAGCTGTGATTAGGTTTCTGTTGTACAAGCACAAACTCAATAACATAGACGATCATAGACTTCCTAAGCTAGCTTCAAATTCTAGCCAAAGCCACCTAAGGCTCAATCGAGGGTGGCATAAAGACACAAGGGCCTGGTTAAACTATTGGGAGATCAACAAGAATGATGCATTAAAAAACATAAATAACATTAAAGATATTGTTACTTCTAAGTTAAAAGAAAAAATGTGGTGTGAGAAAGATATAGCAGCTAAAATAAAATTAAGTTATTATAAGAAGGTCATCAACCCCACCCTAGAAGATCAAAAGCATCTCTCTATTTTAACTAGCTCAAAGAAGAAAATTAATATAGCAAAGATTAGAACGAATTCTCATGAGCTCCATAGTGAAACAGGTCATTGGGCAGTTCCTAAAATGCCATGGATGGAAAGGATCTGCCATATATGTGAGAATAGGAACATCATGGATGAAAACCACTTCCTCTTAGAGTGCCCTACGTACAACCACATTAGATCTCAGTTTAACAATATTTGTTACAATACAGACCTTCCTAGCCTTTTACAATGTCAAAATTATAGTGAGCTTGGGAGGCTTCTCTCCAAGCTTTTTTAGCATAGGAATAAAATCTTAAATCAAAATAAATAATTTGTTTCTTTAAGTCCGATAGACCAATGTTTGGTCTCAGCGGACGTTAACCACCACCACCACCACCACCACCACCACCATCATCATCAAGTTGATTGTTTAATTTAGTAAAATATGGATTATTTGTATTTCAAGCCTCTAATTGTTAAGCTTAAGTGATTTATTCATTATGTCATGACTAGATTTCAAAATGTTGTTTTTTTTTTTTAATTTCGTAAAATATAGGGTTTCCATATATTTAAGTATATATATTTTAAAATTGGGTAAAAATTATTTTTAAATAAGTTTATGTATAATGTTATAATTAAAATTTGCAGAGGCAATTTATTTATTTATTTATTCTGCTACAATATTGGCAAAGAAGTTGTGCATCTAAGCGTTAAATCCATGTTGCATGACTAAAACATATTGGGATTTGATTGGTTTGATATATAGTCCATAAACACTATCAAATACAACCTTAACTGTGCATTATAAATAACTTCTTATCAATGGAAATAATTATATCATGACAAGAAATGAGGATTATTTCCTTTCTATTGCTTTTAAGGATATAGTCATGCAACCCATGGTTTGGCAAGAATTGCACATATCCCGATGTTTTTCTTTTAGCTAAGAAAATAATATAAAAGGATTTGGCTCTTGGTGTTTCTCTTACATTGTTTAAGATTGTTCTAATCTTTCCTGAAAATGAAATTTTCCGGAAGCTACATTAGATATTGGGGAGATAGTGTGGAATTGACGGGATGACAATCTTCAGAATGCAAGGGGAGAAAGTGTGGAATTGATGGGATCACAATTTCTAGAATGCAAAATAATAGGGTTGTTTTTTTATTTTAGCTTAAGAAAATAAGCTAAAAGGATGTGGTTCCTGGTGTTTCTCTTACATTGTCTAAAGATGCTCTAATATTTCCTAAAATTGAAGATTTCTATGAAGCTACATTAGATGCTGGGGAGATAATGTGGAATTGATGGGATCACAATCTTCATAATGCAAAAGAACATGGTTATGATGTTTCTCTTACATTGTCTAAGGTTGCTCTAATATTTCTTGAAAATGAAGATTTATGGGAAGCTACATTAGATGTTGGGGAGATAGTGTGGAATTGATAGGATCACAATCTTCAGAATACTAAAGAAAAAGGTTGTTTTTTTTTAAATAAAATTATTGGGACTCAACCCCAATCTCCAAGTCAAGTTTTGAAACTCACGAGTCAAGTGCTGAAGTCCACTAATCAAAAGAATAGGGTTATGTTGTTTCTCTTACACTGTCTAACGCTACTCTAATCTTTCTTGAAAATGAAAATTTCTGGGAAGCTACATTAGATGTTGGGGAGATAGTGTGGAATTGATGGGATCACAATATTCATAATGCAAAATAACAAGGTTGTTTTTCTCTAAATAAAATTATTTGGATTTAGCACCAATATCCATGTCAAGTGATAAAATCCATTAATAGATAGCCAAAGTCCAAGTAAAGTTTTCCAACTCACAAGCCAAGTGACGAAGTCCACTCAAAGTCTACCAGGGTTAGCAACTCACAAGTCAAGTGTTGAAGTCCACTAATCAACAACCAAATTCCAAGTCAAGTTTTTCAACTCACAAGCCAAGCGTTGAACTCCACTCATCGACAACCAAAGTCCACTAGGGTTAACACCTATACAAGTGGCCAAAATGAGGAACCACAAGGGACCATAAAGTTTTCACAACACATGGATTGAGTTTACCAACAATGGTGTATATAAATTACCAAAACATTTTTGGTTTAACAATGTGGTACGATTCCCAACACAATAAAACAAATTGAATGGGGTTGTTGTATAAACACACACAATTTTGGTTTGAAAATATTTAAAAAACGTGGGGAATTGACATTGAGCCCAACTCATTTGAAAGAGAACAATTGTGTGGTTGTCCAGAAATATCTTGGAGTGGTAATATGTGAGAGACAATATGGAATACCTGTAAGAATATTTCCATGGTGTTATAATTATAACAAGACTGCCATTCAACTCATCATGATTTCTTTCCTTAGGAGAATTCAGTGTAAACATGCAGATTCACTTGACAAAATCGAAAGGTAAAAGAAAGTTGTTGGGGAAACCAATATTACAAAGGCTTCTCTAACCATTGATGGAATCAACTATATTGTTGATCCTAACTTTACTAAGAAGAACTTATACAATTCAAAACTTGTTCAATTCGTTGGTCATTACACCCATTTGTCATGCATCCATGAAGAAATTTAATAGACATATTGGTTATACAGGTCTTGGTAAGAGCTATCATATGTATATAGAAAGTGCATATTGCAATGAAATGATTCTCACCAATGTGCCAGAAGTACAGGGGATTAATCTTAGACTCACAACACTCACAATGAAATCCATGAGACTCAATGAGCTCCTCCCTTTTGATTTTATGGATCCACCTCTTCATTAAGCATTTCACCTACAAAGTTATTTTCAGATTACAAAGTTTTGTTTGATAAGGCATCATGTCCTTGTCTCTCTCATTCTTGTGGCCATAAATAACTCATTTTAAAACACATCAATGATGAAATACATTTTTATGGGTATAGAAAGTTTGGAAGATCCTCTTAGCTTCTTATTGAAGGGTAATTTTTTAATTTTATTTTTGTTTTCAGACGAAAAAAACTGACTGGATTTTTATTAAAAATGTAAAACTTGTTACATTTTGTATCGATCATTAAATGATAAATCTCTTCTCCTAATCATCCAAAAAAAAAAGAAACTATCATATCTCTCATCAAGGTGATCACAATATTAGTCTAGCACTATGCAAATCACCATCTACCAAAAACATTTCAAAATAGTTTTCATCTAGAATGTTCAGACTGATGTACAATTGAAAAGAGGAAAAAGATCCTACTTATATGTTGAAAGAAAACATCAAACAATCTAGACACGAGCACTGCTATGAGAGAGCATTACACCCTTCCTCCTAAAATACACCATCAGACAAAGCTAAAATATATGTATCCTTCTGCATCATTTAAACCAATTTTGGATAGAGAGTCAGTTGTCCCATTTGATTCCCTGAAGATATGTTGAATGTTAAAACTCAGGAAAGTTTGGATGAGAGCATTGATTCGATCCTGCCATCCTCTGAGATCTGGGGGATCAAATGTCATTGTACCCAACATGCCATCTATGATAGTCTTTGAGTCACCGTAGACATGGATTTTCTAGATTGATTTTTCCTTTGCAAACCAGAGAAGTCCCCACAGGGCCACCATTTCCGCCTTGGAGTTTGTGCCCATCCATCCAATCCAGTGTAACTTATAGTATGAGTTACCACTGATGTGCAACCATGCTCAAAAACTGCATTTCCCTAGGTGTGCCACTCCATCAATAAAACCTACTGGCAAGATAATCTGAGGAGGAATATACCTTGACGATAGGTCCTTGGGAGTCAACATTCGAGGTTTCATAAACTCCAACCAGGCAAGAATTTTTAAACATATAATGTAAAAATTAACTTGTATCCCTTGAAAAATGAAATGATTTTGGGCCTTCCAAGTTTCCCAGAATATAAACAACAGAATGTTTCGATGTATTCCATCTCCAGTCAAGCCCCACCGCAAACACTGCTCCATAGAGGTAAATTTTCTGAACGAGATCTTGCAAAATGAGAGAATCATAGACAAAATTTTAAGAGTGGTGTTGCAATATAGAAAAAGATGCAAAACATATTCATAATCGACACCACATAGAAGACACCATCCTGAGACTTGAAAAATTTTCTTGCAAAGATTGTCCCAAGTTAAGATTTTGTTTTTCCAAACCAACCATATGAAAAGAATAATTTTCAAAGGGGCATTCGATTTCCAGATAGAGTGAAACCATGATGTCTAAATAGAATCTTGTTCCAGGTTCATGATGTACTTGTAATTATTCAATACCACCACAAAACCTTTTCTCAGAGTTCCAGCCCATGAAATTATGTCTCCTCTTGCATTCCCACATAGACCAACTCATTTTAATGCTATGATGTAATTATTCCTACTTGATTGTAGTATGCCCAGATAGTCTAATATGCTCAACCTACTTCCAAGTCGGATGAATTCCATTCCATCTGTTGATAACTTGATATAGTAGGAAAATACCTCTTTGATGTAATGCCATGACTTTGGCTTTAGAAAGCCGAGTGGTATTTGAAACACCCACTACGCTGTCTCACCTAATGACAAACATGTTTCCCCTCCTGAATGACCGTTTTATCTGCTTGGTGAACTATTTTTTAATATTCTAAAAACTCAATCATATGTAATATCCCTTCATTTTCCTAATGTCTTCCATTCTGATCCAATCAATGATGGGCCTTCTCATATGATATTTTTTCGTAATGATCTCCTTCCATATGCCATCACCAAACAGTACCTGCTAAAGGGATTTCATTAACAACGACCAACCAAAACCTTGGGTGTTCAAGAAACCCCAGCCACCATGTTCTTTTGGTATAGATATAGAACTCCACTTAACTAAGTGAAATTTGTGATCCCTATCAGCCCCAGACCATAAGAAATGGGCCAACATAGATCAAATATTGGAGGTAATATGAGTAAGAAGAGAAAATAAATGCATCCAATATATAGCTAAATTCTGAAGTATCGATTGTATCAAATTGAATCTCTCACTAAGTGTGATCCAACGATGTGTCCAACATTTGAGCTTGTTATCGAATTTAGTGAGCAACCATGACCAGTCCTCCAAATAGTAGTTTATCCACTTCAACCTAAAGCCCAAGTAGGTAAAACCTTCCTGAAGGGGCTTGGTGCCCACCCTGAAAATACTAGAAATATATTTCATATCCATAGGGATCCCACATTAGAATATTAGAAAATACTTTTGACCATTTGTAGTAAGTCCAAAAGCCTCTCCAAAATGGTGGAAGATGTGGTGTAACGCCTCCCACTGTGCCCTGGAAATCATCCCAAATGCAAGAATATCATAAACCAAGAAAAGGTGAGTTGTACTAACCTCTTGAGCCATTTTCAAGCCCCTTAACTTCCCCAAATCCTTTTCCAAGTTTATCTTCCTACTGATGCCATCCATAACATGAATGAAGAGGAGGGGTGATAAGAAGCATCCTTGCCTTAGGCCTCTTCCCGCTCAGAAATATTTTGTGGGATATCCATTAATAAGAACAACAATCCATGCCTTTGTCATGAAAGCCATAATCCATTAAACGTTTTTTATCTCCAGCCTGATTTTCAGAAGTATAATCTTGAGGAAAGCCCAATCGACACAATTGAATGTCCTCTGTAGGTCGACCTTCATAACCACTACTTCCATATTTCTAGTTTGAATGAAATGAATGTGTTAGTGTCAGTATTTGCATACTTCCATCAAGGATCAAATTTTCTCTTTGAATTTTCATTTTAGGGGTCCCATACTGAACTTTTTACATCATTTCATTAGGTCATGTCAAATTGATCCATTGATGGTTGTCTTCTCTTCAAAAAATCTAATTTCTCCCTCATAAAGCATACTTGCTGACCCATATTCAGGTTGTCTTCAGTCATGGTTTCATGGTCAAAATGCAGTCATGTTTTCATTAGGTCTTAGGGTTTCATTTCCAAGGTCAAAGGCATGATTTAAATGTGTAAATAAAAGGTAGCAAGGGGATGAGGATGATAAATAAATCAAGAATGATGGCTAGTAAGTCATAGTCACTATATAATTATATTTTTAACTAATGTAATTTTCACCTCAAAAAACATGTTTTTGAGGTGAAAACATAGTATTTTGAGTTAATTTATATATTTTTATGTAATTTTAAGCCACTTTATGTAATAAATGATCCCATCTGCACCAATGCATCTCTCCTTTCTACAAGAAAAAGAAACACTGTAAAAATCAGTTCAAATTGAGCATCATCCACCTAAAAAGGAACAAAGAAGAAAAGGCATTAAAAAATAGAGATTTGAAAAAGGTTAAGAAACATTAGAAAGTGGGTTTTTCTAGTGAAAAATAAAAATCTAATCCTATATAAGATGTCACATTTCATTTTCAAGTTCATCATTCTCACTTGGAAAAGAAGGAGTCAAAAAGTGAAGAAAAGAGGAGAAGTTGAGTGAGTTTCAGGTCAAGGAGAAGTGGCATCGCACTTTTGGAGTTTGGCGTTGTGCGTTTCAGGCAGTGGAGGTGGTGCTGCGCATTCACGGGGTGGTACTACGTGTACAAGCTAAGCGTTGTGCGTAGGGCATTTCCGGCAGTGTAAAATAACAGTACCCTGCGTGTTCAGGTGGGTGTTGCGTGCCTGTAACAAGCACTGGGCATTGAGCGGCAAGGATCAAAAAAGCCTCCAGCTTCATAAAAACTTCCAAAATCACCCTCTCATCCCTCAAAAAAGTAAGTGCCCTCATTATACCTCATCATTGATTTTCAATTGAAGTGTTTGAAGGTAATTTACCATGGAACTGTAAAACCCTAGATTCTCCCCTAGTTATGCCTAAAACCCTAATCCCTATTATTCCTCCCACCATATATTACTAAAGCCCTGAAACTCTCCCCTATGTCACTCCATAACAATATATACCCCCTTGTCCTTCATCCCACAAGTTATACTTCAAAAATGACCCAAGCCTCTCCCTCATATTCATGATTCATACCCTTCTTCCTTTTCTAGCCCACCAAATACCACCAAATACCTCTCAACCCTCAATCCCTTATCCTTACTCACCCTTCCCAAATCCCTACTCCCTTCATCTCTCCTTCAATCACATTTTACTCAATTTAGTAACTCACAATTTGCAAACAAGACATGACAGTTATCATCATCGATCCACATAGCTTTCTTCTCAAATAAACATGACAAGCTGACACTTCTCAAATCAACTATGCAAAAGGACATGAATGAACTTTGACTCAGTTACTCAGGTGAAGATTGAAATGTGAATGGAAAATGAGATAGGATTTGGCTCAATTAGCACCTAGAGGAACTAATAGAAGGCCAATAGGGACAACCAGATGATTAGGCACATGGCCTCGCACTAAGGACCGGAATAGGCCAAAGATTGCACATGAGAAAGCTCAAATGATGGCAAATGGCTACTATAAGGCTCTGAGGAAATTGAGCTTGAATCTTCCTTGAGCTTCAGTGAATCTAGAATGCTTGATGATGGTGCTACTCACCAATTTTGGTTAGGTTTGGAGGAGATTTTGTTTTCTGCAAATTTTGGAAATTGCACACATAGAAAATCTAGCACTTTTCCTAGGGGCACCCAATGGACAAATGGCTTGCATTTTTGGATTAAAATCGATGAGTACATGCACCCTATGGATTTTCTAAGTTTTTGGGGCAGAACTAGTCCACCAAAAAGTAAAAAAAAAAACCCTAAAAATGACCTTTCTGCCACTTTTTGGACACATAGAAGCAGTCTTGGGAGAATAAACTTTTGAGGAGTCAAATGAGCTTCAAATGAAGAAATACTAAGTGTTTTGGAAAGTATACTTGAGGATATTTCCAATGAGTTATCATGAACTCACTTTGGATGTCGGGAAAGCCTCCAAAAGGGACCTGAAAGTGGCATTCCGTGTTGGACCAGTGGCGCTGCGCGTAAGACAAATTTTGCACAGGATGGTCATTTTTTTGTGTTTTGATTGTGTTCATCGATTTTCTCTCATGGAGGATGTTTTATTGATGTAAAAGATTACTTGGCTTGTAAATATGATGGATAATTAGTAGTAGAGTGTAGATTCATTATATTAAAAGTCAATTTGAGCACAAGTGAATCGATTTTCTCACTTTTAGAGGCAAGTTGTTAGGATGCCTATATTACAGTTTCTTGTTTAGTGTTGGTTAGATTAGCTCCTTATATTAGGGTTTTGACCCCTGAGGATGGGAGGAGCTTGAAACAATGCCTATATCTTCTTCTTCTTTCTCATTGTAAAGGGTTGGACTCATCTGGATACTTATGCCTTGATTGTACATCATTTTGTAGCAGTTTAGCAGGAGATTAATACAAATTGCAGCTATTTTTTTGGGATCCATGTGGTATGGATTTTATTTCAGTTTCTTCTCTTGTGATCATATTTTAATATTTTTTGTGCACTTCATTAATCATTTTATTTCTTCTAAGTGAATGTTTTCAAGTTGATAGGAAAAATTCATAACATCACTGCTCTGCTTTGGGGACATATTCACCATTATATGTTTCTACAGTTTAGGAATGATCCATGGTAATCACATGCTCTTCCTAGCTTCTCACTAGTCTTAAAACACCTCACCCATCAAGCCCTAGAGTGCTAAGCCTTATACCTACCTTGCCCCATTGAACACCATGCAATTTTGAACTAATTCCCTAGCCCTAACTGTTTGGCTCCTCCTGATCCAACAAAACACCTTCAAAATCAAATCAAACCTTGTGCTACTATACCTAGCGTAATATCCTTTTCCTAATCCAGTCATTTTGGCTGAGATCCTTATGGAGAGAGCCCTCTCCCGGCCTAGTAGGGCTAGCTACTTGGCTAAGCGTGGTTTGTGGTTACCCTGGCATTTCCTTCCTTCAGCCTGAGGTTCAATGTAGGTGATAACAGAATGTACTCTTGGGAAGTATAAATTTCATCATGGATATACCTTTTGAAGGGTTAAAACAAGGAAAGAGATGATTTTTCACATCACAAGGTTTGGTTCTACATTGGAAACAATTATTTGATTCATGGAAATTGTCTTTGGTGGACATCGTTGTTTCCACCAACCTTGATTTTAGCTATCTTGAAATGCAAGGAGTAACCATGGCTTTTCCTATGGAGATTTAGAGCATTGCAGATTAGTCCCACAATTTTTTTAATGAATGCGAACATATATACACTATGCTTTCAGAAAGATTTGAGGTAAACAAAAATTACTTGGAAATAAATTTACATCTAAGCTAATTTTACATCCAAGTATCCAGGGACCTAGAATGTTGACAAGTTCCTGCAAATGTTCTTCAAATCATCTAGATAATTACTTTCCACCTGAAATTTTTTTGTTCCTCTTCATCTTATTATTTATGGGTTCAATTTCTTCCATTATTTGATCATAAGAGCTTGTCTTTGGATTTAGTATTGCTTAAATCACTATGAGAAAGTCTCCTTCCATATACCAATTATCAGTGTCAAGTTACATTGAAGATAGTTGAGGCTTTGAGTAGGCTAATAACCCTTGGTCTACAGTCAATATTGAGGTCACCTCTAAATATTATACCACATCAAACACTTTTGGGTTGTTAGATGCTCATCTTGTGGATTATATTGGCATTACAAACTTTAGTAGTATGACTCATGATATGTGATATAGATGGAATTCTTCTTTGTGGGTGTTGCCACATAAGCGTAGAATGAGAAATATGACATGAAAACATAATGAGGAGATTCAAGGCCCTGTCTTCCTTTTCCAGGCAACTCAGAAAGTATTTTCTGTCTAGATTTTTGTGTGAGTTAGTGCCTACTGTGAAGGACCATAGCATCAAAATTTTACAGCTTAGAGTGGCTTCAACTCATCTTTGGAGATATTGTAATTTGGGAATTGGTTTATGCCAGTTCATGTTCTGTATACTAAGTGCCCCTTTTTCAATAGAAGATACTTCTCTATTTGAAGTATTTCAATGAAGATGCAATACAATTTTCTAGGTAAGATGATTTGGAAAAAAGTTTCGAGTTAATGGAACCTGGATTCGACATTAAAGGCCTTCTTCAATTTCTTTATTTTCATATTTTGACAATCATCAAGTTTCTTCTTAATGAGAAAATAGTGTATTTGTAATATTCTCAAAACTTTTTAGTTTAAACAAGTTTAGGTAGTTGTGGACTTTTGACAGTTACTTTTGTAACTGATTTGATGTAATATAAAATACATGAGAAATATTAAATAGGGTTTTGAAGATCTCACAATTTACGGGAAAAAAATGTAATATGAAACCTTCTTTGGAGGTCAATAAAAGAATACTAGTTTGATTCTATCTTTTTGATGTATTGCAATATGTTCTATTCATTCCTTGTGTGCTTTTTTTTAATTGTTGTTTTTATTCATGTGAGATTTATGTATGATGTAGCAGGTCTTTCTCAAAAACATACATATTTATTTATGTTTAGATACATAATAGAAAACAAATGTGTTAATTTAAAGAAAGCCTCAAATGGAACTCCATCACCTCAACAATCTCATTTTCTCTGTTTACATTGTTTCATTCGCCATTGCCTTCTCAGGGTGTAAACATTGGATTCCTTTGGCCCAATGTGATAAAATCTATTCTAAACTATTTCATCTTCTAGTTATAAAATTTAGAATTTGCAGTCATTCATTAGGGGAATTTTTGAGGTCTAAAATTGGCCTCCTAAGGAAATTATAAAATAATAGTGGAAATAATAAAATAAGATTAGAGTACATCATCAACTTTTAGAGGGAAAAAAAGTAAAAGGCTATTTTTCAACTCGTATTTTCAACTTATCTCCCTATAGGTTTACTCAAATTTCAAGCAACGACACTCATTGGATGCTGAATTTGATTCATCATCCAAGGAGTACCCATATTGCATACCTTCGATGAACCTTTCTACATGAAAAACTTGATTTCACGTGATTGCAATAATTTTTTTCATATAATTTTCATTTTTCATGTAGCAGGGTCCATTTGAAGTATGCAACATGGGTACTCCTTGGATGAGGAATCAAATTTTGCATCCAACGAGTACTCCCGCTCAAAATTTGAGTAAAATCTTAGGGTGATAAGTTGAAAATATGAGTTGAAAAAGTAGTTTTATTATTTTATTATTTTTTAAACTTTTACTTTTTTACTCCAAAAATGGTGAATCATCCCCCATTGTTGACATCATCATAAGGAATCCTATTGGTTCTTATAAAGTTTATTTTGGTTGTACATTTTTCTTAGGAGGCCCATTTTAGACTTCAAAATTCCCCTTTGAAAGTAAAGGCCTTTCTAGTGAATTAAGTTTGTCTCTAATATTAAGTTGACATTACACTCAAGGGTATTCTATCTTTGGGTAAATATTTATAAAAATATTTATCAGTTTTGTGACTGTCCTAGGCACTAGCCTCCTGTAACCAAGGGTTGTCTCTAAGGTACAACATATAGAAAAGTTTTAAAATTGGAAAATTATTCTCAATGTTATCGGGTATTTTCAAGTTCCATGTCAATATTAAAAAGGAAAATAAATAATCACAAACATGTTCTAACTTACTACATGTGTAGCTTTAAATGATTAACATAATATTTAGACATGTGCAATGCACTACTAGTGGGGGATAGGATAGATAGGGACTAGAACCTAGGGGTTGATAAGTATAGTGAAAAGGTCAATTACACAGAGGATGTTCCAATTGAGGATGATGTATTCATTAAGTACTCTTAGCCCACTATATAATACCTATAGAAAAAGTTATTAAAGGAAGGATACTTTAGTGGGTTAGGATAAAAGTAACAGTCATAGGCATTAAGAACCCTAGTTACCTGGTTAGTAGGGGTGAATCAAGGATTGCTATCCTTTGCAACTTTTCCATTAACTAGGGGCCAAAGTGACAACCCTTTCATTTTACCCCTATTTTTGTAATTATGACTATATATGCTAACATGGGAGCCATGTTTAGTTGAGATAATATGTCATAAATAATAAAGTTATTTTTTTTGATGGATAATTGAAGAAGGGGACGAACTTATAGATCTAATGACTGGGGGAACTTGCGCTTGTGCCTTGAAATTCCATGAACCTAGCTTAATCTTAATTTCTGAAGTCAGTTGTAGTTTTGATTAAGTCATTGATTGACATATTAGTGATTAAATACGACTAGGGGGGAGAGAAGTTGTTGGTAGAAAATTAATGAGGTGTGATTGGGGTGATGGAGTAGAGCACAGTGCCCACCCCCCTCACCAGTTGAGGTGATAGGGTGACCTCTTAGAAACATAAAGGGATGCTAGGAAGAGAAAAAACAATGAAATACTGGAGGAAAAACACATAAGAATACACAGCTGAAGAGGAAGAGATCTCTTTCTGGTTTTTTGGATCAATTATCTCTCCAATTCATGATTCAATTTTGCCGTTAGCTCTCTAGAGTGGAATTGTATTTGAAGTGAACTAATAAGCATGGGAACATATGATTATTGTAGAGTAATGGCAATGGAATAAAAAGTGGCTTTCAATTATTATGCAGAGCCTGTGCTGTATTAAACCTCTAAGAATTTGGATGTAATCCCCGTGAATTATGTGAGGCCATAGGATGGTGTTGCCTAAGCCTGTTTGGTCAGTTGGAGGCTTAATGGATGACTAAATCACTGTGGTACTTTTTATATAGCTAATAAACCACCTGGAAAGGGAATTATGGGTCACTATGGTGCTTGCTAAGTAGATGATAAACCACTTAGATAGTGGACGTCAGACCCATCTTGTGTTTGGTATGAGAAGATAATTGAAAAGACACCTAGATAGTGGAATCCAATTCTTAGACTAAGAAATACCCCATTTAGACCTTCATTGACTCCATGTGAATGAAATCAAATGAAAGAATGGGTCATTTTGGTGCTTACTACTAGATGGTAGTTGATAAACCACCTAAATAGCGGACTTCATCCTTTGAGTGTTAAACAAATCCTTTGATATGAATTCCTTGAGAAATCATTCCTTTAGACATTGGATCTGGCTTGGGGGTGGTCAACTACAAGAAATTTGTATTGTAGTTGGCCTATAATTGGGTCGTGAGCAGAAGTCCCTCATGTTCCTAGCCATATTAAAATAGACAGATATGCATATTACATTTGTATGTTTGAATCATGAATGATGATGTTCAATGCAATGTTCTAAATAGAAAGATATCTTGTATGTCTATGATTTTAGTGGATTCTGGATTATGTTGTCCAATATTATGTTCATGGTAAATGTGACAAATTATGTTTATGCTTACCTATTTGATATCTGTGGCTTATAAATATGTAGCTCATCTTGTTCAGAGGATTTTTGATGTCTAATAGATGGATTGTAACTGTAATTGTGCAATTACGAAAATCTATGTATTCATGCTTAGTTAATTGATAAATCACATCTCTAAGCAAGTTTAACATGTTGTTGGAGCTTAGTAAGGTTTAGTTGAATGGAACCAATTCTCCTGGTGTTGTTATATAATTTGTATGAATTCAAAATTTGGGGATTTGTTCAACTTTGTCTATAAAATTAATGCATTTTGGTTAGGGGTCCCTACCCTTATTATTGGTCAATACTTAGGAAATGGTGTTAGAAAATGTAACTAGTTTTTCTGTTCATAATTGTCATTTTACTCATGTCATTATGTATGTCTTATGTTACAAGCAAAAGAAGAAAGACAAACATTATTTTCAAGCATGGGTTTCATGCTTCATTTGATTGGTCAACTAGGTCAAGCATGCATTTCATGCTCCTATGGTTTCTCAAGTCAAAATAATATTTGTCTTGAGTCAATAAAGTCAATATCATTTGTATAAGACCCATTTGGGCAAGTTGTAACATGTAAATGAATTTATTTTTGAGTCCAGAAAGTCAAAATGACCTCCAAGACCAAGTTGGCCTAGGAGAGGCCTATTCGACCACACGTGAAGGGTATATAAAGGAAGAGAGTCTTATTCATTTGGACACACTTCTAAAATTTGATCGCAAGCAAGAAAGAAGAAGAAAACAGAGCGAAATCCTAGGAGAAAGAAGCAATCTTAAGAAGAAACCTAAAATTTGAACTTTGTGATCTTTTTCTCTCACATGTGCAAATATTCTAGGGTTTTTGCAGTTGTTGCAAGGCTAAGAACTACAGAACAAAGTTTTAGACCTGGAGTAAGTGAATTTTTTTTATTTGGGACAGACTAAAGGAAGTTTGACCTTCATTGACCTTGTTCACTTGAGATTGCTTGAAGGAAGGATTATTGGAGGGTTGACTTGGTGCTTGGAGGAGGTATTAAATTTGGTCTTTGGGTCTTAGATTTCTAATTTTATTTGATTTGATAAGAAGAGAAGAGATTCTTTTTGGTTTTCCCCTTTGGAGGGGTTTTTCCCTGGTTTGGAGCTTATATTTTGTGTCCACTATCATTTATGATCTTTATGGTTTATGCTCTTGATAATTGTTTGATGAAAGTAATCTAATTAACAATAAGAAGATAACATAAGTTCACAAGATTTTTTCAAGTATAAGGAGAATTGTATTAATAACTTCCCTACTAGATTCTCCAATATGGTATTAGAGCTAAGGTGAAGAGAAGGAAACTTGAAAATGATCTTGTTGAGATAAGAGAAGGGTTCTTGTCAAATGGAACCATTTGCAAAAATGACACAAGGAAAGGCCTAAAGAAGAAGACCTATTAACCTATGAAAGAAGACCACTACATCTATCTCTCATTGAAGGTGTCATTTGAAGAAGGATAAAGCTCTCCTTAAAGGAAGGAAGGACATTATCTTTCTCTCTTGAAGATTATTTACTTTTGAAGGATTGCCTTGAAGGAAGGTTGTTTTATCTTGAAAAAGAATATTGATCTCTCTCTTGGAATACATCTTGGTATGAAGCATAAAATAATCTTAGATACATCATCCTCTCCTTGGAGGATCTTGAATATTGTTGAAGAGATCCTAGAATTCATCACTCTAGGGCATCTTTGATTTTTTTGAAGATTCTTGAAGGAATCAAGATAGTTGAAGATATCATCAAGAAGGGCTCTTGGTTGACAAGTAAGTACCATATTGTCTTTCATGTCTCAATTTCGCAAGGAAAGTAACAAAATCATTGGTTCAACTAAATTGATAGCATGGAAGAGAAGGACTTATTTGGTGCTCATAGAAAGTGAATTCATGGAATATGTTCTTTGTGAAGCTACTCAACCAAACAAAGACAAGACTAAATAATTGGAAAAATATAAGAATAGATAGCTGAGGGAACAAAGGATTCTTATTAAATCCATAAAGGATCATCATGTTCCCCTTGTTTCTAATTTGAAGACATATAAAACTATCTATTATAAGTTGTTGAAAATGTACTCTATAAGTACATCAGGTCAGAAAATATCCTTGAGAAATTAACTATATAAAACAACGATGTCATAGAATTAAGATATGGCCACATATCTTATGAATATCTCACAATTAAGGGACTAACTGGAAGGACTTGGGGAAGTGATTTATGATTAAGAGATGACTTCTTATGTATTAAATGTTTTACCACTTGAATGGAGCTGTTTTGCAACTAATGTCTACTCAAGAAAATATACTACTCCTTTTTCTGAATTATGGGATCAATGTATCTTGGAAGAAACTAGGATCAAGGAAAATAATGATACTAAATAAAATGAAAAATCTCAAGCCTTTGTTGTAAAATTGAAGAAGAAGACAGGGAAGTTTGGAAAGTCAAAAGGAAAACAAGATATGTCAAGATATGTCCAAGTTTCAATGCTTTGGATGAAATGAGTATGGAAATTTTAAGAGGGATTGTCCAAACTGTTATCACTATAAAAATTTCTAAAATTTTGGACAACTGGTATGGTTCCAAAGTTTCATGTTAGTCTTGGTCAAGTCATTTTTATTGTTTTTATTTTAGAGTCTAAATCCTAGAGTTGGAGTCTTATTTCCATTATTAAATAAAGGTAAAAAACTTTATTTCTCCTATCATAGATCCCACATTATTTCAAAAGTGCCATGTGTTAGGTTGTTTCAAAATTTACACGCGCTACGAAATTGCCTAGGATTTTTCATAGCGCAAAACTCAAAAAATTCACTATATGCGCTATGAAATCGGGGATTCGTAGTTAGGAGTTTTCGTAGCGCAAAACCTAGAATTTGCACTGGATACGATACGAAATCGGGGATTCGTGTCAAATCAAGTCTAGTTGTCAAATCCACCTGAATTCATTAATGTTTCATCATTAGGTGTTAGTACATGAACCTTACCCATCACATGCAGCCATTCACTCTCATCATTAGATTCATTAGGGGTCTTTGTACGCACTCTTTTCAAATTTCAAAAAAGAAAAGGTAAGGGTGAATTGCTCCTGGTCATTTTCGTGTTCCTTTCATGCATAAGAAGCACTTGGCAAGCTCAGGGTCAGCATACATTAGAGTTCTTTGAAGGCTCAAGTGAGGCAGTTCTCCATTTCAGCTCAAGTGAGGCAATGTTCAAACTAAAACAGGGCAAGTTTTTCCAAGTCTCCTTTACAGGGTTTTCATAGAAATGTCTGAAGAAAAGAAGAACCATATATTAGGCCAGTGTTTGAGAGTTGAGCCTGAAGGCTTAGATGTTCTCATGAAGAATAGAGCGGTTGAAGAAGCATTCAAACAACTGGGCTGTTGGAGGTTCTGTGAAAAACTTCAGGGAGGTCACACTGAAGTAACCAAGGATTTTTCTTTTAATTGTTTGAGTTCAAAGGTTGGAGTGCTAGAATTACCCATTTCTCCTGAGGTCATTTTTGCAATCACAGAGATTCCTAGAGGCCAAGAGAGATGGTTTAAGAAATTCAAATTTGAAATGGCACCTTTCAAGGTATTCTTGAAGCCAGAATTCAAAGACTCAAACTTAACTAAATCGGTGCCTAGGAACTATGTCAAACACTCATTTGCTAACTTACTCACATGCATCCAAAGATACTTTACCTGTGAAGGAAGATACCATAAGGTGTACTCTTACCATTTCAAGCTTCTATTACATTTCACTGGAAAAATATCTCTAGACTTACCTTTTTATCTTTTCTGAAGCTTAGGAAAGACGTTTGATAAGATTGACTTGAAGAAAGAAGATTGTGAAACATCATTGTTCCGTCATGGCTTGATCAAATTAATTGTTTTACATGAGCTTCAGAAGGTAGGTAGGGAATGGTCTGCTTTGGAACTGAAACAGGACTTAGCCCTAGGGCTAAGGAAATATCTTCACCAGCAACAAGTCATCAAGGAGAAGCAAGGTCAAGCAGGTTTGAGAAACTTAAAGCTAGAAAGCAGGTGAAGGAACCTATGACACCACTAATTTTTCAAGATACCCCTCAACAGTCATAGAAGAAGAAGGTCCAAATCAAGGAAGTGATACAAAAAAAATCTATTGATGAAACAATCCATAGAAGAATAACAAGAAGCTAATTAGCCAAAGAAAAGGGTAAGACAGTGATCACTGATGACAGCCCAGCTTCAAAAGGTAGTTTGAATGATCTCATCCAAGCTATTGACATAGAAGAGTCCCCTCTGGTCTAAGCAGACTTAATTGAAGCAGGTAAGAGAAAAACAAAAAGATTTAAATCTTCTAAAATACTCCAATTTGATGACCAAGTCTGAGAGTTTGTTTTCAAGCCAAGAAGGCCTATGACTAGACATTTAAGAAGGTTACAAGAGGCAAAGCCAGAGGTAAGTGAGACAGGGGAGGTAGCAGAGTTCCTTGAAGAGCCTGTGGTTCCACCAGTGAAATCATCACTAATGCACAAAGATGACAGAAACAAGGCAGTTATCACTCAAGAAGAAGAATGTAGCTTTGAGGAGGTCAAAAATAAATTGATGTTTGCCAATCTTGAGATTTCTCAACTTAAGAAAAGGGAAAGGAAGCTTGCAGTTGAAAAGGCCACTTTCAAAAGAGTAAAAGCCATTTGGGAAGATGGAAAAGTTCCAAGACATGAAGTAGTTGATAGTCATGATCAATATTTCACTTGGACTATCCCTGCAATAAAGGAGGCAAGATATATCAGAAGGATAAATGGAAAATTAAGAACTAAAATCAAGATGATGAAAAGAAAAATTGAAGACCTGGAGATTCAGCTGAACAAGTCTTGAGGTCAGCCTCAGCTTAAATGAACCATACAGTAAGTGAGGAGTCTTAATACAATTTTGATGTGGAACTTGCCTTTTTGAAGATTTTTTTTTGGATGGACAATGTCAGATTTATGTGGCCCATTAGCATATGGTGAAACTAGAAAGAAATCTTAATAATCAAAATTTTGAGAAAAGATTGTGTGTTTTTGACTCACACAACAGTTTCGTAGCATGCTACGAGAGTGATATAGGTGACATGCAATGCATAGTAGATTCGTAGCATGCTATGAAACTGCTGTAGTTGTCAGTTTTTTTTTTGGTGGATCTATCTTGAAAGGAAAAGGAGATTATTTTGAAAAGGGTGCTACTGGAGAGGTATAAGAAGACCACTTAAGAAAGTTTGAACCCTAAGCAAAGGTAGATTCAAGAAATGAAAGACATACAAACACCAAATCCTGTGCTACGAAAATAGTAGTTATTTTGTAGCTCAATCAGTTTGTCATGCTTCAGGCAACATTTAGGAGTTCTTGTCTTGGCACAAGTGTAGGAGAAGGGTCTATGGTTAATTTAATGCATGTCATGTGATTAAAAGAGACAACATGGTTAGTAGAGACTTCGAAGAATCTCCTTGAAAACCAAAGCAGCAATACAGGGATCAATTTCCTAGTTTCCAAGTGTTATAGACATATTTGGGCACTACAACCCAAATCAAATATGTCCATAAACCAAGGGCTTCTAAGTCCCTAAAAGTATTGTTTCATACCCTAAAGGAGCAAGGTCAGCTGATTACATCATCTCCCAAAAGTTCTCCCTGAAAAACTACTTAGAACTGGTCAAAACAGGACCATACAGATTGCCCAATGCTAAGGGTGAAATGCATCTCACCTGCCACATGAAAAAAGTGCAATGCATACTAAAAAGCCCTTCTATAGGATGCAATGAGTGAGAGCAAACAAATGGCGGAGGCAGTTGGCTAGGTGGAAACCTAAACAATCTTCTAGAAACTACCCATTTGACACTTGCCTCTCTGAATTCGCCTAGGGATGAGTAAGAGATCATAAAATGTCCAAGTGGAACCAAGAACTATCAGAGAGATGACACTAATCAAAATCCCAGAAGTTGACTCACCCACCTGCAAACATCTATATATGGATCCCTCATCCTAGAGATCCAAAGGCTGGAATTTTTTATTTTGTAAGGAAGTGTTGTTGGTTTCTCTATGCAACACTATATTGTTGGGTGATCTAAGCTTTTCATGAGGTGAAGAGGGCTTTCATGCTGGGAGGATGATGTTGGATCAGACAGCCTGGTTGTAATCCTCTCTTCTACTACTTCTATCAATAAAGTTATTTGAGTTTTCCTCCATATGCTTGTATATCTTTGAATATTGTATTTGTATTTGCATTTATATGGTTAATGTACATCTGATCCTACATTGTTTATGGTTATTGATCTCTATGTTTTGATGGTATTTTGCTGCTTTGACTCTATAGGTCTTCTTTGAAGCGGGACAAGTGAGAAAGGAGTGGTGAAAGATCTATCAAGGGACAGAGGAAATGAGCAAGGAGACTAGCGAAAGACTGAGGTTGGTAGTCTCTGCTTCTCTCTCATCTATCTCTCATAAAGGAAAACACAAGTGACTTTAGTTTGTTTTTTTCTCAGATAGCTACCCGTCTTAGTGGGACTAGTAGCTCTGAATGGACACTATTTTTCCCGATAACAAAATGGTGACTCCACTGGGGATTGAATAGTTTGATTGCTTGTCTCTATTTTTTTGCTTCATAAACTACACACGGAGCCTAAAGTTAAGCCAACTAGCCTTTGAACTGCATTTGCTATGCAAGTGCAAAGTAGATCCACGCTGCTTCAGTTAATCTCTGGGTTTGTTTATGAACTGAACAACTGACTTGAAAACATCCTAAGAGCCCTAGTGGTAGCTCAAGTAACCTCATTAGATCAGACCCTGTATTTTTTATTCACTAACTATCATTAGCTCAGCTTAAATCCCTAAACTAAGCTGCAAATTGTGAGAAAAAACCAATCCCAGTCTCAGTCTTGGACCATCGCACTGTCTCCCTTTAATAGTTTGGATGCATCGCACCTCCTGTGTGCTGTAGGTGAGATGTATCCTTGTTTCCCTGTGTTACAGGCGCGATGATCAAATAAGACTGTTTCTGCCTCTAGATTTTGGTTTTTTCTTCATTGTATTTAGCTTTATTCAAGAGTTTTGCTGTTTGTGATCAGTATATCATTGCTGAAACTCCCTTCCTTTGCATTATTCAGCCTCCATTGTATAACGAATTGTGAATGTTTTTATGTATTTTTTGCCATTTACAGTTCTCTTTTGCAAATAGTAGCTTAATTGAACTTTCGTCTTTCGATTTGAAAGTGTCACAAGTTTCGTTTTCAGTCAAAGAAAAGAATCCTCCTCTTTTTGATAGTCGATTACACTTTTTTTCTTGTATTTGATTTGAATTAATAGTATTTCAAGTGTCGAAAGTAGTTTTCGATTCAAAATCGCAAAGTGTCATCTTTGTCTTCCTTTCGCTTTTGAAAAGAAAATTGTTAGTACTTGATCCAGGTGGATGTTGGTGGCCGCCCACCTATCCCATTTGGACCCCCACAATTGTCTCTTTCAGCTTTTTCAGTTTCCTAAATTGTAGCACAATTTACTATTTTTTCGGGTCCTGAACTTCCAGAGCCGTTTTGAGGCCCTAAACGACGCTTTTTTGGGAATCTGGGGAACGAGCTATAGTACGCGTCAAACGGAGATCGTATGCCAAAGTTACGACCCCGGGAAATTGATGTACCAATTTACCCAAACGGGGCCCACAATTTGGCGTTTCATCTTCTAGGGTTAGGTTTCGGGATGTGAAGGGTTTTCCATTGTTTCTCAACAATAAATAGGCCTTCGAGCCTCATTGTAACACAGTTCAGAATAGTTCAGGGGCATGTAGCCACCACATCTCTTCTCAGAGATAAGCTACCATTGCCCTAGCTGGTTTATTTCCATTTCTGGTTGTAAGCATATTTTAGTATTTTCCATTAATGAAATGAAGTATTATTTCCGTTGCATCTTTGTGTATATGGTTATCTCTGTAATTTGTTGCGTTCCTGTTTAAATCCGGATCAGTGGTATCAGAGCGGTCTGCTTTTTCTCTGTTTTTCTTTGCATGTCCCCAACGAGGTCGGGATATAAGGAGTTAGGGCTTGAACTGGTCGAACCTTTGCAAGACCAGCCTCGCAAATCCCGACGGCCTCCCATGGCGGATGAGAAGAAAGACGAGGGGGCAGGAGATCCTATCAAAATCTTGCTCGAAGCGCTCGAGCGGCAAAGGAATGCGATGATGGATAGCTTTGTGCAGATCCTTCAGCGGCTACCCAGAGGCGACGCATCGGCTTCCAACAGCGACTCTAGAAATGCCACACCGTTTAAGGTACAAGTTAATTTTGAAATCCCCATCTTCGAGGGTCAAATAGACGCAGATGCCATAGATAAATGGTTAAATTTGCTAGATGGGTATTTTTCTGTTCATGAATTTTCAAATCAGGAAAAGATTGTTTTCGCTCTTCTCAAAGCAGCCCCCCATGTCAAGGACTGGTGGGAAACCTACTGCGAGCAGAAGGATGAAAGTACAGGCTCACTATTTTCAGCCGCACCCACTTGGAATGACTTCCGGGATGCCATCAAGGAGCATTACTACCCTGTCGGAAGCTATGAGGACAAATACATCAAATGGACCACACTGCGGCAGGGACGAGACCAAGATGTGCCGGAGTTCACAAACATTTTTCATACCCTTCGCACACAGTTGGGTATCAAAGATTCTGAGCTGCATCTGGTACTCAAATACCGTGGCTGCCTACACAGATACATCCAGGAAGAGATGGGGTTCTTGAACATCTCCTCACTCGGCGCAGCATACCGATACGCTGTCAAAATCGAGCAAAAGTTCAAACAGAAGAAGCGAGACTTTGGATCTGCAAATCCGGAGCCCAAAGGACAAAGCCAAGGCGGGGTGACCCAAGACAACCCGTCGAAGCCGCAAGAAAAGAACAACACCATGAAGCCGAAGAAGGACACAGGAAAGTGGTTTGAGTTCCACAAGAGTCCCACTCATAACACAAGTGAGTGTCGGACCAAGCAGTCGTTGATGGCTGAGTTGAAGGCTTCCGAATCAGATGCATGTTCTGACCCTGAGCCAGAACCCGACAAGGGGAATGGCAAAGGGAAGCAGATCATTGATGCGGATCCCAGCGCCACTGTTGCCACCGCCAAGATCCAGAAAGATGAGCCCGAAAATCAAGAAGAGGGGGACCATCTGTTCCACTCATAGATGTGGGTGAAGGGTTCGCTGCTACAATTCATTGTCGACAGTGGCAGCCAAAAGAACCTCATTTCAGTAGAGGTCGTGAAGCGGTTGGGCCTACCGACTACACCACACCCGCAGCCGTATAGTATTGGGTGGCTTCACGAAGGACGAGATCTGAAAGTTCGCCAGCAGTGCCGCCTTCCCTACAGCATCAAACCCTTCACAGACGAGGTATTGTGTGATGTTACACCTCTGGATGTTTGCGATGTATTATTAGGCCAGCCATACTTATGGAGGCGACATGCTGTGTATGAGTCCAGGCCTCGTGATGTCATTATTTCTTTGAATAATTCATTATACAGGATACCGGAGGTAGCCCCACCTACTGCCACATCTTTGATCACCGCTAAGAAAGGAAGCAAGCTCATCTCCCAGACTAGGAAATTCATCTGTATGGGGAAGATCGTTGCTACATCCATGGCCCCCGCGAAGGATTCCTCCATGCAGCAGCAGCAGCAAAAGAATACAGTCATGACAGAACACAAGAACAACTTCTCCTCACCCACAGGGATACCACATAAGTTTCAGGTGGGCAACAAAGTTTGGCTACATCTGCAGAGAGAACGCCTTACCAGAACCCATCAGAAACTCAGACCACTCCGACATGGTCCTTACACCAGTACCAAGGCTATGGGAAACAATGCTTTGAAGCACAACATTCCTCCATTCCTTCGCTTGCACCGAGTGTTCAATGTGGACCATTGTCAACCATGCTTTCCACCATTACTGGACACATCAAAGGTTGCAGGACAAGTTCAGCAGATGGAGGAACTCAATGCAATGGGGACCATTGCTTCCTAAGGGGGGAGGAATGATCTAGGTGGATGTTGGTGGCCGCCCACCTATCCCATTTGGACCCCCACAATTGTCTCTTTCAGCTTTTTCAGTTTCCTAAATTGTAGCACAATTTACTATTTTTAGCAGTTTTTCGGGTCCTGAACTTCCAGAGCCGTTTTGAGGCCCTAAACGACGTTTTTTTGGGAATCTGGGGCAACATGGGTCCACGGACCCATGTTGCCTCCTCAAGTGGTAGTACTCGGATAGATCTTTCTAACGAGCTATCGTACGCGTCAAACGGAGATCATATGCCAAAGTTACGACCCCGGGGAATTGATGTACCAATTTACCCAAACGGGGCCCACAATTTGGTGTTTCATCTTCTAAGGTTAGGTTTCAGGATGTGAAGGGTTTTCCATTGTTTCTCAACAATAAATAGGCCTTCGAGCCTCATTGTAACACAGTTTAGAACAGTTCAGAGGCATGTAGCCACCACATCTCTTCTCAGAGATAAGCTACCATCGCCCTAGCTGGTTTATTTCCATTTCTGGTTGTAAGCATATTTCAGTATTTTCCATTAATGAAATGAAGTATTATTTCCACTGCATCTTTGTGTATATGGTTATCTCTATAATTTGTTGCGTTCCTGTTTAAATCCGGATCAGTACTGTCGCTTTAAAAGAAAAATAGTTCAGATCTGTACTTATCATTATTTTTGTCATTCACAAATTAAGAAAGTGGAAAAAAAATACATGCATGTGCATTTGCATTTAGACTGCTTATGGAGATTGATTTAGGACAGTGCGTCATAGTGTGTGCTCTCTGCTCTATGTTGAAAGAGTTTTTCTTCTCTTTCGTTAGTAGCTAGGATTTTCATTGCAAAAAGAAAGTAAATGATTGTTTATCATCTTAGATTTCATATTTAGGATTTGTATATCTACATCACGCGATGAACCTTAAAGTCAAACTTCTTATGAAAGATCAACTGTAAAAGAAATTCAATGAACATAAAAATGCTTTGGAACCTAATGCACAACATTTAGAAGTCTAGGCTAGAGACGTATTCCGGCATCGTAAAGCCTAGTAGCTATCGCCTTCATCGTAGGTTGGGTGATTCCTCCTCTTTGAGATGACAAGTGCCAGTAAAGACTTATGCTCCCACGTACTGTTGAGTATATATTGGGAGACCACAATAGGCTATATCCTTTATCCTTAGGAAGTCATGTCTGTCGCCCTATCGATCACAATGCACTAAACATAGCATTCGGGAAGATTGACTGCCATACCATAAAAAGTATTCTGCAGTTTTGCAATTGATTTGGTAATCCCTCTGTCTAGATTTCCAGAGTAGTCACTTTCATTCCTTTTCAGACTCCTTAAATAAAAGGTCCATCTGAGCACTTGTCACTTTAGGCTCATTAAAAATCGAAGGCGACTAGAGTCATCTTTAGCTTTTTTCTCGGCTCTTAAAAATTGAAAAAGCAAGTTGTGTCAAAGTGTCATAGAATTTATTTTAACTGGAATAACGTCACTCTTCCCTTTTGGTCTTAGGTTGAGAAAATGGAGTCCACCAATCAAGGAATTCCCCTTGGGGGAAATCCTAGTCCCTTCTCCTCTTGGGGAGATGTTGGTGCACCTCATATGGCCACATGGTCCCTTCTATAACTCACAATTGGCCTGGCAGTATGGATTTTCTCGACCTCTGTCGTTCACAACACCGCAATTCCTCAGTAATCCAATCAACAACTAGATGAGGTTGGCCCCCAACCATCTACTTTGTTTGTTTCTCCCTCTCCTTCTTCCTATTCGGTTGGTGAAGCTAGTAACGCTAAAAACCAAGTGGCTGAGAAGAAGAAGAAAGGGAAGGAGAAGAAGAAGAAGAATCCAACCACGAAAGGGGGCAACCGTACATCATCTGGTGAAAATCACACACAGCACCTTCCAAACCTAAATCTCCATGTGTCATTTGCAAGGGAGACCACTATCATTGAGATTTTCCTTGCATCCCATGAATCTTAAGGGACTGGTCTCCTCACTTGCACAATCCGGTGTCCTCAACCTTTGATGATCATATTGAAAGTACATCGTCAACTAGTGAAAACAAAGTCAATGGACAAAAAGGAAGATCTAAATTTCCTTGCAAACTGTGTGAAGGCGATCATGCCCTCCACCATTTTCCCTTCCTAGACGAAGCTAAAAGAGTCTTGGATAACCATCCTACATCACCGCAACAACTTCCTCTTGGATACAAGAAACTCTTGCCGAGTCCATCGATAGTTGAAAATCCGACTGACACACCATTATTGTCGTTCAAAGCACCTATCATTGAAGATAAATCCTCCGAGTCCACACCGGATCAAAGTCAATAGGTCGAGACGGCAGTCGACCCAATGTTGTCTTCAGAGGGTCCACCTTCAGATGATACTGTCACCAAAGAGAATGAGAAAGACACCGTTCAAATTCTTTTCGTAAACACAAACTCCGATGAACATAGGGGAAATCTACTTGTTCCTTTACCGTAGGAAGGAAGTTCGTCAAAAATTTATTCGGCCATTTATTCGGTCCCACCTCCAAGCAACCTAGTCGTTTCCTTTGATTTGAATCTACTAGGAAAACCCCGACTACCATCTAATGTACCATTCCGAACCATAGTACAAGCTTACATAATGATCATGGTTGGTACTATCATATATGAAGGGGCTTCTGTGAGTATCCTTTCCTCAACTGCTTGGAAAGTGCTTGGTTCACCATCGCTTCTGCTTGAGATTCGAAATCTAACAAGCTTCAACAAAGGAACCAATCGACCATTAGGGATCCTTCCAAATTTTCCTATAACTTTAAGAAGGAAAACCATTCATCTAAATGTGATGGTAGTCCAAGGACCTTTAGATTATAATCTACTCCTTGGGCATGACTACATTTATAGCATGGGATCTATTGTTTCCTCACTCTTCTGAGTGATGTGTTTTCCACATGAAGGCAGAGTGGTCTAGCTCATAGACCAGCTTTCATTCCCTGGTTCACACATAGATAATAGTCAAATGTCATCCCTAACTGGTCTTTTCGCACAAGGAATGTCTCATCAATCTCCAATCCATCCACTTGATGAGCACGAGTGATTCAGTGATTGTGACTGAAACCCAAGGGGCATGCGCCCTGGCCTGCTTCGATAGGAAAACCTTTGGTATAGGGTAGGTTTCCGCGGAGGATATATGACTAGTTTGACATACCCATCCGTTTAGGAAAATGGGATTAGACTGGAAAAGGATTCCCTCATTAAAATTTATGTGATTGGAACTGACAACAGTCACCTTTTTCCATTTCGATGGACATCGCCAGGGGAGTGTTTTGTCTGCAACACGGATGGAGCAATCTTGCTAATGCAAGAACTTCCATATGGTGACCTGGAAACTCTACTTTATACCTGGGGGCATGCAAGCGAAAAGTGACCATTTATTTTCTTAGTTTATAGGCTCTTAACCCTCTAAACTCATAGGTTGGTCGTTCCTAGCTTGCATAACAAAAGGCTCTAGAGAAAAGTTTCAAATGGGGCAAGCTCCCTAAAAAATGAAACTATGGATGAGACATCCTTATTATACGACTGGCACGAGCAGTTTTACGCGAAGTTCAAGCTCGTTAAAAAATAAACCTAGCAATGAGCATATGTTCCACCAGAGTTTAAGCTCATTAAAAAATGAACCCACCTTCGGTAAATAACCATTGCGATCGCATAATTATCAGCTTTTAAACCTTGGTCGTGTTCTTACCATCACCTCCACTCTCTTTTAGCCGATGACACGCCTCCATTTGATTGTTTACCCCTTTTTGAGGATCAACTGCGACGAGTGATCCTATTAGCCACCTTCTTTACACTGCAGTGATTGAAAAGTTCCAAACCTTACCAGAACCAGATGCTATCCGAAAACATCACTCGTTCATCAAAAAACGAGTCTCCTTTAAGATATTTTCATCTGTCTCATAAAATATGAAAATATTGCCGAGCAATTGGCCTCTCCAGCTCGTTAAAGTGATCGGAAGTGTCGTCCCTCCTTTAGATTTTAATCTTTTTGGACCTGAGGGATTATTACACAAAAAGATCGAGCACCTGCCTTGTTCAGCTCGTTAAAACTATAGAAAATTCATCCCTTTCATATTATTTCACACTTTTTCGAACTTAAGGGATTACATTACGAAAAAGGAATATTGGAGTTTCCTTTCGTCTCTTTTCTTACTCTCTAAAATTGAAAAGAACCGAGTTATCATTGTACTTAAACTCATTAAAACAATAGGACAAACTTGTCCATGCAGAAGAGAGCGAGTTTCACTGTCGCTAGGCTCGTTAAAACATAGCGACGGGTTTGCCCGAAGGGAAAATTATAGAACAAGCATATGTTATCCTCCTCAAGCTTGAAAAAAATAAAGAGGTACTAGTCAACAATGACTAGGGAAAAATTGGGAAGAAAACTTGAAGAAACTTTATTCGTAGCAGGTTTCTCTTGAACATGACACTTTCACTCCATCACCATGATTGAGTTGGGGTGGGTTATTCCATTCACTGGTCATATCACCATTGGTCCTCCGTACCATCCATTTTTGGGGTTAATGCTACCAATCCATTTCAGTGTCGCCGATATGTTCAAGAGAAGTTTCTCAGAGAATTCACCAACCCAGCTTATGTCTCATCTGCTGCAATACCTTCATGCTTCATTCTTTCATGACCGCCACCCTAAACCTTGTATCATCAGATCGTTTTCACCTCCACAAAATCATTTCTTCCGTTTCGTGTCATAGATGTGGGATTCATTAAGGCCCTCCTACGATGGGTCACTTCTTGTCGACATCAGCTCATTATCCAAGAAGTCGACTTAGGACAACCCTTTCAGTACTTTGAAGCTTGCATGCCTCAATGGCAAGTTTCTCACTTTTGGCGATAGGTTTATGTCAATGGCCTTCGACCGAAATATTTTGCGTGGTGTTCGACATCGACTCATGTATTCACACCAAGTGAATTGTACTGCAGTACCTTGAGGGTCATCATCATTATCGGTGATTCCTCTTGCGCCTATTAACAGCGTACATCATTGGCTGGTAATTAGGCAATGTCTTTCCATGTTCGACATCAGAAGATCTTTTCACATGGATTGAATTATACTTCGGGCAAAGATTGAACGAGTTTTGAAGACCCTGGATCTAGTTTCATCCATCCGGGTTGCGATATATTCAGGAAAATAAAAACATCAAATGTACATCATAGCTGCACAGATAATCATCCAAGCTAAGGGATGATGGCTCTACCAGAATCATCAGTCTGCCACACAGACAGTTGTCTGTCATATGTACATGAAAATGAATTTATAAATTTGAGCATGGAAATGCTCGCCTCAACTAGATCATGAAAATATTATGAAGATAATGTGATATTACAAGTCACCTTCCAGTTCGAAAAACCTCGGGTCCTCATGATAAAGCATTTCACCTCACATCAGAAGATTTATGACCTCATGCTTTAGGGGGCAAATCTTATAGACATATTTGGGCACTACAACCCCAATCACATATGTCCATAAACCAAGGGCTTCTAAGTCCCTAAAAGTGTTGTTTCATACCCTAAAGGAGCAAGGTCAGCTAATTACATCATCTCCCAGAAGTTCTCCCTGAACAACTACTCAGAACTGGTCAAAGCAGGACCATACAGACTGCCCAGTGCTAAGGTGCAATGCATCTCACCTGCCACATGCAAAAAGTGCGATGCATATTGAAAATCCGTTCTATAGGGTGCGATGAGCGAGAGTAGACAAATGGAAGAGGAAATTGGCTAGGTGGAAACCCAAAGAATCTTCTAGAAATTGGCCATTTGACACTTGCCTCTCTGAATTTGCCCAGGGATGAGTAAGAGATCATGAAATCTCCAAGTGGAACCAAGAACTATCATAGAGATGACACTAATAAAAATCCCATAAGCTGACTCACCCACCTGCAAACATCTATATATGGATCCCTCATCCTAGAGATCTAAAGGCTGGAATTTTGTATTTTGTAAGGAAGTGTTGTTGGTTTCTCTGTGCAACACTGCATTTTTGGGTGATCTAAGCTTTTGATGAGGTGAAGAGGACTTTCATGTTGGGAGGATTATGCTGGATCAGACAGCCTGGTTGTAATCCTTTCTTCTACTACTTCTATCAATAAAGTTATTTGAGTTTTCCTCCATATGCTTGTGTATCTCTGAAACTTGTATTTGTAAATGCATTTATATGGTTAATGTACATCTAATCCTACATTGTTTTTGGTTATAGATCTCTATGCTTTGATGGTATTTTGCTACTTTGACTCTACAGATGTTCTTTGAAGTGGGACAAGTGAGAAAGGAGTGGAGAAAGATCTATCAAGGGAGAGAGGAAATGAGCAAGGAGACTAGCGAAAGACTGAGGTTGGTACTCTCTGCTTCTCTCTCATCTATCTCTCATAAAGGAAAACACAAGTGACTTTAGTTTGTTTGTTTCTAAGATAGCTACCCATCTTAGTGGGACTAGCAGCTCTGAATGGACACTAGTTTTCCTGATAACACCAGGATAGTCAAAGGACATGTAATCAAAGGCTAGCATGGAGTTTAAATTCATCACCAAAGCCAAATTTGAGGAGGAACAACTGGAGGAGGAACAACTGTCAAAGACCGAATTTATTCCGTAGTCTAGGTTGTTGCTAGCATAATAAGGAGTTACACTCCTAGTTGTATTAGGATTCTAGGACTGTCAGTTAACAACTAGTTGTAATTAATAGTTTATTTTAAGTATGAATAGGTGTCAATGTCAAGTAAATTCGAATTCCCCTCAGGTTTGAGGAAGGATTCCAAGATTGTAATTAACTCTATAAAGGACGAGAGTTGTAATGCACCAAGGGTTGGAAATTTTTCAAAAGAAAACTCATACTATGTTATTGTGAAAGAATGTGTTTTTTATGTAATACAGTGATTTGTCTTTATTACTCGGGATTCAGAAGAGAGTTTAATGTTTGATTATCTTATGGTTGTCCTCATTTCCTCACTTGTAGTGGTATGAATGCATGTTACTTAGAACTCATTGACAATGCTCTAACTTTCTTCATGTATTTGTAGACTGTGTTCCCTACATATTGTTATGTGTTACTGATATATTGAACTCTTGATGCCGTAACTTCCATGTAAAGATAATTTTGTTGTGATACTGAAACATTTTCTGACTCCATAAGCACAATTGATGTTTATTGATTGTGTTCAACCAATTATATTTCTTCACTTATTTTTCATAGAGTTATCCATCTAATCTTTAATTAAAATATTTAACCTAGTGAGAGAGCCCCCTCAGGTTGAGGAGGCTAAGCCTCAGCCAAAATTTGGTTTGAAATAGTTACTCAAAGTCTTCCTGATTAGCAGCCTATCAAGGTCTAGGTTTGTGATAACATTTTGGTGCATTTGCTGGGAGCCTAAGGATTACTCATTCGAAAAAATAAAGAAGATGAACTTCTGAAGGTAGCAGGAGCTCAGACAACTTTTTGAGGCTGCAATCTACCTTGGTGACTCCATACATTTTCAAAGTTTTATAGGTGGCTTCAATAAAGAGATACACATGGAGCAATCCTAACCCCAATCCACCTACTCTTGTGCACAATCCCAACATTGTTTCAAGAAGCAGACAAAGATTTACTGAAACACTAGGTATTCCATATTATTCAAAATCTTTGCTCTCTGAATTCTCAAGAAGTCCTGAAGACAAAATAGTTGATGATAAAATTCATGAAGTGATATTAGATCAGAAAATGAAGAAGAACTCATTGGTATTATCTTAGATTTGCAAAAGAGAGGAATTGATACCTCAACCCTAGTATCACAAGAAGACAAGGAAGAATTTTGGGAAGTGGTTACCTCTGAGCTACTGCTAGAAGGGGAAGCCTTAGATAAACTGAAAGAACTTGATCCTTTTGAAGTCTTGTTAAAATCTAAAGCTGGTTTACCTCTTCCAAATTGGAGTACATTTTTCACTAGTTTGCAAAGCCCAAGTAGTCCTCTTTGTATCAGTTCCTCATCTTCTATTTATGCTATTCCTAGCGGCTTTCAGAAACCAAGCAGTCCTCCTCATATAAGTTCTTCATCCTTTGTCCCTTTTATCCCTGTAACTATTTTTCCTATTTTAATCATGGTTGTACCTACTAGGTATGCTCCACTTGCATTCCTTACTATTTTACATGATATTCCTAGCAAATATGCTGCAATAATTCCAACATGGGGTGGTGATGAAGAAATTACAACAGAAGAACATGTAGACAAATTTAACGATTTTGCTGACAGAGAGGAAGTTGATGATGAGGATATGAAGCTAAGACTATTTGCACAGACCTTTATTGGCGAAGTTAGAAAATGGTTTAAAGCTCTCACAGTAGGAAGAATTCATAATTGGGTAGAATTTGAAGATAGATTTCTAAGGAAATGGGGAAATAGAACTAATCCAGTTCAAGCACTTACTGAGTACAACAATCTTAGAAGGGCACCTGATGAAACCATTCAAAATTTCTCAAAGAGGTTCAACAAAGTGTTTAACTCAATCCCAGCTCGCTTGAAACCTCTAGAAGCCTTAGCACAAATGAGATATGCTAAAGCATTTGATTCTGAATTTTCTCTTTTGCTAAGAGAGAGAGAGAGTCTGACACACTTGCTGATATGTAGAATGATGAAATAAAGGTAGAAGTAAACATGGTAGCTACCAAAAAATCAAAAATGGGAAAAGATAAATTGAAAGAAGAAGAGAAACCTTCCTCTTCAACTCCTGAAGATAAGATAGATTCAATGATGAAGACCATGGAGAATTTGATGGATAGGTTATCTCTTGGAAACACCTCTGCTCCCCCAATGCAACAGGAGCCTCAATTTAGAAACCCTCAATTCAGCAGACCTCAAAACCCACAAAGACCAAGAGAAAATAGGAATCAGCAGCCTAATCCTCTAGTGAGACCTCCTTTTCCACAAAATTTGGTTGATGAAGAAGATGATCATGAGATTCCTGAAGAGTCTATCCATTGTATTGATGAAGAAATGTTAGGAATTTTCTTGACTAAAGAAGAACATGATGAGTCTAGTTTTACCAAGCAAGGGGAAGAGACTTCAGATTATTTAAAGGGATATCAACATGCTATCTTTGAAATGCAAAAAAAATACAATCTTAGAAACAGAAATGTACCAATTATTGCAAACAAAGAACAACCCAAGAAAGATGTTTCAAAGGTTGTTGAAGCCAAAAAGGATACCCCAAAGGTTGCTGAAGGTAAAAATGATTCTCTACTTGGTAAACAAGACACTCAACCTCCACCTCCTATCAAAGAAGCTGAAAAATATGTTTCTGTTTTCAACCTTCAGAATGAAATTGCAAAAATCAAAATATTAGACCCTTTTAGTGAGATTCTCAAGGTAGATAAATACAAAAGCAAGATTGTAGAGATGTTAAATTCACAACCAGGAGTTGCTGATATCTTAAATGTGCAAGGAGATAATCCTACTATATACTTGGGTCCAAGGTTAGAAGATGATCAGAATGAAGAGTTTCCCCCTTTCTATGTAAGCATTAGTATTCATGATATGACCTTACATAATGCTATGTTGGATTCAAGGGCTTCACATAATCTCATGCCCAAAGTAATTATGGAGAAGTTAGGATTACAAGTAACAAGACCATATAAGGATTTATTCTCTTTTTATTCAAAAAGAGTCCAATGTATTGGTTTAATCAAAGATGTTGTCGTTGGTCTAACACAAATCCCAGCGAGGACAATTGGTATGGACATTGTTGTGGCTGACATTCCGCCAAGGTTTGGGATGTTGTTATCAAGATCATGGGCAGCAAAACTCAAAGGCACAATGCAGATGGACCTTACCTATGCCACCATCCCTATGTTTGGTGAGCAAAGGAGATTGTATCGGGAGACCAGAATGGCTTTTATGGTAAGCAGCAAAGAAAAAAATCAGAATTTTCCTATTTATTCATTTGATACTGAACTTGGATCTGCCATTATTTTTAATGAGTTAGTTGATAGTGGACCAGAAGAGATGAAAATAGAAAATCAGCAAGAAGATGAGAAAGAGATGAAGAGATGGTGGTCTTTGTACTTTGATGGTTCAGGAGGAAAAGAAGGGGCAGGAGTTGGAATTTGGATCACAAGTCCAAGTGATGAAAGTATTTTTTACTCTTACAAACTGAATTTTGATTGCACAAATAATATGACTGAATACGAATCTCTAATTTTGGGTTTAGAAGTCTTGATGAAAATGAAGGCTCAAAATATTTCTGTTTTTGGAGATTCTAAATTGGTTATTAGACAAGTGGAGGGTGTCTATCAAACAAAGTATGTAATAATGAGAGCATACATAAATCTAGTTTTAAATATGTTAGAAAATTTTCAGGCATATTCTTTCACTATCAAAACTAGAGACCAAAATTCCATTGCTGATTCTCTTGCTATTTCGGCAAGTTTGTTTGTCATTCCTATTCATTCTTCCAAAAAATATGAGGTTGAAGTTTGTCATAGACCAGCTATACTAGATAATATAAAAAATTGGCAAGTTTTTGAAGATGATCAACAGGTAAAGAATTTTATTGAATTGAAAGAAGAATTTGAAAGAACTCAAGTGGATCAACAAAACATGTTTGTTGAGTCAAAAGAAAATTATGAAGTCTTACAATTAAAAAACAATTCAATACCAAATGATCCCTCTTGAGAAGTTGTTCAATCAAAATGATGTGTTCAAATCCCCAAAGATACAAGCTAATGAGGAGGAAGTAGAAAACTACAATTTAGGTACTTCAGTTGTACATAAAATGATCAAAATTTCAAAGTTTCTTTTAGCTGATATGAAAGCCAAATATGTTGAGATGATGAAAAGGTTTGTTGACGTTTTTGCTTGGAGTTATGCTGATTTAAAATAGTATGATCCCTCCATTATTCAACATACTATTCCTATTAAAGAAAATGAGAAACCTTTCAAACAAAAGTTGAGAAGAATTAATCCGCTTCTTATGCCATTGATTGAAAAAGAAATTAAGAAACTCTTTGATGCTAAAATCATTTTCCCAATCAAATTCTCAAATTAGCTTGCAAATTTGGTTCCAGTTAGAAAGAAGAGTGGAGAAATCAAAATTTGTATTGATTTCAGAAATTTGAATAAGGCTTCATTAAAGGACAACTATCCTCTTCGCAAGATGGATTCAATTCTACAAAATATTGTTGGTTCACAAAGAATGTCTATGCTTGATGGTTTCTCAGGGTACAATCAGATCCTTGTGGATCCAGATGATCAGGAGAAGACAACCTTCACAACACCATGGGGCACATTCATGTACACCAAGATGCCTTTTGGTCTCATGAATGCGGGAGCCACCTTTCAAAGAGAAATGGATATTGATTTCGCTGAAGAAAAGGATAAATCAGTGGTTGTTTATCTTGATGACATCACAGTCTTTTCAAAGAAAGAAGAAGATCATTTGAAGCACCTTGAGAAAATTCTGCTAAAATGTAGAAGGTTTGGTATCTCCCTTAATCCTACTAAAAGTGTCTTTGCTTTAACATCAGGCAAGCTACTTGTTCATATTATTTCTGAAGAAGGAATTAGGATTGATCCTAATAGAGTTAATGCAATTCAAAAGGTAGATATACCAAGAAGTAGGAAAGAGATCCAATCTTTTCTTGGAAAGGTGAATTTTGTTAGGCGCTTCATTCCTAATTTTGTTGAGATTGTCAAGGATATAACAAGGATGTTAAAGAAAGGAGTGGACTTTAAGTGGACAACTGAAGCAAAGAAATCTTTTGAAGAAATCAAGAAGGCACTTACACAAGCACCGGTACTCATCAATCCAGATTTTTCCAAGGAATTTCTTATTTTTACATTTTCTTCTGAGAATACAATTGCTGGAGTTCTGCTACAAAAAGGAAAGCAAGGTACTGAACAACCTATTTCTTTCTTTAGTAGGACATTAGCAAATGCTGAACTGAAGTACAATATTCTAGAAAAGCAAGCTTATGCCTTGGTGAAAGCTATAAAAGATTTTAGAATCTATGTTCTGCATTCTCACATTGTGGCATATGTTCCAAGCGCTGTAATAAAAGATATTCTAACACAAGCAGATCCAGATGGTAAGAGGGGAAAATGGATAGCCAAATTGCTAGAGTATGATATAGACATCAAACCAACCAAATTGGTGAAGGGTCAAGGCTTGGCAAAGCTAATGACTCAGTCAAATCTAGACTGTCTTGAAATAAATATGAATGCAGAAATCTAAAAAATATTTGAAAACAAGGAAGAATTGGTTGAAATCAATGAGAAATTCCTGGTTTCAGAATGGTATAAGGATGTGGCTTTTGTTCTCCAGCATAATAAAGCTCCCCCCACTCTAACGAAGTCCAAAGAAAGGTTTGTTAAGCTGAAGTCCTTAAGATATTTTGTATATGATCAAAATATATTTTGGAAAGATGTAGGAGGGATTTCGCTGAATTGTCTCCTTGAAGAAGAAGCTGATAAAGTTATTGAGGAGTTTCATAAAGGAGATTGCATAGGTCATCATTATTGGAAAGCTACAACAAATAAGATCCTAAAAGCTGGATATTTTTGGCCAAATATGTTTAGAGACATTTACAAAAGGGTGGTTGCTTGTCATGAATGTCAAATTTTTGAAGGGAGAAGAAAACTTATGCCTCTGCCTTTGGTTCCTATATATGTGGAAGCGCCTTTTTAGCAGTGGGGATTGGATTTTATTGGAGAGATTCATCCTCCTTCATCAGGGTAGCATCGTTGGATTCTCACAGCAATGGATTACTTCACCAAATGGATAGAGGCATTTCCAACCATGTAAGCTAATGATTCAGTAATTATATCTATTCTAGAAAATAATATATTCTTTAGATTTGGCTACCCATTGAAGATTATAACAGATAATGCTCAAGCTTTCAAGTCCAAGAAAATGATTAACTTTTGTCACCAATATCACATTACTCTTGGACACTCTACTGCTTACTATCCACAAGGAAATGGCCTTGCTGAATCGTGAAATAAGAGCATTGTAAGGATCATCAAAAAGGTGTTGTGGGAAAAAAAGAAAGCTTGGCATTTAAAATTGAAGTATGCCTTGTGGGCTGATAGGATTTGTACAAAGAGATCAATTGGGACTTCACCATATGAATTAGTTTATGGTGTTGAAGCTATATTTCCAACATCACTTGGAGTACCAGTAATGAAAGTGATTCAAGGACTTGAAGAAGAACCAAATGTCATTCAAAGTAGAATCAATCAGCTGATAGCCCTGCTGGAGAAGAGAAATGAAGTCTATGACGGTCATCAACATGGTCAGAACAGAATTAAGAGTACATTTGATAAAAATATCAAAGAAGACAGTTTTCAGATTCAAGACATGGTGCTGAAATGGGAGGCCAGAATTGAAGAAAAACGCATGCACGGTAAGTTTGAGAATTTATGGAAAGGTCCTTATCAGATTGCTGCTTTTCATGGAAACAACACTTATATTCTGCAGGAAATTGATGGAGGATCCTATGCTAAAGGACCTATTAATGGTGGGTTCCTAAAGCATTATTGTTGTGGAAGTATTATCAATATCTCATGACATCGTATATATGTGTTTTTATTAGTTTTTTGCTAATAATGACAAGATGAAACAGAAGGCTTAAGCCCGAGGTGAAGGCCCAAGTAGCTTGAAGGGGATGCTTGTCAATCAAATTTCTATTTTTATCATAAGTGGATAAAGCACTGGAACTATAGTTTCTTAGTTTACCACAAGGGCACACTATCCCAAGTGGAGCCACTATTATCACTGTAAAAAGTTCTAAAATTTTGGACAACTAGTATGGTTCCAAAGTTTCATGTTAGTCTTGGTCAAGTCATTTTTATTGTTTTTGTTTTAGAGTCTAAATCCTAGAGTTGAAGTCTTACTTCCATTATTAAATAAAGGTCAACAACCTTATTTCTCATATCATCATAGATCCCACATTATTTCAAAAATTTCATGTGTTAGGTTGTTTCAAAATTGACATGTGCTAAAAAATTGCTTAGGAGTTTTCGTAGCGCAAAACTCAGAAAATGTACTATATGCGCTACGAAATCAGGGATTCGTGTCAAATCGAGTCTAGTTGTCAAATCCACCTGAATTCATTAATGTTTCATCATTAGGTGTCAGTCCATGAACCTTACCCATTACATGTAGCCATTCACTCTCATCATTAGATTCGTTAGGGGTCTTTGTACGCACTTTTCAAATTTCAAAAAAGAAAAGGTAAGGATGAATTGGTCCTGGTAATTTTTGTGTTCCTTTTGTTAGTGTCAGTCTTTCCAGCCTTCCTCCAGTGATCAAATATGCTCTTACAAAGTGATCTCAGAGTGTCAAGGTCAAATTTTGTCATTTCAAAGAGTTTTCAAGCAAAATTTGGTCACTAGGCATTAGGTCTAGGGTTTGCTTTAAATCCTTCTAAAGTTGTAAAAATGTCGGTCCATGTCATTATTCAGCTAAGTCTATCATCATTCATAGGGTTGTCATTATCATCTCAGTGTCTAATGAGTCATTTTACATCTTGTTCATGCTTCAGTTGCGCCCAGGCAAGGTCATTTCCCTCTCCTAGGGTTTTGAAGCCAATTTCTCTTGGACGGTCAAATCATCGGCAAAACTTGTATCCTGATGTTCATACACCTTCCCCTATCCTTAAAGTACCTTATCAAACACTTCCCATCCCTTAGATCCGCCAAATTCCTCATTTTTGCACAAACCCTAGTTTCTAGCTACAACTTGGCAATTTTCTAGGTTGGGCCTGTGTTTTTCCCTTTTCGACCCCTTCCCCTCACTCAATCTCTGAGATTCCACTTTCCCTTGCTTCCTAACATCCCTCCCTACTTCCAAAAATTTCCCCAGAATTTAGAAGCCCCCTATTCCCTTCATTTCGCTCCATTTCGACAAAATTCCTTGTTTCACACATCGGGACAAGTCGCACTCAAATGATGTTCTAGAGAAATAAAAGATGAAGTTTGGAAAACTGAGAGAGGTTTTTGTCCACAACGTGCCAAGGAAGAAAAACCTCCTTCAAGTTTTGCACAGGTGTCATGGTTTTAAAGAAATGTCAAAAATACCGGCGAGAACGAAGGCGCTCCAAGGACGGTTGGCCAAAGCACAAAAACGAAGGAAAACGCCTGATCCACTCCAAATTTTGGCCAAAGCCTCTTTGACTGAGCATGGTACTTGATTGGGGACTCCCAGCCCAAATTTCAAGAAATTTGGAGAAAATTTTGTCATTTCTGAATTTTTTATGCCAAACACAGGTTTTCTCCATTAACGGGTCTCACCCCCCGCGCGACCCTTCATCATGGCAACTCCATTTTGCAAAAACTCAGCATTTCCAGATTTTTCATGAGAATTTACATATGCTCATCAATGGACTTGAGATTTTTTGAAGTTTTAGGCCTCCAGAAAGTCAAAAAACAAGCAAAAAATGACTTTCTGCCACATTTTTGAGTTGCAGAAAGCAGTGTTGGGAGATTGCAATTTTGGAGGGGCAAATGACCACCAAATTCAGAAATTCTAGTTGGGTTGGAAAGTAGACTCACAGGCCTTTCCAACAAGCCTACGCTTGCTCAATTTGGACACCTGAAAGTGCCCCAAATATGGTCCCAAAGGCGCGCGACCCGTCAGGAAGAGGCGCGCGACCCGTCAGGCAAACTTCTCCAATTTTCAGTGTACAGCTCAGAAAAACGCAGTTTGACCCTGTTTGACTTTTTGGGGTGGATTATTATGCTCTTTGATGTAATTAATGTACTTTTATGACACTTTTACTCTTATGTACCTCTTCTAGAAGATTCATTCATGACAAAGGTGAAAATTAAATGAATGAATTGGTTTCCTAGCTTATAGAGGCAAGTTGTTTTGACTGCCTAGTTTGTAGTGCTTAGTTTAGAAGTGGTTGAAACAGCTCCTAGAAGGATGAGCTCGACCCCTAGAGGTAAGGGAAGAGGTTGGTTTTCCTATATTATGTATTTTCTCAATCATTTTCAGAGGTTGGAAGGTTGGACTCTTGAGGGAGAAGCTATCATTGTATTATTCACTGTATCTCTGCAATTTTTGGCTAAGGAAGACCAGGGTTTTGCAGTCCTCTTTGGGATTCTTGTGGACTCATGTGTTGATGGTGTGTTTCTCAATGTAATTGTAAGTGTGTTATGTGACTCATTTCCTTTCTTTTACTTCTGCACATTAAACAAATGAAGTGTTAAAGTAAGAATTCATGCCTGCCATGCTCTGCTTTTATGTTTGTTTAATTTCAATGTTTTCTACTGTCTAAAGAGAATTCAAAGTTATTGTTTGCTCTCTTTAGCTCTTCACCTTCCATTCCTTACCATCCACCTCAATCAAAGGCATCAATACTGTCTCCTACCTCGCCCCAAAGAACCCCCTGCAGAAACTGTGTCCAATCCCCGCACCCAAAATTGCCCTCTCCTCAATTTGCCACCAAAAACTCAAAAAACCCCAAATCAAACTCTTTGATTAGTTTACTAGCCTAATATCAGTGTTACCTTATTGGTCATCTCATCTATTGAAGATTTTACCGAGATAGACCGGAGAGAGCCTTCTCCTGCCCCGTAGGGCTAGCTACGAGGCTAAATGGTTTGATGTTGCCTTGAGGTTTACCTTTCTTAGCCTGAGGTGAAATTTCAAGCACTAACATATTGGCGACCATACTGGGGAGAACAAACTAATCGTTTGCTCATTGACGTGTTATTTCATAAGTCTTAGACGGAGTCTGAAGATACGCCAGGTAGCCTTCGAAAACGCTCTTGTTTTACATCAGCGTTAGTAGATAAACGCTGCTTCAGTCCATCTCCGTGAGCTTGTGAATACAACACTTCATTTTCATTTCACCCGAGTACATGTATCAAGTTCAGATCTGATTGTTGATGGTGAACAACGATCAGACACTGACAAGGATGAAATCATTCACTGGCGACTCCTTCACTGAAAAATCCATAGATCAATGCTTCATGGTGACTTCATTGCAGAGAGATCAGTAGCTTTGAGATTTTCAAGATGGATCGGATTGCAAGAAGATATGCTCCCTTGAGCTGAGATCACATCCCTGGTTTTCCAAATAAAATTCCGAAGGTAGATTGGTCAAGGAATCTGCCTACATTTAATGATGATGGTAAGAAGGATGCTGCTTTACATCTAGTTAGATTTCATATGCATATTCGCAAGTTGAAGGTGGATTTTCCTAAAGATTGCTTGATGAAGATATTCTTGGCCACTCTGGAAGGTAAAGCCCAAACATGGTATGAAAGTTTGCCGCCTGCTTGTATTTACTGTTTAAAGGATTTTCATTCTATGTTCATTGAAAGATATAAGGACTCTTATCCATCATTAAATTTGGTTCAAGACTGTTGCAAGCATGCCTATAGTTTTATTGAAAGCCTTGAGAAGTTTTATGAAGATGATAATTTCATGGATGAAGAGATCATGGAAGCCCTATATGAGAATCCATTTCAGCAGCACACAGAAATCTTAGAGGATACTTGTCAAGATCAGCAGGCTGAAGATTTCCATATGGTTGAGAATGAGGAAAGAGCAAATGTTGTTTCAGATCTGTCCATAGAAGAAGACAGCATGCAGGTAACGCAGGAAAGTAATGTTCCAATCTCAGAAAGTGATGATGATAAATCAGATCGGGAGATAAATTGTGATGAGGCAGAACATGTTGTTCCGGATCTCATAAAAGAGAGTTGTATTGTCGCGGCTGCCTCAAATGAAGAAAATGGAGTAGCAGACCTAAATGCTCTCATCTCACCAGCACGAGATCTTCATGAGGAGGTAGTTCATTGTCTCTGTGAAAAACAAGACAAGATCTTCGTTCAAGTAAGTGAAAAGGTTTCTCTGGATGAATCTATGATAGCTGATAGAAATGTTAGTGTTGGGTTTCACGAAACATCTGAAATTTCTTTTCTCATGATTGATGAATGTAATGAGAATCTGGCTATCATATCATATGAGGATGACTTACCATATATTCAAACTACAAAAGATCAGACCATTCAGGATTCCATTTCAGATTCTTCCTCATATGTCTCATGTTTTGAAATGTTATTTCAAGAGGAGATCTGCTCATCTACTTGTTCAGAATTTTTTGAGGACCTGGAACATACTCTTACTAAAGCACATGATGAAGGCAGATCAGAATTTGAAACAAAGGATACCTTGTTCTTTCAGCAGGAGGTGGCAATGTCAAGTCTTCATGTTTTTCACGATCCTCTAGCAAGTTTGTTGCAGCCAGCAGTGATAGTGTTTATTGCAGTGTTCAGTGATGAAGGAGATCATGGTCATCTATGTTTTTGGATGCTCAGTTATAGGTTTGTACTGTTGATCATGAGATCTGAGCAGGAGAATCAATCAAGAAGCCATCTTCTTGATTGGTTTCATTGGAATTTTGATATAGTTTGATGGTATATTGTTTTGTAAGAAACACAGGTGGTTGTCATCATGATTTCAAATCTTGATGCACTGCTACCCTTCAATAAGCTTTGTAAGTTCTTGTTTTAGTTAAGTCAGTCATGAGTCATTTGTGTTTGGTCTGTTGAGTGAGTTTTTCAAGTTATTTCAGTTTGCCATCGAGTCGGTTTGAGTCAAGCTTTAGTTAAGTTTCAGTCAGTTTTTAGTCAAGTTATCATTCAATAAATGAGTCAAAGTCTTGTCTCGTTTGCCGAAATAATGACTCCATCGCCCAATGGTTGAAAGCACTGGTCTGCTCTCCCGAGGGTCTGCGGTTCTTGGCACCTCCAAGGAGCTACCATCCCCATTGGAGCCAATGTTAGTGTCAGTCTTTCCAGCCTTCCTCCAGTGATCAAATATGCTCTTACAAAGTGATCTCAGAGTGTCAAGGTAAAATTTTGTCATTTCAAAGAGTTTTCAAGCAAAATTTGGTCACTAGGCATTAGGTCTAGGGTTTGCTTTAACTCCTTCTAAAGTTGTAAAAATGTCGGTCCATGTCATTATTCAGCTGAGTCTATCATCATTCATAGGGTTGTCATTATCATCTTAGTGTCTAATGAGTCATTTTACATCTTGTTCATGCTTCAGTTGCGCCCAGGCAAGGTCATTTCCCTCTCCTAGGGTTTTGAAGCCAATTTCTCTTGGACGGTCAAATCATCGGCAAAACTTGTGTCTTGATGTTCATACACCTTCCCCTATCCTTAAAGTACCTTATCAAACACTTCCCATCCCTTAGATCCACCAAATTCCTCATTTTTGCACAAACCCTAGTTTCTAGCTACAACCTGGCAATTTTCTAGGTTGGGCCTGTGTTTTGCCCTTTTGGACCCCTTCCCCTCACTCAATCTCTGAGATTCCACTTTCCCCTGCTTCCTAACATCCCTCCCTACTTCCAAAAATTTCCCCAAGAATTTAGAAGCCCCCTATTCCCTTCATTTCGCTCCATTTCGACAAAATTCCTTGTTTCACACATCGGGACAAGTCGCACTCAAATGATGTTCCAGAGAAATAAAAGATGAAGTTTGGAAAACTGAGAGAGGTTTTTGTCCAAAACATACCAAGGAAGAAAAACCTCCTTCACTTTTTTCACAGGTGTCATGGTTTTAAAGAAATGTCAAAAATACCGGCGAGAACGAAGGTGCTCCAAGGACGGTTGGCCAAAGCACAAAAACGAAAGAAAACGCCCGATCCACTCCAAATTTTGGCCAAATCCTCTCTGAATGAGCATGGTACTTGATTGGGAACTCCCAGCCCAAATTTCAAGAAATTTGGAGAAAATTTTGTCATTTGTGAATTTTTTATGCCAAACACATGTTTTCTCCATTAACGGGTCTCACCCCCCGCGCGACCCTTCGTCATGGCAACTCCATTTTGCAAAAACTCAGCATTTCCAGATTTTTCATGAGAATTTACATATGCTCATCAATGGACTTGAGATTTTATGAAGTTTTAGGCCTCCAGAAAGTCAAAAAACAAGCAAAAAATGACTTTCTACCACATTTTTGAGTTGCAGAAAGCAGTCTTGGGAGATGCAATTTTGGAGGGGCAAATGACCACCAAATTCCGAAATTCCAGTTGGGTTGGAAAGTAGACTCATAGGCCTTTCCAACAAGCCTACTTGTACTCAATTTTTACACTTGTAAGTGCCCCAAATATGGTCCCAAAGGCGCGCGACCCGTCAGGCAGAGGCGCGCAACCCGTCAGGCAAACTTCTCCAATTTTCAGTGTACAGCTCGGAAAAACACAGTTTGACCCTGTTTGACTTTTTGGGGTGGATTATTATGCTCTTTGATGTAATTAATGTACTTTTATGACACTTTTACTCTTATGTACCTCTTCTAGAAGATTCATTCATGACAAAGGTGAAAATTAAATGAATGAATTGGTTTCCTAGCTTATAGAGGCAAGTTGTTTTGACTGCCTAGTTTGTAGTGCTTAGTTTAGAAGTGGTTGAAACAGCTCCTAGAAGGATGAGCTCGACCCCTAGAGGCAAGGGAAGGGGTTGGCTTGCCTATATTATGTATTTTCTCAATCATTTTCAGAGGTTGGAAGGTTGGACTCTTGAGGGAGAAGCTATCATTGTATTATTCACTATATCTCTGCAATTTTTGGCTAAGGAAGACCAGGGTTTTGCAGTCCTCTTTGGGATTCTTGTGGAATCATGTGTTGATGGTGTGTTTCTCAATGTACTTGTAAGTGTGTTATGCGACTCATTTCCTTTCTTTTACTTCTGCACATTAAACAAATGAAGTGTTAAAGTAAGAATTCATGCCTGCCATGCTCTGCTTTTAAGTTTGTTTAATTTCAATGTTTCCTACTGTCTAAAGAGAATTCAAAGTTATTGTTTGCTCTCTTTAGCTCTTCAACTTTCATTCCTGACCATCCACCTCAATCAAAGGCATCAATACTGTCTCCTACCTCGCCCCAAAGAACCCCCTGCAGAAACTGTGTCCAATCCCCGCACCCAAAATTGCCCTCTCCTCAATTTGCCACCAAAAACTCAAAAAACCCCAAATCAAACTCTTTGATCAGTTTACTAGCCTAATATCAGTGTTACCTTATTGGTCATCTCATCTATTGAGGATTTTACCAAGATAGACCGGAGAGAGCCTTCTCCTACCCCGTAGGGCTAGCTACGAGGCTAAATGGTTTGATGTTGCCTTGAGGTTTACCTTTCTCAGCTTGAGGTGAAATTTCAAGCGCTAACACCTTTCATGCATAATAAGCACTTGGCAAGCTCAGGGTTAGCATACATTAGAGTTCTTTGAAGGCTTAAGCGAGGCAGTGTTCAAACTAAAACAGGGCAAGTTTTTCCAAGTCTCCTTTACAGGGTTTTCACAGAAATGTCTGAGAAAAGAAGAACCATAGACCAGGCCGGTGTTTGAGAGCTGAGCCTAAAGGCTTAGATGTCCTCATGAAGAATAGAGAGGTTGAAGAAGCATTCAAACAGGTGGGCTGCTGGAGGTTCTGTGAAAAACTTTAGGGAGGTCACAGTGAAGTAACCAAGGATTTTGCTTTTAATTTCATAGGTTTGAATTCAAAGGTTGGAGTAATAGAATTACCTGTTTCTCTTGAGGTCATTTCTACAATGACAAAGATTCCTAGAGGCCAAGAGAGATGGTTTAAGAACTTCAAATTTGAAATGGTATCTTGCAAGGTATTCCTGAAGCCTAAATTCATAGACTCAGACTTAACTAAATTGGTGCCCAGGAGCTATGTCAAAGACTCATTTTCTAACTTAATCACATGCATCCAAAGATACTTTACTTGTGAAGGAAGATACCATAAGGTGTACTCTTACCATTTCAAGATTCTATTACATTTCACTGGAAAAATATCTCTAGACTTACCTTTTTATCTTTTCCGAAACTTAGGCAAGATGTCTGATAGGATTCAGTTGAAGAAAGAAGCTTGTGAAACATCGTTGTTCCATCATGGCTTGATCAAATTAATTTTTTTACATGAGCTTCTGAAGGTAGGTAGGGAATGGTCCGCTTTCCTATTTATGTCTGGCTTTGGAACTGAAACAGGACTTATCCCTAGGGCTAAGGAAATATCTTCACTAGTAGCAAGTCATCAAGGAGAAGCAAGGTCAAGCAGGTTTGAGAAACTTAAAGCTAGAAAGTAGGTGAAGGAACCTACGACACCACTACTTGTTCAAGATACTCCTCAACAGTCACGGAAGAAGAAGGTTCAAATCAAGGAAGTGGTACAAAAACAATCTATTGATTTAACTGTCTAGAGAAGAATAACCAGAAGCCAATTAGCCAAAGAAAAGGGTAAGATAGTGATCACTGATGACAACCCAGCTTCAAAAGGTAGTTTGAATGATCTCCTACAAGCTATCGACATAGAAGAGTCCCCTCTAGTCCAAGTAGACTTAATTGAAGCAGGTAAGAGCAAAACAAAAAGAGTTAAATCTTCTAAAACACTCCAATTTGATTACCAGGTCTAAGAGTTTGTTTTCAAGCCAAGAAGGCCTATGACTAGACTTTTAAGAAGGTTACAAGAGGCAGAGCCAAAGGTAAGTGAGACAGGGGAGGTAGCAGAGTTCCTTGAAGAGCTTGTGGTTCCACCAGTTCAATCATCACTAATGCATAAAGTTGACAGAAACAAGGAAGTTATCACTCAAGAAGAACAATGTAGCTTTGAGGAGATCAAAAAGAAATTGATGTCTGCCAATCTTGAGATTACTAAACTTAAGAAAAGGGCAAGGAAACATGTAGTTTAAAAAGCCACTTTCAATAGAGTAAAAGCCATTTGGGAAGATGGAAAAGTTCCAAGACATGAAGTAGCTAACAGTCATGCTCAATATTTCACTTAGATTGTCCTTGCAGTAAATGAAGCAAGATATATCATAAGGATCAATGGAAAATTAAGAACTAAAATGAGGATGATGAAAAGACAAATTGAAGACCTGGAGATTTAGCTGAACAAGTCTGGAGGTCAGCCTCAGCTTAAATGAACCATACAGTAAGTGAGGAGTCTTAATACAATTTTTATGTGGAACTTACCTTTTTGAAGATTGTTTTTTGAATGGATAATTTCATATGCCCATTAGCATATGGTGAAACTATAAAGAAAACTCAAGAATGCCAATTTTGAGAAAAAAACTATGTGTTTTTGACTCACACAGAAGTTTTGTAGCGCACTACGAAACTACTGTAGTTGTCAGTTTTGTTTTTGGTGGATCTATATTGAAAGGAAAAGGAGACTATTTTGAAAAGGGTGTTGCTGTAGAGGTATAAGAAGACTACTTAAGAAGTTTTGAACCCTAAGAAAAGGTAGATTCAAGAAATGAAATACATATGAAAACACCAAATCCTGTGCTACGAAAATAGCCGTTATTTTGTAGCTCAATCAGTTTGTCATGCTTCAGGAAACATTCAAGAGTTTTTGCCTTGGCACAAGTATAGGAGCAGGGTCTATGGTTAATTTAATGCATTTCATGCGATTAAAAGAGACAACATGGTTAGCAGAGACTTCGAAGAATCTTCTTGAAAACCAAAGCAGCAATACAGGGAGCAATTTCCTAGTTTCCAGGAAAGTCAAAGGATAGGTAATTGAAGGCTAGCATGGAGTTTAAAGTCATCACCAAAGCCAAATTTGAGGAGGAACAACTATCAAAGACCAAATTTATTCCATAGTCTAGGTTGTTGCTAGCATAATAAGGAGTTACACTCCTAGTTGTATTAGGATTCTAGGACTTTCAGTTAACATCGAGTTGTAATTAATAGTTTGTTTTAAGTATGAATAGGTGTCAATGTCAAGTAAATTTGAACTACCCTCAGGTTTGAGGAAGGAATCCAAGATTGTAATTAACTCTATAAAGGACGAGAGGTGTAATGCACCAAGGGTTGGAATTTTTTCAAAAGAAATCTCATACTATGTTATTGTGAAAGGCTATGTTTTTTTATGTAATACAATGATTTGGCTTTATTATTTAGGATTCCGAAGAGAGTTTAATGTTTGATTGTCTTATGGTTTTCCTCATTTCCTCACTTGTAGTAGTATGAATGCATGTTACTTAGAACTCATTGACAATGCTCTAACTTCCTTCATGTATTTGTAGATTGTGTTCCCTACATATTGTTATGTGTTACTGATATATTGAACTCTTGATGCATTGACTTCCATGTAAAGCTAATTTTACTGTGATACAGAAACATTTTCTAACTCCATAAGCCCAATGGATGTTTATTGATTGTGTTCAACCAATTATATTTCTTCACTTATTTTCATAGAGTTAGCCATCTAATATTTAATTAAAATATTTGAGAGAGCCCTCTCAAGTTGAGGAGGCTAAGCCTCAGCCAAAAGTTGTTTTGAAATAGTTACTCAAAGTCTTCCTGATTAGCAGCCTATCAGGGTCTAGTTTTGTGATAACACAAACAATTATCAAAACAAGAAGAACAACAAAAGGAAGGAAGGAAGCAGAGCTCACACATTTGAAGAAAGGGAAGAACCTAAGAAAAAGCTGACAAGAGAAGATCCAAAGGATCTATACTATTGAAGGAATCTTCATCTCTATCAGGTTCATTTGTAGTTTATATTTCTTTTATTATAAAGTAGAAGTTAGAGTAACAGGAACCATTGCATTCTCTAGAAGAGTTTTTGTTTTATAGCGGCATGGCATCATAAAGGAAGCATATGGTAGTAGAAGATTTAGAGTCTACATGATCAACTTGCTTTGGAAGAAGTCATCTAGCTGGTGTGAATGAGAATATTTGGACTATCTTGCACATCATAATTCATCCAAGGATTTTATAACATAATGTTAGAGGTAGTCATTTGCAAGAAAGATCACAAGGATCCTCCAATAAGAACCATCATTTCGGGAAGGTTCTTGGAAGAACCATTATGAAAGGACTAGTACCTTCCACTAAGTATGGAATCAATAGTCATGAAGGATGTAGGCATGAAAATGGTTGAGTTGCAATATGAAATACAAAATTGAAGTCTTTCTCCTCTTAAGGGAAACTTATATTCGATAAGGATAAGAAGAAAGGTCATTCAAAGAAAGGATGCTTGGATGGTTGTATGGAAGAAAAGGTATGCATATCTATAGTAACTCCTCTCTAGAAGGTAGAATTCATGTCTATGGGAATCTTTTAGAAAGCACTGCTTGTGTATTAGCATGAAAAGTATTCAATGTGGTTACTTGATTCCTAGAAGAAGGAGGTTCGTATGCTTTGGAAAGGCTAAAGATAAAGAATCTTCCATAAGGAAGCCTAACTTAGACATGACAATATTGATCGACATCAATTATGGTCTCTTAAAGAAAGGAAGAGAGATGATAATGACAACTCCCATGAAGAAGATATATTAGCTCACTAAACATTTTGTTCCATAGGAACTTTGATTGAAAAGTGAAATCCTGGAGAATAATTTGTGTACAATATGGATATGGACCATATGGAAGGATGTTGATTTCAAAAGAAACAAACAAGCATAATTTGATATCTTAACAAAAGGCCATCATGTTAAGCTAATTATGACATTAATATTTTTGTATTACTTATCTCATTGGTATGTAGTTTTTCTATCTTGAAGAATGTTGTAGAAGTGCATCTACAAATCTTTATTTATGAACTCAATCTAATGAATACATGGATTGAGTGGATGGATTGGTAATCCTTGGAGGATAATGTGGTAAATAATTTTACATCATCTTGGGATTGAAAGGTAGTAGTACAAGAATATAACTTGATGTTTATGAAGATCACTTTTATAATTTAAGGAAGCTATGACTATATCTATTTTGATTGGGTCAATATAATGTCTTTGTTAACGATGATAAAAGGAAAGTGATTTGAAAAGTTGATGGCATGAATCATGTCATAATTTGAATAAAATTTGGCTCCATTACTAATGATCAATATGATGAAATTCAAAGGGAAGGAGGAGCCACACAACTACTTAAACATATCCATGGAAGACTAATAGATGATTTATTGATGAATACACACTAAAGACCTTGACTTCCTAATTGAAAGGAAGCAAGATATCTCCTCTATATTTGAGAGGGAGCAAGAAGTCTCCTTAAATGATTAAGAAGGAGAAAGGATCTATTCCCTAATCAAGAGGGAATGAGGATATCCTCTTTGGATGAGAGGGACAGATGTTAGACATCATATTCTCCATGTGCCATGCACTAGACCAAGACTAACAACCTAAAATATTAGCAAAGGCACTAGGAAGGAGAATGGAGGATTGGATAGGCATTTGAGATTGATACTCCTTAAGGATATACAATCCTAGATAGGAAGTGGATTGACACTCTTTAAGGATTGGACAAGTATTGAAGACGAGAGTATTTGAAGAGCACTGATATTCTTTGAGGATGGGGAATCCAAGATATGAGTAGTCCTAGAAGGACATACCTAGTGAACATCTAGATGGGGTATGTGCCTTAAGAGTTAGTGTGGTGTATCACATAATTCCTCCCAACATTATGCTCTTATATAAATAGAGATTGTTAGTTAAGGCTTTACCATGTTGAAAATGTTGGTTATGATGTTGAGGCTTAAAATATGGATTATCAACGACGACTCTTCTTTTGAGAACTCTTCCTTTTGAGAATATCCTTGTACCGATTAAACAATTATGAATACCTCCATAGTTAAGAGGGAGTGTTCAAAAATGTAATTAGTTTTGGGCTTCATAATTTTCATTGTACTCATTTCATTATGTATATCTTATGTTACAACCAAAAGAAGAAAGAAAAATATTATTTTCAACCATGGGTTTTATGCTTCATTTGATTGGTCAAATAGGTCAAGCATTCATTTTATGCTCCTAGGGTTTGTCAAGTCAAAATAATATTTGTCTTGAGGGAAGAAAGTCGTTATAATTTGTATAAGAACCATTTGGGAAAGTTGTAACGTGCAAAATAATTTATTTTTGAGTCTAGAAAGTCAAAAATACCTCCAAGACCAAGTCATCCCTAATTATGAAAGTTCATCCTAAGAGAGGCCTATTCGACCACATGTGAAGGGTCACTTTGGACACACTTCTTGAGTTCAATATCAAGAAAGAAATAAAAAGAAAAAGGAGTGAAATCCTAGGATAAAGAAGCATCCCAAGAAGAAATCGAAAATATGAAGTTTGTGATCTTTTTCTCTCACCTGTGAGAAGATTCTAGGGTTTATGTAGTTGTTTCAGGGTTGAGAGTTGTAGGCAGAAGTTGCAGACCTAATGTAAGGGACAAAATTGTTATTTTGGATATATTGAATGAAGTTTGACCTTAATTAACCTTGCTAACTTGATCTTGCTTGAAGGAGGAACTATTCAAGGGTTGACTTGGTGCTTAAAGGAGGTCTTGGATTTGGTATTTGGGTCTTGGATTTATAATTTTATTTGATTTGATAAGAAGAGAAGAGATTATTTTTTGGCTTTACCCTTTGGAGGGGTTTTCCCCTAGATTGGATCCTATATTTTGTATCCACTATCTTTTATGATATTTATTGTTTATGCTCTTGATAATTATTTGATCAAAATAATATCATTAAAGAACAATATGAAGATAACATATGTTCAAAAGATTTTATCAAGGGTAAGGAGAATTGTATTAATAGATTCCCTACTAGATTCTCCAACAAGTTTATAGGTTACCCATTTTCTATATACATTCATTGAAATTTGATATTTCTAGACCTCAGGTCCTTGTGCCTCAATACATAGAAAATTGGTGTTCGATACTAGCCCCTTTATTTTGTAGGATTCCAAAACTCAAGGTATAATGGTCACCAAGATTAGTGGAGAAAAATGGTCCACATACATACCTATATGCATATATGTAGGGCTCAACACCAAGAGAATGATGATGGAGACTACTCCTATCGAAACTATGACATGTAGGCCCCAATGGGCTATTGGACCTCAAGGTAGTTGCATGAGTATTTATGTGGAGAGGCATAATGTCAATGGGTCAATATCGGTTGTTGAAAATTGACCATAAAATGAATGTGCGTTGGTAGGTAAGTGAGTTATTCTAATGGAAGAACTCAGCCCAGTGGGACTATGCCTTATGGACCCCACCAGACCATCGATATATTTTGAGTGGATGGTTGTGTGAGGAGGCTAATAGGCCTCAATGCAGAGATGAAATGTTTCAGGGTGAAACCATTAGGATGTTAGACAATCAACCCACCAGAATATCATTAGATTGTAATTAGATAGCTAGGGGGGAAGGCTAGGTCCGACATGACATAAGCCTCATGGACCCCACTGGGTTTTTGGGCTAATGGGATGTCAGAGTATGAATGAGCATAAATGGATAAACCTTCCAATTAGACCTAATGTCGATCAATCTAAAATGAAGTGATGTATGTGCCACATGGACACCCACATGGTAGTGTCATGGCACCATGTGGGTTGTGCATAACCACATGGTTTCTGCATAGACCCCCAGATGACATAGCATATCTCAATGGGATAAAATTCTATAGGGCATAAATTTCTATTCGGGACTTAAATTGAGGAAATTTATATCATCAAAAATCTCTCAACGAATTGAACCTGATGATGCCATTGGTTTTAGGATTTGAATAATTTGAGGAAAAAAGGTTGTTGTAACCCCATCTTCATAATGTACCTTTGAGATATGTTTAAACATATATCACTCACATCACTCGAGATAGAAAAAGGGCATGGGAGGTGGTTATAGAGTGGTGCCAAAGCTAAGGTTAAACATTGGACTTGAAGGAACTCACACACATTTAATTTAATTTAATTTAATATGGATGAGTAAATTTAATTATTATATGAATGTTTATTTAAACCAGTAGTTGATTTAGTTTCTAACTTTGATGGAATGCTTATATGTCCTTTTTTTTCTAGAATATGTAAATGACATGGGTTTTGGTTGTGTGAATAACTTTAGGTCAACATGTTTGGTGTTGACATGCCAAGGCTATGGTTAACATGTTTGTGATTGATTTAATTGATAGTTGTGTTTGTGACAACAAAGATATGAAGGCATAATCTGCATTAGAAAATAAAGGAATGTGCAACATAATGGTACAATACAACATGGACAAAACCCATCCTAACTAGGGAAAAGATTCAATTAGAAAGAGGTTACAGAAAAATTCTGTTGATTGGATGCATACCCTCAGAAGCTTGAGAGTTGAGCTAAGGAGATATAAAGTTGACATGAAAAAAATTAGGGTTAAAGAAATACAAGTAGAGGTGAATGCAGTGATATTGGAAATCTTGACAGATCTACAAAGACAAAAGCAACATGAACCTGTTCCTAGTTATCAGGACATGCATAATTCCAAGCAAAGTCTATTTGAAATTCATAAGCATGGATTTGAAACCAACAAGGTAGAAGGTAGCAAGTCCAATAATAGGCATAGGTAGACAAGTGAAGACACAGTGAGAGGTGGAACTTCTCTCACCACTCTAGAAAGATTAAAAAATAGCCATGATCAACTATATAGTGCCACAGGCAAGACAAGAAAACACCACCAGCAAAGGAGTAAGAAAAACAAAATGTTGGAAGAATTCAAGAAAGAAAATCCGTCTACATTTGATGGAGATATTAAGAAGAGTGAAGAAATAGAGGCCTTCCTTTTGGTCTTAAATAAGTACTTCAAATTCCATGACTATTCTAAAAATATGAAGGTCGAGGTAGCCATTTTCAACTTGAAAGGAAAACTGACATATGGTGGGAAGATCTTAGAAATTCCAAAGGCATTAGGGAAAAGGAATTGAATTAGAAAAGATATAATAAATATTTCTAGGAAAAGCACATAGCTAAAAGGTACTATGATAGAAAATTCAAATGGTTTCATGAGCATAAGCTAGGATAGCTCACCTTGGATGTCTACACTAATATATTTTTGGAGCTACAAAGGTATGTGCCCTACATCAAAGATGAGAAGGTGAATATTCAAAGATATCTCAATGAGTTTCCATAATCCTACCAAGGCATAATTTAATTTGATGAACCAAAGGAACTGGAGGACACTTTTAGGAAGGCTAAGTATTTTTATGACCAGTCGAAGCACAGGGATGAATTCTAAACACATTAGAGAAATAAAGAAAAAACCAGATTTAAAGGGAAGGGAGAACAATCCTTAAGGAACAAGAAAATGGATAAAATTTTTAAGTTCAATACACCTTCTAAATGTGAGTTCCAACATAATTTCCTTGTTGCAAGTAGAGATCGTCCTATCAAATCAACATGACAAGAGGCTAAGGAATCTAAGAGAAAGTCATTGAAGTGTTGGGGATGTGGAGAGAGACACATGTTAAAATAGTTCCCTCGAAGCAACAAGTAGTTCTACAATGTCAAAGAGAACAATAGTAAATGATGTGTGTCAAAGAATACCTTGAATTTATGCAACATTGATAACATACAAGTATATCATCAAGCCTTGATGATTGAAATGGAAGGTATGGTTGCCAACTGACCAATTTCAATTTTAATTGATTTGGGTTATAATTCAAGTTATGTCACTCCAAAAATTACAAGGGAATGTGCTCTACAAAGGAAACCACATGCTAAATTATGGTTGGTCCAACTAGCCATGAGAGTCAGTACGAGGGGGATTGATTTGGTGGAGTTGTGTCACCTAGAAATAAGCAACATGGCCACAACAACCACACTTAAATTTTTTCCATTGGGTTCATATGATATTTTAATTTGCATGGATTGGTTGGTAGCCCATAGAACCAAAGTAGACTATTATGGTAAATTGTTGGAGTGACTCAACAATGAAGGAGAAGAAAAAGTAATGCAAGGAATAAGGAAACCTTTCTTGGGAAAATTTCAGACCTGCAAATGAAGAATTGTAGTATGAAAGGGTGTTCCCTATATATGATCCAAGTAACTAGTGTAGTAGAGGAAAATGAGTTTAGAACTGTAGATTACCCCATAATGAAGCAATATAATGATGTATTTATGGACGAAGTGTCAAGATTGCCACCCAGGAGGGAAATCAATTTCTCCATTAAATTGATTCTTGGTTCAATGCTAGTTTGTAAATCCCCATATTGCATGAGCACACCAGAGCTAGTAGAATTAAAAATAAAACTTAAAGAAATGTTGGATAAATGGTACATTATACCTAGTGTATCACCCTTGGGAGCCCCAACATTATTTGTAAATAAAAAGGATGGCACATTGTGACTATGCATTGATTACTAACAGTTAAATAAAGATACCGTGAAGAATAAATACCCACTTCCCAAAATTTTTAATCTATTTGACCAGGTAAGAGGAGACATAATGTTTTCCAAGATATATCTAAAATATGGCTATTGTTATCATAATTATAGACACAGACATTCACAAGACAAATTTCTAGAAGATACATGATCACTATGAGATTGTGGTGGTACCATTTGAGCTCACAAATGCTCCAACCACATTCATGTGTCTGATGAATAATGTCCTTAGCCAATATCTAGAAAAATTAATTCTAGTTTTTGTTGACGATATTTTAGTTTACCAAAAAACCCAAGAAGAACATGAAGAGCACCTAAAGTTAGTGTTGCAATTGCTATGGGAACACAAATTGTGTGTCAAACTTAGCCAATGTGATTTCTTTCAATCCTAAGTACAATTTTTTGGACATGTCATCTCAAGGAAAGAGTAGTTGTAGATCCAAAAACATTCAAGGCCATAATGGAGTGGCCCACTCCTTGAAATGTTACAAAGCTTAGGTCCTTCGTGGGTTTGGTTGGATATTATTGACATTTCATTCAAGGTTTTAAAAGATTGGATATCCAATCACATATTTACAAAATAAATAAGTTAAATTTCAATGGACATCAAAGTTTACATCTATCTTTAAGCAACTCAAGCACTTTCTCATGCATGCACCTATTCTGAGAACAGTAGGTCGAGAGAAGGGTTCCCTATTTTGCATAGATTCATGCAAGGAGGCACTAGGTGGATTCCTGATGTAATAAGGACACATAACATGCTCCAAATTAAGGAAACTAAATAAGCATGAGAGGAACTATGTCACTCTTGACTTGGAGCTAGTAGCAATCATGAATGCCTTGAATATGTGTAGGCACTACTTTATTGCAAGAATGTTTTTGCTAATGCATGATCATGGAGGACTAAGATAATTGTTTGATCAACCTAAGCTAAATGATAGAAAAGAAAGATTGTTGGATTTAATTAGTGAATTTTATTTTGAAATCAAACATATTAAGGGCAAGGAAAACTGGGTAGCGGATGCACTTAGTAGAAGTCTACAAGTAGCTCACTTGGTACCCATGAGAACTTGTGCAATTGAAACCAAAGAAAGGACTAATGAGGCATTGCAACATGATGATCATTTCGTGTGTGTGAAGGAATGTGTACAAAAGGAATCAGAGGGAACAGTAAGAAGGATTTACAATCTCATTGATGATGGTACATTGCTATTCAAAGAAAGATGTTATGTACCCTGTGTTACTAACTTGAAGAAGCTCATAATGGATGAGTTTCACAAAAGACCTTATTCAAGCCATCCTAGTTACCAGATAATGGTATCGACCATAAATAAAATATATTATTGGCCAAGAATGATGAAGGAAATAGTTGAATAAATTCCCAAGTGCTTGAAATTCTAACAAGTCAAAGTAAAATGCAAACATCGAACGAGATTATTACTATTAGTTCTAATCACTAAGTGGGAATGGGAAGTCATATCCATGGACTTCATCATGGGATTTCCAAAGACATCCAAATTGCATGAAGTCATTATGGTGGTAGTGGAAAAATTGATAAAATTTGCTCACTTTATAATTGTTAAGTCCACCCACAAACCCATTGACATAGACCAAAGTTTTATGAAAAAAACATTCAAAAAGCATGACATACCCAAAAATATCATTTCGGATCAATATGCCAAGTTCACTTCAAACTTTTGGAAATAATATTTTGTAGGATTTTCTATTCAACTAACTTATATCACAACATATCATCCTCTGAAAGATGGTCAAAATTAAAGAGTAAACATGAGTCTAGAAGACATGTTGAGGATGTATTCCATGCATCAATCGAATAAGAGGGAATAATTACTACCTTTAATTGAATTTACATACAACAATGGTATCAGGAGTCACTAAATATGAGTACTCTTGAGGCATTGTATGGTAGAAAATGCAACACTCCCATTAGTTGGGATGACCCAATGAACATGGTGATACTTGGGCCTGTCATGTTGAGAGAAATGGTGAATAAGTGTAATATCAAGCAGAAGTTGAAAGCATCCTAGCATAGGTAAAATATTTATGTAGCCTAGTATAGAATGCACAAAGAACACCGAGTGGGAGAGCATGTATATCTCCACATCAAACTAAGAGCTCACTAAAATTGGGATCATGTGCTAAATTAGCAACCATATTTTGTGTACCATTGCAGATTTTAGGAAGAGTGGGACCAATAGCTTGTAAATTGGCCTTGCGGACCATAGTGAAATTGGATGATGTATTTCATATTTCCTTGATTAAAAGGTATATATGTAACATTAATCATGTGATTTATTTTTATGTGATAAAGGTGGAATTCGAGGGAGTATTCCAACCCAAACCATTGTGCATCCAATACCAAAGATAGACCACACTCCATAATCAATTAATAGAGTGGGTTGAGGTGCAATGGAAGCACATTGGATGTGATCAAGAAATCAGGGAATTTGAAGACAAAATGAGGAAGCTCTACCATTTTTTATTTAGTGTATATACTAATGTAAGAATTATTAATTATAAAGTTAAATTTTATTTTTTGTTTATAGAACACCAAGGATGATGTTCTTGTAAGGGGGTGGGGTTTGTGATGCCCCTTTATTTTTACCCCCATTTTTGTAAATATGACTATGTAATGCCATTATAGGTGTCATGAATAGCTAAGAAAATACGTTGTAAACCTGAAATACTAATTTTTGTGATGATCAACTCAAGGAAGGGATGATATTATAGATCTAATGACCCATGGGACTTCTTGTGTGCCTTGAAAGGCCAAAAACCTAGCCTAAGCTTCATTTTCAAGTTGGTTGTAGATCTAATTAAGTTGTTGACTAAAATATTATTGATGAGATACGAATAGGGGTAGAGTAGTTGTTGAAAGAAAATTAATAACACGTGATTGGGGTGTTGGGGTAGATGATGGTGCATATTCCCCCTCATGGATCACAAATAAATGAAAATATCTCATAAACATAGTGAGAGGCAAGGGAGAAAAAAAACCATAAAACTGGAAGGAAAACAAAAAGGAGTGCACAACTAAAGAGGCATATATCTCTCTCTAGTTTGTGGGTCAGTTGGGTCTCTAATGCGTGGTTCAATTTTTGAATCAACTCTCTAGGGTGGAATGGTTTTCAAAGTGAGATTTTGAGCACTAGGGTGTATGAGCATTGTGGAGTAATGGTAGTGGAACACAAAGTGGCTTTCAACTATTATGTATAGCATGTTCAAGAATAAACCTATGTGAACTTGGTTATAATCCCTATGAACTATGAGAGACCACTATACTATTTTGTTTATGCCTGTGTGATCAGTGGGAGGCTCAGTGGATGACTAAATAATTATGGTGATTTTTTTTATAGTTGACAAACCACCTGTATTGGGAATTATGAGCCACTATGGTGCTTCCTAAGTAGTTGATAAACCACGTAGATAGTGGATTCTAGATCCATGTGGTTCTTTCTATGAAAAGACAGCTAAAAAACAACCTAGATAGTGGATTCCAACTCATGGACTGAGAAATACCCCATCTGGACCATGGGTAAATCCTTGCGAATGAAATTAGAGGAAAGAATGGGTAAATATGGTGCTTAATACTAGAGGATAGTTGATAAACCACCTAGATAGTGGACTCATCCTTTGAGTGTTAAACCAATCCTTTGGTGTGAATTTCCTTAGGAAGCATCCCCTCAAACATTAGATCTAGCTCAGGGGAAGTCAAATGAAATAAAGTTGTAGTGTAGATGGTATATGGTTGGTTGGAGAGAGGAAGTCCATCCTTTAGATGCCATCCATATTAAAACACACAAATAATTATATTATATTCATATGTTTGAATTATAAATTATGATGTCGAGTGTAGTGTTTCTAAATGGAATGATGGTTGTAATGATATCTTGTGTGGCTATGATTTTAATAGATACTTATAATGTGTAGTCTAATAGTATGTTCATGGTAGATGTGAGAAGCTATGTGTTCATGTTCATTTATTTGATAGCTATGGATTATGAATATGTAGCTCAATGTGTTCAAAGGATTTGTGATGTATAATAGATGAAATGTAACTCTTCTTATGCAGTGATGCAAACTTATCTTTTCATGTTTAGTTAATTGATAAAACACAAGTATTTGAGCAACTTAAACTATTGAAGGAGGCCAATGAGGTTTAATTGAATGGAATTAATTCTCATGGTGTGGTTATGTAAACTGTATGAATTCAGTGGTTGTGGCATTACCCATATTCATATTTGAAATTAATGAATTTTGCTTAGAGGTCCCTACCCCTATTCTTGGTTAATAATTACGAAATTGAAGTTTTTGGGTTGCCCCTTTGTTATATACATTCACTGAAAGTTGAGGTTTATAGACCTCAAGGCCTTATGCATGAATACACATAAAATTGGTGTTCAAAAATAGTTTTAGCACCTTATAATTGAACCTCTAGGTTGAGGAAAGTTTTATAGGGGTGTTGTGAATGAAAACCCCCTCTGCGTGCAAGGGTGACTCCTCTAGCCCAATGAGTGGGTCTAGAAACAAACCAAATAATCTAATACTCACTTTCCTAGTTTATTCTTGACAAATTCAATAAGAAAGAGGAACCTGCCTCGTTCTGATGCTAATCACTCGTTCCTTAGAGATGGCTTTGAATCTTTCACTCCAGGCCTCGCTCCTAGTAATTCTTCATGTCCAGAAACCTGCAAGGAATATCAAAGTAATTTACAAGACACGAGAACGTATACAACATATATCAAGCATAAAATACTTGATAGATCAAGGAACATTAAGCTAATCGTATAAATATTTATACAATTACGGAAAGTGAACATTAGATGTAGATATTAAGAAACTAAAAAGGGAAGCATACAACATATGCCTTGATGTTGAGGCCTTCCTTTGGGTGGATGTCCAATTCCAAGAAAAGACTCTTCACACACTCCTTCTCCAAGCTAGAATGGGAAGCATCTAAGCATAATTTTAGCACAGGGATGCAACCATCAATGACAAACCATTTGGGAATGGAAGGGATTGAATTTATGGGAAGGGAGAGGGAGTTAGGGATCAACGAAAGAGGGAGGAAGGTCCACATATCAAGGGGAAAGCCCATGATGATAAGATCAAGAGGCCCAAATGAGAGAGCTTGACCATATTAACAACAACCAATATCCAGCTTATTGTTCCCAAAGATTCTAGTAAGCAAAGCTTCTCCTCTAGTTTGGGAAAGCCTTCCAGAAGGAGTTCAACATGAGTGTATAACTGAGAAACCTTCCATTAGCATCATAGGGCAGTGGATCAAAATGTGTTGATGCCAAAAATTATGTTTTTAGGAAACTTTCTCCAGAATGATTTCACGGAATCTTTCCCTTGATTCTTTAGGGAGGTTTTGGTCTGTATATCATGATGGATATTCTACACAGTAGTCAATGTTTTGGCACTCCGGGATATGGCACAGGAAGTGAACATGAGAAATGAAAAAATATTATGTAATAGATGCCCCCTAAAGCATGAAGGAAAAACATGGAGTGATGGCTAAGATGCTTTACAAGTCAGTGCAAGGATGAGCACAACATCGTCAGGAAACCTGCAAATAAAACATATACATATACATATCTGAAATATTTGATGATAATGCCTAACAATATAGGAATAAGCATCTAATAATACATGAATCCACGGTATGGATGCAACCATCCACATAAAATGGATCATGTGAAAATATCCTCAATATGGTCGTAGCCATATGAATAGAAGGGATCATGAATATGGACCCACATTATGGTTGCAACCATCCGTCGAGAGGAAACATGTGTACAATCATGAACGAATCATAAATCCACGCAACCTCGATTCTATCAGAGAAAATCTAGGGTCTTGCACTCCATATGAACCTAATCAATGTATGAATTCTAACATGTGATTAGATGTGTCGAAGTCAAACATGATAGAAGACACCTCATTATTGGTGAATGATGTAAACGATTAATAAGCACGAGAGAAACCACCAATAATGATAATGGCTCTCAAGGTACAATCAGCACAATACACAAATGTGAATAATGGAACTGAAGTCAAACAGCTGTGAATTCATTCGATCGAAGGTCAATGATGTAAACCTGTTGTCGAATGCGAAGAACTTGCCATTGAGGCATGCAAGCTCTAAGGTACTGGAAGGGAGTTTCTATATGTTGGGTGTGGAGCATGATTATTTAGAGGTCTTTGTTTTAGCCAGATGTATAACCTAGGAAGTTTGTACACCCCTCCACATGAAGGGGGGGGGGGTGCGGGGGGGAATTGTCCCCCCCTGTGGGGGTTTGGGGGGGCCGATACCCCCCGGCTGGGGGGCCAGGGGCTAGTGTCCCTCGCCGGGGGTTTCTGTTGGCATTATGATACAGGTGTTGTCCTTGATGGCAACTCACTCAGAGGTATGATATAGGTGGCAACTCAATCAGATGACAGATCATAGTACAACAGGTCAAGAGAGAGGTATACGCATGTTAACCTTGATGAAAGTGTGTATACACGTGGATGAGAAAAACAGAAGATGCATATATGTACACACGCAGGTTCACAGAAGGAAAGGCACGTACATGTCGGAAAACTAAGTTTTGGTCCGTGGTATTTGGTCCATGGTATTTTGGTATTGGTCCATGGTATTTGGTCTGAAGTGTTGACCTCAGGTATTGGGTCCAAGGTATTGGTTCTACAAGGTTTTGGACCATGGTATTGAGAGAAGCCTAAACCTATATAAGGAGAAGATCATTAGGCCAAGGGGTAGGTGTGCAAGTGATGAATATTTGATGAAGTGTGAGATCTAGTATGCTGGTTATGGGTTTGTGATGCTTTGCTTGATCTGAACTAAGGATGCACTCATGTGGATGATGATGAACGATGGATCGGGATCTTAAGGCTTGGAATGTTTATCATTATATGGTTTGATTATGGATAGACTAGATTTGAATTATTGACGGATGTTTTATTGTATGAATGTTATGATCTGGGTATGACTGATGTTTGGAACAACTGCAAAGTTATGAGTAAATATTTGCAGATTTGTACGAGGGTTGGCTTTGGTGAAAGCGTGTATGTACCCTGGTTTGGTTCTTCATAGTAGCATATACATTATGAGATATGATATTTGAAGTTGCAGTTGGATCTGGTTATTGTTGCAGAGTTCTGTTGTCTGTTCTGTGTTCTAGTGACTGTGTTGTTGACAGGGTTTCAGTGTTTCAGTATTGGGTGATTCAGAGATTGATGATGTGGGTGTAGTTGATGGGTGTATTTTTGTGATGATTAATTTTGTGCTTCAATGTTGTTGATGGGTCTAGTATGAAAATTGGATGAAACGTGGCCTTCAGATTATGGTGTTGTGCTTTAGGAGTATCCAGTATGAAAATTTATGAAACGTGGTCCTTGGAGGAAGAGAGAAGATCTTAGAGTTCTGTAGGTCAGTGTCTATGTACTGGTAAACATATCAGCCAATACAAGAGCCAAGGGAGTTGTAGCTCCATTCCAGGAGCAGCTAGAAAATGAGTGAAGGTTGGTGCCTTCAGTAGGCCGGCGCCTACGTACTAGTAAATGGATCGGCTAGTACAAGAGCTAAGGAAGTTGTAGCCTTCTGCAGGTAGAAGCCTACATACTGGTATAAGACTGCACCAGTACATAAATATTGTAAAAAGAAGTTTCTTATTAAAGAAAGATAGAGACGAATTGTAGCAGGTGGTTTTCACCCACATTGGGTTTCCACCTTATATCATGGTGTTCATGTGTGCTCCTTATGTGTGATGATCTATTCTGTTTTACTACACCTGTTTACTGTTAATATGGTTAATAATGTTCTTATGCACTCATTGAAGATCAACTAACTGAATCATAAGTTTACTAGATATATGCTAGTTGCAATTAACATAGTTGCGTATATACGCGGGTATCATTAATTGAAGTAGTTTATATGAATCTTAGTATGAAAATGAAAAAGTTATATTGATTTGATAATACTGATTCACCCCCCACCCCCCTATCAATATTATTTCCAACAATTGGTATCAGAGCAGGTCCTTTGGTAGAAGCTTGATCGCTTAAAGGAGATCTGTAGAACAATGGGAAAGAAAGTGCGTCAAAAGAAGAAGATAGCTCAAAGGAACAATGACAGCCTGCCATTGAGTAGAAGCAAGTATTGAGATCCTGACTCACCTCAGATTGAATATGGACAAGCAAATGAAGCATCAGATAAAATCATAGATCAACAATATCTAGCTAGCAAAAGGGAGAGTGCCCTCAAAGAAGAAATTATCAGCTTAAAAGCTCAGCTGGAATGTGCCTTCAGAGTTTGTCAAATGCTGCATGAGTTGAATAAAGAACAAGAAAAGGAGATTCTCAAACTAAGGCAACAAATGGAAGAAGGAAGAAAGTCTGAAGAAATTTTGAAGAAGCAATTTATGGAAAAGGAAGAACAACATCAGGTTAAGATAAATATCTTGAAAGGTAAATTAGAAGAAAAGGATAAATTGTTACGATTTCAAGACAATACTAAGATTTTGGATGATATTCTTAGTAGTCAAAGGTCGCCTACTATCAAAATTGGTCTTGGTTTTTATGAATCTGTTGAAGATGAATCTAGATCACAAGGTGAGGAAAAGAACTCTAATGAGATATTTGAAATGCTCAACAAGGAGATGAGAAGACAACCCCATCAACATCCAAGGAAAGAAATTCCTCAAAGAATATCTTTTGCTCCTAACTATGGAAGTGATAGACGATTATTTCCTCCGATGAATAATGTTGAATGTTATGTATGTCATAATCTTGGACATGTTGCAGCCAGATGCAGAAGTAGAATGGTTCAAGACCATCACTTAGAAAGATCATCACGTTCCAGATATTTTAAGGGATATTGTTTTGCTTGTAATATGTTTGGTCACAAAGCCATTGACTGCTATAGGAGGAATATGAGACATGTAAGATGTTATGCATGTAACAAGCTTGGACATATAGCAAAGGAATGCAGGAGAATATTTTGGACACCATACCAAAAGGAGAAAACATCATCACAGTTGAAGATATGGAAGAAAAAGGAAGTACAACCAGAAAGATGTGGCATAGTAGAATATATAGACATCATAGACTTAGAGGAAGCAGAAAGTGTGGAACATCCATGTTCTAAATCTCATACGCAGGTTTCATGAAGATAAGTCGCGTATATATGTGAGTTAGACATTGCACAGTCGCGTATATGGAGCTCTGAAGAAAAATAGCAGAACAGACTCAGGAAATGGTTCTGTCGTGGTTGGCACAAGCTCAGGGGGAGCATATGCTTCGAATAATTCATTGTTGGCGTTATGGTTTGAAAGTCCTTGCTGATGATGGTTATTGACATATCTTGCTACTGATTGTTGATTGACCAAGAGAATGGATTGTAGGTTAAGATGCTTATAGTGCAGATCATATAGTGTATGATAGCTGCTGATAACTGTCATGGTCTTGTCTAGGTACTTGGTCTTTGTGAGTCATATGATATATCTTGTTACCCCACTATGCATGGGATGGATGACGTAATGGTTCTTATGTTTGAGTCAAAAATGGTGTATCCCCACTTGGTTGGGAGATTGATGTATGTATGAGTCTTTAGGAAGGTCATTGGAGATGTATGTATAGAGTCATGTTATACTTTTGTAGACCTTGCATGTGCTCAGGGGGAGCATGGACGGATTGGTACAAATTGGCATGTACAAAGGGGGAGCTCAATAAGAAAATTCAGCATGTACTCAGGGGGAGCATGGACAACAGAATGTATATCAAAGAAGAAAATATCTTGGTCAACCTTTTGCCCTTGATGTCAAAGGGGGAGAGTGACTTGGTGTGGTGGTTGCCATCAAGTCCAAAGGGGGAGATTGTTGGCATTATGATACAGGTGTTGTCCTTGATGGCAACTCACTCAGAGGTATGATACAGGTGGCAACTCAATCAGATGACAGATCATAGTACAACAGGTCAAGAGAGAGGTATACGCATGTTAACCTTGATGAAAGTGCGTATACACGCGGATGAGCAAAACAGAAGACGCGTATACGTACACACGCAGGTTCACAGAAGGAAAGGCGTGTACATGTTAGAAAACTAAGTTTTGGTCTGTGGTATTTGGTCCATGGTATTTTGGTATTGGTCCATGGTATTTGGTCCGAAGTGTTGACCTCAGGTATTGGGTCCAAGGTATTGGTTCTACATGGTTTTGGACCATGGTATTGAGAGAAGCCTAAACCTATATAAGGAGAAGATCATTAGGCCAAGGGGTAGGTGTGTAAGTGATGAATATCTGATGAAGTGTGAAATCTAGTATGCTGGTTATGGGTTTGTGATGCTTTGCTTGATCTGAACTAAGGATGCACTCATGTGGAGGATGATGAATGATGGATCGGGATCTTAAGGCTTGGAATGTTTATCATTATATGGTTTGATTATGGATAGACTAGATCTAAATTATTGACGCATGTTTTATCGTATGAATGTTATGATCTAGGTATGACTGATGTCCGGAATAGCTGCAAAGTTATGAGTAAATATTTGCAGATCTGTACGCGGGTTGGCTTTGGTGAAAGCACATATGTACACTGCTTTGGTTCTTCATAGTAGCGTATACATTATGAGATATGATATTTGAAGTTGCAGTTGGATTTGGTTATTGTTACAAAGTTCTGTTGTCTGTTCTGTGTTTTGGTGACTGTGTTGTTGACAGGGTTTCAGTATTGGGTGATTCAGAGATTGATGATGTGGGTGTAGTTGATGGGTGTATTGTTGTGATGATTAATTTTGTGCTTCAATGTTGTTGATGGGGCCAGTATGAAAATTGGATGAAACGTGGCCTTCAGATTATGGTGTTGTGCTTCAGGAGTATCCAGTGTGAAAATTTATGAAACGTGGTCCCTGGAGGAAGAGAGAAGATTGTAGAGTTCTATAGGCTGGCGCCTATGTATTGGTAAACATATCAGCCAATACAAGAGCAAAGGGGGTTGTAGCTCCCTTCCTGGAGCAGCTGGAAAACGAGTGAAGGTTGGAGCCTTGAGTAGGCCGGCGCCTACGTACTAGTAAATGGATCGGCTAGTAAAAGAGCTAAGAAGGTCGTAGCCTTCTGCAAGTAGAAGCCTACGTACTGGTATAAGACTACACTAGTACATAAATATTGTAAAAAGAAGTTTCTTATTAAAGGAAGATAGAGACAAATTGCAGTAGGTGGTTTTCACCCACATTGGGTTTCCACCTTATATCATGGTGTTCATGTGTGCTCCTTATGTGTGATGATTTATTCTGTTTTACTGCACCTATTTATTGTTAATATGGTTAATAATGTTCTGATGCACTCATTGAAGATCAACTAACTGAATCATAAGTTTACTAGATATACGCTAGTTGCAATTAACACAGTTGCGTATATACGCGGGTATCATTAATTGACGTAGCGTATATGAATCTTAGTGTGAAAATGAAAAAGTTATATTGATTTGATAATACTGATTCACCCCCCCCCCCCAGTATTATTTCCAACAATTGGTATCAGAGCAAGTCCTTTGGTAGAAGCTTGATCGCTTGAAGGAGATCCGTAGAACAATGGGAAAGAAAGTGCATCAAAAGAAGAAGATAACTTAAAGGAACAATGACAGCCTACCATTGAGTAGAAGAAAGTATTCAGATCCTGACTCACCTTAGATTGAAGATGGACAAGTAAATGAAGCATCAAATAAAATCATAGATCAACAAGATCTAGCTAGGAAAAGGGAGAGTGCCCTCAAAGAAGAAATTATCAGCTTAAAAGCTCAGTTGGAATGTGCCTTCAGATTTCATCAAATGCTGTAGGAGCTGAATAAAGAAAAAGAAAAGGAGATTCTCAAACTAAGGCAACAAATGGAAGAGGGAAGAAAGTCTGAAGAAATTTTGAAGAAGCAATGTCTGGAAAAGGAAGAACAACATCAAGTTGAGGTAATTATCTTGAAAGGTAAATTAGAAGAAAAGGATAAACTGTTACGATTTCAAGACAATACTAAGGTTTTGGATGATATTCTTAGTAGTCAAAGGTCGCCTGCTATCAAAACTGCTCTTGGTTTTTATGTATCTGTTGAAGATGAATCTAGATCACAAGGTGAGGCAAGGAACTCTAATGAGAAATCTGAAATGCTCAAAAAGGAGATGAGAAGACAACCCCATCAACAACCAAGGAAAGAAATTCCTCAAAGAATATCTTTTGCTCCTAACTACGGAAGTGATAGACGATTATTTCCTCCAATGAATAATGTTGAATGTTATGTATGTCATAATCTTGGACATGTTGCAGCAGATGTAGAAGTAGAATGGTTTAAGACCATCACTCAGAAAGATCATCACGTTCCAGATATTTTAAGGGATATTGTTTTTCTTGCAGTATGTTTGGTCACAAAGCCATTGACTACTATAGGAGGAATATGAGACATGTAAGATGTTATGCATGTAAAAAACTTGGACATATACCAAAGGAATGCAGGAGAATATTTTGGACACCATACCAAAAGGAGAAAACATCATCACAGTTGAAGATATGTAAGAAAAAGAAAGTACAGCCAGAAGTATGTGGCATAGCATAATATACAGACATCACAGACTTAGAGGAAGCGGAAAGTGTGGAACATCCATGTTCTAAATCTCATACGCAGGTTTCATGAAGATAAGTCATGTATATACGTGAGTTACATGCTTCACAGTTGCATATATGGAGCTCTAAAGAAAAACAACAGAACAGACTCAGGAAATAGTTCTGTCATGGTATATGATGGTTGGCACAGGCTCAGGGGGAGCATATGCTTCGAATAATGCATTTTTGGCATTATGGTTAGAATTTCCTTGGTGATGACGCTTATTGACATATCTTGCTACTGATTGTTGATTGACCAAGAGAATGGATTGCAGGTTAAGATGCTTATAGTGCAGGTCATACAGTGTATGATAGCTACTGATAACTGTCATGGTCTTGTCTAGGTACTTGGTCTTTGTGATTCATATGATGTATTTTGTTACCCCACTATGCATGGGATGGATGATTTAATGGTTCTTGTGTTTGAGTCAAAAATGGTGTATCCCCACTTGGTTGGGAGATTGATGTATGTATGAGTCTTTAGGAAGGTCATTGGCAATGTATGTATAGAGTCATGTTATAGTTATGTAGACCTTGCATGTGCTCAAGGGGAGCATGGATGGATTGGTACAAATTGGCATGTACAAAGGGGGAGCTCAATAAGAAACTTCAGCATGTACTCAGGGGGAGCATGGACAACAGAATGTATATCAAAGAAGAAAATATCTTGGTCTACCCTTTTCCCTTGATGTCGAAGGGGGAGAGTGACTTGGTGTGGTGGTTTCCATCAATTCCAAAGGGGGAGATTGTTGGCATTATGATACAGGTGTTGTCCTTGATGGTAACTCACTCAGAGGTATGATACAGGTGGCAACTCAATCAGATGACAGATCATAGTACAACAGGTCAAGAGAGAGGTATATGCATGTTAACCTTGATGAAAGTGCGTATACACGTGGATGAGCAGAACAGAAGACACGTATACGTACACACGTAGGTTCACAGAAGGAAAGGCGTGTACATGTTAGAAAACTAAGTTTTGGTCCGTGGTATTTTGGTATTGGTCCACGGTATTTGGTCTGAAGTGTTGACCTCAGGTATTGGGTCCAAGGTATTGGTTCTACATGGTTTTGGACCATGGTATTGAGAGAAGCCTAAACCTATATAAGGAGAAGATCATTAGGCTAAGGGGTAGGTGTGTGAGTGATGAATATCTGATGAAGTGTGAGATCTAGTATGCTGGTTATGGGTTTGTGATGCTTTGCTTGATCTGAACTAAGGATGCACTCATGTGGATGATGATGAATGATGGATTGGGATCTTAAGGCTTGGAATGTTTATCATTATATGGTTTGATTATGGATAGACTAGATCTGAATTATTGATGCATGTTTTATCGTATGAATGTTATGATCTAGGTATGACTGATGTCTGGAATAGCTGCAAGGTTATGAGTAAATATTTGCAGATCTGTACGCGGGTTGGCTTTGGTGAAAGCATGTATGTACGTTGGTTTGGTTCTTCATAGTAGCGTATACATTATGAGATATGATATTTGAAGTTGTAGTTGGATTTGGTTATTGTTGCAGAGTTCTGTTGTTTGTTCTATGTTCTGGTGACTGTGTTGTTGACAGGGTTTCAGTGTTTCAGTATTGGGTGATTCATAGATTGATGATGTGGGTGTAGTTGATGGGTGTATTGCTGTGATGATTAATTTTGTGCTTCAATGTTGTTGATGGGTCCAGTATGAAAATTGGATGAAACATGGCCTTCAGATTATGGTGTTGTGCTTCAGGAGTATCGAGTATGAAAATTTATGAAACGTGGTCCCTGGAGGAAGAGAGAAGATCGTAGAGTTCTATAGGCCGGCGCATATGTACTGGTAAACATATCAGCCAGTACAAGAGCCAGGGGGTTGTATCTCCCTTCCAGGAGCAGCTGGAAAACGAGTGAAGGTTGGAGCCTTCAGTAGGCTGGTGCTTACATACTAGTAAATGGATCAGCTAGTACAAGAGCTAAGAAGGTTGTAGCCTTCTGCAGGTAGAAGCCTACGTACTAGTATAAGACTACACCAGTACATAAATATTGTAAAAAGAAGTTTCTTATTAAAGAAAGATAGAGACGAATTGTAGCAGGTGGTTATCACCCACATTGGGTTTCCACCTTATATCATGGTGTTCATGTGTGCTCCTTATGTGTGATGATCTGTTCTATTTTACTACACCTATTTACTGTTAATATGGTTAATAATGTTATGATGCACTCATTGAAGATCAACTAACTGAATCATAAGTTTACTGGATATTCGCTAGTTGCAATTGACACAGTTGCGTATATACGCGGGAATCATTAATTGAAGTAGCGTATATGAATCTTAGTATGAAAATGAAAAAATTATATTGATTTGATAATACTGATTCACCCAGCCCCCTCTCAGTATTATTTCCAATAGTTTCGGGGGTAGTGCCCCCAAAGCTAAAAACAGATGTAAAATTTCCTTGTAAAAGAATAGTAATTTCTAGTCAATCTAGGCCGTTCATTAGGAGGATGATCTGACGGTGGAACTTACGTTTAGTTTGGATTTTTTTGCCCTAGAAGGTAACCCCTCTCTTTGTATGAGGGCATTTTATTAAGGTTGTGTAATAGATTTGTATTCTTCAAGCGAGAAACAGAGAGTTGAGACTGTGAGAGAAAACACAGGATATTACAGTGGATCTGCTGTAGGTTGTGTCTCTTCATTTTGTTGGATAATAGAAAGGAAGGACTGGCTATTCAGGGTGGACGTAGTCCAAACCTGGTGAACCACGTATATCTGTGTCTCTCTGGTTTTATTCATTTTCTGTGTTTATATTTATGCAATATTCTGTGTGTTCCATTGCTCTGTAATATATAATTTTCTAACAATTGGTATTAGAGCTGAAGGTCTATTTGGGTGATAAACTCACAATAAAGAAGGGTTCCTCGTTCGAGTGGGAGCAATGGCGGAAGATGGTAAGTTTAGGGTCGAGAAATTTAACAACTAAAACTTCTCGCTGTGGAAGATGCAGATGGAAGATTATCTGTATCAGAAAGATCTCTACCTACCATTGGGTGGAAAAACAAAGATGCTGACGGGTATGACAGATGAAGAATGGAACCTTCTCGATAGAAAGGCACTTGGAACAATATGGTTGTGCCTCACAGTTTCGGTCGCTTTCAACATTTTGAAGGAAACAACGACAGAGGGTTTGATTAATGCGTTGGAGAAACTATATGAAAAACCCTCGGCCTCAAACAAGGTATTTCTTATGAAATGATTATTTAATATGAAGATGTCAGAAGGTGGATCTGTTGCAGACCATTTACATGATTTTAATACTATTACAAGTCAGTTAAGTTCTGTAGGGGTAAAATTTGATGATGAAATTAGAGCTTTATTATTCTTGTGCTCATTGCCAGAAAGTTGGAATGGTTTAGTAATGGCTATTAGTAACTCTGTTTCTGGATCTAGTACTTTAAAGTTTGATGACATTTTCAATGCTATCGTTAGCAAGGAAATGAGGCGGAAAAGCTCCGGTGAGACATCGGGTAATTCTTTAAGTGCAGAGTCTAGGGGAAGAAAAATGGAAAGAGGAAAGAGCTCAGGATATCACAGTAAGTCAAGGAAAGGCAGATCCAAGTCCTGATCGGGGATAGTGTGCTAGAAATGCGTAAAGAAAGGACACCTAAAGAAAGATTGTAGATCTCAGAAGGGAAAAGAAGGAGATGCACATCAAGAAAACAATAATGAAGCAAATGTGACAGGTGAGGTGTTACAAGATGCTTTGATTCTTTCTTTTGAAAATATTACTAATTCCTGGGTGGTAAACCCTATAAAATTGTTGGAATGGGTAAGGTTCTTGTAAAACAACAGAATGGAAACCAATGGCTACTAAAGGAGGTAAGGCATGTTCCAGATCTGAAGAAAAATATGATTTCAACAGGGCAGTTAGGCAGTGAAGGTTGTGTGACAACTTTCACAGATAAATCTTGGAAGGTCACCAAAGGATCCCTGGTAATATCAAAAGGTGAAAAGGTTGGTACATTGCATTTATGCAATGGTATTTCTAACTCTGTTAATGCTTCAACTTCCAAAGGAGCAGATGCAGCATTATGGCATCATAGGCTCGGACACATGAGTGAGAAGGGGATGAAGATTCTTCACTCAAGGAATTTGTTGCTAGGTTTGAAGAATGTTGATTTGGACTTTTGTGAGAATTGCATTTATGGAAAACAGAAGAGAGTCAGATTTCTCAGAGTTGGGAAAGAAAAGAAGAGTAAAAAATTAGAGCTTGTGCATACAGATGTATGGGGACCTGCTCAGGTATCATCTCTCGGTGGCTCTCGTTATTATGTTACTTTTATTCATGATGCAACTAGACAAACTTAGATTTATTGTATTAAGAATAAATCTGATGTATTTGATACTTTCAAGAAATGGAAAGCTTTGGTTGAGTTTGAGATAGGAAAGAAATTGAAGTGTCTCAGATGAGACAATGGAGTGAATATTGCAGTAAAGAGTTTGATAGGTACTGTTCAGAGCATGGAATTCACAAAGAGAAGACAGTTCCAAGAACACCACAAGAAAACGGTGTGTCATAAAGGATGAACTAAACAATCATGGAGCGTGCAAGGTGCATGAGATTGCATGCAGGATTGCCTTTACAATTTTGGTCAGATGTTGTAGATAATGTTGTTTATCTAATAAACAAAGGGCCTTCAAGTTCCTTGGATGGTGGTGTTCCAGAGGAAGCATGGACAGGTAAAAAGTTAAACTACTCTTTTTTTAAATCCTTTTGGTTGTGAGGCCTTTTTCCATATTAATAAAGAAAATAGAACAAAGCTTGAGGCAAAATCAAAGAAATGTACCTTTATTGGATATGGTGTTAATGATTTTGTTTATCGCTTATATGATTATGAAAATCACAAAATCATTAGGAGCAGAGATGTAATATTCAATGAAATGGTCTTGTATAAGAATAAGTTGCAGGAAAGGAAACAGGAAAAAGGAAACAAGGAATACATAGTTCTTGATGAGATCACTAAAAAAGTAAAGGTGCCTGAAAATAATAATAATCAACAACCACAACAATAGAAACCACCACAACAGTAACAGGCACCCCAAACACCTGAAAGTGGTGTTAGAAGATCTACTAGGATAAGTATACCCCTTGAACGATACTCTCCTTCATTATATTATTTATTATTGACTGATTTTGGTGAACCCGAATGTTATGAAGAAGCAATGCAGGTTGAAAGCAGGAAGAAGTGGGAGGTAGCCATGGAAGAAGAGATGGACTCCTTAATGCATAACTAGACTTGGGACTTAGTCAGGTTGCCTGCAGGAAAAACTACATTGAAGAATAAGTGTGTTTACAGGCTAAATGAAGAAGATGGAGGAAAACAAAGGTACAAAGCTAGAATTGTGGTGAAGGGGTTTGCACAGAAGAAAGGTATTGATGTTGATGAAATATTTTCTCCGGTTGTTAAAATGACTTCAATCAGAACTATTTTAAGTCTAGTAATAGTTGAAGATTTGCATCTTGAGCAGTTAGATGTAAAGACAACCTTTCTCCATGGGGATTTGGAGGAAGAGATATATATGCAACAACCACAAGGATATGAGGTAAAAGGGAAGGAGAAACTAGTGTGCAGGTTGAAGAAGAGCTTGTATGGCTTAAAATAGGCTCCAAGGCAGTGGTATCTAAAATTTGACAAGTTTATGTCTGAACAAGGTTATACTAGATGTCACTCTGATCATTGTGTTTATCTGAAAAACAAATGATGGCAGCTATATTATATTGTTATTGTATGTAGATGACATGCTTGTTGCAGGGTCTAACATGCAGGAAATAAATGTGCTCAAAAGAAAATAAGAAAATTCATTTGCAATGAAGGATCTGGGAGCTGCAAAACAAATCCTTGGTATGAGAATAACTAGAGACAGGGAAAATCACAAATTAACATTGTCTCAGACTGAGTACATACAAAAGGTGTTGAAAAGATTTAATATGCACAATGAAAAACCAGTTAGTACACCTTTTGCTAGCCATTTCAAAATTAGTAAGGAAATGTGCCGAAAGACCCAAGAAGACATGGATTATATGTCTAAAGTTCCATATGCATCACCAATTGGAAGATTAACATATGAAATGGTCTGCACAAGGCCTGATATTGCACATGCAGTGGGAGTTGTAAGCAGGTACATGAACAATCTAGGAAAGGAACATTGGATGGCAATGAAATGGATTCTCATATATTTGAAAGGTACCACAAATCAAGCATTATGCTTTGGTGGTTCAAACATTTCTCTACAAGGATATGTTGATGCAGATATGGCAGGTGACAGAGATAACAGGAGGAGCACTACAGGATATGTATTTATTGTAGGTGGAACAACTGTCAGTTGGGTTTCAAAAATCCAAAGTGTTGTTGCACTTTCAAAAACAGAAGCTGAGTATGTTGCTACTACAGAGGCTAGTAAATAAATGATTTGGTTACAAGGTTTATGGGTGAATTGGGTAAGGAGCATGATATGGGCACATTATACAGTGATAGCCAAAGTTCCATTCATCTTGCAAAGAACTCAGCATTTCATTCCAGGACTAAACACATACAGCTCAAGTACCATTTCATACGATCAATGTTGGAAGATGGAGAGTTGAAGCTGGAAAAGATACACAGTAGCTAGAATCCTGCAGATATGCTAACAAAAGTTGTAACCAGGGAGAAACTAAGAATATGGTCAGTTTCAATTGGTCTTCAAGGATGACGATGAAGATGAGAAACAACCACATCCAAAGAGGAGTCATTGTCCAACAAATGAAGCAGCGGTGGAGTTGCTACAATCATTCTCCAAGTGGGAGATTGTTGGGTGTGGAGCATGATTATTTAGAGGTCTTTGTTTCAGCCGGATGTATACCCCAAGAAGTTTGTACACCCCTCCACGCGGGGGGGAGGGGTGTGGGGGGGACTCGTCCCCCCCTGCAGGGATTCTGAGGGGGACCGATCCCCCCTGGCTGGGGGTTCTGGGGGCCAGCAGTCCCCCGGTGGGGGTTTTAGGGGCAATGCTCCCGAAGCTAAAAAATAGATGTAAAATTACCTTGTAAAAGTATAGTAATTTCTAGTGAATCTGGGCTGTTCATTAGGCGGATGATCTAACGGTAGAACTTATGTTTAGTTTATGGTTTTTTGCCCCAAAAGACAACCCCTCTCTTTGTATGAGGGCATTGTATTGAGGTTGTGTAATATATGTGTATTCTACGAGCGAGAAACAGAAAGGTGAGACTGTGAGAGAAAAAATAGGATATTACAACATATTTTCTGTAGGTTGTGTCTCTTCATTTTGCTGGATAATAGAAAGGAAGGATTGGCTGTTCAGGGTGGACGTAGGCCAAACTGGGTGAACCACATATATTTGTGTCTCTCTGGTTTTATGCATTTTCTGTGTTTATATTTATGCAATATTCTATGTGTTCAATTGCTCTATAATATATAATTTTCTAACACTATATCATCTTCCCAGATAATTAGCTAAATTCGACGGGAAGTGATCTATCGAAGGAGGGCCATGATGAATCACATATCATCTAAAAAAAACAAAGGATGTAGTAGGGTGAACAAGTACGATTCAAGACTATGGCACAAAGACAGTGTACAGGAAGAAAAGAATTGTTGATAGGACTTCTCTTGAACATATCAGCGACACGACTCTGGAGTTTTGAAAAAATTGACTCAGCATAGGATTAGAGGTCATGATGACAGAATGGTATGATCAGATGAGAGGAAAAATGGATTTCCCAAACCTAGGAAGGCAAGTGACGAAGTGAGAAACAGATGAATGTCATGTTCAAGAGTGACATGTTTCCTTTATAGGATACAAAAGATGGAAACTTTCACATTTCCCCCAACATTTCTGGCGAGTACCCCATATACTTTTTATCGCAAGCTTAAAGGGGATAGCATATGCTTTCCATATAAGTTCATCTTTCAGGTGAATCCATCCTAGTAATTTTTACGAGCCCTAGGAAGGAGGAAATCGGTATCGTCATGGTGACAAGTCCTGTGTCGTTTAAGTTTTATGATTTCAATGGAGTTGAAACTCAACATCTTTTTCATGTTTAGAGAGTTTGAAAAAGAAGAGGAAAATAAAACTCCAAATGTTTCTTTTCGTAAATCATCTCTTGAACCTGAAAAGGTAGAAAACAATATTCAAGAGAACCTCTTACCCATGTTCGACTAAGGTATTCATTTTTTGTACAATAGTCTATCTCAGTCCGGAAAAGGGTTAAACTTATACTGAGTAGACGTATTTTTATTTAGTTTTATGAGTTTGAAAAGACAAGTAATTAGAAAATCTTTTCATATTTCGAGAGTCAGAAAAGAGCTGAAAGATGACTCCACTTGAAAGAACGAGTGGTATAAAACGATAACAATTAGCTCTGGTCATGATGGAACTTCTCAAAACATGTAAATGTTAAGATTCTAACTAATGTTGAGTATTAGAAAAGGTATGTATTTATCATTTATTTATTTATCTTTTCCTTTAAATCATAACTTATTTACATTCTAAGTTGGTAATATGTTAAAGAATTATGATAGAATTAAGGAAATTTGTGATTGATACGAAATGACTAATTATTGTCTTTTTCTATGCAGAAAGTGAAGAAAATGGAAAATCACTATTCAGGAGGAAAAGACAAAGCAGAACCAAATGATGTCCCTTTGACAGGAAGCCGTATCTAGACGAGGAGATCAAGATCGAAGCACATAACCCAGGAAAAGGAAGTGGAAATGCGGTATAAGCGCAAAAGGACAAAACAATAACTGAAGATGAAAGATGTAGTGAATCCCTCAGGATCGTTTGATCCTAAGGGATCGCTACTTCAAAGCTTATCAGTACTCTTGATACTTTCGTCTGGCTATTATAAAACGGGATAGCACTGGTAGCTAAGGGGAATATTATTGTCAATTTGTAGAACTTGTTGTTGTAATCTTAACCTTGATCATCGACTCTCTTTGAAGAGCGATAGCTATAACTCTGCCATTTATGATTAATATATAACTCAATTGCTGTTCCATTACCTGATTCTGGAGTAACCGCAGCAGTGCTTCCCTGGTGGCTAAGGGCCTAGCCCTAGTGGATCACTTTCTTCCTGTATCATTATTTTACGATTATAGTCATGTGTGGTTTGATTTCCTTTTCATTTCTTTAATTCTCTTTACTCAGTGATCTTTTTTTTCTGAACATTTCATTAAATTTCTCTGTTATATCGAAATTGCATTTGGATAGCAAGATTAATATTCACAGCTTGAAATGTTATGATTTTCATTATGAGATAACATTGTACTGTCTAATTCAGATTTTGTTGTTCATTTACAGATTGTGATTGCTGTTCATTTACAGTTGTGATTGCTATTCATTTAAAGACGGTTTAATTACAATTGTGATTGTTGTTCATTTAGTTGTTGTTCAGTTATAATTGCAGTTGTCGTTCCTTTATATCTGTGGTTAATGTCTTGCATGCTAGAATAAGATTATTGATTCTACAGTCACTGTGTGTTTACACTTAATTAGGTTTTCTGTTCAATTCCTGTAGATTTACTTCGGTTTGTTGTTCCTTTCTTAGATTGATGTTCAATTCCCTTATTAGTTCAGATTGCTGTTCAATTCATTTATTAGTTAAAGATTGTTGTTCAATTCATTTAAAATTGCTTCTTAAATAAGTTCTATAGATTAAGCTTTGCTGTTCGATCTTTTTAATAGATTAGTTGCTATTCCTTTTCTGCAAATTGAATTGTCATTTACAACATTTGCTTTGGTGTGAATAGAAAGATCTACAACTGTAACGAACATTGACTACTGCTGTCTAAGTTCTTAGATTGGAGGTCTTGTCCGTAATTGATTTACATTTACATCAGTTTACAGGGGAAAGATTTATCATTACTGCATCCTTGACTGATGATTGTTGTAGTTTCTTGAGTGAATGATTTAGTTACAAAGTATTTAAGTTTCTTCCCATTATAATTAGATTTTGTTTCCAACGTTTATTTACTTTTGTAAGAACTATACTGCAAACATTACTCTTAAACAGGTGACCGCCTCAGGCCGAGTACACTCTTGAGATAAAAAATTATATATGGATTGATAATTAATGTAGGGTAAATAGAGGCTAAAAATACCCTTTTTACAGCTCGACATTTTGGCGTCGTTGCCAGGGAGAGTGTAGCCATTTACTTCTTTTGAAAAGAGACTAGTGTAAGTACCTGCTAGGAGAGAGTTGGGTTTTAAAAACGGAAGGTAAGAACCTGTGTACGGAGCATGTAACAGCCCTCCTCCCCTGCTCAATTTCCTACAGATTTGTTATTATTTTTGGTAGAAATAATTATTTGATTTGTGTGCATGACTAAGCAGAAAAATCCTGAAAAGAATCCAAAACCACTACCCAAGCCTGATAAAGCTAAGGGGCTGGTGACCCTTGGCCAATCGACCTTTATTGACAAAATCCTTAAAAAGGCAAAATATCAGTCGTCAGTAGGCCCTAGACAAGCTGCTTCTAGACAACCTAATAGTTCCCTTTGGGCCATAGAATCACCATCTGTAGCCTTTGCTGAGGTGCACAACCAAAGAGAGGAGCAAGATTTTCAAGAAATTGAGAATTCTAGCCCAAAATAATTACAAGAAGGGAACCTTAGTAATCTCTTTGAAGGAGGAGGAGAAATAGGGGAAACCTAAGAACCAAGATCTCCTCTTGGAATAGTTCAGCCATTGAGCAACCCAGATAAGGGAAGTGCTGTCAAAATCATCTAGAATAAAGATGAAGAACATGAATAGCTAAGATCCCCACAGAAATTAGTTCAACAAGGAACTCTCAACATCCCAAATAAAGGAAGTGGTTTTAAGGCCATTCTTGCTCCTTCTAGCCAGCCTAAGAATACCCTCCTAGAAATCCCAGAAGGATATTGGCTCATATTCAACCAAATGGACCAGAACTAGCAAACACCTCAAACCTCCACACTGCAATATCCCGTTGTAGATACTGCAGCTAATGCACCTATGAAGGTCATTCCTCTTCAACATATCCCTAGATTCCATGGCCTAACATCAGAATATCCAGACGCATTTTTTTTGAATTCGATGTACTGTGCAAGGGATATGACTATACCACCGATCCCCAAAAGATAAAATTGTTTCCTTCTACATTAAAAGGGGCTGCTTTACGATGGTTCATGGGGTTAGGTGGAGGTGTCATAAACAACTGGGATCAGATGAAAGAAGCTTTCCTAAAGAAATATCAGGATTATTGTAGGTCTAGAGAGTTGAAGGATGAAATATTTCAGATGGTAGCCAGACCTAATGAGACACTAGAAGAATATGTTGAACATTTTCAGTATAATCTTTAGAGATCTCCTTATGCAACATTATCCTTACCTGACAATGTATTAAAAACGACATTAATTAAAGGCATGAAGGAATAATGGGTTGAAACACTAAATATTATGGGAAAAGGTGACATTTATCAAGAAAATTTTGTTGACATTATTGATTTGTGCATCAGGAGTTCACAAGGCAGTACAAGGCTAAAACCAGCGGAACGTGACATGCTCACAGGGGACAACAAGATCTCCGGTGGAGGAGTAACCCGCGCAGAAATTGGGAATTTACTGGATAATTTCAAAACTGATATATTGGGGACTCTAACAATGCATCTCGATATTATGCAGGCGAAACAAAAAAAAAGAAGAAGCAGAGAAAAATCTGGCAATATTCTGCCCTAGATGCAGAAGTAAACACAACCATAAAGAGTGCCCACTAGATGTAGTTCAAGTCTACGTGATTTGTACAAAATATCACTCTACAGAGAACTACACCTCACTCCTGGGTTTGAAATAAGTGTACAAAGAAGCAGAAGAAGAATCAAAACCAGTGTATCTACTCAATCAGTGCCATCAATGGCAACCTCGACAACCAGGTATGTCCTCCGATCCATCTTCTTCTTTCCAACCTCTGCAATATCTTGTTTAGCAATATAATACAATGTGGAAAAATCAACCTCACTTTTCAAACTGGTCACAACAACCATTTCCTTCATCACCATGGCCAAATCAAACAAGCCAAACTAATTGGCCAAATTTTCCCTACTCTCCACCATATTGGAAAAACAATGCATATCCAACACAATGGTCCCTCCCACTTCAAAGAGTCAAGCCTAGCAGACAAACTAGCAAAGACCAATGAATTAGCCAGCAGGAACCATTCCACTCCCTCAACCTACACTACCAGCACCATATACACTACAAAAAAAACCCCAGTCCAACTTAAGACCACAACTCCCAGCCCAACCCAACCCGAATCCAAATAATAGACCGGTTCAATCTGTTCAAATAATCGAAACACCAGAACTAGAAACCGAGATATCCCAATATATGAAAAAATTTCAAAGAGTTATGTATAAGGAAGCCAAAGGGGAGAATAAGATCTAACCCAACAGTCCAAGTAGTTGGCACCCTATCTGATCTATTATCAGGAAGAGAAGCACCTATCAAATATGAAGACCCAGGGAATCCTATAGTGACGGTGCAAATCAATGGACAAACATTTTCAAATGCCCTAGTTGATTTAGGGGCTATAATTAATATTGTAACAACCACCACTTATAAAAAACTGGGTATTACATCAGTGGAACCAACCTCTACATTATTAGAACTGTTTGACCAATCAATAGTTAGGCTAGAAGGTACACTACATGATGTAATGGTATCTGTAGATTCCTCGGAATATCCTCCCGACTTTCTGATAATCAACCCCAAAAACCGACCCGATGGACACCCGTTAATCTTAGGTAGACCTTGGCTTGCGACTGCTGATGCTTACATTGGCTGTCGACAAGACAATATGACTATAACTAGAGGGAGTAATATCAAGAATCTAGCTATATACCCTCTAGCCCAGCCAAGTGTAACAATAATAAAAACTAACAAACAACTTGTATCATACCTCATAGAAAACATTAGGTCCCCGTTAACCATAGAAGATGACCTCGATTTTAAAGATCAAACAAAGGATGACGTTATTAACAACTTCATTAACAAATCTGAATCTAGATCCCATGTACAATGTCACATGATAGAGGTAGCATTTGATAATGAACTAGAATAAGATCCTCTCAAAGACACTCATGACCAATCAATACCCACTACCTCTGTTTCAAACAGAAAAACTATAGAGATTGAGCTAGGGAAAACCTTGAACATTAACAGTAACCTGATTCTTGAACAAGAAGAAAAGTTGGGCCAACTACTAAGAAAATATAAGGAATCTTTTATATGGGACTATCCAGACATGAAGGGAATTGATCCCCAGCTGTGTACGCACCACATTTATACAGAAAAGGATGTTAGACCCATTTTCCAACCCCAATAGAGACTCAACCCTCACCTAAAAGATATTGTGAAAGCTGAATTACAAAAAAATTTGGATGTAAACCTTATTTATCCAATCTCCAATAGCAAGTGGGTCTCTCCACTAGTAGTAGTGCCAAAGAAGAATGGAAAGTGGACGATTTGTGTAGATTACAGAGAATTAAAAAAAGAAACCTAGAAATACCACTTTCCCATTCCATTTATTGATCAGGTATTAGACACATTAGCAGGAAAGAATTTTTGTTCTTTCTTGGATGGCCTCAGTGGATACAAGCAGATTCAGATTGCCCCTACAGACTAAGACAAAACTACTTTTACCTGTCCTTGGGGTAAATTTTCTTACAAAGTCCTACCCTTTGGCCTATGCAATGCCCCTGCCACATTTGAGAGGGCCATCCTTAGCATCTTTTCATATTTAATAAATGAAGGGATGGAAGTATACCTGGATAATTTCACACCATATGGAGATGATTTTAAGCCAGCACTAGACACATTGGAAAAGGTGCTGTGACAATGTATCGCCACCAGGCTTTGCTTGAGCCATGGAAAGTGATATATGATGATGACCAAAGGGCTCATCCTAGGTCATTATATCTCAGAAGCTAGAATACAAGTAGATCCAGCCAAAATTCAAATAATTTTGTTAATACCTACTCCTACCACACAAACAGAGGTGTGTAGTTTTCTTGGATTTTCTGGTTATTATAGAAGATTTATAGAACATTTTTCTCAAATAGCTGCACCTCTATATGCACTGACAGGGAATGTTGATTTTGCTTGGATAGATAAATGCGACCATGCTTTTGAGGATCTAAAAAAGCTTGTGTCAATGCTCCGAGGCCCAAATTGGGACCTGCCATTTCAACTTGCATCAGATGCTTCAGACACAACTATTGGAGCAGTCCTTGGGCAGGAAGAAGACAAAAAACCATATGCAATCTATTATATTAGCAAGAATTTGTCTCCTGCTGAGCTATACTATACCATTACTGAAAAGGAGTTTTTAGCTGTAATACATGTTGTAAATAAGTTTAGGCATTATATCACTGGATATCCTATTGTCTTATATACAGATCACTCTGCCATAAAATATTTAGCAAATAAACCTATTACAAATGGTAGATTAACAAGATGGTTGATCTTATTGCAAGACTTTGACATCACAATAAAAGATCGACCTGGGAAAAAGAATACTATAGCTGACTTTCTCTCACGAATGTCGAAGCCATTGGACGTAGTAGCAGTCGAAGATCAATTCCTAGATGAACATCTGTTTGCTGTCACTGTCAAGACACCCTGGTATTCTGATGTTGCAAACTATTTAGCAATAGGAAAATTACCAAAGCATCTAACCCTCAATGAACGAAAACAGATTGTGCAACATAGTACCCGATTTTCTTGGATTGGGGGCTACCTATTTCATATAGGGGTAGATATGAACATCAGAAGATGTGCTTGTGAAGACAAAATATTTGACATTATGAAAGCTTGCCATGATGGACCGTGTGGCAGATATTTCATAAATCGAAGGACTGGTCACAAGGTTTTTCAAATAGGTTATTACTAGCCCACAATATTTAAAGACACTAAGAAATTTGTTCAAGCCTGTGAGAGTTGCCAAAGAGCAGGATGCCCTAGACAGTCCGATGAAATGCCTTTAAACCCACAGTTGTTAAATGAACCATTTGAGCATTGGGTGCTCGATTTTTTTGGTCCGATCAACCCATCATCAAATTAGAAAACATATATTCTAGTAGCAATAGAATATGTTACCAAATGGGTTGAAGCAGAGGCACTTCCAAGAGCTACAAAGGACTCTGTGATTCATTTCATGTTTCAAATATTTGTGCGATATGGCATCCCAAGGGACATAATCACGAACGAAGGACCAGAGTTTGTAGGTAATAAAAATCACTGCAAAATTAAGAAATTATCACATTCAGCACAAAATTTCCACTCTGTATCACCCACAGGCAAATGGACAAGTAGAGAGCACAAATAGAGTGATAGAGGCAATATTGATAAAAACCACTGGATCACACAAGTGTGATTGGGCTTCAATATTGTTGGAGGTCTTGTGGGCATACCGAACAATGTGGAGAAACACCACCGGTTATTCACCATATCAGTTAGTATTTGGAAAGGAAGCTATCTTTCCAATAGAGTTCGAAATACAAACATTAAGAATAGCATAGGAGATCGGTCTAGATTTAAATGAGGCCCAGACTAACAGATTAGAATAAATTAATGAGCTAGATGAAATTAGGCTCTCGGCTCTTCAACACACTGCATTAATCCAACAACAGAGAGAAAAATGGCACAACACCTTGATCAAAAAGAAAATCTTCCATGAAGGAGATTGGGCACTCCTATATGACTCCAGGTTTCAGGATTTTCTGGGAAAACTTCAGACTCGATGGCTTGGACCGTATGAAATCCAGAAAGTGCATGACAATGGCACCATTACCTTGACTACTATTGACTGATCTGGACATACCTTTAAAGCAAATGGCCACCGAGTGTGACTGTACCATAAATCGCTTACTCGGGAATCGTTTTACCATTAGCTCTAGGAAGAATCTGATATGTAGATTCTTGCTGAGGAAAATAATCCTTCCTTGGCATTGGTTCACTAAATAATTTCATTGTTCTTAAATTTTGTACAAAAGTTTTTTTCTGCTTGTATAAATTACTTTCTGTATAGATTTTTTTTTTGCATTTCTGTATTTTTTGCATTTTGTTGTTCCTTTCCAAAGGAACAACATTTCCACCTTTTTGTTGTTCCTTTTTGGAGGAACAACACTTTTGCATTTTGTTGTTCCTTTATAAAGGAACAACATTTCCGCCTTTTTGCATTTTGTTGTTCCTTTCCGAAGGAACAACACTTTCGTTTTTGTCGTTCCTTTTCGAAGGAACAACACTTTCCTTTTCTGTTGTTCCTTTCTGAAAGAACAACACTTTTGTTTTTGTTGTTCCTTTCCAAAGGAACAACACTTTCATTTTCTGCTGATCCTTTCCGAAGGAATGACACTTTCGTTTTCTGGTGTTCCTTTCCGAAGGAAAAACACTTTCATTTTTTGTTGTTCCCTTCTGAAGGAACAACACCTTCGTTTTCTATTGTTCCTTTCTAAAGGAACAACACTTTCGTTTTCTGCTATTCCTTTCCAAAGGAACAACACTTTTGTTTTCTGTTGTTCCTTTCCGAAGGAACAACACTTTCATTTTTCTTTTGTTCCTTTCTGAAGGAACAACACTTTCATTTTTCTGTTGTTCCTTTTCGAAGGAACAACACTTTAATTTTTATTTGTTCCTTTCCGAAGGAACAACACTTTCATTTTTTGCTGTTTCTTTCCGAATGAACAACATTTCCGCATTTTTGTTGTTCCTTTCTGAAGGAACAACACTTCCGCTAGATTGTTTTGTTGTTCCTTTCAAAGGAACAACCCTCCTTCGCATTCTTTTCCTTTCCGTCATTCCTTCCAAAGGAACAATAGTTTCGATTTCGGATGATCTTAGATTGTTCCGCCAAAGGAGCAATATTTTATCTTGCGCTTGCTTTATTTGTTGTTTTGTTTAAGGAACAACTGTTGTTCCTTTTAAGGAACAACAGATTCGAGTGTATTTCTCTTTCTTTCCTTTTTTTTCTATTCCTATTAAAGGAACCACGGTTTTTGTGTGCAGATGTTGTTCCATCTAAGGAACAACACGTTTTGAGTTCATTTTTTGTGTGTGTGTGTGTGTGTGTGTTTCATCATTTAGAGGACTTTTTTTGTGAATGCCGGTTCATTTAAGGCACAAATATATATTTATAAAAGAACACAAAAACTAGAGGATACTGAAATCGGCAAACCAAAGAAAAATCGTTATCTTTAGAGAAATTTCTTTGAATCGATAAGAGAAAAGAGCAAAGGACAGCTATTTATATCACTTTGTTGTCTTTATTTGCACTAAAACCAATTTTATTGATTATTTTTATCATGTTGGTTCTTTCTTAATCTTCATAATTCTCTTTGATCATTATTATTGAATAAGAATAAGGGCATATTTTCCTCTATTGAGATGTTCATACTTCTTCTGCCATCCCTACTCTTAAGGAGTGTTGAGCCACCTTCTGTATATAAATAGGAAAGTGCTATATAAAAGAAAAGAAAAGAGAGAAAAATATATATCTATTTGATTACTAACATGATTTGTCAGATGAAGGATAGGGGGTATCATCAAGAGCTAGCCTACCATGATCATAAGGAAGCAAGTGAAGTGGCATCCCCACTATGGCCACCACACCAGGGAGATGATCCAAGAGGCATATCAGAAAAAAATAAAAAAGTCTTCGAAAGAGGAGGTCTCATCACGAGCTGGCTTGCCCACCTTTCACTCCTTCATAGTGAATGGCATTGTGATTCATCTAGTTACCAAGCTAGCACAATGACCTCCATTTTGACATCGCACAACACTTTCTTAGGCATACACAAAGGATCATGGCTCCAAGGGTGAAATAAGCAACTCTGTCAAGGTTATGGACACCTGTGAGCAACAGAGCTCTGCTGATGGTATTGAAGTCATATATTTCATACAGCAATAGTCATTATAAACCATTTTTCTTATATTTTTATATTGATTTCAAATGAGATTATGCTATATAACCCTTTCAAACCTTCTATACATGAAAAATCATTTATAAATCAATCATAATGGTTAAAGTGGATAATGATCACATAAGAACGTTTACTTACGTTAGTTGTCCTATCCTCTATTTTTCGCATCATATCACGGCATTTCCATATCTATTTGCAATTTCCATTATAAGACTCCATTTCAGTAATTCACTGATTTTTGTTATCATGTCATGGATATATATGTTGTTCCTTTATGTTACTCTATGACTATAGTCCACCATGCTACTCCTTTATTTTCCAGCCGAGGACAGCCTATCACATTTCAGGGAGGCGCGGGTGACCTCCATAATACAGTGGCATATGTGTCAACTCCTTATTTGGAGGTACTATGACTCCATCAAAACTAAAGAATGCAAGTTTTGGTATTGATATTTCCCAATATGCACAACTTGTTGTTCCATCGCCATTTCTGTGTTTTTCCTCTGAAAATTTAATAGTGTGCTAAAGATTGATCAGCTAGTTGTTCCATCATCATCTTTGTATTTTTGCTCTGTGCTAAAGCTTGAAAAAATTGTTGTTCCATCATCATCTTTGTGCTTGTGCTTTGTAAAAATTAACAGTGTGCTAAGCTTGAACAAAATGGGAGGCAGATCAATACGAAGGGAATCACAGGTGTTAATGATCTTCGACACTGTATGTGAAATTTTAATAAGAGCAGGATGTGTTTCAGGGAAAACTAGTGTCAATTCGAACTGCTAGCCCCACTAAGATAGGTAGCTATCTTAGAAACAAACAATGAAAGCTTCTCAAGAGTTCCTTTAAGTGTGATAGATGGAAAAGAATAAAAGAGGACCAACCTAGATCTTTCACTTTGATCCTAGCTTGATTTCTCCTTTACTTGATGGAATTTCCCACTCCTCTCCTACTTGTCCTGCTTCAAAGAGTACCTGTAGAATCAAAGCATCTCTATCTAGAACATCACAAACAATGCGGAATCAGAAACACATAACCATACAATTGCATTCATAAACAATAATATTCACAAATACACGGTTATATTGAGGAAAACTCAAAGAAATTTATTAATAGTAATGTAAGAGAGGATTACAACCCAGCTATCTGATGCAACATCATCCTCCCAATTGTAGAAGCCCTCTTCACCTCATGAACAAGCAAATCACCCAACAATGCAATGTCTCTTCTCACCAACAAACCAACAACACTTCCTTACAAAATACAAAATTCTAGCCTCTAGATCTCTCAGATGAGGGATCCATTTATAGATGTCTTGCAAGGGTGTGAGTCAGCTCTGGGTTTGTTATTACTGTCATTCCACTGATAGTTCTTGGTTCCACTTGGAGATTTCATGATCTCTTACTCATCCCTGGGCGAATTCAGAGAGGCAAGTGTCATAGGAGAAGTTTCTAGAAGATTCCATAATCATCCACCTTGTAAACTGTCTCTGCCATTTGTCTATTCTCGCTCATCGCACCCCATAGAAGGAAATTTTAGTATGCATCTCACCTGGCCTGTTAGGCAGTCAGTATGCATCAGACTTTGCCCATGGAGCAGTCTGTATGGTCCAGTTTTGGCTAGTTCTGAGTAGTTTTTCAGGCGGAACTTCTGGGAAATGATGTAATCAGTTGACCATGATCCTTTAGGGTGTGAAACAAAACTTTTAGGGACTTAAGGAGACCTTAGTTTATGGACATATGAGTTTGGGGTTGCAGTGCCCAAATATGTCTATAATAGCTGCCCCTTAAAGCATGAGGTCGTAAATCTTCTGATGTCAGGTGAAATGCTTTATTCATGAGGATCTAAGCTATTCGTACTAGAAGGTGACCTGTATAAGATACAATACAATACATCATCATCATATTATTCTCATGATCTAGTTGAGGCAGGCATTCCCATGCTCAACTTTATAAATTCATTTTCATGTACATAGGATAGACAATCATCTGCTATTTGCAGACTTGGTGATTCTTCACATGAAGAGTCATCTTCCCTGGCTTAGATGACTATCTGTGCAACTTCTGTGTACAATTGATGTCTTTATTTTTCTGAATATATCACAGACCGAAAGAATGAAACTAGATCCGGGGTCTTCAAAACTCGTCCAATCTTCTCCCTATGTACAAGTCGATCCATGTGAAAAGATGTTCTGAAGTCGAACATGGAAAGACATTGCCTGATTACCAGCCAATGATGTAAGCTGTTAACAGGCGCAAGAGGAGTCATCGATAATGATGATGAACCTCAAGGTACTACAGTACAATTCACATTGTGTGAATATATGAGCTGATGTCGAACACCATGCAAAGTCTTTCGGTCGAAGGTCATTGATGTAAACCTGTCGCCGGAAGTGAGAAAGTTGCCATTGAGGCATGCAAGCTTCAAAGTATTGAAATGGTTGTTTCTAAGTCAACTTCTTGGATAATGAGCTGATGTTGACAAGAGGTGACTTGTCATAGGAGGGCCTTGATGTATCCCACATCTACGATGCGAAACAGAGAAAATGATTTTTGTGGAGGTGAAAACGATCTGATGATATGAGGTTCAGGAATGGCGGTCATGAAAAATGAAGCGTGGATGTAATGCAGTGGATGGGCCGTTTTCTGGATGGTGAATTCTCTGATTGACTTCTCTTGAAAATATTGGTGACACTGATATGGACTGGTAGCGTTAACCCCATGGATGGCACGACAGACCAATGGTGACGGTGAATGGAAAAACCCAACCCAACTTAATCATGGTGATGGAGTGAAAGTGTCATGTTCAAGAGTGACTTGCTACCAATAGAGTTCTTCAAGTTTTCTTCCTCCAACAATATTTTTCGTGGCATAATCCCTTAAGTCTGAAAAAGTTTAAAATAATACGAAAGGGATGACTTTTCGATAGTTTTAACGAGTCGACAAAGACAAGCGCTCGATATTTTTTGTTTAATAATCCCTCAAGTCCAAAAAGATTAAAATATATGAGAGGGATGGTGTTCCCGTTATTTTAATGAGCTGGAAAGGCCAATAGATTGATAATATTTTTATATCTAGCGAGTCTACAAAGAGTTTAAAAGAGACTCGTTTTTGAGGAACGAGTGGTATTTCTTGGTAGAAGCTGTTTCCAGGTAAGTTTGGAACTTCTCAAAACATGGCAGTGTGAAGAGGGTGGCAATCAGAATCACTCATCGTAGATGTTCGTCAAAAGGGTAAACAATCAAGTGGAGGTGTATGGTCGGCAAAATGAATGGAGGTGACGGAAGGAACACAACCAAAGTTCAAAAGTTGATTTACCAAAGGCGGGTTTATTTTTTAATGAGCTTGAACCTTGTGCCAACATGTGCTCAGTGCAGGTTGATTTTTTTAACGAGCTTGAACCTTGCAGGAACATTGCTCTGATATTGGTCAATGATATTCAATTTACCATTTAACACATTAGATTCTTTTCTTGGTCGTTAAACCTACTCAATTGCATCATCAAATTGATTAGAAATACACATATATATGCCTGAAAAATGAATTAAAAACTAACATTTTACTTGAAGTACGTGAATAGTAACATAAAAAATAGTTTTACCTCTCATTTTTACCATTTCATTTCAAATTTGGGATTTGGAGCTCTGGAGTGGTTTCCCCCTCAAACTTCATCAGTTGATTTTGGGAGATGCGGTGGACTATTCTCCGCGTCATCAGGACTAGGTAGGAGCTAACCCTGAGCTCTTCATTTTCACTCCATCTTTTTCTAATTTTGAGCAAGTTTTCCCTTCCTTCTGAGCCCCTGCGGTTTGAGGAAATCATTTTCCCATCATCGCACCTTCCCTATATCGAAAGCTGCGATGCATACTGAGCTGTTCATTGGCCAGTTAGTATGCATCTCACCTAGTCCAAAGGTACGGTGCGATGGGTGCAAAAGGGAAACTTTTCACAGCAATTTCTCATGAAATTTTTGCCTATTTTTTCTCAAATTTGGATCCTAATTCATCTTTTGTCTGTGACTCAGATATTCGTTGGATCAAGATGGTCGTCATGTGGAGTGAACGCGAGCATGAAGAAGAAGAAGACATGGTTGCCTTGCATGATCAGGGTATTGTTACTGCATTGCGAAACTATGGTTTGCTCAAATTCTTCTATATATCTAGCATGAGGCAAAAAATCAGTTTGATGCAGTATTTCCTCGATGCATGGGATCCAATCAACTAGATGTTCTAGATAAGAGGTAAATCTATCCCACTGATAGTTGAGGACATCTACTTTTTGACGGGGTTATCGAGGTGTGGTGCCCTCTTTCACTATAGGGATCCGCCCATGTGGGCGAATCGGTGAGAGATTATATCCGTCAGCTTTATAGAGATGGATCTCAACCTAGTAGAATGGCAATATCAATATCTGAGACATCACTGATTAGCCTCTGAGAACCATTTTATTCACCTTTGCTAGATTGGTTGGTAGCGCATCTCTTCATTTGGAAAACAGATCTTATGTGCAGTATGCTTTAGAATGTCTGGAACCAAAGGTATTCAACTAGTGTGAGGCAGTACTTCCGGTGATAAAAGAACATCTCTCTAAGGTAAGGAATGGAAGATCCAAGAACTTCGGGTACAGTTTCATTTTGACTACTTTTGCCTTAGAGAGGATCCCACTGATGTAGCCACAACACATTTCACTAGGATTTCCAGCACTGAGGGAACCCAGGATGCAGAGATGGGTTGATCTCATGGCCAGACATGCTGGTCAACCACAGATTTCTTTCTCTAATGCCTTCTTTGAGTGGTTCGACTGTTAGGATATTTCTTTCTCTAATGCCTTCTTTGAGTGGTTTGACTGTCAGGAGATGGTCTTCTCATAGTATCTGTATGTTGGGATGGACTTTCGAGGTGACCCGGATTTGGCATTGCTAGTTGGCGAGCAGTGGGGTGTGATAGGTAAAGATTTTGACAATATCTTTGTTTATCAGTTTTATAATATTTTTGTGATTTATCAAGACTAATTGAACTCATGTACTTGTGCAGATGTTGGGCTAGTGCCACCAGTGACACACCCAAGAGCTGGCGTTCCAACAGGAGAGGATGTAGGGAGGGTTGTCCTTTATGATCTATACATAACAGAGACCCTGGAAGTATTGTAGGATCAGATCTAGGGTCTTACCCTTGGTATTCAGGATGTGAGGACCGAAAAGTTACCTCTGAGGCTACAACACCATACTATTGGCATTCCGAGTCGATGGACTAGGCTCCTGCGTATGATTGCATAGGCAGCAACATGTTATCACCAGCATCATTAGTATAGGATGCTTTTCTGCATTTACTTTTGAGTTTCTTGGTCGCGTGACCAATTTTTCCTTGTACACAAAACATTATGTGAAACTATAAACAGTTATATATTTTTGATTTTTGGAGTTTATTTTGGTTAAGTTATGTGATCCAGATGCAAATGTTGATGTAAAATGCTTTTATTTACAAATGTTGCAAATGTTTGTCTAACACATAATTCGCTAATGAATTAGTTAAAGTGTTTAAGTTTCTAGATATGTGTTGATATTGAATTGAATCAAACTACCTTTCCAAAATATTGACCCTTAGGAACATAATATAGATTGCCGGGTTCTGAAATGAATAAATGCCAGTAATATGTAGAATGAGGAGTTGTGAATCTAGCTTGACAACAATTCAGCGTATACCATGTGAAATGGCATTAGAGAGAAGCTATATCAACGCGTTGTACTCAGTGATGTTTTTCGTTGATTGAACAATACATATCCCTCCGAAACTCATTAACTTTCGCTTGGATCAAAGATGGCCCAGGCTGCAGAAGATAGGTTCCGCATTCTACGACTAGATCCGTCGGCGTACCCAACAAATTTTTCCAAAAAGTCCAACATCTGCAATAAATGCAAAGTAGATTACTTAACCAAAATGAAAACTCTTGAAGAAAACAAAAATAAAACAAAAGCATATTTATAAAGATATTACTACACTTGATCAATCATAGTATCGCTTAAGATACAACCCATTTTGGGTTTGCAACAGTGGAATTCGATCGTAATCTACCAGCTCATAGGCTCCTTTCACTAACACTCGTTTAACACTGTAGGGGCCCATCCATAATGATTGGAACTTCCCTGCTCCCAATTTATCAGAGTCCTGATCATAGAGCAAGACCAGGTCACCATGGGCTTGAAATTTTTGTCAAATTGCATTTTGACACGTTTCTTATGTGCTTTGTTAGCCAGCGCGACATCACGATAGGTTTCATCCAAGTGGATTAGTTCTAAGAAACGAGCCTCTTCTTCCGAAGTTTCGGGATGTAGATCGATTGCGAGCTTGAGAGATGAAATCTCACATTGAATCGGTAAGACAGCTTCCAAGCCATACACCAATTGAAAAGGCCTAAATCCGGTTGCATTTCTCACCGAAGTTCTATATGCCCATAGAGATGAGTACAATATTAAATGCTAATCCTGTTTGTGGGTTCCAATCATTCTCTGTAGCATGCGCTTAAGGACTTTGTTGATCGCTTCATCTTGTCCATTAGCCTGTGGATAACATGGAGTAGAACTATCGTGGGATAGTCCTAATTTGGTAGTCAATTCAACCATCATGTGATTACGAAAATGCGATCCATGATCTGTGACTATAGGTTGTGGAACACCTAACCTAGAGACTACATGATTGAAAAAGAAAATAGCAGTTGTTTCACTGTTGTTTTTTATTGTAGGCATCACCTCGGCCCATTTTGTAAAATAGTCAACAACGACTATGATATACCCATGCCCCCTGGCCAAGGTGGGGTTACATGTCATGAAATCTATGCCCCATTTGGCGAATGGCCCAACAAGAACTACTGGATGCAATGGTGCGGGTGGTAATATGGTTTTGTGATAAAAAATTTGACAAGCATGGCAACTTTACTACTATTATGCAATCTTTGAAGATAGTAGGCCAGAAGTAGCCAGCTCGCAAGATTTTCTGTGTAGTAGTGTAACCAAATAGATTCCCCCCACATGCGGCTGAATGATAGTCATTCAGGACTTTTTAGGCCTCCTCATGTGTGAGGAACCTTCGCAGAACTATATTGACACCATGACGGTAAAGTATATCACCGACGATCATGTAGTCTTTTGCTTGGTATCGAATACGTCGTTGTTCGGAGCGAGAGGTGTTAGGCCTAAAGGTTTGGGTTTGGAGATAGATTAGTATATCTCCATACCACGGATCACTTGATGATATCAGAAACAACGTTTCATCCACTATCGATGCTTTAGATGTTAAATCGTTGGACGATGATGGGAGGTCACAAAGTAACTCCGTGAAGACTAGAGATTTCTTTGATTTGGATTTGGTGAATTCCACATCAAACTCTTGCAAAATGGCTATCCATTTTGAATACTTTCCCCCTAGCAACTGACGCGATAGGATGTAGGTCATAAGGTTGCAATATGAGAAGATGGTAGTTTTGCGAAAGAGTATATAGTGTCGAAATCTCTGTACTTTCTTGAACAGTTGCCAAAGCCAGCTTTTCAACATAGGAGTACTTGCTTTCCATATCATTTAAGTTGCAACTTAAATAATACACAAGATGTTCTATTTCATTGTCTTCTTGTACTAAAGCCATTGTGATGGTTGTATTTGTAGCAGCGAGATACAGGTTAACGTATTTTTGATAATCAGGAGCATACATTAATGATGCTTTTACTAGGGAACTTTTCAAAGCATGAAAGGAAGCTTGCGCAACCTGATCCCAGTTGAAGGGAACCTCTTTTTTCAAAATACATGTATAACCTTTAGTAAGTTCAACATAATTTGGAATGAACCTCCTTACAAAGTTTTCTTTCCCTTGGAGTTTCTGAATCTGAAGCAAATTTGAAGGTGGAGGCATGTTGATGATTGCCTGAACCTTACATGGGTCAAGTCAAATTCCATCCTTAGAAACCACGAAACCAAGTAACCGACCAGAACCAATACAAAACACACACTTGTGTGAATTGATTCGTATCTTGTAGTGTCGGCAACGTAGAAATATAGCTCTCGAATGCTGCGGATGATCAGTCAGCTTTCGCGAATGAGTTGGTAAATTGTCGAGATACGGTTGAACGATGTGTTTGATGTCATGGAAGCTATAGTTCATTGCCCTCTGAAATGTTTCCGCTGCGTTCTTCGAACCGAAAGGTAGTTTGCAGTAAACGAATGTGCCCCACGGACATATAAGTGCAGTCTTTGACTGGTCCCGTGGGTGGATATTGATTTGATTGTATCCAGAAAATCCATCCATAAATGAAAAGACTTCGCATCCGACACATTCATCAATTATCTGGTCGATGAAGGGTGTAGGGTAGTTGTCCTTTGGACAAGCTTGATATACATCCCTGTAACCGACGCACACTCTAATCATTCCTTGTTTTTTCATCATAGGAATGATATTCGATACCCAATTAGTGAGAGGAACGGGGTAAATGAAACCAGCATGTAAAAAAATTTCAACTTCTGCCTTAATGGTAGTAGATTTCTTCGGGTGAACCGGTCGAAGCTGTTGTCATACTGGTTTGACATCTGGATACATCTTGATTTCATGTTCAACGATGCTCAAGTCAATGCTTGGCATTTATTTGTATGACCAAGCAAAGACATCTCTAGATTCGCGAAAGAGAGTGCAATACATTTCCAGTTCTGAAGGGGAACAAGATTTTCCAACATGTATATTCTCTACAACATCTAGTTTGGTTGAGATATTAATGGCAATAGTTTCTTCAATATGGACAGATTTTGCTATGAATCCACCGTATTTAAAGTATTCGATAGAAAATCAAAAACTGAAGGATGATTAAGGTCGTTAGAGTAATTTTCATTGTTATCTTGAGGTCGGGAACATTGGTGGTGATCTTCCCATGGTGTCTCTCCTATCATCATTTACTAAATGATTCCTTCTTCTATAGAATATACATGTGACCAAGGATTAGAAAAGGTACCATACTCTAGAGACCTATCTATCCAAACACTTTCTTAGCGTTGATTTGGGTTTGCCGCCCATGCCTAGAATATTGATTGCTACAACAATTCTATAGGGCTTGGGGGCAACACCTGGTGATGGTCCATGCTAACAAAATGTTTGGAATTCTTCTTAATCTTTAATAATGTAGAAGATATCATGTGACAGGTTTCCACTATGGCCACTTCCACTAGATTATTCGGAGGCGGAAGGGCAAAAGTGCCCATTAAAGAAGGGTCTTTTAGGAGACCTACTCCAATATTTCGAAGCAATTGAGAGCTTCCATGGATTAATGGGATGCTTTCGGTAACTTGAGAACTATTGGCGAGGAAGGTTAGTTGGTCAATGATTGTGATTTCACCTTGAATGGGGAATGCAATCTTTCTAAAATATGTTGACACAACAACAACCATAGCATAAATCTAGGGTCTGCCCAGTAGAATGTTGTAGTCAAGGTTTCCATCGATGACCTCGACTTAAATTTCTATTGTCTTTCCCCCTAGTTCAATTTGCAAGTTACTTAATATCCCATATGGCATGTATGTTCTTCCATTTAACACTCTTAATGTCATTAATGATCTTAAAAAGGGTGGAGAGCCTAAAGTTTTCCAGCAACTCATTGACATAATATAGGTAGATGCTCCCTCATCAATGATTGTTCGATGAACAATTCTGTTGAGGTATTTTACTTGTATGAGGAAAGTGAGTTGTGTGGGTAACTGAGGTTCGTATCCTTTGTGATTAAAGGCCATTAGATTGGAATCTGCTGGATAAATCCCACCTATCGCTGATAACAAAGCATGTTTTTGGGATGGAAAATTCTGCAGAACTTCAAGTGTCGACATAGCAGATGGCAATTGGGCCAGATCTTCCACTATATTATAATTTTGTGCTACTCGAGCATGAGGATTAGATGTAGATTTATGTACTACTCCCTTAGGCAGTTTTATTTTTAATTCAGGAATGATTGGTGGAAAAACTTCTGACGAATGTTGTCGAACTGTTGGGTTGATCTTTAGCCTTGCCATTCGACGATTGTGGATTTCCATAATCTTTATTCCTTGTAGATATCAAAGGATCATTTTTCTATTTTGATATGGATAACATAAGCACTTGGGATGGGGAAGCATGATCTCTAGCAACTAGGTTAGTTTTTTAATTTGGAAACAGATCAGTCAATACCGCTGACGTATTTGAAGTCTTTTTGAAAAAATTATTGACTTCAGTTTGATGTGGAAAATCTTTTGTGTAATGGTCCTCATCACATATGAAGCATGGATGATTAGGTTTCTTCTTTCCAGTAGGGTTTCCAAAAGTTTTCTTAGGAGTTGAATCCTCTTGTTTCTTCTTTTTGCTTGTCCCTTTCTTCTTACCCCCTGGTTGCTTAGGATTTTTTCCTTTGTTGGTTGACACGACATTAACCTCTGAGGCGAGAGGCTCTTCGTTTGATTTTTTACTAGAAACCATACGGGCTTTACCTCCAAGGCGAGAGGTTCTTCGTATGCTTTTTGACTAGAAACCATACAGGCTTTCTTAGATGTAGCCTTTGCGGTTTTCATGTTTGTCGTACCTATCACGCCATCGCTGGCATAAGAGTCTTTGTTTGATTTAGGAGGGGGAGGAATGGAAAATTCCAGTCTAGGAGCGTTAGGAATTTTGTCGTAGAGCGTGCCAAACTGAGTATAGATCAAGTCTAAATATTGCACACGAGAAATGACTTGCTCTTCAGTGACAAATCCTCCCTTAGCCACATCCTCTGTAAAAGAGGGTAACAATGACTTTATAAACCATTCAACTAAAAGCTGATTAGGAACATACGTCTTCACCATTCTTTGACAATGCTGCCACTCATGAATATGATTAGATATGTGAGTGGCTGTTGTTTGTTTAAAGTTGGTAAGGAGTTATGTCCCTATTTCGTACCTTATGGGTAACTGAAAATGGGTTACCAAGGTAGTGGCAAGGGTGTTGAAGTTATCAAATGAAGCTCTAGGCAATTCTATATACCATTTAGCTGTCGGACCAGTTAATGTTTGTTGAAAAAGGTGAAGCCTAATCGAATCATCATTCAGGGTGTTGGATGAACACCACAAATGGAATGTCATCACATGATTCGATGGCTCTTCATCTGGATTTCCATTGAATTTAGGAATATCAGAGGGAAGTTTATGAGGAATCGCAAACCACCAAGGGGCGTAAGTAATTGGATCATTCATCAGCCAGTTTAGATCTAGTAATTCTAGAGTTGCTACAAAGGGCAACTGTTGCTTCAGGTTAGACGAAGCATACCTAGGATAAGATGGAATTTCCTGAGCAGTAGGTCATTGCATACCAACATAATGTATTTGATGCTGGTAAATTTGATAAGGTTGATGGGCATAACCATTATATTATGGTTGTTGATAACCGCTTTGGAAATGCGGTTGCCCATTACTTACAAAGCCTTGTTGCTTAGGTCCTTGGTATGATTGCTGGAATTGCGGTTGTTGATATACCAGCCATGGTTGTTGGACCATTTTCTCTTGTGAAATACTGGATGATTGACCAAGATGTAGAGTGATAGTACCTATTTGATCTTGAGTCACTCCAGATAAGGAGGCACTAACCTGAGAATGTGATTGAATTGCTGAGACGAAGGTTGTTGTATTGCAACCTGAGAGACTTGAGGTTGGCATACAACAGGTAGTGCTTGTACTTGCAATACAGTCACAATAGCAGGTGTAGTGGGAATATTTGACACAGGATGGACTGGTTGCATTGAATATACAACCCTTGGTTGTTGAGGCAGTATTGGTACCCAACCGCTGGATGTAATTCCAGTTTGACCTGAATTTTGTTGTAAACTCTCATATGGTTGTTCTCTAGGAGGGAACAATGAAAAGGCATGCTGCCCCCCATATGGTGGTAATCCAGTACTTAAAGGGTAGATTGGCCTTTGAAGACACATTGGATCAACTTGTTGAGTTTCAACATAAGAAATACCAAATGAGATTTCGGATGAAGAAATAGGAACAGACCATGTCGTCGAAACAGTCCCTGATTGGACATCGGCTTGTTGTTGATAACTAGCCAGGATAGATGGTATACTAGCAATCATTGTAGGAACGACAACAGGAAGCTCCACCATAGTGTTGGCATTATGATTCAGGTGTTGTCCTTGATGGCAAACCCATTCAGGTGATAAATCAAGAAGGACGCAGGAAATATGTTCAGCAAGTGCGTCCCCGCAGATATACCATACAGAACCCGCGTCCAGGGACGCAGGCCAGCCGTTCAGGAGGTGCGTCCGCCCAGTGCACACATTTCAAGGCAGAGAAAAGCACGTGGGGGTTTCTTGTGTGGTATCTAGCCGACGGTTTTTGTGTTTCTATGGTGTCGGCTCGTGGTTTTGTTCCATGTTTTGGGGAGAAGCTTGCCTATATAAAGCAAAGGAGTTCATTTGGATTATGTATCATCTTGGTTGAATATCTTTTGGTGAGATCTAGTCCAGATCTATGAAGGCGAATCTTCTAATGGACTGTGATCTCTATGGCGCATGATCAGATCTGTGGATCTGAGTGTTTGGGTTGGTTCTGAAGTCCTCATATCTTTTATATCTGAAGGGACGCAGGTTCAGTGAAGGGAAAGTGCGCCGGGACGCAGTACAGTAAAGGCTCAGGTGCGTCTCGGAGGCAAAGGACGCGGCGTGACTGTGTTATTGGGTGCGTCTCTGAAGCAAAAGACGCGGCGCGATAGTGTTTCTGGGTGCGCCGGTCGCAGCAAAGCATAGAGGAACAGTGCGTCGGCACGCAGAACAGTGGAAGGTAGACTGCGTCCAGTCGCAGGTCACAGAAAGAAAATATGCGTCCCTGTCTTAAGATGATCTGTTGACTGTATATTTCTGTTCATAAGGTGTTCTGGGTTATTTCTGTAATTACTGATCTGATATCTGTAGTGGACTGTATCTGTTGTATACTTGTTGATCATTTGATTCTTCATGAAAAGAAGTAGGGGGTTGTAGCTCCCTTCCAGGAGAGACTGGAAAATGAGAGAGAGTTGTAGCTCTCTGCAGGTTGCAGCCTGCGTGCTGGTAAAGGACTGCACCAGTACAAAATCATTGTAAAAAGAATTTCTTGAAAGAAGATAGAGACATATTGCAGCAGGTGGTTTTCTCCCGCATTGGGTTTCCACCTTACATCTTGTGTTCTTTGGTGTGACTGTCTATTTTCTTTATTCATGCTCATTATTTTATGGTACTGATATGCAAGAATAATTCAAAAGATCAAATAAGGAAGATTTGGTAAATTGCTTGATAATACTGATTCACCCCCCCTCTCAGTATTATTTCCAACAATTGGTATCAGAGCAGGTCCTTCAGAAAAGCTTGATCGCTTGAAGGTAGATCGTTCATCATGAGCAACTACGAGAGAGAAGCATCAATCAGGCCACCAGTTTTTGATGGGACAAACTTCAATTATTGGAAGGTAAGAGTTACTGCATATCTTCAATCTCTTGGTACTGAAGTTTGGGACATTGTAGAAACAGGCTATGCTTTTCCTTCAGCTACTCCTACAGATCCAGCTGAGAAAAAGAAGTATGAAACAAATGCAAAAGCAGTCAGTACTCTATTAGGAAGTATATCCCAAACAGAATTCATGAAGGTAATGCACTTCAAATCAGCAAAAGAAATATGGGACAAAATGATCACAAGCTATGAAGGAGATGAACAGGTAAAACAAGCCAAACTTCAAACTCTCAGAATTCAATATGAGACTCTCAAGATGTATAATGATGAAAGTGTGGCTAATTATTTTCTTCGGGTAGATGAGATTGTAAATTGTATGAAAAATTTGGGTGAAGAAGTAAAGGAGTCTCTAGTAGTTCAAAAGATTCTAAGATCATTATCCCCCAAGTTTGAATCCAAAGTATCTGCAATAGAAGAAAAAGAAAATCTCCGTGTTCTTACTATGTCTCAGCTACATGGAATTCTAACTGCTTATGAAATGAGAAAGGGAGGACCATCAGACAGAAGGGAGGCTGCTTTTAAAGCATCAGGCAAAGAAGATTACTATGAAGCAAGCCATGATCCAGAAGAAGAGGAAGAAGAATCAAATTTTGTCAGAAATCTTCAAAGAGGTTCTGGAAGGTTCAGAGGTAAGCTACCTTTCAAATGCTTTGCTTGTGGAAGAGTAGGTCATTATGCTGCAAAATGCTCTTATAAGGATAAAGGAAAGGAACCAGTTAGATGGAACAAGAAACAAAGCAAGAAAAGCTACTACACCCATGAAGATAGTGATGGCTTATCAAACAGTGATGAAGATGAACAAGGTAATAAATATAGGTTGTTAATGGCATTTGAAGATGATGATTATGAGGATGCTGTAGATGTGGATAACCTTTATGATGAAATTACTAGACTCAAGAGATGCATAGAAGAAAAGAACATGATTATTGATACTCTACAATTCCAAATTGATGAAAAGGAAAAACATCTTGAAAAATTAGAAGGTGAAATTGTTGGTCTTAGAAAAGAAATTGAGAAAACAAAAACTATTAATCTCAAGTTTGTCAAAGGATCTGAAACTTTGGATGAGATTATCAGTGTGCAGCGGTCTCCACTAAATAAGACAGGTTTGGGCTATAATGGAGAAACTTCTCAAGCATCCACTTCAAAAAGTTATCTTGATGCAGCAAGAAGAAATGAGCAAGAGCATAAGGAAGATCATCAGGTAAAGCAGGGACAAATGTCAAGCAGAAACTATCAGGGGCAATCCAGCTTAAGGGTGAACAAAAGCCACAACCAGCCACAGGTAAAATCTTCTCAATTTGGTTCAAGAATAGATGAAAATAGAAATTACAATCAGTTGGCTGGTAGATCCAATAATCGCAGAAGCTTCTTCAATGGACAATGCTTTTCTTGCCATAACTTTGGTCACAAAGCAGCTCAATGTGTTGCGTATAAAACAATCATGACTAGGGAAGCTCAAAAACAAAGAAGTATGACAGGGATTACAAAAAGGACCTATAACAACTTTTCAGCTCTTGAAAATGAAGTTGAATGTTCTATTTGCAATAATTTTGGACATAAAGACTTTGAATGCAGAAGCAGGTTTCCGGAAAGAAAGGTACAAGAGCAGAAAAAGGAACAAGCCTCAGGCGCCAAAACATGGAGAATAAAGGAACCTCAAACAGAAAGATGTGGGATAGCATTTTATGCAGAAGGACAAGAAAATCTATGGTACATTGACAGTGGATGTTCGAAGCATATGACAGGTGATAAAGAAAAACTTGAGTCTTATTCTAATTTAGAAAAGGGAAAGAAAGTCTCTTTTGGAAATGATACTCCTGCAACTATAAAAGGAAAAGGTATTGCTCCTTTAAAAGAAGATGTTAAGGCTGGAAATGTTTTGTTTGTTGATGGATTGAAGCATAATCTACTAAGTGTCAGCCAGATGTGTGATCAAAGAACCGAGGTTATATTCAGATCAAATGGATGCCTTGTTCGTGATCTTGATACAGGTAAAACAGTTCTCAAAGGAAAGAGAACTCCAAATAATCTATACATATTTGATGAAGGACAACAACAATGCTATCTAAGCAAGAATGAAGAGCACTGGTTATGGCATCGAAGGTTGGGACATCTAAGCTTCTCACAAATAAGGAAAGCTTGCAAATATCAGGCAGTTCGCGATCTTCCAGATATCAAAATTCCTGACAACACCATATGCAGATCATGTCAGTTTGGAAAACAAACCAGAACTAACTTTCCAGAGAAAGAAGGATCAGCCAGCATGCCTCTTGAGCTAGTACATACAGATGTATGTGGACCTTTCAGAAAAAGAACACCTAGAGGAGAGGAATACTTGATATTATTTATTGACGATTTCTCCAGGTTTGTTTGGTTAGGTCTTATGAAGCACAAAGATGAAGTATTCGAAAAATTCAAAACCTTCAAAGCCTTGGCTGAAAATGAATCAGGTCACAAAATTAAGTGCCTCAGATCTGACAGAGGTGGGGAATTTACTTCAAATGAATTTTTCGATTTCTGTGATGAACATGGGATAAGGAGAGAATTCTCTACAGCTAGAACGCCTCAGCAAAATGGAGTTGTTGAAAGAATGAACAGAACAATCCAACAAATGGCTCGTGCTATGCTTGATGAATCAGGAACCCCCGCAACCTTCTGGGGTGAGGCTGCACATACTGCGCGTTATTATTCTCAACAAGACAAATGTCCGGTGAACAGCACTCAAACCCCTCATGAGCTCTGGAGTGGTAAAACTCCTTCGGTAAAGCACTTCAAAATATTTGGGAGCAAATGCTATATCAAGAATACTGAGGAGCAGCTTGGCAAACTTGATCCTAGAGCAGATGAAGGCATTCTTCTTGGCTATTCTCCACATAGCAAAGCATACAAATGCTACAATAAAAGACTTGGCAGAATTGTTGACAGCATTGATGTAGTGGTTGATGAAAAGGGATATATTCCTAGGCAAATACATCGTGAAGACATCGAAGAAGATGAGAGCTACCCTCAAAGACAGAATGATGAAGAAGAAGAACCTCAAGAAGAATCTCAAGAAGAACCTCACGAAGAAGCAGAAGAACGGACAAGAATAGAAGAAAAGACTCCATCCAGATATGTTCAGAAGAACCATCTAGAATCTCAGATCATGGGACAAAAAGAAGCAGGTATACAAACTAGAAGAACAGTTGCAGAAGCTTCAAGCTATTTGGCATTACTTTCCTCCACCGAACCACAAAATGTGAAAGAGGCATGCAAAGATGAATGTTGGGTGAAAGCAATGGATGAAGAACTTGAGCAAATCGAAAAGAACAACACTTGGGAGCTGGTTCCTAGACCAAAAGATAAGAATGTTATTGGAACAAAATGGGTCTTCAAAAATAAATTGAATGAAAATGGAGAAGTAATTAGAAACAAAGCCAGACTCGTCTGTAAAGGGTATGCGCAGCAAGAAGGAATAGACTTTGAAGAAACTTTTGCTCCTGTTGCAAGACTTGAGGCCATCCGAATGTTCCTTGCTCTCTCAAGTTTTCAGAACTTCAAAGTATTTCAAATGGATGTGAAATCAGCCTTTTTGAATGGAGACCTGGAAGAAGAAGTATACATTGAACAGCCAGATGGGTTCATTCTTGGAAATGATCCAAATCTTGTATGCCGATTGAAAAAGGCTCTCTATGGTCTCAAACAAGCTCCAAGGGCTTGGTACTACCGGTTGGACAAATATCTTCATCAACAAGGTTTCTTAAAAGGTTCAGCAGATAGCAATCTGTATATAAAAGTTGAAAATGACAAATTGCTAATACTTGTTGTGTATGTAGATGACATTATTTTTGGCAGCAATGAAGAAGCTATGAGTCAAAGCTTTGCCTCAGTCATGCAGAAAGAATTTGAAATGTCCTTGCTAGGAGAACTGACATATTTCCTTGGTTTGCAAATCCAACAGAAGGAAGGAGGAATCTTTTTATCTCAAACCAAGTATCTCAAGCAGATTTTGAAGAAATATGGCATGGAAGATGCAAAACCAGTATGTACACCCATGGTCACAGGATGTAGTCTCAGTGCAAATGATGAATCTGCAGCAGTACATCAACCAACCTACAGATCTATGATTGGAAGTTTACTATATTTGACAGGTACCCGACCAGACATCATGCATGCAGTTGGAATAGTTGGAAGATTTCAGGCAAATCCGAAGGAGACTCATCTTCAAGCAGTGAAGAGAATTTTTAAATATCTTCAAGGGACTCAAAATTATGGCTTATGGTATCCTAGAGATACAGATCTTACTCTTCATGCCTATACAGATGCAGATTGGGCCGGAAGCGTGGATGACAGGAAAAGCACAAGTGGTGGTGCGTTCTTTATGGGTCCCAGACTGGTCTCTTGGTTCAGCAAGAAACAGAGTTCAATTGCCTTGTCTACAGCTGAAGCAGAATATGTTGCTGCTGCATCTTGTTGCACCCAACTCCTTTGGATGATGCAGAATTTGCAGGATTATCAAATCACTTGTACTCCTCCAATCCCTATCTTATGTGACAACACAAGTGCAATCAGCATCTCAAAGAATCCGGTTATGCATTCAAAAACCAAGCACATACCAATCAAGTACCATTTTCTCCGGGAACAAGTACTTGAACAGAAGGTCAAGTTGGAGTATGTTCCTTCTAAGGAACAAGTTGCTGATATTTTCACCAAACCGTTGCCCAGGGACACTTTTGAATACCTCAGGCAAAAGCTGGGGGTTGTTGATGCATCATCTTACTGTTGATCATCTTCCTATTGGTGGTATAGGCTCAGGGGGAGCACATAATGCATTGTTGGCATTATGGAGAAGGAGATCTTGGAAATAGCTGCAATATGTCTCTATCTCCTTCATGATGGATTTCTGGTTACAGATCTGGAGATGCATGAGCATAGGGGGAGCATACCCTTTGCCCTTGATGTCAAAGGGGGAGAATGAAGCTGAAGATTATGTGGTTGCCATCAAGTCCAAAGGGGGATATTGTTGGCATTATGATTCAGGTGTTGTCCTTGATGGCAAACCCATTCAGGTGATAAATCAAGAAGGACGCAGGAAATATGTTCAGCAAGTGCATCCCCGCAGATATACCATACAGAACCCGCGTCCAGGGACGCAGGCCAGCCGTTCAGGAGGTGCGTCCGCCCAGTGCACACATTTCAAGGCAGAGAAAAGCACGTGGGGGTTTCTTGTGTGGTATCTAGCCGACGGTTTTGTGTTTCTATGGTGTCGGCTCATGGTTTTGTTCCATGTTTTGGGGAGAAGCTTGCCTATATAAAGCAAAGGAGTTCATTTGGATTATGTATCATCTTGGTTGAATATCTTTTGGTGAGATCTAGTCCAGATCTATGAAGGCGAATCTTCTAATGGACTGTGATCTCTATGGTGCATGATCAGATCTGTGGATCTGAGTGTTTGGGTTGGTTCTGAAGTCCTCATATCTTTTATATCTGAAGGGACGCAGGTTCAGTGAAGGGAAAGTGCGCCGGGACGCAGTACAGTAAAGGCTCAGGTGCGTCTCGGAGGCAAAGGACGCGGCGTGACTGTGTTATTGGGTGCGTCTCTGAAGCAAAAGACGCGGCGCGATAGTGTTTCTGGGTGCGCCGGTCGCAGCAAAGCATAGAGGAACAGTGCGTCGGCACGCAGAACAGTGGAAGGTAGACTGCGTCCAGTCGCAGGTCACAGAAAGAAAATATGCGTCCCTGTCTTAAGATGATCTGTTGACTGTATATTTCTGTTCATAAGGTGTTCTGGGTTATTTCTGTAATTACTGATCTGATATCTGTAGTGGACTGTATCTGTTGTATACTTGTTGATCATTTGATTCTTCATGAAAAGAAGTAGGGGGTTGTAGCTCCCTTCCAGGAGAGACTGGAAAATGAGAGAGAGTTGTAGCTCTCTGCAGGTTGCAGCCTGCGTGCTGGTAAAGGACTGCACCAGTACAAAATCATTGTAAAAAGAATTTCTTGAAAGAAGATAGAGACATATTGCAGCAGGTGGTTTTCTCCCGCATTGGGTTTCCACCTTACATCTTGTGTTCTTTGGTGTGACTGTCTATTTTCTTTATTCATGCTCATTATTTTATGGTACTGATATGCAAGAATAATTCAAAAGATCAAATAAGGAAGATTTGGTAAATTGCTTGATAATACTGATTCACCCCCCCTCTCAGTATTATTTCCAACACATAGCTGTGTCAGTTGACACAGTCCTAGATGTTGATGGTTGTTTAGACATATTTAGTCTATCCAAAATATTTTCTAGCGATTTGACAGGAACTTGCGATGAAAAGGAACTAACTTCTGTAGTAAAAGGATGTAAGTGGATCCCAGTTAAAAAATGCAGTGGAGTACTGGGTGGAAGATCCTCTACTATCTCTTCTATAGCAATCAATCTAGGTGGAAGAGTTAGACCGTCAGGTCCATAAAATATTTCTGGAGCCGAAGAAAGTGTAGCTTTTGCAGTAACAGATACTGGAGGGGTGACACCTTCTGAATTCTGGAACTCAACTTCCAGATGTTCAGGAAATTGAAATTCAGTTTTTGGATCAGTTTTAGGTGGAGTTGTTTCAATAATTGAGGTGTTTACCGTTACACTAGGATCAGTTCTAATGTCCTCCTGTAACTGTGGAACTTTCTCTGTAAAGGCAAATTTACCAGAGATAATTGGAGTAAATGTAGTCTCTAACAATGTTGAAACACAAGTTTCAAATAAATCAGGTGAATTGGACTCAGTTAAACGAGAGCGCTTTTCCCAGGATGGTTTTGTTTCTGAGGTCAAAGATGGTTGACTCGCTAGTCTCCGCGAACGACGGGGTTTTGATTGACTTTCTTCCATGATTGCGGATTACTTGATCAACTCAAAAATTAAAGGGGAAAAGTGTTATTACGATTTAAATGAATTTTAAGACACTTTGATGCATCTTGCTTTTTCAATTTTTAAGAGTGGAGAAAAAGCTAAAGGTGACTCTAGTCACCTTCGATTTTTAATGAGCCTGAAGTGACAAGTGCTCAGATGGATGTTTTCTTTTAAGGAGTCGAAAAGGAATGAAAGTGACTGCTCTGGAAATCTAAATAGAGGGTTTACCAAACCGATCGTAAAACTGTAAAATACACTTTTGTGATAAATGATAGAGAAATTACCAATGACTTATGTACGACAGTCAATCTTCTTGAATGCTGTGTTCAATGCGTTATGATTGATAGGGCGGCAGACATGGCTTCCTAAGGATAAAGGATATCAGCCTATTGTGGTCTCCCAATATATACTCGATGGTACGAGGAGCACAAGTCCATACTGGCACTTGTCGTATCAAAGAGGAGGAATCACCCAACCTTTGATGAAAGTGATAGTTACCAGGTTTTACAACAGTGGAACACATCTCTAGCCTAGACTTCTAGATGTGTTGCATTATGTTCCAAAGCATTTTTATGTTCATTGAGGTTTATTTTAGAGTTGATCTTGCTTAGAAGTTTGTCTTTCAAGGTTCACTGCATGATATAGATGTGAAATTCCTAAATATGCAATCTAAAATGATAAACATTCATTTATGTTCTTTTAGCAATGAAAATCCTAGCTAAAAAGGAAAGAAGATTATGATTTTCTTTCAGCGGAGAGCATAGAGCACACACTAAATGCACTTTTCCTAAATCAAATTCCGTATGCAGTCAAAATGCATATGCACATGTATGTATTTGTTTTTCGCTTTCTTAATGTGTGAATGCCAAACAGAAAGCTAAGTACAGATATGAACTATTTTATTTCAAAGTGACATGACTAACAATTTTCTTTTCAAAACGAAAGGAAGACTAAGACGACACTTTTAGATTTCAAAATGAAAACTGTAAAATGACATTTCAAATACTAATTACTCAAACCAAGTAAAATGACAAAAGTACAATCAACTATCTAGAAGAGGAAGACTTTATGACACTCTTCTTTTGATTCAAAATGACAATTACGACACTTGCATCAAAAAAGACAATTCGATTAGGCTACTTTCGACAAGGGAAGACTGTAAATGATTGACAAATAGAGAAAAAACATTTACAATTCCTAACTGATGGAGGCTAAAATAATGTGAAGGAAGATGGTTTCAGCAAGAAGGTACTGATCATGAACAACAAAACTACTGAATAAAGCTGAAAGCAAGGAGGGAAAACCAAATTTCAGAGAAGAAAAATAGTATCACTCAATCATCACACTTGTAACATAGGGAAACAGGGATGCATCTCACCTGCAACACATGGGAGGTGTGATGCATCTAGGTTGCATAGTTAAAGACAGTGTGATGGGCCAAGGAGCGAAACTAGGCTTGGTTTTTGCTCAAAATTTGCAGCTAAGTTTAGTGATTTAGGCTGAGTAATGATGGACAGTAAAAACAAAGCATAAGGGTAAGATCTAATGAGGTTCTGAGCTACCACAAAGGCACTTAGAATGCTTTGTATGTTAGATTTTAAGTTCATAAACCAACCTGGAGATTGACTGAAGCAACGTTTATCTACTTCGCAATTGCATAGCAAAAGCGTTTCGAAGGCTAGTTGGCTAACTTCAGGTTCCGTCTGTAGTTTATAAAGAGAAAAATAAACAAAAAAAGCAAACTATTTGTTCCCTAACAGAGTCGCCATTTTGTTTCAGGGAAAGCTAGTGTCGATTTGAACTACTAGTCCCACTAAGACGGGTAGCTATCTTAGAAACAAACAATGAAATCTTTTCAAGGGTTCCTTTAAGTGTGATAGATGGAAGAGAAGAAAAGAGGACCAACCTGGATCTTCTGCTTTTATCCTAGCTGGATTTCTCCTTTCCTTGATGGAATTTGCCACTCCTCTCCTACTTGTCCCGCTTCAAAGAGTACTTGTAGAGTCAAAGTAACAGCAAACCATCAAATCACCTCTATCTAAAACATCATAAACAATGCACAATTAGAAACACATTGACCATACAATTGCATTCATAAACAATAAGATTCACAAATACACAATTATATGGAGGAAAACTCAAAGAACTTTATTAATAGTAATGTAAGCGAGGATTACAACCCAGCTGTCTAATCCAGCATCATCCTCCCAGTTGTAGAAGCCCTCTTCACCTCATGAACAAGAAAATCACCCAACAATGCAATGTCTCTTCTCACCAACAAACCAACAACACTTCCCTACAAAATACAAAATTCCAGCCTCTAGATCTCTCAGATGAGGGATCCATTTATAGATGTCTTGCAAAGTGTGAGTTAGCTCTGGGCTTTTGATTAGTGTCATTCCACTGATAGTTCTTGGTTCCACTTGGAGATTTCATGATCTCTTACTCATCCCTGGGCGAATTCAGAGAGGCAAGTGTCACAGGAGAAGTTTCTGGAAGATTCCATGACCATCCACCTTGCAAACTATCTCTGCCATTTGTCTATTCTTTCTCATCACACCCCACAGAAGGCCATTTCAGTATGCATCGCACCTGGCCAATTAGGCAATCAGTATGCATCACACCTTGCCCATGGAGCAGTCTGTATGGTCCAGTTTTGGCCAGTTCTGAGTAGTTTTTCAAGTGGAACTTCTGGGAAATGATGTAATTAGTTGACCATGATCTGTTAGGGTGTGAAACAAAAATTTTAGGGACTTAAGGAGCCCTTATTTTATGGACATATGAGTTTGGGGTTGCAGTGCCCAAATATGTCTAAAACCAGATGGATTGCCTACCTTAACCGACTACAGCTGTCTAATGAGACGGTGGCCATTGAATTTCTACAGAATTTGCAAGAAGATCATTCCATGGTGAGGGGAGGCAAATAACAGTAACATATGTGATAATTGCTGAAGTATCAGGACTGCCAGCTATTGGGCCAGTATGGACCCAAAAAAAAGTGAGACTCCAAGACGTTGTAACCATCTTCTGGGATGAAGGACAGAGCCTTACTATCAAAGGAAAAGGAGTCCTGCCTACAACCTGGGAGAACCTTGGGCAGAATTAGCCAGGATTGTGCAAAGCTACATCACATGTGATGGTAGAAAAGACGTGGTAAGACCACAACATCTCAAACTATTAGTTGTATTAAAAAAAAATGTGTTGTGAATTTGCCCGCATACTTAAATTCTTTAATGCATGATGCTTCTAGAAGTATGAGAAAATCTCATCATGTAGAAACGGTAGTAATTCATCATGGCTTAATTCGGATAATAGTAAATTATAGTCTCTCTCAATAGTAGAGTAGTTGGGAAGAATTGATATTCTTAATAGATGGGGTTTGGCCTTACCAGCCCCAAAACGAAAAAGAATTGCTAGCACATCACTTAGCCCACAGAAATGCAGACAATCTACCAGACTGGGGAGAAGCAGAGGAATGTTGGGAAATCCCCAAGAAAACAATAGTTAGCCATTAGATATATATGACTCAGAGAACGAGAAACCCCCACAACTTGAAGGAGGGGAAATGAAGAGGAAGAATTAGAAGAAAATGAAGAAGAGGAACCAAAAGAGGAAATTGACCACTCCGGCGAGGAAGAAGGGGCGGAAGCAGAGCAACCCGGTGAAATCCCATTACAAAACCCTATGCAGGAAGATGAATTGGCCCAAATTTTGGCTAATATGGGGGAGTATATCCAGCCCCACAGCCCACTTAAGCTTGATGTTGAGGCAGGACCATCACAAGAACACTCTGCTCACAATAAGAGTGCATATGAAGAAATGAACGATGAGGAAGAAGAGGAAAGGCAATCACAGGAACACTCTACTCATAGTGAGAGTGCATTCGAAGAAATGAATGAAGAAGAAGAAGTAGAAGCGGAAGCCGCCCGGGAAATAGCAGATCAACCCAGGGTTTCCTCCCCTGAGAAACCTAATCAGGAGAACGGGTTAGATCTGTGGGTAAGGGTTGAACCAAGAAACCCATTACAACTGTGGAATAAGCATAGAAACTTAATGAGAAAGAAGGGTGTGATCCAGACACTGGGACCCATTCTCACAACAGTTGTCCAGCAAGGGGTAGAATACTTCCTATCCATCAAAGACCTTGTCATAGCAGCACCTAAACTTTGATGCAAGGCTGCCAATCGAAATGTTCAGGACAAAGAGCCATTCAATTATGAAAATTTTAAGTTAGTTGCTGATCGCTTGGTTACCTATAGTAACCTCACCCTGAGAGAAGGCCCGTATTAGTTAGGTTGTAGGTTTCGAAGTCCAATAATCTGGTATCCTGCACTAGGGTATAAGGCCCTATATGAGTTGCCTGAAGGCCAGACAGGGCATATTTTTGAAGTTTTAGCTAGACATGGTTTTATACCACTGCATGAAAATCCTTCTCCAGCATATTCCCTAACTGCCTTGCATGTCAATTACAATATTTTCATGAGGGCATGAAAAAGGGTAAGTAGGGGGGTGTGTTTAGTATTGGAAAAGGTATGTATTTATCATTTATTTCTTTATATTTTCCTCTAAATCATAACTTCTTTACATTCTATGTTGGTAATATGTTAAAGAATTATGATAGAATTAAGGAAATTTGTGATTGATGTGAAATGACTAATTATTGTCTTTTTCTATGCAGAAAGTGAAGAAAATGGAAAATCACTATTAAGGAGGAAAAGACAAAGCAGAACCAACTGCTATCCCTTTGACAGGAAGCCGTATCCAGGCGAGGAGATCAAGATCGGAGCACATAACCCAGGAAAAGGAAGAGGAAACATGGTATCAGCGCAAAAAGACAAAATATTAACTGAAGATCAAAGATGTAGTGAATCCCTCAGGATCCTTTGATCCTGAGGGATCGCTATTTCAAAGCTTATCGGTACTCTTGATACTTTTGCCTGGCTGTTATAAAAAGGGACAACACTGGTGGCTAAGGGGAAGATTATTATCAATTTGTAGAACTTACTGTTGTAATCTTAACTTTGATCATCGACTCTCTTTGAAGAGCGATAGCTGTAACTTTGTGATTTATGATTAATATATAACTCAGTTGCTATTCCATTACCTAATTCTGGAGTAATCGCAGCAGTGCTTCCCTGGCAGCTAAGCGCCCAACCCTAGTGGATCACTTACTTCTTGTATCATTATTTTATGATTACAGTCGTGTGTGGTTTGATTTCCTTTGCATTTCTTTAATTCACTTTACTCATTAATCTTTTGTTTCTGAACATTTCATTAAATTGCTCTGTTATATCGAAATTGTATTTGGATAGCAAGATTATTATTCACAGCCTGAAATGTTATGTTGTTCATTCTGAGATAACATTGTACTATATAATTTGGATTTTGTTGTTCATTTACATATTGGTATTGCTGTTCATTTACAGTTGCGATTGTTGTTCATTTAGCTACGGTTTACTTAAAATTGAGATTGTTGTTCATTTAACTGCTGTTTAGTTATAAATGCAATTGTCGTTCCTTTATATCTTTGGTTAATGTCCCACACGCTAGAATAAGATTACTGATTCTACATCACTATGTGTTTACACCTAATTAGGTTTACTGTTCAATTCCTGTAGATTTACTTCGGTTTGTTATTCCTTTCTTAGATTTCTTTTGAATTCCCTTATTAGTTTAGATTGTTGTTCAATTTCTTTATTAGTTAAAGATTGCTATTAAATTCATTTAAGATTGCTGCTTAAATCAGCTCTGTAGATTAAGCTTTGTTGTTCGATCTTTTCAATAGATTAGTTTCTATTCCTTTTTTGAAAATTGAATTGTCATTTCCAGAATTTGCTTTGGTGTGAATAGAAAGATCTACAACTGTAACAAACATTGACTGATGTTGTCTAAGTTCTCAGGTTGGAGGTCTTGTCTATAATTGATTTACATTTACATCAGTTTACAAGGGAAAGAGTTATCATTACTTCATCCTTGACTGATGATTGCTATAGTTTCTTGAGTGAATGATTTAGTTACAAAGTCTTTAAGTTTCTTGCCATTATAATTAGATTTTGTTTCCAGCATTTATTTACTTTTGTAAGCACTATACTACAAACATTACTCTTGAACAAGTGATTGCCTCAGACTGAGTACACTCTTGAGATAAAAAATAGTACCTGGATTGATAATTAATGTAGGGTAAATAGAGGTTAAAAAGACCCTTTTTACAACTCGACAGCTAATAAGACCACTCATCGTAGATGTTCCTTAGGGAAGTGTAAAACAACCAAGTGAAAGCGTATGATCGGCCAAAGAGATGGTGATGATGGAATGAAAAAACCAAGGCTCATCTAGCAAAATTTGGCTAATAGAAACAACAATCATGAGATTTAAAGTGGCAATGGTTTCATTTTCACACAATCTTGAAACATGGGAAACTATGCTTGAGTATACTTGAACATGGTTTCATTTTTTCACAATATTGTTGCATAAACAAACTATGATTGGGTTTGGTTTCATTTTTACACAAGCTTGAAACAAAGATAAACCATGCTTGAGATAAGTTTTCATGCCCCCAGAATAATGACTCAATTCGAGGTACATACCCCCCAAGCTTCATTTCATTCACCTAAGTAGACTACTGGTTACTAACATGTGGATGGAATAAAGGTTTACTTACAAGATCAAGTGAAATACTCGACTGGGATTTTATGAGATCTAATCAAAAGACTCGAATTGGAAGGGGATTTGTTTCATTTTTTAATGATCTTGACATAGGAAAAGAACCATGCTCATGACACCTTATTTCATTTTTTAATGAGGTTGACATAGTAAAAGAACTATCTTCATGGGGACCTATTTCATTTTTTAATGAGGTTGACATAGTAAAAGAACTATCCTCGTGGAGATCTATTTCATTTTTTAATGAGTTTGACATAGTAAAATAACTATCCTCATGGTCCTTGTTTCATTTCTTAACGAGATTTACACAAGATAAGGAACTCTGCTCCAAGCCCTTGATCAAAGACCAAAAGAGGCCATGGCTTCTAAGAGGTTCTCATCAGATGGGAGAACATCACTCTAGAAGGTATACATGTCTAGGGATCCAAATTAAAGATCAAGCTCCAATGCCCCCAATACATGATGTACTACATCACCTACTAGATCATTAGTAGATGTGGGCATGGAACAGGTGGCCATGTAATTAACTTGTGGAGGGGGGGGAATATTGCTTGCATATAAGAACCATTTAGAGATGATGGTTGATTGGGGGTTGATTCAGGACCAATGAATGTAAGTTGATGAATGATCAAAATTCTTCCTTCATGTGGGAAACACATCACTCGAAAGAGAGAAGGGACAAGAGCTCCCATAACATAAACATAGTCACGACCAAGGATTAGATTAAAATCTAAAGGGCCTTGGACAACCATCACGTCTATATAGACAATATTTCCTCCCAAATTAATAGTTAACTTAGGAAGGATCCCTAACGGTTGACTCGTTCCTCTGTTAAAAGCTAACAGATTGTGGGTGACAAGGACAAGCTGAGGAGAACCTAAATCTTGCCAAGCAGTTGAGGGTAGAATGTTAACAAATGCGCCCTCATCTATGACTATGCTAGATATGGCCATATTATAAGCCTGTATTGTAATCTGGAAAGGAACATAAGACGAAAGACGATATCTTGCCAATCGACTCCAATCAAAAGAAGTGACTAAACTACTTTGAGGGGGCATCATAGGAATGTGAGAACTACCCTCTTGAGTTATGGAAATAGGAGAACTACTCTCATGCACCTCGGGAATAGGAGGATTTCCCTCCATTTCATTAAAAATTGAAGAAACTAGAAGAACCTAAGTGGTATGAGGTTCAATCTCTACCTGAACGGTATGCTTAGATGAAGGTGGAGTGAGGTCTACCACTTTCTCAACCAATGGTTGTTCGAGAACAGACTCATGAGACTCACTTTCAGAGAGAGCGGGGCTGAGCAAAGATGAATTTTGATCAATCACTGGATCAGCTAGTGAAGGATTAGGGGAAAGCTTCAGATAACCAATCTGAAGACAAGGCTGAGAAGCTGTAAGGTTTTCCAACTCTTTGGAAGCCTCATCCAGAAGAGGACAAAGGTGAATGGGATGATTACCTTCACACAACTTACACGGAAATTTGACTTTTCCATTTTTCCCATGGACCTTATTATTACTAGTTGAAGGTTTATCACCAACATGATCGCCAGAGGCTGATAAAAAAGGTTGATGTGAACCTGTGGACCACACTTCTAATACCTTGGGAATATCAGGACAATTTCAAAGAAGGCAGACACCCTTACATTACATGCAAGTAAATTTTACTTTACAGGGCTGGTTGGAATATTTTTCTACATCAGTTGCATCCGTAGCAATGGATGCTTGGTTGCCCCCTTACTTATTTTGCTTCTTCTTCTTAGCTTCCTGGTTACTAGAATCTAGACTTTCATCGGGCGAAGAGGAGGAACAGGGTGAAGAAACAGGTGAAGAAGGCGAGGGGTCAACTTTAGGATCAACATGAGGTTGATATTTTTTAGGTGGAGGAGAACTTGATTGAAAAGAAATTTCGACACTCAGAATCACCAAGGCCGAAAATAACCAAATCGAAAAACCAATGGTAAAACTAGGAAGGGACAATGTTTCCATATAGGGAGCACCAATATTTCCAAAAGAATGAAAAGGACTAGAATTCCCATTAGAGGGATTTCCTTGACTAGTAGACTCAGGAAATGTTGGCATCAATCTCAACCTAATATCTACTGAGTATTTCCACATGAAGGATGTTCCGTGGTCAATTAATTGATATTAGAAATAAAAAAAAAATGAAATAAGGGTAAGCTAGGAAAGAGGGTTTACCGAGTATCCATGAATTGCTATATACACCTTAGTCAAAACCAAGGACTTAACGTATGTTGGCCAATGTCCCTGAATGATGTGTTCAGCGTATCACGTCTATAAGGTGGCTGACTTGGTTACGTATGGCTAAAGTATAGCAACCTAGTGGGGTCTTCCAATATATACTTGATGGTACGGGGAACACAAGTCTGTGTTAGTGCTATCTAATGCATAACCGTTTGGTGAGAGCGTTCCGATATACTTACCATACAATATTGCCTTCGATATACCCTAGAGTACCAGAGAACCTCTGATATACTTCCATACCGGAATGAGATTTCACCCCTGGGATATAATGCAGGTAGTTAATGACAATTGCTAGGTTTATAGACGTCGGAACACATCTCTAGCCTAGACCTCTAAATATTTGCGTTAAGTTTCAAATGCTCCTTAGGCTAACTAAGTAAATTTTAATGTTTTTCTTGAATTAATTTTTCAATTTTTGGCTCAGATGATGTCACCTAAACCCTAAAATCAAAGTAAATGAGAAAAATGAAACTTTTCACTTCGATGAATGCTATACTAGCAAGGGAAGAGAGTTCAATCAATCAATGCAGCAAATAAGATAATGCATCAAAGAACATGCCCCCACTAACTTTCACTTTCGTCTTCCAAATGCAACGCCAAAAGTAAAAATGATTTCCACTTTTCACTATCCTAAATGCAACTTTTTTGAAAGAAAAATGATTTTACTCTACAAAGATGCACTTATGTGAATTTTTCTTTTCTTTTCGTTTTGAATGATTTGATGCATCTAATACAGTTTTTAGCTTTCAATCACTGAAAAATGTGATCTATTTTCAATGATGAATCTTGAAAAATAACTTTTCAATGCAACTAATTTAATGCTTTTTCAAGAAAATTAAATTTCAAAAGACAAGCTAAAACAAATGAAAAACAACGTTTTCAATGATTTCCACAAAAACAACACTTAATCAATCACAAAACCAACATATCAATGATACCAACAAGTAGCAAGCAATGAGAAATTGACTAGAAACCCTAGAACTTAATTAGATTTCACTTTGAAGCCAATGAAAAAATTTTTGCAAATTGATCAAGGCAACCAATCAAAAAACACTGTCAAATCAAAGCATATATGATGGGAAAATAACACAGGGGCCAAGACACACTGGATTCTAAGGCAGAAACCTTAAAAATTCTCACATTCAAGGATGAGCTCCTAGTGTTGATGACAAGGTCATCAACACTACTTTTCATTGCAAAAAGTGTGCGGTCAACACTATTTTTCATAGAAAAAAATCTTGTTGGTCTTCAGCAAGGGTAAACATTGGAGAAAAGGCTTTTTAGCACAACTGTAAATTAAAAACAAGTGCTTCCAGCATGACTGTCACTAATCAAAATTGTGTTGAGAAAGGAATATGCGCAAAAAAAAAATCACAAACACTCCAGACTTAGCACTCCAAGGTAGCAATCAGTGATTGTGAAAACCTATATCAACCGAAACTAATTGAGAACAAGATGGTTAGTCAAACTTCTCAAGTGATCAGTTGAGAAAGGAGAATGAACAAGCTATAACTTCACCAATGGAGTCACCATTTTGTTTTGAAGGAAATCCCCTATGCGGACAGAGATGATCCCTCTAGCCCAATGAGTGATCATGCAATAAGAAAGAGGAACCTACCTTGTTCTGATGCTAATCTCTCATTCCTCAGAGATTGCTTTGAATCTTTCGCTCCAAGCGTCGCTCCTAGGTCATTCTTCATGTCCAGAAACCTACAAGGAAGATCAAGGTACTATACAAGATACAAGAACATATATAACATATATCAAGCATAAACTACGTAATAGATCAAGGAACATTAAGCTACTCACATAAATATGTATAAAATTATGGAAAGTGAACATAAGATGTATATATTAAGAAACTAGAAAGGGAAGCATACAACCTATGCCTTGATGTTGAGGCCTTCCTTTGGGTGGATGTCCAAGTCCAAGATAAGACTCTTCAAGCACTCCTTATCCAATCTAGAATGGGAAGCATGTAAGCATAATCTTAATGTAAGGATGTAGCAATCAATGACTAATCATTTGGGAATGGAAGGGAGTGAATTTATAGGAAGGGAGAGGGAGTTAGGGATCCAGAAAAGAGGGAGGAAGGTCCACATATCAAGGGGAAATCCCATTATGATAATATAAAGAGGCCCAAATGAGAGATCTCGACCATATAAACAAAAACCAATATCCATCTTGTTGTTCCCGAAGGTTCTACTGAGCAAAGCTTCTCCTCCAGTTTGGGAAAGCCTGCAAGAAGGAGTCCAACATGAATTTTCCTATGAAAACCCATGCTGGAAGAATGAGTGTATAACTGAGAAACTTTCCATCAGCACGGGCAGGCGGTCGAGAAAAACCTGTTGATTCCAAAAAATAGGTTTTTAGGCAACTTTCTCTAGAATGATTTCTAGGTAGCTTTCCTTTGATTCTTCATGGAGGTTTTGGTCTGTATATCATGATGGATATTCTGCATAGTAGTCAATGTTTTGGCACTCTGGTATATGACACAAGAAGTGAACAGGAGACATGACAAAATATTGTGTAACAAGAGGTAACCACAAACCTATTTTGGCTAGAAAACTGGCCTTTTCCAACTAGAGGGGGCTCCCTCACTTGAAATAAAGTCAATCACTTGATATAAATTCAAATTGTGTAAACAATAATGCTTAAGGACATACGAAAGAGGCTAGATATGTGAAGGTAAAATAAGACTTAATGATGATGGTTGATAGACTTGACAGGGAGGGCCACTGGGCATGGAATTATGATTCATATTTTTACACAAAATTCTCAGAGTTTACATGAGAAACTTATGAAAACAGAGGCAAGGCAGGTATTATTTCAAGCCATAACATCTCTCATAGCATAATGATTGAGTTTTGAAAGTAACTTGAGAATACAAAAAGATATCCAATTACATGTAATAGAGCATGAAATGAATTCTGCAACATATATCTTATGATCAAATATCGAGAAGAATACCATAAAGGAGAACTTAACTAAGGGTGAATTATGTCATAGTTTAAAAAGGAAAACAAGCATTCAGAGCATCAGCATAGATGAATCCTGAGAATTTTTTTAGATCCAATTTAAAAGTGAAATTTAATAAAGACATAGAGACCAACATGCATATAAGAAGAGTCACAAAACTTGAAATCCATACTACAAGAATCTTTGGTCAAGTAACAAATTCTCTTCGCTGATAATTTTATTTCAGCAAAACAAAACACATACACAGGCCTTCTCCCCAAATCCGAACTCTATTATCATATCGTGTTCATTTTAAATACATTTAGACATAATGAAAAATCATAAACTAAGTACAATGTATCTTTCATCCACTAAGAGGATCGAAATAACTCAACTTAGAAACATCAAGTCTTAAAGTTGAAACTAGGATAAGGCTAAGATAAAAAATGAAACATTATTTTTAAGAAAAACAACCTTATCTTATCTAGCTATTTCATCCTTATCCATTCATCCCTATCCCTTTCACTAATATAACAATTGAAAGGTTCAAAAACAACTGAAAAACAAAACAACCGAGTGGTGATTTGCACAATAGACTCCAACTTAGCATAGTCATAGGCCATACCGAATGAAACTGAGCTGATGGCTATGATGACCATGCTGCTGAGTTACATTAGCACCCACCAAATGTTCCTTCCCACGTGTGCAGACCTTAGAAATTCCCAGTGACTAGTTTCGCAACAGTTGCGCAACAAAATTTCAAATTTTTGGGTTTGATTGTCATTTCCCGCTATGAAACAATGCAATATCCACTAAGTCATCTCATATACCTTATGGCTCCCAACAAGCACCAAAAATCCAAAAATATTCACAGTTTTCCTCAAAAACAAGTAACCCTTGGTAACTGTAAAATGAGCCATTAACTACACAAATTTAACGTTTAACAAATGAGACAGAGTATGTAATCAAAAGGAGACAACATAGCTATCTCCTTCTCTTTTTACTGGATGAGGGTTTTATCTCTTTTTTGGATGTTTCTTTGACTCCCTTAGCTAGCTGTGCTACTATAGGCAAATCACTAGGTGGTTGTTTTGACTGTTTGACCTTCTTAAGTTGTCTCCTAGCCTTTGCCAGTTTCTACTTCATCACCCTCAATGTTTTCCTCAAAATCATATTTCTCGTGTAATAATTCTTTAGTTGTCTATGCAGGGGAAGAGTCCATTTCATGAATACTTTGGCTTTGTCAACTGCATCAAAAGATTTTTCAACTCGAACATCATCTTCTGATATGGTATCAATGATGACCCTTTTATAGATTTCAGTATTATTTGTTATCTGATTAATTTTCCTTTAGCAGACCTCAATCTCCTCAAACAACATTTGACACTCCTTCCATTCATCAAATTATGGCTTCTATTTTGTTTGAAAGGCTTCTTTCATCTTCTCTTTCCATTTAGGTGTTGAAATTGTCATAGGCTTCCTCAGTTGCACATTGGGTTCTCTTACCTCCTCCACATCAATAACCTGTTTTCCTTTTTCTTGAGTTGTGGGTCTAGGAGGCTTCTTGGACATGTCACTTTATTTTTGTTGGGATACCTTTTCTACTATGTACGTAAGCTCTTTGGTTTCTTTCTGTAAATAAGTAATTTTAAGATGGCCTTTGGCAAGGTTGTCTTGCAATTTTGTGAGTTCAAGATCTTTGTCCTCCACCTGAACATCTTGTTCCTCCCCTGTAATGTGCTTTGGCATATCTTCTGAAAACACAATGGTCTTTTGAGGAGTTGGATCCTCATCTAACTGCTTTGTAGAAGATCTAGTCCTCAATCTAGTCCTTGGCCTATCTAGAAAGTGTGCTTCTTCTTATGCCATTAGGATCTTGCCTTTTCCTCTACTAGCTGCTCCCTTATCCTTCACTGATTCTTTCACTGATTCCTTCACTGTGTCTTCATCGTTAGGCTATTCCTCATGTGCTTCCATTGGAGAAATGTCCGCATGATCCAGGAGACCTATAGTTGACAAGAAACTATCCCAAGACATATTTAGTTTCTCTAACTCATGCAAAACCAATAGTTTGATCAGTGCATAATGAAATAAACTAGGAAATTGTTTGTCTCCTTTTGACTGAACCCTTTATGCTATCTTTCCCAGGCTTTTAAATAGATAATAGGGTAAATTCAAGATACTTTTAGTAGTGAAGTGGATAAGGAATCTAATGTGGTATTGATACACCTTGCTAAAGTGGCCTTCACATGTAAAGTATCTCTGGATCACCTTTAACAGTTGATTGTACTGATTCAAAAAATAAATCCTTGGAAATGTGGTGTCATATTTGTCCTTGTATTAGGGATTTACAAACTCTTTAAAGTGTGACACATCTAATTCCTTCCCTTTCAACCAACTCTCACCCTATAAAGGAATTTTTGTAGCTTGAGAAATGGTTTCCTTAGACACCGTAAACTCCAAATCACCAATTTTGATCTTATCACCTTTGACGTTTAGGGAAAAGATGCTTGGAAGTTGAAAATGATGGTCATGTACTTGGACTTTCTCACAAAAGGATATGCACCCTGTTTGTTTAAATTCTACTCTAATTGCAGTGTCAAAGTTCACCATGTCTAGACTCCCAGGCTTAATACAAACCACTTCTAATCCTTTTTTTTTTTGCCTCTGCTTCCTAGGACTTTCATCTAGATTTTTGAAACCTACAACACAGAGTTCAACTATGTTTCATGGCACACCAATTATATGGAGGAAAGGTCAACTGAAAGCATAATGGAAAAAATGACAATGCAACGCAAAGAGGTGTCTGATAGGTTTTTTCACTAAAGTTAAATGGCTTTGTTGTTGGTGCTCTAACAACCCTTTTTTCCATGTAGTGTATACGATGTGTATGGAAGAAAATTATAAAATTCAACTACCAATATTATGGATTATCACACCTTAACTCATATAAATGGCATGCAAACCCTAAGCATTTAAAACTGTCCCAAACTCAGATCAAACTGTAGGAAGGGTTTGCTTAACGATTGTGCAACAACATATACAAACTTTATCAATTGATGTCTAACTATTTTTTGAAGGAAAACTATGGATGGAAAAGGATATCTCCTACCTCAAACAATAAGAAAACCTAATTTTAAGCGGTGGGAGATCTTTGCAAGGAGCTGGAGGTGGTTGTGCAATAGTTTCACAGTGACTGTGTAGCTCCAAAACTTGTGCAATTATTGCATAGCAATTTCCCCACAGTTGATTTTTCCTTTCCTTCGACCCCTGTTGGACTGCTCTCAACCTTGTGCTATGTAACTGTCAATTTTTTCTAGAGAAGGGTGCAAACTGTAGAGTGGAGAAATATTGAGGGCAGTGTGAAAAGAAATTTAAAAATGTGAGCCTTATTCTTTGTTTAGTCATGGGTATGAACTTATGATAAAGGGTTATTATGATCATGAATTATAGATGATGGTAATGAGTTGTGGAGGGGTGTAGTAGCAATAATGAGGAGAGCAGAGTTAAGTGGGGGTGCATATGATGTTAAATGTAAATGTAGGGTATTTATGGAAGGGAGTACATGAAATGGGGTATATGAAAGGAGTATAGGAATGGAAAAATTATATGGTAAGGGTAAATAAAAGGGATCATGAGTTGTGAATGGTGGAAAAGGGCGTGGTGAACAATACTAACAACATACTCAACAAAACCTTAATAAATTAATGAAACTTGTTTTATTCATGGTTCTGACCAGTGATACATAACCCTTGAACCCTAAATGACTTTATATGAGAAAATGACTTGATGACATTCTCATAGACTCAAACTCTCTCAAATTTTGTTTTTTGTTTAAGGACCCTCTATGAAAAAATTGTAGTGATCCTAGACAATAACTCTTTAGACTATGACAGTAGCAGTTCATAGGCTAAACAGCTACACAAAATCTCAAATTGCTCCAAAAAATGTCAAAATGAATGAAAAAGGCAAAGACAATTGATCCCTAATCCCTAGGAGCCTAACAAGTAGCACCTTTGTTGTGTAGAATTCCAAAACTTGAAATATAATAGTTTCTAAGACTAATGGATTGTAATGTTATGCATACATATGCATATGTGTATAGATAGGGCTTGACCTTAAGAGATCAATGGCAAAACCTCGTCCCATCGTAACATGACATGTGGGCCCCATCAGGTAGTTGAATGAACCTTTTCATGAAGAGGCTCAAGTCAATGGGTTGATACCAACCATCGGCCATAAAATGGATGTGCACGAGGAGGTATGTGAGTTGGTTGTATAGTGGAACTCGACCCAATGGAACTAGGCCTTATGGACTCTATCAAACCATCGGGAGATTTTAAGCTGATAGTTGTGTGGGGGTGCCTATGTGCGGAGGTTTATAGGCCAGAATATTGAGTTGACATGTTACAAGCGTGGACTTATTGGCATTATGGTTCTATGTTTTCCTTAATGAAAAGCAAGATGCATTCATAGGAACTCCACAGGTCTCACAGGAACAGTACAAGTGAAAAATTCAGTTGGTTAGTGTCAATTAGTCATTAGTTATGCACATGTGGTTGGTTAGTAACATGAATGTGAGACTATAGTCATTATGGATATCATGACTAGACAATTTATTTATGGTGGTTATACTAACAATTCGCTACTAATGGTGGAAGTTACAAATGGACCAATTCATTATGGTGGTAATTATTTTCTAGTGGGTTTATTATTATTATGAATAGATGAAATTGTTGAAGTCCTGATAATATTTGGACCAAATATATTTCACAAAGAGTATTTTATTAAGGGAATTTGGTCACTAATTCGATGGGAAAATTCATAATTAAAATATATTATTAAAGTCGTCCTTGAACAAATCCTAGGACCAATCAATATTTAATTGATTTGGTCAAATACCATTGAAACATTTTAGTTGTGCAAGCCCATGGTTTCAGTAGATCGCCAAACCTATAAATTTCATTGTGAAGAGACATTTGAGTGTGGTTGCTCTGATATCAATCTCCTTTGTTGGGTGGACACTTCTAATATTAATTCATCGCATCAATTGACACAAGGTGAGATATTTTTCAAACTTATTGATTTGAGGTCTCAAGGTATGAATCTGTTTGCATTAAATATTCAAAGGTTGTCATCATTGTTCTGAAGTGATGTGGGCTGCATGGTAATTTATCTAGCCCTTGCCTCTACTTCAAACATTAATTTTCCTTGCGCTAATGTTTTTGTCTATGTGTTGACCTATGTTTGGTCTTACATTTATACGTATTGATATTTGCCTTTATGTTGGCATATTAACCTTGGATCTGCATTGATAAGATTTGCATTGACATTTAATTGATCTTATGTTGATATATTTTCCTCTATGCATGAATATGACTCTTATTTTTATGACTGATCGGGCTCTATATTAATATTGTACTACATTAATCTATGTATTTGGTTTTTCTATATGGTGATTTAATTTATCCTCATTTGATATTCAACCTTACATGATGTTGAAGTATGTACACAAGATTGAGAAATTGTGAATTTGGTTTTGCATTGATATCTAGACAATATGTTTTGCATAGCTTGGGAAATAATTTTATCCTTGAATAAAGTTTGGTAAAATTGACTTGATCTAGATACTATACATTAGATATCGATTTGGCTGGTCTTGTTCCTTAGTTTGGTACATGAATAAACACCCAATGCAAGCTGGTAAGAATATTGAAGTTTGACGTTTGGTATGTGTGCAAGACTAGGTAGATGCAGTGTAAATTTAAAATCTTATTGTATGGTTGCTTCTAATTTTATGAATGATGAAAAGCTAGATTACAAAAATTGTGTTCCTGTGAGATTATATTGTGCCCACAGAAGTAGAATACACACTTGCTACTTTTGGTTTTCTATTTTATGTTTGTGAGAATCAATTAATCAGTGCATTGGAAATCCATGTAATCTGGATTGTTCAAACATATCACTTTTACTTGGCTTTGTTAAATATTGGAAACTCATTGATTTAGTGCACATTCTCTTTATGAATTTTATATGTTAACTATTGGTGCTTTCTCTTCTTAAATATTTGGATACAAGAATTCTATGATCTAGCTCAAAATGCACAATATTTCCCTTTAAATCATAGTACGATGATATAATTAACTAAAAATGCACACTAGTAATCTATGGTGATTGAAAAATGAATGCACATAGATTAGAATGGTAGTGTGCACTTAGGGGCAGAACTTTTGTTTCATTTATAGATTGATGCTTTGATAGCAGTTATGTGTTTTGAAAGAACATATATGAGATAAATGCAGGGTGTAGTAGTTCATGAAAAAAGGGTTTGTTGATAGAGCTAATGGTTCTCTTCCTCGTTGCTTCTATTATGATAAGGGTTTGAGTTTATAACTCATGTTGTTGTTTGTCTTCTATTTCTAAGAGACTATATGTTTCATGTCTAAGTATGTTGCTTGACTGTGATGTTATGTGTTGATATATATTGAGAGAGATGCTTGAGACAAGAGTATTGACAAGATTCGTATTACAATAATTTACTTCCTATGACAATAGTATTATTCTTGTGATGACAACGCGATTCCTATGACAAAATTCAATCTTGATGAATATGGATCTATGATATGTCCTTATACTTGTTTTGATATATGACAATATTGTCGTGAAGAGAATTGACTTGATGATATACAATTTGAATTGGTATCTGATGAATTAGGATTTGATAAACCATCACATGATCTGTTAAATCTTGTTCACATTCAGAGATTACATTTGTTTCACATTGAGTTTGGTTGTAACGTCCCCAAGTTAAGTTTACATGTTAATAAATGGGCATTATAAAAGGAAAAAATCAAACCAAAGTCATGGGACACGTAATCCAAGTTGAATGAGGAGAAAACATTATAATGGGCATGACTTGTAGTTGTTATTGGCTATGGAAATTGGACTTTGATTAGCAAAAGGGAAAAGGTAATAAATGGAAATTTAACATAAGAAATAAAGGAAAATAAGATAAAATTAAGATGAAGAGACAAGAATATGCATGCAAGGGAAAATGAAGGAAAATGAAGGAAAAGAAAATGAAAATGAAATAAAATAAGAGAGAGAACATTCTAGCATTTGACTCATTGGACACCCTTAGAAATTCGAGAATTCACTTGGACATTTAAGTATTATCACTTGGACTTAGAGAGAGAGAGAGAGAGAGAGAGAGAGAGAGAACTTGAACACAAGCAAGAATCATGGAAGCAAGAAAATGAATTCACGGGCAACGAAGAAGAAGGTTGGAAAAGAAGCTACAATAGGAGGACATTGTAGGTAACAGGTTGCATGTGTGGTTCCTAGCTGAGATTTGAATGCATGGTACATGCATTTGGTTATTTAATAACTTTGTTTTCAATGGAATAGGATTTTCCTAGTTTGAAAGTGGTTCAAACGCTTACCTTTTCCATTTCCTGGATAAACATGATGTTGTGGGCTCCTTATTTTGGTTAAGATTTGAATGGCTAGTAGACTTTGGATATTGGTTGAGGTATTCTCAAGACAATTCCCAAGGGTTGAGGATTGATATGGTGTTTCTCCTGGAACTCTTGATAGGTAGGCGGAGACAGGAAAATTCCTCTAGGTATAGTGAAGAAAATATGAGGCATCCAAGATTGTTTTTGTGACTAGTGATTTCTGGACCAGTTGAGATTGAATCACTGTGGTATAGGGTAGAGGAGGTTTAGCCTATATATTTCCTGGTTTTTTTCTTTTTGGTTTATCCCATGTGATCCCACATTCATGCTTGGAATATGGCATGGGGATGATTGGTTGAAAGAAAGAATTTGTTCAGCCAAATATATGGTCAAGAGGTATGTGGAAGTCCCTTACTTGTTTCGTAGTATGAATATATTATTATGTGTTATCCTTTATTGATGATCACTGAGCATAATTGTTGATTTACTATTGTTTTTATGACTGGTTAGTCATTGCTTCATTCTAGTTAAATGTTGGTTATATGCATGGTATATTTCTCATTATATGATGTGCTCTTGATCTGGATCTAATTCATGGTTTAATGGTTCATGGTTGATTTATATGAATGAATGTGCTAATATATGTTTTATTGAATATATTAAAAGAGGGAAGTAATCCTTCTTGATGAACATCTAATGAAACTAATAAAATTAGTGAAAAAAACTATGCATCCATGACATACAGGTACCATGGTCACAGAGTGTTTGTAAATATTAATAACATGTGCAAGGGAAGTTAGACCCCATTTTTGTAACTGCATCTAGGAATTTGAGTCATGCATAATAACTCTTAGCTCATGTTTACCCTAGTAAGTATGTTAAAGTGGGTAAATGTGGGGTGGGGTGCTACAAAGTGGTACCTATTGAATGAAGTGTAACTAGGTTCAGTCTTAATAAATGTACTTTTGATATTTGTACTTGTTATCACTCCAGCAAACTCTCCTAGGTTGTAGCTCGGAGATGCTTGGTAACATATAAATCTTCAATATCATTCTCTAAACTATTGGAATGGATTTGGGTTTGGATCAAGTCAGATGAATGTTTCAACTCTATCTTCACTCAAGACATGCATGAACACCTTTATCTTGACAAGGATTTCGACAACTAATGCTCAATAGTTTATAGATTTAATGAATAGATGGAGAATTCTGACTGTACCAGCAGACACATACATAAACACATATGAATGGCTAGCTACAAAAAGTAAATGAACCTTGCAAATCTAATTTATCAACGAAGAGATAAGATGACAGTTATCTGGCATTAGACACAGAAAAAACATGAATAACCTATTCAAGTGCAAGCTTAGAATAGAGGAGAAGACGGAAATTGAACATGTAACAACAAAAGAAGCTTGTATTACTGGAATGAAGATGAGACGCTGAGAGGAACAGAGTATCCACAGTCTCCAAAAGTTGAACCCTTATTACTTCAAACTTTCAGCCATTTATAGGCTTTTTACAATACTCTCGAACCCTCTTAGGCTCGAGACGTCTTAATCTATCCCCTCAGTCTTCTAACTACTTGATGCCATAACTATACCAACTTGAGCTCAGAGGGCTCTATTTCTAACAAACATGGTATTCAAATTCTGGTAATTTCTCTACGCTCTCAGGTGGCTCGCTTGTGTCAGTGATGTTCCATGATCATTTCTATTGGTTAGGCTGCATCGCGCTGTTGCTTTCTCCCCTTTCGGCCATGCATTCTGTTATTTCAATTCAACTATCCGACTGTCAAAAACATTGACAAAGCCACCAGATTTCCTCCCCAGGTGACTGATGGGAAATGGGGTACGGGGGCCATTGGATGGTGTGGATTGACAGTAGGGATGTTGGTCGGGCAGCAGAGGATGAACTGTGGTGATCGTGAACGAGGGCCATTGGATTGGGAGGAATGGAAGGAGGAGATTAATCGTTGGAGGCTTGAAGTCGTGGCGGAAGCAGAATAAGTCTGAGCCATTAGATCTCAGATGGGTAGATTGAACGGCTATCGAGCGAAGGAGGTGCTCGAAGGATAATGCCTAGGAGCAGTTTACTCAAGCGGGAATGGTTTATATCGAACGGTCATTGGGTGGTAAGCAGTAAAGGTCAGAGCCTGCCCAATGCCATTCATAGAGCACCACGTAGCAGCGGAGGAAGGAGAGGAAACCGCCTTATTGGGTAGTTATCCCTCTCGCTTGTTTCCCGAGTGATATGCGCGATAGTCATTAGATCTGGCGGAAATGATCTAATGGTGGTGATTGGTCAAGCGCATAATGTCGGCCAGATGAAGTGCAAAATGTCAAATCAGTGGGAATATCAATGGTGGGGGACACAAAGGTATGGGACGACCTCGAGAAATGTTCAAAGGGGCACATATGGATGGAACGGTAAGGTTTTGAGGGCTTTTGCACATTATTGTATGGGGGGAAAATGGATTAATTCACGTAGGGTGAAGGTGAAAGTGAGCTTTGTTATGATGGAGGGTCAGGTTAGGACATGAGTGAACGTGGATGGTAGTGGATGAGTGAGAAAAGTAAGGTGATGGACTATATGGGAACCTATCCATGACAACAGAATAAACCATTTCCCTCCTTTAGTCTTCAAAATAGCAGCACTGCACCTCAGGGCTAACACTGGCTCCTTCTGGGGATGAAAGCCTTCCTGTGAGGTTTCAAGAACTAAAGACTACTGCCTTTCTAGTAATGACCAAAAAAAGCTCATCTCCTAGTGTTCCATTGGGCACAGAGTTTATTTGCATAAAAAACAAAAACTGAAAAAAACCTATTACAACATTAAGTCCTTAAAGCCTCATATGACGTAAAGTTTCAAAAACTGCCCATTAATGGGCCATCAAAAACACCTTCCCCTTCCAAATTGTGCAGAATGAAAGTATTTTTCATCTAAACTTGAGCAATGACAAATGGTCCCGTCCATAAGGCATCAAGTTTACCATGGTTTCCCTTCTTTTCCTTCAATGCATACCATTTGAGAACCTAGTCACCAACCTGAAAACTGTCCATTTTTTCCTTTCTATTAAAGGATTCTTTGATCTTCTTCTAATGAATTCTTGACTTATCAACTAGTTGTTATCTGATCTATTGTAATTCAACCAAGTTACTCATTCTCCTCGCCATGTCATTCTATTCATCCTATTCTTCTTGCAATAATTTGGCCATAGGGAGAATCAGCTGGATAGGAAAAATAGCATCAGCACCATAACTAGCTGAAAGGGAGAATTTCCTATGCACTTCTTATTGGTAACTTTGTCAGCCCATAGTGCAAACTTCAACTTGGAATCCCAGCTCTTTTTTTGTCCTCCAATAGTTTTTTGATTATCCTTACAAGACTTTTCTTAGATGATTTTGCCAGGCCATTGCCTTGAGGATAATATGAGGTAGAATGCACCAATTGAGTGCCCATGGATTCACACATGTACACCAATTCTTCTGCCCTGAAATTTTTTGCATTATCAGTGACTAGTTTGGTTGGGCAACCAAATCTAGTGAAAATATTCTCATTCAAGAACTTTATGATAACCTGATGATTAGCATTTTTAGTGGGTATAGCCTCAATCCATTAGGTGAAATAATCAATGGCTACCAAGATCCATTTGTGCTGGCCATTGGAATGTGGATTGATCTCACCTATGAAGTCCAAGCCCCACTGTTGGAAGGGACCATTGGCATGTACTAGCTTCAAGGGCAGAGATTTTAGCTGTTGTCTTCCTACAAACCTCTGACATTTGTCACAAGACTTCACAAAAGAAAACACATCAGAGAATAGAGTAGGCCAATAATACCCAGATCTCAGGATCTTGTGGGATGTGGTTTTCCAATAATGATTCCCTCCATAGATGGTAGAATGGAACTGGTGCATGACTTCCACAGACTGTCCTTTGTCTAGACATCTCAAGAGGACCTTTGATGGGTCTCTCTAATAAAGCAGGTTTTTATTAATCCAGAACTTGGCAGATCTGAGCTTAATGGTATGGGCTTATCTTGAGATATGCCCTGGAGGGACTTATAGCTTCTGCAAAAAATGAACTACACTAGAATACCATTCACAGGTGGCTAGATTTTCAGCCAAAGACTAATTTTTCTCTTGCTCTTCTGATGATTCCTCTGTCTTCTCACCACCTAAATTTCAACCCATGCAATTGATGTGTAACGAAATACAATTTTCCTCAGCCATAAGCTTAGCCAAGCCTTGGCCTTTAATAGGCTTGGTGGGCTTCACCTCTATGTTGAACTCTATGAATTTTGCAATCCATTTAGCTATCTTTCCATCAATATCTGGCTGAGTTAAGACATATTTTACTGAGGCTGAAGGTACATACGCAACCAATTTGGAATGTAGAATATAAATTATGAATGCCTTAAAGATTCTATGAGAGCATAAGCTTTTTTTTCAATAAGGTCATACCTTAGTTCAACATCCCTCACAGTTTTGTTGAAAAAGGCAACAGGGTGCTCTACACCTTCATCATTTTTCTGCTATAAAACTATTGCAAGTGTATCATAAGAGGAAAAAGAGAAGATATAAAACTCCCTGGTATAATATGGACTGATTAGAGTGGGAGATTTCATGATAGCTTCTTTGATGGCTTCAAAAGAGCTTCTTGCACCATCTATCCATTTTATTTCTAATCCTTTCTTCAGCATGGAAGTGATGTGCTTCACTAGCTCTGCAAAGTTTGGAATAAACCTTCTGAAAAAAGCTAATCTTACCCAGGAAAGATTGAATGTTCCTTTTTGACCTTGGGATGGACAATGTCTGAATTGCCTAAACTCTTGCTCGATCAACCTTCACACCTTCAGTAGAAACAATATGTCCTAGAAGTTTGCCTTCTTCTAGAGAAAACTATGACTTCTTTGGGTTCACAGAAATTCCAAACCGTCTGCACTTTAGAAACACCTTATTCAAATGCTGCAAATGGTCCTTGTGACTTCTGGAAAAGATTTTTATGTCATCAAGGTAAATAAGGACAAACTTGTCCTTCTCTCCCACAAAGTCTATGTCCATGGCCTTCTGAAAAATAGCCCTAGCATTCATCAGTCCAAAAGGCATCTTGGAGTACATGAAAGTGCTTGAAGGAGTAGTGAAGGCAGTCTTTTCCTGATCTTTTGGATGTACAACAATCTAATTGTAACCTGAAAATCCATCTAAGAAAGACATGACTCTAGCCCCTGAAACTTTTTGCAGCAGCTGTTCCATCTTAGGTAGGGGTAGTTGTCTTTTTTAGAGCATTTGTTTAGACTCCTAAAGTCAACGCAAAGCTTGATTTCTCCATTCTTCTTTCTTACTACCACAAGGTTAGCTATCCACTTTGAATACCTTATGGTAACTATGATCTTGGCATCCAACAACTTCTTGATTTCCTTTTCAATCAAAGGCAATAAGAGAGGGCTGATAGGTCTTAATTTCTACTTAAAAGGGATGGTGTCCTTCTCCAGTGGAGTCTTATGCTGAATGATGTTGGTGTCATAGGTCTTAAAATCACTGTACTCCTAAGAGAAAATATCAGCAAACTGTTTTGACAGGGTGTAATACTCGGAACTTTGTGTAGAAGACAAGTGAGAGGACAGATTTATGTACCTTGGATGGTCTGGACTCCCTACATTATTTCTATGAACTACAAACTCATTTTCTTTTTTGGGAGGCTTATAAGGTACGTCATTATTATCGAACAACTTCTCTAGGGGCACCAATCCTTTGGGTATATGGTTGCTAGGTAGCTGAATAGTGCTATCCTGACCAATCTTGTCGTTTAGCTTGGGTTGGTTGCACTATTCAATGGTTTTGTTTTCTTGGTCAATGTGCATTTTAGAAAAATCATCAATGACTTGTAAAAACCTATTAATTTCATCATCATCTTCAAAAAATTTCTAGTATTTGACATTGTTAGGCATAGATGGTCTATATTTCACCTGAACTTCATAAGTTAATTTAGGAGGCAAAGGAGGAATAAACGTGTTAGCAGACACAACAAGGGAATCAACAAGTTCGTTATTCATTCTAGGGATGTAAGAAATGTTGAAACTATTAAAAGAACCCTTTAGCTTCCATACCTCATCTTTGTATGCTTTTAGCTTTGGATTCTTTGCTTGGAAAGTTTTTTTCACCCGCTGAATGATAAGGTCTGCATATCCAAACACCTTCAGACCTTTGATACCCATTTCTTTAGCAGCGTTTAAGCCCAATATCAAGGCTTCGTACTCTGCTATGTTATTTGTGACCTGAAAAGTTAACTTGAAATATAAATGAATGCATTCTTTTGTGGGGGACACAAGGACTACACCTAGTCCTACAACTTCCTTAGATCAAGCTCCATCAAAGAACATGTCCTAGATTTGTGGGCCTTCTTCCTCTATGATCTAGAAAACCGGTTTCCTAAGCTGCATGGAGGCCAACTAATATTCTCCAATTTGAAGAACACATGTTCCAAAATCAGTGTCGACAGCATAGATGGGATGATTAGTGGGATTCCTTTCATCATTGATGAAATAAGCCAACTCAGCTTCTCTTTATAATCTCCTACTCTCACCTCCAAAAATTGGGACAGTAGCATAGGACAAAACATTTTGCAGTGTTCCACCTAATCTCTTGATCCAATCTCTGGAAAGCAACATGCCAAACTTGGGGGGTACATCTGCTACCACAATATCCATCATCATGCTCTTCATGAGCAACTGAGACAAGGTGATGGCTAGGTCTTTGATTAGTCCCGAACATTTCAATTCTCTAGAGTCAAAGGAAAACAGGTCATGGTAAGACTTGGTAATGTCAAGACCCAACTCATCCATGATAGCCTTGGGCATTAGATTATGGCTGGCTCCTATGTCTAGAAGGCAGTTGTGAAGGATTTTTTCATGAATAGTCAAAGATTCATAGAATGATGGGGAGCTGTCATCACAATTTTCAATCATTGGCTGAGAACAATAGCTGGTTTGTCATCTTGCAAATTTACATAGTCAATGGAGGCTTGGATGGCTTTAGGCTCAAGGGCCTCGAGGATAGATCTCTTGAAGGACTCATTCTTCACTAGTTGAATCAGAGGTATAGGTATTCTTAGCTTTCGAATTTTTGATTCAAAACTGAAGGGAGAAGGAGACTTTTCAAAGCCTCTTACCTCGTGAGCTAGAGCTTTGAGGATGATGGGATCAACTGTCGGTCATTTCTGCTTATTAGCTTGCTATATTGTAGGGACGAAATCTCTATGAACAATTGTTTCCTTGGCATTATTCATCTTCGACCTCAAATCATATCTGTGCTGATCATGAGTTTGCAGAATAGCTCCACCATCCCACTCTTGGCTGAGTTGGTGATCTGAATCGGATCCATAAAAGACTTTCACAAAACCATGACTGTATCAGGTCAGGAAAAATCTCTAAAGAATCTAGAACAATGATCAAAAACACCCTGAACTAGTGGAAATGGTAGCCAACATGGAACGACAAGGACCATGGTCAAAGCGTGTTGACCGAGGTCCATGGAGACTGCGCAGGAGGTCAAAGTAGCCCTTGGGAGCCCCAGATCAGAAAACAGAGGTGGAATTTTATGTGTAATTAGCGCTTAGTGCTTAGCGCTAATCACACTTCGCTGGGCAAAGAGAGCCATAATGGAGGAAGCTCAAGCACGCGGATGCATGGGAAGCTAGAGAACCACAGGCAGAAGATGAAAAGTGTTAAAAGGATAAGGTAGGACCCGCATACTGGAAACCGACGGTTTTGATTGGGGTGCCCCCAAACGGTAAGTGGTTTTGGACAAGTGTGGAGCGATTTCATTCATCGATCAACGCATGGAAAGCGGAGGTGAGAGAAAACCGCCATTGATCGCGCGCTATCAGTCGAGCAAGTCAACCATGCCAAATGTGCGTATGGCATCAGATCTGGAGACCCCAGATCGGACGGCTAAGATCACACCCGATGGAGAAAGCAGAATTGATGAAGGAATAAGTCGCAATTTAGAAGGATTTGGAATCTGTTTGACCTCCACAGTGGAGAAAGAATTCATCCATGATGTAACTGAAGAAACGAACCGACGAAGCAGGCTGGCACCATTTAGAGGAGGACATGTGGCCACTCCTTGAGCGTTGATGATGATGTCGAACAGGGAACTCCAAGCATAGCTGTAGAAGGTGAATCGACAGAGGTAGAAGAGGAACTGAACAGGCATGGGAACAAATGGCTAAAATCCATGAACAGAGACAGATTAGGGGTCCAAGAAGGAAGCCAATCAGTTAGAAAACCCTGAGAGGAGGACTGAACCGAGAGAGACAAAAAACAGAGAAAGAAGGCGGTAAAGCAAAAGCAGAAGAGGACAGAAGGCCGAGCTGACTAAAGGTAGCGTCGAGCACCAGAGGCTTGAGAGGTCTGAGCCATCCCAGAGAGGATCTGTCCAGGCTGAGCACCACATTGGGCTCTCCTGTGTAGACCAGAAGGTCACAGAGCTGGTAGGAAGAAGAATTCTGTGTACTCGAGTGGCTTGGGGAATCCAAGAACCACCCTACCAAGCAAAACTTGCTTTAAGAGAACTCACATTGAGACCCTGTATTGTAATTCTCTACTCAAAGACACAATAAAAGAAGGCCACCACTAAAAGCTGGACCGGAGATGTAGCCCTGGAGAATGGGGTGAACTCCTTATTGTATTTCTTATGTTCTTGTATTTGCTTACTATATTTATATGTTGTCCATCCATTTAATTGTCTGTGTATTGGTAATCTAATTGATTCGTTGCTTCAATAACACAGAACACACACCAACACATGAGTTTGTAATACCTTTGTTTAATAAATCTTCAACTGATGTCACTCATAGGGTGAATATCAGATCAAGTGGTATTAGAGCTCTAGGCTGTAAGGTTAGACAAGCTTGTGTTGGTTTAGCTATGAATGCTCACTAGATCAAAGCTCAAATTAGGAGAAGGTGAGTTGGTGGAAACTAATCCTGAAATTGGGAGAGTCTATCTGTTATAGACATATTTGGGCACTGCAACCGCAATAATATATGTCCATAAACAAAGGGCTTCTAAGTCCCTAAAAGTGTTTCTTCATACCCTAAAGGAGCAAGGTCAGCTGATTACATCATCTCCAGGAAGTTCTCCATGAAAAACTACTCAGAACTGGTCAAAGCAGGACCTTACAGACTGTCCAGTGCTAAGGGTGCAATGCATCTCACATGCCACATGAAAAAAATGTGATGCATACTGAAAAGCCCTTCTGTGGGGTGCAATGAGCGAGAGCAGACAAATGGCACAAGCAGTTTTCTAGGTGGAGACCCTGAGAATCTTCTAGAAGTTGTTCATTTGACACTTGCCTCTCTGAATTCGCCCAAGGATGAGTAACAGATCATGAAATCTCCAAGTGGAACCAAGAACTATCAGAGAGATGACACGAATCAAAATACCAGAAGCTGACTCAACCCCCTCCAAACATCTATATATGGATCCCTCATTCTAGAGATCCAGAGGCTGGAATTTTGTAATTTGCAAGGAAGTGCTATTGGTTTCTCTTTGAAGACATTGTTGGGTGATCTTGCTTTGTACGAGGTGAAGAGGGCTTTCATGCTGGGAGGATGGCACTGGGTCAGACCAAGTGGTTGTAATTCTCTCTTCTACTACTTCTATCAATAAAGCTATTTGAGTTTTCCTCCATATTATTGTGTATCTCTAAATATTGTGTTGATATATACATTTGTATGGTCAATATATATCTGATCCTATATTGTTTACAGTGATAGATCTCTATGCTTTGATGGTATTATGCTACTTTGACTCTACAGGTGCTCTTTGAAGCGGGACAAGTAAGGAAGGAGTGGTGAGATTCTATCAAAGGGGAAAGGAAACAAGCAAGGATCCAAGTGAAAGACAGAGGTTGGTACTCTCTGCTTCTTTCTCATCTATCTCTCGTAAAGGAAAACACAAGTGACTTTAGTTTGTTTGTTTCTAAGATAGTTACCCGTCTTAGTGGGACTAGCAGCTCTGAATAGACACTAATTTTCCCGATAACAAAATGGTGACTCTACTGGGGAGAGAATAGTTTGATTGCTTGTCTCTATTTGTTTACTTCATAAACTACAGACGGAGCCTGAAGTTAAGCCAGCTAGCCTTCGAACTGCATTTGCTATGAAAGTGCAAAGTATATCAATGTTGCTTCAGTCAATCTTCGGGTTTGTTTATGAACTGAACAGCTGACTTGCAAACATCCTAGGTGCCCTAGAGGTAGCTCAAGTAACCTCATTAGATCAGCCCCTATACTTTGTATTTACTGACTATCATTAGCTCGGCCTAAATCCTGAACTAAACTGCAAACTGTGACCAAAAACCAAGTTAAAGTCTTATTCCTGGACCATCACACTGTCTCCTTTTGGCAGACTGGATGCATTGCACCTCCTGTGTGCAGTAGGTGGGATGCATCCCTGTTTCCCTGTGTTACAAGTGCGATGATCAGGTAAGACTGTTTCTGCCTCCAGATTTTTTGCTTTTTCTTCACTGTCTTCAGCTTTATTCAGGATTTTTGCTATCTGTGATTAGTAAACCACTAACCCCCTTCCTTTTCATTATTCAACCTCCAGTATACAAAGAATTGTGAATGTTTTTATGTATTTTTCACCATTTACAGTTCTCCTTTAAAAAATAGTAACTTAATCGAACTGTCGTTTTTTGATTTGAAAGTGTCACAAGTGTCGTTTGCAGTCAAAGAAAAGAATCCTCCTCTTTTTGATAGTCAATTACATTGTTACTCTTTTATTTGATCTAATTTTGTAGTATTTCAAGTGTTGAAAGCAGTTTTCAATTCAAAATCACAAAGTGTCGTCTTGTCTCCCTTTCATTTTTTTTGAAAAGAAAGTCGTTAGTATTGTCGCTTTGGAAGAAGAAATAATTCAGATTTGTATTGAGCATTCTTTTTGTCATTCATACATTAAGAAAGCGGAAAACAAATACATGCATGTGCATTTGCATTTAGACTGCTTGTTGATTTTGATTTAGGAGAGTGCATCTGGTGTGTGCTCTCTACTCGATGTTGAAAGGATCTTGCTTCTCTTTCCTTAGTAGCTAGGATTTTCCTTACAAAAAGAAGAGTAAATGACTGTTTATCATCTTAGATTGCATATTTAGGAGTTGCATATCTACATCACACGGCGAACCTTAAAGGCAAACTTCTTAAGAAAGGGCAACTGTAAAATAAATTCAATGAACATAAAAACACTTTGGAACCTAACGCACAACATCTAGAAGTCTAGGCTAGAGATGTATTCTGGCATCGTAAATCCTGGTAACTGTCGCTTTCATCGTAGGTTGGGTGATTCCTCCTCTTTGAGATGACAAGTGCCAGTACAAACTTATGCTACCACGTACCGTCGAGTATATATTGGGAGACCACAATAGGCTATATTCTTTATCCTTAGGAAGCTGTGTCTGCCACCCTATCGATTGCAATGCATTGAACACAACATTCGAGAAGATTGACTACCGTACTGTAAAAAGTATTTTGTAGTTTTGCAATTGGTTTGGTAATCCCTCTGTCTAGATTTCAAAGTAGTCTCTTTCATTCCTTTTCAGACTCCTTAAAGGAAAAGGTCCATCTGAGCACTTGTCACTTTAGGCTCATTAAAAATTGAAGGCGACTAGAGTCATATTTAGCTTTTTCTCGACTCTTAAAAATTGAAAAAGCAAGCTGTGTCAAAGTGTCTAAAATTTATTTTAAACAGAATAATGTCATTGTTCCCTTGTTGATCTTAGGTTGAGAAAATGGAGTCCACCAATCAAGGATTTCCCCTCGGGGGAAATCCTAGCCCTTTCTCTTCTTGGGGAGATGTTGGTGCACCTCATATGGCCACATTGTCCCTTCCAGGATTGACAATTGGCCTGCCAGTATGGCTTTTCTAGACCTATGTCATTCAAAGCATCATAATTCCTGAGCAATCGAATCAGCAACTAGATGATACTAGAGCTTCCCCCCAACCTTCTACTTTTTTTGTTTCTCCCTCTCCTTCCTCCTCTTTGCTTGGTGAAGATAGTAAAACTAAAAACCAAGTAACTGAGAAGAAGAAGAAAGGGAAGGAGGAGAAGAAGAAGGAGCCAACGACAAAAAGGGGCAACTGTACGTCATCTAGCGAAAATCCACACACTGCACCATCCAAACCTAAATCTCCATGTGTCATCTACAAAGGGGACCACTATCATCGAGATTTCCCTTGCATCCCATGGATCTTAAGGGACTGGTCTCCCCGCTTGCACAATCCGGTGTCGTCAACCTTTGATGATCATGTTGAGAGTACACCGTCAACTAGTGAAAATGAAGTCACAGACAAAAAGGAAGATCTAAATTTCCTTGCAGACTGTGTGAAGGTGATCATGCCCTCCACCATTGTCCCTTCCTGGATGAAGCTAAAAGAGTCTTGGATAACCTTCCTGCATCACCGCAGTGACTTCCTCCTGGATACAAGAAGCTCTTGCCGATTCCATTGCTAGTTGAAAATCTGACTGACACACCTTTTTTGTCGGTCAAAGCACCTATCATTGAAGGTAAACCCTCTGAGTCCACAACAGACCAAAGTCAACAGGTCGAGATGGCAGTCGACCCCATCTTGTCTTCAGAGGATTTAACTTTAGATGATACAGTCACCAAAGAGAATGAGAATGAAACCATTCAAATTCTTTCATAAACACAGACTCCGATGAACATGGGGGCAATTTTCCCATTCCTTTACCACAGGAAGGAAGTTCGTCAGAGGTGTATCCGGCTGTTTATTCGGTCCCACCTCCAAGCAACCTAGTCGTCTCCTTCGATTGGAATCTACTAGGGAGGCCCCATCTACCATCTAATGTACCATTCCGAATCATAGTGCAAACTCACAGAATGGTCATGGTTGGTACCATTATAGATGAAGGGGCTTCTGTGAGTATCCTTTCCTCAACTGCTTGGAAAGTGCTTGGTTCGCCATTGCTTTTGCCTGAGATGCAAAATCTGACAGGCTTCGACAAAGGAACCAGTCAACTGTTAGGGATCCTTCCAAATTTTCCTATAACTTTGAGAAGGAAAGCCATTTATCTGAACGTAATGGTAGTCTAGGGACCTTTAGATTACAATCTACTCCTTGGGCGTGACTACATTTATAGCATCAGAGCTATTGTTTCCTCACTCTTTCGAGTGATGTGTTTTCCGCATGAAGTTAGAATGGTCCAGCTCGTAGACCAGCTTTCATTCCTCGGTTCACACATAGCTAATAATCAAATACCATCCCTAACAGGTCTTTTTGCGCAAGGAATGTCTCGTCAATCTCCAGTCCATCCACCTGATGAGTGCGAGTGATTCAATGGTTGTGACTGAAACCCAGGGGGCATGCACCCTGGTCTGCTTCGGCAGGAAAGCTTCGGGTATAGGGTAGGTTTCGCGGAGGATATATGACTGGTCTGACACACCCGTCTGTTTAGGAAAATGGGATTAGACTAGAATAAGATACCTTCGTCAGAAGGTATGCCTTTCCCGACAGAACAAATGTTCTGTCTGCAAATTGAAGGGTAACCTGGAAACTCTACTTCGCTATACCTGGGGGCATGCAAACTCTTTTACATGAAAGTGAAAAGCGACCATTTATTTTTATAGATTATAGATTCTTAACCCTTTAAACTCATAGGATTGGTCGTTCCTAGCTTACATAATAAAGGGAGTCAGAGAAAAATTTCGAATGGTGCAAGCTCCCTAAAAAATGAACTTATCGATGAGACATATTATACGACTAGCACGAGCAGTTTTACACGAAGTTCAAGCTCGTTAAAAAATAAACCTTGCAATGAGCATATGTTCCACCAGAGTTTAAGCTCGTTAAAAAATGAACTCACCTTCGGTATGTAACTAGTGCGATCGCATTATTATCAGCTTTTGAGCCTTGGTCGTGTTCTTACCATCACCTCCACTCTTTTGTTAGCCGATCATACACATCCATTTGATTGTTTACCCCTTTTGAGGAAAAGCTATGATGACTGATCCTATTAGCCATATTCTTTACACTACCATGATTGAAAAGTTCCAAACATTACCTGGAACCCGCTGCTATCCGAAAACATCACTCGTTCCTCAAAAAACGAGTATCCTTTAAGCTCTTTTCATCTGACTCATAAAATATGAAAATATTGCTGAGCAATTGGCCTCTCCAGCTCGTTAAAGTGATTGGAAGTGTGATCCATCCTCTAGATTTTAATCTTTTTTGACCTGAGGGATTATTACACAAAAAGATCAAGCGTTTGTCTTGTTCGGCTAGTTAAAACTATCGAAAGTCATCCCTTTCACATTGTTTTATACTTTTTCAGACTTAAGGGATTATATTACGAAAAAGGAATATTGGAGTTTCCTTTCCGTCTCTTTTCAGACTCTCTAAAATTGAAAAGAACTGAGTTATCCTTGTCGTTAAACTCATTAAAACAATAGTGACAAACTTGTCCATTCAGAGAAGAGAGAGTGTCACTGCTGCTAGGCTTGTTCAAACATAGCGACAGGTTTGCCCGAAGGGAAATTATAGAACAAGCATATGTTATCCTCCTCAAGCTTGATAAAAATAAAGAGGTATTGGTCAGAAATGACTTGGGAAAATTGGGAAGAAAACTTGAAGAAACTTTATTGGTGGTAGGTCACTCTTGAACATGACACTTTCACTCCACCATGATTGAGTCGGGTTGGGTTATTCCATTCATCGGTCATATCACCATTGGTCCACCGTACCATCCACTTTTGGGGTTAATGCTACCAATCCATTTCAGTGTCGCCGATATGTTCAAGAGAAGTCGCTTAGAGAATTCACTTACCCAGCTTGTGTCTCATCTGCTGCAATACCTTTATGCTTCATTCTTTCATGACCGCCACCCTGAACCTTGTATCATCAGATCGTTTTCACCTCCACAAAATCATTTTCTCCGTTTCATTTCATAGATGTGGGATTCATTAAGGCCCTCCTATGATAGGTCACTTCTTGTGGACATTAGGTCATTATCCAAGAAGACGACCTAGGAACAACCCTTTCAGTAGTTTGAAGCTTGCATGCCTCAATGGAAAGTTTCTCACTTTCGGCGACAAGTTTACATTAATGGCCTTCGACCGAAAGATTTTGCGTGGTGTTTGACATCAACTCATGTATTCGCACCACATGAATTGTACTGCAGTACCTTGAGGGTCATCATCATCATCAGTGATTCCTCTCTCGCCTGTTAACAGCTTAATCATTGGTTGGTAATCAGGCGATGTCTTTCCATGTTCGACATCAAAACATCTTTTCACATGGACCGACTTGTACTTTTGGGCGAAGATTGAATGAGTTTTGAAGACCCAGATCTAGTTTCATCCATCTGTGATGCGATATATTCGGGAAAATAAAGACATGAAATGTACATCATTGCTACACAAATAATTATCCAAACCAAAGGATGATGGCTCTACCAAAATCATCAGTCTGCTACACAGACGTTTGTCTATCCTATGTACACAAAAGTGAATTTATAAAGCTGAGCATGGGAATGCCCGTCTCAACTAGATCATGAAAATATTATGAAGATAATGTATTTTATTGTATCTTATTACAAGTCACCTTCCAGTTCGAAAAACCTCGGATCCTCATTATAAATCATTTCACTTGACATCAAATGATTTACGACTTGATGCTTTAGGGGGCAACTGTTATAGACATATTTGGGCACTGCAACCCCAATCATATATCTCCATAAACCAAGGGATTCTAAGTCCCTAAAAGTGTTGTTTCATACCCTAAAGGAGCAAGGTTAGCTGATTACATCATCTCCCCGAAGTTCTCCATGAAAAACTACTCAGAACTGGTCAAAGCATGAACATACAGACTACCTAGTGTTAAGGGTGCGATGCATCTCACCTGCCACATGCAAAAAGTGTGATGCATACTGAAAAGCCCTTCTATAGGGTGTGATGAGTGAGAGCAGACAAATGGCACAAGCAGTTTGCTAGGTGGAGACCCTGAGAATCTTCTAGAAGCTGTTCATTTGACACTTGCCTCTCTGAATTCACTCAAGGATGAGTAAGAGATCATGAAATCTCCAAGTGGAACCAAGAACTATCATAGAGATGACACTAATCAAAATCCCAGAAGTTGACTCAACCCCCTGCAAACATCTATATATGGATCCCTCATCCCAGAGATCCAGAGGCTGGAATTTTGTAATTTGCAAGGAAGTGTTGTTGGTTTCTTTTTGAAGACATTGTTGGGTGATCTTGATTTGTATGAGGTGAATAGGGCTTTCATGCTGGGAGGATGGCGCTGGGTCAGTCCAAGTGGTTGTAATTCTCTCTTATACTACTGCTATCAGTAAATTTATTTGCGTTTTCCTCCATATTATTGTGTATCTCTAAATATTGTGTTGATATATGCATTTATATGGTCAATATATATCTTATCCTATATTGTTTACAGTGATAGATCTCTATGATTTGATGGTATTATGCTACTCTGACTCTATAGGTGCTCTTTGAAGTGGGACAAGTAAGGAAGGAGTGGCGAGATTCAGTCAAAGGGGAAAGGAAACAAGCAAGGAGCCAAGCGAAAGACTGAAGTTGGTACTCTCTGCTTCTTTCTCATCTATCTCTCGTAAAGGAAAACACAAGTGACTTTAGTTTGTTTGTTTCTAAGATAGCTACCCATCTTAGTGGGACTAGCAGCTCTGAATAGACACTAGTTTTCCCAATAACACTATCCACAGAAGACAATGTCAGAGGAAGGTTCTATGGGGCCAGACCCTCAATTCATAGAAAGTTTCCTAGATATAAAGTCTATGGTAGAATAAATGTATAGGGACTTTAGAAAGCATAATTTTGAAGATTCATCAGGTTCTAAACAAGATAAAAAAGAAGATGAGTCTCACTAATAAGACCACTCCAAAGGAAAGGGGAAAGAGGAAAGCTTTCTCACACCTCCTAATAGCCCTATGCATAATAAGAAAGCATTTTTGATTAAGCTAGATGTTAAATTTGATTTTCGTATATATGATGGAGAGCTAAATGCTGAAAAGTTGGACAATTGGATTAGACAAATTGATGTGTATTGCAGGGTACAAAACATAGACTTAGGCAAGAGTAAGATTCAATTGGTAAGCCTATGCCTAGGAGGCAGTGCCTTGGTTTGGTTGGAAGGAAAAACCCAAGCTGACATGAAAAGACATGGTAAGACCATCTATGTCTAGAGTGAATTTGTTGCTGCAATGAAAAAGTAGTTCTATCCATTGGCCTACATGCAACAAGCCATGATGAGTTGGCAAACTCTTCGACAGTTGAAAGGGCAAAGTGTGTAAGGGTATACTCAAGAATTTAGAAAGAGAGCATTGATGTTGGGTACAAAGACTCTTTTGAAGTATATTGGTGGTCTACATAGCTACATGACGCATACCATCCTCATGTTTAATCTCACTAGTATAGATGAGGTATCTGCACAAGCTACTCATCTAGAAGCTAGAGGAAAGAATGGAAATCCAGAAGTTGGGGGACCATCCCAACCCACTGTAAGCAAGAGCAAGGAGAAAAGAAAGCAAAAGTGGAAAGCAAGGAAGGCTAACACTGCACAGAAAAGAAAAGCTTCATGCACTCACTATAAAAAGGATGGGCATGATGATGAACATTGTTAGATTTTGCATCCAGAGCTGAGACCTAAGAAGTCCGAGGGTAAGAAAAAGAAGACTGCTGCAACTATTCAGAAATATTTGGAATCAGACTCGGGAGAAGAAACAACTATAGCAGCCACAGGTATGAAAGGTAAGAATTCTGAAGCATCTACTAGTAATTCTGCTCAATCTATTATTGATGAAGAAAATGAGAGAAAAAGACATGAGCTTTTCCATATTTGATTTATTTCCAAAAATCAAAATATTGATACTTTGTTTAATAGTGGCTCACAAGTAAATCTAATTTCTGAAGCAATTGTAAAGAAATTGGGATTAGCAACTACACCTCACAAGAAACCATACCCATTAGGATGGTTGAATGATAAAGCACAACTACAAGTGACTAGACAGTGCAAACTCAAGTTTTCTTTTGGGTTAGCATTTGTAGATGAGGTTGAGTTAGACATAATTCCTTTGGATATATGTGGAATTGTTTTAGGAAGTCCTTACTTGTATGATAGAAATGCTATTTTCTATAGAGCTGAGAACAAGTATCTACTTGTTAAAGATGGAATCGAATACTTTGTAAGAGCTCATAAGCTCAAGACTAATTATACTCTCATAAACTCAGGGCAGATGAAAAGAATGATTAATTCATGCAAAAAATTCTTACTGATTGTTGTAAAGGAAAAGAAACATAATAAAACCAATGTATTTGAGGGTTGTAATGTTGAATAGCAAGATGATATCGAAAAGGTTGTTTCAAAGTATGATGTCTTATTTCAAGAACCTAAAGGTCTGCCACCCAAAAAGGGAATAGTACATGATATTATTTTGCAGCAAGATGTTCCATTGCCTAACATTTGGAGGTATAGATTTTTCGCTTTAGAGAATGCTGAAATCAAGAAGTAGGTGCAAGAGTTTCTCGAGAAAGGGTTCATTAGGCCTAGCACATCACCATGTGGGTCACCAATCATTTTGGTGAGAAAGAAAGATGGATTGTGGAGAATGCGCATTGATTACCGAGCACTAAATAAGATAAAAATAAAAAATCATTATCCCCTTCCTTGCATAGATGATATTTTAGTTCACTTAAAGGAAAATGTTTATTTCACCAAGCTGGATTTGCATAGTGGATACCATTAGGTCAGAGTTGCAGAGCAAGATGCATGGAAGACTACTTTCAAAACAAAGTAGGGATTGTATGAATGGTTGGTTATGACTTTTGGCTTAACTAATGCTCCTGCTACATTCATGAGATTAATGAATGATGTACTCAGACCTTTTCTTGATGATTTTTTTATTGTGTATCTGGACGACATTCTGATTTTTAGTAAAACATGGGAAGAACATTTAAAGCATGTTAAGCAGACATTAGACGTTTTGAAAAGAGAAAAACTTTATGTTAAACTCTCAAAATGTGAATTTGGGAAAACATCTCTAAAATACTTGGGTCATATAGTAGGGGGAGGTGAATTGAAAATAGATCCCTTTAAAGTGGCAGTCATTGTGAACTGGCCTAAACCCAGGTCTGCTACAGAAGTGAGAAGCTTCTTAGGAGCAGCACAGTATTGGAGGAAGTTTATTTCTAATTTTCCCTCAATTGTAGCTCCCTTACATGCTTTAACAGGATTGAATAAGGTGTTTCAATGGGGAGGAAAACATCAGAAATCCTTCGACACCTTGAAAGAGAAAATTAGTATAGCACCTGTACTAGCACTGCCAGATCTACAAAGACCATTTGAGATCCAAACTGATGCCAGTGACTACGCCATGGGAGCAGTGTTGACACAGCACATAAACCCATATGCTATCATTCCGAGACTTTTAATCCTGCAGTAGTTAACTATCCTACATATGATAAAGAATTGTATGCATTAGTTTAGAGTGTGAAAAAGTGGAAACATTACTTAATGGGAAAAGAGACAGTAATACATACTGATCATCAACCACTTCAATATCTAAACTCCTAAACTAAGTTGCAACAATCAATACATTACATATGGATGGGTTTTCTACAACAGTTTCATTTAGTCATCAGATATAAAAAGGGCATACATAACAAGGTTGCAGACATGTTATCTAGACCCATTATAAATGCATCTACCATACTTAAGCATAATTCTATGCTACATGAAAGCTACATAGAACAATATGCTCAGGATATGGACTTTAAAGATATAAATGCAACTTTGAGTGAAGGCAAAAGAACAGAAGAATTGGACTTATCATGTGAAAGACCGACTCTTATATCACTGTGGGAAACTCTGCATTCCACAAACTGAGAGAGTGAAGATAATTAGGGAAGCACACACTTCTCTGATATCGGGTCACTTTGGGGTAAGCAAAACAGTTGCACACCTGCAAAGGTTTTGCTATTGGCTGAAAATGAATGAGACAGTTTCTAGATATGTAAGAGGGTGTGCCATGTGTGCTAAAAGCAAGCCCAGCAATAGAAAACTAGGCTTGTACACTCCATTGCCAATTCCTTCTCACCCTTGGGAAAGTGTTTCCATGGATCTTGTTGGAGGATTGCCTAAATCTAGGAAAGGTCATGATTATCTATATGTTGTTGTGGATAGGTTCAGCAAAATGTGTATTTTGATACCTTGTAGTAAATAGATCACAGTTGAACAGACTACAGAACTGTTCTTTGAACATGTATGGGTTCATTTTGGATTACCCACCTCCATTGTATCTGATCGAGACACTCGATTTGTGGGGAAGGTTTGGTCGAGTCTGTGGGAACTGATGGACACCAAACTGAAGAAAAGCATAGCTTTTCATCCACAAATAGATGGCCAAATAGAAGTAGTTAATATGATAGTGATATAGTTACTAAGATGTTATTGCGGCAAACATCCTAAACTTTGGGATGAACACTTGTGTTATGTGTAGCATGCTTACAACAGAGAAAAACACTCTTCTACACAGAGATCTCCTTTTGAGACCTGTTTGGGTTTCACACCAAGGTCTCCTTTCGATTTTGTCTTTGGTAAAGATACCATGGTTTATGGACACAGTGATGTGGACAAGACAACTAGGTTCATTGAACAGATCCAGGAGATCCACCAGGTAGTACAAGAATAGCTAAAAAAGAGCCAGGCCAAGTACAAGGCTAGGCATGACAAGCATCGGATGGAGCATAGTTTTCAAGTTGGAGACTAAGTCTGGCTGTATATCAGCAAGGACATGATGCAAGGTGAAGGTAAAATAGCTAAAGCCTATCAGGTATGGACCCTTTAGGATACTTGAGAAGATTGGTGAAAATGCTTTTCACCTTGATCTACCAGCTTACATGCACATCTACTCAGTCGTAAATGCAGATTTCTTGAGATTGTTTGAACCTTCAATGATTGAGGACCCTAAAGAGCAGAGTCAATTGCCTTCTATTAATGACTTGCTAACTGAATATCTTAATGAATTGCAGGAAGACACAGTGTTGGAAAGGAAGGTGAGGACAACGCGCAGGGGATATGTGGAATACCTTAGGATTGGGCTCAAAGGTTCGAAGCCAAGCAGTGTAAAGTGGATTGAGATTGGACAAGTGAGAAAATAATACCCTCACTTAGTCGATTCTTAAAAACCAACTTTTGGTGGTCCAAAAGCTTTTTCAGTGGGAAGGCCGTGATCCAAATTGGATCCATAAAAGACTGTCATGGAACCATGACTATATTAGGTTGGCACAAATCTCTAAAGAATCCAGAACAACGATAAAAAACACCCTGAACCAATGGCAATGGCAGCCAACACGGAACGATGAGGACCTCGGTCAAACCGCACTGACCGAGGCCCATGGATACTGCGCAGGAGGTCAAAGTAGCCCCCGGGAGCCCTGGATCGAGAAACAAAGGTGGAATTTGATGCGCAATTAGCGCTTAGTGCTTAGCACTATTCGCACATTACTGGGAAAATAGGGCCATAATGGAGGAAGCCCAAGCACACAGGCACATGGGAAGCTGGATAACCGCGGGAGGAAGACGAAAATCACTAAAAGGATAAGGCGAGACCCGCACTCTCGAAACCGACAGTATTGATCGGGGTGCCCTCAAACGATAAGTGGTTTTGGATGAGAGTGAAATGATTCCATTCATCGATCGACGTGTGGCAAGCAGAGGCGAGAGAAAACTATTGTTGATCACGTGCTATCAGTTGAGCAAGTCAACCACGTGAAACGTGCATATGGCGTCGGATCTGGAGGCCCCAGATCGGATGGTTGAGATTGCGCCTGATGGAGGAAGAGGAATCGACGAAGGAATAAGCTGCAATTTAGAAGGATTTGGAATTTGTTTGACCACCACGGTGGAGAAAGACTTCATCGACAACGTAACTAAAGAAACGAACCGATGAAGAAGGCTAGCACCATTTAGAGGAGGACATGTGGCCACTCCCTGAGCATTGATGATGACATCAAATAGGGAACTCCAAGCACAGCTGCAGAAGGTGAATCGATAGAGGTGGAAGAGGAACTGAACATGCATGGGAACGAATGGTTAAAAGCCATGAACAAAGATAGATCAGGGGTCCGAGAAGGAAGCCAGTCAGTCAGAAAACCCCGAGAGGAGGACTGAACCTGGAGAGATAGAAAACAAAGAAAGAAGGTGGTAAAGCAAAAGCAGAAGAGGACAGAGGGCTGAGCTGACCAGAGGCAGTGTCGAGCAGCAGAGGCTTGAGAAAGCCGAGCCATCCCAGAGAGGATCTGTCTGGGATGAGCACCACATTGGGCTCTCCACTATAGATCAGAAGGTCATAGAGTTGGCAGGAAGAAGAAGTCTGTGTACTCGAGTGGCTTGGGGAATCCAAGAACCACCCTGCCAAGAAAAACCTGCCTCGGGAGAACTCACATTAAGTCCCTGTCTTGTAATTCTCTGCTTAAAGACACAATAAAATAAGGCCACCATTGAAAGTTGGACCAGAGATGTAGCCCTAGAGAATAGGGTGAACTCCTTATTAATTTCTTGTGTTCTTGTATTTTCTTACTATATTTCTCTGTTGTCTTTCCATTTAATTGTCTATGTATTGGAAATCTGATGGATCCATTGCTTCAATAACACTGAACACACACCATCACATGAGTCTGTAATACCTTTGTTTGATAAATCTTCAACTGATGTCACTCATAGGGTGAATATCAGATCATCTGGTCATTGAATAATGACTTTTCATAGGTAGCTAAGGTCAAAAAGGAGGCATTACCTTTGTATTCTAGACAATGGATCCCATCATCTTATTCAAACTGCTCTTCTTCCATGACTAAATTCTGGAAAGGGGTCTTCACCCTTTGGTCTTCATTGCCATCTTTGCTTCTTTACAAAATCTGCAACTACTCATTAGCTCTTCTATATGGATTTGGATTTCTGGGAGCAAAGGTATTAGGAACTCTTCCTTTTCCAGGGTACTGCTTAACCTTTAATTTGGAGATTTCAGAGGTTAATGACTTTATCATCTTGGTCATTTTATCTATATTGGGATCCAAAGATGATGAAGATTCACCCCTCTGTCTCCTTCTATCAACATTCCCCTTGAGCTTCTCTGCAACCATGATGTTTGATTCTACTTGCAGGGCTACATCCTGCATATCAACCAAGGTAGCACATCGTCTCTCTCTCAACAGTAGACAGAATTCAGAATCAAACCACTGGCATAGGTGAGTTTAATAGAGGTAGTGGTGGGTTTTACTTCAGCTGGTATCTATCTTGTTATACATGTGGTTAAACCTCTTATTAAAATCAAACAAAAACTCACCATTTTCCCTCTTTAAGTTCCCAAAATTGGTGTGGTAGTAGAGTAGATCCTTTTTATCGCTTTAGGAATACATCATCTAAAGCTTCAATATCTGCTATAGACCTTGGGGTCAGTGCTTTGAACCATTTTGTAGCCTCTTCATATAGACTTTGGACAAGGACTCTCATCCATACATCAGCTTCACTAATGTCCAGGTTATCAGCATAGCTATAGAATGATTCAAGATGTTCCTCAGCTGTAACACCTTCATTCCCATTGAACTTAGGCATATACTTCTAATATTCTCCAGTAGGCATGGCATTCAAAGCAGTGGGCAGTACTAGAGGTCCATACCTAGCAGCTATGATTCTTTCCATTTTGGTAGGTGCTGCCATAGCTGTGGTGGCTATAAGGGTACTAGAAGTCTGAATGACAGAGGGCTGAGTAGTGACTGATAGGAATAAAGGAGTATGATGGATAGGAGGAGAGGCTTCCTTTGGGCTTACAACGAAAGAATAACCTAAAGAATAAGGAGCTCTATGAATCTTTTAGATTTTTTCTTCACTGCTATTATTAGATGCTATACTCTCAACATGTATTTGTTCTATTACAGGATTTCCTTGAAGAGATATAGAATATTGTTTAGAGTGACCTGAACTTGATGCTCCTTTCTGCAATGTCTTTCTTTATTTGATGATTTTTTTAGGGTCATGTACTGGGTCAGCTCGTGGCTTCTAAGGATTTCTTCGAGTATGCCTCACAAACTAAGCCAGAACTATGGTGTGGAGTCGCCAAGAGGTTTGTCCTCCAGTAGAGTTGCCAAATAGATGATTACAACCCAAATACTGTCCAGACTTCGTCTATCATCAAAGCTTGATCTATGTTGTCCCCCAAGGAAGTTGAGCTTCAGTCTCCTCTCCCCGGCAACGATGCCAATTATGTTATCACTCCAGGAAACTCTCCTAGGTTGTAGCTCAGAGATGTCTGGTAACATATAAATATTCAATATCGTTCTCTGAACTATTGTAATGGATTAGGGTTTGGATCAATGTTGGGTAGTAGAGGGCCGACGTAATAGTTTTGGGGCTCAAAGCCTGCAATTTTGGGAAAGGTATGGTAAGGACTCCATGAAGTGCGAGGAGCGCGAATTGTAAATGAGTCAAGTCAAAGGGTTGTCTGCCCAAAAATAATGTAAAATAATAAGAAGTGAGTCGACCTGCCCATGGTCCATGGACCATGGTAATGTATAAATAGAGCAAGGCTCTATGGGTAGAAGGTAGTTAGTTGGTATGTACTTTTGGATCTGGAATGTAATGGGTTTTTGAAGAACGAAGTCTTGAAGCATCTGTAAGTCCGAGTCAAGGGGGTTGGTAGGTAGATAAAGATTCTGCAGCTGTGTGCACAGAGGCCTAGTAAGTCTGCAGCTATGTGCGCGGACCCCTACAACTAAGTGCGTAGGGCGGATCCAGATGTATTGGTGGAAGAATTGAATAAAGATAAGTTTATTCTAAAATTCTGTGTTAAATCTGAATTATTGTGGATCTAGCTAATTCATGGTTGATATAACTATTTGATCTATGCGCTTATGCTTATGTTATGAGTTTATGCAAATCTATATCTTTATGGGTGTGCGAACTATTTATTTATGTTAAATGTTTGCTAAAAGACCATAAAAGCGTGATCTAATCTATAACAGTGCATTAATAAGAATTAAGGATTTTCCTGGGTCTAGATCTATGCAGAGCAGAGTGGCGTGAAGCCACAGAACGATGTGTGAACCTTACGGATGACATAGAGACATCCCAAGGGTGTGGAAACTTGGTTCCAACACCCTCCCCTGCTACCTCGAGTGAGACCTCAATCCGTGCTCCACGAGCTGTTGCTGAAAGAGCCAGTAGCTGTGGGAGTTTTTTAGCTAAATAACTCTTTTGAACCTAGGTCAGGCCCCTAAGCCAACAAATGGTTCTGTTGCCGGGACCGGGATCTACCTAAGGATGTTTGATGAAAGAACACTAGAATACTACAAAGAAAGAGCTTGAATATTGGCTGGATCAGAAGCTTCACTAGTTAATGGTTCAGGAAAATAGAAACCCAAGGATATCAGAGGAAGGGTGGTTGGATTGTTACATATACATAGATATCCATGAAATCTTCTTTCTGACATTCCAGATAGAGTTGTACGAGTGGATTGCGAGGTCAGCCGACAACGTGGGAAGGTGCAGAGTAGATCAACCTATTGTGTGGACTCCAGAATTGGTGCGTAGGCTAGAAGCATCGAAGATAAAATCACCTCGTGCAGTAGATCATTGGTTGGATCAAATAATAGGAGGGTTTAATATTACTAAGTTCGCGACAGACACAACTGTGAGTTATAGCAAAGCACAAAGGTGCTTCCTGAAAGGACCACGAGGTAAGTATATTAAATCGTTGAATGACTTGGATTAAGATGTTATTGTGTGAAAAGCATATTATGCTCATTTATTGATGTCTGGCATAACACAGAGTGGAAGCGACTAACGAGGAATCAAAGGATTAGAGAACAATATGCTAATTTCTATTTCATGGGAAAGCAAGGAGGAGCTCACGAGGTTCTCCCAAAGAAGCATAGTCTGGTTGATTAAGCAATGCTTTCCACTAATACCACCTCCATCTACACGCTCACCTACTTCACCAACGTCAAATCCATCTTCACCCACTCCACCTCCACCTCCGCCACCACCAAAGGTTGGGATGGCGAGCGTAGTCAAGTTGCTGGTATTTAAGGGTGTGAGAAATGAGGAACCAGGTCAGTTTTGGTTTGTGGTAAGGGATGTATGGGAAGCCCAAGGCATAACAGATGATAACATCAAAAAGGCTACCCTAGTTAGCACGCTGCAGGACTGCGCGTTGATGTGGTATATAAAGTACACAAACAATCATCCGAATGCAGGAATAACGACGATCCAGGATGCCTTGGACAAAGAACTTGGTTGGCCAAAATCAGAGGCATAGTTGGTCATTGGGTTCAAAGAGATAGCAATGTTACCAGGTGAAACCCCGTGGGATCTGGATCAGAGATTAAAGAGCACAATCTGCGAAGGTAACATGACATTGACGGATGCACAACACTACACGTGGTTTGTGGTGTCCTTGACACCAGATCTAAGGATGGCGCTATCACAGTAAAAGATCTCAACCCAAGCCGAAGCATTAGATACCACAATGAGATTACACGAAACCCCAATACAGGATTCGGGGTTGGGAGTTCAGAAAATCCACGCACAATTACAAAACCTATGCTTATAGATGTGAAGTTTGAAACAAGGATAGGAACCTCGATCAGAAGGGCGCGAAGAAGTATGGTGTACCAAATGTAAGGGCCAGGGCCATGATAAGGAAAATTGTCCGGTATTTGCAAACTATGTGGCAGCGAGGGGACCAATACCATTGCGACTAGAGGTACAAGCAGGGCCAATCGTGTCACCCACACTCTGGTGCGCAATATGATAGGAGGGAGGAAAGAATGCCACAAACAACTGTCATTTATTACAAAATCTGAGACAGCCCCCGCCCCCCGCCAAAGTGGTTATTTTGCAACTTTTGTAGGACGATGGGCCACGATGAAAGAAATTGCCAAAGTTATGAGATGTTGGTGGATCGAACACCTACTTATAGGATGCAGATGGAGATGTGTGGGCAAGACCTGCCGCAGCAATAGCGTGGGGTAGATTCCAAGGATGCGAACAGGGCCAAGGGGGAATGGGACCCAGACGCGGACGAGGACAATTAATCTACTATAATTATGGATGATTAGGGCACTACGTGCGTGATTGCATGAACCCGACCAGAACCTATTTCCTGTACTGTTACCAATTCAACCATGAAGCCGTCGATTGCCCCATGCTAATTGCTCAGATGCGGGAAAAGGGGGTGCTTCCAGCTACCCCCACTAAGAACGTCCAAATGATGAAGGCTGAACTGCACGCAGAAGACCCTAACGTGAATATGATGCTCAAAAGTGGTGCAACTATGGGAGAAGATAAAGGGAAGTAACCAGAGGAGGATGCATGGGTTCGCAAGGCTCCTGCAAAACAACCAGAATTTGATTTGGAGCGCACGAAGGAAACATTTATGGAGGCCAAGAAGAACTTCGTAGAAGCTTCCACTTCGAGTAGCATGGATCAAACAAAGTCGAAGAGGGATACTTCTATGCTAACTACCTTCTTAGAGACATGCATGAAGCTACTCCAAGATACCAAAGTAGTGAAGGGATTGCAAGAGTTAATAACTAGGTGCACAGGATTAGACAAACCTTGAATGGTACGAAATTTGGGCAAGCATGCATTGCGAACTGGGCAGGAACTGCGGTTGACTGCCCAGATTGGGGACTATGAGATGGACCAGGTTGTTCTGGACTTGGGGTTAGATGCAAATGTTCTACTAAACAAACCTGGGAGTGCATGGGTAGGCCCGCACTACAATGGTCCCATATCCAGCTGCGGATGGCGAACTAACAGAAGATCTAGCCTATGGGAAGACTGCAAGGTGTTATAGTGGACATCGATAGTGTAAGCACACTAACTGATTTTGAGGTCATAGAGATTGTGGATGACAGTAACCCATATCCTGCATGATTAGGAATAGACTGGGCAACGGATATGAATGGAGTCATCAACCGAAAGAAATGAAAATTTATATTCGAGAAAAAATCTCTCCACGTAGTGGTTCCACTATACCCAACCAAAGGAGCACGTTATACTGAGCCAGTGCACAATGAGGAAAGAGACGATGAACTAGATTGTATTTACTAGATCACCGCGGATGATCAAGACCGAGTGAATCCGACTGTGGAGGAACGAATCTCATAGGACCGTGATAATTATTGCACATCGGACTCAGACGAAGAGATTGAGCAGTGGCAGAACCGATTGCATGAGATAACGACACTAAATTGTAATATGATGGTTAGATCGCTATGCCATGCAACAATGGAAGCAAGGGAGAGGCCCGTTGATGAGGATGCCACGAAGGCAGAGGCACTAGTTGACTAGTGCGAAGTGACGATTATGAGACAAAGGCCACAGGATGCCCTCGCGAAAACATCATGCACAACGATTGTGCATGAATGGAGTACATGCCCAAAGATTTGGTGAAAGTGGCACGAATATTAGAAGCAGGTACGCACAAGGGTTAGAGGACAATCCAATTCACCACCGGTCCATGACAAAATTAGTGGGGGAATAGGGGGAAGTTCACTCAGTGTTCGCTCGAGAAAATGACCCACCTAGAAATTGCGGATACCACAGGTTCAATGGGCCTATACCATAAGGGAGGCACAGATGACAGTGTCAATAAGTAAATGGGCAGGAGCCTAGAATAAGCAGGGTAGCAGTAGGCCTTGTAAAATTGAGAAACTATGGGCACGGCTCAGAAATAAAAGGGCGCTAGTTGGGGAAGGAAGTAGCAAAATGAAAGGTAGCAACGACCACGAAGGCTACGCGAGTTTGTGCATAAGGGAATCAGGCCTGGTCAAGTATCCTGTAGAATGTGAATGCACCATGACCCTACTATCATGGTTACGCTTACACCTACGGAAGGATACACCCCACACAACGGCACACAAAGAGATAACGACTACAAAGACACTCGGAAGGTGCTCATAGCCTGGGATAGCAGGAAAGTTCTAAAATCGCACCAGGGGTGCAACCACCTGACTAGCTGTAGGAAGCATAGTCCCAGCACCCAAAGTAGTTGAAAGAAGGCGCGGGACTATAAACGAGTCTGCAAGAGGTCGACGCGACAAAAAGGTTCTCTACAGATTCATTCAGTCCACAACATCGTGGCTGTGCTTGAGTGACGGTGCTACCACATGGAAAGGTCAAGAAGTGACCGTTAACACCACTATTCCTGACAAGAAAGTCAAGTTACGTTAGGCAGGAGCGGGTGATGAGCCATTAAGATGAAAGTTTTGTGCTAGATACGAAAAGATTTTCCGCCTAGACGATTTTAATAAGCTAGAAGTGGAGGGAGGGGATTCATTCTAATTTACATGTTCATCTAACAACCTCTGGATGAAACCGAGATATATGAGATTAGAACTGATCATGACCAGCAAACACTCAACTACCAAGGTTTCCATGAGTACCATGGCGAGAACCTGAGCATGGTTCGCGGAAGAACTATACTCAACCCAAGAGGCACTAGATGAAGCTGGTGTGGTCCCCGAAGTCCCAAAATCCCCATGCACACTATGGTCTTGGAAAAATAAGCAGCCAAAGGGGCCAATCAGGATATCTCCAAGGTTCAATAAGATATTAGGAGCTGAAAAGGGCAAAGCAATCACTAATGAACTTGAGGAGGATGACAAAGATTTGCAAGATTTGATCAATCAGATTGACGCACAAGATGAGGATGAAGAGGATGCTTTCCAAATCTTGTCACGACCCCCATATATCCCCCCATGGACCGGCATGGTCAAGATACCAAAGGACGTGGACGATGCAAAGAATATGCTCTAGACCCCGCTTCTTTCGGATGAGATAAGGTTTGATGGGCTACCTCTAGGCCGAGTTCCAAGTATCAAGTTCGAAGACTGGGACCTTGCAGACAGAGAAAAGTTCCCTGAATTGGCCGAAGACAAATTACTACTGTGGAAGTGGTTACTAGGTGTGGAGAAGGTAGGATTACTTAATCTAAGGTGGATGCCTCACTATCACCACACGACTCTCACCATCTTTGTTATCCGACAGTTACTATGTCTGGTACATGATGGGTATCTCCGGTTGGAGGAGTTGATTCCGATCACAGCTGATTTAGTAGACCGGATTACCCACTTGCCAGTAAAAGGGAATGATCCCACAAACATAGCCGGAACAAGTAGTGATGCGGGTCACGTCGAAACAATGAAGGATAAATATAAGTTGGAGAAGCGGAAGTAGGGGTATGTAATAGCAAGCATCAAAGACCAAGGGGTGTGAATTTCCACCCTGTTACTAGAGGGTAAACTAATGAGGAAATGTCATGCAGATGAGGTGCCATCTCCTGTCATTGCACTTGCGGAATAGTGCGCGGTAAGGGTTCAGTTTAACTGGGCACATTTCTTATGCGATGAATTTTTGACAAATTGTTAGGAAGCACAGGACAAATGTAAGACATTTATTATGCATGGTTGCTACTATCAATCCTTCCGGTTGTAGGATAACTGCTGCAGGGTAGCTAGTTTCCCAGCATTGAAGACAGCCTATCGGAAGCAGTGCGATATACTTCGCTCTGGGCTACAAAGGATGCAGCGAGGGTTTCTAACATCAAGTTTTTCTGGACCTTCATGGAGGGTACTATCTAGACACAGATCGCTCGTGGGCCAAGGATGTCTCCAACAATCTACATAATTTGCAAAGCATGGTTGAGTTCAAAGTAAAAATGTATAACTTATAATTTTGGCCGCGGAAGGATCCTAAGCACGCATGCGTCACGCTTCCATTCATTGCAACAAACAATGCTATTTAAGAGGTGTTAACAACATGGCCCCCAAAATGGTACGCCCTAGACAAGGTTGTACTAGAAAGAATGGCAGCACAGCAGTGCAAAAAGGACCTTCAGTAGCGACTCACTAACTTGGTAAAAAAGGCCCGTCAGGGACAACAAGCAGCTTCATAGAAGGAAGCAACCAAGGAAGTGATAGCTGAAGAAACCACAATAGATAAGGAAATGGCCTTGGAACACGACATTCAACAAGAAAAAGAAATACAGGAACACACAGACCATCTTACCAAATCAACCCTCGTCAAGCGACCGTGCAACACGGAATCACCGCACACATGCAAAAAGTCAAAAATAGCCAAAACTTTGGAGAATGAGTTTCTTGATAGTAGCAAACTGCCGAGTAATGTCCCTACTGATGCATTGATGGAATTGATCACTGAGTAGACAACTGCATTGGAGGAGATCCAAGCGCAATTTCAGGCGTTACAGGTGTGACCCTCGGGTGGGGTAAGCCTACAATTAACCAAGGGCACAATCGCAGCTGACCAAATGGTGCATACCAATAAAATGAACACCTTAGCATTGCCAACAGGTGTTGTCTTGGCTAAAGTATAGGGGGATGTACGAAGTTGGGGATTGAATCTGGCCACTCTTCCTAGAGAAACCTTATACCAACTATAGGATGGGGTAACCATTGATCTTCATTCTCGGGAAGGCCGTGCCCTCCAAAAATTGATGGAGCACAAGGAAAATTTGGAGCAGGTCAGTCTCCAGTGAGATGAATTGATCTCACACACCCAGGAAGTGGAACACGTCATGATGACCGCTTGCAACAAGGTACCAGAGTTAGCTATCCCAGTCGAACTTCCAACCACTAACAAGATTCATCGCATGGCCACAGGATTTCGTATGGCCCAAGAGGAGTTCACAAAGGTTCAATGGGAATTAAATCTACAAATTGCAGAGCTAAGACTGAAGGCATAGCTGGCCACATTGCCAAAAATCTGGGAGCAGCGCCATGGCGGAAATCAAGCAAGACTGGAAATGATAAAGTGCATTGTGCGAGATTGCTCGGGACTGTTAGATCAATCCCTCCTTACGCTCACCACCCCCCAGGAAGACCCAACCATACAACAGGTAGGAACCGTAGCACAGGAGTTGCAGCAGCCTTATGATACAGTCTGAGGGACTATGCAGACAGTCACTATCACGCAGCGGTTGGCTAAAATCAAGGAGGCCCAGGCTCTCAAGGCACAAGTTGATGCCATTCAGCAAAAGGAGGTAGTGCTTAAGGAACACATCCAACCTTGGCTTGATGAAGCATTCATAGTCTCCATAGCCATATAAGGACAGTTAGCACACATGTAGGCAGTGTGTCATCCCAGACAGGTAACTCCAAGTGATACGGATGCATCAGTGGCTCGCGTAGAACAGGTACAGAGGCTAGCACCCAAGTGTGTTGCAAACACAAGCGATGCACAGAAATTATTGACTGACCTCTACGGGAAGATTACCGCACTAGACGAGTGACTCGAGATGACTCACGATGATTATGTTGGGGGACTGTTGGGTAGCAGAGGGCCCGTGTAACAGTTTTGGGGCTCAAAGCCTACAATTTTGGGAAAGGTATGGTAAGGACTCCGCGAAGTACACAGAGCGCGAATTGTAAATGAGTCAAGTCAAAGGGTTGTCTACCCAAAAATAATGTAAAATAATAAGAAGTGAGTTGGCCTGCCCATGGTCTGTGGACCATGGGAGTGTATAAATAGAGCGAATCTCTATGGGTAGAAGGCAATTAGTTGGTATGTACTTTTGGATCTAGAATGTAATGCGTTTTTGAAGAATGATGTATTGAAGCATCTGTAAGTCCGAGTCAAGGGGGTTGGTAGTGTTATGTTCCGATACCAATAGGTGTCATATATCATGATTGACTTGGTTTAGCTCTGAAATATGTACATACCTTTGCTTGTTGCAAATGTTTTCCATATTTGTAAAAAATCAAAAAATAAAAAAATGTAAAGAGGGTATGCCCTAAAAGAAAAATCAAAGGGAAAAAAGAATAAAGAAAAGGTCAAAAAATGAAAGAAAATGAACCCAAAGAAAAGGAAAAAGACCATGAAAGTGTCAAGTCCAAATGCCACTGCTATTTTACTTTTTGTATAATAAAGATTGTGTGTAGCTTGTTACTTATGCCACAATCCATGGTAACCAAATAGTTTAATCTTGGTAGATAAGTAGATAGGTAGAGTAAATAAAAGGATGCTCAATAGTTTAATATGAGCCCTTGGATGTAATAAGGTTAGACTTAGATAGATTTCCATTGTAAAAGAAAAATACAAGTTTGATAAGGGTTTGCTAGTTTAAGTGCACCCTAATAAAAGAAGTAAAAATGGTAGGATGTGTAGGTTGGTAAGTAGATGATTGGTTGCAGAATTATGTAGGATGAATGGTTAAATTAAAAGCTCCAATATTTTGCTTTCATCACTTTAAAAAAGTATGAATGACAATGAAGACATTTACATCAGAGACAAAAGTAAAACTAATTAACCTCCTGTTGAAGCCCCGAAAATCGGGTCGACAACAAGGGGGATACCAGCCCGGTCCGGACCTTGGTTGGCAGCTCCTTATCCGTTTTGTATAGCGGGTCCGACTGGGGATAATGGGACCAGTTTCCCAATCTAAGGGTGTGTGTGTGTGTGCAGAGTTGGATGATGCTGATCTAAGAGTCCTAATCTAAGATACTTTAATCTAATTCTATGCTATTGTAATCTAATGAAAACAACACATCTAACCTATGCTAACCCGGGATGTATTTCTTCTATTATGCGATCTAAAGAGATTTCAAATAATAACTGGTAATAAAGATCATTCAGCTATCATAAGAATGGAAATCAATTAAGATGAACCACTTTGCATAAAAAGTTAGGCAAAACAGTTGTGAACAGCATATCGCATAATAAGTTATTCATATATCAAACATAAATAAATGGCTCCACTGTACAAAAGTGCCAAATGGTAACTCAAACATTCATGCAATAACATATAAACAACTAAAAACTGTATATCACTTTAAGAATATAAGCAGAAATGATCAAGAGATAAAAGTACCATTTATGACTGGTCCTACTCATAAGCTTCAAGCAACAATGATTTATCTCTCCTTGTCCTAATATCTACCAAGAGTAGAGAAGTGCAACATCAGTAGCAGATATCAAATGCAAATATCAATAAACCTTGATCCATTCATTCACCAAAACCTCCTCTGAGGGTGCAAAAGTGCATGTTCTGAGGACAAGTTTTTGACGAATTTCTGGACCCTTCTCTAAATGCATGAGAAGGGTTTAAATACTACTTCCTAATTCTAATAATAGTTTATTTACAAAATTTAGGATGTGGTTTTCAAATGACTGTCCTTTTTCTAATCTAATTTTTTAAGCAAAATCAATATTCCAAATTAATCTATTTCTGTATCTGGTCTTTAAAGATGCATGCATTCATCATTGGTTTAAGAAGAGTCGGCTGGCTGACTTTTGCTTTGAGCTGGGCTGAGAAAACGGAATCTATGAGAGCTGGCACCACTTTTTCGGCCGCATTTATGATACATTTCACAGTCATCAACTGACTATGCGGCTTCACCAAGTATGCCCAGTAACATTCCCAATTTAACCTGTTTAGTGCTTGGATCGCTTTTCCCTTTTCTTGCACCTTCTGCTTCCATTCTGCTTCTAGTCGTAGTTTATTTGGTAAATACCCTGGGGTGGTCTCTGCGATTAAATTTGATCTGTGCAAATTCTCATTTACACAGTCGATAAGAATGCTTGTTGTCGTGGCCGCTATTCCTGCTGCTTGTTCTGCCTCCCTGATTTGATCTTCCCACTTGTTGAAGAGCAACTCTTTATGATTCTCATTTATCCTGGGTGCGCCTGCTCTTTTCTCCTCGTCTTCATCCTGCCAAGCCAAAGTACTCCGTCACTCGTTTGTCAATCTGATCATAGTCACTTCGGCAAGTCGGACCACTTTTTTATTAGTGATATTATCACTCATTTCGCAATAATAATTCCACTGTGTTATCTTTATGTCCCAAACACTTCTGTTGTTGCAGTAGTTGTTCATTCAAGGCAATAGATTCTGAAATAAACTCTGTAAGTTTAGGGTCGTCTCTGTGTCTCTTGTACATCCTGAAACTGTTTTCCCTTTTCGTCCAAACTTCTTTGATAACCTATTTGCATTTGCTGGAAGTCTTCCTACAACTTTTCAAGCTGTTTGTGTACCTCATTATTAGTATTGGCTTGTTGCAATTGTAGTTGCAGTACCTGTATCTGATTTTCCTGCTCTTTCAACAATTGATGTACTTCTGACGCTTTGTCAATAGTCGCAGAGGCATACGCCCCTACGATCTAAGACAGTTTGGTGAGATTTTCAGTCGGATTACTGGCAGGATCTTTCCATAGGACGTCTAATTGCTCAGCATCCTGAGAAAGTGTATTTTCTAACTTCCTCTTTTTTCTCTGTCTTCTTACAACTGCTTTATGTTGGGGACTATAAAATATGTCCAGAGGGGGAATTTCTTCTACATTCAGTAGAAGCTCAGAAGATGGAGTGATAGGAATATGCTCCGTTTCTGTGACATTGCTGACTATGGTTGAGCCGACTTCTTGTGCTACCTGTGTATTGCTCACAGGTGTTTTTGGGGCTTTTCCTTCAAGATTGATCAGTTCGTTGAAGGTTTCCCATTCCTTATATAATTCTGTTGTGACAGGTGGTGCTTCAATGACGATAGGGGGGACATCTCTTTGCGGGGAAGCGATAACCTTTTGTTGTGGAGGTTCCATTGACTGAGCGGTGTCTTTAGCTGACTCTTCGCTCCTATCTTGGTTGTTTTCGGATCTTTTAGAATGTTCAGGCATCTCTTGTACAGTCTTAGATTTATATCTGGAAGTGCTTGAATTCCAACTGAGGCTAACGCTTGGAGTCGGTTCTCTGGCAGGTAGTCGCAGCTTTTCTAGAAGAACACTGGCTAGTCTTCTTTCCATGTATACCATGAATCTTTGGAGGTCATCTGGAGACAATTGCGATTGGGCTTCCCGCAAAATTTCCTGAAGTGAGCTTTTACTCTGAAATATATCATCAAATAAATCCTTCTTTCCAACGAACACTTTTATCTTGACTGTCGTTGTGAAATCCTGGGCAACCTCATTTGGGTCAAATGGTCTTGCCGGGAATTTAAATAATTGTAGACACGTCATATTTTGTACTTCGGTGAACGCGTGACCTACATCGAACAACGAAAAGGCCCCACAAGCCATAGGAAACTGTGGCCATATGGCCTTCTTTTTGTCTTTTAGGTCTTTAGTTAGGCCGCCTTCTGAACAGGTTTGATATGCAATTTCTCGAGCCAGAAGTTTGTCAGGGATATACAAAGGCAGGACATGAGGGGGGACGGTGCTTCCAAATACTCTAATATAGGTGAACCATTCTTCTCCGAACCATCTTGCGATGGGGATGATATCTATCTGTGCCTCAGGTGAGCACCTCGGGGGGTCTTTATCATACATCATTCTATACAAGGGTAAGATAAGCCTGTGACGAATCTGGTAGAAATGTGGAATGAACTGAGAATCCCATAATATCTTATGATAAACATGGATGGGTAATGGGTCCTGAGTTGTCCATTTCCAACCCATAACGGGAAATTTAGACACATAACAAATAGAATCCATAACATATGCGGATAGGTAAAAAGGAGGATAGATCCTTTGAGACATGGATCTTTTAGATCGGTAATTGATAATAGCCGTGAATAGGTTATTAGAAAATATCTTGGCCCAATCTATAATAACGGAATTTGTGGCAACATCTATTAATGGTAACCATTCAGACGAAAAATTATTGATATCTGGCATCCCAAATAATCTACAAAGCATGGCCGCAGCAAAACAATACGGAGAGGTGAGGGAACCAGTGTTGTACATATCGTTTTTGTCTTTCTTGAGCAGTTCATCTTTTCTGGACCAATCTTTGGTGGTCTTTGATAGGTTTGGGTTCTCTGCCACAAATTTTTTAATGAATTGTGCATTGTAAGTCGCCTGCGGTTCAGGAAGATGATACATGAGCTTTAAATCTTGTGCAGCAAATGACCCGATGAGCCCATGTCCTTGAATCTTGAACTGTTTGTTGTTCATTTATGCGTCGTCAAGTATCCACTTGATCATATCCGTATATGGGAGAATTTTGGGCCTTGCTGCTATCCGATGAAGGAATGAGCACGCTAGTTCTTCTAAGGATGCTTCGGAAGAGCCCTGTGAGTCTGAGACAGTGGTAACCTTCATTATTATGGGGTTTTCTTCTTCAAGCAGTCTGTACATGCTTTCCCACGTTGATATCCCTGCGTCTCTGCTACAAGCTGTGTCTGTATATAAAGGTGCCATTTCCTTCACCTCGGAGCCCTGAGCTTTATTTTTCTTTCCCATTTCTTCCTGCGTATGGCTTGGTATCATCCTTCGTTCTCCGTTCCTGCAGCTCACAAGTGAAATGGAAATGACTGATCAAGAAAGGTGATGGGAGAGTCTTAAATGCAGCAAATATATCAAATATGCCACCTTACGTGAAGTAATTCTTTGCAAAAGCACGCGTCTACATTTTATTAATAGATGACAACTAATTCCTTTATTATCATTAAAAGCGCATGATCTTGAGTTAGATTATGGTAAGTGGATTTTCTTGAATAGCGTGCCCGAAAGATTCGTGATGGAGTGATTTTTGCGATTTTGTTCGCAATCGTCGCAGATCGCGACATCGCATTATTCCACTATCGCACTCTCGCATCGACTCACAAATATAACATCGCAGAGTTGATTTGGCTTAATATCACAACCATCGTTTTATCGCGATATCACAACATCGCAGATCGCAGAAGTTTTATGCTTGCCAAATTTTGTTAGCCCATTCCCTGCGATATGCGATCTTGCGATCGGTGTTATCGCAAATCGGACAATCTTGAAGTTTTTTCTTATTAGTATTACTTTATTGTGATGCGATACATTTCTTAGTACGAGAATCTTGCACATACTGGGATTATACCCAAATGGAGGTGCTTTTCTATCATTTTATGATGCGGCTTTTTAAAGATTTTTTTCTTATCATAAACTTAGGTTTTAAAGTATTCAAAAGATCTTCCTAAGCTTACGATGGTAACCTTATTTTGAAGAAAGGAAACTCTTGCTTTCCTAAATTTTAACTAAGGGTCCCCATTCATTTAGTATTTTGGACAAGACTTTAAATGGGGGGGGGGGGGGGGGGGGGGGGGGGGGGGGGGTGGTGCTGGCCACAACACCTCCTCACTCACTTTTCCTAAATTTTACTAATTTCCCATAAATACTAAAAGCACCAACAACTTGAAAGTTAAAGGGGCTCAGAGCATTTCTCTGAATTCTGGAGGGACTAGATCCTCGACCCAATAACTTGTAAGGCCTAAGTGCTAAAAACCCTTCATAATTCATTCATCTCCTTCAAATTCTTTTCCTAAGTAAAATCACTATTTTACTTAGGAAAAATAAAGGTGCCTTATAAAAAACCCTAAACACATTTTAGCCTAAGTTATAATGTTGGATGATGAAATGTACTTTCAGAAACATTTACTTAACACTTTTTCCTTTCCATATTCATATTAATTTTTAATTTTTATTATTATTTAACTCCCCAAAACAATAACCGTTTCCCATATTAATTAATTAAAATCCCAAAATAAGTAAATATCCCCTCCCGATGGTTTGAAAAATAAACCATAATAACGTTAACTCAGTGGGATTAATTAATCGAATCACGATTAATTAAGAGCCAAACCCCCGATGCATTAAAAAGGGATTAATTAATCACCTAGATTAATTAATAACCTTTCCGCCAATCATATCACCCCAGATGTAATTAAATTCATTTTAATTATCATCAGGTATGTATGTTATCGTAGCTGTCGAGTTCTTGTTTGTGTGACTGCTTCCGGTTCCAATATAATTTTTCCTTCCTCGTCAAGTTCTGGCAATATTGTTTGAACTGGGAGCTTGTTGCCTATAACCTTCTTTAAACATGAAACATGGAAAACTGGGTGCAATCGAGAAGCTGCAGGAAGCTCCAATTTGTATGCCATAGTACCAATCTTTTCCAACACCTTGAACGGACCATAATACTTTGGTGATAATTTATTATCCTTCTTAGCTTGCTTTAGGGACATTTTCTTATATGGTTGTAGCCGTAGGAATACCCAATCACCTACATCAAAACTTCTTTCACTCCGATGTTGATCTGCCTGTTGTTTCATTCTATTTTGTGCCAACACGAGGTTATCCTTTAAGAATTGGAGGACTTGTTGTTGATGTTCCATGTGATGTTCCACTGCCTGAACCTTAGAATTTTCTCTTAAATATGATGTGATTGATGGTGGTTGGTACCCATAAAGTGCCATAAATGGGGTAATTTTGTTGTTGTATGGAAGGAAGTGTTATACCACCATTCAACCAGAGGCAACCATTTGACCCATTGTGTCTGTTTATCAGATACAAAGCAACGAAGATATCCTTCCAAACATTTGTTTACTATCTCAGTTTGCCCATCAGATTGAGGATGATAAGATGAGCTATGAGCTAACTGAGTACCAAGACAAGAAAATAATTATGTCCAAAAGTTTCCAGTGAAAATGGGATCTCTGTCACTTACAATAATCTTTGGATTTCCATGTAGCTTTTGAACTGTTTCCATAAATGCAGTAGAAACTGTACTGGCTTTAAATGGATGTGATAATGCACAAAAGTGTGCATACTTGGTAAGTTTGTCAACTACCACCATGATGACACTCTTTCCCTCAGACTTGGGTAAACCTGTGATAAAATCCATTGAAACCTCCTCCCAACATTGGCTTGGAATGGATAAAGGTTGTAATAGACCCGGTGTCTTAATTGTTTCAACTTTATTTTTTTGGAAAACCAAACATTTCGCCACAAACTTTTGAATATCTGATTTAAGGCCATCCCAAAAAAATTCCTTCTTAACCCTGTGGTAAGTTTTTAAAAATCCTGAGTGCCCTCCTAAGGGAGAAGTGTGCAATTCCATAAGAATCTTTTGTTTTAGCTGGGAAGTCTTACAGAGGTATAAGCGATCTTTGTACCATAACGAATCATTTTTCCAGCTAAATGTATCAGAAGCACTGGAATCTTGTTGTAGCTTTCGAAAAAGTGCCCACACTTCTTCGTCATTCTTCCATTCCTCCTTTGCTTCGTTTATCCAATCTGGTTGGATAATAGAAATGGCACACAACAATGCTTCCATATCCTCATCCTTTCTTGAGAGTGCATCTGCCACCACATTTTTCTTCCCTTTTTTGTAGATGATTTCAAAGTCATAACCCAACATCTTTGTGACCCACTTTTGTTGCTCTTCAGAGGATAATCTTTGTTCTAAAAAGTATTTAAGGCTATCATGATCCGTTTTTACCTTGAAGTGTCTTCCCATTAGGTAGGGTTGCCATTTCTTAAGTGCATGGAGTATTGCCAACATTTCCTTCTCATAAATAGCTTTGCTTAAAAACTTTCCCTTGATTGGACGACTTTCAAAAGCAATGGGTCTTTCATCTTGCATTAGAACAACACCAATTCCATTTCCTGAAGCATCACATTCCACAATAAAGGTTTTTGTGAAGTCTGGTGTAGCTAAGACCAGTGCTTGGCACATTGCCTCTTTAAGATGTTTAAAGGACTTTGTTGCTTCCGGAGTCCATGAAAATGAATCTTTCTTCAATAATGTTGTTAGAGGTGCAGCTATTCTCCCATAATTCTTAACGAACTTACGATAATACCCTGTCAACCCAAGAAATCCTCGCAGATGCTTTATGGATGTGGGGACTTTCCATTCCTTAATGGATTTAATTTTGCTAAGGTCTACCTTAACTCCTTCATGAGATACAATATGACCCAAATATTCCACCTCCTGGACTCCAAAGAAACATTTGGATCTTTTTTGCATATAATTGTTTCTTGTCCAATAGTTGTAGCACCTTGTCAACATGTTCAACATGACCCTTCCAAGACTTGCTGTAGATTAGTATATCATCAAAAAATACCAACACAAATTTTCTAAGGAATGGTTTGAAAATTGAATTCATCAAACCTTGAAATGTTGAAGGTGCATTGGTAAGGCCAAAAGGCATGACAAAAATTCATAATGACCCTCATGAGTTCTAAATTCCATTTTCAGAATGTCTTCAATCTTCATTCTGATTTGATGATATCCCGAACGAAGATCCAACTTGGTGAAGTAAATTGATCCATGCAATTCATCCAGTAATTCATCAATGACAGGAATGGGGAACTTACCTTTAATAGTGAGCTGGTTGATCTCCCTATAATCTGGACACATGCGCCATGATCCATCCTTCTTGTGCACCAATACTACTGGAGCTGAGAAAGAACTTTGACTCAGTTGAATTATACCAGCCTCTAGCATTTTTGTAACCATACGTTGAATTTCACTTTTTTGGACATATGGATATCTGTACGGCCTGATGTTTGGAGGAACACTTCCTGGAATCAGATGAATAGCATGATCATGATCTCGCATAGGTGGGAGACCTTTGGGAGTCTCAAATACCTTGGAATGATTGTCCAGGACTTTTTGGAGATCTGGAGAAATAGATGATTCCAATGTGGAAACATCTAGCGAACATAATTGTGCAATTACACCTCTTTGCTCCTTTTTTAGAAGCTTTGTCATGCCATTAGAGCTGATTATATTTCCTGGTTTCCCTGCAATACCCCTTAATTCAACTTCTTTTCCTTCCATAGAAAATTTCATGAAAAGTTCTTGAAAATTAAAAGCTATCGTACCCAAGGATTGTAGCCATTGGACTCCTAGTACAACATCAGCACCTCCCATTGGAATGGAAAGCATTGGGCTAGTCAATACATACTCTCCCATGGATAGCTTGATATTATGGCACTTTCCAGAACAATTTATTGTTCCTCCATTTGCAATCATCACTTGACACTCTGGTGCTGGATATAGGAAGCAATTCAATTCTTTTGCTACCCTACAATGAATAAAATTGTGGGTGCTTCCTGAATCAATCAACACTATTACCTTTTTCTTCTTGATTTGTCCTTCTATCTTGATGGTTTGAGGAGTGGTAATTCCCACCAATGCATTACAAGATATGGTAGGATTTATTTGTTCTTCATCTAGGCTTTGTTCCTGGAATATATCCTCTTCTTTTGACCTTTCTTGCTCCTTTTCTTCTTCCTCTTCACAATCTATGTAGAATAATTTCTTCTCAACACACTTATGACCTTTTGTGTATTTGCTAACACAATTGTAACAAAGCCCTTTTGCTCTTTTTTCTTCCAATTGTTGTGGTGTCAACCTTGTAGGTTGTGGAAGACTATGGGCAACAACACTTCCGTCTTTATAGTTGTGAATGTTATGCTTCCTAGTTGCCATAATTTTGCTTTCCATTTTTCTTGCTAACCTGAATGCCTTCTATAATGAATCAGGTTCCCAAAGGTGCACATCATGTTGGATATTATCCTTTAAAGACCCTATGAACACATCAATCCTATGCTCCTCTGGAATATCTTTTACCCTTATGTTCAATTTTTGGAACTCCTCAATGTGCTCCATTATTGAACCCTTTTGTTTGAGACTTATCAATTGGCTAAAAAACGTGTTGATTTTTGTATCCTCATAATGTGCTATCAATTCTTCCGTAAAAAATGCCCAAGTGATAAATTGTTTACGAGAACAAAGCCATTGATACCATACAAACTGATTTGGTTCCAAATATAAATTTGCCATACGTACCTTTTGTGTGTTTTGCACATTATTGAGATCGAAGAATTGCTCCATCTGTAATATCCATGTGGCGGGATCCTTGCCATCAAACTTCCTCATATCAATTTTTGGAATATGGTGGGTCTTCGATCCAACATTAGAGTCTATGGAATCATGATTAACATTTCTTTTGTTCACATCATGAGTTTCCTTTACAACCTTTTCACCATTAGTAAGTATTTCTTGTAGAAAATTTGTCAAATCTGTCTTCAAATCTGCCATGTCTGTCTTCAAATCTGTCCTCAAATCTGTCTTCAGATCATCCATCTTAGCTTCCATACCCTTTATCTTAGATTCCACGCCATTTATCTTAGCATCTGTTAGCTTTTGTGAGCGTGACATTTGTTGCACTTGTTCTTGTAATTTTGATATATCATGTAGCATTTCTTCCTCTTCTTCATGAGTCATGCTAGAGCTTTCAGGTTCCTTACTAGGTGTTTGCATTTTCTTTCCTCGGGGCATCATTTACCGATAATAATGCTTTACTATGCCCTTTGAATTCCTTCAAACCAAGCTTATGCAAAAATTTAAAAAAAAAAGTACACACCTTTTTTTACTTTGTAGAAGCCTGATATTGAATCTAATGTATCTCTGTAATTTCGAATCATCCAGTTCTAAAATTGTGACCTGTAGTATCCTTGTATGTCCTCTTTCCAATGTCACTAGTCTGATCCAAATTGGATTCTCCAAGAAAGAGTTATGTACAATCTCCCGCAGTGACCTTATTATAGACTATTTCAGTAGAGCAAACTTGTATGAAGTGCTACATGTCACTGCTTCAACCTTTGACTCTGAAAAATATATAAAAGAAAACTACAGTCCGTCCTCTTTCTGTACCTTCTTACAAAATTTCAATCTGATGCTCAGAAAGAAAGTTATGACGATTTTCCCTAGGTCACCTGTTTTGAGCGTAATTCAGGAGTCTGCAAAAAGACCAACTTCCTCAGATCATATCTCCGAAAATATGGCGTGAAAAGCTCTGAAATTCGAACCCAAGGTTCAGTGTGATTTCTTATCAAATGGGTTTTTTTGCAACTTCTGAAACGTCACAGAAAAAAAGTTATAGCGAAAATGCCACGATGACTTGTTTGGAGCAGCAAAACCATAGAATCCAAAGCTCTGATACCAAATGTTATGAAACCAGCTCAAGAAAAGATAGAAAAGAAAGATCAATGCCTTAGAATTCAGCCTCTTCGAGGGGGAAACCTCCTTTACATTACATAAATGAACAATTCTTGGATAATACAAATGACAAAACCTCCTTTCTATATATAGGAGTCTAAGGAGTCACAATATAATCCAGCCGACCTAACACTAATAATATAAAGCCACAAAAATAACAATAGAGGGATTCTATGGGGCACAGAAATAACAATATGGGGGTAATAGGGGCACAACAATATAAATAAGGGGTATAACTACAACAGTAATGGGGTAATCACTAGTATTATAGCCAACAAGGTACCTCCATTAAATCCCCACCACTTCCTGCTACCGACTACCATCTGATCGACCTCCACACATCCAACGACTCTCGCCCATATCGCATAGACATTTGGGCCGAATGTTAATCACATGATACGAGCAGTTTTGATGTTTCACAAGTGCTACGTGTCACTCGATCTATGGCAACGCGCGACCCTCCACCAAAACCACTAACCTCTCAAAGGCAGTGCGACGAAAACCATTACTGCTCCTGTTTACTGCCTCCACTAAACGAAAAAGTGTCCCATCAATCAGTTGCTGCCAACTATCATTTTCATTCACTCGCCAAAAATCATTGACTTTGTGCATAAAAACAAAAATGTTCATTGTTTTCCCTTTTTTCTCAAGAAAGTGACTTCTGCCTTCCATGCACGCACAGAGTACGTCTAGTCCATTAACTGACTTCCAACCATCAACTGTCATTAGTTGCTAAATTCCAGACCACTACGGACTACTGTGCACACCCTAAAAATCCTTCATTGTAGCCTTTTGTCTAGACAGTTGACCAAAAACAGGTAATTACCGCATTTCCCTCTCAGAAACCCTCTTTTTGTACCGAAATTCCATTAAATTGATCTAAACCCAAATTAGTCCCTAGACTACCCCAAGCACCTGTTTTTCCTGAAATTCCTTGAAAACCCCCAACTTTCTTCCTTGAAAACACAAGAACCAAGGATGGAAGCTCCTATTGCCCTAAACGTTGCTCCAATCACTACTCCCCACAGGGATTTGGACTACCTCCCCTTGGCCGATCAATATTTTCATATCAAAGACCTTACTTTTGATGATAGCCACTTGAAATTCTACTGCAAGTAACAAGACAATTACCTAAACCACTCTGATAACATAGGTATTTGGGAATCAAATCCACCAAAGTACCAATTACCTTTCGTTCACATTTTCCCAGATATTGTCCACCAATGCCATGCAAACTACAACCCCAATATAAGAGTTGTCATGTCCCCGGACCAAAGAATCCTTTTGACCATTACAGCTGAATCTATTAATGAGATGTTGCAATTACATCCTGACCAAAACCTCACTCCCATTTCCATTGCAGAATTACTTGAGAGATCTACCAAGATGTCTAGTTCTAAAATTAGCAGAGTTTGTCAGACTTTCATTGATAAGAAGGACAAGCCAAAAGACCCTCCTCCCTACATGTCATTCTTTTTCACTAATTTAGGTAAAGATATTGTTACCATGGTTGCCTACATTATGGGTTTCACCACCAGTGAGTATGTTAATGAATTGACCTTATCCTTCATGACTATTTTTACCCCTAGTCAATCTCCTGCAGCTAAATTTGACTATGCCACATTCATCGTAGACAAGATACATGACCAATTCATCAGATTAGAGAATGAGAGAGTCTTTAAATATTCCTCAGTCTTGTATCATCATTTTCTTTAGTACCAATTGATAAATTCCCTTTCTCTGTCCAAAAACTTGACACTAGAGGGAAGGAATCCCAGGTCTGTTGTCTTCTGGACTTCAATTTTTCACTATTCAGTGTCTTCCCCTTATTATTATACAGATTTTATTGATCAGTTTGTCCATTCTGTAACTACCATGTTGATAGGAAGTCCCCCTCCTATAATCAGTGATGATATCAAAAGAATCCTTCAATTATCCAAGAAATATAGGGTTGGTGACTGGTACTTATACTAGAACCATACCGAGATCAGAGTTTATGGGTGTGAATTGCCTCCCTACAAATTGCCCAAATATGTCCCCATGAGATTATTTTCCCTGGATTACTATAGGCAAATGATAAACTCTGATGAAATCCACTTTATGAAAGCTAAGAAGAAAGCTCAGTTGAGGATAAAGGATCACCTAGAACCATTTTTTTGTAACAACAGAAGAAATCCTTGAAAGAATGAGACTGAAGACGAGTTTCATTTGGCCTTATGATCCTCATAGCTTCATCAGTGAGAGAAGGCAAAAGCATAAGTTGTGCACCTACATTCATTATTGAATTCCAGAGATATAACAATATGAAAATCAAAATGAATGGGTGGAGGGAACACTTATAGAACTAGATATCACACAAGCTGAAGTAGAGAGTGTTATGAAAGATTTAGAAAAAAGACTTGATCTGGATTCTTTTAGACAGGTGCCTGCAGAATCTTCACAAAGACCAATACAGGAGCCAAGTGCACAGTCATCAGGACAACCAGAGGCTTCAGAATTGAGGAAAGATTTAGGGTCACAGATCATTTATGGGGAATTGACCCAAACTGAAAAAAACATGAGCAATCCTCTAGTACTGCAGACTCCTCTCAATGAGGAACGAAATCAAAAAAGAAGAAGGAGTGAGGCTAGTCCCTCAATAGTGCCACTAGACCAGGTATATGTTAAAAGGACAAGATTAAATCCTTTGTCCGAGCAGGAGTATGAAGAGACCAGAAGTGACACAATACAGACCACGGTAGTAGGAGAGACACCATCTGCTTCTCAAACTCAGATACTAAGCAGGCAACCAAGTGTGGAACTGTCATCATTCAAAGCAACATCAAAGCAAAGCCAGGATTTGAAGGAAAGATACAAAGAAATCAAGACTAGGAATGAGTAGCTCAAAGCTCAAACCTATGCCAAATATAGGAAAATGGCTCCCACAAATAAGACAAGGTTGATGTCAGCTTTTGACTTCAAAGAGGGAAAAATGCAGATGAGCTTCTTGAAGCGAACAGTACAACAACCACACTCCATGGCTGATTACTTGAAGACCAATTTTGAAGTTCTTGCTAAAGATGTCCAGCCAATTGATCAAATTGAGCTCTAAAATCAAATGGGTGAGATGGTTTATTCCACTTTAACCAGTAAAGCCATCATTGCACATCAGTTGCAAAATTCTTTGTACAATACTACAACATAATTACAGTTAGAAAAAACCTCTTCTCAGGCTAGGGACACTAGAATAAAGTTATTAGAAGACCTAGTGATTGAGTTGGGTCATAATACCAAAGATGTTAAGGCAACTGAGAGTTTGATAAAAAATAAAAATGAATACATCGATGCACTCAGAAAACAACTCAAGCTCCCTCCCCTCATACATCCACAAACTGCAAAAGTCATTGAGAAATATAATGAGGCAGAACTTATAAACTTGGTCCTTAAGTTAAATGAATAGCTGAAGGAAACAGAACAAGAGTTGGAAAAAGCCTTGCAGTCTAAACAAGGTGAGTCAACCACCATGCCTCAGATTGTAGTACCCATAGTTTCTATAGTAGCGCCATCCACTATTGCAGCAGCTTTGGCACCTAATGTTCCCCTAGCAATAGCTCTTATAGTAACAGCAACAGCAGGCACTTCCGAAGCAACAACAACTTCAACATAGCAACCAGAGGACTTAATCAAGTCCATGGAAGAAATTAAAATCCAAGCAACTGAGATACATAAATTAAAATAAAAGGTTGCTAGCTTGGAGTACAATTATGAGATATCACAGATAAACTACACTGAAGAGGAGAGAAAGAATAGAAGGATGAATAACAAAATAAAAACATTAGAGAAGGACTTAACATTTGAAAATCCCTTAAGAGATATCAGAGAGATTTTATGGACCAACATCATTAATTCCATTAATGATATTTGGTCTTCTATTCGGATTATCTTTGAACAAATTGATTTAATGAAACTAGTTATAGAGGCTATACAAAATACTAGAGAAGAATTAGGGGAGAAACTTGAAGAGGTAATCCAACTAATCAAATTCTTGAATAGCCAAAGTAGGGAAGAACTGGAACAAAAGGATATAGAAGATCGGACTGGTACCATCCTTGAAATCAAGAGAGTTCTGACCAAAAAGAACTTGATTCTTAACCTATAAAGAAGATTTCAAAGTATCCAAGAAGACATTTATGAGTTTATGAAAAATATAACATTTTGAGAGAGAAAGGACTTCCAAACTTATTGGTGATAAACAACAAGCTGATGAAGCATGAATACTACATTGACATACTGCACCAACAGGCCAAAAATCAAGCCAACTCTTCAACAGTGAAAGCACTACCCATAGGAAAAGTGCTATATGATGGCTTAGAAAACCTTTTCTATATTGAGCATGAAGTGAAACATCAAGATCCTAGGAAGGCAAGCCATCAAGTTTTCAAGGAGGAAGCAAATCCATTATATCTCAAAATATATCAAGTGAGTACATGTACCCTTCTAAATATGCATGGAATGTTATATACCTAGGGGGGGTGGAATGTTATATACCTAGGGGGGATAATATGGGGTACCAAGCGAGGTACCCAAGGTAATAATGTAATAATGGGATGGGCCATAGTAATAAATAAGGTGGTTAACCCACATCATGTAAGGGACCACAAGTAGTTAATAATAATGTAATGGGCCCATGGTATTAGTTGATGGTATGAGGGAACCATGGTAATGACCCATGGTATTGTATGTATGAGGCCTATATAGAGGCTAGAGACTCCACTTGGGAGAGAGTGAAGAATTATTGTATGAACAGGCATATGGCTTGTGGAGTGTTCTCCTTCCTTAAGGAGTGAATGTATGGTGTTGCTCTACCTTAAGGGTTTTGATAATAAAGAGAATCATTTCTATCTATTTCTATCTTGTTATTCTTGGGTTTATTTCTATTCTCATTGTATTTCTGGTTTAGATCTACAACAAGTGGTATCAGAGCACTTTCTTGGGCACAAAAGTGGAGATTTTTATTTTTTATTTTTTGCAGGGTTTTGGGGGCGACGACTTTGCAGGTCAGATCTGTAAACTTTGGTGCAATATCTATAAAATATAATTACAGATCTGTATTCTTTGTGAAAAGATAGCCGATTTCAAAAAAAAATCGGTTGAATCGGAGTCTGGATGAAGGAGATATCACTGATCTAAAAATCAGTGGGGTTGCAGACAATTTTCAGGGCAGCGATTTTTCGGCACAGATCTAGACATCTTGGCACTAGATCTGCAAAATCTAATTGTAGATCTTGAATATTTGTGAAAAAGCACATGATTTCAAAAAAAACATCAGTCTAATCGGAGTCCGGATGAGGGAGATATCGTTGAATTACAATCAGCTCTTTTTGCAGAAATTTTGGGTGACGACGGGAGAGTAGCAGCGCAGATCTGTAATTCCAGTGTCTGAATCAAGATTTCTATCACATGGGCAGATGCAGAATGGTTGCTCCATTTCCTAAAACAGGTTATAATAGAGATTAACAATATTGACGCAACTGTGACAATTACAAATTTTCTCCAAGTAAGTGAATTTTTTCTTCATGGTGACTCTATATTTTACAGGAAAAGATGATGGTCCTACTATTGAAGAATGCATACAAAGATACAAGTCCACATATGGGACATTTTGGAAGTTTCAAATGCTGTCTAATATGAGAGGTGAGGCTCAAAAATGGAATTTATTACTTGACTACGGGCGGTTGAACAAAATTTCAGATGCAGGATTTGAAAAAGTCTTTTTGGACAAATGGTCTCGGGCTAGGAAAAAGGAGAATGAGACACATAAAGGGTTAATTCCTACTGGTATATCCTTATTGCATATTCATGGATTGATTCAGAAAGAGAAGATCATTGTTTCTATCAATCCTAGTTGTAAACATAATTTTATCAGTGTTAATTTGGAAAAAGAATTGCAAGTCCCAGCAAAACAAATTGAACATACACAGGTTGATGATAAGGATGTTCAAATTTATAAGAATTTGAAGCTTTCTATGGATAAGTATGTGTTTCATGGTGATTTTTATGCTTCAGATATGAATAACATGGATGTTGTTTTGGGATACCCTTGGATGGAATTAGTGGGTACTATCAATATTAATGTGCAAAAGAAATTCCTGAAGCTCTGGTATAAAAAGAAGAAAATTACATTACAGGATATTTCCATTAATAAACAGGTAGAGTCCAAGGAGGCTGAAGCAGAAGATGTTCCAGGGAATGACATATCAGATGATGAGCAGTTGATGGTCGACAATCAAACACAAACAGAGGCTGAAGACGAAAAGGTAATAGGTGCTGACACATTTGAGGAGGGCTCAGTGGTTGAAATCATATTGAAAAAGAAGACACCACAACAGGCACCAAAGCAGGGTGAAGTAACGAAAAAGCCGTCGTGGGTTAAAACTTCAATATATCATCACCCACATCACCCCGCAAGAAAACCATCAATATGGCAACCAATTAGCCACATGGACAACAACCCCTGCACGACAGATCGAGAGGAGCGAAGATCCACCTACTATACATCCACACAGAAGAGCTACCACAGTCAACTTCCATCTCAAGCGAGCGACGCACCGGCGAGATCGAGGGTTCACCTTTCTCTTGGATGGCTAGATGCACGTGCATGGTACCAATGGACTACTCTTTTGAGTAGATCTTATTATTTGTGTTCTTCTCATGTTTCGGGGACGAAACATGCTTAGGGGGGTGGAATGTTATATACCTAGGGGGGATAATATGGGGTACCAAGGGAGGTACCCAAGGTAATAATGTAATAATGGGATGGGCCATAGTAATAAATAAGGTGGTTAACCCACATCATGTAAGGGACCACAAGTAGTTAATAATAATGTAATGGGCCCATGGTATTAGTTGATGGTATGAGGGAACCATGGTAATGACCCATGGTATTGTATGTATGAGGCCTATATAGAGGCTAGAGACTCCACTTGGGAGAGAGTGAAGAATTATTGTATGAACAGGCATATGGCTTGTGGAGTGTTCTCCTTCCTTAAGGAGTGAATGTATGGTGTTGCCCTACCTTAAGGGTTTTGATAATAAAGAGAATCATTTCTATCTATTTCTATCTTGTTATTCTTGGGTTTATTTCTATTCTCATTGTATTTATGGTTTATATCTACAACACAATGTCTGTTTAAAAGGAAAGCAATAATTTGGTAGGTACTAATAACTTTCTTGCATGGAAGAAGAGGACTGATCTACTTCTCACAGAGAATGAACTCCTTGAACATGTCAAAAGGAATATCACTGTCCTTGTTAAGGAACAAACTCAATCCTTAGCCAAATACAATAATGATGATACAAGAGCTCAAATGATTCTAATAGAATCAATCAAAGACTCTCTCATTCGTTATGTCTCCAAGTTTTAGACATCAAAATAAATTTATGATAAGCTAGTAGATCTATTCTTGGTATCCACAACCGGATAAGTAATATCTATGAGGAATGAATTATACAAGATGAAGATAAAAAAGGAAGGAATATCTCCCTACTTGAAAATCTATGAAATGAGAGATCAACTTCAAGAGCTTGGGGAAGTCATGTCTGACAGAGAGATGACAATTGTAGTACTCAATGCTCTACTTGAGGATTGGGGCAACTTCACATCAAGCATATATTCCAAGAAGGAAGCAACCAATCTCAGTGAAATGTGGTCTCTATGTAGAACAAAGGAAACCAAACTTAAGGAAAATGAAGATATGGGATCAAAGGAGCAATCATTTTCTACCATGGCCAGGAGAAAGGGTAAATTTGGCAAGTTTGATCCATGAAGAAAAAACAACAAAGACATGTCCAAAATCCAATGTTTTTTATGCCAAGAATATGGACAGTACAAAAGGAATTGTCGTAAGCTTATGAAGGAAAACAACAAAAAATTAAAGAGAGAAGAAGCTCACATAACTCAACAGATGAAAGAAGAAGGACAAAAGCAAAAGAAGGAAGATCCTTCGGATCTCTACTATGATTAGGTCAAACTCTTTACTTCTAGACTTATTTCAAAGTTTTGAGTAGGATAGGAGTATGTAGGAATAAATTAAAATTTCATGGCTATAAACATCCTCTAGAATCTAGCAGCATGATGTACATAGAGTTATAGATACTCATGAATATGTAGCATTTAGGATAAGAACACAAATTCATGAGTAGAAATATCTTCTATAATTTAGGAGCATGGTAAATATAGCTCAAGGCATTCATGTAGAAGAAGCATACCTAGTATAAGAACTCATCAACTATGAAAGAAAAATTGATCATGATTAAGAATATTAGAATACCTCCATCATCAAAATAAAGGAAAGGATCTTTAAGATCCTATGATGGAATCTTAAAAAGAAGGTTCATGGACCAAAGAAGATGTCTCATTGGAACCCCATTCATGGGATTGAAGAAAAGGATGATCAAAGGAGAATAAATATAAGGTATGTATACATTAAAGTTTAGTCATGTTATCATTCGTATATTATTGAGTCATGGGATAGTTATATAACATTATCAAGCATGAAAGAATATCTTTCACCAAGAACATGCTCGAAGGAATGTACCACAATGAAATGAAGGTCAACAAAATAATATGCTCACATAAGGAGTATAATATTGTTTACTAAGAAGCAAGAAGAAATGCTGACAAGTCCAGGAAGAAAGAAATGAAGGATTTCTCTTGAAAGAAGCATTAGATAGTTGACCTATCTATTTGGTAAGAAGAAAATGAACAAAGAGATGAAGCATGAGGAAGAACACCATGATCACCGAGAATCACTATCTGACAAGATACTTTGAAGAAATCTCCCAAAAGAAGGCAAGAAAACTTCAATAAAGGAAGAAAAGACCCTTAACACCTATGAAGGCCTTGGAGATATAAATGGTGTAGATAAGTGATTCTACTCTACAAAGATGTCGTGATGAAGAAGTCATCCAGAAAATGAAAATGAAACGTTGAAGCAATATCAGGATGAAGTCATAATGGTCTACTAGGTCAAATCATGTAAACAAGCAATTACAATGAAGCATCCATGAGAGGAATATTCCAAAGCATGGAGAAGATGACAAAGGAGTAGCCAAGATGAAAAGAAAAAGATATGTATGACATGAAATCCACTTTCCTGAAAGGAAGAAATGACATGGAAAGCCAGGGAGGAAAGTGATCAATGGATGGTGCCCTACCTAGAAGAATTTTGAACAAAGACTTTATGACATCAAGAAAGAAGAAGATCAAAAAATTGAATGACCCATGAACAAGAAGCTGCTGATGAAGGAAAGAGTCCCCAGTTAAGAGGTAGCTCTGACAGGTCCCTGATTAAGAGGGAATTTTGGATCACCTTTGATTACAAAGGAGTGACAATTGTGTTTTCCATTTCAGGGGTCATGCACTAGAATCGGACTAACAGTCGTAAGTCTAGATGGAGGCCATGAATGGAAATGTAGACATAAGATAGAAACAACATTCTTGTCTTCACTTGGGAAGAAAGAATGGGATGATTGGGTAATCATCTAGCATCTGATACTCTTTGAGGATGTGTAGGGTATCCAAGACAAGAGTAGGCAAGAGGATCGATATTCTTTGAGGGTTGGGAACCCAATATAAGAACAGTCCTAGAAGGTCATACTCGGAGAAAACCCAAGTGGGTATGTACCTTGAAAGACAATGATGAAGGTGCCTATAAATCATTGATGTTTCCATCATTGTAGCTCATGGTCTCGTAAACAGATGGAGCTGTTAGTCAAGGCCTTGCACTATGACAATGCTGATGGATATGATGCTATAACAGATGGATTGCTAATCGGATTTCTCTTATGTGAATTCTTCAAGATTGATTATAGCCAAACACCTTGTAATGTTGTATGAATACCTCCCTAGTTAAGAGGGAGTGTTGAAGGAAGTGTGACTAGGTTCAATCTTCATAAATGTTCTTTTTATATTTGTACTTATTGAGGAAAATAATATTATTTTTATAATATATGTCAATGCATTTCTTTCTCATTGAAATATGTCTAGCACATGTCAAAGTTCTATAGGTGAGTCAAATAGTCAAAATAAAATGTTAAAGGCCTTAAGGGCATGTTACACCACATATAGATATATATTTAAGTCAAAGGGATAACCTCCAAGAAAATTCAAGTCTACTGCTATAAAATGGCATAATCAAAAGCTCCTTCAAGCATGCTGCGCCACCATGGAAACTATCTGAAGTTTACTCAACAAATCAACCTCCAAAATAGCCCTCAAAGTCAACCTATAAACAAGGTGACTAGTCGGCCTAAACGGAGGGGCAATCCTCTATTTATAGAGTTTTTCCACTCCAAATAAAAAGCACCAATTTAGCTTTGAAATCCACAAAAGAAGGAGGACAAGAAGAATGAAGCCGAGGCAAAGGGTCTACTAGGGTAGTGAAGTAAAGGAGGAAGAACATCAAAGATTGAGGGACTATTTTCTAGGGTATACACAGTCACACATTGTTCGGTCCCTATAATACTAGTGATTACCCCATTACTATTGCAGTTATACCCCTTATTTATATTGTTGTGCCCCTATTACCCCCATATTGTTATTTCTGTGCCCCGTAGAATCCCTCTATTGTTATTTTTGTGGCTTTATATTATTATTGTTAGGTCGGCTAGATTATATTGTGACTCCTTAGACTCCTATATATAGAAAGGAGGTTTTGTCATTTGTATCATCCAATAATTGTTCATTTATGTAATGTAAAGGAGGTTTCTCCCTCGAAGAGGCTGAATTCTAAGGCGTTGATCTATCTTTTCTATCTTTTCTTGAGCTGGTTTCATAACATTTGGTATCAGAGCTTTGGATTCTAGGGTTTCGCTGCTCCAAACAGGTCATCGTTGCATTTTCACTATAACGTTTTTTCTGTGATATTTCTGAAGTCGCAAAAAAAACCCATTTGAGAATAAATTGCATTGAACCTTGGATCCAAATTTCAGAGCTTTTCGCGCGATATTGGCGGAGATATGATCTAAGGAAGTTGGTCTTTTTGCAGACTCCTGAATTACATTCAAAACAGGTGACCTGGGAAAAATCGTCCTAACTTTCTCTCTAGGAATCAGATTGAAATTTCGTAAGAAGGTACAGAAAGAGGATGGACTTTAGTTTCTTGTATATCGTTTTCAAAACCAAAGATCGAAAATTGTACACGTGGCACCTCATACAAGTTTCCTCTTCTGGAAAGGTCTATAATCAGGTCATCTTGGGATATTGTGCATAACTCTTTCTTGGAGAATCCAATTTGGATCAGAATGGTGGCATTGGAAAGAGGACATAGAGAGCTACTACAGGTCACAAATTCAGAACTAGATGATTGGAAAGTACAGAGATACATCAGAGGCAATATCAAGCTCTTACAAAGTGAAAAAAGGTGTGTAGATTTTTTTAAAATTTTTTCTTAAGCTTGGTTTGAAAATTTATTTTTAAGGAATTCAAAGGGCATAGTAGAGCATTATTATCGGTAACTGATGCCCCAAGGAAAGAAAATGAAAACACCTAGTAAGGAACCTGAAAGCTCTAGCATGAATCATGAAGAAGAGGAAGAAATGCTACATGATATATCAAAATTACAAGAACAAGTGCAACAAATGTCATGCTCACAAAAGTTAACAGAAGCTAAGATAAATGGAATGGAAGCTAAGATGAATGGCATGGAAGCTAAGATGGACAATCTGAAGATAGATTTGAACACAAATTTGAAGACAGGCATGGCAGATTTGAAGACAGATTTGACAAAATTTCTACAAGAAATACTTACTAATGGTGAAAAGGTAGTAAAGGAAACTCATGATGAGAACAAAAGAAATGTTAATCATGATTCCATAGACGCTAATGTTGGATCGAAGAATCACCATATTCCAAAAATCGATATGAGGAAGTTTGATGGCAAGGATCCCGCCACATGGATATTACAGATGGAGCAATTCTTCGATCTCAATAATGTGCGAAGCGCACAAAAGGTACGTATGGCAACTGTATATTTGGAACCAAATCAGTTTGTATGGTATCAATGGCTTTGTTCTTGTAAACAATTTATCACTTGGGCAATTTTTACGGAAGAATTGATAGCACATTATGAGAATACAAAAAGCAACACTTTTTTTAGCCAATTGATAAGTCTCAAACAAAAGGGTTCAATAATGGAGCACATTGAGGAGTTCCAAAAATTAAACATAAGGGTAAAAGATATTCCAGAGGAGCATAGGATTGATGTGTTCATAGCGTGTTTAAAGGATAATATCCAACATGATGTTCGCCTTTGGGAACCTGATTCATTAGAGAAGGCATTCAGGTTAGCAAGAAAAATGGAAAGCAAAATTATGGCAACTAGGAAGCATACCATTCACAACTATAAAGACGGAAGTGTTGTTGCCCCTAGTCTTCCACAACCTACAAGGTTGACACCACAACAATTGGAAGAAAAAAGAGCAAAAGGGCTTTGTTACAATTGTGATAGCAAATACACAAAAGGTCATAAGTGTGCTGAGAAGAAATTATTCTACATAGATTGTGAAGAGGAAGAAGAAAAGGAGCAAGAAAGGTCAAAAGAAGAGGATATACTCCAGGAACAAAGCCTAGATGAAGAACAAATAAATCCGACCATATCTTGTAATGCATTGGCGGGAATTACCACTCCTCAAACCATCAAGATAGAAGGACAAATCAAGAAGAAAAAGGTAATAGTGTTGATTGATTCAAGAAGCAACCACAATTTTATTCATTGTAGGGTAGAAAAAGAATTGAATTGCTTCCTATATCCAACACCAGAGTGTCAAGTGATGATTGCAAATGGAGGAACAATAAATTGCTCTGGAAAGTGCCATAATATCAAGCTATCCATGGGAGAATATGTATTGATTAGCCCAATGCTTTCCATTCCAATGGGAGGTGCTGATGTTGTACTAGGAGTCCAATGGCTACAATCCTTGGGTACAATAGCTTTTAATTTTCAATAAATTTTCATCAAATTTTCTTCGGAAGGAAAGGAAGTTGAATTAAGGGGTATTGCAGGGAAACCAGGAAAGATAATCAGCTCTAATGGCATGACAAAGCTTCTAAAAAAGGAGCAAAGAGGTGTAATTGCACAATTATGTTCGCTAGATGTTTCCACATTGGAATCATCTATTTCTCCAGATCTCCAAAAATTCCTGGACAATCATTCCAAGGTATTTGAGACTCCCAAAGGTCTTCCACTTATGTGTGATCATGATCATGCTATTCATATGATTCTAGGAAGTGTTACTCCAAACATCAGGCCGTACAGATATCCCTATGTCCAAAAAAGTGAAATTGAACGTATGGTTGCAGAAATGCTAGAGGCTGGTATAATTCAACCGAGTCAAAGTTCTTTCTCAGCTCCAGTAGTATTGGTGCACAAGAAGGATGGATCATGGCGCATGTGTCCAGATTATAGGGAGCTCAAAAAGCTCACTATTAAAGATAAGTTCCCCATTCCTGTCATTGATGAATTACTGGATGAATTGAATGGATCAATTTACTTCACCAAGTTGGATTTTCGTTCGGGATATCATCAAATCAGAATGAAGATTGAAGACATTCTGAAAACGGCATTTAGAACTCATGAGGGTCATTATGAATTTTTGGTCATGCCTTTTGGCCTTACCAATGCACCTTCAACATTTCAAGGTTTGATGAATTCAATTTTCAAACCATTCCTTAGAAAATTTGTGTTAGTATTTTTTGATGATATACTAATCTACAGCAAGTCTTGGAAGGATCATGTTGAACATGTTGATAGGGTGCTACAACTATTGGAGGAGAAACAATTATATGCAAAAAGATCCAAATGTTTCTTTGGAGTCCAGGAGGTGGAATATTTGGGTCATATTGTATCTCATGAAGGAGTTAAGGTAGACCCTAGCAAAATTAAAGCCATTAAGGAATGGAAAATCCTCATATCCATAAAGCATCTACGAGGATTTCTTGGGTTGACAGGGTATTATCGCAAGTTTGTTAAGAATTATGGGAGAATAGCAACACCTCTAACAACATTATTGAAGAAAGATTCATTTTCATGGACTCTGAAAGCAACAAAGGCCTTTGAACATCTTAAAGAGGCAGTGTGCCAAGCACCGGTCTTAGCTACACCAGACTTCACAAAAACCTTTATTGTGGAATGTGATGCTTCAGGAAATGGAATTGGTGTTGTTCTAATGCAAGATGAAAGACCCATTGCTTTTGAAAGTCGTCCAATCAAGGGAAAGTTTTAAGCAAAGCTATTTATGAGAAGGAAATGTTGGCAATACTCCATGCACTTAAGAAATGGCGACCCTACCTAATGGGAAGACACTTCAAGGTAAAAACAGATCATGATAGCCTTAAATACTTTTTAGAACAAAGATTATCCTCTGAAGAGCAACAAAAGTGGGTCACAAAGATGTTGGGTTATGACTTTGAAATCATCTACAAAAAAGGGAAGCAAAATGTGGTGGCAGATGCACTCTCAAGAAAGGTTGAGGATATGGAAGCATTGTTGTGTGCCATTTCTATTATCCAACCAGATTGGATAAACGAAGCAAAGGAGGAATGGAAGAATGACGAAGAAGTGTGGGCACTTATTCGATACAGTACTTCTGATACATTTGGCTGGCAAAACGATTCGTTATGGTACAAAGATCGCTTATACCTCTTTAAGAATTCCCAGATAAAACAAAAGAGTCTTATGGAATTGCACACTTCTCCCTTAGGAGGGCACTCAGGATTTTTAAGAACTTACCACAGGGTTAAGAAGGAATTTTTTTGGGATGGCCTTAAATCAGATATTCAAAAGTTTGTGGCGGAATGTTTGGTTTGCCAACAAAATAAAGTTGAAACAATTAAGACACCGGGTCTATTACAACCTTTATCCATTCCAAGCCAACGTTGGGAGGAGGTTTCAATGGATTTTATCACAGTTTTACCCAAGTCTGAGGGAAAGAGTGTCATCATGGTGGTAGTTGACAGACTTACCAAGTATGCACACTTTTGTGCATTATCACATCCATTTAAAGCCAGTATAGTTTCTACTGCATTTATGGAAACAGTTCAAAAGCTACATGGAAACCCAAAGATTATTGTAAGTGACAGAGATCCCATTTTCACTCGAAATTTTTGGACAGAATTATTTTCTTGTCTTGGTACTCAGTTAGCTCATAGCTCATCTTACCATCCTCAATGATGGGCAAACTGAGATAGTAAACAAATTTTTGGAAGGATATCTTCGTTGCTTTGTATCTGATAAACAGACACAATGGGTCAAATGGTTGCCTATGGCTGAATGGTGGTATAACACTTCCTTCCATACAGCAACAAAAATGACCCCATTTATGGCACTTTATGGGTATCAACCACCATCCATCACATCATATTTAAGAGAAAATTCTAAGGTTCAGGCAGTGGAACATCACATCGAACATCAACAACAAGTCCTCCAACTCTTAAAGGATAACCTCATGTTGGCACAAAATAGAATGAAACAATAGGCAGATCAACATTGTAGTGAAAGAAGTTTTGGTGTAGGTGATTGGGTATTCCTACAGCTACAACCATATAAGCAAATGTCCATAAAGCAAGCTAAGAAGGATAATAAATTATCACCAAAGTATTATGGTCCGTACAACGTGTTGCAAAAGATTGGTACTATGGCATACAAATTGGAGCTTCCTGCAGCTTCTCGATTGCACCCAGTTTTCCATGTTTCATGTTTAAAGAAGGTTATAGGCGACAAGCTCCCAATTCAAACAATATTGCCAGAACTTGACGAGGAAGGAAAAATTATATTGGAACCGGAAGCAGTCACAGAAACAAGAACTCAACAGCTATGAAATCGATCAATTTCAGAGTATCTTATCAAGTGGAAGAACTTATCTGCTGAAGATTCCACATGGGAGGATGAGAATTTTATGCAGAAGTATCCAGAACTACTCAAGCGTTGAGGACAACACTTTTCTGAAGGAGAGGGGCATGTTGGGTCCCTATAATACTAGTGATTACCCCATTACTATTGTAGTTATACCCTTATTTATATTGTTGTGCCCCTATTACCCCCATATTGTTATTTATGTGCCCCATAGAATCCCTCTATTGTTATTTTTGTGGCTTTATATTATTATTGTTAGGTCGGCTGGATTATATTGTGACTCCTTAGACTCCTATATATAGAAAGGAGGTTTTTTCATTTGTATCATCCAATAATTGTTCATTTATGTAATGTAAAGGAGGTTGCCCCCTCGAAGAGGCTGAATTCTAAGGCGTTGATCTATCTTTTCTATCTTTTCTTGAGCTGGTTTCATAACACACATGTGAGAAAATGAAGGATAGTTTGCAGCTATATCAGCAGTGAGATCATATTTATATATTCTTTCTTGTTTAGGCTATTCACTAGGCCTACAAAGCCCCCTAAGTCAAGCGAAGAATACCAATCTCTCAAGAAAAGAATCAAGGAGGAAAATCGAAGGTAAGCGGGTTGTTCTAAGGCCCATTATAGTCACACATGCGAGGGAAAAGGGGGGTGCCTCTACTGTCATAACAACCCTCCCATTGCAGTCATCCAAATTAGCTGATTGGTGAAAAGAAGAAAAGACACATCATAGGAAAAGGGTCTCATCAAAGGTCTCTTCTCTAGATCAAGTGCAACAAGGTTTAATAACAAGTTGAAAGAAGAATGAAGTTTCAGAAGAAGGAGGACGAAGTGTCGAGAAACAAAGTGCTGGAAGAAGTGCCAGAGTATAAGGTGAAGAAATGAGGGAAGACTTGACTTGTGCTGGATCCTGTTAAGGGTCTAGGGCTTGGAATTGATCAATATAAGCTTCAATAAGAGAAATTCACTAAAGGGTTTTCCTCTCAAGAGAAGAGAGGTTTTGGCCCTGGCATAGAGCCAACATATTATGTTCTTGTTTTTTGTTTTGGTATCAGTTTGATGAAGTACACACATATGCTCTAAAAATAATAAGAAGATGAATATGCTAACAATAAAAGTACAAATACTCCAAAAATTGTTATCAGGCAATGAAGAATCACACTACACTACTTTGCCCTAGATTCTTCAATAGTATCAGAGATTCCAGGTTCAAACACTTGGACTGAATGGGCTCTATCATAGATGAAATGAAGTGAAAATGTTTTGCACTAGACATTTTGAGGTTAAAATTTGGATATTTGTGTTATTTTGAGAATGATTGCTTGTTGGGTGCAAGCGGTTACTATTTTTTGAATTTCACTAGAAATTATTTACTAGTAATTATTTAAAATATAGGATTGTGCAAGTTAATATGTGCATGTGGACATGCAAGGATCAATGAGTACAATCGATTTCATTTTTGTCATAGATTTTGTTTTTTGGAATTCTAGAAGCTGAAAAAATTCCCACATTAAGGGTAAATCCCACTGATAAAATGGTTAAAATTTCAGATATTGGTTGACAGTATTTTAGGAATTATGATCTGAGGAATATGACCCTCTTGAATGCATCTTTAAACATGACATGTTGCCATTTCTTCCATAACTTGTCTTGTGTTAGGTTCCAGAAGCTGAAAAATTTTCCACATTGAGGGAAAATGCCACTGATATTGTGGTAAAAAGTTTAGACATTGGGTTTCTATATTTTAGGAAATATTACTAGTGGAATTCAAGCTTCCTAAATGCTCCTAGAATTAAGCACCAAATAGGATTGTGTTGGTGATTTTTTTGTAAATTTTCATATATGAGGTTCCAGAAGTTGAAACTTGAACCATAGTGAGGGAAACTCACACTGATCATATGATTTAGTTTCCATAACTTGTATTGCTACAGTTTAGGATATATGAATTGAATCATTCGACATATTAGTTGCATGCAAAGTGTTTGATGAAATGCTTAAATGGTTCAATGATTAATTGCATACAAATTGTTTAATAAAATTCCCCAACTAAGTATGTTGTTTGTGGCTGGGGATGGTATTGTTGTGTAATCGTATTTTTGTTGTTGATATATGCTTATTTGTATGAAAATAGTTTGTTATATTAGTTTGTATCTAAAGTGTTTGAAGAAATGCTTACATGCAAATGTAATAGTATAGTGGTTGTTTGAATAAAATGTAATAGTGTGGTAATTGTTTCAAAAACAATTTTTTTTTGTGGATGGGGTCATATTTTTGTAGCTAATCTATTCCTATTTCCATGCAAATAATTTGAAGAGTTTCATGCAAGGATTTTGAAAAGTTTCATGCAATGAATTTGAAAGTTTCATGTTAAGGAATGAAAAGGTGGCATGATTACGTGACATGTTTTCAAGTGGAATACATGAAATGTTTCTGATTTAATGTCATACAAAATGTATGAGAAATGAAAATCAAGTTTTGGCAAGTGTGGTTAAATTTAGTAGAGATTTGGAGATCCCATTTTCATAATTGGACATTGGAGATAAGGCCATTATAGTAGTTTCCTCCTATCATAATGTGGTCCGTGGATAGTAATGGGGTATGTTTACAAGTTGTTTGAATGTTTGATTAAGTGCATGATATGAGTATGTGCCTATAATATTGCATGGAGTGATCTTCTTTAAGACAATTGTACTAACATAATATATGTTGAGACAACTGATATGAACTTTAGAGAAAGTGGGTGCTCATTGTAGCACTATGATTAATGACTATGAGTTGATTGCAGACTATGACATGGTTTTTAGTCTTGGTAAAGGTTGATCTCAAATTAATAGTCATGATGTCTTGATATTTGGAAAATGTGATTGACATGTGTGAACAATTGCACACACATGTTTGGTATTAGCATGACAAGGTAATAGTTGATTTCTTTACATAACTAATAACTGGGTGAATGTGATAGCACATAATAAGACTCAATTTCAATAAGGTAAAAAGGTAAAAGAAAGGAATTGGGTGAGAATTCCTTTGGCTACATTTGGAAACTACAATTCCAAATGAATGAGTGCTTGCCATGAATACAGGAAGTTTTCTTAACCTTAATTTTGTGTGACGTTATGTGGATATTTGTTATATTCATTAATATGTATTTGACAATATGTTATCTTAAGGATAATATTTGGGATAAGAAGTTGAGCTCTAATAGTGTAAAGGTATGAAAAAGAATGAGCTAATGCTGTGTGATGTAGGGAATCATAGGGAAAAAGAGATTGCCATAAAATCTTGAAAAGACTTGAGCTGAGATTTTATTTATGAACCCTTGGAAGCACTGGGAAATCATGTGGATTGAGTAATGGTTTGTGTTGAAAGTTCTATGCTTCATGATTTATTTGCGCTTGATTTATGATTTGGACTGTGCTTGGTTTATGACCATGCCACTTTATCTATGGTGTTTTTTTGTGGTTTGGATTTCTGCTTTTCTTCATTTTTTTCTTGTTCTTGCCTTTTATGTTTTAAGGGTCTTATGAAATGGTTGGGGGAAAGAGGAAAGTTAATGGAGCTCACACTGAGCTGAGTGGAACCCAATATGAAATGTAAGACTCGGACGAAGCCCCAATGCATGAATAAAGGGTATCTAAAAGCAAGAATATGACATCTAGTTGGTTTGGTTGGATCCATGGGGATGAACAGACATTGAGAGGATGGTCATGAGAAAGGTAACATGGAAAGGTAAAGTAAATGGGCTTGAGGTAACATATGATTTGGATAACTTGGGAACTATTATTTTCAATGTTGTGCATGCCTTGCACAGATAAAGGAAGTTCTTTAACTGTGACCTCATGAATACTTGTAATTATGTTGTGATCATGATTATGCTAATGTTATATCTATATCTATATATATCTATATCTATATGTATATATATATATGTATATATATATATAGATATATATATATATATATAATATATATATATATATATATATATATATATATTATATATATATATATATATATATATATATATATATATATATATATATATATATATATATATATATATATATATAATATATATATATATATGAATGTCATTGTCTAACAGGGTTAATAGTCATTCTAGTGGAAGAATGATTATTTCATCCAAGTGAATGGCAAAAATATTCATGGTATTATGAGGAATCAAGTGGGAAAAGTAGCCCTAGAAGATCTATGAGGCTAGTATCATGTGGAGATGATTTTGATATTATGTGATTATAAATATGCCTATGTTTATGTTATGGATAGGAAATGCTAAAGGATACATCAATGAAATGAAATCAGTGTGATTTGCAACATGTTGGGACAATCATGGATATTGGAAGGAACCATAGAATCAGGGTTTATATTGTGGACAACGTAGTAACACATGGGGAAAAACTAGAGGTAAGGTTACTTAGTAGAGACGTTTTCGTCTCTAGATGTGTAATACTACTATTGTACATCTTGTGTTATGTACGTGTTGTATTGTACCATGCGTATTGTGTACACATTATGTTGTAACATGTGTATTTATTGTGTTGTATCATGTGTGTGTGCAAATGTGTTGTGTTGTACAATGTGTGTATGTGTACATGTTGTTTGATGTGTTGGGACAGGAAGGTAGAGCAAGGAATTTCAGAAGAGAAGAGAAGTGAAGGGGCTCGGTTCTTAGGTTCCCTAGAAGCTGTGGGTTGGGATAGGATCTCTAGAGCCCTGTAATAACTTGGGTTCCCTGGAGGCTGTGGGTTGGAGACCTTTAACAATTTGGGTTCCCTATAGGTTGTGGGTTGAGATAGTAGTCCCTATAGCCCTAGAAAACTTCGGAAGAGACCAATATTGAGTTTTTGATATTGAGGGTGGAGGCGGTATAGTCGCAAGATGCCATTGTTACTGATATTGAGGGGTGAGATGGTATATTCTCTAGATTCCCTTATTAATTTGGGAAATTGATCCTACATATGGAAGAGAAGAAGAGAGAAGTCATTGGGTGCTTGCCAAGTTTGGAAATTGATCCAGTGTGTGTGTGTGGTTAAAGAAGAGAATGCATTGGGTGCTTGCTGGGTTTGGAAACCAATATGAACAAAAGTAGAAGCAAAGATAAATTTGAAAGATAAGTATCAGGTTTTTATTTCAGTTTTTTTATTTAAAAAAATTATGAACATAATCTAATATTTTGATTTATGATGGTTGAGTTTTGAACTAATCAGATGTGATATTTTGATTTGATCAAGGAGCTAATTTGACTTGTTTTGATAGGAATGAAACATAATTGAAAGTGTCACCTTATTGATGAGCTACCAATGAGAAGCAATGAAAGGAATTGGAGCATGCAATAGTATGTTGGTAAAGTACTTCTAGAGCAGGGCCATTGGGGGAAATTGGTAACCAATAGTTTCAATTTATTTCCGTAAGAATTCTATGACCATTATGATGGTCTTGAGGTAGGGGTATGCCTTGCTTTTTGGATTTTCCAATGCAGGAAAATTTTCCAAGGGTTAGATCTCTTGAGGGACTGGAAAGAAGAGAAGAGGATTATGGGGAACTTGGAAGGTGAGTGATTACATGGAAAGGGGTAACTGGATTTCCCCAGGGATTGAGAACCACAAAAGGGAAATTTTGGGAAATAATTTTTTTTTTGGTCAATAGCATTTCTTATTTGAATCAAAATCACATTGCAAGTGTGCCCATACACAATGAGTTGGTAATTGTTCACTGGGAGAACAAGAAGTGGAAGGATTGTAGTGTTGGATATTGGAGGAAGACCTTGATCTTATAAATGGATTATGGACTTCTTGGAAAGGAAGTGAATCCTTGGTACTACTTTTGAGGGTGGAGGTCTGTAACCCCTCACCCCTCACCCCACATTTACTTACTTTTACAAGATCTCCAGGGTAAACATGAGTTGAGTGCTACTATGACATGACTCGACCTCCAAGTTCTATTTAAGGAAGTAGGGCCTACGAACTAGAAACTTACTGGCAACCCTTAGGGACTATAGATCACTTAGGAGCCTGAAAACCACCCCAAGTGATCAATCCTTGAGTTGGAACTATTTTTCACTAACTTAACACCCTAAAAAAAACTTGACACGTTGTGCATGTGGTTATGAGGCTATAAGTGCACCCATAAGCTTGCCTACTAGAGGTTAAGACCCAAAATCCTCAACTTTGAGCTAGCGGTTGTGAGATTTGCGCCACTTTTTCAAGCTAGTCTCTAGATCACTGCCCAGAACTTCCTATAACTTTATAGAAACATAAATAAGATGATAAAAATCTATCCATTCAAAAATTGAACAATATCTTGACCAAAACATGCCTAGTACAAGATAGATATTTCATCAAACATATGGTAAACATGAAAGCTATAGGTCATGAATGCATATATGATCATAAACTTTAGAAATTCATCTGATAATGACTAAGAAGGATCTATTCCCTCTCAAGCTAGCTACAACAACATTTTTTAGGCCATGCATTCATCAACCATTCAATAACGTATCAAATCATGAACAAGAGCCATAATAGATAACATCATATAACCATGCATATAACCAACATATAACCAAAATAGGAACCATGAAAAATATGCAATGAAATCAAAATAATATCAAGTACATGCGTTCATTAATAAAAATAGGGTAAATAGGTCATGTTAACATATACAAGAGCCAACCAAGTCATGAACTCTTGCGTACCACCAGACCATAGATTGGGATGAACCAAATATTTCTTTCAGCTAATCACCTACGTGCCATATTCCAAGCATGAATGTGGGATCTCATTGGATAAACCAAGACATAAATAATCAGGGACTTTGAAGGTTAAACCACCTCCACCCTCAAGCTATAGTAATCTCACCTAAATCAACCCTAATATCACAAAGCCAAACCAAGCTTGGATACCTCAGAATTTCTTCACCATACCTTAAGGAATTTTTTTATCTCCACCCACTTGTCAAGGTCTCCTTGGAGAAAATCATCTCCACCTCCAACCTTTGGGATTTTCCTGAGACCACCTCACCCAGTTCCAAAACCTTCCCGCAATCCAAATCTCAACCAGGAATGAATCTCATCACACCATGGTTATCTGGGAAATGGCAAGGCAAGGCTGGAACCACTATCAAACGAGGAAAAACCCATGCCAATAGCAAGAAATGAATCAAATAAACAAATGCATGTACCATGCATTAACACTTGAACAAGAAAATCACACATGCAACCTATTACTTGCAAAATCCTCCCGCCATCACCAGATCCATCAATAAACTACAAGTGATTCTCACTATTGTAACTTATTTTTACCATGTTATTTTTCCAATTTCCTTTTATGTTGAAAAAAGAAAAAAGAAAAAATAAAATAAATATATATATATATATATAGATATAGTCCCAAAGTATAGGCGCGCTTGTTTAAATGTTGCCACAATTATATTTGTATTATTGTTTAAATCCTTAATATGTTAATTAATCAGTGATTAATTAATGTATTGTAAACAAAGTTAAGTGATTTGACATGTTTTGTCAACTTATGATAACGCCCAAGCAATAATCAATGGTGTAGATCACCCCTGCCCAGATCAACAGTGAGGGGTGAACTTCGGAACCCCCCCCCACCCCGCATTATCTATGCTTAACAGGGGGGGGGTTCCAAAAAGTAGTTTTGTAAATTCTTCCCGGGGCTATGTGTCCTCTCCAAATCCTTTTCAAACTCCCCCTCTCCAAAACCACAAAAAAATACCCCTACCCCCGAGTTCTCATCCACTCCACTCCTGCCACCACTTTCAGGTCTCCACTCACACCTTGCCATTTTTCATTCCCTCATTCATTCATATCATATTACCATTATGTTAATAAATTCCCTCACCAATATCTACTTATTTGTTATGACAAATCAATCCTTCCCGCCAATGTTTAGTGCATTAAATAGACGCGCCAAAATGTTTAATTCATTCATAACGCTTATAAAACATCCTGCTTCCCTTCACATTCCCTTTCTTCTATTATCTTCTAGCAGAGTAGGTACTATTGGATTTATCATCTGACAACCATTTTCTACACCAGCAATCACCAATTCTCTCGTAATTTGATACTCCCTCCTATAAATTCATAATTCAACATGTCATCATCCAAAGGAAATTCCAAATTACTTGTAGAAAGCCCAATTTTTCCCCCTATAGTGAATTTAGATGAATTTCCCCTAGTTGAGAAGAAATATAAAATCTCTAAAACCCAGTGTGATTTTGATCTTTATGAACTCCATATGGGACTCTTTCCTACCCCAATTCATCTTTCCACAGACCCACTTCTTCCCTGAATTTGTTACCTGGTGTGATTTAAGGTATCTCCCCAGTCAAAGGTCCATAATTTCCTACAACAACAAAGTTTCATTTACCGTTACTGCTGAGTCAATGCCTCAGATTCTCTAGGTCAATCCTACAACCTCTATGCACCCATTTTATACAGATTTTCTCATGGAGATTTACCAAAAATGTACATTTTCTCAATGAGCCAAAATATTTGAATCATTTTTACCTAAGAATTTTGAGTTACCAAGAACTAATCCACCCTACTCTTCTTCAATATTCCCAAAAATGTATAGGCAAGTCATTTCCATGGTTTCATATCTATTAGGTTACCCTAGTGATCAGTGGGTTGATGAGGTAGTTCTAGATTTTTTATCAATATTTTTAGTAGGTGATAAACCATCACTTATTTTAAACTACAGTCAATTTATAGCAGAGAGTATTCATGATCAATTTTTGAATTTTTCTACTGAAGGTGCTTTTAAGCATCAATCACTCCTTGTGTATTTATTTCTATTTTATCAAGCAGATAGATTCAAATTTCCACTACATAAAATAGATGCAAAGGGGTAACCTCAGTCTGTTATTCATTGGACGTCATTGGTAAGAAAGAACATAGAGGAGTATTCTTTCATTGATTATGTAAATCAATCTTTACATACGACATTGTGTCTTCTAAGCAGTGATATTATACCTAGAATTTCACTTGAAATAAAAAGAATTCTTCACTTCATTGAGAAAACTAAGATTGGAGATTGGTACCTATATCATAATAACATAGAAATAAATATATATGGATGTGAGATTCCACCCTATAGGTTGCCAAAATTTGTACCAATCAGGATTTTTGCATTGGAATACATCAGAAAAATGATGAACATGGATGATCTACATTTTGCATCTAGTAAGAAGAAATGTCAATTTAAATTAAAAGCACAGATTGTCCCTTTTATTCTCAACACCAGAGAAACATCAAAGAGGCAGTTCTTCTCTTGAAACAAATGAAGTTCAAATTGAGCTTCACCTAGTCCTATGATCCCTTGGTGATTATTTCAAAACTAAGATTTGAACTGAATACTACACCTTATGCACATACACCGAGGCCATAAATAGAACAATATGTAAATCAACAAGAGTGGTAGGAGAACACATTGCAAGAGATAGAGGATTTTTTTTTATTCAAACAGCTTCACAAAATCCAGTTCCTCAAGAGAAAGAGATGAAGAGGTTATGAAAAAAAAATTCTCCTACACTTTTAGAAATTCAAAAGACAAGATTCACATTTTTTAAAAGAAGAAAGAAGACCAATACTCATAAAGAGCCATTTCAAGAAGAAAGTTCACAGGAGCAGACAACAATGGTATTAACAGTTTCTCATACTTCTACCTTTCCAAGGATTGAGGAAATCACCATAGATTCTCCTATATCATCTGTTTCTTAGGGTATAGAACAACAAAACATTTTTTCTAGGTACAAAGAGATTAAAAGAAAGAATGAAGCACTAAAGGCCACCACATATTCTGAATTCTGGAAATAGACTTCTACTACCCAACATAGACTTCTGTCTGCACTTGATACTGAAAAGGGACAATTTCAGCTAGCTTTCTTAGAACCCAAAGTTCTAGTCCCTAGAGGTGCAGAAGATTATAAGACATCAATTTTTTCTTTTGACACCAAACAGATTCATGCCATTGATCAGATTGACCTACATAAGCAGGCTGGAGAAATGATATATTCTACTTTGACCAGTTCAACTATGGCAACCTCCAAACTACAAGCTTCATTGAATAACATTCATTCACAATTAAAGATGGATAAAATGTCATCCTTAGCCAAAGATACCAGAATTAAGTCATTGAAATATCTGGTAATAAAATTAGGATACGTTCATAATAATGTTAAAGAAGTTGAAGAAACGATCAAGAACAAAAATGTTGATATTCAAGAATTAAGTAAACAAATAAATATTTGTACTACAAAACATCCCCAGGCCAAAGAAGTTGGTCAATTGGAGATAGAAAAAGATAATATGTTCAAAATGATAATTGAACAAAATCTCCAGATACAGAAAATGGAAGCTGAAATGGAGACACTATTAAAGGAAAAAGAATAACAACTTGATGATGAACCACACTTGCTGGTTCGAAACGCGTTGGCCAAAAAAATTCTCTCATGTGATTTCTACAAAAAGATTATTTAATTCATTATGGATCACAGAAGCTTGAATACAAAAACAACTTGATGTGTTAGCTACCATTCCCATAGTGACAACATCTAATGTAGGTACTTCAATAACAGGGACATCTATAGCAGCAACTATTGCAATGGATACATAGTCCAGTGATGTAGCAAAAGGCTTATCAAAGGCCATTGGAGATCTGATGCTGAAAGATCAGGAGAATGAGAAATTAAAGATGAAACTTCATAAGCTTAAGGAACAAAATATTCAAATTAATAATGCACATTTGGCCGAGATACAAAAGAGATATAAGTTAACTCAACAAATAGCAACTTATGAGAATGAATCTACAAATGCTCAAACCATTCCTCAAGCCAAAGAAAATATTTGGCTTAATATTAATGAATCAATTACTAAATTACGGCCTTCAATTGAGATTATTTTTTAACAAGAAGAATTTTTACAAATATCGAAAGGATTATTGGCCAAAGTAAAGGAAGATCTCAACCACAAACCAGGAAATGCTACAAGAATAATCAAGATTCTGAATTCCAATACAAAAGAAGAGCTTGAAGAATATGGTATTGAAGACATAATTGAAGTTGTATTGGAGGTGATAAGAGTGCATACTAAAATAATTTAATGCTATAGATGGAGAATAAATGTCACAATTTAGAAGTCCATATTAAAAAGTTTCACAAAAAATTTAATTCATTACATGTAAAAGGATTTCGAGGTCTGGAGGGTGTAGGTGATAAACTAATTCCACTAGAAGAATATCAGCAAAGATTGCATGATATAACAATAGATAAAGCTAAATTTGCTAAAATCAAAGGAACCATCACTGGAAAGGAATTCATTGAAGATCTTAGTTATTATTTATTAATTTAGCATGTGATCAATCATTTTTTCATAACTAATCCTACATTTTAGAAAAACATTGAAGTGGATGAATCATACTGAAAAATTATTAAAATTTTCTATTCGTAATGAAAAAATATGGGACAAATTGTGTAAACTCATCGAATGAGAGAACAGATTTTCAGCAGCAGAATACCAAATTTTCAAGGACAAAGAACATATTTCTAGGAACAAGAAATAAAACATCAACTTTATAGCTCCAATCACCAACAATAGTCCTCGAATTTTGTGTAAGATATCAAATTAGTTCAGATTTCCTTTTTTATAGTTCTATTTTTGTAATAAATCCAAATTAGTTTGGATGAGATATTTTGTAATAAATTTTGATTCAAAGTCCAGATATTTTGAATGAAACTCTATAAGTACTTTGTAATTCAAAGAACACAGGGTTGAACCCTTGTGATAATCCATTGCGCATGATTGTAATTATCTGAATTGTTTTTTAGATTAATAGAAGGATTTTGAACTCATTTTGAAGCAACTTGTGTTTTCTTGTGAGTTTTCTAGTTTCTTATTATGTTTCCATCTTTATTTATTTCCACACATTTTTAAAGCTAATAGGAATTCTCTGTAAGATAATATTGAATATCAATATTTCTGAAATCCCTTGCAAATTTATTATTAATTAAAGAGATTAATTAACTAAAACTATATGTTTTAGTTAATTCCTCTACATAATTTAATTGTTGCTTCTTTTTATCTTTAAATATGCTATGTTTGGTTGTAAAGTAATTTTACATGCATCACCTATATATGACAAGTTAAATACTCTATTTGAATGTTTAAGGAATCATATATATCATCTTAAAATTCTACCTTTCATAAAACATTTTAAAGCTTAATCATGTTAAATGTGAAGATTCGACCTTTTTATTATATCAAAAATAATTAGGATTTGCATCTGTTTAATAGTTTAAAGAATTAGTCATCCATACCCAAATTAAAACAACATTTTAGATGCTTTGACACAGTTCCTTATCCTAGAACTGTCTACAAAGGACAACATTAGATTGGTGTCGTTGTCGGGGAATGAAAATTTGAAGTTACTTTTCCCTAGGATAACAATAAATCTTTCTTCTTAAAGGTGAATAAGCAGTTAGTTGGATAAAATCATTCACCTGGCGACTCGATTAAGTAAAAATGGCTTCACGTAAGCACACTAGGTCTCATTCTGACTTTGAGCTTCATTCTCCATTATCAGATTTTGAAAGATTAGTAAGAATCACCTCTTCTAGATGCAGATTAGAAGCCTCTTCTTCTATTCCTGCGTCTCTTCCATCATAAATTGTATCACCACCTGATCCTTTTCAACCTATCTCAAATCTTGCAAAATTATCAAATATACCACCAAAAGTGTTAGATTTATTATCTAAAGGAGTTGGCCTTCAATAAACATTATTGGTTCATGAATTTGAATCAATTCACCCTCCCATTTCTACTTCATAGGAAGTTGATATAGAAGCTCAGTTTGGATTTGAATTTCCTGATTTCAAACCAGCTAATTTCTTTCTTCTGTGATACATACTTACCCATCTACTTCTATCAAACCTGAGGAAGGTTTTACTATTTATACCAATCCTTTTTCTTTTTAAGAAGAAGACAAATCTATCCCAAAAGTTTAGAAATTAGTTATCCCTTCTCAATTCATATAACCTATTTCCACCTCCTATCATCCATCTTCATCTCAAATAATTTCTTCCCAACATCCTTCTTTATATTCTTCTTCCCGATCTTCATCTTCACCTACATCACCACATTCAATGGTTGGTTTTCGACCAATTATAGCAGCTCGTTATGTAGCTCTAGTCCTTCCTCCTACAACTCAACTCCATGCTTTTCCTTCTGGATATTTGAAACATTTATCCCTAATACAATGGAGAAAATACGCCAATCTATTGAAGATCATCTAGCTGCATTGTTAGATTTTGCTAATAATTTGAATATCAATCATGAAGATATTTATACTAGACCCTTTATCCAGTCATTAGAAGGAAATGTTCGAATTTGGCTTAGACAGTTACAACCAAATACTATTAATTCCTCAGTTGAATTAATAAACATTTTTAAGAATCAATGGAGAATTAAGAATGATGTTCTTTACTATTTAACTGAATTTGAAGATTTGAAAAGAAATCCAAATGAACCTGTTGCTGATTTCATCAATAGATTTAATAAATTGGATAAAAAATGCCCCCAGATTGTAAGCCTCTAGTAATTGCTACTAACTTTAGATTTTCTAAGGAATTTGTTGATGATTTTACTGTTATGCTTAGAGAAAGGAAGTCTAAAAATTTAGCAGATATGCAAACCAATGCAATTGAAATTGAAGATAATAGGTCAACATCTAGTAAACTAAGAGCAAAATCTGAAAAGGTTGAAAAGAGGATGAAAGCTAGAGAAGAAGGTGCATCATCATCAAAAAGTAAAGATGAAGGAAAAAAAATTGATGAAATAACTTATCTCCTTAGAAATATCTCTAATAGAATCTCTAAGATGGAATCTCAACCTAGAGTTATTCAACCAGTTGCAAATAGACCACAAGTTCAATATAGAAGACCTTTTCAACCTCAAATTTTGCAAAGACCAAATAATGACGAGAAAATCCAACCTACCTTATTGATTAATGATCAAGACCCTGAAGAAACTGTGATGCAGGAAAGTATTCCCTCTGCGGACAGAGGCAACCCCTCTAGCCCTAGAGTGGGTCTAGTCACAAACAAGGATAGATCAACAAAAGCTTTCCTTAAATAGTCATAGTTGGAGCCTTACCTCAACTGGTGGTCGATGGAGTTCTATTGTGCTGCTCCAGCTTCCGCTTCCTCGATGAGTGATCAACCTGAAACAATGCAAAGGAAATACAACAAAGCACGTAACTGGGAAACAACAATGATCTATTTACTCACAAAGTTAAGAAGTCATGAGATATCAAGTAAATTACATACAAGACATAGGCAAACATCATTGATTGTATTAATAATAAAATGAGAGCAAGCTTACAACCAAATTCTTGACGTCACAAGCCTTCTCATAGGAATCCAACCAACATGTTCTCAAGCATTCACTCTTTGAAGATGGATCTCCCAACATACAAAATTCTCTCTCACTCACAAGTTTTACACAAAGTTAAGGGCACTTCATAACCTTCCACAAGCTATCAAAAATCCCACACTTGTCACACTCACACCAGCTATCTAGAAAACTCACAAACACTAACAGCATTGCTCAATCCAAGAATTTACCAACTAGCCAACTAGCAGAGCATAAAAATGGTGAGAGTTTAAATAGGAGAAGGAGTCTCCATGAAAGGTGGAAGAGTGAGCTTATCCCCAAGGAAGGTAGCACAAATTACGGAACTGCCATACCAGAGGAGGAAAGGCGACACAAACTATGCCAACAACCAGGTCTAGAGACATCTCGAAGGCTGACTGATGGAACAAATTCGCCCAATATGGATCATCACGAGTGTATAATAGATCCTTAGCACTGACATCACTAGTGAGAAATGTAGCTAGTCAGATCATCACTAAAGATAATAAATTTCCCCACGCTGGAGCATCAAATTGGTCCGTCGCGGGAAACAGATGTACTTCCATGCTGAAAGCACAACCAGACTATCTACAAGTGCTATTCATCACATATATTAAGTCCAGAGTCACGATGAGGCAGAAAATTTAGGGAAAGTCGGTCATTTGGCAACATTAGAGAGAATTTTTTCAGTATGAGCATGTTTGACTTGGACACATGACACAATAGAAGGACTGGGGTGAAGGCAGTGAAAAATTACTGTGTAACAGATGCCCCCTAAAATATGAAGCCTGAGGAAATGGGAGGGGTAAATTCTTTACGAAACTGACTGAGTTGGAATACCATCTGGAAGAACCTGCAGGTGCAAGTATAGCTGATATCTCTAATAGTGAAATATATGTAGTCTAGGCATGGGCGCAACCATCCAAAAGACATACGAACTAGGTCTGCGGTATGGATGCAGCCATCCAGCTAATAAGACCATAATAGTGATAAAGGTATGGTCGCAGCCATCCATGAAGACTCAGGTATGGTCGTAGCCATCCATCAATGAGTCATGTAATCACGAACAAATCCATGCAGCCCAAACATGTGTAATCTGAGTTTGGGGTCTTGAACCCAACCGATCATAGTACAAATTCTAACACGCGAATAGATGTGCTGAGGTCAAGCATGATAGAAAGTTTCTTGATTACCGGTCAATGATGGAAACTGTTAACAAGCACGAGAGAAACCACCAATAATTCCAATGGTTCTCAAGGTACTATCTAGCTCAATCCACGAAGTGTGAAGAAGGAGCTGAAGTCAAACACTCGTGGAATAACCCAATCGATGACCAATGATGAAAGTCGACCGTCAGGTGCGAAGAAATTTCCATTGAGGCATGCAAGCTCTAAGGTACCAAAGGGGATCTCTAGATCAATCTCCTAGATAATGAGTTGATGTCAATAGGAGAGGATCTGTCACAGGAGGACCATAATGTTTCCCCCATCAACGATGCGAGATAAGGAACAAGCGGTAGATGGAAAAACAGAGTATCAAAGGAGGAGGCAAGGATGTAAACTGCAGAAGGATTATACTCTTGAACATGTCGGTGACATGACTCCGGAGGGTGGCAGCATTCAAGTACCAAGGGATCAGAGGCTTGATGGAATGAGGCTAAATGGCAACCGAAACCCGCGGAAGGCCAAATGACGATATATGGATGTCCCAACCCGATAAGAAGCAAAAGTGTCAATGTTCAAGAGTGACTTGTTGCCAAAGATGATTTCAAAATTTCCCCCCACCATTACTGTCGAGTACCCAAATTATTTCTGAAAACAAGCTTGAAGGGGATGGCATATGCTTGTAATATAAGTTTGACAATCAGTCAAATCCAACCTAGTAATATTTTAACGAGCCCTAGGGAGGAGAAGCTCGAGTCTCGTCATGGTGAAGAGTCCAATGTCGTTAGGGTTTAACAAGTCTAACATAGGTAAAACTTAGAGTATTTTTCATGTTTAGAGAGTTTGAAAAAGACACGGAAAAGAAAACTCCAAGGGGTGCTTTTTCGTAGATTTGTGTCTCTGGAGCCCGAAAAAGTATAGAACAATACTCGAAAGAACTGCTTGACCATTACGATCAAGGAGTACTTTTCGTGATTAGTGACCTCGACCCAGAAAAGTAGAAAAGTGATCGAAATCATGTCATTTCGTAACTAATAACGAATTCGAAACGACAAAGGCCTGACAATCTTTTCGTGTTTACACGGTCGGAAAAGAGCTTAAAGCTGACCGCCTCTTATTTCGTTCAACGAGTCAAGAGGAATAACTCGGCTATCTTTTCATCTTTTAAGTTGGAAAAGAGTGTTAAAGAAGACTTTATAGATCAAGTGTACACGAAGCATGACATAACTCCACTACCTATAGCTCTGCACAAAACACGTCAAACGTAAACCCATTCGACTTAAAATGATCAATATATGCGGAAACATAGTTAAAAAGCCAAAACTTTAACTAACCATGTGATAAAAATGAGGAAAAACCCACATTTTAAAATACATATTTTTTTTAATTTTCAAAAATTACTATAAAAGGGGGGGCAATCCATTTATTTTTACCATTTGCACTGTTCATTTTACCTTGGAGTGTTTTGGAGCACCAACCTGAGCAAAGTTGGTGAGCTGATTTCAGCCTCACTCATTCATGGTTCATCTTGAAACTTCTAACAGGTAAGTAGACTTCTCCCTGTGCTTCATTTCAGTAGCTTTTTAATGCATTTTAGCGTTAGACATGTAAGTTTAGACGAATTTTTGAGTCGGAGTCTGCCGCTCAGTCATCGCGGGTATGTCGCTCGGGTCCGCGATGACCAAGCGCGATCTACACGTAACGCTTTCCGATCATCATGAGAATATGATGTATTCTCATGATGACCACGAGAAAAATGAACTGTCAACTTCACGCCATCGCGACTGTTTTAAAAACATTTGTGATGACAATGCAGAATTATTTTTGTGTGCAAATTATGGATTGAAATTTGTAGACGAAGTTCTAATTCATTTGTTCTCGTCATGGAGCGCATCATGGCATTTGTTTGGCAGGAACGAACGGACGATGATAATGATGTGGAAGCTTTTGCTGATGCTGAGTGCCGAAATGCTTTACGTACGTGCGGGTTGCTAAAATTATTCCTCACTCCGCACCTTCGGGTCCAACCCGATTTGCTAGAGCTACTGATTCGTGCCTGGAATCCAACAGACAGAAAATTCATAATTTGAGGCCGAGACATTGAGTTTGATGCCATGGACGTATATTTCCTGACTGGGTTGTACCATCGTGGTGAGAGGCCAATTCTAGAGGGGCAGTGACCCGGGGGAAAATCTCTAGAGATGCTAATGTCATGAGTGTGCCCACGGGCACGCAAAACGAGAAGCAAGAAGGTGGCAATCCCGATGGTGGAAGATGTGGTTCTTCGTGTAGTGCTATTTATGGTGACGAGGGCAACCGGCTCCCAAGCCCAACACGAGGCATCGAAGACCCATCTCCGGTTGGCTCTCGAATGTCTTAATCCGACCATGTTCAATTGGGTAGAAACAATGACGGCCAATATGAAGAGACAACTTACCAACTGCCTTCGAGGAGAGATGAAACAGTTTGGCTACGGGTCCATCTTGGTCCCACTCATGATGGAGCGAGTGTCAATGCTGCAGTTGTAGGATATGGACTTGGATTTGCCTAGACCAGGGAGATCAGGATCACACGGTGGGCACACGTTATGCCACGAGGAGGTGGCGGACGACCAGTGTCGTGGGGGACACTATTTCATGATTGGCTGGATCGCCAGACGATCTTCATCGAGGACTAGCCATATTCTAGCATGCAATTTCGCAGAAACCCTGACATGCAGCTACCCACTGGCAAGCAGTGGGACGATGGTGGTAAGACACTTGATCACATTATTTTTTGCATTTTATGATGTTTTTTAGATTTTTTCATGTATATGTCCTAATGATGTAATTTATGGTATTCACAGATGTGATACCAGTGAGACCTGTAGGGCTAGGTCCAGAGGCACGGAGGGATCTACAGGGCATCAGAGTGCTGGCCTTGGCTCCCCCAGCTGGTGATTCAATAGAGACAGTGGCCCAAACTCTTAAGGGCCTGACGGCGGGGATCCCTGATTACATGGGGGTCGAGGAGGTCCCCATAGAGTTCCAAATACATACAGTAGGAGTGATACCCATGGTGCACCACCTGTTGAGGCGAGTGGCACGAGCGGTGGTGTGATATAGGGAGCATAACCCACCGCAGTAGACGCCTAGGTTTTATTTCCTGCTGATTTTTTGAGAGACATGTGTCTCAGATGTACGGAGAACACAAACTATTTTTGGACATATACACTTATTTTTTGAGCGCCTCGGTGTGCCACACGTTATATATATATATATACATAGTCCTATGGTTCATTATTGTGTTTTGAATGCTTCTATATGCTGTTTTGATTACATGTTACACAAATGTCTATCTAATACATGGTTTGCTAATGCATTAGTTAACGTGTTTAATCTTCTGGGAATGTGCTGATATGTGATAAAATTAAAATTCATTTCTAACAGTTTAACAGATAAATACAACCTTAAAATCTGATGGTCTCTGACAGAATAATGACCATTAAGCTGGTGGATGACAAGCTAAGAATCTAGATTCACATCCAATGTACGAATACTGAGGTTGATAGCCTCGGTCAATAACTCAATAACAACACTATATTCAGTGACATTGTTTGTGCTACAACCCAGACAAACACCTTGAAGGTCTACTAACTCATTGTGAGGATCGTAGATCACCCAAGCTGCAAAAGAAAGATTGCGGGTATTGCGGCAGACACCATCAGCGAAACCAACGTAAGGTGTACGGGACATCTGCACAAGAAGCAAAAAACACAATAAGCGTCAATTATGCCTACTCACCAAGCCAAACATAAAAACACACACACAACAAACCCATTGAAAACACACGTATGTACAAATTAGAGTGCATGGAGTTCACTCATAATATTTTTTCAGGTAAAACCCATTTCGGGGCTTATCTAGAGGGTTCCATTCATAATCAATCAACTCATAAGCCCCTTTTTGCAAAACTTGCTTTACAATATAAGGCCCGTGCCACATGGGCTCGAATTTGTCTGCCCCCAACTTATCATTTGCTTGATCATAGAGCAGGACTAAACCTCCTTCAATGAAAGAACGAGGATGGACAATATGATCGAAGTGAGTTTTCACTCTCTTCTTCTGTGCTTCAATAGCTAGAGAGGCTAGTCGACGAGTCTCGTCTAGCCGCTCTAGGTAGAGAAGGCATTCTTCTATCGGAGTAGTGTTGGGGAGTAATTCGATGGCTAATTTCAAAGAAGGGATCTCACACTCAATCGGAAGGGTATCCTCTAGCCCATAAACCAATTGGAACGGGGTGAATCTGGTGGCATCCTTCACAGAATTTCGGTAGGCCCATAAGGTGGAGAATAACATCAAGCGCCAGTTGGACTTGTGCATGCCAATGGTGCATTGAAGCATTGTAACTAGAATCTTGTTGACAGCTTCTACTTGGCCATTGGCCTGAGCATAGTATGGTGTCAAGCTATCATGCTGTAAGCCTAGCTAGGTTATTAACTTAGTCATCATATGATTATGGAAATGATTGTTGTGATCAATGACGATAGCCTGAGGGACTCCGAAACATGAGATAACATGATTAAATAAAAATTGCACCACTGTGTGACTGTCTTTAGATAGTGTAGGCATTGCCTCGGCCCATTTTGTGAAATAATCAATGGCAATGATGATATACCCATGCCCCCAGGCCGAGCGAGGATTACAGGTCATATAATCAATGCCCCATTTGGCAAAAGGGCCGACGGTAATGACAGGGTGCAATGGAGTGGGAGGTGCGTGCATCTTCCGTTGGTAGATTTGGCACTCATGACAAGAGCGAACGGCAAGAATGCAATCCTTGAAGATGGAGGGCCAAAAGTAACCAACATAGAGGATCTTCTAAGTAGTAGCATACTCAGACATGTGACCACCACAGGCGCCATAATGGTAGTCATTTAGAACTCGTTCGACTTCCTCAAATGTTAAGCATCGGCGGAGAACGGAGTCGGTGCCGAGACGGTACAGGGTGTCCCCAATAATATGATAGGGCTGAGAATGATGAAAAATCTATCGTCGGGCATCCTTGGACAAATCGGGATGAAAAGAGGACGTTTAGCGATAGACAATGATATCCCCGTACCAAGGATCGAGGGTGCTAGTTAAGAACAGAGTTTCATCTGGAATATGGTCCTCTAACCGAGAGGGCCTGGTAACAGATGGCAGAGAGCAAAGCAACTCAGCAAAGATGAGGGACTTCTTAGACTTGGCAGTGGTGAACTCCAAGTCAAACTCTTGGAGGATGATAATCCACTTTGATTATTTGCCCCCCAGTAACTGACGTGACAAGATGTACGCCATTGGGTTGCAATTAGAAACCACCATTGTGGTGCGCAATAAAATATAGTGGCAGAAACATTGAACGGCACAAACGACAATCAATGCCAATTTCTTGACATAGGCATATCGAGTTTCCGTATCTAGTAAATTACGGCTAAGATATTAAATGACATGCTTAGTGTCATCGTCATCATCTTGAACTAGAACCATGCCAATAGTGGTATCGGCAGTGGCTAAATACAGAGTGCAGTCATGATGATAATCAGGAGGATGCAACAACAGAGCAGAAACAAGGAGAACCTTGAGGTGCTCGAATGACTCTTGTGCAGCGACATCCCAAAGAAAAGGGGTATCCCACTTTAATAACCACGTATAGCCTTTGGCCACTTCGGCATAGTTTGGAATGAATCGTCGTAAAAAATTCACTTTACCCTGCAAACTCTACAATTGCTGCAAAGAAGCAGGGGGAGGGAGATTTAGGATGGCTTCGACTTTAAGGGGATCCAGATGGATACCCTCTCGGGAGACGATGAACCCGAGAAGTCTGCCTGACTCAACGCAGAAGACACACTTATGTGGATTAAGCCAGATACGATAGTGTTGACAGCGGAGGAAAATTTTGCGAAGGTGAGCGGGATGGTCCTGGCACTTTGCTGAATGAGCTGGCAGATCATCCAGGTAAGGTTGCACAATGTGTCGAATATCATGGAATTCATAAGACATTGCGCGTTGGAAGGTGGCACCAGCATTTTTTAAACCGAAGGGGAGCTTTTTATAGGCAAAAGTGCCCCACGGATAGATAACGACAGTCTTGTGTTGATCTGCAAGAGCAATATTAATCTGGTTATAACCAAAAAAGCCGTCCATGAATGAGTACATTTCACTCCCAGCACACTCATCAATGAGCTGGTGAATGAAGGGTGTAGGGTAGTTATCTTTGGGACATGCCCAATTAATATCACGATAATCAATACATACCATGATAGTGCCCTATTTGTTAGTCACAGGGACAATATTAGAGACCCAATCTGTGGTGGGATGGGGTAAATAAAACCAGCCTTAAGAAGCTTTTCAACTTCTTCTTTAATAGCTGCAACCTTTTGGGGGTGCACGAGGTGTAAACGCTATCGAATAGGCTTAGCACCCGGATATGTAGGTATCTCATGCACCACGATGCTAGGATTGATGTTAGGCATCTCTTCATAAGACCAAGCAAACACATCACAGAATTCGTGAAAAAGATCAATGTAGAGCTGCATCTCCTCCAGAGTACAAGTTACTCCAACATTGATGTGCTCAACAATCCATGGTTTAATAGAGATGTCGGTTGGCTAATTTTGCATGATGTTCCCCATGTTCCCTTCAGAAGACACTTGATGAACTTGAATGGGTGTCTGAAGGGGTTGAGATGGGAGACAAGGAGAAAACCGCTCGAGACAGGTAAGCATTTCCCAGAGGGCTGGAAGAAATGAGGAACGATGGTGATGATCAGACCAAGGGGGTTCCTTGAAAGACATGGTCTCAATAATCGCTTCATCCGAAGGAAAAATTTCCTTTAAAGGGTTTGAAGAAGTGCCATCTCCAAGCCAAGGGGATTGAGCATACAAGTCGAGAGCTCTGCTTGAAGGAGAAAGTTCAGAAGGTGGAGCCGATGCAGAAACAATTTTGGCATAGTTGAGCTCGGCAGGACTCAATGGCATCTCATCGCCCTAGGATTCTATCTGATCAGCGGGGGGAAGAACCCACGGATCAGAGCGAACATAAATCATATTAATGGGAGCGATGGTGGGAGGCGGGAGTGAAAAAACACCCATAAGGGCAGCATCTTTAAAGAGTCTCGCTCCCACACTCTCACATGGAACAGAGGTATGCTCCACAAAAGGCACGTTGCCATCGGAAGAGGAGGAGGCGAAGAAGGATAGCTAGTCTATTGTGATGATCTTCCCCTAATGAGGGAAGCGAATGACACGAAATAGAGATGAAGCCACGGCTCGCATCGAATATGTATAGCTTCATCCCAAAAGGAGGTTGTAAGTGAGATTGGCATCAACAACTTCCACCTCCACTTCGACCGTATTTCCTTCCAAAGTAATAGGCAAGCGTTGGAGTATACCATAAGGGCGAGACTCTGTCCCATCAAAGGCTTCCAAGGTTGTAGGAGACTGGCTCAGAGTCAGAGAACCAATAGCCTTCCAACAAGTGACAGACATTATGCAAGTAGAAGCGCCTTCATCAATGATGATATGATGAATCATTTTAGAATTGATGATGACCTGGATAACGAAGGAAATTTGGTGAGGCAGTCTCGGTATATGATTGTCTAGGTCAAAAGTGATCAAATCCGAGTCAGCCGGGTCAATGCCACTGATAGCTGATAGCAAGGACTTCCTCTAATAGGGGCAGCTCTGGAGAACTTCTAAAGCAGACATAGCTAACAGAGCCTGGGCTAAGTCCTCAATGATGCTATAGTGCTGAGCAGCACGAGCATTAGGGTTGTAAGAATGCTTCTGGAATACACCTTTAGGAGGGGGTCGGATGGTCGTTTCAGTGCTAGGTCTCTCGATATGGAGGGGACCAGAACTGGATAGAGGAGCGCTAGAGGGGACCTCAAACTCTTTCCCGGTAGGCGACGGATACTCTTTTGCCTGAGTACTAATGTGGACAGGAATCATCCCAGCCATAAACACCTGAGAACCAAAGGCAGAAGAGGATTGGGATGGATCAGCCACCATTTGCGTTTGCTATGAGGGGAAAGGCTCTTTGAGCAGGACAGGAGTCCCGGGGTCACCTTTCAACAAACGACTAACTTCAGACTACCTCAGGCAATCTTTGGTATAGTGATCCTCATCACAGATAAGGCAAGGATACTTAGGCTTGCGTTTGGCACCTTCGTCGGGTGGAGGTTTAGGGGAATCTTGTTTCGGTTGATCAGCTTTATTCTTTCCTTTTCCCTTCTTCTTTCCTTTCGAGGCTTTGTCCGTCATGGTGGACTGGATGGCGTTAACATCGGAAGTATTACCAGAATTGGATACAGCGTGAGAAGTGTTTTCATTCGAAGCATTCGAATTTTTCTTCCCAGGGTTCACAAAATATTTCTTAGAGGACGGATTAATAGAACCAATGACGCCGTCAATAGATGGTGTTGGCGGGGCTTTGGAAGTTTCGGGCCTTGGGGCATCAGGCAAATAATCATATAGTGTACCGGACTGGGAGTAAACCAAGTCAAGGTACTGAGCATGTGCAATAGCCTACTCTTTAGTTACACATGTGCCCATAGCAATGTCCCGTGCTATTGGATTGACAAATGAGGTCATGAACCAGTCAGTCAGAAGCTGATTGGGAATCCAAAACTTAATCAAATGGCGACGCCGTCTCCATTCATGGATATGATCGGAGATATGTGTAGTCGTTGTTTGTTTTAAGGATGTCAAGAGATGTGTGCCCGTCTCGTATCGAATCGGCAACTGAAAATGAGTTAAAAATGCCATAGCCAATGAGTTAAAGCACTGAAAAGATCTGCGAGCTAACTCAATATACCATTTAAGGATGTCGCCAATTTCTGATGCAAGAAAGTGTTCCCTCTGTGGACAGAGGCAACCCCTCTATCCCTAGAGTGGGTCTAGTCACAAACAAGGACAGATGAACAATAGCTTTCCTTAAACAGTCATAGTTGAAGGCCTACCTGTTATAGACATTTTTGTGCCTTACAGCATTAAGCATGAAATGTCCATAATCTAAGGGATCCAAAGTCCCTAAACATGTTGTTCCTACCCCTAGAGGAACAAGGCTAACAAACCACAGCAATTCACAGAAGTTCTCCACCAGAAACTGCTCAAAAACAAGTCAATTCAGGATCAATTCAATGGCTCCACTAGCTGTCTGCGCTGAATGTCAAAGCCAACACTGGCTACCTACACTGTAACGCAGGTATAAGCACTACCAGGGTGCGTTGAGCGAGAATTTCCAAATGGCAAGTTCATTCCAAGAGGTGTCAAGACCCAGGAAGCTTCCAGAATCTTCCTTAATGACACTTGACTCAGTGAATTCGACTGGTGATGAGTAAGAGGTTCCTAATCTCCAAGTGGAAGCAAGAACCTCCAAGTGGAATTAAGAACTGACAGAGGGAGAGGACACTAGTCAGATCTCAAGCTGACTCATCCTCTCTCCAAACATCTATATATGGATCTCTCCTCCATGAGATCTAGAGGCTGGAATTTTGTTATTGCAAAGAATTGTTGTTGGTTTGAGATTGGAATCATTGGGTGCTTAATGCTTTGAAGGGGGTGAAGATAGGAATTCCATTTTCTGGGAAGGAGATGCTGGATTGGAGCCCTCTGGGTTGTATCTCTTCCTGAACCTTGTTATTCATCAATAAAGCTATCTTGGTTTCTCCTATATACTGGTGTATTTTTGATGTATGATTGCATTAGTATATTTAGTTTATTTCTAATCCTGAACTAGTTATGAATATGAATCTATGTCTTTGTGTAGTGTTCTCTTCTTGTGATCTTGCAGAAACCTCTTGAAGCTGGGCGAGCGAGAAGACAAGTAGCTGGGAACGCTCAAAGAGAAGGGAAACTGGATCGAGGGACAAACGAAAGACACCGGTTAGTCCATCCATCTCTCTTCATTCTTAATTCATAAAGGAAGAATACTAGAATAGCTGTCTCTGTTTATTGCTAAGGCACTGTCACACCTTAGGTGGATAGGATCGTCCTGCATAGGCATTTTTCCCCACAACAAATTGGCGACTCCACTGGGGAGATCTGTTTAGTCATTTTATTTGTGTTTCTATCATTATTTGTTTCATAGACTCGACAGCAACAATCGAACTGCATTTGCTATTCCCAGATGGAAAGTAGACAGTTGCTGCTTTGATCCAATCACTGGACTTGTCTATGATCTGAACAATGGACTCACAAATGATTTGATGATCCTTTGTGATAGATCTTAATGCTCCCTCAAAGCATCCCTTTGATTGTACCTTGCTTGTTGCTTTTATTTGGCCTGAAACTGTAGATTAAATAGCAATCTGTGACCCAGAACCAGTGAGAAACTCTCGTTTCTCCTTCAGCGCGACCCCTGTGAAGAGGTTCTGCATTTCAACGCAGGTCCCGTGAAGGCTACCTGCGCTGAATGTCAAAACCCCTGTGTTGAGGTTGCGCTGATCCAGTTAGGCCTTGTGCAGCTGGGGTTCTCTGCTCTGTTTTGCCTTGTTTTGATCTCTGATTTTTGCAGCCTGTAACCAGCATAGGTACCAGTCTGATAACTCCTTTTCTCTGCTTAAATTCCACCTCCTTTTGTACAAAAAGACTGTGAGTGTTTTTATGTGTTTTTGACGTCATTTGCAGTTTTCCTTTGCAAGAGTGAAATAGTCATCCTGTAGCCCTTGATTCAGATCTGTTGATTGTGATCTTAGGAGAGAGTTCATTGGCTGTTTACAGTTGATTATACATTTACTTTTGCTTTTGGTTTGAGTTTGTCTCTTTTAAGTGTCGAAACAAGTATTCATTTCAAAAATCGTTAAGTGTTGTAATCTCTTCTACCCTCTCTAATTTCGAAAAAGTAAACTTGTTTGTATCTGTCATTTAAAAGAAAATTCAAAGTTGTACAAAAAGCTTTCTTTGTAGGCATCAATACTAAGAAAGCGGAAAACAAACACCTGCATTGTGCATTTGCATTTTGATAGTTTACATGTCTGATTTAGGAAAAGTGCATTAGAGTGTGCTGATTGCTCTTTGAGAAAAGATGGTGTCTTTCTTTTCCCTTAGTAGCTAGGATTTTCAAAGTTGAAAAGATATAAAGCTTGCTTATCATCTTTAGACTACATTTAGGAATTGTATCATACATCTCGTGGTGAACCTCAAAAGGCAAACTTCTAAAAAGATCAACCTAAAATAAATTGAATGAACTTAACAACGCTTTGCAACATAACGCACAACATAGAGGTCTAGGCTAGAGACGTGTTCCGGCGTCATAAAGCCTGGTGACTGTCGATCTCGTGGATGGTGGGTGATTCCTCCTGAGGGACGATAGCACCAGTACGGATTGTGCTCCCACGTACCGTCGCGTATATATTGGGAGACCCCTATAGGCATAAAACCTTTATCCTTAGGAAGTCGTGTCAGCTGCCTTACTGATCGCAATGCACTGAAGCCAACATTCAGGAAGATCGACCGCCCGTACCCTAAAAAGTATTCTGCAGTTTTGCGAAAAGTTTGGCACACCCTCTACCTAGAACTCCAGAACAGTTTCTTTTGGCCTTTTTTAGACTCTATAACAGAAAAAGTCCATCCGAGCATTTGTCGCTTCAGGCTCATTAAAACATCGAAGGAGACTAGAGTCATCTTTAGCTTTTTCTCGACTCTTTAAAACTGAAAAAGCAAGTTGTGTCTAAAGCGTCGTTAAAATTTATTTTAAACGGAACAATCACCCCTATTCCTGCGTTGATCTTTAGGTTGAGAAAATAGAGCACACCAACCAAGGAATTCCCCTTGGTGTAAATCCTAGTCCCTTCTCCTCTTGGGGAGATGTTGGTGCGCCCCATATGGCCACATTGTCGCTTCTAGGACTGACAATTGGCCTGCCGGTCTGGCTCTTTTCAACCAATGTCGTTCAAAACACCACTATTCCTGAACAGTCAAGTCAACAGTTAGACCAGACCAGAGTTGCCCACCAGCCTTCTACTTCACCTAGTTCTTCCTCTCCTCCTTCCTCTTCGCTTGACAGAACTGGTAAAACAAAAAACCAAGTTCCTAAGGAGAAGAAGGAAAAGAAGAAGAAAGAGAAGAAGAAGAAGGAGCCAAAAGCGACTGGGGGCAAACAAGTGGCGTCTGACAGAAATCCACACACAGCAATGACTAGGCCTAAATCGCCATGTGTCATATGCAAGGGAGACCACTTCCACGGAGATTGTCCCTGCATCCCTCGGACACTAAGGTACTGGTCTCCCCGTCTGCACAATTCGGTAGCGTCGACCTCTGATAGCCATGTTGACATCTCACCGTCAACTAGTGAAAGTGAAGTCACAGGACAGAGAGGGAAAGCTAGATTTCCCTGCAAACTGTGTGAAGGCGACCATGCCATCCACTGTTGTCCCTTCTTAGACGAGGCTAAAAGAGTTCTGGAAGATCGCCCGATTTTACGAGCGCAACTTCCTCCTGGATATCAAAAACTCCTGCCAAGTCCTTCACTTGTTGAGAACCTGGCTGGCCCGCCCAGGTGGTCAGCCGAAGCACCTATCATTGAAGATGAACCGTCTGGATCCATGCTTGACGAAAGTCAAAAGGTTGAGGCGGCAGTTGACCCGGTTTTGCCTTCAGAGGTTCTATCTTCGAATGATACCATCACAGAGGAGAATAAAGACGACACCGTCCAAATTCTCTTCATCAGCACAGACTCCGACGAACAAGGGGGCAATTTGCCCATTCCTTTGTCGCAGGAAGGAACTTCGTAAGAGTCATACCTGGCCGTCTATTCGGTCCCACCACCAAGCAACCTGGTTGTTTCCTTCGACTGGAACCAACTAGGCAGACCCTGGTTGCCAGCAAGCATACCATTCAGAATTATCGTTCAAATATACAGAATGGTAATGGCTGGCACTATCATTGATGAGGGGGAATCTGTGAGTATCCTTTCCTCTATTGCTTGGAAAGCGCTTGGTTCGCCAGCGCTTTTGCCTGAAATGAGAAATCTATCAGGCTTTGATAAAGGAACCAGTCGACCTTTAGCGATCCTCCCCAATGTGCCCATAACATTGGAAGGGAAGACCGTTCAAATGAATGTGATGGTCCTTCAAGGACCCTTGGACTATAACCTACTCCTTGGACGAGACTATATATATTGCATAGGAGCCATCGTCTCCTCACTCTTTAGAGTAATGTGTTTTCCGCATGAAGGAAGAGTGGTCAAGCTCGTGGACCAGCTTTCATTTCCCAGATCACGCATCGCAAATAGTCATATACCATCCCTAAATGGTCTCTTCACGCAAGAAATGTCTCAACCCATGGTCCGTCCTCCTGATGAGCGCGAGTAATCCGGGAGGATATGACTGGAACCCAGGGGGCATGCGTCCTAGTCTGCTTCGGCAGGAAAACTTTGGGTATAGGGTAGGTTTCTGCGGGAGAATATGACTAGCCTGTACCCCGCCCATGCTGGAAGAGGGTTATTCTAGAATAAGATTCTTTTGTCAAAGTTATGTGAGTTGACGAACTAAGTCTCTCGCCTTTGTCTATTTCGGTAGACATTGCTGAGGAAGTGTTTTGTTTGAAAGATTAACGAGACAATCTTTGGGTAACCTGAAAGAGGTAAGCCTCTCTTGTTAAAACAATTGTTTTGATGGAAAAGAAGTAGAGGTAACCTTGAAATCGTACTTTATACCTGGGGGCATGCAAACCTTTTGGAATGCAAGCAAAGAGCAGTTATTTATCTGTTTTTTGGGTTAGCCATTTCCTAACTTGCATAAAGAAAGGATGCGGGGCATAGCTTTGTAAGATGAAGCTCCATAAAAAATAGAATCTTAATGAGACATTCTTATCATATGACTGGGTAATCGAGCAGTTTTAGCACACAGTTCATGCTCATTAAAAAATAAACGCAAGATCCGAGCAGTTTTATCGTATAGTTCATGCTCGTTAAAAAATAAACATCAAATCGAGCAAATGTTTCTACCCGCATTTAAGCTCGTTTAAAAATGAACTATCCCAGTAAATAACCACTATGAATGTAATATATTCAGCCATTAAAGCCTTGGTCGTGTTTGCACCGTCACCTCCACTTTTCCATTGGCCGATCGTTCACCTCCATATGTTTGTTTACCCATTTTGAGGAACAGCTGCGAAGAGTGATTTCACTAGCCATCCTTGTGACACTGTCGTGATTGGAAATTTCCAACCTGTACCTGGAATCAGCTGCTAACCCGTTTTATCACTCGTTCCTCAAGAGACGAGTCTCCTTTAAGCTCTTTTCATCTGACTCGTAAAATATGAAAATATTGCCGAGTCCTTGGCCTTCCAGCTCGTTAAAGGGACAGGAAGTGCTATCCCTCCTCTAGATTTTAATCTTTTTGGACCTGAGGGATTATGGCACAAAAAGATCGAGCGCTTGTTTTATTCGGCTCGTTAAAACTATCGAAAACTCATCCCTTCTGTATTGTTTTATACTTTTTCGGACCTAAGGGATTAGATGACGAAAAAGGACTTTTGGAGTTAACTTTATGTACCTTTTCAGACTCTCTAAAAATGAAAAGGACCGAGTTATCCTTGTCGTTAGACTCGTTAAATGCATTAATAGCGACAAACTTGTCTTTAGACGAGAACGAGTTTCACTATCGCTAGGCTCGTTAAAACATAGCGATGGGCTTGCCCGAAGGGCAGGTTATAGAACAAGCATATGTTATCCTCCTCAAGCTTGACAAAAATAAAGAGGTACTGGTCAGCAATGACTGGGGAAAAATTTGGGAGAAACTCAAGAAAACTTTGATGGTAGCAAGTCGCTCTTGAACATGACACTTTTCCTCCGTACCACAATCGGGTTGGGTTGTTTCATTCACCGGTCACATCCATGGTCTCGCCATACCATCCATATTTAAGGTAATGCTACCAATCCATCGCATCAGTGTCGCCATATGTTCAAGAGAAGTCGTTCAGAAAAGTCAACCGTGTCCCATCCACTACCGTACATTATCCTTCATCCTTTCATGACCGCCACCCTGAATCATATGTCACAGATCGTTTTCACCTCCATCAAAATCATGAGCTCCGTTCCGTGTCACTGATGTGGGATTCATTAAGGCTCTCCTTTGACGGATCACTTCTTGTCGACATCAGCTCATTATCCAAGAAGTTGATCTAGGAACAACCCCTTTAGTACTTTGAAGCTTGCATGCCTCAATGGCAAGTTTCTCACTTCTGGCGACAAGTATACATCAATGACCTTCGACTGAAAAATTTTGCGTGGTGTTCAACGCCAAGTCCTTTATTCACACCACGTGAATTGTATTGCAGTACATTGAGGGTCATTATCATTATCGGTGATTCCCCTCGCGCTTGTTAACGGTTTACCTCATTGACCGGTAATCAAGCGATGTCTTTCCATGTTCGACTTCATAACATTTCTCACATGGATCGACTTGTACTTAGAGTGAAGATCGAACGAGTTTGAAGACCCCGGATCTAGTTTCATCCATCCGGGCTGCGATATATATTCAGGAAAAAATAAAGACATTGACATGTACATCATTGCAGCAGATAATCATCCTACCCAAAGGATGATAATTTCATCAAAATTATCAGTCTACCATTAGACGATTGTCTGTTCTATGTACAGAAAAATGAATTTATAAAGCTGAGCATGGGAATGCCCGCCTCAGCTAGATCATGAAAGCAATATGAAAAATAATGTATTGTATTGTATCTTATTACAGGTCTCCTCCCAGCACTGGATGAACTTCGGATCCCCCTGATAAAGTATTTCACCCAATAAACGGCCTCATACTTTAGGGGGCAACTGTTATAGACATTTTTGTGCGTTACAGCATTGAGCATGAAATGTCCATAATCTAAGGGATCCAAAGTCCCTAAACATGTTGTTCCTACCCCTAGAGGAACAAGGCTAACAAACCACAGCAATTCACAGAAGTTCTCCACCAGAAAATGCTCAAAAACAAGTCAATTCAGGATCAATTCAATGGCTCCACTAGCTGTCTGCGCTGAATGTCAAAGCCAACACTGGCTACCTGCACTGCAACGCAGGTAGAAACACTACCAGGGTGCATTGAGCGAGAATTGCCAAATGGCAAGTTCATTCCAAGAGGTGTCAAGACCCAGGAAGCTTCCAGAATCTTCCTCAATGACACTTGCCTCAGTGAATTCAACTGGTGATGAGTAAGAGGTTCCTAATCTCCAAGCGGAAGCAAGAACCTCCAAGTGGAATCAAGAACTGACAGAGGGAGAGGACACTAGTCAGATCTCAAGCTGACTCATCCTCTCTCCAAAAATCTATATATGGATCTCTCCTCCATGAGATCTAGAGGCTGGAATTTTGTTATTGCAAAGAATTGTTGTTGGTTTGAGATTGGAATCATTGGGTGCTTAATGCTTTGAAGGGGGTGAAGGTAGGAATTCCATTTGCTGGGAAGGAGATGCTAGATTGGAGCCCTCTGGGTTGTATCTCTTCCTGAACCTTGTTATTCATCAATAAAGCTATCTTGGTTTCTCCTATATACTGGTGTATTTTTGATGTATGATTGCATTAGTATATTTAGTTTATTTCTAATCCTGAACTAGTTATGAATATGAATCTATGTCTTTGTGTAGTGTTCTCTTCTTGTGATCTTGCAGAAACCTCTTGAAGCTGGGCGAGCGAGAAGACAAGTAGCTGGGAACGCTCAAAGAGAAGGGAAACTGGATCGAGGGACAAACGGAAGACACCAGTTAGTCCATCCATCTCTCTTCATTCTTAATTCATAAAGGAAGAATACTAGAATAGCTGTATCTGTTTGTTGCTAAGGCACTGTCACACCTTAGGTGGATAGGATCGTCCTGCATAGGCATTTTTCCCCACAACACTACCTCAACTGGTGGTCGATGGAGTTCCATTGCGCTGCTCCAGCTTCTTCTTCCTCGATGAGTGATCAACCTGAAACAATGCAAAGGAAATAGAACAAAGCACATAACCGGGAAACAACAATGATCTATTTACTCACAAAGTCAAGAAGTCATGAGCTATCAAGTAAATTACATACAAGACATACGAAAACATCATTGATTGTATTAATAATGAAATGAGAGCAATCTTACAACCAAATTGTTGACGTCGCAAGCCTTCTCAGAGGAATCCGGCCAGCATGTTCTCAAGCATTCACTCTTTGAAGATGGATCTCCCAACATACAAAATTCTCTCTCACTCATAAGTTTTACACAAAGTTAAGGGCACTTCACAACCTTCCACAAGCTCTCAACAATCCCACACTTGTCACACTCACACCAACTATCTAGCAAACTCACAAGCACTAACAACACTGTTCAATCCAAGAATTTACCAACTAGCCAACTAGCAGAGCATAGCAATGGTGAGAGTTTAAATAGGAGAAGGAGTCTCCATGAAAGGTGGAAGGGTGAGCTTATTTCCTTTGGAAGGTAGCACAAATGATGGAACTGCCATACTAGAGGAGGAAAGGCGACACAAACTATGCCAACAACCAGGTCTGGAGACATCCGAAAGGCCGACTGTTGGAACGAATTTGCCCAATATGGATCATCACGAGTGTATAACAGATCCTTAGCATTGACATCACTAGTGAGAAATGTAGCCAATCAGACCATTTCCAAAGATAATAAATGTCCCCGCACTAGAGCATGAAATCGGTCTATCGCGGGAATCAAATGTACTTCCGCGCAGAAAGCGCGGCCGGATTATCTACAAGCATTGTTGATCGTGTATATTAAGTCCAGAGTTGTGATGAGGCAGAAAACTTAGAAAAATTGGATCATTTGGCAACATCAGAGAGCATTTGTTCAGTATGAGCATGTTTGACTTGGACACATGACACAGTAGAAGGATAGGGGTGAAGGCATTGACAAATTACTATGTAATGGAAACCACTCCTATTGTTACGAATGATATCAATCAGTTTGAAGATTCCTCATCCCACAATGCAATTGTTCCAATAAATCAAGATTGAGTCTCTACCCAAAATCAAGAAAGTTCTCAAATTTCTAAATATCAAGCTTTTTTTGAGTTTCTCATTGCTGAGTTAAACAAAAGATATGACTTAAGGCCTAGACCAGGACCTGGTAGACCAACCAAAAAGGTAACCTTTGATGAACCTCAAGTTAAAACTTCTGAAACACAAACATCATCAAGTGAAACACATAATCAGTTACCAGAACAAAATATTCCTAAAAAAACTACTCCAACAATTTTTAATGTTGAAAAAGAATTAGAAAGAGTTAAAATTCCAATTCCATTATCTGAACTCTCTAAAAATATAGGTTATAAAAATCAAGTTTCAAAATGGATTCAATATTCAAGTATTGATGCAGAAGAAGATGTCATAAGTTTGCAAGATGAAAAACCTCAAGTAGTTTTTGGTCCTAGCTCTGATATGATTGATGAAAGTGTTCCTCCCTTCTATGTCACCTTGAAAATTCATGATTACCTTTTATATAATTTCATGTTTGGATTCTCGGGCTTCTCATAATTTAATGCCTAAAGTAACCATGGATCAACTTAAATACAAATTAATAGACCATATCATGATATGTATACTTTTGATTCTAAAAAGGCACCTTGCCTCAGATTAATTAAGGATTTAGTTGTAACACTTGCCCAAATCCCTGTCAAAAGTATAGTCTTGGATATAGTGGTTACATATATTCCACCCAAATTTGGAATGTTATTGTCTAGATCTTGTTGTGCAAAATTAGGAGGGAGTTTACAAATGGACATGTCTTTTGCTACAATCCCAGTTTATGGAGGTGAACATTTAAGATTATATGGAGAAATCAGATTTATTAACACAGTTTGTAAAGAAAATCAAGTCATCAATCATCCAATTTATGATATTGATCAATATTTTGGATGCTTTACTTTAGCTGATAATGATCTTTCAAATTCTCAGACCAGAATTCAAGAAGATTTTAGTATCCCTCCAATTTTAAATACTGATATTTGGAAAATGTACTTTAATGGAGCATTTTCCAAAGATGGAGTTATAGCTGGAATTGTATGCATTTCTCTTTATAAGAAAAACATAACTCAATCCTTTAAATTAGACTTTGATGTTATAAACAATGTAGTAGAATATGAAGCCTTACTTTTAGGATTGGAGTTAGCTAAAAGCCTAAAGGTTCAGAATTTGATTCTATTTGGTGATTCAAAGTTAATTGTAAAATAAATTAGAAACCTTTGTCAAACCAAGCACCCCGAGCTTATATCTTATAGGAATGAAGTTTGGGATTGTGTAGAAAATTATTTTCAAGCCTTTAATATCACATCAATCCCAAGAGAATAAAATATTCATGCTGATGCCTTGGCAATTTTTTCCCGGTGCTTTTAAAATTCATGATCCTATGCAATTGCATTACCATATTGAAGTAAACTATAAGCCCTCCATTCCTAATACCCTTAAAGAATGGTAGGTATTTGAATATGATGAACACTTAAAATACTTCGTACAAGCAGTAGATGAATTCTCAGCTTTGCATATCGAAGAAGAACAAATTGATTAAAATAAATCAAATGAAGACAATCAAAACTCGGAGTTAAATAAAAAAATAGCAGATCACAATATCATTCAATTATCTAATTACTTACATTCCAAACGGGTTAGTTCCCCTTGAAATACTCTTTGATCATAATGATGTCTCAAAAACCTCGTTATTGAATTCACAACAAGAGGATGTTCAGGATTATAATATTGGAACTTCTAAAGAAATTAGAAATGTTAAAATTTCAGTATCATTGCCTCAGGAAATTACAGAAAAATATGTCAATATTTTCAAACATTATAAAGACATATTTTCATGGTCATATGAAGAGATTAAAACCTATGACACAACTATTATTGAACATATAATTCCTCTCAAACTAGAAGCTAAACCTCTTCATCAAACGTTAAGAAGAATAAATCCAGTCTTGCTTCCAATTATTGAAAATAAATTAAAAACTATTGGATGCAAAAATAATCAGTCCCTTAAGATAATATGAATGAATAGCTAACCTAGTGTCTGTCAGGAAGAAAAATTGTGAAATACGAATTTTGTGTCGAATTTAGAAATATAAAAAAATTGTATTTAAAAAATAAGTATCTATTACCAAAGATGGATCAATTACTTCAAAAAGTCTTAGGTTCAAATAGAATTTCAATGTTAGATAGCTTCTCTCGATATAATTAGATTATGGTTAGTCTAGAAGATAGAGAAAATAAAACATTTGCAACTCCTTGGGATTCATTTATGTATGCTAGAATGCCATTTGGTCTAATCAATGATGGAGAAACATTTCAAAGAGCAATGGATCTTTCATTTATTGGTAATATAAATAAATTCATTGTCATTTATCTTGATGATTTAAATGTATTTTATAATTCTGGTGAGAAACATTTGAAGCACTTGAGGAAAATTTTTGAAATATGGGATTTCACTTAATCCCAAAAAATTGTTGTTTGTAATGAAAGAGGGAGGCTATTGGGACACACAATCTCAAAGGAAGGAGTTGTTATTGATCCAAAAATAGTCTTTCCAATTGAGGTAATTAGTTTACCTAGAAATAAAATGGAATCTCAGAAAATTAAATTTCTTGAGAAGATTTATACCGAATTATGCTGAGATAGTCAAAGATATTACTAATATTCTTAAAAATGATCATGAAGTAAAATGGATAGTACATGCTAGATATTCATTTTCACGGATCAAGAAGGTTATTTCAGAAGCCGCAGTACTAGCTAGTCCAGATTACTCAAAACCCTTTAGTATCTTTTCCTTTGTCTCTGACACTACCATAGTTGTTGTTTTACTACAAAAAAATGATGATGGATATGAGCACCCATTTCCTTTTTCAACAAAGTAATGAGAGATTTTGAGTTGAGATATGACATCATAGAGAAGAAAGCATATGCCCTTGTGTTACCCCTAAAAGCATTCAAGATTTATGTATTATATTCTCCTATCATTTCCTATGTCCCAAACCATGCAATAAAGATAATTTTGACACACCCTGATATAGATGGAAAAAGGGGAATATGGATTGCAAAGATACTTGAATTTGATCTAGACATCAGATCTACCAAATTAGGAAAAGGACAAGGTTTAGCTAAAATTTCGGTTGAATTAAATTGTAAGGTTCTTGGTATCAATACCATTTCTCAGAATTCAAGTGAGAATAATCCACAAGAACCTTCTAAAAACTCAACTATGAAGAATCCACATGAACCTTCTCAAAAATCAAGTGGGAATAATCCACAAGAACCTTCTTCCTATTCAAATCTTGTTCCTCTTCCTTTTTACATTGATGAAAAATTCCTACTTTTAGATTGGTATAAAGACATAGTGAATTTTCGTCGTGATTTAAAGTACCCTCCTGAATTTACAAGGAATCAATCTAGATCTCGTAGACTTAAAGCCATGAAATATTGTATCGTAAATGCCAATTTGTATTGGAAAGATCCTCTCAATATCCTTTTTTTATTTCTAACTGAAAGTGAAACATATGGAGTTATTGAACAATTTCATGAAGGCATTTGTGCAGGACATTTTGCTTGGAAGGAAACTCCATACAAGATTATGAGAGCAGGATTCTATTGGCCTAAATTATTTCCATAGTTTGGATCTAAAGTAAGAATTTGTATTCCATGTCAAATATTTGCTGGAAATGAGTATCTATTACTAAAGATGGATCAATTACTTCAAAAAGTCTTAGGTTCAAATAGAATTTCAATGTTAGATAGCTTCTCTCGATATAATTAGATTCTGGTTAGTCTAGAAGATAGAGAAAATAAAACATTTGCAACTCCTTGGGATTCATTTATGTATGCTAGAATGCCATTTGGTATAATCAATGATGGAGAAACATTTCAAAGAGCAATGGATCTTTCATTTATTGGTAATATAAATAAATTCATTGTCATTTATCTTGATGATTTAAATGTATTTTATAATTCTGGTGAGAAACATTTGAAGCACTTGAGGAAAATTTTTGAAATATGGGATTTCACTTAATCCCAAAAAATTGTTGTTTGTAATGAAAGAGGGAGGCTATTGGGACACACAATCTCAAAGGAAGGAGTTGTTATTGATCCAAAAATAGTCCTTCCAATTGAGGTAATTAGTTTACCTAGAAATAAAAAGGAATCTCAGAAAATTAAATTTCTTGAGAAGATTTATACCGAATTATGCTGAGATAGTCAAAGATATTACTAATATTCTTAAAAATGATCATGAAGTAAAATGGATAGTACATGCTAGATATTCATTTTCACGGATCAAGAAGGTTATTTCAGAAGCAGCAGTACTAGCTAGTCCAGATTACTCAAAACCCTTTAGTATCTTTTCCTTTGTCTCTGACACTACCTTAGTTGTTGTTTTACTACAAAAAAATGATGATGGATATAAGCACCCATTTCCTTTTTCAACAAAGTAATGAGAGATTTTGAGTTGAGAGATGACATCATAGAGAAGAAAGCATATGCCCTTGTGTTACCCCTAAAAGCATTCAAGATTTATGTATTATATTCTCCTATCATTTCTTATGTCCCAAACCATGCAATAAAAATAATTTTGACACACCCTGATATAGATGGAAAAATGGGAATATGGATTGCAAAGATACTTGAATTTGATCTAGACATCAGATCTACCAAATTAGGAAAAGGACAAGGTTTAGCTAAAATTTTGGTTTAATTACATTGTAAGGTTCTTGGTATCAATACCATTTCTCAGAATTCAAGTGAGAATAATCCACAAGAACCTTCTAAAAACTCAACTATGAAGAATCCACATGAACCTTCTCAAAAATCAAGTGGGAATAATCCACAAGAACCTTCTTCCTATTCAAATCTTGTTCCTCTTCCTTTTTACATTGATGAAAAATTCCTACTTTTAGATCGGTATAAAGACATAGTGAATTTTCGTCGTGATTTAAAGTACCCTCCTGAATTTACAAGGAATCAATCTAGATCTCGTAGACTTAAAGCCATGAAATATTGTATCATAAATGCCAATTTGTATTGGAAAGATCCTCTCAATATCCTTTTTTTTTATTTCTAACTGAAAGTGAAACATATGGAGTTATTGAACAATTTCATGAAGGCATTTTTGGAGGACATTATGCTTGGAAGGAAACTCCATACAAGATTCTGAGAGCAGGATTCTATTGGCCTAAATTATTTCCATAGTTTGGATCTAAAGTAAGAATTTGTATTACATGTCAAATATTTGTTGGAAATAAGTATATATTATTAAAGATGGATCAATTACTTCAAAAAGTCTTAGGTTCAGATAGAATTTCAATGTTAGATAGCTTCTCTTGATATAATTAGATTCTGGTTAGTCTAGAAGATAGAGAAAATAAAACATTTGCAACTCCTTGGGATTCATTTATGTATGCTAGAATGCCATTTGGTCTAATCAATGATGGAGAAACATTTCAAAGAGCAATGGATCTTTCATTTATTGGTAATATAAATAAATTCATTGTCATTTATCTTGATGATTTAAATGTATTTTATAATTCTGGTGAGAAACATTTGAAGCACTTGAGGAAAACTTTTGAAATATGGGATTTCACTTAATCCCAAAAAATTGTTGTTTGTAATGAAAGAGGGAGGCTATTGGGACACACAATATCAAAGGAAGGAGTTGTTATTGATCCAAAAATAGTCTTTCCAATTGAGGTAATTAGTTTACCTAGAAATAAAAAGGAATCTCAGAAAATTAAATTTCTTGAGAAGATTTATACCGAATTATGCTGAGATAGTCAAAGATATTACTAATATTCTTAAAAATGATCATGAAGTAAAATGGATAGTACATGCTAGATATTCATTTTCACGGATCAAGAAGGTTATTTCAGAAGCCGCAGTACTAGCTAGTCCAGATTACTCAAAACCCTTTAGTATCTTTTCCTTTGTCTCTGGCACTTCCTTAGTTGTTGTTTTACTACAAAAAAATGATGATGGATATGAGCACCCATTTCCTTTTTCAACAAAGTAATGAGAGATTTTGTGTTGAGATATGACATCATAGAGAAGAAAGCATATGCCCTTGTGTTACCCCTAAAAGTATTCAAGATTATGTATTATATTCTCCTATCATTTCTTATGTCCCAAACCATGCAATAAAAATAATTTTGACACACCCTGATATAGATGGAAAAAGAGGAATATGGATTGCAAAGATACTTGAATTTGAACTGACATCAGATCTACCAAATTAGGAAAAGGACAAGGTTTATCTAAAATTTTGGTTGAATTAAATTGTAAGGTTCTTAGTGTCAATACCATTTCTCAGAATTCAAGTGAGAATAATCCACAAGAACCTTCTAAAAACTCAACTATGAAGAATCCACATGAACCTTCTCAAAAATCAAGTGGGAATAATCCACAAGAACCTTCTTCCTATTCAAATCTTGTTCCTCTTCCTTTTTACATTGATGAAAAATTCCTACTTTTAGATTGGTATAAAGACATAGTGAATTTTCGTCGTGATTTAAAGTACCCTCCTGAATTTACAAGGAATCAATCTAGATCTCATAGACTTAAAGCCATGAAATATTGTATCATAAATGCCAATTTGTATTGGAAAGATCCTCTCAATATCCTTTTTCTATTTCTAACTGAAAGTGAAACATATGGAGTTATTGAACAATTTCATGAAGGCATTTGTGGAGGACATTATGCTTGGAAGGAAATGCCATACAAGATTCTGAGAGCAAGATTCTATTGGCCTAAATTATTTCCATAGTTGGATCTAAAGTAAGAATTTGTATTCCATGTCAAATATTTGCTGGAAATAAGTATCTATTACTAAAGATGGATCAATTACTTCAAAAAGTCTTAGGTTCAAATAGAATTTCAATGTTAGATAGCTTCTCTCGATATAATTAGATTCTGGTTAGTCTAGAAGTTATAGAAAATAAAGCATTTGCAACTCCTTTGGATTCATTTATGTATGCTAGAATGCCATTTGGTCTAATCAATGATGGAGAAACATTTCAAAGAGAAATGGATCTTTCATTTATTGGTAATATAAATAAATTCATTGTCATTTATCTTTATGATTTAAATGTATTTTATAATTCTGGTGAGAAACATTTGAAGCACTTGAGGAAAATTTTTGAAATGTGGGATTTCACTTAACCCCAAAAAATTGTTGTTTGTAATGAAAGAGGGAGGCTATTGGGACACACAATCTCAAAGGAAGGAGTTGTTATCGATCCAAAAATAGTCTTTCCAATTGAGGTAATTAGTTTACCTAGAAATAAAAAGGAATCTTAGAAAATTAAATTTCTTGAGAAGATTTATACCGAATTATGCTGAGATAGTCAAAGATATTACTAATATTCTTAAAAATGATCATGAAGTAAAATGGATAGTACATGCTAGATATTCATTTTCACAGATCAAGAAGGTTATTTCAGAAGCCGCAGTACTAGCTAGTCCAGATTACTCAAAACCCTTTAGTATCTTTTCCTTAGTCTCTGACACTACCTTAGTTGTTGTTTTACTACAAAAAAGTGATGATGGATATGAGCACCCATTTCCTTTTTCAACAAAGTAATGAGATATTTTGAGTTGAGATATGACATCATAGAGAAGAAAGCATATGCCCTTGTGTTACCCCTAAAAGCATTCAATATTTATGTATTATATTCTCCTATCATTTCTTATGTCCCAAACCATGCAATAAAAATAATTTTGACACACCCTGATATAGATGGAAAAAGGGGAATATGGATTGCAAAGATACTTGAATTTGATCTAGACATTAGATCTACCAAATTAGGAAAAGGACAAGGTTTAGCTAAAATTTTGGTTGAATTAAATTGTAAGGTTCTTGGTATCAATACCATTTCTCATAATTCAAGTGAGAATAATCCACAAGAACCTTCTAAAAACTCAACTATGAAGAATCCACAAGAACCTTCTCAAAAATCAAGTGGTAATAATCCACAAGAACCTTCTTCCTATTCAAATCTTGTTCCTCTTCCTTTTTACATTGATGAAAAATGCCTACTTTTAGATTGGTATAAAGACATAGTGAATTTTCGTCGTGATTTAAAGTACCCTCCTGAATTTACAAGGAATCAATCTAGATCTTGTAGACTTAAAGCCATGAAATATTGTATCATAAATGCCAATTTGTATTGGAAGGATCCTCTCAATATCCTTTTATTATTTCTAACTGAAAGTGAAACATATGGAGTTATTGAACAATTTCATGAAGGCATTTGTGGAGGACATTATGCTTGGAAGGAAACTCCATACAAGATTCTGAGAGCAGGATTCTATTGGCCTATATTATTTCCATAGTTTGGATCTAAAGTAAGAATTTGTATTCCATGTCAAATATTTGTTGGAAAGCAGAGGTTAGCAGCACTTCCCCTTGTTCCAGTGTTAATTGAAGCACCCTTTTTACAATGGGGATTATATTTCATAGGTGAAATAATTCCGGCTTCAAGCAACCAACACAGATGGATTTTAATTACTACAAACTGCTTCACCAAATGGGTAGAAACAATTCATGTCAAGAATGCAACATATATAGTAGTTATTAAATTCATTGAAGAGAACATATTTTCTAGATTTGGTTGTCAAGAAAAAATAGTTACAGATAATGCATAAGCTTTCAGCAGTATTAAAATGATAGAGTTTTATCAAAAGTACCAGATTTCATTACATCATTCTACACCTTATTACCCTCAAGGTAATGGAGTAGCAGAATTATCAAATAAAAGTCTGATTAAGGTCTTTTAGAGTCAGTCTTTGCAACCTTCCACCAATGATCAATCATGCTCTAAGAAAATGACCTTAGGGTGTCAAAGTCAAATTTTTTCATTTCAGTGAGTCTTCGAGTAAAATTTGGTCACTAGGTATTAGGTCTAGGATCATTTTCACTCCTTCCTAAGTTTTCCAAGTATTGGTCCCTGTCACCATTCAGCTGAGTGTCCTATCATTCAAAGATTTTTCATCGTTATTTCAAGTTCCAATGGGTCATTTTACACCTTGTTTGTGCTTAGGTAAGGCTCATTTCCCTCTCCTAGGGTTTTGATGGTGTTTTTTTTTGGATGGTCAAATCATCAACAAAAACTTGTATCCAAATGCTCATACACCTTCCCCTATCCTTAATATACCTTCGTAAATACTTCCCATCACTGATATTCCTCAAATTCATAATTTTCCCACAAACCCTAGCTTATTGCTACAATTTGACACTTTTCTATGTTAGATCTGTGTTTTGCCATTTTGGACCCCTTCCCCTCACTCAATCCTTGAAATTCCACTTTCCTCTGCTTCCTAACATCCCTCCCTACTTACCAAAATTCCCTCAAGAAATTAGAAACCCCTCATCCCCTTCATTTCCCTTCATTTCTACAAATCCTCTGTTCCACACATCGGGATAGGCTTTATTCAAATTATTTTCTGAGCAAGAAAAGATTAATTTGACAACAGTGAGAGAGGTTTTTGTCCATCATAGCCCAAGAATATAAAGCTCCTTCATTTTTTACACAGGACTCATGTTTTGGGAGAAATTTCCAAACAATCATTTTCCATAGGAGAGTTGCTGCACTTCTAGAGTGACCTTGGGAAAATCAAGATTTATCCTATCTAGAGTTTCCAAATGACTTTTTTGATGATTCAAATGATAACTAGACACAAATATTTTTCCAATGCACTATCATCAGCTCAATTTGGAGTTGTGGAAGACATCCAAAAGTTGACTGCAACAACACTCTACATTATGGTAGCCTCATTCTGCACATTTTGACCAGTCTTGGGAGATTGAGCTTTTAACAAGTCAAATGAGCTCCAAATTGAAAAATTCAAGATATTCTGGAAATTAGACTCGAAAATATTTCCAACGAACTATCCATCACTCAATTTGAACATCAGGAAGGTAGTCAAAAGTCATCTTGAAGTGGCGTTGTGCATTAAGGAGGTGGTGTTGCGCGTTTAGGAGGTGGCGCTACGCATCCATGGGTGGAACTACGCGTTTAGTAGAAGGGCCAGAAAGGCCTCTAAACCTCAAAAAATTTCAAATTTTCCCTTTATTACTTGCATACAAGTAAGTGATCCTCCCATTGTTGGTTTGAAATTTAATTTTTAAACATAATGTCCCTTGGTGATGCCTAAACCCTAAATTTGCCCCTAGTTATGCCTAAAACCCTAAACCTCCATTGTTCCTCCTATCACCTATCACTAAAACTATAAAATGTTTCCCTAGCCCAACTTCCCTATTCCTTTATCCCTTTATCCCTATCCCATAACATCCCTATTTCCCTATCCCTTTATCCCTCTTCCCAAAGGGCAATTTCTCAAACAAAACAAAGCCCTCCCTCTCATTTTTATCATAACTACTTCCTCATTCATTTTCTAGCCCATAAGCTAATCTCCCATCCCCTCACTCCTAAACAATTTTCACTTATTCCCTTCATACAACCTCAAGCCTTGCAAACATGGACGGAGGGGACCGAGACTATGAGGAGGAGGAAAACACAGGCAGTGACACCTCAGTAGATAAAGCTAGGCTAAGACTGGCTCTGAAAGGAAAAAAGAAGGAGGATAGTGTTAGGTTGCTTGATGAAGATTCCTTAGCTCATCAAGATACTTGTTTATGGTGCTTCTCACCAATTTTGGTCAACTTTGGAAGAGTTTTTGTCATTTGCAAATTTTGAAATTCTACACACAGGAAAACTGCCTAAACGCACAGAACCACTGACGCTGCACTTTTCCTAGGGGCACCCAATGGAGAAATTGTTTGCATTTTTGGATTCATAGCGATGAGGACATGCACCCTAGATATTTTCAAAGTTTTTTGGGCAGAACGGGTCCACCAAAAGGTCAAAAAACACCCTAAAAATGAGCTTTCTGCCACTTTTTGGACACACGTAAGCAGTCTTGGGAGAATCTAGTTTTGAGGGGTCAAATAAGCTTCAAATTCCAAAATTACAAGTGTTTTGGAAAGTAGACTTGAATTCCCTTCCAATTAGCTATCATGGGTGCAATTTGGATTCCGGGAAGGCCTCCAAAAGGGACTTGAAAGTGGTGATGCGCATTGGGATAGTGGCGCTGCGCGTAGGGCAGATTTTGCGCAGGATGCCTATTTTTCCATTTTTTGACCGTGTTCATGGATTCTCTCTCATGGAGGATGATTTACCTTTTAAGTGATGACTTGGCATGCAAGTATGATAGATAAATATTAATAGAGGGTTGATTCATTACATTAGAAGTCAATTTGAGCTCAAATGAATCGGTTTTTCACTTTTAGAGGCAAGTTGTTAAGACACCTATATTCCTGTTTCTTGTTCAGTATTAGTTAGATTAGCCCCTAATCTTAGGGATTCGACCCTTGAGGATGGGATGAGGTTGAATTCATGTCTATATCTTCTTCCTCTTTCTCACTGTAAAGGGTTGGACTCAGCTGGATGCTCAGACCTTGATTGTACATCATTTTGTAGCAGTTTAGGAGGAGATTAATAAGAATTGCAACTATTTTTATGGGATCCATGTGTTATGGAGTTTTAGTACAGTTTTTCCTCTTTTTATCATATTTTAGTATATTTTTTTATTCCATTAATCATTTCATTGCTTTCTAAGTGAATGCTTTCAAGCTGATAGGAAAAATTCATTACATCAATGCTCTTCTTTGGGAAACTATTCACCATTATATGTTTTCTACAGTTTGGGAAGGATCCATGGTAATATTAGCCTCTCACTAGTCTTAAACACCTCAGCCATCAAGCCCTATATTTATAAAACTTATGCCTACCTTGCCCCATTGAAAACCCTGCAATTTTGACCTAATTCCCTAGACCTAAATTTTCCAGCTCCTCCTCATCCAGCAAAACCCCTTCAAAATCTAATCAAAACTTCGTGCTACTATAACTAGCCTAATATCCTTTTCTTGATCTAGTCATCTTGGCTGAGATCCTTATGGAGAGAGCCCTTTCCTAGCCTAGTAGGGCTAGCTACTTGTCTAAGCGTGGTTTGTGGTTACCCTGGCATTACCTTCCTTCAGCCTAAGGTTCAATCCAGGTGATAACAAGGTCATTAAGAAAGTATTGGAAGATCATAAAAGGAGTTGGGATAGTCATCTCAAATATGTAGTTTGTGAAAATAGAGTATCACCTAAAAGATCTATTGGAATGTTTCCTTTTCAACTTGTCTATGGAACTGAAGCAATTTTCCCCACATAACTAGCATTTCCAGTCATGAAATTTCTGTAGGAATCATATGAGGAAGCTGATGATTTTTAGAGGAGAATCAATTAGATCATTGAGTTCAATCAAGAAAGAGATGAAGTTCAATTCAAACTTCATCAATATCAAATAAAATGAAAATTTTATTTGACATAAAGGCTAGAGAAAGAGACTTCATATAAGGTGATCTAGTTTTGAGATGGGATCCTAGAAGAGAGGAAAGAGGAAAGAATGACAAATTTGACAATTTTCATTGGGACCATTCAACATTGTAGAAGTGAAAGGTAATAATACTTTTATTTTGCAGAACCTAGAAGGACAATATTCCTCATTTTCAGTCAATGGGTAATACCTCAAACATCATATTTAGTATTAAAATGCTTGCAACAGTAGTTCATTGTAAATTTCCAGTTTTCTTTTAAGTTTCACTATCAAGTGTGATTTTCACAGAAAATACTCCATAGCCTAAGGAGAAGGCACATGGATACGCAAGTTCTCTGCATCCTGCAGGGGGAAGCAGTCCCTGGATGGAGCCAATGTTATAACTTAGTTTTACCATGTTATTTTTCCATTTTCCTTTTATGTTGAAAAAACAAAAAACAAAAAAAGATATATATATATATATATATATATATATATATATATATATATATATATATATATATATATATATATATATATATATATATATATATAAGAAAATACAAAAATAAAAGAGAAATGAAGAAAAAATGAAAAGATACAAAGTAAAGAAAAAAATGGATAAAATATATATGTAAAGTCCCAAAGTATAGGTACACTTGTTTAAATGTCACTGCAATTATATTTGTATTATTGTTTAAATCCTTATTATGTTAATTAATTAATGATTAATTAATATATTGTAAATAAAGTGATTTAACATGTTTTATCTGCTTATGATAAAGCCCAAGCGAGAATCAACGGTGTAGGTCACCCCTGCTTGGATCAACGATAGGGGGTGAACTTAAAAACCCCCCGTATTATCGACACTTAACAAAGGGGGGATCCGAAAAGTAGTTTTGCAAATTCCTCCAAGGGCTACGTTTCCTCTCCACATCCATTTTGGAACCCCCCTCTACAAAACCACAAACAACCTACTCACCCCCGAAAACCCCTCTCTCATCCACTCCACTCCCGCCGCCACTTTCGAACCTCCAATCACACCTTGCCATTTGTCATTCCCTCATTCATTAACAACATATTACGGTTATGTTAATAAATTTCCCTGCCAACAGCTAATTAACCGTTATGACTAATAAATCCTTTCTGCCAATGTCTAGTGCATTAAATAGATGCACCAAAATGGTTAATTTGTTCAAAACACTTATAAAACATCTACTTCCCTTCACATTCCTTTTCTTCTATCATCGTGTAGCAGTGCAAGTACTATTGGATTTTATCAGCTGACAACCATTTGCTACACCAACAATCACTAATTCTTCGGTAATTCGATACTCCTACTTGTAAATTCATAATTCAGCATGTCGTCATCCAAATGAAAGTCCAAATTACTTATAGAAATCCCAATGCTACCCCTTGTAGTGAATTTAGATTAATTTACCCTAGTTTATAAGTAACATAAAATATTTGAAACCCAGTGTGAGTTCAATCTTTATGAACTCCAAAACTGGGAAAATAATTTTTTTTAAGATGCCAGTGATGAATTGATCATATGGGAATCTTTCCTACCCCAATTCATCTTTCCCCAGACCCACTTCTTCCATGAATTTGTTACTTGGTGTCATTTAAGGTATCTCCCCAGTCAAAGGGTTGTAATTTCCCAGAGCAACGAAGTTTTATTTACAATTAATCCTGAGTTGATATGTCAAATTCTCTAGGTCAATCCTACAGCCTCTTTGTACCCCTTTTCTATAGATTCTCTGATGGATAATTACCAAAAACTTATATTTTCTCAACGAGCCAGAATATTTGAATCAATTTTACCTGAGAATTATGACTTACCAAGAACTAATCCACCCTACTCTTCTTCAATATTCCCATAAATGTCTAGGAAAGTCATTTCCATGGTTTCATGTCTATTAGATTACCCTAGTGATCGATGGGTTGATGAGGTAATTCTAGTATTTTTATCAGTATTTTCAGAAGGTGATAAACCATCACTTATTTTCAACTATAATCAATTTTTGGCAGAGAGCATTCATGATCAATTTTTGAATTTTTCTACTGAAGGTGCTTTTAAGCATCAATCACTCCTTATGTATTTATTTATATTTTATCAAGAAGATAGATTCAAGTTTCCACTACATAAATTATATGCACAGGGGAATCCTCAATATGTTATTCATTAGAATTCATTGGTAAGAAAGAACACAGAGGAGTATTCTTTTAGTGATTATGTAAATCAGTTTTTACATACGACATTGTGTCTTCTCAACAGTGATATTATACCTAGAATTTCACTTGAAATCAAAATAATTCTTCACCTCATTGAGAAAACTAAGATTGGAGACTGGTACCTCTATCATAATTACACATAAATCAGGATTTATGGATGTGAGATTCCTCCCTATAGGTTGACAAAATTTGTACCAATCAGGATTTTTGCATTGGAATACATCAGACAAATGATGAACATGGATGATATACATTTTGTATCGAGTAAGAAGAAATCTCAATTTAAATTAAAAGCACAATTTGACCCTTTTATTGTCAACACCAAAGAAACAACAAAGAAGGCATATCTTCTCTTGAAACAAATTAAGTTCAAATTGAGCATCACCTAGACCTATGATCCCTTAGGGATTATTTCGAAGCTAAGAGTTGAACATAAGACTACACCTTATGCACATACACCTAGGCCAGAAATAGAACAATATGCAAATCAACAGGAGTGGTAGGAGAACACATTACAAGATGCATAGGAACAATTTCATATTCAAACAACTTCACAAACTCAAGGCCCTCAAGAGAAAGAGATGAACAGGACAAGAAAAAGTTTGTCTCCTACAATTTCAGAAATTCAAAAGATAGATTTCACAATTTTTAAGAGAAGAAAGAATACCAATACTCATGAAGAGAAATTTCAAGGAGAAAGTTCACAGTAGTGGGAAATAATAGTATTAACAGGTTCTCATACTTCTACCTTTCCAAGGATTGAGGATATCACCATAGATTCTCCTATATCATTTGTTTCTCATGGTACAGAACATTGAAATCATTTTTGCTAGGTAAAAAGAGATTAAAAGAAAGAATGAATCATTGAAGGCCACCACATATTCTGAATTTTGGAAACAAACTTCTACTACCTAGCATAGACTTATGTCTACACTTGATACTAAAAAGGGACAATTTTAGTTATCTTTCTTGGAACCCAAAGTTCCAGTCCCTAGAAATGAAGAAGATTATAAGACATCTGTTTTTTCTTTTGACACCAAACAAATTCATGCCATTGATCAGATTGATATGCCTAAGAAAGTTGGAGAAGTGATATATTCTACTTTGACTAGTTTAGCTATGGCAACCTCCAAATTACAAGCTTCATTGAATAAGATTCATTCACAATTAAAGATGGAGAAAATGTAGTCCTTGGCCAAAGATGTACCACAATTAAGTAATTGGAAGATCTAGTAATAAAATTAGGATATGATCCTAATAATGTTAAAACAGCTGAAGAAATGATGAAGAAAAAAATGTTGATATTCAAGCATTAAGGAAACAGTTGAAGCTTCCTACTACAGAACATCCATAGGTCAAATAAGTTTGTCAATTGGAGATAGAAAAAGAGAATATGTTCAAAATGATAATTGAACAAAATCTTGAGATATAGAAAATGGAAGCCAAAATGGAGACATTGTTAAAGGAAAAATAGCAGCAACCTGATGTTTCAGATGTCATTCCCATAGCAACAACATATAATGCATGTACTTCAACAGCTGGTGGGCTCCAGTATTGTAGCAATAATGCTACAACTCCTGGAACTCCCTTCTTTAATTTTATCAACCCGGTAGTTCGTAACAAACTTGGAAGCAACGGTGTTGTATGCACAAGTACTAGCTCTTGCCGCAGCTGTCACTTGGTCAGCTGGCACAAGTCCGCTAGGAGCTTAAGCCAACTTCTATGAGCTCTTAGAAGAAGCTTTTTAATTGATGGATGAAATTTAACTCGAAGGAAGCTAATCTAATTGCGAAAAGAAAATGAAAGCCAAAAAGGAACGCAAACCCTAGCAAACCCTAATTCTACCAGCTAGTCCTACCGATGCAAAGGAGAGCATGCAAACTACCAAAAGAGATGCCATTACTTCGAAGAAGGTAAAATGCATGTGTCTAAGTTATCACTATCTGAAGAAAACATCTTTTTGTATTTTTGTTTAAGTTATTAGAATTATCATGCATGTGCTTTTAACTAGATTTTTACTGTGCAGAGGTGGATCAAGGAGGAGAAATGCTTGGGAAAGGTTGGGAAGGTTCATAGAGGGTCTAAGGGGTCCCTAACACCCTTCCAGAGACTCTCAAAAAGTTTGGTTGCAAAGAAACCGTGTTTATGAGCTTCTACAGGAAGTCTGCAGGGGTTCTACAGGATGTTCAGGATTTCTACAGGATGTTTCGTGATTGGGTTTTTGACTGATAGGTGAGTGGGAGAGAATGCATGAATGGGTAGGGAGGTAGGGTAGGGGCTTGGAATGACCCAATGACTAAGGGATGAGGTGATGAGAGGGTGTGGAAGTCTAGCTTGCATCAAAGAAGGTTTAGGCAATGGAAAGGCAAGAAGGTAGGGTTACGTGGCAAAAGAGCAGATGGGAGATGAGGAAACAGACTTGGTGATGGAGGAGCTGATCTGGACGAGGCTCAGATGAACGAGGAGGTGATGAAGGTGCCCTGCATAGTGTTTACCTGATCAAACCAACTACATCTTGCATAGAATCAAAATATTAGATGATCTATCTAACAGTTTAATGAGATCAGTGAACAGCAACCTTATTCATGACAAGAATCACGTACAGCATGTGAACAAAACATTATCAAAGAGATATAAACACATGACTAACTCCTACCAATCCATCCTAAACATAAAAAGCTACTTCAACCATCAAAAGCAACCTAAGTAACAAAGCACGAATTAAATCTAAAGAGCAGACTTTATTTTAAGAATGCAGCGAACACACATAAAGATAAACAAGGGAGGTACTGGGCGCTTGAGATGGGCCCAACCCCAAGAGCTACAACCTCCCAAGAGAGATTTAGAGCTGGTGCAAAGCTGGATTCATCTTTATTAATCAAGAATGAAGAGTTACATCAAAACTGTCCACAAGGAGAGCTTGAGAATGAGCTGAAAGCAAAGCTAATCTATTGCCTACAAATCGAATTACAAAATGACTACAACAAGGCTATGAAATGACTAACTACTAGCTACTATCTACTGGCTAACTAGCTAACATCCACTGGCTAACCAAAATGAGGCCCTAAGCCTTCTTATTTATACAATTTGAGGACCCAACAGTCCTCCTAAAATTTAGGGACTCGGCTGCCCAAGACTTGGAGTTAACAACAGTCCTACTTGACTTTCTTGGCTGCCCTTGTGCTGATTGATTCGGTGGCCTTTGAACTCCGAGCTGATGGTGGAGAATTCGAGGTAAGGGCCCATAAATGAAGGGGACACCTTCCTACAAATCCTCTCCCTTGTTCTCCCACGAATTTGGCTGCCAAGTGCTCATTAAGACCTTCAATTTTGTCTCCAAATTGACCAAAAAGGCTACACAAAGCACCCATTAGACTTGTTGGCATAATGACTAACCAAATTCACTCTATTAACATAAATATAATCAAAAACATGCAATAAACTAATGAGAATGGTGGATTAAGTCAATTAGGAGGTTGAATGAGCCCAAATATTTATCCATTTTTGGGGCTCATCATCACCCCCCTACTGAAAGTGTTGCTCATCCTCTGAGCAACCAATCTCTCTCCTCGTCTTTGATAGCCCTGGTGGCTTCTTTGGCTAACATCTCGGCGATTCCTCCTTTGGCTTCCCTCTTTTCAAACTTCCTGTAGAAACAGTTCGCTGGATTCCTGTAGAAACAGTCTGCTAACTTCCTGTAGAACCAATTTTCTCTGACTTTGCTTTCTTGGCTGGGGGTGCCTTCTCCTTGAACTGTGCTGCTGCCTGAAAGCTGACGAATCCAACACAAATGGCAAGTCTAATGTATTATAAAAGCACACAAGTACAATGAACTGCCCGAGAATAGATATTGCATGCCAAAGCTGGATGGGAAAAAGTGTTTCCAGGCCTTTAACTGAATCAAATGGCATTCTTAATCTTGGATTTGAACTCTGCTAAGAATTGATAAGAGATGCAGAACAGAACATAAGATAGATCAAGGGCAGAGAAAATATGACTTGCTCACATATCACTGCTATGAATCAGCATTTCCCTTCAATCTGAAATTGCTTCAAAACAGGCCAAAAATGAGAATTCCCAAGTTTTGTTTCAAGCTGCTGTATAACCAAGAGTAGAGAAAAACTTCATACCGAATCACACTTTTAAGAATTCTTTCACATGGAATAATCTAGCTATTGCAAAAGACCTTGTGAACCCCATGGAAAGTATTGAAATAAACAAATCTAACCAGAACAACACTAGAACTTTCCAGTTTGTTTCATGGTAGATTCACTTCATGCAAAATCACTGTTTTTCCATTAGTTAACTTTAATTCAAATTTATGTTCCTAACATGACAATACTTTCCGACTGTGGCAGCCTTCTCTTCTTCATTTGAAGATGTTGAAATAAGTTTTGCTAAACATTTCATATATTTTTCTCCAAGATGTTCTCCTAATTTTCTTTTATCTCCATCTTGAGACAAGATAAACAATAGTTTCACAGCATAAGCTCGCATTTCAGAGTATGAAGCTTCACAAAAAGGGAAGCAATACTTGAATTGCTCCTCCCTCTATTAAATTTGTCCTTGCCTCAACAGCCGCTGGTACACAACAAATGGCATGGAATGCTCGAACAATGCTTCCATGTATTGAAGGTGGTGTCAAATTTATTAAAGATAATAGCTGGTATATGATCTCATCAGATTCCAATAATGCAGTTGTTGTGTCATTTGTTCTTTGGGGCAATGTTGTAGACATAGCAAGGTTTGCATAGGTATTAACAGCTTTTTCTCTCAAAGCCAATACAGTTGACAGTGGTGTGCATAGAAGGTCCAAGATGGGTCGGACCACCCCATCTTTGATCATTTGTAAAGCATTCTCAGGTAAACTTGAAAGATTCTGAAGTGCCCCAATGGCTGCTAATTTTGACTTCAAATTAGCATTTGAAATCATTTCAAGAAGTGGAAATATAACTCCCTCTTTGAGCAATGCAGCGTTGTTTTGATCTGTTAAACCTATCTCTGACAACTTACTTGCCATAACAATTTTCATTGTGCCAGACCCTTCTCTCAGGTTCTGTATCAAAGGCTTGAAATAGTTCACCTGTGCCATTTGCACTACATTATGCTCACTGTATGGGAGATTCTCCAGAACTTCGTTTGCATCCTTAGCAGCTTTAGGATTGTCACTATTTGACATTGTTACAAGGAGGAGGATACAACCTTGTACCTTGCCAATCCGTTCACACACAGCCATATCCTTTGAAAGCTCTAAAAGCAATTCCACGGCTCTCATACCCTCTGCAATATCACGTGCAAGTGAACGAACAATAAAATCAATAGCATGATCCACCTCAGCTATTTTCACCTTTCTTCAAGCTCCAAACTTGATGAACAAAAACTCAGGCTTCTCTGCTCTAGAAGACTCTGCTGTATTTTCCTGTAAAACGTCTTCCTGTAGAATGCTAGCCGGATGCCATAGGATGTCTCTGCGCCTCTGCACGATCTTGGTATGCGGAAGAATTTTGAAGAGGCCAAAAAAAATCAGCGAAGGATGATAGGTTAAGCTGATTGTGGAAGCAGAGGATGTATACTTCAGTTTAACATGATGCAAGTGCAAGTTGACTAACAGTTTATGAATTTCAGCTGAGCGCTCATTAATTTCTGCATGATTGTTTTGGAGTGAGGTGGCAAAGACGTGTGCTGGCCCATGCAACTATTGTGCTATCATGAACTGCAGTGGTTAACTGTGTGTTCTCTGCCTGTAATCTCATCCATCAGTTGCACTGGAGTTTAGACTACCCACACTATCCGTGTTTTTTAAATTTCACGTGCATGACTGACCCATGCATGCTGTGTGACTTTCTCGTGAGTGCTAGAGAACTGGGTGTCTTGCTACATTCATGGCTTAATTTCACCATTCCATTCATTCATGCAATGCTTAGACTAGATTCATGCAATAGATGAACAAGGTTTAGTCACGTACCTAAAGTCAAACGACTGCTTGTGAAGCTTTTTGCTGCTGCATGCTCATGTTCTGCTGCTGCATGCTTGGATCCTTTGGTTACATGAGGGCTTGGCTGATGATTTTTGATTGCTTTTCCTTGTGCAGGTGTCCTCTGACCAGATCTAAGCTGCATGCATTTGTTTCCACGTTCAAATCTGCACCTTCAAGCTGCTGCTGCTGCAATGTCACAGAACCAGAACTTGTTTTCGCCATTTCTCCCAAATGGTAAAGCGGATTGATCTGAAACTTGCTGAGCATGTTTCTATCATCATGATGCATCTCCCATGGCAAAATCGTGATCAATGGATGCATGGATTTCGATAAAAATGGAAAATGTCTGAAGATTTCAGGGATTGATTTCTCGGAAACCGTGCATCGGAATCAGCTGAAACTGCTTGGGTAGGCTACTATCACCCATGTGCATCTCCCCATGAAACAGGTTTTAAAACGGAAGCACGGATATGGAGAAAATGCAAAAATGGCTGATGGTGATGGAGGCTGATTTCTTGGAAACCGTGCACCGGAACGGCATGAAACTGCTCAGGCATGTTTTCATCACCCTTGTACAATTCCCCATAAAACGGTTTGTCAAATGGATGCATGGTTTTCAAGTTATGGCAAAAACAAATTTTGTTCTAGGTATTTTTGCTTCAAGGCCTTTTGCAAGTGTTTGCATGGAAGGAAAAACTGAGCTTGGGCTGTGATGCAGGTATGGAGATGATGGAGGAGGAGTTGGAAGATTGCATGAGGACTTCTGAACCCTTGAGGAAGCTACCATGTTTGCCAAACCACTTTTTGAAATCCATGTCTAGTTTCCCATAATTTCTACAGGAAGTTCCTGTAGAAGCACAATGAGAAGCACAATGGGGTGGAAAAAATGATGGAGAAAGGCAAGGGATGGAGACACAAGTGCTTGTAGGCCTAATCAATAGATTCCCACCATCAGATTCCATTTTAGACTTGAATTTGGTTCGTCCAAAGGTTCTACAGGATGTTTCCTGTAGAAATACAGAGCTTCCTGTAGAAGGCACAAGAAAAATTCCTTTAGCCTTGATTTGAGTGCTCCTCCTGTCATGAAACATCCTTCTTGCAACCTGCAATTAGCCAATGAAATTAGTTTTATTTTTCTTTTTCTTTTTTCTCTTTTGTTTTTTTTTTCAAAAAACAACTAGGGCGCCTCATGGAGGTTTTCACCCTAATTGCCTGCCTTGGGCGCCTCCAACGGAGGTTTTCACCCAAAGATCTTATTGCCTTTTTATTTTCTCTTCTTTCCAACCCATTGACCGCCTCATGGAGTTTTTCAATCAATGAGCCAATCTAAGGTGCCTCCGAGGAGGTTTTCACCTTAGATTTCTATTTTCCTCTTTTTTCATTTTTTCTTTTTTTCATTTTTTTTTCTTTTTTCTACCCTACCCTACTGAAAAACAAAATCGTTCTCAAGTATAAGAATACTTCCAATGGAGCCATGTGCACATCAAGATTAGAGACAAAATGATGTGAAGGCTCGAAATGCATGCTTTGATAGGTATCCAGATCTCAGAGACCAAATGATCTGACCTTGAAGGGATCAAACATAGCTGAGGAAGAGAGTACCGCTGCAACTTAGTGACCGTCTGAAACCATATCTCAATATAGCTCTGATATCCTTGGTTCTTTTGCTGATCTGGATCATGTTTCATGTCACCTTCTAACATGACTTTCTCATCTTCCTCTTTTTGCTGATCTTTCTCTTGAATACATGGATGATTTGATGGTAACCATGAGGAAGCTTTCTCGATCTCTGATTCTGATCTCTTCTCTTCATCAAGTGCAGCCCATGGTTCTTTGATCTCCTCTTTTGAATCTTCTTTTGTTGGATGTGATCCTTCAATGCTTTCAAGATGATCTCTTTTTTGCAATGCTCTTCCTGAGCTGTGGTGAAGATCATTGATCTCAAGAGGAGTCATTTGGATATGTTGTGCCTCAGCATTGTAATGGAGTTGAGCTACTCCAATGTGTGGATTTGGAAATGGTGGTATGGGTAGCTGAGTGGAAGTGGGAAATTGAGATGGAGATGGATGGCATTGTGGTTGGGTAGGCATTTGGGGTTGCCTTGGTGGAGGAGGAGGCGATGGTTGTGGATGAGCAGGTGGTGGAGGAAAATGAGCGGGATGAGAGTTGTACTGGGGCCTCCACTCCTGATAAGGTGCATTCCACTGAGGCTGTGGCTGAGCATAAGAGTGAAATGAATGAGCAACTGGTTTGGCATAATATGTATCTGTGAAGGAACAAGGAGGAGGTGTGAACCAGGAAGGATGAGCAGGGGGACCCCAAGAAGGCATGAAAGTGGCTTGGTAGGGGTCATAATAGGTCTCGGATGTCCCTTGCAGTTCCTGCTGGTAAGATCTAGGTCCATGTGGCCTCCTTTAGTTCATATAATGGAGTGGTTCAGTGGCTCCTTTGGCTCTCTGATATGCAACTTTAAGTCCAGGCAAGGAAGGGCACTGATTTGTAGGATGGTATTCTTCACAAATGAAACACACTTCTAGGGAGTGCATTGGACATTCGTTCCTAGGATGCTTTCTAGTGCACCTAGGACAAAAGATGACCAAAGCGCTCTTGGCTCCCTCTTGCTTCCTTTGGATCTGTAAGGTATCCAGTTGCATGGCAAGAAACTGCCTCATATCACTCTTGAAATCTTCCATTTGAGTTGCAAACTCATTCTTGGACAAGGTATTGCTCCAAAATTTCTACTTGTGGCCATTTGCTCCAAAGGAATGTTTTTTCTTCTTCTTCCCCTAGAGGTTCTTTAAATATGCCTTGTGTCCATCAAGGGTTCTTCTTAGTCACAGCCATCGAAGAAGAGAGAAGGTTGGCATGTGAAGCAATGGGGGTGTGTTTGTGAAATCATTTTTCTAACTTATCTCTACTCCTACAAGGCATGAAAGGAAATCTTTTTGATTGATTTTTGTATTTTTCTTCTTGTACCTGCAAAACTAAAATAGACTGAACTGCAACTAACTATCTTGCTGAAATGAAAAGGCGGAATTGAAATGAAAGCAGGAAAGGACTAACCTATTTTTCTCAAATGAAATTGCAGGAATGAAATGCTAAGCTACACTTGCGGAATTGAAATGCTAATCTACGCTTGCAGAAATGAAATTGCGGAATTGAAATGCTAATCTATGAAAGCGGGAAAGGCTAATCTACTTTTGCATAAACAAAATTGCATAATGGAAATGAAATAAACTACTTAGTAGAACATTGTAGTGGAAAATAGAAGAAAAGCGACAATCACCAATACTCTGACGCTTCCCCGGAAACGGCGCCAAAAAGATGGTGGGCTCCAGTATTGTAGCAATAATGCTACAACTCCTGGAACTCCCTTCTTTAATTTTATCAACCCGGTAGTTCGTAACAAACTTGGAAGCGACGGTGCTGTATGCACAAGTACTAGCTCTTACCGCAGCTGTCACTTGGTCAGCTGGCACAAGTCCGCTAGGAGCTTAAGCCAACTTCTATGAGCTCTTAGAAGAAGCTTTTTAATTGATGGATGAAAGCTAACTCGAAGGAAGCTAATCTAATTGCGAAAAGAAAATGAAAGCCGAAAGGAACGCAAACCCTAGCAAACCCTAATTCTACCAGCTAGTCCTACCGATGCAAAGGAGAGCATGCAAACTACCGAAAGAGATGCCATTACTTCGAAGAAGGTAAAATGCATGTGTCTAAGTTATCACTATCTGAAGAAAACATCTTTTTGTATTTTTGTTTAAGTTATTAGAATTATCATGCATGTGCTTTTAACTAGAGTTTTACTGTGCAGAGGTGGATCAAGGAGGAGAAATGCTTGGGAAAGGTTGGGAAGGTTCATAGAGGGTCTAAGGGGTCCCTAACACCCTTCCAGAGAGTCTCACAAAGTTTGGCTGCCAAGAAACCGTGTTTATGAGCTTCTACAGGAAGTCTGCAGGGGATCTACCGGATGTTCAGGATTTCTACAGGATGTTTCATGATTGGGTTTTTAACAGATAGGTGAGTGGGAGAGAATGCATGAATGGGTAGGGAGGTAGGGTAGGGGCCTGGAATGACCCAATGACTGAGGGATGAGGTGATGAGAGGGTGTGGAAGTCTAGCTTGCATCAAAGAAGGTTTAGGCAATGGAAAGGCAAGAAGGTAGGGTTACGTGGCAAAAGAGCAGATGGGAGATGAGGAAACAGACTTGGTGATGGAGGAGCTGATCTAGACCAGGCTTAGATGAACGAGGAGGTGCCCTGCATAGTGTTTACCTGATCAAACCAACTACGTCTTGCATACAATCAAAATATTAGATGATCTATCTAATAGTTTAATGAGATCAGTGAACAACAACCTTATTCATGACAAGAATCACGTACAGCATGTGAACAAAACATTATCAAAGAGATATAAACGCATGACTAACTCCTACCAATCCATCCTAAACATAAAAAGCTACTTCAACCATCAAAAGCAACCTAAGTAACAAAGCACGAATTAAATCTAAAGAGCAGACTTTATTTTAAGAATGCAGCGAACACACATAAAGATAAACAAGGGAGGTACTGGGTGCTTGAGATGGGCCCAACCCCAAGAGCTACAGCCTCCCAAGAGAGATTTAGAGCTGGTGCAAAGCTGGATTCATCTTTATTAATCAAGAATGAAGAGTTACATCAAAACTGTCCACAAGGAGAGCTTGAGAATGAGCTGAAAGCAAAGCTAATCTATTGCCTACAAATCGAATTACAAAATGACTACAACAAGGCTATGAAATGACTAACTACTAGCTACTATCTACTGGCTAACTAGCTAACATCCACTGGTTAACCAAAATGAGGCCCTAAGCCTTCTTATTTATACAATTTGAGGACCCAACAGTCCTCCTAAAATTTAGGGACTCGGCTGCCCAAGAATTGGAGTTAACAGCAGTCCTACTTGACTTGCTTGGCTGCCCTTGTGCTGATTGATTCGGTGGCCTTTGAACTCCGAGCTGATGGTGGAGAATTCGAGGTAAGGGTCCATAAATGAAGGGGACACCTTCCTACAAATCCTCTCCCTTGTTCTCCCACGAATTTGGTTGCCAAGTGCTCATTAAGACCTTCAATTTTGTCTCCAAATTGACCAAAAAGGCTACACAAAGCACCCATTAGACTTGTTGGCATAATGACTAACCAAATTCACTCTATTAACATAAATATAATAAAAAACATGCAATAAACTAATGAGAATGGTGGATTAAGTCAAATTAGGAGGTTGAATGAGCCCAAATAATTATCCATTTTTGGGGCTCATCAACAGCAGTGAAATCTACAACAACAATTATTACAGTGGATAGATAGTTCAGTGATGCAGTAGTAGGCTTATCAAAGGTCATGGGAGATATGACACTAAAAGATCAGGAGATTGAGAAATTAAAGATGAAACTTCAGAAGCTTCAAGAACAAAATATTAAAACTGATAACACATACTTGGTCGAGATACAAAAGAGCTATAAGTTAACTCATCAAATAGAAACTTATGAAAATGAATCTGCAATTGCTTAGACCATTGCTTAGGCCAAAGAAAATATTTGGCTTAATATTAATGAATCAATTACTGAATTATGGCCTTCAATTGAGATTATTTTTTGAACAAGAAGAATTGTTACAAAGATCAAAAGAAGTAGTGGCAGAAGTAAATGAAGATCTCGACCAAAAACTAGGAGATGCTACAAGAATAATCAAGGTTCTGAATTCCAAGACAAAAGAAGAGCTTGAAGAATATAGTATTGAATAGAAAATTGAATTTTTCTTGGAGGTGAGAATGATGCGTACTAAAATAAATTTAATGCCACAGACGGAGAATAAATGTCACAATTTAGAAGTCTAGATTAAAAAATTTCACAGAAAATTTAATTCATTATATGCAAAAGGACTTCTAGGTCTACAGGGTATAGGTGATCAACTAATTCCACTGGAATAATATCAACAAATATTGCATGATATAGCAATAGATAAAGCTAAATTTTCTAAAATCAAAGGAACCATTACTGGAAAGGCTTTCATTGAAGGTCTTAGTTATGATTTATTAATTCAATGAGATCAAGAATTTGTTCATAAATAAGCCTACTTTTGAGAAATCTATTGAAATGGATGAATCATATAGAAAATTATTAAAATTTCTATTCTCGATGAAAAAATATAGGCCAAATTGTGTGAACTCATCGAATGAGAGACAACATATTTTCAACAGATGAAGACCAAATTTTTAGGTAAAAAGAACAAATTTACAGGAACAAGAAACATAACAACGAATTTATAGCTCTAGTCACAAAAAATAGTCCTCAAATTTTGTGCAAGATGTCAAATCAATTCAAATTTCCTTTTTTTCTAGTTCTATTTTTGTAATGAATCCAAATAAGTTTGGATGACATATTTTGTAATAATTTTAATTCAAAGTCTAGATATTTTGAATGAAACTCTATAACTACTTTGTAATTCGAAGAAAATAGGGTTGAACCCTTGTGATGAGCCATTGAGCATGATTGTAATTCTATGAACTGTTTCAGAGATTAATAGAAGGATTTTGGATTCATTTTGAAGCATCTAGTGTTTTCTTGTGAGTTTTCTAGTTTCTTATTATGTTTCCATATTTATTTATTTCCACACATGTTTAAAGCTAATAGGAAATATGGTTAAGATAACATTGAATATCAATATTTCTAAAATCCCTTGGGAAGTCATAATCAATTAAAGAGATTAATTCACCGAAACTATTTGTTTGAGTTAATTCCTCCACATAATTTAATTGATGCTTCCTGTTATCTTTAAGTATGCTCTGTTTGGATGTAAAAGGATTTTACACACATCATCTATATATGACAAGTTAAATACTCTATTATAATGTTTAAGGAATCATATATATCATCTTAAAATTCTACCTTTCATAGAACATTTTAAAGCTTAATTATGTTAAATATGAAGAAATAAACCCTTTTAAAATATAAAAAATAATTAGGATTTGCATTTGTTTAACAGTTTAAAGCATTGTTCATCTAAACCCAAATTAAAACAACATTGTAGATTCTTTGACATAGTTCCTTAGCTTAAAATTCTCTACAAACTACAACACCCACTATAGTGTTTTCCCAAGATTCAGCTTGGAATATTTGTCCCATGACCTTGGTCTTATCATTTTGCATCTAATATCTTTTATTAAATGAAAATTTAACCTGGGACTATTACAAATCCCTCCCCCTTCGGGGAACACTGTCCTTGGTGTTCTATGACACTTATGACCAGAAAAATGCTGAAAACAAAACATATTTCCTGTGGAGCTTTATAATATAGCTCGATGCGGTTTTTACAATGACATCCTCTTGAAATAAAAGCAAACATATCGCTTATTGAAGCTTTCTAACAAAACTAATTGTGGTATTTACAACAAAACTCATATATATATATATATATATATATATATATATATATATATATATATATATATATATATATATATATATATATATATATATATATATATATATATATATATATAGAGAGAGAGAGAGAGAGAGAGAGAGATAGAGAGAGAGAGAGAGGCAAAAATCATTTTCTTTAACCATCAAATAATGAATGATACAAAGCTTGCATTTGATCAACCATCTCTAGTGTTGCTTCATCGAGCCCAAAATGCTTCCATTCCACTTTAACTTGCTTTATTTCTTAGTTCTAGAGCATGAACTATTTCCGATGTAGAATGCATTGTGGCTATGGCTGGAACTCTCCCTCTGGTTAAACCTCCAATACAGACCAAACAATCACATGATCAATAACTTGCATATATTTCTTAAGCAATGAAACATGGAAAATATCATGGTATTTCTTTGTCGGCGGAATTGCAAGTCTATAGGCCACTGGGTCTAATCCTCTCAAGGATCTCAAAAGGCCCACAACACTGAGATGCCAACTTGGAACATGACCTAATCCTCAAGGAGCTCCTCATAGGCTTGATGCTCAAGTACACATGCTCCTCGACCTGAAACTCCTTGAATGTTGTATGTTGATCTGCATAAAGATTTTGATTATCCTGTGCTTCCTTCGGATTCCTCTTGATAACCAACACCTCTTGCTCCATCGCAGCGAACATGTCCAGTCCAATCAGTACCCTATTGACTGGATCACTCTAGCTGATAGTAGTATTACAACTTCACCTGTAAAGAGCCTCCAATGAACTCATCCTCAAGGAATCCTAATACCCATTATTATATGAAATCTCCACCAGTGGAAGATACTCCTCCCACTTCCTCTACTGATGCATGATATACATCCTCAACATCTCCTTAAGAATCATGTTAACCCTCTTTGTATGTCTATCTTTCTGTAGATGATAAGTTGTAATAAACGCTAACTTTGTCCCCAAGCCTGCAAACAACGCCTTCCAAATCTTGGAAGTGAATTTGGCATCTCTACTGGATAAATTCCTTGTAGATTCAAACTAATAGTTGTAATTTACTAAAATAATAGACTTGAATCTACTCTACTCATCAGCAGAAACAATTAAATGATCAGGAAATCATGAATCATACAAGAGAAAGAATTCAATCAACACATTACACAATGATTTCCTAGGGAAAGCCACAACTAAAAACCCCTTCTATTTATATATTGCATTAGTCATAAAATATGAGAAGATTACAATGCTTTGCTCAATCCTAAGCAACCTTCGCACTATATATATCCATCTCACAACCTCCTAGACAATCCTAGGCCAATACTTAACCAATTTCCTTCCATCCCACGTCCCTATTTCATTTCATTGTTACCTTGGGAATCAACCCCTATTAATTAGGGAAAATCCTCAATTGGAATTGTGAAATCCTCATAGGCCTTCCTATGATTACATGCACCACCTGTACAATTCAGATGATTATACAATTGACGGTACATTGTCCCTAAACTCCAATCTCAACTACGTAACTCTATGATATGAAGTGCATGAGTTATTTATGAGTGAATCATCAGTTAACTAGGTGATCACTGTAGGCACACCACAATACTAGACCTCCCACTAGCTCGTCCAATAGTTGGAACTAGTTTAACTGACTTTAACTTAGTTAAACTGAATTAATTAATTACAGCTTGAAATAAACTCAACCAAGGATCCTATAATGTAGGAAAATCTATACATGACTCAAGTTAGACCCTCAACTAGAATTAACCAAGGAAACTAAGTCAAATTTACTTAGTTAACTAATAAAAGTTGTCATGTGATGTGGAATTACAATTTTATTCCTAATTTAATTCAAGGACAAAATTAAATTAGGATTATCTTGTTTCATTTTCAAAACTCCCTCTAAAAAAGAAATGGATTATTTGCTACACTGATCCTTCCTCTATGAAACTCGAATTTTCGTCTTGATAATGCCTTTGTAAAAATATTTGCATCTTGTTCCTCTGTAGGAATGTACTCCAGTAGCATGATTCTCCTCTACACACAATCTCGTAGATGGTGATACTGAATGTCGATATACTGGGACCGATCATGAAAAATTGGATTCTCTGAGAGTTTGATACAACTATGATTGTCAAATTAAATTAGGATCCATTTGTTGAATAAATAACCCAACAAGGGTCTTCTTCACCCAGATAGCCTCACAAGTTGCTTGATTGGTAGCCATGTACTCTACTTCCATTGAACTAAGTGCAACTGATCTCTGCTTCCTATTATACCAAGAAACTATTACTGACCCAATACTAAAGATTCCTCTTGATGTTCTCTTCCTATGAGATGGAATCCCTTCCCAACATGCATCTGTGAAGCCTTGCAGATTCACTCCCTCTATCCATTTGTACCAAAGACCAATCTGAGTGGTGCCTCTGAGGTATCTCAACACATTTCTAGCTACTTTCCAATAGAGTTTGGTTGACTTAACCATTGGTTGACTAAGATGGTTAACTGAAAGAAAATATGTTTGTTCGTGTGTTCACCAAATATATAAGTGAACCCATAAGCCGCCTATAAATAGTAGCCTCCCCTACTTCACCTGAAGTAGCATCTTCCTTCCTCCAATTTCCTACTAGAGGAGTCTCCATGGGTTTGACCCTCCATGTGGAACATCTTCAGTATCTCATTGGCATACTTGCCTTGAGAGACAAATAATTCCTCATCTCCTTGTCATACATCCATACCAAGGAAATAATCCATAAGCCCCACGTCCTTCATCTCGATTTCTCTTTCAAGATCCTCTTTGCAAAATTTTGCTAGCTTCTCATCACATGTTACAATTAAATCATTGACACATAATACTATAATCAACAATTTACCTTCAACCACAATATGGTAAAGTTTTTCATTTGCTTCACTTATGGTGAAGCCCAACCTGGCGAAATAGTTGTTAATCATGTGTACCAAGCACAGGGTGTGTAGAAAATCTTGTAGATTCACAAGCTCATGCAATGTACTAAAGCATAGGACAAGAATCTACTTCTACTTTCAACCAGAGGAAGCCAATATATCAATGAAAACAATATGAACAAGAAGAAGGTAAATCAATGGCACATAATAAAAGATGTATATGGGGAAAGCCACTCCTCAAAACCCCTCTATCTGTATTGCATATGTCAAAAATATGAGTGAAGATACAAAGATTGTTCTCACTAGAATAATTGTACAAAAGTATGCTCAACTCTCTCATCTCACAAGCAAGCTCTTGGCCAACACTTAGCCAATTATGTAGCTCTCTGAGCCCCTATTTCCTTGTGCAATTCCTAGTATGAATAACCCATATTTAAAGGGAATTCATGCTCCCAAAACTGTGCAATCCAAAAATAGGTCCTTCTTTGATTACATGCATGATATTTACAACTTGGTAAATGATACAAATAATAGTACATTGTCCCTGCACTCTAGTCTCAACCGGGCCTTTCTTAGAATCGACATGCATGAGTTTATGATGAGGGAATCTTTAGTTAACTAGAGTGGTACTTGTGGATGCACTAGTGCACCAACTGACTGTTAACTCTCTATTAGTTCCAAAAATAGTTTGGAATTAATTTAACTGAACATAAACTTAGTTAACTGATTTATCTAACTACAACTCACAATTAAACTCATACTAGACCCCTAAAACTTAGGGAGAACATATACATGACTTCAAAAAGAATTCCAAATCGAAATTCCTAAGCTAATTGAGTTAATTAAACTTAATTAACTATTTACAATTTTCTAAGAGAATAGAATTCGATTTTAATTCACAGTTTAAATTCAACGACAAATTTAAATTGGAATTTCTTGTTGCCATTTCTCAACACTCCCCCTCAACAAGAAAGGGATTATTCACTACCTTGATCCTGTCTATGTGAAACTCCAATTTACATATTGACAATGCCTTTTTAAAGCTCCTCCGTGGGAATGTATTCTAGCAACATAATGTGCCTCAATAGACAATCTCTAAGATGATGATATCAAATATCAATATGCTTGGACCAATCATGAAAAACTGGATTTTCAGAGAGTTTGATACAACTCTGATTATAACAGTAAATCACAGTTGGATCCATCTGTTGACCAAGAAAACCAACCAGGATCTTCCTCATCTAGATGGACTCACATGTTGCCTGACTCATAGCCATGTACTTTGCCTCTGCCGAACTGAGTGCAACTAATCTTTGTTTCTTGTTGTACCAAGAAACTATCGTTGACACAATATTGAATATCCTTCCTGATGTTCTCTTCCTATCGAATGAACTCCCTACGCAATCTACATTAGTTAATCCTTGAAGCTTCACTCGCTTTGTCCATATGGACCATAATCCATACTAATAAGTGCCCCTGAGGTATCTCAACACATGCCTTTCTGCCTTCCAATACAGCTTGGTAGGCCTAACCATTGCTTGACTAAGTTGGTTAACTTCATATCACATATTTGGTCATGTGTTCTCCAAGTACATGAGTGAACCCACAAGATTGCTGTAAATAGTATCTTCCATGACTTCCCATGAAGCAGCATCTTACTTCCTCCAGTTACCTACTAAAGGATTCTCCATGGGTTTGTTTCTCTCTATGCAGAATATTCTGAGTATCTCATTGGTGTACTTGCCCTTAGACACAAATAACTCCCCATCATCCTACAATACCTCCATTCCAAGAAGGTAATGCATGAGCCCCATGTCCTTCATGTCAAAATATCTTGCAAGGTCCTCCTTGCAAGACTTGATCAACTGATCATCACTTGTCAGGATAAGATCATTAACATAAAGTACAATGATCAACCATTTACCTTCCACCACTATGTGGTATAGGTTGAGATTCGCTACACTCTTTATGAAGCCCAACCCGGTGAAGTAGATATTTATCCTGGTGTACCAAGCATGGGGTGCTTGCTTCAACTCATACAACACTCTCTTGAGTTGACACACATGCGACTCATGGTCAAAGGTCTCAAAACCCTTAGGGTAATCTATGTACACTTCTTCCTCAATCATTCCATTAAGGAATGTTATTTTTTCATGCATCTGATGTATCTTCCAAACCATCTCTGCTAATAGTGCCAATATAGATCTGATCGATGAGTACCTTGCAACAGGAGAAAAGGTCTCATCATAGTCAAGCCACGAGCCACAAATCTAGCCTTATGCTTCTCCACACTACCATCTCCAACTTGCTTTACCTTTTACATCCAACAGGATCTCACCACTAACTTGTCCTGTCATCTTGGGACCACATCCCAAACACTGTTACGAACTATGGAGTCATACTCATCCACCATGGCATCAACCCAAATTGGCTAATGCATTGCTTCCTTAAAGGAACATGGCTTTGTCACAACACATTCGCCAATAAGAGCCATGTATCAAGTGTACCTATTAGGCGACCTCCTCTTCCTATGCGGAGAAGTGGGTGCTCCCACATTCTCCCCTGCATCATCCAACATTCTGTCAGCCTCTTTGGTGTGCTTTCTTCCCTCCGTGGAAGACTTTTCCTGAGTGGATGTATCCACTCCTAGATCCTTTATGTGTGGTTGATCCCTCTCAAGGGAAACTTGCATGGCCTTCTCTTCATTGAATCTGGCATGCCTGCGAGCCATTGTCATTCTACTGGTTAAAAAGTGCACCTAATAGTTGTGAGGTGTATCAATGTACCCCACAAATATTCCCAACTGTGTGGTTGGCTTAAGCTTCTTCTGTGCATCTTTTGTCACATGGAAATGTATCGATGACCCAAAAATCTTGAAATGACCAACATCTGGCCTCTTACTAGACTAAGCCTCCTTTGGTGTCTTCATCTCAATTATTCAATGTGGGCTACGATTATGAACATAAACCAATGTGTTGCATACCGCAACCCACAAGTGAAGTGGTAGGCCCTGATCATGCAACATCACCCTCACTACCCTTACTATGCTTCTAGTCTTCCTCTCAGCCACCCCATTCTTCTAAGGGTTATGGGGTGTCATCAAATCCTATTTAATCTCTTCCATTGCACAGAAGTTCTTAAACTCATTTTATACATACTCACCATTGTTATCACTCCATAGAGATTTAATCTTCTTGCTCGACCCTTTCTCCAATAATGCTTTAAACTCACAAAACTTTGGGGAAGTTTGATCCCTTTTCTACATGAAAAATATACAGCATTTTAAAAGTCATCAAAAAATATAACATAATACCTGGCCATGGATGCTATCGAGAATGGTCCACACACATCTAAATGGAATCACTCTAGAATAGCCTCTGTGTCACTGTCTTTGTTGTGAAAGGAATACTTGGTGTATTTTCCCAAAGTACATCCCTTGCATGTATCAACTTGCTCAATGTACAATTGTTCTTCAATCACACTCTTGAGAGGAATGTTGTCTTCACATCCATCTGATGTATCTTCCATCCCATTTGCGTTGAAAGTACTAGAATATATCTTATTGATGAGTACCTTGCTACTGGAGAAAATTTCTCTTTGTAATCAATTTCCTCCACCTAAGAGAACACAAATATGGCCTTACGTTTCTCCACACTCCCATCTGCTTCTTTCTTTACCTTTTAAAGGCATTTGGAACTCAACACTAACTTATCTTCTAGTATTGGTACCACTTCCCAAACTTTGTTTCCGATAATGGAGTCATACTCCTCAATCATGCTATCAACCCACACTGGTTGTTACACTTCTTCCTAAATGAGGATGGCTTAATATCTACACACTTGCTCATCAGAGCCATGTAGCTGGTGTACAAATCTGGTGACCTCCTCTGCATTCACTATGATGTGGGTGCTCCCACATTATCTCTAGCATTATGCATCGATACTTCAACCTCTTTGGTGTGCTTCCTTCCATCTTTAGAATTCTTTGCATGAGTGGGTGCTTCCACTCTCTACTCCTCTACATGTGGCTTCTCCACATCATCCTAAGGTTTTTCCTTTGGAGATAAAATCTCCTCTTCTCCATTCAACTGAAGATACCACTCAAGGGAACATCTCATGGCCTTCTCTTCCTTGAACTTCACATCTCTACGAACCACTAACATCCTCTGAGATGGCAAGTACACCCAATGGTTGTGAGGTGTATCAGTGTACCCCACAAATATTCCCAACTCAGTTGTTGGCTCTATCTTTTTCCTTGCATCCTTAGTAACATGATAGTAAATTGATGAAACAAAGATCCTAAATAATGCCACATCTATTTTCTTACCTGAAAGAAATTTTTTTGGTGTACTCATCCTGAGAATATGATGAGGACTCATGTTCTGCACATATACAGTTGTGTTGCATGTTTCAACCCATAAGTGCAATGGTAGGCCTTGATCATGTAACATTTCCCTTGAAACTCCCATAATACGTTTATTATTCCTTTCAACCACCTCATTCTGTTGTGGGTTATGGGGTGCTATTAACTCTTGTTGAATGCCTTCTAATGCATAGAATTTCTTGAATTCATTCGAAAAATATTCTGCACCATTATTGCTCTTGAGAGCCTTCACTTTCCTACCAAAGTATTTCTCAATAAGTGATTTAAATTCACAAAATTTAGCGAACACCTGATCATTCTTTTGCATAAATAAACTCCAACACTTATGAGAGAAATAATCTACAAATATTACATAATACCGGTGCTTGGTCATGGAGGCTGTCGAGAATGGTCCACACACATCTGAATGAGCCCTTTCAAGGATCACTTGTGCTCAACTATCCTTATCATGAAAGGTGGCTTTGGTGTACTTCCCTAATGTAAAATATTTGCATGTATCTCTCTGATCTAGTGCACCCTTTAGAATTCCTGTAGAAATTTATTTCATGATCTTCAAAGCTTCATGCTATAAGTGACCCAGTCTTCTATGATAAAACTTAACGATGTCTCAGCTTTGCACCTTCTCTACTTTTGTGCTCAAGGCAGCACGATATTCTACATCTATTTTATAGAGGTTCTTCACCCAAACCCTAATCCACTTCACTTGTCCTAAGGCTATGTGACAAAGGAAATCCTTTCCTTTTCTACATATCACATTGTAACCATGGTCCCCCAATAAGAAACTAAAATGAAATTATTCTTCAAACCTAGAACATACATGACATCTTTTAATGTGAGAGGAGAACCATACTCCCTCTAAAAAGTAAAAATATTGATGTTGATCATGCTATACCTTCCATCATCTCCCATTTCGATGCGCATCTAGAGGTCCTTCTCCTCCAATTCGCTGAAGAATTCCTTATTGTTGGTCATATGGAATGAGTCTCCACTATCAAGATACCACACACTACCCATCACCGATGTCACCATGCAAGTGATGAGGGTGAAATCCAAATTGAATTGTGAAGCAAGTGCTTCACCTACTGCTCCTCCTAAGGGATTCTTTCCAGCCTTCTTGTGTAGACGCTTTGTGGCTTAATGTCCCAACTCATGATAGTGAAAACATTTAATCTTTGACAAGTCCTTCTTCTTGCCACCCTGACTAAAATCCGATTTGGAATGGCATGAATTTCCTTTCCCTTTCATCAACTTTCTAGCTAAGGCGTAGTTCTCCTCATCCTCATGCTTGGATGAGGATCCATCTATGGTATTCCTCTAAATCTCTTCTTAAACCAAGCCATACGAAAAATTCTCCCACTCTAGTAGCTTCTCCCTCCTATTTACTGAATCTTGGTAGCTGTGCCATCTCTTGGGAAGGCCTAGAAATGCTAGGATAACCAGATCATCTTCAACAACTATAACACCAACACTTCCAAGATCATCCTGACATTGGGTTAAATTGGTCGAGTACTTTGGTATTGTGTTTCCCTTCTTCATCTTGATTTTCCTTAGCTCTTCCTTTAGTGCCAGCATCTTGTGGTCACTGCTATTTTGAAATAGGTATGTGAAGGCCTTCCACATTGCTTATGGAGTTTCCTTACCATGGAGATTCGAGAAAATATGATCTCGAACTCCTTCCAAGCTAATCCTTCTCACCTTTTCAACAAATTTTTCCCACTCTGCCAGATATTGAGCATCAGTTGTTGGAGGCTTAGGAATATCTTTGTCTATGAATTCCTTAAGCATGTTGTCTTCCAACATTTCCTCCATCCTATCCTTCCAAGAAATATAGTTCAAACTACCCTCAAGGGCATATTCGAGTCTCAATCCATAGAATGACATCCTACTGGATCTGAAGAATGATACAAAAAATTTGATTTCACCTGCAAAAAACAAACTCGTATTCTCCTCTTCTAGAGTGATTTCAGCTCTCATACCATTTAGACATTCCTTGTAGATTGAAACTTCAAATTGTAATTTACTAAAACAACAGGATTGAATCTACTCAAGTTATCAGCAGAAATAATTAAACGATCATGAAATCACGAATCATACAAGAGAAATAATTCAATAAACACATTACACAATGATTTTCTAGAGAAATCCATAGCTAAAATTGTTATCTATATATTGCATTAGTTAGAAAATATGAGAAGATTACAATGCTTTGCTCATTCCTGAGAAACCTCTACACTATTTTTATCTCTCGTATCTTCCTAGACAAGAACAGGCCAATACTTAACCAATTTATTTCTTTCCCAAGTCCCTATTTCCTTGTGTTTTTTCCTTGGGAACTAGCTCCTATTAATTAGGGAAATTCTTCAATAGCAATTGCACAATCCTCATAGGCCTTCCTCTAATTGCGTGCACCACTTGTACAATTCAAATGATTATACAGCTGATAGTACATTGTACCTGAACTCCAATATCACCTGTGTAAATCTCACATCTAACATGCATGATTTATTTACGAGTGAATCATCAGTTAACTAGGTGATCAGTGGAGGCACACCACACTACTATACCTCCCACTAGTTCCTCCAAGAGTTGGAACTAGTTTAACTGATGTTAACTTAATTAAATTGAATTAATTAATTACAACTCAAAATAAACTCAACCAGGGCTACTATAATGTAAGAGACACTCTACATGACTCAAGTTAGACCCTCAACTCGAATTAACTGAGCCAACTAAGTCAAATTAACTTAGTTAACTAATACAAGTTGTCATATGATGTGGAATTAAAATTTTATTCCTAATTTAATTCAAGGACAAAAGTAAATTATGATTTTCTTGTTTCATTTTCAACATCTATCTTATATTATCTTCTTGGGAACTCCATGCAATGTCACTATCTCCCTAATGAATATCTGAGCTAACTCACTAACTGAATTCGTAGACTTAACTGCAATGAAGTGAGCTACCTTGCTCAACCTATCAACCACAACCATGATGGAACCATGTTGCCTTTATGTCCTTGGAAATCCTATAATCAAGTCCATGGAAATAACCTAACATTTCCATTATGGAATCAAAATCGGCTACAACAAACTTGTTGGATGCTTGCATTCACCTTTTACCTACTGATAGTCCAAGCGCTTGGCAAAAATTTCAGCCACCTCTTTTTTAAAATTAGGCCAATAGTAGAAATTTTTGATAGCTATCAAAGTCTTTTGTTATCCTAGGTGACCTAAATATGGATTGACATGAAACTCTATCAAGAGGAAATTTTTCAACTCACTGATATTAAACACATAAATCTCATTCTTGAAATTGACCAAGCCATCTGCTGTGAGGTGATACTCATCATCCCTATCACCTTCAACCTGCAACTACAATCTCTACTTCAACTGTTGGTACCTCTCATCATGCTTCCTTACATGTAAGATCTGCTCCTGCAAATTTGTCCCATAAGAGCTCACAACTAAAATATGATTCACCTACACTCTCCTACTGAGAGAATCTACAACCCATTTATCCTTTCCCTTGATGTACGTGATCTCAAATTCTAACTCACCGAGGATATACAATCATCTAGCTTGCCTCGCATTCAGATTAGGTTGGTTAAACAAGTACCTTAGTCTACTATGATCACTCATAGAAATAAACCTCATGCCAAGAAGATATTGCCTCCACATCTTCAAGGCATGAATGATAGTTTCGAACTCAAGATCATGATTCACATAGTTTTTCTTGTTCTCATTCAGCTTCCTTAACTCATAAAATACCACATGCCCTTCCTACATTAGGACTCCACCAAGAAATTTCTTGCAGGCATCTGTGCAAACTATGAACTCTTTATCAGGATCCGGAATCTTTCAGACTGGAGCATTTGTAAGCAAATTCTTCAATTGCTAAAAACTAGTTGCATACTCCTCAATCCATTCAAACTTATTTCCTTTTCTCTACAAAGATGTAATAAATAGTGAATGATTGAGAAGTTTCTAATGAACAACCTATAATAACCTACTAGTCCCATGAATGATCTCACCTCATCTGCATTCCTAGGAGTTTTCCACTCCATGATAGCTTTAATATTTTTCGATCCACTACTATCCCCTCTTTGGAAAAAACATGTTCCAAGTAATGAATATGAGACTAAAATAAACTGCACATTTTGAGCTTGGCATACAATTCATGCTCTCTCAACAATCTTAATACTGCTGCCAGGTGCTCTACATGCTCCTCCTCATTCTTAAAATATATCAATATATCATCAATAAATACTATTACAAACTTGTCAAGATAAGGGTGCAACACATTATTCATCAAACACATGAAAGTGGTTGTAGCATTAGTAAAACCAAAAGGAACCACCACAAATGCATAATTCCCATACCTCGTATGAAATGTAGTCTTGTATATGTATTGTTCTTTGATGCACACCTGACGATATCTTGATCTTAGATCAATATTTGAAAACATTGTTGTTCCTTTCAACTGATCAAACAAATAATCAATTTGTGTTAATGGATACATGCTCTTGATTGTCACCTTTTTCAACTGCATGTAATAAATTCAAAATATGACAGTACCATCCTTCTTCTTTACAAACAACATTGGTGCACCCCAAGGTGATACACTTGGCCTTATGTGTCCCTTATTAAGCATTTCCTTAATCTACAACTTGAATTCCACCAACTTGGGAGTACTCATCCTATAAGTTTCCTTTGATGCTAATGTTTCTTCTTATACCAACTCAATAGATAAATCCACTCCCCTATGAGGTGGTAACTCTAAAATATTTGTAGGAAATACATCTTGAAACTACTACAAAATAGGATACTTCCTCAAGACTTTCTCATTCTCAACATCCTTCCCTTTCTTACTGGAAACATGAACTGCAAAAAATACACACCACTTCCTATGACTGCACTTAGCTTGCATGGTTATAACCATTGTTATTGATATAGGCTTCTTTTTTCCCTTCAAGATTCTCCTTTCCCCATCATTATCCAGGAACTCAATGGAATTCTCATAGAAATCTACCTTGGTCCTGTGAGTAAACAACCAATCTATACCCAAAATCATATTATATGATCCCAAAGGAAGCACATTTAGATGTGCAAATTTAGGCATACCATTAAGCTCAAATGCACAATCTCTCACCCAATGATGAAATCTCCTCTTGGTCCTTGTAGCCAACTGCACTAACCAAGATTATGCATGCACTTATTTATTCAAATGAAATTTATCCACCAGGTTAGGAATAACATAACTATAATTAGATCTAAGATAAAGCAAAATGGAAACAACTCAGTCCCAACGCTTACCTTCCATCTCAATAATGGATGCCTGATGGTCTTTCTTCATGTTATTAAGTGTTGCATAGATCCGAGGAATTCTCTAACCAAATCCCAAACTTTTTGCACCTCCTCAGAACTATAGATATGTCATTTTCCACCTTGATACAATGGACAATCCTTCTTGTGATGGTCTTTTCCACAAATCTAACACTACAATAGTCCCCTAGCGTTACCTTTATTTTGCTACTCTCCAGGCAGAGACCCATGTCCTTTCTTAGTTGCATTAAAATTGTTGTAAGGAGCCATATTCACTTTCTCACCTGCATCCTGAGATATTCCCTGCTTCTAAGGCCATTTTCCTTTGGTCTTCTCATTCAATTTCTAGTCATGCTTGTTCTCTCACTTGATCTTTCACTGCTCATAACAATGCTTGAATTTATGGATGGCTTCCTCTAATGACCAAGGCTCATCAAGCTCAATCTGGTCTCTAAATGCTATTGGCAACCCACTGATGAACCTTTTAATATTTTCCTTCTCATCCTTAAGGTAAGGAACTGTTGTGGTCACCAACAACCCCCCTCTTTGTTTGATATTAGCAATAACACCAAGCAAAGGGGGACCCTTAACAAAAAATCCAAAAATATTTTTATCAAAATTTTTGTATTTCAACTCCCTAAAGCTAGATCGCATTGCGAAGAGAGAGTGAAGTGTTTCCTATGCGCATAAATAAGTTGAGAAGAAGCGACGCGAAATTCATCGCATCGCATAAATTGAAAGTGCCCTTAGATGAAAAACTTAAGGAATCACCGACGGCCGATATGCGACGTCACATATCGCAACATCGCATAAACGGCACACAGTAAATGAAAAACGCGATCTGCGATCTTACAATCTGCGATCTGCGATCTGTGATCTTGCGATCTGCGATCTGCGATGAATGAGACTATCAATTCCTGCGATGACACTACTTGACATCGCAATCTTCGATACTGCGATGTGAATCGCAAGAACCACTCATCGCAATATTTCCTCGACATAGTCTATAAACCCAAAATTGAGCGCGCACCTTAAGGGAAATTAATGATTGTACGCCAAAATATCCAAGAATGATTGTGTTGCATTTTTCGAAGAGTCAAGTCATTATGAGTGTCATGATTATGCATTCATTAGAACTGAAAGCTTTCATGTCAATCTTTTCGTCATTTCTCTTTTCCCTTGCGTAAACTGTAAGGCAGCAACTAATATAAATCAATATGCAGGAAACATCTAAGGAAAAGGGGGAAGCGCTAATACTAGGAGAACAGAGAGGAGATGCCTTCGCAAATGGATGCCGCATGCAACAGGACCACGGATTCCAGAGTATCACTCAACAGACACTGATGAAAATAGACTATCCAAGACTCAGAGTCAAAGGCGCACAAAAGCAGCATGTTTACAAAAGATCCTGAAGCTCAAACTGGGTAAAGCAAAAAGAAAAATGCTAAAGAGGGAGGACGCTCCAGAAAAGCCTGGAACAAAGAACAGAAGCAATTTTCAATACAGAAGATTGTTCAGGCAACGAAATCCCTAACTCATTGAGTCATTCGCACGGCCGGAAACTGAAATAGCAACAACACAATCAGTTTGAAAGAAATCTGGGTTATACTAAGTATACACACAGCGAATACACCCAGCCAGAGGAAGATTTTCGAAAATATCTTCTAGTTTGTCAGAAAGAGGTGCCAGCTTTTGTTATTTCTACTTTTATCGCTCGAACGAAAGGAAAAGACAACCAGCCGACTCTTTCCAGGCGAACGTTGCATCGCTTACAGCACTAAGGAGCAGATACAGAAACAGTTAGAAATTAGATTCAATTTTTAGAAATAAATGTGTTTTAGTAAAAGGGCGGTCATTTGAAGCCGTTTCCTAAATTTGTGTAATTAAGATTAATTAGTTAGTAGTATTTAACCCTTCTCATGGCATTTGGAGAAGGGTCCGGAAATTTGTCAAAAAACTTGTCCTTAGAACATGCACTTTTGCACCCTCAGAGGGGGTTTTTGATGAATGGATGGATCGAGATTTATTTATGTTTGCATTTTAATGTTGCTACTGATGTTGCACTTCTGTACTCTTAGTAGATATTAGAACAAGTAGAGATAAATCGTTATTGCTTGAAGTTTGTGAGTGAAATCAGTCAGAAATGGTACTTTTATCTCTTGACCAATTTCTGCTTATATTCTTAGAGTGATATGCAGCTGAGTTGTTTATATGTTAATGTATGAATGTGTGGGTTACCATTTGGCACTTCTGTATGGTGGAGTCATTTATTTGTGCTTGACATATGAATAACTTATTATGCGATATGTTGTTCACAACTGTTTTGCCTAACTTTTTATGCAGAATGGTTTATCTTAATTGATTTCTATTCTTATGATAGCTGAATGATCTTTATTACCAGTTATTGTTCGAAATCTTTTTAGATCGCATAATAGAGGAAATCTACCCCGGGTTAGCATAGATTAGATGTGTTGTTTTTTTTTGTTAGATTACAGTAGCATAGAGTCAGTTTAGAAGTTACAATTAAATTAGCTTAAATTACTTCTAGATCAGCATCATCAAACTCTACACACACACACACACCCCTTACATTGGGAAACTGGTCCCATTATCCCCAGTCGGACCCGCTATACCAAACGGACAAGGAGCTGCCAACCAAGTTCCGGACCGGGTGGGTATCCCCCTTGTTGTTGACCCGATTTCCGGGCCCTCAACATATTTGGCGCTAGAAGGAGGGCACGAACTATGAATGGCACCTAAATCAAAATCTAAATACCATTCTGAGAGTAAATCACCCTCATCAACTCCCCCGACTTCTCCAGTACGGTTAAACCCGGAGTTAGAAGTCGCTCGAGTATCCACCGCTGCTACCTACCCTAATATATCAGACCAACTTATCATTGAACCCCCTGAAATTCAAACTTTGATTCGTAAACTCCAGGGATTCTCTATTTTTACTCAGAGGTCTGATAAATCTCACAGCAGCGTGACTTCGCAGTACAATCCTGCTCATCCCCCGACCAGATTGAAGAGTGAAAAATTTGGCATCCAACCAAGTGAACTCCCTCTCCCTACTAGGAAAAGAGCAAGGGAAACACAACCAAAGTCTAACAGTGAGACTCTTTCATCTACTTCGTCCATTTCAACCCCCTCACCGTGAAGTCAACCACCCACATCTTCATCCCAAATCACTCATCCATCTTCCACAACCCTTCCTCTTCAATCATCAAATATCATAATATCTTCATCTTCTCAGCATCAGTGACCATTCTCTGCACTTTCATTAACTAGCAGCTCAACGATGGCCTAGTCTCCATGGAACAATCCTGGGGCGGTTTTAATGCCTCCACCCCTGAGCCCAATACCAGCCCATCCTGAGAAATGGATACCTAAATTCAATCCAGAAACAGGCATGCTAGCTGAAGAGCATATCAATAATTTCATGCTTTCTGTTAATCTCAATGGAGTTACCAACGAGGATGCTGTTGTCCGGCTTTTTCCCTATACAATGCAAGGAACAGCCGGGTCATGGTACTTTTCGTTACCTTCCGGGTCTATCACAAGTTGGGACATTTTTCAAAGTCAATTCCTTACCAAGTTCGGTGATGACAGGTCAACAACGACATTGATCAATGACCTATCCAATCTTAAAGCTGAGGCTAGAGAACCCATTAAAGATTTCAGTTTACGGTTCAATAAGATCCTCAACAAAATTCTCGCTGCTTCTCAACCTAGCGAGGAAGTAAGATGTGAATGGTATATCACGGCCTTACCATCAAACTTGGCTATCTTCGTAGATAGGGCAAACAAGACGACCTTAGTTGAAAACTTAACAGAGGCGTTAGCAGTAGAAAAGCACGTAGTAGCCCTAGAAAAGAGATCTGCAATAGAGGAACACAAATCTAAGAAAATCTCTTTCAAAGAAGACACCAAGAAGAAACAAACGAAAGATCCTTTCGATATGGAAGGATTACAAAAAGTGTTAAAGGCCATGTCCAATGAGATGATTGACATAAGAAACAAGTAGTAGAAACTTCTTCAAAAAAGCCCTACAGAGCTTTTAAAAGAAATCCTCCCATGGAGGTGAAACCACCCAATGTTGTCTCAAACGTCGAATCTGAAGAAGAAGAAGAAGAAGAGAATACCACTGAAGGGCAGACCGATGATGAAGAAGTTGTGGAACTACAAGGAATGTGGGATTTCATCCTCCCACAAGAAGAAGATCAAGAAGCATTTCCGGTTAGCACACGAAACAAAAATCAACTTGATCCTCCCCAAACTACCCCTAAATAGAAGGGCGCAAGCCCTGCAACAAAAGATAAGGTCGCAACAAAGAAAACAACCGCTAGAGCGACCCAATTTAGCCCAGTCCAATCAGATCAAGCACCTCAATCAAGAACACTGATAGTGTCGGATGAAATGGAGTATAACATTATCGATGACATGAAAAAGATTAGGGCTAATATCACTCTTTACGAGTTGAGCAAATTGAAACATCAACAGAAAATAATGATGAAAGAATTACATGCCGTGCCCACTACATCTTTACCTACAGCTATAGCTTCCCACAACATGGGAAGACCTCCAACCAACATGATCAATAAGATTGATCCAAATGACATTGCTTGATTGGAGGAAGATCAAGATCTCATACTCCTCCTTTTCTTCTCACTTATGAAATTTTCAATAAAACGCGCACAATTGCTTGGTTGATTCTGGTGCTTCAACGAATATTTTACCCAGATAATATGTGCCAAATTGAATGTTCAACCAAAAAATCCGCATGCGCATAGTTCAATGATCGATCTCAAGTCGAAGTGATTGGTGAACTTAATCAGTGACCATAGATTGTCATCTAACCGAAAGTATGCCAGGTTATCGACATTCTAGTAGCTGATATCCCTGAATTCTATGGTTTAATTCTTAGCAGGGATTGGTCCGAAAAACTCCACGGATATTTCTCAACCGATGGTCGCACATGTGGTTACCTACAGTAAACCGAATCAAATAAAGGTTGAACGAGAGTTGCACAAAAGTACATAGTGATGGAATTGGAAGGAGAGAATGAAGCAATAGCATACAACAGCAGTATCATAGGCAATTACTCGGTAGATTCTTTCCTCGACAATTTCAATGCTCATATTTCACTTACTTAGAAATTCAGTTTTGTCCCAAGTTGAAAATTTTTCAAACTGATAATTCAAAATGTGTTAATTTTTTAGATAACCCTGTAAATAATCTTTGTTTGGAAATTATATTTTGATGGCTCTAAATCTAACGAGGGAGCAGGAGCAGGATGCGTTCTGATTAGCCCAGACAGAAATAAGACAATGCTTACGTGCAGACTTGAGTTTGATTGCACAAACAATACAGCGGAGTACGAGGCCTTGGTGCAAGGCCTATCAAAGCAGACTAAACGTTAAGTATCTTCAAGTTTTGGAGATTTGAGATGTCGTCAAACAGGTACGTAACATCAACATTGCCTATCAAGCCATTTGAAGCACTATCAATCTTTAGTACAAGATCTGACTGCACATTTCATAGCATTCAATATTTCTTCAATCCCAAGACTCCAAATTGCGAGTGCAGACCTGTTAGCTAACGTAGCTCTAGACTTATTCCCTCCGAAGATTTTGTCCAGATAGTTCTCAATAGAATTAATCTTTAGACCATCCATCCCTGACAACATCACCAACTGGAGAGTATTCAACGACGATCCTGACATTGTAAATTTCTCACTTCTGAAGGATCCTACTCAAATCAAATAATTGACGAAGACCATCATGATCACCAAATACAGCAAAATAGCACTGATAATGCTATACCTAAATCGGTGGTTAAGTTAGAAGATTTATATGATTTAAAAAGTCGGTTTAAAAGGTTGCCAATTCTAAACTCTACAGTTCAACTATGAACTATGAATTAGTGAACTAGGAATCGATGAGAAGCCAGAAAACGTTAATCTAGGCCACGGCCTAGCCCTGAAGAAAAATCAGCATATATCCGTCTTCTGAGACAATACAAAACGTTTTTGCCTGGATTACGATGAGCTAAAGACATACAACACTTCTATCATTCAACACACTATCCCTATGATTGACAATGAAAAACCTGTCCAGCAGAAGCTCAGAAAAATCCACCCCAACTTAGAAAATCAGATAAAGACTGAGCTAAATAAGTTGTTGAGAGCCAGAATATTTTCCCCGTCAGACATTTCAAATGGGTATCCAATATGGTGCCCATTAGAAGAAAAACAGTGATATCAGGATCTGTATCGACTTCTGAATCTCAACAAAGCCTGTCAAAAAGACAATTTTCCCCTCCCACCTATGGAGCAAATATTACAGGCAGTAGCAGGCTCAGAATTAATGTCTTTTCTGGATGGATTTTCAGGATACAATCAAGTGCTGGTATATCCCAATGATCAGTTAAAAACCACATTCCGAACTAAATGGGGCACATACGCATATCAGAAGATGCCATTTGGTCTGATCAATGCCGGCGCTACCTTTCAGAGAGCCATGGACATCGCATTTAAAGGTTTAGTCAATAAATTGGTAGTGATTTACCTGGATGATATAACAGTGTACTCCAAGAAGCGAAGCAACCATCTCAAAGACTTGAAACAAATCTTTCAAAGATGTTTAAGGTATGGGATTTCACTTAACCCAAAGAAATATTTTTTCGCATTAAGTGAAGGGAAATTGCTAGGATTCATAGTGTCAAAGTCTGGTATTCACATTGAACCTGACAGAATCAAAGAAATTTCCGAAATATCCATGCCCCATAACAAAAAGGCCATGCAATCTTTCCTTGGTCAAATCAATTTTGTAAAGAGGTTTGTTCCGGATTTTTCACGTATTATTTCTCCTTTAAAAAATATGATAAAAAAGAATTCAAATTTTAAATGGGGTCAAGATGAGCATGAAGCATTCAACTTGATCAAACAAGCTATCATCAACGCTCCATATTTAGCGAACCCAAACTTTTCATAATCTTTTATCTTATACACATTTGCCTCAGAGAAATCTTATGCCGCGATTTTAACTCAAGCAAATCAAGAGAAGGCGGAAGCTCCAATCACATTTTCTAGCTCGAACTTACAAGGTGCTGAACTCAATTATTCAGACGTGGAGAAACAGGCATATGCCGTTTTCAAAGCAATCAAATATTTCAGACCTTTCTTACTTAAAGCCCATACCAAAGTCATAGTACCGTTTCCAGCAGTAATAAACCTTCTGATACAGAAGGATGTGGGCGAAAAGAGAGCAAATTGGATTACCGCCTTACAAGAATACAATCTTGAGATCAAGCCAGCAAACATCGTAAGAGGTCAAGGCTTCTGCAAGATGTTAGCTGGAGCATCGCAAATTCCTGAGAACTCATCTGAAGAGGTACATACATATGAGGTAAGCCTAAACGACGCAGAATCATTATATGCGGACACCATTTATTATCTTAAGAACGGGTATGCTCCATCACGCCTGGACCACACCAAGAAAAGAGCTCTGAGATTGAAAGCTAAACAATACCAGCTCATAAATGATGTTCTGTTTAAAAGGAATTATGATTCTGTACTTCTTAGGTGTCTTGAAAAAACTGAAGCCGAAAAGGTTTTGCAGGAACTCCACGATGGACCAGCAGGTGGACACTATGCTGGAGAAGCTACTGCACCTAAAATCTTACGTGCAGGATATTATTGGCCCACGTTGTTCAAAGACTCATACAATTATGTAAGGAAATGCCAAATCTGCCAGACTGCTGCAGGGAAACAAAAGAAATCGTCCATGCCACTACAGCCGGTTAACATCGAGCAACCATTCAGCCAATGGGGCTTGGACATAATAGGTGAGATTGTTCCTCACTCTTCTAAGCAGCATAGGTATATCCTCACGGAAACAGATTATTTTACTAAATGGGTAGAAGCAGTTCCTCTCAAGACAGCTAATTCTGAAAACATTATTGAATTCATAGATCAATTTATCATCACTAGGTTTGGATTGCCAACGGCCTTAATGTTTGATAATGCATCATACTTTTCTGGAAATACAATGACTGAGTTTGCACTTAAAAGAGGGTTCAAACTGAAGTATTCTGCCAACTACTATCCGCAAGGTAATGGGTTGGCTGAATCAACAAACAAAAACCTAATCAGGATTATTAAAAGAACAGTCGACCAAAACCAAAAGAATTGGCACAAAGCACTGGTAAATGCTTTATGGGCAGATAGAATTACGAAGAAAGCTTCAATCGACACTTCTCCCTTTAATTTAGTTTATGGGAAAGAAGTGGTTCTTCTAACTCACTTAGTCATTCCCTCTTTGTCTTTAGTACAATACATCGATGAAGTATCTACTTCCTCCTTACAATTGAGACAAATGGAAATAATCAAACTAGAAGAATGACGAGAACAAGCTAAGAAAACCCATGCTCACCACCAAGCGCTAATAAAATCCTCTTTTGACTCAAGCATAATGACCAGAAAAAGCTTTCAGATGGGAGATTTAGTTTTAAAATGGGATAAGGCTCATGAAGAAAAGGGCAAACATACGAAATTTTAGAAGCTGTGGCTTGGTCCTTTTCAGATTGTAGAAGTCATAGACCCATCGACGTTTGTGTTGCAGGATTTGGCAGGTAGGAGAGATTCTTTGCCTGTGAATGGACAGATTCTTAAAATGTATTTTCCATAGAAGATAATTCTTCTATTTTTGTAGGATAGTTTTAGTTTTTTTATTTATTTTGTTTTTCTCTTTCTTATAAATAAAACCGGTTGTAAATGATCATCAAAAAGGATTCATGAAAGAGCACACCAATTCTCTATCAGATTTTGATTTCGCTTGTACAAGTAGCAAAACTTTTCGAAAAATCTGATTTTTATTATTGACAAATAGAGTTAACTTTAGCCTAAATATGATGTTAGTTTCAACCTCAAAAAACTTTGATGAAAGCAACCTTTGGTAAAAAATTGTTTTATGTCAGCACAATGAAAGGTATCATCAATAATAAAATAAATATTCTCTGTAAAGCTGCTGTTTTCAAACTCTATTATTGTCATCCAGATCTTTCTTACGGAAAGACAATGACTTCCTCCCTGCTAAAGGAAACCGCAGCATTCAGAGAAACAATCCAGGAAAACACTATATCTCAAAGAATAAGAGGTCTCATCATGAGCCGGCTTATCATGATCACAGATATTATAACTTGCTGACTTTGCCAATACTGTCTATCAAAATAGGGCAATGACTCAAGATTGTTGCAATCAAAAGACAAGGGGTCTCATCATGAGCCAGCTTGTTCAGCAAAATTTTAAATCAAGTGAATGATTGTGTCATCATAATTTGGCCACCAAACCAAGACATTGTTCTTTAGAGAATAAAAAAGGAAAAAGTGTCAAAAAGGATTTTTCTCTGAAATGTTGTAAATAACCTCAAGCAGGATAAAGGATCATTGTTGGATAACAGGTAACCCTGTCGAGGCTATGGACGCTTGCAGGCAGCAGAGGCTCTACCTACGACATATGAGCATATTTTAAAAGCCAGTACGCAGAGAAGACCTTATTTTATCTTTAAAAAGACCGAGTAATGTCTGGTATGAATGCAAGAACTAAGCCTGAGGAAGCAGACAATTGGAATATGAAAAGGTTGTGACAAAGTATCATTGACAGGATAAGGAGTAATGTACTCTATCTGTCCATAACAAAATTTAGGCATATGAAAATTTTTCTGTTTCGGAAGTGAAAATTCAATAGAAAAGCAGAGATAACTGGTTCTTCACAGTGAATCGCCATTGTTGTGGTCACCAACAACCCCCCTCTTTGTTTGATATTAGCAATAACACCAAGCAAAGGGGGACCCTTAACAAAAAATCCAAAAATATTTTTATCAAATTTTTTGTATTTCAACTCCCTAAAGCTAGATCGCATTGCGAAGAGAGAGTGAAGCGTTTCCTATGCGCATAAATAAGCTGAGAAGAAGTGGCGCGAAATTCATCGCATCGCATATATTGAAAGCGCCCTTAGATGAAAAACTTAAGGAATCGCCGATGGCCGATATGCGACGTCGCATATCGCAACATCGCATAAACGGCACACAATAAATGAAAAACGCGATCTGCGATCTTACAATCTGCGATCTACGATATGTGATCTTGTGATCTGCGATCTACGATGAATGAGACTATCAATTCCTGCGATGACACTTCTTGACATCGCAATCTTCGATACTGCGATGCGAATCGCAGGAACCACTCATCGTAAGATTTCCTCGATATAGTCTGTAAACCCAAAATTGAGCGCGCACCTTAAGGAAAATTAATGATTGTACGCCAAAATATCCAAGAATGATTGTGTTGCGTTTTTCAAAGAGTCAAGTCATTATGAGTGTCATGATTATGCATTCATTAGAACTTAAAGCTTTCATGTCAATCTTTTCGTCATTTCTCTTTTCCCTTGCGTAAACTGTAAGGCAGCAACTAATATAAATCAATATGCAGGAAACATCTAAGGAAAAGGGGTAAGCGCCAATACTAGGAGAGCAGAGAGGAGATGCCTTCGCAAATGGATGCCGCATGCAGCAGGACCGCGGATTCCAGAGTATCACTCAACAGACAGTGATGAAAATAGACTATCCAAGACTCAGAGTCAAAGGCGCACAAAAGCAGCATGTTTACAAAAGATCCTGAAGCTCAGACTGAGTAAAGCAAAAAGAAAAACGCTAAAGAGGGAGGACGCTCTAGAAAAGCCTGGAACAAAGAACGGAACCAATTTTCAATACAGAAGATTGTTCAGGCAACGAAATCCCTAACTCATTGAGTCATTCGCACGGCCGGAAACCGAAATAGCAACAACACAATCAGTTTGAAAGAAATCTAGGTTATACTAAGTATACACACAGCAAATACACCCAGCCAGAGGAAGATTTTCGAAAATATCTTCTAGTTTGTCAGAAAGAGGTGCCAGCTTTTGTTATTTCTACTTTTATCACTCGAACGAAAGGAAAAGACAACCAGCCGACTCTTTCCAGGCGAATGTTGCATCGCTTACAGCACTAAGGAGCAGATACAGAAACAGTTAGAAATTAGATTCAATTTTTAGAAATAAATTTGTTTTAGTAAAAGGGCGGTCATTTGAAGCCGTTTCCTAAATTTGTGTAATTAAGATTAATTAGTTAGTAGTATTTAACCCTTCTCATGGAATTTGGAGAAGGGTCCGGAAATTTGTCAAAAAACTTGTCCTCAGAACATGCACTTTTGCACCCTCGGAGGGGGTTTTTGATGAATGGATGGATCGATATTTATTTATGTTTGCATTTTAATGTCTGCTACTGATGTTGCACTTCTGTACTCTTAGTAGATATTAGAACAAGTAAAGATAAATCGTTATTGCTTGAAGTTTGTGAGTGAAATCAGTCATAAATGGTACTCTTATCTTTTGACCAATTTCTGCTTATATTCTTAGAGTGATATGCAGCTGAGTTGTTTATATGTTAATGTATGAATGTGTGGGTTACCATTTGGCACTTCTGTACGGTGGAGTCATTTATTTGTGCTTGACATATGAATAACTTATTATACGATATGCTATTCACAACTGTTTTGCCTAACTTTTTATGCATAATGGTTTATCTTAATTGATTTCTATTCTTATGATAGCTGAATGATCTTTATTACCAGTTATTGTTCGAAATCTTTTTAGATCGCATAATAGATGAAATCTACCCCGGGTTAGCGTAGATTAGATGTGTTGTTTTTTTTTGTTAGATTACAGTAGCATAGAGTCAGTTTAGAAGTTAGAATTAAATTAGCTTAAATTACTTCTAGATCAGCATCATCAAACTCTACACACACACACACACCCCCTTACATTGGGAAACTGGCCCCATTATCCCCAGTCAGACCCGCTATACCAAACGGACAAGGAGCTGCCAACCAAGTTCCGGACCGGGTGGGTATCCCCCTTGTTGTTGACCCGATTTCCGGGCCCTCAACAGGCACATACCTCAAAAACTCAAGGAACCCGCTATTATACTCATCATCTGTCATAGAACCCATATTCAACTCATAGAACTCTTTGGCCCTATCATCATAGTATCTCTCAGATAGATATTTCTCCTTGAAAAGTCTTTCAAACTCATCCCAAATCAAATCCTCTTCTCTAATGCTTCTAAAATTCTCCACATCTTCCCACCACATATCTACTTTCCCTTCAAGATTGAAGGTAGCTACCTTGGCATTCATGTTATATAATTAGTAATGCAATATTAAGAACTTCTTCATTTCAGGTAACCATGCTTCTACATCTTCTAATTTCTTCATCTCTCCATCAAAAGTAGGAGGATTGACTTTCTTAAACTCCTTTGGAAGGTACTCACTCTTCCTATGATGTTGGCGGTGACGAAGATGATGATGATGATGTCTCATGGAAGAAGAACTAGAATAAAACCCATACATACCAGACCTCTTGTTAGGTGTATCCAAGAATCTGCCACTCTTCATTGATCCTCCTTATCCAATCTATGTCTTCTTTGATACTTGCTACCATCTGCCCCATTAGTATTATCCTCCTACCTATCTCCATGATTGTTCCCCATTTATCCTTGCTTCTTCAACTTTGAAAGACTTTGTAGAATCACTGTGTTAACCTTTTCCTAATTTTCTTAAGCTTTGGCAAGAAATTTGTATGCCTCGTCAACCTGTTATTATATGCCTTGAAAATTTTAATCTCTTCCTTTGAACTCCTCAATGTGTATTCTATATCAGGAGAATACTCTTCTCCTTGGTACTACTCCACTGACTTTTCCCATTCAACAAAATTCATAGAAAGCCTATAAGGAGAGTCATGTGAACTTTCATCCACCATTTTTCTCTTCATCTTTGGCCTTCTCTTTCCTACAAACATGCCGTGTCAGATAAACCAAATAGAAACATAATCAAAATCATACCTTAATGAATTTCATGGGAGGTTATCACATCTGCACAAAGCAATCCAGATTAGCACGATACATATACATACATATTGACGTCAACATAGCAACATCATGCATGATGAAAAATTACTGTAATAATAACCATATACATGGTAACCATAACAATCACAATTCATGCATAACAATATGCATTTATCCCATCCAGTCCAAGTGTTTGAACCTAGAAGATATTATACTAATATGTAACCCCTCACCTCACATTTACCTGCTTTTACAAGCTCTCCAAGGTAGACATGAGTTGACTACTACTATGACACGACCTAAACTCCAAGTTCTAGTTAAGGAAGTGGGCCTATAAATTGGAAACTTATTGGCATCCCTTAGGGACCATAGATCACTTAGGATCATAACAACCACCCTACGTGATCAATCCATGAGATGGAACCTTTTTTCATTGAATTAACACCCCAACCACACCCTTGACACATTGTGCATGTGGTTATGCGGATATAACCACACCCATAAGCCTACCTACCAGCAGTTATGCCACAAAATCCTTAGTTATGTGCTATTGGTTGCGAGATCCGTGCCACGTTTTTAGGCTAGCCTCTAGACTACTTCCCAAAACTACCTGTAACTTTCCACAAACATAAATAATATGATAGTAATTCTAACCATTCAAAACTTGAACAAGATATTGACCAAAACATGCCTAATACAAGATATAAATATCATCAAACATATGGTAAAGATGAAAGCTACATGTTGGCTTAGTGGGGCCCAACCTAGGTATGGAAGAGTTATTAGACAAACAAATCTCGTGCTACCGGCCCTTTTGGAAATAGTTTGTGGAGTGCGGACTGAAGCCTTAGCTGAGGTAGCAGGGGAGGGTGTTGGAACCAGGTTTCCACACCCTTGTGATGTCTTGATGTGGTCTGGATTGGACCGCGCACCGTTCTGGGGCCCCATGCTACTCTGCATGACTATTGGGCTTCCACGTAGATCCGCACCAACGTGCTCTTATCATTATGAGTTTATTATAGATATATTCTACTTCTTACAGTCTTTAAGCAAACATTTAACAATAATACCCAGTGCGCGCAAAAATATACATAAACTCAAAACATTAACAACAGGTAGATTCACGATAAAAGACACAATGATTTAGAAATTCTTATCTTTATTGATCTCTTTCCTAGTACAACCAAATCCGCCCTACCCATGCAGCTACAGGGGTCCACGCACATAGTTGCAGACTCTAATAGGCCTCTGTGCACACAGTTGCAGAGCCTCTATCTATCTACCAACACCCTTGACTCAGACTTACAGACACAGAGAGAATATTTCCTTCTTAAACCCATAACATTCAAGATTAAAACAAGGACTACCTTCTAACCTTAGAGCCTTTCTCTATTTATACATTCCCATGGTCTGCGGACCATGGGCAGGCTGACTCACTTTCAATTTTCTTACATTATCTTTCGGGTGGAAAACCCTTTGACTTGACTCATTACACTTCACGCTCTGTGCATCTCGTAGAGCCTTTACCATATTATTACCAAAATTGTGGGCTTTGAGCCCCAAAACGATTACACGAGGCCTCCGCTACCCAACACGCCCCCAACACAATTATCGTGACTTGTCCCGAGTCACTCGGTTGGTACGACAATCCTCACGCAAAGGTCCATCAGCAAATTCTGTGCTTCGCTTATGCTCGCAACAAATTCTTCTACCATCTACTGCACCCGTTGTACGTGAGCCCCCGTTTCAGATGTTTGTCCAGGTTCATATGTTGCCTGCATGTGTGCTAATTTCCCCTCAATGGTGGTGGAGACCACGAATGCCTCTTCAAGCCAAGGCTATATGGACTGTTTAAGCACAACTTCCTTCGGTTGCACAGCGTCAACTTGTGCCTTGAGAACCTAGGCCTCCCTCATTTTGGCCAACTGTTGCGTGATGGCAACTATTTGCGTAGTCCCTTGGACTTGGTTATAAACCTACTTCAACTCCCTTCTACCTCTGCCTGTTGTAGTGTTGGGTCTTCCTGAAGCGATGTGAGTGTAAGGAGGGACTGATCCAAAAATCTTGAGCAATATTGGACAGTGTGCCCTAATACTTCCAATCCAGCTTGAATTTCTCCATGGTGTTGTTCCCGAACTTCTGGAGGTGTAGGTGGTTGTGCCTTCATCCTTAGTTCCACAATTGGTAAGTTTAATTCCCACTAAGCTTTTGATGCTTCCTCTTGGGTCGTATGAAAGCTTGCGGCCATGTGATGGATCTTGTCGGCTATTGGAAGTTCCGCTGGCATAGCTAACTTTGGTACCATGCTATAAACCTCTGCCACGTCCTGTTCTAATTCCTTGTTGTGTGACACCAAGTCATCATGCTGTAGACTAACTTGCTCCAGATTTGTCCCGTGCTCCATTAAGATTTGGAGGGCACGACCTTCCCTAGCACGGAGCTCCGTGGTTACCCCATCCTACAATTGGTATAGGGTTTCTCTAGGAAGAGCGACTAAATTTAGTCCCCAGCTCCTCATGTCACCTTCAACTTCTGCTACGATGGCGCTAGCTGGTAATACTAAAGTGTGCATAATGGAGGCATGCACCATCTGCTCTGTTGCGGTTATACCTTTTGCGAGGGTCAGAACCATCTCCCCTGGGGTTCACACCTGTAATGCCTACAACTGTGCCCTAAGCTCCCCTAACATAGTTGTCTACACTGTCATTAATTCCTTCAGAGCACCTGGAGTGACATCATGCACTGATTCGCTTCTATCCAGAAAGTATTTCTCCAAGGTCTTATTTGTCTTTGACTTCTTGCGTGCATGTGGCGATTCCTTGATGCGTGGCCTCTTAACTTGGGGTGATTTTGTGGGAAGGTTCGTGCGTGCCTATGTCTCTGTTTCACTTTGCAGGTCTTATTCCGAGGACACTTCCTGATATTCCCTAATCTCCTCGGCGGTTACTTCCTTGGTTGCCTCTTGTTGCAAAGCTGCCTTTTGTCCCTAACGCGCCTTTTTCGCCAATTTAGTGAGTCGCAGCTAGATTTCCTTCTTTCACTACTGTGCAACCATCCTTTCTAACGCATCCACATTTGGGGTGCGCTATTCCAAAGGCCATGCTGCCAATACTTCATAAATTGCATTTTCCATTGCGATGAGCAGAAGCTTTACCCATGTTTGTTGTGGATCCTTCCGCGCTTGAATATATAGGTTATGCATGACTACTTTGAACTCAACTGTGCTTTGAAAATTGTTATATATTGTAGGGGACAGCCTCCGTCTACGAGCAATCCACGTCCGAATACTCACCTCCATGAAAATCCAAAATACTTTGATCTCACGAACCCTCGTGGTGTCCTTTGTAGCCTAGAGTGAGTTATACTGCACTGCTTCAAGTAGGTTCTTCTCAATGCTGAGAAAATTGCTACCCTGTGGTAGTTCTCTTGCAACCAGAAGGATTGATACTAGAAACCATGCATAATGGAAAGTCTTACCTTTCTCCTGGGCTTCCTTACAATTCGTAAAAAAATCATCGCATAGAAATTGCGCCTAGTTGAACTGAACCCCTTCTGCACACTACTCCGTAAGTGCAATGACAAGGGTTTGCACCTCATCGACGCAGCATTTCCTCATGAGTTTACTGGCCAGTAGCTGGGTGGCGACTCTGTTATAGACATATTTTGGCACTACAACCCCAAACTCATATGTGCATAAACTAAGGACTCCTTAAGTCCCTAAAAGTGTTGCTTCATATCATAAAGGATCATGGTCAGCTGATTACATCATTTCCCGGAAGTTCCACCTGAAAAACTACTCAGAACTAGCCAAAACTGGACCATACAGACTGCTCCAAGGGCAAGGTGCCATGCATATTGACTGCCTAATTGGCCAGGTGCGATGCATACTCAAATGGCCTTCTGTGCGGATGCGATGAGCGAGAACAGACAAATGGCAGAGAAAGTTTGCAAGGTGGATGATCGTGGAATCTTCCAGAGACTTCTCCTGTGGCACTTGCCTCTCTAAATTCGCCCAAGGATGAGTAAGAGATCATGAAATCTCCAAGTGGAACCAAGAACTATCAGTGGAATGAAACTAATCAAAAACCCAGAGCTGACTCACAACCTTGCAAGACATCTATAAATGGATCCCTCATCTGAGAGATCTAGAGGCTGGAATTTTGTAATTTGTAAGCAAGTGTTGTTGGTTTGGTGAGAATAGACATTGCATTGTTGGATGATTTGCTTGTTCATTAGGTGAAAATGGATTCTTCAACTCGGAGGATGATGTTGGATTAGACAACTGGGTTGTAATCCTCTCTTACATTACTATTAATAAATTTCTTTGAGTTTTCCTCCATATGATCTTGTATTTGTGAATCTTATTGTTTATGAATGCAATTGTATGGTCAATGTGTTTCTGAATATGCAATATTTATGATGTTATAGATAGAGATACTTTGATAGTTTGTTGTTACTTCGACTCTACAGGTACTCTTTAAAGTGGGACAAGTAGGAGAGGAGTGGAAAATACTATCAGGGAAAGGAGAAATCAAGCTAGGATCAAAGCAAAAGATCCAGGTTGGTCCTCTGTTCTTCTCTTCCATCTATCACACTTAAAGGAACTCTTGAAAAGATTTCATTGTTTGTTTCTAAGATAGCTACCTGAATTAGTGGGACTAGCAGTTCGAATCGACACTAGTTTTCCTTGTAACAAAATGGCGACTCCACTCGGGAATGGATAGTTTGTTTTGTTTGTTTATTGTTTGCTTTATAAACTACAGATGGAGCCTGAAGTTAGCCAGCTAGCCTTCGAAACACCTTTGCTATGCAATTGCGAAGTAGATAAACACTGCTTCAGTCAATCTCTGGGTTGGTTTATGAACTAAACATCTGACTTACAAAGCATCCTAAGTGCCCTTGTGGTAGCTCAGAACCTCATCAGATCCTACCCTTATGCTTTGTGTTTACTATCCATCATTACTCAACCTAAATCACTGAACTTAGCTACAGGTTTTGAGCAAAAACCAAGCTCAGTTTCTCTCTCTGGCCCATCGCACTATCTATAACCGTGCAACCTAGATGCATCACACCTCCTGTGTGTTACAGGTGAGATGCATCCCTGTTTCCCTATGTTGCAGGTGCGATGATTGAGTAAACTGTGTTTTATTCCCTGAAATTTGGTTTTTTTCTCTTTGTTTTCAGCTTTATTCAGTAGTTTTGCTGTTCATGATCAGTACCTTCTAGTTGTAACCATCTTCCTTCTCATTATTTTAGCCTCCATCAATTAGGAATTGTAAATGTTTTTGTGTATTTGTCAATCATTTGCAATCTTCCTTTGTCGAAAGTAGCCTAATCGAACTGTCGTCTTTGATGCAAGTGTCATAATTATCATTCTGAATCAAAATAAGAGTGTCGTAAAGTCTCCCTCTTCTAGATAGTTGATTGTACTTTTATCTTTGTACTTGATTTTGAAATTATTAGTATTTCAAGTGTCGAAAATAGTTTTAAATTCAAAATCTGAAAGTGTCATCTTAGTCTTCCTTTCGTTTTGAAAAGAAAAATTGTTTGTACTGTCACTTTGAAAGAAAATAGTTCAAATTTGTACTTAGCTTTCTTTTTTTTCATTCACACATTAAGAAAGTGGAAAACAAATACATGCATGTGCATTTGCATTTTGACTACTTGCGAAATTTGATTTAGGAAAGTGCATTTTAGTGTGTTCTCTATGCTCTTTGCTGAAAGAAAAATCATCATCTTCTTTCCTAAAAGAACATAAACAATTGTTTATCATTTCAGATTGCATATTTAGGAATTTCACATCTACATCATGTGGTGAACCTTGAAAGACAAGCTTCTAAGCAAGATCAACCATAAAATAAACCTCAATGAACATAAAAATGCTTTGGAATCTAACACAACACATCTAGAAGTCTAGGCTAGAGACATGTTCCGGCGTCGTAAAACTTGGTAACTATTGTTTTCATTGTAGGTTGGGTGATTCCTCCTCTTTGATACAACAAGTGCCAGTATGGACTTATGCTCCCCGTACCATCGTGTATATATTGGGAGACCACAATAGGCTATTATCCTTTATCCTTAGGAATCTATGTCTGCCGCCCTATTGATCGTAATGCACTGAACACAGCATTTGGGAAGATTTACTACCATACATAAGTCCTTGGTAATTTCTCTATCATTTATCACCAAGGTGTATTTTGCAGTTTTACGATCGATTTGGTAAACCCTCTAGCTAGACTTCCAGAGCAGTCACTTTCATTCGTTTTCGACTCCTTAAAAGAAAAGGTCCATCTGAGCACTTGTCACTTTGGGCTAATTAAAAATTGAAGGTGACTAGAGTCACCTTTAACTTTTTCTCGACTCGTAAAAATTGAAAGTCAAGTTGCATCCAAGTGTCTTTAAAATTTATTTTAAATGAAATAACATCCTTGTTCCTACGTTGATCTGAGGTTGAGATAATGCAGTCTACCAATCAAGGAATCCCCCTTGGAGGGAATCCTAGTCCTTTCTCCTCTTTGGGAGACATTGGTTCTCCATATATGGCTACATTGTCCCTTCCAGGAATCACAATCGGCCTGCCAGTATGGATTTTCTCGACCTATTTCGTTCAAAACACTGTAATTCCTCAACAATCTAATCAGTAACCAGATGATACTGAAGTTACCCCTTCGCCTTCTACTTCATTTGTTTCTCCTTCCCCTTCTTCCTCTTCACTTGGTGAAACTAGTGGCACTAAAAACCAAGTAGTTTAGAAGAAAAAGAAAGGGAAGGAGAAGAAGAAGAAGCCAGCTAAACAAGGGAACACCAAAGTATCGTCTGGCGAAAATCCACACACTAATGTTTCCAAACCAAAAACTCCATGCGCAATTGGCAAGGAGAACCATTACCATCGAGATTTCCCTTGCATCCCACGGATCTTGAGAGAATTGTCTCCCCGGTTGCACCATTCGGTGTCATCAACCCCTGACAGTCAAGTTGACAGCATACCATCAACTAGTGAAAGTGAAGTCAACAAACAAAAAGGAAAAGTTAGAGTTCCATGTAGGTTATGTGAAGGTGATCACACTCTTCACCATTGTCCTTTTCTGGATGAAGCCAAGAGCATTTTGGATAACCATCCTGCTTCACCACAACAACTTCCACCCAGATACAAGAAACTCTTACCAAGTCCTTCACTAGTTTAAAACCCGATTGACATAGCTCAATTTTCGATCGAATCGCCTATCATTGAAAGTGAACCTTCTGAGTCCATATTAGATCAAAGTCAACTGGTCGAGATGGTAGTCGACCCAATATTGCCTTTAGAAAATCCACCTTCAGATGATATAGTTTCCAAAGAGGATGAGAACGACACTGTTCAAATTCGTTTTGTCGATACAGAGTCTAATGAACTTGGGGGCAATCCACCCATTCCTTCATAATAGGAAGAGACCCCCCTAGTTCATGAAACTTATCTAGACATTTATCTGGTACCCCCTCTAAGCAGTCTAGTTGTTTTCTTTGATTGGAATCAACTAGCGAAACGTCACCTTCCATCTAATGTACCATTCCGAATCATAGTACAAGTTTACAAAATGATTGTGTTTGGCACTATCATAGATGAAGGGACTTTAGTGAGTATCCTTTCCTCAACTTCTTGGAAAGCGCTTGGTTCATCATCCCTTTTGCCTGAAAAACAAAATTGTTTAGGCTTCAACAAAGGAACCAATTGACCATTAGGGATTCTTCCAAAGATGCCTATAACTTTGAGAAAGAAAACAGTTTATGTGAACGTGATGGTAGTCAAAGGTCCACTAGATTACAATCTACTCCTTGGACATGATTATATATATAGCATGGAAGCCATTGTTTCCAAATTCTTTCGAGTGATGTGTTTTCCACATGAAGGCAGACTGGTGCAACTTGTCGACCAGCTTTCATTTCCTGGTTCAAACACAGCTATAAATCAACCATCATCCCTAAATGGCCTCTTCGCATCAACAATGTCTCTTCCATCTTCATCCCATCCACCTAATTACCACGAGTAGTTCGGTGAGTGTGATGAAGATTAGGGGGCATGCACCCTAGTCTGCTTCGGTAGGCGAACCCAAAGGAAAAGAGAGATTTTCTTGAAAGGTCGTAATACTTGGACCGAAAAACATTCTCGTATAGGTTATGTAATCAGTCTGACGCGATTATTTCCTTTGTACGATTATGAATGGAAGCTCACAACATTCACCTTTATACGTTATGTGATTGGAAGCTCACAGCAATCACCTTTGTCTATTTCGATGGGCATCGCAAAGGAAGAGTTTTTGTCTGCAGACAGAAACGATCCTGCCTAACCGCAAGGACTTCCATCTGATAACCTAGAAACTCTCCTTTTACTGAAAGACCTGGGGGCATGCAAACCTTTGCATGCAAGTGAAAGGTGACCTTTGATTTTCTTAGTTTGTAGGTTCTCAACCCTTTAACCTCATAGTTGGGTCATTTCTAGCTTACATAAAATGGTAATGAGAACATGTTATAGTAGTGTTCAAGCTCATTAAAAAATAAATCTACCAAGATACATTATCAAAATATTGGTAAGAGAAATGTTCCCGTAAGGTTCAAGCTCGTTAAAAAATCAACCTACACTGAGCACATGTTGGCACAAGGTTCAAGCTCATTAAAAAATAAACCCGCCTTTGGTAAATAACCTTTGTGATCACTTTGTTATCTGCCCTTTGTGAACTTTGGTTGTGTTCCTTCCGTCACCTCCATTTCATTCGGCTGACCATATGCTTCCACTTGATTATTTACCCCTTTGAGGACATCTGCGATGAGTGATTCTGATTGTCACCCTCTTCACGCTGCCATGTTTTGAGAAGTTCCAAACTTACTTGGAACCAGCTGCTACCCAGAAATATCACTCGTTCCTAAAAAAAGAGCCTCTTTTAAAATATTTTTAGAATTGTTAAATATAAAAATATTGTCGAGCTATTAGCCTTCCCAGTTCGTTAAAGTAAGGGGAACACTCTCCCTCTCATATATTTTAATATTTTTGGACTTAAGGGATCATTAAACAAAAAGATCGAGCGCTTGTCTTTGTCAATTCGTTAAAACTATCGAAAATTCATCCCTTTTGTATTATTTTACAATTTTTTGGACTTAAGGGATTATGCCATGAAAAATAACTATTGGAGTCTCCTTTTCATCCGTTTTCAGACTCTCTAAACAAGAAAAGGACTGAGTTATCTTTGTCGTTAAACTCGTTAAAATAATAGCGACAAACTTGTCCACCCAGACAAGAACAAGTATCACTGACGCTAGGCTCGCTAAACACAAAGCGACAGGTTTGCCCGAAGGGCAAATTATAGACCAAGCATATGTTATCCTCCTCAAGTTTATAAAAAATAAAGAGGTACTAGTCAGCAATGACTAGGTAAAAATGGGAAGAAAACTTGAAGAACTCTATTGGTAGCAAGTCACTCTTGAACATGACACTTTCACTCCGTCACCGTGATTGAGTTGGGTTAGGTTTCCATTCACTATCACCATTGGTCCACCGTACCATCCATGGGTTTAATGCTACCAATCCACATCAGTGTCGCCAATATGTTCAAGAGAATTCATTCAGAGAATTCACCATCCAGCAAACGCCTCATCCACTGCATTACATCCACACTTCATTTTTCATGACCGCCATTCCTGAACCTCATATCATGAGATCGTTTTCACCTCCACAAAAATATTTTGCTTCATTTCGCATCGTAGATGTGGGATACATCAAGGCCCTCCTACGACAGGTCACTCCTTGTTGACATCAGCTCATTATCCAAGAAGTTGACTTAGAAACAAACCTTTCAGTACTTTGAAGCTTGCATGCCTCAATGGCAAGTTCTCACTTCCAGTGACAGGTTTACAACAATGACCTTCGACCGAAAGACTTTGCATGGTGTTCGACATCAGCTCATATATTCACACCACATGAATTGTACTGTAGTACCTTGAGGGCCATCATCATTATAAGTGATTCCTCTTGCGTCTGTTAACAACTTACATCATTGGTTGGTAATTAGGTGATGTCTTTCCATGTTCGACTTCAGAACATCTTTTCACGTGGATCGACTTGTACATCAGGTGAAAATTGCACGAGTTTTGAAGACCCTGGATCTAGTTTCATCCATCCGAGCTGTGATATATTCAAGAAAATAAAGACATCAGTTGTACACAGAAGCTACACAGATAGTCATCTAGCCATGGAAGATGACTCTTCATGCGAAGAATCACAAGTCTGCAACAGTAGACGATTGTCTGCCCTATGTACATGAAAATGAATTTATAAAGCTAAGCATGGGAATGCCCGCGTCCGCTAGATCATGAAAATAATATGATTATGATGTATTGTATTGTATCTTATACAGGTCACCTTCCAGTTCAAATACCTCATATCCTCATGAATAAAGCATTTCACCCGACATCATAATATTTACAACCTCATGCTTTAGGGGCTAGCCGTTATAGACATATTTGGGCACTGCAACCCTAAACTCATATTTCCCTAAACTAAGGACTCCTTAAGTCCCTAAAAGTGTTGCTTCATACCCTAAAGGATCATGGTCAGCTGATTACATCCTTTCCCAGAAGTTCCACCTGAAAAACTACTCAGAACTGGCCAAAACTAGACCTACTTCTCCATGGGCAAGGTGTGACGCATACTAACTGCCTAATTGGCCAGGTGTGATGCATACTCAAATGGCCTTCTGTGGGGTGTGATGAGTGAGAATAGACAAATGGAAGAGACAGTTTGCAAGGTGGATGATCATGGAATATTCCAGAAACTTCTCTTGTGACACTTTCCTCTCTGAATTCGCCCAGGGATGAGTAAGACATCATGAAATCTCCAAGTGGAACCAAGAACTATCAGTGGAATGAAACTAATCAAAAACCCAGAGCTGACTCACACCCTTGCAAGACATATATAAATGGATCCCTCATCTGAGAGATCTAGAGTCTATAATTTTGTAATTTGTAAGGAAGTGCTATGGTTTGGTGAGAAGAGACATTGCATTGTTGGGGGATTTGCTTGTTCATGAGGTGAAGAGGGCTTCTACAACTAGGAGGATGATGCTGGATCAGAGAGCTAGGTTGTAATCCTCTCTTACATTACTATTAATAAAGTTCTTTGAGTTTTCCTCCATATGATCTTGTATTTGTGAATCTTATTGTTTATGAATGCAATTGTATGGTCAATGTGTTTCTGATTTTGCATTGTTTATGATGTTATAGATAGAGATAATTTGATAGTTTTCTATTTTTTTGACTCTACAGGTTCTCTTTGAAGCGGGACAAGTAGGAGAGGAGTGGAAAATACTATCAGGGAAAGGATAAATCAAGCTAGGATCAAAGTGAAAGATCCAGGTTGGTCCTCTGTTCTTCTCTTCCATCTATCACACTTAAAGGAACTCTTGAAAAGCTTTCATTGTTTGTTTCTAAGATAGCTACCTGTATTAGTGGGACTAGCAGTTCAAATCGACACTATTTTTCCTTGTAACAGACTCACACCCCTCGATATTTGATGCTAGCTATTACATACCCACGCTTTCGATTTTACAGCTTATATTTAGCCTTCATTGTTTATGTGATACCTACATCGCTACTTGTTCCGGCTATGTCTGTGGGGTTGTTCCCTTTAATAGGCAGGTGGGTAATGTGGTGTACTAAATTGGCCATGATGGGAATCGGCTCCTCTAACCAGAGATACCCATCATGTACCAGACATAGCAACTATCGGATAACAAAAATGGTGATGGCCACGCAGTGATAGTGGGGTATTCACCTTAGATTTGGTAATCCCGCCTTCTCCACACCTAGTAGCCACTTCCACGGCAATAATTTCTCTTCAGCCAACTGAGGCAACTTCTCGCTGTCCGCAAGATCCCAATCTTTGAACTTTATACTTGGTACTCGACCCAGCAGTAGACCGTCAAATCTTATTTCATCCGAAAGAAGTGGGGTCTGAAGGGTACTCTTCATAGCATCCAAGTCCTTCAGTATCTTGGCCATCCCGTTCCATGGAGAGATATATGGTGGTAGTGAAGGTATTAGGGAGGCATCCTCTTCTTCCTCATCCTATGCTTCAATCTGGGTGAGCAAGTCTTGCAAATCTTCCTCGTCCTCATCGATTTTAGTAGTGATTTCTTTGCCCTCTTCAGCCACTCATAATTTACTGAATCGCGGTGATGTCCGAACAGGTCCCATAGTCTACTTGTTTTTCCGAGGTCACAGTGTGCATGGGGAATTTGGAACTTAGAGGGTGGTGGTCACTTCTTCTGATTCCTCCTGGTTCAGATACAGCTCTTCCGCAAACCATGCTCAGGTTCTAGCCATGGTACTCATGGGAGGCCTAGTAGTTGGATGTTCACTGTTCTGTATCGGCTCAAATCTCAAATATCCCAGTGTTGTCCAAGGGTTTTTAGATGAACACGTAAATTTGAATGGAACCCTTCCCTCCTTTTTTAATTCATTAATATCTTTTGGGCAGCAGATCTTTCCATATCTAGCTCGTGGCCCCAGTCTTAATGACCCGTCGCCCACTCTTTTCTGCCATAACTCGAACTTCTTGTCACGAATAGTGCCAACAACGATCACCTCCAAGCCTGTCCACATGGTAGTGCAGCCCCTTCGACGTGATTGCAATCTTGTTAACAAAATGGCCCTGCATGGAACCCTCTTGCCGTGCAGGCCTCTTGCAGACTTGTTTATAGTCCCGCACCTCCTTTCAACTACTCGGGGCATTGAGACTGTGCTTTCCACTGCCAGTCAGGTGGTCGCACCCTAGGTGCGAGATTTCTGCTTCCCTGCTAGCCCGAGCTGCAAGCACCTTTTGAGTGCCTTCGTATCCATTATCACATCGGGCGCTACTGTATATGGTACACTTCTTCATTGGTAGGGTTGTAACCATGATAACGGGATCACAGCTCGTTCGAGTACAAAGTTAGACCCGACCAGGCCTAGTTCCCTTATTTGCAGATTCGTGCTACTTGCTTGTGTGACACCGGCTTTTATTTTGCTGATACATTCATCCAACAGCATGCTTTTCCTCCTCAGTCGTGCCCGTTCTTCCTCGATTTCGTGAATCCTGCTATTGCCACACTAAATGTCTTCCTGCAATCACCGAATTTCTTCGCTCAGGACCTTGTGAACTATGGATTTTGCGGTCTTAGTAGTTACTTCCATCACCTTCATCCCCCTCCTTTTGCTGCTAAGTTTATAGGCCCATCGAACCCCTAGTATCCGTAGATTCTTATTGGGTAGTCTTATCAGACTGATGTTGTTCCTGCTCCCCCCAGTTTTTGTACTAGCTTTGTCCCAATCAGCTGGCAGACTGCATTGCCATGGTGAATTCGGATTCTTGATTCTAATCTGGTTCGGCGCATGCACCACATACATCTGTATCGTACACCACTGACAGATGCTCCCCCCGCTTTGTCCTCCAATGCATACGCACGCCTACCTTCTACATCTATGCCACATTCTCCTAAGATATTGGTGTGTCCTCCACCCTTGTGCAATTGTTTCGCACAACGCCCCTGGTTGTGCACCCTGCTGTGTTTGCTCCAGAATTGCCTTTTCGTAGCATTCTACCAGTTCCTCCCTATGTGTTGCATCTGTTGGTAACTCCCTTTCTTCCATCACTACGCGGTGTAGTGATCTAACCATCATATTACAATTTAGCATTGTGACCTCATGTAATCAGTTCTGTCATCGCTCAATCTCTTCATCTGACTCCGATGTGCAGGAATTGTCATGTTCCCATGAGATTCTCCCGTCTGCTATTGGTTTCACTCGATCCTGATCCTGTACAGTGATTTGGTAGATGTAGTCTAATTCATCTTCACTATCCTCATCGTGCATAGGCTCATTGTAGCACACCCCTTCAGCTAGGTCCAATGGGACCACTACACGGAGAGACTTTTTCTCGAATATCATTTTTCGTCTCTTCAGGTTGATGACCCCATTCATGTCTGTGGCCTAGTCTAACACTACATATCATGAATGGATATCTAGTCATACACTTTTGAAATTCACCTGAGAATCACTAAGAATGCTCTATGCCCTGTCAAGCTAACTGCGAAAATACTTGTTAACCGATGCATTCATGAACAATTCAATAACTTATCAAATCATGAACAAGATCCATAGTTGGAGCACATCATAGAACAATGCATATAACCAACATACAACCAAAATAGGAACTATGACAAATCTTCCATGAAATCAACATAATAACAAGTACATGTGCTCATTAATCAAAATAGGGTAAATAGATCATATTAACATATACAAGAGCCAACCAAGTTAGGGAATTCCATGTACCACCCGACCATAGATAGGAATGAACCAAATATTTCTTTCAGCCAATCACCCTCATGCCATATTCCAAGCATGAATGTGGGATCTCATGGGATAAAACAAGACATAACCAATTATGAACTTCAGAGGTTAAACCACCTCCACCCTCAAGATATCATTATTTGACCTAAACTAGTCCTGATATCACAAAACCAAGCCAATCTTGGATGCCTCATAATTTCTTCACCATACCTTAAGGAATTTTCCTATCTCCACCCATCTATCAAGGGATTCCTAGAGAAAACCATATCCAACCCCAACCCTTGGGATTTTCTTGAGACCACCTCACCCAATTCAATAACCTTATGATAATCCAAAGCTTAACCAAGAATGAATCCCATCACAACATGACTATCTAGGAAATAGCAAGGCAAGATTGAAACCACTATCAAACCAGGAAAATCCCATGTCAATGACAACAAATGAACCAAATAAATAAATGCATGTACCATGCATCCACACCTCAACAAGGAAAACACACATGCAACCTATTACCTACAAAATCCTCCTACTAAAGTTGTTGATCTAACTTTCCCCTTGCGCTCCCTTGCTTTCATTTTACTTTCCCTTTTCTTTGCTTTCCTTTCTTTCTCTATATCCAAGTGAGTGCTAAAGTGTATGAGAGCCAAAAACTCAACTGACAAAAGTTGTGATTGTTTCTCTAATTCCCTTTTATCATTGGTTTCCCATTTTTTTTTCATTTTTCCTCTAATTTCCATTACACACATATTTGTGTCTCTCCGTCTCCCTTTTCTCCTATTTTCCTTATTTTTCATAATTAAATGTCAATTATTGCCTCTTTTCCTTTGCCAATTCCTTTGCCAATTTCCATAGACATCAATAAACCACAAGTGATGCCCACTATAGTGTTTTCCTAACATTCAACTTGGAATATGTCTCCCATGACCTTGGTCTTATTAATTTTCCTTCAATATCCTTTATTACATGAAACTTTAACCCTGAGTTGTTACAAGGTGTGAGACTTTGTATTCCCTTGTTGCTGATGTAGACATCATATCCTTTTATTTATTGGTTAAATTAAATGTGCATATGTATATATGTGTATATTATTGTAAATATTGTATCGAGTTGTGTTTATAAAGATCCATAAATAGCATGCTTATTTTTTGGTTGAAGCAAATGTGCATAAGTACTTATGTTTTTTTTATTGTAAATATTCCATCGAGTTGGGTTTGTAAATCTCCATAAGCAGTATGTTTGTCGTGTTTCAGCAGTTGTCATTGTAACTATTACTTTAGGTTGTATTTATAAAGTTCGATAAGTAGTATGTTTTGTTGGTCATAAGTGTCAAAGAACATTGAATTCAGTCTTCCCCCAACGGGGAGGGGTTTGTAACAATGCCGAGTTAAGTTTCCATGTAAATAAGTGGGCATTATAAAAGGAAGAAATCCAACCAAGGTCATGGGACACGTATTCGAAGATGAATGAGGGGAAAACATTATAATGGGAATCACTTGTGGTTATTATTGGCTATGGATATTGGCATTGTTAGTATGAAAATTATTAGTATTTGTACCAAAAATGATTCACTTAAGTCACTGGTGACAAGTGACCCTAACAACAAAATATGGTTGTTTATGCTTTAGCTCTGCAATGACAAAATAAGAAAACCCTGTGGTAGAAAGATCATATGCAGCCCCAAACATAGAAAAAAACAAATGACCAATCTAATAACCCAATGGAAGCTTTGAATGAATAATATTTTTATTATAAAACACCTAGTGAAATGGATTTACAACATGGGTCTATAAAATCCCCCTCCATGGGATGGGTCCTTTAATGTCCTTGTGCTTCTGAGCGATCTGTTTCTCTCTCTCAATATGTAGAAAACCCAAAAGAAAAATGGAACTCAAGTGGGAGCTCAAATGTTATGACATGATAATGGTGACGATGATAATGATCATGGTGAAGAATGAATGGACAACCCTCTTATTTATAACAAAGTATCGGGATAAATTAGGAATTCAAAAATAATAAAATATTATTGACCAAATCAAAATTTAATCGTTAGCAATAGTTTATTATATTTTTTGGAGAGGGAAAATATATTTAAAATGGTAAAATATCTTTATTTAGAAAATGGTTGATGTAATTAACAAATAAAATGATTTATTAATCACTTTTTGAGGATTAAGAAAAGTGTGAATTCAAAATAATTATTAAATAGTGATTTAGCAATTATTCCAAAAATAAAATTAAGGAATAATAAATAAATAGTGATTCGTTTAACTATTCATAGGTGATTTATTCAAATGTGTTAAGAAATACTTATCAAATAATTATTTCTAGAGAAAATCAAATAAATAATGATTTATTCGATTATTCTCATGGAGATTTTATTTTATTTTAAAGAGAAATAATTTAATAAAAATGGTTTACTAAATTATTTTACATGGTGAAAGTGACTTTACTATGGTAAAATTAATCCTACATGGCGTATTTCGATCCGCCTATTTAGAAATGGCTAGGTGATCATTTTTTAGGTGATAGCAAATTCCCCCCCAACGTGTGAGTGTTAGGAGAAAATCATATGACTGAAATATGTTCTAGGTTACACTTCCATGAGATACCAAAGGAGAGAGAGAGAGAGAGAGAGAGAGAGAGAGAGAGAGAGAGAGAGTTGAAGTAATACAATGAAGGAAGGAGAAATGGAGGGTGTGTGACCTAATAATATGATATAAGTCTCCTTTTTTTTTGGAGTACACCATCTCAAATGAAGCACGAGAGGCATACCCATACCCGTCGAGATAACTGAGTACAAATAATAATGGCGTGATCAGTAATCATACAAAATACATGATATGTTGGCATCAATGGGCCAGAATGTGATACAATAATACAATGAGTCCCATATACATAATGTTCCTAGAAAAATGATGTCAGGAATGAGTACAATAACATTTTTGATCTGAGTACATGAGACATAATTCCTCTCAAGTTGGCATGGTGAGGAGGAATCACAACCAAAGAGGCCATGATGCACAGGACAGGGCTCTGAAGATCTGGATGGGCCATATAAATGAGACATGCATGTTGTGGGCTTTGTAAGCAATGAGAACTAAGCCAATCAAATCTACAGAACTGCATCTGAGGATGGATCATTATCGACTGAAGCCAAGGCATGTGGAGGGATGCTTGAAGGGCCACCCCCTCATGAGGTCTAGAACATCTCATAAACACTTGAAAAATACTAGTACAATCTGCTATATCACTAGACCATCAAGTGTATGATTCTTGATCATGCAATAATGAGTTGGAGTCAAGCATTCGAGAAACAACCAAGTTAAAGGGCAATGATCATTCCCTTTTCTTGATCTGAGGCACCGAGCAATGATGAAAGTTGGAACCAAGGTACACCACCCTCTAAACCACCCTCCTTGAATATGTTATGAAACGAGCTCACAAAAAGATATAAAAGATAGATCAATGCCTTAGAATTTAGCCTCTTCGAGGGAGCAACCTCCTTTACATTACACAAATGAATGCTTCTTTGATGATTCAAATGATAAAACCTCCTTTCTATATATAGGAGTCTAAGGAGTCACGATATAACCCAGTTGACCTAACAATTATAATATAAAGGCACAAAAATAACAATAGAGGGATTCTATGGGGCACAGTAATAACAATATGGGGACAATAGGGGCAAAACAATATTAATAAGGGATACAACTACAATAGTAATGGGGTAATCACTAGTATTATAGGGACCTAACATGACCCTCTCCTTCAAAAAAGTGTTGTCCTCAACGCTTGAGTAGTTCTGGATGCTTCTGTATAAAATTCTCATCCTCCCATGTGGAATCTTCAGTGGATAAGTTCTTTCACTTGATGAGATACTCCAAAATTGATCAATTTTGTAGCTGTCAAGTTCTTGTTTCTGTGATTGCTTCTGGTTCCAATATAATTTTTCCTTCCTCAGCAAGTTTTGGCAATATTGTTTGAGTTGGGAGCTTGTCAGCTATAACCTTATTTAAACATGAAACATGGAAAACTGAGTGCACTCGAGAAGCTGCGGGAAGCTCCAATTTGTATGCCATAGTACCAATCTTTTGCAACACCTTGTATGGACCATAATACTTTGGTGATAATTTATTATCCTTCTTAGCTTGCTTGAGGGACATTTGTTTATATGGTTGTAGCTATAGGAATACCCAATCACCTATATCAAAAATTCTTTCGCTATGATGTTGATCTGCCTATTGTTTCATTCTATTTTGCGCCAACACAATGTTATCCTTTAAGAGTTGGAGGACATGTTGTTGATGCTCGATGTGATTTTTCACTGCTTGAACCTTAGAATTTTCTCTTAAATATGATGTGATGGATGCTGGCTGATATCCATAAAGTGCCATAAATGGGGTCATTTTTGTTGATTTATGAAAGGAAGTGTTATACCACCATTCAGCCAGAGGCAACCATTTGACCCATTATGTCTGTTTATCAGATACAAAGCAACGAAGATATCCTTCCAAACATTTGTTTACTATCTCAGTTTGCCCATCAGATTGAGGATGATAAGATGAGCTATGAGCTAACTAAGTACCGAGACAAGAAAATAATTATGTCCAAAAATTTCCAATGAAAATGGGATCTCTGTCACTTACAATAATATTTGGGTTTCCATGTAGCTTTTGAATTGTTTCCATAAATGCAATAGAAACTGTATTGGCTTTAAATGGATGTGATAATGCACAAAAGTGTGCATACTTGGTAAGTCTATCAACTACCACCATGATGACACTCTTTCCCTCAGACTTGGGTAAACCTATGATAAAATCCATTGAAACCTCCCCCCAATGTTGGCTTGGAATGGATAAAGGTTGTAATAGACTCGAGATCTTAATTGTTTCAACTTTATTTTGTTGGAAAACCAAACATTCTGCCACAAACATTTGAATATATGATTTAAGGCCATCCCAAAAAAATTCCTTCTTAACCCTGTGGTAAGTTTTTAAAAATCCTAAGTGCCCTCCTAAGGGAGACATGTGCAATTCCATAATAATTTTTTGTTTGAGTTGGGAATTCTTACAAAGGTATAAGCGATCCTTGTACCATAATGAATCATTTTTCCAGCTAACTGTATCAAATGTACTGGGATCTTATTGTAACTTTCGAATAATTTCCCACACTTCTTCATCATTCTTCCATTCCTCCCTTGCTTCATTTATCCAATCTGGTTGGATAATAGAAATGGCGCACAACAATGCTTCCACATCCTCATCCTTTCTTGAGAGTGCATCTACCACCACATTTTGCTTCCCTTTTTTGTAGATGATTTCAAAGTCATAACCCAACATCTTTGTGACCCACTTTTGTTGCTCTTTAGTGGATAATCTTTGTTCTAAAAAGTATTTAAGGCTATCATGATCTGTTTTTACCTTGAAGTGTCTTCCCATTAGGTAGGGTCGCCATTTCTTAAGTGCATGTAGTATTGCCAACATTTCCTTCTCATAAATAGCTTTTTGTAAAAACTTTCCCTTGATTGGACAGCTTTCAAAAGCAATGGGTCTTTCATCTTGCATTAAAACAGCACCAATTCCATTTCCTAAAGCATCACATTCCACAATAAAGGTTTTTGTGAAGTCTGGTGTAGCTAATACCGGTGCTTGGCACATTGCCTCTCTAAGATGTTCGAAGGCCTTTGTTGCTTCTGGAGTCCATGAAAATGCATCTTTCTTCAATAATGTTGTTATAGGTGCTGCTATTCCCCCATAATTCTTAACAAACTTGCGATAATACCCTGTCAACCCAAGAAATCCTCGCAGATGCTTTATGGATGTGGGGATTTTCCATTCCTTAATGGCTTTAATTTTTCTAGGGTGTACCTTAACTCCTTCATGGGATACAATATGACCCAGATATTCCACCTCTTGTACTCCAAAGAAAAATTTGGATATTTTTTCATATAATTGTTTCTCCTCCAATAGTTGTAGCACCTTGTCAACATGTTCAACATGATCCTTCCAAGACTTGCTGTAGATTAGTATATCATCAAAAAATACTAACGCAAATTTTCTAAGGGTGGGTTTCAAAATGGAATTCATCAAACTTTCAAATGTAGAAGGTGCATTGGTAAGGCCATAAGGCATGACCAAAAATTCATAATGACCCTCATGAGTTCTAAATGTTGTTTTCAGAATGTCTTCAATCTTCATTCTGATTTGATGATATCCTGAACAAAGATCCAACTTGGTGAAGTAAATTGATCCATGCAATTCATACAGTAATTCATCAATGACAAGAATGGGAAATGTATCTTTAATAGTGAGCTTGTTCAACTCCCTATCATTCGGACACATGTGCCATGATCCATCCTTCTTGTGCACCAATACTACTAAAGCAGAGAAAGAACTTTGACTAGGTTGAATTATACCAGCCTCTAGCATTTCTGCAACCATACATTCAATTTCACTCTTTTGGGCATAGGGATATCTGTACAGCCTGATGTTCAGAGGGACACTTCCTGGAATCAGATGAATAGCATGATCATGATCATGAATAGGTGGGAGATTTTCAGGAGTCTCAAATAGCTTGGAATGATTGTCCAAGACTTTTTGGAGATCTAGAGAAATAGATGATTTCGATGTGGAAACATCTAGTGAACATAATTGTGCAATTACACCTCTTTGTTCCTTTTTTAGAAGCTTTGTCATACCGTTAGAGCTAATTATCTTTCCTGTTTTCCTTGCAATACCCCTTAATTCAACTTCCTTTCCTTCCGCAAAAAATTTCATGAAAATTTCTTGAAAATTAAAAGCTATTGTACCCAAGGATTGTAGCCATTGGACTCCTAGTACAACATCAGCACCTCCCATTGGAATGGAAAGCATTGGGCTAGTCAATACATATTCTCCCATGGATAGCTTGATATTATGGCACTTTCCAAAGAAATTTATTGTTCCTCGATTTGCAACCATCACTTGACACTCTGGTGCTAGATATAGGAAGCAATTCAATTCTTTTGCTACTTTACAATGAATAAAATTGTGGGTACTTCCTGAATCAATCAAGACTATTAGCTTTTTCTTCTTGAATTGTTTTTCTATCTTGATGGTTTGAGGAGTGGTAATTCCAGCCAATGCATTACAATATATGGTCGGATTCATTTATTCTTTATCTAGTTTTTGTTCCTAGAGTATATCCTCTTCTTTTGACCTTTCTTGCTCCTTTCCTTCTTCCTCTTCACAATCTATGTAGAATAATTTCTTCTCAGCACACTTATGACCTTTAGTGTATTTGCTATCACAACTGTAACAAATCCCTTTTGATATTTTTTCTTCCAATTGTTGTGGTGTCAACCTTATAGGTTGTGGAAGACTAGGGGAAACAACACTTCCATCTTTATAGTTGTGAGTGGTATGCTTCCTGGTTGCTATAATTTTGCTTTCCATTTTTCTTGCTAAGATGAATGAGTTTTCTAATGAATCAGGTTCCCAAAGGTGAACATCATGTTGGATATTATCCTTTAAAGTCCCTATGAACACATCAATCCTATGCTTCTCTGGAATATTTTTTACCCTCATGTTCAATTTTTGGAACTCCTCAATGTGCTCCATTATTGAACCCTTTTGTTTGAGAAGATCTTGACCATCCATCTAAATCTGTAGATCTATTAAGGGGGGCCACAAGAGCTCAAGATGTGCCACTGGGGGTAGCCACTACGACGAGGTGGAGGAGGGGGAGTCAAATGTGTGTTTTGACCTAAGTTCTTTGCTCATTGGTACTAAATTCCATTGTACATAGATGACTTTCCATATAGTCGAATGAACTTTCAGGGGGATATTGATCTACCACTACCTATAGGATGAGTGTGGTGTAAAAATGGTAAGTAATAGTTACTATTTTTTGTTTGCATGTAAATTTTAGAAAATATATGTAAGTACTAATTTCCAAACTTGTGGTATGAATATATAGCACCAGTGAAGTCGACAGGATATGTAGGGATAGTCATAGCACTTGGGGCTACAGATCAAGAGGTTTGACATAACAACAAAGAACAAATAGTGATCCACTATTGGAGGATGTCTGACGTAGGTTTGACATGCTACTGACCGGGGTGACAGAACATGGATGGAATGAGCTAGAAGATCGTCATACATTGAGTGTAGTAGGATTTCCTCTATATGGTGAGGTATCATGAGGAGCATAGTAATGGCCAGTCAGGCAGTTCAAGACTTACTGGTGGGTGGAATGGATCCGTTGGCCCGAGATCCTCCAGATGATAGTTGGTAGGCATATGGACATGTGGGCCCTTATTTTTGTTTTTTGTAACATGTTATGGGCATGTCAAATGTATTTAGAGTAGTGGAATCCAAACACTATATGTTGGATATTATGATACATAATATGGTTATTCATATTTTGTTATGATTATGGTTGACCATTTGTTTATGTTATGGATGTATTCTTGTATATGCATGTGATAAATTCCAATATAGAATGCTATTTGAAATGGTATCTACATAGTTATTTTGTGCTCTAAGAACATGACCAAATTTAATGGATTCAAATTCATGGGGAAAGAGCTTAACTCGTAGATGTTTTCTAGATAGGACATGATTACACATATGATAAATGTTGTTCAATTGCATGAAAAGTAGAAAGGAATCAAGAAAAACATGAAGGTGAAGGATGCGATGATCAAGGGCATTTGCTAAGAAACATATCACTGCATCATATTCATCATGTTTATTGGTGGCAGGTCCAATGCAGACATCATTGGAGTGAACTAATGAATGAAAAGGGGTGAAAATGGCCCAAGTTATCGAGGCTAGATTCCTGGAGAAGCGACTCGCACCATCAGCATAACCGATATCTGGTGTGGATGATGGATCCATATGAAAGATGCAAGAAGAAAATGAATGAGATGATGGGAATGAAAGATACCTAAATGCATAAAGTAAAAAGGATAGGCATTTCGATGGGAAATGTTATGGGTAAAATTTATTTCGATAGAGTGCATTGCAAGGGTTAGGAAGGATTTCTCCTTCTTGATCCTCTAAAAGGTATGCCCCCTATCCCAAACACTTATGAATGATGTAAGGAAATAACCATAATGGTTCAAACTTCCCATGCCCCAAAACATCATGAGCTTGGTCATAGACAAGAACAAGGTCACCTTCGTGAAAGGTACAAGGGTGAAGGCTTTACAGTCATACTGAGATTTGGTGCACTTTTTCGGCACTTCAATGGTTTGCAATGCAACATGACAGTCTTCATTGGCATGATCAAGCATGCTTGAGTATTTTTTCTAAAGGTTGGGTGTTTGGGAGGAATTTGACATCAAGGTGAAGGAAGCAAATTTCACACTTGATTGGTAAGATTGCCTCTTGTCCAAAAACAAAGTGTGAAGGAGTAAACCAAGTGGCGATTTTGGGAGAGGTCCTATAGTCCTACATCACAGTGAAGAGCATAAGGTTCCAGTTGGTATTATGCTTATTCGCCATCCACTAAAGCATAATTTTAATAATTTTGTTGACAATTTCAACTTTTCCATTGCCTTGGGGGTACTAAGATGATGAATGTTGGTGTTCAAAGCCTAATAGTGAGGATAGCTCATGCTAGATCTTATCTTCAAAGTGTAGGCCATGGTTGGAAGCTAATTTCTTCGAAACTCTGAATCGAGTGATAACATGGTTAAAGAAGAACATGGCTATAGTATTTGTGGTGTTATTGAACGTCGGCATGGATTTAGCCCATTTGGTGAAATAGTTGACGACCACAATAATATGCTTATGGTTATTAGAAAATGGGGGTCAACACTCCTGATGAACCTCATCATTGGGTAATTATATGGGCCTAAATTCACCTCCTAGCTTAGTCAAACCAACCATTCTCATAACTTATTGCATACTTTTGATTATATTTTGTTTATGAGATGAGGTAGAGTTGGATATTTTGCTTTGTGGTCTAATGTGCATTTAATGGAGGATTAAAGTATAAAATCAAGGAATTTTGGCAAAGACCTTGGTCAAAACTCGAATGAGACAAGGGAGAGAAATTATAGGAGGAAAATCTTCCTCATTTACTACCCCTCCATTCGAATATTCCTCCATCAGCTTGGAGTGCAAATAGCCAAATCATGAGGACTAGAAGGTAGTCGAGCAAGTGAAAGACAAAGCACCAATTTATCTTGAGTTGGGGGCTGAGCCTCCCTAATTTTAAGTAAGTCGTTGGATACTTTAGATGTATAAGTAGAGAGGCCTAGGACCTCAGTAGGATTTATATTTTTTGTTGTAAAACTCTACTATATTTTCGAGTTGCAAAACTTGTGATAGTTTTTTATGTAATCCATTGTTTTGATAATAAAAATGAGTTTTGTTTTGAGCCAGCACTGAGTTAACTCAGAGGGTTGAAGCTCTTGGGTTAGGGTGAAACCTTAATAGCCAAGGATCCTATTTATTGTACATGTATTCTAGCATAGATTCATAGTTTAATTGTTCATTTGCTTAGTAGTTGCATTTCCATTACAGCAGTGTAGATTAGATTGGTGGTAAGTTAGTTTGCTTCCATTTGTGCCTTCTTTCAATTAGAAAGTTCTCAAGGAGAAAAAGGATCACCATCAAGTTTTCAGCAAGTGTCTCAACCTCACTTCCTCCCTCTGGGACCATGACTTGAGGAAGAGACCCTTCAGCAGCCTCAAAAACATAGATTTCTAGTTCTTGCATGAGCTTTGGAGTTTGTTGTCTTGATTCAACATTTGGTTCATTTCATTGTCATATTTCTCCATTTCTGCAATAAGATCTCACTCATTCTTTCATTCCCTTCAACACTTTCTTCATGCATAATATAGGTAGTTGATTCATGCTTTTCTAGTTTATGAAAATGTATCTTATTGCATAGTTCTTGGAAAACACACATGTTTTAAGAAAAGTAGGTACTTCAGGAGGAGACCCAGACTTCATCACCAGCATCCACCTTCCAATTCATCCACCCTAGCCATCTCTTATTCCACCATCACCCTCACTAGTTTTTTTGTCATTTTTCATCAAAATTCCCCTAGATACATTGAGCGAATCTAGCCATCTATTATCTTGGATATTGCCTCTTGAGTGGTCCTAGACATTCTAACACCCCATTCCACTCATCACACACCTTTTCCAAGCTTCCCAAAACCTCCAATACCTCACAATTAGCTCTCGGTTGTATCCTATAGGTTTCCTGTAATTCATAAACGATCATCCTGTAGGTTTCTAGTACATCTTGTAGGTTTTCCTAAAATAGTCCGTTTTGAGGCCGAATTGATGGGGAACCTCTAGGATGTCATAAAAATCCTCCTAGGGCCCTTCCAAACCATACAACCACTCCATAAGTTTTTTATCCATCCTCAATCACCTTCCATCCACCTATCACATCCACAAGAACAATTAATTTGCATACTTGATTTTGCCTAAAAAAACCAAAAATAGTGAAAAATGATTTACTGGAGTTTTCTTGCTTACACATTAGTATGGTTTGTTGTTCTTTACTTCTGTAGCTTAGATAACAATATTAGGTTAGTGATGATTTAGCAATTCTGCTTAGCATAGTTGTTTAAATGGTTAATTTGGATATGGTGTGATTTAGCATTACATGTTTTTTTCTTCATTACTGCAGTAGTGTAGCCCTATTAGAATAGATTTTCTCTTCTTCCATCAAAGAATCAAGCTTCTTCTTACTCTATAGAAGTCTAGCTTGGAACCCCTCGAGTCTCTCGCTGGATGAACAGTGACAACAGGCAAGACCTTCACTTTTACTTGTGCATATAGCACTGTCACCTCCAGGTTTGTACAAACCCTAGGTTGATAAGTAAAGTTGGTAGCCCAGGAGTTGTAGCATCCTTGCTGTAATACTAGCTCTCATCACTTTTTGGCACCATTTCTGGGGAGGTGTCTCAATAGAATGTGATTACTGCTTTCTTTTTTCTATTTCTTATCTTCAATTTTCTTCCATTGGTTTATTTCTGCAAAAGTAATCTAGTAGCTTCCTTTTTTTCATTTTTCATTATCTTCTTTCCTTTCCATTTTGCAAGTAGAATTTCAATTTAGCAAGTAGATTTCTCATTTTGTCGGTGATTTTCATTCAATTAGCAATTTCATTTCTATAAAGTACTTTCCAGCTTAAAAAAATTACAAAACCAACCCAAAAACATTTCCTTTCATGCCTCATAGGAATAGGGATAATTTAGGGAAATTTTTGCCAAATACCCCCACTACATCCAAGAGCCAACCTTCTCTCTTCTTTGGTGGCTATGAACTGGAATAATCTTTAAGTGAGAAACCTGACATATTTGAAGAACCTAAAAGGGAAGAAGAAGAAGAGGAACCCATTCCTACTGAACCAATGGCTGAAAACCGAAATGACAGAGGGAATAGAGAGAGAGTTGAGGGTGCCTTCCCCTTTAGGGAAACCAACGAGGACATTAAGATGAAGAGTATAAGCTCCTCTGCCCTACCTCATTTCCATGGCCTGACTGTTGGGCACCAAATTGGCCTATCTTTTCCCTGCATTTCCACTCCTCTTTTCACCCTTTTTGCATTCATTCGCATATATTTACTGTGTAACATTATGAGGTAATTCCCCTTTATCATCTCTTGGGATATTTAATTAATGAAGTAGAGTCATGAAATTTTCTACCCACACAAACCACTAAAACTTGTGATGACCGCAGATTATGGAGCCTAGGTGTTGATCATGCAACATATTGTAGCACAGTAGCTGATCAACCACGACAAAAACAACATAACTGATTGCAGTTGCTCTCAACCCATTTTTGACCATTCATATTCTTGGTTCTCTCACCTCTAATGCTGCGATACAACTGATATATATCTTTGGCATAGAGTTGCCAAGTTTCGGGGAGAATTATTCTCCTTTGTATTGTATAGAAGATGGGTCCTTCCTATATCAAGGGGACCTCAGTATGATATTGTAACAACATTATTCAGATTAATAAGATATAACCCTTTTTCTAATCAGGTGCTGCGTGTTTCCTTGTGTTGTGTGTATTTTCTGTTTGTTGTGTTTATTTCTTGTTGCTGCTACAGATCTCTTAGGTAACTGTGAATACCTTTTTTACATTCTGCAGCTGAGTTTTACTTTTGTCTCAGTAATGTTTTGATTTCCAATCATGAACCCTTGGTTGAGGGAAAATCGTAACCTTGCCCCTGCATATACCTTGCGTGTTTCCTTGAAAATAATACGTGCCCAGATTGATACATTAATGTAGGAAAGGAGTGGATAAATTATTCATATCTGGACACAAACATTTTGGCGCAGTTCCCAGGGAGGCCAATGAGGTGCAAGACATGATTTGTGTTAACCAGAGGGTCAATATCTTGTCTTGGGGAGAGAATGAGCTTTCTCACTCTTCTCCAAGTCCCAAGCGCATGTATTTCATTTATTTTGAGCTTTTATTGTTTTTCATTTTAGTAGGGCCAATCTCTTGCTCTGGGGAGGGATGAGTCTTTTGACGCCCTGCTCCAGGCTTTGAGCTTAGATATTTTCTAGCATTTTTTTTTTTTTTTTCGAGAAACCCAATCTCTTGCCCTGAGGAGGGAAGGGTCCTCTGACGACCTACTTCAGGTCTTGAAGCATTAAGGTTCTGTTATGTGTGTGTTATTTCTTGATTAAGGTCTTGATTCTGAGGAGGGAGGAGTCTTTTGATGCCTTGCTCCAGATTCTGAACCCTAGGTCCCTATATATATCTATATATATATATTATATATTATATATATATATATATATATATATATATATATATATATATATATATATATATATATTATTTTTTCTATCGTCAACAACCCTCTCTTCAAATCAATCTCTCGTCCTGGGGAGGGAATGGTCTTTTAACACCCTACTCCAGGCCTTGAGCATAGTGGTTTTATTTCTGCTGCCACACCAACTTGTATGAATAGAGAGTGAAATAAAAGGGGCAGATGGAGAGCCTCGAAGAGGGGAAGACAAGATTTGGGGAGGAACACTTACATTGAGCAAATCATTACAAAAGCTGAGTCAGAGGCATCTTCTCATGCAGCCGTGAGGCCAAGTGCACGAACAAAATCAGAAGGACAATCTGTAGATCAACCAATGCTGTTCATAACACCCACTGCCGGTTCAATACAACAGAACCTCCCAACAGTCAGAGAGACAAGCGACTATATGCCTACTAAAGGAATCTCGTTGCTTGCAACTGAGGAAGAGGAAGTTACAATTAAAGCATATGGAGGAACCGTACATCCCAGTGGGAAAGAAGAAATTACAGAGAGGAGATCTGAAGGGTCCAACCATGGTGACAGGGGGGGAAGAGATTGTAGAGACATTTCTATCACCAAAGGATAGAGGAAGTGTTATTAAGGCAACTCGAACCCCTATGATAAAAGCCCTTCTTGCGGAGCCAGCTGAAATCCCTAGTGAGTATTGGAGGATATTCATGGCACCTACAACCTCTACTATTGATTTCCCAATCGGGGATTTGGGGACTGGTGCACCAACAAAGCCCATCCCTTAAACAGCTTTACCCGATTTCCATGGGCTTACTTCAGAAGACCCTGACATGTTTTTGTTTGAATTTGACATTGTGTGTCGAGGGTATGATTACATAACAGATGCTGAGAAATTAAAAATTTTCCCTGCTACGCTAAAAGGGAGAGACGTGCAGTGGTTTATTGGTCTTGGGGGAAGGTCTATCACCATGTGGGAAGCAATGAGAACTACTTTCTTGGATAAATACCAAGACTGTTGTAAATCACAGGATATTAAAGAAGAGCTTTTTAAATTTATGCAGAAATAGGACAAAAATATGGAAGATTGTGTGGAACGCTTCAAATACACATTGCAGAGCCCAGGTCACTCCGACCTCGATAAAGAAATTTTGAAAATTATCCTCCTTCGGGCCTTCCGAGAAGAATCTTTGGAATTGTTGAATATAGTCAGAAAAGGGGATATATCAAAGGAGGACTATGATACCATCTATGACTTGTGTATTCAGTGCTCAAGAGGGGTTGCAAGAAATAAATGAGGGATTCGATCAACTAAGGTATCTAGCTGGGGTGTTACAAAAGAAGAAATTCGGAACCTGGTGGACAGCCTGAGGACTGATATCTTGAGTACCTTTTCTGATCAGATGGACACACTGCATGTAAAACAAAAACAACTAGAACTAGAAAGAACTATGGCCATATTTTTCCCCACATGCAGAAAGAAACACCCATAGAGGGAATTCCCATTGAACTCTGTAGAGGAGTGTGCAATCTGTGAACTAAGGCACGCGAAAAGTGCATGCCCATCGTTGCCAGGACTAAAAGCGGTTTTTCAAGGAACGGGAGAAGATATGGAGCAGTTGTACTTTATGGGACCTAAGAAGCCATGGAAAACTCAGCTGTCGATGGGAAATCAAGGTATGTTTCAAGATCCATCTCAATATTTTAGCAATTTTAATATGGGTCCCTAGACTATGCCTTATCCGCCTGTATGGCCCCAATACCAGTTTCCATCTTGGCAACTGTGGGCTCCTCATGGGCTCAGAACTAGCAAGGACCTTCCCCTCCTGGTCAATTTTCTTAGTCAATGCCACATCAATAACTTCACTTTCCCTCTAATTTGCCTCCTGGTAATCAGCCTATTCGTCCTCAACTCCCTATCCAACCCAATCCGAATCCTAATAATAAAGGGGTTCAACAAGCTGACACCCTCAACCTACCTTCATACAACATCTAGTTAACATTGAGTAGATTGACAGTGAGGAGAAGGAACCAGAAAAGGTCGGAGAGGAACCAAACCGAGTTAACAAAAATCATACACCTCCTTAACCGCTAGCTACTCAGAAACCCCAAGCTGAACCACCCTATCCAAAAAGGTTGGCTATGAGTAAACCGATCCCTCAAACTGAGTTTGAATTTTTAGGGGAGCTACAAAATTTATTTGTCAAGATTCCCCTATTGCAAGCCATGAATGATGTACCTATATACGTGAAAAATCTTAGGAAATATTGTGATAAGAAGCCTAAAAAAAATTGAGAGATCTGCTCAGCATTCATGTAATGGGGAAACTATCAGATTTCATGATAGGAAGGTACATGCCTATAAAGTATGGGGATCTCGGGAACCCAACTTTAACCATGCACATTAATGGGGTGGAAATTCCAAATGTACTGGTACATTTTGGCGCTGCCATAAATTTCATCACTACTGAAACCATGCATGCATTAGGACTGTTGGAGAGGTAAATCCCCTCTGCGGACAAAGGCAATCCCACTAGACCAAAATGGGTCTAGCAACAATCAAACAATGCTATCACGCAAGTTCCTAATTGCAAATTAAAGGTGGATTACGAGAACCTACTTGGATTCCAACGCTAGTGTTGTAGAAGAGTTGACACTCCCGTTCCTTTGCTCCGGCCGATCACGATCCTCACAATCTCCGTGAATGAACACCTGCACATGCAAAGAACGATACGAATACAAGCATAAAATCCAATAGATGCAATTATATATCGGTCAGAAAAGATATAATCCAAACATCATCATAATGAACAGCAAGAATGGAACCATAATGATAGTCATCTATTATTGATAATCAACAAAGGAGTATACAACCGAAGTTCTGACGTCAAATCCTCCTTTGGTTGGGTGATCAGCTACATATGTCTTGCAAAGCTTGTCAGGATCGGGAACAAGCTTCTCTCTCTCTTTGATTATGAATGCAAAGAAGACTCTTACAACAATCTCTCAGACTTCTGACAGTATCATTCTCCCTATGCTCAAAAACTAGCTTGTCAAATGCAACAGAACAAGCTTTTATAGATGGAGGAGGAGGAAGAGATACAATGAATCAAGACATCCATGGGAATGGCATTATCCTCAGAAAGCTATTATGGATAGAGATATGATGAATATCGACATCCATAAGATTGGCATTATCCTTGAAAAGCTTCATAAGTCGAAAGGAAAAAAATTTCGGGCATGCGTTTGTTAAAAAGCTTTCCCAAACTTGGTTGGCGCGGGTAAGACTCTGAGACATAGCACCAACTGGCGGGCCCTCTTTGGATAATTTCCCCCATTGGCGCGGGTGATACACTGTGGATCCGCGCTAATGGAAAAAGGGGACTTTTAAGGATATTCTGCAGGAGATGTCTTCAAGGCATATGAAGTCCATACTTAGGGGAACATAATGCAAGTGTTTTCAATTTATGTCACTTCTCACAGGTCCCGGAATGAGTCCTCCAAAGTGCTGGAGAGGGGTAACAGGGACGGTGACAAATGGTGACAAGTTACTGTGTAACAGATGCCCCCTAAAGCATGAGGCCTGAGAGAGAGAGGGGTGAAATGCTTTACAAGAACACATGCAGCTGCCGCCGGAGAATCTGCATAGAGAGATACGACTAATAGCTCAAGTACATGATATATTTGGTATGGGTGCAGCCATCCATAACAGAGTACATAATAATCTAGATCCATGGTATGGGTGCAGCCATCCGGTGAGGACCGATGAATAGACTTAGGCATGGTCGCACCCATCCAGTGGATGAGTCATGTAACAATAATCCACAAAAATCGCAGCCTGGATTCCAACAAACAAAATCCAGGGTCTTGCGCTCCATCTCAACCCGAACAAAAGTACAAGTTCAAGCATGTGAATACATGAGTTGAAGTCGAACATGCATGAACATCGTCTGATTACCAGTCAATAATGAAAACTATTAACAAACGCGAGAGGTGCCACCAATAATGACAATGGCCCTCAAGGTACTATAGGTACAATCTATGGCGTGTGAATCAGTGAGCTGGCGTCGAACACCCGTAGAATCATTCAATCGGAGGCCAATGATGAAAACCTCACGTCGAACACGAAGAACCTGCCATTGAGGCATGCAAGCTCCAAGGCACCGGAAGGGAGTCTCTAGATCAGCTTCCTGGATAATGAGCTGAAGTCGACAGGAAGTGACTTTGATCGAAGGTGGGCCATAGTGTTTCCCACATCATCGACACGAGACAGAGGAAGAATGTTGCGGTGAATCAGAATTATGTGAGCTATCAGAGGGAGGTTGTTATTCTGCAGAGGTCAACTTCTCTTGAACATATCGGCGGCATGACAGTGGACTTGGCAGTATTTGACATCAATGGATCAAAGGTCATGGTGACGAGGCAATAAGAAAATGAGAGGTCAAAGAGGATCACCCAAATCCATGGAGGCAAGTGAAAAACGAGATGAGATGTCCCCACCCAGACACGAAAGCAGACAAGTGCCATGTTCAAGAGTGACATACTGCGGACACAACAATAATTATGGTTCCATTTTCCCCCACCATTTCTGGTGAGTACCCCAGTTATTTTTACTAACAATCTTGACGGGGATAGCATATGCTTATAAAGCGTCATCTCGATGGACTCCAATGTCATCAAGTTTTAACGAGTCTGACAGAGGAAGAACTCGACGTCTTTTCATGTTTAGAGAGTTTGAAAAGACAGCAGAAAAGAAAACTCCAAGGGTGTCCTTTTTCGTAAGGTTGTGTCTCTCGAGCCTGAAAAAGTATAAAACAATGCTCGAAAGAACCACCCGACCATTACGATCGAGGAGTACTTTTCATAAGTAGTGATTTCGACCTGAAAAAGTAAAAAAGCGATCGAAACCACGTCGCTTCGTAACCGTTAATGAACCTGAAATGACAAGGGTTCGACAATCTTTTAATTTTTCACACGGTCGGAAAAGAGTTTAAAGATGACCGCCTCTTATTTACATTTAACGAGTCAAGATGAGTAACTCGGCGATCTTTTCACATTTAAACGGTCGGAAAAGAGCTGAAAGTAGACCTCCATTTTTATTCTCTTTAATGAGTCAAAAAGGGAAAAATACGCGGCAATATTTTCATCTTTTACGAGTCTGAAAAGATCTTAAAGGAGACTCGTCCTAGAGGAACGAGTGGTATAAAGGATAGCAACTGGTTCCGGCAATGGTGGAACTACTCAAAACATGTAATGGTCAAGAGGCTGGCTAATAAAACCACTCATCACTGCGGTTCCTTAGGAAAGGATAAACAACCAAGTGAAAGCATATGATCGGCCAAAGAGATGGTGGCGATGGAATGAAACAACCAAAGCTTATCTAACAGAATTTAGCAGATAAAAGGCAATCACGAGATGTAAATCAGGTATGGGTTCATTTTTACACAAGCTTGAACCATGGAGAACTCTGCTTAGATTCGGTTTCATGTTTACACAAGCTTGAAATGAAAAACTATGCTTGTTATCGGTTCGCATGCCCCTAGCATAATAACGCAAAATGAGGTACATGCCCCCCAAGCTTCATTGCATTCAACAAAGTGGATGGAATGAAGGTTCACTCTCGAGACCTATGAAAGACTCGACTTGTATTTTACGAGATCTTAATCAAAAGACTCGATTTGGAAAGGGAGGTGTTTCATTTTTTAATGAGGTTGACATATGAAAAGAACTATCCTCATAACCCTTATTTCATTTGTTTAACGAGCTTGACATAAGATCAGGAACTATCCTTGGACACCTAGTTTCATTTTTTAAGGAGCTTGACACAGGAAAACGAACTATGCTCCGACCGACCTAGTTTCATTTTTTAAGGAGCTTGACATAGGAAAACGAACTATGCTCCAACCAAGCCTAGTTTCATTTTTTAAGGAGCTTGACATAGGAAAACGAACTATGCTCCGACCAAGCCTAGTTTCATTTTCTAAGGAGCTTGACATAGGAAAACGAACTATGCTCCATCCAAACCTCATCATAATGAACAGGAAGTCGGGTCCAAGAGTGGCACTCCCGATGGAAGTCCAACATCTTGGAAGTCAGGACCCAATGCCTCCAGGACACTATGCACGATGGCGGCATCTCTGGATCCAAGCACGGGATAAGTGGCCACGTAGTTGATCTGTGGTGGGGCAGATGCAACTGGTGGATGAAATCTAAGAGGGGATGATGACTGCGTCGGAGGCATTCGGGGATGAACGAACGATAATTGATCTATATTCACTATCCTTCCATCGTGTGGAAAGAAAACCACACGGAAAAGTGAAGAGACCAGGGCCCCCATGGCATAAACATAGTCACGGCCAAGGAGAAGACTGAAATCTAAAGCACCTTGGGTAACCGATACGTCTATATAGACGGTTTTGCCTCCCAAAGTAATAGGGAACTTTGGAAGGATCCCTAATGGTTGACTAGTTCCTCCATCAAAAGCCGTCAGATTCGGTGCGACTGGCTCAAGCTGTGGGGAACCCAAAGCTTGCCAAGTAGTGGAAGGCATAAGACTGACAGATGCACCCTCAACCAAAACAGTGCCAGGTATCGCCTTATTATAGTCGTGTACCGTAACCTAGAAAGGAACATGGGATGGAAGGTGGGAGGTGGTCAAACGACTCCAGTCGAAGGAAACAACTGAACTACTTGGTGGGGGAATCGTATGATTGCCCCCATGCTCTAAAGGGACCGATGCAGGACTCTCGGGAGCAGCTGGGATAGGAGAATCATTTCCAGACGTAGGAGAATCTGAGGAGACGAGAAGAACATGGGAATGATGCTCTTCCGAAACAGAGTGGTCGACGGGTGGTGAACTCGAGTCGACACTCTTTCCGATCAATGGTTGGTCTGGAACAAGCTTGGCAGAGCGAGGTTCAGGAAGAGGAGGCTGGACAAGAGAGGAATCTTGGTCGATCTCTTTGTCAACAGGGGAACGATCTACGGCTACAGAGAGACGTTGATAACCAACTGGTAGTTGGGGTGAAGGAGCTGCGAGACTTTCCAAGACAACGGAGGCTTTATCCATGAGTGGACAAAGGTGAAGGGGATGATTGCCTTCACAAAGTCTACAAGGGATTCGAATCTTCCCTTTTCCCTTACCATTTCCAGCTAATAGAGTAGCATCGTCGTGAGCTTCAGAGGATGATGAGGGGCGGGCCGGATCGTGAGACCATACTTCTAAGACCTTGGGAATGCCAGGACAATCGCAAAGAAGATGGTCCTCCTTGCACAACCGACAAGGAAATTTGACCTTCTGCGGAGGAGCAGAAGGTGGCTTGACTTGAGTTGTACTTTTAACCTCTCGCTTAGGAGTCTTCTTCTTCTTCGTCTTCTTCTTCTTCTTCTTAGCCACCTGGTTACTTGAATCCAGACTTTCGCCAGGCGAAGTAGAAGATGAGGACGCAGAAACAGGCGAAGAAGGGGAGAGGTCCACCTTGGAATCAACATGATGTTGTTCGAGTGGAGGGGACGGTGGAACAGGAGTCATCACACTCGGGACCACTGAGGTTGAAAACAACCATATGGGCAAACTGATGGTTAACCCAGGCAAAGACAAAGTTTCTATATACGGAGCACCGACATTTCGAAAAGAAGGAAATGGACTAGGGTTTCCATCCAGGGGAACACCTTGGCTGGTAGACTCGGAGAAGGTTGCCATTGAAAATGAGAAAGAACCCTACTCAAGCTAACGCAAACAAGATCTAACTAGGTAAATGTGAATCACGACCGAATAAATTTCAAGATAAAGGAACTGAACTTGATCTTTTGATGTTTTAAGAGTCGAGAAAAGGACAAAAAGATGACTCTAGTCTCCTTCGAATGTTTAGTGAGCCCGAAGTGACAAGCTCAAGTGAGCCTTTTCTTTTAGGGAGTCTGAAAAGGATCAAAAGTGACTACTCTAGAGAACTAGGCAAAGGGTTTACCAGACAATCCGTAAAACTGCATATACACCTTGGCAATCATATGAAAACCAAGGACTTCCCGTACGGCAGTCAATCTTCCCGAATGCTATGTTCAGTGCATTACGGCTTGTAAGGCGGCAGACACGGCTTCCTGTGGATAAAGGATGATAACCTAGTGGGGTCTCCACATATACTCGACAGTACGTGGGAGCACAAATCCGTGCTAGACCACTATCGAGTCACAAAAGGAGGAATCACCCAACCATAATGTGAAACAACAGTGACTAGGTTTAACGACGCCGGAACACGTCTCTAGCCTAGACCTCTAGATGTATGTGTTAAGTTCCAATGTGTTTTTAGATTCATTCAATTCATTTTACAGTTGATCTTTGATTAGGTTTCAGTTTCCAGGTCCTACCGTATGTAATCTCTCACAATTCCTAAATGCAAGCTATATGCCAAAATATATCATTGCATTCGATGAACTCTAGCTACGAGAGGGTTGAGATCTTTCAATCAAACAAAATGATCATAAAACAATCAACAATGACTCTAATGCAGCTAATGGCAATAAACGAAACTTTTATTTACAGTCATTAATCGTTAATAACAATGAAAAGCTCTAATTTCCATTAACTAATGCAAAACAAAAGAGATTGTTCGTTTTCTTTTTGATGGAAAAATGCACTAAACAAATTTTGAGAGATAATAACAAAGAGTAAAAATAAAAATTTCACTCAATGAAAATACAATCAAGTCCCTAAATACCAAGGCAGTCGTTCAGAACCAAGAGAAAATCTCAAAGACCTCAATGGGCCATGTAATCTAAGCCCAAAACGAATCCAAGCAAAATCCAAGCGAAAAGAAGAGAATCATTCGAATAATGCAATAAAATGTTTAACAACCACTAAACGAGTGCAATGGAGTAATCAAAAAGTTGACTGGATTGATAGAAGACGAAAAACTCAACACGTAAAGCCACTAAATGTCCTAGGGCTAAAATGTGAAATTGATAGAAAATGGAAAACACCCAAAGTATGCAAATGTAATCTATGCACACTTTTCATTCATATCCTGAAAATGAGAATTCTAATTATGCAAGTGTGATCTATGCAAGAGAATTCTCAAACACATGATGATTCTAATGTAATCTAAGAACCAATCAAGTGCAAATCAAGAAAAACGGGTGAGAGTTCCAAAGATCATAAACTAAAAACACTCAAAATGCATTAACACTCATACACAATTTAGCAAAAACAAAAGCAAAAAAGATGCAAAATTGCGAAAAGACCGAGACAAACCTCCAAGTAATGATCAAAGGAAATCAAATTAATAATTTGCCAAAAAAAACTCAAAACCAGTCAAATAAGACTCTGACACACTCAAGTGATTGAAAAAGGTGTAGCTAGACACAAAACCCAAGCTTGGAAGGCTGCAAACAAGCAAACTGGAAAAGTTCACAGGCCTGGCACAACTTTCAGGCAGAAAATTGCGCTAATTAAGGATTGGCACGGGCTGTACACTGGCAAGTGGTGCCAATTGGAGTGACTGTCATGAAAAAAAGGGCGCCAATCAAGTTTGCTAGCTTAAAAATAAAAACAAGCAGTCCAAGGCTTGGTCGACAGTATCCAGACAGACCAAGCAGCAAGAGACAGCAAAGAATCCAAACCAGAAAGCTATCTAAGCAATCAAAACAAGAGAAAACCAAAGAGACAAGACAAACTCCAAGTTGTTTAGTTCGTAAATCAAACCGGAGATTGACTAAAGTGGCACTGATCTACTTTGCTAATGCAGAGCAATAGCGTTTCGAAGGCTACCTGGCCGTACTTCAGGCTCCGTCCAAAGTTTACGACTCAAACAACAAATGGCTGTTCCCCAGTGGAGTCGCCAAATTCTTGGAGAGGTAAATCCCCTCTGTGGACAGAGGCGATCCCACTAGCCCAAAATGGGTCTAGCAATAATCAAACAATGTTATCACACAAGTTCCTAATTGCAAATTAAAGGTGGATTATGAGAACCTACTTGGATTCCAACGCTAGTGTTGTAGAAGAGTTGACACTCCCGTTCCTTTGCTCCAGCCGGTCACAATCCTCACGATCTCCGTGAATGGACACCTGCACATGCAAAGAACGATACGAATACAAGCATAAAATCCAATATATGCAATTATATATCGGTCAGAAAATATATAATCCAAACATCATCATAATGAACAGCAAGAATGGAACCATAATGATAGTCATCTATTATTGATAATCAACAAAGGAGTATACAACCGAAGTTCTGACGTCAAATCCTCCTTTGGCTGGGTGATCAGCTACATATGTCTTGCAAATCTTGTCAGGATCGGGAACAAGCTTCTCTCTCTTTGATTATGAATTTAAAGAAGACTCTTACAACAATCTCTCAGACTTCTGACAGTATCATTCTCCCTATGCTCAAAAACTAGCTTGTCAAATGCAACAGAACAAGATTTTATAGATGGAGGAGGACGAAGAGATACAACGAGTCTAGACATCCATGGGATTGGCATCATCCTCAAAAAGCTATTATGGATAGAGATACGATGAATCTCGACATCCATGAGATTGGCATTATCCTTGAAAAGCTTCATGAGTCGAAAGGAAAAAACTTTCGAGCGTGCGTTTGTTAAAAAGCTTTCCCAAACTTGGTTGGCGCGGGTAAGACTCTGAGACAGAGCGCCAACTAGCGCGCCCTCTTTGGAGAATTTCCCCCATTGCCGTGGGTGATACATTGTGGATCCGCGCTAATGGAAAAAGGGGACTTTTTAAGGATATTCTGCAGGAGATGTCTTCAAGGCATATGAATTCCATACTTAGGGGAACATAATTGTTGTAGGGAAAAGTATCCGACTCGGATGACCCTATCCCACTCTAAGGGTGACAGTTCCTTAGCAACAACTGTAAAACAAACTACTTAAGGTTTACTTCTTTATGAAAGCAAAAGAGAATGGAGAAAGCACTAACCGTTGCCTTGCGCTTAATGTCGAATCCAAACTCTTCTCTTTGGCCGCTTGCTCCTAGCTCTTTGTTCTTCTGCTCGCCCAGCTACGATGAGATCCTGCAAAATAACAAAGAAGGAAACTACAAGAGGCATGCAATCATAACTGGTTCATGGATTAGTGTAAACCAAACATGCAATCATCACAATATATAATTGAAACAAGAGCACATAGAAGAACCTCAATAGCTTTTATTAATGAAGAAATAAAGGTTCTGAGAGTATTACAACCATTGAAGGCTCCAACCCAGCAACACCTCCCAGCAGAAAGAATTGCTCTTCTTCACCTCTCTTAAACAATCACCCAATAACTCAATAGTGAAACCAATAGCATATCATTACTTTGCACCAAATTCCAGCCTCCTGAGCTCATAGGAGAGAGCTCAATATATAGATGAATTGAGAAAGGATGAGTCAGCTTGCAACTGATGTGTAGCTGCCTTGTGTCGTCTCTCTCTTCAGTTAATCTTTAGTTGATCTTCAGTTCTTGAGTCCACTTGGAGAACCTTGCTTCCACTTGGAGAAACAGAGCCTCTGACTCATCACAAGGCGAAATACCTGATCTAAGTGTCATTTTTGGAAGATTCCAGAGCAATGACTCAGTGTGCCACTTGTCCCATCTCGCTCAGTGCAGGTGGCCTTTGTCCCACTTGCTTTGCAACGCAGGTACACCATGGAGCAACTGAGTTTCAGCGCAGAAACCTAGTGGAGCACCTGCTTTGATTTCAGGATTGCTTGTTTTTGAGTATTTTCAGGTGGAGAACTGATCTGAGAGCTGTTGGTTTGCTGACCTTGTTCCTCTAGGGGTAGGAACATCATGTTTAGGGAACTTTGGATCCCTTGGATTATTGACAATTCATGTCTATTGCTGTAAGGCACAAAATTGTCTATAACAGATGCCCCCTAAAGTATGAGGTCGTTTATCGGGTGAAATGCTTTATTGAGAGGATCCGAAGTTCATTCAATCTGCTGAGAAGTGTCCTGTAATAAGATACAGTACAATACATTATTTTTCATACATTTTCATGATCTAGCTGAGGCGGGCATTCCCATGCTCAGCTTTTATAAATACATTTTGGTACATAGAACAGACGATCGTCTGATTGTAGACTGATAATTCTCTGCTGAAATTATCATCCTTTGAGAAGGATGATCATCTGCTGTAATGATGTACATATCAAATGTCTTTATGTCCTGAATATATATCGCAGCCCGGATGGATGAAACTAGATCCGGGGTCTTCAATCTCTTCCGATCTTCACTCGATGTACAAGTCGATCCATGTGAGAATTTTTTGAAGTCGAACATGGAAAGACATCGCTTGATTACCGGTCAATGATGTAAACCGTTAACAAGCGCGAGAGGAATCACCGATAAGGATGATGACCCTCAAGGTACGGCAGTACAATTCACATGGTGGGAATAAAGGACTTGGCGTCGACCACCATGCAAAATCTTCTGGTCGAAGGTCATTGATGTATACCTGTCGCCGGAAGTGAGAAACTTGCCATTGAGGCATGCAAGCTTCAAAGTACTGAAGGGGGTGTTCCTAGATCAACTCCTTGGATAATGATGGTTTGATTTCGATAAGGAACAAAGATTACGGGAATCCACAGGTGTCGAACGATAAAAATAAAGATCAACCTAGCAGTTCGACAACAACTTCGGCAGAAGTTGTACCCCCCATCATGCACGAATTAACGATAAAACCGCCAAAGGGAGTAGTACACAAGTCGACATTAATCCTCGTGCCAGAGCGGCACAGCATTATAACATAGTGGAAGATTTGGCACAATCGCCATCTGCTATGTCGACTCTTGAGGTACTACAACATTGCCCATCCCAAAGGCAGGCATTGTTATCAGCAATTGGTGGGGTGGATCCTAAAGATTCCAATCTGGTATCCTTTGATCACAAAGGGTATGATCCTCAGTTACCAGCTCAACTAGCTTTCCTCGTCCAAGTGAAAGCCCTCAACAAAACAGTTCATAGAATGATTATTGATGAAGGGGCATCGACATGTATTATGTCGATGAGTTGCTGGAAAACTTTAGGATCTCCAACATTGTCGCGATCATCGACAACATTAAAAGCATTCGACGGAAGGATATATACCCCTTACGGTATCCTTAGTAACCTGAAGGTTGAACTAGGGGGCAAAAAAGTAGAAATAGATGTTGAAGTCATCGATGGCAATCTTGACTATAACATCCTACTAGGAAGGCCATGGATTTATGCCATGCAAGCTGTTGTGTCGACTTATTTTAGGAAGATCGCATTCCCCTTTGAAGGATGGATTACGGTCGTCGATCAACAAAACTTCCTCCCTAATGGTTCACAAGTTACAGGAAGCGTTCCCATGATCCATGGCAGCGACCGGTCGATTCAAAATATCGGAGTAGGCCTACTAAAAGATCCTACATTAATGGGAACTTTCACCCTTCCGCCAACGTTCATTATGGGAGAAGTGGCGACAGTAGGAACCTGCAATATGATATCTTACGCACAAAAGATGTCAGAAAACGATATCAGCATGGATCATGCAAAGGTTTTGTCCCCAAGCCCAATGGAAGTATTGTAGCAATCAATTTTCTTGGCCTGGGGGGCAACCCCAAATCAACGCTCATCAAGCGTTTGGATAGATAGGTCTAGAGAATATGGCGCCCCTTTAAGTCCTTGGTCGCGAGTGCATGAAACCGACAAAGGAATAGTCCAATCAATGGTAATTGACGGGGCACCATGGAATGATTCCCACCATTGTGGGGAAGATACTCAAAATAACCTTTATCATCCTTCAGTTTTCGATTTTCTATCGAGTACTGTAAATACAGTGGGCAATGAGGATAGTTCTTTTACTATGTCAACCTCATTAAAAAATGAAACGATCCCCTTTCCAGATCTCAATGGTAAACCTTCATTCCAACCAACAAAGTTGAATGCAATGAAGCTTGGGGGGCATGCACCTCGATTTGCGTTATTATGCTGGGGGCATGCAAACATATCATTGAGCAGTTTTAGCAATGTTCATGCTCGTTAAAAAATAAACGCAAGAATTGAGCAGTTTTAGCAATGTTCATGCTCGTTAAAAAATAAACGCAAGAATCGAGCAGTTTTTGTGTAGAGTTCATGCTCGTTAAAAAATAAACATAAATTGTGAGCAATCTTTCCCTAGCAGTTCAAGCTCACTCAGAAAAAATGAACCGGTAAATAACCATTGAGAAAAGTAACCTTTGAAAGCCATATTAAAACCCTTGGTCGTGTTTATATGCCATCACCTCCATCCGTTCATTTGGCCAATCGTTCATCTCCATATGTTTGTTTACCTATTTTGAGGAACAGCTGCGAAGAGTGATTTCACTTAGCCATCCTTGTGACACTGCCGTGATTGGAAAATTCCAACCTGTACCTGGAATCTGCTGCTATCCCCGTTTATCACTCGTTCCTCAAAAGACGAGTCTTCTTTGAGCTCTTTTCACTGACTCGTAAAATATGAAAAGTTTGCCGAGTTTTGGCCTTCCAGCTCGTTAAAAGGACCGGAAGAGCTATCCCTCCTCTAGATTTTAATCTTTTTGGACCTGAGGGATTATTGCACAAAAAGATCGAGCGCTTGTTTTGATCGGCTCGTTAAAGAAATCAAAAATTCATCCCTTCTGTATGGTTTTATACTTTTTCGGACTTAAGGGATTAGAAGACGAAAAAGGAATTTTTGGAGTTAACTTTCCGTACCTTTTCAGACTCTCTAAAAATGAAAAGGACCGAGTTTTCCTTGTCGTTAGACTCGTTAAAATGATTAAATAGCGACAAACTTGTCTTTAGACGAGAACGAGTTTCCCTATCGCTAGGCTCGTTAAAACATAGCGATGGGCTTGCCCGAAGGGCAGGTTATAGAACAAGCATATGTTATCCTCCTCAAGCTTGACAAAAATAAAGAGGTACTGGTCAGCAATGACTGGGGAAAAATTGGGAGAACCTCACAGCATTAATGGTAGCAAGTCGCTTTTGTTGTAGGGAAAAGTATCCGACTCGGATGACCCTATCCCACTCTAAGGGTGACAGTTCCTTAGCAACAACTGTAAAACAAACTACTTAAGGTTTACTTATTTATGAAAGCAAAAGAGAATGGAGAAAGCACTAACCGTTGCCTTGCGCTTAATGTCGAATCCAAACTCTTCTCTTTGGCCGCTTGCTCCTAGCTCTTTGTTCTTCTGCTCGCCCAGCTACGATACGATGAGATCCTGCAAAATAACAAAGAAGGAAACTACAAGAGGCATGCAATCATAACTGGTTCATGGATTAGTGTAAACCAAACATGCAATCATCACAATATATAATTGAAACAGGAGCACATAGAAGAACCTCAATAGCTTTTATTAATGAAGAAATAAAGGTTCTGAGAGTATTACAACCATTGAAGGCTCCAACCCAGCAACACCTCCCAGCAGAAAGAATTGCTCTTCTTCACCTCTCTTAAACAATCACCCAATAACTCAATAGTGAAACCAACAGCATATCATTACTCTGCACCAAATTCCAGCCTCCTGAGCTCATAGGAGAGAGCTCAATATATAGATGAATTGAGAAAGGATGAGTCAGCTTGCAACTGATGTGTAGCTGCCTTGTGTCCTCTCTCTCTTCAGTTAATCTTTAGTTGATCTTCAGTTCTTGAGTCCACTTGGAGAACCTTGCTTCCACTTGGAGAAACAGAGCCTCTGACTCATCACAAGGCGAAATACCTGATCTAAGTGTCATTTTTGGAAGATTCCAGAGCAATGACTCAGTGTGCCACTTGTCCCATCTCGCTCAGCGCAGGTGGCCTTTGTCCCACTTGCTTTGCAACGCAGGTACACCATGGAGCAACTGAGTTTCAGCGCAGAAACCTAGTGGAGCACCTGCTTTGATTTTAGGATTGCTTGTTTTTGAGTATTTTCAGGTGGAGAACTGATCTGAGAGCTGTTGGTTTGCTGACCTTGTTCCTCTAGGGGTAGGAACATCATGTTTAGGGAACTTTGGATCCCTTGGATTATTGACAATTCATGTCTGTTGCTGTAAGGCACAAAATTGTCTATAACAATAATGCAAGTATTTTCAAGTTATGTCACTTCTCACAGGTCTCGGAATGAGTCCTCCAAAGTGCGGGAGAGGGGTAACAGGGACGGTGACAAATGGTGACAAATTACTGTGTAACAAGGACTTTGTAACTTGAAACATACACCTACAGTGTTAGAATTGGCAATCGATCTACAGTTAAAATAGTAGGGAAATTAGAACATATCATGATTTCAACGGATTCATGGCATTACCTCGTGGACTTCCCAGTACTCCAAATGTAATCTCCAGCTGGAGGCCATCCCTTGATTCTAGGAAGACCATGGTTGGCAATCGCAGACGCTTATATTGGGTGTCAGTTTGGGCATATGATCATATCAAATGGGAAAAACACTAATAATCTGGTGTTATATCCACTAGCAGAACCTAACCCATCAGCAAAACCAGCAGGTCACACAAAACCTGTACATAAGAAAGAGTCCAAATCAGAAAATGAGGAGTTAAGACCAGATCTCACTATTGGGCAGGCCCTCCAGTTGAAAGATGAAGCAGAAGATGACACAATTACTACCTTTATCAGTGATCCTCATTCTATTTCAGATTTGAATCAACAAATCCTAGAGTCTGTCTTGAGTTGTGAGACTCAAGGAAGTATTGGAGTAGCAGATGAATTCGAGGAGCTACCTATAGCCACGCCCCATGACAGTGTTTCCAGGGAAATAGAACTAGGAAAAACCGTTAATATCAATCAAGAGCTATCAGATACCCAAAAGAAACAATTCCTGCATGTCCTTCGGAAACACAAAGAAGCTTTCACCTGGGAATACTAAGATATGAAGGGAATTCCTACTAATTTGTGCACTCATCACATATACATTAAGGAGGATTGTCATCCTGTAAGACAACCCTAGAGAAGAATGAACCCTGCCCTAAAAAACATTGTTAAGGAAGAACTCCGAAAGCTACTAGATGTGGGATTTATCTACCCCATTTCAGATAGCCAATGGGTTTACCCATTGGTAATGGTCCCTAAGAAAAACTGTAAATGGAGAATATGCGTGGACTACAGAGAACTAAACAAGGCAACTCATAAAGACCATTTTTCGTTACCATTCATTGACCAAGTCTTGGATACATTAGCAGAGAAGAAGTTTTTTCCTTCCTGGATGGATTTAGTGGGTACAACTAGATCCAGATAGCTCCTGAATATTAGGATAAGACCACATTTACATGCCCCTGGGGAACCTTTGCATACAGGGTCCTCCTGTTTGGTCTTTGTAATGCACTTGCAATGTTTCAAAGGGAAATTTTGGGGATTTTCTCTGATATGATGGATGATAGTGTTCAAATCTATATGGATGATTTCACAGCGTATGGAGACTCATTCGAGGAAGCATTGGGGAAGTTAGAAAAATTTCTTGAAAGATGCAAGCAGGTGCATGTCTCCCTAAATACAGAAAAATGCCATATGATGATGAACGAAGGAATAGTCTAGGGACACTTGCTTTTAGCTGCAGGAACTTGGATGGATCCAGCCAAGATAAAGGTAATACAACACTTTCCAATACCCAGAACACCCACTGAGGTACGTAGCTTTATCAGTTATGCTGTCTATTATAGGCATTTTATATAAAAATTTGCTAAAACAACACATCTGCTTTTCCAATTACTGACAAAAGATGCAGACTTTGCGTGGACAGATGAATGTGATGCAGCCTTTGTGAAGATCAAGAAATTGATTTGTAGTGCTCCAATCCTTAGAGGACCATATTGGGAATTATCATTCCATATTCATGTTGATGCTTCCCAAACAAAAATTGGGGCAGTTTTAGGACAGTAGGTGGATAAGGTACCATATGCAGTTTACTATGTTAGCAAGAACTTGGCCTCTGCCGAGTTAAGCTACACAGTGAATGAAAAAGAATTCCTTGCTATCATCTACACCATCAACGAGTTCTGACACTATATCACTGGTTACCCCACCTTTGTACGCATGTATCATGCAACCATCAGGTATCTGATGAATAAACCTATTACTCCTGGTCGTATTACAAGATGGCTTTTGCTACTTCAAGAATTTGATATTACAATAGTAGATAAACCAGGAAAGGACAATGTGGTTGTGGATTTTCTATCTAGATTAGAAAACAATACTGAAGGTACACCTATCAAAGATAGCTTTCCAGATGAACATCTTTTCACAATTTCTGCTAACACTCCGTGGTATGCAGATATTACTAACTATCTTGTTATAGGAAAAGTACCTCCTCAATTTTCATACAAGGACCAATGGAAAATTATTCATCATAGTACCCTATATTCATGGATGGTAGGATACCTCTTTCATATGGGGGTGGTTCAACAGATTCGGCATTGTGTATCAGAGGATGATATCTATGAGATATTGAAGGCCAACCATAGTGGGCCTTGTGAAGGACATTTTGTAGATAAAAGAATAGGCCACAAGGTGCTGCAAATGGGATACTACTAGGCTTCTATCTTTCGAGATGCTACAGATTATGTCCGAAGATGTGACCGCTGGTAACATATGGGACAACCTAGGAAATCGGATGAAATGCCACTATAACCCCACATAGTCCTAGAACCTTTTGAGAAATGGGCCATCGATTTTGTTGGATCCATCAACCCACCCTCCCATCAGAAGGTTCACATCTTGGTCTATACTGATTACATGACTAAGTGGGAGGAAGCTAGAGTGGTTTCGAAGGCAACAGAACAGGTGGTGGCAAACTTCCTTTTTGAAGATATTTTTTCCTGATATGGTACCTCGAGAGAAATTGTTTCAAATGGAGGAGCACAGTTCACATCCCACATGATAGAGAAGGTCATGCAGAAATATGGGGTCAAACACAGAGTGACAACTCCTTACCATCCCCAAGCGAATGGACAAGTAGAAAGTAAAAACAAGGTGTTAGAGAATATCTTGACAAAAACTGTAGCAATTCATCACTAGGATTGGTCACAGAAACTCCCAGAAGCTCTTTGGGCATATAGGACAAAATGGCGAAATACAACTGGATTTTCCCCATTTGAGCTAGTATACGGGAAATCTCGCTTGTTTCTGGTTGAATTCGATATCAGTATGCTTAGAACAGCTTTGGAAGTAGGATTGGACTTATCAGAGACCTAGAAACACCGACTGGAACAACTCAATGAGCTAGACGGGATTCGTTCAGAAGTTTTCCAAAGAACTATTGTTTTTCAACAGCAAAGAATGAAATGGCACGATAAATTTATCAAGAATAAGGTGTTTCATACAGGGGACTGGACATTGTTATACGACTCCCAGTTCAAATATTTTAAAGGAAATCCTCACACTCAAAGGATGGGACCCTATGAATTGGACGCTATATTCACCAATGGCACAGTCAGATTGGTGACAGTAGATGAAAATCGTACTTCCTTTCTGGTGAACGGACACTGTCTAAAGTTATACCACCATCCAACGTCTAAAGATGCCTTCATAAAACATCTTTCTGATACATCTGGTTTGATGGTTGTTGGTGCAGATAATGCTCCCTCTGCCTTTAAAAATAATAATAATAATAATATGTTGTTACTACTTACTTGTTTGTCTTTTTGCAGGAATAAGAACTGAATTATGACAAGGAGAAACGGAGAAAGTTTGCAAGTAATAGTCATTGTTGTTACTCCATTGGTTGCTGTTACTCCACCAGTGCTATTACTCCACTGTGTTGTTACTCCATTTCTTGTTGTTACTCCACCGGTGTTGTTACTCCACTGTTGTTGTTACTCCACTGGTTGTTGTTACTCCGCTGGTGTTGTTACTCCATTGGTTGTTGTTACTCCACCGGTGTTGTTACTCCACTGGTGTTGTTACTCCATTGTTGTTGTTACTCCACTGATTTTTGTTACCCCACCAGTGTTGTTACTCCACTATTGTTGTTACTCCACTGGTTGTTGTTACTCTGTCGGTGCTGTTACTCTGTCGGTGTTGCTACTCCACTGTTGTTGTTACTCCACTGTTGTTGTTACTCCACTCGTGCTATTACTCCACTGTTGTTGTTACTCCGTCAGTGTTGTTACTCCACTGTTGTTGTTACTCTGCCGGTGTTGTTACTCCACCATGTTGTTACTCCACCGATGTTGTTACTCTGTCGACGATGTTACTCCACTATTGTCGTTACTCCGTCGATTATCTTTGCTACTACTCCACTGCCAGGTAGGTCGTCGGGTACACCTTCATTGACTCTTACAGATTTAATTAAAATATTTCAAAAAGAGACTGGTATGTGTCACGAATGATCGCATTTAAGTTGGGGGGGTCTCGTCATAAAGAAACGACGGCGTGCCTAAAACTATAATCATATCACATCATTGCCAAATCCAATGAAAATGGAAACGAAAAAATCGTGTGATTTTGTAATCATGATTCCCACGCATTGGAATTTGAAAATGTACACCAAGAACTTTACCAGTCATTTCTCCAGTATGTTGTATTCAATTGCCATAATCATTCACCCTTACTGCCACACCTTGCCATTAATGGTTGTGTCTTTCGAGGTGTACCAGTCATTATTATCCTTTCACCCCGTAGCCACCATGCTAATAAAATTGTCATCATCACTTGGGTTGTTGTTACTCTCTCCCCTACCAGCTGACCGTACCCATCATGCTGATCCAGTTCTTACAGCGATGGTGGACTGGTTGTGCACCATGAAACAGAGGGCACAAAAATGGTCAGAAATAATCTGAAGGTATGGCAGGTCTTCGTAAATGCAGGGTGGGATTTTTATTTTGACAGGTTGCAAGGATTTAATGAGGCAATTGCGATTGAATTCGCACTAAATCTAGAAGAAGAAAGCTCTCGGGTCCGGGGGATAGAAATCCCTTTCACTGAAGCAACCATTGCAGAGGTTAGTGGGCTACCTCAGTAGGGGCATAAATGGTTTTCACGGAGAACCACCCTTTCGAAGTTCCCCAAAGTATTCTTACGGGCTGGAGAAAATGTTTTTTAGAAGGGCCGGGGGTACGACTGAAACCCATTACCACACCCATAGGGTGAGGTAGCAGGTTTTGCAATGAGATACATAACCTACGAAGGGAGGTATACCACCATGCTTAAGTACGATTTCAGAATATTAGCTCATCTCTGGTTCCCACAAGTGGAAGCCTTCTCAATGAATATGAATTTCTTCCTATTAAGAAGTCTCCAGCTGATGGCATACTCTGCTCGGCGTTCACGAAAGGTGGCAGCAGTCATTACTAACCATGGCTTGGTCCAGCTGCTAGTCATGCATGCAGTTGGGCGATTTCAAATCCTGTGGGAAACATTCTGGGATTCTATAGAGGAAAAAATAATGGCTTCTCGAGCTACTAGAGAGGAAGAGCTGGAAGTAATGGAGGAAGAAACCGGAGCAGAGGATGAATATATAGATCAAGAGGAACTGGAGGAAATGGAGATGGAACTTGAAGAGTAAGAAAAGAATCAGGAAGGTGAACCAGGAGAGACAGTCGAGGCTGCTCCACAAGAACTAGCCTCAACCTCGGAACCATTGGAAGAAGAAGTGCTGCAGCAAAGGACCAATATGGAAAGGGCTACAAGCACCATGACCCAAGCTGTCCTTCAAGAATTAGCCTCGACTATGGAGCCAGTAGAGTGAAGCAGTAGCACTATAATAAGGAAAGAGGAACCACATCAGGATGAGGTGGAGGAATCGATTAATATTGTGGCCGGGGGTGTCCCACAAGAACCACTCTCGACCATAGAACCAATGGAGCAAGAACCAAAATGAGAAGGGCCCGAAGGTGAAAGAACTGTGGGGCCAACAGAAGAAGAGGAGAGGGGCTTAATGCATGGAATCAATGTGATTATACAAGAATCCATCTGGCCTAATGCCATGCTAGAGGAAACAATGCCAGCATCACCTATTCAAGAAATGCTAGACATGGAAGGTGGTGTCGCACAAGAACCACCATCAACCTGTCCAACTTTGGAGACCACAGAGGAAGTAAATATCAGGATTGATGCTATTCCACGAGAACCAGCGTTAACCTTAGAACAAGGAATGGCATAGGCAGGGGTTTTAACCTGGAGTAGAGTCGCTGCAGACAGAGGAAAAGAGCCCGAGACCACAACTGGGGCCGAGATAGATTAGGTAGGAGAATTCTTTCAATTTTCCTCGTGTTTCTCCATTCCAAAAGGGGCAAGGGTGTCTTGCTCTGCTTGACATACGGAAGAGGAGGTGGCCATTCCATTGATTTTGAAATATGATGGGTTGAATGAGGGATAAGTTGCCACGGGCTTGTTAGCCACAGATCCCCACATAAACATCTCTCAATGACCCAAAACAGAGGAAGAAGAAGAAATTTTTGAAATAAGGGTATCTAGAAGGAGAAATTTGGCTAAAGCACCGATGAACGTTCACCAAATGAGCCTGCCACCTGTCAAGATAAATTCACAACAGGGTGGGGTAGGAGATAGTAGGGAAATGGATGCTCCCTAGGAAGAGAAATGAAGTAAGGAAGCCCTGTTGAGTAATCCTATGGATACTTCCTCGAGTAAATCACCACCTATCAAACCTGTTGTAGTACCAGATGAGGTGGTGGTTAAACAAGAATGGGTGGAGTTGTGTGAACAACGAAGGCTGCCTATGAAGTGGAAATATTAGCTTCAGTTTAAAGAAACGATGGGACTCAAAATAGAGGTTAAGAAGTTGAGGAAACGAATGCACTAGTTAAAGAAACAGGTGAAGTAATATAAGCGGCGGGCTAAGAACCCCAAACCCATGATGACTAAAGCAAGGACGCAGGTAGAGGAAGTGGAAAAAACTTCTATTGCCACTCAGACAAACCTGATAGAATATTTGTTTGAGGGCTGTGAATTTTCTTTGTACGATGAAGTTCAGACTTGGAAATCCACTGTGGCGTGATATTGGAATGAAGCTAAGAAAGCCGAAGGGCGAGCATCTGTGACTATCTTTGAATATGTAGAGCACATTGATATAATTCCACTGAGGCATGCAAAGCAGCAATTTAAGGTGGAACAACCAGAAGGACAAGTGGCAAAGTCAAAGGGCGATAAAGAGCAGATGCTCCATTTAGCACAGGAAGCAATGGCATGTTGCCTTCCTGCTTCCTGTTACTCTTTTTTTTGCATGAGCGCTTTCTTTTCTTTTGTTTGGAAAGCATCCAGAAAGAAATTAGTCATGAGATTGAGGACGGTGTATAGTTCCTCTAGATATTTAGAGCCCATGATGTGTCAACTCAGCACTTGATGTGCAAACTTTATATGCATGGGTATCTATTGCGGGTTGAGAGAGAATTTAATCTAGTTCCATATGTGAGGGACATTCATTTAAGGACCCTCACCTCTTACACTTTTAACAAGATATGTTGGCAGAAGGCTTCTGACGCATTTGAGTCAAATTAGGCCACAAAGCCTTTTATCGTAAGAGGAGAACTCGAGAGATCAGTGACTATGTATAATAAGCACACTACATTTTTGGAAATTATGGGAAATAAGGAATGGATGTTGAGGACACAAAAGTGGTGCATTGATCTTTGCATCAAACAATTATTCACGTTTCAGGTTGAGGCCCTGGATAGTTGTCAGAAGAGGTGGATGATGTAACCCACATCTGTCCGGAACAGAGAATCATTTGGAGCACCAAATTTTGCACGGGCACTCAGTAGGGTGCCAAGATATGTGGCATGCATCCAAACCTGTGGGGTCTAATGGATGGGAATTTGATTCCAGTACCCTATTCTATGGCTGGCAGCGGAACACTACACCCCAGCCTATAATGTACCAAATGATTGGTGGAAGGAAGTTCTCATCTTAGAAGGGTTCAATGTTCTAGGAATAGAAATGGCCAAGGAATATGATCTCACCCGGCTTCATGAAGCACATAGCCTATCCAACCCAGGCCTACAGAGACAATGAGCTGCATGAGGGTGTGCAGAAGGCTAGTTGAGGGGAGATGTTGGGAACCAAATTGGCCTATCTTTTCCCTGCATTTCCACTCCTCTTTTCACCCCTTTTGTATTCATTCGCATATATTTACTGTGTAACATTATGAGGTAATTCCCCTTTATCATCTCTTCAGATATTTAATTAATGAAGTAGAGTCATGAAGGATTATACCTGCACAAACCACTAAAACTTGTGATGACTGCAGATTATGGAGCACAGGTATCGACCATGCAACATATCACAGCAGTTCTACGATTCACAATAGTTGATCGACCATGAAAAAACAACATAACTGATTGCAGCTACTCTCAACCCATTTTTGACCCTTCATGTTCTTAGTTCTCTCAGCTTTAGTGCTGCGATACAATTGATGTATATCATTGGGCATAGAGTTGCCAGGTTTCGGGGAGAATTATTCTCCTTTTTATTATATAAAATATGATTCATTCCTATATCAAGGGGACCTCGGTATGATATTATAAAAGCCTTATTCAAATTAATAAGATATAACCCTTTTGTGATCAGGTGTTGCATGTTTCCTTGTGTTGTGTGTATTTTCTATTTGCTATGTTTATTTCTTGTTGTTGCTACAATTCTCTTAGATAACTATGAATACTTTTTTTACATTCTGCAGTTGAGTTTTACTTCTGTCTCAACAATGTTTTGATTTCCAACCACGAACCCTTGGTTGAGGGCAGATCGTAACCTTGCCCCTGCATATACCTTGCGTGTTTCCTTGAAAATAATACGCACCCGGATTGATACATTAATGTAGGAAAGGAGTGGATGAATTATTCATATCTGGACACCAACACTGACCACAAAAGACCCCAACACTTTCCTATTTGAGTTTGTTGTTATATGTCGAACCTATGACTATACAGATGATGAGAAAAAGTTAAAACTATTTCCATCTTCCTCAAGGATGCAACATTGCACTGGTTCATGGGCTTACCTGGAGATAGAATCACAACCTGGGTTCAGATGCAACAGGCTTTTAACAACAAATATCAAGACTACTGTAGGTCAAAGGATACTAAAGAGGAAATTTTCAGGATGACCATGGGCCAGGATGAATCCTTAGAAGACTACGAAGAAAGATTCTAGCTCAATTACAAAAGGGCCAGGTGCACACTTGACCCTGAGTCACTAAAGATGATCCTGCTCAGGGGAGTAAGAGAAGACCTTCTGGATACCTTACACTTGTTAGCAAGAGGAGATATCTACCAATTACCCTATGAGGATATCAAGACTATCTTTAGAAACCATTCTAGGATAGCCAGGAAAAAGGGTAGGGGTAGTCAACTTATGGTCAGTACATCATCTTCCAACTCATCCATCAAGGGTGAAATTGGAAATATGCTGGAAGATTTCAAAAGTGAGATGCTGCAAACTCTTGCCTTGCAAATGGACACCATGAACATCAAAAGGAAGCAAGAGGAAGCAAAGAGAGCCTTGGCCATCTTTTGTCCTAGATGCACTAAGAGACATCCTAGGAATGAATGTCCATTGAACTGTATTGAAAGTTGCTCAGTCTGTGAAGAGAATTACTCCACAGACAAGTGCCCTTCATTACCCGGACTCAAAGTTGTATATCAAGGATCTGAAGGGGTCACTAAGCAGCTTTTCTACATTAACCAAAGGAGTCCTCCTGGGCCTAGACCAAACCAACAGGGCATGCAAGGGTCATCCCATGCATATTACAACCCAAAACAAACCATAGCTATACCTTCTTCAGGACCCCCTGATCATCCTTCCTAGTGTACACCCTCTCCTTGGTCCTATGCATCTCAGTATCATTCCCAGCCAGCCAGCCAGTCATTTCAACCTTACGCTCCGCCACAACCTCAGTGGCATACACCACCCCAGGGGTGGAGGCCCCAATACAACAATGCAATAGGTATATTGCCTCCACCACCTACCCAACCACAACTACTACACTCTGCTCCACCCAAGCAACCCCAGATGCCTACCCAACCAAATATGAACCCGAACAATAGGCAGGCTCATCAAGTATACAGTGGAGAGACATCATATCCATCTTATGCTGTGGAAATCCAGGAGATTAACCTAATATCTGGGAGAGTTCTCCTGAATAACCAACCTCTCCCTCCACATATGGAGGTTGAGGAAGAAAGAGAGGAAAGAAACCTTAAAGTAAATCCACCCTTTTCCAAGAGATTAGCCCAACCACTCTAGCCTACCCCAGAAGAAACTAAACTTTTGGGAGAATTGAAAAATCTATTTGTAAAGATCCCCCTTCTCTAGGCAATAAAAGATGTTCCCATCTGTAATAAGTTGATTAAGGATAAATTCTTCAAGCATCCAGGAAGAAGAAAAATGTATGCCCCTACCATTAATGTCATTGGGCAGTTGTCCGACTTAATGTTGGGGTAGGTAATATGTCCAAAATATTTGGACCCTGGAAGCCCTGTAGTAGATGTCACATCAATGGCACCATTTTCCCACACACTCTTGATTGATCTTGGGGCTGCCATTAATGTGATTACCAAGGACACCATGCTCAAACTCAACCTCCAAGGGTCATTTAAGAAGATCACAACAGTTCTGCAACTTGCAGACTGTTCCATATTCACCCCTGAGGGAATTGTGGAGGATGTGATGGTCTCCATTGACTCCTGGGAGTACCTTGTAGATTTTCTAGTTCTACAGCCTAAGGTTAAGCTCACTGGTTATCCTCTCATCCTTCGGAGGCCATGGTTGGCCACAGCCGATGCTTACATTAACTACAGAGCTGGGAATATGACCATCAAGAATGGGCATATGTCCAAGCAGTTAGTTCTATAACCTCCTCCTCAACCTTCTCTAGAGAATGATTTACCTTTATGATTGGAGGAGGAGGAAGAATATGAGGTTTATTCCACCCAACTTTATGCTTTAGAAGCAACCATGGGAGAAGCACAACAAGATGAGGATGACTTGATTGAACACCTGATCCAAAGTCAACTCCTGGTTCATTACCATTAGAAGAAGAAGTAAGGGAAACCCAGAAAAATAATCCAATTGACTTATGCCTGGCTGATTCCAACCCACTCCATGTCAAAACCATAGAATTTGGCCTAGATAAAACCTTAAAAATTAATCCATCCCTTTTTGCTCTCAAAGAGGAAAAGCTATGCAACATGTTAAAATAAAACCTAGAAGCCTTCGCTTGGAGTTACAAGGAAATAAAGGGAGTACACCCCTTAGTGTGTACTCACCACATATACATCAAAGAAGGTTGCAAGCTAGTCCGAAAACAACAAAGGAGCATGATTCCGGCTTGTAAAGATATAGTCAAAGAAGAACTGCAAAAACTGCTAGATACAGGATTCATTTACCCTATCTCCGACAGTGAATGGGTCTCCCCTTTAGTGTTAGTTCCAAAGAAAAATGGTAAGTGGAGTATTTGTGTCGATTACAGGGAGTTGAAAAAGCCATAAAGAAGGATCATTTTCCCCTACCCTTCATTGACCAAGTGCTAGATGGCCTGGCAGGGAAAAAGTTTTTTTCTTTCCTAGATGGATTTAGTGGGTACAACCAAATCCAAATTTGCTGAGAAGACCAATATAAGACCACATTCACTTGTCCTTGGGGTAGTTTTTCCTATAGGGTCCTTTATTTTGGCCTATGTAATGCTCCTCGCCCTTTCCAGAGAGTAGTCTTGAGTATTTTCACTGAGTTAGTACATGATGCGGTGGAAATTTATATGGATGATTTTACACCTTATGGTTGTGATTTTCAAGAAGCCCTGACTAACCTAGGAAAAGTACCGTACAAATGCATTGAAATCAACCTATCTCTCAGTCCTAGAAAAAGTGAATTCCTAATGATTGAAGGGACCGTGCTAGGTCATTAAATATCTCACCAAGGACTGCAGGTGGACCTGAACAAAATAGCAATCATCCAAAGGGTCCCACCTCCACAAATGTAGAGATACGTCAGGAGTTTCTTAGGATTAGCTGGATACTACCAAAGGTTCATAAAGGACTTTATCAAGTTGGCCTATCCTTCATTTGGGTTTTTGGCTAAAGATTCTAAGTTTATATGGTCAAAAAGTTGTTAAGAGGCCTTAGACATTCTGAAGGGTAAGTTAACCATTGCACCACTTCTCTAAGGCCCAAACTGGGCCCTTCCCTTTCATATTCATGGCGATGCCTCGCATAAAGCTATTAGAGCAACCCTAGGATAGGTAGAAGAGAAATTGCCTTATGCCATCTATTTTATCAATAAGAACTTGTCAAAGGCTGAGCTAAATTATACTGTGACCGAAAAGGAACTCCTCATTGTTGTGCATTCATTAAACAAATTTAGGCGTTACATTACAGGCTACCAAACATTTGTGCATATTGACCATGCTGCAATCAAATATTTAATGAACAAACCAGATGTGAATGCTCGAATTATAAGATGGTTGATTTTATTACAGCAGTTTGATCTAACCATTGTTGATAAGCCTGGTAAGGAAAATGTTGTTGTAGACTTTTTATCTAGGGTGAATCTGCCTGTAGGTGAAGAAGGAATGGTGGATGACTAGTTACCAGACAAGCACTTGTTTTCTATTTCAGTTCTCTCTCCATGGTTTGCTAATATAACAAACTATTTGGTATCAGCACAGTTCCCACCAAACTTGCCCTCCAAAGAAAAGAGCAAGATAGTCAGGAAAAGTGCCCCCTTCACCTGGATTGGGGGTAATCTTTTCAAACTTGGCCCAGATCAAATCTTGAGAAGGTGTGAAAGGGAAGAGGAATTTTTTGACATCCTTTGGACCTATCATGATGGGCCTTGTGGAGGTCACTTTGCAGCAAAAATGACAACATCCTAAGTGTTACAAGTAAGCTATTATTGGCCCACTCTTCATCAAGATGTGAAAAACGTACACTAGTCAGTGTGATCGGTGTAGAGGATGGGAAAGTCTACTCCAAGAGATGAAATTCCCCTACAACCTCAAGTGACTTTTGATCCATTTTACAAGTGGGGCATGGAATTCATTAGGCCTATCAACCCTCCTTCAAAGAAAAAATAGTACATTATTGTGTGCACTAATTATTTTACTAAGTTGGCTGAAACCAAGGCAATTGAGGTAGAAACATAAGAGAAGGTGGTTGAGTTCCTGAGGGATAACGTATTCTACAAATTTGGGTACCCTAGAGAGCTCATCATAGACCAAGGCAACCAGTTTACCTCCAACATGATTGAAGAATTGCTTAGCCATCAAAAAATCAAGCATAGGACCTCCACTCCCTATCTTCCACAAGCTAATGGGCAAGTGGAGGTGACCAATAGGGCACTGGAGGGCATCCTAACAAAGGTAGTGAGCAGCAGCAGGAAGGATTGGGCAAAAGGACTAGTTGAGGCCACTTGGGCCTATAATACCACATGGAAGACGACCACTGGATTTACACCCTATCAGCTGGTCTATGGGAAAAAGACCTTGTTGTCCATTAAGTTTGAATATAACACAATGAGGATGGAAACCAAACTAGATTTGGATCTCAGTCATGCACAGAAAGAGAGATTGTTCCAATTGAATGGCTTGGATGAGTTCAGAATGCAAGCCCTCCTACATACAAATATAGTTTAGCTTCAGAGGAAGACATGGCATGATAAACATATTAAGGAGTATCAATTTCAGGAGGGAAATTGGGCATTGCTATACAATTCTAGGTATAAATATTTCAAGGGCAAGCTAAGTACAAGATGGCTCGGACGTTATGTTGTGAAAAGATGCCATGATAATGGTTCAGTGCAAATCAGAACTATAGATGAAGAAGCCATTCCATTGCTTATTAATGGGCACCACTTGAAAATGTACAAGAGACCTTTATCAAAACAAGAGTTCATTAACAATATCAAGAAAATAGTGATGGTGGTGGAGCAAGTTCAAACGCCTCCCTCATCTGGTCGCTAAAATAGAAAAAAAGAAAAAAAGAATAAGGACTCAGATGAAAACCTCCATGAGGCGCCTGAGTCCCATCTTTGGGTTGAAAACCTTAGGAGGTGGCACATTGATGAAAAGAAAAATATATAGAAAAGCAAATAAGAAGATCCTTGGGTGAAAACCTTCCTTGAGGTGCCTAAGGCAAACAACTAGGGTGAAAGCCTCTCTGAGGTAGCCTAGTTGTGTTTCAACAAAAAAAAAAAGAAAAAAAGAGAAAAGATATAATTTTTATTTGCAGGTGGGTGAGCAAGACAGTCAAGGAGAAAAAAGAGGATTCAAAGGGAGCCTTGCCTCACACATATGCATCTCCTCCACTCCTTACCATGCATCCCTCCATCATTTTTATCATTTTTCCACTCCATTTCTTTGATTTATGCGAAGACTATGTTTTTGACATGATCCCCTGAAAACCTACTTGACGATCTTGTAGGAATTACAGTGGCCCGAAAAACCTATAGGAAGCAATCCAAGGGAACATGGTAGGTTTTTTAGGTCCCTAAACTTCACCCTAGGCATGATCCAACACCTCACCTCGTCCACCATCATCATCCTTGCACTCACCATCCAAAACAAAAAAAGATCAGTTTCAACAGTTTCTACCAGTCATGAAAAAAAAAAAGAAGAGAAAACAAGAACACAAAGAGGAGTAAGAGAATTACTTGAGAGTCCTTTTCTTTACACACACTCCTACTCCTTTCCATTCATTACCCCATCCTCACAGCCCCAACCAATGACATGATTAAAGAATTCTGAGGGAAAAGCAACTACAAGACATCCTGTAGGAAATCCTGTAGTAGCCTATCCTATGGAATGCCAATCATTAGCAACAGGTCCTCACTAGGATGATCCAGGAGCTCCACAACAGTAGCAACATTAGATATTCAATCATAGATATATGCAAAAGCGAAGAAACCATTAGCAGACAGCAAGAGGAGGAAGAAGAATGGCTTGTAGCAAATAAACAATGTAGCACCTCTGATGTTTGACAACTGCAACATGGCATTGAAACCACAGGTAAGTATCGTGCTCGCTCACTCATATGAATCATTTAATAAAAAGTTGTAAGGGTTATGAGATAGTTGGTTCATAAGTGGAAAGGTGGCCAGTTAACTTGGCCACCTTCGTTCAATCAGCACATGCAGAACCAGGTGTCCTCTCACATGTGGTTGCACTCAACTCAAAGACAGAGGAGGAGTGGGACAAGAAGTAGTTAAAATATGGATCTACGAGGTGGGAGCTGATTACGAGAAGTGGGAAATGATGAGGTGGTAGTGGGGACCAACGGTCCAAAAATGGCAAGGTACCTTTGCTGCTAGCACACCACCTCACCCCAAAACACGATAAAGGGAAATAAAACATCGTTAGCATGCATTCATGCATTCCACCTCCTTGAAACTCCCTCACCCAAGTTGCTGTCATAACTCTTGCCACCCACCGGAAGCAAGGATCCATCATTCTACATAGGAATTCCTATAAGAGAAGGCACAGGAATTCCTATATGATATAGTCTACAGGATCAGTCTACAAGATACACAGAGGCAATCTACAGGATAGGCAGAGAAGATTTCAAGAGGGGATATCACGAGAATTTTCCATTGCCACCATTCTAAAGAGGTAGGCTCTAAAATTCCATCCCCATTTACAAGAAAATGAACCAGAAATACTCTAAAATCTAGTGAATTTAGCAACTGTGAGATGTGAATTACATACACAGTCAACTCTGTTTTGCTGCTGCATTTGAAATTTTTTGTGTCAACCCTCTCATTTTATCCTCAAGCTTCACCAACAAGATGATAGGAGGGTTTAATAGGAGAGAACCCACAAACATTATAAGAATACAACAACACCCCCAGGTGCTTTAAATCTTTAGAAGACACAATTGGATGGGATTTTTCAAGAAATTCACAGGGAATGATGATGAGGTGGATCAAGAATTTTCTCACTGCCTCACTCCACACAACAGAATCCATGCCACTATTTTAGTTAGAGGCCTCACTGTAGATCTCACCCCAAATCTCATTAGTAAGGTCACCACAGTTCCCCTAGGAATTCCATGGAGAAAAGAAGACAAAGGAGATAGTCAGGTGGAAAAAAAGAAATTATTTTTAGAAGGTGAAGAACCGAATGAGGAAAAAAGTGGATTAAGGAGGGATAGTCTACCATACCCATGGAGTGAGGTAGGCTAACAACTCATAAATTATATCTCATGTGAGGGTAGATATATTTTTGTTTATGGCTATCATTTCATGATCCTTGAAGAATTAAGATTTTGGGTAGAAACACCAGTCCACCAAAGACTCAGCATACCCTATTTCTTGATGCAATCACTCATAGACTCTAGCAACAAAGTGAAGGAAGGGAATTGCCAACAATTATCTCACCATGGTTCGATTAGGATCCTCATTGAATATGCCCTCCAAAACCTCAGAATCCCTATAACATGGTCAATCTTCATAGACTTGCGAACAGAGGATGACATCAAAACCATCACTTATGATGTTAGTCCTTCTATCAGTGAGGAGGAGGTAAAATAGGAAGAGGAAGATATAGAGCTAGATAAGAATGAGATGGATGAAGAAGAAGCTGACATAGAAGAACATGATGAAGTAGAAGAAGAAGAGGGAGAAGAGAAGGAGGATGATGGTGAAATAGAGGAGGAAACTAAGGAAGAAACTGATGGAGATGAGGAAGAACCACAAGAGAAAGAAAACAGGAAAAACAGAGAGGAAGAAGGAATTAAAATAGAAGGGAAAGAACACAAGGAAGAGTCACCTAGGGTGTCTCCAGAGGCCACTAAGAGGGAGGAAACAACTTCCCTCACTGCTCTCAGCACCCAAGTCAAGCAAAAAGGAAAAAGAAGGAGCAAAGACCATTATATTTCAGAACAAGAAAGAGCACAAGAATCAAACAAGGGAAGCCACAAATATAAAAAAAAAATCCTATTGAGATTGAAGATTCCCCTACACAAAGAGACAAAATTACTTCCCCTAAGTTACTAATCACCTATGTAAGGAGGCCTAGTACTAGATCAACTTCCTCAAAGGGTAAGGCCATCCTACAGGATCCATAGAAAAACCTACAAGAAGCAAAAATAGTCCTACAGGATACTCTGTTGAAACTACAAGAAGCACAGAAATTGGAAAGCAAGGTAGGGAGCAACAAGAAACAAAAGAAGAAGATCCAGAGACAAAGGAACCAAGCCCCCAACCTAACTAGACTCCTATTACCAGTTTATTGAAGGAGGCATGGTAATACCTCAAAAATTTTCCATCTCATTGTTTTTCGAACTTGAGAAGGAGAGGGTCCGAACCCATCGATGGATGCAAATCACCAAGTAAAAAGGGGTGGAAGACATTGGGCACATGGAATAGAAACTCAAATAAATGGGTAAAGAGCTAAGTGGCTTAAGGGACAAAGAAGAAATCATGAGAAGTCAACTTGAGAGAGAAAATGCATGGATGAGGGGACAGCTGTAGGAAAGAGAGAACCAACTAGCATGTATGGCTAGCCTCTTCTTGGAGGCCATCCAGTGTAGGATGCTAGCTCTTTACCTCAAAGAAAAATGGCTCCAGTTTCATATTAAAACACTAGCACAGAAGGGAACCATGAAATTTTCGGACTACAAGCAGTTTATTGATCTTTGTGATAAAAGTACACTAGAGTATAGGGCCAAAATGGCTTAGTTCTATTTACACAACATGACCCTCACAGACATGAATGTTTGGGATCCTAATGCCAAGCTAGGAGATATATAATTAATGGCTTTAGCATCATGGATGAACCATGAGGAGTCAATAGCTATATAGATGAAAAGAATATTGGCCAGAGAGAAAAATCAACCTCTTTTCATCAGAGTTGAATAATCAAGTCCCATGGCCCTCATCAGTACCCATACCTTGATTGCAAATGATCCTAAGTTGGCACCTAGATATCCTACTGCCTAAGAGCAAGAAATTTCACATTTTGAAGATATGTTTAGGCTGCTAGGAGATGATAGTATAAATGCTTGCCTAAGGAGATGGAACACATTGCCACACAGCTTGAATATAAGAGAATATCACTCCCCTCAAAGGTTGAGAGAGGCACTCAACAGGACACCTATGTATAAGAAATCAATGCAAATGTTGAAAGTCAATTGGACAGGCCTAAAACTCAGTCGATGAGCAACACTTTTAGTAGGGGGGTGATGATGAGCCTCATCACTGTGTAATTATATGGGCCTTAATTCACCTCCTAGCTTAGTCAAACCAACTATTCTCATAACTTATTGCATACTTTTGATTATATTTTGTTTATGAGATGAGTTAGAGTTGGATATTTTTCCTTGTGGTCTAATGTGCATTTAATGCAGGATTAAAGTATAAAAGAAAGGAATTTTGGCAAAGACCTTGGTCAAAACTCGAATGGGACAAGGGAGAGGAATTATAGGAGGAAAATCTTCCTCATTTACTACTCCTCCATTCAAATATTACTCCATCAAATTGGAGTGAAAATAGCCAAATCATGAGGACTAGAAGGCAGCCGAGCAAGTGAAAGAAAAAGCACCAATTTATCTTGAGTTGGGAGCCGAGCCTCCCTAATTTTAAGGAAGTCACTGGAGACTTCAGATGTATAAGTAGAGAGGCCTAGTACCTCAGTAGGATTCAGATTTTTTATTGTAAGACTCTACTCTATTTTCGAGTTACAAGACTTGTGGCAGTTTTTGATGTAATCCATTGTTTTGATAATAAGAATGAGTTTTGTTTTGAGCCAGCACTGAGTTAAATCATAGGGCTAAAGATCTTGGTTTAGGGCACAACCCTAGCAGCCAAGGCTTCTCTTTATTGTACATGTATGCTAGCATAGATTCATAGTTTTAATTGTTCATTTGCTTAGTAGCTGCATTTCCATTACAACAATGTAGATTAGATTGGTTGTATGTTAGTTTACTTCCATTTATGCGTTCTTTCAATTAGTAGATCAGTAGGTGTCTCAGAATCACTTCCTCCCTCTGGGACCATGACTTGAGGAACAGACCCTTCAGCAACCCCAAAAACACAAATTTCTAGTTCTTGCATGAGCTTTGGAGTTTGCTGTCATAATTAAGCATTTGGTTCATTTCATTGTCATCTTTTTCCATTACTCCATTTATGCAATAAGATCACTCATGCTTTCACTTCCTTCAACACTTTCTTCATGCATAATATAGGCAATTGATTGGTGCTTTTCTCATTTATGAAAATGTATCTTGTTGCATAGTTCTTGGAAAACACGCACGTTTTAAGCAAAGTAGGTACTGTTGAGCACTAGAAAAGGTATGCAATTTTCACTTATTTATTTATCTTTTCCTTTAATTCATAACTTCTTTACATTATAAGATGGTAATATGATAAAGGATTATGATATAATTAAGGGGAATTGTGATTGATGTAAAAATGATTAATTATTGTCTTTTTTATGCAGAAACTGAAGAAAACGGAAAATCGCCATTCCGGAAGAAAAGACAAGGCAAAACCAACTGTTGTCCCTTTGACAGGGAACCACATCCAAACGAGGAAATCGAGATCGGAGCGCATGGGCCAGGAAAAGGAAGAAGAAGCACAGTACCCACGCAAGAGGACAAAAAGATAACTGAAGATTAAAAATATGGCGAATCCCTCAAGATCCTTTGATCCTAAGGGATTGATACCTCAAGGCTATTTGTATTTTTGGTATTCCCGCCTAGCCATTATGAAAAGGGACAGCGTTGCTAGCCCAAGGGGTGGATTATTGTTGATTTATAGAATTCACTATTGTAATTTGAACTTGGATCATCAACTCTCTTTAAGGAGCGATAGTTGTAACTCTGTTTTTATGATTAATATATAAACTTCGTTGTTGTTTCGTTATCTGATCCTAGAGTAACCGCATCAGTGCGTCCTTGGGGGCTAAGGGCCCGGCCCTAGTGGATCACTTGCTTTCTGTATCATTATTTTCTGATTACAAGTCGTGTGTGGTTTGATTTCCTTTACTTGCTTTACTTAGTGATCTTCTATTCCTGAACATTTATTTCTCTGTTATATTGAATTCATAATTGAATAGTAAGATTATTATTTGCAACTGAAAATGTTATGTTGTTCATTCTGAAATATTATCGCATTGTCTAATTCGGATATTGTTGTTCATTACAGATTGACATTACTGTTCATTTACAGATTGACATTGTTGTTCATTTACAGATTGACATTGATGTTCACTTACAAATTGACATTGTTGTTCCTTTATAGATTGGCATTGTTGTTCACACAGCTACGATTTACCTATAACTATGATTGTTGTTCATTTGGATTACTGTTCCATTATCATCGCAATTTTTGTTCCCTTATAACTGTGGTTAATTCTTATTATGCTAAAATAAGATTACTGATTCAATCATTCTAGATTCGCTATGTGTTTACATTTGATTAAGTTTGTTGTTCAATATTTCATAGACTTACTTAGATTGATGTTCCTTCCCTAGATTGTTGTTCAATTCATTTATTAGTTAAAGGTTGCTATTCAATTCCTTTCGGTTAGGATTGCTGCTTAATTCATTCCTGTAGATTAAGCTTTGATGTTCGATCTTTTCAATAGATTACTTTATGTTCCTTTTCTATTAATTGAATTTTTATTTCTAGCATTCGCTTTGGTGTGAACAGAAAGATCTACAACTGTAGCAAACATTGACTACTACTGTCTAGTTCCCAGATTGGAGATCTTGGCCTTGATTGATTTTCATTTGCATCAGTTTACAAAGGAAAGAGTTATCATTACTGCATCCCTGACTGTTGATTGTTGTAGTTTCTTAAGTGAATGATCTAGTTACAAAGCATTTAAGTTTCTTGCCATTACATTTAGAGTTTGTTTCCAACATTTGTTTACTTTTGTAAAAGCACTATACTACTAGCATTACTCTTGAACAAGTGACCGCCTCAGACTGAGTACACTCTTGAGATAAAAAATCATACATGGATTGATAATTAATGTAGGGTAAATAGAGGTTAAAAAGACCCTTTTTACTGCTCAACAGGTACTTCAGGAGGAAGCCCAGACTTCATCACCAGCAGCCACCTTCCACTTCATCCACCCTAGCCATCTCTTGTTCCACCATCATTTCACTAGTTTTTTTGTCATTTTTCATTAAAATTCCCCTAGATACATTGAGTGAATCTAGCCATCTCTTATCTTGGATATTGCCTCCTAAGTGCTCCTAGACCTTCTAACACCCCATTCCACTCATCACACACCTTTTCCAAGCTTCCCAACACCTCCAATACCTCACAATTAGCTGTCGGTTGTATCTTGTAGGTTTCATGTAATTCCTACAAGATCATCTTGTAGGTTTCATGTAATTCCTACAGGATCATCCTGTAGGTTTTCTTGAAATGACCTGTTTTGAGACCGAATTGATCGGGAACCTCTATGATGTCACAAAAAGCCTCCTAGGACCCTTCCACACCATCCAACCACTCCATAAGACTTATATCCGTCCTCAATCACCTTCCATCCCCCTTTCACATCCACAAGAACAATTAATTTGCATACTTTATTTTGCCTAAAAAAAACCAAAAAAATTGAATACAGATTTAGTCTAGTTTTCTTGCTAACACATTAATATGGTTTGATTCTCTTTACTTCTATAGCTTAGATAGTAGCATTAGTTTAGTGATGATTTAGAAATTCTGCTTAGCATAGTTGTTTAAATGGTTAATTTGGATATGGTGTTATTTAGCTTACATGTCATTTTCTTCATTACTCTCTTAGAATATATTTTTTTCTTCTTCCATCGAAGAATCAAGATTCTTCTGACTCTGTAGAATTTTGGCTTGGAACCCATAGGGTATCTCGCCGAATGAATAGTGACAATAGGCAAAACCTTCACTTTTACTTGTGCATATAGCACTGTCACCTCCAAGTTTGTACGAACCTCGGGTTGATAAGTAAAGCTGGTAGCCCAAGAGTTGCAGCATCCTTATTTCAATACTGGTGCTCATCAACTCCATCAAGTTAATAAACCATTTATAGAAAGGATCAGCTGCGATGGCAGGATGGAGGGGAGCAGGTGGAGCTCTAGCTTTAGGGGCATATAATTGACAAATGGGATAGTGTTTGACTGCCTCAATGCAATCGCTAAAGAGAGAAGGCCAAAAGTATCTGACGCACATGATTTTTTGTGAAGTAGCCATTCTAGAGAGATTAATGATGCAAGTACTAGTGTGGTAGGAATTGAGCACTTTCTCATCTTCAACATGGGTGAGACAGTGACCGAGGATAATATCAAGACCATGACAATAAATATTGTCATTGATGAGGAGATATTGAGGAGCTTGATGTCGAATATATCATCGATCATCATGAGTAATATGGGGGGTGAATTTCTGGGTTGGTAAATAGGTGAGAAAGTCACCATACCAAGGATCATCTTAAGTTGTTGCAAAAAAGTGTTCATCTGAAAGGTTATCATTTACCGAAAGATCAAGCGCACTAGTAGGAAATTCATAAATGAGTTTAGCAAGGGATAAACCTTTCTTACTCTTGGCTATGACAAATTCTAGATCTAATTCTTGAAGGATAATGATCCATCTAGAATAATTCCCATTAATGATATGTTGGCTCAATATGAAGGCCATGGGGTTAGAATTAGTCACAAATTTGGTGGTACACATAATGATATAATGATGAAGTTTTTGAATAGGGAACACAAAAATCAACACCAACTTTTCTTAATGAGAATAGGACATATGAGGACTCTTAAAGTTATTATGGAAATAATAGATGACATGCTCATTTCCAAAACCATATTCTTGGATTAAGACCCTGAAAATTGAATAGGTTGAAACAAAGATATACAGGATGAAGTGATGTTCAAATTTAGGTGGGCTAATCAAGGGACCAGAAGTTAGATCATGTTTGAGAGCATCAAATGACTCTTGAGCTTTGTCGTCCCAAATAAATGGAATTTTATATTGAAGGATTATAAGAAACCCATACGCAGTGGTGGCATAGTCAGGAACAAGCCAACGAAGAAAGTTGGCTTTTCCTTGGAGACTTCGTAACTGGTGAAGGGTGTGAGGAGGAGGAAGTTCAAGAATTTATTGAAATTTGAGAGGGTCAAGAGTGATGCCATATTTGGACACAATGAAGCCCAATAGTTGGCTAAAAGGAACAAAAAATATGCACTTAAGGGGATTGAGGATAATGTTATACTTTCAACATCGAAGGAATATGGTACGTAAATCATGAAGGTATTGTGACCAAAGCTTGGAATGAGCAGTGAGATTTTCTAGATATGCAAGGATAATGTGATCCAAGTCATGAAAACAGTATGACATGGAATACTGAAAAGTGGCTCCAACATTATTTAAACTGCAAGGCACGACCCTATAAGAAAAATTTCCCCATGGACTAGTGAAGGTGATTTTCAGATGACCAGCATGACGAATATGTATCTGATTATATCCAAAGAATCCATCCATAAAGGAAAGAGCCTCATGCCTAACACACTCCTCAATGATTTGTTCTATGAAAGGTGTGGTAAATTTGTCTTTAGGAAAAATTTTATTTCGATTTTGAAAGTCTGTGTAGACACGAATGGTGCCTTGCTTCTTTAGAACAGGAATAAGATTGGACACCCATATGGTGTATTCAATGGGGTAAATGAAACCATCCTCCTTGAGCTTATCAATTTTAGCTTTGATAGCATAATGCTTGGAAGGATGGATAGGCCTTTGATTTTGGTGAATAGGAATGGCATCAGGCCAAGTGACGATGTGCTGTTCAAAAATGGTGGGATCAAATCCAGGCATCTCGGAATAAGACCAGGTGAAAACATCACGAGCTTCTTTGAATAACTTAGTGTAAGCATCAATTTCATCTGGGGTGCACTGTGCCACCAAGGTGATATTTTATTTGATCCGTGGTTTATTCAAAATGTTAATTTTAATGGTAGGGGAAATGTTATCCATATTTACTTCTCCAAAAGCTTCTGGTTCAGGAATGGTTTTTCTAAACCAATTGACGTCACCATGGATCAAGTCTTTGGATTCCACAACATATTAATCATGGGTTTGCTATGGAAGGAAGTATGCATGATGGTGCATATCATCCCAAAGATAATTAGGGATGGTGATGGCTTCCATGATGCCTTCATCAGAATTAAACATGGGAGGATGGGAGGAAGAGATACGACATGTGCATCGTCAAAAGTGGTATACGGATGACTAGTAGATGTGACATCTATTGATATTGAGATTGAAGTGTTAATTGAAGAAGGCTCAACTGAATCAAAAAATCAAATTACAAGAGTGTCCCATTAGATTGATCCCATGGATGACGATAGGTAGACAATAGGGGAAAAACTATTTGTCATCTCGACATCATGAAGGGGAATCACAATGGTGGGTTGGGAAACCGCCTATTCTGGCATAACAGTGGGACCAAAACTCACAGGTAGAGGATAAGTGGAATCACTATGAGCGGCATCTAACTCGCAAAGCACTTGAATTGTATCATGAAAATATTTGAGACAGGGATAGTGATGGGAATAATGGCCATCATTATCACACAATGCACAACGGTGATTCATGTGTAAGGATATTTTCTTATTAACTTACTTGGGTAAGGTGACATGGGCCTCAAGAATGTTAGATTCATGAAAGGTATCATACACCACATTCTTAATATGGGGGAGTTAAGGACAATTATTGGTGGCGAGCCCAACAACATAACACAAAATGGATGGGGGAGCAGGCTTTGGCCATTTAGGAGGAACTGGAGTTATTTGGGGTGCCTTGTCTTTGGGTCCCTTTTTCTGGGATTTCCCCCCCTCATCATATGTTTTTGTAACAAGGTTGGCTTCTTGTTGAGGTTTTTGTGGAAAAGAAGCAAAGGAAGGGGTAAGAATAACATGTTGAACTGGGGTCAAAGTTGTGTAAGGTTTGAGTTGATTAGAAGGAGTGTTTACGAGAGGATCAACGTACCATACTGGGATCCCCAATGTAATGTTAGGTAGACTTAACATAGCCATTACAGGGGTAGAAAATATTCTAGTTGGTGGGAATAAGGAAGGTATTTGACCAGAAGGGTAATGACTTGGGGGAACTTCTCTCCGATGGTTAAGACCTCGTGGAATGGTTCCAGACTGAAAATGGATGGGAGAGATACCAGTAGAAGGAAATGGGCATGGACGAATTGTAACTCAAGGTTGGGTTGAGTTGGGAGAAAAAGGTTGCAGAGGGGAAAGATGTTATGAAAGCATACCAAACCATTTGCTAGTGGTCTATGATGTTTGAAGCATGAAAATATTGGATGAGCTAGGCTCAAAAGGATAGGTGGTTGGCCATAATAAGCCTCAAGCAACATGGAATATTTACAGACTCGAGGAGACACATCGTGAAGGGAAGTGATAGTCTTATTTCCAGTCATTGATGAGTTAGTGGTAAGAGGCGATATCTTCGGTTGAGGTTCATAATAAGTCAACTGATCAATAGTAACGATATTTTCGTTATAGGGGAAGAACATCTTGCGAATGATAGACTCTGTAGCTTATCTAGAAGCGATGGCTTCTATCCATTTAGTAAATAGTCAGTGGCTGTCAAAATCCATTTATGCTAGGCTGAGGAGGATGGGTGAATTTCCCCAATGAAGTCTAAACCCCATTTTGAAATGACATTTCTATCGATATGGGTTTTAGGGGAAAAGGTAATAGCTTTTTCATGCCTTCAAATATTTTCATTTGTGGTAGGAGGTCACATATTTCTTGACATCTGTAAAAGGGTAGGCCAGTAAAAACCTTCCCTTAAAATCTTATCAGCAGTTGTTTTCTAGTATAGGTGTCCTCCACACTCTCCTGCATGAAATTCTTGCATAAATTTTTTAGCTTCATCTTTTAATAAACAATTGAAGAAAATTCCACAATTATCTTTCCAAAATAAAGCATTGTCTATGATACAATATTTCATTGATTTCATTTTCAAAAATCTAGTTTTAGTTCTAGATAAACCAGGAGGAGCTTGTAGGTTTAGTAAAACAAATACGATATCTACATACCAGGGTGAATATATGAAAGCTTCACTGATCTGTGGAGTTGCCATCTCTTCCTGATCAACTAGGGCACCAATGAAATTTATATCTAAGGCCTGACAATTTGATTCAACGATGAGCTTAGCTAAACCTTGGCCCTTGATAAGTTTTGTAGGCTTTATTTCAATTTCATATTCCAAAATGGTAGCAATCCATTTGCCTCTCTTTCCTTCAGGCCCATTCTATGTTAAAATGTCCTTTACTACTGAATTTGAAACATATGCAATGATGTGTGAGTATAAAATGTACACTCTTAAATATTTAATAACCTTTACTAAAGCAAGTGTGTGTCTTTACATTATGTTGTACTTTAGTGTAGCATCTCTCAAGGATTTGTTGAAAAATGAAATAGGATGCTTATAACCTTGATCATTCTTTTGCAACAAGACTACTGCAATAGTATGTTCTGAAGCAAAAGAAAAAATTATAAAATCTTTTTTGAAATCACGACTTATGAGGACACGTGTTTTACTAAGGGCTTCTTTGATTGCCTCAAAAGACTGCTTAGCCTCTATTGTCCACTTAAGTGCTGAATCTTTCTTTAACATGTTATTCAATTCTTTAATTAGCTCTGCTAAGTTAGAAATGAATCTTCTAAGAAAAATTATTTTATCTAAGAATGATTGTAATTCTTTAATGTTCCTAGGATGAATGATGTTTAGGATTGCCTCTATTCTAGCTGGATCTATTCTAATTCCATATTTTGATATTATGTGTCCCAAGATTTTACCTTCTTCTAGCCCAAAGAGTGTCTTTTTGGGATCCAAGGAAATATCAAATTTTCTACATTTAATAAAAGCTCTTCTTAGGTGATCTAGATGTTCATTATCTGATTTGGAAAACACTGTGATGTCATCTTAGTAAACAACTAGAAAGTCATGGATTTCTTTTGCAAAATCTATGTCCACTGCTCTTTGGAATGTTGCTCCAAATTGAATTAATCCAAAAGGCATCGTTAAATACATGAAAGTACCCCAGGGAGTGGTAAATGCAATATTTTCTTGATCCTATGGTTAAACTAAGATTTGGTTGTATCCAAAGAATCCATCAAGCAATGAAATTCTGGATGACCCTAATATCCTATGGAGAATGTGGTTCGTTTTAGGGAGTGGATAGCTATCTTTTAGTGATACTTTGTTCAAGTTTCTGAAATCAACACAGAGTATGATTTCTCCTATTTTTAATCTTGTGGTGACTAAATTAGAGACCAATCTGAATATCTAATTGGTCCTATGATTTGTGCATCATACATCCTTTTTACTTCCTTTTCAATTAATGGCATAAGAACTAGATTAATTCTCCTATGGTTTTTTTTAAAGGGTTTCTAATCTTCTTTGATGGGTATCTTATGTTGAATAATGCTGGTATCATAAGACATGAGGTCTTCATAACTCCAGGGAAGGACATCTTGAAATTCTTTAAATAGACTTATGTATTTTAGCTTTTCATTTGGAGGTATTGCTTTGGATATTTTGATAATCTTGGGTTTTTCTTGTTGGCATTATGACACAGGTGTTGTCCTTAATGGAAACTCACTCAGATGATAGATCATAGTACGCAGGTTAATAGCACAAATTTACAGGTCAGACTTTAGAGAGTGAATAAAGAGAGGTATACGCAGGTTCACCATTGGCCAAGTCGCGTATACATGCAGGTTCACTATATAATAGTCGCGTATACGTACACACACACTTTCACAAAAGGAAATGCGTGTATACCTTGGAAAACTAAGTTTTTGATCCGAAGTATTTGGTCCAAGGTATCGGGTCCGAGGTATTGACCCTAGGTACTGGTCCTAAGTGGTTTCGGTCCATGGTATTGAGAAAGGCCTAAAAACTATAAAAGGAGGAGAAGATCATTAGGCTAGGGTGTGCAAGTATCGAATATCTGATGAAGTGTGAGATCTCATATGTAGGTTATTGGCTTATGGTGATGTGCTTGATCTGAACCAAGGATGAACCTTGGCATTTGATGAAGGATAAGATCTAATGATGTATCAGGATCTTAAGGCTTAAAGTGAATTATCTTTATGTGGTTTGATCACGTATCTAAATAACTTGCACATGCTGTAGTCCGTAAATATGATGATTTGGGTATGGCTGAAGTCTGGAATAGTTGTAATGTTTAAGTCATCATTTACAGATCTATACGCATGTTCAATTTAGAAAAGGAGCATATACATGCTAGTTCTGCATATCAAAGCAGTGTATACATCATAAATTTGATTTGCAGATCTGTACGCTTTCTTTGAGGAAAGAACGTATAGTATGATGTTGGTTGCGTATACCTTATAAAATATGTTATAGTTGCTTCTGTTTGCTATTGCAGTGTTCTGGGTTCTAGCTTGGGTTTTGGTTACTGTATTATGGTGACAACATTTTGAATGATCAGATTGATGGGTTGCCAAAGTGATTGATTGATTCAGTTGTGATTGGTTCAAAAGGAGATTGGTTGATGAAGATATATTTGATGATTGAATGATTTTGTTGATGGATCCAATCTGAAAATTTATGAAACGTGGTCCTTGGAAGAAAAGAGAAGCTTGTAGCCTTCTGTAGGTCGGCACCTAAGTACTAGTAAACATATCAGCTAGTACAAGAGCTAGTTGGTTGTAGCTCCCTTCCAGTTGTAGAAGTTGGAGTAACAAGAGCCTACGTATTTGTAGGATTGCGGCAGTACAAAAATTGTAAACTGGATTTTCTTATTATTAAAAGAAGACATAGACGACAATAGTAGGTGGTTTTCACCCACATCAGGTTTCCACCTTATATCTTGGTGTTCATGTGTGTTTCATATGTGTGATGCTTTATTCTGTTTTTACTACACTGTCTAATGAATTCCTGATATACTGGTTAAAGTTCAATGCATGATAATTTGGGTAAATCAAAAGATCTCTACATATACACTGGTTACATTATGTAAGGTTGCGTATACACGCGAGTTCACTAAGCTGAAGTAGCGTATACAAATTGGTTTTGAAAATTAAATTATTGATCTGATAATACTGATTCACCCCCCCCTATCGGTATTATTTCCAACAATTGGTATCAGAGTAGGTCCTTCAAAAGAAGCTTGATCACTTGAAGGTAGATCCAGCATCATGAGTAATCAAGAAAGTGGGGGATCCATTAGACCGCCAATATTTGATGGGAGAAACTTTGTTTATTGGAAGGTAAGAACCAAAACCTATCTCCAATCACTTGGAACAGATGTCTGGGAAATCGTGGAAGGAGGATATACATTTCCATTAGCAATTCCTACAGATATGGCAGGTAAAAAGCAATACAAAACCAATGCCAAGGCTATCAATACATTATTGGGAAGTCTGTCATAATCAAAGTTTGTCAAAGTTATGCAGCTCAAATCAGCCAAAGAAATATGGGAAAAAATCATTCTAAGCTACAAAGGAGACTCTCGGGTAAAACGTGCTAAACTGTAAACTCTCAGAATTCAATATGAAACTCTCAATATGCACAATGATGAAAGTATAGCTAGTTACTTGTTACGCATAGATGAGGTTGTTAATTGCATGAAGAATCTGGGTGAAGAGATAAAGGAAGTTACCTTAGTTGAAAAATTTCTAAGATCCTTGTCTGCTAAATTTGAATCAAAAGTATCTTCCATAGAAGAAATGTAGGAACTACAGACTATTACTATGACATAGCTTCACGGAATCTTAACTACATTTGAGATGAGAAAAGGAGGTCCATCAGATATGAGAGAAGCCACATTTAAAGCTTCAACAAAAGGAAAATAAGAACTCAATGAATCAGGACATATTTCAGAAGAAGAAGATGAAGTAAACTTTGTCAAGAAGCTTCAATGGGGTTCCAGAAGATTCAGAGGTAAACTACCTTTCAAATTTTTTGCTTGTGGTAGAGTTGGTCATTATGCTGCCAAATGTCCTCATAATGATAAAAATTATAAATGGAAGAAATCTGCAAAATGGAATAGAAAACAAATTGTAAGTAAAAAGAGCTACTATACTCATGAAGATAGCGATGGTTTATCAAATAGTGATGAAGATGAAAATAGTAATGACTATAGACTTGTGATGGCTTATGAATATGATGATTTCTTGGATGCTTTAGATGAAGATGACCTTTATGAAGAAATATCTAAACTCAAAATCTATTTAGAAGAAAAGAATATGATTATAGATACCTTGACATACCAACTTTCTGAAAGAGAAAAACACAATGAAAATCTAGGATGTGAAATTGTGGGTCTAAGAAAGGATCTTGAGAAAAAAAAAATCTCTCAATATTATATTTGCTAAAGGATCAGAAACCTTAAATGAAATTATCAAAGTGCAACGTTCTCCTCTGATAAAGATAGGTCTTGGATATACTGAAGAAGCATCTCAATCACAGAAGCCATCAACCTCCACTAAAATCTACCTTGATGCATCAAAGAGCAGTGGATAATTTGACAATCATCAACAAAGGCATAAAGCAGATCACCGGGTAAATCAGGCTCAATTTACTTCAAGGATGAATAGAAGCCACAACCAACCTTAGGTAAATCGTACTCAATTTGCTTCAAACATGAATATCAATAGAAACTACAATCACCAAGTCAGTAGATTCAATAATCGTAGGAACTTCTTTAATGGTCAATGTTTCTCATGTCATAATTTTGGACACAAAGCTCCTCAATGTGTTGCTTACAAAAACATCATGAATAGAGAAGCATGAAATCAAAGGAATGTGACAGGGATCAAGAACAGTTCCCATAATAACTTTTCTCTTCTTGAAAATTAAATAGAATGCTCAATATGTAACAACTTTTTCCATGAAGAATCTGAATGTAGGAGTAAATTTCTACAAATATCTCAAAAGGAGAAAAATCCATTAAATCCAAAAATATGTTGAAAGAAAGAACTGCAAATAGAAAGATGTGGTATAGCCTTGTATGCAGAAGGACAAGAAAACCAGTGGTACATCGACAGTGGATGCTCAAAACACATGATAGGTGACAAAGAAAAACTATACTCATATAATGCCTTAGAAAAGGAAAAGAGTGTCTCATTTGGAAATGACACTCCTGCTGTCATAAAAGGTAAAGGCTTTGTTTTCTTGAAAGAAAAAGTTAAAGCTGGGAATGTTATGTATGTTGATGGCTTAAAGAATAACCTATTGAGTGTGAGTCAAATGTGTGATCAAGGAAATGAAGTAGTGTTTCGATCAAATGGATGTGTTGTTCGTGAGATTGATACAGGAGAAACTATGATAGAGGTTACATGAACTCCAAACAACCTATACATACTCAAGGGAGGACAACAACTATGCTATTTAAGCAAAAATGATGAAAACTGGCTATGGCACAGAAGATTGGGACATCTAAGCTTTTCTCAAATAAGAAAAGCATGCAGATTCCAGGCTGTTCGTGATCTTCCAGATATCAACAATCCTGAAAATACTATATGAAAATCATGTCCACTCGGTAAGAAAACTAGATCACGAACAAATGGCTTGTGCTATGCTAGATGAATTTGGAACTCCTGCAACTTTCTGGGGTGAAGCTGCATTCACCGTCGTCACTATTCTCAACCAAGAAAATGTTTGAGTAAACAACACTCAAACTCCACATGAACTTTGGCATGGTAAGACTCCTACTGTAAAATACTTCAAAGTTTTTAGAAGCAAATGTTACATCAAAAGGACTGATGAAAAACTTGGTAAGTTTGAACCTAGAGCAGATAAATGTATTCTTCTTGGCTACTCTTCCCGAACTAAAAGATATAAATGTTATAATAAAAGACTTGGGAAAATTATTGAAAGTATTGATGTTGTGGTTGATGAAGCATGCAAAAATCCAAAATAGATAAAAACCGAAGATTATGACAATGAAGAAGATGAGGATCATTTTCCCACATCAAATCACATTGATTTTGAAGAAGAAACCAATGAAGCACCATAAGAAGAGATAACGCTAGAAGAAAAAACTGCGTCCAGGTATGTTTAGAAAAATCATCCAGAAACTCAAATTTTAGGGGAAAAAGGGGCAGGTGTGCAGACAAGAAGAAATTTTTCAAAGCCTCAAGCTATCTAGCATTACTATCTTCCACTAAACTTCAAAATGTAAATGAAGCATGCAGAGATGAATGTTGGCTCAAGGTCATGAATGAAGAAATTGAGAAAATTGAATATAATAATACTTGGGAATTAGTTCCTAGACCTCATGATAAGAATATCATAAGAACCAAATGGATATTCAAAAAAAAGCTGAACGAAAATGAAGAAGTTATCAGAAACAAGGCTAAACTTATTTGCAAAGGTTATGCTCAACAAGAAGGTATAGATTTTGAAGAAACTTTTGCACCTGTTGCTAGACTTGAAGCCATAAGAATATTTCTTGCTCTTTCTAGTTTTCAGAAATTCAATGTATACCAAATGGATGTAAAATCTGCCTTTCTTAATGGAGACTTAAAAGAAGAATTCTATATTGAACAACCATAAGGATTCATACTTGGAAATGATGTAAAACTTGTATACAAAATCAAAAAGGATCTCTATGGTCTAAAACAGGCTCCAAGGACCTGGTATTACTATCTTGACAAATATCTCCACCAATAGGGTTTTTCAAAGGGGTCAGCAGATAACAATCTATATACAAAGATTGACCCTAGTAAATTGCTAATAATTATTGTTTATGTTGATGATATCATTTTTGGTAGCAATGAAGAATCCATGAGTCATAATTTTGCTTCAGTAATGCATCAAGAATTTGAAATGTCCTTGCTTGGTGAGCTTACCTACTTTCTTGGTCTACAATTTCAGCAAAATAAAGATGGTATTTTTCTCTCACAAACCAAATATCTCAAACAGATCCTGAAAAAGTACGACATGAAAGATTCTAAACCAATATTTACCCCAATGGTAACAGGATGTAGTCTCAGCTCAAATGATTAATCAGCAACGATACATCAACCAACTACAAATCCATGATTGCCAATCTACTTTATCTAACAGGTACCCAACCTGACATCATGCATGCAGTAGGAATAGTTGGAAGATTCCAAGAAAATCCAAAGGAATCACACCTTCAGGCAGTCAAAATGATTTTCAAATATCTTTAAGGAACATAGAACGTTGGTTTATGGTATCCTAGAGATATAGATCTTACACTTCATGCATATACAGATGCAGATTGGGTAGGAAGTGTTGATGACAGAAAAATCACTAGTGGTGGTGCATTCTATATGGGTTCCAGGTTAGTGTCTTGGTTCATCAAGAAACAAAGTTCAATTGAATTATCTGTAACTGAAGCAAAATACATGGCTACTGCATCTTGCTACAAAAAACTACTTTGGATGATGCAAACCTTGCAAAACATTCAGATCACATGTACTCCACCCATCTCCATTCTATGTGATAATACAAATGCCGTCAGTGTTTCAAGGAATCGATTCATGCACTCCAAGACCAAGCACATACCCATCAAATATCATTTTCTACAATAACAAGTGCTTGAAAAAAAGGTCAAATTGGAGTATATTCCCTCCAAAGAATAGGTTGCTGATATATTCAATAAGCCACTACCTAGAGAGACATTTGAATATCTCAGACAAAAGTTGGGAATAGTTGCTGCATCATCCTGCTATTATTGCCTATTTTCCTCAGAGAAAGGTGGTTATACGCGAGTTGCATGAAGCATAGTTGTGTACATATGCGTGTTTCTGACAGCACAGTTGCGTATATGTTGGTTTGAAGAAAAGCAGTGGGCCAGACTCAGGAAAAAGGGGTCTGCTATGTTTCTGTCAACTATCTGCTCTGTTTGATGATGGTTACAATCTGCTAATAACACATGGAAAATATCTTGATCCTCGTAAATTTGTTGATATCCTTATGTGTATCTGATTGATGATGATGCTTTGATATCTCTTACTGACATATGCAATGATCAGATCTGATAGTGAACAGGTGGAACAGGTTCATAGGGAGAACATGGTTGCTGGTCTGGATGTTGATTGGCAAATGCTATTGATGATAGTTTCTTATGATTATCATGGTCTTGTTTAAGATATTTGGACTCTGTTCTATATTTCATGTATATCATTCAATGTAAAGGTCATGAAAATAACTAACTTGTAACCCCACTATGCATGGGACGGATGATGTAATGTTTCTTATATAAACAACTGGTATATCCCCACTTGGTTGGGTGGATGAGTCAAATTTGGTATATCCCCATTTGGTTGGGAGATGGATGTATATATGAGTCTTTGGTGATAGGAAGGTCATTGGTGATGTATGTATAGATTCATGTTATCTTTTTGCATACCTTGCTTGTGCTTAGGGAAAGCATGGACTCAATCATGGGAGCTCAATCAGAACACTTCAACATATCAGAGAATTCAACATGTACTCAGGGGGGAGAATGACCCTTTGCCCTTGATGTCAAAGGGGGAGAGAGACTTGGTGTTGCCATCAAGTCCAAAGGGGGAGATTGTTGGAATTATGACACGAGTGTTGTCCTTTATGGCAACTCACTCAGATGACAGATCACAGTATGCAGGTTAACAACACAGTGTTATAGATCAGACTTCACAGAATGAAGAAAGAGAGGTATATGTAGGTTCACCATTGGCCAAATTGTGTATACACGTAGGTTCATTGTATACAAGTCATGTATACGTACACACGCACTTTCAAAAAAGGAAAAGCGTGTATACCTTGGAAAACTAAGTTTTTTGTCCGAAGTATTTGGTCCATGGTATTTTGATCCATGGTATTGGTCCAAGGTATCGGGTCTGAGGTATTGACCCTAGGTATTTGGTCCAAGGTATTTGTCCTAAGTGGTTTTGGTCCATGGTATTGAGAAAGGTCTACAAACTATAAAAGGAGGAGAAGATCATTAGGCCAGGGTGTGCAAGTATCGAATATCTGATGAAGTGTGAGATCTAATATGCAGGTTATTGGCTTTTGGTGATGTGCTTGATCTGAACCAAGGATGAACCTTAGCATTTGATGAAGGATAAGACCTAATGATGTATCAGGATCTTAAGGCTTGAAGTGAATTATCTTTATGTGGTTTGATCATGTATCTGAATAACTGGCACATGTTGTACTCTGTAAATATGATGATTTGGGTATGACTGAAGTCTGGAATAGTTGTAATGTTTAAAACATCATTTACAGATATGTACGCAGGTTCACTTTAGAAAAGGAGCGTATACATGCTGGTTCTGCATATCAAAGCAGCACATACATCATCAATTTGATTTACAGATCTGTACGCTAGTTCGCTTTGAGGAAAGCGCGTATGCATGTAGGTTCGACACATGGAAGTAGTGTATACCTTATAAAATATGTTTTAGATGCTTCTATTTGTTGTTGTTGTGTTCTGGGTTCTAGCTTGGGTTCTGGTTATTGTATTATGGTGAAAACATTCTGAATGATCATATTGATGGGTTGTCAAAGTGATTGATTGATTCGGTTTTGATTGGTTCAAAATGAGATTGGTTGATGGAAATATATTTGATGATTGAATGATGTTGTTGATGGATCCAATCTGAAAAATTATGAAACCATGGTCCTTGGAAGAAAAGAGAAGGTTGTAGCCTTCTGTAGGCCAGCACCTGCGTACTAGTAAATATATCAACTAGTATAAGATCTAGGGGGTTGTAGCTCCCTTCCAGTAGAAACTAGAGAATGAGAGAAGGTTGTAGCCTTCTATAGGTAGAAGCCTGCATATTGGTATAAGACTGCACTAGTACAAAAATTGTAAACATACTTTTATTATTATTAAAATAAGATAGAGACGACAGCAGCAGGTGGTTTTCACCCACATTGGGTTTCCACCTTATATCTTGGTGTTCATGTGTGTTGCTTATGTGTGATGCTTTATTCTATTTTTACTGCACTGTCTAATGAATTCCTGATATACTGGTTAAAGTTCAATGCATGATAATTTGGGTAAATCAAAAGATATCTGCATATACACTGGTTGCATTAAGTACAGTTGCGTATACACACTAGTTCACTAAGCTGAAGTAGCGTATACAAATCAGTTTTGAAAATTAAATTATTGATCTGGTAATATTGATTCACCCCCCTCTCAGTATTATTTCCAACAATTCTTCTATTCCTATGTTACATTCTTCTATATTTGATATTAAAGGCTCCATTTTTGGTTTTCTAGCTACATCATTTGAATTAAATGAGTCTTCTAATGGGATAATCCCTTAGGCAAAAAGTTATTTTTAAGGTTTAAAATCTCAGAATCATCATTGATTATTTCTTCTATTTCTACCTTTTCCAACTTATCTATTTCTACTTTAGTGAATTTAGTGGGTTTATGTACAGTATTTACATCGATATTACCATCTATGATGTCATCTATTGTACAATAAGTATCTATGTTACAGTTTTGGAATTCTCCCTCAACATTCATGAAATCATAGATTTGAGAATCTTATGAAAAAATCTTCCAATATTTCAAATTATCAGGTAGAACAGGTCGGTGTCTTACTTCTACAGTGTACTATTGGTTGGGTTGAAAAGGTAATATGAAAGTGCTAGCAAAGGTAGCCAAACTGTGAGCTTGCATGTTCTGTTTCCTTGGAATAATAGCAAAATTAATTTCAAGTAGTTCTTTAATTAGGTCTAGAAAAATTTCTCTATATTGGCTCAGTCTAGGATTATTCACAGAATACTCTCCTCTAATTTTTTTTATGATCAATTCAGAGTCTCCCATTACAGAAACTCTCTTGGCTCCAAGTTTTCTCACAATTTGTAATCCTAAGACTAAAGCTTCATACTCTCCCATGTTATTTGTGCATTTAAAATTTAATATAAAGGCATGACCTTCAGAATGGTTATTTTCCATGTTATGAATCCAAACTCCTACACCTGCTCCTAATCTATTCACTGAACCATCAAAGTCTAAGTGCCACCTTGATTCATGAAATATGTTTTCACTGTCAGGTGCTTTGTATTTTTCTTCTGGACCTGTGATTTCATTTCTTCCATTGTCTGAATTATACAAGTTAAATGATTCCATATCAGAATGCATGGAGTATATAGGGTAATTCTATGGTTTTTCTGAACTACTTACCATGTATTTCATCAAGGTTTCTCTATAAAGATTTCTTTGCTAACCAAATATATATATGGTAGCATATGACATGTCTAACTATAGGGATCCCTGCAATTTTGCTCCCCATGAACGAGATAATAGCATTCCATAATTGGGTGGGATATCAGCAACTACTATGTCCATGACAATACTCTTTGCTGGGCACTAGACTAGAGTTACACACAAATCTTTAATTAGGCCAAGACATTTGACTTGACTAGAATCAAACGAAAACAGGTCCTTGTAGGGTTTGGTGATATCTATGTTTAATCTTTCCATGATTGCTTTAGGCATTGGGTTATGGGATGCCCCTGAATCTAGCATAGTTGTTGAAAATAGCAACAAGACATGCTAAAAATAGAAGTGCTAAAAATATCACTGCTATAAATAGCAGATCAGGTACTAGTGTTGGACATAGCAGCAAGGAATGAAAAATGGAATTGATATAAATAGAATTTCTAAAAATAGAATTTCAGGTTATATTCCTATTTTAGTTAGTCCCTGAACTAAAATAGAGAAATAAAATTCGAATTTGATCTTAGCAGCTATTAGTAAAATAATTAATTAATTCATCTTGAGTTTATTAGTTGTATAAAATCAAACATGAAGTCTATGTGGGGACATGCAACAGTTTCTCCATTAATTGAGGAATTTATCCATCAATTAAAGAGATAAGGAGTCTAGTTAGATTAATTCAAACCGTTTGTTGAATTAATTTTGAGTTCAGTTAGTTAATGCTTGCATTCATGTAACTGTTGCTCTCCAAATAACTGAATATTCTCTGATAAATAACTCATGCATGTTAGTTCAGTTAGAGACCCAGTTGAGATCAGATGGAGGGACAATGTACTATCAGTTGGAGGATTTTTCCTATATAGGAAACTCATCCATGCAGAAGGAATCATCTCCTTCAGGTTTGTGTAGTTATTTATGAGCTAAGTGAGTAGCGTGAGGTGGGAATTCACACAAGTGGAAGCACTGGACCCCAGGAAAAACCACGCAAGGAAATAGGAGGCTTAGAGGGCAGAGGAGAAGGTTGTGAGAGCTTTTGAATGTCTATGAGCAACATTGTTTGATTGCAGAGAGAGCAGGATAGCTTGAGAGCTTATTCTTTTTGTAACTCGAACATATTTCCACTTGTATGATAATACAGAGATTGGGGTTTTAGGCTGAGGCTTTCCCCGGGTTATTTCTTCTGTGTTATGTGCGATTGATTTCTCATTCTCATTTATATGTGTTCTCATTGATCTTGCTCATATTCGATTAAGCTTCCGCAAAGTTTGTTGCAGAAGTAGATCTTGTATTTTGCTTTAGTCTATTGCATAATCTGTTGATCTACAGTGGGAATTTCTACATGGTATCAAAGCAAAGGTGATCAAAGTGAAGAACAGTATACAAGAAAGGAGAAGTTCGAAGTTTGAGGTTCTTGAATATAGAAAGCGAGTTATTATCACATCTCAATTTCACCAATGGCATTCAATGGTTGAAAATGTGAGTATGCCCTTGATGGCAACTCGAATTATATAGCCTATAAGGATCACATGGAAGCAATATTAGAGGAAAATGGTATAAAGGACTTCATTGATCAAGAAGTCCCTAAGGCGGCAACAGCTAATGCTATGGAATTGGCGGAATGGAAGAAATGTGTGGCTAGAGTGAGGAGAATCCTCCTGGAGGGAGTTCGAGACCACATTATCTCGAGCCTCCATGGGAAGGAGACACAGTTTTTGATGTGGAAAACATTGAAAGATCTATATCAGAATAGAAATGATTAGAGGAAGCTGGTGCTGAAAGACAAGCTTCGTAAAATCAAGTGTGAAAAGGGCAACACGATCTCTACATCTCTAGACAAGCTCACCACCTGCAGGGATGATCTTGGAAGTGTAGGAATCACGACAGCCAATGATGACATGGTGAGTCTTGCACTCCTCGATCTTCCTAAGAGCTGGCATAGCTACCAAGACTCGGTTAATGGAAGAGAGAAACTGCCAGATTGGGAACGACTTTGGTCGGGTCTGATCTAGGAGGAGATAAGAAGAAGCACCAGAGATGATTCTTCATCCAAGGAGGATGAAGAAAATTGCAACTTAGCAAGTAAGGTGAAGAAAGGGAAGGAGAAGGATTCTCATCCCAAATCAAGTTCTTCCCATGGTGGGAAGAAGTTCGAAAAATCAAAAGTGTGATGCTTTTATTGTCATGAGGTGGGCCATTTTGCTACAAATTGCTAATTGAAGAAATCCAAGATGGGATCTAAGGAAGGATCTGAAGGTGAGGCATTGGCCTCACAATTCAAGTTGGATTTCAAGATATTCGCATCATGGTTTCATCCATGGTGGGATGTGGTTGGTTTCTTGACAGTGGAGCTTTTTTCCACATGACATGTGACAAGATTTTGTTCAGTACCTTGGAGGAGAAATATCTCGAGATACTCATAGCGATGGGTAATGATGAAAAGTATAGCATCACAGGCGTAAGAATGGTTTTATTTAAGAGGGAGCATGGAGCTCGCATTACCTTCACTCGTGTCAAGTATGTACCAGGATTGAGGAAAAATTTGGTGTCGATTGCAATGCTGGAAGACAAATGCTATGATGTAGTCTTCAGTAAGGGAAAGGTTTTCCTTACACACATCACCATGAGACAGGTGAAGCATATCGGTTCACGAGTCAAGAACCTATATGCTCTTGAGGTTCAAGATGCATGCAAAGCCTTGAGGAGCAAGGCAACTGTTGGAGACTTGGTGGTTGAGAGGGAGAGTACATTACCTCTCAACATGTAGCACCAGAAGAAGTCTCAAACAATTGTGGAGGAGCCACAATTGGTGAAGCAACTTCAGGAGGTTGTGGAGCAGTCACAATTAGAAAAGCCAAGAGGAGATCGAGTAGAGACATCTACTCATGCAAAGACCTCTAGTAGGGGGGAATTTCGAGCCAAGTGGGCAGAGGGATCACATGCATCCATACCTTTAGATTAGAGGTGGGGTGATGTGGAGTGATAGTCCCAAGAAGGTTGGAATAGGGGTAGGATCATTGAGGTACACAACCTCTTTGATTAGACCTTGCTATGGGAGCCCCGATGAGGAGTAGCAGGATTGGATGAGTGGATAGAGACAGATGTGAATGAAGCAACACAGAGAGTTACAGTGCAGGAATCCCAAGACAACACAGAGCTAGCAGGATGCAACAATGAGAGAGGCACAGGAGTGTTGCACCAGTGCAGGATGGCACAAAGAGGTGTGAAACAGTGTGAGATGCATGGAGTTTTGCAACAGCTCAGAGGTCATAGAGGGAGCACTTTTCAGTGGCAGAGGGAGCTTCAGCATCAGAGGGTGTTTCTAGCCCAATAGGGAGAACAGTTGGGAGTTATTTTGTTTCTAGAGTTGCTGGAGAAATAACACTTGGGATAAGTGTTGCATGCAGAACATTCCAAGGTTCAGGATCGGGTTCAAGTTGAATTCTTTTCTTGTTGAGAGGGAGTGTTAAAAATAGCAACAAGAAATGATAAAAATAGAAGTGCTAAAAATAACACTACTATAAATAGTAGTTCAGGTACCAGTGTTGGACATAGCAGCAAGGAATGAAAAATGGAAGTGCTATAAATAACATTTCTAAAAATAGCATTTCAGGTTAGATTCCTATTTTAGTTAGTCGATGAACTAAAATAGAGAAGTAAAATTCGAATTTGATCTTAGCAGCTATTTGTAAATTAATTAATTAATTCATCTTGAGTTAATTAGTTGTAGAAAATCAAACATGAAGTCGATGTGGGGACATGCAACAATTTCTCCATTGATTGAGGAATTTATCCATTAGTTAAAGAGATAAGTATGAGTTGTAATATTGAGCTGTAATTAGTTGGCTCAGTTAACTGAGTTAAGTCCAGTTAAATTAATTCAAATAGTTTGTTGAATTAATTGTGAGTTCAGTTAGTTAATGCTTGCATGCATGTAACTATTGATCTCCAAATAATTGAATATTCTCTCATAAATAACTCATGCATTTCATTTCAGTCACAAAGCCAGTTGAGATTAGATGGAGGGAAAATGTACTATTAGTTGGATGATTTTTCCTATATAGGAAACTCATCCATGCAGAAGGAATCATCTCCTTTAGGTTTGTGCAGTTATTTCTGAGCCAAGTGAGCAGTGTGAGGCGGGAATTCACACAAGTGGAAGCACTGGACCCCAGGAAAAACTGCACAAGGAAATAGGAGGCTTGGAGGGCAGAGGAGAAGGTTGTGAGAACCTTTGACTGTCTATGAGCATCATTGTTTTATTGCAGAGAGAGCAGGATAGCTTGAGAGCTAATTGTTTTTGTAACTCGAACATATTTCCACTTGTATGATAATACAGAGATTGGGGTTTTAGGCTAAGGCTTTCCTCGGGTTATTTCTTCTATGTTATGTGTGATTGATTTCTCATTCTCATTTATATGTGTTCTCATTGATCTTTCTCATATTCGATTAAGCTTCTGCAAAGTTTGTTGTAGAAGTAGATCTTGTATTTTGCTTTAGTCTATTGCATAATCTGTTGATCTACAGTGGGAATTTCTACATGGTATCAGAGCAAAGGTGATCAAAGTGAAGAACAGTATACAAGAAGGGAGAAGGGAGAAGTTTGAGGTTCTTGAATATAGAAAGCGAGTTATTATCACATCTCAATTTCACCAATGGCATTCAATGGTTGAAAATGTGAGTATGCCCTTGATGGCAACTCGAATTATATAGCCTAGAAGGATCACATGGAAGCAATATTAGAGGACAATGGTCTAAAGGACTTCATTGATCAAAAAGTCCCCAAGATGGTAGCAGCTAATGCCACAAAATTGGTGGAATGGAAGAAATGTGTGGCTAGAGTGATGAGAATCCTCCTAGAGTGAGTTCGAGAACACATTGTCTCGAGCCTCCATGGGAAGGAGACACCATTTTCGATGTGGAAAACATTGAAATATCTATATCAAAATAGCAATGATCAGAGGAAGCTAGCACTAAAATACAAGCTTCGGAAAATCAAGTGTGAAAAGGGTGACATGATCTCTACATATCTGAACAAGCTGACCACTTGCAGGGATGAGATTGGAAGTGTAGGGATCATGACAACCGATGATGACATGGTGAGTCTTCCACTCCTCAGTCTTCCTAAGAGCTGGCATAGCTACCAAGACTCAGTTAATGGAAGAGAGAAAATGCCAGATTGGGAATGAATTTGGTCGGATATGATGCAGGATGAGATAAGAAGAAGCACCAGAGATGGTTCTTCATCCAAGGAGGATGAAGAAAATTGTGCCTTAGCAAGTAAGGTGAAGAAAGGGAAGGAGAAGGATTCTCATCCCAAATCGAGTTCTTCCCATGGTGGGAAGAAGTTTCACAATTCAAAAGTGCGATGCTTTCATTGTCATGAGGTGGACCATTTTGCTACAAATGGCCCACTGAGGAAATCCAAGATGGGATCCAAGGAAGGATTTAAAGGTGAGGCATTGGCCTCATAGTTCGAGTTGGATTTCACGCTCTTTGCATGCATGGTTTCATCCATGGTGGGATGTGGTTAGTTTCTTGACAGTGGAGATTTTTTCCACATGACCAATGACAAGAGTTTGTTCAGTACCTTGGAGGATAAAGATCTGTAGATACTCATAGCGATGGGTAATGATGAAAAGTATAGTGTCACAGGTGTAGGCATGGTTGTTTTTCAGAGGGAGCATGGAGCTCACATTACCTTGATCGATGTCAAGTATGTACCAGGACTGAGGAAAAATTTGGTGTTGATCGCAATGTTGGAAGACAAAGGCTATGATGTAGTCTTCAGTAAGGGAAAGGCTTTCCTTAAACACATCACCACGAGACAGGTGAAGTAGATCGGTTCACAAGTCAAGAACTTGTATTCTCTTGAGGTTCAAGATGCATCCAAAGCCTTAAGGAGCAAGGAAACTACTGGAGACTTGGTGGTTGAGAGGGAGAGTACATTACCTCTCAACATGCAGTGCCAGAAGAAGTCTCAGACAATTGTGGAGGAGCCACAATTGGCGAAGTAGCTTCAGGAGGTTATGGAGCAGTCACAACTAGAGAAGCCAAGAGGAGATCGAGTAGAGAAATTTACTCATGCAGAGACCTCCAGTAGGGGGGAATTTTGAGCCAAGTGAGCAGAGGGATCGCATGCATCCATACATCTAGGTCGGAGGTGGGGCGATATGGAGTGACAATCCCAAGAAGGTTAGAATAGGGGTAGGATCATTGAGGTACCCAAACTCTTTGATTAGACCTTGCTATGGAGCACCAATGAGGAGTAGCAGGACTAGCTGAGTGGGTAGAGACAGATGCGGATGAAGCGGAAGAGAGAGCTACAGTGTCGGAATCCCAAGACAGCACAGAGCTAGCATACTGCAACAATGCGAGAGGCACAGGACTGTTGCACCAGTGCAGGATGGCACAGAGAGGTGTGCAATGATGCGAGATGCATGGAGTGTTTCAACAACTCAGAGGTAACAAAGGGAGCACTTGTCAGTGGCAGAGGGAGCTTCAACATCAGAGGGTGTTTCTAGCCCAACAGGGAGGTCAGTTGGGAATTTTTTTGTTTCTAGAGTTGTTGGAGAAATAACAATTGGGAGAAGTGTTGCATGTAGAACATTCCAAAGGTTCAGGATCGGTTTCAAGTTGAATGCCTTTCTTGTTGAGAGGGAGTGTTGAAAATAGCAACAAGAAATGCTAAAAATAAAAGTGCTAAAAATAGCACTGCTATAAATAGTAGTTCAGTTACCAATGTTGAACATAGTAGCAAGGAATGAAAAATGGAAGTGCTATAAATATCATTGCTAAAAATAGCATTTCGGGTTAGATTCCTATTTTAGTTAGTCCCTGAACTAAAATAGAGAAGTAAAATTCGAATTTGATCTTAGCAGCTATTTGTAAAATAATTAATTAATTCATATTGAGTTAGTTAGTTTTAGAAAATCAAACATGAAGTCTATGTGGGGACATGCAACGTTTCTCCATTGGTTGAGGAATTTATCCATCAGTTAAGGAGATAAGGATGAGTTGTAATTAGTTGGCTCAGTTAATTGAGTTAAGTCCAGTTAGATTAATTCAAACAGTTTGTTGAATTAATTGTGAGTTCAGTTAGTTAATGCTTGCATTCATGTAACTGCTACTCTCCTGAAAACTAAATATTATCTCATAAATAACCCATGCACGTCATTTCAATCAAAGACCTAGTTGAGATCAGATGTAGGGATAGTGTACTATCAGTTGGAGGATTTTTTCTATATAGGAAACTCATCCGTGCAGAACAAATCATCTCCTTCAGGTTTGTGCAGTTATTTCTGAGCCAAGTGAGCAGTGTGAGGTGGGAGTTCACATAAGTGGAAGCACTGGACCCCATGAAAAACTGTGCAAGGAAATAGAAGGATTGGAGGGCAGAGGAAAAGGTTGTGAGAGCCTTTGACTGTCTATGAGTAGCATTGTTTGATTGCAGAGAGAGCAGGATAGCTTGAGAGCTGATTCTTTTTGTAACTCGAACATATTTCCACTTATATGATAATAAAAAGATTGGGGTTTTAGGCTGATGCTTTCCCTGGGTTATTTCTTCTATGTTATGTGTGATTGATTTCTCATTCTCAGTTATATGTGTTCTAATTGATATTTCTCATATTCGATTAAGCTTCCGCAAAGTTTGTTGTAGAAGTAGATATTGTATTTTTCTTTACTCTATTGCATAATCTGTTGATCTACAGTGGGAATTTCTACAATTGCATTATGTAAGATTTTATCATGAACATTTAAGCTAATGTAGAATAGAGGGATACCCCCTTGTTAATGTTTTCCATTTACTTCTGGATCAAATAATTACTCAGGTTGATCATCATTAAGGTTCACAACATCTTTGCCTTCACCTATGTTTAGTGTTTCAGTGATTTGTGCTTTGTATGATTCATTTTTCACTAGCTCTATCAAAGGAGCTGATATTTTCAATTTGGTTATCTCAATCTTAATGTTAAATGGAAATTGAATTTTGGCTAATTGAATGAGTTCTTCCTTAGAAATTGTGGTCTGTGTACTTTTTTCTTCTTTATGAAAACTTGGTAACTCAGTTTGTGTACCAAAAGTTTTGCTTTGAATTTTCTTATTTGGAATAGTTTTAGTAACAGTTGAAGTTTGAGTTTTAGCTGAAGTTATGTCTACAATTTTTGGGGTGGAAGTCTCCTAAGTTCCTCTAGGGAGAATTTTTAGAACTTTGGTTACAGGAGCTTCTGGTATTTTATTAGTTTGGGTTTGGATTGATTTCTTAGTGGGAACTTCTGTATTCTTTTTACTTCTAAGGCTATACTACTTGTGAACTTCATATATAGCAGATTCATAACCTTGTTTGTAGTTGAAGGACTCTCCAGATTCTAATTGTAATTGTTGTAACATGTACAATTCATGTTCTTCCTGAGTAAGAAAAACAACCTCTTCGTTTTTCATCCCTAATAGGTTTATGTGGGTGTCCTCCTCTTCTTCATGGTTTTGTGAACCTTCAACATAATTTTCCTAGAAAGGTGGTCTAATCTGTTGCTCGGGTATAACATCTCTTGTTTTCCAGTATTAGGATTTTTCCTAAAGTTTGGGTTCCTAATTGGGGGTTCTTGTTGATTTTCCCACTGAGATTTCCTTTCCATATTTTCTAATCTATCCATTATCATTTTATACTTTTAGCTAAATTTTTTATCTTACCATCTGAAGTGGATGGTTCCTCTTTAATGGTAACACTTTTCTCATTTCTCATCCTAGCTCTCTTAGCTAATAAATTGGCTTCTACACTAACAACATTACTTTGCATCTGTTCCAATGTTTCAGGGTTTCTTTCTCTCAATTGGTAAGACATATCAGTGTCAAAACCATCACGAAATTTGATTAGTGCCAAGTCTGGTGGAGGTTTGATATTTGTAGGGATTGCATTATAGGTACTGTTGAACATAGTACAATAGTCCTAAACAGATTCATTAGGATCTCTTCTAATGTTTTCATATTCAGACAATATTTGTAGAAGGTTTTTCTTTCTTTCCCATCTATTGATAAAAAATCTATGGAAAGTAGCTAAATCAGAAATATGATTAGCAGGAAACCTTTAAACCATTTTTTGACATCTCCTGCTAGTGTTTGGGAAAATAATCTCATTTTCACATCAGACTCATCAATCTCATGTAACTCAAAATAATCAGTCATTTTATTCACATGTTGTTGGGCAGTATACTGACCAATAGCATCAAACATAAAGATTTTACTTTCATAGTATTGGGGCATGGCATGTAGTTGAGATGGTAAGACCAAAGGTGCATATCTGTCTGCCATGGCTAAGGCTTTGGTTTGACTGGGGGGTAAAGTAGTGGTGCTTGAAGAAGAACTTGAAATGGTTGTAGATGAACTAGATGAACTTGAGATGTTCGGTTGGAGAGGAAGTTGAGGTATGAATGGTTTTGGGGAATGAACTGTAGTGGATATTATAGGTGAGGTGGTAGTAAATGAAGTTGTATTTATAGTTTTTGAAGACTCTGTAGAAATTTCAGGGGTAGCAGTAGTTAGGGCAGCCAATTCAATTGATTCTTGAAGATAAGCTTCGTCTATATGCCTTATCAAAGTTGAGGTTAAAGCTTCTAGTTTGTCAAAAGTATCCAAAACATGTTGATCTAAATCAGGATGTATAGGAACCTTCTTTGATTCAATAAATTGAATGAAATTGGGGTCTATTACAGTATCATGAATTGAATTTTCAGATTTGGTACGAAATGAAAGCTCAAATGGTAAATCAAATTGAAAATCCTCTAAACTTGATATCTCTTTAGGAAGTGAATTTTCTTTAATTAACTGACTACTACTTCCTTGATTTTCTACCTTTTTTGGTTTCCTTAAAATTCTGTCACGATAATCAACTATTATAGCAGGGTTTAGATCTGGATGAGCCCTAGTATAGTGTGTTATTTTGGAAGCCAAAATTTTAAATCTTTTAATTTTTAAATAATTAAATGAAACTTTTTAACAACTCTAAAATGACCTTAAGGTGAAGAGATTATATTTTAAGATTTTCTTTAAGGTTTATTATACTGAGCACTAATCCCTATTATGGTCGCCACTATGTTATCACTCTAAAATTTCCCTAGAGTTGTTATCTTGTATCAAAAGAAATATTAGAGGTAATCACAAACCTACATTTGAGATCAGGATCTAGCCTTCCTAATGCTTAGAGAGGGCTCTCTCTTTATGATTTAACTTTGTTGAGCTAATTGATTTTAGGCTATTTATTTAAGCTTTGATTGGGTTTTGATTTTGATTTGGTGGTGGGATCACTAAATTAGATGGATAGAGGGATGTCCTTTACCATTGGGCTATGGGGTCAAGTGTCAAGAAAACAAGACTGAATCAAGTTCTAAAGATAGTGTTTACAAGGCAAGGTAGCTGAGTAAATTCAGATCTTTTAGGCTAGATGGTGAAGTGGTTTTCAATCAATCGAGGTCAAGGAGCAGTTAAGGATTCGTTAAACTAGATAATGAGGGAAATGATAGAGGTCAATCGAAACTAGGGAGAAATGAAGGGTTCCCTACTCTGGATATCAAAAGAAAACATTAAAATGAATAACTGTTCAAGACAGAGTGCACTCAAACAAATTATGTAACAATAGTCTAGTTATTTCATTCAATTTCGATAACATGCAAGTATGTGAAACACTTCAAGAGATAACAATTCGACAAACAGAAAATACTTCACTGAACTGGCCCAACACACAAATCTTGTAATGCAATGCCTTTATTACTCAATTCAGTCTACCGACTTGAAAAAATGGTATAATGAATCCTTACGTTTTAGATCAATAAAACTATAGAAATGTTAAGAAATCCACCCTCTATACTTCGAATTATGATGTATTTATACAAAAACTTATTACAAAATATCCCAAACTGCTTTTAGGAATTATTCAAGGAAAAAGAAAAATCTTCATGCAAGAAGATAGAGATAGATATGTAGCTACTCCAAGCTGTCCTTGTTTATTTGGCTCTACTATCAGATCTTTTGATGCTTTTTCTCCTTTTCTATTGCTTTATGGTGGTTGTCCTTTTACTTTGCCTTTTAACTCATACTCTTTCATTTGATACTCTTTGACATAGCTGACCATGCTTCTTTTCTTTCACTGCTCTGTATCCACTATTTACCTTGCATTTTCACAGTAAATCATTTAATTTTTCCCAAGTCTCTGTATCTGGTAATTTAATATTTTCCATTCTTCTGTAGAATTCATCAGCTTCTGTGTATTTTGCAAACTTGCGGGCTTGTTTACAAAAAGATGTTTTACCTCACGCTGGAGGTAAAGAGGTTCTCAAAATTCTGGTAAAGAACCTTTACTATAGGAATCCCTTTCATAGAGGAACTATTGGCTTGCTCCCTTGCCACTTCTTTGATTTTCTTGTTATAGTCTTCATGTGGCATTATCCTGTCATTTATTACCAATGGATTTGGCAAACCTTTCTGCCTCAAAGAAACAAATTTGACCATGAAATTGCCTATAGCTAGCTCCATGGTTTGGCATTTCTCCTCAAGTTGCATCATCAAGTTCCTCTTGGTGATTACCTTCTTCACCCCTAGTATAGTGCCAGTTCTGTCAGCTCTTTCAATTCATATTTATTCTTTGAGTTAAGTAATTGGATTATTCTTAAGGCTTTTTTTGGCATATTTCCAAGTTTGGCCTTAGCCCTTTGAATTGCTTCACGAGACTCTTTGACTAAATCATTTTGTTCAAAGATAACTTGTATAGATGGTAGCTGCTCTTTTGCTTGGGCAAGTGGCTCCTTCAATGTTAATTCCTTTTTCCAAGTTCTTTATCCTCTTAGTCAACCTGTTTGACTTTTGTACTTCATTTTTATGCATAATTTGAGCCAGTGTGTTCTTATCCTCTAGACTTCTTATTTGTTCTTTAAGTATATTTATTTCAATGGTCTGAATGGACATGTCCTCCATGGCTTTGACCAGTTTACTTGCTTCATCACATGGATGAGATGCTGCTATTGTTGAACCTATTGCTGATGTAGTTGTTGTTGTAGCTAGAAGTGTTGCAGTTAGTGGAGCTGTTGGGGCCAATGAAGCTCCAAAAGTTGAAGGAATTGTTGTAGTAACTGTAGGGATAGAAGTTGTAGTAGTTGTCTCAAGGTTGGCTTGTTTCAGCTATATTAAACTATCCAATTCATTCTCCATTTCTTTCAATTGAGCATTTAATTGAAGAGTGAGATCCATCATTTCATCCTGATGGGTTTGGCTCTCTAGGACCTCCTTGGTTTGTGGATGTTCAGGAGGAGGCAACTTCAGTTGTTTCTTCAAAGCATCAATATCCTCATTCTTCTTCTTTATTATATTCTGTAGCTTTGATATCATTTGGATTATATCCAAATTCAATTACCAAGTCTTCTAGTGACTTGATTCTGTTATCCTTGGCCTGTGAGGATGCCTTCTATAGCTTAAACTGTGTTGTGATGTTGTCTAGAGAACTTTGAAGCTTGTGCACACTCGTTGCTTTGCTGGTCATTGTAGAGTAAATCATTTCACCTGCCTTCTTTGGAATTCAATTTGATCAATAGGGTGAACATCCCTGGCCAAAACTTCAAACTCTGTCTTCCTGTAGTTTGCTGACGATCTAGGCTACTAGACTGTAGGTTGCATAAAGGTCATTTTCATTTTACCTATTTTAATGTCAAAGGCTGACATTAATCTATTCTGACTGGAAAGTGTCTATTTGAAGTACTAGGCATATATTTCAACCTTTAATGCCTCATTCCTAAAATTGATTTCTTTGTACTTCTCTTTTATATCTTTCTCTTTATCCATTGGTTTGCTGGATGAAGAGACTTCAATACTAAGTTGTTTTTCAATAATTTGAATATTTGAGGTAGAAGGTTGACGAGTTTCCTCTGAAACTGCTAGACCTTTACTCTTTTCAACCATTGTGTCAGTATCAATGATTTCAACTGTCTCAATGGTGTCCTCTTTCTCAGTTACAGGATTAAGCTTGGGTTTCTTTCTGTAACTGATTTCAAACCTGTCATTTGTAGTATCCATTCCAGAGCTAGAACCTTCTTCCCTTGTTCTTTGTACATTTCTGTCCTACATGGCTGGAGTTTGTAGAATGGGACTAATACCCATTTGTTCCTGTAGGGTTTGAACCTATAGAAAGGAACTAATATCTATCTACTTTTCCACATCTATTAAGGTATTTTCCAATCACTTTGACTAGTTGGCATATATTTCAATATTTGGCATGGACTCATGCATAAAAGGGCTTAATTTGAAGTTGAGCCTTAATTTGTTTATGACTCCATTAGGGTCATACTGCCACATGAAACTGCTACTGAACTTCATTTGTTGTAAAATTTTCTCTACTTCCTATCCAGCTTCCCTATTATTACAAATTAAAGGGCCCAGTTGGTTTTTGGTCTTGAACTATGTTTTCTTCCTAGCTGATAGAAAATTGACCTCATCTTTGTTTATGATCTGCCTGAAATACTCTAATGCAAATATCTTCATGGGTATGTATTTAGGCAGCTTATAAGGAGTGAGTTGGCATCCACATATTCTGATTTCAGTGTGGTCCTGGTATAGATACTAGTCTCCTACTCTTCTATTTTTAGAAAATTGCAAAACTATTTTTATCTCATCACTGATCCTGGGTTCATTGCTACTAGTTAGCATATTTACATATAGATGCAGAAAGGAATCAATGAACTCTTTGTAACTAAAAATAGTGGAATACTTTTGGATTAAGGGTGTCCAAAAACTGACTGACTTGCGATGTCCCTTAGTATCAAACTTCTGGTATTGACTGGAAACCTATCTGACTGAAAATATAAAAACATGTGGAACAACACTGAAGAGTATTTAAATACTCTTTCTTTTGGCAACCTAATGAATTTATCATGGATTCTATCTGCCAAGAACTGGGAAAATTTGAAGATTGCTACTGGAGGCTTGCTTGGGAAAAAAATAGAAAGGAAAGCAAGTACAGGTTAATCTACAATTCATCGGTAGTATACTCAAGGATACAAGACATCATGGTTATAATTTCTCTGGCCATTTTAGAGAAAATGGTGGTAGAGTATGGAGGACTGTCTGTAGGAGTATGAGACTCCAATAGGATGAAAGTCTAAAATATTTAAGCCCTGTTGGGAAGCTCCTGCTTGATGTAAAGTTCAATTAAGGCTTCAATGGAAAATGGGGTCTCATTTGAGCTTGGCTAGATCTGTAGCATTTGTTTTATGGACTTAGTAGTGATTGTAAATAAAATCTGTTGGTCAAGAGAGACTATGGATCTTTGACTTGGGATGTAGCAAGCTTGGTAGAAGTGGATGATTTTTGGGAACAAGTGTACCTATGGGAACAAGTATAAAATTTGATTCCCATAGATGAATGTCATCATTTTGGTTCAGGAAGTTATCTTTACCCCAACAATAGAGCTTTAGTAGGTGGCTAGAGGTAGATGTGTCTTTAATTTGGAAATCTAAGTCTGCCAATGGGAGGTGGTATGTCCACGTGAGGGTTTTGCAGGGGATTTTCACTCAGAATTCTTTGGAAAGCCATAATTTTGTTTATTCTATTGAATTCTTCTTTTTGTGGCTTAGAAATAAGCTTAGGGGCTTTGGAATAGTTGGAAGGGCCTTTGGATGCAAAATAAGGTTTTCTTCAGTCTAGAAAGGTTTTTTAATTAATTTAATTAATTAACCTTTTGATAATTACTATGCATAGCTTAAATTACAGGGTTTTTCCAGTTCATTCAAGAATACATGGAAAATAATGATTTAGTGCGCAAACAGGATTCTGTGGTAGCAGCAGAGGTTTCTGAGGCTTCAATTGTCTATTTTCTTCTTCAATTTGGTGTCTGCGATGTCTTCTGGTTTCAAAAGGTGGTTAAAATGGTTGCACAGAGGTTCAAGGTTTTAGAATTGGTTAATAGAGGTTTTTGCAATGAAAATGAGTGAAAAATGTGAAAGGGTTTTTTTTTTGGCTTTTTAACCAACGACGGTTATATTTTGGCGTGATATTTGGTAAATGAACAGTGGGTAGTTTTCTTTTACGTGGGGAGGCAATTTTGTGCCATATTGCACCACTTTTGGGTGGAGGGTGGTGTTTTTCGTGAGCATGCAATATAACCTGGTGCCGCTACATAGCGAAATAGTGCTTGGCCAAAATTGCAAATCTAGCGTGGTTTTGGACCTTTGCTTGTCAGATGATGAAACTGCACGATATGGATATGCGTCGGTGGATCTGGAGGTGGGAGATCGGAGTGGCGGAGTTGCGAGGCAGAGCTGGGGAGTGGGGTCGGCTTTTAATTACAACGAAATGTAATTAATTAAAAAGTAATCATGGGATTTTAATATAAGCAATGGTTTAATAAATGGTGGGGACCATGGGTTATACAGTGGAGGTTTTAACTATACACCAAGGTTTGGTGAGTTAAAAGGGTGTTGGAGAATTATAACGTGGGGGAATTTAAATACACAAAGCGGGAGTATAGTTTAAGAAATAACTTAGGATAAAGGGGTTTAGTGGGTTTTTAAGGAAAAAGAGAAATCAATAAAATCGGGGGTATTATTTGTGATGGGAATGGTTTTAACACTAGAGAAAGGGGTTTTGGGAAGGAGAAATGGAATGAAAATAAGGGGGAAAGTGGAATGAAGGGTAGGGGATATTTTTACAAGGGAAAATACCTTTTTAGAGAATGAAAGGTAATGAAGGGGTAATAAGGGGGAAATTAATAAACTAGACATGTAGGGGTCTAGTGAAATGAGAGGAAATTAGTGATAAGCCTTGGTAAATGTCCTTTCCCTTTAATAATTCCTACTGTGCATAAACCATAGGATTAAGCATGATGAAGGTGCATTTGAGTTGGTAACCTTGTGCATTTGAAAAAATTCTTCTACCTACTCTTTATTTACCATAGCATTTTCTCTTCATTCATTGGGTGCATTTGAGCTTGATGACCCTTCATTTCATTTTCTTTGATAAACAAATTATCTAATTCTAACCTTATAACTTCCAATGGATCAGATTAAACTGATGAGCTCATTATCATTCTCTACCTAACTTCGGATCTTCCAAGATTAAATAGTTTGGCTAGATCTTTATTCTCTATCTATTAACATGAAATTTAAATCATGAATGAATCCGAAATTGAACTTTTTGACCATCATGGATTGTGGCACTTTTTAACAAGCTACAACAATCTTATTTTACAAAGTAAAGTAAAAATTAGTGGCATTTTAATTTGCACACTTTCATGATCTATTCTTATCTCTTTTTTTTTTCTTTTTTTCTGGGAGGATTCATATTTTTTATATCTTTTTTATATTTTTCTTTCTTTTAGTCCTTTGATTATTCTTTTAGGACTTACCCTCTTTACATTTTTTATTCGTAATATGGGAAAACATTTTGCAAAAAGCAAAAGTATGTACAATATTACAAGAGTAACCATAGCCAATTCAAAATTATGAATCCTATTAGTATGGGACCCTCAGAGTGGCTCCACATGGGGATGGAATTTCCTGGTTAAATGTTAAGGACTTTAAGATCAATAGTCTTTGAAACTTTGACTGTGGTTGCCTTGTAACTACTCCTTTGTGATCTTCTTTATTCATACATATGATGGTACACCTTTCAAAGCTTAGGGCCTTCTCTTCGGGCTTCAACCTCAAAAGATTATCATCCAATCCAATATAAACTTTGTAATTTTATGTACAATGAGAAGAGTAAACAAATGAACTAATGTTAATCTGGGGACAAGTAATGATTTAGCATTCTACCATTGAATTGTCCACCTGGTAGATTTGTTCCATCTAAATGTCTCAAGAAAAATGCATTGTTACCTCTATAACTATTAGCGCTGCTACATAGCTTCGGTTTTTGGAGGTCAGAAATGAGCTTGGTCCACTTGGTCATGCTCAAAGGGAAACTCATAACAGTCACTTTCTCCTTTTCCTTTGCCCCGCTCATTCTCCCTTCATCAGTCCTAAAAACAATTAATTCCATTATCGGATCTCGGTTTAATCGCTATTGCAGATCACATCCGTGTGTGTACAAAGGTCGTGCCCCTCAACTTCTGCCGATGCGATATTGCGATGCGATCTGATCGCAACCGCATCCATGTGTGTATAAAAGCCACGCCTCTCAACTTCAGCCAATGCGATCTGATTGCAATCGCATCCATGTGTGTATAAAATCTGTGCCCCTCTGCTTCTGCCGATGCGAAATTGTGATGCGATCTGATCTGATCGCACGTCACCATATGTAAAGGCCCAAAGAATTACCCAAAAAAACCTGATTCGATGACTCCCATCTCGCTCGATCACTCCTCCGTCGTCTGATCAGTTCCGCCCAGATCCAACGGCCCATGCTTATTCCGCTCCCACTTCTTCCGATGTCCGTCGCCAAGCCATCTCCACCATCTATCTACCCGATCCAATGGCCAGTCTCGTTCCTCCATCCGACTATTCCACCCACTGCATAGACTGTGTACCTTAACCGTTCCATGCTCCCGAAAGGAGGAAGGTGACTAGTTTTCAGTACTAGGTGCATTTCCTCCTCAACAACCACATTCAAGAAACAGTATGGCTGAAAAGGAAAGTGACAGAGCACGAACAGGAAAATGCATTTAACAGTTATGGGACTTCATCCCATACGACACTCCAGCCACCTAAGAGTACAACAGAGTACACGTGAAGATCAATTTTGTTCACCAAAACAAGAAATTGCACTCAGAAGTTCTGCTAGGTAATTAAAGTTGTTGGTGGTCCATTATGACCCCTCCACGTCTAGGATAGAAGAATTTTTTTGTAATCAAACTCTATATATACCTAGAAATCAGATGTAATCTGGGTTGATGGTTGTTGTTTTGATGTAAGGTTCAACTTCTGGAGACTATAACTGCTTTGATACTTGTAGAATCTCGTTGGCATTTTTAGTTAATACAAGCTTCTTTTGCTGTTAATTGCTTACATTCCATCTCTTTTATGTTCTAGGCTATGCTTGATATGCATTTTTTCCTAAACTCTTGATGTTTAGCATTAGAGGGTCTATCATCCCACCTCTATGTTTGAATCTTGCATTTGTCAGTGAATGTGTTAATCAGGTTTCTTTTCACTTAGTGGCAAAGAGCTGTCATCTTGTCTGTTCACTAGGGAATTAGATTTACATACCATTTTACTGGTTGCAGCCAGCCATCACAGGGTCCTGTGCATCTGCTAGTGTGGTCAATATTCTCCATATTCACCCAATCCTTAAACTGTGAGTAATTGGTGGTCTAAAGCCTTGTAGTCTAGGGTGTTCACGCATGTTTGGAGTCAAGAAAATTAGGAGTGGTTATCTGGCTTGAATATGCATCATTACTTTCATTCATCCATTTCTGACATTAAGTTGAGTTTGTGATGTCCCGAGCATATCCGAGCTACAACCTAGGAGAGTTTCTTGGGGTGATAACATTGATTGGTGTCGTTGCCAAGGAGAGGAGATTGAAGCTCAGCTTCCCTCGGAAAATGACACAGTTCCAGATTTTGATGATAGACAAAGTTTGGGCACATTCTAGTTGTAATCATCTATTTGGCGACTCTACTGGAGAACCTACCTGGTGGTGACTCCATGTTTTATTTCTGGCTCAGTTTGTGAGGCATACCCGGAGAAATCCTCAAAAATCACCAGCTGACCCAGTGCCTGACCCTGAGAATATTGTTAAGCAAAGGAAAACATCATAGAAAGGAGCATCAAGATCAGGTAAGCCTAAAAAATCTTATGAATCTCTGCAAGAAAGGCTTGTAGCTGAACATGTACAGTTTAAAGATCTAGAGCCTAGCACTATTAGTGAAGAAATACTCGCAAAGATTCATAAAGCTCCTTGTTTATTTAGTTCCCCTTTGGATCTCAGTCCAAAGAAAGCCTCCCATACAGTCCATCATACTCCTTTGTCTCTGTCATCTATTTTGTTACTTCCTACCATTCAATCTACCAGTATCCTTCCATCTATCCTAGTCATGGCAGGCTAGCAAGCACCGACAAAGATGGAAAGAATCATAGCTGCTAGGTATGGACCCATGTTCTTGCCTATTCCTTTGAATGCCATGCCTGCAGGAGGGTATCAGAAATATATGCCCAAGTTCACTGGTACAGAGGGAGTAACAGCTAAAGAACATCAGAGGATGAGAGCATATAGAGAAGGGGTGAAATACAAACCATCTCTACCCGATGAGGTCAAATGCTCTAAACTTTTTGAGGTAGATGATCAAATCAACCCGATTTTGCAAGTCTTTGATGAATTGGCTGACATGCAGACTAAAAAAGAGAAGGGGAAACAATTTTGGTGGCCGAGTAAATGGGCAGTTTTTGAAAATTTAGGTTATTTAAGGTTTTCAGGCCTTAATGTTCTAAATATGTTCTTCTACAAGTTTAGGTATAGACTTAATTAGACTCCATGCCCAATGGAATACTAGGCAATGTTTATAATCTTTTTCTGATGTAGAACGCAGTGATCTACGGTTCTTGAGACCTCACAGGGAGGATCTCATCCCTAGAAGGAGCCAGTGTTAGCGCTGCTACATAGCTTCGGATTTTGGAGGTCAAAAATGAGCTTGGTACGCTTGGTCATGCTCAAAGGGAAGCTCATAACGGTCAATTTCTCCTTTTCCTTTTCCCCACTCATTCTCCCTTCATCAGTCCTAAAAACGATTAATTCCTTTATCAGATCCCGGTTTAATCGCTATCATAGATCGCATCCGTGTGTGTACAAAAGGTCGTGCCCCTCAACTTCCGCCGATGTGATATTGCAATGCGATCTAATCGCAATCAAATCCATGTGTGTATAAAATCCATGCCACTCTGCTTCCACCGATGTGATATTGCGATGTGATCTGATCGCAATTGCACATCACCATATGTAAAGGCCCAAAGAATTACCCTGAAAAAACCGTTCCGATGACTCTCGTCTTGCTCGATCACTCCTCCGTCGTCTAATCAGTTCCACCCAGATCCAACGGCCCATGCTTATTCCACTCCCACCTCTTCTGATGTCCCTCGCCAAGCCATCTCCATCATCTATTCACCCAATCCAATGGCTAGTCTCGTTCCTCCATCTGACTATTACACCCACTACACAGATCGCATACCTTAACCGTTCCATGCTCCCAAAACGACGAAGGTGACCAATTTTCAGTACCAGGTGCATTTCCTCCTCAATAACCACATTCAAGAAACAGTATGGCTGAGAAGGAAAGGGGCATAGCACGAACATGCAAACTCATTTAATAGTTATGGGAATTCATCCCATACGACACTCGAGCGACCTAAGAGGATAGCAGAGTACCCGAGAAGATCAATTTTGTTCACCACAGCAAGAAATTGCACTCAGAAGTTCTGCCAGGTAGTTAAAGTTGTTGGTGGTCCATTATCACCCCTCCATGTTGAAAAGTGTGCAACAAGAAATGCTTGTTAAGATTGCAACAAGATGATGGAGCTTAGTGGAAAGGAGTCGCCTTCACTAAGTGGGCCCGCAGGAAATTATGGCGCAAGTTCTATTTTTGGATCCCAGCATGGGTGATCACAGTATGGGTGATCACAGTATGGGTGACCACAGTATGAGTGATCACAGTATGAGTGATCAAAGTCTATTTTTAGACTGACTGTCAAAAATAGAAAAGTCAAATATTATTGTCTCATAATAATATTTGGACTATAAACTTGATATTATTCTCGTAGAGCACTTCAGAATGAGCTACGGATGTGGTACATGCAGATCCCAGAGGGAAATACGTGGTTACCTATGGGATGACTAATATTTGCATGCAGGACTTCAGTTAGAACTCAAGTGAGTTGAGTTTAGTGGACTGGAGGTGCAGTTGATGGAGTTGTGTTCGGTTTCGATTTGTTAAACTAGTTGTATTTAGTCTAAATGATCAATAGACTAGAGATGAGTTGGGTGAATTATTTATTAATTAATTCACAAGTTATTAACTCATAATGCAACTATAGAATACATCAATTAACTCAGTTGCATGTCAGTGCATGTTCAGTTCAGCAGGGATAGGTGTTAGAGGATCAGATTGCTATCAGTTGTGACTATAGCTATGCATGATGATTTGCACAATCAAAGGGATTGAGTATGCCAATGAATTGGCCAATACCAAGAATTGTAGCCTGTGCTCATGTCCAACATAGTGTGAGTGATTATTTGCAAGTCAAATACGAGTTTGGTAAACCATTCTCATCGGTTCTTGAGCAGGTATTGAGCAGTGGAGGCAGGCAAGCAGTGGAATAGATTTGGAGATCACATCTTAGCTGTATTGTGTGTAACAGGTGGAGCTGGTACTGGATTGCTTGTGATAAGCATTGTACTTTGTAATGTTACATGGTCTCAATCATTAATATATAGATAGTGTGGGGTTTTTAGTGAGATGCTTTCCCCGGGTTACATACTATGTTAATGTGTGAATGCTCTTGATGTTTTATTGTTATTGATGCTGCTATATTGATGATCAACGTAGAGGAGCTTATGTATTGTGTATGTATTCCGCAATAGTACATGATCAGGATAATCTCTGTTGAATATGTGTTAAATTATTCAAAATTTCTACATGGTATCAGAGCCAAGTTGATTTGTAGAAGAGATTTTTACAGGATATCAAGCGAGGATTGATCATCGGATCTATTATTCAGAAAGTGTTTACATTTTATTTCTTCAGGCAGAGTCTGTAATCGGGCCAAGTAGCCTCTGGATTCATCCTTCTTTTGGAAGGTGAGATATCCGGTGAATGCCCAGACAGTCAATCTCTGTACAAGAAATACTTTGTTCTCACGAATTCTAGATCGGAAGTGGTTGAGTCTTTGAGCTGGTGGAATTCGAATTTAATTCCATAAGTGTGAGAATGGAGACAGTATGCCCCAGTATCTCATGAAGTTCACCCAATGCCGGGATGAGTTGGGAAGTGTGGGGGTGATTGTTGAATGAGGATGGTGAGTCTAGCACTCCTTGACCTTCCTAAGAGTTGGCATAGCTACCAGGACTCAGTGAATGGAAGGGAGAAACTACCAGGATGGGAGAGACTTTGGTCGGATCTTCTGCAGGAGGAGATTAGACGGAGCACCAGAGATGGTTCTTCATCCATGCAGGATGAGGAGAACTGTGCCTTAGTAAGTAAGGTGAAGAAGGGGAAGGGGAAGGTTTCTCTTTCCGAATCCAATTCCTCCAATGATGGGAAGAAGGTTGACAAGGCGAAGGTGAGATGCTTTCGTTGTCATGAGTTGGGTCATTATGCTACTAATTGCCCAAAGAAGAAGTCCAATAAGGGATCCGGGGAAGGATCTAAAGGTGAGGCACTTGCTTCACAGTTTGAGTTGGATTTCACACTCTTCGCATGCATGGTTTCATCCATGATGGGAAGTGGTTGGTTTCTTGACAGTGGAGCTTCTTTCCACATGACCGGTGACAAAAGTTTGTTCAGTACTTTGGAGGAGAAAGATCTCCAGATACTCATAGGGATGGGTAATGATGAGAAGTATAGTGTCTCAGGTGTAGGCACAGTTATTTTTCAGAGGGAGCATGGAGCTCGCCTTACCTTGACCGATGTCAAGTATGTACCAGGACTGAAGAGAAACTTGGTGTCGATCACGATGCTGGAAGACAGAGGCTATGATGTAGTCTTCAGTAAGGGAAAGGTTTTCCTTAGACACATCATCACTAGACAGGTGAAGCAGATTGGTTCACGGGTCAAGAACCTATATGCTCTTGAGGTTCAAGATGCATGCAAAGCCTTGAGCAGCGAGGCAACTGATGGAGACTTGGTGGTTGAGAGGGAGCGTATATTACCTCTCAACATGCAGAGCCAGAAGAAGTTTTAGACGATTGTGGAGGAGCCACGATTGGTGCAGCAGCTTCAGGAGGTTGTGGAGGAGCCACAACAAGGGAAGATGAGAGGAGATCGAGTAGAGACATCTACTCATCCAGATACCTCCAGTAGGGGGAAACTTCGAGCCAGGTGGGCTGAGGGGTCGCATGCAGCCATACCTCCAGGTAGGAGGTGGGGTGATGTGGATTGATTGTTCCAAGGAGGAGGGGCAGGATCCTTGAGGTACCCAACCTCTTATATGAGACCTTGCTACGGGAGCCCAGATGTGTAGTAGCAGGAATTTATTGATTGGGTAGAGACAAATGCCGATGGAGCGGTAGAGAGATCGACAGTGCAGGGAATCCCAGGACAGTGCATAGCTAGCAGGCTGCAGCAATGCAATAGGCACAAGTGTTTTGCACAGTGCTAGGTGGCACAGAGAGGTGTGCAATGGTGCGAGATGCATGGAGATGTTGCAGTAGTGCAAATATCAGAGAGGGAGCACTTGTCAACAGCATGTAGAGCTTCAACATCAGAGGATGTTTCTAGCCCAACAGGTAGGTCAGTTGGGAGGTGCAGTGCAGATTGCAATGCTGGGAGATAGAACCAGCAGCAGCACGGATGCAGTCAGAGATCAAAGTGACAGAGGCTAGAGCAGTCAGATACTGAAGAGCACAGAGATGCAGAGTTTTCAATCGACAGAGGCAATAGCAGTCAGAGAATTTGATGATAGAGCAAGTGGACCATCCAAATGTGTTGCATGGAGAACATTCCAGAGTTACAGGATAGGGTTTGAGAGGAAGACTTTCTTGTAGAGAGGGAGTGTTGAAAATTGTGCAACAAGAAATGCTTGTTGAGATTGCAACAAGATGATGGAGCTTAGTGGAAAGGAGTCGCCTTCACTAAGTGGGCCCGCAGGCAATTATGGCGCAAGTTCTATTTTTGGATCCCAGCATGGGTGATCACAGTATGGGTGATCACAGTATGGGTGACCACAGTATGAGTGATCACAGTATGAGTGATCAAAGTCTATTTTTAGACTGGCTGTCAAAAATAGAAAAGTCAAATATTATTGTCTCATAATAATATTTGGACTATAAACTTGATCTTATTCTCTTGGAGCACTTCAGGATGAGCTACGGATCTGGTACATGCAGATCCCAAAGGGAAATACGTGGTTACCTATGGGATGACTAATATTTGCATGCAGGACTTCAGTTAGAACTCAAGTGAGTTGAGTTTAGTGGACTGGAGGTGCAGTTGGTGGGAGTTGTGTTCGGTTTAGCTTTGTTAAACTAGTTGTATTTAGTCTAACTGATCAATAGACTAGAGATGAGTTGGGTGAATTAGTTATTAATTAATTCACAAGATATTAACTCATAATGCAACTATAGAATACATCAGTTAACTTAGTTGCATGTCAGTGCATGTTCAGTTCAGCAGGGACAGGTGTTAGAGGATCAGATTGCTATCAGTTGTGACTATAGCTGTGCATGATGATTTGCACAATCAAAGGAATTGAGTATGCCAATGAATTGGCCAATACCAAGAATTGTAGCCTGTGCTCACGTCCAACACAGTGTGAGTGATTATTTGCAGGTCAAATACGAGTTTGGTAAACCATTCTCATCGGTTCTTGAGCAGGTATTGAGCAGTGGAGGAAGGCAAGCAGTGGAATAGATTTGGAGATCACATCTTAGCTGTATTGTGTGTAACAGGTGGAGCTGGTACTGGATTGCTTGTGATAAGAATTGTACTTTGTAATGTTACATGGTCTCAATCATTAATATACAGATAGTGTGGGGTTTTTAGTGAGATGATTTCCCCGGGTTACATACTGTGTTAATGTGTGAATGCTCTTGATGTTTTATTGTTATTGATGCTGCTATATTGATGATCAACGTAGAGGATATTATGTATTGTGTATGTATTCCGCAATAGTACATGATCAGGATAATCTCTGTTGAATATGTGTTAAATTATTCAAAATTTCTACACTCCACGTCTAGGATAGCAGAACATTTTTGTAATCAAACTCTATATATACCCATAAATCAGATGTAATCTGGGTTGATGGTTATTGTTTTGATGTAAGGTTCAACTTCTGGATACTATAACTGCTTTGATACTTGCAGCGTCTCGTCGACATTTTCAGCTAATACAAGCTTCTTTTGTTGTTAATTGCTCACTTTCCATCTCTTTTCTGTTCTAGGCTATGCTTAATATGCATTTTTTCCTAAACTCTTGATGTTTAGCATTAAAGGGTCTATCATCCCACCTCTGTGTTTGAATCTTGCATGTGTCAGTGAATGTGTTAATCAGGTTTCTTTTCACTTAGTGGAAGAGAGCTGTCACCCTATCTGTTCACTAGGGAATTAGATTTGCAGACCTTTTTACTGGTTGCAGCTGGCCATCACAGGGTCCTGTGCATCTGTTGGTGTGGTCAGTATTATCCATATTCACCCAATCCTTAAACTGTGAGTAATTGGTGGTCTAAAGCCTTGTAGTCTGTGGGTGTTCACGCATTTCTGGAGTCAAGCAAAGTAGGAGTGGTTATCTGGCTTGAATATGCATCATTCCTTCCATTCACCCATTTTCAACATTAATTTGAGTTTGTGATGTCCCAAGCATCTCCGAGCTACAACCTAGGAGAGTTTCTTGGGGTGATAACAGTAACCATAAATGATATAATGTTAGGTCCCTATAATAATAGTGATTACCCCATTACTATTGTAGTTGTATCCCTTATTAATATTTTTGTGCACCTATTGTCCCCAGAATGTTATCGCTATGCCCCATAGAATCCCTCTATTGTTATTTTTGTGCCTTTATATTATTATTCTTAGGTCGGCTGGGTTGTATTATGACTCCTTAGACTCCTATATATAGAAGGGAGGTTCTGTCATTTGAATCATCAAAGAATCATTCATTTGTGTAATGTAAAGGAGGTTGACCCCTTGAAGAGGCTAAATTCTAAGGTGTTGATCTATCTTTTCTATCTTTTTGTGAGCTAGTTTCATAACATTGGTATCAGATCTTTGGATTCTAGGGTTTCGCTGCTCCAAATAGGTCATTGTGGAATTTTCGCTATAACTTCTTTTCTATGATGTTTAAAAAGAGAAAAAAACCCATTTGAGATGAAATTGCACTAAACCTCGGGTCCAAATTTCAGAGCTTTTCACACTATATTTGCAGAGATATGATCTGAGGAAGTTGGTCTTTTTGCAGACTCCTGAATTACATTCCAAACAGGTGACCTTGGGAAAATCATCGTAACTTTTTCTCTGAGCATCAAATTGAAATTTCGTAAGAAGGTAAAAAAATAGGATGGACTGTAGTTTCTTTTATATATTTTCACAGCCAAAGGTCGAAACAGGGACATGTGGCACGTTGTACAAGTTCACTCTACTGAACTAGTCTATAATCAGGTCATTGTGGGAGATTTGGCATAACTCTTCCTTGGAGAATCCAATTTGGATTAGACTGGTGGCATTGGAAAGATGAAATAGAGGGATACTACAAGTCACAATTTCAGAACTAGATGATCTAAAATTATAGAGATACATTAGAGGCAATATCGAGCTCCTACAAAGTGAAAAAAGGTGTGTAGATTTTTTTAAATTTTTGCTTAAGCTTCGTTTGAAAAATTATTTTGAAGGAATTCAAAAGGGCATAGTAGAGAATTATTATCGGTAACTAATGCCCCGAGGAAAGAAAATGCAAACACCTAATAAGCAACCTGAAATCTTTAGCATGACTCATGAAGAAGAGGAAGAAATGCTACATGATATATCAAAATTACAAGACCAAGTGCAACAAATGTCATTCTCACAAAAGCTAACAGAAGCTCAGATAAATGGTGTGGAATCTAAGATAAAATGAATGGAAGCTAAGGTGAATGGCGTGGAAGCTAAGATGGATGATTTGAAGATAGATTTGAAGGCATATTTGAAGACAGGCATGGCAGATTTGAAGACATATTTGACAAATTTTCTACAAGAAATATTTACTAATGGTGAAAGGGTAGTAAAGGAAACTCATGATGCGAACAAAAGAAATGTTCATCATGATTTCATAGACTCTAATTTTGGATCAAAGATCCACCATATTCCAAAAATTGATATGAGGAAGTTTGATGGCAAGGATCCCGCAACATGGATATTACAAATGGAGCAAATTTTCGATCTCAATAATGTGCAAAACACACAAAAGGTATGTATTACAAATTTCTATTTGGAACCAAATCAGTTTATATGGTATCAATGGCTTTGCTCTCGTAAACAAATTATCACTTGGGCAATTTTTACGGAAGAATTGACAGCACATTATGAGGATACAAAAAGCAACACTTTTTTTAGCCAATTGATAAGTCTCAAACAAAAGGGTTCAATAATGGAGAACATTGAGGAGTTCCAAAAATTGAACATAAGGGTAAAAAATATTCCAGAGGAGCATAGGATTGATGTGTTCATAGGGACTTTAAAGGATAATATCCAACATGATGTTTGCCTTTGGGTACCTGATTCGTTAGAGAAGGCATTCAGGTTAGCAAGAAAAATGGAAAGCAAAATTATGGCAACCAGGAAGCATACCACTCACAACTATAAAGATGGAAGTTGTTGGGTTGTGTTATATTCTTTCCACATAGATAACAGGGGGTTTGAAGGGCACTCGTAATCCCACTTTATGGGGTCTGGGGCAGTGCCTCAGAAAATTTTGGTTTTGGACCCTATGTTAGGTTTAGCGGACCCACCTATGGTTTTGTGCATAATTTTCACACATGTTTTTTGGACGTGATGGTTTTCAGTCCATGGTATTGGACACGATGGTTTTTGGTCCATGGTATTGAATGCTTTGGCATGTATAAATATGTATTGTAACATTGAAAGGAAAATGAATGAAAAATCAAGCTGGTAGTCCCGATTTTGGGATCTAGGGGAAAATATCTGTGTATATGTGTTTTATGTGTTACGCTCTCACATTATTTATTTTCTGTGTTTTAGAATTCATATGTAGGTAATTTCTGTGTGGGGTTAAAACCTACATTTGGTATCGGAGCATTTTTGGCTTGAAGGGGATGCCTTTGTTGCTGAGGGGTTTCACTTGGGCCTGTGGTAGACCCTGTTCAGTGGGAGATCTGCAAGATCGATTCTAGTGGTGAAAGAAGATGGCGAGTAGTGTAATGATAGAGATCGAGAAATTTAATGGTCAAAGTTTTGAGTTCTGGAAACTCAAGATGGAGGATCTGTTGGTGGATAAAGACCAGTGGATAGCGGTAGATCCGGGTACTAAACCAATGGGAGTGTCTGATGAAGAATGGAAGAAGTTAGATCAGAAGGCAAAGAGCATAATACGATTGTGTGTCTCAGGTTCATTATTACTAAATGTATCAGGGGAAGCTACGGCAAAGGCTTTGTGGGACAAGTTAGGGACTTTGTACCAATCTAAGTCTCTCGTGAATAAACTGTTCCTACGGAAAAAGCCGTATAACTTGAGGATGAAAGATGGAGACTCGGTGCCAGAGCATCTGAATGCATTTAATATTGTGGTAAGTCAGTTAGCATCTGTTGATATTAAAATTTTAGATGAAGATAAGTGCATCAGTTTGTTGTGTTCTCTACCAGATTCATGGGATAGTTTGGTTATTGCAATAGGTAGCAATGCAACTAGCTTTCATTTTGATGAAATACTCTCATCCTTGCTAACGGAGGAGATGAGACAGAAAAATATGGAGAGCTAGAATGGTGATGCCTTGTCTGTACGAGGACGGTCCCAGAACAGAAACAAAAATAAGTCATTGAGTGGGAGATCTAAATCTAGAGGGATATCTAAATCTCCAGGAAAACCTGTAAAGGTGGTGTGCTGGAAATGTGGAAAGGAAGGGCACTACAAAAGGGAGTATAAATCTAAAGCTCCTGAAAAAGAAAAGGGATCTGATGAGGCTCCTTCTACAAAGGTGAAAACTACCTCAGATGAAGGTGGGGATGTGTACTTGGCTCCTTCGAGTACACATGTAGATCATGAGGCATGGTTGTTAACTCAGGTGCATCCTTTCACTTCACTTCCATAGAGAGTGGTTCTAGAAGTATGAGAAATATGATGGTGTTGATGTCTTCTTGGGGGATGACAGGAAGGCTAGAATCATTGGTTGCGGAAAAGTAAAGTTGAAGTTGCAAGGTGGAAGGGTTAGAACGCTTCTAGGTGTTCTACATATTCTTGCATTAGCCAGAAATCTGATTTCTGTTAGCAAGCTGGATGATGCAGGTGTAAAAACAGTGTTCAATAAGGATACCTGCAAGATGGTTCAGGGAGCACTAGTACTGATTCAGGGAGTTTGGATGGGAACTCTGTATAAGTTGCAAGGTAGCACTATTATTGATGGGTGCAATAGTTCTGTAGTTCCTGAAAGTGGAGCAGAAAATCTAGTGGTTTTTGGAGAAAAGACCATGCTGTGGCATCAAAGGCTTAGACATATTGGAGAGAAGGGCCTTTGAATACTTCATGGTAAAGGTATGGTAGAAGTTATGAGTAATAACTCTCTGGATTTTGATTTTTGTGAAAATTGTGTATATGGGAAACAGAATCATGTGAGTTTCCCCTCTGGTATTAAGAGGGTGAAATAGATATTAGAGCTTGTGCACAGTGATGTGTTTGGACCTGTGAAGGTTTCATCACTGGGTAAGTCTATGTACTATGTATCATTTATAGATGACTTCTCAAGGAATACATGGATATATTTCCTTAAGAAGAAATTTGAAGTCTTTGACAGGTTTAAATAATTTAAGGCTCTGTTGGAAAACTAGACAGAGAAGAAGATAAAGGTGCTGAGGACCATAGAAAATTTTAAGGGCGACTGTTGGCCCTTTGGCAAAATTTTGGGGTTTTAAATTTTTAGTGGGTGAATATTTTGTATCATAGCACATTTTTACAAATCACCTCAAATAGCGCACCTTATTTTAAGGGAGAGGGTAAAAAAGGTAAATTTAGCCCTTGAAACTAGGAGTTACAACCTTCCACTCACCCATTTTCAAGAATAGGTTTTATTTAAGTGAATCCTATGGGGCAAATACCATATTTATAAAAGAGGTATGGTAAATTAATAAAAATATAAATAAATGAGAGGTATGATAAATAAATAAAACATTTTTTATATTTACTCCATAAGTCACCTTATATACATGCAAGGGTGTAAACAAATAAAAATATAAGTAAAGTGGAGGTATGGTAAATAAATAAAACTTCTTTTTATACTTACTCAAAAGGTGGTAAATAAATAAAAATATAAATAAACTATACGTATGGTAAATAAATAAAGCCTCTTTTTATATTTAGTCCATAACCCTCGTTCTATTTATGAAGGCTCAAGAAATAGGTTTTATTTAAGTGAATCCTATGGGCCAAATACCATATTTGTAAAAGAGGTATGGTAAATTAATAAAAATATAAATAAACGAGAGGTATGGTAAAAAAATAAAACATTTTTTTATATTTACTCCATAAGTCACCTTATATTTACGAACACTCAAAAAATGCATTATATTTAGGTGAAACCTATGGGAAAAATACTATGGCACAAATACCATGGACTAGATTGTTATTAATAACATGCAACAAAACATTATTAACCCTAATATTAGTATTAATAAAAATAAAAATGGCACATGGTATTGGCCCATGGTATTCACCAAAATGGCACATGGTATTGACCTATGGTATTCACCTGGAATGTAGCCTATTTAGACGGGGGAATTAAACCAGCATAGATCCATCTTTACTCTGGATCTACTAACACCTGAGAGGTATCGTGATATGCAAACTAGTATAGAGTGAAAAATATTTGATCCCTCTCGGGGCTTGGTGGATCAAGAGTAAAGATGGATGTTTTAATTAAATGTATGTTAAACATTTTAGCTTGGTTGAATTTTATAGATGGGGGAATTAAACCAGCATAGATCCATCTTTACTCTGGATCTACTAACCCCTCAGAGGTATCGTGATATGCAAACTAGCATAGAGTGAAAAAATATTTGATCCCTCTCAGGGCTTGGTGGATCAAGAGTAAATATGGATGTTTTAATTAAATGTATGTTAAACATTTTAGCTTGGTTAAAATAAAATTCAGCTATTAATTTTATTAATTTTTATAAATTACTAATAGTAATTTTTAAGCTCCTGGTTTATGATAACCCATGGTATTGCCCCATGGTAATACCATGGTATTCATGTGAACATAGACTATTTAAAGGGGAAATTCTATCATCTTAGATCCATCTTAATTTTGGGTCTACCAAGTGCTCCGAGGGATAAATAGATTTCATCCCCCTAAGAGTGGCAGATGTGGAGTTAAGATGGATATAGGTTGGTTTTTTTTTTCCAAAGGAAAAAACGGTAACCGTTTATTAAAGAATTAATGAAAAGTTACACTAGCAGATGCATTTAAGCATTCCGTAAAACAGCCACATGGGCTCGAGTGCTACCGCACCCCACGCAACGTTAAAATACTAACGTGCACAAAGAATAAGAAAAGAGAAAGAGAGAAGAGAGAAAGAAAGAAAAACTGAATTCCGGCAGTGAGTAAAACTCACGCTTCAATTTTTTCTCCCCTTTTTCTTTTCGACCTTGCGCCACTCTCCTTGAGTGGGCTCGATCGAAGCAATGACTAACTGAGTTTCTGCATTCTGTGGGCCTGGTTCTTTGTCAGAGTCTGAAGAATCTGATTGGTGATGTCGTTTAATGCCTCCCATGCTTTGGTCCGCACTTGTCATCTCTTCCTGATTTGAGTGAAACTGTGAGTCCTTGGTGACTGATGTGGTACCCTTCTGAGTCTCTGTTTCTTGAGTAACCTCGGCATTTTCTGCAGTGGGCTCTTCCTCCTCTGCTTCTGATTCTTCGTCCTCTGAGTCTGGGGTGGAGAATTGCCATCCTTTCCTCTGCTTCCCTTTCTGCTTCTTTTTACTGTTTACTTTCTTGGCTTCTGGACATGAGCTTTGCAGGTGTCCTGTCTGCCTACAGAGCCTACATCTGAAAGCTGTATTTTCATAGTCTAGTGCCTGTAACCAATTTTGTTGTTTGTAGATCAGCCTTATGTTATCCGGCAACCCTTTGCTTAGATCTACTTCCACACAAATGCGTGCGAAGGTGTAGATACTTTCATCAATCCTTTCCAGATCTGTTTTGATATACTTCCCTATGCTGTTCCCAATACCTTCCAGGACTTGTTCACTCCAGAAGTGAAGGGGGAGGTTGTATAGGCGCACCCAAACTGGTACTATGGATACAGTCATCTTGTTTGGATCGAAATCTGGAAACCATGGGGTCATAAATAGCCCTGCTGTTCCCCAGAACCACGGCCCAACGCTGATGACTATATCTCTGACTTCCTTGGATGTGAATCTTACTATAAAGAACCCCTTAGAGCATAGATGTATGTCACATTCCATGGTCCAATTGGTGAAGATCCAGTGGAATAGATCCATTGGTTTAGGCCAAAAACTGTTAAAACGGCATATTAGGGCCTGAGTTTCATAGGACTTAACAAAATCATCAAGCCTTGTAGAGTCAAGGTTCAGAGCTGGGGTTTGCCCCAATTGTTCTACAATGTACGGCTTGGACTTATTTCCGCCGTGATCTGTCGAGGGCCCTGAGTCTCTGTTGCCTTGTAAAATGTTTTTGTAGGATAAGCCTCCCTTGGGTTGGTGCTGGGGTGTTGTTTTCCCCTTGACTCCCCCTGATGAGCTTGGTTGTCCCTGAGGCAGAGCCCCTCCTCTCAGCCTCAGGTTTAAAACAATGATTGTTCTTGGGCTGATCTCATAGCTTTTCATCATTCTACTGTCCTGGAGGGACCACCTACCACTGACCAAATGTTGGATCTGGACTGGATATCCCATCTCTGTCCATATCTGTTGTTTCAGCTGCAAGATGGTGCCTCCTGCGTGAACCCACACTAATCGGGTTTTCCCACCGGGGATTTAATAAAAATCTGAAAACGAGTTGATCTTACCTGCTCTGGCTGTAAACAATCTTCCAGATCTGGCCTCGTTTTGGGTCGTCTTTCTTTGTGCATGTCTAGATCTACAACCCCTCTGCTCGATCTGTGCTTGGTGCCACCGATCGACTGCCTGGGGTCTCGAATGTTGGCTGGATCTGGTAGATCTGGGCTGGATCTGCAAAGTTTTGGCCACTGCTTTGAAAGAGAGGGCAGATCTGCAGCATGCAGGCCCCCCTGCCATTACTTTGTGCGTTCTAGGAATTGTGCTTCCTTGTCTCTAAGTGCAGTACGACATGGTGGCGGCTTTGTTCAAAATCGTAGTTGAGCACCATGCTTCTTATCACCCCGAAAACCTCCTCGTTTAACCATGCACGGAGGTGGTCTACCATTGAGTACCTCGCTGCTTGATCCCGTTGTAATCCTTGCGGTAAGGAGCATTCGCGCAGATCAATACCCTCGGCATCTTCAACTAACAATTGGTTCGGTAAAGAACCCAAATCATGGATCTGACCGTATTTTTTGAGCAGATCTCTATTTGCGTAGGTCCTGGGCATTTCCTGTCGTTTCCAGTTCAAAAAAACATTATTCCTTGAGGCAGAGAACCCCACAGATACGTTGCCATAGTGATCTGAAAGGGTTTGGGCTCCTTGTCTGCGCCATTCCGAAGAGGACCCTTTCAGCAACGTGAACAATGACGCTCACCGTATCTCCAAACCCTGGATCGCCTTCAGCCTTTGCAGCAGTCTTTGGATCGGCTGTGGCCACCATCAGATCTCTGCGATAGCAAACCCTAGCACTCGCCATCCTCTTTTTCCTTCTTGTCCTTCCCTCGCCAGAAGATCATATGTTCATGCCAATATATCAACACAACTTGAAAAGCATAATGGAAACAATAGCATAATGAAATAAGTCAATATAGGTTGGTTTTTATGATAATGAAGATATTAAATAGACTTAGGAAATTATATTGTAAAAACATCTTAAGGTGAATGGTTAAAGCATAGACATTGGACAAGTATATTTGTATACTTCTGTTTTAAACTAAAACAAATCCAGGGCTAAAAGGAATGGATTGATTGCACTAGTCATCCTTCTATAACTTTACAACATATGCTGAATCCAGGGCTAAAAGGAATGGATTGATTGCACTAGTCATCCTTATATAACTTTCCAACATATGCTGGAGTAAACAAATTGTAATTTGGGTAATTTTTCTAACTGCAAACAGGAACATACTTGTGTATTGGTAGGGTGGTTACGAGGTCCTTAGAAGTGATGAATTTTAATTTTTCTTGGTTTTATATATAGTATTTCTGTGAATGACACGGGTGAATTTTATCCTACACCCACTAGGTTATCGATATGTAATTTCAGTAATTTTGATTTCAAAAGATATTTTAAAGAAATGCAATGATTTCATTTGTGTATTCAATAAACACATTATTCTAATGGAATTCTGCATTTGTGGTTTACCTATATAGATTCCATGGAGAAGTGTTAGTGGTGTGACATCAATTGTCCTCAAGCAGAGGCTTTAGTTTTACTCTTTTTGGAAGCAAATACTTTCTTCCAACTTTTTGAGTTCCATGAAAAATTTGAAAGTCCTAATAGTATTTAATTATGGGTTCAAGAGAGACATAGTATTCAATTATGGGTTAAAGAGATCCACACTGAATGATCTATCAGCCTTATCTTCACTTAGTTTAAGACTATTCACTTGGAGAGCCTACATGTGCCCCCACTTCAAGAGCATAGTAAAGTCATGTAGAACTTAGAGAAGCTATCTTTAAGATTTTAGTGAAGAATGGAAAAATGTCTGGGTTCAATAACAACCAATCAAGCATTAAGCTTCCAATAATGCTAGATTTTAACCTAGAGCACTTTTGTGATTTGGAGGAGATGCCCCCTCGTATTTGTGACACATCTTCAGTTGTGAATTGGACTATTACTAACTGTCATTTCCTTCGAAAGTTACCTGATGACTTAGGGAACCTCAACTCTTTAAGAATGCTAAGGAAGGAAAGAAATTACATCATGCTAAGTTCTCTTATGCTTTTCAAGTTTTTCTTGGATATCTACAACGTTTCAGGTAGGAAAGTACATTCTGTTAATGAAAAGTTGTCTTGATAGAAAGGCCCAATTTCAAATTCTAATGCTTTCAAAAAACATTGTATAACTATAATGTTTCTAAAAGGAAAGCATATTTTTTCAATTTAAGTATCATGATCCCATATTCCAACATACTTTTCAGTAACCCATTAGGCTTTGTAGCTTTGAATAAATCCATGTCTTTTGATAAGATCCTCTTCCAAATTAGAACGCAGTTTCCTTTTGGCAATAACCACATACAACGTCTTGATTTTGTTATTGAGAAAATAGAGGTTGTGAAACAAGCTTGTGCCATACAAGGACTTGATTCATTGATTATGTATCAATTATGGCCCTTTATGTAACAATGTCTTGATTTTTTTGCTTGAAAATAGAGGTTACGCTTTACTATTTCACAAAATTTCTTACAATCTTTCCATAAGTATTGATTTGTAATCTTAGTCACTGAGGGATGACAGTAATGAAAAAGGTAATATTCCATGGTTTGAAGTTACCCTCTTACTAAGTATTTAAATATATCACCACAATTTAACTATTAATTAAAGGAATTGTATTTGATTTGTAAACAATTCATTGCTTGATTTATAGATTTTGATATTTTCCCTTTTTTATTTTTTTCTCAGATTTGGTATGCGATATCTTCCAATATTTGGGTTCCCTAGCTTCCACACCATAGCTATGAGGTTCAGATGCTATCATTAAATATTCTTAGAACGTTACATCTTTTCTAGTAAGTGTACTTTGAAACATTGTTGTTGCTTTTGCATGGTGTTAATGCAAATAAGCACTACAACTAGTGCAATTATTTAGATTAAGTGCCGAAATCTAGGTGATCTTGTAATGATGGAGTGATTGTTTTCTAGCTACTAAGGCCATATGCATTTTTATCTCTTATGTTGTCCTGAGATATTCAAATTCAGAATAAGAACTAAGGTCTCGTTTCCACTGTAGATTGCAGTAAGTTTCTTGAACATAATATATAGTAGATTATATTTTACTAATCAACTGTGGATGTGATCCCTCGTAGGAAAGGAAATTCAAACTGACTTTTATTTCACATTGATTTGTCAAAACATCCACACAGGAAAGGAGATTCAAAGTGACACTGATTTCACACTGATTTTTCAAAATGGAGGCAAGAGAAAAGGAAACTTTGTATTCAACAATGCTCTTAATTTCATATGTACATGCACAGACATATTAGTAGAAAATATTGAAGGGTTGCCTAAGTAATATTTTCCATTCCACTACATTATTTACATCTTGTAAATAAATAACTCGGAACAATTCATTACACTACTTGTTATTCTTTATTAATTAGTGGTTAAGATTTTCATATTGAATTGGCTAAGATTTTTCTTCCTTCTGTGAAATTGTGTGTTCTATAATGATTCTTTTCCATTCATTATGTATAGCATATAAAGTGTGTCTAATGGAGTAGGAAGATTGGAAAGTCTTGTGATCCTTGAACTATGTTACAAGGCAAAAACCCAACGGGGCAGGGTAGGTGCATCCCCAGAAAGGGGTCACAAATACCAAAGTTGGTTTTGGCTAGTGCCTTGAGCTAGAAAATTTCCTTTACCCTTGTATTAACAGTGAATCTGGAGAGGATTCTAATATTATCTTTATAATATTTATATTAGTTAAGATTGATGAATAAAATTCTTGAGACATGAGCTAGGATGTCCTTGCAAGTTGGTTGTTGATTATTGGAAGCTATGATGGCCATTATGTCAGGCTAGGTGGTCGCACTCCCTTGATCGCGAGCACGATTGTGATCAAGATGGAATACTTCATAGTCTAGATTGATTATTTAACAGTGATAATTAGTGGGCTCATTCAAAAAAGCTTCTATTTCACTAATCCTTTTTATAGAGTTGTCAGATTCAATTTCCAAAGGTTTTAATTACACTATAGAGTTGAGTTCTAAGAGAGTTGTGATTCACAGTGTTAAGTATAACAGCTATGACACTTGAATGAAGACAACCATAGTAGATGTATCAGACTCTGTTATAAGCTTACCTGCATATTATAAGGGACTTGGTTGGTTTTTTTATAATTTTATAAACAAGTTCCATTTCGTGGAAATGTGAAAAAAATAGTGATATTGCCACCATGTGGCTCTTGTCATATTTGGTTTTATACCTTTTCAAAAAAATCTATAAGAGTTCACAATGCTAATATTCACTAGGACCTTACAAATTTTTATTATTTAGTGAAAGACTCACCAAGATCTTACAAGATTTTATAATTGAGTAAAATATTTGACATGCCTGGTGAGAGATTTGCCAAAAAATTATCTATACATATTATATTATTGATAAAATCACCTTCCATTTTTCCTATATACCATGGAGATTTGCCCATTTATTATACATATAAATTTAGGGGGGGTTCTTAAAATTTTCCCTGCTGAGGACAGATAATGGTGGAGAGTTTTGAAACAAGGAATTTGAAGAATTTTGTAAGAACCGTGGTATAGCACGACATAAGTCTACTCCATATACACCTCAACAAAATGGAGTTGTAGAAAGAATGAACAAGACGTTGATGGAAAGGGCAAGAAGCATGCTCAGTGGTGTCGGGTTAGGGCAGGAATTCTAGGCAGAGGCAGTGGATACTGCATGTTACCTTGTCAATAGGTCACCTTCATCAGCGTTGGAGGATAAGACTCCACAAGAGGTATGGACTGGTAAGAAACCTGATGAGCCCCAAATATTGGTAACATTTTGGGCTCATTTGGCCTACTTACCTTGCTCAACCCTTCATTTTTTATCACTTATGCATCATTTCTTAGTATATTCATGTTATTTGTAGGAAGGAGGGCAGTCATTATGCCTATGTGGCTAATACATGTTTATTTCAGGTTTTTTGACATTAAATGGAGCAAAAACCACGCAGATGGAGGCAAGGAGACAGCCAAGGTGGCATTGCGGGTTTGTAAGAAGGTTGTCCACAGCCTTGAATGACCTTCCTCGTGATCTCCACCCCAACTCCGAGCTCCAACAGCTATCACCACCGAGCTAGAAGGCAGCCAACGGATTCTACAAGAACAGCAGTTTACTTTTAGTTGGACAGCCAAGCCCCACTAATTTAGGAGGCCAGCTTGGCCCTCATAATGTATAAATATTGAGGCTGTAGCCTTCTATGGGGACTTTTGAACCTTTGTTGCAGATTTTGAATCACGAGCTATAGCTATGTTTTGCTCTTTGTAAGCCATTTTTGGCATGTTGTTAGACTTATGATTATGATCTTTCAATAAAAGGCAGGAAGATTTGAGTTCAATTCTGAGTTCTTAGAGGAGCTATAGCTCTCAAGTTTGGGCCCAACCTGAGAGCAATAGGCCTCCTTCCTTTGTATTGTTACTTGTCTTTCCTTTCAGCATTTCATTTCTTTGCCTTGACATGCATTTGGAAAACACAGTCTGCTGATTCGAATTTCTTGATGTGATTAAGTAGGTTAGTTTTATGGATAAAGTGCTTTCAGCAGTTTAGATTAGAGTAGGAGGATTAGAATTCATCAGAGTTCCAAGAAAAGGTTGATCGTACACTCACTTCCACCTCTGTTTAGAGATTGGGAGTGTAGACCATGCCAACCCCCAAAAAACGCAGTTTTACATGTTCATGCAAGCTTTAAAGTAATATTTCCATTGGTAGAAGTTTCCATGCATTTAGATCTTGAGCAATAACTCTTTGTTTCAGCACCATGCACGATTTCTCTCTTAACTTACATTGATGTTCTTTGGTTTTTAATAAAACAGTTAGAATAGGTTGATGAATTCTCGGTTTTGTGCAAGACAGAGGTGATTTGTTTCATTTACACTGCGCAGCACCACTCTATCACTTCCTTATCCTTCTCAGCCGTGCCTAAGCCATCTCCTTACCTCCCAGCTAGATCATTCGCCCACCACCTCTTCTATTATCCACGTTGTTTTATCTTTTCGGCCTTCCATTGCCTTTACCCTTCTATCGACCAAACAGCTTTACACACCCCCTCTCCATCTCATCTCTCTGTTCATAAGCCATCACAAGCTCCCCTCTCATCCTACCTATCCACCCATACAGCTCATTCACTCCTCCATCACCCAAAACTCCGATTGCAAAACATCCTGTAGAAGTTAGCAGACTTCCTGTAGAAATCCCGAGCTTCCTGTAGGATCCCCTGCAGACATCCTGTAGAAGCTTGCAACCACGGTTGCCAGGCATCTGAACGTTGTGAACTTCCGTGGAATGATGTTAGGGATCCCCGGGAACCTCTCAGAGTCCTCCTGACCTTTCCCAAGCCTTCCTCCCCTTGAACTACCCCTACACAGTCAAAGACCCAGTAAGAAGCACAGTCATAATCACTCCAACCACTTGAGCAAAAATACAAAAACATGTTCTCTTCAGATGAAAGTATTTTAGACTCATGCATCTCATCTCACTAGAAGTAATGGCATCATTTTTAGAAGTTGCATTCCCACCATTGCATCGTAAGGATTAAGCTGGTCAAATTAGGGTTTACTAGGGTTTCCATGTTTTGTTGGCTTTCAGTTCATTCTTGCAAAGTAGGTTAATTTCCTTTGAGATAGCTTTCGTTCATCACTTAAAAAGCTTCTTCTAAGAACATATAGAAGTTGGCTTGAGACCTAGCGGACTTGTGCCAGCTGACCAAGTGACAGCTGCGACAAGAGCTAGTACTTGTGCATACAGCACCGTCGCTTCCAAGTTTGTTACGAACTACCGGGTTGATAAAATTAGAGAAGGAAGCTCCAGGAGTTGTAGCATTATTGCTACAATACTGGAGCCCACCATCTTTTTTTGGTGCCGTTGCCGGGGAAGCGTCAGAGTATTAGTAATTGTTTCTTTTCTTCTATTTTCCTACTCTCGCCTTCTGCCAAGTAGTTTATTTCATTTCCATTCTGCAAAAGTAGCATAGACATTTCCTGCTTTCATAGATTAGCATTTCAATTCCGCAATTTCAATTCTGCAAGCGTAGACTAGCATTTCCATTCCTGCAATTCCATTTGAGCAAAGTAGATTAGTTATTTCCTGCTTTCATTTCAATTCTGCATTTTTATTTCAGCAAGATAGTTAGTTGTAGATCAATCTGTTTCAGTTTTGCAGGTACGAAAGAAAAAAACAAAAGCAATCAAAAAAGTCTTTCCATTTCATGCCTCGTAGGAATCGAGATAAAACAGGCAAATTCTTACCCAACACCCCCACCACATCACTGAGTCACCCTTCTCTCTTCTTCGGTGACAGTGATCCAGAAGAACCTATAGGTGAACCTCCTGAGATATACGAAGATCCTATAGCAGAAGAAGAATTAGATACCATCCCATCTGAAGCTATGGCTGACAATAGAGGAGAAGATGAGAGAATGGAAGGTGCCTTCCCCATCCGAGAAACCAATGGAGACATGAAAATGAAAAACATTAGTCCCTCTGCTCTACCTCACTTCCATGGACTGACTACTGAAGATCCTGATACCTTCCTGTTTGAGTTTGCTGTCCTTTGTCGAACCTATGACTATACTGAAGATGAGCAGAAGCTGAAACTCTTCCCTTCAACTCTTAAGGATGCAGCATTACGCTGGTTCATGGGCTTACCTGGGAATAGTATCACCACTGGGCTCAGATGCAGCAAGCTTTCAATACCAAGTACCGGGACTACTGTAGGTCCAAGGAAACCAAGGGAGAAATCTTTCGGATGACCATGGGAAATGATGAGTCCTTAGAGGATTATGAGGAAAGGTTCCAACTTAGCTATAAACGGGCCAGGTGCACACTTGACCCTGAATCCCTCAAGTTGGTCCTGCTCCGAGGAGTCCCTGAAGACCTCTTAGATACCCTTCACATGTTAGCTGGAGGATATATTTACCAATTGCCTTATGAGGACATCAAGAATGTGTTTAGGAACCACTCTAGGGTAGCCCGGAAACGAGGTAGAGGAAACCTCCTCTCAGCTGGTATTCCTTTCTCCAAACATGAGTTTGCAAATCAATTAGAAGATCTCAAGAGTGAGGTGAGACAGACCATTGCCATGCAGCTTGATACATTCAGGATCCAACAGAAGAAGGAAGAAGCTGAGAGGGCCTTGGCTATCTTCTGCCCTAGATGTACAAGGAGACACCCTAAGAACAAATGCCGATTACATTCGGTTGAAGTGTGCTTCGTTTGTGAGGAGGACCATCCCACAAATCAATGTCCAACCTTACCTGGGCTTAAATCCATGTACCAAGGGACAGAAGCCCCCACTGAACCTCTCTATTTCCTCAACCAAAGGAGGCCACAAGGACCTAGACCTTACCAGCAGGGGATGCAAGGGGCACCCCAAGCTTATTACAGCCCCAACCAATCTACTCCTATGCCTTCCTGGGGTCCCCTGCTCATCCTTCCTGGTCTATGCCTCCTCCATGGTCTTATCCACCTCAGTACCCTACTCAGCCCACTACTCATTCATATCACTCACATGCCCAGCCACAGCCTCAGTGGAATGCACCTCAGTCGGGGTGGAGGCCCCAGTACAACACTCCTCCCGCCATTTTTCCTCCACCACTAGTTCAACCTCAACCATTACCTCCTGCTCCTCCAAGGCAACCTTAAATGCCTGCTCAACCGAACCCGAACCCCAATAATAGACAGGCCCAGCAGGTATACACTGGGGAAACATCATGCCCTACCTATGCTATGGAGATCCAGGAGATCAATCTTCGATCTGGAAAGACTCTTCTGGATCGCCAACCTCCTCCGCCAGAGGACGAGGAAGACAAACAGGAAAGTGAACCAAAGGCTATTCCACCCTTTCCTGAGAGACTAACAGCCACCACACAACCCAACCCAGAGGAGGATGAGCTTCTGGGAGAGCTCAAGCAGTTGTGTGTGAAAATACCACTTCTCCAAGCCATCAAGGATGTGGCAATATACAACAAACTGGTTAAGGAAAAGTGTTTCAAACACCCAGGTAGGCGAAAGAGAGATGCTTCAACCATCAATGTCATAGGACAACTGTCTGACCTTATGCTACGACAAGTCATTTGCCCAAAGTACCTAGATCCTGGGAGTCCTGTAGTAGATGTCCACATCAATGGCACCATCATACCTCACACATTGATTGATCTGGGGGCTGCCATTAATGTGATGACCAGGGATACCATGCTCAAACTCAATCTTCAAGATTCCCTGAGAAAGACCTCGACAGTCCTGCAACTAGCAGATCGCTCCACCGTGACTCCCGAAGGGATTGTGGAGGACGTCTTGGTCTTTGTCGACTCTTGGGAATACCCTGCAGATTTATTGGTTCTGCAACCCAAGGCAAAGCTTACTGGATATCCTCTTATTTTGGGAAGGCCTTGGTTAGCCACTGCAGATGCTTACATAAGTTGTCGTGCAGGAAACATGACCATCAAAAATGGTCCTATGTCCAAGCAGCTAGTCCTATACCCTCCTGCCCAACCCTCAAAGCATGACTTACCACTTTGGTTGGAGGAAGGAGAAGAGGATGAGGTGTACTCAGCACCTTTGTGCACCCTAGACACCACTAGAAGAGACCCCCCAACCGAGGATGACTTGATTGAGACCTTGATCCAGAATCCACCTCCCAGTGCATTATCCTTAGAGAAATTGGTGGAGGATGCCCAAGCCAGCACCTTAGTGGACCTTTGTGCCACCAACCCTGTCACTCCCAGAGTCAAGAATGTGGAGCTCGGCCCTGAGAGAACGTTAAAGATCAGCTCCTCCCTATCTCCTTCCCAGGAAAAGGAGCTGTGTAGCCTGTTGGCCAGTCATCTAGATGCTTTTGCTTGGAGCTATAAGGAGATGAAAGGATTCCATCCTTCGGTCTGTACCCATCACATATACATCAAAGATGATTGTAAACCGGTTAGGCAACCTCAGAGGAGAATGAATCCAGCCCTTAAGGACATTGTCAAGGAAGAATTGCAAAAACTGTTGGATGTCGGATTCATTTACCCCATCTCAGATAGTGAATGGGTGTCCCCTCTGGTGTTGGTTCCCAAGAAAAATGGGAAGTGGAGAATCTGTGTGGACTACCAAGAACTGAACAAAGCTACCAAGAAAGACCATTTCCCTCTACCTTTCATAGATCAAATGTTGGATGGACTGGCAGGAAAGAAGTTCTTCTCTTTCTTGGATGGGTTTAGCGGGTACAACCAAATCCAAATCAGCCCGGAAGACCAAGATAAGACCACCTTCACTTGTCCTTGGGGTACCTTTGCCTACCGAGTTCTCCCCTTTGGGCTATGAAATGCTCCTGCTACCTTCCAGAGAGCTGTCTTGAGCATCTTCTCGGAGCTGGTCCATGATGCGGTGGAAATCTATATGGATGACTTCACTCCTTATGGGTCCAACTTCCAGGAAGCATTGTCCAATCTGGGAAAAGTCCTAACCAAATGCATTGAGATGAACCTACCCCTTAGTCCTGAAAAATGTGAATTCCTGATGACTGAAGGGACCGTGCTAGGCCATACCATTTCTTGTCAAGGGTTACAAGTGGATCCTAACAAAATTGCTCTCATCAAGAAGGTTCCACCTCCCCAAAAGGTAAGGGATGTTCGGAGTTTCTTAGGATTAGCAGGGTATTACAGGAGATTCATTAAAGACTTCAGCAAGCTAGCCTCGCCATTGTTTGGCCTGTTGGCAAAAGATGTGGAGTTTAAATGGACTGACGATTGTCAGAGGGTTCTGAATGAATTAAAGGACAAGTTAGTGTCTGCCCCAATCTTGAGAGGTCCAAACTAGGCTTTACCTTTCCACATCCACACTGATGCCTCAAACAAAGCCATAGGGGCAGCTTTAGGACAAGTTGAACAAAAACTTCCATATGCCATTTACTTTGTTAGCAAAAAGTTATCCAAAGCTGAACTGAATTACACTGTAACCGAGAAAGAATTCTTGGCTGTGGTCCATGCACTGAACAAGTTCTGACATTATTTCACTGGCTATCAAACTTTTGTACATACGGATCATGCTGCAATTAGATATTTAATGAATAAACCAGATGTGAATGCTCGTATTATTAGATGGTTACTTTTGTTGCAGCAGTTTGATTTGACCATTGTTGACAAACCAGGTAAAGAAAATGTTGTTGCTGACTTTTTATCTAGATTGGATTTGTCTGCAGATGAGGATGGAACAGTGGATGACCAGATGCCCGACGAACATCTGTTTGCTATCTCAGTACTCTCTCCATGGTTTGCTGATATAGCAAACTACCTTGTTTCAACACAGTTCCCTCCGCACCTATCTTCAAGAGAGAAGAGCAGAATCATCAGAAAAAGTGCCTCAATTACTTGGATCGGGGGAAACCTGTTCAAGCTTGGCCCTGATCAGATCTTAAGGCGTTGTGTAAGGGAGGAGGAAGTCTTTGATATCCTCCTCACCTGTCATGATGGGCCTTGTGGAGGACATTTTGCAGCAAAGAGGACTGCCTTCAAAATCCTGCAGGCAGGCTACTATTGGCCCACACTTCATCAAGATGTCAGAAGGTATATCAGCCAATGTGACCGATGCCAAAGAATGGGGAAACCGACTCAAAGGGATGAGATGCCTCTCCAACCTCAAGTGACTCTTGAGCCATTTGAGAAGTGGGGTATGGACTTTGTGGGTCCAATCAACCCTCCTTCGAGGCAAAGGTCTTACATCATTGTGTGCATCGACTACCTGACAAAGTGGGCAGAGACTAAAGCAATCAAAGCAGCAACATAAGAAAAGGTGGCTGAGTTCTTAAGAGAAAACATCTTCTACAAATTTGGCTACCCAAGAGAGCTGGTCACCGATCAAGGAAGCCAGTTCACATCCAACTTAATTGAAGACCTACTAGCTCATCACAAAATCAAGCATAGGACTTCCACCCCCTATCATCCACAGGCAAATGGGCAAGTGGAAGTCACCAACAGAGCATTGGAAGGGATTTTGACTAAGGTGGTGAGCAGCAGTAGGAAGGATTGGGCAGATCGCCTGGTTGAGGCCACATGGGCTTACAACACCACCTGGAAGACCACCACCGGCTTCACACCTTATGAGCTGGTCTATGGGAAGAAAGCTTTGTTGTCCATTGAATTTGAATACAACACTTTGAGGATGGCAGCTCAGCTGGACCTAGATCTCAGCCATGCACAACAATAAAGGTTATTGCAGCTGAATGGACTGGATGAGCACCGGATGCAGGCCCTCCTTCACTCAGAAGTGGTTCAACTTCAGAGAAAGGTGTGGCATGACCAACACCTCAATGACAAGCAATTCCAGCCAGGAGATTGGGCATTGTTGTATGACTCCAGGTACAAAGATTTCAAGGGGAAGCTGAGAACCAGATGGTTGGGACCATATGCAGTGGAAAAATGTCATGACAATGGATCTGTTCTTATTCGGACCATTGATGAGGAAGCCATCCCCATGCTTGTCAATGGGCATCGACTGAAGATCTACTGGAAACCTCTCTCAAGACAAGAATTCATCAAAACTGTGGAGAAATCAGTGTTGGTCATAGAGAAGGGTTCTGCCTCTACTTTGGGCATACCCTGAAAGATCTAAAAAAAAGAAAAAATAAATAAATAAATAAAGATCCTTCGGGAAAACCTTTCTGAGGCTCCCAAGGCAGGTGGTAGGGGTGAAAACCTCGTTGAGGCGCCCCTATTGTCTTTCAAAAAAAAAGAGATTTGAAAAAAGATCCTTGAGTGAAAACCTCTCTAAGGCACTTAAGGCAGATGGCAAGGGTGAAAACCTCATTGAGGCACCCCTGCTATCTTTCAAAAAAAAAAAAAAAACAATATGCAAAAGAAGACAGGGACAGCAAGTTTATAATCTGGAAATGCATGCAGGTTGCAGGTGTTCTATGAAGGAGAGGAGGTCTCTCAACTCAAAGTCAAGGATCCTTATCATGCTGCCAGGAGACCTCACCAGCACCTCCTCCAAGAATACTCATCTTCTCCAAGGTATGGGCACGATTTCATCACAGCTTAGTCTTCTACAGGAAGTTACAGACTTTCTACAGGAAGTACAGACTTTCTACAGGAAGTTCTGTATTTCTACAGGAAACTTCCTGTAGAAGTTTTGGACGGCCCAGAATTCATTGTATGAGGAGATCTAACGCCCAAGGATCAGTTTGGACGCATGCAAGCTACTATTTTCACCCTTACACACTGCTGTCACCTCTTTCTACCACCCCTGTCGACATGCAATAAAGATACCTGCACCATCAAAACAGATCATTGAGTTATCAAGAGAAAGCAATTTTTAAAATGAAAAAACGCTGAGATGTCATACCATATCCATCCCAGCCATCCATGAGCTCTGTGAGCGTGATCGTGAGGCCACTGCCTTCGTCGTGCAGCATGCACCCGAGGAGGAAAAACTGCTACAGGACATCCTGCAGGAGTCCCGTAACAGTTAAGCCTGCTAGAGTGCACACCATTCCACCGCCTGCAACATGCAAAGATCACGCGGGCGCATGCAGCCGAAGCATCAAATTCATCGTCAGCGGCCTGTGAATATGAACCTCCGGGCCTGTGCAAATCCACCAGCAGCAAATAAATCCACTCATCGTCGTCCAAGAACCGGAAAAATCGTGTTGCGGCCGCACAGGTAAGTTCCTCGACCCTTTCTTCCGTCGAATTGCATGAATTTTACTTTGAAAATGTTTGCAAGTGTGAAGTGAATGGGTTGAGCGGTTGTATGGCCATTCGACTGGCCACATCGACCAGTTAGTGGCCTAGTCGGATGTTTGGGCGGTGGTCCTGGCAAAAGGAACGGGCAGTGCACACGTGAGAGCCATCCCGTCGGGAAAAACGAGTTTTAACAGAAGTGACGGCGATGGATCTGCGGGGAATGATACGGCAGTAAGGAACTCGCAGACAAATGATGGAGTGACGTCGTCCAATGGTCTGGTGGGGATAGCTCACCCCCGCACCACGGATTCCGCTGAATTCAAATCTAATCGGCTAAATTGCCACACCACGCATTTATCATTCACCGTTTGGAACTCGAGTGATCATCCGGATCCCTCTGCAGCTCGACACTACAAAGTCTTTGGCCGTTCGAACACCTGTTAGGCAACACGAAGAGCGCAGACCCACTGCAGTATCCTCCAGAATTCATGCGCTGCTTCTACAGGAAAGTTGTTTCTACAGGAAATCGGGTTCCTCACGTCAAAAGGTGGCGAATTAAAAAGGTAAGCCTGAACTCTCCATGCAATTGGTTTTGAGGGTGGCAGAATCGACGTCTACAGTCTGGTCGTAGAAAATTTTTGCAAATATTGTCTGTCGTTGCATGAATTGTCGTCCTACAGGATGTCAGTATAATTAAGTTGTGTTAAGGTCCTCGGGAGATAAGCTTCGTGAATTGTATGCATGACAAAGGCGTAATTCTACGCTCTGTCCCAGTAGGCCAATTTTCTTCCGCATTCACCACCTCCAGCTAACGCAACAGTTTTTCACCATGCCGGGTGGGTTCATCAGAAGGGAACCAACTGATTCGACGAAGTTAAGAGAAAATCCTGAGGTGGTGGAGCTCTTCACGCGAGCGCAATGGATATCATTCTGTGACAAATTGCAGGGCTATGACGACGAGGTGGCAGAGGAGTTTTTGCAAGCTCTGAGGCCGAAATCCAAAACATTGGCCACCGTTAACTTCAGGGGTTTGAGTCTCAGACTCACCCCACAATTCATCAGCCGAGTTACTGAGCTCCCAATGGGATTACCATGGGATAAAGAAGAAAGGAAATTGGGCCAACAGGCTACGAAAGAATTCTTTCCACCAGAGGAGGAATTCTCAGAAGATAAAAATGGGGTTCGTAGAACCAGTTTACTGCCACCGTGGAGTGAACTTAGCCTGCAGATTATGAAGTACATCACTTGCGAAGGCCGTTTTAGCATTGTATATGGGTACCATTTTCGGTTACTCACGGAATTAAGGCATCAGATGGGCCTACCTGTAGAAAACAAACTCAGTCTCCCCTACTTTCTACTACAGTCTCTGATTAAGTGTGCCACCAAGTTGAAAGAAGGCACACCAGACCAGGTAGCCCACCATGGACTCATCAAACTCCTCGTGGAGGATGCGCTCCACACATACAAGGTTCCTCTCTCATGGGAAGCCTTCGGAAATTTGACCAAGGATGGTGATATAAAGATGCTGACCGAAGAGCTCGGTTCATCTAGCAGTGAGGAGAAAGAGTCAGTGCCCACAGGGAAGAAAGAAAAAGGCCAGAAGACCACGACCACGGAGCAGAAGAAAAAGCAAGAGAAGAAACAAGAGAAAAAGGGTGCCAAAGAGAAGGATGACACACCCATTTTGACGGCAAGAGAGAAAAGATTGCAAAGCAGAGTGGACAAGGCTGAGAAGGTCCACATCAGCAAAAGTGCCTCGACAGCAACCGCAACCAAGTCAAAAAGTAAAACTCATGCAGCAAAACAAACCAAAGCGGTGACACCTGTTTCTACAGGAAAACCGAAACCGGCTTCTACAGGAAGCCCGAAATTAACTGAAAAAGGGCCTTCTACAGGAAGCCCAAAATTAACTAAAACAGGGTCTTCTACAGGAAGCCCTGAAAAAGTGAAACCCAAGGAGAAGAAAGCTGACATTCTTGCAAGGGAGGCAGCAGCTGTGCTGGCCGCCCTCAGCACACCTCCTAAGCCAAAGGAGAAGAGAAAGAGGGAGACCCCTCTATATTTTAAAGCTAGAAGAAGTGTGAGAATAAAGACGGGCAAGCCACAGCCTCCGTCCAGCAGCCCAATCATTATCGAAGATGCCCCTACTTCGCCCAAGGAGAGGTCCCCCTCGAGGATATCAGTCACCTATGAGAGAGGGAGCCCGAAGAAAACTACTTGGAAAGAAAGGTTAGACCAATTGACTACAAAAGCTCAGCTACAGGATGCTGAAGATGCTCTACAGGAAACCTTAGCCAGGCTTAAAGAAACTGAGAGAATGGAAGGAGAAGCACCCTTATCACCACAGAGGGAGGGTGAAGTAGAGCCACCAAAAGAAGTGGAGAAAGAGCATATACCAGAGCCCAGCCCTCAGCCAAGTCTGAGTTCATATTACAACTTTTTAGAGGCTGGCAAAATTATACCTCAGAAATTTACTGTGCCACTGTTTTTTGCATTGGAGGAAGAAAGAGTCCGTACACACACGTGGATGAAAATAGCCAAGTCAAAGGGCGTGGTGGACATAGGTCCCTTGCAGGAGCAGCTCAAGGAGGCCAGAAGTGAATTATCCATGGCTAAACACGTGGCAAATTGCCAACGAGTGTTCCTACAGGAAGAAAACCAAAAGCTGAGATTGCAGCTACAGGAGCTGAGGGCAGGGACAGGTACATCCTCCAAGGACACCACAGCAGAACAGCAAGGCGAAAAGGAACTGAACACCGGTCTTGGGGAGCCAACTACACATCTACAGGAAGCAGAACAGCAAGCACCAATTGAGGTGCAAGCTCTCAGAGAATAGCTGCAGCAGAAAGAGGCACAATTGGCCTGCATGGCCAGCTGGGCCATGGATGCTATCCAATGCAGACAGCCGGCCAAATCCTATGGCCTGTACTTGAAAGACCAATGGCTACAATTTCAAATCAATACCTTGGTGCAAAGAGGTATCTCTCAGCTCCAAGACCCGCAGCAATTCACTGAAGTATGCAGTACTAGTTCATCAGAGGATAAGGCCAAATTAGCGGAGTTCTACCTCCATAATCTGGCCCTTCCTAATGTAGTTTCATGGGATCCCAATACGGCCTTGGGAGATATGCAATTAATGGCATTTGCCTCATGGCTGAACCATGAGGACAAAAGAGAAGCAGAAGCCAAAGCGGTCATGAACCGAGAGCTAAATGGGCCATTGCTCATCAGACCAGAACCAGGGGATCCAGTTGCACTAATCTCGGCACACCAACATTTGTCCACTGACCCTCAAGCTTCATTAATATATATGGATCAACAGGCCCAAGCCATAGCTCATTTTGAGGACATGGAGAGACTGTTAGGAGACAACGTTGTCCAAGCATGCACCCGTAGATGGAATACATTGGCCCACAGTCTGAAAATCCGAGAGTACCATACCCTAACTCGGATGAGGGAAGCTCTGGTATGGGTGGCCCTCTATAAGAAATCCATGCAAAACCTCCAGGACAGCTGGATTGGCCTCAAGCTAAGCCCACCACTTCTGCTAGGATTGATGGAAGGCAGCACAGAGAAAGATGATAATGAACAGTGGGAAGAGGTAAACAGAAGGGCTGGGTTTCATATCAGCAAGGAGGACACTACTACAGAGGCTTGGGATGTAAGGGTGGCAGTAAAGGCAATGAAGGATGAAGAGTTGGACTAGTTGCTCAAGGATGAGCAAATATTTTAGCTGGGGGGTGATGATGAGCCCCAAATTTTGGTAACATTTTGGGCTCATTTGGCCTACTTACCTTGCTCAACCCTTCATTTTTTATCACTTATGCATCATTTCTTAGTATATTCATGTTATTTGTAGGAAGGAGGGCAGTCATTATGCCTATGTGGCTAATACATGTTTATTTCAGGTTTTTTGACATTAAATGGAGCAAAAACCACGCAGATGGAGGCAAGGAGACAGCCAAGGTGGCATTCCGGGTTTGTAAGAAGGTTGTCCACAGCCTTGAATGACCTTCCTCGTGATCTCCACCCCAACCCAACTCCGAGCTCCAACAGCTATCACCACCGAGCTAGAAGGCAGCCAACGGATTCTACAGGAACAGCAGTTTACTTTTAGTTGGACAGCCAAGCCCCACTAATTTAGGAGGCCAGCTTGGCCCTCATAATGTATAAATATTGAGGCTGTAGCCTTCGATGGGGACTTTTGAACCTTTGTTGCGGATTTTGAATCACGAGCTATAGCTCTGTTTTGCTCTTTGTAAGCCATTTTTGGCATGTTGTTAGACTTATGATTATGATCTTTTAATAAAAGGCAGGCAGATTTGAGTTCAATTCTGAGTTCTTAGAGGAGCTATAGCTCTCAGGTTTGGGCCCAACCTGAGAGCAATAGGCCTCCTTCCTTTTTATTTTTACTTGTCTTTCCTTTCAGCATTTCATTTCTTTGCCTTGACATGCATTTGGAAAACACAGTCTGCTGATTCGAATTTCTTGATGTGATTAAGTAGGTTAGTTTTTATGGATAAAGTGCTTTCAGCAGTTTAGATTAGAGTAGGAGGATTAGAATTCATCAGAGTTCCAAGAAAAGGTTGATCGTACACTCACTTCCACCTCTGTTTAGAGATTGGGAGTGTAGACCGTGCCAACCCCCAAAAAACGCAGTTTTACATGTTCATGCAAGCTTTAAAGTAATATTTACATTGGTCGAAGTGTCCATGCATTTAGATCATGAGCAATAACTCTTTGTTTCAGTACCATGCACGATTTCTCTCTTAACTTACATTGTTGTTCTTTGGTTTTTAGTAAAACAGTTAGAATAGGTTGATGAATTCTCGGTTTTGTGCAAGACAGAGGTGATTTGTTTCATTTACACTGCGCAGCACCACTCTATCACTTCCTTATCCTTCTCAGCCGTGCCTAAGCCATCTCCTTACCTCCCAGCTAGATCATTCGCCCACCACCTCTTCTATTATCCACGTTGTTTTATCTTTTCGGCCTTTGATTGCCTCTACCCTTCTATCGACCAACCAGCTTTACACACCCCCTCTCCATCTCATCTCTCTGTTCATAAGCCATCACAAGCTCCCCTCTCATCCTACCTATCCACCCATACAGCTAATTCACTCCTCCATCACCCAAAACTCCGATTGCAAAACATCCTGTAGAAGTTAGCAGACTTCCTATAGAAATCTCGAGCTTCCTGTAGGATCCCCTGCAGACATCCTGTAGAAGCTTGCAACCACAGTTGCCAGGCATCTAAACGTTGTGAACTTTCGTGGAATGATGTTATGGATCCCCGGGAACCTCTCAGAGTCCTCCTGACCTTTCCCAAGCCTTCCTCCCCTTGAACTACCCCTGCACAGTCAAAGACCCAGTAAGAAGCACAGTCATAATCACTCCAACCACTTGAGCAAAAATACAAAAACATGTTCTCTTCAGATGAAAGTAGTTTAGACTCATGCATCTCATCTCACTAGAAGTAATGGCATCATTTTTAGAAGTTGCATTCCCACCATTGCATCGTAAGGATTAAGCTGGTCAAATTAGGGTTTACTAGGGTTTCCATGTTTTGTTGGCTTTCAGTTCATTCTTGCAAAGTAGGTTAATTTCCTTTGAGATAGCTTTCGTTCATCGCTTAAAAAGATTCTTCTGAGAACATATAGAAGTTGGCTTGAGCCCTATCGGACTTGTGCGAGCTGACCAAGTGACAGCTGCGACAAGAGCTAGTACTTGTGCATACAGCACCGTCGCTTCCAAGTTTGTTACGAACTACCGGGTTGATAAAATTAGAGAAGGAAGCTCCAAGAGTTGTAGCATTATTGCTACAATACTGGAGCCCACCAAAACCCTCTCTTTCACATCTAAGGTTATTTGGATCTGATGCATATGTACATGTTCCAAAGGAGAAATGAACCAAGTTGGATAGTAAATCTGAAAAGTGCATCTTTATTAGGTATAAGGATGGTTTAAAGGGTTATAAGCTTTGGAACCCAGTAACAAGGAAGGTTGTGTACAACCAAGATGTGGTGTTCAGAGAGGTGAAAGATGTTATTAAACATGAAGTCCAACCAAAGTAACCTGAGAAGATAGAGTTTGAGCTAAAGGAGGAAGAATCAGACTCTACAGTAGAGGAGGAATCAGAAGATGAAGAGCCACAAACTCCGGCTATGAGAAGATCAGTTCGAGAAAGAAGTCAACCAGAAAGGTATAGTCCATCTACTTTCTGTTCAAATTTTTCTTTGTCTATTACTGATGATGATCCCAGAACTGTGAAGGAAGCAATGGATTCAGAGGACGGAAAACTCTGGAAAGATGCCATGGTTGATGGAATGGCATCTTTGCACAAAAATGAGGCTTGGGATTTGGTGGAGTTTCCGGCTGGAAGGAAACCCATTGGTAGCAAATGGGTGTTCAAAAAGAAGAGAAATGCAGAAGGAAAAATGGAGAAATACAAAGCTCAGTTGGTAGAAAAAGGTTATTCCCAGGTGCCGGGAATTGATTTTGGTGATATTTTTTCTCCTGTTTCCAAGGTAACTTCTATTAGATTACTTTTATCTATTGCTGCTACTTTTGATTTTTAGGTAGAACAGATGGATGTGAAGACAACATTTCTTCACAGGGATCTAGAAGAGGAAATCTACATGAAGCAACCTGAAGGCTTTGCAGCGAAGGGTAAGAAAGAACTAGTATGCAAGTTAAAGAAGTCTATGTATGGGTTAAAACAGTCACCAAGGATGTGGTATCAGAAATTTGATACATTTATACAGGGACTTGGTGTTGTGGGGGAAAGTATCCAACTCGGAATGACCCTAACCCACTCTAAGGGTGACAGTTCCTTAGCAACAGCTGAAAGCAAAGCTATCTAAAGTTTCTTCTTTATGACATGCGAGAGATAAAAGGAAGAGATCCACTTACCGATGTCTTGCGCAAATGGTCGATCCAATCTCCTTTGATTGCCGCTTGCTCCCAGCTCCAAGTCTTTTCACGGGCCCAGCTACACGAGATCCTGCAAACAAGACAAAGAAAGGAGACTACAAGAAGCATGCATGCATAACTGATTCAAGGATTAGCATAAATCAAAGACGCAAGTAAGACAATACACCATTGAAACACATGCGAATAGAAGAACCTCAAAAGCTTTATTAATATATGGAAGTAAGGTTCAGGCGGTGATACAACCATGAGAGGTCCAATCCAGCATCACCTTCCCGACGGAGAGAAATCTCTTCTTCACCTCCCTCAAGCAATCACCCAATGCTCCCAACTGTAAACCAATAGCAATTCTTTGCACTAAATTCCGGCCCCTAGATCCCATGGGATGAGATCCTTATATAGAGTTTTGGAGTGAAGATAAGTCAGCTTGATGTGTGACTTGTTGTCCTCTTCAACTCCAGTTGTTCTCCAGTTCTTCACTCGGAGTTTCTGTCTTCCACTTGGAGTTTTAGAAGCTCTTAACTCATCATTAGGCAAATCTTATCATCAAGTGTCTTTTTAGAAGCTTCCTGGGCACTGGCACTTTGAGAAAAAGATTCCTCCACATGTCCAAGTACGCCCGGCGCAGGTAGCCTTTGTCCTACTTGCTATGCAATGCAGGTAGCCTTTGTTGTACCTGCTATGCAGCGCAGATGCCTAGTGGAGCAGCTGCTTTGATCCAAAATTGACCTGTTTTTGAGTGTTTTTCAGTGGAGAACTGATTTGCAGTGCTGTGGTTTGCTGACCTTGTTCCTCTAAGGGTAAGAACAACTTGTTTAGGGACTTTGGATCCCTTAGATTATTGACATTTCATGCTCTATGCTATAAGGCACAAAAATGTCTATAACAGTTGCCCCCTAAAGTATGAGGTCGTTTATCGGGTGAAATGCTTTATTAGGAGGATCCGAAGTTCATTCAATCGCCGGGAGGTGACCTGTAACAAAATACAATACAATACATTATCTTTTCATACTTTCTTTTCATGATCTAGCTGATGCGGGCATTTCCCATGCTCAGCTTTATAAATACATTTGCTGTACATAAACAGACGATCGTCTGATAGTAGACTGATAATTCTCTGCTTTTAATTATCATCCTTTTAGTAGGATGATCATCTGCTGCTGCCATGTCTATGTTTTTATCTCCTGAATATATATCGCAGCCCGGATGAATGAAACTAGATCCGGGGTCTTCAAACTTCCGATCTTCACACTAAGTACAAGTCGATCCATGTGAGAATTTCTTGGAGTCGAACATGGAAAGACATCGCTTGATTACCAGTCAATAATGTAAACTGTTAACAAGCGCGAGAGGAATCACCGATAATGATGATGACCCTCAAGGTACTGCAGCACAATTCACGTGGCGTGAATATAGGATCTGACGTCGAACACCACGCAAAGTCTCCCGGTCGAAGGTCATTAATGTATACCTATCGCCGGAAGTGAGAAACTTGCCATTGAGGCATGCAAGCTTCAAAGTACTGAGGGGGTGTTCCTAGATCAACTTCTTGGATAGTGAGCTGATGTCGACAAGAAGCGATCCGTCAAAGGAGGGCCTTAATGAATCCCACATCAGTGACATGGAACGGAACTAGTGATGATGGTGAAAATGATCTGTGAAATATGATCCAGGGTGGCGGTCATGGAAGGATGAAAGATGATGTATGGTAGTGGATGGGACCCGGTTGACACTTTCTGAATGACATCTCTTGAACATATCTCGACACTGATGTGATGGATCGGTAGCATTACCCCATTTGGATGGTATGGCGAGACCATGGTGAAGGGACCGGTGAATGATAATAACCCAACCCGATATTTACGGAGGCAAAAGTGTCATGTTCAAGAGCAACTTGCTACCATTAAGCTTTGAGGTTCTTCCCAATTTTTCCCCAGTCATTTCTGACCAATACCTCTTTATTTTTGTCAAGCTTGAGGAGGATAACATATGCTTGTTCTATAACCTGCCCTTCGGGCAAGCCCACCGCTATGTTTTAACGAGCCTAGCGATAGGGAAACTCGTTCTTGTCTAAAGACAAGTTTGTCGCTATCTAATATTTTAACGAGCCCAGCGACAAAGACAACTCGGTCCTTTTCATTTTTAGAGAGTCTGAAAAGTGTACATAAAGTGGACACCAGGGGTCCTTTTTCGTCATCTAATCCCTTAAGTCCGAAAAAGTATAAAACAATACAGAAGGGATGAATGTTCGATATCTTTATCGAGCCGAACTAGACAAGCGCTCGATCTTTTTGTGCAATAATCCCTCAGGTCCAAAAAGATTAAAATCTAGAGGAGGGATAGCTCTTCCGGTCCTTTTAACGAGCTGGAAGGCCAAAACTCGGCAAACTTTTCATATTTTACAAGTCAGTGAAAAGAGCTCAAAGAAGACTCGTCTTTTGAGGAACGAGTGATAAACAGGGATAGCAACAGATTCCAGGTACAGGTTGGAATTTTCCAATTACGGCAGTATTACAAGGATGGCTAGGTGAGATCACTCTTCGCAGCTGTTCCTCAAAATAGGTAAACAATCAAGTGGATGTGAATGATCGGCCAAATGAAAAGTGGAGGTGACGGTGCACAAACACGACCAAGGCTCTTGTGGCTGATGAATTTACGGTCTCAAATGGTTATTTACCGGTTCATTTTTTCTGAATGAGCTTGAACTCTGGGGGGAAGCCTGCTCACAAGCTTATTTTATTTTTTAACGAGCATGAATTTCCGCGTTAAAACTGCTCGGATCTTGCGTTTATTTTTTAACGAGCATGAACTTTGCCAAAACTGCTCGTTTTTACCAGTCATAAAGTAGTAAGGTCTCATGGAAGATTCCTATTTTTTAAGGAGCTTCATCTCCCTACGCTTTGCTCCATATCCTCTCTTTGTGCAAGCCGGGTATCGGCTTATCTACGGGTTAGCGGGGTTAGTCCTACCTAAAATTAAAAAGCCGCCCGAGCTCGCATTCCAAGAGGTTTGCATGCCCCCAGGTGTAAGTATAATTTCAAGGTTGCCCCTACTTTTCCGTTAAAAACCTTTGTTTTCAACAGGTGAGGCTTACCTCTTTCAGGTTACCCAAAGATTGTTCTGCTAATTCTTTCAAACAGAAACTTTCTTCGGCGATGTCTATCATTAGGTTACACAAAGATGGTTACAATTTGTTGCAGCAATTGAATTCCTTTCTTTGGAGGCTTCCCCTACTTATCCTCTAAAACATTTGTTTTAATGGGTGAGACTTGCCTTTTATCCAAAGATGGTTACTACTTGCTGCTGCAAACGGATCCCCTTCTTTGGCAGAGCCTACTTATTTAGACAAAGGTGAGTAACGGGCCCCCGTCCTCCCACATAACTTTAACAAAAGAATCTTTTTCCAGAACAACCCCATTCCTAACAGCCCCTTCTTCCGCATGAGAGCTCTTCTCGGCTCTTCTGTTTTACGAAGAAGAAGGAGGGGACGGGGTACGGACTAGTCATATTCTCCCGTGGAAATTCTACTTTACACCCAAGGTTTTTTCTGCCTCCAGAGCAGACCAAGATGCATGCCCCCTGGGCTCCTGCGTTCCTTTCCCGAATCACTCGCATTCATCAGGAAGAAGAACCGAGGGAAGAGACCTTTCTTGATCGAAAAGACCATTGAGGATAGGTATGTGACTATTCGCGATGCGTGATCCCGGAAATGAAAGTTGGTCTACGAGCTTGACCATTCTTCCTTCGTGTGGAAAACACATTATTCGAAAGAGTGAGGAGACTATTGCTTCCATGCAATATATGTAGTCTCGTCCAAGGAGTAGGTTATAATCCAAGGGTCCTTGGACGACCATCAAATTCATCTTGACGGCCTTCCCCTTCAAGGTAATAGGCACATTAGGTAGAACCCTAATGGTCGACTGGTTCCCCTGTCAAAACCCGAGAGACGCCTTGTCTCGGGCAAAAGCGCCGGGCAACCCAGTGCTTTCCAAGCAATAGAGGACAGGATACTCACAGATGCCCCTTCATCAATGATAGTTCCAGCCATCACCATTTTGTATATTTGGACTATAATTCTAAATGGTATACTGGCTGGTAACCGGGGTCTGCCTAGTTGGTTCCAATCAAAGGACACAACTAGGTTGCTTGGTGGTGGGACCGAATATACGGCCGGATATGATCCTGACGATGCTCCTTCCTGCGATAAAGGAGTGGGCGCTTTGCCCAGATGCTCATCAGAATCGGAGTTGACTAAAAGAATATGGACGGTGTCATCCTTATTCTCTTCGGCGGGGGTGTCAACTGAAGATGAATCCTCAGTGACTGTGGTGTTTGAAGATGAAACTTCTGAAGGGAGAACCGGGTCAACTGCCATTTCGACCTTTGGACTTTCGTCTGGTCCGGATTCAGTAGGTTCACTTTCAGTGACTGACACTTCAGCTGGCCCTCTGAGCAAGACAACTGTATTTTCGACCAACGAAGGACCTGGCGCGAGTTTTTGATATCCAGGAGGAAGTAGCACCGGTGCCACCGGTTGATCTTCCAAAACTCTCTTTGCCTCGTCTAAAAAGGGACAACGGCGAAGGGTGTGATCGCCTTCACACAGTTCGCAGGGGAATCTCATCCCTCTTCGTCGTTTGCGACCTTCACTTTCGTTGGTCGACGGTAAGCATTCAACCTGGTTGTCAGAGGTTGACGCTTCTGAATCGTGCAAACGAGGGGACCAGTCCCTCAGTATCCGGGGAATACTGGGACAATCACGGTGGAGGTGGTCTCCTCTACATATGACACATGGCGATTTGGGCCCGGTCCGTGCTGTGTGTGGGTTTTCATTAGATGCCTTTTGCTTGCCCCCAGGCGCCTTTGGCTCCTTTTGCTTCTTTTCTTTCTTCTTCTTTTCCTTCTTCTTTTCTATGGGAGCTCCGCTTTTGGCGGCTTGACCTTTCGAAGAAGAAGGATCGGAGGAAGGCTCATAAGAAGTGGAAGGCTGGAGGGTAGCTCTAGACTGGTCTAACTGTTGACTCGACTGTTCAGGAACCGTGGTGGTCTGAACTACAGCGGTTGAGAATAGCCAAATTGGCAGGCCAATTGTCAGTCCTGGAAGCGACAATGTGGCCATGTGGGGCGCACCAACTTCTCCCCAAGAGGAGAAAGGGCTAGGGGTCCCATGCTGTGGAATCCCTTGGTTGGTGTGTTCCATGTTCTCAACCTTAAGATCAACGTAGGAATTAGGGGTGATTATGTTCTGTTTAAGATGAATTTTATATGACGACGCTTTTTAAGACACAACTTGCTTTTTCACTTTTTAAGAGTCAAGAAAAAGCTAAAGATGACTCTAGGCTCCTTCGATGTATTAACGAGCCCGAAGTGACAAATGCTCGGATGGACTTTTTCAGTTATAGAGTTTGAAAAAGGCCAAAAGAAACTACTCTGGAGTTCTAGGCAAGGGTGTGCCAAACCTTTCGCGAAACCACAGAATACGTTTTACGGTACGAGTGGTCGATCTTCATGAATGCTGTGTTCACTGCATCGCGATCAATAGGGCGGCTGACACGGCTTCCTATGGATAAAGGCTTTGTTCCTATAGGGGTCCCCCAATATACGCGACGGTACGCGGGGGCACAAATCCGTATTAGTGCTATCGTCCCTCAGGAGGAATCACCCACCTTCGTAGAGATCGACAGTCACTATGTTTAACGACGCCGGTTCACGTCTCTACCTAGACCTCTACTATGTTTCGTTATGTTTCAAAGCGTTTTTAGATAAATTCAGTTCTTTTTAGGTTGATCTTGCTTAGCAGTTTGCCTTTATGGATCACCACGTGATGTATGATACAACTCCTAAATGCAGTCTAAGAATGATAAGCAAGCTTTTTCAATTCTTTCAACTTATGAAAACCTTAACTACTGAAGGAAAAGAAAGACATCATCTTTTCAAACAGATCATAGAGCACTCACTGATGCACTTTTCCTAAATCGACATGCAAACTGTCAAAATGCACATGCACAATGCAAGTATTTCTTTTCTTCTTCCTTAATGTTGATGTATTACAAAAAGAAAGCTGTTGTATGATTTCGAATTCAATTTCAAGCGTAAGCAAACAAGTTTTGTCCAATAATCAAAAGAACACCTTAATATTCACTCGTTTCAACACAAGAAATACTGAAATTCAAACCATATAACGAAAGTAAATGCTCAAGTAGCTATGAACAGTAATAAACTAGCTCTTAGAATCACAACGACACTTTCTCACAGGTCTAGATTCAAGAGGTCATAGCAAGACTAGTTCACTTTCACTATGGGAAACTGTGAATGACAGCAAGAAATACCATAAGAACAATCACGGTTTCTTCATACAACTGAGGCGGAATGAAGGCAAAGAGAAGTGGTTTCAGCTGGGTATACAGGTTGACAACTGGCTGCAAAAACAATACTGAAAACTGGGCAACAGACAGTGGAGAATCCAAGTTGCACAAGGCAAAACTGGATCAGCGCAGGTGTTGCACTGTCAATCTGAGATGCAGCGCAGGTAGCCCCTTCGGGACCTGCGTTGCAGTGCAGGTAGCCTTTGTTGCAGCTGCACTGATGAGACAACTCTCGTCTCTCTCATATTCCGGCTCACAGTTTGCTCAAAAATGAACGGTTTTTGGCCAAATCAGTTGCTATCAGTCAAGTATACTCTAGAGGATGATTAAAGGAAGATGAACACTATCACAAAGAGCTAAAAAGAGTCCTTGCGGATCTGCTCTTCAAATCATAAATAGGCCCAGCACTGGGCTAGAGTAGCTGCCCTCTACTTTGCATTCGAAGGACTCGCATGTAGTTCGATTCGGTACTCTTTCGTTTAAGAAATGAATAGCAATAAACACAAGCTACCAACAAGACACGATCCCCAGCGGAGTCGCCAGTCTGTTGTGGGGGAAAGTATCCAACTCGGAATGACCCTAACCCACTCTAAGGGTGACAGTTCCTTAGCAACAGCTGAAAGCAAAGCTATCTAAAGTTTCTTCTTTATGACATGCGAGAGATAAAAGGAAGAGATCCACTTACCGATGTCTTGCGCAAATGGTCGATCCAATCTCCTTTGATTGCCGCTTGCTCCCAGCTCCAAGTCTTTTCACGGGCCCAGCTACACGAGATCCTGCAAACAAGACAAAGAAAGGAGACTACAAGAAGCATGCATGCATAACTGATTCAAGGATTAGCATAAATCAAAGACGCAAGTAAGACAATACACCATTGAAACACATGCGAATAGAAGAACCTCAAAAGCTTTATTAATATATGGAAGTAAGGTTTAGGCGGTGATACAACCATGAGAGGTCCAATCTAGCATCACCTTCCCGACGGAGAGAAATCTCTTCTTCACCTCCCTCAAGCAATCACCCAATGCTCACAACTGTAAACCAACAGCAATTCTTTGCACTAAATTCCGGCCCCTAGATCCCATGGGATGAGATCCTTATATAGAGTTTTGGAGTGAAGATAAGTCAGCTTGATGTGTGACTTGTTGTCCTCTTCAACTCCAGTTGTTCTCCAGTTCTTCACTCGGAGTTTCTGTCTTCCACTTGGAGTTTTAGAAGCTCTTAACTCATCATTAGGCGAATCTTATCATCAAGTGTCTTTTTAGAAGCTTCCTGGGCACTGGCACTTTGAGAAAAAGATTCCTCCACATGTCCAAGTACGCCCAGCGCAGGTAGCCTTTGTCCTACTTGCTATGCAACGCAGGTAGCCTTTGTTGTACCTGCTATGCAGCGCAGATGCCTAGTGGAGCAGCTGCTTTGATCCAAAATTGACCTGTTTTTGAGTGTTTTTCAGTGGAGAACTGATTTGCAGTGTTGTGGTTTGCTGACCTTGTTCCTCTAAGGGTAAGAACAACTTGTTTAGGGACTTTGGATCCCTTAGATTATTGACATTTCATGCTCTATGCTGTAAGGCACAAAAATGTCTATAACACTTGGCTTCACCAGAACCAAAGCAGATCATTGTGTTTATTTTAAATTAATTGGTGACTGTGTTATTTATATGATCTTGTATGTGGATGATATGTTGCTGGTTGGAAATGAAAAAGAAATTATCCAGGATTTGAAGACCCAATTGTCCTCCAAATTCGACATGAAAGATCTTGGTGCTGCAAACTATATTTTGGGCATGGAAATTAAAAGAGATTGGGCAGAGAGGAAGCTCTGGTTAAACCAGAGGAAGTATGTCGAGACAACACTGTAGAGGTTTAATATGCAGGATAGTAAACTGGTGAAGGTTCCTATTCCTGTAGGTGTGAGGTTATCTAGTGAACAATGTCCCCAGACACAAGAAGAGGAAGAGGACATGTCCCGTGTTCCATATGCAGGTGCAGTCATTAGCCTGATGTATGCAATGGTCTGTACTAGACTAGACATTGCACAAGCAGTGGGAGTATTGAGCAGGTTTATGTCAAAACCAGGAAGGGAGCATTGGATAGAAGTGAAGCGGGTTTTCAAGTATTTGTGTGGCACTAGTGATTATGATTTGTGCTACTAAGGAAGACCAAGATTGGACATAGTGTTGGATATTCATGGTTTTTTTGATGCAGACTGGGATAGAGATCTGGATCAGAGAAGATCTATAAGTGGGTATGTGTTTAACCTATTTGGAGGTGCAGTTAGTTGGATGAGTAAGAAACAATATGTAGTGGCACTATCAACTACAGAGGCATAACACATGGCAGCCACTCATGCAAGAAAGGAAGTAGTTTGGTTTGCAGAGATTGTGTTCAAGTATGGGGTTAGTACAGGAAGCTATAAGGATAGACTGTGACAGCCAAAGTGCAATTTTCTTGGCAAAGAACCCTGCATATCATTCAAAGAAAAAGCACATTGATGTTCAGTATCACTTTCTGAGGGATATGATAGAAGACAAAAGGATGTTGCTAGTAAAGGAGGACACTTTGAAGAATACTGCAGATGCATTGACAAAATCTGTGAGCTCTGAGAAGTTCTCTTGGTGTAGAGAGACAATGGGCATTTCAGGGTTGGGAAAATGAATAAGCTCTCTTGTGGCCACTTGTGGAAAGAAAACAACAAGTGGGAGAATGTTGGGTTGTATTATATTCTTTCCACGTAGTTAACAGGTGTTTTCAAGGGCACCCATAACCCCACTTTATGGGGTCTAGGGCAGTGCCATGGAAAATTTTGGTTTTGGACCCTGTGTTAGGTTGGGTGGACCCACCTATGGTTTTGTGCATAATTTTCGCACATGTTTTTTGGACACGATGGTTTTCAATCCATGGTATTGGACACGATGGTTTTCGGTCCATGGTATTAAATGCTTCGTCATGTATAAATATGTATTGTAACATTGAAAGGAAAATGAATGAAAAATCAAGCTGGTAGTCCCAATTTTGGTATCCAGGGGAAAATCTATGTGTATATGTGTTTTATGTGTTCTGCTCTCACATTATTTACTTTCTGTGTTTTAGAATTCGTATGTAGGTAATTTCTGTATGGGGTTAAAACCTATAGAAGTGTTTTTGCCCCTAGTCTTCCACAACCTATAAGGTTGACACCACAAAAATTATAAGAAAAAAGAGCAAAAGGGCTTTGTTATAGTTGTGATAGCAAATACACTAAAGGTCATAAGTGTGCTGAGAAGAAATTATTCTACATAGATTGTGAAGAGGAGGAAGAAAAGGAGCAAGAAAGGTCAAAGGAAGAGGATATACTCCAGGAACAAAGCCTAGATAAAGAAGAAATGAATCCGACCATATCTTGTAATGAATTGGCTGGAATTACCACTCCTCAAACCATCAAGATAGAAGGACAAATCAAGAAGAAAAAGGTAATAGTGTTGATTGATTCAGGCAGTACCCACAATTTTATTCATTGTAAGGTAGCAAAAGAATTGAATTGCTTCCTATATCCAACACAAAAGTGTCAAGTGATGGTTGCAAATGGAGGAAAAATAAATTGCTCTGGAAAGTGCCATAATATCAAGCTATCCATGGGAGAATATGTATTGACTAGCCCAATGCTTTCTATTCCAATGGGAGGTGTTGATGTTGTACTAGGAGTCCAATGGCTACAATCCTTAGGTACAATAGCTTTTAATTTTCAAGAACTTTTCATGAAATTTTCTGTGGAAGGAAAGGAAGTTGAATTAAGGGTTATTACAAAGAAACCAGGAAAGATAATCAACTCTAATGGTATGACAAAGCTTCTAAAAAAGGAACAAAGAGGTGTAATTGCACAATTATGTTCACTAGATGTTTCCACATCGAAATCATCTATTTCTCCAGATCTCCAAAAAGTCTTGGAAAATCTTTCCAAGGTATTTGAGACTTCCAAAGATCTCCCACCTATTCATGATCATGATCATGCTATTCATTTGATTCTAGGAAGTGTTCCTCCAAACATCAAGCCGTACAAATATCCCTATGCCCAAAAGAGTGAAATTGAACGTATGGTTGCAGAAATGCTAGAGGCTGGTATAATTCAACCTAGTCAAATTTCTTTCTCTACTCAAGTAGTATTGGTGCACAAGAAGGATGGATCATGGTGAATGTGTCTGGATTATAGGGAGCTCAACAAGCTCACTATTAAAGATAAGTTTCCCATTCCTGTCATTGATGAATTACTGGATGAATTGCATGGATCAATTTACTTCACCAAGTTGGATATTCGTTCAGGATATCATCAAATCAGAATGAAGACTGAAGACATTCCGAAAACAACATTTAGAACTCATAAGGGTCATTATGAATTTTTGGTCATGACTTTTGGCCTTACCAATGCACCTTTTACATTTCAAGGTTTGATAAATTCCATTTTCAAACCCTTCCTTAGAAAATTTGTGTTAGTATTTTTTGATGATATACTAATCTACAACAAGTCTTGGAAGGATCATGTTGAACATGTTGACAGGGTGCTACAACTATTGGAGGAGAAACAATTATATGCAAAAATATCCAAATGTTTCTTTGGAGTACAAGAGGTGGAATATCTGGGTCATATTGTATCTCATGAAGGAGTTAAGGTAGACCCTAGCAAATTAAAGCCATTAAGGAATGGAAAATCCCCACATCCATAAGGCATATGCGAGGATTTCTTGGGTTGACAGGGTATTCTCACAAGTTTGTTAAGAATTATGGGAGAACAGCAGCACCTCTAACAACATTATTGAAGAAAGATGCATTTTCATGGAATCCAGAAGCAACAAAGGCATTCAAACATCTTAAAGAAGAAATGTGCCAAGCACCAGCCTTAACTACACCGCACTTCACAAAAACCTTTATTGTGGAATGTGATGCTTTAGGAAATGGAATTGGTGTTGTTTTAATGCAAGATGAAAGACCCATTGCTTTTGAAAGTCGTCCAATTAAGGGAAAGTTTTTACACAAAGCTATTTATGATAAGGAAAAGTTGGCAATACTACATGCACTTAAGAAATGGCAACCCTACTTAATGGGAAGACACTTCAAGGTAAAAACGGATCATGATAGCCTTAAATAATTTTTAAAACAAAGATTATCCTCTAAAGAGCAACAAAAGTGGGTCACAAAGATGTTGGGTTATGACTTTGAAATCATCTACAAAAAAGGGAACCAAAATGTGGTGGCAGATGCACTCTCAAGAAAGGATGAGGATGTGGAAGCATTGTTGTGCACCATTTCTATTATCCAACCAGATTAGATAAATGAAGAAAGGGAGGAATGGAAGAATGATGAAGAATTGTGGGCACTTATTCGAAAGTTACAACAAGATTCCAGTACATCTGATACATTTAGCTGGAAAAATGATTCCTTATGGTACAAAGATTGCTTATACCTTTCTAAGAATTCCCAACTCAAACAAAAGATTCTTATGGAATTGCACACTTCTCCCTTAGGAGGGCACTGAGGATTTTTAAAAACTTACCACAGGGTTAAGAAGGAATTTTTTTGGGATGGCCTTAAATCGGATATTCAAAAGTTTGTGGCGGAATGTTTGGTTTGCCAACAAAATAAAGTTGAAACAATTAAGACCTTGGGTCTATTACAACCTTTATCCATTCCAAGCCAATGTTGGGAGGAGGTTTCAATGGATTTTATCATAGGTTTACCCAAGTCTGAGGGAAAGAGTGTCATCATGGTGGTAGTTGAGAGACTTACCAAGTATGCACACTTTTGTGCATTATCACATCCATTTAAAGCCAGTACAATTTCTACTGCATTTATGGAAACAACTCAAAAGCTAAATGGAAACCCAAAGATTATTGTAAGTGACAGAGATCCCATTTTCACTGGAAATTTTTGGACAAAATTATTTTCTTGTCTTGGTACTCAGTTAGCTCATAGCTCATCTTATCATCCTCAATCTGATGGGACAACTGAGATAGTAAACAAATGTTTGGAAGGATATCTTTGTTGCTTTGTATCTGATAAATAGACACAACGGGTCAAATGGTTGCCTCTGGCTAAATGGTGGTATAACACTCCCTTCCCATACAGCAACAAAAATGACCCCACTTATGGCACTTTATGGATATCAGCCACCATCCATCACATCATATTTAAGAGAAAATTCTAAGGTTCAAGCAATGGAACATCACATCAAGCATCAACAAGAAGTCCTCCAACTCTTAAAGGATAACCTCACGTTGGCGCAGAATAGAATGAAACAACAGGCAAATAAACATCGCAGCGAAAGAAGTTTTGATGTAGGTGATTGGGTATTCCTATGGCTACAACCATATAAACAAATGTCCCTCAAGAAAGCTAAGAAGGATAATAAATTATCACCAAAGTATTATGGTCTGTACAAGGTGTTGCAAAAGATTGGTACTATGGCATACAAATTGGAACTTCCCGCAACTTCTCAAGTGCACCCAGTTTTCCATGTTTCATGTTTAAAGAAGGTTATAGGCGACAAGCTCCTAGTTCAAACAATATTTCCAGAACTTGATGAGGAAGGAAAAATTATATTGGAACCAGAAGCAGTCACAGAAACAAGAACTTGACAACTACGAAATCGATCAATTTTGAAGTATCTCATCAAGTGGAAGAACTTATCCGCTGAAGATTCCACATGGGAGGATGAGAATTTTATACAGAAGCTGTTGGAAATAATACTGAGAGGGGGGGTGAATCAGTATTATCAAGTAAATTATTTCCTTTTTCAAACCCAAATCATATATGCTACTTCAGTTAGTGAAAGTTGTGTATATACGCAACTACGTATAAGGAAACCTACGTATACCATGCAAACTTATAATTTAATTTATCTTATAGATGTTGATCATTAATCTGTGTATCAGAATCAAATAAACAGTAACCAGAAACAGTGAAGCAGAGCAGAAGACAATCACACACAAGAACACAAGATATAGGGTGGAAACCCAATGTGGGTGAAAACTACCTGCTGCAATTCGTCTCTATCTTCTTTTAATTAGAAACTTCTTTTTACAATGTTTCTATACTGGTGCATTCTTTTACCAGTACGTAGGCTGCTACCTGCAGAGAGCTACAACCCTCTCTCATTCTCCAGCTTATCTTGGAAGGGAGCTACAGCCCCCTTTGCTCTTGCACTAGCCAAGATACTAATACGTAGGTGCTGGCCTACAGAAGGCTACAACCTTCTCTTTCTTCCAGGGACCACGTTTCATAAATTTTCAGACTGGATCCATGAACCTCAATCAATCATCAAGATTTTTTTGCATCAAACAATCTCCTTTTCACCAATTAGAACTGAATCAAGTAAACACTTCTCTGACAGTTGTACCCAGAACACAGTAACAGTAACCACACACCAAATTCTGAACCCAGAACACAACAGTAATAAACAGAAGCAGCTAGAACACAACTCAAGAGATGTACGCTACTTCAATAACCCGAAACCTGCATGCATACGCTTCTGTGTTTGGACCAACCTACGTATACGATGTTTTTACTCACAGAACTAGCGTGTATATGCGCCTTTGCTTCACTGAACCTACGTACATATCTATGAAGGATAATTCACTCTTTCAAATATTCAGACATTAATTAACCTAGATTACCAAATTTATAGATCAAGCATGGGCCACATATAATGGATCAAAATCATACAAAGATATTATTATTCAAGCCTTAAGATTATGACCCATCAATAGAACTTATCCTTCTCTTTATGCTCAAGTTCCTCCTTCATTCAGATCCAGATCTGCACCATAACCCAGTCAACAATATTCCAGATCTTAGCACTTTATTAGATCTTCAATAATTCCCATATTCCTTTGCCAAATGATATCCTTCCCCTTTTATAGTCTTAGGCCTTTCACAATACCACGGTCCAAAACCATATCAAAACAATACCATGGACCCAATACTTGGGATCAACACTTCTGACGAGATACCATGGCCCAAAACCATAGGTTCAAATACCAAGGACTAAATACCACGAACCAAAAATAAGTTATCCCACATGTATGCACCTTTCCTTGCGTGAAAGTGAGTGTATACGCATATGCGGCTTCGTCAAGGTGAACCTGCGAATATATCTTTTTCTTCTTTCTGAGTGCCTGAACTGTGATCTGTCACGAGAGTGAGTTGCCATCAAGGAAAACACCTGTGCCATAGCGCAAAACCTGTGTCATAATGCCAACAATCTCCCCCTTTGGACTTGATGGCAACTGCAATATCCTCAAAGCCATTTTCCCCCTTTGTCATCAAGGGCAAAGGGTTGTTCTCCCCCTGAGAACATGCTGAAATCTCTGCTCTGATGTGCTGCACATGCTCCCCTTGACTGTAGGAAAGATCTGCAAAAAGATGTTCTTCAAGAAGAATCATGACTTATATATCATAAAAGACCTTCCTATCACCAAAAGACTCTATACATACATCCATCACCCAACCAAGTGGGGATCATCCACCCAGCCAAGTGGGGAATACATCAGAAATTTACATATGGAAACCAAGTATATTACATCATTCATCCCAGGCATAGTGAGGAAACCAAAATAGGCTGTTACATGACCTTGAAACCATAAAAGAGATACATGACATAGAGACGAAATATCTAGAGCAAGACTTATGAAAGTCACCAATAACTGATATCAGTAGCATCTGTCAATCACTATTCAGATCAGCAACCATGTTTTCTTTCTGTTCTCCCTCTGCATTTGTTCCACCTGAAACTAACAGCAGTTGTGTACTAGAACAAAAAACTTCTAAGATAATGCCAATAATGCATTATTAGAATAGTATCTGCTCCCCCTGAACCTGTGCCAAATGGTCTCTGTCAGACCCATATCAGACTCTCTTCAATCAGAGTCTGTCCCTACTGATTTCTTTCAAACTACCATATATGCGACTGTCTCTGTATAAATCGGCATATGTATGCGGATCCTCCTTAGGCAACTCGTGTACACCCACTTTTCTTTGAAACAGACAAGTTTCAACAGCAAGATGATGCATCAACTACTCCCAGCTTCTGTCTGAGGTATTCAAAAGTTTCTTTGGGAAGTGGTTTGGTGAGAATATTAGCAACTTGTTCCTTAGAGGAAACATACTCCAATTGACCTTTTGTTCCAACACTTGTTCCTGGAGAAAGTGATACTTGATCGGTATGTGTTTAGTCTTGGAGTGCATAACAGGATTCTTTGAGATACTGATAGCACTTGTATTATCACAAAAGATGGAGATAGGTGGCATACAAGTGATTTGAAAATCCTGCAAAGTTTGCATCATCCAAATGAGTTGTGTGCAACAAGATGCGGAAGCCACATACTCTGCTTCAGCTGTAGATAAAGCAATTGAACTCTGTCTCTTACTGAACCAAGATACTAATCTGGAACCCATAAAGAATGCACCACCACTAGTGCTTTTCCTGTCATTCACGCTTCCAACCCAATATGCATCTGTATAAGCATGAAGAGTGAGATTTGTATCTCTAGTATACCATAGGCCATAGTTTTGAGTTCCTTGAAGATACTTGAAAATTCTCTTTACTCCTTGAAGATGAGTTTCCTTAGGATTTTCCTGAAATCTTCCAACCATTCCCACTGCATGCATGCTGTTTGGTCGGGTACCTGTTAAATAGAGCAGACTTGCGATCATGGATCTATAAGTTGGTTGATGCACTGCTGCTGATTCATCATTTGCACTGAGGCTACATCCTATAACCATAGGGTTACATACTGGTTTCGAATCTTCCATGCCATACTTCTTCAAAATCTGCTTGAGGTACTTGGTTAGAGATAAAAAGATACCACCTTCATTTTGTTGGATTTGTAATCCAAGAAAATATGTCAGTTCTCTAAGCAAGGACATTTTGAATTCTTTTTGCATCACCAAGGCAAAGTTTTGACTCATAGCTTCTTCATTGCTGCCAAAGATGATATCATCAACATACACAACAAGTATTAGCAATTTGTTATTTTCAATTTTTATATAAATATTGTTATCTGTTGATCCTTTTGAGAAACCTTGTTGATGAAGATATTTGTCCAGATGATAGTACCAAGCCCTTGGAGCTTGTTTAAGACCATAGAGAGCCTTCTTAAGTCCGCATACAAGTTTTGGATCATTTCCAAGGATGAATCCATCTGGTTGTTCAATATACACTTCTTCTTCTAAGTCTCCATTCATAAAAGTTGATTTCACGTCCATTTGAAATACTTTGAACTTCTAAAAGCTTGAGAGAGCAAGGAACATTCGGATGGCCTCAAGTCTAGCAAAGGGAACAAAAGTTTCTTCAAAATCTATTCCTTCTTGTTGAGCATACCCTTTACAAACAAGTCCGGCCTTGTTTCTAATAACTTCCCCATTTTCATTCAACTTGTTTTTGAATATCCATTTTGTCCCTATGACATTCTTATCTTTTGGTCTAGGAACCAACTCCCACGTGTTATTCTTTTCAATCTGCTCAAGTTATTCATCCATTGCCTTGACCCAACATTCATCTTTGCATGCCTCTTTTACATTTTGTGGTTCAATGGAGGAGAGCAATGCCAAATAGCTTGAGGCTTCTGCAATTTTTCTTCTTGTTTGTATACCTGCCTCTTTCTGCCCCAGAATTTGAGTTTCTGGATGATTCTTTTGAACGTATCTAGATGGAGTCCTCTCTTCTATCCTTATCTGTTCCTCTGGTGCTTCTTGAGCTTCTTCTTTATCATAAGTCTGATTTGATATTGAAGGATAGTCCTCATCATCTTCGAAATCTTCAGAATTCACTTGCCTAGGAATGTTTCCTTCTTCATCAACCACTACATTAATGATGTCAACAATTCTTGTAAGTCTTTTGTTGTAACACTTATATGCTTTGTTGTGGGGAGAGTAACCAAGGAGAATGCCTTCATCTGCTCTAGGTTAAAACTTGCCAAGATTTTCATCATTATTTTTAATATAGCATTGGCTTCCAAAAATTTTGAAATGTTTTACTGTAGGAGTCTCACCATACCAAAGCTCATGAGGAGTTTGAGTGCTGTTCACCCGGACATTTGTCTTGTTGAGAATAACAACTGCAGCAAATATGGCTTCACCCCAGAAGGTTGCGGGAGTTCAGACTCATCAAGCATAGCACGATCCATTTGTTGAACTGTTCTGTTCATCCTTTCCACTACTCCATTTTGCTGAGGAGTCCTAGCTATAGAGAAATCCCTTCTTATTCCATGTTCTTCACAAAAATCAAAAAATTTATTCGAGGTAAATTCTCCTCCTCGATGAGACCTGAGGCATTTGATTCTGTGATCTGATTCATTCTCCACCAAGGCTTTGAATGATTTGAATTTTTCAAAGGCTTCATCTTTGTGCTTCATAAGTCCTATCCAACACATCCTGGAAAAATCATCAATGAATAATATAAAGTATTCTTCTCCTCAGGGTGACCTTTTCCTAGATGGACCACATACATCATTATGGACAAGTTCAAGTGGCCTGCTAGCTGATCCTTCCTTCTCAGGGAAGTTAGTTCTGGTTTGCTTACCAAACTGACATGATTTGCATATTGTATTGTCTGGAAGACCACGAACTGCCTGGTATTTGCATGCTTTCCTTATCTGTGAGAAGCTAAGATGCCCCAATCTTTTGTGCCATAGCCAGTGTTCATCACTCTTGCTTAGATAGCATTGATGTTGTCCTTCTTTGAATATATATAAATTATTTGGAGTTCTTACGCCTTTGATCACTGTTTTTCCTGTATCAAGATCACGAACACTACATCCATTTGATCGAAATATTACCTCAGTTCCTTGATCGCACATCTGACTGACACTCAATAGATTATGCTTTAAGCCATCAACATACATGAAATTTCCAACTTTGACCCTTTCTTTCAACTGAACAAAACCTTTACCTTTTATGAGAGCAGGGGTGTCATTTCCAAAAGAGACCTTATTCTCCTTCTCTAAGGCACTATATGAATGAAGTTTTTCTTTATCACCTGTCATATGTTTCAAACATCCACTCTCGATGTACCATTGATTTTCCTGCCCTTCCGCATATAAGGCTATACCACATCTTTTGGTTGTGGTTCTTTTATTCTCCATGTTTTGGCACTTGAGGCTTGCTCCTTCTGAGTTGTCTGCCAAAACCTGCTCCTGCATTCAGAATCTTCATGACTGAAATGGTTACAAATAGAACATTCTATTTCATTTTCAATAGCAGAGAAGTTATTGTATGTCCTTTTCATGATCCCAGTCATACTCCTCTATTTATGAGCTTCTCTAATCATGATTGTCTTATAGGCAACACATTGAGCTGCTTTGTGACCAAAGTTATGACAAGAGAAACATTGGCCATTGAAGAAACTCTTGTGATTATCAAAATTACCAGCCAAATGATTGTAGTTCCTATTGACATCCATTCTTGAGGCAAATTGAGGAGGTTTTACCTGTGGCTGGTTGTAGCTTCTGTTCATTCTAAAAGTAGATTTCCCCCAATTTATCTGATAGTCTTTGTTCATTCTTGAGGTGAATTGTCCCTGATTTACCTAGTGATTTCCATTTGGCCTTTGTTAACTTTTCCTTGCCGCATCAAGCTAACTTTTGGAGGTAGATGGTTCTTGCGCTTGAATTATTTCTTCATTATATCCCAGACTTGTCTTGATTAGTGGAGAACGTTGCACTTTGATAATCTCATCTAATGTTTTAGATCCTTTAACAAATCTAATATTAAGAGCTTTAGATTTCTCAATCTCTTTTCTAGGTCCCACAATTTCACATTCTAACTTTTCATGATGTTTTTCATTTTCAGCCAGTTGGAATTGCAGAGTATCAATAATCATATTTTTCTCTTCTAAACAAATTTTGAGTTTAGAAATCTCTTCATAAAGACCTTCTTCATCTATAGCATCCATGAAATCATCATCTTCAAAATCCATTAAAAGTCTATATTTATTACCTTGTTCATATTCATCACTATTTGAAAGTCCATCACTGTCTTCATGAGTGTAATATCTTTTCTTATTTACATTCTGTTTCTTGTTCCATCTAACAGGTTCCTTACCCTTGTCAAGCTTATCTTTATGAGGACATTTGGTAGCATAGTGACCGACTCTTCCACAAGCAAAGCATTTGAAAGGTAACTTACCTCTGAATCTTCCAGCACCCGGTTGAAGGTTCTTGACAAAATTTGATTCTTCCTCTTCTTCTGACATATGTCCTAACTCATAGTAATCTCCTTTGCCTAAATCCTTGAATGCAGCTTCTCTTCTATTTGATGGTACTCCTTTCCTCATTTCGTAAGCAGTTAGGATTCTGTGCAGCTGTGACATGGTAAGGTTTCGTAGATTCTCTTTTTCTTCTATTGCAGAAACTTTAGATTCAAACTTAGAGGACAAAGATCTTAGAACCTTTTCAACCACAACAGCCTCTTTTATTTCTTCACCCAAGTTTTTCATACCATTAACAATCTCATCTATACGAAGGAAATAGTTAGCCACACTTTCATCATTGTGCATTCTGAGATTTTCATACTGAATTCTAAGGGTTTGAATTTTTGCTCGTTTTACCTGTTCATCTCCTTCATAGCTCAGAACAATCTTGTCCCATATTTCTTTTGCGGATTTATACTGCATAACCTAGATGAATTCTGATTGAGATAGACATCCTAATAGAGTATTGACAGCCTTTGCATTTGTTTCATATTGCTTCTTACAGCCGGATCTGTAGGAGTTGCTGATGGAAAAGTGTACCCTATATCTATGATATCCTAGACTTCTGTACCAAGAGGTTGAAGATAGGCTGTGACTCTTACCTTCCAATAGATGAAGTTGGTCCCATAAAAAATTGGTGGCCTGATCGATGCTTCTCTCTTGTAGTTGCTCATGATGATATATCTTCCTTGAAGAGATCAAGCTTCTTCAGAAGGACCTGCTCTGATTCCAATTGTTGGAAATAACACTGAGAGGGGGGGTGAATCAGTATTATCAAGTCAATTATTTCCTTTTTCAAACCCAGATCATATACGCTACTTCAGTTAGTGAAAGTCACGTATATACGCAACTACGTATAAGGAAACCCACGTATACCATGCAAACTTATAATTTAATTTATCTTACAAATGTTGATCATTAATCTGTGTATCAGAATCAAATAAACAGTAACCAGAAACAGTGAAGCAGAGCAGAAGACAATCACACACAAGAACACAAGATATAAGGAGGAAACCCAATGTGGGTGAAAACCACCTGCTGCAATTCATCCCTATCTTCTAATAATTATAAACTTCTTCTTACAATGTTTCTGTACTGGTGCAGTATTTTACCAGTACGCAGGCTGCTACCTGCAGAAAGCTACAACCCTCTCTCATTCTCCAGCTTATCCTAGAAGGGAGCTACAACCCCCTTTGCTCTTGCACTAGCCAAGATACTAGTATGTAAGTGCTGGCCTACAGAAGGCTACAACCTTCTCTTTCTTCCAGGGACCACGTTTCATAAAGTTTCAGACTGGATCCATGAACCTTAATCAATCATCAAGAATTTTCAGCATCAAACAATCTCCTTTTCACCAATTAGAACTGAATCAAGTAGACACTTCTATGACAGCTGTACCCAGAACATAATAACAGTAACCACACACCAAATTCTGAACCCAGAACACTGCAACAATAAATAGAAGCAGCTAGAACACAACTCAAGAGATGTACACTACTTCAATAACCCGAAACATGCGTGCATACACTTTTGTGTTTGGACCAACCTGCGTATACACTGTTTGTACTCACAGAACCAGCGTGTATACGCGCCTTCACTTCACTGAACCTGCATACATATCTATAAAGGATAATTCACTCTTTCAAATATTCAGACATTAATTAACCCAGATTACCAGATTTATAGATCAAGCATGTGCCACATATAACGGATCAAAATCATACAAAGATACTATTATTCAAACCTTAAGATTATGACCCTTCAATAGAACTTATCCTTCTCTTTGCGCTCAGGTTCCTCCTTCATTCAGATCCAGATCTGCACCATAACCCAGTCACCAATATTCCAGATCTTAGCACTTTATCAGATCTTCAATAATTCCCATATTCGTTTGCCAAATGATCTCCTTCCCCTTTTATAGTCGTAGGCCTTTCACAATACCACAGTCCAAAACCATATCAAAACAATACCATGGACCCAATACTTGGGATCAACACTTCTGACAAGATACCATGGCCCAAAACCATAGGTTCAAATACCAAGGAATAAATACCACGGACCAAAAATAAATTCTCCCACATGTACGCACTTTTCCTTGCGTGAAAGTGCGTTTATACGCATACGTGACTTCGGAACGTCTAACCCGCGTGTATATGCGGCTTCGTCAAGGTGAACCTGCGCATATATCTTTTTCTTCTTTCTGAGTGCCTAAACTGTGATCTGTCACTAGAGTGAGTTGCCATCAAGGACAACACCTGTGCCATAGCGCCAAACCTACGTCATAATGCCAACAGAAGCATCTAGAACTACTCAAATGTTGAGGACAACACTTTTTTGAAGGAGAGGGTCATGTTAGGTCCCTATAATAATAGTGATTACCCCATTACTATTGTATCTGTATCCCTTATTAATATTTTTGTGCCCCTATTGTCCCCATAATGTTATTATTGTGCCCCATAGAATCCCTCTATTGTTATTTTTGTGCCTTTATATTATTATTGTTAGGTCGACTGGGTTATATTATGACTCCTTAGACTCCTATATATAGAAAGGAGGTTTTGTCATTTGAATCATCAAAGAATCATTCATTTGTGTAATGTAAAGGAGGTTTCCCCCTTGAAGAGGCTGAATTCTAAGGCGTTGATCTATATTTTCTATCTTTTTGTGAGCTAGTTTCATAACATATAAGGGCCTTGCCATAGGAAATCAAATTTACCATGTTTACCCTTTTCTTCTCTTCTAGAATCCCATTTGAGTACTTTAACAACTATGCAAAATCATCAGCTTTGGTTTTCTTTTCAAAAATATTTTTTATTTTAACCTGGATCACTTGTGATTTGACATAGACTTCTTCTTTGGTTTGCTTGAAATATATTGTCTGATTTATCCTCCTTTGGATATCATTGGACTCTACCTACAGTTGTTGAATCATTTTCATCACTAGTACTCCTAAAGAATATGGAAAAACAACATTCATTCCATATACTAGCTGGTAAGGAGATGTACCAATGGATTTTTTGGTAATTAGTCTGTCTTCCCATAAGGCATTAACCAACTTTTTGTTCCAGGTATTCTTATTGTCTTCTAGCAGTGTCTTGATGATATTAACAAGGCTTTTGTTTGAGGATTCTGCAATTCCATTACCTTGAGGGTAATAGGCAGTGGAATGGCCAAGGGTAATGTGATATTTGTTACAAAAGTCTACCATTTTCTTATTTTTGAAAGCAACTGCATTACCAGTAATGATGTTTTGTGGGCATCCACACCTAGAAAGGATGTTGTTCTCAAGGAATTAAATGATGACAGAGTCTGTGGCTTGTCTAGAAGGGATGACTTCTATTCATTTAGTAAAGTAGTCAATGGCTGTCAAAATGCATTTATGATGGGCTGAGGAGGATGGGTTAATTTCCCCAATTAAGTCCAAACCCCATTGTTGAAATGGAATTTCTATGGAGATGGGTTTTAGGGGAAAATGTAATATATTTTTCTTGCCTTCAAATATTTGGCATTTGTGGCAGGAGGTCACATATTTCTTTACATTTGCAAAAAGGGTGGGCTAGTAAAAACCTGCCCTTAAAATCTTATCAGAAGTTGTTTTCCAGTATAGGTGTCCTCCACACTCTCCTGCGTGAAATTCTTGCATAACTTTGTTAGCTTCATCTTTTAATAAAAGATTCAACAAAATTTCACCATTATCTTTCCAAAATAAAGCATTGTCTATGATACAATATTTCATTTTCAAAAATCTACTTTTAGTCCAGATAAACTAGGAGGAGCTTGTAGGTTTAGTAAAACAAATATGATATCTGCATACCAAGGTGAATCTATGAAAGCTTCACTGATTTGTGTAGTCGCCATCTCTTCCTGATCATCTAGGGCACCAATGAAATTTATATCTAAGGCCTGACAGGATTCGGCCATGAGTTTAGCTAAACCTTGGCCTTTGATGAGTTTTGTAGGCTTTATTTCAATGTCATATTCCAAAATGGTAGCAATCCATTTGCCTCTCTTTCCTTCAGGCCCATTCTTTTTTAAAATGTCCTTTACTACTGAATTTGGAACATATGAAATGATGTGTGAGTATAAAATGTACACTTTGAAATATTTAATAGCCTTTACTAAAGCAAGTGCTTGTTTTTCCATTATGTTTTACTTTAGTGTAGCATCTCTCAAATATTTGATGAAAAATGCAATAGGCTTCTCATAACCTTGATCATTCTTTTGTAACAAGGCTACTACAATAGTATGTTCTGAAGAAGAAGAAAAAATTATAAAATCTTTTTTGAAATGAGGACTAATGAGGATAGGTGTTTTAGTAAGGGCTTCTTTGATTACCTCAAAAGGTTTCTTAGCCTCTATTGTCCACTTAAGTGTTGAATCTTTCTTTAACATGTTATTCAATTCTCTGATTAGCTCTACTAAGTTAGAAATGAATCTTCTAGAAAAATTTATTTTACTTAAGAATGATTACAATTCTTTAATGTTCCTAGGACGACTGATGTTCAGGATTGCCTCTATTCTAGCTGGATCTATTCTAATTCCATCTTTTGATATTATGTGTCCCAAGAGTTTACCTTCTTTCATCCCAAAGAGTGTCTTTTTCGGATTCAAGGAAATACCAAATATTCTACATTTAATAAAAGACTCTTTTTAGGTCATCTAGATGTTCATTATCTTATTTGGAAAACACTGTGATTTCATCTTGGTAAACAATTAGAAAGACATGAATTTCTTTTGCAAAAGCTATGTCCATTTCTCTTTGGAATGTTGCTCCAACATTCATTAATCCAAAAGGAATTTTAAAATACATGAAAGTACCCCAGGGAGTGGTAAATGCAATCTTTTCTTGATCCTCTGGTTGAACAAAGATTTAGTTTATCCAGAGAATCCATTGAGCAATGAAATTCTAGATGACCCTACTATCCTCTGGAGAATGTGGTCCATTTTAGGGAACAGATAGTTATCTTTTAATGATACTTTGTTCAATTTTCTGAAATCAACACAGAGTTTGATTTCTCCTGTTTTCTTTCTTGTAGTGACCAAATTAGAGACCCAATCAGAATATCTAATTGGTGCTATGATTTGTGCATCATACATCCTTTTTACTTCTTTTTCAATTAATGGCATAAGAACTGGATTATTTCTCCTAAGATTTTGTTTAGAGAGTTTCTGATCTTCTTTGATGGGTATCTTATTTTGAATAATGCTGGTATCATAATACTTGAGGTCTTCATAACTCCAGGAAAAGACATCTTGAAATTATTTAAACAGACTTGCGTATTTCAACTTTTCATCTAGAGGTAATGCTTTGGATATTTTGATAAGCTTGGGTTTTTCTTCTATTCCTATGTTACATTCTTCTATGTCTGATCTTAAAGGCTCCATTTTTGGTTTTCTAGCTATACCATTTGAATCAAACAAGCCTTCTAATGGGACTAATCCCTTAGGAAAAATGTTATTTTTAAGGTTTAAAATCTCATAATCATCATTGATTATTTCTTCTATTTCTACTTTTTCGAACTTATCTATTTCTACTTTAGTGAATTTAGTGGGTTTATCTACAATATTTACATCTATCTTACCATCTATGATGCCATCTATTGTACAATTAGTATCTATGTTACAGTTTTGGAATTCTTCGTCAGCATTCATGAAATCATCGATTTGAGAATCTTTTGAAAAAATTTGCCAATATTTCAGATTGTCAGTTATAACAGGTCGGTGTCTTACTTCTATAGTGTACTAGTGGTTGGGCTGAAAAGGTAATATACAAGTGCTAGCAAAGGTAGCCAAATTGTGAGCTTGCATGTTCTGTTTCCTTGGAATAACACTAAAATCAATTTCAAGTAGTTCTTTAACCAAGTCTAGGATTATTGACAGAATACTCTCCTCTAATTTGTTTTATGATCAGTTTAGAGTCTCCCATTATAGAAACTCTCTTGGCTCCAAGTTTTCTCACAATTTGTAATCTTAAGAGTAAAGCTTCATACTCTACCATGTTGTTTGTGCATTTAAAGTTTAATCTAAAGGCATGACCTTCAAAATGGTTATTTTCCATGTTATGAATCCAAATTCCTACACCTGCTCCTAATTTGTTCATTGAACCATCAAAGCCTAAGTGCCACCTTGATTCATGAAATATGTTTTCACTGTCAGGTGCTTTGTATTTTCTTCTAGAGATGTGATTTGTTTTTTGCCATTTTCTGAATTATACAAGATAAATGAGTCCATATCAGAATGCACGGAGTATATAGGGTAATTTTGTGGTTTTTCTGAACTACTTACTATGTATTTCATCAAGCTTTCTCTGTAAATATTTCTTTGCTGACCAAATACAGAGATGGTAGCATATGACATGTCTAACTATAGGGATCTCTGTAACTTTTCTCCCCATGAGTGAGATAATCGCATTCCTTACTAGGGTGGGATATCAGCGACTACATGTCCATAACAATACTCTTTGTTGGGCACTGGACTAGAGTTACACACAAATCTTTAATCAGGCCAAGATATTGGACTTGACTAGAATCAAAGGAAAACATATCCTTGTAGGGTCTGGTGATATCTAAGTTTAACCTTTCCATGATTGCTTTAGGCATTACGTAATTGGATGCCCCTGAATCTAGCATAGCATTATGTAAGACTTTATCATGAACACTTAAGCTAATGTAGAATGGAGGGATACCCCCTTGTTGATGTTTTCCATTTACTTCTGGACCAAATAATAACTCAGGTTGATCATCATTAAGGTTTACAACATCTTCGCCTTCACCTATATTTAGTGTTTCATTGATTTGTGCTTTGTATGATTCATTTTCCACTAGCTCTGTCAAAGGAATTGATATTTTCAATTTGGCTATCTCAGTCTTAATCTTAAATGGCAATTGAGTTTTTCCTAATTGAATGAGTTCTTCCTTAGCAATTATGGTCTGTGTACTTTTGTCTTCTTTATCACAACTTGGTAACTTAGTTTATGCACCAGTAGTTTTGTTTTGAATTTTCTTAATTGGAATAGTTTGAGTAACAGTTGAAGTTTGAGTTTTAGCTGAAGTTATGTGTACAATTTTTGGGCTAGAAGTCTCCTGAGTTCCTCTAGGGAGAATTTGTAGAACTTTGGTCATAGGAGCTTGTGCTACTTTTTTAGTTTGGGTTTGGACTGATTTCTTAGTGGGAACTTCGGTATTCTTTTTGCTTCTAAGGCTATACTTGTTGTGAACTTCATATATAGCAGATTCATAGGCTTGTTTGTAGTTAAAGGACTCTTCAGATTCTAATTGTAATTGTTGTCACATGTTCCTGTTCTTCCTGAGTAAGAAAAACAAAATCTTCGTTTTTCATCCCCAATAGGTTTATATGGGTTTCCTCCTCTTCTTCAGGGTTTTGTGAACCTTCAGCATAATTTTCCTGGAAAGGTGGTCTAATATATTGATCGGGTATAGAATCTCTTATTTTTCCAGTATTAGGATTTTTCCTGAAGTTGGGGTTCCTAATTGGGGGTGCTTGTTGATTTTCCCACTGAGATTTCCTTTCCATATTTTCTAATCTATCCATTATGCCTTATACACTTTTAGCTAAACTATCTATCTTACCATTTGAAGTGGATGGTTCCTCTTTAATGGTAACTCTTTTGTCATTTCTCATCCTAGCTCTCTTAGATAATAAATTGTCTTCTACACTAACATCATTACTTTGCATATGTTCCAATGTTTCAGGGTTTCTTTCTCTCAATTGGTAATACATATCAGTGTCAAAAACATCAGGAAATTTGATTAGTGCCATGTCTAGTGGAGGTTTGATATTTGCAGGGATTGCATTATAGATATTGTTGAACCTAGTACAATAGTCCTAAATAGATTCATTAGGAGCTCTTCTAACGTTTTCAAATTCATACAATATTTGTAAAGGGTTTTTCTTTCTTTCCCGTCTATTGATAAACAATCTATGGAAAGCAACTAAATCAGCAATATGATTAGTAGGTAAACCTTTAAACCATTTTTTGACATCTCCTGCTAGTGTTTGGGAAAATAATCTCATTTCCACATCAAAATCATCAATATCATGTAACTAAAAATTAAGTAGTCATTTTATTCACATGTTGTTGGGCAGTATATTGACCAGTAGCATCAAACAGAAAGATTTTAATTTGGTAGTCTTGGGGCATGGCATGTAGTTGAGATGGTAAGACCAAAGGTGCATATCTGTCTGCCATGGCTAAGGCTTTGGTTTAACTGGGGGGTAATGTAGTGGTGCTTGAAGAAGAACTTGAAATGGCTGTAGATGAACTAGATGAACTTGAGATGTTTAGTTGGAGAGGAAGTTGAGGTATGAATGGTTTTGGGGAATGAACTGTAGTGGATATTATAGGTGAGGTGGTAGTAGATGAATCTGTATTTACACTTTTTGAAGACTCCGTAGCAATTTTAGGGGTAGCAGCAGTTAAGGAAGCTAATTCAACTGATTGTTGAAGATATGCTCCGTCTATATGCCTTATCAAAGTTGAGGTTAAAGCTTCTAGTTTGTCAAAAGTATCCAAAACATGTTGATCTAAATCAGGATGTATAGTAACCTTCTTTGATTCAATAAATTGAATGAAATTGGGGTCTATTATAGTATCATGAATTGAATTTTTAGATTTGGTATGAAACAAAGAAAACTCAAATGGTAAATCAAATTGAAAATTCTCTAAACTTGATAACTCTTTAGGAAGTGAATTTGTTGTAATTAACCAACTACTACTTCCTTGATTTTCTAGTTTTTTTGGTTTTCTTAAAATTCTGTGAGGACCATCATCTATTAGAGCAGGGTTTGGATATGGATGAGCCCTAGTATAGTGTGTTTTTTTTGAAGCCCAAATTTTAAATCTTTTAATTTTTAAATTATTAAATGAAACTTTTTAACAACTCTAAAATGACCTTAAGGTGAAGAGATTAGATTTTAAGATTTTCTTTAAGGTTTATTAGACTTAGGACTAATCACCAGTATGGTCGCCACTATGCTATCACTCTAAAATTTCCCTAGAGTTGTTATCTTGTGTCAAAAGAAATATTAGAGGTAACCACAAACTTACTTTTGAGATCAGGATCTAGCCTTCCTAATGCTCAGAGAGGGCTCTCTCTTTATGATTTAACTTTGTCGAGTTAATTGATTTTAGGCTAGTTATTTAAGCTTTGATTAGGTTTTGGTTTTGATTTGGTGCTGGAATCACTGACTTAGATGGATAGAGGGATGTCCTTTAACATTGGGCTATGGGTTCAAGTGTCAAGAAAACAGGGCTGAATCAAGTTCTAAAGTTAGTGTTTATAGGGCAAGGTAGCTGAGTAAATTCAGATCTTTTAGGCTAGATGGTGAAGTGGTTTTCAATCAGGGTCAAGGAGCAGTTAGGGATTCCTCAAACTAGATAATGAGGGAAATGATAGATGTCAAACGCAACTAGGGAGAAATGAAGGATTCCTTACTCTAGATATTAGAAGAAAACATTAAAATGAATAACTGTTCAAGACGAAGTGTACTCAAACAAATTCTGTAATAATATTCCAGTTATTTCATTCAATTTAGATAACATGCAAGTATGTGAAACACTTAAGAAGATAACAATTTGACAAACATAAAATACTTCATTGAAGTGGCCCAACACATGAATCCTGTAATGCAATGCCTTTATTACTTAGTCCAGTTTGCTGACTTGAAAAAATGGTATAATGAACCCTTAGGTTTTAGATCAATACAACTATAGAAATGTTAAGAAATCCACCCTTTATACTTTGAATTATGAGGTATTTATCCAAAAACTTATTACAAAATATCCCAAACTATTTTTAGGAATTATTCAAGGAAAAAGAAAAATCTTCATGCCGTTGGGTTGTGTTATATTCTTTCCATGACTAGCCCACGTAGTTAACCAGGGGGTTAGAGGGGGGGCAGAGCAGCCCCTTCATTGCACCGATTATGTAGCGAAGGGGGGTTACAGGGGGTTTGAGGTGTACCTGTAACCCCACTTTATGGGGTCTAGGGCAGCGCCCTAGAAAATTTTGGTTTTGGACCGTATGTTAGGTTGGGCGGACCCACCTATGGTTTTGTGCATGATTTTCGCACATTTTTTTTGGATGCAATGGTTTTCGATCCATGGTATTGGACGCAATGGTTTTCTGTCCATGGTATTGGATGCTTCGGCATGTATAAATATGTAATATAACATTGAAAAGAACATAATGAAAAATCAAGCTGGTAGTCCCAGTTTTTGGATCCGGGGGAAAATCTTTATGTATATGTGTTTTATGTGTTACACTCTCACATTGTTTATTTTCCTGTGTTTTAGAATTCGTGTGCATCTAATTTCTGTATGGGGTTAAAACCCACATTTGGTATCAGAGAAGATTTGGCTTCAAGGGGGCGCCTTTGTTGCTGAGGGGTTTCACTCGAGCCTGTGGTAGACTCTGTTCAGTGGGAGATCGATTTTGGTAGTGAAAGAAGATGGTGAGTAGTGGAAAGATAGAGATCGAGAAATTTAATGGTCAGAGTTTTGAGTTGTGGAAACTCAAGATGGAGGATCTGTTGGTGGATAAAGATTAGTGGATCGCAGTAGATCCGGGTACTAAACCAATGGGAGTGTCCAATGAACAATGGAACAAGTTGGATTGGAAGGCAAAGAGCACTATACGATTATGTGTCTCATATTCAGTATTGCTGAATGTATCAGAAGAAGCTACGACGAAGTATTTGTGGGACAATTTAGGGACTTTGTACCAATCTAAGTCTCTGGTGAATAAATTGTTCCTATGAAAAAATTTGTATAACCTGAGGATGAAAGATGGAGACTCAGTGACAGAGTATCTAAATGAATTTAATACTGTGGTAAGTCAGTTAGCATCTGTTGATATTAAAATTTCAGATGAAGATAAGTGCATCAGTTTGTTTTGTTCTCTACCAGATTCGTGCGATAGTCTGGTTATTGCAATAGGTAGCAAAGCAATTGCCTTGTAGTTTGATGAAATAGTCTCAGCCTTGCTGACGGAGGAGATGAGACAGAGAAATATGGAGAGCCAGAATGGTGATGCCTTGTCTATACGAGGACAGTCCCAGAATAGAAACAAAAATAAGTCATCGAGTGGGAGATCTAAATCTCTAGGAAAACCTGTAAAGGTGGTGTGCTGGAAATGCGGAAAGGAAGGCCACTTTAAAAGGGACTATAAATCTAAAGCTCCTGACAAAGGAAAGGGATCTGATGAGGCTCCTTCTACAGAGGCAAAAACCAGCTCAGAAGAGGGTGGGGATGTGTACTTGGCTTCTTCAAGTACACATGTATATCATGAGGCATGGTTGATTGACTCAGGTGCATCCTTTCACTTCACTCCCCATAGAGAGTGGTTCTGCCAGTATGAGAAATATGATGGTGGTGATGTCTTCTTGGGGGATGACAGGAAGGCTAGAATCATTAGTCGCAGAAAAGTTGAAGTTGCAAGGTGGAAGGGTTAGAATGCTTCCAGGTGTTCTACATATTCCTGCATTAGCCAGAAATCTAATTTCTGTAAGCAAGTTGGATGATGCAGGTGTAAAAACAGTGTTCGAGAAGGATACCTACAAAATGGTTCAGGGAGCACTAGTATTGATGCAGGGAGTTTGGATTGGAACTCTATACAAGCTACAAGGTAGCACTGTTATTGATGGGTGCAATAGTTCTATGGTTCCTGAAAGTGGAGCAGAAAATCTAGTGGTCTCTAGAGAGAAGACCATGCTGTGGAATCAAAGGCTTGGACATATTGGAGAGAAGTGCCTTCAAATACTTCATGGTAAAGGTATGGTAGAAGGTATGAGTAATAGCTCTCTAGATTTTTATTTCCGTGAAAATTGTATATATGGGAAGCAGAATCGGGTGAGTTTCCCCTCTAGTGGTAAGAGGGCGAAACAAATATTAGAGCTTGTACACAGTGATGTGTTTTGACCTATGAAGGATCCATCACTAGGTAATTCTGTGTACTATGTATCATTTATAGATGACTTCTCAAGGAATACATGGATATATTTCCTTAAGAAGAAATCTAAAGTCTTTAACAGGTTTAAAGAATTTAAGGCTCTGGTGGAAAACTAGATAGAGAAGAAGATAAAGGTGCTGAGCACAGATAATGGTGGAGTTTTGCAACAAGGAATTTGAAGAATTTTGTAAGAAGTGTGGTATATCACGGTAGAAGACTACTCCATATACACCTCAGCAAAATGGAGTTGCAGAAAGAATGAACAAGACGTTGATGGAAAGTGCAAGAAGCATGCTCAGTGGTGCTAGGTTAGGACAGGAATTCTGGGCAGAGGTGGTGGATACTGCATGTTACCTGGTCAACAGGTCACCTTCATTAGCATTGGAGGATAAGACTCCACAAGAGTTATGGACTAGTAAGAGACCCTCTCTTTCACATATAAGGGTATTTGGATGTGATGCATATGTACACGTTCCAAAGGAGAAAATAACCAAGTTGGATAGTAAATCTGAAAAGTGCATCTTTATTGGGTATAAAGATGGTTTAAAGGGTTATAAGCTTTGGAACCCAGTAACAAGGAAGGTTGTGTACAGTCGAGATGTGGTGTTCAAAGAGGTGAAAGATGTTATTAAACACGAAGTCCAACCAAAGGAACCTAAGAAGATAGAGTTTGAGCTAAAGGAGGAAGAATCAGACTCTACAGCAGAGGAGGAATCAGAAGATGAAGAGCCAAAAACTCCGGCTGTGAGAAGATCAGTTCGAGAAAGAAGGCAGCCAGAAAGGTATAGTCCATTTGCTTTCTATTCAAATTTTTCTTTTTCTGTTACTGATGATGATCCCAGAACTGTGAAGGAAGCAGTGGATTCAGAGGATGGAAAACTCTGGAAAGAGGCCATGGTTGATGAAATGGCATCTTTACACAAAAATGAGGCTTGGGATCTGGTGGAGTTTCCGGCTGGAAGGAAACCCATCGACAGAAAATGGATGTTCAAAAAGAAGACAAATGCAAATGGAAAAGTGGAGAAATACAAAGCTCGGTTGGTAGCAAAAGGTTATTCCTAGGTGCCGAGAAATGATTTTGGTGATATTTTTTCTCCTGTTGCCAAGGTAATTTCTATTAGATTACTTTTATTTGTTGCTGCTGCTTTTGATTTTGAGGTAGAATAGATGGATGTGAAGATAGCATTTCTTCACAGGGATCTAGAAGAGGAGATCTACATGAAGCAACCTGAAGGCTTTATGGTGAAGGGTAAGAAAGAACTAGTATGCAAGTTAAAGAAGTCTATGTATGGGTTAAAACAATCACCAAGGATGTGGTATTATAAATTTGATACATTTATACATGGACTTGGCTTCACTAGAAGCAAAGCAGATCACTGTGTGTATTTTAAATTAATTAGTGACCGTTTTATTTATCTAGTCTTGTATGTGGATGATATGTTGCTGGTTGGAAATGACAAAGAAATTATCCAAGATTTGAAGACCCAATTGTCCTCCAAATTCGACATGAAAGATCTTGGTGCTGCAAACTATATTTTGGGCATGGAAATTAAAAGAGATCATACAAAGATGAAGCTCTGGTTAAACCATAGGAAGTATGCCGAGACAATACTACAGAGGTTTAGTATGCAGGATAGTAAACCGGTGAAGGTTCCTATTCCTATATGTGTGAGGTTATCTGTTGAACAGTGTCCCAAAACACAAGAAGAGGAAGAGGACATGTCCCCATATGCAAGTGCAGTTAGCATCCTGATGTATGCAATGGTTTGTACTAGACCAAACATTGAACATGCAGTGGCAGTATTGAGCAGGTTTATGTCAAAAGCAGGGAAGGAGCATTGGACAATAGTTAAGAGGGTTTTCAGGTATTTGCGTGGCACTAGTGATTATGGTTTGTGCTACCAAGGAAGACCAGGATTGGACAGAGTGTTGGATATTCATGGCTTTGTTGATGTAAACTAGGCTAGAGATCTGGATCAGAGAAGATGTACAAGTGGGTATGTGTTTAACCTATTTGGAGGTGCAGTCAGTTGGATGAGTAAGAAACAATCTGTAGTGGCACTATCAACTACAACGACAAAATACATGGCAGCCACTCTTGCAAGCAAGGAAGCAGTTTGGTTGCAGATATTGTGTTCAAGTATGGGGTTAGTACAGGAAGCTATAAGGATAGACTATGACAGCCAAAGTGCAATTTTCTTGGTAAAGAAACCTGCATATCATTCAAGGACAAAGCACATTGATGTTCAATATCACTTTGTGAGGGATATGATAGAAGACAAAAAGGTGTTGTTGGTAAAGGTGGACACTTTGAAGAATACTGCAGATGCATTGACAAAATCTGTGAGCTCTGAGAAGTTCTCTTGGTGTAGAGAAAAAATGGGCATTTCAGGGCTGGAAAAATGACTAATCTCTCTTGTGGCCCCTTGTGGAAAGAAAACAACAAGTGGGAGAATGTTAAGTTGTGTTATATTCTTTCCATGACTAGCCCACGTAGTTAACTGGGGGGTTAGAGGGGGGTCGGAGCACCCCCTTCCTTGCACCAATTGTGTAGCGAAGGGGGGTTACAAGGGGTTTGAGCTGTACCCGTAACCCAACTTCATGGGGTCCGAGGTAGCGCCCCGGAAAATTTTGGTTTTGGACCCTATGTTAGGTTGGGCAGACCCATCTATGGTTTTGTGCATGATTTTTGCACATGTTTTTTGGACGCGATGGTTTTCAGTCCATGGTATTGGACGCAATGGTTTTCAGTCCATGGTATTGGATGCTTCGGCATGTATAAATATGTATTATAACATTGAAAGGAACATAATGAGAAAGCAGGCTGGTAGTCCCGGTTGTGGGATCTAGGGAAATCTCTGTGTATATGTGTTTTATGTGTTATGCTCTCGCATTGTTTATTTTCTATGTTTTAGAATTCGTGTGCAGGTAATTTCAGTATAGGGTTAAAACCTACACATGCAAGAAGATAGAGATAGATATGTAGTTGTTGCAAGCTGTCCCTGTTTATTTGGCTCTGTTGTTAGATCTTTTGCTGCTTTTTCTCCTTCACTCTTGCTTTACACTAGTTGTCCTTTTACTTTGCCTTTTGACTGATACTCTTTCATATGATACTATTTGGCCTAGATGACCATGCTTCTTTCGTTCCACTTGTCCGTATCCACTATTTAACTTGCATTTTCATAGTAAATCATTTAATTTTTCCCAAGTCTTTGTATCTGGTAATTTAATATTTACCATTCTTCTGTATAATTCATCAGCTTCTGTGTATTTTGCAAAGGTGGGCTTGTTTACAAAAATATGTTTTACCTCATGCTGGAGATAAAAGAGGTTCTCAAAAGTCTGGTAAAGAACCTTTCCTATAGGCATCCCTTTCATAGAGGAACTATTGGCTTGCTCCCTTGCCACATCTTTGATTTTATTGTTATAGTATTCATGTGGTATTAACCTATCATTTATTACCAATGGATTTGTGTTGTTGGGAAAAGTATCCAATTCGGAATGCCCCTATCCCACTCTAAGGTGTGATAGAGCCTTAGCAACAAACAAGGTAAACTAATTGAGTATTCTTCTTTATGGAATGTAAATGAGGAAGAAGGATGTCACTAACCTGTGTCTTCCGCTAGTTTGTCAATCCAATCACTCCTCTCTTCAGTGGCTCTCAGCTCCTTGCTCCTTCACCGGCCCAGCTTCACCGAATTCCTGCAAGATCACAAGAGAGAGAAACTACACGAAGATACAGATATACATTCATAAAAAGCTCAAGATCAGATTAAGCTAAACATGTAAGCATAACAAAACATCATTGGTACACAGCATGTAGGAGAAACTCAAATAGTTTATTGATAGAATAAGAAAGTCCAAGAGGAGATACAACCAAGTGAGTTCCGATCCAGCATCTACCTCCCAGCAAAGGAATCCCTTCTCTCCTCCAACAAAGCATAAATCACCCAATGTACTAATCTCAATCTCAAACCAATAGCAATTCTCTGCAAAGTACAAAATTCCAGCCTCCTGAACCTCTGGGTGAGAGATCCATATATAGATGTAAGCAGAGAGGATGAGTCAGCTTATGTTTTGACTTGTGGCTTCTCTCTGTCAGTTCTTGCTTCCACTTGGAGGTTGAGAGCCTCTTACTCATCACTAGTCGAATTCATTGAGGCAAGTGTCATTGGAGAAGATTCTGGAAGCTTCCAGGGTCTTTCCACCTCGTTGAATGAGCTTGCCATTTGTCATTTCCCGCTCAACACACCCTGGTAGTGCTTCTACCTGCGTTGCAGTGCACCTAGCCAGTGTAGTCTCTGCATTTCAACGCAGGCAGCTAGTGGAGCCTCTGAATTGATCCTAAATTGACTATTTCTGAGTGGTTTTTGGTGGAGAACTTCTGGGAGAAGTTGTCATTGGTTGACCTTGTTCCTTTAGGAGTTGTAACAACATATTTAGGGACTTTGGATCCCTTGAATTATGGACATTTCATGCTTATAGTTGTAAGGAAAAAAAATGTCTATAACAGTTGCCCCCTAAAGTATGAGGCCGTTTATCGGGTGAAATGCTTTATTAGGAGGATCCGAAGTTCATTTAATGCTGGGTGGAGACCTGTAATAAGATACAATACAACACATTATTTTTCATACTGTTTTCATGATCTAGCTGAGGCGGGCATTTCAATGCTCAGCTTTATAAATTCATTTTTATGTACATAGGACAGACAATTGTCTGATGATAGACTAATGATCCTGCTGAAATCATCATCCTTTGGTAGGATGATTGTCTGTGCTGCAATGTTGTACATGTCAATGTCTTTATTTTTCCTGAATATATATCGCAGCCCGGATAGATGAAACTAGATCCAGGGTCTTCAAACGCGTTCGATCTTCACTCTAAGTACAAGTCAATCCATGTGAGAAATGTTCTGAAGTCGAACATGGAAAGACATCGCTTGATTACCAGTCAATGATGTAAATCGTTAACAAGCACGAGAGGAATCACCGATAATGATAATGACCCTCAAGGTACTGCAGTACAATTCACGTGGTGTGAATAAAGGACTTGGCGTCGAACACCATGCAAAATATTTCGGTCGAAGGTCATTGATGTATACCTGTCGCCGGAAGTGAGAAACTTGCCATTGAGACATGCAAGCTTCAAAGTACTAAAGGGGTTGTTCCTAGATCAACTTCTTGGATAATGAGCTGATGTCGACAAGAAGCGATTCATCAAAGGAGGGCCTTAATGTATCCCACATCAGTGACACGGAATGGAGCGAATGATTTTGATGGAGGTGAAAACGATCTAATGATATATGGTTCAGGGTGGCGGTCATGAAAGAATGAAGGATAATGTATGGTAGTGGATGGGACACGGTTGACTTCTCTGGATGACTTCTCTTGAACATATCGGTGACACTTATGTGATGGAATGGTAGCATTTACCCCAAAGATGGATGGTATGGCGAGACCATGGCGATGTGACCGGTGAATGAAACAACCCAACCTGACTCAGGCACGGAGTGGAAGTGTCATGTTCAAGAGCGACTTGCTACCAATAAAGTTCTTTGAGTTTCTTCCCAATTTTTCCCCAGTCATTGCTGACCAGTACCTCTTTATTTTTGTCAAGCTTGAGGAGGATAGCATATGCTTGTTCTATAATTTTCCCTTTGGGAAAACCCATCGCTATGTTTTAATGAGCCTAGCGATAGTGAAACTCGTTCTCGTCTAAAGACAAGTTTGTCGTTATTAATGTTTTTTAACGACAAAGATAACTCAGTCCCTTTTCATTTTTAGAGAGTCTAAAAAGGTACGTAAAGATAACTCCAAAGGTCCTTTTTCGTCATCTAATCTCTTAAGTCCGAAAAAGTATAAAACAATACAGAAGGGATGAATTTTCGATAGTTTTAACGAGCCGAACAAAACAAGCGCTCGATCTTTTTGTGCAGTAATCCCTCAGGTCCAAAAAGATTAAAATCTAGAGGAGGGATAGCACTTCTGGTCGCTTTAACGAGCTGGAAGGCCAAAACTCGGCAATCTTTTCATATTTTACGAGTCAGATGAAAAGAGCTTAAAGAAGACTCGTCTTTTGAGGAACGAGTGATAAAACGGGTTAGCAGCTGATTCCAGGTCAGGGTTGGAATTTTCCAATCACGGCAGTGTCACAAGGATGGCTAGTGAAATCACTCTTCGCAGCTGTTCCTCAAAATGGGTAAACAATCAAATGGAGGTGAATGATCGGCCAATAGAAAAGTGGAGGTGATGGTGCAAACACGACCAAGGCTTTAATGGCTGATAATGTTACATTCACGGTGGTTATTTACCGGACGAGCTTAAACGTGGGTTGAAACACTTGCTCGATCTAATGTTTATTTTTTAATGAGCATAAACTATGTGCTAAAACTGCTCGATGATAAGTTTGTATGCCCCCAGCATAATAACGCAAAACGAGGTGCATGCCCCCCAAGCTTCATTGCATTCAACTCGGTGGTTGGAATGAAGGTTTACCTTTGAGATTGAAAAGGGGATTTGTTTCATTTTTTAATGACGTTGACATAGTAAAAGAACAATCCTCATGACTCCTTGTTTCATTTTTTAACGAGGATGACACGAGATAAGAACCGTCCTCGGAGTCCAAATCCATTAGATATAGAAGGTTTCATATTCCACTGTGGCCACTTCCGCTAGATTACTCGGAGGCAGTAGGGCAAAAGTACCCATTAAGGCAGGGTCTTTTAGGAGACCTACTCCGATATTTTGGAGCGAATGATTGCTTCCATGGATCATTGGAATGCTTCCCGTAACTTGTGAACTGTTGGGGAGAAATGTTTGTTGGTCGATGATTGTAATTCCTCCTTGGAAGGGAAATGCAATCTTCCTGAAGTAGGTCGACACAACTGCGGCCATGGCATATATCCAGGGTCTTCCCAATAGGATGTTGTAATCAAGGTTTCCGTCGATTACTTCAACATCAATTTCTATTGTTTTCCCTCCTAGTTCAACTTTCAAGTTACTTAGGATACCATATGGTGTATATATCCTTCCATCGAATGCTTTTAATGTCGTCGAAGATCGCGACAAGGTTGGGGATCCTAAATTTTTCCAGCAACTCATCGACATAATGCATGTACATGCCCCCTCATCAATAATTATTCGATGAACAGTTTTGTTGAGGGCTTTCACTTGAATAAGGAAAGCTAGTTGAGCTGGTAACAAAGGGTCATATCCTTTATGATCAAAGGCCACAAGATTGGAATCCCTTGGGTCAATCCCACCTATTGCTGATAATAAAGCTTGCTCTTGGGAGAGGCAATTTTGCGGTACCTCAAGTGTCGACATAGCGGACGGCGATTGGGCCAGGTCCTCTATTATATTATAATTCTGTGCTATTTTTGCACGAGGATTAAATGTCGATTTGTGCACTACTCCCTTTGGCGACTTTATCATTTGTTCAGGAATGATGGGTGGCACAACTTTGGTCAAAGTTGTTGTCGAACTACTAGGTTGTTCATTAGCCTTGTTATTCGACACCTGTGGATTCCCGTAATCTTTATTCCTTGCCAAAGCATCATTTTGCTGCTTTGAGATAGACAACATAAGCACTTGGGATCGGGAAGCATTTTGATTAGCAACCAGTTTGGTTCCAGGGCTTGGAAACAGATCAGTCAATACTGCAGAGGTTTTTGAACTCTTAAAGAGTTTCTTAACTTCAGCTATATGTGGACAATCTCTTATCCAATGATCCTCATCGCATATATGACACCTCGCAGGGGGTTTCCTTTTTCTCCCTTTCTTTTTCTTCTTGCCCCCTGGTTGCTTCAGTTGTTTGCCCTTGTTGGTCGACACTGCATTTACTTCTGAGGCAAGAAGTTCCTCATTTGCATTTTGACTGGAAATCTTACGGGCCTTTTTAGATGTAGCCTTTGTCGATTTCATGTCTGTTGCGCCAATCACGCCATCGACGGCGTGAGAGTCATTGTTCGACTTAGGAGGAGGAGGAATTGAGAATTCCAGTCTAGGGGCGTCAGGTATTTTGTCGTAGAGCGTGCCGGACTGAGTATAGATCAAGTCCAGATATTGCGCACGAGCTATAACTTGCTCTTCCGTTACGACTCCCCCCTTTGCCACATCTTCCATGATGGAAGGTAATAACGACCTGATAAACCATTCAGCTAATAGCTGATCGGGAACATACGTTTTTACCATCCTGCGACGACGTCGCCACTCATGTATATGATCAGATATGTGAGTGGCCGTTGTCTGCTTGAAGTTGGTAAGGAGTTCTGTTCCCGTTTCATACCTTATTGGTAATTGAAAATGGGTTAAGAAAGTCGTGGCTAAGGTACTGAAGTTGTCGAACGAAGCTCTAGGCAATTCAATATACCATTTTGCCGTTGGACCCGTTAACGTCCTCTGAAAAAGGCGAAGCCTAATCGAATCATCGTTTAGGATGTTTGATGAACACCACAGATGAAATGTCATCACATGATTCGACGGATCTTCACCCGGATTTCCATTAAATTTAGGAATATCTGACGGAAGTTTATGCAGAATCGTTGGCCACCAAGGGGCATAAGCAATTGGATCATTCGTCACCCGGTTTAGATCTGGTAATTCTAGAGTTGCTACAAGGGAAACTGTTGATTCAGGTTAGGCGAAGCATACCCAGGATAAGATGGAATCGCTTGAGCAATGGGTCTTTGCATAACAGCATAATGTATTTGATGTTGGAAACTTTGACAAGGTTGATGGGCATAACCACTATAATATGGTTGTTGATAACCGCTTTGGAAATGTGGTTGCCCATTACTTACAAAGACTTGTTGCTTAGGTCCTTGATATGATTGCTGGAATGGCGGTTGTTGAGTTTGAACCAGCTCTGGTTGTTGGACCATTTGTTGTTGACCAATACTAGATGATTGACCATGATGAGGAGTCACAGTACTTGTTTGATAAGGAGGCACTAACCTGAGGTTGTGATTGAGTCGTTGAGACAAGAGGCTGTTGTATTGCAACCTGAGAAACTTGTGGTTGACATACAACAGGTAACTCTTGTACTTGCGATGCAGTCACCATAGCAGGTATAGTGGGAGTATTCGACACAGGGTGGACTGGTTGCATTGAATATACAACCCTTGGTTGCTGAGGCAGTATTGGTACCCAACCGCTGGATGTAATTCCAGTTTGACCTGAACTTTGTTGTAAACTCTCATATGGTTTTTCTCTAGGAGGGAACAATGAAAAGGAATATTACCCTCCATATGGTGGCAATCCAGTACTTAAAGGGTAGATTGGCCTTTGAAGACACATTGGATCAATTTGTTGAGTTTCAACGTAAGAAATACCAGATGATAAACCGGATGAAGAAATAGGAACTAACCATGTCGTCGAAGCAGTCCCTGATGGGACTCCGGCTTGTTGTTGATAACTTGCCGGGACAGATGGTATACCATTGAACATCGTTGGAGTAGCAGCAGGAGGTTCTACTGCTGCTGTGTCAGATGACACAGTCCTAGATGTCGACGGTTGTTCAGACATATCTAGTATATCCAAAATATTTCTTAGCGATTCTAAAAGAACTTGTGATGAAGGGAGACTAACTTCGAAGATCAACGAGGGAAAGGTGATGACTATTCCGTTTAAAATAAATTTTACGACACTTGGACACAACTTGTTTTTTCAGTTTTTAAGAGTCGAGAAAAAAAAAAAAGATGACTCTAGTCTCCTTCGATGTTTTAACGAGCCCGAAGTGACAAATTCTCGGATGGACTTTTTCCGTTATAGAGTCTGAAAAAGGCCAAAAGGAACTGCTCTGGAGTTCTAGGTAGAGGGTGTGCCAAATTTTTCGCAAAATCGCAGAATACTTTTTAAGGTACGGGCGATCAATCTTCTTGAATGCTGTGTTCAGTGCATTGCGATCAATAGGGCGGCCGACACGGCTTCCTAAGGATAAAGGTTTTATGCCTATAGGGGTCTCCCAATATATACTCGATGGTACGTGGGAGCACAATCCGTACTGGCACTTATCATCTCTCAGGAGGAATCACCCAACCATCAGCGAGATCGACAGTCACCAGGTTTTACGACGCTGGAACACGTCTCTAGCCTAGACCTCTATGTTGTGCGTTAAGTTACAAAGCGTTGTTAAGTTCATTCAATTTATTTTAGGTTGATCTTTCTTAGAAGTTTGTCTTTTTGGATCACCACGAGATGTATGATACAATTCCTAAATGTAGTCTAAAGATGATAAGCAAGCTTTTATATCTTTTCAACAATGAAAATCCTAGCTACAAGGGGAAAAGAAAGACACAATCTTTTCTCAAAGAGCATAGAGAACACTGTAAATGCACTTTTCCTAAATCAAAGCATGCAAACTATCAAAATGCAAATGCACATATGAATGTATTTGTTTTCACTTTCTTAATATTGATGCCTAAAAAGAAAGCTGTTGTACAAATTTGAATTCGATTTCAAGTGAAAACATAAACAAGCTCCTTTTTCGAAATCAAAAAGACGATTACGACACTTTATGATTTACTTGTTTCGACACTAGAAATGCATAAATTCAAACCAAACGACAAAAGTAAAAGCTAAATCAACTGTGAACAGCAAACAAACTCACTCCTAAGATCAAAACGACACTTACGACAGGTTTAGATCTAAGGGCGACAGTATGACTAGTTTACTTTTGTAATGGGAAACTGCAAATGATGTAACAAATACACAAAGAACAAATACAGTTTCTTTATACAACTGAGGTGGAATTGAGGCAAAGAAAAGGGGCTTCAGATAGGTACACTGACTGATAACAGGCTGCAAAAACAGAGATAAAACTGAGCAAAAGGAAGCAGGGAACCACAGCTGCACAAGGCAAAGGCTGATCAGCGCACCCTCAGCATAGAGAAACTGAACTTCAGCGCAGGTATCCTTCACGGGACCTGCGTTGAAATACAGAACCTCTTCACAGAGTCTGCGCTGAAGCAGAAACGAGAGTTGTTTCTGGGTTCTGGGTCACGGTTTGCAGTTTAATCTACAGTTTTTGGCCGGATAAAAGCTATCAATTAGGTACAATTAGGAGGATGATTTAAAGGAGGACTAAGATCTATCACAAAGGGCTGTTAGAGCACTTGTGGATCAGATGTTCAGATCATAAAAACAGGCCCAGTGAGTGGACTAGAGTGGTAGATCTCTACTTTGCATTTGAAAATGGCAAATGCATTTCGATTCGGCACTCCTGAGTTTATGAGAAGAACAACAATAGAAACACAAATAAACTAACAAGACACGATCCCCAGTGGAGTCGCCAATTTGTTGTTGGGAAAAGTATCCAATTCGGAATGCCCCTATCCCACTCTAAGGTGTGATAGTGCCTTAGCAACAAACAAGGTAAACTAATTGAGTATTCTTCTTTATGGAATGTAAATGAGGAAGAAGGATGTCACTAACCTGTGTCTTCCGCTAGTTTGTCGATCCAATCACTCCTCTCTTCAGTGGCTCTCAGCTCCTTGCTCCTTCACCGGCCCAGCTTCACTGAATTCCTGCAAGGTCACAAGAGAGAGAAACTACACGAAGATACAAATATACATTCATAAAAAGCTCAAGATCAGATTAAGCTAAACATGTAAGCATAACAAAACATCATTGGTACACAGCATGTAGGAGAAACTCAAATAGTTTATTGATAGAATAAGAAAGTCCAAGAGGAGATACAACCAAGTGAGTTCCGATCCAGCATCTACCTCCCAGCAAAGGAATCCCTTCTCTCCTCCAACAAAGCATAAATCACCCAATGTACTATTCTCAATCTCAAACCAACAGCAATTCTCTGCAAAGTACAAAATTCCAGCCTCCTGAACCTCTGGGTGAGAGATCCATATATAGATGTAAGCAGAGAGGATGAGTCAGCTTATGTTTTGACTTGTGGCTTCTCTCTGTCAGTTCTTTCTTCCACTTGGAGGTTGAGAGCCTCTTACTCATCACTAGTCGAATTCATTGAGGCAAGTGTCATTGGAGAAGATTCTGGAAGCTTCCAGGGTCTTTCCACCTCGTTGAATGAGCTTGCCATTTGTCATTTCCCGCTCAGCGCACCCTGGTAGTGCTTCTACCTACGTTGCAGTGCACCTAGCCAGTGTAGTCTCTGCATTTCAACGCAGGCAGCTAGTGGAGCCTCTGAATTGATCCTGAATTGACTATTTCTGAGTGGTTTTTGGTGGAGAACCTCTGGGAGAAGCTGTCATTGGTTGACCTTGTTCCTTTAGGAGCTGTAACAACATCTTTAGGGACTTTGGATCCCTTGAATTATAGACATTTCATGCTTATAGCTGTAAGGCACAAAAATGTCTATAACAATTTGGCAGACCTTTCAGCCTCAAAGAATCAAATTTAACCATGAAATTTCCTATAGCTAGCTCCATGGTTTGGCATTTGTCCTCAAGTCGCATCATCAGGTTCCTCTTGGTGCTTACCTTCTTCACATCTAGTATAGTTCCAATTCTGTCATCTCTTGAAATTCATATTTATTCTTTGAGTTAAGGAATTCGATTAATCTTGAGGCTTCTTCTGGCATATTTCCAAGTTCGGCCTTAACCCTTTGAATTGCTTCATGAGCCTCTTTGACTAAATCATTTTGTTCAAAGATAACTTGTATAGATGGCCAAATATCACTGATAGAGTCAATGATATTGGCCCATAGCTACTCTTTTGCTTGGGCAAGTGGATCCTTCAATGTTAATTATTTTTCCAAGTTCTTTATCCTCTCAGTCAACCTATTTGACTTCTGTACTTCATCTTTATGCATAATTTGAGACAAACTCTTCTCATACTCTAGACTTCTTATCTATTCTTTAAGTCTATTTATTTCACTGGTCTCAATGGAGATGTCCTCCATGGATTTGACCAGTTTACTGGCTTCATCACTTGGATGAGCTGCTAATATTGTTGAACCTGTTGCTGATGTAGTTGTTGTTGCAGCTGGAAGTGTTGTAGCTAGTGGAGTTGTTGTGGCCAGCCAAAGTTGAAGGAACTACTGTAGTAACTGTAGGGACAATAGTGGCAGTAGCTGTCTCAAGGCTGGCTCGTTTTAGATGTATTAAATTGTCCAATTCATTCTCGATTTCCTTCAGTTGAGCATTTAATTGAAGATGAGATCCATCATTTCGTCCTACTGGGTTTAGCTCTCTACGACCTCCTTGGTCTATGGATGTTTAGAAGGAGGCAAATTCGTTGTTTCTTCAAAGCAATAATATCCTCATTCTTCTTCTTTATTAGTTTTTTGCAGCCTTGATATCATTTGGATTATATCCAAATTCAATTACCACGTCTTCCAGTGACTTGATTCTGTTATCCTTGGCCTGTGAGGATGCCTTCTCTAGCCTAAACTGTGTTGTTATGTTGTGTAGAGATCTTTGAAGCTTGTGCACACTCATTACTTTTTTAATCATTGTAGATTAAATCATTTCACTTGTCTGCTTATGGAATTCAATTTGATCAATAAGGTGAACATCCCTGGCCAAAACTTCAAACTTTGTCTTCCTGTAGTGTGCTGGCGATCTAGGCTACTGGACTGTAGGCTGCATAAAAATCATTTGCATTTTACCAGTTTTATTGTCAAAGGTTGACATTAATTTATTCTAATTGGCAAGTGTCTGTTTGAAGTAATGGGAATATGTTTCAGCCTTTAACGCCTCATTCCTCAACTTGATTTCATTGTACTTCTCTTTTATATCTTTCTCTTTATCTATTGGTTTTGATGGATGAAGAGACTTCAATACTAAGTTGCTTTTCAATAATTTGAGTATTTGAGTTAGAAGGTTAATGAGTTTCCTCTAAAACTGTTGGACCTTTACTCTTTTCAACCATTGTGTCAGTATCAATGATTTCAACTATCTCAATGGTGTCCTCTTGCTCAGTTACACGATTAATCTTGGGCTTCTTTCTGTAACAGATTTCAAACCTGTCATTTGTAGTACCCATTCCAGAGCTAGAACCTTCTTCCTTGGTTCTTTTTACATTTATGTCCTGCATGGCTAGAGTCTATAGAATGGGACTAATAACCATTTGTTCATGTATGGTTGGAACCTGCAGAAAGGGACTAGTATCTATAATTTTTCCACATCTATTAAGGTACTTTCCAACCACTCTGACTAGTTGGTATATCTTTCAATATCTGGCCTGGACTCATGCATAAAAGGGCTTAATTTGAACTTGAACCTCAATTTTTTTATGACTCCAGTAGGGCCATACTGCCACATGAAATTGCTATTGAACTTCATTTGGTGTAAAATTTTCTCTGCTTCCTGTCTAGCTTCCCTATTATTACAATTAAAAGGGCCCAATGGGTTTTTGATCTTGAACTATGTTTTCCTCCTAGCTAATAGAAATTTACCTCATTTGAGTTTATGATTTGCCTAAAATACTCTAATGCAAATATCCTCATGGGGAGATATTTAGGCACCTTATAAGGAGTGATTTGGCATCCATATATTCTAATTTCAGTGTGGTCCTAGTATAAATACTAGTCTCCTATTCTACTGTTTTTAGACAATTTCAAAACTCTTTTTATCTCATCACTGATCCTGGGTTGATAGGTACTGGTTAACATATTTACAACTAGATGCACAAAGGAATCAATGAACCTCTTCGTAACTGAAAATAGTGGAATACTTTTGGATTAAGGCTGTCCAAAAGATCACTGACCTGGGATGGCCCTTAGTATCCAACTTCTCGATACTGAATGGAAACCTATCTGACTGAAAATATAAAAAAATGTGGAACAACACTGAAGAGTATTTAAATACTCTTTCGTTTGGCAACCTGATGAATTGATCGCAGATTCTGACTGCCAAGAACTAAGAAAAATTGAAGACTACTGCTGGAGGCTTTCCTGGGAAACAAATAGAATGGAAAGAAAGTATAGGTTCATCTACAAATTAATCGGTAGTTTACGTAAGGGTACAAGACAACATGGTTATAATTTGTTTAGCATTTTCAGAGAAAATGGTGACAGAGTATGGAGGACTATCTTTAGGAGCATGAGACTTCTCTAGGATGAAAGTCTAAAATATTTGAACCCTGTTGGGATAGTGCAACTTGATGTAAAGTTCAAGTAAGGATTCAATGGAAAATGGGGTCTCATTTGAGCTTGGCTGGATCTATAAAATTTGATTTATGGGCTCAGCAGTGATTGTAAATAAAATCTATTGTTCAGGAGAGACTATGGATTTTTGACTTGGGATATAGCAATCTTGGTAGAAGTGGATGATTTCTAGGAACAAGTGTACCTATGGGAACAAGTATTTGGGAAAATTTGATTCCCATAGATGAATGCCATCATTCTAGTTCAGTAATTTATCTTTACCCCAGTAGTGGAGCTTTAATAGATTGCTAGAGGTAGATGTGTCTTTAATTTAGAAATATTTGTCTGCCAATGGGAGGTGGTCAATGTCCAGCTGAGGGTTTTGCAGGGGTTTTTCACTGAGAATGCTTTGGGAAGCCATAATTTGGTTTATTCTATTGAATTATTATTTCTGTGGCTTAGGAGTAAGTTTAGGGGCTCTAGAATAGTAGGAAGGGCGAATATAATCTGTAGAAAAAGGGCCTTTGGATGCACAGTAAGGTTTTCTTCAGTTTAGCAAGGATTTTTAATCAATTTAATTAATAAACCTTTTGATAATTATTGTGCATAGCTTAAATTATAGGGTCATTCTAGTTCTTTCAAGAATACCTAGGAAATGGTGATTTGGTGTGTGGAAATGTTCTGTGGTAGCAAAAGAGGTTTCTAAGGCTTCAATTATCTATTTGTTTCTTCAATTTGGTGTCTACAACATCTTCTAGTTGCAAAATGTGGTTAAAATGGTTCCGCAGAGGTTCAAGGTTTCAGAATTAGTTAACAGAGGTTTTTTGTAGTGAAAATGAGTGAAAAGAGTGAAAGGGGAATTTTTTGGCTTTTTAACCAATAACTATTATATTTTGGTGCGAGATTTGGTAAATGAACAATGGGTAGTTTTCTCTTATACGAGGAGGCGATTCAATGCCATATCGCGCCACTTTTGGGTGGAGGGCAGTATTTTTCATGAGCACGCGATATAACCTGGTGCTGCCACATAGCGAAACAGTGCTTGGTGAAAAACACGAATATCACATGCTTTGGACCTTTAATTGTTAGATGATGAAACTGCACGATATGGATATGTGTTGTTGGATCTGGAGGTGGGAGATTAGAGGGCTATCACATGGTGGAGCTGTGAGGACAGAGCTGGGGAGTGGGGTCAGATTTTAATTACAGTGAAATGTAATCAATTAAAAAGTAATCACAAGATTTTAATACAAGCAATGGGTTAATAAATGGTGGGGACCATGGGTTATATGGTGGAGGTTTTAACTATACACCAAGGTTTGGTGAGTTAAAAGGGTGCCGGGGAATTATAACGTGGGGGACTTTAAATACATAAATCAAGAATATAGTTTAGGAAATAACTTAGGATAAAGGGGTTTAGTGGGTTTTTAAGGAAAAAGGGAAATTAATTGGGGGGGTATTATTTGTGATGGGAATGGTTTTCGCACTAGGGAAAGGGGTTTTGGGAAGGGGAAATGGAATGAAAATAAGGGGGAAAGTGGAATGAAGGGTAGGGGATATTTTTACAAGGGAAAATACCTTTTTAGAGAATCAAAGGTAACGAAGGGGTAATGAGAGGGAAATTAATAAACTAGGCATGTTGGGGTCTAGTGAAATGAGGTGAAATTAGTGATAAGCCCTAGTAAATTTCCTTTCCCTTTGATAATTCCTACTGCACATAAAACATAGGATTATGCATGATGAAGGTGCATTTCCAAAACTTCCTCTACCTACTCTTTATTTACCCTATCATTTTCTCTTCATTCATTGCGTGCATTTGTGCTTTCTGACCCTTCATTTCTTTTTCTTTGATAAACAAACTATCTAATTCTAACCTTATAACTTCCAATGGTCAGACTAAAGTGATGAGCTCATTATTATTCTCTACCTAACTACTGATTTGCCAAGATTAAACAGTTTGGCTATATCTTTATTCTCTATCTATTAACATGAAATTTAAAGCATGAATGAATCAAGATTAAACTGTTTGACCATCATGGATTGTGGTACTTTTTAACAAGCTACGTACAATATTATTTTACAAAGTAAAGTAAAAAGTAGTGGCATTTGAATTTGCACACTTTCATGATCTATTCTTAATCTCTTTTTTGTTTTTTTGGGGGTTCATAATTTTTATATATTTTTGTTCTTTTTCTTTCTTTTAGTCCTTTGATTATTCTTTTAGGACTTACCCTCTTTACATTTTTTATTTTTAATATGGGAAAACATTTTGTAGAAAGCAAAAGTATTTACAATATTACAAGACTAACCATAGCCAACTCAAAATTATGAATTCTATTAGTATAGGATCCTAACAATTCCTAGAAGAAAATCAAATAAATAATTATTTATTTAATTATTTTTCATGGGTTTAACTAAAAATTACTTAATCAAGGTGGTTTATTAGGTAATTTCTCATAGTGAAAGTAATTATACTTGGGCAAAATTGGCTTTACATGGTATACTTCGATCCATCTAATAAATTAGGCTAGATGATCAATTTTTTGATGATAACAGATTGCCCCCCAAAGTATGAGTGTTAGGAGAAAAACGTATGACCAAAGTACGTTGTAAAGACACAATCACTTAGACAACATAGGGGAGTCAAGGGGAGAGAGAGAGAGACCAATGAAGTTGAAGCTGAGAGAGGATAGTGAGAGAGGGGGCGAGACTATTGCAAGTCTCCTTTTATGTTGTGGTACTGGACCTCAATGAGGAAGGGTAGGCATACCCATACCTATCGAGATAACTTAGTACAAAAATAATGGCACACCCAAAAATATGAAACTAAGTAAAAAAGTACATGCTGAATGGTACATGACATGCTAGCATAACAAAGCCAAAAAATAATACAATGTGTCCCATATACATAATGCATCTGGCAAAAATATGAGCCAAGGCTGAATATAATAATATCTGAGTACATGAGATACAAATCCCCTTCCCTCAAAAAATAGGTTGGAGGGAGGGAGGGTAGAATAACCAGAGAAGTTGTGTTGAACAAGGAAGGTCTCTGCAAAACTGAATGGATCATATGGAGGAGACACACATACTATGAACACTATGATCGGTAGGAACTGAACCGATAAAATTTGTGGAACTGTATCTAAGGTTGTAGCATAGTAGGTATGCATCAGGGCATGTGGGGGGCTACCTGAAGGGCCACCCCCTCATGAGTTCTAAAACATGTCACACACACCTGGGAATCATTGGTACAATCTGCTACATCACTAGACCATCAAGTGTATGGATCATAAACATGAAACGACCAAGTCAAAGGGAAATAATGAAGCCCTCTGCTCGATCCAAGGTGTCGAACAAGAATGGAAGATGGAACTAAGATACACCGCCCTCTAGGTCATTCTTGTGGAATAAATGAGCCAATGTCAACATAATAGGGCCCGCGATGGACAAATATGGTACATGTGACTGATGGACTGACACTAGGGATAATGGGGAAAATGGTACTAAGGGACAAAAGGATGACTACCCTTGTCAGAGCATAAAGTGAATGGTTGACCTGGCAGAAACTGACTCAACTCCTAAGGGGATGGGGACAACATGATTGGAGGCCAAAATGGACAACACAGGATGAAGGATGTGAAAATATGGATGGAATACTATGACATGATATGATGTGACATGAAATACACTCCAAGAATGCAAGGGTGACTCATCGCAGATGCTTTGAACAAGGGTGACTCGATGATGCCGCCACAAAGACTAGGCCTGGTGGGGCCCATAAAAGCATGAGTAAATGATGGTTACTCACAATGATAATTGACACATGGTACGAAAAGTATTAAGAGGAGGTGGACCTCAAAGTACAAATGTCTCTTTATGATGAAATTCGATTTTGAGAGACGATGAAGCGACCTTCTTGGAAAAATGGTTTCTTAGTGAAGTGTCAAATCATCTAAAATGGAAGAAGACACATTTTATATCTCAGTGAGAGATTTCCAAAGGTGCTGACTATTTTTCAAACTGAGCTATGGTCTAGTCATAATGGACAACAGAAAAAATATGGGTTTTCCTATAAAAGGGTGTTTTCCCTCCAATTTGGATTCATTTGCTAAGTGAGCTGTGGTGAATTTGGAGAGGAGAAACATGCCCTAAATCTTGTGGAGATCATAGTGGACAAGCTGACCATTAGAATCAGGATCTATGACTTTCAGGCAAGTGGCCCTACTTGTATAAAGATGGCCTTAATGCTTCTTGGAACGATGGTTCCTGGTGAAGAATTAAGGGAAGAGGAAAAAAAGAATGAACTAATACAGGAGGTTTAGAATCATTCTCACCCACTAATTCAAACAAGGGGACTCTATGGATATAGAGTAGAATATTTGAAGAGATGGTATCAAACATCTACGATATGCGATGGGCATATGGTTCGTCGGGGAGGCTGGTAGGACAAACTATCCGAGGAATGGGAGGATAATCAACCATACCTAGATCCAGTGGGATCTAGGCCAAGACTTATGTAATCAATTGAGAATATGGTCAGGGGAAAACCTTCATGCTCCCAAGCATGGGATATTGATCTTGTATGTAAAGGTGAGAATGATGCCACCTAGCAGGAGGAGTTTGTGGAGTTCCATTGTGTTTCGAGTGCTCGAAGAAGGGATCCAAGCATCTCGACCCAAGTTGGCACGAGATCCTCTAAAGGATGATAAGGAGATGTAGGGGCCTATGTGTCGCCCCAGTTTGCTATGGGCATACTAGATGTATTTAGAGCTATGGGCTCCAAACACCTTTACGATATATAATATGATTATGCTTTTTATATTATGATTATGGTTCACCATTTATTTTTTTTATGGTTGTCTTCTATGGAATACATGTGATAAATGCCAATCTATAATTTTGTTTGCAATGGTATCTACATAATTATTTTGGGCTCTAGGAACATGAGTGAAAGTAATGGTTTCAAATTCATGTACCAATAACTTCACTTGTAGATATTTTCTAAATAGGACTTGGTTATGCACATGATGCATACCATTCAATTGCATGACAAGTAGCAAGAAATCTAAACAAACATGAAGATGAAGGATGCGATGAGCAAGGGAATCGACTAACAAACCTATCACTACATCATAATCGGCCTGATTATTGGTGGCAGATCCAATGTTCAAGTCATTTGAAAGGACTAACATATGCAAGGGGTTAAAAATGGCCTAGGCTTCTGAGGCTAGATTCTAGAAGAAGCGACTTGCACTGTTGGCATGATCGATATATGGTGTGGATGATGGATCCATCTGAAAGGTACAAAAGACAACGGATGAGATGATGAAACCTACCTTACTTTATGGTAGAAATAGAGACACACAAATCAAAGGGTTGTGTTGTGAGTAACATTTCTGGAGGTAGAGCGCATTGGGATAATTAGGAAGGAGATGGCATTCGAAATCCTCATGCAGGAATGCCCCCTTACTCAAGTGTAGGGGTAATCAAGAGTAGACATAGCTTCCATGGTGTCCTCATCAGGCTAGGAGATGGGCATATGGGAGGAAGGTTGACTACATGATGCGGCGGCATTACCTGTTGCATCAACCTGCGGAGTAAGGTTCACATATGCATTGTCTGGAATGGTAGACGACGGACTGGTAGACGGGGAGTCTACTGATGTTGAGACCTCGGATTCTGTCGAAAAAGGTTCGATTGAAATGCACACAACAAAATCAGGAATTTGTGTCAGCGAGGAACTCAAGGATCACGACAGGTAAATAATGGGGCTTGTGGTGTTTATCATCTCGACATTAGGGGAGGAGATCACAATAGAGGGGAAAGATTTTCCCTATTCTAGTTGACTGGTGGCACTAGAATTCATAGGTGGAGGAGTAGAGGCTCTACTATGAGTGGTCTCATATTCACGAATCTCCCCAAGGTAATCGCGAAACTCATCAAGACTAGGGAAACAATGGGAATAATGACCATGAAGATTACAAAGGGCACAACGGTGATTTGTGCGAAGTGTTTTGAGTTTCTTAGGTGGGACCGGTATGTCAACATGGACTTCTGGAATATTCGACTCAGGGAACTCTTTATGAACAAAAGGTTTAAGTTGAGGAAGTTCAGGACAATTGTTGGTGGCATGCCCAACAACTTCACATAAAGCACATGACTTTGGGGTCTTAGGGGCTGGAGGAGCTTAGGGAGCCTTTTCCTTCAAATATTTATAATTGGATTTTCCCCCTTAGCCAGATGCTTTGGCAATAGGAGTTGGTTCCTGTTGAGGTGGTGACAGTACTGAAGCAGTAATAGGGGTCATGGGGACTGGTTGAACCATGGTCAAAGCATGAAACGGTGTTGGATGACCGGGTAGAATGTTTGCAGGGGGATTGACGTAACATACTGGGATCCCGAGAGTCATGTTAGGAAGCAACAACAAATCCATGACAGGTACAAAAAAAATTCTCGGAGGGGGGAATAAGAAAGGTATTTGACAAGTAGGATAATGCCCCAGTGGAATAGCTCCTAGATGGTTGAGAACTAGAGGAACAATTCCTGGAGGGAACATAGGAGAGGCACCCACAAACAGAGGAGGTCTTGGGGGAGTGGGTCTAGAGGGTTCTACTAGAAGAGCAACAACAGGATGTTGAGGAGCTGGTTGTTGATCAGGTGTACCAGACTATTTAAGGGCAGTCTGTGACACTTGTAACATGCCAACACTCATGGAAGTAGGTTCCAAAATGGGAGGGGGAGGACCAGGGAAAGTACCCAACAATGAGGAATCCTTATAGACTCTGGGCGAGACACTGGTGCAATGAGTTGAAGACTGGTTATCAGACATCGGTGAGATGATGGACTTGGGGGAGGTCACGAATGTCAGCTCGTATTAAGTCAACTGATCGCTTCCCTTCATGGGGGAAGCACATCTTACGGAATACCTCATATGTGACAACTGACATGGCATATGTGTAACTACGACCTAAGAGGATGTTGTAATCTAAAGGGGCATCAATGACTTCAATATTGACATGGACAATCTTGCTTGCAAGGGTCATTGAATAGTTGCGGTACATGCCAAGGGGTTGGGAGGAGTATCCATCCCAAGCACAGAAAGTGATGGTGGAGGGGGCCAACTCAGGTGACTTGTGTTGTTTCCAAACAACAATAGACATCACATGGGTGGATGCGCCTTCATCAATAATGCATCTAGAGATGATGGAATTACAAACTCTAACTAGTATCTAGAAAGCAACATATGATGGAAATGGGGGATTCTCTGATGTATCAATGAGGAAGACAATCAAGCGATCGTCAGAAGGGTCCATTGCACCTAAGGTAGTTAGTAGAGCCTTCTTCTAGGAATAGAACACTGGAGGACTTCCAATTTCGACATGGCGATAGGTGATTTCACCAAGTCATCTACTATATTGTACGTATGGGCAGCTCTGTTAGAAGGCGCATTACAGTGTAATGGTCCCTTTGGGATCTTGGGAATGGCCTCAACTTTAGGTTGAGGGATCTATAAAGGAACATTTGGTGTCATAAGAGGTTTAATGGACACTTTGGTTCTGGACTCGGCAGTTGACAAAGTGGAGGGCTTGTCATATTGATGTGACTGAGTTTGTAGGTTGATATCGCAGGGCTTAACCTCATAAGAGTTCATCATCAAGATCTAGTAGTCACTGGGACTAGAAGGTTAGGGGATGTGGGCTGCTTAACCTAGTTGGGGTTGAGCAGCAACAAATCCTTGCTGAGGGAAAGGATTTTTTAGCATGGTCGGTTGAGGTAGCGCAAACTTTTGAGGCAGTTGTTGGCCTCAAGAAAATGCTTAAGCTTCCCACATTTGGCGCATCTGGGGTAAGAGGTGATACTCATGTTTATACTGGCCATGTACACCATATTATGCATAAGGCTTGTTCATACGAATAGCATTTTTCTGCTTGGGTTGGCCACCCTGTTGCTAGTTTTTGGTGTTAGGCTTGTTCCCCTAGGGTTCACTAGGTTGGTTACCTTGGTTACCCTGGTTACCCTTGTTACCCTTTCCCTTATTTTTTTTCTTCGAATTTTTGGGATTGGTATCACTCTGTTGCGAAAACACCTAACCCTGCGGGGTTGGTGGTTGTTGGGGCTGAGAATGCATGGGAGGATGTGGCACTAATTCTTGAGGGGATCGAGCGCCAGGCTATGTATAAGAAGGAGAAATAGTTTGGTAAACAGGTTGGGGCCCTGGAAACATGTTGCTAGTACGAGGGGCATAAATGTTAGAGGAACTGGTGCTCCCCTGGAGGTAGCCATAACTCTACTGAGAATATGGCGAAGAGTGTGAAATGGATCCAACGATACTGTTGGCGACGTGAGATGCCCCCAGTGCATTAGCACTACCTAGATGAGGGAGGTCTAGAATAATAGTATAGACATAACCTGATTGAGCATAAATCAGATTACATCTCAATGTAGTCTGGAGAGCTTCTTCCTTGGTCTGAGGAAAATGGGATGTGACATCTTTCCCAATGGGGGATTTTGGCTCTTGAGAAACCAATCTAGATAAACACAGTCTTCGAAAGGTGGGGCACGACATGTGCTCCTCCTTCGATGCCACTCTTGAACATGGTCAGAAAGGTGAGTAGCAGAGGATTGACAAAATGTGCTCAAAAGCTCAATACCACTGTCATACCGTAGAGGTAACTAGAAATATGATAAGAATCCTTTAGCAACCGTCACAAAAATGGAATGAGGGAAGCTTAGTCGACACAGAGGGCCAAACAACATTATGGTGTATGGGGTCATTTATCAATTGGTTAAGATTTGGTAGACTAAACCCAACCATAAAGGGGAGCATGGGGGTTACCGGAATGGTTCTGAGCCTATTTTGCCTGATGTGACCACTAGTATATTACCAAAGCCACCACCAGTTTGGATTCCTACACTAGTTGTGGGTACAAATATGGTGACAATATGTGGTGAAGGAGGCTCAAAATCAGACGAGGAATCAGAAGGACCAGGATAAGAGTCGGGATGGGAACTCGAAGGGCTATGAACTCAAACTAGATGGGGAGGAGTAATACACCCAGGCAAAAACTGGGGGTGAAGGCCTAATAGTCTCCGTGACTCGTGCCTTGGTGGTGCAATGATGGAAGGAGACACGAAACATGAAAATTGTGAAGGGAGATCAACAATATATATTTTGTCTCTGATGCGGTGAGATAAATTTATTATGTTAAGTCTTGGATTGGTGGTGTAAACCAAGCATCCTTCGCTTAAGGTGTGCTTGTGTGTGCACATGTATTAATTGATTAAGCCTAGATTGTGTTTGTAAAAATAAAAAATCTTGTTGCAAATAAACTAAAATAAATAACAAAAAATAAACAGCAAAATAATTAACTAAACCCCACCCAAACTGGGTTTTTAAACACTGTACTGCTAGGTGGGTAAACTGATGGAAAATACACTAAAACGGTCAAGAAATATGAATTTCGATGTGACTAGGGTCAAGTGACTCTAAGTTGATGGAAAGTGGTGTAGCAAAAACAAAAAACCAGAGGGGAAGATCACTGCAAAAAGATAAGGAGATGGGTGAAACACCTAGGTGTTGTGGGGAAAAATGCCTATGCAGGACAATCCTATCCACCTAAGGTGTGACAGTGCCTTAGCAACAAACGAGTACAGCTATACTGGTTTCTTCCTTTATGAAATGTGAAAGAAGAGAGATCAATAGACTTACCAGTGTCTTCCGTTTGTCCCTCGATCCAATCTCCCTTCTCTTCGGGTGTTCACAGCTCCTTGCCTTCTTGCTTATCCAGCTACAACTTCCTGCAAGATCACAAGAGAACAGCTACTTGCGACAAGAGAACAACTACTTGAGACAAGAGAAGAACACTACACAAAGATAGATGTTCACATTCATAACTAGTTTAGGATTAGAAATAAACCAAATACACTAATACATTCATACATCAAAATACATCAGCATATAGGAGAAACCAAGATAGCTTTATTGATGAATAACAAGGTTCAGGAAGAGATACAACCCAGAGGGCTCCAATCCAGCATCTCCTTCCCAGCAAATGGAATTCCTATCTTCAGCCCCTTCAAAGCATTAAGCACCCAATGATTCCAGTCTCAAACCAACAGCAATTCTTTGCAATAACAAAATTCCAGCCTCTAGATCTCATGGAGGAGAGATCCATATATAGATGTTTGGAGAGAGGATGAGTCAGCTTGAGATCTGACTAGTGTCCTCTCCCTCTTTCAGTTCTTGAGTCCACTTGGAGGTTCTTGCTTCCACTTGGAGATTTGGAACCTCTTACTCATCACCAGTCGAATTCCCTGAGGCAAGTGTCATTTTGGAAGCTTCCTAGGTCTTGACACCTTGAGAAATGAGCCTGCCACTTGTCCACTCTCGTTCAGCGCAGGTAGCCTTTGTTCCAGTTGACATTCAACGCAGGTAGCCAGTGTTGGCTTTGACATTCAGCGCAGACAGCTAGTGTAGCCACTGAAATGATCCTGAATTGACTTGTTTCTGAGTAGTTTCAGGTGGAGAACTTTTGGGAATTGTTGTGGTTTGTTAGCCTTGTTCCTCTAGGGGTAGGAACAACATGTTTAGGGACTTTGGATCCCTTAGATTATGGACATTTCATGCTCAATGCTGTAAGGCAAAAAAATGTCTATAACAGTTGCCCCCTAAAGTATGAGGCTGTTTATCGGGTGAAATGCTTTATCAGGGGGATCCGAAGTTCATCCAATGCTGAGAGGAGACCTGTAGTAAGATACAATACAATACATTATTTTTCATACTGCTTTCATGATATAGCTGAGGCGGGCATTCCCATGCTCAGCTCTATAAATACATTTTTCTGTACATAGAACAGACAACCGTCTGATGGTAGACTGATAATTTTGATGAAATTATCATCCTTTGAGTAGGATGATTATCTGCTGCAATGATGTACATGTCAATGTCTTTATCTTTCCTGAATATATATCGCAGCCCGGATGGATGAAACTAGATCCGGGGTCTTCAAACTCGTTCGATCTTCACCCTAAGTACAAGTCGATCCATGTGAGAAATGTTCTGAAGTCGAACATGGAAAGACATCGCTTGATTACCGGTCAATGATGTAAACCGTTAACAAGCGCGAGAGGAATCACCGATAATGATAATGACCCTCAAGGTACTGCAGTGCAATTCACGTGGTGTGAATAAAGGACTTGGCGTCGAACACCACGCAAAATATTTCGGTCGAAGGTCATTGATGTATACCTGTCGCCGGAAGTGAGAAACATGCCATTGTGGCATGCCAGCTTCAAAGTACTGAAGGGGTTGTTCCTAGATCAACTTCTTGGATAATGAGCTGATGTCGACAAGAAGCGATCCATCACAGGAGGGCCTTAATGAATCCCACATCAGTGACACGGAACGGAGCTAATGATTTTAATGGAGGTGAAAACGATCTGTGACATATGATTCAGGGTGGCGGTCATGAATGGATGAAGGATAATGTATGGCAGTGGATGGGACACGGTTGACTCTTTCTGAACGACTTCTTTTGAACATATGGCGACACTGATGCGATGGATCGGTAGCATTACCCAAAATATGGATGGTATGGCGAGACCATGGTGATGTGACCGGTGAATGAAACAACCCAACCCGATTGTGGTACGGAGGAAAAGTGTCATGTTCAAGAGCGACTTGCTACCATCAAAGTTTTCTTTAGTTTCTCCCAATTTTTCCCCAGTCATTGCTGACCAGTACCTCTTTATTTTTGTCAAGCTTGAGGAGGATAACATATGCTTGTTCTATAACCTGCCCTTCGGGCAAGCCCATCGCTATGTTTTAACGAGCCTAGCGATAGTGAAACTCGTTCTCGTCTAAAGACAAGTTTGTCGTTATTTAATGATTCTAACGAGTCTAACGACAAGGATAACTCGGTCCTTTTCATTTTTAGAGAGTCTGAAAAGGTACATAAAGTCAACTCCAAAATTCCTTTTTCGTCATCTAATCCCTTAAGTCTGAAAAAGTATAAAACAATACAGAAGGGATGAGTTTTCGATAGTTTTAACGAGCCGAATAAAACAAGCGCTCGATCTTTTTGTGCAATAATCCCTCAGGTCCAAAAATATTAAAATCTAGAGGAGGGATATCTCTTCCTGTCCTTTAACGAGCTGGAAAGCCAAAACTCGGCAATCTTTTCACATTTTACGAGTCAGTTGAAAAGAGCTTAAAGAAGACTCGTCTTTTGAGGAACGAGTGATAAACAGGGATAGCAGCTGATTCCAGGTACAGGTTGGAATTTTCCAATCACGGCAGTGTCACAAGGATGGCTAGGTGAAATCACTCTTCGCAGCTGTTCCTCAAAATGGGTAAACAATCATATGGAGGTGAACGATCGGCCAAATGAAAAGTGGAGGTGACGGTGCAAACACGACCAAGGCTTTAATGGCTGATGATATTACATTCACAGTGGTTATTTACCGGGATAGCTCATTTTTTAACGAGCTTAAACGCGGGTGGAAACATTTTCTTGGTCTTATGTTTATTTTTTAACGAGCATGAACTATGTGCTAAAACTGCTCGGATCTTGCGTTTATTTTTTAACGAGCATGAACTTTGTGCTAAAACTGCTCGATTACCCAGTCATATGATAAGAATGTCTCATGAAAGATTCCATTTTTTATGGAGCTTGCGCCTTACCAAAGCTATGCTCCGCATCCTTTCTTCATGCAAGTTAGGAAACGGCTAACCCAAAAAATAGATAAATAACCGCTCTTTGCTTGCACTCCGAAAGGTTTGCATGCCCCCAGGTATAAAACAGAGTTTCAAGGTTACCTCTACTTCTCTTCCGCCAAAACATTTGTCTTAACGAGAGAGGCTTACCTCTTTCAGGTTACCTAAAGATTGTCTCGTTAATCTTTCAAACAAAACACTTCCTCGGCAATGTCTACCGAAATAGACAAAGGTGAGTGACGATTCTTGTCAACTCACATAACTTTGACAAAAGAATCTTATTCTAGAATAACCCCTCTTCCTCTACGGACGGGGTACAGACTAGTCATATTCTCCCGCGGAAACCTACTCTATACCCAAAGTTTCCCTGTCGAAGCAGACCAAGACGCATGCCCCCTGGGTTCCAGTCATATCCTCCCGGATTACTCGCGCTCATCAGGAGGACGGACCGTGGGTTGAGACACTTCTTGCATGAATAGACCATTTAGAGATGGTATATGACTATTTGCGATGCGTGATCCGGGAAATGAAAGTTGGTCCACGAGCTTGACCACTCTTCCTTCATGCGGAAAACACATTACTCTAAAGAGTGAGGAGACAATAGCTCCCATGCAATATATATAGTCTCGTCCAAGGAGTAGGTTATAATCCAAGGGTCCTTGAACGACCATCACGTTCATTTGAACGGTCTTCCCTTTCAATGTTATTGGCACATTGGGGAGGATCCCTAAAGGTCGACTGGTTCCTTTATCAAAACCTGATAGATTTCTCATTTCAGGTAAAAGCGCTGGCAAACCAAGCACTTTCCAAGCAATAGAGGAAAGGATACTCACAGATTCCCCCTCATCAATGATAGTGCCAGCCATTACCATTCTATATATTTGAACGATAATTCTGAATGGTATGCTTGCTGGCAACCGGGGTCTGCCTAGTTGGTTCCAGTCAAAGGACACAACCAGGTTGCTTGGTGGTGGGACCGAATAAACGGCCGGATATCGCTCTGACGAACTCCCTTCCTACGATAAAGGAATGGGGGCATTGCCCCCTTGTTCATCAGAGTCAGTGTTGATGAAGAGAATTTGGACGGTGTCGTCTTTATTCTCCTCTGTGATGGTATCATTCGAAGATAGAGCCTTCGAAGGCAAAACCGGGTCAACTGCCGTATCAACCTTTTGACTTTCGTCAGGCATGGATCCAGACGGTTCATCTTCAATGATAGGTGCTTCGGCTGACCACCTAGGTGGGCCAGCCGAGTTCTCAACTAGTGAAGGACTTGGCAGGAGTTTTTGATATCCAGGAGGAAGTTCCGCTCGTAAAATCGGGCGATCTTCCAGAACTCTTTTAGCCTAATCTAAGAAGGGGCAACGGTGGATGGCATGATCGCCTTCACACAGTTTGCAGGAAAATCTAGCTTTCCCTCTCTGTCCTGTGACTTCACTTTCACTAGTTGACGGTGAGCAGTCAACATGGTTATCAGAGGTTGATGCTACCGAATTGTGCAAACGAGGAGACCAGTCCCTTAGTATTCGAGGGATACAGGGACAATCTCTATGGAAATGGTCTCCCTTGCATATGACGCATGGCAATTTAGGCCTGGTCAGTGCTGTGTGTGGATTTTTGTCAGACGAATCTCGTTTGCCCCCAGTCGCCTTTGGCTCCTTCTTCTTCTTTTCTTTCTTCTTCTTCTCCTTCTTCTCCTTAGGAACCTGGTTTTTGGTTTTACCAGTTCCGTCAAGCGAAGAGGAAGGAGGAGAGGAAGATGAAGTAGAAGGCTGGTGGGCGACTCTGGTCTGATCTAACTGTTGACTCGACTGTTCAGGAATGGTGACGTTCTGAACGACATTGGTTGAAAAGAGCCAGACTGGCAGGCCAATTTTCAGTCCTGGAAGCGACAATGTGGCCATGTGGGGCGCACCAACATCTCCCCAAGAGGAGAAGGGACTAGGATTTCCACCAAGGGGAATTCCTTGGTTGGTGTCCTCCATTTTTTCAACCTAAAGATCAACACAAGAATTAAAGGGTGATTGTTCCGTTTAAAATAAATTTTAACGACGCTTTAGACACAACTTGCTTTTTCAATTTTAAAGAGTCGAGAAAAAGCTAAAGATGACTCTAGTTTCCTTCGATGTTTTAACGAGCCCGAAGTGACAAATGCTCGGATGGAATTTTTCCATTATAGAGTCTGAAAAAGGCCAAAAGGAACTGCTCTGGAGTTCTAGGCAGATGGTGTGCCAAACTTTTCGCAAAACCGCAGAATACTTTTTAGGGTACGGGCGGTCGATCTTCCTGAATGCTGTGTTCAGTGCATTACGATCAGTAGGGCAGCCGACACGGCTTCCTAAGGATAAAGGTTTTATGCCTATAGGGGTCTCCCAATATATACGCGACGGTACGTGGGAGAACAATCCGTACTGGCGCTATCGTCCCTCAGGAGGAATCACCCACCTTCCATGAGATCGACAGTCACCAGGCTTAACGACGCCGGAACACGTCTCTAGCCTAGACCTCTATGTTGTGCGTTATGTTACAAAGCGTTGTTAAGTACATTCAGTTTATTTTAGGTTTATCTTTTTAAAGTTTGCCTTTAAAGGTTCACCACGAGATGTATGATACAAATTCCTAAATGCAGTCTAAAGATGATAAGCAAGCTTTATATCTTTTCAACTTTGAAAATCCTAGCTACTAAGGGAAAAGAAAGACACCATCTTTTCTCAAAGAGCAATCAACACACTCTAATGCACTTTCCTAAATCCAACATACAAACTATCAAATGCAAAATGCACAATGCAGGTGTTTGTTTTCCGCTTTCTTAGTATTGATGCCTACAAAGAAAGTTTTTTGTACAACTTTGAATTTGCTTTTAAATGATCAATACAAACAAGTTTACTTTTTCGAAATCAGAGAAGATAGAAGAGATTACAACACTTAACGATTTTCGAAATGGATACTTGTTTTGACACTTAAAAGAGACAAATTCAAACCAATAAGCAAAAGTAAATATATAATCAATCTGCAAACAGCCAATGAACTCTCTTCTAAGATCACAATCAATCAGATCTGAATCAAAGGCTACAGGATGACTATTTTACTTATGCAAAGGAAAACTGTAAATGACGCCACAAACACATAAAAACACTCACAGTCTTTTTGTACAAAAGGAGGCGGAATGTAAGCAGAGAAAAGGGGTTATTAGACTGGTACCTATGCTGGTTACAGGCTGCAAAAAACAGAGATCAAAACAAGGCAAAACAGAGCAGAGAACCCCAGTTGCACAAGGACAAACTGGTTCAGCGCAACCTCAACACAGGGGTTTTGATATTCAGCGCAGGTAGCCTTCACGGGACCTGCGTTGAAATGCAGAATCCCTTCACTGGGTCTGCGTTGAAGGAGAAACTTTCGTTTCCCTCAGGTTCTGGGTCACAGTTTGCTACTTAATCAACTGTTTCAGGCCAAATAAAAGCAACAAGCAAGGTGTAATCAAAGGGTTGCTTTGAAGGGTTACTAAGATCTATCACAAGGATCATCAAATCATTTGTGAATCCATTGTTTAGATCATAGACAAGTCCAGCAACTGGATCAAAGCAGCAACTTTCTACTTTGCATCCGGGAAAGATGCAGTTCAATTGTTGCTATCAAGTCTATGGAGTAAACAAATGATAGAAACACAAATAAAATGACTAAACAAATCTCCCCAATGGAGTCGCCAATTTGTTGTGGGGAAAAATGCCTATGCAGGACGATCCTATCCACCTAAGGTGTGACAGTGCCTTAGCAACAAACGAGTACAGCTATACTGGTTTCTTCCTTTATGAAATGTGAAAGAAGAGAGATCAATAGACTTACCGGTGTCTTCTGTTTGTCCCTCGATCCAATCTCCCTTCTCTTCGGGTGTTCACAGCTACTTGCCTTCTTGCTTATCCATCTACAACTTCCTGCAAGATCACAAGAGAACAGCTACTTGCGACAAGAGAACAGCTACTTGAGACAAGAGAAGAACACTACACAAAGACAGATGTTCACATTCATAACTAGTTTAGGATTAGAAATAAACCAAATACACTAATACATTCATACATCAAAATACATCAGCATATAGGAGAAACCAAGATAGCTTTATTGATGAATAACAAGGTTCAGGAAGAGATACAACCCAGAGGGCTCCAATCCAGCATCTCCTTCCTAGCAAATGGAATTCCTATCTTCAGCCCCTTCAAAGCATTAAGCACCCAATGATTCCAGTCTCAAACCAATAGCAATTCTTTGCAATAACAAAATTCCAGCCGCTAGATCTCATGGAGGAGAGATCCATATATAGATGTTTGGAGAGAGGATGAGTCAGCTTGAGATCTGACTAGTGTCCTCTCCCTCTTTCAGTTCTTGAGTCCACTTGGAGGTTCTTGCTTCCACTTGGAGATTTGGAACCTCTTACTCATCACCAGTCGAATTCCCTGAGGCAAGTGTCATTTTGGAAGCTTCCTGGGTCTTGACACCTTGAGAAATGAGCCTGCCACTTGTCCACTCTCATTCAGCGCAGGTAGCCTTTGTTCCAGTTGACATTCAATGCAGGTAGCCAGTGTTGGCTTTGACATTCAGCACAGATAGCTAGTGTAGCCACTGAAATGATCCTAAATTGACTTGTTTCTGAGTAGTTTCAGGTGGAGAACTTTTGTGAATTGTTGTGGTTTGTTAACCTTGTTCCTCTAGGGGTAGGAACAACATGTTTAGGGACTTTGGATCCCTTAGATTATGGACATTTCATGCTCAATGCTGTAAGGCACAAAAATGTTTATAACACTAGGGCAACCAATGGGACCCTAAGGGGATGAACAACCAAGTTTGAATGTGAAACTATGGATGGTAGAAACCTATATTATTGTTAGAAAATTATATATTATGGAGCAATGGAGCACATAAAATATTGCAGAAATATAAACACAGAAAATGCATCAAACAAGAGAGACACAGATATATGTGATTCACCCAGTTTGGGCTACGTCCACGGAGAAACAACCAGCCCTTCCTTTTATATTATCCAACAAACTGAAGAGATACAACCTACAACAGATCCGTTGTAAAACCCTCTTTGCTCTCAATCTCCTCTCTCTTCCTCACTAAGAATACAGATATATATAGACGCAATACAATTCCCTCATATATAGTGAGGGGTTGCCTTCTAGGGCAAAAAACCCTAAATTAACCGTAACTTCTACTGCATATCATCCACCTAATGAATGTATGAGATTGACTAGAAATTACTAGACTTTTACAAGGCAATTTTACATCTATTTTTAGCTTCGGGGGTGCTGCCCCCTGAACCCCCACTGGGGGGAATTAGCCCCCCCGGACCCCCGTGTGGAAGGGTGTATAGTCTTCCTAGGGTATACATCTGGCTGAAACCTTTGAATACAAAAGATAATCAGGCTCTACACCCAACAATCTCCCACTTGGAGACTTATTATAGCAACTCCAATGCTGCTTCATTTGCTAGACAATGACTCCACTTTGGACCTAGCTATTTCTCATATTTTTCATCATACTTGAAGACCAATTGAAACTGAGCAGATTCTCAGTTTCTCCCTGGTTACAAATTTTGTTAACATATCTACAGGATTCTGGCTAGTGTGTATCTTTTCTAGCTTCAACTGTCCATCTTCCAATGCTGACCGTTATAAATGGTACTTGAGCTATATATGTTTAGTCTTGGAATGAAATGCAGAGTTCTTTGCAAGATGTATGGCACTCTATCTATCATTGTATAACCTGCCCAACTCCTGCTTCTTGCCCAATTCATCCAGAAACCTTCGTAACCAAATCATTTCTTTACTAGCCTCTATAGCAGCAACATACTCTGCTTCTGTTGTTGAAAGTGCAACAACACTTTGGATTTTTGAAACCCAATTGATAGCTTTTCCACCTACAGAAACACATACCCTGTTGTGCTCTTCTTGTTATCTCTATCACCTTCCATTTCTACATCAACATATCCCTGTAGAGCAATGTTTGAACCACCAACGCATAATGCTTGATTTGTGGTACCTCTCAAATACCTGAGAATCCACTTCACTGCCATCCAATGTTCTTTTCCTGGATTGTTCATGTACCTACTTACAACTCCCATTGCATGTGTAATATCAGGCCGTGTGCAGACCATTGCATACATTAAGCTTCCAACTGCTGATGCATATGAAACTTTAGACATATGAGCCATTTCTTCCTGAGTCTTGGGACATGCCTCCTTAATTTGAAATGGCTAGCCAAAGGTATACTAACTAGCTTTGCATTCTGCATATTAAACCTTTTCAACACCTTTTCTATGTACTCACTTTGAGACAATGTTAATTTGCGATTCTTCCTGTCTCTAGTTATTCTCATTATTACCAAGGATTTGTTTTGCATCACCCAAATCCTTCACTGCAAATGAGTTTGCCAATTTCCTTTCGAGCACATTTATTTCCTGCATGTTAGAACCTGAAACAAGCATGTCATCTACATACAATAACAATATAATATAGCTGTCATCATTTTTCCTTTTGAGATAAACACAGTGATCGGAGTGACACCTAGTATAACCTTGTTTAGACATTACTTGTCAAATTTTAGATACCACTACCTTGGAGCCTGTTTTAAGCCATACAAGCTCTTCTTCAACCTGCACACTAGTTTCTCCTTCCCTTTTACCTCATATCCTTGTGGCTGCTGCATATATATCTTCCTCCAAATTCCCATGGAGAAAGGTTGTCTTTACATCTAACTGCTCAAGATGCAAACCTTTAGCTACTACTAGACTTAAAATAGTTCTGATTGAAGTCATTTTAACAACAGGAGAAAATATTTCATCAAAATCAATATCTTTATTCTGTGCAAACCCCTTCACCACAAGTCTAGCTTTGTACCTCTGTTTTCCTCCATCTTCTTCTTTCAGCCTGTAAACCCATGTATTCTGCAATTTTGTTTTACCTACAAGAAAACTAACTAAGTCCCAAGTCTTGTTATGTGCTAAGGATTCCATCTCTCCTTTCATGGCTTGCTCCCACTTCTTCCTGGTTTCTACCTGCACTGCTTCTTCATAACATTTTGGTTCACCAGAATCAGTTAACAATACATAATATAATGAAGGAGAGTATCGTTCAGGGGGTCTACTTATCCTGGTAGATCTTCTAACACCACTTTCAGGTGTTTGAAGTGCTTATTGTTGTTGTGGTTGTTGTTCTGGCTGTTGATCATTATGATGTTTAGGCACCATCACTTTTCCTGTGATATCGTCAAGCACTATGTATTCCCAGTTTTCTTTTTCTTGTTCCTTTTCCTGCAACTGATTCTTATACAAGACCTTTTCATTGAATATTACATCTATGCTCCTAATGATTTTGTGATTTTCATAATCATATAAGCGATAACCAAAATCATTAACACCATATCCAATAAAGGTACATTTCTTGGATTTTACCTCAAGCTTTGTTCTATTTTCTTTGTTAATGTGGACAAAAGCTTCAAAACCAAAAGTCTTTAAAAACGAGTAGTTTACCTTTTTACCTGTCCATGCCTCCTCTGGAATACCACCACCCAAGGAACTTGAAGGCCCTCTGTTTATTAGATAAACAATAGTTTCTACAACATCTTCCCAAAATTGTAAAGATAATCCTACATGCAATCTCATGCACCTTGCATGCTCCATGATTGTCCTGTTCATCCTTTCTGACACACCATTTTCTTGTGGTGTTCCTAGAACTGTCTTCTTTCAGTGAATTCCATTCTCTGAACAATGCCTATAAAACTCTTTGCTACAGTATTCACCTCCATTATCTGATCTGAGACACTTCAACCTTTTCCCTGTCTCATTTTCAACCAAAGCTTTCCATTTCTTGAAAGTATCAAATACATCAGAATTATTTCGAATACAATAAATCTAGGCTTTTCTAGTTGAATCATCAATAAAATTAAAATAATAATGAGAGCCACCAAGAGATGATACCTGAGCAGGTCCCCATACATCTATATGCACAAGCCCTAATTTTTCGATCTTCTTTTCTTTCCCAACTCTAAGGAATCTGACTCTCTTCTGTTTTCCATAAACACAATTCTCACAGAATTTTAAATCAACATGCTTCAAACCTGGCAACAAATTTCTTGAGTGAAGAATCTGCATCCCCTTCTCACTCATGTGCCCGAGCCTATGATGCCACAATGTCGTTTCTTCTCTGGTAGAGGTTAAAGCATTAACAGAATTAGAAATACCATTGCATAAATACAATGTACCAACCTTTTCTCCTTTCACTATTACCAAGGATCCTTTAGTGACCTTCCAGGTTTTATCTGTGAAAGTAGTTACGCAACCTTAACCTCCCAACTACCTTGTTGAAATCATATTTTTCTTCAGATCTAGAACATGCCTTACCTTCTTCAATAACCACTGATTTCCAGTTTGCTGTTTTATGAAAACTGTACCCATTCCAATGATTTTACAGGGTTTATCATCACCCAATCGAACTTGTCCAATATCTCCTTGAACATAATCATGAAAATGTTTCTTATCAGGTGTGGAATGGAATGAGGCCCCTGAATTTACCACCCAGGCATCAATAATATTTTCTAATGAAAGAATCAAAGCATCTTGCAACACATCACCTGTTACATTCGCTTCATGATTAGTTTCTTGTTGCGCATCTCCTTCTTTTCCCTTCCGAGACTTGCAGTCTTTCTTCAGGTGTCTTTTCTTCCTACATTTCCAACACACTATCCCCGATCTGGACCTGGATGTGCCTTTTCTTGACTTACTGCGATATCCTGGGCTCTTTCCTCTTTCCATTTTTCTTCTCCTAGTATCTACAGTCAAAGCATTACCTGATGTCTCAGCGGAGCTTTTCTGTCGCATTTCCTCGCTAAGGATTGCACCAACAACATCATCAAACTTTAAAGTACTAGATCTAGAGACAGAGTTACTAATGACCATAACTAAACCATTCCAACTTTCTGGAAATGAGCACAGAAATAACAGTGCCCTAACTTCATCATCAAAATTTACCCCCACAGAACTTAACTAACTTGTAATTGTATTAAAATCATTTAAATGATCTACAATAGATCCACCTTCTGACATCTTCATATTAAATAAATGCTTCATAAGAAATACCTTATTTAAGGCTGAGGGTTTTTCATACAATTTGGCCAATGCTGACATTAAACCCTGTGTTGTCATTTCCTTTGAAATATTAAATGCTACCGACACCGCTAGGCACAGCCGTATTGTTCCAAGTGCCTTTCTGTCAAGAATATCCCATTCTGTGCCTGTCATACTCGTCAGCTTCTTTGTATTTCCACTCAATGGTAGGTACAGATCTCTCTGATATAGATAATCTTCCATCTGCATCTTCCACAGTTGGTAGTTTTGGCCATTTTCGACCCTAAACCTACCATCTTCTACCATTGCTCCCACTCGAACCAAGAACCCTTCTCTCCTGCGAGTTTATCAGCCAAATAGACCTTCGGCTCTGATACCAGTTGTTAGAAAATTATATATTATGGAGCAATGGAACACATAAAACATTTCAGAAAGATAAACACAGAAAACGTTCACCCAGTTTGGGCTGCATCCATGGAGAAACAACCAATTCTTCCTTTTATATTATCCAAAAAACTGAAGAGATACAACCTACAACAGATCCTCTATAACACCCTCTTTGCTCTAAATCTCCTCTCTCTTCCTCACTCAGAATACAAATATATATAGACACAATACAATTCCCTCATATATAGTGAGGGGTTACCTTCTAGGGAAAAAAACCCTAAATTAACCATAACTTCTACTGTCAAATCATCCGCCTAATGAACGGCCCAGATTGACTAGAAATTACTAGACTTTTACAAGGAAATTTTACATCTATTTTTAGCTTTGGGGGCATTGCCCCTGAAGCCACGTCAGGGGACCACTGGCCCCCGGACCCCCTAGCTGAGGAGGATTAGCCCCCCCAGACCCCCGTGGGGGGGACAAATCCCCCCCCCGCGTGGAGGGGTATACAGTCTTCCTGGGGTATACATCCAGCTGAAACCTTTGAATACATAAGATAATCAGGCTCCACACTCAACACTTATTAGATCTGAAACAAAAGGTTACATATCGAGAAAATGTGGTTGATAGTGCTACAAAAACTCAGACTTCTCACTCAGATAAACTCCTCCTAGAAAGGTGGAAGTGTACTAGTCTCCCTAAGGGAGGCTAAATTCGACTTCGACTAGTAAAATAGAATCAATCAAGGCCTAAGCAGGATGAGAGAGAGGTTAGACACCTAGTAGACAGGTCTCAGCAAAACCCAGAAACAGATCTGAGAAACTCCCTAAAACCCAGAAATTACAGGTTCTCACCTATGTTTTTTATGAAATCACACTTTTTGGGCATAAAGCTACGTTTTGGAGCCCATATCACACCTTTTGGGATGAAAACTGTGATTTATGCTCCGAGACTTCCGACCTGCAAATTTTAGAAAAAAAGTGTCACCTTTTTCACAGTTGGTTCTTGTGACCTACGGAAACAACCGGAAAGATTACGAAAGTCAAAATTTTATCAAATCTAAGGTTAAAACACTAGGAAACATTAATAGAATTGAAAAGGAAGAAACCCTAGGCTGAAAATAAAACCCAGTGGAGTCGCCAATTTGTTGTAGTGTTTTCTTCTCAATGATGTACGAAAGAAACCCACTTAAGATTGTGGATGTCAAACAATCTCAACAATAGAAATGACTACTAAACATTGTAGATATGAAGCTATTGATAGAAATAAAACCTACCAAAATTCTGATCTATGCTGCAATCATAGTTAAACAGTGAAAGAAAGAGTAATAACTCGAAAACATCCAACGGAAACCATGTATGAAAAGAATAATTTAATAATAACACCTGTGAAGAGAGCAGATAAATGTTACCAGTCCCCCTCTATGGGATGGGTTCTTGGCTATCCGTAAATGCCTTCAGCTTTTGTAGGGTCTCTCTCCTCTATAATGCATAAACCAAATAAAAATATGGTGTGCGACAATGAAAATAATCAGAGTTACAATAATGAGTGCAACAATGAAAATAATCAAAAGTGAATAATGAATGGAAAACCCTTCTATTTATAACAAAATATTGAGTTATCCTCAAATAATGAGCAATAATAAAATATTATTGATCCGATTCTTGGAATAACCACTTGGAATATTTTATTATATTTTTTTAGGAGGGAAAAGGTATTTAAACTTTTATTTAGAAATAATAAATAAATAAATAATTGATTTATTATGTCAATAAATTAGTTAAGGAATAATAAACAAAGAAGGATTTATTTAATTATTCCTAAGGGATTTAGTCAAATTTCACAAAGAATAATAATTAATTAGGGATTAATTAATTATTCTTAGAGAAAAATAAAATAAATAATTCTATTTATTTTTCATGATTGGGTCAAATTTTACAAGGAATAATAATAAAACAATGGTTGAATTAATTATTCGTAGAAGAAAATCAAATAAATATGAATTATTTAATTATTCTTCATGGGTTTAACTACAAATTACTTAACAAAGGTGGTTTATTAGGTAAATTCTCACAGTGAAAGAAATTTTACCAGGGTAAAATTGGCTTTAGATGGTATACTTTGATCCATCTAGTAAATTAGGCTAGATGATCAATTTTTTGGTGATAACAACATAGGTGGAGGTCGCTTTGTCTATAATACACCGTTGGAGTTTTGCATTCTTTATGGAGACTGTTATTTGAAAAGAAATTGATGAAGGAAGGGATGGATGTTCCATTTTGTCAACGTGAAAGGAAATAAGCCAATCGTCAGAGGGATCCACAATGCCTATAGTAGATAATAGAGCTTTCCATTAACATGGGAACATCTGGAGCACTTCCAGTGCTAACATGGCAGCAAGAGATTGCGCCAAGTCATCTACTATGCTATAGGTTTGGGTGGATTTGGAAGAAGGAGCATTTTGATGTAATGGGAATCTTGGGCGGGACATTGAATTTAGGTAGAGGAAGTTGTAAGGTGTCATTTGGTGACAACAGAGCCTTAGTGGAAACGTTGGGTTGGGGATCAGTCACTAACTTGGTAGGGGGATTTTCATATTGGTGCAACCAAGTCTGGAGGTTGACTTGTTTAGTGTTGACTTCATTGGAATTCATCATGAGGATTTGGTAATTGTTTTGGCTAGATTGTGAAGGTGGAGGAGTTGCATTACCATGTCTGGGTTGGGTAGCTACATATCCTTGATGGGGAAAAGGATTTTTAAGCATAATCAGTTGCGATGAAGTAGGAGGGGAGGAGGTGGAGAAATGGGCTAAATTCGTCTAAAATCAACTGCTTGAGCTTCCCCTATTTGGCACATCTAAGGTAATGACCAAATAATTTACAATAGGAATAAGGTTTATTAATTCAAATAGCCTTGTTTTGATTGGGTTGTCTTCCCTATTACTGGGTTCCAAGAGTACGATGGTCACCCTAAGGCGCATTAGGTGGTGGACCCCGATTGCATTGGTTACCTTGAGATGGTTGGTTCTAGTGACCCTTACCTTTATTATTTCTCTTGGCATTGGGGGGATTGGTTGCAATCTAATAAGAATACACTTGACCCTGAGGAGGTGGTTGTTGTTGTGGAAAAGGTGGAGGAGGTATGGGAGGTTGGGGTGCTGGTCCCAGAGGGGTTGGAGTGTTACATGGTGAATAAGGATAGAAATAATTCACAGAAACATTAGGATAACTAGGTGAAGCAACAACTGGCCCTGGCATCGAATGATGCAAATGGGGATATGCGTATGATGTGATTGAACCTTGGTAAGTGTTTTCATGGGAAGGAGTAGGAAGGGGATAGGTTTAAGTGGAACTGTGCCCCCCCCCCCCCCCCCCCCCCCCCCCCAAGGGTTGACCATAACTCATATGAGGTTGAGGATATGGTGGAGGTTTAGGTTGCGATATAGATCCAATAATACTGTCATAAGCATGAGATGCCCTTGGTGCATTAGCAACATGAGGCTAAGGTAGATCAGGAAGGATAGTATAAACATATCCTAATTGTGCATAGATCAGGTCATATTTCGAAGATACTTGGAGCGCTTCTTCCTCAAACTAGGGGAAGTGGGAGGTGACATCTTTACCAATAGGGTCCAAAAGTGATCTAAGGAACTAATCCATATAGACATGGTCTTTAAATTTAGGAGCCCTACACATGTTCCTCCTTCTACACCATTCTTGAACATGGTCAGATAGTCGGGTAGTAGGAGTTTGACGGAAAGAGGTCAAGAGTTCAGTACTAGTGTCATATCAGAGGGGTAGTGAGAAATATGAAAAAAAAATCTTTGCCTAGTGTTGCAAAGGCTGAATGGGAGGAATTAAATTGGCCAACATACCACTTGGCAACAACTCTAGTAAGGTTGTGTTAGAAAAGATGAATAAGAATGGAGTCTTCGTTGATGGAATTAGATGAACACCACATATGAAATGAGTGAAAATGATTTGTGGGATATTCTCCAGAATTTCCTTCAAATTTATGGATGTCATAAGGAAGCTTAGTAGGAATATCAAGCCAACTTGGTTCATGGAGAAAAGGATCGTTGATGAGTTGGCGGAAATTAGGGAGACTGAAACTAGCCATATAGGGGAGCAATGGAGGATTAGTGGTCGTACTAGTGGAGGTTCCACTTGTGGTGTTACCTTGGTTACCACCTCGATTTCCCACACCCACGTTGGTGCCTGACATGGTGGTGGTATGAGTTCGGGAAGATGCAGAATCAAAGGCAGAGATGGAAGAATCAGTAGAACTAGAGTCATAATGAGGACTCAAAAGAGGACTAGGAGGATGAACTCTAACTCGATGGGGAAGAGTGAGATGTCCTAAAGGAAACTAGGGGTGAAGGCCATGAAGTCTCCATGAAAAATCCCGAGGGGGTGAAATGATGTCAAGATATAGATACTAAAAGGGGATGATAGGAGAAAAAGAGCAAGAAACTGCAAAAAACACCTAGTGAAGAGGAGCCAAGTGTAAACTAACTATATTAATATGTTACTATAATTCAAGAAAATGATTCTTATCAAATAATAATGACCTTTGGCCTATAGGTGATCTAAACCCTCAAGCAATTCCTAAATTTTTTGTTTCAAATGGCCTTCCTAAAGACTTCTTACTTGATGAAATTTGATCCTCGAAATTAGAGTTGTCCAAAGAAAGGTGGGGTAGAGAACCAACTGCTGCTCATAACCAGTCCTATAAGGTGTTTTACTATGATTGGTCACTATGGTTACCTTTGTCCCATAGGGGTGTTTGAGTCTTGAGCTTCTTGGTGATCAGCCAATACACGGTATTCCTTTCCATGGGTTGAATAGCCCCAAGGAGAACCTCTCACACGATGGCCTAGCCTAACTCCCTCTGAATCGGGTTTTTGACGCACTCCAACTTTGGAAAGTGGGATAGTGAAGGATTTTAAGCTCCCTAATATGTCAACTTCTATGTCTCAATTTAAGTGATTGATGTATGTTATTGGATGCCTCTCCCACTGATCCTACACCTAACTACACATATTGTTTTGCCCTAGTGCCCAAGTGCACTTAATCTATGTATGTTGAATTATTAAGTTGTAGTGTTTCAAGTCTTGGCATGGCGGTGTTAACTAGCTCACATTCGCATAGGGTGTGTGTGTGCATGAAAATGGTGTCTCATGTGGATGAGTTAATTTAGCATGTTTTATGATGCCATGTGTTATTGAAAATAAAGTGTTGAAAAACTTTAAATAATCTTGAAAATGTACAGTAAAATGAATAGAAAATCCAAACACACAAACCCCCACCCAAGAAGGCTATCAAGCATCTAAAAAAGAGGAAGAAAAAAAGATACTCAAAGAAATGTAAATGGACAAAGTATCAAATGTCTAAGGGACTGTGATCTAAAGGCACTAATTTGTTGTAAATGGTGTAGACAAACAACAAAAATTAGAGGTGAAAAATGTTGCAAAGGATATGAAAGAAGCTCCAAAAACCTAGGACACTCAAGGGGATCCTAAGGGGGAAGGAAACACTAAACTCAAATGGAGTAAAATGATGAAGAAACCTATCCAAGAGGGTTGTAAAATAGTGGAAAAAGCCCTAGAAATCAATGGCTAGAAGTGTTGTACCCTAGACTCCTCAACTCAACTAATCGTTTCCTACATTATGGAGGTGTATCCTAAACCCTAGGGGGATTTTTCCTTCCTCAGTGAGAAATTACTAAGAGAATATAGGCCTAGGGGTGACTTAGGAAAGAATAGAAACCCTTTCGAGTACACATGCAACAAAGTTGAAAAATCTAAAAAATTCTGAAAACAAATATGAAAAATGATAGAATACGGATTTTGACCTGAAAAGTGCATTGGAATGTAGAAAATGGACCAAAAAGTGCATTACAAAATGTAGATAATGGGCCAAAAAATGTGTTTTTCTTCCAAAACTGTCACTCAACAGATTTTCCCAGATTGTGTCATCTCCTACTCGACTGGTACCTATGACCTGCAGAAACATGTGGAAAACCAAAAAAAACCAAATTTTTTTAGAAAACAAATTGCATTTAAAAATATAAATTGAGAGGCTAAAAATAGTTGGAGAAACATTGAATAACACTGAAATTATAGTCACAAAGGATATCAATTACTACACTAGTGGAGTTGCCATTTGTTAGTATGAAAATTCTTAGTATGTGTACCAAAAATGCTTCACTTAAGTCACTGGAGAGAAGTAACCTTAACAAAAAAATATGGTTGTTTATGCTTCATATCTGTAATGGAAAAATAAGAAAACCCTTCAATAAAAAGACCATATGTAGCCAAAACAAAGAACAACGAGAAATAACCAATGTAATAACCCAATTGAAGATTTGAATGAATAATATTTTTATTAGAAAACACTCGGTGAAAAATATTTACAACATGGGTCTATAAAATCTTCCTCCATGGGATGGGTCCTTTGATGTCCTTGTGCTTCAACGATCTGTTTCTCTCTCTCAATATGCAGAAAACGCAAAAGAAAAATGGAACTCAAGTGGGATCCCAAATGTTATGAGATGATAATGGTGGCGATGGTAATGATCATGGTGAAGAATGAATGGAAAACCCTCTTATTTATAACAAAGTATTGGGCTATATTAGAAATTGTAAAATAATAAAATATTATTGACCAAATCAAAATATAACTGTTAGGAATACTTTATCATATTTTTTGGAGAGGGAAAAGATATTCAAAGTGGTCAAATAACTTTATTTAGAAAATGGTTGAAGTAATTAACAAATCAAATGATTTATTAATCACTTTGTGAGGATTAAGAAAAGTGTGAATTTGAAATAATTATTAAATAGTGAGTTAACAATTATTCCAAAAATATAATTAAGTAAAAATAAATAAATAGTGATTTTTTTAATTATTCCTAGGTGATTTAATCAAATGTGTTAAGAAATAATTATTTATAGAGAAAATTAAATAAATAATGATTTATTCAATTATTCTCATGGGGTATTTTAAACAAAAATAATTTAATAAAAATGGTTTACTAAATTATTTCCTATGGTGAAGTTGATTTTACTATGGTAAAAGTAATCCTACATGTTTTATTTCGATCCACCTAGTTAGAAATGGCTAGGTCATCATTTTTTAGGTGACAACAAGCATTGGCATTGGCAAAAGGAAAAAAGAAATAAATGGAAAATTAATGTAAGAAATAAAGGAAAACATGAGAGAAGGAATATGAAGAGACAAGAATATGCATGCAAGGGAAAATGAAGAAAAATGAAGAAAAATAAAAGGAAAAGGAAATAAAAGAAGAGAGAGAACATTCTAGCATTCTCTCTTAGACTCTTTGGGCACTCTTGGACATTCCAACATTCACTTAGACATTGAAGTGTTCTCACTTGCACTTAGAGAGAGAGAGCACTTGGACACAAGCAAGAAGTAAACAGTCAAGCAAAGGAAATTTTTGGGTAGTGAAGAATAAATTTGGAAAAATAGCTACAACAAGAGGAAATTATAGGTAACATGTTGCATATGTGATTTCCTTGTTAAGATTTGAATGCATGGTACATGTATTTGGTTATTTGGTTACTTTATTTTCATTGGCATGGGATTTTCCTGGGTTAATAGTGGTTACAACTTTACCTTTCCATTTCCTAGATACCCGTGATGTTGTGGGCTCCTTGTTTTGGTTAAGATTTCGATGGTTGGTAGACTTTGAATCTTGGATGAGGTGGTTTCTAGAAAATTCCCAAGGGTTGAGGGTGGAGATGGTATTTGTCCTGGAACTCTTAACAAGTGGGTGGAGATATGAAATTATTTTGTGTATGGTGAAGAAAGCTGGAGGAATCTAAGCTTGTTTTGGTGATTAGTGATTTATGGACCCTTTGAGGTGAAATCGTTGTGGTTAAGGGTAGAGGTGGTTTAGCCTCTAGATTCCCTGGCTAGTTGTGTTTTGGTTTATCCCATGTGATCCCACATTAATACCTAGAATATTCCATGGAGGTGATTGGATGAAAGAAAGAATTGGTTCAACCCAATCTATGGTTGGGTGGTACGTGGAAGTCCCTGACTTGGTTGGAAGTATGCATATGTTATTATGTGTCATTATTTATTGACGATCAATGAACATAAATGTTTATTTACTATTGTGTTTAAGATTAATTCTAGTTAAATGTTGGTTACATGCATGGTATATTTCTTATTATATGCTCTTGATCTTGATCTAATTCATGGTTTGAAGGCTCATTGTTGATTTATATGAATTCATGTGCTAATTTTTGTTTTATTGGTAAGTGAGGGAAGTAAGCCTTCTTGATGAACATCTAATTAAATTAATTAAAATATTTGTTAAAATTGGCAACTAGGGCCAAATTCCATGTGGGTCATCTTATTTATGGCAGCTGAAATTTTTATTGGATCCCTCTCATCGAGAGGTGTAGGATTGATCTAAATATCATCTGATTTCGATAAGTATTTATGAAGTTATGAATTTATTTATGTTATAAATCAAATTGTCAAGTCGGCCAACAACTTGAGTAGGCTCAAAAGCCCAATAGACGTGTCTATTCATCATCCACGTTTTAGTATAAATTGGTGAGGAATTGAAGTCATTTTAGAGATGTATTCTTTAGGTGATCTCCTCTCCACGTCTTGGGTTTTTGGAGAAGGAGAGAACAAAAGAATACACTAGCCTAGAAGGAGCCCTTGCTGCAAGATGATGCCCTAATCCAATGCAGAATTATAATGATCATGAGGAGATGTTATACGTTATTCTCATACGTTGATCTAGAAGTCACTTACACGAAGGGAAGAGAGACTCCTTACACACAGTTACATTCATGAAGAGCCATAGTCATAATGCATGGAAGAAGCCACAGTCATAACACATGGAAGATGTCGCAATCATAATAATGTCAAGGAGATCTGGCCGCTATTAATAAGAGACCTGTAGCTACCAAGTTGTGAAGGAGAAGGAATGATATGCATTCCAATTATAGTCAAGTAAATTCCCTAAACGCTGTGAAGGAGAAGGCATGATACACTGTCCAATTACAGTCATGTAAATGCCCTAAACACCGTGAAGGAGAAGGCATTATATGCAGTCACATGAAGCCCTAAATGTAGTGAAGGTGAAGGCTTTATGAAGACCTATACACTCTCATGAAAGAGTTCTAACCGATGTACAGAAGATCAAGGTAGCCTCCTAAATGCTGTCATGGAACAAGGATATGCCACGTCCTAAATAGAGAGAAACCTAAGATTTGTTCCAAAATGAATCATGGTTGCAGCCTAATGGTGATAACTTATGGAGATGAGTGCAGTCTCCTAATTGCAGTATTAAGATTGCCCTGATTACATGAGGGAAAATACACAGTATGAAGGTATCACTATTACGCAGCCCAAACACAATGAACAACAATGATATTTTCTTGGTATATAAATCTCAGTGGTATACCTGCAGTAGCCCTATCACAATGAACAATAGTGATAGAATGTCATCTATCTAGTAATCTAAATAAGGGTAGCATGATGATGATGATGCACATTAGCTAGGGCAACATGATGATGAATGAAACAGTGGGCATGATAAATAATGAGCAGCATGATGATGAGAGTAGGAGCAGCTCAGTCATCAAGGTTCAACACATGTGATAGTACAACATGGTGTCACACAGTTATGTGCAGCAAATGGACGAAAGGCAACACTACGATAGGTGAAGCCGTCACCTTGGAGAATTAGTTGAAGCAAAATGTATTCAACTGATCTCATCATTATAGGAGATTATCTATGCTCCGATCTAGATAAGTCAAAGTGTTGACTTCTATTGTAAATTTACTATCTCTCTCTCTCTACTGAACTTTGAAGAATGTAAAATAAGAATTGATCAAGGGTTTCCCCACATTGGGGTTTGTCCTTGGCTAGTGCCACATCTTGTGTCATCTCATATTGGCTTGTCTTCTTTGATTTATATTTATGTTCTATCTGCAATTTACTTTAATGCTGATGTGATTGCTAATATGGAAAAGAAATTAAAATAAATTGCTCTAGCATAGAACATACCTAAAATTAACATGGTATCAGAGTTGAGGTGAAGACAATGCCCAAGAAAGAGTGAAAGAGAAATCGCCAAAGACAATTGGGACATGACAAAAGGATCAATGCGATCATTATCCCTCTTCTCATTCACTAAGGGTGAAGTGGAAGCAGAGAATATTATCATAATGGCTCAACGGAAGATCACTTCATTGAGAAGTTTAGATCTAAGGGTGGAAGGAAAGGCAGATGCCTTGGTTGCAATAAGTTTGGCCATCATGAGGAGTGTCCAAAGGACAGGGAGACATCTCTTGATGAAGATAATAATCATTCCAGGAACATCTTCAATGATCAAAGGAATGATAAGTAATGCAGTTCATTAAGGAAATGGTCGACTCTTCAAAGAAAGCAAGGAACCCCAAAATCTCTTTTATGTACTTGATCGCAAGAAGAACCTGGTGTCCATCTTAAAAATGGAAGTCAAAGGTTTCATGGTGGCACTCATCGATGGAAGGGTACGTGTTTAAAAATAGATTTTTCAAAGATGTTTTAGAGTTCAGGGTTGTATCAAGTTCACTGGGGACCATGTCCATTGACTCAGCACCAGAGGTTTGTGAGTTAGATGGTGACCGTGATGCCTGAATTCAAAAAGAGCATGAAGGTACATGTATGAGATGTACCAAAGGAAAATCTTACAAGGGGACTATTCCCCTCATGTAGCAGGTCCACAGGTTTGGAACAACCCATGGAGTTTGAGATTCATGAACGAGAATCTCATGTATACAAGTGGAAGAAAGCCCTCTATGGCTTCAAGCAAAACACCCTAGGTGAAGTATGAAAGGATTGATAATTGTTTGATGAAGCTGAGATTCACTAGCAGTGAAACCAATCCAAACCATTACCTGAAGGTTGTGGATGATAAACCTCTCATATCAGCACCTTATGTGGACGAACTATTTCTGACAGGTGTAGACCCTCTTATTTGCAGAAGTAAGAGGGAGTTGGATTCTGGGAATATGTTTTGCAGTTAGCATGGTGAGCTCATATTTTGTTGAGCCTCACTGGATTGGTGCCAAGAATCTTCTGTGATATCTTCGGGGCACAATCTCTCATGGATTGAGATACACTGCTGGAAATATGAAAACTGCATGATTATTCGAATGTTGACTAGGCAGGCAGTGTGGAGGATCATTAGAGCACTTTTCAGTGTTGGTTCTCTTTGGATTTTGCTTCGATATCATGGATGAGTAGGAAGTAGAAGTCGGATGTTTTAAGTATCGCTGAGACCAGATACATAACTACGAGTATGACCTCGTATGAAGTTACTTGGTTGTGGAAACTCTTCAGTGAGTACACATGATGAATACCACTGTGATTCTCTGTGACAACCAAAGGTGGGATTCGATTATTGAGGAATCTCATATTCAGTGATTGCTCCAGCAGATAGACATTAGATACTGCCTTATCTGGGATATGGTAAGTCGATGAGCAAGGAGGCTCCATCGCACTGAGATGATGTACAGGTCACTACACTTTGTCAGAGCCCCGGGGAAAGATCAAATTTGTGATTTTCCCAAACCACTTAGAGTTGTCGCGAGACCCATGTAAAAGGGTCCTGCATGTTGCATACATTGAGCTCTGGTAGCTCTGGGGTCTTGTGGTTCTTACTAGACCAACATACAACCAAATGGTGACTCACCCTCCCCTGGTAGTGTGCCTGGGACAAGATGATTCTCTCTCTTATGGGACAAGGAAGATTCGCTCTCCTGTGGATAGGATGATTCACTCTCATGTGAATAAGATGATTCGCTCTCTTATGGGACAAGATGATTCGCTCTCTTGTGGGATAGGATGATTTTCTCTCATGTGGATAGGATGATTCACTCTCCTGTGAACAAGATGATTCGCTCTCTTGTGGGACAAGATGATTCGCTATCTTGTGGGACAGGATGATTTTCTTTCCTGTGTAGCAGGACGATTAGTTATCCTGTGAGGTCTAGATGATGTGTTCTCCATAACGATTGTGTAGCAGGATGACTAGTTCTCCTGTGAGGTTTAGATGATGTGTTCTCCAAGATGATTATGTAGCAGGATGATTAGTTCTCCTGTGAGGTCTGGATGATGTGTTCTCCATGACAATTGTGTAGCAAGATTATTAGTTCTCATGTGAGGTCTAGATGATGTGTTCTCCATGATGATTGTGTAGTAGCATGATTAGTTCTCCTGTGACGACATGATTGATTAGTTCTCCTGTCAAGGCATCCTACCCATGTAGTCTGAGACTCATGGGAAGTACCTCTTATCTGATCAATGAGCAGGGAAATGAGCATAGGGACCATAGTAGTACCGATGGATGCATTGTTGTATCTACCCTACTCCCTATGCTAGGATGACCTTCATTGATCTAGGATCAATGATACTGGTCTAGGACCAGTGGTAGGAGTTGTACCCACTATGACATTGACTTCAAGTCAGTAGAGGACTGATCTAGGACTAGTGGTACATACTCTGAGACTGACTTTGAGTCAGTAGAGTACTGGTCTGGGACAAGCGGTAGGAGTTGTACTTACTGTGACACTGACTTCGGGTTGGTTGAGGACTAGTTGAGGACTAGTGGTAGGAGTTGTACCCACTATGACACTGACTTCGAGTCAGTAGAGGACTGGTCTGGGACCAGTGGTACATACTCTGAGACTGACTTCAAGTCAGTAGAGTACTGGTCTGGGACTAGTGGTAGGAGTTGTACTTACTATGACACTGACTTCGAGTCAGTTGAGGACTAGTTTGGGACCAGTGGTACACACTCTGAGACTGACTTTGGGTCAGTGGAGAATGGTATGAGACATTCTCAATCAATTCTTCTTCTTTCTCGTTTAGCATAGCAGAGCTAACAGAGTTGAGCAGAGCTGAGGAGAGCCAGTAGAGCTGAGAGGAGCAAAGCTGAGCAGAGCTAGCAGAGCTGAGAAGAGCCAACAAAGCTGAGCAGAGCCAACAAAGTTGGGCAGAGCTAGTAGAGTTGAGCAGAGCAGAGTAGAGCCAACAGAGTTGAGCAGAGCTGAGCAGAGATGAGCAGAGCTAATAAAAGTAGTGTAGGGCACTGATGGCAGAGATAGTACAGTTGGACATATGGATTAGTGGATGGAGTTCTCCCTAGTTGAGAGGGAGTGTTAAAATTCGAAACTAGGGCCAAACTCCATGTGGGTCATCTTATATATGGTAGCTGATATTTTTATTGGATCCCTCTCATCGAGAGGTGTAGGATTGATCTAAAGATCATTCGATTCCGATAAGTATTTATGAAGTTATGAATTTATTTATGTTATAAATCAAATTATCAAGTCGGCCAGCAACTTGAGTAGGTTCAGAAGCCCAATAGACGTGTATATTCATCATCCACGTTTTAGTGTAAATTGGTGAGGAATTGAAGTCATTTTAGAGATGTATTCTTGAGATGATCTCCTCTCCACGTCTTGGGTTTTTGGAGAAGGAGAGAACAAAAGAATACGCTAGCCTAGAAAGAGCCCTAGCTGCAAGAGGATGCCCTAATCCAATGTAGACTTATATTGATCATGAGGAGACCTTATATGTTGTTGTCATACACTGATCGGGAAGTCACTTATACGAAGGGAAGAGAGACTCCTTACACGCAGTGACATTCATGAAGAGCTGCAGTCATAACACATGGAAAAAGCCATAGTCATAACACATGGAAGATGTCGCAATCATAATAATGTTAAGGAGATCTTGCTGCTGTTAATAAGAACCTGTAGCTACCAAGCTGTGAAGGAGAAGGCATGATAAGCAGTCCAATTATAGTCATGCAAATGCCCTAAACGGTATGAAGGAGAAGGCATGATATGCAGTCCAATTACAATCACATAAATTCCCTAAACGTTGTGAAGGAGAAGGCATGATACACAGTCACATGAAGCCCTAAATGTAGTGAAGGTGAAGGCTTTATGAAGACCTATACACTGTCATGAAAGAGTTCTAACCGTTGTACAAAAGATCAAGGCAGCCTCCTAAACACTGTCATGGAACAAGGATATGCCATGTCCTAAATACAAAGAAACCGAAGCTCTATTCCAAAATGAATCATGGTTGCAGCCTAATGGTGATAACCTATGGAGATGAATATAGTCTCCTAACTACAGTATTTAAGATTTCCCTAATTACATGAGGGAAAATACACAGTATGAAGGTATCACTATTACGTAGCCCAAACACAATGAACAACAGTGATATTGTCTTGGTATATAAACCTCAGTGGTATACCTATAGCAGGCTTAGCACATTGAACAACAATGATAGAATGAACAACAATGATAGAATGCCATATCTGTAGTAATCTGAATAAGGACAACATGATGGTGATGATGCACATTAGCTAGGGTAGCATGATGATGAATGAAACAGTGGGCATGATAAATAATGAGCAACATGATAATGAGAGTAAGAGCAGCTCAGTTATCAAGGTTCAATAAATGTGATAGTACAGCATGGTGTCACACAGTTATGTGCAGCAAATGTATGAAAGGCAGCACTACGATAGGTGAAGCCGTCAACTTGGAGAATCAGTTGAAGCAAAATGTCTTCAACTGATCTCACTGTTATAGGAGATGATCTATGCTCAGATTTAGATAATTCAAAGTGTTGACTTCTATTGTAAATGTACTATCTCTCTCTACTGAAATTTGAAGAACATAAAAGAAGAATTGATCAAGGGTTTCCCCACATTGGGGTTTGTCCCTGGCTAGCACCACATCTTGTGTCCTCTTGTCTTAGCTTGTCTTCTATGATTTATATTTATGTTCTATCTACAATTTACTTTAATGCTGATGTGATTGCTAATATGGAAAAGAAATTGAAATAAATTGCTCTAGCATAGAACATACCTAAAATTAACAATAGTGAATAGACTATGCATCCATGACTTATAGATACCATGGTCAAAAAATGTTTGTAAAAGTGAATAACAAGTGTAGGGCAAGTTAGACCCCATTTCCATTACTTTGCCTTGGATGTTGGGTCATGCATAGTAACTCTCAGTTCATGTTTACCCTGGTAAGTATTATAAAGTGGGTAGATGTGAGGTGAGGTGTTACATTGGCATTATTGATTATTTTGGGCTTATGATAGGATTATGTATATGTTGCTACTTGGTATGGTTGGACAACTAGGGTTAGGAATTATGTATCTATTTCTTGAGTTGATGGCTTTATATAGACAATGTTGATGATTTTGCTTGACAGTATTAGATAGATAAGGTTTGGCATGGTCATTATTATATATATATAATTGGTTTTTTAGTGGCTTATTATTTAGTGGTTTGTGTTTGGCACCTTGGCATTGGCATCAATTGTGATTGATTGATTCAATAATTGGCACATCAGTATTCACTTTGGTATCTCACTTGGGTATTTATTATTTGTATACGGTTTCAGAAATTAAATTGGTATTCAGTGGTTTTATATTCAGTGCTTAGGTGATTTGATTTGGTTAGTTGGTCTTCAGTGCTTCAGTTGGCATCTTAGTTTGAGCTTATAGTAGGATGTGGTTCCAATTTGAAAATTGATGAAAGGTGGCCTACAACATTTGATGATTGTTTGAGGTAGGTGGATCCAGTATGAAACATTATGAAACATAGTCCACAAGGAGTTGAGGGTTGTAGCCTTTAGTAAGGGAGTCAGAGTGTCCTTCCAGTAGGAGTAGGTAAACTTGATCAAGGGGTTGTAGCTCCCTTCCAGTGGGTGTTGGAGAACAAGTGGAGGTTGTAATCCCTTGTAGGTAGGAGCCTTCATGATGGAAATGGTATGTGCCAGTACAATACAAATATGTAATGAAGAATGTTATTTATAATAAAATAATAAGACAGATCAACAACAATGGTGATTTTCTCCCACATTGGGTTTCCACCTAAAATATTGGTGTTCCTATGTGTCTTATGTTTATATGTTGATGTGGATTACATTCTATGGTTTACTTGTTTTATGATTAATATTTATCATAATCAATTATATATCTCACATAGTATTGGTAATGAACTTATGGATCATATGCATTAAAAAGAAAAGTATAATCTAAGTAAAGTTTTAATTGGGCATGAAATACTGGTTCACCCTACCTCTCAGTATTTCTAACAGGACCCACCAGGATGTCAGGCCATCAAACAACGACACTATCAAAATAATGTAAGTTGATAACTAGGGGGAGGCTTAGTCCGAGATAATGTAATCCTTGATGACCCACTAAGATTTCAAGCCATCAGATTGTAAGAGTATGAATGAGCATAAGTGGACAAGCCTTCTAGTTAGGCCTAATGTTGATCAATTTGATTGAAAGTGACATATGCACCACATGGATTCCCACATGTCAATGCAATGGAACCATGCGGGCCAAGCGTGGCTACGTGGGTGATATGTAGACCCCCATGCTGACATGGCCTATCTCAATGGGATAAACTTATAAGGGGCATAAATTTCCGTTGAGGACTCAAATTGAGGTAAAATTTATATCATCGAAAAGATTTTGATGAGTTGAACATAATGGTGCCATTGGTTTTAAGATTTGAATACTTTGAGTAAAATAAGTTGTTGTAACCCCATCTTCATAATTGGAACTAGAGATTAGTTCAGAAAAGTCATACTCCCAAGGCCCAATATGGTACAATGAGGGGGAGTTGGTTACAGTTAGTTATCACTGACAAATATATGGAGGTTAACAAAACTATACCAAAAATTTGAATGGTACTCCTCACAAGCCTAGAGTTATTATGGATTTTAATGTGGGTGTAAGTGATATGGTGATGCATCTCTTTATAGGGTTTATTATAAATAAATTAGGTATGGAAAATATTCAAGGCTATGCTCAAAATAAGTCAAAGGTTGTCCCCACCAAGAATATAAATAAACCGCTTAAGCAAATATGTGACAATGTTGAATTAGTGGTTGGTAAGGACATACACTAGGAAGAGGCAATGAAATTATATGGAAAAACCATGGTTCGTAAATTTTTTGGGTGAACGATAGGGAATAAAGGAATGGAGAATGGATTTTAGAACATTATTCTTTGATTATCGCATATTTCCAACTTTTCACCCATGAGGGAAGAGTGGATAGGGTTTAGGATCAACATTAGCAATGATGTTTGGAGAATCTTGAAGAAACAATGGTTCTAGGAATCTTAATTGTTGATGTTATAGTGTTAAATGCCCATTTTTTTTATCTATCTAAATCTGGGGTTGAAATTAATCTAGTATGGATACAATTTACTAGTATTCTTCTCATATGATAATCTTCATAGGGACTAAAATCAATAGGACTACGTTTGGGGGAACCCTAGATATTGATGACAGTTACAAAAACTCTTGTTGGAGAAAATTTTCTCAGTTGATGGTAAACCTATAGACAAAAGAGGGTTTTTTTGAATCTATTTACCTTTTATGTGGAAATTGAAGGTTTTCACATATCCTATATTATGTTATTGTTCCTTTTAGATGTGCAAGGTGTTACATCATTGTCCATTTCATACAAGAGTTTCTGTTAAAATAATTTTTTAATAAGTTAGTTTCAAAGGCTTCAAAAGAGTGATAATATGCAGGAAACCAAAATTATAGGACTAAAGAGGACAATGTCTCGACACATTCACTCTACACACCCACCAAAATAGAGTTTCGCAAACTCACAAGAAAGAAGAGTTCTTGGTTTGAGTGGGATCAATGGCACAAGAAGGTTTTAGGGTTGGGAAATTTAATGGCCAAAAGTACCAACTATGGAAGATGGAAGTGGAAGATTATATACGTCAGTTTTTGTTTTTATAGCAATTTTTTCTTTTATAGCAATAGGTAGAATAACAAAAAATCCAATGACTATGAAATACAAACAATGGAATATTATTGAAAAAAAGGCACCAAGAACAATAGGGATATTCCTAGCAGTCTCAATTATTTTCAACATTTTGAAAGAAAATACAACAAGGGGTTTGATGAAAGCATTGGATAAACTATACAAAAAAACCATTATCTTCCAACAAGGTATCTCATATGAAGCATTTATTTAATACAAAGATTTCAAAGGGTGGTTCTATTGTTGTTCATTTAAATGAATATAGCAGAGTCACAAGTTAGTTAAGATCTTTAGGAGTAAACTTTGATGATAAGGTTAGGGCTCTATTAGTTTTGTTATTATTGCAAAAAAATTGGAATGGCTTGGTCATGGTTGTGAGTAATTTTGTCTTTATTTCAAACAATATAAATTTTAAGGTGTTGTTGGTGTTATCCCTAGCAAGGAAATGCAACTAAAATTCACAAGTGGGACATTAGGTAATGATTTTATTGTGGAAGATAAGGGGAGACAAAGGGAGAGAGGAAAGAGACTAGGGAATCATGGAAAGTCTAAGAAGGGAACATCCAAATCAGGAGGGAGACTAAAATGTTGGAATTATGGGAAGAAATGAATGAAGAAGAAAGATTATTGGTCTCTAAAAGAGAAAAATAAAAACAAGATGAACAATAGGATAATAGTAAGGAAAAAGATATAGCAAGTGTTGTGTTACAAGATGCTTTAATAATTTTAGTAAATAACATTATTGATTCTTGGCTGATAGACTTGGGGCATTCATTTCATACCACACCCCATAGGAAGATTATGTTCAAGGTGATTTTAGGTAAGTTTATTTGGGTGACAATGAACCATGTAAAATTGTTGGAAAGGGAAAAGTATGGATAAAATTACATATTGGAAATTAATGGTTGTTGAAAGAGGGGAGGCATGTTCTTGACTTAAGAAGAAATCTAAATTCAAAAAGCAATTGCAAAGTCAAGGTTGTATAGTCACATTTATAGGAAATTCATGGAAGATCGTTAGAGGATCTTTGATAATAAAAAAAGGAGAGAAAGTAAGTATATTGAATTTATGTAATAGTAATGCCTACCTTTCTATTTCTTTAGCTTCTATAGGCGTGGATACAACATTGTGGCATCACAGGATCGGGCGCATGAGTGAGAAGGGGATGTAGATTCTCCACTCAAGGAAATTATTACTAGATTTGAAGAAGGTTGATATGGAATTTTGTGATCTTCATGTTTATGGAAAAAAAGAGTCAGATTTATCAGAGTTGGGAAGAAAAATAAGAATGAAAAGTTAGAGCTTATGCATACAGATGTATGGGACCAACTCAACTATCGTGTCTTATCGGCTCTCTTTATTATGTTACTTTTATTAATGATGAAACTATGAAAACTTAGGTTTATTTCCTTAGAAACAAATCTTATGCCTTTGATGCTTTTAAGAAATGGAAAGATTCAATTGAGAGTGAGATAAGAAATAAGTTGAAGTGTCTCGTATCAAATAGTGGAGGTGAATATGTAGCAAGGAGTTTGATAGTTACTATTCATACCATGTGATTTATAGAGAGACAAATGTTCCAAGAACACCACAAGAAAGTGTGTGTCAAAAATGATGAATGGTTAATCATGGAGCATGCAAGAAGTATTAGATTGCATGCATGATTTCCCTTAAGGACTTGGGTAGATTCTATGGATACTATTGTTTACTTAATAAATAGAGGGCCTTCAAGGTCCTTGGATGGTGACACTCCAAAGGAGGCATGGATAGACTAGAAGGTAAAAGAATAATTTCTGAAGACTTTTGGTTATGAAGCATTTTTCCATATTAATAGAGAAAATAGAACAAATCTTGAGGAAAAATCCAAGCTTAATTTGATTGGAAATGGATTTAATGATTTTGGCTGCCATTAATGGGATTATGAAAACCTAAAAATAATTAGGAGTAGAGATGTGATATTCAATGAGAAGGTCATGTACAAATATTAGTTGCAAAACAAGAAATAGGAAAAGAAAAACATACAATACACAATGCTTAATTAAATCATAGAAAATGAAATTCCAAACACGCCAAAAAATCAAAATGTACAACAAGAATAACAATAGCAGGTATGTTAAACTCCTACAAGTGATGTTAGAAGATAAGTCAAGTTAAGTATACCCCATGAGTGATAGTCTTGTTCATTATATTATGTATTATTGACTAATATTAGTGAAATAGAAAGATATGAAAAACAATGCAAGTAGAAACTATAAAAAAATGGGAGAAAGACAAGAAATAAGAGGTAGACTCTTTGGTACATAACTAGCCTTGGGACTTGGTCTCATTACATGTAAGTAAAAGACCATTGTAGAATAATCGAGCTTATAGGTTGAAGGAAGAAGATGGAGGAAAAAAGAGGTACAAGACTATACTTGTTGGAAAATAATTTGTAGATAAGAAAGGTATATATTTTGATAAAATATTTTCTCCTTTTGTGAAAATAATTTCAATTAGAACTAATTTTTTGTTTACTAGAAATAGCAAATTTTCATCTTGAAAAGTTAGATATAAAGAAAAATTTTCTCCATGGGACCTTGGACGAAGAGATTTATGTGCAACAACAAATATGATATCAGATCAAAAGGGAAGGAAAAAATAGTATATATACCAAAAAAGAGCTTGTATGGTTTAGAGCAAGCTCCAAAGTAGTGGTATTTGAGATTTGACATGTTTATGATAGAAAAAGGTTATTGTAGATGTTAGTATAACCACTATATTTATTTTAAGATACTAGATAATGGTACCTATATTATCTCGTTATTGAATATAGATGACATGCTTGTTGTAGGGTCTGACATGCAGGATATAAATGTGTTCAAAATAAAATTAGCTAATCCATTTTCTATGAAGGATTTGGGTGCTGCAAATAAAATCCTTGATATGAGAATAACAAGATATTGGAGAAATCATAAATTAATGTTATCTTAGAGTGAATACATAGAAAAGGAGTTGGAAAGATTTAAAATCAAATATCAAAAACTAGTTAGTACAACTTTAGCTAGTCAATTCAAATTAACTAAGGAGATGTGTCCCAAGACACAATAGAAGATAGACTACATGTCTAAGGTCCCATATTCATCAGTGGTTGGCATCTTCACATATGTTATGGTGAGTAAGGCCAAATATTTCACATTTTGTAGGAGTTGTGAACAAATATATTTAAAATCCAGGTAAAGAGCAATGGAAGGTAGTAAAGTGGATTCTTAGGTATTTGACAAGTGTTGTTATCACCCAAAAATGACCACCTAGTCATTTCTTCCTAGGTTGAATGAAAGACACCATATATAATTAATTTTACCCTAGAAAATTCACTTTCACCATGGGAAATAATTTAGTAAACCATGTTTCCTAAATTATTTTTCATTAAAATTCAGAAACCCCACGAGAATAATTGAATAAATTATTCTTTATTTATTTTTCTCTAGAAATAATTGTTAAATCATTATTTGATAACTATTTCTGGTCACCTTTGACTTAATCACCTTAAAAAATTAAATAAATCATTATTTCTTTATTATTCCTTATTTTTATCTTTGGAATAATTGTTAAACCATTACTTAATAATTATTTCAAATTCACACCTTTCTTAATTCTCACAAAGTGATGAATAAATCATTTTATTTTTTAATTACTTCAACTACTTTCTAAATAAATATGTTTGACCATTTTGAATATTTTATCCCTCTCCAAAAAATATAATAAAGTATTATCAATGGTTATGTTATGCCCCTATACCAATAGGTGTCATATATCACGATTGACTTGGCATAGTTCTGAAATATGTTCATACCTTTACTTGTTGGAAAGGTTTTCCATATTTGTAAAAATTAAAAAAAAAACAAAAAATCAAAAAATGTAAAAAAAATGTAAAGAGGGTATACCCTAAAAGAAAGATCAAAGGGTAAAAAGAACAAAGAAAAGGTCAAAAAATGAAAGAAAATGAATCCAAACAAAAAGAAAAGACCAGGAAAGTGTGCAAGACCAAATGCCACTACTATTTTTCTTTGTACAATAACGATTGTGTGCAACTTGTTACCTATGCCACAATCCATGGTAACCAAATAGCTTTATCTTGGTTATTCCATGTTTTCAATTTCATGTTTTAGATATAGAGAATAAAGATCTAACCAAACAGTTTAAGTTTGGCAGATAAGTAGATAGGTAGAGTGAATAAAAGGAGCTCAATAGTTTAATTTGAGCCTTTGGATGTAATAAGTGTAGATTTAGATAGGAGTTCATATGTAAAAGAAAAGGAAATTTGATAAGGGTTTGCTGGTCTAAGTTCACCCTAATAAAGAAGTGAAAATGCTAGGTTAAGTAGGTAGGGTAAGTAGATGGTGGTTGCAGAATAAATTGTGATGAAATGGTTAAGTATAAAGCTTAAATATTGTAATTTTCATCATTGGACAAAAGCATGTATCACATGGAAGGCACATCAACATTAAAAGTCGCAATAATTAACTTCCCCATTCATTTCCCCTAAATTTTCACTAATTCCCTAAGTGCCAAAGGTAGTTGCCAAAGTTAGAGGGGTTCAGAGCATTTGTCTGACTTTTGGAGGGACCAAACCCTCAGCCCAATAATTGGAAATGCCTAAAGTACTTAAATCCCTCTCATCAACATTACCCCCCCATAAAATCACTCATTCCTTTGATAAAATTTTTCCTAAGTAAAATCATATTTTACTTAGGTAAATTGAATAATTCCTCGTAAAAACCCTTTTATGCACTTTAGCCTAATTTAATAAGTTGTATGATGAAATACTTTCGGAAAACATTAGACTTAGCACTTTCCCATTCGTTTGGTCATATTAACCACTAATGTTATTATTATGTAATTCCCGAATAAAACAACATTACCCACACTCGTATTATTATATTATACAAAACCCCAAATTTTTACATATCCCACCCCAATGGTTAAATATAATCATAAATCAAATAATAAGCGGGATTAATTAGCTAATCTGTAGTTAATTAAGAACCTGAACCCCTGCCATACTAAATGAGGATTAATTAGTCACCAGGACTAATTAATAACTCAGTGACCAATCAAAACGCCCCCGATATGAATAAATCCTTTAATTAATATCGGGCCCACCCTCCATTATCCATCAGTCACCTCAGCACCCCGACCACCATCTGATCAGATCCCTCAGATCCGACGACCATCACGCATATCGCATGGGCCTTTTGGTCGACATTTAGCGTGCGATGAGAGTGGTTTCCCAAACAGTGTCGATGCTACATGTCGAAAGATGTGTGGAATCGCGCGGCCCCTCCTAAAAACCACTTCCCACCCATAAGCGGTGTGATGAAACCCACTTACCACCTCCCCACAAATGAAAAAAAACGTCAAATCACCCCGCTGATGCAACCTATCCATTTCACAAAACCCGCCAAAAGATTGACTTTGCATAAAAAACAGAGTATAATCCATTTTCGTCCTTTATTCTGAAAAACTCATGCATGTTGCCGGTACGTTGAAAATGACCAACTCATACCAAAATCATTAACCACCCTGAAAATTGCTGCCCAACGTTGCTCCAGTCCACAGAGTGCTTCCAGTCAGCCAGTACACCATTGCCAGTCGCTCAAATACAGGTATTTACTAGTTTCTTCTAGAAACCCTGTTACAAACTAAATTTCCTCTGCAATTATGTTGAAACCCCAAAATTCTAGTGCAATTCAGTTGCGAAAATTATAGTAAACAACTCCTAGGACCCCTGTTTCATTAAAAAATCCCCATTTTCATCTCTGAATCCACAAGAACCAGAAATGGGAACCCCTGTGGCGCTCAGTGTACCTCCTATCACTATTCCTCATAGAGATTTAGATTATCTGATTATCTGCCCTTAGCAGATAAATATTTTCAAATAAAAGACCTTAAACCTGATAAAAACCCCTTGAAAGTATTTTGTCAATGCTAGGACAATTACATGAATGGATCTGATACCATAGAAATTTGGGAATAAAATCTCCCAAGGTACATGCTCCCTTCTATGCACATTTTCCCTAAAATTATCCATCAATGTCAAGCCAAATTATAATCCCAAGCTCAGAGCAATAATGTCCCCCAATCAAACTATTCTCTTCACAATTACTGCAAACTCAATCAATTAAATGCTACAGTTTCAGCCCGGTCATAACCTTACCCCCATTTCCATTGGGGAATTACTTGAAAAGTCCACCAAAATGTCTAGTTCTGAACTAAGCCATCTTTGCCACACTTTCATAGATAGGGATCACATACCCAAAGATCCCCCTCCCTATTTGTCATGTTTTTCACTGATATTGGCCGAAACATTGTTAATATGATTGTTGTTGTGATGGGTTTCAATACTAGTGAGCATGTGGATGAATTGACTCTAGTTTTCATGTCGATCTTCATCCCTGGTTAGCCTCCTACTGTCAATTATGACTATTCTACTTTCATTACTGAGAAAATCCAAGACCAGTTCATGAGACTAGAAAATGAAAGATTATTTAAGTATTCTACAGTCATATATCACCTTTTCCTTTACTATCAGTTTGACAAGTTTCCTTTCTCTGTGCATAAACTTGATATAAAAGGTAGCCCTAGGTCAGTCATTTTCTGGACCTCTATTTTTCACTACTCACCCTTCTCTCCCTATTCATATATTGATTTCATTGATTATTTTGTCCATCCTATAACTACCATGTTGACAGGAAATTCTCCCCCTAGAATCAGTGATGATATCAAGAGAATCCTATAACTGTCAAAGCAGTACAATATAGGTGACTGGTACTTTTACCAGAATCACACTGAGATCTGAATCTATGGTTGTGAGCTCCCTCCTTTCAAGCTGCCTAAGTATGTCCCTATGAGATTGTTTGCCTTGGAATATTATAGGCAAACGATAAACTCTAACCAAATTCATTTCACCAAGGCAAATAAAAAATCCCAATTGAGGATCAAAGACCACTTAGGCCCATTTGTGTGAAACAACAGAGAAGCAGGGAAAGAAGCAGAAAAACCATAGAGAGCAGGATGCATTTAAATAAAATCTTTGGTTGGAGATATGGTCCTCATAGTTTCATCTGTGATAGAAGAATGAAACACAAGTTGTCACCTTACATCCATCACAGTATCCTTGAAATAGAACAATATGCCGAAATGAACGAATGGAGGGAAGGAACACTGATAGAACCAGATAATGACAAAGTTGAAGTTGAAAATGTAATGAAACATTTGGAGAAGAGACTTGACCTAGACTCCTTTATACAGGTGCATGCAGAGTCTTCCCAAAGGCCAACCGAAGAAACCAGTGCTCCCACAGCAGAGCCTTCGCAGAAGGAAACTCAGGAACCAAGTTCCTCACAACAGAACAACCAAAGAAATCAGAGTAGCCTGAAATATATATAGAGTTAGATCCACCACAGCCACATCCAGTTCAGACTAATATGGGAAATCCTCCAGTACTACAGAGTCCTCTAAATGAGGAAAGGAACTTAAAAAGAGACAAGGAAGCATCTACTCCTCCAAGCATACCTACAGATCAACCCTTCGCTAAGAGGCAAAGGATGAATCCATATTCAGAAGATGAAACCATTGGAGAAACCACAGAGAGCATAAGGAAGGAAGGAGCAGATAGTCTACATACATTCCCAATAGGTGGGACACCTTCAAGCTCACAGAGGCAAGAACTGGAAAGGAAACAGAGCATAGAAGTTTCATCCCTCAGGTCCTCTTCTGAGAAGATTATAGATATAAAGGGAAAATTTAAAGAAATCAAGACAAAGAATGAGCAACTGAAGGCCCAAGCCTATGCTCAGTATTTAAAGATGGCTCCCACAAATCAAACTAGATTGATGTCAGCTTTTGACATCAAAGAAGGAAAAATGCAGATGAGCTTTCTAAAGCCCATAGTGCAACAGCCCAAGTCCTTGGTAGATTTTCTCAAGATTGACTTTGAAGTCATGGCTAAATACATCCACCTAATAGACCAAATAAAACTGTACAAGAAAATAGGGGAGATGGTTTATTATACACTGACTAGAAAGGCAATGATGGCACATTGGTTACAAAATTCACTGAGCAACACTACTGCCCAATTGCAATTGGAAAAGGTCTCCTCACAGGAAAAAGACAACAAAATCAAATCATTGGAGGAGTTAATTATTGAGTTGGGTCATTACCAAAAGGATGTCAAGACAGCAGAGAGTCTAATAAAGAAAAAGAATGAAGATATAGTTGCACTTAGAAAATAGTTAAAGTTGCCACCACTCATTCACCCTCAAATTGTTGAAGTGATAGAGAAGAAAAATGAAGAAGAACTTATGGACTTGGTCCTTAAGTTAAATGAACAATTAAAAGGAACAGAGTAGGAATTAGAGAAAGTAGTACAGTCAAGGTAGATTGAGTCAACCACATAGCCTCAAATTGTAGTGCCAATAATTTCAACAGTAGTCCCTTCTACACTGGCAACTGCTTTAGCACCAAACATTCCTTTGGAAACAGCTACACCCATAGAAAAACAGGTACATCACAGGTAGAAACATCAACTCAGAGTACAGAGGACTTAATTAAGTCCACGTAGGAGATGAAACTCCAAGTCATAGAGCTGCAGAAAGTGAAATAAAAATTCACTACTTTGGACCAAAAATATGATATATCCAAAATCAATTATGCAGAAGAGACAAGGAAAAACAAAAGCTTAACTCAACAGATTAAAGCACTGGAGAAAGATCTAACATTTGAAAAGCCTTTGATAGAAATTAGAAAGATATTGTGGACCAATATCATTGATTCCATCAATGATATTTGGTCATTAATTCAAATTATTTTTGAACAAATTGATTTAGTAAGGCTTGCTCTTGAAGAAATCAAGAAGATCAGAGAAGAACTGGGCATGAAACCTGAGGAAGCCATTAGATTAATAAATTTTCTAAATAGTAAAAATAGGTAATAGTTAGAACAATTAGACATTGAGGATAGGACTGCTACCATCCTCGAAATAAAGAAAGTGTTGACCAAAAGGAATCTTATGCAAGGCCTGGAACGTAGATGTCAAAGCATTCGGCAAGATATAGATGAGTTCATGAAGAAATTTGATATCTTAAGGATGAAAGGACTCCCCAGTCCTTTAGTCATTAATGATAAACTAATGGTTCAGATTGACTATATTAATAAATTACATCAGCAAGCTGAAAGTCAGGCTAGTTCATGTTCAACCAAGGCATTGCCAATAGGAAAAGTGTTGGACGATGGTTTAGAGAACCTCTTTTTCATTGAACATGAAGTAAAGCACTTATTCCTTGTACAACCCAATTTTTTAAAATATACAGAAGCTGATGAAATTTACAGGAAGCTGACAAAAACAAGAATACCAAAGGATGATTGGTGTTCCAGCATGACTGACATCCTATAAACAGTGAGGTAAATAGAAATAATTACCACAGTAAATTTTGGTAAAAAGGATGAATGCTGGTGAACAGGTGAATCATCCAAGAATAGTTCATTTATGTAATGTAAAGGAGGTTGCCCCCTCGAAGAGGCTGAATTCTAAGGCGTTGATCTGTCTTTTCTATCTTTTCTTGAGCTGGTTTCATAACATTTGGTATCAGAGCTTTGGATTCTAGGGTTTCGCTGCTCCAAACAGGTCATCGTGGCATTTTCGCTATAACGTTTTTTCTGTGATGTTTCAGAAGTTGCAAAAAAAAAACCCATTTGAGAAGAAAACGCGCTGAACCTTGGGTCTGAATTTCAGAGCTTTTCACGTGATATTTGCAGAGATATGATCTGAGGAAGTTGGTCTTTTTGCAGACTCCTGAATTACATTCAAAACAGGTGACCTGGGGAAAATTGTCATAACTTTCTCTCTGGGGATCGGATTGAAATTTAGTAAGAAGCTACAGAAAGAGGACGGACTTTAGTTTCTTTTATGTGTGTTTCAGATCCAAAGGTTGAAAGAGTGACTCGTGGCACGTCGTACAAGTTCGCTCTACTGAACTAGTATAAAAACAAGTCACTGTGGGAGATTTCACATAACTCTTCCTTGGAGAATCCAATTTGGGTCAGACTTGTGGCATTGGAAAGAGGACACAGATGGCTACTACAGCCCACAAATTCAGAACTAGATGATTGGAAAGTACAGAGATACATCAGAGGCAATATCAAGCTCCTACAAAGTGAAAAAAGGTGTGTAGATATTCTTAAATTGTTGCTTAAGCTTGGTTTGAAAATTTATTTTGAAGGAATTCAAAGGGCATAGTAGAGCATTATTATCGGTAACTGATGCCCCAAGGAAAGAATATGCAAACACCTAGTAAGGAACCTGAAATCTCTAGCATGAATCATGAAGAAGAGGAAGAAATGCAACATGATATATCAAAATTACAAGACCAAGTGCAACAACTGTCCCTTGCACAAAAAGGAACAGAATCTAAGATGGATGGTTTAAAGAAAGATGTAGAAGCTAAGATGGATGGTTTAAAGAAAGGTGTAGAAGCTAAGATGTACTGTTTAAAGAAAGGATTAGAAGCTAAGATGATTGACATGGAAGCTAAGATGGATGATTTGAAGATAGATTTGAAGACAGACATGGACGAATTGAAGATAAATATGAATAAGTTTCTACAAGAAATGGTCCCTAAGGGTGAAAGGGTACTAAAGGAAACTCATGATGAGAACAAAAGAAATGTTAATCATGATTCCATAGACGCTAATGTTGGATTGAAGAATCACCATATTCCAAAAATCGATATGAGGAAGTTTGATGGCAAGGATCCCGCCACATGGATATTACAGATGGAGCAATTCTTCGATCTCAATAATGTGCAAAACGCACAAAAGGTGCGTATGGAAACTGTATATTTGGAACCAAATCAGCTTGTATGGTATCAATGGCTTTGTTCTCGTAAACAATTTATCACTTGGGCAATTTTTACGGAAGAATTGATAGCACATTATGAGGATACAAAAAGCAACACTTTTTTTAGCCAATTGATAAGTCTCAAACAAAAGGGTTCAATAATGGAGCACATTGAGGAGTTCCAAAAATTGAACATAAGGGTAAAAGATATTCCAGAGGAACATAGGATTGATTTTTTCATAGGGTCTTTAAATGATAATATCCAACATGATGTCCGCCTTTGGGAACCTGATTCATTAGAGAAGGCATTCAGGTTAGCAAGAAAAATGGAAAGCAAAATTATGGCAACTAGGAAGCATACCACTCACAACTATAAAGACGGAAGTGTTGTTGCCCCTAGTCTTCCACAACCTACAAGGTTGACACCACAACAATTGGAAGAAAAAAGAGCAAAAGGGCTTTGTTACAATTGTGATAGCAAATACACAAAAGGTCATAAGTGTGCTGAGAAGAAATTATTCTACATAGATTGTGAAGAGGAAGAAGAAAAGGAGCAAGAAAGGTCAAAAGAAGAGGATATACTCCAGGAACAAAGCCTAGATGAAGAAAAAATAAATCTGGCCAAATCTTGTAATGCATTGACGGGAATTACCACTCCTCAAACCATCAAGATAGAAGGACAAATCAAGAAGAAAAAGGTAATAGTGTTGATTGATTCAGGAAGCACCCACAATTTTATTCATTGTAGGGTAGCAAAAGAATTGAATTTCTTCATATATCCAGCACCAGAGTGTCAAGTGATGATTGCAAATGGAAGAACAATAAATTGCTCTGGAAGGTGCCATAATATCAAGCTATCCATGGGAGAATATGTATTGACTAGCCCAATGCTTTCCATTCCAATGGGAGGTGCTGATGTTGTACTAGGAGTCCAATGGCTACAATCCTTGGGTACAATAGCTTTTAGTTTTCAAGAAATTTTCATCAAATTTTCTACGGAAGGAAAGGAAGTTGAATTAAGGGGTATTGCAGGGAAACCAGGAAAGATAATCAGCTCTAATGGCATGACTAAGCTTCTCAAAAAGGAGCAAAGAGGTGTAATTTCACAATTATGTTCACTAGATGTTTCCACATTGGAATCATCTATTTCTCCAGATCTCCAAAAAGTCCTGGACAATCATTCCAAGGTATTTGAGACTCCCAAAGGTCTCCCACCTATGCGTGATCATGATCATGCTATTCATCTGATTCCAGGAAGTGTTCCTCCAAACATCAGGCCGTACAGATATCCCTATGCCCAAAAAAGTGAAATTGAACGTATGGTTGCAGAAATGCTAGAGGCTGGTATAATTCAACCGAGTCAAAAAATTTTCTCAGCTCCAGTAGTATTGGTGCACAAGAAGGATGGATCATGGCGCATGTGTCCGGATTATAGGGAGCTCAACAAGCTCACTATTAAAGATAAGTTCCCCATTCCTGTCATTGATGAATTACTGGATGAATTGCATGGATCAATTTACTTCACCAAGTTGGATCTTCGTTCGGGATATCATCAAATCAAAATGAAGATTGAAGACATTCCGAAAACAGCATTTAGAACTCATGAGGGTCATTATGAATTTTTGGTCATGCCTTTTGGCCTTACCAATGCACCTTCAACATTTCAAGGTTTGATGAATTCAATTTTCAAACCATTCCTTAGAAAATTTGTGTTAGTATTTTTTGATGATATACTAATCTACAACAAGTCTTGGAAGGATCATGTTGAACATGTTGACAGGGTGCTACAACTATTGGAGGAGAAACAATTATATGCAAAAAGATCCAAATGTTTCTTTGGAGTCCAGGAGGTGGAATATTTGGGTCATATTGTATCTCATGAAGGAGTTAAGGTAGACCCTAGCAAAATTAAAGCCATTAAGGAATGGAAAATCCCCACATCCATAAAGCATCTGCGAGGATTTCTTGGGTTGACAGGGTATTATCGCAAGTTTGTTAAGAATTATGGGAGAATAGCAGCAACTCTAACAACATTATTGAAGAAAGATTCATTTTCATGGACTCCGGAAGCAACAAAGGCCTTTGAACATCTTAAAGAGGCAATGTGCCAAGCACCGGTCTTAGCTACACCGGACTTCAAAAAAACCTTTATTGTGGAATGTGATGCTTCAGGAAATGGAATTGGTGCTGTTCTAATGCAAGATGAAAGACCCATTGCTTTTGAAAGTCGTCCAATCAAGGGAAAGTTTTTAAGCAAAGCTATTTATGAGAAGGAAATGTTGGCAATACTCCATGCACTTAAGAAATGGCGACCCTACCTAATGGGAAGACACTTCAAGGTAAAAACGGATCATGATAGCCTTAAATACTTTTTAGAACAAAGATTATCCTCTGAAGAGCAACAAAAGTGGGTCACAAGATGTTGGGTTATGACTTTGAAATCATCTACAAAAAAGGGAAGCAAAATGTGGTGGCAGATGCACTCTCAAGAAAGGATGAGGATGTGGAAGCATTGTTGTGTGCCATTTCTATTATCCAACCAGATTGGATAAACGAAGCAAGGGAGGAATGGAAGAATGACGAAGAAGTGTGGGCACTTATTCGAAAGCTACAACAAGATTCCAGTACTTCTGATACATTTAGCTGGCAAAATGATTCGTTATGGTACAAAGATCGCTTATACCTCTGTAAGAATTCCCAGCTAAAACAAAAGATTCTTATGGAATTGCACACTTCTCCCTTAGGAGGGCACTCAGGATTTTTAAAAACTTACCACAGGGTTAAGAAGGAATTTTTTTGGGATGGCCTTAAATCAGATATTCAAAAGTTTGTGGCGGAATGTTTGGTTTGCCAACAAAATAAAGTTGAAACAATTAAGACACCGGGTCTATTACAACCTTTATCCATTCCAAGCCAACGTTGGGAGGAGGTTTCAATGGATTTTATCACAGGTTTACCCAAGTCTGAGGGAAAGAGTGTCATCATGGTGGTAGTTGATAGACTTACCAAGTATGCACACTTTTGTGCATTATCACATCCATTTAAAGCCAGTACAGTTTCTACTGCATTTATGGAAAAGTTCAAAAGCTACATGGAAACCCAAAGATTATTGTAAGTGACAGAGATCCCATTTTCACTGGAAATTTTTGGACAGAATTATTTTCTTGTCTTGGTACTCAGTTAGCTCATAGCTCATCTTATCATCCTCAATCTGATGGGCAAACTGAGATAGTAAACAAATGTTTGGAAGGATATCTTCGTTGCTTTGTATCTGATAAACAGACACAATGGGTCAAATGGTTGCCTCTGGCTGAATGGTGGTATAACACTTCCTTCCATACAGCAACAAAAATGACCCCATTTATGGCACTTTATGGGTATCAACCACCATCCATCACATCATATTTAAGAGAAAATTCTAAGGTTCAGGCAGTGGAACATCACATCGAACATCAACAAAAAGTCCTCCAACTCTTAAAGGATAACCTCGTGTTGGCACAAAATAGAATGAAACAACAGGAAGATCAACATCGCAGTGAAAGAAGTTTTGATGTAGGTGATTGGGTATTCCTACGGCTACAACCATATAAGCAAATGTCCCTAAAGCAAGCTAAGAAGGATAATAAATTATCACCAAAGTATTATGGTTCGTACAAGGTGTTGCAAAAGATTGGTACTATGGCATACAAATTGGAGCTTCCTGCAGCTTCTCGATTGCACCCAGTTTTCCATGTTTCATGTTTAAAGAAGGTTATAGGCGACAAGCTCCCAATTCAAACAATATTTCCAGAACTTGACGAGGAAGGAAAAATTATATTGGAACCGGAAGCAGTCACAGAAACAAGAACTCGACAGCTACGAAATCGATCAATTTCAGAGTATCTTATCAAGTGGAAGAACTTATCCGCTGAAGATTCCACATGGGAGGATGAGAATTTTATGCAGAAGTATCCAGAACTACTCAAGCGTTGAGGACAACACTTTTTTGAAGGAGAGGGGCATGTTGGGTTCCTATAATACTAGTGATTACCCCATTACTATTGTAGTTATACCCCTTATTTATATTGTTGTGCCCCTATTACCCCCATGTTGTTATTTTTGTGCCCCATAGAATCCCTCTATTGTTATTTTTGTGGATTTATATTATTATTGTTAGGTTGGCTGGATTATATTGTGACTCCATAGACTCCTATATATAGAAAGGAGGTTTTGTCATTTGAATCATCCAAGAATTGTTCATTTATGTAATGTAAAGGAGGTTGCCCCCTCGAAGAGGCTGAATTCTAAGGCGTTGATCTATCTTTTCTATCTTTTCTTGAGCTGGTTTCATAACATTAAGCCATCATCCAGTTGACTCCATAGCCTAATGGGTTGAAATACCTTGTTCTATCCATCTGCTCCTAAATTCCATCACCAAACAAAAATCACAACCCCCCAAGCTTTCATAACTAGCCTAATATCCCATAAAACAAAGCTAAATCCTAAAGAGAGAGCCCTCTAGGTTGGCTAGAACTTGTAATTAAAAGATTGGTTTGTGGTTACCTCAGACCCCTTCCCTTCTTCTAACAACTTCAAGGAAAATCTGAGTGATAATAGGTTAGATTTTGATTTCATCAATAATATTTTATTATTTTCCAATTCTTAATTTAGCTCAACACTTTGTTATAAATAAGAGGGTTTTCCATTCATCATTCGCCTTCATCATTCTCATTGTCACCACTATCATCTTACCACAATTGAGCTCCCACTTGAGTTCAAGATATTTTTATCTGTTTTTTTCCCATTGCAAGTTAAGAGAGAGAAACAAATCACTGAAGCACAAGTACATCAAAAGGACCCATCTCGCTGAGTGGGATCTAAAGATCAAAGGTCACTTGTCACCAACGACTTAAGTGAAGCCTTTTTGGTACACTTCTCTCACATATTTACACTAACGAATGGTGACTCCACTGGTGTAGTAATTCAGAATCTTGGTGACTGTTATTTCAGCTATCTTCATTTTTTTTCACCTATTTTCATTCCTCTCAATTTCTATTTTTAGATCTCTATTTTTTGGAAAATTTTATGTTCTTGTTGAGGTTTCAAATCTTTCTGTGGGTCACACGTACCAACCGAGCAGGAGATGACACATTCTAGGTCATATCTACCAAGCGAGAGAAGAGAGAAGAGAGCACACCTTTTGGCCCTTTTCTGCGCCCAAAGCGGACTTTTCAACCCAAAAACTACTCTAGCGCACTTTTTAGGTCAATTTCTGCACTCTACATTTTTTTAGATTTTTATTTTTCATTTTTCCATATTTTTTTGAGATTGTTGTGTGTATGCCAAGAAGGGTTCCTATTAGTTCCGAAGCCACCTTTTGGCCTATATATTCTTAGTAGTTTCTCACTAAGGAAGGAAAAACCCCACTAGAGTTTAGTGTACACCTCCACCATTTTGGAAGAGAATTGTTGAGTTGAGGAGTCTAGTGTTCAGTAATTTCATCCACTATTTTTTAGCCCTTTTGGAAGGTTTTTACAGTCCCTTTAGACATATTTTTCCAACACTTTATTCCCTTTATAATCTAGTTTGGGCTTGCCTCTATATGATCCCCTTGTACATCCTTTTTTTTCAACCTATTCCCTGCCATTTTCTAGCATTTTCGCCATTGTTGTTTATTGGTTTTCTACATCATTTTCAGCAGCTCTTTGCCCTTAGATCCCAATCCATTATACATTAGACCTTTTTTCCATTTTCTGTTTCTTTTAGTTGCTTGTTTGTCTTCCCTTTATTAGTTTCTTAATAGCCTTCTTGGGTGGGGGGTTGTGTGCTTGAATTTGATGTTTATTTTAATATCTATTTTCAGCATTATTTACAATTTTCAACACATTCTTTTCAGTAGCACATGGCATCAACAAAACATGCTTAATTAACTCATCCACTTGACAAATTATTTCACACACACACACCCTAAGCGAACATGATCTTAGTTATCACCACCAAGATGAGACTTGAAACAAGCCACCATAATAACTTAACTCACATAAATTAATCCCACTTGTGCACCAAGGCCAAAACAATCTATGTAGTTGTGTAGAATTAGTGGAATAGAATTCGAATAACACCCATTTATTGCCTACATTGAAACATAAAATTTTGACATATTAGGGAACTTAAAATCCTTCACCATCCCATGGTCCAAAGTCAGAATGCGTCTGAAACCTGATTTAGAGGGGGTTAGGCTAAATCACGATGCGAGCCATTCTCTTCATGGCTACTCAACCCTTGGTAGTGAATTTTGTTATGCTCTTGACCTGCGAGAAGATGCCAGAATACAAAATATACGAAGAAACACAACCTAGAACATAGAACAAAATGAGAAATAACAACATGTATTTTATTATTCAGAGATGAAAGAAATGTTCACTTGCCTCTTCGAGGGGGCAACCTCCAATAGAGTAGGGCTCGATTCACAACACTCCTCAATGGGGAGTTTCTATCCTTTATATGGGATTTATACATGCAATACCAACGGTTAGTACCATGGTTCTATTAATACCATATATCTAATACCATGGCCCATTTTCAACTAACTGTGGTCCCTTTCTTTAAATGTGGGTCAACCAATTACAATTATTAATATGGGCTTGATTAACTCTTTAACTAACTATAACTATGACTCGACCTTATTACATAAATATGGGGGTTAGGGTTGGACCCTAACATGCCCCCCCCCATAAAAACAACCTTGTCTTCAAGGTTGAAGCTATGGAAACTATTGAAGAATAGTGGTTGGTTCCAAGGTCACATCTTCTGGAGAGGTGTTTTTGCACTTGATGAGGATTTGCTTGATCGTGCAACCACACAGATGTCATTCTCGTTTGTCAAGGACTTGTTCTAGTTAGATCCTGATTGAACCTTCTTCATCCAATTCAAGTAGACTGGTTTGAATTCTACAATTGTTCCCCACCACTTTCTTGAGGCATGATACATGGAAGATGAGATGGATTTTTGTAGTGGGTGGTAAGGCTAGCTTTTAGGCTACTTTTCCAATCTACTGAAGTATTTGATAAGGTCCATAGAATTTTGGAGATAATTTCTGATGACCCTTGTCTTTGAGTTATGTTTGCTTGTATGGTTGCAGCCTCAAGAATACCCGATCCCCTTCTTGAAATGTGTGCTCCAAACGATGTTGGTTTGTCTGTTGCTTCATGTGATTTTGAGCTTGATGGATATTATCTTTGAGACAAGCTAGCATGGTTGCACGGTTCTGTAGGAGTTGATCCACTGCTTGCACCTTAGAGCATCTAGGGATATAAGAAGTAGGTGAAGGGGGGAGTTGACCATAAACTGCTTCATACGAAGTCATCTTGGTGGCAGCATGATAGTTAGTATTATACCACCATTCAGCTAAAGGTAACCACTGTACCATTGATGTTACTTTTCTGTAGTAAAGCACCTGAGGTAGGTCTCCAAACATTTGTTGACGACTTTAGTTTGACCATCTGTTTGGGGACGATATGAAGTACTTAGTTGTAGTTGGGTGCCTTGTGGCTTGAAAAGTTCCTGCCAAAAGTTACTGGTGAAGATCAGGTCACAATCAGACATAAGGGAAGTGGACATGCCATGCAATTTGAAGTTTTGGTCGATGAAATATTGAGCCACCAAAGTGGATGTAAAAGGGTGGGGTAGGGGGAAAAAATGAGCATACTTAGAAATTCTATCCACAACCACCATGATGACTAACTTGTTTCCTAACTTTGAAAGACCAGTAATGAAATCCATAGAAACATCCATCTAGATTGAGGCAGGGATGGGCAATGGTTGTAAAGTTGATTGTTTATCCTTTGTGGCACTGACACACATCACACTCAGCTACAAAAGTAAGAAGATCCATTTTCATTCCTATCCAAAAGAAGGAATGATGAGTGTGAGAATAAGTCTTCTGAAAACCTGCATGGCCTACAGTGGGAGATGAGTGTAACTCTTCCAAAATGCGAATTTGAGGGTGGAAGTCGGTGATATCACTACTCGGTCCTTGTAGCGAAGAATCTCATCCTTCCAAGAGTAGAACTCTGCGGAGTTAGGATCTTCTTGCAAGTTATTAATGATTTGGGAGAGCGACGGATGTGAAAACCATTCCTTACGAGCTTCTTCAATCCAATCTGGAATGGGCAGAGATATTGCTAGAAGGGTGTTGTCCTCCTAAAATTGGTGTGATAAATTATCCGCTATGACATTTTCACGCCCTTTCTTGTAAATTATCTCATAATCATATCCCATCATTTTAGCTAGCCATTTATTTTATTGTGGCAAGGATAGTCATTGATCCAAAAAATATTTAAGCCTTTGATGGTTTGTGCGGATTTGGAAACGCTGCCCCAATAAGTATGGTCTCCAGGTATCCACTGCATGTAAGATGGCTATCATCTCCTTCTCATAGGTAGATTGTCCCAAATGTCCCATTTAGTTGTTGGTTGGTGAAGGCCAAGGGTCAACCTTCCTGCATTAAGACAACCCCAATACCCTTACCTGAAGCATCACATTCAATCACAAAAGATTTGGTGAAGTCAGGTAGTGCCAATACAAGAGTGGAACACATGGATTATTCTATCTAGATGTTTTGTGCTTCATTAGTCCAGAGGAATGAGTTTTTCTTGAGAAGGTGAGTGAGGGTTCTAGCAATGTGACCATAATTGTTCAAAAAATTTTGATAGTAGCCAGTGAGACCCAAGAATCCTCTCAAACTCTTCAAGGTATTTGGCTGGGGCCAATCCTACATTGCCTAGATCTTTTTGGGATCCACCCTGACACCTTCACGCCCCACAATGTAGCCCAAATAATCAACTTCTTTCATGCCAAAAGAGAACTTGGAAAATTTGACAAATAATTTATGCTTACAAAGTAGTTGCAAGAGCAAGTCTACATGTTGAAGATGTTTTTCCCAAGTGAGGCTGTAGATGAGAATGTCATTAAAGAAAACAAGGACAAATTTTCTAAGATATGGTTTGAGCAGGTGATTCATAAGGCTTTGAAAAGTGGGTGGAGCATTACAGAGACCAAATGGAATGACCAGGAATTCATAATGGCCTTCATGAGTTGGGAAAGAAACCTTCGGAATGTCTACTTCTTTCATGCGTATTTGGCGATAGCCTGAGCAAAGATCTAGCTTAGTAAAGAATTGAGCACCATTTAGTTCATCTAGCAGATCATCAACAACCAGGATGGAAAATTTATCTTTGACCATCAGCTTATTGAGGGCGCTGAAGTCTAGACACATGTGCCATTCCCCATCTTTCTTGAGCACCATGACCATAAGTGATGAATAAGGATTGATTTTAGGATGAATGACACCGGCTTCCAGGAGTTCCTTGATTATTTTTTCAATTTAATTCTTTTGGACGAAAGGGTATCTATATGGGCACACATTCAGGGTTTATGCCCCTAGGACCAAAGTAATGCTATGATCATGTTCCCGTCTAGAGGGCGGAAGTTCATGAGATTTGTCAAAGACCTGCAGATGGATGTTTAAGACCTGTTGCATCTTAGGATGAATATGAAGAGTAGTAGGCTCGAAGGTCTGGATGGAATTAAATTGGGCGATAACTCCATGGTGGCTCGTCATCCTGATTCTTATGGGCTCGTAGTCCTGATTCTTATCCGATAACTCTACGGCGGGGTTTTAGGTGAGCTTAGGGGGCTTCTGATATAACCAGAGGGTACGTGTCCACAGGTTTATGCGCTCAACGATAGATCCCATGGTTTAAAGATGTCGAAAGACGTCTGTTACACTAAAAAATGTCGCCATGGCTATTTACAGTTAGTATGGCTCTATCAACAGTCCTGCTATCCTCTTAGGAAAGTCTTATGCCTCTGCTCTCCATGTCAAACTCCAAAAAGAGAGAAAGTCTTTATAAATGTATTTATCTCTGGGTACGCAGGTTCTCTCAACCTTACCTGTGGGTACGCACCTAATGTTCACAAAAGCTGCGTCCTTATACGCTCTGTATGTAAAGGGGCAGGTGTGTCCCCCTGTAAAGGTCAAAATGCGCAAGTTTCATCTTTAAAAAGTTACTTGTGGTCATTTCTAGAGCATTCTAGAAGGTTGTTCGACGTGTATTGAGCGCCTCCAGATGGTTCATGTACCCCTACCAAAGAGAAACTTATCCCATCAATAAGGGAGCTATCCCATCCAAAGAGGGGATTATCCCATTGATGGTGGACCTGAATAACTTCCTCTAGATCACTATAAATACAGGCATTGGGCCAGAAGGAGGGGAGGTTGGAAGCTAAACATTTCCAAGGGTAGATGTTGCAGGAATTAGGACTCCCATTTAGAAGCTTGTGAGGAGAGATTCCCATCTTTGCTTGTTCTATTTGGAAGTGGGTGAGCTTTGTCAAAGTAAAGGAGAACTCTTGATGGACGCTGGGAGGGACTTGCACAACACCAAGGCTCAGGTTGTAATTGTTCCTTTTGTTTCCTATTAATGCAAATGAGTCCATTCTTCTCAATAACTTGTTATTTATGAGTTGTTTCATGTACTCCTTGGTCTATGTGTTAAATATGTTTTATTCTATGAGATTGTCAAGTGCTATTTAATCGTTTGATTGTTAGTGGATGCAGGTTTCAAAGTGAAGGAGGAGCTCATCCGGATCAGCGGAGCTGGACTGCTACAACAGCGTTGGACTACAAGTAGGATCTAAACACTTGATTTCTTATATAGTAAATGCATGTTTAGAGAAGGATTGCTCTTGTTTGTCTTGTTTGTCACTAGAGAGTCTTAGGCTCCTAGGGAGGTTGGTTGTGTCCGCACTATCGACTCTTTCCGCCTGACAAATTGGCGACTCCACTGGGGAGTCCATTGATGTGAAAGTCTTTTCCTTTGTATGCAACTTTGCTCTGAGAAAAGTCATTTATTTTCTGGTTTTTGGCTCTGTGACTTTGTTTTTGGGTGGGTTAGCTTAGGGTTAGATTCAATTTAGTTTTTCTTGGTTTTTTCAGTAGGACGCACCCTCTGAGTATTGCACAGTGCGTCCTGGTGCGCACTGTTGTCTGTGTGCACAGAGCGGGCCCGCACCTGTCTTAACTGGTTGCCTGCGTCCCTGCTAAAATTTAAGAAAATTCCATTTTTTGCATTTTTTCTCTTAGATTTTGCTTTTTCTTAGTTTTTACTGCCCAGATCCATTAGTCTCTTGTCAAAGATCTTCACCTGAACTTGTTTCGATAGCATTGAGTGTTTTAGTGGATTTCATAGAAGTTTAAGCCCTAGGGTTTGATTTTTGAGTAGGTCTTGTAGTGACTTTGACGGTAGAAGTTGTCAAGCCTTAGATCTCTCTGGTTTTGTCAGCCTTCTTAGAAGTCAGACCTGTCATAAAGTCTACCTGTGAGAGCAACTTACCTTTGAGTGGTCTCTTTGGCAAATTTCGAAGTACTTGTTGATTGAGTATTGAATTCCATTTTACAAAAAGAACAAAAAGATTTGAGTTTTGTTTTGACTGGTCTTTTGATTCTGCATTAGCTGGTCCTTGACTTGATTTTGGTCAAGTAAAACAACCTAGAATCATCCTTGTAGGCTTTTGCCTCGTTAGGTTTGCTTAGAATAAATTTCTTTTTAATTTGCTTGTGAGTCAAGTTTTCATAGATTTTATAGCTTTTGAGATTGATTTTCGTTAAAATAGATTTATATGCTTTATTAAATAAGAGAAAATACAAAAACATCTCCTTTACAAAGTTTTGTTTCAAGTAGCTTTGAAGAGTTTTGAAAGAAAAAGAATTTTTCGTGCAAGTAAGGAGTGGTCATGTTTGTATGCTTGGAAAGATAAAGAGAATTGTTTCTTTGATTGTCTTTACTAAGAAAGTTGTTTTCTATAAAATTTGCATCTCTCAACTCTCTTAGTTAGGAATTTCATTGAAAGAGAAAAGTAGCGTAAATCATCTTAGGTGCATCTTTGTAGTGGTTTGAGTCGAGTCTACACACCATTGGTTTCACTTCCGCTACCTTTTGTCTTTAAGAAAAACCATAAAATTAACGCTTAAAGTAAAATCGACGTAGTAACTTTTATTTTACTAGGGCTCTGAAACACCAATTTAGATCAGGCTAGTGTCTTGGAGTAGGGGAGTAATTAACTCTCCAAGACAACAAAACCAAACAAGTAGTTTATCTTGTGATAGAAAAAATCCAATTGTCTCATTTGTACTCTGGGAAAGCTCCTCTTAAAGGAGAAGCACGAGCTCGTGTCCGAACCAGTGAGGGGATCAATCCCCCCTCGTTGGGAATGACGCCAGACACGCACGTATTACAAACGGTAAACCTCGGATTAACCATTGTCGAGGAGCCAGGGGTCACTTGTCGGTAAACCTTGGATTATTGTCAAGGAACCGGCAAGGGGATTGAGCTTGATACTCTGCCCTTGCGTGCTGTCGGAGTGTAGATTGTTCCCCCAGGTGCATTTGTTGCGGTTGGTAACCTTAGTGACCGTTATCTTTAGGATTCTACCGAGGTGACGGTGGAGGGAAGATCCCAATGTACCTGGAGCAGACGTCGGCTAGACTCACTTGGATTTTCCGGGGGGTTCACTTCACTCGAGACGGTTAAAGTGGAGGAACTTGTGCCGGTCTATTCATTAAGCAGGTTGCCGGGGTAACTGTTCCACCCGCCACTTCTGTATTGAATCCGGCGATGTTGGGTTTCATCACCAACTAGCGTTTTCGGTCTGGAAGGCTACTGTTTGTGCTTGGTTTGACGCCCTAGATTCTTTAGGCGTGTGATTCAAATTTGTTTGGTTCTTTAGAGACTTTAGGTGGTTTGATTTGAGATTTTATTTTGTTTTCGTGTGTAGTAGTTAAAAGTTTTTAACTGTGGCGGAATTACTGAGACAGTCCCGTAGACTTCGGGGCCAGTCTCCTGAAGTTGTTTCTGTGGCCGAATTGTTGAGAAGATCCCATAGACTTAGGGGTGAACCTCCTCGAGACGACCCCAGTAATCTAGAGGGTTTGAAGGTCCTTGTAACTCCTCCTAGTGGCAGTAGAGTAGGTTCACCTGAAGAAGGAGAATCTTCCTTGGTAGTCCATTCAGATTACCAAGGCTTAGAGACAGGTTATAATCCCCAAGCTGTTACAGTTTCTGAGCTTGTTAGTTTTTCGTCTACTAGTGATACAGGCGAAGAACCTGAAATATCTGAACCTGTTACTCCGACTTCTAGTGTTCCAGATTCACCAAGAGTAGAACGAGTTATCACCGAAAATCTTCCTACTGGTCTGATTGCTATCAAAGAACTTGCTCCAGAGGAAGAAATAGGCGTCTCTAACCTTGAAGATCAACTTACTATTGATCTCAGGGAGCGTGAATCTATCTTTTATAGTCCTCCTAGAAGTACTACTTGGTACCTTTCGTTAACCAATTATTTAGACAACTCAGGGGTAGGTTTTTCTACACCTCGTACTCCCTTTCCACCTGGAGGTATTTATACTCCTGTAAATATGTCTGGTCAGTCGTCCGTGTTTACTCAAGCTCCTGAATCTTTCTTACACGGCGGTCCTTCTGTTCCCACTAGGTATCAATCACTTTCTAGTACCTTTGCGGGGGCATCTCCTCAACCCATTGATCATGGGTTATTAGCTGGAAACAGTGGTAATATACCATTGGGTGTAGGATACATTTACATGATGTCAGGCTCAGTTCCCGTTTCCCAACCTCAAGGTGGCCAATTACCGCCTGGGGGGCAGCCTTAATTACCGCCTGGGGGGCAACCTCAAAGGTACACAATTTGTGTCTGGGGGGCAACCTCAAGGTCAGTATGTACCTATGGTGCAATACATGCCTCAAGGTCAACCCCAGCCTCAATATGTACCCCGGAGTCAACCTCAGTATCAATATTTACCTCAAGGATGGCAACCCCAAGGGTATCAACCCCAAGGGTATCAACCTCAAGGTCAAGGTCAACCCCAGTATCCGTATTTACCTCAAGGTCAATACTTGGGTCAAGGTTATCAACCACCTCAAGGTCAGTCATATGTTCAAGGTATGGGAACTGCACCTTACAATTATCAATCCTATCCTCAATTCGGTTATGGATCTCAGTATCCTCAACCTGTTACGGGTCAATACCCCGGAATGTTAGTGTGGGATCCATCACAGGGTCAACAGGTGTTGCAGCCAAGTATACAGTTGGTACCTCAAACTGGACAACCCGTAGTTTCTGGTCCACCCCAGCAACCGCAACCTGTCCAGTCAAATGTTCAAACTTCTGTAACTTCGGTAGTTACTCAGCCGCCAATTGCACCTAGTACTCCATCTCAAACGGCTGCTGCAACTACCGCTACATCTACCACACTTACTTCTGGAGTATCGACGGCTCCAGTTTCTACTGTCTATGTAACCACTCCTCAGACATCTTTACCGTTGTCTGGATCTACGATTCAAACCACGGTCCAGATGCCTACAGGTCAGCCTGGTATAAGTTCGGTTGTCACTACTCAACCTCAATTTGTTCAACAACCGTACCAGGGACAGTACCAACATGGGCAAGCTGTCCAACAGCCGGTTTACCAGTATCAACCGTATCCTGGGTACACTTATCAACAACCCCAGTACGGTCTGGTTAATCCTAGTTTTCCAGGAGGATATAATATCCCTAATGCGACTCTTGTTCCTAGTTATCCTGGATATCCTCCTCCTGGGACTGGTCTTGTGACCCAGAGTTTTAGAGATCCTAACCGACAGTTACCATTTATCGCAACTTTGGATTTACCAGACTTGACACGCCTAACGAACAATCCAATTCAATATCTTCCGTTCTGGCCGCCAATGCCAAATAAGTTGCCCAGTGATATACCCAAGTTCGAAGGTAAGTCTGGAGAGGATCCGTCCAATCATGTGATGACTTACCACCTCTGGTGTGCTTCAAATTCTATCTCGGATGATTCGATCCGCTTACGTCTTTTCCAGCGTACGCTCATTAGTCTCGCGGCCAAGTGGTACATTGAGTTACCATGGGCCTCTTTTTTCAATTTCAGCCAGTTAGCTACCTCGTTCTTAACTCACTTTCAGTTGTCGGTCAGATACGATAACGGCACGGAGCTATTAACTTCACTAAAACAATCGACGTCCACGTATATTTCTGATCACATTCATGAGTGGAGACGTCGAAGAAGGCTAGTGAAAGTTTTTATCCTGGACCAAATCTTAGCTGAATGGTTTGTTAAATCATTATTACCGAAGATTACTGAAGATGTAGCTAAGGCCGGAGTAGTTACTGAGGAGCAAGTCATTGCTCAGGCGCAATACCTTGACTTAGTTTATACTCAGTCGGGTACGTTACACGAGAAGATTCCAGATCTTCCAAAGTCGAATCAAATCGCTGCTGCTCCTTCGGGATCTCATGCCGCTGATGGTATGATTGGTATTGTGAATACAAAGAGCAAGAAGAAGTCTTCCAAGGCTTCAACTACTCCTATAATCACTTTGCCCGATTCCCCGATAGGAGAGTCTTCTCCTGAACTTTCCGCCGATATTCACGCTGTAGAGTCATCTACGGCCAAATCAAAAAACGGTGGAAAGAAGAAAGGAAAGAAGAAGGCTAAAGCAGACAAGGCTCCGAAGGAGAAAATGGAAAAGTCAGAAACCAATGACGAAAAGCGCAAACCTCGATATCCTTGTCTTATTTGTGAAGAGGATCATTTTACGAGAGATTGCCCTCATCGGGCCGAGGTTGTGAAAATAGTCAAAGGTTCTCCCACTCCTGCTGTGTTAAAAGATCCATTTCCAAAGCAGGAGAGTAAGATGATAGGTTCTTCCTCGACTGCCAGTGAAGAACCCATTTTGATGATGTCTCATGTGAGGATTGCGACTCGATCGCAAGATTATGGTAGTAAGAATCCTGTTGATGGTAAGGAAGCAGAATCTTCTCATTCTATCCCATCAACCTCAACTCCTGGTTCTGATCCACTACAGATCGAAAAACCTAACTCGGACTTAGTAATCAAACCGCCCGCCAAGGGTGTACTTTGAAGGTCTGCTTTCAATCCACATGCGAGAGCGGCCCAGAATTACAACATTGTTGAGGACTTAGCTGTTTCACCCTCAGCAATGTCGGCTTTAGAAGTGCTGCAATCATGCCCAGCACAACGAAAATTACTTTTTTCGGCTATCGGAGTTGTTGATGTTCAGGACCCGAACCTGATAATCTTCGATCTAGAAAATAGTACACCGCGTCTACCCCATCAAATGGCTTTCCAAATTCCAGTGATAGTCAAAAACAGGCCTATTCATCGGGCTGTGATTGATGAGGGAGCTTCTACGTGTATTATGTCGATTCAATGTTGGAGATCGCTTGGTTCTCCTTCGTTGAACCAATCCCCGACCATCCTTAAGGCCTTTGATGGCCGTGGGTTCCGTCCGTTTGGTATTCTACAGGAATTAGCTATAGGGGTAGAAGGAAAAACCGTTAGTCTGGATGTGGAAGTGGTTGATGCCCCTCTAGACTACAACCTTCTTTTGGGTCGAAGTTGGTCATATGCTATGACAGCAGTCGTTTCATCGGTCTTCAGAGTAATAAAGTTTCCATATAACGGTAAGATCGTGACCATTGATCAGCTGACATACTTTTCATCCGACCCAGCCTCTTCAGAGAGTATCCAGCATGTCGGTAAGACGACAATCCCCTATAGGGACGTTGGCGTAGGTTTAGTTAAAGATTCCGGTTTACTGGGAACTTTTCCTTTCCCTCCAATCAACGCAGACCCTTCATTTGCATCAATTCATATGATTACATCAGAAAACATTATTTATGATGATCCTTGGATCGTCCCATCTGAATCTGAGATAGACTCATTCGGTGATGCTATGCCTTTGAGTCCATATGAAATTGCTTATGAAGTTGTCATGTCTTTTACCGACTCGCGTTCAACCGAGCTCGACCAAATGAATGTGGTTAGTGAAGAATCACTTTTCACCTCAACCTTAGAACGGATAGCGTTTCCCGAAGTCGTGTCATCTGACGAACAACTTCGCGAAATCCTAAGTGTAGGCGATCTACCATGGGAAGATCTCCATCACATATCTTCGTTTTTACCTAAGGATGATGCTTTTGAAAATGATTTTTCATCTATCTTTACCGCTGAATATTTCAAAGACGCTCAGAATCCAACGAACCATTCTGATTCAGAGTTGAATTTAGGGAATATTTCTCGTACTATTCCCATTGATATTTCAGTGAAGCCCGGAATTGAGGAGAACATTCATATAGGTGCCTCATGTACAGAAGATGAAATCCAAACTTACAAGGCCCTATTCCAAGAATTCCGCGATGTGTTTGCCTGGTCTTACGAGGAAATGCCGGGAATCGACCCTGCCATTGTTGTTCATGAAATAAAGACCTACCCGGATGCTAAACCCGTCCGGCAACGGTTGCGTCAGATTCACCCTCGGAAAGCGGCTGCGATTAAAGCAGAAGTCGAGAAGCTGTTGAAAGCAGGTTTCATTTATCCAATCCCGTTAACGGATTGGGTATCGAATATTGTTCCGGTCAACAAGAAACAAGGAACAATAAGAATCTGTATCGACTATAGGGATATAAATCGAGCTTGTCCAAAAGACAACTATCCTACGCCTTATATCGATCAAATTATTGATGATTGTGCTGGAAGTGAAATGTTTTCCTTCATGGAGGGTTTTTCGGGCTATAATCAAATCAATATTCTACCTGCCGACCAACCAAAAATGGCATTCATTTGTCCATGGGGGACATTTTCTTATTGCAAATTACCTTTTGGGCTTAAGAATGCCGGAGCCACTTTTCAACGGGTGATGTCTTATGCATTTCATGACATCAAGCACATTGTGCAACCGTACCTCGATGATTTGCCTGCTCATTCTTTATATCGAGCTGATCACCTTGTCCACTTACGAGCAATCTTTATGAGGTGTAGGCATTATCGAATTCGGTTGAATCCCCACAAGTGTGTTTTCTGTATAGAGACGGGTCGATTGCTGGGATTTGTTGTTTCAAAAGCCGGCATTCGCGTCGATCCCTCGAAGGTTGAAGCTATCATCAAATTTCCTCCTCCTTCGAGTTTGCGCCAACTCCAAAGTTTGCAAGGGAAAGCGAACTTTTTACGCCGATTCATTCTAAACTACGCCGAGGTCACTAAAGGTTTTACACGGTTGTTGAAGCAGAACGCTCAATTCTTTTGGGACGAGATTGCCCAACAATCTTTTGATGCACTTAAACACGCGTTGACCCATGCACCGTTATTGCATCCTCCCAACTACAACCAGGACTACTTCTTATACCTCGCAGCTTCGCATTCCACCATTGGAATAGTGTTAGTTCAAGAAGATGAATTCGGAGCGGAACATGTGATATATTATCTTAGTAGGACATTAAACCCCACTGAGCTAAAATATTCGCATGTGGAGAAATTGGCCCTGGCAGCCGTTCAAGCTGTCCAGCGTTTTCGTCACTACATTCTTCTCCGTAAAACTACAGTCATTTCGGATTGCAACACTATGATTTATATCTTGACAAAACAACTGTTAGGGGGCAAGTACTCTAAATGGATCGTTATCCTGCAAGAGTTCGACTTGGAGTTCGAGAAGTCCAAGTCTAAGAAATCCTTAGTTTTTGCGGAACTGATGTGTGATTTCCCGCGTGCTGACACAGAAACTGTGGCAGAGGAGTCCATTGCGGACGAATCTTTGTTTCTTATCAGTACTTTAGATCCGTGGTACGGGGATATAATCATCTATCTCCAAACCCAAACCTTTCGGCCTGAAGCTTCAAAGTCGGAACGTCGAAAAATTCGGTTTCAATCCCAGCAATACAAGATTATTGGAGATACACTTTATCGCCGGGGGGCAGACTTAGTTTTTCGACGTTGGTTAACTCACGAAGAGGCTGAGAGGGTTTTGAATGATTGTCACTCTGGAGCATGTGGCGGTCATATGTCTGGGTATGCCACAGCTCAGAAGGTGTTGCGCGCTGGCTATTTCTGGCCATCTATGTTTAAAGATTGTATCATTGCAGTCCGGAAGTGCCACAACTGTCAAGTTTTTGATCCCAAGATGCGCGCACCACCAGCTCCTCTCCACCCTATAATTGCCGTTGGTCCATTCACCAAATGGGGTATCGATTTTATTACTTGTAACCTTCACTCGGCCGGGGGGCATGCGTATATCATCCTCGCGGTTGATTATTTTACTAAATGGGCCGAGGCGATGCCTACATTCGACGCAAGCGGCAAAACAGCTGCAGTTTTCGTATTCAATCATATTATAACTAGGTTTGGTGTCCCACAAGCAATCATCACTGACCATGGGAGCCATTTTCGAAACATCATGATGACTGAGCTTACAAGCCAGCTTGGTTTGCCACGATAGCTCTACTCTTTATTATCCGCAAGCCAACGGTTTGGTTGAGTCTATCAACAAAGTTCTGGTTATTATGATCCGACGAACCATTGGTATTCATCAGTCGAATTGGCATAACATGTTATTTTCAGCGCTATGGGCATACCGAACCTCAGTGAAAACCTCAACAGGGTTCACTCCTTTCCAGCTAGTTTATGGCTTGGAAGCTGTGTTGAATGCGAAATCCCATCACTTCAAATGGCTGTCGAATTACTTCCAGCTACTTCCGAAGAGGAGAAGCGTTTATTATACTTAGCTAAATTAGATGAGACTCGACGTGACGCTGCATTGGCAATCGAGACTCACGCGAAGCGAATGAAAGCTCAGTATGATAGAAATGTGACCCCTCGAAGTTTTTCGGAGGGAGACCTAGTGCTATTATATGATCAAGCTAACGATAAGCTAGGTGCTGGAAAATTCGTTCCTATGTGGCATGGACCCTACATTGTAAAGTGAAAGCTAGCAAAAGGGGCGTATGAGCTGGTAGATTTTGATGGGGACTCTTTGGGTAAACCCAGAAATGGACTTTACCTAAAGAGGTATTATGCTTAAATGGTGGGTATGGAGAATTTTTAGTTAGGTTAGGTTTTCTTTCCAGCTAGTATGTTTGTTAGTTTAGTTAGTGTGCTTAGCTTAGAGAGTGTGTTTTTCGTCGTTATTCTGGCTTATCTTGGTTTTACTCTTGATATTGCAGATGTCGATGCCTCTCCAAACATACATCGAATTTGCTGATGGTGCTTGTCGTAGTACACGAAATATCTCTTCCGCAGCTTGGGTTATCTATTCGCCCTCTGACGAGTTAGTTTATGGCGTGGGGTAAGCCTCGGTCAAACAACGAACAACATTGCAGAATACAGTGCAGTGGTTGAATTATTATCTGAATCTATTTCATTTGGAATTCGACGTTTGATAGTGAGGTTAGATTCTGAACTTGTTGTATTACAGCTTAATAGAGTATATGCCATTAGAAATCCTGTGTTATTAAGGTTGTTTTTGAGAGTGCGTCTCTTGGAACGTGAATTTGATTACATTGAATATCAGCATATTCCAAGGTCTTTAAATACATTAGCAGATGCAATTGCTTCTCGAATGTTGGACAGACATTTACAATAATCATGCAAGTAAATTTAAAAACATTTCATCACATATGTTAAACAAGATAAGCCAGTAATAGTGATATATATATAGATAGGAGTGTGTCAAAAAATATACATCGTCTTCGATCATAGGTTGAAAAACACCTTATGATCGGCAAAATGATAAGTACAAAAAGTCAAAATGTCACATGTGTCTACAAAAGTGACTAGCCAATCACTGGTGGTGCTCCCTATACGACACCACTGCACGGGCTACCTTGCACAAGAATCTCCTAAACGGGCCAGGGACTGCGACTACATAGCGCTGAAGTCTGATAGGAATATCATCTATGGTAGTCTCAGGTATATCCACCGTCAGGCGCTCTAGATCCTGCTCCAACTCAGCTAGTGACTTTGCAGTCGCGTCCTGTGGAGCTGGTACCGGTGCAACTGGATGTCTCCTCTCAAAAGGCCGGAGGTTGGCTGGGTGTTGTGGACCAACATCTGCATTTTGAAAATTTTTACTGTCATTTTTAAGACGATATGTATATAAAAAACAAAAAATATATATAAATTGAAAACTTGTGAAAAATAAAGTACCTCTGTCGTCCCATTGTTCTCCCTGTGGAAGAACCATGTTCGGATCACCTCGAAAATCTACTCCGGCATACGGAAAGTCCTGGATCGAAAAAACCTGGTCCTCTAACCAGTGAAAGTAACTATCAGGGAATCGAACAACTGCCGTGCCCTCGTCAGGATGCCGGGCCATCACCGTAACCCATCGTATCAGCTTTGGCTCCCGAGGACCCAAGATTTCAACAGTGAGTTGCTGAGGGATCAGCATCGGAACTCTCTCTAAGGCAAAGCTCACAACTAGAGGCCCATATCCAAAGGTCTTCAGTTGTCCGTTCTTTGCCCTAGTCAGTTGGCCCTTCATATTGGCCGACACAGCATCACACCAGTTGAAAATGGTGCCTTGGAAACAGTCAATCGCTATCCGCATTTGGGACCCGGTGGCAATATGTAAAGCGGCTGCACCGCAAATTCTGGTAACCGTGAAAGCTATAACCTTGAGTTCACGCAGAGATATGTGTTTGATTTCTACGCCTTTCGCATGGTGTGCATTGGGTATGCACCAATCTGCCCGGAGACTAGCAAGGGATTGGCCACCCGGCCTAGTCCCGGCTAGATTGAGTTGCTCGCCCCTATTTGGCAAGCCAGTGAGAAAGTATATGTCAGAGGGATCTATCTCGAGCTGGTGCCCTCCGATGTAAAAACATTGCTCATGAATGTTCCATCTCTCAACCAGCCACTCCAAGAATCTCACCTGAGCCCTCATGCCAGGTATGGCCCAGTATTTATATAGTCCGCATGCTTTTAGGGCATCAATGGAAGGTTGATGATTAATTGCGGCTAAATCAACGTCCTCGTGCTCTGTTTCTCTCCAATCCAACATGGTGAGTGCCCTACACACCAAGAAATGAAGATTAGAATTGATTTCGGAAAATTCAAATGGTTGTTTGTGGAGTTTGGGTTTTCAAACTCCGCCTTTCGCGGGGGACGCACCCCGCGTTTAGGATGTAGAGAGTCGGGACGCAGCTGGCCTGAAGGTGGGCTGCGTCCCCCGACCTTTTTCCTGTGTGGGAAAAAGTCGGGGGACGCAGGTCACCCTTAGGGCACCTGCGTACCCCGCAGAGCGATTTTTGAAACCTAAAACCCCCCAAAAATCAAAACTAAAACCTAAAACAAACTTTTAATCGGATGAAATTGAAGAGGAGGATGTTGTGAAATACCTGGAAGAGACGGTGTTCGATTCTGACGGTCGGATTCTCCGCAGCGACCACGGGAAGTTTCTTGCCAAAAGCCCTTTTTTCAACCTCAACAGTAAAATGGTAAAAATGACATGGTAAAAAGTCTTTTTATAGGTTTTTTGGATGAATGAATGCTAGGTTTGTTCATTTTTCACCATGGAAGGATATTTTTCAATGTATTTTTGCCTATCTTAAACAGGTATGAGTAATGTGTCGTTTTTGTGCAGGACAAAGGGATTTAGAGGGAAAATTGTCATTTTTCACGAACCAAAATATCAGAGTCATCTTTTAAGCCCTTTTCTGACTCCTAAAATATGAAAAGATTACCGAGCGTTTCTTTTACACTCGTTAAAACGGAATTAAAAGAACGGTCCCCTTATATCTCTTTTCTGACCGTAAAATCAGAAAAGATTGCCGGGTTTTTGTCGTTTCAAACTCGATACGGAAATAAAACGACGTGTCCTTGATTGCTTTTTACTTTTCAGGTCAGTGGCACTAATTATGAAAGTACTCCTTGGTCGCAAGATCAAGCGGTTCAAGCGGTTTCCCCAGGTATTATTTTCGGGCTTGAGGGACACAAATCTACGAAAAAGTTCAACTTGAAGTCTTCTTAAGTTTTTCAGACTCTCTAAAATTGAAAAACGCCGAGTTTCTCCTATACTGGACTCGTTAAAATTTCACAGTAAAGGACCTGTTCAATTACAAACAGGAACGAACCACTCCTTCCTAGGGTTCGAATCAAAACTAGGTTGGACTCATCCGAAGGATGAGCTTATAATCAAGCATATGTTATCCTCCTCAAGCTTGTTAAAAATAAAGAGGTACTTAACAGAAATGGTGGGGGAAAAGAGAGAAGAATGAGCCTATTTGTTATCTTTTGTCTCAGAAGAAACTTTATTACCACTCTTGAACACGACACTTTTCATTCACCTGGGTTGGGAAATCCTTTACCTCACAGTTGATCAAACCACTTTGAAAGTCTTCAGCCGGGTTCCAGGGATTAACTTTGAGTCGTTTATCACCAAACCATCTATCGTGTCGTTATGTGTTCAAGAGGTCTGCAAACAAAACTTTCATCTGCAAAATACTTGTCATCCATTTGACCATCCCTGAGTCAGTCCTTACAACAACATTTCTTCAACTTGAACAATGATTTCGTGTTGTGGGCTTGCCTGCAACGGGTCGCTTTCTATCGACATCAACACATTATCTAGAGAGATGACTTAGAAATCGTCAGTACCTTGAAGTCTGCATGCATCAATGGCAGGTTTCTCGCCTTTGACGTCAGTTTACATCATTAACTTTCGATCGAAGGACTCCGTGAAATGTTCGACATCAACTCATTCACTCACATCTCATGGATTGTACTAGGTACTTTGAGAACCATTGACATTACTGGTGGTCTCTCTCACACTTGTTAACAGTTTACATCATCGACTGGTAATCAAGTGGTTTCTACCATTTTCGACATCAACTCATTTATTCGCATGGCTAGAATCGTACCAATTCGGGAAGCAGAAATGAAGACCTTGGATCTAGTCTCCACCATCCAGGCTGCGAGGAGTTTTGTATTCATTATCTAAGTAGACTAATCATAAATAGATGGCTGTGTCCATACTGTGTCTACAAAAGTCTATGGTTATGATGTACTACAAGATCATTCCTGTATCAGAGTAGTTAGTCTGTTAGTTAAAGTTTTGATCTGAGTATGGGAATGCCTACCTCAGTGATGATATAATCTTATACATGTATTTTGTGTTGAAAATTGCAGGTTCTGACCAGGCTCTCCACGAGATAATCCTTGAAATGATAAAGCACTTCACTTCCTAGATAATACAAAACCCTAATCTATTTCAGGCTTCGCACTTTAGGGGGCAATCTGTTACACTAAAAAATGTCGCCATGGCTATTTACAGTTATATGGCTCTCAACGGTCATGCTATCCTCTTAGGCAAGTCTTATGCCTCTGCTCTCCATGTCAAACTCCAAAAAGAGAGAAAGTCTTTATAAATGTATTTATCTCTGGGTACGCAGGTTCTCTCAACCTTACCTGCGGGTACGCACCTAATGTTCACAAAAGCTGCGTCCTTGTACGCTCTATATGTAAAGGGGTAGGTGCGTCCCCCTGTAAAGGTCAAAATGCGCAAGTTTCATCTTTAAAAAAGTTACTTGTGGTTTTCTCTCAGGTATTCTTTCGACGTGTATTGAGCGCCTCCAGATGGTTCATGTACCCCTACCAAAGAGGAACTTATCCCATCAATAAGGAGCTATCCCATCCAAGGATTATTCATCATTATCCCCTGAATAACTGGACCAAAATAACTATCCTCTTTAATTACAAAAAGGGGAATTGGATTAAAGGGAGGTAGTAAATCAAAATTTAGTTACATTTGCAGGAATTGGCTTGTGTGAGGAGAGATTGCCATTTTTGCTTTTTATATTTGGAAGTGGGTGAGCTTTGTCAAAGTAAAGGAGAACTCTTGATGGACCCTGGGAGGGACTTGCACAACACCAAGGCTCAGGTTGTAATTGTTCCTTTTGTTTCCTATTAATGCAAATGAGTCCATTCTTCTCAATAACTTGTTATTTATGAGTTGTTTCATGTACTCCTTGGTCTATGTGTTAAATATGTTTTATTCTATGAGATTGTCAAGTGCTATTTAATCGTTTGATTGTTAGTGGATGCAGGTTTCAAAGTGAAGGAGGAGCTCATCCGGATCAGTGGAGCTGGACTGCTACAACAGCATTGGACTACAGGTAGGATCTAAACACTTGATTTCTTATATAGTAAATGCATGTTTAGAGAAGGATTGCTCTTGTTTGTCTTGTTTGTCACTAGAGAGTCTTAGGCTCCTAGGGAGGTTGGTTGTGTCCGCACTATCGACTCTTTCCGCCTGACAACGTCTCTAGCCAAAAGCAATTCTGCTAAAAATGGAGATACCAACAACCTTGGAAATCACTTTGACACCACTTGTTATGCTCTTGACCTGTGAGAAGATGCCAAAATACCAAATATATGAAGAAACACAACCCAAAACACAGAACAAATGAGAAATAACAACAAGTATTTTATTATTTAGAGATGAAAGCAATGTTCACTTGCCTCTTCGAGGGGGTAACCTCCAATAGAGAAGAGCTCTATTACAAAATAAGACATGACGCTCCTCAATGGGGAGTCTCTATCCTTTATATAGGATTCATACATGCAATACCATGGGTCAGTACCATGGTTCTCTTAATACCATCTATCTAATACCATGGCCTGTTTGCTACTAATTGTGGTCCCTTTCTTTAAATGTGGGTCAACCACTTACAATTATTAATATGGGATTTATTGACTCTTTAACTAACTATAATTATGACTCGACCCTATTACATAAATAAGGGGGTTAGGGTTGGACCCTAACAAATTTCATTTCGTGGTTGATCACCGAGAAGCTCAAGACTCGACCACCCCTATGGGATGAAGGTAACCTTAGTGGCCCATCTTAGAAAACACCCTATAGGACTGGTTGTGGGAAAGCAGTTGGTCCTTTACCCCACCTTTCTCAAGACAACTCTACTTGCGAGGAATAGATTCTATCATGTAAGTCTCTTGGAAGGCCATCTAAAATAGTATATTTAGGACTTGTGTGAGGATTTGGATTACGCTTAGGTTAGAGGTTGTTTTTTCTTTTATAGGGTGTGTTTTCTTGAATTAGAGTAGAATATCATTATATTTAGTTTACACTTAGCACCACTGCACCAAGTGTTTTCTTGTTGTTTGTTACTCTTTTCTCTTATCATCACCCTTTAGTCTATTGAGTTATCTTTGTCTTAACACCATTGCGCACCTTAGGAATTTTTCGTGGAGACTTCATCACCTTCGCCTCTAGCTTCCTTTCAAAAATCTTACTCCCTCTCATCAAGTTCGAGCCCATCCTCCTTGTCCTCCATTAAGTCCCCATACTGACTCTAGTTCTTATGCTTGTTCTAGTTCTTCTTTTGATTATGCATCTTCCCACCCCCATACCACCACCATGTCAGGCACCAATGTGGGTGGTGGAAACCCAAGTGGTAACCAAGTTAACCCCATGGGGGAAACCTCTACTTGCTTCCTTATATGGTTCGTTTGAGCCTCCTTGATTTTGGCTAGCTCATAAACAATCCTCTTCTCCATATCCAAAATTAGCCTCCTATGCCTACCAAGCTTCCTTCTGACATCCCCAAGTTTGAAGTTAATCATGGAGAAGACCCCACAAATCATGTTCACTCTTTTCACATGTGACATTCATCAAATTCCATTATCGAAGACTCCATTTGTCTTCATCTTTTCCAATGAACCCTAACTGGATCTACTTCCAAATGGTATGTGTACTAACCTCATGCCTCCAATTCCACCTTTGCACCTCTTGAATTTTTTTTTCTCTCATATTTACAGTTATCTCTCCTCTGTGACATAGGTACGAAACTCCTGACCTCTATTTTTCAAACTTTTTCCACCCTCCTCTGTGTCCATTTTCAATAATGGTGAAAAAGGAGGAGCATGTGTAAAGACTCTGAGTTCTAAGACTATGTATACATGAATTGGTTTCTAAGAACTCTTTCCCCCCCATAGGTAAAGATGTTGCCTCTCACTTCCCTCAGATTAAGGAAGAAGCTCTCTCTTACACGTAATTTTGTCACCATTAGGAAAATGATCGATAGTCTGGATCTCTCATTATCTGATGAAATGTTCCAAGCATTCCCCTACAATGTTGGAAGAAAAACAATCACAAAGACAACAATAATCCTGGATGGCATTGCTAGAAAACATATTTTTAAGAACTTGTGCAATTTCCTAGCCATCTCTTGTGCAAGCATAGTTTTAACCATTGTGGCCTACGCAATTTAGCGCTCTATATTCCACTAAAAACTAAACAAATCTCTTTAAAAAGGTGAAAATAAAAAGTGATTTCTAGAAGCTATGTTGGAGGAATATTTCCCAACTGAAGGCCTGAAGCCCCTACATACTTGAGCATCATCCCTCTTTTCATGGAGAAAACTCCCTCCCTTTATGGAACTTTAATCCATATCTTTATGGATCTCATCCCTTGATAAGAGGATCTCAAACCTCCTCTTAGCCTATAAATTCAAGACAGACCAGAGGATTAAGGGGGGATTATGAATGTAAAATTATATTGCTAGAATAGGGTTGGAAATATTGTCATGTAAGGGGAGGATTGGAGACCATTAGGAGGAGGCTTACATCATCAAGGCTAAGGTTGTATTTCTTCTTCTTGTTCAATATTAATACAAGAAGTTGTTTCTTTTCTACTTTCACTTCTTCTAATGTTCTTTGCAAAGCTCCTTGATATTTTACATAGTTTATAATTGAATACTAGTTTAATCTTATGATATATGCTATGTTGCAATTTCCATTCACTTTGTGTTTCACCTTTATCTATGTTATGCTTTTATGCCTTGTTTGTTTATGTTTATGCTAATCTTCTCTTGAAACAACAAGGAAAGGATTTTGAAATCATTGGAAGGACTTCCAAACGAATTTCATAGAAAGGTAAGAGGCTCTTGGATACTTTGTACTTCATATTTTAGATGTAAATTAAGGAAAGGTAGCAGTCACTTTTTTGTTTGTTATTAGATCTCTTTTGAATCTAGGGAGATCGTTATTATCTGCAAGAGTGCTTTGTCTACCATAAAAAAATGTCAAACATATTGGGGAATGAATTTTTCTTCATTATGTCCTCCTGTGACCTCTTATTAATTTTTGTAGCCTTGTTTGACTGTGTTTTGAACCTTGAAAGTTTAAAGTTTTTTTTTTTTTTTGCTTTGCTTTTATTTTTTTCAAGGGTTTTCTCGATTTTGCGTAATTTATATTTAGCAAAAGTGCACAAAATTTCATATGTTTCCTTTAGCAATAATGTGTCTATGCATTGAATTTAACTGGTTACCTGCACAAGTCTCTGAAATTTTTGAAAAAATAGTGTTTCCGTCTGCTGAGTCTATAAATTTTTTGTTACTATTATTTCTTGATCTATTTACATTCTGAAAAAGTCCACTCTTTTTTTATTTGATGTTTTGAGTTGCCTTCTTGAAAAATTACTCATCTTTTTAAATTAGGGTTGAAGGTTTGATTTGGTGAATTATTGATTTATCAAAAGAAAGGTTGGTCATTGCTAGAATATTTTATGTCTATTTTTTTTCTTTCAATAGATCAGATTAAGTACTTTTTTTACCTGATTCCAAAGAATCATTAGCATTGGTAAAAAGTAGTGTTTTTCAAGGTGAGCACTTTTGATTTAGAATTGTTGTTTTGAAGTGAATAGTGATTATTCCTTTTTATAAGACAACACAAAATTGTGCTTACATTGATTCATAATTCATTACATCAAGTTGAAATTATGGCTTGTGTCTTTTGAAGGAGGAATTAATTGTTTGATTTTGGGTATGCAAGAAGTTGTTGAGATTAAAATTTTTCATTTTTTAACCTGGATTTTAAGGAAATTAGGTTGCATTTTAGAAAATGATTCATTGATTCTTGTATTGTTTAAAAGTGAATGAAACCTCTCTCCTTACTTAGTTAGGATTCATCAAAGTGAAAATATTACATTATCATATTCAATTGCATTCTGTTTTGAGTCAAGTTATAACACCACCAGTTTCATATCCATCAACCTACTGAGTAAACAACAATGATAATAAAATAAATTAGACTTTTTATATTTCTAGGGCTCATTACACCTACATTAGATTAAATTGTAGGGCTTTGGAATAGGAAAGTGAGTTAACTTTCCAAATTTGCAAATAAACAATAGAATCTTGTGGTAGGGAGTAAATCCATCTATTACAGTTTGACTCTAAGAAGCTCCTCTTACATGAGAGTTAAGCACAAGATCATATCAAACGTAGTGAAGTGATCAACATTTCTTCAATGGTTACAGTAGTGTGATTTACATGCATTGAAAATGGTAGCGAAAGGTTCTTGGGAGTCACTTGAAGGATAAACCTTAGATTAACCATGTCGAGGAACCTTCAAAAGGATTAAGATTTGTTACTCTTCCCTTGTGTATATGTCCAATATGTGATTATTCCCCAAGTCAATTTGTTGTATGTAGTAACCTTAGAGACCATTATCTTAGGGCTTTTACCCAAGGTGATGGTGGGGGGAAAGTCAATGTTTTACTTGGATCACACATTGATTAGACCCACTTCAACCTTTTAGGAGGGTATTATTCACTTGAGATGGCATAAGTGAAGTTACTTGCACTAGATCGTGTCCATTAAGGAGGTTGTTAGTGTAACTAATTCCACCTACTCTTTCTCTATCCACTTTTCACATTGATCACTACGATGTTAGGTTTCATCACCAACTAGTGATTTCGCTATGAAAAGGTTGTTTTCATCGTTTGACTCCTTAGATTTACTAGTGCGTGTTATTTGTTTGTTTTATTTTTTGTAGACCTTATGTTGGGTTGTCTTATATTCTTTCCACGTAGTTAACAAGGGGTTTGAGGTGTACCCGTAACCCCACTTTATGGGGTCTGGGGTAGCGCCCTAGAAAATTTTGGTTTTGGACCCTATGTTAGGTTGGGCGGACCCACCTATGGTTTTGTGCATGATTTCCACACATGTTTTTTGGACGCGATGGTTTTCAGTCCATGGTTTTGGACGCAATGGTTTTCGGTCCATGGTATTGGATGCTTCGACATGTATAAATATGTATTGTAACATTGAAAGGAAAATAATAAAAAATCAAGCTGGTAGTCCCTGTTTTAGGATCCAGGGGAAATCTCTGTGTATATGTGTTCTTCTCTTGCATTATTTATTTTCTGTTTTTTAGAATTCGTATGTGGAATTCGTATGTAGGTGATTTCTGTACAGGGTTAAAACCTACATTTGGTATCAAAGCAGATTTGGCTTCAAGGGGATGCCTTTGTTGCTAAGGGGTTTTGCTTGGGCCTATGGTAGACCCTGTTCAGTGGGAGATCTGCGAGATCGATTCTAGTGGTGAAAGAAGATGGTGAGCAGTGGAAAGATAGAGATCGAGAAATTTAATGGTCAGAATTTTGGGTTGTGGAACTCAAGATGGAGAATCTGTTGGTGGATAAAGATCAGTGGATCGCGGTAGATCTAGGTACTAAACCAACGGGAGTGTCCGATGAAGAATGGAAAAAGTTGGATCGAAAGGCAAAGAGCACAATATGATTATGTGTCTCAGATTTAGTATTGTTGAATGTATCCGAGGAAGCTACGAAGAAGGATTTGTGGGACAAATTAGGGACTTTGTACCAATATAAGTCTCTGGCGAATAAACTGTTCCTGCGAAAAAAACTGTATAACCTGAGAATTAGAGATGGAGACTCAGTGACAGAGCATCTGAACGCATTTAATATTGTGGTAAGTCAGTTAGCATATGTTGATATTAAAATTTCAGATGAAGATAAGTGCATCAGTTTGTTGTGTTCTCTACTAGATTCGTGGGATAGTCTGGTTATTGCAATAGGTAGCAATGCAACTGCCTTGCAGTTTGATGAAATAGTCTCAGCCCTGCTGATGGAGGAGATGAGATGGAAAATATGGAGAGCCAGAATGGTAATGCCTTGTCTGTATGAGGACGTTCCCAGAATAGAAACAAAAATAAGTCATCGAGTGGGAGATCTAAATCTATAGGGAGATCTAAATCTCTAGGAAAACCTGTAAAGGTGGTGTGCTGGAAATGCGGCAAGGAAGGGCACTTCAAAAGGGACTGTAAATCTAAAGCTCCTGACAAATGAAAGGGATCTGATGATGTTCCTTCTGCAGAGGCAAAAGCCACCTCAGATGAAGGTGGGGATGTGTACTTGGCTTCTTCAAGTACACATGTAGATCATGAGGCATGGTTGATTGACTTAGGTGCATCCTTTCACTTCACTCCCCACAGAGAGTGGTTCTGCAAGTATGAGAAATACGATGTTGGCGATGTCTTCTTAAGGGATGATAGGAAGGCTAGAATTGTTGGTTGTGGAAAAGTAAAGTTGAAATTGCAAGGTGGAAGAGTTCGAACACTTCCAAGTGTTCTGCATATTCCTGCATTGGCCAGAAATCTGATTTTTGTAAGCAAGCTAGATGATGCAGGTGTACAAACAGTGTTCGAGAAGGATACCTGCAAGATGGTTCAGGGAGCACTGGTATTGATGTGGGGAGTTCAGATTGGAACTCTGTACAAGCTGCAAGGTAGCATTGTTACTGATGGGTGCAATAGTTCTGTGGTTCCTGAAAGTGGAGCAGAAGATCTAGTGGTCTCTGAAGAGAAGACCATGCTGTGGCATCAAAGGCTTGGACATATTGGAGAGAAAGGCCTTCGAATACTTCATGGTAAAGGTATGGTAGAAGGTATGAGTAATAGCTCTCTGGATTTTGATTCCTATGAAAATTGTGTATATGGGAAGCAGAATCGGGTGATTTTCCCCTTTGGTAGTAAGAGGGCGAAACAAATATTAGAACTTGTGCACAGTGATGTATTTGGACCTGTGAAGGTTCCATCACTGGGTAAGTCTGTGTACTATGTATCATTTATAGATGACTTCTTAAATAATTTAAGGCTCTTGTGGAAAATCAAACAGAGAAGAAGATAAAGGTGTTGAGGACAGATAATGGTGGAGAGTTTTGCAGTAAGGAATTTGAAGAATTCTGTAAGAAGTGTGGTATAGCACGACAGAAGACTACTTGTTATAGACATTTTTGTGCCTAACATCATGGAGCATGAAATGTCAATAATCTGAGGGATCCAAAGTCCCTAAACATGTTGTTCTTACCCTTAGAGGAACAAGGTCTGCAAACCATAGCACTGAGAATCGGTTCTCCACTCAAAAACACTCAAAAACAGGCTATTTCTGGATCATGTCGGCTGCTCCACTGAGCATCTGCGCTGAATGTCAACTGCTCCTCCTTGTACCTGCGCTGAAGGTCAAATCTAATGAAGGCTACCTGCGCTGGGCGAGATTGGCCAAGTGGCACAGTCATTCTGCAAGGTGTCAACTGCCCAGGAAGCTTCCAAACTGACACTTGGGTCAAGGAATTCGCCTAGTGATGAGTAAGAGGGTCTTGATCTCCAAGTGGAAGCAAGATTCTCCAAGTGGACTCAAGAACTGAAGATTAACTAAAGTGGGAGAGGACACAAGTCAGCTTCAGGCCAGTCTCAAGATGACTCATCCTTTCTCCAAAACCCTATATATAGAGCTCTCTCATGAGGTCTAAGGAGGCTAGAATTTTGTGCAAGTAAGGAAGTGCTGTTGGTTTGTGATTAGAGCTATTGGGTGTTTGCTTGAAGGAGGTGAAGAGGAGATTTCTTTCAGCTGGGAGGTGTTGCTGGATTGGGCCCATTGTGGTTGTAACTCTCTCAGAACTTTACTTCTATTATCAATAAAGTATTCGAGATTCTTCTATGTGCATGTGTCTTTATGATGAATATATGTTTGTACATTTGATTTATGCTAATCCTATAATCGATTATGGATGTATGCTTCTTGTAGTTTCCTTTTCTTGTGCTTTTACAGGATCTGTGTGTAGCTGGGCCGGTGAAAGGGCAAGGAGCTAGGAGCAAGCAGCAAGGAGTGAAGACTGGATCGACTATAAGCGCAAGATAACGGTTAGTAGATCATCCTTTTCTTCCCTCTCTCATCTCACAAAGAAGAAACTTTGAATAGCTTTGCATTCAGTTGTTGCTGGAGTACTATCACCTTCAGAGTAGGGATAGAGGCATTCTGCATTAGATACTTTTCCCCCCAACAAAATGGCGACTCCACTGGGGAGCGTATCTTGTTAGTTTGTTGTGTTTCTTGCTATTCATTTCATAAACAAGGAGAGTACCGAATCGAACTGTGTTTGAATCCATCAAACACAAAGTAGAGGGCAGCTACTCTGGCTCAGTTTCTGAGCAAGTTTATGATTTGAAGAGCTGATCCACAAGGACTCTAATAAGCTCTTAGTGATAGCTTTTCATCCTCCTTTACATCCCTTAGTGTGTCCTTGACTGATAGCTTCTGATTTGAGCAAAAACTGTGAATTTTTTAGCAATCTGTGACCCGGAAATCAAGACGGACGAAAGTCTCGTTCTTCATTGCAGGTTGTACACTAGCAGTCTGCATTTCAGCGCAGTTCCCGAAGGGGCTACCTACGCTGAAGGTCAAACAGGCAGTGTTACACCTGCGCTGGACCAGTCTTGGCTTGAGTTCCTGGGGTTTCCTGCTGTGTCTTGATTTGTTTTCACTGTTGTTTTTGTTGTTTGCTGCCAGTCAGTAGGCCTATCTGAAACCATCTTCCTTTGTCATTATTCCGCCTCAGTTGTATAAAGAAACTGTATTTGTTCTTTTGTATTTCTTATGTCATTTGCAGTTTCCCATAACAAAAGTGAACCAGTCTTGCATTGACCTCTTAGATCTAGACCTATGATTAAGTGTCGTTTCTGATTTTAAGAGTTAGCTTATTTGTTGTTCATAGCTGATTGAGTTTGTCGCTTTCGTTATATGGTTTGAATTTACATATTTCTAAGTGTCGAAACAAGTAAATCTTAAGGTGTCTTTTGATTTTGGACGAACTTGTTTGCTTTCGCTTGAAATTGAATTCAAAGTTATACAACAGCTTTCTTTTTGCATTTCATCAACATTAAGAAAGAGAAAAGAAATACTTGCATTGTGCATGTACATTATGACAGTTTGCATGTTGATTTAGGAAAGTGCATTAGTGTGTGCTCTATGATCTGTGTGAAAAGGTGTTATCTTCCTTCTCCCTCAGTAGTTAAGGTTTTCAAAGTTGAAAGATTGAAAAGCTTGCTTATCATCTTAGATTGCATTCAGGAGTGTTTCTATACATCTCGTGGTGATCCATAAAGGCAAACTGCTAAACAATATCAACCTTAAAATAAATTGAATTTACATAACAACGCATTGAAACATAACGCAAACATCTAGAGGTCTAAGCTAGAGACGTGTTCCGGCGTCGTTAAACGTGGTATCTTAGCATTGAGTGGTTGGGTGATTCCTCCACGGTGAAGCGATAAGTATCAATACGGACTTGTGCTCCCACGTACCGTCGCGTATATATTGGGAGACCCCTATAGGATCAAAGCCTTTATCCATAGGAAACCGTGTCGGCCGCCCTACTGATCGCAATGCAGTGAACACAGCATTCACGAAGATCGACCACTCGTACCGTAAAACGTATTCTGTGGTTTTGCGAAAGGTTTGGCACACCCTCTGCCTAGAACTCCAGAGCAGTTTCTTTTGGCCTTTTTCAAACTCTATAACTGAAAAATTCCATCCGAGCATTTGTCACTTCGGGCTCGTTAAAACATCGAAGGAGACTAGAGTCATCTTTAGCTTTTTCTCGACTCTTAAAAAGTGAAAAAGCAAGTTGTGTCTAAGCGTCGTTATAAAATTTATTTTAAACGGAACATAATCACCTCCTATTCCCGCGTTGATCTTAAGTTGAGAACATGGAACGCCCCAACCAAGGAACTCCACATGATGGAAGTCCTAGTCCATTCTCCTCTTGGGGAGAAGTTGGTGCGCCCCACATGGCCACATTGTCGCTTCCAGGACTGACAATTGGCCTGCCGGTTTGGCTATTCTCAACTAGTGTAGTTCAGAACACCATGGTTCCTGAGCAGTCGAGTCAACAGTTAGATGAGTCTAGAGCATCCCACCAGCCTTCTACTTCCTCTAACCCTTCCTCCAATCCTTCATCTTCAAAAGGTAAAGCTGGCAAAAGCCAAGCTCCCATGGAGAAGAAGGAGAAGAAGAAGAAGGAGCCTAAGGCGACTGGGGGCAAGCAAAAGACATCTAACAAAAACCCACACACGGCACAGACCGGGCCTAAATCGCCATGTGTCATATGTAGAGGAGACCACTTCCATAGAGATTGTCCCTGTATTCCCCGGATACTAAGGGACTGGTCACCTCGTTTGCACAATTCGGGAGCATCAACCTCTAATAGCCATGTTGATTGCTTACCGTCAACCAGCGAAAGTGAAGGTTCAAGACAAAGAGGGGGAGCAAGATCCCCCTGCAGGCTGTGTGAAGGCGGTCACGCCATCCACCGTTGTCCCTTCTTAGACGAAGCGAAGAGAGTTTTGGAAGATCGTCCGGTTTCTTCGGTAATACTTCCTCCTGGATACAAAAAACTCGTGCCAAGTCCTTCATTGGTTGAAAATACAGCTGGCCCGCTCAAGTGGTCAGCTGAAGCGTCAGTCATTGAAAATGAACCTACTGAATCCGGACCAGACGAAAGTCTAAAGGTCGATACAGCAGTTGACCCGGTTCTTCCTCCAGAGGTTTCATCCTCAAATGACACCGTCACTGAAGATTCATCTTCAAATGACACCCCCATGGAAGAGAATAAGGATGACACCATCCAGATTCTTTTCGTCAACACAGATTCTGATGAGCATCAGGGCAATGCGCCCATTCCTTTATCGCAGGAAGGAACATCGTCAGGATCGTATCCGGCCGTGTATTCGGTCCCACCACCAAGCAACCTGGTTGTGTCCTTTGATTGGAACCAACTGGGCAGACCCCGGTTACCAGCCAGTATACCATTCAGAATCATAGTCCAAATTTATAGAATGGTGATGGCTGGAACTATCATTGATGAAGGGGCATCTGTGAGTATCCTTTCTTCTGTTGCTTGGAAAGCACTGGGTTCCCCGGCGCTTTTGCCTGAGATGAGAAATCTCTCGGGCTTTGATAAAGGAACCAGTCGACCATTAGGGATCCTCCCCAATGTGCCTGTTACATTGAAAGGGAAGACCGTTAATATGAACGTGATGGTCGTTCAAGGACCCTTGGATTATAACCTACTCCTTGGACGTGACTATATATATTGCATGGGAGCTATAGTCTCCTCACTCTTTAGAGTAATGTGTTTTCCACACGAAGGAAGGGTGGTCAAGCTCGTAGACCAACTTTCATTTCCGGGATCACGCATCGCAAATAGTCAAATACCAATCCTCAATGGTCTATTCACCCAAGAAATGTCTCCACCCCCAGTCCTCCTTCCCGATGAATGCGAGTGATTCAGAAAGATAGAACTGGAACCCAGGGGGCATGCATCCTGGTCTGCTTTGGGCGGAAGAAACCTTGGGTATAAAGTAGAATTTCCGCGAAAGAATATGACTAGTCCGTACCCCGTCCGTGGATGGAAGAGGGGTTGTTCTAGAATAGGATTCTTTTGATAAGGTTACTTGTCTGACAAGTGTCACTCATCTTTGTCTAAAAAGGTAGGCTACCAAGGAAAGAGATTCTATTGCGGCAGCAAATGGTAACCGTCTTTGGGTAAAAGGCAAGCCTCACCCATTAAAACTATGTTTTAGAGGATAAGTAGGGGCAGCCCCCAAAGAAGGGGACTCTTTTGCTGCAACAAGTAGTAACCATCTTTGAGTAACCTAATGATAGACACCGCCGAAGAAAGAGTTTCATTTGCGGCAGCAAATAAAACCATTCTCTGGGTAACCAGAAAGAGGCAAGCCTCACCCTTTGAAACAAATGTTTTATCGGATAAGTAGGGGCAGCCTTGAAATTTTACTTTATACCTGGGGGCATGCAAACCTTTTGGAGTGCAAGCAAAGAGCGGTTATTTATCTGCTTTTTGGATTAGTCGTTTCCGAACTTGCATAAAGAAAGGATGAGGGGCAAAGGTCAAAAATTGCCAAAGAGCATAGCTTATGTGAGGTGCAAGCTCTATAAAAATTGGAATCTTGCAGGAAGACATTTCTTATCTTATGACTAGTATATCGAGTAGTTTTAGCATAAAGTTCATGCTCGTTAAAAAATAAACGCAAGATCCGAGCAGTTTTAACGCGCTCTTCATGCTCGTTAAAAAATAAATATAAGCAGTGAGCAATGTTTCCCCCAGAGTTTAAGCTCATTTTTAAATAAAAAATGAACCTATTCCGGTAAATAACCATTGTGATCGTAAATTTAATTAGCCATAAAAGCCTTGGTCGTGTTTCCACCCGCCACCTCCATTTCATTTGGCCAATCATTCACCTCCATATGATTGTTTACCCTTTTTGAGGAACAGCTGCGAAGAGTGATTTCACTTAGCCATCCTTGTGACACTGCCATGATTGGAAAGTTCCAACCTGTACCTGGAATCCACTGCTATCCCTGTTTATCACTCGTTCCTCAAAAGACGAGTCTTCTTTGAGCTCTTTTCATCTGACTCGTAAAATATGAAAAGTTTGCCGAGTTTTGGCCTTCCAGCTTGTTAAAAGGACCGGAAGAGCTATCCCTCCTCTAGATTTTAATCTTTTTGGACTTGAGGGATTATTGCACAAAAAGGTCGAGCGCTTGTTTTATTCGGCTCATTAAAGTAATCGAAAACTCATCCCTTCTGTATTGTTTTATACTTTTTCGGACTTAAGGGATTAGATGACGAAAAAGGAATTTTGGAGTTAACTTTCTGTACCTTTTCAGACTCTCTAAAAATGAAAAGGACCGAGTTTTCCTTGTCGTTAGACTCGTTAAAATGATTAAATAGCGACAAACTTGTCTTTAGACGAGAACGAGTTTCCCTATCGCTAGGCTCGTTAAAACATAGCGATGGGCTTGCCCGAAGGGCAGGTTATAGAACAAGCATATGTTATCCTCCTCAAGCTTGACAAAAATAAAGAGGTACTGGTCAGAAATGACTGGGGAAAAATTGAGAGAACCTCGAAGCTTTGATGGTAGCAAGTCACTCTTGAACATGACACTTTGTCCTCTGTACCACATCGGGTTGGGTTGTTTCATTCACCGGTCTCATCACCATGGTCCTCGCCAAACCATCCGTATTTCGGGTAATGCTACCGATCCATCACATTAGTGTCGTTATATGTTCAAGAGATGTGTTCAGAAAGAGTCAACCGTGTCCCATCCACTGCCATACGTTATCCTTCATCCACCCATGATCGCCACCCTGAATCATATCTCACAGTTTGTTTTCACCTCCACTAAAGTCATTAGCTCCGTTCCGTGTCACTGATGTGGGATTCATTAAGGCCCTCCTTTGATAGATCGCTTCTTGTCGACTTCAGCTCATTATCCAAGAAGTTGATCTAGGAACACCCCCCCCAGTACTTTGAAGCTTGCATGCCTCAATGGCAAGTTTCTCACTTTCGGCGACAGGTATACATCAATGACCTTCGACCAAAAGAGTTTGCGTGGTGTTCGACGCCAAGTCCTTTATTCACACCACGTGAATTGTACTGTAGTACCTTGAGGGTCATTGTCATTATTGGTGATTCCTCTCGCGCTTGTTAACGGTTTACGTTATTGACCGGTAATCAAGCGATGTCTTTCCATGTTCGACTTCAACACAATTCTCACATGGATCGACTTGTACTTAGAGTGAAGATCGAACGAGATTGAAGACCCCGAATCTAGTTTCATCCATCCGGGTTGCGATATATATTCAGGAAATATAAAGACATTTGATATGTACATCATTACAGCAGATGATCATCCTACTCAAAGGATGATAATTTCAGCAGAGAATTATCAGTCTATCATCAGACGGTCGTCTGTTATATGTACCAAAATGAATTTATAAAGCTGAGCATGGGAATGCCCGCCTCAGCTAGATCATGAAAGCAGAATGAAAAATAATGTATTGTATTGTATTTTATTGCAGGGCACCTCTCAGCCGATTGAATGAACTTCGGATCCTCCTAATAAAGCATTTCACCCGATAAACGACCTCATACTTTAGGGGGCAACTGTTATAGACATTTTTGTGCCTAACATCATGGAGCATGAAATGTCAATAATCTGAGGGATCCAAAGTCCCTAAACATGTTGTTCTTACCCTTAGAGGAACAAGGTCTGCAAACCACAGCACTGAGAATCAGTTCTCCACTCAAAAACAGGCTATTTCTGGATCATGTCGGCTGCTCCACTGAGCATCTGCGCTGAATGTCAACTGCTCCTCCTTGTACCTGCGCTGAAGGTCAAATCTAATGAAGGCTACCTGCGCTGGGCGAGATTGGCCAAGTGGCACAGTCATTCTGCAAGGTGTCAACTGCCCAGGAAGCTTCCAAACTGACACTTGGGTCAAGGAATTCGCCTAGTGATGAGTAAGAGGGTCTTGATCTCCAAGTGGAAGCAAGATTCTCCAAGTGGACTCAAGAACTAAAGATTAACTAAAGTGGGAGAGGACACAAGTCAGCTTCAGGCCAGTCTCAAGATGACTCATCCTTTCTCCAAAACCCTATATATAGAGCTCTCTCATGAGGTCTAAGGAGGCTGGAATTTTGTGCAAGTAAGGAAGTGTTGTTGGTTTGTGATTAGAGCTATTGGGTGTTTGCTTGAAGGAGGTGAAGAGGAGATTTCTTTCAGCTGGGAGGTGTTGCTGGATTGGGCCCATTGTGGTTGTAACTCTCTCAGAACTTTACTTCTATTATCAATAAAGTATTCGAGATTCTTCTATGTGCATGTGTCTTTATGATGAATAGATGTTTGTACATTTGATTTATGCTAATCCTATAATCGATTATGGATGTATGCTTCTTGTAGTTTCCTTTTCTTGTGCTTTTACAGGATCTGTGTGTAGCTGGGCCGGTGAAAGGGCAAGGAGCTAGGAGCAAGCAGCAAGGAGTGAAGACTGGATCGACTATAAGCGCAAGATAACGGTTAGTAGATCATCCTTTTCTTCCCTCTCTCATCTCATAAAGAAGAAACTTTGAATAGCTTTGCATTCAGTTGTTGCTGGAGTACTATCACCTTTAGAGTAGGGATAGAGGCATTCTGCATTAGATACTTTTCCCCCCAACACTACTCCACATACACCTTAGCAAAATGGAGTTGTAGAAAGAATAAATAAGACATTGATGGAAAGGGCAAGAAGTACGCTCAATGGTGCCGGGTTAGGACAGGAATTCTGGGCAGAGGCGGTGGATACTACATGTTACCTGGTCAATAGGTCACCTTCATTAGCATTGGAGGATAAGACTCCACAAGAGGTATGGACTGGTAAGAAACCCTCTCTTTCACATTTGAGGGTATTTGGATGTGATGCATATGTACATGTTCCAAAGGAGAAATGAACCAAGTTGGATAGTAAATCTGAAAAGTGCATCTTTATTAGGTATAAGGATGGTTTAAAAGGTTATAAGCTTTGGAACCCAGTCACACGGAAGGTTGTGTATAGTCGAGATGTGGTGTTCGGAGAGGTAAAAGATGTTATTAAACATGAAGTCCAACCAAAGCAACCTGAGAAGATAGAGTTTGAGCTAAAGGAGGAAGAATCAGACTCTATAACAGAGGAGGAATCAAAAGATGAAGAGCCAGAAACTTCGGCTGTGAGAAGATCAGTTCAAGAAAGAAGGCAGCCAAAAAGGTATAGTCCATCTGCTTTCTATTCAAATTTTGCTTTGACTGTTACTGATGATGATCCTAGAACTGTGAAAGAAGCAGTAGATTCAAAGGATGGAAAACTCTGGAAAGAGGCCATGGTTGATGAAATGGCATCTTTGCACAAAAATGAGGCTTGGGATCTGGTGGAGTTGCCGGCTGGAAGGAAACCCATAGGCAGCAAATGGGTGTTCAAGAAGAAGGCAAATGTAGAAGGAAAGGTGGAGAAATACAAAGCTTGGTTGGTAGCAAAAGGTTCTTCCAAAGTGCTGGGAATTGATTTTGGTGATATTTTTTCTCCTGTTGCCAAGGTAACTTCTATTAGATTACTTTTATTTGTTTCTGTTGCTTTTGATTTTGAGGTAGAACAGATGGATGTGAAGACAACATTTCTTCACGGGGATCTAGAAGAGGAAATATACATGAAGCAACCTGAAGGCTTTGCGGTGAAGGGTAAGAAAGAATTGGTATGCAAGTTAAAGAAGTCTATGTATGGATTAAAACAGTCACCAAGGATGTGGTATCAGAAATTTGATACATTTATACGGGGACTTGGCTTCACCAGAAGCAAAGCAGATCACTGTGTGTATTTTAAATTAATTGGTGATCGTGTTATTTATATGGTCTTGTATGTGGATGATATGTTGCTGGTTGGAAATGACAAAGAAATTATCCAGGATTTGAATACCCAATTGTCCTCCAAATTCGTCATGAAAGATCTTGGTGCTGCAAACTATACTTTGGGCATGAAAATTAAAAGATATTGGGCAAAGAGGAAGCTCTGGTTAAACTAGAGAAGTATGTCAAGACAATACTGCAGAAGTTTAATATGCAGGATAGTAAACTAGTGAAGGTTCCTATTCCTGTAGGTGTGAGGTTATCTGTGAACAGTGTCCCAAGACACACGAGGAAGAGGACATGTCTCGTGTTCCATATGCAAGTGCAGTCAGTAGCTTGATGTATGCAATGGTCTGTAATAGACCAGAAATTGCACATGTAGTGGGAGTATTGAGCAAGTTTATGTCAAAACCAAGAAAGGAGCATTGGACAACAGTGAAGTGGGTTTTCAGGTATTTGTGTGGCACAAGTGATTATGGTTTGTGCTACCAAGGAAGACCAGGATTGGATAAAGTGTTGGATATTCATGGCTTTGTTGATGCAGACTGGGCTGGAGATCTGGATCAGAGAAGATCTACAAGTAGGTATGTGTTTAACCTATTTGGAGGTGCAGTTAGTTGGTTGAGTAAGAAACAATCTGTAGTGGCACTATCACTATAGAGGTAGAATACATGGCAGCCACTCATGCAAGCAAGGAAGCAGTTTGGTTGCAAAGATTGTGTTCAAGTATGGGGTTAGTACAGGAAGCTATAAGGATAGACCGTTACAGCCAAAGTGCAATTTTGCTCAAGAAAAGATAGATCAACGCCTTAGAATTAAGCCTCTTCGAGGGGGCAACCTCCTTTACATTACATAAATGAACAATTCTTGGATGATTCAAATGAAAAGACCTCCTTTCTATATATATGAGTCTAAGGGGTCATAACATAATCAGAGCCGACATAACAATAATAATGTAAGGGCACAATAATAACAATAGTGGGCTTATATGTGGCACAATAGTAACAATATGGGCACTACATGGGTACATCAATATAATAAGTGGGTTGTACTAATAACAATAAGGGGTTACACTAGTAGTATACGGGCCTAACATGCCCCTCTCCTTCAAAAAGCGTTGTCCTCAACGCTTGAGTAGTTCTTGATGCTTCTGTATAAAATTCTTGTCCTCCCATGTGGAATCTTCAGCGGGTAAGTTCTTCCACTTGATGAGATACTCTGAAATTGATCGATTTCGTAGCTATCGGGTTCTTGTTTTTATGACTGCTCCAAGTTCCAATATGATTTTCCCTTCTTCTTCAATTTCTGGCAATATTGTTTGAATTAGGACCTTTTGCAACTTTTGAATAAATGGCCATACTTCTTCGTCCTTCTTCCATTCATCCCTTGCTTCGTTTATCCAATCTGGTTGGATAATAGAAATAGCACAAAAAAATGCTTCCACATCCTCATCCTTGAAGAGTCTTCCCATTCAGTAAGGTCACCATTTTTTAAGTGCATGTAGTATTTGCCAACATTTCCTTCTCATAAATAGCTTGCTTGAGATGTAGCAGTAAAAATACCCAATCACCTACATCAAAACATTTTTCACTACGATGTTGATCTACCTGTTGTTTCGTTTGATTTTGCACTGAAGTGGTGTTATCCTTTAAAAGTTGGAGAACTTGTTGTTGATGCTCAATGTGATCTTTCTCTGCTTGAACCTTTTTCTTCTTGATATATCCTTCTATCTCTAGATTTTGAGGAGTGGTAATTTCTTCCAATCCTTTACAAGATATGGTCGGATTCATTTCTTGATGCTCAATGTGATCTTTCACTTCTTGAACATTTTTATTCTTGATATGTCCTTCTATCTTGATAGTTTTAGGAGTGGTAATTTCGACCAATGAATTACAAGATATGGTTGGATTCATTTCTTCTTTCTCAATGTTATCTTTCACTTCTTTCACCTTTTTCTTCTTGATATGTCCTTCTATCTTGATAGTTTGAGGAGTGGTAATTTTCGACCAATGAATTACAAGATATAGTTGGGTTCATTTATTCTTTCTCAATGTGATATTTCACTTTTTGCACCTTTTTCTTCTTGATATGTCCTTCTATCTTGAGGGTTTGAGGATTGGTAATTCTTGCCAATGCCTTACAAGATATGGTCTGATTCATTTCTTCTTTCTTTGGGGTGGGGTCCTAGCGTATATCTTCTTCTTTTGATGTTTCTTGACCCTTTTCTTCCTCCTCTTCATATTCTATGTAAAATAATTTCCTCTCAGCACACTTATGACCTTTAGTGCATTTGCTATCACAATTGTAACAAAGACATTTTTCTCTATTTTCTTCTAATTGCTGTGGTGTAACCCTTGTAGGTTGTGGAAGGCTAGGACAAATAACACTTCCACCTTTATAGTTGTGAGGGGTATGCTTCTTGGTTTCCATAATTTTTCTTTCCACTATGTCAGAAAGCCCTTTTACTCTTTCCAATTGTTGTGGTGTTGCTCTAAAAAAGGTGTTGCTCTTTGTATCCTCATAATGTGCTATCATTTCCTCCGTGAAAATTGACCACGTAACAAGTTTTATATGATAACAAAGCCCTTCATACCATAAAAATTGATCTAGTTCTAAATATGAAGATGCAATACATACCTTTTGTAACAGTGGTACACCATGTAGGTCAAAATATTGCTCCATCTGAAGTATCCAATTTACCGGATCCTTGCCATTAAACTTCCTCATCTTGCTTTTTCTTGATTTTAGGAGCTCGATCTTGAAACGACTGTAACTCTGTACTTTTGGATCTTTAAGTTTTGAAATTATAACCTATAGTAGCCCTCTGTGTGCTCTTTCCAATGCCACAAGTCTGATCCAAATTGGATTCTCCAAAAAAGAGTTATGCACAATCTCCCAAGATGACTTGATTATAGACCTTTCCAGAAGAGCGAACTTGTACGACGTGCCACGAGTCACTGTTTCAACCTTTAGATCTGAAAAATTCATACAAGAAACTACCGTCCATCCTCTTTCTATACCTTCTTACGAGATTTCAATCTGATCCCTAGAGAGAAAGTTATGATGATTTTCCCCAGGTCATCTGTTTGGAATGTAATTCAGGAGTCTGAAAAAGACCAACTTCATTAGATCATATCTCCGCAAATATAGCGCGAAAAGCTCTGAAATTCGGACCCGAGGTCCAGCATGATTTCTTCTCAAACGGGTGTTTTTTGCAACTTCTGAAACGTCACAGAAACAAAGTTATAGCGAAAATGCCACGATGACCTGTTTGGAGCAGCGAAACCCTAGAATCCAAAGCTCTGATACCAAATGTTATGAAACCAGCGCAAGAAAAGATAGAAAAGATAGATCAACGCCTTACAATTCAGCCTCTTCGAGGGGGAAACGTCCTTTAAATTACATAAATGAACAATTCTTGGATGATACAAATGAAAAGACCTCCTTTCTATATATACGAGTCTAAGGGGTCATAACATAATCAGGGCCGACATAACAATAATAATGTAAGGGCACAATAATAACAATAGTGGGCTTCTATGTGGCACAATAGTAACAATATGGGCACTACATGAGTACATCAATATAATAAGTGGGTTGTACTAATAACAATAAGGGGTTACACTAGTAGTATAGGGTCCTAATATTGATGTTCAATATCACTTTGTGAGGGATATGATAGAAGACAAAAAGGTGTTGCTAGTAAAGGTGGACACTTTGAAGAATACTGTTTATGCATTGAAAAAATCTATGAGCTCTGAGAAGTTCTCTTGGTGTAGAGAGACAATGGGCATTTCAGGGCTGGAAAAATGACTAAGCTCTCTTGTGGCCCCCTGTGGAAAGAAAACAACAAGTGGGAGAATGTTGGGTTGTGTTATATTGTTTCCACATAGTCAACAGGGGGTTTGAGGTGTACTCGTAACCCCACTTTATGGGGTCTGGGGCAGCGCCCCGAAAATTTTGGTTTTGGACCTTATGTTAGGTTGGGCGGACCCACCTATGGTTTTGTGCATGATTTTCGCACTTTTTTTTTGGACGCAATGGTTTTCGGTCCATGGTTTTGGACGCGATGGTTTTTGGTCCATGGTATTGGATGCTTCGGCATGTATAAATATGTATTGTAACATTTAAAGGAAAATAATGAAAAATCAAGCTGGTAGTCCCAGTTTTGGGATCCATGGGAAAATCTTTGTGTATATGTGTTTTATGTGTTCTTCTCTCGCATTATTTATTTTCTATGTTTTAGAATTCGTATGCAGAATTCATATGCAAGTAATTTCTGTACGGGGTTAAAACCTACACCTTAGGTGTGGATTGTGAACTTGGATTGTTAATATTGTTAAAATGATTAATAAATTAACTAGAGTTGAATCTAAAGGAAATAGTTACATAATTTACCAATCAAGGAACCCCTTTTAATGGGAATCTTATTCCGTTTCCTTACTTTGGAAATGCTGGTCCTCCATATATGGGTATGTTTTCACTTCTTGGATTCACAATAGGTTTACCAGTGTATTTTTTTCACCTTATTTATCCCTGAATACCCAAACTCTTTCACCTCAATGAAGTTCTCCATCTCAACAACACCAACCATTTATTGACCTTTTACCTTCTTCACCCACCATGTCTTCTTCCCTTATTCTTCTTCGCCTGGTGAAATGCTTGATGGTAGTAACCAAGTGGCTAAGAAGAAAAAGATGAAGAAGCAAGATAAGAAAGAGTTAAACAAACCAACCATTTCCCTTAGTATGGATAATGTTTAGGAACCATCCAAAATAAGTCGCAAGCCCATATACACTTGTAAGATTTGTAAGTATGACCACCTCCTTATAGATTGTCTTAGTATTCCAAAGGTGTTAGAAGTGTGGTATAAAAATTCCATTCAACTTACTGTTGATCCATCAACTAGTGATTCTAAGGTTCCAGGGAAAAAGGGTAAAGTTAGTTTTCTTGTAGGTTATGTAAAGGGAGTCATCAAACTCATATTTTCCCTCACATGGATGAAACCTCAAAATTGTTGAAAAACTTTATTGTTCTACAACAACAACTTCCAACCGGTTACCGTAAAATTTCTCCCAAACTACTATCAGTTGATGAAGTGATTGATCTAATTCGAAGTAAAATTAATCCCACTCTTCCATTGGAGAATGAAACACATATCACTCAGGTTGATGTACCATTGGTTGATGAAGCGGTTGAGTCAATTCCACATTCATTTGGTCCCACTCTCCCTTCGGGGAGTGAAATAAATATTTCTCAGGTTCTTCTTGTTACTTTAGATTCTTCTGCACAAGGGGGCATTTCACTTGTTTCCACAGAACCCCCTCCAATTACTGAGTTTATTTCATTTGATTGGAGTAGAATGATAGAGCCTCATCTCCCTTGTTCTTCCCCTTTCCAAATAATTATGAAGGCTTATGGTAAGAATGTCCATCACACAAGTATAAATGAAGGTGCTTTTGTTAGTATTTTATCCTCAACCGCTTGGAAAGCTTTGGGTTCCCCTCAACTTCTGTCTGATACACATAATATTTTCACTTTTAAAAAAACCATCAGTAAACCTTTAGGTATCCTTCTTAAGCTTCTAATTACCTTGGAAGATAAAATTTTCCATATTGATCTTATGGTAGTCCAAGGCCCCTTGGATTTCAATTTTCTCCTTGCGTGAGACTATTTCTATGCCATGAAAGTCGTCGTGTCCACACTCTTTCGAGTTTTGTCTTTCCATCACAATGGAAACATTGTGACTATTGACCAACTTTCATTCATTGGTATTTATTTGAATACCAACCATTGGAATTCCCTAAACATTTATTATATGGAACTAGTACCTACCACAACACTAGTTAATTATGTGGAACCTTGTCCCATTTTTTTAGTTACTAATGCAAGTGTGCCTATCACTATTTACTCGACTTCTTTTTACTTAGATATGGTAATTGACATGGTGAAACCTTCAATGGGAATATTTGAACCCGATTTTCTTATCCCTATTGATTCCCTTAACATGTGTTTCTTCCAGAGAACTATTCTTTCTTATGATGAAGTGTCACACGAAATGAGTCGTTCTTGTGGACAAGAGCGACCTCCCTAGTATCTAATGATATCTAGTGACAAGCAAACCAATCAAATCCTATCTTTCTCTAAGTATGCAATTTATCCTTGGGTCCAATGCAAGTTTGTGGAAGCCTCGCTCCGTTGATCCAAATGAGTTCCCTTGTAGAGAATCTGCAAACACAAACAAGAACACAAATTAAATAGCACCTGAAAAGCCAATATAATAAAGCATACTTATCATGATGATCAAGGAATTCATGAAACAAATCACATAAGACAATTTGTTGAGAAAAATGAATCTGATTGTATTAATTTAAATCAAAGAAGAACTTTACAACCTGTGCCTTGATGTTGTACAAGCTCCTCCTAGGGTCCATCAAGAAGTCTCCTCTACTTTGAAAAGTTTCACTCTCTTCCCAATGAAGCCAAAAAGGTATGTGATCTCTTCTCTTAAGCTTAACTAGGAAGTCCCAATTCCACCAGCATTTACCCTCAAAAATGTTCAGCTTCTAACCTCTCTAGCAACCAGCCCAATGCCTTAATTTATAGTGCAATGGAGGGAAGTTACTAGGTCCACCTTCAAAGGGATAAAGCCCTCCTTCAAAGGGATAGCTCCTCTCATCAAGGGATTAGCTCCCTCACTTTTTGGATGCATGAACCACCTAGGAGCGAATCATCCACGTCAAAATTCCTTCTAAAACCATCTAGAGTTAACCCAAAGTGAGTTTTTAAGAATAAACTTGCGCCTTTTTGACTTTCACAAGGGTCTGCACCCACTCCTTTAGAGACAGAGCGGGTAGGTTCATAGGTAACACGAACAAAGTGTTCGGGACCACAGGCAACAGTGAGAGAAAGTGTGGAACCAAAGCTTTAATGATTTTTAAGGTCTTTCACTCATTTTCAAAGCTTGACATGAAGAGCTGAGGTTTGAGACTTGCTTAGGAGGACAGTATGACTGATGATAGACCCATACTGACTGCAAATAGTCATGGTGACAATATTTTGTGTAACAGATTGCCCCCTAAAGTGCGAAGTCTGTAGTAGATGAGGATTTCATTTATCATCTAGGAAGAGTGAAATACTTTATCATTTCGAGGATCATCTTGTGGAGAGCCCGATTGGAACCTGTAAAAACATTCAGTGCAAAATATATATATGAGATCATATCATTGCTGAGGTAGGCACTCCCATACTCAGATCAAAACTGACTAGAAAACTAACTACTGCTATGATATAGGAATGATCTTGTAATACATCATAAGTATAGACACATGTAGACATAGTATGGATGCAACCATCTGTTTATGAATAGTCCACTGTATAATGAATACAAAAATCCTCGCAACCTCGATGGTGGAAACTAGATCCAGGGTCTTGATTTCTACTTCCCGAAATAGTACGATTCTATCCATGAGAATGAATGTGTCGAAGTCGAACATGGTAGAAACCACTTGATTACCAGTCAATGATGTAAACTATTAACAAGTGTGAGAGAAACCACCAGTAATGTCAATGGCTCTCAAAGTACTCAGTACAATCCATGAAATGTGAATAGATGTGTTGATGTCGAACATGTCATAGAATCCTTTGATCGACGGTCAATGATGCAACCTACAGTCGAAGGTGAGAAGCTTGCCATTGAGGCATGTAGATCCCAAGGTACTGACGATCTCTAGATCATCTTTCTAGATAATGAGCTGAAGTCGATAGAAAGCGATCCGTCGTAGGCAAGCCCAGAACACAAAATCATAGATCAAGTCTGAAGAAATTTAGTTGCAAGGACTGACTCAGGGATGGTCAAGATGAATGACAGATATTTTGTAGATGAATGGTTTATTTGCACTAACCTCTTGAACACATAACGACACAACAGATGGTTTGGCGACAATTGACCCAAAGTTAATACCCAGAAACTGGCTGAAGACTTTCAATATGGTTTGATCAACTGTTAGGCAAAGGATTTCCCAACCTAGGTGAATAAAAGTGTCGTGTTCAAGAGTGGTTACAAAGTATGACAAACAGGCTCATTTTTCTCTCTTTTCCCCCACCATTTCTGGCAAGTACCTCTTTATTTTTTGACAAGCTTGAGGAGGATAACATTTGCTTGATTATAAGTTCATCCTTCGGATGAGTCCAACTTAGTTTAAATTCGAACCCTAAGAAGGAGTGGTCTGTTCCTGTTTGTAATTGAACAGGTCCTTTACTGTTAAATTTTAACGAGCCCAGTATAGGAGAAACTCGACGTTTTTCAATTTTAGAGAGTCTGAAAAAACTTAAGAAGACTCCATGGTTGTCCTTTTTCGTAAATTTGTGTCTCCCAAGCCCGAAAAAGTATAAAATAATACTTGAGATAACCGCTTGATCATTACGACCAAGGAGTACTTTTCGTAATTAGTGCCTCTGGTCCGAAAAAGTAAAAAAGCGATCAATGACACGTTGTTTTATAACCAATATCGAATTTGAAACGACAAAAATCCGGCAATCTTTTCATGTTTTTACGGTTAGAAAAGAGCTGTAAGTGGACTGTCTTTTTAGTTCCGTTTTAACGAGTTTAAAAAGAAAAACTCGGCGATCTTTTCATGTTTTAGGAGTCAGAAAAGAGCTTAAAAGTGACTCTAATGTTTTTTCGACGAAAATGACCGATTTCACCTGAAAAATCCATTATCCTGAACAAAAACTCAAACATTACTCATACCTGTTTAAAATGGATAAAAATGCTTCAAAAGTTACCTCTTTAAAGTGAAACATAAACAAATTAAAAACTCATTTATTCAAAAAACTTATAAAAAGGGCTTTCGTAAATTCATTTTTACCGTTTGAGTTCTGGGTGAGAAAATAGAGCTTTTGGTCAGAAACTCCCGGTGAAGATTGTGGAAAATCCATTTGTTGGAATCAAATGCCGTCTCCTCCAAGTAATATACATCATCCTACTCTTTAATTTCATCTGTTTCAAATTTGTTTTTAGGCTTTAATTTCATTTTTTAAGGGATTTTTAGGTTAGAAACCCGCGCGCGGGGGCCCACAGGCACAACATAGGTAACGTGCGAACCCCGAAATTTTCGTAAAAGGAAAAAAGTCAGGGGTCCGCACCTGCCGTGAAGGCAAAGTGCGGACCCACGCACTGTCTCTAACAGGGAGGGTGTGGTCCCCGCAGCAAGGGTTTTTAATCCTAAATTTCTCAAAATTCACCCAAAAACTTTGCTTTTAGATATTCCAATTCGCCTTTTTGTTGAATGTAGAGTATACATCATGCTTGATTGGCGAGAATGGGAGCATGAGGATGTAGATCTCGCCACGATAAATCATCAACCTTCGATTGATGCATTGAAGGCATGCGGCTTATACAAATTCTGGGCCATACCTAGCATGAGGGCCTAGGTGGACTTTTTGCAGTGGCTGGTAGACAGGTGGAGCATACAGGACCAATGCTTCTTCATTGGTGGTCACCAGCTCAAAATGGAGCTGGCAGACATTTACTTTTTGATTGGTTTTCCTAAGAGAGGTGAACACTTGACTCTATTTGGGACTAAGCCAGGTGGCCAGTCTGTTGATAGCCTCCGGCTAGAGTTATGTAACAACCAGACTAGAGACAAAGGGATAGATATCAAAACCATATCCCTTTCTAAGCTCAAGGTAATTGTGTTTACTGTTACTAGGCTCTGCGGGAGCGCAGAACTACATGTAGCCACTGGATCCCAAATGCGGATGGCAGTAGATTGCTTTCGAGGCACCATCTTCAACTAGTGCGATGTTGTGTTGGCTAATATAAAAGGCCAACTGACTAGAGCAAAGAACGGATAACTGAATACCTTTGGATATGGTGCTTTAGTCATGAGCTTTGGTCTGGAGAGGGTCCCAATGTTGGTCCCACACCATCTCACTGTTGGAGCTGGACTTCGTCGAGAGCCCAAACTGATGCGATGGGTTGCAGTTATGGCCCGTCATCCTGAGGAGGGGACAAAAGTCGTTCGATTCACTCCTGAGTATTTCCATTGATTGGAGAACCAAGTTTTTGCTATTAATGACTTTCCTTATGCTGGGGTAGATTTCCGTGGTGACCCAGACAGACATGGCTCTTCCACCAAGAGAGCGATGGGATGACTCAGGTAAAATCATTTTCAACATTTTTAAATTTATTATTTTTTTTGTTTTTATCTTGTCCCAAAATTGATAGTAAAAGTTTCAAATGCATATGTAGGTCCACGGTGACCAGCCGCTCTCCGGCCCTATGAGAGGAAACAACCAGCTGCAGCAGCACCAGTCCCACAGGACGAATCAGCAGAGACCTTGGCCGAATTGGAGAGTCATCTAGAGAGATTGATAGCAGACATTCCGAAGACCAGCATAGATGACATTCCTCTTAGGCTACAACGCTATGTGATTGGGGTCCCAGGACCTTTCAGGAGGTTCCTTTGCAGGGTGGCCCATACAGTGGTTTCTTATCGAGATCATCACCAGTGATAGGATGATCGCCTATTGTAGACACATATGACATTTTTTGCTTTTTGTACTATCATTTTTGCCGATCATAAGTTGTTTTTCAACTTATGATCGAAGACGAAGTATATTTGACACGCTCCTATGTTATACTATATCACTATTACCGGCTTATCTTGTAAAACATGTTATGGAATGTTTTTAGATTTACTTGTATGATTATTGCAAATGTCTACTTAACATTTGAGAAGCAATTGCATCTGCTAATGTATTTAAATATCTTGGAATATGCTGATATTCAATATAGTCAAATTCACGTTCCAAGAGATGAACTCTCAAAAATAATCTTAATAACACTGGATTTCTAATGGCATATACTCTATTACGCTGTAATACAATAAATTCAGAATCTAACCTCACTATCAAACTCTGAATCCCAAATGAAATAGATTTAGATAATAACTCAATCACTGCACTATACTCTGCAATGTTGTTTGTTGTTTGACCGAGGCTTACCCCATGCATAGATACCAACTCGTCAGAGGGCGAATAGATAACCCAAGCTGCGGAAGAAATGTTCCGTGTATTACGACAAGCACCATCAACAAAACCAATGTATGTTTGGAGAGGCGTCGACATCTGCAATATCAAGAGTAAAACCAAGATAAGTAGGAATAATGACGAAAAACACTCTCTAAGCTAAGCACACTTTTTAAACTAAAACACACCAGCTAGAAAGAAAACTAACCTAACTAAAAATCTCCACACCTAGATTTAAGCATAATACCTCTTCAGGTAAAGACCATTTCTGGGTTTACCTAAAGAGACCCCGTCATAGTCTACCAATTCATAAGCCCCTTTTGCCAGCTTTCGCTTAACAACATAAGGACCATGCCACATGGGGACGAATTTCCTAGCGCCTAATTTATCATTTTCTTGATCGTACAATAATACTAGGTCTCCTTCCAAAAAATTTCGAGGGGTAACATTTCGATCATACTGAGCTTTAATACGTTTGGCATGAGTTTCAGTTGCTAATGTAGCATCACGTCGATTCTCATCTAGCTGAGCCAAGTATAACAAACGTTTTCCCTCTTCGGAAGTGACTACAAGTAATTTGATGGCCATTTGCAATGACGGGATTTCACATTCAATGGGTAACACAGCTTCCAGACCATAAACTAGTTGGAAAGGAGTGAAACCGATTGACGTTTTTACTGAGGTTCGATACACCCAAAGCACTGAAAATAGCATGTTATGCCAATTCAACCTATGAATCCCAATGATTCGTCGAATCATGATGACTAGAACGTTGTTGATGGCTTCAACCAGACCATTAGCCTGTGGATAATATGGAGTTGAACTGTCATGACGCAAGCCAAGTTGGCCTGTAAGTTCAGTCATCATAATGTTTCGAAAATGACGCCCATGATCAGTGATAATCGCTTGTGGAACACCAAACCTAGCAATTATACGATTGAACACGAAAATCGCAGCATTTTTGCCCTCTGCCTCAAATGTAGGCATCACCTCGGCCCACTTGGTAAAATAATCTACCGCAAGGATGATATATGCATGCCCCCCGGCCAAGTGAGGGTTACATGTAATAAAATAGATACCCCATTTCGCAAAAGGACCGATGGCAATTATAGGGTGGAAAGGAGCAGGTGGAGTGCACATATTTCGATCAAAAATTTGGCAGTTGTGGCATTTTTGGACAACGTTAGTGCAATCTTTAAACAAAGACGGCCAGAAATAGCCAGCACGCAATATCTTTTGGGCTATGGAAAACCCAGACATATGACCACCACACGCTCCAAAGTGACAGTCATTTAGAACCCTTTCAGCTTCCTCATGAGTTAAACAATGTCGAAAAACAGAGTCCGCCCCATGACGATAAAGTGTATCTCCAATAATTTTGAATTGTTGGGACTGGAAGCGTATTCTTCGACATTCTGACTTTGAAATTTCTGGCCGAAAGGATTGGGTCTGGAGATAAACTATGATATCCCCATACCATGGATCTAAAGTGCCGATTAGAAACAAGGATTCGTCCGCAATGGGCTCCTCCGCCACAGTTTCCGTGTCAGCACGCGGGAAGTCACACATTAACTCCGCAAAAACTAAAGATTTCTTCGACTTAGACTTTTCAAACTCCAAGTCGAACTCCTACAGGATCACAATCCATTTGGAGTACTTTCCCCCTAGCAATTGTTTGGTCAAAATATAGATCATAGGGTTGCAATCAGAAATTACTGTAGTTTTACGTAGTAAAATGTAATGACGAAAACGTTGGATAGCTTGAACAGCTGCCAATGCCAATTTCTCCACATGTGAGTATTTTAGCTCAGTTGGATTTAAAGTTCGACTAAGGTAATATATCACATGTTTAGTACCGAATTCATCTTCCTAAACTAACACCATTCCGATGGTGGAATGGGAGGCGGCAAGATACAAGAAGTAGTCCTGGTTGTAGTTGGGAGGATGCAGTAACAGTGCATGGGTCAACACGTGTTTTAGTGCATCAAAAGATTTATGAGCTATCTCATCCCAAAAGAATGGAGTATTATGTTTTAACAACCGGGTAAAACCCTTTATGATCTCGACATAGTTAGGAATGAATTGACATAAAAAGTTTGCTTTCCCTTGCAAACTTTGGAGTTGGTGAAGACTCGAAGGAGGAGGAAATTTGATAATAGCTTCAACCTTCGAGGGATCGACATGAATGCCGGCTTCTGAAACAACAAACCCAAGTAACCGACCCGTTTCTATAGAGAAAACACACTTGTGTGGATTCAACCTAATTCGATAATGCCTACACCTCATAAAGATTGCTCGTAAATGGATGAGATGATCAGCTCGATGTAATGAATGAGCCGGTAAATCATCGAGATAGGGTTACACAATGTGCTTGATGTCATGAAACGCATATGACATGGCTCTTTGAAAAGTTGCCCCGGCGTTCTTGAGTCCAAAAGGTAATTTGCAATAAGCAAATGTCCCCCACGGACAAATGAAAGTTGTTTTTGGTTGATCAGCAGGTAAAATATTGATTTGATTGTATCTGGAAAAACCATCAATGAAGGAGAATATTTCACTGCTAGGACAGTCATCAATGATTTGATCAATATAGGGAGTTGGGTAATTGTCTTTTGGACAGGCTCGATTAATATCCCTATAATCGATACATATTCTTATTATCCCTTGCTTTTTGTTAACAGGAACAATATTCGATACCCAATCCACTAACGGAATCGAATAAATGAAACCTGATTTGAGTAATTTTTCAACTTCTTCTTTAATAGCAGCAGCTTTTCACGGGTGGCTCTGACGCAAATGTTGCCAGATGGGTTTAGCATCCGGGTAAGTTTTGATTTCATGAACAACAATTGCGGGGTCAATTCCTGGCATTTCCTCATACGACCAGGCAAACACGTTGCAGAATTCTTGAAATAGGGCCTTATATGTTTGAATTTCATCTTCCATACAAGAGGCACCTATATGAATGTTTTCAACAATTCCAGGCTTAACCGAAATATCAATAGGAATAGTTCGAGAAATGTTTCCCAAATTTAACTCTGAATCACGATTTTTCATTAGATTCTGAGGTTCCTTGATATATTCAGTCATAAAAATAGATGAAAAATCATTTTCAAAACGATCAATCTCAGGTAAAAACAAAGATCTATGATGAAGATTTTCCCATGGTAAATCATCGACACATAGGATTTCACGAATTTGCTCATCAGTGTGAACAAGTTCAGAAAATGTTGTTGAATCCGAGTTTGATGTTGAAAGTGAAACTCATGGAACACATTCATTAAGTCAATTTTGGTTGATGAAGGGTCGGAAAACCACTGCACGGCCTGATACGCAATTTCATATGGACTCAAAGGCATAACATCACCAAATGAGTCTATCTCAGATTCGGAAGGTACGATCCAAGGATCACCATAAACAATAGTGTCTGACGAAATCATATGAATGGTTGCAGTAGAAGGCAATGTGTTGATAGGAGGAAAAGGAAAAGTTCCCAGTAAACCAGAATCTTTAACTAGTCCTACTCCAACATCCTTATACGGGATAGTTGTTTTTCCGACATGCTGAATACTTTCAGAAGAGGCTGGGTCGGATGAAAAGTAAGCCAGCTGGTCTATAGTTACGATCTTTCCATTATGAGGGAAATTTATAAGCCGGAAGACCGATGAAATGACAACTGTCATAGTGTAAGACCAACTACGACCCAAGAGAAGGTTGTAATTTAGAGGGGAATCAACCACCTCCACATCTAAATTAACAGTTTTGCCTTCAACCCCTATAGGTAAATCCTATAGAATGCCAAAAGGATGAAACCCACAGCCATCAAAGACCTTTAGAATCATCGGGGATTGATTTAGTGTAGGAGAACCAAGTGATCTCGAACACTGTATCGAAATAATACATGTTGAGGCTCCCTCATCAATCACAGTCCTATAAAAAAGGCTTGTTTTTGACCAACACTGGGATTTGGAAAGCCATTTAATGAGGTAAGCATGGTGTACTATTTTCTAGATCAAAAATTATAAGGTTTGAGTCCTGAACATCAACAGCTCCTATAGCCGACAATAGCAATTTACGATGTGCTGGGCATGATTGCAGCACTTCCAAAGCCGACATTGCTGAAGGTGAAATAGCCAGATCTTCAACAATTTTATAGTTCTGAGCCACTCTCGCATGTGGATTGAAAGTTGACTTTCGAAGTATACCCTTGGCGAGCGGTTTGATTACTAAGTCTAGGTTAGGTTTCTTGATCTGTAGTGGATCGGAACTGGGAGTTGAAGTTGATGGGTTCGAATGAGAAGATTCTCCTTCTTTACCATCAACAGGACTTTTACTTCCATAATCATGCGATCGAGTCACAATCCTAACATGGGAAATCATCATTATGGGTTCTTCAGAGGCATTTGAGGAAGAACCTATAATCTTACTATCTTGACTAGGAAAAGGATCCTTCAAAACAGTAGGCGTTTGGGAACCTTTGACAATTTTCGCAACCTCTGCACGATGAGGGCAGTCTCTTGTAAAATGCTCTCCGTCACAAATGAGACAAGGATAATGAGGTTTGCGTTTCTCATCAGTTGATTCTGCTTTTTCTAATTTCTCTTTCAAATTTTTATCTGTTTTATTTTTCTTCTTCCCTTTCTTCTTACCGCCGGATTTTGATTTGGCTGTAGATGACTCTACAACATGAATATCGGCGGAAATTTCCATGAAAGAATCTCCTGTCGGGGAATCTAGTAAGGTTATGATAGGAGAAGTATTCTTGGAAGATTTCTTCTTACTTTTGGTATTAACTGTACCAATCATACCATCAGTGGCATGAGACCATAAAGGAGCTACAGTTATTTGATTTTGTTTAGGAAGGTCAAGGATTTTCTCATGTAACGTACATGACTGCATATAAACTAAGTCAAGGTACTGAGATTGAGCAATTACTTTCTCTTCAGTAATGACTCCGACCTTAGCTACATCCTCAGTGATCTTTGGTAATAAAGATTTTACAAACCATTCAGCTAAGATCTGATCCGGAATAAAAACTTTCACTAAACGCTGTCGACATCTCCATTCATGAATGTGATCTAAAATGTAAGTGGACGTTGACTACTTTAATGAAGTTAATAATTCCGTGCCATTGTCATATTTGACTGGGAACTGAAAATGAGTTAAAAATGAAGTAGCTAACTGACTAAAGTTATAAAAAGTGGCTCGCGGTAACTCAATGTACCACTTGGCTGCAAGACCTATTAGAGTGCGCTGGAAAAGCCTTAAATGGATTGAATCATCTGAAATGGAATTAGATGCACACCAGAGGTGATAAGTCATCACATGGTTCAACAGGTCCTCTCTTGATTTGCCTTGAAACTTAGGAATATCACTAGGTAGCTTATTCGGCATTGGCGGCCAAAACGAAAGATAGTTAATTGGATCGTTCGTAAGGCGCAACAAGTCAGGCAAGTCCAAAGTTGCAATAAACGGTAACTGACGATTAGGGTCCCTAAAACCCTGGGTCATGAGACCAGCCCCAGGAGGAGGATATCCAGGATAACTAGGAATTGGAATTGCATTTGGGATATTATATCCTCCAGGATTGGACCATTACATACTGGGTTGTTGAGGTTGTTGATATGTATATCCAGAGTACGGTTGATACTGATAGACTGGCTGCTACACAGCAGGACCGAATTGGTACTGTCCCTGGTACGGTTGATAAGTAAATTGAGGTTGACTTGTGACAACCGTACTTGGACCAGGTTGTCCTATAGGCATTTGAACCGAAGTCTGAATTGTGGATCCAGACTGAGGTAAAGATGTCTGAGGAGTTGATACAGGAACAGTAGAAACAGGAGTTGTCGATACTCCATAAGTAGGTGGGGTAGATTGAACAGATGTTGCAATAGTTGTAGCAGCCGTTTGAGGCGGAGTATGAGGCGTACTAGGCCCAGACTGAGAAACTACAGAAGGTGCAGAAGTTCGAATAGTAGACTGGATAGGTTGCTGGGGTGAACCAGAAACCAAGGGTTGTCTAGTTTGAGATGACAACTGTACATCCGGTTGCAAGATCTGTTGAGATTGAGATGGATCCCACACTAAGTTCATTCCAGGGTACGGATCCATAACAGGTTGAGAATATTGAGGACCATAACCAAGTTGAAGGTAGGGTTGATAATTCAAAGGTACATTTCCAGCTCCTTGGACAAATGATTGACTGGAAGGTGGTTGGAAACCTTGGGTTGGGTACTAACCTTGAGTTTGATCACCTTGAGGCACGTACAGATACTGGGGTTGACCTTGAGGTACATATTAATACTGGGGTTGACCTTGAGGTACATATTGAGTCTGGTGTTGACCTTGAGGAACGTACTATCCCGTAGGTATGTATTGTCCTTGAGGTTGCCCCCTAGGTGGAAATTGGGTACCTTGAGGTTGCCCCCCAGGTGATACTTGAGGACTTTGAGGCTGCCCCCCAGGCGGTAACTGGCCACCTTGAGGTTGAGGATTAGGAATAGTACCTGACATCAGAAGAATATCTTCTACACTCAATGGCTATGTTCCATTATTTCCAGTTAATAACCCTTGTTCAATAGGTTGAGGAGATGCTCCCGAAAAAGTACCAGTAAGTGACTAATACCCAGAGGGAACAAAAGGACCGCCGTATAAAAAGGTTTCTGGAGATTGAGAAAACATGGACGACTGTCTTGACATATTTAACAAAGGATAATAACCCTTGGGTGTTAGGTGAAAAGGAATGCGAGGTGGTGAAAAACTTAGTCCCGGGTTTTCCAAAAAATTGGTCAATGAAAGATACCAAGCGTTGCTCCTAGGTGGACTATAAAAGATTGATTCACGCTCCCTAAGTTCTATAACTGGTTGATTTTCAGGATAGGGATACCTTCTTCTTTCGGAGTAGCAAGTTCTTCAATAGCTATAAGTCCAGAAGGAAGATTTTGGGTAATTATTCTTTCTACCCTGGGTAAACCAGGACCACTAGAAGTTGGAGAGGCAAATCCCGATGTTGGCGTAGTAGCAAATTCAGTTTCAGGTTCAGATATTTCAGGTTCCTCACCTAAATCACTAGTAGATGAAATACTACCAGTAACTTCGGAAATAGAAACAGATTGTGGATTATAATCTGCTACTAGACCTTGATAATCAGGATGTACTGCTAAAGAAGACTCCCCTTCTTCAGGTGACCCAACTCTACTGTCTCTAGGAGTTACAAGGGCTCGTAACCCTTCAGGCTGGCTTGGTGAAAACTTAGGAATTTGGCCCCGAAGTCTGCGGGACTTCCTCGGTAATTCAGCCACGATTAAATATTTTAACTACTTCACATGCAAACAAAGAAAAAATCTCAATGAAAACAACCTAAAGTCTTTAAAGAACCAAACAATTTTGAATCACATGCTTAAAGAATCTAGGAGATCAAACCACACACAAACAGTAACTTTCCGTACTGAAAACACTAGTTGGTGATGAAATCCAACGTCGCAGAGTTCAATACAGAAATGGCGGTTGGAACAGTTACCCCGGCAACCTGCTTAATGAATAGACTAGCACAAGTTTCTCCACTAAACCATCTCGAGTGAAGAGAACCCCCTAGAAAATCCAAGTGAGTCTAGCTGACGTCTGCTCTAGGCACAGTGGGATCTTCCCTCCACCATCACCTGAGGAAATAATCCTATAGAATATGGTCACTATGGTTACCAATGGAAACAAATATACCTGGGGGAACAGTCTACGATCCGATACGCATGCAAGGGCAGAGTAACAAGCTCAATCCCCTTGAAGGCTCCTTGACATAATCCAAGGTTTACCAAAAAGTGACCCCAGGATCCTTGACAATGGTTAATCCAAGGTTTACCATTTTTAATACGTGAATATCTTCTATCGTTCCCAATGAGGAAGTATTGATTCCCACACTGGTTCAGATATGATCTCGTGCTTCTCCTTTAAGAGGAGCTTTCCTAGAGCGTAGATGTAACAATTGGATTTTATCTCCTACCGCAAGATACAGCTACTTGTTTGTTTTACTATCTTGGAGAGTTAATTACTCCCTACTCCAAGATACTAGCCTAAGCTATGTTTGTGATATAGATCCCTAGAAACAAAAAGATTACTAGATAGATTTTACTTTAAGCGTTATTTTTATTGGTTTTTCTTTAAGTCAAGAGGTGCGGAGATGAAACTTATGGTGTGAAGACTCGACTCGAAATCACTAAAAAATGCACTTAAGATGATAAGCAATCTTTTCCCTTCAATGAATTTCTAGCTAGGAAAGAGTTGAGAATGCAAATGCTTGTAAAAACAAATCTTTTCCTTAACAAACAAATCAAAAGAAGAGCTTTTTGTCTTTTCCAATACACTCAAAAACGAGACAACTAGTTATTCTCACAAAAATTTCCCTTTTCTTTCAAACACTCAAATACTACAAAAACAAACTTTTTCAAAAGAGATTTTTTTATTTTTATAAAACACTCAAAACTATGGAAAAATCTAATCTTGAGATCTATAAATTCTAAGAACTATTTGAAGTAAAAGCTTACAAGATTTCTCTTCAAGGATGTTTTACTTAGCTATAAGCAAACTAAGGACTAATTTGTCCAGAAACACAAATCAGTCAAAAAACAACCAATTTTTGTTTTCTTTTCTAAAAATGAAATCCAAAACTTTTAATACAAGTCCTTTATAAGTTTCACAAAGAGAAAAAACAAGATGGATTCCTCAACAAAGGCAGATTTCGCAAACGGTCAGACTCATAAGAAGGCCAGTAAAAACCAAGGTGATCTGAGGCTTCTAAGGCTTCTAAGCTCTGAGCTCCTACAAGACCAAAATGAAAACCAAGCCTGGGAACCAAAACTTCTAGGAATTTCACCTAAAACCCTAATGCCAATGGAATTAACCTAAAAAAAGTTCCTGACAAGTCACATGCAAGTTTGGGTAGAGGAAAAAAACACCTAAACAAAAACTAAGCTGACTGAAAGAGAAAATCTTAAGTTTTCCAAAATTTTGACAGGGTCCGCAGTCCCGCAGTCCACACAGGTGTGGTACCACACTGTGTGTAAAGTAAAAGTGCGGATAGGTCCACAGTGTGTTACAAGCAGAGGGTGCAGTCCTCTCCCAAAAGTATGAAAATAAAAAAATAATCCAAGATCTACTAAATCTACCCAATTCCACACACAACAAGCCAAAAACATAAACAAAAACACTGTTTCTCAAGTCAAAGTAAAGCAAATCAAAAAATCAAGTCCCCAGCGGAGTCACCATTTTGTCACACGGAGTGAGTCATTCTTGCGGACAAGAGCGACCTCCCTAGTATCTAATGATATCTAGCGACAAGCAAGCCAATCAAATCCTATCTTTCTCTAAGTATGCAATTTATAAACAAAGGCAAACAAGTGTTTTAGGCCTACCTTGGGTCCAATGCAAGTTTGTGGAAGCCTCGCTCCATTGATCCAAATGAGTTCCCTTGTAGAGAATCTGCAAACACAAACAAGCACACAAATTAAATAGCACCTGAAAAGCCAATATAATAAAGCATACTTATCATGATGATCAAGGAATTCATGAAACAAATCACATAAGACAATTTGTTGAGAAAAATGTATCTGATTGTATTAATTTAAATCAAAGAAGAACTTTACAACCTGTGCCTTGATGTTGTACAAGCTCCTCTCAGGGTCCATCAAGAAGTCTCCTCTACTTTGACAAGTTTCACTCTCTTCCCAATGAAGCCAAAAAGGTATGTGATCTCTCCTCTCAAGCTTAACTAGGAAGTCCCAATTCCACCAGCATTTACCCTCAAAAATGTTCAGCTTCTAACCTCCCTAGCAACCAGCCCAATGCCTTAATTTATAGTGCAATGGAGGGAAGTTACTAGGTCCACCTTCAAAGGGATAAAGCCCTCCTTCAAAGGGATAGCTCCTCTCATCAAGGGATTAGCTCCTTCACTTTTGGGATGCATGAACCACCTAGGAGCGAATCATCCACGTCAAATTCCTTCTAGAATCATCTAGAATTAACCCAAAGCGAGTTTTTAAGAATAAACTTGCGCCTTTTTTACTTTCATAGGGGTCTGCACCCACTCCTTTAGAGACAGAGCGGGCAGGTCTGCAAGTAACACGAACAAGGGTGCGGGACTGCAGGCAACAGTGAGAGAAAGTGTGGAACTAGATCTTTAATGATTTTTAAGGTCTTTCTCTCATTTTCAAAGCTTGACATGAAGAGCTGAGGTTTGATACTTGCTTAGGAGGACAGTATGAGTGATTATAGACCCATACTAACTGCAAATAGTCATGGTGACAATATTTTGTGTAACATGAAGATCTCTTGAAAGCCATGATCGAGGTGTTTCCCTTGGCATGTGTTCCTTGTAGTTTGAAGCCATGATCAAGGTCCCTATGAGGATGGTTGTTTTATTGTGTCAACCTCGTTAAAAAATTAAACAGGTCCCTATGAGGATGGTTCTTTTACCATTTCAACCTCGTTAAAAATCGAAATAGGTCCCTATGAGGATGGTTCTTTTAATGTCTCAACCTCGTTAAAAAGTGAAGCAACTCTTTTGAGCATAGTTCCTTTCCTAGTTTCAAGCTCATTAAAAAATGAAATAAGATTCCATGAGTATAGTTATTTTCCTATGTCAAGCTCATTAAAAAATGAAACAAATCCCCCTCTAATTGGTTCGAGTCTTTGACTAGATCTTGCAAATGTGAGTCAATTCTTTCACTTGATCTGATGAATGAACCTTCATTCCATTCACGTATTAGTAACTAGTAGTTTAATTAGGTAGATCCAACGAAGATTGGGGTCATGTGCCTTTGCAAGTTATGCTTGGGGGTCATACAAACTTATTTCAAGCACAGTTTCCTCTTTGTTTCAAGCTTTTGTAAAGATGAAACCACTCTTAAGCACAATTTCCTCTTTGTTTCAAGCTTGTGTAAAAATGAAACCACTCTCAAGCATGCTTTTTCTCTGTTTTAAGCTTGTATAAAAATGAAACCTATTTAGAGTCCATTTCGGTTATTATTTTCAGGACTCGTTAAGCTCATGAAAATCCTGAGCTTCTTTTGCTATCTTTTCAGGCTCGTAAAATGTACATGAAAATACTGAGTTATTTCCATCTTTTCCTACTCGTTAATTAAATTAAAAGTTGGTGATATGAGTAATTTTTTATGACTTTTTTGGACTCATTAAAACTTATGAAAAAGGAACCCCCCTTCCACACCTTATCTCTTGTGATTGTCAGCTTGTTTCTACAAGATGACCCTTGGTTTTATCTTTCCATCATCACCATATGCTTGGTTGATCATTCACTTTCACTTGGTGTTTTACCCTTTCCTAGGGAACTATTGTGATGAGTGGTCTTATTAGCCTGCCTCTTGATCTTTACATGTTTTGAGAAATTCCATAATGACTGGAACCAATTTCTACCCTTTATACCACTTGTTCCTCCAAGACGAGTTATCTTTAAATCTCTTTTAGACTCCCAAAATATGAAAATATTGTCGATTACACTTGTTTCTTTCAAAATCGTAAAAGTAAATAAAAAAATCTCTACCTAGTATAAGTTTACCCCTTTTATGGACCACATAGACTATTTATGAAAAAGGTATACTTTGAATAATCATGGTCAAAAGCATTCTCTCTTACATTATTTTATCCTTTTTTCGAGCTTGAGAGACTAAATTCACGAAAAAGGACATTTCGGAGCATTAGGGGAATTTTGAGGTCTAAAATGGTTCTCATAAGAAAAATGTACAACCAAAATAAACTTTATAAGAACCAATAAGATTAAAGATGATGATGTGAACCATGGGGGATGATTCACCATTTTCGGAGTAAAAAAGTAAAAAAGCAAAAAAAATAAAAACTACTTTTTCAACTCATATTTTCAACTTATCTCCCTAAGGGTTTACTCAAATTTAGGGCAAGATTACTCGTTGGATGAAAAAAATAATTTCTCATCCAAGGAGTACCTATGTTGCATACTTTCGATGGACCCTGGTACACGAAAAATGAGAAATACATGAAAACACATGATTACAATCATGTTTTTTCATGTATTTATTATTTTTTGTGTAGCAAGGTCCATCGAAAGTTTGCAACATTGGTACTCCTTGGATGAGAAATTAAATTTTGCATCCAACGAGTGTTTTCGCTCAAAATTTGAGTAAACCCATAGGGAGATAAGTCGAAAATACGAGTTGAAAAAATAGTTTTTTCTATTTTCTCTCTAAAATTTGATGATGTAATCTAATCTTATTTTATTATTTCCACTATTATTTTATAATTTCCTTAGGAGGTCCATTTTAGACCTCAAACGTCCCCTAATGATTACGTATGTTTTGCTCTTGACTCCCTAAATATTAAAAAAGTTGATCTTTACTTTCTTCAGGCTCATTAAAGCTTTACTTTGAAAGAACTGGATGAGTTTCCTTTTTATTTCTTTTCAAACTCTTTAAACATGAAAACGACACTGAGTTACCCCTTCAATGGACTCATAAATGTAAACAGTGCAAAAATTGTCCATCATGATGAGACCGAACCACTCCTTCCTAGGGTTCATTAAAAATACACTGATCTTACAGGACAAGCACATTTTATCCTCCTCAAGCTTGCATAAAAACAAAGGGTTCTAGTAATGATGGGGGGGAATGGAAAGAAACATTTGTTTTTATTGTAAGAAGTCAGTATATTGCTCTTGAACGTGACACTCTATTAGCTTTGTGTCCAGGTTGGGAAATCCATTTGCCTCTCAATTGATCACACCTAATTCAAAGTCTTCGGATTGGTTTTTCATCTTATTTTTTAGTCAAATGCTTCCAAGTCAAAATGTCATGTGACTGATATGTTCAAGAGAAGCCCAACCTCAATCAAAATTACATTCCAAATCATAACCTTCAATTGCATCATCCATCCCTGATTTAGCCATGAATCACTCCAAATTTTCTCTTCAAAACTTGACATGAGTTTCATGATATAGGCTCTCCTACGACGGATCCCTTCCTATCGACTTTAGCTTATTATCTAGGAAGTTGACCTAGAAACATCCTTTGGTAGCTTGTATCCTACATGACAGATTTCTCACCTTTGAAGATAGGTTCTCATCATTGACCTTCGATCGAATGATTCTATGAGTGTTCAACTTCAAGACATTCAATCACACTTCATAGATTGTACTGGGGTACCTTGAGAACCATTTTAATTATTGGTGGTTTCTCTTGCACCTATTAATGGTTCACATCATTGACTAGTAATCAGGTGGTTTCTACCATGTTTGACTTTTAGACATTCACTTACATGGTTAGATTTGTACTATGGATCGATAGAGATGAAGACTAAGAACCTAGATCTAGTTTCATCCATCTAGGTTGTGTGGAGTTTCAATATATTCATGATTGTAAAGATAGATCCATATTTAATGGTTGTGTCCATACTATGTCTATTGTTGACATGGATCTTTTTATATTTCCATACTGATTCTTTGAGATACTTTTACTCTAAGTATGGAAATTCCTACCTTAGTGATCATTATATGAATATATTGTATTGTAATCCTTGATTGTTTGTTTAAGGTCTCCAACCAATTGGTCTCTAATCCAAGCTTTGGAATGATAAATAGCTTCAATCCCCAAACATTTTTTCTAAATCTGCACTTTAGGGGAAATTTGTTACACGTAATTTTGTCACCATTGCAAAAATGACAGCCAATCTGCATCTCTCTCTATCTGATGAAATGTTCCAAGCATTCTCCTACAATGTTGGAAGAAAAACAATCCCAAATACAATAAGAATATTGGATTACATTAATAAAAAAACAATTTTTTAAGAACTTGTACATATTCCTATCCATCTCCTATGCAAGTGCATTTTTTACCATTATGGCTTGCACAATTTTACGCTTTGTCTTTCACTAAAAACTACGCAAAACTCTTAGCGAAGGTTAAAATAAAAAGTGATTTATAGACGCCTTTTTGGAGGGATATTTCTCAATTGAAGGCCTCAAGCCCCTACATACTTGGGCCTCATCCCTCTATTTAGGGAGGAAAAAACCTCCCTTTATGGAACCTTAATCCCTCTCTTTATGGATCTCATCTCTTGAGAAGAGGATCTCAAACCTCCTCCTCTTGGCCTACAAATTCAAGATAGACCAAAGGATGAAGGGGGGCTTTTGAATGTAAACTTATGTTTTTGGAATAGGGTTGGAAAGCTTTGCATCTAAGGGGAGGATTGGAGACCATTGGGATGAGTCTTACATCATCAAGGCCAAGGTTGTATTTCTTCTTCTTGTTCAAGGTTAATACACGGAGTTGTTTTCTTTCCTACTTGAACTTGTTCTAATGCTCTTTGCAAAGCTCCTTGATATTTGGCATAGTTTATAACTGAATATTGGTTTCATCTTTTGATATATGTTATGTTACAATTTCCATTCACTTTGTGTTTCACCTTTATCTATGTTATTATTTATGCCTTGTTTGTTTATGTTTATGTAGATATTCCCTTAAAGAAGCAAGGAAAGGATTTTGAAAGCATCAGAAGAACTTCCACATGAATTTCGTAGAAAGGTAAGAGGCTCTTGCATACTTCATACTTCATACTTCAATTGTAAATTAAGGAAAGGTAGCAGTCCCTTCTCTATTTGTTTTCTACCATAACACTCTCCATATAGCCTTAAAATATTATATGATATATGTGAAGTTAGGTTATGTTTATATTGTCCTCCCCAATCTGCCTTAGCCTGGTGCTAGCAGTGCACCAGGGGCATCTCATGCCACTAACATTATCATTGGATCTCTTTCCCACCATCAAACATCATTATATCCTCAAAATCCTATGAGTTATGGTCAACCCCAGGGGGTAGCAGTGCCACTTAAACCTTTCCCCTCCTGATGCTAGGGACAATTTTTTCTCAACCTGGTTATCCAAATGTTGTTGTGAATACTTACTATGCTTATGCATTATCTAGTGCTCCAACCCCACTAGCACTAATGCCTCAACTCCCCATGCCTTCATCTCCTCTACCCGAACAACAACCAACTCCACATAATCAAATGTATGCTCAGGAAAGTATGGCCAATCCCCTAACCCAAAGATAAGGAACAAGGGGAAAGATAACTAGAATCAACAACCTCAAGGTAACCAAGGAAACCAAGTTTGAAACCTAATTCTCTTAGGGGTGACTAGCCTAATCCCGCAACCCAACAATAGGGTGAGCAACCAAAGCAAAAGAAGGCTCTTAGAGCTAATAAACTTTATGATTTTTGTGAAGTTTGTGGCCATTAAACTTGTAAATTTCCCCTTTTCCCTAAAATGTGCTAGGCATGGGAAGCTCAATAAACTTCTTCTACATGACCTTAGCCCATCACAACACCTCCTCCTCCTCCTGCCTCATCACAACCGACAGTGCATACCAACCATTTTCCACATCAAGGATATGTGGTTTCCTAATCTGCATAGAGTATTGCAGCACCTTAACCTTCAAAATATGGCTAGGACAATTACCATATTCTCATAATGAATTTTGAAGAAGTCAACACTGAATAAGTACACCTACAAAATTAGTCACATCGATATGACAAGCTCCTGCAAAATCAATGACTGATTCACAGCCCAAAGTATCCATTGAGCCTCTATCATCATCAAATGGTACCTTATATATCCCTTAGCCTAAGGTATAGGTCGCCCCCAATATCCTTAAAGGTCCATTACATCGAAATGATGCTTCTTCTAAAGCTTCCCTTAACTGTAGCATAGTAGATGACTTGGCGCAGTCCCCTGCTACCATTTCAACGATGGAAGTCTTCCAGATGTGCTCATCGTAGCGAAAAGAAATACTATATACTTTGGGAATTTTGGATCCCTCTAACGATCATATGATTTCCTTCGATGTTGATAAAGTGGAACATCCCTACTTCCTTCATCAATTTCCTTTCAAATATCAGTCTCCATAAAAAATGCCACTGCTTAGCGGTGTAAATAGATGAAGGCGCCTCCACCTGTATGATTCCCACTAGTGTTTGGAAGAAACTTGGTTCCCCTGATTTGCCACCATCCACTATCACTCTTCTTGCTTGGGACGGTCACCCCTTGTAGCCCCTTAGTTTATATTGCAGTTATCCCATCACTATTTCTTGCAAGACCATAATGATTGAGATCGAAGTCATTGATGATGTAACACCATCCTCCCACACCTATGAAAGTAACCGAGCAACTAGGATAAACATGTGACAAGAAGTTACTATGATATGATTTGACTCCCTATGTTTCAGTTAAGGAAGTGGAACCGATGGAAACACACCATATAGACCTTCCACATCAGTAACAGAACTCCCAAGAGCCATCCCAACCACTTAGTTAACTTGCCCCTAATATCAAATGCATTTTTAAACCATTAAACCCCATATCGCTCCCTTGATATGGGAAATCATGTGTTCAGGAAGCTCCATATGCTCCCATAGCATGTGTATGCATTCGTCTAAGGAGTTTTATGCCGAGTGTTGTGCCCGCGTCTCTTGGATTTGAGCCAAAATTTTAGGCCCAGAGACCAGGTCCGTACCTAGAAGTAAATGACACTTTTAGAACTAAAGGATAACAACAGAACAATGATACACATGCAATTACATGAACAAGGACTTGACTGGACCCCTACTAGCCATGACAGGAATTTCTTTAAACATGTCACAAATATGAAATCTATGGTTTTAAAAAACATATTTGAGCATAGGGGATTCATACTCATTTGAGGACCACTAAGAGGTATTGATGCTGTTAGAGCCTAGATTTGTGTCAAGCTCAAAAGACAAGGTTCTAGGTCCACATCAAACCACGCTCAGCCTCATAGCTAGCCCTACGAGGACAAGAGAGGGCTCTCTCTGGGTCAATCTCGGCAAAAAGTAATCAATGAGGCTCGAGATGACTAAATTTGCAATTGATCTTAGGCTAGGTATGAAGTACAAGGAGTTTGAAGTTGATTTTTGAGGTTTTTGTTGAATCAAAGGAAAAGGCAATTTTGGTTGCGGGAATGAGACACAGTTTTTGCAGAGGTCTACTTGGGGAAAGGTAGGCGATTGTATTAATCCTTTTAAAGAAAATGAATGGCTAGATCTGAATGGTGAGAAACTAAGGAGAGCAAGAAACTTTCAAGGATTCTCCTTAAACAGATGAAAACATGAAAAATCAAACAAATTTAAAGGCAGAGCATAACAATCTATGGATTCTACCTTAACACTTCATTTGTTCAATTTCAGAAGATGAGAGAAGGAAGATGATACACATAACAACTTACAAATACTGAAAGAAGCCACACCATCAACACATAAAGCCATAAGGATCCCAAACAGTGCTGCAAAACCCTGGTCTTTCCTTTGCCAAAAATGCAGAAGTGAATGTACAATAGAGTGTCAAGCTTTTCCCAAGAGTCCAACCTTGAAAATGACTTAGAAATTACATAATATAGGCAAGCCAACCTCTTCCCTTGCCTCTAGGGGTCGAGCTCATCATTCTAGGAGCTGTTTCAACCAATTCTAAACAAAGCACTAAAAGCTAGGCAGTCAAAACAGCTTGCCTCTATAAGGTAGGAAACTGATTCATTCATTAAATTTTCACTCTTTGGTGAATGAATCCTCTAGAACAAGTAACTAAGTGTAAAAATTACATCATGATCAGTCAATTACATCAAGAGAAGTCAAAAATTACATCACAAATCAAAACTAGTTAAACTAGCCGAGTTTCTGAGTTGAAAGATGAAAATTTGGGCAAAAAATCTATATGTGCCGCACTGATTTCTATATGCGCCGTGCTACTTTTATGTTGTTTTTGAGGTACCTGCAGGAGTCCAAATTGAGCTCAGGTTGGCTTGTTGGAAAGCCTTGCCTATCTACTATCAAACCCAAGTGGAATTTTCCAAATTGATGTCCATTTGCCCATCCCAAAGTGAATTCTCCCAAGACTGCTTCCTGTGTGTCAAAATAGGGGCAGTGAGGTCATTTTTTGCATGTTTTTTGACCTTTTGGGGACCCATAACTTACCCAAATTTCTTGTCCAAGTACCAAAATTCATGATTTCGCATGAAAAATCCAAAACTGCAAGCCAATTGTAATTTGGAGCTCCCAATCCTATGCGTCGCGCAAGGTGCGCGGCACATATAGGGAAAAAGCCTATTTTTTAGTGAAAAAATTCCAAAATGACCAAAAATGCCCCAAATCTCTTGAAATTTCGGTTGGAGTTTCCTTGTCAAGTGTGATGGTGAGCTAAGGAGGCCTCGACCAAAATCTGAAGATGATCGAGCTCCCTTTGCTTCTTTTGCTTGCTGATTGCCTTCTTCAATTTCGACTTTAGATTTCGTATCCGAGCCTTGCAAACTTGGTTCCGTGCCCTGTAGTGAACAGCCATGTGTCTCAACAATGCATTATCTCTATTGTCCTTGTTCAGCCGCTTCTCCAAGTAAATGTTGACCCTCTCAAGATTAGATTCTCGACCCTCATTGACCTGTCGCTCTAGAGAAGTGAACTGAATCCTCCTATGTCGGGCAGCTTGGCGATTCTCACAGATGTTCTGTAGCTCCATGATCGCATGTTGGTCTTCAAGCTACTTATTTCTCTGTTCCAAATACTTGATGTTCCATTTGGTCATCTCCAACTGGATTTCCAAGGCTTGAATGTCTGTTTCGTGCTCCTCGATAATCCTTCTATATCTGGACTTCTCTGAATCCGTAGCTGTCTCATCATCAGGAATGAGAATGAAACCTGATGGCTCACCTGAAGGCCCCTTCTCATGCATGGGATTTTTACCCTTGTTCTATACCTATGCCTGTGGTGCTGATGTCGGAAGCGAGGCCCCTTCCATGCCAGGTGGAGATAACACTCGCTTTGCTACTGCAAACAAAGGTCTGGTGCCTTTCGGATAGCCTCTCTGATATGTAATGAAAATAGGCCTGGTCTCATGACGCTCATACTGCTGAGAAGGCTCACCCTCGTGTTTCACCTCTGATACTCTCCATGAAGCTCTGAAGAAATCACGTGAGATGAAGTCATCCCAAGTGATGCCCTGCAAACCAAGCTGATGAACCACCAAAATCTTTATAAGAGCAAAATGATAGACACTGTTGAGTTGTTGCTGAGGGGTTTTATGTTGTATAAAGGTAGTCATCCTCTCAATATTCTGGCAGATGAAATATGGAATGTTCATCATCCGCACCCTGGTGAAATGCATGAGTAACCTGATGTGATAAGCATAAAGACGAGAGAATCGTCCCTCACAGCTGAAATATTTCATGATCAATCTCATGAGTGGAGCATATTCATCTTTCAGGTACCTGAATGGGAACACTCTTTTGAGCTGCCTCAAGAAATTGGGTTTGATGTATGGCTCATAATGCTGCCTATCAATCTGTTGTTTTTTGTGCCATAGTTCACCAATATTTGGTATACCTGTTGCCAGCGAAATAGTTTCTAGTGTAAGTGTAAAGGTGACCCCAGCCAAGGTAGCTTGATCTCCATGAAAATGCAAGACAAAAAGATGAGCCAACTCATAATGAAACTGGACCTCAGCCACCTTTTGACAAAACTCATAGCATGACTGATGCTCAAAGCACTGCATAGCAAGAGGACAAGCATGCAATTCTATAAGGTTGATTGGTTCTTCCCTGACATGTTTACCACTTTTACGAGGCCTCCGGGGTTCCTGTTCACCCAAGGGAGAATCAATTTGGGTTTCTGCCTCATATTCAGATGAGTGACCAGATGACATCACTACTGATATGCAAACTGCCTCGAATGAATGCTAATATGTGAAATTGTTGTATACAACTGAATCTGAACTGCTCTTTTGATCTAAACAATGTTGTGGCCAAGGGGAAAACAAATGTACAAGGGAATATTAAGAAGGGGAAAATATCAGGGAATTAGGGAATTTTGAAATAAAATGTAATTAGAGAAGGAAGGGGAAATGTATATATGGGAATAGGGTTTTAGGGTTTGGGATATTGAATAGGGTTAAGGAGTTTTTATAGGGGTGAGGGATTAGGATTTTAGGGATTGTAGTGTAGGATTAATGAGGGGATTAATGAGGAAGTTTGATGAGTGGATTTGGGAATGAGGAACAAAGGGAAATGGGGAAAAGAAAAAACCTTGGTGACAAAACTGTTTTCAAAACCTACAGCAATTTCTCTTGTTGGCAAAGGGAGGCTTTCAAAGTCTTGTTTCGACAGCCATTATCCATGAACCCACCACATTCACCATCAAAAACAAAGCAAAAGCAATGGAGGCGAGCCTACCTGGAAAATTGATGTGAAGATTGGGCGATTTGATGAGTTTTCAAACCATTTTCGGGCTCCAAACTGTAAGCGCCGCGCTCATTACCCAGTGCGCCGCGCAAGGTATATGCGCCGCACTAGTTATATTTTGCACTGGCTGGAAATGCTGTGTGCACTGCGCATGCTGTTATATGCGCCGTGCAGGTGAAATGGGGACCAATCTTCTCCAAAACGCACAAACTCGACTTGGAATGACTTTCTCCACCTTTGGCATGCACAATGACTTGAAACTTCATTGAAAAACCTTTATATAGACACCAATTTGATTTTTTCCTCTTCCATAACCCACTTTGTTATGTTTTGCAATTGACACTTTTTCAAGATTAATAGAATTTTGACCTTTTTGTTTCCTCCTTAAATTCGGTTGAAATAATGATTTTCTTTGACACTTTTTTTGCAGGGATAGTTGTGATATGATCTGGCAAAGGAGACCAGGGCTGCGCCTGGATAATTCAAGAACTAAAATTTTTTGAAAAATTATTACAAAAATGAAATGTCAACTTATCTTCAAAACAGAGTTTTGAAGAGAAGTCATAATCTATCTATCTAACGATAAAAATCTTTGAGATAACAACATATCAAGGACCTCCCTCTGGCCTGCTAGCTTTATTAGACTTTGCAAAAACCAAATTGACTTAACCCTAGACCTAATGACCGAAAACACTATTATGACCTAGAAACTGAAACAGGACTGCAAATGACTTTTCAAGGCTTGATTTTTATGAATAGACCTGAGCCAGCAGTGCCAAGCACGAGGGGAATGAGTGACGCAAACCTTTCCGTCAGATTTATGGCATGTTCCTAACGAAATGCAACTGATCGAAACTGATGGGACACCTAGACATGAAATGTAAAAAAGAGTTTTGATCTCTGACGGAGGGATAACCAGACCGACTCTAACAGATGCCTCAACACAGTAGCCGCATTTTTGTCCATTAGGCCATATATAAATTTTTAATTCATTTATAGGTAAAAACATGATGAGAGACATACATAGCCATTGTAATAATACATGTTCATAACAATCATAATAGCAACAAAAATACCAAGGAAAAAACCATGTAATCCACATATAAACTAATATAATACTCATTAAATAAAAATGATAGATAACCTCATATTAATGATGCAAGGGCCAAGTTGTGGGACTTCCATGAACCACCCGACTATAGACATGGTTGAGCCAATTCTCTCTTCAGCCATACACACCCATTCCATATTCGAAGCATGAATGTGGGATCTCATCAAACACATAAATCAAAACCATCTAGGGTTTCAAGAGGCCAAACCACCTCAACCCATCAAATGGTGATTCCACCTCACGGTCGAACATCAAAAATCCATCATCAGATTGGTCTCTACCCAAGCCTTCTAGGGCTCTAGAGCATTTTTTCCAACCATGGCTTCCAAGACTAGTAACTCAAGGCACAACGTACTTTGGGTTTCCAGAGAATTTATCCAAACAGGGCTTCCAGGACTATTAAATCAGCCCAATAAGGGCTTCTAGAGTAATTTTCCAACCAAGGCTTCTAAAGCGTTTCTCCAACCAGAGCTTCCAGGAAATAATAACTAAACCCAAGCTAAAGGAAACATGAGAACCAACCAAAAAATAAAGAATAAAACCCCCAACATCGTACCTATCAAGGAAATGGTAAGACTATTCATATCCACTATCAATCCAGGCCATCCTCCATGCCAATCACAGATCATGATCAATAAACTACATGTATATGCCATGCATACCAAAAATAGTGAGGACAACATACATGCAACTTGGTACCTACAAGAAAAACCCGCTATAGTTGTTGATCATGATGTCCTCTTGTGATTTCATGCTCTTCATTTTCCTTATTTCTCCAAAAATCCAAGTATGCCACACTCTCCAACAGTGATCCAAGAAAAAATATAAGTGTCCAAGAGTATGAGAGAGAGAATACAATGAGAGCTCCAAAACTAAACTGACAAAAGCCTGTGAATTGATCCTCAGAATCCTTTTTATTAATGATCCCTCTATTTTCTTCATTTTCCATTATTTTCCTTCATTTTTCCTCCTCACATGCAACATGTGACCTTTCACCTCCTTTTTCTCCTAATTTCCATTATTTTCATAAATAAATGTGCCAAAATGCCACTTTTCCTCTCCAAATCCTTTGTCATTGCCTTTCCCAATTTCCTTAGCCATTAATACACCACAACTGATCCCCATCAATATGTGTTTTCCAGAAATTTGGCTTGGAATAAGTGTCCCATCAACCATGGTTATTAATTTTTCCTTTATTATATTTTATTACATGGAATTTTCACTAGGGTTGTTACATATGGCCCATTAGATTATAACATCTTATTGGGTCATAGTCACACATATGCCATGTCCGCTAATGCATCCAATATATTTTGCAAGATGTTCTTTCCTCATGTTGGAAATATTTTTAATATCGATTGGTTGACTTACTATGACCCTCAGTCTAAGACATCTCCTTAAACCACTATTTCATCAATGACGGGTAATTAGACCACCCCTTCCTTAAATGATGTTTCTCCTCGAGTCTACAAATATTCCACACTGCTTGGGGCTCACTATGGCCAACCACTTACTCCTTCTAAGCCTATATCTTCTATTGTATGCATGCTTCAAGCATCACAGGCAACAAGAAACTGATATGGTATGCCTTCTAAATAGCCAGATCCTCTACAACCTCTTTCTCAAGACTCAACTCACCCTTTGGATACAATTATTCTAGGCCAGTTTCCTTCTGTTGGTATCTTTCCCAGTCTTTTTCCACCACGAACCATTCCACTAGGTCTCTCCCATCCTGAAGCAATTCCTCCAAGTCATTACCCCTTTGGTTAGATGCCTTTCTCATTCTCACCACTAGGATTTGTTTCTACCCCTTTAATAGTTACACCGAGTATTCCAAATATCACCTTGGGGATCCTAGTCTGGTACATAAATCCTCCTACAAACACTCCTCCTGACCAACTTAAACGTTATATATGTTTGACTCTAGTTCAAAGCATTGTAACCACCCCTTCCTTTGCTTCAGTTACACATCAACCTCAACAGGGAGCCACTTCTGTTCCAAAAGAATATGGTGAGGGAGGAAAGGCCCAAAAAAAGGGGAACAAAGACACGACACCCCAAGCAACTCCAAATCCTCATAAATCCCCAAATCCTTCCCCTCCATTTTCTTTATGTGATGTTTTTGGGCATGCCACCAATAATTATCCTGAGCTCCCTCATATTAATAATGTTGTCTCTGGTACCTTTCCTAACTCTAACATTCTTAAGCTCCATGTTACCTTGCCTAAGTTAGCTAAGGAGAATAAATACTTACACATGAATCACCCTTTTTTGTTATGTGATAACTATCAATATTATTCCCATGTCCTGATCCTAATGTTCTCTTGCACTTTCCTTCTCTTCCTTTGCCTTCTTGCTCCAAAAATCCAAGTATTTCATACTCTCCAAGAGTTGATCCATGAAAAACTCTAAGCATTTAAGAGTATGAGAGAGAGAATGGGATGAGAGATTCAAAACTAAGCTGACAAAAGATTGTGAACTGGTACTTAGAAGCCTTTTTATTAATTAGACCTCTATTTTCTTCATTTTCCATTATTCTCCTTCATTTTCCTCCTCACATGAAACATGTGACCTTTAACCTCCCTTTTCTCCTAATTTCCATTATTTTCATAAATAAATGTGCTAAAATTCCACTTTTCCTTTCCAAATCCTTTTCTGTTTCCTTAGCCTTTAATCAACCATAAGTGATCCCCATCACTATGATTCTGCCCAACATTCAACTTGGAATAAGTCTCCCATCAACCATGCTTATTATTTTTCCTTTATTATCTTTTATTACATGGAATTTTCACCAGGGCTATTACAGATTCCCCATTAGATTATAAAATCTTGTTGGGTCGTAGTTTCACATATGCCATGTTGCTAATTCATCTACTGTCTTTTGCAAGATGTGCTTTCCTCACAATGGAAAGATTTTCACTATCGATTAGTTGACTTACTATGACCCTCAGTCTCAGATAACTCCTCAAACCATTATTTCATCAATGACGGGCAATTAGACCACCCCTTCCTTAAACAATGTTTCTCGTGGAATCTATAAAGATTCCACACTTCTTGGGGATCACTATGGCCCACCACCTACTCCTTCTGAGCCTATCGCTTCTAGTTTTCGCATGATTCAAGTGTCATAGGTTGTAAGAAAGTGATCTGGTATGCCTTCTCAACAACTAACTCCTCTACAACCTCCTACTCAAGACTCAACTCACCCTTCGGATATAATTCTTCCAAGACACTTTCCTTCTGTTGGTATCTCTCCCAGTCGTTTTCCACCTAGAACCATTCCCCTCGATCTCTCCCATCCTGAAGTATTTCCTCCAAGTCATTACCCCTGTTATCACAAAATCGTGTACTAAGGGCTGCTACTTAGCAATATCTCATGCAACTATTTCAAACCAGGCTTTAGACTAAGGCTTAGCCTCCTTAGTCAGAGAGGGCTCTCTCACAGATTCTTGATATGAATTAAGAACAAGAAAAGATGGCTAACTCTTCAAACAGTACATGAAAATAAGCTGGTTGGAACAACAAAATAACATCTCTTCCATTGGGCTCATGGAGTCAAACACCTCTGCAGTAAACTATTAACTACTTAATCATGGAAGCCAAGGCATATAATGTTTAACACTCAGAACATTTCTCAAAAGGAACCTCAACTCATAAATATACACAGGAAGTCTGAGCACTAGGTGAATTCAGAGTGATTGCATATTTAGTGAGCTGTAAAACATAAAAGGATAAAGACAAAGCCACATATATTCTGAGCATTGAACACATGATGAATCTTGGGAAGAAAAAGTAATCTTCATATTACTGTCAAAAGTCTTTTTTACATAAGCTGATATAAAAACTCTGTTTTTTTCATAAATCTCCAACCTTTTTTACATCAGAGTTTTTCCTATATATAGGAAAACAAAACTACTACTACTTGAGACTCCTCCTCCAGCATGAGGGGAGCTCGAAACCCTATCATTAATTGCCTTATCTATATCTAAACAAACTTATTAAATACAAAGGTATTGCGCTGTGAATACATAGAGTCCCATTCCTATTGAAACTCTAATTCTATCTCCTTGTGTGCATTGATGCTTTCTTGAACTTTGACACCTGTACCATTTCTGTAGTGGCCAAGACATGCTGGAGAAACATTCACTGAATGAGCAGCTTTGGATACTTGCTGTGTGGATGACTCATTAGTTGATGAGGATATGTGCCCTGTTTTCACGGTTCCTGCCTTCCATTAGTCTTCATGTACTAAAAGACTATGCTCCAAGCCATTTAATACCTTTAATAACCACGCATAATCCAATATGCCTCATGATCTGGACGCTTTGTGAACTGAACAGGTGTACCACCCAAAATTTCGGTAACCCTACCAGAACCCTAACAATTCGGTCATAAAGTAACTTTAGGAAGACTTTTAGCAAAAAACAAAAAGTTTCACCTTTTTCTTCAACACTCACACCTGTCACCCTTTGAATACCTGGATAGCTTTATATAGTCTCCTTACTAGCCTCGAGTCATCCTTTTCAAGATTTTCTGACCTCAGCATCAATTTCATTTTTTCTCATAAAACAGTCATCTACAGTAGTTTCGTAGCGCGCTACGAAACTGCTGTAGATAATCAAAACAGAACATATGAATCTTAAAGCACTGTTGACTTAACTTCATGATTTCTTCAGTTACTTTGTACAGGTGTTAGGGATCCAAAAAGGTTACAAAATGATGGAAATCAAAATTTACCAAAACTTGAAAAGCAACTTTCTCCTTGGATCAATGAGCTAGTTTACCTAGCTTCGTCTTCAAACTGCTAACCTCTTTCTTCAAAGCCTTGTTTTCTGCTCTTAGGCTTGTGTTCAGCTTTCTCATGATCTTTGCTTGCTTAAGGGCTGGTACTGTCCACAAATATGCATCAGACACTGAATCTTTTGTTTTCAATTCTAGTTTGAGATTGAATTATTTAGCTCCAGCTGCTACGAAACTGTTGTTCTGCCTGAAAAATGGGTCTCGGGACAGAGCTCATATCTTCTCACAGAAAACGTATTTGGCAAAACTAAAGGAGGTTTCTGTAAATCAATCCGTGTTTAACAAAAACTCTTTTTTTTTTTTTAAAACACTTCTCCAGCTGCCCAGAATCTGTCTTTGAAAAAGAGGTGTAACACAGGAAATTAAAAAACTGCACCTACAGCAGTTTCGTAGCGCAACTTTAGTCACTCGATTCTCCCAGCTCATAATCAATCTGAAGAAAATGAAAGAGGTTTTTCTATTTCAGTATGTTAGGAATAAAAACCTCTTTCCGTTTTCGAAAATATTCTTTCAGCCGCGCTAAATACCTCCTGGAAGCTAACTGCTTAAAACAGAGAAGTATGCCTGTAACAAACATCACCTACAGCAGTTGTAGCCAGTGTACCAGTATGGAGATCTCTCATTTTGAACCACACCACCTGAAGGTGGTCCTGTAATCAATGGATTACCATCCCCATCACCATTGCTCCTTCTATGCCAGGTTCATGCAATTCAACACAATTCCACAAGCCTGGGCTTTACTCTGGGCTAAATCATCAAGGCTTCTCGTCTCTAGAAATAAACCCAAGTGTGTTGCCCGCAAAAACCATTTTCTTTAACTGGAATCAATAGGCTGGCCCTTCCATAAAGAAAAGCAAGCTGGATCGTTTTCAAGATTGAGAAGTTCAAATGACAAATATGATGATTGTATAAAAATCAATCTTTCAACATGAAGTCTTGCTCTTGTGAAGCAGTTATCAACAATTTTGCAAATGTCTTGATCTAGCTTTGCTACATCTACCGGAATTGATCAGAAGCAACTAGCACTTCAACATCTCCTGCTCTAAATGCATCCAACGCTTTACTTCGTGAATATTGATGTTGTAGGCTTGAATACTCAATCATCCTTAAGACCAGCCCTTCGAAACAGTTCAATAAAGTACATAACCTCTGGGTAGAAACAACAGAAGATGTGAAAACAATGGTCTGTTCCCCTTGCACTTGCAACAGTGCCAAAATAAATGATGTGATATCCACAGTCTGATCCCTTGTTTATCCACTGATTACCACAGAAGGCTTCTTCCAAGGAAAGAGTGCTCCAGATAAACCCAATGAAACACCATCTGCTGGGGTACTAAAAAACCTTACAAACTGACAACTGTTGATGCAAACCCAATGGATTTTGATAAACATGACAGTTGGGAAAGAATAACTATAGATCCGAACAAATCCCCAATTTCGTAGCGCAGCCAGTGCAAAATATGAATTATGCGCTACGAAATCACCTAAAACATGCTGCGCTGCGAAACTGCCAAAAGGATTTATGTGCTACAAACACTTTGTCCTCAAGCTAGTGTGAGCTATTTTGGCAATTAAATTTTCAGTGATAACAACCCCTTTGGTAAGATGCCTTTCTTGTTCCTACCATCAGTATTTGTTTCTACCCCTTTAATGGCTACATTAAGTCTTCCTAATATCACCTTGGGGATCCCAGTCTGGTACATTGATCCTCCTATAAACACTCCTCGTGACCACCTCAAACCTTATATATATTTGACTCTACTTAAATCCATTGTAACCACCCCTTCCTTTGCTTCAGTTCCACATCAACCTCAATGGGTAGCCACTCTTGTTCCAAAACCATATGGTGAGGGGGGGAAGGCCTAGGAAAATGCAAACAAAGACATGACACCCCAAGCACCTCTAACTCATAAACCTCCAAACCCTTCTCCTCCATTTTCTTTATGTGATTCTTTGTGGCATGCCACCAATAATTGTCTTGAGCTCCCTCATATTAATAATGTGGTCTCTGGTACCTTTCCTGACTCCAACATTCCTAAGGTCCGCATTACCTTTCTTGATCTATCCAAGAAGAACAAATCCTTACGCATGAATCACCATTGTGTGTTATGTGATAACTATCAACATTATTCCCATGTCCTGGTCCTAATGTTCTCTTGCACATTTCTTCTCTTCCTTTTCCTTCTTGCTCCAAAACTCGAAGTATGCCACACTCTTCGAGAGTGCTCCATGAAAAAATCTAAGTGTCTAAGAGTATGATACAGAGAATAGAAGGAGACCTCCAAAACTAAAATGAAAAAAATTGTGAACTAGTCCTCATAAGCCTTTTTATAAATGAGGCCTCTATTTTCTTCATTTTCCATTATTTTCCTTCATTTTCCTCCTCCCATGCAACCTATGACCTTTCACCTCCCTTTTCTCCTAATTTCCATTATTTGCATAAATAAATGTGCCAAAATGCCACTTTGCCTTCTCAGAGCCTTTGTAATCTAACCATGTCCATGATGAATACCTATGCTACATCACTAGATGAGAATGTAGAATTCACCAGAATGAAGTGTGTTACCTTGGTCAATATATCCACCACTACCATGATGGAATCATGTTGTCTCACTATCCTCGGAAAACTTGTTATAAAATCCATGGAAATTACCTCCAATTTCCACTCTGGAATTTCAATCAGTTGTAGTAGTCCACCTAGATGCTTACACTTTATCTTCACTTGTTGACAATCCAATCACCTAGCCACAAACTATGCTACGTCTCTCTTTAAATTCGTCCGATAATATAATTTCTTCATGGTTGTCAGCATCTTTTGATAACCTGGGTGACCTGAATATGGCTTCGCATGAAACTCCCTCAACATCACCTTCTTGAGTTCATTACAATATGGCATATATATCTTGTCTCTAAACCTGATCAATCCACTTGTCGTGAGATGATAGTCCACATCATGTGCACCGGCATCTGTACCTCTACCACTACCTATACCTATACTCATAGCACTACTTTTACCTGTACCTGTACCTATACCTATACCACTACACGTACTTGTACATGTACTCTGTTTCAAACTGTGCACAATCTCCATATAGCAGTCGTCCTATTGACCTGCCTGCAAGATCCTATCCTGTAAATTTGTCTTGTAGGAGTTCATAGCTATTGTGTGATTTAATTGTATCCACCTGCTAAGAGAATCTGCCACCCCTTTCCTTCGACATACCTGATCCTAAATTCGAAATCACTGATCGTGGCAAACCACCAAGCCTACCTTCCATTTAAATTCAATTGGTCAAATAGATACCACAAAATACTAGGATCACTCATCAATAAAATCCTCCTACCAAGAAGATAGTGACACCACATATTCAATGCATGTATCATCACTGCCAACTTAAGATCATGTCTCGGGTAGTTCTTCTCATGCTCATTCAGTTTTTGTGACTCATAACATATCACCTTTCCATCCTGCATAAGGACTCCACCAAGTCCTCTCTTACAAGCATCTATACATACTAAAAACTATTTATCTCGATCTGCAATCTTTAAAACTAGTGCATGTGTCAACAACTACTTGAGCTGCTGAAAACTGGCCACACACTCCTCTGTCCATTCGAACTTGTTACCTTTCCTTTGCAATCATGTGATATGATAAGAAATTTGTGAGATGATCCTGATGAATCTCCTATAATATGTGCCAATCCCATGAAATATCTCACCTCATAAACATTCCTGGGAGCTTCCCACTCCATGATAGATCTTACCTTTTTTGGAACCACTGTTTTTCCCTCCTTAGAGACAACATGTCCCAAGTAATCTACCTCAGTTTGAAAGAAACTCCACTTGCTGAGCTTAGCATATAATTGATGCTCTCTCAACAACCTCAACATCACTACCAAGTGCTCATTATGCTCTTCCTCCTTTTAATAATATACCAATATTTCGTCAATTAACACAATAAAATTTTTTTCCAAAGAGGGGCACAACACACTATTCATTAAACACATAAAGGTAGTTGGAGCATTAGCCAAACTAAATGGAACTACAACAAAATCATAATTCTCATATGTGGTCCTGAAAGTTGCCTTGTAAATCTCCTCTTTTTTAATGCGTGCCTGATGATATCTGGATCTCAAATCAATCTTCGATAACACTACTTCTCCCTTCAACTGATCGAATAAGTCATCAATCCTTGGTAATAGATACCTGTTCTTGATGGTCCCTTTGTTCAACTGTGGGTAATCAATGCACAACCTGAGACTACCATCCTTCTTCTTCACAAACAGTACCAGTGCGCCCCATGGTGATACCCTTGGCCTAATGTATGCCTTGTCAAGAATCGCCTTCAGTGACAACTTCAACTCTACCAACTCTAGAGTGCTCATCCTGTAAGGTTCCTTTGATTTCGGTGTTTCCCCTGGTACCAACTCAATAGAAAAGTCTAATTCTCTGTGAGGTGGAAACTCTGAAATCTCTACGGGAAACACATCCTAAAAATTCTGTAGAACTGGGTATCTGCTCAAAATATATGCATCCTCAACTTCCTTACCTGTGTTGCTAGAAATATGCACTACAAATAACACACACCCTTTTTTGCGACTGTGCTTTTCCTGCATAGGTTTCACCATCCTAACTGAAGTGCCTTTATTATCTCCCTGTAAGAATCTTGGTTTCCCATTTTCATCCAAGCACTCAATGGCTTTGTCATAACAGTCCGGCTTGGTCCTATGAAGGTACAACCAATCCATGCCGAACAACATATTGTATTATCCCTATGGTAATACATTCAAGTGTGTTGAGGTAGGCATGCCATTCAAATAAAATGTACAAGTTGTTACCCAGTGATGAACTCTCTTCTTTGTACCTATAGCCGATTTCTCTAAACAATATTATGCATGCACTTATTTACTTAAACCAAACTTATCCACCAAGTCAGGACTAACATAACTATAATTAGATCCAAGGTCAATCAAAATATAAACAACTTGATCACAAATTTTATCATCCATCTCAATGGTAGATGCTTGATGGTCTGCATGTATGTTATCGAGTGTTGCATAGTTACAAGGAACACTATGACCAACAACCTTGACGGTTTGTGCCTCCTGTGCACCATATGTATGAGGCCTACCACCTTGATTCTATAGAAAATCTCTCCTGTGATGGTATTTGCCACAAGTCTAACACTCTGTAGGCTTCTAGCGTGTATCCTTATTCTTCTCCTCATATTGAAATCCATGTCCTCTGTTAGATGCATTGAACTTCTTAGGTGGCATTGCATTCTTTTTATTACGTGTACCCTGAGGTCTTGCCTACTTCTTGTCCCATTTTCCTTTATTCTTTGCATTAACTTTATAGTCTGGTTTAGTCTTAGATCTACGCTTCAATTTCTCATAGAAATGCTTTAGCTAACAGATGGCTACCTCCAATGATTTAGGATCATCGAACTTAATCCTATCTTTGAATGCAATTAGTAATCCACTGATGAACCTATGAATCTTAGCATTTTCCTCCTTGAGGTAAGGCACATACCTCAATATCTCCAAGAACCTGTTAGTGTACTCCTCATCTATCATTTATCCCATCTTTAGCTTATAAAATGATTTTTCCCTGTCATACAAGTATCTCTCTGATGGGTACTTCTTCTTGAATAGTCCCTTGAACTCATTCGAAGTCAAGTCCTCCTCATGAATACCTATGAAATTCTTCACATCCTACCACCAAATTCCTTCTTTACGTTTGATACTAAATGTAGCTATTATGGCTTTCATATTCTCTGAATAATCATACAACCTGAAGAACTTCCTCATACCAAGCAACCATGCCCCTTCATCCTATGATTTCTTCATATCTCCATCAAATGTAGGTGGCTTTTCTTTCTTAAAGTCACGTGGAAAGTATCCCTTATCACTCCTCTTATAGGGATGATAACGATTATGGCCATAATGTCTGTCAAAACCAGAATTTGAATCGTACATATGCCCATAACCTCTCCTATCTGGAGTGTTCAAGGACCTGTCATCTCTGATCATGTTATATCTATCTGACCTATACTCACCATGGTACCCACTTCCATATGCCCCATTAGTTCTATCCTCCCTCCCATGGATGATCTGAAGTGGTCCATGTTGCTACAATTATGACAAACTCTGAAGTATCACCACACATACCTTTTCTTGTTTCTCTTTTGCATGTATGATTCTGCCACTTTCTGCCTTACAAATCCTTATTTCTACCTTTAATATTCTCAGTGTGTCTTCCAAATCAGAAGAGTTCCCAACACCATGTTGTTCATCTAATCCATAGGGAGAGTCTCAAGAACTATAGTTTTCCATCTTGCTAGTCATCTTTGATATTCTTCCTACAAGATTTATCATGTTAGCTAAACAAAATAACAATAAACCAATGTACCTTGGTCATAATTTGGGGAGGCTACCTCATCTGTAAGATAAACAAATCAATGCAATACATGTATATCATAATCATGATAGCATGTAGAAATATAACACATAGCATATAACCATATAGCAATCATTCTATCTAGAGTCTAGGCATCAATGCATGACCATATCAACTACACATACCATGACCTCATGCATGATAACAACCACCACATGTTGGGTGTGGAGCCTGATTATCTTCTATATTCAAAGGTTTCAGCCGGATGTATACCCCAGGAAGACTATACACCCCTCCATGCCGGGGGGTGCGGGGGGGACTTGTCCCCACCCCTGCGGGGTTCCGGGGGGGTAAATCCCCCCCGACTGGGGGGTTCGAGGGCTAACAGTCCCCTGGTAGGGGTTTCGGGGGTAGCACCCTCGAAGCTAAAAATAGATGTAAAATTACCTTGTAAAATTCTAGTAATTTCTAGTCAATCTGGGTCGTTCTTTAGGCGGATGATCTGACAGTAGAAGTTATGTTTAATTTAGGTTTTTTTGCCCAAGAATGAAACCCCTCAATATATATGAGGGAATTGTATTGCATCTATGTATATCTGGATTCTGAGTGAGGAAGAGAGAGGAGAATGAGAGCGAAGAGGGTGTTACAGCGGATTCGCTGTAGGTTGTATCTCTTTAGTTTGCTGCATAATATAAAAGGAAGGACTGGTTGTTTCTTTGTGGACGTAGCCCAAATTGGGTGAACCACGTATATCTGTGTCCCTCTGGTTTTATGTGTTTTTTGTGTTTATATTTCTGCAATATTTTATGTGTTCCATTGCTCTATAATATATAATTTTCTAACAACTGGTATCAAAGCAGAACGTCTATTTGGCTGATAAACTCGCAGGAGAGAAGGGTTCTTGGTTCGAGTGGGAGTAATGGTGGAAGATGGTAGGTTTAGGGTCGAAAAATTCAAAGGCAAAAACTACCAGCTGTGGAAGATGCATATGGAAGATTATCTGTATCAGAGAGATCTGTACCTGCCATTGAGTCGAAAGACCAAGAAGCCGACGAATATGACAGACATAAAATGGGATATTCTGGATAGAAAGGCACTTGGAACAATACGGCTGTGCCTAGCAGCATCGGTAGCGTTTAATATTTCAAAGGAAATGATAAGATAGGGTTTAATGTTGGCATTGGCCAAACTATATGAAAAACCCTCGACCTAAAATAAGGTATTTCTTATGAAGTGTTTATTTAATATCAATATGTTAGAAGGTGGATCTGTTGCAGATCATTTAAATGATTTTAATACAGTTACAAGTCAGTTAAGTTTTGTAGGGGTAAATTTTGATGATGAAGTTAGGGCTCTATTATTTCTATGCTCATTGCCAGAAAGTTGGAATGGCTTAGTTATGGCCATTAGTAACTCTGTCTCTGGATCTAGTACTTTAAAGTTTGATGATGTTGTCGGTGCAATCCTTAGCGAGGAAATGCAACGGAAAAGCTCCGGTGAGATATTAGGTAATGCTTTGACTACAGAGACTAGGGGAAGAAAAATGGAAAGAGGAAAGAGCTCAGGATATCATAGTAAATCAAGAAAGGCAGATCCAAGTCCAGATCGGGGATAGTGTGTTGGAAATGCAGGAAGAAAGGAAACTTAAAGAAATACTGCAAGTCTCGGAAGGGAAAAGAAGGAGATACGCAACAAGAAACTAATCATGAAGCGAATGTAACAGGTGATGTGTTGCAAGATGCTTTGATTATTTCATTAGAAAATATTATATTGTTGGCATTATGACACAGGTTTGGCACTATGGCACAGGTATTGTCCTTGATGGAAACTTACTTGGAAAATCATTCAGATGACAGCTCAGGCTCACAGGCTCTCAAAATAAAGAAAAAGGAAGTATACGCAGGTTCCTGTTGACAAAGTCGCGTATACACGCAGGATATCCGATCAAAAGACGCGTATACGTATGCATGCACTTTCATGCAAGGAAAAGTGCATACATGTGGAAAAACTTATTTTGTAGTCCATGGTATTTAGTCCTTGGTTTTTGTACCTATGTTTTTGGACCATGGTATCTCGTCCTAAATGTTGAACCCAGGTATTGGGTCCCAAGTATTGGTTCTAACTAGTTTTGGACCATTGTATTGAAGTAAGGCCTAAGACTATAAAAGTTGAAGGAGATCATTAGGCGAAGGCACACTTAAGGATTGAATATCTGATGAAGAGCAAGATCCAGAATACTGGTCATTGGGTTATGATGCATAGCTGGATCTGAATCAAGGAGGAACCTGAGCGCTAGAAGTAGGATAAGTTCTATTGATGGGTTAAGATCTCTAGACTTGAAGAGAAGTATCTTTGTGTGATTTTGATCTGTTATATTTGGCGCATAACTTGATCTATAAATCTGATAATCTGGGTATAACTGATGTCTGAATAATTGAAAGGGTAGATTATCCTTTATAGATATGTACGCAGGTTTAGCATAGCAAAGGTGCGTATACACGTGGTTCAGTATTACAAAACTGCGTATATGCAGGTTTTCCATAATACAGAAGTGTATGCACGTAGGTTCTACATATTGAAGTAGCATACGTCTCATGAAACATGTTTTAGCTACTTCTATTTATTGTTGTAGTGTTCTAGGTTCAGGATTGGTTTCTAGTTACTGTTACTGTATTCTAATTACAGCTTTCAAAGAAGTGATTGGTTGATTCAGTTTTGATTGGTGCAAAGGAGATTGGTTGATGTAGATGTATTTGATGATTGATTATTGTTATTGATGGATCCAGTCTAAAAATTTATGAAACGTGGTCCTTGGAAGAAAAGAGAAGGTTGTAGCCTTCTATAGGTTAGCACCTACGTACTAGTACATCAGCTAGTACAAGAGCTAAGGGGGTTGTAGCTCCCTTCTAGGAGAAGCTGGGAATGAGAGAAGGTTGTAGCCTTCTGCAGGTAGAAGCCTGCGTACTAGTATAAGACTGCACCAGTACATAACCATTGTAAAAAGAAGTTTCTTATTAAAAAGAAGATAGAGACGAATTGCAGCAGGTGGTTTTCACCCACATTGGGTTTCCACCTTATATCTTGTGTTCTTGTGTGTGACTATCTGCTCTGTTTTACTGTACCTGGTTATTATTTATATGGTTCTGATGCACAAATTAATGATCAAAATTTGAAGAATAAATTAAATTATAAGTCTGCAAGTTATATGCTAGTTTCCTTAACTAAAGTTGCGTATATACGCAGTTTTCACTAATTGAAGTAGCGTATACAAATCTGATTGTGGAATGAAAAATATTTGACTTAATAATACTGATTCATCCCCCTCTCAGTATTATTTCCAACAATTAGTATTAGATCAGGTCCTTCAGAAGAAGCTTGATTGCTTGAAGGAAGATCTTTGATCATGAGCAACTACGAAAAGGAGGCATCCATGAGGCCACCTATCTTTGATGGGAGCAACTTCGTCTATTGGAAGGTAAGAACCACAACCTATCTTCAATCTGTGGGTATAAAAGTTTGGGATATCGTGAAAGGAGGATACACATTTCCATCAGCAACTCCTACAGATATGGCTGGTAAAAAGCAGTATGAAACAAATGCAAAGGCAGTCGATACTCTATTGGGAAGTCTATCTCAATCAGAATTCATCAAGGTTATGCAGCTCAAAATCACAAGGAAATATGGGACAAGATCATTCTAAGCTATGAAGGAGATGATCAGGTAAAATGTGCAAAACTACAATCTCTCATAATTCAATATGAAACTCTCAGAATGCAAAATGATGAAAGTGTGGCTAATTACTTCTTACGTATAGATGAGATTGTTAATCGCATGAAAAGTTTGGGTGAAGAGATAAAAGAAGTTACTTTAGTTGAAAAGGTTTTAATATCTTTGTCTTCCAAGTTTGAATCAAAAGTTTTTGGCATAGAAGAAAAGCATAATATTTAGAACATTACTATGTCACAGCTGCACAAAATCCTAACTGCTTTAGAAATGAGAAAAGGGGGTCCATCAGACATGAGAGAAGTTGCATTCAAGGCTTCAAGAAAAGGAGAATATAATGAATCAGGAGATACGTCAGAAGGAGAGGAAGAATCAAACTTTGTCAAGAACCTTCAACGAGGATTTGGAAGATTCAAAGGTAAGCTACCTTTCAAATGCTTTTCTTGTGGAAGAGTCGGTCACTATGCAGCCAAATGTCCTCATAAAGATAAGCTTGATAAAGGTAAGGAACCGATTAAATGGAGCAAAAAATAGAACATAAGTAAGAAGAGTTATTATACACATGAAGATAGTGATAGACTTTCAAATAGTGATGAAGATGAACATGGTAATGATTATATACTTTTGATGGCATTTGAAGATGATGATTTCTTGGATGCTATAGATGAAGATGATCTCTATGAAGAAATTTCTAAACTTAAAATCTGTTTAGAAGAAAAGAGTATGATCATAGATACTCTGACATTCCAACTTGCTAAAAGGGAAAAACACAATGAAAAGTTAGAATGTGAAATTGTGGGACTTAGAAAAGATATTGAGAAAACAAAAGCTCTTAATCTTAGATTTGCTAAAGGATATAAAACCTTAGATGAAATTATCAAAGTGCAGCGTTCTCCTCTAATCAAGACAGGTCTTGGATATACTGAAGAAGCATCTCAAGCACAGAAGCCATCCACCTCCAAAAGTTATCTTGATGCAGCAAGGAGAAGTGAACAGGTTGACAATCGTTAGCAAAGGCATAAAGTGGTTCACTAGGTAAATCGGGTTCAATCTACTTCTAGGATGAATAGAAGCTACAACCAACCACAGGTAAATCATTCTCAATTTGCCTCAAGAATGTATGTCAATGGAAACTACAATCATTTGGTCAGTAGGTTTGATAATCGCAGGAATTTCTTCCATGGCCAATGTTTCTCTTGTCACAACTTTGGACATAACGCTGCTCAATGTGTTGCCTACAAGACCATCATGACTTGAGAAGCATGAAATCAAAGGAGTGTGACTGGAATCATGAAAAGGACCTACAATAACTTTTCTTCTCTTGAAAATGAAATAGAATGTTCTATTTGTAACAACTTCAGTCATGAAGATTATGAATGTAGGAGTAGCTTTCGGCAAACAACTCAGAAGGAGCAAGATTCATTGGGTCCCAAAACATGGAGAAAGAAAGAACCACAACTAGAAAGATGTGGTATAGCCTTATATGCAGAAGGATAGGAAAATTAGTGGTACATCGACAATGGATGCTCGAAACATATGACAGGTGATAAAGAAAAAATTCAGTCATATAGTGCCTTAGAAAAGGAAAGGAAGGTCTCATTTGGAAATGACACCCTTGCACTCATAAAAGGTAAAGGTTCTGTTATTTTGAAAGAAAAAGTCAAAGCTGGAAATGTTAGGTATGTTTATGGCTTAAAGCATAATCTATTGAGTGTTAGCCAAATGTGTGATCAAGGAAATGAGGTAATATTTCGATCAAATGGATGTATTATTCGTGAGCTTGATACAAGAGAAACAGTGATCAAAGGCATAAGAAATCCAAATAATTTATACATACTCAAGGGAGGACAACAACAATGCTATCTAAGCAAGAATGATGAACATTGGCTATGGCACAAAATATTGGGGCATCTAAGCTTCCCTCAGATAAGGAAAGCATGCAAATATCAGGTTGTTCGTGATCTTCTTGACATCAAAATTCCAGACAATACAATATGCAAATCATGTCAGTTTGGTAAGAAAACCAGAACTCATTTCCCTGAGAAGGAAGGATCAACTAGTAAGCCACTTGAACTTGTCCATACTAATTTATGTGGTCCATCAAGGAAAACGTCACCTCGTAGAGAAGAATACTTTATATTGTTCATTGATGACTTTTCCAGGATATGTTGGATAGGACTTCTAAAGCATAAAGATGAAGCTTTCAAAAAGTTCAAAGCTTTCAAAACCTTGGTTGAAAATGAATCAGAGCACAGAATCAAATGCCTCAGGTGTGATCGAGGAGGGGAATTTACCTCGGATGAATTTTTCGACTTTTGTGAAGAACATGGAATAAGAAGGGAATTCTCTACTGCAAGGACTCCTCAGCAAAATGGAGTAGTGGAAAGGATGAACATAACGGTTCAACAAATGGCTCGTGTTATGCTTAATGAGTCTGGAACTCCTGCAACCTTCTCGGGTGAAGCTGCATTTGTTGTCGTTACTATTATCAACAAAACAAATGTTCGGTTGAATAGTACTCAAACTCCTCATGAACTTTGGTATGGTAAGACTACTACGGTAAAATACTTCAAAAATTTTGGAAGCAAATGTTACATCAAAAGGACTGATGAAAACCTCGGCAAGTTTGAACCTAGAGAAGATGAAGGCATTCTCCTTAGTTACTCTTTCCGAAGTAAAGGATATAAGTGTTACAATAAAAGACTTGGAAAAATTGTTGAAAGTATTGATGTGGTGGTTGATGAAGTAGGAAACAATCGAAGGCAGGTAAAATCCAAAGATTTCGAAGATGATGAGGACTATCCTTCAATGTCAAATTAGTCTAATGATGAAGAAGAAACCTATGAGGCACCAGAAGAATAGATAAGGGTAGAAGAAAAGACTCCATCCAAGTACGTCGAGAAGAATCATCCAGAGACTCAAATTTTGGGGCAAAAAGAGGCAAGTGTACAAACAAGAAGAACTATATCAGAAGCTTCAAGCTATCATGCATTGCTCTCCTCCATTGAACCATGAAATGTAAGTGAAGCATGCAAAGATGAATGCTCGGTCAAGCTATGAATGAAGAACTTGAGTAGATTGAAAAGAATAACACTTGGGAGTTGATTCCTAGACCAAATGATAAGAATGTCATAGGGACAAAATGGATATTCAAAAACAAGCTGAATGAAAATGGAGATGTTATTAGAAACAAAGCCAAACTTGTTTGTAAAGGTTATGCTCAACAAGAAGGTGTAGACTTCGAAGAAACTTTTGCACCAGTTGCTAGACTTGATGCCATAAGAATGTTCCTTGCTCTTTCTAGCTTTCAGGAGTTCAAAGTATATCAAATGGATGTGAAATCTACCTTTCTAAATGGAGACTTAGAAGAGGAAGTGTAAATTGAGCAACCAGATGGATTCATCCTTGGAAATGATCCAAAAGTTGTATGTAGACTCAAAAAGGCTCTCTATGGCCTTAAACAAGCTCCAAGGGCTTGGTATTTTCGTTTGGACAAATACCTCCATCAACAAGGTTTTTCAAAAGGATCAACAGATAACAATCTATATATAAAAATTGACAATGATAAATTGCTAATACTTGTTGTGTATGTTGATGATATCATCTTTGTTAGAAATGAAGAAACCATGAATCAAAAGTTTGCTTTGGTGATGTAGAAAGAATTTGAAATTTCCTTACTTGGTGAGCTCACATATTTTCTTGGTTTACAAGTCCAACAAAAACAAAGGAGGTATCTTTCTATCACAAACCAAGTACCTCAAGCAGATCTTGAAGAAATATGGCATGGAAGATTAGAAACCAGTATGTACCCCTATGGCAACAGGATGCAGCCTCAGCGCAAATAATGAATCAGCAGCAGTACATCAACCAACCTATAGATCCATGATTGGTAGTCTTCTCTATCTGACAAGTACCCGGACCAGACATCATGCATGCAGTAGGAATAGTTGGAAGATTCCAGGAAAATCCAAAGGAAGCACACCTTCAGGTAGTTAAGATAATTTTCAAATATCTTCAAGGAACACAAAACTATGGTTTATGGTATCATACAGACACAGATCTCACACTTCATGCATATACAGATGCAGATTTGGCAGGAAGCATGGATGACAGAAAAAGCACTAGCGGTGGTGCATTCTTTATGGGATCCAGATTAGTATCTTGGTTCAACAAGAAAAAAAGTTCAATTGCATTATCTACAGCTGAAGCAGAATATGTGGCTACTACATCTTGCTACATGCAACTCCTTTGGATGATGCAAACATTGCAAGACATTGAAATCACTTGTACTCCACCTATCTCCATTTTTTGTGATAATACAAGTGCAATCAGTATTTCAAAGAATCTATTCATGCATTCAAAAACCAAGCACATACCTATCAAATATCATTTTCTTTGGGAAAAAGTGCTTGAAAAAAAGGTCAAATTGGAGTATGTTCCCTCCAAGGAATAGGTTGTTGATATATTCACCAAATCACTACTCAGGGAGACATTTGAATACCTCAGATAGAAGCTGGGAGTAGTTGATGCATCATCTTGTTGTTGACACTTATCTTTTCAGAGAACATTGGTTGTACGCGAGTTTCATGAATTGTATCCACGTACATACGCCGGTTTCTATGGATACAATCGTGTATATGTTGGTTTGAAGACAAACATTGGGCCAAACTCAGGATGAAAAGAGTCTAATATGGGTCTGACAGAGACCACTTGGCACAAGTTCAGGGGGAGCATATACTTCTAATAATGCATTGTTGGAATTATCTTAGAAGATCTTGGTTCATTTTCATAGTTGTTTTTGTTTCAGGTGGAACAGGTGCAGAGGGAGATCATGGTTGCTGGTCTGGATGAGGATTGATAGATGTTGTTGATGATAGTTGTTGATGACTATAATAGTCTTGTCTTAGATATTTAGTCTCTATTTCATGTATTTCTTTTATTATCAAGGTCATGTAACGACCTATTTTTGTTTCCCCACTATGCCTAGGATGGATGATGTAATGTTATTGTTTTATCATGTGTAAACTTTTGGTGTATCCCCACTTGGTTGGGTGGATGATTCAATTCCTGCTTGGTTGGGAGATGGATGTATGTATGAGCCTTTGGTGATAGGAAGGTCATTTATGATGTATAGAGTCATGCTCTTTCTTGAAGAACATCTTTTTGCAAACCTTGCCTACAGTCAAGAGGAGCATGGACAACACAACAGAATATAGATTTCAGTGTGTACTCAGGGGGATCATAACCCATTTCCCTTGATGAAAAAGGGGGAGAATGACTTTGAGTATCTTGGGGTTGCCATAAAGTCCAAAGGGGGAGATTGTTGGCATTATGACACAGGTTTGGCACTATGGCACATGTATTGTCCTTGATGGAAACTTACTTGGCAAATCAATCAGATGATAGCTCAGGCTCATAGGCTCTCAGAATAAAGAAAAAGGAAGTTTACGTAGATTCTTGTTGAAAAAGTTGCGTATACATGCGAGATAGCCGTTCAAAAGATGCATATATGTATGCACGCACTTTCATGCAAGGAAAAGCGCATACATGTGGAAAAACTTATTTTGTAGTCCATGGTATTTAGTCCTTGGTTTTTGGACCTATCGTTTTGGACCATGGTATCTCATCTGAAATGTTGAACCCAAGTATTGGTTCTAAGTGGTTTTGGACCATGGTATTGAAGTAAGGACTAAGACTATAAAAGAGTAAGGAGATCATTAGGCAAAGGCACACATAAGGATTGAATATTTGATGAAGAGAAAGATCTAGAATACTGGTCATTGGGTTATGGTGCATAGCTAGATTTGAAACAAGGAGGAACCTGGGTGCTAGAAGCAGGATAAGTTTTATTGAAGGGTAATATATCTAGATTTGAGGCGAAGTATCTTTGTGTGATTTTGATCTGTTATATTTGGCACATAACTTGATCTATAAATATGATAATCTGGGTATAAGTGATGTCTGAATAATTGAAAGGGTAGATTATTCTTTATAGATCTCTACATAGGTTCAGCATAGCAAAGGTTGTTATCAGGAAATATAGTGTCTGTTTAGAGCTGCTAGTCCCACTAAGACGGGTAGCTATCTTAGAAACAAACAAATTAAAGTTACTTGTTTTTCCTTTACGAGAGAGAGATGAGAAACAAGCAGAGAGTACCAACCTCAGTCTTCTGCTTGGCTCCTTGCTTGTTTCCTTTCCCCTTTGACAGAATCTCACCACTTCTTCCTTACTTGTCCAGCTTCAAAGAGAACCTGTAGATTCACAGCAGCATAATACCATCAAAGCATAGAGATCTTTCATTGTAAACAATATAGGATCAGATATATATTGACCATATAAATGCATATAACAACACAATGTTCAGAGATGCACAAGAATATGGAGGAAAACTCAAATAGCTTTATTAGTAAAAGTCGTAGAAGAGAGGATTACAACCACTTGGTCTGACCCAGCGCCAGCCTCCTAGCTTGAAAGCCCTCTTCACCTCACACAAAGCAAGATCACCCAACAATGTCTTCAAAGAGAAACTAGTAGCACCTCTTTGCAAATTACCCAATTCCAACCTCTGGATCTCTTGGATGAGGGACCCATTTATAGATATTTGCAAGGGGGTGAGTCAACTTCTAGGATTTTGATTAGTGTCATCTCTCTAATAGTTCCTGGTTCCACATGGATATTTTATATCTCTTACTCATCCCTGGGCGAACTCAGAGAGGCAAGTGTCAAATGAGCAGTTTCTAGAAGATTCTCTAGGTTTCCACCTAGCAAACAACTTGTGCCATTTGTCTGCTCTCGCTCATCACACCCTATAGAAGGGCTTTCCAATATGCATCACACTTTTTGCATGTGGTAGGTGAGATGCATCACACCTTTAGCATTGGGCAGTCTGTATGGTCCTGCTTTGACCAATTCTGAGTAGTTTTTCATGGAGAACTTCTAGGAGATGATGTAATCAGCTGATCTTGCTCCTTTAGGGTATGAAACAAAACTTTTAGGGACTTAGAAGCCCTTGGTTTATGGACATATGTGATTGGGGTTGCAGTGCCCAAATATGTCTATAATAGTTGTCCCCTAAAGCATGATGTCGTAAATCTATTGATGTCGGGTGAAATGCTTTATAATGAGGATCCGAGGTTTTTCGCACTGGAAGGTGACCTGTAATAAGATACAAAACAATACATTATCTTCATAATATTTTCATGATCTAGCTGAGGCGGGCATTCCCATGCTCAGCTTGATAAATTCATTTTCATGTACATAGGACAGACAATCGTCTGTGTGCAGACTGATGACTCTGGTAGAGCCATCATCCCTTAGTTTGGATGATTATATGTGCAGCAATGATGTACATTTGATGTCTTTATTTTCCGAATTATATCATAACCCAGAAGGATGAAACTAGATCCGGGGTCTTCAAAACTCGTTTAATCTTCACCCGAAAGTAGAAGTCGATCCATGTGAAAAAGATGTTCTGATGTCGAACATGGAAGGACATCACCCGATTACCAGCCAATGATGTAAGCTATTAACAGACGTGAGAGGAATCACTGATGATGATGATGACCCTCAAGGTACTGTAGTACAATTCACGTGGTGTGAATACATGAGTGATTTCGAACACCACGCAAAATCTTTCGGTCGAAGGCCATTAGTGTAAACCTATCACCGGAAGTGAGAAACTCGCCATTGAGGCATGCAAGCTTCAAAGTACTGGAAGGGTTGTCCCTAGGTCGGCTTCTTGGATAATGAGCTGATGTCGATAAGAAGTGACCCATCATAGGAGGGCATTAATGGATCCCACATCTACGACACAGAATGGAGCAAATGATTTTGTAAAGGTGAAAACGATCCGATGATACAAGGTTCAGGGTGGCGGTCATGAAAGAATGAAGCGTGAAGGTATTGTAGCAGATGAGACACAAGCTAGGTAGGTGAATTCTCTGAGCGACTGCTCTTGAACATATCGGTGACATTGAAATGGATTGCTATCGTTAACCCCAAAAGTGGATGGTATGGTGGACCAATGGTGATATGACCGGCGAACGGAATAACCTAACCCGACTCAATCATGGTGATGGAGTGAAAGTGTCATGTTCAAGAGTGACCGGCTACCAATAAAGTTTCTTCAAGTTTTCTTCCCAATTTTCCCCAGTCATTTCTGACCAGTACCTCTTTATTTTTGTCAAGATTGAGGAGGATAACATATGCTCGTTCTATAATTTGCTTTCGAGCAAACTCGTCGCTATGTTTTAACGAGCCTAGCGACAGTGAAACTCGTTCTTGTCTGAAAGGACAAGTTTGTCGCTATTGTTTTAACGAGTTTAACGACAAGGATAACTCGGTCCTTTTCAATTTTAGAGAGTCTGAAAAGAGACGGAAATAAGACTCCAATACTCCTTTTTCATAATATAATCCCTTAAGTCCAAAAAAGTATAAAACAATGTGAAAGGGATGACTTTTCAATAGTTTTAACAAGCCAAACAAGACAAACGCTCAATCTTTTTGTGTAATAATACCTCAGGTCCAAAAAGATTATAGAGGAAGGATATCACTTCCAATCATTTTAACGAGCTGGAGAGGCCAATCTCTCAGTAATATTTTCATATTTTACGAGTCAGATGAAAAGAGCTTAAAGGAGACTCGTTTTTTGAGGAACGAGTGATGTTTTTAGATAACCGCTGGTTCCAGGTAAGGTTTGGAACTTTCCAATCATGGCAGTTTTAAAAGGTGGCTAATAGGATCACTCATCACATCTGTTCCTCAAAAGGGGTAAACAATCAAATGGAGGAAAATGATCGGCAACAACAGAGTGGAGGTGATGGTAAGAACACGACCAAGGCTCAAAAGCTGATGATAATGCATTCAGAATGGTTATTTACCGGAGGTGGGTTCACTTTTTAATGAGATTAAACTCTGGTGGAACATGTGCTCATTGCTAGGTTTAATTTTTAATGAGCTTGAACTTCACGTAAAATTGCTCGTGCTAGTCATATAATAAGGATGTCTCATCGATAGGTTCATTTTTTAGGGAGCTTGCACCATTCGAAATTATGCTCCGACTCCTTTCATTATGTAAGCTAGGAACGACCAATCCTACAAGTTTAAAGGGTTAAGAACCTACAAACTAAGAAAATAAATGGTCGCTTTTCACTTTCACGCAAGAATTTTGCAAGCCCCCAGGTATAGCGAAGTAGAGTTTCCTAGGTTACCCCTCAATTTGCAGACAAAACATTTGTTCGATCGGGAAAGGCCTACCTTTCCAGGTTACCCTTCAATTTGCAGACAAAACATTTGTTCTATCAGGAAAGGCCTACCTTTAACAGAGGTATATTATTCTGGTCTAATCCCATTTTCATAAATGGACGGGTGTGTCAGACTAGTCATATATCCTCTGTGGAAACCTAAGCTATACCTGAAGTTGGTGCATGCCCCCTGGGTTTCAGTCACAACCACTGAATCACTCGCGTTAATCAAGTGGACAAACTGGAGATTGATGAGACATTCCTTGTGCAAAAAGACCTGTTAAGGATGGTATTTGACTATTAGCTATGTGTGAATCGGGGAATGAAAGCTTGTCTATGAGCTGGACCACTCTGCCTTCATGCGGAAAACACATTACTCTAAAGAGTGAGGAGACGATGGCTCCCATGCTATAAATGTAGTCGTGCCCAAGGGGTATATTGTAATCTAAAGGTCCTTGGACTACCATTACGTTCAGATAAATGGTTTTCCTTCTCAAAGTTATAGGAAAACTTGGAAGGATCCCTAACGGCCAACTGGTTCCTTTATCGAAGCCTGTCAGATATCGCATCTCAGGCAAAAGCAATGGTGAACCAAGTGCTTTCCAATCAGTTGAGGAAAGCATACTCATAGTAGCCCCTTCATCTATGATGGTACCAACCATGACCATTTTGTAAGTTTGCATTATGATTTGAAATGGTACATTAGATGGTAAACGGGGTCTGCCTAGTAGATTCCAATCGAAGGAAATGAGTAAGTTTCTCGGAGGTGGGACTGAATAAACGGCTAGATACAAATCTGACGAATTTCTTTCCTGCGATAAAGGAATGGGCAGATTGTCCCCATGTTCGTCGGAGTTTGTGTTTACGAAAAGAATTTGAATGGTGTCGTTCTCATTCTCTTCGGTGACTGTATCATCTGAAGGTAAATTTTCCGAAGTCAAGATGGGGTCGACTGCCATCTCAACCTGTTGACTTTGGTCCAATGTGGACTCAGAGGGTCTATCTTCAATGATAGGCGCTTTGACCGACTCCAAATGTGGGTTAGTCGGATTTTCAACTAGCGATGGATTCGACAAGAATTTCTTGTACCCAGGAGGGAGTCGCTGTGGTGATACGGGACGATTATTCAAGACTCTTTTAGCTTCATCCAGGAAGGGACAACAGTGGAGGGCATGGTCCCCTTCACACAGTCTGCAAGGAAATTTAGATTTTCCTTTTTGTCCGATGATTTTGCTTTCACTAGTTGACAATGTACTTTCAACTTGATCGTCAGAGGTTGACGACACCGGATTGTGCAAACGGGGAGACCAGTCCCTTAGGATCCGTGGGATGCAAGAGAAATTTCGGTGATAGTGGTCTCCTTTGCAGATGAAAAATGGAGATTTAGGTTTGGACAGTGCAGTGTGTGGATTTTCGCTAGACGATGCATGGTTGCCCTTTTTTGCCGTTGGCTCCTTCTTCTTCTTCTCCTTCCCCTTCTTCTTCTTCTCAGTTACTTGGTTTCTAGTTTTACTATCTTTACCAAGTGAAGAGGAAGAAGGAGAGGGAGAGACAAATGAAGTAGAAGGTTGGGGGGAAACTCCGATATCATCTAGTTGCTGATTCGATTGTTTAGGAATTACAGTGCTTTGAACGACAGAGGTCGAGAAAAGCCATATCGGCAGGCCAATTGTCAGTCCTAAAAGGGAAAATGTGGCCATATGAGGTGCACCAACTTCTCCCCAAGAGGAGAAAGGACTAGGAATTCCCCAAAGGGGAAATACTTGGTTGGTGGACTCCATTTTCTCAACCTAAGATGAACGAGCGAAGAGTGACGTTATTCCGATTAAAATAAATCTTAGACGCTTTGACACAACTTGCTTTTTCAATTTTTAAGAGTCGAGAAAAAGCTAAAGATGACTCTATTCACCTTCGATTTTTAATGAGCTTGAAGTGACAAGCTTTCAGATGGACCTTTTCCTTTAAGGAGTCTGAAAAGGAACGAAAGAGACTGCTCTGGAAATCTAGATAGAGGGATTACCAAACCAATCACAAAACTGTAGAATACTTTATACGGTACGACAGTCAGTCTTCCCGAATGTTGTGTTCAGTGCATTCTGATCAATAGGGCAACAGACACGGCTTCCTAAGGATAAAGGATATAGCCTATTGTGGTCTCCAAATATATACTCGACGATACATGGGAGCACAAGTCTGTACTTGCACTTATCGTCTCAAAGAGGAGGAATCACCCAACCTACGATGAAAGCAACAGGCACCAGGCTTTACTACGCTAGAATACGTCTCTAGCCTAGACTTCTAGATGTTGTGCGTTAGGTTCCAAAGCATTTTTATGTTCATTAAATTTATTTTACAGTTGATCTTTCTTAAGAAATTTTCCTTTTAGGTTCACCACGTGATGTAGATATACAATTCCTAAAATGAAATCTAAGATGATAAACGGTCAATTAATCTTCTTTTTGCAATGAAAACCCTAGCTACTAAGGAAAGAAATTAAATCCTTTCAACATAGAGCAGAGAGCACACACTAGATGCACTGTCCTAAACCAGAATCAACAAGAAGTCTAAATGCAAATGCATGTGCATGTATTTGTTTTCCGCTTTCTTAATGTGTGAATGACAAAAAGAATGCTAATTACAAATCTGAATTATTTCTTCCTTCAAAGCGACAATACTAATGATTTTCTTTTCAAAAACGATAGGAAGGCAAGATGACACTTTGCAACTTTGAATTGGAAACTACTTTCGACACTTGAAATACTTATAAATTCAGATAAAATACAAGAGTAACCGTTTAATAGACTATCAAAAAGAGAAGTATTCTCTTCCTTGACTGAAAACGACACTAGCGACACTTCCAAATCAAAAGACGACAGTTTGATTAAGCTACTTCTTTGTAAAAGAGAACTGTAAATGGCGCACAATACATAAACAAATTCACAATTCCTTGTACAATAGAGGTTGGATGATGAAAAGAAGTGGGTTTCAACACTGGTCTACTAATCACAGACAGCAAAACTCCTGAATAAAACTGAAGAGAGTGAAGAAAAAACCAAAATTTGGAGGTAGATCTAGTCTTGTCTGATCATCGCACCTGTAACACAGGGAAACAGGGATGCATCCCACCTACTACACATGGGGGGTGCGATCCATCCATATTTCCTAAAGGAGAGGGTGCGATGGTCAAGGAAGGATACTTTAACTTGGTTTTTGGTCATAGTTTACAGTTTAGTTTAGGGATTTAGGCCGAGAAAATGATATTCAGTAACTACAAAGTATATGGCTGATCTGATGAGGTTACTCAAGCTACCTCTAGGGCACTTAGGATGTTTGCAAGTCAATTGTTTAGTTCATAAACAAACCTAGAGATTGACTAAAGCAGCGTTGATCTACTTTGCACTTGCATAGAAAATACAGTTCGAAGGTTAGCTGGCTTAACTTCAGGCTTTGTTTATGGTTTATGAATCAAACAAATAGAGACAAGCAATCAAACTAATCTCTCCCCAGCGGAGTTGCCATTTTGTTATCGGGAAATCTAGTGTTTATTCAGTGCTGCTAGTCCCACTAAGACGGGTAGCTATCTTAGAAACAAACAGATTAAAATTACTTGTTTTTCCTTTACGAGAGAGAGATGAGAAAGAAGCAAAGAGTACCAACCTCAGTCTTCCACTTGGTTCCTTGATTGTTTCCTTTCCCCTTTGACAGAATCTCGCCACTGCTTCCTTACTTGTCCAACTTCAAAGAGAACCTATAGATTCATAGCAGCATAATACCATCAAAACATAGAGATCTTTCAATGTAAACAATATAGGATCAGATATATATTGAACATATAAATGCATATAGCAGCACAATGTTCAGAGATGCACAAGAATATGGAGGAAAACTCAAATAGGTTTATTAGTAAAAGTCATAGAAGAGAGGATTACAACCACTTGGTCTGACGCAACACCATCCTCCCAGCTTGAAAGCCCTCTTCACCTCACACAAAGCAAGATCACCCAACAATGTCTTCAAAGAGAAACCAACAACACCTCTTTGCAAATTACCCAATTCCAACCTATGGATCCCTTGGACGAGGGATCCATTTATAGATATTTGCAGGGGGGTGAGTCAGCTTCTAGGATTTTGATTAGTGTCATCTCTCTGATAGTTCCTGGTTCCACATGGAGATTTTAGATCTCTTACTCATCCCTGGGCGAACTTAGAGAGGCAAGTATCAAATGAGTAGTTTCTAGAAGATTCTCTGGGTTTCCACCTAGCAAAATGCTTGTGCCATTTGTCTACTCTCGCTCATCGCACCCTACAGAAGGGCTTTCCAGTATGCATCACACTTTTTACATGTGGCAGGTGAGATGCATCGCACCTTTAGCACTGGGCAGTCTGTATGGTCCTGCTTTGACCAATTCTGAGTAGTTTTACATGGAGAACTTCTGGGAGATGATGTAATCAACTGACCTTGCTCCTTTAAGGTATGAAAAAACACCTTTAGGGACTTAGAAGCCCTTGGTTTATGGACATATGTGATTGGGGTTGCAGTGCCCAAATATGTCTATAACAGTTGCCCCCTAAAGCATGAGGTCGTAAATCTTTTGATGTCGGGTGAAATGCTTTCTAATGAGGATCCAAGGTTTTTCGCACTGGAAGGTGACCTGTAATAAGATACAATACAATACATTATCTTCATAATATTTTCATGATCTAGCTGAGGCGGGCATTCCCATGCTCAACTTGATAAATTAATTTTCATGTACATAGGACAGACAACCGTCTGTGTGCAGACTGATGATTCTGGTAGAGCCATCATCCTTTAGCTTGGATGATTATCTGTGCAGTAATGATGTACATTTGATGTCTTTATTTTCCTGATTACATCGTAGCCCAGATGGATGAAACTAGATCCTGGGTCTTCAAAACACGTTCAATCTTCGCTTGAAATTACAAGTCGATCCATGTGAAAAAGATGTTCTGATGTCGAACATGGAAGGACATCGCCTGATTACCAGCCAATGATGTAAGTTGTTAACAGACGTGAGAGGAATCACCGATGATGATGATGACCCTCAAGTTACTGCAGTACAATTCACGTGGTGTGAATACATGAGTTGATGTCAAACACCATGCAAAATCTTTTGGTCAAAGGCCATTAGTGTAAACCTGTCACCGGAAGTGAGAAACTCGCCATTGAGGCATGCAAGCTTCAAAGTACTGAAAGGGTTGTCCCTAGGTCGGATTCTTGGATAATGAGCTGAGGTCGACAAGAAGTGACCCATCATAGGAGGGCATTAATGGATCGCACATCTATGACACAGAATGGAGCAAATGATTTGTAGAGGTGAAAATAATATGATGATACAAGATTCAGGGTGGTGGTCATGAAAGAATGAAGCGTGAAGGTATTGTAGCGGATGAGACACAAGCTGGGTAGCTGAATTCTCTGAGCGACTTCCCTTGAACATATCGGCAACACTGAAATGGATTGGTAGCGTTAACCCCAAAAGTGGATGGTATGGTGGACCAATTGTGATATGACCGGTGAACGGAATGACCCAACCCGACTCAATCATGGTGATGGAGTGAAAGTGTCATGTTGAAGAGCGACCGGCTACCAATAAAGTTTCTTCAAGTTTTCTTCCCAATTTTCCCCAGTCATTTCTGACCAGTACCTCTTTATTTTTGTCAAGCTTGAGGAGGATAACATATGCTTGTTCTATAATTTTCCCTTCGGGCAAACCCGTCGCTATGTTTTAACGAGCCTAGAGACAGTGAAACTCGTTCTTGTCTGAATGGACAAGTTTATCGCTATTGATTTAACGAGTTTAACAACAAGGATAACTCGGTCCTTTTCAATTTTAGAGAGTCTGAAAAGAGACAGAAAGAAGACTCCAATATTCTTTTTTTGTAATATAATCCCTTAAGTCTGAAAAATTATAAAACAATGCGAAAGGGATGACTTTTCGATAGTTTTAACGAGCTGAACAAGACAAACGCTCGATATTTTTGTGTAATAATCCCTCAAGTCAAAAATATTAAAATCTAGAGGAAGGATAGCACTTCCAATCACTTTAACAAGCTGGAGAGGCCAATCGCTCGACAATTTTTCTATGAGTCAGATCTTACTCATTTTTATGATCTTGATGTTATTTTTTAATTGAATGATGTTTTCAGATAGCAGCTGGTTCCAGGTAAGGTTTGGAACTTTCCAATAATGGCAGTGTAAAAAGGTAGCTAATAGGATCACTCGTTGCAGTTGTTCCTCAAAAGGGGTAAACAATCAAATGGAGGCGAATGATCAGCAACAACAGAGTGGGGGTGATGGTAAGAACACGGCCAAGGCTCAAAAGCTGATGATAATGCATTCACAATGGTTATTTACTGGAGGTGGGTTCATTTTTTAATGAGCTTAAACTCTGGTGGAACATATGCTCATTGTTAGGTTTAATTTTTAACGAGCTTGAACTTCGCGTAAAACTGCTCGTGCCAGTCGTATAATAAGGATGTCTCATCGATAGGTTCATTTTTTAGGGAGCTTGCACCATTTTAAATTATGCTCCGACTCCTTTCATTGTGTAAGCTAGGAATGACCAATTCTGCGAGTTTAAAGGGTTAAGAACCTACAAAATAAGAAAATAAATGGTCGCTTTTCACTTTCACGCAAAAAGTTTGCATGCCCCTAGGTATCGCGAAGTAGAGTTTCCTAGGTTACCCCTCAATTTGTAGAAAAAACATTTGTTCTATCAGGAAAGGCCTACCTTTCCAGGTTACCCTTCAATTTGCAAACAAAACATTTGTTCTATTGGGAAAGGTCTACCTTCTAACAAAGGTATCTTATTCTAGTCTAATCCCATTTTCCTAAATGGACGGGTGTGTCAGGCCAGTCATATATCCTCTTCAGAAACCTACCCTATACTTGAAGTTTCCCTGCCAAAGCAGACCAGGGTGCATGCCCCCTGGGTTTCAGTCACAACCACCGAATCACTCGCATTCATCAGGTGGACGAACTGGAGATTGATGAGACATTCCTTGTGCAAAAAGACCTGTTAGGGATGGCATTTGACTATTAGCTATGTGTGAACCGGGGAATGAAAGCTGGTCTACAAGTTGGACCACTCTCCCTTCATGCGGAAAATACATTACTCGAAAGAGTGAGGAGACGATGGCTCCCATGCTATAAATGTAGTCGTGCCCAAGGAGTATATTGTAATCTAAATGTCCTTGTACTACCATTACGTTTAGATAAACGGTTTTCCTTCTCAAAGTTATAGGCAAACTTGGAAGGATCCCTAACAGACTACTGGTTCCTTTATCGAAGCCTATCAAATATCGCATCTCAGGAAAAAGTGATGGCGAACGAAGCACTTTCCAAGCAGTTGAGGAAAGGATACTCACAGAAGCCCCTTCATCTATGATGGTACCAACCATGACCATTTTGTAAGCTTGCACTATGATTCAAAATGGTACATTAGATGGTAAACGTGGTCTACCCAGTAGATTCCAATCGAAGGAAATGACTAGGTTGCTTGGAGGTGGGACCGAATACAACTCTAATGAATTTCCTTCTCGCAGTAAAGGAATGGGTAGATTTCCCCCATGTTCATCGGAGTCTGTGTTTACGAAAATAATTTAAACGGTGTCATTCTCATTCTCTTCAGTGACTGTATCATCTGAAGGTACATCTTCCGAAGTCATGATGGGGTTGACTGCTGTCTCAACTTGTTGACTTTGGTCCAATGTGGACTCAGAGGGTCTATCTTCAATGATAGGTGCTTCGACCCACTCCAGAGGTGGGTCAGTCAGATTTTCAACTAGCGATGGATTCGGCAAGAGTTTCTTGTACCCAGGAGGGAGTCGCTGTGGTGATACGGGACGATTATCCAAGACTCTTTTAGCTTCGTCCAGGAAGGGACAACGGTGGATGGCATGGTCGCCTTCACATAGTCTGGAGGGAAATTTAGATTTTCCTATTTGTTCGGTGACTTCGCTTTCACTAGTTGACGGTGTACTTTCAACATGATCGTCAGAGGTTGACAACACCGGATTGTGCAAACGGGGAGACCAGTCCCTTAAGATTTGTGGGATACAAGGGCAATCTCGGTGATAGTGGTCTCCTTTGCAGATGACACATGGAGATTTAGGTTTGGATGGTGTAGTGTGTGGATTTTCGCTAGATGATGCACGGTTTCCCCTTTTTGCCATTGGCTCCTTCTTCTTCTTCTCCTTCCCCTTCTTCTTCTTCTTAGTTACTTGGTTTTTAGTTTTACTATCTTTACCAAGCGAAGAGGAAGAAGGAGAGGGAGAGACAAATGAAGTAGAAGGTAGGAGGGAAACTCCGGTATCATCTAGTTGCTGATTCGATTGTTTAGTAATTACAGTGCTTTGAATGACAGAGGTCGAGAAAAGCCATACCGACAGGCCAATTGTCAGTCCTAGAAGGGACAATGTGACCATATGAGGTGCACCAACATCTCCCCAAGAGGAGAAAGGACTAGGACTTCCCCCAAGGGGAAATCCTTGGTTGTTGGACTCCATTTTCTCAACCTAAGACCAACGAGGGAACAGTGACGTTATTCCGATTAAAATAAATTTTAGATGCTTTGACACAACTTGCTTTTTCAATTTTTAAGAGTCGAGAAAAAGCTAAAGATGACTCTAGTCGCCTTCAATTTTTAATGAGCTTGAAGTGACAAGTGCTCAGATGGACCTTTTCCTTTAAGGAGACTGAAAAGGAATGAAAGAGACTGCTCTAGAAATCTAGACAGAGGGATTACCAAACCAATCGCAAATTGCAGAATACTTTTTACAGTACAACAATCAATCTTCCTGAATGCTGTGTTCAGTGCATTGCGATCGATAGGGCGGCAGACACGACTTCCTAAGGATAAAGGATATAGCCTATTGTGGTCTCCTAATATATGCTTGATGGTACATGGGAGCACAATTCTATACTAGCACTTATCGTCTCAAAGAGGAGGAATCACCCAACCTACGATGAAAGCAACAGTTACCAAGCATTATGACACCGGAATACGTGTCTAGCCTAGACTTCTAGATGTTGTACGTTAGGTTCCAATTTGTTTTTATGTTCATTAAAGTTATTTTACAGTTGATCTTTCTTAAGAAATTTTCCTTTCAGGTTCACCGCATGATGTAGATATACAATTCCTAAAATGAAATCTAAGAAGATAAACAGTCGTTCAATCTTCTTTTTGCAATGAAAACCCTAGCTACTAAGGAAAGTGAAATGAAATCCTTTCAACATAGAGCAGAGAGCATACACTAGATGCACTGTCCTAAACCAAAATCAGCAAGCAGTCTAAATGCAAATGCACGTGCATGTATTTGTTTTCCGCTTTCTTAATGTGTGAATGACAAAAAGAATGCTAATTACAAATCTGAATTATTTCTTCTTTAAAAGCAACAGTACTAACGATTTTCTTTTCAAAAATGACAGGAAGGCAAGACGACACTTTGCGATTTTGAATTGAAAACTACTTTCGACACTTGAAATACTTATAAATTCAGATCAAATACAAGAGTAATAGTGTAATCAACTATCAAAAAGGGAAGTATTTTTTTCCTTGACTGAAAACGACACTAGCGACACTTCCAAATCAAAAGACGACAGTTCGATTAAGCTACTTCTTTGTAAAATAGAACTATAAATGGTGCACAATACATAAAAAAAATCACAATTCTTTGTACAATAGAGGTTGGATGATGCAAAGAAGGGGGCTTCAACAGTGGTCTACTGATCACAGAAAACAAAACTCTTGAATAAAACTGAAGAGAGTGAAGAAAAAACCAAAATCTGGGGGCAGATCTAGTCTTGTCTGATCATCGCACCTGTAACACAGGGAAACAGGGATGCATCCCACCTACTGCACATGGGAGGTGCGATGCATCCAGATTTCCTAAAGGAGAGGGTGCAATGGTCAAGGAATGAGACTTTAGCTTGGTTTTTGGTCACAGTTTGCAGCTTAGTTCAGGGATTTAGGCTGAGCAAATGATAGTCAGTAACTACAAAGTATAGGGCTGATTTGATGAGATTACTCAAGCTACCTCTAGGGCACTTAGGATGTTTGCAAGTCAATTGTTCAGTTCATAAACAAACCTGGAGATTGACTGAAGCAGCTTTGATCTACTTTGCACTTGCATAGCAAATGTAGTTCGAAGGGTAGCTAGCTTAACTTCAGGCTCTGTTTGTGGTTTATGAATCAAACAAATAGAGACAAGCAATCAAACTAATCGTTCCCCAGTGGAGTCGCCATTTGGTTATCCGGAAATCTAGTGTCTATTTAGAGCTGCTAGTCCCACTAAGATGGGTAGCTATCTTAGAAACAAATAGATTAAAGTTACTTGTTTTTCCTTTACAAGAGAGAGATGAGAAAGAAGTAGAGAGTACCAACCTCAGTCTTCCGCTTGGCTCCTTGCTTGTTTCCTTTCCCCTTTGACAGAAGCCCACCACTACTTCCTTACTTGTCCAGCTTCAAAGAGCACCTGTAGATTCACAGCAGCATAATACCATCAAAGCATAGAGATCTTTCACTGTAAACAATATAGGATCAGATATATATTGACCATATAAATTCATATAACAACACAATGTTCAGAGATGCACAAGAATATGGAGGAAAACTCAAATAGCTTTATTAGTAAAAGTTATAGAAGAGAGGGTTATAGCCACTTGGTCTAACCCAGTGCCATCCTCCCAACTTGAAAGCCCTCTTCACCTCACGCAAAGCAAGATCACCCAACAATGTCTTCAAAGAGAAACCAGCAGCACCTCTTTGCAAATTACCCAATTCCAACCTTTGGATCTCTTGGATGAGGGATCCATTTATAGATATTTGCAGGGGGTGAGTCAGCTTCTGGGATTTTGATTAGTGTCATCTCTCTGATAGTTCCTGGTTCCACATGGAGATTTTAGATCTCTTACTCATCCCTGGGCGAACTCAAAGAGGCAAGTGTCAAATGAGCAGTTTCTAGAAGATTCTCTAGGTTTCCACCTAGCAAACTGCTTGTGCCATTTGTCTTCTCTCGCTCATCGCACCCTATAGAAGGGCTTTCCAGTATGCATCACACTTTTTGCATGTGGCAGGTGAGATGCATCGCACCTTTAGCACTGGGCAATTTGTATGGTCCTGCTTTGACCAGTTTTGACTAGTTTTTCATGGAGAACTTCTAGGAGATGATGTAATCAACTGACCTTGCTCCTTTAGGGTATGAAGAAAAACTTTTAGGGACTTAGAAGCCCTTGCTTTATGGACATATGTGATTGGGGTTGCAGTGCCCAAATATGTCTATAACAAAGGTGCGTATACACGTTGGTTCAGTATTAAAAAACTGTGTATATGCAGGTTTGTCGTAATACAGAAGCGTATGCACACAGGTTCTACATATTGAAGTAGCGTACGTCTCATGAAACATGTTTTAGCTACTTCTATTTATTGTTGCAGTGTTCTGGGTTTAGGATTGGTTTCTAGTTACTGTATTCTTATTACAATTTTCAAAGAAGTGATTGGTTGATTCAATTTTGATTGGTGAAAAGGAGATTGGTTGATGCTGATGTATTTGATGACTGATTATTGTTATTTATGGATCCAGTATAAAATTTTATGAAACATGGTCCCTGGAAGAAAAGAGAAGGTTGTAGCTTTCTGTAGGTCAGCACCTACGTACTAGTACATCAACTAGTACAAGAGCTAAGGGGGTTGTAGCTCCCTTCCAGGAGAAGCTAGAAAACGAGAGAAGGTTGTAGCCTTCTGCATGTAGAAACCTGCATACTAGTATAAGACTGCACTAGTACAGAACCATTGTAAAAAGAAGTTTCTTATTGAAAAGAAGATAGAGACAAATTGCAGCAGGTGGTTTTCACCAACATTAGGTTTCCACCTTATATCTTATGTTCTTGTGTGTGATTGTCTGCTCTATTTTACTGTACCTGGTTACTATTTATATGGTTCTAATGCACAGATTAATGATCAACATCTGAAGAATAAATTAAATTATAAGTCTCCAAGTTATACGCTAGTTTCCTTAACTAAAGTTGCGTATATACGTAGTTTTCACTAACTGAAGTAGCATATACAAATTTGATTGTGGAATGAAAAATATTTGACTTAATAATATTGATTCACCTCCCCTCTCAGTATTATTTCCAGCAAAATTCAACGACCAAAACTACTAGCTCTGGAAGATGCAGATGGAAGATTATATGTGTCAGAGAGATCTGTACCTACCATTGAGTGGAAAGACAAAGAAGTCGATGAGTATGACAGACACAGAATGGGATATTCTGGATAGAAAGGAACTTGGAACAATACGACTGTGCCTAGTGACATCGGTAGTGTTTAATATTTCAAAGGAAATGAAAACACAGGGTTTAATGCCGGCATTGGCCAAACTATATGAAAAACCCTAGGCCTCAAATAAGGTATTTCTTATGAAGTGTTTATTTAATATGAAGATGTCAGAAGGTGGATCTGTTGCAGATCATTTAAATGATTTTAATATAGTTACAAGTCAGTTAAGTTCTGTAGGGTTAAATTTTGATGATGAAGTTAGGGCTCTGTTATTTTTGTGCTCATTGCTAGAAATTTGGAATGGTTTAGTTATGGCCATTAGTAACTCTGTCTCTAGAACTAGTACTTTAAAGTTTGATGATGTTGTCGGTGCAATCCTTAGCGAGGAAATGTGACGGAAAAGCTCTGGTGAGACATCAGGTAATGCTTTGACCGCAAAGACTAGGGGAAGAAAAATGGAAAGAGGAAAGAGCCCAAGATATCGCAGTAAGTCAAGAAAAGGCAGATGCAAGTCCAGATCAGGGATAGTGTGCTGGAAATGTAGGAAGAAAGGAAACCTGAAGAAAGACTGCAAGTCTTAGAAGGGAAAAGAAGGAGATGCACAGCAAGAAACTAATAATGAAGCGAATATAACAGATGATGTGTCGCATGATGCTTTGATTCTTTCATTAGAAAATATTATTGATGCCTAGGTGGTAGATTCAGGGGCCTCATTCCATGCCACACCTAATAAGAAACATTTTCATGATTATGTTTAAGGAGATTTTGGACAAGTTCGATTGGGTGAAGATAAACCATGTAAAATCGTTGGAATGGGTATAGTTTTCATAAAATGGCAAAATGGAGATCAGTGGCTATTGAAGAAGGTAAGGCATGTTCCAGTTCTGAAGAAAAATCTGATTGCAACAGGGTAGTTGGGAGGTGAAGGTTGCATAACTACTTTCACAGATAAAACCTGGAAGGTCACTAAAGGATCCCTGGTAATAGCGAAAGGAGAAAAGGTTGGTACATTGTATTTATGCAATGGTATTTCTAATTTTGTTAATGCTTTAACCTCTACAAGAGAAGATACGACATTATGGCATCATAGACTTGGGCACATGAGTGAGAAGGGGATGCAGATTCTTCACTCAAGAAATTTGTTGCTATGTTTGAAGCTTGTTGATTTAAAATTCTACGAGAATTGTGTTTATGGAAAACAGAAGAGAGTCAGATTCCTTAGATCTGGGAAAGAAAAGAAGAGCGGAAAATTAGAGCTTGTGCATACAGATGTATAGGGACCTACTCAGGTATCATCTCTTGGTGGCTCTCATTATTATGTTACTTTTATTGATGATGCAACCAGAAAAAATTGGATTTATTGTATTCGAAATAAATCTGATGTATTTGATACTTTCAAGAAATGGAAATCTTTGGTTGAAAATGAGACAGGGAAAAGGTTGAAGTGTCTCAGATCAGATAATGGAGGTGAATATTGTAGCAAAGAGTTTGATAGGTACTGTTCAGAGAATGGAATTTGCAGAGAGAAGATAGTTCCAGGAACACCACAAGAAAATGGTGTGTCAGAAAGGATGAACAGGACAATCATGGAACGTGCAAGGTGCATGAGATTGCATGTATGATTGCCTTTACAATTTTGGGCAGATGTTATAGATACTTCTATTTATCTAATAAACAGAGGGCCTTCAAGTTCCTTGGATGGTGGTATTCCAAAGGAGGCATGGACAGGTAAGAAGGTAAACTACTCATTTTTAAATACTTTTGGTTGTGAAGCTTTTGTCCACATTAACAAAGAAAATAGAACAAAGCTTGAGGCAAAATCAAAGAAATGTACCTTTATTGGATATGGTGTTAATGATTTGGTTATCGCTTATATGATTATGAAAATCACAAAATCATTAGGAGCAGAGATGTAATATTCAATGAAAAGGTCTTGTATAAGAATCAGTTGCAGGAAAAGAAACAAGAAAAATAAAATAGAGAATACACAGTGCTTGACGATATCACAGGAAAAGTGATGGTGCCTGAAAATCATAATGATTAACAGCCAGAAAAACAACCACAATAGCAACAAGTACTTCAAACACCTGAAAGTGGTGTTAGAAGATCTGCCAGGATAAGTAGACCCCCTAAACGATACTCTCCTTCATTATATTATGTATTTTTGACAGATTCTGGTGAACCAGAATGTTATGAAGAAGTAGTGCAGGCAGAAACCAGGAAGAAGTGGGAGCAACCCATGAAAGAAGAGATGGACTACTTAGCACATAACCATAATTGGGACTTAGTCACATTGCTTGCAAGTAAAACAACATTGCAGAATAAATGAGTTTACAGGCTGAAGGAAGAAGATGGAGGAAAATAGAGGCCAAAGCTCGACTTGTAGTGAAGGGGTTTGCACAGAAGAAAGGTATTGATTTTGATGAAATATTTTCAATAAGAACTATTTTAAGTCTAGTAGCAGTTGAAGATTTTCATCTTGAGTAGTTAGATGTAAAGACAACCTTTCTCCATGGGGATTTGGAGGAAGAGAAATATATGCAGTAGCCACAAGGACATGAGGTAAAAGGGAAGGAGAAACTAGTGTGCAGGTTGAAGAAGAGCTTGTATGGCTTAAAACAGGCTCTAATGCATTGGTATCTAAAATTTGACAGGTTTATGTTTAAACAAGGTTATACTAGATGTCACTCTAATCATTATCTCAAAAAGGAAAAATGATGGCAGCTATATTATATTGTTATTGTATGTAGATGATATGCTTGTTGCAAGTTCTAACATGCAGGAAATAAATGTGCTCAAAAGGAAATTGGCAAACTCATTTGCAATGAAGGATTTGGGTGCTACAAAACAAATCCTTGGTATGAGAATAACTAGAGATAGGAAGAATCGAAAATTAACATTGTCTCAAAGTGTGTACATAGAAAAGGTGTTGAAACGGTTTAATATCCAGAATGAAAAACCAGTTAGTATACCTTTGGCTAGCCATTTCAAATTAAGTAAGGAGGCGTGTCCTAAGACTCAGGAAGAAATGGCTCATATGTCTAAAGTTCCATATGCATCGACAGTTGGAAGCTTAATGTATGCAATGGTCTGCACAAGGCCTGATATTGCACATGCAGTGGGTGTTGTAAGTAGGTACATGAACAATCCAGGAAAAGAAAATTGGATGGTGGTGAAGTGGATTCTCAGGTATTTGAGAGGTACCATAAATCAAGCATTATGCTTTGGTGGTTCAAACATTGCTCTATAGGGATATGTTGATGCAGAAATTACCTTGTAAAAGTCGATGTAAAATTACCTTGTAAAAGTCTAGTAATTTCTAGTCAATCTAGGTCGTTCATTAGGTAGATGATCTGACACTAGAAGTTATGTTTAATTTAGGGTTTTTTTCCCTAGAAGGCAATCCCTCACTATATATGAGGGAATTGTATTGCATCTATGTATATCTGGATTTTGAGTGAGGAAGAGAGAGGAGATTGAGAGCGAAGAGGGTGTTACAGCGGATTTGTTGTAGGTTGTGTCTCTTCAGTTTGCTGGATAACATAAAAGGAAGGACCGGTTGTTTCTCCGTGGACATAGCCCAAACTGGGTGAACCACGTATATCTATGTCCCTCTGGTTTTATGCGTTTTCTGTGTTTATATTTCTACAATATTTTATGTGTTCCATTGCTATGTAATATATAATTTTCTAACACCACACCACTACACACTTGACCACATGTGAATAATAATGTGAATAAATAATGCATAATCAACCATATACTCATGATGACACACTCCATAATCAACACCATCAACTTCCCATGGTGACCTCACTGCAACCATAACACATATCATACAAATACAACAAGCGCATGGTCTTACAACACAAGAAACACATTTGCAGTCAACATGAATGCATTACCAACACATAACCCATCCAATATGAGGGGTGAACCATTCCCTAATACTACTTTGTAACACCCTCCTCCCACATCTACCCAAGTAATCAGGAAACTCGGGTAAACATGTGACAAGAATTTACAATGATATGATTTGACTCCCTATGTGTTAGTTAAGGAAGTGGAACTAACAAAAAAGCACCATAGAGACCTTCCACATTAGCAACAAAACTCGCAAGAGCCATCCAAACAACTTATGTAACCAGCCCCCAAGGCCAACTGAGTTTTTAGACCATTAAACCCTTGGAATCTTCTTTCATATGGAAAATCATGTGTCCAGGAGGCTCCAAATGCTCCCATAGCATTGGTATGCATGTGTCCAGGGAGATTTTTGCCCAATGTTGTGCCTACGTCTCTGGGATTTGAGCCACTTTCTCAAGCTCAGAGCCCAAGTCACTTCCTAGAACTAAATGACACTTTTAGAACTGAATGATAACAACAGAACAATGATACAAATGCAATTACTTGAAGAAGAACTTGACTAGACCCCTGCTAGCCATGACTGGCATTTCATCAAAAATGTCACAAATATGAAATGTATAGGTTTAAACAAAATATTTGAGCATAGGGGTCTCATACTCATTTGAGGATCGCTAAGAAACATTGATGCCTAAATAGATTAGTTTCATCCATTAGGCCATAGATACATTGTCCATTCATTTACAAGTAAAAACATGATGAGAGCCATACAAAACCATTGTCATAATACATGTTCATAACCAATATAATAGAAATGTAAATGCCAAGGAAACACAACCATATAATCCACATATAAACAAGTATAATACTCATGAAATAACAATGAGAAATAACCTTATATTAATGATGCAAGGGCCAACTAGTTGTGTGACTTTCATGAACCACCTGACTGTAGACATGGTTGAGCCAATTCTCTCTTTAGTCAGTCACCCTTGTGCCATATTCCAAGCATGAATGTTGGATCTCGTAAAACACATCAATCAAAACCATCTAGATCTTCAAGAGGCCAAACCACCTCAAACCATCAAACAATGATTCCACCTCATGACTGAACATCACAAAACCATCATTCGATTGTTATCTACCGAAGCCTTCATGGGATCCAGAGCGTTTGCTCTAGCCAAGGATTCTAGGACTAATAACTCAACCCACATCTTACTCCAGGCTTCTTGAGCATTTGTCCAACCAGGGCTTCCAGGACTAGTAACTCAACCCACCAAGGGATTCCAGAGCATTTTCCAACCAAGGGTGTTAGGACTAATAACTCAGCCCAAGTTGTTACAATGCTTCCAGAACATTTTTCCAACCTGGGCTTCCAGTAACTAATAACTCAAACCAAGCTAAAGGAAACATGAGAACCAACCCAAAAACAAAGAAATAAACCCACAACACCATGGCTATCCAAGAAATGGCAAGGCTAGGCAAATCCACTATCAATCCAGGCAATCCTTCATGCCAATGACATATCATGACCATTAAACCACATGCATATGTCATGCATGCTAAAACTAGTGAGGAAAACATACATGCAACTCAGTACATGCAAGAAAAACCATTGTAGATGTTGATCCTAATGTCCTCTTGTGCTTTCCTGCTCTTCCTTTTCCTTCTTTCTCTAAAAATCCAAGTATGCCACACTCTCCAAGAGTGCTCCAAGAAAAATTAAGTGTCCAAGAGTATGAGAGAGAGAATAAAATGAGAGCTCCAAAATTGAATTGACAAAAGTCTGTGAACTAATCCTCATAAGCCTTTTTAGTAATGAGGCCTCTATTTTCACCATTTTCCATTATTTTCCTTCATTTTCCGCTTCACATGAAACCTATGACTTTTCACCTCCCTTTTCACCTAATTTCCATTACTTTCATAAATAAATGTGCCAAAATGCTACTTTTCCTTTCCAAGGCTTTTCCATTGCCTTTTCCAATTTCCTTAGCCACTAATTAACCATAAGCACTCCCCATCACTATGATTTTTCGCAACATTAAGCTTGGAATAAGTGTCCAATCAACTGTGGTTATTTTTTTTCCTTTATTATCTTTTATTACATGGAATTTTCACTAGGGATGTTACAGATTCCCCATTAGATTATAACATCTTTTTGGGTTGTAGTTACACATTGCAAGGTCTATCAGTGCATCCACTGTCTTTCGTAAGATGTTCTTTCCTCACAATTGAAATATTTTCATTGTCGATTAGTTGAATTACTATGAACCTCAATCTCACACATCTCCTCAAACCACTATTTCATTAATGATGGGAAATCAAACCACCCTTCCTTAACCGATCTTTCTCCTAGAGTCTACAAAGATTCAACATTGTTTGGGGCTCACTATGGCCCACCACTTACTCCTTCTGAGCCTGTCTATTCTAGTGTTTGCATGCTTCAAGTTTCACAGGATGCAAGCAAGCGATCTGGTATGCCTTCTCAGCAGCTAGCTCCTCTGCTACCTCCTTCTCAAGGCTCAATTTTCCCTTCAGATACAATTTTGTTGGTATCTCTCTTGGTCTTTTTCCACTTGGAACCAGTCCCCTAGGTCTCTCCCATCCTAAAGCAGTTCCTCCTAGTCATTACCCCTTTGGTTAGATTCCTTTCTTGTTCCTGCCACTAGTATTTTTTTCTACCCTTTAATGTCTATGTTAAGTCTTCCTAATATCACCTCGAGGATACCAGTCTTATACATTGATCCTCCCACAAACATTCCTCCTAACCAACTCAAACATTATATATATTTGACTATTGGTCAACCTATTGTAACCACCCCTTCATTTGCTTCAATTATGCATCAACCTCAACATGTAGCCACTCTTGTTCCAAAATCATCTGATCAGGGGGCAGGTGGGGGAAATCCCAGAAAAAGGGCAACAAAGACAAGGCACCCCAAGCAGCTCCCACTGCTCCTAAACCTCAAAATTTGTGTCCTCCTTTTTTTTGTGATGTTATTGGGCATGCCACTAATGATTGTCATGAGCTCCCTCATATTAAGAATGTGGTCTCTGATACCTTTCTTGACTCTAACATTCCTAAGGTTCATGTTACATTTCTCGACTCGTCTAAGAAGAAGAAAGTCTTACACATGAATCACCCTTGTGTGTTATGTAATAACTATCAATGATATTCCCATGTCCTAATCTTGATTTCCTCTTGCACTTTCCTACTCTTCCTTTGTCGTCTTTCTCCAAAACTCCAAGTATGCCACATTCTCTGAGAGTGCTCCAAGAAGAACTCTAAGTATCCAAGAGTATGAGAGAGAGAATGGAATGGGAGCTCCAAAAATTAACTGAAAAAAGTATGTGAACTAGTCATCATAAGCCTTTTTATTAATGAGGCCTCTATTTTCTTCATTTTCCATTATTTTCCTTCATTTTCCTCCTCACATGCAACTTGTGACCTTTCACCTCCATTTTCTCCTAATTTCGATTATTTTCACAAATAAATGTTCCAAAATGCCACTTTGCCTTTCCAAATCCTTTGCCATGTCTTTTCAAATTTCCTTATCCATTAATCAACTACAAGTGATCCCTATCACTATGCTTTTTCCCAACATTCAGCTTGGAATAAGTGTCCCATCAACTGCAGTTATTATTTTTCCTTTATTATCTTTTATTACATGGAATTTTCATCAGGGTTATTATAGAACCCTCCCCCTTAGGGGAACTCCATCCTCGGTGTTCAACAACCCCTATAACCAATAAGGTTGTTGTAAGAAAAACATACTTCCCATGGCGCTTTATAACTTAACTCGTTGCAGTATTTACAATGACCATCCTGCAAAGAAGAAAACCAACATGACAACATAATAAGTATAACATCATAATGACATGACACCATACCGCTTATTATAGATTTATTACATAGCTCATGGTGTTATTTACATACATATACATATGTACATATACCAAACATCACCACAACATGTACCAAAATATATACCAAAACATCCACTCAACTAGCAAATAAGGAAGGATAATAGCCTGCATCTGATGTGTCATCTCCAATCTAGCTTCATTGGGCTCAAAGTTCTTCCATTTCACTTTAACTTGCTCGATTACTTAGTTTCGGAGCATGAGCATATTTATCTACAAAATGCACTCTAGTTCCAACTAGAATTCTTTGTATGTCTCCACCTATAATATAGATGAGTCAATCACATGACCGACATATTTAACATACTTCTTAAGAAATGAAACATGGAAAACACCATGGAATTTCATTGTCGGAGGCAGTGAAAGTCAATAGGCTACTAGCCCAATCCTCTTGATAATCTTGAAAGGTCCACAAAACCATGGTACCATCTTGGAACATGATATAATCCACAAGAAGCTATTCTTTGGTTTGATGTGCAAGTACACATGTTCCCCAACCTCAAACTCCTTGAACAACATATTCCGATATGCATATATCTTCTTCCTATCATGTGCTGCTTTCAAATTCTTCTTAATTACCTGCATTTCCCACTCCATGGTTTCCAACATGTCCAGTCCAATCAACACCCAGTTAACTAGCTCACCCCAACTAATTGGAGTATTGTAAATCCACCCATACATTCCTCGAAAGGACTCATCCTCAATGACTCCTAGTACCTATTGTTGTAAGAAAACTCTACCAGTGGAAGGTACTCTTCCCACTTCCACTGCTAATGCATCACATACATCCTCAACATATCCTCCAATATCTTGTTGACCCTCTCTGTCTATCCATCTGTATGTGGAAGATAAGATGTACCTAAGGCCAACTCTATGCCCAAACCTAAAAATAACTCCTTCCAGAACTTGGAGGTGAACTTCGCATCCCTATCTGACACAATATTCTTTGAACTCCATGTAATATGACCACATCCTTAATGAATACCTATGCTACATCACTAGCTGAGAATGTAGACTTCACTGGAATTAAGTTTGCTACCTTGGTCAACCTGTCCACCACTATAATGATGGGATCATGTTGTCTCACTCTCCTTGGAAAACCTGTGATAAAATCCATGTAAATGACCTCCCATTTACACTCTGGAATTGCAATCGATTGTAGTAGTCCACCTGGATGATTACACTCTGTCTTCACCTACTAACAATCTGAGCACATAGCCACAAACTCTGCTACGTCTCTCTTCAAATTCGGCCAATGTTGGCTTGTTGGGGCCTGACCCAGGTTTGGAGTTAATTATCCAAACAAATCCCTGTACTACTGGCCCTTTCAGAAACTGTCCATAGAGCTCAGACTGAGGTCTCACCTGAAGTAGTATGGGGGGGGTGATGGAACCAGGTTTCCACACCCTTGAGATGTTTGAGGGTTTGATTTGGTCCAACTTTGATTCCCTTCATGCAGGTTGCTTCACACACTTCCTTGGACTTCATGCCTTGATATATTTGCCTTCGTGCAACCCTAACCAGATGCTATGGGGCTTTCATGTTGCTGGCGCAGCCATCTGTACTATTCCCCTAAGTCACACCCGTGATCTTACTTATATTCTTATAACAGTTAGTTATCTTCTCATAAACAGATGTCTTATATTATATTTACTCATTCAGCACACTCGTATGATTTCGCGCAGTAAATAAAAAGTAAACTTGCTATTCATACCCAATAACACATAAACAGGAAAAGATACACAGAAATATGGTAAAACATATCTTTTATTAATTCTTCCCACGGTTATAGACTCAACCTACCCTGTGCACTCAGCTGAAGAGCCTTCCCCTACTCTATGACCCAAAGACATGACTTACACTTTGACTCAATCAATTCCTTAGATTCATCATGCTTCATTGTTATTTCTACACTTAGAGCCTCACTCTATTTATACAATCCCATGGTCCACAGACCATGGGTAGATCTTTCAAACCAACATTATATTAAAAAAAAAGGGCGGACAACCCTATGACTTTATTATTACTTCACGCTCTGTGCCCACAAATCGTGGAGTCTTTACAATGGACTTAGTCAAAAATTGGGCTCTAAGCCCCAAAATATGCCTTGGGGGGATTCCATGCCCAACAAACCCCCAACACAAACATCATGACTCATCCTTGAGTCACTCTATTGGTGTGGAGATCTTCGCGTGGAAACCCTCCAACTCTGCTCAAACAGCTGCAAGGTCAGTAGTGCACTGAGCAGTTGCCTGCTGAATCTCTTGTACACATTGTTCCAAGACTGTGGTATCGGAACTACTTCCCTGGATCTGTTCCTGCATCCCCTGCATTTGTGCGAGCTTGCCTTCAATTGTTTCTGTAATGACAAAGGCCTCGTTGATCCAGGGCTGAACGCACGCCTTCAAAATTGCTTCTCTGTGTCATGCTGTGTCCACTTTCTCTTTCAGCGCTTTGGCCTGTTGCATTTGCGCAAGCCTTTGAGTGAGAGCCACCATCTGCGTTGTCCCTTTGATGTTGTCATACTACTGCTAGAGCTCACGCACCTCTATTTCTAAGTGCTGGATGTTAAGGCCCTCCTGCAAATTGGTGAGGGCCTCGAAGGACTCTTCCAACATTCTGGTGCAGTCCCTTACTACATTGTTGATCTCTTCCATCCCTGATGTAATAGCACTGGCGCGATTTTCTCTTACCTTTGGAGGGGTGGACGGTTGTGCCTTCAGCTCCAGCTAAACCTTGGCCATTTCTTCTCATGCCTTGCGCACCCCTACTGCTAATCTATGGATGTGCACCTCTGCTAGTGTGTCTACTGGGATGGCCAGCTCAGGGACCATCTGGCAGGCTTCTTCTAGTACCTATACCATCTTCTTGTTCTGCGACACAACCTCGTCATGCTACAAGATCAACTGCTCCATGTTGATATTTTTCTCGCTTAGCACTTGTAATGCATGACTCTCCCTAGCCCACAGTTCTACAGTAATCCCATCCTATAGAACATAGAGCATATCCCATGGGAGTGAAACCATGTTGATCGCTATCCCTTTTAGTGCACTAACTGTAGGCCAGTTGGCCTCATTTGTTGTAACCATTTTCCCTTTTGACAACACTATTGTGTTGGTTTTCCGAGTGTGTAGCATTTTCTCAGCTGCAGCTCTCCCTACTATGAGGCTGGTTGAAAGAGTACCAGCCTGAGGAGTGTGCACCTGCAACTCCTGAATCTACACTCTGATGGCACCCAACACAATCTGATTCTCCTCTGCAAAGTTTTGGAGTGCATCTGCGGTGACGTCGCATACGGTCTCTCCTGTATCATGTAGATCACCCTCAGTAAGGGTGATTGGGTCAATCGACATCTTGGATGCTTTCACCTTCTTTCATGGCCCCATCCGCTAGCTCGGGCGTTGGTGCTTTAACTATGTTGACACTGTTTGGGGGTCTGCGCGCCCTCCTCTTCCTCTGTTCCCATTTCTTTCTCATGTCCATGCGAAGGCAACTTCTAGCGCTCGTGCACCTTCTCGGCTGCCTCCTGTGCTACTGCTGTTGTGGCCTTTTTCTGTTCTTTTTTTATCTGTGCAGCGTCCCGTGGCTCCTGCGTTTTTACTGTGGATGCTTCTTGCCTTCTCTTTTCTGCCAATTGTGCCATGCGTAGTTTGGCCTCCTCTTTCTTCCTCTACGTAGCAGACTTCTTTACTGTGGTGATGTCTGGGGCGTGCCACTCCGGTGGCCATGTTTCGAATACATTGAAAATCACATCATCGGTGGCAATGAAGGATAGCTCCCTCCACTTCTTTGCAGGGTCCTTGTGCACTCTAAGATATATGTGGTGGAAGTCCGCTTTAAATTCTACAAAACTTTGCAGGTTGTTGTAGATAGTGGGTTATAATCACAGCTTGCGGTTAATCCCCATTCTGATGTTCATATCCATGAACACCCAGAATATCTTGTTGTCACAGATCTGGTTTACGTCTTTCATGCCCCACAACGAAGCATACTTCACAGCCTCCGGATGATTCCTTGCAATTGTGGGGAACTGGCTTTCCTCCGGCAATTCCCCTGCCACCAACACTATGGACAGTAGAAGCCATGCATAGTCGAACGTTTTTCCTTATTCCTATGCCTCATGGCAATTCTCCAAGAACTCTTTGCATAAGAACTTGGACCAGTTAAACTGGACCCCCGCCGCGCACTACTCAGCAAGTGCAACCACTAGCGTGGGCACCTCATCCGTGCGGCACTTCCACATGAGCTTGCCTACCAGTATTTGGGTCACAACTTTAACTACTTTGTTGATGATGCTGGATATGGCGTAGCCCCTTTCTTCTACTCTAGCTTGTATTTCTTCTTCATGGCCTCTACAATGGCCAAATCACTGCTCTTCCCCTTCGAGATGTCTGCGGGGTCCTCTCCTTTATGTAGAAGCCTGGTAATGCGGTTGATTAACTGGTTCGTGATGGGGATGGGCTCCTCAAGCCATAAACATCCACCATGCACCAGGCAGAGCAGCTACCTAATGATGAAGATCATCACTGGGGTGTGATGGAAATGTGGCACCCAGAGCAGGTTTAATAACCCTACCTTTTCCACTCTGCGTAACCACTTTTGTGGCTCCAATTCTATAACCCCTGCCATGGTGTTATGCTTGGGCTTCATGAGCTACGGTCTCTAGGTGAGGGAATTTCTCATGGTCAACGAGATCCCAATCTTCAAACTTTAAGTTTGGCACGTGCCCCAGGTGAGTGCCCTCAAAGATGATGTCGTCTAGGAGGAGCGGAGTTTGGAGAGAGCTCTTTCTCTCGTCACAGTTCTTGGGCACTTTTTCCTTCCCCTTCCATGGAAGGATATACCCGGGCAGTTTGGTTGGAGGTTGCACAACCTCGGTTTCTACTTCCATTCCCTCATCCTCATCTTCTTCAATTATGAGGTTTTCTAGGTCTTCCTCCTCCTCGTCGGTTTCCAAGTTAACTTCTTTCCCTTTCTCCTCCATCGTTAATCTAGTGTGCAATGGGTTTCGTGGGGACACTTGCACCGGAATCATTGGTTGTTTATCTTTCTTTAACCTTGGTGTACACGGCGATTTAGGCATTTCCACAACAATCTCGGTGCCTTCAAGGGCATCTTCCACAGTCAAAGCCTATGTTGCCTCCTTGGTGGTCATCTCTGCAATTTCTCTAGCTTCCTCAGATGCTTCCATCTTGCTCATCCATAAATATTTCAATCGCTTAATCAGGGGCTCAATCAACACTTGGCACAGGGAAAAAAGATCTTGGCTCAGAATATGCAAGATATACAATAGCTCAATTCGCAAATGACCAAGTGTTGTTTGTTGGGTAGCCCTTTGCAATTTATAGCATCTTTTGAATTTGAATTCAATTGTTCCCCCCAAATCCGGTCCATTAATGCACCCTTGGTGGCAGATTTTCCCAAATCTTGCCCATAAAGCACATCTTAAATGCCTGCCACCTGCTCCATTTGGTCTCATGTCAAGCATCACATCATGAATAGTGACTACAACGATCACTTTCCAGCCAACCCGTGCAGCAGCGCAGCCCCCCTCGCATGGTCGCGGACCTTGTGACACTTTTCTCATGCACACAACTCATAGGTAGAGTAGTTTATAGTCCCGTGCCTCCTTTCAACTGCCTGGAGTGTTAAGACTGTACTTCCCACAACTAGTCAGGTGGATGCACTACCTATATAGGGTGTCAACTGGTCATCCATCACTTTTCCTGGAAAACATTCACCTTCTATTATTACTAGTTGTGTCACGCACTTTATCATCTATATTGCACCCCCATGGGTGATCCCTTTCGTAATGTGCAATCTAATCCAAGGCATCAGGCTGATCAGCTCTCAATGGAAGTCCCCAGATTCGTCAATGTGATCATGCACACCCTATTTTATCACCTTGGTTTTCTTATCGAGAAAATCCTTTTTGATTTCGTCCGCAAGCTTCTTGACTTCCACTTCCAGCAGAGTGATTTTCTCCCTTAATTTCACCCTTTCTTTTATAAGTTCTTGCAACCTAAGATCACCCTATTGGATGTCTTCCTCAAGTCCCAAGCATTCTTCTTTGTTCAGTTGCACGATCCCTTCTTCCAAGGCTCCGCGAGCTGTCATATCTTCTGGCACTGCTATGTGCAGACTAGGAATTTTATACTCTATGGGGATTACAATGTTCACCCCATATTCTAACCTTGAAGGCGTCTTCTTTGTCAGTTTCTTGCATGTTGTCCTATAAGCCCACAAAACCGTTGATACGTGTAAGTCCAAATCAGTCCGCTATGCATTGTGGACCTTGTTCAGTGCTTCACATACTTCATTAAAGGCTTCTGCGTGGATATCCTTATGTGCACTTGTTCTTTCTATACTCTATTGTTCCAACTGGAGGGGTCGTTCACACCATTTCCTTGCCCGCATATGCTTACTGACCATGTCTCCTAACGCGAAGTCGGTGTGCATTCATGTAGGTTTTGTAACATATGCCTGTATCCATCTGGAAAGGTACGTGCACGAATCGCTCCATCCGGCCTTCTTGTTTGTGAATCACACCTTAGGCTTCCCAAACTGTATGCGCATCAGTCTCTTGCATTTGTGCTAGTCCTTAATGATTCTTTGGTTCATGCCCCACCACCTCGCAGGCGTAGCGTGTAGTACCCATTTCAAAGCCTTGAGCTGTTGTTGTTTTGACACCTCCCTTTTAAATATGTTCAGAAAGTCATCTACCTCACTTAACCCATCATGCGTAGGCAGATTGCTTACCTCCATTAATATGCATCGCAATGATCTTGTCATCATGTTACAATTTAGCATGGTTACCTTGTGTAACCAGTTCTGCCATCGCTCTATTTCTTTCTCCGAATCCAATGTACAAGAGCTTTCACTCTCCCATGAGATTCGTCTATCCATGGTGGGATTTACCCAATATTGATGTCACGCGATTATCTTGTAGATGCAATCCAAGTAGCCGTTGCTTTCATAGTCGCGCACTGGCTTCGTGTAGCACAATCCTTCTCCAAGGTCCAAAGGTATGACTACGCACAGAGACCTTTTCTCAAAAATCATCTTGAACTTCTTCAAATTTATCACCCCATTCATATCAGTGGCCCAATTGATTCCTAATAGCGCGAGGCAGGGATTGTTGTCATCAACAATCTCTATCACTTCAAAATCTGCCAGCGCGCTTACTCCTTTAATATCTGTTGTGATCCCCTACAATCTTCCCATAGGTAGGACATTTTGTTGGTTCACCATTCATATTAGATAGGAGACCATTGCAACATAGGCATCCCCATGCGCTCCCAAGTCTACTTCGACAGAACGTTCATGTCCGATCCTAGATCCAGAATCACGTGGTCCATCTCATATTCCCCAATCTGCGCAGTCAATCTCATCTCTCTTCCTGTCCTTGTCGATGTGCTTTTCGATATTATGGACTATGCACGGTTCTCCTTGCATGGTCCCAATGCATCTATTTATAAGTTCCTACAGTCCCTTTACATCCTTGTTGTCGCATAGTAGCTTCATGCACATTTCCACGAACGTCGTGAGCATCAATGGGTCCATTTCCAGCTCCAGTCTGTCTTTGCTTCCTGAAGTGGAGGCATCAAAAAATCTCTTCCTAGCTTCCTTGAAGGTTTCCTTAGCGCACTCCAAATCAAAATTTTGTTCTTTTGTCGGAGCCTTGCAAACCCAAGTACTATCTTCAAGTTGCTTGCCTTTATCATCCCCTGTCGTAATTCCACTTCGGAGCACAATGTTCACATTAGGGTCTTCCTTGTGTAGCTCAGACCTCATCATTTGCAAGTTCTGATTTGGGGAAGGTTGGAGTGCTCCCCTTGTCGCTCAACCTTGTTATTAGTGTGGGACAATCCTCCATCTTGTGATAAAAAAATGTACAATATAGACATGAAAAACATGTTGGATTCATACAATCATCGGCATAATTTCTTGTCCCTCCGCAATTGTAACATATCAACTGTCTGCTACCTCTCCCAAGTCCTCCTCCACCTCGGCCTCGTCTGCGCCATCCCTACATTTTGGTCAAGGGGCCGCATTTCAGCCTAAAATCTATAGGTGGGAATCCTATCCATCATCAGCTCATAAATTCTATAGGTGCACTCATCATGTCCCACTGATCTACAGAAATTACAGAACAACTATTGTGAATTCTGTGTGTACTTCTGCAACAGATGGAAGTTGTCTGTAGCATGCTTTCCCCCTATTTGACAAATCGTGCACCATAATGCAGGCCTCGCACTAGGTCTTGCTTGGACCTCTGGTCTTAGCAGCATTCTTCCTCCTCCTGCGAGGTAATTCGCGAACACTGGGCAGTGGTCTCTGTCATGACCCTGACCCTTACATAATGCACCATACCTCGTCGTGCACTTTAGGGTGAGCTTTCTTGTATTGTTTTAGGCTCTGCATCTCAAGGCTCAAGTTTTTCAACTGCACGTGGATCAATTAAACTCCAAGGTTAGGATCCTATATTAGGGTTTCATGCAACCTCATAGCGATCTCCGAGGCCTTGGCCTGAGTTGTTAGCCTCTGTTGTGACGATGCATTTCTCAAATGTAGCGTTAGCGATGCTTGAAACCATTCGCAGTGTTGTCCATCCGTCAAAGTAATATTAGCTTCACAAATTGTGCACTTCAGTCTTTGATCCAACTCCCAAGGAGTCTTGCCTGGTAGCATTGTGATCTCCTTGAACCCAATGATCAACTATGCCTCTGACTTTGGCCTGCTAAATGCTCTGTTTAGCATAGTTTGGATGTCTACGATCCTTGTGTTTGGATTGTCATTGGAATGCTTAATGTAACAGGTCAGCGAGCGATCCTATAAAGCACTGACCAATTTTTCTTTCTTTATATTATCATCCATGACTCCCTGTGCTTCCCGTACAAATTTTATCACGAGCCAAAACTAGTTTGAATCTTCATTTCCTACTCCCTTAAACACCGGTAATTTTATCGCACTTGCCATATTAAATCCTAGAGGTGACGGAGGTGGTATGGGCAAGGATGGGGCTGAAGGTGAAACTGGCAGTGGTTTGGGTGGGGGTGCTATGCATGGAATCCTCTGCCTTATCAAATTGATCGCACTTTTTGGTGAGACCTTTCGCCAGCTCCTCCTCATCCTATCGTGGAGGTGAAATTAAGGGGCTAGTTTCTAGTTCTGTACTACCTTCATTTAGGTAAATTCTCCCACTTCACATAGCCCCAAACATTAATGTATTCACATAACCCGCTTTTCACACAGTAGCATTTTTAATCCAAGTTTTCAGAGACTTAATGTACTTACCTCGTGGTTTTTTGAGGAAGCGTCGTTCTGCCTCGCTATAGCTGACTGAAGTATCTACCACGAACTCAGTGATGAATCCTCCTATAATTCGATCGAGCCAGTGATTGATAGAGTGTGTGATCTTATCCTCTGATGCTTCCAATCTGCACACCAATTTTGGAGTCCACACAATAGGTCTATCGAGCTTATACCTTCCTTGGCTATCTAATAGTTTTTTGATCCACTCGTATAGCTCAGTAGGGAAATATGCGAAGAAAATTCCATTGATATTTGTGTATAGGTAGCAGTCTAACCACTCTTCTTTTGATAGTCACGGATTCCTGTTCTCCTACATTGCGAACTCATGAATCTTCCTATCTAGCCAATCTTCAATCCCTTTCTTAGTTAAATTCTAGTGATATAACATCAGACATCACTATGCAGATCTCGGTCCCGGAAACAGAACCATTTATTGGCTTTTTGGGGCCTGACCCAAGTTCAGAGTTAATTAGCCAAACAAATCCCTATACTACTAGCCCTTTTGGCAATAGTCCACAAAGCACAGATTGAGGTCTCACCCAAAGTAGTATGGGGGGGGTGCTGGAACTAGGTTTTCACACCCTTGAGATGTCTGAGGGTTTGATTTGGTCCAACTGTGAGTCCCTTCACGCAAGTTACTTCGCGCACTTCCCTGTCCTTCACGCCTTGATATATTCACCTTTGTGCATCCCTAACCAAAGATTGTGGGGCTTTCATGATGCTAAAGCAGTGATCTACACTATTCCCCTAAGTCACACCTATGATCTTACTTATCTTCTTATAACAGTTAGTTATCTTCGCATAAACAGATGTCTTATATTATATTTACTCATTCAGCACATTCATATGAGTTCATGCAGTAAATAAAGAGTAAACTTGCTATTCATACCCAAAAAAACATAAACAGGAAAAGATACACAAAAATATGGTAAAACTTCTCTTTTTTTAATACTTCCCAGGGTTATAGACTCGACCTACCCTACGCACACAGCTGCAGGGGTCTGCGCACTCAGCTGTGGACTACTAGTCCTTTGCGGACTCATCTACAGAACCTTCTCCTACTCTACGACCCAAAGACATGACTTACACTTAGACTCAATCAATTCCTTAGATTCATAATGCTTCATTGTTATTTCTACACTTAGAGCCTACTCTATTTATACAATCCCATGGTCCATAGACCATGGGTAGATATTTCAAACCGACATTAATTTACAAAAACAATGGTGGACAACCCTATGACTTTATTATTACTTTGCACTCTGTGCCCACAAATCACGAAGTCTTTACAATGGACTTAGTCAAAACTTGGGCTCTAAGCCCAAAAACATGCCTTGGGGGGGATTCCATGCCCAACAACCAATGATAAAATTTCTTCACTACGGTCAACATTTTATGATAACCTGGGTGACCTGAATATGCTTTCGCATGAAAATCACTCAAGATAACCCTCTTGAGTTCATTTCTATTGGGAACATATATCCTATCTCTAAACCTGACCAATCCACCTGTCATGAGACGATAGTCCACATCTTGTGCACCTGTATTTGTACCTATACATGTACCATTACCTCTACCTATACTTGTACCACTACTTGTACCTGTACCACTACCTATACCTATACTTGCACCACTACCTGTACATGTACTTGTACTCTACTACAACTTATGCATAATCTCCATATACCCGTCATCTTGTTGACCTACTTGCAGGATCCTATCTTGTAAATTTGTCATGTGGGAGCTCATAGTTGTTGTGTGATTTACCTATATCTGCCTACTAAGAGCATATGCCACCCTGTTCTCTTTACCTTTTATGTACTTGATCCCAAATTCGAACTCACTGGTCATGGCCAACCACCGAGCCTTCCTGTCATTTAGATTTGATTGGTCAAATAGATATTGCAAACCACTATGATCACTTAATACAAACCTCATACCAAGAAGATAGTGCCTCCACATCTTCAATACATGTATGATCATTGCCAACTCAAGATCATGTGTCGGGTAGTTCTGCTAGTTATCATTTAGTTTCTGTGACTCATATCATATCACCTATCCATCTTGCATAAGGACTCCACTAAGTCCTCCCTTGCAAGCATCTTTACATACTACAAACGCTTTGTTCGGATCTGCAATCTTTAACACTGGTGCATGTGTCAACAACTGCTTGAGCTGCTCAAATTTGGTCACATACTCCTCTGTCCATTCAAACCTCTTACCTGTCCTCTGCAATGATGTGATAGGATAATAAATATGCGAGAAGTTCCTGGTGAACCTCCTACAATAACCTACCAATCCCATGAAATATCTCATCTCATCCACATTCCTGGGAGCTCCCACTCCATAATAGCTCTTACCTTTTCTAGATCCACTGTTATTCCCTCCTTAGAGACAAGATGTCCAAAGTAATGTACCTTATTTTGAAAGAAATTTCACTTGTTGAGATTAGCATACAACTGATACTCTCTCAACAACCTCGACACTTCTGCCAAATTCTTGACATGCTCTCCCTCATTTTTATAATATACCAATATGTCATCAATGAACACAATAACAAACTTGTCCAAATAGGGATGCAACACACTATTCATCAAACACATAAAGGTAGCTAGAGCATTGATCAAATCGAATGGAACTACAACAAACTCATAATGACCATACCTGTTCTGGAAATTTGTCTTGTAGATGTCCTCTTCTTTAATGTGTACATGATGTTATCCATATATTAGATCAATCTTCGAGAACATTGTTTCTCCCTTAAACTAATTGAACAAGTCATCAATCCTTAGTAACGGATACCTATTCTTGATGGTCACTTTGTTAAACTATCGGTAATCAATGCACAACCTGAGAGTACCATCCTTCTTCTTCACAAATAGTACAGGTGCACCACATGGTGATACACTTGGCCTAGTGTATCCTTTTCAAGCATCTCCTTCATCTGCAACTTCAACTCTACCAACTCTTGAGTGTTCATCTTGTAAGGTTCCTTTGATGTTGGCACTACCCCTGGAACCAACTCAATAGAAAAGTCTACTTCCCTATGAGGTGGCAACTCTAAAATCTTTGTGGGAAACACATCCTGAAACTATTGTAGAATTGGGTACCTGTGCAAAATAACTGCATCCTCAACTTACTTACCTTTGTCACTAGAAATATACATTACAAATAATACACACCATTTTCTGCGACTGCGCTTTTCTTGCATATCTGTCACCATCCTAAATGATGTGGCTTTCTACTTTCCCTATAAGACTCTTGGTTTCCCATTGTCATCCAAGCACTCAATGGCTTTGTAATAACAATCCACCTTGGTCCTATGAAGGTACAACCAATCCATGCCCAATAACATGCTGTATTATCCTAACGGTAATACGTTCAAATGTGATGAGGTAGGAATATCATTCAAATCAAAGGTATAAGCTCTTACCCAGTGATCCACTCTCCTCTTTGTACTTGTAGCCAATTGCACTAACAAAGATTATGCATTCACTTCTTTATTCAAGCCACACTTATCCATCAAGTCAGGACTAACATAATTATAATTAGATCCATGGTCAATAAAAACAAAAACAACTTGATCACAAAGCTTACCATCCATCTCAATAATAGATTCCTGATTGTATGCATATCTGTTATCTAAGGTTGCATAGATATGAGGAATACTCTTACCACCGTCCCCAATAGTCTACACCTGTTGTGCACTATATATCTTAGGAATACCACCCTGATTCTACAGAAAATCTCTGTTGTGATGATCTTTTCCACAAGTCCAACTCTCTATAGGCTTCCATCCTGCATCCTTGTTCTTCTCCTTAGATCGAAGTCCATATCCTCTGTCAGTTGCATTAAACTTCTTAGATGGAATTGCATTCTCTTTATGACCTATACCTTGAGATCTTTCCCTCTTCTTGTCCCATTTTCCTTTGTTCTTTGCATTACCTTTCCGTTCCTACTTAGTCTCAGATCTGCACTTCGATTTCTCATAGAAATGCTTTAGCTTTCAGATGGCCTCCAATGACTTAGGCTCATCGAACTCAATCATGTCTTTTAATGCAATTGGTAATCCACTGAAGAATCTTTGAATCTTGGCCTTCTCCTCCTTGAGGTAACATACATACATCAACAACTCCAAGAACCTGCTAATGTACTCCTCATCTGTCATCAATCTCATCTTTAGCTCATATAATTCTTTTTCCCTCTCATCAAACTATCTCTCTGATAGGTACTTCTTCTTGAATAGTCTCTCGAACTCATTCCAAGTCAAGTCCTCCTCATCAATACCTTTTACATTCCTCACATCTTCCCACAAAATGTTTGTTTCACCTTTGAGACTAAATGTAGCTATTATGGCTTTCATGTTCTCCAAATAATCATGCAACCTGAAGAAATTCCTCATACCAAGCAATCGTGCCTTTGCATCCTATGATTTATTCATCTCTCCATCAAATGTAGGTGGCTTTGCTTTGTTAAATTGAACTAGAAAGTATCCCCTATCACTCCTCATATAACGATGATAACGATGGTGATAATAATGTCTATTAAAACCAGAACTAGAATTATATCTACACCCATCACCTCTCCTATCCAGAGTGTCCAAGGAACTACCATATCTGATCGTGTCATCTCTATCTGACATGTACTCACCATGAGACTTGCTTCCATATACCCCATTAGTATTTTCCTCCTTCCCGTGGTTGCACTGAAGTGGTCCCTGTCACTGCAATTCTGACAAACTCTGAAGTATCACTGCATTTACCTCTGCTTGTTTCTCTTGTGCTTGTGTGATTCTGTCATTTTATGCCTTAAAACTCCTTATTTTTACCTTTAATATTCTTAGTGTGTCTAACAAACCAGAAGAGTTCCCACACCATGTTGATCATCTGAGCCATAGGGAGAGTCTCAGGAACTATAGTCTATCATCTTGCTAGTCATCTTTGATATTCTTCCTACAAGGTTTATCATGTCAGTTAAATCAAATCACAATAAACCAACGTAACTTATGTTGTCCTTTGAGATAACCTAAGGTCAATTGGCTATGCCAAAGAATCTAAAATGTTTTGTTGATTTTAAGGGTTTTGATGACCAGTGAACTATTTTAAAATGGGTGCTTTAAACTTAGAAAGATCCTTAATAAAACAAAAGTTTTCTCTTTAAATACATATGGTTATTTTGATTTAAGTGGGACGAATAAGTAGAATATAGAGAAGTATAAGTGATTTAATATTCAAACTAAATATTTAACCATTTATAAGCATAAATCAAGAAAATAATGTTTCCTAGATCAACATAATATAATCAAATTATTACAGAAATCTAGTGCAATTTAAGTTCAAAGAGGAATTTACAATAATAGATAGTCTTGAAAATTAATCTCTTATTTAAATGCAACTTCATGGTGGATTCAAAATGAAACTGAGATTCAATTAAATTTTCATTCGGATGACTGTAAAATAATTGAATTATATGAAGAATACATAATGAAAAACACAAAAACAACTCAATGAGAGACAAGCCATATGAAGGAAATCCAGAATCTTTTATTATATAAAAAATGCTCCATATTAGTATAGATCTATGTGATAACTGGTTCAAGGGTGTGTTGAAGCCCTAAAAATTAGGTCTACAAGAAGGGGGATACCCACCTAGTCCGAACCTTGAAAGTAGCTCCTTTTCTATTTGGGATGGTGGGTCCGACTGGGGATAATGGGACCAGTTTCCCAATTTATGTTTGTGTGATGAGAATCGATATTTCATTTCTAATGATTCCTAAGTAAAATGCTTTTAATCTAAGTCTAATTTAATAACATGAAATTGTATTGTAATGAACAGAAATATCTAATTCTAAAACTAACTCGGGATTTAAATTTTCAGTTATGCGATCTAAAATAATTTCTAACAGCAATTGGTAATAAAGATCATTCAATTTCTATGAGAAAAGAATTCGATAAAAATTAACCGTTTCATAGAAAAAGTTATCCAAAACAATTGTGAGAAGCATATCGCACAATAAGTCATTCATACATTAAGCATAAATAGAAAAGTCATCACATACAAAAATGCCAAATGATAACTCAAACATTCAAGCCTTCACATATAAATAACTGAACATAAATATCACTTTAACACATAAGAAGAAATCATTAAAAGATAAAAGTACCATTGATAACAAGTTCTACTCATAAGCTTCAACAATATAGATTTATCTCTTCCTAATTCAACATCTACTAAGAGTACAAAAGTGCATTTCAGTAGCAGACATTAAAAACAGATATCAATAAATCTTGTTCCATTCATTCATCAAAACCTCCTCCAAGGGTGTAGAAGTGCATGTTCTGAGGAAACGTTTTTGACAAATTTCAGGACCCCTCTCTAAATGCATGAGAGGGGTTAAAATACTACTAACTAAAATCTAAAAATAGTCTATTACAAAAATATAAGAGGAGCTTTAAATGACTGTCCTCATCTAAGGCAAAAATAAATCAAAAATAAAACTAAAACTAAATATGGAAATTAACTGTCCATGTATCTGTTCTCTAAGGTCGCAAGCATTCAGCATCGGCTTGAGGAGTGTCAGTTGGCTGACCTCCAATTTTAGTTTCCCTTCGAAAATAGAATCGGCAAGTGTTGGTGCTATCTTCTCGGCAGAGCTCGTAAGACATTTGAGAGTCCTGCATTGACTGTGTGGTTTAACCAAGTACCGCTAGTAAGAATCCCAATTCAACTTGGTTAACTTCTTGATGGACTCTACTCTTTCTTCAGCTTTTTGTCTCTAGCTTGTCTGCAGATGCTAAATGAAATAATCAGAAATTTGCATACCACCTAAGGATATCCCTAATAAATACAACTTGTTGTTAGAGCACGGGTTTCGCCTTTAGCCTTTACCACTTTTTCCTACATTTTTTCGCACTTACAGGTGACTGAGTGATCAGAGGCTTTCCTTCTCAAGGGTTTTTGCCCAACGATGCGCAATTAGCATTAATCACGCATCAGAAACTGCCTCTGTTTCTCAATCTGGACTTCCCTGGTGCGAGTTTCGCCTCTTGCACATTTTTTGTAGGTGATACATAAACCGTTAATCTTGTGGAGTGAATGACCCAATGAGTTCTTCGCTCTGAGTCTTGAATTGTTTATCTGATATATCAGCACTGTCCAGTACCCACTTGACCATGTCTATGTATGGAAGAATCTCGGGTCTTGCTGCTATCCGGCGCAAGAATGAACATGCAAGTTCTATGATCGATGCCTCAAACGACCCGTGTGAGTCTGCTGTTACTTTAACCTCCATTACTCTGGGATTTTCTTCTTCGAGCAGACTGTACATGCCTTCCCAAGTAGTTATGCCAACATCTCTGTTACAGGTGCTGTCTGTGTATAAGGACGTCATTTCTTTGTCCTCAGCAATCAGATCTTTTCCCTTCTTTCCCATTACGCTTTGAACACTGCTGCATATATTTTCTGCTTTCCACTCCTGTAATTTACAAGTAAGGAATAGGTAATGATAAGAGATAAGGTGACGGGAAAGCTCTTAATGCCGAAATCATATAAAATATCCCACCCTACGTGAAATGACCTTTCGATCAGATATAAATTTTATCTCATTAATGATCATCAACTAACCCAATAAATTGACATTAATGTGCATAACTTGGTATCGGATTACGAAACAACTTTATTGAACGATGAGCCCTATAGATCTGCGATAAAGCAATTTTGCAATTTTCTTTGCAATATCGCAGATCGCAATATCGCTAATCTATTGCGTTAACAATCATCTATCACCACATGTTTCTGTGAGATTTGATTTGCGAGATGCCCTATCACATATCGTTGGGTCGAGATATTTTACCTTAAGTGATACTTGAGGCATATGAAAACTACGATGCGCGATGAGTCTTTACAACATGCGTTCTCACATCACAATTTCACAATTTCAATAGTTTTCTTATATGGTGTCCTCCATTACCTTTTGCGATGCGACGTCTTATTGAGAGAATGCTTTTATTCAAACTTATCATAAAACTTAAGTCCTTTTGGATTTTGTGGGTGTTTTCCTAAGTTTATGATAGTATGTTTTATTCAAAGGGGAATATAGGTGTTACATTTTATTATTTTTTTAGAAGGGTCCCCATTTATTTAGTATTAGTAATAAAACTAAATAAAAAGAGGGAGTTGTTGCTGGCCACAAAAATTGGCAATTCACTTGGAAGAACCAGTTATCTCTGATTGTCTTTTGAATTTTCTAAACTTCCAAAACAGAAGAGTTTTCTAGAAAATGAAACTTTATTATAGAAACATAAAGTGAATCATTCTTTCATCCATTAATGATAGTTTGTTTCTTCTGTGTTAACTCTGATTATTTACTTCCTAAGCTAGTCATTGTATTTACATCAGCCACTACTTGGTTTATAAAGGTAAAAACAAAGTCTTCTTTGTAGATCAGTTTTAAGTATGCTCATTTGTCATAGGTAGAGCCTCTACTGCCAGCAGGAATTTATAGCCTCGACAAGGTTACCTGTTACCCAACAATGATCCTATATCCTACTTGGAGAAATATACAATTTTCAAAGAGAAATCCACATCCACACTTATTGCTTTTATTTTCTTTTAATTCTTAAAGAACAATGTCTTGGTTTGGTAGCCAAATTATGATAGTGTCATTCACTTGATTTATAACTTTTCTAAACAAGTTGGCTCGTGATGAGACCCCTTGTCTTTTGATTGCAACAATCTTGAGTCATTGCCCTGTTTTGGTATGCATTTTTGGCAATGTCAGCAAGTTATAATATCTATGATCATGATAAGTTGGCTCATGATGAGACCTCTTATTCTTTAAGTTTATAGTGTATCACTGGATTATTCCTTGAAGCTCGTAATTCTCTAGGTGGGGAGGAAGTCATTGGTTCCTTAAGAATAGCGCTGGACGACAATTATAGAGTTTTTGGAAAGAGATTTTCTACAGAGAATCTTCATTTTTTTGTTATTGATACTTTTCATTGACTGATATAAAACAAATTCGCACTAAAGGTTGCTTTTTATCAAAATTCGCAAGGTTGAAACTAGTAACATTTCCAAGCTTATAGCCTTTGACTGTATCTTTCAATAATAATGACCAGTTTTCCAAAGAAGTTCTATTTATACAAGCGAAAACAAAATCTAAAAGAAACACTTGTTTTTTTTGTGAATTCCAAACGTAACCATTTACAACCTGTTTTATTATAAAAATAAAGCTATAAACAATAATTTACAAAAATAGAAGAGGTCTCTCGTATGGGAAGTATTTTTTGAGGATCTGCCCATTAACAGGTAAAGATTCTCTTTTCCATGCTAAATCTTGCAACATAAAAGTGGATGGGCTTATGATTTCCGCAATTTGGAATGGGCCAAGCCATATTCGTTGGAATTTCGTATGTTTTCCTTTTTCTTCATGAGCCTTATCCCATTTTAAAACTAAATCTCCAATTTGGAAGTCCTTTCTAGATACCATGTTTGAATCAAAGGAAGCCTTTACTAATGCTTGATGATGAGCGTGTGTTATTTTAGCCTGTTCTCGTTTCTCTTCTAGCTTAAGGATCTGCAGTTGTCTTAGTTGTAAGGATTAAGTTGGTGTTTCGTCAATAAATTGAACTAAGACCAAAGAGAGAATTGCTAGGTGAGTTGGGAGAACCACTTGTTTCCCATAAACTAAATTAAAGGGAGAAGTGCCAATGGAGGCTTTCTGTGTTATTTGGTCTGCCCACAGAGCATACATCAAATATTTGTGCCAATTTTTATGATTCTGATCAATGGTTCGCTTAATGATTCTGATTAAGTTTTTATTCCTTGATTCGGCCAACCCATTCCCTTGTGGATAATAATTGGCAGAGTATTCAAGCTTAAAACCTATTTTAAGTGCAAATTCAATCATAGCATTACCAGAAAAATATGATGCATTATCAAACATTAAAGCAGAGGGTAAACCAAACCTGGTGATTATGAACTGATCTATGAAATCAATGATGTGTTTAGCATTAGTTGTCTTCAGAGGAACTACTTCTACCCATTTAGTAAAATAATATATATGTAAGGATATACCTATGTTGTTTAGAAGAGTGAGGAATGATCTCACCTAATATATCCAATCCCCATTGATCAAAGGGTTGATGGATATTTACTAGTTGGAAAGGCAATGACGGTTTCTTTTGTCTTCCACAAGCAGTTTGACAAACTTGACATTTCCTTACATAGCTATGCGCATATTTAAATAGTGTAGGCCAATGGTATCTCGCATGCAAAATTTTATGTGTTGTAGCATCTCCAGCATAATGTCCACCTGTTGGTCCATCATGGAGTTCCTGCAACACCTTTTCAACTTCAGATTTCTCAAGACATCGAAGGAGAACATAATCATAATTCATCCTAAAATTACATCATTTACGAGTTGATATTTCTTAGCCTTCAATCTTAGGGCTCTTTTCTTTGTATAATCTAGGTTTGAAGGAGCATATCTATTCTTTAGATAAAATATGATATCAGCATATATTGATTCAATATCGTTTAGGTTTACCTCATACATTTGTACTTCTTGATTTGAAGATGGTATTTCAGAAAATAAGTGATGCTCCGGCCAACATTTTGCAAAATCCTTGACCTTTTACAATATTTTCTGGCTTAATCTCAGCGTCGTATTCTTATAAGGTAGTAACCCAATTTGCTCTTTTTTCACCCACGTCTTTCTGTACTAAGAGATTTCTTACCGCTGGAAATGGTACTATGATTTTTGTATGGGTTTTAAGAAGAAAGGGTCTGAAGTGCTTGATCGCTTTGAAAATAGCATAAACTTGTTTCTTAATGTCAGAATAATTTATTTCGACCCCTTGTAGATTTGAACTAAAGAAGGCAATTGGGGCTTCTACCTTGTCTTGATTGGCTTGAGTGAGTATCGCAGCATATGATTATCAGAGGCAAATGTATATAAAATGAAAGGATCCGAAAAATTTGGAGTTGCTAAGGATGGGGCATTTACAATCTCTTACTTAATCAGATTGAACACTTCATATTCCTCTTGGCCCCATTTGAAGAGTGAATTCTTCTTGATCATTGCTTGTAAGGGAGATACAATCCTTGAGAAGTCTAAAAAAAATCTCTTAACAAAATTAATTTGGCCAAGGAAGGATTGCATGGCTTTCTTGTTGTGAGGCAAGGGTATTTCGGAAATCTCCTTAATTCTACTGGGATCAATATGGATTCCAGATTTTTACACTATAAATCCAAGAACTTTTCCTTCACTTAATGCAAACAAAGGACTTTTTTGGATTGAGTGAAATCCCATACCTTTGGCAACGTTGGAAGATCTGATTTAAGTCTCTAAGGTTATTACCACATTTCTTAGAATATACAGTTATGTCATCCAAGTAAATCACCACTGACTTGTTTACTAATTCCTTAGATGCGATGTCTATGGCCCTTTGAAACATAGCACCAGCTTTGATCAGACCAAAAGGAATCTTTTGATATGCATAAGTACCCCATTTGGTTCTGAACGTGGGCTTTAGTTGATTGTCAGGATGGACCAAAACTTGGTTGTAGCCAGAGAAACCATCTAAAAAGGACATTAATTCTGATCTTGCAATATTTGTTCCACGGGAGGCAGGGGAAAGTTATCCTTTTGGTAGGCTTTGTTAAGATTTCTAAATTCAATACAAATTCTAATGTCTCCATTTTTCTTTCTAATAGGAACCAAGTTGGAAATCCATCTATAATGTTGAATGGGAAAAACAATTTTGGCTTTCAATAATTTGTTGAGTTCAACTTTAATCTGGCTTTCCAGATTAGGATGGATCTTCCTCAGCTTTTGCTGAATAGGTTTTTCATCAGTTATCATTGGGATAGTATGTTGAATGATTGAAGTGTCGTAAGTCTTAAGGTCATCATAGTTTTAGGCAAAGACACTTTTGTATTGTTTCAGGAGACGAACATAGGCTAATTTTTCTTCAAGGGCTAGGCCAAGACCTAGGTTGATATTCTGTGGCTTGGTATATGTTCCTATATTTACTAATTCATAGTTCAGAGTTGAACTCTAAAGTTTTGAATTGGTAGATCTCTTAAATCGGTCTTTCAAATCATATAGGTCTTCCAACTTGACTACAGTTTTGGCATAGCATTATTAGTGCTTTCTTGTTGTAACAGTTTGTCATGTTGGTCCTCATCAATTATCTGATTAGTGTAAGATCCTTCTGATGTCAGGAAACTTACAATATCAGGATCATCATTGAAAATTCTCCAGTTTGTAACATTATCAGAGATCGAGGGCCTAAAGATCAATTCGATTGAGAATCTGTTTGGGCTATATTCTTCTGAGGGAATGAGCTTGGAGGCTACGTTTGCTAGGAGGTTAGAACTAGCATTTTGGTGTCTGGGAATCGGTGAAATATTAAATTCTATAAAATTTCAGTCAGATCTTGCACTAAAGATTGATAATGCTTTAAATGACCTGACAGACAATGTATAGTATTTCGTATCTGTTTAATAACAATCTCAGAGTCTCTAAAGAATTGTAGATACTTGATATCTAATCCAATTTCCTTGTACAATCCTTGGACTAAAGCTTTGTATTCTGCAATGTTGTTTGTGCAATCAAACTCGAGTTTACAAGTTAGCATAGTTTTGTTTCCCTCTGGACTAACTAATACACATCCTACTCCTGCTCCATCGTTAGACTTAGAACCATCAAAAAATAATTTCCAAAACAAAGATTTATTTACAGGACTATTTATAAAATTAACACATTTAGAACTATTTGTTTGAGAAAAGTTTTCTACTTGAGACAAAACAGAATGTACTAAGTAAGGCAAAGTATGAGCATTAAAATTTCCTAAGAAAGAGTCAACAGAATAGTTGCCAATTATATTGTTGTTGTATGCTACAGGTTCATTTTCTCCTTCCAATTCCATGACTATATATTTTTGGTGTCTTTCTCGCTCAACCTTTATCTGATTCAGTTTACCATTGTAAGGGAGCCACATATGTGACCAGTCGGTCACAAAGTATCCATGAAGCTATTCAGACCAATCCCTACTACGAATTAAACCATAAAATTCGGAAATGTCTGCAACTAGAATATCAATGACTTGACATACTTTTGGATTAGATGACAGCCTTATGGTAACTTGATTTAGTTCATCGATTACTTCAACCTGCGATCGGTCCAGCTGAACTATGCGTACTGCAGATTTTCAAGGTTGGATGTTTAACTTTGCACATATTTTTTTAGGTAAGATATTAGATGAAGCTTCTGAATCTACCAAACAATTATGCAAGTTTTTATTGAAAATTTCATAAGTAAGAAGGAATGGGGGAGTACGAGATCTTGACCTACCTCCAATTAAAGCGATATCGTTTGGATCAACTTTATTAGTCATATTAGTTGGAGGTCTTCCTATCTCATGAGAAGCTTGCGAGATTACAGCGACAGGTAGAGGTGCAATAGGTATTGCATGTAACTTTTTCAAAAGTAGCTTTTGTTGATGTTTCAATTTGCTCAATTCATGAAAATTAATGTTAACCCTAGTCTTCTTCATGTCTTCAACGATATTATACTCCATCTCATCATAAACAATCATTGTTTTAGATGGGGTTGGTGAATCGGATTGGAATGGGCTTGTTTGAGTTTCTTTTGGTGATGATTTCTTACTTGTGACTTTATCTTTAGATACCGAGCTTGCGCTCTTCTATTTAGGACTAGGTTGTGGAGGATCAAGTTGATTTCTACTTCTCGTACTGATTGGTGATGCCTCTTGATCCTCTTCGTCTGGGAGGATGAAGTCCCACATTCCTTGTACTTCTACAACTTCATCTTCATCAGTAGGTTCCTCATTATAAACTTCCTCTTCTTCTTCTTCTGATTCTGCATTTGTTATAGCATTGTGAGGCTTTGAATCAATTGAAGGATTTTTTCTATACGGCTTGTAGGGCCTTTTAGAAGAAGTCTCTACTACTTGTTTCTTAATGTCAACCATTTCGTTAGACATGGTTTTTAAGACTTTCTGCAATCCTTCTAAATCAAATTGGTATTTTGATTGCCTTTTCTTAGGATCATCTCTAAAAGTAACCTTCTTAGATTTTCGTACATCGATAGTGTTTTTCTTTTCTGAAGCTAAGATACATTTTTCTACTGCTATCGCTTCCTTCATATTATTAGCCAATGTTGTTTTGGTAGCCCTATCAACGAAGATCGTTATGTTTGATGGTAAAGCAGATATGTACCATTCACTTCGAACTTCTTCGCTAGGTTTGGAAGCGGTAGAAATTTATTCAAAAGATTGTTGAAACGCAAGTTAAAATCTTTGATAGGTTCTCTAGATTTAGTCTTAAGATTCGATAGATCATTGATCAATGTTGCGGTAGATCTATCATCACTGAACTTAGTCAAGAATTGCTCTTGGAAAATATCCAACTAGTGATGGATCCTGATGGTAATGAAAAATACCAGGATCCGGCTGCTCCTTGTAAAGTGTAAGGGAAGAGCTGGAAAACAACATCTTCATTAGTAACTCCATTTACATTTACAGATAACATAAAGTTGTTTATGTGTTCTTCTGCTAGCATGCCTGCTTCAGGATTAAACTTAGGCAACCATTTTTTCAGGATGGGTCGGTATTTGACTCAAGGGCGTAGGCATTAAGACCACCCCTGGGTTATTCCATGGGGTTTAGGCCATTGTTTAACTAATAATAGAGGAAAGAACAGAATATGTTCCTATTTCGGAAGATGAGGATATTACAGTTCCAGATGATTGAGAAGCAGATTTTGAAGTTCCAGTATTCTGGTGGACAACAATTTGAAGTGGAGGGGTGGATGGTTGACTTCGCAGTGGAGAGGTCGAGATGGATGATGATGATGAAAGAGTCTCACTATTAGACCCTTTAGGTTACTTCCTTGCTCTTTTCCTTTTAGGTAGAGGTAATTCAATTGGTTCGATACCAAACTTTTCACCCTGCAATCTGGTAAGAGCATGAGAAGGACTGTACTGTGAAGTCACACTACCTTGAGATATTTCAGATTTTTAGGGTGATATGGAAAATCCTTGAAGTTTATGAATCAAAGATTCAACTTCAGGAGGTTAAATAGTGGATTTCTCTGAAATGTTCAGGTTTGTGGCAATGGATGTTGTTTTATCAACTTCTTGTTCAAGATTTAAAGATTCGAATTGCGATGGAGAAGTCGAGGGAGATGTTGAGGGCGATTTACTCTCAGAATGGTATTTAGATTTGGATTTACTAGCCATTCGTAGTTCGAGGCCCTCCTTCTAGCGCCAAATGTGTTGAAGCCTTGAAAATCGGGTCTACAACAAGGGGCATACCCACCTGGTCCGGACCTTGAAAGCAGCTCCTTTTCCATTTGGGATGGTGGGTCTGACTGGGGTTAATGGGACCAATTTCCCAATTTATGTGTGTGTGATGAGAATTGATATTTCCTTTCTAATGATTCCCAAGTAAAATGATTTTAATATAAGTCTAATTTAATAACATGAAATTGTATTCTAATGAATAGAAATATATGATTCTAAAACTAACCTGGGATTTAATTTTTCAGTTATGCGATCTAAAATATTTCTAATAGCAATTGGTAATAAAGATAATTCAATTGCTATGAGAAAAGAATTCGATAAAAATGAACCATTTCATATAAAAAGTTGCCCAAAACAATTATGAGAAGCATATTGCATAATAAGTCATTCATACATTAAGCATAAATAGAATAGTCATCACTGTACAAAAGTGCCAAATGATAACTCAAAAATTCAAGCCTTCACATATAAATAAATGAACATAAATATCACTTTAACACATAAGCAGAAATCATTAAGAGATAAAAGTACCATTGATAACAAGTTCTACTCATGAGCTTCAGCAATATAGATTTATCTCTTCCTAATTCAAAATCTACTAAGAGTACAAAAGTGCATTTCAGTAGTAGACATTTAACACAGTTATCAATAAATCTTGTTCCATTCATTCATCAAAACCTCCTCCGAGGGTGCAGAAGTGCATGTTCTGAGGAAATGTTTTTGACAAATTTCAGGACCCCTCTCTAAATGCATGCGAGGGGTTAAAATAATACTAAATAAAATCTAAAAATAGTCTATTACAAAAATATAGGAGGAGGTTTAATTGACCGTCCTCATCTAAGGTAAAAATAAATCAAAACTAAAACTAAAACTGAATCTAGAAATTAACTATCTATGTATCTGTTCTCTGAGGTCGCAAGCATTCAGCATCAGCTTGAGGAGTGTCGGTTGGCCGACCTCTGATTTTAGTTGCCTGCGAAAACAGAATCAGCAAGTGCTAGCGCTATCTTCTCAGCAGAGTTTGTAAGACATTTGAGAGTCATGCATTGACTGTGCGGTTTAACCAAGTACTGCAGTAAGAATCCCATTTCAACTTGGTTAACTTCTTGATGAACTCTGCTCTTTCTTCAGCCTTTTGTCTCTAGCTTGTCTGCAGATGCTAAATCAAATAATCAGAAATTTGTATACCACCTAAGGATATCCCTAATAAATACTGCTAGTTTTTAGAGCACGGGTTTCACCTTTAGCCTTTAGCGCCTTTTGCTACAGTTTTTTGGGCTTACAAGCGATTGAGCGATCAGACGCTTTCCTTCTCGAGGGTTTTTTCCCTAATCGTGCATCGGAAACTGCCTCCATTTCTCAATCTGGGCTTCCCTGGTGCCAGTTTTGTCTCTTGCGTGTTTTTGGTAGATGATACATAAACTGTTAATATTGTGGAGTGAATGACCCAATGAGTTCTTGGCTCTGAGTCTCGAATTGTTTGTTTGATATTTCAGCACTGTCTAGTACCCACTTGACCATGTCTGTGTATGGAAGAATCTTAGGTCTTGCAACTATCCGGTGCAAGAATGAACATGCAAGTTCTGTGATCGATGCCTCAGACGACCCGCGTGAGTCTGCTATTGCTTTAACCTCCATTACTCTGGGATTTTCTTCTTCGAGTAGACTACACATGCCTTCCCAAGTAGTTATGTTGGTGTCTCTGTTACAGGTGGTGTCTGTGTATAAGGGTGTCATTTCTTTGTCCTCAGCAATTGGAGCTTTTCCCTTCTTTCCCATTACACTCTGAACACTGTTGCATATATTTTTCTGCTTTCCACTCCTACACTTTACAAGTAAGGAAAGATTAATGATAACAGATAAGGTGACGGGAAATCTCTTAATGCTGAAATCATATAAAATATACCACCCTACGTGAAATGACCTTTCGATCAGATCTAAATTTTATCTCATTAATGATCATCAACTAACCCATTAAATTGACATTAATGCGCATAACTTGGTATCATATTACAAAAAAACATTATTGAACGATGATCCTTGCAGATCTGTGATAAAGTGATTTTGTGATTTGCTTTGCAATATTGCTAATCCATTGTGTTAACAATCATCTATCACCACATGTTTCTGCGAGATGCAATTTGCGAGATGCCCTATCGCATATCGCTGGGTCGAGGTATTTTACTTTAAGTGATACTTGAGGCATATGAAAACTGTGACATGTAATGATTCTTTACAGCATGCGATCTCGCATCGCGATTTCTCAATTTTAGTAGTTTTCTTATATGGTGTCCTCCATTACCTTTTGTGATGCGACGTCTTATTGAGAGAATGATTTTATTCGAACTTATCATAAAACTTAAGTCCTTTTGGGTTTTGCGGGTGTTTTCCTAAGTTTATGATAGTATTTTTTATTCAAAGGGGAATATAAGTGCTACATTTTATTATATTTTTAGAAGGGTCCCCATTTATTTAGTATTAGTAATAAAACTAAATAAAAAAGGGGGGTTGTTGCTGGCCACAACAGGGTGCAACCCTCAATACTTCGATTGAATGGAGTATTTAAACCAAATAGAAAATATTACAATAAATTCTTGAGTGACACAACATTCTATTATTACTTAAAACAGACAAAAACATAAGTAATTCGATAAAAAAGATTGAATCTAAACATCTAGCCATGTTTTGAAGGAGAGTTGTTGCTGAGTGGCCACAATTCAGGTGCTCCGATGGTGAAGCTGATCTTCCCTCTAATCCTGAAATTCAAATATATTTTCCCACCATTCTTCATCTGGGATTGCTATCTTGGTTACCTTATGATAGACTTCATCTCCCTCAGTATACCAGGAAAAAATGGGTTTTATAGTGATAATATGTTTTATCTCATGTTTAATAAAACATATGTTGTTGATGGCTTCGTAAAATGCCCTGCCTTTCATGGAACCTTTGACGTTGGAGGACTTGGATTTATCCCTAGCAATCTATTGAATCTTCTTTATATAGTATCCTCTAGTCATTAATTTATCATTAATTACAAATAGTGAAGGCAGACCCTTCTTGTTCAATGCATCAATTCTTATGAAAAACTTTTTGACTGCTACTTCAAGAGTGTGACACATCTTTTTCAACTCTACAACTAAGTTCTTCTTGGTTAGAACTTTCTTCACCTCAAGGATGGTTTCAGTCCTGTCATCCACTCCTATATCATCTAGTTCATATATATTCTTGGAGTTGAGGAACTTTATAATGTTGTTGGTTATAGCAGGAATCTCTCCTAGTTGAGAATTTATATTAGCAATGGTCTGTTTTACCTTTTCCATCAACTCCTTTTGCTCAAAAATAATCTGGATACATGGCCAGATTTCATCTATCTCCTTAATGATGTTATTCCATATGATTTCCTTGACATGACCCAAAGTGTGGCCAATGGAAGACTCAACTTCTCACTTCTTCCATACTTCTCTCCGATTTTGATCTCTCTAAAGTTCTGCTACAATAGAAGGAATAATCTAGAAATGATCAGACATGGAGTGTCGCAGGCGAGTTGACAATGTTAGGATTTGGTGAGCAACCTGTAATCAAATCAGTTAACAGTAATAAAACAAGAATTCAGTAACCTATTCACAAATGGGAAGGAGGTTTATATAGCAATTTTTGTTTCCTGTTGGTGGTGCAGGTCCATTGAATTAACGGCTAAGCCAGTTGAATGCTTAGCATGTTAATTTTGGAGGGAATGAATGTGATTTGATGGAGTTTAACGGGTGTATGAGGTGGCAAAGAGTGAATTGTGGAAGAAAAACAGATAGGTAAGCAGTATTGGGAGCAATAGAATCAGATTTTTTGGGGGGGAGAGTGGTTAGTGGTTTCACTCAAGGGGGGTCTGAAACGCTAAGGAGTTGACACGTAGGGGCAGGCATGGTTTGGTATACCAACCATTTTGGACCCCCCCACCCCCCCCCCCCCCCTCCCGTGACGGTAAAGCTCAGATGGTGAGTGGGAGCCTAAATCGCATGTGGGCCATCAGATATAAGAAGATGGAGTGGAGATGAAGTGTAACATGGCGGGGAATTAATCTTGATGTGACAAGATTTTTCGGTGGGGTCAGGAAGATTAATAACTGCATATATGGATTATTTATAATGTAGGAGCAGGTGTAATGACTTAGGGATATGAAAGTGAAGGGAAGAATGAGCAAAGGGGTAATATGGGATTTGAAACTTAGGATATGGGATAGTATTAACACCTGAAATTAATATATAAACCTTAGAGTAAACCTTTACTCTTTTGTCTTTTTCTTCTGCACATGAAAATATCATTTAATAATTGACTTGTGGCGCATTTAGACTAGTAGCCTGTGAATTTACAAAAACAAAAAGTGAAGCCTTTCTTTTCTTTTTGCTTCCCTAGCATTTTATTTTCCTTTGCCTTCTTTATTTAGGGAAGCTACCACCTAACATTTTATTGATATGGATGCCTATAAAACATCAAATTTTGCCTAACATTTTAACTTTTCTTTCTTTCTGCATCCATATCCTAACTTAACATTTTAAAATTATTTTGACTATTATACTAACTTATCAAAAATAAATAAAGTTACAACATCAGCTCCAGCTGGGGACCGCTTCCCCCTGTGGGATGCAGAGAACAAGCAGATCCAAGTGCCTTCTCCTCAAGCTATGGCGTCTTTGTTGAAATAGATACTCACTTTCAATTTTCAAAAACGATGTAAACTCTCTGAATATTTAAAAATGATGGGTGTGGAAAATCAATTTTGAATGTAATGTTTTAAGTATCTCCCATTGATTGGAAATGAGGAATGCTCTCCTTCCAAATTCTGCAGGATGAATGTATTGTTCGCTTTGACTTCTGCAATGCTGAATGGACCAAACCAGAGGTTATCAAATTTTTCATGCTTTCCTTTATCTTCTCTCCCTGTATCCCATCTGAGCACTATGTCACCCTTCTTGAAATTTATTTCTATAGCCTTTTTGTCAAACAGTTATTTCATCTTATTCTAGTATTTCCTTAGCTTGTACTGAATTTCATCCGTGTCTTCATTCAACTCAATAATTGGATTAATCCTTCTTGAGAAGTCATCTTTTTCTTCATAGGATTCCTAGAGAAATCTCATAACAGGTAAAGCTAAATGAGTAGGAAAAAATGTTTCCTTACCATAAACCAATTGGAAAGGATACTTGCTTGTTGATCTCTTAGGAGAAAATCTATTTTCCCAGATAGCATGAGTAATATGGTTGTACCAAGTCTTTTTATGCTCTTCAAAATCATTTTTAATGACCTTAAATAAGCTCTTGTTGGAAGACTCTGCTAGTCCAATACTCTGTGGATAGTATGGTGTAAAAGGATTGAATACTTTTGACATAATTCAATCATTTTAACACCATTGAAAGCTGCTGCATTATCTGTAACAATCTTTTGAGGACATCCAAATCTTGACAGGATGTTTTCTTCAAGAAATTTTATCACAGTAGTATCAGTTGCATTTTTAACCGGTATGGCTTCTACCCACTTGGTTAAATAGTTTGTAGTTAAACAAAATCCATCTGTGTTGATTACTGGAATGTGGATGAATTTTCCCTATAAAGTCCAACACCCATTATAGAAAAGGAGCATGGACTAATACTGGGACCAAAGGAAGCATTGATAGTTTTTGTTTTCCTACAAATAATTGTCATGGTTTGCAACTTCTTACTCTTGCTTCAACTTCTTTAAAAAGTGCGGGCCAATAGAAACCTTCTTTTAAAATTTTGTAGGCTGTTGCTCTTCGGGCATAGTGTCCACTACAAAACCCTACATGGAATTGGTCTATAATTACCTTTGTTTCATTTTTAGTTAAGCACAGAAGAAGGATATTAAGAGGGTCTTTCTAGTATAGATTAGCATTGATAATGCAGTATTTCACTTCTTTAAGCTTCAGAGCTTGCACTATTTCAAATTAAGATCAGCCGGACAATGAAAATCTCTAAGAAACTACACAATATCAGAATACCAATCAGAAAGTAGATATTTCTGATCTATGTGAACAAGAATGGCTTGATCTAAAGAAAGAGGTTCTTATGGATTCTCCCCTTCTCTAAGAGGAGGAGTTTCTTGTGGATTCTCCTCTAATATCAAGGAAGGTTCTTTCGGATTCTCTCCTGATATTAAGGAAGGTTCTTGTGGATTCTCCCTTGATGACATTTCAGAAACCAAATTAATCCCCAATAATTTGCAGTTGGATTCAGCTAAAAATTTGGCTAATCCTTGGCCATTTACTAGCTTTGTCATTTTAATTTCAAGGTCAAATTCAAGGATTTTAGAAATCCATCTCCCTCTTCTTCGATCAGTATCAGGCTGAGTCAAAACAGTTTTGACAACATGATTAGGGACATAAGATGTAATGTGTGAATGCAGGATATAGGTTCTAAAGGCTTTGAGGGCTTGAAGTAAGGCATAAGCTTGTTTTTCAATAGTATCATACCTAAGTTCAACATCCGTCATAACTTTGGAAAAGAAGGCTATAGGCTGGTCATCACTGTTTTTATTTTCTATAAAAGTACAACAACTAAGGTTGTCTCAGATGCAAAAGAAAATATGATAAAAGGTGAAGAATAGTTAAGGCTAGCTAATATAGGGGCCTCAGATATGGCCTTTTTGATCTGATCAAAAGCATATCTAGCAGGGACTGTCCATTTCACTTCATTGTTTTTCTTAAGCATATCTGTTATATCTTTAACTATCTCAACATAATTTGGGATGAACCTTCTGAGAAAATTGATCTTTCCAAGGAAGGTTTGTATCTCTTTCTTATTCCTTGGCAAAGACAGGGTTTGAATAGCTGAAACTCTCTTTGGGTCAATTATAACTCCCTCCTTGGAGATTATATGCCCTAGTAATTTCCCTTCCTTCACAGCAAACAAATATTTCTTCGGATTGATGGATATGCCAAATTTCATGCACCTGTCAAAAACCTTGCTCAAGTGTTTTAAATGAATTTCACCAGAATCAGAGAAAACAGTTCAATCATATAAATAAATGACAGTAAATTTAGATGTTTTACCTACAAATACGAGGTCCATGGCACTCTAGAAAGTGGCTCCATCATTGGTTAACCCGAATGGCATTCCGGCATACATGAATGTACCCTAAGGAGTGGTGAAGGCAGTTTTATATTGGTCAGTCTCGCTTACCATGATCTGGTTATAACTAGAAAACCCATCTAGCATAGAAATCCTATTAGCCCCTGAAGCTTTCTTAATTATATGGTCCATTTTAGGAAATCAATAGTTATCCTTTAAAGATGATTTGTTTAGATTTCATAAATCTACACATAGCCTAATCTCACCATTTTTCTTTCTGACAGGAACTAGGTTGGCTACCTAATTAGAATACCTTAAGGGCACAATGATATGAGCATCAAGCAAAATTTTAAGTTCTTTCTCAATGGTTTGTAGTAGTATGGAATTAATTCTTCTTAGCCTTTGCTGAAAGACTTTTGCTTCTAGTTTCAAAGGAATCTTATGCTAAATCAAAGATGTTTCATAAGTTTTTAACTCATTATAAGACCAGGCAAAAACATCTTTGTATTTCTTAAGAAGATTCAAGTATTTTGTTTTTACATCCAAAGGTAAGGTTGATGACAATTTGATATTTCTCACATCATCCACAATCTAAATATTGCATTCTTCGATTTCTTCTTCAAGTGAGTGAAAGAAAGGATTTTTAGAGACAACATTATTATCAAATAATTTTTTCAATGGGACTAATCCTTTAGGAATAAAATTATTAGATAATTGGATAATATCATGATCAAGAATTTTAGGACTAAATGAAGTTTCTGTATTATGTTGATTTAATTCTGGAATATCATTTTGATCTCCTTCAATTTGCATATTTGAGAATTCATCAATAACTTGAAGGAAATATTTCAACTGTTCATCATCTTCGAAAATCTTCCAATGTTTAAGGTTATCAGGAATTGATGGTCGATACTTGACTTGGATTTGGTATTCTAATGATACTACCTCAGGGATTTTGAAAGAGTTTGTTGAGATAGCTAGTGAATCAACATGCATGTTTTCATCTCTAGGAATAGAATTTATGTTAAAACCTTGGAAGAAATTTTCAATTGTGTCCCAAGCTTCATTTTTGTATGACCTAAGCCTTGGGTGTTTAGTCTAACACAGATTTCTAACCCGGTTCACTATAAGCTCAGAATCAGAAAATACACTCAAGTTTTGAACCTTTAAACTTCTAGCTAACTCAAGACCAAGAAGAAAATCCTCATACTCAACCACATTATTGGTAACTTCAAATTCAAGTTTACATGACTGAGTAATGTTTTCTTCATTTTGTGATATAAGAATGATTCCTGCTCCTCTCCTTCTTTTGAGGAAGATCCATCAAAAGTAAAGTTTCCAGATATTTGATTCTACAAATATAGGCTGGGAAACGATATTTTCAATGGTAGGTTGAGTGATTGATGCATTTTGTGAAGACAAGTGAAAGAAACCAAAATCCTAATCTACTCCATAGATAGGGTGGTTTTTTGCTTGATTAGACCTACAAATAGTATGAAGGAATCTGACTTCCCTATATAACCTTAAATTCTCACCTCCATAGACTAGGATAGTAGCAAAAGACAAGTCCATTTGATGTGATCCTCCAAGTTTAGCACAACATGATCTAGACATAAGCATGCCAAACTTGGCAGGAATATCAGTGACAACTATGTCTAAAACTATACTTTTGACAGTTATTTGAGCTAAGGTGACAATTAGGTCTTTGATCAATCCTAGGCATCGTACTTTCTTTGAGTCAAAGGTGCAAACATCATGATAAGAACAGGTGACTTGTAACTGAAGTTGGTCCATAATTACCTTTTGCATAAGGTTATGAGAGGCTATAGAATCTAGCATGTAGTTGTACAAAAGAAAATCATGGGCTTTTAATGTTACATAAAACGGTGGAACAATTTCATCGATCATATTAGAACTAAGGCCAAATACAATCGAGGGTTTTTCATCTTGGAGAATAATAACATCTCCCTCGGCATGTAAACTAGAAGCCTGTATCCATTTAGACACTTGATTTTTGTAACCAGGATTTTTGGAAAGTTCGGCTAAAGGTATAGGAATCTTGACCCTTTCCAATTCCTTTTCAATATTAAAAGTGGTCAAAATAGTCTTGTCAGATGGAAGGGTTTCAGTGGATGACTCTATTGTATGAGGTGTTGGGTTTTTTTTTTGAATGGTTTTCATTTTAGGTTTGATTATGGTGGTGGATTTTGGAGGTCTACCTGGAACTGATCTAGGCCTCAGATCATATCTTTTATTCAATTTTGCAATTAAAAATTCAGAGAATGCTAAGTATTTTGAAAGTTGAGCATCTCCTAGTTCTTGATCAAAAGACTGAGGTGAGGATGAAGGAATTATGACCATTTGAAATGTTGATGAATCAATATTATTGATATCTTTAGTGATTAAAGGGCCTGCACCCTATGGTTGTTGATCATCAATCATCAAAGGTGGTTGAATGTTTTGTTCAGAAGCCAGTCTCTGAAGAATTTGCATTTGAGGAGTTCTTCTGAATTGAGTTTGAGCTTGAGGTCTGACAACAATTTGCTGAATAGTTCTAGGTTGTGTTTCAATTTGGAAATCCTATTAGAAAGGTTCCTAAGAAAATATGTAATTTCATCAATTTTCTGATCTTCAAGTTTAGATTTGGAGGAGGATGAGTCATCAATCTTAGCTTTTAGTTTTCTTTCTTCTTTTTCTTCTTTAGCTTTGAGTTTGCCAGAAGCTGACCTATTGGCTTCTACCTCTATATAATTTGTTTGCATGTCCTCTAATGTATTAGAAACTCTTTCCCTTAGCATGACTACAAAATCATCATCAAATTCTCTAGAGAATTTGACATTTGCAGCTACTACTAGTGGTTTACAATCAACAGGAAATTTATGATAGAGTTTGTTACTTTGTATCAATTTAGCAACTGGTTCAACAGGGTTTCTCTTTAATTCTTCAAATTCAGTGAGGAAGTAAAAAAGATCTTTCTTTACCCCCCATTTACTTTTGAAGATTATTATGAGCTCATTCAAAGTTCTGATAGAGTCAGCTCCGAGCTGCCTAAACCAAATCCTAACATTTCCTTCTAAAGATTGTACAAATAATCTCATATAAACATTTTCCTCTTCTATGTTCATATTGGCAGGAAAAGATAGGAAGGTTGATACATGATCCTCTACTAAGGGACCCGTTTCTCCATTGAATCTTGGCAGATGTTTTAGATAACCATCAGGAAAATTTCCCAAGTTTGTAGGGAAAACTAGAGCAGCATACCTAGCTTGCACAATGGGTCGAAAAGTGATAACAGCGGGAGGAGTATGGGGTGTCTGAGTGGATGTTGATGAGGAAGAGGAAGATGATGAAGATGAAGATGAAGGAGATGAAGATGAAGGAGATGAAGATCACTTAGTAGGTGTATTAATATGTGGAGGAGAGGGAGGATGCCCCTTTAAGGAAGGGGTTTTGATAATCAATTTCTGAACTCCTGGTGGGAAGTCTTCCTTGTTTTCAAACAAAGGATTCAAATAGACAGAAAATGTCTCTTCAAGATTAGTTGAGGGTGATGGAATAGAATAAGGAGTTCATGTAATGAAATCTTGAGGTTTGAATTTCGGTAGATGTAAACCCAATTCTTCCTCAGATGAAGGTGATTTGATAGGAATAGATGGAACTTCATATAATTCAAGTGAATGTATTAAAAAGGCTAGTGGAAGGTCTACTCCTTTGGCAATAAGATCAGAAACCTTAGGAGATAGGTCAGTCCAATCAAGATAGGTTGGTATAAATGAAAAGGGATCTATAGATGGAATTTCTTTAGGGTGTAAAGCTGAAGAAGAAGAAGGTGTTCTATGTCATCTCCTTGAAGAGGCTCCCCTACTGAATCTTTTTGGGTCTAGTAGAGGGTTAACAATTGTAGAATCAGAATGTGTTCTTGTGTGCTTATAGGGAGCCAGTTTGGACTAGTGGAATCGTCAGGTGAAAGATTTTGACCTATAGCCTTATCCTTTATTCACCTTAAAGGAAACAGAAAGTCATTGCCCCATGGAAAATTTAACTTTCATTTCTTTGCTCCCTGGCAATGGCTCCAGTCTTATTGTTATCCTTCGAGATAACCTAAGGTCTGTTGGCTATGCCAAAGCATCTAAAATGTTTTGTTGATTTTAATGGTTTGGATGACTAGTGAACTATTTAAAAACAAGTTCTTTAAACTTAGAAAGATCCTTAATAAAACAAAATGATTTTCTTTAAATACATATGTTTATTTTTATTTAAGTGGGATGGATAAGTAGAATATAGAGAAGTATAAGTGATTTAATATTCAGAGTGAATATTTAACCATTTATAAGCAGAAAGCAAGAAAACAATGTTTCCTAGATCAACAAAATATAATCAAACTATTACAAAAAGCTAGTACATTTTTAAGTCAAAGAGGAATTTAAAATAACAAATAGTATTTCAAATTAATATCTTATTTAAATGCAACTTCACAGCGCATTCAAAAGGAAACTAAGATTCAATTAAATTTTCAATCGAATGACTGCAAAAGAATTGAATTATATGAATAATACATAACGAAAACAACTCACTAAGAGACAAGCCATATGAATTAAATCCAGAATCTTTTATTATATAAAAAATGCTCCAGCTTAGTACAAATCTATGTGATAAGTGGTTTAAAGGTGCAACCCTCAATACTTCAACAAAATGAAGCATTTAAACGAAATAGAAAATATTACAATAAATGCCTGAGTGACACGGCATTATATTATTGCTTAAGACTAACAAACATAAGTAATTCGATCATAAAGAATGAATCTAAACATCAGGCCTTGTTTTGAAGGAGAGTTGTTGCTAAGTGGCCACTATTCTAGTGTTGCGCTGCTGAAGCTGATCTGTCCTCTAATCCTAAAATTCACACAACTTTTCCCACCGTTCTTCATCTGGGATTGCTATCTTGGTTACCTTATGGTAGATTTGATCTACCTCAGTATACCGGGAAAAAGTGGGTTTTACAGTGAAATATGTTTTATCTCATGTTGAATAAAACATATGTTGTTGATGGCTTCATAAAACACCCTGCATGTCATGGAACCTTTGATGTTGGAGAACTTGGTTGTATCCCTGGCAATGTCCTAAAGCTTCTTCATATAGTTTTCCTTGGTCATTAATTTATCATTAATTACAAACAGTGAAGGGAGATCCTTATTGTTCAATGCATCAATTCTTGTGAAAAACTTGTTGATTGTTACTTCAAGAGTGTGACACTTCTATGTCAATTGTACATCTAAGTTCTTATTGGTTAGAACTTTCTTCACCTCCAGGATGGTTTCAGTCTTGTCATCCACTCCTAGATCATCCATTTCTTATCTATTCTTGGATTTGAGGAAATTTATAATTTTCTTGGTTGTAGCAGGCTTCTCTCCTAGTTAAGAATTTATATTGGAAATGGTCTACTTTTCCTTTTCCATAAACTCCTTTTGCTAAAAAATAATCGGGATACATGGCCATATTTCACCTATCTCCTCAATAATGTTGTTCCATATGATTTCCTTGACATGACCCAGAGTGTGGTTAATGCAAGACTCAACTGCTGACTTCTTCCATACTTGTATCTGATTTTGATCTCTCTGAAGCTCTGCTGCATGAATAATCTCAAATTTATGGCAACGATCCTCTAGAAGTTTCACTTGATCCTGCAACTTCTTGATTTCTTCAGTCTGAAGAGACATATTTTGGACTGCATTGGCCAACTGGTCTACAACATCTCTTGTACCTGTTGAAGCTGGTATGGCTGTAGGAATGACTGTGATAGGGAGTGCTTCCAAGGGCCATATTTTTAGTAACTTTTTACTTTTCCTTAATTAGCTTCTCCATCTCTATCTCCATTCGCTTGAGCTATGCAGTCTGATCCATGATGAGCTTCATCATATCTTCTTTTTGAGTCTCTGTTTATGTAATGTCCTTAGCCAGAGGATCTTTAGTAGCTGGAAGTTTTAACTGCTTCCTCAATGCTGCTATATCCAAACTCTTCTTCTTGACAAGTTCCTCTGCAGCATTGATGTTTGCAGGATCATAACCCAGTTTGATCCTCCAGGGTTTTAATCTTGGTGTCTTTGGAAAGTGAAGAGACCTTCTCCATCTTTAGTTGTGATTGGACATTTTCTAATGTAACCTATAATTTAGAGAAATTCATGGCAGTGTTAGTGACAGTGGAGAAAATCATTTCCCTAGTCTGCTTATGCATCTCCATTTAGTCAATGGGATGTATATCCTTTATATCAAACTAAAAAGTTGTCTTTTTGTAGTCTGATGTTCCCTTGGGCTGGGGAACTTGTGCTTGGAGGAATGCCATTTGAATTTTCCCCTTTCTTGAGTCAAAGGCTGACAGCAACCTGCTTTGGGCACCAGAAGTTTGTTTCCAAAACTGGTTGTAAGTGTTAATATTCAAGGCTTCATTTTTTACTTTTATCTCCTTGAAGATGTCCATTACACTCTTCTCTGACTTTCCAAAAGTATATGTATCTGTCTGCATTATTTTTTGTTTTTCTTGTGAAGTTGTGGAAGTAGTAGGAGACTGTGTGGACTGATCACCCACTAATGAGGAAACAAGTGGCTCATTAGTGGTGATAATGGTCTGCTGCTTTGAATAATTACTAAAAATTAATCTGGAACTAAGCTTGGCCTTCTTTCTGTACATAATCTTAAACCCTTTACTGAAGATGGCATTCCCTAAAGGGGACTCTTCCTCTCTGCTCCTTTTGGTTTTCTTCTCCTACATGGTGGGAGTTTGCACTATAGATGATGATACATGTCATTCTTCTGCCTCCTGTAAGGTGTTCTCAACCCACTCTAACTGATTCTTGTACTTTTCTATTTCTGCTCTAGATGTGTGAAAGTAAGGAGTAAACTTGGTTTCTACCCTTAATCTAGAAATGATCCCTAATGGTTCATAGGATTAGGTAAAACTAAGGCTGAACTACATTTCCCTCAAGAGCTTATTTGCCTCTTCCCCTACTGCCCTACTATTGCAAATGAAACGGTCAACCTGTGTTTTTATTTTAAACTGGGATTTCTTCTTAGCAGCAACAAAGTGGATTTCATCCATGTTGATCATCTTCCTTATGTACTCCAAGGAAAAACTCCTCATTGGGAGGAATTTTCGCAGCTTATAAGGTGGGAGATCGCATCCAAATATTCTTATTTTCATATAATTTTCATAAAGGTACCAATCCCCTATCTGAACTTGATCTGATAGCTACAACACCCTTTTGATTTCTTCACTAACCCTCGGTTCTATTAAGTTGTTCATGAGACCTATTTCTAGGTGAACAAACATCTCTGTAAATTGTTTATAAGCATACCCATTTTTCTCTTTCATGACCAGAGTAGTCCAGAAAATGACTGACTGTTGGTTTCCCTTCTCATCAAGTTTTTGCAAAGATAGGTTAATGTTGTCCCCCTGAAAGTTTAGGAACATGTAAACTAACACAGAGGCATATTTGAATACCTCCTCAGCTGGAAATTTAACAAGTTGTTGATGAATGGACTCTCCAAGAAAATGGCCGAAATTAAACACAATTAAGGGCTTAGAATCAATAGAGAAGATGGACAAAAATCCTATAATGGCCTCATCTACCCATTGGTTAGAGTAGTAGCCAAGGAGGCAGGAAACAACATTAATAATCTTCTTGGCTCTCTCAAGGAATATGGAGGAGGGATAAGGAGGATTTTTCTTTGGTAATGAAGCATATTATGTCAAAAACAACTTAAGAGTTTGGGCTCTCTTGGAAAATTCTAATTTCTGGTATATTTCAGTGAGTGCTTCATAGAAAAATGGAGTAGCATTCTCTATTGAGGGGGCTTGCATCATTTGATCAATGCCCTGAGGGGTTATGGTAAACAAAATTTCTCCAGTGGGAGTGACTATGGCCCTTTGGCTTCGAAAATAGGATGCATGACATTTTCTAATAAAATATGGGGTGTTGTGGGTACAAGGAAAGACGTAGTGAGATAAACTTGATTCCCACAGCTGAATATCATTTGATTTATCTATATACTTGTCTTCGAGTCAGTAATGCATCTCGAAGAGGTTGAGTCCATAGAGTATCTCATGAATTTTTTAATATCGGTCAGCCATATGAATGTGATAAAGGTCTATAGGAGGATGGATCAGAGGATTGACAATTTCCTCTGGCCCTTTGTCCTTTGGAGGCATTCTGGCTATGGCTAAGAGAACGAGTGAAAAATGGATTGGGAGGAGACAATTCATAAACAAAAGTCAAACTTCAGTGACAGGAGTAGAATGAATAATCTAGATATGATTGGATAGAAAGTGTCATTGGCAAGTTGACAATGTCAGGATTTGGCGAGGAACCTGTAATAAAATCAGTTAACAATAATAAAACAAGAATTTAGTAACCTGTTCACAAATGGGAAGGAGGTTTATATAACAATTTTGGTTTTTCGTTGGTGGCACAGGTGCATTTAATTAACGACTAAGCCAATTGAATTCTTAACGAACTAATTCTAGAGGGAATGAATGTGATTTTATGGAGTTTAATGGACTGATGAGGTGGCAAGAGAGTGAATGGCAGAAGAAAAACAGATAGGTAAGTGGTATCGGGATCAATAGAATTAGCTTTTTGGAGGGGGGAGAGTGGTTAGTGGTTTCACTCAAGGGGGGTTTGAAATGCTAAGGAACTGACACATAGGGGTGGGTGTGGTTTGGTATACCACCCATTTCAGACCCCCTTGCCCCCAACAGTAAAGCTCAGATGGTGAGGGGGGGCCGAAATCGCATGCAGGCCATCAGATATAAGAGGATGGGGCGGAGATGAAGTGTAACATGGCGGGGAATTAATCATGATGTGAGGGGATTGTTCAATGGGGCCAGGAAGATTAATAACCACATATATGGATTATTTATAATGTATGAGGGGGTGTAATGACTTAGGGATATGAAAGTGAAAGGAAGAATGAGCGGAGGGGTAATATGGGATTTAAAACTTAGGATATGGGATAGTATTCACACTGAAATTAATATATAAACCTTAGAGTAAACCTTTATTCTTCTGTATTTTTCTTCTGCACATGAAAATAGCATTTGATAATTGACTTATGGTGCATTTAGACTAGAAGCTTGTTCATTTACGAAAACATAAAATGAATCCTTTCTCTTCTTTTTGCTTCCCTAGCATTTTATTTTCCTTTGCCTTCTTTATTTAGGGCAGCTACCACCTAACATTTTATTGATATGGATGCCTATAAAACATCAAATTTTGTCTAACATTTTAACTTTTCTTTCTTTTTGCATCCATATCCTAACTTAACATTTTAAAATTATTTTGACTAATATACTAACTTATCAAAAATAAATAATGTTACAATACCTTAGTCATAATTCGGGGAGGATACCTTGTCTACAAGACCAACAAATTAGCGTAATAAATGTATAACATAATCATGGAATCATATAGAAATATAACACATAACATATAACCATATAACCATTATTCTAGCTAAAGTCCAGTCATCAATGCATGACTTTATCAACTACACATACCATGACCTCATGCATGAAAACAACCACCACACCACTATACACTTGACCACATGTAAATAATAACATGCATAAATAATTCATAATCAACTATACACTCATGACGACACGCTTCACAATCAACACCATCAACTTCACATGGCAACCTCATTGCAGCCATAGCCCATACCATTCAAATGCAACAAGTACATGGTTTTACAACACAATAAACACATATGAAACCAACATAAATGCGTTGTTGGGTTGTGTTATATTATTTCGATGACTACCCCATGCATGAGGGGGTCACCGGGGGGGGGCAATAGCCCCCCCTATAGGTTGCGCTGGGTGCTTCTGGGGGGTCATAAGGGGAGTGGCTACCACCCCTAATGGGGGGTATGCAGGAGGCCGGTAGCCCCCCTGCATGAGGTCTAGGGAAGTGCCCTGGGAAAAATGTTTTTGGACCCTATATTAGGTGGGCGAACATACCTATTGTTTTTTGCATGGATTTCACACATGGTTTTAGGCATGATGGTTTCCTATCCATGGTATTTTGTATATCTGGTTAAGGTAACTATTGTTATGTTCTAATCTAGTGTTAATGGATTAGGGTTTATGGATCTCGAGGGAAATCTTTGTGTATACTTGTTTTATGTTTTATGCTCTCGCCATGGTTTATTTTCTATTTTTAGAATTCATATGCAGGTAATTTATGTACAAGGTTAAAACCTACATTTGGTATCAGAGTTGTTTTGGCTTCAAGGAGATGCCTTTGCTAACGAGGAGTTTTCTTCTCAGTCCTATGGTAGACCCTGTTTAGTGGGAGATCTGCGAGATCGATTCTTGTGGAGAAAGAAGATGGCGAGTAGTTGAAAGATAGAGATTGATAAATTTAATGATCAGAGTTTTGAGATGTGGGAAATCAATATGGACGATCTGCTGGTGGATAAAGATCAGTGGATCGCGGTAGATCAGGGTACTACACCAACAATAATGTCAGCTGAAGACTGGGCAAAGTTGGATTGGAAGGAAAAGAGCACAATACGATTATGTGTCTCAGGTTTAGTATTGTTGAATGTATCAAGGGAAGCTTTGGTGAAGGCTTTGTGGGACAATTTAGGGAATTTATACCAATCTAAGTCTTTGGTGAATAAATTGTTCTTACGAAAAAAGTTGTATAACCTAAGGATGAAAGATGGAGACTCGGTGACAGAGCATCGGACATATTTAATATTATGGTAAGCTAGTTATTATCTGTTGATATTAAAATTTAGATGAAGATAAGTTCATCAGTTTGTTGTGTTCTCTACCAGATTTGTGGGATAATCTAGTTCTTACAATAGGTAGCAATGAAACTGCCTTTCAGTTTCATGAAATAGTCTCATCCTTATTGTCAGAGGAGATAAGACGGAAAAATATGGAGGGCTAGAATGGTGATGCCTTGTGTGTACGAGTATGGTCCCAAAAAAAAAAAAATCCCTCGAGTGGGAGATCTAATCTAGAGGGATATCTAAATCTCCAGGGAAACTTATAAAGGTGTGCTGGAAATGCGAAAAGGAAGGGCACATCAAAAGGGACTGTAAATTTAAATCTCCTAAGAAAGGAAAGAGATCTAATGATGCTCCTTCCTCAAAGGCGAAAACCACCTCAGATGAAGGTGGGGATGTGTACTTGGATTCTTATTCAAGTGCACATGTAGATCATGAGGCATGGTTGATTGACTCAGGTGCATCCTTTCACTTCACTCACCATAGAGAGTAGTTCTGCGAGTATGAGAAATATGATGGTTGTGATGTATTCTTAAGGGATGAAAGAATCGTTGGTCACTTAAAAGTAAAGTTGAAGTTGCAAGGTGGAAGGATTAGAACACTTTTGGGTGTTCTCCATATTCCTAGATTGGCTAGAAATCAGATTTCTATAAGAAATTTGGATGATGTACGTGTAAAAACAGTTTTTGAGAAAGATACATGCAAGATGGTTCAAGGAGCACTGGTATTGATGCAGGGAGTTCAAATTGGAACACTATACAAGCTTCAAGGTAACACTATTATTGATGGGTGCAACAGTTTTGTGGTTCCTGAAAGTGGAGCAAAAAATATAGTGGTCTCTGGATAAAATACCATGCTATGGAATCAAAGGCTTAGACATATTGGAGAGAATGGCCTTTGAATACTTCATGGTAATGGTATGCTAGAAGGTATGTTTAATAGCTCCCTAGATTTTTATTTCTGTGGAAATTGTGTTTATGGGAAGCAGAATCGGTTGAGTTTTCCCTTTGGTGGTAAGAGGGCGAAACAAATATTAGAGCTTTATGCATAGTGATGTGTTTGGACATGTGTCGGTTCCATCACTGAGAAATTTTGTATACTATGTATCATTTATAGATGACTTCTCAAGTAATACATGGATATATCTCCTCGGGAAGAAATTTGAAGTCTTTGATAGGTTTAAATAATTTAAGGCTTTGGTAGAAAACAAGACAAAGAAGAAGATAAAGGTGTTGAGCATAGATAATGGTGGAGAGATTTTCAAGGAGGAATTTAAAGAGTTCTGTAAGAAGTGTGGTATAGCACAGAAGAAGACTACTCCATACACACCTGAGAAAAATGGAGTTGCAGAAAGAATGAAAAAGATGTTTATGGAAAGGGCAAGAAGCATTCTCAGTGGTGTTGGGTTAGGACAGGAATTTTGGACAGAGGCAGTGGAGACTACATGTTACCTGGTCAATAGTCACCTTCATCAGTGTTGGAGGATAAGACTCCACAAGAGGTATGGACTTGTAAGAAACCTTCTCTTTCACATTTGAGGGTATTTAGATGTGATGCATATGTACATGTTCCAAAGGAGAAAATAACAAAGTTGGATAGCAAATCTAAAAAGTGAATATTTATTGGGTAGAAGGATGGTTTAAAAGGTTATAAGCTTTGGAACCCAGAAACAAGGAAGGTTGTGTACAACTGAGATGTAGTGTTTAGAGAGGTGAAATTTGTTATTAAAAATGAATTCCTACTAAAGGAACCTGAGAAAACTGAGTTTGAAAGGAAGAAGAATTAGACTCTACAGTAGAAGACGAATAAGAAGATGAAGAACCACAAACTCTGGTTGTGAGAATATCAGTTCGAGAAAGAAGGCAGCCAGAAAGGTATAGTCCACTTTGTATTCAAATTCTTCTTTATCTATTATTGATGATGATCCTAGAACTGTGAAGGAAGGAGTAGATTCAGAGGATGGAAAACTATGGAAAGATGCCATGGTTGATGAAATGACATCTTTGCACAAAAATGAGGCTTGGGATCTAGTGGAGTTGTCAACTAGAAGGAAACACATTGGAAGCAAATGGGTGTTCAAGAAGAAGATGAATGCAGAAGGAAAGGTGGAGAAATACAAATCTCGGTTGGTAGAAAATTTTTATTCCCAGGTGTTAGGAATTTATTTTGGTGATATTTTTTCTCCTGTTGCCAAGGTATCTTCTATTAGATTACTTTTATCTATTGCTATTTCTTTTGATTTTAAGGTTGAACAGATGGATGTGAAGACAACATTTCTACATGGGATATGGAAGAAGAGATCTACATGAAGCAACGTGAAGGATTTGCAGTGAAGGGAAAGAAATAACTGGTATGCAAGTTAAAAGAGTATTTGTATGGGTTAAAACAGTCGCTAAGGATGTGGTATCAGAAATTTGATACATTTATACGAGGATTTTGCTTCACTAGAAGCAAAGAAGATCACTATGTGTATCTTAAATTACTTGGTGATCGTGTCATTTATCTGGTCTTGCATGTGGATGATATGTTTCTGGTTGGAAATGACAAAGAAATTATCCACGATTTGAAGACCCCATTGTCCTCCAAATTCTACATGAAAGATCTTGGTGCTGCAAACTATATTTTTGGCATAGAAATTAAATGATATCGAGCAAAGAGGAGCTATGTTAAAAATGCAGTATGAAGCAGTAATAGAGCAGATGAAGAAAATAAAAAATAGCAAGTAATGGATAGACAAATGATCACAGAAGTTCAACAATTGAAGTTGTAAGATACTAAAGTTAGTAACTCAACTACAGATACACAAAGAATGCATAGAAAGAATGTTCAACACGATTATTAAATACAAATTCCCTAGAATCATGTACAAGTGTAATGTAATAGAATGGTCTTATTCTAACTAAAGACATTACACATGTAGTGGGAGTATTTGAGAAAGTTTATGTCAAAACGATGGAAGTCATCATTGACGTAGTGAAGTGGGTTTTCAGATTTTTTATATGGCATGGTAGTGATTATGGTTTGTGCTACCAAGGAAGATCATGTAGGATTGGACAAAGTTTTTGGACATCCATGAATTTGTTGAAGACAAGGTTGGAGACCTGGATTAAATAATATCTACAAGTGTGGTTATGTGTTTAACCTATTATGGAGGTGCAGCAGGAGAGTGGATGGATAATCAGTATACAATCATATGTGTGAACATGCAATCTATAGAAGGTAGCATCAACATGGCAGCACTCATGCAAGTAAGGAGAGTAGTTAGGTGTAGTAGAGATTGTGTTCATGTATGGGGTTAATGCAGCGAGCTATAAGGATAGACTGTGACAGTCAAAGTGCAATTTTCTTAGCAAAGAACCCTGCTTATCATTCAAAGACAAAGCACATTGATGTTTAGTATCCGTTTGTGAGGGATATGGTTGAGGACAAAAAGGTGTTGCTGGTAAAGGTGGACACTTTGAAGAATGTTGCAAATGCATTAGCAAAGTCTATTAGCACTAAGAAGTTCTCTTGGTGTAGAGAAATAATGGGTGTTGCAGGGCTGGATCAATGAATAAGCTCTCTTGTGGCCCTCTGTGGAAAGGAAACAACAAGTGGGATAATGTTGAGTTATGTTATATTCCTTCCATGAATACCCCATGCACGTGGGGGCTATTGACCCTCTTTAACATTGCATCGAGAAAAAAAATAGACTCTATACTAGGTGAGCGAACCTACCTATGGTTTTGTGCATGGATTTTGCACATGGTTTTGGGCATGATGGTTTTATTTCCATCGTATTTTGTAGATCAAGTCAAGGGAAGTATAATTATGTTCTAATCTAGGGTTGATGGATTGGGGTTTATGTATGCTTCGGCATGTATATATATGTATTGTAACATTGAAATGAACATAATGAAAAATCAATCTGGTAGTCTCAGTTTTGGGATCTAGGGGGGAATCTCTATGTATATTTGTTTTATTTTTTATGCTCTTGCCATTGTTTATTTTTTGTTTTTAGAATTCTTGTGCAGGTAATTTCTGTATAGGATTAAAACCTATATGCATGACCAACACAAATCCCATCTAGTCTAAAGGGTGAACCCTACTCTGATACCACTCTGTAACACCCTCCTCCCACATCTACCCAAATAACCAGCCAACTGGGGTAAATATGTGATGAAAAGTTACTATGATATGATTTGACTCCCTATGTGTTAGTTAAGTAAGTGGAACCAATGGAAACACACCATACAGACCTTTGACATCAACAACAGAACTCGCAGGAGACATCCCAATGAGTTAGGTAACTAGCCCCTAAGATCAAATGATTTTTTATACAATTAAATCCTCCGTTGCTCCCTTAATATGGGAAATCATGCGTCCAGTATGCTCTAAACGCTCCCACAGCATGGTTATGCATGCATCCAGGGATTTTTCTACCCAGTGTTGTGCTTGGGTGTCCAGGATTTGAGCTACTCTTTTAGGCCCAGAGCCCAATTCACTACCCGAAACTAAATGACACTTTTATAACTAAAGGATAACAACAGAAATGATATAATTTCAATTACCTAAACATAGACGTGACTGGACCCCTACTAGCCATGACATGCATTTCATCAAACATGTCACAAATATGAAATCTACTAGTTTAAAAAATAGATCTGAGCATAGGAGTCTCATACTCATCTTGGGATTACTAAGAGGATTTGATGCCTCAACACATTAGCTATAGTTTCATCCATTAGGCCATAGATACATTGTTCATTCATTTACAAGTAAAAACATGATGAGAGCCATACATATCCACTGTCATAATACAGGTTCATAACCAGCATAACAGCAACAGAAATACCAAGGAAGTAACAACCATATAATCCACATATAAACCAGCATAATAATCATGAAATAAAAAAGAGAAATAACCTCATATTAATTATGCAAGGGCCAACTAGTTGTGGTACTTCCACGAACCACTCGACTACAGTAGACATGGCTGAGCCAATTTTCTCTTCAACCGGTCACCCCCATGCCATATTTGGAGTATGAATGTGGGATATCATAAGGCACGTCAATCAAAACCATATAGGGCTTCTAGAGACCAAACCAGCTCAAACCATCAAACACTTGTTCCACCTCAAAAGTGGAAATCACAAAAAAATCATCAAATTGATCTCTGCGCAAGCCTTCCAAGGCTCCACAGCATTTGTTCCAACCAAGGCTTCCAAAACCTGTAACTCAACCCACAACTTACTTCAGGATTCTAGAGTGTTTGTCCAACTAGGGCTTCCAGGACTAGTAAATCAACCCACCAAGGGATTCCAGAGAATTTTTCCAACCAAGGCTTCCAGGACTAATAAATCAACCTAAGATTTTATAGGGATTCCAGAGCGTTTGTCCAACTAGTGCTTCTAGGAACTAATAACTCAACCCAAGCTAAAGGAAACATGAGAACCAACTAGAAAAACAAAGAAGTAAACCCACAACACCATGGATATCCAGGAAATGGCAAGGCTAGGAAAATCCACTGTCAATCCAGGTAGTTCTCCATTCCAATGACAAATCATGACCAATAAACCACATGTATATGCAATGCATGCCAAAATTAGTGAGGAAAACATACATGCAACTCGGTTCTCTTACACTTTCATGCTCTTCCTTTGCCTTCTTTCCCCAAAAATTCGTGTATTCTACACTCTCCAAGAGTTCTCCAAGAAAAAATCTAAGTGTACAAGAGTATGAGACAGAGAATAGAATGAGAGCTCCAAAATTGAACTAAGAAAATTCTGTGAACTGATCCTCATAAGCCCTTTTATTAATGAGGCCTCTATTTTCTTCATTTTCCATTATTTTCCTTCATTTTCCTCCTCACATGAAACCTATGACCTTTCACCTCCCTTTTCTCCTAATTTCCATTATTTTTATAAATAAATGTGCCAAAATGTTGCTTTTCATTTCCAAATCCTTTTCCATTTGAAAGCCTTTGCCATTTCCTTTTCCAATTTCCTTAGCCATTAATCAACCGCAAGTGATCCCCATCACTATGCTTTTTCCCAACATTCAGCTTGGAATAAGTGTCCCATTAACCGTGGTTATTATTTTTTCTTTATTATATTTTATTATATGGAATTTTCACGAAGGTTGTTTCAAATTACCCATTATATGATAACATCTTGTTGGGTCATAGTTACACATATGCCAAGTCTGCCAATGCATCCACTGTCTTTTGCAAGATGTACTTTCCTCACAATGGAAAGATTTTCACTATCGATTAGTTGAATTACTATGACCCTCAGTCTCATACATCTCCTCTTACCACTATTTCATCAATGATGGGGAATCAGACCACCCCTTCCTTAATCCATGTTTCTCATGGAGTCTAAAAATATTCTACACTGCTTGGGGCTCACTGTGGCCCACTGCTTACTCCTTCTGAGCCTATATATTCTAGTGTTTGCACGCTTCAAGCATCACAGGTCACAAGCAAGCGATCTGGTATGCCTTCTCATCATCCAGCTCCTCTACAACCTCCTTCTCAAGACTCAACTTGCCCTTCAAATACAATTATGCCAGGCCATTTTCCTTCTATTAGTCTCTCTCTTGGTCTTTTTACACCTGGAATCATTCCCCCAGGTCTCTTCCATCCTGAATTAGTTTCTCCAAGTCATTACCCCTTTGGCTAGATTCCTTTCTTGTTCCTCCCACCATGAATCTTTTCTACCCCTTTAATGGCTACGTTGAGTCTTCCTAATATCACCTTGGGAATCCTAGTATGGTACATTGATCATCCCACAAAAAATCCTCTTGAAAAACTCAAACCTTATATATATTTGACTTGGGTTCAACCCGTTGTAACCACCCCTTCCTTTACTTAAGTTCTACATTAACCTAAACAAGGAACCACTGTTGTTCCAAAAGAATATAGTGAGGGGGGCAAAGCCTAGAAAAATGGGAACAAATACAAGGAACTCCAAGCAACTCCCACTCCTCCCACTCCTCCTAAACCTCCAAATCATTCTCCTCCATTTTCTTTCTGTGATGTTGTTGGGAATGCCACCAATAATTGTCCTGAGCTCCCTCATATTAATAATGTGGTATTTGGTACCTTTCCTGACTCTAAGATTCCTGAGGTCCACATTACCTTTCCTAAGTCAGCCAAGAAGAAAAAAACCTTATGCATGAATCATCCTTGTGCATTATGTGATAACTATGGATATTATTCCCATGAATGGCCCCATCTCAAAGACTTTCATGATACACTTCAAGTTCTTCGTGAGTTAGTTGTCACTCGTATTGACTCCACTTCCCCTCTACTTGCAAATCTTGGCCCCAAACCATCACCAAGACAAGAGGTATCTCAACCAACCATCGTGATCCCTCCTCCTAATGTCGAGATGATGGATATGTTAGCCCCTATTATTTACCGGCCATCATCTATGGGATCGATATATTTGGACTCTTTAGGAGTTTGTTATTGTTCTTCTTTCAAACCCACTTCAAAGGTCACTTTGGTTTCAACATTGGTAGATGTCACATCTACTGGTAATCCCCCCCCAACCATTCTGACAATGTGCATGTAAACCATGTCTCCCATTATGATGATTAGTTACATCACCCCTTACTTCGAACACATGAATTTGAACCACATCTAGCTTGTGTCCATTACATTTCCACACAATGTTTGGGTAAGGGGGCAGCCATTTTTGAGAATCTAGGAGAAGAAAATCTCCCCAACTCTCTTAGTGCATCTGATAGTGTTGACTCTCATATCACTATTATCCCCATGTTAAAGAACTTGTAGAGTCTCATATCACTCTAGATCACCGTGGGGATGACTCACTTCATCATTCCTCCATATTCCATCAACAACCCAATCGCTTAGACATTGTTTTTGTTCAACCACAGTGTCGTCTAAATGAGCATCAATTCATTATATTCAAAGTCACTCTTTGGTATGGTGACACCATGTATGCGAACCCAGAAATTCAGTCCATTTGATTCATATATATAGTGCCTAGTGAGATTGGTAATTCACCATTTCCTTTCTCATACTTCATCCATCATACATTCTTCCCATGGGAAGACAACCATAAACAACAAATGGTGAACGACATCATCAAAATATGTTTAGATTTCACTATTCTAAATAAATTCAACATCAGCTACATTAATACATAGAAAACTAGGGGGAACATATGCACCTCCATATCCTCATCACCCTCTGGAGGATATCATGCCAGTCAGATTGAATGCTCAAATCCCTTATTTGTGCACCTGGACCACAATGGCACTCCACAAACTCATCTAATTGGGGGCTTCATTCCTACCCTTTCATACATGATTAATTCCCTCCATCATCATATACTGGGGGGGAATATCTCATGCTTGGGGGCATGATTGTGCCTGGCCACCTTCTCACTTGATAATAATAATTCTTGGCCTAGACCCCAATAATATAGGTATTGTCAATTATCCTTTCCTTCCTTGGATATTTTGTCCTACTAGTCTCTTCGACGAGTCATATACACATCGCATATCGTAGATGCTTGATACCATATATTCAAACACTCTACTCTATATGATGATCCATTTACCACCTAGTCCCCATGTTTGACTTGGTGGGTAGGGATGACCCTAGACCTTCTCTAGCAGTTCGTGCTTGTGTTCCTTTCTTATCTCAATTCTTCACCAAGAACCATCCTTCCAAGAATCATTAAGGCCATTTTGACAAGTATGGCCACCTACTTGAAAGTCACAGATCTGAAACCTAGCGGTTGGTTTGTCCACTATGAGATTGCCAAGATTTAGGGAATTCTCTCCTCTCCAAATTATCCAACAACTCAATATGAAAATGAATTGGAATTTGGGGAAAGAAGCCATTTTATAGGAAAAACACTAGTTTTTCCATTGCTCATTGCTACCAAATCATAGCTCAGTTTGACAACATTTTAGCACCATTGGAAATCTCTCAATGAGCTTTATAATGGGTCTCTCTTTGTTTTTGGTAATTTGAAACTTCGCCAGGAAGCCATTTTTTCCATGAAGTCTCACTTTGCCTCCTCTCAAAACCAAATTCATCCATATGAGTAGAGTGCATGCTAATATCTGGACATGATCTGGTATGTATTTGAACTGAAAATTGAGCTATGCCCATAAATGAAAGAGGAAACCTTTTTCTGGTTGTCTCTAATCTCCAAAATCGAAAGCTCTTTCTCAAAAGCCTAAAGTCAGATCTATCTGTATTGAGCAACAACTAAGCTTTAAGCACCTTTTTAAATACAAGAAATTCAATGCCTATGTGATTTTTTTAAGGATAACTGGTTTACAAAGCTTTAAAGAGCTTCACTTTAGAGCCAACACTACTTAGCGTATGAAAGGGAAATATTATGTTCCCAAAAAGAAGCTTTCTCTAAGCTAAGCAATTGGAACTTGACTTTAAGTGAATTGTGACTGAACTTGAACTTGAGCTTCACTCACAACACTTGAACTTTTCTTCCTTTTGTATAGGCAAGACTTGACTACGAGGAACATATATACCACTTTCTTATTTTCTAATCTGAGCCGCTAGACTGAGTACCACTTTTTGCTTTCACTAGACTAACTTTACTCACTTACCAAAAGAGAGAGTGAATCAATCAATCAATACGCTTACTAAAAATGTATGGTATGTCTTTGAACTGAAAATTGAGCTCTGCCCATGCCTTACCAAGCAAGTTCCTTTTATATATGCGTGTGTATGTGTGTGTGTGTGTGTGTGTGTGTATCTACACACACACACACACACACACACACACACACACAATATTATATATATATGTGTGTGTGTGTGTGTGTGTGTGTGTGTGTGTGTGTGTGTGTGTTTTCACTGCTATACAAAGTATGATCCATAATTGAGCTCTTCCCATACCTTACCGCACAAGTTCCTCCTATATATTTTATATATTTCGTTGTTTTTCCGTAAAGTCAAGTTCTAAGTACCAAGCTCTTTCCCTTCCAAAGCACTTCGAGCTCTTTGAACAAGATTTACTTCTTTTCTTCAATGACATTTGGTTCCAGGTGTAAATACTTTTTGGGTATGGGGAGTGCATGATCCAGATGTCAGACTATTCCTTCCACATTGCTTTTTTGGTTTCCAAAACCCAATCCACATTGCTTTTTTAGTTTCCAAAACCCAATCAGATGCAGCATAGCTTCTCCATCCAGCCATATGGAGATTACTAATGGGAATCCAAAAAACAAAATCATGATTGACTCCAGCAACATCCATGAAGGACGCGTAGTTGGACGAATAAGATTACTATTTATTCTTAAAGTATTATATAAAATATAGATTTGGAAATAATTTTATAATTGATTTTGAAATATTAAATTATAAAATTGATTTTTAAATATTAAATTATAATTGAAATTTCTTAGTTTAATTAAATAGAATAGTTGATTTTTTTAATAATTAGGTAAATTAGTTGAATGTTTTTAGATATATTTGTTAATTAAATATGCTTAAGATAATTGAAATTTTTAATAATTGAGGGAAAAAAAATTCACTTAGCATCAAGTGGTAATCACTATGTTATGAAGTATTATGTAAATTAAGGATTCAAAGTTCAAATTCTCCATGAGTCAAACCAACAAAAAAATAATTAATAAAAACAAAATTATTTTCAATTTTTTTTAATTATTTTAAAAACATTTCATAAAATTTCAGTTAAATATAATTATGTTAATATTATGATTACAAAAATAATTAATAAAAACAAAATTATTTCCAATTTTTTTATAATAATTTTAAAAACATTTCATAAAATTTTAGTTAAATATAATTATGTTAATATTATGATTACAATATAAAATTATGATCAACTAAATTAGCTAAATTATTTAACAATTAACTAGATTAGTTGAATGTTTTTAACAATTAAATAAGTAAATTAATTAATTTTTAAATATATTCAAATATATCCATGAACTAAATTTCATTCAAATATTTGATTTTTTTTTTTTACAGAAACGGGTAGTGGATATATTAGAAACTTGGCCTTAATGCCAAAGAGTGGATTACAAAAGGTGAGTCTAAATCCAGAAGTGTCGAACAACCTTGCAAGACCGTGACAATTATGTTTAGCTCACATCTCTTCTTAGCTACTACTATGCGGTCAATTTCAGAGATTTTCCCAAGCTTTTGGATACAAACAAACTGATTTAACATAAGGCAATAAAACATGACAATTTTCTAAATTAAGGAATTGGTTCCCATATTTCCTGTCCGCCTCTGAGCAGGGCACCAACCATAAGAAGGGCTACTTTGTTAGCTTCAGTGTCTGCCTCCTTATTATTGGCTCTCAACACATGATAGAAATTCAAATTCTGGAAAGAGTCTCCAAGGTCTAAAATTCTGTGAATCAGCCTTGCTAGCCTTAGGTCCATTGGCTTAGAATGAGTCACCATAGTATTAATAATAACCTGAGAGTCTCCAATAACATTAGCCTCCTTGATGTTCAGCACTTTCAAAATCTTGAGTCCTTGAAAAAGAGCCAAAGCCTCAACTTGAATGTTGGAAGTGATGCCCAAACCCCAGGCGAAACTATGAATCCTAAAACCAACTGGATTCAATATAACTCCTCCAGCAACAGCTCTTCCAGGATTGCCCTTTGCAGCCCCATCAAAAAATAGAGAGTGGGTCTAATGGTTTGCAATCCATCCCTGGAACTCTTTTGTTGTAGCCCTTATTTGCCAAACTTTTGGGAGGGAGATACTCTTCACCAATTTTTGGCACTGAAGATCGAGAGAAGATCCCCAATTTTTATCTTGTTTGGTGAGATTTAAATCATCTTTGTTGTCTCTCAGGCACTCTTTTAACTGGCATTTAATTTTAACTACCACTAGCTTGACATCCTGCTCGCAGTTTCTTAAAATCCTTTTGTTTCACTCAAGCCAGATCTGCCAGCAGGTAATTTTAGGGAGAATAAACCAAGCAGCTCTAATAATTTTGTTTTTTGGAGGAGGACCAAGGTACCTTTGCAGCCATTTGACAAAAAAATCAGCAGTGGAGGAAGGCAACTGAAAGCTGGAACTCAAAGTTTCCAACAATGCAGTCCAGATCTGCAATGTAAAGGAAAATTCAAGCATCAAATGAGAAACGCTTTCCTGACCTTGCAAAGTCTGCACCTTGAAGGGCCATGGAAGCCACGCTTCTGAAGATTATTATCTGTCAAGATTTTGGAATGGCATAACAGCCAATGGAAAAAATCGATTTTTGGCAGTGAGGGATAAAGCCATATCCATTTCCATGGCTCTGGATTCGTGGCCACATGGGGGCGCTCACACAGCTTGGCATATCCCTGAGAAACGGAATAACCACCAACCTGCACACCCCAACCTCCTGAATCCCTGCTTCGCATCTGCATTGGAGCCAATCCGTGAAGCTTGGAGAGAAGTTCCTCGCGATCCATAGACAAATTTGGGGGCATTTCAAGTTTCCAGCTAGCCCAGCGTGAATCCTGCCAAACTGAGATATCCCACAGGGAACACATTCCAGCATTGTTCATCCAACTGCGCAATGCTTGAAGAGAGCGACAGTCTCCCAGTGGCTCATTGTTCATAATTCTGTCTGTCCAAAGGTTGATCCTTTTTCCATTGTCGAGGACCCAGTAGGCATGAGTATTTATAAGCGGACAGGCTTTGGAACAAAGCTTCTGGAAGGGCGTATTTAGGAGCGGCAGAGGATGGTCTAGATAGCGGGAGCGCTTGCCCTTAAAGTATTTTTTCCAAAGAGCTAGATGTGCCCAACCAGGGTTAGGAGCAATAATTCTCTAGATGAGCTTAGCTCCCATAGCGATATTTTGATATCCAAGATTTTTGAAGTTCAAACCTCCTTCCAAGAGCGGTTTGGAGATGGAATCCCAGCTGACTAACGAAATATTTTTCTCATTTTTCTTGCCTCCCTTCAAAAAAAAATTATGAATGATCTCCTCCATTTTTCTAATAATGCCAGAGGGAGCAAGAAGAACAAAAAACTAAAATAAGGGAAGACTGTTAAGGACTGATTTAATAAGGACAGACTTACCAGCAATGTTGAGCCAGGAAAAGCCCCAGGCAAGCAGCTTGTTCTTGAATTTCTCCAGTTGGGGGAGCCAATCTCTGCTGTAGGCTCTTTTAAGAAATACAGGAAGGCCTAGATACTTGAAGGAAGTCCAGTTTGAGGAGGCTGTGAAACCAAAGGTTCTAAAAATGGAATTGAGCATGTTGGAAGTGGTGTTCCAGCAATAGATATGGCATTTGCCATTGTTTAGACTGCTTCCCGGAATCATACAAAACTCGTCTAGGACTCCTTTAAATCTGGAGGCTATAAGCACAAAGGCAGCTCCAAATAACAAGGTGTCATTAGCAAAGAGGGCATGATTAATGTTTTTAACACCTCTTGCTATACAAAGCCAAGCAATTTCCTGGTCCATCATTTTTTGTCTAAATAGAAGCTGAGGACAAAGGCTTGAAGAATGAATAGAAGGGGTGAGAGAGGGCACCCCTGCCTAAGCCCTCTCGTGGCTTTGAAAAAGTCAGCAACTCTGTCGTTTACTAATGGAGCAATCCAAGGCTCCGAAATGCAGGCCCAAATCCAATTTATAAATTTCTCCCCAAATCCAAATTTGTGTAAGACTTTCAGCAGAAAACTATGCTTAACTCTATCAAAAGCATTTGCTAAATTGAGCTTGACAACCATACCTTTTTCCTTGTGACTCAGACTTGAGTGGATTGCCTCTTGGACCAGAATGAAATTGTCCACTATCTGTCTCCCTTGAATGAATCCTCCTTGGCTTTCCGGAATGACTTTGGGGAGGATGAGCTTAAGTCTATTAGCGATGACTTTAGTAATCAGTTTGTAACCAATATTACATAGCGAAATCGGTCGAAACCTGTTGAAGGTGTTGGCTCCTTTCTCTTTGGGGATGAGAGCAAGAAAAGCAGAGTTCGTGTTGCCTCCGATTTTCTGGCAAGCTTGGGACTTAATAACCATTTTGTATAGATCTTTTTCCACAATCGGCCAACAAGATTGGAGAAATTTGGTTGTAAATCCATCCAGCCCAGGGGCTTTGTCTGGGTCCATGGCCAAGAGGGCATCCTTGACTTCATTTTTGGAGACTTTAGCTTCAAGAAGGTGGTTCATTTCAACAGTAATCAAGGAGGGAACCATGTCAATCATATCAGAGATTTGGTCCAAATTTATATCTTCACTATACAGGCTTTTGAAGTGAAGAGAGGCAGCTTTTTTTATGCTTGCATTGTCTTTGTGAGTAATAGTGCCATCTTTGATTTTGGAAATGGAATTGGTACATTTCCTTGCCTGAGCTTGTTTATGGAAGAAGGAAGAGTTCATGTCCCATGCTTTAAGCCAAAGGCTGCGTGACTTAAGTCTCCAGTACTATTCTTCTGCTAGACCAGCCTTGTGATAGTTTTGTTGGAGCTGGGCTTCTTTGTCTAGAATCTCTTTAGTTATATCGACTGTTTCAGCTTGGAGAAGATGATTTTCCATAATGCGTTGGAGATTTTTTCTTTCATTTGCTGGATTGGGCAAAGTTTTGGCCCAACTTTTTAAATCCCTTTTCACTCTTCTGAGCTTCTCCTCCCAGACAAAAAAGGGGGAGCCTTTGACCGGCTGCATCAAAATACCCTTAACTAATTGCATGAAGTCTAATTCCTTAGCCCAAAGCGGGCTAAATTTGAAGGGAATTGGACCTAGGTCAAGCTGAAACACTAGTTCCAGCTTGATGGGTTTATGATCTGAAGTGTTGCATGGGAGGATATGAACTCTAGCCTCTAATCCAAGCAGAAGAAAAGAGCTTTGAAGTAAGAATCTATCCAATCTGGCAGCAATGTGGTCAGGGCCAATTCTTTTATTAGTCCAAGTGTACTTACCAGAGTTTGGCTTTATGTCCAACAGGTCCCAGTGCTTCATAAGGTCCTCTGCGCATTCCCTTGCCGGATCTCAAACAATGCTACCTCCTCTCTTGTCTACTGATAAGAGAGTGAGGTTAAGATCTCCTGCTATGATGGTATTCTCAAGATTAACGAGATCTGCTTGGGTTCTTATGGAGTCCCAACAGGCCTTTTTTTCCACAGTGTTCACGGGGATGTACACGTTGAAGAGACTGATAATCTCTTTTGAATCTAAGTGCTGCAATTTTAAGAGTAGCCAGTGAGTATTGAGGGTCTCAGAAACGACTGTGAATTTGCTAGCGTTCCAAAGAGTGCCCAACCCTCCAGAAGCCCCTCGGGCTGAGACTGCTTTCGCCTCACATTTGTTCCAAAGTTTCTTACTTGCCTGAAGGAAGACAAAGTCTTCCAATTTGGTCTCCTGTATGAGAAGTATGTTAGGAGTTTCTGTTCTTATTAAACTTCTAATGGCTTCTTCTTTGGTTCTGCTCCCCATACCTCTACAGTTCCAGGAGACTATCTTTATCATTTGTATTTCTGGTTGGCTCCCTTGCAGCCTTGGGGCTGGTCTCTCTCCATCTTTGCTTTTGATGCTAGTAGCTTCTCAAGGGTTGGCTGGCTGCCTTGGAGCTTATCCTTGAAATTTTCCTGCTCTCTTTTTTCCCGATCTGATTTGCGACCTCTTGTGGATCTCCTTATCGAAGCTTGGGATTCTCTTATTTCCCCTTCTTCCTCCGAGCAATCCGATTCATGCTCGTCTTCCTCTACTTCGACAGTGTTTCCTCTGGAACTCTCAACAAGCCTTGCCCCCTTGGGAGAAGGGGGGTACCTTTAGAGGGAGGGGTTGAATTTTTATTGTTTGGTTCTTGAGTTTCCTCTATTTGTCAGCTTAGAGGGGCGAACTTATTTTCTTGATCCATTCTAGGAGGGGGTTGCTGAGGGGGGACCTGAGGACCTCTTCCATTTGGACCAACTTGCTTTTGGATTTCCCTGGCATGTTTGACGTGGTTCCAACCTTATTCTTTACCCTTATCTGGTTCCACATTGGTTGGGCATCCTCTAGTGAAGTGGTTGTAGATATGACATTTTCGGCATTTGAAAGGCAGCTGCTCGTAATCCAGCTTCTGCAAATGGGTCCAGTTTCCTACTTTGATTTTGATGGCTTCTGGGAGACCCACCTCTAGGTCTACTTCTACATAGATACGAGCACAGTCATATTGATCTTTGTTGTTTTCCCTATCTATGAATTTCCCAAGGGTGTTTCCGATGTGTTTTAGCGAGTTCCAGTTCCAGCAATGAACTGGGAGATTAGGGAGTCTGACCCATACAGGGACAATCGTGGGATCATCGACTGCAGGGTCGAAATCCAGCATCCATCTGTTGAGGTATAGGCCCTGGGGGCCCATGAAATAGGGGCCATTATGAAAGATCAGGTCCTTATCATCCTTTGAGATGAATTTGAAGAGGAAAAACCCTCGTCCTAAGAAGTAAGAGGTGACGTTGCTCTTGTAAGATGTGACGTTGCTCTTGATAAGAGGAGCCCAGTTCCTGTTAACCCAAGTCTCAGTGGTCTTAGGAGAAGGCCATAGACCGGTGAACTAGCCAACGAGAGCCCGCTCAGCCAAGGAGAGGGTGACTTGAATCGGGGTCTCTGGCGGCAGGGAGATTTCAGGAATGTCTTCCAGCCTCTTGACAAACTTGGTTGCTTCACTCTTTTTCTTCTGCGGCAAGCCGGCCAAGAGCCGAGAGAAGGCTTCGGCAGATGAAGGCAGGCCTGCCTGGGGCGAGCTTGGGACCTCCATGAGGGCGAGCCCGGCTTACTCGTCCCTCCCAGCAGTAGATGAGCGCTCTGAACTGCAGGAACTCAAAAAAGAACACAGAAAAGGAGGGCAGAGGGCCCAAAGCCACGGGCCGCAGAGCAGCAAGGGTGCAGAGGCACCGAGGCGCAGCTAGGGTTTCATGGCAGCGCTCCAGAGCTCAGCGATCACTCAAGTTCTTAGATCCATAAGATCAAATATTTGAAAAATTAAATAATTGAAAAACAAAGAATATAATTTATTTATGTAAATTTTCTTACTCATTTTAAAACTCTTATATAAAAGTTAAATTTAAAATTGATTTTATAAAATATGAATGTGATTTGATAATAAAAAAACTCTTAACATTATGTTACAAAATGAGAATCATAATTTAAAAGTAATTTTGGAAATTAGAATTTAAAAGTAATTCCAATCAATTTTAAAAGTGATTTTATAATCAATGAAATGTTAATATTATCTTCTAATGTGGAAGTCATAACAATTGAGTAGTTTAATTTTTATTTATTTTTTATAATTAAATAGATTAGTTGATTTTTTTAAAATAATTAAATAAATTTAAGTTTAAAAATGATTCTTTGATGTAGTTCTTCTAGATCGATCATAATGAGTAATTTTGGGTGGACTTTTCAAACCAAATGATTTTATAATCAATTTTGAAATGTTAATGTTATGGTTTCAATATGGAAATCATAACATTTAAACATATTAATTAAAAAAACAAGCAAGTATGTTTTCTAGATATATGCTCTATTCAGCTTAGAGTTGCCCCACATTTCAAGCGGTATCACCACCCATCAATAGAGACTCAAACAAAGCATAGTATATCGGAAAATATTTTTGGGATGGTTATAAAGGAAGATATAATGAAGTGATGTTAGTGTGATTATTAAGCAATTTTAATGAAAAAAGAAAAAGAAAAAATATGTATATTGTTATGATATTTTTGACCTAAAATTATTGATGAGGTAATAAAATTATTAACCTTTGACCACATATTAAAAAGAAAAAAACAACCAATAGAGCAACGAGATTAACATAATATTTATAAGTTGGACTAAATTAATAAGAAAACATTCATAAAAATAATTTTTGGTTATTAATTAGAAATATTTGGTTAGAAGAATAATAATAAGCTTTTTTGACGCAAAGACCAGATGAGGAATTCTCATAAAAAAAACAAACATAACATTTATTAATTAATTTTCTCTCCAAACTTGAGTTTACAAAGAAATTGCATGGATATTTGTTCTTGAGGACGAAAACTCTCAAATTCCTCAAAAATAAAACTTCTTCCTAGATATTTGGAGGAAGTTAAGAGTAATCCTCTCAATACTAGGAATCTATCCTAACTACCTAATCTCCAACAATTTCTAGAAGTCTTCACAAAATCTAGAATTTTATAAATTAAATAAATACATAAATATAAAATAAGAGATGCCCCTGCATCATACTACCAGAGAGGAAAATATACATTCATATGCTTTGTTTATAGAGTTCTTCAATACTGGTACCATATTTTGAAATCTTTGTTGTTGTCATCCAAGTAGCATCTTTGACTGGTTGATTTTTCCATTTAACAAAGTATTGAAAATACTCTTTATTCCTGGTCCTTTTAGCCACCCTTTTATCGATGATTGATTCAATTTGCTTTGTTGGTGTTGAAGGTAGTTGTTTCTCCCACTGAACTTTATCACTAATAGGTGCATATGTAGGATCATTCATTGGTTCCTTAAAGGGGTATAGATCTGAAACATTAAATATTGATGAGATGTCGAAGCCTTTGGGTAGTTCTATTTCATAAGCATTCAAGGAAAATTTCCTCAAAATTTTGCATGGTCCGATCTTTTTCAGTTTTAACTTATTATATTCCCCTTTAGGAAATCTTTCTTTCTGAAGATGTGCCATAACCAAGTCTCCAACATCAAAATCCAATTGTCTTCTTTTGGAATCTACTCTTCGTTTATACTTGTTGTTTCTTTCTTGTAATTGTTGCTTGACTCTGTCATGTATTTCCTGCATACTGGTTGCAAAATATTCACCATCTGCACTTCTAAATTGTTGTTTTCCAAGGTTCCTTAACTCATAAATTCCTCTTCGATGCATTCCATAAACAATTTGGAATGGACTTAGTCCTGTGCTTTTGTTAGGTGAGTCATTATATGCAAATTCTGCCTAAGCAAACACCCGATCCCATTGTTTGGGATGTTCACTTACCAAAGTCCTCAAGATATTTCCAAGACTTATATTTACCACCTTTGTCTAACCATCAGTCTGGGGATGATATGATGAACTAAATTTGATATTATTTCCTAACTTTTTCCACAAAGTTTTCCAAAAATGGCCCACAAACCTGGTGTCTCTGTTAGAAACAATACTTGTAGGTAATCCATGCAATATAACTAGTTCTTTGAAGAAAAAAATTGCTATGTTAGTTGCATCATTTGTCTTTTTACAGGCTATAAAGTGTGCCATTTTTGAAAATCTGTCAACAACAACAAATATTGAGTCACTTCCTCTTTGTGTTTTGGGCAATCCTAGTAAAAAATCCATGCTTATAGATTCCCCTGGCCGATTTGGTATTGGTAAGGGTTGATATAGTCTAGTGTTCTGACTTCTTCCTTTTTCATATTGACATATCCTACATCCTTCAACAAATCTTCTTACATCTACTTGCATGCGAGGCCAATAATAGAATGCTTGTAATTGTGCTAGATTTTTGTCTTGCCCAAAATGACCTACTAAGCCTCCACTATGTTTTTCTTTTAATAGATTTTTCTCTCATCGGACATCTTGGAATGCATAATTTCTTCCTTTGAACATAATTCCCTCCTGTATCATGTAATCTAACCATGGAGTTCTATCTTTACTTATAGGATTTTCACAAGATGCATAAGCTTCTTTGAAATTTGGATCATATTTATACATATCTTTTAGATCATCGAATCCTAATACATTCACTTGGAATTCTTGCAAAATTAAATGGATCCTACTTAATGCATCTGCTACTTTATTTGACTGCCCACTTTTATGCTTGATGACAAATGTAATTTTTTTTAAGAATTCAATCCATTTAACATGTCTTTGACTCAATTTTGTCTGATTATTGATGTATTGTAAAGCATGATTATCTGTGTAGAGGATGAACTATTTTGGCATAAGATAATGTCTCCATTTTTAAAAGTTTGTATGATGGCCTAGAATTCTTTATCATAAGAAGAGTATTTTTGCTTGGCTTCATTGATTTTTTCACTGTAGTAGGTGACTAGTCGTTTCATTGATTTTTTCACTGTAGTAGGCGACTGGTCTTCCCTCTTGACTTAGAATAACTCCTATTGCAGTTCCACTGGCATCGGTCTCAACCTGGAACAACTTGTTGAAATCTAGCAATGCTAAAATAGGTTGTTCTGTAATCTTTTTCTTTAATAATTTGAAGCTTTTATTAGTTGCTTCTGTCCAATGGAATGGTTGATTTCTTTCTTTAATAGTTTCTACAATTGGAGCACATATACCACTAAAATTTTTGATAAATTTTCTGTAGAAACTTGCCAATCCATGAAAACTTCTTACCTCTGAAATGCTTCTTGGGTTGGCCAATTGATTATGGCCTTCACTTTCTCTTGATCCATCTTTAATCCTTCCTTTGAAATCACAAAACCCAAATACAATAATTCTGTTTTCATGAAACTACACTTCTTTAAATTGATTAACAATATTTCTTATTGTAACTTCTTCAAAACCATCTTAAGATGTCTTAGGTGCTCTTCTTTTGACTGACTGTAAATTAGGATATCATCAAGATAAACTATGAAAAATTTTCCAATGAATTCTTTTAAGACCTCATTCATTAACCTCATAAAGGTATTGGGAGAATTGGTAAGTCCGAAGGGCATTACCAACCATTCATATAGGTCATTATTAGTTTTAAATGTTGTTTTCCATTCATCACCTTCTCTGATTCTGATATGATGATATCCACTTTTTAAATCTATTTTAGAAAAATATGCAACACCACTTAGACAATCTATAAGATCATCAATATGAGGTAATGGAAACCTATACCTGATTGTGATTTTGTTGATTGCTTGAGAATCTGTACACATTCTCCATCCACCATCCTTCTTTGGAGTTAACACTATTGGAACAACACACAGACTTAAGCTTTCTCAGATGAGACCCTTATCCAACAATTCCTGCACTTGATTTTTAATCTCTTCATTCTCCTTTGGAGTCATTTTGTAAGCTGCTTTGTTTGGAAGACTAGCACTTGGAATGAGATCAATATGATGGTTGATACTTCTAATGGGAGGCAACTTATTAGGAAAATCATCCACTACAATATCAATGAATTCATTCAACATATTTTTAATTTCTTCTGGACGGTCATTCAGATTTGTATCTGTGAGGACTACTTTTGGCTTACCAATCAAAGCAAAATTTATCTCCTCATGCTTGATTTCTTGAAGGAACTCTTTTCCACTAAGTAACATTACCTTGGATTGGTCTTCTTCTAGTGCTTTTTCATTCTTCAAAGGCAAGAGTACATGTTTTTCTCCATCCTTTTCAAAAGTATAGGTGTTTCTCCTTCCATCGTGTATTGCTTTCCTGTCATATTGCCATGGTCTTCCAAGAAAAATATGACACACATCCATAGGCATAACATCACAAAGAACTTTATCTTTATAACATCCTATCTGAAACTCAATTCCACATTTAACTAGTATCTAATGTCCCTTTTGCAACCATGAGACTTTGTAGGGAGTAGGATGTTTAGTTTTCCTTAAATTTAACTTTTCTACCATTTCCGTGGATACTAGATTATCGGTACTCCCACTATCAATAATGAATTTACAACATTTTCCTCCTGATTTACAGACAATTTTTAACAATGTTTTCCTTTGTGTAAATTCCTTTACTTCTTTAGGGGACTTTAATAAAGTTATTTTCATCATTAAGGATTCGCTAGTTTCAGGTGCATTTTCATGTGTAGAGGATTGTACACTTTTGGTATTTTTTTGTGCCATATGTGTGCTACCCTGAATAGAAGATCTTTCTGGAAATTCATTAGATTTATTGCAAACTTTATTACATGTATAACTTCTTACCACGAAATATCTACCTCTTCCTCTTTGATATGGTCTTCGTCCTCTGAAATATCCTCTTGATGATGATTCTGTCTGATATGGATTGTTGCCTTCTTCTTTTTGAATGAGAAATCTTCCACTTGAATATCCTCTGCTTGATTGTCCTCTGCTCCTTACTGTACTTTGTCCTCTTCCTCTTTGACTCTGTTTCCTTGCCATTTTTTCTTCTATCTTAAGGGCTATCTGATAGGCTTCTTCACCAGTTTTCAAGGATAAAATATCCAATTCATTTTGTATTTCAAATCTTAGGCCATTAATATATCTAACTAAATTTTCATCATCCACTTCCACACGACCATACCTTATACTTAATCTATAAAATTCTTTTGTATATTCTTTGCAGACATGAATTTCTGCTTGAGATTTTGCATCTGTTGGAAAAGATTTAACTAATAATCTCGAGGAAGAAATTTACATTTGAGCTTGGCTACCATCCGATCCCAACTAGTGATCTTCCATTTATTTTTATTTCTCTGTTTGGCTTGCACGCTATCCCACCATAGTGCAACATGTCCTTTTAATCTAGTCATCACAAACTTGAATTTCTTACCTTTAGCTACATTTTCATAGTCGAAATATTTATCCATGGCACTAATCCAATCAATTAGTTCTTTAGGATTTAAGTTTCCATTGTACATAAGCACATCCAATCTCGGCTTACTGCTTATTCCCGTGATCATCTTGACCATTTTCTCTTCTGGAGTTTCTTCTTCAACTTATTCTTATGAGGTTTCTTCTGCTTCAATGCTATCACCAATGTCGACATCTATTCTGTGCGTTGTCTCCAATGCATCTAATATCAGTCGAATATGTCTTACTTCATCGAGAAAGACTTGGTTGGAAGTTGGTCTTCCTTGACCAATTTCAGCTCCCCTGGCTCCTCTAGCTCTATGTGCCATCTCTTATGCAATAATTGATACCAACTCTTTTTTTATTTCTAATAAAGAAATTATTCAATATATATATATATATATATATATATATATATATATATATAATCTCCAAAATATTTTAAAAGGGACCGTGTCCACAACCTTTCAAACCTTTAAATTAACAATCTTCACTAATTCTCCCTCATAAATTAAAATAATGCAAACTTGGTTTTTGTATGCATACCTCTCCATGCATAATAGTTTTACGCTCATAAACTCAAAAACTTGTCCATACTCCAGGCTTCATGTATCGGTTTCAAGACCATCCATACCAATCGCTTGCCAACATTCTTGAGTATCCACACCAATCACTTGTCAAGGATCACACGATAGGTCCTAATGGAAGTTTCCACTTGCAGGTCTTCAATGCTTGCAGCGGGTCTTCAATGCACACAACAGGTCCGCAATAGATTTTTGTTTATCATAGGAATGATGAAAGACAGAAAATATTATTCCTAATTGATGAGCATTGAGGGAAAATATTTCGCACAGTATCGCTCTTCACGCAAAACTAGTCACCCACAAGCTCCTTACTAGTCACACGCAAAACAATCTCTTCACGGCTTTTGATAAGACCGAGCAAAATTTTCCAATTTCACCTTTCTGAAGTATAACGCACACAATGTATAGAGCTTCCAGGAGCCATGAGGCATGGGATTGCTTCAAAATTGGCGAATGAGATTAATAACTCAAGGTCTAAGAACAAAAATTCCATCAATGGTACAAAGCTTGGAGATGCAGTGTCCCAAAGACTCGAGGTTGTCAATCATTGTGATATTGAGCCAGCTGCATACGAGTTCTGTACACTCAACTTAATCAACAAACTCATGGCCTTGAAGTAACAATTAACAACATCCACATCAAAGAAAAGAAATATCGAAAAAAAAGGAAGGCTCTGATACCAAAAATTGACACAGAGACCAAATGAGAAATTCTCATAAAAAAGCAAACATAACATTTATTAATTAATTTTCATTCCAAACTTGTGTTTACAAAGGAATTACATGGCTATTTATTTTTTAGGAAGAAAACTCTCAAATTCCTCAAAAATAAAACTTCTTCCTGGATATTTGGAGGAAGTTGGGAGTAATCCTCTCAATTCTAGGAATCTATCATAATGATCCTAATTTAAATAGGAGCGCAACAAATTATAGATATAACCATAAATACAAAGATGCAGCAAAAATAACACTTCATTTCATTAATATCAAATACTGAAATATGCTTACAAACAGAATGGAAATAAGACTAGCTTGGGCGATGGTAGCTTATCTCTGAGAAGAGATGTGGCAGTTACATGCCTCTGAACTGTGTTACAATGAAGCTCAAGGGCATATTATTATTGAAAAACATGAGAATACCCTAAACAACCAAAACCCTAACCCCAGGAGATGTAACACCAAGAGTTTGTGGGCCCCGTTGGGGTTAGTTGGGCAACCAACTTTCCGGGGTCTTAGCTTGGTCATATTATCTCTGTTTGACATGTATGATACCTTGTTGGAAAGGTCTCTCTGAGTACTACAAGTTTTGCTACAGGCCCTTGCCCATGGCCATGGACCTACAATGGACCTCAAAAAAATGTCGTTTAGGGGGTCAAAACTACTCTAGAAGTTTAGGACCTGAAAAATTGCTAAAAATAGTAAATGTTGAAATAAACAAGGAAACAAAAGAAACTAAATGGAGATCTAGGTGGGATAGGTGGGTGGCCACCAATATCCACTTGGATAATTCCTCCCCCCTTAGGAAGCAATGGTCCCCATTGCGTGTAGAGCCTCCATGAGGTGAGGAAACTTCTGTTGAACCTGGTCCCTGGTGAGCCACTTGCCTTGGTGTAGGAGTTGGCCAGCTTTGACAACCCGATATAGTTGGATCTTTTGCTAGCAAGTGTTATTGACCTGTGTGTCCATAATCCGATCAGTTGTGGCCTGTTCCATGTAATTTAGGTTTAACTCTGTTGGTGTGAGATGTTCTGCAATGTCTGATGTGTCTAACAATGGTGGGAAGTATGGTCGAAGGTGGTCCACATTGAACACTAGGTGTAGGCCAAGGAATGGGGGAATGTTGAGCTCAAAAGCATTGTCTCCCACAACCTTGGTAATGGTGTAAGGACCATATCGGAGTGGTATGAGCTTCTGATGGGCTCTGGTAAGGCGTTCTTTCTGCAAATGCAACCAGACTTTGTCGCCCACCTGAAACTTATGTGGCACCCGATGTTGATCATGTCGCTGCTTGTACTTGGCATTTGACTTCTCCAATATGTCGTGAACCTACTGGCAGATGTGTTGGATGCGTTTAATAAATCTAGTCGCTTTATCAACCTCAGATAGTACATGTGTGGGATAGTACATGTGTGGATTATGTTTGCGTAGTCGCATGAGGCATGGCAACATCAATCAGACATAATGGTTGAAAGGGACTACGACCAGTCGAGCTATGAAGAGCTCTATTATAACTGTGTCACACATATGGAAGACTCTCATCCCTAGTTCGAGGATGTTTGGAGTTGTACATGTGGAGTATGTGCACTATCATCCTATTGACGACCTTCATCTAACCATCAGTCTGGGGATGGAAGGCAGTTGATTTGGTGAGCTTGTTGTCTAATAATGTCCAGAGGCTTGACCAAAATGTGCTCAAGAACTTGCTATCTCGATCTGATATAATGGTCTGTAGGATCCCAAAATGTACCCATACTCATTCAAAGAAGAGTTTGGCAGTGTCCTCTGCTATGATACTCCTGTAGGCCACCAATATAACCATCTTCGAAAATCTGTCCACGACCACAAATACACAGTCATTACCATGCTTGGTAGAAGGGAGACCAGACATATAGTCCATGGAGATGGATTCCCATGGCTCGTTGGGAGTAGGCAGAGGAGTGTACAAGCTTTGCTTCTTGATGGTTGGCTTAGCAATGGCGCAGGCAGTGTAGGATCTGATATATTTCCCAACATCCAGTCAGAGTTTGGGATAATAAAAGTAATTTTGTAGTACAACCACAATTTTCTCCACACCAAAGTGTCATGCTACTCGACTGTGTTGTGCCTCCAAAATAAGCTTGGCACGCTTGCTTGAAGGAACACATAGGTGGCCCAGGTAACATAATAATGTGTCCTGGAGGTGGAAATCAAGAACTTTCCTTCCAGCTACTAGCATCTGGTATGTGGAGGCGTAATCTGGATTATTTTTTTATAGTTGCGGCCATCCAAAGGTCTTGTGACCATAAGAGTTGAGAACAATAGTCAGTGCTGTAATTGGGGGCTGACTGAGGAAGTCTACAAAATGATTGATGCTACCCTTTTTTTATTTAATGTTCAGGTGGAATTGTTGCAGATATGTAAACCACTTTTGATGGCGATCGTTCTGCAACTTCCCCAGTGTCTGTATAAACTGAAGAGGTCGGTGATCATTGTGGATGACCGTCTCCTTCCCTAGAATGTAGTGCTTCCATTATCAGCAAGCCTGCATGACGGAATACATCTCTTTATCATAGGTGGGGTACTTTCGAATTGTATCGAAAAGTGTCTCACTATGATAGGGCACTGGATGCCCGTGTTGGGTGAGGACTACACCAATAACATAGTCTAATGTGTCTGTCTCGATTTCAAATGGCTATTACAGGTTTGGCAGTGTGAGTACCAATGCAGAGCAGAGGTGGTGCTTCAACTAAACGAATGATTTTTGGTGGGACCCAGACCAGGAAAACTTTGCTTTCACCTCGCCCTTAGTAATCTCACTCAAAGGCCAAGTGATATGGGAGAATCCCAACACGAACCTTCGATAGAAATTTGCAAGGCCCAAAAATATGCAAAGATCCGTTAGAGTGGTTGGGGCTGGCCAGTCCCGAATGACTTGGATCTTGGCTGGGTCCACATGCACGCCACCCTCATCTATGATGTAACCTAAGTATTGGACCTGGCTCATGCCAAAGGTGCATTTCTCCAAGTTGGAAAACAATTTGTGCTGCAGAAGGGTTTGAAGGACCTATCGAATGTGTTGCAAATGTTCTTCCCAACTCTTGCTGAAGATGAGGATTTCGTCCAGATAAACCGCCACGAACGAGTTGGTGAAGGGTCGCAATATGTCATCCATTAGCCTCGTAAATGTAGCAGGGGCATTTGTCAACCCGAAGGGCATAACCAATCATTCAAATAGGCCTTACTTGGATTTAAAGGCAATCTTCCATACATCTGTGGGATCTATTGGAACTTGGTGATAACCAAACTTCAGATCGATCTTGCTGAAATGCTTGGCCCCCTTAAGTTGGTCCAACAGGTCATCAATGTGTGGGATTGGATACATGTTCCTAACAGTGATTATGTTTAGTCCCCGATAATCAATGCAGAGCCTCCGGGTCCCATCCTTCTTCTGTACAAGTACGGTCGAGGTCCCACAAGGCAAGGAACTTGGTCGAATATCCCCTTTCTGCAAAAACTCCTGGATTTTCCGCTTGATCTCTTCATTTTCCAGAATGGAACGACAATATATCAACCCGTTGGGTGGAGGTGCTCCGAGAGTCAGATCGATTGAATGCTTGACCTAAAAATGCAAGGGTACCCCTGTGGGTGAGGAGAAGAAGTCCCTATATTCTTCCCTGACCATATCCACCTGCTTTTGCTGCTTGAAGGAACCCTTCCTGGGGACCATGTCTGTGCTTACAACCTTCCCCTTACTTTGAGAGCGAATCAGAAAGAAAACAAATCTCCCAGTTTGGGAGATGATTTTACTGCATTGCTTAGGAGAGATTAAAGAGATGGTGGGAGGTGGGGCTACCTCCTGTATCCTGTATAAATTAGTACCCAAAGAAATAATAATAGAGCGAGGTCTAGACTCATATACAACATGTTGCTTCCATAAGTATGGTTTTCCTAATAATACATCACAAACTTCAAGAGGAGCAATATCACATAGTACCTCATCTGTGAAGGGCTTGATGTTGTAGAGAAGGTGACATTGTTGGCTGACATGGAGATCTCATCCTTGGTGAAGCCACCCGATGGTATACGACTGTGGATGTGTTGTAGTTAGTAGGCCTACCCACTTCACGACCTTTTTTGAAATGAGGTTCTTTTGGCTCCCGATGTCGATAATGAGCTGTAGCGAAAAACCCTTCACCCACATTTGTGAGTGGAATAGGTGCTCCGCCTCTTTTGGATCTTCAGGCTCAATCTTCTGGATCTTGGTGTTGGAAACAATGACACTGGGCTCTGCGTCAATGATCTGCTTCCCTTTGTCATTCCTCTTATCAGGTTCTGACTCATAGTCGGAACATGCGTCAGATTCAGAAGCCTTCAGCTCGACCACCAATGACTGCTTGGCCCGACACTCACTTGTGTTGTGAGTGGAGCGCTTATGGAACTCACACCACTTTCCCGTGTCCTTCTTTGTCTTCGTGGCGTTGTTCTTTGCTTGTAGTTTCAGCGAGTTATCCTGGGTCACCTCGCCTTGGCTTTTCCCTTTGCTCTGTGGTTTGGGAGCGACTTTCCCTTGCTTCGGATTCCCAGATCCAAAGTCTCCCTTTTCCTATTTAAGCTTCTGCTCGATCTTGACATCGTATCGGTACGATGTGCCAAGTCTAGGAACTCCATCTCATCCTGGATGTACCTGTGTAGGCAGTCAGAGTCCTTGAGTACCAAATGTTTCTAAGAATCCTTGATACCCAACTTCGTGCGAAGGGTATGAAAAACATTGGTAAACTCTGGCACGTCTTGGTCCCTTCCCTATTGCAGTGTGGTCCACTTTATATATTTATCCTCATAGCTCCCGACAGGGTAGTACTGCTCCTTGATGGTGTCCCAAAATGAATCCCAAGTGGGTGCAACCGAAAATAGTGCGGGTGTACTTTCATCCTTTTGCTCACAGTAAGTTTCCCACCAGTCCATGACGTGAGGGGCGACTTTGAGAAGAGCAGTTCCCCACTGGAAAAATCATGAATAGAAAGATATCCTTCTAACAGATTTAACCCTCAAATATCTGACCCTCAAATATGGGAATGTCAAAGTTGACTTGTACCTTAAAGGGTGTGGCGCTTCCAGAGTAGCTGCTGGAAGTAGATGCGTCGCCCTTGGGTAGTCGTTGAAGGATCTGGAAAATTTGTCCATCATCGTGTTCCTCTGTCACTCGAGGGCTTCTTCAAGCAAGATTTTGAAAGGATCTCCTGCCCCCTCGTCATTCTTTTCTTCCCCCATGGGAGGACGTCAGGATTTGCAAGGCTGATCTTGCAAAGGTTCGACTAGTTCAAGCCCTAACTCCTTATATCCCGACTCGTTGGGGACATGCAAAGAAAAACAGAGAAAAAGTAGACCACTCTGATACCACTGATCCGAATTTAAATAGGAACACAACAAATTACAGGTATAACCATAAATACAAAGATGTAACAGAAATAACACTTTTACAAAAGATTATTTGGCGAAGGTCACATGAGACATCATTTGTCGACGCGTTTCGAACCAACCAGTGTGGTTCATCGTCAGGACACGTTGAAGAAACAAATCCAACTTAGCAGGTTAAATAGACAGAGCAAAGCCTCCAACGGCTAAAAAGACTAACAGCTACTTTTGACTAGGTACCGGGATCAAAAACCTTATTTTATAAAAATGTTACCCTAGGAGGACAAGTCCTTTAAATAATATTATGATAAAAAATACTAAAAATAATTAAAATATTAAAAATAATTAAACAGTTATGTTCAATTATTACCTAAAAATAATTCATATTAATAGTTAGTTAAAGACAAATAATTAAAAATTATATCTAAGGGGAAAAATTACCCTAGAGGGGGACCAGTCCTTTAAATAAAAATAATAATAAATAATTAAAATTTTAAAAATAAATAAACAATTATGTTCAATTAGTAAAAATAATTCATGAAAATAACACTTCATTTCATTAATATCAAATACTGAAATATGCTTACAAATAGAATGGAAATAAGACTAGCTCGGGCGCTGATAACTTATCTCTGAGAAGAAATGTGGTAGCTACATGCCTCTTAACTGTGTTACAATGAGGCTCAAGGCCCTGTTTATTATTGAAAAACATGAGAAAACCTTAAACAACCCAAACCCTAACCCCAGGAGATGTAACACTAAGAGTTTGTGGGCCTCGTTGGGGTTAGTTGGGCAGCCAACTTTCGGGGGTCATAACTTGGTCATATTATCTTCGTTTGGCGCATACGATACATAGTTGGAAAGGTCTCTTCGACTACTACATGTTTTTCTGTAGGCCATGCCTATGGCTAAAGGGGTTAAAACTGCTCCAGAAGTTCAGGACCTGAAAAACTACTAAAAATAGTAAACACTAAAATAAACAAGGAAACAAAAGAAACTGATTGGAGATCTAGGTGGGTGGACACCAATATCAACCTGGATCACCTAACTACTTAATCTCCAACAATTTCTAGAAGTCTCCACAAAATCTAGAATTTTCTAAATTAAATCAATACACAAATATAAAATAAGAGATGCCCCTACATCATTTTCTACTATAAAATAATACAATTTAAAAATGTTAATAATATGATTTAGTATAGAAATCCTAATCATTAAGTAGTTAGTTAATTTTTTTTTAATTGGTTAGACTTTTTTTTAATAATTAAATAGGTTAGTTGAAGTTTTTTAAATATATTTATTAATTAAATTTAGTTTTGATAACTGAAATTTAAATAATAGAGAAAAAACATTAATTTTTCTATCTAAATTTTCTCTAAAAATATTATACAAAATTTAAGTTTAAAATTTGTTATTTTCTTTTCGCACAATATTTCCGTGCATTTGTTGTGAATATTATGTTTCCATGAACAAGGAACACCACACAACATAAATGACATAAGGAGCTATGCCACAAAATTGTTTCTTCAAACTAAGAGTACAAAATATAATAGTGTGCACCATAATGTTTGGAGATAGATTTAATTGAGTAAGTGCCTCATTTCTTACTTGTTAAATATGATGAACCATTTGTGGATTCCAGGAGAGCCATCTCAACTAATATTTCAATCCTTTTGCAAAGGACTATTGTATATAAATGACATATGCATCCAACAACCTTTTCACAGAGATGCTAAAGTAAACTTTCTTAGAAGGCACACCTTTGTCCCGATCATAAAGCTTTTCACAAACGCCGTTGTCCCGATCATAGAGCTTTTCACAAGTGCTTTCACAACATTCACCGATACAACGATTCTATCTATAGTATGATTTTTGCTCATCTTAACAACAACTTGCTGATAGAAATTGTTTCTCCCAAGTGCCAATGATATCTTTAGCTGATAGATACCTCATAATTTCCATGTTCAAATTTTATTTCATGCCATTTCAAAAAAACCCAAAGAAATTGAACTTCTTTGCTATGTACCTTGTGCATGCAAGGATTGCTATTGTCCTGGGACATTTATGTTAGTTTAACTTCTTGAATTTAACTTCCTGGTCCATTCTTTAGAAGATATATACAAACTCAAATTTCATTGCCACATATATTTCCCTTGATTATTTCCTTCCACAATCTCCCCACTTCTCCTTTCGACGTTCCTTTGTACCTCTTAATGCAATTTCTAGTGTACTCATACTTAAAAGTATCCTCCATGATGATTTTTAGGCATTCATGAATTTTATTTTTAAACATCTACTTTTGTGATTCTTTCCCAAACCACACTAGTTGCGATCTCGTTGTATATAATTTTTCTAGAACCCTAAAGCTTTTTCACAAATTTTGTGTGATATTAAATGAATCACAAACCAAACTGGTTGCTATCTCGTTGTATATAATTTTTCTAAATTTCCTAAAATCCTAAAGTATTTTCACAAATTTTGTACGATATTGAACATTTAATTTCTCCTTTTCCCTAGTAAGTGCTTCATTAAAATTTACTACAAAAGGAATTTTATTTAAAACCTTTTTCCTTTTTAATATGTGTTTATAATTTGGGTTTGGAGTATGCTCTAAAATTGTTTTTGTTTGGCTAAGAGCTTGTTTTCCTCGGACGTAATGAAATAGGTTAACGGCCCAAGACCCAGAGGCATCTAGCAGGAGTGAAACCCTGTCCCCTTACAGGCCACCAACAGGTAATTCCAGGTGGCGTGGTTTTCCTTGAATAACAATAATGAGTCAACTTGCATTCAAGGATAACCACTAGTAATAATTGTCGTCACTACTACTTTGACAATTGAGTTATGATAGGTTTTCCCATAGTGTGAAGAAAAAAAATATGCTTACAAATTAGTGACGAGTTATATAATGGAATTAATCAATCTGCAATATTCTAAATTTTTTCTTCAATATGTTAAGGTAGATCGTATTTATTCCAGAATATGTTAATGAAGATAGTATTTGTTTTACTAGTCCTTTTTAAAATTAATATTAGACTTTAATAATATGAAGTAATTTATTTACAAAGGCAAGATGATTCATGAAAAAATATCTCTCTCAAGAATTTCAACATTATTGGAGGTTGAGATATGAAAGACTCCATGCTTTGTCATTGAACCAAGACTATTGAAAAGAGATACCCTATCTTGCTTGGGTTTCTGCAATGTTTTAGAACTTTGTTTTGGATGCCTTATTAGAACTTGAAGGTTCTAAATAATGTTTAAGTGTTAATGGAATTATTTGAATTTCCTTTTCCATCTTTAATTATTTCTCATGAATAAAATATCTTGCACACCATACTAAATATATGAAGATTGCAAAATAGATATAGAGAATGTGATGTTTAGATAAATCACACAAGGCTTAAAAAATGAGAATTTTAAATAAACACATGAATCATGAAAATCATAATTATCCATGAGATATTATTAGAAGATGAAATAACCATAGATATGTTTCATGTTTGTTAAAAGGGGCTCTTTTCCAATGCTTTCACAATTATAAATGAATGTAGGAGAGAACCCATATCAACACATGCACTTGGAATTGTGAAAGCAAATCATTGGCTAAATTGTCATGATTGGAGATATTTATCTTGCCAAATTTACTTAGGACTTACACTTAACTATTATTATTGTCACAAGCACTTATGCACAAAAAAGAAAAGAACATGGATGAACATATCCTAGGTGAGACTTGAACTCTTGTAGGAGCTTGAATATTTCTCCACTCTCACCAACTTGATAAGCTATCATTGACCAATGGAATATTGCATCACAATTCTATACCTTAAAACAAACTAATAATGGATCAAAAGTTGGGGAGAGGGGAGAGTTGACTTTGCTTTGTCAGCTAAAACTTCATAAGAAGATGGAGGGTTTACTTCACTTCGTTACTGGAGGATTTATAAGGAGATGAAAGGGTTTACTTCTCTTTGTTAGCTAAGGGTTGATAAAGAGATGGAGGGGTGACTTTGCCTAACTCTTTGTTAACTAAGGGTTGAAAGAAGATGAAGGGTTGACATTACTTCATTAATCAAGGGTTAAGAGATGGATGGTTGACTTTCAAGGCCTCACTTAAATGAAGTATTGACCCCAAATGTGAAGATATTGAACTTAAAGTTATTAACTTTACTTGATCGAGCTGATCGAGCCTTTTAAGGCCTTGTGCAACCTAAGTTGACCTAACAATTCAAAACATGAGTTTTCTCCTTTGAGATTTCATGCTTAATTGTTCAACACTAAAAAAGAATAAGGCATTCGCATATAAACTAGTTGTTTTTTTCGCAAATATTAACATAGTAGTGACAAAGTATGAACACTCTCATTTTCACTCACAAATAAGAAAATAAAATAGATTACATTCCTTAAACAAAACTAATACAAAAATATTTTGAAATCTTATTAAATTAAATTATTTAACTATTAATTAAAATATTATTAAAACAAAATACCAAAATATAATATAATATGTTATCCATTAATGACACAATAACCCCAACATAATATGTTATTTAGTAAGAATTTATAAGGAGAGCAAAGTACCGATCCATAATCTATTATCTAACCAACAACCTACTTCCCTAAGCTTTGGACATAGCATGGAAGTTAAATTTAATTCAGCCTTTAGGTGGGTTCCATACTTGATCAGTGAGTAGTTGTTTTCAAGGCATGTCCTTTGACTATTTACCATTTTATGAGGTGCATGTGCATCGAATTTAGAGAGCTTTTATATACAGAATTTGGATAGCTAAAGTGACATGACACCTACTCCACTTTATCTTTTCCAAAGCTTTTAAATAATTCTAGATGTGGCTTGACCTAGCAAAGCGTACATAATACTCCTTTTCTATTCTTCATAGGAGCAAATTTTGTTAGGTCACTCACCTTCCATAACGACTAGCTTGGCCTTCAATTCATTTGTGACTATTTTTACAATTCACGTTAAATACCAAAATAGACCATACGCCACCCCCTTGAAAACACAAACATATTTCTAACAAAAACCTATAACACACCGTACAGGTAAAGATGGTTGGCCTAACTAATTACACATTTCCAAATTATAATCAAATACCTTACTAGTTTATCATAAAGTTTCTAAATTTAGGAAATGAGATAATAATTACTAGATCCAACCCAACCCCACCTCATGACCACGAGGGAATGAGTGTGTTAGTGTGAGATGATCATAGCTAATTGTGGTGAGGAAGGGAGGGTGAGTGGGTTAGCCTTTCAAAAAATAAAGGAAAAATTTGGAATGATGCAGCCCCTCATTCATTGTGACTTTGTTAAATGTGGGCCAGCCTGGCAAAGATGAGAAGAAAAAGGAAGACAACTGTCAAGTTGAGGGAGAAAGAATTTAATAAAATTGGGTATAAGGAAACAAAGATTTATTTTAATAAATAATCAAAAACAAATAAAGGAAATGAAGTCTATGGGAACCGACCACTATTAACATAGTATTACGGGGAAGTCCAAGAGCTGACTATTTAATCTCATTAAAACCACACCGGTAACAAGACATTACATATTATATATATATATATATATATTTTAATGTATTTTTATTAAGGAGTTTGCGGTAAAACGGAATTTATTTAATGGGATAGCGCTTAAATTGAGGATTTTTTTGGGTTAAATTTTTATTTTTGTTTCACTTGATTTTGATTATATATGTGAATTTTAATATTTTATTTTTTTTAAAGGTATTTAGATGGTGAAAGTTCAGAAGTCAAATTTGTAATTTTAGTAAATTTTTTTTTTTTTTTTTTTTTTTAAATTTTGAACGATTTTTATCCCAAAAAAGTTTAATAATGCTTAATAGATAGGCTGCAACCTTAAAAAAAACCTAAAATTTCAACTTTCAATTTAATAAACTAGAAATAGAAGTTTTATTCTAATTGTAGTATATATTTGTTTTTTTCAAATATTAAAAATGAATTTTTTATTCTAATTATATTTATATATATATATATTTTTCAAATATTAAAAAAATAAAATTCAAAATTATAATAAAAAGTAGGTAATTGAATTTTAGTTTTACATAATACAAATATAATTATATATTTATAAAATAATTTCAAGCAACAAAACGATTTTTTAGGGACCATACTCTCACTCAAATTAATGAGCCTAACCTCTCGGGAGAATTGAACAACCAATTGAGCTAACCAATTGAGCTAACCCTTAGAGCTAACACAATGTTTTTCCTATTTTAAAAATAAAATAAAATCATAAAAAATTCCAAAATGATGTATCTCTTTTAAGTTAAATTGATAACTTTTTTCTATGAGGCTCATGGTAATATAGATAACTTTATTTTTATGTGGTTCATAGTCATCTAACCCACAAAATATTTGTACTAGGATATTTGTACTAGGCAGATTCACCCGAAAGCCTGCCTGATAGTGTCCAAAGAATTGAACCCCATAGTATTGAAAAAATTGAACCCGAAACCTTTCAATAATAAATGTGTTTTAATAAGAAAAATTATTAAAATTATAATTAAATTGTTAATATAATAATATCAATTAAATGAATAAAAAATATATTTTAAAAAAATAATTAATTGTATTTAAAATAATAATTTATTATAATGAAAGAAACTAGATATCCCTTATAATTCAATATAAATAAAAATATTAAAAAGTTAAAAGGTTGAAAGTGTTTACCTATATAGAGTTAAAATAGTTATTTTTTTTTATTGTATTTAAAATAATAATATGCTATAATGAAAGAAACTAAATATTTCTTATAATTTAACCTAAATAAAAAATATTAAAAAACATTTTATATATTAAAAAGTTAAAAGGTTGAAAGTGTTTATATATATATATATAACTAGAGTAGTTAATTTTTTTTTAATTATTATTATTATTATTTTTTTAAATTAATAACTTCAAAAATAAGTTGTTACTATTACACCAATACAATTATTTTATAAATATTATATACTTAAAATTACAAAACTAATTATTTACCAAAACACTCCAAATATCCTTTAACATTTTATTTATCTAACTACAATTAATATAAATTAAATAAAATGAAACACTCCAAATCCTTTGACGTTTTCTTTATCTAACTACCATTAATATAAATTAAATAAAATGAAAATATATTAGTTTATTAACTTTACATTATTTTATACATTTCCTTCCTAATAGTTTTTTTTAAAGTACACCGTTTGGTTTTCCGAAGTATATTAAGCATTAATTAAAATAAGAAAATATTAAAATTAAAAAATAATTATTTTGATTTTTTTCTTATTTATCATTATAGTTTGTTTTTTTTGAAAATGATAACTTTTAAATAGATAAAATATTATATTTAATATAAAAATAAATTTAACATTTTCAAATATTTTTATTATTAATATATTTTTTATAAATATCATTTTTTTAATAAGTTAAAACCTATTTTCTAAAAAAATTGTTTGTAAAAAATAATAAAATAAGAAAAAATAATAAATTAATTTTACTTCAGTTTTATTAAAATATCAAATAAATTATTTTAAACTAAGAAATCATTACATATATATATTTATATCCCTGTCATTTAAATATATATAACGAGTGTGACTTTGAAGGTCACCAGCTGTACACATGAAGTTTTTATGAGGTAGTAGTTATGGAGCGTGCCAATGAAATGAAGGAAGAGCTGACATTTAAAGATTAGGTTGGGTTAGGACGAAAGGTTAATGGAGTATAATCTAATTGTCCATTGCTAGATTGTGTGAAATTTTGGACAAAACTGGCAATCCATCTCCCCCTCTCATCTTCACTGTCAGTTTTCTTCTTCATCGCCCACCAAACGGCAAAAGAGGGTCAACATCGGAGTCCGGGTGCCAACTTATAGAGATGCAAAAAAGACAGGCCCGCCTGTAAACGGACATAATAAATAAAAATACAGAGGGGACAGAACAGGGGACCGACCCCAAAGGAAGAACGTGTTGCACCATTTTACAGAGAGGATTGGTTTAGTTAGGGAATAGGAGAGGCATCAAAACAGGGATTTACGAATACATGCCACTGTCGATTTACTGGTTCGAGCTGAACAGGCAGAAGAAGACGAGAGAAGAGGAGGGGAGGGGGAGAGGAGGAGATTGCTAGTGTTGTTTGGGTGCTGTTTTTATATTTGCAGATCTATTCCCCTACCTCCTCCCCTTGGATCTGAGGAAGAAATCATCACATTCTTCTGTGGATCTAAACCAAGACACGACAGAGGTTTGCATATGATTTTTGACAGTTCATTGGGTTTACTGTTGTTATTGGCATTTACATATTTGTGTTTTTCATAATCTGGGTTATAGTTGCAGGTTGCTTTTCGTTCTATACTGAAAATTGTAGCTAGATTGCACTATGAATGCCACTTTTTCTAGCGGATACGGACCTATTGTGTCATTGGAAAAATAGTTGTTTCTCGTTTCTTTCTTTTACTTGGATAAGAGGGCTACACAGCAGATCCAATCGCCTAATTGCATCCCGGATTTTGGTCATCTGGGTTTCATTTGAATCCAATTTCTGCTTCTGTTTTTTCTTTTCACTCTCCAGATGATATGGGCAGGTGAGTGTGCCTTACTAGGCACTGGCCACTGGTAGAAGATAATCTCCTCCTGATTTTGTTGAGCCGGGCCTTTCGTTGCGAAGAATTCTGGAGATCATTTTGCTTTTCGCTTTGGGTCCATGAGGTCCCTCTTGAAAAAAATTGAAAACCACTCTCGTCATGTTTTTCTCTGCCCTGGAAACCGTTCTCGTAGTACTTTTACTGCCTTTTGGTCATAAGAATTCTGTTAAAAGCCATTCTCATTTTGTCCCATTGCAGCTGGAAACTAGTGTCCTAATTACTTTTCCCCCATTTTGATCATTCGGACTTTGTTGGAAATCGATGTTCCAGTGTTTTTCTTTGCCGTTTTCGTTTGTGGTTATGCAAGATCCTGTATTTGATTGTGAATAATTGTGAAGCAAAATAATTTTGGCGGATTGAAATTGTCAAAAGTCTATCAACAGACTAGAAAAGCTTTTACAGATTACCCATTCTCCCGAATAGTAAGATACCCTGCAAATTTTCTACTGCAGGGCAAAATATAAAATGCGCATCTTCTTCTTTGAAGGGCTCTAAAGGTTTAAGATCTTATCCATTCTCCTGATGTGTCCAGGGCATCTCAGCCATACTAGCACTGCGAGAACCGTTTTTTCTGTTTTTCTTCCTTTGATTCTTGTTCTTCAGAATATTGCTGGAAATTAGAATTTCATTGTTTGTGTGCATTCTGGCTTATGAGTCATGTTGGAAACAATGCTCGAGCACAGTTTGGTGTTTTCCTCTAGCTAACCTAAGGGGCCAGAGTATAATTAATTTTTAGGTGGGCCAGGATTGAGGCCTACACGAGAAAGATGCCAGAAATCAATAAACATGGAGAGATTTTTACTCACAAGAATCTACATTTAATTATATGAAAAGTGTCTTCTTAGCATATGGGGACGCGTTCCTCCATTTCTGATGCATTTGCGATGGATTACGTTGTGCAACTCTTATATACTTTGGGTTGGTGCTACCCGTATATATTTGGCATATACTGTATTTCTCGCGCTACTTTGAGTAACTTAGGACATTACACTGCTGAACTCTGTTAGAACCTACTGATTAGATTTTAAGAGGTATCTTCTTCCAGTAAAAAGTCCTCATGAGAGTTTAATCCAACATTTTAGAAAGTGCAATCCTTCATATCCATTAACAGGCATTTAAAATATGTTTAATGTTCCCCTCATTTTGTCATAGCAAAAACTTACTTGTTGCCTTCCATTCAAAATTTAATATAATCACGCCCTTCTATAACAAGAGAAGCAACTTTTGAAGATTAAATTGATGGCAACTCCTACATTATGGAAACATGGCCTTTTCAACGGAACTGGAGTCTTTGAATTGTCTGTGCTAGAAATGTTTCTCAATACTTTCGTTTCAGCCTTTTCTTCATGGGAGATGCTTTTCGGTGTTTTATCTGTGTTGTTATCCAGTCGTTCCTATTAGACATATGTACAGTTACAGGAACCAGTCTCCTAAAAGCTAATTACATGCACTTGGTCATCTTATTAGTGCTATAATTAAATCTTCTCCTACCCTTTATCGGGTTCATGAAAATACCATGCTAGAAAACCTTGTAGAAATAAATCGAAGGAGAATCTGGATATCCTGAGTTAAATTTCTTGCTGGTCTTTCACAGATTCTCTGCGGAGAGTGATGCAACTGAAATGGGGAAGAAGGAAAATTGGTTCAGTTCTGTGAAGAAGGCATTCTCCTCAAATTCAAAAGAGAAATCAAATTCGGTAAGTTCTTCTATAAGCCCATTTGTTGCAGATTTCTGTCATAGAAGATGATTTTCAGTCCTTATACCTATCTCTTCTATCTCAGAAACCTCCAAAGGAGAAGCGGACATGGGGATTTCGGAAACTTAAGCATAAAGACCCTCCTGCCCTTGCAGCTCCAGCTCCGAAGGAAACCTCCTCTTTGGACAAAACGTTGGCTGAGGCAGAACAGGAGCAAAACAAGCATGCTTTGGCTGTAGCAGTAGCAACAGCAGCTGCAGCAGAGGCTGCTGTAGCAGCTGCTCAGGCTGCAGCTGAAATTGTTCGTCTCACAGATGTCGCTCGTTCACGCTATGCAGGCAAATCTAAAGAAGAATGTGCAGCCATCAAAATTCAAACAGCTTTCAGAGCATATTTGGTGGGTTCTCAGAAAACATATGTTCTAGTAGTTTGCTTTGATTTCCTGTGATGTCTGATCCTCTTATGCTGTTTTAGAAGGCGGGATCTTCTGCTAATTTTCATAAACATTGCCATATCTGTGGTTATATCTTTTAAGGTCTTATTGCCCATTTGTCTCAATTTTTTATTGCTTCTTCAAAGCATTTACATTCACCAGCAACATCTCTCTTAATAGTAATTTGAATAGAAATATGATATATCTTTCTGATTTCTGCTGAAGTTTCAATCATAATAATTGATAGATCAAAGGATTTGGAATTTGCATTGCAGGCTCGGAGAGCTTTACGTGCCTTAAAGGGTCTAGTGAGATTGCAAGCATTGGTACGCGGACAGAGTGTAAGACGCCAAGCAACAACCACACTCCGCTGCATGCAAGCACTTGTGAGAGTCCAATCACAGGTCCGTGCAAGGAGGCTTCGAATGTCTGAGGAGAATCGGGCTCTTCAGCGTCAGATTCTTCAGAAACATGCAAAAGAACTTGAGAACATGCGAGCCAGTGTGAGTTTCTTATGTGGAACATTGCAAGCTGTTAGTGATCTCTGGCTGAAATTTTCATGCTGCTTGCATAATGATGTTATCGTGTTTCTAGATCATATTATTGGTCTCGAACTATAAAATATCTGCACCATGATCTTCTCTCCTCTTTCACTTTTTTACTGTTCATAAGTTCATATTCTAATTTTTATAATAGGTCATCCTATCTTTTGATTGGAGTGCTCTGCCCATACGAAGACACAGATGTCTTCTCAATTCCCACCCATTGTTCTTGGCCTTCCTGGAAGGGTAGTGTTGGTTTTGCCTCATAGGTTATTTAGTTATTTTGGCTACTCTACTAAATCCAGAGGAGATGTTTCCTAGATATATTTCTCACCAAGGGATATTTTATAATTATTTTCCTATTGAACCATAAGAAGCAATATCAAGCAGGTTGTGAATTCCGTTATCAAAATAGCAATTAACATCATAATGGGCAATTTTCTTCCCAATATTATAGAAACATAAGAGGGGTTGACAATGTTGTGTCCTGATACTATGCAGTGCCTGCAGTTTGATAGCTGATCTTGTATCTTTGTTATTGATTGAAATGCAACTCTTTACAGATGGAAGCAAAGGATTGGGATGACAGCTTGCAATCCAAAGAGGAAATTGAGGCTAGTTTGCAAAGCAAGCAAGAAGCAGCCATGAAGCGAGAAAGGGCATTGGCATACGCATATTCTCATCAGGTATGCCTCCTATAGCATGGATGTTTAACAACTTTTAAAATGTTAATGTCCTGATGACTAGCTTTTTCTGAGACATTAGATCCTGACATCTCTTTCTTTTTCTTGTTGGCTTTCTAGTCGTTGAAAAGCACACGAGGAGCAGCTCATCCTATGCTGATGGAAATTGACCCAAACAAGCCAAATTGGGGATGGAGCTGGCTAGAACGCTGGATGGCAGCACGGCCCTGGGAGAAGGAAGCCCCTGAAGTTATGTCAGTGAAAAGCCTGGATCAAAGCATAGGAGATGTTGTAAGACAAGCTGCAAGTGCAGGCAAGGGATCAGGCCAACCTAATGTGGAGATGCCTACTCGTGCTTCTTTCAGAGGAGCGCCGAAAATATCTAAGCCTGCAGGATCCCAGTCTCCTTTCACTCCAAACTCGAAATTGTCTATCCCTAGCAGAATACGCAACTCTAGTCCTCGTAGCATTCAGACAACAGAGGAAGATGTGAGGAGTATCACTAGCTTGAGGTCTGAAAGGCCCAGACACTGCTCTCGTTACAGTGTGGCAGGTTCTTCTATCAGGGATGATGAAAGCCTTGCTAGCTCTCCAGCTGTTCCCAGCTACATGGCTCCTACAGAGTCTGCCAAAGCAAAGTCAAGATCATACAGCACACCAAAGCAGAGGCCTGGAACATCAGACAAAGATTCTATTGCATCTGCAAAGAAAAGGCTTTCGTTTCCATTAACAGATGGTGAAGCAGGCCAAATTAAGCCCAATAAAAACCATGCTTTCTCCCATATAAATCCTAGTGTAAAAGGACTTACAGGACCTTTGAAATTGGACAGGTCACTTAATTCTACCAAAGATCTTAGTATTGATTCAGATCGCCCCTTGTTAAATGGGAATGGCAGAAAACATGGGAGATGAGGATCTGGGTGGATTCATTGTCTACATAAAGGTTCCCTGGTGCTATCATAGCCATGGAAATGTTTGGTCCCTAGTTGCTGATTTGGCTGGTCAACAGAAGGGGCCAGAATTCCGCAGGAGTTCTATTTTCAAGAAGGTTGCTTTACTTCATTGCGGTTATGAGAGTGAAGGTATTTATTTAGCCTTTGGTAGAAATGTTTGGTTGTCTAGTTGAAATGGCTCAAATCAAGTTATTTATTAGCTTGAGGAGCAGCTTCTTTCTATTTAGTCTTTTTTAACAAATATTGTCAGGGTTTGGAGAGCATTTAAGGTTTCAAGATAGTGGTGTGAGTATTCGTGTGCATGTGTATAATACAAGCCTAAGCTTTGTGCGTTTGGAGTACTATTTATCTTGGAGATTGATTAACTGTCGTGGTTCCAGATATAGACCAGAACTAAAGATCAGTGTTGGTTTTAATATTTAAGCAATTGCATGGATTTCTTTTATTGATTCTTCATTGTCCATTTTTCAGAATATTTCAGTGGGGCTGGAACTCTTATAGGCTTATAGCCTGTATCTCTGTATTGGGAATAAAAAGGGATTTCTGAATTCTATACTGATTGGATTGTCCTGTCTAAATTTTGCAAGCGTCATTAATGAATTTGTTAAATTGTTATTGAATTGCCTTCAGAACCAAAACTTGTCTGCTAGAGGCAGCTTATGATATTCTGTACTTGATATGGATTACAGGTTTGCTTCAAGCATATTCATTATTTTTCAAGGAGACATAATATTTGTAGCATTACTGTCAGTACGTTGAATTAGGTGAATGGAATAAGGCCATCTAGAGGTGTTCCACTCAAATAAGTGGCTCCCCTATTTTTCTTCTAGCTTGGTCCACACAAGTAGTATCCTACAGATAAGATGTGCTTATTCCTTGCAACAACTACAAGTTTATACTTACTATAATGTTAAGGTCTAGTATACAAATTATTATATAAAAGGGGCAGGCATTGCAAGAAGATATGGATGGAAGGAAAGAGACATTGTCTTGTGACATGAGGTGTGTTGGCAACTTTGTGAAGTTGCAGGTATGCATGAGGTAGCAGTTGGCAGTAAGCACTTGTTCACTGGCAGGTAGAGTTTAATAGCAAGACTCTTGCCCATACCAAAGTTCAAACTCTATAATGTACAATGCAATTTGTAGGTGTAAAAATTGGTGAAAGGTGCAATCCCTCCTTTTATCCCTCAACATATCAGTTACTATGGTTCCCTTTCTTGTGCATAAATTCTGTAATCCCAAGTAAACAAACCAGAAGGGGTGTGTGTACCTTGTAATAGAAGGATCACCATAAGTTTGGCATAGATAAAAGTACATGTGCTTGTATTAAAATAAACGTGAAATGTGTTGAAAATATCACGGTGGGACATCCAACCACCTGGTATTTATTATTGTGGGAAGTTGAACCTTCATTGTAAAAAAAGCAGAGGTTCATGTTCATGTGCATACATTTTTTTGTCTACCTCTCTTTTTGTTTCTAGCTGCAAAATTTTCCAATCTTTAACAATATGTAGCTTTTGTAAGAGGATAATAAGACCAACTAGTGGCATATTTTGAAAAGAATAAGGACATTCATTATTGATACATAGGTATAATTTATATCAGTACGTTCAATATATAGAATAACAGCAAAGAAAAGTAATCTGGCTTGGCAGCCTATTTCTTAAACTGAAGAACTAAGTAGAGAAATACTGAAGAGATGTTTAATACCACAATCCAGATGTGGTTGCACAACCTAAACCTTCATCCTTAAATGCAGTTCTTACACCAAACAAAATTAGGGTTATTTTTTATGTCCTGTTTCTTTTCAAAAAGCAGTTGAAAGTTCTTACAATACAAAAATTAGTTGTATTTATTGATTATGTCACATCAATCAATTTATGGAATGCTGCTTTTAAAAGGTGCTCTTAAATTACGTGAACGTGACTTATTTTGACCTCATGGTTCGAATGCAAGTTTTCAAGGAATGAATTGATAATCATTGTTGTGTGTAGAAACCTTGAAGTTATGACACAAGCTTAAAGTTTGTCCTTAAAATTATTTTGATTTATCATTCGTTGTGCATTTCATTTCAAATGAGTCAACTCATTTTCTTTTTAAAGATATTTATGTAAGTCTAGCAACTTATGAAAAGTAAGCTAGATAGTCCTATTTAACTCATCTCGAAATCTGATCTATTTTGCTTGTTTTAAATTTTTCTAGAGTAACGAAGCATAAGGAAATTATCCCCTTGCTTCATTGCATGATTAGAATGCTAATAGTACCCTCTGTATCGTAAGTTTTAGAGCACGACTTCAATACTAGTTAACATTCATTTTACTCCAATTGATCTTAAGGTCTAACGTTTTGGCTGGTGTTTTGTTTCAATTTTGTTTCAACTTGTAATTGGTTGGATTTTATAAATTGGAAACTATAATGCGCTTACCCAACCCTGTGCACCTTTTTATCCTACTTGGATGCTATGCAAGGTACATTACTTCCTTTTACCTTAGTGATCCATCATATACCGTGGTAGAATCACCAAAATGCCCATGCAACACAATTTATGTGCTCCATAAGATTCCTTAGATCAGATGGACTAGTCAAATCCTTGTGTGTTCATTAACTTAGGGGCCTTGAACCCCATAATTTTGATTGATTTGGATAAATAAATTGGTTGGGGTCACACTTCACAAATTCATGTTCCAAAACAATTTTCCTAGGTCTTGAATTCTCAGTTGATTGACTGCTTAATGACCAAACCATGCCAAGCCATAGCTGCCCTCACACAATTAGGCTGATTAGGATCCGAGACCACTCAAATTAGAGAGAATAATAGATTTCCTTAGTGAAGTTCCTCTTGATACATGCTAAGATTCTCTTCCACAACTGATTCTAGTGCAGTAAAACTAGTTGACTTAATACCCAAGCAAACACATTGTGAACTAAGAACACTCTAGACTGCACAATAGTGGCACTAATTTGTGTTCCTCATAGTGAACCTACGGTTTTGAAAGTCATTGTTGGCACTCTTTTTCATTCTAATCTTCTGATTCATTTTCTGTTGTGCCTTTGCTTTTCTATTTCGCTGAAATGCACATCTAGGGGAAACCCACCAGGCACTTCTGCTCATTCCAAGGATGATATCCAGGATAAAATGTCTGGTTGTAGTTTCGGCAACTTAACATGGCAGGGACATCAGGTGAGGCCCACAATCTACACAAAGGCAGCCAATCCACGGATCTGATCTGAGGCCTCTTGTTTGTAATTCACAGCACAAAGCCACTCAATCTAATCAACTGGACTCATTCTGTTTTTTCTTATGAATGGTCCGAGTTCTTTTCAAAAGAACACATCAAAAGAGCTTACAGTGTAAAGTTGAAAGGGACAATGAATATGCGTATTTTTGGTTGTATATTTTTCCATGCTGCTTTAAGGCTTTTGTAAGTTCTGCCCTTGGCATGACTGGTTCCATATAGCTTCCTTGCTATAAAAGGTCTTGTGTATGCAAGCGGCATTGCACTTCTGAGTGCAATCCAAACATATCCACAACCTCCACTACTTCGATCACATTGGTGTGCTCTGTTAAGAGTTAAGCTACTCCTATTGGATTCCGTAGGTCATAACCTTGGTGGACTACTATACTGGAGCTCCTTTAACTGTTGATACCATGCTCTTATTTGGTTCAACATGGGCTCCAATACCTGGTATATCTGACTTACAGGCTGTTGGATATACTCATGGTGTTATAGTGGCAGCTGCTAGGTTTGATTTTGGGCCTCACCCTGATTACTCCTACGAGTTACCGTTTCACCATAGTTATAAAAAAACAAAACAAAAACAACGAAGTAGGCTCCAATACTACAACCAACACCTGCAATATTCTCTTATACTTTTCCAATGCTCAACCCTAATGACAGAAATGTGTTGAATAGAATTTGGCTCGATTGGTCTGGTCTTGAGCCCTTCGACCAGTCCGATTTCAACTCAACTTCCATTGGTTGCAAATTCAGATCACACTTATGTTCCCGCAGCTTTAAGTGCTTCTTGGACAATTCAGATGGTAAACACTACTTCGGAAAATGGTTCTAAATGACATTTTTCGAATGACTATCAATTCTGAAATGCAATTCTCATTCAACGTTAAGTTCTAATTATCACTTGGGGATAGTATATCAAAATGAATATAATTACAGAATGTGTAACAAAATGCAAATGATACGATTCTTGCAACAATTACAGTGAACAACTGTTATTCTTCAACATCACAGACTTGTTGGAATTTACATCGTTTATACGATCCTCACAACAATCAGAATAACCGAAATATTATTCTTCAAAATCACAAGCTTGTTGGAGATCATTTGTCGGGCCTGAATTAGACCTTTTAGAACCCGTAATAAGACTAATTTCTGAACTTGACTTTTGAACCTCACTGCAGAGTTTTACATGACTTGCGGTCTCCATACTGTGTTGGAGCAAAGGCTTTATACTTTTGAACTCGGACAATGACCTATGTAAATAAATTCCATCTTTACTTGAGAAGGAAGTTTCTCTACTAAGTCATTTCCCAATGTTCCATGCATATAGTCTCTCCAGAAATCAGCCCACGGTGAATTGGATGTTTTTGACTTGTGGCTGGTAAATCTAGATGAACTGAATCCACCTTGGTTATTCTACATGATAAAAGTGACTTGGTTTGCATATCTTCTTCAATATTGTTAGTTTATGGACTCTTCCAATTTTGCTTGGGATGCACTTCACTTAATTCCACTGGGAACGAAACAAAGTTAGCACCGAACCATAAACTCCATAGGCATTGGATCCTAACCCTTTGCCTCTACAAGCGTTGTGTATTTATACTAGATCTCTTGTAAATGAATAAATTGCATATTACTGATCCCATTAGTCGATGACGAGTTTTCGCATTTCCTACTTTAATAGCCACTTACTTGAGTCTTCCACTCCGCTTCCACTTTTGAATCTCACATCCAATGGTTAATTTGAAAATTTTAAAATCTGTAGCCCTGGTTAATTCAAAATCTTTGTGCAATACAATATAAAGTGATCATATTCGATACAACTCTCTCCCATTGACTTCGAATCCCCATATCCAGTCGTTGACTTCAAATATTTAAAATCTGCAGATGTGCTTAATTCGAGCTCTTTGTAGTTGAATATTAAGAGCTCAAATCTATATGCAATACAATATAAATTGATCATATTCGATACAACTCTCTCCCATTGATTTTGAATCCCCATATACAGTCGTTGACTTCAAATATTTAAAATCTGCAGACGTGCATAATTCAACATCTTTGTAGTTGAATATGAAGAGTTCATATTCGATACGACTCTAACCCATTACAAAGCAATCAAACTAAAGATCAACTAGAGTTTTTTTTTTTTTAACAAGATGAATGGGCAACTAGGCCAGGTTCATAATCGCGTGACATGGGTTGATTCTGATCGCTACATAACTTTACGTGTAACCATCTTGCCCCCAGTACAACACATGAGTTTACGCTTGGGGATTTGAACAAAGAATCTCATCACGCACATAACTTAACAAAGAATCTCATCACGCACATAACTTTACATAAACACAAGCTTGCCCAGCGAACTACTCCGAAGAGCCAACCCAAATATCAATTTAACAATCAAATCAATCAAAAATTTGGATCTGACTCATGGATATTTTCTCGAACAGATATGGGAATTCTTTTTAGACTTAATATTTAGACGGATTCTATTGCATATGCAAAGAAAAAGGCTTTCTTTTCCATTAGCAAACAACAAAATTTAAGTCCAACAAATCTTGCACATAAATCCCCTTCTAAAGATTTCACAACACCATTCAATTTTCACGAGTCGATCAATTCCACTAAAGATTTTAGTATCCATTAAGATTGCCCTTTATTCGGTGGGGATGGTGGAAAACATAAAAGATGAGGATCTGGGGTGGATACATTGTTTATTCTACATAAAGATTCCCTGGTGTTATCATAGCCCAGGAAACGTTTAATCCCTAGTAGCCAATTTGGCTGATCAAGACATAGGGCCAGAATCCTGAGTAGTTAGTTCGAGCTGTCTGCTTTACTGCTTTGAGGTAAGGAGGATGAAAGCATTTATCAACATTTGGTAAAAAAGTTTGGTTTCATAGTCGAAATAGCCAAAATCAAGTTATTAACTTATTTCTAAGCTTGTGGAGCAGCTTCTGTATATTTAGTTTAGTTTACCAAATACTGTCTGTCTTTGGAAAACCTTTACAGCGCCTGAATACAGTGGTGTCGGTGTTCTTGTGCAAACGAGAACCCTTAACTTAGTGAATTTTGAATGTCATTTGTCTTGAAGTTATCTAGACCAGAATTAAATGTCTGTAATTTTTGTATTTTTAATGCATTAATATAAATAATAACACACCAAGTTTTTTAATCCTATTACATGCGAAAACCAACATTCAAGGAAGGATTATGCCTTTTCGTCTTCTTATATTATAGAGATTCTGTAATTTTTGTATTTTTAATGCATTAATATAAATAATAACACACCAAGTTTTTTAATCCTGTTACATGCGAAAACCAACATTCAAGGAAGGATTATGCGTCTTCATATATTACATATTTGTATACGAGATATCATTATTTTCTATGACCAATGAAGAAGTTATCCCTTTCCCATAGCTAAAATTAGAATTAGGTTTAGGGTTTTAAAGTTCTATTTGAACCTTCGTGATGCTTACAATTGTTTCTAATGGACTTTTTGAACCTTCATGATGCTCACAATTGTCTCTAATGGACTCCCACATTACTGACTTCCCATATTTAAATTAGAATTAGGTTTAGGGTTTTAAAGTTCTATTTGAACCTTCGTGATGCTTACAATTGTTTCTAATGGACTTTTTGAACCTTCATGATGCTCACAATTGTCTCTAATGGACTCCCACATTACTGACTTCCCATATTTTTATAGTGATCTAACAATTGTCTCTAATGGACTCCCACATTACTGACTTCCCATATTTAAATTATGGTGATCTAACATGGTCACAATAGGCTTTTCTCATCTTAGTGGTGACCATGTTAGTTAACCATAATCTGAATATGGGAAGCTAGTAACATGTGAGAGACCATTAGAGACTTGTCTACTTGCAAAATAAAGTTGAAAATAAAGTTTAGTAGTAGGAGACTCTCACATACCAAACCTTATAAAATAACATGTCGGTGTAAAAAATGGTGAAATATATAATCTTGTTTCTTAGAAACTAGGTATGGATCACAGAAGCCTAAATTCGAGATATAATCTTTACATCTGTTTATTCATTCTAATTATCTTTTTTGTGCATCAATTTTGTAATCCTCAGTAAAGTAAGTATATAGCAATGTAGAGGTGTTAAAAATAGTGAGATGTGATCCATTCTAATATTGCTTTTTGTGCATCAATTTTGTAATCCACATTAGAACAAGTATAAAGCAATGTAGAGGTGTAAAAAATGGTGAGAGATGTGACCCATTTTAATTTCTATTGTGCATGAATTTTGTAATCCTCAGTGAAACAAGTATAAAGCAATGTAGAGGTGTAAAAGATGGTGAAAGATGTGATGATTCCTTTTATATCTCTTTTCAGTAAGACTTCTTGTTATGTGCATCAATTCTATAATCCTTAGTAGAAGGGTGTGTACATTGAAATTGATAGATCTACATATGCTTGGGATAGATTCTTGTTTTGAAATAGACATGGAATATGTAGCTTTTATAAGAGGAAAATAAGAACCCACTAGTGATATATTTTGAAAAGAACAATGGAATTCATTATGGTATATATGTATATTGTAAATAGGCATGTTGAAGAAATATAGTAAAATTAACAAAAGGTGTTACAAAAAAGAAATTAGTGTGATTTGATAACCTATTTCTTAATTAGAAGAACTCAACAAAACTAGAAAATATTATAAGAAATGTTCACAGTGCGTTCTAGATATTGTAAAAAGTGGTGAGTTTTATTTTAAAAAACAAAATTTACAAAAAAGAAAAAAACAAAAAAAACGTATTAGATTTTATTTTAAAAAGTGGTTGCTAATTTTGTTTGCAAAAATATATTCAAATTGGAAAATAAAAGTCTCATCTAAAGTGTGAAGGTGGTTGTTTACCTTGATTATGTCATATTTGAATCAATTTATAGAACATCATTTTAAAAATGTGTTTGTGACCTTACAATTATGCAAGTTTTCAAGGAAAATATTGATAATGAGAAATCACATACTAGCTTTGATTTTTTCTACTTCAAAATCTAAACTATTTATCTTAGTTCAAAATCTTCTATGATAAGGAAGTATAAGTACCTTAAAATTCTCCCCTCGTTGCTTTCATGCATCATGAGAATACCAATATTGCATATGTATAATAAGTTTTAGATCATGATTAAAATGTGAATACATTGATTTAAAGTGTGTTGTAATATTCTTCTTACTCGTGATCTAAAGTGTTAATACTAAGTTGTAATATTCTTCTTACTTATTGAAACTTAAGGTCCAAATATTTTGTTAGTGTTTTATTCAAGATGTAATTAATTGGCCTCCATAAACAAATATTCTAATACACGTATCCAAATTACTTTACACTTTTATCCATTTACAATGTTATACAAACCTTCTTTATCTTGTCAATCAACACAAATACGCAATGGTATAATAACAATAAAATGCTTATGCATCACAATTTAGGTGTCCCATATGATTTTAACATCACACACATTAGGTTGAATTCTTGCTTATTGATTACGTTAGGAACTTGAATCCATTAAATCTATTTAATGTGGATACCTAAATTAGTTGGGCACACTTCACATATCTCAATCTCAAATTAACTCTTCCCAGGTCTTAAATTCCTAGGTTATTGAGTGCTTAAAGACCAAACTATGCCCCATCATAGCTTCTCCCAGATAGAGGTCAATTAAGATCCCAAACCACTTAAATTAACGAGAAAATAGATTTCCTCTTGATACATGCTAAGATTCTCTCCATATTCAACTCGAAACCAGTGATTTTATAGAAACTCAATGACTTAACACTGAAGTAAACAAATTGTGCATTGATAACAATCTAGTTGACATAGATTGTGTAGCAACAACATTCTAGGCTTCACATTGTTGTACACTGCTCATATTGGCATTGTACTCTTGAAATCCACTTTTGGAACTTTCACCTTCCAATGTGTTGATTCATGTTCTCTTTCATTCATGTTTGTGCTAATCAGTTCTTATCAATTAAAGTTTTGAACTTTTTTAAAAGAATAGATTGGAAGAGCTTATGGTGTGAAGTCCAAAGGAGCATGAATATAAATATTTTATTTTGTATATTTTTCTTGTATGCCTATGCTTGAATGTTTGTTAGTTTTGCCCATAACATGTCTATGTCCAAATGGTTCCTTGCTAGGGAAGGTTTTGTCCATGATGATTTCCATTGTATGTCGATATTGGTGTCTTCTACCAGTTCATGATATCACACAATTTGATACCATAGGTCAAATCCTTGAAGGAATACTTTAGTAGGACCCATTTTAAACTTTGGTATTGTGTCTTATTTGGCTCAACACCAATTTTGATACCACAAGCAATTGTTGAAAAATGTTCTTAGAATTTTCCAGTTTGCAATACCCATGACATAAATGTGATAAATATGATTTGGTTTGATTGGACCTTCCCCAAACACTTTCAAGTAGTTAGGATTAGACTCCTATACATATGGGTGCAAATTTGGATCCTTGTTCGGAAAACTCTTTGAACTTCACAAGTGCTTCTTAAAATATTCAAATGATGACACTACCTTAAAAGTGGTTCCAAGTGACACTTATTCAGTTGGTTAATTAATTTACAAGTGTAACAATTTTATTCAAGATAGAGTTTTTGTTTCATCATCACTCATAGAAAGTTAATCAAACTAGGTGCCATTATAGAATGCAAATCAATTTTCCAATGACCTAAATAGTCATGACGAACAAAATATTATTGTTTAAATTCACAAGCCTACATAATTCATAGGGATCAAATTATTCTTTTCCAGATCCCTAATTAGATAATTATCTCAATTTCTAAATTCTATCTTTATTTGATATTGGAACAAGGCCTCATCTTTCTTGTACTTAAATAGTAGATATCCAATTAATTACCATCTTCCCAATATGTTTATGCATATAGTTTCTTCACTGATTTGGTTCACACAATGAGCTTGATGTCAAGTATTTTTCTCATTGTTATTACAATTAAATTGTATCTTATGGCTATTAAATCTACCTCTAGTCATTTTGGATGGTAGAAGTGTCTTATTTTGCTTTTCTATTATTTCTTTAGCCTATGCAATATTTTGTGCTATTTGTGCTTTGGATGTAGTCCAATTAATTATAATGGAAAGAAACAAAATCAAGATCGATCCATAACCTCAAGAGGAATGAGATCCCTACACCTTACCTCTATAAGCACTAGGTGTTTATGCTAGATAGTCTCAAAATTAAGTATGTTAGAACATACTAGTCACATTAGTTAATGACCCTTTTTCTTATTTCCTACTTTAGTGGCCACATACTTCGAGTATTCAAATTCGAATCTTTATATTTGGTTGTTGACTTCTTATTAAATTAGAACTTTCAAATCTATTGATTTGAGTAATTTGACATTAGATATGAAGTGATAAAGTTCAATACAACACTTTCCCATTAGCAAGTACTCAAATTTGGGTCAAATTTAACTTTTAAGTACCTTCAAACCTTTTAGAAATTGACCAATCTACTTAAATTGTCTCAAATAGAATATATGCTCCATATCAAAGGACTTTATAGTAAGAGATCACACAATGATGGGGGAGCATACAACCATCCATGGTTTGAATAACGCGAGAGAGAGAGAGAGAGAGAGAGAGAGAGAGAGAGAGAGAGGATATTACTATTAAGGGTTACACCAAAATATAAGAATATTTCATTAGGAATTACATCAAATATTATAAAATTTTCTCAAGGGATATTATTAGAAGGTTATTTAGATTCCTCCTTGATGACAACTTCCTCAATTGCATTGTGGTCATCAACATGAAAACTTGGGCTCACTAAGTTTATCACTTGGATCATTGTCATTTGGTCATTCATACTATAATGTTCCAAACAATTTGCCCATCTTGCATTGCCTCACAAACAATATGACCTTAGATTTCAGTATGTTAGGTACTTCAATGAAAAAACTAATTTTTTTACCAATGTAATGGAATTTTGACTATCACAAATGATCCGAAATGGATTAGGTCCAAAGTTTGGTTTTAAAAAGGATACAAAGCTTTGAAAGTTTGTTAGCCTAGTTTGTGGATGGGCCATTTTTTTTTTTTTGGTTTAAAGGTCAAGAATCCAATCACAATGGTAAGTTGAAGTTATTTGTCCAATTGAATAATTAGTTAGTGTAATCTACTACTCCAAGGGGTTGTATATTATGGATTTTAAATAGAGTTTATGCGAGAACGTTAGGTTATGGTGCTACAACACATTCATGAATAGTATCCTTAGTACACTCGGTTTATTGCTTCTAGATATAAACTATGTATGAGCGAAAACAACGTTTGACGTTTTGGGTGGACACTCTACCCATCATCAGGGACATAAGAAGCTAGAGAAAGATGATAATGGAGTGCTAGGAATAAGAATAAATAGAACCATGATTTATAGTCTTTGAAACTTGTCATAGTAAAGTAGTGTGTCCCACCTATGGGATTTTAATTAGGCACATGTTAGCAAAGAACTAGCCAAATTCCTAACAACATTTTGACAACTAGTTGAGCTAACTTCTTGGTCTTATATATGACATGCTCACTAAATACCTTATTAATTTAGAAGAAAGTATCTATCTTACTAGTGCATTTGATTGTCAAATTGGGGCTTTTGCTTATGAAGTATTGCACAAGGTATATGTCTATCTTAAGAACTTGTTTAAAGGATGAATTCAATTATGTTTTCCTAATCTAACTAGACATCCAATTTTAGTTACAAGAAACATAACATTAAAATAATGAATGTAGAAAGCATAGTAATTTGCAAACAATTGTAATCTTAAATATTGATATCAATCAAATACATTCATTGTTTTGTAAAGACTACTAAATTGTTTAGTAACAAATATATATACATTTACTAAATTTATAGCAAATAGGAAAAATACTAAACTATGAGAAATACTAGAATTATTTACATAATAACAAGTAATACATCACCTCTCTCTTCAAATTGGGCCCCCACTCCCCCCAGATAAATGCATTGGGAAGATTTAGCAAGTAAGTACTAACTCAACACTCAAAACTAGTTCTACTAAGTTCATACATAGAAGAATAGGAAACAAAAATGAGCAAAGTATATTATATCAAAATATCTACAATAACTGATACATAATCTCTCCCTTCTCATAAAGGTTGATGTTACTTTTATGAGCATCTAATATAACAATCTTATGAACACTATTGACTATAACATTCTTGAGAATATAATATTTTGAAGCCACTCATGAAATAGTGCTAGAATATTTACAAAATTGAGTTCTTTGCATCTAACCCATGGATCAAGTAATGTACTTAACCAACACAATAAATTCGATAATAACTTGATGCATTTATTTACTTTAAAATAGGATCATGCACTAAAAACAATACAATGCGTCACTAGTAGGTGGGGTCATGGTTCTTCAACAATGAATCTACAACAAATGAACTCATGAAAATGAAGAGTATTATAGCATGTATTTAGAGATATTTAGAAATGGTCCTATAGCAATGGAATATCACAATCAACTGGATGGAACTCATGGGTCCATATTAGTGTTTCCAGAACAATGGGAATCAATAAATTGGAACGTAGATGTGAAACACTTGTAGCATGATATGTAACATTTCTGAAACCTACAAATTAGATACAAAGAATACAAATGTATTCCTAATAAATTAATATAACACAATGATACACCAAGCTATAAATGAGAGACTACTTTTGGAAAAATATGATAAGAATAGTTGGAAAAGGATATAAAGAGAATGGAACACATTGTAAAAGGATGCCAAAAAAGGTCTCATCATCTCCACCCTACTAAATCTATTTCCATCCTTTTATAGTTTGATTTTAATAAGAATCAATATGTGCATGAGTTTAATGGAGGTTCCTCATATTTTAAAAACGATGGCCACCCTCATAACCCAAATAATATCCTCTCTTCCTCTCATTCATATACCAATAACTTTTTTCTCCATGCAGTGTACGTTTATAGAAGTGTTGATACTTTTGTGCAAGGAACCACATCAAAGGAAGGTGAAACTTTAGTCCAATCTAGGTGGGACCATATTATTTCAAACATGTTATGTATCTTTCTATTATATCTTCAACTTTATTTAGGCGTAGTGCTATTTGTAATACAAAGCCTTAATTATTTTCTTTAATTTGTGATTGAACTTCATAGTTGTGCTATAATAGTGTTTCAAATGATACTTATACAATGCCAATCCTCTTATTGATTTTTTATTGGTTAGCTCAGGGATCACTAGAGTTTGGATTGCATCTTCTTCAACATTCTCTAGAAAGTTTTGTATTGGAATTTTAGTAAGATCTTCTATAAGCTATTATAGACATATTTGGGCACTGCAACCCCAATCACATATGTCCATAAACCAAGGGCTTATAAACCTCTAAAAGTGTTGTTTCATACCCTAAAGGAACAAGGTCAGCTGATTACATCATCTCCCAGAAGTTCTCCATGAAAAACTACTCAGAACTGGTCAAAACTGGGCCATACAGACTGCTCCATGCATAGGGTGCGATGCATCTCACCTATTACACATGGGGGGTGCGATGAATACTGGAAAGCCCTTCTGTAGGGTGTGATGAGCGAGAGCAGACAAATGACAGAAGCAGTTTTCTAGGTGGAAACGCAAAGAATCTTCTAGAAACTGCTCATATGACACTTGCCTCTTTGAATTCGCCCAGGGATGAGTAAGAGATCTGAAATCTCCAAGTGGAACCAAGAACTATCAGTGAAATGACACTAATCAAAATCCCAGAAGCTGACTCACTCTCCTGTAAACATCTATATATGGATCCCTCATTCTAGAGATCCAGAGGCTGGAATTTTGTAATTTGCAAGGAAGTGTTGTTGGTTTCTCTTTGAATACATTGTTGGGTGATCTTGCTTTGTATGAGGTGAAGAGGGCTTTCATACTGGGAGGATGATGCTGGATCAGACAACTTGGTTGTAATCCTCTCTTCTACTACTTCTATCAATAACGCTATTTGAGTTTTCCTCCATATGCTTGTATATCTTTGAATCTTGTATTTGTATATGCATTTATATGGTTAATGTACATCTGATCCTACATTGTTTATGGTTATAGATCTCTATGCTTTGATGGTATTTCGTTGCTTTGAATCTACAGGTGTTCTTTGAAGCGGGACAAGTGAGAAAGGAGTGGCGAAATCTCTATCAAAGGAGAGAGGAAACAAGCAAGGAGACTAGTGAAAGACTGAGGTTGGTACTCTCTGCTTCTCTCTCATCTATCTCTCATAAAGGAAAACACAAGTAACTTTAGTTTGCTTGTTTCTAAGATAGCTACCCGTCTTAGTGAGACTAGCAGCTCTGAATGGACACTAGTTTTCCCGATAACATTGTTGTGAGGAAAAATGCCTATGCAGGACGATCCTATCCACTTAAGGTGTGACAGTGCCTTAGCAACAAACAGAGACAACTATTCTAGTATTCTTCCTTTATGAATTAAGAATGAAGAGAGAGATGGATGGACTAACCGGTGTCTTCCGTTTGTCCCTCGATCCGGCTTCTCTTCTCTTGGAGAGTTCCCAGCTACTTGCCTTCTCACTCGCCCAGCTTCAAGAGGTTTCTGCAAGATCACAAGAAGAGAACACTACACAAGACATGGATTCATATTCATAACTAGTTCAGGATTAGAAATAAACTAAACATACTAATGCAATCATACATTAAGAATACATCAATATATAGGAGAAACCAAGATAGATTTATTGATGAATAACAAGGTTTAGGAAGAGATACAACCCAGAGGGCCCCAATCCAGCATCTCCTTCCCAGCAAATGGAATTCCTATCTTCACCCCCTTCAAAGCATTAAGAACCCAATGATTCCAATCTCAAACCAACAACAATTCTTTGCAATAACAAAATTCCAGCCTCTAGATCTCATGGAGGAGAGATCCATATATAGATGTTTGGAGAGAGGATGAGTCAGCTTGAGATCTGACTAGTGTCCTCTCCCTCTGTCAGTTCTTGATTCCACTTGGAGGTTCTTGCTTCCACTTGGAGATTTGGAACCTCTTACTCATCACCAGTCGAATTCCCTGAGGCAAGTGTCATTTTGGAAGCTTCCTGGGTTCTGACACCTTGAGAAATGAACTTGCCACATGTCCACTCTTGCTCAGCGCAGGTAGCCAGTGTTGCCTTTGACATTCAGCGCAGGTAGCCAGTGTTGGCTTTGACATTCAGCGCAAACAGCTAGTGTAGCCACTGAAATGATCCTGAATTGACTTGTTTTTGAGCAGTTTCTGGTGGAGAACTTTTGTGAATTGCTGTGGTTTGTTAGCCTTGTTCCTCTAGGGGTAGGAACAACATGTTTAGGGACTTTGGATCCCTTAGATTATGGACATTTCATGCTCAATGCTGTAAGGCACAAAAATGTCTATAACAGTTGCCCCCTAAAGTATGAGGCCGTTTATCGGGTGAAATGCTTTATCAGGGGGATCCGAAGTTCATCCAATGCTGGGAGGAGACCTGTAATAAGATACAATACAATACATTATTTTTCATACTGCTTTCATGATCTAGTTGAGGCGGGCATTCCCATGCTCAACTTTATAAATTCATTTTTCTGTACATAGAACAAACAATCGTCTGATGGTAGACTGATAATTTTGATGAAATTATCATCCTTTGAGTAGGATGATTATCTGCTGCAATGATGTACATGTCAATGTCTTTATCTTTCCTGAATATATATCGCAGCCCGGATGGATGAAACTAGATCCGGGGTCTTCAAACTCGTTCGATCTTCACTCTAAGTACAAGTCGATCCATGTGAGAGATGTTCTGAAGTCGAACATGGAAAGACATCGCTTGATTACCGGTCAATGATGTAAACCGTTAACAAGCGCGAGAGGAATCACCGATAATGATAATGACCCTCAAGGTACTGCAGTACAATTCACGTGGTATGAATAAAGGACTTGGCGTCGAACACCACGCAAAATCTTTCGGTCGAAGGTCATTGATGTATACCTGTCGCCGGAAGTGAGAAACTTGCCATTGAGGCATGCAAGCTTCAAAGTACTGGAGGGGTTGTTCCTAGATCAACTTCTTGGATAATGAGCTGATGTCGACAAGAAGCGATCCGTCAAAGGAGGGCCTTAATGAATCCCACATCAGTGACACGGAACGGAGCTAATGATTTTGATGGAGGTGAAAACGATCTGTGACATATGATTCAGGGTGGCGGTCATGAAAGGATGAAGGATAATGTATGGCAGTGGATGGGACACTGTTGACTTTTCTGAATGACTTCTCTTGAACATATGGCGACACTGATGCGATTGATCGGTAGCATTACCCCAAATATGGATGGTATGGCGAGACCATGGATGTGACCGGTGAATGAAACAACCCAAACCGATTGTGGTACGGAGGAAAAGTGTCATGTTCAAGAGCGACTTGCTACCATCAAAGTTTTCTTTAGTTTCTCCCAATTTTTCCCCAGTCATTGCTGACCAGTACCTCTTTATTTTTGTCAAGCTTGAGGAGGATAACATATGCTTGTTCTATAACCTGCCCTTCGGGCAAGCCCATCGCTATGTTTTAACGAGCCTAGCGATAGTGAAACTCGTTCTCGTCTAAAGACAAGTTTGTCGCTATTTAATGATTTTAACGAGTCTAACGACAAGGATAACTCAGTCCTTTTCATTTTTAGAGAGTCTGAAAAGGTACATAAAGTTAACTCCAAAGGTCCTTTTTCGTCATCTAATCCCTTAATTCCGAAAAAGTATAAAACAATACAGAAGGGATGAGTTTTCGATAGTTTTAATGAGCCGAATAAAACAAGCGCTCGATCTTTTTGTGCAATAATCCCTCAGGTCCAAAAAGATTAAAATCTAGAGGAGGGATAGCACTTCTGGTCGCTTTAACGAGCTGGAAGGCCAAAACTCGGCAATCTTTTCATATTTTACGAGTCAGATGAAAAGAGCTTAAAGAAGACTCGTCTTTTGAGGAACGAGTGATAAACAGGGTTAGCAGCTGATTCCAGGTACAGGTTGGAATTTTCCAATCATGGCAGTGTCACAAGGATGGCTAGGTGAAATCACTCTTCGCAGCTGTTCCTCAAAATGGGTAAACAATCATATAGAGGTGAACGATCGGCCAAATGAAAAGTGGAGGTGACGGTGCAAACACGACCAAGGCTTTAATGACTGATGATATTACATTCACAGTGGTTATTTACCGAGATAGTTCATTTTTTAACGAGCTTAAACGCGGGTGGAAACATTTGCTCGGTCTTATGTTTATTTTTTAACGAGCATGAACTATGTGCTAAAACTGCTCGGATCTTGCATTTATTTTTTAACGAGCATGAACTGTGTGCTAAAACTGCTCGATCTTATGTTTATTTTTTAACGAGCATGAACTATGCGCTAAAACTGCTCGGATCTTGCGTTTATTTTTTAACGAGCATGAACTGTGTGCTAAAACTGCTCGATACCCTGTCATATGATAAGAGTGTCTCATTGAGATTCTATTTTTTATGGAGCTTCATCTCACAAAGCTATGCCCCGCATCCTTTCTTTGTGCAAGTTAGGAAACGGCTAACCCAAAAAACAGATAAATAACCGCTCTTTACTTGCACTCCAAAAGGTTTGCATGCCTCGAGGTATAAAGTATGATTTCAAGGTTACCTCTACTTCTTTTCTGTCAAAACAATTGTTTTAATGAGAGAGGCTTACCTCTTTCAGGTTACCCAAAGATTGTCTCGTTAATCTTTCAAACAAAACACTTCCTCGGCAATGTCTACCGAAATAGACAAAGGTGAGCGACGATGCCCGCCAACTCACATAACTTTGACAAAAGAATCTTATTCTAGAATAACCCTCTTCCAGCATGGGTGGGGTACAGACTAGTCATATTCTCCCGCGGAAACCTACCGTATACCCAAAGTTTTCCTGCCGAAGCAGACCAGGACGCATGCCCCCTGGGTTCCAGTCATATCCTCCCGGATTACTCGCGCTCATCAGGAGGACGGACCGTGGGTTGAGACATTTCTTGCGTGAAAAGACCATTTAGGGATGGTACATGACTATTTGCGATGCGTGATCCGGGAAATGAAAGTTGGTCCACGAGCTTGACCACTCTTCCTTCATGCGGAAAACACATTACTCTAAAGAGTGAGGAGACGATGGCTCCCATGCAATATATATAGTCTCATCCAAGGAGTAGGTTATAATCCAAGGGTCCTTGAACGACCATCACGTTCATTTTAACGGTCTTCCCTTTCAATGTTATGGGTACATTGGGGAGGATCCCTAAAGGTCGACTGGTTCCTTTATCAAAGCCTGATAGATTTCTCATTTCAGGCAAAAGCGCTGGCGAACCAAGCGCTTTCCAAGCAATAGAGGAAAGGATACTCACAGATGCCCCCTCATCAATGATAGTGCCAGCCATTACCATTCTGTATATTTGAACGATAATTCTGAATGGTATGCTTGCTGGCAACCGGGGTCTGCCCAGTTGGTTCCAGTCGAACGAGACAACTAGGTTGCTTGGTGGTGGGACCGAATAGACGGCCGGATATGACTCTGACGAAGTTCCTTCCTGCGATAAAGGAATGGGCAAATTGCCCCCTTGTTCGTCGGAGTCTGTGTTGATGAAGAGAATTTGGACGGTGTCGTCTTTATTCTCCTCTGTGATGGTATCATTCGAAGATAGAGCCTCTGAAGGCAAAACCGGGTCAACTGCCGCCTCAACCTTTTGAATTTCGTCAGGCATGGATCCAGACGGTTCATCTTCAATGATAGGTGCTTCGGCTGACCACCTGGGCGGGCCAGCCGGGTTCTCAACTAGTGAAGGACTTGGCAGGAGTTTTTGATATCCAGGAGGAAGTTGCGCTCGTAAAATCGGGCGATCTTCCAAAAATCTTTTAGCCTCGTCTAAGAAGGGACAACGGTGGATGGCGTGATCGCCTTCACATAGTTTGCAGGGAAATCTAGATTTCCCTCTCTGTCCTGGGACTTCACTTTCACTAGTCGACGGTGAGCTGTCAACATGGCTATCAGAGGTCGACGCTACCGAATTGTGCAAACGGGGAGACCAGTCCCTTAGTATCCGAGGGATGCAGGGACATTCTCTGTGGAAGTGGTCTCCCTTGCATATGACACATGGCCATTTAGGCCTAGTCAGTGCTGTGTGTGGATTTTTGTCAGACGACACTTGTTTGCCCCTAGTTGCTTTTGGCTCCTTCTTCTTCTTCTCTTTCTTCTTCTTTTCCTTCTTCTCCTTAGGAACTTGGTTTTTTGTTTTACCAGTTCCGTCAAGCGAAGAGGAAGGAGGAGAGGAAGAATTAGATGAAGTAGAAGGCTGGTGGGCAACTCTGGTCTGGTCTAACTGTTGACTCGACTGTTCAGGAATAGTGGTGGTTTGAACGACATTGGTTGAAAAGAGCCAGACCGGCAGGCCAATTGTTAGTCCTGGAAGCGACAATGTGGCCATATGGGGCGCACCAACATCTCCCCAAGAGGAGAAGGGACTAGGATTTCCACCAAGGGGAATTCCTTGGTTGGTGTGCTCCATTTTTCAACCTAAAGATCAACGCAGGAATAAAGGGTGATTGTTCTGTTTAAAATAAATTTTAACGACGCTTTAGACACAACTTGCTTTTTCAATTTTAAAGAGTCGAGAAAAAGCTAAAGATGACTCTAGTCTCCTTCGATGTTTTAATGAGCCCGAAGTGACAAATGCTCGGATGGACTTTTTCTGTTATAGAGTCTGAAAAAGGCCAAAAGGAACTGCTCTGGAGTTCTAGGCAGAGGGTGTGCCAAACTTTTCGCAAAACCGCATAATACTTTTTAGGGTACGGGCGGTCGATCTTCCTGAATGCTGTGTTCAGTGCATTGCGATCAGTAGGGCGGCCGACACGGCTTCCTAAGGATAAAGGTTTTATGCCTATAGGGGTCTCCCAATATATATGCGACGGTACGTGGGAGCACAATCCGTACTGGCGCTATCGTCCCTCAGGAGGAATCACCCACCATCCACGAGATCGACAGTCACCAGGCTTTACGACGCCGGAACACGTCTCTAGCCTAGACCTCTATGTTGTGCGTTATGTTGCAAAGCGTTGTTAAGTTCATTCAATTTATTTTAGGTTGATCTTTTTAGAAGTTTGCCTTTCAAGGTTCACCACGAGATGTATGATACAATTCCTAAATGTAGTCTAAAGATGATAAGCAAGCTTTATATCTTTTCAACTTTGAAAATCCTAGCTACTAAGGGAAAAGAAAGACACCATCTTTTCTCAAAGAGAAATCAGCACACTCTAATGCACTTTTCCTAAATCAGACATGCAAACTATCAGGATGCAAATGCACAATGCAGGTGTTTGTTTTCCGCTTTCTTAGTATTGATGCCTACAAAGAAAGCTTTTTGTACAACTTTGAATTTGCTTTTAAATGACAATTACAAACAAGTTTGCTTTTTCGAAATCAGAGAGGGTAGAAGAGATTACAACACTTAACGATTTTCGAAATGAATACTTGTTTCGACACTTAAAAGAGAAAAACTCAAACCAATAAGCAAGAGTAAATGTATAATCAACTGCAAACAGCCAATGAACTCTCTCCTAAGATCATAATCAACAGATCTGAATCAAGGGCTACAGGATGATTATTTCACTCATGCAAAGGAAAAATGCAAATGATGCCACAAACACATAAAAACACTCAAAGTATTTTTGTACAAAAGGAGGCGGAATTTAAGCAGAGAAAAGGAGTTATTAGACTGGTACCTATGCTGGTTACAGGCTGCAAAAATCAGAGATAAAAACAAGGCAAAACAGAGCAGAGAACCCCAGCTGCACAAGGGCAAACTAGTTTAGCGTAACCTCAATACAGGGGTTTTGACATTCAGCGCAGGTAGCCTTCACGGGACCTGCGTTGAAATGCATAATCCCTTCACTGGGTCTGCGCTGAAGGAGAAACTCTCGTTTCTCACTGGTTCTGGGTCACAGATTGCTATTTAATCTACTGTTTCAGGCCAAATCAAAGCAACAAGCAAGGTGTAATCAAAGGGATGCTTTGAGAGAGTACTAAGATCTATCACAAAGGATCATCAAATCATTTGTGAGTCCATTGTTCAGATCATAGACAAGTCCAGTGATTGGATCAAAGTAGCAACTGTCTACTTTGCATCCGGGAAAAACGGATGCAGTTCGATTGTTGCTGTCGAGTCTATGAAACAAACAATGATAGAAACACAAATAAAATGACTAAACAGATCTCCCCAGCGGAGTGGCCAATTTGTTGTGGGGAAAAATGCCTGTGCAGGACGATCCTATCCACCTAAGGTGTGACAGTGCCTTAGCAACAAACAGAGACAGCTATTCTAGTATTCTTCCTTCATGAATTAAGAATGAAGAGAGAGATGGATGGACTAACCGGTGTCTTCCGTTTGTCCCTCGATCTGGCTTCTCTTCTCTTGGAGAGTTCCCAGCTACTTGCCTTCTCACTCGCCCAGCTTCAAGAGGTTTCTGCAAGATCACAAGAAGAGAACACTACACAAGACATGGATTCATATTCATAACTAGTTCAGGATTAGAAATAAACTAAACATACTAATGCAATCATACATCAAGAATACATCAATATATAGGAGAAACCAAGATAGCTTTATTGATGAATAACAAGGTTCAGGAAGAGATACAACCCAGAGGGCCCCAATCCAGCATCTCCTTCCCAGCAAATGGAATTCCTATCTTCACCCCCTTCAAAGCATTAAGCACCCAATGATTCCAATCTCAAACCAACAACAATTCTTTGCAATAACAAAATTCCAGCCTCTAGATCTCATGGAGGAGAGATCCATATATAGATGTTTGGAGAGAGGATGAGTCAGCTTGAGATCTGACTAGTGTCCTCTCCCTCTGTCAGTTCTTGATTCCACTTGGAGGTTCTTGCTTCCACTTGGAGATTTGGAACCTCTTACTCATCACCAGTCGAATTCCCTGAGGCAAGTGTCATTTTGGAAGCTTCCTGGGTTCTGACACCTTGAGAAATGAACTTGCCACATGTCCACTCTCGCTCAGCGCAGGTAGGCAGTGTTGCCTTTGACATTCAGCGCAGGTAGCCAGTGTTGGCTTTGACATTCAGCGCAAACAGCTAGTGTAGCCACTGAAATGATCCTGAATTGACTTGTTTTTGAGCAGTTTCTGGTGGAGAACTTTTGTGAATTGCTGTGGTTTGTTAGCCTTGTTCCTCTAGGGGTAGGAACAACATGTTTAGGGACTTTGGATCCCTTAGATTATGGACATTTCATGCTCAATGCTGTAAGGCACAAAAATGTCTATAACAAACATAAGCTCAACATGTTCTTGAGCAGGAGGAATTGCTTATGTGACAATTGGTTCAAAATAAAACACACCATCCATAGGAAACCCAAAATTGGAGAAAGCCTAGCTAGAGGGTGAGGCCTATGCTCTAGACATGTGAAGACAAAAAAAGGGGAACTCACTATGGAGTTTCCTATGATACTATAACCTAAATGGATGTTAAAAAATCTTATTCATACAATATTAGGCTCTCAAATCCCACTACTATATTCCCTTCTCAACTATGGAATAAGTACATTGCTAAAGAATTAAACCTTTTCTCCTCCCAGCTACCTAGTTTTTAGCATAGCATGATAGTTGTAGGGTTAGTGCTTTTGCATTCCTTAACCATAAATTAGTGATAAATTTTGGGTGTTATGCAATATTTTTTAAATTACACATGTGGATAGCCCCATATGTTGTTATTCCACAAGGTAGGTCAACTTGCAGGAGGCATCAATTCCACATACAAGTTGTAATTGAGGTGATTTTCATACCATTGGAAGGAATTCATGTGTATAACAACTTTGGGGGGTAAGAGATATACTCACAAATGCTTTACCCCCAAAAATGTCATTTGATGTCTCAAAATGGCTAGCGAAGGTTATGGACCCCAAAATTTCAAACTAGAATCTACCACTAAATGGGCATAGGTCAATTCTTCCAATTTTTTCCCCCAAAAAGTACAAATATAAATGAATAATTATATAATGATCCATTTCTATCAAATATGGATTCTAAAACCCTATTAGTGATTTCCACTTTCCCATTAGTTTGTGCATGGTATGGTGTATATGTTCTATGCCAAATCTGCTATTGCTTTGTGATGGATTAAATGAGTTTGAAAGTAAACTAAGTTCCTTGATATGTAACAATTTCCTGTGGTACACCAAAGTGGAAAAAATATATCCTCATTGAGAAAATATACCACTACTTGTTCCATGGACATTTCTTGGAGGGGATTGTCGACTTAGTCAACTAGCCCAATCGAGTCGACTTATAAGAATTGTATTGTAAGTAGGTCAACTCTCTAATTGAGTTGACTAACAAAGTCGGTTTGGTACAATCAGCTTAGATGCTTAAATTTTTATGTACCCAAATCAAAATAACAAAAAAAACATAAGAAGAAATGGATCAATGACTTGATAATATGCCACTTCGAGGGGGAAACCTCCTTTTGCATCACATAACTGAACAATTCTTGGATGAATCAAATGACATGATCTCCTTGGTATATATAGGAGTCCAAAGGGTCAAAATATAATTAGGGTATACATAAAAATAATAATGCAAGGGCACAACAATAACAATAATGGGCTTATATGGGGCACACCAATAACAATATAGGGGCTACACTAGTATTATATGGACCTAACATTCCCATATCCTTAAAAAAAGTGCTGTCCTCATTGCTTGAGTAGTTATGGATGCTTATGTATAGAATATTCATCCTTCCATTTTGAATCTTCAACAGGTAAATTCTTCCACTTAATCAAGTACTCTAAAAATGATCAATTATGTAGCTGCTAGATTCTTATTTTCGTGATTGCTTTAGGCTCCAATATAGTTTTTCCTTCCTCATCAAGTTCTGGCAATATAGCTTGAATTGGGAGCTTGTCACCTATAACCTTCTTTAAGCATGAAACATGGAAACTTGCGTGTACTTGTGAAGATGCAGTAAGCGCCAATTTGTATGGCATAGTACAAATATTTTGTAACAACTTAGAAGGGCCACAACACTTGGGTGATAATTTATTATCCTTTTTAGCTTCTCATATGCTTGTTGTTTCATTCGATGCTGTGCCAAAGTCAGGTTATCCTTTAAGAGTTGAAGAATTTGTTGTTGATGCTCGATGTGATATTCCACTGCATAAACCATTGAATTGTCTCTTAGAGATGATGTGATGGATGGTGGATGATATCCATAAAGCACCATAAATGGGGTCATTTTTGTTGCAGTATGGAAGCAAGTGTTATACCACCATTCTTCTAGAGGTAACCAAATGATCTTTGGGTTTCCATGTAGCTTTTGGACTATTTCCACAAATGCAATAACGAATGTAATGTCTTTGGAAGGACGATATAGTCCACAAACGTGTGCATATTTGGTAAGTCTATCCATTACTACCATGATAACACTCTTTCCTTTAGACTTGGGTAGACTTGTGACAAAATCCATTGAGACCTCCTCCCAACATTGACTTGGAATGGATAATGGTTGTAGAAGACCTGTGGTCTTAATTGTCTCAACTTTATTTTGTTAGCAACCCAAACATTCCGCCACAAACTTCTGAATATCATATTTAAGGCCATCCCAAAAAAATTCCTTCTCGATCCTATGGTAAGTTTTTAAAAATCCCAAGAGCCCTCATCTAGGAGAGGTGTGTGATTCCAAAAGAACCTTTTTTTGAGTTGGGAGTTCTTACACAGAAATAAACGATCTTTGTACCATAATGAATCATTTTTCCAGATAAATGTATTAGATGCACTAGGATCTTGCTACAACTTTTGAATGAGTGTCCACACATTTTTGTCATTCTTTCATTCATCCTTTGTTTTAGTCATCCAATCAGGTTGGATAATAGAAATGGCATAGGGTAATGCCTCCATATCCTCATCCTTTCTTAAGAGTGCATCTCCAACAACATCTTCCTTCCCATTTTTGTAGATGATTTCAAAGTCATAACCCAACATCTTATTGACCCATTTTCCTCTCTTTTAAAGATAATCTTTGTTCCAAGAAGTATTTAAGACTCTCATGATCTATTTTTACCTTGAAGTGTCTTCCCATTAGGTAAGGGCGCCATTGCTTTAGGGCATGTAGTATTTCCAACATTTCCTTCTCACAAATAGGTTTGTGTAAATTATTTCCCTTGATTCGATGACTTTTAAAGCCAACAAGTCTTTCTTCTTGCATTAAAATAGCACCAATGCCATTCTTGAGGCATCACATTCCACAGTAAAGGATTTTGTGAAGTCTGGTGTAGCTAAGACCAGAGCTCGACACATTGTCTCTTTAAGATGTTCAAAGGCCTTAGTTTCTTCTGGAGTCCAAGAAAATGCATCTTCCTTTAGCAATATATTAGAGGTGCTGCTATTTTCCCATAATTCTTAACAAACTTGCGATAATACCCTGTCAAAGCAAGAAATCCTTGAAGAGGCCTTAAGGTTGTGGGGATTTTCCATTCCTTTATGGATTTAATTTTATTATGGTCTACATTAACACCCTCGTGAGATATAATATGACTTAAATATTCCACATCTTGTACCCCAAAGAAACATTTGGAGGGTTTTGCATACAATTGTTTCTCCTCCAATAGCTTGAGCACCCTGTCAACATGTTGAACATGATATTTCCAAGACTTGTCATAGATAAGTATATCATAAAAAAATGCTAACAAAAATGTTCTAAGGAAGGGCTTGAAAGTGAAATTCATCAAACCTTGAAATGTGGAAGGTGCATTTTCAATACAAAAAGGCATGACCAAAAATTCATAATGACCTTCATGAGTTCCAAAATGTTGTTTTTGGAATGTCTTCTATCTTCATTCCAATTTGATGATATATTGAATAAAGATCCAACTTGGTGAAGTAAATTTCTCGATGTGATTCATCCAACAAATCATCAATGACAGGAATGGGAAAGTTAACTTTAATAGTGAGCTTGTTGAGCTCTCTATAATCCAAACACATGCACCATGATCCATCTTTCTTGTGCATCAATAATATTGGAGAAGAGAAAGGTCTTTGGCTAGGTTGAGTTATACCTGCCTCTAGCATTTATGCAACCGTATGTTCATTTTCACTCTTATGGGAATAGGGTATCTGTAACGTCTGATATTTGGAGGAGAAGAAGACATAATTCTATACAACGAACTACCACAACCTTCTATGAATTGGTTTGTCGAATATATAGACAAAGGGTGTAAAAGAAATGACAGATTAACAAATTTTGTACTAGTCAAAGATGACAAGCAAGAAAATATCCCATAGATAAGGCATTTACCAGCTGTCGAGAATGACAATTAAGACCAGTCGACCAATACTAAGGAACTAGAAAAGACTCAACCTCCTCTAGCAAAAATGGGATTGAACCACATCCCCCTCTATGAATATGATGAGGACCCAAAGAAACATTGGTTTGTTTGTGAGAAGTTATGGACTACCAATGATATCAATGACAAAGATAAAAAAATGACCCATTTTGTAGCAACTCCCTGAAAGAGATCCCTCACTTGGTTCATGAACTTCATAGAAAATCAACCAAAAAATAAAAATGATATCGAAACCAACTTATTTTACTTATTTAAAGTGCAAGATTTCAATCATCATGCAACACGAAAATTAAAAGAAATAAAACAATTTCCACATGAAATAGTTAGGGAATACAACAAAGGTTCAAGGATTTTCTAAGTAAAATCCCTTACATTATTGATGACACCCTATTAGTGTAATGGTACGTTATTGGGTTTCTGCAGAAAATCAGAGAACCTCTGAGAATGCATGAAATCCAAACTTGTGAATAAGCCTTGAAAATGGCTCAGCACATCGAGACAAACGTTGAAGGGAAATCATGTTCCCTAACAACTGACAACAAATTGGAAGAGAAAATTGAATAATTACAATAGTACTTCTTGAATCTAGCCCTGTAGAAAAATAATATCTTGTGCACTCAGACTGTAGAAGCGGAGGACACGTTAAAGACAATTGTAAGTTCATTGACTACTTTGATTAAGATTTTCATCGAGTCCAAACATATACATATTTTTATATCTACTTGGTTGTGTCAAGCCACAACACTAGAGAATTCCAATACAATATACAAAATGTTAAACCTAAATGGTGTGCATCTGCGAGGGTAATCGCCATTCTACACAAGAATATTAGCTAAATGCCAAAAAATAAGCCCAATTGTCATGCTGTCTATCACACTTAGGCATTAGATTAGTTTAATGATGCACCCATGCATGAGGCAGATCTGGGGGATGTCGAGGAGGTTATAATGATTGAGGTTGTGGCTGAGGTCAAGGTTAAGGAAGGTTATTGATTTACGTCTTGGAAAGAATGCCACATAATGCCTAGCTTCCCTTTGATGGAAAAATTGATTTATGATTATGTAATATGTGTGGCTTGGGTGATCTTTATCTAAAAGATCGCCCCAAAACTTTGTTGAAATGTGGCAACAAGAATATTCCAATTTTAGTTTGTCCTTGAATTAAAATTCGAATTTAGTCTCACCAGCTGCTTGAAAAATAATTAATTAATTCATCTTGAGTTAATTAGTTGGAGAAATTCAAGCTAGAAGTCTTTGTGAAGTCATGCAACAGTTATCCCTTAAATTAAGGAGATTATCCCTTGATTAAGGAGATAAGATTGAGTTGTATTTGAGTTTTAATTAGTTAGCTTAGTTTACTAAGTTAAGTCTAGTTAAATTAGTTCCAAACTGTTTGAGGAACTAATTGTGAGTTCAGTCAGTTAATGCATGCATGCATCCAACTAGTGTACTCTAGATAACTGATGATTCTCTCATCATTAACTCATGCATGTCTATTCAGAGAAAGACCCAGTTGAGATTAAAGACAGGGACAATGTACTATCAGTTCCATGAGTTTTCCTATAAACAAAAGTCATGCATGCAGAAGGAATTCATTCCTTGACGATTGCATAGTTTTATAGGGTGTGAGATTAGTGTGAGTGATCAATGTTACACTTAGTAACAGTAGGATCACCCAGGAGAAACAACACAAGGAAATAGGAGATCAGGAGAGAAAAGGAGAAGGCTTTTGTGTTTAATTCTGATATATTTCAAACTTGTAATGATAATACAGATAGTGGGGGTTTTAGTTGAGGCTTTCCCCTAAGTATTCTTTTGTGTTCATGTGCATTGATTCTTCTCTTGTTATATGTGTTTCGCTTGATCTTGCTCAAATCTATTAAACTTCCGCTAATTTCTTATAGAAGTAGATTAAAGTATTTTTCTTTAGCTATATTGCATTATCATGTTAATCTACAGTGAGAATTTCTACATGGTATCGGAGCAAAGGTAATCAGAGCTGTGAATAGTATACTGAGAAGAGAATTCGAAGTTTGAAGTTCAAGGTTGCAGGTGCAAAATCAAATTCTTATCATACTTCAAGGTTGGCCAATGGAGTTCAATGGCTTCAGACTCAAGTATGCCTTGGATGGTAGCTCGAATTACATAGCATGGAAAGATCGCATGGAGGCTGTATTAGAAGACAATGACTTGAAGGAATTCATTGATCAAGAAATCCAAAGGCCAACTTCAACTAATGCACAAGAGTTGGCTGAATGGAAGAAGTGTGTGGTGAAGGCGTGTTACAGGGAAAAGTGTCTATTTAGAACTGCTCTATCCCACTAAGGTGTGACAGCTGCCTTAGAAACAAATAGAGAAAAACTACTTTTGTTTTTCCTTTATGAATTATAGATAGAGAGGAACAGGAAGACCAACCTCTGTCTTGCGCTAATCCTTCGATTCGATCCCTCTCTTCTTTGATAGTCCTCAGCTACCTGCTCCCTTGCTCGCCCAACTTCACAAAGTACCTGTAAGATCACAGAAGCATAGCACTATACAAAGACATGGATCTATAATCATAAACAATCTAGGATTAGATGTAAATTGACCATACAAATGTAACAAGCATCAATGATACATAAGCATGGAGGAAAACTCAAATAGCTTTTATTGATAAACAAGAAAAGAGCCAGGAGGAGTTACAACCAGTTGTTCCGACCCAGCATCAACCTCCCAGCAAAGAAGCCCCTCTTCACCTCAAACAAAGCTTAGATCACCCAACAATCTGATGCTTGTCTCTAGAAACCAACAACAATTCCTTACAATATGCAAAATTCCAGCCTCTGGATCTCTGGGATGAGGGATCCATATATAGATATCTGTAAGGGGGATGAGTCAGCTTGGGATTTTATTAGTGTCTTCTCTCTGATAGTTCTTGCTTCCACTTGGAGACCGAGGGCCTCTTACTCATCCTTGGTCGAATTCAGTGAGGCAAGTGTCACAGGAGAAGATTCTGGAAGCTTCCATTGCCTCTCCACCTCGCGGAATGACATTGCCATTTGTCATTTCTCGCCCATCGCACCCCACAGAAGGGACTTTTGAAATGAAACGCACCCTCACAGTGTATTTAGGTGAGATGCAACACACTTAGCCAGTGGAGCAGCTGCATTGATCCTGTTTTGACCAATTCTGAGCAGTTTCTCATGGAGAACTTCTGGGAGAAGCTGTAATCTGTTGACCTTGTTCCTTTAGGGGTTAGAACAACACTTTTAGGGACTTAGGAGCCCTTGGTTTATGGAAATTTCATGCTTGGGGTTGTAGGGCCCAAAAATGTCTATAACAGTTTCCCCCTAAAGTATGAGGCCGTTAATCTTTTGGTGTCGGGTGAAATGCTTTATTATGAGGATGAAGTTCTTTCAATGCTGGGAGGAGACTTGTAATAAGATACAATACAATACATTATCTTCATACTATTTTCATGATCTAGCTGAGGCGGGCATTCCCATGCTCAACTTTATAAATTCATTTTCATGTACATAGGACAAACAATCGTCTAAGTGTAGACTGATGATTCTGATAGAGCCATCATCCTTTTGAGTGGATGATTATCTGTGCAACAATGATGTACATTTAATGTATTTATTTCCCTGAATATATATCGCAGCCCGGATGGATGAAACTAGATCCGGGGTCTTCAATCTCGTCCGATCTTCACTCGAAGTACAATTCGATCCATGTGAGAAATGTTCTGAAGTCGAACATGGAAAGACATCGCTTGATTACCAGTCAATGATGTAAACTGTTAACAAGCGCGAGAGGAATCATCGATAATGATAATGACCCTCAAGGTACTGCAGTACAATTCATGTGGTGTGAATAAAGGACTTGGCGTCGAACACCAAGCAAAATCTTTCGGTCGAAGGCCATTGATGTAAACCTGTCGCCGGAAGTGAGAAACATGCCATTGAGGCATGCAAGCTTCAAAGTACTGAATGGGGTGTTCCTAGATCAACTTCTTGGATAATGATCTGATGTCGACAAGTAGTGATCCGTCACAGGGGGGCCTTAACGAATCCCACATCAATGACACGGAATGGAGCAAATGATTTTAATGGAGGTTAAAACGATCTGGTGATATAAGGTTCAGGGTGGCGGTCATGAAAGAATGGAGTATAATGTATGGTAGTGGGTGAGACACAGGTGAATTCTCTGAATGACTTCTCTTGAACATATCGGCGACACTGATGTGATGGATTGGTAGCATTAACCCCAAATGTGGATGGAATGGCGTGACCATGGTGATGTGACCGGTGAATGAAACAACCCAACCCGACTCAGACACGGAGTGGAAGTGTCATGTTCAAGAGCGACTTGCTACCAACAAAGTTTCTTTAAGTTTTCTTCCCAATTTTCCCCAGTCATTGTTGACCAGTACCTCTTTATTTTTGTCAAGCTTGAGGAGGATAACATATGCTTGTTCTATAATTTGCCCTTCGGGAAAACCCATCGCTATGTTTTAACGAGCCTAGCGATAGTGAAACTCGTTCTCGTCTATAGACAAGTTTGCCGCTATTAATCTTTTTAACGAGTTTAACGACAAAGATAACTCGATCCTTTTCAATTTTAGAGAGTCTGAAAAGGAACGTAAAGGTAACTCCAAAATTCCTTTTTTGTCATCTAATCCCTTAACGAGCTGGAGAGGCCAATGGCTCGACAATCTTTTCATATTTTACGAGTCAGTTGAAAAGAGCTTAAAGGAGACTCGTCTTTTGAGGAACGAGTGATAAAACGGGTAGCAGCTGATTCCAGGTAAGGTTTGGAATTTTCCAATCACGGCAGTGTCACAAGGATGGCTAGTGAAATCACTCTTCGCAGCTGTTCCTCAAAATGGGTAAACAATCAAATGGAGGTGAATGATTGGCCAATGAAAAAGTGGAGGTGACGGTGCAAACACGACCAAGGCTTTAATGGCTGAAGCACTACATTCACGATGGTTATTTACCGGGGAATAGTTCATTTTTTAACGAGCTTAAATGCGGGGGGAAACATTTGCTCATGTCTTATGTTTATTTTTTAACGAGCTTGAACCATGTGCTAAAACTGCTCGATTGAATGGTCCCTTTTTGAGTTTACCATAAATAGCTCTGTTCTTTCAAAGATTGTACTGCATTTTCAACTGCTTCATCAAACTAGTCAGAAATGAACAATATATTCTTGAAAACGAGTTAGAACACTAATATTTTACTTTGAACTACGTAAAAAGTAATGAAAAAGTGTTTTTACCTCTCATTTTACCATTTCATTTGAACTTTGGTTTGTTGGAGCTTTGGAGGTGCTTTCCTCCCCTTGATTTTCATCAGTTGATTTCGAGAGATTTTGTGGACGATTCTTGGCGCCGTCTGGACCAGGTAGGAGCTAAACCTGAGCTCTTTCATTTCATGGTTTCCATTTTGTATTTTGAGCTTGATTCCTAGTTTTTCTGAGCCCCTGGGGTTTGAAAAACTCGTTCTGCCTTCAGCGCACCCTCTGTGTATCGAAAGGTGCGTTGCATGTTGGCCTGTCTAAAGGCTATCTGACATTCAACGCACCCAGAACACTGCTGTAGGTGCGATGGGCGCAGAGAAGGAATTCTGTGCATAATTTTTGATGGAAATTTTGCCTGTTTCTTACCAATCAGGATCTAACTCTTCTCTTGTTTGATTTTCAGAGACCTTTGGAGTAAGATGACCATTACATGGCGAGAACGCGAGCATGAAGAAGAGGACATGCTTGCCCTACACGATCCAGTTACAGTAAACGCACTGCGAAACTGTGGCTTGCTGAAGTTTTTCCGCATTTCTAGCATGAGACAACAGATCAACTTACTGCAGTATTTGCTCGATGCTTGGGATCCTACCAACCAGGTTTTCCAGATCAGGGGAAAATCTATCCCCTTGACTGTAGTAGACATCTATTTCTTGACTAGCTTATCGAGGCGGGGTGCCCCCATCTCTTTATCAGGTTCGGCCCAAGGAGGCGACTCTGTGAGAGATTATGTTCGCTGGTACTGCAGAGAAGGATCTCAGCCGAGTAAAGATGGCAAGATCATCATCCGTGATGTCACTGACAGGTCCCTCAGGACTATTCTGTTTACTTTTGGTAGGATGGCCGGTGGTGCGGCTCTTCATGTAGCCAACCGATCTTATATGCAGTATGCCTTGGAATGCCTCCAACCGAAGTTGTTCAACTGGTGTGATGCAGTACTTCTTGTGATGAAAGAACAGTTGACCAAGATAAAGAGCGGGAGGTTGAGGAACTTTGGGTATGGTTCTATTTTGACCGCCTTTGCCTTGGAGAAGATACCACTGATGCAGCCGCAGTATATTTCACTCGATTTACCTTCACCTACTGAACCACATATGCAGAGATGGGTTGACCATATGTCTAGGCATGCTGGTCAATCTCAGATTTCATTTTCTGATACCTTCTTCAGGTGGTTTGATCGTCAGGAGATGGTTTATTCCGAGTATCCATACGCTGGCATGGACTTCCCGGGTGATCCAGATTTAGTACTGCCGGATGGTGAATAGTGGGGCGCCATTGGTAAAATCTTTGACCATATTCCTGTTTATCGTTTTTCATTTATAATGTCCTTGTGCTTTATTCTATCAAGACTTTAATCAAACTCATGTGTACATGCAGATGTTGGTCCTGTTCATCCAGTAGTCTGCCTGAGAGTACTAGCTGCTGCCCCAGCAGGAGAGGCCGTCGGAAGGGCTATCCTTCATGACCTCGACGTGGCCGAGACTCTCACAGCATTACAGGAGCAGGTTGAGGGCCTCACTCTTGGTATTCCAGATGTGAGGACTGACGAGCTACCTTTGAGGTTACAACGACATACTACTGGTGTGCCAAGACGATGGACTTGTCTCTTACGCATGATCGCACAGGCTGTGACTTGCTATCACGAGCATCATTAGACTAGGGTGCCCCCTAGCATTTTGAGTTTTTGGGTCACTTGACCGATTTTGTCTTGGTTACAGAACATTATGTGTAAACCATAAAAAGTTATATATATTTTTGATTTTCGGAGTTTTATTTTGGTTAAGTTACATGATCCAAACATTGATGGTATGTTTCTTTTCATAAATGTTGCAAATGTCTATCTAACACATAATTTTCTAATGAGTCAGTTAATGTGTTTAAGTTTCTGGAAATATGTTGATATTGAATAAAATCAAATTGTCTTTCCAAAATCTTAACCCTTAGGAACATGCGATAAATAGCTGGGTTTCGGACGGAATATATACCCGTGAGTTGTAGTATTATGAGTTGTGAGTCTAGCCTGACAATTAGTCGGCGTATACCATGTGTGATGGCATCAGAGAGAAGTTCTATCAACGCGCTATATTCAGCGATGTTATTTGTTGATCGACCAATACATACCCCTCTGAAACTTACTAACTCGCCGCTTGATCAAAAAATAGCCCAGGCTGCGGAAGATAGGTTCCGCGAACTACGACTCGCTCCGTCGGCATATCCAACACATGACTCCAATAGGTTCGACATTTGCAATAAATGTAAAAAGTGGATTACTTGACCAAAATAGACACTTTAGCGAAAACAAAAACATAACAAAAGCATACAGGTTACCATTACGCATAGTAACGCTTGAGGTGCAACCCATTACGAGGTTGCGCTAGTGGAATTCCGTCATAATCCATTAACTCGTAGGCTCCTTTTGCTAACACTCATTTAACAATATAGGGGCCCATCCATAAAGACTTAAATTTACCTGCTCCCAATTTATCGGATTCTTGGTCGTAAAGCAAGACCAAGTCACCTTCTGAGAAGACACGGGGTTTGACATTTTTGTCGAACTGCGCCTTGACTCGTTTCTTATGGGCTTTGTTAGCCAAAGGGGCATCATGAGGGGTTTCATCCAATTGGATTAATTCCAAGAAACGAGCTTCTTCTTCTGAAGTTCCGGGGAGGAGATCAATTGCGAGTTTGAGAGACGAGATTTCACACTGGATTGGTAAGACTGCTTCCAGGCCATATACCAGTTGGAAAGGTGTAAACTTGGTTGCATTCCTTACCGATGTTCGGTAGGCCCACAAATCTGAGTACAGGATTAGGTGCCACCTTCTTTTGTGAACTCCAATCATCCTTTGCAGCATGCGCTTTAGGACCTTGTTGATTGCTTCAACTTGTCCGTTGGCTTGCGGATAATATGGAGTAGAGTTGTCGTGAGAGAACCCTAGTTTGGCAGCTAATTCGACCATCATGTGATTGCGAAAATGTGATCCATGATCTGTGACTATAGCCTGTGGTATGCCGAATCTGGCGACTACATGATTGAAAAAGAAGAGGGCAACTGTTTCACTAGTATATTGATCCACACGAATGAATTGGAATTGCTAAGGTCTTCTGCGGCTCTGGTCTTCTGCGGCATTGCCGTAAGTTTTAAAGATCTGCGGTCTTCTGCGGCTCCGGCCTTCTGCGGCTCCGGTCTTCTGCGGCTCCGACAGATCTCTTCTGGCAGATCTCTTCTGGCTTCTGGTTTTCGATCTCGCTCTCGCAGATCTCTTCTGGTTTTCGATCTCGCAGTAGGGTTGCATGTGACTTGTCAAAAGCTGTTCATAATATTTTGGAGGCAACGTAACATGTGGGGGACACAGCTGCTGTTCCAGCATTCTTAGGGTCTGCGGTTCAAATATTTGCTGTTGTTCCAGCATTCTTTCGATCTGGTGCAGATCTGCGTAAAATATGGCTCCGAGCTTCGCAAAAATAACTGGTGGCTCATCCGCCTCTGGAGGGCAATCTCCTGCCCATATCGTGAGTGAAGCCCCAGCTCCCACTATCCAAGTGGTCCAGGACTCACTCGATGAAGCTTTGAAGTTCTCCGAAAGTGCCCTAATTTGCCGGTTCAATGGTTTTTGGCCGCGGCTGATAGCACTCCACAATTGGATCTCGGAGGTATGGAAGCCTATCATTTCTGATGAAATTAATATCTACCCGTGTGCTAGAGGTTTCTTTATAGTAGATTTTGAAAATCCTGAAAGCAGACAATGTATTCTAGATTCCGGCCCTTGGTTTTGGGAAAAATCAGGCCTATTCATGAAGCCATGGAACCCATCATTCGATCCCTCTACAGCAGTGATAACCTCAGCACCAGTTTGGGTGAGATTGCCAAGCCTACCCTTGCATCTCTGGAATCTCTCCCTCGTTAAAAGCCATCGGAAATGCAATTGGGAAATTTTACTGCAGGTGCCCAGAAACAGAGGAATATGCCAGAACCACCTATGCACGCATCTGTGTGGAAATGGATTTCAGCTCCGGATTCCCAGCTGAAATAAACCTAACAAGTAAAGACTATGTGTGGAACCAGAAGCTTGATTATGAAAGTGTCCTCTTCAGATGTCGATCGTGCTTTGAGACGGGGCATCTAGCCAAAAATTGCCCAAAAGCCTCTGAGAAAAATTTTGCTAGTAAAAACCACCACAGATCTACATGGTGGGAAGGAGCACAAAAAGAACACTACACTGTCATCAAAGAAGAATATTCTAGCGAAAACTCTGAGTCACAAGAAATCAAGGAAGAAGGAAACAACTCTCAAAGGAAGCAAGGAGAAAGCCCGCCCCAACAAATCAACAGTTATGAGGATTTGAATACCGCAGAAAATAAATCTTCATTTAACAGCAAAGCAGATCTCCTAAACCAAACTTCTCCGACTATAGATCGCGAAGCTAAGACACCAATGTCCCAAGAACCAGAAGAGATGAAGGAGATGCAAGACAAAGGAAGTTGGAAGACCGTAGAGAAAAGAAAGAAAGCTACAACACCAATCTCGCCAAGAAAGACGAGGAGCCAGACAAGTAAAAATTAAGAAAATTGTAGGTCCGATAGACCAATTTGGTCTCAGTGGACGTTAACCATCATCATCATCATCATCATCATTATCTAATGTAGGCATCGCCTCGGCCCATTTGGTAAAATAGTCAACTGCGACTATGATATACCCATGCCCCCCGGTCGAGGTGGGGTTACATGTCATGAAATCGATGCCCCATTTGGCGAATGGCCCAACAGCCACTATTGGCTGCAGAGGTCCGGGTGGTCTTCTGGTTTTGCTATCGAAAATTTGACAAGCATGGCAACTTCTGACTGCGGTTATGCAATCTTTGAACATTGTTGGCCAGAAGTATCCTGCTCGTAAGATTTTTTGCGCTGTAGCATATCCAGACTGATGCCCCCCACACGCGCCTGAATGACAATCATTCAGGACTTTTTCGGCCTCCTAATGGGTGAGACACCTTCTCAGAACTATATCGATACCACGACGGTAAAGCGTATCACCGACGATCATGTAGCCTTTTTCTTGGTATCGAATACGTTTTTGTTCGGAGTGGGAGGTGTTTGGCCTGTATTTTTGGGTTTGGAGATAAATGATTATATCCCCATACCACTCATTGCTTGCAGATATCAGAAACAAACTTTCGTCCATGATTGTTTCTTCGGATGTGTCATCGTTGGACGATGATGGGAGATCGCACAATAATTCTGCGAAAATTAGAGCTTTCTTTGACTTGGATTTTACAAATTCCAGATCAAAATTTTGTAGGATTGCTATCCATTTTGAATATTTGCCCCCCAGCAACTGTTGCGACAATATATAAGTCATGGGGTTGCAATATGATAGAATGGTAGTTTTTCGAAAGAGGACATAGTGTCGAAATCTCTGTATCGCTTGAACAGCTGCGAGTGCTAACTTTTCAGCGTATGAATATTTGATTTCTATACCATTTAAGTTTTTACTTAAATAATATATAGGATGTTCAATTCCATCGACTTCTTGAACTAAAACCATTGCGATGGTCGTATCCGCTGCAGCCAGATACAGGTTAAAATCTTTTTGATAATCAGGAGCGTACATTAATGATGCTTTCATTAGTGATTCTTTTAAAGCATCAAAGGAAGCTTGCGCAACCTGATCCCAGACAAAGGGCACTTCCTTTTTCAAAAGACGTGTATAACCTTTAGCAAGTTCGGTGTAACTTGGAATGAACCTCTTCAGAAAGTTCGCTTTCCCTTGGAGTTTCTGAATCTGAAGCAAATTCGAAGGTGGAGGCAAATTTATGATTGCCTGGACCTTACATGGGTCGAGAGGAATCCTGTCCTTTGAGACTACAAAGCCAAGTAAACGACCAGAACTGACGCAAAATACACATTTGTGTGGATTGAGTCGTATCTTGTAGTGTCGGCAACGTAGAAATATCGCTCTTAAATGCTGCGGGTGATCAGTCCGCTTTCGCGAATGAGCCAGAAGGTCGTCGAGGTATGGTTGAACGATGTTTTGATGTCATGGAAGGCATAATTCATTGCCCTCTGAAATGTCGCCCCTGCGTTCTTCAAACCAAAGGGTAATTTTCGATATGCGAACGTGCCCCACGGACAAATAAATGCAGTCTTTGACTGGTCCTGTGGGCGGATATTTATTTGATTGTACCCAGAGAATCCATCCATGAATGAAAAGATTTTGCATCCGACGCATTCATCAATTATCTGGTCAATGAAGGGTGTAGGGTAGTTGTCTTTTGGACAAGCCTGATTTACATCCCTCTAATCGACGCACACTCTAATTGTTCCTTGTTTTTCATAACAGGGACAATATTCGATACCCAATCGGTTAGAGGAACCGGGTAGATGAAACCAGCATGGAGAAGTTTTTCAACTTCTGCCTTAATGGAAGCGGCTTTCTTGGGGTGCACCTGCCTTAGCCGTTGTCGTATTGGTTTGACATCTGGATACATCTTAATTTCGTGTTCAACGATACTCGAGTCAATGCCTAGCATTTCACTGTATGACCAAGCAAAGACATCTCTGAATTCGCGAAAAAGAGCGTTATATATTTCCAGTTCTGAAGGAGAACAACATTTTCCAACATAAATATTCTCTACAACATCTGTTTTGGTCGAGATATTTATGGCGATAGTCTCTTCAATATTGGACAAGTTTCGCTCGAAATCCACCGTGTTTACAGTATTTGATAGGAAATCAAAGACTGAAGGATGATAAAGGTCATCTTGAGTATCTTCTCCACAATCCGGAAGAAGGGAACGATGGTGGGAATCATTCCATGGTGCTCCTTCAATTACCATTGATTGGAAATTCCTTCGTCGGTGACATGCACTTGCGACCAAGGATCTGAAGGGGTACCATATTCTTTAGACCTATCTATCCAAACGCTTGATGAGCGTTGATTTGGGTTTGCCTCCCATGCTAGGAACATTGATTGCTACAATATTTCCGTTGGGCTTGGGGGCAAAACCATTGCATGATCCATGTCGATATCGTTTTATGAGATCTTTTTAGAAGATATCATATTGCAGGTTCCTATCGACGCTACTTCCGCCAGGTTGGTTGGAGGTGGAAGGGCGAAAGTCCCCATTAGTATAGGATCTTTTAGTAGGCCTACTCCGATATTTTGAAGCGAATGGGGGCTTCCATGGATCATGGGAATGCTTCTTGTAACTTGAGAACCATTGGGGAGGAAGTTTTGTTGATCGACGATTGTAATCCCTCCTTGAAAGGGAAATGCAATCTTCCTAAAATAGGTCGACACAACAACAGCCATAGCATATATCCATGGTCTTCCTAGTAGGATGTTGTAATCAAGGTTTCGATCGATTACTTCAACATCTATTTCTACCGTTTTCCCTCCTAGTTCAACTTTCAAGTTACTTAGAATACCATATGGGGTATATGTCCTTCCGTCGAATGCTTTTAATGTCGTCGAAGATCGCGACAAGGTTGGAGATCCTAAAGTTTTCCAGCAACTCATCGACATAATGCATGTAGATGCTCCCTCATCAATAATTGTTCGATGAACAGTTTTGTTGAGGGCTTTCACATGAACAAGGAAAGCTAGTTGAGCTGGTAATTGAGGATCGTATCCTTTATGATCGAAGGATACAAGATTGGAATCCTTTGGGTCTATCCCACCAATGGCTGATAATAAAGCCTGCCTTTGGGATGGGCAATTCTGTAGTACTTCAAGAGTCGACATAGCAGATGGCAATTGGGCAAAATCTTCCACTATAATGCTGTGCCGCTCTAGCGCGGGGATTAAACGTCGACTTGTGTACTACTCCCTTTGGCGGTTTTATTGTCAATTCAGGAATGATGGGTGGCGCAACTTCTGTCGAAGTTGTTGTCAAAATACTAGGTTGATCTTTATCCTTGTTGTTCGACAGCTGTGGATTGCCATAATCTTTGTTCCTTATCGATATCAAAGCATCATTTTGCTGTTTTGAAACCGACAACATTAGCACTTGAGACGGGGAAGCATTTCCACTTTCAACCAGATTTGTTCCTGGATTTGGAAACGGATCAGTTAACACTGCGGAGGTTTTCGAATTCTTGAAGAATTTTTTAACCTCAGCTTTGTGATGACAACTTGCGGTCCAATGATCCTCATCGCATATGAGGCATGGATTTTTTGGTTTCCTATCTCCAGGAGGGTTTGAAGAAGATTTTTCAGGTGATGATTGCTCCTGTTTCTTCTTCTTCCCTTTGCCTTTCTTCTTGCTCCCTGGTTGTTTGGTTTCTTTTCCTTTATCTGTCGATACGTCATTTACTTCCAAAGCAAGAAGTTCATCTCTTGCATTTTGACTTGAAATCTTACGGGCCTTTTTGGATGTAGCCTTTGTCGATTTCGTGTCTGTTGTGCCAATCACGCCATCGCCGGCATGAGAGTCATTGTTCGATTTAGGAGGAGGAGGAATTGAGAATTCCGGTCTAGGGGCGTCAAGTATTTTATCTTAGAGTGTGCCGGATTGAGTGTAAATCAAGTCCAGATATTGCGCACGAGCGATAATTTTCTCTTCTGTTACGACTCCCCCCTTTGCCACATCTTCCGTGATGGAAGGCAATAATTACTTGATAAACCATTCAGCTAATAGCTGGTCAGGGACATATGTTTTTACCATTCTACGATGACGTCGCCACTCATGTATATGATCAGATATGTGAGTGGCCGTTGTCTTTTTGAAATTGGTAAGAAGTTCTGTTCCCGTTTCGTACCTTATTGGTAACTGAAAATGGGTTAAAAAGGTTGTGTCTAAGGTACTGAAGTTGTCGAACGAAGCTCTAGGCAATTCGATGTACCATTTTGCCACCGGACCCGTTAGCATCCTCTAAAAGAGGCAAAGTCTTATCGAATCATCATTTAGGGTGTTTGATGAGCACCATAGATGAAAAGTCATCACATGATTTGATGGATCTTCACCCAGATTTCCATTAAATTTAGGAATATCTGACGAAAGTTTATGCGGAATCGCCGGCCACCAAGGGGCGTAAGCGATTGGATCGTTTTTTAACCAATTTAAATCAGGTAACTCTAAAGTTGCCACAAAGGGTAACTGCTGATTCAGGTTAGGTGAAGCATACCCATGATAGGATGGGATTGCCTGAGCAGTTTGTCTTTGCATACCGGCATAATGCATTTGATGATGGTATGTTTGGTAAGGTTGGTGGGCATGACCATTGTAAAATGGTTGATTTTGACCGTTTTGAATGTACGACTGTCCACTATTAGCAAAGATTTGTTGCTCAGAACCTTGGTATACTTGTTGGAATTGCGGTTGTTGGTATTACACCAGCCATGGTTGTGAAGCCATGTGCTGTTGATCGATACTAACAGTTTGACCAAGATGAGGGGTAATTGTACCCGTCTGAACCTGTGTCGTTCCACCGGTCGACGATTGTGGTTGAGTCGCAGGGTCCAGGGGCTATTGCATTACAACGTGAGAAACCTGAGGTTGGCATACAACATGCAGCGCTTGAACTTGCGACACCGTCACAATAGCTGGTGTAGTTGGGATATTAAACATAGGTAAGCATTGTTGCATCGAATATACAACTCTTGGTTGTTGAGGTAGTATTGGTACCCAACTGCTTGAGGTAATTCCAGTATAACCTGAATGTTGTTGTGAACTCCCATATGGATATCCTCCCGGAGGGGATAATGAAAGGGTATATTGCCCCCCATACGGTGGTAATCTAGAACTCAAGGGAATTGTTTTCCCTTGGGGGCTGGACTGCCCAAATTGACCTCCAAATGGATCAATTTGTTGAGACTCAACATAAGAGTTTCCGGATATTATTCCGGATGAACAAACAGGAACAGACCATACTGTCGAAATAGCCCCTGAGTGGACTCTTTCTAGCGGTTGAGAGCTAGTCGGGACAGATGGCATACCGGCGAACATTGTCGGAGTGATGACATGGAGTTCTGCCGTCGCTGTGTCAGACGACACAGTCCTAGATGTTGACGGTTGTTCAGACATTTGTAGTCTATCCAAAAGATTACCTAGCGATTCTACAGGAGCTTCCGCTGGTGGTAGACTAACTTCTGATGAAGAAGGATATAGAGTGATCCCGACTCCAAATTGCGTTGGAGTACTTGTTGGAGGATCTTCTGCAATTTCTTCTATGGCAATCAGACCAGGTGGAAGGGGAAGATCGTCAGGTCCGTAGAATATTTCTGGTGCCGAAGAAGGTATGGAATCGACAGCAACAGAGGTTTGAAGAGCAAGACTCTCCGAACCGGTTGTAGATGGAACTGGTTCGGTAACACAAGTGTTTACTCTCAGACTAGGATCAATATCACTGTCCTTCTGTGGCTGCTGAACTTCTTCTGTAGAGGCAGGGATTCTAGAAATGTTTGGAGTAACCGGAGTCTCTGATGTCGTTGGAACACTTGTTCTAACTTTAATAGGAGATTTGGAACCAGTTAAACGAGTTCGCTTTGTCCGTACTGGATTCGATTCCGGAGACAAAGACGGTTGACTCGTAAGCCTCCGCGAACGATGGGGTTTCAATTGACTTTCTTCCACGATTACGGATTACTCGATCAACTAAAATAGAGGGGAAGTATGTTTCCGAATTAAATGAATTTTAGACGCTTTGACACAACTTGTTTTTTCAATTTTTAAGAGTCAAGAAAAAACAAAAGATGACTCTAGTCTCCTTCGATTTTTAATGAGCCTGAAGTGACAAGTGCTCAGATGGACCTTTTCCGTTAAGGAGTCTCAAAAGGAACGAAAGGGACTACTCATGAATCTAGGTAGAGGGAGTACCAAACCAATCGCAAAACTGCAGAATACTTTTTACGGTACGACAGTCAATCTTCCCGAATGCTATGTTCAGTGCATTGCAATCGATAGGGAGGCAGACACGGCTTCCTATGGATAAAGGATTAAGCCTATTGGGGTCTCCCAAAATATACTCGACGATACGTGGGAGCACAAGTCCATACTGGCACTTATCGTCTCAAAGTGGAGGAATCACCCAACCATCAGTGAGAACAACAGTTACCAGGCTTTACGACGTCGGAATACGTCTCTATCCTAGACTTCTAAATATAGTGCGTTAAGTTCCAAAGCGTTGTTAGATTCATTGAATTTATTTTAAGTTGATATTGTTTATGAAGTTTGCCTTTTGGGTTCACCACGAGATGTAGATGTAATTCCTAAAATGAAATCTAAGATGATAAACAAACTTTTTATCTCTTTTACGCAATGAAAATCCTAGCTACTAGGGAAAAGAAAGACAGAATCTTTTCACAAAGAGCAAAGAGCACACTCTAAATTCACTTTCCTAAATCGAGCCAATCAGACTGTCTATATGCAAATGCACATGCATGTATTTGTTTTCGACTTTCTTAGTATATGGATGCTAAAAAGAAAGTTGATGCACAAATCTGAATTTCTTTTCGAGCGACAAATATCAACAAGTTTCTTTTTCGAAATAAAAAAATGGAGACGATTACAACACCTTACGATTTTGAAATGAATACTTGTTCTTGACACTAGAAAATTACAAATTCAGACCAAAAGCAATAGTAACAGGATAATCAACCATCAATAGCAATAAAACTCTTTCCTACGATTGAAATCGACACTTGTGACAGTTTCAAATCAAAGGACGACAGTACGATTACGCTACTTTTGCAAAGGAGGACTGTAAACGACTCAACAAACACACAAAAACATCTACAGTTCTTTTGTACAAAGGAGGCGGAATAAAAGCAAGGGAAAGGGGTTTCAAACAGACATATACTGATCACAGGCAGCAAAATTCAAGAATAGAACTGGAAAGAATGAACAACAGAAGCCACAACTGCATAGAGCTAGTCTGATCAGCGCACCTGTAACACAAAGAATCTGAAATGCAGCGCAGGTTCTCAGTGTATTTAGGTGAGATGCAACACACTTAGCCAGTGGAGCAGCTGCAATGATCCTATTTTGACAAATTCTGAGCAGTTTCTCATGGAGAACTTCTGGGAGAAGCTGTAATCTGTTGACCTTGTTCCTTTAGGGGTTAGAAAAACACTTTTAGGGACTTAGGAGCCCTTGGTTTATGGACATTTCATGCTTGGGGTTGTAGGGCCCAAAAATGTCTATAACAAGGTGAGACGTATTATCCTTGAGGGATTTCGAGACCATATTGTCTCGAGTCTCCTGGTGGGCTCCAGTATTGCAGCAACAATGCTGCAACTCCTGGGACTCCCTTCTTTACTCTTATCAACCCGGTAGTTCGTAACAAACTTGGAAGTGACGGTGCTGTATGCACAAGTACTAGCTCTTGCCGCAACTGTCACTTGGTCAGCTGGCACAAGTCCACTAGGGGCCCAAGCCAACTTCTATGAGCTCTTAGAAGAAGCTTTGTACCTGATGGATGTAGGCTAACTCAAAGGAAGCTGATCTACTTGCAGAAAGAAACTGAAAGTCAAAGAGTAACATAAACCCTAGCAAACCCTAATTCTACCAGCTAGTCCTACTAATGCAACGGAGAGGATGAAAACTACTGAAAAAGATGCCATTACTTCTACAAAGGTGAAATGCACATGCCTATGCTATCTCTATCTAAAGAACACATCTTTTTGTATTTTTGATTACGTTATCAAAATTATCATACATGTACTTTTAACTAGCTTCTTACTGTGCAGGGGTGGATCAAGGAGGAGGAATGCTTGGAAAAGGTTGGGAAGGTTCAGAGAGGGTCTAAGGAGTCCCTAACACCCTTCCAGAGAGTTTCACCAAGTTTGGCTATCCAGAAACCTCACTTGTGAGCTTCTACAGGAAGTTTGCAGGGGTTCTACAGGATGTTTCAGGGATTTCTACAGGATGTTCAGAAATTTCTACAGGATGTTCTGACATTGGATTTTGGAAGATAGGTGAGTGAAAGAGGATGCATGAATGGATAGGGAGGTAGGGTAGGGGTCTGAGATGACCCAGTGACTGATGGATGAAGTGATGAGAGGATGTGGAGAGCTAACTTGTCTTAAGGAAGGCTAAGGCAATGGAAGAACAAGAAGGTAGGGTTACGTGGACAGAAGAGTAGTTGTGAGACGAAGAAGCTAACTAGGAGATGGAGCAGCTGGCCTGGACGAAGCTTAGGTGGATGAGAGAAAGATGGATATGCCATGCACGGTGTGCACTTAACTGAATCAACCAAATCCTGCATACAATCAAAATCTTAGCTAATCTATCCAAACTGTCAACGAAACAAATGAACAACAGCTTTATTTCCAAAGAGAACCATGTACAACACTTAATCAAAGGAACATCTAAAAAGGTCTGAACGCATGACTAACTTCTACAAATGAAAAACATTACACCAACGATTGCATGGTCAAGCAAACTAGTGTTTTTGTTGAGCAGCACTGGGTCCACAATTCCAGCCCCCGATCCAATAAGGGAGAGGTGAAACTGAGAGTGCAGGCAACCCTTTTCTGGAGCTTTTATCAATCTTTATCTTATCAATTTTTTCTACACATCTGAAGTAATTCTATTCCTAAACAATAACCTACTTAACCAACACAACTAAATCTAGCTCAACAAACTTCGTTTCAAATGCAAGAAAAGAAAAATCACAGTGCTGAAAGGAAGGATAACAATACAAATAAGGATGCCCTAGGCTCTCAGGGTGGGCCCAACCCCGAGAGCTATGGCTCCTATAAATAAACTCAGAGCTGATATCAAATCTGACTGCTTCCCATTATAAAAAAAAAATCATAAGTCAAGAGTTATGCCAATAATGGCTACAAAAGAACAAAACAGAGCTAGCAGCACGTAGTGCAGAATATGTAAGAGTTTTTCAAAAAAGTCCTTTTCGAAGGTTGAGGCCTTAACATTTATACACTACGAGGCCCTAGCTGGCCTCCTAAGTCTATGGGACTTGGCTGCCCAAACTGTGAGTGAACAACGCCTTCCAAGAAATCTGTTTGGCTGCCTTCTAGATCCGGTGTTGGTGGCCTTTGGAGCTCGGAGTTGGGGGTGAAGATCCCGAGGGAGGCTATTTAATGCCATAGACAACCCTCCTACGAATCCTCAACCCAAGCTTGGCTGTCTCCTAGCCCATGTCTGCTCGGTTTTGCTCCAACATGTGTAAAAAAATCCTAAAATGAGCACGTGTTAGCCACCTAGGAATAGTGACTACCCTTATTCGTACAAATGACATAAACATAGTAAAAAATAATGCATAAGTTATGAAAAATGAAGGATTGAAAAAGGGTAGTTAGGCCAAATGAGCCCAAAATGTTACCAAATTTGGGGCTCATCATCACCCCCCTACTAAAATGATTGCTCATCCTTGAGCAACTAATCCAGCTCCTCGTCCTTCATTGCTTTAACCGCCACTCTCACATCCCAGGCTTCTGAAGTAGTATCCTCCTCACTGTCATGGAACCTGGCCTTCTTTTCCACCTCTTCCCATTGCTTATGTTCTTCTTTTTCTGTGCTTCCTTCTACCAATCACAGAAGCAAAGGTGGGCTTAGATTGAGGCCGATCTAGCTGGCCTGGAGGTTTTGCATGGACTTCTTGTAGAGAGGTACCCGTACTAGGCCCTCCCTCATTCTAGTTGGAGTGTGATACTCCCTAATTCTGAGGCTGTGGGACAATGTGTTCCACCTCCGGGTGCAAGCATTAACACAATTGTCCCCTAATAGTCGCTCCATATCCTTGAAATGTGCTATAGCCTGAGCCTGCTGATCCACGTATTTTAGTAAAGCCTGAGGGTTGGTTGCTATGTGTTTGTGGGTGGATATCAATGTAGTGGGGTCCCCTGGCTCTGCTCTGATTAACAGTGGTTCATGTAATTCTTGGTTCATAACATCTTTGACCTCTGTCGCTCTCTTCTCTTCGTGGTTTAACCAAGAGGTAAATGCCATCAGCTGCATATCTCCCACAACTGTGTTGGGATCCCATGAAGAGCCAAATTATGGAGGTAGAACTTTGATAGCTTGGCCTTGTCCTCTAAGGAGCTGCTGTTGCATAAATATGTGAATTGCTGGGGGTTTTGGATCTGGGAGATACCCCTCTGTGCTAATGCATTAATCTGGAATTGTAACCACTGATCCCGTAGGTATAGGCCATAATATTTGGCCGGCTGCCTACATTGTAGAGCATCCATAGCCCAATTGGCCATGCAGGCCAGTTGTGCCTCTTTTTCTTGAAACTACTGTTTGAGAGCTTGTATCTCTATGTTTGCTTGTAATTCCCTTTCCTGTAGATGCTGGTTTAGTTCCTCAAGACCAGCTTGCATTCCTTCTTTGCCTTGAGGCTGCTGTAGTGTCCTCTGAGGCTACGCCCCTTTCTTTCCTTTGTTCCTGTAGCTGCAGTTTGAGCTTCTCATTCTCTTCCTGTAGAAATACTCGCTGGCAGTTTCCCACGTGCTTGGCCATAGCTAATTCCCTTCTTACCTCCTTGAGTTGTTCCTCCAAGGGGCCTATATCTGCTACTCCTTTAGATTTAGCTATCCTCATCCACGTGTGGGTCCGTACTCTTTCTTCTTCCAATGCAAAGAAGAGCGGTACTCTGAATTTTTGTGGGATAATTTTCCCAGCCTCCAAAAAGTTATAATAAGAGATCAAGCTGGGTTGGGGGCTAGGCTCCATGATGTGTTCTACCTCTGCTTCCCTTGGTGGTGAGGTGGCTACCTCCCCCTCCATTCTTTCGGTCTCCTTGAGCCTGGCTAAAGTTTCTTGTAGAACTGCTTCAACATCCTGTAGAGGGGTTTTTGACGCTGACCTTTCCATTCTCTCCCTCCAGGTGGTTGTCTTTGGGCTCCCCCGCTCATAAGTGACTGATACTTTGGAGGGGGACTTCTCCCTTGGTGAGGTAGGGGTGTATTCGATGGTAATTGGGTCTTTAGATAGAGGTTGGTGCCTGCCAATTTTAATTCTCACACTTCTCCTCGCTTTGAAATACAGAGGAGTCTCCCTTTTGCGTTTCTCCTTTGGCTTGGGAGAGGTACTTAGGGTGGCCAGCACAGCTGCTGCCTCCCGAGCAAGAATTTCGGCCATCTTCTCCTTCTGTGTTCTTTTCTCAGGACTTCCTGTAGAAAGCCCTGTAGTGGCTGATTTCTGGCTTCCTGTAGAAGCCGTTTTCAATTTTCCTGTAGAAACAGATGGCACCGTTTTAGCCTGCTTGGATGAGGGTGCTTTTTCTTTCAATTTTGCTGAGGCTGCCTTAGAGGTGCCCTCATTGACATGGACCTTTTCAGTCCTTTCCACCCTGCTCTGTAGTCGTTTCTCCCTGGGGGTTAATGTGGTTTTGTCACCCTCTGTTTTGGCAGCTTACTTTTCCTCTTGTTTTCCCTTGTGCTCTTTCTTTGATGCTTTGGCCATGGTTTCTTGGCCTTTCTCTTTCTTCTCTGTTTGAATTGGTTCCTTCTCCTTGCTGCTGGAGGAGGTGAGCTCCTCGGCCAGCACTCGAATGTCATCATCCTTAGTCAAATTTCGGAAGGTTTCCCAGGAGAGAGGGACGATATACATGTGGAGTGCATCTTCCATGAGGAGCTTAATGAGCCCATGATGGGCTATCTGATCTGGCGTCCCCTCTCTCAATTTAGTGGCACACTCAGTCATGGATTGCAGGAGGAAGTAAGGGATTCTCAACTTTTTCTCTGAGGGTAGGTCCATTTGGTGCCTAAGTTCTGTGAGTAGCCGAAAATGGTATCCATACACGATGCTGAACCGCCCCTCGAACGTGATATAATTCATAATTTGGAGGTTGGCCTCACCCCAAAACGGCTGTAGGCTGGTTCATCGCACTCCATTCTTGTCTTCTGAGAATTGCTCCTCTGGCAAAAAGAATTCCTTCTTAGCCTTTTGGCGCAGTTTTCTCTCCTCCTTATCCCAAGGTACCCCCATCGGTAGATCAATGACCCTGCTAATGAACTGTGGGGTAAGCCTGAGGGTCAAACCTCTGAAGTTGATAACAGCCAATGTTTTGGACTTTGGCTGCAAGGATTGCAGGAATTCCTCTGCAACCTCGTCACCGTGACGTTGAAGCTTGTCACAGAATGACATCCACAGTGCACGAGAAAACAGGTCTACCACCTCAGGGGTTTCCCGTAGCTTCTTTGAGTCTGTAGGCTCTTTCCTGATGAACCCACCCGGCATGGTAAAATCTTGCTGTGTTGGCCTGAGTTGGCTGGCGCGTATAAAAAGATGGATCTTTGGGATTTCCTTAGACAGAGCGCAGAGTTATGCCTCTATCATGCACACAGTTTATAAATTCACGACTGTCTACGGGTGAGCCTTGACAGTGGCTCACTTATGAACCAAACCCTGTAGAAAATCCCGCATACACACTACGACGACAATTCTCATGCAGGAATAAGAAGACACTTGCAAATTCATGCACAGACTAAAATTTACGGTTTTCTACCCCTTTGATGCGTCGACTTCACCACCTTTCGAACCAATTGCATGGGAGGACTATGTTCAGGCTTACCTCGTTCCAGACTTGCCACCTTTGACGTGAACAGTTTAATTTCTCCCTAATGTTGAGCTTCCTGTAGCGCAGCTTCCTGTAGAAGTCGTGCACGGGTTCTGGGGAGCGCTTCAGTGGTTCTGGGCCTTCTGTGCAACAACAGGACATTTGAACAGGCCGAGAACTCGGAGTATCAACCTTGAGGAAATTGCGGATGCGTACTCGGCTGCAAAGTGGTTGGGAATAAATGAATGTAGTGCGCCATACACGATCTAGCCAGTAAATTTGAATCTCTGCAGAACTCGTGGCACAGGGGTGAGCTGTCCCCGTCGGCTTGTTGGCCAACATCACCTGTGATCATTCCACTGCATGTCTGCCTGACCGCCAAATCATTCATTGCATATCTACCGCTGCCACTCCTATTAGATCGCCGCTTTTCTCCGTCTGGACTCTTCCCACGTGTCCATTTCCTGCCTCGTCGACACACCCAAAGCTTTTCGGATCGGACGAGGCCGTCGGGCTGGTTGTGGTGGCTAGTTGAATGGCTACCCGACTTTCTCAACCCATTCATTCATATTTACACACATTTTAAGGCATTGTTCATGTAATTTGACGAAACAGGGTGAGGCACTTACCTGTGCGGCCGTGACGTTATTTTTCTCATGATTCAGGATGAGGGTGACGGATCCGCTTGCTGTCGCTTTGTGCACAGGCACGGGAGCTCCTTTTCGCTGACTGCTGCTGGTTACGAGACCGGTTTCTTGGATGTGGATGGTGCATGCGCCAGCTCATGAGTTTCAGGTATCTTCATGGCGTGCGCTCTAGCCAGATCAACTGCTACAGGATTCCTGTAGGACATCCTGTAGCCGTTTCTCCTCCTCGGGTGCATGCTGAAACGGTGGAGTCACGATCACGGTTGCAGGGTCTTCTGATTTCCTTGACAGGTAGCACAACGGCCTCTGCATGCTTTGTTTTTCATTTGAAAATGATTTCTTCTGAGAGTCCAACGTTCTGGTTTGACTGCGCAGGTATTTCAATCGTATGGCAGCAATGGTGGTGGAAGGAGGCGACAACAGTGGGTGATGGAGAAAAACATTGGTTGCATGCCTCCTTATTGGACTTCGGGCTTCAAATTCTTCTACACAGTCGGTCCTGGCCCGTCCCAAGATTCTACAAGAAGTTTCCTGTAGAAATACAGAACTTCCTGTAGAAAGTCCTGTAGCTTCCTGTAGGAGGCTAAACTATGACCAGACCGTGCCCAAACCTTGGAAGAGATGAGTGTTTTTGGAGGGAGTGCTGGTGAGGTCACCTGGTAGCATGGTAGGGACCCTTATCCTTGAGTTGAGAGGCCTCCTTTTCTGCATGGAATACCTGCAACCTGCATTAATTTCCAAAGCTTGAGCCTATTTTTCTGTTTTTGCCTCCTTTTTTTTTTTTCTTGTTTTTTTCTTTTCTCTTTTTTTTTTTTTGAGGAGACAGCAGGGGCGCCTCAATGAGGTTTTCACCCCTACTATCTGCCTTGGGCGCCTCAGAGAGGTTTTCACCCAAGGGTCTTTTTGTTTTTATTCCAATTTTTTCAGAGAGACAGCAGGGGCGCCTCAATGAGGTTTTCACCCCTACCATCTGCCTTGGGAGCCTCAGAAAGGTTTTCACCCAAGGATATTTTTATTATGATTTTTTTTTTTTGGATGCTCAGGGTATGCCCAAAACAGAGGCAGAACCCTTCTCTATGACCAGCACTGATTTTTCCACAGTTTTGATGAACTCTTGCCTCGAAAGAGGTTTCCTATAGATCTTTAGTCGATGCCCATTGACGAGCATGGGGATGGCTTCCTCATCGATGGTCCGAATAAGAACAGACCCATTATCATTACACTTCTCCACTGCATATGGCCCTAACCATCTTGTCCTCAGCTTCCCCTTGAAATCCTTGTGTCTAGAATCATACAACAACGCCCAATCTCCTGGTTGGAATTGCTTGTCATTGAGGTGCCGGTCATGCCATATCTTTCTCTGAAGTTGAACCACTTCTGAGTGGAGAAGGGCCTGCATTCTGTGTTCATCTAGCCCATTCAGTTGCAATAACCTTTCTTGTTGGGCATGGCTGAGATCTAGGTCCAGCTGAGCTACCATCCTCAATGTGTTGTACTCGAACTCAATTGACAGCAAAGCTCTCTTCCCATAGAAGAGTTCATAAGGTGTGAAACCGGTTGTGGTCTTCCAAGTGGTGTTGTAAGCATAGGTGGCCTCAACCAGGCGATCTACCCAATCCTTTCTGCTGCTGCTCACCACCTTAGTCAAAATCCCTTCTAATGCTCTATTGGTGACTTCCACCTGCCCATTTGCTTGGGGATGATAGGGGGTGGAAGTCCTATGCTTGATCTTGTGATGAGCAAGCAAATCTTCAATTAAGTTGGAGGTGAATTGGCTTCCTTGATTGGTGACTAGCTCTCTTGGGTAGCCAAATCTGTAGAAGATGTTTTCTCTTAAAAACTCAGCCACCTTCTCTTCTGTCGCTGCTCTGATTGCCTTGGTTTCTGCCCACTTTGTCAGATAGTCTGTGCACACAATGATGTAAGACCTTTGCCTTGAAGGAGGATTGATAGGACCCACAAAATCCATGCCCCACTTCTCAAATGGTTCAAGAGTCACTTGAGGTTGGAGAGGCATTTTGTCCATTGGGGTTGGCTTCCCCATCCTTTGGCATCAGTCACATTGGCTGATATATCTCTTGACATCTTGATGAAGCGTCGGCCAATAGTATCCTGCCTGTAGAATTTTGAAGGCAGTCCTCTTGGCTGCAAAATGTCCTCCACAAGGCCCGTCATGACAGGTTAGGAGGATGTCCAAGACTTCCTCCTCCCTTACACAACGCCTTAAGATCTGATCGGGGCCAAGTTTGAACAGGTTGCCCCGATCCAAGTGAATGAGGCACTCTTCCTTACAATTCTGCTTTTCTCTTTGGAAGATAGATGCGGAGGGAATTGTGCTGAGACCAGATAGTTTGCTATATCAGCAAACCATGGGGAGAGTACTGAGGCAGCAAACAGATGTTCATCTGGCATCTGGTCGTCGACTGTTCCATCTTCACCTGCAGGTAAATCCAGTCTAGACAAGAAGTCAGCAACAACATTTTCTTTACCTGGTTTGTCAACGATAGTCAAATCAAACTGCTGCAACAGAAGTAACCATCTAATAATACGAGCATTCACATCTGGTTTATTCATTAAATATCTAATTGCAGCATGATCAGTATGTACAAATGTTTGATAGCCAGTGATGTAGTGTCGGAACTTGTTCAGGGCATGGACCACGACCAGGAACTCTTTCTCAGTTACAGTATAGTTCAGTTCTGCCTTGGATAAGTTTTTGCTGACAAAGTATATGGCATATGGGAGTTTTTGTTCAACTTGTCCTAAGGCTGCCCCTATGGCTTTGTTCGAGGCATCAGTGTGGATGTGGAAAGGTAGGGCCCAGTTTGGACCTCTTAATATCGGGGCGGACACCAACTTATCCTTTAATTCATTCAGAGCCTTTTGACAGTCGTCCGTCCATTTGAACTCAACATCTTTTGCTAAGAGGCCAAACAGTGGCGAGGCTAGCTTACTGAAATCTTTAATAAATATTCTATAATATCCTGCTAAGCCTAGGAAACTCTGAGCATCTCTTACTTTCTGAGGAGGTGGGACCTTTTTGATGAGAGCAATTTTATTAGGATCCACCTGCAATCCTTGGCGAGAAATTGTATGTCCTAGCACAGTCCCTTCAGTCATCAAGAATTCACATTTTTCCGGACTAAGGGATAGGTTCATCTCAATGCACTTGGTTAGGACTTTTCCCAGATTGGACAATGCTTCTTGGAAGTTGGACCCATAGGGAGTGAAGTCATCCATATAGATTTCCACCGAATCATGGACCAACTCAGAAAAGATGCTCAATACTGCTCTTTGGAAAGTGGCAGGAGTGTTGCATAGCCCAAAGGGAAGGACTCGGTAAGCAAAGGTACCCCAAGGAAAAGTGAAGGTGGTCTTATCTTGGTCTTCTGGGTTGATTTGGATCTGGTTATACCCGCTGAACCCATCTAGGAAAGAGAAAAACTTCTTCCCGCTAGTCCATCCAACACTTGATCTATGAAAGGCAGAGGAAAGTGGTCTTTCTTGGTGGCTTTGTTCAGTTCTCGGTAGTCCACACAGATTCTCCACTTTCCATTTTTCTTGGGTACCAACACCAGAGGGGACACCCACTCGCTATCCGAGATGGGGTAGATGAATCCTGCATCCAACAATTTTTGCAGTTCTTCTTTGACAATGTCCTTAAGGGCTGGATTCATTCTCCTCTGAGGTTTCCTAACCGGTTTACAATCTTCTTTGATGTAGATGTGATGGGTACAGACCGAAGGGTGGAATCCTTTCATCTCCTTATAGCTCCAAGCGAAAGCATCTAGATGACTGGCCAACAGACTATACAGCTCCTTTTCCTGGGAAGGAGATAGGGGGGAGCTGATCTTTAACGTTCTCTCGGGGCCAAACTCCACATTTTTGACTCGGGGAGAGAGTGGATCGGTCACACAAAGGTCCACTAAGGTGCTGGTTTGAGTGTCTTCCACCAGTTTCTCTAAGGACAATGCACTGGGAGGCGGATTCTGAATCAAGGTCTCAATCAAATCACCCTCAGTTTGAGGACCTCCCCTGGTGGTTTCTAAGGTGCACAAGGGTGCAGAGTACACCTCATCCTCTTCTCCTTCTTCCAACCAAAGTGGTAAGTCATGCTCTAATAGAGGTTGGGCAGGAGGGTATAGGACTAGCTGCTTGGACATAGGACCATTTTTGATGGTCATGTTTCCTGCTCGGTAGCTTATGTAAGCATCCGTAGTGGCTAACCAAGGTCTTCCCAAAATAAGGGGGTATCCGGTAAGCTTTGCCTTTTGCTGAAGAACCAAGAAATCCGCAGGATACTCCCAAGAGTCAACAGAGACCAAGACATCCTCCACAATCCCTTCGGGAGTCACGGTGGAGCGATCTGCCAACTGCAAGACCGTCGAGGTCTTACTTAAGGAACCTTGAAGGTTGAGTTTGAGCATGGTATCCCTGGTCATCACATTAATGGCAGCCCCTAAATCAATCAAAGTGTGGGGTATGATGGTGCCATTTATGTGGACATCAACTACAGGACTCCCAGGATCCAAGTACTTTGGAAAAATTACTTGCCCCAACATAAGATCAGACAGTTGTCCTACGACATTGATGGTGGAGGCATCTCTTTTTCGCCTGCCTGGGTGCCTGAAACACTTTTCCTTAACCAGTTTGTTGTATATCGGTACATCTTTGATGGCTTGGAGAAGTGGTATTCTCACACACAACTATTTGAGTTCCCCAAGAAGCTCATTCTCCTCTGGGTTGGGTTGTGTGGTTACTGTTAGTCTCTCAGGAAAGGGTGGAGTGGTCTTGGGTCACTTTCCTGTTTATCTTCCTCGTCCTCTAGGGGAGGAGGTTGGCGATCCGGAAGAGTCTTCCCGGATCGCAGGTTGATCTCCTGGATCTCCACAACATAGGTAGGGCAGGTTGTTTCCCTGGTATATACCTATTGGGCCTGTCGGTTGTTGGGATTCGGGTTCGGTTGAGCAGGCATTTGGGGTTGTCTTGGAGGAGCAGGAGGTAATGGTTGTGGTTGAGCTGGTGGTGGAGGCAAAATGGCGGGAGGAGTGTTGTACTGGGGCCTCCACCCCGGTTGAGGTGCATTCCACTGAGGCTGTGGCTGGACATGTGAGTGAAACGAATGAGTAGTGGGCTGAGTATGGTATTGAGGTGGGTAAGACCATGGAGAAGGCACAGATCAGGGAGGATGAGCAGGGGGCCCCCAAGAAGGCATAGGAGCAGATTGGTTGGGGCAATAATAGGCTTGGGATGTCCCTTGCATCCCCTGCTGGTAAGGTCAAGGTCCATGCGGCCTTCTTTGGTTGAGGAAGTAGAGAGGTTCAGTGGGTGCCTCAGTTCCTTGGTACATGGCCTTAAACCCAGGTAAGGTTGGGCATTGGTTCATGGGGTGGTCCTCCTCACAAACGAAGCATACCTCCACCGAGTGTAAGGGACACTCGTTCTTAGGGTGCTTCCTTGTACACCTAGGACAGAAGATGGCCAAAGCCCTCTCACCTTCCTCTTTCTTTTGTTGGATTCGGAATGTATCAAGTTGCATGGCAATGGTCTGTCTCACCTCACTTTTGAGGTCCTCCAGCTGATTAACAAACTCATGCTTGGAGAAAGTAGCACTAGCTTAAAGGGGGTTTCCCCTACCTCTTTTCCGGGCTGCCCTAGAGTGGTTTCTAAACACAGTCTTTATATCCTCGTAAGGTAGTTGGTAGATGTCCCCTCCAACTAGCATGTGAAGGGTATCTAGAAGGTCTTCAGGGACTCCTCGGAGCAGGACCAACTTGAGAGATTCAGGGTCAAGTGTGCACCTGGCCCATTTATAGCTAAGTTGGAATCTTTCCTCATAATCTTCTAAAGACTCCTCATTTCCCATGGTCATCCGAAAGATCTCTCCCTTGGCTTCCTTGGACCTACAGTAGTCCTAGTATTTGGTATTGAAAGCTTTTGGCATCTGAGCACAAGTGGTGATATTGTTTCCAGGTAATCCCATGAACCAGCGTAATGCTGCATCCTTGAGGGTAGACGGAAAGAGTTTCAGTTTTTTCTCATCTTCTGTATAGTCATAGGTTCGACAAAGGACAACAAACTCAAACAAGAAGGTATCAGGGTCTTCAGTAGTCAATCCATGGAAGTGAGGTAAAGCGGAGGGGCTTATGTTTTTCATTTTCATGTCTCCATTGGTCTCTCGGATGGGAAAGGCACCTTCTATTCTCTCATCTTCTCTTCCATCTTCAGCCATGGCTTCAGGTGGAGTGGTTTCTAACTCTTCTTCTGGTATAGGATCTTCGTATATCTCAGGAGGCTCGCCTATAGGTTCTTCTGGATCACTATCACCAAAGAAGAGAGAAGGGTGACTCAGTGAAGTGGTGGGGGTGTTGGGTAAGAATTTTCCAGTTTTATCTCTGTTCCTACGAGGCATGAAATGGAAAGGCTTTTGATTGCTTTTTGCTTTTTCTGCTTGTACCTGCAAAACTAAAATAGATTGAATCTGCAACTAGCTATCTTGCTGAAATGAAGATGCGGAATTGAAATGAAAGTAGGAAAGGACTAAGCTACGTTGCTCAAATGAAATTGCAGGAATGAAATGCTAGTCTACGCTTGCAGAATTGAAATCGCTAGTCTATGCTTGCAGAATTGAAATTGCTAGTCTACGCTTACAGAATTGAGATTTCTAATCTATGAAAGCAGGAAATATCTATTTTACTTTTGCGGAAATGAAATTGCAGAATGGAAATGAAATAAACTATTTAGCAGAAGGTGAGTGTAGAAAAATAGAAGAAAAGAAACAATCACCAATACTCTGACGCTTCCCCGGCAACGGCGCCAAAAAGATGGTGGGCTCCAGTATTGCAGCAATAATGCTGCAACTCCTGGGACTCCCTTCTTTATTCTTATCAACCCGGTAGTTCGTAACAAACTTGGAAGCGACGGTACTGTATGCACAAGTACTAGCTCTTGCCACAGCTGTCACTTGGTCAGCTGGCACAAGTCCGCTAGGGGTTCAAGCCAACTTCTATGAGCTCTTAGAAGAAGCTTTGTACCTGATGGATGGAAGCTAACTCAAAGGAAGCTGATCTACTTGCAGAAAGAAACTGAAAGTCAAAGAGTAACATAAACCCTAGCAAACCTTAATTCTACCAGGTAGTCCTATTGATGCAACGGAGATGATGCAAACTATTGAAAAAGATGCCATTACTTCTACAAAGGTGAAATGCACATGCCTATGCTATCTCTATCTAAAGAACACATCTTTTTGTATTTTTGATTACGTTATCAAAATTATCATACATGTACTTTTAACTGGCTTCTTACTGTGCAGGGGTGGATCAAGGAGGAGGAATGCTTGGAAAAGGTTGGGAAGGTTCAGAGAGGGTCTAAGGAGTCCCCAACACCCTTCTAGAGAGCTTCACCAAGTTTGGCTATCCAGCAACCTCACTTGTGAGCTTCTACAGGAAGTCTGCAGGGGTTCTACAAGATGTTTCAGGGATTTCTACAGGATGTTCTGACATTGGATTTTGGAAGATGGGTGAGTGAAAGAGGATGCATGAATGGATAGGGAGGTAGGGTAGGGGTCTGAGATGACCCAGTGACTGATGGATGAAGTGATGAGAGGATGTGGAGAGCTAACTTGTCTTAAGGAAGGCTAAGGCAATGGAAGAACAAGAAGGTAGGGTTACGTGGACAGAAGAGTAGTTGTGAGATGAAGAAGCTAACTAGGAGATGGAGTAGCTGGCCTGGATGAAGCTTAGGTGGATGAGAGAAAGATGGATATGCCCTGCACGGTGTGCACTTAATTGAATCAACCAAATCCTGCATACAATCGAAATCTTAGCTAATCTATCCAAACTGTCAACGAAACAAATGAACAACAACTTTATTTCCAAAGAGAACCATGTACAACACTTAATCAAAGGAACATCTAAAAAGGTTTGAACGCATGACTAACTTCTACAAATGAAAAACATTACACCAACGATTGCATGGTCAAGCAAACTAGTGCTTTTGTTGAGCAGCACTGGGTCCACAATTCCAGCCCCTGATCCAGTAAGGGAGAGGTGAAACTGAGAGTGCAGGCAACCCTTTTCTGGAGCTTTTATCAATCTTTATCTTATCAATCTATTCTACACGTCTGAAGTAATTCTATTCCTCAACAATAACCTACTTAACCAACACAACTAAATCTAGCTCAACAAACTTCGTTTCAAATGCAAAAAAAGGAAAATCACAGTGCTGAAAGGAAGGATAACAATAAAAATAAGGAGGCCCTAGGCTCTCAGGTTGGGCCCAACCCTGAGAGCTATGGCTCCTATAAAAAAACTCAGAGCTGATATCGAATCTGACTGCTTCCCATTATCAAAAAAAGAATCATAAGTCAAGAGTTATGCCAATAATGGCTACAAAAGAACAAAACAGAGCTAGCAGCACGTAGTGCAGAATATGCAAGAGTTTTTCAAAAAATTCCTTTTCGAAGGCTGAGGCCTTAACATTTATACACTACGAGGCCCTAGCTAGCCTCCTAAATCTATGGGACTTGGCTGCCCAAACTGTGAGTGAACAACTCCTTCCAAGAAATCTGTTTGGCTGCCTTCTAGATCCGGTGTTGGTGGCCTTTGGAGCTCAGAGTTGGGGGTGAAGATCCCGAGGGAGGCTATTTAATGCCATAGACAACCCTCCTACGATTCCTCAACCCAAGCTTGGCTGTCTCCTAGCCCATGTCTGCTCGGTTTTGCTCCAGCATGTGTCAAAAAATCCTGAAATCAGCATGTGTTAGCCACCTAGGAATAGTGACTACCCTTATTCATACAAATGACATAAACATACTAAAAAATAATGCATAAGTTATGAAAAATGAAGGATTGAACAAGGGTAGTTAGGCCAAATGAGGCCAAAATGTTACCAAATTTGGGGCTCATCATCTCCATAGGAAGGATACTCCATTTTCAATGTGGAAGACATTGAAGGACCTCTACCAGAAAAGTAGCGACTAGAGGAAATTAGCGCTCAAGAATAAGCTTCGAAGAATCAAGATGGAGAAGGGCGATACTATTTCCACATATCTGAAAAAGCTCACCACCTGCAGAGATGAGCTTAGCAGTGTGGGAATAACTACTACCAATGATGATATGGCGAGCCTCGCTCTCCTCGGCATTCCAAAGAGTTGGAATAGCTACCGAGACTTTGTGAATGGAAGGGAGAAACTGCCGGATTGGGAACGACTGTGGTCGGATATGATGCAAGAGGATATTAGGAGGAGCACACGAGATGGTTCTTCATCAAAGAATGATGATGAAGGAAATTTGGCCTTAGCAAGTAAGGCAAGGAAAGGGAAGGGGAACGCTTCCCGTTCCAAATTGAATTCTTCTCATGGAGGGAAAAAGGTTGACAAGTCTAAAGTGATATGCTTTAATTGCCACGAGATGGGACATTATGCAACTAATTTCCCATCACAAAAGTACAAGAAGGGATCCTCGAAAGGATTAGAAGGTGAGGCATTGGCCTCTCAGTTCGAAATGGGCTTTACCCTCATCGCATGCATGGTGTCATTGATGGTGGGTTGTGTTTGGTATCTTGACAGTGGAGCCTCATTCCACATGATCGACGATAAAATTTTATTTAGTACCTTAGAGGAGAAATACCTCAGGATGTGCATAGAGATGGGTGATGATGGAAAGTACAATGTTTCAAGAGTGGGCATGGTTTCTTTTCAGAGGGAGCATGGAGCTCCTCTCACCTTGAAAGATGTGAAGTATGTGCCTGGACTGAAGAAGAACTTAGTATTGGTCGCGATGTTGGAGGACAAAGGCTACGATGTTTTCTTCAGTAAAGGAAAGGCGTTCCTAAGACACATAGCCATGGGTCAGACCAAGAGGATTGGGATTCAGGTGAAGAATCTCTATAAACTAGAGGTAGATGACTATGAAAAATTGAGTTCAAAATCAGAATTGGTGCAAAGTCAAAACATTGGCGAGTTGTGGCACAGGCGGTTGGGCCATTTGCATCATGGGGCCTTGAAGATAATGCAATAGATATTTACAGGACTTCCCAAAGGTAAACTTGAGCAAGTTGACACATGCAAAGGTTGTACCTTGGGAAAGTACGCCAAGTATTCCTTTCATGATTGAGATAGTTGAGTTGAAGCGATCTTAGAGCGAGTTCATACTGATTTGTGTGGACCATTCTCGACGACATCCACCGCGAAGCAAAGTTATTATGTGATTTTCATTGATGATTATTCTTGTAAATGTTGGATTTATTTCATGCAGAAGAAGGACTAAACCTTCTCAAAGTTTTGTGAGTTCAAAGTTTTGGTCGAGAAAGAGTCAGGAAAGAAGATCAAGGCCTTGAGAAGTGACAACGATGGAGAATATGTCTCTCAAGAGTTTAAGGACTTCTGTGCAACGGAAGGAATTAAGCGAGAGTTGACGACACCTTATAACCCATAGCAGAATGGGGTGGTTGAGATGAAGAACAAAATGACTGTGGGGGCAACACGAGTGATGCTGCATGACTAAGGCCTACCACTTGATTTGTGGGATGAGGCATGAAACACAACGGTCTATTTTCATAATAGAAGCCCGCATCGCATACTTGGGATGAAGACACCAGAGGAAGCTTTCTTCGGTAAGAGACCAGATGTAGGTCACTTCATGATCTTTGGCTCATTGGTATATTTCCATGTGACAAAGGATGCATGGAAGAAGCTTGAGCCAAAAAACGAGTTGGGGATACTTGTGGGGTACAATGATACACCCCACAACTATCGGGTGTACTTGCCTACCAGTCAGAGGACAATGGTTCGCAAAGATCTTAATTTTGTTGAGCAGAAGGTCATGGGAGTTCCCTTGAGAGGGAGCTCCAACTACAGGTTGTGGAGGAACTGTTAGTTCCTAAGGACATGTGATGATCAATTAATCATGTCTTGCAAGGAGGACCTTGCAAGAGAATTCGAGATGAAAGACATGGGTCTCATGCACTACTTCCTTGGCATGAAAGTGTGGAAGAAGGATGGGGAGTTGTTTGTGTCTCAGGGAAAATATGCCAATGAGATACTTAGGAGATTCCACATGGAGAAGTGCAAGCCCATGTAGACTCCTCTAGCAGGTAACTGGAGGAAGGAGGATGCTACTTCAGGAGAAGTAGTAGAGTCTACTGTGTATAGGCAGCTTGTGGGTTCATTGATGTACTTAGTGAACACACGACTAGATTTGTGCTATGCCGTGAACCAGCTAAGTCAGGCAATGGTTCATCCTACCAAGATGTTTTGGAAGGAAGCAAAGCATGTATTGAGATATGTCAGAGGCACATCTCAATATGGATTATGGTATAGACGGACATAGGGAGTGAAGCTACAGGGCCTGTCACTGATGCAGATTGGGCAGGGAGTCCATCAGATCAGAAGAGCACATTAGGAGGAATTTTCAACCTTGGGTCAGCTGCAGTTTCTTGGTACAACAGGAAACAGAGGTCGGTTGCACTCAACTCAGTAGAGGTTGAATACATGGCTGCAAGTCAGGTAGCATGTGAGGCCATCTGGATGCGGAAAATTCTAGTTGGTTTGTTTGATCAGAAGATGGATCCAACTGTGATATATTGCGATAATCAGAGTTGTATCAAACTCTCTGAGAATCCAGTATTTCATGATAGGTCCAAGCACATCGACATCCAGTATCATCATCTCAGAGACTGTGTAGCGAAGAGGATCATGTTGTTGCACTATATTTCGACTGAGGAGCAAGATGCTGACATTTTGACAAAGGCATTGTCAAAGTGTAAATTCGAGTTCCATAGAGACAGGATTGGGGTGGCAGATAATCCCTTTCTTGTTGAGAGGGAGTGTTGAAATGTGGCAACAAGAATATTCCAATTTTAATTTGTCCTTAAATTAAAATTTAGAATTAAAATTCGAACTTAGTCTCACCAGCTGCTTGAAAAAAATTAATTAATTCATCTTGAGTTAATTAGTTGGAGAAATTCAACTAGAAGTCTTTGTGAAGTCATGCAACAATTATCCCTTAAATTAAGGAGATTATCCCTTGATTAAGGAGATAAGATTTAGTTGTAATTAGTTAGCTCAGTTTACTGAGTTAAGTCCAGTTAAATTAGTTCCAAATTGTTTGAGGAACTAATTGTGAGTTCAGTCAGTTAATGCATGCATGCATCCAACTAGTGTACTCCAGATGACTGAAGATTCTCTCATCATTAACTCATGCATGTCTATTCAGAAAAAGACCCAATTGAGATTAAAGACATGGACATTGTATTATCAGTTGCATGAGTTTTCCTATAAACAAAAGTCATGCATGCAGAAGGAATTAATTCCTTGAGGACTACGCAGTTTTACAGGGTGTGAGATCAGTGTTACACTTGGTAATAGTAGGATCACCTAGGAGAAACATCATAAGGAAATAGGAGATCAGGAGAGAAAAGGAGAAGGATTTTGTGTGTAATTCTGATATATTTCTGACTTGTAATGATAATACAGATAGTGGGGTTTTTAGCTGAGGCTTTCCCCTGAGTATTCTTATGTGTTCATGTGCATTGATTCTTCTCTTGTTATATGTGTTCCACTTGATCTTGCTCAAATCTATTAAGCTTCCGCTAATTGCTTGTAGAAGTAGATTAAAGTATTTTGCTTTAGCTATATTTCATTATCAGGTTAATCGATAATCATAATTTCTACAAATTTTGAAAAAAATATTGAATGAATGAGCTATCAAATTGTTACAAACTATCCCAAAGAGGAAGGTTTTGAAATCGAAAAACCTCTGGTTGTTGTCATTAGATCAGAAGCGGGTCAAGAGAACACTTTAAGAAACCAACAAATCCTTTGGTCACCCAAGAATATTTCCACATCTAGACATGCAACATCACAGTGACACTATGGAGAAGGTGATTGACTTCTTTAGGAACGAAGCTAGTTAGCATAGACTAATAAAGGATGCTAGTTACAAACAAAATTCACATACTCATAGGAATGCTCTGATACCAATGTTATGAACAAAGTTCATACTCTATAATAACCTTCAGAATATTTCGAAGACAAACACTTCCGTTGTAGTATATATATATTTGAATACAAGAGAAATGATGATTACAAATGAGGGTGAGGGACTTCTTATATACCCTAGGAAGGTGCCCCTTCACAAACTAACATATTCTTAGAACATGCCTCTTCAATACTAACTATTAGTTAATTAATAATTAATTATGATTAGTATTGTTTACATTATTTTTTATTATTTTTCTATAAATTATATTCATAACATTGCCTTCCTCTTCAAAAATCTTTTTCCTCAAAACTGATTATTGACAAGGCATGTCATTTGCTTCTTTTTCTTGTAATCTATTTGTAGCTTTCAGAGTTCTTCTAGTTTTCGTCTTCATTGATACATGATGATAGGATCCTTTAAGCGATAAGTACAATTTTTGAAATGAGAAGGGATATAACCATCCTAGAGCAATCTTCTGTGGAATATTGTAGTTACTGGAAACTTGCGATGAATTTTTATCACTAGATTGAATTGTGAAAACTTCAAATTTCTTTGGAAAATAAGTTTGATGTTTATGTTCTAAGTGATATAGATTTGTAGATTGATTGAGGTGTCCATTCTTCTAATTTAGATGTAGATAACGATTTCTTCTTGTTTGACCTTCCTTTAACATGTGTGTGGTAATTTTATGACTTACTTTATGTACTGATGTAGTTGAGTTGGTTATAGAATCTTCACTTGGAATTTTCATCGTCTGAATTGCAACATTTGAGCGTGTATTTTCTTGAACTGGCTTGTCTTCTTCTTGAGTTGAGATATTCACTAGATTGGTGTTGATTCCTTTCTTTTCAACTTGAATTTATACATTTGAAGATTTCAATGCTTCCTTAATAGTTTTTTGTACCTTGTTTTCCAACGAATTCTTGTCCTTCTTAAGCTTCTTAATCTGCATTAATAATTTTTCACTATGATTTTTGAGTTGATAAATTATTCATTTTTGTCAATGGTGATTTTGTCAAATTTTCTTTGCATATTTTGTAGTACTTTTTTTCCTTCTTAAAAAGTTACTTTTGAAATATCTTTTATGTCTTTTGGTGTCACTGAATTTGGCTTCAATGTAACATCTTGTAGTGTTATTTTTTCTTTTTGTATGAAAATGTCAAAAACTTTTTTTTCGTATCTAGGATGAAAGACCCTAATGTTTCCATCCAATGTGAACCCAAAATAATGTCTCTTTGATCATTCCATAGGATTTGAACAAAGAATTGTGATATAAATGTATAATCCCAAATGTTTAACTATAACTTAGTTATTTTATACTGTTTTTTGTTCAAGAAGTCTATTTTTTCGATTGTATTTGACTTGAGAATTACCAATTGGTTTGCAATTTTAGGGTATATATATATATATATATATATATATATATATATCTATATCTATATATATATATAGATATATTTATTTATTTATTTATTTTCAGTGGGAAAGATAGAAATAATAACATATTTTCTGGCTAGAGTTCCCTTAATTCTAAATAACACTGAAGCATAATCAAATGTAGTTTAGGGAAATCTTCCTTTCTTCATTTTAGACTTAGAATCTATGCCTTTCTCATTAGTGATTGATTCCATTTTTTTTTATTAATAATTTCGACAATTGATAGTTTTATTTCGAAACTTATATATCTTTAGTATTGAAAAACTTTCTATGTCAATATGCCTTATTTATAAACTTATATATTTCTTATTTTATAAACTTATATATAATTATATATGGATGAGTTAATTCCCTGTATAGTGTACATATATATATATATATATATATATATATATATATATATATATAACTCTCTTTGCGAGGGCCTTCACAAATGGACATGTCTTTAGAACATACATTTTCAATAGTATTTATTATTATTTTTCTATAATTATATTCATAACAATGTTATACTTGAAGAATTTCTAGAACTATTGAAGGGAGAACAATCAATTGGTTATCTAATCTAACTTAATAGTACTAAAATATTGTAATGAGGAGAGAAATCAATGTAAAAACTTGTGCCAACTCTTGACTATTTTCCTAACAAGTGGTATAAACTAGAAGAAGCTTAATGTCAATCATTACAATGGAGCGAGTTAAAAAATGACTTTATTAAATATTTTGAATTCGACCAGAAGAGAAAGCACTGTTTGAGGTAGCTCACTTTATAAAAGAAATTTTAAAAAGCGAGTCTTCTAGCTCATATAAAGAAAAAGTAGAAACAATAGTCGAATACTCATCGACTCTAGCATGTAATCATATATCATGCTTTCTAGATCAGAAGCTTTTTGTCGGGAAATGGAGAATATCCATACTCTAGGAAAAAGTTTTTGTTGGAGAAAGGAGCATCCCAAAAATATTAAAAAAGTAAAAACAATGTTTAAAGTTGAAAAGGAAGAAAATGAGAAATCGAATAAGTTATCCTTCCAATCTGCTTATCAAGATATAAAAGTTAGATATCAGACACTTCATGAGTTGAAGGCCCCTGCCTGGATGGATGCAGATATAAAGATGAGAGAAGTCGATATATTGAACGACGACTGACTAAAGATGGCCCAAATCAATGACTATTGGTCGAACAAAAAAACCACATAATTCATTGACTCACTCAAAGAGTATTAGGTTTTATTTTCCCATGAATACAAAGATCTCAAAGGACTTGTCAAATCATTGGGGGAAATGAAAATTGACTTCATTTAAGGAGTACATCCAATAAAGAAATGACCTTACAAGTTTGCTCATAAATACAAACCGGTTGTACAAAAAGAGATAGAAGGAATGCTAGTTTCTAGCATCATATATCCCATTGAGAAATTAGAATGGGCAAGTCCTATGGTTGTGCAACCCAAGAAGCACGACTCAACTAGACTAAGAATATGCATTGACTTTTGTGGATTGAATAAGCTAACAATAATTAACTCATTCCCAACTCCGTTTGCAAATGAAATCATAAATTAAGTAGCGGGTCATGAATGTTGTTCTTTTATGGATGGTTTCTTTGGGTACAATAAGGTACCCATCGCAAAAGAAGACCAAAAAAATACCACGTTTGTTACATAATTTGGCTCTTTTTCATATAGATCAATGCCCTTTGGTCCTAAAAATCCACCCACAATCTTCTCAAGAATAGTTTCTTCTCAAGAATAGTATATTTAGAAGAAAATGACAATATATTTTGATGGTTGGACTATCTACACACTGCTAAAAACTCAATGGCTAAGACTGATGTTAGAAATATGTAGACAAATCCAATCGTCCTTAAATATTAAGAAATGAATCTTTTCTACCTATATCAAATAACTATTGGGGCATGTAGTATCCAAGGAAAGGATTAAAGTGGATATGGAAAAAATAAAAGTGATCCTCAACTTGAAATCACTTGTTAATAAAAAACATATTAAGATATTTTTGGGACATATTGGATATTATTGAAAATTCATTTGGCACTATTTTGATATTACTTTCCAAATCGACAAATCGCTAAAGAAATATGTTCCTTACATATGGTCAAAATAATGGATGAGATATTTAAATCACTTAAAAGGAAACTGGTTGAACCACCCATCTTAAAGTTTTCCGACTGGTCTAAAAAATTCCATGTACAGGTCAACACATCTAATGTTGCAGTTAGAGATGTTTTAGCATAATCAAACAATGATTCCATAGACCATCCGGAGGATAAAATGGTAGAGTTTTTTATCTACTGATGCCAAGACCCACCTCATCAACTTGGAGACTAAACGAGACATAATATTAAAGGACAAAGAGGAAATTTGGAGACTTAGGAGCAGAGCCATTTGGTTAAAAGAGGATGATGAAAATACAAAATTCTACCATCAATATGCTAATGGGCGCCGAGTGATCAACACCATGGAAGATGACCAATGAGGAAGGCTAGAGAGTTCACTCCTTCCATCACTTAGCATCTCTCAGCTCATCACACTTTAAAAATATTTACAAGGCACCTCAGGAAGCAACTTTGGCAGAGATCATTAGGGTGGTAGGCCTTTTTCCTCGCTTTGTTGAACAAGAGGCAATCGAGGATCTCCTCAAGCTGGTTACGATGGGGGAGCTGGAGAATACTCTAAAATGGTTTAAGAGGGACAAGAGTCCTAGTCCCGATGGCTGGCCAATCGAGTTCTACTTGGCCTTCTTTGACATACTGGGGGAAGATCTACTCCAAATCATTGAAGACTGTCGTACTAGTGGTCGCATGTATGAGGCTTTCAATTCAACCTTCATAGCCCTCATCCCTAAATCTGATTGCCCTGAGTCTTTCAATGATTTTCGACCCATCTCTCTCTGCAACTGCATCTATAAGATCATTGAAAAGATCTTTTCCAATCGACTTAAGCCCATTTTTTCTGCATAAGAAGTTTTACACTCCATCAAAATTAAGAAGTTGAAAGGCATGATCCTTAAGATTGACCTTGCAAAGGCTTTTGATCGTGTTAGTGTCTGTCAGTCCTGCCAGTCACCAGTGATCAAATGTACTCTTTCAAAGTTGTTGATAGGGTTATTAGGTCAAATTGTTATATTTTCAAATAAAATTTGATCACTGGTTAGTATGTCTAGGTATGTTACTACTCCCTCCATTTCATGGTCCAATGCCATTATGGTTGTGTCATCACTCATTATGATAAGTCATTAGTAAATGTCTTGATCACTATCTCAGTCTCATCTCATGGTCGGTTTCATACTCCATTAGATGTCATCAATAGGCCAAGTCATCAAAATGGTCAAAAAGAGTCATGGCATCACTTATGGTTAATCACTATGGGAGTAGTAATTAAGGGAAATAATGTGTTCAAGGAATTTAAGCTTGTTTCAACATCCTCATTCATACTCCATATACCCCCTCAACTTCCCTCATAAATCCCATGATTTCATATAAAACCATTTTTTTCCTTGAGAAAACCCTTAAATCCTAAGTTAAAACCCTTTTTTCCCTTGGAAACACATATTCCATATATTAATTCCCAAACTCTATCCTTATCCCAAAAGTCCCTTGTAATATTCCTCTATCCGCACTTCCTTTGTTATACATTGAAAGTTAGCCGAAATCCCTTTTAAATTCCAAAACTCTAGCTGAAAGTCCATTGTGTTAACTATAGTTGCACCCAATAAAACTATATTAAAATCCTTTTAAATCCCATAGCCCACAATCGACATATATTACATGAAACAATAAAGAGTGCTCCAAACTGCTTCCCGATTCCGATTGCGGGATCTTGCATTAAGTCCCGCATCCTGGCTAACAATCCCATAGCATTAAGTCCCCCATCCCGGCTAACAATCCCGCAACATTAAGTCCCTCATCCTACATTAAGTCTTGTATCCCGCAATCACTCCTGCTTGCCGATAACCCCGCACCGATAAGTTCCCTGCTGATAAGTACTGCAACAATAACTCCTGCAGCCAATAAGTCCCAACCCTCGGTTATGAGTCCTGGCCCCCAGTGGTAGGTCCCGACCCTTAGCAATTTCACCCATCTAAAGTTTTTCCCCATAGGCCATTCTCTCGATTGTGATTGCGATACGGTGAAAGCCCCATTTTCGGACCCGCTGAGATATTTAATTGGATTTTGAAAAACTTCGAGTTCGGATTTGTGGTTAAGCCCCAGCCAAATGCAATAAATTATAAAATGGTTCTTGATAAAGTATCAGGTTTGACCCATCGAAAAAACACTATGAAAAATGGTTTAGAGCCCCTCTCCCTGTTGCGATTGCAATATATAATCGGCCCAGATCAACGACCCAGATCTAATAAGCCTGGATCATATAGCTCTGATTAACGGTTCATATTTCTTCCCAGTGGTCAATATCAGTTCAGTTTTTCATGCCCTCTACCACGATTATTCACTGTTTTTTATGTAATTTCTCAAATTGAAAGACCATGGCCTCCATTCACAGAGCACCAGATCATCCATGTCACCACTGCTCAAACAAAATGCAGAAAAGATGGAACAACAACCTGGCTCATAAATCAATAGGACTAATATAAGTGTTTATTCAAGGCTCCAACTACACCAGAATGCCCAGAATAGCACCAAAACTCAGCCAAATGATATTTTTAGTAGTTTTGATCCATTTTTATGAATTTTTGTAAAAAAATCTTGAAGTCTGTTTCAAGATATTTTTCTTATAACCATTCTATAAATACTTCAAATTTCGAAGTATTAGAAGTTGGACATCAGTGAGTGAAAGGATTGGAGCTTGTACTTATTATCTTTTACTGGAAATCAAAGGACATTTGCAGCTATTGTTCAAGAATTCTTGTGTTGTGAGTTTGTGATAATTTTTTCTCTCTTTCCTAGTTTTATATGAATCATAAACAAGTCTCTTTTCCATATCTTCCTTCTTCAGTGATTTTCCTAAGAGGTTTTAAGAAAAATTCTTTTAATTAAGCTTTGTTTTGTTTAGGAATATCATTTTGCGTACTCAATCTTCTGATAAATGAATTCTCGCTTGCCATGCTCATTTTGAATCTTTGCTTTTTCACTCTACACTACATCGACAAGACCCAAAATTATCACAAAATCATACCTACCTTGCTCCTCAATATCTCTTGCAACTGAAACCTTTGATCTTTTGACCTAGTTCCCTGATTTTCACTCCTGATCCAACAAAAACTTGAATTTCAAAACTGTAGATCTAAAACAGACCTAACCTAATATCTTTTTCCCATTTCAGCCATATTTGGCTATGAGATTTATAGAGAGAGCCCTCTTTGGTTTAGCAGGGCTAGCTGCTGAACCTTAAGTGGTTTGAGGTTACCTTCATCGATATCCTTTCTCAGCCTTGGGATATTGTGGAGGATAACATTTTGGCGTCGTTTTCGGGGAAACGAGTGATATATCTTCCCTGGGATTAGTTCTGCAAGTGCATTCAAGACTGGTCCTATGGGTGACAGGTTCCAGTACTCGAAGAAGGCTGATCTAAATCACATCAAGTTAAGGTGTAAAATTCTGGCTCCTAAAAGACACATGAGGTCAAACCCTGACCCAAATCCACCTCCTGTTGTTGATGATCCAGAGAAACTGCTAAGGAAACTCAAATCTCCTCTTCTTGAAAGTGGAGCTCGTAAATTTGTAAGAAGTACTTCTTTTCGTGATCAATTTTTTACTATCAAAGATCTTTCTTTTGATATCTAATTTGAGCTATCTTTTTTTCCAACAAAGTCTGAATATTTCCTTTCAGAAGTAGTATTCGACCCTATCAAGTTTGATTCTTACCTTCCTTCTTCTAAATCCCTATTTTCTAAATATGATCATGAGATTTGGTCAAACTTTAATAAGCTCCAAAGTCTAGCTGACCAGCTTCAGATCACCACTGAAAAGGCCTACATTCAATATCAACTTAAAAATCTATCTGCTACTACTCCCTATGCATACCTCCAAATACATTAGCCACATCATCTGTCATTGCTAATCCATCACCACCACATCCATTGATATCATCATCCCCATCAACACAAGCAGTTGTAGTTCCTGTACAACTTTATCCAGTAGTCATGGAAAGGTTTGCCCCTCAACTTGTTGCCCTACCTCAAAACTATGGTCAAAGGCTTCCTCTTTTTGATGGAACTTCAAAAATCACAGCTCAAAAGCATGTTTACAAATTGGTGGATTTCATCGATCTCGAAGAGGTTGATGATGAGGATGCTAAAATGAGAATTATAGCACAAATATTTTCCAGAGAGGTTAAGAAGTGGTTTTGTGGTTGGGCAGATGGTTCCATCAACAACTCTAGGTAGTTGACAGACTTGTTTATAGCCTAATGGGAAGAAAAGAAGAATTGTTGGGACAGGGTCCCCTAGGGTCAATTTTGGGGCAAAAGCCCAAGTTTTGTTGTAAAGAATGTAAAGTCTCCACAAGTTGTGGTCGCGAAGCATGTAGATAGTAAAGTGTCATAAAGGGTTTTACCCTTCTTTTATGTAAGTTGTGTCAGATTGTATAGACCTACCCATGGTCCGCAGACCATGGGATTGTATAAGTAGGAGAGTCTTAAAGAGTCTAAGATATGAAAGAAGATGATGAAGATGAATGTAATGGGTTAGTAAGCAGAAAAATGAAGAAGTCTTAGAGTGGAAGAGAGGCTTTACTGCTATGTACACAAAGGACTAGAGTAGAGTCCACATTTGAGGGTGTGGACCCCTGCAACTGAGTGCACAGGGAAATCTTGAGCCTTTAAGCAGAAATGAAGTATTAATAAAGATATTATTCTAGAAATTCCTGAGTTTATCTATTTCATTCTGTTATAAATGAATGCGCTATTATGTTATAATGAATGACGGGTTTATGAATTAATACTGTATTGATGTGCGATTTTACATGATTTATATTGTTATATGGACGCAAGTAATAATAACTGTTTACACAAAGAATATCTTGTTGCATGTTAAAATTATCGACACTTAAGACGATTTGGGTAAATACGGGATTAAGGGTAATCACAGAGGTGCGTTAGTGGTTGATTCACTTGTTTAGGGTCCGCGAAAGTCAGTTGTGAATGTTCGTGGAGGTATAAAATATGATTAAGGGAAGTTATATCGATAAGCACTAAGGGCTTATTGATTTGCACAAAGGCAGGTTTAGGGCATAAAACAACATTACACTAATCTCTGGGTGCGGAAAGTTGGTTCCGGCATCCCCCCATACTGCTTCGGGTGAGACTTCAGTCCACGCTCCACGGGTTGATGCCAAAAGGGCCATTAGTGTAGGGATTTGTTTGGAAAAATTAACTCTTAACCTGGGTTAGGACTCACTAAGCCAACAAATGATTCCATTGTCAGGATCAGGATCTGCATAAAGAGATGTTTGATGTCGCATCATTGGAATCCAACTAAGAAGGAAATTGAGGAGTGGTTGGATAGGAAGATCCACGAATTCATGGCACAAGAAAAAAGAAATCCGTGCCTAAAAAAAGAATAGTGGTTGGATAGGTATCTGTACATAGAGATACATGAAATTTTCTTCTGTGCCTTCCCGATCGAGCTATACGAGTGGATCGCTAAATTGGAAGATGACCAGGGAAGGTGGATGCTTGATGGTCCAATAGTGTGGACCTCGGAGATAGTGCGGAGATTGGAAGCCTCTGAAGATAAGATCGCGAGAGCTGTTGATCACTGGCTTGTTCGTGTCATCAAAGGATTTGTGACAGAATTCGTGGTCGATACATCGGTCAGCTACAATGAAGCAGAGTGACGCTTCTTCAAGGGACTGAGAGGTAAGTATTTGAGATCTTTGAATACTTGGATTAAGATGCTCTTGTGTGAAAACTAGGTTATGCCATTACCTTGATGTTTGAAGCTACATGAAGTGGAAATTTATTCAGGGATAGAGGGAGAACATGCCCTGAATATAGCCCACTGATTGAGCCTCCTCTCAGTGATGAAGAAGGAGCAGCACAAGCTTCACTGCAGAGTGTTGTCCAGTTAATAAGGCAAGGGTTCCCGTGAATACCCCATCTGGCTACGCCACCTCCATCTTCACCTCCATATCCTACACCTTTGTCCACACCGCCACCACCTTCGTTGCCGTTCAATATGGCGAAACAATGAAGTTTCCATTTTTCAAGGGTTTGGGAAATGAGGACCCAGACCAGTTATGGTTCGTTGCGAAGGCCATGTGGATAGTCCAGAATATTACAGACGATCAGATGAAGAAAGAAACTTTGGTTACTAATCTACAAGATTGCACGCTAACATGGTACATTAAGTATTGTACCGATAACACGAAAACTCTATTAGTAGAACTTCAGACTGCACTGGAAAAGGAATTTAGTAGGCCCAATTCTGAATCGCAGTTAGTCGTTGGATTCAAGGAAATCATGACGAGGCCTGGTGAAACACCTTGGGAGCTGGATCAAAGATTTAAATGCTAGATCTGCGAAGCTAACATGAATCTTACAGCTGGGTAGCACCACGAATGGTTTGTGGCTTCACTCTTACCTCACTTAAGGGTTTCCTTATCACAACAAAATATTAGGACCCAGGAAAAATCCCTAGAGATTGTGATGAGATTGCATGAGACACTGATTCAAGATGCTTCTTTGGGAGTTTAAAAAATTCATTCAGAGTTGTAGAATCCTCACCTAGAGTTCCAAAGTATGAAGAAAGATAGAGCGGCTCGGCTAGAGGTGCACGAAGAAGTTTGGTGTCTAAAATGTAAGAGTGAGGGGCATGATAAAGATCACTGCTTGTATTCAAAAATTATGTTGCAGGAGGAGGGACGATGCCTCTGAGGCTGGAAGTTCAAGCACGACCGAGTTCGGGGCCCACGCTGTGGTGCACTCTCTATCAGATAGCTGGAAAACATGTGACAAACAATTGTCACTTGTTGCAGAAATTTGTGCAGACACCGCAACAACTCTTCTGCAACTTCTGCAAATTGGTGGGCCACGATGAGCGTAACTGCTGTAGATATGAGATGATGATGGAAAGAACGTCTGCATATCAAATGAATATAGAGACTTGGCCTTTGGATCAAGGCGTTGGGGGAGCACACAGAGGATATCAGAAGCACAGACGATGCCAAGGTGGAGGAGGACCTGCGAGAGGTCGGGGAAAATTTATTAGCTATAATTGTGGAGTGCTAGGACACTACGCACGAGAGTGTACAAACTCGACGTGCCTGTCGTGCCAATACTGTACTCAGTTTGACCACGCAATAGAAGGTTGCCTGTATTGATAACTAAAATACAGGAGAAGTGGGCGCAACCTCAACAACCTACCCAGAACCTATAGATGATGAGGTTTGAACCCCATGAAGAAGATCCTAATGTGAATATCATGCTATGAAGTGGAATGACGACTGGCGAGGATAAAATAAAGCAACCTAAAGAGAGTGAATGGGTCTGCAAGGTTCTAGAAAAGGAGGTTGGGTTTAATTTGGAATGTGCAAAAGAAACATTCATGGAGGCAAAGAAAAGCTTCGCTGAGGCCTCTACCTCTACTCAAGGATAGGATAGAGCTGCCCCGTCCATGCTTACTACCTTCTTGGAGACCTGTATGAAGCTACTACATGATAGCAAGGCCATGAAAGGGTTACAGGAGTTGATAAATAAATGTGTCGGTAAAGAAAATGCTCTTGAAGGACCCCGTGTAGTCAGAAAAATTGGTAAGCATAAGGCTAGAACAAGGCGTGAGATGAGGCTCACTATGCAAATAGGGGAGTGTGAAATGGATCAAGTTATTTTAGATTTGGGGTTGGATGCCAACATATTTCCTAAACAGACAGGAGAAAGGATGGGGAGACCAACATTGTAGTGGTCTCTGATTCAATCGAGGATGGCAAATCAACAAAATATTATCCCCATGGAAGATTGCAGGGACTGAAAATAGATATTGAAGGAGCGAGCGTGTTGGCTGATTTTGAAGTGATAGAGATTGTTGATGACAGCAATGCTTACCCCATGCTCATTGGATTGATTGGGCTATTGACATGAATGGGGTGATAAATTTGAAAAAGCAGATAATGTCATTTGAAAGGAAATCGCTCCACATAGTAGTACCTTTGGACCTTGTAGAAGGACCGTGCTATACCGAACCAGTCTACAACTACGAAAGTGACGATGATTTGGACCAAATCTACAAAATAACAACGCGAGACCAAGATTGGGTGAATCTGACAATAGATGGATGCATTGCATGGGATCACGGAAGTTATTGTACATAAGATTCAGATGAGGAGTTGGAACACTGGCAAAATAGGTTGCATGAAGTATCTACGCTGCATTGTAACATGATGAATAAATCGTTGCGCTGTGTATCATCGGAGGTAACGAGTTTGCCTTATTATGATGGTCAAAATGACGTAGATAAATTTTTGGATGCATTTGAAAGGGAAGTTCTTGAGAAGCATCGCTTCCAAGCACTGGATTTGGCGCTGCGTGCTATGCCCGCAAGATGGTGGGGTACGCACAAAGATAGTTTTGATGGATGGCATGAATACAGAAGAATGATGAGATTGTAGTTTGGTCACCCAAAAGTTCGGCTAATGAAGAAGTATGATGGGAGAAGTGAACCACGTGATTACTTATCAAAATGGACTGACGCTTATGGAGCAGAGCCACAATTGGAGTGGGTGCATTTGTTCTATCACACTTTGGATGTAATACCAATGAATTGGTACCTAGAAACAGAGCTCCTCCATGACATTGACGAGGGGGACATTTTGAGACAAGGATTTTTGATGACATTCAACTTTGAGGATGGATTCAAATGCATTGACGAAGCGTTGCAGGAGTTCAACTTAGTGATCTTCAGAATACCACAGGATCCCTTGGATTTGATTCAACCATATTGAACCACCCAGCTGTGCCATGAGCTAGAGTGCTATAATGTGACTGCTGAAGAAGAAGACGAGGATCCAAGGAACATTAATATCCCAGAGGCAGAAGGCCACTGCAAAGTTGAGGGACCACAGATACAAAATCCAGATATCACTGTGCCATGAAAACTAGACAAGTGAACACTAACACAAAGGTAGAGCTGAAGTTTGCAAAGATTGGGGACTATTGGGATGATCCATAGTAGATAAGGTCGCTGAGTTTCTCTGCGAGTATCAGGATTTTTTCCTACAAAGTTTTCAGACTTGAAGGGAATAATAGGTGATTTAGGAGTGATGAAAATAACTTTGAAACCAGATGCAAAACCCATTAAGCATAGGCCATATCACCTTAATCCTAAGTACAAGGAAAAGGTCTGCTTGGAGTTGGACAAGATGCTGGCAACATTTATTATTGAACTAGTGGAATAATTTGACTGGGTAAGTCCAATGGTAGTTCAGGAAAAGAAGCAAAAGGATGAAATAAGGATTTGCATAGATATTAGGAAGCTGAACGATACTTGCGTTCATGATCCTTTTCCAACTCCGTTTATAGATGAAGTCCTGGATAATGTTGGCGGGTAAGAGGCCTATTCATTCACTGATGGGTTCTCTGGATACCATAAAATAAAGATCACGCCAGAAGAAAGGAGTAAGAATACCTTCATTACTGAGTGGGGATGCTTTCAGTATACGGTAATGCCTTTTGGACTTAAGAATGTGCCGACAATATTCTCGCACGTAGTAATTGTGACATTCAAAGAGTTCATTCACAAGTTTTTGGAGGTATATTTTGATGACTAGACAATGTTTGGATTGGTAAAACGCCATGTATCTAGTTTGTGCTTGATGTAGGATATGTGACAGAGATACCAGATCGTGCTAAACTTGAAGAAGTGCGTATTTTGCGTCCCCTTCAAAATCTTGCTGGGTCATGTAGTGTGCATACAAGGCTTAATGGTGGACCCTGCTAATATCGCGGTTATCATTATCTTCGAGGCGCCAAGGAATGAGTAAACAATTGCGCGCAACACTAGGTCATAATAGATATTATCAAAAGTTCATAAAGAGCTATGCCCAGATTACCACGCCGATTGGAAAGCTAATGAAGAAGGATGCTACATTCTATTGGGATGAAGAATTTCAGCGAAGTTTGGATGTATTGAAGGAAAAAATGGTCACCGCACCGATCCTAGTATTCCCTGATTGGAAGGAGTTTCATGTGCATGTGGATGCTTCATGTGTTGCGTTGGGAGCAGTACTGACACAGGCTGGTGAAGGAGAATTGGATCACCCAATAGAGTTTGCAAGAAGGAAATTGTCTAAGGCTGAAAATAATTACTCTACGATAGAGCGCGAAGGGTTGGCTATGGTGTATGTGCTCCAGAAATTCAGACATTACCTGCTAGGCAAACACTTTAAGATGTATACATACCATTCTGCACTAAAGTACCTAGTCAATAAGCTTGTGTTGGGGGGGAAACTATGCAGATGGCTACTGTTGTTTCAGGAGTATGATTTTGAAGTAATTGTGAAGCCAGGGCGATTTGAATGCAGGACCTGATCATCTGTCGCGCATTGAAATAGGAGAGGAGCCTACCAATTTATAAGAAGGACTGTCTGACGCACAACTCTTTGTGGTGCACGTAGCAGATAATCACTTTGTAGACATTATACACTTCCTGACTACGGGAACAACTCCAGAAGGATACACTAGTCAATAGAAGAAGGAATTAGTGGCGTGCGCGATAGATTTTTCTGTTATTGTAGGTCACTTGTACAAGATGGGATCAGATGAGATACTGCGACGTTATGTGTGTGACTTGAATGAAGCAGTATCCTAGTTAAAGCTCACGGAGGGGCTACAGGAGGCCATTATGCAGGAAAATAAATAGCGCAAAAGATTTTACGCATTGGGTTATGGTGGCCAACATTGCATAAGGATTCCAAAGCATATTGTAGGGTGTGCGATGCATGTCATAGAACCGGTAGCCCATCATGGAGGAATGAGCTTCATTTGAATCCGTAGGTATCATTGCAGCCATTTGAGAAATGGGAAATTGATTTTGTAGGACCGATTTAGCTTCTAGGAAAGAAGATTGGTACGTGGTATATCATCACTGTGACCAAGTATTTGACAAGATGGGCGGAGGCACAACCCGTGAAGGACTGTACAGGGGCAACAACAACGAAATTTCTGTTTGAGTATGTGTTGACCAAGTCTGGTTGCCCGAATATTTTTATGAGTGATCACAGTATGCATTTCCTCAATGAAACTATCAACGTGCTGACAGAAGAATTCCAAGTTTATCACCAGAAGAGTATTCAGGCCAATGGGACGATTGAAGCATTTAATAAGATATTGGAGAATGAACTAAAGAAGGTTTGCAATGTGCATGTACTAGTAGTATTGTGGGCTTACAGAACTACTTGTAAGAAGCTTACTGGTCAAACACCTTTTAGGCTAGTCTATGGCGTAGAGGCTGTGATGCCTATGGAGTACATAGTGCCTAGTCTACGCATAACGACGTTCACAGGGATGGCAGATCGTGGAGCCTCAGAAGAACGGCTCACGTAGCTGCTCGAGGAAGATAGGTTTTTGGCTGGATTCCATCAGCAGGTTTAGAAGGAATGTGAAAAATCATGGCACGATCGGCACATCAAACTGCACACCTTCAAGGTAAATGACTTAGTTTTATTATATGATAGTAAGTTTGATAAGTTTCCAGGAAAATTTCAGATGCATTGGCTGGGGCCATATTTTATCAAAGAGATTACCAATGGTGGAGTAGTTCAACTTGTGAAATTTAATGGAGATCCATTTCTAGGAAAGGTAAATGGAAGCCGATTGAAGCCATACACTGGGGATCTAGTCCAATGACTACATGATGGTAGCACAGTCTTAGCACTCCAGGCAGCTGCAAGGAGGCACGGGACTATAAACTACACTACCTGATGTGTAGAGATGCGCAACAAGGGGTCTGCATGAAACAAGAGGGTGTCACAGTACCGGAAGAAGCGCGAAGGGAGCTACGCTATAGAAGGTGAGACCGTGCAGCGCAGCGAGAAAGTGACCGTTTCCATCACTGTTCATGATTTGACTACCAGAAGACGGTTAAGAGGAGTGGGCGGCTGGCATTTAAGACATTTAAGTCTAAATTTGAGAGTGAAATCTTTGGAAATCTTCTGTCATAGCACTTATGGATGGATTTTGGGGGGAACAGTCGAATTTGAATTCAAATCTACCTATAAAATACATGTGGACATCCAACGAGAAACACTTTTCATTCTGATAATTTCTGTGTTGTGCTATCTGTTGTGCATGAACTATGAGTTCTTTGAGGATTTTCTTGCAAGCCCCATGTTTGATCAGTATCTCGAGTTAGACAGAAAGCTTATCCACGACATCATGTTAGGACCAGGTCCCACAGAAACTGCAAGCATTGGAGGGACTACTGCCTCTGAAGGAGCTACTCTAGAGGTTGCGAGTATGGAGGTTCTAGCAGTAGTGCCTATGGCGTCGAGGTCACCTAGACCGAAGCCTATACCGATGAGAGAGGTCACCAAGCTGAAGAAGGATAGATAAAATAAGCCGATGTCAGTGCATGAGTCACTGTGAAAGCATGCAACTACGAAGGCTTAGAGAAAAGAAAAGCCGAGTGCGAAGGATAAGGGGAAGGTGGTAGATTTGGAGGTAGAGGAGGGTGCAAAAGCTATCGACATTGAGGGGTGGACCCTATTTATAAGTTACCGAAGTATATCCCCCCACGCAAGGGCAAGGTGAAGGTCCTAAAGGACCCAGATGCCAGACAGTTCTCCCTCAACACACCACTGTTGTCAGAGACTGTCACCTTTAAAGGTCCGCGCTTGGAGCGGGTCTCACACTTGAAGCTCGAAGACTGGGATTTGGTGGACCGCGAGTAGTTCCTCCACCTTTCTACTAAAACCTTCATGCAGAGGGCTTTCTACAAGGAGTTTGGTGTCACTGCATTGGAGCCGGTGGAATAGATTCACAGAGTCAACAAGTCAGGGTTGCTGAACCTGTTATGGGTGCCGCACTATCATAGGTCAAATATCAACCTTATTGTCATTAAGCAGCTACTATGCTTGGTGCATGATGGGTGCTTCTGGTTAAATGAGACGATTCCTATCACAGAAATGATGATCCATCGGATCACATTATTACCCCATTCAGGACTGAATCTGACCAAGGAATTTGGTGGAAAGACGAGCAAGTGCGACCTTGCTGAGAAGATGAATGAGAAGTTTAAACTTGTCAAAAAGCCACAAAAGTATTTGATTACCAACATTATTGACCCCGTGGTCAAGATTTCCACGTAGATTCTGGTTGGACATGTTATGCGAAAGTCCCGTGCGGACAAGGTGCCAGCACCAGTGGTTTCATTGGCAGCTTAGTGCGTGGAGGGCTTACAGTTCAACTAGGCGCACTAACTGTGTAGCGAGTTTCTTGCGAACTGCAGAGAGGTACAAAACGATAGTAAGAACTTTCCTTTTTCATGGTTGTTGCTCTCAATTGTGTTGGTCGCATGGGATTTGCCGAAGGATAGCCAATTTCCTCCTGTGGAGAAGGATTTACTATAAGCGGCGAAGTTTGCATCTCTCTGGGCCACCAAAGTTGCTGCATGGGTCATAGAGATCAAATTCTTTTGGGTACTGATGGAGGCGAGAATTCGCATGGCCATCAACCAAAATCCGTGGTTGTCACCAACCGTGTTTGAGCAACTCTCGGGGTATGTGGAGTTCAAAGCAGACTTCTACCATGTTTACATTTGGTCCCAAAAGGACCCACAGAAAAAATGGTTCGACTTACCTTACCTGGCTACGGATGACGCTATTTTAGAGGTCATCAAGCATTGGCCAGCAAAGTGGCATTCTACATCTAATGTGGCCATCAGGACTAGCAAGTCTGCGGAGAAACAAAACAAGGAAGCGGCCAAGAAGAAGGTTCAGTAGTTGGCTGAAAAGAGGAAGAAAGAGGTCGAGGAGAAGGCCCGCTTAAAAGCAGAATGTGCCACAAAGGAATAGGAAGAGCTTAGCTTCGAAAGAAGTCAGAAGTCTCCTTCACCCCAAATGGAGGAAGAAGAGAGGTCATAGCAGGGCGACAGAGATCAGAAGGAGAGCACTCCCTTCTGAGTGAAGTGGTACAAGGAGTAGGAAAAGGAAGGACCATGTAAGAAGTCTAAAGCCACCAAGTTGTCGTTAGATCCAATTACCTCGACGGAGGGCGACTTGGATGATATTGGAGATAAGGTGCAAGATACAACATCCGAACTGCTGTAACAGTTTGAGTAGCAACAAAAGTAGGCACTTATCACCATACAGACGAGTTTATGCAAGCTGCAGATCCAAACAACTAGACTCTAGGCAGGTGCAGGGCAGAGTACCGCTGCATCAACCAGTTTGGCACTGGGGAACACTCAAGCATGAGATATGGTTCGCTCAATAGATCTCCGGGTAGTCGTGCTACCTGATGGATCTTTGAGCATGGAGGCAGCCGTTGACAAGGCTATTGTTAGCTCCTTGAAGAATATTTTGGCCTCAACCTGGCCGTGCTCCCCAGTGAGTTCCTTCAAACACTACAAGTAGGTGTGATAGCATAATTTAAGGCCTCGGAGTAGTGCGTGCTAAGCATGATTAGAGAGTACAAAGTCAACAACGAACAAATGTTCATGGAGAAATCTGCAATGCTAGAAGCATGGAAGAAATTTCAGGCGCAAAATGAACAAACTGCAGTCGTGGTGATCGAGGCATGCAGAACAGTCCTTGAACTGCATATCTCGTAGGAAGCGTCGGTGGACGTGAAGATTAGGAAGTTGGCTGCAGGTGTGCATGACGCGAAGACGAAATTGGCCAAGGTTCAGTTTGAACTGAACATGAATATTGTAGAGTTAGATTTGAAGTCATAGGCTTCAACTCCGCTAGAGAACAACGTGAAGTCACTGTGAAGGATGGATTTCAGCTGTGGATGATGCGGTGGTGGATTGAACCATGATTTTCAAGTAATCCATGGAGGTAGTCACGACATTGCAGGAAGATCCTAACCTGTAGAGGTTAAACAAAGAAGCTCGTGAATTGTAGCAATAGTATTATGAAGCAAGAGCGACGATGTGCACCATCTCTATAGAACGTCGATTGGCCAAGATGCATGATGCAAAATAGTTGCTTGAACAAGTGGAGGCACTACAAAGGAGAGAGGCGGTCCTTAAGGCCAGATTGGGGCCTTGGCTGGATGAGGCCTATGTTATCTTTTCCACTGTTGAGGAGAAGTTGGTAAGCCTACAGAGAACGCAAAAGAAGATCAAGGAAGACAGTGCAAGACCAACACATAGCATCTGGTGGAGCAGATCAAACAGGCAACCACACAGAGCACGACTGAGGTAGAATTGGCATAAGTAGAGTTGGGATGTCTCCGTAGTAAGATCTCTGCACCAACAGAGTGACTCAAGGGTGAGTCATGATATTTATGTTGGGGACCTGTTGGGATAGGGTCCCCTAGGGTCAATTTTGAGGCAAAGCCCAAGTTTTGGGGCAAAAATCCCAAGTTTTGTTGTAAAGAATGTAAAGTCTCCACAAGTTGTGGTTGCAGAGCGCGTAGATAGTAAAGTGTCATAAAGGGTTTTACTCTTATTTTATGTAAGTTGTTTCGGCTTGTATAGACCTAATCATGGTCCACGCACCATGGGATTGTATGTGAAGAAGTCTTAGAGTGGAAGAGAGGCTCTGTAGCTGTGTGCGCAGAGGCCTAGATTAGAGTCTACAGCTAAGTGCGCGAAACCCTGTAGCTGAGTGTGCATAAAAGTCTTGAGTCTGTAAGTAGAATTGAAGTATTAATAAAGAGATTATTCCAGAAATTCTTGTGTTTATCTACTTCCTTATGTTATGAATGAATGCGCTATTATGTTATAATCAATGATGGGTTTATGAATTAATATTGTATCGATGCACGATTTTACATGATTTATTTTGTTATATGGACGCAAGTAATAATAATTGTTTATGCAAAGAATATCTTGTTGCATGTTAAAGTTATTGACAAGTAATAATAATTGTTTATGCAAAGAATATCTTGTTGCATGTTAAAGTTATTGTCAATTAAGCCGATCTGGGTAAAGACAGGATTAAGGGTAATCATAGAGGCATGTAAGTGGTTGATTCACCTGTTTAGGGTCCGCGAAAGTTAGTCGTGAATGTTCGAAAAGGTATAGAATCTGATTAAAGAAAGTTATATAGATAAGCCCTAAGGGCTTATCGATCTGCGCGAAGGCAGGTTTAGGGCATAAAATGACATTACACTAATCTTTGGGTACGAAAGCTTGGTTCCATCATCCCCCCATACTGCTTTGGGTGAGACTTCAGTCCTCGTCCGCGGGTTGATGCCAGAAGGGCCAGTAGTGTAAGGATTTGTTTGGAAAACTTAACCCTAAACCTAGGTCAGGACCCACTAAGCCAACAAGAATCCATTACATATATTGGCTGAATACAACTCTACAAAGAGAAATCCAAATGAAACAATTCAAGAGTTCACAACTAGATTAATAAGGTGCACAATTCTATTCCTGATGACATGAAACCTCCCCTTGGTTTAGCACTCCTCCACTATCCTGATGCCTTTGACCCGGACATGGCTTATCAACTTAGGGAGAGAAACCTTGCCACCTTAGAAGACGTGCAAAGACATTCAATGAGTGTTAAAGCTAATTTGTTGATTAAGAAATCCAAAATAAAGTTGGAGAAGAAAGTTACCATAAAGGAGGAGTCCTCCTCTTCTTCTGATGGTAAACTCGACACTCTTATAAAAACCATGGAAAAATTGATGGAGAGAATGACCATTGCAGATCGACAGGTGGAGACTTCAATAAGGAATCCAAATTGTAGGGGTCAACAACGATCAAAATTTAGAAATAGTAGAAAGAGTAGAAGAATCAAGATCCTCAGGGACAACAACAAATTAGAACTCCGTTTCAACAAAATTACATTAAAGGCTCGGAGGAAAAAGAAGACAAGATTGCTGAAGAAAACCATTTCTTTAAGGAGGATCAGTATGATCAACTACCTATTTTTCTAGCTGAGGAAGATCAAATCTCTCAGGATTCTTTTGCACTGGCAAGTGATCAAAACTTGTCCTCTAAAATGATGATGTATGGGAAGTACAAACCGAAGAATACCAAAAGGGTTATCAGAATGATCTCAACCATATGAAAAAGAATTACAATTTGAGGAACAAAAATGTGCCTATTACATTGAATCAGAAGATGCAACGTTCTTAGAGAGATGCGCAAGATAAAGAAACAACCCTTGCCGATCAAAACAAAGAAAAAGAGATTGTTATTCTAAGCCGATACAAGACCAATGAAGCCTTTACTAGCAATGAAAGGAAGGATAAGGAGATTCAAAGTGAAGGTTAGAGAAAGGATTCTTATACCAAAGGACAAATCGAAAAGAAGGATACCACTTCAAAAGAGGTAGAGAAGAAATCTAACTTGTTTAGTTTAGAGAATGAAATTTCTAAGTTGAAAGTTTCTATCCCTCTAACTGAACTAGTCAAGAATGATAAATATAAGTCTCAGATTTCCAAGATGTTAAAGGTAGATCATATGTCAAATATGGTTAATGTCGTCGATGATGAGCCTCCAACTCTGTTTAATATAGCCGTATAGGGTAGTCCAAAAGATAGTGAAGTCCCACCATTCTACCTTAGTATAAAACTCCATGATTTTATCATTCATAATGCCATGTTAGATTCTGGGGCCTGACACAACCTTATGCCTAAAGCCATTATGGAAAAAATGGGATTAGATATCACTTGACCATATCATGATCTCTATTCTTTTGATTCAGGAAAGTGAAGTGTCTCGGTATTATCAAAGACTTGGTAGTGTCTCTGGACTAGATTCTGACAAAAAATGTGTTGATGGATGTGGTTGTTGTTGATATTCCTCCACGGTTTGGCATGCTGCTCTCTCGGTCTTGGGGAGAAAAGTTGAAAGGCACCCTACAACTTGATTTCTCTTATGCTACTATACCAGTGTTTAGGTAGCTTAGAAAACTGTACCGAGAGAAAAATATGAAATTTATGATTAGTAGCAAAGAGAGACCTAATAATCATCCTATCCATGCTATACATACTGATTTAGAGTCCTTTATTTTGTATAATGATATGAGTTCAGTGTAAAAATTCTCACTGTAGATTAACCTGATTATGCAATATAACTAAAGCAAAATATTTAATCTACTTCTACAATCAAACTTCTGAAAGCTTAATCGATTTGAGCAAGATCAAGCAGAACAAATATAACAGAGAAGAAGAATCAATACACATGAAAGACAGAAGAATACTTAGGGGAAAGCCTCAACTAAAAACCCCCTATCTGTATTATCATACAAGTGGAAATATCTTAGGATTACACAAAGCTTTAGCTCTCATAGCTATCCATCTCTTAGTACAATACCTCACTGCTGCTCATAGACAGAATAGACAACTCATATGCCTTCTCCTCTGTCCTCCAAGCCTCCTATTTCCTTGTGCATTTTTCCTTGGGTGCTCCAGCTGTAACCTTGTGTGACACTGATCTCACACACTCTTCCAACACACTGTAAAACTGCGCAAATCTCAAGGAATGAATTCCTTATGCGTACAAGAGATTTTCTTATAGGAAAATTCTTGTCACTGATAGTACACTGTCCCTGTCTTTAATATCAACTGGGTCTTTGTCTGAACTGACATGCATGAGTTATTTATGAAAGAATCCTCAGTATCTGGAGTACACTAGTTTCATGCATGCATGCATTAACTGACTGAACTCACAATTAGTTCCTCAAACTGTTTGGAACTAATTTAACTGGACATAACTCAGTTAACTGAGCTAACTAATTACAACTCAAATACAACTCATCCTTATCTCCTTGATTAAGGGATAATCTCCTTAATTTAAGGGATAACTATTGCATGACTTGACAAAGACTTCTAGCTTGAATTTCTCCAACTAATTAACTCAAGATGAATTAATTAATTATTTGTCAAGTAGCTGGTGAGACTAAATTCAAATTTTAATTCTCAATTTTAATTCAAGGACAAATTAAAATTGGAATATTCTTGTTGCCACATTTCAACACTCCCTTTCAACAAGAAATGGATTATCCTGCCACCCTGATCCTGTTTCTATGGAACTCGAATTTACACTTCGACAATGCCTTAGTCAAAATGTCAGCATCTTGCTCCTTGGTCGAAATATACTGAAAAAATATGATCCTCCTCGCCACACAGTCTCTGAGATGATGATACGAATGTCGATGTGCTCAGACCTGTCATGAAATACTGGATTCTCAGAGAGTTTGATACAACTATGATTATCACAATAGATCACAGTTGGATCCATCCTCTGATTAAACAAACCAACTAGAATTTTCCACATCCAAATGGCCTCACATGCTGCCTGACTTGCAGCCATGTATTTAGCTTCTGCTGAGCTAAGTGCAACCGACCTCTGTTTCCTACTGTACCAAGAAATTGTAGCTTACCTAAGGTTGGAAATTCCTCCTTATGTGCTCTTCTGATCTGATGGACTCCCTACCCAATCTGCATCAGTGAAGCCTTGTAGCTTCACTCCCTCTGTTCATCTGTACCATAATCCATACTGAGATGTGCCTCTGAGGTATCTCAAAACATGCTTAGTCACCTTCCGAAACATTTGGTAGGATGAACCATAGCTTGACCTAGCTGATTCACCGCATAGCACAAATCTGGTCGTGTGTTCACTAAGTACATCAGTGAACCCACAAGCTACCTGTACACAGTAGCTTCTACTACTTCTCTTGAAGTAGCATCATCCTTCCTCTAGTTGTTAAAGGAGTCTGCATGGGCTTGCACTTCTCCATGTGGAATCTCCTGAGTATCTCATTGGCATACTTGCTCGGAGACACAAACAACTCCCTATCCTTCTACCACACTTCCATGCCAAGGAAGTAGTGCATGAGACCCATGTCTTTCATCTCGAATTCTCTTGCAAGGTCCTCCTTGCAAGACATGATCAACTGATCATCACCTGTTAATATGAGATCATCAACATAAAGAAAAATGATCAACTGCTTACCTTTTACCATGATGTGGTACAAGTTCACATCTGCTTCACTCTTTGTGAAGCCCAACCTGGTGAAGTAGTTGTCGATCCTGGTGTACCAAGTGCGAGGTGTTTTCTTCAGCCCGTACAAATCTCTCTTGAGTTTTTACACATGCGACTCACGATCGAAGGTCTCAAAACCTTCCGGCTACTCTATGTACACCTCTTCCTCAATCTTGCCATTGAGGAATGCAATCTTCACATCCATCTGATGGATCTTCCAACCCATTTGTGCTGATAGTGCCAAAATCGATGGATGAGTACCTTGCTACAGGAGCAAAAGTCTCATCATAGTTGATCCCCTCGATCTGTGAGAAACCACAGGCAACAAATCTTGCCTTATGTTTCTCCACACTACCATCAACAACTTGCTTTACCTTGTAAAGCCAATAGGAACTCAAAACTGACTTGTTCTCTGGTCTTGGAACTACATCCCAAACATTGTTATGAACTATGGAGTCATACTCCTCCACCATAGCATCAACTGAAATCGGCTGTTGCACTGCTTCCTCAAAGGAAGATGGCTCAATCTCAATACATTCCCCAACAAGGGCCATGTATCCAGTGTACCTATCAGGTGACCTCTTCTGTCTGTGCTGAGAAGATGGTTCTCCCAGATTCTCTCTCACATCCGACAACAATCTGTCAGCTTCTCTTGTGTGCTTCCTTCCATCTCTGGAAGACTCTACTTGAGTGGCTGTCTCCACTCCTGGAACCTCTACATGCGGATGCTCCGCATTAGTTTGAGGCTCCTCCTCCTTAGGAACCAAAAGTTCCTCCATAGCCTGTAGTTGGAGCTCCCTCTCAAGGGAAACTCACATGGCCTTCTTCTCATCAAACTTGAGATCTCTGCAAACCATTGTCCTCCAACTGGTAGGCAAGTACACCTGATAGTTGTGGGGTGTATCAGTGTACCCCACAAGTATCCGCAACTCAGCTCTCGGTTCAAGTTTCTTTCGGGCATCCTTGGTCACATGGAAATATGCCGATGAGCCAAAGATCCTGAAGTGATCCACATCTGGTCTCTTCCCGGAGAAAGCTTCGTCTGGTGTCTTCATCCCAAGTATGCGATGCTGGCTTCTAATCTACAAATAGATCACTGTGCTGCATGCCTCAACCCAAAAATGAAGTGGTAGGCCTTGGTCATACAACATTGCCCAAGCTGCCCCCACAATTGTTCTGTTCTTCCTCTCGGCCACCCCATTTTGTTGTGGGTTATGAGGTTTCATCAAATCCTATTTAATTCCTTCCGCTACACAGAAGTCCTTAAAATCTTGAGAGACATCCTCTCGACCATTGTCGCTTCTCAAGGCTTTGATCTTCTTCACTGACTTTTTCTCAACCAAAGCTTTGAACTCACAAAACTTTGAGAAGTTTTGGTCCTTCTTCTATATGAAATAAATCCAACATTTACGAGAAAAATCATTAATGAAAATCACATAATACCTTTGTTTCATGGTGTATGTTGTCGAGAATGGTCCACACAAATCAGTATGAACTCGCTCTAAGATTGCTTCAGCTTGACTGTCTCGATCATGAAATGAATACTTGGAGTACTTTCACAAGGTACAACCTTTGCATGTGTCCACTTGATCAAGTTTACCTTTGGGAAGTCCGATAGAGATATCTTGCATTATATTCAAGGTCCCATGATGCAAGTGGACCAATCGCCTATGCCATAACTCGCCAATGTCTCGGCTTTGCACCAATTCTACTTTCAAACTCAATGCAGCACAGTGATATACCTCTAGTTTATAGAGATTTTTCACTCAAATCCCAATCCTCTTGGTTTGACTCATGGCTATGTCTCTTAGGAATACCTTTATTTTACTAAAGACAACATCATAGCCCTTGTCGTCCAAAATCACGACCAATACCAAGTTCTTCTTCATCCTAGGCACATATTTTACATCAGTCAAAGCGAGAGGAGCTCCATGCTCCCTCTCAAAAGCAACCGTGCCTTCTCCTAAAACACAATACTTTCCATCATCACCCATCTCTATGCGCATCTTGAGGTATTTCTCCTCCAAGGTACTGAATAAAATTTTATCGCCGGTCATGTGGAATGAGGTTCCACTATCAAGATACCAAACACAACCCACCATCGATGAAACCATGCATGCGATGAGGGTAAAATCCAATTCGAACTGAGAGGCTAATGCCTCACCTTCTGATCCTTTCGAGGATCCCTTCTTGGATTTATTCAATGGGCAGTTAGTTGCATAATGTCCCACCTCATGACAATTAAAGCATCTCATTTTAGATTTGTCAATATTCTTCCCTCCATGAGAAGAACTCGATTTGGAATGGGAAGCCTTCCCTTTCCCTTTCTTGGCCTTACTTGCTAAGGCCATATTTTCTTCATCATCATGCTTAGATGAAGAACCATCTCTAGTGCTCCTCGTGATCTCCTCCTGTATCAGATCCGAACACAGTCGTTCCAAATCTGATAGTTTCTCTCTTCCATTCATAGAGTCCTGGAATCTATTCCAGCTCTTTGGAAGACCGAGGAGAGCAAGACTCAATTTATCATCATTAGTTGTAGTTATTTCCACACTACCAAGCTCATCTATGTAGGTGGTGAGCTTGTTCAGGTATGTAGAAATAGTGTCGCCTTTCTCCATCTTGATTTTCCGAAGCTTATCCTTGAGTGCCAGTTTCCTCTGGTCGCTACTGTTCTAATATAGGTCCTTCAATGTATTCCACATTGAAAACGGAGTCTCCTTCCCATGGAGACTCAAAACAATATGGTCTCGAACTCCCTCTAGAAGAATCCTTCTCGCCTTCGCCACACACTTCTTCCATTCAGCCAATTATTGTGCATTAGCTGCAGTTGGCTTGGGGATTTCTTAATCAATGAAATCCTTCAAACCATTGTCTTCTAATACCGCTTCCATGCGATCCTTCCATGCTATGTAATTCGAGCTGCCATCCAGAGCATACTTGAGTCTCAAGCCATTGAACTCCATTTGTGAACTTTGAGGTGTGATAAGAATTCGATTTTGCACCTGCAACCAAGAACTTCAAACTTCAAATTTCCCTTCTCAGTACACTGTTCACAGCTCTGATCACCTTGCTCTGATACCATGTAAAAATTCTCACTGTAGATTAACCTGATTATGCAATATAACTAAAGAAAAATACTTAATCTACTTCTACAACCAAACTTGCAGAAGATTAATCGATTTGAGCAAGATCGATCATATAATAGAGAAGAAGAATCAATACACATGAAACACAGAAGAATACTCAGGGGAAAGCCTTAGCTAAAAACCCCGCTATTTGTATTATCATACAAGTAGAGATATCTCAGGATTACACAAAGCTTTAGCTCTCACAACTATCCCTCACTATTGCTCATAGATAGAATAGACAACTCATAAGCCTTTTCCTCTGTCCTCCAAGCCTCCTATTTCCTTGCGTAGTTTTCCTTGGGTGCTCCAGCTGTAACCTTATGTGACACTGATTTCACACACTGCTCCAACACACTGTAAAGCTGCGCAAATCTCAAGGAATGAATTCCTTCTGCATGTAAGAGATTTTCTTATAGGAAAACTCTTGAAACTTATAGTACACTGTCCCTGTCTTTAATCTCAACCGGGTCTTTGTCTGAACTGACATGCATGAGTTATTTATGAGAGAATCCTTAGTTATCTGGAGTACACTAGTTTCATGCATGCATGCATTAACTGACTGAACTCACAATTAGTTCCTCAAACTGTTTGGAACTAATTTAACTAGACATAACTCAGTGAACTGAGCTAACTAATTACAACTCAAATACAACTCATCCTTAGCTCCTTAATTAAGGGATAGTCATCTTAAATTAAGGGATAACTGTTGCATGACTTGACAAAGACTTCTAGCTTGAATTTCTCCAACTAATTAACTCAAGATGAATTAATTAATTATTTTTCATGCAACTGGTGAGACTAAATTCGAATTTTAATTCTCAATTTTAATTCAAGGACAAATTAAAATTGGAATATTCTTGTTGTCACATTTCAACATTCAGTAGACGATGATAGTCAGATTGTTGAAATTTCAAAAATTTCAAAAGTTACAAGTAGTGTACATAAGGATTTGATTGCAGAAAAAGAGAAACAGAATGTAGATGGTTTGCAGCTGGAAATTTCACCTAAAAGGACCGTTGAAACAATGCAATAAACATAAATTATCGAGAGAGCGAGTCATCCTCCAACAAGTAAAATAAATCAACCCTTCAAATTTCAGTTTTCTGATGAAGAAGATGGTCTTTGGACCCTGCAGTTTGATGGATCATTACGAAAGGAAGGAGCTGGGATTGACATGTGGATTCATGGTCTCTTGCATCAGTTAGGTAAAGTTCCTTGCAATGTAATATTAAGCCCATATAAGTTGACTTTTGATTGTTCAAATAATGAGGCAGAGTACGAAGCATTGATATCCGACCTTAAAATTTTCAAAACGCTGGGAGAAAAGAAGATTTCAGTTTATGGTGACTCCGTGTTGGTGACTAAATAGATAAAAGGGGAGTACCAGGCTAAGAATCCAAGGATGTGAGCTTATCAAGATGTTGTCCTGTTGTAGGGAAAACCCAACAACCCCCATTTTTGGCTTATTGACTCAAATAATGGGGACCCTTTCCATTAATTTTTGGTAAAACGCCTTTTATAATTTTCATTAAGAATTTTTCCTTTTTACTTTCTTTGAATTTATGTTTTGATTGTTTCTTTGAATCTGACTTTTCATGAAATTTCTATTGATACTTGTTTCGCCTCATTTGGCCAACCGGTTTGTAAATGGCACTACTTTGAAGTCTGATCATTTTCTCACTTGGACCAAAATTGTAAATAAATGTATAATATTTGTAACTAATTAAGTTCAATAGTCATTCATTATAAATATTGATTTTTAATTAACTTTTATTGATTTTTCATTTTTTCACTAACGGTTCTACAAAATGATCCAATTAAATCATACAACCGATAAAAATGCACTCCGGGATCCTGGTAATTTACTCCAATTTATTATTTTTAAACAAAGTACCAAATTCAGAATCTTAAAATTTCAAAATGACTATAGTCCAATTTGTATAATTGATAATTCGTATAGACCTTTAATTTAATAGCCCCGAAAACAAGCTCATAAAAAAAATTATAAAAAAAAATCATATCACAAAAAATTTCTCACACACAAAAAAACACTTCCAAAAAAAACTTCGCGCAAAATCTTATATGCAAATTTTTAAAAACCTTAACATTTTTACAAAACAAAATGTGATGAGCCGATGCGACCCTACTTCAAAGTTATGTTTTGGTTTCCAATTCATTTCAAATAAATCGAGGATGTTAATATGTATTATTAATATATTAATATAACTTATATTATATTAAATATTAATAATTAATATTTATTAAATTATTTTAATATAATTAAAATTAATTAATATTAAATATATAATTAATTTAATTTAATTAAAATAATCGTATAGATTTAGTTAATTAAACAACTAATAAAAATTAATAATGCAATTATAATTAATTAATTAATAATAGAAATTTAATTTAGGATTATAATTTAATTAACAATTTTTGATTCTTTTGGCCTAGGCAACAAAACTTCTAGAATTTTGTCATATTTGACTCATAAACTTTGGAGATTCATAGATTTAGTTTTACTTGGCCAAATGAGGCCCAAGACAACTCATTCTAAATATAAAATTATGGAAAACATTCTTGAAGAGGTTTCATTATCATATTTGCTTATTTATTAGGTCTAAAATCTAGCAGAAGATCAAGCTCTGAATTTTTAATAAAACTAATTTTCATGAGTTTTATTGTCTACATTTTCATTTGCCCAAGCCTCTTCTCCAATGCAAATCCATTTGTCAATGATATCATTGGCCAATTAAATCATTACAGACATCAATAAAAAACTTAGATTTCCTTTTCAATTATTTATCTAATTGAATTTGATTAGATTTATATTAATTCCAGTTTTGACATTTTGATTTTATTTTTACATTTTAATTTTGTTTTGATTTGATTTTGTACGAAAACAATGATAGAGATGAATAGAAAAGAATCTCAATCAATAAGAAGGCTCCACAAATCGAAGAATGAGATTTTTGGGCCAATGAGAATTGATTAAACAAAATTATTCTTCAACAAACTTTCATATTCTAAATTCTTTTGTAAATATTATAAATATCAAATTGTAGAATGTAAGAAGGGATTCTCTCCTCTGCAATTTTGAGATTCTAAAAACACTTTTGTAATAGGGATTTAGATTTGTAGGTGGGAGGAGTAAAAAAATCTCAGATCTGGGGATTATTGAGGATTTTTCTTTTGCATTCTGAATTATGTATGAAGGACAGAGTTTGCACTATTATGGCTCTTGTTTTCAAAGTAGAAGTTCAAGTATTGTAAATGACTATTAGAGACGAGAGCTGGAGAAATGGATTCAATAATTTGGTATTTATAATACTATTATTTTTAAAAGCTGGTTTCATTTTTTGATGACGGGAATATGTCAATTTACTTTCATATTTGTGCACTTTTGTCGGTATCGGTAATTTGTCTCTATTTTATGTTATTATTTATCTCTGTTCTTATGGACTGAATTTTGGTTTTTGAGTAACTGATTACTCAGAAATTTTGGTTTTTGAGTAACTGTTTACATGTTGTGAACTCTTTCCACATATTATTGTTTAATTATTCAAGTCACTGATCAGAATCATTTTGTGAACTTCTTCCTGAATGTTGTTGGCTGATTATTTCAATTAAGAGGTTCCTAAATGGGATGTGTTTGGTATTCATAATGTCAGTTAATTGAACTATTTCGTTAGCTTGATATTCATTATAAGCCAGACATATTTAAATCCCAATACTTTAAATATCTTGCTCTTGGTTGGGTTAGATTTATATCTGCTTAATTGAGATAGGATTAGGATTTAGTTTCTTTTTCTTGCATTATATAATACATTTGCATTTAGATCAATTTCTATGTTCTTTGAAGTCCTCTTCCCAAAGATACAAACTTTAGTTGTGGCTTAGATGAGCCCCAAATTAGATTAAGGATCACTTTCTTGCTTGATCAACAAGAGGGTTGATTTGATGTCTCTTCTCCATTGGCGAATGAAAGTCATATTTTTAAGCCAATTGGAGATTGAAATAAGGTAACTGGACCTAGTTGAACCAGTCGGAACCACCATTCCAAACAAAAAAGGAGTTTCTTTAAGGTCCAGACCAGGTGGTCATCCCCCATGTTGTTGCAGCGAATTTCGAGGCTTCAACAGTTTGACGCTAAAAGGAGGGCCTGCAACTTTTTGTCTAAGTGGAGTCTTTCTAGTCCAACATCTTATTATTTATCACATTGACTCCTATTAAAATTCTGATTTGGAGTTGCATCCATCGACGTGCATCTTCCAATACTCCACCCAAAGTGGTAAGACTCTTGATTCAGGTAAAGTTTAATGGTAATAGAAACTCTTCTGCTTTTAATTATACCTTTCAATTTATTAAAAATTTTTCAAATTATGAGTTTCAAGGAATTGATGAAGGCATTTTACACAAAAATTTTACTCTCACATTCACAGCAAAAGCCAGAAACTAGTGTCGAACTCTTCAAGTTGCCTCAATTCACAATTGGGATCAATTTGTTACAATGTTCCTTTGTAAATTTGAAGGCTATAACTACAAACATGTATGTGACGATTTTGAAGATTTACAAAGATTCGAAAATGAATCTTTGATTGATTTTACCATTAGGTTTTGCTTAAATTGTTTGAAATTTAAAATTGAAGAAAAACTTATAGACGAGGAATTATTAGATTGCTATGAACATATTTGATCTCTTCCTCCCATTCATAATCTATGCCAAATTATTTCAAGCTTTGCTCAAACTCCTTCCAATTATATTAACACAATTGAGAATTCCAATACGAAAATGCAAACAAATGATGATGAAGTGGCTTCTATTATGCACGATCAATTTCTTCATTTAGTGCACACTTCTTACAATATTAATAATGGTCAAGATGCACCTTCACATGTTAGAGAATCTCAATCACAAAGCTTGGAGAATTTCACTATTCAAGTGCAAGAAGATACTAACAATAGTCTTGAAGAAAATACCACTTTGAAAGCTGAAAATCAACATGCGTTAAATTCAAAAAATCAAAACATAAATCAGCAAGTACACGAAACAATCGAAGTTTCCAATAACACACAGTTTGCTGTAAAAATGTCTGAATTCTTTTAAGATGAGAAAATGCCAAATTCAGGACAACAAAGCAATATTTTTCAAGAAAGAACAAGTATAGAGATGAATGATCTCAAATATCAAATTTACAATGAGCAGAAAGCGTAATAATTCCTAAAAAGAGACACTTTTATAACTATTGCGTCTGATTTTCATTTTTCCCTTTATCCTGGTATTTTTGTTGATAATAATTTATCTCCTCTTGACATTAATGATATTTCAGAAAATAAACAGGCTGATCGTAATGAATTTCCAATTAGCTTTTATCAAGATAGAGAATTAAGTATTGATCATTCTTTTGAATTAATAAACATGTGCTTTATATTCCTTCTTGTTTTGATACATTGGATGAGATTGAAAATAATTCCAATGAATGTCGTGAGGTCATTTATGATAGTTACTTTGACATTGAGGACATTGATTTATCTGCTTCACTATTGAAGCCTCATGATCAAAGTATAATCAAATGTGGAAATGAAGAACACTCTAATTCAGAAAATATTTCAAATAGTTCTCATTTTCAAACAATTAATCATACTCATGATTTCAGCATTCGAGAAAACATTCCAATCTATGATTTATATGATGATCAAGATCTCATTCTTATTCATAGTCATGATTCTCTTTCTAATTCACAAGTTGGTATTAGAAATCATTCAAATTCTAATATTCTGACCGAGTCTTGTGAAAATGAAATTATTTTAAATCAATCCCAATTATGTTGTAACAATAATTGTAACATTAGTGTAAACTATGATTTGATTTTATTATTTTTCCTTCATTTATTTTGTTTCAATTCATATTTGTTTTCTGTTTTTAATTTTCGATTTTTAGATAATTTGTGTTGGCATATTGAGAAGTTCAGTATTGAACACTCAATTGATGTATTGTCTGAATGAGAAAATGAAGTTTCATATTCTAATCGATTACTTCTAACTTCTCAAAGGTAGTGTCAACAAGAGATTGTATTTTCACAATATGACCAACTACCTAATTTAATTAATGATCTTCTATTGCATCTAACAGCTTTCCATCCATTTTTCATCGACCCCTTTGAAAAATATTTGGAAAGTTTTCCTTCACGGAAGATTGTTAATAGTTCAATACTTGCATATAACACTAACATATTTATGCATGTCATTGAATCTAAAAGCTCATTTTCACAATCTGGCATGGTATTTTCTATTTTGAATCCCTTCCAATTATCAATAGAAATTCATCCATATTTCTATGATCCAATTGAAATTCCACTGAAAAGGACATTGCAAGAGAAGGTAATTGTAAATAAACTACTAACAGTGACTATAAATTCTGCTTTCAGATTTATTTTCCTTAGTTTAATTTTATTTGTATTTTTGTTACTAATGAATGATCTGTACATACATGCAAAAATTAAAATGCTTACATGGTTACATTGGGAATATGAATATACCTAGTCATGTTTCCCTCATTAAGTTAGGACTAGAAATAGATTAATATAGATTATATTTCTTTTCTGAAAAGCACCTATTTCCCTTTCATTTTCGGAAAAACAACTTGGAATATTTTAGAAGCTATTAAGATCATACACATTTATGAAAAGAACTTGATTGTTTCGTTTTGGAAAAAATTTCATCACGATGATCATACATGTAGAAATTCCAAGAATAAGCTACAACTTGACAATCCTTGATTCATGAGTATGTATAAAAAAGAGCTCAGTTTCACCACTCTTGTCTTCTGATATAAATTTGAGGTGGATGCAATATGAAAATTCATTATTTAGCATTTTAGATTAAGTAAATAGACGACCTTGAACATATGAGAATTTTGAAAAATACATGGGAGAAATTTAAAATTCATATGTAAACATACAATCAAAATTCTTTCAGGTATGCATTTTAAAGGTTCATCTTCATCTATTGTTTGATTTTATTTTTCATAATTGATTTTCTATTTATGTTTTGTTTATTTTTGCATGTCTTCATTGCTTTGATTTTGGAGACTTGGAACAAACATGCAACTATTTTAAATCTGCAACATGCTTAGGGAAGTATTAGTTGTTTTGTTAGAATTTGAAGATTCATTATTTTTTCTTATATATTTCATTAAAATTCCATTTAGACTTTTAAATACATTATCGGGAAATTATTATTGGATCATTATAAATATCACAACTCTCCTCATAATAAAGTTGCGATAACATCTTCCTCTGATCGAATAACTCGATGGTTAATCAAATTATTGACTGAAGTTTTTATAGAAAAGAAAAATTGAGTTGGGCACTTTTATTTTGAATACTTTAAAAGCATCCCAATCTCATTATATTGCCGTATAGAATTATCAGAGCATCCCAATGTCGGGACATTTCATATAAAGCATCAATTGAAGTATTCCGATATACACCAAATTTCGGACCCGATAACACATTTAATTCTAGTTCTGAAAGATATCACATCCGCTCATAAAATCACAATTTCGATGAAGCGCATGTTTTAAAAAGTTCCTATGTTTTGGTTCAGATATGGAATTTAAATTCAGTTTTAAAAGATATCACGTCCATGCATACATGGCAATTTCGGTTGGGGCATACATTTAAAATTTCCGAGGTCCCAGATCCGATATGAAATTAAATCCATATAATTAACGATCGGATTTGTTCCATATCACATATCGGCAAATAAACGATATTACATTCCGTATTCAAAATATTTCGATTGCTGATTTATTATAAAATTCAAATATGGTCCCACCAATTTTCCACGTCATCCATCGCATCCCCGTAATCACAAAATAATATCGACGTGTCCTTTTAACAAATCCTATCTTTTATTATCTGATATTGCAATCACTCTATAACATAACATATATTCACATAGCAATTGCGATATCACATTTTTACATAGCATATGCCCATATCGCAAATTTGCTATTGTAACACTTGTTTCACATTGCAAAATTCAATGAAGCCTTGCCTTAAGATTCATAGATGCGATAAACTCTGATATATGTCTCTCTGCCATTGTCGACTAACTATCATATATTATTCAATCACATATTGACAAAGGTGAAGCTTGCAGTTTGAAGTTCTACATGGCAGAAAATTTGCGATGCAGAAATTCGATAAGACGTTGTGTTAAAGATTTTAAGGCACTCTTGGGAAACCACTATGATAATGAAGCAATCAATAACAAAATTGCAGCATGGTTAGACATTTTTATTTTTCTTATATTTGAGTTTTAGATATATCATTCTATATATAATATATGAAATTGAAGACCTTCCCATCTACACACCTGTATTTCATTATCTTGGATTTGGTCTTAATTATGAAATGTTTATGAAAATCATGGAGTTGATATGAAACTTATAATATTACGAGAACATTCATCACTACAATTCATTAAAAAACATCCTTTCATTTCTGATGAATTTAGTTCACTTCAGATTCCTAGAGCATGAATCATTGTTTTCTTCTAGTTTGTTGCTTGTTTTAGTATAGATTTAATAAAAAATGATTTTGGGTTAATAAGATTTTAGTTAGTTCAAATTCTTCATTATTTTAATTTTAACTAAAATAAGAAGTTAGCTAGTATTGGAGAAGATGATATATTTAAGGTATGATTAAATTCAATTCTCCAATAGTAAGTTTTATGTACCCATTCTCATTACTTTGCTTTTATTTTTAGTTTCGTTTTTTAATTTTTGTTGATCTTGAACTCTATTTTTGCAGGTCTTCATGAATCTATTGCGCTTCTATCAGATCAGTGTTGAAGTTCATTCTCTTTTGTTTAGTTTGCTTTGAGATTCTTGAAAGAAATAATAATAATCCTCATTGAATCAACTAAACTGGGAAGTTTATGAACCTTTAACTGTTTCCTTAAACATTTATTTTATTAGAAAATGGGTAAGATAATGCTTTGAAACAAAATATTGACACCATACAATTTTTTTTCCATTGTCACTGAATTTTATCATCACTGCTATGGGAATCCAAAATGCTTATAACTCTGCAAGATAAAATTTATCTAAATCTTAACAAAAGAAGGAACATTCACATTATTATTTTCTTTTATCTCTTTTATTGAGACATTTGTATAAGTAGACTTGATGGAGTATATCTTTTAAATTTAGATTTTTCTTTTAGTTTTTGCTTTCTTCAATTTTATTTTGGATTGCTGATTTCTTTTCTTACTTTAGCTTAGGATTTATTTATTTATTTATTTTTATTTTTATTTTTTTATTTTTTATTTAGTTTCATTTTGGTGACTCTGCCATGATTTATATGAAAGGACATTTTCCTCGCTTGACAACGATCGACATACATGGGAAATCTCTTAACTCTATCCATTTCAATGAATTTCATTTAGCATTAAAGACATATCCTTATGGAACCATAATTCCTCTTGCTTTAAATATTTTTCACCAAGGAACACACATCCTTTCTAGGTGATTGAGTTTGCTTTTTCAAGGAAATAATTGATTTCAGTTCAAAACAATGAATCCCGCCATCCCTTCACATAAAATCCTCTTATTGATCGCTGAAGGGAAAGAATTGGGAAAAAACATTATGAAATTATTATGTCCATTAAACTTAAATCTCTATTGCCATCCCACCTCTTTCACTCAAATATATCGTAAACTACAAGCTTGCAAATACGCTTATCAAAAGAGTGATTAAAGAGGAAGCATGAGAAATACAAGTAAACTCGTCGGGGCTATGGACGCTTGCTAGAAGCGGGACTAGGCTTGTATGGCATAAAAGACAACTTCGCCGGGGTACTGTTCAAGCTCGCTGACAGCGAAGCGATATGAGAGACAATCATAAAATGAATATATGTGTTATCAAAAATTCGTATCTCTACCTTCTTCTATTATTACATGAGGTAGTTTTAAAACAAATTTTCCCAAATTTGGATTCATGACTTTTACTCTAGTCTGTTTTGAGTACTTATCTTTACAAACTCATATTACTTAATCTATTTAAGTGGGACCTATGAAAATGTTTTATTGTTAGACGGTTTCTTGAACTCCATTATTTTTAACCTTTGGGTAAATTAAAGTTCATTATCATTAGCCAAAGATAATTAGTTTTTCTCAGTATCGCCATTGTTGTAGGGAAAACCCAATACCCCATATTTTTGACTTATTGACTCAAATAATGGGGACCCATTCCATTAATTTTTGGTAAAACACATTTTATAATTTTCATTAAGAATTCTTTCCTTTTTACTTACTTCGGATTTATGTTTTGATTGTTTATTTGAATCTGACTTTTCATAAGATTTATATTGATACTTGTTTCACCTTATTTGGCCAACTGGTTTGTAAATGACACTACTTTGAAGTCTGATCATTTTCTTGCATGGACGAAAATTGTAGATAAATGTATAATATTTCAATTTTTGTAACTAATGAAGTTCAATAGGCATTCATTGTAAATATTGACTTTTAGTTAAATTTTATTAATTTTTATTTTTTCACTAACGGTCCTACAAAATGATCCAACTAAATCATACAACCGATAAAAATGCACTTCAGGATCTTGGAACTCCAATTTATTATTTTTAAACAAAGTACCAAACTCAGAATCTTAAAATTTCAAAATGACTATGGTTCAATTTGTAAGATTGATAATTCACGTAGGCTCCACTCATCTTCCTTAATTTTATAGCCCTCGAAACCAAAATCATAAAAAAGTTATCAAAAAAAGAAATCTTATCACTCAAATTTTCTTGCAAACAAAAAGACCTCTCGCAAAGTTTTATCGCAAATTTTAAAAAACCTTAACATTTTTAGAAAACAAAATGCGATGAGCCGATGCGATCCTACTTCAAAGTTATGTTTTGGTTCTTAATTCATTTCAAATGAATCGAAGATGTTAATATGTATGTATTAACATATTAATATAACTTATATATATTAAAAATTAAAAATTTAATATTTATTAAATTATTTTAATATAATTAAAATTAATTAATATTTAATATATAATTAATTTAATTTAATTAAAATAATTGTATAGATTTAGTTAATTAACAAATAAAAAGAATTAATAATGCAAATAAATTTAATTTAGGATTATAATTTAATTAACAATTTTTAATTTTTTGCCCTGGGCAACAAAATTTCCAGAATTCTGCCATATTTGTCTCATCAACTTTGGAGACTCATAGATTTAGTTTTACTTGGCCAAATGAGGCCCAAGACAGCTCATTGGAAAGATAAAATTATGGAGAACATTTCTGAAGAGATTTCATTAGCATATTTGATCATTTATTAGGTTTAAAATCTAGCAGAAGATCAAACTCCGAATTTTTAATAAAACTATTTTTTTCTGAGTTTTATTTTCTGCATTTTCATTTGCCCAAGGTTCTTTTGAATACAAATCCATTCGCCAAGGATATCCTTGGACAATTAAATCATCACAGACATCAATAGAAAGCTTAGATTTCCTTTTCAATTATTTATTTAATTGAATTTGATTAGATTTATTTTAATTCGAGATTTGACATTTTGATTTTATTTTTACATTTTAGTTTTGTTTTGATTTTATTTTGCACGAAAACAATTGAAGAAATGAAGAGAAAAGAATCTCAATCAATAAAAAGGCTCCAACGATAGAAAAATGAATTTTTTGAGACAATGAGAATTGATTAAACAAATTTATTTTTCAACAAAGTTTCCTATTCTAAATTCTTTTGTAAATATTATAAATACCAGATTGTAGAATGCAAGAAGGGCTTCTCTCTTCTACAATTCTAAAATTATAAAAGCACTTCAATGATAGGGATTTAGAGTTGTAGGTGGAGAAGTAAAAAAATCTCAGATTTGGGGATTATTGAAGATTTTTCTTTTGCGTTCTGAATTATGTATGAAGGATAGAGTTTGCACAATTGTGGCTTTTGTTTTAAAAGTTGAAGTTCAAGTATTGTAAAGGACTATTAGAGACCAGAGCTGGAGAAATGGATTCAATAAATTGGTATTTATAATACTATTATTTTTAAACGCTGGCTTCATTTTTGATGATAGGAATGTGTCAATTTACTTTCATATTTGTGCACTTTTGTTGGTATGGGTAATTTGTCTTTATTTTATGTTATTATTTATCTATGCTCTTATGGACTGAATTCTGATTTCTGAGTAACTATTTACTCAGAAATCTGTCTTTTAATACTGGTTTAATAAATAGTGACATGTTGTGAACTTTTTCCTCATATTATTATCTAATTATTCAATTTATTGATTAAATGTCCAAAATCATTTTGTGAACTTCTTCCCGAGTGTTGTTGGTTGATTATTTCAGTTAAGAGGTTCCTAAATAGGATGTGTTTGGTATTCATAATGTCATTTAATTGAACTACTTCGTTAGTTTGATATTCATTATAAGCCAGACATATTTAAATCCCAATACTTTAAATATCTTTCTCTCGGTTGGGTTAGATCTATATCTGCCGAATTGAGATAAGATTATGATTTAGTTTCTTTTGTTTGCATTATAGAATAAGTTTGCATTTAGATTAATTTTTACATTATTTTAAGTCCTCTTCCCAAAAATGCAAACTTTGGTTGTGGCTCAGCTGAGCCCCAAATCAACTTAAGGATCACTTTCTTTCCTGATCAACAAGGGAATTGATCTGATGTCTCTTCTCCATTGGTGAATAAAAGTCATATTTTAAATCCGATTGGAGATTGAGAGAAGGTAACTGGACTTAGTTGAACCAGTGGGAACCACCATTTCAAAAGGAAAAGGAGCTGCTTTAAGGTCTAGACAGGGTGGTCATCCCTTCATGTTGTTGCAACGAATTTCGAGGCTTCAACATGTCCTTGATATTCTTAAAACTTTTTCAGAATATACATTGTCTTTGATTCCTAGAAGTCATAATTTTATGGCTGGTCCCTTACCACTCCAAGAAGCATGTTGAAGATCTCCATCCACTCTAATAGGAATTTTTCAATTCATGTCAAACATTGCCTAGTTGTCCCTGACAATCTGAAATATTGACAGGTGTTTTGGGATGATAAGAAAATTAATAATTTTCTGCAAATGGAAGATGAATTCTTGCATTCCCATATTGATGATGTGTATGATGAGAATGATCAGGAAATTGAGGCCACCGAGGTTGAAGTGTTGCATCTGAAAGAAAATAACATTCCACGAGGTCTCGTACCTTTGGAAGAGTTATTTGATCGTGATGATGTCGCCAAAAAGCCAACAATGGTCCCCACAGAAAAAGGTGTTGAAAATATAAACATTGGCACAACTGACAAGCCAAAAATGGTCAAGTTGTCGAAGTCTCTATCCCCTGAGATGAAAGGTAAATACACTACTTTAATGGCATAATTTTCTGATGTATTTTCTTGGGACTATTCATATCTAAAGGTGTATGACAAGAACATCATCCAACATACTATACCAATCAAGCATGATTAGAAGCCATTCGCCAGAAGCTGAGGATGATTAATCCCAAATTACTGCCATCCATTGAGAAAGAGGTAAATAGACTTTACAAAGCTGGTATCATAGTTCCTATTCGTTTTTTCTAAATGAATGTCAAATCTTGTGTCGGTGAGGAAAAATATGGGGGAGATTCGTCTTTGTATCGATTTCATGAATTTGAACAAAGTGTCCTTGAAGGACAATTATCCTCTTTCGAAGATGAATGATATTTTGTAGAGGGTAGTTGGGGCTTCAAGGATGTCACTTGTTGATGGATACTTAGGATACAACCAAATTTTGGTGCATGAAGATGATCAATTGAAAACAACCTTCACGACACCGTGGGGTATTTTTATGTACGCCAAGATGCCATTTGGTTTGAAGAATGCGGGGGCTAAATTTCAATGAGAAATGGATATTGATTCACCAATGACAAAGTTGTATTTCGATTATTTACTTGGACGACCTTACAATTTTTTCCAAATATGATGAAGAACATTTGCATCATCTATGGATTGTTTTTCATAGGTGTAGGAAATTCGGCATTTCGCCAAATCCAAAGAAGAGCTTATTTTCCATGGAGGGAAAAATGCCGAGGCACATTATTTCAAAAGATGTTATTCGCATTGACCCCGTAAGAGTTGAAGCAATCCAACAGTTAGATTTCCCAAGAATCAAAAGAGAGATTCAATATTTTAATGGAAAAATCAACTTTTTGAGGAGATTCATCCCCAATATCATTGAATACTTGAAAGAGATGAATAATATGCTGAAGAAATAAAATGAGGTAATGTGGCCAGAAGATGCAAATAAATCATTCAATGCAGTTAAATTTTCATTATCTTGTGCTCCCACCTTGATCATCCCTAACTATACTTTAGATTTCGTGATATTTTCATTTGCTTTCGAGCACACTCTGGTCGCTGTCCTAATGTAGAAAAATGACCAAAAAACTGAACAACCCATAGATTTTTTCAGTCGAGCTATCAGAGATGCAGCGCTAAAGTATAATATTATTGACCAACAAGCTGTTGACAGGCTAGAATTTTCTGCCAAAAGCAAAGGGGATCTCCTCAGTGTAGGTTCCCAACTAGAGCCTGCACCGTTTGCAATAGGGATCCCTTCTAGTATGTAGGCTCGGCTGCCGTTTAGTTGTTTTGATCTAGCTTCAGACGGAGGTGGAATATGAACTCAATTGAAAGCATGGACCTCAATAAATACAAGGAAATAACTGAAAAATATCTTATGACGTATAAACCATGAATAGCCATACTATAAACAACATAAACCTTATGTTAATTTACTGTTAATAGGCTTCAAATAAGACTCATGTCTTCCAAGATAAAGTTCTTAACAATTGTAAATTAATTCACAACGATTAAAAGTCTATGAGCATAAATAAATGTGCAGACAAAATAGATTATACCAATACCAACGAAATAGTTCACCGACACAAGCATAGAGTTAGCTGATCAAATACCATTCATACAAAGTAGCACAAAGTTTGTATTATGAGATAACATGTGAGGAGACTGCACATCAAAGATCTTTCAGGAACATCGGATCCATCAAGTGAAGAAAATACTCATGGCATTATGACATAAAAGGTTTGAAGAATCTAATAGTGGAAACATACAATCACTCCTTGCATTAATTAGAAGAACATAAATTCTCTTAAGCAATGTATATATATCTCCAAAACATTCCTCAGCAAAAGGTCCTTACAAATGAGGCATGAGGGTGTATTTATAGGGTGAGGGGTGGCCTACCCTTGACTCTTGAACTTCCTCATGACTCTTCATCTACCTCATGACTTTTGGTATTCCACATGACCTTTCGTATTAAAAAATGTTGTATGCCACCGAAGTACATACATCACAAAAAATAAGCTATCAACCTAATTCACTAATTTAACAATGGCAAGTTTTGGAATGTTAAGATCGAGTTGTTCTATCAAATAGGTGCACCTAGGTTTTATTCTGTTGCGATGGGAGTGATCTGTGGTTGATCTTCATCATGTCGGTGCAGGCACTCGAGTGCATCTGGGATGAGGGTGGTCCATTTGGCATGCACCTGGTTCTTCAAGGTTACCAGTTTGGTGTAGATACTCACTAGTTCTACCACATAATGCGTGATATTTTCTTTGGTGATTAGCATTTCCTAATGGGTTTCTTGTTTATATGTCTCTACGAATGCCTGTACCTCCTTGTAGATCTCGTCTTGCCTCTTTACCTATCTGACGTCTCCTATAGAGGGGACCCCATGAAGTTGGATCATAGATTCTAAGCCACTGAAAAGATGCTTGTAGGATGCTAATACGCTGTCCACATCTTTTGTCAATTTATCCTTTGATTGAATTTTGATGTAGAGTTGAACCTTGGTATTTTGCATGGTGATCCAATCCTTCTTAGGGACCACCGTTGGTGCTCCTGGGTATTTGACGAACCATTTGTGTATCTTATCTAAAGTAGTCATGCCTCCTTAAACATCATGACTATTTATTTTGTGTGGGCTTGGATTGTCACACTTGGGGCCACTGTGTGATGAAGTTTGGACATCTCTTCGTAGAATACTACCATGGCGTCCCAAGGGTCTCCGTTTTCGCTTTGATTGCTTCTTGGAATTCTGCTACACTTGTGTGAACTAAACGAAGTTCCATGTTCTCTTCCTCTACCTTCCTTCTCTCCTACTTCTCTATGGTGGCGCTTAGTTCGGATTCGTAAAGCCTGTTCTAAAGGTTTGCAATCTACTTTCTCATTCGAGCCACATTGTGTTCTATGGCATCAATGAAAGCTGTCCCGACCGAGGAGATCATTTGTAGGTTTGCTATAATGTTGGGCACAATTTCCTTGGCCGTGGTTACTAATAAAGGCTCAGCTGGATTCCCGGTGCAATTTTTTCTTTTCTTGCACAATCTTGAGGCTTACTTTGTCGAAAGTGAGCCTTGTGAAATCTAGGACCTCCTCTTCCTGTCCCTCTGAGATACCTAGTTATTGTAAGGGGAGGTGTATGCCAGTGAGGGGAGTGGTAGGAGGCACATATAATAGGGGGAGTTCAATTTTCCCTGTACCCAGCTCAACTATTTTTCTAGTTTCTCCTTGTTCACTTTCCCCATCTTCTTTTTCCTTGTTCCTCCTTAGTTCTTCCTCCTGTCGCCTTTTCTCTTGATCTGCGAGTGCTTGTTGCCTCCCTAGCTTGTCTTCCATATTTTTCAGCTCTTGCTCTAATCTTATGTTCTCCTCCTATTTTCTCTTCTTTGCTTCTTCCTGTGCCCTTGTAGCTTCCTCCTATTTTATCTTCTCTTCTTCTTCCTGCACCCTTCTTTCTTTCTGTTGCTTTTCTTGCAGTTGTTTCTCCTTTTCTCACTCTTCTTGTCGTCTCCTTTTCTTGCTCTAGCCTTGGTTGATGGAATATTGAGATTGTTTGATCTCTAGCTCTATTTTCCTCTTAAGCTCTTGCTTTTTTCTTGCCAAGGTGGTGTTCCTTTGATCCAGTGTCGCGTTAGTGTCCTCCTCTTTGTGGTCGCTCAAGACGTCTTCGACCTTTTTTCCTTTTCGCATCTAAGATTCCCCGGTGCCTTTTGGCGCCTCGTGCTACTTTTTCTTTATGGTGGAATCCCTTTCTTTGAGGCTCATGTCTTCCTGGGAATCGTCGAGGAGCTCATCTTCTCTAGCCTGCTACTCGCTTGGGCTAAGTTCCCTTGTAGCTTTATACCAATTTTTTATCCCATCTTCGTGATCCCGTTTGGTATGAGAATATGACAAGCTGAACTTTGCCTTTTTTTAGTGGGCAGCTACGACTTTCTCGGGATCATATGTACAGTAGTTGAGGGTCACACAGTGGATTCCCTTCAATTCATCAAACTCTGCCTCTACCTGTTTGAAATTTTCCACCACATACGATTTGATGGTGAGAGGTAAGGCGGGCCATGGTTTCTTTTTGCCTTTGTTCAATATCCTTGAAAAATCCCGTGTCACTTGGTAGCAGACCTCTTGTATGAGCGTCTTGTCCGTAACGAACCTGTGTAGGGCATGGGGGGCCTTATGGGTACCAAACACTCTGTTAAATGTTCCGTCTTGAATGGGAAACCAATGTGCTACCTTGACCATAGTCTTCATAGCCCTCTTTGACATGCATGGTGGTTCTTCCCCAAATAGTAGTTGGTACAACGAGATGATGAAAGATTCAGAGATCACATCTATCATACCTTTGTAAGCCGCATCCTAGAAAACCCTGTAATGGCAGTGCACGGGGTCAGCTGCTGATAATTCCCAGTTGCAGCTCTAGTGCTCGAAGTAGCATCTCGAGCAAACAACTTTGTGGAGGTATGAAGAGATATAGAATTCTGGAGGCTGTTCTGACTGTGGGAGCTTGGCTGTAACTATGTTTGTTCTCAAAGATTATGCGAGGATGCTTGCACAATTAAAAATATTTCCTTGGGTGGCAACAATGTACATGAGGGGACCCAGGTGCCGTGAAAAATGTCACAATCTGCCTTACCATATAAGCGACACATCATCGAAACAATTAACTGATATAGCTTGTGCAATCCCTCTGTCTTGTATGCCTAATCCGTTCTTACCCGGAACTTTGACGGGTCTTGCCACCATTTCCTTAGGATGTCTTTCACGGGGTTCACAAACTCAGAGAGCCACATGGTATTGAAAACCTATTGTCTCTCTGGGAGTCTGTAGTAGGCATGGATGTCAGTAGAGGAGATTGTGGCTATGGGTGCTCCCGCATGATCCCTGATCATCCATGAATTTGTATATGTATTTTGCAAGATCCATTCAATAGTTTCTTTGCATGGGAAGACCAGGGGGTGCACCGCTACCTTGTGTAACTTTGACCTTTTGACATTTATGTATACTATGAAATCCTCCCGGGTTTCCAGAATGTATGACTTCAAAAATTCCTCATAGATTCTTTACCAGGAGAGCTTCTTGGTTTTACTGATGTTGCAAGCTATGTCCCTGAAGATGGGTGGCTCCTCATCTTGGTCGGCTTCCCATGACCCGCTTCTTGAGCCTGTGCAAGCACCCTTAGTCATTGGGGGAGCCATTTCATCTTCGAAGGAAGATATGGATATGCACTCGAGATCCACGTCCTCTGACATGTTGAAAATACAATCCCACGATGAGAGCGACGACATGAAAATCAAACAAAGCTGTAAAATAAAAGGAGTTTTAGCTGGTGATAGGCCACTTGCATGGGAGGTAGGTCACAAAGACAGTAATACAATTAAGTGACTTGTTGTATAGGCTGCATGTTGATAGGGGTCGTAAAGTCACTGATTGGGTTGATGGAGGTCGTAAGGTCACAAGTCGCAAGTTGATGGGGTCGCAGGGTCGCAAGTCGCAAGGTTGCATTGGGGCGAAGTCGCAGGTCGTGAAGTCACGAAAAAGGAGGTATCGCGATCTCAAGCCGTGTGTCTTAGGTTTTAAGAGGACCAAGGAAAAACAATTTGTGGCTTTGGAACGTCTAGGATTCTTCTAGGAAAGGAAGTTAAGGCTTACTGGTGAAAAATGGGAAGGCTAGGGTCGAAGAATGGCCGACGTTTGGGTCAAGGAAGAGTGGAAGTGGCCAAGGCAAATGATTTTTGGAATTGAGGTGATAAATCAAAGTAACATGGGCTAAAACCCCTTAGGAATGGGATGAAAAATTCGGGGATGTAGAAAGAGACACCTGGGAGGAACTCATGATTACTAGGAAGGAAAAAGGTTACTTACCTGGAGCAAACTTCGCGCGTGCCCAAGTTGCAGACCTTCCTTGTCTTCTGTGAGACCAAAGGAGCTGTTATAATGAGACTGGGTGACCTTCCATTTTATAGCTTTGGTCACACGTGCAAGGTCGCATGGGTCCAACGTGCGACCTTGTGACCAGGTAGTCGCTAGGTCTTAAGGTTCACATGGTTGCATTCATGTTTGAGTGAGGTATGTGCGACCTTGCAACCAGACAGTTGCGGGGTCGCAAGGGTCACATGGTCTTATTGATGTCCAAGGGAGATAGATGCGACCTTGTGACCTGTTTGGTCAATTTAGTGTTGTCTAAATTGCTATCATTAATTGTCAACCCGGGGCTCGTAAGCTGATGAAGTGATATGTACAGTATGTACTTAAGTAACCTTTCCTAGTTCTTTTTGTCGTTTTTAGATGATGTTTGTGGTTGATTTAACTTCCTAAGATGGAGTGATGGATTTATAAACAGATGAGTGTGTGTGTGTGTATGGTGATTACTAAATGCTTCTAGAACTTTTTAAAGAGAAAGCTTGAAAAGTGACTTGCAATGGAATTGAAACTTCGAATGAAAGCAAAGCATTAAACAAAATGACTAATGGCACTAGTCCACTATCTATGCTGCTGATAAGAACAAAAATAGCATCTATGTTAACTCAATGGAAAGTGAAAAACACTACTTTAACTGCAAAACTTAAATGACAAATCATAACACTTCATTCTTTCTTAACACTCTGCCTCTAGCTGTAATTGTTCATGTGAAAAACAGTTAAGAAGAAATCAGTAATATGAGTCAAAAAGCTAATCAAACCAAGCTGCCACTCAATGATATTCTGGTCCAATAAAAGTTAGATCATTATGATAAGAAGACCATCAAAAAGTTAGTAAGCAACTTGTCAAAAACTTTAGAAAGTAAACTAGCAATGAAACTGCGTAAGCAAAGTAAAAATCAGCAGCTAAGACAAGACAACTTCAAATACCATCAGTGAAATAAAAACACACTATCCCGGGCTCTAACACACCTGCATAAACAAACTGATCAGTTCTGAAAAGTGCTGGAAATGTAAAGGCATGAAATCAAACTGTACATTATTATACATGATCAAAGAAATGAAAAATTGCAGAAATCAAACTATACATTATTGTACATGTGAAAATGAAAACAAAGAAAGGCAGGAAAATAAAATTAAATACTACTGTACATAGGTTGTGATAGATGGGGGCCCTCCATCCACTCAACCAGCTAAAGATCAGCTACGCAGAGATGAGCAGAAACAGTCTTCTTCTATTAATTCAACATGTCAAAATACAGTGAAAAAGTGCTGTAACAACAGTCTTTTAAAACAGAGTTTTACAACCAAAATGATTACGGAAATTACAATAATAAGAGCTAATCTTTAAGCATTGGAGAACGCTTTATTTATAGGCACAGGGACCTACTGTCCTCTGCGTAAACTAAACAACTACAGGCCTAACTAATTAACTACGTAGCAACACGCAGGCAGCTCCGTGCACATTTGGAGGAAACAGTCATAATGGGGAGTAAATCTATGGTTAGATCCTGTCCCTTGCTGTCTTCGTGGCATGGAAGAAGTGCCAGCTGTGATTCCGTGTCTCAGTTGCTCACACAGAGCCGTGCCACCTTTTGGAACTTAACTGTTTGACCGTGGGTACTCCTGCGTTGATCGGGGGCATACGTGACTGATTTGGCCCAACCAATAGCATACGATCCATGTGGACATCCATACCAACATGCCCATGTGGCTCGTTCCTGGAGAAGACACGTGGAGTATAGCAAACAACAAAAAGGCTGCGGAATCTCTAAACAGCTGCGGAATTGCTGAGTAGCTGCGGAATTGCAGAACAGCTGCGGAATTGCTGAACATGTACCAAAATTCTAAACAAACAATCAATCATTAGCACAGTCAATCAAATCATGTTAAAAGACATATAATGCAATGAATTGAACAAGTTGATGGAGGAAATGATGTCAGAAGAGAGAAGTGAATAGGGAAAAGCTATTGGGAGGATAGGTAAATGAGTACAAGGTTGAGGCTCAACATACCCCCACTGCGAGGGTGTTGCATGTCCTCATGCAACCAAAATTTTATCATAATATTTCAGTTCACATGTTCGGATGCCTCTGTCAAGACATCCAACCTTCTCCTTTTCCTTCCTGTTGCCACATTTGTTCTTGGTTTCTTCACCAAGCATCTGAATTTCAAGTTGACCAAGGCTCTGCTCAATTTCCTGCATTTCTTCTTCAATTTCCTGTTCTTTCTTTGCCAAAGACCCAAATGAAGCATTGTGTTATCGTGGATCATCTTGTCCACGTTTCTCTGTTCTTTCAGTGTTTCATTTTCCTGTTTGATGTGACGGTTTAGGACCTCTAGCTCAAATACTTCTTGCTTCAAAGATTGAACCTGCTGTTCAAGGGGCAAGACAGTACTAGGACCAACAACAGATTGCTCTAATGTTTCTAAATAATCATATGCCTCCTGCTGGACAGGGTCAATGTCAGGTGTTTGCCTTGGCCTAAATTCAAATCCTTGAAAACTGCTTTCTCTCTCTTGCTGGACAGGACTTTCCTCTCTTGGAGGACTTAGCTCAATAGCTAGCCGAATTGGAGTCTTCTCAGGTGTGCCCAAATCAATGAAATGGGACTGTTTCTCTTTAATCACACTCTTCTTCTGTATAAGTCTACTGCTTCTCCTTATTTGTAGGCTCGTACTTTTTGGTTCTTGCTGTTTTTGCTTTTGTTTCTTTTTGGAGCTGGCAGTTTCATGAAGCTGAGCAAGCCTATGAGCTAATGTTTGGGTATCTTCTTCACTTGAAGGTTCAGGTGAAGGGTATGACTCTTGCAAAATAGCTTTTCCTTTATCCTCCTTTTGTCTTTTTGTTCTGCTTCCCTTTTTCTTTTCCTTTTGAATAGTTTCTTGAACAGTTTCTTGGGAAATTTCTCGAAGAGTTTTTGTAACAATTTCTTGGGCAGTTTCTTCAACTTCTACAGCAGTGTCTTGGGCAGCAGTCTCTTCTTGGGTGACTATTTCTTTCCCTTTTCTTCTACTTCTTTTTGGCACCCTAGGAGAGCTACTAGAGGCTTCTGCTGCCTCTTGAAAATGGTTTCTAACAAGGAATTTCTCCCATGTATCCTTTCTGATTTTTAACTGCTCCTCAATCAAGATTTTAATGAGTCCATGGTGATATAGGTGGGGCTCAATGTTTCCCACATTTTTCTGAACAGTGGCACTCATTTTCTTCAGACTAGCCAGCAAGAAATAAGGAAGATTGATGGTATGTTCACCCATAAAATGCATCATTATCTTTGTGTGATAAACATACATTATACCAAATCTGCCTTCACATGTTAAAAATTTCTGAACTAGCAAAAGTAAGGCAGTCCATTCCTTTTTAATGACACTTACAGGTATTCCTTTGGTGAAGATAGTGGTATCCATACCTGGATTTTTCAACATGTTCTTCCACTCCTGGCCTTCAACAGTTCGATTTTTGAACCAACGTTCCCCAGTACGAGGCAAAGCAGTTGCTTGAGCCAAGCTGCTCTCGGTGACAGTGAATTGTAGGTCTCCAATCTCCACAGTATTTGTTTTTCCATCAAACGACCGAGCAAAGGCCTTGGTGACTTCCTTGTGATATCCTTTGAACTTCTGAATAAATTTTAACCACTTGGCCTTCTGCAGGGCATTCTTCGTTTGTGGGTAATCGTCTAAAAACTTAGAACCTTCCGGCTCTGCTCTTAATAACTTGCCCATTTCCGTTACCAGCTCTCTTGCTGCTCTGACAGCATTGTTCGAACACGAGAGAGAGAGCTTATACGGGAAAACAGTGCTCAACAGTGGGTATTACGGCTACAACAGAATGGTCAGCAGTGGTTTTACGGCTACAGCAGAATGGCCGTGATGCAATTACGAAACTGGTGGTCAGGGTTTTGAGCGGAGAGGTGAGGAATAAAACAGAGTATGTTCACGGTGAAACAGCGTGATGAATGAAACCGGAAGTGAAAACGGTGAGGGCGTAGATAACAATGCGAAGATGAGGTTATGCATGCGAGAAGCAGAGTTATGGGTAGAGGATACAACGGCCGAATCCCTGAACGTCGGGTGGCTGCGTACACTTGGCTGCGGAATAACCAATTGGAGAGCCGTGGTACAACAGTACACGTCACTCTGGTACGAAGAATTGATGAGAGAGAGCAGGCCGTATTAAGTTCAAATCACAACGATTAGGGAACCGTTAGGAAGGCAGTGAGGTGGATTACGCAGCGTAATGGTTGAGGATTATGAGGAGTGGACGGGGATCTTGTCAATCATTACATTACATGCCTCCTACCACAATCCGAAAACCATACATAAATGATATAACTGTTAGTTAGAAATTTTGAACATACCTTCGTATAATTGCATTTTGATCCCTAACCTTTGATTTATTGCTGCCTTTGTATATGCCATGTGTCCTTGCTCTTTTAATGATGCTGGTGCTTTTGACTGCAGATTTTTTTCTTTTTGAAACAGAGTTTGTTTTCGTTGCAGGAACAGAGTGTATTAGCTGCGGAATCTTGATATCAGCTGCGGAATTGGCTCCTAGCTGTGGAAATTGCAGCAACACTTTTCTGCCTGCACAAAGAGGATTAAAACAACTTGACTGAATGGAATAGTCCTGAGAGGGACTTTATTGGTGAAAATGAGATGGAATGAATGGACTGAAAGAAAATGAGGTGGAATGAAAATGATGAGATGGATGAGATGGACAAAAAAAAAAAGAGAAAATATAAAGCGTCAGGTGACCCTGATTTTCACTTCATATTTTCTGCATAAGACTGCCAATCCAAGATTGGTTTTCAGGCTTATACAAGAGATTTTTTTTTTTTCCTTTTTTTTTTTTTTTTTTTTTTTTTTTTTAACTGAAAGAAACAAAGATCAGGCTGATGGAGGAGAAGAATTCTTCTCCACTAGCCTCATTGCAGAATCTTCTTGGAACAACTTAACAAATTCCTCTCTTGAGAGTGGCTTATGGTAGACTTTCAATCTATGGCCATTCACAATGAGAGGAGTCTGAAGCTCATCAATGGTCTTCACTCGAACTGCTCCATTTTTAAAGACTTCATCAATCTCATATGGCCCAAGCCAATGAGTTTGAAATTTTCCTTTGAAGTCCTTAAACTTGGAATCAAACAATAGTGCCCAATCTCCCTTCTGAAACTTTCTTTCTTTGATATGTCGATCATGCCATTTAGTCCTTTGGTGTTGAACTAGATCGGTCCTTAGAATTGCATCTTGTCTCATTTCATCTAGCTCATTTAGCTGGTTCATTCGGTGTTTTTGAGCTTCCGATATGCTCATCCCTAATTGAACTGCCATCTTGAAGGTCTTGATTTGGAACTCAATGGGGAGCAGGACTTCTTTCCCATAAACAAGTTCATAGGGAGAATGTCCTGTTGTGTTTCTCCATGTAGTTCTATAGGCCCATAAGGCTTCAGGAAGCCTTTCCGCCCAATCTCTTCTATGAAGATGAACAGTCTTGGTGATAATGCCCTCAAGGACTTTATTTGTAGATTCCAATTGATCATTTGATTGCAGATGGTATGGAGTAGATGTTATATGCTTGATCTTGTATTCCTCCATCAACTTCTCCATCAATTTAGATGTAAATTGGCTTCCTTGATCTGTCACAATTTCTCTTGGGACACCAAAACGAGTAAAAATATCCTCAAAAAGAAATTGAACAACTGAATTTTCAGTGGCAAAAGGCAATGCCTTGGCTTCTACCCACTTAGTAACATAATCAGTGCAAACCAATATATACTTCTTTTGCCTAGATGGTGGATTAATAGGTCCAACGAAATATAGAGCCCATTTCTCAAAGGGTTCGATGCATACCTGTGGCTGTAGTGGCATTTCATTTGAAGGAGTTGGTATCCCAACTCTTTGGCAGCTGTCAGACCTTCTAACATATTGCTTTGCATCTTTAAAGAGAGAAGGCCCATAATATCCTAAAGAAAGGATTTTATAGGCTGTCCTCTTGTCAGCAAAGTGTCCGCCGCATGGTTCATCATGACATGCCTTAAGGATGTCAGGCATTTCATCTTCCCGAACACATCTTCTGATCATACAATCTGGCCCTGTTTTGAACAATTCATTAGAAATCCAAGAATAATGTGAACTTTCCTGAATAATTTTCCTTTTCTCATTAGGAAATAAGTGTGGAGGTAGCTTCCCTGTAACTAAATAATTAGCAATATCTGCATACCAAGGAGTCTTGGTAGTTACTGCAAACAAGTATTCATCTGGAAACTTATCCTCTACAGGAGAATCTTCGTTAGTGTTTTGGATTCTAGACAAGAAATCAGCTACTGTGTTTTGTTTTCCTGGTCTATCTAACACAATAATGTTGAATTCTTGTAAGAGTAAAAGCCATCTTGTAACTCTGCCATTAGTAATAGGTTTGTTCATGAGATATCTAATTGCGGAGTGATCAGTATGGACAAAAGTTTCATAGCCGGTTATGTAGTGTCTAAACTTGTTGATTGCATGAACAACGACTAAGAATTCTTTTTCAGTCACAGTGTAATTTAACTCGGTGGGAGTCAAATTTTTACTGGTGTAATAAATGGCATAAGGGACCAAATCTTTTTGTCCCAAAACAGCTCCTAGAGCTGTATCTGAAGCATCAGTAGAAATGTGAAAAGGGAGTTTCCAATTTGGCCCTCTCAAAATGGATGCTTCAGATATTCTAGTCTTTAAAGTTTCAAAGGCAGACTGACATTCAGGATCCCATTTGAACTCACAGTCTTTGGTAAGTAATTTGAAAAGAGGAGATGCTATCTTAGTGAAGTTTTCAATAAATCTTCTGTAATATCCAGTAAACCCAAGAAAACTTCTAACATCTCTTTGGCAATTTGGAACAGGTAACTTGGAGATGACTTCTACTTTGGATCTATCAACTTTAATTCCATCTCCTAAAATATGATGTCCTAAAATAATTCCTTCAGTAAACATCATAAAACACTTTTCACGACTTAATGAAAGATTTGTTTCTTTACATCTAATTAGAACTTTTTCCAAATTTTCTAGTGCTTCTTCAAATGTATTACCATATACTGTGAAATCATCCATGTAGACCTCTACACAATCATGAATTAGATCTGAAAAAATTCCTAGCACAGCCCTTTGAAATGTAGCGGGTGCATTGCATAATCTAAAAGGAAGTACTCGGTAAGCAAAAGTTCCCCAAGGACAAGTAAATGTGGTTTTGTCTTGATCTTCAGGTGCTACCTGAATTTGATTGTAACCACTAAAACCATCCAAAAATGAGAAAAACTTTTTACCTGCTAAAGTATCTAATACTTGATCAATAAAGGGCAAAGGAAAGTGATCCTTCAAGGTTGCTTTGTTTACTTCTCTGTAATCAATGCAAACCCTCCATTTACCGTTCTTTTTAGGTACTATGACCAAGGGAGAAACCCATTGGCTATCTGAAATAGGGTAAATGAAGTTTACATTGAGTAACTTCTGGAGCTCTTCTTTCACTATCTCCCTAAGATTTGGATTCATCCTTCTTTGAGGTTGTCTGATTGGTCTACTGTTTTCCTCAATGTAGATATGATGAATGCAAGTCTTAGGGTCAATACCTTTCATGTCGGTATACTCCCATGCAAAAGCAGTAGAATGTCTATGCAAGACTTTGGTTAGCTCTTCCTGTTGGAATTTTTCCAAGTTTTTGTTAATGTTTAATGTTTTTCCTGGAAAGATTTCGATGGCAGAACTACCAAATTCTTCCATAGAGAAAAGAGACATTTGTCTAGATGATAGACACTCTATGTCAGAATCCAACTGAAATTGTGTAGAGTCATATTCTGAAGATGGTTCGAAATTTTCTAATGTATTCAGAATTTGACTGTCTTCACTAATCTCAGAAATGGTAAAGACAGGTTGTATAGTATCTTCATCATCAACCCACTCATTCTCTCCTATTTCTGTAATTGCTTTCGCTGGAGGATACAAATTGAACTTCTTTGTTGAATTGCCATCAGAAATATACATGTCCCCAGACCTACAACTTATGAAAGCATCAGCTGTGGCCAGCCAAGGTCTTCCTAAAATAAGAGGATGTCCTCCTAGATTGTTCTTGGGAGTTAAAATCATAAAATCAACTGGATATTCCCAAGAGTCTAGGGAGACTGGGATGTCTTCCAATACACCATCAGGTTTAATGATCGATCTATCTGCAAGCTGCAGTAAAGTAGGTGTAAAGAGAAGGTTAGGAAGTTTTAACTGGTCCATGGTCTGTCTACTCATAATGTTGATAGCAGCCCCTAAATCAATCAAAGTATTTGATATTTCTACCCCATTGATATGTGTTTTAACAATTGGACTACCGGGGTCTACATATTTCTGCATGGTAATCTTTCCCATCATAATGTCTGCAATTTTTCCTACCAGGTGGATCTTTCTGGTATCTCTTGGTTTCCTTCCTGGTCTCTTAAGGCTCAACTCCTTTATTGTTTTTGCTAGAATGGGAATCTCTTTAATGGCTTGTAACAAGGCAATCTTGATACAGACATTCTTCAATTCATCTAGAAAATTATAGTCAGGCAACCAAATTTGCTTTTCCACTCATTTGTCGATTTGTAACCTTTCAGGAAAAGGAGGTGTGGCCACAGATGTAGGTTGCTCAACTATGGGAGTTGTGGGGGTTGATTCTTTTTCTTTTTCTTTTTTTGTTTGAATGTTTGGGCGTTGAAGGGATGCTTCAGAACCCTTATTAGCTCTAAGAGATTCTTCCTCAGAAATGCTTGGTTGTTGAACATTTATAGAAGGTTGATCTAAGATTTTACCTGATCTGAGTTGTACTTCATTGAGAGGAACAATCATATAGGTAGGGAATGGTTCACCTTCCATCATGTAAGCATTTTGAGGGTTTCTATTATTGGGGTTTGGCAATGGCTGAGATGGAAGTTGATTTGGCTTTTGTTGGGCTTGGAGCAAGAGTTGAGAGTTTTGATTTTGTGGAGAAGGTTGTTGTTGTTGAGGGAATGGTAATGATAGTTGTTGATTTTGATTTGGGAGTTGTGGAGCTTGCTGATTCTGAAAAGATGGAGGATATTGATAGAATTGAGCAAATCTCCCATAAGAATTTTGCATGCTTTGCATCCATGCTTGAAAAGGATTTTGAGGTTGAGGCCAAGGTTGTTGCCAAGGATTCCAATTTGGTTGGGGTTGAAAATTCATAGAGTTGTTAAACCCTTGATTTTGTTGCCCCTGCTACAGTCTCCTTGCAAAAAAACAAAGAGATTCAAGTGTATTTGAATCTTCTTGAAAGACTGCTTTGAGTCCAGGGATTGAAGGACAAACCTTGGTCTCATGATTTTCTGAGCAAATTACACATGTTTCCACAACTTGTGCTTCCAAGGGACATTCCCTTAAAGCATGTTTCTTCCTACATTTCGGACAAAAGATGGTCAAGGCCTCGGCTTCTGCTTTCTGTTTATTGTGGATCTTAAGGGTGTCTAATTGTTCACTAAGACTCCCTAAGATATCAGTTTTGAATTCATCAAGAATATTGCCGATTTCAGCCCTACTTACTGATCCGGTTGTAGATTTATTTGCTCTGAGGAGTGAAGGATCCCTAGGCCCTTTTTGAGTTTTTGATTTGCCCCTTGAGAGATGGACACATAATTCTGCTATATCAGAAAGTGGAAGCTAAGATATATCTCCCTTCCCCATCATATTCAAAAGATCTATCCATTCATCTCTAATGGCTTTTAATAATAGGGCTTTCAAGGTCTCTTCATCCAAGTTAGTCATTTTTGCTCTTTTCAAATTATATTGAAATCTTTCAATCAGTTCCTCCAAATTCTCATCCTCTTTTTGTACCATTTTAAATACCTCATCCTTGTGGTTGGTGGGCATACAATAGTCTAGGTACCTATCCAAAAATGTCTGTTTCATATCATTCCAAGACCTAATGGATTGAGTGACTAACCCCATGAACCATTTCAAAGCTTGTCCTTTCAATGTGGAAGGGAACAATTTGAGTTTTTGAGTGTCATCCAAATAGTCATAAGTTCTACATACGACTTCAAACTCAAATAAGAATGTTTCAGGGTCCTCATTCATTGATCCATGAAAGTTTGGGAGGACAGATGGTGAGATGTTCTTCATGGTGGCTCGGGAATCCTCATCAACTATAGGAAATCCGAATGAGTTATCCCCATCCCTATTTCCTCCAATATTACCTCTACCTCCTCCATTGTTTCCTCCTCCTCCTCTACCTCTACCTCTACCAAATCCAGGTGCTTCTTCCTCTGCCATAGTAGTTTCCCCAGAGACTTCAGAGTCTTCTGGTTCTTCTACTAAGGGTGTATGAGAAGGATTCTCTCCTTCTTCTTCAGGTGTTTCTACTTCTTCAATTATAATTTGCCTCTCTGGAGAAAGAAGGAAAGGATCTCTTTCAGACTCGATGGAAGGTATGGGAGATTCAACTCCTGCTTTCTGAATTTCGGGAACCCTAGGGCTAGGAGTATCAGTTGGAGATAAGGGAGGTGTCTCTTGTCTATCCCTTGGAGTAGATGGACTTGTAAAAATTGAACTCTTGGCTCTAGCTAAAAACCTTCCCCTAGAATCTCTAGCTCTATGCATGTCATTTTTTATTTTTCCTTCAAGTCAGGTTAATAATTCTTTTTCTGATCTTCTAGGTCAATCTAGGTGCAAGAAGAGAGCATACTTGAGAAACTATTAAACCAATAACTTTCTCTTTTCTGATCCTCCAGATCACTCTAGGTGCAAGAGGAGAGCATACTTTCTCTTTTCTCTTTTCTAGTTTCTCCTTGTTCACTTTCCCCATCTTCTTTTTCCTTGTTCCTCCTTAGTTCTTCCTCCTGTCGCCTTTTCTCTTGATCTGCGAGTGCTTGTTGCCTCCCTAGCTTGTCTTCCATATTTTTCAGCTCTTGCTCTAATCTTATGTTCTCCTCCTATTTTCTCTTCTTTGCTTCTTCCTGTGCCCTTGTAGCTTCCTCCTATTTTATCTTCTCTTCTTCTTCCTGCGCCCTTCTTTCTTTCTGTTGCTTTTCTTGCAGTTGTTTCTCCTTTTCTCACTCTTCTTGTCGTCTCCTTTTCTTGCTCTAGCCTTGGTTGATGGAATATTGAGATTGTTTGATCTCTAGCTCTATTTTCCTCTTAAGCTCTTGCTTTTTTCTTGCCAAGGTGGTGTTCCTTTGATCCAGTGTCGCGTTAGTGTCCTCCTCTTTGTGGTCGCTCAAGACGTCTTCGACCTTTTTTCCTTTTCGCATCTAAGATTCCCCGGTGCCTTTTGGCACCTCGTGCTACTTTTTCTTTATGGTGGAATCCCTTTCTTTGAGGCTCATGTCTTCCTGGGAATCGTCGAGGAGCTCATCTTCTCTAGCCTGCTACTCGCTTGGGCTAAGTTCCCTTGTAGCTTTATACCAATTTTTTATCCCATCTTCGTGATCCCGTTTGGTATGAGAATATGACAAGCTGAACTTTGCCTTTTTTTAGTGGGCAGCTACGACTTTCTCGGGATCATATGTACAGTAGTTGAGGGTCACACAGTGGATTCCCTTCAATTCATCAACCTCTGCCTCTACCTGTTTGAAATTTTCCACCACATACGATTTGATGGTGAGAGGTAAGGCGGGCCATGGTTTCTTTTTGCCTTTGTTCAATATCCTTGAAAAATCCCGTGTCACTTGGTAGCAGACCTCTTGTATGAGCGTCTTGTCCGTAACGAACCTGTGTAGGGCATGGGGGGCCTTATGGGTACCAAACACTCTGATAAATGTTCCTTCTTGAATGGTAAACCAATGTGCTACCTTGACCACAGTCTTCATAGCCCTCTTTGACATGCATGGTGGTTCTTCCCCAAATAGTAGTTGGTACAACGAGATGATGAAAGATTCAGAGATCACATCTATCATACCTTTGTAAGCCGCATCCTAGAAAACCCTGTAATGGCAGTGCACGGGGTCAGCTGCTGATAATTCCCAGTTGCAGCTCTAGTGCTCGAAGTAGCATCTCGAGCAAACAACTTTGTGGAGGTATGAAGAGATATAGAATTCTGGAGGCTGTTCTGACTGTGGGAGCTTGGCTATAACTATGTTTGTTCTCAAAGATTATGCGAGGATGCTTGCACAATTAAAAATATTTCCTTGGGTGGCAACAATGTACATGAGGGGACCCAGGTGCCATGAAAAATGTCACAATCTGCCTTACCATAAAGCGACACATCATCGAAACAATTAACTGATATAGCTTGTGCAATCCCTCTGTCTTGTATGCCTAATCCGTTCTTACCCGAACTTTGACGGTCTTGCCACCATTTCCTTAGGATGTCTTTCACGGGGTTCACAAACTCAGAGAGCCACATGGTATTGAAAACCTATTGTCTCTCTGGGAGTCTGTAGTAGGCATGGATGTCAATAGAGGAGATTGTGGCTATGGGTGCTCCCGCATGATCCCTGATCATCCATGAATTTGTATCTGTATTTTGCAAGATCCATTCAATAGTTTCTTTGCATGGGAAGACCAGGGGGTGCACCGCTACCTTGTGTAACTTTGACATTTTGACATTTATGTATACTATGAAATCCTCCCGGGTTTCCAGAATGTATGACTTCAAAAATTCCTCATAGATTCTTTACCAGGAGAGCTTCTTGGTTTTACTGATGTTGCAAGCTATGTCCCTGAAGATGGGTGGCTCCTCATCTTGGTCAGCTTCCCATGACCAGCTTCTTGAGCCTGTGCAAGCACCCTTAGTCATTGGGGGAGCCATTTCATCTTCGAAGGAAGATATGGATATGCACTCGAGATCCACGTCCTCTGACATGTTGAAAATACAATCCCACGATGAGAGCGACGACATGAAAATCAAACAAAGCTGTAAAATAAAAGGAGTTTTAGCAGGTGATAGGCCACTTGCATGGGAGGCAGGTCACAAAGACAGTAATACAATTAAGTGACTTGTTGTATAGGCTGCATGTTGATAGGGGTCGTAAAGTCACTGATTGGGTTGATGGAGGTCGTAAGGTCACAAGTCGCAAGTTGATGGGGTCGCAGGGTCGCAAGTCGCAAGGTTGCATTGGGGCGAAGTCGCAGGTCGTGAAGTCACGAGAAAGGAGGTATCGCGATCTCAAGCCGTGTGTCTTAGGTTTTAAGAGGACCAAGGAAAAACAATTTGTGGCTTTGGAACATCTAGGATTCTTCTAGGAAAGGAAGTTAAGGCTTACTGGTGAAAAATGGGAAGGCTAGGGTCGAAGAATGGCCGACGTTTGGGTCCAGGAAGAGTGGAAGTGGCCAAGGCAAATGATTTTTGGAATTGAGGTGATAAATCAAAGTAACATGGGCTAAAACCCCTTAGGAATGGGATGAAAAATTCGGGGATGTAGAAAGAGACACCTGGGAGGAACTCATGATTACTAGGAAGGAAAAAGGTTACTTACCTGGAGCAAACTTCGCGCGTGCCCAAGTTGCAGACCTTCCTTGTCTTCTGTGAGACCAAAGGAGCTATTATAATGAGACTGGGTGACCTTCCATTTTATAGCTTTGGTCACACGTGCAAGGTCGCATGGGTCCAACGTGCGACCTTGTGACCAGGTAGTCGCTAGGTCTTAAGGTTCACATGGTTGCATTCATGTTTGAGTGAGGTATGTGCGACCTTGCAACCAGACAGTTGCGGGGTCGCAAGGGTCACATGGTCTTATTGATGTCCAAGGGGATAGATGCGACCTTGTGACCTGTTTGGTCAATTTAGTGTTGTCTAAATTGCTATCATTAATTGTCAACCCGGGGCTCGTAAGCTGATGAAGTGATATGTACAGTATGTACTTAAGTAACCTTTCTTAGTTCTTTTTGTCGTTTTTAGATGATGTTTGTGGTTGATTTAACTTCCTAAGATGGAGTGATGGATTTATAAACAGATGAGTGTGTGTGTGTGTATGGTGATTACTAAATGCTTCTAGAACTTTCTAAAGAGAAAGCTTGAAAAGTGACTTGCAATGGAATTGAAACTTCGAATGAAAGCAAAGCATTAAACAAAATGACTAATGGCACTAGTCCACTATCTATGCTGCTGATAAGAAAAAAAATAGCATCTATGTTAACTCAATGGAAAGTGAAAAACACTACTTTAACTGCAAAACTTAAATGACAAATCATAACACTTCATTCTTTCTTAACACTCTGCCTCTAGCTGTAATTGTTCATGTGAAAAACAGTTAAGAAGAAATCAGTAATATGAGTCAAAAAGCTAATCAAACCAAGCTGCCACTCAATGATATTCTGGTCCAATAAAAGTTAGATCATTATGATAAGAAGACCATCAAAAAGTTAGTAAGCAACTTGTCAAAAACTTTAGAAAGTAAATTAGCAATGAAACTGCGTAAGCAAAGTAAAAATCAGCAGCTAAGACAAGACAACTTCAAATACCATCAGTGAAATAAAAACACACTATCCCAGGCTCTAACACACCTGCATAAACAAACTGATCAGTTCTGAAAAGTGCTGGAAATGTAAAGGCATGAAATCAAACTGTGCATTATTATACATGATCAAAGAAATGAAAAATTGCAGAAATCAAACTATACATTATTGTACATGTGAAAATGAAAACAAAGAAAGGCAGGAAAATAAAATTAAATGCTACTGTACATAGGTTGTGATAGATGGGGGCCCTCCATCCACTCAACCAGCTAAAGATCAGCTACGCAGAGATGAGCAGAAACAGTCTTCTTCTATTAATTCAACATGTCAAAATACAGTGAAAAAGTGCTGTAACAGTAGTCTTTTAAAACAGAGTTTTACAACCAAAATGATTACGGCAATTACAATAATAAGAGATAATCTTTAAGCGTTGGAGAACGCTTTATTTATAGGCACAGGGACAAACTGTCCTCTGCGTAAACTAAGCAACTACAGGCCTAACTAATTAACTACGCAGCAACACGCAGGCAGCTCCGTGCACATTTGGAGGAAACGGTCATCATGGGGAGTAAATCTATGGTTAGATCCTGTCCCTTGCTGTCTTCGTGGCGTGGAAGAAGTGCCAGCTGTGATTCCGTGTCTCAGTTGCTCACACAGAGCCGTGCCACCGTCTGGAACTTAACTGTTTGACCGTGGGTACTCCTGCATTGACCGGGGGCATACGTGATTGATTTGGCCCAACCAATAGCATACGATCCATGTGGACATCCATACCAACATGCCCATGTGGCTCGTTCCTGGAGAAGACACGTGGAGTATAGCAAACAACAAAAAGGCTGCGGAATCTCTGAACAGCTGCGGAATTGCTGAGTAGCTGCGGAATTGCAGAACAGCTGCGGAATTGCTGAACATGTACCAAAATTCTAAACAAACAATCAATCATTAGCACAGTCAATCAAATCATGTTAAAAGACATATAATGCAATGAATTGAACAAGTTGATGGAGGAAATGATGTCAGAAGAGAGAAGTGAATAGGGAAAAGCTGTTGGGAGGACAGGTAAATGAGTACAAGGTTGAGGCTCAACATGACCTATGCGACTAGTGGGTCGTACGGGTCGCAATAGTCGCAAGGTTTAGACTTAGTTGCACTCCGAAACTACGACTGACTGACTTTTGGCCGGAACTAGTGACCTAGATATACTTAGATGAAAACTTAGATTTTTCTGGGGTTCTTCGGGACTGTTGAACTCTTTGAGAAGATCCCAATAGTGCAGGAGGCTCCACACGATACAAGGGCTCTAAAAATTTTAAGTGTTTCAGAATTTTTGGAGGGGTTGTTGCAGCAGCTACAACAATTGGTGATTCATTGGGAGAAATCCATGATCTCTGACACATTTTGGCCTAACTTAAGGGGACTTGAATAAGTGTTTCTTTATGGAGTTGCGGGTCCCACTGATGGTACTTGAGCCTCTCCTTCGAATCCGTTGGCCACCCCATGCTGTAGAAAATGGCCTTTATCACACAAGATAGGGTGCTACATCCCACTGTCCTGGGAAGGAAAAGGGAACCTAAAGTTATAATATGAGCTTGAATTTTTTTCTGTATATTGGTCATGTTACTCTGGTATTTCTTCGTTGCCAGTGATCTTGAAAAATACCCCATTGGAGTCAGTACCTTGAAATCTCAAACGTTGCTCTATTGCCAGCGAGCCTGGCCAGTACACCGGTGGAGTTGTTGCCTCACCTCTTTGTGCAGGAAGCATTTTCTCGGTACTTTAGCCGTTATTATGAATGGATGGATGTGCTCATTGGCACGCATTTTTCTGTGCTTATGTGAACTTATTTGATGGTGGCTTAAAGGCTGGGCAGGCAAGGGATGCCAACTTTTTTTACTTGCAGAGAGGTTGTTTATGGTTTTTCAGAGACCTTATTGTTTTTCCAAAATATATGTATGCTCAAAAGGTTTCTTCAGTTTTCCCTTCATTCCCAGCACCACGGGTGAGATAGAAAAATTCAAAAATTATCAGCCATGTAAGTAGTTGGGATAGACCGACACAAGCAAGAACAGAGGCTGTGTGTACCATTAAGCTCCCTACTACTACCAATATGGCACACTAGATTTTTTCCATGACTTAATTTTTGGTCAGCAAACAGTTTCATAGAGCATTCGCGGAAGCCAATGTGCAGGGCCATTCTAACATCTACCTGCCATCCCAAACTTTATTATGAAAGGAAATGAAACAAAAAACTATACTGAAAACAAAACGATGACTAGCTAGGAAAACAAAACAGAGCTATGGTACAAGATGGGGCTAGCAACCTTGGGGCTACTAGGTGAAATAGAACTTAAGGTATTGGCCATTCATAGGGAGGGATTCTACTCACCGTCTCAGGGTTTGAAACTTGAAGGTGTGTTGGCCAATTTTATATTTGCTTTGGAATGGGCCAATCCACAAAGTTTGGAACTTTGTGTGTTTGCCCCTGTCTTCATGGGCCCAATCCCATTTAAGAACCAGATTTCCCACATTAAACTCACAGGACCCTGTAGATTTCTTGTCAAACCACCTCTTAATCTGAGCTCTATGAATGGAAAATTTATCTTTAGTCTTTAGTCTCTCCTCTTCCAATCTCACAAGGGTATCGATACGACTTTGAATGGTAGGACATGGGGAGCCTTGCGACTCTTGGGCTAGTCTGAGGGATGAGAGGTACAGGTTATGTGGAAAGATGGCTTCTTTCCCGTAAACCAGGAAGTAGGTGGATGTGCCAATGGATGATTTGTGATCCAGGTAGATGTTGGTGTCCACCCACCTATCCCACTTGGAACCCCACAACTGTCTCTTTCAATTTTTCAGTTTCCGTAATTGTAGCACAATTTACTATTTTTAGCAGTTTTTCGGGTCTTGAACATCCAAAGCCATTTTGAGGCCCTAAACGATGTTTTTTTTGGGAAATATGGGAGAAACATGGGTCCATGGACCTATGTTTTTCTTCCGAAGTTGTAGTGCTCGGATAGATATTTCTAATGAGCTATTGTACACGTCAAATGGAGATTGTATGCCAAAATTATGACTCCGAGAAGTTGATGTACCAATTTACCCAAACGGGGCCCACAGTTTGGAGTTTCATCTTCTAGGGTTAGGTTTTTGGATGTTAAGGGTTTTCCATTGTTTCTCAACAATAAATAGTCCTTCGAGCCTCATTGTAACACAGTTCAGAGGCATGTAGCCGCCACATCTCCTCTCAGAGATAAGCTACCATCGCCCTAACTGGTTTATTTCCATTTTTGTTTCTAAGCATATTTCAATATTTTAAATTAATGAAATGAAGTATTATTTCCACTGCATCTCTGTGTTTATGGTTATCTCTGTAATTTGTTGCATTTCTATTTAAATCTGGATCAGTGGTATCAGAGCAGTCCGCTTTTTCTCTGTTTTTCTTTGCATGTCCCCAACGAGGTCGGGATATAAGGAGTTAGGGCTTGAACTGGTCGAACCTTTACAAGACCAACCTTGAAAATCCCGATGGCCTCCCATGGTGGATGAAAAAAAAGATGAGGGGGCAGGAGATATTATCAAAATCTTGCTCAAAGAAGACCTCTAGCGACAAATGAACGCAATTATGGACAACTTTGCCCAAATCCTCCGGTGGCTACCCAGAGGTGACGCATCAGCTTCCAACATCTACTGTGGAAACGCCACACCCTTTAAGGTACAAGTTAATTTTGAAATCCCCATCTTCAAGGGTAAGATATATGCAGATGCCCTAGATAAATGGTTAAATATGCTAGATGGGTATTTTTCTGTTCATGATCTTTCAAGGCGGGAAAAGATTATTTTTGCTCTTCTTAAAGAAGCCCCCCACGTCAAGGACTAGTGGGAAACCTACGACAAGCAGAAGGATGAAAGTATAGGCTCACTATTTTCAGCTGCACCCACTTGGAATTCATTCCAAGATGCCATCAAGGAGCAGTACTAACCTGTCAAAAGCTATGAGGACAAATACATAAAGTGGACCACGCTGCGATAGGGAAGGGACCAAGATGTGCCAGAGTTCACAAATTTTTTTCATACCCTTCACACATAGTTGGGTATAAAGGACTCTAAGCTACATTTGGTACTCAAATACCGTGGCTGCCTACACAGATACATCTAGGAAGAGATGGAGTTCCTGAACATCTCCTCACTTGGCACGACGTACTGATACACTGTCAAAATCAAACAGAAGTTTAAACAGAAGAAGCAAGACTTTGGATCTGCAAATCCGAAGACCAAAGGACAAAGCCAAGGCAGGGTGACCCAAGACAACCTGTCAAAGCTACAAGAAAAGAACAAAACCACAAAGTCGAAGAAGGACACAGGAAATTGGTGTGAGTTCCACAAGAGTCCCACTCATAACACAAGTGAGTGTCGGACCAAGCAGTCACTGGTGACCGAGTTGAAGGCTTCAAAATCAGATGCATGTTCCAACCCTGAGTCAGAACCTGACAAGGGGAATGGAAAAGGGAAGAAGATCATTGACGTGGAGCCCAGTGTCACTGTTGCCACTACCAAGATCCAGAAAAATGAGCCTGAAGATCCGGAGGAGGGGGAGTGCCTTTTCCACTCGCAGATATGGGTGAAGGGTTTGCCTCTGCAATTCATTATCGACAGTGGCAGCCAAAAAAACCTCATTTCAGTAGAGGTCATGAAGCGGTTGGGCCTACTAACTACACCACACCGCAGCTGTACCGTATCAGGTGGCTTCACCAAGGACGAGATCTTTGAGTTCGCCAGCAGTGCCACCTTCCCTACAACATCTGTTAGGGTCCCACCCTAACCCCCTTATTCATGTCATGGGATCACGTCATAGTCAAGAGTCAATAAAGCCCATATTAATATTTGTAAGTGGTTAACCCGCAATTAATGACGGGACCACAGTTAGTTGAAAATGGGCGGTAGTATTAGATAGATGGTAAATGGGCGGTAGTATTAGATAGATGGTATTAATAAAACCCACGATATTGGCTCGTGGTATTGCATGTATGAGTCATATATAAAGGATAGAGACTCCCTGCGAGGAGAATCATGTCTTGTTTTGTAATCGAGCTCTGCTCTATTGGAAATTGCCCCCTCGAAGAGGCCTGTGAACATTTCTCTCTGAATAATAAAATCATTGCTATTCTGTGTTCTGGGTATATTTTCTTCGCATATTCTGTGTTCTCGGTATCTTTTCTTCGCTTGGGTATTGTTTTGCAGGTTAAGAGCATAACAAGTGGTATCAGAGCACTTTCCAGGGCTCGGTGGGATCTCCAAATTTTAGCCAAATTTTTTTTGGCTAGAGACGTGTTCCGGCGTCTTTAAATCACGGGATCTGTTGTTAAGCGCATAAATCTGCGGATTTGGGGAGGCATGCACGCAGGAAATACAAGAAGTGGTCACGTCTGTTGGACTCCCTTGTAACCCCTATGGGTACCCCTTCGAGTAGTAGCGCATTAGACAGAACCGCGCACGGACTGTCTTCCACGAACCCTCTGGGTATATAGGAAGCCCCCTAGCTCCCTTGAAACCTCGCCATAGATAAACCTTCGGCCGTCTTGTGGCTACAGTACACCGAGAACAGCACTCGGAGAGATTACTCACCCGTACGATAGGGTAGTCGGGTGGTACGGCTAAGGGTACGGTCGATCCTCCTTAGTTAGAGCCCTGAAACATTGGGCCGAGTACTACTGTCAGACCCTTATGTATATTGCGATCTGTAGCACCTGACACTCCCCAAGACCATAGTTCCCTTTCTATCGGGGGATCACACATCATCTATTCCAGATCAGCAGCAGCAGTTGTTCCACCATTCAGATCTCTCAGATCCACCAGATCGGATATTCCAGATCAGCAGCAACAGTTGTTCCACCATTCAGATCTCTCAGATCCACCAGATCGGAGTAGTTGTGAAGGGTTCTTGTACCTGGATATAATTTTCGCAGGACTTTTGGCGGCATTGACATTTTGAGGATTTGGCGACTGCAGTATTGATCAGGAAGGAGTAAAACTCCGTTAGGAGTTTTCCAAAAAAAAAAAAAAAAAAAAAAAAGTCTGAGATCTTCTGGGGCGCTTATTGGTGACCTAGCCCATCAGTATCAGGACGACGAGCTGAGCAAGGTGGTACCATTCAATTTCTTAGTAAAAATTTTTAGGCGGTCCCAATTTTTCATCAGGTTGGTGTATGGTAGAAACTCGCGCTCAAGCGATGGCCAATGAAAGGATCGACAAAATTGAAAACTATGTCAACTCCCTCCAAACTGCGGTGAACAAGATCGAACTTAACCTTCAAGGAATGAGTGACCACATAGAACTTGAGCTTAAAGGAATGAGTAACCAGTTACAGGAGGCATTCTCAAAGGGCAAGAAGCCAGCCCACGAGGAGGCGTATAATGGCCATGAATACCATGAGGGTGAGTCTAGCCACTCTCCTCACGTTTGGCACTCCCATCCACCACCCAGTCAGCGACCTCCCAAGTTGGATATGCAGAAATTTGACGGTTCTCACACGTCCGCATGGCTAGCACAAATGGAGCAGTACTTCCAATTGAATCATATCACAGATGAGGGGAATAAGCTTATGGTTGGCACCATGTACTTGGACAATGAACGATGGCAATGGAAGGAATGGCATCAGCGTTGCAATGGACATTTTCAGAATTGGGCCCAATTTGCCAAAACTCTTCGCAGTCGCTTTGAACAGGAAGACTCTTTTTTGGGGCGTCTCACTAAGCTCCGACAGACGGGTACAGTGGAGGAATATATTACTGCTTTTGAAGCCTTAGCCTTCCGCACTAAGGGTCTCACAGATGAGTTCTACATGGAATGCTTTATCAGCGGTCTTAAAGAAGCCATCAAAGCTCAGGTTCTACTCCACCACCCTCCCACATGGACAGAGGCTTGCCAGGTAGCCCGTAAGGTGGAACGTGCATTAACAGCCCAATCCAGCCGCCCCAACTTCCCTGCTAAAGGTCGTCCCTCACAGGCTCCCAATATGACTCAGACACTTAAGATTCAAAAGGTGTCACCTGCGGAAATGGCCGAAAGAAGGAAGCAAGGACTATGTTACTACTGTGATGAAAAATATTCCCCGGGTCATAAATGCAAAGAGCACAAGATTTTTCAAATAGATGCCACTGACTACAGCTCCACAGAGGAAGATCCACCACTTGAGGAACCGGAGGCGATAGAAGAAGATAACCAACAGGAGATTGTATCTGATGAACCAATTATTTCGCTGAATGCATTGGCAGGAATTTCTTCCCCTCAAACTCTCAAAATCAGGGGTTTTCTTAAACATCACCCAGTAGTAGTCTTGATTGATAGTGGAAGTACCCATAATTTCATCCACCAAAAGATCGCTGAAGCAGCACATTGTTTCGTCCGGGCAGTTTCTAACTTCCAAGTCCAGATTGCAGATGGGGGCACAATGAAATGTGAAGGTCGCTTCGAAAATGTCAAAATTCAAATGGGGGATTATCAATTGAAAACCCACATGTTTGCAATACACATGGGGGGTTGCGACATTGTCCTCGGCGCGGAATGGCTCCGCACTCTTGGGCCAATCACAATGGATTTCTAGGATTTATATATGAGTTTTAAGCAGAACAACTCCACACATACCCTCCGTGGACTACAGGCGAGAGCCCCCTCTATCATCAGCTCGCATAGGATGGAAAAATTGTTAAAAAAGGGCCATCATGGAGTGGTAGCTCAATTTAATGCCATCCAGGTAGTCGACACCATGCCCCCGCCAATTCATCCTGAGATGCAATAGATTTTAAATAAACATTGGATTGTCTTTGACAAGCCTCATGAGCTTCCACCCTCGCGAGGGGAACATGATCATAGCATCACATTGGTTCCAGGGGCCCAACCCCCAAATGTGAGGCCATACAGATATCCGTTCACCCAAAAGAATGAAATAGAAAAAATCATCAAGGAATTGTTGGAAGCAGGTGTCATTCGTCCCAGCATTAGTCCTTATTCATCTCCAGTGGTCATGGTCCTCAAGAAAGATGGGGAGTGGCGGATGTGTCCAGACTTCAGGGCCCTCAATAAGTTAACAGTCAAAGATAAATTTCCCATCCCAGTGGTTGACGATTTGCTGGACGAACTCAATGGGGCTCAATTCTTCACTAAGTTGGATCTTCGCTCAGGCTACCACCAAATTCGCATGAAGGAAGTCGACATTCCCAAGACAGCTTTCAGAACTCATGAAGGCCATTATGAGTTCCTGGTCATGCCATTTGGTCTCTGTAATTCCCCCTCTACTTTTCAGAGCCTTATGAATCACCTCCTCAAACCATATCTCAGAAAATTTGTCCTTGTCTTCTTCGACGACATCCTCATCTATAGTGGCACTTGGGCGGCACATCTTCAGCATGTAGATCTACTCTTGCAACTGCTCCGCATGCATAAATTATTTGTCAAGATGTCTAAGTGTTCATTTGGCATGGAAGAAGTTGAGTATTTGGGCCACATTGTGGGGCGTGAAGGTGTCAAGGTGGACCCAAAAAAGATCCAGGCAATGCAAGAATGGCCTCAACCTAAGACCTTGAAAAGCTTGAGAGGATTTTTGGGTCTCACAGGCTATTATCGTAAATTTGTCCGCAACTATGGCCGCATAGCGAAGCCCCTAACGCAACTCCTAAAGAAAAATTCCTTCTTCTAGAACGAAGAAGCACAACAAGCATTTACCGCTCTCAAAACCGCCATGTGTTCCACTCTTGTCTTAGCACTACCAGACTTCACCAAATCATTTGTCATTGAATCTGATGCTTCGGGAACAGGTATTGGAGCAGTCTTAATGCAGGAAGGGCGACCATTGGCCTTCACCAGCCAACAACTAAGTGGGAGGAATCTGGGCCAATCTACCTACGAGAAGGAAATGATGGCCATCTTACATGCAGTCGAGACCTGGCGACCTTACTTGTTGGGGCGACGTTTCCAAATCCGCACAGATCATCACAGTCTTAAATATTTTTTGGAGCAACGCCTATCTTCCCCACAACAAAATAAATGGTTAGCCAAAATGCTGGGATATGATTATGAGATCATTTACAAGAAAGGGAAAGACAACAGGGTAGCAGATGCATTGTCGCGCCAATTTGGGGAGGAAAGTACTCTGCTCGCAATTTCACTCCCCATTCCAGAATGGATTGAAGAGGCTCACAAGGAATGGTTTTCACATCCCGGGCTCTCTCAACTCATTTCTCAATTGCAGGTAGATCCTAATTCCAGCAAGGGCTACTCGTGGCAGAATGATATTCTTCACTACAAGGACAGAGTTGTAATATCACCAACATCCACCCTCAAAAGTCGCATTTTAGCAGCAGAATTGCACTCATCTCCCATTGCAGGACATTCGGGCTTTCAGAAGACATATGCTCGCACCAGAAGATCATTTTTTTGGGCCGACATGAAACAGGACATCCTTACTTTCGCAGCAGAATGTGACGTCTGTCAACGCCACAAAGGGGAAACCGTCCACACACCAGGCACATTACAACCATTGCCCATTCCGGCGTCAATTTGGACGAAGGTCTCCATGGATTTCATTACAGGTCTTCCAAAGTCTGGGAACAAGTCAGTCATCATGGTGGTTGTGGACCGACTGTCGAAGTATGCTCATTTCTGCGCCCTACCCCAACCATTCACACCCACTTTGGTTGCTCAAACTTTCATGGATCAGATCTTCAAATTGCATGGCATGCCCACTTCTATTGTGTCCGACCGCGACCCAATCTTCACCAGTAATTTTTGGCAAGAGCTCTTCAGAATATAAGGCACTCAACTCAAACTCAGTACTTCATATCATCCGCAAACAGATGGCCAAACCGAAGCAGTCAACAAATGTCTAGAAACCTACCTTAGGTGTTTCACTTCAGAAAAACAACACCTTTGGGTACAGTGGTTACCTCTGGCAGAATGGTGGTATAACACCAACTACCATGCCACTACCAAAATGACTCCCTATGAAGCAGTCTATGGACAACTTCCACCTTCCCCTACTTCTTATCTCATGGGGTGCTCCAAAGTACAAGCCGTGGATCAACTCCTACAACACCGCGCAACCATGCTTGCCCATCTGCGCGAGAATCTTCATCAAGCTCAGAACCGTATGAAGCAACAGGCTAACCAACATCGCTCAGAGCGCCAATTTCAAGAAGGGGATCAGGTCTTTTTGAGGCTGCAACCATATAAGAAAACATCACTCAAAGACAAGGGTTGTCAAAAGCTCTCTCCAAAATTCTACGGACCATACCAAGTACTTCAGCGCATTGGAGAAGTGGCTTACAAGTTGGCTTTGCCACCTACAGCAAAAATCCACCCAGTTTTCCATGTATCGTGCCTCAAGTAAGTGATTGGGAACAATTGCCGAATTCAAACTAGTCTACCTGAATTGGACGAAGAAGGGTCAATCTGGCTTCAACCTGAACAGGTTCTAGACACACGAGAGAAGCACCTGCGCAGCCGCATGCTTAAGGAGGTCCTCGTCAAATGGAAAGACACCTCTCCGGAAGATGCAACTTGGGAACCAGCCACTATTCTTCAGCAGTTTCCGCAGCTTCAGCCTTGAGGACAAGGCTAGTCTTAAGGGGAAGGGCATGTTAGGGTCCCACCCTAACCCCCTTATTTATGTCATGGGATCACGTCTTAGTCAAGAGTCAATAAAGCCCAATTAATATTTGTAAGTGGTTAACCCGCAATTAATGATGGGACCACAGTTAGTTGCAAATGGGCGGTAGTATTAGATAGATGGTAAATGGGCGATAGTATTAGATAGATGGTATTAATAAAACCCACGATATTGGCTCGTGGTATTGCATGTATGAGTCATATATAAAGGATAGAGACTCCCTGCGAGGAGCATCGTGTCTTGTTTTGTAATCGAGCTCTGCTCTATTGGAGGTTGCCCCCTCGAAGAGGCCTGTGAACATTTCTCTTTGAATAATAAAATCATTGCTATTCTGTGTTCTGGGTATATTTTCTTCGCATATTCTGTGTTCTCGGTATCTTTTCTTCGCTTGGGTATTGTTTTGCAGGTTAAGAGCATAACAGCATCAAACCATTCACAGATGAGGTATTGTGTGATGTTACACCTATGGATGTTTGTGATGTATTATTAGGCTAGCCATACTTGTCGAGGCGACATGCTATGTATTAGTCAAGGTCTCACGCTATCATTATTTCATTGGGTAATTCATTATACAGGATATCGGAGGTAGCCCCACCTACCGCCACCTCTTTGATTGCTGCTAAGTAAGGCAAAAAGCTCATCTCATAGACTAGGAAATTTATTTTCTATCTGGTTCGCTCCCAAAGTAAGGGGAAGATCATCGCCACATCCATGACCCTCGCGAAGGGTTCCTCCATGCAGTAGCAGCAACAGGGGGATACGGTCATTGAAGAACACAGGAACAACTTCTCCTCACCCACAGGGGTACCACATACATTTCAGGTGGGCGACAAAGTTTGGTTGCATCGGTAGAAAGAACGCCTTACAAGAGCCCATCAGAAGCTCCGACCACGTCGACATGGTCCTTACACCATTATCAAGGCTGTGGGAAATAATTATTTGGAGCACAACATTCCTCCATTCCTTCACCTACGCCAAGTGTTCAATGTGTACCACCCTGGACCATGCTTCCCACCATTACTGGACACATTCGAGATTGCAGAACAACTCACCAGGGACCAAGTTCAGCAGATGGAGGAACTCAACGCAATGGGGACCATTGCTTCCTAAGGGGGGAGGAATGATCCAGGTGGATGTTGGTGGCCACCCACCTATAACACTTGGACCCCCACAACTGTCTCTTTCAGTTTTGCAGTTTCCGTAATTGTAGCACAATTTACTATTTTTAGTAGTTTTCCGGGTCCTGAACTTCTGGAGTTGTTTTGAGGCCCTAAACAACATTCTTTGGGAAATTTGGGAGCAACATTGGTCCACGGCCCAATTTTTCTCTTCCGAAAGTTGTAGTACTTGGATAGATATTTATAACGAGCTATCGTACGTGTCAAACAAAGATTGTATGCCAAAGTTACGACCCTAGGAAGTTGATGTACCAATTTACCCAAACGGGGCCCATAGTTTGGCGTTTCATCTTCTAGGGTTAGGTTTTTGGATGTTAAGGGTTTTCAATTGTTTCTCAACAATAAATAGGCCTTCTAGCCTCATTGTAACATAGGTCAGAGTTATGTAGCTACCACATCTCTTCTCAGAGATAAGCTACCATCGCCCTAGCTAGTTTATTTCCATTTCTGTTTGTAAGCATATTTCAATATTTTACATTAATGAGATGAAGTATTATTTCCATTGCATCTCTGTGTTTATGGTTATCTTTGTAATTTGTTGCATTCCTGTTTAAATCCGGATCAGTTTGGGGGTAACCCAGTTGGCCCATAGGGCGTTATTGAGTGCATTGTGCCAGTTCCTTTGATGAGAAAGCAGGGTTTTCTAGAGGATGCAGATGAGGTTTTTATTGGTTGATTCTACTAGGCCATTCCCCTGAGGGTAGCAGTTGGCTGAATGCTTTAACACGATACTATTTTCTAAAGAAAATCGTACAATTTTAAAGACGAAAAATATGTAGCATTATCAAAGACAAGTGAGGTTAGAACACCGAACCTGACTATGATGTACCGATTAATGAAAGATATTACCTTGTCATCGTTAACCTTCCGCAATGAAATTGCCTCCTACCCACCAGGCGAAATAATCGGTGGACGTGAGTATATACCTGCGCTGTTTTGATGAGTTCAGCATGATCTCACCTATGACATCCAACCCCCATTGTTGAAAAGGTCCCTCAACTGCTATGGGTTAGAGTGGAGCGGATGATCTCGCTTTCCTACCTACGTGCTTCTGGCAGATGGGACACTTTCGAGCATAGGCATGCACGTCCTTGAACAACGTGGTGTTATCGGGAAAACTAGTGTCTATTCAGAGCTTCTAGTCCCACTAAGACGGGTAGCTATCTTAGAAACAAACAAATTAAAGCTACCTGTGTTTTCCTTTATGAGAGATAGATGAGAGAGAAGCAGAGAGCACCAACCTTAGTATTTCACTAGTCTCCTTGCTTGTTTCCTGTCTCCTTTGATGAAGCTTTCACCACTCCTTTCTCGCTTGTCTCGCTTCAAAGAACACCTATAGAGTCAAGGCAACAGAATACCATCAAAGCATAGAGATATATAACCATAAATAATGTAGGATCAGATGTACATTAACCATATAAATGCATACATAAACAAGATTCCGAGATATACAAGCATATAGAGGAAAACTCAAATAGCTTTATTGATAGAAGTAGTAGAAGAGAGGATTACAACCAGGCTGTTTGATCCAGCATCATCCTCCCAACATGAAAGCCCTCTTCACCTCATACAAAGCAAGATCACCCAAAAATGTCTTCAAAGAGAAACTAACAACACTTCCTTGCAAATTACAAAATTTCATTCTCTGGATCTCTTGGATGAGGGATCCATATATAGATGTTTTCAGGAGAGTGAGTCAGCTTCTGGGATTTTGATTAGTGTCATTTCACTGATAGTTCTTGGTTCCACTTGGAGATTTCAGATCTCTTACTCATCCCTGGGTGAATTCAGAGAGGCAAGTGTCATATTAGCAATTTCTAGAAGATTCTTTGGGTTTCCACCTAGCACATTGCTTCTGCCATTTGTCTGCTCTCACTCATCACACCCTACAGAAGGGCTTTCCACTATGCATCACACCCCCCGTGTGTAATACGTGAGATGCATCGCACCCTATGCATGGAGTAGTTTGTATGGTCCTTTTTTGACCAGTTCTGAGTGGTTTTTCATGGAGAACTTCTAGGAGATGATGTAATCAGCTGACCTTGTTCCTTTAGGGTATGAAACAACACTTTTATGGGTTTAGAAGCCCTTGGTTTATGGACATATGTGATTAGGGTTGCAGTGCCCAAATATGTCTATAACACGTGGGCTAGTAGAAACCTGCCCTCATGATTTTATGGCCCGTGGTGTCGCCCACATAGTGACCTCCTATAGGTCCATCATTTAGATATTTTATCACTTGTTGAGCCTCATTTTATTCTAAACATCTTAGTAGTATGCCAAGGTGGTGCTTTCTGAAAAGGTTTCCTTGAACAATTTGATATGAGGTAGCCTTAAGCTTGATAAATCTCTTCTGTTTGGCGGACATGGTCTCAGGTAGAGATCCCTACACTAGGTATTGCCTTAAATCAGAGTACCATGAAGAGGAGTTGTTTGGGACGAGGATTTCATTCTAGTACATTTCAATTTCATGTTCCTAGCCTTCTGTCTCCATAACCGGTCGATCGGATTCCACATTTTCTTGATCAGCTGCCTCGACGATTAGTTTACAGAGTCTATGTCCTTTCACACTATGGTAGGGCTTGAGCTCCAAATCGTACTCTTGGATGGAGGTCATCCAATTGGCTCTCCTCTCACTAAGCTCCTATTGTATGAAGAGGGATCTAACGATCAGGTGTGGAACCATTACTATGATGCAGTTTTTTAGGATGTATGGTCTGAAGTGTTTCACCGCTTTGTAGACTGTGTATGCCTGCTTATCGACGTCTGGGTAATTTAGCTCTATGCCTTGGAGCCATATACTCATGAAGGATATAGGATGCTCATTGTGGTCACAATCCTTTTGTGTGAGGACCGCGACCAATGACGAGTCTGAGGCGAAAGTGTATAAGATAAAGTCCTTACTGAAATCTGGGCTGGAGAGGGAAGGAGCCTCCACGATCACTATTTTAATGCGATCAAAAGATTCCTTTTTTTCTTCATTCCATTTTAGAATTTCATCCTTCTTTATCATATTCTGTAAAGGTTTGAAAATTTGTGCAAAATCTGAAATAAATTTGCAAAGAAAATTAATTTTACCGAGGAAAGACTACATACCTGTTATGGTGCTTGGCTGAGGGATCCGTGCTATAGATTTTATGCGGTCAGGGTCTATGGTGATTCCGTTCTTGGTAATTAAGTGACCAAGCAGGTTGCCTTTGGAAACTGTGAATATTCTCTTCTTAGGGTTGAGGGAGATTCCATATTTCCGACATCTTTCGAAAATATCCTTCAAATGGTGAAGGTGGTCACCCCTTTTCTTCGATAAAACTGTGACATCTTCTAGGTAGACCACCATGCTCTGACCCATTAGACCTCGGAAGGCAATATTTGTTGCTATCTAGAAGGTTTCCCTATCATGTATCGGCCCGAAAGGCATACGGTAAAATGAAAACATCCCCACTTTGTTTAGAATGTTGTTTTGATCCGATCAGGTTCAACTACTAGGACTTGATTGTAGTCGGAGAAGCCATCTAACAAGGAGAATACTTCAGATCTCGAGATGGTTTGGAGGATCTGCTTCATGGAGGGGATTGGGTAGTTGCCTTTATCTGATGCCCGGTTGAGGTTCTAGAAATCGACTCACAAACGTATCTCCCAAAATTTCTTTCGCATTGGCACCAGATTGGATACCCATGTAGAGTGCATGACCTTGAAGATGATGCGAGCATCCAAAAATTTCTTGAGTTCCTTTTAGATGAGGGGTTCTAATGTGGGATTCACCTTCCTCAATTTTTGATGAAAAGGTTTGGCCCCTTCTTTTTTAGGGCTGACATGTTGAATAATTCGAGTATCGTACATTTTCAGGCAATCATATTTCCAAGCAAAAATATCACGATACCTTTTGAATAGGCCAATGAATGCTTGTATTTCCTCTGGGGTGCATCCCAACCATATGTTGACAAACTTGGGGATAGATTCGGTCTCGAGGTTGATCTGCTCGTGCGAGAGAGTGGAACTATGAGTTTTGGTGTTCGGTGGGCCTCGAAAACAGTTCTGGAGGTTGAACAATTTCTCTAACGTCACCACCCCCTTAGGTAAGGGGTTTCCTTTCCGCGAATCTGCTTCTTCTTATAGCAACTTCTCATGTTCCTATTCGTTAGTGGCTGCATCTTTGAACACTTCCACATTTGTCATGAACTCCAGAATTTGTTCGTCATAATTGAAAACGTGCAAGTTAGTTATGTTATCGGGCACTATCAGTTTATACATAATTTCAATAGAAAACCAGTCCCTAAGGGGTGTGAATCTAGGTATAGCATTAGCTAAAGTCTCAACAACGACATTATTAAGTCTAGGAACAGAAATGATATTGAAAGCTTTAAATGAATTTATCAGATGCCATACCTCTTGCTGGTAATTCTTGAGGTGTGGGGACAAACAGTGAATCGTATTGCGTACCTGTCTCGTAATAATTTTAGAATCCCTGATTACCTTCTAACAGTATGCTTTTAGGTTGATGGTCTGTTTTAGACTGAGGAACAATCCCTCATATTCTACAGTGTTGTTGGTGCATTCGAACTCTAACCTGCAAGAGATCAAGAATCTATTCCCCTTGGGGTCCAGTGAGAAACACCTTGCTCTAGCTCCATCATGAGTCTTAGATCCGTCATAATACAATGTCCATGTTTGGGTACTAAGGGAGGGTAAACCCGACGTATGCAATTTTAAGGCACAGACTTCATTATCAAGGCTTGGGGTTTGCATGCGAATTTCAACCTTGGTATCCGGGGGAACAGTTGATCTCTGAGGTTGATAGCACTCGAACAAGGACTCTAGGAGGCACACCTACAACTCTTGTTGGGCATAGCTGATCGACTCGTTAGAGCCCTAAAGGTTGGTTGCGGTGTACTTCATGCAAGACTCACTATTGACCCTGATTTGGTTATTCCTTCCCTTGTAAGGTAGCCATAAGTGGGACCAGTCTGTGGTGAAGTAGCCCTGAAGCTTACAAGACCAATCTCTGCTAAGAATAAGACTGTAGGCTTCTGAAATATCTACAACAATTATGTCAATGCACTAGTGAACTCAAGAATTAGAAGATAACTGAATAATAACATTATTTAATTCTCCCATAGCTAGAACTTGAGACCTGTCGAGTTGGATGATTATGGAATTGATTTTCTTTGGTTGGATGTTTAGCTTCTTGCATACTTACCAAGGCATGACGTTGGTTGATGCACCAGAATCTATGAGGTAGTTGTGAACATTAAAATTGAACATCTTGAAGGTTAAGAGGAAAGGAGGGGATGAGCCTCTCAAGTTTGTGTTTGCAACATTCACTATGGCTTGGAGGTTGATCACAGCTAGGGATCGACCTGTGGAGTTCCCCCTTTTAGATGCGGAGGGTTTTGAAGGGGTAGGGAGAGATGGAGAAGGTTTTGGCAATAAACTCACGCTGACTAGTCAACTTGCATAACTCGTACAATGAGATATTAGCTCGAGTCTTCTTCAAGTCTTCAATGACATTGTAATCCAATTATAGGGATGAAGGCTCTTGTGCCAAGTGCTGTGTTGTCGAGGTAGTTTTAGCCATCACCCCTTTGGTTGAACTTCTGGGTGTGGATGAGTCTCCTCTTGTACTAGTTGGTGACCCTTTAGAGATTAAATCATTCGTCCCTCTGGGTCAAGATGTGGATGGCTGGCTGGTATTTGGGGGGGGGGCATAATCCTTTGTAACAATACCCTTTTCTTATCTTCCAGCATAGCATCTGACATGAGACCTTTACTCTTGAGGTTGTAACTTTTTGGGGGCTTGGGGGGAGCATATCCCCAACGATGGCCTCTTGAGTAGTCAACACCTGTCCCCCATGGATGATTTCAAAGATTAACACAACAGATGGAGTATCATCACTGGGAGGGGAGTCGTCCTCTTTAGGATCGTTAGTCTCTACTTCACCCTCTCTTGCGGCCTCATCCTCTAACAGTTGGGTGACTACGACAGTCATGTTATGGAGCCACTGTGGATAGGTCTTCTTAGAGTGAGAGGCTTGATGGAAAGTGCAGAAGTTATCCTTTCCTAACTCCTCCACTTTGATGTTTGAGCTGGATGTATGCGACACTTTAGGAGGGATATTATTAGTTTTTCAGAAAAAGGTTCTAGCGGGTTTTGATCCTCTTGAAGTGCCACTGGTTCTTTTGTTTAATTTAGAAACTTCATTAGTCAAATGTTTAGGGATTTGGTCAATCCCTTGAAATCTAAGGAATATTTGTCTTTGTCTATGGTTTTACTTGATGAGGCTTGATTCTTCTTCCCGAAGGGTTTTTCATCCTCCTAGGACTCATGCTCTAAGGCACCAATAGAAAGGAGGTCCTTTTCGAATTTGAGTGTAGTAGCGAAGTTCTCTACCAGGGTGGGTTTTTCTTCACGTTTAATGAACACGAAAATATCCCATGGTAGGGCCCTGGTGTAATAATCAATCATGATGGAATCATCAAGGGCTATGTCCACAGGTAACTTATTCAAAATGGTGGTGAATCGTTGATTGTAATCTTTCAACTTCTCTTTCTTATGATACTTCAGCGTGCTAAGCTCGGTGAGGAGCATAGAAGGTGTCTTGTGTTCTGAAAATTTATCGAGAAAGGTTTTTCGAAACTCATCCCAAGTTCGGATGGAGGCGACGGGAAACAACTGATACCAAGTGGCTGCTTTATTCTCAAGGGTATGCCAGAATAAATGACAAGCCACATCGTCATACTAGAACTTCATCATTTGTAATGCTAGGTAGAAATTTCTAATATGGTTGTCAGCTGAGGTCTCCTTCTCGGGGTTGAACTTTGGGAGGTGTTTCTTAGAATGGTGGGGCATGTCGTGGAGCTGCCCCCTAAGGTTTAATGGGGATTGAGCAATCCAAGCCAGCAGATGTTGGTGGTGATTTCCTCTAGGGGAGAAAAGGAGGCGGCGGTCATTACCTTCTGATTCGCTATCTGTTCCTGATCCCATGCTGGTGTGATGGGGTCGCCTGCCTTCCCCTTGAGGCACTCTGAGGTGTCCTAGATCTCTAGTGTTTCTCACATTCTTGGTATTCCTCAGGTTTCTCATTATACGATGATTATTGTAGAAGTTTATAGGTCTCTAAAGTAATCCCCAGTTCCCCACGCCAGGATCCCTTGAGTATTCCCTGTGAGAGGTTGATTGTTAATAGGGGCCGCTTCAGTGATGCGTCAATTATTTCCCTGGGTCTCCCCCCGTTGTGACTAGTTGGTTTCACCGGTGAATGTATTCCTAGTGTCACCCCCCTCATCTTCGGGATGACTTTCCAACCCTTCAATAGATAGCCTCTCCACAATGTTCGCATAGTCATCTAGAACTAGGCCGATTAACTGCGGTATGGAGTTAACAAGGATACCTTGATGCATGTGATGAGGTGTAGAGGTGTGTGGATTATATAGGGAGTTAGTGGTGGGAATGAATTTCAACCGCCTGAAGAACTGCTGAGTAATAAGGTGCAGATCCCTGAGTTGTTTGCTGGTGACTTCGAACATGGGAAGTTCCTCTCCTCTGGGAGCATCTTCAAGAGGGGGAGGTTGGTATTCTTCTTGATGTAGCCTTGTGAAAGCTGGCCCATACATGGGGATGTATGGTATTTCAGGGGGCATGTGAGGACGAGGTTGGTTACTAGCTTGATGAGAAGTTTCAGTGTGAGGGCACAGATTAGTACTTGCCATGGCCCTCCTTCTAGAACCAAATTTGTTGATGGGTTGGAATTTTCCACGAACACCAAGGGGATCTCCCCGGTGTAGGTTCCCAACTAGAACCTACACCATTGTGATAGGGATCCCTTCCAATATGTAGACCTGAATGCTGTTTAGTTGTTTTGAGATTTCCTCAGATGAAGGTGGAATATGAACTCAATTGAAAGCATTGACCTCAATAAATACAAGGAAATAATTGGAAAATATCTTATGACGTATAAACCATGAATAACCAGACTATAAACAACATAAACCTTATGTAAAGTTACTGTTAGCAAGCTTCAAATAAGACTCATGATTGCAGAGATAAGTGCTTAACAATTGTAAATTAATTCACAAGGATCAAACCTCTATGAGCATAAATAAACTTGTAGTCAAAATATATTATACCAATACAAACAAAATAATTCATTGACATAAGCATAGAGTTAGCGATAAAATACCATTCATACGAAGCAACACAAAGTTTTTAGTATGAGATAGCTGTGAGTAGACCACACATCAAAGAGTTTTCAAGAACATCCGATCCATCAAGTGAAGAAAATACTCATGGCATTATGAAATAAAAGATCTGAAGAATCCAATAGTGGAAATGTACAATCACTCGCATTAATTAGAAGAACATAAATTCTCTTAAGCAATGTATATATATCTCCAAAAAAGTCCTCAGCAAAAGGTCCTTACAAATGAGGCATGAGGGTGTATTTATAGGGTGAGGGTGACTGTTGGCCTACCCTTGACTCTTGAACTTCCTCATGACTCTTCATCTACCTCATGAATTTTGGTATTCCACATGACCTTTCGTATTCAAAAGTTTTCTATGCTACTGAAGTAGATACATCACAAAAAATAAGCTATCAATCTAATTCACTAATTTAACAATGGCAAGTTGTGGAATGTCAAGACCGAGTTATTCTATCAAATAGGTGTGCCATAGGTTGTATTCATCTGCGATGGTAGTGATCTACAACTGATCTTCATCATGTTGGTGCAGGCACTCAAGTGCATCTGGGATGAGGGTGGTCCATTTGGCATGCACCTGGTTGTTTAAGGTTACTAGTTTGGTGTAGATCCTCACTGGTTCTACCACATAACATGTGATATTAGGTGATTGGCATGTCCTTTGTATGAGCTGCTTATTTATATGTCTCTATGAATGCCTGTACTTCCTTGGAGATCTCATCTTACCTCCTTACCTGTCCGACTACTCCTATAGAGGGGACCCCATGAAGTTGGATCATAGGTTATAAGCTGCTGAAAAGATACGTATAGGATGCTAATACCCTGTCCACATCTTTGGTCAATTTGTCCTTATATTGAGTTTTGATGCGGAGTTGAACCTTGATATTCTGCATGGTGATCCAATCCTTCTTAGGGACCACTGCTGGTGCTCCTGGGTATTTGATAGACCATTCATGTATCTTATCTAAAGAATTCATAGCCTCCTTAAGAATCACGACTCTTTCTTTTGTGTGGGCTTGGATTGTCACAATTGGGACCACTGTGTGATGCAGTTTGGACATCTCTTCGTAGACTACTGCCATGGCCTCCCCAAGGGTCTCCATTTCTGGTTCGATCACTTCCTGGAATTCTGCTGCACTTGTGTGAACTAAACAGAGTGTCACATTCTCTTCCTCTACCTTCCTTCTCTCCTGCTCTACTATGGTGGCCCTTAGTTCAGATGCGTAAAGCATGTTTTGAAGGTCTGCAATTTGCTTGCTCATCCAGGCCACATTGTGTTTTGTGGTGGCAATGAAAGCTGTCCGAGCTGAGGCGATAATTTGCGGGTTTGCTGTAATGTTGGGCACAATTTCCTTGGCTGTGGTTACTGATAAAGGCTTAGCTGGATTCCTGGCACAATATTTGTTCCATTCTTACACAATCTTGAGGCTTACTTCATCGAAAGTGAGCCTTGTGAGATCTAGGACCTCCTCTTCATGTCCCTCCAAGATACCCAATTCTTGCAGGTGGAGCTTTCTGCCAGTGAGGGGAGTGGTAGGAGGCACATATGATGGGGGAGTTCACTTTTCCCTGTACCCAACTCAACTATTTTTCTAGTTTCTCCTTGTTCGCTTTCCCCGACTTCTTTTTACTTGTTCCTCCTTAGTTCTTCCTCCTATCGCCTTTTCTCTTGATCTGCGAGCGGGTGTTGCCTCTCTAGCTCATCTTCCATACTTTCCAACTCTTTCTCTAACCTCTTGTTCTCCTCCCATTTTCTCTTCTCTGCTTCATCCTGTGCCCTTGTATCTTTCTCCTGTTTTCTCTTCTCTGCTTCTTCCTGTGCCCTTGTATCTTTCTCCTGTTTTCTCTTCTCTGCTTCTTCCTGTGCCCTTCTTTCTTCCTACTACTTTTCTTGCAGTTGTTTCTCCTTTTCTCACACTTCCCACCATCTCCTTTTCTTTCTCTAGCCTTGGTTGTTGGAATCTTGAGATTGTTTGATCTCTAGGTCTTTTTTCCTCTTAAGCTCTTTCTTTTTCTTGCTAAGGTGGCATTCATTTGTTCCAGCATAGCATTAGTGTCCTCCTCTTCGTGGTCGCTCAAGGCATCTTTGACCTCTTTTCCTTTTCGCTTCTTAGATTCCCCGATGCCTTTTAGTGCCTCGTGCTACTTTTTCTTTATGGTGGAAGCTCTTTCTTTGAGGCTCACGTCTTCCTGGGAATTGTTGAGGAGCTCATATTCTCTGGCCTACTTCTCACTTGGGCTAAGTTCCCTTGTAGTGTTATAGCAATTAATGATCCCATCTTCATGATCTTGTTTGGTATGAGAATATGACAAGCTAAAATTTTCCTTTTTTTAGTGGGTGTCTACGACATTCTAGGGATCATATGTCTGGTTGTTGAGGCTCACACAAGGATTCCCTTCAATGCCTCGACCTCTGACTCTACCTCTTTGAAATTTTCCACCACATACGCTTCGATGGTGAGAGGGAAGGTGACCATGGTTTCTTTTTGCCTTTGTTCAATATCCTTGAAAAAGCCTGTGTCATTTGGTAGCAGACCTCTCGCAGGAGCGTCTTGTCCTCGATGAACCTAGGTAGGGAATGGGGGGCCTTATGGGTACCGAACCTTTGATGAATGTTCCTTCTTGAAAGGGAAACCAGTGTGCTACCTTAACCATGGTCTTCATAGCGCTCTTTGACATGCATGGTGGTTCTTCCCCAAATAGTAGCTGGTACAATGGGATGATGAAAGATTAAGAGATTACATCTATCATACCTTGGAGGTGAAAAATCCAAGTAACAAGGGCTAAAACCCCCTAGGAATGGGATGTAGAAGGTCGAGGATGTAAAAAGAGACATTTGGGAGAAAATTATGATTACTAGGGAGGCGAAAGGTTACTTACCTGGAGAAAACCATGCGCACGCCCATGTCACAAAGCTTCTATTAATTTTAGGTATGTTATATGCTTAGAGAAATTTATTTCAATTTTCATAATTAGCTCAATGTCTTTTCTAGATTAGCAATCACATCAGCATTAAAGTAAACTGCAGATAGAACATAAACATAAATCAGAGAAGACAAGCCAAGACAAGATGTGGCACTAGCTAGGGACAAACCCTAATGGGGAAACCCTTTATCAATTCTTCTTATATGTTCTTCAATAGTTCAACAGAGAGAGAGATAGTACATTTACAATAGAAGTCAACACTTTGACTTATCTAGATAAGAGCATATGTCATCTCTAAGAGGATGATACATGAGATCACTTGAGGACATGCTGCTTCAAATCATTCCTGAAGGTGACTCCTTCACCTATCACTGTGTTGCATCTCATTATCATGCCGCACCTCACCATGTTGCACCATGCTACACCCATCATCACAATGCTGGACCTTTTGACTATGATTTACACATCATACTACTGCACCTTATGGTGCATTGCTATCCCAATGTTTAACGCTGCTATACCTTATGCCACTGCTGCACCATGCTGTCACCCATGTGCTTGTTGCACCATTGCTGCTTTGTGTACTTGCTGCACCAAGTACCATACTGTTGTCCCAATGTGCTTGCAGCACTATGCTTGCTGCACCTTGTTGTTGCTGCTATTCCATGTACCATACCACTATGTACAACCACCATGTACTTGTTGTTGTTGTTGTCCTATCGTGCCACTGCTGCACAATGTCATAGTTGTCCTAATCATTGTGCTCTCCCAATGTGCTGCTGTCCTAACATGATGCTATCCCATCATTGTGCTATCCAATGAGTTTGCAGCACCATGTAACTTATTGTCACATTGCTGTACCATTTTACCATTGTTGTCCCATTTTGCACTATATGCTTGCTGTACCATATGTTGTTGTCTCCTTGCTGCTGTCCTCTTAACCTTGCCATACCTGCTGTTGTTCCATGTGTCTTAGCAGCACCATGTAGCCCAACTCTCCCATTTATTAGCATTTCTGTCCTGGGCATGTTGAGTCCTCAAACTCTCACGCTGTCCCTGTTTTGAGGTTCACCTACAACCCACCTTTTAAGCCGTATTAGGCCTACATCTAGGGCACCGTAGGTTAGAGTTAGGGCTCCATTTATACAACGTTAGGGCTGCCTATAGACAGCATTTAGAGCTGCCCTTTAGACAATGTTTAGGGATGCGCTTAGGGCTACCTTTTGGACAACATATAGGGCTGCTCCTAGAATGCGTTTACGTAAACGTTAGGGCCTCTCTTAGACTGCGTCTAGGGCTACCTTTTGACAACATTTAGAGCTGCTCTTAGACTATGTTTAGAGCAGTGTTAGGGCCTCTCTTAGATTGCGTCTAGGGATGCCTTTTGACAACGTTTAGGGATGCTCTTAGACTGCGTTTAGGGCAGTGTTAGGGCCTCTCCTTTGACAACATCTAGGGATAGGGCAACTCCCTTAGTCTTCTTTCCTCCAACGTCTAGGGCTTCCACTCCTGGATTTCTCTTCCACTAAAACCCAAGAAAAGTGGAGAGAAATCAAGATAGAAGTGTGTGTGAGAAATGACTCTCAAGTCATCTCCTTTTATACTAAAACGTTGAGCACATGTGGGGTTTATTTGGTTGCCGGCCGACCTTGATGAATTGTCTTATAACACAAATAAATTCATAACTGCATGAATAGTTATCGGAATCAGATGATATTTAGATCAATCCTACACCTCTCGATGAGAGGGATCCAAGAAAAGTATCAACTGCCATAAATAAGATGACCCACATGAAGTTTGGCCCTAGTTTCCAATTTTAACATTCCCTCTCAACTAGGGAGAACTCCATCTGCTGATCCATATGTCCGACTGTACTATCTCTGGCATCAGTCCCTTGCACTGCTCTGCTCTGCTCTGATCTATTGAACCATGAAGAAGAAGAATTGATCGAGAATGTCTCATACCATTCTCTACTGACTTGAAGTCAATTTTATTTATCCTAGATCAATATCCCAAGAGAGTGTCTCAAACCACTCATACTGATCCCATATCAATTTCATTGATCCCAGATCAATGGAGGTCATCCTAGCATAGGGAGTACAATAGATACAATGATGCATCCATCGATAGTACTACTATGGTCCCTAACCCCATTTACCTTCTCATTGGCCAGATGAGAGGTACTTCCCATGAGTCCAAACTGCATGGGTAGGATGCCTCGATAGGAGAACCATTCATCCTATCCGTAAGTCGCTTCGAAGTATCACAGGGGAAGGATGAGCCATTCACCCTGTACAAAATGCACCATTAGGGGAGGGTGAGTCACCCTATGGTACGTGTTACTCTAGTAGTACCCCAAGCCCGCCAGAGCTCCTAGAGCTCAATGCATTCAACATGCATGCCCCTCATGAGAAGGTCTCTCAATGGCTCCAAGTCGTTAAGGAAAGTCACATATTTGACCTTTCCCTGGGGCTTTGACAAAATGTCTCTGACTTGTACATCAGTTTCAGTGCGATAAAGCCTCCTCGCTCATCGACGTATCATATCTCAGATAAGGTAGTATCTAATGTCTATATACTAGAGCAATCATAAAATACAAGAATCCTCATCAATCGAATCCCCCCTAGTTGACATAGAAGATCACAGTGGTATGCATCATGTGTATAAACAACTCACTGAAGGGCTCCTGCAACCAGGCAGCATCACATGAGGTCATACTTGTAGCTATGTATTTAGTTTTAGCGGTGCTCAAAGAAACCATCTTTTGCTTCCTTCTCATCTAGGATATCGAGTAGAACCCAAAGAGAATCAGCACTCAAAAGTGCTTTTGAGATATTCCACATTGCCTGCCTAGTCAACATTCAAATAATCATGCAGCTTCACATTTCCGGCATTGTATATCAATTCATGAGAGATTGTGCCCTGAAGATATCTTAGAAGATTTTGGGCACCAATCTAGTGAGGCTCAACCATATATGAGCTCATCATGCTAACTGTAAAACATATTTCTGGATGGAAGTTCACTAAGAAAATTAATGCGAAATGAGTTTATGGAACTCAGAGGAATTTCCCAAATCTGGTTCGACATCACTACCATATAACTTCTGAAATTTAAGATCCTTGAGGTAGTCACAGGCTTGTAGTTTACCATTCCACATTTGGAATCCAACTCCCTCTTACTTCTGCAAATGAGAGGTTTTGCACATGTCAGAAATAAGTCGTCCTCCGAAGGTGCTGGTATGAGAGGTCCATCATCCATAACCTTCAAGCAATGGTTTGGATCAACTTCACTCCTAGTGAATCTTAGCTTCATCTGACAACCATCAATCCTATGATACTAAGCTTGGGGTGTTTTGCTTCAAGCCATAGAGGGCTTTCTTCCAACTGTATACATGATATTTCCAATCATGAATCTCAAAACCCCTTGGGTTGTTCCAAACCTATGGACCTACTACATGAGGGGAATGGTCCCCTTGTAAGATTTTCCTTCTGTACATGTCAGACATGTACCTTCATGCTCTTCTTGAATTTAGGCATCCTTGTCACCATTTGACTCACATCGAGTAGGGCCCCATAATAAGTAGACCTCCAGTGCTATAGATGAGATGTGACAATTGACATGGTCCCCAATGGAATATCCTACAACTTGATACAAACTGCCAAGCTTGAACTCAAGGATAAAAGCATCTTTGATTTTTTTTTTTCAAACACGTACCTTTCCATCGATGAATGCCACCCTATAACCTTTGACTTCCATTGCCAAAATGGACACCAAGTTCTTCTTGTGATTAGGTACATGAAAGAGATTTTGTAAATGAATCGAGCTACCCTCATTCAATTCAAGGGAACATTCCCTACACCCTTTCTAGGATAGGTGGCATTGAATCCAAGTATAATCCCACGATTGTTTCCATCTTTACCAAATTAGAGAGAGCACCCTTCTATCCTATGAAGTTCCTTGAAGCACTATAATCAGTAAGCCAGATTCCCAAAGAGTTTGAAGGAGATGGCCAATACAAGATAATGCTTCTTTATCTTATCAGAAAAAAACATTTGATTCTTCATACCTGGAGTTCCTTGCTTTCTTTGGAGAGTCACCGTTTCCTTGATGACTTGCATTACCTGTCATTCCTCTAATCATTGAAGATGTCCCTGGAATGATTGTTATCATCATCAAGTGATGTGTCCCTACCATTCGGACAATCCTTAGCATAATGGTTGGACTTATTACAACCAAGGAATTGGCCTTTCATTCCACCCTTAGATAAAAACTTTCACAATAATGTGATCTTATAGGTAGGTTATCAAAAGATTCCACTGCTCCATAATGATAATATTCTCTGCTTCGATTTCACCCTCGGTGAATCTGAAGAGGGATGAGGCATCCACTGATCCTTTTGTCCTTTCCCAACCGACTTCGGTGATTGGTATTTCACTCTTGCTTGGGATTTATCTTCACCTAAACTCTGATACCATGTTAATTTTAGGTATGTTCTATGCTTAGAGAAATTTATTTCAATTTTCATAGTTATCTCAATAACTTTTCCAGATTAGCAATCAAATCAGCATTAAAGTAAACTGTAGATAGAACATAAACATAAATCACAGAAGACAAGCTAAGACAAGAGGACACAAGATGTGGCACTAGCCAGGGACAAAACCCAATGTGGGGAAACCCTTGATCAATTCTTCTTATATGTTCTTCAATAGTTCAACAAAGAGAGATAGAGATAGTACATTTACAACATAAGTCAACATTTTGACTTATTTAGATAAGAGCATAGATCATCTCTAAGAAGATGATACATGAGATCAGTTGAATACATGCTGCTTCAACTAATTCTCCAAGGTGACTCCTTCACCTGTCATTGTGTTGCATCTCGTCATCATGCTGCACCTCACCATGCTACACCATGCTGCACCCATCATCACAATGCTAGACCTTATGACCATGCTGTACACATCATACTGTTGCACTACTGTCCTAGTGTTTAACACTATTGTAATTTGTGCCACTATTGCACCATTGCTGCTTTGTGTACTTGCTGCACCAAGTACCATACTATTTCCCCAATGTGCTTGCAGCACTATGCTTGGTACACCTTGTTTTTGTTGTTGTCCCATGTACCATACCACTATGTATAGCCACCATGTACTTGTTGTTGCTGATGTCCTATTGTGCCACTGCTGCAAAATGTCATAGCTTTCTTAATCATTGTGCTCTCCCAACATGCTGCTGTCTTAACGTGCTGCTGTCCCATCATTGTGTTGTCCAATGAGTTTACAACACCATGTACCTTGTTGTCACATTGCTGGACAATTGTACCATTGTTGTCCCATTGTGCACTATATGCTTGCTATACCATATGCTACTGTCCTCTTAACCTTGCCATACATGCTACTGTCCCATGTGTCTTAGCAGCACCATGTAGCTCAACTATCCCATTTATTAGCATTGCTATCTTGGGCATGTTTGAGTCCTCAAACACTCATGCTATGCCTATTTTGAGGGTCACCTACAACCCACCTTTTCAGCTGTATTAGGCCTACATCTAGGGCACCATTGGATAGCATTAGGGCTCCCTTTAGACTGTGTTAGGGCTGCCTTTAGACAAAATTTAGGGCTGCCCTTTAGACAACGTTTAGGGATGCCTTTTGGACAACATATAGGGCTGCTCTTAGACTACATTTAGGGCAGTGTTAGGGCCTCTCTTAGACTGCATCTAGGGCTACCTTTTGACAACGTTTAAGGCTGCTCTTAAACTGCGTTTAGTGCAACATTAGGGCCTCTCTTAGACTGCATCTAGGGCTACCTTTTGACAGTGTTTAGGGTTGCTCTTAGACTACGTTTAGGGCAGCGTTAGGGCCTCTTCTTTGACAACGTCTAGGGCTAGGGAATCTCCTTTAGGGAAGCTCCCTTAGTCTTCTTTCCTCCAATGTCCAGGGCTTCCACTCCTAGATTTATCTTCCACGAAAACCCAAGACAAGTGGAGAGAAATCAAGATAGAAGTGTGTGTTAGAAATGACTCTTAAGTCATCTCCTTTTATACTAAAACGTTGAGCACATGTGGGGTTTATTTGGTTGCTGGCCGACCTTGACAAATTTTCTTATAACACAAATAAATTCATAACTCCATGAATACTTATTGGAATCAGATGATCCTTAGATCAATCCTACACCTCTCGATGAGAGGGATCCAATAAAAATATCAGCTGCCATAAATAAGATGACCCACATGGAGTTTGGACCTAGTTGTCAATTTTAACACCTTCCTCATCTTCCATGCGAGCAAAGGAGCTGTTATAATGAGACTGGGCAACCTTCTATTTTATAGCTTTGGTTGCACGTGCAACGTCGCATGGGTCTAACGTACGACCTTGTGACCTATGTGACCTTGCGACCAAATAGTTGCGAGGCCGCAAGGCTCGCATTAATGTCCAAGGGAGACAAATGCGACCTTGCGACCTATGTGACTAGTGGGTTGCACAGGTCACAACAATCACAAGGTTTAGAATTAGTCACACTCGAAAACCACTACTGACCGAATTTAGGTAGGAACTACCGACCTGGCTATACTTAGCTTAAAACTTAGACTTTTTCATGGTTGTTCCGCACTGTTGAAGTCTTTGAGAAGATCCCAACGGTGCAGGAGGCTCTGCACGATATAAGGGCTTCGAAAATTTTAAGGTTTTCCTGATTTTTGGAGGGGTTGTTGTAGCAACTACAACACAAGATTATCCTTGGTGAAAGTTATAAAGTGATTTCGGGTATACATTCTACATTCCCACATTATAGCTTATGTTCCAACTCCAGCAGTGAAGGATGTTCTCTTGTAGACAGATCCAGAAGATAGGTGGGGAAAATGGATAGCAATGATGCTAGAATATGATCTAGAGATAAAACCAACAAGGTTGACCAAGGGACAAGGTTTGGCAAAGCTCATGGCAAAATCTAACTTGCACGCATTGGATATTAATCAAATTGTTGCCCTCTCTTAAAAAGAAGTGGAAGACTTGCCGATACAGGTATCCGAGATTTTTACTTCATCTCCTTGGTATTTTGACATTGTCTATGTACTCCAAAATTTGGATCCTTTGTCGAAAGTGCCAAAAAGTAAGAGTAGATACTTGAAATTAAAAGCTTCAAAATACTACATCCTTCATGGTGTCTTATTTTGGAAGGATTCGGGTGGTGTGTTGTTAAATTATCTTGTCGAAAGTGAGGCAAAAGAAGTGATGAGTGACTTTCACAAGGGAGATTGTGGCGGTCACCTCTTCTGGAAAACCACAACCAACAAAATTTTGAGGGCTGGTTTTCATTTGCAACCTCTTTTTGCTGACATATATAAAATTGTGATGAGCTGTCATGAATGTTAGATTTTTTAGGGGAAAAAGAAACTGTTACCTTTGCCATTGCATCCCATTTAAGTCTTGGCACCATTTCAGCAACGGGGTCTTGATTTTGTTGGGGAGATCCATCCTTCATCTTTAGCCCAACACAAATGGATCCTAACAGCCACAGATTACTTCACAAAATGGATTGAGGTGATCCCAACCAGGCAAGATACATATTCGGTAGTCATTCAATTCATTGAATCTAATATCTTGTCAAGATTTGGTTGCCTGCAAAAGTTAATCACTAAAAATGCTGCTGCCTTCAAGTCTAAATACATGATCGAATTATGTGAAAAGTATCATATTACATTGGGACATTCAACTGATTATTACCCAAAAGGTAATGGACTGACCGAATATTCCAATAAATCATTGGTCAATATAACCAAGAAGATGTTGGAGGTCAACAAGAAGAGCTGGCATAAAAATCTTATCAATGATTTATGGGCGTACATATTAAGTAACAAGAAATCCATAGGTATGTCACATTTTTAGTTGGTGTGTGGGATTGATAATGTCTTTCTTTATTCTCTTGCTGTCCCAATCATGAAGATTTTGTAGGAAGTTGGCAGCGAACCCATTGATGTGCAGCAAAGAATAAATTAGATGATTCATTTGCAACAAACCAGGGAGGAAGTATTTCCGAATACTTCTAAACTTTAGGAAAGAATAAAGAAGATTTATGACCGTAAGTCTAAAGCATATGATTTCAATATGGGGGATACAGTTCTTTGTTGGGATGCACGGAATGAAGAGAAGGGAAAGCATGGTAAGTTTGAAAATCTGTGGAAAGGGCCATACATAATCTCAACTTTGAGAGGCAAGAATGCCTATCTGCTAGAATAAATGAATGGAAAAGATTAATGATGAGCCTCGGTATTGCAACAAGAATGCTGCAACTCCCAAGGCTACCGACTTTAATTATCAACCCATTGTTTGTACAAACTTAAGAGGTGTCGGCACTATATGTGCGACATACAATGTGTCCTTCCTTTTCTATCATGATGTAATGGAGTGCATGTATTGAAGTTAAATCCTAAACTAATTTCAGAAAATGAAATGTTAGAAATGAAACCTTAACCTATTGCAATAAAGAAAGTACAAGGAAAGAGAATGAAATCAAATGATAACACACACCATTTTCTAACTAAATGATAAGAGGCTTTGCTTCAAAATAATTGTAAGTTAACATGTAAATGAATAAAATAAATTTGTTTTTCTTTTTGTCTTTTTTCCATGTGAGAGTGTGAAAGCTAATCTCTTTTGGTGATGTGGAAGGTGGCTTGGAGGTGATGGTGAATGGTCAAAAGGTTTGGGAGACAAGTATGGACCCTTTGCTAGCTTCCTAGAGGTTTTTTCCTCAATTTGGCCTCAAAACAGGCTTTCCTACATGATGCTACAATTATTTCCTACAGGATCCTCTAATTTTCCTACAAGATGTACATATTTACTATAATTCGTCGAATGACCAAGAAAATCAAATCCAAATTGAATGGGACAAATTTTGGTATTAACTAGGATGTCTTAGGTCCCCATTCCAAGTGGAATCACTCAAAAATACCTTTGTTAACCCATGCAAAAAAAATAAAAAACATTACTAGTCGAAAATCTATAAATTAAAGAACTAGTGAGTTAGTAAATCTAAAAAATGCCTAACCAAATGAAGTGCAAATGCAATGGGGTAATTTTTTTTATGAGCTAGAATGTTTTTTTGATCTAATTCAAGTGGAATCAATTTTATTGAAGCTCGTTATCATGCTCTAAAAAATAGCAGAAATTTATTGTTCTTTGCTAAAAAGGAGGTCTAACAATCTAGATTTGGGAATAAGAAGACTAATCCAAGAAACTCAATGATTATTATGAAATTCCAAAGCTTTTCCAAGGATTAAATAATTCTTGTGATCCTGCAAAAGAACTTACAACAACCATTTAAATCAATCCTACAACAAGAAATCATTAATATTAAGTGCAGAAATAGAAAGAAATAAAAACTAGAGATGCATGTGAATAAGCAATGAAAAGAAGGAAAGAAAATGATACAAAAGGGCTTTGAGGTTCCTGGGATGGCCAAGCCTGAGAAAAATCAGAGACCTATGGAGGAGAACAAGATTCAGAAGCTGAACATGACACCAATATTCATTATTTTCATCAATAGAATTACATCCCTGTAAGAAAATACAATGGAGATGCAAGAATACAAGCTCTCTCCACAATAACACTAATGAAAATATTCTCCCTATAGGAAAATTCGACTTGGTACTTATACAAAATGATTAGGAATCATTCCCCATGAATGCAGAAATCTTTCCCCACCAAAATCCCTTGATTAGTGGATCTAGTCCCCAATACTAGGAATTTGCATTAAATGGCACAGAACACATTCCTAGATTTTCTCAATCATTCCCTAGAGGAAAATTTGACTTGGTACTTATAAAAAATGATTAAGAATCATTACCCATGGATGGAGGAAGATTTCCCCACCGAAATCCCTTGATTAGTGGATCTTCTTCCTTGATTGGTGGATCTGCTCCCTTGAATAGTGGAACACATTCCTAGATTTTCTCAATCATTGGAGTTACACAATTTGTGCCATAATTCCATAATATCTTGTTGACTTATTATTTAATATTGATACTCCATTAGTAGGGAACAAGTCCCTAAATTATCTCCTCCTCCAACTCTTCATAATATTCCACAAAAATAAATAATATTAGGCACAAATATTCAATTATTCATAAACCTTCCCAATGAATATATTAAAGTTAAAAATAAATTATCTAATGGAAAAAGAGAGGTTTAATGTGCTGAAGGATGGTCATAGGCTTTAATTTATGTTTTAACTCAGAGGCATGGGCAATAATTTATGTCTATTTTAGAGGCCCATCATACCCCCCTACTGAAAGTGTTGCTCATCATATGAGAAACTTAGTGACCTCTTTGTGCCTCATCCATGGCCCTGGTGGCCTCTCTCTTGTGCATTAAGAATCTTGGCTGTAAGCTCTGCAAGGACAAGCCTAAAAACATATTTGTTCAAACAAAAATCATTATTTCTTGAGACCATTAGCTTACTTTCTTGCCCTTATTCAAGATGAGTTCTTGAATATTTGTTTTAGTTTGGCAAGGTCTTCCACACCCTTATCAGCCATCTGCTACCTTTTTCCACCATTTAGACACCTCCTGTAGGATTTCTGGGTCATTGTAATTCCTACAGGATCATCTTGTAGAAAACACAGTCTCTTTGTAAACTGAAGTAAAGGAGTGGAAAAAATGACAGAAATGGTGGAAGAATGAATGGTAAAATAAAAATGTGAGTGACAGGGGTCCCTTTGTGATCCTCCTTTTCTCTTTGACCGTCCTTCTTGTTGATCTGCTAATGGAAATTTAATGAAAATGGAGAGGATGCTCTCTTTGGTTTTTTTTCAAGAATGAAATGGGATGGATGAATGATGAATAGATAGTGAATGTGAAGTGGATGGAGGGCTTGGAGTCTCATGGTGACCTTCGCCTTTGCAAAAATTTCTTCTTTTAACTGATGTCCTCATTCCTTGAAATCATCACCCTTCATAATTTGGCTTTTCAACATTGCATCAGTGAAGGAGTGAACTGCAATCAACTAGTTGAAGGTGGCTGAGACTGCTGACCCATCCTTAGCTTATAAAACCTCATTTCTCATGCATTGACAACAAATTTCTAAATATAATATGCTCAAGAGAAGAGGTCAAGAATATTGCATACCTGTACCTACTTGATGGTTGTTGGAGAGACATGCATGTTGTTGCTGAGTTGATGCTGATATGCAGGTGTTGGTTGGTGATGCTGATGATCCTGATGCTACTTTTAAGCTCTGGAGGAACTTATTTGACCTATGGATCTCCTTTAAAAGTGCACACTGCCAATCCTGTAGGTGCTGTTTTGTATCTTGTAGGTTTACAGGACAACAACTTGTTTTGTCCATATCTCCCAAATGATAGACTAGATTGAGTGGAAATTTTTTGAACATGTTTCCATCATCATTATGCACCTCCCGATAGAAAACTTTTGCTCAATGGATGCACAAATTTCGAGAAAAACTCAAAATGGATGAAGGTGACAGAGGCCAATTTCTTGGAAACCGTGCACTGAAATTTTCTGAAATTTCTTGGACACGTTACCATCATCCATATGCATCTCACGATGAAACAACTTTTTAAATGGGTGCACGGATATTGAGAAAATAAAAAAATGGCTTAAGGTGATGGAGAACAATTTCTTGGAAATCGTGCATTGGAATTTGCTGAAATTGCTTGAGCATGTTACCATCATCCATGTGCATCTCCCCCTGAAACAACTTGGCAAATGGATGCATGGTTTTCAAGTTATGGAAGAAACAAATTTCTTCTCTATGGATTTTTGTATCCTATAGTAAAACAGAGCATCCTGTAGTCTTTTAGGAAAACAAGAAAATTGAATGGTAGAAGCTTGAGAATGATGGATGGATGGTGGAAACAGATGAGGGTGATGGATTGGCATGGCCTTGGCTTTGTTGGAGCATTTGAGCGAGGTAGGAGAAAGTCACAATTTGACTTCTTTTGGCTAGGCTTGACCAATTTTCCTTTTGGTAACACCTTTTTTCTTGTTGCTTGCGGATGTTAGAGAGTACATGCATGCATGGAGCAAGGATTCTTTTATTTTTTCTCTTTTTTTCTTTTTTCTTTTAGGCCTACTAGTCGCCTCATGAGGTTTACAACTAGTATGTCTACCTAGGCACCTCAAAGGAGGTTTTCACCTAGGATCTTTTTTTTCTTTTTTCTTTTTTCCAACCCATTGACAACCTCATGGAGGTTTTCAATCAATGAGCCAATCTGAGGCACCTCCAAAGAGGTTTTCACCTTAGATTTTTATTTTTTCCTCTTTTTTTCATTTTTTTTTCTACCCTACCCTACTTGAAAAACAAAATCACTTTCAAGTATAAGAATACTTCCAATGGAGCTATGTGCACATCAAGATGACAAAAAAATGATGTGGAGGCTTGAAATGTATGCGTTGCCATGTACTTAGATTTGAGAGATCAAATGGTTTTACTTTGATGATATCAAGCACATTTGAAGAAGAGGGTATTGTTGCAAGTTAATGACTGTCTGGAACCATATTTCATTATAGTTGTGATGCCCCTAGTCCACTTGCTGATTTGGATCATATTGGATATCTTCTTCTTCCATGACCTTCAGATATTCCTCTTTTTGCTGAATGTTCTCTTGACCACATGGAGGATTTGATGGTAACCATGAGGAAAATTTCTCGACCTTTGATTTTGTGTGTGCTCTTCATCAAATGCAGCCCATGATCCTTTGGTATTCTCATTTGAATATTCTCCTTCTGGATGTGGTCCTTCAATAATATCAAGATCATCTCTTTTTTGCAATACTCTTCCTGAGCTATGGTGAATACCATTGATCTCAAGAGGAGGTGTTTGGAAGTGTTGTACCTTGGCATTGTAAGTGGGATGAGCTACTTCAATGTGTGGGTTTGGAAATGGTGGTACATGTAGTTGATTGGGAGTGGATATTTGAGATGGATGTGGATGAGGTTGTGGTTGTGGTGGAGGTGAATGGTAAGGATAACATGGAGTTTGGTATGGAGGATATTGAAGAAAATACTGAGGATATTGTGGATGGCTCCCATAAGTTCCTTGCCAACCTTGTTTCCAAAATTGGTTTTGGGGTTGAGATGGCCAATTTTGCCAAGGAAAGGGTGTGTTCCAATTACTTTGAGGTGGATGTGCATAAGCTTGAAATGGTGAATTAGGCTCTTGCATCATATCAGACTGAATACGCTGCCATGGTCCTCTTGGAGCTACATAACATAGCTGCAATGGTGATTGACTTTCTCCATTGTCCTCTTGGTAAACATCCTTCAACCTTGGCAATGATGGACAATGTTTAATATCCTGTGGTTCTGCAATACAAATATCATCATTTTATTTTCCTTCATATCACATTCTTAACATTTCTACTTGTTTTTTTAGATTGCTAAGAATTTATGTTTTAAAATCATCAAACAACTTTCCAATTTTATATTGACTTACCGATCTTGATGCTGATTTACCTACTCTTGCATTTCCTCTTGATATGTGTTTGCATGTTTCACAAATTTCCTCAAATGATAATTGATATACATCACCTCTGCTCATGAGATTAAGGAGATCAATCCATTCATCTCTAATTGTTCTAAGTAAGAGGGTTTTTAGTGTGTTGAATCCTAAATGATGTAGTTTTGCCCTCTTAACATTATACATGAATCTCTCTATAAGATCCTCAAGACTCTCATATTCTCTTTGATTCATTCTAAATATTTCTTCTTTAAGATCATTATATTTATATTTGTCTAGAAATATTTTTTGCATATCATTCCATGATCTTATTAAATTAGTCCCTAAACTCATGAACCATATAATAGCTCTATCCTTCAATGTTTCCGGAAACAATCTCAGTTTTTGAGTTTTTAATAAGTAACCATAATATCTACAAATAATTTCAAATTCAAAGAGAAAGGTTTCCGGATCCTTTGACCTTAGACCATGAAATTTTGGAAGAAAAGATGGAGGGATGTTCTTCATGTGCACACTAACATCAATATCTTGAATGGGAAATCCAAGAGTATCTTCGTCATTTTCATCATCTCCATGAAATTCTTCTGCATTCTTTGTCATCTTCTTCTTCTACTTGCAAAAGTGAATGGTGATATGGCTTTTACTGCACCATGTGATCAAATGAGGGGGTGGGTTGGTGTTGGAGAATTTTGTTGTTTTTATTTTTATGATTGAATGAAAACTATAATGAAATGCAATTTTCTACTTTTGAAATTAAATATGCCTAATGCAAATATTTTGTTTTTGAAAAAAGTGAAAAGAAATGAATCAACTAGGGAAGAAAACAATGTATACTTTGACACCTCCTCGACAACGATGCCAAAAAGTGACGAGCCTTGGTATTGCAACAAGAATGCTGCAACTCCCAAGGCTACCGACTTTAATTATCAACCCGGGCTTTGTACAAACTTAAGAGGTGTTGTCACTATATGTGTGGCATACAATGCATCCTTCCTTTGCTATCATGATGTAATGGAGTGTATGTACTGAAGTCAAATCCTAAACTAATTGCAGAAAATGAAATGTTCTAAATGTAACCTTAAACTATTGTAAGAAAGAAAGTACAACGAAAGAGAACAAAATCAAATGCTAAAACACACCATTTTCTAACTAAATGCTAAGAGGATTTTCTTCATAGGAATTCTAAGTTAACATGTATGCAATCATACTGACCTAAGCATGCAGTTTCAAAACATCAAACCTTCTACGCCTGTGCATGTAAATGAATAAATAAATTTGTTTTTATTTTTGTCTTTTTTCCATGTGAGAGTGTGAAAGCTAATCTCTTTTGGTGATGTGGAAGGTGGCTTGGAGATGATAGTGAATGGTCAAAAGGTTTGGGAGACAAGTAGGTATCCTTTTCTAGCTTCCTAGAGGATTTTTCCTTAATTTGGCCTTGTTGATGCGGCGAATGTTTGCTATGCCAACAAGAGGAACTAACTAGATTGCAGACCCCAATTAGATCTGCTTTTGTTTGGAATGGCTAGTTCCAACGGGTTTTAGAGGATCCTGTAAACTGTTATATGTGTTAAAAGATTGCTTCTTGGAGGAAGACTTCAATTAAATCAGCAAATGAAACAACTAACCTATATGTATCAAATCCTATATACACTAATTCTAACTACTTATGCTGGTCCTAACTATTCTAATCTATCCTGTAGGAGCATAAAAAAAGGAGGTTAAACATCATATATAGATTCCAAGTCCTAATGAATCAATTGTTGGTTCATGAACAAGGTTGTATTAAATTATTAATTATTCATAATTACATATATAGAATACAATTTATACATAATAAAATTAGCTATGATGTTTAAAGGTAACAATGAATAAAAGTCAGTCAAAATTGTAACAATAATATATATTAACATAAATATGATTAATCCAAACTAACATCTATTCTAAAATATGCACAAAAAAAAATTAATATGATATTTATTTATGCCAACAACAACATCCTGATTCTAAACACACGAAAGGAGAGGGAAATGAATATGAAAAAGGCTCTTTCTCGACCAAACAGTCTTCTTTATTCACAATAAATCAAAAGTTGTTCTGCCCAAAAAAATTCCTCCCCTCATCTCTAGAGGTAATACTTATGTAGAAGGAAATGACCCTCGGTCTTCCCTTAAATTTTCACCTCCCCATTTTGTTTTTAATATACAAATCAGACTATACAGACGCAGAACAGTTGGTGTAACTGCTAACACGTAAAGGGCATAACTCCTGGAGCGCTTCATTTCCCGGGGAGATGAATAGATGCCGATGAAAATGAGAATGAATGCGTGTCATCTCTTCATGATGAAACCTGGGACAACTTCATTTTCAGAATACACAGGCAATGCGTGGAAACCCAACAGAGAACGCTTAAGGTCGGATCTTTAAATAGAACACACCCGCATATATGAACTTTTCAGATCCGCTCATGCATATTTTACTCCTCACATGTAGAGATAATTAACATCAGCTTTATGATTACGAAACATATGGTAGAAATGCCTAAAAACAACTCTTTCCATCATTAAAACTTTATAAAATGATAAGGCATAATGAAATCAAAAGGAGCGAGTGTGAAAGAATCGACCCCTGGTTCAGCCAAGGTTGTGCTGCGATCAAGTCGCAATCGCACATTGCAATGGGAAATCACATGCAACACCACCCCTATCGGATTTTCCTTTGAAAACCTGGAGCACATCATTTTATTGGATACACAGGAAAACACGGGAAAACCCGCGATCAGACTATAAGGCCAGACTTCAAGTATTATGCACCCGGGCGTATAATTATCACTGGGTCCGCCATATGGTATCACACCTTATGTATAAGCGCTGGACTCTACCGACTGCAATTTGTGATTGGGGAAGCGGACCTGAAATATATATGTGCTGTGGTTAATAATCCCATCGGATCTGCCATATAATACTTTTCTTTGAAAACCTGGACCACAACACTTTATCGAAATACATGGGAAAACTCGTGGCTGGACCATAAGGTTGGACTTCAAATATTATGCACCTAGGCTTATAATTATCACCGGGTCCACTCATCGCCCCTTCACATATCGCATGGGCTTCACTTTCGCTGACTGCTGATTGCGATTAGCAATAGGCCAAACCCGCCAAATGTTGCGTTTAACAGTCCCGACATGTTCGGTATATCGTGGTGCGCCTTATGTATAATCCTTGGGCTCCACCGATTGTGATTTGCGATGGGCTTCAGACCCGAAAATATATATGATGCACTTAATAATATCGCCGGGTCCGCCATATCGCGGAACGCCTTGTGTATGGGCCTCAAGTTCCGCCGATTGCGATTTTGCGATTGGGGAGTGGACCCGAAAAATATATGTGCTATTATTAATAATCTCGGCGGGTTCGGGTTATCATAGAACATTGAATCTTGGGCCAACACACGGGATGAAAGTGCCGATTGCCATATCCGATGCGACTGGAGACTTGATCTCATCGCAATTATTCATGAGAGACAGGCCTTTGCCCTTGATCAATGCAACATGCGATATGGTATGTAATGAGTCGACCAACGATTGTGATAAGTGATAAAAGTAGGCAAAATGTGTGAAGATCGAGGCAAGGCGGAAAAGGTAAGATTTATGTGCATGTGGAGTGTTTATATTCCTAAAGCATTACTATCGAAATAAGGATGCGGTAGAAGGTTTACGAGGATTGAATAAGTCCCGATGAAAGATATGAATGAAAGGCTAGACCAGGTTACAAATGAATCCTACTGCAAAGGTTTATTAGAGGGGCTTAACCATTAAGAATTGAAGATTTGACTCAACACAGAGTTGAAACCCCTGGGATAAAAACAGATCATTCGAAGAAATGAAAGAGAAAACTTCTAGGGGACCCATTAAATTTTTTTGCCAGAGCAGGTTTTAATAGGGTGGTGGTTGTGGCCACAACAAATGGCAAACCACTGGGTGAACCAATTATCTTTGTTACCAAATAAACTATGAATTAGTAGAACATTAGGGTGTTAAGATAAAATTGAAATGCAAACTGTATAGATGGATAGGCATGGGTTCCACTTCAACATTTAATAGATTCAGGTGGGATAAAGACAAATAGCTTCTACTTACTGATAGGGTTTTGACAGGCATTCTCCAATGGTCGTATTGTGGGGATTTATTGACCTTCCCTTCCCCATTTTCTACTTTCAAAATCTTTCGGGGCCATCACCGGCCTGCCAATACTTGTTTAGGTGTGTACCTCAGCTCTTTATTGCTCATCAATCTTGATGTAGATATGTTTATCTGCACTTTATGTAAGAATTTTAGTGCTATACTTTCGTGTGATTGAATGGGGCGCAGTCATGGATCATGCCATATTTTTAAACCGCTTAAGCAAGGTTGGGTTTGCTGTGTCAGCTGGTACTCTGAGTCCAACAACAATCCCTATTCTAGCTGGCTTCCCAAACAAGCTGTCCTTCCAGATTGGCACAAGGACTCAACATTTCATTTTCTTTTACATAAGTCCTTCCAGTTTCAGGCACAAGGACTAGATCACAATTGGATTTTCCACAGGGTATATGACAGTGAGCTTAGCCCATGAAAGGAGGTTTACTTGTAGATGACAGGTATTGGAAAAGTTAGTGTGGTGGATGGGACCAATGGAGAATAACTGCAAACCTTACAGGGAAGTATAGGCTAGGTCTGAGTGGGATTTTTTTCTCAACCACCAGCCAGGTCTCAACCCCTCATGTGGGATAACCTAATGATGCGGGTCAATATCTGAATGGAGGTACATTAACCCTAGAAGGAGGTGGAATCCTAGGCATCCTTTAGCTTTCCTGGTGGCATCCTTATTAACATATTTGTCTGTAGCACACATTCTATGTTCCTGGGAATACCACCCTTAACGTTCCTGATTGATGATAAGCCCCTCCTATAGGCCACTGTAACCCATTAAAAGCCCGAAGGAGAATACATGACTGATGATAAGCCCTGATTATAAGCCCTGCCCTGATGATGATGAGAAGGCCCTACATTAAGGCCACTGAAGGGGAATACCTAATGTAGCGTTCCGCCACGCCAGTCCAGCTGTGGTTACACATTTTTTCGTTTTATAAAGATGCCCCTACATGCTCCAGGTATCTAGGTTATCAACGGATCTTACCTAGTTCCCAACAGATGATAATGAGTGGCTTCGATTTGAATTCCATAGCTGATTTTCAAGTTCTCATAGGCTCATTGAAATTTTGTTTGGTTTTCTAGGTAATGATGAATTTAGGATCGACAGACTCATTAGCAGGTTAATGAGGGAGGCAAAAGCTGAAGGTGGCAAATGAGGCTAATCTAAAGAGAGTTGTAAAAATGAAAATGAGAGTGGAGAACCGAAATCCGTTGGCTGAAAAGGGCTGAAATTCAAAACAGAAGGAAAATAAACTTTGCGGAAACAACAAGAATGGAAGGGACGAAAATATAACTAAGATAACAGCAAAATAAAATGAATTATAACATACTCAGGATGTAACCACCATGCGGTGGCTACTGGAAGTATCTCTTAAGATGTTGGCCATTAACAGGGAGTTTTTCAATTTCTCCATGTAAAGTTTTCAATCTGTAAGTTCCCTGACCAATTTTCTCCTCAACTTGGAATGGGCCCAACCATAAGTGTTGGAATTTCATGTGTTTACCTTTTGGCTCATTCAACTTGTCCCATTTCAGGACTAGATCTCCTACTTGGTAATCTTTATCTCCTTCCAGATGGCGATCAAACCATCTTTTCACAATCATTTGGTGATTTCTAAATTTATTTTTGGCTTTATCTCTAAATTCCTCCAACCTCACCAGTTGGTTGACCCTTTCTTGAAGTAAGGCTGAAGGGGTCCCTCTTGAGGCTTGGGAGAGCTGTAAAGAGGGAAGAGAAACATTGGGAGGCAGGATGGCTTCCTGTCCATAGATGAGGAAGTATGGGGAATTTCCTAATGCTACTTTTGGGGTGACCCTATCGGTCAAAAAGGCGTTTGTTAGAGCGTTGTGCCAATTCCTCTAGTTGTTGGCGACATATTTACGGATTATGCGATTGAGGTTTTTATTTAAGGATTCTGCAACTCCATTTCCTTGGGGGTAATAGTTTGATGCATACCTTATGTGAATTGATTTATCAATAGCAAATTCAGTCAATTTCAGTGATGAAAATTAAGAAGAATTATCAAATATGAGAGTGTCAGGGATGCCAAACTTGTTGATAATAAATTTCTCAATAAATGATGTTACCTCGTCTTCATTTACCTTCCGAAGCGGGATGGATTCAGAACATCTAGTGAAGTAGTTGGTCGTTGTGAGTATATACTTATGCTGCTGTGAAGAGTTCAGAGTGATCTCGCCTATGACATCTAGGCCCCATTGCTGCAACCAGCGATAAATCATATCGGGCCTGAGGGGAACGGTTGGCTTTCTTTCTCGTCTTGTGGAAATTTGACATACCTTGCATTTTCGAGCATAGGCATGTGAGTCTCTGAACACTGTGGGCCAATAACATCCAGCTCTTAATATTTTGTGAGCAGTGGTCTCTCCGCCATAGTGACCACCTGCTGGGCCATCGTGCATTTCTTTCAAGACATGATCAACATCATCCTTTTCCAAACACCTCAACCAGATTCCATCATAATTTATTTATTTATTTATTTATTTTTTCTGTATAATGTGTCATTGGAAAAGTGACACTAATTAGATTTCAATCTGAGCGCTCTCCTTTGTGATGCATCCATGTGTTTAGGACATGATCCCCATGTGAGATAAAAGCATATGTCGTAATAACATGACTCAATATCCAAAAGGGCTTTCGACATTTCGCGCTCACACATGAGCGTCTCATTAATCCATAGGGGCTCCTCCCTGAATTCTACTTGTGCATTTTGCATGCTCTACGCTTCTGTTTCTTCGGACGCCCCTTCTTTATCTACCAAGGCTTCTACTGCTAGCCTACACAATCCTTGACCTCGAACTATCTTCATTGGCTTAATCTCGAGGTCGAATCTCTTGAAGTGCGGTTATCTAATTCCCTCTCCATTCACCCATTTCTTTCTGCACGAAGAGGGCTCTTACGGCAGGATGGGGAATGATTAATTTAGTCTTGGCCTTTAATAAATAAGGGCGGAAGTGCTTTACGGATTTAAAAACTGCAAAGCCTTGTTTCTCCACGTCTGGGTAGTTCAATCTACTCCCTAAAGATTAGAGCTCATATAAGAAATAGGGACTTCATTGCCATTATCATTTTTTTGCGTGAGGATTGCGGCATATGAAACATCATAGGCGAATGTGTACAATAAGATTTCCTTGTCGAAATTGGGGCTGACCAACACAGGAACTTCTGGCATGGCCTCTTTAATTCATTGAAACGATTTCTTAGCTTCATCGCTCCACCTATATACAACGTCTTTCTTAATCATTAGCTGCACGGGACACACTATTTCTGCGAAACCTGAAATGAATTTCCTAACGAAATTAATTTTCCCGAAGAAAGATTGCATTGCCTTTTTATTTGCAGGGGTTGTATTCTCATGATGGTCTCTATTCTTTCGGGATCAATAACAATCCCTTCTCTAGAGAGGATGTGACCCAGTGGTTTCCCTTCTGTAACTACGAAAACGCTCTTCTTGGGATTCAACGATATTCCATACCTTTAGCATCTTTCGAAAATTTGTTTCAAGTAATAGATATGATCCCTTTTGTGATACGAATACACAGTAATGTCATCCATGTATACTACTACTGATATGTTAATCAATCCTCGCAAAGCTATGTCCATAGCTCTCTAGAATGTGGTGCCTGCATTAATAAGTCCAAAAGGCATTTTACGATATGCGTAAGTGCCCCGTTTAGTGTTGAAGGTTGTCTTGAGCTGATCTCCATTCGCCACCAACACTTGATTATATCCTGAAAAACCATCCAATAGGGACAACATTTGAGACCTAGAAACGCACTGAAGAATGTGTTCCATAGAAGGGACATGATAGTTATCTTTCTGCGATGCTTTGTTCAGGTTTCTGAAATCGATACATAACTTGATGTCTCCATTTTTATTTATTACTAGCAAGAGATTGGCTACCCAGCGGGTGTGCCTGATAGGAAAAATGATTTTGGCATCCATCATTTTGTTTAATTCTTTCTTCACCAACGGTTCCAAGCTTGGATGTATCTTGCGAAGCTTTTTTTGTATGGCCTAACATCCTTCTCCAATGGAATCACACGCCGCATAATGCTGGTATCAAAGGTTTTTAAGTTGCCATATGTCCATGCAAAGACATCCTTGTACTCTTTAAACAGCTTAACAAACACAACCCTTTCTTGTGGAGAGCATCCTAAGCCCAAATTTACAATTTTTGGGTCTTCTTTGGTTTCAAGGTTGACCGATTCATACTTCATGGATGAGCTATGCATTTTGCAGTTAGTCAGCTTCTTGAATTTATCATGCAGGTCATACAAGTGCTCCATCTTAACAACTGACTAGGGAATTATATTGGATTGATATTTTTCCTGATATTCCCTCTCATTCATAAGTCTGTCATGCTCTTTTTCATCAATGAATGCGTTTTTGAATGTCTTCTCGCAGTGCAGGAACTCAAGGATTTGCTCGTCATCTTCAAACACCTACCAATTTGAGATGTTATCAGGCATGGATGGTCTGAAAATCAATTCAACATAATATTTATTCTTGTTTAATCTAAGATTAGGAAAAATTTTTGAAGCCATACTAGCCATCAGATCAACATCTTGGTTTTGCCCTCGAGGTATGTATGTGATATTAAAAGAATCAAAATTTTCAATTAAGCTCCATACCTCATGTTGGTATCTTACCAGGTGTGACGAATTGCAATGTATCCTTTTCCTTACCTGGTTGACAATTATCTGTGAATCACCAAAAAATTTAAGATTTTTCACCTTCATATCAAAGGCTTTCTTCAGGGCTTGCAGCAAGCCTTCATATTCTGCTGTGTTGTTGGTGCACGTGAACTCCAACCGGCTGGCCATCAGATTTTGGTTCCCTTGCGGGTCAATGAGAATGCTCCCAACACCTACACCTTCAAGGCAGTTAGAGCCATCAAAATAGAGTGTCCAAAATATAGAATATAATGTTACATCAATTGAATTGCTTTCTACGAAATTAGTCCTATCATCTACTATAATAGAGGATAATCCATCAGTTGGATTGCAGGGGAGAGCTTCCAACTGTGTGTTTTTCATAGTTTCTTCAACTGTCTCTGCATGGAATTATCCGAAACAGGTTTCGATGGCACAAACGTCAAAACTATATGTTGGGTAGTGGAAGCCTTGCGCAATGGGTATGTGGCGCGAAGCCCGCAATTTTGGGTAAGAGCACGGTAAAGACTTCGCGAGATGCGTGGAGCACGATTTGTAATAAGTCAAAGTCAAAAGGGTAGCCAGCCCAAAAATAATGTAAATAAATGAGTCGGCCCGCCCATGGATTGTGGTCCATGGAAAGGTATAAATAGAGCGAGGCTCTATGGGTAGAGTAGCTAAGTTTTTGTATGATTTTGAGATTTGATATGTAATGGGTGTCTGAGAAGAGCATTCTGGAAGTGTCTGTAAGTCCGAGTTAGGGTTTGGGTAGAGGATAGAGGCTCTGCAACTGTGTGTGCAGAGGCCTGGAAGAGTCTGCAGCTGTGTGCACAGACCCCTGCCGCTGAGTGTGCAGGGTAGATCTCGATGTAAGGGAGATAAGTGGAAATAAAGATAAGTTTCTTCTGAATTCTGTGTTAAATCTGAATTATCGCAACTTTTCTCTTTTATGGTTAATGAAACTATCTTGACCTGTGCACATATGCTTATTGAATACTTGTAAATTGGGTTTAATCTTAATACGCGAATTGAATGAAAGTAATAAATGTTTGCTTAGAGACCACATTTAAAATTAGATATGCATTGAAATACTTCATCCACTATATTAGATCTGTAGACTGCGTGGGTTGTTTAGGATTCGTGCGAATATAGCGTAGCGCGAAGCTGTAGAACAGAGCGTGAACCCTACAAATCACATCCAGACATCCCAAGGGTGCGGAAACCTGGTTCCAGCACCCTCCCCTGCTACCTCGGGTGAGAACTCAGTCCACGCTTCACGGGCTATTGTCGAAAGGGCCGGTAGCTGCGAGATTTGCTTGGCTAAATAATTCTTCCGAACTTGGGTCAGCCCATATCGTAGACCGAGAGGGGTAGAGAACAGTGATTTAGCTACCATTTCCCGGGAAAGCGAAGAGGAGCTCACAAGGCTCTCACCAGGGAGTGCGGTCCGGTTTATCAGGGAGCGCTTCTCGCTGATACCACCTCCGTCCACACCACCACCCGCGTCACCTATGTGGAACCCATCAACACCAACATAGACCCCACCATAAACCCCACCACCACCAAAAGTCGGGATGGCGAGTGCAATCAAACTGCCAATGTTCAAGGGTGTCGGGAATGAAGACCCAGGACAATTCTGGTTTGTGATACGATCTGTATGGGATGCTCAAGGCATAACATATGAGAACATCAAGAAGGCCACCTTAGTTAGTGCATTACAAGACAGCGAGCTAACGTGGTACATAAAATACTGGACCGATCATCTGAATGAGGGAATAATGGTGATCCAGGATGCACTAAATAAGGAGTTTGGTTGACCAAAATCAGAAACCCAGTCGGTTATTGGGTTCAAGGAGATCGCCATGTTGCTTGGTGAAACTCTGTGGGACCTAGACCAAAGGTTAAGGAGCACCATTCGTGAAGCCAACATGACCTTGACAGATGCGCAGAACTGCGTGTGGTTTGTGGTGTCATTGACACCACATCTAAGGATGGCTCTGGCACAACAAAAGATCTCAACCCAAGCCGAGGCACTGGAGATAGCAATGAGGTTACACAAGACCCCAATACTAGATCCAAGGTTGGGAGTTCAACAAATCCATGCGCAGCTTCAAAAATTGAGTCTAGAAATGCAAAGCTTGAAGCAAGAAAGAGTGTCCCGACCAGAGGTACCTGCAGAGGTAGGATGTATTAGATGTAAGAGCAGAGCACACGATAAGGACCATTGCCCTATATTCGTAAATTATTTGGCGGGGGGATGCTTGATGCCGTTAAAAGTGAAGGTACAAGTAGGACCGAGTGCCACGCCTGCACTTTGGCGCTCGATTTGTCAGGTGGGTAGGAAACATGCAATAGATAACTCCCACCTATTGCAAAAGTATACCCAGACCCCGCAGCAGGTGTATTACAACTTTTGTCGATTGGTGGGACACGATGAGCGAACATGTTGAAGTTATGACTTAATTATGGAAAGAACCCCAACTTACCGAATGCAGACTGAAATGTGGGGAGGATTTCCAGGACGAGACCGAGGAAGAGGAATGGGGCCCGGGCGGGGCCACAGACAATTAATTTGTTATAATTGTCGAGGGTCGGGACACTACGCTCGCGAATGCACTAACCCAACTAGGACTTCGTGCCCCTACTGCGAGCAATTTGATCACGAAGTGGTAGACTATCCATCCTTAATTTCCCAAATGCACGAAAAGGGAGTACTCTAATCTCCACCAACCCAGAATATCCAGAAGATGCGAGCAGAACCTCGCAAAGAGGATCCTAGTATAAATATGGTACTAAGAAGCAATGAAATTGTAGTAGGTAACCCACAAGAAGAATGTGTTGGAGGCAGAAAGAGGTGCGACACCTCTACAAAGGAACTAGACTAGCTGGAACAGGGGAGGACGATATCAAAGGAAGCTCAGCGAAGCTTCACGGAAGCTTCTACCCCAAGTAGGAGGGATCAAACAGAGACAGGATTGGACCCTTCCATCATTACGACCTTTCTAGAAACCTGCATGAAACTACTACATGATTGTAAGACAGTTCAAGGATTGCAAGAGCTAATCACCAGGTGCACCGGATCTAGCGAACCACATGTAGTTCGAAAAATAGGAAGACATGCTCTGCGCACTGGATGGGAAATGAGACTGATAGCGCAAATCGGTGAATATGAAATGGATTAGGTCATCTTGGACTTAGGCTCGGATGTGAACGTATTACCTAAACAAACATGGGAGCGCATGGGCAAGCCTGCATTGCAATGGTCCCCGATTCAGTTACGAATGGCCAACCAACAAAAGATCTTACCAATGGGTCGACTGCAAGGAGTGACTGTGGATATCGACGGTGTAAGTACGCCGACCGATTTTGAAGTTATAGATATTGTTTATGACAGTAATCCTTACCCTGCATTGGTCAGCATTGATTGGGCAACAGACATGAAAGGGATGATTAACTTAAAGAGGCAAAAAATGACGTTCAAAAAGAAGTCACTGTGAGTAGTAGTTCCATTGGAACCAGTGGAAGGAGAACGCTACGCTGAACCCATGTGTGATGAGGACAATGATGACTTATTGGATTGCATATATCAGATAACAGCGCAGGACCAGGATCGGGTGCATCCCGTGGATGGTGGAAGAACCTCATGGGAACACGATAGCACCTGCACAATGGATTCCGAGGAGGAGACTGAACGATGGCAGAACAGTTGCAGGAAGTTACGACACTTGACTGCAATATGATTCGGTCACTGCAACTCGTAGCCACCGAGGAGAGACAACAACAAGTAGAGAGCGCCGCAACAGATGAAGGGCAACTCGTCCAACACAACACTACGTACACAACATAGGAACAACATGATGGGGTGGAAAACGTGTTGTGCGTACTGGGGGGCACAGAAGCCAAGATCTAGGAAGCGGTTCCAGGTACGCATTGGAAGATGAACTCGGCTATCAAGTTGGTATAGAATGGTCGGTCATCAACAACGAAGGCTCTGAATGCATATTATATGACCATCAACCCAACCAGATCTACGCGGAACGAAGGCTCACACAGCCAGACAGGGAAGTCTCTCGGATATAGCTCACCCTATCAGTGACAATATCCGCGATAGAATTCAACAGCTCTGGGCAGCCATTTGGCATGGTAAGGTGCAACAGGGTACATTAGAAGAAACAGGGGCCAGACTCTGCGCACAGAGTGCGAAGTGTTGGAAATAATACTGAGAGGGGGGGTGAATCAGTATTATCAGAAAAACTTTTTCATTTTATGCTCAGAAACATATACGCTACTTCAGTTAAGTGAAACAGCGTGTACACGCTACTGTGTCTAAAGAAACCAGCGTATAACAAGAAATCTTATGATTCAGTAGCTTATCTTCAGTAAATGCATCAGGACATTATTAACCATGATAGTAAAACAGGTGCAGTATAACAGAACAGATCATCACACAGAAAACACACACATGAACACCATGATATAAGGTGGAAACCCAATGTGGGTGAAAACCACCTGCTGCAAGTCGTCTCTATCTTTCTTTAATATGAAACTTCAGTTTACAATCTTTTGTACTGGTGCAGCCTTATACCAGTACACAGGCTACAACCTGCTGAAGGCTTCAACCTTCTCTCGTTCTCCAAACTTCCTTGGAAGGGAGCTCCAACCCCCTTTTCTCTTGTACTAGCTAAGATACTAGTACGTAGGTGCTGGCCTACAATCTTCTTTCCTTCAGGTACCACTTTTCATACATTTTCAGACTGGATATTCCTGAAGCACAACATTACAATCTGAAGACCACAATTCATTCAACTTTCATAACAGATCATTGAAGCACAAAAACAACAATACTAGCATCATCAATCTTTGAATCACTGAACCACTGAAACCCTGTCAACACCAGTCACCAGAACACAGAGCAGACTACAGAACTCTGCAATAGCAGTCAGACCCAACTGCAACCCCAAAAATCAAACTTCAAAATATATACGCTACTTCAATGAGAGAAACCCGCGTATACACGCGCTTTTACCAAAGACAACCTGCGTACAGATCTAAAAATAAATTCTCTTAACTTGCAGCTGTACCAGACATCAGTTAGACCCAGAACATAACATTGCGTCAGTATGCAGATCTAGAAATATGCATAATCAACCATATCATAATAGTGCATTTCAAACCATTAGATCCCGATCTGTCCTTAGATCTAGTCTTCCATCAACTGGTGTGATCTCTCCTTAGCTTAGATCAAGCAACCCAGAACCTGCATACCAGATCTCTTTCTTTTTCAAATATTCAAGATTTTTCAATTGTTTTTGCCTAATGATCTTCTTCTCCTTATATAGCCTTAGGCCTTGCTCAATACCAAGGGCCAAAACCATAGAAATCCAATACCATCAACTTCAAAACTAGGGATCAACACATTTGTCGAGATACTTTGGTCCAAAGACATAGGCTCAAGTACCGAGGACTAACTACCACGGACCAAAGGGAAGCTTCTCGACATGTACGCCCTTTTCTGTTCATGAAGCTGCATGCATACGTGACTTCGTATATAGCGAACCTGCATATCTGCGACTTAGTATATAGCGTACCTGCGTGTATACGCAACTTGGGCTTAATGAACCTGCGTATATGAAATTTCTCTTCATACTTGTAGTCTGGACTGAGATCTGTCATCAAAGAGAGTTGCCATCAAGGACAACACCTGTATCGTAGCGCCACACCTGTGCCAAAATGTCAACAATCTCCCCCTTTGGACTTGATGGCAACCCCAAGATCCTTAGAACCATTCTCCCCCTTTGTCATCAAGGGCAAAGGGCTGTGCTCCCCCTGAGTACATGCTGATATCTCTGCTTGGCTGTGCTGAAACAAGCTCCCCCTGACTGTAGGCAATATCTGCAAAAGATGTTCTTCAAAAGAACCAAGACCTTCCTATCACCAAAAGACTCAATACATACATCCATACTCCAAGAGGGGATACATCAGAAAGTTACATATAACAACCAATTATATTACATCATTCATCCCAGGCATAGTGGGGAAACCAACATAGGCCGTTACATGACCTTGATACCATAAAAGAGATAAAAGAGATACATGACATAGAGACAACAAATCTAGACCAAGACTTATGAAAGTCACAAGCAGCATCTGATAAACATCTTTTAGATCAGCGACCAAGATTTCCTTCTGAGCCCCTTCTCCTAAAATCAACGACAATTGTGTACTAGAACCAAAAGCATCTAAATGCCAACAATGCTTTATGAGACTTTAATCCGTTCCCCCTGAACCTGTGCCTGCTGCACCCCCTGAAACTGTGCCTGAAGAATTCTGGCATACCCATCTCAGACCTTCTCCAACTAGAGTCTCCCCTTGCTGTTCAGAACTACATATACGCGACTTCTCCTCCATAAAACAACGTATGTACACGGATATGCTTTCTACAACACGTGCACGTCATACACGCGACTTTCCCAGCATAAATCTGCGTATATACGTGGATATCCCTTACGTAACTTGCATATACCAACTTTTCTGTAGAACAGACAAGCTTCAACAGTAGGATGAAGCATCAACTACTCCCAGCTTTTGTCTGAGATATTCAAAAGTTTCCCTGGGCAGTGGTTTTGTGAGAATATCAGCAACTTGTTCCTTAGAAGGAACATACTCCAACTTGACCTTCTGCTCAAGCACTTGTTCCCGAAGAAAATGGTACTTGATTGGTATGTGCTTGGTCTTTGAGTGCATGACTGGATTCTTTGAAATGCTGATTGCACTTGTATTATCACATAAGATAGAGACTGGTGAAGTGCAAGTGATTTGAAAATCCTGCAAGGTCTGCATCATCCAAAGAAGTTGTGTGCAACAAGATGCCGCAGCCACATATTCTGCTTCAGCTGTAGATAAGGCAATCGAACTCTGTTTCTTGCTGAACCAAGATACTAATCTGGAGCCCATAAAGAATGCACCACCACTTGTGCTCTTCCTGTCATCCAGGCTTCCGGCCTAATCTGCATCTGTATAAGCATGAAGTGTGAGATCTGTATCTCTAGGATACCATAATCCATAATTTTGTGTCCCTTGAAGATATTTGAAAATTCTCTTCACTGCCTGAAGATGAGTCTCCTTTGGATTTGCCTGAAATCTCCCAACTATTTCGACTGCATGCATGATGTCTGGTCGGGTACCTGTCAAATAAAGCAAACTCCCAATCATGGATCTATAAGTTGGTTGATGAACTGCTGCTGATTCATCATTTGCGTTGAGGCTGCATCCTGTAACCATGGGTGTACATACTGGCTTTGAATCTTCCATGCCATACTTCTTCAAGATCTGCTTGAGGTACTTGGTTTGAGACAAGAAGATGCCTCCTTCATTTTGTTGGATTTGCAATCCAAGAAAGTATGTCAATTCTCCAAGTAGTGACATTTCGAATTCTTTTTGCATAACCAAGGCAAAGTTTTGACTCATAGTCTCTTCATTGTTGCCAAAGATAATATCATCTACATAAACAAAAAGTATTAGCAATTTGTTATTTTCAACTTTTATATAGAGATTGCTATCTGCTGATCCTTTTGAAAAGCCTTTTTGGTGAAGATATTTGTCCAATCGATAGTACCAAGCCCTTGGAGCTTGTTTGAGACCATAGAGAGCCTTTTTCAATCTGCATACAAGGTTTGGATCATTCCCAAGAATGAAACCATCTGGCTGCTCAATATATACTTCTTCTTCTAAGTCTCCATTCAGAAAGGCTAATTTCACGTCCATTTGAAATACCTTGAAGTTTTGAAAGCTTGAGAGAGCAAGGAACATTCAGATGGCCTCAAGTCTTGCAACAGGAGCAAAGGTCTCTTCAAAATCTATTCCTTCTTACTGCGCATACCCTTTACAAACAAGTCTGGCCTTGTTTCTAATTACTTCTCCATTTTCATTCAATTTATTTTTGAAGACCCATTTTGTCCCTATGACATTTTTATCTTTTGGTCTAGGAACCAATTCCAAAGTGTTGTTCTTTTCGATCTGCTCAAGTTCTTCATCCATTGCTTTGACCCAGCATTCATCTTTGCATGCCTGTTTCACACTTTGTGGTTCAGTGGAAGAGAGTAATGCCAAATAGATTGAAGCTTCTGCAATTCTTCTTCTTGTTTGTACTCCTGCTTCTTTCTGCCCCACAATCTGAGATTCTGGATGATTCTTTTGAACATATCTGGATGGAGTCTTCTCTTCTATTCTTGTCTGCTCCTCTGGTTCTTCTTGAGGTTCTTCTTCTTCATCATTCTGCCTTTGAGGGTAGCCTTCATCTTCTTCAATGTCTTCATGATGAACTTGCCTAGGAATATATCCCTTCTCATCAACCACTACATCAATGCTGTCAACAATTCTACCAAGTCTTTTATTGTAGCACTTGTATGCTTTGCTATGTGGAGAATAACCAAGAAGAATGCCTTCATCTGCTCTTGGTTCAAGTTTGCCAAGTTTCTCATCAGTATTCTTAATATAACATTTGCTCCCAAAGATTTTGAAGTGCTTCACCGAAGGAGTCTCACCACTCCAGAGCTCATGAGGTGTTTGAGTGCTGTTTACTCGGACATTTGTTTTGTTAAGAATAATAACCGCAGCATGTGCAGCTTCACCCCAGAAAGTTGCGGGAGTACATGATTCATCAAGCATAGCACGAGCCATTTGTTGGATTGTTCTGTTCATTCTTTCCACCACCCCATTTTGCTGAGGAGTTCTAGCTGTAGAGAATTCTCTTCTTATCCCATGTTCTTCACAGAAATCGAAAAATTCGTTTGAGGTAAATTCCCCACCTCTGTCAGATCTGAGGCACTTAATTTTGTGTCCTGATTCATTTTCAACCAAGGCTTTGAAGGATTTGAATTTTTCGAATGCTTCATCTTTGTGCTTCATAAGCCCAAACCAGACAAACCTGGAGAAATCGTCAAATGAATAATATCAAATATTCTTCTCCTCGAGGTGTCCTTTTCCTAAATGGACCGCATACATCTGTATGGACTAGCTCAAGAGGTATGCTGGCTGATCCTTCCTTCTCTGGAAAGTTAGTTCTGGTTTTCTTCCCAAACTGACAAGATTTGCATATAGTGTTGTCTGGAATTTTGATATCTGGAAGACCACGAACTGCCTGATATTTGCATGCTTTCCTTATTTGTGAAAAGCTTAGATGTCCCAACCTTCGATGCCATAGCCAGTGTTCATCATCCTTGCTCAAATAGCATTGTTGTGGTCCTTCTTCAAATATGTATAGATTATTTGGAGTCCTTCTTCCTTTGATCACTGTTTTACCTGTATCAAGATCACGAACACAACATCCATTTGATCTAAATATTACCTCTGTTCCTTGATCGCACATCTGACTGACACTCAGAAGATTATGCTTCAATCCATCAACATACAAAACATTTCCATCTTTGACCTTCTCTTTCAATGGAGCAACACCTTTTCCTTTTATGGCTGCAGAGATATCGTTTCTAAAAGAAACTTTCTTCCCCTTTTCTAATGCGGTATATGACTCAAGCTTTTCTTTGTCCCTTGTCATATGCTTCGAACATCCGCTGTCAATGTACCATAGACTTTCTTGACCTTCTGCATAAAAGGCTATCCCACATCTTTCTGGTTGCGGTTCCTTTATTCTCCATGTTCTGACATTTGAGGTTTGTTCTGGTTGTCTTCCTTGAATCTTCCTGCTCCTGCATTCAGAGTCTTCATGACCAAAGTTATTACAAATAGAGCATTCAATTTCATTTTCAAGAACCGAAAAGTTGTTATAAGTCCTTTTCATGGTTCCAGTCATTCTCCCTTTCTTTTGAGCTTCTCTAGTCATGATTGTCTTGTAGGCAACACATTGAGCTGCTTTGTGACCGAAGTTATGGCAAGAAAAGCATTGGCCATTAAAGAAACTTCTGCGATAATCAGATCTATCATCCAACCGATTGTAGCTTCTATTCACATTCATTCTTGGAGCAAATTGGGAAGATTTTACCTGTGGTTGATTGTAGCTTCTGTTTGTCCTTAAGGCAGTTTGTCCCCGAATTTCTTGATGGTCTTTATTTGTTCTTGAGGTAAACTGTCCTTGATTCACCTGATGACTTTTATTTGGCCTTTGCTCGCTTCTCCTTGCTGCATCAAGATAACTTTTAGAGGTAGAGGCTTGAGATGTTTCTCCATTATATCCAAGACCTGTCTTGATCAGAGGAGATCGCTGCACATTGATAATCTCATCCAAGGTTTCAGATCCTTTAACAAATTTAAGATTAATCACTTTTGTTTTTTCAATCTCCTTTCTAAGACAAACAATCTCACCAGGGAAAATTTTAAGAACCCCCCCTAAATTTATAAATATAATAAATGGGCGAATCTCCATGGTATATAGGAAAAATGGAAGACGATTTTATCAATAATATAATATGTATATATAATTTTTTGGCGAATCTCTCACCAGGCATGGCGAATATTTTACTCAATTATAAAATCTTGTAAGATCTTGGCGAGTCTTTCACTAAATAATAAAACTTTGTAAAGTCCTAGTGAATCTTAGCATAGGCTACATGCTGGTTTAATTCCCCCATTTAAATAGGCTACATTCCAGGTGAATACCATGGGTCAATACCATGTGCCATTTTGGTGAATACCATGGGTCAATACCATGTGCCATTTTTATTTTTATTAATTCTAATATTAGGGTTAATAATGGTTTTTTGCATGGTTTATTTGTTTACCATACCTCTCGTTTATTTATATTTTTATTAATTTACCATACCTCTTTTACAAATATGGTATTTGGCCCATATGATTCACTTAAATAAAACCTCTTTCTTGAGCCTTCATAAATAGAATGAGGGTTATGGACTAAATATAAAAAGAGGTCTTATTTATTTACGATACGTCTAGTATATTTATATTTTTATTTATTTACCATACCTTTTGAGTAAGTATAAAAAGATGTTTTATTTATTTACCATACCTCCACTTTACTTATATTTTTATTTGTTTACACCCTTACATGTATATAAGGTGACTTATGGAGTAAATATAAAAAATGTTATATTTATTTACCATACCTCTCATTTATTTATATTTTTATTAATTTACCATACCTATTTTATAAATATGGTATTTGGCCCATAGGATTCACTTAAATAAAACCTATTCTTCAAAATGGACGAATGGATTCACTTAAATAAAACCTATTCTTGAAAATGGGCAAATGGAAGGTTGTAAGTCCTAATTTCAAGGGCTAAATTTACCTTTTTTACCCTCTCCCTTAAAATAAGGTGGGCTATTTGAGGTGATTTGTAAAAATGTACTATGATACAAAATATTCGCCCACTAAAAATTTAAAACCCCTTAATTTCGCCAAAGGGCGAACATTCGCCCCTAAAATTATCCTTGAATCTCACATTCCAATTTTTCAAGATGTTTTTCCTTTTCAGCTAGTTGATATTGTAGAGAATCAATAATAGCACTCTTCTCTTCTAAGCAAACTTTGAGGTCTTTCATTTCTTCACAAAAGCCTTCTACATCTATAGCATCCACGTAGTCATCATCTTCAAAAGCCATTAAAAGTTTATATCTATTACCTTGTTCATCTTCATCACTATTTGAAAGACCATCACTATCTTCATGAGTGTAATAGCTTTTCTTCTTTTCATTTTGTTTCTTGTTCCATTTAACAGGTTCCTTTCCCTTGTCATTCTTATCTTTGTGAGGACATCTGGCAGCATAATGACCTACTCTTCCACAAGCAAAGCATTTAAAAGGTAACTTACCTCTGAACCTTCCAGAACCCCTTTGAAGATTTCTGACAAAATTTGATTCTTCTTCTTCATCTTCTGGCATGTGACTTGCTTCATAATAATCTCCTTTGCCTGAAGCCTTGAAAGCAACTTCTCTTCTATCTGATGGACCTCCCTTTCTCATTTCATAAGCAGTTAGAATTCCATGAAGCTGAGACATAGTAAGAATTCGTAGATTTTCCTTTTCTTCTATTGCAGACACTTTAGATTCAAATTTGGGGGACAATGATCTTAGAACCTTTTCAACCACAATAGCCTCTTTTATTTCTTCACCCAAGTTTTTCATGCAATTAACAATCTCATCAACTCTAAGGAAATAGTTAGCCACACTTTCATCATTATACATTCTGAGAGTCTCATACTTAATCCTGAGAGTTTGAAGTTTAGCACGCTTTACCTGTTCGTCTCCTTCATAGCTCGTGAAAATCTTGTCCCATATTTCTTTTGCAGATTTATAGTGCATTACCTTCATGAATTCCGATTGGGATATACATCCCAATAGAGTACTGACTGCTTTCGCATTTGTTTCATATTTATTTTTCTCATCTGCATCTGTAGGAGTAGCTGAAGGAAAAGTGTAGCCTGTCTCTACGATGTCCCAAACTTCTGTACCAAGAGATTGAAGATAGGCAGTAACTCTTACCTTCCAATAATTGAAGTTTGTCCCATCAAAAACCGGTGGCCTGATTGATGCTTCTCTCTCATAGTTGCTCATGATGAACGATCTACCTTCAAGCGATCAAGCTTCTCTGAAGGACCTGCTCCGATACCAATTGTTGGAAATAATACTGAGAGGGGGGGTGAATCAGTATTATCAGAAAAACTTTTTCATTTTATGCTCAGAAACATATACGCTACTTCAGTTAAGTGAAACAGCGTGTACACGCTACTGTGTCTAAAGAAACCAGCGTATAACAAGAAAACTTATGATTCAGTAGCTTATCTTCAGTAAATGCATCAGGACATTATTAACCATGATAGTAAAACAGGTGCAGTATAACAGAACAGATCATCACACAGAAAACACACACATGAACACCATGATATAAGGTGGAAACCCAATGTGGGTGAAAACCACCTGCTGCAAGTCGTCTCTATCTTTCTTTAATATGAAACTTCAGTTTACAATCTTTTGTACTGGTGCAGCCTTATACCAGTACACAGGCTACAACCTGCTGAAGGCTTCAACCTTCTCTCGTTCTCCAAACTTCCTTGGAAGGGAGCTCCAACCCCCTTTGCTCTTGTACTAGCTAAGATACTAGTACGTAGGTGCTGGCTTACAATCTTCTTTCCTTCAGGTACCACTTTTCATACATTTTCAGACTGGATATTCCTGAAGCACAACATTACAATCTGAAGACAAAAATTCATTCAACTTTCATAACAGATCATTGAAGCACAAAACAACCAATACTAGCATCATCAATCTTTGAATCACTGAACCACTGAAACCCTGTAAACACCAGTCACCAGAACACAGAGCAGACTACAGAACTCTGCAATAGCAGTCAGACCCAACTGCAACCCCAAAAATCAAACTTCAAAATATATACGCTACTTCAATGAGAGAAATCCGCATATACACGTGCTTTTACCAAAGACAACCTGCGTACAGATCTAAAAATAAATTCTCTTAACTTGCAGCTGTACCAGACATCAGTTAGACCCAGAACATAACATTGCGTCAGTATGCAGATCTAGAAATACGCATAATCAACCATATCATAATAGTGCATTTCAAACCATTAGATCCCGATCTGTCCTTAGATATAGTCTTCCATCAACTGGTGTGATCTCTCCTTAGCTTAGATCAAGCAACCCAGAACCTGCATACCAGATCTCTTTCTTTTTCAGATATTCAAGACTTTTCAATTGTTTTTGCCTAATGATCTTCTTCTCCTTATATAGCCTTAGGCCTTGCTCAATACCAAGGGCCAAAACCATAGAAATCCAATACCATCAACTTCAAAACTAGGGATCAACACGTCTGTCGAGATACTTTGGTCCAAAGACATAGGCTCAAGTACCGAGGACTAACTACCACGGACCAAAGGGAAGCTTCTCAACATGTACGCCCTTTTCTGTTCATGAAGCTGCGTGCATACGCGACTTCGTATATAGCGAACCTGCGTATCCGTGACTTAGTATATAGCGTACCTGCGTGTATACGCAACTTGGGCTTAATGAACCTGCATATATGAAATTTCTCTTCATACTTGTAGTCTGGACTGAGATCTGTCATCAAAGAGAGTTGCCATCAAGGACAACACCTGTATCGTAGCGCCACACCTGTGCCAAAATGTCAACACGAAGCTGGATAAAGCTATTAGAAAATTGCAGTTAGAAGTCACCTACATAGGTCATGAAAAGGAGTGAATGAGGAAAACAGGAATGTCTGGCTCTCCTACCCTGTTACAAGCAACGACCCCACTAGCATGGTTGTGCTGGTACCCGAAAGGACAAGACTGCACACACCACAACCCATTAGCAGAATCAAGGGAATGCAGAAGGTGCTCGCAACCCAAGCTAGTCGGGAAACAGAAGACCCACATGAGGGGTTCACCCACTTGACTATCCGTAGGAGGACCAGTCCCAGCGCTCCATGCAGTTGAAAGAGGGCGCGAGACTATAAACCAGGCTACTGTGAAGCTGCACAAGATGACCTCAACATACATACAAAAACCACATTTGCAATCCTGGGGTTTCGCGGCCGTGAAGGAAAGATGGAAAGTGACCATTACAGGTACTGTTCATGACATGATGACCCATTTAAAGCACCATGGAGTGGGCGGCGGGTAATTAAGGCAGAAGAATAACCACCAAAATTGCATTGATGAGCTGCCGCAAGGGCAAGCAGCCAATCTTAAATTCTGAATCATATATAATCATAGTAAGGATCACACCACCACGTCTTACCATCCTGCAAGAAAGCCACCGTGGGTTAGGAGCAAGTGCAAGATGAGTGACGAGCAATTCGAAGAAAGTTTGTGGTTTAAGGCATTGCCGAAGCACTACCAGGAAGCAATCCTCAAAGCACAAAACCCTACCACTGATAACCCGGAGCAAGCTTCGCCGAAAGCAACAGAACTCCCTAAATCACCACGGACACCAAGTGTCATGCGGAAAAAGTCAATTTTGCAGACAAAACCGACCTCCCTAGAAACTAAGGCTTTTCTAGTGACAAACAAAACAATCAAGCACTATCTTTCCCTAAATATGCATTTAAAATAAAAGCAACCAGGTGTTTAAGGCTTACCTTTAATCCAACGCTGTTTGTAGCGACCAAGTCTCTTCGATCCAGATGAGCTCCTCTCCTTGAAACCTGCATACACAAACAAGAAAATGATTACATAGCACCTGAATAACTCATATAATAAAACATATTCATCATAAAGACCAAGGAGTTTATGAAACAAATTATATATAACAACTTGTTGAGAAAAATGAACTTAATTGTATTAATTGGAAACAAAAGAAACCTTACAACCAACGCCTTGGTGTTGTGCAGGTCCCTCCCAGGGTCTAGCAAGAGTTCTCCTCTACTTTGATCAGCTCACCCACTTCCAAATGAAGCTAAGAAAGGAATGTGATCTCTCCTCTCAAGCTCTATAAGGGAGTCCTAATTTCAGCAGCATCTACCCTTAGGAATGTTCAACTTTCAACCTCTCTTGCCTCTGGCCCAATGCATGTATTTATAATGCTTTGGAGGAAGTTAAACAGGTCCACCATCAATGGGATAAGCCCCTCTTTCAAAGGGATAGCTCACCTCTTCATGGGATAAGTTCCTCTTCCATTGGGATGCATGAACCATCTAGAGGCGCTCAATCCACGTCAAACCATCTTCTAGAATGCTCTAGAATTGACCGCAAGTAAGTTTTTTGAAGTAAAACTTGCACCTTTTGACTTTTACAGGGGTACGCACCCACCCCTTTACAGACAGAGTATACAAGTACGCAGGTATTATGTACTTGAGGTGCGGGCCCGCAGGTAAGAGTAAGAGAAAGTGCGGAACCAGAGTTATATTGATTTTCAAAGGCTTTCTCTCTTTTTTGGAGTCTGACATGAGGAACAGAGGTATAAGACTTGCCAAGGAGGACAGTATGGTTATGGATGGAGCCATACTGACTGCAAATAGTCATGGTGACAAATTTTAGTGTAACAGATTGCCCCCTAAAGTGCGAGGTCTGTAGTAGATTAGGGTTTTATATCATCTAGGAAGGGTGAAGCACTTTATCATTTCGAGGATTATCTTGTGGAGAGCCTAGTCGGAACCTGCAAATATTCAACACAAAATACATATATGAGATCATATCATTGCTGAGGTTGGCATTCCCATACTCAGATCAAAAACTTTAACTAACAAACTAACTACTACTCTGATATAGGAATGATTTCGCAATACATCATAATCATAGACACATGTAGACACAGTATGGACACAACCATCTGTTTATAATTAGTCTACTGTATAATGAATACAAAACTCCTCGTAGCCTGGATGGCGGAAACTGGATCCAGGGTCTTCATTTCTGCTTCCCGAAATAGTACGATTCTATCCATGCGAATTAATGAGTTGATGTCGAACATGGTAGAAACCACTTGATTACCAGTCAATGATGTAAACTGTTAACAAGTGTGAGAGAGACCACCAGTGATGTCAATGGTTCTCAAAGTACCCAGTACAATCCATGAGATGTGAGTAGATGTGTTGATGTCGAACATGTCACGGAATCCTTCGATCGAAAGTCAATGATGTAAACTGTCGTCAAAGGCGAGAAACCTGCCATTGAGGCATGCAGATTTCAAGGTACTGATGGTTCCTAGATCATCTTTCTAGATAATGTGCTGATGTCGATAGAAATCGATCCGTTGTAGGCAAGCCCACAACACGAAATCATAGATCAAGTTGAAGAAATTTAGTTGCAAGGACTAACTCAGGGATGGTCAAGATGGATGACAGATATTTTTCCGATGAATGGCTTATTGGCAGTGACCTCTTGAACACATAACGACACAACAGATGGCTTGGTGACAATTGACCGAAAGTTAATACCCAGAAACCGGCTGAAGACTTTCAATGTGGTTTGATCAACTATTAGGCAAAGGATCTCCCAACCCAGGTGAATAAAAGTGTCGTGTTCAAGAGTGGTTACAAAATATAACAAATAGGCTCATTTTCCTCTCTTTTCCCCCACCATTTCTGGCAAGTACCTCTTTATTTTTTACAAGCTTGAGGAGGATAACATTTACTTGATTATAAGCTCATCCTTCGGATGAGTCCAACTTAGTTTAGATTCGAACCCTAAGAAGGAGTGGTCCATTCCTGTTTGTAATCGAACAGGTCCTTTACTGTGAAATTTTAACGAGTCCAGTATAGGAGAAACTCGGCGTTTTTCAATTTTAGAGAGTCTGAAAAACTTAAGAAGACTCCAGGGTTAACCTTTTTCGTAAATTTGTGTCTCCCAAGACCGAGAAAGTATAAAATAATACTTGAGAGAACCGCTTGATCTTTACGACCAAGGAGTACTTTCATGATTAATGTTTCTGATCTGAAAAGTAGAAAGCGATCAAGGACACGTCGTTTTATTTCCAATATCGAATTTGAAACGACAAAAATCCGGCAATCTTTTCATGTTTTTACGGTCAGAAAAGGGCTGTAAGAGGACCGTCTTTTTAATCCTGTTTTAACGAGCTAAAAAGAAAACTCGGCAATCTTTTCACATTTTAGGAGTCAGAAAAGAGCTTAAAGATGACTCTGATGTTTTTTTTTGTAAAAAATGACAATTTTCCCTGAAAATCCTTTATCCTGCACAAAAACCAACACATTACTCATACCTATTGAAGATAGATAAAAATACTTTGAAAAATACCTTTTCATGGTGAAAAATAAACAAATTTACCATTTATTTACCCAAAAAACCTATAAAAAGGGCTTTTACCAATTCATTTTTACCATTTTACTATTTGAGGAGAGAAAAAGGGCTTTTGGCAAGAAACTTCCCGTGGACATTGTGGAGAATCCGACCGTCGAAATCGAACACCGTCTCTTCCAGGTAATCTACAACATCCTCCTCTTCAATTTCATCCATTTAGAATTCTTTTTAAGGCCCCAGATTTCATTTTTGGGAGGTTTTATGGTTTCAAAAACCGCCTCTCGGGGTACGCAGGCGCCACACTAGGGACCCGCGGACCCCGAAATTTTCTCAGTTGGAAAAATGTCAGGGGTCCGCACCCTGCCTTTAGCGACCCTGCGTACCTACACTCTGTTCCTAAAGGCAGGGCGCGTACCCCGCACAACGAGTTTTTAAAACCTAAATTCTCCAAAATGGACCAAATTTTTTTGATTTTTTGGAATCTAATGGATGGTATGTAGATTGTCACCATGCTCGATTGGCGCGACGGAGAGCACGAAGATGTTGATTTGGCCGCCATTAATCATCAACCATCAATTGATGCTTTGAAGGCATGCGACCTTTATAAATTTTGGGCCATACCTGGCATGAGGGCCCAAGTGAGCTTTCTAGAGTGGCTGGTAGAAAGATGGAACGTTCAGGACCAGTGTTTTTATATTGGAGGGCACCAGCTTGAGATGGAGCCGGCAAATATCTACTTTATCACTGGTTTTCCCAAGAGAGGCGAACACTTGACTCTGTTCGGGACTAGGCCAGGTGGCTAGTCTGTCGCTAGTCTCTGACTAGAGTGGTGTAACACTCAGTCTCAGGAGAAGGGGATAGAAATCAAAACTATATCCCATCCTGAACTTATGGTGATTGCCTTTACAGTTACTAGACTTTACGGGGCTGCCGCTTTACACATTGCCACTGGATCCCAGATGCGGATGGCAATTGATTGCTATCGAGGTACCATTTTCAACTGGTGTGATGCTGTGTTGGCCAATGTAAAAGGCCAACTGACTAGAGCCAAAAACGGACAGCTAAAGACCTTTGGACCTTTGGTTATGGGGCTTTAGTTGTGAGTTTTGGCTTAGAGAGGGTTCCGATGCTGATCCCACAGTAGCTCACTGTTGAGGTTGGGCTTCCTCGAGAGCCCAAATTGATGCGATGGGTTGCGGTTATGGCCCGTCATCCTGATGAGGGGACGGAGGTTGTCCAATTTACTTCGGAGTACTTTCACTGGTTAGAGAACCAGGTCTTTGCTATACAGGATTTTCCTTATGCCGGAGTTGATTTTCGTGGAGATCCGGACATGGTTCTTCCACCGGGAGAACAATGGGATGATACAGGTAACTTCATTTTTCACAAGTGTTTTTTTTAAACTATCTATTATTTTTGTTTGTTTTATATCGTCTCAAAACTGATAGTAATAATTTTCAAAATGCAGATGTAGGCCCACGACGTCCAACCAATCTCCGGCCTTACGAGAGGAGACTACCAGCTGCAGCGTCACCGGCCCCACAGGACGAGGCCACAGAGACTTTGGCTGAGTTGGAAAGTGACCTGGAGCGTCTTACAGTAGATATACCGGAGACTACCATAGATGATATTCCAATCAGGCTTCAGCGCTATGTAGTCGGGGTCCCAGGACCTTTTAGGAGGTTCTTGTGTAGGGTGGCCCATACAGTGGTGTCATATAGAGATCATTACCAGTGATTGGATGGTCGTTTTGTAGACACATGTGACATTTTGGTTTTTTTGTACTTATCATTTTTGCCGATCATAAGGTGTTTTTCAACCTATGATCGAAGACGATGTATTTTTTGACACAATCCTATATCTATATATATATATATATATATATATATAGCACTCTTACCGGCTTATCTTGTAAATCATGTTATGGAATGGTTTTAAATTTACATGTATGATTATTGCAAATGTCTATTTAACATTCGAGAAGCAATTGCATCTGCTAATGTATTTAAAGACCTTGGAATATGCTGATATTCAATGTAATCAAATTCACGTTCCAAGAGACGCACTCTCAAAAATAATCTTAATAACACTGGATTTCTAATGGCATACACTCTATTAAGCTGTAATACAATGAGTTCAGAATCTAACCTCACTATCAAACTCCGAATCCCAAATGAAATAGATTCAGACAATAACTCAATCACTGCACTGTATTCGGTAATGTTGTTCATTGTTTGACCGAGGCTCACCCCATGCATAGATACTAACTCGTCAGAGGGCGAATAGATAACCCAAGCTGCGGAAGAGATATTCCGTGTACTACGACAAGCACCATTAGCGAAACCAATGTATGTTTGGAGAGGCATCGGCATCTGCAACATCAAGAGTAAAACCAAGATAAGCATAAATAATGACGAAAAAACACACTCTCTAAGCTAAGCACACTGTCTAAACTAACAAACACACCAGCTAGAAAGAAAAACTATCCTAACTAAAAATTCTCCATACCCATTCTTTTAAGCATAATACCTCTTCAAGTAAAGACCATTTCTGGGTTTACCTAAAGAGTCCCCGTCAAACTCTACCAACTCATAGGCCCCTTTTGCTAGCTTTTGCTTGACAATATAGGGCCCATGCCACATAGGAACGAATTTTCCAGCACCTAATTTATCACTAGCTTGATCATATAATAATACTAGGTCTCCTTCCGGAAAATTTCGAGGGGTCACATTTCGATCATACTGAGCTTTCATACGTTTTGCGTGAGTCTCGATCGCCAATGCAGCATCACGTCGATTCTCATCTAATTGAGCTAAGTATAATAAATGCTTTTCCTCTTCGGAAGTAGCTGGAAGTAACTCGATGGCCATTTGCAGCAACGGGATTTCGCATTCAATGGGTAGGACAGCTTCCAAACCATAAACTAGTTGGAAAGGAGTGAACCTTGTTGATGTTTTCACTGAGGTTCAGTACGCCCAAAGCACTAAAAATAACATGTTGTGCCAATTCGACCGATGAATACCAATGATTCGTCGGATCATGATAACTAAAACTTTGTTGATGGACTCAACCAGACCATTCGCTTGTGGATAATAAGGAGTTGAACTATTGTGACGCAAACCAAGCTGGCGTGTAAGTTCTGTCATCATAACGTTTTGAAAATGGCGCCCATGGTCAGTGATTATCACTTGTGGGACACCAAACCTAGCAATTATATGATTGAACACGAAAATTGCAGCTGTCTTGCCGTCTGCCTCGAATGTAGGCATCGCCTCGGCCCACTTAGTAAAATAATCTACCGCAAGGATGATATACGCATGCCCCCCGGCTGAGTGAGGGTTACATGTAATAAAATCGATACTCCATTTGGAAAAAGGACCAACGGCAATTATAGGGTGGAGAGGAGCAGGTGGAGCGCGCATCTTTCGATCAAACACTTGATAGTTGTGGCATTTTCGAACCGCAGTAATACAATCTTTAAACAAGGACGGCCAGAAGTAGCCAGCGCGCAATATCTTTTGGGCTGTGGCATACCCAGACATATGACCGCCACACGCTCTAGAGTGACAGTCATTTAGAACCCTTTCAGCCTCTTCGTGAGTTAAGCAACATCAAAAAATAGAGTCCGCCCCATGACGATAAAGAGTATCTCCAATAATTTTGTATTGTTGGGACTGGAATCGAATTTTCCGACGTTCCGACTTTGAAACTTCAAGCCGAAAGGATTGGGTCTGGAGATAGATGATGATATCCCCATACCACGGATCTAAAGTGCTGATTAGAAACAAAGATTCGTCCTCAATGGGCTCCTCTGCCACAGTTTCCGTGTTAGCACGCGGGAAGTCACACATTAACTCTGCAAAAACTAAAGATTTCTTAGACTTAGATTTCTCAAACTCCAAGTCGAACTCCTGCAGGATAACAATCCATTTAGAGTAGTTGCCCCCTAGCAATTGTTTGGTCAAAATGTAGATCATAGGGTTGCAATCTGAAATGACTGTAGTTTTACGTAGTAAAATGTAGTGACGAAAACGTTGGACAGCTTGAATGGCTGCCAATGCCAATTTACATGTGAGTATTTTAGCTCAGTTGGATTTAACGTTTGACTAAGGTAATATATCACATGTTCTGTTCCGAATTCATCTTCCTGAACTAAGACCATTCCAATGGTGGAATGGGAGGCGGCGAGATACAAAAAGTAATCCCGGTTGTAGTTGGGAGGATGCAGCAACGGTGCATGGGTCAACGCGTGCTTGAGTGCATCAAAAGATTTCTGAGCTATCTCATCCCAAGAGAATTGAGCGTTATGTTTCAACAATCGTGTAAAACCCTTTGTAACGTCGGCGTAGTTAGGAATGAATCGTCGTAAAAAGTTTTCTTTCCCCTGAAAACTTTGGAGTTGGCGAAGACTCGAAGGAGGAGGCAAATTGATAATAGCTTCGACCTTCAAGGGATCAAAGCGAATGCCGGCTTTCGAAACTACAAATCCCAACAATTGACCCGTTTCTATACAGAAGACACATTTGTGTGGGTTCAATCGAATACGATAATGCCTACACCTCATAAAAATTGCACGTAAGTGGACGAGGTGGTCATCTCGATGTAATGAATGAGCAGGCAAATCATCGAGATACGGTTGCACAATGTGTTTGATGTCATGAAATGCATAAGACATCGCCCTTTGAAAAGTTGCTCCGGAATTCTTGAGCCCAAAAGGTAATTTGCAATAAGCAAATGTCCCCCATGGACAAATGAAAGCCGTTTTTGGTTGATCGGTAGGTAGAATGTTGATTTGATTGTATCCGGAAAAACCGTCCATAAAGGAAAATATTTCACTGCCGGCACAATCATCAATTATTTGATCGATATAGGGCGTTGGGTAGTTGTCTTTTGGACAAGCTCGATTAATTTCCCTATAGTCGATGCATATTCTTATTGTTCCCTGCTTTTTGTTAACCAGAACAATATTCGATACTCAATCCGTTAACGGGATCGGATAAATGAAACCTGCTTTCAACAGTTTCTCAACTTCTGCTTTAATTGCAGCAGCTTTTCGTGGGTGAATCTGACGCAAACGTTGCCGGAAGGGTTTAGCATCTGGGTAAGTTTTGATCTCATGAACAACAATCGCGGGAGCAATTCCTGGCATTTCCTCATAGGACCAGGCGAACACGTCGCGAAATTCTTGAAATAGGGCCTTGTATGTCTGAATTTCGTCATCTGTACACGAGGCACCTATATGAATGTTCTCAACAATTCCAGGCTTAACCGAATTGTCAATGGGAATAGTTCGAGTGATGTTTCCCAAATTTAACTCTGAATCGGGATGTTTCATTGGATTCTAAGGTTCCTTGACATATTCAGTCGTAAAGATTGATGAGAAATCATTTTCAAAACGATCATCCTTAGGTAAAAACGAAGATCTGTGATGGAGATCTTCCCATGGTAAATCATCTACACATAGGATTTCACGAATTTGCTCATCAGAGTGAACAAGTTCAGAAAACGTAGTTAAATCCGAGGTTGATGTGAAAAGTGATTCCTCACAGACCACATTCATTAAGTCTTTTTCGGTTGAACACGGGTTGGTAAAAGACTGCACGACTTCATAGGCAATTTCATATGGACTCAATGGCATAAAATTACCAAATGAGTCTATTTCAGATTCAGAAGGAACGATCCAAGGATCGTCATAAAAAATAGTATCTGATGTAATCATATGAATGGTTGCAAATGAAGATGATGCGTTGATTGGAGGAAAAGGAAAAGTTCCCAGTAAACCGGCATCTTTAACTAATCCTACTCCAACATCCTTATATGGGATAGTCATTTTACCGACATGCTAAATACTCTCTGAAGAGGCTGGGTCGGATGAAAAGTAAGCCAGCTGGTCTATTGTTACGATCTTTCCATTATGTGGGAACTTTATTCTCGGAAGACCGATGAAACGACCGCTGTCATAGCGTAAGACCAACTTCAACCCAAGAGAAGGTTGTAGTCTAGAGGGGCATCAACCACCTCCACATCTAGACTAATGGTTTTTCCTTCAATCCCTATAGGTAAATCCTATAGAATGCCAAAAGGATGAAACCTACGGCCATCAAAGGCCTTAAGAATTGTCGGGGATTGATTTAGTGAAGGAGAACCAAGCGATCTCCAACACTGTATCGACATAATACACGTTGAAGCTCCCTCATCAATTACAGTCGGATGAATAGGCCTGTTTTTGACTATCACTGGGATCTGGAAAGCCATTTGATGAGGCAAACGCGGTGTACTATTTTCTAGATCAAAGATTATTAGGTTTAGGTCCTGAACATCAACAGCTCCTATAGCCGACAAAAGTAATTTACGCTGTGCTGGGCATGATTGCAACACTTCCAAAGCCGACATTGCTGAGGGTGAAACAGCTAAGTCCTCAACAATGTTATAATTCTGGGTCGCTCTCGCATGTGGATTGAAAGTAGACTTTCAAAGTATACCCTTGGTGGGCGGTTTGATTACTAAGTCTGGATTAGGATTCTCGATCTGTAATGGATTGGAACCAGGAGCTGAGGTTGATGGATTAGAATGAGAAGATTCTGCTTCTTTGCCATCAACAGGACTTTTACTACCATAATCTTGCGATCGAGTTGCAATCCTTACATGGGACATCATCAATATGGGTTCTTCATTGGCACTCGAGGAAGAACCTATCATTTTGCTATCTTGATTTGGAAATGGATCTTTCAAAACAGCAGGAGTTTGGGAACCTTTGACAATATTCGCAACCTCTGCTCGATGTGGACAATCTCTTGTAAAGTGTTCCTCTTCAAAAATAAGACAAGGATATCGAGGTTTGTGTTTTTCATCATTGGTTTCCGATTTTTCAGTTTTCTCTTTTGAACTTTTGTCCGTTTTATTCTTCTTCTTTCCACCTGATTTTGATTTAGTCGTAGATGATTCCACAACATGAACATCGGCGGAAACCTATGCAAAAGAATCTCCTGTCGGGGAATCAGGCAAGGTTATGATAGGAGAAGAATTCTTGGAAGACTTCTTCTTACTTTTAGTGTTAACCGTACCAATCATACCATCAGCGACATGAGATCCCGAAGGAGCTGCAGCGATTTGATTTGACTTGGGAAGATCGGGGATCTTTTCGTGTAACGTACCTGATTGAGTATAGACCAAGTCAAGGTACTGTGCTTGAGAAATCACTTGCTCCTCAGTAACAACTCCGGCTTTAGCAACATCTTCAGTGATCCTTGGCAACAAAGATTTTACAAACCACTCAGCCAAGATTTGATCCGGAATAAATACGTTCACTAAACGTCGTCGACGTCTCCACTCATGAATATGATCTGAAATGTACGTGGATGTCGTTTGTTTTAGCGAAGTTAATAATTCCGTGCCATTGTCATATCGGACTGGCAACTGGAAATGAGTTAAAAACGAGGTAGCTAACTGACTAAAATTATAAAAAGAGGCCCGTGGTAACTCAATATACCACTTGGCCGCAAGACCAATGAGAGTGTGCTGGAAAATACGTAAGCGGATTGAATCATATGTGATGGAGTTAGATGCACACCAGAGGTGGTAAGTCATCACATGGTTCGACGGGTCCTCTCCAGATTTACCTTCGAACTTGGGAATGTCACTGGGCAACTTATTCGGCATTGGCGGCCAAAACGGAAGATAATTAATTGGATCGTTCGTTAGGCGCGACAAGTCTGGTAAGTCCAAAGTTGCGATAAATGGTAGCTGCCGATTAGGATCCCTAAAACTCTGGGTCATGAGACCAGCCCCAGGAGGAGGATATCTAGGATAACTAGGAATAGGAATCGCGTTCGGGATATTGTATCCTCCTGGAAAACCAGGATTAACCAGACCATACTGGGGTTGTTGTGGTTGTTGATAAGTGTACCCAGGATACGGTTGATACTGATAAACTGGCTGCTGGACAGCGGGACCGAATTGGTACTGTCCCTGGTACGGTTCATAAGTGAATTGTGGTTGACTTGTGACAACCATACTTAAACCAGGCTGTCCTACAGGCATCTGAACTATAGTTTGAATCGTAGATCCAGACGGTGGTAAAGATGTCTGAGGAGTAGATACAGGAACAGTAGAAACCGGAGCTGTCGATACTCCAGAAGTAGGTGGGGTAGATTGAACAGATGTTGCGACAGTTGCAGCAGTCGTTTGAGATGGAGTACTAGGCGCAATAGGCCCAGACTGAGAAACTACCGAAGGTACAGAAGTTTGAATATTAGACTGGACTGGTTACTGGGGTGAACCAGAAACTAAGGGTTGTCCAGTTTGAGATGACAACTGTACATTTGGCTGCAAAACCTGTTGAATTTGCGATGGATTCCACACTATGTTCATTCCAGGGTACTGACCCATAACAGGTTGAGAATATTGAGATCCAAAACCGGGTTGAGGGTAGGATTGATAATTGAAAGGTACATTTCCCGTTCCTTGAACATAAGATTGACCTTGGGGTGGTTGGAAACCTTGGTTCGAGTACTGACCTTGGGGTAGATACCCTTGAGGCATGTACTGATACTGGGGTTGACCTTGAGGTATAAATTGATACTGGGGTTGACCTTGGGGTACATATTGAGTCTGGGGTTGACCTTGAGGAACGTAATGCACCGTAGGCATGTACTGTCCTTGAGGTTGCCCCCCAGATGCAAATTGTGTACCTTGAGGTTGCCCCCCAGGCGTTAATTGAGGCTGCCCCCCAGGTGGTCACTGGCCACCTTGAGGTTGAGAATTGGGAATAGAACCTGACATCATAAGAATGTCTTCTACGCTCAACGACTTTGCACCATTGCTTCCAGTGAATAACCCTTGTTCAATGGGTTGAGGAGATGCTCCCAAAAAGTACTAGAAAGTGACTGATACCCAGAGGGAACGGGAGGACCACCGTACAAAAAAGATTCAGGCGATTGAGTAAACATGGATGACTGACCTGACATATTTACGAGAGTATAAAAACCCCTAGGTTGATAAGGAGTACGAGGTGGTGAAAAACTTAACACTGGGTTTTCCAAATAATTAGTTAAATAAAGATACCAAGTAGTACTTCTAGGTGGACTGTAAAAAATTTATTCACGCTCCCTTAGATCAATAACAGGTTGATTTTCAGGGATAGGGATGCCTATTTCTTCTTCCGGAGCAAGTTCTTCAATAGCTATCAAACCAGAAGGAAGATTTTCGGTGATTACTCTTTCTACCCTAGGTGAATTAGGAGCTCTAGAAGTTGGAGAGACAAACCCCGATGTTGGAGTAACAGGTTCAGATATCTCAGGTTCTTCGCCTATATCACTAGTAGATGAAAAGCTACCAGCAAGTTCGGAAACCGAAATAGCTTCAGGATTATAACCTGTTTCTAGAGTTTGGTAATCAGGATGAACAACCAACGAAGAATCTCCTTCTTCAGGTGACCCAACTTTACTGCCACTAGGATTTACGAGGACTTTCAAACCTTTGTAATGACTCGGGACTTCTTCAGGAGGTTGGCCCCGAAGTCTACGGGACTTCCTCAACAAATCAGCCACGGTTACAACCTCAGGAGACTGGCCCCGAAGTCTACGGGACTGTCTTGGTAATTCAGCCACAGCTAAAAACTTTTAACTACTGCACACGCAAACAAAGTAAAATCTCAAAGCAAACCGCCTAAAGTCTCTAGAGAACCAAACAAATTTGAATCACACGCCTAAAGAATCTAGAGATCAAACACACACAAACAGTAACTTTCTGGACCGAAAACACTAGTTGGTGATGAAATCCAACATCGCAGAATTCAGTACAGAAATGGCGGTTGGAACAGTTACCCTGGCAACCTTAATGAATAGACTGGACCAAGTTCCTCCACTTAACCGTCTCGAGTGAAGTGAACCCCCCAGAAAATCCAAGTGAGTCTAGCCGACGTCTGCTCCAGGTACAGTGCGATCTTCCCACCACTGTCACTTTAGGAAGAATCCTAAAGAATATGGTCACTAAGGTTACCAACTAAGACAAATACACCTGGGGGAACAGTCTACGATCCGATACGCATGCAAGGGCAGAGTAGCAAGCTCAATCCCCTTGAAGGCTCCTTGACATAATCCAAGGTTTACCAACAAGTGACCCCAGGCTCTTCGACAATGGTTAATCCAAGGTTTACCGTTTTTAATACGTGAATATCTGGCGTCATTCCCAATGAGGAAGGATTGATTCCCACACTAGTTCGGACACAATCTCGTGCTTCTCCTTTAAGAGGAGCTTTCCCAGAGCATAAATGCAACAATTGGATTTCTTCCTACCACAAGATACAACTACTTGTTTGTTTTTACTGTCTTGGAGAGTTAATTACTCTCCTACTCCAAGACACTAGCCTAAGCTAAGTTGGTGTATCAGAGCCCTAGAAATAAAATGTTACTAAGTGAATTTTACTTTAAGAGTTAATTTTTTATGGCTTTTCTTTAGGACAAAAGGTAGCGGAGATGAAACTTATGATGTGTAGACTCGACTCAAATCCACTAAAAAGATGCGCCTAGGATGATAAAACAAAAAACAATCTTTCCTTTTCAATGAATTCCCTAGCTAAGAGAGTTGGAGAATGCAAAATTTATAAAGACAATTTTCTTAGCAATGAAAATCAAAGAAAAAATCTCTTTATCTTTTCCAAAGCACACAACACAAGACCACTAATTATTTCACGAAAACTTCCTTTCTCTTTTCAAAGACTTCAAACGCTACTAAAACAAACTTTCTTCAAAAGAGATTTTGTATTTTTCCTATTTTAACAAAGCATGTAAAACTACTTAACAAAAATCAATTTTAAGATCTATGAAAATCTAAGAGAAATTTATCTAAAAGCAAATCCAATGAGGTAAAAGCCTACAAAAAATAATTCCAGGTTGTTTTACTCAGTTACAATTCAACCAAGGACTAATTCATGCAGAATCATAAATCAGTCAAAAATAAAAATAAAAAGCTCTTGTTCTTTTTCTTAAGAATGAAATTCATAGCTTAACAAACAAGCCTTCTCGAAATTCTGCAAAGAGACAACACAACGGTAGGTTTCTCAAACAAAGGTGATTTTACGAATGGTCTAACTCCTAAGAAGACTGAAAAGAACAGGGATATCCAAGGTTTCTACAACTTCTAAATCCAGAGTCACTACAAGACCAATACAAAAATCAAACCTAGGGCTAGAATTTCTATGAACTTCACTAAAACCCTTGATGCTAATGAAACAAGCCTAGATGAAAACTTCTGACAGGTAACCAGTGGATCTGGGCAGCAAAAAATAAGCTATAAACAAGATCTAATAGGTAAAAAAGGAAAACAAATTGAAATTTTCTAAACTTTTGACAGGGTACGCAGGCAGCCCGTTTGCACAGATGCGGCCCCACTCTATGTGCAAAGCAAAAGTGCGTACAGGTATGCATTGTGCTTAACTCAGAGGGTGCGTACTTCTCTCAAAAATAAGAAAAATAAAAAACTAACTCAATCCTAAGATATTCTACCCAAATTCACAGTCAATCAGTAAAAAACTAGAAAGAAATCAACGTTTCTCAAATCAAAGTATCAATCAAAAGAGAAATCAATCAAATCCATGGATTCCCCAGCGGAGTCGCCATTTTGTCATGCAGAAAGAGTCAATTTTGTGGAAAAAACCGACCTCCCTAGAAACTAAGGCTTTTCTAGTGACAAACAAAACAATCAAGCACTATCTTTCCCTAAATATGCATTTAAAATAAAAGCAACCAGGTGTTTAAGGCTTACCTTTAATCCAACGCTGTTTGTAGCGGCCAAGTCTCTTCGATCTAGATGAGCTCCTCTCCTTGAAACCTGCATACACAAACAAGCAAATGATTACATAGCACCTGAATAACTCATATAATAAAACATATTCATCATAAAGACCAACGAGTTTATGAAACAAATTATATATAACAACTTGTTGAGAAAAATGAACTTAATTGTATTAATTGGAAACAAAAGAAACCTTACAACCAACGCCTTGGTGTTGTGCAGGTCCCTCCCAGGGTCCAGCAAGAGTTCTCCTCTACTTTGATCAGCTCACCCACTTCCAAATGAAGCTAAGAAAGGAATGTGATCTCTCCTCACAAGCTCTATAAGGGAGTCCTAATTTCAACAGCATCTACCCTTAGGAATGTTCAGCTTTCAACCTCTCTTGCCTCTGGCCCAATGCCTGTATTTATAATGCTTTGGAGGAAGTTAAATAGGTCCACCATCAATGGGATAAGCCCCTCTTTCAAAGGGATAACTCCCCTCTTCATGGGATAAGTTCCTCTTTCATTGGGATGCATGAACCATCTGGATGCGCTCAATCCACGTCAAACCATCTTCTAGAATGCTCTAGAATCGACCGCAAGTAAGTTTTTTGAAGTAAAACTTGCGCCTTTTGACTTTTACAGGGGTACGCATCCACCCCTTTACAGACAGAGCGTACAAGTACGCAGGTATTATGTACTTGAGGTGCGGGCCCGCAGGTAAGAGTAAGAGAAAGTGCGGAACCAAAGTTATATTGATTTTCAAAGGCTTTCTCTCTTTTTTGGAGTCTGACATGAGGAGCAGAGGTATAAGACTTGCCAAGGAGGACAGTATGGTTATTAATGGAGCCATACTGACTGCAAATAGTCATGGTGACAAATTTTAGTGTAACACCAAGGACTAGGAAGGACCCTCAGGTTCTAGAATTAGTAAGGAGGTCACCGTGACACCTGCACTTTGGCAAATTCACAATGGAGGAAAAGGGTAAAACTATTACAATTGACAATGATGAAGAAGCAGAAGAGTCTCCCACATATATCGAAGAAGTAAAACCTGAGGAAGATCCCATACAACTAGTACGATGACCCAAGTATGTGCCGCCAAGCAAGGGGAAGGTGAAGGTACCTGCAAACCTAGATGAAGTCAAAACTGTAATCGTTACCCCCGCTCTACCAAAATCCATCCCAATGGAAAACTCGGTGGTTGGCCGTATTGCGACAATGAAATCAAATATTGGGACCTTGCAGATATAGTAAAATTTCCCCACTTGGCGATGGATGCACTAATGGAGCGGAATGTAGAAGGAACGGTGACAACGCTACAGCCAAAGGAGTGGTTGCGGAAGGTGGACAAAGCTAGGTTACTCTGTCTCTTGTCGATTCCTCACTTTCTCCGACCTCCTATCACCATGTCAGTCATAAAGCAGTTGCTCTGTTTAGTTCATGAAGAAATATAATGGGTCGGAAAACCTGTCAGTATCACAACTAAACTTATTCATCGAGTCTCACACCTTCCTTGTGATGGACGAGACCCCCGGGAAATTATTGATAGAAGTAATGATGTCGTGATGATAGAGTGATTGAAAAAGAAGTATCAGCTCGCTAAGGGACAACGAGGGTAGATCATTGATAGTATCTCAGACAACGCAGTCAGCGTTGCCGCTCAATTGTTGGTAGGGAAAGTAATGAGGAAATGCCGTGGCACTGAGGTTCCCATCGTAGTTATCGCACTTGCTGAGGAATGCACAGCTGGCGTATGGTTTAATTGGTAAGGGGAAGGCAAGACTTTCCATTATGTGTGGCTGCTCCTCTCCATCATGTTAGTCTCCACTGACTTACCCGAAGAAAGCTAGTTTCCGGTCTTGGACTCGGAATGGCCGGAAGTCACTCGATATGCTTCCCTTTGGGTGACAAGGGACACGAGACAAATTTGAAATATCAAAATCTTTTGGGTACTGATGGACGCAAATGTGCATTAGTGGATTAATGCCTTACCCCGCCTGTCCAACGGGATCTATGAAATCATGAAGCATGTTGCCAAATTTAAGGCAGACATGCATCATCTCTAAATCAGGGTGTGCAGGGACTCGCCCCAGGCATGGACCTCACTCCGATTTATTGCTATTGACGATGTTATCGATGGGATTGTGGATACTTGGCCACTGGCGTGGCACGAACCAGCGATGGTAGAGTGCAACGAGGTCACTATCTAGCAGCAAAAGGAGGAAGCTAAGCAGACTGCATAGCAAAAGTGTAATGAACAGTTCACCGCTGAAGTTAAGGCAACATGCGAGGTGGCTCGGGTGGCAGAAGGAAAGACACCACCAAGAGGGGTGGCGTCAACAACAGATAAGGACAGTCAGAAGGCAACCCCTAAGACGGTCGTGGACGAACCACCAGCAACATGAACGGATTCACCTCTGAAGCGGCCAGCGCCATTAGAGCAGCCGAAGCCACGGAAGAAGGCAGAGGCGTCTAAAACAGCCAATGGAGTGACCACGTTAACCGAAGGAGACCTAACTAACATCTAGAATACCGTTAGAGACACCTTTCAGGAGGAAGTCGATGAGGCCATGTCGGAGCAGCAGATTGTGTTGGGGGAACTCTGCACACAGCTACAAGAACTGGGATCAAGAATTGCACGGGTAGGCACCAGTGCTACTCCAAGGGTTTCTAGTATGATAGCTATGGAATTGTTGTTAAAAGCCAAATGGCTCATTCTATCCCGATTCTAGCAGGATCATTGATCACCACCAAAACTGATCTGAATTGGATCCATAGAAGACTGTCAGGAACCATGACTGTATCAGGTGTGAACAAATATCTAAAGAAATTCAAAACAACAATAAAAAACACCCATGAACCAGTGGCAATGGTAGCCAACATGGAACGACGAGGACCTCGGTCAAAGTGCGCTGATCGAGGCCCATGGAGACCATGCAGGAGGTCAAAGTAGCCCCTAGGAACCCAGGAATGGGAAAAAAAAGGTGGAATTTGTAATTGCGCATCGCTGGGTGAATAGGGTTGTTAAGGAAAAGCCCAAGCACTCGGTCGCGTGGGGGAACCGGAGAATCGAGGGCGGAAAAGGAAAAAGCGCTGAAAGTATAAGGTGGGACCCACGCTCTGGAAACCAGCAGTTTTGATCGGGGCGCCCTTAAACGGTAAGAGGTTTTGGACTAGAGCGGAGTGATTCCATACATCAATCGACATGTGGCAAGCGGAGGTGAGAGAAAATTGCTGTTGATCACGCGCTATTGGTTGAGTAAGTCAACCACATGAAACATGCGTGTCAGATCTGGAGGGCCCAGATCGGACGGTTGAGATCGCGCCCGATGGAGGAAGCAGAATCGACAAGGGAATACGCCGCATTTTAGAAGGGATTTGGAATCCGTTTGATCGCCACGGCGTGGAGGAAGAACGCATCCACGAAGTAACAGAAGAAATGAACCGACGAAGTATGCTGGTGCTATTTAGAGGAGGACAAGTGATCACTCCCCGAGCGTTCATGATGACACCGAACAGGGAACTCCAAGCGCAGCTGCAGAAGGTGAATCGATAGAGGCAGAAGAGGAACCAAATAGGCATTGGTTCGAATGGATAAAGCCATGAACAGAGGAAGAAGATAGGAGTTGAGTTGTCGAGAGGGATAGAGAACCCTGAGAGATAGAGAAAGGAACAGTGAACCCAGAGAGGAGGATTGAACACAAAGAACAGTAAAGCAAAGCAGAAGAGACAGAGGGCCGAGCTAACCAACGGTAGCATCGAGCACCAGAGAGCTTGAAGATTCAAGCCATCCCATAGAGGAATCTGTCCGGATTGAGCATCACATTTGGCTCTTTCCACTGTAGACTAGAAGGTCACAGAGCTGGTAGGAAGAAGAAGTCTGTGTACTCAAGTGGCTTGGGGAATCCAAGAACCACCCTGCCAAGAAAATCAGCTTCATGAGAACTCATATTGAGTCCCTGTATTGTAATTCTCTGCTCAAAGGCACAATAAAACAGGGCCACCACAGCCGGACCAGAGATGTAGCCCTGGAGAATAGGGTGAACTCCTTATTAAATTTCTTGTGTCTTTGTGTTTTCTTACTGTATTTCTCTGCTATCTTTCCATTTTATTTTCTGTGTATTGGCAATCTGATCGATCCGTTGCTTCAATGACACAGAACACACACCAGCACATGAGTCTAACAACCTTTTGTTTAATAAATCTTTAATTGATGTCACTCATAAGGTATTATCAGATCAAGTGGTATCAGAGCTCTAGGTTGTAAGGTTAGACAAGCTTGTGTTGGTTTAGCTGTGAATGCTCACAAGATCAAAGCTCAAATTAGGAGAAGGAGAGTTGGTGGAAACTAATCCTGAAATTGGGAGAGTCTATCCTCAAAAGACAATGTCAGAGGAAGGTTCTGTAGGGCCAGACCATCAATTCATAGAGAGTTTCCTAGCTATAAATTCTCTAGTTGAAGAAATGTATAGAGACTTTAGAAAGAAAAAGGTGGAAGATTCACCAGGCTCTTAGCAAGAGAAAGAAGAAGATGAGTCTCACTTCCATGACCACTCCAAAGGAAAGGGGAAAGAGGAATGCTTTCTCACACCTCCTAATAGCCCTGTGCATAATAAGAAAGCATCTTTGATTAAGCTAGATGTTAAATTTGATTTGCCTATATATGATGGAGAGCTAAATGCTGGAAAGTTGGACAATTGGATTAGACAAATTGATGTGTATTGCAGAGTAAAAAACATAAACTCAGACAAGAGTAAGATTCAACTGGCAAGCCTACACCTAGGAGGCACTACCTTGGTTTGGTGGGAAGGAAAAACCCAAGCTGATATGAAAAGACATGGCAAGACCATCTCTGTCTAGAGTGAATTTGTTGCTGCAATCAAAAAGTAGTTCTCTCCATTGGCCTACACGCAACAAGCCATGATGAGTTGGCAAACTCTTCGACAGTTAAAAGGGAAAAGTGCGCAAGGGTATACTCAAGAGTTCAGGAAGAGAGAATTGATGTTGGGTATCTCACTAGACTCACCAGAGACTCTTTTGAAGTACATTGGTGGTCTACATAGCTACATGAGGCATACCATCATCATGTTTAATCCCACTAGTATAGATGAGGTATCTATTCAAGCTACTCATCTAGAGGCTAGAGGAAAGAATGGAAATCCAGAAGTTGGGGGACCATCCCAACCCACAGTAAGCAAGAGAAAGGAGAAAAGAAAGCAGAAGTGGAAAGCAAGGAAGGCTAACACTGCACAGAAAGCCAAAGCTTCATGCACTAAATGTAAAAAGGAGGGGCATGATGATGAACATTGTTGGATTTTACATCCAAAGCTGAGACTTAAGAGGTCCGGGGGCAAGAAGAAGAAGATAGTTGTAGCTATTCAGAAAGATTTGGGGTCAGACTCAGGAGATGAAACAACTATAGCAGCCACAGGTATAAAAGGTAAGAATTTTGAAGCATCTACTAGTAATTCTGCTCAATCTGTTATTGATAAAGAAAAGGAGAGAAAAAGACATGAGCTTTTCCATATTCGAGTTATTTCCAAAAATCAAAAGATTGATACTTTGTTTGATAGTGGCTCACAAGTAAATTTGATTTCTAAAGAAATTGTAAATAAATTGGGATTAGCAACTACACCTCACAAGAAACCATACCCATTAGGATGGTTGAATGATAAAGCACAACTACAAGTGACTAGACAGTGCAAACTCAAGTTTTCTTTTGGGTCAGCATTAGTGTAAGGGGGGAGGGGAAGGGTCGTGGGCGGGGGAGAGGTGGGCGAGGGGGGTCGGGGTGGGGAGTGTGAGGGGGGGAGGGCAAGGGTCATGGGCAGGGAGTGGAGGGGGAGGGCGGGGTGAGGGAGGGGCAGGGCGCGAGGTGGTTGGGTGGGGGGGGGAGAGGGAGGGGCAGGGTACGAGGGGTGAATTGAAAATAGATCCCTCTAAATTGGTAGTCATTGTGAACTGGCCTAAACCCAAGTCTGATATAGAAGTGAGACGATTCTTAGGAGTAGCACAATATTGGAGGAAGTTCATTTCTAACTTCTCCTCGATTGCAGCTCCCTTACATGCTTTAATAGGATTGAATAAGGTGTTTCAGTGGGGAGGAAAACATCAAAAAGCCTTTGACGCCATGAAATAGTAAATTAGTACAACACCTGTACTAGCACTGCCAGATCTACAAAGACCATTTGAGATCCAAACTGATGCCAGTGATTATGCCATGGGAGCAGTGTTGACACACCACAGTAAACCCATATGTTATCATTCTGAGACTTTTAATCCTACAGTAGTTAACTATCCTACATATGATAAAGAATTGTATGCATTAGTTCAGAGTGTGAAAAAGTGGAAACATTACTTAATGGGCAAAGAGACAGTAATACATACTGATCATTAGCCACTTCAATATCTACACTCCCAAACTAAGTTGCAGCAATAAAGACATTATAGATGGATGGGTTTTCTACAACAGTTTCATTTAGTCATCAGATATAAAAAGGGCATACATAAAAAGGTTGCAAACATATTATATAGACCCATTATAAATGCATCTACCATACTTAAGCATAATTCTGTGCTACATGAAAGCTACATAGAACAATATGCTCAGGATATGGATTTTAAAGATGTATATGCAACTTTGAGTCAAGGCAAAAGAGTAGAAGAATTGGACTATCATATAAAATACCAACTCTTATACCATTGTGGGAAAATCTGCATTCCACAAACTGAGAGGATAAAGATAATTAGGGAAGCACACACTTCTATGATATCAGGTCACTTTGGGGTAAGTAAGACAATTGCATAGCTGCAAAGATTTTGCTATTGGTTGAAAATGAATGAGACAATTTCTAGATATGTAAGAGGGTGTGCTATGTGTGCTAAAAGAAAGCCTAGCAATAGAAAACTAGGCTTGTACACTCCATTGCTAGTTCCTTCTCACCCTTGGGAAAGTGTTTCCATGGATTTTGTTGGAGGACTTCCTAAATCTAGGAAAGGTCATGATTATCTATATGTTGTTGTGGATAGGTTCAGCAAAATGTGTATTTTGATACCTTGTAGTAAACAGATCACAGCTGAACAGACTACAAAATTGTTCTTTGAACATATATGGGTTCATTTTGGATTACCCACTTCCATTGTATCTAATCGAGACACCCAATTTGTGGGGAAGTTTTGGTCTAGTCTGTGGGAATTGATGGACACCAAATTAAAGAAAAGAACAACGTTTCATCCACAAACAGATGGCCAGCCAATAGTAGTAAACAGGAAGATGATGCAGTTACTGAGAGGATATTGTAGCAAACATCCTAAGCTTTGGGATGAACACTTGTGTTATGTGCAGCATGCTTACAACAGAGCCAAACACTCTTCTACATAGAGATCTCGTTTTGAGACCTGTTTTGGTTTCACACCAAGGTCTCCTTTGGATTTTGTCTTTCGTAAAGATACCATGGTTGATGGACACAGTGATGTGGACAAGGCAACTAGGTTTATTGAACAGATCTAGGAGATCCATCAGGAAGTATAGGAACAACTAGAAAAGAGCCAGGCCAAGTACAAGGCCAGGCATGATAAGCATTGGATGGAGCATAGTTTTCAAGTTGGAGACCAAGTCTAGCTGTATATTAACAAGGACAGGATGTAAGGTGAAGGTAAAAAGCTAAATCCTATCAGGTATGGACCTTTTAGGATACTTGAGAAGATTGGTGAAAATGCTTTTTGCCTTGATTTACTAGCTTACATGCACATCTACTCAGTCGTAAATGCAGATTTCTTGAGATTGTTTGAACCTTCAATGATTGAGGACCCTAAAGAGTAGAGTAAATTTCCATCTATTGATGACCTGCTACCTGAATACCTCAATGAGTTGCAGGAAGACACAGTGATGGATAGGAAGGTGAGAACAACGCACAGGGGAGATGTTGAGTACCTTAGGATTGGGATCAAAAGTTCAAAGCCAAGTAGTGCAAGGTGGATTGATATTGGAAAAGTGAGAAAATAGTATCCTCACTTAGTCGATGCTTGAAAACCAACTTTTGGTGGTCCAAAAGCTTTTTCAGTGGGAAGGCCGTGATCCGAATTGGATCCATAAAAGACTGTCAAGAACCATGACTGTATCAGGTGGGAAAAAATCTTTAAAGAAATTCAAAACAGTGATAAAAAACACCCCTGAACCACTGGTAATGGAAGCCAACGTAGAAAGACGAGGACCTCAGTCAAAGCGTGCTGACTGAGGCCCATGGAGACTGTGCAGGAGGTCAAAGTAGCCCCTGGGAGCCCCGGAATGGGAAAAGGAGGTGAAATTTTTAATCGCGCATCGCTGGGCGAACAGGGCTGTGAAGGAAAAGCCCGAGCACTTGGTCGCATGGGGGAACCAGAGAACTGCAGGCAGAAAAGGAAAAAGCGCTGAAAGTACAAGGCAGGGACCTGCGCTCTGGAAACCAGCTGTTTTGATTGGGGCACCCTTAAACGGTAAGAGGTTTTGGACTAGAGCAGAGCAATTCCATACATCGATCGACGCATGGCAAGTGGATCTGAGAGAAAATTGTCGTTGATCACACGCTATCGGTTGAGCAAGTCAATCGCGCGAAACGTGCGTATGGCGTCAGATATGGAGGGTCCAGATCAGACGGCTGAGATCACGCCCGATGGAGGAAGCAGAATCGACAAGGGAATACGCCGCATTTTAGAAGGGATTTGGAATCTGTTTGACTGCCACGGTGGAGGAAGAACACATCCACGATGTAACTTAAGAAATGAGCTGATGAAGTATGCTGGCATTGTTTAGAGGAGGACAAGTGGCCACTTCCTGAGCGTTCATGATGACGCCGAACAGGGAACTCCAAGCACAGTTGCAGAAGGTGAATTGATAGAGGTAGAAGGGGAACCGAACATGCATTGGTTTGAATGGCTAAAGCCATGAACAGAGGAAGAAGACAAGAGTTGAGTTGTCAAGAGGGATAGAGAACCCCGAGAGACAGAGAAAGGAACAATGAACCCAGAGAGGAGGACTGAACACAGAGAACAGTAAAGCAAAGCAGAAGAGATAGAGGGCCGAGCTGACCAGCGACAACATCAAGCACAAGAGAGCTTGAAGATTCAAGCCATCCCATAGAGGAATCTATCCGGACTGAGCATCACATTTGGCTCTTTCCCCTATAGACCAGAAGGTCACAGAGCTGGTAGAAGAAGAAGTTTGTGTACTCAAGTGGCTTGGAGAATCCAAGAACCACCCTGCCAAGCAAATCTGCTTCAGGAGAACTCATATTAAGTCCCTATATTGTAATTCTTTGCTCAAAGGCACAATAAAACAAGGCCACCACTGAAAGTCAGACTAGAGATGTAGCCGTGGAGAATAGGGTGAACTCCTTATTAAATTTATTGTGTCTTTGTGTTTGCTTACTGTATTTCTCTACTATCTTTCCATTTTATTGTCTATGTATTGGCAATCTGATCGATCCGTTGCTTCAATGACATAGAACACACACCAGTGCATGAGTCTGTAATAAATTTTGTTTAATAAATATTTAACTGATGTCACTCATAGGGTGAATATCAGATAAAAAACGGAGGACCGAGCTGTGCTAGAACGACTTATAGGACTGGGATTGAACATGGCTGCTCTACCACGTGAAAGTTTGCAACAACTACACGACAACGCCACAATAAAACTCTGTGCTAGGGCCGGCCATGCCGACTAAGCACTCCAGGAACAGAGAATTAATATCAAACAGCTGAGACTCCAATGCGACAAAGAAGTCACACAAAAGCAACAGATGGAGAAGGTAGTAGTGGAAGCTTGTTCGAGTGCCTAGGAATTAGAAATTGCGGGGGAATTTCCCATTGAGACACAGATCCATAAATTGGCTATTGGGTTCTGAAAGACAAAGGAGGAGGCTGCGCAGATCCAGTTAGAGCTCAGCACGTAGATCATGGAATTAAGACTGCAGGTTCCACCATTGATGCCACCAGAGATCTTAGAGCAATGCATGAACATTATTACTATGGGGCGCGCAATGCTCACACGGTCAATGGCAGAATGTATCGAGCTACTAACTCAGTTGATTGTTACGCTCACCACCATTTAGGAGGATCCAACACTTCATTAATTGGAATCTGAGGCCTGAGAGCTCTAGCAAGCTTATGATCAGCTCCGAGGGACTGCATAGACCATTGCTATCATGCAGCACTTGGCTAAGATGCGGGAGGTGCAGGACATGAAAATCCAAGCCGATGCCACTAGACAAAAGGAAGCAGTGGTTAAAGCCTGTCTCCAGCCATGGCTGGACGAGGCATTTGCGGTTTCAACCACCATAGAGCACAAGGTAGCCCACATGCAGGCTGAGTATGCCACTATGGAGACAACAGAGATAGGGACTGAGGTGTCGGTGACACATGTGGAACGGATGCAGCGCATGATGAAAGAGTTTGCTACTAGCACAAGCGATGCACAGAAGCTGTTGATCGATCTCTGCACAAAGTTGGACGCACCAGCTGAGTGACTCGAGACGAGTCACGATGATTGTGTTGGGGGACTGTTGGGTAGCAGAAGCCCCGCGCAACGGGTATGGGGCATGAAGCCCACAATTTTGGGTAAGAGCAGGGTAAAGACTCCGCGAGATGCATGGAGCGCGATTTGTAATAAGTCAAAGTCAAAAGGGTAGTCCGCCCAAAAATAATGTAAAGAAATGTAAGTTGAGTCGGCTCGCCCATGGATCGTGGTCCATGGAAAGGTATAAATAGAGCAAGGCTCTATGTGTAGAGTAGCTAAGTTTTTGTATGATTTTTAGATCTGATATGTTATGGGTGTCTGAGAAGAGCATTCTAGAAGCTTTTGTAAGTCCGAGTTGGGGTTTGGGTAGAGGATAGAGGCTCTGCAGCTGTGTGTGCAGAGGCCTGGAAGAGTCCGCAGCTGTGTGTGTGGACCCCTGTAGCTGAGTGCGCAGGTAAGATCTGGATGTAAGGGTGATAAGTGGAAATAAAGATAAGTTTCCTCTAAATTTTGTGTTAAATATGAATTATCGCAACTCTGCTCTTTTATGGTTAATGAAACTATCTTGATCTACGCGCATATGCTTATTGAATACTTGTGAATCAGGTTTAATCTTAATACACGAACTGAATGAAAGTAATAAATTTTTGCTTAAAGACCACATTAAAATTAGATCTGCATTGAAATACTTCATCCACTAGATTATATCTGTAGACTGTGTGGGTTATTCAGGATCCACGTGAATATATGTTAAGTTTTGGGTATGTTCTATGCTAGAGCAATTTATTTAAATTCTCACAGTTAGCAATCACATCAGCATTATGATAAACTGCAGATAGAACATAAATATAAAACACAGAAACAAGCCAAGGCAAGAGGACACAAGATATGGCGCGAGCCAGGGACAAACCCCACAATGTGTGGGGAAACCCTTTGATCAAATCTTCTTTTATCTTCAAAGTTCAGCAGAGAAAGAGAGAGAGAGTACATTTACAACAGAAGTCAACACTTTGACTTGTCTAGATCTGAGCATAGATCATCTCCTATAACAATGAGATCAGTTGAAGACATTCTGCTTCAACTGATCCTCCAAGGTGACTCCTTCACCTATCATCGTGCTGCATCTGGTTCTCTTGTTGCACCACTGCATACTACACCATGCTGCACTAATCATGATTATCATCATGTTTCCCATGTCCATGATCTTATTAATTATCTTGCTGCCTTTTATGTTGCATCCTCTATCATCATGCAACCCTATGACTAAGCTACTCTCATCTACTCTTAGCATCATCTTGCTGCCCATGCCCATCATGATCGGAGACATATCATTCTTATCATTCTCATTATGTTGATACTGTAACCATCATTGCTCATGATCCTTGTCATTGTGAGTGCATGACTGCGGCTATAGGAATTTACAATGGCCCCATACCTTGATTGTTGTTATGACTGGATATGGATATCTCTGTGCATGACATATGAACAACGTGTAATAACATGAGCAAAATTGAACATCGTATATATGAACTATGTGTAAGGGTATCTTCATGACTGCGTATGGACCCTACGTGTTATGAATTTATGACAACATATGACTGATATAGTATCTCTATAAATAAATGCCAAGACTTATCTATTGACAGCGTATGGAGTAATTGCTGTAACGAATGCATTAATGTACATGATCTAGGGCTGTTGGGAAGCTGAGTGTTCCACACTGTAATGTCGAGACATGTGAAGATTACAGTGAGACCATATGACTGATATATCAACATTGCTGCCCCTCAAAGATGACAGCGTATATGTTTGGCACCCTTATATTTGACTTCGGTTCCCTGCTGTGGCTTACCCTGTAGCTATATATAAACTGCATTTTATATGTCTTCATGTATAGCGTATAGGTCTCACCATGAACAGGCCTACGCTATTCAATTGTTCCTTATGACTGCGGCATTTTCTTCTGCGGTTTCATGCCTGGATGGTGGCTTCATGCCTTGACTCAATTCGTAGATCACTGCACCTGATACGTCTCCATGGCCTACGTATAGGGTGTCTCTATTTACTGCGGATAGGGTTGTCTCCATTTGCCTGTGGATTCATAATCCAACGTATGTGTCTTCATTGCCTGCATAGAATCTTAAACCATGCTGCCAGCTCTTGCGTATATATATATATATCTCCATTGTGGTGCCAGATCTAGGGCCTGTGTGCTAACAACGTTCCATGTATACCTGTACGTGGATTCCAAAGATGAAACCCGAGTTCTGTTCCGCTGTCACCTGTGAGCGACTCTTGGTCTAGGCGCTACTTCAACAAATAACTGTCTGCGGATTGTGCTACAGTTGTAAGAATAATTGCTCCAGCACATACACCGCAGAACCTTCATGAAAATTTGTTTATTTGAAAATATGATCAGAAATACAGACAGAGAGAAGTACGCGGAGATGAATATATGGATTACTCAGGCATCCAAAGTCCAATCAGCCATGTGCTTCGCGGTGCACCCTTGATAGTGTATAACAACGTTTTACCATGACCAGCGTTTTACCATGATTGCGTTGTACTGCGGCTAGGGCATTTTCATAAGGCCAACATATCACTCTTGGTGTATCACTCCTTCTCCAAAAACCCAAGACGTGGAGAGGAGGAGATCACTCAAGAATGTGTGTTTTAACTGACATAAAATCCTCATTTATTTATACTAAAAATGTAGAGGTTGAATAGACACGTCGGTTGGGCTTCTAGAGCCTACATATGTGCTGGTCGGCTTGACTATAATTACATAAACAAAATAAATTCATATCTCCATAAATACTTATCGGAATCGGATGATCTTTGGATCAATCCTACACCTCTCGACGAGAGGGATCCAATAAAAATATCATCTGCCATAAATAAGTCGACCTTCATGGAGTTTGGCCCTAGTTTCCAATTTAACACTCCCTCTCAACTAGGGAGAACTCCTTCCTTTGATCCATAAGTCCAACTGTACTATCTCTGCTATCAGTGCCCTGCACTGTTCTGCCCAACTCTGCTGGCTCTACTCAGCTCTGCTGGCTTTGCTCTGCTCTGCTGGCTCGGCACTGCTCGGCTCATCTCCGCTGAACTATGAAGAAGAAGAATTGATCGAGAATGAGTCATATCATTCTCCACTGACCTGAAGTCAGTCTCAGAGTGCATACCACTAGTCCCAGACCAGTCTCAACTGACCCGAAGTCAGCTTCATAGTAAGTACCACTCCTACCACTGGTCCCAGACCAGTATCGTAGTCTCAAAGAGTGTACCACTGGTCCCAGACCAGTCTCAACCGACCCGAAGTCAGCGTCGTAGTATGTACCACTCTCACTGGTCCCAGACCAGTACTGCACTGACACGAAGTCAGTCTCGGAGTATGTACCACTGGTCCCAGACCAGTCTCAGCCGACCCGAAGTCAGCGTCATAGTATGTACAACTCCTACCACTGGTCCCAGACCAGTATCATTGATCCTAGATCAATGGAGGACATCCTAGCGTAGGGAGTACGGTAGATACAATGATGCGTCCATCGGTATTACTATGGTCCCTAACTTCATTTCCCTACTCATTGATCAGATGAGAGGTACTTCCCATGAGTCCCAGACTGCATGGGTAGGATGCCTCGATAGGAGAACTTAATCAATCCCGTCCTCACAGGAGAACACATCAATCCTGCTACAATCGCCATGGAGAACACATCAATCCAGGGTGCCATGGAGAACACATCAATCCAGGCCTCACATGAGAACACATCAATCCTGCTACAATCGCCATGGAGAACACATCAATCCAGGCCTCACAGGAGAACACATCAATCCTGCTACAATTGCCATGGAGAACACATCAATCCAGGTCTCATAGGAGAACACATCAATCCTGCTACAATCGCCATGGAGAACACATCAATCCAGGCCTCACAGGAGAACTAATCATCCTGCTACACAAGAGAGCGTATCATCTTGTCCCACAAGAGAGTGAATCATCTTGTTCCAGTACGCACCACCAGGGGAGGGTGAGTCACCCTGTGGTCGTATGTTGCTCCAATAGAACTGCAAGCCCCCCAAAGCTCCTAGAGCTCAATGTATGCAGCATGCAGGACCCTTTTACAAAGGTCTCTTGACGACTCCAAGTCGTTCGGGAAAATCACAAATTTGATCTTTCCTCAGGGCTCTGTCCTGTACATCATCTCAGTGTGATGGAGCTTCCTTGATCATCGACTTACCATATCCCAGATAAGGCAGTAATTGATGTCTATCTGCTGGAGCAATTGTCAAATACAGGATTCCTCAATAATCGAATCCCATCTCTGGTTGTCACAGTGATTTTCATCATGTGTATAAACAACTCACTGAAGAGCTTCAGCAACCAGACTACCTCACAGAAGGCCATACTATCAGCAATGTATTCTGCTCAGAGTCACCGACTTCTGCTTCTTGCTCATCCAGGATATCGAGGCAGATTCCAAAGAGAAACAGCACTGGGAAGTGCTCTAGTGATCCTCCATACTGCCTGCCCACTCATCATTCGAATAATCATGTGGTTTCATATTTCCGCCAGTGTATCTCAATCCATGAGAGATTGTGCCCTGAAGATATCTCAGAAGATTCTTGGCACCAATCCAGTGAGGCTCAACCAAATATGAGCTCACCATGCTAACTGCAACACAGATGTCTGGACAGAGGTTCTCTAAGAACATCAATGCGAATGAGTTTATGAAACTCAGAGGCATTTCCGAAATTTGGTCCGACATCATTACCATATAACTTCTGAAAGTTAAGATCCTTGAGGCAGTCACAGGCTTGCAACTTATTTTCCCACATTCAGAATCCAACTCCCTCTGTCTCTTATAAATGAGAGGGTCTGCATCTGTCAGACATAGGTGCCGGTACGAGAGGTTTATCATCCACAACCTTCGAGTGATGGTTTGGATCGGTTTCACTCCTAGTGAATCTCAGCTGCATTAGACAGCTATCAATCCTCTCATATTATGCCTGAGGTGTTTTTCTTCAAGCCATAGAGGGCTTTCTTCCACCTGTATACATGAGATTCCTTGATCATGATTCTCAAACTCCTCAGGTTGTTCCAAACCTGTGAACCTGCTGCATGAGGGGAATGGTACCCTTATAATATTTTCCTTCGGTACATTTCAGACATGTACCTTCATGCTTCTTCTTGAATTCAGGCATCCTAGTCACCATCTGACTCACAGACCTCCGGTGCTGAGTCAATGGACATGGTCCCCAGTGGACTTCCTGCAACTTGATACAACCCTGAACTCAAAAACATCTTTAAAAGATCTATTTTCAAACATGTACCTTTCCATCGATAAGTGCCACCCTGTAACCTTTGGCTTCCATTTCCGAGATGGACATCAGGTTCGATTAGGTACATAAAAGAGATTTTGGGGTTCCTTGCTTTCGTAAAAGAGTCGACCATTTCCTTGATGACCTGCATTACCAGTCATTCTGTTGATCATTGAAGATGTCCCATGAATGATTGTTATCTTCATCAAGAGATGTGTCTCTGCCATTCAAACACTCCTTCGCATAACGGCCGAACTTATTTCAACAAGGCATCCGCCTTTCCTTCCACCCTTAGATCCGAACTTCCCAATGAAGTGATCTTAAGATGGACCATCAAAATCTTTCGCTGCGCCATTCTGATAACATTCTTGGCTTTGAATTCACCCTCGGTGAATTATGAGGAACCCATTGATCCTTCTGTCTTGTCCCAACTGTCTTCGGTGATTGCTATTTCACTCTTGCTTGGGCATTGTCTTCACCTCAGCTCCGATACCATGTTAAGTTTTGGGTATGTTCTATGTTAGAGCAATTTATTTAAATTTTCACAGTTATCAATCACTTCAGCATTATGATAAACTGCAGATATAACATAAATATAAAACGCAGAAGACAAGCCAAGGCAAGAGGACACAAGATATGGTGCGAGCCAGGGACAAACCCCACAATGTGTGGGGAAACCCTTTGATCAAATCTTCTTTTATCTTCAAAGTTCAGCAGAGAAAGAGAGAGAGAGAGTACATTTACAACAGAAGTCAACGCTTTGACTTGTCTAGATCTGAGCATAGATCATCTCCTATAACAATGAGATCAGTTGAAGACATTCTGCTTCAACTGATCCTCCAAGGTGACTCCTTCACCTATCATCGTGCTGCATCTGGTTCTCTTGTTGCACCACTGCATACTACACCATGTTGCACTAATCATGATTATCATCATGTTTCCCATGTCCATGATCTTATTAATTATCTTGCTGCCTTTTATGTTGCATCCTCTATCATCATGCAGCCCTATGACTAAGCTGCTCTCATCTACTCTTAGCATCATCTTTCTGCCCATGCCCATCATGATCGGAGACATATCATTCTTATCATTCTCATTGTGTTGATACTGTAACCATCATTGCTCATGATCCTTGTCATTGTGAGTGCATGACTGCGGCTATAGGAATTTACAATGGCCCCATACCTTGATTGTTGTTATGACTGCATATGGATATCTCTGTGCATGACATATGAACAACGTGTAATAACATGAGCAACATTGAACATCGTATATATGAACTATGTGTAAGGGTATCTTCATGACTGCGTATGGACCCTACGTGTTATGAATTTATGACAGCATATGACTGAGAACATATGACTGATATAGTATCTCTATAAATAAATGCCAAGACTTATCTATTGACAGCGTATGGAGTAATTGCTGTAACGAATGCATTGATGTACATGATCTAGGGCTGTTGGGAAGCTGAGTGTTCCACATTTTAATGTCGAGACATGTGAAGATTACAGTGAGACCATATGACTGATATATCAACATTGCTGCCCCTCAAAGATGATAGTGTATATGTCTGGCACCCTTATATTTGACTTCGGTTCCCTACTGTGGCTTACCCTATAGCTATATATAAACTGCGTTTTATATGTTTTCATGTATAGCGTATAGGTCTCACCATGAACAGGCCTACACTATTCAATTGTTCCTTATGACTGCGGCATTTTCTTCTGCGGTTTCATGCCTGGATGGTGGCTTCATGCCTTGACTCAATTCGTAGATCACTGCACCTGATACGTCTCCATGGCCTACGTATAGGGTGTCTCTATTTACTGCGGATAGGGTTGTCTCCATTTGCCTGCGGATTCATAACCCAACGTATGTGTCTTCATTGCCTGCATAGAATCTTAAACCATGCTGCCAGCTCCTGCGTATATATATATATCTCCATTGTGGTGCCAGATCTAGGGCCTGTGTGCTAACAACGTTCCATGTATACCTGTACATGGATTCCAAAGATGAAACCCGAGTTCTATTCCTCTGTCACCTGTGAGCAACTCATGGTCTGGGCGCTGCTTCAACAAATAACTGTCTGCGGATTGTGCTACAGTTGTAAGAATAATTGCTCCAGCACATACACCGCAGAACCTTCATGAAAATTTGCTTATTTGAAAATATGATCAGATATACAGACAGAGAGAAGTACGCGGAGATGAATATATGGATTATTCAGGCATCCAAAGTCCAATCAGCCATGTGCTTCGCGGTGCACCCTTGATATTGTATAACAGCGTTTTACCATGATTGCGTTGTACTACGGCTAGGGCATTTTCATAAGGCCAACATATCACTCTTGGTGTATCACTCCTCCAAAAACCAAAGACGTGGAGAGGAGGAGATCACTCAAGAATGTGTGTTTTAACTGACATAAAATCCTCATCTATTTATACTAAAAATGTAGAGGTTGAATAGACATGTCGGTTGGGCTTCTAGAGCCTACATATGTGCTGGTCGGCTTGACTATAATTACATAAACAAAATAAATTCATATCTCCATAAATACTTATCGGAATCGGATGATCTTTGGATCAATCCTACACCTCTCAACGAGAGGGATCCAATAAAAATATCAGCTGCCATAAATAAGCCGACCTTCATGGAGTTTTGCCCTAGTTTCCAATTTAACAATATAGCACAACGCGAAGCTGTAGAACAGAGCGCGAATGCTCCAAACCACATCCAAACATCCCAAGGGTGCGAAAACCTGGTTCCAACACCCTCCCCTACTACCTCGGGTGAGACCTCAGTCTGCGCTTCGCGGGCTGTTTCCGAAAGGGCCGGTAGCTACGAGATTTTCTTGGCTAAATAATTCTTCCGAACCTGGGTCAGGCCCATATAAGCCAACACTATAATTCCCAAGGATAGAGTTGGTAAACATTACAAGTTCATTGGGGCCATTTAGTTCCATCACCACATACTTCATGTATATTTCTTGATCAACCCTTAGAATATGACCCTTTCCATTCCAAGGTAGCAAGGGATGGGACCAATCAGTTGAGAAATATCCATTCAGTCTTGTCAACTACCAATATGTCAATGACTTGTGAGTACTATGGTTTGGTAGCCATCTGAACCAACACATCTTTAATTCCTCAATTACTTTCACATTCACTCTATCTAATTGCATAATTCAAGTTCCAATTTTCTCGGGTATGGCGCGAAGCCTTTTAGCAACAATGTAAGGCATAACACTGGACGAGGCACCAGAATCTACCAAGAAATTGTGTGCGCTCATGTTGAAGATCTCAAATGTGATAAGGAAAGGTGGAGTCATGGATTTTGATTTCCTTCCTATCAGGGTTGAACTGACATCTCGGGGGGTTCGATTCATTTTTGACAGAGTGGCTTCCATAGCTGATGGTGCTTGGGCTGTACTGGGGGTACTAATAGGTATGGGCACCAACTTCTTGGTTTGGCTGGTCGGAATGGTGGGAGATTTGAAATTCTGTTCATTCATAGCTTTCAAGAGTAGATCAATTTGCTGCGTTAATTTTAGCAAATCGAAGTATGTGATCTTAGCTAGAGATTTCTTAAGATCATCCACAATGTTGTAATCAATGTTATAATCAGGGTAGGGCAGAGTAAACATACAGGTTTTTTCATTCTTAGGTGGGAGTTTACCATTTTGAGTCGCCTTCATTGTAGTCAGAGATATATTATCTTTCTGTGGATAATTCACAACTGGAGTATTCTTGGAATCCCCACTAGTTCTACCCTTCTCAACAAGAACTTTAGGAGCGGATGCCTTCAAAGGGAAAACATCTTTCTTTGTCTAGTCTACAGGCTTCATCACGTCCACAAGTGACCCCTTACTTCGTGTGTGGATTTCATTAGTGTGGATTTCTGCCGTACTATCTCCTTCATCGTCATCGTTCTCATTTGTATAGAAATCCCATAGTACATTGATTTGAGATTCTTTGTCCAAGGGCTCTTCTACTTGGTATTATTCCTCATTTTCTTGTTCTCACTCCACCTCCACTATAGGTTCTTCATTGTTAAGGAGCGATCTGATAAGAGCCAGCTCTTCCATATTTAAATTCCCTTCATTGGGTGGAGCAGGCAGTGCAAGTTGACCATGACCACCTTCTGTCTTCTTATGATAGAAATGTTTGAAAGAATTTCTGTTGTTATAATATCCTCCATTCCCACTTGTACTCTCTCTAGAATTCCTTTTCATATCGATGACTGTGTTTGTCAATTTCTTAATGATCCGATGCAAACCTCCCACATCTGTGGTATCCTTTTCTTTGATTTCAGCCCCTTTGTTATCACTCCCATTACTTTTCTTGGGTGATTAAGAGGCTTTCTTTTCTTCGGTTGTATGATGACATGCTGTGAGACTAACCATTTCATTCTTGACTTTTACTGCTTCATTGATAGCACCATGTAAGGTTTGTGCGTTACTCCTTTTGAGCCGCATCGCAGTAGGGATAGGGAGAGCATTGATGTAGAATTCCATGAGCACCTCCTTAGTAGGTCTAGTGTTAGCCGAGATTCTGTTTAAAAAGGTGTTGAACCGGATGTTAAAATCCTTGACCTTTTCTTTGGTTTCCATTTTCAAACGGGATAGTTCTAAAACTAAGGTCGTAGGTGTTTTGTCATCGCCAAAGTTGTAAAAAAAGGCGTCTTGAAAGGTGACCCATGAGGGGATCGATCCTATTCTTAAGCTAAAGTACCATGTGGAGGCCGCACCAATCAGAGTAAAAGGGAATAAGCGACATACTACATCTTCATCAGCTACTTGCAACATGCGCATGGCCAGGAAGAAAGAGTGAATATGGTTATCAACGGTGTCTCCCTACTCAGGGTCGAATTTAGGCAGTACTCTTTCTGCATTCTTGGGTAAGGGATGCTACTGCCTAAGTACCACTACGACATCCTGAGTGAGATAGGGAGTGAGTGCTCCCAGAGGATGTGGGAGTTGGTTCCCACTTGGTTGAAGCTGATTCCCACCTGGAAGAGGAACATTTGCCATATTATGGATAGGGAGGTTTTGGTTGAACGTTTATTCAAGGCGTTCTTTATTAGGATTTCCCAAATTGGGCCAGGGATTACCTTTAGAGAGTGGATCCTCAAGAATTTCTTCCCAAGGAGTGTCGATACTTTGCAAGGACTCTAGCACAATATCTTCAAGAGACGGACCTGCAAATGTCTCTTCATTTATGGAACAGATCCTTGGCTTTCTTTTAGTTGTTGGAGGTAAAGAGTGAAATATGGGTGAGAGAGGGAACGAGCATAATCCCGAGTAATTACTCTGACTGGTTGTTCCTGAGTGATAGGATACTCCCACAGTGTCTCTTCTTTGGGTGACCCAAGCACGAGACTTAGAGGGATCTCTGTTTCTTCGAAATGTGTCTTTTCCAAATGGGAGGAAGGATATTTTTGAACTTTACGATCCATGCATTAATATTTTCGAATCCATGTGCTACATTTATAGATGAAATCATAAAAAGCTGTGGACGACGGTTCAGGCCCTCCTTCTAGCGCCAATTTGTTGACGCGGTGAATGTTTGCTATGCCAACAAGGGGAACTAACCCGATTGCAAACCCCAATTAGATCTGATTTCGTTTGGAATGGCTAGTTCCGACAGGTTTTAGAGGATCCCATAAACTGTTATATGTGTTGAAATATTGCTTCTTGGAGGAAGACTTCAATTAAATCAACAAACAAAACAACTAACCTATATGTATCAAATCCTATATACACTAATTCTAACTACTTATGCTGGTCCTAACTATTCTAATCTATCCTACAGGAGCATAACAAAAGGAGGTTAAACATCATATATAGATTCTAAGTCCTAATGAATCAATTACTGGTTCACATATGAACAAGGATGTATTAAATCTTAATTGCAATCTAATTACTTATACAGGAAGACACATTCCTTTCCATACAAATAAAACTTGTAACTGATGTTTAACAAGGTCTCGAATCAACAATCACTCATGAATTAACCATGGTAACAAATCATATTTGAATAGCAAAGACTAGTCACGAACTATTTGTTATCAATATGCACAAAACAAATCACATTTATATTTATGCCAGCAACAACATCTTGATTCTAAACACATGAAAGGAGAGGGAAATGAATCTGAAGGCTCTTTCTCGACCAAACAGTCTTCTTTATTCACAATGAATCAAAAGTTGTTCTACCCAAAAAAAGTCCTCCCCTCATCTCTGGAGGTAATACTTATGCAGAAGGAAATGACCCTCGGTCTTCCCTTAACTTTTCATCTCCCCCTTTTCTTTTCAATATAAAAATAAGAATATATAGACGCAGAATAGTTGGTGTAACCGCTGACACATAAAGGGCATAACTCTTGGAGCGCTTCATTTCCCGGAGAAATGAATAGATGTCGATGAAAAGGAGAATGACTGCGTGTCATCTCTTCATGATGAAACTCGGGACAACTGCATTTTCGGAATACACAGGCAATGCGTGGAAACCCGACCGAGAACACCTAAGGCCGGATATTTAAATATAACTTCACCACATATATGAACTTTTCAAATCCGGTCATGCATCTTTTACTCCTAGCCTGCAGAGATAATTAAGATTAGCTTTATGATTACGAAACATATGGTAGAAACGCCTAAGAATAACTCTTGCCATCATTAAAACCTTATAAAATGATAAGGCGTAATGAAATCAAAAGGAGTGAGTATGAAAGAATCGACCCCTAGTTTAGCCAAGGTTGTGCTGTGATCGAGTCGCAATTGCACATTGCAATGGGAAATCACAAGCAACATCACCCCTATCGGATTTTCCTTTGAAAACCCAGACCACATCATTTTATCGGATACATCGGAAAACACGGGAAAAATCGCGGCCATACCATAAGGCCGAACTTAAAATATTATGCACCCGAGCGTATAATTATCACCGGGTCCACCATATGGTATTGCACCTTATGTATAAGCACTGGACTCTGCCGAATGTGATTTTTGATTGGGGAAGTAGACCTGAGATATATATGTGCCGTGGTTAATAATCCCATCGGATCCACCATATAAGACTTTCCTTTGAAAACCCAGACCACAAAAATTTATCGAAATACACGGGAAAACACGGGAAAACTCGCGGCCGGACCATAACACCGGACTTCAAATATTATGCACCTGGGCATATAATTATCGCTGGGTCTGCTCACCGCCCCTTTGAATATCGCATGGCTTCGCTTTCAGTGACTGTCGATTGAGATTAGCGATAGGCCAGACACGAAAAATATATATGGCGCGTTTAACAGTCCCACGGGTCCGGTATATCACAGTGCACCTTATGTATAATCCTTGGGCTCTGCCGATTACTATTTGCGATGGGCTCCAAACCGAAAATATATATGATGTGCTTAATAATATCGGCGTGTCCGCCATATCGTGGAATGCCTTATGTATGGGCCTTGGGTTGCACCGATTGCGATTTGCGATTGGGGAGCAGACCCGAAAAGTATATGTGCCATGATTAATAATCCCGGTGGGTCCGGGGTATTGCGGAATGTTGAAACTTGGGCCAATGCATGGGTTGAAAGTGTCGATTGCAATATCCGATGTGACTAGAGACTTGATCTCATCGCAATTGTTCATGAGAGACAGGCCTTTACCCTTGATCAATGCAACATGCGATATGGTATGTAATGAGCTGACTAATGATTGTAATAAGTGATAAAAGTAGGCAAAATGTGTGAAGACCGACGCAAGGCGGAAAAGGTAAGATTTACGTGCATGTGGAGTGTTTCTATTTCTAAAGCATTTCTATAGAAATAAGGATGTGGTAGAAGGTTTATGAGGATTGAATAAGTCCCGATGAAAGATATGAATGAAAGGCTAGACCGGGTTACAAATGAATCCTACTGCAAAGGTTTATTAGAGGGCCTTAACCATTGAGAATTGAAGATTTGACTTGGCACAGAGTTGAAACCACTGGGATAAAAATAGATCATTCGGAGAGTTATCATTCGGAGAATGAAAGAGAAAACTTCTAGAGGACCCATTCAAATTTTCCGCCAGAGCAGGTTTTAACAGGGTGGTGGTTGTGGCCACAACAGGCCTCAAAACATGATTTCCTATAGGATGCTACATTGATTTCCTACAGGATCCCCTGATTTTCCTACAGGATGTACAAATTTACTATAATTCATCGAATGACCAAGAAAATAAAATCCAAATTGGATGGGACAAATTTTGGTATTAACTAGGATGTCTTAGGTCCCCATTCCAAGTGGAATCAATCAAAAATACCTTTGTTAACATGCAAAAAAATAAAAAAACAATACTAGTCGAAAATCTAGAAATTCGAGAACTAGTGAGCTAGTAAATCTAAAAAATGCCTAACCAAATCAAGTGCAAAAGAAATGGGGTAATCTTTTTTATGAACTATAATGTTTTTTGATCTAATTCAAGTGGAATCAATTCGATTGAAGCTCGGTAGCATGCTCTAAAAATAGTAGAAATTTATTGTTCTTTGCTAAAAAGGAGGTCCAACAATCTAGATTTGGGAATAAGAAGACTAATCCAAGCAACTCAATTATTATTATGAACTTCAAAATATTTTCCAAAGATTAAATAATTCTTTTGATCCTACAAAATAATTTACATCAACCATTTAACTCAATCCTACAACAAGATATCATTAATACTAAGTGCATAAATAGAAAGAAATAAAAGCTAGAGACGCATGTGAATAAGCAATGAAAAGAAGGACAAAAAATGATACAAAAGGGCTCTCAAGTTCCTAGGATCGCCAAGCCCAAGGAAAATCAGAGACCTATGGAGGATAACAAGATTTAGAAGGTGAACATGACACCAATCTTCATTATTTTCATCAATAGAATTACATCCTTGCAAGAATACAATTTCTCTCCATAATAACACTAATGAAAATCTTCTCCCTAGAGGAAAATTCGACTTGGTACTTATAAAAAATGATTAGGAATCATTCCCCATGAATGGAGGAATCTTTCCCCACCAAAATACCTTGATTAGTGGATCTAGTCCCCAATACTAGGAATTTGCATTAAATGGCAAGGAACACATTCCTAGATTTCCTCAATCATTCCCTAGAGGAAAATTTGACTTGGTACTTATAAAAAATTATTAAGAATCATTCTCCATGGATGGAGGAAGCTTTCCCCACCGAAATCCCTTGATTAGTGGATTTGCTCCCTTGATTGGTGGATATGTTCCCTTGATTAGTGGAACACATTCCTAGTTTTTCTCAATCATTGGAGTTCCACAATTTGTGCCATAATTCTATAACATCTTGTCGAATTATTATTTATTATTGATCCTCCAGTAGTAGGGAACAAGTCCCTAAATTATCTCCTCCTCCAACTCTTCATAATCTGCCCAATATTCTCATAATATTCCACAAAAATAAATAATATTAGGCACAAATATTCAATTATTCATAAACCTTCCTAATGAATATATTAAAGTTAAAAATAAATTGTCTAATGCAAAAAAAGAGGTTTAATGTGCTGAAGGATGGTCATAGGCCTTAGTTTATGTTTTAAATTAGAGGCACAGGCATTAATTTATGTCTAATTTAGAGGCCCATCAATTATTCAGGGGGAGAAATTAATGGTAGGCTTCTCAAGCACTACCTTACTAAATGATTTTCTAAAAATTTTCATTATCATTGTACATACCAGTTTACTTTTCTGTCAGAGTGTGAAGTAGCTATCATAGGAGCTTGAAGCCCGAGGAGAAGGCCATAAGGCTTCTTTGACCAACTGCTAGTTTGAAAGATTCAGTTTGTTTTTTATTGTCGAAGTCAGTTCAATTTGTCGGTCAATTTTTAGTTTTGAGTTTTGTCTTTTTGTTTTTGACTCCATGCCGAATGGATCAGGCTACTTGGTCTATGATGTTCCTGACACCTCCTAAACGAGCTTCCATCTGTAGCTGGAGCCAATGTTAGTGTCTTTCAGTCCCGTGAGTCACCAATGATCAAATGTACTCTTTCAAAGTTGTTGATAGGGTTATTAGGTCAAATTGTTTTAGTTTCAAATGAAATTTGATCACTGGTTAGTACGTCTAGGTATGTTACTACTCCCTCCATTTCATGGTCCAATGCCATTTTGGTCGTGTCATCACTCATTATGATGACTCATCAGTAAATTTCTTGATCACCATCTTAGTCTCATCTCATGGTCAGTTTCATACTCCATTAGATGTCATCAATAGGTTGAGTCATCAAAATGGTCAAAAAGAGTCATGAAATCACTTATGGTTAATCATTCTGGGAGTAGTAATTAAGAAAAATAATGTGTTCAAGGAATTTTAGCCTGTTTCAACATCCTCATTCATACTTCATATACCCCCATAACTTCCCTCATAAATCCCCTCATTCCATCTAAAACCCCATTTTTTCCTTGAGAAAACCCTTAAATCCGAAGTTAAAACCCCTTTTTCCCTTGGAAACACTCATATTCCATATATGAATTCCCAAACTCTAGCCTTATCCCAAAAGTCCCTTGTATATTCCTCTATCCTCACTTCCTTTGTTATACATTGAAAGTTAGCTGAAATCCCTTTTAAATTCTAAAACTCTAGCTGAAAGTCCATTGTGTTAACTCTAGTTGCACCCACTAAAACTATATTAAAATCCTTTTAAAGCCTGCAGCCTGCAATCGACATATATTACATGAAACAATAAAGAGTGCTCCACACCCCTTCTTGATTGCGATTGTGGGATCTCACATTAAGTCCTACATCCCGGCTAACAGTACTGTAGCATTAAGTCCCACATCCTGGATAACAACCCCGCAACATTAAGTCCCACACCCTGCATTATGTCCTACATCCCGGAATCACTCTCACTCACCAATAACCCCTCGCCGATAAGTTCCCCGCTGATAAGTCCTACAACCAATAAGTCTCGGCCCCTGGCGGTAGGTCCCGACCCCCGACAATCTCACCCATCTAAATATTTTTCCCCGCAGGCCCTTGTCTCGGTTGTGATTACGATATGGTGAAAGCCCCCTTTCCGGACTCGCTAAGATATTTAATTGGATTTTGAAAAACTTCGGGTCCAAATTTGTGGTTAAGCCTCGACTAGATGCGATAAATTATAAAATGGTTCTTTATAAATTATCAGGTCCGGCCCATCGACAAAACACTATGGAAAATGGTTTAGAGCCCCTCTCCCTGTTGTGATTGTGATATATAATCGGCCTGGATCAATGACCCAGATATAATCAACTTGGATCATATATTTCTGATCAATGATTCATATTTCTTCAAGTGGTCAATATCAGTTCATTTTTTCACACCCTCGGTCACGATTTTTCACTGTCTTTTATGTAATTTCTCAAAATGAAAGACCATGACCTCCATTCATAGAGCACCAGATCCTCTGTGTCACCACCTCTCAAACAAAATTAAAAAAAATGGAACAAAAATGCAGCTCATCAGTCAAAAAGACTAACATAAGTGTTTATTCAAGGCCTTAGTTACACTAGAATGCCCAGAACAACACCAGAACTCAACCAAATAATATTTTTAGTAGTTTTGATCCATTTTTATGATTTTTTGTAACAAATATTGAAGTTTGTTTCAAGATATTTTTCTGTAAACCATTGTATAAATACTTCAGATTTAGAAGTATTAGAGCTTGGACATCATTGAGTGAAAGGCTTGGAGCTTGTACTTATCATATTTTATAGGAAATCAAAGGATAGTTGCAGCTATAGTTTTATACGAATGATAAACAAGTCTCTTTTCCATATCTTCCTTCTTTAGTGATTTTCCTAAGAGGTTTTAAGAAAAATTCTTTTAATTAAGCTTTGTTTTTTGTAGGAATATCATTTTGTGCACTCAATCTTCTGATAGATGAATTCATGATTTCCATGCTCATTTTGAATATTTTCTTTTTTCACTCTACACTACATCGACAAAACCCCAAATTATCACAAAAGAATACCTACCTTTCTCCTCTATATATCTTGCAATTGAAACCTTTGATCTTTTGACCTAGTTCCCCGATTTTCACTCCTGATCCAGTAAAACCCTGAATTTCAAAACCCTAGAGCTGAAACAAACCTAGCCTGATATCTTTTTCCCACTCCAATCATATTTGGCTATGTGCTTTATAGAGAGAGCCCTCTCTGGTTTAGTAGGCTAGTTTCTGAACCCTAAGTGGTTTGAGGTTACCTCCGTCAATCTCCTTTCTTAGCCTTCAGATATCATGGATGATAACCGATCGCACAAGATGGCTTTACTTGAGAATTCTATTAACCCATTTGGGATTCCCTCTGGAATTTGTCAATTGGATCATGTGTTGCATTACCAAGGTATCTTTTAGTGTTCTCATCAATGGATCTTCCTCCCCCTTTTTTCATGTAGAGAGGGGTCTTTGACAAGGCTGTCCCCTCTCCCCTTTCCTGTTCTTTCTAATCATGGAAGGCCTGAGATGGCGCATTTCAGAATAACGTAGATAGGGATGTCTCCAGGGTATTAAGATCACCAACAATTGTATCCTAACACATTTACTTTTTGTAGATGATGTTTTAATTTTTCTCAATGGGGGCATTGGTGATACATCAGTCTTACAATCTATTATGCATTTATTTTGTTTTTCTACTGGTATGGAGTGTAATGCCTAGAAATATACTATTACATCTTCAGGATTCTCACCTCATGAGATCCAATTCACTCTCCATAGATTCCCTTACTCTCTCCTATCATTGGATGATGGTTTGAAGTATCTTGGGTTTCGACTTAAACCCCTTCATTATAGGATTGTTGATTGGACTTGGATGGTAGCCAAGATTGAAAGAAGACTGAACATTTGGCATCACAAATACCTCTCCATAGCTGGATGATTGGTATTAATTAAATTTGTATTGGAAGCGACTTCGATTTAGTGGATGTCCATGGCCTGGATCCCAAAAGGCATACTCTCACGGATCCAACAGTTGTGTTGTAGATTCTTATGGAAAGGGAAATAGGATGGTCACATATATTCATGTGTTCGTTGGGATTTGATTGCACTTCCAAAGAAATGGGGTTGTTGGGGACTAAAAATGCTTGAGTCCTTCTCCAAAGCACTTGTTGCCAAAATGGGTTGGCATATTCTCATGGCTCATAGCTTATGGATTGAGGTTTTTTATCAAAAATACTTCTGGCCCCTTCGTACACTTGATTGGATTCAGTTCCCTACTCGGAACAAGATAGGAATATCATCCATATGGAGAGTTGTATTAAACTATCTCTCTTATGTTCGAGATGGATTGGCCTGGAGAATTAGGTCGGGTTCCTTAATTCGTGTGGGTATGGATCCATGGTCTAGTAGTGGTAATGGTTTCAAACTACCACCTAATCTCATCCAATATTTATCTAATGTTGGTATTATCTATCTTGATAAAATTGTAGACCCATAATACACTAATATGTTTTCTTAGGCTTGGAAATCAACATTACAACTTGGCATATTTTACATTTGGCATCCTGACTGGCTCAATTATACTAATGCACTTACTGAATCACATGTTAGGATTCTTGAAGGTGAAAATGAACTTATTTGGGCACATGCTAAGCATGGTCATTATACTCCCAAAGAAGGCTACCCTGTTAAAAACATTGCACACAAGCCACCAATCTCTGACTGGTGGTGAAGTTTATTATGGAAACTAAAAATCTCCCCCCCGCACCAAACTCTTCATGTGGAATGTTCTATGCCACAAATCTCCCACAGGTGAAACTTATGAAGTGACCTTTCCATGGCCCTAGTTGGTGCTTTTTATGTCGAAAAGCCTCTGAATCCATTAAGCATCTCTTCCTTCACTATCCCACCATCATGGAATTTTGGGCCCTGATTCTCTCCTCTCTCTATTACCTTCAGATGGCACGGAAATACCATCCTTGAAGCTTGGAATTCATGGTGGTCATCGACTCATCCTCACAAAGCTAGAAATCTCGTATTATTTTTCTACTGGGATATCTGGATGACTCGGAAGAAATACATTTTTAGTGATATTATGCTTCAATGGAACCAGGATTCTGTACGTGTCTTGTCCATTTATTCCAATATACTTGAGGATGATAGACCTGCTCCACATCGATCCATTACCCCTAAAGTTATTGACAAAATATTTCCTTGGGCCTATTTCGATGCATCTGCCCAGGCACAGGGATATGGGGGGGGATTTTTATTAAACCTATCAGAGAACCATTTCTTTAAAATTCAGATGGGTTTGGGAAATGCTACCAATAAATTTGTAGAATTGATCACACTTAGACATCTTTTGCAATTTGCTTTAGAAAAAGAGTGTAGTCACCTTCAAGTTTTTGGTGACTCCAAGATTATTATAAATTAGTTCAACAACTTATCTATCTACCATGCACACACACTCAAGAACATATTGGATGATGCACTACTTTTAAGGTCCCAATTTGACTCCATTGTTTGTCATAATATCTATAGGGAGCACAACCAGATTTCCAACCAGCTATCCAAGGAGGTTCTAGTCACACCACGGGGCCTATGGATGATTCAGGAGCAGAAGGATATGGACCACTATCAGTACTATCATTGTCCATACATCGATCACAGAATATAGGGGCCCAATAGGGCCTGTTTACATGATTTTTGAGCTACTGCTAGTAATTATTTCACAGAACAGTTTTATGTATATATTTTATTTTTGATATGTAATTATGAACATACTATTAATATACCCTACAAGGTTTTTTTTATATGAACATCTGAATGGTGGTTTGCCACAACTTATAACATATGCTTCTTCAAGCATCTAGAACATGTAATTTTCAAATATTAATTGAAATTATGATTTTTGCTTGGGGAATATATCTATATCTATATCTATATCTATATCTATATATATATATATATATATTATATTATTATATATATATATAATATATATATATATATATATATAATATATATATATATATAATATATATATATATTATATATATATAGAGAGAGAGAGAGAGAGAGAGAGAGAGAGAGAGATAATAAATCCTCACATATAAATATGTTCAAGATATCATATGAATCAAGACCAAAAATAAATTTGTAAAATTGAGCAATTCAAAGTTAATACTTATTTTAAGGAGATCCAATTTGAACTCCACCTTAGTCAAAGAGACAAAGTAAATGGAAAAGCATAAATATGTATTCCAAAAATAGTTAATTTTCAAAGATAAGGGTATTTATCTATTGTTCATTTGGGTATATATATTGTTGTAGTGGCTACAACCACCCTCCAAAATTTTGCCTTAGCTTTGTTTTGGAGCCTTCCTACCAACCATCCTTAGTAGCATGTCTTGCATTGTCTAAGTACATAGGCTTCAACTGAGTTTTACTAGCTTATCAGCCTGTGTTGGTCAACTTGTTTTCCTCCCACCTGCAGGCTGACATTTGGACTTAGTCATTTTTCTGGTTGAGGTACTCACCAAGAAAATAGTGAAATTCTGGAGGGGAAACAACTTTCCCTCTAGAAATTGCGCAATCTAGCTGGGCTCCAAAAATGTGCTATCCAGCCAGGAAAAATTCCCTCTGGAAAATGTATAATTTAGCCCAACACTGGGCTTCAAGTCAGAAATTGCACAAATCTGACTGACAGCTAGGGCCTCAATCCAGAAATTTCACAATGCAAGAGGGACAACCAGTCTTGCTCACCCCAGAAACTACGCAATTTTCTTTGCTAGGCTTGCAGACTGTTGCATGTGCTCCTTGGTTGATGGGTCCCCTCCAGGACTGAATAATATTGATTTTCATACTTGGGCTACTTTTCTCAAAAAAGAAAAAAAAGAGAAAAAGAAAAAAATCATCCCTAGATTTTAGGGATCTATTTTCAGTCGCTGGAGGTTACATGCAAATATCGTTTTAGAAACTTCCCGCCAAGTTTTGCTTTTTCCTAGATTTGTGGCATGCGTGTCATAAGCCTCATCCTTATCAAACTTATTTATTTGACACTACAGAGCTCATTCCTCACCTCGATATTGGAGCTCTGATATCCCACATCGCATCTAGGAGTCTTTAACACGTTCAACTCATCTTTTTCCGGGTAATTCTACTTTTCATTTCTTTTGCTGCTTTTTTGTCTCTTTTTTCATTTCACTTTGTGTGAATTCTATTTGCTTGGTTTTGTTGCATGCCTACTGTCGTTTTAATGCAAGTTAGCTTGTAGAAGCACAACTTCAAGTTTTTCATTGCATCTCATTGCTGTCGCATGCATGACACTATTTCTGCACTAACGATCACCATTGTGGTGACCCACTTCACACACATGCTTATTTTCCCGTTTTATGAATATTTCACTCACTGTTTGAATGCATGATCATTCACTCTTCTTTGCAATCAGCTTCACCATGCATTCAATTTTTTTTATGTATTCAGTCGCCCGTCATTAGGTCTGGGCTGCCTTGGCCTGGACCTTGCCTTGCCGGGCTAGCAATGCACATTTCTGAGAGTGAAGGCTCTGCCTTACTCCCATAAAATGCACAAATTTTTCCCAGCACTAGCCACCAAGCTTGCTTTGTGCAATTCTAGGAGGTAGTGCCTTGTTGGCCCAAGAAATTACACAATGCTGTTTGTTGGATTTGCATGTCGTTGCTGACTGAAACTATGCATTGCACAATTTAAGTCCTCAACATAATAGTATGGATTGTACATTGTGTAGTTCCAGTAGTCATTCAGCCTCTTGAAATCCAGACTATGCCTTGCACAATTTTCGCAGTCAGTCTCCCAGCCTCTTGGTGAAAATGCACAATTGTCCTAGTCACTCACCTAGGTATGTTGCATGTCAGTCCTCAAAGTTGTGTTGGTTTTCAACTGACAAATTGCTTTCCATGAGTGTTTCTATGTCTCTAGGTATCATAAGTGTTCATCCGTCTCTCAACACTTCAGGTATAATGGCCTCCAAGAGAGCAGGGTTGAAGGACATCGTTGAAAGTGAAACTGGAGATGTAGTCGAATAAGTGTCTATGAGCTTGCCTATCTACGAAGATACCAAACCGTTCATAGAAAAAGATATCAAGATGAAATTGAAAGGCATCAATGATACATTCTCAGGCATATTTAAGGAAAATTTGGAAGACCACAAGGTCTATGTCAATATTCACAAGTTTGGCTTGTACTAGATTATATGCAGGTATCCTTCATTTCCATGCTCAGAGATGATCCACTAGATTGTCTCACACACTGATCCCAAGACAATGGTGTTGAGCAGTGCAAGTGGAACACAACTTACTACCTTCAGGGTGAAGGACTTTCAAGAGATGTATCACTTGCCATAGTTGGTGATTACAATGGAGAAACCCTTCAACAGACCCAACAAAAGTGAAAACTCAAGAGATATATTGAAGAGCTGGGTGAAAGAGCCAGCCAAGTTTAGGACAACACCCAACTAGGTTTATAAGGTGAAGATACTATGAAAGTCATATCAGTACTTGGTCATCTTTTCATGCTGCTTATACGGCCAAGAAAACATAGAGACCTTCCTGCAAAGTTGGGTGATTGGACCAATTGGCCAATGAAGGAAGACCTTGTAACTAGTCCGACATGTTGGCTCTCAGGTTGAAGGAACAGGTGAAAAATTCCCGAAATCATCCCAAGGGTCGACAAGCAAAGATATACATGTCCGAATACATACTAGATGTAGTCTGTGCCCAAAAGAAATTCCCAGGATTGGGTTGGGCATGGACACCTTCGAAAACCTCTGTGCACACTTTTGCATATTGTTCTCTGAAAGTAGCTTCCGTGGAGTTATCATACAGTTGTCAGACCACTTTGTCACCCCACTGTATAAAATGATATTTGAGCAGGATCCACCTTGCATGCCACAGGCAACGATGGAGGCCTAGATCGACATAGCAGATTGGTATGCCTCACCCTTGGGCACCTTCGTATGGATGTACACCACGGAGAAGGCTATACATGTTTTACCAAAGTTTTCCATGGACAAGCTTGTCATGCAAGATGTGTCATATCACATCTCGACAGGGTTGTAAGCAAGACTGCACAGGAAGAAGAAGGCACCTTGACATGCTCTTCCTTTGTAGATCAGGTTGTATGAGATACACAATCTCAAGCATGCTGAGGCCAAGACAGAGGAGTTCAAGAGATTCACCTTTGGCACCAGAAGTTTCAATCTGTATGACCCAAATTTCTTATTGAAGGACCACTGTGTGAGAGTGCAATTTCCTTGGATCCATGGGGCGTGTCATTGGCCCAAGGAAGACCCATGGAGATACTGTTGTCACTTCGCTTGGATCAATGAACCAGTTGGCATAGATATAGAGTGGCTAGCGAAGAAGAAGGAAGTAGCATCTTAGAAAGCATCATCATCAGAATCAATAGAGGGTAAGAGATCTGTGCGTGACAAATGCAAGAGAAAGGTTGTTGATAGCGCAAAGGCAGAACAAAGCTTCAAGTTAAAAGCAGATGTACTTGTGTTGAAAGCAGGTTTGGAGATTGAGGCTAAGAGGCAACAACGTGACAAGAGGATCACGTAAAGGCTAAGAGATAAACAGAGGATGGAGGAAATAGAAAAGGAGTTGCAGGAGTTGAAGTGGAAACTATGGGAAGAACCGAAGCTACGTAGAAGAGAGAAGGAAGCATAATAGAAATAGGTAAATCAAGAGGTGCAACATGCACATATTAATGAAACTGTGCCCATACACGTTATAGACTCATCCGAGTAGCTGACATAGAGTAGACAGGGTGAGTAGTCGCAGGAGCAGGACTTAGTTCAAGAGATCGAGCAGATGCTAGAATAGATGGAAACATACATGGTTCAACCAGAGTCATATCAGGATATTGACCTCATGCCTAGAAACCAAGAGGTCACCCCACTGGCTTCACTAGATCTAAAAGCAGAACAAGTACCAAGTGATCAAGGAGAAACAAAGATCCTTGAAGACAATCCGGAAGTGAAGATGCACAACATATCTTTCGATGAGTCACAACACAAAGTTGTGCAGTTCCCAAGAGTGCCCACTTTGGATGTTCATATATATCATATGCAGTTTGAAGAACGAGTGATCGTATCTGATGTGCAAAAGCATACAATAGCATTGGCTGATGCTACCATAGCATATGCTGAAGGCACCATCTCGAGTGTTAGATTCTTGATAACTGAGAATGATGGTATAGCTAAGGAGTTACAAGTGGCCAAGAAAGGAGGAGAACATGTTACATCATCCGCCAAAGCAAAGTTGAAGAGAGCGATATTGGATGAAGTATCATCCATTGAGACAGTCATTCGGACATTGTATTCTAGATTCGTCACCATGCATAAGTCAGTTTCCATCTCAATGGTTGGTAGCAACGCTGTGCTAGGAGAGGACGAATCTTTTCAAAACTACATACTTTTGTCAATCACATGCAAACATGGAAAATGAGGTACAAAGGAGCCCCATTACACTTGCCAAAGATAATGAAGCCAAATGCGGTAGTGTTAGACAGTAATTTGTCACTGGCCTCATATCCCCTGATCTCAGATAAAGTCAGTCTCTGAGTGACATCTCCGATGTATCATACATCAAATAAATGTGTCCACATCTTCCTACTCCTTCAAGAAGATGTTGTGGCCAGCAATAACCACCCTTCTTATTTAGTGTTATTACTAATACTAAATAAGTGGGGACCCTTAGTAAAAATTTAAAAAATTAATTAGTGCTTGTATTTCCTTTTTAGTAAAACTTACCATCATAAACTTAGGAAAATACCCTTGAAAAATCTAAAAAGTTTAAGTTTCATGATAAGGTAAGAAAAAATATTTCCTTACTGCAAGGATAATTTTAGGGGCAAATGCCCTTTGGCGAAATTAAGGGGTTTTATATTTTTAGTGGGCGAATATTTCGTATCATAGTACATTTTTACAAATCACCTCAAATAGCCCACCTTATTTTAAGGGAGAGGGTAAAAAAGGTAAATTTAGCCCTTGAAATTAGGACTTACAACCTTCCATTCGCCCAATTTCAAGCATAGGTTTTATTTAAGTGAATCCATTCGCCCATTTTCAAGAATAGGTTTTATTTAAGTGAATCCTATGGGCCAAATACCATATTTATAAAAGAGGTATGGTAAATTAATAAAAATATAAATAAATGAGAGGTATGGTAAATAAATAAAACATTTTTTATATTTACTCCATAAGTCACCTTATATACATGTAAGGGTGTAAACAAATAAAAACATAAGTAAAGTGGAGGTATGGTAAATAAAGAAAACGTCTTTTTATACTTACTCAAAAGGTATGGTAAATAAATAAAAATATAAATAAACTAGACGTATGTAAATAAATGAAACCTATTTTTATATTTAGTCCATAACCCTCATTCTATTTATGAAGGCTCAAGAAAGAGGTTTTATTTAAGTGAATCCTATGGGCCAAATACCATATTTGTAAAAGAGGTATGGTAAATTAATAAAAATATAAATAAACGAGAGGTATGGTAAACAAATAAAACATTTTTTTTATATTTACTCCATAAGTCACTTTATATTTAAGAACACTCAAAAAAATAACCCTCATTCTATTTATGAAGGCTCAAGAAAGAGGTTTTATTTAAGTGAATCCTATGGCCAAATACCATATTTGTAAAAGAGGTATGGTAAATTAATAAAATAAATAAAATAAATAAACACGAGGTATGGTAAACAAATAAAACATTTTTTTATATTTACTCCATAAGTCACCTTATATTTAAGAACACTCAAAAAATGGGTTATATTTAGGTAAAAACTATGGCCAAAATACTATGGGACAAATACCATGGACTAGATTGTTATTAATACCATGCAAAAAACCATTATTAACCCTAATATTAGAATTAATAAAAATAAAAATGGCACATGGTATTGACCCATGGTATTCACCAAAATGGAACATGGTATTGACCCATGGTATTCGCCTGGAATGTAGCCTATTTAAATGGGGGAATTAAACCAGCATGTAGCCTATGCTAAGATTCACTAGGACTTTACAAAGTTTTATTATTTAGTGAAAGACTCGCCAACATCTTACAAGATTTTATAATTGAGTAAAATATTCGCCATGCCTGGTGAGAGATTCGCCAAAAAATTATATATACATATTATATTAATGATAAAATCGCCTTCCATTTTTCCTATATACCATGGAGATTCGCCCATTTATTATATTTATAAATTTAGGGGGGGTTCTTAAAATTTTCCCTGTTCCTTAGGAAATATCGCATCGCAAAAAGATAATGGATACCTCCTTACAAGTAGAACTCTAGGATTGCGAGAATGCGATGCAAAACTACACATTAAGAAAACATTTATCGCATCGAATGTCTAAAAAATCACTTACGCTGAAAAACTTTAAACTACCGATATGCGATGGCGCATTTCACAAATCACATTTCGCAGAAAATAGATTAATGAATGATTGACATATATTGTGCTCCAGCTATTTTCGATATAGTGATGTTGCGATTTTGCAATATTGTGAATTTGCGATATTGCAATATAGCAAGTTAGCAACCTTGCGATGTTGCGATTCTGCGATGTTTTGAAGCAAATCGCAAAATCGCTTCATCGCAGATCTTTCGGGCTCATTGTTCAAAAAAGTATTTTCCATAAATCGAGACCTAGTTATGCGCTTTAATGCTAATTAATGAGTTAGTTGCTAGTCATTAATGGAATATGGTTTTGTGCTTATCAAAGAGCCATTTCACGTAAGGTGGTATATTTTATATGTCTTCAGCATTTAAAACTTTCCCGTCACCTTTCCTTATCATCATTCTCACTTCACTTGTAAATTGCAGGAACAGAGAACAGAGAAATATACAAAGCAGTACGCAAGATATTATGGGAAAGAAAGGAAAATCCCCGAGCTCTGACGACAAATAAATGACGCCCCTATATACAAACACTGGCTGTAACAGAGACGCTGGCATTACTACTTGGGAAGGCATGTATAATCTACTTGAAGAAGAGAATCCCAAGGTGATGGAGGTTACGACTACTGCAGGTTCACAAGGGTCTTCTGAGGCATCAGTTGCAGATTTAGCTTGTTTGTTTTTACACCAGATAGCGACGAGGCCCAAAATTCTCCCATACACAGACATGGTTAAATGGGTACTGGATAGCGCTAACATAAAAAAAAAGACAATTTAAAACTCAGGGTCAAGAGCTTACAGAATCATTATTTTCACAAAATTTGAGCTTTATATCCGCTAAAAGAAAACGCGCAAAAGGCGAAAAACGCACCAAGGAAGCCCGGATCAAGAAATGGAGGCAGTTTCCAATGCACGATTAGCACCTAGAAATGGAGGCAGTTTTGCATCGCTGGGCAAAACTTCTTGAAAAGGAAAGCTTCTAATTACTCAGTCACCTGTAAGCCCAGAAATTTGTAAAAAGAACGCTAAAGGTTAAATAAAAAGTAAAACTTGAATCCTAAAACCAATAGTAATTGTCTGAAACATCTTCAATATGGTATGTACATATGAACAACAATTACAAACAGGCTGGAGACAGAAGGCTCAAGAAAAGGCATAATCAATCAAAAGATTAACTAAGTTGAATTGGGATTCTTACTGGGCGTATTTGGTAAAACCACACAGCCAGTGCATGACTCTCAAGTGTATCATCAATTTTGCTGAGAAGATGGTGCCAGCTCTTGCCGATTCTGTTTTCACAGCATAGCTAAAATCAGAAGTTGGCCAACTGACTCTTCTCAAACAAATGCTGAACGCGTGCTATTTCAATGAGCAGATATAGAAATAATTAGTTAGTAGTTTTAATTTTAGTTTTAATTTAGTTTTATTTTTGCCTGAAATGAGGACGGTCATTTAAACCACATCCTACATTTTTGTAATAAGTTATTTTTAGATTTAGTTAGTAGTATTTAAACCCTTCTCATGCATTTAGAGAAGGGTCCTGAAATTTATCAAAAACTTGTCCTCAGAACATGCACTTTTGTACCCTCCGAGGAGGTTTTGATGAATGAATGGAACAGGATTTATTGATATCTGCATTTAATATCTACTACTGATGTCGCACTTCTGTACTCTTAGTGGATGTTGGATTAAGAAGAGATAAATCATTATCGCTTGAAGCTCATGAGTAGAACTAGTTATAAATGGTACTTTTATCTCTTAACTATTTCTGCCTTTGTGTCAAAGTGATATTTATGTTCAGTTGTTTATATATTGATGCATGAATGCTTGAGTTATCATTTGGCACTTCTGTATGGTGATAGCTATTTATTTATGCTTAATGTATGAGTAACTTATTATGCGATATGTTTTTCACAACTGTTTCATCTAACTTTTTATACGAAGTGGTTCATCTTTATTGAATTCTTTTCTCATAACAGTTGAATGATCTTTATTATTGATTGTTATCTGAAATCATTTTAGATCACATAATAGAAGGATTACACCCTGGGTTAGTGTAGACTTAGATATTTCTGCTTATTAGAATACAATTTTCATGTTATTAGATTAGAGTTAGAATTAGAGCATCTCACTTAGGAACTTTTAGAAAGGAAATATCAATTCTTCACACACACAAACACACACATAAATTGGGAAACTGGTCCCATATTCCCAGTCGGACCCACTATACCAAATGGAAAAGGAGCTGCTAACCAAGGTCCGAACTGGGTGGGTATCCCCCTTGTTGTAGACCCGATTTTTGGGGCTTCAACATATTTGGCGCTAGAAGGAGGGCCTCGAACTGTGAATGGCAAGCAAGTCTAAATCTAAATACCATTCTGAGAGTAAATCACCCTCACCATCTCCCCCGACTTCTCCATTGCATTTATAATCTTTAAATCCAGAGCCAGAAGTCGCAAGAGCAACAACCGCTACTACAAACCCTGACATTTCAGAACAATCTACTATTGAACCTCCTGAAGTTGAATCTTTGATTCAAAAAATTCAACGATTTTCTATATCTCCTCAAAGGTCTGATAAATCTCAAGGCAGCGTGACTTCACAATATAACCCTGCTCATCCTCTTACCAGATTAAAGAGTGAAAAATTTGGCGTTCAACCAAACAAGTTACCTCTACCCACAAGGAAGAGAGCAAGGAAATCTCCTAAAGGGTCCGATAGCGAGACTCTTTCATCATCATCATCCATCTCAACCTCTCCACCATGAAGTCAACCATCCACTCCCCCACTTCAGATCATTGTTCATCAGTCCACCTGTGCTCCCACATCTCCTTCTCAATCATCTGGAGTCGTAATATCCTCATCTTCTCAACCACAGGGATCATCTTCTGCACTTTCCTCTGTTAATAGATAAGCGATGGCCCAATCTCCATGGAATAACCCAGGGGCAGTCTTAATGCCTGCACCCTTGAGTCAGTTACCGGTCCATCCTGAAAAATGGCTCCCTAAGTTTAATCCTGAGGTAGGCATGCTAGCGGAAGAACATATAAATAACTTTATGCTATCCATAAATCTCAATGGAGTTACCAACGAAGACGCTGTTGTTCAACTTTTTCCTTATACTCTGCAAGGAGTAGCCAGATCATGGTATTTTTCATTACCATCTAGATCTATCACTAGTTGGAATATCTTCCAAGAATAATTCCTTATTAAGTTTGGTGATGATAGGTCTACGACGACATTGATCAACGACCTGTCTAACCTTAGGGCTGAGTCAAAAGAACCTATCAAAGATTTCAATTCACGTTTCAATAAACTGTTAAACAAAATTCCTACTGCTTCCAAGCCTAGCGAAGAAGTGTGAAGTGAATGGTACATCACTGCTTTACCATCAAACATAGCAATCTTTGTTGATAGGGCTAACAAAACAACTTTAGCCAAAAATATGAAAGAAGCAATAGCAGTAGAGAAACGTATTATAGCCCTAGAAAAGAAAAACGCGATAGAAGAATGAAAATCCAAGAAGGTTACTTTCAAGGAAGATCCCAAGAAAAAACAATCGAAAGATCCATTCGATTTAGAAGGATTACAAAAAGTTTTGAAGACCATGTCTAACGAGATGATCTACATTAAGAAACAAGTGGCAGAAACCTCTTCTAAAAAGCCGTACAAACCTTTTAAAATAAACCCTTCGACCGATTCCAAACCCCCTAACGCTATTACAAGTGTTGAATCCGAAGAAGAAGAAGAGGAAATCGCTACTGAAGAACATATCGATGAAGAAGAAGTTGTAGAGTTACAAGGTATGTGGGATTTCATCCTCCCAGATGAAGAGGATCAAGAGGCATCCCCGGTTAGTACTCGCAGTAGAAATCAACTTGATCCTCCTCAACCTACACCTAAGCCAAAGAGTGCAAGCTCGATGACTAAGGATAAAGTGGCAGCCAATAAAACGACACCTAAAGCAACTCAAACCAGCCCAGTCCAAACAGACCCATCAACTCCATCTAAAACGTTGATCGTTTCAGATGAAATGGAGTATAATATCATAGAAGACATGAAAAAGACTAGGGCCAATATCACTTTTTATGAATTGAGCAAGTTAAAACACCAGCAAAAGATACTTTTGAAAGAATTACATGCTGTACCAGTTGCACCTTTGCCCGCCGCTGTAATCTCTCAAGCTTCCCATGACATGGGAAGACCTCCAACTAATGCAATTAATAAAGTTGATCCAAATGATATCGCCTTAATTGGAGGAAGATCGAGATCTCATACTCCCCCATTTCTTCTTACTTATGAAATTTTCAATAAAAATTTGCATAATTTCTTAGTGGATTCTGGAGCTTCATCGAATATTTTACCAAAGTCAATATGTGCAAAATTGAACGTTCAACCACAAAAATCCACTGTGCGCATAGTTCAATTAGATCGATTGCAAGTCGAAGTGATTGGCGAATTAAATCAGGTTACCATAAGGCTGTCATCCAACCCAAAGGTATGTCAAGTTATCGACATTTTAGTTGCTGATATTCCAGAATTTTATGGCTTAATTCTTAGCAGAGATTGGTCAGAAAAACTTCATGGATACTTTGCAACTGACTGGTCGCACATGTGGCTCCCTTACAATGGTAAACCAAATCAAATAAAAGTTGAGCGGGAAAGACATCAGAAATACATAGTAACAGAACTGGAGGGAGAAAATGAACCAGTAGCATACAACAATAACATCATTGGCAACTACTCAGTAGATTCTTTCCTAGGAAATTTTAATGCTCATACTTCACCTTACTTAGAACATTCTGTTTTATCTCAAGTAGAAAATTTCTCTCAAACAGATAGTTCTAAATGTATTAATTTTATAGATAGTCCTGTAAATAAATCTTTATTTTGGAAATTATTTTTTGACAGTTCTAAATCTAACGAAGTAGTAGGAGCAGGATGCGTGTTAATAAGTCCATAGGGAGATAAAACTATGCTCACTTTCAGACTCGAATTTGATTGCACCAACAATACCGCAGAATACGAGGCTTTAGTCCAAGGGTTATACAAAGAAATCAGATTAGACATCAAATACCTTCAAGTTTTCAGAGATTCTGAAATTGTAATCAGACAGGTACGTAATACTATACATTGTTTATCAGGTCATTTAAAACATTACCACTCTTTAGTTCAAGATCTGACTGAACATTTTATAGCATTTAATATTTCATCAATTCCCAGACTCCAGAATGCTAGTGCAGACCTCTTAGCTAACGTAGCTTCCAAGCTCATTCCTTTAGAAGATTTTAGCCCTGATCGATTTTCAATTGAATTAATTTTTAGACCATCTATTCCTGATAACATTACCAATTGGAGGATTTTCAACGACGATCCTAATATCGTGAGTTTCCTCACATCTGAAGGACCCTACACCAATCAAATAATTGATGAAGACCAACATGACCGACAATTGCAACAAGATAGCACTAACAATGCCATACCTAAGTTAGTAGTCAAGTTAAAATACCTTTATGATTTGAAAGATCGGTTTAAAAGATCTACCAATTCAAAACTCCAAAGTTCAACTTTTAACTATGAATTAGTAAATCTAGGAACTGATACCAAACCACAGAATATCAATCTAGGCCTTGGTCTAGCTCCTAAAGAAAAATTAGTGTATATTCGTCTCTTGAGACAATACAAAAGTGTCTTTGCTTGGAATTACGATGAACTCAAAATGTACGACACCTCCATCATCCAACATACTATTCCAATGACAGACGATGAAAAACCTGTCCAACAAAAGTTGAGAAAGATCCATCCCAATCTAGAAAACCAGATCAAATCTTAACTCAATAAGTTATTGAAAGCCAAAATAATTTTTCCTGTTCGACATTCCAAATGGGTTTCCAATATGGTCCCTGTTAGAAAGAAAAACGGAGACATTAGAATCTGCATTGACTTTCGAAATCTTAACAAAGCCTGCCAAAAGGATAATTTTCCTTTGCTTCCCATGGAACAAATACTGCAGGCAGTCGCGAGGTCAGAATTAATATCATTCTTGGATGGATTCTCAGGATACAATCAAGTGTTGGTACATCCCGATGATCAATTAAAAACCACATTCAGAACTAAATGGGGCACATACACATATCAAAAGATGCCATTTGGTCTGATTAACGCTGATGCCACATTTCAGAGAGCCATGGACATTGCATTCAAGGGTTTAGTTAATAAATCAATGGCAATCTATTTGGATGATATAACTGTATATTCCAAAAAATGAAACAATCATCTTAGAGATTTAAAACAAATCTTCCAACGTTGTCAAAGGTATGGAATTTCACTTAACTCGAAAAAATCCTTTTTCACATTAAGTGAAGGAAAACTTCTCGGATTCATAGTGTCAAAATATGGAATTCACATTGATCCTAATAGGATCAAGGAGATTTCCGCAATACCCCTACCTCACAACAAGAAAGCCATGCAATCTTTTCTTGGCCAGATTAACTTTATAAAGAGATTTGTTCTAGATTTTTCAAGAATCGTGTCTCCTTTACAAGCAATGATTAAAAAGAACTCAAACTTTAAATGGGGCCAAGATGAATATGAGGCATTCAATCTGATCAAACAAGCAATTGTTAATGCTCCATCTTAGGCAACTCCAAATTTTTCCGATCCTTTTATTTTATATACATTTGCCTCTGATAGATCATATGCTGCGATACTCACTCAAGCAAATCAAGAAAAGGCAAAAGCCCCAATTGCTTTTTTCAGTTCCAATTTACAAGGGGCTGAGTTAAATTATTCAGATGTGGAGAAACAAGCTTATGATGTTTTCAAAGAAATTAAATATTTCAGACCTTTTTTACTCAAAACACATACAAAAATCATAGTACTGTTTCCAGCGGTAAGAGATCTTCTAGTACAGAAGGATGTGGGTGAGAAAAGAGCCAATTGGGTTACTGCCTTACTGGAATATGACGTAGAAATCAAACCAACAAGTATTGTAAAAGGTCAAGGCTTTTGCAAAATGCTGGCTGGAGCATCGCTTATGTCCGAAATTCCATTTGTAGAGATACAAATGTACGAGGTAAGCCTAAACGATGTTGAGTCATTATACGCTAATATCATTTATTATCTAAAGAATGGATACGCTCCTTCAAACCTCGATCATAACAAGAAAAGAGCTCTAAGGTTGAAAGCCAAACAATATCAGCTCGTGAACGATGTTCTCTTTAGAATAAATTATGATTATATTCTCCTTAGATGTCTTGAGAAATCTGAAGCTGAAAAAGTCTTGCAGGAACTCCACAATGGGCCAGCAGGCAGACACTATGCTGGAGGCGCTACTGCTCATAAAATCTTACGCTCAGGCTATTACTGGCCCACATTATTCAAAGACTCACATAACTACGTGAGGAAATGTCAAGTCTGTCAAATTGCTGCTGGGAGACAGAAGAAACCATCCTTGCCACTACAACTAGTTAACATTGAGCAGCCTTTCAATCAGTGGGGATTGGACATAATAGGTGAGATCGTTCCTCACTCTTCTAAAAAACACCTTACAACAACAGATTACTTTACTAAATGGGTAGAAGCAGTTCCTCTCAAGACAGCTAATGCCGAACACATCATTGAATTCATAGATCAATTCATAATCACCAGGTTTGGGTTGCCTTCTTCTTTAATGTTCAATAATGCATCATATTTTTCTGGTAATGTGATGATTGAATTTGCATTCAAAAGGGGTTTCAAGCTTAAATACTCTGCCAATTATTACCCACAAGGGAATGGGTTAGCTGAATCTATAAATAAGAACTTAATCAGAACCATTAAGCGAACCATTGATCAAAATCACAAAAATTGGCACAAGTCTTTAATATATGCTTTATGGGCAGATCGAATGACGCAGAAAGCCTCCATTGGAACTTCTCCCTTTAATTTAGTTAATGGGAAAGAAGTGGTTTTTCCAACTCATTTAGCAATCCCCTCTTTGGCCTTAGTTCAATATATTGATGAAGCACCAACTTCCTCCTTACAACTAAGGCAACTAGAAATAATTAAGTTAGAAGAACAACGAGAAAAGGCTGAAATAACTCATGCTCATCACCAAGCATTAGTGAAAACTTCCTTTGATTCAAGCATTATATCCAGAAAAGACTTTCAGACGGGAGATTTAGTTCTAAAATGGGACAAGGCTCATGAGGAAAAAGGGAAACATACGAAATTTCAACGAATGTGGCTTGACCCTTTTCAAATCGTAGAAGTCATAGGTCCGTCTACTTTTATGTTATAGGATTTAATAGGAAAAAGAGAGTCCTTGCCTGTTAACGGACAAACCCTCAAAAAATATTTTCCTTAGGAGATCATCCTTCTATTTTGTAGATTAGTTTTTATTGCCATAATAAAACCGGTTGTAAATGGTTACATTTGAGATTTATGAAAAAGACACAAATTCTCTTTTAGATTTTGTTTTTTCACTTGTATAAATAGAATTCTTTTAGAAAATTGATCATTATTATTGAAAGATACAGTTAAAGACTCTAGGCCTAGAAATGATACTAGTTTCAACTTTGTAAATTTTGAAAAAAAATGACCTTTAGTGGGAAATTGTTTTGTATCATTCCAATGAAAGGTATCAATAATAAAATGAAGATTTTCTGTAGAAAAGCTCTTTCGAAAAACTCTACTATTGTCGTCCAGAGCCATCTTAAGGAAACAATGACTTCCTCCCCACCTAGGAAACTACAATGTTCAGAGAATGATCCAAAGATACACTTTAACTTAAAGAGTAAGAGGTCTCATCATGAGCCAACTTATCATGATAATAGATATTATAGCTTGCTGACTTTGCCAATACTGCATACCACAACAGGGCAATGACTCAAGATTGTTGCAATCAAAAGACAAGGGGTCTCATCACGAGCCAGCTTGTTCAACAAAGCCATAAATCAAGTGAATGATTGTGTCATAAATTGGCTATCAAACCAAGACATTGTTCTTTAAGGGTAAAAAAGAAAATGAAAGAAATAAGTGTGGATATGGATTTCTCTTTGAAAGTTGTAAATTTCTCTAAGTAGGATACAGGATCATTGCTGGGTAACAGGTAACCCTGTCGAGGCTATAAACGCCTGCTGGTAGCAGAGGCTCTACCTACGACAAATGAGCATATTCAAAACTGATTTACAAAGAAGGCTTTGTTTTTATCTTTATAAACCAAGTAATGACTGATGTAGATACAAGGACTAGCTTGAGGGAGTAAATAATCAAAGTTGAAAATAGAAGAAACAAAATATCATTGATAGGTAAAAGCATAATGTACTTTGTCTTTCTATAATAAAGTTTAATTTTCTGGAAAATTTTCTGTTTTGGAAGTTTAGAAAATCCAAAAGAAAAGCAGAGATAACTGGTTCTTCCAAGTGAATCGCCAATTGTTGTGGCCAGCAACAACCCCCCTTCTTATTTGGTGTTATTACTAATACTAAATAAGTGGGGACCCTTAGTCAAAAATTAAAAAAATTAATTAGTGCTTGTATTTCCTTTTTAATAAAACTTACCATCATAAACTTAGGAAAATACCCTTGAAAAATCTAAAAATTTTAAGTTTCACGTTTAGGTAAGACAAAATCTTTCCTCAGGAAATATTGCATCGCAAAAATATAATGGATACCTCCTTACAAGCAGAAGTCTAAGATTGCGAGAACGCGATGCGAAACTACACATTAAGAAAACATTTATCGCATCACATGTCTAAAAAATCACTTACGCTAAAGAAAACTTTAAACTGCTGATATGCGATGGCGCATATAGCAAATCGCATTTCGTAGAAAACAAATTAACGAATGATTGACATATATTGTGCTCCAGAGATTTGCGATATAGCGACATAGCGATGTTGCGATTTTGCGATATTGTGAATTTGCGATATTGCGATATAGCGAGCTAGCAACCTTGCGATGTTGCGATTCTGCAATGTTGCGATCTGCAATATTGCGAAGCAAATCACAATATCGCTTCATTGCAGATCTTTCGGGCTCGTTGTTAAAAAAAGTATTTTCCATAAATCAAGACCTAGTTATGTGCTTTAATGCTAATTAATGAGTTAGTTGCTAGTCATTAATAGAATATGGTTTTGTGCTTATCAAAGAGCCATTTCACATAAGGTGGTATATTTTATGTCTTCGACATTTAAAACTTTCCCGTCACCTTTCCTCATCATCATTCTCACTTCACTTTTAAATTGCAGGAATGGAGAACAGAGAAATATACAAAGTAGTACTTAAGATATTATGGGAAAGAAAGGCAAAGCCCCGAGCTCTGACGACAAATAAATGACGCCCCTATATACAGACAATGCCTGTAACAGAGACGCTGGCATTACTACTTGGGAAGGCATGTATAATCTACTTGAAAAAGAGAATCCCAAGGTGATGGAGGTTACGGCTACTGCAAGTTCACAAGGGTCTTCTGAGGCATCAGTTGTAGATTTAGCTTGTTCGTTTTTACATCGGATAGCGGCGAGGCCCAAAATTCTCCCATACACAGACATGGTTAAATGGGTACTGGACAACGTTAACATAAAAAAAAAAGACAATTTAAAACTCAGGGTCAAGAGCTTACAGAATCATTATTTTCACAAAATTTGAGCTTTATATCCGCTAAAAGAAAACGCGCAAAAGGCGAAAAGCGCACCAAGGAAGCCCGGATCAAGAAACGGAGGTAGTTTTCGATGCGCGATTAGCGCCTAGAAACAGAGGCAGTTTTGCATCGCTGGGCAAAAATTCTTGAAAAGGAAAGCTTCTAATTATTCAGTCACCTGTAAGCCCAGAAATTTGTAAAAAGAACGCTAGAGGTTAAATAAAAAGTAAAACTTGAATCCTAAAACCAATAGTAATTGTCTGAAACATCTTCAATATGGTATGTACATATGAACAACAATTACAAATAGGCTGGAGACAGAAGGCTCAAGAAAAGGCAGAATCAATCAAAAGATTAACTAAGTTGAATTGGGATTCTTACTGGGCGTATTTGGTAAAACCACACAGCCAGTGCATGACTCTCAAGTGTATCATCAATTCTGCCGAGAAGATGGCACCAGCTCTTGCCGATTCTGTTTTCACAGCATAGCTAAAATTGGAAGTCGGCCAGCCGACTCTTCTCAAACAAATGCTGAATGCGTGCGATTTCAAGGAGCAGATACAAAAATAATTAGTTAGTAGTTTTAATTTTAGATTCAGTTTTAGTTTTAATTTTGTTTTATTTTTTCCTGAAATGAGGATGGTCATTTAAACCACATCCTACATTTTTGTAATAAGTTATTTTTAGATTTAGTTACTAGTATTTAAACCCTTGTCATGCATTTAGAGAAGGGTCCTGAAATTTATCAAAAACTTGTCCTCAGAACATGCACTTTTGTACCCTCCGAGGAGGTTTTGATGAATGAATGGAACAAGGTTTATTGATATCTGCATTTAATATCTACTACTGATGTTGCACTTCTGTACTCTTAGTGGATGTTGGATTAAGAAGAGATAAATCATTATCGCTTGAAGCTCATGAGTAGAACTAGTTATAAATGGTACTTTTATCTCTTAACTATTTCTGCCTTTGTGTCAAAGTGATATTTATGTTCATTTGTTTATATATTGATGCGTGAATGCTTGAGTTATCATTTGGCACTTCTGTACGGTGATAGTTATTTATTTATGCTTAATGTATGAGTAACTTATTATGCGATATGTTTCTCACAACTGTTTCATCTAACTTTTTATACGAGGTGGTTCATCTTTATTGAATTCTTTTCTCATAACAATTGAATGATCTTTATTATCAATTGTTATCTAAAATCATTTTAGATCACATAATAGAAGGATTACACCCTGGGTTAGTGTAGACTTAGATATTTTTTCTTATTAGAATACAATTTGCATGTTATTCTATTAGAGCTAGAATTAGAGCATCTCACTTAGGAACTTTTAGAAAGGAAATATCAATTCTTCACACACACACACACATAAATTGGGAAATTGGTACCATATCCCTAGTCGGACCCACTATACCAAATGGAAAAGGAGATGCTAACCAAGGTCTAGACTGGGTGGGTATCACCTTTATTGTAGACCCGATTTTCGGGGCTTCAATAGAAGATTAAACAAGTGTTCTCTAATCCTGAAGATTGATCCTTTTACCCATGTTTCTGCATCGTCGCAAGTAAACATCATTCTGCCTGTGACGATTCTCTGTGATGAACTATAAGGTCACGACGTCATCACAGGGATACATCTATTTCCTACAATGGTTGAATTTTAGGGCTTGGTGTATGTCCTCAAGATCTTTCTTGCGATGATGGCTCTGAATACACTACTTCCTTGCGACGTTGTCGCTGAGCCCTAGTATATGACTTGCGAAGATCTAGATATGGAAAATTAGTTCAAACATAATGCTTCTGGGTGGTTCTAGAATTGGTTGTTGGGTCAAGGGAGTTTTCCTTTCCTCCTCTGGGATGGTGGTTCCGCCTTTTGAGAAACCTCCCTTGAGGATAAGCTCCCTCTCCCTCATTTTATGGAGGCACCTCCTCTTATAAAAGCACTCCCTATTACTATGATCAGATAGTTTTTTGGATTGAGAAAATTAGCTAGCTTTGGTGTGAGTTTGACAAGTTTGCAGTGTGAATTGCTGATAGTTTAGAAATTGGTTATGGATTGCCTTAGCCTTGTATAGGTGCTTGCGAGTGAGAGAGAGAGAGATTCCATCCATTTGCGAGACCCTCTTGAGAGTGAATGCTTGAAGAAACATACTGGCTAGACCCTTTGAGAAGGCTTGCAATGTCAAGGCTTTGTTGTAAGAATTGATTTTATTCATTTTAATACAATCAATGGTGACTTACTATATCTTGTGTAAAATATGCTTGATATCTTATGGTTCTTTGACTTTGTAAGTAAATAGATCATTGTTGTGCTCTGTTACGTGTTCTATTGTTCTCTTGTGTTGTTTCAGGTGAATTTCTCATCGAGGAGAAGGAAACGATAGCTGAAGTGGTGCAATGAAAGCTCCATCGAACACCGGTTTGAGGTAGGGTCTTTCAACAATGACTGTTTAAGGAAATTCTTTATTGTTTTGTCTTGTTGTGACTAGACCCATTATAGGGCTAGAGGGGTTGCCTCTGTCTGCAGAGGGAAGATTTCCTACTTCACAAGTTGGTGACTCCACTGGGGAGTCCTTTGTGTGTTGTCTCTTTTTTGCTCTTGATTTGTTTTCGATTTAGTGTATCTTGATTTTGGGGCTGAGCCATCAGTGTTCTGGGTTACCTGAGTCAATCTGGTAGTCCCTCTCACTATCTGAGAGATTAGTCTGGTGTCCTTCAGGTGTTTTTTCTCTATTTGTACTCTTAATTGAAATCGTCACTGTTTATAGCTTAATAGCTGTGATGATGTCGTGCCTATCCTCTTTGGTTAACCTGCATGTCGTGTATATCCTGTCGTACAGTTACGGCGATTCCTGAAATCGGACCATCGTAGAAGACAGGGGTAAACTTGCGACGACATCGCCCAGTTGTTAGCGTTGTGCTTGTGATGATTTTCCTTTCGTCTCAAGTTGCTAGTTATAGCCATGCAACAATTCCTGTACAAGTTGTTTTTTACAACTTTACCTCCTGAATCAACTAGTGTTGCTTGTCTCCTACTGTCTCTTGTCTCTTATCAACTTGTTTTGGCTTTGTTTGGTTAAGCCACTTTCTCCTTGGTATCATTTAGTGAGTCTTGTGTTTTTAGACCGTGTGACCTAGCTCTGTTAAAGGTTTCATCAAGAAGTCGTTCATTTGGGTTACTCGTCCATCCAAGATCCATCCACAACCATCTGATTGATTTGCTTGAGGCTGTTTTACTGCTCTTTCTGATTGGTATTTGGTGTTTGGTTATTGAACCATTTCTTCATATTGATTTGATTTCCACACTATCAAACATAGATCACATTTGTTTGGATCAGTCAGGTTTACACTTGCTTGTTTGTCATTAAAATTCCAAAAATCAAAATATTGCATTTATACAGCATATGAAAGTGAAAGCACATTTTCATTACTGAATTTTCATGATTGAGAAATTGGAAAGCAAAGTTCAAATCTTTCATTAGTAGTTGTGAGATAAGTGTATTGATGCATTGTGTTTCTTAGTGCTTGCATTTTCTTGTCTTGGTTTGTGTTCGCTTGGAAATGAACTCTTTACCCTCCTTTAGGTAGTTGTTCATCGAAACGAATGATTTTTTACTCATTGTAGCTGCATCCTAGGAATTGTTGGAATACATTCGGTAGGGCCTGAAAACTGAAACTTAATCCAAGATTAACTCTTAAAATCAATTGAATGAACCTAACAATGCATTGGAACTTAACGCACATTTATCTAGAGGTCTAGGCTAGAGACGTGCTCCGACATCGTTAAACCTAGTCACTATTGTTTTCACTAAGGTTGGGTGATTCCTCCTTCTGTGATTCAATAGCTGCTAGTACGGACTTGTGCTCCCCATACCGTCGAGTATATATCGGGAGACCCCACTAGGTTATCATCCTATTATCCATAGGAAGCCAAGTTTGCCGCCTTACGAACCGTAACGCACCGAACACAACATTCGGGAAGATTGACTGCCGTATGGAAAGTCCTTGGTCATTTCTCTTTCATTTGATCACCAAGGTGTATATGCAGTTTTGCGGTTTGTCTGGTAAACCTCTTGTCTAGTACTCCAAAGTAGTCACTTTTGTTCCTTTTCGACTCCTTAAAAGAAAAGGATCATCTGAGCACTTGTCCTTTCAGGCTTATTAAACATTTGAAGGCGAATAGAGTCATATTTTGTCCTTTTTCTCGACTCTTTAAATATGAAAATATCAAGTTTCGTTCCTACGTCATAAAATTTATTCGACCAAACTCACATTTTCCATGTTAATCTTGATCGTTTTTGGTTCACGTAGATTTGTGACCCTATTCGATTATCTCATTTCCTTGGATTTTGAGTTAAGTCATCTTGGCGGACTCACAGATCCCGTCCCTGTACCAAGCGACCAAGACTCTGCATCCCCTGTCGCTTCTGAGGTATCGGTCGTTAGTGATACCCTTCCTATTATCTCGAGTATTCAACCTCTTGAATCTCGAGCTCCAGGAGGGGAACCTTACAATATCAATTGGAATCCTCTTTATGAACCTTCAAAATAAGACTTCCCGTTTACTCCCCCTAGTGTTTCAGTTGCAATGTCTTCTTTTGACATGGATGAGACAAGCCCCGTTACCGATGAAGAGAACCTTGTGTCAAGTGGAGAAATTCTTCTTTCCACGGAGGGTTTCCCATTTCACTCGGCACTTGGTGTGACATTTCCCCTAGGCTATCGCGCCTTGTCTGACATCATGAGTTCCATGTCTCTAAACTGGAGTTCCGTGTGGTCTCGTACTATAGCCTTGACCTCGGAACCTTTCATACCTCAGATTCATAATGTATCGGTCATGTCTGTTCCATCAATGCCTACTATCTGTGTGGCCTCGACAACTCCTGCTGTTAGTGCTGTTGTTGCGTCCTCGGTGGTTACCACTGTTACTGGGCCTTCAGTTGAACCCACTAGTGTTGCTCCTTCAACGTCGGCATCCGAAGTTGTAAATCCCACGGGTAGTATTTTGCTCTCTTCCGGTTCCATTCCGGCAGGGTGGTCATATGAGAAATACATGTTTTCTCTTCAAAACCTAGATCTGCATAATCCGTTGCATTATTATGATCCTCGAGGGACTCATATTTAGCATACTGGGTCCCTTCCTCCTCAGCCTATTGTTGAGGTTTCCATTCCATTGTCTGTTGCTTGAGCTTGAACTACTTACCATGGTGGCCAAGGGCAACCTTCCACTTTCCAAGAACAACCAGACCAAGGGAAGCCGTATCACGGGCAACCATATCAAGGGAAACCTTATCAAGATCAACCTGTAGGCCTACAAGGACAACCCTTACAGGGACAACCTTCGACCCTCACTGATTCCTCTTTTGTCTACTTAGGGCAACCTTCTGGTCAACCCGGTTAGCCTCAACTCCAACCAAGCCAACCCGTTGCTTAGCAAGGTCCACCCTTTGGACAAGTAGGTCAGCCTCAAATCCAGCAAGGCCAACCTACTGTCCAACCTGGTCAACCCTCTGGATAAGTAGGCCAACCTCAGATTCAACAAGGCCAACCTATTGTTCAGCCTGGTCAACCCTCTAGTCAAACATGCCAGCCTCAGCTTCAGCAAGGTAAATCTATTACCCACCAAGTTCAACCTTTTGGGTGAATAGGTCAACCCCAGTACCAACAAGGCCAACCTTCTAGCCAGTTGGGTCAACCTCAATTTCAGCAAGGACATCTGCTTGGTCAAATCAATCCATCTCCTAGTCAACCGGGTGCTCAAGCACTCATTGTTTCTCAAGCCCCACCCGGTTTCCAGACTCAGGCTGGACTCCAGACCCAACCTAGTCTCCAAACACAAGTTGGATTTCAAGCCCAACCTGTTTATCAAATGCAGCCCGAGCCTCAGGCACAGTTTGGAGCTCAGCCACAATACGGTCTACAAGCACTTCAACAACCCTAAGGGAAACCTCAGGTTACTCCATATCAAAATTATCAGCAATCGCAGGTCAATCCTTATCAAAATGTTCAACAGCCTTATGCTACTCCTGTCGGTCAAGCTGGTAACCAATGGGTTGCTAGTGGTCAAAACCTGGGTCAGCCATCCTGTTATACTTATAATCTCTATGGACAGAACCCTTACGGACAAACCCCTTATGGGAAAAATCCTTCTGGCCATGGGGCCATGACTACCTGTCTAGAGAAGTTTGCTTCGTATGTCCCTTCTCAGCCACTTCAGATGCCTATTCAGATTCATGAAGTTTTATCTAAAGGAAATATGGGGAATATTACGCAAACTATGCCCATCGACATCTCTGTCAAACCAGGGATTGTTGAGAATATCCACATTGGAGTTACTTGTATTCGAGAGGAGATTCAGCTTTATACCGATCTTTTCCGAGAATTTTGAGATGTGTTTGCTTGGTCATATGAAGAAATGCTTAGTATTGACCCAAGTATCATGGTACGTGAGATCCCTATGTATCCTGGTGCAAAGCCTGTTCGACAATGTTTACGCCCCGTGTACCTAAGAAAGGCTGCGACTATTAAGGGAGAAGTTGGAAAACTTCTCAAGGTCGGGTTTATCTACCCTATCCCACTGACTGATTGGGTCTCTAATATTGTCCTTGTGACCAAAAATCAGGGCACTATTAGGGTTTGTGTTGATTACCGTGACATCAACCATGCGTGTCCAAAAGATAATTATCCTACACCTTTTATCAACCAACTCATTGACGATTATGCTGGGAGTGAGATTTGCTCGTTTATGGACGACTTTTCTAGTTACACCCAGATTAATATTTCACCTGCAGATCAACACAAAACTACCTTCATCTTCCCTTGGGGTACCTTTGCTTATAAGAAGCTTCTTTGGGAGGGACAACTCTAGAGGACTTCCAAAGTGGACATAGTCGAAGGGGCTTAGGCTAAGTCCTCAATAATGCTATAGTGCCGCGTGACACGAGCATTAGGGTTGTAAGAAGATTTTGGGAGCACTCCCTTGGTAGGGGGTCGAATGAATGACTCAGTGCTAGGCCATTCGATATGGAGAGGGCCAGTACTAGAAGAAGGAACACTTGAAGGGACTTCAGGTTCCTTCCTGACGGGTGGAGGATATTCTTTCGATCAAGTACTTATATGAATGGAAATAGTCCCAGCCATGAAAACTTGAGAGCCAAATGTGGAAGACGACTAAGGTTGATCGACCACAATTTGGGTTTGTTGAGAGGGAAAAGGCTCCTTAAGCACAACAGGAGTTCTAGGGGTCCCTTTAAGCAAACGACTAACCTCAGACTGTCTAGGACAATCTTTAGTATAGTGATCCTCGTCACAGATGAGACAAGGGTACTTGGGTTTGCATTTAGTACCATAATCGGCCAGAGGCTTAGGAGGGTCCTGCTTTGGCGAATCAACTTTATTTTTTCATTTTCCCTTTTTCTTACCTTTCAAAGCTTTATCTGCCATGGTGGACTGGATGGCATTGACTTCGGAAGTTTTACCAGTATTGTACGGGGCCTGAGAAGCATTCTCATTCGGAGTAGTAGATTTTTGCTTCCTAGGGTTCATGGAAGATTTTTGGGAGGATGAAGTAACGAAACCAATGACACCATCGACAAATGGCATTGAAAAAGCCTTAGTAGTTCCGGGTTGCGGAGCATCAAGAAATTAATCATACAATGTACTGGATTTGGAATAAAACAAATCAAGATACTGAGCATGCACGATAGCTTGCTCTTCAGTAACAGATGTAGGAAATGTTCCCTCTGCGGATAGAGGCAACCCATCTAGCCCTAGAGTGGGTCTAGTCATAGCAAGACAAAACAATAACTAATTTCCTTAAACAATCATTGTTGAAAGATCTTACCTCAAACCGGTGTTCGATGGAGCTTTCATTGCACTGCTTCAGCTATCGTTTCCTTCTCCTCGATGAGCGATTCACCTGAAACAACACAAGAGAACAACAGAACACATAACAGATCACAAAAATGATCTATTTACTTACAGAGTCAAGGAACCATAAGCTATCAAACATATTTTACACAAGATATATGAAATCACCATTGATTATATTAAAATGAATAAAAAACAACCAAGACTTGACGTCACAAGCCTTCTCGAAGGGTTCAGCCATTATGTTTCTTCAAGAATTCACTCTCAAGAGGGTCTCCCAAATGGATGAAATCTTTCTCTCTCACTCACAACCACTAATACAAGGCTAAGGCAATCCACAACCAATTGCTAAACTAGCAGCAATTCACACTGCAAACTTGTCAAACTCACACCAAAGCTAGCTAATTTGCCCAATCCAAAAAACTAGCTAATCATAGCAATAGGGAGTGATTTTATAAGAGGAGGAGCCTCCATAAAATGAGGGAGAGGGAGCTTATCCTCAAGGGAGGTTTCTCAAAATGTGGAACCACCATCCCAGAGGAGGAAAGGCAAACTCCCTTGACCCAACAACCAGTTCTAGAACCACCCAGAAGCATTCTATTTGAACTAATTCGCCATATCTGGATCATCGCAAGTCATACACTAGGGCTCAATGATGATGTCGAAAGGAAGCAGTGTATTCAGAGCCATCGTTGCAAGAAAGATCTTGAGGACTTGCACCGAGCCCTAAAATTCGACCGTCGCAGGAAACATATGTACCCCTACGATGACGTCATGACCTTATAGTTCATCACAAAGAATCATCGCAGGAAGCATGATGTTTACTTGTGATGATGCAAAAACATGGGTAAAAGGGTCAATCTTCAAGATTAGAGAACACTTGTTTAATCATCTTGAATGAGTAGGAAGATGTGGACACATTTATTTGATGTATGACACAATGGAGATGTCGCTCAGAGACTGAATTTATCCGAGATTAGGGGATATGATGTCAGTGACAAATTACTATGTAATATATGCCCTCTAAAGCATGAAGTCCGAGAGAGTGGGAGGGGTGAAATGCTTTATGAAATCATAACCAAACTGGAACACCATTGCTGAGAGCCTATAGGCGCAAGTACAACAGATATCTTTGACAGTGAAATACATGTAGTGTAGGCATGGGCACAACCATCTAAAAGGCATATAAAACTTGGTCTGTGGTATGGATGTAGCCACCCAGTCGATAAGACCATATATAAAGATAGAGGTATGGTTTCATCCATCCAGAAAGACTCAGGTATGGTCGCAGCCATCCAATCAAAGAGTCATGTATGCAATCACGAACCACTCCACGCAACCTAAACGTATGTAATTTTAGTCTGGGGTCTTGAATCCAAACCGATCATAGTATAATTTCTAACATGCAAATAGATGTGTTGAAGTCGAGCATATTATAAAATCGCTTGATTACCAACCAATGATGTAAACCGTTAACAAGTGTGAGAGAGGCCACTCGTAATGTCAATGGTTCTCAAGGTACTGCTAGTACAATTCACGAAGTGTGAAAAATGATCTAGAGTTGAACACTCATGGAATCACCCAGTCGAAAACCAATAATGCAAGCCGGTCATTGAGTGCGAAGAACTTGCCATTAAGGCATGCAAGCTCCAAGGTGCTAAAAGGAATATCTAGATTGACTTCCTGGATAATGAGTTAGTGTCAACAGGAAGCGACCCGTCATAGGAGGGCCATAATGTTTCCCACATAAATGACACGATACAAGGAACAAGATTAAGATGGATGAAACAGAGAATCAGAGGAGAAGGTAAGGGCGCAAACTCCAAAACGATTAAACTCTTGAACATATCGGCGACACGACTCCATAAGGTGGCAAAATTTTGGTACCAAGGGATCAGAGGTCTGATGGAGATGACAAGGATCAAATGGGATGAGGAAAAATGAAAAACCCAAACCTCGGAAGGTTAATAACGATGTTAGGATATCCAAAACCCGACGAGAAGCAAAAGTGTCGACGTTCAAGAGCGACTAGTCACCGTAGGTAACCAATGGAAGATTTCCAAATTTTCCCCCACCATTGTTGGCGAGTACCCCAATTATTGTTGAAAAACAAGCTTGAAGGGGATAGCATATGCTTGCGATATAAGTTCATCCTTCGACAAATCTAGCCTAGTGAAATTCTAACGAGCCCTGGGGAAGAGAAGCTTGGGTCCCATCACGGTGATGAGTCTAATGACATCAGGTTTTAATGAGTCTGACATAGGTAAAACTTAGAGTCTTTTTCATGTTTAGAGAGTTTGAAAAAGACACAGAAAAGAAAACTCTAGGGGGGCCCCTTTTCGTAAGTTTGTGTCTCTCAAGCTTGAAAAGGTAGAAAATAACACTCGATAGAACCACTTGACCATTTCGGCCAAGGAGTACTTTTCGTAAATAGTGTTTCTAGTCCATAAAAGTAGAAAACTCACTAGAGACATGACGTTTCGTAACCAAAAATGAGCTTGAAATGACAAATTCTAGGCCATCTTTTCGTTTTTAAACGGTCGAAAAAGAGCTGAAAGCAGACCGCCATTTTTATTATCTTTAATGAGTCAAAAAGGGAAAAATACTCAGCAATCTTTTCATCTTTTTTGAGTCAAGAAAGAGCTTAAAGAAGACTCGTGGGAAAATTTCGTGGTATTCACTAAGCATGCATTGACCAGAAATTGTATCCAACGCACCTGTTCCTGCACATAGAAACCTAAGAATAAGATCCCTTCGACAAAGATACATGTTTAATGTGAGAAAAACCTGAGTCAAAATCCCTAAAACCATAAGGAAAAACCAAAGACCCAAAATCCTATAGTTAAAAATACTAAAATGGAAAAAAAAAGGTTATATATGAGTTATGGTAAAAAACATATTTACATTGTTTTTTAGTTTTCAACCTTGGTAATTTTCAAAACAATGCGTACCTGTGCAAATTTGGAGGTCAATTTCTATAGCTGGGGTCATCCATTTCATACCAATATTTCGCCAAGTAAGTATCTTGCCTCTGCCATTGTGTTTTCAGTGCTTTTAATTCTAATTTTATGCATTTTGGCTGAGTTTGGAAGGATTTTTCGTTCCAAAAAATTTCCCTGATCGGCACAGAAAATCCCCGTGGTCTTGCGATGATCGTGAATTTTAAACACGCCAAAATTGGCATCGTCGCAGGAAACACATGTACCCCTATGACAACCGAGGAATGGTGAACTATTAAATTTGACCGTCGTAGCTGTTTTAGAAATAGCTGCGACGAGCGCAACAAACATAAAAAATTCATTTTTACACCATTTTAGAATATGAAAACGACTCAAACAAGTTCTAATAAATTAGTATTTGTGTATGCAGGGTGTAAAATGGTGTTTGCATGGCAAGAACACATGCATGATGCTAATGAAGAAAGAGGGGAAACTGACCTGCAATGCATGCAGGTTCTTCGAAACTGCAAATTACTTAAATTCTTCCTCATGCCCCTGCTATGAGTGCAATTGGACCTTCTAGAGTTTTTGATTCACTCATGGAACCCGACAGAGGGTAAGTTCATAATCTGGGGGTAGGAGGTCGAGTTTGATTCGATAGACATATATTTCCTCACTGGTTTATCTCGACGAGGAGAGAGACCCCGCATGGGTGGTGTGCAGGTCCTTGGAGAGTCTCTAGATATGTTGATTGCACGAGCATGCCCATGGGCATGAAAATCCCCTACCAGTAGGAAGCTACAGATCCCGACAGTGAATGACCTATCACTGCTTGTTTTATTGTTTACGATCACGAGAGCATTAGGCTCTTAGGCCCAACATGAGGCAACTAAAACCTAACTACGGTTGGCTTTAGATTGCCTCAATCCTACCATGTACGACTGGGTAGAGGCAATGTCTTTGAATATGAAGAGGCAACTGACTAAATTCCAATGTGCACAGACAAAACAGTTCGAGTACGGGTCCATTCTGGTACCGGTCATGATGGAGCGGGTACCCTCACTTCAGTTGTAGGATATGCAAGTCCCGTGGCCGAGACCATGAGAGACCTGAATCACTAGGTGGGCCCATGTGATGCCACGAGGAGGTGGTGGCCAGTCAGTATCATGGGGTCTTGAATTCATGGAGTGGCTACATCGTCAGCAGGTATTTGTTGAGAACTGGCCCTATGCAGGTATAGACTTCAGGGGAGATCCAAATATGCTACTTCCACCCGGAGAGTAGTGGGACGAGAGAGATAACACACTTGGTTAACTGCCACACTTTTTGTATTTCAGTTTTTTTCATTTTATATTGTTTTTTTTAGATTTTAAATGTATATGCCCTAATAATGATGTTCAGTTTTGCAGACGTCAGACCTGAGAGACTAGTGGGTCTTGCTCCTACAGTGTGGAGGGAGGAGAAAAGAGATCTTTCCCTGCCACCTCCAGGTGGTGACGCAGAGGAGGAGATAGCCCGAAACTTGGAGGGCTTGATTGAGGGGATCCCGGACTACAGAGTGTTCGAGGAGATCCCACAACAGTACGAGCGACACATCACAGGTGTGTTGAATAGGGTTCATAGACTGCTCATACGAGTATTTCAAGTAGTGGTCTGCTACACAGAGTAGAACCCACCACAGTAGTCGCCTATGTTTCCTTTTCTGATTTTTTTAGAGACATGTGTCTCGAATTGTACTTGAACATATACATTATTTTTTGAGCACCTCAGTGCGCCACATGATATATAGCTACCTATGTTTTATTATTGTGTCTGAGTATGTGCATATAATGTTTTTGATTATAAAGTGCATAAATGTCTATCTAATACATGATTTGCCAATGCATCAGTTAACGTGTTAAGCCTTCTAGGAATGTGTTGATATGTGATAAAATCAAATTTTTTTTCTAGTAAGTGAACACACAAATACAATCTTAAAATTTGATGGTTTCTGATGGAATAATGCCCGTTAAGTTGAAGAAAAATAAGTTGAGAGTCCATATTTACAATGAATGCACGAACATTGAGGTTAATAGCCTCAGCCAATAATTCAATGACGGCACTATATTCAGCGACATTGTTCGTGTTACACCCTATACAAACACCTTGAAGGTCTACTAACTCACCGTGAGGATCATAGATCACCCATGCCATGGAGGAAAGATTCCGTGTACTACGACATGCACCATTAGCGAAACCGACACAAGAAGTAAAAAGACACAATAAGCGACAATAATCCCTACACACCAAGCCAAAAATTCACACACTAAAAACACACGTATGTACACAAAAGATGCATGAAAAACTCATGCATAATATTTTTTAAGATAAATCCCATTCCGGGGCTTATCTAGAGGATTCCCTTCGTAGTCAATTAGACCATAGGCCCCTTTCTGCAAAATGTGTTTCACAATATATGGCCCATGCCACATTGGTTTGAATTTTCCTGCCCCCAGCTTATCATTCACTTGATCGTATAGCAGGACTAAATCTCCCTCAATGACTGAATGAGGAGTAACAGTTTGATCGAAGTGAGTTTTCACTCTCTTCTTCTGTGCTTTGATGACTAAAGAGGCAAGTCGACGAGTCTCGTCTAGTCCCTCTAGATAAAGAAGACGTTCTTCTACATGAGTAGTATTTGGGAGTAATTTGACAGCTAACTTGAGAGAAGGTATCTCACATTCAATTGGAAGGGTAGCCTCCAGACCATAAATGAGTTTAAACGGTGTGAATCCAGTGGCATCCTTCACTGAGGTATGGCAGGCCCATAAGGTAGAAAACAACATCAAATGGAAATTAGACTTGTGCATTCCAATGGTACATTGAAGCATCGTAACCAACACCTTGTTGACGACTTCGACTTGGCCATTGGCCTAAGAGTAATAAGGCGTTGAACTATCGTGACGGAAGCCTAACTGGGTCATTAACTTAGTCATCATATGACCATGGAAATGAGAACCGTGATCAGTGAAAATAGCCCGAGGGACTTTGAATCGAGTAATCACATGATTGAATAAGAATTGCACCACTGTCTTACCGTCATTGGATAATGTAGGCATTTCCTCAGCCCATTTTGTAAAATAATCGATGGCAACGATAATATACCCATGCCCTTCGATCGAGTGAGGGTTACAGGTCATAAAATATATGTCCCATTTAGTGAAAGGGCTAACGGTAATGACAAGATGCAAAGGGGATGGTGGCGCGTGCATCTTCCATTGGTAAACTTGGAACGCGTGACAAGAACGGACAACGAGAATGCAATCCTTGAAAATAGAGGGAAAAAAATAACCAGCGCAGAGAATCTTTTGGGCAGTAGCATAACCAGACATGTGACCACCACATGCTCCAGAATGGCAGTCATTCAAGACTCGTTCAACTTCCTCGAACATCAAACAATGACAGAGAACTAAATCAACTCCGAGACAGTACAAAGTGTCCCCAACAATATGATAAGGCTGAGAATGATGGCAAATATGTCACCGAGCATCGTTGGACAAATCAAGATGGACGGAGGATGTCTGGAGGTAGACAATAACGTCACCATAACAGGGATCGAGGGTGCTGATCAAGAAAAGGGTATCATTCGGAATGCGATCCTCTAACCAAGAGGGAGTGGTAGTAGACGGTAATGAGAAAATCAATTCAGCGAAGACAAGGGACTTCTTGGACTTGGCAATAGTAAACTCCAAATCAAACTCTTGAAGGATAACAAACCATTTTGAGTATTTGCTCCCCAACAATTGATGTGATAAGATGTACGTCATCGGGTTGCAATCGGAAATCACTGTCGTCGTGCGCAACAAAATATAGTGACAGAAACATTGGATAACATGAATGGCTGCCAAGGCAAGCTTATTAACATAAGCATATCGAGTCTCAGTGTCAAGGAGGTTACTACTAAGATAACAGATAATGTGCTCGGAACCATCAATGTCGTCTTGAACCAAAACCATGCCAATAGTGTTTTCAGAGGCAACGAGATAAAGCGTATAGTCACAATGGTAATCAGGTGGACGCAAGAGCAGAAACAAGGAGGGTCTTGAGTTGCTCGAATGACTCTTAGGTAGTGGCATCCCAAACAAAGGGAGTATCACGATTTAGAAGTCGCATATAACCCTTAGTAATCTCAACGTAGTTAGGAATAAAACAATGTAAGAAATTGGATTTTCCTTGCAAACTATTCAATTGTTGCAAAGAGGCAGGAGGAGGGAGATTCAATATAGCTTCAACTTTGAGGGGATCTAGACGAATGCCCTCTTTAGAGATGAAAAACCCAAGAAGTCTGCCAGATTCGATGTAGAAGACACACTTATGTGGATTAAGACGAATATGGTAATGTCGACAGCGAAGAAAAATCTCACGGAGGTGGTTGGGATGGTCAGATCGCTTAGCTGAATGAGCCGGGAGGTCATCTAGATATGGTTGAACAATGTGATGAATGTCATGAAATGCGTAGGACATTGCTCGCTGGAAGGTAGCACCGACATTTTTAAGGCCAAAAGGAAGCTTATTATAAGCAAAGGTACCCCACGGGCAGATGAAGGAAGTTTTGTGTTGATTTGTAGGCTAAATATTAATCTGGTTGTAACCAGAAAACCCACCCATAAATGAGTAAATCTCACTCCCAGCACAATCATCGATGATCTGGTTGATAAAAGGTGTAGGATAATTATACTTTGGACATGCATGGTTGATGTCACGGTAATCAACACAAACCCTAATAGTGCCCTTCTTTTTTGTCATAGGGACAATATTAGAGACCCAATTAGTCAGTGGGATAGGGTAGATAAACCCGACCTTGAGAAGATTTTCAACTTCTCCCTTAATAGCCTCAGCCTGTCTCGGGTCCGCGGGGCGTAAACGTTGTCGAACATGCTTTTCACCAAGATACGTAGGGATCTCATGCACCATGATATTGGGGTCAATACCGGGCATTTCTTCATATGATCAAGAAAACATGTCGCAAAATTCTCAGAAAAGATCGGTATAAAGATGAATCTCCTCTGGAGTACAAGTAACTCCAATGTGGATATTCTCGACAATCCCGGGTTTGACAAAGATGTCGATGGGCATAGTTTGCGTAATATTCCCCATATTGCCTTCAAAGAAAACTTCATGAATCTTAATAGGCATATGAAGTGGCTAAGAGGGGACACAGGAAGCAAACTTCTCTAGACAGGTAGTCATGGCCCCATGGCTCGGGAGAAATGAGGAACGATGGCGATGATCAGACCAAGGAGGTTCCTCGAGAGACATAGTCTCTAAAATCGCTTCATCGAAAGGAAATATCTCCCTTAACGGATCCAAAGAAACGCTATCTCCAAGCCAAGGGGATTGTACATACGTGTCGAGATGCTTGCTCGACCGAGTAGGATCAGTGGATAAGGCCGATGCAGAAAAAATTTCAACATAGTTGAGCTCGATAGGAGTCAACGACATGATGTCATCCCAGGAGTCTACCTGATCGACGGGAGGAACTACCCAAGGATCAGAACGAATTGAAACCATGTTAATGGGGGTGACGTTGGGAGGTGGGAGCAAAAAACACCCATAAGGGCAGGATATTTGAAGAGTCTAGCGCCCACACTTTCATAGGGAATGGAGATATGCTCCACAAATGGCATGGATCCATCCGAAGAAGAAGAGGCAAAGAAGGACAGTTGATCAACTGTGACAATTTTCCCTTGGTGGGGAAAATGAAGCACACGGAAGAGAGATGAGGCCACAACACACATGGCATATGTCCAACTTCGACCTAATAGAAGGTTGTAAGTCAAATTTGTGTCAACAACTTTGACTTCAACCTCTACTGTCTTCCCCTCTAGAGCGATGGGAAAACGCGGGAGGATACCGAATGGAAGGGAATCTCTTCCATCAAAGGCTTCCAAAGTATTAGGAGATTGACTCAACATTGGGGAGCCGATGGCCTTCCAACAAGCAACAGACATGATGCAAGTGGAGGCACCCTCATCAATAACAATACGATGAATATTTTTCGAGTTAATGATGACTTGAATCAGGAAATCAATCTGATGAGGCAATCGCGGTACATGATTATCAAGATCAAAGGTAATTAAATCTGAATCGACCGTGTCAATGCCACCAATGGCTGATAATAGAGACTTCCTTTGGGAGGTACAACTCTGGAGGACTTCCAAACTGGACATAGCCGAAGTGGCTTGGGCTAAGTCCTCAACAATGCTATAGTGCTACGCAGCACGAGTATTAGGGTTGTAAGAATATTTCCAGAGCAATACCTTGGTAGGATGTTGAAAATTGGCAACAAGAAATTTATAAAAATATAAGTGCTAAAAATAGCAGTTTGGGCATCAATGCTGGATTGGGCAACAGGGAATGAAAAATGGAAGTGCTAAAAATAGAAGTTCTATTTTTAGCAGTGTAGTGTGGATTCCTATTTTAGTTAGTCCCTAGACTAGAAATAAGAAGTAAAATTCGAATTTGGTCTTCCCAGTAGTTTGAATATTAATTAATTAATTCAATTTGAGTTAACTAGTTAAGGAAAATCAAACTTGAAGTCTTTGTGAGAACATGTAATAATTTCTCCACTGGTTGGGGAATGTGTCCTTGATTTGCTCCACTGATTAAGGAATTAAGGATGAGTTCTATATTGAGAGGATCAATTGACTTAGTTTAACTTATTCAAGTCCAGTTAGATTAATTTAACAAGTTGTTAAATTAATGAGATTCAGTTTGTTGATTCTTGCATGCATGTGACAACTGTTATTTTCAGATAATTGAGTATTCACTCATGGATAACTGATGCATGGCAGTTCAAACAGAGACCCAGTTGAGATTAGATGAGGGACTGTGTACTATCAATTTCTAGGATATTCCTAGTGAATATTCCTTGCATGAGGAGGGAATATTATTCCTTATAGTACTGCGTAGTTGGACCTGAGGTGACAATAGGTATGATTTGGCCAATTCACACATGTTATGTAATTGGACTCCAATCAAAACTGCACAAGGAAATAGGGGCTTGGAGGACTTGTGGAGCCTATCTTTACATGCCTAGATAGTCCATGAGCTACATCATCAGAGTACAGAGAGAGCGGGATAGCTTTTGAGCTGATTCTTTTTGTATGTTGTTGAGGATTTCCACTTGATTGATAATACAAAGATGGGGTTTTAGGTTGGTGCTTTTCTCGAATAAATTCTTCTGTGTTATGTGTGATTGATTCCTTCTTATCAGTTATATGTGTTCATGCCTGATGTTGCTCATGGTTGATTAGCTTCCGCAAAGTTTATGGTAGATGTAGATATAGTATTATGCTTTAGTACATTGCATATATCAGTTTGATCTGCAGATGAAATTTCTACATGATATTAGTGAGCTAGCTGATTTGTAGAGAAAATTCTACATGGTATCAGAGCGAGGTTTGTAGAAAAAATTCTACATGGTATCAGAGCACAGGTGATCAAGGAAGAACAGTATACGAGAAGGGAGAATTTGAAGTTTGTGGTTTTTGAATATTGAATTGAGTTCTTATCACATCTATTTCACCGATGGCATTGTATGGTTTGAGACTCGAATATGCCCTTGATGGTAGTTTGAATTATATAGCCTAGAAGGATTGCATGGAGGTAGTATTAGAAGATAATGGCCTTAAGGACTTCATTGATCAAGAAGTCCCAAAGCCGGCTCATGCTACTCAACTAGTGGAATGGAAGAAGTGTGTGGCTAGAGCAAAGGAGAATCCTTCCGGAGGGAGTTCGAGATCACATTGTCTCAAGCCTCCATGGGAAGGAGACTCTGTTTTCGATGTAGAAAACATTGAAAGATAGTTATCAGAACAACAGTGATCATAGGAAGCTGGAATTGAAGGACAAACTTCGAAAGATCAAGTGTGAAAAGGGCGATATGATCTCTATGTATCTGACCAAGCTCACCACATGCAGGGATGAGCTTGCAAGTGTAGGGGCTATGACAACTAATGATGACATGGTGAGTCTTGCACTCCTAGGACTTCCTAAGAGTTGGCATAGCTACCAGGACTTGGTTAATGGAAGAGAGAAACTTTCAAATTGGGAATGACTATGGTCGGATTTGATGCAGGAGGAGATCAGACGGAGCACCAGAGACGGTTCTTCATCCATGGAGGATGAAGAGAACTGTGCCTTAGCAAGTAAGGCGAAGAAGGGGAAGGAGAAGGTTTTTATTCTTGAATCTAGTTCTTCCCATGGTAGGAAGAAGGTTGACAAATCGAAAGTACGATGCTTTCGTTGTCATGAGGAGGGCCATTTTGTTACAAATTGTCCACTGAGGAAATCCAAGAAGGGATCCGGGGAAGGATCTGAAGGTGAGGCACTTAATTCACAGTTCGAGATGGATTTCACACTCTTCGCATGCATGGTTTCATCCATGTGGGAAGTGGGTGGTTTCTTGACAGTGGAGCTTCTTTCCACTGACCGACGACAAGAGTTTGTTCAGTACTTTGGAGGAGAAAGATCTCCAGATACTCATAGTGATGGGTGATGATGAAAAGTATAGTGTCTCAGGTGAAAGCATGATTATTTTTCAGAGGGAGCATGGAGCTCGCCTTACCTTGACTAATGTCAAGTATGTACCAGGACAAAAGAGAAACTTGGTGTTGATCGTGATGCTGGAAGACAGAGGCTATGATGTAGTCTTCAGTAAGGGAAAGGTTTTCCTTAGACACATCATCACTAGACAGGTGAAGCAGATCGGTTCATGGGTCAAGAACCTGTATTCTCTTGAGGTTCAAGATGCATGAAATGCCTTAAGCAGCAAGGAAACTAATGGAGACTTGGTGGTTGAGAGGGAGGGTATATTACCTCTCAACATGTAGCGCTAGAAGAAGTCCCAGACAATTGTGGAGGAGCCATGATTGGTGTAGCAACTTTAGGAGGTTTTGGAGCAGCCACAACAGGGGAAGCTGAGTGGAGATTGAGTAGAGACATCTACTCATGCAGAGATCTCTAGTAGGGGGAAACTTCGAGCTAGGTGGGTAGTGGGATCACATGCAGCCATACCTCCAGGTAAGAGGTGGGGTGATGTAGAGTGATCGTCCCAAGGATGAGGGGCAAGATACTTGAGGTACCCAACCTCTTTGATTCGACTTTGCTACAGGAGCCCTAATGTGGAGTAGCAGGAACTGATTGATTGGGTAGAGACAAATGCAGATGGAGCGATAGAGAGAGCTACAGTGCAGGGAATCCCCTAACAACGCAGAGCATGCAGGCTGCAGCAATGCGAGAGGCACAAGTGTGTTGCACAGTGCAAGGTAGCACAAAGAAGGGTGCATTGGTGCAAGATGCATGGAGTGTTGTAGCAGCTCAGAGGTCAAAGAGGGAGCACTTGTGAGTAGCAGGTAGAGCTTCAGCATCAAAGTATGCTTCTAGCACAATAGAGAGGTCAGTTGGGAGTCTTTTTTTGTTCTGAGAGTTGCTGGAGCAACCAAACATGGTAGATGTGTTTCATGCAGAACATTCCAAAGGTATAGGATCAGGTTTGAGTTGAAGCCTTTCTTGTTGAGAGGGAGTGTTGAAAATTGGCAACAAGAAATTGCTAAAAATAGAAGTGCTAAAAATAACACTGCTAAAAATAACAGTTTGGGCGTTAGTGCTGGATTGGGCAACAGAGAATGAAAAATGGACGTGCTAAAAATAGAAGTTCTATTTTTAGTAGTGCAGTGTAGATTCCTATTTCAGTCAGTCCCTGGACTAGAAATAGGAAGTAAAATTCGAATTTTGTCTTACCAGCAGTTTGAATATTAATTAATTAATTCAGTTTGAGTTAATTAGTTAAGGAAAAATCAAACTTGAAGTCTTTGTGTGAACATGCAATAATTTCTCCACTGATTGGGGAATGTGTCCTTGATTTGCTCCACTGATTGAGGAAATAAGGATGAGTTCTATATTGAGAGGATCAATTGAATTAGTTTAACTTAGTCAAGTCCAGTTAGATTAATTTAACAAGTTGTTAAATTAATGAGATTTAGTTTGTTGATGCTTGCATGCATGTGACAACTGGTATTTTCATATAACTGAGTATTCACTCATGGATAACTGATGCATGGCAGTTCAGACAGAGACCCAGTTGATATCAGATGAGGGACAATGTACTATCAGTTGCTAGGATATTCCTAGTGAATATTCCTTGCATGAGGAGGGAATATTATTCCTTTTAGTACCGCGTAGTTGGACTTGAGGTGACAACAGGTATGATTTGGCCAATTCACACATGTTATGTAATTGGACCCCAATCAAAACTGTGCAAGGAAATAGGGGCTTGGAGGACTTGTGGATCCTATATATACAAGCCTAGATAGTCCATGAGCTACATCATCAGAGTACAGAGAGAATAGGATAGCTTTTGAGCTGATTATTTTTGTATGTTGTTGAGGATTTCCACTTGATTGATAATACAGAGATGGGGTTTTAGGTTGGTGCTTTTCTCGGATAAATTATTCTGTGTTATGTGTGATTGATTCCTTCTTATCAGTTATATGTGTTCATGCTTGATGTTGCTCATGGTTGATTAGCTTCTGCAAAGTTTATGGTAGATGTAGATATAGTATTATGCTTTAGTACATTGCATATATCAGTTTGATCTGCAGGTGAAATTTCTACATGATACCAGTGAGCTAGCTGATTTGTAGAGAAAATTCTACATGGGAGGCTGAATGACTAACTCAGTGCTAGGCCGTTCGATATGGAGAGGGCCGGTACTAGATGAATGAACACTTGAAGGGACTTCAGGTTCCTTCCCGGCGGGTGGAGGATATTCTTTCGATCAAGTACTTATATGAATGGGAATAGTTGTAGCCATGAAAACTTGAGAGCCAAAAGTGGAAGAGGACTGAGGTTGATCGACCACCATTTGGGTTTTTTGAGAGGGAAAAGGATCCTTAAGAATAACAAGAGTTCCAGGGGTCCCTTTAAGCAAACGAATAATCTTAGAGCGTCTAGGACAGTCTTTAGTGTAGTGATCCTTGTCACAGATGAGACAAGGGTACTTGGGTTTGCGTTTAGTACCATCATTGACCGGAGGCTTAGGAGGGTCCTGCTTTGGCGGATCAACTTTATTTTTTCCTTCTCCCTTTATCTTACCTTTTGAAGCTTTATCTGTCATGGTGGACTGGGACAATGACTTCGGAAGTTTTACCAGTATTGGATGGGGCCTGAGAAGCATATTCATTCGGAGTAGTAGATTTTTTCTTCGCAGGGGTCATGGAATACTTTCATGAGGATGAAGTAATGGAACCAATGAAACCATCGACGGATGGCGTTGACAGAGCCTTAGTAGTTCTGGGTCGCGAAGCATTAGGGAAGTAATCATATAGTGTATCGGATTGGGAATAAACAAAATCGAGATACTAAGCATGCGCGATAGCTTGCTCTAGAGTTGAAGAGAGCGATATTGGATGAAGTATCATTCGTTGAGACATTCATGCGACGTTGTACTCCAGATTCATCACCATGCATAAGTCAGTTTTTGATCTCAACGGTTGGTAAACACCCTGTGCTAGGGGAGAACGAATCTTTTCAAAACTACATACTTTTGTCAATCACATGAAAACATGGAAAATGAGGTACAAAGGATACCCATTACACTTGCCAAAGATGATGAAGTCAAATGCGGTAGAGTTGAAGGCACGCATCCGGAGTCAGATTCGAAACTATGAGGAACTTCTGCAACTCATCACCAGTTTATAGGCTTCACATGCACGGGTGTTCAGAAGCATGGATGTCATTATGCGCATGCATGCGATCCCATCCATTGGCACACTCACCGAGGTGAAGTCAAAGAATCAAGTCCCACTGGAGGTGGACATGTACTTTGATGAGTTGATGCGTGTAGCCACCAGCACAGACTTAGAGATTAGCGCATACACTATGCATTAATATGTTGCTGGTCTGACTACGCTCAAGACTATGATGCACATGTTATCAGATGAGTTTGATAGAGGAAAAATCAGTGTACCCAGATGCAACAGAGGAAAGAGTGTGATTTTAGTAGGATGTCACCATTGAGCACATGCACACCATGACAAACTACCAAGATTGGCATCAGTTTGGCACTATCGATCATTGCGAGGATGTCGAAGAGTTGGTCTTCCCGCAATTTTCTGAGTCTTAGTGATATCTTGCATGGCTTGCTCAAGCCTATTTTGTCTCACATGGGTACATGTGCAGATTGTAATGTAACCTCTTGTAAAAGTGAAAGACCAAGTGTCAATAGTAGAATGTAACAATAATGTAGTAGTTGAAGAGTCATGAGGGTAGGTGAAGAGTCACAAAGGGGAATGTCAAGGGTCACCCCACCCTTTTCTATTTATAGAACCTCATAACTCATTGCACAAGATTTTTATAGGTGTATCTTAGGGAAAGCTTGGAGTGTATTCTAACGAGCCTTGGTTCCTCCACAATGCAGAACTAGTATATCTCTTTGGAGGAGCAGGCGACAGTGACTATAATGTTCTGCTGTCGGGAGTAGTGGTTGATCATAGTTGTATGTATGATTGGATCTTTCACTTTCTTAATATAACAGAGCCAACACATTTCATGCATATGTTGTTATTGTAGTTCAATTGTCTTGGTTACTCTAATGATATATGTAGCTGCTGTTTATGCATGTATGTATGGACTTTTCTATATATGGTTGTATGAATATTATCGAGATGTGCTGTTGGTTTAACCATCACTTTGGATCATTGGCTAACCTTCTTTCTAGCTTGTGATGTATCTCTGCTCATGTGTTCCCTTTCAAGCTGCATGCTATCATAGGTTTCTAAGGGGCGCACTCCTCTCCCCATTCCATGTGTTAGAGCCTATCATGCGCCTTCCTATACTTGTTGCATATGTCACACCCTTGCTACTAACAAGTCCATCTTACTCACCTTTGCGTGCAACCACGGTTAAGGCGATACTGTACTACCCACTGCTGGGACTTCTACACCAAACAATCTTAGGTCTAGTTGAGAATTCTTATTGGAGAGATCCTATACATGTTGGCGGGTCCAATATTGTTAACATATATATATATATATATATATATATAATATAATTATATATATAGATATATATAATTGTTGTACTTTACTAACATAAGAAATGACTTTTTTTACTAGAATTCAATAATACAATTTCGAGCAAGATTGTGAAATTTTGTTGTTTAAAATGCACTTTATAAAGTTGTCTATTAGTTAGACTACACTTATGTAATTTATTAGTGTATTTTTGATTTTAAACCATATCAAACTTTAATATAAATGTCTTTTTGGTGCTTCTTATTTATTATCATAACTTTCAAACTTTGACCACCTTACAAAATAAAACCGTGGAAATCTAATCGTGTTAATAAAATTTGATTGGGTAAAACATTATTATTATTTTTAGGTTCATAATCCAAAAGATAAAAACCCAAACCCCATCTTGTTAGTCCCTCTCAATGCAGGACTATAACAATAGAATTTCTCTTTAAGAACTATTAGTTTACCTTTGACTTGTATAATTTGTAATGTGTGACTTTGACAATAAATAATATATTTTTTTAATATTTTATTGGCTAATAGACCTACAATTTTATTGCAACGTCCATATGAATTAATTAATTACATAAATAAATTTTAGGCGGTTAATAAAACTTTTAATTAATTGAATAATTAACAAAATTATGGTTAATATGGCTAATAGACGAGTAATTTGGAATTAAGAAAGAGAAGATGGCAAGCAGTTCAAAGTTACAACCAACTCTCACGTGCTTGTCCCAACAATGACAATAAGTATTGAATATGGAGGACATCTAAACATTGTAGAAGTAGACAATTGTCTTGGCGTGGGGTGCATCATTAGGTAGGAAGAGGTGAGCTTAGATTCACAACATGTAGAAATTACAGGAAATTTACTACTGCTAATGAAATTGAACTAAAATCAAGAGAAAAAATTCTACTATTATTTAGTAGAAAGGAAAACACATGATACAAACACATGCAATAACATGCAACCATAAAAACATAATGGACACAATGATTTTACAGGGGAACCCAACTGGGAAAAACCCCTCTACTCCTTTGCATAATTTAAATGAGGATATGGATCAATTACAATGTCTTGCTTCAGTCCTGAAGCACACCATACACTGAAATCCTAATCTCCCGTTCACTGACCTGCTCTGGCAAACACTTAGACAATTCAAGCCTCAACCTTCCTCCAATTTCCTTGCACAATCCTTGAGGAAATTAATGCCTAAAAAAGGGATAATTCCCTATTTCCTTGTGCAAATCTTGAAGGAATTGATCACCTGTTTAATGCAAAAGTTTGTAGACTCAACTACTATAAAATAATAAATACATTGATGCCTTTTTCCTCCACTAAGCTAGGCAATTCGAATTCCATGCATGACTAGGGATATTTTTAGTAAATTGATCACTTAACTAAGAGATCAGTGAGTTAACAAAAGTTATAGCTACTCAACTGAACTCCTACTGACTCCAATTAAGACTAGAGCTAAGATAACTAAGTTTAAATAGAAATAACTACACTAGATTGCTATATCTTAGCAATAAAATCTTGCACAACTATACTTCTAGCCTACAAAATATAATTTACTGATTTAACTAGGAGACAAAGCCATGTCACTCCATCTAACTGTAATCGAAGTCATCCTGTTGATGTCGAAAATTGAATCTCTCGATTTGACTAAGGCACAATTCAAATGAAGCCTTTTCTTGCTACAATTCCAACACTCCCTCTTCGAAAGAAAAGGGTTATGCAAACCTACAATCCTAATCTAGTGTAGGAATGTACTGTAACACAATTAACACTCCCTCTCACTATTGTTGTTTCTACTGCAACAACTACAACTAGGAAGCATCCAAAATATTGAGTCAACTGTGTCTCTGAGATGAAACTATCTTATGAGTCTCTGACTGCTACTAACATCTGAAACTGTTGCTCCAGATCTGACTGCATCAACTGACACTAATCCTTATGCTACTGAATAATGTGGGTCCCTATAGCAAGGGTAATGATCCATGAGGAGAGTATATTGCAACTACTACTACTCTCCTATGGACCCTGCCCAAATCTTGCAACTCTGTGACTAAGGCTCTACATCGCCTCACCTCACTCCTTGAGGTATAGTTGCATGCACAGAGAAATATACGTCTATTTTGTTGATATTTTAAAATCGAACACCAATTTATTTTTCTTGTCCAATAGAAATATGCTTCAAATAAGATTTCCCCTTACTAAACAACACATCATATCCACATTCTTCATGTACAGCTAAAAAAAATAATTTTTTCTTCAGAACATGCACATACATTACATCCTTTAGGTGAATATGGGAGCCTGACTCCCTCTTAAAGGTGATAGTGCCAACCCCTTTGGTACTATACCTTCCATCATATCCAATCTCTATGTGTAATTGTAAGTCCTTATCTTCTAGGCTGCTGAAGAAATCCTTACTTGCTATCATATGATATGAGGCACCAAAATCTAGGTAACACTCACTCCCTCTTACTATGCTTGCCATGAAAGAAATGAGGGTGAATTCCAACTCGAATTGTGATGCAAGAGAATATCCTCCTCCTCATGCTGTAAGCCCCGTATTGGATTTCATGTGCAAACACTTGGTTGCATAATGTCCATACTCATGGCAATGAAATAATTTAGGCTTACTCAAGTCTTTCTTCTTGCCATGGTTCTAGCTAGATTATACCTCGCCTTTGGCCTTCTTTCCTTTTCTAACTAGATCTCAGTATTCTTCCTCATCTACAATGGATGTGACACCATCACTAGTGTTTCTTCCGATCTCATCCTGCACCAAATTCAGACCAAAGTATCTCCTAATCTGGTAGCTTGTCTCTTCTATTAACTAAATCCTGATAGCTATGCTAGGATTTCAGAAGGTCAAGGAGTGGTAAAATCATGATTTCAAATGATGGCACATTTTATCCTACTCCTCCAAGCTCATCTCGAACCTGAGTGAATATGTGTAGGTATTGTGGAATGGTTTCATTTTTTCTGTATTTGAATGCTCCTGAGTTTATCTCTCAATGCCAATTTCTTGGTGTCACTACTTATTTAGAATAGATCTATGAGATTTTTCCACATTGCAAAAGGAGTTTCCTTTCCATGAAAGTTTGAAACCACATGATCTCTAACACCCTTTAGAATAATCCTCCTGGATTTTTCTATGCCTTTCTTCCATTGAGAAAGTTCTTGTGCATATGATGATGTTGGATTTGGAATATCATTTTGTGTATATTCCCATAATCCATTGTCATCGAGGATAGCTTCCATATTATCTTTCCAAGCACAAAAATTTGAGGTGACCTCCAATGCATAATCAAGCCTCAATCCATTGAAATAAATTTTTCCTACATTGAAGAAAATCTACACCAAAAAATATGCACATCGAAATCTATCTAAGAGAACATTTGGAACAAGGTTTCTATCACTACTACAAATGGGGCTAAAAGCTGATGGATGTTAGTTGGATGTGTGACTTATTGGCATCGTATATCTGACACATTGGTGCTTATCAAATCATCGTTGGAATTCTATTGAATAGTCGATAGTATAGTTAACGTCAGATATGCGACGATACAAATGTCAATTATTTGACACATAAAAAGGCTGAAATGGTCATTAAAAGGCCATCATTTATAAGTCAGTTTTGCGACACTACAAATCGTCGAATATCCGATGGAACAAACCAATATTGAGGCGTTGGGTAATCGATGACATAAGTAAATTGTGTGACATAAGTGTTGCAGATCCGACACTTTCAAAATGACGGTGAAGCATTGGATGTTCGACACATAAATCATTTTGTCTGGAAAGACAAACCAATGTTGACGTGTTGGGTAATCGATTGTGTAAGTAAATTATGTGCAAAGTGTTGTTGCTCCAACGATTTCAAGCTGACGATTAAGTGTTAGATATATGACAAATAGGTCATTTTGTTCGACAGAATAAACCAACATTGGGGCATTGGGTAATCAATAACATGAGTAAATTTTGCAACAAAAATGTTGTCACTCCGACGCTTTCAAGTCAACAGTGAAGAATTGGATATGTGACAAATGAGATTTCTGTCCGATGTGAGTGTTAAGGTTCCAACACATTTGTTCATCGAGTATATGACGAGTACTCTGACTGACAGCCATAAAATATTCAACATCCTGTCTCTTCCATCGAATATTCAATGGAGATATGAATTTAAAATACAAAATATAAAACACAACACCTAAACCCAGTCTTGGCCTTCCTTTGGGTTAGGAATATTCTCTTTCTACTCAACTAGTGAAATCAAGGATCAAGCTCAAAGCCTTGGTTAAGGGTTTGGGGATGGGAAAGAAGTCACAAAAAGGATCCTCCATAAATCCATAACAGGTGATAAATTCGGGAAACCGTCTTAAACAAGTGGCAATCCTAATGTGTTTTCTTCCATTACATACAATTAGGGGAATGGAATTCTCGCGATACGAATGAATCACAAGAGAAACATCATAAAACCTGTCATATTATATATTCTATTTTTTATAGTTCTTGATATCTTATCTATAGTTCTCTATATCTTATGGACTCATTGCTACGCTTGATCACTTATTTGGTTGGTAGGGGACAACAACTCAGATATCCCACACAGACACAACACTCTCCACCTCACTTGTAACCCACAAGTCACACAACATATATCTCATTCATAATATTCATACCACTTAGACATCGAACACACCAAACACTCTTAAGGCCATCATCAATACCATAACTCTACATCTAGTGCACAATTTTCTAGCTCTTACTATCTACTCATACTTTTCTTCATATTGTTGATCACCTAGAGTTGAATCTAGAGGATATTGTGGCTTATGGAGTTATGGTTATCAACAACAATAATAAGATAGAGTATTTTGTGCGATGGAAAGATACTCTAGAACAAGAGAATGTGTAACAACTCCTTTTCCATAAAAAACCATGTATATAAACCTAGTTATCTAAATTATTTATTTGTGAAAATAAATTGATGACCTGCCATAATGGAGGGATATACGAATCCAAAGTTCTAATAGGGAAAGCCTCTGGTGGGTTGTTTCATGAACATTGATTTTCCATGACATATTGGTTGATTTCCCTATGGTGTGTCATCAGCAAGGCCATACAAACCACTCTTAATTTTCATGACTATCTGCTTAATGAGGTACTAGCCTACAATGACAAGAATTGAAGTCAGTGGGTAGCTTGAGTGGAGGATGGCATCATATTTCCCCCTCTCCTTATAAAATGTGGACATAAAGAAAGAAGACAATGGACAGAAAAGGATCTGAGTGTGAAGGAAGAAGGATTGAGAAACTTTAGTCTTCTGGGATTGTGGAGATGATAATGGTCAAAGTGTGCAATGAAGGCATAGAGAAATTGGTACAAAAAGTTTACTGTCCAAAGGGAACTTAGACAATTTGAGCATGAGCATAATATCATTAATTTGTCAATGAGTTTGGGTGAGCATCCCATAACATGACTTAGCATGTGCGATGAGTAGGTTTGGTTAGTTAAAGGCACACCCCAACCAACACTTGAGTGAATGGTTACATATATTGCATGGAGGAGATGTGTGTTAGCCAAATAATTTTGGTGAGTCAACTTGCATTGGTGTCATGTGTCAACTGAATAGGACAAGAAGGGGCATGACTCTTTTCTCTCCATACACCCCATATATATAGCCAAGCATGTGGAGAGGAGAAGGCATAAGAACTTATTGGACCACATCAATTTGCATGATTGGTTCATGGTGAAGAAGGATTCAGATTGTCTTGTAACAAATTGAACTTTTTCATGGGGATATTAAATGGATGTGGCTACTATTGTGTCACTTATGATGTGGGAAATCCACATAGGATGAACCCAAATAAAGTGTGACATGGAGACATAAATGGCTATTGAAATGTCACTAGTGATGTGGCATTTTGGATAGGATTTGGTATCATGGCATGTTGTCATGGTGCATTGATGTGGCATGCTGACATGGAATTCAAAATTTCACAGGTTTGACTCAATGATTGTAGCAAAATATAGAATAAATGAGAAGAGTGAGTTGGAAGAAAAATAAAACCATGCATCTAGATGGATTCAAAAGTTTTGGAAATAAAACCATGCATCTATAAATTTTATAAAAGAATTTTAGATAATTTTTGTGAAATGCATGGATCAAACAATATGATATTTCTGACTGAAGATGTGGCCTTATGAGGAGGCAACATTTGGGCAAGGAAGTTGCCACATGTCAACTGATGTGGAATTATATGGTGCTGACATAGGGTTACCATGTGGATCTAGACGAGTTTATAGGAACTGACATAACTAATATGAAGATACCAGATACCTTGGATACATTTTACAACACTATTTAATGAATAAAGTGAAATTGTTTAATAATAAAATCATTTCATTATGGGGTTTCATGAAAAAATAATTTAAATCCAAAATAGAGGTAAGTTACACATAATTTAAATATCCCATATGTCCACATATTAGATATATTGTATTGTCCTAGATTTTATGTTATATCTGGATCTAGATCTCTTAAGGAATGATTTACATGAAAACCTTCCCTATTATGATTATTTCCCCTTTTTATTCAATCCACATCCAGTCATATTGTTAAAATAATTCTTCATGTTCTTCAGGATTACTAGATACCAGGTACATTTTTAATCATATATTACATTTGGACCTAGGTCAAAACAAAAAATATTACACTTGTTTTAGTCTAGATACCTCTGAGTGCCAGATGCCTATCAAGCTTCATATATGCACTTTACCATGGAGTGTTGTCATTTTCTGACAAATATTTGGAAATCTAGCTTTTGAAAAGAAGGGTCTTTTAGAATTTCCCAGGATTTGGATGTGATTGGTGACAATGTGGCATGGTGATGGGGAATCTAGAAGTTCATAGATTTGACTAATTGACTATAGTGAAAACATTAGCATGCCATGTAAGGCAAAGTCATATCTAGTTCATGTTGATAAATCTAGGGCATCATAAATTGGGAGATTTCTCTTCTTGATAATTTCTTGTGATATACCTTTCCTTCTTGGATTATGATCTTCTCTTAATTATGTTATTATTGTGTTCTTTTCATCAAGAAAATTACCAAATGAATAATATAAGACAAGAGACAAAGTATGTAGGCTTGTTAGCCAGGTCCAAAACCTCTCACCCTTGGAGAAGAAAACTCAATCAGAAAATCTTCTTATAGATCTTCAATTAACGAATACCAAGACTATGACAAAGACCCTTGACACTAGAGTCCTCCCAATACCAAGTCAATAGCCTCCTTGAAGTTCTTCCTCTTCCATTTCTCAACTTCCGTCTAGAGTCTTGAATTTATCTTCCCGACTTCCCTATAGAATCTTAGTCTCTTAGGTTAACCATTATTCTAAAAACCCTCAGAACACTCTTCGCCCCTTGATTATTCTCTTCAAGAGAGAGAGACCTATAAGACTTCTACTAACCTTCCTCTTGTGAGATCCTTTACCCAAACAAGGTCACCTCAATGAAGCATCAAGTTCTTCAATCTTCTCTATATTCCCTCGGATCTGCTACCTTCACACATGGGAGAGTATACAAGATCAAATCAGACTTCCCAGAAGTATCCCTTCCTTTACTATCCTTATTTTTTCCTTCACTTCTCTTTTCTAGTCCTTCTTCGCACTTATGATTGTAGTCTCTTCTTCACTGAATTACTTGTCTCCAAATGAGGCCGAGTGCTGCTTTATATACATGTGTTGGAAATGATACTGAGGGGGGGGTGAATCAGTATTAGCAAATCAAATACTTTTTCATTTTCATACTCAGATTCATATAAGCTACTTCAGTTAAGGATATCCACGTATATACGCAACTGTGTTAAATGAAACTAGCGTATATATATTAAACTTTTGATTCAGTTAGTTCATCTTCAGTGAATTGTTACACTAAAAAATGTCACCATGACTATTTACAGTTAGTATGGCTCTATCAACAGTCATGCTATCCTCTTAGGCAAGTCTTATGCCTCTGCTCTCCATGTCAAACTCCAAAAAGAGAGAGTCTTTATAAATATATTTATCTCTGGGTACGCAGGTTCTCTCAACCTTACCTGCGGGTACGCACCCAATGTTCACAAAAGCTGCGTCCTTGTACGCTCTGTATGTAAAGGGGCAGGTGCGTCCCCCTGTAAAGGTCAAAATGCGCAAGTTTCATCTTTAAAAAGTTACTTGTGGTCATTTCTAGAGCATTCTAGAAGGTTGTTCGACGTGTATTGAGCGCCTCCAGATGGTTCATGTACCCCTACCAAAGAGGAACTTATCCCATCAATAAGGGAGCTATCCCATCCAAAGAGGGGATTATCCCATTGATGGTTGACCTGAATAACTTCCTCTAGATCACTATAAATACAGGAATTGGGCCAGAAGGAGGGGAGGTTGGAAGCTAAACATTTCTAAGGGTAGATGCTGCAGGAATTAGGACTCCCATTTAGAAGCTTGTGAGGAGAGATTGCCATCTTTGCTTATTCTATTTGGAAGTGGGTGAGCTTTGTCAAAGTAAAGGAGAACTCTTGATGGACCCTGGGAGGGACTTGCACAACACCAAGGCTCAGGTTGTAATTGTTCATTTTGTTTCCTATTAATGCAAATGAGTCCATTCTTCTCAATAACTTGTTATTTATGAGTTGTTTCATGTACTCCTTGGTCTATGTGTTAAATATGTTTTATTCTATGAGATTATCAAGTGCTATTTAATCGTTTGATTGTTAGTGGATTCAGGTTTCAAAGTGAAGGAGGAGCTCATCCGGATCAGCGGAGCTGGACTGCTACAACAGCGTTGGACTACAGGTAGGATCTAAACACTTGATTTCTTATATAGTAAATGCATGTTTAGAGAAGGATTGTTCTTGTTTGTCTTGTTTGTCACTAGAGAGTCTTAGGCTCCTAGGGAGGTTGGTTGTGTCCGCACAATCGAATCTTTCCGCCTGACAAATTGGCGACTCCGCTGGGGACTCCATTGATGTGAAAGTCTTTTCCTTTGTATGTAACTTTGCTGAGAAAAGTCATTTATTTTCTGGTTTTTGGCTCTGTGACTTTGTTTTTGGGTGGGTTAGCTTAGGGTTAGATTCAATTTAGTTTTTCTTGGTTTTTTCAGTAGGATGCACCCTCTGAGTATTTCACAGTGCGTCCCTGTACGCACTGTTGCTGTGTGCACAGAGCGGGCCCGCACCTGTCTTAACTGGTTGCCTGCGTCCCCTGCTAAAATTTAAGAAAATTCCATTTTTTGCATTTTTTCTCTTAGATTTTGCTTTTTCTTAGTTTTTACTGCCCAGATCCATTAGTCTCTTTTCAAAGATCTTCACCTGAACTTGTTTCGATAGCATTGAGTGTTTTAGTGGATTTCATAGAAGTTTAAGCCCTAGGGTTTGATTTTTGAGTAGGTCTTGTAGTGACTTTGGCGGTAAAAGTTGTCAAGCCTTAGATCTCTCTGGTTTTGTCAGCCTTCTTAGAAGTCAGACCTGTCATAAAGTCTACCTGTGAGAGCAACTTACCTTTGAGTAGTCTCTTTGGCAAATTTCGAAGTACTTGTTGATTGAGTATTGAATTCCATTTTACAAAAAGAACAAAAAGATTTGAGTTTTGTTTTGACTAGTCTTTTGATTCTGCATTAGCTGGTCCTTGACTTGATTTTGGTCAAGTAAAAAAACCTAGAATCATCTTTGTAGGCTTTTGCCTCGTTAGATTTGCTTAGAGTAAATTTCTTTTTAATTTTCTTGTGAGTCAAGTTTTTATAGATTTTATAGCTTTTGAGATTGATTTTCGTTAAAATAGATTTATATGCTTTATTAAATAAGAGAAAATACAAAAACATCTCCTTTGAAAAGTTTTGTTTCAAGTAGCTTTGAAGAGTTTTTGAAAGACAAAGAGTTTTTCGTGCACGTAAGGAGTGGTCATGTTTGTATGCTTGAAAAGATAAAGAGAATTGTTTCTTTGATTGTCTTTACTAAGAAAGTTGTTTTCTATAAAATTTTCATTTCTCAACTCTCTTAGTTAGGAATTTCATTGAAAGAGAAAAGTAGCGTAAATCATCTTAGGTGCATCTTTGTAGTGGTTTGAGTTGAGTCTACACACCATTGGTTTCACTTCCGCTACCTTTTGTCTTTAAGAAAAACCATAAAATTAACGCTTAAAGTAAAATCGACGTAGTAACTTTTATTTACTAGGGCTCTGAAACACCAATTTAGATCAGGCTAGTGTCTTGGAGTAGGAGAGTAATTAACTCTCCAAGACAACAAAACCAAACAAGTAGCTTATCTTGTGATAGAATAAATCCAATTGTCTCATTTGTACTCTGGGAAAGCTCCTCTTAAAGGAGAAGCACGAGCTCGTGTCCGAACCAGTGAGGGGATCAATCCCCCCTCGTTGGGAACGACGCCAGACACGCACGTATTACAAACGGTAAACCTCGGATTAACTATTGTCGAGGAGCCAGGGGTCACTTGTCGGTAAACCTTGGATTATTGTCAAGGAACCGGCAAGGGGATTGAGCTTGATACTCTGCCCTTGCGTGCTGTCGGAGTGTAGACTGTTCCCCCAAGTGCATTTGTTGCGGTTGGTAACCTTAGTGACCATTATCTTTAGGATTCTACCGAGGTGACGGTGGAGGGAAGATCCCACTGTACTTGGAGCAGACGTCGGCTAGACTCACTTGGATTTTCCGGGGGGTTCACTTCACTCGAGACGGTTAAAGTGGAGGAACTTGTACCGGTCTATTCATTAAGCAGGTTGCCAGGGTAACTGTTCCACCCGCCACTTCTGTACTGAATCCGGCGATGTTGGGTTTCATCTCCAACTAGCGTTTTTGGTCTGGAAGGCTACTGTTTGTGCTTGGTTTGACGCCCTAGATTCTTTAGGCGTGTGATTCCAATTTGTTTGGTTCTTTAGAGACTTTAGGTGGTTTGATTTGAGATTTTACTTTGTTTTCGTGTGTAGTAGTTAAAAGTTTTTAGCTGTGGCGGAATTACCGAGACAATCCCGTAGACTTCGGGGCCAGTCTCCTGAAGTTGTTTCTGTGGCCGAATTGTTGAGAAGATCCCGTAGACTTAGGGGTGAACCTCCTCGAGACGACCCCAGTAATCTAGAGGGTTTGAAGGTCCTTGTAACTCCTCCTAGTGGCAGTAGAGTAGGTTCACCTGAAGAAGGAGAATCTTCCTTGGTAGTCCATTCAGATTACCAAGGCCTAGAGACAGGTTATAATCCCGAAGCTGTTACAGTTTCTGAGCTTGTTGGTAGTTTTTCGTCTGCTAGTGATACAGGCGAAGAACCTGAAATATCTGAACCTGTTACTCCGACTTCTAGTGTTCCAGATTCACCAAGAGTAGAACGAGTTATCACCGAAAATCTTCCTACTGGTCTGATTGCTATCGAAGAACTTGCTCCAGAGGAAGAAATAGGCGTCTCTAACCTTGAAGATCAACTTACTATTGATCTCAGGGAGCGTGAATCTATCTTTTATAGTCCTCCTAGAAGTACTACTTGGTACCTTTCGTTAACCAATTATTTAGACAACTCACGGGTAGGTTTTTCTACACCTCGTACTCCCTTTCCACCTGGAGGTATTTATACTCCTGTAAATATGTCTGGTCAGTCGTCCGTGTTTACTCAAACTCCTGAATCTTTCTTACACGGCGGTCCTTCTGTTCCCACCGGGTATCAATCACTTTCTGTTACCTTTGTGGGGGCATCTCCTCAACCCATTGATCATGGGTTCTTAGCTGGAAACAGTGGTAATATACCATTGGGTGTAGGAGACATTTACATGATGTTAGGTTCAGTTCCCGTTTCCCAACCTCAAGGTGGCCAATTACCGCCTGGGGGGCAGCATCAGTTAACGCCTGGGGGGCAACCTCAAGGTACACAAATCGTGTCTGGGGGGCAACCTCAAGGTCAGTATGTACCTATGGTGCAATACATGCCTCAAGGTCAACCCCAGCCTCAATATGTACCCCAGGGTCAACCTCAGTATCAATATTTACCCCAAGGATGGCAACCTCAAGGGTATCAACCCCAAGGGTAAGTCTGGAGGCGGAAAGAGTCGATTGTGTGGACACAACCAACCTCCCTAGGAGCCTAAGACTCTCTAGTGACAAACAAGACAAACAAGAACAATCCTTCTCTAAACATGCATTTACTATATAAGAAATCAAGTGTTTAGATCCTACCTGTAGTCCAACGCTGTTGTAGCAGTCCAGCTCCACTGATCCGGATGAGCTCCTCCTTCACTTTGAAACCTGCATCCACTAACAATCAAACGATTAAATAACACTTGATAATCTCATAGAATAAAACATATTTAACACATAGACCAAGGAGTACATGAAACAACTCATAAATAACAAGTTATTGAGAAGAATGGACTCATTTGCATTAATAGGAAACAAAAGGAACAATTACAACCTGAGCCTTGGTGTTGTGCAAGTCCCTCCCAGGGTCCATCAAGAGTTCTCCTTTACTTTGACAAAGCTCACCCACTTCCAAATAGAACAAGCAAAGATGGCAATCTCTCCTCACAAGCTTCTAAATGGGAGTCCTAATTCCTGCAGCATCTACCCTTAGAAATGTTTAGCTTCTAACCTCCTCTCCTTCTGGCCCAATTCCTGTATTTATAGTGATCTAGAGGAAGTTATTCAGGTCCACCATCAATGGGATAATCCCCTCTTTGGATGGGATAGCTCCCTTATTGATGGGATAAGTTCCTCTTTGATAGGGGTACATGAACCATCTGGAGGCGCTCAATTTGTTCATCAACCGTACCAGGGATAGTACCAACCTGGGCAAGCTGTCCAACAGCCGGTTTACCAGTATCAACCGTATCCTGGGTACACTTATCAACAACCTCAACAACCCCAGTACGGTCCGGTTAATCCTGGTTTTCCAGGAGGATATAATATCCCTAATGCGACTCCTGTTCCTAGTTATCCTGGATATCCTCCTCCTGGGACTGGTCTTGTGACCCAGAGTTTTAGAGATCCTAACCGGCAGTTATCGTTTATCGCAACTTTGGATTTACCAGACTTGACGCGCCTAACGAACGATCCAATTCAATATCTTCCGTTCTGGCTGCCAATGCCAAATAAGTTGCCCAGTGATATACCCAAGTTCGCAGGTAAGTCTGGAGAGGATCCGTCCAATCATGTGATGACTTACCACCTCTGGTGTGCTTCAAATTCTATCTCGGATGATTCGATCCGCTTACGTCTTTTCCAGCATACGCTCATTGGTCTCGCGGCCAAGTGGTACATTGAGTTACCACGGGCCTCTTTTTACAATTTCAGCCAATTAGCTACCTCGTTCTTAACTCACTTTCAGTTGCCGGTCAGATACTATAACGGCACGGAGTTATTAACTTCACTAAAACAATCGACGTCCACGTATATTTCTGATCACATTCATGAGTGGAGACGTCGAAGAAGGTTAGTGAAAGTTTTTATCCCGGACCAAATCTTAGCTGAATGGTTTGTTAAATCATTATTACCAAAGATTACTGAAGATGTAGCTAAGCCCGGAGTAGTTACTGAGGAGCAAGTCATTGCTCAGGCGCAATACCTTGATTTAGTTTATACTCAGTCGGGTACGTTACACGAGAAGATTCCAGATCTTCCAAAATCGAATCAAATCGTTGCTGCTCCTTCGGGATCTCATGCCGCTGATGGTATGATTGGTATCGTGAATACAAAGAGCAAGAAGAAGTCTTCCAAGGCTTCAACTACTCCTATAATCACTTTGCCTGATTCTCCGACAGGAGAGTCTTCTCCTAAACTTTCCGCCGATATTCACGCTGTAGAGTCATCTACGGCCAAATCAAAAAACGGTGGAAAGAAGAAAGGAAAGAAGAAGGCTAAAGCAGACAAGGCTCCGAAGGAGAAAACGGAAAAGTCGGAAACCAATGATGAAAAGCGCAAACCTCGATATCCTTGTCTTATTTGTGAAGAAGATCATTTTATGAGAGATTGCCCTCATCGGGTCGAGGTTGTGAAAATAGTCAAAGTTTCTCCCACTCCTGCTGTGTTAAAAGATCCATTTCCAAAGCAGGAAAGTAATATGATAGGTTCTTCCTCGACTGCCAGTGAAGAACCCATTTTGATGATGTCTCATGTGAGGATTGCGACTCGATCGCAAGATTATGGTAGTAAGAATCCTGTTGATGGTAAAGAAGCAGAATCTTCTCATTCTAATCCATCAACCTCAGCTCCTGGTTCTGATCCACTACAGATCGAAAAACCTAACCCGGACTTAGTAATCAAACCGCCCGCCAAGGGTGTACTTCGAAGGTCTGCTTTCAATCCACATGCGAGAGCGGCCCAGAATTACAACATTGTTGAGGACTTAGCTGTTTCACCCTCAGCAATGTCGGCTTTAGAAGTGCTGCAATCATGCCCAGCACAACGAAAATTACTTTTGTCGGCTATCGGAGCTGTTGATGTTCAGGACCCGAACCTGATAATCTTCGATCTAGAAAATAGTACACCGCGTCTACCCCATCAAATGGCTTTCCAAATTCTAGTGATAGTAAAAAACAGGGCTATTCATCGGACTGTGATTGATGAGGGAGCTTCTACGTGTATTATGTCGATTCAATGTTGGAAATCGCTTGGTTCTCCTTCGTTGAACCAATCCCCGACCATCCTTAAGGCCTTTGATGGCCGTGGGTTCCGTCCGTTTGGTATTCTACAGGAATTACCTATAGGGGTAGAAGGCAAAACCGTTAGTCTGGATGTGGAGGTGGTTGATGCCCCTCTAGACTACAACCTTCTTTTGGGTCGAAGTTGGTCATATGCTATGACAGCAGTCGTTTCATCGGTCTTCAGAGTAATAAAGTTTCCATATAACGATAAGATCGTGACCATTGATCAGCTGACATACTTTTCATCCGACCCAGCCTCTTCAGAGAGTATCCAGCATGTCGGTAAGACGACAATCCCCTATAGGGACGTTGGCGTAGGTTTAGTTAAAGATTCCGGTTTACTGGGAACTTTTCCTTTCCCTCCAATCAACGCAGACCCTTCATTTGCATCAATTCATATGATTACATCAGAAAACATTATTTATGATGATCCTTGGATCGTCCCATCTGAATCTGAGATAGACTCATTCGGTGATGCTATGCCTTTGAGTCCATATGAAATTGCTTATGAAGCTGTCATGTCTTTTACCGACTCACGTTCAACCGAGCTCGACCAAATGAATGTAGTCAATGAAGAATCACTTTTCACCTCAACCTTAGAACGGATAGCGTTTCCCGAAGTCGTGTCATCTGACGAACAACTTCGCGAAATCCTAAGTGTAGACGATCTACCATGGGAAGATCTCCATCACAGATCTTCGTTTTTACCTAAGGATGATGCTTTTGAAAATGATTTTTCATCTATCTTTACCGCTGAATATGTCAAAGACGCTCAGAATCCAATGAAACATTCTGATTCAGAGTTGAAGTTAGGGAATATTTATCGTACTATTCCCATTGATATTTCAGTGAAGCCCGGAATTGAGGAGAACATTCATATAGGTGCCTCATGTACAGAAGATGAAATCTGAACTTACAAGGCCCTATTCCAAGAATTCCGTGATGTGTTTGCCTGGTCTTACGAGGAAATGCCGGGAATCGACCCTGCCATTGTTGTTCATGAAATAAAGACCTACCCGGATGCTAAACCCGTCCAGCAACGGTTGCGTCAGATTCACCCTCGGAAAGCGGCTGCGATTAAAGCAGAAGTCGAGAAGCTGTTGAAAGCAGGTTTCATTTATCCAATCCCGTTAACGGATTGGGTATCGAATATTGTTCCGGTCAACAAGAAACAAGGAACAATAAGAATCTGTATCGACTATAGGGATATAAATCGAGCTTGTCCAAAAGACAACTATCCTACGCCTTATATCGATCAAATTATTGATGATTGTGCCAGAAGTGAAATGTTTTCCTTCATGGATGGTTTTTCGGGCTATAATCAAATCAATATTCTACCTGCCGACCAACCAACAACGGCATTCATTTGTCCATGGGGGACATTTGCTTATTGCAAATTACCTTTTGGGCTTAAGAATGTCGGAGCCACTTTTCAACGGGCGATGTCTTATGCATTTCATGACATCAAGCACATTGTGCAACCATACCTCGATGATTTGCCTGCTCATTCTTTACATCGAGCTGATCACCTTGTCCACTTACGAGCAATCTTTATGAGGTGTAGGCATTATCGAATTCGGTTGAATCCCCACAAGTGTGTTTTCTGTATAGAGACGGGTCGATTGCTGGGATTTGTTGTTTCAAAAGCCGGCATTCGCGTCGATCCCTCGAAGGTTGAAGCTATCATCAAATTGCCTCCTCCTTCGAGTTTGCGCCAACTCCAAAGTTTGCAAGGGAAAGCGAACTTTTTACGCCGATTCATTCCAAACTACGCCGAGGTCACTAAAGGTTTTACACGATTGTTGAAGCAGAACGCTCAATTCTTTTGGGACGAGATTTCCCAACAATCTTTCGATGCACTTAAACACGCGTTGACCCATGCACCGTTGTTGCATCCTCCAAACTACAACCAGGACTACTTCTTATACCTCGCAGCTTCGCATTCCACCATTGGAATGGTGTTAGTTCAAGAAGATGAATTCGGAGCGGAACATGTGATATATTATCTTAGTAGGACATTAAACCCCACTGAGCTAAAATATTCGCATGTGGAGAAATTGGCCCTGTCAGCCGTTCAAGCTGTCCAGCGTTTTCGTCACTACATTCTTCTCCGTAAAACTACAGTCATTTCGGATTGCAACCCTATGATTTATATCTTGACAAAACAACTGCTAGGGGGCAAGTACTCTAAATGGATCGTTATCCTACAAGAGTTCGACTTGGATTTTGAGAAGTCCAAGTCTAAGAAATCCTTAGTTTTTGCGGCATTGATGTGTGATTTCCCGCGTGCTGACACAGAAACTGTGGCAGAGGAGTCCATTGCGGACGAATCTTTGTTTCTTATCAGTACCTTAGATCCGTGGTACGGGGATATAATCATCTATCTCCAAACCCAAACCTTTCGGCCTGAAGCTTCAAAGTCGAAACGTCGAAAAATTCGGTTTCAATCCCAGCAATACAAGATTATTGGAGATACACTTTATCGCCGGGGGGCAGACTTAGTTTTTCGACGTTGCTTAACTCACGAAGAGGCTGAGAGGGTTTTGAATGATTGTCACTCTGGAGCATGTGGCGGTCATATGTCTGGGTATGCCACAGCTCAGAAGGTGTTGCGCGCTGGCTATTTCTGGCCGTCTATGTTTAAAGATTGTATCATTGCAGTCCGGAAGTGCCACAACTGTCAAGTGTTTGATCGCAAGATGTGCGCACCACCTGCTCCTCTCCACCCTATAATTGCCGTTGGTCCATTCACCAAATGGGGTATCGATTTTATTACTTGTAACCCTCACTCGGCCGGGGGGCATGCGTATATCATCCTCGCGGTTGATTATTTTACTAAATGGGCCGAGGCGATGCCTACATTCGACGCAAGCGGCAAAACAGCTGCAGTTTTCGTATTCAATCATATTATAACTAGGTTTGGTGTCCCACAAGCAATCATCACTGACCATGGGAGCCATTTTCGAAACATCATGATGACTGAGCTTACAAGCCAGCTTGGTTTGCGCCACGATAGCTCTACTCCTTATTATCCGCAAGCCAACGGTTTGGTTGAGTCTATCAACAAAGTTCTGGTTATCATGATCCGACGAACCATTGGTATTCATCGGTCGAATTGGCATAACATGTTATTTTTAGCGCTATGGGCATACCGAACCTCAGTGAAAACCTCAACAGGGTTCACTCCTTTCCAGCTAGTTTATGGCTTGGAAGCTGTGTTACCCATTGAATGCGAAATCCCATCACTTCAAATGGCTGTCGAATTACTTCCATCTACTTCGAAGAGGAGAAGCGTTTATTATACTTAGCTAAATTAGATGAGACTCGACGTGACGCTGCATTGGCAATCGAGACTCACGCGAACCGAATGAAAGCTCAGTATGATAGAAATGTGACCCCTCGAATTTTTTCGGAGGGAGACCTAGTGCTATTATATGATCAAGCTAACGATAAGCTAGGTGCTGGAAAATTCGTTCCTATGTGGCATGGACCCTACATTGTAAAGCGAAAGCTAGCAAAAGGGGCTTATGAGCTGGTAGATTTTGATGGGGACTCTTTGGGTAAACCCAGAAATGGACTTTACCTAAAGAGGTATTATGCTTAAATGGTGGGTATGGAGAATTTTTAGTTAGGTTAGGTTTTCTTTCTAGCTAGTATGTTTGTTAGTTTAGTTAGTGTGCTTAGCTTAGAGAATGTGTTTTTCGTCGTTATTCTGGCTTATCTTGGTTTTACTCTTGATATTGCAGATGTCGACGCCTCTCCAAACATACATTAGATTTGCTGATGGTGCTTGTCGTAGTACACGGAATATCTCTTCCGCAGCTTGGGTTATCTATTCGCCCTCTGACGAGTTAGTTTCTATGCATGGGGTAAGCCTCGGTCAAACAACGAACAACATTGCAGAATACAGTGCAGTGGTTGAATTATTATCCGAATCTATTTCATTTGGAATTCGACGTTTGATAGTGAGGTTAGATTCTGAACTTGTTGTATTACAGCTTAATAGAGTATATGCCATTAGAAATCCTGTGTTATTAAGGTTGTTTTTGAGAGTGCGTCTCTTGGAACGTGAATTTGATTACATTGAATATCAACATATTCCAAGGTCTTTAAATACATTAGCAGATGCAATTGCTTCTCGAATGTTGGACAGACATTTACGATAATCATGCAAGTAAATTTAAAAACATTTCATCACATATGTTAAACAAGATAAGCCGGTAATAATGATATATATATAGATAGGAGTGTGCCAAAAAATATACATCGTCTTCGATCATAGGTTGAAAAACACCTTATGATCGGCAAAAATGATAAGTACAAAAAGCCAAAAATGTCATATGTGTCTACAAAAATGACCATCCAATCACTGGTGGTGCTCCCTATACGACACCACTGCACAGGCTACTTACACAAGAATCTCCTAAACGGCCCAGGGACTGCGACTACATAGCGCTGAAGTTTGATAGGAATATCATCTATGGTAGTCTCAGGTATATCCACCGTCAGACGCTCTAGATCCTGCTCCAACTCAGCTAGTGACTCTGCAGCCGCGTCTTGTGGAGCCGGTACCGGTGCAACTGGATGTCTCCTCTCAAAAGGCCGGAGGTTGGCTGGGCGCTGTGGACCAACATCTGCATTTTGAAAATTTTTACTGTCAGTTTTAAGACGATATATATATAAAAAACAAAAAAATATATAACTTGAAAACTTGTGAAAAATAAAGTACCTCTGTCATCCCATTGTTCTCCCTGTGGAAGAACCATGTCCGGATCACCTCGAAAATCTACTCCGGCATACGGAAAGTCCTGGATCGAAAAAACCTGGTCCTCTAACTAGTGAAAATAACTATCAGGGAATCGAACAACCGCCGTGCCCTCGTCAGGATGCCGGGCCATCACCGTAACCCATCGTATTAGCTTTGGCTCCCGAGGACCCAAGATATCAACAGTGAGTTGCTGAGGGATCAGCATCGGAACTCTCTCTAAGGCAAAGCTCACAACTAGAGGCCCATATCCAAAGGTCTTTAGTTGTCCGTTCTTTGCCCTAGTCAGTTGGCCCTTCATATTGGCCGACACAGCATCACACCAGTTGAAAATGGTGCCTTGGAAACAGTCAATCGCCATCCGCATTTGGGACCCGGTGGCAATATGTAAAGCGGCTGCCCCGCAAATTCTGGTAACCATGAAAGCTATAACCTTGAGTTCACGCAGAGAGATGTGTTTGATTTCTACGCCTTTCACATGGTGTTGATTGGGTATGCACCAATCTGCCCGGAGACTAGCAAGGGATTGGCCACCCGGCCTAGTCCCGGCTAGATTGAGTTGCTCACCCCTATTTGGCAAGCCAGTGAGAAAGTATATGTCAGAGGGCTCTATCTCGAGCTGGTGCCCTCCGATGTAAAAGCATTGCTCATGAATGTTCCATCTCTCAACCAGCCACTCCAAGAATCTCACCTGAGCCCTCATGCCAGGTATGGCCCAGTATTTATATAGTCCGCATGCTTTTAGGGCATCAATGGAAGGTTGATGATTAATTGCGGCTAAATCAACGTCCTCGTGCTCTCTTTCTCTCCAATCCAACATGGTGAGTGCCCTACACACCAAGAAATGAAGATTAGAATTGATTTGGGAAAATTCAAATGGTTGTTTGTGGAGTTTGGGGTTTCAAATTCCGCCTTTCGCGGGGGACGCACCCCGCGTTTAGGACACAGAGCGTCGGGACGCAGCTGGCCTGAAGGTGGGCTGCGTACCCCGACCTTTTTCCTGTGTGGGAAAAAGTCGGGGGACGCAGGTCACCCTTAGGGCACCTGCGTACCCCGCAGAGCGGATTTTAAACCCAAAAACCCCCAAAAATCAAAACTAAAACCTAAAACAAACTTTTAATCGGATGAAATTGAAGAGGAGGATGTTGTGAAATACCTGGAAGAGACGGCGTTCGATTCTGACGGTCGGATTCTCCGCAGCGACCACGGGAAGTTTCTTGCCAAAAGCCCTTTTTTCAACCTCAACAGTAAAATGGTAAAAATGACATGGTAAAAAGTCTTTTTATAGGTTTTTTGGATGAATGAATGCTAGGTTTGTTCATTTTTCACCATGGAAGGATATTTTTCAATGCATTTTTGCCTATCTTAAACAGGTATGAGTAATGTGTCATTTTTGTGCAGGACAAAGGGATTTAGAGGGAAAATTGTCATTTTTCACGAACCAAAATATCAGAGTCATCTTTTAAGCCCTTTTCTGACTCCTAAAATATGAAAAGATTGCCGAGCGTTTCTTTTACACTCGTTAAAACGGAATTAAAAGACGGTCCCCTTATAGCTCTTTTCTGACCGTAAAATCAGGAAAAGATTGCCGGGTTTTTGTCGTTTCAAACTCGATACTGGAAATAAAACGACGTGTCCTTGATCGCTTTTTACTTTTCAGGTCAGTGGCACTAATTATGAAAGTACTCCTTGGTCGCAAGATCAAGCGGTTCCCCCAGGTATTATTTTATACTTTTTCGGGCTTGAGGGACACAAATCTACGAAAAAGTTCAACTTGGAGTCTTCTTAAGTTTTTCAGACTCTCTAAAATTGAAAAACGCCGAGTTTCTCCTATACTGGGCTCGTTAAACATTTCACAGTAAAGGACCTGTTCAATTACAAACAGGAACGAACCACTCCTTCCTAGGGTTCGAATCAAAACTAGGTTGGACTCATCTGAAGGATGAGCTTATAATCAAGCATATGTTATCCTCCTCAAGCTTGTTAAAAATAAAGAGGTACTTGCCAGAAATGGTGGGGGAAAAGAGAGAAGAATGAACCTGTTTGTTATCTTTTGTCTTAGAAGAAACTTTATTACCACTCTTGAACACGACACTTTTCATTCACCTAGGTTGGGAAATCTTTTACCTCACAGTTGATCAAACCACTTTGAAAGTCTTCAGCCGGGTTCCGGGGATTAACTTTGAGTCGTTTATCACCAAACCATCTGTCGTGTCGTTATGTGTTCAAGAGGTCTGCAAACAAAACTTTCATCTGCAAAATACCTGTCATCCATTTGACCATCCCTGAGTCAGTCTTTACAGCAACATTTCTTCAACTTGAACAAATGATTTCGTGTTGTGGGCTTGCCTACAACGGGTCGCTTTCTATCAACATCAGCACATTATCTAGAGAGATGACTTAGAAATCGTCAGTACCTTGAAGTCTGCATGCATCAATGGCAGGTTTCTCGCCTTTGACGTCAGTTTACATCATTGACTTTCGATCGAAGGACTCCGTGAAATGTTCGACATCAACTCATTCACTCACATCTCATGGATTGTACTGGGTACTTTGAGAACCATTGACATTACTGGTGGTCTCTCTCACACTTGTTAACAGTTTACATCATCGACTAGTAATCAAGTGGTTTCTACCATGTTCGACATCAACTCATTTATTCGCATGGCTAGAATCGTACCAATTCGAGAAGCAGAAATGAAGACCCTGGATCTAGTTTCCACCATCCAGGCTGCGAGGAGTTTTGTATTCATTGTCTAAGTAGACTAATCATAAAAAGATGGCTTCGCCCATACTGTGTCTACAAAAGTCTATGATTATGATGTACTACAAGATCATTCCTGTATCAGAGTAGTTAGTCTGTTAGTTAAAGTTTTGATCTGAGTATGGGAATGCCTACCTCAGTGATGATATAATCTTATACATGTATTTTGTGTTGAAAATTGCAGGTTCTGACCAGGCTCTCCATGAGATAATCCTTGAAATGATAAAGCACTTCACCCTTCCTAGATAATACAAAACCCTAATCTATTTCAGGCTTCGCACTTTAGGGGGCAATCTGTTACACTAAAAAATGTCACCATGACTATTTACAGTTAGTATGGCTCTATCAACAGTCATGCTATCCTCTTAGGCAAGTCTTATGCCTCTGCTCTCCATGTTAAACTCCAAAAAGAGAAAGTCTTTATAAATATATTTATCTCTGGATACGCAGGTTCTCTCAACCTTACCTGCGGGTACGCACCCAATGTTCACAAAAGCTGCGTCCTTGTACGCTCTGTATGTAAAGGGGCAGGTGCGTCCCCTTGTAAAGGTCAAAATGCGCAAGTTTCATCTTTAAAAAGTTACTTGTGGTCATTTCTAGAGCATTCTAGAAGGTTGTTCGACGTGTATTGAGCGCCTCCAGATGGTTCATGTACCCCTACCAAAGAGGAACTTATCCCATCAATAAGGGAGCTATCCCATCCAAAGAGGGGATTATCCCATTGATGGTGGACCTGAATAACTTCCTCTAGATCACTATAAATACAGGCATTGGGCCAGAAGGAGGGGAGGTTGGAAGCTAAACATTTCTAAGGGTAGATGCTGCAGGAATTAGGACTCCCATTTAGAAGCTTGTGAGGAGAGATTGCCATCTTTGCTTATTCTATTTGGAAGTGGGTGAGCTTTGTCAAAGTAAAGGAGAACTCTTGATGGACCCTGGGAGGGACTTGCACAACACCAAGGCTCAGGTTGTAATTGTTCCTTTTGTTTCCTATTAATGCAAATGAGTCCATTCTTCTCAATAACTTGTTATTTATGAGTTGTTTCATGTACTCCTTGGTCTATGTGTTAAATATGTTTTATTCTATGAGATTATCAAGTGCTATTTAATCGTTTGATTGTTAGTGGATGCAGGTTTCAAAGTGAAGGAGGAGCTCATCCGGATCAGCGGAGCTGGACTGCTACAATAGCGATGGACTACAGGTAGGATCTAAACACTTGATTTCTTATATAGTAAATGCATGTTTAGAGAAGGATTGTTCTTGTTTGTCTTGTTTGTCACTAGAGAGTCTTAGGCTCCTAGGGAGGTTGGTTGTGTCCGCACAATCGACTCTTTCCGCCTGACATGAATGCATCAAAACATTATTAACCATATGAAAAGTAAACAGGTGCAGTAAAACAGAACAGATCATCACACATAAGAAGCACACATGAACACCATGATATAAGGTGGAAACCCAATGTGGCTGAAAACCACCTGCTGCAATTCGTCTCTATCTTCTTTTAATTAGAAACCTCTTTTTACAATGTTTCTATACTAGTGCAGACTTATACCAGTACACAGGCTTCAACCTGCAAAAGGCTACAACCTTCTCTTTTCTTCTAGGGACCACGTTTCATTAATTTTTAGACTGGATCCATAAATAAAAAATAATCACCATTGTAATACAATCATCAACTTCTACACGCATCATCTGAATTACCCAATATTGAATCACTGAAATCCTGTCATCAAAACACAGTTACCAGAACACAGACTAGAACCCAAAACCACTAGAACCAACAGCAACCAGAAACATCAAATCTCATAATGTATATGCTACTTGACTGTGTCAAAACTGCGTGTACACGCGCTTTCACCAGAGATAACCCGCGTACATATCTAAAGATAATTACTTATACCTTCGTTGCCATTTCCAACTTGATTTAGATCGAGCCAAGCATCACAAACCCATAACCAGCATACTAGATCTTCACACTTTGTCAGACATTCATTACTTTCTCATCCTCCTTTGCCTAATGATCTTCTCCTTATATAGGTTTAGGCTTCTCTCAATACCATGGTCCAAAACCATGTAGAAACAATACCTTGGACCCAATACCTGGGATCAACACTTCGGAACAAATACCACGGACCAATACCAAAATACCATGGACCAAATACCACGGACCAAAACTTAGTTTTCCAACATGTACGCACCTTTCCTTCTGTGAACCTGTGTGTGTACACATACGCGTCTTTTGTTCTTCTCACCCGCATATATACGCGCTTTCATCAAGGTTAACTTGCATATATCTCTCTCTTGACCTGTTGTACTAAGATCTGTCCTCTGATTGAGTTACCATCACCTGTATCATACCTCTGAGTGAGTTGCCATCAAGGACAACACTTGTATCATAATGCCAACAATCTCCCCCTTTGGACTTGATGGCAACCACCACACCAAGTCACTCTCCCCCTTTGACATCAAGGGCAAAGGGCAGACCAAGAAGTTCTCTCCCTCTGCTGTCCATACTCCCCCTGAGTACCTGTTGAAATCTCTGATTGGGCTCCCCCTTTGTATATGCCAAGATGTATCAATCCATCCATGCTCCCCCTGAGCACATGCAAGGTCTTTATAACAAAGACCAGCAATCCATTCAAGACCATGATAGTCATTAGCCACTATCATACATCATATATGATCTGCACCATAAGCATCAGCATCCAAACCTGCAATACCATTCCTTTGATCAAACAACAAGATGTATCATTTAGCCTCATAAGCATCATCACCAAAGACTTCTAACCATAATGCCAACAATGCATTATTTGAAGTATATGCTCCCCCTGAGCTTGTGCCAACCATCATATACCATGACCGAACCATTTCCTGAGTCTGTTCTGCTGCCTTTTTCTTTTGAGCTCCATATACGCGACTCTGCAGCCTCTAGATCACATATATATGCGACTTATCTTCATTATATCAGTGTATGCAAAATGGAATACTGAAGGTCTTCACTTTCAGTTTCCCCTGTGTCTGTTATGTTAGCTAACTGAGTTATGTCACACCTTTCTGTCTCTAATTCTTTCTTCTTAAATTCCTAGAATTGTGATGATGTATAATCCTCTTGCTTTGGATTTTGACTTTTTCTCCTGCACTCCCTTGCTTTATGTCCAAACTTTTTACATGCATAACATCTTACATGTTTCATGTTCCTTCTATTGTAATCAGTTGATTTGTGGCCAAACATATTGCAAGCAAAACAATATCCTCTGAAATACCTGGAATGTGATGATCTTGTGTGATGGTCTTGAACCATTCTACTTCTACATCTCGCTGCAACATGTCCAAGATTATGACATACATAACATTCAACATTATTCATTGGAGGAAATAATCGTCTATCACTTCCATAGTTAGGAGTAAAGGATTTTCTTTGAGGAATTTCTTTCCTTGGTTGTTGATGAGGTTGTCCTCTCATCTCCTTATTGAGCATTTCAGAATTCTCAATAGAGTTCCTTGCCTCACCTTGTGAGCTAGATTCACCTTTAACAGATTCATAAAAGCCAAGACTAGTTTTGATAGTAGGGGATCTTTGACTACCAAGAATGTCATCCAAAATCTTAGTACTATCTTGAAATCATAACAGTTTATCTTTTTCTTCTAATTTTCCTTTTAAGATATTTACCTCAACTTGATGTTTTTCTTCCTTTTTCAGATAGTGCTTCCTTATGTTTTCTTCAGATTTTCTTCCTTCTTCCACTTATATCCTTAATTTAATCACTTCATGTTATTGTTCTTCAAGAGCTTATACATTCTGCTTCTTTGATTCTCTAAGATCTTCTTTTAGAGAGAAGATCTTTGATTCCAGTCTCTGAATTGTATGCTCTGATCTTTTACTATATCCTGCAATTGCTCCCTTACTCTGGTTACTGACTCCACCTGTTCTTTTAATCTGGTAACTTCTTCTGGTTCTATGTTCTTATTTTCATATGCCATGAGAAGTCTAATGTCTTCATCACTATTGGATGTGTCATTACTTTTATCATGGACATAATAACTTCTGTCAGATATCTTTCCTTTGTTCTAAGGGCATCTAGCAGCGTAGTGACCAACTCCACCACATGAAAATCATTTGAAAGGTAGCTTACCTTTGAACCTTCCAGATCCCCATTCAAGATTCTTGACAAAATTTACCTCATCTTCTCCTTATGAGATGTATCCTAATTCATTTGCTGACACTTCGAATGCAGCTTCTCTCATATCTAATGGTCCTCCTTTTCTCATCTCAAAAGCAGTTAAGATTCCGTGAAGCTGTGACATAGTGATTTTCTGCAGATCCTCCTTTTCTTCTATGGCAGAAACTTTGGAATCAAATTTAGCAGATAGGGATCTTAAAACCTTTTCAACCAAGACAACTTCCTTAAATTGTTCACCCAAATTCCTCATACAATTGACAATCTCATCTATACGCAGAAAGTAATTAGCTATGCTTTCATTACTATGAATTTTAAGATATTCATACCGTATTCTGAGAGTTTGAAGCTTTGCTCTTTTTACCTGTTCATCTCCTTCATAGCTTAGAATGATCTTGTCCCAAATTTATTTTCCTGATTTGAAATGCATGACCTTCATAAATTCTGATTGTGACAAACTTCCCAATAAGACAGTAACAGCTTTGGCATTGAGTTCATATTGCTTTCTCTCTGTTGTATCTTTAGGAATTGCTGATGGATATGTGTATCCACCTTCCACGATGCCCCAAACATCCATTCCAATCGATTGTAGATATGCTATGGTTCTTATCTTCCAGTGGACAAAGTTTCTCCCATCAAAAATTGGTGGCCTGATCGATGCCTCTTTCTCGTCGCTGCCCATGATGATAGATCTTCCTTCAAGCGGTCAACCTTCTTCTGAAGAACCTGCTTTGATACAAATTGTTGGAAATAATACTGAGAAGGGGGGGGGGGGGGGGGTGAATCAATATTAGAAAATCAAATACTTTTTCATTTTCATACTCAGATTCATATATGCTACTTTAGTTAAGGATATCCGCGTATATACGCAACTGTGTTAAATGCAACTAGCATATATCCAATAAACTTTTGATTCAGTTAGTTCATCTTCAGTGAATGCATCAGAACATTATTAACCGTATGAATAGTAAACAGGTGCAGTAAAACAGAATAGATCATCACACATAAGAAGCACACATGAACACCATGATATAAGGTGGAAACCTAATGTGGGTGAAAACCACTTGCTGCAATTCGTCTCTCTCTTCTTTTATTTAGAAACTTCTTTTTACAATGTTTCTGTACTGGTGCAGACTTATACTAGTACGCAGGCTTCAACCTACAGAAGGCTACAACCTTCTCTCGTTCTCCAGACTATCCTGGAAGGGAGCTACACCCCCCTTAGCTCTTGTACTAGCTGAAGTACTAGTACGTAGGTGCTGGCCTACAGAAAGCTACAACCTTCTCTTTTCTTCTAGGGACCACGTTTCATTAATTTTTAGACTGGATCCATAAATACAAAATAATCACCACTGCAATACAATCATCAAATTCTACCTGCATTATCTGAATTACCAAATACTGAATCACTGAAATCCTGTCATCAAAAACACAGTTACCAGAACACAGACCAGAACCCAAAACCACTAGAACCAACAACAACCTGAAACATCAAATCTCATAATGTATACGCTACTTGACTGTGTCAAAACCATGTGTACACGCGCTTTCACCAGAGATAACCCGTGTACATATCTAAAGATAATTACTTATACCTTCGCTGCCATTTCCAACTTGATTAGATCGAGCCAAGCATCACAAACCCATAACCAACATACTAGATCTTCACACTTTGTTAGACATTCATTACTTGCTCATCCTCCTTTGCCTAATGATCTTCTCCTTATATAGGTTTAGGCTTCTCTCAATACCATGGTCCAAAACCATGTAGAAACAATACCTTGGACCCAATACCTAGGATCAACACTTCAGACCAAATACCACGGACCAAAACTTAGTTTTCCAAAATGTACGCACATTTCCTTCTGTGAACATGCGTGTGTACGCATACGCGCCTTTTATTCTTCTCACCCGCGTGTATACGCACTTTCATCAAGGTTAACCTGCGTGTATCTCTCTCTTGACCTGCTGTACTAAGATCTATCCTCTGATTGAGTTACCATCACTTGTATCATACCTCTGAGTGGGTTGCCATCAAGGACAACACTTGTATCATAATGCCAACAACATGTTGCCTCATGTCCTTTAGGTCGACATGATTACTTGAGGGAGAGCCGTCATGATATTCTAGGTTTCTTCATTCATTGTAGGCTGACTTGAAGAGAGCTAGTGGAAAGGTCTTGGAGGATGAATAGACAAGTGTGAATCTTTACAAAGTGTAACAGACTTCATTACATGACAATGACTCTTTTATTATTTTATGACTAGATGACAAAATTCCTAAAGGTTCTCAATGGGAACCTTGACCAAAAAGTAAAATCTCTTGCTCATGAAACCCATGATGCAAGCATTACAATAATTTTATTTTTCTTCTTTTCATCTCTTTACAAAAAATATAATTACATGTCATTATGAAAACCGAACCTAGTTACACTTTTCAACAGTTCCACATCATTATGACATGCCATCATGCCAAATAATCACTAGTTAATGCAATTTGCTACATTGGAATTTGGATCTGGGTTTTTTTAGTAAATGACTCTAATTGGTTTTTTCAGATAAATGAAATTCCACTTGTAACAAACTTTGGGGATAAAATCCATCGATGGATTTTTGTGTTGGTTTGCTAGTCTTAATAGATTTTAGATCCTCCATTCCGCTAGCTCTAGTTTTTCTCGTGCATTCATTTTGCCATCTGGATTTTTGAAAAAGTTCCTTTCAACATTTTTCTAGATGTTTAGATATCTGGAACATCTCAAATTCCCACTAATTACTTTAACAAATATTCATACTCCACTCCATATGAATTCCAACGTTAATAGATAAAAGTTCAATTAATGGATACCATATAATGGACATACTTATGTCAAATGATAGTAATTAACTGGGACATCAACCATTGGGAGGACTAAGATTTTCTTCAAAAACTTAGGGCTGGTACAATTAATGAATCACCAGGCCATCAAATTTTTTAAAGAAAGGTATTAGATGACCAAAGGATGGTTTGGTTAAGGGACCTCCCCACTCGTCATGCTCTTCTAGATTCTTGGATACTAGTTAAATTTTTAATCACACATTACATCAAAATCCTAGTCAAAACAAAAGGATTATATCTTTTTTACTCCATATTATATATGTTTGTCAAATACCTATCAAGCTTCATGTACCTACATATACGCCTAAGAGTGGATTTAATGCTTATCCTATATTAAATTGAAGTTTCATATAATTTTGAATTTTGACATTAATCCACCTAGGCAAAGTAACTGAAACTGATTTTTATTGCTTCAAAATATTTAGCCAATAAAATTAAGTTCACATTGATTCTAAGTAGTAATTTTCTAGTTCCACTTTTCTTTGATAAAAATCTTCTCTTCATTTTTCTACACTGTTAAGTAAAATTATTTAAATTTGGATAAGATTTGTATATAATTTTCTTTTGAATTTGACTTGTTAAAGGAATAATGTTGAGAAGAGGAAAGGATAAACAACCTAACTCCATTGAACTTAATAAAAAGGGAAGAAAATAATGACTAAAGACATTAAGTATAAGGAATACAATGAAGAGTTAATCCAAGGTGGATCTTCAGACACAATGGCATGGGAAAAGCTCAAAATTCAAAGTGGCAGAAAGGAAATTATCTTGACATCATATCGAAGTGCTCCTTGCTCTGATTCCAATGGTGTGAACGACACTCCAATCCAAGTCCGAATGAAGGAGATAGAAGCAGTAAAAGTTCTAGGTAGACTTGTAGGAAACAGACGAAAATGAAAGTCAAAGGATGCTCTTGGAAATAGTCTTGTTGCGTAGATCTTTTCATTTTGAATCTATTGCAACTTGAGTGGGCTAAAATGGACCTCGGATGATGAAGTTATTGCGAAACGAGTTTGCATTTGTTACTTTGAAAAAGGAGGCATTTCCTCTAAAAATAGGCTTAAAAGCTTCTAAAGGAAAATTGCAATCGGAGGAGTCCATAGGGCAGACTTAAGGCCAGGCGGACGGAACCCATGATTAGCGATCTCCGACTAATCGCAATTGGGGGCAGGTTATGTGCAATATCGAGACTTAAGGCAGGCAACATGTGATATCGGCGTCAGTGATCGGCATCAGCATATGCCATATGGAAGAACCTTGGGCCGTAGTGACTGCGATATGCCGACAACGATACACTGATATTGGTGATATTGACAACGGTGATCAGGCGATCGGTGGATCCTCGATATAAAGGACCATTGACAACGCGATATGCGATTTGCGATAAAGGGCCAGACCTGATGGGTTTATAGACCCGATTTGATAAAATTTGAAGTCTAGGTTTTCGGTTTTTCTAGTGTTTTCCATGTATTGTTGTATTAACAAAAAAGGGCCTATTTTCAGGGTTTGTTGCATAGAAAGGTCGGACGGTCGGCCTGCCGATCCTTTTGTTAGAACAACTTCCATTTTAAACCAACCGACCTCCGATTGCAGCAGCCTAGTAACAAAGAAATATTAGAAAACCCAATGAACGCAGAAAGTGTGAGAGGGGGGAGGAATTGGCACGCAGTGATGCTATCCGTTTTCCCATCTGAGTTCTCCGTTTCTCAGCCATTTTCCAGAATAGAGGTATAAGACTCCTTTGTTGTAACTGATGATTGTATTCTTCTTTTTCATGCCATTTAATGAATGAAGGCCTCCCCATTGATCGAGCAGGGCCTGGAGATGTAGTCCAAGTTAAATGAACTCCGTTTTCAAGTCTTGTTATCTTCTTCTCATGCTTTATGTGTTTCTTATTCTTCTTTCATGTGCACATTATTTTTATGGTTAAGCTACAATTTCTACATGTGATTCTTTAATACATCTATAAGAAAAAGATTCTTGGATCAAGCGGTATCAGAACAGGTCTTTTTAGATATGAATTGCATGTTTGTATGCTAACAAGAAATAGGCTCCGAAGAGGGGAAGGGAAACTAGAGTCTTTCGATCCCGAAGTGGGGCATGCACATCGAAGGAAAAACATGGCAGATGAAGAGGCTCGTCTTGAAGAGGAGCGAAATTTCCACAAAACCTTCTATCTAATGGCAGAGAATGTCGGTCAGTTGCTTTCAAGGCTGGAGAAAGTAGAAGAAAGAAAACCAGAAGAACAAGGTTCAATGCATGGAAATGGTGTAGAAGAACCCCCTCCTTCTCCTTCCACGAGTGAAAGTTCTTCTTCCTCTCATCACCATAATCGTAGGAATTCTAGGGATGCACACAAGAAACCTTTCTTTAAATTAGATGTCAAATTTGATCTTCCCATGTTTAATGGTGAAAGTAATGCAGAAAAGATTAATAATTGGATTAGGTAGATTGAGATCTATTGCAGGATTCAACAGATTGTGGAGGATGAGGCAAAGATTCAGCTGGCCTCTCTACGGCTGACCAGCACCCCTCTCGTCTGGTGGGTGAGCAGATTTCAAAGAAGTAAGAATGTGGGTAACCTTCTTTCCTCATGGCCTGATTTCATTTCTACATTAAAGGAACAATTTTATCCTTGGGTTACAAGTAGAAAGAATTAATGAACTGGAAGTATTTAAGGCAAGGCAAAGGTCAGAATGTTCAAAGTTTTACAGAGGAGTTTAGAAAGCAAGCACTTAATTTGGGTATTGCACTTGATACACTTGAAGTAGTAACTAAGTATATTCGATCATTACATAGTTACATTAGGCAATCATTATTATTGTTTGAACCTACTACCATTGACTCGGCCAGTGTAAAGGCCATTCATCTGGAAAAAAGGGTAACACATGGACAAGATGACCACTCAAAGAGAATCGCGACAGCCAAGAGAAGGGGAGCAAAGCCCTCTTGCACATATTATGAGAAAGAGGGGCATGATGAAGAGAATTGCTGGAAGCTGCACCCTGAGCTGAGCCCTGAGAGGAATGACAGAAAGGGGAAGCTGAAGGCCGTCACCACCATGCAGCAAAGCCCAGATTCCGAGTCTGAGGAAGACGAGAAGGTCACAACTATAGGATTTGCACAGGGTAGGCCCATTGACTTGGGGTCTAACTCAAGCGACGAGACGAAGTTTGCAGCCTTTGGGATTGCGGTAGGAGGACCCATAGATTTGGGGTCTGATTCTAGCAATGAATCAAGGATTTCAATTAACATAACGAAAAGGACACTCCCCGCAGTAAGACTCAAAGAACTCGAGGAGATCAACCACCACACCCAAGCAGAGAATTCTGAGCTAAGGAGGCTTCTACAAGAGGCAAGGGAAGAAAACCAAAGATTACTACACCAGTTGCAAGCCAAGGAAGCGGCCTTGGAAAAGATGCAACATAGCCATCTGGAGGTAAAAAGTGTTTCTCTGATTTCATATGATTTTCATGATGATGAATTTGCTTCCTTTGAAAAACATACTACATGGGTTGGATCCAAACTAATGAAGGAAATGGGATATCAAGGAAAGGGTCTTAGAATCAAAGGCTAAGGCATCATAAACCCCATAAAATTCAAGGAATTTCCACGCCATGCAGGACTTAGATACACTAGAAAGGAGTTGGGGGGAAGCTCCAATATAGCTAGTAACCAACCAACGACAGACGACAAAACTCCTTCCTCATAGTCCAGCGATAGTGAAGGATCCATGAACACTTATCGAAGGAACACCAATGGAAAGCGCCCCAAGGTAGCCTCAAAATTTTGGAGGAGAAAGAATCATTGTAATCATTGCAACAAATTGGGGCACCAGCAAACCTCCTATCCCATACTCCACGCTCTAGAAACATCGCTAGAGGAGCCGAAACGTGAACATGTTCAACAGATAAATCCACCCCATTCACGGTGGTCTGCTTTATTAAATTGGTTTTCTTAGGGGTAGTAGCTTGTAATGGGCACCATTGTAAATCATACGTTGCAAGTAAAATGTAAAAATGACGATGTGTTTCCCATCACTTCAAAGATGCAACGATGATATTTTGGCCTTTCCTTATTAGTATTTTAGGCATTAATTACTTTTTATGTAATCTGTAGCCAGTGAGTGTGCTATGAACTCTTGGCAAGGAGGGATTGTTGAGTCATGTGTGGTGTGCATGATTGCAAGAATGTACCGGTTTCAAGTGTAGGTGATTGAAAGTGTGGATTAAGACAACGTGCTAATGCCTTTGGGGTGCAAAAGCTCTTTAATGTGGAGGATTGATCCAGGGGGATCTTTAGACACAATGACATGGAAACTATCTTGACATCAGATCGAAGTGCTCATCACCTTGATTCCAATGGTGCGAACGACACTCCAATTTGAGTCTGAATGAAGGAGATAGAAGAAGTCAAAGTTCTGGCTAGACTTGCAGGAAACAGAGGAAAATTAAAGTCCAAGGATGCTTTTGGAAATAGTCCTGTTGTGTAAATATTTTCATTCTGAATCTACTACAACTTGAATGTGCTAAAATGAACTTTAGATGATGAAGTTATCACAAAAAAGAGTTTGCTTTTGTTCCTTTGAAAAAGAAGGCATTTCCTCTAAAAATAGGCTTAAAGGCTTCTAAAAGAAAATCGCAATTGGAGGAGTCCAAAGGGCGGACTTAAGGCCAGGCAGATGGAACCCCCGATCAACGATCTTCGACTAATCGCAATTGGGGGTATTCTATGTGTGATATCAGGACTTAAGGCAGGTGACATGCGATATCGGTGTTGACGATTGGCATATCGGCGATCGGCATCGGCATATGCCATATGGAAGAACCCTGGGCCATAACGATTGCGATATACTGACAGCGATACGCCGATATCAACGATCGATGATCGAGAAATCGACAGATCCTCGATATAAAGGGCCATTGACAGCGTGATATGCGATTTACGATAAAGCGCTGGACCTGATGGGTTTATAGACCCGATTTGATAAAATTTGAAGTCTGAGTTTTCGGTTTTTCTAGTGTTTTCCGTGTATTGTTGTATTAACGAAAAAGGGCCTATTTTCAATGTTTGTTGCATAGAAAGGTCGGATGGTCAGCCCACCGATCCTTTCATTAGAACGACTTCCATTTTAAACAAAACAACCTCCAATTACAGCGGCTTGGTAACAAAGAAATATTATAAAACCCAATGAATGCAAAAAGTGAGGGAGGGGGGAGGAATTGGCATGCAGTGACGCTATCCATTTCCCCATCTGAGTTCTCCATTTCTCAGCCATTTTCCAGAATGGAGGTATAAGACTCCCTTGTTGTATATGATGATTGTATTCTTCTTTTTCATGCCATTTAATGAATGAAGGCATCCCCATTGATTGATCAGGGCCTGAAGACGTAGTCCAACTTGGATGAACTCCGTTATTAAGTCTTCTTGTCTTCTTCTCATGCTTTATGTGTTTCTTCTTTTTCTTTCATGTGCACATTAGATTTCTATGGTTAAGCTACAATTTCTACATGTGATTCTTTAATACATCTATAAGCAAAAGATTCTTGGATCAAGAGCAGAACCCGAACATAGCATTTTTTTCCAGACATCACCTACAAGGCAAGGTTAAAAAACTATCCAGATTGTGAAGAAATTTATGAGTTTCTAAAAACTAGTGATTTTGTAGAAGAGTACAGTCAGGTGGAACATCCAAAATTTTGAAAATCATCCAAATTATATTTATTCACATATTTCAATGCTAAAGTTCCAACCTCAAGGTTTTGATTATAATCCATTATGTAAAAGCTTGATCTAGTATCCATTGTTTTGATCAAGGAGAGAATCTTTTCTATATAATCTAAATACCCAATTTAAGGTTCCATTTAGACTTCCACATCAAAGGAGTAATAAAGGATGAGAAATAAATTTGGATTTTAGTTCATAAAAAGAAGTAACTCAAAGTGAACACCCAAATTATCCAAATTTCCACACCCAATGTTCCACTTCATGATTCTATCCACAACTAAACCCTTAAATGGTCTGAAATGTGGTCCCCACGTCCCATTCAATAATATAATTGTAAATAAATAAGCATAGATGTGGAAGTGACATGAGATCCAAATGTCTCAAACTTCCTTCATCTAGATCTAATCTTCATCGATAGTTTTGGATATAAAAAAATCCAGATATTAAAATTCCCAAATACATTTGTTTTGTGTAGGATATCTAGATCAAGTATCTAAATCCTGCCTTAAAAGGGAAACTCCATATTATTTTTTTTTAGATATATTTAGTAATATAATAAAGAACTTACAAAGGCTACAAAAAGGAAGAATCCTACATTGGGATTATGTCTAGTGATGTGAGAGGCTATGCACACTTGAGGAGGTTTCAAAAATTTGAATCAATCTAAAGCTATGTTGACTCCACAATGGGCAAGTTGGGTGCTCTTGAAATGAGGGCTTGGATGAACATAGACAAGTAAAAATGGGGTAATCATATTTTCAAAATACATCTTGATGCAGGAGCATCTAACCTAGAGTTGAATGTTTACTGGAGTTAGTTTCCTAAGTTAGGATTTAATTATTTATTGTAAATAGGAGAAGGTTTGTGAGTATTTTGGAAGAGTTGAGAGATCTGATGGTTAGTTAGAAATTATATAGGGATAATGGATTAGATGAGAGTTTTTATGGCTCATGAGAGATATTGTAGGAGCTTTTTTAGGATCTAAATCCTATTTTGGGTTTAGATCAACTTGTATAAATCTAAGTGAGCCCATGAGGCATGTAAGTGAGTAAAAGTGAAGAGTGAGTAGCCAAGCATGAGGTCAATAGATCTCTCATAAATATCTTATTTCTTTAATTAATTATTTATAAATATTTATGTCTTTCGACTTCTTTTATTTTGTGTGTGTTATAATTATTAATATGCAGGCCCTATGGTTTTCGCTGCTCCATTTTTGGTAGCAGAGCCATAACTCGATCCATCAAGTTAAAAAAAAATGTATTGGGGTTTGTTTGGAGCTGATACGTAGATATGCCCAACTGCCAATAAAATCTTGTGAGGAGAAAGTTTGCATGGGCCATTGATTATGGACAACCATAGCTCGTTCTCACTATTATGAAGAGAAGGAGAAGCTTCCAGAATTTATTGATAAAGTGTTGTAGCATGAAGTTTTTATGGATATAGCCATAGTATCAATGGGATTTCGCAAGAAATATACACGTCGAATCAAAAAGCATACACTGTCATTGAATCCAAAAGCATTGGAGCTATATTGAGCCACGATTAAGGAAGCAGACGAGACTGTAAAAACATAAAGTCATTAAAGCCATTTTTTCCGTAAGCCACAACCGCTGAAGGAAGACACACCACCATATAAAAATACAAGAGGATTTGCTTTCACTTATTGTTCTCTAGAATTTTGGCAAGAAACAGAAGAGCCCAGGTCTGTCTTCGAATTAAATTTTAAGGAATTCACACCTGAAGACAAGGTTGAGGAAATCTATTATCGCTTGGAGAATAACACCCAACTTACTGTTTCCTTGAAATTAAGAACTGGTCGAAAGTGCATTCACGTCTCCAACATATAATTCCCATATGGTACAATGGAGTCATGGCGAAATCTCAATTACAAAATTTCAGCTTTGGAAATGAAGCCATGTGGGAAATAGCTGGAAGAGGGTGAGTAAGCCGAAGCCTATGGAACTGATTCGAGAGAACATCGAGATCGAGTTTAAATAAGGATGTGCCCCCTTTTCTGCAGAGTTTATCATCTAATATTAGTGGAGACTGCGTGATTGGAGATTGCCGGGGAGCTTATTTATGTGAGAGGTTCCTCGATGAATAGATATATTGGCATGGATATAGTGCTCTGCATAGCGATTGATTGTTGAATCAAGGAATAAGGCATAAGAGGGTAGCATTCTTACTAAATGGATAGTTCGTTCAAGATGCCGAGCTTGGTACGTTGAGTTGGCTTTCCTGTAATGCGTAATGCTTGTAATGAACCAGCGTTGAAGAGAAAATCCTGTGGAGTCGAAATAATATTAAAGAGCAACATTGGAGCTGTGTATGATGGTTGAAACCGTGGCAATGTGCAGCCTGTGCAGCATTCGACGAGGAGTATAACCATTGAATTGAGCATGGAATCATGTGATAGGAGCAACAAAAAATTTGTTTTGTTTCCGTCTTTTACGAATACTTGCAAATTACGAATCCACGTACCAAAGGATGCATCGAATATCTATTGTAAATATGCATAAAGGCTTATGTGAAATAGAGAGCGATGGTTGTGTTTGGCATAGTAATGCATATTAGCTGAAGTTCGATAGAGGATTTAATTGATATACTCCCGGGTCAGACAAAGAATTTGAACCTACATAGGCATAACTAGGAGCATTGTCATGTCAGGTCCAATTTGAATGAGATGAAGAGTTAGAGGTACCATGTGAAGAACCTGTGAACATCGCAAGAAGACAATTTATTAATAAGTAGGGGAGGACATGAAGCACTACCAATCCTAGAAAAGAATGGTGCAAAATGAAGGAGTAGTTGCAAATATTTTTAGAAATTAGTTCTTCAAGAACGACAGCAAATTGAAAAGGGATACATCATAGAATTTAGAGTGATTGGTCATGTTATCACTTGGATTGAACCTCACGCTGAAGGAAGGCAATGCCAGGGTAACCACAAACCACGCTTAGCCAAGTAGCTAGCCTTACTAGGCCGGGAGAGGGCTCTCTTCGTAAGGATTTCAGCCAAGATGACTGGATTAAGAAAATGGTATTAGGCTATGTATAGTAGCACAAGGTTTGATTTGATTTTGAAGGGGTTTTGCTAGATCAGGAGGAGCCAGACAATTACGGCTAGGGAATTAGGTCAAAATTGCAGGGTGTTCAATGGGGCAAGGTAGGCATAAGGTTTAGCACTCTAGGGCTTGATGGGTGAGGTGTTTTAAGACTAGTGAGAAGCTAGGAAGAGCATGTGATGACCATGGATCCTTCCTAGACTATAGGAAACATATAATGGTAAATATTTCCCCAAAGCATACAAGTGATGTTATGAATTCTACCTATCAACTTGAAAACACTCACTTAGAAGCAATGAAATTATTAATGAAGTACAAAAAACATTCTAACATATGATCACAAGAGAAAAAACTGAACTAAATTTCATACCACATGGATCCCAAAGAAATCGCTGCAATTTTTATTAGTCTCCTGCTAAACTGCTACAAAGTGATGTACAATCAAGGCATCAGCACCTAGCTGAGTCCAACCCTTTACAATGAGAAAGAAGAAGAAGATATAGGCTTTGTTTCAACCTCCTCTCATCCTCAGGGGTCGAATCCCTAAGATGAGGAGCTAATCTAACCAACCATGAACAAGAAACAAGAATATAGGCATCCTAACAACCTGCCTCTAAAAGTGAAAAGCTGATTCATTTGTGCTCAAAATGATTTTTAGTCTAATGAATCTAACCTATACTACTAATTACCCATCATATTTGCAATCCAATTCATCATTTACATTAGTGCAACATCCTCCATGAGAGAAAATCCATGAACACAGTCAAAACACAGAAAATTGGCCATCCTGTGCAAAATTTTCCCTACGCGCAGCGCCATTGGCCCAACGTGCAGCGCCACTTTCAGGTCCCTTTTGGAGGCCTTCCTGCCATCCAAATTGAGCTCATGATAGCTCATTGGAAATATCTTCAAGTCTAGTTTCCAAAAACCATAGAATTTCATCATTTGAAGCTCATTTGACCCATAAAATGTTGATTCTCCCAAGACTGCTTCTGTGTGTCCAAAAAGTGGCAGAAATGTCATTTTTAGGGTGTTTTTTTAACCTTTTGGTGGACCAGATCTGCCCCCAAAACTTAGAAAATCCATAGGATGCATGTACTCATCGCTCCGAATCCAAAAATCCAAGCCATTTGTCCATTGGGTGCCCCTAGGAAAAGTGCAGCGCCAGTGGCATTGTGCATTGAGCCAAATTTTCTGTGTGTGAAATTTCCAAAATTTGCAAAAAACAAAATCTTCTCCAAACCTGACCAAAATTGGTGAGTAGCACCACCATCAAGCATTTTGATGATCCAAGGAAGGTTCAGAAAGCAACCTAAGCCTATCCTCCTCTTTTTTTCCCTTTAGAACCCACCTTAGCCTAGCTTTCATCTTTTTGACCCTCATGTTGCAAATTTTGTTTCGGGTCCTGTAATGTTAGGCCATGTGCCTGATCATCTGGTTATCCATATTGGCCTTCTGCAACAACTTCTCTAGGTGCAAATTGACTTTCTCTGCAGAATTTTCTCTACAAATCAGCTAGCTCACTGATATCATGTAGAAATTTCACCTGCAGATCAAACTGATATATGCAATGTACTAAAGCATAATACTAGATCTACATCTACCATAAACTTTGCGGAAGCGAATCAACCATGAGCAACATCAAGCATAAACACATATAACCGATAAGAAGGAATCAATCACACATAACAAAGAAGAATTTATCCAAGAAAAACACCAGCCTAAAACCCCATCTCTGTATTATCAATCAAGTGGAAATCCTCAACAACATACACAATAATTAGCTCAAAAGCTGTCCTTCCCTCTCTGTACTCTGATGATGTAGCTCATGGACTATCTAGGCCTGTATATATAGGCTCCACAAGTCCTCCAAGCCCCTATTTCCTTGCGCAGTTTTGATTGGGGTCAAATTTCATAACATGTGTGAATTGGCCAAATCATACCTGCTGTCACCTTAAGTCCAACTATGTAGTACTAGAAGGAATACTATTCCTTCCTCATGCAAAGAATATTCACTAGGAATATCCTAGCAACTAATAGTACACTATCCCTCATCTGATCTCAATTGGGTCTCTGTCTAAACTACCATGCATCTGTTATCTATGAGTGAATACCAAGTTATCTGAAAATACCAGTTGTCACATGCATGCAAGCATCAACATACTGAATCTCATTAATTTAACAAATTGTTAAGTTAATCTAACTGCACTTGACTAAGTTAAACTAAGTCAACTGATCCTCTCAATATAAAATTCATCCTTAATTCCTCAATTAGTGGAGCAAATCAAGGACACATTCCCCAATCAGTGGAGAAATTATTGCATGTTCTCACAAAGACTTCAAGTTTGATTTTCCTTAACTAATTAACTCAAACTGAATTAATTAATTAATATTCAAACTGCTGGTAAGACCAGATTTGAATTTTACTTCCTATTTCTAGTCCAAGGAATGACCAAAATAGAAATCCACACTGCACTGCTAAAAATAGAACTTCTATTTTTAGCACTTCCATTTTTCATTCCCTGTTGCCCAATCCAGCACTAATGCCCAAACTGCTATTTTTAGCAGTGCTATTTTCAGCACTTCTATTTTTAACAATTTCTTGTTGCCAATTTTCAACACTCCCTCTTAACAAGAAAGGCTTCCTCTTGAACCCGATCCTGTAGCTTTGGAATGTTCTGCATGCAACACATCTACCAAGTGTGGTTGCTCCAGCAACTCTAGGAACAAAAAGTACTCCCAACTGACCTCTCTGTTAGGCTAGAAACATACTCTGATGCTGAAGCTCTACCTGCTGCTGACATGTGCTCCCTCTCTGACCTCTGTGCTACTATAACATCTCCATGCATCTCGCACCATTGCACTCTTCTCTGTGATACCCTGCACTGTGTAACACACTTGTGCCTCTTGCATTGCTGCAGCCTGCATGCTCTATGCTGTCCTAGGATTCCCTGCACTATAGCTCTCTCTGCCGCTCCATCCGCATCTGTCTCTACCCAATCAGTCAGTTTTGCTACTCCTCATTGGGGCTCCCGTAGCAAGGTCTCATCCAAGAGGATGGGTACCTCAAGGATTCTGCCCTTCATCCTTGGGACGATCACTCTATGTCGCCCCACCTCCTACTCGGAGGTATGGCTGCATGTGATCCCTCAGCCCACCTGGCTCTAAGTTTCCCCCTACTGGAGGTCTTTGCATGAGTAGATGTCTCTACTTGATCTCCACTCAGCTTCCCTTATTGTGGCTACTCCACAACCTCCTGAAGTTGCTGCACCAATTGTGGCTCCTCCATAATTGTCTAAGACTGCTTCTAGCGTTGCATGTTGAGAGGTAATATACCCTCCCTCTCAACCACCACGTCTCCATTAGTTGCCTTGTTGCTCAAGGCTTTGCATGCATCTTGAACCTCAAGAGCATACAAGTTCTTGACCCGTGAACCAATCTGCTTCACCTGTCTAGTGATGATGTGTCTAAGGAAAACCTTTCCCTTACTGAAAACTACATCATAGCCTTTGTCTTCCAGCATCGCGATCGACACCAAGTTTCTCTTCAGTCTTGGTACATACTTGACATCGGTCAAGGTAAGGCGAGCTCCATGCTCCCTCTGAAAAATAACCGTGCCTTCACCTGAGACACTATACTTTTCATCATTACCCATCGCTATGAGTATCTGGAGATCTTTATCCTCCAAAGTACTGAACAAACTCTTGTCACCGGTCATATGGAAAGAAGCTCCACTATCAAGAAACTGACCACTTCCCACCATGGATGAAACCATGCATGCGAAGAGTGTGAAATCCAACTCGAACTATGAAGCAAGTGCCTCACCTTCAAATCCTTCCCCAGATCCCTTCTTGGATTTCGTCAGTGGACAATTTGTAACAAAATGGCCCACCTCATGACAACGAAAGCATCGCACTTTCAATTTGGCAAACTTCTTCCCACCATGGGAAGAACTAGACTTGGAAAGATAAACCTTCTCTTCCCCTTCTTCGCCTTACTTGTTAAGGCACAATTTTCTTCATTGTCCATGAATGAAGAACCATCTCTGGTGCTTCTTCTTATCTCCTCTTGCATCAAATCCGACCAAAGTCGTTCCCAATCTGGCAGTTTCTCTCTTCCATTAACCGAGTCCTAGTAGCTATGCCAACTCTTAGGAATACCGAGGAGTGCATGACTCACCATGTCATCATCAACTGTCACGATCCCTACACTTCCAAGCTCATCCCTACATGAGGTGATCTTGTTCAGATACATAGAGATCGTGTCATCCTTTTCACACTTGATCTTTCGAAGTTTTTCCTTCAGTGCCAGCTTCCTCTGATCACTGTTGTTCTAATAAAGATCTTTCAATGTTTTCCACATCGAAAATGGAGTCTCCTTCCCATGGAGGCTTGAGACTATGTGATCTCGAACTCCCTCTAGGATGATTCTCCTAGCTCTAGCCACATACTTCCTTCATTCCGCCAACTCTTGGGCATTAGATCCTAAGGGCTTGGGGGCTTCTTGATCAATGAAGTCCTTCACCCCGTTATCCTTTAATACTGCCTCCATGCGTTCCTTCCAAGTTATATAGTTTGAGCTGCCATCCAGTGCATACTCAAGCCTCAAACCATAGAACAACATTGATGAAATCTGAAATGTGATAAGAACTCGATATCTATATCTAGAAACCACAAATTTCTTCCTTTTTGTATACTGTCCTTTCTTGATCAACTTGGCTCTGATACCATGTAGAATTTTCTCTACAAATCAGCTAGCTCACTGATATCATGTAGAAATTTCACCTGCAGATCGAACTGATATATGCAATGTACTAAAGCATAATACTAGATCTACATCTACCATAAACTTTGCGGAAGCTAATCAACCATGAGCAACATCAAGCATGAACACATATAACTGATATGAAGGAATCAATCAAACATAACACAAAATTTATTCAGGAAAAGCACCAGCCTAAAACCCCATCTCTGTATTATCAATCAAGTGGAAATCCTCAACAACATACAAGAAGAATCAGCTCAAAAGCTATCCTACTCTCTCTGTACTCTGATGATGTAGCTCATGGACTATCTAGGCATATATATATATAGGCTCCACAAGTCCTCCAAGCCCCTATTTCCTTGCGCAGTTTTGTTTGGGGTCCAATTACATAACATGTGTGAATTGGCCAAATCATACCTGCTGTCACCTCAAGTCCAACTACGGAGTACTAGAAGGAATAATATTCCTTCCTCACACAAGGAATATTCACTAGGAATATCCTAGCAACTGATAGTACACTGTCCCTCATTTGATCTCAACTGGGTCTCTCTCTGAACTGCCATGCATCAGTTATCCATGAGTGAATACTCAGTGATTTGAAAATACTAGTTGTCACATGCATGCAAGCATCAATAAACTGAATCTCATTAATTTGAAAACTTGTTAAATTAATCTAACTGGACTTGACTAAGTTAAACTAATTCAATTTATCCTCTCAATATAGAACTCATCCTTAATTCCTCAATCCGTGGAACAAATCAAGGACACATTCCCCAATTAGTGGAGAAATTATTGCATGTTCTCACAAAGACTTCAAGTTTGATTTTCCTTAACTAATTAACTCAAACTGAATTAATTAATTAATATTCAAATTGCTGGTAAGACAAAATTCAAATTTTACTTCCTATTTCTAGTCGAGGGATTGACTAAAATAGGAATCCACACTACACTACTAAAAATAGAACTTCTATTTTTAACACTTTCATTTTTCATTCCCTGTTGCCCAATCCAACACTGATGCTGAAACTGCTATTTTTAGCAGTGCTATTTTTAGCACTTCTATTTTTAGCAATTTCTTGTTGCCAATTTTGAACACTCTCAAGCCAAGTCTCTCTATCATCCTCAATTTCCTTCTCAACAGGAGACAAAGTGACCAATGCCTCCTTGTCACCTTGTCATTTTACCTTGAGAAGTTCCAGCTCCATGAGGACCTGCTTGTCACTCAACTGCTTGTTCTCTTGTTCCAAATATGTGATGACATACTTGGCTCTCTCCAAATTGTTCATCAATGGTTGGACTTGAGCTTCCTTTTCCTATATGATGATGTCCTTTATTGTTTCTTCATCCTGAGCCTCTAAGTCAACTGTTTCCATGCCATGATGAGTATAATGCTGCTCCACCTCATCATGATCTATTAAATTAAAGTCTCTCTCTTTCTCCTCATCATCGAAACTTTCCTCGAACATCTTTTCTTTCCCTTTGTGCAGCTGCTGCACCCGTACCTGCTGTGTTGATGAAGAAGGCAAAGCCCCTTCCACATCCCGTGGATCTAGCGTTTGCCGATGAGTTGATGAAGAAGGCAAGGTCCCTTCCACATCCTATGGAGCAAACACTTGCCTATCAGTTGCAAACAATCTCCTTGTGCCCCTTTGATATGTCATGTAGGTCTCGGGCACCTCAATGGCTTTAGTCTCTTTGTCCTTCTCATCTTTCTTTACTTGAGCACTGCTAGAAGGTCCTCTTGATTCTTGAGACATTGGTGGAGGAATTTGAGGACCCCTAAAGATGTCATGAGCAATAAATGTCTCCCCTGGCAGTATTTTCAGCTGGTTATACTCTTCTAGAATCAAGAAATGGTTTTGTTTAACCACCCGCTTGTCGAGGAAAATATTGACGAACTGCTGGAAATCTGAGATGCTCGCATCAGGTAGTGTTTTGAATCAACTCTTGACCTTGCCTTGCAAAGAAAGAGAAAAAATCCTAATATTGACATCCTCTTCATCAACTTCAAAAAGGTCAAGAAAAGACTCAAATTTAGTACATGTCTCTCAACAGTGATTTTGTCACATTCACCATCAAATCTTGGTAGATATAGGTAATGATTTTTAGGAAAAGCATGGGATATAGGAGGTAAAATTAGAGGCTTGTATCTATCTGGAATTTTACAAGGTATATGAATATATACAGAAGCTATAGAATTATTCTTGATCTCTTAAGGCTCATTAGTTTGAAGACGGTCATCATAAGATTCAGAAGAAGGGTATTGATCAAGATCAAAGGCATGCGAATATTTTGTATTCACAATCTTCAAAGGGATGGAATCACATGCAGGTCTAGGATATTTTATCAAATACAATACACTTTGTAAAACCTTCTTGAAATTCTCGGGAAAAGAGAAGAAATAATTTATAACAAAGAACATAATGTCTTGGATGAAATTCCAACTTGAATACCTGATCTTTCCATACTATCCTTTCATGTTTATGTTGGTTAGGTTCATCCTCCGGTGGAGTCCTTGGATCTGATTTCGAAACTGATTTAGAGTTGCCAGGTGAATGATTTCAGCCTTCCGGTGTCTGATCATTGTCCACTATCAACAATCAAATCTAAACTTGATACATTTTGCCGAGGAACATAAAAATACATTCCCTAGTATGGTCACCACTATGTTATCATTTGACTCATCAAGTAAGTCATTTGATCACCCCAGCTAGGAGAAAGATTGATTTTCCCAAGGTCACTCCAGAAGTGCATCAACTCTCCTGAGGCAAATGATGTTTTGGACATTTCTCCCAAACCATGAGACTTGTGTAAAAATTGAAGGAGGTTTTTATTATTGGGTCTATGGTGGACAAAAAACTCTCTCACTTTTGTCAAATTCATATTTTATTGCTCAGAAACATCATTTGAATAAAACCTATCCCGATGTGTGGAACAAGGGATTTGGAGAAATGAAGGAGATGAGGGGCTTCTAATTTCTTGAGAAAATTTTCGAAAGTAGGGAGGGATGTTAGGAAGTAGGGGAAAGTGGAATTTCAAGGATTGAGTGAGGGGAAGGGGTCCAAAAGGGAAAAGCACAGGCCTAACCTAGAAAAGTGTCAAATTGTAGCAATAGGATAGGGTTTGTACGAAAATGATGAATTTGACGGATATTAGTAATAGGAAGTGTTTAAGAAGGTATATTAAGGACAGGGGAAGGCGTATGAGCATCAAGATACAAGTTTTTTTTGATGATTTGACCATCTAAGAAAAATTACCTTAAAAACCCTAGGAGAGGGAAATGAGCCTTACCTAAGCACAACTAAAGCACAAACAAGGTGTAAAATGACCCACTGGAACCCGAAATAATGATGACAACTCTTTGAATGATGGTAAACTTAGCTGAATTGTGACATGAACCAATACTTGGAAAACTTTGGAAGGAGTGAAAACAATACTAAACATCATACTTAGTGACCAAATTTTAATTGAAGATTCACTGAAATGACAAAATTTGACTTTGACACCCTAAGACCACTTTATAAGAGCATATTTGATCACTGGTGGAAGTACGCAAACACTGACTCTAATAGGTCATATTATTGTTGAAAACATTCACAATTTCTTTTGCGCTACACCTTTCAATTTTTAATATCTTACAAATTCTATTCTTATTATTGCATAGCAGGAAACACTAAATATACACTCAGTTTATAATTTCATTTGATCCATGCGATAGAGGTTTATGAAGCCTTGAAATGAAAGTCTCCCAAGTGATAGTCACGTGTTATAAAGTCATCCATGAAGAGAGTTACCATTAATCGCAATTCTTGCTAGGTGTTGAAAGAAAGTAGAGGAGAAGTGCATGCATTGACAATAAAGTAGGATTACCGATCTGAGGTAAAATGGAGACCATGCCAAAGTTCAAGGCAAATATATATTTAAGAATTTGAACTTAAGCATTTTGCAACATGAAGCGAGAACTTTGTATGAAAAAGGATGGTGTATTATCTTATTTTGTTGGTGAAAGTTCGCATAATTTTGCAAAATTTTCATAATGAGTCTAAAGTTATGAGAAAAGAGTAAATGAAAGTCTGCATATTGAATTTCACAATAAAATAAATTAAAAGTAAAAAAAAATTGATTTTGTGAAATAAAAAATGAAATATCCAAAATTTAGGGAATTTATGGAATTGAGTCTATATGGCAACATGAAAGTGAAACTTAAAATGTCTTTTGTAAGCAATGTAATGACTTTGGAAGCCATAAAGGAGTCATTAAGTATATAGAAAGTTAAATAGTAAAATTCCAAGTTGAAGTCAAGTTGAAGTTATTTATGTAACAAAATTGGTGCATTTTCAGTTGTACCCGACACCCAAGGTCAATTAATGAAGAGTTGATGTCAAATTAGAAATCCGGAGTCATAAATCAAGTCAAGTGCATTTAGGTTTGAGTCATTGAATGTAATGGGTACATGATCAGTAGAGCCCGACACCAATAGTCAATATATTGTAAAGGCAAGGGATATTACAATGATTTGTAGCAAAGGACAAAGGAACTTATGCAAGGGAAGAAGGAGATGAATATGAATATGGATAGTCATTTGAAAAATCCAGGAAAAGGCCACGATGATGCCATAGCAGTTTTTATACATGATGAAGAGTTCAAGAAATATATCGTTGAGTTAAAGGCATGAATTCAAGTATTGATCGAGCTGTTACGGAATCAGAAACATGGATGGATAATGAAAATGATAGTTAGATGGCCAATCAAGAAATTGATTACAAGAAGACATAAAACACAAGTTGAAAGTTTTGTTAAGGGAAGTGGAAAAACTCCAGATATTTGAGATGAATGTATGCGTTTGTGAACTAGAATAAGGATCGATGCTTGGTGAAGACAATGATGACGTTGAAATAAAATCTGTTGATATGAACGTGGGTTCGATTCCCATAGATGGTACCACAAACTGTTTAGAAGATCAATATACAAACTTGAGGACAAAATAATCTATTGACATTATAAAGCCTTATGTTTTTGAATATGACAATTAGTGTGTGGATGCAGGATGTGTTGCAGATGATGGAAAATACTCTAATTTTTTTCCATGCAGGGATGAAGACTAGTCCCTTGAAATGAATTTTGAAAATGACTGTAAAATGCTTATGAAAAGTGAGGAAGAATTACATTTTCTAGAAAATATGTTGATGGAACTTGAATCTAAGAAAGTTGTAAATGAAGAAGATAAATGCTCAAGCATGCTTAACAGTGAAAATGTGGAACCTGAGATAAAAATTAATTTGCAATTTAATTTCAAGGATGATAAATTCCAAACTAGTAACAGTAAAATTCAATATGAAACTAGATTCGATATTGGAATTGAAGAATTAAAGAAATTGATGGAAAAAGAACATAAACCAAAATACTGTGAGATGAGACAGATAAAAAAAAATATGATACATTTGACTACTTGAGTATACATCGACAAAGAAGGAGGATAATTGCAGCACAAAATTTGGAAATGAGACAAATTAAAAGTCACAACCATTGAAGAAGAAAAACAAAGAATGGATTATCAACAACATACTAAATTTTGGGATCCAGGAGGAGTTTTATCAAATTATAAAGACATATGGTTGTGAAACTATGATTCTGTTTTACTAGGGGAGTCTGATGCAGGAGCATCTAACCTAGGGTTGAATGTTTACTAAAGTTTTTAGATTGCTAAGTTAGGATTTAATTATTTATTTTATTTTCCTATAGTTCTAGGAGAGAATGAGAATTATTGTAAATATAAGAAGGTTCGAGAGTATTTTGGAAGAGTTGAGAGATTTGAGGGTTAGTTAGATATTATCTAGAGATAAGGGATTAGATGAGAGTTTTTATGGATCATGAGAGATATTGTGGGATTTTTTTTGGGATTTAGAAGCTACTTTGGGTTCAAATCCACTAGTATAAATCCAGGTGAGCCCACAATGCATGTAAGTGAGTAAGAGTGAAGAGTGAGGGTCCAAGAATTAGGCCAATAGTTCTCTTGTAAATATATTATCTCTTTAATGAATTATTTATGAATATTTATGTGCATACATATTTTGTGTATTTCAACTTTATCTTGTGGGTGTGTTAATTATTAATATGCAGGCCTTATGGTTTTTCCTACATCACATCTCCTATGAAGGAAGGCTAAGTATACTTTATGTTTATCAATTCAAAATCCTATACCAACTAGACACCAACCACACTTATAACTTATAAGGACCATAAATGTGCCATACTTCCTCCTACAATCCATAAATGGAATTATTTCCAAAGGAAAAAGGGGGTAAACATGAGATGTTATCCCATCATAGGCTCATTCAATTATTGGTTTCCCATACTTTAGATAAGTTGGAGCACATTGTCTTTTGGATTGATTTTGGGCTTATACGCTTTTCCCCCCTCTTTCCTATCAACATCAAGGGACTAACTAACAACCTAGTTCTATGTAAACTCTAATGGGCTATATGTCTATAACTATCCATATCTTTTCCCTTGCATCGTCCCTAGGAGCATGTGCTTATTCTAGATACCTATTTTGAGATCATTGCTTCACATTTCATTCATGGTACCCCAAGGGTGGTTCTGGTCAATCCAATAAGCATCCATTCATGCAAAGGAATTCCACATGATAATATTCTAAGACATATGTGGCTGTCATCTAAATCTCTATATTTCTTTACAAATCTCCAAGCTTTTGTTTCATCTTTATGTTCATTCTGAATTTTTTCTATAGCATTGATTACAATCTTAATCAAGAAATATTTTGGAACCTCTCCATAAGTAAGAAATGTGATCAAATGTCTTGAAACGAATGTTGTGCTCGAATTATAGTTTGTTCCACAGATTTCCAAGTAGTTGATACTTGGGTAACAAACACAATTTTCATCTCTTTCAACTTTTATCATCGACTCTTGAAAATGGATCATTTTATATTGAAATATTTTGTTAACAAGAAATTTTACTTTGACTACATAGCCATTATAGAAAATGCAACACTAAATGAGCGAGGGGAAACCCTCTAAAATCTAATTGCTTAAATGTTTTCCTTCAAATACATTTTTTGGGCATTGTGAAACCAAATTTTTGTTGAGTCAAAGTCAAAGTCATTTTTGTAAGAGACCATTCTTGGGTACTTAAGGTCAAGAAAGGAATAATATTTTTGTGTCTAAATATCTCCTTCACCAAATCAATTCCTTCTCCCAAAAGGTTTACCATTCATCGTTCAAAATGGCCTCTAAACAAAATATACTAAAGTCGACCTTCATTACAAGCCTACAAGTCAGGTTCAAGTCAAATTGTTCATGTCGGATCAAATGCACAATGACCAATAAGTATAAATAGCCTACTATTTCACCATCTAAACTAGATGTGGAGTACTGAAGAAGGTATGTTATTATCATTTATTTTGTCATCTTTTCTTTAAAACTCATAACCTCTTTGCATCATGAACTAGGTAGATAACAAGAAATTATGAAAAAATCTATGGGATTTGTATGCAACGCAAAATAACTAAAAATTGCCCTTTTCTTATGCAGGAAAAGGAGAAAACGGAAGATTTTCTGTCCCAAAGGAAAAGACAGGACAAAGTTAACTGTTGTCCCTTTGGCAGGGAACCGCATGCAAACAAGGCAATCCAAATTGGAGCATATCATCCAGGAAAGGGAAAATGAGATATCAAATCAGCGCAAGAGAACAAGAGGATAACTGAGAATTAACAGTCTAGCGAATCCCTCAGGATCCTTTGATCCTGAGGGATCGCTATCTTAACGATTTTTGCATCATTTATATCTCCGCTCAGCTGTTATAAGAAGGGACAGCATAGCTAGCCCACGGGACGACTTGTTGTTATTTTTTTTATGTAATTCTCCTTTGTATTTGAAACTTTGATCATCGACTCTTGTTGAAGAGTGATCCACTGTAACTCTGTTTTGATGTTTTAATATAAATTTGGTTGTCGTTCCATCTTTGTTTCTGGAGTAATCTCAAGCAGTGTGTCCCTGGAGGCTAAGGGCCCAGCCTTGGTGGAACACTTGCTCCTATACCATTATTTCTAACTCGCGTGTGGTTTTCATTATTAGCTTTGTTCAGTAATCTGATGTGTTTTTCTATTTTACATCACAGTTCTGTTATATTTTTCTTGTGCTCAACTAAGTAATGTTGTTCTCTAAAACAGGAATGTTGTGTTGCTCATTCTAACTTTGTAACACATTGTTGTTCCTTTAACCATTGATATAACATTGCTGTTCCTTACAGAATGCTATTGCTGTTCAATTACCGAGTAACTGTGCTGTAACATTCATAAGTTGGTATTACTGTATTTATCTACGGTTTACACTTAATCACGATTGTTGCTCAACTAGTGTTGCTCTTCCATTATGAATTACAATTGTTATTCTTTATAACTGAGATTTATACTTGTTGTATCGAAGTCAGATTACTGTTTCTTCTAGATATTAAACGTGCCACGTGTGATATTTGTTCTGGTTCACTGTACATTTATGTTTGACTCTAGTTGTTGTTCCTTATTCCATCTCTGTTCGTTGCCATTCCATTTCCGTTGCTGTCCGATTTATCTTTAGAGCAAAGATTGTTATCTAATTCTTGTAGGATACGATTGCTGCATTTATTTCCGTAGACTAAGGTTTCGCTGTTCAATCTTGTTCATAAGACTAGTTGTTGTTCCATTTCCTATCATTTGTATTATCATTGCTTTGGTGTGTAGAACGATTTGAGACTGTAGTGAACATTGACATTTGTTGTCTAGTTCCCAGATTGACAATTTTTTCCTTGATTGTATTTAATTACATCAGTTTACAGAGGGATGAGTTAACATTACTCTACCCTTGATTGATAAATTGTTGAGTGCAGGATTTGAATTTTAAGGTTCTTTTTGTAAGTAGATCTTATTTCAAGCATCCGTTTACTCTTGTATTTAGAGCACTATAATACTAGCATTACTCTGACAAATAACCACCTCAAACTGAGTACACTCTTTGAGATAACAAATCGTTCCTGGATTGATAAGTTAATGTAGGGTAAATAGAGGTGAAAAAGACCCTTTTCACTGCTCGACATTTTGGCACCGTTGCCGGGGAAGAGTGTAGCCATTTGTTTCTTTTCTAGAGTGAGGTAAGAACTTGCTAGGAGATAACTGGGTTTTAAAAACAGAAGGTAAGAACCTACATGTGGAGCATGTAATAGCCTTGCTCCCCTGCCCGCTTTCCTGCAGATTTGTTGTTGTTTTTTGGGTAGAAATTAGCATTTGATTTGTGTGCATAACTAAGAAGAAAAACCATGAAAAGAATCCTAAACCGCTACCCAAATCTGACAAAGCTAAGGGGCCGGTGACCCTTGGCCGATCAACCTTTATAGACAAAATCCTTAAGAAAGCAGAATCTCAGCCTTCAGTAGGACCTAGAAAAGTTTCTTATAGACAACCTACTAGCTCCCTTCAGGCCACAAGATCACCATCTGTAGCCTTTGCTGAGGTGCATAGTCAAACCGAAGAGCAAGATTTTCAAGAAATTGAGCATTCTAGCCCAAAATCATTGCAAGAATGGAACCTTAACAACCTCTATGAAGGAAGAGGAGAAACAGGAGAAATTGAAGAACCAAGATCTCCTCTTGGGATAATTTAGCCATTATCCTCCATCTTATCAAGGCTATCTTCCCCCACAAAACCAACAACAAACTCCATAACTTCCAAATCAAAGCCCACAACTTTCATTGCCATTTCCACAACAATAACCTCCTCAATAAAATTTGTTATGCTCTTAACTTGCAAAGTAATACCGAACATAGAATATGCGAAGAAAAGATACCCAGAACACAGAATATGCGAAGAAAATATACCCAGAACACAGAATAGCAATGATTTTATTACTCAGAGAGAAATGTTCACAGGCCTCTTCGAGGGGGCAACCTCCAATAGAGCAGAGCTCGATTACAAAACAAGACACGATACTCCTCGCAGGGAGTCTCTATCCTTTATATATGACCCATACATGCAATACCACGGGCCAATACCGTGGGTTTTATTAATACCATCTATCTAATACTACCGCCCATTTACCATCTATCTAATATTTCCGCCCATTTGCAACTAACTGTGGTCCCGTCATTAATTGCGGGTTAACCACTTACAAATATTAATATGGGCTTTATTAACTCTTGACTATGACGTGATCCCATGACATAAATAAGGGGGTTAGGGTGGGACCCTAACATGCCCTCCCCCTTAAGATTAGCCTTGTCCTCAAGGCTGAAGCTGCGGAAAATGCTGAAGAATAGTGGCTGGTTCCCAAGTTGCATCTTCCGGAGAGGTGTCTTTCCATTTGACGAGGACCTCCTTAATCATGCGGTCGCGCAGGTGCTTGTCTCGTGTGCCTAGAACCTGTTCAGGTTGAACCCAGATTGACCCTTCTTCGTCCAATTCAGGTAGACTGGTTTGAACTCGGCAATTGTTCCCAATCACTTTCTTGAGGCACGATACATGGAAAACTGGGTGGATTTTTGTTGTAGGTGGCAAAGCCAACTTGTAAGCCACTTCTCCAATGCGCTGAAGTACTTGGTATGGTCCGTAGAATTTTGGAGAGAGCTTTTGACAACCCTTGTCTTTGAGTGATGTTTGCTTATATGGTTGCAGCCTCAAAAAGACCTGATCCCCTTCTTGAAATTGGCGCTCTGAGCGATGTTGGTCAGCCTGTTGCTTCATACGGTTCTGAGCTTGATGAAGATTCTCGCGCAGATGGGCGAGCATGGTTGCGCGGTGTTGTAGGAGTTGATCCACGGCTTGTACTTTGGAGCACCCCGTGAGATAAGAAGTAGGGGAAGGCGGAAGTTGACCATAGACTGCTTCATAGGGAGTCATTTTGGTGGTGGCATGATAGTTGGTGTTATACCACCATTCTGCCAGAGGTAACCACTGTACCCAGAGGTGTTGCTTTTCTGAAGTGAAACACCTAAGGTAGGTTTCTAGACATTTGTTGACGGCTTCGGTTTGACCATCTGTTTGCGGATGATATGAAGTACTGAGTTTGAGTTGAGTGCCTTGTATTCTGAAGAGCTCCTGCCAAAAATTGCTGGTGAATATTGGGTCGCGGTCGGACACAATAGAAGTGGGCATGCCATGCAATTTGAAGATCTGATCCATGAAAGTTTGAGCAACCAAAGTTGGTGTAAATGGTTGGGGTAGGGCGCAGAAATGAGCATACTTCGACAGTCAGTCCACAACCACCATGATGACTGACTTGTTCCCAGACTTTGGAAGACCTGTAATGAAATCCATGGAGACCTCCATCCAAAATGACGCCGGAATGGGCAATGGTTGTAATGTGCCTACTGTGTTGACGGTTTCCCCTTTGTGGCGTTGACAGACTTCACATTTTGCTACGAAAGTAAGGATGTCCTATTTCATGCCGGTCCAAAAAAATGATCTTCTGGTGCGAGCATACGTCTTCTGAAAGCCCGAATGTCCTGCAATGGGAGATGAGCGCAATTCTGCCAAAATGTGACTTTTGAGGGTGGATGTTGGTGATATTACGACTCTGTCCTTGTAGCGAAGAATATCATTCTGCCACGAGTAGCCCTTGCTGGAATTAGGATCTACCTGCAATTGAGAAATGAGTTGGGAGAGCCCTGGATGTGAAAACCATTCCCTGCGAGCCTCTTCAATCCAGTCTGGAATGGGGAGGGAAATTGCGAGCAGAGTACTTTCCTCCTCAAATTGGCGTGACAATGCATCTGCTACACTGTTGTCTTTCCCTTTCTTGTAAATGATCTCATAATCATATCCCAGCATTTTGGCTAACCATTTATTTTGTTGTGGGGAAGATAGGCGTTGCTCCAGAAAATATTTAAGACTGTGATGATCTGTGCGGATTTGGAAACGTCGGCCCAACAAGTAAGGTCGCCAGGTCTCGACTGCATGTAAGATGGCCATCATTTCCTTCTCGTAGGTAGATTGGCCCAGATTCCTCCCACTTAGTTGTTGGCTGGTGAAGGCCAATGGTCGCCCTTCCTGCATTAAGACCGCCCCAATACCTATTCCCGAAGCATCACATTCAATGACAAATGATTTGGTGAAGTCCGGTAGTGCTAAGATGGGAGTGGAACACATGGCGGTTTTGAGAGCGGTAAATGCCTGTTGTGCTTCCTCGTTCCAGAAGAAGGAATTTTTCTTTAGGAGTTGCGTTAGGGGCTTCGCTATGTGGCCATAGTTGCGGACAAATTTACGATAATAGCCTGTGAGACCCAAAAATCCTCTCAAGCTTTTCAAGGTCTTAGGTTGAGGCCATTCTTGCATTGCCTGGATCTTTTTGGGGTCCACCTTGAAACCTTCATGCCCCACAATGTGGCCCAAATACTCAACTTCTTCCATGCCAAATGAACACTTAGACATCTTGACAAATAATTTATGCGTGCGGAGCAGTTGCAAGAGTAGATCTACATGCTGAAGATGTGCCCCCCAAGTGCCACTATAGATGAGGATGTCATCGAAGAAGAAAAGGACAAATTTTTTGAGATATGGTTTGAGGAGGTGATTCATAAGGCTCTGAAAAGTAGAGGGGGCATTACAGAGACCAAATGGCATGACCAGGAACTCATAATGGCCTTCATGAGTTCTGAAGCCGTCTTGGGAATGTCGACTTCCTTCATGCGAATTTGGTGGTAGCCTGAGCGAAGATCCAACTTAGTGAAGAATTGAGCCCCATTGAGTTCATCCAGCAAATCGTCAACCACCGGGATGGGAAATTTATCTTTGACTGTTAACTTATTGAGGGCCCTGAAGTCGGGACACATCCGCCACTCCCCATCTTTCTTGAGGACCATGACCACTGGGGATGAATAAGGGCCAATGCTGGGACGAATGACACCTGCTTCCAACAATTCCTTGATGATTTTTTCTATTTCATTCTTTTGGGTGAACGTATATCTGTATGGCCGCACATTTGGGGGTTGGGCCCCTGGAACCAATGTGATGCTATGATCATGTTCCCCTCGCGAGGGTGGAAGCTCATGACGCTTGTCAAAGACCGTCCGATGTTTATTTAAAATCTGTTGCATCTCAGGATGAATTGGCAGAGACATGGTGTCAATTACCTGGATGGCATTAAATTGAGCTACCACTCCATGATGGCCCTTTTTTAACAATTTTTCCATCCTATGCGAGCTGATGATAGAGGGGACTCCCGCCTGTAGTCCACGGAGGGTATGTGTGGAGTTGTTCTGCTTAAAACTCATATATAACTCCTGGAAATCCATTGTGATTGGCCCCAGAGTGCGGAGCCATTCCGCGCCTAGGACAATGTCGCACCCCCCCATGTGTATAACAAACATGTGGGTTTTCAATTGATAATCCCCCATTTGAAGTTTGACATTTTCACAGCGACCTTCACATTTCATTGTGCCCCCATCTGCAATCTGGACTTGGAAGTTAGAAACTGCCCTGACGAAACAATGTGCTTCTTCAGCGATCTTTTGATGGATGAAATTATGGTACTTCCACTATCAATCAAGACTACTACTGGGCGATGTTTAAGAAAACCCTGATTTTGAGAGTTTGAGGGGAAGAAATTCCTGCCAATGCATTTAGCGAAATAATTGGTTCATCAGATACAATCTCCTTTTGGTTATCTTCTTCGATCACCTCCGGTTCCTCAAGTGGTGGATCTTCCTCGGTGGAGTTGGAGTCAGTGGCATCTATTTGAAAAAACTTGGGCTCTTTGCATTTATGACCCGGGAATATTTTTCATCACAGTAGTAACATAGTCCTTGCTTCCTTCTTTCAGCCATTTCGCAGTGACACCTTTTGAATCTTAAGTGTCTGAGTCGTATTGGGAGCCTGTGAGGGACGACCTTTAGCGGGGAAGTTGGGGCGGCTGGATTGGGCTGTTAATGCACGTTCCACCTTACGAGCTACCTGGCAAGCCTCTGTCCATGTGGGAGGGTGGTGGAGTAGAACCTAAGCTTTGATGGCTTCTTTAAGACCGCTGATAGAGCATTCCATGTAGAACTCATCTGTGAGACCCCTAGTGCGGAAGGCTAAGGCTTCAAAAGCAGTAATATATTCCTCCACTGTACCCGTCTGTCGGAGCTTAGTGAGACGCCCCAAAAAAGAGTCTTCCTGTTCAAAGCGACTTCGAAGAGCTTTGGCAAATTGGGCCCAATTCTGAAAATGTCCATTGCAACGCTGATGCCATTCCTTCCATTGCCATCATTCATTGTCCAAGTACATGGTGCCCACCATAAGCTTAGTCCCCTCATCTATGATATGATTCAATTGGAAATACTGCTCCATTTGTGCTAGCCATGCGGACATGTGAGAACCGTCAAATTTATGCATATCCAACTTGGGAGGTCGCTGACTGGGTGGTGGATGGGTGTGCCAGACGTGATGAGAGTGGCTAGACTCACCCTCATGGTATTCATGTCCATTATACGCCTCCTTGTGGGCTGGCTCCTTGCCCTTTGGGAGTGCATCATGTATCTGGAGACTTATTCCTTTAAGCTCAAGTTCGATATTCTTCACCGCAGTTTGGAGGGAGTTCACATGGTCTTCAATTTTGTCTATCCTTTCATTGGCCATCGCTTGAGCGCGAGTTTCTACCATACACCAACCTAATGAAAAATTGGGACCGCCTAAAAATTTTTACTAAGAAATTGAATGGTACCACCTTGCTCAGCTCGTTGTCCTGATTCTGATGGGCTAGGTCACCAATAAGCGCCCCGGAAGATCTCAGACTTTTTTTTTTTTTTTTTGAAAACTCTGTTACTGATCAATACTGCAGTTGCCAAATCCTCAGAATTTCAATGCCGCCAAAAGTCCTGCGAAAATTATATCCAGGGACAGGAACCCTTCACAACTACTCCGATCTGGTGGATCTGAGAGATCTGAATGGTGGAACAACTGCTGCTGCTGATCTGATGGAGCTGCGGGACTGATGTCGGCTGCTGCTGCACTTGCTGATCTGGAATAGGTGATGTGTGATCCCCCGATAGAAAGGGAACTATGGTCTTGAGGAGTGTCAGGTGCTACAGATCGCAATATACATAAGGGTCTGACAGTAGTACTCGGCCCAATGTTTCAGGGCTCTAACTAAGGATGATCGACCGTACCCTTAGCCGTACAACCCAACTACCCTATCGTATGGGCGAGTAATCTCTCCGAGTGCTGTTCTCGGTGTACTGTAGCCACAAGACGGCCGAAGGTTTATCTATGGTGAGGCTTCAAGGGAGCTAGGGGGCTTCCTATATACCCAGAGGGTACGTGGAAGACAGTCCGTGCGCGGTTCTGTCTAATGCGCTACTACTCGAAGGGGTACCCACAGGGGTTACAAGGGAGTCCAACAGACGTGACCACCTCTTGTATTTCCTGCGTGCATGCCTCCCCAAATCCGCAGGTTTATGCGCTTAACGACAGATCCCGTGGTTTAAAGACGCCGGAACATGTCTCTAGCCAAAAAAAATTTTGCTAAAATTTGGAGATCCCACCGAGCCCTGGAAAGTGCTCTGATACCACTTGTTATGCTCTTAACCTGCAAAGTAATACCGAACATTGAATATGCGAAGAAAAGATACCCAGAACATAGAATATGCGAAGAAAATATACCCAGAACACAGAATAGCAATGATTTTATTACTCAGAGAGAAATGTTCACAGGCCTCTTCGAGGGGGCAACCTCCAATAGAGCAGAGCTCGATTACAAAACAAGACACGATACTCCTCGCAGGGAGTCTCTAGGCTTTTTATATGACTCATACATGCAATACCACGGGCCAATACCGTGGGTTTTATTAATACCATCTATCTAATACTACCGCCCATTTACCATCTATCTAATATTTCCGCCCATTTGCAACTAACTGTGGTCCCGTCATTAATTGCGGGTTAACCACTTACAAATATTAATATGGGCTTTATTGACTCTTGACTATGATGTGATCCCATCACATAAATAAGGGGGTTAGGGTGGGACCCTAACAAAATCAAAATCCTCAACTCTTGCTTCCATTTCAACAGAAACCAAATCAACTACTAGCCCAACCATTTCCAAATCCCAACAACAAAAACCCTTAGAATGGTTACATGGTAGAAGGACAATAATTTCCTATGTACATGATTGTTCCTCTAGATCTTAATGATGTTCAACTTAGATCTGGTAAGATTTTAGAAAAGGAAAAACCTTCTATAGATGTTCAAGAGCAAGATGCCTCTGAGGAGGATTCTATAAAAGTCAAAAAAGGTTATGAAGAAGCATCCCTTAAAAACTCAATCATTTAAAAAGAAAAACAAAAAGAGTCAACCCCCACAATTTCTATAGTTGAGCAACCTGCATCTACATCCACACCTCCTTTCCCTGAGAGATTGCAAATTGACAAGGGGGTGGAAAAACAAATCTTGTTGCCTCACTATGATTTCCTAGATGAATTAAAGAATGTCTGTATCAAGATTCCCTTGCTACAAGCCATTAGAGAGATTCCTATTCTAGCAAAAACAATAAAGGAGTTGAGTATCAAAAGCCTAGGTGGGAAACCAAAAGACACAAAAATAATCCACTTGGTAGGAAAAATAGCAGATATCATGATGGGAAATATTACCATGCAGAAATATGTGGATCCAGGTAGTCCAATTGTCAAGACACATAAATGGAATAGAAATTCCAAATACATTGATTGACTTAGGGGTTGCTATAAACATTATGAGTAGACAAACTATGGAACAACTTAAACTTCCTAACCTTATTTTTACACCTACCTTACTGCAACTTGCAGATAGGTCAGTAATCAAGCCAGATGGTGTATTGGAAGACATTTCAGTCTCCTTAGATTCTTGGGAATATCTAGTGGCTTTCATGATTTTAACCCCCAATAATAATCTAGGAGGACACCCACTCATTTTAGGAAGACCTTGGATAGCCACAACTGATGCTTTTATTAGTTGTAGATCTGGTGACATGTACATTTCCGATGGTAGTTCAACAAAGAAATTTACTTTGTATCCCCCAGCAAAAGCAATTATAGAAGTAGGAGACAATGGATGGGTCGATGATGAAGATACTATACAACCTGTCTTTACTCTCTTTGAAGTTAGTGAAGATAGTCAAATCTTGAACACATTAGAAAATTTTGAAACATCTTCAGAATATGACCACACACAATTTCAGTTAGATTCTAATATTGAATACTTGTCATCAAGGCAAATGTCTCTCTACTGTATGGAAGAGTTTGGCAGTTCTACAGTTGAAACTTTTCCATGTAAAACATTGAATATCAACAAAAATTTGGAAAAGTTACAACAGGAAGAGCTGACCAAAATCTTACAAAAACATTTTGCTACATTTGCATGGGAGTATACTGATATGAAAGGTATTGACCCTAAGACTTGCATCCATCATATCTATATTGAGGAAAACAGTAGACCAATCAGACAACCTCAGAGAAGGATGAATCCAAATCGTAGGGAGATTGTGAAAGAAGAGCTCCAAAAACTACTCAATGTAAACTTCATTTACCCAATCTCAGATAGCCAATGGGTTTCCCCCTTGGTCATAGTACCCAAAAAGAATGGTAAATGGAGGGTGTGCTTTGATTATAGGGAATTGAATAGAGAAACCTTGAAAGATCACTTTCCTTTGCCCTTTATCGATCAAGTATTAGATAAATTAGCAAGAAAAAAGTATTTTTCATTTCTGGATGGTTTTAGTGGTTATAATCAAATTCAGGTAGCACCTGAAGATCAGGATAAAACCACATTTACTTTTCCATGGGAAACGTTTTCCTACTGAGTGCTTCCTTTTGTATTATGAAATGCACCATCAACATTCCAAAGAGCAGTACTAGGAATGTTTTCTGATCTAATCCATGATTTTGTAGAGGTATATATGGATGATTTTACAGTCTATGGTAATACATTTGAAGAAGCATTAGAAAATTTGGAAAAAGTCCTTATGAGATGTAAAGAAACAAATCTTTCATTAAGCCATGAAAAATGCTTTATGATGTTTACTGAAGGTATTGTTTTGGGACATCACATTTCAGGGGATGGGATTAAAGTAGACAAATCAAAAGTTGAAGTCATCTTCAAGTTACCTATTCCAAATTGTCAAAAAGATTTTAGAAGTTTTCTGGGATTTACTGGATATTATAGAAGATTTATAGAAAACTTTACCAAAATAGCATCTCCACTCTTCAAACTGCTTACAAAAGACTGTGAATTCAAATGGAGTCCTGATTGCCAATCAACATTTGAAGCTTTGAAAACAAGAATATCTGAAGCATCTATCTTGAGAGGACAAAATTGGAAACTTCCTTTCCATATTTCTATAGATACGTCAGATACAACTCTAGGAGCTGTATTAGGACAAAAAGACTTGGTTCCTTACGCCATTTACTATACCAATAAAAATTTGACTTCCACAGAGTTGAATTATACTGTGACTGAAAAAGAGTTCTTAGCTGTTGTTCATGCAATTAATAAGTTCAGACATTATATAACATGCTATGAAACTTTCATTCATACTGATCATTTTCCAATTAGATATCTGATGAACAAACCTATTACTAATGATAGAGTTACAAGATGGCTCCTACTTTTATAGGAATTCAATATTACTGTGTTAGATAGACCAGGGAAACAAAACACAGTTGCTGATTTCTTGTCTAGAATATATCAAGGAAGATTCTTCTGTAGAGGATAAGTTTCCTGATGAATACTTGTTTGTAGTAACTACTAAAACTCCTTGGTTTGCAGATATGGCTAACTATTTGGTTACAGGGAAACTACCTCCACATTTATTTCCTAGTGAAAGAAGAAATACTATTCAGGAAAGTTCAAGATATTCATGGATTTCTAACGAATTGTTTAAAACAGGGTCAGATTTTGTGATCAAAAGATGTGTCAGGGAAGATGAAATGCCTGATATTCTCAAAGCATGTCATGATGAACCATGTGGTGGACACTTTGCTGACAAGAGGACAACCTATAAAATCCTTTCTTTAGGATATTATTGGCCGTCCCTCTTCAAAGATGCAAAACAATATGTCAAAAGGTGTGACAGCTGCCAAAGGGTAGGGAAACCTACCCCCTCAAATGAGATGCCATTACAACCTTAGGTACTCATCGAACCCTTTGAAAAATGGTCTTTAGACTTTATTGGACCTATTAATCCTCCATCCAAATAGAAAAGGTATATATTGGTATGTGCTGATTATGTCACTAAATGGGTAGAAGCCAAAGCATTATTTTCTGCTACTGAAAATACAATAGTTAATTTTCTTTATGAGGATATTTTCACTCGCTTTGGTGTTCCAAGAGAAATTGTAATAGATCAGGGAAGTCAATTCACGTCTAGAATGATGGAGAAGCTGATGGAAGAGTACAAGGTCAAACATAGAAAATCTACTCCTTATCATCTGCAAGAAAATGGTCAAGTAGAGTCCACAAACAAAGTAATTGAAGGCATCATTACCAAGACTGTGCATTTACATAGAAGAGATTGGGCAGAAAGGAATCTTGAAGCCTTATGGGCCTACAAAACTACATGGAGGAATACAACAGGACACACTCCCTATGAACTTTTTTATGGGAAGAAAGTTCTGCTACCCATTGAGTTCCAAGTCAAGACCTTCAAGATGGCAGTTCAATTGGGAATGGATCTATCAGAAGCCCAAAATCATAGATTGGAGCAGTTGAATGAACTAGATGAGATCAGAAAAGAAGCAATTCAAAGAACTGATCTAGTTCAACAACAAAGAACTAAGTGGCATGACAAATACATCAAGGAAAAAAAGTTTCAAGAAGGAGATTGGGCATTTCTATTTGATTCAAAGTTCAAGGATTTTCAAGGTAAATTTCAGACTCATTGGCTTGGGCCATATGAGATTGAAAAAGTTTTTAGCAATGGAGTAGTAAGAATCAAGACAATTGACGAGCATCAAACTCCTCTTATTGTGAATGGTCATAGATTGAATATCTATCATAAGCCACTCTCAAAGGAGGAGTTTATCAAAATCTTTCAAGATAATTCTGCAATGAGGCTAGTGAAGAAGAATCATTCTTCTCCACCAGCCTAGTCTTTGTTCTTTTCATCATCATCTAAAAATAAAATAAAATAATGTATAAGCCTGAAAACCAATCATTGATTGACAGCCTTATATAGAAAATACAAGGAGAAAATCAGAAGCTTCAGACGCCCTATATTTTCCAAAAACGTCTCTCATTTCACTCATAGTTGTTTTCATTCCATTCCATTTCATTTCACTCCATCTCGCCACCACATTCCATCAATAAAATTTCTCTCAGTTCATCTTCATATTCACCTTTCCATATATCATTCATACAATCATTTTTCATTTCCATTCATTTCCATTCATTCACCAAGTCATATGTGATTCACTATGTCAGTTTCCACAACTGAATTCTGATTCCATAGTTGATTGCTGATTCCGCAGCTAATCCTCTGTTACTCTGCAGTGACAGTCAAGTGATTAGCCAAATAATAATAAAAGAAATATGCAGGAATGGAACAAGATTTTTGAAGACATCAACACCTGAAAAGCACCTACGGATGCAGCCAATTAAAAGTTAGCAAAATGAAAGAGGTATGATTCCAAGGTATGAACAAAACCATTTTCAAATAGCATTTCAAACACATGATTTGTATAGTCTATAAATCACAGGCTCCGTAATGTGTAATGATTTGACTTGATGGTTGCTTTAACTCCACCATATCCTCCACATCAATCCTAATAGTCTCATAATCTACTCCCGATTTTAACTCATACTTAGTCGTACATTTGCATTACACTTGTTAAAATCGCTAATCATGCAGACATGAGCTGATTGAATATGGCTCTCTTCCACTGACGTTCCACTCCGCAGCCTTTTTATGAACCCTCTGATGTCCACTCTGCAACCTTTATGAACTCAAATTCTATTCAGATCCGCAAGTTTTATGAGTAATATTCTGTCTCCACACTTTCACACCAGATTTTACGATTTGCGGTTCAGGGTTTGTTTACACAGACTTCTGCTCTGAGAACCCACTCTCATTTCGTGCTCAGTATTCTTCCCATTTCGTAATCATTGATTTTCTCCACAGTTCTCTTCAATTTTCGGCTCACATAACTGTTCTGCTCCCGTAAATTTATCTTCTACAGAGGTATTTTCGCAGTAAGGAGGAATGGGTTTTATAGTGAGAACAGAGCCTGAAGGAGCTAAACATTGAAAGAGAAAAAAAAATTGGACAAAGTTATCCATGACAATACCATGCTGCATTTAGGATTATGGCACAAGAAGAATAGAAAACTGAAGAAGAAGAATAGGAGGTTGAGTAGAGCCCTCATCAATCTCAAATACAGGTGCCTTATGATGAAGCCCAGGATGACGGTGATAGCAAGGAAGAAGAATAAAAGGTTAGATGTCTTAGCATAAGTCTCAGAATAGATGAATTGAAGGAAGGATAGTTACAGTTTTGGTTGCATGAGGACACGCAACATCTTCACAGTGGGGGTATGTTGAGCCCTAGAACTACCTCTCTTCTACACATTTTCCTAAACCTTTTTTCTTCTATTTTCCCATATCAGTGCCTCATAAGCTATCAAAATTTGTTACATGTTGAATTTTGGAGTACATTTGAGTGATTTTCAAATTATATCATTGTGTGTGCTATTTGATCTAGGTTTTGTTTATCAGCTATGGAATGTAGCCATTTTCCGCATCTAACTCGCAATTCCGCAACCATTTCCATTGTTCTGTAGGTTACATGTGTCAGTAGGAGAAATGGGACACATGGGCAGTTTAGGAATGATCCACACATGGATGAGGTCCTATTTGCTTAGTAGAATTCATGAAAAAAGGTACCAGTCAAAGGGTGGTCAACAGAGAGTCCAACGTCAACTAGGACTCTGTTCTTGCACATAAAGAAACTCGATGCCGTTCCTGAACTCGTGGATCCATTTTTTCCACATGCAGGCCATATCCATAACCCAATCCAACATCCACTTTGCGTAGATTTACTGCTCATGGAAACCGAGAGGCTGAATCTTTGGATCCTGACCTGTTCACGTGTCCGTTGCTGAAGAAGTTCCTCTAGAATACAGTTATCTATTTCCTCTATAAATATAAGCATTTGCAACTGTTGTGGCCAACAACAACCCCCCTCGTTCAATCTAGTATCAGCCACGATACTGAATGAATGGGGACCCTTAGTTAATTTTTTAGGAAAATCAAGGATTTCTTTTTGAAGTTACAACCATACGCTTAGAAAAGGTTTCTTGAATGTCTTAAGCCTAAGCCTGTGTTCATGAAAGAAAATCTTTAAGGTCGCTCCACATAAGGATAAGAAACACCTTCGTTTCCCTTCTAAAGACCAATATGCGCGCCGCCCCAGTGTTAATAATGACATCACATCGCAACATAATAGCATCCATAAAGAAAAGCTTACAAATCCGCCGATATGCGATATCGTGATTGCGCGATCGCATATCGCAGAAATGAGGCAGGCAAAGTTTGGCAAACATTGAATTATTGCGATCTGCGATATTGCGATCGCTGCGATTTGCGATTGCGCGACATGCAAGGGTACGTTGGCAAATCATAAAGCACCTTAGTACGAATCCTTCGGGTGCGTCACCCAAAGAAAAGCCACTTACTATAACCTGACTTGAAATTATGCGCTTTTAATGATAGTAATAAATTAGTTGTCAGTTATTAAGTGGAATAAAGACGCATGCCTTGATGCGGATTTGCTTCACGTAAGGTGGCATATCTGATTATCTCTTGCATTTAAAACTCTCCCATCACCTTTCTGATCAGTCTTTCCATTTCACTCGTAACCTGCAGGAGCAAGGTGCGAAGGCAAATCAAACAGAAGCGCAAAGCGAAATGGGAAAGAAGAACAAAGCTCGAGACTCCGAAACAAGAGAAAAAACCAAGGAGATGGCGCCCCTGTACACAGATACAGCCTGCAACAGAGATGCAGGTATCTCAACATGGGAAGGCATGTATAGGCTGTTAGAAGAAGAGAACCCTAGAATAATGAAGGTAACTGCTGCTGTCGCAGGTGCATCACGTCCTTCAGAGGCATCCCTGGAAGACCTAGCGTGTTCTTTCCTCCATAGAATAGCGGCAAGGCTGAAGATCCTACCATATACAGACATGATCAAGTGGATTCTAGATGATGCGGAATTGGCAAATAGGCAATTGAAAGTCCAGGGACATGGGCTCGTGGGATCGTTTGCTGCCCAAGACCTGAAGCTCATGTATCATCTTCCTGAACCGCAAGCGAACTATAATGCACAGTTTGTTAAGAAGTTCGCAGTAGAAAATCTGGATCTATCAGACACCACTAAAGAATGGTCAAGAAGAGATGAGCCGTTGAAAAAGGATAAAAACGGTATGTACAGCACTGGTTCCCTTACCTCTCCATATTGTTTTGCTGCAGCCATGCTCTGTAGATTATTTGGTATGCCCGATATCAATAAGTTTTCATCTGAATGGCTACCATTAGTTGACGCCGCGACTAACTCTGAGATAGTAGATTGGGCCAAAATCCTTTCTGATACTCTATACATGGCGGTTGTCAATTACCGATCTAAGAGATCCTTCTCCCAAAGGGGTATCCTCCTTTTTATTTTGTCTGCCTATATAATGGACTCTGTCTGTCTTGTGTCAAATTTTCCTACCATGGGTTGGAAATGGACTACCGAAGACCCATTGCCCATCCATGTTTATCATAAAGTCTTATGGGATTCCCAGTTTGCCCCTCATTTTTACCAGATTTGCCATGGGCTCATATTGCCCATACATAGAATGATATATGATAAGGACCCCCCAAGGTGCTCTCCCGAGGCCCAAATTGACATCATCCCCATCGCGAGATGGTTTGGGGAAGAATGGTTTACCTACATTCGAGTTTTTGGAAGCACTGTACCTCCACATGTCCTACCCTTGTATGTCCCTGATAAACTGTTGGCCCGGGAAATCGCTTATCAAACTTGTTCTGAAGGTGGCTTAACCAAGGACCTAAAGGAAAAAAAGAAGGCCATTTGGCCTCAATTTCCCGTCACTTGTGGGGCCTTCTCTTTATTCGATGTGGGACACGCTTTTGACGAGGTGGAGAATGTGACATGTCTTCAATTATTTAAGTTCTCATCAAGACCATTCGACCCAAATAATGTGGCCCAGGAATTTACAATCAACGTCAAGATAAGAGTGTTCTCTGGGAAGAAAGATCTATTTGATGATCTCTTTTAGAGTAAAAGCTCGCTCAAAGAGATTTTTCAAGAAGCTCAGTCGAGGTTGTCTCCAGACGACCTCCGGAAATTCACGTTATATAGAGAGAGAAGGCTGGCTAGTATTCCACTAGAAGGGCTGCGAGTAGCTACTAGAGAACCGACTCCGAGCATCAGCCTCAGTGAAAAGTACAGCACTTCCAGATCTAAGTCCAGCGCCACAAGAGAAATATCTGAACATCCTGAAGAGTCTGTGCACGACAAAGAAAAGAACGAAGAAACAACCAAAGACACAGCTCAGTCAAGTACGATGGCTCAGCAGCAAGTTATCGCCTCACCACCAAGAAACGTTCCCCCTCCTGTCGTCGAAACACCTCTTGTCACAACAGAGTTGGATAAAGAGTGGGAAACCTTCAATGAATTAATTAATCTTGAAGGGCAAGTCCCGAAGACACCTGTGGGCAATACACAGGTGGTGCAAGAGGTCGTCTCGACCATAGTCAGCAGCGCCGCAGAAGCAGAACACCTTCCTATCGCTCCATCCTCAGAACTTCTACTCAACGTAGAAGAAATTCCTCCACTGGACGTATTCTACAGTCCCCAGCACAAAGCAGTTGTAAGGAGACAAAGAAAGAAGAGAAAGCTTGAGAATGCACTGTCTCAAGATGCTGAACATCTAGACGTCTTGTGGAAAGACCCAAATAATAATCCAACTGAGAATCTCACGAAGCTGTCTCAGATTGCAGGAGCATATGCTTCTGCGACTATTGACAAGGCCTCTGAAGTTCAGCAACTCCTAAAAGAACATGAAAATCAAATACAACTGCTACAACAACAGTTGCAACAAGCCAACGCAAACACTGAAGCTTCCAGACAGCTCGAAAAGCTACAAGAAGACTTTCGCCAGATGCAGGTAAGCTATCAAAGAAGTCTTGAAGAAAAAGAAAAGCAACTGCAGACGGTGCAAGAAATGCATAAAGATGAACCTAAGCTGGCAGAGTTTATTTCAGAGTCCATCGGCTTGAACGAGCAACTATCACAGCAACAGGAAGATATGGTACGTAGAATATCACAGTGGAGACACTTTTGTGAACTAAGCGATAGGATCACCAGCCAGGTGGTGGAATTGCGGAACGACTATGATCAGAACAACAAAAGAGTAACAGAATATCTGACTTGGCAAGATGATGAGGAAGGGAAAAGAGCAGGGGCACCCAAGATTAATGAAAATCACAAGGAGCTTCTCTTTAATAAATGGGACGAACAAATCACACATGTGGAGCAAGCAGCAGAGACATCGGTGACACAAGCGAGCATCCTTATCGACTGTGTAAATGAAAATTTACACAGAGCCAATTTGATTTCAGAGACCACCCCGGGATACCTACCGAGCAAGTTGCAACTGGAGACAGAATGGAAGCAGAAAGCGCAGGAAAACGGGAAAACAATCCAGGCATTGGCTAGACTAAATTGGGAAAGTTACTGGACATACTTAGTTAAACCGCACAGCCAATGCATGACAGTAAGATGCATCATGAACGCAGCCGAGAAGGTAGCGCCAGCTCTTATGGATGCCGTTTTCGCAGCCCAGCTAAGCATAGAAATCAGCCAGCCTACTCTTCTCAAGCCTATGCTTGACAGCTGCAACTTCAAAGACCAAGTTCACAAGTAATTTCATTTAGAATGTTGTTTTTTCCTTTTTAACTAAATTAGAAAAAGGGCGGTCATTTGAGAACCGTATCCTCAATTTTGTAATAATACTATTATTAGAATTAGGAAGTAGTATTTTAACCCTTCTCATTACATTGGAGAAGGGTCCAGAAATTTGTCAAAAAACTTGTCCTCGGAATATGCACTTCTGCACCCTCAGAGGAGGTTTTGATGAATGGAAGGATCGAGATTTATTTATGTTTGCATTTTAATGCCTGCTACTGATGTTGCACTACTGTACTCTTAGTAGATATTAGAACAAGTAGAGATAAATCGTTATTGCTCGAAGTCTGTGAGTAAAAATCAGTCATAAATGGTACTTTTATCTCTTGATGAATTTCTGCTTATATTCTTAGAGTGATATGCAGCTGATATTGTTTATATGTTAATGTATGAGCATATGGGTTATCATTTGGCATTTTTGTACGGTGGACTCATTTATTTATGCTTGACATATGAATGATTTATTTATGCGATATGATGTTCACAACCGTTTTGTTTAACTTCTTATGCAGAATGGTTCATCTTAAATGGTTTATATTCTTGTGATAACTGAATGATCTTTATTACCAGTTATTATATGAAATCTTTCTAAATCGCATAATGGAAAAGATATATCCCGGGTTAGTGTAGATTACATATATTGTTTTCATTAGATCACTATAGCTTAGAATTAGTTTGCAAGTTAGATTTAAATTAGTTTTAGAATGCTTCCAGAATCAACATAATCAAACTCTACACACACACACATCCCATGCATCGGGAAGCTGGTCCCGTTACCCCCAGTCGGACCCACTACATCAAACGGGCAAGGAGCCGCCAACCAGGTTCCGGACTGGGTGGGTATCCCCCTTGTTGTTGACCCGATTTCAGGGCCCTCAACATATTTGGCGCTAGAAGGAGGGCCTGAGCATATTGTCTGTTGGAATGTTTTTAAATTAGAAATCTTGAAACAGGATGGCTGCTCATAGAATTCCTATTTGGAGTTGCATCCATGTTCTTGTCTCTTCCAACACTCCACCAGATGTGGTAAGGCTATTGTCTCAGGTAAAATTCAATGGTAAGAATAATTCTTCTGCATTCCACCATGCCCTGCAATTCATTCAAAGAGTTTCGAGTTCTGATACTCAGAAAATTGATGAAGGCGTTTTGTGCAGGATTTTTACTCTTACATTCACAGCGGAAGCTAGAAAATGGTGCAGAAACCTCCCAGTTGCATCAATCCACAGCTGGGACCAATTCGTTAGGACTTTCATCTTGGAATTTGATTGCTATGAATACGACCAGGTCTATGATGAAATCGACTATCTGCAGAAACAAGACGAACCCGTAAGGGACTTCAATATGCGATTTCATCTTAAATGTCTACAATATGACCTCGAGAATGAGCTCACAGATGAAGAATCTTCAGATTGTGACGAGTATTTCCCACCTCCTGTATCTGACCAAACAGAGATTAGCCTAGGAGTCTTGCATGCTATAGTACCAGAAACAAAGACGAAAATACTGAAAGGGAGACTACCTTAGAACCAGAAGATGACTTTGACATAGAGTCAGACAATATCATTTCAAATCAACAAATGCTGATGCCAAGGTTAGATCCACCAACTGTTTCTCTTTCAAAAAATATCGGCACAAAAAGGTATGATCTAAAGCCCGATGCTTATAGTGAATCTGATGAACAAAATTTATTTGATGTTTTTAAATGCATTATTCCAGATTCACATTTTTCTCTTTACCCCAATGTTTTTAGTGATGACGATTTTTCCCCTCATAATATCAAGCATATCTCAACAGACACAGAGGGTTATTCAAACAAATCATCATTTGGATTTCAAAATAAAGAGACCACTTTAGCACAACCTTTTATCAATATCAAACGAGAGCTGCCTGACCCCCCTTGTCTGAAAACATATAATGAAAAAGAGGAACCTAGGGAAAACTGTAAAGTCTTTCGTGATAGTTGCTTTGACAATTGTGATGATGTTGAGTTATCACAAGTAACTCATCTAGGGTCAGTTAATAAGGAACATCTTATATCAGGAACTATTCCATCTGACCCTCATCTCAAAGCAAAAGCTCATTTGAATAATTCTACTATCCCAGACAATACTCCGATCTATGATTCATATCAAGAGGAAAGCTCCATCCCTGTTCGCAATCATGACTTATTTCCTGATTCACAAAACCTGGCCAGTTCTTGTGAAAAGCAAAAAGTTGCAAGTAACTCCCAGTTGTGCGATAACACTATTGGTATAAATACCCAATCATTTCTTTCTCACTTGCGTTCATTTTGTACAAAATCGGATTTCTTTTTAAATTTTCAAATTTTTGATAAATCATATTTTAGCGATTTATATATGAGAACTTTCATTATCGCTAAAAGCTCAACGTCAACAAGCAACGGGTTACAAGCCATCGAAACTGAAAAACCCTTTTCACAATTTGACTCGTTATCCCTCCTATTGAAAGATCACCAATTCACATCAGAAATTCATCCTAATTTTTATGATCCAATAGGTACTCAGTTGGAAAAAACTTCTCATGAGGAAAGAAAATCAAGCAGAATTCCAATTGAGGTTGTAGGTTCTTATTCCCTAGCCAACAATTTTGATCCAAGGGAAATTCGGTACTTTTTACTGATGCTTGGAAGATTCATACGGCTAGGAATAATAATGAATCGTTGGTTCCATTGGAAATATCATTTTACTTAGTTATTTCCTGTATATAGTTAGAATAGGAGTAGGAGTAATTTAGCTAGGTTGTTAGTTTTGCTTTCAATAATTGATAGGCAAAGTTATTTATATTCTCTACATGACCCTAGGGAATGTTTGCCTCTCTCAAGTAATGTTTGTTCTGGCTAAACGGAATTTGACGTTTACGAAAGAAACCTTGTCTCTGTTAAAGATTTTGGACTTCGGCTCCTATGAACAACAAATCTTTTGAGAATTTGATCTTTATTATCGATAGAACTTTGACCCAGAAATGATGATAGTTTCAACTCCAAAAAATTAAAAGAAAGCTATCTCAGTGAAGGATTTGTTTTAGGTCAGCACAATGAAAGGTATCAATATTAAAATAAAGATTCTCTGTGAAAGCAGCCATTACCAAAAGCAACCCTATCATTGTCGTCTAGAACTTTCTTAAGGAAAGAAAATTTGACTTCCTCCCTGCTGAAGGAAAACACAACATTCAGAGGAATGACCTAAAAAGATGCTATATCTCAAAGAATAAGAGGTCTCATCACAAGCCGACTTATCATGATCACAGATATTATATCTTGCTGACTTTGCCAAGACTGTCTACCAAAACAGGGCAATGACTCAAGATTGTTGCAATCAAAAGACAAGGGGTCTCATCACGAGCCAGCTTGCTCAGCAAAAGTGTAAATCAGGTGAATGACTGTGTCATAATTTGGCCACCAAACCAAGACATTGTTCTTTAGAGAATAAAAAAGGAAAAAGCATCAAGAAAGGGATTCTTTCTGAAAAAGTTGTAAATAACCTGAGGCAGGATAAAGGATCATTCCTGGATAATAGGTAACCCTGTCGAGGCTATGGATGCCTACTGGCAGCAGTGGCTCTACTTGTGACAAAGGAACATATTTAAGAAGGACTGATACATAGAGAACACTTTATTTTTATGTTTTACAAGACCAAGTAATGACTGATTTAAATTCGAATACAATCTGGGGATGCAAGTAATTGAGCTAGAATGGAGCTGAAACAAAACATCATTGACGCTTTGAAGTATCATTTGTTTTTATCTTTTTATAATAAAGTTCAAATTTCCTGAGAAATTTTTTTCTTACAAGTTTGAAAACGTCAATAGAAAAAGGGCAGAGAATCGCCAATTGTTGTGGCCAGCAACAACCCCCCTCGTTCAATCTAGTATCAGCCACGATACTGAATGAATGGGGACCCTTAGTTAATTTTTTAGGAAAAGCAAGAATTTCTTTTTGAAGTTACAACCATACACTTAGAAAAGGTTTCTTGAATGTCTTAAGCCTAAGCCTGTGTTCATGAAAGCAAATCTTTAAGGTCGCACCACATAAGGATAAGAAACACCTTCGTTTCCCTTCTAAAGACCAATATGTGCGCCGCCCCAGTGTTAATAACGACATCGCATCGCAACATACTAGCATCCATAAAGAAAATCTTACAAATCCGCCGATATGCGATATCGCGAAGGCGCGATCGCATATCGCAGAAATGAGGTAGGAAAAATTTGGCAAACATTGAATTATTGCGATCTGCGATATTGCGATCGTTGCGATTTGCGATTGCGTGACATGCAAGGGTACATTGGCAAATCATAAAGCACCTTAGTACGAATCCTTCGGGCGCGTCACCCAAAGAAAAGCCACTTACTATAACCTGACTTGAAATTATGCGCTTTTAATGATAGTAATAAATTAGTTGTCAGTTATTAAGTGGAATAAAGACACGTGCCTTGATGCGGATTTGCTTCACGTAAGGTGGCATATCTGATTATCTCTTGCATTTAAAACTCTCCCATCACCTTTCTGATCAGTCTTTCCATTTCACTCGTAACCTACAGGAGCAAGGTGCGAAGGCAAATCAGACAGAAGCGCAAAGTGAAATGGGAAAGAAGAACAAAGCCGAGGCTCCGAAACAAGAGAAAAAACCAAGGAGATGGCGCCCCTGTACACAGATACAGACTGCAACAGAGATGCAGGTATCTCAACATGGGAAGGCATGTATAGGCTGTTAGAAGAAGAGAACCCTAGAATAATGAAGGTAACTGCTGCTGTCGCGGGTGCATCACGTCCTTCGGAGGCATCCCTGGAAGACCTAGCGTGTTCTTTCCTCCATAGAATAGCGGCAAGGCCGAAGATCCTACCATATACAGACATGATCAAGTGGATTCTAGATGATGCGGAATTGGCAAATAGGCAATTCAAAGTCCAGGGACATGGGCTCATGGGATCGTTTGCTGCCCAAGACTTGAAGCTCATGTATCATCTTCCTGAACCGCAAGCGACCTATAATGCACAGTTTGTTAAGAAGTTCGCAGTAGAAAATCTGGATCTATCAGACACCACTAAAGAATGGTCAAGAAGAGATGAGCCGTTGAAAAAGGATAAAAACGGTATGTACAGCACTGGTTCCCTTACCTCTCCATATTGTTTTGCTACAGCCATGCTCTGTAGATTATTTGGTATGCCCGATATCAATAAGTTTTCATCTGAATGGCTACCATTAGTTGACGCCGCGACTAACTCTGAGATAGTAGATTGGGCCAAAATCCTTTCTGATACTCTATACATGGCGGTTGTCAATTACCGATCTAAGAGATCCTTCTCCCAAAGGGTCTATCCTCCTTTTTATTTGTCTGCCTATATAATGGACTCTGTCTGTCTTGTGTCAAATTTTCCTACCATGGGTTGGAAATGGACTACCGAAGACCCATTGCCCATCCATGTTTATCATAAAGTCTTATGGGATTCCCAGTTTGCCCCTCATTTTTACCAGATTTGCCATGGGCTCATATTGCCCATACATAGAATGATATATGATAAGGACCCCCCAAGGTGCTCTCCCGAGGCCCAAATTGACATCATCCCCATCGCGAGATGGTTTGGGGAAGAATGGTTTACCTACATTCGAGTTTTTGGAAGCACTGTACCTCCACATGTCCTACCCTTGTATGTCCCTGATAAACTGTTGGCCCGGGAAATCGCTTATCAAACTTGTTCTGAAGGCGGCTTAACCAAGGACCTAAAGGACAAAAAGAAGGTCATTTGGCCTCAATTTCCCGTCACTTGTGGGGCCTTCTCTTTGTTCGATGTGGGACACGCTTTTGACGAGGTGGAGAATGTGACGTGTCTTCAATTATTTAAGTTCTCATTAAGACCATTCGACCCAAATAATGTGGCCCAGGAATTTATAATCAACGTCAAGATAAGAGTGTTCTCTGGGAAGAAAGATCTGTTTGATGATCTCTTTCAGAGTAAAAGCTCGCTCAAAGAGATTTTGCAAGAAGCTCAGTTGAGGTTGTCTCCAGACGACCTCCAGAAAATCACGTTATATAGAGAGAGAAGGCTGGCTAGTATTCCACTAGAAGGGCTGCGAGTAGCTACTAGAGAACCGACTCCGAGCATCAGCCTCAGTGAAAAGTCCAGCACTTCCAGATCTAAGTCCAGCGCCGCAAGAGAAATATCTGAACATCCTGAAGAGTCTGTGCACGACAAAGAAAAGAACGAAGAAACAACCAAAGACACAGCTCAGTCAAGTACGATGGCTCAGCAGCAAGTTATCGCCTCACCACCAAGAAACGTTCCCCCTCCTGTCGTCGAAACACCTCTTGTCACAACAGAGTTGGATAAAGAGTGGGAAACCTTCAATGAATTAATTAATCTTGAAGGGCAAGTCCCGAAGACACCTGTGGGCAATACACAGGTGGTGCAAGAGGTCGTCTCGACCATAGTCAGTAGCGCCGCAGAAGCAGAACACCTTCCTATCGCTCCATCCTCAGAACTTCTACTCAACGTAGAAGAAATTCCTCCATTGGACGTATTCTACAGTCCCCAGCACAAAGCAGTTGTAAGGAGACAAAGAAAGAAGAGAAAACTTGAGAATGCACTGTCTCAAGATGCTGAACATCTAGACGTCTTGTGGAAAGACCCAAATAATAATCCAACTGAGAATCTCACGAAGCTGTCTCAGATTGCAGGAGCATATGCTTCTGCGACTATTGACAAGGCCTCTGAAGTTCAACAACTCCTAAAAGAACATGAAAATCAAATACAACTGCTACAACAACAGTTGCAACAAGCCAGCGCAAACACTGAAGCTTCCAGACAGCTTGAAAAGCTACAGGAAGACTTTCTCCAGATGCAGGTAAGCTATCAAAGAAGTCTTGAAGAAAAAGAAAAGAAACTGCCGACGGTGCAAGAAATGCATAAAGATGAACCTAAGCTGGCAGAGTTTATTTCAGAGTCCATCGGCTTGAACGAGCAACTATCAAAGCAACAGGAAGATATGGTACGTAGAATATCACAGTGGAGACACTTTTGTGAACTAAGCAACAGGATCACCAGCCAGGTGGTGGAATTGCGGAATGACTATGATCAGAACAACAAAAGAGTAACAGAATATCTGACTTGGCAAGATGATGAGGAAGGGAAAAGAGCCGGGGCACCCAAGATTAATGAAAATCACAAGGAGCTGCTCTTTAATAAATGGGATGAACAAATCACACAGGCAGAGCAAGCAACAGAGACAGCGGCGACACAAGCGAGCATCCTTATCGACTGTGTAAATGAAAATTTACATAGAGCCAATTTGATTTCAGAGACCACCTCGGGATACCTACCGAGCAAGTTGCAACTGGAGACAGAATGGAAGTAGAAAGCGCAGGCAAACGGGAAAACAATCCAGGCATTGGCTAGACTAAATTGGGAAAGTTACTAGACATACTTAGTTAAACCACACAACCAATGCATGACAGTAAGATGCATCATGAACGCAGCCGAGAAGGTAGCGCCAGCTCTTATGGATGCCGTTTTCGCAGCCCAGCTAAACGTAGAAATCAGCCAGCCTACTCTTCTCAAGCCTATGCTTGACAGCTGCAACTTCAAAGACCAAGTTCACAAGTAATTTCATTTAGAATGTTGTTTTTTCCTTTTTAACTAAATTAGAAAAAGGGCGGTCATTTGAGAACCGTATCCTCAATTTTGTAATAATACTATTATTAGAATTAGGAAGTAGTATTTTAACCCTTCTCATTGCATTGGAGAAGGGTCCAGAAATTTGTCAAAAAACTTGTCCTCGGAATATGCACTTCTGCACCCTCAGAGGAGGTTTTGATGAATGGAAGGATCGAGATTTATTTATGTTTGCATTTTAATGTCTGCTACTGATGTTGCACTACTGTACTCTTAGTAGATATTAGAATAAGTAGAGATAAATCGTTATTGCTCGAAATATGTGAGTAAAAATCAGTCATAAATGGTACTTTTATCTCTTGACGAATTTCTGCTTATATTCTTAGAGTGATATGCAGCTGATATTATTTATATGTTAATGTATGAGCATATGGGTTATCATTTGGCACTTTTGTACGGTAGACTCATTTATTTATGCTTGACATATGAATGATTTATTTATGCGATATGTTGTTCACAACCGTTTTGTTTAACTTCTTATGCAGAATGGTTCATCTTAAATGGTTTATATTCTTGTGATAGCTGAATGATCTTTATTACCAGTTATTATATGAAATCTTTCTAAATCGCATAATGGAAAAGATATATCCCGGGTTAGTGTAGATTACATATGTTGTTTTCATTAGATTACTATAGCTTAGAATCAGTTTGCAAGTTAGATTTAAATTAGTTTAAGAATGCTTCCAGAATCAACATAATCAAACTCTACACACACACACATCCCATGCATCGGGAAGCTGGTCCCGTTACCCCCAGTCGGACCCGCTACATCAAACGGGCAAGGAGCCGCCAACCAGGTTCCGGACCGGGTGGGTATCCCCCTTGTTGTTGACTCGATTTCAGGGCCCTCAACAGCAACTCAGATAGGGATTTCGTAGTTTTTGATATTGTTGTTTTAGTGTTACTTTGCTATTGTGTAACCGAGAGACATATCCTCTGTTTCATAATACAAAAACTCTGTTTTTCACATGATTGCTTAAGCATGGTTTAAAGTGACAATGTGTTAATCCAAAGCTGTGTAGAGGGCCCCTGCGTGGCTGAGGTTCTTCTTTCATTTTGTATAGTTTCTTTCATGTATATTTTCTCTTATTTGAGCTGTATATTTCTCATGTTTTGTTTATGGTTTTAATCATTCTAAATCCTGTACATGTTTTTGTAGCTTGTTATATTTGCTACTAACACTTATCAGTGCATTTCAGAATAAGTTATGCTTGAGCTTTTTAACATAGTTTTTGCATCAAGTGGTGATTTGAGACTTGCTTCCTCTGTTGAACTTTAGTTTTCAATTTTAGTTGTTTATGCTTTTATTTAGTGAGATTTTTTTACTGCAAGTAGATAGTTTAGATATCAGTTCTTCATGCTATATGATGATATCTCCGGAGCCTTTAGCTTAACCCCTTTTTAGAAGTTAATTGCCGAGCTATTGTGATTATAGGTGAAGTTATTTATTTTTCTTTCATTAGTCTGCAAGTAGATAGTTTAGATGTCAGTTCTTTCATGCTATATGATGATATTTATGGTCTTTTGCTTAACCCTGTTTTAGAATTTAATTGACGAAATATTGTGATTATAGGTGGACTAATTTACTTTTCTTTCATTAGAGTGCAAATTAGATAATTTAAATGTCATTCTTTCATGCCATATGATGATATTTCCAGAGTCTTTAGCTTAACCCCATTTTAGAAGTTAATTGACAAAATATTGTGATTATGGGTGAAATCATTGACGAGTTTCTAGCTTCTTTACTTTTTGGTTTTGAGTGCAGTAGTTTATTAGATATCAATTCTGCAATTAGAATGGATAGTAGAGATAGTAACCTCATTTTCAGTTCTTCATTTTTAGCTTCATTTATGTAGCTGCATGTTTTTACTCTTGTTCAAGTTCCGATTTTGTAGACAACAGGTTTTGAGATCTTTGAAGTTCTAAGTTTGGAAATTACCATAAGAATCATAAAGCTTGGCTTCAATTCTACATCCACACTTGATCTTTAAAAGTGTTCTTAAAAACTTAGACTAGAATTTCCATTTACATTAAACACTTTAGGAGACCAACAAGAACAAAACCCCAAAACAAGATAAAAACTAAAAATAGTGAGGTAAGAAAAGGGTTGTCTAGCACATACAGTGCACTACACTTCATCAGTTTACCACTCCCAGATTGATAATTTATGTAGCAATTTAGGACACATTAAATTGAGTAAACACACTTAAACCTGGAGTTTCATTCTATAGTAGGCTTTGAATTTGTTTCTCCATTCGGCCTAAGCATAGATTCTGGTGGTACTGCTGCACAAGTACAACCTGGATCTCCCTTTGAATATATTTTAAGCTAGGCCCCTCTTGCTAGGTTTGTGGTGGTTCCTCCATGTTCCTAGTTGCTGTCATGGCCCTTGCCAATAGGTTCTTCATAACCCAATGGAGGTGGATTGTCTATTTGAATATAATTTTCCTACCTCGGATGTGTCCCAGGTTTATGAGCAGGGGTTCTCAATCCTCCACTAGAAGCGGCTCAGCCGCTACCTTGGAATTCAAATTTGCCTCCCATGACGAAATTAGGGACTTAACTTGTGCTACAGTTTCCACATTGTATGCATGCATGAGGTTATGAATATTTTCCTCTCCTATTTTCCTGCATCGACATTTTATTTTATTTTATTTATTTATTTATTTATTTTTAATTTATTTTTAATTTTTTAATTTTAATTTTAAATTTAAATTTTATTTATTTATTGTCAGTTTGTTTACAGGTGAGACAACGCCCTCTTCTCCCTGACCTCGCTTCAGCCTTCAATTAGAGTTCCTTCCAGCCATGACCACTCCCAAATTATTTCCTTGTCCCGAAGTAGGAGCTCCGAAGTTGGAGGGGGAAGAAGATTAGACAAAGCTGTAAGAGTAGTGTATTCATAAACACTAAAACCAAACCAAATATCAGTGTTTCCATCTAGCCATTCCTTGTGGAGCACAATTACAGAGTCGTATTGCCGGGTTTGAGGAGTGTAACCCGAATTCCCCCTTACCCCTTCATGAATTTAATTCATCCTCACTGTGCCTAGGCTTAGATGAATTATTCACTCTGTCTCTTAGTTTTTCCACAACCATCTTGATGGACTCACAGGTGTTGTAACACTCAGGTGTTGGGATGCATGTGGCTGACCATACTCTAACTGAATTGATAGACTCACAGAGGTTTTGTGACCTCGACTCACCATTCATGCTCCTCTAGACTTTGATACTGCCATATAACTTGACCTTGACAGAATTGGCTGAAAGGTTGGTAAAGGACATACCCAAGATTGATAACATTCCCTCCCTTTGGATTTTCATTCTACCCTCGACCTTGCCATTTCTCTAGCTCCATGGAATTAACCACACCATTTCATAATTGAAAGCCATACTGGGGTTAGAGTCCCCCGAATCCCCTTTAATGCCCCACTAAACCAAAGGTTTACCAGGAAGCCGAAAAACAACCAGTAGGTCAGACTCCCCAACTTTATAAGGCCCTGACATCCCATTCCTAGCCCACTAGACTAGGATCAGAATAAAACTAGGACCAGAAAAAACTAGACTGGACAGAAATGTAGGTGGTTTGGACCGTAGACACCCCTTTCTTTCATCTTTGGGCTAGAGAATTTCTAAGCAACCGTAGGCCCTCAGGGTTGCCTCGATCCCTTCCATGTCTCAGACACCTATTATTGACGAATGCAGGAGAAATTTTCACAACTTGAGTTCCAAGAGAAACCCCTGACCCTCCATGCATCCCCCTTTTTTCCAACAGGTTACCATATAATATAGAAATTAAAATATCGAACATCAACAATAGAGAATTGAATCAAATTCCATCAGAAACATGCGGAACCATCACCATTCATTGCTAGACTAGCCTCCATTCTTGCAACATTAAATCCATATAAAGAATAAGGTGGCCCTGAAGTACATACCATTTTCCCTTCAAAGCGTTGGTGGCACCTTCCTATTGGTGGCGAAAATCCCTCCTTCTGCAAGCAAGTTCCTCTCCCCTGCTACCAGTCTTGTCTCCCATAGGCAAGTTCCTCCTTAGACCGTACATGCATACTCTAGTGTACATCACCACCTTTCTTCCTCGTATATCACCTTGCATTACCATTTTCCTTCCAAATGCGACTGGCACTTGTTGCCATCCTCTCCAGGTCCTTAATGCCACGTGTGTGTAGGGTCCTTGGGTTGGCCGCCCACTAGCCCTATCCTCTTTCTTCTCACACATTTCGATAATCCGCTAGGGGATATCCTTTCCTGTCACACCCCAATTAGGGGCCCTGACTTCTTTCCTTGTATTTTTCCAGAATCTCGCTCAGAGATTCCATACCTTCTACCTGGTTTGTTCTGTTCCCGGAGATGTCTAGGATCTTTCCTGGATTACCGCATCCCTAGTTTGCTAGGAATTCGGCTGCAAAATTACCTTGTACGATGTACATGTGCTAAGATAAGGTATTCTATATCTTGGATGAGAACTCCTATTTCCCAGTGAGTACTATGTTGAATCTTTTCAAGAGTATCTATCACTAGGGTGGAGTCACCTTCCACTACTAGTTTTTGAAATCTTTCCCTTCTTGCAATTTCAATACATGTTTGATTGCATTGAATTATGCCTTGTTGTTACTCATGATTCCACAGTCTGATGAAAACAATCAGAATGCTCGACCATGGTGATCTCTGAATATACTTCCAAATCCGACTTCACTAGGATTTCCTTTAGACGTCAAAGTTCAATTTTATGAATTCCTCAGGAGGGCATGTGAAATGTGAGAGGGATTGAGTAGGAGGGGTTTTTAATTTCCATGAATTGGGCATTAGAATTTGCAGAGACAATTTGATCATTTCAAAGATTCGACCCTCTTGGGTAGTTGCTTCCCAATCCTCTGGATACCATTTCTCTACGAGAATGGTTTCACAGATGTTTTGGTTAATAGTCTTCCAGACCTCCACTACTATTTTTTTTCAGTCTTTGAATACCTTCTGGTTCCTTTCTTTCCACACCACCCAAAGGAGAAATCCTATAGAGATGTCTCAGGCTCAGTTGGGGATGGGCTCTTATATATTCTCTTTCTCCAATTTTCTATTGTTGCCTTAATTCTTGAGAAATCTCGGTCTGAATGGCCAAATAGGATTTCATGATTCTTCCATAGTTGGTTACTAAAGGAGTATGATTTTAGGAGATGCTACATCATTTCCATTTGTGCCTCGCACATATAACAAGTTGAAGGTCCATGAACTCCTTGTTTTTGTAATTGGTCCCATGTAAGAGCTAGACCATGGTGAACCAACCAGAGGAAGAAGGCTACCTTCGGCCATATCTGTCCCATCCATATTCTTCCCTAGATGGGTAGACATTGCTGCTACTGGTGTTTGTATTTTAGTTGATATCCCTCCTATATTGGAAAAATGCCTTTATTCCTGAATCCCCATCTAATGATGTCCATGCCTTAAAAGATTGTTAGTCTTCTGGAATTGACCTCTTTATTATAGCTGCCCATTGGAGAGAGTCTGGTGCACTGGGCCAATGTTGTCTTCTTTTCCACTCTCTCCAGGTTGATCTTCCATCCGCTTCCAAGAATTTATTCACAGTTAGGTTTTCTGGTTGGTTTTTGAATAGGAATATCTCTACAAGGTCCTATCGACTAAATATTTTTTCCCTCTATTGCCAAGCCTTCCCCCCCCCCTCCCCCTGATCTCTCAGAAGTTGTGGTTCCTTATCAGATCTCAATTTTCTACTGCTAGGTTCCATATGGTCAATCCCCTTGTAGTTTCCTGATTTCTCAGTCTCCCTTCTGTCATCGTTGGCATTTTGTATTTCCTTTCCAAAATTAACTTCCATAGGTCATTTCCTCCTTAGATCCATCTCTACCATAGCTTTGCTCCCATGACCTGGTTTAGAGTATAGGGATCCCTAAGGCCCAAACCCCCTACTAATCTAGGCTTGGTTAACCAGTTCCAAGAAAGGAGGGCCCATTTATTGGATTTTTGTGTCCCTTGCCATAGGAATTTCTTGAAGATATTTTTCATTTCATTTCATACTATTTTGGGCGCAGCTAGACCTGAGAGCTGGTAAATGGGGATTGATTGTAGCACCGCTTTTAGGACGATAACTCTGCATATTGAGGGCTTGAAAGTCCTGTTTTGAATATGACCTTGAATTTGGCCGAGGAGAGCCTTCCAATTTGACAATCAGAGGGGGTTGAAACTTATGGGGATACCCAAATATTTTGAGGGAAGGGTGCCTATTCGAAAGCCCATAATTCTAGCTAGGAAAGCTTGTGATTGAAAAACAGTGTTGAAGAAAAAAATATCTAACTTTTCTTTATTGATCTAAGTTCCTGAAGCGTTCATGAAGTCTTGTAGGATAGCCAAGAGAGACCTTGCTTCTCTGAGGGTAGCTTGGAAGAACATCATGATGTCATCAACAAACTGTTGATGAGTTAATGGTAGATCATTCCCCCACATGCATAATCCTTTAAATTGCCCTACTTGAGCCTTCACTTTGACATATCGCCCCAGGCCTTCAGCTGCTAATATAAACAAGAAAGGGGAAATTGGGTCGCCTTGTCTAAGCCCTAGGTGGCATTGAATGTCTGGGTGGGGCTCCATTGAGGAGAATAGAGAACATAGGGGTCGATATAAAGGAGGAAATCTAGTGGATCCAGTAGGGGTCAAAACCAAAGGCTTTCAGAATACTCAACAGATAGGTCCAGCTCAGGCGGTCATAGGCTTTAGATAGGTCCAACTTAATCATCATACCTTTAGATTTGAGGCTTTTGAGGGAGTGGATGGATTCTTGGGCTGTTACTATTCCATCCAGGATTCGACGACCTTTGACAAAGTTAGTCTGCTCTTGGGAGACTAAAGCTAGGAGGATCGGTTTAAGCTGATTTACCATAATGGTTGAGAAGATTTTGTATATGACGTTACACAAGGAAATAGGCCTGAATTTATGAGGCTCTTCTGAGTGATACGATTATGAATTAAATCTATGAAGGTAGAGTTGAGGGCTAGATGTACCTTTCTTGTCCTTCTGGATTCTTCAACCACCTCCAAGATGTCATTACCCAGAATTGGCCAAGCTACTTGAAAGAATTCAAAGTTGAATCCATCTGGTCTTGTGCTTTGTTTTTTTCCAGTCCTTTGACCACCTACTCCACCTCTTCCAATGTGACAGATCTTATGAGGGCTAGGTTCTGATCTCTGCTGACCAGTTGGGGTATATGCTTAGTTATCCGATCAATGGCTTCTGATATGTTAGGCAACGGTTCTGACAAGATATTTTGGAAGTGTTTAACTAATAGATTTTCCATCTCTTCATTTTGCACCAATTAGTTTCCTCCCGGGTCTAGCAGTGAGAATATTTGATTATATTGCCTATGTTGTATCATAGCTTTATGGAAGAAGTGGGTGTTTCTTTCTCCCTCCCGAGCCATTGAACTCTCAATTTTTTCTTCCATAAAATCTCTTCTTATTTCCTCCTTTCCTCAATCCTAGTCAGAAGTCTGCCTTCTTCCTCCACTAAGGAGCCTGAGCGACCATTTGTTATCATTTGTTGTTGGACTTGTTACATCCGTGCCTGGAGCTGTTCCTCATCATGCTGAACGTTGCCAAATTCTTCTTTCTTCCATTTCTTGATCTTCTCTTGAGATCTTTCAGGCGTAGATGGAATGTATGCATTACATTTCTCCCTTGTTCAGCACTCGAGGTCCACTAGTCCTTCACTTTTTCAAGGAAGGAGGGATCACGTAACCAAAAGGCTTCAAACTAAAAGGTCCAGTTTCGTTGGCCCTGTTTCAGGTCTAATTCTAGTTGAATAGGGCAATGATCGGAGCCCATGCATGGTAGAATCAAGGCTTCATAGTAAACATCCTTTCTTATTAAATCTTCAGTTCCCAAGAAATGATCCAACCTTGAAGCCACCTAATGAGCTACTCCCCTTCTATTGTTCCAAGTGTGTGTTCCATTAATGGTAGGTATGTCAACCAACTGCAAATCTGCTTACATGTCCCTGAACAATTCCATTTTTGGTTCTTCTCTTCTTATCCATCCTTTTTCTCTGCTAGTGAGGTTATTAGGTTGAAGTCCCCTCCTATCAACCATAAGTTTTCACTATGCATTTGACTCAAGTTCCTTATACTTTGAAGGAAGCTTTCCTTCTCCCCTGAAGTGTGAGGGCCATATACTTCTGAGATAAGAACCCAATCCCTGGTTCCAATGTTGCGAAACCATCCTGACAAGATGCATGGCATACCCATCCAATAGTCTACCATTACCTCCTCGGGGTTCCATAGTATAGCAATTCCTCCTACACTTCCTTTTTCATCTAGTGCTACTTCTTCGTATTTGGGTTTGATTTTTCTAAGTATATCATTTATTTTCTCCCCTGATACCTTGGTTTCTTGGAGAAGAACGATATATGGTTAATCCATTTTTAATTGGTCTTATAAGTATCTCTGCTTGCCTTGACTGTTGAGGCCCCTCACATTCCAGGAGATAACTATCATTGGGAAACTTTGTGGAGTTATTAGAATACCGCTGAGAGTAGTATTACCCTTCCCGTATTAACCAACATCTCTTTGATTGTTTTTTTGACTCCTGCAGGTTTATCCATCCCCTTTTCTTCCCCCATTTTCTTTTGATATGATGCTCCTTTGAGATGTCTTATTGCATGCCTAGTTGTTCCACCAGATCTCCCTGTCTCTGTCCTTCGTTAGCCACTTATTGTTGCAATGTTTCTTTGTACAATTTCTTTTTATCCTCTGGGATGAATCTTTCATCTAGGTGCCTCCATTCATTCAAGAGTCTTTTCAGAACCACTTCCTCTGTGCTCAAATCCTCCCTGGTGGCGTCGACCTCCATTGCAGTAAGATCTATTGGTTTTGACTCTTATTTCTATGTCAATTCTATTCAAGCTTTCCTCTTTGATGTGGTCATAGATTTGGCTGGATTTCTTCCCCTGTCCCGATCTTGATTATTTGTTAGTTTAGTATCTTTTGAGGTTTCCCCTTCCTCTTACAGCACCTCATATCTGTTGTTGTTTGCCATTTATTTTTGATTATTGTTGGGTGCAAATAAGGTGTCTTTTAGAACTCTTAAATGCCTCACATTAATTATCAACCTGGGTAAGTCTTTTTATTTCAAGAGTGTACACAATATGTGCAAGTGATGTGAATCGTTGAATCTACAGAGAGTAATGCTTTAAAATAACTTATTTATTTCAATACAAGAGTAAATGGATCAAACCATACACTACCAACTTGTCACTTCAAGGAAATTAACTTATTCAAACATCAAAACTCAATCTTAACCGAAATCAAAATTCAATCTTAATCAAAATTTCGAACTACATTTACATTAACCGAGTGCACCGTAGTGATAATAGAGCTCTTTTAGTTGAATATAGACTTCTGCATAAAAGTAATACATCTTATATAATCGATAAAACTCTAGCTTTCATTTAACAATAAATGATTCTTATCTATCAATCAAATCAATCCACGACATAAATAAATGAAGCCAATCAACACAAATAAGAATTAATGCAGTGAATACTAAAACTTGACACCAGTGAAAGTAAATCAATCGTAAAGCTATAAAACTGAGTAATTAAACTTTGTAGTAAAAGACAGGTAAACTATAAAACAGGGAACAACAGTAAAATCCACCAGTGATTGGGCCCAAGCTGCGAGTGATTACTACTTGTTTACTTCAGAATCTTGTAAATTAATAGTAGCACGAATTATATATTATTCATCAAATCCAAATGTCATTACAGCACGATGTCCTTCAGAATAACGCTTTGTATATTAAAATTACAATTGAAGTAAAAGGAGAAAAGTTAAGTTCCCTATTTTATTCATCTTTCCTCTCTTATAGTCAAAAAGGAAAAGAGATAAATGCGATTCCTCAGGATTAGGAGATCCTGAGGAATTCACAACTAAATTCTATTATCAGATAGTATTCTATCTTGCGTTGATCCTCCTAATTCGCTTCTCGATTTGACGGCACAAGATGTGCGATGTTTTCTCTGTTTAGCCTTTGTTGTTCAATAGTTTGAACATCAGCTGTTCCATTCGCCAATTTCTGCATAATAAACAACAAAAGTTAGTTTTGACAACCAAATCGCATCAAAAGAAGTTTCATTCATTTTCTATCGAAATCTTATCAAAACCTTATTACACCGTGGCACAAATGCATAAAAAGGAGGAAAAAGATAGTGTAATCAAGGGTAAATTTATACCTGTTACACGACCCAACATACTCCCCTGCTTACCTTGTTTCATGTCCTTGTAAACATAAATAGTTATTATGTAATGCAGTTAAAGAGTAAGCAGGAAAGAATTTTTCTTTATCTAACCTAAAAACGTGCTTTTGTATTAAATCTGCAAAGGCTGTCCCTTCGTGACCTTCATGAAACTCATAATCATAACGATATCCTTTAGGTGGGTACCAAATAATAGGACTCCTCAATCGACATCCGAGCCAATATGGTCCTTCGCTCAAGATAATATTATTGTATGTGACAAAATGGCCTGTGGCAGCTTTAAAATTCCTATAATTAAATGGTTCTATGTCCTTGATGCTATTGGTTGAGACTGTCCATCTCTGTTTGGATGCAAGCAAGGATCTTTCCTGAATAGATAAGAAATATGCCCTTCTCATTTGCACAATTTCTTTATGTATAGGCCCGAGAATCTTAGTTACACCCTCCCATGTCATGATCCTTTTATGTTAAACAAAAATATGCAAGGGTTGAGTAGGCTCACTGCGTACCCACAAATCTAGTCCATGTTCTTTCCTTTGAAAGGCGTTATAAGCCTTAGACCACTTGAGTTGGTTTGCTGCAAAATAAATAAAGGCCTAGAACTGAATATCCCCAACAAAAGGGCTAGGATTATTATCCACCTCCCCTTCTAATACAAAATTGTGCAAATAAAATTCACAGAGGAGATGTTGGACTTTTATCCCATGTTCCTTACAACAATTTATGAATTCATCAGTTGTCTTCAATTCAACTGACTTGCTAGCCTTAGCAACTTTAATCTTCAACATCAAATACCTTTCTAATAAAAACAGAGCATAATTTGTGGTAGGAGACCTGCAAGATAAGACATCAGAGTATAAAGAGAAAGTAGCATCGATCTGGCCCACGACCTTATCTAGGTTGAATTTTACGTTCCTCTACTTTTCTTCCTCCTACCTGAACTTATCAAAAGTTTCATTTTCAGTTATGGTCAATTCTCTACATTGCCTCTGCAACTCCTGATATTTTTGCTGAGGAATTGTCTCCTTCTGACATTGATCTAAAGCAAGCTGGGCTTGTGCCAGCTCCTCTTGTAACTCTGAAAGAATATGATCACTGCATGATGGAGCATTATTGATTATTTCTTCTATCTGGGTGCTTTTGCTATGAGAGGGTAAACCCTTGGTCTGAGTAGACTTATCTATCAACTCTATGTGAAAGCTTGTTTGTGTGACCATCGTCTGAGTAGAAATAGGTTTGGTTTGGGTTTCTATTGCCCTACCTTCACATATTTCTGTTTGTGTGGTGACAGTGACTAACTCAGTAGTAGTGCTCTGAGCTTCCATATTTGCAGTCTCTTTCAATTTCCAACGTAGCCACTTAAACATCTTCTAGAGCTTTCTGAATTTCTTTCTCAGCTTCCTTAACTTTTTTTTAGCTACTCACTTCTTCTGAAGAGTATCCTTTGTGGAAACAATTTTATTAATACCCTCTGTATCTAAAGGTTCCCGGTGCTCGTCTTAGCTATGTTCGAATATAACTGTGTCACTTGACTGCTTATCGGATTCATGCGTTATTTCTATGTCCACTTCCTCTTCCCGATGTATAGTTTCTGGGGAAGGAAAAATTTCTGTGTGACCAAAATCTTCTGAGGATTGAGCTTTGTTTAGATTCTGGTCAAGTGATCCTCCAAGTTGCATATATGCATTCAGATTTGCAAAAACCTCGACCATCCCTTCCTCAAAGTCCCGCAAGAAATTATCTTGGGGACTCATAGGTGGTGTTTGAGGAGGCCCTGCTTCATTTTCTGGTTCATCATCATTTTGAAAAGAATGTTATGTTCCCCTTGTTCTGAGTCAGAATTGCATTCTTCCTCGGGTTTTGATTCAGAATTAGGTTCTTCCTCCCGTTCTGGTTCAGAATTGGGTTCCTTCTCCCGTTCAGGTTCAGATTTGGGTTCCTCCTCCTATTCCTGTTCATAATTAGGTTCTTCCTCTTGTTCTGCTTCGGAATTACCTTCTTTCTCTGGTTCTGGTTCAGAGTCCTACATAGTAATTGAACTTGTTGGTTCTGCCGGCTGTTCGGTGCTACCCTGAGGATCTACGAAAGTCCTCTGAACTAGGTTTAACCTTACTGAACGTCTGCACTTATGGGGTCCTATTGCTGTATGAGTAGTTCATTTCCTCTTTGGAACAAGGTTTTGCTGTTCAATTTCCACGGTTGTAGGGGTTTGGACTATAGGGTTTATCCCTCTCTCTAGCGTTGCTATAAAATTATCCTAAATTAAATTTTGCTGGGCAAGACTATGACTAACAATTAGTCTGATCAAACCATGATGACTAACTACAGTCTCAGGATTTCTAGCCTATCTTATTCTATTTGTTGTGTCATGCAATAATGAATTCAAGAAAAATGGTAAATTAACAGTAAGCTTCTGCTTTAAAACGACTAAAAGTTTAAGTTTTTGTGGTTTTACTACATCCCGGAGACCATTACAGGTGATGTACTTCTGGACGACACTTGCCAATTCGCACCATGGTTCTCCCAGAGAGGACGGTTTAATGCCCTTGCCTTTTTGTGTTAATTCCTCACCCGCGTCTCTGAAAATCTCCACCGTGTCATGCACATTATGTGCTTTTTAGGCCATACTGCTCCTTCTTTTGGCAGCCCGGAAACTTCAGCTATCACAACCTCTAATACTGTTACTCTTACACCTTTTACTGTGGACTGGCCATCTTGTAAGTGCTATAAAAACTCGATAGCGATTTCTTCGCTAGGGGCCTGAAGTCTGGTGAAATATGATATCCATCCTGCATGCACCAGAATTTCCCTGGCTTTGGCAGAAATCTCCAACACTAAGGGTTCTTGGCGAACTGATTTTCCACCCATAATGCTCGAATTCTTCCAATATTCGCCCTACAATTTCAAGGATTAACACAACAGAAAAGAAACAGTAGAGAACAAAAATTGCTTTGGTGAAATAGAACAGCAAGTAGATGTAACAACTAAATTCCATAATGTTAAGTGGAATTTCCATGAGAATTAATAATATTAATTCGAGGACTATCATACTGCCACATGTCATTTGATCATGGGATATCACAACAACATATCAAGTCAAATAAGCGGAATAAATATAGTGCATGCAAAGGCATAATTGAAATCCTCCCCCCTCCTTAAAAGAGAGGTCGCCTATGACCAAGTAGAAAGGGAAAGTGTTGTTCTGATGGCAAGGCAAGGGAATGACAAGTATGGTAGTAAATGAAACAGAGTACACATATCAATGATAGGACAGCAAGAGGTATGGTTATAATGAGAGTGGAGTGTGTAACGATAGTTATGAATAAGAGATAGGATGCTTTGGATTGATGATAAGTTATGCGAAAAAGAAAAGGACAACATAATGCCAAAAAGGTACTTTGCTGGCGGTATTCTAGCCGAGAATGATACAATTAATTGAAAGATATTATCTCATTCATAAAGGTTCTAAACAGGGGAAAATTAAGGAAATAATTTCTTCGATAAAAAGAAGGAATAAGAAGAGGGTATTATAGTAGTAATTGACGATAAGATATAACTTCAATACCATAAGTAGAGCCTCTGCTTCCTGCAAGCGTCCATAGCCTCGACAGGGTTTCTTTTTAACCCATATGAGCCAAGATCCTCAATTTATAAATGGAGATTTCTAGTGTTGTTTTACAAAAGTGATCAGTGTGCTGGCGTGGTAAACAGATAACCAAACTACCATTCATTGGAATGTAGCAAAAGTGATCAGGCCGACTCGTGACTAGACCTCCTGCTCCAAGGATATTTCAGCTATCCAATGGATCATAACCCTAGTGTGGTGGCCATAGTGGGAATGTCACTTTGCTATAGCCTTATGAACATGGTAGGCTGGCTCGTAATGAGACGCCCTATCCTCCATCTGAAAACAAAACTTTGCTGTTATTACACATTTTTGTGATAAATAGAGGAAGGCTCAATACTCCTTAAGAGTAGGGGTGGTGGAAGAAGTTGAACATATCAATAGAAAAAGCATACCCATAGTCTTATTTGTTATAGACAGAGAAGATTATGACCAGGAAGGTTGGAACTAGCATGGTTTTTAAGATGATCAATTAGTATCATGTACAACAGAAAACGATACAGTAAATTAGTATATAAATAACTGTGTCCCTTTTCTTGAAAAGAATCTATCATCAAGAAGTTGTCCTGTTAAAGATCATAACATTAATGGTATTAACTCCTTTCAATAGAATCCATAAATTCCTCGTCCTCATAAAAGTAGCGTACTTCATTACATGAAAAGAAAACAAAATGAAAAACAAAAGAAAAATGGGACTGAGATAAGCGAAGAGTAATCACACAAAAGAAAAATTTTTGCAATTCAATTGGGTTGGACTGTGGATGTTCAAAAGATTGAACAACAACTGTTCAATTAAATGAACAACAAAACAACACAAAAGAAAACAAGGTGCTGTTCAATAAATTGAACAACAGCTGTTGAATAGATTGAACATCAGATGTTTAATAGATTGAACATCGGTGTTCAATTAAATGAACAATGAAACCATGCAAAAAGAAAAGAAGTGTTGTTCAATAGATTGAACAATAGCTATTCAATAGATTGAACAGTAGCTGTTCAATTAAAAGAACAACTATTCAATAGATTGAACAACAAAAGAATTGAAAAGAAAGAAAGTGTTGTTCAATAGATTGAACAACAACTGTTCATTAGATTGAACAACAACTGTTCAATTAAACAAACAACAGTTGTTCAATAGATTGAACATCAAAACAATCGAAAAGAAAGGAAGTGTTGTTCAATAGATTGAACAACAAAGAAAATGAAAAAAAATGAAGTGTTGCTTAATAGATTGAATAGCAAAATGACAGAAAGAAAAAAAGTGTTGTTCCATAGATTGAACATTAGCTATTCAATTAATTGAACAACAAAATGACAAAAAGCAAGAAAGTGTTGTTCAATAGATTGAACAACAACTGTTCAATTAAATGAACAACAAAATGACAAAAAGCAAGAAAGTGTTGTTCAATAGATTGAACAACAGCTATTCAATTAAATGAACAACAAAACGACAAAAAACAAGAAAGTGATGTTCAATAGATTGAACAAAATCTGTTCAATTAAATGAACAACAGAATGACAAAAAACAAGAAAGTGTTGTTCAATAAATTGAACAACAAATGTTCACCTAAATGAACAACAAAACGACAAAAAGCAAGAATGTTCTGTTCAATAGATTGAATAGCAGCTATTCAATCTATTGAACATCAGCTGTTCAATAGCTTGAAGGGCAGCTGTTCAATAGATTAAACAACAACTGTTCAATATATTGAACAAAAAAACGACAAAAAGCAAGAAAGTGTTGTTCAATAGATTGAACAACAAAACAAATAGAGGAAAAGAAAGAAAAAGAAAGAAAATAAAATCAAATCAGGAACCATATTTATATATTTTATAGGGAAGAAATAAAATTTATGAAGATGAAGCTACCGAAGAATTTCCTTCTACAGCTAAAACTTGCATGGTGGGGTCCTCACGTATCTGCTAATAGAAAGATTCTTTGGTAAGTGGCTTTTGGTAGAGGCACAGCCGATGCCCATTTGCTTTAAAAGAAGAACCAAACCCATCAATGGTGGCCAGCGTAAGAGTACCATTGTCATCTACTTGCTTTATTTCATAGGGACCTAACCATCTAGTCTATAGTTTTCAAGGGAAGTCTTGAAACCTGGAATCGTAAAGAAGTTCCCAGTCGCCCTCATGAAATGTCATTTTGTTAATCAGGGCATCATGCCATTTGGCTCTTTGTTCTTGAATAAGTGTCGTACGTTGTAGAGCCAGTAGCCAAATTTCATCTAATTCGTTCATCTGCTATAACCTATTAACCTGGGCTTCAGTTAAATTTAGTTCTATTTCCTGGGTTGTCTTTAGTGTTTGTATCTAAAATTCTATGGGAAAAATGGGTTCCTTACCAAATACTAGTTGATATGGTGAGTATCTAGTAGTGTTTCTCTTGGTTGTGCGATATGCCCACAAGGCATCTGGCAGTCGAGCAGTCTAGTCTTGTCGATGTGATGATAGAGTGTTTGTTAGAATAGCTTCGATAACTTTGTTGGTTCTCTCCACCTGCCCGTTCGCCTATGAGTGATACAGAGAAGTAATTCTATGTGTGATGTGATGATTTTTCAATGTAGAAGCAATCTTGTGACCCACAAATTGTGGCCCCCCATCAGTAATTACTTCTCTGGGTAAGCTATATCACACACAAATTTCGAAAAAGAAAATTAATAACAATTTCCTCTGTTGCTCTTGGTAATGCTACTGCTTCCACCCACTTAGTTACGTAATCTGTTGCAACCAATATATACTTTTTCTGGTTGGATGGTGGTTTGAACAACCCAAAGAAACCTAATGCCCAGTGCTCAAAGGGTTCTATCACCAGCTGTGGATGCAAGGGCATTTCATCAGATTGGCTAGGGCGACCCATCCTCTAGAAACTATCACATGCATGGACAAATTTCTAAGCATATTTAAAACTAGTGGGCTAGTAGTAGCCCATTTGTAGAATTTTATGTCTAGTTCTGTGGTCTACAAAGTGTCCACCGCAAGGTCCATCATGGCAGGATTTTAAGATATCATAAATTTCATCCTCCCTGATTCACCCGCAGATGTGCATATCAGCTCCCGTGTGGAAAAGGTATCCTCCGATCCAGGAGAAACGAGTGCTACGCTGCACGATGAATTTCCTTTCTTTGGATGTCAGATGTTTGGGAAATTTTCCCATTTCTAAGTAATTCACTACGTCTACATACCATGGTGTTTTTACGGCCACATCAAACAAAAGTTCATTCGGGAACTGATCCTCTACCGCCATTGTATCGTCTGTTCTTGGCACTCGGGAGAGGAAGTCTGCCATGAGATTCTCCTTCCCTAGTCAATCCCTTATAGTTATGTCAAACTCTTGCAAAATTAGTAACCAACAAGTCACTCTTCCTTTTGTAATAGGTTTATTGGCTAAATATTTAACGACAGATGATCAATATACAAAAATATAGGGTATCTAGTTATATAGTGTTTAAATTTGTTGAAAGCATAAATAACAGTTAGAAACTCCTTTTTTGTTACTGTGTAACTCAACTTAGCAGGAGTTAAGTTTTTGATGATGTAATATATAACGTATGGTTTCTTGTCTTCTTCTTGGCCAAGAATAGTTCCAATAGTTGTATCTATTGTGTCTGATGAAATATGGAAAGGTATATCCCAATTCGGGCCTCGTAATACTGGTGCTGTCGATACTAACCGTTTCAGATCTATAAAGGTAGTGGCACATCTATCAGCCCATATAAAATGAACATTTTTAGTCAAGGCATATAAAGGTGCAACAATCTGTGAAAATTTCTTTATAAATCTACGATAGTATCCAGCAAATCCCAAAAAACTACGTACCTCTGTTTGAGTGAAGGGAGTAGCTAATAAGAGGATTACCTATATCTTTGCTGGATCTACCTGAATTCCAGTTGTTGAAATGTAATGACCCAGAATCAGGCCTTCTATCATCATCATATGACATTTCTCATGACTTAAGCATAGTCTAGTAGTAATACATTGATCTATGAATTTATCCAATGTTTGTAATGCCTGATCAAAGTCATCTCCATATGGTGTGAAATCATCCATGTACACCTCCAATCCTTCATTTATCAAGTCTGCAAAAATACTGAGTATAGCTCTTTGGAATGTAGTAGGTGCATTGTACAATCCGAAAGGCAATACCCTTTAAGAAAATGTTCCCCAAGGGCAGGTGAAAGTAGTTTTATCCTGGTCTTCAGGGGCAATTTGGATTTGGTTGTAGCCACTGAAGCCATCTAGGAAAGAGAAGAATTTCTTTCTTGCTAGTGTATCTAGGACCTGGTTGATAAATGGAAGGGGAAAATGGTCTTTTTGCATTGCTTTGTTGAGTTCTCTGTAGTCAACGCATATTTGCCATTTTCCATTCTTTTAGGGACAACTACTAATGGAGAAACCCATTTACTATCAAATATAGGATAAATAAAATTCACATCTAACAGTTTTTGAAGATCTTCTTTCACAATATCCTTTGGATGAGGATTTAATCTATGTTGTGGCTATCGAATGGGTCTTTCATCTTTCTCAGTGTAGATGTGGTGCATGCATAACTGAGGGTCGATCCCTTTCATGTCTGGGTAATCCCATGCAAAAGCCCTTTATATTTCCTAAGGACTTGGATAAGTTTCTGTTGCTGGTCATTACTCAGATTACTATTAATGTTCAGGATTTTCCCTTGCTCGATTTCAATAGGCTTGCTATTATAGACAGTGGTTGTTGGTATTGGTTGGTCATTAATGTCTCTCAAGGAATATTCTTCAATCTCATTATCAAGGACTGCTTCAATCACATGACATCTCAAATTAGACACTGCAACGGGGTGATTAATAAAGGTGTTAATGACATCATCTTTTGTTTGGTATTTGAATTCAAGCACATCTGCAATAGTCAATGGTGAATGAATATTTTATTTTAAATATGTTTCTGGTTGTTTCCTAGTTTTTACAATGGTTAGGCTTGGCTGGGCATGAGGGTATAAAGCTAGATTCTTTACGTCGTTCCCTCTAGTTATGGTCATACTACCTGTTTGACAACCTATATAAGCATCGACTGTTTCTATTGAAAATGGCAACAAGAAATGCTAAAAATAGAAGTGCTAAAAATAGCACTGCTAAAAATAACAATTTGAGTACTAGTGCTAGATTGGGCAACAGGGAATGAAAAATGGAAGTGCTAAAAATAGAAGTTCTATTTTTAGTAGTTTAGTGTGGATTCCTATTTTAGTCAGTCCTTGGACTAGAAATAGGAAGTAAAATTCGAATTTGATATTAACAACAGTTTGTAAATTAATTAATTACTTCATCTTGAGTTAATTAGTTAAGGAAAAACAAACTTGAAGTCTATGTGAGGACATGCAACAGTTTATCTATTAATTGATGAATTTATCCATCAGTTAAAGAGATAAGGATGAGTTCTAATTTGAGTTGTAATTAGTTGGCTCAGTTAACTGAGTCAAGTCCAGTTAGATTGATTTAAACAATTTGTTTAAATTAATGTGAGTTCAGTTAATTAATGCTTGCATGCATGTCACTACTGCACTTCAGATAACTGAATATTCTCTCATAAATAACTCATGCATGTCAGTTCAGAGAAAGACCAAGTTGAGATCAGAGGAGGGAAAATGTACTATCAGTTGGATGGATTTTTCCTATAAAGGAAAATCATCCAAATAGAAGGATTAAGGTTCCTTGAGGATTGTGCAGTTTTACAGGGTGTGAGATCAGTGTGAGAGATTAGTGTTACACTTGGTAACAGGAGGATCACCCAGGAAAAACTGCGCAAGGAAATAAGAGGCTTGGAGGGTAGAAGAGAAGGCTTAGGAGAAGTCTTGATTGCCCGTGAGCATCTAAGAGGATTGCAGTGAGAGCTGGCTAGCTGTGAGAGGTAAGGCTTTGTGTAATCCTGATGTATTTCCACCTTCATCTGTGAGGATTATACTGAGAGCTGGCTAGCTGTGTGAGAGATAAGGCTTTGTATAAATCTTATGTATGATAATACAGAGAGTGGGGTTTTAGGCTGCGGCTTTCCCCGGGTTATATCTTCTGTGTTATGTGTGGTTGATTCCTTCTTACTAGTTATATGTGTTCTTATTGATGTTTCTCATGTTCGATTAAGCTTCCGCTAAATTGGTTGTAGAAGTAGATCAAGTATTTTGCTTTAGTATATTGCATTATTAGGTGATCTACAGTGGGAATTTCTACATGGTATCAAATCTAGCTGATTTGTAGAAATATTCTACATGGTATCGAAGCAAAGGTGATCAGAGCTATGAACAGTATACAAAGAAGAGAAAGTGAAGTAAAAAAAAAAAAAAAAATTGGGCTGTGAGTTTGCAGAGAAGATCTAAAAATTTTTGTGCAAAATTTTCAAAAAAAAATAGAAGATCTGGATTCCTTACAAAAAAATACCCAAAGTCAAAAAACAAATTGGCTGAATCGGAGTTCGGTTGAGGGAGATATCACTGATTTAAATCAGCTCTTTTTCTAGAAAATTTTGTGACGACGAGAAATATGAAACAGATTGGTGTACTAGCCAAGAACCTATATGCACTTGAGGTACAAGATGCATGCAAAGTCTTGAGGAGCAAGGAAAAGGTTAGATACTTTGTGGTTTAGAGGGAGAGTAAATTACCTCTCAACATGCAGTGCTAGAAGAAGTCTCAGACAATTGTGGAGGAGCCACAATTGGTGAAGAAACTTTAGGAGGTTGTGGAGCAGCCACAACTAGAGAAGTTGAGAGGAGACCGAGTGGAGGAATCCACTCATGTAGATACCTCCAGTGGGGGGAAAATTCAAGCCAGGTGGGTAGAGGGATCACATGCAGTGATACCTCTAGGTAGGAGGTGGGGCGATGTGGAGTGATCGTCCCAAGGAGGAGGGGTAGGATCGTCGAGGTACCCAACCTCTTTGATTCATCTTTGGTATAGGAGCCACGATGAGGAGTAATAGGACTGAATGATTGGGTATAGACAAATGCAAATGGAGTGGCAGAGAGAGCTACAGTGTAGGAATCCCAAGACAACGCAGAGCTAGCAAGCTGCAGCAATGTGAGAGGCACAAGTGTGTTGTACTAGTGCAGGATGGCACAAAGAGGTGTGCAACAGTGTGAGATGTATGGAGATGTTGCAGTAGAGTAGAGGTCAGAGAGGGAGCACTTGTCAGCAGCAGGTAGAGATTCAGCATCAGAGTATGTTTCTAGCCCAACATAGAGGTCAGCTGAGAGTTTTTTTTGTTCCGAGAATTGCTGGAGCAACCACATTTGGTAGAAGTGTTGCATGTAGAACATTCCGAAGGTACAGGATTGTGTTCGAGAGGAAGCCTTTCTTGTTGAGAGGGAGTGTTGAAAATGGCAACAAGAAATGCTAAAAATAGAAGTGCTAAAAATAGCACTGCTAAAAATAACAGTTTGAGTACCAGTGCTGGATTGGGCAAGAGGGAATGAAAAATGGAAGCGCTAAAAATAGAAGTTCTATTTTTAGCAGTTTAGTGTGGATTCCTATTTTAGTCAATCCCTGGACTAGAAATAGGAAGTAAAATTCAAATTTGATATTAACAGCAGTTTGTAAATTAATTAATTAATTCATCTTGAGTTAATTAGTTAAGGAAAAACAAACTTGAAGTCTATGTGAGGACATGCAACAGTTTATATATTAATTGATGAATTTATCCATCAGTTAAAGAGATAAGGATGAGTTCAAAATTGAGTTGTAATTAGTTGGTTCAGTTAACTGAGACAAGTCCAGTTAGATTGATTTAAAAAACTTGTTTAAATTAATGTGAGTTCAGTTAGTTAATGCTTGCATGCATGTGACTGCCGCATTTCAGATAACTAAATATTCTCTCATAAATAACTCCTGCATGTCAGTTCAGAGAAAGACCCAGTTGAGACCAGAGGAGGGAGAATGTACTATCAGTTGGATGGAATTTTCCTATAAAGGAAAATCATCCAAGCAGAAGGATTAAGGTTCCTTGAGGATTGTGCAGTTTTACAGGGTGTGAGATCAATGTGAGAGATTAGTGTTACACTTGGTAACAGGAGGATCACCCAGGAAAAACTACGCAAGGAAATAGGAGGCTTGGAGGGAAGAGGAGAAGGCTTAGGAGAAGTCTTGATTTCCTGTGAGCATCCAGGAGGATTGCACTGATAGCTGGCTAGCTGTGAGAGCTAAGGCTTTGTGTAATCCTGATGTATTTCCACCTTCATCTGTGAGGATTGTACTGAGAGCTAGCTAGCTATGTGAGAGCTAAGGTTTTGTGTAAATCCTATGTATGATAATACAGAGAGTGGGGTTTTAGGCTGAGGCTTTCCCCGGGTTATATCTTCTGTGTTATGTGTGGTTGATTCCTTCTTATTAGTTATATGTGTTCTTATTGATGTTTCTCATGTTCGATTAAGCTTTTGCTAAATTGGTTGTAGAAGTAGATCAAGTATTTTTCTTTAGTAAATTACATTATTAGGTGATCTACAGTGGGAATTTCTACATGGTATCAGAGCTAGCTAATTTGTAGAAAAATTCTACAATTGTTATCTAAGGACTTCCTAGTATTAAGACATGTCCATCTAGCCGATTTTTGGGGTTAATAATCAAAAAATCTGTCGGATATTCCCACGAGTCCACAAAAACCATCACATCTTGTAATGTTCCTTCTAGCCTAATTACTGAACGGTCAGCTAGTTCCAGTAAGGTAGTGGTTGGTTCTAAGGTTGTGATGCCAATCACTTCGCAAGTTTCTATTGTAAGAATATTAATGGCCACCCTTAAGTCAACTAAAGCATTGGGAAAAGAGTGGCCATTTATTTGTACTGACAATGGGATTTCCCGGGTCTTCGTACTTTACAGGTGTCTCTTTGCCTAGTAATAAATCAGACAAAGTTTTGACGACATGGACAGTTGCTGATATTTTTGTTTTCCTCACATACTTCTTTGCACACAATTCTTTAATGGTTTTAACATATATCGGAATGTCTTGAATGGCCTGGAGGAGGGGTATTTTTATACAGATATTTTTGAGTTCACCTAGAAGATCAAAGTCAGGATATTCAATAGGTCGAGGTATTATCAATATTTCTGGGAACGGGGGAGAAGTAATTATAACTTGCTCGGGATCTTTCTGCCTGATTGTATCTCCTCCCTATTTTATTTGTTTGTCATCTACAGTTGAAGGCTTATTCAGATGCATTCCTTTAACTTCAAGTTGCATATTTTTTTCCTCATCTGGCGCAATTACGCATCCAGATCTTAACTTAAGTTCATTACGTTCTCTCATATCAATTTCAGGGTTCAAACTCTCAATAATTTGGACTGACTGGATTGGTCTGTTGTTAGGATTTGGGTTGGGTTGAGCTGGGAGTTGCGGTTGTATATTAGGTTGAGGATTTTGCTGCAATGTATAAGGTGCTGGTAAGTTTGGTTGAGAAAGAGGAACTGTTCCCATAGGCTGGTTTGCGGATCGTTGCCAATTTGGTTGCCAGTTCTGATTTTGCGAGGTAGAAGGAGACCATTGAGAGGAATAGGGGGTGTTTTGCCATAAAGGTGGAGGGTAAGAGGAATTTCGCTAATTATTATTTGGATTTGATTGGTTAGGCCATGGTGGCATAGAAAATGCTTGAGGTGGCCAGGTAGAGAAAGGTGGCTGGTTCTGCCATGCTTCTCCTGAATACGGCTCAGAATCAAATTGCGAAGAAGGGAAGAACCAAGATGATTCTGTAGGCATACCTGTCAGACGTGTTTGCCATTGATGGTGTCGGTTCATCAGATATACTGGTTCCACTTCCTCTTTTGCTTTCGTGAAGACTGCCTTTAATCTAGGAAGCGATGGGCAACTTTCCGTAGTGTGATCCTTAGTGCAAATGGCACATGTTTGAATCGTATCTAACATACATTCTCTATGAATGTGTTTCTTTCTGCAGCATGGACAAAAAATTGCTAGGTTCTGTTCTGCTTCGGCCTACTTTTGTTTGGATTGCATGATATCCAATTGTGTGGTCATGGTCCCCAGGATATCAGTCTTGAAATATTCCAGTAGATTTCTGATTTCAACTCGTGTAATGTTTCCTCCGGAGGCTTTGATATCCTTGGTGATTGCATCATGCCCGGTTTGTTTCAGCCTTGTACTGCCTCTGCAACACCTGATGCATAATTGTACAATATTGTCATAATCCTCTTGATAAATATCAATCTTCCCCATTAAATTTAATGTTTCTACCCATTGGTCTTTCATACCTTTGATCATTGTAGTTTTAAGAACTTTAGGAGGCAAATTTGGATAAGGAGATCTTTGCAGATTATATTGAAAATGTTCTACATATTCTTCAAGAGTCTCATTAGTCTTAGCTACCATTTGAAAGATTTCATCCTTCAGTTCTATAGTTCGGCAATAATCTTGGTATTTTTTTAGAAAGGTTGTTTTCATTTGGTCGTAGTCATTAATGGTACCTCCACCAAGCCCCATAAACCAGCACAGAACTGCTCCCTTCAGAGTAGAGGGGAACAACTTTAGCTTCTAGGGATCGGTAGTGTAATCATATCCCCTACATAAAACATTGAGTTTGATAAGGAATGCGTCAGGATCCTCTGAAGTTAACCCATGGATGGTAGGGATATTCTGTAATGGAATGGATTTCATGGGAGCATTGACAGTTGTGTCAACAATAAGGTATTGTAATGTAGAGGTCTGAGGCTGTCGCAGATTATGGGCCATTTGGTCAAAAATATGCCAATATTCTTCAGGGATTTTTGGAGCTGGATCTTTGTTTCTAGGGAAGCTAGAAGAGACTTTTAAAATGATCTTAATAGCACTACCTTGGTTCGGCATACTGGGTGTCCTTTGTTCAACTACTACTTCAGGAGTTTTGGGTTTTGATGAATTAATCTTTTCAGGACTACCTGTTTCTCCTTCTCCTTCACAGAGGTTGCAAGAATTCCCTTCTTGTAAAGGGCTAAACTGCAAATTTTCAGTGTTCTAAAAACTCTATTCAGACCCTTTAGTCTTGTTGTGAATCTCAACGTCAGCTACAGATGGTGATCCTGCGGCCTGAAGGGTTACAGTAGGATTTCTTGTAGAAACGATTTGGGGTCCTACTGATGACTGAGACTCAACTTTCCTTATGATTTTGTCGATGAAGGTTGATCATCCAAGGGGCACCGATCCCTTAGATTTTTCAGATCTAGGCGGAGGAATTAAATCTTTTCTACTCTTTTCTTCTTAGTCATTCACTCAGAAATTCAAACATTTATTTCTACTTTAATTCCTACACAATTTTGCTGAAAAGCGGGCGAGGGAGCAAGCACTTTACTTACTCATATGCAGGTTCTTACCTTCCATTTTTAATACCCAGTTCTTTCACAGCAAACAAACATCAAACATCTATTCCTATGCAATTGTGCTGAAAAGCGGGTGAGGGAGCAAGCACTTTACTTACTGATACGGAGGTTGTTACCTTCCATTTTTAATACCCAATTCTTTCACAACACACAAACATAAAACACACATCACCTTCAATGAAATGGAAACACTCTCCTTGGCAACGATGCCAAAATGTTGGGCGCAAATAATGTGTCTTTTAGAACTCTTAAATGCCTCACATTAATTATCAACCTGGGTAAGTCTTTTTTATTCAAGAGTGCACAAAATATGTGCAAGTGATGTAAATCGTTGAATCTACAGAGAGTAATGCTTTAAAATAACTTATTGATTTCAATACAATATTAAATAGATCAAACCATAAACTACCAACTTGTAACTTCAAGGAAATTAACTTATTCAAACATCAAAACTCAATCTTAATCAAAAGTTCTAACTGCATTTACATCAATTGAGTGCATCGTAGTGATAACAGAGCTCTTTCAACTGAATCTAGACTTCTACATAAAAGTAATACATCTGATATAATTGATAAAACTCTAGCTTTCAATTAACAAGAAATGATTCTTATCTATCAATCAAATCAATCCACGACATAAATAAATGAATCCAATCAACAACAATAAGAATTAATGCAGTGAATACTCAAACTCAACACCAGTGAAATTAAATCAACCGTAAAGCTATAAAACAGAGTAATTAAAATTTGCAGTAAAAGAAAGGTAAACTATAAAACAGGGAACAACAGTAAAATCCATCAGTGATTGGGCCCAAACCACCAATGGTTACTTCTTGATTACTTCAAAATCTTGTAAATGAACAACAACGTGAATTATATATTATTCATCAAATCCAAATGTCATTATAGCATGATGTCCTTCAGGATAATGCTCTGTATATTAAAATTACAATTGAAGTAAAAGGAGAAAAGTTAAGTTCCCTATTTTATTCGTCTTTCCCCTCTTATAGTCAAACAGGAAAAGAGATAAATGCGATTCCTCAGGATTAGGAGATCCAGAGGAATTCACAACTAAATGCTATTATCTGACAATCTTCTATCTTGCATTGATCCTCATAATTCGCTTCTCGATTTGACCACACAAGATGCACGTTGTTTTCTCTGTTTAGCCTTTGTTGTTCAATAGTTTGAACATCAACTATTCCATTCGCCAATTTCTGCATAATAAAAAACAAAAGTTAATTTTGACAGCCAAATCGCATCAAAAGCAGTTTCATTCATTTTCTATCGAAATCTTATCAAAACCTTATTACATCGTGGCACAAATGCATAAAATGGAGGAAAAAGATAGTGTAATCAAAGGTAACTTTATACCTATTACACGACCCAACAATTATTAGATCTTAGGTTCTATTGCATTCGCGTGTTCTTCTTTTTGTGCATAACCTATTTGAACCCCTCATTTGTTTCTTGCAGGGCATTCTTTTCTTGCTCCGCCTTTAGGTCTTCTAGGCTAGACTAGTTCAACGGGCATGCTTTGTAGAGGTGACCATACTCGTGACACCAACGACAGCGAAACAGTATGTGCTCAAAATCCAGGGTTTGTTGCCAGATATCTTCCTGGTACTCTAGTTCCATTGAGTCAAGGATGGGCTCTGAGATATTCATATAGACACAGATACGGGCGTAGGAGGTATATCTTCCCTACGAGTAGAACATCTGCCAATTGAGTTGCCAATACCTTTCAATATTTCTGGATCCCAGAAATCCATTGGAAGGTAGAAGAGATGAACCCAAATGGGAGCTGCTAGGAATGTCTCCTTGTTTGGGTTATAGAATTTCACCTAGTATTGCATGAAGAACCCTGCATTATGGTAAAAATATGGTCCATTTTCGAAAACCCTTTCCTTATTTGGCAAGTTCAAGAAGATTACCATAAAGAATCATTTGGCTCCCAATTTGAGTTCTATATGACCTTTTGGCTACAATTTCTGCTATATCCATTTTATCATATCCTTCTTCATTGGCCATACTCCAATGAATTTGCATATCATTGCATGGTCCTTCATGTATCTGCAATATTTCTCCAATTTATTTGGTGGCATTACAAAATGGGGCTTCTCTGTTGCACAAGGCAAGCATTGCTCACAACTTCGTGCCTGCCACCGCGCTCCAAGGACGAGACCAGTACTAGGGCCAACAGCTTCAAGGGGGTTAGACTGGTGGCGAGTATTCCCACTTGATTATTGACAGTTACACTAAAGTAGGAGGGGATCTCTCCCCCCCCCCCTTTCTCAGGTTTGCATCACCCCTATCAAATGCAGGCCTGGTGTATTCGTGCAAGGCTTTCAGGGTTTGTCAACGTTTTACAGGGTTACCAAACCCTAGCTTGCTGTCATCGAATTCTCTGCAACTCCTTATATAGAGCATGAAACATATTGAAATCAAAGAAATAAAATCATAAGGTGATTAAGAATGTATTTATTCATAACACTTAAGAGATTTCATTACCTCAAAGTATTCTACACATTTTAGCTGCCACTATAAAATTCAATCAATAATTTCTTTTAATATCCAAGAAAAATTATTTGATTGTCAATTAAATAGAAAAATATTAGTGTCACACCCATTTAATATAATTCAACAATCATTAATTACCTAATTTATTATCAAAACATCATCTCATTAGAGTGCTTAAGGAAATTCATCTAAAACCCCATTACAAATCGTTAACCAAACCCCATATCCATTCAATTACAAATCAAGAACCTAGGGTTTCCTCACTCTTGTTTTTTGCAGTGATCTATTTGGGTTTGGCTGGCTCATCACTTGGGTTTTCGTTTTGAGGATCAATATTATCTCTATACCTGTGCATGAAGAACGAGCCACATAAAATGAGCTCTCTATGATATAAATCTATGTGGTATGAGATCCTACGATTTGTGCATCATTGAATAATAACCCTAGGCCGAATCTATGGAGGCATATAAAACAAAGTTTTGGGCTATTTATCAAGCCTTAATTGTAGAGATCAAGCTACACATACCACCTAAACACAGGTCCAATAAAAAGTTAAACACATGCCTTTATCCTTCAACCAAGATCCAAGATCCTTTTTCACTAGGAAGGAGGGGTCTATCCTTACTCAACGAAGCAGGAATTGAGCAGATCAGTGAAACAAATCCGAATGGTGAAGGGCACCTATAGTGGTATTCTTATATGTGTTCCAATCCTTAAAATTAGTATCGGATATATAAAAGTGAGGGGTATTTCATGATACTATGAATCACACTATTTCCACAAAGGCTTATAATCTAATAGATAAAGGTGTCACAATATATAGTGCAAGATCAAGAGCATTTTGAGATAGGAGTGAAGGTCAATTAGAGGCCTCACAAGGTCTGCATATTTCACCATGTTATTACTTATTAATATTTGGTAATCACATCTTGAATATGAGCTATAAACACATTCAAATGACATAACCTCTATCATGGGGACTACCATTCCAAATATTAGAGAGATGGTATCTGATTCCATGTATCCAACATATCACCACCATAAATTGAATTGGAGGGATGGGATCCAAACCCTAATGATATAGACATATCTACGAATGCCTTAGGTATGGGTGTCATTTCAATGGGGACTGTCTCTTTCAAATTCTTAGTATCCATCATTCATGTACAATATCTGAGAAAATTCCAATAACAAAATACTGAGAGACAACATGCTTACCTGATAATTTGAGGACCGACTAACCATGAGTACGAATGTGGTGCCGATCTTCGAAAGCTAAGTGAAACAATTCCATGAGATCAACCAAACCATGGTTCCATGGTGCCCTCGTATGCAGATAGAAGAGAAGCCAAAATATGCTGCCTTAATGGGGTGCTGAGCTTCGGAAGGCAAGTGAAATAATGTCGTGAGATCAACCAAACCTTGGAGCCTTGGTTCCCTTGTATGCAAAAAGATGGGAAGCCAAAAAATGCATCCTTAATGGAGTGTCGAGCTCCAAAAGGCGAGTGAAACGGTGTTGTGATATCAACCAAACCCTCTTGTCCTGGTGCCCTCGTATGTAGATCGATGTGGGGAAGCCAAATAATTCTTTTTTTATATTAAACTCCAAACAAAAAATAACATATAATTATAACATAACACACAAAATTAAATATAAATATAATATAACATATAATTATATTATATTATATTAAATTAAATTAACAATTTATAAAATAATATAACATAAAATTAAATTAAATTATATGTTATATTTAATTTTACTTTAATATAATCTTAATTTTGTTTATATATCATATTAATATATATAATAATATTGATATATAATCTGATATGATTTTTTTGAAATTAATCATGCATTTCATGTATTAAATGTGATTTCAAGTGCTTCTCAACCATACACATTGATCTTGTGTGTACAGGTCCACACTTTTCAATCTCCTCGAATTGGTGTATGAGGTAGTGTTCTTGTGCATTGAAAAATGCCGAAGGTAGATACTTTTGCATTTCGTACATTAGATGAGGAAATTAAATTAAATTATATGTTATATTTAATTTTACTTTAATATAATCTTACTTTTGTTTATATGTCATATTAATATATATATAATAATATTGATATATAATTTGATATGATTTTTTTTGAAATTAATCATGCATTTCATGTATTAAATGTGAATATAAATTTATTTTTTTCATTGACACTATTATTATGAAATCCCATGGTATCTTGTGATTAAACATCTGAAGAACCCCTAGTTCAACATGGATACACAATGTGGAAAACAACAATCCATTAATTAATATAATTAAAAATTAAGAATATAAATATGATGACACCTAACCATATATTAAGTGTCTAGGTTGAATTTTAATGCACATGAATATTTATCTTAGCTATTTAATAAATTGAATAGTACAATGAATTGAGATAATACATTGTTTGAATATAAGAGATCTGTGTTGGAGGGTTCATGGAAAACTAAAATAGGATCCATTAGTTACGCATTGTCATAATTTATTTTTAGATTCATACAAATATTTTTCCAATAAAAACCATGTTCTCATTTCTGGGTAATGTCAACTATAATAATCATGGAAACTACTGCATTCAAGGAATCTTCATGCCCATATTTTGAATGGGAGGATTATTTCTCAATCCATGAGAATGGAACATGATGATGTTGAGTCTAACTTTTTCATAACTTGTCCATAATGAAGTTATTGGTCACACATGTCTAGGTTCAAAAAGGGGTTTATGTAGTTAAGCAATGTCATAGTTGATTTCTAAATGTATACAAAAGAGCTTTCCATGAAATACCATGTTCTCATTTCCAAGTAACGTCAACTATAGAAACCAATTAAACTATTGTTTCCAAGACATCGTAGCACCCATCCTTCAAACGGGAGGATTTCGCAGGCCACATGAATGGAACATGTGATGTCTAGTCCAACTTGTCCACTATGTGTTATCAGGAAATCTAGTGTCTATTCAGCGCTGCTAGTCCCACTAAGACGGGTAGCTATGTTAGAAACAAACAGATTAAATTTACTTGTTTTTACTTTATGAGAGAGAGATGAGAAAGAAGCAGAGAGTACTAACCTCAGTCTTCTGCTTGGCTCCTTGCTTGTTTCCTTTCCCCTTTGACAGAATATCACCACTGCTTCCTTACTTGTCCAGCTTCAAAGAGCACCTGTAGATTCACAAAAACATAATACCATCAAAGCATAGAGATCTTTCACTGTAAACAATATAGGATCAGATATATATTGACCATATAAATGCATATAACAACACAATGTTCAGAGATACACAAGAATATGGAGGAAAACTCAAATAGATTTATTAGTAAAAGTTGTAGAAGAGAGGATTACAACCACTTGGTCTGATCCAGTGCCATCCTCCCAGCTTGAAAGCCCTCTTCACCTCACACAAAGCAAGATCACCCAACAATGTCTTCAAAGAGAAACCAACAACACCTCTTTGCAAATTACCCAATTCCAACCTTTGGATCTCTTGGATGAGGGATCCATTTATAGATATTTGTAGGGGGGTGAGTCAGCTTCTGGGATTTTGATTAGTGTCATCTCTCTAATAGTTCCTGGTTCCACGTGGAGATTTTAGATATCTTACTCATCCCTGGGCAAACTCAGAGAGGCAAGTGTCAAATGAGCAATTTCTAGAAGATTCTTTGGGTTTCCACCTAGCAAACTGCTTGTGCCATTTATTTTCTCTCTCTCATCACACCCTATAGAAGGGCTTTCTAGTATGCATCAAACTTTTTGCATGTGGTAGGTGAGATGCATCACACCTTTAGCACTAGGCAGTCTGTATGGTCCTACTTTGACCAGCTCTGAGTAGTTTTTCATGGAGAACTTCTAGGAGATGATGTAATCAGCTGACCTTGCTCCTTTAGGGTATGAAACAACACTTTTAGGGACTTAGAAGCCCTTGGTTTATGGACATATGTGATTTGGGTTGCAGCGCCCAAATATGTCTATAACAGTTTCCCCCTAAAGCATGAGGTCATAAATCTTTTGATGTCGGGTGAAATGCTTTATAATGAGGATCTGAGGTTTTTCGCACTGGAAGGTGACCTATAATACGATACAATACAATACATTATCTTCATAATATTTTCATGATCTAGAGGCGGGCATTCCCATGCTCAGCTTGATAAATTCATTTTCATCTACATAGGACAGACAACTGTCTGTGTGCAGACTGATGATTCTGGTAGAGCCATCATCCCTTAGTTTGGATGATTATCTGTGTAGCAATGATGTACATTTGATGTCTTTATTTTCCTAATTATATCGCAGCCCGGATGGATGAAACTAGATCCGGGGTCTTCAAAACTCATTCAATCTTCGCCCGAAAGTACAAGTCGGTCCATGTGAAAAAGATGTTCTGATGTTGAACATGGAAGGACATCACTTGATTACCAGCCAATGATGTAAGCTGTTAAAAGATGTGAGAGGAATCACCGATGATGATGATGACCCTCAAGGTACTGCAGTACAATTCACGTGGTGTGAATACATGAGTTGATTTCAAACACCACGCAAAATCTTTCGGTCGAAGGCCATTAGTGTAAACCTGTCGCCAGAAGTGAGAAACTTGCCATTGAGGCATGCAAGCTTCAAAGTACTGGAAGGGTTGTCCCTAGGTCGGCTTCTTGGATAATGAGATGATGTCGACAAGAAGTGACCCGTCATAGGAGGGCATTAATGGATCCCACATCTATGACACGGAACAGAGCAAATGATTTTGTAGAGGTGAAAACGATCTGATGATACAAGGTTCAGGGTGGTGGTCATGAAAGAATGAAGCGTGAAGGTATTGTAGCGGATGAGACAAAAGCTGGGTAGGTGAATTCTCTGAGCGACTTCGCTTGAACATATCGGCGACACTGAAATGGATTGGTAGCATTAACCCAAAAGTGGATGGTACAGTGGGCCAATGTGATATGACTGGTGAACGGAATAACCCAACCCGAATCAATCATGGCGATGGAGTGAAAGTGTCATGTTCAAGACCGACCTGCTACCAATAAAGTTTCTTCAAGTTTTCTTCCCAATTTTCCCTAGTCATTTCTGACTAGTACCTCTTTATTTTTGTCAAGATTGAGGAGGATAACATATGCTTGATCTATAATTCGCCCTTCGGGCAAACCCGTTGCTATGTTTTAACGAGCCTAGCGACAGTGAAACTCGCTCTTGTCTGAATGGACAAGTTTGTCGCTATTGTTTTAATGAGTTTAATGACAAGGATAACTCGGTTCTTTTCAATTTTAGAGAGTCTGAAAAAGATAGAAAGAAGACTCCAATGTTCCTTTTTCGTAATATAATCCCTTAAGTCCGAAAAAGTATAAAAAAATGTGAAAGGGATGACTTTTCGATAGTTTTAACGAGCCGAACAAGACAAACACTCGATCTTTTTGTGTAATAATCCCTCAGGTCCAAAAATATTAAAATCTAGAGGAGGGATAGCACTTCCAATCACTTTAACGAGTTGGAGAGGCCAATCGCTCGGCAATCTTTTCATATTTTACGAGTCAGATGAAAAGAGCTTAAAGGAGACTCGTTTTTTGAGGAACGAGTGATGTTTTCAGATAGCAGCTAGTTCCAGGTAAGGTTTGGAACTTTCCAATCACGACAGTGTAAAAAGGTGGCTAATAAGATCACTTGTCGTAGCTGTTCCTCAAAAGGGGTAAACAATCAAATGGAGGCAAATGATCGGCAACAACAGAGTGGAGGTGATGGTAAGAACACGACCAAGGCTCAAAAGTTGATGATAATTCATTCACAATGGTTATTTACCGGAGGTGGGTTCATTTTTTTTTTTAATGAGCTTAAACTCTGGTGGAATATATGCTCATTTCTAGGTTTAATTTTTAACGAGATTGAACTTCGTGTAAAACTGCTCGTGATAATGGTCATTGATATTTGATTCATGTTGACACTATGTTCTTTTGACGGTCGTACTACCTGTTCAATTGCTCCATCAAACTTATTAGAAATGAGGATTGTGACTCTTGGAGCTCTGGAGGTTTTTTCCTCTTTGATTTTCACCAGCTGATTGCAGGAGATTCTATGGATGATTTTCGGCGCCGTCTGGACTAGGTAGGAGCTAAACCTGAGCTCTTCAATTGCATTCTTTCCTTTTTGAATTTTGAGCATGTTTTCTTGCTTTTCTGGGCCCCTGGGGTTTGATCATTTCGTTCTGCCCCCCTCGCAATTAGTGTATATCGAAAGGTGTGATGCATATTAAGCTATCCACAAACCAGAATGTATGCATCGCACTGTGTACCTAGCCAGGGTGCGACGAGCACAAGGAAGATAACTTTTGCATTGATTTTTCATGGAAATTTTGCCTGTTTTTTGCCAAATCAGGATCCTGACTCTTCTCTTGTTTGTTTTTAGAGATTCATCAGAGAAAAATGGTCATTACATGGCATGAACATGAGCATGAAGAAGAGGACATGGTTTCCATACATGATCTGGGTATGGTAGCTGCATTGCGGAACTGTGGCTTGCTCAAGTTCTTTTGCATTTCCAGCATGAGGCAACAAGTCAATTTGTTGCAATATTTCCTCGATGCATGGGATCCTGCCAACCAAGTGTTCTAGATAAGAGGCAAATCCATCCCCATGACTGTTGAGGACATCTACTCTTTGACCGTTTTATCGAGGCGTGGTGCCCCTCTCTGACTTTCAGGTTCTGCCCGTGGGGGTGAATCCGTGAGGGATTATATTCACCGATACTGTAGGGAAGGATCTCAGCCGAGCAGGGACGGTAAGATCAGCATCCGAGATGTCACTGACTGGCCTCTGAGGACTATTTTATTCACCTTTTCTAGATTGGCTAGCAGCGCGACCCTTCACTTGGCCAACAGGTCCTATATGCAGTATGCCTTCGAATGCCTCGAACCCAAGGTATTCAACTGGTGTGATGCAGTACTTCTAGTTATCAAAGAAAATCTCACCAAGGTGAAAAATGAAAGATCCAAGAACTTTGGTTATGGTTCTATTCTAACTGCTTTCGCCTTGGAGAAGATCCCACTGATGCAGCCACAATACATTTCACTTGGCCTACCACCACTGGCTGAGCCACAGATGCAGAGATGGGTCGACCTTATGGCTAGACATGCTGGTCAACCGCAGGTTTCATTCTCTGATGCCTTCTTTGAGTGGTTCAACCGTCAGCATATGGTTTATGCCGAGTATCCATATGCTGGGATGGATTTCTGGGGTGACCCAGATTTGGTGCTGCAGGCTGGCGAGCAGTGCAGTGTCATAGGTAAAAATATCTGACCACATCTCTGTTTATTGTTTTTATAATGTTCTCATGTTTTTTAAATGTTTATCAAGACTAATCAAAACTCATGTGATTATGCAGATATTGGGCCAGTTCAACCAACAGCGTGTCTGAGAGGAGCAACTTCCATTCCAGCAGGAGAGGCTGTAGGGAGGGCCATTCTTCACGACCTGGATGTATTCGAGACCCTTGCAGTGTTGCAGGAGAAGATCGAGGGTCTCACCCTTGGTATTCCAGATGTGAGGACCGATGAGCTTCATCTGAGATTACAACGCCATACTACTGGCATACCGAGCCGATGGACTAGGCTCTTACGCATGATTGCACAGGCGGTGACTAGTTATCACGAGCACCATTAGACTAGGGTGCCCCCTTGCATTTTGAGTTTTTGGGTCATATGACCGATTTTGTCATGGACACAGAACACTATGTACAAACTATAAACAGTTATATATATATTTTTGATTTTCAGAGCTTTATTTTGGTTAAGTTATATTATCCTGATGCAGTTTATTGATAAAATGCTTTTCTTTTACAAATGTTGTAAATGTCTATCTAACACATAATTTGCTAATGAATCGGTTAATGTGTTTAAGTTTATGGAAATATGTTGATATTGAATAGAATCGAACTGTCTTTCCAAAATCTTGACCCTTAGGAACATATGATAGATAGCTGGATTCCGAACAGAGTAGATGCCTGTAAGCTATAGAATGATGAGCTGTGAGTCTAGCTTGAAGACAAGTCGGTGTATGCCATGTGTGATGGCATCAGAGAGGAGATATATCAACGTGCTATATTCAACGATGTTGTTCGTTGATTGACCAATACACACCCCTCTGAAACTCACTAACTCGGCGCTTGGATCAAAGATGGCCCAAGATGCAGAAGATAGGTTCCACGTACTACGACTCGCCCCGTCGGCATATCCAACAAATGATTCCAATGGGTTCGACATCTGCAACAAAATGAAAAATTGGATTACCTAACCAAAATGATCACTCTTAACAAAAACAAAAATGTAACAAAAGCATATGAAGAGGTTACCATGTTGAGTCAAGCATAGTAACGCTTAAGGTGCAATCCATTTCGGGGTTGCGACAGTGGAATCTCGTCATAAACTACTAGCTCGTAGGCTCCTTTTGCTAATACACGCTTAACAATATAGGGACCCATCCATAAAGACTAGAACTTACCTGCTCCCAATTTATCGGATTCCTAATCATAGAGCAAGACCAGGTCACCTTCTGAGAAAATGTGGGGTTTGACATTCTTGTCAAATTGCACTTTGAATCATTTCTTATGCACTTCGTTAGCCTAGGCAGTGTCACGAAAAGTTTCATCTAGTTGGATTAATTTTAAGAAACGAGCTTCTTCCTCTGAAGTTCTGGGGAGGAGGTCAACTGTGAGCTTGAGAGACGAAATCTCACACTGAACTGGTAAGATCGCTTCCAAGCCATACACCAGTTGAAAGGGTGTAAACCCGGTCACATTTCTCACCGATGTCTGGTATGCCCACAAGGCTGAGTACAGGATTAGGTGCCAACTCCGTTTATGGACTCCAATCATCCTTTGTAGCATGCGTTTTAGGACTTTGTTGATCGCTTCAACTTGCCCGTTTGCTTGCGGATAATACAGAGTAGAGCTGTCGTGGGACAGTCCTAATTTGGCAGCCAATTCGACCATCATGTGATTGTGGAAATTTGATCCATGATCTGTGACTATAGCTTGTGGGACGCCGAACTTGGCGACTACATGATTGAAAAAGAAAAGAGTGGCCGTTTCGCCGCTGTTGTTTAATGTATGTAGCGCCTTGGCCCATTTCGTAAAATAGTCAACTGCGACTATGATATACCCATGCCCCCCTGCCGAGGTGGGGTTACATTGCATGAAATCTATGCCCCATTTGGCGAATGGCCCAACAATAACTACTGGTTGCAGAGGTGCGGGTGGTATTCTAGTTTTGCGGTCAAAGATTTGACAAGCATGGCAACTTCTGACTGCGGTTACGTAATCTTTGAACATTGTTAGCCAGAAGTATCCTGCTCGTAAAATCTTTTGTGCCGTAGCATAAACAGATTGGTGCCCCCCACATGCACTTGGATGACAATCATTGAGGACCTTTTCGGCCTCCTCATGGGTGAGGCACCTTCGCAGAACAATATCGACACCACGACGGTATAGTGTATCACCGACGATCATGTAGTCTTTTTCTTGGTATCGAGTACGTCGTTGTTCTGAGGGTGAGGTATTAGAACTATATGTTTGGGTTTGGAGATAAATGATTATATCTCCATACCATGGATTGCTTGAAGATATCAGAAAAAAAAGATTCAACCATGATTGTTGCTTTGGATGTTGAATCATTGGACGACGATGGGAAATCACATAGTAACTCTGCAAAAACTAGAGCTTTCTTTGATTTGGATTTTACGAATTCCAGATCAAACTCTTGCAATATTGCTATCCATTTTGAATATTTTCCCCCAAGCAACTGTCGCGACAAGATGTAGGTCATGGGGTTGCAATCTAACAAAATGGTAGTTTTTCGAAAGAGGACATAGCGTCAAAATCTCTGTATTGCTTGAACAACTGCGAGAGCCAGCTTTTCAACATATGAGTACTTGCTTTCTGTTTCATTTAAGTTTCTACTTAAATAATAAATAGGATGTTCAATTCCATTGCCTTCTTGAACTAAAACCATTGCGATGGTTGTATCTGCTGCAGCCAGATACAGGTTAAAGTCTCTTTGATAATCAGGAGTGTACATTAATGATGCTTTTATTAGGGATTCCTTTAGAGCATCAAAGGAAGCTTGCACGACCTAGTCCCAGTTGAAGGGTACTTCTTTTTTCAAGAGACATGTATAACCTTTAGCAAGTTCGACATAATTTGGAATGAACCTCCTCAGAAAGTTTTCTTTCCCTTGGAGTTTCTAAATCTGAAGCAAATTTGAAGGTGGAGGCAAGTTGATGATTTCTTGAACCTTGCACAGGTCGAGACGAATTCTGTCCTTTGGAACTACAAAGCCAAGTAAACGACCAGAACCGACTCAAAACACACACTTGTGTGGATTGAGTCTTATTTTGTAGTGTCGGCAATGTAGAAATATTGCTCTCAAATGATGTTGATGGTTAGTTCGCTTTCACGAGTGAGTCGGAAGATCGTCAAGGTATGGTTGAACGATGTTCTTGATGTCATGGAAGGCATAATTCATTGCCATCTGAAAAGTTTCCACTGCATTCTTTAAACCAAAAGGTAGATTACGGTACGCGAATGTGCCCCACGGACAGATAAATGTAGTCTTTGACTGGTCATGTGGGTGTATATTTATTTGATTATATCCGGAAAATCCATCCATAAACAAAAAGATTTCGCATCCGGCGAATTCATCAATTATCTGGTCAATGAAGGGTGTAGGGTAGTTTTCCTTTGGACAAGCTTTGTTTACATCCCTGTAATCGACACACACTCTAATTGTTCCTTGCTTTTTCATCACAGGAACAGTGTTCGATACCCAATCAGTTAATGGAACTGGGTAAATGAAACCAGCATGGAGAAGTTTTTCAACTTCTGCTTTAATGGCAGCGGCTTTCTTTGGGTGCACCTACCGAAGTCGTTGTCTTACTGGTTTGACATCTGGATACATCTTAATTTCGTGTTCAACTATGCTCGAGTCAATGCCTGGCATTTCTTCATATGACCATGCAAATACATCTCTAAATTTGCGAAAGAGAGAGTAATATATTTCCAGTTCTAAAGAAGAATAAGATTTGCCAACATGAATATTTTCTACAACATCTGGTTTTGTCGAGATATTTATGGCGATAGTTTCTTCAATATTGGATAGGTTTCGATCAGAATCCACCATATTTACAGTATTTGATAGAAAATAAAAAACTGATGGATGATTAAGGTCACTGGAGTAATCTTCATTGTAATTCAGAAGATGGGAACGATGGTGGTAATCTTCCCATGGTGCCCCTTGTATGTTCATTGACTGAACAATTCCTTCGTCTGTAGAATGTACATGCGACCAAGGATCTGAAGAGGTACCATACTCCTTAGACCTATCTACCCAAATGCTTGATGAGCGTTCATTGGGGTTTGCCTCCCATGTCGAGAACATTGATTGCTACAATATTTCTATTGGGCTTGGAGGCAACACCTGGTGACGATCCATGCTTATATCGTTTTCATATATCTTCTGAATGGAAGATACCATATTGCAGGTTCCCACCATTTCCACTTCTGCAATATTGTTTGGAGGCGGTAGGGCATAAGTACCCATCATTGTAGGGTCTTTTAGTAGGCCTACTCTGATATTTTGAAGTGACTGGGAGCCTCCGTGGATCATCGGAATGCTTCCCATAACTTGCGAACTGTTGGGGAGGAATGTTTGTTGATCGACGATTGTAATTCCCCCTTGGAAGGGAAATGCAATCTTTCTAAAGTATGTTGACACAATGGCAGCCATAGCATAAATCCAGGGCCTTCCCAGTAGGATGTTGTAATCGAGGTTTCCATCAATAACTTCCACATCAATTTCTACTGTTTTTCCCCCCAGTTCGACTTGCAAGTTACTTAAAATCCCATATGGAGTGTATGTTTGTTCATCAAATGCTTTTAACGTCGTTGCCGATCACGACAAGGGTGGTGAGCCTAAAGTTTTCCAGCAACTCATTGACATAATACATGTAGATTCCCCCTCATCAATAATTGTTTGATGAACAGTTTTGTTGAGGGCTTTCACTTGAATGAGGAAAGTGAGTTGAGTTGGTAACTGAGGTTCGTATCCTTTATGATTAAAGGCCATAAGATTGGAATCTGCTGGGTCAATCCCACCTATTGCTGATAATAGAGCCTACTTTTGGGAGGGGCAATTTTATAGTACCTCAAGTGTCGACATAGCAGGCGGCGATTGGGCCAGGTCCTCTACTATATTATAATTTTGTGCCACTCTGGCATGAGTATTAAATGTTGATTTGTGTACTACTCCCTTTGGCGGCTTTATCGTTAGCTCAGGAATGATGGGTGGCACAACTTCGGTCGAAGTTGTTATCGAACTACTAGGTTGATCAGTAGCCTTGTTGTTTGACAGCTGTGGATTCCCGTAAACTTTATTCCTTGTCGATATCAAAGCATCATTTTGTTGTTTTGAAATGGACAACATAATAACTTGGGATGGGGAAGCATTGTCACTAGCAACCAGATTGGTTGCTGGGTTTGGCAACGGATCAGTCAATACTGCTGAGGTTTTTGAATTCTTAAAGAATTTCTTAACTTTAGCTTTATATGGACAATCTCTCGTCCAATGATACTCATCGCATATGAGGCATGGATGAGTGGGTTTCTTTTGCCTAGAAGGGTTTGCAGAAGATTTTTCAGGAGATGAATCATCCTGTTTCTTCTTTTTGCTCTTCCCTTTCTTCCTGCCCCCTGGTTGCTTCGGTTCTTTGCCTTTGTTAGTCAACATGACATTAACCTCTGAGGCTAGAATTTCTTCATTTGCATTTTGATCAGAAATCTTACGGGCTTTCTTAGATGTAGCCTTTGTCGATTTCGTGCTCGTCATACCTATCATGTCATCGCCGGTGTGAGAGTCTTTGTTTGATTTAGGAGGAGGAGGAACGGAAAACTCTGGTCTGGGAGCATCGGGGATTTTGTCGTAGAGCGTTCTAGACTGAGTATAGATCAAGTCTAGATATTGCGCACGAGAAATAACCTACTCTTCAGTGACGACCCCTCCATTTTCCACATCTTCTGTAATAGAAGGTAATAATGACTTAATAAACCATTCAGCTAGCAGCTAATCAGGAACATATGTTTTCACCATTCTACGATGACATTTCCATTCATGAATATGATCGGATATGTGAGTGGCCGTCGTCTGCTTGAAATTGGTAAGAAGCTCTGTTCCTGTTTCATACCTTATTGGTAATGAAAATGGGTTAAAAAGGTTGTGGTATGGACGTTGAAGTTATTGAATGAAGCTCTAGGCAACTCGATATACCATTTTGCTGCCGACACAATTAATGTTCGCTGAAAAAGGCGAAGCCGAATCGAATCATCATTGAGAGTGTTGGACGAACACCACAGATGAAAGGTCATCACATGATTAGATGGGTCTTCACATGGATTTCCATTAAATTTAGGAATATCTGATGGAAGTTTATGAGGAATTTCCGGCCACCAAGGGGCATAAGCAATTGGATCGTCGTTAGCTGATTTAGATCTGGTAACTCTAGAGTCACTACGAAGGGCAACTGTTGATTCAGGTTTGGTGAAGTGTACCCAGAATAAGATGGGATCGCTTGAGTAGTGGGTCTTTGCATACCAGCATAAAGCATTTGATGCTGATAACTTTGATAAGGTGGTTGGGCATAACCAATTTGAGACCATTGGTTATAACCATTTTGAATATATGGTTGCCCATTACCTGCAAAGTTTTGCTGCTCAGGTCCTTGGTGAGCTTGTTGGAATTGTGGTTGTTGATATTTCACCAGCCATGGTTGTGAAACCATTCGCTGTTGCCCAATACTGGACATTTGACCAAGATGAGGGGTAATAGTACCCATTTGAGCATGAGTCACTCCAGTTAAGGAGCCACTAACTGGTGATTGCGGTTGTGTTGCAAGGACAAGAGGCTATTGTACAACGACCTAAGAAGCTTGAGGTTGGCATATAATAGGCAATGCTTGTACTTACAACACTGTCACAATATCTGGTGTAGTGGGGATGTTCGACACAGGGAGACTCGGTTGCATTGAGTATACAACTCTTGGTTGTTGAGGTAGTATTGGCACCCAACTGCTGGATGTGATTCCAATTTGACCTAAATTTGGTTGTGAACTCTCATATGGTAGCAATCCAATGCTCAAGGGAATGATTGGCCTTTGGAGACTAGACTGCCCAAATTGATGTTGTGAAGGATCAATTTGTTGAGATTCAACATAAGAGATTCCAGATACTATTCCGGATGAACAAACAGGAACAGACCATATTGTCGAAATAGTCCCTGGGTGGACTCCTTCTAGCGGTTGAGAGCTAGTTGGGACAGATGGTATACCAGCGAACATTGTCGGAGTGGTGGCAAGAGGTTCTGCTACCACTGTATCGGACGAGATAGTCCTAGATGTCGATGGTTGTCTAGACATATCGAGTCTATCCAAAAGACTTCCCAGTGATTCTACAGGAACTTGCGATGAAGGGGTATTAACTTCTGAAATAGAAGGATATAGGTGGATCTCAGTCCAAAAATGCGATGGAGTACTAGGTGGAAGATCCTCCGTAATGTTTTCTATAGCAATCAATTCAGGTGGAAGAGGCAGACTGTCAGGTCCGTAAAATATTTCTGGTGCCGAAGAAGGTATAAATTCTACAATGACAGATGTTGGAGGGGTAACACCTTCTGAATCGACCCTGGATGGAGCTGGTTCAGGAATAGAAGTGTTTACTATTACACTAGGATCAATTCTAATGTCCTCTTGTAACTGCAGAACTTCTTCTGTAGAGGCAAGGATACCAGAAATGGTTGGAGTGACTAGAGTCTCAGAGGATGTTGAAACACAAGTTTCAAACAAACCAGGAGACTTTGACCCAGTCAAACGAGTTTGCTTGACCCAGAATGGTTTGGTTTCTGGAGTCAAAGACAATTGACTCGTCAGTCTCCGTGAACGATAGGGTTTTGATTGACTTTCTTCCACGATTGCGGATTATTTGATCAACTCAAAATAAAAGGGGAAAATGTTATTCCGTATTAAATGAATTTTAGATGCTTTGACACGACTTGCTTTTTCAATTTTTAAGAGTCAAGAAAAAGCTAAAGATGACTCTAGTCGCCTTCGATTTTTAATGAGCTTGAAGTGACAAGCGCTCAGATGGACCTTTTCCTTTAAGGAGTTTGAAAAGGAATGAAAGAGACTGCTCTGGAAATCTAGACAAAGGGATTACCAAACCAATCACAAAAATACAGAATACTTTTTACGGTACGGCAGTCAATCTTCCCGAATGCTGTGTTCAGTGCATTACGATCGATAGGGCGGCATACACGACTTCTTAAGGATAAAGGATATAGCCTATTGTGGTCTCCCAATATATACTCGATGGTATGTGAGAGCACAAGTCCGTACTGGCACTTATCATCTTAAAGAGGAGGAATCACACAACCTACGATGAAAGCAATAGTTACCAGGCTTTACGACGTCGGAATACGTCTCTAGCCTAGACTTCTAAATGTTGTGCGTTAGGTTCCAAAGCGTTTTTATGTTCATTAAATTTATTTTACAGTTGATCTTACTTAAGAAATTTTCCTTTCAGGTTCACCACGTGATGTAGATATACAATTCCTAAAATGCAATCTAAGATGATAAACAGTCGTTTAATATTCTTTTTTCAATGAAAATCCTAGCTACTAAGGAAAGAGAAATGAAATTCTTTCAACATGGAGCAAAGAGCACACACTAGATGCACTGTCCTAAATAAAAATCAACAAGCAGTCTAAATGCAAATGCACGTGCATGTATTTGTTTTCCACTTTCTTAATGTGTGAATGACAAAAAGAATGCTAATTACAAATCTGAATTATTTCTTCTTTCAAAGTGACAGTACTAACGATTTTCTTTTCAAAAACGACAGGAAGGTAAGACGACACTATGCGATTTTGAATTGAAAACTGCTTTCGACACTTGAAATACTTATAAATTCAGATCAAATACAAGAGTAACAGTGTAATCGACTATCAAAAAGAGAAGTATTCTTTTCCTTGACTGAAAACGACACTTGCGACACTTCCAAATCAAAAGACGACAGTTCAATTAAGCTCCTTATTTGTAAAAGAGAACTGTAAATGGCGCACAATACATAAAAAAATTCACAATTCTTTGTACAATAGAGGTTGGATGATGCAAAGAAGGGGGTTTCAATAGTGGTCTACTGATCACAGACAGCAAAACTCCTGAATAAAACTGAAGAGAATGAAGAAAAAACCAAAATCTGGAGGTAGATCTAGTCTTTTCTGATCATCGCACCTGTAACACAAGGAAATAGGGATGCATCCCACCTACTGCACACGGGAGGTGTGATGCATCCAGATTTCCTAAAGGAGAGGGTGCGATGGTCAAGGAATGAGACTTTAACTTGGTTTTTGGTCACAATTTGTAGTTTAGTTCAGGGATTTAGGCCGAGCAAATGATAGTCAGTAACTAAAAAGTATAGGGATGATCTAATGAGGTTACTAAAGCTACCTCTAGGGCACTTAGGATTTTTGCAAGTAAATTGTTCAGCTCATAAACAAACCCAGAGATTGACTGAAGCAGCGTTGATCTACTTTGCACTTGCATAGAAAATGCAGTTCAAAGACTAGTTGGCTTAACTTCAGGCTCCATCTATGGTTTATGAATCAAACAAATAGAGACAAGAAATCAAACTAATCACTCCCCAACAGAGTCGCCATTTTGTTATCGGGAAATCTAGTGTCTATTCAGAGCTGCTAGTCCCACTAAGATGGATAACTATCTTAGAAACAAACAGATTAAAGTTACTTGTTTTTCCTTTACGAGAGAGAGATGAGAAAGAAGCAGAGAGTACCAACCTCAGTCTTCCGCTTGGCTCCTTGCTTGTTTCCTTTCCCCTTTGACAGAATCTTGCCACTACTTCCTTACTTGTCCAGCTTCAAAGAGCACCTGTAGATTCACAGCAACATAATACATCAAAGCATAGAGATCTTTCATTGTAAACAATATAGGATTAGATATATATTGACCATATAAATGCATATAACAACACAATGTTCAGAGATACACAAGAACATGGAGGAAAACTCAAATAGCTTTATTAGTAAAAGTCGTAGAAGAGAGGATTACAACCACTTGGTCTGACCCAACACCATCCTTCGAGCTTGAAAGCCCTCTTCACCTCACATAAAGCAAGATCACCCAACAATGTCTTCAAATAGAAACCAGCAGCACCTCTTTGAAAATTACCCAATTCCAACCTTTGGATCTCTTGGATGAGGGATCCATTTATAGATATTTCCAGGGGGGTGAGTCAGCTTCTGAGATTTTTATTAGTGTCATCTCTCTAATAGTTCCTGGTTCCACATGGAGATTTTAGATCTCTTACTCATCCTTGGGCGAACTTAGAGAGGCAAGTGTTAAATGAGCAGTTTCTAGAAGATTCTCTGGGTTTCCACCTAGCAAACTGCTCGTGCCATTTGTCTGCTCTCACTCATCGCACCCTATAGAAGGGCTTTCCGGTATGCATCAAACTTTTTACATGTGGCAGGTGAGATGCATTGCACTTTTTGCATGTGGCAGGTGAGATGCATCACACCTTTAGCACTGGGAAGTCTGTATGGTCCTCCTTTGACCAGTTCTGAGTAATTTTTCATGGAGAACTTCTGGGAGATGATGTAATCAGCTAACCTTGCTCCTTTAGGGTATGAAACAACACTTTTAGGGACTTAGAAGCCCTTGGTTTATGGACATATGTGATTGGGGTTGCAGTGCCCAAATATGTCTATAACACTATGAAAGGCAATGCATGATGAGTAGTTCAAGGAGAAAGAAGAAATTCACTAAGAGAGTAAAAATATGAAGTCATAGACTAATCCAAATATGTATCTACAATGCTTGGATATCAACAATTTACTAGCAAGTTTTCCACTATTTCAACATACCTTAGGCTTTTGGAGATAAAATAACAAGGTGACCATTATAACCCGATTTGTTACCATGGCCAAATATCCTAAACATGCACAAGCCAATGTGACATATCATAAGCATAGTTGCCAAGAACCATCAATAATTCATTGAATCACAACAAATATGATCATTGTAGCTTAAAATTCACATCTAGGAGGGATATATCCACCATGAATAGGTTAGTTACGAACCAACAATAGGTCTCAAGGTATAACATGGTAAGAACCCAATAACATGGATATTTTAGATGGATAGTTTAATCTCTTGACATTTATGTTATAATTTCACCATTTGTTTGTTGAATTATTTGTGTGAGTCATATATGAGACTTCAAACCCTCCCATATTGTCAACACATGTATCTACAATAGAAATGTCAAATTTCAATGCATGCAAGCACAAAATAAAGAAATTTCAACACTGACCCCTTGCATCGGTCAATTTCTGTGGGGTAAATTAATTAAATCATAATTTCAACTAATTGGTAAATATTAAGTGGTGGATTTGTACATAGGGGTAGGCCCACAACAAGTAACAATAAGCTTAACATCAATGATAACTAGTTCCTAGCTAGCCATCATTTTTACATTCATGGGGACTCATATCCTTAAAGATTGGAAGTAGGAGCACAAAAGAGATATAATAAATTATGTGTGATTCATTGAGTCATCATTGATTTTCATATAAATGATGTTGAAAATGATGATGATGACAACGAAAACAATAATATTTATGATGATGACATGGTAATGATGATGACAGAAATAATGATGATGATGATGTCAATGATGATGATGATGATGACAATAATGATGATGACGATACTTTTAAAGCTGATGTGGATGAAAAAGATGACGACGATGATGATGATGATGATGATGATGACTATGTTAATGAAGATGAAAAAGATGATGGTGATGATGATGATGATAAAAAAGATGATGATGAAGAGTAAGAAGTTTTCTCAAATGGAAGGGAAAGGATTTTTCTCAACATATGGACTATGAAGTACATTATAAGCACAGAAATGGCAAATAGTAATAAATAATTTAATCTCCATGACATTTATATATGTTATAATTTTATCGTTTGTTTGTTGAATTATTTCTATGAGTCATATTTGAGTCTCAAAACCATCCCATATCATCAATGCATGCATCTACCATAACCGTGTCAAATTTCAGTGCATATAAGCACAAATTGGAAAAATTTCAACATTGGCTCCATTCTCAAGTCACATCATGAATAGCTCAAGTGACTTATGCAACCCTCATGACAAATCATTAGCTCATAAATGAAAAAAAATATTATCATTTGTTAGTACCATGCTGCATAATCAATCAATTATATACCAAATTTTAACACCGAAACATTAATTTAGTCAATTTTATAAAAATCATTATGAGACCCCCTTGTGCTAACTTTGTTCATTGGAAGTGATGAGTTGACCTTACTTATTTTGTGTGGGAAACCCTGGCCAAGTTGCGCTAACCCACCAACTCATTGCACAAGTTCCTTAACATGCCTAGCACACAGCGTCCCATGGGAGCCCGGGCGCTCTGCCTTCATGCAGGTGCACCCAGTGTGCAGATGTTTCCCCTTTCGTGCAAATTAGTCAACACACATCATTATCTAATCAATGACAGAAAAATATTATCATTTCTTAGTACCATGCTACATAATCAATCAATTATAAACTAACTTTTAAGACCTAAAGATAAATTTAGCTATTTTCTAAAAATCTTTATGAGACCCCCTTGTAAGAACTTTGTTCATGGGTAGATATGGGTCAACCTTACTTATTTTTTGTAGGTGCCCCTTTCCAAGTCATGAATACCCACCAACTTGTCACAATGGGCGCCCCTCCTGGCGTTTAGTATGTGACACCCCCATGAGCGCCCGAATGCTTTGCCTTCTTACAGGCGCACCTAGGGTGTGGGTGTTCGCCCTACCATGTAGGTCAGTCAACACAAATCAATATCTAATCAAAGACAACAAAATAATATCATTTATTAGTACCATGTTTCATAATCAATTAATTCTAAACAATTTTTAACACCTAAACATTAATTTAGTCAATTTTCTAAAAATCATTAGGAGAACCCCTTGTGGGAACTTGTTCATGGGTAGTCATGAGTCGACCTTTCTTATTTTTTGTGGGCTCCCCTTTCCAAGTCAAGATGATCCACTAACGTTTCCCATGGGTGCCCTTGCTGGGTCGGCGTCCTAGTGTGCCCAACACACAACCCAACACAAAACATTCCCATGGGTGCCTAGGCGTTCCGCCTTCGTACGGGCACGCCTAGGGTATGGGAGTTTGCTCTGTAATGCAAACCAGTGGACAAAAATCATTAGATCATCAATGAAAATAAATTATTACTATTTGTTATTTCCATGCTGCATGATCATTCAATTATAAACTATTTTTTAACACCGAAACATTAATTTACTTAATTTTATAAAAATCATTATGAGACCCCCTTGCGGGAACTCTCTTCATGGGAAGTCATGGACCAACATTACTTATTTTATGCAAGCACCCCTTGCCAAGTCGGGCTGACCCACCAACTTGTCGCATGGGCACCCTTACCAGGTGGGTGCTCTGGTGTGCCCAGTACGAGATGCCCCCATGGAAGCTAGGTGCTTAGCGTGCCCAACACACGATGCCCACATGGGAACTCGAGAACCTCTCCTTCATTTTCTCATCAATGACAACAAAATATTATAATTGTTTAGTACCATGTTGCATACTCAATCAATTATAAACTGGATTTTAACACCTAAATATTACTTTAGTCAATTTTATAAAATTCATTATGAGACCCCTTTGTGGGAACTCTTATCATGGGAAGTCATGGGCCAAACTTACTTATTTTATGTGGGATCACCTTTCCAAGTTGGTTCGACCCACCAACTCGTCGCACGGGTGCCCCATCTAGGTGGACGTTCTAGCATGCCCAGCTCGCAATGCCCCTAGGGGCAGCCAGACCCTCCACCTTCATGCATGTGCGTTTATGGTGAAGGAATTTGCCCTCTATGCAAATCAGTCAAAAAAATAACTATCTCATTAATGAAAACACAATATTATCATTTTTTAGTACATCCATGCTGCATAATTAATCAATTATAAATTGACGTTTAACACCTAAATATTAATTTAGTCAATTTTCTAAAAGTCATTATGAGACACCCTAGTGGGAACTCAATTCACGGAAAGTCATGGGTCTAACTTACTTCGCATGTCTTCCCTATCGCCGTGTCGCCTAGTTCACCCATTTCCCAACTCATCTGATACATCTACTTAACGAACCATTAAAGTGAAGATTGGAAATTATTGTATAAACGTAAATGAGATTCTCTTCATTTCAAGAATAATATATTCTCTACTTCAAAAGGTAAACCACGTGAAGGTGGAAGCTCATATGGCCCCTCCTCCCCCACATCACTCTCAATTCCCCATACCCAATCTATCTACTATAATATATTTGAATGAAACATAGTAACATTCAAAAATAAAATCTAGGAAAATAAAAATTTAAGGTGAATGAAAGAGAATAAACTTATTGAAAAAATATAAATATATACATTGTACTTTTCAATATTTTGATATTATTAATCTTCTTGCTCATCCATCTCATGATCTATATCATCTAGTTCAGAATTTATGTACAAAGGATTCACCATATCAACATCAACATCGACATCATCATCATCATCATCATCATCATCATCATCAACATCATCATCATCATCATCATCATCATCATCATCATCATCATTGTCTATATCATCATCTGGAACATGCTCTTCTAGATTTGGTTCAACTTCTTCAAGTTATTCGTTTGACACAATGTCAATATCATCTAGTTCATCCAAATTAACATTTTCTTGATTAAAATATATTCCTTGAGCTTCGTTGACCTCTTCGTGTGACACTGTATGAACGCCCTGCTTGTCTACATATCTCCTTCTTCAATTTCATCTCCTTCCACTACATTATAATTTACAAGCCTTCCTATGGGATCACATCTAACAACATATGATCAACCTTCTTTACCTGGAACATCTACATAAAATACCTATTCACATTGGCCTGGGACAACATATCGCTCTGATATTGGTTTAAGATTCCTTGTATCAACCATGGTAAATCCATTAGCATGCTCAATAACAATTCTATCATGGTCACGTTCATGGATTTGTAGCCTAAACCACCTAACATCGAACAAAACCATTTTTAAGGATTCAAAGTCACACTCAAGTATATCATGCAGATACCCATAGTATCGGTTCTCAAAGATTTCTGGATGTCCGTCACCTCTAGAGAAAACATTGATAACTTGAAATAATGCAGTTATCCCACTATCAAAAGTTTTCATCTTTTCATCCAACCTTCAGATGCGAATTTTGTGGCCATTGCACCACATTTTGTTGTGGTGTTTCAATTTCAATACATCAAACACATAAAAAATTCATTTCCAATTGATAAACACGTATATTTATACTTGAAAAATTTGAAAATTAAGAAAAAAACACTCCATATGTATCAATATAATTGTAAAATAACTAATTAGTATGGGTGAATATGCTTGCCTGATAATCTTTTAAACCATATACTAAATCAATTTTTCTCTGTGTAAGATTGGTATGTCAATTACATTGAGCTTCTTTGACCAATGAAGAAAAACCATACCGTGATAACCTACCATTATTAGCCTGTTTGCATCATTCAATCAATACCTTCATCCAATATTTCTTGTTCACAGTGTATAAATGTATTTCAACCCACTCTCGACCGATTGTATTAAAATAAAACAATTCATCTCTCTCTCTCTCTCTCTCTCTCTCTCTCTCTCTCTCTCTCTCTCTCTATCTATCTATCTAACTATCTATATATATATATATATATATATAATTAGTTACCATGTTATACCTTCATAATAATGGATTATGCATGAAGACTAAAAATTAAATAAGTAAGATATGCATAAAAACAAATAAGTCAAATGTGATATAAATCTCCACTATATACTTACATCTCACTTTTCTCATTCTACCTTTCCCCAATAAGTGCTCCCCTTCAAAATCGTCCACAGAGTTGACATCCCAATTGCGATCCAATACATTAATACTTTTACCTATTTAATCACTATAATGATGAATATAAGCCATGGTTTGATATACCATATATCCCTCTACCGTAGATCCCTTAGGACATGTTCTTTGCCTGACCAAAGCCTTCTATGATTTCAAGTGCTTCTCAACCATCCACATTGATCTTGTGTGTACAGGTCCACACTTTTCAATCTCCTCAAATTGGTGTATGAGGTAGTGTTCTTGTGCATTGAAAAATGCCGAAGGTAGATAATTTTGCATTTTGTACATTAGATGAGGAAATTTTTTTCTTTTTCTTCTTTATTGATTTCTTTTGATGACAACCATCTACAAATGAAGCAAGAAAAGCACAAGTTTCAACCAAAAAATAATAATATAGTACATGATGGCAAGAAAAACCATCTACAAATGAAGCAAGCAAATCATAGGTTTCAACCAAAAAATAATAATATAGTACATGATGACAAGCAAAACACATGCAATGAAAAAAGTGGCACAACAACTTATTGAAAAGATTACAATTTGCACATAAATATCCACTTAACCCATGTATTTTCCAAGATCATATATAGCTTGTTTGATATTGTTGTCAAAATTTTCTGGGAGATATGAAGGTAGAACATATTGTAAAAAAAATAATGATCGATAATTTTCTTTTCCCAAATTAGTAGAGAAAAACACTAATTAACAAGATGTTTCACTAATGCGTACGCTAAAATAATTACCTTAATGAATGTTTGTCAATCATGAGTTTTCACCCCACCTATTTCAACTTTATTTGTTAGGATATTCTTTATTTTTGAAAAAAATCCAGTTGGAAATTTAACTTTTTCAATAACCTCTTTAACATGCTTGCTTTACTGCTCTGTCAATGACCATGGAAGGGTGCTTATATTTTGGCTGTCTCCATTTCTATTTCAAAGAATCACACTTTACAATGCATGGTCGGCCTTCTTAATGTCATTACAAATCTTGAAATTTTTTTCTTTATCTCGCCTTTCATCTAAGATTCGCCATAAGGTCTCTGTTACATTCTTCCCGATGTGAATTATATCAAACAAATGAACAATTTTTAGGTGCTCATAGTAGGGGAGTATATAGAATTGTTTGGGATAACATTTCATTCCTCGTCGAAGTGGCATGTTATCAATTCCTTCAAAACCTATAATGTGAATCATAAATAAAGATATTATAACAAAAATATAACCTGCCAATTAGTATAGTGAAGAAAATCCCATAAAATGATAAAATAATCCAAACATATAATGTATATTGATACATAGACAATTCAATCCATACCTTGAGAGACTATATTATATTGCAACTTCCATGCACGAGGTGTCATTCTCTGTGGTCTTACTCTAGTCTCTTCTTTCCCATTGAAAATATGTTTTTCAGTACTTCGGTACCTATGGTTCTTAGAAAGGAAGTGCATATACTCATCAAACACCTCCTTTCCTAGGATTCTTGAATGATGATATTTAATCTTAGGACCACAAACTGGATAATAAAATGTACCTTTTGTTTGAAAACCTGCAAGAGATGGAATAATTTTTATATCAATTATTTTAAGTATGTACAATGAAGGTTGAACTATTTAAAAAACATAATTGAAATGAAATTCATAAAATTAAATGAGAAGCTGATAGATACATTATCGAGGAAAGGATTCCTGCGGCTGAGGGGAGAGCAGGGATGAACAGCTAGGGTTTACTGGCTTTAGCAGGTGTTGAACTCCATGGAAGGGCACAAAGGAGGGAGCTCCACTCCCTCCTACAAGTAGGCCATGGCCAGCCAAGGTAAGAAACCAATAGAAATGTCAGAGGTCCTACAGAAGAAGGGAAAATGAGCATGGAATAGGAGCTAGAGGGAAACAAATCAAGGGAGAATAATAGCATAAAAGAAAAGGAGGAAGAAGACAAGGAACGGGGGGAAAAAAACAAAGCACCAAAGGGACCATGTAAACCCAAAGTTGAGGTCACACCCAGAGTAGCTCTGAATGATCCTGCTTTGCAGGCACACAGGGACCACATGCGGACATATGCTATCATTTGTAAATCCATGGGTTTATGGCTCATGGAAAAGGAATTATAGACATGGATTATATACCACTGGAAACCAAAAGGAAGCATTGACCTATATCTTGGGATAAAGGGATTCTTTACTGTGCTCTTCACAAATATTGAGGATAAAGATAGGGTGTTTGAAGGAGGGCCCTACTTCTATGAAATAGTAGGTCTCTACATGCAGCCGTGGATGATGAACTTTGTCCCAGAGTGTGAGACTTTCACATCAATTCCGGTCTGGGTAAGAATCTACTCCCTCCCTCTTGATTACTGGCAAATGGAATCATTAACTTCCATAGGAAATAAATTAGGCCGTTTTGTCAAAGCTTCTGAGGCCACTAGAAGGGGAAAATACACTTCCTTTGCATGAATTTGTGTGGAGATGGATCTCTCCTGATCTCTACTTGACGAGGTTATCTTGGAAGTTTTTGATGAAGAATGGGTGAAAACAGTGAATTATGAACATATTCCATTCAGATGTCGTAGATTCCATGAGCATGGGCACCTTTTCAGGGAATACCCTCTCAATAAAATAGAAAACAAGAGTAAAGCTACCACAATGAAAGATACTGAAAGCTTCCACAAAGTGAGGCATAGAGGAAAATGGGGCAAAAGGGGACTAAAGCAACATCAAACAGAAGGGCTACAAGCCAGTCTTAACAGGTACCAAGTCCTCGAAGAAGTAGAAGAAATAATAAAAGTAGATCAAGGAATGGAGGGAAGTCTGGTGGAGAAGGAGAAAGAAGAAGACAATGATCAAACAAAGGATATTAATAAATAGAAAGAGACTATGATGAGCGATGTAGAACTAGAGATGGACTAGGAAATGACCCAGAGTGAGATGGAAATGGAGGACTATGAACTACAAGAGATTCTTGACAGAGAACACCTAGGTCTGGAAGGGTTCTTGAAACAGGGAATTGTGGGAGGGGTAGACTTGTTACCTCAAGAAGAGTTAACTAGAGTACAACAACTGTTCATATGGAAAACTCAGGCTAAAGGGTTGGATAGACAAAGAAACACTGAAAGACAGGGTAATGAAGGTGTGAAAACTATGAAAAAGACCCCAGGATTAGCACCTAGAAACCCAGGAAAGAAAAGAGGCATGAAAAAGCAGAATGAGCTATTGATGGAATGTGGAAAGCTAATGATAGATTCAGGTAAGATGAAAGACCTAACCAACTACTCCTTTACAAATATTTAATGATGAAGTTCACTTCTTGGAATATCAAGGGTCTAGGTAGTAAAAGAAAACAAAGATTACTTAGTAATAGAATGAAACAAGAAGCTCTGGATATGATCTTCATCCAGGAAACTAAATGTTTCATTCAAAAAATAAAAGAAATATATAGCAAATGGCTCAATCAATTTGAGATTCTAGAAGTCAAAGCAGATAATATAGCTGGAGGCATACTAACTCTTTGGAACCCCCAAATTATTGGCATAATAGATGCTGAGGCTTCTAGGAATTATTTATCAGTGATTATTCAGCCTGTGGGGGATAGGGAGACCTATCTGGTCATGAATGTTTATGGCCCTCATAGAATGGATGATAAACTCAAGTTTCTAGATTCTCTTGTGGATCTCAGAGAGAGACATGTAGGAATACCATGGATCATGGGTGGGGACTTCAACATGATCAAATCACTTTCGGAGAAAAAAGGGGGAACCAGAACTTTAAACAAAGGCTCTTTAGCATTTCAAACTTTTATGGATAATATGAAGCTAGTTGACATTGATTCGAGTAATGGTCTCTTTACTTGGAACAATAAAAGAGGAGGAGAGTCTCAAGTAGCCTCAAAGTTAGATAGATTCATCATCTCAGAGGACCTTATGCTCATCGATAAGGAAATGGTAACGCGAATTCTCCCCTTTGGAGGCTCAGATCACTGGCCGGTTCAACTGGAGGTTCAGGGCATTGGTACCCCTAGGAATAGACCTTTTAGATTTGAGAATATTTGGCTCACCCATCCAGATTTCATCAGCAACATTACAAATTGGTGGTTTGAAGATTTGCATATTCAGGGTACAAGAATGTTCCTTCTACACAAAAGACTAAAGCACATCAATCTCAGGCTTAAAGAATGGAACAAGAATGAATTTGGTAACATTTTTGAGGGAAAAAAAATAAGTTGAAGACAAATTGTAGGAACTCAACCAAGCCCTTATCACGGTTGGCTTTGATAAAGTCAGAAATGATCAAGCCATCAAATATCAGCAACACTGGGAGAATTTATGTAAACAAGAGGAAATTTTTTGGAGACAAAAATCTAGAGTTCAATGGCTAAAAGAAGGAGAGCGAAATACTAGATTTTTCCATAGATCCACATTGGCAAACATAGCACATAATAGAATTTCTTCAATCAAGGACGAGGGAGGGAAATTTAGTAATTCCCACGAAGACATAGAAGCTGTGTTAGTTCAGCACTTTCGTGGTATAGCAAAGGAAACCATTTCAGATAGAGAGAATTTCATTAAGGACTTAACAAGACATATACCTAGGCTGGTTTCTAGAGAGGATAATTTCAACCTCAATAGGCCAGTGATTGAAGAGGAATTTAGTGAGGTCCTCAAGGAAATGCAGAATGGTAAAGCGCCAGGCCCTGATGGTTTCAATGTGGATTTCTTTAAAGCTTGCTGGAATATTGTTAAACAGGATATTCTAAATGTAGCCGAATATTCCAGGATGAACATAACTATTTTGAAGGTGATCAACACCTCCTTCATCTCCCTGATCCCTAAACAAGTCATTGCTCAAACTCTAGACAAGTTTATACCCATAACTTTATGCAATGTGTTTTACAATATTATCTCCAAGTTTGTTCCAATAGAATCAAACCTCTTCTTCCCACTCTAATGTCTGGGGAACAATCTAGTTATGTGGAAGGCAAGAAAATTCTCAATAATATCATTCAAGCACATGAGGTGGTGCACTCACTGACTAGCAATAGGAAGTCTGGAATGATCATGCAACTAGACCTAGCCAACGCTTATGATAAGTTGAATTGGACCTATATCAGGAGGGTTCCTATTGCTTTTGGGTTTGATCATAACTGGGTTAGATGGTTTATGGCCCTGGTAACTTCTTCCAACTTTTCAATTTTGGTTAACGATTCTCCCTTCAAGACTTTTATTCCTTCAAGAGGCCTCAGGCAGGGAGATCCGCTCTCTCCCTTTCTCTTCATCCTCATGATGGAAGGACTTGGTCGGTCTATCAAGCATGCAAAATAAGTTGGCAAAATCAAGGGTCTCCAACTCTCTGAGAATGGATAGGCCTTGACTCATCAACAATTTGTTGATGATACCATGCTGCAGGGAATCCCCACGGTCAAAGAAGCTCTTGCATACAAACAAATCCTGAGTGAATTTGACATGGCTACAGGTATGGATGTTAATCTTTCCAAATCTAAGATTTTTTTCTTTAACACCAATATTGCTATTCAAAGGAATATATCCAGAATTCTAGGCTTTGAAAGGGAAATCCTCCCTTCAAAATATTTTGGAGTTCCTCTAACTACTAAACCTTTGCACAAGAGCATTTGGGAGCCAGTGATTAATAAGATGCAGGATAAAATCAGGAACTAGACTATTAGATCTTTAAACTTGGCTGGTAGGTTGGTGCTTACAAAGGCTGTTCTTCAATCAATCCCAGTTTTCATGCTATCAGCACTCCCAACACCAAAAGGAGTCTTACAACAATTCAGAACCATTCAAAGAGACTTTCTTTGGGGTAAGGGGGAGAAAAGAAAGAAATGGGCCTTGGTAGCCTGGGAAAAAATTTGCAAACCTAAAAATCATGGGGGTCTTGGATTGGATGATCCAGAGATTCTAAGCAAGGCTTTAGGGGAAAAATTATGGTGGCATTGGGTAAAAGACCCAAAGACTCAGTGGGCTAGTATCTGGAAAGAAAAATATGCCAAAAATTGGAAAATTAATGATTACATAAGGATGTCTGGAAGTATAAAGGGCTCACACATCTGGAATAAGGCTTGGGAGAACAGAGGCTTAGTACAAAAGAATAGCTTCTGGGAAATCAAAGAGGGAGATCTTGCTTTATTTTGGGAGGATAAATGGCAACAAGAACCTATACTGTTAAAAGAGGAATTTTTGGACCTCAAGAAAGAGACATAAACCATAGGTTTATCTAGGGTAAAATATTTTTGGGATCAAACCAATAGTGCAGGAAAATGGAGAACCTGGAGGAACATTGATTACAAGGATGACAGTCCCTTGAAAAGAAAAGTAGAGGCTCTTATGAATGTTAGAACAAAGGAAGATTCTAATAATAGGGGGCCATGACCAACTTAGATGGGGCAACAATAATGACGTTACCTTTAATCTTAAGGAGGCAAAACACATACTCCTTGAGCTGGATTCTCATGTTCCGGATAGGATTTGGCAGAACCTATGGAGGCATCAAGGCTGGATGAAGATTAAACTCTTCATGTGGTTGGTTCAACACAAGAAAATTTTGACTTGGGATAACGTTCAGAAGAGGGGTGTTCTGGGGCCTTCCAGATGCCAGTTCTATGAGGCCCAAGAGGAAAATATGGAGCACGTTCTCAATAATTGCATCTTCACCTCTAGGTTGTGGGATTCTTTTGCCACCATTTTCCAACAGACCAACAGGGATAGAGGGAGTATTATCAATACCCTAAACAACTGGAGGTGAAACTTTTCTGATAACGAATTTCTTAGATCAACGTGGGCTCTTACGCCAAGCTTCATTATATGGAGTTTCTAGAAATAAATGAACAATAGAATCTTCAAAAATGAAAAGAGACCTCCCAATGTCTTTTTGAGTAGATATTAAAACATCTTAAGGAGACGGTTGGCACTTTAGTGAAAAATCCCCCTAAGAATTCACCTTCAGTTTCTGAAATGAGGATACTCCAACAGTTGGGTATGTAGGGGATTATTCCTCAGGGTCTGAATAGGAAGGTAAGGAAAATGGACACTGAGAAGGATTACTGGTATCCTCCCCCTCAGGGTTTTTTGAAATATAACATTGATGGGGCTTCCAAAGGCAACCTGAGCACTGCTGGATTTGGAGGGGTGTTAGGGGATGAAAATGGGACTATCCTTTTCATCTTCCATTGCCATTTAGGTAGGACCACTAACAATATGGTAGAATTAATGGCTCTGGAGCAATGTTTAGAATTACTGGAGCAGGATAATCACCAAAATGTGATTGTTGAAGCTGATTCTGAGTTAATCATTAACTCGGTCAAGAGAATTAGTTGTGGCACGGAGTTGGAGAAGGTCTCAAAACACTGGAGGATGATCCAGGTCTTTCAAACGGATCCAACACCACCTCCTTGGCCTTGGCATATTAATTTTAATCATGTGAGAAGGATGGCCAACAAACTGGCAGATATTCTAGCCAATCAAGGAGTGCATTGTACCATTAGCAGGGTCTTGATGGGTTGGCAAGGGTTGCCTTAGAACAGACTTAAGGCACATTTTCATGACCAGGCGGATGAAGACATGATGGTGTTTCGAAACAAAGCCCTGGAGGCGAGGTCTAGATGATTTGGAATCATTATGATTTGCTATTTTTTCCACAGTCTGGTCCTCCGAAGGTTGCTCGGCAGACTCTGCTTCTTGGGTAGTTGGCCGGAGGGATGGAGCTTCATTTTACATGGGTTCATGAAATGGCACAGAGGGGATGGTGTGAGAGGCCAGAATATCCCAGATTTTCTTCATATGGACACAATACCGCTCGCGGGGTGGTATTTGGTTTATCTTTAGCCTTTCAAACTGGAAGCGGTTTTCATGAAATGGGAGCGATTCCACTCACCACGCTACACATGGCAGACGGGAGGGAATGACTACCACCCTCATCGAACGCTAACTATCGGTGCTTTAGACCTATGCGATATGATCCTCATCCGTCAGATCAAGCACAGAGGATTAACGGTAAGGAATAAATGAGCATGTAAGTGGGTCCAAGCGGTTAATCGTCGGGCTTCTAGGTATTGCGATGTGTTCCTTAGCCGTTGGATCAGGCAATGAGTTTTGACGGTTGAGATTAAGGATACAAGTCCAAAGGAGGATTATTTTCTGTTCCTAATGGAAATTGAATATTTTGAGTATTCCATTTGTTCGTGGATTATTCCCCCATTCGAACCCGATTTCCTGTAATTTTGGTCCCTTTTTCGGTTTTCTGTGGGTTGAACGCTTGGCCTCGACACTGTTTGTCTTTTGAGGGTCTTGAGGTTTGGTTGGTAGGGTTTAGGTTTTTTACCCTTAACTCGATACCCTTGGTTTTTAGAGATTAGTTTTTCCTTGGTCAATAGTTCCACGTTGACTGTTGTATTTTATGTAATTTATTTCCCGATCTAATGATAAAGAAGGTATGACTCTTGCTTTAGCAAAAAAAATAAATTCATAAAATTAAACATTATTAAACTACAGGGTAACGTTATAATATACCATAGAAATGTGTCAGCCCTGGGGCATCATGGATTGTCCATTTAAGCATTGCTTGGAATCCAAATTCCCTTTGTGCAACTACTGGTCTAGAGATATCATACATAGTGACACCTTTCCATAACTCCACTAGCTCATTGATAAGAGGCTTGATATATGCATTCATATATTTGACTTGGTACTTGCCTAATTGATTGAACATACAATACATAATTACTACATATATGAGTAAATAAAAAAATTATACGACATAATTATAAGGCATAATTCAACATATATGAGTAAATTAACAAAAAAATATACGACATAATTATGAAACAAATAAGAAAAATGAGATGTTATTGTGATAAAATTTTTTATTCTAAACAAATTAATACATGGAACAATCATTGTCAACATTATGTGCTCCCTCTTTATTGACTTCCACAGAGGAATGTTATTGTTGATAAAATAAAGGGCCACCGAGTAAGTAGGTCCGGCCTCTCCAAATGGATTGAAACCGTTAGCTACTAATGAAAGCCTAACATTATGAGATTCTCGTTTAAACTTTATCCACTTTTCCTCTATATTTCTAAATGTAGATACATCTGTAGGCATTTCAAGAACACCATCTTCACTTCTATTCCTTACATGGTAATTCGTAACTTTTTCTATGCATTTGCACCTGAACAATTGCCACAAATGTGGAATTATGGGAATATAATGAGGAACCTTGGGAGGCACAATTTTTTTTTACTTTATCGGTTTGATATCTACTCTCATCACATTTTGGGAATATGTATTTCAATGCATGTTCTTTAAAATAGAGAATATCATCATTAGGGAATGCATGAATAGTTTGATACTCCATTCGAATATATTTCATAATGGCATGTAAATATCTGTACATACGAGGTAAAACATTTGACGGTGGTAAAATAAATTCACCTAATAATCTACAACATAAAAAAATAGTATTGGTTAATGTACTAAACAATCAATCGTACATATTGCATCCAAATGTTACAAATTAATGAAATAATGCATATCAACTTACTAACATTAAAACGACAGAAAAAATAATTTCTTTATCATGTATATAGTACTAAATATCACAAAATATAATACATACCTATTGTAGCAACTACAACCACCCTCCAAAATTTTGCCTTTGCTTCATTTTAGAGCCTCCCTCTTTAAATCTTAGTAGCTTGTCTTGCACTGCTCAGATACTTGTGCTTTCATTTGAATTTATCTTTTTCTTTGAAGCTTGTGTTTTTTCACTTGCTTTTCTATCTAACTACAAGATGACCCCCATGACTTGGTTTCATTTGGTTCTTACATTGCCTTGGAAAGCTGCCCAGTCCTAAAGGGCATCTAACCTTGCTCTCAAGAATTATGTAGATTAGCCCAATAGTGAGCTTCGGCTCCACAACTGTGCAAACCCTGCTGACAACTTGTCTTCAGCTAGAAACTATGCAACACATGAGTGGCAACAAGAGCCACTCAGCCTAGGAATTGCATATAAGTATTCCCTCAGCCGCTGCTCGATGCATGTGCTGAAAGGTTTCCCGGTTCCCTCTAGAATTGTGCAATTTCTCCATGCATGCATGGTAGCCCTTCCCAAAAAATAAAAAATAAAAAAGCATCCCTAAAAATAGGGATCTATTTTTAGCACTGGGAGTTACGTTTGAGTTAATTTTAGAAAACTATTGCCACTTCTTGCTTTTTCCTAGATTTTTGGCATGCACATAATAAATCCTAAATCAATAAAATCTATTTAATGGATGCCTTCAGAGCTCATTTCACATTTGATCTTAGATATTCGGCATTCTTGAGGCACCTAGGAACCTTCGACACGATTGACACAACGTTTCTCAGTAAGTTTTTCTTTTCAAGTTTTTCGCTGTTTTTTCTATCGCTTTTGTTTCCTTGGCTTGTGTGAGTGTTGTTTTCCATGTTTTATTGAATGACCACTGGTGTTTTAGTTTTTTTTTACTTTTAGAATTGTTGTTTCAGGTTTTGAATTTCCTTTCTTAAGCATCGCATGCATAACACTATTTTTGCACTAACACTTGTCGTTGCAGTGACTCTCCTCACAAGCTTCGTTGTTTGTCCATTTGACTGATTTCTGCACTTGATTTTATTGCATGCATGACCATTCACTTAGATATGAACCATCCTTTGCTCATGCATTCAAATTTACTCATTTTCAAGTTTCCCTTTTGGCAGATCTAAGTTGCCTTGGCTCAGATCTAGCTCTTCCGAGCATGCACTGCACATTTTTGGAACTTAAGGATTTGCCTTGGCTCAAGGAATTGTGTAGAGGTTGTTAGTCACTGGCTACAGCTATGCTTTGCATAGTTCTAGGAGTCAGTCCCGAGTCTTTCCCATTGGGATTGTGCAATGCACAGTCCCAACCAACATCAATCCAAACTGAATTGCGCATTGTGTAGTTCCAGTCCATAACAAGCCATATTGGACTGCGCTCTGCATGGTTCTAGTCATTAGTACCTCTCATTGGCAACTGGGACTACGCAATGTGTAGACGCAACTGATAGTCTCTCACCTCTGAGAGTCACAACAATGCAATATTTCCCAACAATTGTATAATTTGTTGCATGATCAATCTCTGAAGTGCTTTGTGTTTTTAAGCCGAAATTTGCTTTCCGTGAGTGTCTGCTCTGTCTCTAGGTACAACAATTGTTGAGAAACTTCTCAACAGTAGAGGTAGTATGGTTTCCAAGACATATGGATCAAAGGATACTGTAGAGAGAAGCACTGGAGAAGTAGTTGAATAAGTTCTAATGAACTTTCCCATCTATGCAGACACACAACTGTTCATAGAGAAGGACATGAAGATTAGATGGCAAGAAATAAAGGACATATTTTCAAGTAGCTTCAAGGAAGAACTGGAAGATTAAAAGGTCTATGTCAACATTCACAGGTTAGTCCTGTATAGGGTTGCATGCAGGTACCCTGCCTTCCCATGCACGGATATCATTCACTAGATTGTCTCACATACCAATCCTAAGATGATGACACTAAGAAATACTAGTGCAACACAGCTTGCCACCTTCAAGATGGAAAACTACCATCAGATGTACCACTTTCCGCAGTCGGTGAGTTACATGGATGCACTGTTCTACACTCCCAACAATAGTGTGAACACTAGAGACATCATGAAGGATTGGGTAAAAGAGCCATTGAAGTTTAGAGTGACACCCAACCAGGTCTACAAGACGAAGTCAATTAGGAAGACTTACCAACTCTTAGTCATCTTTGCATGCCACTTATATGGTTAACAGAGCACAAAGACCTTTCTACTCAGTTGGGTGGTTATGTTGGATTAGTTGGCAAATGAAAGAAGGCCATTCAATTTGTCTGACATGTTGGCTCTTCAAGCGAAAGTGAATGTGTCTATTGCCCAAATTTTGCCTAAGGATGAACAAGCAAGATTCTATATGTCCGCATACCTGCTTGATGCATTCTGTTTCTAGTAGAAATTCCCTGACATGGGTTGGACATGGACACCATCAGAGGATGATGTGAACATCTATTGTAAGTTTCTTTCTGAGTGAAACTACCAAGGAGTCATGGCGAGGCTATTTGACCACTTCATCACCCCAATGTACATGATGATATTTGAACATGATCCACCTTGCATGTCCCAAGAATTGTTGCAGGCATTGCTTAACATTGCAGATTGGTATTCCTCACCCAGTGGCACATTCATCAGAGTGTTTGGTGTCAAGAAGCCTTCGCATGAGCTATCAAGGTTTGCATGGATAAGCTGGTCATGCAAGAGGTTGTGTATCATATCTCCATAGGGTTATCAACAAGATTTCATAGGAGGAAGAAGGCACCATTGCCTATTCTTCCTTTGTGGATTGGGTTGTACGAGATTCGTATCTTGAAGGATGTGGATGATGAGGTTGAGGAATTGAAGAAGTTTGGGTTCGACACCAAGAGTTTTAATCTGTATGATCCCCAATGGATATGGAAGAACCACTTTGCGAAGGTGTATTACCCATGGATCCATGGGGCGTGTCATTTGCTAGAGGAATATCCTTGGAGGTATTGTTACAACTCCTATAGGCTCAATGAACTGGTCAACATAGCTGTAGAATGGAAAGAAACACTGCAAGAAGAAGAACCACAGGAAGTAACAACAATAGTAGCAATGAGGAAAAAGCTAACACAAGACAAAGGCAAAAGGAAGATTGTTGAGAGCAGAGAGGCTGAGCAAATATACAAGTTTAGAGAAGATCCTATTATTGAGAAGCTAGCTTTGGAGATAGAGGTGAAGAGGCAACAATGTGAAAGGAGAGTAGAATGGAGAAAGAGGGAGAAGTAAAGGTTAGAATATGCAGAGAGGAAGTCACAGGAGATGAAGAAGAAGCTAAATGCAGAGCAAGAGTTTAGGAGGAGAGAAAGGGAAGAAAACCAGAAACAGGAACAGGAAGAAAGACAAGGCACATTGATAAAGAAAATTGCGCCTATATAGGTTGAGACAACAGAGTAGGCAGCAGATGAAGAAGAGGGTGAGAAGGTGTAGGCTTAGGAACTCGTTCCATAGGTTGAGTAGATGGTTGAGGCAACAAACATGTATACGAAATAGGAGCTAAAAGAGCAAGACATCAATCTCATGCTGAAAGAATCTGAGGGTGCACCACAGTCTCTGGTACCTCCAGAATCACAACTAGTGCCGAGCGAGTAAGGAGATGTTGTTCGCCTTGACGATGATCCGAGGATGGATGTGTACAATATGTCATGTGATAAGAAAACAAGCATAACAACTCCCGTATGATCAAACATCACCTACTCACATATAGGAAAGAGTGATTGTGTCAGATGTTAGAGGACATCCAGCTGCCATATCTAAGGATTCTAAGGCTTATGAATAAGCCATGAGTTTGACGACCAAGTTCTTGATAACAGAGAATGATCGGATGGCAAAGGACTTGCAAGAGGCCAGGAAAAGAACATAGTAGTCCACAAGATCCACTATGGGAGAAATGAAGAAAGAAATACTTGCAGAGATATCAACTTTGGATACCACCATGTGGACGTTGTATAACAGTTGTCCATCTATACATTTTTCAGTAGCAGTGCATAAAGACAACCCAAACTCTCAAAGACATACACGCTTCCAATGCACATGTACATGAATGGACAATTAGCCTATTAGGTACAAAGGGGCCCCACTTTACTTTCACAAGATGATGAAGCTACAGATAGAGCTAGACAAAGCATAGATTCAGATGTTGATTTGAAAATATGAACAACTCCCTCTGCTCATCACCTACATTGAGGCTTCCTATGAACAAGTGTACATGATACTGGATGTCATAATGAGGACAAACATGATCCATTCGATCAAAACCGTCACTCAAGCCATGACAAAGAACCAAGTCATGCTGGAGATCGATGGGTACATAGAGAAGTTGATGCGTGAAGCCACCAGTGATGACTTGTAGCTAAGTGTAGAGAACATTCATAAGTACATCGGTGGTCCATCCACACTCAGGACAGTGCTGTGGATGCTTTAGGATGAGATGGACAAAGGTTTTAGAACCATATATCCAGAAGCCATGGAGGCAAGAGTCTGCTTCGATAAATACATCACCGAACAGTATGGGGACACGATAACATAATACCAAGTTTGGTATCAGTTTTTTACCAAAGACCACCATGAGGAAGTTACCGAGTTGGTCTTTCCCCAAGACCCCAAGTGATGTTGTTTGTCTTGTTAGGCTGACTCAAGTCTATGTTGTCCCACATGGGTATATGTGGAAATTGTATTATCGTAAATATGTTGTAAGTGAAATTCCAAGTGTCACTAGTGGAATGTGAACAATCATTATGTAATGTGAAGACCCATGAGGGTAGTCCAAGAGTTAAAGGGGAATGTCAAGGGTCACCCCACCCTTTACTATATATAGAACCTCATAACTCATAGTACATGCTTTTGGGAGCCAAGGTTTTGGCTAGGCACTGCTTAGACGAGGCTTGGAGAGTATTGTGACGTGCCTTGGCTTCTCTATAACGTAGAGTGAGTACATCTCTTTGGAGGAGCAGGCAATGTTGACTGCAATGTTCCACTATTGGGGCTAGTGGCTGTCAATGGTGTATGTATGGATGGAACTTTTACTTAATAATATATAACAGAGCCAACACGTTTTCATGCATATGTTTTTATTGTAGATGGACTATTTCAGTTGCTTTAGCAATGTATGTTATTTAACTTACGCATTTGTGTATGAACTATTTTGTATGACATTGTTTGAATCTTGTTGTAGACGTGTTGTTGGTTTAACCCATAACTTTGGTTTGTGGACTATCTACTTTCCATCTTGTGATGTCATTTCACTCATGTTTTCCGTTAAGGCTGGGTACTATTACAAACTTCTAAGGGACACACTTCCTTTCCCCTTTGTGTGTTAGAATCCCCATCCATCTCACTTGACTTGCTGCAAGGTCACACACTTGTTTTCGAAAAAGTTATCATACTTACCTTTGTGTGCTACCGTAGTCAAGGCACTAATCTACTACCCACTATTGGGACTCCTACTCCAAACTGTCTAAAGTCTAGTTGGGACTTCTTACCAATGCGATCCCCTGACATGTTGGTGGGTCCAACACCATCAACGTTTTTAGTGCTAGGAGGAGGGCTAGATGACAAGATGAGTCCTCAAAGTCTATTTTGAATCTCTGCACATCATTCATGACTTAGATTACAATCTCAACTCCGACATTTTTTTCTCATGCACATGATTTCGAAGTGTTAGAGGACATCATTGATGACTTGTCACAAATTAAGTATGATGGAGAAGGTGGAATAGCCCTGCTAAGGAACAAAGTTTCCTTCACAAGCTTTTGCATAGGAATGAAGTCCCCTTGGATGACATTGCCTGTGGGATGTTCACTTACACACTTGATGGGAATGTTGACGAATGGTATCACACATTTCCCACAACATCTATTCACTCATATGATCACTTGATCGGAGAGTTAATCCGTGCTTTCTATCATTATGAATGTAAAGAACTCAACAAAAAAATTATGGAATTACGAAAAGCCCCCTATGAATCTATTACGCAAATTTAGCCGTGCTTATTGAATCTTGCTTTTCAAATCCATGAAGATGAATTTGATTAGAAATTTCTCAAAGAATGGTTTCACTCTCTTCTTCACATATATGAAAATCCTCATGAGTTAGAATCATTCGAACCCCTCCCAACATACCTCGATGTTAGAGAAAAGTGTAAAATGGACAAGGTTTCTATCAGAGGTGACCCTTCGTTCGCTCCTCATCAATCAACTCTAGTTCAGCAGGACAAGGTGGGAGAAGTTGTGAACTCATCTGTTGAAATATCACATTCTCCCACCCCACCCGATCTGAATATTTGTGCAGATTTAGAATGCAACCCTGATGGTTGTCATGAGGTCTTGTCTTCTACACCTCCATCCTGTGGTTCCTTTGATCCTCCAGATTATACAGTGTGGTGTTCACCTATTCTAGACTCCACCTCTGTTGTTCACGAGGATCAAGTTGTCGATGGAGTCAGTGTTGAGAAGCCAACCTATGCTGTAATTTTTGATGAGTATGTGTGGGAATCTAAAAAAGAACCTACAGTGAAGGATGATCTCCTTTCGACCACACCTCATTCACTTTTTCCTGAAATATTTTGTGATTCTACCATTTCCGGTTTTTCTTGTGAAAATTCATATATGAATGTTTCTAATTCCAATCATTCATAGGACACACAGGATGTTAGCCCATCATTTGATTGTGGACATGACAAATATTTCTTTTCAAATCCACCTAATATGTCATCTTTTCTTTCTGGAAGTTTAGGGGGGGGAGAATTTTTGTTTCTCATCAACCCCTCTATACGATTCGTCAGATCATGAGGACGTTGATGTACATCTTGAATTTTTTGATCGTGGCTGTCGTGATCCATTCACTCACTCAATTGATCACGATGTTGATTCACTTTCTATTGATATTTCCAAGCCACTGGTCTTTGCTTATCTACCTACTAATGAAGTGGAAACCCCTTAAGCTCTCGAGGCATTTCAGCCTGAGTTGGAGTTTATGTCAGGTTCTCATAGTCTTGAGGTCAGTTCCACTCCCAAAAATAAATTTGTTGAAACACCTAGGCTCCTCATTATAGGTTTTAACACCATAAAGAAATTACCTGCATACGAATTCTAAAACAAAGAAAATAAACAATGCAAGAGCATAACACATAAAACAAATATACACAGAGATTTTCCAAAAACAAAATTTTCCAGGGCGTTGCCCTAGACCCCATAAAGTGGGGTTACTTGCACCCCTCAAACCCCCTGTGACCCCCCCCCCAAACTACGCCATTGGCGCAACGAAGGGGGGGCTCTGCCCCCCTTCTAACCACCTAGTTAACTATGTGGGCTAGTTGTGGAAAGAATATAACACAACCCAACATTCTCCCACTTGTTGTTTTCTTTCCATAGGGGGCCACAAGAGAGCTTAGTCATTTATCCAGCCCTGCAATGCCCATTGTTTCTCTACACCAAGAGAACTTCTCAAAGCTCACAGATTTTTTCAATGCATCTATAGTATTCTTCAAAGTGTCCACCTTTAATAGCAACACTGTTTTGTCCTCTATCATATCCCTCACAAAGTGATACTAAAAATAAATGTGCTTTGTATTTGAATGATATGCAGGGTTTTTTGCCAAGAAAATTTCACTTTGGCTATCACAGTCTATCCTTATAGCTCCCTCTACTAACCCCATACTTGAACACAATCTCTGCAACCAAACTGCCTCCTTGCTTGCATGAGTGGCTGCCATGTATTCTACCTCTATAGTTGATAGTGCCACTATAGATTGTTTCTTACTCATCCAATTGACTGCACCTCCAAATAGGTTGAACACATACCCACTTGTAGATCTTCACTGATCCATATCTCCAGCCCAACCTGCATCAACAAAGCCATGAATATCCAACACTCTGTCCAATCCTGGTCTTCCTTGGTAGCACAAACCATAATCACTAGTGCTACGCAAATACCTGAAAAATCGCTTCACTGTTGTCCAATGCTCCTTCCCTGGTTTTGACATAATTCTGCTCAATACTCCCACTACATGTGCGCTGTTTGGTTTAGTACAAACCATTGCATACATCAAGCTACCGACTACACTTGCATATGGAACACGGGAGATGTACTCTTGCTCTTCTCATGTCATTGGACACTGTTCAACAGATAACTTCACACCTACAGGAATAGGAACCTTCACCTATTTAATATCTTACATATTAAAACTCTGCAGTATTATCTTGACATACTTCCCCTGATTTAACCATAGCTTCCTCTTTGCATGATCTCTTTTAATTTCCAAGCCCAAAATATAGTTTGTAGCACCAAGATCTTTCATGTCGAATTTGGAGGAAAATTGGGTCTTCAAATCCTGGATAATTTCTTTGTCATTTCCAACCAGCAACATATCATTCACATATAAGACCAGATAAATAACATGGTCACCAATTAATTTAAAATACACACAATGATCTTCTTTTCTTCTGGTGAAGCCAAGTCCCCGTATAAATGTATCAAATTTCTGATACCACATCCTTGGTGACTGTTTTAACCCATACAAAGACTTCTTTAACTTGCATACTAGTTCTTTCTTACCCTTCACCACAAAGCCTTCAGGTTGCTTCATGTAGATTTCCTCTTCCAAATCCCTATGAAGAAATGTTGTCTTCACATCCATCTGTTCTACCTTAAGATCAAAAGCAGCAACAATAGATAAAAGTAATCTAATAGAAGTTACCTTAGCAACAGTAGAAAAAATATCACCAAAATCAATTTCTGGCACCTGGGAATAACCTTTTTCTACCAACTAAGCTTTGTATTTATCCACCTTTCCTTCTGCATTTGTCTTCTTCTTGAACACCCATTTGCTGCTAATGGGTTTCCTTCTAGCTGGCAACTCCACTAGATCCCAAGCCTCATTTTTGTGCAAAGATGCCATTTTATCAACCATGGCCTCTTTCCATAGTTTTCCATCCTCTAAATCTACTGCTTCCTTCACAGTTTTGGGATCATCATTAGTAATAGATAAAGAAAAATTTGAACAGAAAGCAGATGGACTATACCTTTCTGGCTGCCTTATTTCTCGAACTGATCTTCTCACACCCAGAGTTTGTGGCTCTTCATATTCTGATTTGTCCTCTATTGTAGAGTCTGATTCTTCCTTCTTAAGCTCAAACTCTATCTTCTCATGTTCCTTTGGTTGGAATTCATGTTTAATAACATATTTTACCTCTCTGAACACCACATCTTGGCTGTACACAACCTTCCTTGTTACTAGGTTCCAAAGCTTATAACCCTTTAAATCATCCTTATACCCAATAAAGATGCACTTTTCAGATTTACTATCCAACTTGGTTCATTTCTCCTTTGGAACATGTACATATGCATCACATCCAAATACCCTTAGATGTGAAAGAGAGGGCTTCTTACCAGTCCATACCTCTTGTGGAGTCTTATCCTCCAACACTGATGAGGGTGATCTTTGGACCAGACAACATGATGTCTCCACTGCCTTTGCCTAGAATTCTCGTCCTAACCTAACACCAATGAGCATGCTTCTTGCCCTTTCCATCAACGTCTTGTTCATTCTTTCTGCAACTCCATTTTGCTGACGTGTAAATGGATTAGTCTTCTGCCATGCTATACCACACTTCTTACAAAATTCTTCAAATTCCTTACTGCAAGACTCTCCACTTTATCTGTCCTCAACACCTTTATCCTCTTCTCTGTTTGGTTTTCCATCAGAGCCTTAAATTCTTTAAACCTGTCAAAGACTTCAGATTTCTTCTTAAGGAAATATATCCATGTATTCCTTGAAAAGTCATCTACAAATGATACATAGCACACATACTTACCCAGTCATGGAACCTTCATAGGTCCAAACACATCACTGTGCACAAGCTCTAATATTTGTTTCACCCTCTTACCACCAGAGGGCAAACTCACCCGATTCTGCTTCCCATATACACAATTTTCACATAAATCAAAATCCAGAGAGCTATTACTCATACCTTCTACAATACCTTTACCATGACGTATTTGAAGGCCCTTCTCTCCAATATGTCCAAGCCTTTGATGCCACAACATGGTCTTCTCTCTAGAGACCACTAGATTTTCTACTGCACTTTTAGGAACCACAGAACTATTGCACCCATCAACAATAGTGCTACCTTGCAGCTTGTATAGAGTTCCAATTTGAACTCCCCATGTCAATACCAGTGCCCCCCAAACCATCTTGCAGGTTTCCTTCTTGAACACTATTTTTACACCTGCATCATCTAGCTTGCTTATAGATTTCAGATTTCTAGCCAATGCAAGAATATGCAGAACACTCGAAAGTTTTCTAACCCTTCCACCTTCTAAATTCAACTTTACTTTTCCATGACCAATGGTTCTAACCTTCCTATCATCCCCTAAGAAGACATCACCACCATCGTATTTCTCATAGTTGCAGAACCACTCTCTATGGGGAGTGAAGTGAAAAGGTGCACCTCAGTCAATCAACCATGCCTCATCATCTACATTTGTACTTGAAGAAGCCAAGTACACATCCCCACCTTCATCTGAGGTGGTTTTTGCCTCTGAAGAAGGAGCATGATCAGATCCCTTTCCTTTATCAGGAGCTTTAGATTTATAGTCCCTTTTGTAGTGCCCTTCCTTTCACTGTTTCCAGCACACCACCTTTACATGTTTTCCCAGAGATTTAGATCTCCCTCTAGATTTAGACTCCCACTTGATGACTTATTTTTGTTTCTGTTCTGGGACTGTCCTTGTACAGACAAGGCATCACCATTCTAGCTCTCCATATTTTTCCATCTCATCTCCTCCGTCAGCAAGGGTGAGACTATTTCATCAAACTGTAAGGCAGTTGCATTACTACCTATTGCAATAACCAAACTATCCCACGAATCTGGTAGAGAACACAAAAAAATAATGCACTTATCTTCATTTGAAATTTTAATATCAACAGATAATAACTGACTTACCACAGTATTAAATGCATTCAGATGCTCTACCACCGAGTCTCCATCTTTCATCCTCAGGTTATACAACTTTTTCCGCAGGAACAATTTGTTCACGAGAGACTTAGATTGGTACAAATTCCCTAACTTGTCCCACAAAGCCTTCGCCATAGCTTCCCATGATACTGTTAGGATTCCAAGAAACTCTCCTAGGTTGTAGCTCAGAGATGCCTGGTAACATATAAATTCAACTATTGTTGCAATGGATGAATGGAAGGAATGATGCTTGTCCAAGCTAGATAACCACTTCTACTTTGTTTCACTCCAGACATGCGTGAACACCCCCAAGCTACAAGGCTTTAGACCACCAACTACTCACAGTTTAGAGATTGGGTGAATATGGAGAATACTGACCACACCAGCAGATGCACAAGACCATGTGATGGACGGCTGCAACTAGTAAGAAAGTCTGAAAATCTAATCTACTAATGCACAGATAGGATGATAGCTCTCCTGCATTAGTTAAAAAGAAACCTGGACCACCTATTCAATGATGCATACAAGACTCTAACATGGAGATAGGATGACAACTATCTAATGCTAAACATCAAGAAGTTAAGAACATAGCATATCAGGCATAACTTAGAATAGAGGGAAATGGAAAGTGAGTAGTTAACAGCAAAAGAAGCTTGTATTAGTTAAAAATGAAGACGAGACACTGCAAGTGACAAAATATCTACAGTCTCCAGAAGTTGAACTTTACATCAAATGCCAACCATCAACCCTGATTACATCTTGTTTCTGGGTATTTATAGATTTACATTACAAGGGAACTTGACCAATTTAGGTATGGAGGGGTCATAATTGACCACCAACTGCATTTAACTTCCTGATGGAGTCTTTGACTGCATTTGCTTGTTGTAGTGGAAGAATTCGATCTGTTCAGGTGTTTTGATGTACTCTTAGGCAGTTGGAGTGCTCGTACCAATAGGATTCCATAACTGATAAATGTAGTCATAGGGTCATGGTCTATCATTTTCTCCCTTGGCCATGCTATCTGCTAAACATGGTTTTTGGGGTTTGTCAGTGACTGGTACTGGTAGGCTAGTTATCTTCCTTCTCATGCAAGAAGAGTGGTCAGAGGATGTGAACTGCATGGGCGAGTGGACGATATGGATGAGAGGAAATAATAGCTGTCGGATAGAAAAAATGGACGGTAGAGATGGCTCGGCGGAGGCTATTGACTGAGGTAAGAGCGGGGTGAATGAGGGCCGTTGGATCTTAGGCGGACAGATCAAACAGTGATCGGGCGATGGAGCTACACATGCGTTAATGGGTGGGAGTGGTTTGGTTGAGCGGTAATGGTATTGATCGCACCGCTTTCGGGCATAAAGCGATAAAAGTACAGGACCGCACGATTCCACTTAACAGCTGACACGTAGCAGCAGATGAGAGAGAAAAACTACTCTCATTACATGCTAACGTTTGCGTGAGTTACGGGTGCGATAAGTGCAAAGGCCATTAGATCTCAGTGTAGATGATCTGATGGTGGGGATTTGTGGAGCAGGTTGCCTTTATCGGGCACAATCAGAGCCATCGGATTGACGGGAGGAAATCAACGACGGGGAATTGATGAAAGGTTTTAGCAAGCATGCGAGGGCATATGGGAGGGTTTTATGAGGGTTTGGGCCTTTGGCTCTTGGGGCTAATGCCAAAGGGGTTAATTTGATGGGTTTTTAGGAGAAAAAGAGAGGAATGGAGGTGGGGGAGAGGAAGCGAGGTGGAAGAAAAAGGAGGAATGACCAATTGTGAGCTTTCTTTTGGACACAGATCAACAGATCATGCTTCTCTCTATCTGTAATGAGTCAAAACTGCATAGCAGAACTAGTGTTCCATTGGGCATGGAGCCCACATTAAAGCCTGATAAAGAAAACATATTTACAACATTAAGGCCTGAAGACCTTAAACAACATAAACTTTCAATAACTGCCCATTAACTGGGCCATCAAAAACTGTCTCTCGTTCCACACTTTGCAGCATGAAAGTGTAGTTGCCCTGGATTTGAGAAATGAAAAAGGTCCAAAAAAGAGCATCAAACTTCCCATGTGGGTTTTTTTTGATCAATTTGAGCACTCAATTTCTTTTTTTTATTTTGATTCTTCTTTTGATTAGAAGAATCCATAATTGATATAATGAAAGAATTTTGCCAATTGAAGATTTGCCAATGAACTTTGCCACATGACATGATCTTCCTTGATCTCTTGCAATTCTAGCTAAAGGAAGGGTTAGGGTGGGCATAACGGAGCTAAGGAGTTTAACTGCATGGGAATAGGCCTTAGCTTGAAGAGGGAATACTTGTGGATTTCTTGACAGTCACTCTGTTAGCCCACAAAGCATACTTCAGCTTGGAATCCCAGTTCCTTTTGTTGTCCTCTAGCAGCTTTTTGATTATCCTTATTAGGCTCTTATTGGATGATTCTGCTAGGCCATTACCTTGAGGGTAATATGAGGTGGAATGCACCAACTTAATGCCCATTGAGTCACAGATGTCCACCAATTATTTTGCCCTAAAAGCTACTGCATCGTCTGTAACTAATTTGTGTGGACAACCAAACCTGGTAAAAATGTTTTCTGTCAAGAACTTCATGACCACATGGTGATCAGCTTTCCTAGTAGGGATGGCCTCAATCCATTTAGTGAAGTATTCAGTAGATACTAGGATCCATCTGTGCTAGCAACTAGAATCGGATTGATTTCTCCTATGAAATACAAACCCCACCGCTGAAAAGGACCACTGGCTTGAATTGGCTTCAAGGGCAAAGACATCAACTATTGTTTTCCTTCAAACCTCTGGCACCTGTCACAAGATTTTACAAATGAGAAGACATCAGAAAACAAAGTGGCCCAATAATACCCAACTCTGAGGATTTTGTGGGCTGTGGTCTTCGAATAGTGATGTTCTCCACAGATGCTGGAATGGAACTGGTGCATGACCTCCTTAGATTGTTCATTGTCTAGACATCTCAAAAGGATTCTAGATGGATCCCTCCAAAATAGCAGGTTTTCATGGATGCAATACTTGGCTGCTCTGAGCTTAATGGTTCTGGCTTGGCTTTAACTTAGGCCCGGAGGAACTTCTAGCTTTAGCAAAAATTGAACTATTGTAGAATACCATTCACAAGAAGCTAGATTTTCTACCACTGATTGGTTCTGCCCCTGTTCGACTGTTTCCTCCCCTGCTTATCTATCATCTGAGCTTGTGCTTATCAAATTCATGTCTAGCATTCTGCAATTCTCTTTAGCCATTAACTTGGCAAGGTCTTGCCCTCTGACCAGCTTGGTGGGCTTTAAGTCTATGTTGAATTCAATAAGCTTTGCAATCCATTTAGCCCTTCTTCCATCAGCGTCTGGCTGCGATAGGACATCTTTTACTGAAGCAGAGGGAACATATGAAATTACCTTGGAGTGCAGAATGTATATTTGAAAGCTTTCATGGATTTGATAAGAGCATAAGCCTGTTTTTCAATGATATCATACCTCAGTTCAACATCCCTTAAATTTTTGCTGAAAAATGCCACTGGATGCTCTGAACCCTCATTATCTTTTTGCAATAGGACTGCTGCAAGGGTGTCACTTGAGGAAAAGAAGAAAATATGGAACTCCTTGCTATAATCTGGGTTGATCAAAGCAGGAGCTTCCATAATAGCCTTCTTGATGGCTTCAAAATATCTTCGTGCTGCATTAGTCCATTTGATCTCTGATCCCTTTTTCAGCATGGAGGTGATGTGTTTTACTAATTCTGCAAAATTAGGAATAAACCTCCTTACAAAATTTATTTTACCCAAAAAGGATTGGATGTCCTTTGATCTTGGGACAGACAAGGTTTGTATTGCTTTTATTTTTTCTGGGTCAATCTTGACAGCTGCAGTAGAAACAATGTGTCCTAGTAGCTTGCCCTCTTCTAAAGCAAACTGTGACTTATTAGGGTTCACTGATATCCCAAACCTCCTACACTTTAGGAACAATTTCTTCAAATGCTGCAAGTGATCCTGGTGGCTGCTGGAATATACTATTATATCGTCTAGGTAGACAAGGACGAACTTGTCCTTCTCTCCTACAAATGCTATATCTATAGCTCTTTGAAAGGTGGCTCCAACATTCATCATCCCAAAAGGCATCTTAGAGTACATGAAAGTGCCCCAAGGAGTGGTGAAAGTAGTCTTTTCTTGGTCATATGGATGCACAACAACCTCTTTGTACCTTGAAAATCCATCCAGGAAAGACATGACTTTGGCTACTGAGACTTTCTGCAACAAATGCTCCATCTTAGGCAGAGGATAATTGTCCTTATTAGAGCATTTGTTCACTTTCTTGAAATCAACGCATAGCCTGATTTCTCCACTTTTCTTCCTAACCACTACCAAGTTGGCTACCCACTTTGAATATCTCAGAGGGACTATGATTTTGGTAGCCAACAACTTCTTGATTTCTTTTTCAATCATGGGAAGGAGAAAAGGATTTATGGGTCTTAGTTTCTACTTGAAAGGAATGGTGTCTTTCTCCAATGGGATCTTATGTTGGATGATCTTTCTGTCATAAGTGTTGAGGTCACAGTATTCCCAGGCAAAGACATCAACAAATTGCTTCATCAAGGTGCAATACTCAGAACTTTGGGCAGCAGACAAATGGGTGGACAGATTTATATACTTTGGATGATCTGGACTCCCTATGTTATGCCTATGAAATGCAGACTGATCTTCTTTTTGGGAAACCTTATGAGGAACATCATTTTGGTCAAACAACTTCTCTAAAGGAACTAACCCTTTAGGTATGTGATTGCTAGGTAGCTGTACAATACTGTCTTGGCCAATTTTGTCCTTTAGTAGGGGATGTGGACATCCCTCTAAGGTTTTATTCTCTTGATCAATTTGCATTTCATAAAATTCATCAATGACTTGTAGAAACCTACTAACTTCATCATCATCCTCAAAGACTTTCTAATGCTGGACATTATCAAGCAAGGATGGTCTATATTTTATATGGACTGCATAGACCAATCTAGGGGGCATGAGAGGGATGAACATGCTAGCAAGCACAACTAGGGAATCAAAAAGCTGATTCTTGACTCTAGGAATATATGAGATACAAAAACGATCAAAATAATCTTTAAGTCTCCATACCTCGTCTCTGTATGCTTTCAGCCTTGGGTGCTTTACTTGGAACGTTTTGTTCACTTGCTGAATGATGAGATCAGCATCTCCAAACACCTTTATGTCCCTAATTCCTGTGTCTTTGGCAGCGTTTAAGCCCAATATCGGAGCCTCATACTCTGCTATATTTTTGGTGACCTGAAAAGTGAGCTTAAAAGACATATGTGTGCTTTCTTGCTTTGGAGATACCAGCACCACTCCTGCTCCTGCAGTTTCCCTTGAACATGCATCATCAAAGAACATATCCCAAACCTATGTCCCTTCTTCTTCCATGGCCTGATCTGTCGGTTTCCTGAGCTGCACCGAGGCCTTCTGGGATTCCTCAATTTGGATAATACATGCTCCAAAATCAGTCTCCACAGCCTAAATGGGATGATTAGTGGGATTCTTCTCATCACTGATGATGTAGGCTAGCTGGGCTTCCCTATACAATCTCCTGCTTTCTCCTCCAAAAACTGGGACAGTTGCATAAGATAAGTCATTTTGTAGTGTCCCACCCAACCTCTTAATCCATCCTCTGGAAAATAGCATACCAAACTTAGGGGGAACATCTTCTACCATAATATTGATCATCATGCTCTTCATGGGTAGTTGAGTCAGGGTGATAGCCAAGTCTTTGATTAATCCCAGACATTTGACCTTCCTTGAATCAAAGGAGAATAAATTGTGATAAGGTTTGGTAATCTCAAGGCCTACCTCTTCCATGACAGCTTTGGGCATCAGATTGTGGTTGGCTCATGTGTCCAACTGACGGTTGTGGAGGTTTTTGTCATGAATGGTCAAGGAGACATAAAATGATGGGGAGCTATTATCAGAGGGTTCAGTCATTGGGCTAAGCACAACTGCAGGTTTATCATCTTGCAAATTCACATAGTCGTTGGAGGCTTGTGTGGCTTTCAGCTCAAGGGCATCAAGGATAAGCTTTCTAAACACTTCACTCTTTGCAAGTTCTAATAGAGGTACAAATATTTTTAACTTTTGGACTTCTGATTCAAAACTGGAAGAGGAAGGGAACTTATCAGGGCCTCTTACCTCTTGAGCTGGCACTTTGAGGATGACTGGATTAGCTGATGGTCTTTTCTGTTTGCTGCTCTGCTACTTTGTTGGGACAACAACTCTTTGGGCAGGATTCTCTTTGGCATTGCTTGTTCTTGACCTCAAGTTATATCTTTGCTGGTCTTCAGTTTGTAAGATAGCTTCTCTGTCCCACTCTTGGTTGTTTTGGTCCTTCAGTAATGTCTCTTCATAGGCAGCCAATGTAAAAAAGGTAGCGCTTCCCTTATCTCCCATGTAGTGAATCTCATCCTCTTCATCAAACTACTCCTCCTCCATGACCACGTTTTGGACAGGAGCCTTAACCCTTTGTTCTTCACTAGTCTCTTTACCTCTTTGAATGATCTGCAATTGTTCATTTGCTCTTCTGAATGGATTTGGATTTCTAGGAGAAAATGTATTAGGCAGCCTTTCCTTCCCAGAACTCTGCTCAACCTTCAGCTTGGATATCTTAGCAACCAATGACTCTATCATTTTAGTCATTTTTTCTATTTTAGGTTCTGAAGATGAAGAAGAAGAGGAAGCCTCACTCCTCGGCCTCCTTCTATCAGCATGACTTTTGAGTTTTTTTGCAGCCATGATATTGGATTCCACCTCTAAGGCTACATCTTTCATTTCAGCTAGAGAAGCACATCTTCTTTCTCTTAACAGCAAGCAAAAATCAAAATCAAAGGCATTAGCATAGGTGAGTTTTGCAGAGGTGGGGGTAGGCTTTACTTCAGCTGGTATCTTGCTATACATACGATTAAATCTCTTATTAAACTCAAGCAATGTCTCCCCATTTTCCCTCTTGAGGTTGCCAAACTCAGTATGGTAGTATAGCAGGTCTTTCTTATCTCCCCAATGCTTTAAAAACACATCATCTAATGCTTCAATATCTGCTATGGACCTAGGGGTCAATGATATGAACCACTTTCTAGCCTCTCCATCAAGGCTTTGGACAAATACTCTCATCCACACATCATCTTCTCTGATATCTAGGTTATCAGCATAGCTATAAAAAGATTCAAGGTGCTTTTCAATCGTTACCCTCTCTGTACCATTGAACTTAGGAATTTATTTTTGGTATTCTCCTGCAGGCATGGCATTCAAAGGAACAGGCAGGACCAAGGGTCCATACTTAGTAGCTACGATTCTCTCCATCTTAGTGGGTGCTTATGGGCCTGCCATGATGGGAATAGATGGAAAAGTACCGACAGTTGGAAAGGTAGGGAGCTGAGAAATAAATGACAAGGCTAAAGGAAACTGATGGACTATAGGGGAGGTTTTCTTTGGACTGAAGTCCAAAGGGGAACCTATTGAACAATGAGCTTTATGAATCTCTAAGGGTATTTCTTCACTGACAATGCTAGACTCTATATCTTCAAAATGAACATGCTCAGTTACAAGCCTCTCTTGCAAAGATACATAAGATTGTTTAGGCTTACTTGATCCTGATGCTCTTTTCTGTGATGCCTTTCTCTGCTTAACAATATTCTCAGGGTCAGGCACTAGGTCAGCTGGTGATTTCTGAGGATTTCACCGAGTATGCCTCACAAACTGAGCCAAAACTGTGATGTGGAGTCGCCAAAAGGTTGGTCCTCCAGCAGAGTCGCCAGATAGATGATTATAACCAAAAATGTGTCCAGACTTTGTTTATCATCAAAGCTGGATCTTTGTCGTTCTCCCAGGGAAGCTGACCTTCAATCTCCTCTCCTTGGAAATGGTGCCAATTATGTTAGGATTCCAAGAAACTCTCCTAGGTTGTAGCTCAGAGATGCTTGGTAACTTATAAATTCAACTATTGTTGCAATGGATGAATGGAAGGAATGATGCTTGTCCAAGCCAGATAACCACTTCTATATTGTTTCACTCTAGACATGCATGAACATCCCCAGGCTACAAGGCTTTAGACCACCAACTACTCACAGTTTAGAGATTGGGTGAATATGGAGAATACTGACCACACCAGCAGATGCACAAGACCATGTGATGGTCGACTGCAACCAGTAAGGAAGTCTGCAAATCTAATCTACTAATGCACAGATAGGATGACAGCTCTCCTGCATTAGTTAGAAAGAAACCTGGACCACCTGTTCAATGATGCATACAAGACTCTAACATAGAGATAGGATGACAATTATCTAATGCTAAACATCAAGAAGTCAAGAACATAGCATATCAGGCATGGCTTAGAACAAAGGGAAATGGAAAGTGAGTAGTTAACAACAAAAGAAGCTTGTATTAGCTGAAAATGAAGATGAGATGCTGCAAGTGACAAAATATCTGCTGTCTCTAGAAGTTGAACTTTACATAAAATGCCAACCATGAACCTTGATTACATCTTGTTTCTGGGTATTTATAGATTTACATTACAAGGGAAATTGGCCAATTTAGGTATGGAGGGGTCATAATTGACCACCAACTACATTTAACTGCGTGATGGAGTCTCTAACTACATTTTCTTGCTGTAGTGGAAGAATCTGATCTATTCAGGTGTTGTGCTGTCCTCTTAGGAAGTTGGAGTGCTTGTATGAGTGGGGTTCCATAACTGATAAACACAGTCACAGGGTTGTGGTATATCCTTTACTCCCTTGGCCATGCTATCTGTTAAACATGGTTGTTGGGGTCTGTCAGTGACTAGTACTGGTATGTTGGTTATCTTCCTTCTCAGGCAAGTGGAGTGGTCAGAGGACGCAAACTGCATGGGTGAGTGGACAATTTAGATGACTGGAAAGAATAGCCTTCAGATCGAAAAAATGGACGGCGAAGATGGCTCGGTGGAGGCTATCGACCGAGGTAAGAGTGGGGTGAATGAGGGTCGTTGGATCTCGGGTGGATAGATCGAATGGTGATCGGGTGATGGAGCTACACAGGCGTTAATGGGTGGGATCAGTTTGGTTGAGTAGTAATCGTATTGATCCAACCGCTTTCGGGCATAAAGTGGTAAAAGGACAGGACCACGTGATTCCACTTAGCGGCTGACACATAGTAGCAGATGAGAGAGAAAAACCGCTCTCATTGCGTGCTAACGTTCAGGTGAGTTGCGGGCGTGATAAGTGCGAAGGCTGCTAGATCTAGGTGGATATGATCTGACGGTGGGGATTTGTGGAGCAGGTCGCCTTTATCGGGCACGATGGGAGCCGTCGGACCAGCGGGAGGAAATCAACGATGGGGAAACGATGACAGATTTTAGTAAGCGCGCAAGGGTGTATGGGAGGGTTTTATGATGGTTTGGGCCTTTGGCTCTTGGGGCTAAGGCCAAAGGGGTTAATTTTTCAGGTTTTTAGGAGAAAAGGAGAAGAATGGAGGTGGCGGAGAGGAAGCAGGGTGGAAAAAAAAAGGAGGAATGACCAATTGTGAGCCTTCTTTTGGACACAGATCAACAGACCATGCTTCTCTCTATCAATAGTGAGTCAACACTGCATATCAGAGCTAACACTGGGTCCTTCTGGGGATGAGATCCTCCCTGTGAGGTCTCAAGAACTGTAGACCACTACCTTTCCTACAAAAACAAGATCAACAAAATTTCCTAGTGTTCCATTGGGCATGGAGCCCACATTAAAACCTAATAAAAACAACATATTTACAACATCAAGGCCTGAAGACCTTAAACAACATAAACTTTCAAAAACCACCCATTAAATAGGCCATCAAAAACTGTCTCTCCTTCCACACTTTGCAGCATGAAAGTGTTGCTCCCCTAGATCTGAGAAATGACAAAAGGTCCAGTCCATAGAGCATCAAACTTCCCATGGTGGCCTTTCTTTCCCTTCAGTGCATCCCATTTGAGAACCAAGTCTCTGACCTAAAAATTATCCATCTTTGCCTTTTTGTCAAAGGCTTCCTTGATTCTCTTTTGATATACTACAGACCTTTCAACCAATCAATCTCTGATTTGATGCACTTCTACCAAATCACTAATCCTCCTTGCCATGTCGTCTTCCTCATTCTGCTCTTCTTGCAAGAAATTAGCTACCAGAGGGTTAACTGCATTGGGAATATGGCCTTAGTGCCATATACTAGCTTGAATGGAGAGTTCCCTATGGGTTTCTTGGTAGTCACTCTGTCAGCCCATAAAGCATACTTCAGCTTGGAATCCTAGTTCCTTTTGTTGTCCTCTAGTAGCTTTTTGGTTATCCTTATTAGGCTCTTATTGGATGATTCTGCTAGGCCATTACCTTGAGGGTAATATGAGGTGGAATGCACCAGCTTAATGCCCATTGAGTCACACATGTCCACCAATTCTTTTTCCCTGAAAGCTGCTGCATTGTCTGTAACTAATTTGTGTGGACAGCCAAACCTGGTAAAAAAAATTTCTGTCAAGAACTTCATGACCATAAGGTGATCAACTTTCCTAGTAGGGATGGCCTCAATCCATTTAGTGAAGTAGTCAGTGGCTATTAGGATCCATCTGTGCTGGCCACTGGAATGTGGATTGGGTTCTCCTATGAAATCCAAACCGCACTCCTGAAAAGGACCACTGGCTTGAATTGGCTTCAAGGGCAAAGACTTCAACTACTGTTGTCCTTCAAATGGCACCTGTCACAAGATTCTACAAATTAGAAGACGTTAGAAAACAAAGTGGGCCAATAATACCTAGCTCTAAGGATTTTGTGGGCTGTGGTCTTCCAATAGTGATGTCCTCCACAGATGTTGGAATGGAACTGGTGCATGACCTCCTTAGATTGTTCTTTGTCCAGACATCTCAAAAGGATTCTGGATGGATCCCTCTAAAAGAACAGGTTTTCATGGATGAAATACTTGGCTGCTCTGAGCTTAATGGTTATGGCTTGGCTTGAACTTAGGCCTAGAGGAACTTCTAGCTTCAGCAAAAATTGAACTATTGTAGAATACCATTCACAAGAAGCTAGATTTTTTGCCATTGACTGGTTCTGTTACGGTTCGACTGTTTCCTCCCCTACTTGTCTGTGATCTGAGCTTGTGATTATCAAATTCATGTCTAGCATTTTGCAATTCTCTTTAGCCATTAACTTGGCAAGGCCTTTCCCTCTGACCAGCTTGGTGGGCTTTAAGTCTATGTTGAATTCAATAATCTTTGCAATCCATTTAGCCCTTCTTCCATCAGTATTTGGCTGCGTTAGGACATCTTTTACTGAAGCAGAGGGAACATATGCAATTACCTTGGAGTGCAGAATGTATATCCTGAAAGCTTTCAAGGATTTGATAAGATCATAAGCCCGTTTTTCAATGATATCATACCTCAGTTCAACATCCCTTAAAGTTTTGCTGAAAAATGCCACTGGATGCTCTGAACCCTCATTATCTTTTTGCAATAGGACTGTTGCAAGGGTGTCACCTGAGGCAAAGGAGATAATATGGAACTCCTTGCTATAATCTCGGCTGATTAAAGTAGGAGATTCCATAATAGCCTTCTTGATGGCTTCAAAAGATCTTCTTATTACATCAATCCATTTTATCTCTGATCCCTTTTTCAGCATGGAGGTGATGTGTTTTACTAATTCTGAAAAATTAGGAATAAACCTCCTTACAAAATTTATTTTACCCAGAAAGGATTGGATGTCCTTCTTTGATCTTGGGATAGACAAGGTCTGTATTGATTTTATTCTTTTTGGGTCAATCTTGACAGCTATAGTAGAAACAATGTGTCCTAGCATCTTGCCCTCTTCTAAACAAAACTGTGACTTCTTAGGGTTCACTGATATCCCAAACCTCTTGCACTTTAGGAACACTTTCTTCAAATGCTACAAGTGATCCTAGTGGCTGCTGGAATATACTATTATATCATCTAGGTAGACAAGGATGAACTTGTCTTTCTCTCCTACAAATGCTATATCCATAGCTCTCAAAAAGGTGGATCCAGCATTCATCATCCCGAAAGGCATCTTAGAGTACATGAAAGTGCCCCAAGGAGTGGTGAAAGTAGTCTTTTCTTGGTCATCTGGATGCATAACAACCTCGTTATACCCTGAAAATCCATCCAGGAAAGACATGACTTTGGCTCCTGAGACTTTCTGCAACAAATGCTCCATCTTAGGCAGAGGATAATTGTCCTTCTTAGAGAATTTGTTCACTTTCCTGAAATCAATGCACAACCTGATTTCTCCACTTTCCTTCCTTACCAATACCAAGTTGGCTACCCACTTTGAATTTCTTAGAGGGATTATGATTTTGGTAGCCAACAAGTTCTTGATTTCTTTTTCAATCATGGGAAGGAGCAAAGGATTTATAGGTCTTAGTTTCTGCTTGAAATGAATGGTGTCTTTCTCCAATGGGATCTTATGCTGGATGATATTTTTATCATAAGTTTTGAGGTCACTGTATTCCCAGGCAAAGACATCAGCAAATTACTTCATCAAGGTGCAATACTCAGAACTTTGGGCAGCAGACAAATGGGTGGACAGATTTATATACTTTGGATGATTTGGACTCCCTATGTTATGCCTATGAACTATAGACTGATCTTCTTTTTGGGAAACCTTAAGAGGCACGTCATTTTGGTCAAACAACTTATCTAAAGGCACTAACCCTTTAGGTATGTGATTTCTAGGCAGCTGTACAATACTGTCTTGGCCAATTTTGTCCTTTAGCAGGGGTTGGGAACATCCCTCTAATGTTTCATTCTCTTGATCAATTTGCATTTCATAGAATTCATCAATGACTTGTAGAAACCTACTCACTTCATCATCATCCTCAAAGACTTTCTAATGCTGGAAATTATTAGGCAGGGATGGTATATATTTTATCTAGATTGCATAGACCAATCTAGGGGGCATGGGAGGGATGAACATGCTAGCAGGCACATCATGGGAATCAACATGCTGATTCTTGACTCTAGGAATATATGAGATACAAAAACTATCAAAAGAATATTTGAGTCTCCATACCTCATCTCTCTATACTTTTAGCCTTGGGTGCTTTGCTTGGAACGTTTTGTTCACTTGCTGAATGATGGGATCAACATCTCCAAACACCTTTATCTCCCTAATTCCTGTGTCTTTGGCAGCGTTTAAGGCCAATATCAGAGCCTCATACTTTCCTATATTTTTGGTGACCTGAAAAGTCATCTTAAAAGACAGATGTGTGCTTTCTTGCTTTGGAGATACCAGCACCACTCCTGCTCCCGTAGTTTTCCTTGAACATGCTCCATCAAAGAACATGTCCCAAACCTGTGTCCCTTCTTCTTCCATGGCCTGGCCTGCCAATTTCCTGAGCTACATCAAGGCCTTCTGGGATTCCTCAATTTGGAGAATACATGCTCCAAAATCAATGTCCACAACGTAAATGGGATGATTAGTGGGATTCTTCTCATCACTGATGATGTAGGCTAGCTGGGATTCCATATACAATCTCTTGCTTTCTCCTCCAAAAACTGGGAAAGTGGCATAAGATAAGCCATTTTGTAGTGTCTCACCCAACCTCTTAATCCATCCTCTGGAAAGTAGCATACCAAACTTAGGGGGAACATCTTCTACCACAATATCCATCATCATTCTCTTCATGGGTAGTTGAGTCAGGGTGATAGCCAAGTGTTTGATTAATCCCAGACATTTGACCTTCCTTGAATCAAAGGAGAATAAATTGTGTTAAGGTCTGGTAATGTCAAGGCCTACCTCTTCCATGACAACTTTGGGCATCAGATTGTGGCTAGCTACTGTGTCCAGCAGACAGTTGTGGAGGGTTTTGTCATGAATGGTCAAGGAGACATAAAATGATGGGGAGCTATTATCAGAGGGTTCAGTCATTGGGCTAAGCACAACTGCAGGTTTATCATCTTGCAAATTCACATAGTCATTGGAGGCTTGTGCGGCTTTTAGCTCTAGGGAATCAAGGATAATCTTTGTAAACACTTCACTCTTTGCAATTTCTATCAAAGGTACAAATATTTTTAACTTCTGGACTTTTGATTCAAAACTGAAAAGGAAAGGGAACTTGTCAGGGCCTCTTACCTCTTGAGTTGGCGCTTTGAGGATGACTAGATTAGCTGCTGGTCTTTTTTGTTTTCTGCTCTGCTGCTCTATTGGGACAACAGCTGTTTGGGCAGGATTCTCTTTGGCATTGGTTGTTCTTGTGCTCAAGTTATATATTTGCTGGTCTTTAGTTTGTAAGACAGCTTCTCTATCCCACTCTTGGTTGTTCTGGTCTTTGAGTAATGACTCTTCATAGGCAGCCAATGTCAGAAAGGCAGTGCTGCCCTTATCTTCCATGTAGTGAATCTCATCCTCTTCATCAAACTACTCCTCCTCCATGACCACGATTTGGACAGGAGCCTTAACCCTTTGTTCTTCACTAGTCTCTTTACCTCTTTGAATGCTCTACAATTGTTCATTTGCTCTTCTAAATGGATTTGGATTTCTAGGAGCAAATGTATTAGGTAGCCTTGCCTTCCCAGAACTCTGCTCAACCTTCAGCTTGGATATCTCAGCAACCAATGACTCTATCATTTTAGTCAATTTGTCTATTTTAGGTTCTGAAGATGAAGAAGAAGAGGAAGCCTCACTCCTCGGCCTCCTTCTGTCGTCATGACTTTTGAGTTTTTCTGTAGCCATGATATTGGATTCCACCTCTAAGGTTGCATCTTTCATTTCAGCTAGAGAAGCACATCTTATTTCTCTTAACAACAGGCAAAAATCGGAATCAAAGGCATTAACATAGGTGAGTTTTGCAGAGGTGGGGGTAGGCTTTACTTCAGCTGGTATCGTGCTATACATGCGATTAAATCTCTTATTAAACTCTGGCAATGTCTCCCCATTTTCCCTCTTGAGGTTGCCAAACTCAGTATGGTAGTATAGCAAGTCTTTCTTATCTCCCTAATGCTTTAAAAACACATCATCTAATGCTTCAATATCTGCTATGGACCTAGGGGTCAGCTCTCTGAACCACTTTCTAGCCTCTCCTTTAAGGCTTTGGACAAATACTCTCATCCACACTTCATCTTCACTGATATCTAGGTTATCAACATAGCTATAAAAAGATTCAAGGTGCTCTTCAACTATTACCCCCTTTGTACCAGTGAACTTAGGCATGTATTTCTGGTATTCTCCTATAGGCATGGCATTCAAAGGAACGGGCAGGACCAGGGGTCCATACCTAGCAACTATGATTCTCTCCATCTTAGTGTGGGCTTGTGGGCTTGCCATGATGGGAATAGATGGAAAAGTACCAGAAGTCGGAAAGGTAGGGAGCTGAGAAATAAATGACAGGGCTGAAGGAAACTAATGGACTATAGGGGAGTTTTTCTTTGGACTGAGATCCAAAGGGGAACTTATTGAACAAGGAGCTTTATGAATCTCTGAGGGCATTTCTTCACTAATAATGCTAGGCTCTATATCTTCAAAATGAACATGCTCAGTTACAGGCCTCTCATGTAGAGATACATAAGATTTTTTAGGCTTACTTGATCCTGATGCTCATTTTTGTGATGTATTTCTCTACTTAACAATCTTCTCAGGGTCAGGCACTGGGTCAGATGGTGATTTCTGAGGATTTCTCTAGGTATGCCTCACAAACTGAGCCAGAACTGTGATGTGGAGTTGCCAAAAGGTTGGTCCTCCAATAGAGTCACCAGATAGATGATTACAACAAAAAATGTGTCCAGACTTTGTCTATCATCAACGCTGGATCTGTGTCATTCTCCCAGGGAAGCTTAGCTTCAATCTCCTCTCCCTAGCAATGACACCAATTATGTTAGGATTCCAAGAAACTGTCCTAGGTTGTAGCTCGGAGATGCCTGGTAACATATAATTCAACTATTGTTGCAATGGATGAATGGAAGGAATGATGCTTGTCCAAGCTAGATAACCACTTCTACTTTGTTTCACTCCAGACATGCGTGAACACCCCCATGCTACAAGGCTTTAGACCACCAACTACTCACAGTTTAGAGATTGGGTGAATATGGAGAATACTGACCACACTAGCAGATGCACAAGAACATGTGATGGCCGGCTGCAATCGGTATTGAAATCTGCAAATCTAATCTACTAATGCACAGATAGGATGACAACTCTCCTGCATTAGTTAGAAAGAAACCTGGACCACCTGTTCAATGATGCATACAAGACTCTAACATAGAGATAGGATGACAGCTATCTAATGCTAAACATCAAGAAGTCAAGAACATAGCATATCAGGCACAACTTAGAATAGAGGGAAATGGAAAGTGAGTAGTTAACAACAAAAGAAGCTTGTATTAGGTTAAAATGAAGACGAGACGCTGCAAGTGACAAAATATATGTAGTCTCCAGAAGTTGAACTTTACATCAAATTCCAACCATCAACCTTGATTACATCTTGTTTCTGGGTATTTATAGTTTTACATTACAAGGGAACTTGGCCAATTTAGGTATGGAGGGGTCATAATTGACCACCAACTACATTTAACTGCCTGATGTAGTCTCTAACTACATTTGCTTGCTGTAATGGAAGAATCTGATATGTTCAGGTGTTGTGCTGTCCTCTTAGGCAGTTGGAGTGCTTGTACTAGTGGGGTTCCATAACTGATAAATGCAGTCACAGGGTCGTGGTCTATCCTTTTCTCCCTTGGCCATGTTGTCTATTAAACATGGTTGTGGGGTTTGTTAGTGAGTGGTACTGGTAGGCTAGTTATCTTCCTTCTTAGGCAAGCAGAGTGGTCAGAGGACATGAACTCCATGGGCGAGTGGCCAATATGGATGAGCAGAAAGAATAGCTGTCAGATTGAAAAAATGGACGGCGAAGATGGCTCGGCAGAGGCTATCAACCGAGGTAAGAGCGGAGTAAATGAGGGCCGTTGGATCTCAGGTGGATAGATCGAACAGTGATAAGAAATGGAGATGCATAGGTGTTAACAGGCGCGAGTGGTTTGGTTGAGTTGTAATGGTATTGATCGCACCGCTTTTGGGCGTAAAGCAGTAAAAGGACGGGACTACATGATTCCACTCAGCGGCTGACACATAGCAGCGGATGAGAGAGAAAAATTGCTCTCATCGTGTGCTAACATTCGGGTGAGTTGCGGGTGCAATAAGTGCGAAGTCTGTCAGATCTTGGAAGAAATGATCTGACGGTGGAGATTTGTGGAGCAGGTCGCCTTTATCGGGCGCGATGGGAGCCATTGGATTGGCGGGAGGAAATCAATGGTGGGGAGACGATGAAAGGTTTTAGCAAGCACGCGAGGGAATATGGGAGGTTTCTATGAGGTTTTTGGCCTTTGGCTCTTGGGGCTAAGGCCAAAGGGGTTAATTTGTCGTGTTTCTAGGAGAAAAAGAGAGGAATGGAGGTGGCGGAGAGGAAGCAGGGTGGAAGAAAAAGGAGGAATGACCAATTGTGAGCCTTCTTTTGGACACTGATCAACAGATCATGCTTCTCTCTATCAGTAACGAGTCATCACTACATAGCAGAGCTAACAGATACATTCAACAATACTGAATCTGAGACACACAATCGTATTGTGCTCTTTGCCTTCTGATCCAACTTCTTCCATTCTTCATTGGACATTCCCATTGGTTTAGTACTCGGATCTACCACGATCCACTGATATTTATCCACCAACAGATCCTCCATCTTGAGTTTCCACAACTTAAAACTCTGACCATTAAATTTCTCGATCTCTATCTTTCCACTACTCGCCATCTTCTTTCACCACTAGAATCGATCTTTCAGATCTCCCACTGAACAAGGTCTACCACAGGCCCGAGCGAAACCCCTCAACAACAAAGGCGTCCCCTTGAAGCCAAAATAGCTCTAATACCAAATGTAGGTTTTAACCCCGTACAGAAATTACCTGCATACGAATTATAAAACAAAGAAAATAAACAATGCGATAGCATAACACATAAAACACATATACACAAATATTTTCCCCTTTATCCCAAAACTAGGACTACTAGCTTGATTTTTTCATTATGTTCCTTTAAATGTTACAATACATATTTATACATGCTGAAGCATCCAATACCATGGACCGAAAAACCATCGCATCAAAAACCATGGACCGAAAACCATCACATTCAAAACCATGTGTAAAAATCATGCATAAAACCATAGGTGGGTCCGCCCAACCTAATATAGGGTCCAAAAACAAAATTTTCTGGGGTGCTACCTCAGACCCCATAAAGTGGGGTTACCTGCACTGCTCAAACCCCTTGTGACCCCCCCCGCTAGGCAATCGCCACAACTAAGGGGGGGCTCCGCCCCCCTTGTAACCCCCGGTTAACTATGTGGGCTAGTCGTGGAAAGAATATAACACAACCCAACACTCATCTCTCTCTCGTTTGCATTGAAAATCAATCTGATCCAAATATTTCACTTCCTCCACTGGAATCACACAATCCTATCGCTCATTCATTGGTGGAATCATACGTAGCAAGTCATGTTGCAAAACACAAGTTTTCTTCTTTCTGCATGTTTTCTCGTATGTCAAGGTCAAAAGAGTGTACATGCTTGTTGTCTACACGTAATGTGTTGGCACACCATGGTACGTCCATAGAGTTTCTATATTGTGATTTTACTCGTTTCTTATCTATGGACACATTTAAACTTCGAGCGTGTTAGTCTTCATTGTTTTATGTTTCTTATGCACTGGTTTGCCTAAATATCTTTCTTGTTAACCATGTCTTCACCAACATGGGCCAACCAATGTGTCAGTGGCTGCATTGGAAATATCACTTCAAGTGAGTAGGCCCATGGACTGTTTAACTTAGGAGTAGGAGTAGTGTTTTATTTCTTGTTTGCTTCACTTTCGTGTTTGGCTTTTCCTACTCTCTTTGCTTTCTTTACTTTTGTAGTTTGCTTGCTTGTTTGGTTTCTTGTTATGCACCTGTAGGATTAACATCACATGAAACTGTGTCTGGCTCTTGAGACAAGCAAGGTGAAGTAAAAGAGGACTTGTACAACTATCAACATTTGGTTATCCATTATACCCTCTCTTTATGAAGAGCTTGCGTTTTTCAGTTGATGATACCCTAATGGAAAATACGTTCTATTCAGAGTGAGTCTTGGTGAAAACACAATCCTTGCACTTTTAACTAGTACCGCCTACTCTAATCAATTTTTCTAGATTCGGTTAACGCTTGTCAACTCAGTCAAGTAGAGTAAGGTGAGGGGAAAACATTACCAAGTATATTAGAGGTATATATAACATAATTCTCTAAAGGGACAACCTCTTTTGCTCTCAATAAGTTAGGATCCCTCCTCTACCTCATGGAATAAATAGGTGCTTATGTACAATTCTCTGAAAAATGAGAAAATGAAAAAAATAAAATAATAAATAAAGGTGAAAGAAGAGAAAAGCTTCCTACGAAGAGAGGTGAAGAAAGTAACTTCACTGGGGTACTTTCTAGGCTCACTAGCAGTGGAGCGATGCACGTGTTCTTGAAGTGACTACGTTGGGGTACTGTCCATGCCTACTTGCAGTAGAGAAACACCAAAGATGAAACTAAAACTTTTATAGTCTACATTAGTTGTGCATCAATATACCCTCATCCCCCATCAAAATAGCTTAGTTGACTTGGTTTGGTATGTGTGCTGAACGATCAAGAGAATGGCAGGGACTATATCTTTAACTCAAGCTGGTGAGGAAGCCATGGTGATCAAAGAATCGAACAATACTTCTAGAAGAGTTAGACTTTATTTACATGAGACAAGGTCCATACAGAGAGTTGGATTTCTACCAGTGTGTCGCTAATGTTGTAGCAACAACAACCACCCTCCAAAATTTTTCCTTCACTTCGCTTTGGATCCACCCTCCTTAAATCTTAGTAGCTTGTCTTGCACTATTCAGGTACTTGTGCTTTCATTTGGATTTATCTTTCACTTTAAAACTTGTTATCACTTACTTTATTTGCTGTCTAACCACAAGCTAACTCCCCATGACTTAGTTTCATCTGGTTCTTGGATTTCCTTGGCAAGGTAGATAGTCCTAGAGGGTAGCTAGCGTTATTATCAGGAATTGTGCAATGGAGCCCAACAATAATCCTTGCTCTCAAGAATTGTTCGAATCACCCTAATAGTGAGCTTCAGCTCCAAAACTGCACAAACCTAGATGATAGCTTGTATTAAGCTCAGAAACTATGTAGAGCATGAGAGGAAGCAAGAGCCACTTAACCAAGGAATTATTCAAAAGCATTCCCTCAGCTTTTGCCCAATGCATGTGCTGGTAGGTTGCCTAGTTCCCTCAAAGATTACACAATTTCTCCATGCATGCATGGAAGCCCTTCCAAAAAAATCAAAAAGAAAAAAATCATCCTTAAAAATAGGGATCTACTTTTAGCACTCGGAGTTACACTTGAGTTAATTTTAGAAAACTACCGCCACTTGTCACTTTTCCTAGAATTTTGGCATGCATGTCATAAACCCTAAATTGATCAAATGTATTTAATGGACACTGCCAGAGATCATTTTTCACATTCAATCTTGGAGCTATGGCATTCTCGAGGCATCTAGGAACCTTCAACATGATCGACACAACATTTTTGGGTAAGTTTTGATTTTCAAGTCTTTTGTTGTTTTTTTTGTTGCTTTTGTTTCCTTAGCTTGTGTGAGTGTTGTTTTTCTTTTTTTATTGAACGATTGTTGGCATTTTAGTTTGTTTTATCTTGTAGAAGTGTTATTTCAAGTTTTGAATCGTCTTTCTTGAGCGTCACATGCATAACCCCATTTTTGCACTAACGATTTCCATTGCGACAATTCTCCTAACAAGCTTTATTGTTTGTCCACTTGACTAATTTCTGCACTTTCTTTGATTGCATGCATGACCATTCACTTAGATATGCACCATCCTTCACTCATGCATTCGTATCTACTCATTTTCAAGTTGTCCTTGGGTAGATCTAGATCTTCCTAGAATGCACTACACATGTATGGAACTCAAGAATCTATCTTGGCTCCAAGAATTGTGCAGAGGCTATCATTCACTAGCTCTAGTTGTGCTCCACTCAATTCTAGGAGTCAATTCTAAGTCTTTCCTAGTAGGATTTCACAATGCGTAGTCCCAACCAACATCAAGCTAGATTGAACTGCGCATTGTGCAGTTCCAGTCCATAACAAGCCACATGGGACTACACTCTGTGCAGTTCCAGTCATTAGTACCTCTCACTGGCAGTAGGGACTGCGCAATGCATAGATCCAACTAAAAATTCCTCACCTCTGAGAGTCACAAGTACATAATATTTCCCAATAGTTTCTTGGTTTTTTGCATGATCGATCCTTGAAGTGCTTTGTGTTTTTAAGCTGACATTTTCTTGCTATGAATGTCCGCTCTGTCTCTTGGTACAATAGTTGTTGAGCAGCTTCTCAATAATACAGCCATCATGGTTTCCAAGAGACCTGGATCAAAGGATACTGTAGAGAGAAGCAATGGAGATACAATGGAACAAGTGCCAATGAACTTGCCCATAAATGCAGACACACAACTGTTCATAGAGAAGGACATGAAGATTACATGGAAAGATCGACATGTCTATGTCAACATTCACAAGTCAGGTTTGTATAGAATTGCATGTAGGTAACCCACCTTCCCATGCGCGTATATCATTCACTAGATTGTCTCACATACTGATCTTGAGATGATGACACTAAGAAATACCAGTGGAACACAACTTTCCACCTTTAGGACAGAAAAATACCATCAGATGTATCACTTGTCACAACCAGTGAATTACATGGATGCACTGTTTTACACTCCCAACAATAATGTGAACACTAGAGACATCATGAAGTGTTGGGTAAAAGAGCCATCAAAGTTCAGAGAAACACCCAAATAAGTCTATAAGATGAAGTCACTCAGGAAGTTTTACTAACTCTTGGTCATCTTTGCATGCCACTTGTATGGTCAAGGGAGAATGGAGACCTTTCTGCAGAGTTGGGTGGTTATGTTGGATTAGTTGGAAAATAAACGAAGGCCATTCAAATGGTTTGAAATGTTTGCTCTTTAGTTGAAAGTGCATGTGTCTAATGCCCAGAGTCTTCCTAAGGATGAAAAAGCAAGATTCTATATGTTCGTTTACCTGATTGATGTAATCTATTTCTAGCAGCAGTTCCCTGACATGGGTTTGACATGGACACCATCAAAGGATGTTGTGAACATATATTGCAAGCTCCTCTTTGAGAGAAACTACCAAGGAGTCATGGTGAGGCTATCTAACCACTTCATCACCTTGATGTACATGATGATATTCGAACAAGATCCACCTTGCATGTCCCAAGAAGTGATGCAGGCATTGATTAACATTGCAGATTGGTATGCCTCACCCGGTGGCACCTTCATCAGGATGTTTAGTGCAAATAAGCCTTCACATGAGCTACTGAGGTTTTCCACATACAAGATGGTTGTGAAAGAGGCTGTGTATCAGATTTCCACAGGGTTATTAGCTGGACTGCATAGGAGGAAGAAGTCACCATGGCTTACTCTTCCTTTGCAGATTGGGTTGTACGAGATCCATACCTTAAAGGATGTAGATGCTGAGGTCGAGGACTTGAAGAATTTTGGGTTTGGCACCAAGAGTTTTAATCTGTATGATCCCCACTACATATGCAAGAACCACTATGTGAAGGTGTATTACCCATGGATCCACAAGGCATGTCATTCGCCAGAGGAAGATCCTTGGAGGTATTGTGCTAAATCCTTTAGGCTTAATGAACTGGTCAACCTAGCTATAGAATGGAAAGAAGCACTGCAGGCAGCAACACCACATGAAGCAACAACAACAGCAATAGTGAGAAGCAAACCGATGCAAGACAAAAGAAAGAGGAATATTTCTGAGAGCCGAGAGGCTGAACAAAGCTACAAGTTCAGAGAAGATCATCTTGTTGAGAAAGTAGCTTTGGAGAGAGAAGCGAAGAGGTGACAATGTGAAAGGAGAGTAGAACATAGGAAGAGAGAGAAGCAAAGGTTGGAAGATGTAGAGAGGAAGTTGTAGGAGATGAAGAAGCTGAAAGAAGAACAAGAGTTGAGGAGAAGAGAGAGGGAAGAAAACCAGGAGCAGGAACAGGAAGAAGGACAAGGTGCACTGACAAAGAAAACTGCACCTATACAGGTTGAGACAACAGAGAAACCAATAAATGAAGGAGATGGTGTGCAGGTGTAGGTTCGGGAACTCGCTCACGACGTTGAGCATATGGTTGAGAGCAAAAAACATGGATATGGACAAGAGCTATAGGACCTGTTGAGCATGGAATCCCCCCAAGGCATGTTTTGGGGCTCAAAGCCCAAGTTTTGACCCAATATTGTTGTATAGACTCCACGAGTTGCGGGCGCAGAGCGTGAAATGTATGATAGAGTCACAGGGTTTTCCACCCTAGTTTTGTAATGTAATATGGCCTACCCATGGTCCACAAACCATGTGATTGTATAAATAGAGTGAGGCTCTAAGTTCAAAAGAGACGAAGGAAGAGGAAAGAAAGAGGATAAAGTCGAAGTGGCTAAGTGTGTCTTGGGTTGTAGAGTAGGAGAAGGCTCTGTAGCTGAGTGTGCAGAGGCCTAGTAGTCTGTAGTTGAGTGCGCGGACCCTTATAGCTGAGTGCGCAGGGCAGAGTCGAGTCTGTAACTGAAGAAGAAAATAATAAAGAGAAGTTTTATCATAATTCTATACATCTATTTTGGGATTAAGGCATGCTTGTTATAAATTGCAGATACACTATTTATTTACTGTACGCACTTGTATGAATGATTTATGTTGCTAACAAATAGGATAAGATAATCAACTAACAATGGAATACTAGTAAGGACTTGGGTAATAACAGCGTTCGGGCCCCAAATAGGGCTGCACAAAGACAACATCACAGGCTGCGAGGTAAGGGAAAGAATGCATAGCGATGAGCACACAAGGTCAAACCTTGGACCACTTGAACCCATCAGACATCTCCAGGGTGCAGAAACCTGGTTCTAGCACCCTCCCATACTACTTCAGGTGAGACCTCAGTCCGTGCTCCATGGGCTATTGCTGAAAGGGATAGTAGTATCGGGATTTGTTTGGCTAACTTAACTCTGAACTTGGGTCAAGCCCCAATAAGCCAATACATGGTTCCGTTTTTAGGACCGGGATCTACATAAGAGATGTTTGATGTCATGTCACTAGAATCTGACAAGGAAAGAAATTGAAGGGTGGTTGGACAGAAAGATTTACGAGTTCGCAGTGCAGAAAAATAGGAATCCACGAGTATCGAAGGAACAATGGTTATAGCACTACTATATACGGAAATCCATAAAATTTTATTTGCATCCTTCCCCTCTGAGTTGTACGAGTAGATCACAAAGCTAGCAGACAATCAAGGAAGGTGCAGGCTTGGCAAACCTATTATGTGGACCCCAGAGTTGGTGTGTAGACTAGAAGCATCAGGAGATAAGATTGTGTCCACTATGGACCATTGGCTCAATCAAATTATAGGAGGGTTTATCACCGAATTCGCGGTAGACACATTAGTCAGCTACAACGAGGTGGAATGACGCTTCCTCAAAGGACAACGAGGTAAGTACATTAAATCTTTGAACACTTGGATTAAAATGCTACTGTGTGAAAAGTGGGTTATGTGAATAAATTGATGTTTGGGGCTACACAAAGTGGGAGGATCTACAAAAATGAAAGTAGTGAAGAATTAGAGACTAGTCCCTTGATTTCACCTCCATGAGAAAGTGAGGAAGAGCTCATGAAAGTTTCACCGAGAAGTGTGATCAGTTTGATAAGGCAGTGAATTTCGCACATACCACCCCCACCTACACCACCAATAGTTTCACCATCTTCACCCCCATATTCAACCACACCACCACTGCCACCACCACAGTTCAATATGGTGAGCGCAATAAAGTTGTCGGTATTCAAAGGAGTAGGGAACAAAGATCCAGACCAATTTTGCTTCGTAGTAAAGGCTGTATGGGAAGTGCAAGGAGTCACAGATGATAATATCAAGAAGGAAACACTAATTAGTGCCTTTCAGGATCGTGCATTGATGTGGTACATTAAGCACTCCAATGACAATCCAAACGCATGAATTGCCAATATCCAAGCTGTGCTAAACAGGGAATTTAGCAGTCCAAAATCAGAGACACTGTCAATTATCGGGTTTAAGGAAATCACGATGCTTCCAGGTGAGACCCCTTGGGAGCTGGATCAGAGCTGAAGTGTATGATTCGTGAAGCCAACATGACCTTGACGGATGGGCAACACCGCACATGGTTTGTAGCATTGCTAACGCCGCATCTAAGGAACACACTGTCACAACATAAGCTGTCAACTCAGGCTGAAGCTTTAGAGATCGCAATGAAACTGCATGAGACCTCGATACAAGATCCTAATTTGGGAGTCCAACAGATCCATGCACAGTTCAAGTATTTGTGTCTTGAGATGTAGAGCCTGAAATAAGATAGGACGGCTTGCCCAAAAGCACGCGAGGAGGTATGGTGCATAAAGTGCAAAGGCCAGTGACATGACAAGGACCATTGTCCAGTTTTCGTGAACTACCTAGCGGGAGGAGGACCAATTCCATTGAGACTAGAGGCACAAGCAGGGCCAAGTGTGATGCCTGCATTATGATGCACAATTTGTTAGATAAGAGGGAAGCATGCTACATATAACTGTCATCTATTACAAAATTTTACGCAGACATCCCAATAGTTATTCTGTAATTTCTGCAGGTCAGTAGGCCATGATGAGTGTACCTATAGAAGTTATGAATTGACGATGGATCGAACTCCTACCTACAGGGTTTAGACCGAAACGTGAGCCCTCGATCAAAATGTAAGGATGGCACGCACTAGGTTTCAGGGGCGTGGACGAGGTCGAGGATGAATGGGACCAGGAAGGGGTCGCGAACAGCTCATCTTTTACAATTATGGAGGGCCAAGGAATTATGCCCGTGATTGTACAAATCCGAAGAGAGCATCATGTTTATATTGTACCCAGTTTGATCTTGAGATAGAGGGCTGCCCCACAATGATAGCAAGGTTGCGCGATAAATAGATGCTCCAACCTCCTCTGACGTAGAACCTGCAAATGATGAAGTTTGAGTCGTGCGAGGAGGAATTGAAAGTAAACATCGTGCTTTGAAGTGGTATCACAATAGGATGACAAGGGAAAGTAGCCCAAAGAGACTGCTTGGGTTCACAAGGCTCCAAAAAAGGAGCCAGAGTTCGATTTGGAGCGCATGAAGGAAACATTCATGGAAGCAAAGAAAAGCTTCACGGAGGCCTCCACTTCAGGTAGTAAAGAAAAACTAGACCCAGAGATGGACCCATCAATGCTCACTACCTTTCTGGAGACATGCATGAAGTTGCTGCGTGACAGAAAAGCAGCAAAAGGGTTGCAAGAAATCATCACTAGATGTACAGGACCCAGAGAACCGCACGTTGTCCAGAAGCTCAGAAAGCACGCAACACGAACAGGAAGGGAGATGAGATTGACTGCACAAATCGGGGAATATGAAATGAATCAAGTGATTTTGGATCTAGGATCAGAAGTGAACGTTCTGCCAAAGCAGACATGGGAGCGCATGGGCAGGCCCATGTTGCAATGGTCTCCTATTCAATTGAGAATGGCGAACGAGCAAAAGATCCTACCTATGGAAAGATTGCAAGGAATAATGGTAGATATCGAAGGTGTGAGCGCGCTTGCAGATTTTGAGGTGATAGAGATTGTTGATGACAACAATCCCTATCCCGTGCTACTCGAAATAGATTGTGCCACTGATATGAATGGAGTGATAATTCTAAAGAAGCACAAAATGATTTTTGAGAAAACGTCACTATGCATAGTGGTACCCTTAGACCCTGCGAAAGGATCGCGCTACACAGAACCGGTGCACGATTGTGACAATGACGACAATCTAGACCGTATCTACAAGTTAACCACACGGGAGCAGGATTGGGTGAATCCTACAATGGATGGCAGGATTTCGTGGGAGTGCGAAAGCTCCTGCACATCAGATTCGGATGAGGAAACAGAACGATGGTAGAATTGGTTACTTGAGGTAACCACACTCAATTGCAACATGATGATAAAGTTACTACATTGTGTAGCAACAAAGGCAAGAGATTTACCTATGTATGATGGACTGATCATGGTAGTTGATTTCCTGAACAAATTTGAGAGAGAAGTATAGGAACAACACCGTTTCGACACTCTGAAATGGGCACTGTGCGCTATGCCCGTGAGGTGGTGGGGTACGCACTGGAAAAATTTTGAGGACTGGCGGGAATGTAGAAGGATGATTCTCATATGATTTGGGAAACCTCAGATGTGGATGAAAGCTGGACATGATGGACGAGACAGCTTGCTGCCCACCTCTCCAGATGGGTATAGGTGTATGGTACACAACCTGCACGAATGCACACCATCCTTGCGATAGGAAGCAGAACCAACAATCCGGAGCAGGCAAGACAAGGGCGTGAATGAAGAAGTATGATAAGACCAAGTGCACCAAGGATTATCTACGTGAAAGCCTTTGAAAAACTATGCAAAGTACTGAACATGGTCTACCATGTGAGACACACTGACTAGGACCTATGCGTACCTACAGTACTATGGGCTTATAGGACAACGTGCAAGAAAATGATGGGACAAAAACCCTTTCAATTAGTTTATGGTGTGGAAGCAATAACGCCGATGGAATATATCGTACCTAGTTTGCACATAACAACACTCATAGGAATGACGGACCGTGAAGCTCTCGAGGAAATGCTTGCACAATTGGAAGAACTGGAGGAGGAATGGTTCTTTGCTTGCTTTCATCAGCAGGTACAAAAGTGGCGTGAAAAGGCCTAACACGATTGCCATATTAAGTTGCACACATTCAAGGTAAATGACTTAGTACTGATGTATGATAGTAAGTTTGAAAAAATTCTGGGAAAATTCAGAATGCATTGGTTGGGACCATACTTGGTTAAGGAGCTCACAGATGGAGGCGCGGTCCACTTAGTCAAACTAAATAGAGAACCCTTCCCAGGCAAAGTGAATGGTAGCCATTTGAAGCCTTACATGGGTGGGCCGACTATCTGACTAGCCGGCAGAAGCATAGTATTTGTGCTCCAAGGAGACGGACAAAGGCGCAAGACTATAAACATATACCAATACAAATGTATGGAAACACCACAGAATCATAGTTCTTAGAACAACGGATGCAACAGATTCAGTAATTAGCAGCTCAGTGCATTGTTGACCTTAGGACGGTTCAAGAACAGTTGGAGGGACTCTGTGCCAAGATTTCCACGCCGACAGAGTGACTCAAAGGTGAGTCACAATGTTTGTGTTGGGGGCTTTTTGGGCATGGAATCCCCCCAAGGCATGTTTTTGGGCTCAAAGCCCAAGTTTTGACCCAATATTGTTGTAAAGACTCCACGAATTGTGGGCACGGAGCGCGAAATGTATGATAGAGTCACAGGGTTGTCCACCCTAGTTTTGTAATGTAATGTTGACCTACACATGGTTCGCGGACCATGGGATTGTATAAATAGAGAGAGGCTCTAAGTGTAAAAGAGACGAAGGAAGAAGAAAGAAAGAAGATAGAGTCTAAGTGGCTAAGTGTGTCTTGGGTCGTAGAGTAGGAGAAGGCTCTACAACTAAGTGCGTAGAGGCATAGTAGTCCATAGTTGAGTGCGCAGACCCCTGCAGTTGAGGGTGCAGGGCAGAGTCGAGTCTATAACCGAAGAAGAAAATAATAAAGAGAAATTTTATCATAATTCTGTACATCTGTTATGGGATTAATGCATGCTTGTTATAAATTGCAAATACACTATTTATTTCCTATGCACACATATATGAATGATTTATGCTGCTAACAAATATGCTAAGATAATCTACTAATAGTGGAATACTAGTAAGGACTTGGGTAATAATAGCATTCAGGGAATAGGGCTACACGAAGACAACATTGTAAGCTGCGAGGTAAGGGAAAGTGTGCGTAGCAACGAGAACACAGGGTCGAGCCGCAAACCACTTGAACCCATCAGAAATCTCTAGGGTGCAAAAACCTAGTTCTAGCACCCTCCCATACTACTTTGGGTAAGACCTCAGTCTGCGCTCTGCAGGCTGTTTCCGAAAGGGCCAATAGTTCCAGGATTTGTTTGGCTAACTTAACTTTGAACCTGGGTCAGGCCCCAATAAGCCAATAGGACCAAGACATCGATCTCATTCTGAGAGCATCTGAGGTTGATCCACAGTCTTTGGCACCTGTAGAATCACAACCAGTACCCAACAAGAAAGGAGATGTTGTTCTCCTTGACGATGTTATGGAGATGGATGTGTACAATCTATCATTTGACAAGTCACAAAGTGATTGTCTGGTTTTCAGCATCAGTGTGCGAGGACAACCCAAACTCTCAAAGACATCCATGCTTCCATTGCGCATGTAAAAGAATGGAGAATGAGGTACATGGGGGCCCCGCTTTACTTGCACAAGATGATGAAGCCGCAGGCAGAGCTAGACAAACCACATATTTTAATGTTGATCTGGAACTATGAGAAGCTCCCTCCACTCATCACCACTATTGAGGCTTCCTATGCACGGTTGTACAAGAGTCTAGATGTCATAGTGAAGACACACATGATCCCTTTGATAAAAGCCTTCACTCAATCCATGAAGAAGAACTAATTCATGCTGGAGGTCGACGGGTACATATAGAAGGTCATGAACAAAGATGCTAATGATGACTTGCAGCTAAGCGCAGAGAACATGTAAAAGTACATCAGCGGTATAGCCACACTTAGGACAGTGCTATGGATTATTTAGGGTGAGATGAACAAAGTTTTTAGAACCATATACCCAGAAGCCATGGAGGAAAGAGTCTTCTTCGATAAAGACATCACCAAACAGTATGGGGACACGATAGCACAGTGCCAAACTTGGTATCAGTTCATCACCAAATTCCACCATAAGGAAGTTACCAAGTTGGTCTTTCCCCAATACCTCGAGTGATGTTTTTTGTCTTGTTAGGTTGACTCAAGCCTATTTTGTCCCACATGGGTATATGAAGAAATTGTATTATTGTAAATATGTTGTAAGTGAAATTCCAAGTGTCACTAGTGGAATGTGAACAATCACTATGTAATGTGAAGAGTCATGAGGGTAGTCCAAGAGTCAAAGGGGAATTTTAAGGGTCACCCCACACTTTGCTATATATAGAACCTCATAACTCATAGTACATGCTTTTGGGAGCCAAGATTTTGGCTAGGAATTTCTTAGAGGAGGCTTGTAGAGTATTGTGACAAGCCTTGGTTCTCCACAACATAGAGTGAGTACATCTCTTTAGAGGAGCAGGTGGTGTTGACTGTAATGTTCCACTATTGGGGCTAGTGGATGTCAATGGTGTATGTATGGATGGAAATTTAACTTAATAATATATAACATAGACAACATATTTTCATGCATATGTTGTTATTGTAGTTGGACTATTTTGGTTGCTTTAGTAGTGTATGTTATTTAACTTCCGCATTTGTGTATGAACTATTTTGTATGCAATTGTATGAATCTTGTTGTAGATGTGTTGCTGGTTTAACCTGTCACTTTGGTTTGTGGACTATTCCACTCTTCAGCTTGTAATGTCATTCCGCTTGTGTGCTCCTTTAAGGCTGGGTACTATTACAGGCTTCGAAGGGACACCCTTCCCTTCCCCTCCATGTCTTATAACCCCCATGCATCTCACTTGACTCGCTGTAAGGCCACACACTTTCTTCTAACAAAGTTATCATACTTACCTCTACGTGCTACCTCAGCCAAAGCACTACTTTATTACCCACCACTGGGGCTCCTACTTGAAACGGTCTAAGTCTAGTTAGGACTTCTTATTTGGGAGATCATCCATTTCAAAATTATTAAATGTCTTCTGGATCAATATATTTGTCCCATATTCTTCAAATATGTTATTAACATCATTATATTCTTCCATAGGATCATTAACTTGATCCTCAATATTATTCGCTCCATGTTCTTGAACATGCTCTTGTATTACAACCACATCTTCCTCGTCGAGCAATGCCCTAGGGGGCCGATACTTTATAATTAAAATCAATAAAGTAATATTAGTATATATAAAAAATAGTGAAACATTTATATAACGATAGTCTGTATACATATCTATATCTATATATATATATATATATATATATATATATATATATATATATATATATATATATATATATATATATAGATATATATATAGGAGGAAAACGGAGACAACAAAGACAAAGAGAAAGACAACATAGGTGAGAATATTTAAGAATATGTTGAAAAAATATATAGGAGGAAAACAAAGACAACAAAGGCAAAGAGAAAGACAAATTAGGTGAGAATATATAAGAATATGTTGAAAAAATCTAAGAAAGATGTTACTTTTATTGACATGTAGGAAGTGAGACACTTTCTGAGATATATAGTCACAACCATAATAAAAAACATATTGATTTTATTTTGCATTCATCATTGTAATGTCATATTTTGTGTAATATACTTTAAAAACTTATTAATAATGCTCCATAAAAACACATGATTAACCTCTAAATCCTCGAGTCCAAATTAACCCCCTCAAAAACATACATTAACTCCCTAACACCTTAACCCAATTCCTCTAAGCCCTTAAACCCTTAACTCATAACCCCTAAACCCTTAAACAATAACCCCTTATACCTAAGCCCATAAATTAATTAACCCCTAATTCAACCTAACCCCCTAAACAACCCTAACGAAAATAATCAAATAATATTTCTAGTCCACATTGAGATGAAAACATAGTTTAAACACCTCCCAAAGGAATATTATATAATACATTTACAATAGAAAGATAATACAATTTATAGTACAAATACATACAATCTAAAATACAATATACATATAAACATTTACAAAAGCAATCTACATTACAAAGACATATAATAAATAACTTACAAATGGATGATATTCATGTCTGCCTTTCACATGTCCATAGTCTCTACGATGCTTTTTAGCTCATTTTATTAGAATTCTCCTTGGGCTCAAGCCCCTGAAGTTTCTACAAGGGAAATGACATTTTCCATCCTCAGAAGCCCTCGATGCTGCTCCCACGTATCCTTCATCTCCTTGAGGAATGTTATGTGACAATTTTTGTCAGCAAACTTTCAGTGATGATTTTTTTCGAAAATTAATCTCAAAATAAGCCTATAACCTTTTAAAAAAATCACAACTAATATATATAGAAATTATGTCAAAATTATATAATATTAGGGCTTCTACACACACACACACACATTTATTATAATTATAATATTACATTTAATAACTTTATATATATAATTTATATTATTATCATATAATATAATATTAATATTAATATATTATAGATATTAATACGAATATATATAATAATTATATATTAAAAATATTATATTTAATTATAAAATTAATGTTATGTTTATTTTAATTAGTCAGACTAATCAATGTAAAGCGGTCCCATATTAGACGTTGTCAGTGCAAAAATCCATTAATGGTGGAATTGAATTTTAAGCAATGGTTATTTACTGTTTGTATGAAATTGGAAAGCACATTCTCATATTGGATATAGCTTCAAATATTCTATGGTAAAATAACTACCATCAATTATTTGATGACTGGAGGGATTATAGGAAAACGTCTGATAATCAACAGGATAGGGCATTTTGCTGAATATTCAACCAATAAAGAAATGTTGCCAGATATTCAATGGTAGTTGAGATTTTAGAAAAAAACAAAAAAATCATTTAACTTCCGACACTTTTTCCAATTTTAGCCATTTTTTATGATTCTGCTGTGGAGTACTGAAGAAGGTATGTTTTTATTGATTATTTTGTCATCTTTTTTTTTAAAACTCATAACCCCTTTGCATCATGAACTAGGTAGATAATAGGAAATTATGGCAAAATATATGGGATTTGAATGTAATGCAAAACAACTAATAATTGCCATTTTCTTATGCAGAAAAAGGGAAAAATGAAAGATTGTTGTCCCAAAGAAAAATACAGGGCAAAGTTAATTGTTGTCCCTTTGGTAGGGGACCACATGCAGACAAGGCAATCCAAATTGAAGCGTATTAGCCAAGGAAAGGAAAAGGAGATATCGAATCGATGCAAGAGAACAAATGGATAACTGGGAATTAATAGTTTGATGAATCCCTTAGGATCCTTTGATCCTGAGGGATCGCTATCTTAACTATTTTTGCATCATTGATATCTCCTCTTAGCTGTTATAAAAGGGGCAACACTGCTAGCCCGGGGGGACGATCTGTTGTTATTCTTATGTAATTTCTCTTTGTATTTAAAACTTTGATCATCGACCCTCGTTGAGAAGTGATCCATTGTAACTCTGATTTGATGCTTTAATATAAATCTGGTTGTTGTTCCATCTTTGATCCTAGAATAATTTCAAGCGGTGTGTCCCTGGATGCTAAGGGCCCGGCCCTGGTGGAACACTTGCTCTTGTACCATTATCTTTAATTCGTGCGTGGTTTTCATTATCAGCTTTGTTCAGTAATCTGATGTGTTTTGTTGTTTTACATCATGGTCCTGTTATCTTTACAATATCGTTCTCTGTGACAGGAATGTCATATTGTTCATTCTGACTTTGTAACACATTGTTGTTCCTTTAATCATTGATATAACATTACTGTTCCTTACAGAATGCTATTGTTGTTCAATTACAGAGTAACCGGGCTGTAACATTTATAAGTTGGTATTACTGTATTCATCTATGGTTTACACTTAATTGCGATTGTTGTTCAACTGACATTGCTATTCCATTACGAATTGCAATCGTTATTCTTTGTAACTAAGATTAATATTTGTGGTATTGAAGTCAGATTACTGTTTCTCTCAATATCAAGGTGTGCTATGTGTAATGTACATTCACATTTATCTCTAAGTGTTGTTCTATATTTCATTGCTAATCAGTTGCCGTTCTATTTCCATTTGCTGTCTAATTTATTCTTAGAATAAATATTGCTATCTGATTTCTGTAGGATATGATTGCTGCCTTTGTTTCCTTAGAATAAGGTTTCCCTGTTCATAAGAACTAGTTGTTGTTCCATTTCCTAGTTGCTCTTCAATTTATAGTTGTTGTTCCATTTATAGTTGTTGTTCCATTCCTGTTATTTGCGTTGTCATTGCTTTGAACGATATGATACTGTAGTGAGCATTGACATTTTTTGTCTAGCTCCCAAGTTGATGATCCTTTCCTTGATTATCTCTAGTTACATCAGTTTACAGAGGCATGAGTTACTATTACTGTACCCTTGACTGATAATTTGCTTAGTTTTCTGGATGCATGATTTAAGTCTTAAAGTGCTTTGTTGTAAGTAGATCTTGTTTTAAGCATCCATTTGCTCTTGTATTTTGAGCACTATACTACTAGCATTACTCTCACAAATGACCGCCTCAAATTGAGGACACTCTTTGAGATAGCAAATCGTTCCTGGATTGATAAGTTAATGTGGGGTAATAGAGGTGAAAAATACCCTTTTTACGGCTTGACATTTTAGCGCTGTTGCTGGGGAAGAGTGTAGCCATTTGTTTCTTTTTTAGAGTAGTGTAAGAACCTATTAGGAAAGAACTAGGTTTTAAAAATGGAAGGTAAGAACCTGTGTGTGGAGTATGTAATAGCCCTACTCCCCTGCTTACTTTCCTACAAATTTGTTGCTATTTTGTTTGGGTAGAACTTAGTAGTTGATTTGTGTGCATGACTAAGCAGAAAAATCCTGAAAAGAATCCCAAACCTCTACCCAAGCCTGATAAAGCTAAGGGGTTGGTGACCCTTGGCCAATCGACCTTTATAGACGAAATCCTTAAGAAAGCAGAATCTCAGCCTTCAGTAGGACCTAGAAAAGTTACTTCTAGACAGCCTACTGGTTCCCTTCAGGCCATATGATCACCATCTATAGCCTTTGCTGAGGTGCATAGTCAAACCGAAGAGCAAGATTTTCAAGAAATTGAAAATTCTAGCCCAAAATCATTGCAAGAAGGGAAATTTAGTAACCTCTGTGAAGGAAGAGGAGAAATAGGAGAGACTGAAGAACCAAGATCTCCTCTTGGGGTAATTCAGCCATTAAGCAGCCCAGATAAGGGAAGTGTTGCAAAAATCATTTATAACGAAGTTGAAGAAACTCGAGAACCTGAACCCCCCCAGACATTAGGCACTCTCATCATCCCAGATAAAGGAAGTGCTGTTAAGGCCATTCCCATTAGAGCCATTCCCTCTCGACAACCTAGGAATACCCTCCTAGATATCCCAGAAGGTTATTGGCATATATTTGACCAAATGGCCCAGAACTAGCCAAACACCTAAACCTCTACACTGCAATACCCCATTGTGGATACTGCAGCCAATGCACCTATTAAAGCAATTCCTCTCTAGCATAGCCCTACATTCCATGGCCTTACATCAGAAGACCCTGATGCATTTTTATTCGAATTCGACGTGTTGTGTAGAGGATATGACTATACCACTGATCCCCAGAAACTGAAATTATTTCCCTCTACATTAAAAGGAGCTACTCTAAGATGGTTTATGGGATTGGGTGGTGGTGTTATAAGTAACTGGGACCAAATGAAAGAGTCTTTTCTAAAAAAATATTAGGATTATTGCAGGTCTAGAGAGTTAAAAGATGAAATATTTCAGATGGTAGCTAGATCAAATGAGACATTAGAAGAGTATATTGAACGTTTCCAGTATAATATTCAAAGATCTCCTTATGCATCATTACCCTTACCTGATAATGTATTAAAAACAACATTAATTAGGGGAATGAAGGAACAATGGATTGAAACACTAAATATTATGGGAAAAGGAGATATTTATCAGGAAAATTTTGCTGACATTATCAATCTATGTATCAGGAGCTCGAGAGGCAGCACAAGATTAAAACCAGCAGAACATGATCGATTTGCAAGAGATAACAAAATTTCGGCAGAAGGAGTAACTCGTGCAGAAATTGGAAATTTATTAGAAAATTTTAAAACTGACATATTGGGGACATTGACAACACAATTTGATATTATGCAGGCCAAACAAAAGCAAGTAGAGGTAGAATAGAATTTGGCAATCTTCTGTCCTAGATGCAGAAAGAAACACAACCATAAGGAGTGTCCATTAGATGCAGTCCAATTTTGCGCCATTTGTACAAAAGACCACTCCACAGAGAGTTGTCCCTCACTTCCTGGATTGAAAGCAGTATACAAGGAAGCAGAAGAAGAGCCATAATCGGTGTATCTACTTAATCAGAGTCGTTAATGGCAGCCTCGACAATCAGGTATGTTTTCAAACCCAACTTCTTCTTTTCAGCCTCCACAATATCATGCTCAACAATATAACACAATGTGGCAAAATCAACCTCCCTTCTTGAATTGGTCACAACAATCATTTCCTTCATCATCTCCATGGCAGAATCAAGCAAGCCAACCCAATTAGCCAAATTTTCCCTATACCCCACCATATTGGCAAAATAATGTATATCTAGCACAATGGACCCCTCCTACTTCACAGAGTCAAGCCTGGCAGACAAACTGGCAACGACCGATGAATCAGCCCGTAGGAACCATCCCGCTCCCTCAACCTACACTGCCAGCATTACAACAAAATCCCCATTTTAACTTAAGACCGCAACTCCTGGCCCAACCCAACCCAATCCGAATAACAGACTGGTCCAATCCATTCAAATAATTGAAACACCAGAGATAGGAACCGATCTAAGGGAGTGTAATGACCTTCAATTAAGATCTGGGCATATCATTGAAATAGAGGGAGATAAAACAGCTCAAGTTGAAAATTAGTTACCTATAGAACAACTGCTACAAGAAGAGGACGTGACCAGACAAAAAATTCATGATCCAGCGATCACATACTCTCCCCCATTCCCAAAACGATTAATTATACCTCGACCTATACAATACCCTCATTTTGACATTCTGGGAGAACTACAAAATTTGTACATAAAAATCCCACTCCTCCAAGCCATTCAAGACATTCTGATATATGCAAAGACTATCAAAGAGCTTTGTATAAAGAAACCAAGGAGGAAAATAACAAATAACCCAAAATTCCAAGTAGTTGGCACTCTATCTAACTTATTATCAGGGAAAGAAACACCCGTTAAATACGAAGACCCAGGAAATCCAATAGTAACCATACAAATCAATGGAAAAACCTTCTCGAATGCCTTAGTTGATCTAGGAGCTGCAATTAATATCTTAACAACCACCACTTGCAAAAAACTAGGCATTACATCAGTAGAACCAACCTCCACTTTACTAGAACGGGCTGACCGATCTGTGGTTAGGCCAGAAGGCACACTACATGATGTCATGGTATCCGTTGACTCCTGGGAGTATCCAGCCAATTTTATGATAATAAACCCCAAAAACTGACTTGATGGACATCCATTGATTTTAGGCAGACCTTGGCTTGCAACTGCCGATGCTTATATTGGTTGCCGACAAGGAAGTATGACCATAACTAGGGGGCACATATCAAGAATTTAGCTTTATACCCCCCAGTGCAGCCAAGTGTCACAACAATAAAAACTAACAAGAATCCTGTATCATACCTCACCGAAAATATTAGATCTCCATTAACCATAGAAGAGGCCCTCGATTTCAAAGACCAAACAGAAGATGATGCCATTAACAATTTTATTAGCCAACCTGAACCCAGATCCCGCATACAGTGTCACATGATAGAAGCAAAATTTGACAATGAATTAGAAGAAGATCCTCTTAAAGATACACACGATCAAACAATACCTACTACCTCTGTCTCAAATATCAAAATTGTAGAAATTGAGCCAGGAAAGACTTTAAACATTAATGCCAATCTGACTTCCAAACAAGAAGAGAAGCTTATCCAACTATTGAGGAAATAAAAAGAAGCATTTGCATGGGACTATCCTAATATGAAAAGAATTGATCCCTAGTTATGTACACACCACATTTACATAGAAAAAGATGTGAGACCTATTTGCCAACCACAAAGGAGACTTAATCTTCATCTAAAAGACATTGTAAAAGCTGAACTTCAAAAACTTTTAGATGTGAACTTTATCTACCCTATCTCCAATAGTAAATGGGTCTCTCCACTTGTTGTGGTACCAAAGAAGAATGGAAAGTGGAGGATTTGTGTAGATTATAGAGAACTAAATAAAGAAACACAAAAATACCACTTTCCCCTTCCATTCATTGACCAAGTATTAGATACTTTGGCAGGAAAGAAATTATTTTCTTTCTTAGATGGCTTCAGTGGATACAATCAGATTCAGATTGCCCCTGAAGACCAAGACAAAACCACTTTTACTTGTCCTTGGGGAACATTTGCCTACAGAGTTCTACCTTTTGGCTTATGCAATGCTCCTGCCACATTTCAAAGGGCTATCCTTAGTATCTTTTCAGATTTAATAAATGAAGGACTCGAAGTATACATGGATGATTTTACACCATACGGAGACGATTTTGACCCAGCATTGGACACACTGGAAAAAGTCCTGCAGCGCTGCATTGCCACTAGGCTCTGTTTGAGCCATGAAAAATGGTATATGATGATGATTGAAGGACTTATTCTAGGCCATTATATCTCAGCAGCTAGCATACAGGTAGACCCAACCAAAATTCAAATAATTTTGCTAATTCCCACTTCTACCACTCAAACAGCGGTGCACAGTTTTCTTGGATTTTCTGGTTACTATAGAAAATTTATAGAACATTTTTCGCATATTGCTGCACCTCTATATGCATTGACAGGTAATGTTGACTTTATTTGGACAGAAAAATGTGATCGTGCTTTCTAGGATTTGAAGAGGCTTGTGTCAACGACCCCAATCCTTAGAGGTCCAAATTGGGACCTACCATTTCAAATTTCATCAGATGCCTCGGATACAACTATTGGAGTAGTCCTTGGGCAGGAAGAAGATAAAAAACCATACACAATTTAGTATATTAGCAAGAATTTATCTCTTGCTGAATTGAATTATACTGTTACTGAAAAGGAATTTCTAGCTGTAATACATGCTGTCAATAAGTTCAGACATTACATTACTAGATATCCTGTTATCTTGTATACAGATCACTCTGCCATAAAATATTTAGCAACTAAACCAATAAAAAATGGTAGAATAAACATATGGCTAATTTTATTGCAGGAATTTAATATCACAATCAAAGACCGACCTGGAAAAGAAAATCCTGTAGCTGACTTTCTCTCGCGAATGCCAAAACCAGTGGATGCAGTAGCAGTTGAAGATCAATTTCCAGATGAGCATCTGTTTGCTGTCACTATTAAAGCACCCTCGTATGCTGATGTTGCGAATTACTTAGCAGTAGGCAAATTATTGAAACATCTGACCCCCAATGAACGAAAACAGATTGTCCAATGAAGTGCTTGATTTTCTTGGATTGGGGGCTACCTGTTTCATACAGGGCTAGATATGTACATCAGGAGATGCATCTGCGAGGATGAAATTTTGAAAACTTGTCACGACGGACCATGTGGTGGACATTTCGCCGATCAGAGAACTGGACATAAGGTGCTGCAAACAGGGTATTATTGGCCCACGATCTTCAAAGATGCAAAGAAGTTCGTTCAAGCTTGTGACAATTGCCAAAGAGCAGGACGCCCTGGTCAGTCTGATGAAATGCCCCTGAATCCACAGCTAGTTATTGAACCATTCGAGCAATGGGCCCTCGATTTCGTTGGTCCAATTAACCCATCCTTGAACCAGAAAACATATATTTTGGTAGCAACAGAATATGTCACCAAATGGGTTGAAGCAGAGGCATTTCCAAGAGCTACATAGGATTCCGTCATACAGTTCCTGTTCCATATATTTGTGCGATATGGGCTCCCAAGAGATATAATTACAGATGGTTGACCAAAGTTTGTGGGTAACAAGATTGCTGCAACACTAAAAAGCTATCATATTCATCATAAAATTACCACTCCATACCATCCACAGGAAAATGTTCAAGTAGAAAGCAGCAATAAAATAATAGAAGCAATCTTAATAAAAACCATTGCGTCACGTAGACGCGATTGGGCTGTAAGATTACCAGAAGCCTTGTGGGCTTATAGAAAAACGTGGAGAAGCACTATCGGCTATTCACCATACCAATTGGTGTTTGGGAAGCAACCCATTTTTCCCATAGAATTCGAAATCCAAACACTACGAATAGCACAAGAAATTGGTCTAGATCTAAACGAGGTATAGATTAATAGATTACAGTAGATCAATGAGCTAGATGAAATCAGGTTCTCTGCCCTTCAGTACACTGCATTGATCCAACAACAGTGAGCTAAATGGCATGATGCTTTCATTAAAAATAAAGTCTTCCACGAAGGAGATTGGGCACTCTTATACGATTCCAAGTTTTAGGATTTTCCCGGGAAGCTTCAGACTCGTTGGCTGGGGCCATATGAAATCTAGAAGGTACATGATAATGGTACCCTTACTCTAATCACCATTGACGGATCTGGACATGCCTTTAAGGAAAACGGCCACCGAGTTCGACTATACCGTAAACCACTTACTCGGGAATCCTTCTACCAGCAGCTCCGTGAAGACTCCGACATGCAAATTTTGGAGGAGGAAGAGAAATCTTCCTCACCTCTAGTTCATTAAAGTGATTCAACTATTCTTACATTTTGTACATAATTCCTTTGTTTTGTTAGCATAAATTATTCTCTGTACATATTTTTCTGTATTTCCACTTTTTTGTTCCTTTTCGAAGAATCGACAATTCTATCGTTTTTGTTGTTCCTTTTAGAAGGAACAACACCTTTACCATTTTGCTGATCCTTTTTTTCAAAAGAATAACACTTGCATTTTTCTGCTGTTCCTTTTTTAGAAGGAACAGCACTGTCATTTTTGTTGTTCCTTTTCTAAAGGAACAACATTTATGTTCATTTTTGGTTTTTGCTGTTCCTTTTTCAAAGGAATGACATTTGCATTTTCTGCTGTTCCTTTTCCAAAGGAACAACACTTTTGGTTTTTGCTATTCCATTTTCAAAGGAACGACACTTTCGTTTTCTACTGTTCCTTTTCCAAAGGAACAACACTTTTGGTTTTTGCTGTTCCTTTTCCAAAGGAATGGCACTTGTGTTTTCTACTATTCCTTTTCCAAAGGAACAACACTTTTGGTTTTTGTTGTTCCTTTTCCAAAGGAACGACACTTTCATTTTCTGCTGTTCCTTTTCCAAAGGAACAACACTTTTGCTTTTTGCTATTCCTTTTCCAAAGGAACAACACTTGCATTTTCTATATTTTTTTGCTCTTCCTTTCTGAAATGACAACATTCTCGTATTCCTTTTATTTACGCTTGTTCTCCTTGCTGTTCCAATTAAAGGACATCTATTGTTCTTCTCAATATATAATAATTTCGAGTCTTTTGGAGCACAACTATACACTTATGCAATGGATACAAAACTAGAGCATACTGAAATCAACAAAATTATATAAAATCGCTATTTTTACAAGAAATTGCTTTGAATTGATAAGAGAAAAGAGGAAAGGACAAAATTATTCATCACTTTTGCTGTCATTATCCTACTAACACTGATATGATTGATTATCTTTATCATGGTGGTTTTTTTAAATTCCCATAATCTGCTTTCATCATTATTAAGGAATAAGAACAAAGGGTATATTTTTCTATTGAGATGTTAAGACTTCTTCCACCATTCCTACTCTTAAGGAGTGTTGAACCACCCTTTGTGAATAGGAAAGTACTTTATAAGAGAAAAAAAAAGAGAAAAATGTTTATATAACTTATGGGTTGTTAAATGCAGGATAGGGGATCTCATCAAGAGCCAACCTACCATGATCATAAGGAAGAAAGTGAAGTGGCATTCCAACTATGACCACCACACCAGGGATATGATCCAAGAGGCACATCAGAGAAAATAAAGAGTCCTTGGAATAGGAGGTCTCATCACGAGCTGGTCTGCCCACCTTTCACTCCTTCCTGTTGAATGGCATTATGGTTTAACTGGTTACCAAGCTAGCATAATGACCTCCATTTTTACATTGCACAAAACTTCCTAAGCATACACAAAGGATCATGGTTCCATGGGTGAAATAAACAACTATGTCAAGGTTATGGACACCTGTCGGTAGCAGAGCTCTGTTAATGGTATTGAAGTCACATTTCTTATACACCAATAGAAATCATCGACACCCTTCTTTGTCTTATACCTTTGTAATATGTCAAATAAGATTATGTATATCATTTCCCCAAACCATTAAACACATGAAAATCTATTATAACCAATCATGACGGAAAAGTTGATAATGACCACGTTGGAATTTTTGTGCACGTTAGCTGTCCTATCCTCCTAGCCTCGTATCATATCACAACATTCTTTTACTTGTTAGGCGATCCTACTATACACCTTGATTTCGGCAATCTGCTCTTTTTGTAAACATGGCATTTCGGCATATGTTGTTCCTTTATGACTCTGTACCATGGCAATTTGGAACACCACTCCCTCATTTGACGGCTGAGGATGGCCTATCACATTACAGGGGGGAGGTAGGTGACCTCATAATTTGCTAGTATACGTGTCAGACTATTATTCGGAAAACGTTTACTTGGGAATAGCAAGGATTAATGGTATAGGGTTTTGCAATTTGCATGGCTTGTTGTTCCTAAGCTATTTCCGTATTATGCTCTGCGACAATTAGTAAGTGACTCAAGATTTGAATGAGCCTTACTATTTCATTATTTTCTCTGTATTTCTAACAGTTTGAACAGCCTGTTGTTCCATTGCCGTCTCTGCGTTTTTACAGTGAGTTAAAGCATGGGAGGAAGATCTATTCGGAGAGAACCATAGGTATTGACAATTTCTGATGCTGCATGGGAAATCCTGGCAAGGGCAGGATGTTTAGTTTATCTTAATCATTTACAGGGATCCAATGAGACCGTAGCAATAGAATTCTTGTAGAAATTTCAAAGAATATAACTCCATAGTAAGGGGGAGACGCATAGCAGTCATCGATGACATAATTGCAGAGGTCTCGGGACTACTAGCCACTGGACCTGTGTGGACTCTAATGAAGGAGAGACTGTGGAAGATCATAAAAATCTTCCAAGATGAAGGCCAGAACCTGACAGTTAGAGGAAAGGGAGTCCTACCAGCAGCATTGGGGGAGCCATGGGCAGAATTGGTAAAGATCATCCAGAGCTACATCACTTGTGAAGGCAGGAAAGATGTGGTAAGGCCACGACACCTTAAACTCTTAGCCGTATTAAAATCGAAATGCTCTGTGAACTTACCTGCATTTTTAAATTCATTACTTCATGATGTTTCCCGAAGTATGAAAAAATCACAACATGTAAAATCGGTAGTAAGTCACCATGGGCTGATACGACTGATAGTTAGTCACAGTCTTGCTTAGCAACAGAGCAGCTGGGAAGAGCTAATTGCCACGATAGACGGGGGACTGACTCTGCCAGCCCCAAAACGTAAGCATGATACCATTACATCGAATAGACCATTGAAATGGAGGAAATCAGTTAGATTAGCATGGATTAGAGGGAGGCTGGAAAATTCCCAAGGGAATATTAGCCAACCAGTGGAGATAGATGATTTAGGGGAGAGGAACCCTCGCAATTGGAAGGAGAAGAGAATGAGAAAGGATTGGAAGGAAATGTGGAAGGAGAAATGGAGGAAGAGACCGAGCAGCCTGGGCAGGTGGAGGAAGAGACAGAAAAATGCAAAGAAATCCCATTGCAAAATCCATTGCAAGAGGATGAATTGGCCCAAATTCTGGCCAATATGGGTGAATATGCCCAATTCCTTAGCCTGCTAGGTCTCCGTATTGAAGAAGAACCAAAGGAGCATTATGCTCAGGGCAAAAATGCACTCGAAGAATTATGAAATGAAGAAGAAGAAGAGAATCGTTCTATTCATGTTGGAAGTATGACAGGAGAGAAAAGTGATACAGAAGAGGAACAATCTATTCCCAACCAGACTACGCTGAAGAATTTTAGGGAGAAGAAGGGGTGGAAAAAGAAGTCACCCAGGAAATAACAGAACTAGCTAGGGTTTTTACTCCTAAGAAACCTGAACAGAACAACGAAGGAGCACCCCAAGAAGAAAACTAGGGAATTGGCCAAGGTAACAGTCTAGGCCTGAGTAAACAGACAACTGTTCCTTATGAGGAAACAGAAGAAATTAAAAGATTACGGAAAGAACAACAAAGATTGTTGAATGTGATAGCATGATTTCGACAACAAATCAGGGTTTTGAAAATGAGAAAGAGAGCAAAAAGGACTTCGGGGTAAGACATGCAACCACTCTGGCGAGACCCCTTAAGAAAAAGGTTCGGAGGACTCAAGTCCAGCCTGCTGTTCAAAACCCTGTTGAAGAGCAGTCTGTTGTTCAAAACCCCGTTGAAGAGCAGTTTGCTATTCAAAACCCTGTTGAAGTACAGTCTGCCGTTCAAAACCAAAAGGAACAGCATTCAGTTGTTGCCCATGTTGAAGTACAAACAGATGATATATCGGCCTGTGACAAAGAAGTTTAGATAGAGGCACAACCCTCTGAAGGAATTCAAACCATAAACACAAGGTGACACAATAAGAAGATTCAAGTAAATCTTCCACTTGGCACTACCATGTGGGACAGTGATCCAAGGACACTAACCCTACTAGAGGGTTTGATGCAAGCTCAACAAGCAGTAGAAAAACTCACAGAACAAACAGTTTCTCACGAAAAATATGAAGAATTACAACAAAATCTAATGAATGTCAATTTATCTGAAAGCCAGGCTTTCGAAGGATGGCGAAAGGAAGAAGAAAAAGTCGCAAAGGTAACTCATAGGTTAGATGTAGTTATCAAGTAGATGGATACCTTATGCTCTTTGTACACTGACGTCCTAGCATGTAGAACCCCTGCTAAGAATTATGCCTTGTTTTTAATGGAACGATATTTGCAATTGAAAATTAAGGCTGTCAAAGCAGGAGCCCCTATACAAATTAATACTATTGATGATTTTATAAATTGTTGTAAGCACTATGGAGTAAAGGTTCAAAGATTATTGTGTGAATTCTATATGCATTACCTTGTGTTAGATCAAGAGACAGAGCAGAACCCTGGCCCTTTCGTTGGGGATATCTAACTACAAGTGTTTATTTCGTTTGGAGTTAATCAAATCAAATGGCTTAAAGCCTATAATGCCTTCCAAAGACAAGAAAACGGATTAGACTTATGGGTAAAAGTTGAGCCTAGAGATCCATTACAGTTGTGGAATAAACATAGGAATCTCATGAGGACTTCAGGCATGATTGAAGCATTAGGACCCATTCATACAGCAATCAATCAGCAAGGGATAGAATATTTCTTTACCATCAAGGACCTTGCCATTGCAGCTGCTAAATTTCGATATTAGACCTCTAATCCAAATATCCAACTTAGGGAACCATTTAATTATGAGAACTTTAAGTTAGGCGTTGATCGCTTGAGACTCTATGGTGAACTTATCTTGAGGGTAGGGCCATCTTGGTTAGGATATAGGTTCAGGAGTCTGATTATTTGGCACCCTGCACCTGGGTACCAAGCCCTATATTAGATGCCTGAGGGTCATACAGGCCATCTTTTTGAACACCTAGTTAGGCATCATGGCTGTAGATCACCACATGAGATCCCGTCTCCAGCCTACTCTCTCACTGCGTTACATGTCAACTATAATGTTTTCATGAGGGCATGAAAAAGGGTAAGCAGGGGGGTGTGTGGAGTACTGAAGAAGGTATGTTTTTATTGATTATTTTTTCATCTTTTCTTTAAAACTCATAACCCATTTGCATCATGAACTAGGTAGATAATAGGAAATTATGGAAAAATATATGGGATTTGAATGTAACACAAAACAACTAATAATTGCCATTTTCTTATGCAAAAAAAGGGAAAAATGAAAGATTGTCGTCCCAAAGAAAAAGACAGGGAAAAGTTAACTGTTGTCCCTTTGGCAGGGGACCACATGCAGACAAGGCGATCCAAATTGAAGTGTATCAGCTAAGGAAAGGAAAAGGAGACATCGAATCGGTGCAAGAGAACCAATGGATAACTGGGAATTAACAGTTTGCGAATCCCTCAAGATCCTTTGATCCTGAGGGATCGCTATCTTAACTATTTTTGCATCATTGATATCTCTGCTCAGCTGTTATAAAAAGGGGCAGCACTGCTAGCTCGAGGGGACGACCTGTTGTTATTCTTATGTAATTTCTCTTTGTATTTAATACTTTGATCATCAACCCTCATTGAGAAGTGATCCACTGTAACTCTGCTTTGATGCTTTAATATAAATCTGGTTGTTGTTCCATATTTGATCTTGGAATAATCTCAAGCGGTGTGTCCCTGGAGGCTAAGGGCTCAACCCTGGTGGAACACTTGCTCCTGTACCATTATCTTTAATTCATGCGTGGTTTTCACTATCAACTTTATTCAGTAATCTGATGTGTTTTGTTGTTTTACATCACGGTTCTGTTATCTTTAAAATATCGTTCTCTGTGACAGGAATGTCGTATTGTTCATTCTGACTTTGTAACGCATTGTTGTTCCTTTAATCATTGATATAACATTAATGTTCCTTACAGAATGCTATTGCTGTTTAATTATAGAGTAACAGGGCTGTAACATTTATAAGTTGGTATTATTGTATTCATCTATGGTTTACACTTAATCGTGATTGTTATTCAACTGAAATTGTTGTTCCGTTACAAATTGCAATCACTATTCTTTGCAACTGAGGTTAATATTTGTGGTATCGAAGTCAGATTACTATTTCTCTCAATATCAAGGTGTGCTGTGTGTAATGTACATTCACATTTGGCTCTAAGTGCTATTCTATATTTCATTGCTAATCAGTTGCCATTATATTTCCATTTGCTATCCGATTTATTCTTAGAATAAAGATTGCTATCTGATTTCTATAGGATACGATTGCTGCCTTTATTTCCTTAGAATAAGGTTTCGTTGTTTATAAGAACTAGTTGCTACTCCATTTCCTAGTTGTTGTTCCATCTATAGTTGTTGTTCCATTTATAGTTGTTGTTCCATTTCCTGTTATTTGTGTTGTCATTACTTTGAACAATCTGATACTGTAGTGAGCATTGACATTTGTTGTCTAGTTCCCAGGTTGATGATCTATTCCTTGATTATCTCTAGTTACATCAGTTTATAGAGGGATGAGTTACCGTTACTGTACCCTTGACTGATAATTTGCTTAGTTTTCTGGATGCATGATTTAAGTCTTAAAGTGCTTTGCTGTAAGCAGATCTTGTTTTAAGCATCCCTTTACTCTTGTATTTTGAGCACTATACTACTAGCATTACTCTGACAAATGACCACCTCAAACTGAGTACACTCTTTGAGATAAAAAATCGTTCCTAGATTGATAAGTTAATGTGGGGTAAAAAGAGGTGAAAAATACCATTTTTACGGCTCGACATCTACTATCAAAAATTTCATCCAAATGTAATAGTTTATGTAGTTGTTGGGCAATTTATTGGGCTTAAATTGCTGCATTAAATTATCAACCAGGGAAACTCATAAGCTTGTGATGATGCCATCACAATATATGCAGGAGTAGGCAACTAACTCTATGTCTAACTAAATGATTTATGATTCAATACAATATGCAAGGGAAGAGGCTCCTAACTAAGGAGGTCCTGGTTGTCCTTCCCTACAGTATCATAGAGAAATCATTCATAAAACCAGAAACTTGAAATGAAGACAAGAGAATGAACTTAATTATTGTTCAGATTCAAGTAGAGAGAGAGACTAACTTAGTCTCTTGATCGTCATCTCATGTACTAATCCAAACTAAACTAAGATTCATTCATAAGCAGAAGAAATGAAATGACTTGAAACATAAAATCATAAAAGAATGAATTTCAATTACCATATAAATCAATGGAGAGAGAGCCTAACTTAGACTCTTGGTATCTCCTCATATGATACTTGAAACATAAAAGCAAAAGAATGAATTTCAATTATCATGCAAATAAAATAGAGAGAGAGAGAGCCTAACTTAGACCCCTAGTTGTCCTTTCATATGCTTATTAGATTCTAATTTAAAACTCATTCATCAATCACAAACAAATCCTCAAACATCTAAACAAGTAAATGAAATAAGATATAATATGAAATAAAATGTTTCTCTCATCCTTTTAGACTGAGCTCAATTCTCTTAAGAACAAGACAAATTATTCCATATACTACATTAAGGAAAATTAAATCTAAAACTACATAATGGAAATATATGTAAAACTTATATCTAAAACTACATAATGAAAGTATATGTAAAATGAAGCTTTATTCTATTTCATCATCAGTTTGGATACATGCTCTAAGAGTCCTACCTTTGGAATGGAGGAGGTACTCCTATTTATACAATAAGATGAGATAACAAACTCATAATGATGATCCACTAATCTCTCTTTTAGTTCCATACATTTCTCAACCATCTAGACACATAACCCTATCCTCCATGATCTCCTCCATGAGGTCCATGATTTTCTCCATCATCTTTTCCATGAGGCTTATCTTATCAAATTCGAATTTGATCATTCAAGGCCACATAAAGATGCCATGGAAGCTTCCTTTGTGCCTACACATGTCAACAAACTCATTCTAATTGTTAGGTATAAGTATAAGCATTTTATTTTCTAAAGTTTAGCCATAAATTCACTTAAAAATGTTAAGAATTAATAAAATTTGGAAAATCATAGTTATAACCCAATAATGAGGTAAATGGAATGATGTGGAGGTGGAATGGAGGTGACATGAAGGTAAGATGTGAAGATATTGGTGAATAATGGAGTGAAAATAGGGACCATTTTGAGGCCCAACAGTAGTCTTCCGACACTCTAATACGATATAGAAATTGCAAGAAAATGTCTACTGCTAATGAAATCGAACTGAAATTAAGAGACATAAATTTCTTCTACTATTCTACAGAAAGGAAAACACACGATAGACACACATGCAATAACATGCAACCATCAAAACATAAGGAACACAATGATTTTACAGGGGAACCCAACTGAAAAAAATGTTTCCACTGCTTTGGATTAATTCAGATGAGAATATGGATTAATTACAATGTCCTTCTTCGATATTGAAGCACATCCTGCACTAAAATTATGATCTCCTACCCACTAACTTGATCTGATCAACACTTAGCCAATTCAAGCCACAACCTTCCTCCTATTTCCTTGCACAATCCTTGAGGAAATTAGCCGCTAAAAATAGGAGAATTCCCTATTTCCTTGTGAAATATTCGAGGAAATTAGCCCCTAAAAAATAAGATAATTCCCTATTCCCTTTTGAAAATCTTGAAGGAATTGATCACCTACTCAATGCAAAAGTCTCTATACTCAACTAGTATACAATAATGAATAGATTGATGCCTTTTTCCTCCCCTCAACTAGGCAATTCAAATTCCATGCATGACTAGGGCTATTTTTAATAAATTGATCAATTAACTAAGATATTAGTTAGTTAACAACAATTATAACTACTCAACTGAACTCCTACTGACTCCACTAAAGACTAGAGCTCAGATAACTGAGTTTAACTAGCAATAACTCCAGTAGATTGCTAGATCTTAGCAATGAACTCATGCATAACTCTAATTATAGCCTACAAACTTGATTTTACTACTTTAACTAGGAGATAAAGCCATGTCACTCCAACTAACTGCAATCCAAGTCATCTTGCTGATGCGGAAAATCAAATTTATCTATTTGACTAAGGAACAAGCCAAATGAAGCCTTTTCTTGCTACAATTCCATTACAATATTGTTTTGACCTTTGGGATTAGTATTTTATCTTTGGCTTCCTCTTATGGTTTTTATTATGGTTTCAAAATCCTTAGACATGGATTCAACACTTATTAGTTCATTCCAACTCTAAATTGTGTTTTATTTCTAGCTTCCTCTTGTGGCTTCATTCATGATTTGAAAACCCCTGCAATATTTAGAGTGAGCTCCTTCAATTTCAAATGAGGGTGTTTCATGTGTTAGAAAATATATCATAATGTCTTCCTCACCCTTTCTATAATGAAATGAATAAGTTAGGTTGTGGGATTCATGTTTTTGTTTAAGCTTTGGCTCTCTTCTAGTAATGACCATGGTTTTAGTATCTATAGACATGGATTCAATATTATAGAGCATCTCTTCGTCATCTTGCCTAAACTTTTATCTTAAGATATATTTTTTCATAGTGTGTATCATTTTGATGCATGTCTGTGTTTATTTGGTCTTCTTCAAGAAAGCATGTTTGTGTTTTATTTAGTCTTTTTCAAGAAAATGTGGACGTAAATTTCTATTGATTGTAAGGCATTTAGATGAGGAAAAAGAGTAGTAACTTAAATGAGTGGTTCTACTTCCTTATATATACTGTTAGCAACAATATTTTCATCACCTCAGCTTTGAATGTACGTTGGGATTTTTTTTTTCCTGTGGCCTTCTATTTTAGTAGTAACCATGACCCTTTGGTATGGTATTTAGAGTGGCTCTTAAATGTATGGTATGATTTTTACTTTTAAAACACTTTAGTTCAATATGGAGTGTGTTTCTGACTTCCTTGAAGCCCTCTATGCCTTTTGATTTATAAATTTCTTTTGATTACACCAACTCATGATGTTTATATCAATTTCTAAACAGATGTGAGATATCCTTCCTTTTACAATTTGTGAATTCAATTCTACCATAGACTTGGCAATCATTATGTTGTTTCCATCAAGAAATTTGTTATAAAAATAAGTCAACATGGGAAATTCCTTAACGATATGGCATGCCCTTAGTACTCTTTCAATTTAACATACCTTCTTTCAGTTGAGTGTGACTCAATTCTATAACATATATAGTGTTAGAAAATATGTCAGGTCTAGTGAATATGTACAACCCTTACCCTGAGTGTAATTTATTAATTGAGCTCTCATTCGAGAAATTTTAAGGTAAAAAATGGGCCTCGAAACAAAAATGTACAACCAAAATTAACTTTAATAGAACCAATATGATTCAATATGATGATTTCAACCATGGGGGGTGATTCAATATTTTTGGAGTAAAGGAGTAAAAATATTAAAAAATAAGAAAAATAAAAAACTACTTTTTCAACTTGTATTTTCAACCCATCTCCCTATTATTTTACTTAAAATTCAAGCATGAGAACTCCTTCAATGCAAAATTTAATTCCTCATCTAAGGAGTACCCATGTTGCATAATTTCGATGGACCTTGCTACACAAAAAATGATAAATACATGAAAATTGTGATTGCAATCACAATTTTTCATGTATTTCTCTTTTTTCATGTATTAGGGTCCATAAAAAGTATTCAACATGGGTACTCCTTGGATGAGGAATTAAATTACGCACCCAATGAGTTCTCCCACTTAAAAATTGAGTAAAGCCATAGGGAGATAAGATGAAAATACGATTTGAAAAAGTAGTTTTTTCTTTTTTTCCTCTAAAATTTGATGATGTAATAGCCTTATTTTATTATTTCCACTATTATTTTATAATATTCATTAGGAGGCCCATTTTAGACCTCAAAATTTCTCTAATGTTTCTCTTCTTTTTTGGAGCATGATGTAATGAATTTGGATATTTTGATTTTCCTAATAAGTGCGTGCCTCGATCAAGAAATTATGTATTATGGTCGATTCAAAAGAAAAAAATATTATGTATTATCTGTTCTAAAGTGTACCGCGAAGATTTTAATCCACTTCATTTTTTAATGTAATATATTTTATATTTTATATTAATATATACATGTATGTTTTCTTTTATAAAATAAAAATAATTCAAAGTGGATACTTTGCAAGGTAGCATTTTATGGAATACATAGGAAGTTGAGTGTCTTGATTATACATAAAGCACATCAACAATGGTGGAATTGTTCTTTTCTTAGATTTATTAAGAGAATTTGGAGGAATAAATGAATAAAGTCACTGTAATAAGAAAATAAAAGAATAAAAGTAAAATTTATTGTTAAATTGTTATGAGTGATGTACTTTCACCAAACCTGTTAAAGACAATGCAAGCCAAAGCCCATGTGCTTTTGTATTTATGGAAGCTCTACATTCATGGTTGTTGATTTTGAGAGTTTGTCCATATTTTCCCTAAAGAATGTTGTTTGAGTAGGTCTTTCCCTTTGAATATATGTGGGTTTTGTGCTATTAATGCCTAATTTATAGTTAATAACTATTCAAATAAACTTGTTTGACTACATATTATGTTTTTTCTAAGTTTTGGATAATGACTAAATTTCCATAGAACATTTGTTAGACCTTTGACCTAGATGAATAATGTTTGAGAATCTACCTTATGGTTTGATACTTAGCATCTTTTTCATCTCTATATTTTATCTATAGGCATTTTCCCTCTAACACATAAACTGGAGGCTCTGAACAATTGTATGTTTACAAGTTCTTCCAACCAAGATCTCCCATCCAATTTTGTCTTTTGTTTGATGATAAAATATGATCCCTTGATTTAGTATTTTCCCTTGGTATTGATGGATGTTGGTTGAATGGATCCTACTATTTTCAATTGGATTATATAGTAAAAGAGATGATATACATACACATCAATTCCAACAATTTAGTGAGTAAAAAACATGGGTATACTAATGATTCAAATGCCTTGCTTTGAGTTTCCTTGGATGGCATGAATCTCATCTCCTTGGAGAAGCATCGAATGCAAGGAGCCGAGATAAGAGCAACATGAGTAATGTGTTGAGTCTCAAAGGCCACAAGATATGATGGCACAAATAATTAATTCATCTTTGCTCCATGTAGAACGAGGTTAGTACAATCAAAAGTAGGTACAATGAATGAGATAATAAAGGAAAAAGAAATCTAGAGGAAGCAAATTTCTGTTTGGTTTGAAGCCTAAACTCTCACCTTTCATAAAGTTCATGCGGGTCCCTCCTTGGACATTCTACCCTCTCCAGAATGTCGTTGATGGTCATCTAACCTCCCATGCCTAAATATATGACTCATCCAAGAAAACTTATCTATCATTTACTCCACTGACTTTTCCTCCAGATTAGCTAGTGGGTAACGTATTGATTTTCTTCATTTTGATGCAAATCCACCCCTTCTAGTTGGTAAAAAAAATTAGAAATAAAATAAATGCATTCTCATTTAGGTATTTGAGGAAAATTCAAAAATATAAAAGTCAAATGGATGTGGGTAGTTCACATAGTTAGTAAAGGTCAAACCAACAATGGAGACAACAAAGGTAGTAAATTTCCTTACAAAGATGATTAATGTATAATCATAATATGCATTTTGGTTGATTAAAATTGTTGGTATTCATTACATATGGTTTCAACTTTTTATGTTTTTGGCTTTTCATAGAAATGTGAAATTGAAATCTTTCTTTATTTAAAATATATTTTTGAATATATAAATAAATCCAACATAAAAAATGTTTGAAATATTTAAATTATATAAAGCTAAGGAGGTATTTCCCTCCATAAGAGGAGGGTTGTAAAGCTTCCATATTTTAGATCTGGAATTTTAAATGTTTCACTTCTGCTAAGAATTAAATGTCGAGAACAAGTTTTGTAAATTGTTTGTTTGATAATAGACGCAACAACGAAAAACACTATTATCATAATCCAAATCCTGGGTCCAATGAATATCACCGATTTTTAAATTGATTTGGTCTGGTAGCCCTTTACTGATATCGATTTCACCATAAAGCTTTTTGATAATCTTCTAATTCCCCAAATAATACAATGAAGAATCCTTTTGAGCAAAAAATAACCTTTCAATTCTTAGTCCATACATAATGGATCCATTGGTAAAAATTGGTTGTGTGGGGCCAAAATCCATTAAAAAGATAGATTAGGAATACCTCAGAATATAGATGATGGTGATCCTCCAAATCTTTGGTGAGATATTTCCAGGGAGGGATCTTCCTCTAATTTCTCCAATAAAAATGGTTTAGGAGCTGCTTGTGGTTGACTTGCATTAGGAGGGTGTTGAGCATAAATTACATATTTATAAGAAAATGCTTGAAATGAGGATGGATTACCCCCAATCCCCACTTGTAAACAAAGAGCCATAAAAACAGTGACACCTTTACCGATGTAGAAGACTAAGAGAGGGGAATCATCATCGAGTTGCTTACCTTCAAAAAGCAAGCATTGCATGACTGGAAAAATACTGACTCAGATCTCTAAGGAAAACATGAGTTGTCAAATCAGATCTAAGGAAAAAACCCTAATGAAAAGTGAATGCTCCGAAGAGAGCTTGACATGTAGAAATAACTCTAAATTTGTAGTTGATAATGAAATCACATTGAAATCAAAAGACATAAGTTTCCTCTAAATTCCACGAAAGGGAAAATTGAAAATAGAAGCACATGCAATCATTTAAACACAAGGAACACAATTTTTACTAGGGCACCCAATTGGGAAAACCCCCCCTCTATTTGTATTATATCAAATGAGAAAAATTATTTATTACAGTAACAACTTGAATCCTTGAAGCTTAATTTGCACTACAATACTAATCTCCTCTTGAGTCTGCTCTAGAAAATACTGAGCCTACACTCGCATTATTGGATCCTGCACTCATGTTCTTGCACTCACATTCCTGTAGTCACTCTAATTTCCTTGCACAATTATGAGGAAATTATCTCATCTACTACATGCAAACTCTATACACTCAACAACATATAACAATAAATATAATTATTCATTTTCCCTCCACTCAAATAGGAAATTTGAATTGCATACATGACTAGGGCTATTTTTAGTAAATTGACTATTTGATTGAGATATCAATGAGTTAACAACAATTACAACTACCCAATTGAACTCATACTAACTCTATTCATGACTAGATCTCAGATAACTGAGTTTCACTAACTATAAATCCACTAGATTGCTAGATCTTAGCAATCAACTCAGGCATAATTCTACTTATTGCCCACAAACTCGAATTGACTAACTTAACTAAGTGACTTGGCCACGTCACCCCTGCTAACTGCAACTCAATTCATCCTACTAATGTGGAAATTTGAATTTCTCCATTTGACTAAGGCACAAGTCAAATGAAGCATTTTCTTACTATAATTTAACACTCCATCTTAGCAAGAAAAGGGTTATGAACAATCCCAATCTTTCTTCACTATAGGAATGTACTGTAACACAACTAACAATCCCTCTCACTATTGTTGTTGCTACTAAAAAACTTGCAACTGAGAAGCATCCAAAATACTGAATCAACTGTGTCTCTATGTTACAACTGTCTCCCAAGTTTCTGAATACTACTAACCTTTGCACCCTCGCTCAAGGTCTAACTGCATCAATAGACACTGATGCTTCTACTACTAAATACTGTGGGCCCTTGTATCAAGAGTAATTATCCATGAGGAGTATACTACAACTAGTACTGCTCTCCTATGGATCCTTCCCAAATATTTGAAACTCTGGAACTAAGGCTCTACATCACCCCACACCACTCTTGGAGGTATAGCTACATTCTTATTTCTATGCAAACTAAACACCACATGGTCTATGAGTCCCTCCTTGATAATCCTTTTGGCTTTTATTGTGTCTTTCTTCCACTGAGCCAACTGTTGTGCATCTAATGCTGCTTGTTTTGGAATATCATTTTGTGTGTACTATAATACTCCATTGTCATACAACACAACTTCTATTATATCTTTCAGTGCAATGAAATTCAAAGTTCCATCCAATGCAAACTCAAGTCTCAATCCATAGAAGGACATTTTTCCAGCATTGAAAGAAAAAATTCTTGCACCACAAATCTGCTATTCAAAATTTCTTTAGAGATGATTAGGAATTTGGTTTCTATGTAGTTTTCAATAGTTATGATACCATGTAGATATAACATGAAATTTGCAGTTGCTAATGAAATCACACTAAAATCAAAAGACATAGATTCCTTCTACTAAATTCTCTAGAAGGGAAAGTTGACAATAGAAACACATGCAATCCTTCGAACACAAGGAGCACAATTTTTACTGGGGAACCCAAATGGGAAAAACCCCTCCTCTGTTTGTATTATATCAGATGAGAAAAATTATCTATTATAATAAAAATTTGAATTATTAAAGCTCAATCTGCAATGTAATACTAATATCCTCTTGAGTCTGCTCTAGAAAATACTGAGCCTGCACTTGCTTTGCCTACACTCATATTCCTACACTGGCTTTGCCTTCACTCGCGTTCCTGCACTCACAATCCCACACTCGTGTTCTTGCAATTTCTCTTATTTCCTTGTAGAATTCTAAGGAAACAAGCTCATCTACTACATGAAAACTCTGTAAACTCAACAATATACAATAATACATACAATTATGCCTTTTCCCTCAATCAAATAGGAAATTTGAATTGTATGCATGACTGGGGCTATTTTTATTAAATTGACTAGTTAACTAGGATATCAATGAGTTAACAACAGTTACAACTACTCAACTAAACTCATACTGAATCTATTCATGTCTAAATATCACATAACTAACTTTCACTAATTATAACTCCATTAGATATCTAGATCTTAGCAATCAACTCAAGTACAACTATACTTCTTGCCCACAAATTTGAATTGTCTGACTTAACTAAGTGACTTGGCCATGTCACACTTGCTAAATGTAACTCAAGTCATCATGATGATGTGGAAATTTGAATTTCTCCATTTGACTAAGGCACAAGTCAAATGAAGCCTTTTCTTGCTAGAATTTAACATGACAAAGATCTGATAACAATTCTTTGAATAAACAACTTCTAATGGCATATCGTCATAGTTTCTAGCCAAGGGATTAGGGTCGTCTATCGTTGTGTCACCGAAAATGTCATGGCCATATGCCAATTCTGTAACCTGACGACCTTCGATGCTTCCTAATTTGTGGCTACTTTGTTTTCAGACTTGATGGCATGAGATTTTGAAACATTTTCTCTGATTACAAAAGGTTCTCTCAATTGCATTTCGAACTAGATCTGTCGCCATTAATAGGGTTTTTACAAAAATCCCAATTTAGTTGGACCCTAAAATGTTTTTGAGATAATGAGTCAAGTAATTTTATTGTTAATGCTATTATTATTACTAGCTATTAAAATAATTAATACACATTTGAAAAAACATGGAACATGATTTTTATCCATTAATATTTACCTACTTTACCTTAGAGATTCTTGTCCAGGCATTCTCCAGCCCATGATGGAAGAGATGTGAGTGCCAGTCCAGTATGGAAGATATTTTGTAAGGTTATGTTATGTAAAAATTTTGACTCAGTCAAATTACATGAAAATATGTTATGTAGTCTATCTATTATATGTTTTGGATGGTTTTTTGACCTATTTTCTAGTGTAATTTGTCAAGAATTGAACAAGGATTTATTGGAATCACAAGTTGGAGTTGTGAACTATCCACAATATGAGTGCCCCAAGGGTTTTTTTGGGTGTTGAATCCATACATGTAGTTAGAAACACATTTTAAACAACAAAAATCAATATTTGAGCAAAAAAAATTCCTTGGATTCTAACCAAAATCTCCAAAACATATTATAGTTAGAAAACTCCAAAATAAAATGAAACTAATAATTATAGTTATTAATTAAAACTTTTTCCACTCAATCAAATTATGTAAAAAAATGAAAATGAAAATAAAATAAATAATCAATAATTATAATTGTTAATTATTAATAATTAAACCAACATAATCCTTTTTAACTCTTAATCTATCAAGCACCAATATGGATCAAATCTCCAATAGAAAACCTTATTCTTAATTTTTAATTAGATTTTGTTACAATACCATGGATTGCAATACAACATGGCCAAAAAACCATAACTCGCTTCATATGGCACTTGTTTCTATGACATTTTTTAAATTGATCAATTTAATTAAAATAGAAAAAGGGTATAAATACATTGGAGATGAATATCAACCTTTTATTTCTGTATCCTACTAAGAATATTCTAGAATATTTTGTGGAGGGTTTTGTATGTAAGTTTGGCCAATGAGGCTACATCATGGTCATGTCCAAGAATAATGCCCAAATAAAGTGGGGAATTGAACTAGTGACTTAACATCTAGGAGTGCCTTAATAATGCACCTAATCACCATGTATCCAAGACCCAGAGGAATATTTTCCGTGAAGGTTAAATCCCTACATATACTTAATAATTACTGATAATTAAATTAAAATTATGGATGCCCTATTCCAAAAATAGACATGCCTATTGGCATAATTATTGTATTTCCTTGACACACATGACTAGGTAATATTTAATTACAGAACGTTGTTTTTTTGGTAAGTCTAAAAAATATATTGATCAAACAAAATAAAATTGTATCATTTTCCATAATGACTCATTTTGTAATAAAGTATTCCCTATACTAACAATATCAAAGTAGATATGAATGGTACTTAGAATAACAAAGTAGATGTAAAGGGGCAAAAGAAACAAATAGAGAGGAGAATCACTCGAATCGGGACTGATCCTCAAGGCAACCCTTCTTTCCTTTATTTTTCAAAACCTTTACCCAAACTTCCAAAGGTGGTTTGATCAAAGTGATCTATAGATTATCATTTTGTGCTAAAGGAGATTCCTTATCAGAGTCAAAAGAAGTAGACTCACAATTAGTTATAGTTTGAGATCATTTTAATATTCCCATGAAAGCAATACTATTCAATATCTGTGTGCTTGTCAAAGAAGCATGGTCCACACTAGGAGCCATAAGAAATGTTTGAGTCCTTGAGTCTTGGACCTTTTCCCCTAGATGTATTTCATCATTAGCTTCTTCATCATCCTTTTTTGACATAAAGGAGGCCTTTCCCTCCATAGAATGAGGGTTGTAGGGAATCCAACTTTTATATATGGAATTGTGGATTTTTCACTTATCCTTAGTATTAAACACCAGACAAGCATTATGTAAATGGCCTATTTGATGAAATAAGTGGCAAAAAAAGAAATATTCTCATAGTCTAGAGCACGGTTCTTGAAAAAATCACTAATTTTTAAATTGATTTGGTATAGCATCCCTTTACTAATATCGATTTCAACATGTTGATGGTGTTGGAAATCTGTCAACCAAGGGGATATCCTAATATGAAGTCCCAAATAGACCTCACACCATTTGGTGTAGGAGTTCCATCTTGTATAAAGGCCTAGTTTCCATATACTTAGAGATCTACCTTGGCTTTGGCTATCAGCACATGTGAGTGTTACGCTAGTATATTTAAACAACAAGGTAAGTGTGCTTGGTGAGTGCATAATGTAACTGTGTCAAGGTTATCTTACTACAGAAGAGGGAGAAAAGTGAGCCTCTAAGTGAGAGGTAATTGCAGCACCCAAGAAGAGACACACGCAAACCAGGAAGGTTTGTCCAACATCCAACAGAATAGTCCACAATGGATGTGGAAGTTGTTAAAACTAAAGTGCAAGGGAAAAAATGTACACCCTCTAGAAAATTATTCCACATGGAGGTGATGGTCATTAGAACTAATACAAGATAGGTCTGCCTAATGTCCTGCAGAGTAGTCCACAAGGACGAGACAACAATGATAATAAATGCAACACATATTCAACAATGTAAGTACTAAAACAACCAAAGTAGTTAACCTATCTTAGTACAGGTTAAGGAAACATGCATTAAAAATGTCTAAAGAGCAGTATTACAAACATCTACAAAACATGCGTGAAAATGTGTTGGCCTTAACAAGCTTATGCATTAAGCAAAATTCCCAAGACACATTTGTACACCATAGATCACTAGTCCCAGTAGTGGGATATTGGAGCCACTCCTCACTCCTCAAAGAACAAACTGAAAAATATCAAGGCTACATGGGAGGAGCCAAGGTGAAAAGTCCTTGCTCATGCAATGGAACGAGAATATATAGCAAAGGGTGATGCTTGACCCATGTGACTCTTGGACAAACCTCATGACTATTTAACTTACTATGAATTTTAAAATGACATGACTCTTCAACTTCTTGTGTGTGTCCATTGGAATTTCACTTTAAATTACATTCATTTACAACAGATATGGCCCATAGTGGTTATGTGGCCTTGACAACTCATGACACAATTTGACACGACACTACTGACATGTACTGGCTGGCTGTGGTGTCCATGTCAAGATGTTGTGCTACTAAGTGATGGATGTACTCTCTGGTGTGCTTTGTCTTCTCCTTTGCATGGTTTGATGTTGCGGGGTCTTCAATGGTATTGGTCTTACAAGATGGTTCCATGCATGTGTTCATTTCACTTGCTGCTTCTTTCATCCGTCTAGCTGCAAGTGAGTCTTCTAGCATGTGCGCTCCTTCTTCATACCGTTCATCATCTCACCATGATCTATCAGTGTAGCTGTTCCTGAAATTCACTCATGATATGACGACATCAAATCAAAAACCTCCTAATCTAGCATGATGCATTTTTTTCTGCATTCGGGGCCCAAGATAAATGATAGGCTAGGAGAGGGCCCAATAAATATGCACTGCGCAATTCTAGGTGACAGGGAGGAGGACGGATCACTGAGATTGCACAAAGCGTAACTTAGGCTTGGACAAGGTACTCCAGGGCACAGTCTTCACTCTTGGGGAAATTTGCGCAGAGGCCACTGGGAGGCAGCATTGTGCAGTTAAGGACACCAGTGGCAACTATATCATGGGACCCTCAAGGACACCTCTGTGCAGTTTCCAGAGGGAAGACAAGGCAGGACAACGATTTTTTCAAGGGGGTTTGACCTAGTTTGAGTGTGTGTTGCACACCAACAAAACCCTCAACCGCTGGCCCTTTCAGTAATGACCTACAAGCATATCGCAATCTCACCCGAAGTAGTTATGGGAGGTTGCAGAACCAGGTTTCTGCAACGAGAGGGATATGCGCACTATTGTGTCCATGTATTTTCTTATTTTTCCTAACTTCCTACAACTTCACATACATGAATAACTTCACGCTGATGATTAATTTTATAGAAATACCCTTATCGCATCAAATAACCGAAAACAATATAACATGTATTCTTCTGGGTTATTCAATAAAAAGCATGCATAACAATAACAACAACAACAGAGAATGAACACAAAAGGATACACAATATTTCACCAAAACTTCTCCTTTATTAATCCAGATCCTAACTACCTCTCCCTACCTATATATCCATCCTCCTCCATTCCCAAATGGCTAGTCTCTGATTATTTGCACCCTTATTCTGAGATAGTTCCTACATGTTATTCGCTTCGGCTTAGAGAAGGAGTGCTTGGGGAGCTTGAGCTTGGACTTGAACATTAACTCAAGGAGGGCTACTAACATCGAGGCCTGGGTTGTATGCTTCCTCTTTTTCTTATTAATATATACAACTGCTGGTTCACTTTCCATAAATGCTTGTTTCAATGCTCCATTTATCTTAATGTTCCTTGATCTGTTAAGTGGATTACATTTGATTATGCTTGTTGCACTTTTATGCTTTGTTGTGTCTTTGGCCTTTTGTGCATGTATTTAAATGTTGTGAGCAACAAGAAATGAGCTTGAGGAGAAAGTTATCAAGATCTTCAACAAAGGAGTGCATTATAGCATTAGAGTGAGGTATGTCTCCTTCCTCTTCTCTTATTTCGATTGTAATCTTGGAAAGTGTCCAATGGAGTCGCCATTTTGTTGAGGAAAACCATGTTCCTCATCTTCCCCATCAAATTACATTTTTGATTCAAGTCATTATAAAAGGAAAGATGATTCATGAGACTTTCATTGATGAGGGTGCTTCCACCTGCATCATGTCTATTTTGTGTTGGAAAGCCATCAGATCTCGACCTCTCAATCAGTCTTCGAATAGCTTAGAAGCCTTTGATGGCAGAGGATCCCATCCTTATGGTATTCTCACAAGTTTGCTAATCAACTTGGAAGGGAAAAATTCGAATTAGAAGTAGAAGTCATAGATGAAAATCTTAATTACAACTTTCTACTTGGATGAAGTTGGAGTCATGCCATGTTTTTTGTGGTTTCCTCTTTGTTCCATGTGCTCCATTTTCCTCATGAAGGGAAAATCGTCATTGTCGATCAATTGGACTTTTTCTCTTCTGGTTCTTCAAATGAAAATGTCCCATATGTGGGAAATACCAATATTACTTATGAGAGCATGGGGGCGGGTCTTTTCAAAGATTAAACTTTAATGGGAACTTTTTATCTCTCACCTTTGCATGTTTCCTCGATCAACATGATCTCAACCTCATGTGATCCATGGATCATGCGTACTCTAGATCGGGTTGATGCTTTTGGTGATGCTATGCTGCTAAGTCCTTTAGAAAAATCTTATCAAGAAGTTATTTTGGCTTCAGTGGCTACTTCTGAAAGTCATAGTATGCACCTAGACACATATTCACAATCTCCCTAGCTTAGTTCTTGGGATTCCCCAGATCCCTTGAATGAGATATTTCCCATCGATGAGAGTATTGTTGAAGTTATGTATCTTGATGAAACTCCCTAGAATTATACTCATCATCGTTCCTCATTTCTTCCAAGTCTTAATGAGATTTATTCATGTCTTGAGACTTTTGTTTCTCATAACCCGACTCATCCACTTCAAACACCTGTTTTGGTGCATGAAGTTCTATCTAAAGCTAATATGGGAAATATTATTGCTACCATGCCAATCAACATTTCCATTAAACTTGGCATTGTCGAGAAAATCCACATTGGGGTTTTTTTCTCTCTGGAAGAGATTAGGGTTTACACTGACATTTTTAAAGAGTTTCGTAATGCCTTCACTTGGTCATATGTGGAAATGCCTAGTATCGATCCAGCTATACTGGTGCACGAAATACCCACGTATCTCAATGAAAATCCCATTCATCAACAAATCTGTCGATTACATCCTACTAAGGTCACTGCTATTAAGGGTGAAGTTGAAACACTTCTAAAATCTGGTTTTATTTACCCCATCCTATTGACAGATTGGGCTTCTAATATCATACCCGTCACTAAAAAGTAGGGAAAATTTCTAGTTTGTGTTGATTATCGTGATATCAATAGTGCATTCCATAAATAAAATTATCCCACTCCCTTTATTGACCAGATCATTAATGAGTGTGATGGGAGTGAGATATTTTATTTTATGCATGGTAACCCAATTAACATATTACCCGCTGATCAACACAAAACTGCTTTCATCTGTCCATGGGGGACTTTTTCTTATAAGAAGCTCCCTTTTGGTCTCAAAAATGTTGGTGCTACCTTCCAGAGAGTGATGTCATATTCCTTTCATGATATTAAACACATTGTTAAACCTTATTTAGACGACTTACAAGTTCATTATGTTGAGCGTCGTGACCATCTCGACCACCTTCAAGAAATCTTTCTACATTGTCGACACTATAATATTCGTCTCAATCCACATAAATGTGTCTTCTTCATCAAATATGGTCGGCTCTTGGGTTTTTTTGTGTCTAAATAAGGCATTCAAATAGATCCTATGAAAGTAGAGGCTATTTTAAATCTACCCCCTCCTTCATCCCTGCACCAATTGCAGAGTTTGCAAGGGAAGGCCAATTTTCTTCGTCGTTTTGTCCCTAATTACGCTGAGCTTTCCAAGGGATATATTTGCTTACTTAAGAAGGGGATCCCATTAATTTTGGATGAAATCGCTCAACAATCTTTCAATGCTCTAAATAAAACACTCATTAGTGCTCCTTTATTGCATCCCTATGACTACCACCATGATTATTTCCTGTACTTGGTCGTGGCTGATAGTACCATTGACATGGTACTAGTCCAGGATGATGATCATGGAAATGAACATGTGGTTTATTATTTGAGTCGAAATCTTATTGACATAGAAACTAAATATGCTCATGTCGAGAAGCTCACCTTGGCAGTTGTTGGGTGCAAGATCCCCCAAGGCAAGTTTTTGGGCTTAAAGCCCAAGCTTTGACTACGTCTAATGTGAAGAATCGTGAAGTGTGGGCGCAGAGTGTGAAGTTGCAGTTGAGTCATAGGGTTGTCCGCCCTTACTTTTGTAAATGTAATGTCAGCAATAGAGATCCACCCATGGCTTGCAGAGCATGGGGTTGTATAAATAGAGTGAGGCTCTAAGTTGTAGAAAAAAAAAGAGATGAGAAAAAGAATCTAAGAGAAGATGAAGCAATGAGTCTTGGTTGAAGTGTAAAGTCATGTCTTGGGTCGTAGGGTAGGAGAAGAATTTGTAGCTGAGTGCGGAGACCCCTGCAGCTGAGTGCACAGGGTGATTCAAGTCTGTAACCATTGGAAAAAATAATAAAGAGAAGTTTCTTATCATTCTATGTGTATCTTTCCTGTTTTGTGCATTGAAGTATATTGGGTATGAATTGCAATTTTACTGTTTATTTGTTGTGTGAACTTATATGAATGTATTGAATAAGCAAATATAAGATAAGAATCTATTTACGTGAAGTTAACTAATAGTTAGAAGAAGATAAGTAAGATCTATAGTGTAACTTAGGAAAAGAGTGTAGATCGCTGCCCTAGCAGCACAGAATCACCTTAGCCCCTGATTATGGTTGTGCGAAGGCAAGTATAACAAAGCGCGAAGGCCTCGCAGGTCAGGAAAGTGTGCAAAGTGACTTGCATGAAGAAATTCCTAGTTGTACTAAGTCAACCCCTTAGACATATCAAGGGTGCAGAAACTTGGTTCCGGCATCCCCCCATACTACTTCGAGTGAGTCCTCATTTTGTGCTCCATGGGCTATTACCGAAAGGGCCAGTAGTACAAGGATTTGTTTGGCTAATTAACTCTGAACTTGGGTTAGGACCCATCAAGCCAACAAATGGTTCCATTGCTGGGACCAGAATCTACATAAAGATGTTGGATGTCGCATCACTGGAATCCAACTAAGAAGGAGATCGAAGGGTGGTTGGATAGGAAAATTCATGAATTCGCGGTGCAGGAGAACAGGAATCCGTGACTATCAAAGGAAGAGTGGTTAGACTACTACCTGTACACATAGATCCACACAATTTTCTTTGCATCTTTCCCTACTGAGCTCTACAAGTGGATCACGAAGCTAGCAGATAGCCAAGGAAGGTGGAAGATTGATGGACCTATAGTGTGAACCCCAAGGTTGGTGCAGATTGGAAGCATCAGAGGATAGGATTGCACGTGCTATTGATCACTGGCTTGATCAGATTATAGGAGGATTCATTACTGAGTTCGCGATAGATACTTCGGTCAGCTATAACAAGGCAGAGCGACGCTTTCTCAAGGGACCACAAGGTAAGTACGTAAAGGCTCTAAACACTTGGATTAAAATTCTATTGTGTGAAAATAGGATTATGCAGCTACATTGATGTTCGGGGCTATGTGAAGTGGGAGAATTTATAGAAACAAAGGAGGTGTGGGACTAGAGACTAGCCCCTTGATCTCACCTCTGCGAAGGGACAAGGAAGAGCTCGAGAAGGTGCGAAGGGACAAGGAAGAGCTCAAGAAGGTATCTTCGTGAAGTGCGATCCATTTGATAAGATAGAGGATTCCACGCATAACATCTCCAGCCACACCACGCCAGTTTCACCGTCATCATCTCCATCTTCTCCCGTACCACCTTCGCTGCTACCATGTTTTAATATGGCAAGCTCGATAAAGTTTCTTGTGTTCAAGGGAGTAGGAAATGAAGATCCAGACCAGTTTTGGTTCGTTGTAAGAGCCGTATGGGAAGTGCAGGGAGTTACAAAAGATAATATCAAGAAAGCGACATTGGATAGCGCTCTACAAGATCGTGCATTGACTCAGTACATCAAGCACTCAAGTGATAATCTGAATGCAGGAATTGCGATTATCCAAGATGTGCTAACTAGGGAGTTTAGCAGGCCGAGGTCAGAAGCACAGTTTATCATCGGGTTCAAAGAGATCATGATGCTACCAGGAAAGACTCCTTGGGAGCTGGATCAAAAGGGTTAAGTGCACAATTCGCAAGGCTAACATGACTATGATGGATGGACATCACCGTGAATGGTTTGTAGCATCACTATCGTCGCATTTGAGGAATGCGCTGTCGCAACAAAGGTTAACAACTCAGGTAGAGGCTTTAGAGATTTCGATGAGGCTACATGAGACCCCAATACAAGATCCTAACTTGGGAATTCAGTAGATCCACTCGTAGTTGAAAAACTTATGCCTGAAAATGTAGAGTCTAAAACAGGATAGGACAGGTCAACCAGAAGTACGCGAAGTGGTGTGCTATGTGAAATGCAAATGTAAGGGTCATGATAAAGACCACTGCCTGATATTCATGAATTACCTCATAGTAGGGGGACCAATGTCGTTAAGATCAGAAGCACAAGCAGGACCAAACACTGCGCCTGCTCTGTGGTGCACGATTTGTTAAATAGGGGGAAAGCATGCTACATATAACTGCCATTTGTTGCAAAAGTACATGCAAAACTCGCAACAGTTGTTCTGAAATTTCTATAGATTGGTGGGACATGATGAGTGCACATGTAGAAGTTATGAGCTAATGATGGATAGAACCCCCACCTATAGGGTGTAGGCCAAAATGCAGTCCCTAGACCAAGGCACAGGGATGGCGCAGAACAGATTGCAGGGGCGCGGACAAGGCTAAGGTGGAGGAAGACCTGGGAGGGGTTGTAGACAACTGATATGCTACAATTGTGGAGGGTTGGGACATTATGCCCATGATTGTACAAATCCAACGTGTCCATCATATCTGTATTGTAGCTTGTTTGATCATGAGATGGAGGATTGTCCTATGCTGATAGCTAGGCTAAGTGACAAGGGAGCGCTACCACCTCCCCCAACTCAGAACCTACAAATGATGAGGTCTGAGCCGCGCAAGGATGATCCAAATGTGAATATTGTGCTTCGAAGTGGAATTACAACACGAAATGATAAAGTCAAACAACCCAAAGAAAGTATTTAGGTTCGCAAAGCTTTGGCGAAAGAAGCAGAGTCTGATTTGGAGCACACCTGAGAAACATTTATGGAAGATAAGAAGAGCTTTGCTGATGCCTCCATTTCAGGAAGCAAAGACAGACCTGAGCCAAAAATGGACCCATCGATGCTTATGATGTTCCTGGAAACGTGCATAAAGTTACTGCGCGATAGTAAGGCTGTAAAGGGATTACAGGAACTCATTAACAGATGCATTGGGACCGTACCAGGAGAACCGTGCATAGTTTGGAATATTGGAAAGCATAAGACAAGAATATGGAAAGAAATGAGGTTAACCGTGCAGATTGGAGAATATGAGATGGACCAAGTAATTTTGGATTTAGGGTCACACGTGAACGTTCTGTCGAAGCAGACATGGGAGTGCATGGGGAAGCCTACGCTGCAGTTGTCTCCTGTTCAGATGTGCATGGAAAACCAATAGAAGATAATACCCCTAGGGTGATTGCAGGAAATCACAATGGATATTGAGGGAGCGAGTGTGCTAGAAGACTTTGAAGTGATAGAGATTGTTGATGAAAGCAATCCCTACCTTGTGCTCTTAGGAATTGATTGGTCTAATAACATGAATGGGGTAATTAGTTTGAAAAAGTGCAAGATGATTTTGGAAAAGACGTCTATGCGCGTAGTAATACTATTGGATCCTATAGAGGGATCACGTTACACTGAGTCAGTGCATGACTATGAAAGTGATGATGATTTGTACTGCATCTACAAGATAACTGCTCGAGAGCAAGAATGGCTAAATCTTATCATGGATGGATGAATTTCAGGGGAGCATGAAAGCTCCTATACTTCAGATTCGGATGAGGAGATAGAGCGGTGGCAGAACAGGTTACACGGGCTAACCACATTGAACTGTAACATGATGACAGGATCGCTGCACTGCGTATCGACAAAGATGAGAGATTTACCTACTTATGATGGATTAGGTGAGGTAGATGCTTTCTTGGACCAATTTGAGAGGGAGGTGCTGGAAAAACAATGTTTCAAAGCCCTGAATTGGGTATTGCACACTACACCCGTGAGGTGGTGGGGTACACACAAAGGAAACTTTGATGACTAGCACACCTTTAGGAGGATGATGCACACATGGTTTGGGAAAACTATAGGGTGGCCGGCGGATAGATATAATGGTTGGGATAGTCTGCGCGTGCATCTGTCCAGGTGGGTATAGGCATATGATAAACAACCGACGTGGATGTACATGAACTTCGCGATGGGAAGTACGATCAATAAGCATGTGTTGGGGGGAAATGCATGATTGAATCCTCAAATTGCAATGACAGAATGTGGAAAGGACGAGCGCGTAGAAGGTTATCCATGTGGGAGCCTTTAATAAAGTGTGCAAAGCACTGAACAAGGTACTTAATGTGCAGCGAAGTGATTGGGACCTGCGCGTATCAGCAGTCCTATGGGCTTCTAGGGCGACGTGCAAGAAGTTGACGGGAAAGATGCCATCTAGGCTGGTCTATGAAGCAAACACTGAAATACTGATGAGATATATCATGCATAATCCACGCATAGCAGCGCCTGCGGAATTGACGGATCACGAAGCCTTGAAAGAAGGGATTGCGCAGCTGGAATAAGAAGAACACTTGGGACCTAATGAAGAGATCCAGTTGGGTAATCTTAGGCACCAAGAACTCTTGAATGCAAAATTTCGTTTGAGGGAGAAAAGTTCCTTGGCAGAAGAAGAAGTCAAGAAGCTAGAGGGAGGAATGAAAATGGATTTTCTTGATAAAAGGAATGTGGTGATAAAACAGGATGCACACGATTGCATTGATAAATTTGAATACTGCTGCCGATAGTTGATCATTTTGATGCCTTGGATTAGACCGCGTATTAGTAAAAGGACCACAAATGGTGGCACATTGTAAATGGTAAAATGTGCGACACGGGTAGTAATGTTATAAGACGAAATTTTCCAAGAAGAAGTAAATGATAATTGGGTAAAGCTGTATACAGGTGGTGCAACCACCTGACTAGCTGTGGGTAGCATAGTCTTAGCACTCCAAGCAGTTGAAAGGAGGCACAGGACTATAAACCACTCTGCCCAAGAACTGTGCGATGTTATGGTTGCGCGCAGAAGCAAAGCATCATAGGGTCTACGACAATGTAGGGATGCTTGGTTTGAGACCAAATGGAGTGGGTGGAAGGAATTTAAGGTGAGCTTTGTGGGCAAGATTTTGGAAAAGCTACTACCAAGGGAGCATTAATGGATTGGATTTGGGGGGAATGGTTGAATTTGAATTCAGAAGGCGCTATAAATTACAAAGGGTTGCCCATCAAATAATACTTGGTCATTTGAGAATTGAGTTGTCGTGCACCTAGAGTGTTATAAGCCAAGAATTGTTTAACTTGTTGAGCATGTTATTTGATCTCCTGGTTGAGCAGTTGAGAGATTTCTAGACAAACGAAGTGGCAACGTCTGAAGAAGCCAAGGAAATTAGAGAAATGACTGCCGAAGAGGCCGCGCATGCCATAACAATAGGAGATGCCCCTAAGAGCACCGAGATAGTTACGAAAATCCCTAAATCACTACGCATGCCAAGTACCAAGAAAGATAAGTTGCCTATGATTCCGGTGCACGTGTCCCCTCGAAACCCACTGCGAACTAAGTTAACAATGGAAGAAAAGGGGAAAGCGGTTAATTTGGAAATCGATGAGGAGGAAGAAGACCTTGAGGACATCCTGATAGAAGAGGATGAGAATGAAGATATGGAGAAAGAAACTGATGGCGTGGACCCTCTAACAAGGTTTCCCGCATATGTTCCTCCATGGAAGGGGAAGGTGAAGGTGACCAAATATATCAATGAGAGTAAAATCTCTCTACAGACTCCGCTACTACCAGACAATATCATGTTCGAAGGAGTGTGCCTGGGATGGGTGCTGAGTTTGAAGTTCGAAGATCGGGATCTCACTGACCATGAGAAATTCCCTCACTTGGTGACCACGCAACTCATGAAGCTGAAGAAAAATACCATGGCAAGAGTCGTAGAGTTGGAGCCGTGCGAAGGCCTCGAAGGTCAAGAAAGTGCACAAAGTGACCTGTGCGAAGACATTCCTAGTTGGACTAAGTCAACCCCTCAGACATCTCAAGGGTGCGGAAACTTGGTTCCAACATCCCCCCATACTGCTTCGGGTGAGACCTCAGTCCACGCTCTATGGGCTGTTGCTGAAAGGGCCAGTAGTATAGGGATTTATTTGGCTAATTAACTCCGAACCTGGGTCAAGCCCCATCAAGCCAACAGCAGTAGTCCATGCTATCCAACAATTTCACCGCTATATTCTTTTACAGAAGACCATAATGATTTCTAACTCTAACCCCACAAATTATATTCTGACCCATGAATTGCTTGCAGGAAAATACTCTAAATGGATCGTTATCTTGAAAGAGTTTGATTTGGAGTTTACTGCCGCTAAATCAAATAAATCACTAGTTTTTGCTGAATTGATTTGCGCCCTTCCTTCTGCAAACACCTCCACTAATTTTACTGAGAATATTCCTGATGAAGCCTTGTTTATCATCAGTGCTCTTGACCCATGGTATAGAGATATTATTGTTTGTCTTTAGACCCAGAATTTTCGATCTGAGTTGTCTTGATCTTACCATCACATGTTAGGATATGCCATTGCTCAGAAGATCCTTTGCGTCGGTTATTTCTGGTCTTCAATCTTCAAATATTGCATTTTGGTAGTTCAAAAGTGCCATGAATGTCAGATATATAACTGTAAATAGTGCAACCCGCCAACACCCTTACACCCAGTTGTTACCATACACCCAATCGCTAAATGGGGAATTGATTTCATGACCTGTAACTCTCGCTCGGTTGGGGGGCATGGCTATATCATCTTCGCCATTGACTATTTTACTAAATGGTTTGAGGTGATGCCCACATATACTGTTGACGGTACAACTATTGCTTAGTTCCTCTTTAACCATGTCATATCCCATTTTGGTGTCCCTCAAGCCATTTTCATTGATCACGGATCCCATTTTCATCAGTACATGATGGAAGAGCTTACTACTCAGTTGGGTCTGCTTCACGACAACTCAACTCTTACTACCCGTAGGTTAATGGTCAAGTTGAAGTGGTTAATAAAATTTTAGTTACCATGCTTCAATGTACCATTGGAAAGCACACAAAAAACTGGCATCTCATGTTATTTTCGGTTCTTTGGGATTACCGAACCTCAGCTAAGACGACCATTGGTTTCATTCCATTCCAGTGTGTATATGGTTTAGAGGTGACACTCCCTATCTAGTGTGAGATTCCTTAGTTAAAACTAGCTATCGAATTACTCCTCGATACCTCACTTGAAGAGGAACATTTACTTTATCTTGAGAGGCTTGATGAAACCTATCATATTGCTACGATGGTTATGGAAGCATAGAAAAAATGAGTTAAAGATCATTATGATCAAACTATTTCTCCACGAGTTTTCGTTGAAGGTGACTTTGTGTTGTTGTATGACCAAGCCAACAATAAGTTGGGCGCTGGGAAGTCGAACCTATGTGGCATGGGCCATACATTGTTAAACGTGTTTTGTAAAATGGCACCTATGAGTTGGTTGCCTATGAAGGTAATGCATTAGCACAACCCCATAATGGGCTTTATCTGAAAAATTATTATGTATGATTTTTGGATGATTACTTTTGTACATCAGTGTGTTAATTCATTAGTGTGCATTTTGAATTTTTTGGCGTGATTTTTTTCTTTTCACACATGTTTCCTTTGCTTAACATGTGTTTCACTCGGCTCGCAGACGTCATCAAACCATTTTGTTGGTTTTGCTCATGGTGCTTGTCATATCACATGGAACTTATCGTCTGTATCTTGGGAACTCTTCGCCCCTAATTCCGAGTTGATAAATTTACAAGGTATTTGCTTGGGATGAACAAATAATAATATTTTTTAGTACAATGCAGTTATTGAGCTGTTATCAGAAGCCATTTCTCTCGGAATTAGAAATTTGGTTGTTAAGTTAGATTCACAACTCATTGTGCCATAATTAAATGGTAATTATTCAGTAATAAATCCACAAAATTTGTGCATGTATCTACGTGTTCAATTACTAGAAAGAAACTTTGATTACATTACATATCAACACATTCCATGAAATTTGAATACATTAACAGATGCATTGGAAAATTATGTTTTAGATAGACATTTGCATCACTTGTAAAAAAACGAACACATCATCATGATATATGAACACATAAGTAAACAATAGAAACATGTATATATATATATATATATATATATATATATATATATATATATATATATATATATATATATATATATATCTATATTATATATATATCTATATATATATTATATATATATATATATATATATATATATATATATATATATATATATATATATATATATATATTATTTATCGAGTTTGTCAAAGTTTTTTATAGCAAAATCTCAAAAAATAGTATTCTCAGACACATGGATTTAAAAGCCTACAACAGTGCAGATAATATGACTAGGAATAGGCTATCCGTCCACATGATGCTCATGATAGCATGAGACAACTCTAATCACTCGGCCTAACAACTGAAAAATTCTCGCAGATACTCCTACTGTGTGCCTCTGGTGCCACAATGACACGTCATTTATAGTAGCGTACTCTAGAATCCCTTGAGTAAGGACTTCCAGATTTCGCTCCATCTCCACTATAGGATCTGCTCCTTCCTCGTACAGAGATTCTTCCTCTATTGGGCATGCTACTCACAGAGCTATCAGAGACATTTCAGGAGGTCTTTCCAGTCCCACATCTGTAAATTTATCATAAGTAAATTCTCAAATACACTTCAAAAAATCATAAAACTTGAAAAAGTCCAAAAAACAAGTTTTTACCTGCATCGGTCCATTATGCACCAGGAGGCAGAGGAAGATTTAGGTGTCCTCTAAAGTATGTGCTCACATAGGCATAGTCATCTACCATGATTAGCTGTTGGTGTAACCAGCCAAAGAATGGGGAAGGGAAATGCGTCCGTCAAACTCCTACACCTTGAGGCATAACCTCACTCCATCTGAGTAACCTTAGATCTCTTAGAGCTGGATCGTCCACCTTTACCCACTAGTAATGAAACAAAGACACACGCTCTAGGAAGAATGTGACTAAAATAAATCCAAACCCAAATTGCTTCAAACGACCTATTTTGCACTCCATCAACTGTATTTTCATGTTAACCAACAATTCTTTGCACTAGTTAAACACTGTTGGAGCAAGACAAACCACTACATAATAGAACTAAGATTTTGTTGCCTCATGCAATGCTTGAGCCCTAGCTATATGGGCCATGGTATGTAGAATAGTCCTCAAGGTAGGTTTTCGATGGTTGCTATCTTAACCTTTCCACTCACAGTTTTTTCTACACCCGGGAAATGCCTTTTGATAAGGGTATTAGTGCTCTCTCCTCCAGTATGACCTCCAAAGAGTTGGACCCTCTGTCCTCCCTTGGAAATTCAAGTGATGTAATAGATGTCAGATACTTCTAGTTCCATTTCTTGATCTCCAATGATGAAGAGCTCGTGACCAACATCCCATAATCCTATGAGATATTCTAGTTGCTCATTCTGAGCTCTGAGTCGTGGGGTCTAAGAGAACTTTAGCAACCCATGGTCCCTCAAAGCATCAACACATGCTTCATTTTGGGAAGCTTAGTGATCTTTTGCCTTGTGGCCTCTCTCTTTCCATTCAATGGCCATATCCATTGAAATATCCTATAAATAATCCATAAACAATATCAATGGATCAAAATTTTTGAAAAAACTGATTAGGGTTTCTCATTATATTTTTCGCTCTATGTCTAACGCAATTGTTTAAATTGTTCTTACAATGGCAGTGCAAGGGTCTTTTTGGCTTTGGGTTGATCAGAGCAGATTCGATGATCAGACTCGCGTTGATCGCTCCCGACAATAAAAATGAAAATCCTCCTCCTAAACAATCAAAACTTCTGTGAAATGGAAAAAAATGATATGAAAAACAAGAGAAAGGGAAGATATCTTACCTGCATCTGATGGTTCATGAAATGGTGCCCTAAATCTACCACACTGCTTGCCTGAAGAATCAGAGAAACTATGGTAAAATGAACTCTCCCAATTACTCAAAGTGAAATGATAATTTTTTTTTACTTTTTTGTCAATTTATAAGTTTTCAAATACATTTTTACCAATATTTTAATTTTTCTTGATATTGGTGATGTGTCGTTGTCTTTGTGTAGTTACAAGATCTTTTGGTGCTAACTATGATCATTCTTGATGGATTCAATGAGTTTAGTTTTATCTCTTTTTCAAACTCGTTAAAAATAAACGCAAAAGGAACCCCCCTGGAGTCATCTTTAAGCTCTTTTCTGACTCTCGAAAGATGAAAATATCATTGAGTAATTGTCCTTTCGAACTTGTTAAATTAAATGAACTGACATCGTCTCAGTATATGTTTACCATTTTTTCGGGTTGGGATTGAATATTTATGAAAAAGGAACACCTTGGTCGACATGGTCAAGAGGTTCTCTCGAATATTATTTTCTACCTTTTTGTGTTTGAGAGAAAAATTAAGAAAAGGGATTTGATGGAGTTTTCTTTTTCATCTCTTTTTGAAACTCTCTAAATATGAAAAAGGCACCAAGTTACTCTTCTGTCAGACTTGTAAAAAATTAAAATGACGAAAGACTTGTCACCATGACGAGATCGAGTTTCTCCTTCCTAGGACTCATAAAACCTACTAGGATGGATTCATTCGAAGAATGAACTTATTCGACAAAAATATACTATCCCCTTCAAGCTTGTGATTAAAAATAATTGGGGTACTCACTAGAAGTAGTGGGGAAAAAATGAAAGTAAAACATCTCTTGTATAGGCAACATGTCGCTCTTGAACATGACACTCATCTATTTCTCTTGTTGGGTTTGGGATATCCTCACTTAGTCGCTTTTCCTTCCGGGTTTGGGTGATCCATTTTGCCTCTCATATGACTATTCCACTTTGTCTTCATGACCCTTGGTCCTATACTGAGCTGCCACACTCCGGAGTCGTGTCTTCGATATGTTCAAAAGAAGTCCTATCTACAATTTACTACCTATACATTGCCTTACCTTTTGCCGCAGTCTTGGATCATACTCATTTATTCCGCGTTATAACTTGTTTCGTGTCGATGATGAGGGAATCATTATGGCCCTCCTTCAATGGGTCACTTCCTCTCAACTTCAGCTCGTTATCCAAGAAGATGACTTAGGTACTCCCATTCAGTACCTTAGAGCTTGCATGACTTAATGGCAAGTTCTTGACATTCAATGATAGGTTTTCATCATTGGCCTTTGATCAAATGATTCCATGAGTGTTCGACTTCAACTTCATTTTTAGATTCACGGATTGTACTGTTGTACCTTGAGATCCATCATCATTATTGGTGGTTTCTATCGTTCTTGTTAATGGTTCACATCATTGGCCGTAATCAGGTGGTTTTCTATCATGTTCGACTCTGACACATTCATTTGCATGTTAGAATTCGTACTTTGATCAGGTTGGGATGGAGTGCAAGACCCCGAGTTTTGTCTGATATAACTCAGATTGCATGGATTTATGTATTATTCATGATTGTATACATGTTTCCTCTATATGGATGGGTGTGACCATACCATTGGATCTTATATATATGATCCTTCTATATTGGGTGGCTGCATCCATACTGTGGATCTTAGATTTCTAGACAGTCATTTTCATTCGGATGGTTGCGCCCATACCATGGATATTTTCACATGGTCCTTTCTATTTGGATGGTTGTATCCATACCACAGATTCATGTTTAGATATATATGACAGAGGTATCATATATATGCATCCTTGATTTGCAAGTCTCTTGATGGTGTTTGTTCTCATCCTCACAATAACTCGTAAAGAATATCAGCCATCACTCCCTGTTTTGCCTTCATTCTTTAGGGGGAATCTATTACATATTATTTTTTCACACCTCCTGCACTTCCCTAAGTCATACCCCAGAGTGATAAAAATTAATAATTGTGAAGTTTCCCCATCCTGATATGCAGTCTAAATCCTCCCTCAAGAACTAATGAAAAATTGCCTTGAGCCTTTCCTGATAAATGAGCTCAAAACCCTAATTTATAGGTCATTGCGACTGTGACACTACCCACTTGTGCTAATCGTAGGTTGCACCATATGAGCCTTACACTGCCAGTGCATATTTAGCCTGGATACTCATGCTCATCCCTAAAAGAATTTTTTTCTCAAAGGGGAGGAGAAGCTTCGTGATCTAGAGGCTTCTAGAACTGTGAGCTGGATGATGTTCATTGTGGATGTGGTCGAATTCTCCAAATATTACCCTTTGATCTTATCCCTATGAGCTTCGTCCATGATAAGAGGACCCTGTTGGAAATAATACTGAGAGGGGGGGTGAATCAGTATTTACAAATCAATAACTTTTTCATTTCCATAATAAGATTTATATATGCTACTTCAGAGAAGGGAACTCGTGTGTGCACATAACTGTTCTTAAGGAAACCAGTGTATATCCAATGAACTTATGATTCAATTAATTCATCATATTTTGATCTTTAATCAGTGCATCAGTAATTTATTAAACATTAAATAGTAATCATGTGCAGTAATAATAGAATAAACCATCACACATATGCAACACATATGAACACCAATAGCTAAGATGTAAACACAATGTGGGTGAAAACCACCTGCTGCTCTCATCTCTATCTTCTTTTAATAATAAGAAAATATGTTTAAAATCTTGTAATGGTGTAGACACATACCAGTACATAGGCACCCATCTGCAGAAGGCTACAACCTTCTCTCTTTCTCCAGCTTCTTCTGGAAGGGATCTACAACCCCCTAATTCTTGTACTAGCTAATATATTTACTAGTACGTAGGCTCTGACCTACAGAAGGCTACAACCTTCACTCGTTCTCCAGCTTCTACTGGAAGGGAGCTCCAACCCCTTGATCAAATCACCAGCGATTACTGGCAGGAATCTTTGACTTCCTCACTAAAGGCTCCAACCCTCAGTATCCTCCAGGGACCACATTTCATAAATTTTCAGACTGGATGCTCCTCGTACACAAAAATACACATGAAGGCCTCGTTTCATCAAATTTTCATACTGGACCCATTAGTAACATTAAATCTCACAATCAATACAACCATAAATACATCTCCATCAACTAATCATTGAAACCCAATCAATCTCTGATATAACTGAAACCCAATCATCAATCTTTGATATAACTGAAACAATCAATCACTGAAACCTTTGAACCTCTAACACAAATGAATCAAAAAATCACTGAACCTCTGACACAATTGAATCAACCATTCATTCAAAATTTATCAAATTCAACCAATTGACTGGAACAGATAGATCACTGTAACCAGTACACAGATCTGAACCCAGAACAATGCATCAACAACCAGAACTAACTGTAACCTCAAAAGGCATGTGTCAGAATGTATACACTCCTTTAATGAGGCAAACTTGTGTGTATACACTACTTCCTTTTGCCCAACTTGCATATAATTCTAAAGATACTGAATCGTAAAACCTCTAAACCACAAACTATACCAACCAATGGCATTTTGAAGATCTACTATCATATTACAGAGTTCTAAATATATAGCAATGAGGATCACCCTTCTTTCTCAATAAATTCTTCAATGAGACACAAACTCTTTATGCATTCAATTTTACGTACAGTTCTAAGAAGACTTCATTGACAGACAATAGTAAAATAGTAGCACTTATCTGATAGATCAGTCATCCTTGAACATCAAGCTTTTATTTTGCATACACTACTTAGAAGAGCCGAACTAGCATGTATACGCACCTTTACCAAAGAGAACCAGTGTATAGATATGCAAATACTTACTTATAACTTCGCTGCAATTCCCAACTTCAAACATACCCAGATCATCACATATAAAGGATAAAACATGTGTTAGCAAACAGATCTAGCCCATCCATTATCAGATCACATAATGGTAAGTCATTATGATCCTGATCAATCATTAGATCTCATCCATCATCAAAAGCTCAGACACATATTTAGTCTAGATCAAGCAAAGGATCAGAAACCCATAAAATAAATATTTTCCTTTGATCTAACACTTCAAAATATATTCATTACTTGTACACTTAGCCTTTTGATCTTCTCCTCCTTATATACTTATATCCTTTGTCAATACCTTAGACTAAAACCACTTAAGACCAATACCTTGGACCAAATACCTAGGGTCAATACCTTGGACCAAATACCTCAGACAAAAAACTTGGTTTTCCAACATGTATGCACTTTTCCTCCTGTGGGAGTGTGTGTATATGTATATGCTCTTTTTGTTCCATGGACCAGTGTGTATATGTTGTTTTGACTAAGTGGACCTTCGTATACTTCTTAAACTGCTTTACATCAACCTATTCCTTTACCTTCTTTATTTTGATCAGTAGACCTTAGTTCCATCTTCCTATTCTTCTGTACCAGTGCCCTGTTACCTCTGAATAGACCTGTTACACTGTAATTTTCCATATTACTTCTAAAATTATTCCTTTGAATTGCCCTACATTTTGTCACATCAGTAAACATAACTGCCATTCATTTTGTCACATCTGATATATCTCCTGTAGATTCATCTAGTTACAATATACAAGTGAGTTGTTCTGCTGAAAGTGGGTTGCCATCTGATCCAGGTCTAAAAACATAAAAACATAAGCCATTGATAACAGAGTTCGTCCAGGAGGGACTACGCAGTGTCAAGATGGTGTAGGCCGTTGCATTAAGTGATGTCAATAGTGATGATGTACACAAGAGATTATGTCACAATCATACAAGGAAAATGCCCTCACGCAAGAGTGGCTCTAAGAGATGTTCCACTAAAGGAACTCTCAGTCAAAATACTCCTATCAATATGACACAAAACTCATGCATGATGAGCATCCTGCCAACATGGCATAAAAGGGATCTCAAAGCAACATGCATGGTGACACATGAGTATCCCATCAACATACAACAAAGGGATCTCAAAACACAACATGATGAATCATGACAATAAGTACATCACATAGGTGATTCTTCGTCACATCAAGCAAGAATCATAAAAATGAGTAAGAAACAGGATCCCACATCAAACATCAATCAAGGACCTGTGCAGCAAAATGCATAGCAAAATAGGTACATGAAAACTGCATATACCTCACAACCAAGGGCCATTTAAAGAAGCAGATGTCGAACTGCTGAATCTATTTGGACCATCGATCTCACGGCATCAATCGCATGACTGCTTGCACATGGATGTCGACACCTACATTCCACTTAGAAAAGTGGTTGAAGAATATAATGAGAAAATGAGAAATTTGAATGCACCATTAGATTTATGATGTCGAATAGTGCAAAATCAACTGTCCAATTTTTGAATTTTATGAAGTTGAGAATCTGGGGCTCAAGGAATCTTTTAGATCCCCCCTAGATTCCTTAAAGATTCTTCTCCATAGGTGGGCTAGAAATCTGTAACCTTAAAAGCGAATCTGACCTTGCCATTGCAATCCCCATGGAAAACCATGAAAAACTACTATAAAGTTGACTATATTCTGACATGGAGAAAAATTACCTCCTCAGGAAAATTTCAAGGATCATGGTTCCGCTCCATGTTTCTGCAGCAATCATGGTTCCACCTGCATACTGAAAAAATGACCGAAAAATGCAGAAATCGAATGGAGACATGGACAATTCCATTGTGTTCGTGGCATCGAGAAGTGTTGAAACCATATACAATTTGTCAAATTCTGACAAAGTGAAATTTCACCCCTCCTCCAAAATGTTGTCTCGAATTGCGTGCCAAGATTCTGTCTCCTCTGTCTTGAAATTCGTGCCCTCTCCTGGTTCCTCCATCTACTTGGGCACACTGAATAAAACTAAGTTTATGTAAATTTTCGGGTGAAGGTATCAATGAGGACCCTCATGGGTCGTTGGTATGGTTGGCAGATTGTGTGGAGGTGGGTCGGGTTCAAACCCTGCCCACTCCAAAATAACACGCAACTTATTACTTGGTTTTAACATAAAATGACTTTTGAATGGAGGTCGGGTCTACATTGGGTGGCCCACCCCCATAACTCCATATCCATCTATGTTTTTGACCATGGCATTTATATTAATGGGTGATATGGTTTGGTAATAGTGACAGGCATTAATGGTGGTCGTATCATATGGGGCCGCCCATTTGGGGGCTAACCACATGGGCCGGGTGGGTTAAAACATCACCGGCACCCTTATCCAATCATCCCGCATTAGTTTGGAGTGTTAATTCTTTTGGGGGTGTGGACCAGGTCCACCGGAGGTGGCCCATGCCCACCCCATATTACGTTTGGTTAACATATATGTGGGGTGCGGTTGGAGGGTCTGGCGGGGTCATGGCCGCCGACCCATATTTAAATATTGATTTGGTTTTATGGTTGGGGTTACGTCAGCAAGGTTCATGGCTCATCAACATTTTAATAAAATTTTTGTTATGTAATTTTTTTGGGGTGGCGGGGGTGGTGGCCCGCCACCTCATTTATAATTTTTTTTTTGGATTTTTAAAGAGGGGGTAATTTTCAAAGTCTTAGAAAATAAGGGATATTGGGCAAATTAACGAGGCCAAAATTTTGACTAATTTCGGGAGCTAGGTTTCATGCCTCGGGGTCGGTCAAATTGTAGGACACTTAAACTTGGCCCACAGCCTAAATTTGACCAAAACTTTGACTCGCTTGTTCTCCCTCATACGAGCTCGGATTAACAAACCATTCACACCTCCGCGATCAGGACAACGAGATCTACGCTTTGGTCCTGGGTCAATATCATTCTAAACACTTTGAATTTCGAGCATTCATAAACCCTCTTTTTCTTGTGTGCCTTTGGAGCCACCTGGATCAATCCTCCCCACTGAGGAGCTTTTGGTCCTGTTAGCTCCCAGAATGAACCTCAAGGCTGAGAAGAGGAAATTCCGAGGTAACCACAGACCAAGCTTTTGATCTGGCGTCTAACCCTACCAGACCAGAGAGGGCTCTCTCTTTGCCAACAAAACGTGGTTGTGATAACTGAATCTTAGGCTAGCTATGAAGCATGGGAATTTGATTGAAAGTTGTCGGTTGAAAACAGCAAGAGAAGGGATCATTGGGCTATGGAATTGAGGCTAGCTTCTGCCGACAAACTTGGGGCAAAGTAAGTGCAATGTTCAGCCAGATAAAAGATGTAAATGTGAGAAGGAAAGAGGAGAAAGCCCGCTGCCCTACAGGCATCAATCAAGGGATGGATCTATAGTGGCAGCGTTAGAAAAAAAGAAACACCAAGTTACTCAATAGAGCATCTAACAGAGGATGGATTCTGCAAAGATAACCACTACATTTAACAACAAAATCATTATCATAGGAGAATCTTGCATGGATGGATTCCTACCACTTCTCTTAGATAATGGTGTAACAAGAATTAGTAGAAAAAAGAAAGCATGTAAATGAATTTACAAGAAAAACATGTTGCACATTAAACACCGTAATGGATCCCAAATCTAAAGGGCAGAAACTGCTCCATTAAAAATAATATTCAGAAAAAGCTTTACACAGTGCAAAGCAGCTTTCCTCTGCTGAAAAATTAGAACCCTTTACACTTTGAAATTAATAAAATATATACAATTAGCTCATCCCTATACTAAAGGACTTGAGCTCAACCATCTCCCTAAAGATAGAAACAATTACATTAAATTTGGACCGAATTTATGAAAATAGAGGTCAAAGATGAACTCATATCTCTTGAAACATAACACGTGTTACAAAAGTAAAAGAGGTTTTTGTAGATAACATAATTTTTGTGACAAACTTCTCTCAAATTGTAGAAATTAATTTCTTTGCCAATAGTTCACAGTCTACGGGAAGCATTTCATTGGTACAAAGACCCCCACTATCACTTCAAAGTGTTGGAGTAGGTCTCTTTAAAGATCCTTCCCTAATGGGTACTTTTATGCTACCGTCTCCATCTGATTTGGCAGAAGTCGAAAAAGTAGAGACCTGCAACATGATTTCCTCCACCTCATTTGATTTAAGGAGAATTACCAACAAGGTTGAATTTGATAGTAATATTGAGGTGATGTCATTAAGCCCAATTTAATTAGCATAGAAACCAATTTTTCGGGCTTGTGCGACAAACCCAAATCCGCACTCAACAATTGTATGGGTATACCCTTCGTTAGAATATGTTACTTCTTCAGATCCTTTTTCACGTATACATTCTACGGATGAAGGAATCATCCAATCAATGATGGTAGGAGAAGAACCATGGGAAGATTATCATTATGATTCCCATCTTCCAGATGACATCGAAGATTATTCAAATGAACTAAACCGCCCTTCAGTCGTTGATTTCCTTTCGAATTCAATTTTCATAGACATAGTAGAATTTGAGCGAAACCTGTCAAATATTGAAGAAATGATTTCTATAAATATTTCGACCAAGTCTAATATTGTAGAGAACATTCATGTCGGAAAATCCTGTTCTCCATCAGACTCGATAGTTACAGACTCTCTTTCGTGAATTTATAGATATCTTTGCATGGTCTTACAAGGAGATGTCGAGAATTGACTCTAGTATTGTTGAACATGAAATCAAAATGTACCTTGATGTCAAGCCAGTTTGACAGTGGCTTTGACCTGTTCATCCAAAGAAATCCGCTACAATTAAAGTAGAATTTGAAAAACTTTCGCGGGTTGGTTTCATTTACCCTGTACCTCTTACTGACTAGGTTTCCAACCTTGTTCCTGTCATGAAGAAACAAGGGAAAATTTGAGTGTGTGTCGATTATAGGGATGTAAATCAAGCATGTCCAAAGGACAATTATATTACTCCTTTTATCGACCAGATTATTGGTGAATGTGCTGGATGCGAAATATTCTCATTTATGGATGGATTTTCCGGCTACAATCAAATCAATATCCACCCACAGGACCAATCGAAAACAACATTTATTTTCCCGTGGGGCACATTTGCCTATAGGAAAATCCCATTCAGTTTGAAAAATGTTGGGGTGACATTTGAGAGGGCAATGAATTATGCCTTCCATGACATCAAGCACATTGTTCAACCTTACCTTGATGATTTACCTACTCATTCACGAAAGTGGATTGATCACCCATAGCATTTGAGGGAAATATTACGGTGCCGACACTATAAGATACGACTCAATCCACACAAATGTGTGTTTTGTGTTGGTTCTAGTCGATTACTCAGATTTGTAGTGTCTAAAGAGGGGATTCGACTTGATCCATTAAAGGTTCAGGAAATTCTGGATTTTCCTCCACCTTCAAATATTTTATAGTTACAAAGACTCCAAGGGAAAGCAAACTTTCTGAGAAGGTTCATTCCTAATTACACTAAAATGGCTAAAGGTTTTACACATCTTTTGAAAAAGGAGATACCCTTTCATTGGGATCAGGTTGCGCAAGCTTCCTTTCATGCTCTTAAATATACCTTGATTAGAGATTCATTAATGTATTCTCCAAATTACCAAAATGACTATTACCTATATCTCTTCGCTGTAGATACGACCATTGGCATGGTTTTAGTCCAAGAAGAAAATGGTATTGAACATCCGATATATTACTTGAGCCGTAATATCAACGATACAGAAAGTAAGTACTCTTATGTTGAAAAACTAGCTTTGGAAATTGTACAAGTTGTCCAAAGATTTCGCCCTTACATCCTGTTACGGAAAACAACTGTCATTTCAAATTGCAACCCTATGACATACATTTTTTCACGTCAATTGTTGGGGGGAAAATACTCAAAATGGATAGTTATTTTACAGGAATTTGATTTGGAATTCATCAAGTCCAAATCAAAGAAATCTCTAGTTTTCACTGAGTTACTTTGCGACCTTCCCTCGACCTCCATTGATTCAACATCTGAACCATCAATTTTGGATGAGTCTTTGTTTCTAATTTTGTCATCTGATGCGTGGTATGGAGATATACTGATCAATCTCCAGACCCAAACTTTCCATCCAAATACCTCTCACTCGCAACAACGACGTATTCATTATCAAGCCAAAGGTTATCTGATCATTGGTGACACTCTTTACCGTCGTGGTATCAATATAGTTTTACGGAGGTGCCTCATGCATGAGGAAGCCGAGAAAGCATTGAATGATTGAAATTCAAGAGCTTGTGGTGGACACTTATCTGGATATGAAACTTCGCAGAGAATTCTCTACGCTACTTACTTCTGGCCAACTATATTCAAAGATTGTATTATTGCTGTCAGAAGCTGTCACACATGCCAGATATATGACCAAAAAACCAGATTACCACCTGCACCGTTGCAACCAATCATTGTTGTTGACCCATTCACCAAATGGGGCATTGATTTTATGACATGTAACCCCACGTCAGCCGGGGGGAATGGGTATATTATAGTCATCGTTGACTATTTTACCAAATGGGCCAAGGCGATGCCAACATTGAACAACAGTGGCGAAACGGCTGCTCTTCTCCTTTTTAACCATGTGGTTTCCCGGCTTGGTGTACCACAAGCCATACTTACAAATCTTGGGTCGCATTTTCTCAATCACATGATGGCTGAGTTGACTATTAAGTTAGGACTGTCACATGATAGTTCTACCCCTTATTATCCACAAGAAAATGGACAAGTTGAAGCCATCAATAAAGTCCTGAAGCAGATGTTGCAGAGAATGAAAGGGGTTCATAAGCGAAACTGGCACTTAATCTTGTACTCTTCCTTGTGGGCATATCGAACCTCAATGAGAAAAGCAACTGGATTCGTACCTTTTTAGTTGGTGTATGGTTTGGAAGCAATATTACTGATACAATGCGAAATTTCATCTCTCAAACTCGTGATTTACCTACTACCCGACACTTCTGACAAAGAAGCGTGTTTCTTTGAATTAATCCATCTAGATGAAACCCGTCGTGATGTCGCATTGGCTAACGAAGCACATAAGAAACATATTAAGGTGCAATATGATAAAAATGTTAAGCCTTGTATCTTTTCGGAAGGAGACCTAGTCTTGCTTTATGATCAGGAAGCTGACAAACGTGGAGCAGGGAAATTTGAACCAATGTGGATGGGTCCTTACATTTTCAAGTGTGTTCTAGCAAAAGGTGCCTATGAGTTAGTAGATTATGATGGGATTCCATTATCACAACCATAAAACAAGTTGTGCCTCAAACGTTACTATGCATGATTAAGTGTAGTAAAACTCACTGTATATATGCTTTCATTGCATGTGTGTGTGTGTATCTTTCAGAGATTTTTATCTGGTTAGTAATCTGCTTTGCATTTGTTGCAAATGTCGGAGTCTTCAAAACCTTTTGTTGGTTACGCCGATAGTGCTAGTCATAGTACACAGAACTTGTCTTCTGCAACATGGGCTATTTTCGCTCCAAGTGGTGAGTTAGTGAGTTTCCAAGGGATTTTTATCAGTCGATTGACGAACAACATCGTTGAGTATAGCGTGTTGATTGAACTACTCTCTGATGCCATTTCACTTGGCATTCACCGAATCATCATTAGGCTGGACTCACAACTCGTTGTACTACAACTAACAAACATTTATACTGTCTGAAATCCAACAATTTTTCATATGTTCCTTAGAGTTCGTATTTTGGAAAGACATTTTGAACACATTCAATATCAACATATTTCCATAAATCTTAACACATTAACTGATTCTCTAGCGAATTATGTGTTAAATAGACATTTGCGACACATGTAAAAGTAATATTTTCAATTCACATCATCAGTTGAATAGGATTGCATATAACCATAGAAAATTCTGAAAGTAAAATAGATAGGTGTTTTAAAAGTTTTTACAAAATTTGTGTCCAAGACATGTTTGGTCATCTAACCCAAAAAAACTCAAAATGCATGAAAAACATCCTAAGTAGATCTAGTGGTGCTCATGGTAATAGGTCACAGCCTGTGCTATCATGCATAAAAGCCTTGCCCAGTGGCCAAGAACACCAATAGTGTGGCACTACAGCCTCATAGGTAACTCCTCGATCCAGACATCTGGAATACCAAGGATTAACCCTCTATGTGATCCTACAACTCTGCTAAGGTCTCGGCCAAATCCAAGTCCTGGAGAACTGCTCTCTCGATGTTTCTCCTCATTGGCCCACCTGCAACTTGTTGGTGTCCCATAGGTCGAACAGTACCCACACCTGCATACATAAGAGTAATTTTAGTTTAGTTTTGGAAACATTAAAAACACAAAAAACATGTAGAAACTTGAAAAATCAAAACACTTTTGTCAAACAACTTACCCATAGCACCCCATTATGCTCCAACTGGTATAATCAAATCTAGATCTCCATGGAAATCCATCCCCTCCTCGATGATAAGATGTTGTCACTCGAGCCAACTGAAAAATGCAGGGGAAAAAATGATTGTTGACTGACCCGCATGTCGAGCCATCAATTCGACCCACCTCTGCATATGTGGAACTCTAGGACCAGCCACACCTAGTGATACATGTTGTGGTTGCATCAATGGATTATGTCTAAGGTAAAAGTGGTTAAGATCGAACCATAGTAGAAATTCTTGGTCTTACCACTTTTTACCTTAGTCAGTTGTTATTTCAGTAAAGAAATCATAGCCTCACACCAGTTGAAAACTTTTGGCTCTAGACACTCCAGTGCATACTGCATATAAGATATGTTCACCATATGTAGTGTCACACTGCTAGCTAATGTGCGATTGTGAAGAGGATAATTCTTAAAGGAAAATCACCTACATCCCTAATGTTTCTTTTTCCATCCTTGTTAGGCTTTGTACCTAGCCGACAAAATTGTCTAATGTAATCTCTCATCGATTCACCTCCACAGGAAAATCCAGAAAGTGAGATGGGGGTACCTCACCTTGATGGTCTGGTAAGAAAGTAAATATCATCAATGGTAATAGGAACCACCTTTTCCCTAATGTGAAAACTCTGATCTTTCGGATCCCATGCATGAACAAGGAACTACAGTAGTTCTATTTTTTGCCTAATTCTGGACAACTTGAAGTATTTGAGTAACCCGCAGTTTTTCAGGGCCTCAACTGTACCCAGATTGTTTAGGGAAACCATGTCTTGTTCTTCATGCTCTCTTTCTCGCCATGTAATTGACATTCTGATATGATGAAAGCCTGAAACACAATCATAAGCTTAATTAGGATCCTTTCCATGCAAAAAACAAGACAAATTTTGGAGCAAATAGCTAAAACAAACTTGGGAAATTTGCCTAGCGCAGCCAAGGCATAGAGACAGTGCACTGCAGAGCATGCAGGCTTCTGTTTGGGTGCTCTTTAGCATAGTTTTTGATGTGAAACACTGCGCTGATTCCAGGGAAAAAAGATGAAACCCCAGGGGCCCCAAAAAACCCTAAAACTTGCATGAAATGACAAAAGAATGACTTGAAAAGAAATTAGAGAGGTTTAGTTCCTACTTGGTCCAAACGGCTCGAGAAATGGTCCGCAGAATCTCTCACAATCAGCTGGTGAAGATCGAGGTAAAAACTAAGCTCAGAGCACAAAACTAAATGGTAAGTTTAAATGGTAAAATATCATGGTAAAAACTTGCTTTATGTTTATTTCATGTTCATTAATCAAGTAAACATTAGTATTTACCTATTTTTTCCTATGAAACAGATATTTTTAATCCATTTGGTGGGGTTTTGAGTAGGTTTTGCAACTGACTTACAGAATTCAATGTGCTCGATTGTAAATTGTACCTTTGACCGCAGAGCACACTTTTATCTATTTTTTGAGCTCTTTTAAAAATTAAAAATGAACCCCCTTGGAGTCCTCTTTAAGCTCTTTTCAAACACTCTAAACATGAAAAGATTGTCGAACGCTTGTCCTTTCCAACTCATTAACGGATTGGAAATGATATATCTCCTATATTATTTTACGCTTTTTTGGGCTTGAGAGATTAATTTATGAAAAATAACTTTTGGAGTTTTCTTTTTGTTCCTTTTCAAACTCTCTAAACATGAAAAGGATTGAGTTATCTTTGTCGTTAAACTCGTTAAAACATCAAATAGCGACAAACTTGTTGATCTACACAAGACCGAGTTTCACCTTCTCTAGACTCGTTAAAAAATAAAATAGCAATGGATTCACCCAAATGGTGAAATTATAAAATAGGCATACGTTATCCTCCTCAAGCTTGATAAAAATAAAGAGGTACTGGTAAGCAATGACTAGGGAAAATGGGAAAAATGGAAAACCACTTTATGGTAGCTAGTCACTCTTGAACATGACACTTTCACTCCATCACCATGACTATTTGGGTTGGGTTATTAGCTCGATGGTTATCACACTGTTGGTCTATCATACCATCCATCACTTTATTTTGGGTCAATGCTACCAATTCATTTTAGTGTCATCTACATGTTCAAGAGAAGTCATCCAGTCAAAATTCATCCTTTGCAATACCATAAACCTTCATTTTCATGATCGCCATTCCTGAACCTTGTGTCGTTAGTCAAATTCCATCTCCAAATCACTACACTCATTTCGTGTCGTTGATGTGGGATACATCAAGGCCCTCCTATGATGATTCGCTTCTTGTCAACATCAGCTCATTATCCAAGAATTTGACTTAGAAACACCCATTCAGTACCTTGAAGCTTTCATGCATCAATGGCAGGTTTCCCGCTTCTGGTGATAGGCATATATCAATGGCCTTCGACTGAAAGACTTTGTATTGTGTTCGACATCAAATAGTCCATTCACACCATGTAGAATGTACTACAGTACCTTGAGGATCATTATCATTATCGGTGATTTCTCTCGCATCTGTTAATGACTTACATCATTGGCTGGTAATCATATGGTGCCTTCCCATGTTCGACTTCAGATCACATATTCACATGGTTAGACTCGTAATTGAGTGAATGATTGAACGAGATAGAAGACTCTAGATCTAGTTTCATCCATCCAGGCTGTGATTTCAGGAGTACTAAATCATATGTACAATGGCTTTACATTAATGGTCATTCGGATCATGGGTCTATATCTGTAGATGACTACTTATGTACATGTAATGAAAGTTTATAAGTTGAGCATGGGTATGCCTTCCCTCAGCAATTCATGTAAAAGAAAATATCATGATATACGTATTGTAATTGATGCAGGTCACCTTCCACTTTGATACCTCCTCATCACATCGTAAAGAATTTCATTCGACATTGGCATTTTTCCGACTTCATGCTTTAGGGGGCAGTTGTTACAGATCCATTTGAGCACTTCAAATCCCAACATCTATATTAGTGTTTTAGGGCTCATCATACCCTAATCTCATTTGCTTCATGCCCTAAACAAGTCACCCCTTTGAATGCCTCCTTCCCAGACTGTTTCATGACTTGAAGACATCCAGAAATAGCCTCTAGAGAGACCAGCACATGTAAGCCCTTATGAAGGTGCGTTGTAGAGCAGCTGAGCCACTGCCAGGGTGCTCTGCAAAGCACTTAGGCTTCCTTTCACCAGCGCTAGGTGAGAATGAGCGAAATTCACATAGGGTTTGGGGAATATTCTTATCTTTTGGAGTCATCTAGAAGGTTCCCTCACTTATCAACTCCTATGAGCTCGAAAATGGATGAGGAATGAGTTAAGGTGCATTCTATCCTCTCATCCCTTCCTCCATGGAACTAATTCTAAGTATGGAAGGCCATTCAATGCCACCATTTATGACAAAACCTCCTTTATCTTCCTATAAATTGACCACTCATCTAAGTGATTAGGGGCTGGATTATGTTGAATTGTAAGGAGATAATGTTGCTATGAGATTTGGCTTTGAAGCAAGTATTGTAATGCTACAAGTTTGCCATGCTTTTGATGTGATGTGGATGGGATCCAAGCTAGAGGAATGGCTTTGAATCAGACACCAATGGTTGTAATTCCTTCTTTTATCTAATAAAGTTTTTGAACCTTTTTCCCATATGTTTGTATTGTTTCATAATGCTTATATGTGTGAATTGTGTCTGATTCCTTTCACTTATATTCAATAGATCGTATGCTTTGATTGGTTCTTTGTTTTCTGTTGTGTTTACAGGGTACTTCTCAAGTGGATTAAGTATGGGAAGGAGTGACAGGATCGATACAAGGGACATGAGAGGAAAGCAGAACTACAAGTAGGTCTTCTATCTTCTCATATTATCTATTGCTTATAAGAAAGGTATAAAAAACTTTAAACTGTTGTTTTAGATAAAGCTACTTATCTAGGGAATTATTATTTATCTGTAGATACCAAATTATCCAAAACAAATGGGTTAAGATTTTACTGGTTTAAGGGTTAATAAGGCCAAATTAGGGCTCAATGATTAATTGGTTATAGGTTAATAGGTTAGGTTTAAGGTAAGATTAGGGGTTTTAGGGCCTAGGGGATTTAGAGGCATCTTAAGATGATGAAGCCATAGCATGGAAAGAGATAATATTTCAAACATACTACCCATTCGAAATAATAAATTTATTAAATCCTATCAGCGACTAGGATTCACTCAAGCTTTACATCTATTTGAGCTTTAAATTAAGTGAAATGAGTCATCCTAATAAAAACATTATCCTCCTCGATATGTTCCATGTCATTAGCAATGTGTATTCTAGTGCATATTCTTCCTTTGAACTGTTGCATTAAAATATGAAGTGGAAGGATGATTGGCCTTTAGGAGATGAATCCCTTATTAATCAAGGTGAATTTTTATATTTAACTCAATCTTACTACAAGCATTCAATATTAAGCCAATGAAAAATATCTTAGATTATGAACCAATATATCCTTTCAGGTTTACTTCCATTATATGGCATTTTCATTTGAAACTATAACTTATTAAATCTTAATAAAAAAATTCCACTACATGGCATCTTTCTCATTAAATACAATTACTAAATTAGATTTCCCATTGTTAAGGATTAGGGCCTTTAGGGATTTAGATATTTTACCATTTATGTACAACTTGGGTGGTAATAGGTACAATCGTACACATATCTTTATTGTTTTTTGATTCTAAATCTAATGTTGAACTAGGTAAAGGAGTGTAGAACACATCATATGGTTGTTTATATCCCTTTACTTACCCTCTTGATATTTATTAAATGATTCCATGGCCTAAATAGACAAGGAAATGGACTCCCTTTCACTCATCAAACCAAACCCATTTCATTTATTCATTTTCATCTACATTGTTGCTAAGTTCTCTTTACTCCCACTCATTACTACATTAAGTGATTCTAGTGAACCCATAGTGGCCACTACATTGTTTATTGGACCCTATTACATTAGTGACTACCAAATACCTAGTGGACCTTCTTTAATGAGGCTACATCATATTAATTCATTACTAACTACACACACCAATGACCTAGTGGGCCTCCTTCAATGAGGCCACATCACAATATTGAGTACACAATCCAACTACTTAGTGGGCCTTATTTAATAAGGATGACCACCTTACATTAGTTAACAAACTAAGTACCATTAAATAAAGGAGTTCAGGTGGGAGCCTTAAAAAAACCAACATCAACATCAACAAAAAAGCAACAATATAACCCACCTCAACAACCATGTCAAGAAGAATCCCCTCAAGTTTAACCTCAAGTCCAAAACAAAGGGTGAACCGACAAGTCCCTCTCCTTGGATTCCTCATTAAAATTTTGGGTAATATCCTTGAACTCTTATACATGACAACAAGGGTTTCCTAATCCTAGAAGAAATTTCGACATTATTTTTTATCGACATATGGTACGATATGTGTCATTTGTGTAGAAGAATTATGGTTAGAGATCATTCAAAGGTAGATGAGATGTTATCCAAAAATAAACAAATGGGAAACCATTTTTTTTCCCAATGACTTTTACCCTTGTGAATTTAGGAGGATCTTCTTTGAAGTCTTGATGAAAGATAACACACATTGGTGTGCATAATCTCTTTCTTCAACCCTTTTTTCTATTAAAAAAGATGATCTTATCTTGGCTTGAGACTTATCACTAATACTCCTTTAATTCCATTTTCTATTCATTTAGAGGGTGATTATTTTTGTTGCATCTCAAGTTATTGATAGTTTTTGACCTAAGAGGGAACCGAGTCAATCCTAAAAACTTAACTTCATTTACCCCTCTATATTTACCATTCCTAAATGAGAACCTAAATAAAAATAAACGTTGTTAGAGAAAATTATTTCTATAGGAAAAGGCTTGTTCAAAGGAAGAACTAACACTATCCATTTTGAGTTCATTTTCTTAACTTTTATGGTTACTTCAAAGGCGTTTATAGCATGCTTGGGGTGCATGGTGTATGTTCATCCCTTGGATGTCCAAAGCTATAGTGGCACATTAGAGATGACCCTTCATGGATTTTCAAATTTGAGATAACTCGCTCAATGGATGCTTGACCTCAAATGGTTGTTGGGCTAGTGTTTAGATTTAAAATTGGATTTCTCATTAGATTTTGGTGGACTCCCTTCATTGGGACCCCATGGAGGATCCACTTTCTTGGAGATCACCTTACATGGGATGAGGAGTGTTGTGTAGCTTGAAGGAGGTAATTAGGCCCTAACTGGCATGTGGAAGCTTGGATTCTTACTCAAAGGATTGTACATGGATTAGGCACCTGGGATTCAATAATATGCTTTAAGGGTTATATGACTTAGTCGAGTACATTGCTTATTTGGGTTGATGGAGCCTATGGAGGTTTTTGATGGAGGGATATGCACTTTCCTTATGTATCTACTTCACCTTGGAGCATGACATATGTTCTTTTGAGTGTATCATCTCACTTGCGTTGTTCTATAAGTGCTCATTATAGGTTGCTTGTAAGGGCTAAGGTCCACATTGTATTGTTGGCCTCCCTTGCCTCTCCTATAAATAAATAAGAGAGTATTTCCATTACATATTTTATTTCACTCAATTGTATTCACTCTTGTAATTAGATATACCTAGAGAAGAGTGCATACTATCTTCTCTCTTTCTTTCTCTCACTAGAGTCTTTACATGTGTGCTTTTTGTCTTTGCAATGTATCTCCATTTCTCATATATATATATATATATATACTCTTACTGAGTATAATTATTGACACTCTTGTGTGTATATTAACCCTAAGGTATATTTTGAGAAACTTATCTCTCTTTAAGTATGCTAAATGCCACTTTATATCATGTTTAACTATTATTTCCTTTGGATATCACCTCGAGGTAAATTATTGTGACTTTTATGCATGGGTACTTATCTAAACACATATCCTATTTCTAGCAACAAGATGGAATTAGTTTTTTATAATTAAATTTATCACTTTACAATATAATTAACCAACACATACTTTTTATTAACCAAAACATTCTACACCATATGTTGTGTGCCTAATGTTTGATAATGATGCACCCTACCATCGTGTCACCCTTCTTCTCATTCCATTCACAATTGGAACATACAATGTGTGGGGTCTTGGATATGTGTCCCCCTTACAACATATGACCCTAACTCGACCATGTGAACATGTCAAAGATGAATGGTGCAGATCATTCAAGGTGATGAGATCCATTTCACTTGCTGGTATTTTTAATTGAAAATTTTGTGACCACTGGAGAGGGTTTTGACTCTACACCCTTTTCCCTCTTTGATAACTACTTCTTCAATGAATTAAATCATTCTTACATCCTCCCAAGTCATATTAACAACTAACTTCATGGTTACTAGAGGTTTTTGTTGATTTAATGGTCTTATTCATTTCATTAATTTAAAATTTAAGGAAACAAAAGAGTCTGGCTAACTCATTTGATGTTTCCCCTTGTAATTTCTTTGCTAGTCAATAGAATATTTGAGGGTTTGCAAGTTCTCTTTGTTTCATGGAGGTACTATGATGCAATTACCTCCTTGTTATTCACATATGTCCAATACAGATACAAGTTGATTTGATAGTATGGATAATAATGGAACGAGGGTTTTCGACCAATTCATGGTAACTTTATAATTCTCCATGAGTTTGTTTCAATTTGATGGTTTTTATTGCTTATATTTTGTCAAAGTTCAACTCGGGTATAACCAAGCATTCTAACCCTTCTATTTTTTTTACTAGTCATCATCCTTCCTTGAAGAAGAAAACGTATTGAATGTTCTCATGGTTGTGGAAGCCTCACTATTTTGGTAATGAAGCATTTGTTCCTTCATGTTCTTTCATTTCCTTTGTTACTAATTTATTACAATGTTAACATAGGATTATTTCCCTCCATTCTTCCGTTACTAGTGTAACAATGTTATTAATTTTGGTTACCAACCCCAATTATTGTATAACCAATTTTATATAGGATTCTATGATACTTTTCATATAGGTTTTCAAAGGAATAAGCGCATATTTGCTAACCCTTTGTGGTTCAAAATTAGGGTTACCGCAAGTAATGCTACTACCATCAAGTAATTAAGCCATTCCTCTTGTGTACACAATGAGATTTACATTCAGCCCTACTCTTCATTTCTAATATTCAACTCAACATCCATAGGAGGACTGTAAGCTAAAGTAGATATAGTATTTGTATGAAATTCATTAGTAAAATGTAATTGCAACTCAGAAGCTAGAAATTCATGCACTTCAGTAGGTGTACATTTAATATTGGGGAAATATACAGACAAAAGTAAGATTAGGGAACTATACGAACAAATAACATATCTACTCATATCCTGAATTTTAGGAGTAAGCATAAGGTTTCAGGAAATATAATTCGTCCCTTTTACATGAGTTCCTATGTAATGGATGCCCTATGTTTCACTATGTATTTCACCTCTATGGGATGGAAGTGGACTTTAGAATACTCGACCCCTATCCATATATATCATGATATTCACCTCATTTTTATAAAACTTTCCATAGAGTAATGCTGCCTATCTACCAAATCATTTTTTATAGGAGAACTCCTAGGATTTCCCCAGAAGCCAAAACTGACTTGCTCTGGGTTGGAAACTAGTTCTGTGAGGAGTTATTCACCTATATCCATGTCTTTGGTAGTCTTGCTAACCCCCATGTCTTACTTCTATATGTCTTTGACAAAATTCTTGCGCGAGAAATAACATATCAAACCGTAGGGGATGGTATTTCAAAAGTCTTAAAGGATTCCAATAAGAAAATGTGGTATGTTTTTCCTTTTCAGTGCAATATATATGCTTTGGATAATTTCAGGCATGAAACCATTAAAATTAATTCCATATTAGAATTCAATTTCCCCACCATCCCTAACAGACAATATGATCCCCATGAAACTATCAAGAAGGTTACCACACAATCAAACATCATGCAATTTAGTCATGAACCAGACAAGTTCGATGATCTATTTAAAAAATAATCTTCTTATTCAATGGTTATGAGACAAGAAACAAAACATTTGACTCCACACGAGATTATTCAGTTCACCCAATATAGAGCCACGAGGCTAGATAATTTTCCTATGAATTCATTAAATCTTCCTCAAGAAAGCACGTTCAAGATTATGTTATGGTTGTTGGTTCCACATAGACTAATGTTATTGTTGTTTGTTAAAATTGCTTCAAGTTGATGCTCTACTTTCTATATTTGTATTTTATTTTGAGACTATAAATCTCCTACATTTGTAATGAAAAGAGGTTTCGAATTTTGGAAAGAAGGCTCAAGATTGCACTATTGTAACTTCATTTTTTCTTAATACATAGTGGAACCATCACCATTTTCTCATAAGCAGAGAAACAATTTATTGGGTGCTAATATTTATTTATTATTGCTTTGTTTAAGAGTTGAATGGAAGTCTAATTCTGTTTATCATATATGTGTTATAACAATCATGCATTTTTCACTACTGATATGTGTCATTGGAATTATATATTATATGCATAAATAAGGAAATATCATATATGTGATGAATTTATCACCTAATTTAATTAAATTAGTTATCAATTTCTATTTTAACCTCATAATCACATGGTAATTTATATTTTGATATTTCTAATGAAATATTTTTAGATCACATATACAGATAGCTTTCCCTGGATAGATAATAAGTTTAAGTAATATTTATTTTCAATTTTAACTATATCAAAGATTTATACTTGTACTCAATTCATTTGTATGATTTGATTTAAAGGGAAACTAGTCCCATAATCCCAGTCAGAGCCACCACCCCAAACGAAAATGGATCTGCTCTAAGGTCCCAACTGGGTGGTTTTCCCCCAATTTTAAGGTAGAGATTTCGAGCCTTCAACATTGTAGGCACTAGAAGGAAGGCCATCAGACTATGAATGGCAACAAGGTCTAATCCCAAATCAAAAGGTCATTCTAAGGGCCAGTCTTTGTAACACCCTCCTCCTATATCCACCCAAGTAACCATTCCAACCATGGTAAACATGAGAAGAAAGGCTACTATGATTAGATTCAATCTCCTATGTGACCTTAAAGAAGTGGAATCGATGGAAACATCACACATAATCATCCAACGTCATCAACAAAACCCTTAGGAGACAAGTTAACCACTCAGACAGCCTGTCCCTATGTCAAACTGTTGTTCTGAACCTCTTAGGCCATAGTCGCTCTCATTCTATGGGCAAGTGAGCGGCCAATAACCTAAATTCGCTCTCATGGGCTTGCCTCCCAGCGACCAAAGACTAAAATTGTCAATTCTATGCCAACAACCTTGAGATTTAAGCCACTTTTTCAAGCCCAGAGCCCAGGCCACTGCCCAAAATGGAGTGATAGCTTGAAATTAGTAAATGTACAGGGAAACAATGATGAAAAAAAAATAAGTTGAACAAGTCCATAACCAGACCACTACTATCCATGATAGGAATTTCCTCAAACATGTCATCAACATGTAACCTACAGGTGTAAACAACATAATTAAGTGTAGGGATCTCATACTTATCTGAGAATCGCTATGAACCATTTTTCCTTCATGTCAGTTGTTGCATTATCATCTATTAGGCCATAGATTCACTATCCATTCATTTACAATTAAAAAACACGCTGAGAGCCATACATAGCGTCTGTCATACAATATACATATAACCAACATAATAGGAACATAATTACCATAAATATAAAAACCATCAAAATCCACATACACATCAATACATTTGCACATGGAAATCAAGGGAATGAATTTCTCATTAATGAATGCAATAAACCAACTGGAGATGGGACTATCACATTCCACCTGACCATAAAATGGCTGAGCCAAATATCTCTTCAGCCATTCACCCCCGTTCCATATTCCAAGCATGAATGTGGGACTCAACCAAAAGAACCAGCCAGGGCATAACTTTCAATCATACCTTTCTTGCTCCAATGCCATAATGCTCCAAGAAAACTCAAGCGTCCAAGAGTATGAGAGAGAGAGAGAGAGAGAGAGATATTAATGAGAGAGCCCCAAAACAAAACTGAAAAAAGGTTACCATCTGAATTTCAAAAGCCTTTTTATGAATGTGGCCCTTATTTTCTTCATTTTCCATTATTTTCCTTCATTTTCCTCCTCACATGCAAACGGTGACCTTTCACCTCCCTTTTCTCCTAATTTCCATTATTTTCATAAATAAATGTGCCAAAATTTTCATTTTGTCTTTCCAAATCCTTAACCATTGCCTTTGCCAATTTCCTTAGCCATAAATAACCAAATGAACACCCCCAGGATTTCCTTCCCAACATTCAACTTGGAATAAGTGTCCCATCAACCATGGTTATTGTCTTTAACTTTTATTACATGGAATTTTCACCAGGGCTATTACAAAACCCTCCCCCTTGGAGGATACCATCCTTGGTGTTCAATCACACATATACCTCGCCAACCTGTTTGAAGAAGAAATATTGCTCATGGAGCTTTATAACACGGCTCGTTGTAGTATTTACAATGAAAGACTTGCTCAAAAGCAAAACATCATGAAAACATGATAACAAACCGCATAGTGGAACTTTATAACACAACTCATTACAGTATTTACAATGATCATCCTGCTGAGTGCCAATCCTCATGGCATCATAACATCATGATAACATAACCACATGATAGCATAGTAACATGAAAACATAATCATAATGACATAACACCCATATTGTATAGTGGATATTTATAACATAGCTCATGGCGGTATTTACATCCATACACATATGTACATATAACAACATCACCATGAATACATGCCAAAACATATATCAAATCATATACCAAAACATATACTAAACATCATATCTAAGCATATATCAAAACATCATAAAGCATATATCAAACCACCATAAAGAATATACCAAACCACCATAAAGCATATACCAAACCACCATAAAGCATATACAAAACCTCCATAAAGCATATACCACACCACCATATCGAAGTTGCTTTGCCTCAATCAAAAAACAAGGAAGGATGCATATCCCACATCTGATCCGCCATCTCCCATGTAGTTTCATCAGGTCCAAAGTGCTTCCATTGCACTTTAACTTGCTCGATTGATATGTTCTAGAGCATGAGCACCTTTTATGCAATACACACTGAGGCTCCAACTGGAATTCTCCATCTGGTTCCACCTGTAATGCAGACCAGTCAATCACATCATCTACATCCTTAACATTCTTCTTAAGCAAAGATACATGGAAAACATCATGGACTTTCACTGTTGAAGGAAGTGGAATTTGATAGGCTACTAGCTCAATCCTTTCAATGATACTGAAGGGTCCACAAAACCATGGTGCCAGCTTGGAGAAAGATCCAATCCACAAGGAGATCTTCTTCCTTTTGATGCATAAGTACACATGTTCCCCAACCTGGAACTCCTTGAACAACCCTTTTCGATTTGCATAGATTTTCTGCCTATCCTGTGTTGCCTTTAGATTTTTCTTGATCACCTGCATTTCCTGTTCCATGTCTACCAACATTTCTGGTCCAATCAATACCCTGCTAACCAAATCACTCCAACTGATATGAGTGTTACAACTTTGCACATACAATGCCTCGAAAGGACTCATCCTCAATGACTCCTGATAATCGTTGTTGTATGCGAACTCTACCAAAGGGAGATACTCTTCCCACTTCCTCTAATGATGCATCACATAAACTCTCAACATGTCCTCCAATATCCTATTGACCCACTCTGTCTGTCCATCTATATGTGGATGATAAGTTGTGCTAAAGGCCAACTCTATGAAGAAAACTACAAATAACTCCTTCCAAAACTTGGAAGTGAACTTCGCATCCCTGTTTGACACAATATTATTTAGAACACCATGCAGTCTAACTATATCTCTGATGAATACCTATGCCACATCGCTAGCTGAGAATGTAGACTTTACTAGAATTAAATGTGCAACCACTGTTAACCTATCCACAATGACCATGATGGAATCATGTTGCTTCACTATCTTAGGTAAACCTGTGATGAAATCCATGGAAATTACCTCCCATTTCCACTCTGGAATCGTGATTGGCTATAGCAATCCACCTGTATGTTTACACTATGCTTTCACTTGTCTAAAGTCGAAACACCTCGCCAAAAACTCTGCTACATCCCCCTTCAAATTTGGCCAATAGTAGAATCTCTTCACTGTTGTCAATGTCTTTTGATAACCTGGTTGACCTGAATAAGGTTTCACATCAAAACTCCCTTAAGATCACCTCCTTTATCTCAGTATTGACTCGTACATATATCATGTCTTGAAACCTGAGCAATCCATCCGATGTAAGGCAATAATCCATACCCTATGCACCTACACATGTACCTATACCTATACCTATATCTGCACCTATACCCTTCTGCAACCTGTGTACAATCTCCATATATCTAACATCTTGTTGACCTGCCTGCAAGATCCTATTCTATAAGTTTGTCCCATAGGAGGTCATAACTGCCAAGTGATGTACCTGTACTCATCTCCTAAGAGCATTTGCCACCCTTTTCTCTTTACCTTCAATGTACCTGATCTCGAAATCAAACTCATTGAGTGTGGCCAACCATTTAGCTTGCCTTGCATTCAGATTTGGTTGGTCAAACAAATACCTCAACCCAATATGATCACTCATCAATACAAACCTCCTTCCAAGAAGATAGTGCCTCCACATCTTTAATTCATGTATGATCTTTGCTAACTCAAGATCATGTGTCAGGTAGTTCTTCTCGTGCTCATTTATTTTTTGCGACTCATAGCATACCACCTGCCCATCCGACATAAGTACTCCACCAAGCCCTCTCTTGCAAGCATCTGTGCGTATGACAAACTCTTTGTCTGGATCCACAATCTGTAGCACTGGTGCATGTGTCAACAACTACATAAGTTTCTCAAAGATAGCCTCACACTCCTCTATCCATTCGAACGTATTACCTTTCCTTTGCAATGATGTGATGGGATAAGAAATCTATGAGAAGTTCCTAACGAATCTCCTATAATATCCCGCTAGACCCATGAAAGATCTTACCTCATCCACACTCTTACGATACCCATTTCATGATGGCCCTTATCTTCTCTATATCTACTGTAATGCCTTCCTTGGAGACAACATGTCCCAGGTAGTGTACCTTTGTCTGAAAGAAACTACACTTGTTGAGCTTAGCATACAACTGATGCTCTCTCAACAACCTCAATATTGTTTCTAAATGCTTGTCATGCTCTTCCTCATTTTTAGAATATATCAGTATATAATCAATGAACACAATAACAAAATTATCCAAATATGGACACAACACACTATTCATTAAGAACATGACTGTAGTTGGAGAATTATTTAAACCAAATGGAACAACAACAAACTCATAATGCCCATACCTGGTCCTGAACGTAGTATTGTAAATGTCGTCTTATTTGATGCGTACCTGATGGTATTTGGATCTCAAGTCAATCTTTGAGAACATTGTTGCTCCCTTCAGCTGATCGAACAAGTCATCAATCCTTAGCAAAGGGTGCATTTTCTTAATAGTCACTTTTCTAAACTTCCTGTAGTCAATGCACAATCTAAGAGTACCATCTTTATTTTTCACAAACAACACTAGTGCACTCGAAGGTGATACACTTAGCCTAATGTATCCCTTATCTAACATTTCCTTCATCTATAGATTTAACTCAACTAACTCAGGTGTGATCATCTTGTAAAGTGATTTTGATGTCGGAGTTTCCCCTAACACTAACTCAATAGAAAGTTCTACCTCCATGTGAGGTGGAAACTCTATAATGTCTTCAGGAATACATCCTTGAACTATTGTAGAAATGGGTATCTTCTCAACACATCGACATCCTCAACTTCTTTACCTTTATCACTAGAAATGTGCAGTGCAAATAACTTGCACCCTTTCCTATGACTACACTTTTCTTGCTTATTTGTCACCTTCCTAGCTAATGTGGCTTTCTTCTTACCTTGCAAGAATCTTGGTTCCCCATTATCATCAACACACTCAATGGATTTGTCATAATAGTCTACCTTGATCCTATGAAGATAAAACCAATCTGCGCACAACAACAAACTGTATGATCCCAGCAGTAACACATTTAGATGTGCCACGATAGGCATACCATTCAAATAAAATGCACAAGCTCTTACTCAATGGTGAACTTGTCTACCTTGATCCTATGAAGACAAAACCAATCCATGCACAACAACAAACTGTATGATCCTAGCAGTAACACATTTAGATGTGCCATGATAGGCATACCATTCAAATAAAATGCACAAGCTCTTACTCAATGGTGAACTCGATTCTTTGTACCTATAGCCAACTACACTAACCAAGACTTTGCATGCAATTCCTTACTTAAACCACACTTATCCACCAGTCAAGACTAACATAGTTATAATTAGATCGAGGGTCAATCAAAATAGAAATAACTTGATCACAAAGCTTACCATCCATCTCAATAATAGATGCCTGGTGTTCTTCCTTCCTATTGGTCACTGCAGCATAAATACGTGGAATACTCTGATCAACATACCTAACATACTGCACCTCCTATGCACTGTATATTTGAGTCCTACCACCCTGATTTTGTGGACAATATCTCTTAAGGTCCTCCTTACCACATGTCCAACACTCCAACCAACAAGTGCCCTCACCTATATTTTTTTGTTGTTGATGTGACCCGTGTCCCTATTTAGATGCATTAAGTATCTTTTGTCGTGCCACATTCTCTTTCTCATCTGCATGCGAAGGCATTGTCCTCTTAAGCTGCCATTTACCTTTATCTTTGTCCTTTCCTTTCCATCCATGCTGAGATTCATTCTTACACTTTGATTGTTCATAGAAATGCTTCAGTTTCCCAATAACTTCCTCAAGTGATCGAGGCTTGGCATACACAATCCAATCTCTAAATGATAATGGAAAACCACTGAAAAATCTCTGAACTTTAGCCTTCTCTTCATTAAGATATGGTGCATATTTCAATAGCTCAAGAAACTTGGTCTTGTACTCTTCATATATCATTGATCCCATCTTTAGCTCATAGAACTCTTTAGCCTTACTATCATAGTACCTTTCTGACATGTACTTCCTAAAATCCCTCTTGAACTCCTGCCAACTCAAGTCATCTGTCATGATGTCTCAAACCTACTTAACATCTTCCCACCAAATGTCTGCTTTACCTTTCAAGATAAAGATCGCTACTTTGGCCTTCATGTTAATAATCTGTGTAATCATGCAACTCAAATAATTTTTTCATCCCAAGTATCCAAGCCTCTGCATCTTCCATCTTCTTCATATATCCATCAAAAACAATATTAATTAAACATCATAAAACAATATTAATTAAACATCATATAACTATACAAATCTGTAATAATTATACAATTCATAGGAATATATATCTAGGTTTATTGAACTATTGAATCTAAGCTAATAAAACAAATATATATAACCTAGAGTATTAATCACAGTTAATTTAACAATAAGCATCTAAATTAAAAACAAAATATGACTATACTAATTAAGCAACAAAGATCTATATAAATTATACAATACAAAACTTAATTAATTATACAATATTCAATATAGACTATATTAATAAAACAATATAGACTAAATTAATAAAACAATATAAAATCTAATATATTAACTTTATTAATTAAACACTGTAATTCAAAATTGAAAAAACAATATAAAACTATATTAATTAAACATCATATAACTATACAAATATGTAATAATTATACAATTCATAGAAAAATATATATCTAGGTTTATTAAACTATTAAATCTAAGCTAATAAAACAAATATATAAAACCTAGAATATTAATCGTAATTAATAATAGGCATCAAAATTAAAAAACAAAATAATACTATACTAATTAAGCAACCAAGATCTATATATATTATACAATATAAAAACTTATTAATTATACATTATTCAGAACAACGTCTCGGCGCGTCCCTTATGAAACCAGTTAATGAATATTAATAAAACAACATCATGTACAGCAGTAAGACTAGGTTCAGGGCTATTCAGTTAATAAGTTAGAAATAATAAAATTTAATAAATTATTAAATGATCAATGGTCGGCTAAAAATTTCCCAGCTGTCATCCTTCACCATATTTATCACAAACTCATTTTCCTCTTCTCTGTATATCAAGTCCTGATGATGAGTCTTGCTCTAGACTCGAAACGTCGACAAGAAAAAGATGAACACTGTGGATTATCCGAATCCAATCTCTCAAAAACCACTCCACAGAAACCTGCAATCCAAAATAGGTGGTTTTTCTTTCTTGAATTCATCCAGTAGGTGTCTCCTATAATTCCTCCCATAAGGATGATAGCGATGATGATCATGATGTCTATCGGAACCAGAACTAGAATAGTACCTGTACTCATCACCCCTCCCATCCAGAGTTTCCAACAACCTGCCATTTCTCATTGTATCAAATCTATCCGACCTATGCCTACCAGGAGACCTATTGTCATATGACCCATTAGTTCTATCCTCATGTCCAAGTGGCCCTTTTCATTTCAATTTCAACAAACTTTAAAGAAGTATAGAATTAACCTTTGCTTTCTTCTCTTGTTCCCGTATGATCTGGTCATTATCCACCTTACAACTCATTATCTCTTCCTTCAAACGTCTCAATGTAACTGCCAAATCAGAAGAGTTCTCAACACCATGTTTCTCTTCGAACTCATAGGGAGAGTCTTTATAGTTAACCATATTACTAGCCATTTGATATTTCTTCCTGCAATGTATAATATGTCAAATATACCAAATCACAATAAATCAACATACCTTAGCATAATTCGGAGAGGATACCTTGTCTGCAATATCACCAAATCAGTGTGATACATGTGTATCATAAACATAATTGTATATATACATTCGCAAATAAATGTATCAACATATAAACATATTTTTGGTTAGGGTCCAGTCATCAACACAAGGCCATATCAACAATGCATGCTATGACCTCATGCATGACAACAACCATTACTCCATTTTACACATTTCCAAATGCAACCAACAACATGCATAAGAAATTTCTAATCAACTACACATACGCATAGACACATGTAGGTGAGCATAAGCAATCAATTCTTGTAATCAACCTACAAGACTGATACATGTAATCAAACCTACAAGAATGTATCCTAACATATAAGGATGTCAGTAGGAGACATAAAATAAACATGTAAGTGACATGTAACAATATGTAACTAGGCATATACTCATGATGATGCATTCCACAAAATAAATCATCATTTTGCTCATAGCAACCTTACTATCCTCATGATAAACATCAAGCAAATGTAACAAGCACATGAATGCAAGTGTAAGAGACATACATGAAACTGACATACATGCATGAGCAACACACACTTTCCATCCAGTCCGAGAGTTGAACCATGCTATGATACCACTTTATAGTATTAGATATGACCCAAAGCGAGTGCAACCCACTCTGATACCACTCTGTAACACCCTCCTCCCACATCCACCCAAGTAACCATGCCAACTGAGATAAACATGATACAAGAGGATAATATAATCAGATTCGACCTCCTATGTGACCTTAAGGAAGTGGAATCGATGGAAACATCACATACAATCCTCCAACATCATCAACAGAACCCTCAGGAGACAAGTCAGCCACTCAGACAACTTGTCCCTGGGTCCTGCTATTCTTCTGGATATCTTAGGCCGTAATGACTCTCATGCTATGGGAAAGGGAGCGACTATCAACCTAAAGTCGCTCTCACAGGCTTGCCTGCCAACGACCAGAGACCAAAATTGTCAGTTATGTGCCAATGACCCCGGGATTTAAGCCACTTTTTCAGGCCCAGAGCATAGGCCACTTCCCATAATGGAGTGATAGCTTGAAATCAGTAAACGTATAGGGGATTAATGATGCAAAAGCAATAAGCTTAACATGTCCATAAAAGGACCCCTTCTAGCCATGACAGGAATTGTGTTAAACAAGCCATCAACATGTAACCTATAGGTGTAAACAATAGAATTAAGTGTAGGGATCTCATACTTATCTAATAATTTTTATGAACCATTTTTCCCTCATTTCATTTGCTGCATTATCATCTACTAGGCCATATATGCACTATCCATTCATTTACAAGTAAAAAACATGTTGAGAGCAATACATAGCCATTGTCATAAAATACATATAACCAACATAATAGGAACATAATTACCATAAACATATCAGCCATCAAAATCCACATATACATCAATACCTTTGCACATAGACATCAAGGGAATGATTTTCTCATTAATGAATGCAATAAACCAACTAGAGATGGGCCTACCATGTTCCACCCAAACATAGAATGGTCGAGCCAAATCTCTCCGCAGCCATTCATCTATAGGAAATCCTCTTGGTTCACAAGCTCATATAAATGTAGTAAACCACAGGATAAGAATCTACTTCTACTTTCAACCAGCAGAAGCCAATAGATTGATGAAAACAATATGAATAAGAAGAAGATAAATCAATGGCACATAACACAAGATGTATATGGGGAAATCCACTGCTCAAAACCCCACTATCTGTATTGCATATATCAGAAATATGAGTGAAGATACAAATCTTGTTCTCACTAGAACAATTACACAAAAGTATGCTCAACTCTCTCAGCTCACAAGCAAGCTCTTAGCCAACACTTAGCCAATTATGCAGCTCTCCAAGCTCTTATTTCCTTGCACAATTACTAATATGAATAGCCTATATTTAAATGGAATTCATGCTTCCAAAACTGCGCAATCCAAACATAGGTCCTTCTCTGATTGCATGCATGATATTTACAACTTAGTAAATCACACAACTGATAGTACATTGTCCCTACACTCTAGTCTCAACTGGGTCTTTCTCAAAATCAACATGCATGAGTTTCAGATGAGTGAATATTCAGTTAACTAGAGTGACACTTGTGGATGCACTAGTGCACCAACTGACTGTTAACTCTCTATTAGTTCCACAAACAGTTTGGAATTAATTTAACTGAACATAACTCAGTAAACTGAGTTATCTAGTTACAACTCACAATTAAGCTCATCTTTGACCCCTACAACTTAGGGAGAACATATACATGACTTCAGAAAAACTTCCAACTCGAAATTCCTAAGCTAATTAAGTTAATTAAACTTAATTAACTATTTACAAGTTGTTATGAGAATAGAGTTTGATTTTAATTCTCAGTTTAATTCAAGTACAAATTAAGCTGGAATTTATTGTTGCCATTTATCAACACTCCCTTTCAACAAGAAAGGGATTATCAGCTACCCCGATCCTGTCTATACGAAACTCTAATTTACATCTAGAAAATTCCTTTGTCAAAATCTCAACATCTTTCTCCTCCGTGGGAATGTACCCTAACAACATAATCTGCCTCAATACACAATCTTTGAGATGATGATATCAGATATCAATACGCTTCGACTGATCATGAAAAAATGGATTTTCAGAGAGTTTGATACAACTCTGATTATTGTATTAAATCATAGTTGGATCCATATTCTAACCAAACAAACCAACCAAGATCATCATCATCCAGATGGCCTCACATGTTCCCTAATTCGTAACCATGTACTCTGCCTTTATCGAACTGAGTGTAACCAATCTCTGTTTCATGTTGTACCAAGAAACTTCCGTTGACCCAATACTAAAGATCCCTCTTGATGTTCTCTTCCTATTAGATGTAATCCCTACCCAATCTACATCAGTGAAGCCTTGAAGCTTAACTCCCTCTGTCTATCTGTACCATAATCCATACTGAGAAGTGTCCTTGAGGTATCTCAACACATGCTTTTGCCACCTTCCAATATAGCTTGGTAGACCTAACCATCACTTGACTAAGTTGGTTAATTGCATAACACATATATGGTTGTATGTTCACCAAGTAGATGAGTGAACCCACAAGCTTCCTATAAACGGTAGCTTCCACTACTTCCCCTAAAGTAGCATCCGACTTCCTCCAATTACGTGCTAGAGGAGTCTCCATGGGTTTTTTTCTCTCCATGTGGAATATCCTGAGTATCACGTTGGCATACTTTCTCTGAGACACAAACAACTCCCCATCACCCTGCCATACCTCCATGCCAAGAAATTAGTTCATGAGCCCTATGTCCTTCATCTCAAACTCTCTTGCAAGGTCCTCCTTGCAAGATTTGATTAGTTGATCATCACCTGTTAGTATGAGATCTTCAACATAAAGTATAATGATCAACAATTTACCTTCCACCATTATGTGGTACAGATTCACATCTGCTTCACTCTTCATGAAGCCCATCCCAGTGAAGTAGATATCTATCCCGGTGTACCAAGCACATGGTGCTTCCTTCAACCCATACAATGCTCTCTTGATCCAGCACACATGTGACACATAGTCAAAGTTCAAAAAAAATTTAGGCTGCTCTATGTACACCTCTTCCCCAATCATGCCATTAAGGAATGTTTTCTGTACATCCATCTGATGTATCTTCCAACCCATCTGTGTTGATAGTGCCAATATATATCTGATTGATGAGTACCTTACAAGAGGAGAAAAGGTCTCATCATAGTTAATCCCCTCTACCTATTAAAATCCATGGGCCATAAATCTAGCCTTATGCTTCTCCACACTACCATCTGTAGCTTTCTTTACCTTGTAAAGCCAACGGGAGCTCACCACTGACTTTTCCTCTGCTCTTGGCACCACATCCCAAACATTGTTATGAACTATGGAGTCATACTCCACCACCATGGCATCAACCCAAACTGTTTGCTACACTGCTTCCTTAAAGGAAGATGGATTTGTCACAACACATTTTCCCATAAGAGCCATGTATCTAGTGTACCTCTTAGGTGACCTCCTTTTCCTGCGTTGAGAAGTGGGTACTCCCACATTCTCTCGTGTATCATCCAACAATCTGTCAGTCTCTCTGGTGCACTTCCTTCCCTCTCTGGAAGACACTACCTGAGTGGATGTCTCCACTCCCAGATCCTCTGCATGTGGATGCTCCACATCAATCTGAGGCTCCTCAACCTTAGGAGTTAAAATATCCTCATTCACATGTAGCTCAAGCTCCCTCTCAAGGGAAACTCGCATGGCCTTCTCCTCATCGAATCTGACATCCCTGCCAACCATTGTCATCATGATGGTCAGCAAGTACACCCAATATTTGTGCGGTGTATCAGTGTACCCCAAAAATATCCCGAACTTTGTTGTTAGCTCAAGCTTCTTCTGTGCATCTTTGGTCACATGGAAATATATCGATGACCCAAAAAGCCTGAACTGACCAACATCTGGCCTCTTTCTGGAATAAACCTTCTCTGGTGTCTTCATCTCAAGTATTTGATGTGGGCTATGGTTTTGAAAATAAATGATTGTGTTGCATGCCTCAATCCACAAGTATAGTGGTATGCCCTGATCATGCAACATTCCCCTGTCTACCCCTACTATGCTTATGTTCTTCCTCTCGGGCACCCCATTCTGCTAAGGGTTATGGGGTGTTGTCAACTCTCGTTTAATCCCTTCCACTGCACAGAAGTTATTAAACTCATTTGAGACATACTCACCACCATTATCACTCCACAGAGATTTAAACTTCTTGTCTGACTCTTTCTCCACCAATACTTTAAACTCACAAAACTTTGTGAAATTTTGATCCTTTTTTCTCCATGAAAAATATCTAGGATTTTCAAGAAAAGTCATCAACAAATATAACATAATACCTGTGTTTGGTCATGGATGATGTCGAGAATGGTCCACATATATCTGAATGGACTCGTTATAGAATAGCATCTTCTCGACTACCTCTTTGTTGAAAGGAATACTTGGTGTATTTACCTAAACTACACCCCTTTCATGTATCAACTTGCTCTAGTGTACCTTTGGGCCAACTGATGCAGATTTGTTGCATGATCTTCAAAGCCCCATGATGCAAGTGACCCAATCACCTGTGAAACAACTCACCAACATCTCATCCCTACACCATCTCTGCTTTCATGCTCAAAGCAACACAATCCTCTACCTCCAGCTTAGATATATTCTTTACCTGAATCCCTATCTTCTTTACTTGACCCATGGTTGTGTCGAAGGAACGCCTTTCCTTTTGAGAAGATCTCATCATAGCCTCTATCCTCAAGCATGGAAACAGATACCAAGTTCGTCTTCAACTCGGGAACATACATAAAATTCTTCAAAGTGAGTGGAGCCCCATGCTCCCTTTGAAAAGTAATCGTGCCCAATCAAGTAATACTATACCTCCTGTCGTCACACACCTTGATATGCATCTGGAGATATTTCTCCTCCCAATCACTAAATAATTATTTGTTGCTAGTCATGTGGAATGAAGCTCCATTGTCTAAGTACCATACACTTCCCATCATTGATGACACCATGCATGCAATGAGGGAAAAGTCCAATTCGAATTGAGAGGCCAAAACCTCAACTATCGCTCCTCTTAAGGACTTCTTCTTGAACTTCTTCAATGGACAATTTGTAGCAAAATGTCCCATCTCATGACAATGAAAGCACTTAACTTTCTTCATGTCTTTCTTCTTACCTCAATGATAAGAATTTGATTTGGAATGGGAAGATTTCCCTTTCCCATTCTTCACCTTAATCGCTAAGACACGATTCTATTCATCATTAGTATTTGATGAAGAGCCATCCCCGGTGTTCCTCCTTATCTCCTCCTGCATCAAATCCAACCACAATCATTCCCAATCTACCACCTTCTCCTGACCATTAACAAAGTACTGATAACTATGCCAACTCTTTGGGAGTCCTAGAAGAGCAAGACTCACCATATCATCCTTGGCAACCATGATTCAAACACTTCCAAGTTCATCACGACACTAAGTGAACTTGGTAAAGTATTTTCAAATCATCTCACCTTTATCCATTTTGATTTTTTGAAGTTTGTCCTTTAGTGCCAATTTCCTTTCATCACTGTTGTTATGATACAAGTCTGTCAATGTTTTCCACATAGCATACAGAGTTTCCTTGCCATGGAGACTCGAGACAATGTAGTCTCGAACTCCCTCAAGGATTCCACCTTGCCTTTGCCACACACTTCTTCCATTCAGCCAAATTCTGTGCATACGATGCTGCCGGCTTAGGAATTTCTTAATCAACGAATTCCTTCAAGCCATTATCCTCTAGCACAACCTCCATTCTATCCCTCTAGGCTATAACATTCGAGTTACTTTCCAAGGCATACTTGAGCCACAAACTGTAGAACACCATTTGTTGATCCTGAAGTATGTATTGCAAATTCAAATTTCACCTGTAACCCAAAACTCAAAACTTCAAAATATCCTCTAGTATATTGTTCTCAGCTCTGATACCATGTAGAAAATCATGTATATTCACAAGCTCATGCAATGTACTAAAGCACTGGACAATAATTTACTTCTACTTTCAACCAGAGGAAGTCAATAGATCGATGAAAATAATATGAACAAGAAGAAGATAAATCAATGGCACATAACACAAGATGTATTTTGGGAAAGCCACTACTCAAAACCCTGCTATTTGTATTGCATATATCAGAAATATGAGTGAATATAAAAAGCTTGTTCTCACTAGAACAATTCCACCCAAGTATGCTCAACTCTCTCAACTCACAAGCAATCTCTTGGCCAATACTTAGCCAATTATGCATATCTGCAAGCCCCTATTTCCTTTCACAGTTCCTAGGATGAATAACATGTATTTAAAGGGAACTCATGCTTCCAAAACTATGCAATCCAAAAATAGGTCCTTCTCTGATTGCATGCATGGTATTTACAAATCAGTAAATCACACAACTAATAGTACATTATCCCTGCACTCTAGTCTCAACTAGATCTTTCTCAGAATCAACATGCATGAGTTTCTCATGAGGGAATCTTCAGTTAACTAGACTGGCACTTGTGGATGCATTAGTGCACCAACTGATAGTTAACTCTCTATTAGTTCCACAAATAGTTTGGAACTAATTTAACTAAACATAACTCAGCTAACTGAGTTATCTAATTACAACTCATAATTAAACTCATCCTGGACCCCTAAAAATTAGGAAGGACATATACATGACTTCATAAAGACTTCCAACTTGAAATTCCTAAGCTAATTAAGTTAATTAAACTTAATTAACTATTTACAATTTACTATGAGAATAGAATTCGATTTTAATTCTCAGTTTAATTCAAGGACAAATTAAACTGGAATTTCTTATTTCCATTTCTCAACATCACCCCCATTCCATATCCCAAGCATGGATGTGGGACTCAACCAAAAGAACCAACCAAGACATACCGAGGACAAACCACCTCACCCTCATCAATAGAAACCAGGATTTATCATAATCCATCCCAAATCACTAGGCTAACATAATGAACACATCATAACATGCTTTACCATGATCTCCACCTGATCACTTTGCCAAACAAGTATGGATGCCACTAGATTTCTCCACCTACACCATGAGGAATTTTCATGTCTCCTAGTCTCTCAGGCTTTACCTCAATCCAACCTAGATCACTAGGCCCTAAACCGAGACCCACTCTCCAGGATTTACCGCATGTCCCAACCCAGGATTACTAGGCCCAATGGAGAGAAAATCACCTTTAGGCTTTACCGTATATCCCTCCATTCATCGGCAAGGATTCCTAGGCTATCCAAGGCAACACAAAATCCGGCTTTACAACAATCCACAGTCTGGCTCAGGGGTTACTAGGCCACGTGTTCTATCATTTTGGAGATCCACCTCACTCAGCTTTGAATCCATTCAGCAATCCATCTCAACCAAAACATGAGAACCCCATCACACCATGGCTATCCAGAAATGGTAAGGCTAGGTTGAAAACACAGTCACACCTGGGAAAACGCATGTCATGATAGAAAAGAACCACATGCAATACCATGCAAGGCAAATATAGCAACGAAAATACACATGCAAGTCGATACCTACAATTAAGCCTATTGTAGCTGCTTGATCCTTCATTTCCCTGCTTTATCCTTACTTCCTCTTGCCTTATTTTCATTTCTTTCAATTTTCTACATCCTGGTGTCTAAGTCATGCTTGTGACCATGTTCTGGTTATGCTCAAAGTCTTCACTTCATATGTGCTTGTTTTGTTCACCATGAAAGAATCTGTCACACTCACACACGGAGTCACATTCATTGTCAAGCAAGCGTCATCTCGGTCAATGAACAGACAATCACGAGTGTCGCATTTGTCACTTGCACCATTGGTCAGTCATGTTGAACATGTGTATCTGGATGGTTTCAGTCATTTCATCGTTGAGTCATGTGAGTGTGTGTTTGTATGATCACCTATGCATATTTCAATCGTTCACACACTTAGTCATTTTTTTGAAGTTCTGATGACCAGGCTCCCCTTTGACAATCAGATAATCATCCCACCATCGACTCGATCAACTATCAACCAGAACAATGCAAAAGCACAAAGATATCCTTTTCAAGTTGCGCTGCCCATACGAAATTCAATCAACTCTCATGCTAGCCACCTAGGTAGCTAGACCCGCCAGTCACCCCATGGCTGACTCCCCTAAACGATTGTGTAGAGGCCACTGGCCTTACTCACTCAGTTGACTGAGGAAATTGCATAGACAGGTCGGACAGAAACCAAGTGCCCATCCCTATCTCCCTTAGAAAATTGCGTAGTTTTCTCAGTTATTCATCCTGACAGTTGACTGACTACTCATCTCAAAAATTGTGTAGTTTTCATGAGTAGGCCTTCTGCTACCTAGCAATCCACTTAGGTCAAAAATTACGTAGAGATGATCAGCAAGCTGGCCTCCTAGCCTCAATGCAGTTCCCCCTACCTATAGATCTTAGAAGTAGATTTCTAGTTCCCTCTAAGAATTGTGCAGTTTCTGCTACTAGTGACCCCAATAGCCAACTGTCAGTTCCCTCTGGGAATTACATAGTTTTTTATGCCATCCTCGTGGGTAGTTCCTCCCAAAAAGTGCATAATCTCTGCCTGCTGACCCTGCTTGCAGGACGACCTGTTCCTCCAAAAAATTGCACAAATTTAGCCTTTCAGCCCTTGTTGCCCGCTCGTTCCAGAAACTACACAAATCCTACCTACCTTGCCTTCCTACAACCGGGACTGTCCCTCCCAAAATTTGTGCAATTTTTGCTTCCATCCGAGCCAGACCTCGCAGAATGTCATTGGCGAATTGGATCGCCCATCTCCATCATTCAATGACTCTTGCGTAGTTTTCATTAGCAGTGCCTGGAGCCACCATCCCGCTTCGCAACCTTGCTGCCTCTCCAGATCACTTGCATCCAAAATGATCATGTGTTATGGTAGACTAGGGGGTTTTAGATTTGATGTCATCTCGTCATGAGTGACTGGAGGTACAGCTACACCAACAAACATGGCGCGACACAGAATGGGATGAATGAAGGGACCACATGCAGAAGGACAGTTTCACCAACAGACAAGTGAACGATGCATTCGAAGAGATGTTCTCACGAACAGATGAACATGCACCTTCGCAAACAGATGAGCCTATCAAGTCTCTCAACATGCAAGCAAGGAACAACATGCCAAAGCTTCGTCAAGCAAACCAAAGACCATCAAAGATTCTGCACACTTCGCCATGTGGAGGTGAAGCTATGATACACCATGAAGGCATCCATCACTCAGCAACATTGTAGCTCAACATACACTCTAGCAGCAACACGAATGTACCAAGCATTGTCATGTCAAGTCATGTCGCCCACATCTCTACTATGGGCTATGCTATCAATCAATGTAATGTAACGTGGAAGTCCAAGAGACCCACTTCTTGTATAAAGAGTAATGTAAAGTCAAAAGTCATGGAAGTCAAACAGTCATGAGGGTAGTCTAACAACCACAAGGGTCAGTTTCACCCTTGGCTATAAATACCCCCCTCATTTGTACATGAAAGGACTTTTCACCTCAGCTCCTCCCACATAGCCAAGAGAGTCTGTAATCTTTTCTTTGAGGAGTAAGTTGTGGCTCCAACACCCCGCACTCGAGGTTAGTGATGTATGGTGTAACGATGTGTCTAGGAACTTTCACTTAATTTAGAAGCCTGCTAACAGGCCAACACGTTTTCACACATGTATTGTAAGTGTTGTAAGACTAATCTTTAACGCTTGTGATGCATGTTAATTTAACCTGTGTTCTACATCTGAACTATTTCACTTGTTGTAATACATAATCTATTAATGAAAATGTGTTTCATATGTTGTTAACACTATCTCTCCTGTGTAGACTACCCTCCCAGACAACAGACAAACCTTTCACATAAAAAATTTTATAACAACCGTTGCACTCATTCGAACTCATCCATTGAGTGTTGTATGTGTCATATTACCTTGTCTATTATGACTGCCGCATCCATGTGGACTGCTCCTCAGAATCTGTGCATGTCCTATTGTGTTTTGTGTTCCTAGCCGAGTTGGAACTTCATCCCAACCAACATGGGACTCACTCCCACCATCTCCCTCTACATTGAAAGAACCATTGACACAAGTGACACTTACACTCACCAAGCACGCGAACCTCACTTCTCGAAGACAAAACAAACCACTCTCTTGTGCTGACAAGCCAGAGTTGAGGAAAATCCTTAAGACAATGGAAACCAGACCATCATTCTTGATGGGACTCCCACACCAAACGGTGTGAGGTCTAGTTGGGACTTCCTATTGGGGTGATCCAATAAATGTTGGCAAGTCTAGCACCGTCAATATTTTTGGGGCTAGAAGGAGGGAAGACAGTTGTATATGGCTGAAATTCCCCTCACGCTCATTCATCAACCATTTGGTCAAGGCAGTAACTCGCACTCCCTCTCACCTACATGCGACTCTGCAGTTGGTTACTCCTCACCTCCCAGAATTGAACATGAGATTCCATATCATTAACTTCGCTCTGTCTGTCCCATCACTCGCCAGTTCGCAAAAGCAGTCAGACTGGTCCTAGATAGAAAACATCTTCCATGCGCATCTAGGAAGCAAAAAACCACTCCCACAGGAGTTGCTGTATCACCGGTGGAAGAAGCAGTCCTTTCCACACTTGAAGGTCTAGAAGAAGCTATTGAAGATGGAGAAGAATCCCCGATCTTCAGGCAAGGCGAACAAGACACTCTTGTTATCTTGGGATCAAACTTTGGTACAAGAGGTGGAGGGGAAGGTGGTGGAGGAGGTGGAGGTAGAGACAAATCGATAGACTCTAAGCTGGAACCATTAGACTCCGAAAGAGAGGGAGAGTAAAAAGAAGAAGAAGAGATGGCTGACCCAAATCTTGAATGGATGACTCAGGGACCATTGTCCCTCCTGACCATTTTGCACAAGATGTTGAGGCAAGTGGAGAGAATGAACATCAAGTTCAATTGTGATAGCACGGCGAAGGCAGAAGACCACTTAGACAAATTATACCTACCACTGCAGACCCTTGAGGTACATTATGATGATGTAGCATGTAGATTGTTCCCATGTACCTTGGATGGTCACGCAACTTCTTGGTATCACAACCTTCCACTAAAATCTATACAGAATTGGGTTGCATTCAAACGCATGTTCCTTGAGAAGTTCGCTGATGAAAATAACCCAACCATGCTACTCAAAGAGTTGGGAAGCCTCAATATGGAGGGAAAAGAGGAAGTGAAAGATTTCAATAAGAGGTTTACACATATATTGAACAAGTTCGCAATAGACACTAAACCTCATTACTCCATCACCACTGATTACTACACATCTGCACTTCCAACCAGCATTGTGTAGTTCTTCAAGCGGGCTGTGAAACCAACACTATTGGAAAACTGTGAAGAGGCTATCACTATTGAGAAAGACCTGTGTGCAGTTGGAGTCATCAAGGATGACGAATCAATAAAGGACTCCAAGGATGTGAGCATATTGACCCAAGAAACGATGAGCAAGGGTAGAGACAAGGAAGCAACTAATATTGAGACCCTCACTTGTCCTGTCAAGAGCTTAACCACTAAAATGTCTGAACTCAAATGGCGTAAACCAGACACATTTGCAAGTAGTCACCTGCCTAGCTAGAGACAAGCAAGCAACTCATCAAGCACCAGTCAGTTCATTTCAAAAATTGCACAAAAGCCTGTGTTCCAGCTCGAACAATGTGTAGATCTAAAATTTTGTTCTTTCCACAAAGAACATCATCCTGAAAACTCTTTTTCGGGATGGAAGCGAGTTACAAATTCTTTCTACAGTCATACACTTGATTCGGGAAGAAAAATGCAGGAGAAACTAGAAGACACTGACAATGATGAAGAGGTTACACCTAATGAGGCATCAAGATCTAGGCATGTAGTGAATGTGTATCAGTGCTCATAAACGATGTTAAAGATGAACACCGAGAAGAAGCCCCAAAAGAAAACTGACCATTAAAATATTAGGAGTAAAGGGGATCACCCCACACTTGGGGAGATGCAAGAAAATATCAAACTGCTAATAAGGAAGATCGATTCACCAGCCACCCTAAAGAAGAAAACACAAAGCAAGTTCGGCAAGACAACAGCGGACAAATGCACATCCATGAGAAGCAAGCTGCAAAACACTACACCAAACAACAAGAACACTCATTTTACCCTGGACACCTTAGTGAGTCTACCACATCTATATTACAACATTGTTGATGACATGAAGAAAACTCGGGTGAACATTAGCTTGTTCAAGTTGGCTAAGATACAGAGTAAGCGAGATACCCTGCTGCGCGCATTGGGACATACCGCAACAAATAATGTAGCCTCTACCAGCAAGGGATAAAGCACACCTCCCAATCACTTTCCATAGTGCAACATACACTCTGGATGGAAGAACCAAACTCAAGTTTCCCTCCATTCCTACTTTCATTTGAATTTTTCAACTACAATGTTCACAACTTTTTGGTTGATTGCGGCGCGGCAACCAATGTCATATTGCTCTCCATTGCTAAGAAGATCAATGCACAATGGAGCGAGACATCTGCGCAAATCATCCAACTTGATCGAACATCGGTACCAACCATTGGTGAACTACGAGACTAATCATCTGACTATCCCATGACAATCGAATCCAACATTACATCAACATAGCTATTGTGCAAGGGAAAGTGCAACCAGATCTGGGTATAATCTGAGAGGTACATGAAACATAATGTCACTCCCATCAATGGTGAGAATGAACCATTGGCCTTCGCAGAACTCATGTTCAAAAACTGCCTCCTTGAGACAACATTGGGGTGTTATCCTACACAGCCAGCTCCAACCCCACTAGACGTGTAGTTGGGACTCCTTCCTTGCCCAACTGATGGTAATGAAACTTGTACAACATATTGTAATAATAGTAGCAGTAGTAGCAGCAACAGTAGTACCAGTAGTACTAGCACATCAAGCGGTCTGTGTGCAGATGAGTTGTGGACCATGTAGTTTAACGAATTAAAGACACAGGATGGCTTAGGAGTTGGGTGTGTTCTGATCAACCCTTCCAACAGGAAGCATCCGGTATCAAGTCTCTTGGATTTCGAGTGCATGAACAATGTAGCAAAATATGAAGCACTCGTGTTGGGCTTGCAGAAATCCATCAGCCTCAACGTGGTCATACTCAAAGTGGTAGGTGATTCAGAGATAGTGGTATGATAGGTACATAACATCATTCATTGCTTATCACCACATCTCAAAAGTTACCAACAAGAGGTATGGTGACTAATCTCAAACTTTCAAGCATTTAATATCATTTTTGTACCACATACACATAACACAACTGCCAATGCACTAGAAAATGTAGCCTCGAGAATGTCACGAATTAGGGATAGATTTACTGTTGAAACTTTGTACAAACTGTCTATCCCAGACAACATAACTAACTTACATGTATTTAATGATGATCAACAGATACTGCATTTCATGTCCAACGCTAATGTCTTCAAGGATGTGGTGATAGGCGATGACGAGCACAAGCGCTCTCTACAAGCGAAAGCTAGTAACATGAAAGGCCATGTTATCAAAAAAAGTGTGGCATCATTGGAAAAGCTATATGACTTGCAAGAATGGTTCCAGGGGCCAAGGAAAAGCAAGACCCACAGTTCCACCATGAGGCATGAACTGATAAACCTAGGAACAGAACATGATCCAAAGTTTGTCAATCTTGGTACATGTTGTACACAGCGAGAGAAACAAGCCTTTATCCGCTTGTTCAAACAGTACTAAGATGTGTTCGTGTGTAGGTATGATGATATGAAGACTTATGACATGTGGATCATCCAACATATCATCCCAATCAAAGAAGGGGTCAAGCCATATCAACAGAAGCTGAGGAAAGTACATCCATCGCTTGAACCCCTCATACAAAAAGAGCTTACTAAGTTGTTGGATGCACAGATCATATACAAAGTTTGACATTCCACATGGGTCTCCAACCTTGTTCTTGTACGCAAAGAAATCCATGGAAATTAGCTTGTGTGTCGATTTCCGAAACGTAAACTGTGCTTCGGACAAAGACAACTACCCTGTGCCGTCCATGGACCATATTTTGCAAACAGTATCTGGGGCACAAATGTTTTCTCTCCTTGATGGTTTCTCATGATACAATCAGGTTCTGGTAGCAGAATCTGACAGACTCAAAACTACTTTCCATACCAAGTGGGGTACGTTTGCATATAAACGAATGCCATTTGGGCTTGTAAATGGAGGCACAACATTTTAGCATGCTATGGACATCACCTTTCGCAGACTCATTAGACAGAGCGTGGTGGTATACCTCGATGATGTGACTATGTTCTCAAGAATACAAGAAGACCACATATGCCATATGAAGAAAAGTTTTGAGCGATGTCGAAGATACGGTATTTCCTTGAATCCCAAAAAGAGCATATTTTCCGTGTCAAAGGGGAAACTCCTCGAACACATTGTTGGCAAGAGTGGGATCAATATGGATCTAAGCCAAGTCCAAGCCATTACACAAATTCCTTACCCAATCAACAAGAAAGCTATGCAATCCTTCCTAGGAAAGATAAACTTCCTCTAGAAGTTCATCTCGGATTATGCACAGATAGTTAAGCCCATGCAAGACATGATCGAGAAAGATGTAGTCTACAGCTGGGGTAAGAAGTAAAAGTATGCATTCACACGAATTAAGCAGGCTATTGCAGAAGCGCCTGCGCTCTACAACCCAGATTTCAAGAAAGATTTCCTACTATACACCTTCGCTTCCGATAACTCACTAGCTGCAGTACTCACTCAAAAAGACGAAGCTAATGATGAACGTCCCATCTCTTTCATGAGTGCAAGCATGCAGGGACCAGAGCTCAACTACCCTACCATTTAAAAGCAATCTTATGCAGTTTACAAGGTGGTAAAATACTTCAAGCCCTACTTACTGAAAAACCATTGCATAGTCTTTGTCCCCCACCCAGCAATCAGCACATTGCTTGTACAAGAAGAAGTGGGTGAACGGTGTGCAAAATGGATGACAAGCTTACGAGAATATGATCTTGAAATCAAGCCAGTGCACATGATCAAAGGACATGGGCTCTGTAGACTTGTAGCTGAAGTAGTGCATGCTCCGAAGAACGAAGAAGAGCTCGCCAGTTGGGAGCAGGATATTGAGATGTATGACATAAGACAAGCAACACCCACTGAAGACAGAACCTCTTGGTACGTAGATGTGTGCTAGTACCTTGAGTACATCACCATACCCTCTCAATTTTCTATCAAATAGAAGATTGCATTGCACCTGAAAGACTTAGCATATCAATCGGTGAACGAAGTGATTTACAGAAAGCACAATAATGGAGTTTTTCTTAGGTGCCTGGAGTCACATGAATCAAAAAAGGTACTTCAAGATCTGCATGAAAGACCCACTGGGGGTCACTTTGCAGGAAATACCACTACACACAAAGTTATGTGAGTTGTTTTTTACTGGCCCACATTGTTCAAGGATGCACATAATTATGCCTGCAAGTGCTTGGTCTATCAACAATTTTCCGATAGAACACGAAGATCAACAGCCCCACTGCACCCCGTTGCAGTGACCGAACCATTCCAACAGTGGGGCCTAGACATCATTGGGGAAATTTTCCCTCATTCGTCAAAACAACACCACTATATCCTAATAGAAACTGACTACTTCACACAATGGATAAAAGCAATTCCGCTCAAACAAGTGAACGACAAGGAGGTCATTACCTTCCTCGAGCAGAATATCATCTCACGCTTTGGCTTTCTGGTATCACTTGATTTTTATAGTGCAACTTATTTTTCGTCTTTGAAACTCTATGACGTTGCATTATAAAGTGGTATTGTGCTAAATCATTCATCGAACTACTACCCATAAGGAAATGGTCTAGCAAAGTCCACGAATAAAAACCTCATCCGTATAATCAAGAAGACCATTTTATCTGAGCAGTGTAACTAGCATACCACCTTGAAGAATACATTATGTATTGACCATGTAACACCTAAGCCCTCTCTGAATACCTCACCGTACTTCCTGGTTTATGGTAAAGAAGCCATCCTTCCGCCAAATATCTACTTTCCTGCACTTCAACTTTCCCAAGAATCCCAAGGCAAGCCTTGCCAACTAGTTCAACGTAGGATGGATGCTCTCCATAAGCTTCAGGAAGAAAGGATGAAAGCGAAAGAAAAATTCACACTCCACCAGAACCATATCAAGAGATGGTTTAATAAGAAGTCTGCAGGGAAAGCTACCTTTGATGTGGGTGACTTAGTTCTGAAATGGGATAAGCCCCATGAAGACAAAGGCAAACATACAAAGTTCCAGTCTCTGTGGATTGGTCTGTACATAGTCCACAAGAAGCTTGGCCCACACATGTATCATTTGTGATCACTTGATGGGAGGTTTGACAACCTTCCTGTCAATGACCAACATCTCAAGCATTATTTTTAGTGGGTTGGGTCGTACCCATGCCATGCACATAGTCTTCTTACTGCTTGTTGTTTTCATTTTGTTTGCTTTTCTTATCATCTTTGTTTGTTTGATTCTGCATACTATTTTTTATTACGTTTGTTTTGTTTTCTTCATATATTACTATTTTTGTTTCCGGAAATAAGTGTGTCCAACTACTGCATTTTGGCTTTTGAATAAGGTATGTGGCTAAAATTTGAAGAGACTTGTGACACTGCATCACTTGGCCAGTCTTGTGTCTGTCTTCTCTGTGCTTGGTTATAATCTTCAGCCAATGAAGTCTTGACGGAAAATACGAGTCATCTGCAAGGGAAGCTTTGGTCCAACCATGAACCAGTGTCCACACTAGGAAGCCCCATGCCTGTACCCAGCCTTCTGCCCTGTGTGTTCAAGCTCTTCCAACTAGTAGAAATGGAGAAGGGGAAAATCTAAACGAGCAAACCTATGTGAGAGATATTACATGCTTCTCTAAAGGAACAACCTCTTCTGCTCTCAATAAGTCAAGATCCCTCTTCCGCCCCAGAAATAAATAAGTTCCTATGCACAGTTCTCTTAAAAAATACGAAGGGAAAAGAAGAGAAAGGCTTCCTGAGTAGAGAGGTGAAGCATGCAACTCCACCGGGGTACTGACTAGGCTCACTGGTAGTGGAGAAATGTGTGTGTTCTTGTGTGACTCTGTCGGGGTACTGCCCAGGCCTGCTAGCAGTGGAGCAACACCAGAGATTAAAACCTATACTCTTAAAATCTTCAACTTGCAAGCTAAACTACCCTTCCCAGATTCAAAACACTGAGATCAAGCTAAACTTTCGATTGTGTTTGACTGAATTGGAAACATGTCAACCATGTACATCCATAGGGTAAGTGGGGAAGTCGAGGTAAGAATTACCAAGGCCCTATGCTAGACATGAACCAAAACAGTGAAGCTAGAGTTCTACTAGTGTGTCGCCAAGTGTTGTAGTGGCTACAACCACCCTCCAAAATTTTGGCCTGCACCCAATTTCAGAGCCCCCCTTGAGAGTTTCACTTCATGACTACACGCCCCAGGTTCACTCTGTGAGCCATGTAAGTCTTTTCATCTGCCTCGCTTGTGCATTTCTTCGAAGTTTCTGCATGCTAGTGCCTAATTCATTCTTGCGACCATGTTCTAGTTATGTTCAAAGTCTTCACTTCATATGTGCTTGTCGTGTTCGCCATGAAAGCATCTGTCACACTCACACACAAAGTCACATTCGCTGCTGCGAAAGCTTTGTCTTAATTAATGAACAATCAATCATGAGTGTCGTGCTTGTCACTTGTATCATTGGTCAGTCATGTTGAACATGTGTGTCTGGATGGCTTGAGTCGTTTAGTCATCAAGTCATGTGAGGGTGTGTTTGTATGATCACCTATGCATCTTTTGATCGTTCACACACTTAGTCATGTTTGTTGAAGTTCTAATGACCGGAATCCCCTCTGACAACCAGACCATCACCTTGCCATTGACTCGATTGGATGTCAACCAAAACAACACAGAAGCACCAAGCTAACCTTTTCAAGTTGTGTTTCCCACAAGAAATTAAAGCAATTGTTAGGCTAGCCACTCGGACAGCCAGAACCGGCAGTCACCCCAGCGCTGACTCCCCTAAAAAATTGTGTAGAGGCCATTGACCTTATGCGCTCAACTAACTGAGGAAATTACGCAAACAGGTTAGATAGATACCAAGTGCCCGTCCATGTCTCCCTCAGAAAATTGCACAGTTTTACCAGTCAGTCATCCTGACAGTCGACCGACTGCTCATCTTAGAAATTGCACAGTTTTCATGAGCAGGCCTTCTGCTGCCCAGAAGTCCACTCAGCTCAAAAATTTCATAGAGATTATCAGTAGGTCAGCCTCCCAGCCTCAATGCAGTTTCCCCTTCCAGCATCTCCTAGCAGCATACTGCTAGTTCCCTCCATGAATTGCATAGTTTCTGTTGCCAGTGACCCCAGCAGCCAACTTCCAGTTCCCTATGGTAATTGTGTAGTTTTGGTTTCCATGCTCCTAGGAAGTTCCTCCCAAAAATTACGCAATCTCTTCCTACTGACCCTGCTTGCAGCCTGACCTGTTCCTCTAGAAAATTGCACAAATTTGGCCTTCTAGCCCCTGCTACCTGAGTGTTCCGGAAACTACGCAGATCCTTCCTACCTTTCCTTCCTAGAACCCGGACTGTCCCTCCAAAAATTTGCACAATTTTTCCTTCCAACCAAGCCAAACCTCGCAGACAGTCACTATCGACTTGGATCGCCCATCTCCATCACTTAGTGACTCTTGCACAGTTTTCATCAGCAGTGCCCGAAGCCAACATCCTGCTTTGCAACCTTGCTACCTATCCTAATCACCTGCATTTGAAATGATCATGTGTTATGGTATAGTAGAAGTTTTTGGATTTGATGTTGTCTCCTCATGAGTGACTGCAGGTACAGGTACACCAACAAACATGGCGTGACAACGAATGGGATTAAGGAAGGGAGCACATGTAAAAGTACAGGTTCACCAACAGACAAGCGAACAATGCATGCAAAGAGATGTGCTCATGAATGGATGAACATGCACCTTTGCAAACAGATAAGCCTATCAAGCCTCCCAACATGCAAGCAAGAAAAAACATGCCAAAGCTTCATCAAGCGAACCAAAGACCATCGAAGACTCTGTGCACTTCGCCATGTGGAGGTGAAGCTGTGATACACCATGAAGGCATCCATCACCCAACAACACTGTAGCTTGACATACACTCCAGCAGCAGCATGAACGTACCAGCACTATCATGTAAAGTCATGTCATGAGTCATGTCACCGACATCTCTACTATGGGCTATGTTGTCAATCAATGTAATATAACGTGGAAGTCCAAGAGACCCACTTGTTGTACAATGAGTCATGTAAATTCGAACATTTATGGAAGTCAAACAATCGTGAGGGTAATCTAACAACCACAAGGGTCAATTTCACCCTTGGCTATAAATACCCCCCTCATTCATACATGAAAGAACTTTTCACCTCAGCGCCTCCCACATAGACAAGAGAGTCTGTAATATTTTCTTTGAGGAGTAAGTAGTGGCTCCAATGCCCGGCACTCGAGGTTAGTAATGTATGGTGTAATGATGTGTCTTGGAACTTTCGCTTAATTCAGAAGCCTCCTAACAGGCCAGCACATTTTCACACATGTATTGTAATTGTTGTAAGACTAATCTTTAACACTTTTGATGCATGTTGCTTTAACCTGTATTCTACATCTGAACTATTTCACTTGTTGTAATACATAATCTATTAATGGAAATGTGTTGCATATGCTGTTAACATTGTCTCGCCAGTGTAGGCTACTGTCTCAGACACCAGACAGACCTTTCACATAAAACTTGTGTAAGTGTTATTACCCCAAGAAACTCTCCTAGGTTGTAGCTCGGAGATGCTCGGGAACATACAAATTCAACTTAATGTTGCAAATGGATGAATAGAAGGAATGATGCTTTTTCAAGCCAGATAACCACTTCTACTTTGTTTAACTCCAAACATGCGTGAACACCCCTAGACTACAAGGCTTTAGACCACCAATTACTCACAGTTTAAGGATTGGATGAAGGTGGAGAATACTGACCACACCAGCAGATGCACAAGACCATGTGATGGTTGGCTGAAACCAGTAAAGAAGTCTACAAATATAATTCCCTAATGCACAGACAGAATGACATCTTTCTAGCATTAGGTGAAAAGAAACCTGAATAGCTTATTCACTGATACATACAAGACTTTAACACAGAGATAGGATGACAGCTCCTCTAATGTCAAACATCAAGAGCTCAGAAATACAACATATCAGGTGTAGCTTAGAACAGAAGTAGAATGAAAAGTGAGCAATCAACAGGAAAAGAAGCTAGTATTAGCTAAAAATGAAGACGAGATACTACAAGTATCAAAATAGTTACAGTCTCCAGTAGTTGAACCTTACATCGAAACAACAACCATCAACCGTGATTACATATTTTTTCTAGGTATATATAGAGTTTCAAAACAGAGGCACTCGGCCATTCTAAGTATGGAGGGGTCATAATTGACCAACAACCACATTTAGCTGCCTGATGGAGCTTTTGAGTGCACTTTCTTGCTGTAGTGGATAAATCTGATCTTTTCCCTGCGCTCTGCTGTCCTCTCGGGCAGTTGGAGTGCCGTATAGGATGAAGCTCCATAATTGTTAAATGCAATTACACACTCAAGCTCTATCCTTTTCCTCCTCGGCCATGTTGTTTGTTAAATGTGGTTGTTGAGGAGTCACTGCAACTGGTACTGCTGAGCCGATCACTTTTGTCCTTCAGGTGCACGAAACAGTCAAGGGACATGGACTGCATGGCAGATGGATGAGATGGATGAGGTAGAAAGGTTGGCTGTCGGATCGGGAGGATAGATGATGGAGATGGCTTGGCGATGGATATCAAAAGAAGTGGGAGCAGAATGAGCGTGGGTTGTTGGACCTTGGCGGAGCTAATTGGACAGCGGAGGAGTGATTAGGCGAGTCACTTTATCGAGTGCGATGGGAGTCATCGGATCAGGTTTTTGGTAATTTTGGGCCTTTACGTATGGCGATGTGCGATTGTGATCAAATCACATCGCAATATCGCATCGGCGGAAGCCGAGGGGTGGGACCTTTATACACACACGAATGCAATTGCAATAGCGATTAAACCCGAACCCGATAAAGGAATTAATCGTTTTTAGGACTGATGAAGGGAGAGAGCATTGCAAGGGAAGGAGAAAATGACTGTTGTGAGCTTATTTTTAGAAGAACCAAGTAGACCAAGATCATATCTGACTTTAGAAAATCATCGTTGTATAGAAGAGCTAACACTGGCTCCTTCTGGGGATGAGATCCTCCCTGTGAGGCCTTAAGAACTGCAGACCATTGCCTTTCCTTCAACAACCAGACCAACAAAAATTTCCTCGTGTTCCATTGGGAATGGAGTCTAATTAAGCCTATACTAAAACTGACAAAATGACATATTTACAAATTTAAGGCCAAATGCCTTAACTAACATAAATTTTCAAAAATCGGCCATTAATTGGGCCATCAAAAACTGTCTCCCCTTCCATACTTTGCAGTATGAAAGTATTATTCCCTTGGATCTGAGAAATGATAAAAGGCCTTGTCCATAAAGCATCAAACTTCCCATGGTTGCATTTCTTCTCTTTTAGTGCATCCCACTTAAGAACCAAGTCTCCAACTTGAAAATTATCTGTTTTTGTCCTCCTGTAAAAAGCTTCCTTGATCTTATTTTGATGTGCTGCAGACTTCTCCACCATCTGTTCTCTGATTTGATGTACCTCTGCTAAGTTAGTGATCCTTTTTTCCATGTCCTCTTGCAAGAACTTTGCCTCAGGGAGGGTTAACTGAATTGGGAATACAGGCTTAGTGCCATATACTAGCTTGAATGGAGAATTCCTGGTGGATTTCTTGGTGGTCACTCTGTTAGCCCATAGTGCATACTTGAGCTTAGAATCCAAATTCGTTTTGTTGTCTCCCAACAGCTTTTTAATTATCCTTATCAGGCTCTTGTTGGAATATTCTGCTATACCATTGCCTTGAGGGTAGTATGAGGTGGAATGAACTATCTTAATGCCCATTGAGTCACACATGTCCACCAATTATTTTTCCCTGAAGGTTGCTACATTTTCTGTGACTAATTTGTGTGGACAGCCGAACCTAGTTAAGATGTTCTCTGTTAAGAACTTCATGACCACCTAATGATCAACATCTCTAGTAGGGATGGCCTCAATCCATTTAGTGAAGTAATATTTGGCTACTAGTATCCATCCGTGCTGGCCACTGGAATGTGGATTAATTTCTCCAATGAAATCCAAGCCCCACTGCTGAAAAGGGCCATTAGCATGTATGGGTTTTAAGGGCAGGGACTTCAAGTGATGTTTCCCTTCAAATCTTTGGCACCTGTCACAAAATTTAACAAATGAAAAGACATCAGAAAATAAGGTGGGCCAATAGTACCCATCTCTGAGGATCTTATGGGCTGTAGTTTTCCAATAATGATGTCCCCCACATATGCTGGAATGAAACTGCTGTGTCACTTCCATGGATTGTTCTTTGTCCAGACATCTCAAGAGAACTCCAGAGGGGTCCCTCCAGTAGAGAAAATTTTCATGAATGCAATATTTAGCTGCCCTGAGCTTAATAATTCTGGCTTGGCTTGAACTAAGGCCTGGGGAAACTTCTAGCTTCATCAAGAATTGAGCTATTGTAAAGTACCAATCACAAGAAGCTAGTTTTTCTATCAATGATTGATTTTTCCCTGGTTCAGCCATTTCTTCTGCTGCCTGAATATCTCCTGAATTTATGCCTATCAAATTCATATCTAGCGTTCTGCAATTTTCTTCAGCGATTAATCTGGCAAGACCCTAACCTCTGACCAGTTTAGTGGGCTTCAATTCTATATTGAATTCAATAATCTTTGCAATCCATTTAGCCCTTCTTCCATCAGCATCAGGTTGCGTTAGAACATCCTTTATTGAAGCAGAGGGTACATATGAAATTATCTTGGAATGTAGAATGTAAATTCTTAAGGCTTTCAAATACTTTATAAGAGCATATGCTTGTTTCTCAATGATATCATACCTTAGCTCAGCATCTCTTAAGGTTTTGCTGAAATATGCCACTAGATGCTCTGAGCCTTCCTCATCTGCTTACATCAAAACTGTTGCAAGGGTGTCATCAGAGGAAAATGAAAATATATGGAATTCCTTACTGTAATCTGGGTTGATTAAAGTAGGAGCTTCCATAATAGCCCTTTTGATGGATTCAAAAGATTTTCTTTCTGCATCAGTCAATTTGACTTCTGACCCCTTTTTCAACATGGAGGTAATGTGTTTTACAAGTTCTGCAAATTTTTGGATAAACCTCCTTACAATATTTATCTTGCCCAGAAAGGACTGAATATCCTTCTTCAATCTTAGGACAAAAAAGGTCTGTATCGCCCTTACTATTTCTAGGTCGATTCTAAAATCCTGTAGCAGAAACAACATGTCCTATCAACTTGCCTTCTTCTAAAGCAAACTATGACTTTTTAGGATTGGCTGAAATCCCAAAATTTCTGCACTTCAAGAACACTTTCTTTAAATGCTGCAAATGGTCTTGATGGCTACTGGAGTACACTATTATATCATCAAAGTAGACAAGGACAAATTTTTCCTTCTCTCCCACAAATGCTATATCCATAGCTCTCTGAAAGGTGGCTTCAGCATTCATCAACCCAAAAGGCATCTTCGAATACATAAGAGTGCCCCAAGGAGTGGTGAATACAGTCTTCTCTTGGTCGTCTGGATGTATAGCAACCTGGTTATACCCTGAAAATCCATCTAAGAAAGACATCACTTTGGCTCCTGAGACCTTCTGCAGCAAATGCTCCATCTTGGGCAGAGGATAATTGTCTTTTTTAGAGCATTTGTTTAAGTTTCTGAAATCAACCCAGAGCCTGATTTCTCCACTCTTCTTCCCCACCACCACCAAGTTGGCTACCCACTTTGAATATCTGAGAGGGACTATGATCTTGGCGCCCAGTAATTTCTTGATTTCCTTTTCAATCAGTGGGAGGAGCAAAGGATTTATGGGTCTCAGCTTTTGTTTGAAAGGGATAGTGTCTTTCTCTAAAGGAATTTTATGCTGGATGATATTTTTGTCATATGTTTTCAGGTCACTATATTCCCAGGCAAAAACATCAGCAAATTGTTTCATTAAATTGCAATACTCAAAACCTTGAGCAGCAGATAGATGGGTGGACAGATTTATATATCTTGGATTATCTTGATTCCCTATATTATGCCTATGGACTGCAGATTGGTCTTCTTTTTGGGCAGCCTTATAAGGCACGTCATTCTGGTCAAATAGGTTTTCTAAAGGGACTAGGCCTTTAGGTATGTCATTGCTCGGCAGTTGGACAATGTTGTTTTTCCAAATTTTGTTTCTAAGCTAGGACCTAGGATTTTCTTCCAAGGCTTCATTTTCCTGGTCAATTTGCATTTCAAAGAATGCGTCAAAGACTTGAAGAAACCTATTCACCTCATCATAATCCTCGAAAACTTTCCAATGTTGGACATTATCAGGCAAAGATGGTCTATATTTCATTTGAACTTCGTAAACTAGTCTGGGAGGCATGGGAGGGATAAACATGCTAGCAGACACAACAAGGGAATCAACAAGTTGATTCCTGACTCTAGGGATATATGAGATACAAAAATTATCAAAAAAATCTTTGAGTCTCCATACCTCATCTCTATATGCTTTCAGCCTTGGGTGCTTTGCTTGAAAAGTTTTGTTCACATGCTGAATGATAAGATCAGCATCTCCAAACACCTTTATGTTTCTAATTCCTCTGTCTTTAGCTACGTTAAGGCCCAATATCAAAGCCTCATACTCTATTATATTATTGGTGACTTGGAAAGCCAGCTTAAAAGACAGATGTGTGCTTTCTTATTTTGGAGAAATCAGCACCACCCCCGCTCCTGCAATTTCCCTGGAACATGCTCCATCAAAGAAAATTTCCCAAACCTAACTTCCTTGCTCTCCCTCGGCCCGATTCACTGGTTTCTTGATCTACACTGAGGCCTTCTGGGATTCTTCAATTTGGAGGATACATGCTCCAAACTCGGTGTCCACAACATAAATGGGATTATTAGAAGGATTCTTCTCATCACTAATGATGTAGGCCAACTGTGCTTCTCTATACAATCTCCTGCTTTCTCCTCCAAAGACTAGGACAGTGGCATAAGATAAATCATTCTCTAATGTCCCACCTAGTCTCTTAATCCACCCTCTGGACAACAGCATGCCAAACTTGGGAGGGACATCTGCTACCACAATATCCATCATCATGCTCTTCATGGGTAGTTGAGTTAGGGAAACAACTAGGTCTTTAATTAATCCTAGGCATTTTACCTTTCTTGAATCAAATGATAATATATCATGATATGGTCTAGTGATATCAAGGCCTAACTCTTCCATGACAACTTTAGGCATCAGATTGTGGCTGACCCCTATGTCTAGCAGACAGTTATGGAGAGTTTTGTCATGAATGGTCAAGGAGACATAGAATGATGGGGAGTTATTATCAGCAGGTTCAATCATTGGGCCAAGCACAATTGCGGGCTTGTCATCTTGCAAATTGACATAGTCAATGGAGGCTGGTGAGGCTTTTAGCTCAAGGTCATCAAGGATAGGTTTTCTAAAAACTTCATTCTTTACAAGTTCTATCAGAGGCACAGATATTTTTAACTTCTGGACTTCTGATTCAAAGCTAAAAGAGGAAGGAGACATATCAGTACCTCTTACCTCTTGAGCTAGTGCTTTGAGGATTACTGGATCAGTTGTTGGCTTCTTTTGTCTGATATGTTGTTGCTCTGTTGGGACAACAGCTCTTTGGGCAGGGTTCACCTTGACATTGTTTGCTTTTGACCTCAAATTATATCTTTCCTATTCACCAGTCTGTAGAAAAACCTCTCTGTCCCACTTTTGACTGGTTTGCTCCTGTAGCAATGATTCTTCATAGGCAGCCAACGTCAAAAAGGTAGCACTACCTTTATCTTCCATGCAATGAATTTCATCCTCTTCTTCAACTTGCTCCTTTTCCATGACTACATTCGGGAAAGGAGCCTTCACTCTTTGTTCTTAATTGGCTTCTTTACCCCTCTGAATAATTTGCAATTGTTCATTTGCTCTTCTGAATGGATTTGGATTTCTTGGAGAAAATGTGTTTGTAAGCCTTGCCTTCCCAGAGTTCTGCTCAACTTTCAGCTTAGATATCTCAGCAGCCAATGACTCTATCATCTTAGTCATCTTATCTAATTTGGGTTCTGAAGATGAAGCAGAGGAAGAAGAAGCCTCACCTCTCTACCTCCTCCTATCAGCATGACTTTTGAGCTTTTCTGCAGCCATGATATTAGATTCCACCTCTAAATCTACATCTTGCATTTCAACTAGAGTGGCACATCTTCTTTCTCTTAAGAATAGGCAGAAATCAGAGTCAAAAGCATTGGCATAGGTGAGTTTGGCAGAGGTGGGGGTAGGCTTTACTTCAGCTGGTATCTTACTATACATACAGTTAAATCTTTTATTAAAATCGGGCAATGATTCCCCATTTTCCCTCTTTAGATTACCAAACTCGGTATGGTAATACATCAAGTCTTTTTTATCCCCCCAATGCTTCAAGAATACATCATCCAAGGCTTCAATGTCTGCTATGGACCTAAGGGGCAATTCTCTGAACCACTTTCTAGCCTCTCCATCAAGGCTCTGGACAAACATTCTCATCCACACATCATCTTCACTAATATCTAGGTTATTAGCATAACTATAAAAAGATTCAAGGTGTTCTTCAGTTGTTACTCCCTCTGTACCAGTGAACTTAGGCATGTATTTCTGATATTCTCCTACAGGCATGACATTCAAAGGAACAGGCAAGACCAGGGGTCCATACCTAGCAGCTATGATTCTTTCCATCTTTGTGGGTGCCTGCTGGCCTGCCATGACTGGGGTAGGTGGAAGGATACTGGAATATTGAATGGTAGGGAACAGTGAAATGGATGACAGGAACAAAGGAATGTGATGGACTGTATGGGAGACTTTCTTTGGACTAAGATCCAAAGGGGAACTGGATGAACAAGGAGCTTTATGAATCTTTGAAGGTATTTCTTCACTAACAATGCTAGGCTCTAAATCTTCAAAATGTATGTTCTTAGCTATAACCTTCTTTTGCAGAGATACATAAGATTTCTTAGGCTTACCTGATCCTGATGCTCCTTTCTGTGATGTTTTCCTTTTCTTAGCGATCTTCTCAGGGCCAGGCACTAGGTTAGCTGGTGATTTCTGAGGATTTCTCTGGGTATGCCTCACAAACTAAGCCAACACTGTAATGTGGAGTCGCCACTAAGTTGGTCCTCCAGTAGAGTCGCCAGATAGATGATTAAAACCAGAAATGTGTCTATAATTTGTCTATCATCAAAGCTAGAACGATGTCATTTTCCCAGGGAAGCCGAGCTTCAACCTCCTTCCCCCAGCAACGGTGCCAATTAATGTTATCACCCCAAGAAACTCTCCTAGGTTGTAGCTCGGAGATGCTCGGGAACATATAAATTCAACTTAATGTTGCAAATGGATGAATTGAAGGAATGATGCTTGTTCAAGCCAGATAAACACTTCTATTTTGTTTACTCCAGACATGCGTGAACACCCCCAGACTACAAGGCTTTAGACCACCAATTACTCACAGTTTAAGGATTGGATGAAGGTGGAGAATACTGACCACACCAGCAGATGCACAAGACCATGTGATGGCTGGCTGCAACCAGTAAAGAAGTCTACAAATCTAATTCCCTAATGCACAGACAGAATGACAACTTTCTAGCATTATGTGAAAAGAAACCTAAATAGCTTATTCACTGATACATACAAGACTTTAACACAGAGATAGGATGACAGCTCCTCTAATGTCAAACATCAAGAGCTCAGAAATACAACATATCACGTGTAGCTTAGAACAGAAGAAGAATGAAAAGTGAGAAATCAACAGGAAAAGAAGCTAGTATTAGCTAAAAATGATGACGAGATGCTACAAGTATCAAAATAGTTACAGTCTCTAGTTGAACCTTACATCGAAACAACAACCCGACGTGTTTACATTTTATTTATAGTATATATAGAGTTTCAAAACAGAGGCACTCGGCCATTCTAAGTATGGAGGGGTCATAATTGACCACCAACCGCATTTAGTTGCCTGATGGAGCTTCTGAGTGCACTTTCTTGCTGTAGTGGATAAATCTGATCTTTTCCCTGCGCTCTGCTGTCCTCTCGGGCAGTTGGAGTGCCGTATAGGATGAAGCTCCGTAATTGTTAAATGCAACTACACACTCAAGCTCTATCCTTTTCCTCCTCGGCCATGTTGTTTGTTAAATGTGGTTGTTGAGGAGTCACTGCAACTGGTACTGGTGAGCCGATCACTTTTGTCCTTCAGGTGCACGGAACGGTCAAGGGACATGGACTGCATGGCAGATGGATGAGTTGGATGAGGGAGAAAGGTCGGCCGTCGGATCGGGAGGATAGACGATGGAGATGGCTTGGCGAGGGATATCAAAAGAAGTGGGAGCAGAATGAGCGTGGGCCGTTGGATCTTGGCGGAGCTAATTGGACAGCGGAGGAGTGATCGGGCGAGTCACTTTATCGAGTGTGATGGGAGTCGTCGGATCGGGTTTTTGGTAATTTTGGGCCTTTACGTATGGCGATGTGAGATTGCGATGAAATCACATCGCAATATCGCATCGGCAGAAGCCGAGGGGCGGGACCTTTATACACGCACGAATGCAATTGCAATAGCGATTAAACCTGAACCCAATAAAGGAATTAATCGTTTTTAGGACTGATGAAGGGAGAATGAGCATTGCAAGGGAAGGAGAAAATGACTGTTGTGAGCTTCTTTTTAGAAGAACCAAGCAGACCAAGATCATATCTGAATTTAGAAAATCATCGTTGTATTGAAGAGCTAACACTGGCTCCTTCTAGGGATGAGATCCTCCCTGTGAGGCCTTAAGAACTGCAGACCATTGCCTTTCCTTCAACAACCAGACCAGCAAAAATTTCCTCGTGTTCCATTGGGCATGGAGTCTAATTAAGCCTATACTAAAACTGACAAAATGACATATTTACAAATTTAAGGCCAAATGCCTTAACTAACATAAATTTTCAAAAATCGGCCGTTAATTGGGCCATCAAAAACTGTCTCCCCTTCCATACTTTGCAGTATGAAAGTATTATTCCCTTGGATCTGATAAATGATAAAAGGCCTTGTCCATAAAGCATCAAACTTCCCATGGTTGCATTTCTTCTCTTTTAGTGCATCCCACTTAAGAACCAAGTCTCCAACTTGAAAATTATCTGTTTTTGTCCTCCTGTAAAAAGCTTCCTTGATCTTCTTTTGATGTGCTGCAGACTTCTCCACCATCTGTTCTCTGATTTGATGTACCTCTGCTAAGTTAGTGATCCTTTTTTCCATGTCCTCTTGCAAGAACTTTGCCACAGGGAGGGTTAACTGAATTGGGAATACAGGCTTAGTGCCATATACTAGCTTGAATGGAGAATTCCTGGTGGATTTCTTGGTGGTCACTCTGTCAGCCCATAGTGCATACTTGAGCTTAGAATCCCAATTCTTTTTGTTGTCTCCCAACAACTTTTTAATTATCCTTATCAGGCTCTTGTTGGAAGATTCTGCTATACCATTGCCTTGAGGGTAGTATGAGGTGGAATGAACTATCTTAATGCCCATTGAGTCACACACATCCACCAATTATTTTGCCCTGAAGGCTGCTACATTGTCTGTGACTAATTTGTGTGGATAGCCGAACCTAGTTAAGATGTTCTCTGTTAAGAACTTCATGACCACCTGATGATCAACATTTCTGGTAGGGATGGCCTCAATCCATTTAGTGAAGTAATCTTTGGCTACTAGTATCCATCCGTGCTGGCCACTGGAATGTGGATTAATTTCTCCAATGAAATCCAAGCCCCACTGTTGAAAAGGGCCATTAGCATGTATGGGTTTTAAGGGCAGGGACTTCAAGTGCTATTTCCCTTCAAATCTTTGGCACCTGTCACAAAATTTAACAAATGAAAAGACATCAGAAAATAAGGTGGGCCAATAGTACCCAGCTCTGAGGATCTTATGGGCTGTAGTTTTCTAATAATGATGTCCCCCACATATGCTAGAATGAAACTGTTGTGTCACTTCCATGGATTGTTCTTTGTCCAGACATCTCAAGAGAACTCCAGAGGGGTCCCTCCAGTAGAGAAAATTTTCATGAATGCAATATTTAGCTGCCCTGAGCTTAATAATTCTGGCTTGGCTTGAACTAAGGCCTGGGGAAACTAAGCTTCATCAAGAATTGAGCTATTGTAGAGTACCAATCACAAGAAGCTAGTTTTTCTATCAATGACTGATTTTTCCCTGGTTCAACCATTTCTTCTGCTGCCTGACTATCTCCTGAATTTATGCCTATCAAATTCATATCTAGCGTTCTGCAATTTTCTTCAGCGATTAATCTGGAAAGACCCTAACCTCTGACCAGTTTAGTGGGCTTCAATTCTATATTGAATTCAATAAGCTTTGCAATCCATTTAGCCCTTCTTCCATCAGCATCAGGTTGCGTTAGAACATCCTTTATTGAAGCAGAGGGTACATATGAAATTATCTTGGAATGTAGAATGTAAATTCTTAAGGCTTTCAAAGACTTTATAAGAGCATATGCTTGTTTCTCAATGATATCATACCTTAGCTCAGCATCTCTTAAGGTTTTGCTGAAATATGCCACCAGATGCTCTGAGCCTTCCTCATCTGCTTACATCAAAACTGTTGCAAGGGTGTCATCAGAGGAAAATGAAAATAAATGGAATTCCTTACTGTAATCTGGGTTGATTAAAGTAGGAGCTTCCATAATAGCCCTTTTGATGGATTCAAAAGATTTTCTTTCTGCATCAGTCAATTTGAATTCTGACCCCTTTTTCAACATGGAGGTAATGTGTTTTACAAGTTCTGCAAAATTTTGGATAAACCTCCTTACAAAATTTATCTTTCCCAGAAAGGACTGAATATCCTTCTTCAATCTTAGGACAAACAAGGTCTGTATTTCCCTTACTATTTCTAGGTCGATTCTAACACCTGTAGCAGAAACAACATGTCCTAGCAACTTGCCTTCTTCTAAAGAAAACTATGACTTTTTAGGATTGACTGAAATCCCAAAATTTCTGCACTTTAAGAACACTTTCTTTAAATGTTGCAAATGGTCTTGATGGCTACTGGAGTACACTATTATATCATCAAAGTAGACAAGGACAAATTTGTCCTTCTCTCCCACAAATGCTATATCCATAGCTCTCTGAAAGGTGGCTTCAGCATTCATCAACCCAAAAGGCATCTTCGAATACATAAGAGTGCCCCAAGGAGTGGTGAATACAGTCTTCTCTTGGTCGTCTGGATGTATAGCAACCTGGTTATACCCTGAAAATCCATCTAAGAAAGACATCACTTTGGCTCCTGAGACCTTCTGCAGCAAATGCTCCATCTTGGGCAGAGGATAATTGTCTTTTTTAGAGCATTTGTTTAAGTTTCTGAAATCAACATAGAGCCTGATTTCTCCACTCTTCTTCCTCGCCACCACCAAGTTGGCTACCCACTTTGAATATCTGAGAGGGACTATGATCTTGGTGCCCAGTAATTTCTTGATTTCCTTTTCAATCAGTGGGAGGAGCAAAGGATTTATGGGTCTCAACTTTTGTTTAAAAGGGATAGTGTCTTTCTCTAAAGGAATTTTATGCTGGATGATCTTTTTGTCATATGTTTTCAGGTCACTATATTCCCAGGCAAAAACATCAGCAAATTGTTTCATTAAATTGCAATACTCGAAACCTTGAGCAGCAGATAGATGGGTGGACAGATTTATATATCTTGGATTATCTTGATTCCCTATATTATCCCTATGGACTGTAGATTGGTATTCTTTTTGGGCAACCTTATAAGGCACGTCATTCTGGTCAAATAGGTTTTCTAAAGGGACTAGGCCTTTAGGTATGTGATTGCTCGGCAGTTGGACAATGCTGTTTTTTCCAATTTTGTTTCTAAGCTAGGACCCGGGATTTTCTTCCAAGGCTTCATTTTCCTGGTCAATTTGCATTTCAAAGAATTCGTCAATGACTTGAAGAAACCTATTCACCTCATCATAATCCTCGAAAACTTTCCAATGTTGGACATTATCAGGCAAAGATGGTCTATATTTCATTTGAACTTCGTAAACTAGTCTGGGAGGCATGGGAGGGATAAACATGCTAGCAGAAACAACAAGGGAATCAACAAGTTGATTCCTGAATCTAGGGATATATGAGATACAAAAATTATCAAAAGAATCTTTGAGTCTCCATACCTCATCTCTATATGCTTTCAGCCTTGGGTGCTTTGCTTGAAAAGTTTTGTTCACATGCTGAATGATAAGATCAGCATCTCCAAACACCTTTATGTTTCTAATTCCTCTGTCTTTAGCTACGTTAAGGCCCAATATCAGAGCCTCATACTCTGTTATATTATTGGTGACTTGGAAAGCCAGCTTAAAAGACAGATGTATGCTTTCTTATTTTGGAGAAATCAGCACCACCCCCGCTCCTACAATTTCCCTGGAACATGCTCCATCAAAGAACATTTCCCAAACCTAACTTCCTTGCTCTCCCTCGGCCCGATTCACTGGTTTATTGATCTACACTAAGGCCTTCTAGGATTCTTCAATTTGGAGGATACATGCTCCAAACTCGGTGTCCACAACATAAATCGGATGATTAGAAGGATTCTTCTCATCACTAATGATGTAGGCCAGCTATGCTTCTCTATACAATCTCCTGCTTTCTCCTCCAAAGACTAGGATAGTGGCATAAGATAAATCATTCTATAATGTCCCACCTAGTCTCTTAATCCACCCTCTGGACAACAGCATGCCAAACTTGGGAGGGACATCTGCTACCACAATATCCATCATCATGCTCTTCATGGGTAGCTGAGTTAGGGAAACAGCTAGGTCTTTAATTAATCCTAGGCATTTTACCATTCTTGAATCAAATGATAATAAATAATGATATGGTCTAGTGATATCAAGGCCTAACTCTTCCATGACAACTTTAGGCATCAGATTGTGGCTGACCCCTATGTCTAGCAGATAGTTATGGAGAGTTTTGTCATGAATGGTCAAGGAGACATAGAATTATGGGGAGCTATTATCAGCAGGTTCAGTCATTGGGCCAAGCACAATTGCGGGCTTGTCATCTTGCAAATTGACGTAGTCAATGGAGGCTGGTGAGGCTTTTAGCTCAAGGTCATCAAGGATAGGTTTTCTAAAAACTTCATTCTTTACAAGTTCTATCAGAGGCACAGATATTTTTAACTTCTGGACTTCTGATTCAAAGCTAAAAGAGGAAGGAGACTTATCAGGACCTCTTACCTCTTGAGCTAGTGCTATGAGGATTACTGGATTAGTTGTTGGCTTCTTTTGTCTGATATGTTGTTGCTCTGTTGGGAAAACAGCTCTTTGGGTAGGGTTCTCCTTGACATTGTTCGCTTTTGACCTCAAATTATATCTTTCCTATTCACCAGTCTGTAGAAAAACCTCTCTGTCCCACTTTTGACTGGTTTGCTCCTGTAGCAATGATTCTTCATAGGCAGCCAACGTCAAAAAGGCAGCACTACCTTTATCTTCCATGCAATGAATTTCATCCTCTTCTTCAACTTGCTCCTTTTCCATGACTACATTCGGGAAAGGAGCCTTCACTCTTTGTTCTTCATTGGCTTCTTTACCCCTCTGAATAATTTGCAATTGTTCATTTGCTCTTCTGAATGGATTTGGATTTCTTGGAGAAAATGTGTTTGTAAGCCTTGCCTTCCCAGAGTTCTGCTCAACTTTCAGCTTAGATATCTCAGCAGCCAATGACTCTATCATCTTAGTCATCTTATCTAATTTGGGTTCTGAAGATGAAGCAGAGGAAGAAGAAGCCTCACCTCTCTGCCTCCTCCTATCAGCATGACTTTTGAGCTTTTTTGCAGCCATGATATTAGATTCCACCTCTAAAGCTACATCTTGCATTTAAACTAGAGTGGCACATCTTCTTTCTCTTAAGAATAGGCAGAAATCAGAGTCAAAAGCATTGGCATAGGTGAGTTTGGCAGAGGTGGGGGTAAGCTTTACTTCAGCTGGTATCTTACTATACATACAGTTAAATCTTTTATTAAAATCGGGCAATGATTCCCCATTTTCCCTCTTTAGATTACCAAACTCGGTATGGTAATACATCAAGTCTTTTTTATCCCCCCAATGCTTCAAGAATACATCATCCAAGGCTTCAATGTCTGCTATGGACCTAAGGGGCAATTCTCTGAACCACTTTCTAGCCTCTCCATCAAGGCTTTGGACAAACATTCTCATCCACACATCATCTTCACTAATATCTAGGTTATTAGCATAACTATAAAAAGATTCAAGGTGCTCTTCAGTTGTTACTCCCTCTGTACCAGTGAACTTAGGCATGTATTTATGATATTCTCCTACAGGCATGACATTCAAAGGAACAGGCAAGACCAGGGGTCCATACCTAGCAGTTATGATTCTTTCCATCTTTGTGGGTGCCTGTTGGCCTGCCATGACTGGGGTAGGTGGAAGGATACTGGCAGATTGAATGGTAGGGAACAGTGAAATGGATGGCAGGAACAAAGGAATGTGATGGACTGTATGGGAGACTTTCTTTGGACTAAGATCCAAAGGGGAACTGGATGAACAAGGAGCTTTATGAATCTTTGAAGGTATTTCTTCACTAACAATTCTAGGCTCTAAATCTTCAAAATGTATATTCTTAGCTATAACCTTCTTTTGCAGAGATACATAAGATTTCTTAGGCTTACCTGATCCTAATGCTCCTTTCTGTGATGTTTTCCTTTTCTTAGCGATCTTCTCAGGGTCAGGCACTGGGTTAGCTGGTGATTTCTGAGGATTTCTCTGGGTATGCCTCACAAACTAAGCCAACACTGTAATGTGGAGTCGCCACTAAGTTGGTCCTCCAGTAGAGTCGCCAGATAGATGATTAAAACCAGAAATGTGTCTAGAATTTGTCTATCATCAAAGCTAGAACGATGTCATTTTCCTAGGGAAGCTGAGCTTCAACCTCCTTTCCCCAGCAATGGTGCCAATTAATGTTATCACCCCAAGAAACTCTCCTAGGTTGTAGCTCGGAGATGCTCGGGAACATATAAATTCAACTTAATGTTGCAAATGGATGAATTGAAGGAATGATGCTTGTTCAAGCTAGATAACCACTTCTATTTTGTTTAACTCCAGACATGCGTGAACACCCCCAGACTACAAGGCTTTAGACCACCAATTACTCACAGTTTAAGGATTGGATGAAGGTGGAGAATACTGACCACACCAGCAGATGCACAAGACCATGTGATGGTTGGTTGCAACCAGTAAAGAAGTCTACAAATCTAATTCCCTAATGCACAGACAGGATGACAGCTTTCTGGCATTAGGTGAAAAGAAACCTAAATAGCTTATTCACTGATACATACAAGACTTTAACACAGAGATAGGATGACAGCTCCTCTAATCTCAAACATCAAGAGCTCAGAAATACAACATATCAGGTGCAACTTAGAACAGAAGAAGAATGAAAAGTGAGCAATCAATAACAAAAGAAGCTAGTATTAGCTAAAAATGAAGACGAGACACTGCAAGTATCAAAATAGTTACAGTCTCCAAAAGTTGAACCTTACATCGAAACAAAAACCATCAACCCTGATTATGTCTTTCTTTGGGTATATATAGAGTTTCAAAATAGAGGCACTCGGCCATTCTAAGTATGGAGGGGTCATAATTGACTACCAACTACATTTAGTTGCCTGATGGAGCTTCTGAGTGCACTTGCTTGTTGTAGTGGATAAATCTGATCTTTTCCCTACGCTCTGATGTCCTCTCGGGCAGTTGGAGTGTCGTATAGGATGAAGCTCCATAACTGTTAAATTCAGTTACACGCTCAAGCTCTATCCTTTTCCTCCTCATCCATGTTTTCCGTTAAATGTCATTGTTGAGGAGCCACTGCAACTGGTACTGGTGAGCCGAACACTTTTGTCCTTCAGGTGCACGGAACGGTCAAGTGACGTGGACCGCTAGATGGATGAGCTAGATGAGGGAGAAAGGTCAGTCGTCAGATCAGGAGGATAGATGGTGGAGATGGCTTAGCAAGGGATATCGGAAGAAGCGAGAGTGGAATGAGCATGGGCCGTTGGATCTTGGTAGAGCTGATCGGCAATGAAGGAGTGATCAGGCAAGTCGCTTTATCGGGCGCGATGGGAGTCGTCGATCAGGCTTTTGGTAATTTTGGGCCTTTACATATGGCGACGTGCGATTGCGGTCAGATCACATCGGTGGAAGCCGAGGGGCGTGGCCTTTATACACACACAGATGCGATTGTGATAGCGATTAAACCCGAACCTGATAAAGGAATTAATCGTTTTTAGGACTGATGAAGGGAGAATGAGGAGTGAAAGGGAAGGGAAAATGACTGTTGTGAGCTTCTTTTTAGCGGAACCAAGTAGACCAAGATCATCTCTAAATTTAGAAAATCATCGTTGTATAGCAGAGCTAACAGTAAGAATGGTTGCACTCATTCAGACTCATCCATTGAGTGTTGTACATGTTATCTTACCTTGTGTGTTGTAACTGCCGCATTTGTGTGGACTGCTCCTCCGGAAGTTGTGCATGTCCTGTTGTGTTGTGTGTTCCTAGCCAAGTTGGGACTTCATCCCAACCAACTTGGGACTCATTCCCACCCTCTCCCTCTATAGCAAAAGAACCATTGACACAAGTGAAACTTACACTCACCAAGCACGTGAACCTCACCTCTCGAATACAAAACAAACCACTCTCCTGTGCTGACAAGCAAGAGTTGAGGAAAATCTTTAAGACAATGGAAATCGAGCCATTATACCGAATGGGACTCCCAAACCAAATGGTGGGAGGTCTAATTGGGACTTCATACCAGGGTGATCCTTCTTCTTCCTCTACTCCTTTACCTTCTTCTTATGATCCTTTGATCCATTCACATTCCTCAATCACAATCAACTGGCACTATTGTAGTCAGTAACACTACAGGGGAAACCTCTTCAACTGCTCAATCCCCTACAACCTCTACATCATCTAAAACTTCCTTTGTTCCTAGTACTCCCAGAATGGCGAATAGACCATGGAACAATGAAGGGGAAATTCATATGACACCACCATTACATCCTCTTCCCAAACATCCAGAGAGATGGCTACCCAAGTTTAATCTTAGTGATGGTTTTCCTGCAGAGGAACACCTTCACAATTTCATGTTGGCCATCAATCTTAATGGAGTCACAGAAGAGGATTGTGTTTATAGACTTTTTCCTTACACATTTGAAGGATCTACAAGGTCTTGGTATTTCTCTCTTCCTACTAGATCAATAACAAATTGGGATATGTTTGAAGAACAATTTTTGTTAAAATTTGGGGATGACCAAACAACAACTACTTTAATTAATGATTTGTCAAACCTCAAAACCAATCCAAATGAGAAAATCAAGGATTTTAATTCAAGATAAAAAATTGTTAAAAAAAATCTCAAACACTTCCAGACCTAGTATTGATGTGCAAATTGAATGCTACATTAGTTCTCTTCCTTCAAACATTTCTATGTTTGTAGATAGAGCTAATAAAAAAATATAACTTGACAACATGAAAGAAGCTTTATCTATTGAGAAGAGATTTCTATCCCTTGACAAGAAATCTACCATTGAAGAAAGAAAGAAGAACAAGAAAGTGACTTTTAAAGTGGAATACAATAAAAAGGCTCTTAAAGACCCTTATGATTTGGAAGGATTACAGAAGGTTTTGAAAACGATGTCTAATGAAATGGTTGAAATTAAGAAACAAGTTGTTGAATATTCAAAGAAATATTTTCAACCTTTCAAAAATAATCATCCATCATAACCTCCTTCTAATATATCAAATGTTGAATCTGATGAAGATGATGAAGAAGAAGAAACATATCTATATGCTGATGAAACACAAGAAGATGAGATAATTGAGGCTTGTGGTTTATGGGATTTCATCTTAACCACTTCAGAAAATGAAGAAAAAGAAGAATATTTGCCAGTGAGTACCAGAAGTAAGGGACCTATTGATACTACTTCATCAAGTAAAAGTCAAAAGTCTCCCACTCCTTATAATAAGGAAAAATGTATGATAAAAAAGAATTATACTCCATCTTTTGATTCTACTCCAACTACTTCCAAATCTCCTTCACCATCTAAAACTTTGATAGTTTCTGATAACATTGAATATAATATTGTAGAAGACATGAAGAATATCAAAGCTAACATTTCGTTATATGAGGTCAATAAATTAAAGCCATAGAAAAAACTTTTACTCAATTAATTAAATGCAATCCCTGCATCTCCATTACTTTCTATTGTTGTTACTACAAAAGCCTCAAAAGGGAAAGGAAAACCTCCAAATATCCCTACAGACAAGATTTATTCTTCTGATGCTATTTTGATTGGAGATAGATCAAATTCCCACACTACTCTATTTCTCTTGACTTTTGAAATTTATAATAAGAATTTTCATAACTATTTAATAGATTCTAGTGCATAATCTAATATCATGCCTTATTAAGTTTGTCTCAAATTGAATATTTCACCTCATAAATCTATTGTTCAGATTGCTCAATTAGACTAGAAAAAAGTCAAAATATTAGGAGAGATGAATGTTGTCTTGATTAAATTATCTTCAAATCCAAAAATTTTTCAAATAATTGATATTTTAGTCACAGACATCCCTAAATTCTATGGCCTTATTTTAAGCAAGGTCTGGTCTGAGAAACTACATGGTTACTTTGCAACTGATTGGTCACATCTTTGGCTCCCCTACAACGGAAAACCTAATCAAATTCGTGTTGATAGGGAAAAGCATATGAAGTACTCTGTGACTGATTTAGATGAGGAAAATGAACTAGTAGTATTTACAAACAACATTCTTGGAAATTATTCTCTTGAATCTTTCTTTGGCAATTTTCCAGCTCAAAACTCTCCATTTTTAGTTGATTATGTTTCATCCTAGATCAAAAATTTTTCTCAAACAAATTCATCTAGATGTATCAATATTGTAGAAAATCCTGTAAATAAGTGTGACAATTTGTTTTGGACTCTTTATTTTGATGGATCAAAATCTAATGATGGTGCAGGAGCTGGTTGCATCCTAGTAAACCATGATGGAGAAAATACCATGCTTGCATGTAGATTGGAATTTGACTGTACCAAAAATATTGTTGAATATGAAGCATTGGTACAGGGCTTGCAGAAGGCCATTAGTCTTGATGTCAAGTATCTTAAAGTTTTTTTTGATTTAGAGATTGTCATAAAGCAAGTCAGAAACAACATCCATTATGTTTCTAATCACCTCAAACATTATCAATCTTTGATCCAAGATTTAACTTCTCATTTCAATGCATTCAATATAGCTCTAATCCCAAGATTACAAAATGCTAGTGCTGATATCCTAGCCAATGTTGCTTCAAAGCTCATTCCACTTGAATATTTTAGTCCTGATAGATTTTCAATTGAGTTAATTTTTTGTCCCTCCATTCCAGATAACATAACCAACTAGCGTGTATTTAATGATGACAATGACATCCTTAGTTGTTCTACTTTGGAAGGGTATTACTTTGATGAAATAATTGATGAAGATGAAAATGATATGAAGCTAAACAAGTCCTCTGAAGATAATTCTTTGCCAAAGACCTTAGTTAAATTGGAAGACTTATATGGTTTGAAAGATAGATTCATAAAGGTTACCAATTTCAAACTTCAAATCTCTACTTTAAGATTCGAATTGGTTAACCTAGGGTCTGATGATAAACCCCAAAACATCAATTTAGGCCTTGGACTTACACCAGATGAACTATATGCTTTCATACATCTGTTGAAAAGATACATGGATGTATTTTCTCGGAGTTATGATGATCTAAAAAATTATGACATGTCTATCATTTAGCACACCATATCTATGCTGCCAAATGTAAAGCCAATTCAACAAAAACGTAGGAAGATTCATGCAAATTTAGAAGCTCAAATTAAGACCGAGTTAAATAAGCTACTCAAAGCCAAAATAATTTTCCTGATCAGACATTCCAAGTGGGTTTTGAATCTTGTGCATGTCTAGAAGAAGAATGGAGACATTAGAATTTTCATAGATTTTAGGAATTTATATAAAGCATGCGAGAAAGATAATTTTAATTTGCCTCAGATGGAACAAATTTTGTAATCTTTTGCATGTTATCAACTGATTTCTTTCTTAGATGGTTTTTCACTCTATCATGAGATCATTTTCTATCTTGAAGATCGACTGAAAACCACATTAAAAACCAAATGGGGAACATATGCTTATCAAAAGATGCCTTTTGGATTGATTAATGCTAAAGCTACATTCTATAGAGCCATGGATATTTGCTTCAAAGGTTTGATCAATAAATCAGTTGTTGAGTACTTAGATTACATTACAATTTATTCAAAAAAAGAGGTGTAATAATCTTCATGACTTAAAACAAATCTTTGAAAGGTGCAGAAAATTTGGAATCTCCTTGAAACCTAAGACTCATTCTTTTCTATTAGTGAAGGTAAGATTCTATGCTTTATTTTTTCCAAGAATAGAATTTGCATAGACCCTGAATGAATTAAGGCAATATCAGAAATCCCCTTGCCTCAAAAAAAAAAAATCCATGCAATCTTTTCTTGGCCTGATAAATTTTGTCAAATGATTTGTCCCATATTTTTCACAAATTTCCTTGCCCTTACAGACCATGATAAAAACGAAATTATTAAATAAATGGGGACAAACTAAAAGAAAGGCTTTCAAATAAATAAAGAAATCCATCATAGATTTTCCCTCATTATCAACACCCAATTTTTCTAAAGAAATTCTTCTTTACACTTTTTCTTCTTAATAGTCCTATGCATCAATGTTAACCCAACACAATGAACAACAAGTTGAAGCTCCCATTGCCTTCTTTAGTTCAAATCTACAAGGAGCTGAGCTAAAATATTCAGAAGTTGAAAAACAAGCTTTTGTAGTTTTTAAGTCAATAAAGCATTTTATACCTTTCCTCCTAAAAGCACATATGAAAGTAATTTTTCCTTTCCCTCCAGTCAGACAATTGCTTATCTAGAAGGAATTAGGGGAAAAGAGGGTTAATTGGGTTATTGTCCTGCAAGAATACGACCTAGAGATAAAGCCACCTAAAATAGTAAGAGGTCAAGGTTTTGTAGATTAATAACTGGGGCTTTTGACACTTCAGTTGATGAATATTCAGGTAATAACGTTCAAATATCAAAGATATGTCCTATTGACACTGAATCTCAATACGTTGATTTAATTTTTATTTAAAAAATGGTTATGATCCAGTAGAACTCAATTACAAAAGAAAAATATCTTTGAGGTGTTGGCTTGTTGGGGCCTGGCCTAGGTTCGGAGTTAATTAGCCAAACAAATCCCTGTACTACTAGCCCTTTCAGTAACAGTCCGTGGAGAGCGCACTGAGGTCTAACCCGAAGCAGTATGGGGAGATGTTGGAACCAGGTTTCTGCACCCTTGAGATGTCTAAGGGGTTGATTTAGTCCAACTGTAAATACCCTTGCATAGGTTACTTCGTACACTTCCCTAACCTATGAGGCCTTCGCGCCCTTGTTATACTTGACTTTGCGTAGCCCTAACTAGGGGCTAAGGAGTTTCGCGTTGTTAAAGCAGTGATCTACACTATTTCCCCAAGTCACGCCACAGATCTTACTTATCTTCTTATAAAAATTAGTTATCTTCATGTAAAAAGATACCTTCTATTAGGTTTACTTATTCAACACATTCATATAAGTTCACACAGTAAATAAACAGTAAACTTACAATTCATACCCAATATATTTCAATTCATAAAACAAGAAAAGATACACATAAATATGGTAAAACTTCTCTTTATTAATACTTCTAATGGTTATAGACTCGACCTACCCTATGCACTCAGCTATAGGGGTCCGCGCACTTAGCTGCTAACTACTAGGCCTCTGCGCACTTAGCTGCATAACCTTCTCCTACTCTACGACCCAAAGACATGACTCTACACTTTGACTCAATACTTCATGGATTGATTTCCTTTCCCATTTCTTTTTTTCTATTTACACTTAGAGCCTTGCTATATTTATACAATCCCATGGTCCGCGGACCATGGGTAGATCTTTCAAATCGACATTACATTACAAAAACAAGGGAAGACAACCCTATGACTCAAGACAACTTCACACTCTGTGCCCACAAATCATGGAGTCTTTAATCGGACTCAGTCAAAACATTGGCTTTATGTCCCAAAAATTTCCTTGGGGGGATCCCACACCCAACAGGCCCCCAACACAAACATCATGACTCGCCCTTGAGTCACTCTATCTGTGAGAAGATCTTCGCGCGAAGACCTCCCAACTCTGCTCGGACTGCTGCCAGGTCGGCAGTGCACTGAGCGGTTGCCTGTTGTATCTCCTGTACGTGTTGTTCTGAGACTGTGGTGTTGCAACTGCTTCCCTGTATCTGTTTTTGTGTCCCCTGCATCTGTTGATAGTCCCAAGCCTTCTTTCAGCTCCATGGAGCATGACGACTGTGCTTCAGTTAGCTAGTCAAATAGCTAGGCCACCTGTGCAGGGCTTCAGTCGACTGCCATTCACTTTTCCTGTGAGAGGTTCTCCATTTAGCATTACCAACTGCACCGCACCTCCATCTGTGACTTCCTTAACAATGTACGATCCCAGCCAATGCATATTGAACTTTCTGGGGAGTTTATCAGACTTACTATCATATAGTAACACTAAATCATTTACCTTGAAGGTGCGCAACTTAATATGTCAATCGTGCTAGTTCTTTTCGTGTTGCTTTTGTACTTGCTGATAGAATCCAGCTAGAAACCGTTCCTCTTCGAGTTCCTCCAACTACGCGAGCCTCTCCTCTAGGGCTCCACAGTCCGTCATACCTGTGAGCGCTGCTATGTGCAGACTAGGCACAATATACTCCATTGGCATGACAACTTCCACTCCATAGACCAACCGGAAAGGTGTCTATCCCGTCAACTTCTTGCAAGTTTTCCTATAGGCCCATAATACTGCAGGTATGTGCAGATCCCAATCACTTTGTTACGCATCATATACCTTGCTCAGTGCTTCACACACTTTGTTAAAAGCTTCTGCATGGATAACCTTCTGCACACTCGTTCTTTCCACACCCTTTCGTCCCAACTGGAGGGGTTGTTCGCGCAATTGCCTTGCCTGCACATGCTTATTGACCGTGTCCCCTAACGAGAAGTCTGTGTGCATCTGCATAGGTTGTTTAACATATGCCTATACCCACCTGGACAGGGGCGTGTGCAAACCGTTCCATTCGGAATTCTTGTATGTTAATCGCATCTGGGGCTTCCCAAAATGCATGTGCATCATTCTCCTGCATCCACGCCAGTCCTCAAAGCTTCCTTGTTGCATGCCCCACCACCTCGCGGACGTAACGCATAGTACCCATTTTAAAGCCTTGAAACGTTGTTGTTTCGGCACCTCTCTTTCAAATCTGTTCAAGAAAGAATCTACCTCACTTAACCCATCATAAGTAAGTAGATCCCTTACCTCTATCGATACGCAGCGCAATGATCTCATCATCATGTTACAATTCAGCATGGTTACATTGTGTAATCGGTTCTGCCATCGCTCTATTTCCTCGTCCGAATCTAATGTACAATAGCTTTTATTCTCCCATGAGATTCATCCATCCGCGGTGGGATTTACCCAATCTTTCTCTCGCACAGTTATCTTGTATATGCAGTTCAAGTCATTGTCGCTTTCATAGTCGCGCACCAGCTCCATGTAGCGCAATCCCTCAACAGGGTCCAAAGGTACGACTATGCGTAGAGACTTTTTCTGAAAAATCATTTTACGCTTCTTCAATTTTATCACCCTGTTCATGTCAGTGGCCCAATCGATTCCTAAGAGTGCAGGGTAGGGATTGCTATCATCAACAATCCCTATCACTTCAAAGTTTGCTAGCACGCTTGCCCCTTCAATATCCACAGTGATTCCCTGCAATATTCCCATGGGTATGATCTTTTGCTGGTTCACCATTCGCAACTAGATAAGGGACCATTGTAGAATAGGCCTTCCCATGCACTCCCATTTCTGCTTCAGCAGAACATTCACGTCCGATCTTAGGTCTAGAATCACTTGGTCCATCTCATCTTCTCCAATCTGCGTGATTAACCTCATTTCTCTGCCTGTCCTCATCACATGCTTTCCAATCTTCCGAAATACATGTGGTTCTCCTAGCGTGGTCCTAGTGCATCTATTAAAGAGTTCCTGCAATCCTTTTACAGCCTTACTGTCACACAGTAGCTTCATGCATGTTTCTATGATTGTCGTGGACATTTTTGGGTCCATTTTTGGCTTCGGTCTGTCTTTGCTTCCTGAAGTGGAGGCATCAGTGAAGCTCTTCCTAGCTTCCATGAAGGTTTCCTTAGCATTCTCCAAATCAAACTTTGGTTCTTTCATCGGAGCCTTGCAAACCCAAGTACTAGCTTCAGGCTGCTTTCCTTTATCATCTCCTATCATAATTCCACTTTTGAGCACAATGTTCACACTGGGGTCTTCCTCACACAGCTCAAACCTCATCATCTGTAGGTTCTGAGTCGGGGGAGGTTGGAGCGCTCCCTTATCACATAGCCTAGCTATCAATGTGGGACAATCCTCTGTCTCATGATCAAACAAGGTACAATACAGACATGATGGATGTGTTCGATTCGTACAATCACAATCATAATGTCTCCCGCCCCCCCACAATTGTAATAAATCAAGTGTCCTCGACCTCTTCCAAGTCCTCCTCCACCTCGACCTCATTTGCGCCCCTGAAATGAAATCCAGTTCACGCCATTCCTGCATTCTGGTTAAGGGGTCATGTTTTGGTCTAAACTCTTTAGGTGGGAGTCCTATCCATCATTAGATCATAGCTTCTATAGGTACTCTCATCATGTCCCACTGATCTACAGAAATTACGGAACAACTGTTGCGAATTCTGCGTGTACTTCTGCAACAAATGATAGTTGTTCGTAATATGCTTTCCTCCTATTTGACAAATCGCGCACCACAAAGCAGGCACCGTGCTAGGTCCTACTTGTGGCTTCGGTATTAACGGCATCGGCCATCCTCCCACAAGGTAATTTGTGAATACCAAGAAATGGTCCTTGTCATGTCCCTGACCCTTGCACTTTACACACCATACTTCTTTGCGCACTTCCGGGCGAGCTGTCCTGTCCTGTTTCAGACTCTACATCTCAAGGCATAAGTTTTTCAACTGTGCGTGGATCTGCTGAACTCCTAGGTTAGGATCCTATATCGGGGTCTCATGCAGTCTCATCGTAATCTCCAAGGCCTCTTCCTGAGTCATTAACCTCTATTGTGACAGTGCATTCCTCAAATGCAGCATTAGCAATGCTACAAACCATTTACGGTGTTGTCCATCCATCAAGGTCATATCGGCTTCACGAATTATGCACTTTAGTCTCTGGTCCAACTCCCAAGGAGTTTCACCTAGTAGCATTGTGATCTCCTTGAACCCAATGATCGACTGCGCCTCTAACTTCAGTCTGCTAAATTCTTTGTTTAACGGAACTTGGATATCCACAATCCCCACATTCGGATTGTCATTAGAATGCTTAATATACTAGGTCAACATGCGATCCTGTAGAGTGCTGACCAATGTTTCTTTCTTTATGTTATCATCTATAACTCCCTGCGCTTCCCATACGGCTTTTATCACGAACCAAAATTGGTCTGGATCTTCATTTCCTACTCCCTTGAACACCGAAAACTTTATCGTGCTTGCCATATTGACTCATGGTAGTGGCAAAGGTGGTACGGGCGAAGATGGGGGTGAAGGCGGTGAAACTGGTGGCGGTGTGGGTGGGAGTGGTATGCCTGAATTCCTATGCTTTATCAAATTGATTGCACTTCTTGGTGAGACTTGGGCGAGCTCTTTCTCATCCCCTCGCATAGGTGAAATTAAGGGGCTAGTTTCTAGTTCTGAACTACCTTCGTTTCTGTAAATTCTCCCACTTCGCATAGCCCCGAACATCAATGTATTCACATAATCCGCTTTTCACAGAGTAGCATTTTAATCCAAGTGTTCAGAGACTTAACATATTTACCTTGCAATCCTTTGAGAAAGCATCATTCTGCCTCACTATAGCTGACTGAAGTTTCTACCATAAACTCAGTAATGAATCCTCCTATAATCCGATCGAGCTAGTGATCAACAGCACGTGCGGTCTTATCCTCCGATGCTTCCAATCTGTGCACCAACTTTGGATTCCACACAATAGAATTATCAAGTTTCCACCTCCCTTGGCTATCTTCTAACTTTGTAATCCACTCATATAGCTCACTAGGGAAATATGTAAAGAAAATTTCATGGATTTCCATGTACAAGTAGCAGTCTAACGACTTTTCCTTTGATAGTCGAAAATTCCTGTTCTCCTACGCCGCAAACTCGTGAATTTTCCTATCCAACCAATCTTCAATTTCTTTCTTAGTTGGATTCCAATGATACGACATCAGACATCTCTATGCAGATTCCGGTCCTGGCAACGAAACCATTTGTTGGCTTGTTGGGGCCTGACCTAGGTTCGGAGTTAATTATCCAAATAAATCCCTGTACTACTCGCCCTTTTGGCAATAGTCCGCAGAGCACGGACTGAGGTCTCACCTAAAGCAGTATGGGGGGATGCTGGAACCAGGTTTCCGCACCATTGAGATGTTTGAGGGCTTGATTTAGTCCAACTATGAATACCCTTGCACAGGTTACTTCACACACTTCCCTAACCTTTGAGGCCTTCGCTCCCTTGATATACTTGACTTCGCACAACCCTAACCAGGGGCTGAGGAGTTTCGCGTTGTTAAAGCAATGATCTGCGCTATTTCCCCAAGTCACGCCACGGATCTTACTTATATTCTTATAACAATTAGTTATCTTCACGTAAATAGATATCTTCTATTAGGTTTACTTATTCAGCACATTCATATAAGTTCGCGCAGTAAATAAACAGTAAACTTACAATTCATACCCAATATATTTCAATGCATAAAATAGGAAAATATACACAGAAATATGGTAAAACTTCTCTTTATTAATGCTTCCAGTGGTTACAGACTTGACCTTCCCTATGCACTCAGCTACAGGGGTCTGTGCACTTAGTTGTGGACTACTAGGCCTCTACGCACTCAGTTGCGGAACCTTCTCCTACTCTACGACCCAAAGACACGACTCTACACTTCGACTCAATACTTCATGGATTGATTTCCTTTCCCATTTCTTTTTCTCTTTACACTTTGAGCCTCGCTCTATTTATACAATCCCATGGTCCGCGGACCATGGGTAGATCTTTCAAACTGACATTACATTACAAAAACAAGGGAAGATAACCTTATGACTCAATGACAACTTCGCACTCCGCGCCCACAAATCGTAGTGTCTTTACATCAGACTTAGTCAAAAATTGGGCTTTAAGCCCCAAAACTTGCCTTGGGGGGATCCCATGCCCAACATGAGGCTTAAAGCCAATCAGTATCAACTTATCAATAATGTCTTGTTTAGAAGAAATTATGATTTTATTTTACTAAGATGCCTAGAGAAACCTGAAGCAGATAAAGTGTTGCAGGAACTACACGATGGACCAACTAGTGGACATTATAGCAGGGAAACTACTTCTCACAAGATTATACATGTTGGTTACTATTTGCCAACTCTATTCAAATATGCTCATGCTTATGTCAGAAAATGAAAAGTCTATGAAACTGCTTCAGGGAGGGAAAATAAACCAGCGTTTCCTTTACAACCAGTTAACATTGAGAACCCCTTTGAGAAATGGACACTAGATATTATAGGTGAGATCATTCCTCACTCTTCTAAACAACATAAGTACATTTTGACTGCTCTGGACTATTTCACCAAGTGAGTGGAAGAAATTCCCCTAATGGTGGTCAATTCTGAAACTATAATCAGCTTTATTGATCAATTTATAATCACCAGGTTTGGCCTTCCTTTTTCCCTCATGTTTTATAATACATCTTCTTTTTTTGGAAATGATATTACTGAATTTGCACTCAAGAGAGGTTTTAAACTAAAATATTCTACAAACTACTATCCTTAGGGAAATTGTTTAACAGAGTCCACCAATAAAAACCTCATAAGGATCATTAAGTGAACTGTTGGCCAAAATCAACAACATTGGCACAAATCTATGGTATTTTTCCTTCGGACTAACACAATTACTCATAAAACCTCTCTAGGCACATCTCCTTATCACTTAGTGTATGGAAAGGAAGTTATCTTACCTCCTAATCTAGCTCTTCCTTCACTAACCTTAGTGCAATGTATAGAGGAACAACCTTGCTTTTCTTTATAGTTGAGAATGTCTTAAGTTAGAGGAAGAAAGAGATAAAGCCAAAATAGTTCATGCTCACCATCAATGATTGGTCGAGTCTTCATTTGATGCAAGTTCAACAAGTGATAATTGTTTTGAAATCAGTGACTTAGTTTTGAAATGGGATAAGGCCCATGAAGAAAAAGGAAAACACGCAAAATTTCAAAAGTTGTGGCTCAACCCATTTCATGTCATTGAGAAACTAGGCCCATCAACCTTTATCCTTCAAGATTCACATGAAAAGAGGGATGCTCTTCCTGTTAATGGGCTAGTTTTGAAAAAAAAAACATTTTTGAAAAGATTTATCTTGTTGTAAATATGTAAATAATGATATATACTTTAGCTTAGTGGTTTTGGGTAATACTCTTTTGACTTCATGCTGGGGTCTCTCATCATTAATATGAAGTTTTATTATTTAAAGAATAATTTATTAGAAATAAACTATAAAATTGAAGTTTAGTATTGCATCTATTACAATCTCTAAAATCTTTATATCCATTAATTTGTAAATAATTCATGACTTGAAATATTATAAGATCTTGTTGTCTTTTTATTAGTCATGGATCATTTCTTTTAAAAAATAAAGACTATTTTGAAGTTTTAGCACCTTTTGACTTTAATTGTCATCCACAGTTCTTAAGGAGTAATTTTACCTCCCCATCCACTAATTTTACATTTTTTAGAGTGTAATTCAAAAAAATTAAAAAAAAAAAAACTTGAAAGATAAGAGGTCTCATCATGAACTGACTTACCATGATCATGGGAAACTAATGATGTTGAAATTATCACGATTGGTCACCAAGCAAGGATAATGGCTTGTGGCTGCATAACTATAAGACAAGAGGTCTCATCACGAGCTATCTTGTTCAATATTATTATAACCTGTGAATGGCATTGTCATTGTCTAGCTACCAAACTAGGAAACTGGTATTATTTGGTTAAATGGTAACCCTATCGAGGCTATGGACGTATGTTGGCAGCAGTGGCTCTACCAAGGACAAACAAGTCTATCTTAATGTTAAGCTTCTACAGTTCTCTATTTTATCTTTATAACTAATTAAATGATTGAAAAAGATAATGAATACTTTAATCAATAACAAGTTTTGAATATTTAAAAAAAAAATATGAGTTATTTTTATTTAGAGTAATATTAATCAATCTAAACTTTAAAATATTTGCATCTTTCTAAGTCCTTTTCCTTAGTTGTTAAAATTTCATTTACTTTTACAGAGATAATTGTTTCACCTAGTATGTCGCCAATTGTTGTAGTATTCAAAAAATCCCATTTATTTTTATTTTAGTTATATAATAAATAATGGGGATCCTTCTTTCATGTTAACAAAACTCTTTGATTTTCAATAAAGATGCAGCATTTTTTAGTTTGTTGAAAAATATCTAAGGCCTAAAAGTTTCCCTCATCGAAACTTTCTTATCAGAGGCTCAACTCTTATAATGTTATGATAAATTAAAATCCCGATAGGCCCTCCTTTTATTAAATTGATGCATTATCAGAAGGTTTTTATCAGAATCTCACTTTATCTTAACTTTCCTTTTAAGAAATTTACGATAAGGTCATTCCCTGATAAAGCTTTTCCGAGGATTAAATTATTCATTTAAAAAGGTTTTTGATAAAAGGATAATATAATTCACGTGACCCTTTTTAATCAATATTAAAAGAGCCATTGACTCCACATCTTCCATTTGGCATATAGGCCCTTCGCAATATCGTAAATTTCTAAGTGTGCCACTTACGATAAATAACACTTACGATATCTCCCAGATCTGATGCCTTCCTCCTCTGATATCCAACATCTACGATATTTGTCTCCTCTGATACCACGAAACCTGTGATGTTCCCATCTACAGCTATATTGGGACTCTCATATTGGGAGATTGCACTTTAAACTTCCAATATTCCACCTCCGATATAGAAACCCCGATATCATTTCCCACCTCTTCTTATAGTCGTTACTTCTTCAAATATCATTTATCAGAAGTTACCAATATTGTAACTTTCTAATGCATCTTGTTGTGGGGAAAAATGCCTATTTAGGACGATCCTATCCACCTAAGGTGTGACAGCGCCTTAGTAACAAACGAATACAGCTATCATGATTTCTTCCTTTATGAAATATGAAAGAGAGGAGATCGGCAGACTTACCGTTATCTTCCGGTTGTCCCTCGAACTAGATCCTCTTCTCTTTGTGTGTCCACAGCTACTTGCCTCCTCGCTCGATCAAGAGAACAGCTACTTGAATCCCACGAGATCACAAGAGAACAGCTACCTGTGACAAGAGAACAGCTACTTGCAACAAGAGAAGAACACAATACAAAGGCAAATATACATATTCATCAATGATTCAGGATTAGAAGTAAATCAAATATACTAATGCAATTATACAAAGTACACCAGCATATAGGAAAGAATCAAGATAGCTTTATTGAAAGTAACAGGATTCAGGAAGAGATACAACCCATAGGGCTCCAACCCAGCATCTCCTTCCCAGCAGAATGGAATTCCTTCTTCAGCTCCTTTCAAAGCATAACACACCCAATATTTCTAGCCACAAACCAACAGCAATTCTTTGCAAATACCAAATTCCAGCCTCTCCAGACCTCATGAGAGAGATCTATATATAGGAGTTTTGGAGAGAGGATGAGTCAGCTTGAGGCTGGTATGAAGCTGACTAGTGTCCTCTCCCACTTCAGTTCTTGAGTCCACTTGGAGGTTCTTGCTTCCACTTGGAGATTTGGAACATCTTACTCATCACCAGTCGAATTCCCTGATCCAAGTGTCATTTTGGAAGCTTCCTGGGCATTGACACCTTGAGGAATGACTGTGCCACTTGTCCAAACTCGCTCAGCGCAGGTAGCCTTCTTTGCAGTTGACATTCAACGCAGGTAGACAGTGGAGCAGTTGACATTCAGCGCAGATGCTCAGTGGAGCAGTTGACATGATCCAGAATTGCCTTGTTTTTGAGTGTTTTCAGGTGGAGAACTTTTGTCAAGTGCTGTGGTTTGCTGGCCTTGTTCCTCTAGGGGTAGGAACAACATGTTTAGGGACTTTGGATCCCTTGATTATTGACATTTCATGCTCAGTGATGCAAGGCACAAAAATGTCTATAACAGTTGCCCCCTAAAGTATGAGGCCGTTTATCGGGTGAAATGCTTTATCCAGGAGGGTCCGAAGTTCATCCATATGCTGGGAGGAGACCTGTAATAAAATACAATACAATACATTATGATTCATACTGTTTTCATGATCTAGCTAAGGCAGGCATTCCCATGCTCAGCTTTATAAATTCATTTTTGTACATAGAACAGACGATCGTCTGATGGAATTTTGGTGAAATTATCATCCTTTGAATAGGATGATCATCTGCTGCAATGATGTACATGTCAAATGTCTTTATTTTTCCTGAATATATATCGCAGCCCGGATGGATGAAACTAGATCCGGGGTCTTCAAACTCGTTCGATCTTCACTCTAAGTACAAGTCGATCCATGTGAGAATTGCGCTGAAGTCGAACATGGAAAGACATCACTTGATTACCGGTCAATGATGTAAATCGTTAACAAGCGCGAGAGGAATCACCGATAATGATAATGACCCTCAAGGTACTGCAGTACAATTCACGTGGTGTGAATAAAGGACTTGGCGTCGAACACCACGCAAAATCTTCTGGTCGAAGGTCATTGATGTATACCTGTCGCCGGAAGTGAGAAACTTGCCATTGAGGCATGCAAGCTTCAAAGTACTGAAGGGGTTGTTCCTAGATCAACTCCTTGGATAATGAGCTGATGTCGACAAGGAGCGATCCGTGAAAGGAGGGCCTTAATGAATCCCACATCAGTGACACGGAACGGAGCTAATGATTTTAATGAAGGTGAAAACAATCTGTGACATATGATTCAGGGTGGCGGTCATGAATGGATGAAGGATAATGTATGGCAGTGGATGGGACCCGGTTGACTCTTTCTGAACGACTTCTCTTGAACATATGGCGACACTGATGCGATGGATCGGTAGCATTACCCCAAATATGGATGGTATGGCAAGACCATGGTGATGTGACCGGTGATGAAACAACCCAACCCGAATGTGATACGGAGGAAAAGTGTCATGTTCAAGAGCGACCTGCTACCATCAAAGTTTTCTTGATCTTCCCAATTTTTCCCCAGTCATTGCTGACCAGTACCTCTTTATTTTTGTCAAGCTTGAGGAGGATAACATATGCTTGTTCTATAACCTGCCCTTCGGGCAAGCCCATCGCTATGTTTTAACGAGCCTAGCGATAGTGAAACTCGTTCTCGTCTAAAGACAAGTTTGTCACTATTTAATAATTTTAACGAGTCTAACGACAAGGATAACTCGGTCCTTTTCATTTTTAGAGAGTCTGAAAAGGTACATAAAGTTAACTCCAAAATTCCTTTTTCGTCATCTAATCCCTTAAGTCCGAAAAAGTATAAAACAATACAGAAGGGATGAGTTTTCGATAACTTTAACGAGCCGAATAAAACAAGCGCTCGACCTTTTTGTGCAATAATCCCTCAGGTCCAAAAAGATTAAAATCTAGAGGAGGGATAACTCTTCCTATACTTTTAACGAGCTGGAAGGCCAAAACTCGGCAATTTTTTCATATTTTACGAGTCAGTTGAAAAGAACTTAAAGAAGACTCATCTTTTGAGGAACGAGTGATAAACAGGGATAGCAACTGATTCCAGGTACAGGTTGGAATTTTCCAATCACGGCAGTGTCACAAGGATGGCTAGGTGAAATCACTCTTCGCAGCTGTTCCTCAAAATGGGTAAACAATCATATGGAGGTGAACGATCAGCCAAATGAAAGTGGAGGTGGCAGGTGCAAACACGACCAAGGCTTTTATGGCTGATAAATTTACGATCACAGCAGTTATTTACCGGGATAGGTTCATTTTTTAGTTAAAAATGAGCTTAAACTCTGGAGGAAACATTGCTCACTGCTTATATTTATTTTTTAACGAGCATGAAGACCGCGTTAAAACTGCTCGGATCTTGCGTTTATTTTTTAACGAGCATGAACTTTATGCTAAAACTGCTCGATTACCCAGTCATAAGATAAGAGTGTCTCATGAAAGATCCCATTTTTTATAGAGCTTGCGCCTTACCAAAGCTATGCTCACTCTCCTTTTTTTATGCAAGTTAGGAAATGGCTAATCCAAAAAACAGATAAATAACCGCTCTTTGCTTGCACTCCAAAAGGTTTGCATGCCCCCAGGTATAAAGTACGATTTCAAAGTTACCTCTACTTCAATTCCATCGAAACTTTCGTTTCACCAGGAGAGGCTTACCTCTTTCAGGTTACCCAAAGATTGTCTCGTTAATCTTTCAAACAAAACACTTCCTCGGCAATGTCTACCGAAATAGACAGAGGTGAGTGACGACCCCCGCCCTCTCACATAACTTTGACAAGAGAATCTTATTCTAGAACAACCCCTCTTCCAACCACGGACGGGGTACGGACTAGTCATATTCTCCCGCGGAAACCTACCCTATACCCAAAGTTTCCCTGCCGAAGCAGGCCAGGATGCATGCCCCCTGGGTTCCAGTCATATCCTCCCAGATTACTCGCGCTCATCAGGAGGACGGACTGTGGGTTGAGACACTTCTTGCATGAATAGACCATTTAGGGATGGCACATGACTATTTGCGATGTGTGATCTGGGAAACGAAAGTTGGTCCACGAGCTTGACCATTCTTCCTTCATGCGGAAAACACATTACTCTAAAGAGTGAGGAGACTACAGCTCCCATGCAATAAATATAGTCTCGTCCAAGGAGTAGGTTATAATCCAAGGGTCCTTGAATGACCATCACGTTCATTTGAACGGTCTTCCCTTTCAATGTTATAGGCACATTGGGGAGGATCCCTAAAGGTCGACTGGTTCCTTTATCAAAACCTGATAGATTTCTCATCTCAAGTAAGAGTGCTGGCGAACCAAGCGCTCTCCAAGCAATAGAGGAAAGGATACTCACAGATGCCCCCTCATCAATGATAGTGCCAGCCATTACCATTCTGTATATTTGACAAATAATTCTGAATGGCACACTGGCTAGCAACCGGGGTCTGCCTAGTTGGTTCCAATCAAAGGACACAACCAGGTTGCTTGGTGGTGGGACCGAATATACGGCCGGATAGCGCTCTGATGAACTTCCTTCCTGCGACAAAGGAATGGTGGCATTGCCCCCTTGATCATCAGAGTCAGTGCTGATGAAGAGAACCTGGACGGTGTCGTCTGTATTCTCCTCTGTGATGGTGTCATTTGAAGGTGGAGCCTCTGAAGGCAAAACCGGGTCAACTGCCGTATCAACCTTTTGACTTTCGTCAGGCATGGATCCAGACGGTTCTTCTTCAATGACAGGTGCTTCGGCTGACCATCTAAGTGGCTCAGCCGGATTCTCAACTAGTGAGGGACTTGGCAAGAGTTTTTGATATCCAGGAGGAAGATTCGCTCGTAAAATCGGACGATCTTCCAGAACTCTTTTTGCCTCGTCTAAGAAGGGACAACGGTGGATGGCGTGATCGCCTTCACACAGTCTGCAGGGAAATTTAACTTTCCCATTCTGTCCTGGAGCTTCACTCCCACTAGTTGACGGTGAGCAATCGACATGGCTATCAGAGGTCGATGCTCCCGAATTGTGCAGACGGGGGGACCAGTCTCTTAGTATCTGTGGGATACAGGGACAATCTCTATGGAAGTGGTCTCCCCTGCATATGATGCATGGCGATTTAGGCCTTACAAGTGCGGTGTGTGGATTTTTGTTAGATGACATCTGTTTGCCCCCAGTCGCCTTAGGCTCCTTCTTCTTCTTTTCTTTCTTCTTCTTCTCCTTCTTCTCTTTAGGAACCCGATTTTTCGATCGACCAGTTCCATCAAGTGAAGAGGAAGGAGGGGAGGAAGATGAAGTGGAAGGCTGGGATGCAACTCTTGTTTGATCTAACTGTTGACTCGACTGTTCAGGAGTGGTGGTATTCTGAACGACATTGGTCGAAAAGAGCCAAACTGGTAGGCCAATTGTCAGTCCTGGAAGTGACAATGTGGCCATGTGGGGTGCACCAACATCTCCCCAAGAGGAGAAGGGACTATGATTTCCACCCAAGGGAACTCCTTGGTTGGTGTGCTCCATCTTTTCAACCTAAAGATCAACGCAGGATTAAAGGGTGATTGTTCCGTTTAAAATAAATTGTTAACGACGCTTTTAGACACAACTTTCTTTTTCAGTTTTAAAGAGTCGAGAAAAAGCTAAAGATGACTCTAGTCTCCTTCGATGTTTTAACGAGCCCGAAGTGACAAATGCTCGGATGGACTTTTTCTGTTATAGAGTCTGAAAAAGGCCAAAAGAAACTGCTCTGGAGATCTAGGCAGAGGGTGTGCCAAACCTTTCGCAAAACCACAGAATACTTTTTACGGTACGGGTGGTCGATCTTCGTGAATGCTGTGTTCACTGCATTGCGATCAATAGGGCGGCCGACACGGCTTCCTAAGGATAAAAGATATATGCCTATAGGGGTCTCCCAATATATACGCGACGGTACGTGGGAGCACAATCCGTATTAGCGCCACCGACTCTCAGGAGGAATCACCCACCTTCTTCGAGATCGACAGTCACTATGTTTAACGACGCCGGAACACGTCTCTAGCCTAGACCTCTATGTTGTGCGTTATGTTACAAAGCGTTGTTAGGTTCATTCAGTTTATTTTAGGTTGATCTTTTTAAAGTTTGCCTTTCAAGGTTCACCACGAGATGTATGATACAAATTCCTAAATGCAGTCTAAGATGATAAGCAAGCTTTTCAATCTTTCAACTTTGAAAATCCTAGCTACTAAGGGAAAAGAGAGCGACTATCTTTTCTCAAAGAGCAATCAGCACACTCTAATGCACTTTCCCTAAATCCAACATGCAAACTTATCAAATGCAAAATGCACAATGCATGTGTTTGTTTTCACTTTCTTAGTATAAATGCCTACAAAGAAAGCTTTTTACACAACTTTGAATTTGCTTTTACAGTGATCAAAATAAACAAGTTCGCTTTCTTCGAAATCAACAAGGGTAGAAGAGATTACAATCACTTTGCGATTTTTGAAATAAAGACTCGTTTTTGATACTTTGAAAAGAACAAACTCAAACCAATAAGCAAAAGTAAAACTATGATCATTCTGAACAAACAGCCAATGAACTCTCTTCTAAGATCAATCTCAATCAGATCTGAATCAAAGGCTACAGAAAGACTACTTTACTCATGCAAAGGAAGACTGTAAATGACGCCACAAACACATAAAAACACTCACAATCTTTTTGTACAAAAAATGAGGCGGAATTCAGGCAAAGAAAAGGGTTATCAGACCAGCACCTGTACTTGGTTAAAGGCTGCAAAAACAGAGATCAAAACAGGTCAAAAAGGACAAAGAACCCCAGCTGCACAAGGCCACACTGGTTCAGCGCAGGTAGAACACTGTCAGTTTGACATTCAGCGCAGGTAGCCCCTTCGGGACCTGCGTTGAAATGCAGACTGCCTTCACAGTGCCTGCGCTGGAGAGAGAAACTCTCGTTTCTCTTGGTTTCTGGGTCACAAAATGCTCAAAAATCAACTGTTTCAGGCCAAATCAGAAACACAAGCAAGGTATAAACAGAGGGATGCTTTGATAGGGTACTAAAGACTATCACAAGGATCAATCAAATCATTTGTGGATCTAGTTTAAATCATAGACAAGTCCAACATACTGGATCAAAGCAGCAACTTTTACTTTGCATCCGGGAAAGATACAGTTCAAGAGTTGCTATCAAGTCTATGAAGTAAACAAATGACGGAAACACAAATGAAATGAATAAACAAGTTCTTCCCCAGCGGAGTCGCCAATTTGTTGTGGGGAAAAATGCCTATTTAGGACGATCCTATCCACCTAAGGTGTGGCAGCGCCTTAGCAACAAACGAATACAGCTATCATGATTTCTTCCTTTATGAAATATGAAAGAGAGGAGATCGGAAGACTTACCGTTATCTTCCGGTTGTCCCTCGAACTAGATCCTCTTCTCTTTGTGTGTCCACAGCTACTTGCCTCCTCGCTCAATCAAGAGAACAGCTACTTGAATCCCACGAGATCACAAGAGAACAGCTACCTGTGACAAGAGAACAGCTACTTGCAACAAGAGAAGAACACAATACAAAGGCAAATATACATATTCATCAATGATTCAGGATTAGAAGTAAATCAAATATACTAATGCAATTATACAAAGTACACCAGCATATAGGAAAGAATCAAGATAGCTTTATTGAAAGTAACAGGATTCAGGAAGAGATACAACCCATAGGGCTCCAACCCAGCATCTCCTTCCCAGCAGAATGGAATTCCTTCTTCAGCTCCTTTCAAATCATAACACACCCAATATTTCTAGCCACAAACCAACAGCAATTCTTTGCAAATACCAAATTCCAGCCTCTCCGGACCTCATGAGAGAGATCTATATATAGGAGTTTCGGAGAGAGGATGAGTCAGCTTGAGGCTGGTATGAAGCTGACTAGTGTCCTCTCCCACTTCAGTTCTTGAGTCCACTTGGAGGTTCTTGCTTCCACTTGGAGATTTGGAACCTCTTACTCATCACCAGTCGAATTCCCTGATCCAAGTGTCATTTTGGAAGCTTCCTGGGCATTGACACCTTGAGGAATGACTGTGCCACTTGTCCAAACTCGCTTAGCGTAGATAGCCTTCTTTGTAGTTGACATTCAACGCAGGTAGACAGTGGAGCAGTTGACATTCAGCGCAGATGCTCAGTGGAGCAGTTGACATGATCCAGAATTGCCTTGTTTTTGAGTGTTTTCAGGTGGAGAACTTTTGTTAAGTGTTGTGGTTTGCTGGCCTTGTTCCTCTAGGGGTAGGAACAACATGTTTAGGGACTTTGGATCCCTTGATTATTGACATTTCATGCTCAGTGATGCAAGGCACAAAAATGTCTATAACACATCTCCAATTGGTTTCTCCGATATTTTTATTTTGATACGCTAATGTGGGCAAACCCACATGAATTAACATTTTGGCATTTAATATTTGAAAGTGGTGAATTTATGCTTTTCAAGAATATAATCATTCGCATTCATTGCAATTCGATTTTATCATAATTTTCCCTTAAAGACACAGATTGTTGTGTGAAATTCGTTATTTGCGCTAAGTCTTTCATGTGAATAAGTTATCGCTCAAATATGTTTTTTCCATATAGGCTAGTCCCGACAAGCATAACTTTGAATAAATATCTAAATCAGCAAAATCTAAGAAGAAACATGCTGCTCAACAACAATCTTCTGCTCCTCCAACTAAAAATGCCGATACGCTAGGATTATTTTCCGACAAAGTTTGTTCTCTATATGATGGAAGTGCCTCTTGGGAATATATATACATATAAACTATTTGAGGATGAAGGACCTAGGGTCACCCAAAGAACAGTTACAACCGAAAATTCTACCTCAATCCCCAATACTACTTACAGTGATGTCACTAATTCATTCTTGCATAGGATTGCGGCCCAGCAAAAAATCCTTTCTTATACAGACATGGTTCGATGAGTTGTTGACAACCTGAGCATTACATAAAGGAAGTACATGGCACAGAACTATACAATCATCGGATCATTCACTGACATTGATTTGAGTGCAATGTACCATTTGTCAAAGCCTCAATGCAAATATAACAAACAATTTGTGGAGAAATTCATGAGCGAACACAACCACGTGTCAGATCCTATTAGGGAATGGATAAGAGATCCTAACAAGCATAAGCGAGAGGAAAATGGTATATATGCAGTTTAATCTCTTGTTGGTCCCTATTGCCAAATAGTCGCTATGATATGTAGACTCTTTTCTTACTCTAATACACATAAATTTTCCGATCAATGGACACCACTAATTGATGCTATTTCTGAAGGCTATATCTTAGATTGGGGAAATATACTGGAAAATAACCTAGCTACTCATATCCTAAATTTTAGGAGTAAGCATAAGGTTTTAGAAAATATAATTCCTCCCTTTTATGTGAGTGCCTATGTAATGGATGCCCTATGTTTCACTATGGATTTCACCTCTATGGGATGGAAGCGGACTTTAGAAGATCTGACCCCTATCCATATATATAACGATATTCACCTCATTTTTATAAAATCTACCATGGAGTAATGTTACCTATCTACCAAATCATTTTAGATAAGGGAACTCCTAGGATTTCCCCATACGCTGAAATAGACTTGCTCCGAGTTGGAAATTGGTTTAGTGAGGAGTTATTCACCTATGTATGAGTATTTGGTAGTCTTGCTAAACCCCATTTCTTGCCTCTATATGTCCCTAACAAACTTCTTTCCCAAGACATAGCATACCAGACTGTAGGGAGTGGTATTTCAAAAGTCTTAAAGGAGTCTAATAAGAAAATGTGGCATGTTTTTCCTCTTCAATGTGGTATATATGCTTTGGATAATTTTAGGCATGCAGTGATTGAAATTAATTCCATATTAGAATTCAATTTCCCCACTGTCCCTAATAGACAGTATGATCCCCATCAAACTATTAAGAAGGTTACCACACAATCAAGCATCATGCAGTTTACTCATGAACCAGACAAGTTCGATGATTTATTTGGAAAAACATCTACGAATTCAATTGTTATGAGACAAGTAGTAGAAAAATTGACTCCAAAAGAGATGATTCAATTCACCCAATACAGAGCCGCAAGGCTAGCTAATTTTCCTATGAATTCATTAAAGCTTCCTTAAGAAATCATAGTTCAGGATGATGTTATAGTTGTTGGTTCCACACAGACTACTAGCATGCATCAAACAAAAGAAGTAGGTGCTTCCTCCTCTTCTCAGGCTAAAGGTATTTTTCCTAATACTAAGCTTGAGGAAATATGGGAACAATATAACCATGTTTGAAGGTGAAGGAACCACAAATTTTGGAGACTCCTCTACAAGAAAATATCCTAGATACTTCTAAAAGTATAGAACAGACATCAATCACAATAAAGGCCTCTGACAACCCTTTAAGGGACGAAAACATTGAAAGTATACTGACCTTCCCAACATTTGAGGTTATATTAAGGGTTGAAGAAATTCCTCAACTTGATGTATTTTACAGTACTGAGCATAAGGTTGTTGTCAAAAGGTAGAGGAAGAAAAGAAAAATCGATCAGTCCCATACTTTAGTTCCTGGAAATTATTCTTTTGAAATAGTATGGAAAGGCTCTTTGTCCACTCCTATAGAGGAGCTGGGGAGGCTCACTCAATTCACGGGAGCCTATGTTTCAACAACCATGGATAAATCCATTTAAGTATAGTATTTGTTGAAAGAAAAGGAAGACAGAATTGTGCAGTTGGAAATCGTTTCGAGATCAAGAAAAAAAATGTTGTCGATCACTGGAAAAGACAGATTACTAAACTCTAGAATAGATTTCATGCCCTTAAAGTTCAATATGACACCAATTTGCAGGCCCGAGACACTCAGATACAAGAATTACAGAACATGATAGAAAAACTAAGTTTCAATCCTGAATTGACAAAGTTCAAGCAGGAAGTGAGAGAGTTAAATAATCTCCTTGATCAAAAACAAATCGTGTTTTGCCAAAAGTTAGCCACTATTCATGATTTATGTCATACAACTAGTTCCCTAGCTGATCAATTATCAAATATCAAAACCTATTTTGATGATATTAAAGAAAAAATTGCAGGTTTCCTTACATGGCAGGACAACGCTCATGGGAGATTAGCTAATCTTCCCAGAATTGAAGAGTCGCACAAGGAAATAATATTTAAAGAATGGGTTATTCATCTTAAACATGCAGATGAAGCAGTGTTTAATGCAATAGATATCCCTAATAATCTCATTGAGACAATTAGTGATAACTTATTCCAAGCGAATCTCATCTCAATGCCTCGAGGGAGCACTGCCAAATATTAAACTGCTCGCTAAAATGTGGTAGGAATCATCCAAAACACAGGCTGATATAATTGGTTAGCTATCTAAAATTGACTTGGAAAGCCATTGGCAGTTTTTAGTCAAACCACATAGCCAATGGTTGATGCTCAGGTGTCTATCCAATACCACCACTCACATGTTGCCAGCATTAAGGGACGCCATATTTATCAGCCAGATGTGGATTCAACTGAATAATCCACCCGAATTGAAGAATATGATAGATATCTATGAGCTAGAACAATGAATGGGAGAACAATCTTGTTTGTAGGCCTAGATGATTTGTTATAACAAATTCTAAATATGTCTCTTTTGGTTTATTTTAGCATTGTTTTTTAAAACTGCTTCAAGTTGTTGCTCTATTTTCTCTATTTGTATTTTATTTTGAGACTATAAATCCCCTCCATTTGTAATGAAAATGGGTTGTAAATTTTGGAAAGAAGGCTCAAGCTTGCACTACTGTAACTTCATTTTTTCTTAATACATAGTGGAACCATCACCATTTTCTCATGAGCAGAGTAACAATTTATCGGGTACTATTATCTGTTTATTATTTCTTTGTTTAAGAGTTGAATGGAAGTATGATTCTATTTATCATATATGTGTTATGGAAATTGTGCATTTTTCACTACTGATATGTGTGATTGGAATTATATATTATATGCATAAACAACGAAATCTCATATATGTGATGAATTTATCAGCTAATTTAATTAACTATTTAATTAAATTAGTTATCATTTTTGTTTTAACCTCATAATCACATGATAATCTATATTGTCATGTTTCTTATGAAATATTTTTAAATCACATATACATATATCTTCCTTAGGATAGACATTAAGTTTAAGTAATCTTTATTTTCAGTTTTAACTATATCAGAGCTTCATACTTGTACTCAATTCATTTTTATAATTTTATTTAGAGGGAAATTGGTCCCATAATCCCAGTCAAAGCCACCACTCCAAACATTAAATGACCTGCTCTAATGTACCAATCAGGTGCTTTTCCCCCAATGTTGACATAAATATTCATCGAATATTTGATGATAATTTTGAAAATCATACCTGCCAGAGGTATGGCACCTCTGTCAGATTATTCTAGAATTTTTGGTAGATTATCTGACGGTCTATATCATAAATTTGATGGAACGGTTCCTTGAAAATCTATTGCACTTCCAACAAACATTCATTGGATATCTGACGAAGGGGTATCATATATCCGATGACAACATGTTCGTTGTATTATCCGACAAAATTATACATATGAAACTAGGAGCTACATTTCCTTGGTGAAACTACGTAATTTAGTACAAAATATGACAAGAATTCATCATATTTTAGTGCATTATGAAGTAGACAACTAATTTGTTGAGAATAAAGTTAGAGCTATAACAATGTCTTCAATTTTTGAGAACCTAACAACTGAAAATCATAATTGTCATAACAAATTTGGATGTACTATCAAAAGATTGTCTACTTTGCTGACACAATGGTATAGGTTGACTATGAACAAGTACAACACTCATGTTGACTCCCGATGACATCATCAAGAAAATAGAGTATCATGAAAACACAACAGAAACATCAACATAATGTGTTCTAGATTACCAACAATACAAAAAATTGGAGAAACAACATTACATGTAAGTAGAAACACCCAGTGGGCCAAGTTATCCTGAAACAACCTCCTTTATATATTTGTTAATAAAGTTACACAAAAAATCCAATCTTTCACCAAATTCAAGAAAAACTATATGAATTAAGGTCACATGAAATAGTAGCACACATTAGTAAAAATGGAAATCGGTGGAGTAGCAAAGTGTGATTATAAGGGTGAGAATGGTTGAAAAGGTGGGAAAATGATGGAAAAAGGCATGTCAATTGCAAGACCCAACAATAGCTCTATGTGTTGAAGGTTACTAAACAGCCTCATCCATCTCCTCATCCTATTGGGGATGGTTCCCAATATATGTGCCTATATCTGCAAAATGATAAAAAATAATAATTAGATAATTGAAATAAAATGTTACAATAAATTACTTGTGTTCAAAATATAAGACAAAAAAAAAATGTAACTATTTTTATCAAAACAAAAGGATAATATTACCTCTATCATTTGGTAGCTCATTTAAAGTAAATTAGATGTTTTGTAATCCTTTGTAGTCTATCCTTGTATTCAGGTATTGTATAAGATGAAGGATCATCCTCTCCAACCAAGAAAATACAAATATCTTTGCTAACATGAGCACACAACCACTATGGCTGGCCAATCCTTGGAAAAAAATACCCCACAGATGCATATACATATCAAGCATAGGAGTAAAGGGAAGCTAAAAGGAAGTGTCGATTGTGTTACAAGAAGCCTCTAAAAAAATGTATGCCATTCCAAATGGGAAGAAAATCCTCTTGTCAAGAACCAAGCAATAATGATTTAGGGAAAAACCAAAGTGTCACAAAAAATAGTTGACCACCTAAAAAGTTAGGGCCTTGTTGTAGTGGCTACAACCGCCCTCCAAAATTTTTCCTTAGCTTCATTTTGGAGCCTCCCTACCGACCGTCCTTAGCAACATGTCTTGCATTATCAAGCACATCAGCTTCAGTTGTTTCATACAGTCTTGTCAGCCTGTGCTTGCAAGTTTGTTCCATCTCATTCACAGACTGATTTCCAAACTTAGTGTCAGTTGCTGGTTGAGCAGCTCCCTTTGAGAATTGTACAATTTTGGAGGGGAACCATCCTACCCTCTAGAAATTGCGTAAACCCAGCTGGGCTCCAGAATTGCGCAATTCTTCCTGGCAGTCTTCCTCTCAAAAATTCTGCAATTCATCCCAATATAGCTGCTCAGCCCAGAAATTGCTCAATTTTGGGTATAAGTCACCTTCTCCTCCGAGAAATTGCTCAACCCTCTCGGACAGCCAGCCCAGTAGCTAGCATAAATTGTGCAAATCAGTTAGGCAGCCCTGTTGGGCTCAGAAATTGCGCAATGTAGTCAGACATGCTTCCTTGAGAAAATTGCGCACTCTAACCCGAGACAACTGCTCAGCACAGAAATTGTGCAATCCTGGGAGACACTCACCTGTTCCTCCTATAAATTATGCAATCCCTTTGGGACAATCAACTATGCTCAGCCTAGGAACAATGCAGATTTCCATCCCAGGCTCGTAGGCAAATGCATGTACCTTCAAGTTGACTGATTCCCTCTGGTCCAAAACAAAACTAATTTGCATGCATGGACTTATTTTCCCAAGGAAACATGCAAAGGAATCCCTAGATTCAGGGATCTATTTTTAGCAGCTGGAGGTTACATGCAAGGATCATTTGAGAAACCTCCCACCAAGTGTCACTTTTCCTAGATTTGTGGCATGTGCATCATAACCTCAACTTTATAAAAAATTATGAACTGGATGTTGCAGAGCTCATTCCTTGCATCGATCTTACAGTTTTGACATCCCACGTTGCATCTAGGAGTCATCGACACATTTAGCTCAATTGTTTCGGGGTAAGCCCACTTCGCATGTCTTGCGTTGTGTTTCTATCACTTTTTGTGTTTTGGCTTGTATGAGTGTTGTCTTCTTGATTTTTTTGAACGCTTATTGTCGTTTGCATGCATGTTATCTTGTACAAGCATTGTTTTAGTTTTCATTTGCATCTCACTGTTGTCGCATGCATGACACTATTTTTGCACCGATGGTCACCGTCATGGCAACCTGCTTCACACACATGCATGTTTTCCCGTTTTCTGAATACTGCACTCATTATTTGCATGCATGATCATTCACTCTTGTTTACACTCAATATCACCATGCATTCATGCTTCTCATGTTTTCAGTCGCCGGTCGGTGGGCCAAGGATACCTTGGCCCAGACCTTGTCCTACCCGGATAGCACTACACATTTCCAGAAGCGAAGGCTCTGCCTTCCCCCCAAAAACTACGTATTTTTGGCTAGCCACTGACCTCCAGGCTTGCATTATGCAATTCTTAGAGACAGTGTCCTACTGGCCCTAGAAACTGTGCAATGCAGTTTGCTGGTTTCATGTCACTACTGACTGGAATTGTGCATTATGTAGTTTGAGTCCTCAGTAGGCTAGGCTAGAATGTGCATTGCACAGTTCTAGTAGTCTATCAGCCTCCTGATAGCTCGAACTGTGCCTTGCATAGTTTTGGTAGTCATTCTCCAGCCTCCTGATGAAAATTGCGCAATCTTCACAGACATCCACACAAGTATGCTGCCTGTCAGTCCTCTAGTTTGTTTTGGTTTTCGACTGAACAATTTCTTTCATGAGTGTTGCTATGTCTCCAGGTATCAAAGGTGTTCATTTTCCTCACAGCAACACAATTACAATGGCTTCCAGGAGAGTAGAGTCTAAGGCACCATTTGGAGCACAACGAGGGTTGTAGCCAAGCAAGTGTCTATGAGATTGCCTACCTATAAAGACATAAATTTGTTCATAGACAAGGATACCAATATGAAATGGCAGCAGTGTCACAGCAAGCAACACCATTAGCAGCAACAGAAGGCAACAAACCTGTACGCAACGAATGCAAGAGGAAGGTTATTGACAACATAGAGGTGGAGCAAAGCAGCGAATTCAAAGAAAATCTACTTGTGACGAAAGTAGCTTTGGATATTGAAGATATGAGGTGAAATCACGACACAAAGATTGCGTGAAGGTATAGGGAGAAATAGAGAAGGAGTTGCATGTGTTGAAGCGGCAGCTCAAGGAAGAACAGGAGCTGCACAAATGAGAGAATGAGTTGCAGCAGGAATAGGTGCAGCAGGGGGGAAACATGCATAGATGGATGAAACTACACCCGTACAAGTTATAGATCCACCCCAGTAGTTGTCACGGAGCAGACAAGGTGAGCAGTGTTGTTGATCACATGCAAGGGAATTCAGCAACATGGATGTCATTATGTGCACACATGTGATCCCACCCATTTGGAACACTCACCAAGGTGAAGACAAGAAGCAAGTCCAACTGGAGTTGAACATGTATTTTGACAAGTTGATGCACATGGTCACCAACACACACTTGGAGATCAACACAGACACTATGCATCAGTATGTTACTAGTCTAGCTGCACTCAAGACAATGATGCACACGTTATCAGACGAGTTGGAAAAAGGGGCCATATCAGTGTACCAGGATGCAATAGAGGTAAGAGTTCTCTTTCAGCAGGATTCCACCATTGAGTGCACAGACACCATCACGAATGACCAAGCTTGGCATTAGTTCGCCACCATTGACCATCACAAGGATTTCAAAGAGTTGGTCTCACCACAACGGTCTGAGCGTTAGTGATGTCTTGCATGGCTTGCTCACACCTATTTTCTCTCACATGGGTACATGTGCAGATTGTATGTAACATCTTTTCAAGTGGAAGTTCAAGTGTCTATAGTTGAATGTAACAGTCATAGAGTAGTTGAAGAGTCATGAGGGTAGTGTTGAGATTGCAACAAGATGATGGAGCTTAGTGAAAAGAGTCACCTTCACTAAGTGGGCCCGCAGGAAAATTATGGCGCAAGTTCTATTTTTGATCACAGTGTGGATGATCATAGTGTGGATGACCACAGTGTGAGTGATCACAGTGTGAGTGATCACAATGTGGGTGACCAAAGTGTGGGTGACCACATTGTGGGTGATCAAAGTCTATTTTTAGACTGGCTATCAAAAATAGAAAAGTCAAATATTATTGTCTCATAATAATATTTGGACTATAAACTTGATCTTATTCTCTTGGAGCACTTCAGTTTGAGCTACAGATGTGGCCCATGCAACTGTTAGAGGGAAGTACGCTTTTCTTATGAGTCAGTTGAGTTGTTGCATGCATGACTTCAGTTAGAACTCAATCAGTTGAGTTTGGTGGAGTTGATTGTGGAGTTGATGGAGTTGTGTTCAGTTTGACTTGGTTAAACTAGTTGTAGTTAGTCTAACTACAGATAGACTAATGATGAGTTGTTAAACTAATTATTAACTCATAATACAACTATAGAATACATCAGTTAACTCAGTTGCATGTCAGTGCATGTTCAGTTCAGCAGGGACAGGTGTTAGAGAATCAGATTGCTATCAGTTGTGACTATAGTTGTGCATCAGATCTTGCACAATCAAAGGATTGAGTATGCCAATGAGTTTGCTCATGTATTTGCCCAGTTTGTAGCTTCTGCTCACGTCTTACACATTGTGAGTGATTCTTTGGAGGTGAAAAATGAGTTTGGTAGACCATTCTCATTCATTCTTGGGCAGGTATTGAGCAGTGGAGGCAGGCAAGCAGTGGAATAGATTTGGAGATCAGATCTGAGCTGTATTGTGTGTAACAGGTGGAGCTAGTACTGGATTTCTTGTGATAAGCATTGTACTTTGTAATGTTACATGGTCTCAATCATTAATATACAGATAGTGTGGGGTTTTTAGCGAGATGCTTTCCCCGGGTTACATACTGTGTTAATGTGTGAATGCTCTTGATGTTTTATTGTTATTGATGCTGCTATATTGATGATCAATGTAGAGGAGCTTATGTATTGTGTATGCATTCCGCAATAGTACATGATCAAGATAATCTCTGTTGAATATGTGTTAAATTATTCAAAATTTCTACATGGTATCAGAGCTAGCTACTTTGTAGAAAAAGTTCTACATGGTATCAGAGCTTCTTGATTTATAGAAGAGATTTTTACAGGATATCAAGCGAGGATTGATCATTAGATCTACTATTCAGGAAGTGTTTACATTCTATTTCTTCAGGCAGAGTCTGTAATCGGGTCAGGTAGCCTCTGGATTCATCCTTCCTTTGGAAGGTGAGATATCCGGTGAATGCCCATACAGTCAATCTCTGTATGAGAAATATTGTGTTCTCATGAATCTTAGATCCGAGGCAGTTGAGTTGGAGCTGGTGGAAATCGAATTTGCAGCAGTGTTGTTGAAATGTCTTTCAACGGATTGCAAATGTTATTCCAAAGCAAGAGCGACCTGGCACTCAAGGATAAACTCATAAACAATAAAGGTGAGAATGGATCTTCATCAAAGGTATCTGATGAAGAGAATTGCGCTTTGGCTGCCAAAGCAAAGAAAGGGAAGAGCAAGAAAGCTTCTCAGTCTGGTACGAAAGGCAAGAAGCAAGATATGTCCAAGGTGAAGTGTTTTCACTGTCACCAGCACGGACACTATGCCACTAATTGTCCGTAGAAGAAGACGAACAAGCAGGTTGCTGGACCTTCTGCAGGAGAGGCTCTAGCCTCACAATTTGAGCTTGATTTTTCATTGATCGCATGCTTGGTTTCAAGTGTGATGGGATTAGTGTGGTTCTTGGACAGTGGTGCGTCTTTTCACATGACGGGAGATAGAGATTTGTTCTCTGATCTGGAGGACAAAGATCTTGGAGTGCACATCAAGATGGGCGATGATGGTAGATACAGTGCGACCGGTATCGGTACCATTTCCTTTGAGAGGGAGTCTGGTAAACCCTTCGTATTGAAGGAATTCATGCATGTTCCAGGATTGATGAAGAATCTCATCTCAGTGGCGATGTTAGAAGACAAGGGGTATGATGTTGTTTTCAGCGAGGGAAAGGCTTTCCTGCGCAGCAAGACAACTGATGAGACCCGGAAGATAGGGGTTCGAGTGAGGAACCTTTATCAGTTGCATGTAGATGGATGCGTAGCAATGGCGGGCAATGCAGAAGGATTGGTGAGCCGGGATGATGGCAAGTTGTGGCACAGGAGATTGGGTCACCTTCACCATGGAGCCTTGAAGATACTGCAGCAAATCACTACAGGGCTTCCTAAAGGCACACTTGCGCAGTTAGATCAGTGCAAGGGGTGTACTTTGGGGAAGTTTGTGAAAGCCACCTTTCACGAGAAGGATAGTTGTGCCACGACGATCCTTGAGAGAATTCACACAGACGTGTGTGGACCTTTCTCAATTGCTTCGACAGCAAAACATAGGTATTATGTGATTTTTGTTGATGATTTCTCTCGTAAGTGTTGGATCTTCTTCATGCAGAAGAAGAGCGAGACATATTCAAAGTTCTGTGAATTCAAAGCACTGGTCGAGAAGGAGTCGGGGAAGAAGGTGAAGGCTCTTAGGAGCGATAATGGTGGTGAATACATCTCGAACAAGTTCAAGGATTTCTGCAAGGCAGAAGGGATTCGTAGAGAGCTCATAGCTCCCCATAACCCACAGCAAAATGGGGTAGCTGAGCGGAAGAACAGAATGATTGTGGGTGTTGCACGGGCAATGTTGCATGATCAAGGCCTACCCCTTCACTTGTGGGCGGAAGCATGCAATACAACAGTTTATGTGCAGAACCGTTGTCCTCATAGGATACTTGGCATGAGTACACCTGAGGAGACTTATTCTGGTAAGAAGCCTGATCTTTCTCATTTGATGATTTTTGGTGCTAACGTTTACATGCATGTAACGAAGGATGCCAGGAAGAAGTTGGAGCTGACCACAGAGGTTGGGATATTTGTGGGGTACACTGATACGCCCCACAACTATCGTGTGTATTTGCCAGACAGTGGTAAAACTGTTGTGCGACGGGATATAAAATTTCAGGAGGAGAAAGCCATGAAGTGTTCGCTTGAGAGGGAGCTACACTTGCATGCAGATGAGGAGCTATTAGTTCCTAAGGATGAGCTTCAGGACGTGGATCAGCCACAGGATGAGGTTCATGGAGTGGAAGAGACCACTCATGCAGCACCAACCATCAGAGGGCGAAAGCGCTTGACAGAAGCTGAGCGACTGGCTCAAGATGCAGAGAAAGTTGTAGGACCACCTACAGCCCAACGCAGGCAGAGACAGTCACCTAATCGGTACACTGGATACATGGCTCTGATGAGCAAGTGTGTTGTGACTGAGCCATCCTCTTTCGAGGAAGCTGTGGAGGATCCCGCATGGGTAGACGCCATGGTGGAAGAGTATGATTCTATTGTCAAAAACAGTGCATGGGAGATTGTTCCTAGACCGGAAGGGAAATCAGTGGTGGGTTCGAGATGGATCTACAAGGTCAAGCAGGCAGCTGACGGGAGTGTGGATAAGTACAAGGCAAGATTTGTTGCCCAAGGCTTTTCACAGATAGAGGGGATCGATTATGAGGAGACCTTTGCACCTGTCGCAAGGTATTCTTCCATACGGACTATTCTTGCTCTCTCAGCGCAGATGGGATAGCACATTCATCAGATGGATGTGAAGACTGCATTCCTCAATGGAGTCATTGAGGAGGAGGTGTACATTGAGCAGCCCGAAGGCTTTGAGGTCTTTAGCAGCGAGTCGCATGTGTGCAGGCTCAAGAGAGCGCGTTGTATGGGTTGAAGCAAGCACCACGTGCTTGGTACACATGGATAGACAGCTATTTCACAGGACTTGGATTCTCCAAGAGCGAGGCGGATCCTAACCTATACCAGATTGTTGTGGAGGGTCAGTTGCTTATCATTGTACTATATGTTGATGATTTGATTCTAACGGGTGATGAGCTGTTGATACTGTCATGAAAGAAGGATCTTGCTACAGAGTTTGAGATGAAGGACTTGGGCCTCCTTCACTATTTCCTAGGATTGGAAATATGGCAGCGCAGTGGTGGACTGTTTGTTTCTCAGGGCAAGTATGCTCGGGAGATACTGGAGAAGTTCAACATGCATGGCTACAAGCCTGTTGATACTCCTCTTCCTGGAGGTTGGAGGAAGGAGGATGCCACTTCAGGAGAAGAAGTGGATGCCACTGTTTATCGACAGTTGGTGGGGTCACTGATGTATTTGGTCAATACACGACCTGATATATGCTATGCAGTTAACCAGCTTTCACAAGCTATGGTTAAGCCTACCAAGCTCTTCTGGAAGGCGGGCAAGCATGTATTGCGCTACTTGAGAGGCACATCGGGATATGGTTTGTGGTACAGACAAGAGGATGAGGTGAAGCTATGTGGCTTCACGGATGCAGATTGGGCAGGGAGCCCAACGGACAGAAAGAGTACATCAGGAGGGGTCTTCAGTATTGGATCGACAGTAGTTTCTTGGTACAGCAGGAAGCAGAGATCCGTGGCACTCAGTTCAGCGGAGGCCGAGTATATGGCAGCAAGTTTGGCTGCATGCGAGGCTATATGGATGAGGAAGATCCTGGTTGGTTTGTTTGGTTCTCATTTGGATCCTACTGTGATTTACTGTGATAACCAGAGTTGCATTAAACTCTCGGCTAATCCTGTATTTCATGATAGATCTAAGCATATTGACATCAGGTACCATCATATCAGAGATTGTGTGCAGCGGAGGATCATGTTGCTTTCATACATTCCAACGGGGGATCAGGATGCTGATATTCTGACGAAGGATCTCACCAGGAGCAAATTCGAGTACCACCGAGGCAGGATAGGGGTTGTTGATAATCCATATCTTGTCGAGAGGGACTGTTGAGATTGCAACAAGATGATGGAGCTTAGTGAAAAGAGTCGCCTTCACTAAGTGGGCCCGCAGGCAAATTATGGCGCAAGTTCTATTTTTTATCACAGTGTGGATGATCACAGTGTGGATGACCACAGTGTGAGTGATCACAGTGTGGATGACCACAGTGTGAGTGATCACAGTGTGAGTGATCACAATGTGGGTGACCAAAGTGTGGGTGAACACAGTGTGGGTGATCAAAGTCTATTTTTAGACTGGCTATCAAAAATAGAAAAGTCAAATATTATTGTCTCATAATAATATTTGGACTATAAACTTGATCTTATTCTCTTGGAGCACTTCAGTTTGAGCTACAGATGTGGCCCATGCAGCTGTCAGAGGGAAGTACGCTTTTCTTATGAGTCAGTTGAGTTGTTGCATGCATGACTTCAGTTAGAACTCAATCAGTTGAGTTTGGTGGAGTTGATTGTGGAGTTGATGGAGTTGTGTTCAGTTTGACTTGGTTAAACTAGTTGTAGTTAGTCTAACTGCAGATAGACTAATGATGAGTTGTTAAACTAATTATTAACTCATAATACAACTATAGAATACATCAGTTAACTCAGTTGCATGTCAGTGCATGTTCAGTTCAGCAGGGACAGGTGTTAGAGAATCAGATTGCTATCAGTTGTGACTATAGTTGTGCATCAGATCTTGCACAATCAAAGGATTGAGTATGCCAATGAGTTTTCTCATGTATTTGCCCAGTTTGTAGCTTCTGCTCACATCTTACACATTGTGAGTGATTCTTTGGAGGTGAAAAACGAGTTTGGTAGACCATTCTCATTCATTCTTGAGCAAGTATTGAGCAGTGGAGGCAGGCAAGCAGTGGAATAGATTTGGAGATCAGATCTTAGCTGTATTGTGTGTAACAGGTGGAGCTGGTACTGGATTGCTTGCGATAAGCATTGTACTTTGTAATGTTACGTGGTCTCAATCATTAATATACAGATAGTGTGGGGTTTTTAGCGAGATGCTTTCCCTGGGTTACATACTCTGTTAATGTGTGAATGCTCTTGATGTTTTATTGTTATTGATGCTGCTATATTGATGATCAACGTAGAGGAGCTTATGTATTGTGTATGTATTCCGCAATAGTACATGATCAAGATAATCTCTGTTGAATATGTGTTAAATTATTCAAAATTTCTACAGGTAGATGAATGATCACAAAGGGGAATGTCAAGGGTCGCCCCACCCTTTGCTATAAATAGTCCCTCATAACTCATTGTAGAGGCTTTTGGTCAGCCAAGCTTCCAATAGGAGTATCTTAGAGAAAGCTTCAACAATATTGTAATGAGCCTTGGCTTCTCCACTGTGTAGAACTAGTATATCTCTTTGGACGAGCAGGCGGTAGTGACTGTAACATTCCGCTATCAGAACTAGTGGTTGGTCATGGTTGTATTGTATGATTGGAACTTTCACTTCTTGATATAGCAGAGCCAACACATTTCATGCATATGTCATATTGTATTTCAGCTATCTTGTTTACTCTAAATGATATATGTATCATTTTCTTACGCATGCATGTGTAGCTATTTTCTATATATGTATGCATGAATCCTACAAAAATTTGATGTTGGTTTAACCATCACTTTGGATTGCTAGCTTACTTTCCTTCCATGTTGTGATGCATCTTTTCTCGTGTGTCCCCTTCTTAACTCTGTGCTTTCATAGGTTTCCAAAGGGTGCACTCACCTCACCTTTCGTGTGTTAGAACCGCTCATGCACCTTCCTTGACTTCTTGTATATGTCACACCCTTGCTACCAACAGGGACATCTTACTTGCCTCTGCATGTAATCGTGGTCAAGGCGATACTTCACCACCCACTGTTGGGACTCCTACACAAAACGGCCTGAGGTCTAGTTGGGACTTCTTACCAGGGAGATCCCTTGACATGTTGGTGGGTCCAGCACCATCAATAGGCCTCTAAACTAAACTACCTACATAATACATCAAAGGGAAACTAATGCATTATCTATCATAGGCATAGTATGCCAACGCCATCACAATAAGGGACAAGAAAGTAACCTCTTATATACAAAATGCATGTATACTCAACTAACCAACAACAACTTGGAACTCTCCAAGGAAATGAATGTTATGTCAACATACCTCCAAACATATGCTAGTTGTTTCTTTGTTGCAACATCAACGAGTAGCTCAGGGAAAGAACGAAAATCCTCCCTTTCCTAAATAGTGTAGTGATGAAGTTAACATCCTCCTCTATGGGTTGATACTAATACTTGGGACGAAATCTAAGTTCCTTCCTACCATGATCCCAACAATGGATCAAATACCATAAAAATAGGGATTATTCATCGAAGGATGTAGACTCCTTCTAAAACTTGAGGAGGCTAACATTCCTCAAAAGGACCTATGTTTGAGATTTAATAGGGCGAGAAAGATTCTCCCTCTGCCTCTCTCATGCCTCCCACTAACATTTAAAGTTGCATGTGCCGACCCATTATTGTTTCTCCTGCTTTTGTCATTGTCATCTCTAAGTCATAAAATTTTTGTTAAGCATGTGTATAAGGGTAGAAACAAATTTCAATTTTAAAAAATACACACATATATACCCATTTTTTATTTATAAGAAAATAAAATTACTTTCTATTTGAAAAAATATTGTTCAAAAGTCATTAGTGTGCCTATAATAGACAAGGTGCCCCATTTATGGGTTGATACACTAATACATAAGCACCAACATGGTAGAAGTTCTTTTTGTTGTGAATTTCCATGGTTCGTGTACAATGACACCATTGCTTGTATCAGAACAAAAATTGTTGAATCACTTGTATCTGCCTTGGTGATATTTGTATATCTCAAAGCATTAGATGGGTTACTTTTTTCCAAAAAAATCTAGCATTTTTAATTACTAGTGCATTCTAGGTAAGTGTGGTGGCATTCTTATAATATGAAGGCTGCCTAGTGTGCTCATGAATTTAAGGAGCCCCATAGCACATGAAAAAATATTTTATTTTATTTTAAAGGTCATTGGTGCCAATGTAGGATCCCTTATGCACTTATGATATCACAAAGTCTCAATGCACTTATGATATTAAAGAGCCCCATTGCACTAATTGTATGGTCTTGTACTTGGGTGCTTATGTTATCATGAAGCATATTATAGGTATTTTACTTTTAACAACTTTATTTTATTTTATGGGTAACATGCACCAGTGTGCCTATGATATTAAGGAGTCCTAGTGTGCTCATAATATTAAGAAATTGAGATCCTCTTATTATATGGTCCTACATTAAGGGGTTTATGTTAGTGCAAAACATCATATAAATTATTTTACTTTTAAAATTTTTATTTTATTTTATGGGTTATGGGCACTTGTGCATCGTGTGCTTTAAGAATTGTTGCAGGGTGCACCTAACACTGATCAATGCACCAATGTTATCCAAAAACACTTATAGGGATCTTTTATTTCTTTTAACATGATTTTTTTATCCTTGTTTTTTATGGGTTTGGGGTGACTTGAATTTTTTAAGCATCATATTTCTGGTGCTCAATAAGAAATGGGTTGGGGTGAACCTAATTGTTCAAGCACATTGCACGGAAAATTTACAAAAATTTGATAAAATGGTCCAATTTTGAGCCCAATTAAAAATTTATTGTATAGAAATCAAAATGAGGAAGTAACATAGGATCTACCTGATCTTTTTCTATTTGAGGAGGCATGGTTGCTTTGTAGAGAAAAAAAGGAAATTTGTACCATTTTAAAAAATTAAAAACGAATCCAAATGACCAACCCAAAGTGCTATTCAACATTATGGAACACTGATAACACAACAACCACATAAGAGGAGTCGACATTGTGCTTGTGTGAGGAAGATAAAGAGCACTAAATGAAATGTAATAATGTAAATCGGTTTGGCATTTATTTTTTATTTTTATTTTTTAATTTACCCTATCTATGATGCCCTCGATAGACATACACACTGATTTTCTTTAGTAAAATGAACCAATGCTCATTATTTAGAATAAAATAATATTTTACAGTGCGTGTAAAATGTATTAATAACTTGGTGTGTTCATACTAAGTATGCACCAAAACATTTGTATTTAGGATTTTCTGGTGTGTCTTATTTAAGCATACCACCGAAATTTTTTTATTCAAAGCACTCTGGCTCCTAAATATCATAAGCATGCTAGGTTTCCTTAATATTATAAGTGCACCATTTGAACCTATCAACAACATCATTCAAATAAACACATAGAAATTCAAGGGATATGTGTTTTGAACCATTCTAGGAACTTGATTTTCCCTACTTCAATTACATTTCCACCACTCTAAATCTTCTAAGGTTTCAATAATGGAACCATGTCATTGGCTCTTTTATATACTCATGGTTTATAGAAGAAGTCAAATTCTTTTTTAGGTATCTAGTATCTTGATATATTCAACTTTATAAAGGAATGAGTTCTCATCTAAGACATATATGATTTTTTTCATCTAATTAATGTGTAGGGCATTAGGAAATGAGGGATAAAATATTCTATTGGTTATCCTTTAATATCATTAAATTATGAAGCATGCCCTATATAGGCATAATCAAATTCAAATATTATCTTGACAACATATAAGAAGGAAAATATGTGGAAAAGAGTCTCGCAATCCCATTGTATTGCTCTAAAAATGAATTACATCCAAGAATTACAAATTACACTTCAGAAGAGATCAACAATATCATAGGTAGAACAACATGCATAACAATATAAATGATAATAACTCACAAAAATCCCTTCATAATGTCATATGCATACATAATTTTACACTAAGATGATTAAATAGGAGTTTAGATGAATCTATAACTACTAGTTGTATTCCACTATTACAAAAGTTCTTTAGGCCTTTAAGATAAATGTGTAAAGTGTTAGGTGTGGAGCCTGATTATCTTCCTGATTCAGAGGTCTTGTTTCATCTACGTGTATACCCCAGGAATACTATACATCACTCCACATGGGGGGTTGTGGGGGGGGCCTATCCCCCTCGGTTGGGGGGTCTGAGGGCTAGCGGGCCCCTGAAGCTAAAAGTAGATGAAAGTTGACTTGTAAAATTTTGTAATTTTGTAGTCAATTTGGGTCCTTCATTAGGCGGATGATATCACAATAGAAGTTATGTTAATTTATGGTTTTTTGTCTTAGAAGGCAATGCTTAGTTTATATGAGGGAATTGTATTGCGGTTGTGGATAATTAATTTGAGTGAGAAACAGAGAGGAGAATGTGTGAAAGCGAAGAGGAAATTACAATGAATCTGATGTATGTTGTATCTCTTCATTTTGCTAGATAATATAAAAGGAAGGACTTATTGTTTCTCCATGGACGTAACCCAAATTGGGTGAACCATGTATATATGTGTCTCTCTTGTTTTATGTTCTTATGTGTTTTTATTTCCACAATAGTTTATGTGTTCCATTGCTCTATTGTTTAATTTTCCAACAATTGGTATCAGAGCCGAAGGCCTATTTGGTTGAAAAACTCATAGGAGAGAAGGGTTCCTGGTTTGAGTGGAATGGCAGAAGATGGTAGGTTTAGGGTTGATAAATTTAATGACCAAAACTACTAGTTATGGAAGATGCAGATGGAAGATTATTTGTATCAGAAAGATCTGTACCTACCATTGAGTAGGAAATCAAATAAGTAGAGAACTATGACAGATGAATAATGGGACCTTCTTGACAGAATGGCACTAGGAACAATACAGTTGTGTCTAGCAGTGTCAGTGGCATTCAATATTTCAAAGGAAACGACAACAAAAGGTTTAATGATGGCATTGGAAAAAATATATGAAAAACCCTTAGCCTCAAATAAGGTATTTCTTAGGAAGCATATATTTAATATGAACATGTCAGAAGGTGGATATTTTATTGACCATTTAAATGAATTTAACATGGTTACTAGCCAGTTAAGTTCTTTAGGGGTAAATTTTGATGATGAAGTTAGGGCTCTGTTATTTTTGTGCTCATTGCCAGAAAGTTGGAATGACTTAGTTATGGTCATTAGTAACTCTATCTCTAGATCTAGTACTTTAAAGTGCGATGATGTTGTTGGTGCCATCCTTAGGGAGGAAATGCGACAAAAAAGCTCTGGTGAGACATCAGTTAATGCTTTGATTGTAGAGGCTAGGGGAAGAAAAATGGAAAGAGGAAGGAGCCCGAGAAATCGTAGTAAGTCAAGAAAAGGAAGATCCAAATCTAGATCAGGGATAGTGTGCTAGAAATATGGGAAGAAATGACACTTGAAGAAAGACTGCAAATCTTGGAAGGGAAAAGAAGGAAATGGACAACAAGAGAACAATCATGAATTGGATGTGACAATTGACGTGTTGCAAGATGATATGATTCTTTCATTAGAGAATATTATTGATTCCTGGGTGGTAGATTCAGGGGCTTCATTCCATGCCACACTTGATAGCAAACATTTTCATGACTATGTTCAAAGAGATCTTGGACAGGTTTGTTTGGGTGATGATAAACCCTATAAAATCATTAGAACATGCAAGGTTTTTATAAAGCAACAAAATGGAAACCAATGGCTATTTAAGGAGGTAAGTCATGTTCCAGATCTAAAGAAAAATATAATTTCAATAGGGCAATTAGGTGGTGAAGGTCGTGTAACTAAATTCATAGACAAAACCTGGAAGGTCGTTAAAGGAACCTTGGTAATAGCAAAATGAGAAAAGGTTGGTATGTTGTATTTATGCAACGATATTTCTAATTTTGTTAATTATTTAAACTCCACGGGACTAGATATGACATTGTGGCATCATAAGCTTAGGCACATGAGTGAGAAAGGGATGAAAATTCCTCACTCAAGAAATTTGTTGCCAAATTTGAAGCATGTTGAATTGGATTTATGTGAAAATTGTGTTTATGGAAAAAAAAAAGAATCATATTTCTCAGAGTTGGGAAGGAAAAGAAGATCAAAAAATTAGACCCTGTGCATACAGATGTATGGGGACTTCCTCAGGTATCATCTCTTGGTGGCTCTCACTATTATGTTACTTTTATTGATGATGCAACTAGGAAAACCTGGAATTATTGTATTCGAAATAAATCTGATGTATTTGATACTTTCAAGAAATGGAAAGATTTGGTTGAGAATGAGATAGTAAAGAAGTTGAAGTGTCTTAGATCAGACAATGGAGGTGAATACTCTGACAAAGAGTTTTATAACTACTGTTTAGAGCATGGAATTCATGGAGAGAAGACAGTTCCAAGAACGCCACAGGAAAATGGTGGGCCAGAAAGGATGAACAAGACAATCATGGAGCATGCAAAGTGCATGAGATTGCATGCAAAATTTCCCTTACAGTTTTGGGAAGATGTTGTAGATATTGTTGTTTATATAATAAACAGAGGGCCTTCAAGTTCCTTGGGTGATGGTATTCCAAAGGAGGCATGGATAGGTAAAAAGGTAAACTACTCATTTTTAAATACTTTTGGTTGTGAAGCCTTTGTCCACATCAATAAATAAAATAGAACAAAGCTTTAGGAAAAATCAAAGAAATGTACCTTTATTGGATATGATGTTACTGATTTTGGTTATCACTTATATGATTATGAAAATCAAAAAATTATTAGAAACAAAGATGTCATATTCAATGAAAAGGTATTTTATAAGGATCAGATGTAGGGACATGAAAACAAATAATATGCAATTCTTGATGAGATCACATAAAATGTAAAGGTGACTAAAAATCGTAATGATCAGTAACCACAATAAAAACAACAACATGCACCTCAAACACCTGAAAGTGGTGTTAGAAAATCTACCAACATAAGTAGACCCCTTGAATGATTATACTCTCCTTCATTATATTATGTATTGTTGACTGATTCTGGTGAACCAAAAAGATATGAAGAAACAATCCAGGTAGAAACCAAGAAGAAGTGGGAGCAAGCCGTGGAAGAAGAGATGGACTCCTTGATGCATAAACAGAATTGGGACTTATTCAAGTTGCCTAAAGGTAAACAACATTGCATAATAAATGGGTTTATAGGTTGAAGGAAGAATATGGAGGTAAACACAAGTATAAGGATAGACTTTTGGTGAAGGGGTTTGCACAAAATAAATGTATATACTTTGATGAATTTTTTTCTCCTCTTGTCAAAACTACTTCAATCAAAACTAATTTAAGTCTAGTGGCAATAGAAGTTTTGCATCTTGACAAATTAGATGTAAAGACAACCTTTCTCCTTGGGGATTTGGAGGAATAAATATATATGCAACAACCACAAGAATATGGGGTCAAAAGGAAGGAGAACATAGTGTGAAAATTGAAGAAGAGCTTTTATAGCTTAAAACAAGCTCCAAGGTAGTGGTATCTAAAATTTGACAAGTTTATGTATGAATAGGGTTACACTAATGTCACTCTAACCATTGTGTTTATCTTAAAAAACAAAATGATGGAAGTTGTATTATATTTCTATTGTATGTAGATGACATGCTTGTTGTAGGGTCTAACATGTGGAAAATAAATGTGCTTAAAGGAAAATTGGAAAATTTGTTTGCAATGAAGGATTTGGGTGCTGCAAAACAAATCCTTGGTATGAGAATAACTAGAGACAAGAAAAAATAAAAAATTAACATTATCTTAGACTGAGTACATAGAAAAGGTGTTGGAAAGATTTAATATGCGAAATGAAAAACCAGTTAGTACACCTTTGGCTAGCCATTTCAAACTAAGCAAGGAGATGTGTCCCAAGACTTAGGAAGAGATGAAATATATGTGTAAAGTTTTATATGCATTAGCAGATGGAAGATTAATGTATGAAATGGTTTGTAGAAGGCCTAATATTGCACATGCAGTGGGAGTTGTAAGTAGGTATATGAATAATCTAGGAAAAGAGCATTGGATAATAGTAAAGTGGATTCTCAGGTATTTGAGAGGAACCACAAATCAAGTATTATGATTTGATGGTTCAAACATTACTCTATAGGGATATGTTGATGTAGATGTGGCAGGTGATAGAGATAACATGGTGAGAACCACAGGGTATGTGTTTACTATAGGTGGAACACCTGTTAATTGGGTTTCAAAATTGCAAAACATTGTCGCACTTTCAACAATGAAAGCAGAGTATGTTGCTATTACAGAGGCTAGTAAAGAAATGATTTGGTTACAAAGGTTAATGCCAGATGAATTGAGAAAGAAGCGAGAGATTGACAGGTTATATATTGACATCCAGAGTGTCATTCATCTTTCAAAGAACTCAACATCTCATTCTAAGACTAAACATATATAACTCAAGTACCATTTAATACTATCAGTTTTGGAAGGTGGACAGCTAAAGCTGGAAAATATTCACACTAGCCAGAATCTTGCAGATATGTTAACAAAGATTGTAACTAGGGAGAAATTGGGTTTCTCCTCAATTTCAACTGATCTTCAAGTATGGTGATGAAGATGAGAAATAACTTGGTCAAGAATGGAAGCATTGTCCAACAAGTGAAGCAATTATGGAGTTGCTATAATCAGTCTCCAAGTGAGAGATCGTTGGGAGTGGAGCCTAATTATCATCCTGCTTCAAAAGTCTTGTTTCAACTGGGTGTATATCCCATGAAGACTATCACCCCTCCATGCTGGGGGGGGGGGGCGGGGTTGTGTGGGGAGGCCTATCCCCCCTAGCTGGGGGGTTTGGGGGCTAGAAGGCCCTTGATGGGAATTCGAGGCAGCACCCCTGAAGCTAAAATAGATGAAAAATTACTTTGTAAAATATTATTATTTCGTAGTCAATCTGGGACGTCCATTAAACCGATGATTTGATAGTAGAAGTTATGTTAATTTAGGGTTTCTTGCCCTAGACTGCAACCCTTAGTTTATATGAGGGAATTGTATTGTGGTTGTGGATAATTATTTTGAGCGAGAAAGAGAGAGGAGACCATGTGAGAGAAAAGAGGAATTACAGTGGATCCATGTTAGGTTGTATCTCTTCATTTTGCTGGATAATATAAAAGGAAGGACCAGTTGTTTCTCTGTGGATGTATCCCAAATTGGGTGAATCGCGTATATCTGTGTCTCTCTTATTTTATGTGTTTTTGTGTTTTTGTTTCCACAATATTTTATGTGTTCCATTTCTCTATTATATAATTTTCTAACATAAAGGGTCCTAGAGAATTGATTCTACTTATGGTCCTTTTCTTGTCTGTGTCTGCATAATTGGACTATTGTGGCCTTAGATTCTTGATGGGTCATCCTTCTTTTCTCTTAATGATCTCATCATAAGCTAAATAAGATTAATTACACCTTTTCCATTCTTGCCAAAGCCACCACTTGTATAACCCACCTTGGGAAAAGTTTTGGAACCAAAACCTCAAGTATGCTTCTCAAACTCGAGACAATACTACTCATGGTTAGTTAAAAAAAGCATGAGAATATATTTTACCATCATCAACACAAGCATCATCCTGTGAACCATGAGAATAATAAGCATTAACATAAGCAAAGCCCTTAAAGAAAGCATTATCTTTATTAGATATAAATTACAAATCATCATCAAAAAGAAACCATTCTCAACATTAACCAAATTGAATTTGGAAAAATAAAAAAGGTGGAATCCTCATTGAAAACAACTCCATTATTCATAAGTATCCTAATAAATCAAAGAAACATTTGTTTTTATGAGAGCACCAAATGTTATGAAATATGCATCCTTAATAACACTAATTTCTTGAATAAGACCATTAATTAAATAATTAAACAATTTTATTAATTCACATGAATCACAAAAATGATCGACCAATAAGACATTATCCCATACTTCAATTTTTTATTTTCTCCCATAAACTTTCCAAGGTAATTTTACACATTAAAGATTACAATCACCATAAGGGCGGTCAAAAAGGTTAATTGGTTCCTTTAATACAATAATTTCTTCCATAAACCTACTCAATTAAGTTAACGCATTAAAAGTTATTATCATCATAATAGAAATATGGACACAAAATATAATTATAATATAGATATGGAAAAACCATATATACGTGTTTTATAAGATTTTTTAATTTAAAATTAATAACTAAAATTTCCTTATCCTCATATTTCAATTTAATGAAAACTAAAGATTGATTTATTATTTATTTTGCCCCAACTTTCTTTCCTTTACCTTCTTATACTTGTTTTATTTTTATTTTCCAATCATGATTAAATTATTGATTCTCAAAATTGGAACATGAATACACTAAGATATAGTTTTTGAAAATATTTGAAGAATAAATTGAAGAAAATTAAGTTTCAATTATGAAATTACAAGGTTATGGTTGATTTAAGTACCAAAATGGTAATGCGTAGATGATCTGATAATTATTACATGATAAAAATTACGTGTACCATTGCAGGTATAGTTTTGTTATATGATAAATAAGTATTGACTCATTAAAATTTGAGTTCATGACTCAAAATCCCTTTTAGTGTGAGGGATTATGGGTAAGGTTTCAAAAGCACGGTTTCAAAATCGCTGAATATGAAAAATAAATAGAAAAATATGAGTGTTTGTTTATTTTATTTTAAGACATGTGAGAATAAGGTTGATCACTTTTTTGTTTTTTGTTTTTTGTTTTTTGTTTTTTGAATTAAGCTATGACTATATATATATATTTGTTTTTTTTTTTAAATAAATAAATTTGATCACGTTTTAAAGTCATTTTGACCCTTTAACTAGAATATGATAAATATATATGAGTTGTTTTTTTTTTTTCAAGATTTTTGCTATTTTGACCCTTTAACTAAGATATGATAATAATGATCATTTGATACACTAAGAAAAAAAGAAATGACATCATGACTCCAGGGCCGTTTAGTATAGAGGGATCATTGGTGAGTTCCGAAAAGTCCATTTTCAAAAATTGCTAAATCTGAAAATATAAATAGAAAATATGATTTTTTTTTTTCAAAATGTCAAGAATAAACTTAACTACTTTTTAATCAATTTGACAATTAAACTAAATCGTGATAATAATAATGATATGGTACACTTTAAAAAAATGAAAAAATCCTTAAAAATAAAGAATCTAAAAAAGCTAGTTTTATTTTAGATCTAGATTTTATGATATATTTCTAATTAGTAAAAATCAAACAATTTGTTTTAAAAGTTCATTGAAAATTTGCATGAATGTATATATTTCTAACCAGTAAAAAGAAGTTATATTTCTACCCAACAATTTGTTTTAAAAGTGTGATTGAAAATTGGTATAAATGTATATATGTCTAATTAGTAAAAATAAGTTATATTTCTACCAAATTGTTTGCTTTAAAAGTGTGATTGAAAAATTGTATGAATCTTTTAATCACTTTTTGGGAGATTATTAATACAAGGAATACATATTTTAGAATGTCCATTTTCTTATATAATATGGATTTAATTTTTAATTATTTTTAAAATTAATTAATTATTTTTATTTATTTTTTACTTAATAAAATTATATCTGAATAAATATAAATCTCAAAAGAAATGTGTTGGTGTAGTGCAAGGATTTTGTCAATTTATTAATAATAATAATAATAATAATAATTATAATTATTATTATTATTATTATTATTATTATTAAATTAGTGATTATTTATGAAAAGACATCTCTCTAAGGACATGGTTGTTCATGGAGGGGCACCTGCCTAGGTATATAAGAAGGCCCTCATTGTAATCAATCATCATCTCACTTATATTCAAATATTATAGTATATAATTCTTGTGCTACAATGGATGCCTTTGTCTTCAAAGTGTTCTAAAGACTATTGTGAAGTACGATTTTTGTTCGTTACATATTCAAATTAATTGTGAACCAACTTATTTTTTAATGTATTTTTTGTGAATTATAATAATTAGTATTCATAATCAAAACAAATTTTACATAGAGTACATCGCCACCATATCCAAATTCTCCCAACAATACAAAAGAAGTTGAAAACCCTCATCACCCACATTACAGATCCATAACAGAAGATGCTCATCATTGAAACATTTTTCAAAACTACAAACCCTATGTAGACTGTATACATAAAAACTTCAACATCACTACATAACATAGATCCGAGATAATTACAACCAGAAAGGAGAAACAATAGATTTTAATAATGTAAGGGAGAACTAGACAATTTATGATATAACACTCGCTTTAGGTATGGCTTCAAATTTTCGCAACAACCTTTTCAAAAGAAACCCAGCGAAACCTTCACTCCATACAACCACTAAGATGTATATAGAAAACACCTAGAACCATAAAACGCCAGACCTTTGATATCAAGAGGAGAAAATAATTAGCAAAAATTCCAAAAACTGAAGCATTGTTCAATGCCTCTAGCACAAAATAACCAACAACATTCCTTGTGACTAATACACTCCTTGTCAGGTAAAGGAAAACTAGTCCGTAATTCATAGCATAACAGAGTCAAGATGAACTATTTTGAAAATTTTGTGTGACACAATAACAACCCAGAAAAGAACCATATGAATCGAAACATAATGTTGTCAACAAAAACAGAAGCATGCATAACATTCCACAAAGAAGCACTGAAATTGCATCACTAACAAAATAATGAGAACCATAACCATCCAACTCTGAACGAGAAACAAAATTCTTGTAACAAGTGTCCATGTGGGATTCACTCAATGAACCTCTGACATATCGCGTGCATTCATGGAATACTAGATAATACCCCTAATTTTAATACATATTGGAAAATACCTCTAAAAATCACATTATTTAACCCCCTACCAATATGAACCCAATACACCTCCCCAATTTTAAAAACCCCTACTTTCACTAGATATTATAGGTATCCATTTTTTCATTAAGATTTTTTACACCCCTTTATATTTTTTCATTAACTTTGAGCTCCATTTTTTATACTTTCCAATATAAAAACCCTTTACCCCTATATATCCCCCAATATATTAAGTCAAATTTTCTTCCATATATATCCCCCAATATGAACCCACATGTTATGGTACTGCTCCCCTAGTGAGGCCCCTATGCAAAAGTCCCTTCAGAGCTCACAGAAATAGTAAAATGCCAATGCCACCTCGGAAATATCCATAACAAAAGTAGCAAGGGACTAAAGGATGCATGCCAACAAATTATATAAAAACTTGATGAAACCCACGATCACTAAACTTGATTCGAAGAAATTATAATAGGAGCCTACCCACTATCAACCAGAGGAGATGTGAGGTCACCAGAGGAAAAATCACTCACCAAGAAGCCTTCAACATGAGCTAACTAGATTCCAAATTATCCAAACATAGCCTTTGATTTGAAGCATACATTTGATATCCTCCAATGAGAATAATATATTATAGTTTTCCACTTGTTTATCCTTAAAAAATAGGCGTAACAAGGTAGCCATTTGATGGTGTACGGCTAGCGAATTCATAAAATGAAGCCTTATTTTCCTAAATATTCCAAGTCTGGAACCCATTTCATATCCTCCCCCCACCAAATTAGAATTTGAATGATAATTCCTATCCCCTATCTCTTTACTTTCCAGTACTAAAATTTCCTTCTTAACTTCTAGAGGAACAACATCAATGAAGGTAGTGACGAACTTACAGGAAAAGCGTTGGTTGCTTTTATTTCCTACATTACCTCCATCACCCCTCCTACTACACATTCTCTTCCTAGTAGGCATGAGAAAAACTACAAAGGAACACTAATAACATGGAATGAAAGAACCTCTGCCTATAAAGCCAAAAAAGGGACCATATACAAAACCTTGAACACTCAACTTGAGAATTACTAAATCACCACCAAAATGCCACAACACAGGAGTGAATTCGAACAAATTATCAAGCTCCCCACTACTAAAAAACATGACACAACCCAAAAACAAACAATGAAAATCCTTAAAACATATACTTAATTCAAAGGAGCTTTGACAATATCTACAACCCTTGACGATGCCAACTGACACTATACTATGAATAATTCAACCAAATTGAAATCAAACATTTAAAATAGAACCTAGAACATAATATAAAAACACTAAAACCTTTTTAAATAGAGCATAAATAGGAAAATTCAAACTAACCCAAATAACTATAGACTCTCTAAGTGATTGGCACCCAAACAAACCGAGTAATTGATAATCTACCCTCGAGAAACCAGACAAGTAAAACGAAATAACAAACTTGCAAAAACCAAAACAACAAACCTCTTTTAGCTCGTTTTACTTTTCTCTGTGTACTCAAAAGAAAATGTATATGTATATATATATATATATATATATATATATATATATATATATATATATATATATATATATATATATATATATATATATATATATACATATCTATGTGTGTGTGTGTATATATACTAAAAATAAATAAATAAAAAATCAATGCCAAAAGTTTTGATTTAAATTTTACTTAACTTATAATGGTGGATTAAGAGCACTAATCAAATCTTAATGAAGAATTAAGGTTAAATCACATTATGGTGGGTCCCCATTCGCCAAAACCAACAACATTTAACTGTTGATTAAGTTTTTGGGCGTAACGGAGATTGAAAGCAGGACCCATCGGATGGAGGAAACTTGACGACATTACATGCCCGATGGTTAGCTCTTCGAGTGCCTCCACAACGAATTTTTCAAATCTCTGCTAACTACAAATAAACGACATGTAATCATTACGGGGGGGACTCCATTAGATTTCCTCCGTACAGGAGTCTGCCCCCGTAATATGTCAGCAAGCGAGTGCAGGCACCATGTATTTGTTCCATCACTGCTTTGTCATCGTCCTGTCATCGTACCCCTTCGCCACCTCATCAACCATGTCATCCATCAACTCATTCATCTTGTCACCATGTCATCAATTCAAATACCCCATGTTCGCATTTAATTATGTTTTCCCTCCATTTTAGTTCTCTCTATAAATCTTGTTACTCCTACTCATTCCATTTGTCATTATTCCTTGCTCCTGCTTCCATGGATTCAAATTGTACAAATTGTAGCTCCAGTCAGCATCACTCATTGCTACTCAGGTATTTGTGTGATATCTCTTACATCCAAGATTATCAAAATGTCCAAGAAAGCCATTTTAGCAGGTTCTTCTTCCCATATTCCATTAATGGACACCGAAAGGGATGTATTTGACCCAATTTTCTCCATTAACTACATAGAAATTTACCAGCTTATCCTTCTCAACCAAGCTGAGTCTCATCTATAATAATATGCTGCTACTATTAGGTCACGTGTTTTAGCTGTAATGATTCCTCAAACCTATGTGTTCCCAAAATTCATATATTCACTGGTCTCCGCCCTTTATCCTAAAAAATGTTTTGTCATGACCAAATTAGGTGAAAATATTTTCGAAGTGTCTTCCCTTTTGATTCAACAAGGATTGTGTTTTCCTTCCTCGAGTTCATATACTCCCTTCTCAGAAGAAACTTTGTTCTCTACCTTCCAAGAATTATCTGGGTCAAATTATGCTTAATTGACTTTCTTTCCAATGCCTGCTGGGAAGCATTTACCTTTGCAACCTACTCATTTTCCTTTGGATACTTTTGTCAAGGAGGTTAGACCTATTCTTCAAATTCTAGCCAAGATTTTAGGAAGGGAAGATACAACTATGTTTGATAGAGTTATCTTGGGAATGTTCTGTTTGATGATGAATCCTGAAACAATTTTTGACATACCTACATTCTAGGAGAAGATGGTCAATTCTCAATTGATAGATCTTTCCCTCACTGGATGTTTTAGATTTCCTTCTCTAATTACTTATCTCTTCTTATATACTCATGTTGAAATATTTATGCACTTGGGATTGAATATCATGGACCCTCACAAGAACAAATAGTCAATGGTGTTTTGGACTGATGTGGTAAGAAGTAATGCAAATAATGAGGGCTTGATGTATTTCACCACTTCCTTTTTATCAGTTTCTTACTCAATCATAAACAACTATCCTTCACCTTGCATATTACCAAAGGCCCAATCTTTTCTTCAGCTCAGTAAAGATGTCAAAGTAGGTGATTAATTTTTATTTGAATATTATGCAGAAATTAGATTATATGGAGCAGAAGTTGCCCCCTACAAGCTCCCCACATTTGTGCTTATGAGATTGTTTTCATTAGAATATATCAAGAAAAGTTTGAATATTGATCAAGTACATTTTGTTGCAGTAGATAAGGGGCATATTTTTAAATTGCCAAGGACAGCGGTACCTTATATTGTAAATAACAGGCAAGCTATATGAGAAGTACAAAAAATTCTTGAAGATATGAATTTGCAGCTGGGTGAGAAATGGGCATATGACCCCCACCATATAATTTCAAACAGAGGATTGGAAAATTCTTATGCTCCCTGTGTTGAAATGTGGCAACAAGAATATTCCAATTTTAATTTCTCCTTGAATTAAAATTGAGAATTAAAATTCGAATTTAGTCTCACGGATTGCTTGAAAAATAATTAATTAATTCATCTTGAGTTAATTAGTTGGAGAAATTCAAGTTAGAAGTCTTTGTGAAGTCATGCAACAATTATCCCTTAATTAAGGAGATAAGATTGAGTTGTATTTGAGTTGTAATTATTTAGCTCAGTTTATTGAGTTAAGTCCAGTTAAATTAGTTCCAAACTGTTTGAGGAACTAATTGTGAGTTCAGTCAATTAATGCATGCGTGCATCCAACTGGTGTACTCCAAATAACTGAAGATTCTCTCATCAGTAATTCATGCATGTCTATTCTGAGAAAGACCCAGTTGAGATTAAAGACAGGGACAGTGTACTATCAGTTGCATGTGTTTTCCTATAAACAAAACTCATGCATGCAGAAGGAATTCATTCCTTGAGGATTGCACAGTTTTACAAGGTGTGGGATTAGTGTGAGTGATCAATGTTACACTTGGTAATAATAGGATCACCCAGGAGAAACAACGCAAGGAAATAGGAGATCAGGAGGGCAAAAGAGAAGGCTTTTGTGTGTAATTCTGACATATTTCTAACTTGTAATGATAATACAAATAGTGGGGTTTTTAGCTCAGGCTTTCCCCTGAGTATTCTTCTGTGTTTCATGTGCCTTGATTCTTCTCTTGTTATATGTGTTCCGCTTGATCTTGCTAAAATATTTTAAGCTTCCACTAATTGATTGTAGAAGTAGATTAAAGTATTTTGCTTTAGTTATATTGCATTATCAGGTTAATCTAGAGTCAGAATTTCTACATGGTATAAGAGGGAGGTTATTAGAACTGTGAACAATATTCTGAGAAGAGAATTCAAAGTTTGAAGTTCAAGTTTGCAAGTGCAAAATTGAATTCTTATCATACTTCAAGGTTGGCCAATGGCATTCAATGGCTTGAGACTCGAGTATGCCTTAGATGGTAGCTTGAATTACATAGCATGGAAAGATCGCATGGAGGTTGTATTAGAAGACAACGGCTTGAAGGAATTCATTGATCAAGAAATCCAAAAGCCAGCTTCAGCTAATGCACACGAGTTGGCTAAGTGGAAGAAGTGTGTGGCGAAGGCGAAACAGATCATCCTTGAGGGAGTTTGAGACCATATTGTCTCGAGTCTCCATGGGAAGGATACTCCATCTTCAATGTGGAAGACGTTGAAGGACCTCTACCAGAATAGTAGCAACTAGAGGAAATTGGCACTCGAGGATAAGCTTCGAAGAATCAAGATGGAAAAGGGCGATACTATTTCCACATATTTGAACAAGCTCACCACCTGCAGAGATGAGCTTAGCAGTGTGGGAATAACTACTGTTGATGATGATATGGTGAGCCTCGCTCTCCTTAGCCTTCCAAAGTGTTGGAATAGCTACCATGACTCTGTGAATGGAAGGTAGAAATTGTCGGATTGGGAACGACTGTGGTCGGATCTGATGCAGGAGGAGATCAGGAGGAGCACACGAGATGGTTCTTCATCAAAGAATGATGATGCAGAAAATATGGCCTTAGCAAGTAAGGCAAGGAAAGGGAAGGGGAAGGCTTCCCATTCCAAATCGAATTCTTCTCATGGAGGGAAGAAGGTTGATAAGTCCAAAGGGAGATGCTTTAATTGTCACGAGATGGAACATTATGCGACTAATTTCCCATCGAAGAAGTCCAAGAATGTATCCTCGAAAGGATCAGCAGGTGAGGCATTAGCCTCTCAGTTCGAAATGGACTTTACCCTCATCACATGCATGGTGTCATCGATGGTGGGTTGTGTTTGGTCTCTTGATAGTGGAGCCTCATTCCACATGACCGGCGATAAAAGTTTATTCAATACCTTGGAGGAGAAAGACCTCAAGATGTGCATAGAGATGGGTGACGAAGGAAAGTACAGTGTTTCAGGAGTGTGCATGGTTGTGTTTCAGAGGGAGCATGGTGCTCCTCTCACCCTAAAAGATGTGAAGTATGTGCCTCAACTGAAGAAGAACTTAGTATCGGTCACGATGTTGGAGGAAAAAGGCTACGATGTTGTCTTCAATAAAGGAAAGGCGTTCCTAAGATACATAGCCATGGGTCAGACCAAGAGGATTGGGATTCAGGTGAAGAATCTCTATAAACTAGAGGTAGATTATTGTGTAGCATTGACTATGAAAGCAGAATTGGTGCCAATCCAAGACATTGGCAAGTTGTGGCACAGGCAGTTGGGCCATTTGCATCATGGGGCCTTGAAGATAATGTAGTAGATATCTATAGAACTTCCCAAAGGTAAACTTGAGCAAGTTGACACATGCAATGGTTGTACCTTGGGAAAGTATGCCAAGTCTTCCTTTCATGATCAAGACAGTCGAGCAGAATCAATATTAGAGCAAGTTCATACAGATTTGTGTGGACCATTCTCGACAGCATCCAGAACGAAGCAAAGGTATTATGTGATTTTAATTGATGATTATTATCGTAAATGTTGGATTTATTTCATGTAGAAGAAGGAACAAACCTTCTCAAAGTTTTGTGAGTTCAAAGCTTTGGTCGAGAAAGAGCCTGGGAAGAAGATGAAGGCCTTGAGAAGCGATAATGGTGGAGAATATGTTTCTCAAGAGTTTAAGGACTTCTGTGCAATGGAAGGAATTAAACGAGAGTTGATGGCACCTCATAACCCACAGCAAAATTGGGTGGCCGAGAGGAAGAATAAAACTATTGTAGGGGCAGCATGGGCGATGCTGCATGATCAAGGCCTACCACTTCATTTGTGGACTTAGGCATGCAACGCAGCGGTCTATTTGTAGAATAGAAGCTCGCATCACATACTTGGTATGAAGACACCAGAGGAAGATTTCTCCGGTAAGAGACCAGATGTGGGTCACTTCAGGAGCTTTGGCTCATCGGTATATTTCCATGTGACAAAGGATGCACAAAAAAAGCTCGAGTCGATAGCAGAGTTGGGGATACTTGTGAAGTACACTGATACACCCCACAACTATTGGGTGTATTTTCCTACCAGTCAGAGGATAGTGGTTCACAGAGATCTCAAGTTTGATGAGCAGAACACCATGCAAGTTTCCCTTGAGATGGAGCTCCAACTATAGGCTGTGGAGGAACTGTTGGTTCCTAAGGAGGAGGAGCCTCAGACTGATGTGAAGTAGCCGCATGCAGAGGTTCCAAGAGTGGAGACATCCACTCAAGCAGAGTCTTCCAAAGATGGATGGAAGCGCACAAGAGAAGCTGATAGACTGTTGTTGGATGCAAGAGAGAATGTGGGAGAACCATCTTCTCAGCACAGACAGAGGAGGTCGCCTGAGAGGTACATTGGATACTGTTACACTAAAAAATGTCACCATGACTATTTACAGTTAGGATGACTCTATCAACAGTCATACTACCCTCTTAGGCAAGTCTTATGCCTCTGCTCTCCATGTCAAACTCCAAAAAAGAGAGAAAGTCTTTCTAAATGTATTTATCTCTGGGGACGCAGGTTCTCTCAACCTTACCTGCGGGGACGCACCCAAGGTTCACAAAAGCTACGTCTTTGGACGCTCTGTATGTAAAGGTGCAGGTGCGTCCCCCTGAAAAGGTTAAAATGCGCAAGTTTCATCTTTAAAAAGTCACTTGTGATCATTTCTAGAGCATTCTAGAAGGTTGTTCGACGTGTATTGAGCGCCTCCAGATGGTTCATGCACTCCTACCAAAGAGGAACTTATCCCATCAATAAGGGAGCTATCCCATCCAAAGAGGGGATTATCCCATTGATGGTGGACCTGATTAACTTCCTCTTGAACACTATAAATACAGGCATTGGGCTAGAAGGAGAAGAGGTTGAAAGCTATACATTTCTAAGGGTAAATGTTGCAGGAATTAGGACTCCCATTTAGAAGCTTGTGAGGAGAGATTGCCATCTTTGCTTGTTCTATTTGGAAGTGGGTGAGCTTTGTCAAAGTAAAGGAAGACTCTTGTGGACCCTGGAAGGAGCTTGCACAACACCAAGGCTCAGGTTGTAATGGTTCCTTTTGATTACCTTTAATGCAAATTGGTCCATTCTTCTCAATAACTTGTTGTTTATGAGTTATTTCATGTACTCCTTGGTCTATATGTTGAATATGCTTTGTTTTATGTTATAATCAGGTGCTATTTAATTGTTTGACTGTTGGTGATTGCAGGTTTTGGAGAAAAGGAGGAGCTCATCCAGATCAAAAAAGCTTGGTCTTCTACAACAGCGTTTGGACAAAGGTAAGAACAAAACACTTGATTTCTCATATCATGATGCATGTTTAGAGAAGGATAGCTCTAGTTTGTTTTGTTTGTCATTAGAATGTCTTAGACTTCTAGGAAGGTCGGTTGTGTCCGCACTATTGACTGATTCCGTGTGACAAATTGGCGACTCCACTGGGGATTCCATTGATGAGAAAAGTCTTTTCCTTTGTGTGAACTTTGCTCTGAGAAAATTGGTTTATTTTTCTGGTTTTGGCTCTGTGACTTTGTCTTTGGGTGAGTTAGCTTAGGATTAGTTTCATTTTGGTTTTTCTTGAGTTTTTCAGTAGGACGCACCCTCTGAGTGCTGCACAGTGCGTCCCTGGACGCACTTCTGCTGTGTGCACAGAGCGGGCCCACACCTGTGCTAACAGGTTGCCTGCGTCCCCTGCTAAAATTTGAGAAAATTCCATTTTTTGCATTTTTTGCTCTTAGATTTTGGTTTTTCTTAGTTTTTACTGCCCAGATTCATTAGTCCCTTGTCAAAGATCTTCACCTGAACTTGTTTCGATAGCATTGAGTGTTTTAGTGGATTTCATCGAAGTGTAAGCCCTAGGGTTCGATTTTTGAGTAGGTCTTGTAGTGACTTTGGCGGTAGAAGTTGTCAAGCGTTAGATCTCTCTGGTTTTGTCAGCATTCTAAGAAGTCAGACCTGTCACAAAGTCTACCTATGAGAGCAACTTACTATTGAGTTGTTTTTTTGGGAAAATTTCGAAGTGCTTGTTGATTAAGTCTTGAATTCCATTTTACAAAAAGAACAAAAAGATTTGAGTTTTGTTTTGACTAGTCTTTTGATTCTGCATTAGCTGGTCCTTGATTTGATTTTGATCAAGTAAAACAACCTAGAATCATCTTTGTGAGCTTTTGCCTTGTTAGGTTTGCTTAGAGTAATTTCCCTTTTGATTTGCTTGTGAGTCAAGTTTTCATAGATTTTGTAGCTTTTGAAATCATTTTTTGTTAAGATAGGTTTATATGCTTTATTAAAAAGAGAAAATACAAAAACATCTCCTTTGAAAAGTTTTGTTTCAAGTAGCTTTGAAAAGTTTTGAAAGAAAAAGAGTTTTTCGTGCACGTAAAGAGTGGTCATGTTTGTGTGTTTGAAAAGATAAAGAGAATTGTTTCTTTGATTGTCTTTATTAAGGAAGTTGCTTTCTATAAAATTTGCATCTCTCAACTCTCTTAGTCAAGAATTTCATTGAAGAAAGCAAAGTAGCGTAAATCATCTTAGGTGCATCTTTGTAGTGGTTTGAGTCGAGTCTACACACCATTGGTTTCACTTCCGCTACCTTTTGTCTTTAAAGAAAAACCATAAAATTAACGCTTAAAGTAAAATCGACGTAGTAACTTTTATTTACTAGGGCTCTGAAACACCAATTTAGATCAGGCTAGTGTCTTGGAGTAGGTGAGTAATTAACTCTCCAAGACAACAAAACCAAACAAGTAGCTTATCTTGTGATAGAATAAATCCAATTGTCTCACTTGTACTCTGGGAAAGCTCCTCTTAAAGGAGAAGCACGAGCTCGTGTCCGAACCAGTGAGGGGATCAATCCCCCCTCGTTGGGAACGACGCCAGACATGCACGTATTACAAACGGTAAACCTTGGATTAACCATTGTCGAGGAGCCAGGGGTCACTTGTCGGTAAACCTTGGATTATTGTCAAGGAGCCGGCAAGGGGATTGAGCTTGCTACTCTGCCCTTGCGTGCTGTCGGAGTTTAGACTATTCCCCTAGGTGCATTTGTTGCGGTTGGTAACCTTAGTGACCATTATCTTTAGGATTCTACTGAGGTGACGGTGGAGGGAAGGTCCCACTGTACCTGGAGCAGACGTCGGCTAGACTCACTTGGATTTTCTGGGGGGTTCACTTCACTCGAGACGGTTAAAGTGGAGGAACTTGGTCCAGTCTATTCATTAAGCAGGTTGCCGGGGTAACTGTTCTACCCGCCACTTCTGTACTGAATCCAGCGAGGTTGGGCTTCATCACCAACTAGCGCTTTCGGTCTGGAAGGCTACTGTTTGTGTTTGGTTTGACGCCCTAGATTCTTTAGGCGTGTGATTCAAATTTGTTTGGTTCTTTAGAGACTTTAGGTGGTCTGATTTGAAATTTTATTTTGTTTTTGTGTGTAGTAGTTAAAAGTTTTTAGCTGTGGCGGAATTACCGAGACAGTCCCATAGACTTCGGGGCAAGTCACCTGAAATTGTTATCGGAACAGATTTGTTAAGAAAACTCCGTAGATCGCGGGGTGGATCTCCTGAAGACGTTCCGGGTCAGTACGAAGGGTTGAAGGTCCTTGTAACTCCTCCTAGTGGCAGTAGAGTAGGTTCACCTGAAGAAGGAGAATCTTCCTTGGTGGTCCATCCAGATTACCAAAGTTTAGAGACAGGTTATAATCCCGAAGCTGTTACAGTTTCTGAGCTTGTTGGTAGTTTTTCGTCTGCTAGTGATACAGGCGAAGAACCAGAAATATCTGAACCTGTTACTCCGACTTCTAGTGTTCCTGATTCACCGAGAATAGAAAGAATTATCACCGAAAATCTTCCTACTGGTTTGACTGCTATCGAAGAACTTGCTCCAGAGGAAGAAATAGGCGTCTCTAACCTTGAAGATCAACTTACTATTGATCTAAGAGAGCGTGAATCTATCTTTTACAGTCCTCCTAGAAGTACTACTTGGTACCTTTCGTTAACCAATTATTTAGACAACTTTGGGCTAGGTTTTTCTACACCTCGTACTCCTTTTCCACCTGGAGGTATTCATACTCCTGTCAATATGGCTGGTCCGTCGTCCGTGTTTACTCAAAGTCCTGAATCTTTTTTACATGGCGGTCCTTCTGTTCCCACTGGGTATCAATCTCTTTCTGGTACCTTTGCGGGGGCATCTCCTCAACCCATTGATCATGGGTTATTAGTTGGAAACAGTGGTAATATACCATTGGGTGTAGGAGACATTTACATGATGTCAGGTTCAGTTCCCGTTTCCCAACCTCAAGGTGGCCAATTACCGCCTGGGGGGCAGCCTCAGTTAATGCCTGGGGGGAAACCTCAAGGTACTTCATTCATGTCTGGGGGGCAACCTCAAGGTCAGTACGCTCCTATGGGGCAATACATACCTCAAGGTCAACCCCAGCCTCAATATGTACCCCAAGGTCAACCTCAGTATCAGTATCAACCTCAAGGATGGCAACCTCAAGGATGGCAACCCCAAGGGTATCAACCCCAAGGGTATCAACCTCAAGGGTACCAACCTCAAGGTCAAGGTCAACCCCAGTATCCGTATTTACCTCAAGGTTATCAACCTCAAGGTCAATACTCAAGTCAAGGTTATCAACCACCTCAAGGTCAATCATATGGTCAAGGTATGGGAACTGCACCTTACAGTTATCAATCCTATCCTCAATCCGGCTATGGATCTCAGTATCCTCAACCTGTTACGGGTCAATACCCTGGAATGTTAGTGTGGGATCCGTCACAGGGTCAACAGGTGTTGCAGCCAAGTATACAGTTGGTACCTCAAGCTGGACAACCCGTAGTTTCTGGTCCACCCCAGCAACCGCAACCTGTCCAGTCAAGTGTTCAAACTTCTGTAACTTCGGTAGTTACTCAGCCGCCAATTGCACCTAGTACTCCATCTCAAACGGCTGCTGCAACTACCGCCGCGCACACCGCCTGCTCCTCTCCACCCTATAATTGTCGTTGGTCCATTCGCCAAATGGGGTATCGACTTTATTACTTGTAACCCTCACTCGGCCGGGGGGCATGCGTATATCATCCTCGCGGTTGATTATTTCACCAAATGGGCCGAGGCGATGCCTACATTCGACGCAAGCGGCAAAACAGCTGCAGTTTTCATATTCAATCATATTATAACTAGGTTTGGTGTCCCACAAGCAATCATTACTGACCATGGGAGCCATTTTCGAAACATCATGATGACTGAGCTTACAAGCCAGCTTGGTTTGCGCCACGATAGCTCCACTCCTTATTATCCGCAAGCCAACGGTTTGGTTGAGTCTATCAACAAAGTTCTGGTTATCATGATCCGACGAACCATTGGTATTCATCGGTCGAATTGGCACAACATGTTATTTTCGGCGCTATGGGCATACCGAACCTCAGTGAAAACCTCAACAGGGTTCACTCCTTTCCAGCTAGTTTATGGCTTGGAAGCTGTGTTACCCATTGAATGCGAAATCCCATCACTTCAAATGGCTGTCGAATTACTCCCAGCTACTTCCGAAGAGGAGAAACGTTTATTGTACTTAGCTAAATTAGATGAGACTCGACGTGACGCTGCATTGGCAATCGAGACTCACGCAAAGCGAATGAAAGCTCAGTATGATAGAAATGTGACCCCTCGAAGTTTTTCGGAGGGAGACCTAGTGCTTTTATATGATCAAGCTAACGATAAGCTAGGTGCTGGAAAATTCGTTCCTATGTGGCATGGACCCTATATTGTAAAGCGAAAGCTAGCAAAAGGGGCTTATAAGCTGGTAGATTTTGATGGGGACTCTTTGGGTAAACCCAGAAATGGACTTTACTTAAAGAGGTATTATGCTTAAATGGTGGGTATGGAGAAGTTTTAGTTAGGTTAGGTTTTCTTTCTAGCTAGTATGTTTGTTAGTTAGTCAGTGTGCTTAGCTTAGCGAGTGTGTTTTTTCGTCGTTATTCTGGCTTATCTTGGTTTTACTCTTGATATTGCAGATGACGACGCCTCTCCAAACATACATTGGATTTGCTGATGGTGCTTGTCGTAGTACACGGAATATCTCTTCCGCAGCTTGGGCTATCTATTCACCCTCTGACGAGTTAGTTTCTATGCATGGGGTAAGCCTCGGTCAAACAACGAACAACATTGCAGAATACAGTGCAGTGGTTGAATTATTATCCGAATCTATTTTATTTGGAATTCGACGTTTGATAGTGAGGTTAGATTCTGAACTTGTTGTATTACAACTTAATAGAGTTTATGCCATTAGAAATCCTGTGTTATTAAGGTTGTTTTTGAGAGTGCGTCTCTTGGAACGTGAATTTGATTACATTGAATATCAGCATATTCCAAGGTCTTTAAATACATTAGCAGATGCAATTGCTTCTCGAGTGTTGGATAGACATTTACGATAATCATGCAAGTAAATTTAAAAACATTTCATCATACATGTTAAACAAGATAAGCCGGTAATAGTGATATATATATAGATAGGAGTGTGTCAAAAAATATACATCGTCTTCGATCATAGGTTGAAAAACACCTTATGATCGGCAAAAATGATAAAGTACAAAAAGTCAAAAATGTCACATGTGTCTACAAAGTGACTAGCCAATCACTGGTGGTGCTCCCTATACGACACCACTGCACGGGCTACCTTACGCAAAAATCTCCTAAACGGTCCAGGGACCGCGACTACATAGCGCTGAAGCCTGATAGGAATATCATCCATAGTAGTCTCAGGCATATCCGCCGTCAGACGCTCTAGATCATGCTCCAACTCAGCTAGTACCTCTGCAGCCGCCGCGTCCTGTGGGGCCGGTACCGGTGCAACTGGATGTCTTCTCTCAAAAGGCCGGAGGTTGGCTGGGCGCTGTGGACCAACATCTGCATTTTGAAAATTTTACTGTCAGTTTTGAGACGATATATATAAAAAACAAAAAAAATACATAATTTGAAAACTTGTGAAAAATAAAGTACCTCTGTCATCCCATTGTTCTCCCTGTGGAAGAACCATGTCCAGATCACCTCGAAAATCTACTCCGGCATACGAAAAGTCCTGGATCGAGAAAACCTGGTCCTCCAACCAGTGAAAGTAACTATCAGAAAATCGAACAACTGCCGCGCCCTCGTCAGGATGCCGGGCCATCACCGCAACCCATCGTACCAGCTTTGGCTCCCGAGGACCCAAGATATCAACAGTGAGTTGCTGAGGGATCAGCATCGGAACTCTCTCTAAGGCAAAGCTCACGACTAAAGGCCCATATCCAAAAGTTTTCAGTCGTCCGTTCTTTGCCTTAGTCAGTTGGCTCTTCACGTTAGCCGACACAGCATCACACCAGTTGAAAATGGTGCCTTGGTAACAGTCAATTGCCATCCGCATTTGGGACCCAGAAGCAATGTGTAAAGCGGCCGCGCCGCAAATTCTGGTAACCGTGAACGCTATGACTTTGAGTTCACGCAGAGAGATGTGTTTGATCTCCACGCCTTTCGAATGGTGAGCACCAGGTGTGCACCAATCTTCCCGGAGACTAACAAGGGATTGGCCACCCGGCCTAGTCCCGGCTAGATTGAGTTGCTCGCCTCTATTTGGCAAGCCAGTGAGAAAGTATACATCCGAGGGCTCTATCTTGAGCTGGTGCCCTCCTATGTAAAAGCATTGCTCTTGAACGTTCCATCTCTCAACCAGCCATTCTAAGAATCTTACCTGAGCCCTCATGCCAGGTATGGCCCAGTATTTATATAGCCCGCATTCTTTTAGGGCATCAATGGAAGGTTGATGTTCAATTGCAGCTAAATCAACGTCTTCATGCTCTCTTTCTCTCCAATCCAACATGGTGAGTGCCCTACACACCAAGAAACGATGATTAGAACTGATTTGGGGAAATTTGAATGGTTATTTGTGGAGATTAGGGTTTTAAAATCTGCCTTTCACGGAGGACGCACCCCGCGTTTACAACACAGGGCGTCCGGACACAGCTGGCCTGAAGGTGGGCTGCGTCCCCCGACCATTTTCCTGTATAGGAAAAAGTCGGGGGACGCAGGTCACCCGAAGGGCACCTGCGTCCACCGAGGGGCGCATTCTAAAACCTAAACCCCCCCAAAAACCAAAACTAAAACCTAAAAATCAACTTTAATCGGATGAAATTGAAGAGTAGGATGTTGTAAAATACCTGGAAGAGACGGCGTTTGATTCTGACGGTCGGATTTTCCGCAGCGACCACGGGAAGTTTCTTGCCAAAATCTCCTTTTTCAACCTCAACAGTCAAACGGTAAAAATGACATGGTAAAAAGTCTTTTTATAGGTTTTTTGGATGAATTTGTTCATTTTTCACCATGGAAAGATGTTTTTCGATGTATTTTTGCCTATCTTAAACAGGTATGAGTAATGTGTCGCTTTTGTGCAGGACAAAGGGACTTAGAGGGAAAATTATCATTTTTCACAAACCAAAATATCAGAGTCATCTTTTAAGCCCTTTTCTAACTCCTAAAAAATGAAAATATTGCCGAGCGTTTCTTTTACACTCGTTAAAACGGAATTAAAAGACGGTCCCCTTATAGCTCTTTTCTGACCGTAAAATCAGGAAAAGATTGCCGGGTTTTTGTCGTTTCAAACTCGATACGGAAATAAAACGACGTGTTTTTGATCGCTTTTTACTTTTCAGGTCAGTGACACTAATTATGAAAGTACTCCTTGGTCGCAAGATCAAGCGGTTCCCCCAGGTATTATTTTATACTTTTTCGGGCTTCAGGGACACAAATCTACGAAAAAGTTCAACTTGGAGTCTTCTTAAGTTTTTCAGACTCTCTAAAATTGAAAAACGCCGAGTTTCTCCTATACTGGGCTCTTTAAACATTTCACAGTAAAGGACCTATTCAATTACAAACAGAAATGAACCACTCCTTCCTAGGGTTCGAATCAAAACTAGGTTGGATTCATCCGAAGGATGAGCTTATAATCAAGCATATGTTATCCTCCTCAAGCTTGTTAAAAATAAAGAGGTACTTGCCAGAAATGGTGGGGGAAAAGAGAGAAGAATGAGCCTATTTGTTACCTTTTGTCTTAGAAGAAACTTTATTACCACTCTTGAATACGACACTTTTTCACCTGGGTTGGGAAATCCTTTACCTCACAGTTGATCAAACCACTTTGAAAGTCTTCAGCCGGGTTCCAGGGATTAACTTTGAGTTATTCAGCACCAAACCATCTGTCCTGTCGTTATGTATTCAAGAGGTCTGCAAGTAAAACTTTCATCTGCAAAATACTTGTCATCCATTTGACCATCCCTGAGTCAGTCCTTACAGCAACATTTCTTCAACTTGAACAATGATTTCGTGTTGCGGGCTTGCCTGCAACGGGTCGCTTTCTATCGACATCAGCACATTATCTAGAGAGATGACTTAGAAATCGTCAGTACCTTGAAGTCTGCATGCATCAATGGCAGGTTTCTCGCCTTTGACGTCAGTTTACATCATTGACTTTCGATCGAAGGATTCCGTGAAATGTTCGACATCAACTCATTCATTCACATCTCATGGATTGTACTGGGTACTTTGAGAACCATTGACATTACTGGTGGTCTCTCTCACGCTTGTTAACAGTTTACATCATCGACTGGTAATCAAGTGGTTTCTACCATGTTCGACATCAACTCATTTATTCGCATGGCTAGAATCGTACCAATTCGAGAAGTAGAAATGAAGACCCTGGATCTAGTTTCCACCATCCAGGCTGCGAGGAGTTTTGTATTCATTATCTAAGTAGACTAATCATAAACAGATGGCTGCGTCCATACTGTGTCTACAAAAGTCTATGATTATAATGTACTGCAAGATCATTCATGTATCAGAGTAGTTAGTCTGTTAGTTAAAGTTTTAATCTGAGTATGGGAATGCCTACCTCAGTGATGATATAATCTTATACATGTATTTTGTGTTGAAAATTGCAGGTTCTGACCAGGCTCTCCACGAGATAATCCTTGAAATGATAAAGCGCTTCACCCTTCCTAGATAATACAAAACCCTAATCTATTCCAGGCTTCGCACTTTAGGGGGCAATCTGTTACACTAAAAAATGTCACCATGACTATTTACAGTTAGGATGACTCTATCAATAGTCATACTACCCTCTTAGGCAAGTCTTATGCCTCTGCTCTCCATGTCAAACTCCAAAAAAGAGAGAAAGTCTTTCTAAATGTATTTATCTCTGGGGACGCAGGTTCTGTCAACCTTACCTGCGGGGACGCACCCAAGGTTCACAAAAGCTGTGTCTTTGGACGCTCTATATGTAAAGGTGCAGGTGCGTCCCCCTGAAAAGGTTAAAATGCGCAAGTTTCATCTTTAAAAAGTCACTTGTGGTCATTTCTAGAGCATTCTAGAAGGTTGTTCGACGTGTATTGAGCGCCTCCAGATGGTTCATGCACTCCTACCAAAGAGGAACTTATCCCATCAATAAGGGAGCTATCCCATCCAAAGAGGGGATTATCCCATTGATGGTGGACCTGATTAACTTCCTCTTGAACACTATAAGTACAGGCATTGGGCCAGAAGGAGAAGAGGTTGAAAGCTATACATTTCTAAGGGTAAATGCTGCAGGAATTAGGACTCCCATTTAGAAGCTTGTGAGGAGAGATTGCCATCTTTGCTTGTTCTATTTGGAAGTGGGTGAGCTTTGTCAAAGTAAAGGAAGACTCTTGTGGACCCTGGAAGGAGCTTGCACAACACCAAGGCTCAGGTTGTAATGGTTCCTTTTGATTACCTTTAATGCAAATTGGTCCATTCTTCTCAATAACTTGTTGTTTATGAGTTATTTCATGTACTCCTTGGTCTATATGTTGAATATGCTTTGTTTTATGTTATAATCAGGTGCTATTTAATTGTTTGACTATTGGTGATTGCAGGTTTTGGAGAAAAGGAGGAGCTCATCCAGATCAACAAAGCTTGGACTTCTACAACAGCGTTTGGACAAAGGTAAGAACAAAACACTTGATTTCTCATATCATGATGCATGTTTAGAGAAGGATAGCTCTAGTTTGTTTTGTTTGTCATTAGAATGTCTTAGACTTCTAGGAAGGTCGGTTGTGTCCGCACTATTGACTGATTCCGTGTGACAGATACATGGCCCTTGTTGGGGGATGTGTTGAGACCAAGCTATCTTCCTTTGAGGAAGCAGTGCAGCAGCCGATTTGGGTTGATGCTATGGTGGAAGAGTATGACTCCATAGTTCGCAATAGTGTTTGGGATGTGGTTCCAAAACCGGAGAACAAGTCAGTTGTGAGTTCCCATTGGCTTTACAAGGTAAAGCAAGCTACTGATGGTAGTGTGGAGAAGCATAAGGAAATATTTGTTGCCTGTGGTTTATCACAGGTCGAGGGGATTGACTATGATGAGAATTGTGCTCCTGTAGCAAGGTACTCATCTATGAGATCGATGTTGGCACTATCAGCACATATGGGTTGGAAGATCCATCAGATGCATGTGAAGACTACATTCCTCAATGGCAAGATTGAGGAAGAGGTGTACATAGAGCAGCCAAAATGTTTTGAGACCTTCGATCGTGAGTCGCATGTGTGCCAACTCAAGAGAGATTTGTATGGGCTGAAGCAAGCACCTCGTGCTTGGTACACCATGATAGAAAACTACCTCACCGGGTTGGGCTTCACAAAGAGTGAAGCGGATGCGAACCTGTACCACATCATGGTGAAAGGTAAGAAGTTGATCATTTTACTTTATGTTGATGATCTCATATTGAGAGGTGATGATCAGTTCATCATGTCTTGCAAGGAGGACCTTGCAAGATAATTCAAGATGAAAGACATGGGTCTCATTCATTACTTCCTTGGAATGGAAGTATGCTAGAAGGATGGGGAGTTGTTTGTGTCTTAGGGAAAGTATGCCAACAAGATACTCATGAGATTCAACATGGAGAATTGCCAGCCCATGCAGACTCCTCTAGTATGTAACTAGAGGAAGGAGGATGCTACTTCAGGAGATGTAGTAGAGACTACTGTGTATAGGCTGCTTGTGGGATCATTAATGTACTTAGTGAACACATGACCGAATTTGTACTATGCAACGAACCAGCTGAGTCAAGCGATGGTTCAGCCTACTAAGATGTTTTGGAAGCCGACAAGGCACGTATTGAGATACCTCAGAGGAACATATCCATATGGATTATGGTACAGATAGACAGAGGGAGTGAAGCTACAGGGCTTCAGTGATGCAGATTGGGCTGGGAGTCCATCAGATCGGAAGAGTACATCAGGAGGGATTTTCAACCTTGGGTCAGTTGTAGTTTCTTGGTACAGTAGGAAACAGAGGTCTGTTGCACTTAGCTTGGCAGAGGCTGAATACATGGCTACAAGTCAGGCAGTATGTGAGGCCATATGGATGCTGAAAATCTTGGTTTGTCTGATCAGAGGATGGATCCAACTATGATCTATTGTGATAATCAGAGTTGTATCAAACTCTCTGGGAATCCAGTATTTCATGATAGGTCCAAGCACATCGATATCCAATACCATCATCTCAGAGACTGTGTAATAAATAGGATCATGTTGCTGCAGTATATTTTGACAGAGGAGCAAGATGCAGACATTTTGACAAAGGCATTATCAAAGTGTAAATTTGAGTTCCATAGAGACAAGATCAGGGTGGCAAATAATCCCTTTCTTGTTGAGAGGGAGTGTTGAAATCTGGCAACAAGAATATTCCAATTTTAATTTGTCCTTGAATTAAAATTGAGAATTAAAGTTTGAATTTAGTCTCACTAGCTTCTTGAAAAATAATTAGTTAATTCATCTTGAGTTAATTAGTTGGAGAAATTCAAGTTAGAAGTCTTTGTGAAGTCATGCAATAGTTATCCCTTAATTAAGGAGATAAGATTGAGTGGTATTTGAGTTGTAATTAATTAGCTCATTTTACTGAGTTAAGTCTAGTTAAATTAGTTCCAAACTATTTGAGGAACTAATTGTGAGTTCAATCAGTTAATGCATGCATGCATCCAACTAGTGTACTCCAGATAACTAAATATTCTCTCATCATTAACTCATGCATGTCTATTCTAAGAAAGACCTAGTTGAGATTAAATACAGGGATAGTGTACTATTAGTTGCATGTGCTTTCCTATAAACAAAACTCATGCATGCAGAAGGAATTCATTCCTTAAGGATTGCGCAGTTTTACAGGCTGTGGGATCAGTGTGAGTGATCAGTGTTACACTTGGTAACAGTAGGATCACCCAGGAGAAACAGCGCAAGGAAATAGGATATCAGGAGGGAAAAACAGAAGGCTTTTGTGTGTAATTATAACATATTTCCAACTTGTAATGATAATATAGATAGTGGGGTTTTTAGCTGAGGCTTTCCCCTGAGTATTCTTCTGTGTCTCATGTGCCTTGATTCTTCTCTTGTTATATGTGTTCCACTTGATCTTGCTCAAATCTTTTTAGCTTCCGCTAATTGATTGTAGAAGTAGATTAAAGTATTTTTCTTTAGTTATATTGCATTATCGGGTTAATCTACAGTCAGAATTTCTACACCCTATGTGCATGAAGTTCGACCAAATGTCGAGAAGCTAGCAAATGGAGGACAAACCAATTTGTCAGGAGGGGTGGAGGTTGAAACTCCTCATCAAAGTGAAAATAATTTAAAAAGAGGCAGTGAAGATGTCATTGATTTGGAGGAAGAAATAGATAGAGGTACTAAAAAGGTTAAGCTATCTAAGGGGGGAAGTTCATCATCAGCATCAGGTTTTCAATTATATTTAGGGGAAGTTATTTGCACACCTTCTTCTCCTATTCTAGAAGAGACTACTCAGAGCTTTGTTCCAATGATAAAGCAGTTGTATTCTCAGATTGAGGAAAAGAACAGAAAGGTCAAAGAAAGCATGGAGTCCCAATTAGAAGCCCAATTCATCTCATATTATCAGACTAGATTTCTTTCTGCCATGGAATTGGAGAGAAATAAACTAAAATTATATTTCTCTCACCCCTCTGCTTTGACTGTGTCTTCTTCATCAGGTTTCAAGACTTTCAACTTGACAGTAAATGCTAGAGAGATCCCATTGCCTGACAAAATCAATTTACATAGGCAGACTGGGGAATTGATTTATAGTTATTTTAATAAAACTTCCTTGGTTGCTAGCAAAGATGAAGCTTTGTTAGAGAAAGTAGTTAATCAATTGAAATTAGAAAAAGAAAATTCTAGAGCTTTAACTACTCAAAATGAGGAATTAAAGAAATTGATTGTTAAAATTGGTGTCAATCCAGAGGATAGAAGTGTTGTTTAGAAGTTGTTATAGGGAGATGAAATAGAAATTCAGGTGCTCAGGAAGAAACTAAAGATGCCTTCTATATAATATCCCGTGGCTTCAGAAGTAGCACAGGTGGAGAAAGAAAAGGAAGTAGTGACTAATGAACTCTTACAAAGAAATGATGAGATTTCCAAGTTGAAGGAAATGAATTTTGTTTTTCAACAAAAAATTGATTCTCATGTTTGTACTATCTTAGTACAAGCAGATTTTCAAGACACGACTGAAAAATTAACTAGAGTTATGACTAAGCTACAAATTCTGAGAATGAGATGAAAAAAGTTCAATGAGATTATGAGAGTGTCTTGAAGATTATAAAATCCATTGAAAGAGAATTGGCCATGTCTCAGGGGAATATTGAAAAGTACAGAAATGATTTTCAGATTGCTTCTCAAGAAATTAAGGAGTTAAAGGAGAAGGTGAAGGGAAATATGTCCCTTATTCAAGCAAGAGAAATTATATGGAATGATATCATCCATACTGTAAGGAATATTTGGGAATCATTGCCTATAGTTGAAGAGGAGACAATCATTATCGGAGACTTGGAAAAATTAATCACTGCTAATAAGGAAAAATTACAACAACCGGCACGATTTGCTAAGAAAATTATTGATTTACTTAACTCAAGATATTCACAGTAGTTAAGGGAAATAGGAGTTGAACACAAAACTGAGTATGTCTTAGATATTAATAAATGATTATGAAAAACTTGTACAGGAAGACAACAGAGACAAAATTAATAGAGGTTAAAGAAGTTGTAAAGAATTTCAATAATGAATTTGACAAGAGGACTAGAGCAGGTTTGCCTTCATGTTGGGACCAATAGGGAAATTTATTACCCTGGAAGACCTATGATACTTACTAGTGGAGGCCAAGAGAAAAATAAGTTCAACTCATGAAAGAACATCAATGCTGAAGGGAGCAACGATTGTGAACTATTTACATAGGGGCTTCCATCTTTTATGGTTAATGGGAACTCTTTTTGTTGGCAAACCAACATACAACAAAATTACCAACTTCAGAATGGAACATACTAGGTTTGTCAAAAGTCCAAGTTCAGATATAGCTATTTGGAAAAAATGCAGGGAATGTATGTCACCAATTGCAACAAGTGTAGAAGATGGACCTTCATCTACACCAGAGTCCCAAATTACTAAGTGAAGCAATGCCACCTTTCATGGAACTGTTTCTTCTAAATATTTCTGAAATGATGATGTACTTATCTTTTATTCTTTTAAGAATGTAATGTTCAAAGGAACAATTAATTCCAAATTAGCTTAGGGGGTTAGTAGTTTTGGTAGTTGACAGTTTCATAATCATCCCTTTTTGAAATTTTGTATAAAAATCAATTCAGAATGAGAAGTGAGGGTTCTAAGTTTTGGACCTCAAAAGCAGAAACTACTTCTATTGTCAATCTTCATGTGGATTTGAATAAATATTTCAAAGTGATTTCAGAAACATATTCAGTATAATATGTGTTTCATGTTATCTTTCATTTTATGTTTTTCTTCTATAGAAGAGAGTAATGAATATGTTGGCCTTTAATTTTACGGTTTTACAAAATATGATTCCTATGAATTAAAGTTAAAAGTGCCTTAATTATGTGCTCCTATTTTCTAAATATCATTCCATGTTAATTACATAATTCCTCCAAAGTTGAAGACAAAAGATTATGCATTAAGTGGCCTGTTTTTAAAGACTTTCCACCACCCTTTCTCACTACACTCCCATTAAAATTGTCTTCAACATCAGAAGGCCACTTTGAAATATTTTTTTTCCCATAGAAGATTAAGAGGCACTGTCTTTATAATTATAATTTCTCAGGTTTTAAGACAATGAGACAACAAAATTATTTCATCACATTTTTTAACAAACGTCTTGGGAAGTGACCTCTCCTTAGACAGAGGTTGTCTTCCAAGGTACAATATGTTTTAGCGCCGTTGTCAGGGAACAAAGACACAAAGTTATTTGTCCTTGGGTTTTTATTTGTAGTAATTTCTTTTTCCGATGAGAAAAGAAAGTGCTTAGGCTGAGTCTCTCACTAAGAAAACAGTCTTGGCTCTGAAAAATCCCCACACAAGGTCTAATACCTCACAGCATAAAGCTCTTATCCTTTATGACATAGAGAAATTAATTTCTCGAAGATTTTGGAAAGAAAAATCCCTAGTAACTCCAAATCCTACTTTCTCTTCTCCTGGTACAATTACTATTCCACAATTTCTTAGACCTTTCATTCAGAATAAGTTCTGAAAAATCTTGAGTTTTCTCAAAAAATATTATCTTCTCCTCAAAATATTTTTCCAAAACCCGCATTGGAAGGTGAATCATTTGAGTCAGTGTCTTTTTCTTTTCCAAAAATCAAAGAGATTAAAACAGTTGATTTTTCAGTTTCGCATCAAACTGTTTCTACTGTCAATCAACTAGATCCTATTTCTGTTATCCCACCTCAGTCATTTGTATTCTAAGTGGGAATATCTTTTGTACCCCTCTCAAATTTAAACATATTTATCCCAGATTTCATTTTAAACATATATGAACCGTTAAATCTTCCTCAGCCAATGAATGGTATGCTTCAATATTTTCTTAAAATTGTTACCCTGGTTTATAGAGGAAGATGATAACAACAAAGAAACATGTTGCTTCTTTTTGTGCCTTTGCTGAGAATTTAAATGTTGGATATTTGGATGTAGTGATGAGATTATTTGTACAATCACTGGATGGAGAAGAAAGGAAGTGGTTCAAAACACTTCCTCCTGATTCTATTAACACTTGGGAGGAATTAGATAATGTGTTCACACAGAGATGGGGTGAAAAGAAGGATCACAATTATTTTCTGATTGAATTCAATGAAGTAAAAATAAAACCAAAAGAAGATGTAAATGAAGTCATTAATTATTTAATAAGTTGTATAATAGTTTGACAATAGAAATAAAGCCACCGCCTATAGGAGAAAATGTGGTGTTTGCAGGGGCATTTTAATATGACTTTGGTTTTACCTTGAAAGAGAGGATATCTCCTACTTTAGAGAAAATCCATACTGATGCACTAGAAATTGAAGCAAATCTATCTGGTGCATGGAAAATCAAACCAAAGGAACAAGTTGAAGATAAGAGCAAAGGAAAAGAAGATGTGACGGTTGTTAGTCAGCCTAAGGATTCTCATGAACATAAGCTTGGAGAAATGACTAAAGTCGTTAGGAATATGTCCAATAAATTGGTGAAAATGGAATTAGAATACAAGAATCCTCCAAGATAGATTCAACAAGGGCAAAACATAAATTTCAATCCTCAATTTAGGAGGCAACTAATGCAAATTATGCAAAGGGATAAAAAGGACCAAGATCAAATACAACCACCTCTCAATATCGAAGATGAACAAGAGGAAGCAATGGAGGAAACTCTTAAAGAACATGAAAATCAGATTCCTACTTTATATGAGGAGGAAGGAGAAGGATCCATAAGTGAGGGTTCAAATTTGGTATTTTAGGTCTCTCTAGATGATGAAGAAATTGAATAATACTATAATAGGTTTATAGATTTTATGCAATCAAAGTTGCATAAAAAGTATGATCTTCGGTAAAGAAAGGGATCAAGAGTTCAAGGCAGTGTAGAGGAGAAAACAGATCGAATAGTTCAACAACAATCTCCAAAACAAGATGATAAAGGAAAACAACAGATCAATACAGTCCCAACAGTGACAGTTCAGCAAGGGGAAAGTTCCAAAAGTAAGCAAGACCCAAAGGTGTTGCACAAATATGTTCAACAACCTATTGTCAGTTCTCAGAATGTCTTAAAGCAGAAATTAAATGAGGAGGAATACTTGAAAACAATGAAAGAGGGTCATGCTTTTAATTTATTAAAAGAATGAGAAAAAATTAAAGTTCCAATTCCTTTAATTGAGCTAGTAAAGACCCCTACTTACAAAAAGCAAGTCTTTGATTTCATAAATCTTTCATAGGATAATCATTCAACAGATGCAGTTAATTTGTAGGAGGAAAGACCAGTGGTGATGTTTGGTCCCCATGTGGAGGAACAAGATACTTCTACACCTCCCTTTTATATTTCTCTGCTCATGCATACTTTCATTCTTCATAATTGTATGTTAGATTCGGGAGCCTCTCATAATCTAATGCCACTTTTAGTTATGAAGCAACTAAACTTTCAAATTACAAAACCTTATAAAGAGATTTATTCTTTTGATTGAAAAAAGGTCAAACATAAGGGATTAATTAATGATTTGGTGGTTTCATTGGCTCAAATTTCTACCAGAAGTATTGTAATGGATGTGGTTGTTGTAGATATTCCAACCCGTTTTCGAATGTTGTTCTCTAGATCCTAGGGAGAAAAGCTGGGAGGAGTGCTCAAACTGGATTTCACTTATGCTATTATTCCAGTTTTTCATGGAGAAGAAAGGAGGTTGTATCAAGAGACCAAGTTTCTAAAGAATATCACAAAGGAGGGTTCAAGCAATTATCCTATTTACAGTCAAGAAAAGAATGAATTTTCTTGTTTCATGTTACAAGAATCTTAGGAAATTGTTGAAGACAAAGCGGTTCATCTCCCTTCAGTAATTAAACGCAAGGATCTAGTGTTCAATGGAGTCTGGAAGCTGTATTTCGATGGTTCATATTCGAAAGAAGGGAATGGAGCTAGATTTCTTCTACTTTCTCCAAGAGGTCATATTATTCCCTTCTCTAATAAATTAGAATTTGACTCTACAAATAATATTACTGAATATGAAGCTTTGATTCTTGGTTTATAAGATGCAAAAATATTAGGAATATAGTGTATTTCTATTTTCAGAGATTCAGAATTAGTGGTTAAACAAATCAAGAACCAATGTCAAGCCAAACAACCAAGGCTTAAAACATATAGGAATGAAGTGTGGGATTTGGTGGATAAATTCTTTTCTTCTTTCAATATACAGTTTATACCTAGGGAAGGTAATAGACTAGTTGATCCATTGGTAGTTGCAGCTAGTAATTTTAAGCCTCCATTGAATCCCAGGCTCAGGTATGAAGTGAAAATTAGGAACAAACCTTTTATTCCGGATAACGCAAAGTATTGGCAGGTGCTCAAATATGAGGAAAAATTTAAATATTTTTGGAAATGGTAAGTGAATTTTTGAATTTGGAGATTGACCAAGAGGATGAAACTGAAGGAGTTAAAGAAGATGAATCAAGCAGAAAATTGCCTTTAAAAGATTCTATTGGGGATCAGAAGATAATGTAGCTAAAGAAAAATGTGATACCCAAAAGGTTTGGTACCCTTGGAGATATTGTTTAATGTTAATGATATTATTGTCAATACAAAGAAAACAGATTTAGAAGATGACCTTAAAGACTACAATATTGGAACAGAGCAACAACCAAAGATGGTGAGATTAGCAAAGGATGTTCCAAAAGAATTTAAACAAAGGTATGTGGATATTTTCAAGAAATATGTTGATATATTTTCATGGTCTTACGAAGATCTAAAGACTTATGATACCATCATTATTCAACATAAAATTCCTTTAAAACAGGGGGGTTAAGCCATATAAACAAAAATTGAGGCAGATTAATCCTTTATTGTTGCCATCAATTGAGAAGGAAGTTAAGAAACTATTGAAAGCTAAAATAATTGTTCCTCTAAGATATTTTGATTGGGTGGCTAATTTAGTACCTGTGAGGAAGAAGAATGGGGAAATTTGGTTATGTATTGACTTCCGAAATTTCCTCTCCCTAAAATGGATCACATCTTGCAAAAAGTCATAGGGTCTTTTAGATTATCAATGATTCATGGATTTTCAGGCTATAATCAAATTCCAGTGCTTCCAAAAGAGAAGAAAAAAAACATCATTTACATCTCCATGGGGCACTTTCATGTATACTAAGATGACTTTTGGATTAATGAAGTTGGTGCTACTTTCCAGATGGCTATGTATATAGCCTTTGTAGGTGAAAAATAGAAGTTTGTAGTAATTTATTTGGATGATATTACAGTTTTCTCTGGATCAAATGAAGAGCATTTGAAGCATTTGCATCAGACTTTTTAAAAATGCAAAAGGTATGGCTTATCCTTAAACCCCAAGAAATATCATTTTCCTTTGAAAGAAGGAAAATTACTTGCTCATATTGTATCTAAATAAGGGGTTAGGATAGATCCAAAAAGAGTAGAAGAAATTAAAAACATACCTATGCCATGAAGAAAAAAGGAGATTCAAAGTTTTTTGGGTAAAATAATAAATTTTCTAAGAAGGTTTGTCCCAAATTATGTAGAAATTGTTAAGGAAATCACTGACATGTTGAAAAAGGATGCAGAAGTCAGGTGGACCACAACTGCTAGGGAATATTTTACAAGGATTAAGGAATATTTTCAAGAAGCCCCTGTATTGGTGAGTACTGACTATGAAAAACCTTTCTAGATATTCTCATTTACCTGTCCTTTTACTTTTGTAGTAGTATTTTTGCAAAAGAAATCAAGAGAATAGGGAGCAACCTGTAGCATTCTTTAGCATAGTGTTAAGGGATGCTGAGTTGAAGTATAATATTATGGAAAAGTAAGCTTATGATTTAGTCAAGGCACTGATGGCTTTTAGAGTTTATATTCTTCAGTCTCAAATTACTGCCTATCTTCCTAGTGTTGCTATCAAAGATGTGCTGACTCAGAGTGATAGTGATGGAAAAAGTGGAAAGCATATATCAAAAATCCAAGAATATGATATGGAAATCAAACTAGCTAAGATGGTAAAGGGACAAGGATTAGTAAAAAAATTAACAAAAGCTAATTATCAAGCTATGGGAATCAATTTGCTAGCCGAAGTTGTTGAATCCAAAACTGAAGAAGAACAAGGTAAGAATAAATAACCTAATAAGAAAATTCAATACAAGTATCTTTGTTCTAAGTGGTATAAATATATTGTCCATTATCTGTGTTTCCTCAACTATCCTCCTTCTTTAAATAGAACAAATTATAAATATCTCAGAGTCAAAGCTCAAAAGTATGTAATATCAGATGGAAAGTTGTATTGGAGGGATCCAATTGGTATCTTACTACTCTGTTTGACAGAAGGAGAAACTATAGAAGTTGTAAATGAGTATCATGGATGTCTCTGTGGTGGTCACTACAATTGGAATGTCACAACACATAAGATTTTGAAGGCTGTTTTATCTTGTTCCTCTTTGTTTTCTGATGTTTATAAACTTGTGAAAAGTTGTGAAAAATACCAAATGTTTGTTGAAAAGAAGAGATTAACACCCTTACCATTGATCCATATGTTTTCGAAAGAGCCTTTTAAAATGGGGTCTGGATTTGATAGGGGAGATAAATCCACCTTCTAGTGGACAACATAAATAGATTTTGAAAGGTACAAATTATTTTACTAAATGGGTAGAGGTTGTTCCTACTAGGAGGGTAAATGATTCAGTGGTAATTAAATTTTTAAAAGAAAATATTTTTCAGTGGGTTTGGTTGTCCAAAAAGGTTAGTAGCAGATAATGCTCAGGTGTTCTGATCTGCAAAATTGATTGACTTCTTCCAAAAATATAATGTGATACTCTCTCATTCTACCACCTATCATCCCCAAGGGAATGAGCTGGCATAATGTTCAAATAAATCTTTAGTGAAGATGCTTAAGAAAACTATTGCAGAGAATCGAAAAAACAAGGATCCAAAGTTGAAGTTTGCATTATGGGAAAACAGGGTTACTACTAGGAGGTTGACTAGAAAATCACATTTTGAGTTAGTATATGGAACAACTTCTTTATTTCCCAGCCAATTAGAAAAAAATGTTGTGGCACTTATCCAAGATGCTCAGAAATATCCAAATTCACTCACAAGGAGGATGAATCAGTTAGTGGAATTAAATGAAAACAAAGAGAAAGTAATGGAGAATCTAATCAGTTACCAAGAAAATATGAAGTTAATATTTGACAGAAAAGCCAGAGATATTCTTTTTCAACCTAGAGATTTGGTTCTTCGATGGGATGTAAGGAGAGAAGATAAAGGCAAACATGGAAATTTTGATCCTTTATGGTTTGTCCCTTTTAAAATAGAAGAAGTCAGAACCAATAATGCTTTCATTATGGAAAATTTGGATGGTGAACTATTGAAGCTGTCAATTAATGGGCAGTATCTGAAACACCACTTTAAACACTGACTTCATTTATCTCATCATTGTATATATGGGTTTGATCACTATGAATATTCGTTGAGCTCTTCATTGTAATGTTTCAAGCTATAATTTTAACTCCATGCCCGAGGTGAAGGCACTAATATATGGTTCTTAGTGTTTTGTTCCAAAACATTATCCCTAGGTGGAGTCAGAAAGGTGTATCAAGTTTTACTTTTATACATGTATTCAAAAGAAAATGTATGTATATATATATATATATTCAAAAAAAAATCAATGCCAAAAGTTTTGATTTTAAATTTTACTGAAATTATAATGGTGGATTAAGGGAACTGATCAAATCTTAATATAGACTTAAGGTTAACAAAAATAATCATGGATCCCCATTCACCGAAGCCAACAGCGTTTAAATGTCGATTAATTTTTTGGGCATGATGGAGAATGCATGTGGGACCCATCTAATCAAGTAAACTTGATAACACTACATGCCTGACGGTTAGCTCTCTGAGTGACTCCACAATGACTTTTTCAGATCTCCACTGACTAGAAATCAACGACCTATAATCATTATGGGGGGAATCCATCAGTTTTCCTCCGTACAGAAGTCTGACCCTGTAATACGTTGGAAAGTGAGTGTAGGCACCATGTATCCATTATGTCACTACTTTGTCATCGTCCTATCATTGTACCATTCTTCCACCTCATCAACCATGTCATCCATCATCTCATCCATCTTGTCACCATGTCATCAATTCAAATACCCCCATGTTCACATTTAATTCTATTTTTCCTCTCGTTGTTCTATTCTCTCCATAAATCTCGTTACTCCTATTCATTCCATTTGTCATTGTTCCATGCTCCTGCTTCCGTGGATTCAAATTGTACAAATTTTAAGCTCCATTTAGTATCACTCATCGCTACTAAGGTATTTGTGCGATATATCTTACATCCAAGATGATCAAAATGTCCGAGAAATTCATTTTAGCGGGTTATTCTTCCCATGTTCCATTAACGGACACCGAAAGGGATGTATTTGACCCAATCTTCTCCATTAACTACATAGAAATTTATGAGCTTATCCTTCTCAACCAAGCTGAATCTCTTGTATATGTTGCTACTGTTATGTTAGGTGTTTTAATTACAATGATTCCTGAAACCTATGTGTTCCCAAAATTCATATATTGGATGGTCTCTTCCCTTTATCCTCAAAAATGTTTTGTCATGAACAAATTAGGTGAAAATATTTTCCAAGTGTATTCCCTTTTGATTCAACAGGCATTGTGTTTTCCTTCCTCAAATTCTTATACTCCCTTTTCAGAAGAAAATATGTTCTCTAACTTCCAAGACTTATCTCGGTCAAATTATGCTCAATTGACTTTCTTTTTAATGCCCGTTGGGAAGAATTTACCCTTTGAGCCTACTCATTTTCCATTGGATACTTTTGCCAAGGAGGTTAGACCTATTCTGCAAAGTCTAGCCAATATTTTAGGAAGGGAAGATACAACTATTATTGATAAAGTTATCCTAGGAATGTTCAGTTTGATGATGAACCCTGAAATAATTTTTGACATAACTACTTTTTGGGACAAGATGGTCAATTCTCAATTAACAGATCTTTCCCTCATTGGATATTTCAAATTTCCTTCTCAAATTACTTATCTCTTCTTATATACTCATTTTTAAATATTTATGCACCTTGGATTGAATATCATGGATCCTCACAAGAACAATTAGTCAGTGGTGTTTTGGACTGATGTGGTAAGAAGTAATGCAAATAATGAGGGCTTGATGTATTTCACCACTTCCCTTTTAGAAGTTTCTTATTCAATCATAAACAACTCTCCTTCACCTTGCATATTACCAAAGGCCCAATCTTTTATTCAGCTCAGTAAAGATGTCAAAGTAGGTGATTGGTTTTTATTTGAAGATTATGCAGAAATTAGATTATATGGAGTAGAAGTTGCCCCCTACAGGCTCCTCACATTTGTGCCTATGAGTTTGTTTTCATTGGAATTTATTAGGTAGAGTTTGAATGTTGATCAGTTACATTTTGTTCTAGAAAATAAAGGGAATCTTTTTAAATTTCTAAGGATAGTGGGACCTTTTATTATGAATAACAAGCAAGCTATAGTGGAAGTACAGAAAATTATTGAAGATATCAATTTGTAGTTGGGTGCAAAATAGGCATATGACCCTCACCATATAATTCCAAACAGAAGAGTGGAAAATTATTATGCTCCCTATGTGCATGAAGCTCGACCAAATGTTGAGAAGCTAGGAGTACAAACCAGTTTCTTAGGAGGGGTGGAGGTTGAAACTCCTCATCAAAGTGAAAAGAATTTAAAAAGAGGTAGTGAATATGTCTTTGATTTGGAAGAAGAAATAGATAGAGGTACTAAAAATGTTAAGCTATCTTACGCGAGAATCTCATCATTAGAATTAGGTTTTCATTTACTGTTAGGAGAATTTATTTGTACACCTTCTTCTCATGTTCCAAAAGAGACTGGTCAGAGCTTTGTTTCAATGGTAAAGCAGTCGCATTTTCAGATTGAGGAAAAGAACAGAAAGGTCAAAGAAAGCATGGAGTCCCAATTAGAAGGCTATTTCATCTCAGATTATTAAATTAGATTTATTTCTGCCATGGACTTGGAGAGAAATCAACTAAAACTATCTTTCTCTCACCCCTCTACTTTGACTGTGTCTTCTTCATCATGTTTCAAGACTGTCAACTTGACAGTAAATGCTAAAGATCCCACTGCCTGATAAAATCAACTTACATAGGTATGCTAGGGAATTGATTTATAGTGATTTGAATAAAACTTCCTTGGTTGCTAGCAAAGTTGAATCTTTGTTTGAGAAAGTAGTTAATCAATTGAAATTAGAAAAAGCAAATTATAGAGCTTTAAATACTCAAAATGAGGAATTAAAGAAATGGGTTCTTAAGATTGGTGTCAATCCAGAGGATAGAAGTGTTGTTCAAAATTCATTACATGGAGCTAAAGCATAAATTTAGGTGCTCAGGAAGAAATTGAAGATGCCTTCTATAGAACATCCCATGGCTTCAAAAGTAGCATAAGTAGAGAAATAAAAGGAAATAGTGGCTAATGAACTCTTACAACAAAATGATAAGATCGCTAAGAAGAAGGAAATGAGTTTTGTTTTGCAACTTAAAATTGATTCTCATGTTTGTACTATCTTAGTACAAGCAAATTCTGAAGAGCCGGCTAACAGATTAACTAGACTTATGACTAAGCTACAAATTTCTGAGAATCAGATGAAAAAAGTTCAAATAGATTATGAAAGTGCCTTGAAGATTACAAAATCCACTGAAAGATAATTGGCCATGTCCAAGGAGAATACTAAAAGGTACATAAATTATTTTCAGATTTCTTCTCAAGAAATTAGGGGGTTAAAGGAGAAGGTGAAGGGAAATATGTCCCTTATTCAAGCAAGAGAAATTCTATGTAATGATATCATCCATACTATAAGAAATATTTGGGAATAATTGTCTATAGTTGAAGAGGAGAAAATAATCATGAGAGACTTGGAAAACTTATGCACTGCTAATAAGAAAAATTACAACAACGAGCTCATTTTGCTAAGAAAATAATTGATTTCCTAAACTCATGATCTTCAAAGCAGTTAAGGGAATTAGGAGTTGAAGATAGAACTAAGTGTGTCTTAGAGATTAATAAATTATTGTGAAAAACTTGTACAGGAAGACAATAGAGACAAAATTAATAGAGGTTAAAGAAGTTTTAATGAAGTTCAATATTGATTTTGATAGGAGAACTAGAGTAGGTTTTCCTTCATGTTGGGACCAACAGGGAAATTTATTACCCTAGGAGACCTATGAGACTTTACTAAGGGAGGCCAAGAGAAAAATCAGTTCAACTCATGAAAGAACAATAGTGCTAAAGGGAGCAACGATTGTGAACTATTTACAAAGGGATTTTATTACCCTGGGAGACCTATGAGACTTTATTGGGGGAGGCCAAGAGAAACATTAGTTTAACTCATGAAAAAACAACAGTGTTGAAGGGAGCAACGATTTTGAACTATTTACACAGGGATTTCCAACTTTTATGCTTAATGAGAACTCTTTTTGTTGACAAACCAACATACAATAGAATTACCAACCTCAGAATGGCACATATTAAGTTTATCAATAGTTCAAGTTCAGATACAACTATTTGGAAAAATTCAGGGAATGTATATCAGCAACAACATCAAGTGCAAAAGTTGGACCTTCATCTACACCAGAGTCCCAGATAACTAAGTGAAGCGATGCCACCTATCATGTAGCTGTTTCTTTTAAATATTTCTGAAATGATGATGTATTTATATTTTCTTCTTTTAAGAATGTAATGTTAGAAAAAGCAATTAATTCCAAAGTAGTTTAGGAGGTTAGCATTTTGGTAGTTGACAGTTTCATAACTGTCCCTTTTTGAAATTTTGTATAAAAATCAATTCAGAATGAGAAGTGAGGGTTCTGAGTTTTGTACCTCAGAAGCATAAACAACTTGTATTCTCAATCTTCATGTGGATTGAATAAATATTTCCAAGTGATTCCAGACACCTAATGAGTATAATATGTATATCCTATTATCTTTCATTTTATGTTTTTCTTCTATAGAAGAGAGTAATGAAGTTGTTGGCCTTTAATTTTACAATTCTGCGAAATCTAATTCCCATGAGTTAAAGTTAAAGGTACCTTAATTATGTGCTCCTCTTTTCTATATACCATTTCATGTTAATTACATATTTCCTCTAAAGTTGAAGACAAAATATCCTGAATTAAGCAACCTGTTGTTAAAGACTTTCCACTATCCTTTCTCACTACACTCCCATTAAAATTGCATTCAACATTAGAAGGCCACTTTGAAATATTTTTTTCCTGTAGAAGATTAAGAGGGACTCTCTTTATAATTATAATTTCTGGGGTTTTAAAACAATGACACAAAAAACGTATTTCATCACAGTTTTTAATAAATTTCTTGGGCACTAACCTCTCCTCAGCCAGAGGTTGTATTCCAAGGTACAAAAAAACCAAAAATTGAGGAATGAAGTCCTTGAAAAATTTAAATAGACTTACCCATACAACAAGGCGTAACCAGTCAGACACCAACAAACATAACACTTTATTATGCCACTCCTGAAAGTGAAGACTAGAATGAAATCTCACCAGCAGAAAAAAGTTGAAGGAGGACGAGGAACTGTCCTTGCGTCCCTACACACATACCTCATACCACTACCTTACGATCATCATAGCTTCCAATTTAAATCAACAAACCCACTTGTTAAACTTTGCTTGCTCCACAAATAACCTCTGCCACACCATTACGAGGACGAGACATTTGGGAGGATGGAAAACCTTCCAAATAATCCATAGCATCCAATAAAATACGCCCATTGAGGTAACTTATTTTCTAATGTTAAGCCCTTAATAATTCACTATCTTTTTTAATTTGATATGAAGTTCAAGAAATACTGATTTTATGAATTTTCAAACTTAGTGCTTTTTAAATCACAAAACACATCAAAGTAAATCTTAATTGTAAATGAAAGTAGGGCATGAAAATCTAATGCAATAAAATATTTTTTCCCTACTTCAAATGTCTCTTTCCACTAAAAATATTTGTGAAACTAAACTAACCCCACATTTCATAGGAAAGCTCCTAAAATCTATTAGAAATGGAAGTATAATTATTTGGAAATGTTGAATAAATGGATGATAGTTGGATCTAGTTGAATAATGTTTGGATGCAATTTATATGTCTAAAGTAAATTGTGAAAAATATCAAAAACCTTTGATTCTTGTGCATGAGAATCCCTTTAATGTGCAACTCCTTTAGTATTTTCAGTAGTGGAATACATACAATTTATGAGTGACCTTCATGAATTATCTTTAAATTTGACACCATGATAGAATATGAATAATATGTGCCAAAATCATGAGAAACACATATAAAATGAAAATAAAGATCAAAAACCCCCAAATAGGAGAATCCATATCTTTCAGTGTTAGAACCGCTAAAATGTGTAGAGAAAATATTGACTCTAAAAGGAATTGTTCCATTATATATGACATTTTTGTGTACACATTATTATACTTTATTATTATCAATGGGGTATAATATTCCCTTATATGGTGGTGGATAAAAGCTAAGGTTTTGTTGATCTCTTTTCTAGTGAAGGAAAAATTGATCAACATTGAGAGAAAATCTTGTGGGGAACGGGAAATATTCTCCTCATTTTTATAGAGGGGATACTCCTCTTTTCATTTGTGGAATATTTTTATAATGGTCTTAAATGAATGCATTGGGTGAGTGTTAAACATCATAAGCTAGAAATTCTTCCAACAAATCTCTAATACAACATATTTTCTTATTAAATACATGACTAATATATATAAATAAATATAATGTGAAGAAATTTTATCTACTAGGCCTACTTTCAACAAATAATTTTCCTTCCTTTTAAAATGATATGGATCCAAAGTTAACTATGACTTTGCAAGAGGAAAGAAACATAAAATGGAGAGGTCATAGAAAAACTTTAAAAGATTGATGCATTAATATCAAACGAGATTGTAAAGCATCATGTTCACAAGAATCCATTGATATATCACCACATAAATTTACAAATGTAATATGACACTTGAATAGTTCTTTGTGGGAAAAATTAACAATAAAATCCAAAAGTCACAAGTTTAACGATGTCTGAGATTATTAGATAAAATATAATTGAGCTGCATTCACTTTTTACAAGCCATATATTTTGTTCCCTTGGACCTGAAATGTCATGAAAGTTTTCAAAAGAACTACATTAATCTAATTGATGAATATACGTGGAAACACCTACTGGAAATAAATATGAGAAGAGAAGATGAAGGGGAAAGTCAAGAAAACTAATTCAAAAAATTCTCTGAAAGGAAAAATCATCTTCAGTAAAAACCCTATTAGAAAAAACTTCAACATTAAAAGCCCAGGAATCAAAATAAGAACTACTTTGAAAGTCTTTAACATCTTCTTAATAGGGTTCTCCTTATCTTTGTAACTACTTGATGGTTAAGCTTTTATTCTTTTTACTAAATGAATGAATATCCATTTTGAAAATGTGAAGTTAGGAATTCATCCTCCTAGTTGGGTCCTGCTTTAGATATTCCAAATTTCCTTTTTTCTAAATCATTTAAAAGCAAAATTAATTTGGTGATAAGCCCAAGATTCATCACGTCTATTTTTTTTTTCAATTTACAAGATGACATCTATAAATTTATCCATGGACACCATTCCCAACGTGTTCTTTGTTTGTCTAACTTTCCAGTAAGATTTAATTTGATAAAATCAAACACTAGGAACTAAAGTTATGGCCTCCAAAATATTATAACTTAATAACCATTGATCTACATGAAGCGACTTAACAATGATTGATCTAGTATGTAGTCCTTTGTTGAAAATTCTTGGCTAAATAATTATGTCAAAGCATCTAGGTGAATGATCCGTTTTAAGTGATGGTTTCTTTAGGAATAAAACCCTTGACTTAATGTAAATAAACTCTTCCTTTCTAAAGTACAACCAAAGTGTTGAGTTCCAACAATAATAATATAACAATATTCAAAGATGTTGATAGAAAACTTAAGATGATATCAAACAATACACACACTCATTCTAAATATTGATACTCTGACAAGAACAAAAAGCGTGTGGGAGATTCTTCAACAGCTTAAACATTAGTACAGATAGGAATTGACTAGAAGGAGACAATTTATTAATGCAGAGGAACTAATACAAACAAATAGTTCATTTTTTTTACTCAATATTGGAAATAACTTTGCTAGGGATTTAAGGAGGCGAATCCTTATCCAAACCTCTCCCAATGATCCACACAATCTTAAATGTACGAAGAAAAGACTATGTAACAAAAGAAATCACTTACATATGAAACAATATTGTTATAATATGAAACCAATACTCCTTGATTAACTTTGGAATATTGAGGTACTACAAAATTATCAATATCTTTAGTCCAACAAAAACCCTTATGTTATCAAAATTTACAAAATTTATAGCCTTTACAATATCGATCTCTACATAACTTAAGGAAATAAATTTTATTGAAAATAACAACTCGTGATTCATCACTTGAAACTCGAACTTGATTGAAAATCTTTAGATCATAATTGGGAACAACTTTTGACTATTAATTCACCCAAAAAACTTGAATATTCCCTGATTTTATGCATGAATGTAGCCTATCAACTAGGATGTTGTTTCTGTAGTTGAGATATTTATGGTAGTGTTAGAGTCAGTCTTATCAGTCCTCTGTCAGAGATCAAAACTCTTTTTGCATTTCATTTTTAGGCGTCTCACTCGATTCATTTAGTTTCATTCCGTTAGGGGCATGCCATTGACTAACGGAAGGGTCTCTTCACTTGTTTCTCTCATGGTTGTACCTGCTGGGTTGTCATAATTTCTCAAAGATCATCAAAGTTGATTTCAGTCATTTACAGTCATAGATGGTGTTTTGGTCAAAAAAGCAGTCTTTCAGTTTCTAGGTCTAGGGTTTGGTCTTCAAAATGTCAAAAAATGCCCACATGTCATGAGGATGTCTTCAAATAAGTTTTCATTTCAAAAAATTTCGTCATCATCTTGCTGGACTATGACTTTTCTTCAAAACTCTGTTTTGAAGAAAAATTCGTCATTTCATTTTGTAATAAATTGTCATGTAATTAGCAAAGTTTTTCAATTGTGAAAGTCTTCAGGAGCCGTCCTGATCCTCTGCTGAAGTTCCAGCCATCCATTCCCTACAAAAGAACAGATAGAAAGGATATCATCAGCCCAAAAATCAAAGCAAACAGTGAAGTGTCAAAGCTACATTTCTCATAAAATATGGATCAATTGCTGCAATAAGTATTGGTGCCCTGCTGCTAGGTTTTGGCTGGAAGAAGTCAAAAGCATCAAAGAAGATGTCCAGGGTCAATGATAAGACAATATGTATGCATTTACATGCTGGTAGAGATTCTTCAGTAGGCATGTTTTCTTCACTAGACTCAGATGTAGATTCTGATGAATCTGTTCCTCTGCTATAGATGTGTGGGATTACCACTGTCCATGATGTAGTTCTTGCCGTTGAAGCAGATGCCAAGTTCATAGGGATGATTCTATGGCCCAAGTCAAAGAGATCAGTGTCACTAAATTTTGCAAAAGAAATTTCAAGGGCTGCAAGGGAGCATGGAGCGGAGCCTGTGGGAGTTTTTGTGGAAGAGAATGCCAATGAGATTGAACAAGCATGTGATCCAACTAACATTGTTTTTGTATAGCTTCATGGAGAACGTGTACGTGGTGCCATTTCAAATCTGATACAACATCGCCTCATTATTTATGTTTTGCATGCCAAGACCAAAGAGAAGCCACTCAAAGTAAATTGGTTGAGTTAGAGTGCAATTTGGGTGAAGTTGGAGGAAACTTGGCCTGCGCGGCGTACTGGAGGAGCGCGGCGCATTGGGCGCCTCCACGAAGTGTTAATTTACATGGGTGCGACGCATCCAGGAGGCACGGCGTGTTGGGTATGCAGCACGGCGCACACAACCAGGACGCCAAAAAATTGCAGAAACCTTCCTCCATCGCCCAAAACGCGCACGAATTTGACGGGTTGAGCCTTCATCATCACTCTTTGTCCAAATTTGAATGCTGACATCACGTGAAGGGACATCTAATCAACCAAAGAGAAAATCTAAAGTGCTAGTGAGATTCTTGTGCATTTTACCTGCAGAAATTGGACCTGGCAGTGAATGAGGTATTTATAGAGGTATTATTTAGAACCTTATTGGTTTAGTCAAAAGCTAGTAGAAGCAAACATGAGGCGGCAAGGTGGATATGGTGGTTCCAATGTCAATCCACTGGTTGCTGCTCAAATGCAGCATATTGCTGCCCAGAGAATGCAACATAATCCTGGTCTGCATGCCTTTCCTGGGAGGCCTGATGTTCCACCATTGGATGAAGAGCAGCGCTATATGTCTTCAAAGGCAGAAAGTCACTGGCAGTGGGAAGGAGGCGATCCAAATGTGCCAAATATGCCTCCTCACATATAAAGAAGGTCAAGGTCCTCCTGAACCAGGCAGTGGAAGCAAGATTCCGACAGGTCCTGATGCAGCTAGCTCCCCATTTTATCAAAGTCAAATTCCAGATCCCAAGGCACAACATGAAAAAACGAGCATCAAAGATGTGAAAGGATCTGAGCACGAGCAAGAAGTGGATGCTGGGTTTCAAGATCCATCTATACCTCCGACATTAGAGTTACTTGAGCAGAGATTTATGGATGAGATTATGAAGTTGACAAAAGATCAAATTGATGCAGAGGATGAGGAAAACAGGAGGCATCAGGAGCGCACTAGAGAAATTAATTTTCAATACCAAGAGAAGTTAAGAGCCATGCGAGCTTAACAGTCTAAATATCGAGAAGAATTTTTACGTCGAGAAAGCACAGATGCGTCAGCAGCAGTATCAACAATCCAATCTAAGTCAATTTCAACATAGTGCTGGTGGCCCAATGGCTGGATACAATGAAAATGCTCACGAACCTCGTGGTCATGGTGGTGGTCTTGGAGAAGGTAATCCAGGCTACCCAGGAGGTTATGAGTCGTTCAAGGATAGAATGGCATACTATGGCAATGCTGGACATCCATTCAACAGAAATTTCTCTTTATTATACTTCATATCTATACGCATAAATGATGTATGGGAATTGGCACAGAGTTTATTACTGAATTACATTAAAGGAAGGTGAAAAGTCAAAAACCAAAAATCAACAAACAAAGAATATCTACCACCGCAGAAAGATAGGAACGGACTACCTATTTCTGTCTTTAGTCATGATTCCATGGGATCCACGCTACATTTTTGCCTTTTAATTGTTCACCAGAGAAAAACAAGATGTAACATTGCTCTTTTTTAGAATAGGTGGTTGGCTTTCCAGCTTCTATTAGTTAATGATTAAACAGCTCCCCATTTGTGTCAATCTGTTTTCTCACCTCTAGGCTTATTAAATGTATTGTAAATCATTTGTAAGGGGTTGGAATTTCTGGGAGAAGTGTGGAGGAAAAATCCAGCGCTTTCATTGTACAATTTTGGCAGAGGATTAATGAAAAGATGCAGCTCTGATTTATGAGATTCATGTGGTGTGAGTTTGGCATAAGTGTTTTCTTACTATTTCATATGTGCCTTGTGATGTTTTACATTTCATTCATAATCATTTCCAGTTGAATTCTTTTAAGTAAGAAAGGTAGAATTCAGTTTACTGCTCTACCTTGGGAAAGCATTCATGTTCTATGTGGTTTCTTCTGTCTGAAAAGGATTCATCACATATGCCCTTTTCAGCCTCTCAACTGTCTTTCCACTCCATATTATTCAAATTTGATTGCTAAACTTCCTGCCTATCTTGCCTCATGAAAAAATCTGTTTCTTTGATTTGATTTCTCAAGCTCATGCTATTCTTTGTCCCATACAGCCCTGAAAACTCAGTCATTCATTAAACTGTCTCTTTCATATTTATTTACTAGCCTAAAATCAGTGTGCATTTTGAGTAATCTCAAACCCTATTGAGTATTTTTACTGAGTTGACCCGGAGAGAGCCCTCTCATGTCCTCGTAGGGCTAGCTATGAGGCTGAGCGTGGTTTGATGTGAACCTAGAAGCTTACCTTTTCAGCCTGAGGTAAATCTAGGCTCTAACAGGTAGAATCCCAATTAGCTTATCCTAATCTTCTCCAAATGGATAGGTAAAATAAATTAACCTTCTATATGATTCATCCAACTCACCTTACTTTCGAAAAGTTGGTTTAACTATGAAAATATATTTGACTTCATAACATAAAAATAAATCATCAAATAATTATTTAAGAAGAGGTTGACCACTTAAAACTCCCATCAAACCAATATTTTGATTTATAATTTGCACAATAATTAAATATCTTATGATATTATTTATTGGATACAAGTTTGCCCCATGGAATTATGAATGATGATAATCCTTTCTGCTATAGAAGATTGAATTTTATGTTGAATTTATCGACCTAATTCTGCATGATTCTATATGTATATTTCACCTTTCTTGTAAAAATCCTTTTGTTTAGATCTATTTTGGTTTACATGATTAAATGAGTTCTATCAGAAATACCAATTTCTTCAAGCTCCAATTTTATATTTGTATTCAATAATCTTATAACCTTAACCAATAAGAACTAGTTTATTTCCCTGTTGATTTTCAATTCCATCAACTTCCCTTTTAGCAAGCTCTAATAACTCTTCTTCCTCAATAATAATTTCAATTGATGGCCAAATTTCAGATATTGAAGGCATAATATCCATCCATACTATAGATTTGGATTGAACTAAACATTGAGTGCCATTAGCTTGAATTATGTACCATTCAATTTGTTTCCTTATATTAGCATTCTTCTTAAGTTTACAAATTAAGAAATTATCATTTTTCTATGCATCTTGTTGAGATTTGCTCAATACTTTATTTAAGTCATCAATTTCTTGATTTTTCAGAGAAAGAGATGAAAGTTCTTATGCTAATTTCTGTGATGAATCTTCTTCTATTATAATTACTTGAGATGATGGAATAATTATACTTTCTTGTTGATTTCAATAATTGTTCTACTTTCGATTAAGCTTGTCCATTGATTTGTTTTACTCAATCATTACTGAGAGGATCAACTCATTCTTTTGTATCTCTTCAATTTTTTTGTGTTTGTGGATGTTCAAATACTAGCAATTTGAGCTTTTGGATAAGTGATTGTATATCTACATTCTTATTTTTAATTAATTCCTAAACAACATTAGCATCATTAGGATCAGTTACCAATCTGATAACTATGTCTTCGAAGGATTTTATTCTTGTATCCTTGGCTAAAGAAGACATTTTTTCCCTCTTCAATATGGAAATTGTTTTTCTCAACAAACTCTATAGATTATAAAGGATGATAGATGAACTAGTTAAAGTAGAATATAACATATCTCTTGTCTACCTGTGAAGATCAATCTAGTCTATGGGATTAATTTGTTTTGTGTTAAATGAAAACACAAAATTTTTGTAATAATCAATTGATTTGGCACCCTAAGAATTTGGTTCTAGGAATGTGTTGTAGTGGCTACAACCACCCTCCTAAATTTTGCCTCAACTTCATTTTGGAGCCTCCCTACCAACCATCCTTAGCAGCATGCCTTCAACAATTTAAGTACAAGTGCTCCAGTCGACTTTCAGTGGCTTACCAGCCTATTCTTGTCAACTTGTTTGTCTCCCACCCATAGGCTAACACTCCGGGACTTAACCATTTTCTGCTTGTGATGCTCACCTAGAAAATTGTGCAATTTTGGAGGGGAGCCATCCTTCCCTCCAGAAATTGTGCAATCCATCTGGGTTGCCTGATAAGCTCCAGAAATGCACAATCCAACCAGGCAGTCTTCCCTTTGAAAAATGTGCAATGCATCCCAACACTAGGCTTAATCCCAGAAATTACGCAATTCTGACTGACAGTCAGGGCTTCAATCCAGAAATTGTGCAATGCAAGAGGGACAACCAAACTTGCTTAGCCCAAAAACTGTGCAAATGTTATTCCTAGGCTTGCAGGTTGTTGCATGTACTCCCAGGTTGACTAGCTCCCTCTAGGACTGAGAAATCTTGATTTGCATGCATGGACTTCTTTTCCTAACAAAGAAAAAAAAAAAGCATCACTTGATTTTAGGGATCTATTTTTAGCAGCTGGAGATTAAATGCAACTGTCGTTTTAGAAACCTCTCGCCAAGTGTCGCTTTTTCCTAGATTAGATGCTTCAAATCTCATTCCCCACATCAATATTGGAGCTCTAACATCCCACATCGCATCTAGGAGCATTCGACACATTCAACTAAGCTTTTTCTAGGTAAGTCTGCTTTTCATGTCTTTTGTTGCTTTTTTGTCACTTTTTTCATTTCACTTTGTGTGAATGTTGTTTTCTTGGTTTTGTTGAATGCTTGTTATCATTTTAATGCATGTTAGCTTGTAGAAGCACAATTTCAATTTTTTCATTACATCTCATTGTTTTCGGATGCATGACATTGTTTCTGCACTAACAGTCATCATTGTGGTTGCTTCACACACATTCTTGTTTTCCCATTTTCTGAATCATGCTTGTTAGTGTCAGTCTTGTTTTCCTGTCACCAATGATCAAATATGCTTTTACCAAGTTTGTGAGGAGTCTCAAGGTCAAATTTTACCATGTCACTAGGTTTACAGAGTAAAATTTGGTCACTGGGTAGTTGGTCTAGGAATGATTTTATTCTTTTGGGAAAGTCACACATGCTGGTCACCTACCTCATTCAGATGAAGGTGTCATAATAAAAAGAAGGTTTTCATTATATCAGTCATCATCATCATTCCATTCAGTTTCAGGTCTTCAGTAAGTCATTAGGGTTTCAAGGTCCATCATCATCATGTGTAAATCCAGCATTAAATAAATCATGACAAGCAGCTCTTTGACATTAACTTGATGAATTTCCACAAGTTCTTCATGATTTTAGTTTCAAAGGTTCCAGGAGAAGAAGTTTTAGTGTTCAAAAAGTAAAATGCAGCTCAGGTTTCAACTCTCCAAGGTGACTCAGTCTTAAAGGTGAAAAATCAATTTTTTAAAAGGTTTGTGGGGCCATTTCTTTTCAAAATGGAAACTAACTTGCCTATATAAACCCAAAAAACCCCAAACTCACTTCATTTTCCTTCTATTCCCCTTTGTGCATCAATCTCTCTCTTCGATTGGCAAGAAAAACTCAGGTTTTTAGGCAAATTTAGCAAAATATTGAAGGTGTTGCACTTCCAGAGACTGCACTGCGCTTCTGAGGCTGGCGCTGCGCTTCCAGAGACTGCACTACGCTTCTGAGGACAGCACTGCGCTTCTAGACACTAGACTTCACTTGTGCCAGAGTAGCTCAAAACTATCGAGAAATCACCCAAATTGAAATTTCAAGATTGTAATTTGTTTTCCTACTAACCTAGACTCCTCTATAGGTAAGTACATCACTTCACTTAACTTTTTTTAGCAATATGGATTCAAGCTTAAGATTTCTTCATCTATGGTTTATAGTGAATTTATCAGGAAATGAGCTAGGGTTGACAATGGCTAGTTTAGATTTCATACGTTAAACATATAAAATTTTCATCCTACACCTTTACACATGTTTAAAATAAATTATGAACCATTGAACCAACTACAAATCACCAAAAAATAAACCCTAGCTCATTCCTAAGCAGTTTGGACAGTTTTCCTAGAAACTATGTTTTCCATTTTTCACAAACACTCCTTTCCTTCATTTCACCTCATTTGAGTTTTATGAGTTGCTCACAATCCATATCCACCTCCTAGAATTTCCCTTTCCATTTTTTCCACTCCACTTGTCCATCATTTAATTTTTCACTCATCCCTCACTATTTTTCTCATTTTCTTGCTGCTAGGGTTTCTGTCATCATGGAAGGAGATTCTTCACCAAAAAGGAAGAAACATCATAAAGGAGGAAACATTCTTAGATATGAACCTGCCAACTGTAATGAAATTAATACATCACACTTCATCAAGCAGTGTTTTGAAGATGTGAATTATCTATATTTTTGCAAAAGGGTGTGTGAAGTAGGTTTCCATGAACAGTTGATAGTTTTGGTTGCCACTCATTTGAAAGGAGAAATTGCCATTATTTTTGGGGTTGAGTTCACATTTTTAGTGGCTTCTATTTCACTTGCTATAGGGATACCAGATCATGGAGAATATTGGTTTAAGGGCATGAACTTAGATCTTGTGCATTATAGGTCCTTCTTGAAAAAACCATATAGGGAAAGCCATACACATATCATACCTTTTAGGTACATGTTGGAGAATTATGTTCCTTTGATGAAAGTTGTCATGAATTTTTTCACATATGAAGGAAGAATATCTAGATTATATGCCTATCACATCCAGCTACTAATGCACTTTACAGCTCAGAAACCTCTCAACATGTGCAACTATCTGTGTAGAAGCCTTGCCAAGATGTCCAAGAAGGTATAGGCGGAGAACAAAGAACACTATCCTAGTCTCTTTCTCCATAGTCTAATCAAGACTGTAGTGCTCCATCAACTTGCAGGGAAGAACATGACATGGGATTCTTTCTTGGAGACAACGTTGAAATGGCATGAATCCAATGTTTAAGTTCAACATTCAAGCATGCCAACACAGATAATGGAGATTGGGTCCTTAAGCAAATCAGTGGAGATTCCTAAAGCACCTAGACTTGAGGTGACTAGGATATAAAAAAGAGTAAAAAGGCTTGTGTTTACTTCTCATGGTGAGAAAGGGGCCAAGCCTTCTACATCAGCAAAACAGGGATCACTGATACAGGATAAAGATTTGATTGAGCATGAGTTTGAGTTGGTAGACTTGGAAGAATAAAATGAGCCCTCAAGTATGCAGCGCATTATCAAAGACAAAGACTTTGAGATCAGAGAACTCATGGACAACATGGCAAGGGCAAGGTTTGTCATTTCATTCCTAGAACAAGAAAACAGTAAGCTAAAGGAAAAACAACTTGTCATGGAAAAGGAGCGAGCTAAACTATTGTAGCAAGTAGGCAAGGGAGAAGCAGTTTTGGAGATAAATGAGCTTGAAGGAACTAAAGGACAAGGTAAGAAAAAGAGGCCAAAAACTAAAGGGCTTAAGAAGGCATTGAAAGAGGAGAAAAAAACACATCTTGTTGGATGAAGAACTAGAGTTAGAGGATAGAATCGCCTTAGAGGTTAATTAAGACAGTTAGTATTGGCTAGACAAGGTCAATGACCACTTGGAGAAGCTTTTGGAAAAGGCCAATAGAGACAACCAGCTACTATGGCACATGTCACATCACTACCAGGCCAAGAATATGATTTTCAATGTCAAGGTCAAATAGCTAGAAAACAAGCAAAAAGAAACCCTAAAGGACCAAAATGAGAAGGGTAACTTAGAGATGCTTGTTGAAGCATCCATGAGGGCTTAACATAACTAATTTTACAGTTCATGACCAATTTTGGAGGAATTATGAACATTTTTAGTTTTTTGGCTATTTTGGTGACTTATTCATAAATTTGGCCAGTCACAGAGGTGCAGCACCTTGGCGTTGCGATTTTTCCTCAAGAACTCAAATCACAAATGGCTTGAAGTTTTGGAAAGCCCTTAGCATCCTCTCAAAACCCATTTCTTCATATTTTCCAAATAGGGGCCAAATTTTGAGAAAAAGAAAACGTGGTCAAAAATTAGCTTTATGGACCTCTTTTTGATAGGTGATGCGCTTCTGGAGTGAACTTGGGAGAATGGATTTGAAATTTAAGGTATTCTAGAAATTGCACTTGAACATCTAGTTGAGCTTTCTTTCAAATACTCATTTGGACCTCAGGAAGGCACTTTAAAGTGGGCTCAAAGTTGGTGCTACGCTTATGAAAATTTATGTGTTTTTCATTTAAATTTCACACTATAAATTTCCTAGCTTTCAGTTTGACTTGGTCAAAGTCAATACTCTTGATGTAATTGAAGTTAGTATGAGGTTAGATGATGTAAGCATAAATAAATTGACATGATAGGTTGTTTTTTTTGTTTAATATGCCTCATTAAGGAAGAAAAATCCAAAACAAAGTCTACAAGAAGTGTTTATGTTTAACCTTCTCACTCTCACCTGTTGGTTGAGAGAATCTTGGAATCAGTTCCACCACCTAGGAATTTGACTCCTGAAGGTGGGGAAGTAGTATAATTTATTCTATATGTATCATTTCTCTTTCAGAGAGAAGGGTTGGACTTTGTGGAGCAGGCTTGTATACTTATGTTTTCTTTAGCTAATACAGGAGTAGTTGTAGCTATATTTCAGGAACTCTAGTTTAGTGAGTCTATGGTGTTTGTTTCTTCTTTATATCAGTTTTAATGGATAAATCATCACTCTTTACATGCTTTGTCTTCTTTCTATGAATTGTCTTGCATTTATATAGACATGATTCTTGATTTCAAGCTCTATTTATGTGGAATTAATAGTTGTGTTTATTTTCTTCTAAAGCTAATGAATTCATACTTTCATATGCTCATTAGTCTCTTAAAAACTCTCTAATCTATGCTACATTGAAAACATTTCAAGTATGCCATAGCCCACTGATACCTAGCTCCTTTCTATGCTTGTCTCTGCATTCCTGGATCCTAGACCTAATCCCTTGCTCTAAACCCTAGTCCAGCAAACCTTAAAATCCTAAATTCATAAATACACAAACAAAAATGCATATCTAGCCTAATTTTTTTCCCTTTAAAGTTATTCATTGATAAATATTGTGAGAGATCCATCTCTAGTTCAGTAGGGATACCTACTGAATTGAAATTGGTTTGAGGTTACCTCTTTCGATCTCCTCCTCAGCCTAGGAAATTGTAGAGGATAATAGTGCACTCACTTTTTGCATGCATCATCATTCAATCTTATTTGCACTCAGCTTCGCCATGCATTTAGAACCTTTCATGTTTTCAGTCTCCCATCGGCACGTCTGGGTTGCCTAGGCCCAGACCTTACCTTGTCCAGTTAGCAATGCACATTTATGAGAGTGAAGGCTCTGCCTTCCTCCCAGAAAATGCGCAAATATGGCCCATAACTGGCCTCCAGGCTTGCTTTACGCAATTCTGGGAGGCAGTGCCTTGTTGGCCCCAGAAATTGCGCAATTCAGTTTTTTTGGGTTTGCAGTCCTTGTTGACTAAAAATTTGCATTGCGCAATTTCACTCCTCAGCAGGCCAGGCTAGACTGTGCATTACATAGTTTCAACAGCCAGTTAGCCTCCTAATAGCTCGGATTGTGCCTTACACAGTTTTGGCAGTTAGTCTCCCAAACTCCTGGTGAAAATTATGCAATCTTCCCACTCAGTCACCCAGGTATCTTGCATGTCAGTCCTCAAAGTTGTGTTGGTTTTCAACTGAAATACTTCTTTCCATGAGTGTTGTTATGTCTCCAGGTATCATAGGTGTTTGTCCATCTCTCAACAGTACTGGTACAATGGCCTCCAAGAGAGCAAGGTCAAAGGACACCGTCGAAAGTGCAACTGGAGATGAAATTAAGCAAGTGTCTATGAGCTTGCCTATCTATGAAGACACCAAGATGTTTGTAGACAAATATATCAAGATGAAATGGTAGGAATGCAATGATACATTCTCGAGAAAATTTGAGGAAAATCTGGAAGACCACAGGGTCTATGTCAACATTCACAAGTCTGGCTTGTACTGGATTTCATGCAAGTACCCTGCATTTCCATGCACGGACATGATCCACTGGATTGTCTTGCATACTGATCCAGAGATAATGGTGCTAAGAAGTGCCAGTGGAACACAACTTTCTACCTTTAGGGAGAAGGACTTTTAGGAGATGTATCACTTGCTACAGCTAGTCATCACAATGGAGAAACCTTTCAGCAGACCCAACAGTAGTGCAAACTCAAGAGATACCTTAAAGAGGTGGGTGAAAGAGACAACCAAGTTCAGGACAACACCCAACCAAGTTTAGAAGATGAAGATACTATGAAATGCATATCAATACTTGGTCATCTTTGAATGCTGCTTATATGGCCAAAAGAGCATAGAGACCTTCCCGCAAAGTTGGGTGATCATGTTGGATCAACTGGCAAGCAAAGGAAGACCTTCCAATTGGTCTGACATGTTGGCTCTTAGGTTGAAGGAACAAGTAACAGAAGCCCGACATCTGCCCAAGGGTCAACAAGTGAAGATATACATGTCCACTTACATACTGGATGCAGTTCGTGCCCGTCAGTAGTTCCCAAGCCTGAGTTGGGCATGGACACCTTTAGAAACCTCTGTGGACACTTATTGTAGATTGTTATCCAAATGCAACTTCAGTGGAGTTATCATATAGTTATCAGACCACTTCATCACCCCCATGTACAAGATGATCTTTGAGAAGGATCCACCTTGCATGTCACAGGCAAAAATGGAGGCATTGATCGACATAACAGATTGGTATGCCTCACCCCATGGCACTTTCATATGAATGTACAATGTGGAGAAGGCTACGCATGTCTTATTGAAGTTTTCCATGGACAAGCTCATCATGCAAGAAGTATCGCATCACATCTCAATAGGGTTGTTAGCTAGACTCCACAGGAATAAGAAGGCACCTTGGCTCGCTCTTCCTTTGTGGATTGGGTTGTATGAGATACGAAATCTCAAGTATGATGAGGCTGAGACAAAGGAATTCAAAAGATTCACCTTCGGCACCAGAAGTTTCAATTTGTATGACCCAAATTGCTTAGTGAAGGACCACTGTATGAGAGTGCAATATCCTTGGATCGATGGGGCGTGTCATTGGCCTGAGGAAGAACCATGGAGATATTGTTATCACTCCTCCAAGCTTAATGAACTGGTCACATAGTTGTAGAATGGTTATTAAAGCATAGGGAAGCAACATCTCAGAGAGAAGCATCATCAGCAGTAGTAAAGGGTAGCAGACCTGCGCCTAACAAAGGCAAGAGAAAGGTTTTTGAAAGCATAGAGGTAGAACAAATATGCAAGTTCAAAGCATATCCACTTGTGTTGAATGTAGCTTCGGAGATTGAGGCTAAGAGGTGATAGCATGACAAGAGGAACGTGCAAAGGCTAAGAGAGAAATAGAGGATGAAGGAAACAAAAAAGGAGTTGTAGGAGTTGAAGCAGCAACTATGGGAAGAACAGGGGTTGCGTAGAAGAGAGAAGCAAGCGCAGTAGAGACAGGTACAGTAGGAGGCGCAACATGCATAGATTGATGAAACTGTGGCCATACAGTTTATATATTCATCCGTGCAGCTAGAATAAAGGAGACAGGGTGCATAGTTGCAAGAGCAGGAATTAGCTCAAGAGATTGAACAAATGCTAGAGCAGATGGACATGGATATGGTGCGGCCAAAGTCATATCAGGATATTGACCTCATGCCTTAGAAAAAAGAGATCACCCCACAGACTCCACCACATCCGAAAGAAGAGAAAGTCCCAAGTGATCAAGGATACATAGAAATCCTTGAAGACAATCTTGAGGCGGAGTTGTACAACATATCTTTCGACGAGTCACAACATAGAGTTGTGCAGTCACGCAAAGTGCCTACTCCGGATGTCCACATATCTCCTACATAGTTTGAAGAACGATTGATTGTATTTGATGTTCACAAGCATCCAGAAGCACTGGCCGATGCTACCAAAGCATATGTTGAAGACACCAGCTCGAGTGTTAGATTCTTGATAGCGGAGAATGAGCGTATGGCTAAGGAGTTAGAAGAGGCCAAGCAGGGAGGAGAACAGGTTACAACATCTACCTGAGCAGAGTTGAGGAGAGTGATACTGGATGAAGTATCATCTCTCAAGGTAGTCATAGGGAAGTTATACTCCAGATTCATCACCGTGCATAAGTTAGTTGTCCATCTCAATAGTTAGTAGAAACGTTGTGCTAGGAAAGCACGCATCTTATCAGATATGCACAATGATGACGATCACATGCAAACATGGACAATAAGGTACAAAGGGGCCCCATTGCACTTTCCAAAGATGATGAAGCCAAAGGAGATAGAGTTGAACACATGCATCGTGAGTCAGATCCAGAACTATGAGGAACTCCCATAGCTCATCACCAGTTTGCAGGCTTCACATGCACAGGTGTTCAGAAGCATGGATGTCATTGTGTGCATGCACGCGATCCCATCCATTTGCAAAATCATCGAGGCGAAGTCAAATAACCAAGTCCGACTGCAGCTGGACATGTACTTTGATTAGTTAATGCGCATAGCCACCAATGCATACTTGGAGATCAACGGAGACACTATGCATCAATATGTTGCTTGTCTCATTGCACTCAAGACTATTATGCACATGTTATTAGACGATTTGGACAGAGGTGCCAAATCAGTGTAACCAGATGCAACAGAAGCAAGAGTGCACTTTTAGATGGCTGTCATCATTGAGCATGCGGAAACCATAACAGGCTACCTAGCTTGGCATCAGTTCGACACTGCCGATCATCGCGAGGATGTAGAAGAGTTGGTCTTCCCATAGTTGTTTGAGTCTTAGTGATATCTTGCATGGTTTTCTCAAGCCTATTTTGTCTCACATTGATACATGTGAAAATTGTAATGTAACATATTGTAACAGTTAAAGACCAAGTGTCGATAGTAGAATGTAATAGTCATGTAGTAATTGAAGAGTCATGAGATTAGGTGAAGAGTCACAAAGGGGAATGTCAAGGATCACCCCACCCTTTACTATTTATAGAACCTCATAACTCATTGTACAGGTTTTTGGGAGCCAAGCTTCCTATAGGTGTAACCTAGAGAAATCTTTGAGTGTATTGTAACGAGCATTGACTTCTCCACAGTACAGAGCTAGTATAGCTCATTGGAGGAACAGGCAACAATGACTGTAACGTTTTGCTTTTGGGATTACTGGTTGGTCATACTTCTATGTATGATTGGATATTTCACTTTCTTAATATAACAGAGCCAACACATTTCATACATATGTTTTCATTGTAATTCAACTATCTTGGTTACTTTAATGATATATGTAGTTGTTGTTTACGCATGTATGTATGGTATTTTATGTATATGTTTTGTATGAATCTTATCAAAATGTGTTGTTTGCATAACCATCACTTTTGATCATTGGCTAACCTGCTTTCCAGCTTGTGATGTCTTGATGTTCGTGTGTTCCCTTTCAAGCTACGTTCTATCACATGTTTCTAAGGGGCGCACTCATCCCTCGTTCTATGTGTTAGAGCCTATCACGTACCTTCCTTGACTTGTTGCACATGTCACACCCTTGCTACCAACAAGGACATCTTACTCACCTCTATGCACAAATACGGTCAAGGTGATACCGTACTACCCACTGCTGGGAATCCTACACCAAACAGTCTAAGGTCTAGTTAGGACTTCTTACTGGGGAGATCCCTTGACATGTTGGTGGGTTCATCACCGTCAACATTTCTGGCGCTAGAAGGAGGGCTAGATGACAAGCTGAGTCCTCACATCCTGTTTTGAATCTTCACACATCTGTCATGGATATCATTAGAATCCTCCCTCCATGATGTCTGTCCAATGTTGAACCTGTCGACATCACGAGGGAGTTTTATGATCTCTTGTCGAAATTCACATACAATGGTGAAGGCAAAGTGGCCTGGCCTGAGTACTTACATGACTTCCTTGCATTCCTTGAGGATGCAGATGAGTTCAATGAAGTCGAGGTCAGCTTGCTTCTTTCACACACACTTCGTGAATCACCACAACGATGGTGCCACAACCTTCCTCACGATTGTGTGCACCCACTTAAGAATTTTTGTGATCTAATTGAATATACTTTCCATCATTTTGATCCCGAACCTCTTGACAAAAAATCGTTAAAACAATGGAAGACTCCACATGAATCACCTATGGATTTTTGGTAGCGCTTCCGTGTACTTTAGTTTGAAGCTCTAAAAACCCAGATGAAATTCCAATATCTTTGGGACAGATTCAAATATTTCCTTCACAAATCATTCTATCCCAAGATGAACTTGAATTTCAAACCCCGCTTAACATACTTCAGTGATGGAGTTGCACAATCACAAGCAGACATAGTCACTGTCACAGGTGACTGTCTGCCTTCCCCTCATCAAACAACTCCACCACCACATAGTGGCATGGGAGAACATGCACACACGTCTTTTCAAATGTCATATCCTTCGAGCATCACTTCTCTAAATTTTCACGCAGATTTGGTTGTGAAGCCCATGGGTTGTCACATTCATTTGTTACCTCATCCTATGTCTTCACATTCTGTTGATCCTCCAAATTGCATTGTCTTGTGTTCTTCCATTCCAGACTCTACACCTATTGTGAACGAGGATCCACCAATGGAGTTGGTGTTGAACAACCAACCTGTGTTGTCATTTATGATGAGTATGAATGGGAACCTAAACATCAACCTATGGCAAAGGATGATCTCCTTTTGTCCATGCCTCCTCTGCTTTTTCCTGGCATCTTTGGTGATTCTTCTATCTCTTATTTTCCTTGTGTAAATCCATCCATGGATGCACTCACTACTAATCATTCGCAAAACACACCCGATATCCGTCCATTATTCGACAACAGAGAGGACAAATTATTCATTGAAAATCCACTTGATCTTTCATCTACTTTTTCCGAAAATGCAGAGGGTGAATATTCTTGCCTCTCATCTACCCCTCTATTTGATTTATCTAATCATGAGAATACCGATGAAATCATCCATTTTTCTTATCATAGTTATTGCGATCCATTTACTCACATATTCAATCACAATGATGATTCTATCATTGTTGATCTTTCAAAGCAACCTGTTTATGATGATCTATCTGTCGACGAAGTCTAAACCCCGCAGGTTGTTGAGGCAATTCAGCTCGAGATGATAGTTATGTCAGGCCCTCATTGTCTTGAGGTTGGTTTCACTTCCAATCAAGAAATTTTTGAAACACCCAAGGCTCCTCATCACTCATCTGTATGCATTAAAGATCAATCCAACAAATGGATTTCACTTTTTCCACTTGAACTACATGATCCCATCGCTCGTGCATTGGATGAATCTTACACAGCAAGAACACTTGTGTGATGCAATTTGTCTATGTTTCTCGCGTTTTCTTGCATGTCACAGTCAAGAGAGTGCATATGCTTAACATATGCACATAGTGTAGCACAACACCATGGCAATTCCACAGAGTACATGTCATGCACTTTCACTTTTTCCTTTTCTATGGATGCATTTAAACTCAGAGTGTGTTTGTCTTCATTGTTATATCTTTCATGTTTACTAGTTCACCTGAATATGTTGTTCGTGAACCATACCTTCACCAACATGGGTCAACCAATGTGTCGATGGTTGCATTAGAAGTATCACTTTATGTGAGTAGACCCATGCATTGTTAGCTTAGGAGTAGGAGTAGTGTTTGCTTTTGTCTTCTTTGCTTACATGCACATTTTCTTCCTTGCTTTGTTATTTGTTTTCTTGCCTTCTTGCTTTTCTTATTTTCTTTGAGTTCTCATTTTCTTCTGCTTTATGTTTTTTTTGTTTGTTTGTTTTCTTACATTCATAGGTTAGTTTCACATGAAACCATTCGCGACTCTTGAAACAGGCAAGGTGAAACACAAGAGGACTTGTGAAACTATCAATACTTGGTTATATATTGTCCCATCTCTATATGAAGTACTTATTGTATTCATTCAATGATACACTAATGGAAAATACGTTCTGTTGGAAGTGAACCTTGGTGAAAACACAAGGCTTGCACGCTAACCAGTATCACCTACTCTAGTCAATTGTTTCGAGTTAACCCTTGTCAGCTCAGTCAAGTAGAGTAAGGTGAGGGTGAAAACCTTAACAAGTATGTCAGAGGTATATACAAAATATTTATATGAAGGAACAACCTCTTCTACTCTCAATAAGTCAAGATCCCTCTTCTGCCTCTGCAATAAATAAGTGTTATGCATAGTTCTTGAAAAAATGAAAAATGAAAATGTGAAAATTTTGAAAAATGAATAAGTTGAAAGAAGAGAAAGGATTCATACACATAGAGGTGATGCAAGTAACTCCACCGTGGTACTGACCAGGCTCGGTGGAAGTGGAGCGATGCTTGTGTTCCTACGTGACTCCGTCGGGGTACTGTCGAGGCCTACAGGCAGTGGATAAACACCAGAGATGAAACTTAAACTCTAACTATCATATTGGTTATGCACTAATATACCCCTCATCCCCAATAGAAACAACTGTGTTGACTTGGCTTGGAATGTGTGTTGACCGACCAAAAGCATGGAAGGTGCTACATCATTCAATCAAGCTAGTATGGAAACCATGATGATCTAAGAACTGAACAATACTTCCGGAGGAGTTAGACTTTCTTTTCATGAAACAAGGTCCATTAAGAGAGCTAGAGTTCTACCAGTGTGTCACCAAGTGTTGTAGCGGCTACAACCACCCTCCAAAATTTTTCCTTAGCTTCGTTTTGGAGCCTCCCAGCTAACCATCCTTAGCAGCATGTCTTGAACTATTCAAGTGCAAGTGCTCCAGTCGAGTTTCAGTGGCTTACCAGCCTATGCTTGTAAACTTGTTTGTTTCCCACCTACAAGCTGGCACTCTAGGACTTAACCATCTTCTGGTTGTGACGCTCACCTAGAAAATTGCACAATTTTGGAGGGGAACTAGCCTTCCCTCCAGAAATTGTGCAATCCATCTGGGCTGCTTGATGGGCTCCATAAATGCACAATCCAACCAGGCAGACTTCCCTCTAAAAATTAAGTAATGCAGCCCAACACTAGGCTTCATCCCCAAAATTGAGCAATTCTGATTGACAACCAGGGCTTTAGTCCAGAAATTGTGCAATGCATGAGGGACAACCAGACTTGTTCAGCCTAGAAACTACGTAAATGTCATTCCCAGGCTTGTAGGATATTGCATGTACTCCGAGGTTGACCAATTCCCTCTAGGGCTGAGAAATCTTGATTTGCATGCATGGGATTCTTTTCTCAAAAAAAAAAAAGAAAAAAAAATCCCTTTATTTTAGGGATCTATTTTTAGCAGGTACAAGTTACATGCAAAAGTTGTTTTTGAAACCTCCTGCCAAGTGTCGCTTTTTCCTAGATTTGTGGCATGTGTGTCATAAGCCTTGATCTTATCAAAACAATTTATTTGAGGCTTCAGAGCTCATTCCTCACATCGATCTTGGAGATCTGACATCCCACATCGCATCTAGGAGCATTCGGCACATTCAACTCAACATTTTCTGAGTTAGTCTGCTTTTCATGTCTTTTGCTGCTTTTCCGTTTCTTTTTGTATTTCCCTTTGTGTGAATGATGTTTGCTTGGTTTTGTTGAACACTTGCTGTCTTTTTAATGCATGTTAGCTTGCAGAAGTATTGTTTCAATTTTTCATTGCATCTCACTACTATCGCATGCATGACACTTTTTTTGCTCTAACGATCACCATTGCGATGGATCACTTCATATACATGCTTGTTTTCCCATTTTCTAAATATTGCACTCACTTTTTGCATGCATGATCATTCACTCTTGTTTGCACATAGCTTCACCATGCATTAAAAACCTGTCATGTTTCCAGTCGCCCGTCGGTGGGTTTGGGTTGCCTTAGCTTAGACCTTGCCTTTCCCAGCTAGCAATGCACATTTTTGAGAGTGAAGTCTCATCCTTCCTCCCAAAAAATGCACAAATTTGGCCCAACACTAGCCTCCAGTCTTGCTTTGCGCAATTCTGGGAGGCAGTGCCAGTTTGATGGGTTTGTAGTCCTTGCTGACTGAAATTGCACATTGTGTGGTTTCAATCCTCAACAAGCCAGCCTGGACTATGCACTGTGCAGTTTCAGCAGTCAGTCAGCCTCCTGATAGCTTAGACTGTGCCTTGTGTAGTTTTGGCATTCAGTCTCCTAGCCTCTCGATGAAAATTTCACAATCTTTCCAATCAGTCACCTGGGTATGTTGCATGACAGTCCTTAAAGTTGTGTTGATTTGTAACTGACAGATTTCTTGCCATGAGTGATGCTATGTCTCCAGGTATCACAAGTGTTCATCCATCTCGCATCAATACAGGTAAAATGGCCTCCAAGAGAGCAGGGTCAAAGGACATCGTCGAAAGTGCAACTGGAGATGTAGTTGAGCAAGTGTTTATGAGCTTGACTATCTACAAAGACACCAAGCTATTCATAGAAAAATATAGCAAGATGAAATGGAAGGAAATAAATGATACATTCTTGGGCACATTTGAGGAAAATTTGGAAGAATGTAGGGTCTATGTCAACATTCACGAGTCTGTCTTGTACCGGAGTTCATGCAGGTATCCCGTGTTTCCATGTGCACACATGATCCATTAGATTGTCTCGCATACTGATCCAGAGACAATGGTGCTGAGAAGTGCCAATTGAACACAACTTGCTACCTTTACGGTGAAGGAATTTCAAGAGATGTATCACTTGCCAAAACCAGTGATCACAATGGAGAAACCTTTCAGCAGACCCAACAGTAGTGAAAACTCAAGAGATATCTTGAAGAGCTCGATGAAAGAGCCAACCAAGTTTAGGAAACACCCAACCAGGTTTACAAGACGAAGATACTACGGAAGGCATATTAGTACTTGGTCATCTTTGCATGCTGCTTATATGGCCAAGAGAGCACAAATACCTTCCTACAAAGCTTGGTGATCCTGTTTGATCAATTGGCGAGTGAAGGAAGACCTTGCAACTGGTCCAACATGTTGGATATCAGGTTGAAGGAACAAGTAACTGAAGCCCGACATCCTCCCAAGGGTCAATAAGAAAAAATATACATGTTCACTTACATACTAGATGCAGTCTGTGCCCGTCAGTAGTTCCTAGGCTTGGGTTGGGCATGGACACCTTCAGAAACCTCTGTGCACACTTATTGTAGATTTTTCTTTGAATGCAGATTCCATGGAGTTATCATATAGTTATCATACCAATTCGTCACCCCATTGTACAAGATGATCTTTGAGCAGGATCCACCTTGCATGTCGTAGGAAACAATGGAGGCATTGATCAACATAGCAGATTGGTATGCCTCATCCCTTGGCACCTTCATACGTATGTACAACACAGAGAAGGGTCCACATGTTTTACCGAAGTTTTCCATGGACAAGCTTGTCATGCAATAAGTATCCTATCACATCCTAACAGGGTTGTCATCTATACTACACAACAAGAAGGCGGCACCTTGGCCCGCTCTTCCTTTGCAGATCAGGTTGTATGAGATATAGAATCTCAAGCATGTTGAAGCCAAGATGGAGGAATTCAAAAGATTCACCTTTGGCACCAGAAGTTTCAATCCGTATGACCCACATTTCTTAGTGAAGGACCATTGTATGAGAGTGCAACATCCTTGGATCCATGGGGCGTGTCATTAGCCTGAGGAAGACCCATGGAGATACTGTTATCACTCCTCCAGGATCAATGAATGGGTCGACATAGTTGTAGAGTAGTTAGAAAAGCAGAGGGAAGCAACATCATTAACATCAGCAGAGGGTAGCAGACCGATGCATGCAAAGGAAAGAGAAAGGTTATTAACAATGAAGAGGGAGAACAAAGATGCAAGTTAAAAGCAGATCCACTTGCTTTGAAAGTAGCTTTGGAGATTAAGGCTAAGAGGCGACAACACGATAAGAGGATCGCGCAAAGGTTAAGAGAGAAATAGAGGATTGAGGAAATAGGAAAGGAGTTGTAGGAGTTGAAGCAGCAAATATGGGAAGAACAGGAGTTGCATAGAAGAGAGAGGGAAGAGGAGTACATACAAGTACAACAGGAGGTGCAACATCCACAGATTAATGAAACTACACCCATACATGTTATAGATTCATTTGAGAAGCTGGAACAAAGCAGACAGGGTTAGTAGTCATAGGACAAGGACTTATCTTAAGATATTGAAAAAATTCTAGAGCAGATGGACATGGATATGGTGCAGCCAGAGTGAGATCAGGATATTGACCTCATGCCTCAAAACCAAGAGGGCACCCCATCGGCTCCACCAGATCCAGAAGTAGTGACTCACTTACTCACCTCCATCACCCATACCATACCTTCCCAACCGATTAAGGAGACACAAAAATCCTTGAAGACAATTTGGAGGTAGAGATGCACAACACATATTTCGACAAGTCACAACACAGAGTTGTGCAGTCGTGCAGAGTGCCTACTCCGGATGTCCACATATATCTTGTGTAGTTTGAAGAATGAGTGATCGTATCTAATGTGTGCAAGCATATAGCAATACTGTTCGATGCTACCAAAGCGTATTCTGAAGCCACCAGCTCAAGTGTTAGATTCTTGATAGCTGAGAATGGGCATATGGATAAGGAGTTACAAGCAGCAACTAGGGAGGAGAATAGGTTACAACATCCACCAGAGTAGAGTTGAGGAGAGTGATAATAGATGAAGTATCCTCTCTCGAGGCAGTGATGCAGACATTGTACTCCAGATTCATCATCGTGCATAAATCAGTTCTCCATCTCAACAGTTGGCAGTAACATTGTGCCAGGATAGCACGCATCTTGTCAAATATGCACACTATTGTCAATCGCATCCAAACATGGACAATGAGGTACAAAGGGGCCCCATTGCACTTTCAAAAGATGATGAAGCCAAAGGTGGTAGAGTTGAAGGCATGCATCCGGAGTTAGATCCGAAACTATGAGGAACTCCTGCATCTCATCACCTGTTTGCAGGCTTCACATGAATGGGTGTTCAAAAGCATGAATGTCATTGTGTGCATGCACCCGATCCCATCCATTGGTACACCCAACGAGGTGAAGTCAAAGAACCAATCCCGACTGGAGATAGACATGTACTTTGATGAGTTGATGCGCATAACCACCAACGCATACTTGGAGATCAGTGTAGACACTATGCATCAGTATGTTGCTGGTCTAACTACACTCAAGACTAGGATGTGCATGTTATTAGACGAGTTGGACAGAGGTTCCAAATCAATGTACCTAATGCAACAGAGTCAAGAGTGCGCTTTCAGTAGGATGTCACCATTGAGCATGTGAACACCATAATGGACTACCAAGATTGGCATCAGTTCGCCATTGTCGATCATCGCAAGGGTGTCGAAGAGTTTGTCTTCCCATAGTTGTCCGAGTCTTAGTGATATCTTGCATGACTTGCTCAAGTCTATTTTGTCTCACATGTGTACATTTGAAAATTGTAATGTAACATATTGTAACAGTGAAATACCAAGTGTCGATAGTAGAATGTAACAGTCATGTAGTAGTTGAAGAGTCATGAGGATAGGTGAAGAGTCACAAAGGGGAATGTCAAAGGTTGATGAGCCTCATCATTGGGTAATTATATGGGCCTTAATTCACCTCATAGCTTAGTCAAACCAACTATTCTCATAACTTATTGCATACTTTTGATTATATTTTGTTTATGAGATGAGTTAGAGTTGGATATTTTGCTTTGTGGTCTAATGTGCATTTAATGTAGGATTCAAGAATAAAAGCAAGGAATTTTGGCAAATACCATGGTCAAAACTCAAATGGGACAAGGGAGAGGGATTATAGGAGGTAAATCCTCCTCATTTACTACCCCTCCATTCGAATATTCCTCCATCATCTCGGAGTGTAAACAACCAAATCATGAGGACTAGAAGGCAGTCGAGCAAGTGAAAGACAAAGCACCAGTCTATCTCGAGTTTGAGAGCCGAGACTCACTAATTTTAAGGAAGTCGTTGAAGACTTCAGATGTATAAGTAGAGAGGCCTAGGACAATAAGAGGATTCATATTTTTGATTGTAAAACTCTACTCTATTTTCGAGTTGCAGGACTTGTGACAGTTTTTTATGTAATCCATTGTTTTGGTAATAAGAATGAGTTTGTTTTGAGCCAACATTGAGTTAACTTAGATGGCTGAAGCTCTTTGGTTAGGGCCCAACCCTAGTAGCCAAGGCTCCTCCTTATTGTACATTTATGCTAGTATAGATTCACAGTTTAATTGTTCATTTGCTTAGTAGATGCATTTCCATTATAGCAGTGTAGCTTAGATTGGTTGTGTGATAGTTTGCTTCCATTTGTGCCTTCTTTCATGTAGCAAGTTAGAAAGGAGAAAAAGGATCACCATAAGGTTATCAGCAAGTGTCTTGGCCTCACTTCCTCACTCTAGGACCATGACTTGAGGAAGGGACTCTTTAGCAGCCCCAAAAACACAGATTTCTAGTTCTTGCATGAGATTTGGAGTTTGTTGTCTTTGATTTAGTATTTGGTTCATGTTGCAAGGTAGATTTCATTGTCATATTTTTCCATCTCCATTTCTGCAATAAGATCTCACTCATGCTTTCATTCCCTTCAGCAACTTTCTTCATGCATAATATAGGCAATTGATTCATGCTTTTCTAGTTTATGAAAATGTATCTTGTTGCATAGTTCTTGGAAGACACACATGTTTTAAGCAAAGTAGGTACTTCAAGAGGAGACTTAGACTTCATCACCAACAGCCACCTTCCACTTCATCCACCTTAGCCATCTCTTCTTCCACCATCACCCTCACTATTTTTTTTTATCATTTTTCATTGAAATTTCCCTAGTTACATTGAGCGAGTCTAGCCATCTCTTATCTTCGATATTGACTCCTGAGTGCTCCTAGAAATTCTAACACCCCATTCCACTCATCATACACATTTCCAAAGCTTCCCAACATCTCCAATGCCTCACAATTAGCTCTCGACTGTATCCTGTAGGTTGCCTGTAATTCTTACAGGATCATCCTGTAGATTTCTAGTACATCCTGTAGGTTTTCCTGAAACGACCTGTTTTGAGGCCAAATTGATGGGAAACCTCTAGGAAGTCACACAAAGCCTACTAGGACCCTTCCACACCATCCAACCACTCCATAAACCTTCTAGCTATCCTCCATCATCTTTCATTCACCTGTCACATCCACAAGAACAATTAATTTGCATACTTGATATTGCCTAGAAAAACCAAAAAAGTGAAAATAGATTTCGTTTAGCTTTTTGCTTACACACTAGTATGGTTTGATGCTCTTTACTTATGCAGCTTAGACAGTAGCATTTGTTTAGTGTTGATTTAGCAATTTTTCTTAGCATAGTTGTTTAATTGGTTAATTAAGATATGGTGTGATTTAGCATTACATGTCATTTTCTTCATTACTGCAGTAGATTATCTCTCTTAGAGTAGATTTTCTCTTCCTCCATAAAAAAAATCAAGCTTCTTCTTACTCTATAGAAGTCTGGCTTGGAACCCCTGGGGTCTCTCGCTGGACGAACAGTGACAACAGGCAGGACCTTCACTTTTACTTATGCAAACAACACTATCACCTCCAATTTTGTATGAACCTTGGGTTGATAAGTAAAGCTGGTAGCCCAAGAGTTGCAACATCCTTGCTACAATACTGGCACTCATCACTTTTTGGTGCCGTTGCCAGGGAGGTGTATGAGTAGAATGTGATTAATGTTTTCTTTTCTTCTACTTCTTGTTTTCAATATTTCGTTGTCAGTTTATTTCTACAAAAGTAATCTAGTTGCTTCTTTTCTTTCATTGTCCATTATCTACTTTCCTTTCCATTATGCAAGTAGGATTTCAATTCAGCAAGTAGCTTTTTCATTCTGTCAGTGATTTTCATTCAATCAGAAATTTCATTTCTGCAAGTACTTTCCAGTTTAAAAAAAATACAAAACCAACCCAAAAACATTTCCTTTCATGCCTCGTAGGAATAGGGACAACCTAGGAAAATTTTTGCCAAATACCCCCACTACATCCAACAGTCAACCTTCTCTCTTCTTCGGTGGCTATGAACTAGAGGAACCTTTAGGTGAGCAACCTGGCATATTTGAAGAACCTACAGGGGAAGATGAAGAAGAGGAACCCATTCCTACTGAACCAACGGCTGAAAATCGAAATGATAGAGGGAATAGAGAGAGAGTTGAGGGTGCCTTCCCCATCAGTGAAACCAACAGGGACACTAAGATGAAAAATATAAGCCCCTCTGCCCTACCTCATTTCCATGGCTTAACCACAGAGGACCCCAACACTTTCCTATTTGAGTTTGATGTTATATTCCGAACCTATGACTATACAGATGATGAGCAAAAGTTAAAACTATTTCCATCTACCCTCAAGGATGCAACATTCCGCTGGTTCATGGGCTTACCTGGAGATAGCATCACAAATTGGGCTCAGATGCAGTAGGATTTTAACAACAAATATCGGTACTACTGTAGGTCAAAGGATACTAAAGAATAATTTTTCAAGATGACCATAGGCCAGGATGAATCCTTAGAAGACTACGAAGAAAGATTCCATCTCAGTTACAAAAGGTCCAGGTGCACACTTGACCCTGAGTAACTAAAGTTGGTCCTGCTCAGGGGAGTAAGAGAAGATCTTCTGGATACCTTAAATTTGTTAGCAGGAGGAGATATCTACTAATTACCCTATGAGGATATCAAGATTTCCTTTAGAAATCATTCTAGGGTGGCCAGGTAAAAGGGTAAGGGTAGTCAAACTATGGCCAGTACATCATCTTCCAACTCATCCATCAAGGGTGAAATTGGAAATATGCTAGCATATTTCAAAAGTGAGATGCTGCAAACCCTTGCCTTGCAAATGGACACCATGAACATTAAAAGGAAGCAATAGGAAGCAAAGAGAGCCTTGGCCATCTTTTGTCCTAGATGAACTCGGAGGCATCCTAGGAACGAATGTCCATTGAACTTTATTGAAATTTACTCGGTCTGTGAAGAAAACCACTCCACAAATAAGTGCCCTTCTTTACCCGGACTCAAAGTTGTATATCAAGGAGTTGAAGGGGTCACTGAGCAGCTTTGTCACATTAACCAAAGGAGACCTTCTGGGCCTAGACCATACCAACAAGGCATGCAAGGGTCATCCCATGCATATTACAACCCCAACCAAACCACAACTATACCTTCTTGGGGACCCCCTACTCATCCTTCCTGGTCTACACCCCCTACTTGGTCCTATGCATCTCTGTATCATTGCCAACTAGCCAGCCAACCATTTCCACCTTACGCTCTGCTACAACCTCAATGGAATACACCACTCCAAGGGTGGAGGCCCTAATACAAAATTGCCCCAGCTCTATTGCCTCCACCACCTGCCCAACCGCAACTCCTACACCCTGCTCCACCCAAACAACCCCAGGTGCCTGCCCAGCCAAATCTGAACCTGAAAAATAGGCAGGCTCTACAATTATACAGTGGAGAGACATCATATCCAGCATATGTTGTGGAAATCCAGGAGATTAACCTAAGATCTGGGAGTGTTCTCCCAAATAATCAACCTCCCCCTCTACTTAGGGAGGTTAAGGAAGAGAGAGAGGAAAGCAACCTTAAGTTAAATCGACCCTTTCCTGAGAGATTAGCCCAACCACTCCAGCCTACCCCAGAAGAAACTAAACTTCTGGGAGAATTGAAAAATATATGTGTAAAGATCCTGCTTCTCCAAGCAATAAAAGATGTTCCCATTTAAAACAATTTGACTAAGGATAAATGCTTCAGGCATCCAAGGAGGTGAAAAAGGGATTCCCCTACCCTTAATGTCATTTTGCAGTTGTCTGACTTAATGCTGGGGCAAGTAATATGTCCAAAATATTTGGACCCTGGAATTCCTGTAGTAGATATTGCACATCAATGGAACCATTGTCCTACACACTCTTATCGATCTTGGGGCTGCCATTAATGTGATGAACAAGGACACCATGCTCAAGCTCAACCTCCAATGGTCACTGAGGAAGACCACAACAGTTCTACAACTTGCAGATCATTCCACAGTAACCCCTGAGCGAATTGTGGAGGATGTGATGGTCTCCATTGACTCTTTGGAGTACCCTGCAAATTTTCTAGTTCTCCAACCTAAGGCTAAGCTTATTGGTCATCCTCTCATCCTTGGGAGGCCATGGTTGGCCACAGCCGATGCTTACACCAGCTGCAGAGTGCGTAGTATGACCATCAAGAACGAGCATATGTCCAAGCAGTTAGTCCTATACCCTCCTGCTCAACCATCTCTAGAGCATGATTTACCTTTATGGTTGGAGGAGGAGGAAGAAGATGAGGTTTATTCTGCCCAAATTTATGCTTTGGAATCGACCATGGGAGGAGGACAGCAAGATGAGGATCACTTGATTGAACACTTGCTCCAAATTCAAACTCTTGGTTCATTATAATTAGAAGAAGATGTAAGGGAAACCCAGAACAATCATCCAATTGACTTATTCTTGGCCGATTCCAACCCACTCCATGTCAAAACCATAGACTTTGGCCCAACGAAAACCTTGAAAATTAATCCATCTCTTTCTACTCTTGAAGAGGAGAATCTATGCAACATGTTAAAGGAAAACCTAGAAGCCTTCGCTTGGAGTTACAAGAAAATGAAGGGAGTACACCCCTTAGTGTGTACTCACCACATATACATCAAAGAAGGTTGCAAGCAAGTCCGGTAACCACAAAGGAGGATGAATCCAGCGCTTAAATATATAGTCAAAGAAGAACTACAAAAGCTGCTAGATGCAGGATTCATTTACCCTATCTCTGACAGTGAGTGGGTCTCCCCTTTAGTGTTAGTACCCAAGAAAAATGGTAAGTGCAGGATTTGTGTCGATTACAGGGAGTTGAACAAAGCCACAAAGAAGGATCATTTTCCTCTACCCTTCATTGACCAAGTGCTAGATGGCCTGACAGGGAAAAAGTTTTTTTCCTTTCTAGATGGATTCAGTGGGTACAACCAAATCCTAATGTTACTAAAAGACCAGGATAAGACCACATTCACCTATCCTTGGGGCACTTTTGCTTATAGGGTCCTTCCTTTTGTCCTATGCAATGCTCCTTCCACTCTCCAAAGAGAAGTCTTGATTATTTTCACCGAATTAGCCCATGATGCGATGGAAATTTATATGGATGATTTTACACCTTATGGTTGTGATTTTCAAGAAGCCCTAACTAACCTAGGCAAAGTACTGCACAAATGCATTGAAATAAACCTGTCACTCACTCCTGAAAAATGTGAATTCTTAATGATTGAAGGGACTATGCTAGGTCATTCAATATCTCAGCAAGGACTGCAAGTGGACTCGAACAAAATAACCATCATCCAAAGGGTCCCACCTACTAAAAATCAGAGAGATTTTAGGAGTTTCTTAGGGTTAGCTAGATACTACCAAAGGTTCATAAATGACTTTAGCAAATTGGCCTCTCCTTTACTAGGGTTGTTGGCCAAAGACTCTGAGTTTGTATGGTCCAAAACCTATCAAGAGGCCTTAAACATTTTAAAGGGTAAGTTAACCACTGCACCAATTCTCCGAGGCCCAAACTGGGCCCTCCATTTCATATTCATGTTGATGCCTCACACAAAGCCATAGGAGTAGCCCTAGGTCAAGTAGAGGAAAAACTGCCTTATGCCATCTATTTTATCAGTAAGAACTTGTCAAAGGCTGAGCTAAATTATACAGTGACTGAAAAGGAACTCCTGGCTATTGTGCATTCATTAAACAAATTCAGGCATTAAATTATAGGCTATCAAACATTTGTGCATACTGACCATGCCGCAATCAAATATTTAATGAACAAACCAGATGTGAATGCTCAAATTATAAGATGGTTGCTTTTATTACAGCAGTTTTATCTAACCATTGTTGATAAGCCTCGTAATGAAAATGTTTTTGCAAACTTTTTATCTAGGGTAAATGTACCTGCAGGTGAAGAAGGAATGGTGGATGACCAATTACCAGATGAGAATTTATTTGCTATTTCAGTTCTCTCTCCATGGTTTGCTAATATAGCAAACTATTTGGTACCAACACAGTTCCCACCAAACTTGCCCTCCAAAGAAAAGAGCAAGATAGTCCAGAAAAGTGCCCCCTTCACCTAGATTGGGGGCAATCTTTTCAAACTTGGCCCAGATCAAATCTTGAGAAGGTGTGTCAAGGAAGAGGAAGTTTTTGACATCCTTCTGACCTGTCATGATGGGCCTTGTGGAGGTCACTTTGCAGCAAAGAGGACAACATTCAAAGTGTCACAAGTAGGATACTATTGGCCCACTCCTCATCAGGATGTGAAAAAGTACACTAGTCAGTGTAATCGGTGCCAGAGGATGGGAAGGCCTACTCCAAGAGATGAAATGCCCCTGCAACCTCAGGTGACTTTCGAGCCATTTGACAAATGGGGCATGCACTTCATTGGGCATATCAACCCCCCTTCAAAGCAAAAACAGTACATTATTGTATGCACTGATTATTTGACTAAGTGGGATGAAACCAAAGCAATTAAGGCAGCAACAGAAGAGAAGGTGGTTGAGTTCCTAAGGGAGAATGTATTCTACAAATTTGGGTACCCTAGAGAGCTAGTCACAGACCAAGGCAACTAATTTACCTCCAACATGATTGAAGACCTACTCACCCATCCCAAGATCAAGCATAGGACCTCCACTCCCTATCATCCACAAGATAATGGGCAAGTGGAGGTGACCAACAGGGCATTGAAGGGCATCTTAACCAAGGTAGTGGGCAATAGCAGTAAATATTGGGCAGAAAGACTCGTTGAGGCCACCTGGGCCTATAATACCACATGAAATACCACCACTAGATTCACACCCTATGAGATGGTCTATGGGAAAAATGCCTTGTTGTCCATTGAGTTTGAATATAACACATTAAGGATGGCAGTCGAACTAGATTTGGATCTCACCAATGCAGAGAAAGAGAGATTGTTCCAATTGAATGGCTTGGATGAATTCAGAATCCAAGCCCTCCTACATACAGAGATAGTTCAAATTCAGAGGAAGATCTGGCATGGTAAACATATTAAGGAGATTTTAAAAGGGCGATTAGGCATTGTTATATGATTATAGGTATAAAGACTTCAAGGGCAAGTTAAGGACAAGATGGCTCAAACCTTCTGCTATAGAAAGATGCCATGATAATGGTTCAGTGAAAATCAGAACTGTAGATGAAGAAGCCATTCCTTTGCTTGTTAATGGGCACCGATTAAAAATGTACAAGAGACCTTTATCAAAACAAGAGTTCATTGTTAACATCAATAAAATAGTGCTGATGGTGGAGCAAGTTCCAGCTCCTCCCTCATTAAGTCACTGAAAAAAAAAAAAAAAGGACTCGGGTGAAAACCTCCATGAGGCTCCTGAGTCCCATCTTTGGGTTGAAAACCTTGTGAGGCGGCCCAATGATGAAAAAAAAAAAAGACAAAAAAGAAAAAAAAACAAGAAGATCCTTGGGTGAAAACCTCCCTTCAGGCTCCCAGGGCAAAAAACTAGGGTGAAAACCTCTCTGAGGTGGCCTAGTTGTTTTTCAAAAGAGAGAGAGAGAGAGAGAGAGAGAGAGAGAGAGAGAGAGAGAGAAATATATAATTGTCATTTTCAAGTGGGTAAGAAAGACAGTCAAGGAGCAAAAGAGGATCCAAAAGGAACCCTACCTCTCACATATTCATCTCCTCCACTCCCTACCATGCATGCCTCCATCATTTCTATCATTTTTCCACTCCATTGCTTCGATTTATGTGAAGATTGTGTTTTCTACAGGATCCCCTATATTCCTACAAGATCGCATGAAAACCTACAAGATGATCCTGTAGGAATTACAGTGACTCGGAAAACCTACAAGAAGCAATTTGAGGGCACATGATAGGTTGTTAGGTCCCTAAAATTCACCTTATGCATGATCTAACACCTCACCTCATCCACTATCATCATTCCTGCACTCACCATTCAAAACAAAAAAATCAGTTTCAACATTTTCTACTAGTCTTTAAGAAAAAAAAAAGGAAAATAGAGAGGAGTAAGAGAATTACCTGAGTATCCTTTGCTCTACACACTTATACTCCTTCTTTCCATTTATTACACCATGCTTGTAGCCCTAGCCAGCAACATGAATTAAGAATTTTGAGGGAGAAACAGCTACAGGACATCCTGTAGGAAATCCTGTAGCAACCTATCCCACAGAATGTCAATCACAATAGTAACAAGTCTTCACTAAGATGATCCAGGAGCTCCACAACAGCAGAAACATTAGATCTTCAGCCACAGACACCTACAAAATCAAAGAAACCATTAGCAGACAACGAGAGGAAGAAGAAGAATGGCATGCATCAAATATACAAAGCAACACCTCTGGTATTCGACAACTACAGCATAGCATCGAAACCACAGGTAAGTATCCCGCTCGCTCACTCATATACATCATGTAGTCAAAAGTTGTCAGGATTACAAGATAGTTGGTTTATAAGTGAAAAGGTGGCCAGTTAACTTTGCCACCTTCGTTCAGTCAGCACATGTAGAACCGGGTGTCCTCTCACCCATGGCTATAGTCAACTCAAAGATAGATAAAGAGTAGGACAAAAAGCGATTAAACTACGGATCTACGAGGTGGGAGCTAATTACAAGGAGTGGGAAATGATGAGGCGGTAGTGGGGACCAATCGTCCAAAAATGGAAACATACCTTTTGCTGCCAGCACACCACCTCACCCCGAATCACCATAAAGGGAAACAAAACATTGTTCCCATGCATTCATGCATTTCACCTCCTCGAAAATCCCTCACTCAAGTCGCTCTCATAACCCAGGCCACCCACCAGAAGAAAAGATCCATCGTTCTGCACAAGAATTCCTACATGATATAGTTTACAAGATACATAAAGAGTGTCTATAAGATACATAGAGATAATCTACAGGATAGGCAGAGAAGAGTTCAAGAGGGAATATCATGGGAATTGGCCACTGCAACCGTTCTAAAGAGGTAGGATCTAAAATTCATCCCCCTTTGCAAGCAAATACACCATTGATACTCTAAAATGTAGTGAATTTAGCAACTGTGAGAAGTAAATTACATACACAGTCAACTCTGTTTTGCTCCTACATTTGAAAAATTGTGTCAACCCTCTCATTTTCTCCTCAAGCCTCACCAATAAGATGACAGGAGGTTTTAATAGGAGAGAGCCCACAAATACTGTGAGAATCCAACAACACCCCTAGGTGCTTGAAATCTTTATAAGACACAATTGGATGGGGTTTTTTGAAAAATTCATAGGGTATGATGATGAGGTGGCTCAAGAATTTGCTCAATCCCTTACTCCACACAGTAGAATCCATGCCACTATTGTAGTAATGGGCCTCACTACAGATCTCACCCCAGACCTCATCAGCAGGGTCACCACAATCCCCCTAGGAATTCCATGGAGAAAAGAATACAAAGGAAACAACCATGTGGAAAAAAAGGAAATTCTTTTTAGAAGGTGAAGAACCCACTGGGGAAAAAAATGGAGTGAGGAGGGACAGTCTGCCATACCCATGGAGTGAGGTAGGCTACCAAATTATCAAATACATCTCATGTGAGGGTAGATATAGTGTTGTTTATGGCTATCATTTTAGGATCCTTGAGGAATTAAGATTTGGGATAGAAACACCACCTCACCAAAGACTCAACATACCCTATTTCTTGTTGCAATCACTCATAGACTCCAGCAACAAAGTGAAAGAAGGGAATTCCCAAAAATTGGATCACCATGGGTTGATTAGGATCCTGATTGAAGATTCCCTCCAAAACCTCAGAATCCTTATAACATGGTCAGTCTTCAGAGACTTTCCAACAAAGGATGACATTAAAGCCCTAACTTATGATGTCAGTCGTACTGTTAGTGAAGAGGAGGTAAATAGGAAGAGGAAGATACAGAGCAAGATAAGGATGAGATGGATGAAGAAGAAGCTGACACAGAGGAACATAATGAAACTGAAGAAGAAGAAGGAGAAGAGAAGGAGGATGATGAAGAAATAGAGGAGGAAATTAAGGATGAAAGTGCTAGAGATGATGAAGATCCACAAGAGGAAGAAGACATGAAAAATAGAGAAGAAGAAGGGAATAAAACAGAGGGGAAAGAAAATAAGGAGGAGTCACCTAGGGTGTCTCCAGAGGCCACTAAAAGAGAGGCACTAACTTCCCTCACTTCTCTCAGCACCCCAGTCAAGCAAAAAGGAAAAAGAAGGATGCAAACCCCACTATATTTCAGAACAAGAAAGAGCACAAGAGTAAAACAGGGGAAGCCACAAGAATCAACAAAAATTCCTATTGAGATTGAAGATTCCCCTACACAAAAAGACAAAATACCTTCCCCTAAGTCACCTATCACCTACGTAAGGAGGCCTAATACTAGATCAACTTCATCAAATGGTAAGGCAATCCTATAGGATCCACAACAAAACCTACAAGAAGCAAAAACAGTCCTACAGGATACTCTGTTGAAACTATAAGAGGCACAGAAATTGGAAAGCAAGGTAGGGGAGCAACAAGAAGCTAAAGGGGAAGGCCCAGAGATAAAGGAACCCAACCCCCAACCTAACCTAGACTCCTATTGCTACTTTATTGAAAGAGGCAGATTAATACCCCAAAAATTTTCCATCCCACTGTTCTTTGAGCTTCAGAAGGAGAGGGCCAGAACCCACTGATGGATGCAGATCACCAAATCAAACGGGGTGGAAGACATTGAGCAAAGAGCTAAGCGGATTAAGGGACAGAGAAGCTATAATGAGCAGTCAACTTGAGAGAGAAAATGCATGGCTAAGGGGACAACTGTAGGAAAGGGAGAACCAACTAGCATGTATGGCCAGCCTCTCCTTGGAGGCAATCCAATGTAGGATGCCAACTAAATCCTATGATCTTTTCCTCAAAGAACAATGGCTGCAGTTTCAAATTAAGACATTAGAATAGAGGGGAACCATGCCATTTCAAGAGTACAAGCAGTTTATTGATCTTTGTGATCAAAGTACACTAGAGGATAGGGCTAAAATGGTTGAGTTTTATTTGCAAAACATGGCTCTCACAGACATAAATGTTTGGGACCCTAATGCCAAGCTAGGAGATCTACAGTTAATGGCTATGGCTTCATGGATGAACCATGAGGAGTCAAAAGTTGCAAAGATGAAAAGAATATTGGCCAGAGAGAAAAATGAACCTCTTTTGATCAAAGTTGAACAATCAAATCTCATGGCCCTCATCAGTACCCATAATTTGATTGCAAATGATCCTCAGCTAGCACCTAGATATCTTACTACCCGAGAGGAATCAATTTCACATTTTGAGGATATGTTTAGGTTGCTAGGAGATGATAGTATACATGCTTGCCTAAGGAGGTGGAACACACTACCACACAACTTGAAGATAAGAGAATAGCACTCTCCTCAAAGGTTGCGAGAGGCTCTCAATAGGACACCGATGTATAAGAAATCTATGCAAAGGTTGAAGATCAATTGGATAGGCCTAAAACTTAGTCCACCACTGCTCTTAGGAATGCTAGAAGGGAGAAAAGAAGAAGAAGAAAAGAGGTAAGGGAATGAAATAGAAAAGAAAGCAGGCTTCTATGAACAAGAAGAAGAGACCACAGTAGAGGCATGGGATGTAAGAGAGGCTACCAAAGCCATGAAGGATATGGATATTGACTAGGTTTCTGAGAGGATGAGAAACACTTTTAGTAGGGGGGTGATGATGAGCCTCATCACTGGGTAATTATATGGGCCTTAATTCACCTCCTATATTAGTCAAACCAGCGATTCTCATAACTTATTTCATACTTTTGATTATATTTTGTTTATGAGATGAGTTAGAGCTGGATATTTTGCTTTGTGGTCTAATGTGCATTTAATGCGGGATTAAAGGATGAAATCAAGGAATTTTGGCAAAGACCATGGTCAAAACTCAAATGGGACAAGGGAGAGGGATTATAGGAGGTAAATCCTCCTCATTTACTACCCCTCCATTCGAATATTCCTCCATCAGCTCGAAGTGCAAAACAACCAAATCATCAGGACTAGAAGGTAGTCAAGCAAGTGAAAGACAAAGCACCAATTTATCTCGAGTTTGGGAGCCGAGCCTCCCTAATTTTAAGGAACTCATTGGAGAATTTAGATGTATAATTAAATAGGCCTAGGACCTCAGCAGGATTTAGATTTTTTATTGTAAAAATCTACTCTATTTTTGAGTTGCAGGACTTGTGACAGTTTTTGATGTAATCCATTGTTTTGATAATAAGAATGAGTTTTGTTTTGAGCCAGCACTAAGTTAACTCAGAGGGTTGAATCTCTTGGGTTAGGGCCCAACCTTAGCATCCAAGGCTCCTCTTAAAAGACAAAGCACCAATTTATCTCGAGTTTGGGAGCCGAGCCTCCCTAATTTTAAGGAACTCATTGGAGAATTTAGATGTATAATTAAATAGGCCTAGGACCTCAGCAGGATTCAGATTTTTTATTGTAAAAATCTACTCTATTTTTGAGTTGCAGGACTTGTGACAGTTTTTGATGTAATCCATTGTTTTGATAATAAGAATGAGTTTTGTTTTGAGCCAGCACTAAGTTAACTCAGAGGGCTGAATCTCTTGGGTTAGGGCCCAACCTTAGCATCCAAGGCTCCTCTTAATTGTACATGTATGCTAGTATAGTTTCATAGTTTAATTTTTCATTTTCTTAATAGATTCATTTCCATTACAACATTGTAGATTAGATTGGTTGTGTGATAGTTTGCTTCCATTTGTGCCTTCTTTTAAGTAGCAGGTTAGAAAGGAGAAAAAGGATCACCATAAGGTTGTCCGCAGGTGTCTCAGCCTCACTTCCTCCCTCTGGGACCATGAATTGAGGAAGGGACTCTTCAACAACCCCAAAAACACAAATTTCTAGTTCTTGCATGAGCTTTGGAGTTTGTTGTCTTTGATTAAGTATTTGGTTTATGTTGCAAGGAAAATTTCACTGTCATATTTTTCCATATCCATTTCTTTAATAATATCTCACTCATGTTGTCATTCCCTTCAACAACTTTCTTCATGCATAATATAGGAAATTGATTCATGCTTTTCTAGTTTATAAAAATGTATCTTGTTGCATAGTTCTTGGAAGACACACATGTTTTATGAAAAGCAGGTACTTCAGGAGGAGACCCAGACTTCATCACCAGTAGCCACCTTCCACTTCATCCACCTTAGCCATCTCTTGTTCCATCGTCACCCTTACTAGTCTTTTTTATCATTTTTCATTGAAATTCCCCTAGGTACATTGAGCGAATCTAGCCATCTCTTATCTTGGATATTGACTCCTGAGTGCTCCTAGACTTTATAACACCCCATTCCATTCATCATACACCTTTCCCAAGCTTCCCAACCCCTCCAACACCTCACAATTAGCTCTCAGCTATATCCTGTAGGTTTCCTGTAATGCCTACATGATCATCCTATAGGTTTTCCTGAAACGGCCTGTTTTAAGGCCGAATTGATGGGAAACCTCTAGGAAGTCACACAAAGCCTCCTAGGACCCTTCCACACCATATAACCACTCCATAAACCTTCTATCCATCCTCCGTCATCTTTTATTCACCTACCACATCCACAAGAACAATTAATTTGCATACTTGATTTTGCCTTAAAAAACCAAAAAAGTGAAAATAGATTTAATTTAGCTTTTTTCTTACGCACTAGTATGGTTTGATGCTCTTTACTTCTATAGCTTAGATAGTAGCATTTGTTTAGTGTTGATTTAGCAATTCTGCTTAGCATAACTATTTAATTGGTTAATTAAGATATGGTGTGATTTAGCATTACATGTCATTTTCTTCATTACTGTAGTAGAGTAGCTCTCTTATATTAAATTTTCTCTTCCTCCATCAAAGAATAAAGCTTCTTCTGACTCTATAGAAGTCTAGCTTGGAACCCCTGGGGTCTCTCACCAGACGAACAGTGACAATAGGCAGGACCTTCACTTTTACTTGTGCATACAGCACTATCACCTCCAAGTTTGTACGAACCCCAGGTTGACAAGTAAAGTTGGTAGTCCAGGAGTTGCAGCATCCTTGCTGCAATACTGGTGCTCATCAAAGGTCAGCCCACCATTTTCTATTTATAGAACCTCATAACTCATTTTACAGGCTTTTGGGAGCCAAAATTCCTATAGGTGTAACTTAGAGAAATCTTGGATTGTATTGTAACGAGCCTTGGCTTCTCCATAGTGCAGAGCTAGTATATCTCATTGGATGAGCAATCAAATGTGATTGTAACATTCTGCTATCAAGACTAGTGGTTGTTTATAGTTGTATGTATGATTGGATCTTTCACTTTCTTAATATAATAGGGCCATCACATTTCATGCATATGTTGTCATTGTAATTTAGTTATCTTTGTTACTCTAATGATATATGTAGTTGTTGATTACTCATGTATGTCTGGAATTTTTTGTATATGTTTGTATGAATCTTATCGAAATGTGTTGTTGGGATAACCATCACTTTGGGTCGTTGGCTAACTTGCTTTCAATCTTGTGATGTCTTGTTGTTCGTGTGTTCCCTTTCAAGCTGGGTGCTATCATAGGTTTCTAAGGGGCACACTCATCCCCTGTTCCATGTGCTAGAGCCTATCATGCACCTTCATTAACTTATTGCACATGTCACACCCTTGCTACTAACAAGGACATCTTACTCACCTCTGCGCATGTTGTGGGGAAAAATGCCTATGCAGGACGATCCTATCCACCTAAGGTGTGACAGCGCCTTAGCAACAAACGAATACAGCTATCATGATATCTTCCTTTATGAAATATGAAAGAGAGGAGATCGGCAGACTTACCGTTGTCTTTCGGTTGTCCCTCGAACTAGATCCTCTTCTCTTTGTGTGTCCACAGCTACTTGCTTCCTTGCTTGATCAAGAGAACAGCTACTTGAATCCCACGAGATCACAAGAGAACAGCTACCTGTGACAAGAGAACAACTACTTGCAACAAGAGAAGAACACAATACAAAGGCAAATATACATATTCATAAATGATTCAGGATTAGAAGTAAATCAAATATACTAATGCAATCATACAAAATACACCAGCATATAGGAAAGAATCAAGATAGCTTTATTGAAAGTAACAGGGTTCAGGAAGAGATACAACCCATAGGGCTCCAACCCAGCATCTCCTTCCCAGCAGAATGGAATTCCTTCTTCAGCTCCCTTCAAAGCATAACACACCCAATGTTTCTAGCCACAAACCAACAGCAATTCTTTGCAAATACCAAATTCCAGCCCCCCTGATCTCATGTAGAAGAGATCTATATATAGGGATATTGGAGAGAGGATGAGTCAGCTTGAGACTGGTCTGAGATTGACTAGTGTCCTCTCCCACTTCAGTTCTTGAGTCCACTTGGAGGTTCTTGCTTCCACTTGGAGATTTGGAACCTCTTACTCATCACTAGTCGAATTCCTTGATCCAAGTGTCATTTTGGAAGCTTCCTGGGCATTGACACCTTGAGAAGTGACTCTGCCACTTGTCCAAACTTGCTCAGCGTAGGTAGCCTTCTTTGTAGTTGACATTCAGTGTAGATGCTCAGTGGAGCAGTTGACATTCAGCGCAGATGCTCAGTGGAGCAGTTGACATGATCCAGAATTGCCTTGTTTTTGAGTGTTTTCAGGTGGAGAACTTTTGTTAAGTGTTGTGGTTTGCTGGCCTTGTTCCTCTAGGGGTAGGAACAACATGTTTAGGGACTTTGGATCCCTTGATTATTGACATTTCATGCTCAGTGATGCAAGGCACAAAAATGTCTATAACAGTTGCCCCCTAAAGTATGAGGTCGTTTATCGGGTGAAATGCTTTATCCAGGAGGGTCCGAAGTTCATCCATCTGCTGGGAGGAGACCTGTAATAAAATACAATACAATACATTATGATTCATACTGCTTTCATGATCTAGCTGAGGTGGGCATTCCCATACTCAGCTTTATAAATTCATTTTTGTACATAGAACAGACGATCGTCTGATGGTAGACTGATAATTTTGGTGAAATTATCATCCTTTGAGTAGGATGATCATCTGCTGTAATGATGTACATGTCAAATGTCTTTATTTTTCCTGAATATATATCGCAGCCCGGATGGATGAAACTAGATCCGGGGTCTTCAAACTCGTTCGATCTTCACTCTAAGTACAAGTCGATCCATGTGAGAATTGCGCTGAAGTCAAACATGGAAAGACATCGCTTGATTACCGGTAATGATAGTGACCCTCAAGGTACTGCAGTACAATTCACGTGGTGTGAATAAAGGACTTGGCGTCGAACACCACGCAAAATCTTCTGGTCGAAGGTCATTGATGTATACCTGTCGCCGAAAGTGAGAAACTTGCCATTGAGGCATGCAAGCTTCAAAGTACTGAAGGGGTTGTTCCTAGATCAACTCCTTGGATAATGAGCTGATGTCGACAAGGAGCGATCCGTCAAAGGAGGGCCTTAATGAATCCCACATCAGTGACACGGAACGGAGTTAATGATTTTAATGGAGGTGAAAACAATCTGTGACATATGATTCAGGGTGGCGGTCATGAATGGATGAAGGATAATGTATGGCAGTGGATGGGACCTGGTTGACTCTTTCTGAACGACTTCTCTTGAACATATGGCGACATTGATGCGATGGATTGGTAGCAATACCCCAAATATGGATGGTATGGAAAGACCATGGTGATGTGACCGGTGAATGAAACAACCCAACCCGAATGTGATACGGAGGAAAAGTGTCATGTTCAAGAGCGACCTGCTACCATCAAAGTTTTCTTGATTTTTTCCCAATTTTTTCCCAGTCATTGCTGACCAGTACCTCTTTATTTTTGTCAAGCTTGAGGAGGATAACATATTCTTGTTCTATGACCTGCCCTTCGGGCAAGCCCATCGCTATGTTTTAACGAGCTTAGCGATAGTGAAACTCGTTCTCGTCTAAAGACAAGTTTTTTGCTATTTAATAATTTTAACGAGTCTAACAACAAGGATAACTCGGTCCTTTTCATTTTTAGAGAGTCTAAAAATGTACATAAAGTTAACTCCAGAATTCCTTTTTCGTCATCTAATCCCTTAAGTCCGAAAAAGTATAAAACAATACAGAAGGGATGGGTTTTCGACAACTTTAACGAGCCGAATAAAACAAGCGCTCGACCTTTTTGTGCAATAATCCCTCAGGTCCAAAAAGATTAAAATCTAGAGGAGGGATAGCTCTTCCGGTCCTTTAACGAGCTGGGAGGCCAAAACTCGGCAATCTTTTCATATTTTACAAGTCAGTTGAAAAGAGCTTAAAGAAGACTCGTCTTTTGAGGAACGAGTGATAAACAGGGATAGCAACTGATTCCAGGTACAGGTTGGAATTTTCCAATCACGGCAGTGTCACAAGGATGGCTAGGTGAAATCACTCTTCGCAGCTGTTCCTCAAAATGGGTAAACAATCATATGGAGGTGAACGATCGGCCAAATGAAAGTGGAGGTGGCAGGTGCAAACACAACCAAGGCTTTTATGGCTGATAAATTTACGATCACAGCGGTTATTTACCGGGATAGGTTCATTTTTTATTTAAAAATGAGCTTAAACTCTAGAGGGAACATTGCTCACTGCTTATATTTATTTTTTAACGAGCATGAAGACCGCGTTAAAACTGCTCGGATCTTGCGTTTATTTTTTAACGAGCATGAACTTTATGCTAAAACTGCTCGATGATAAGTTTGCATGCCCCCAGCATAACAACGCAAATCGAGGTGCATGCCCCCCAAGCTTCATTGCATTCAACTTGGTGGTTGGAATGAAGGTTTACCTTTGAGATTTGGAAAGGAGATTGTTTCATTTTTTAATGAGGTTGACACAGTAAAAGAACTATCCTCATGACTCCTTGTTTCATTTTTTAACGAGGTTGACACGAGATTAGAACCGTCCTCGGAGCCCACTGTATTTACAGTATTTCTATTAGGGCGATGATCCACGCTGACAAAATGTTTAGGAATCTTCCGAATCCATTAGATATAGAAGATTTCATATTGTAGGTTTCCACTGTGGCCACTTCCGCCAGATTATTTGCAGGCGGTAGGGAAAAAGTACCCATTAAGGCAGGGTCTTTTAGGAGACCTACTCCAATATTTTGAAGTGAATGATTGCTTCCATGGATCATTGGAATGCTTCCCGTAACTTGTGAACTGTCAGGGAGGAAATTTTGTTGGTCGACGAATGTAATTCCTCCTTGAAAGGGAAATGCAATCTTCCTGAAGTAGGTCGACACAACTGCAGCCATGGCATATATCCAGGGCCTTCCCAGTAGGATGTTGTAATCGAGGTTTCCATCAATTACTTCAACATCAATTCCTACTGTTCTGCCCCCTAGTTCAACTTGCAAGTTACTTAAAATCCCGTATGGAGTGTATGATCGTCCATCAAATGCTTTTAACGTCGTTGACGATCTCGACAAGGGTGGTGAGCCTAAATTCTTCCAGCAACTCATCGACATAATACACGTAGATGCCCCCTCATCAATAATTGTTTGATGAACAGTTTTGTTGAGGGCTTTCACTTGAATAAGGAAAGCTAGTTGAGCTGGTAACTGAGGGTCATATCCTTTATGATCAAAGGCCACAAGATTGGAATCCCTTGGGCCAATCCCACCTATTGCTGATAATAAAGCTTGCTCTTGGGAGAGGCAATTTTGCGGTACCTCAAGTGTCGACATAGCAGACGGCGATTGGGCCAAGTCCTCTACTATATTATAATTTTGTGCTACTTTGGCACGAGGATTAAATGTCGATTTTTGTACTCCTCCCTTTGGCAACTTTATCATTGGTTCAAGAATGATGGGTGGCACAACTTCGGTCAAAGTTGTTGTCGAACTACTAGGTTGTTCATTAGCCTTGTTGTTCGACAGCTTTGGATTCCTGTAATCCTTATTCCTCGTCAAAGCATCATTTTGCTGCTTTGATACAGACAACATAAGCACTTGGGATCGGGAAGCATTTTGATTAGCAACCAGTTCGGTTCTCGGGCTTGGAAACGGATCAGTCAACACAGCTGAGGTTTTCGAACTCTTAAAGAATCTTTTAAGCTCAGCTTTGTATGGACAATCTGCTGTCCAATGATCCTCATCGCATATATGACACCCCATAGGGGATTTCCTTTTTCTCCCTTTCTTTTTCTTCTTGCCCCCTGGTTGCTTCAGTCGTTTGCCCTTGTCGTCCGACACGGCACTTACTTCCGAGGCAAGAAGTTCCTCATTTGCATTTTGACCGGAAATCATACGGGCCTTTTTAGATATAGCCTTTGTCGATTTCATGTCTGTTGCGCCAATCAGACCATCGCCGGCATGAGAGTCACTATTTGATTTAGGAGGAGGAGGAATTGAAAATTCCGATCTAGGGGCGTCAGGTATTTTATCATAGAGCGTGCCGGACTGAGTATATACTAAGTCTAAATATTGCGCACGAGCAATAACTTGCTCCTCCGTTACGACTCGCCCCTTGGCCACATCTTCCGTTATGGCAGGAAGTAACGACTTTATAAACCATTCAGCTAACAACTGATCTGGAACGTAAGTCTTTACCATCCTGCGACGACGACGCCACTCATGTATATGATCGGATATATGTGTGGCCGTCGTCTGCTTGAAGTTGGTTAAGATTCCATTCCAGTTTCATACCTTATCGGTAATTGAAAATGGGTTAAGAAAGTCGTGGCTAGGGAACTGAAATTGTCGAAAGAGGCTCTAGGTAATTCAATATACCATTTAGCCGCTGGACCCGTCAATGTCCTCTGAAAAAGGCGAAGCCTTATCGAATCATCGTTCAGGGTGTTCGACGAACACCACAGATGAAAAGTCATGACGTGATTCGATGGGTCTTCACCTGGATTTCCATTGAATTTAGGAATGTCCGATGGAAGTTTATGCGGAATCGCTGGCCACCAAGGGGCATAAGCAATTGGATCATTCGTCAGCCAGTTTAGATCTGGTAATTCTAGAGTTGCTACAAAGGGCAACTGTTGATTCAGGTTAGGCGGAGCATACCCAGGATAAGATGGAATCACCTGAGCAGTGGGTCTTTGCATACCAGCATAATGTATTTGATGCTGGCAACTTTGACAAGTTTGATGGGCATAACCGTTATTATACGGTTGCCCATTACTTACAAAGACTTGTTGCTCGGGTCCTTGATATGATTGCTGGAATTGCGGTTGTTGAGTTTGAACCAGCTCTGGTTGTTGGACCATTTGCTGTCGTCCAATACTGGATGATTGACCAAGATGAGGAGTCATAGTACTTGTTTGAGCCTGAGTCGCTCCAGATAAGGAGGCACTAACCGGAGGTTGTGATTGAGTTGTCGAGACAAGAGGCTGTTGTATGGCAACCTGAGAAACTTGGGGTTGACATACAACAGGTAGCGCTTGTACTTGCGACGCAATCAACATACCAGGTATAGTGGCAACATTCGACACAGGGTGGACTGGTTGCATTGAATATGCAACCCTTGGTTGCTGAGGCAGTATCGGTACCCATCCGCTAGATGTAATTCCAGTTTGACCTGAACTTTGTTGTAAACTCCCATATGGTTGTTCTCCGGGGGGGAACAATGAAAAAGCATACTGCCCTCCATATGGTGGCAATCTAGTGCTTAAAGGGTAGATTGGCCTTTGAAGACACATTGGATCAAGTTGTTGAGTTTCAACATAAGAAATACCAGATGATAATCCGGATGAAGAAATAGGAACTAACCATGTCGTCGAAACAGTCTCTGATTGGACTCCAGCTTGTTGTTGACAATTTGCCGGGACAGATGGTATACCAGTGAACATCGTTGGAGTAGCAGCAGGAGGCTCTGCCGCTGCTATGTCGGATGACACAGTCCTGGATGTCGACGGTTGTTCAGACATATTTAGTCTATCCAAAAGATTTCCTAGCGATTCTACAAGAACTTTGTGATGAAGGTAGACTAACTTCGAAGATCAACGCAGGAATAAAGGGTGATTGTTCCGTTTAAAATAAATTGTTAACGACGCTTTAGACACAACTTGCTTTTTCAGTTTTAAAGAGTCGAGAAAAAGCTAAAGATGACTCTAATCTCCTTTGATGTTTTAACGAGCCCGAAGTGACAAATGCGCGGATGGACTTTTTCTATTATAGAGTCTGAAAAAGGCCAAAAGAAACTGCTCTGGAGATCTAGGCAGAGGGTGTGCCAAACTTTTCGCAAAACCACAGAATACTTTTTACGGTACGGGTGGTCAATCTTCGTGAATGTTGTGTTCACTACATTGCGATCAGTAGGGCGGCTGACACGGCTTCCTAAGGATAAAGGATATATGCCTATAGGGGTCTCCCAATATATACGCGACGGTACGTGGGAGCACAAATCCGTACTAGTGCTATCGTCCCTCAGGAGGAATCACCCACCTTCCACGAGATCGACAGTCACTAGGCTTAACGACGCCGGAACACGTCTCTAGCCTAGACCTCTATGTTGTGCGTTATGTTGCAAAGCGTTGTTAGGTTCATTCAGTTTATTTTAATTTGATCTTTTTAAAGTTTGTCTTTCAGGATCACCACGAGATGTATGGTACAAATTCCTAAATGCGGTCTAAGATGATAAGCAATCTTTATAATCTTTCAACTTTGAAAATCTTAGCTACTAAGGGAAAAGAGAGCGACTATCTTTTCTCAAAGAGCAATCAGCACACTCTAATGCACTCTTCCTAAACCAAGCATGCAAACTTATCAAAATGCAAATGCACAATGCAGGTGTTTGTTTTCCACTTTCTTAGTATAAATGCCTACAAAGAAAGCTTTTTGTACAATTTTGAATTTGCTTTTAAATGACTGAAACAAACAAGTTTACTTTTTCCAAAATCAATAAGGGTAGAAGAGATTACAATCACTTTGTGATTTTCGAAATTAATACTTGTTTTGACATTCAAAAGTGACAAACTCAAACCAATAAGCAAAAGCAAATGTATAATCAAACTGCAAACAGCCAATGAACTCTCTCCTAAGATCACAATCAATCAATCAATCAGATCTGAATCAAGGGCTATAGGATGATTACTTTACTCATGCAAAGGAAAACTGTAAATGACACCACAAACACATAAAAACATTCACAATCTTTTTGTACAAAAATGGGGTGGAATTCAGGCAAAGAAAAGGGTTATCAGACCAGCACCTATACTTGGTTAAAGGCTGCAAAAACAGAGATCAAAACAGGGCAAAAAAGGACAAAGAACCCCAGCTGCACAAGGTCACACTGGTTCAGCGCAGGTCCAACACTATCAGTTTGACATTCAGCGCAGGTAGCCCCTTCGGGACCTGCGTTGAAATTCAGACTGCCTTCACAGTGCCTGCGCTGAAGAGAGAAACTCTCGTTTCTCTTGGTTTCTGGGTCACAAAATGCTCAAAAATCAACTGTTTCAGGCCAAATCAGAAACACAAGCAAGGTATAAATAGAGGGATGCTTTGATAGGGTACTAAAGACTATCACAAGGATCAATCAAATCATTTGTGGATCTAGTTTAAATCATAGACAAGTCCAACATACTGGATCAAAGCAGCAACTTTTACTTTGCATCCGGGAAAGATGCAGTTCAAGAGTTGCTGTCAAGTCTATGAAGTAAACAAATGACGGAAACACAAATGGAATGAATAAACAAGTTCTCCCCAGTGGAGTCGCCAATTTGTTGTGGGGAAAAATGCCTATGCAGGACGATCCTATCCACCTAAGGTGTGACAGCGCCTTAGCAACAAACGAATACAGCTATCATGATTTCTTCCTTTATGAAATATGAAAGAGAGGAGATCGGCAGACTTACCATTGTCTTTCGGTTGTCCCTCGAACTAGATCCTCTTCTCTTTGTGTGTCCACAGCTACTTGATTCCTTGCTTGATCAAGAGAACAGCTACTTGAATCCCACTAGATCACAAGAGAACAGCTACCTGTGACAAGAGAACAGCTACTTGCAACAAGAGAAGAACACAATACAAAGGCAAATATACATATTCATAAATGATTCAGGATTAGAAGTAAATCAAATATACTAATGCAATCATACAAAATACACCAGCATATAGGAAAGAATCAAGATAGCTTTATTGAAAGTAACAGGGTTCAGGAAGAGATACAACCCATAGGGCTCCAACCCAGCATCTCCTTCCCAGCAGAATGGAATTCCTTCTTCAGCTCCCTTCAAAGCATAACACACCCAATGTTTCTAGCCACAAACCAACAGCAATTCTTTGCAAATACCAAATTCCAGCCCCCCTGATCTCATGTAGAAGAGATCTATATATAGGGATATTGGAGAGAGGATGAGTCAGCTTGAGACTGGTCTGAGACTGACTAGTGTCCTCTCCCACTTCAGTATTTGAGTCCACTTGGAGGTTCTTGCTTCCACTTGGAGATTTGGAGCCTCTTACTCATCACTAGTTGAATTCCTTGATCCAAGTGTCATTTTGGAAGCTTCCTGGGCATTGACACCTTGAGAAGTGACTCTGCCACTTGTCCAAACTCGCTCAACGCAGGTAGCCTTCTTTGCAGTTGACATTCAGCGCAGATGCTCAGTGGAGCAGTTGACATTCAGCGCAGATGCTCAGTGGAGCAGTTGACATGATCCAGAATTGCCTTGTTTTTGAGTGTTTTCAGGTGGAGAACTTTTGTTAAGTGTTGTGGTTTGTTGGCCTTGTTCCTCTAGGGGTAGGAACAACATGTTTAGGGACTTTGGATCCCTTGATTATTGACATTTCATGCTCAGTGATGCAAGGCACAAAAATGTCTATAACAGCGCACAACCGCAGTCAAGACGATACCATACTACCCACCGCTAGGACTCCTACACCAATCGGTTTGAGGTCTAGTTGGGACTTATTACCAGGGATATCCCTTGACATGTTGGCGGGTCTAGCACCGTCAACAGAATGCTAGCTGAAATTGGCCTTTTTCAACATCTAAAGCAAAGAGAAATCTATTTTTTCTGAAAGAACTCTACTTCCAAAATTCACTACAAGTCACAATTTTCAAATCTTAATTTTCTTTTGAATTTCCAAAAACTGAGAAAAAATACCTTGAATACTAGAACTAGATGAAGAAGATTGTTTTGTTGTTGGTTATAACTATTTAAGAGTATACAGATTCTCTCTTGATAAAATGACTTTGTAACGAATAGAATTTTTTTATGACACTATATATGATATTGATTCCTCTGTTTCTCTCATCTTCTATCTCTTATATACCCTGAATCCTCCTCCTTCTGAATACGATATTGATTGTTGAATATCTTCAATAGATATTTTAATATCCTTCCCTTTTTGTTGGGGAGTAGACACAATATTAGGCCTAATGGGCTAGTTTGTTTCCTACTCCCCTGGTATATCTATTAGATTATCTTCTTCCCATACTTCTCTGTTGGCATATTTTTCAATTTTCGGTTTTGATAAATGTGTATATGGAGAAGAACCGTGTTGAAAACTTTAAGTATTTTTTTCTAGTAGGATCATAATTCTATCTATGTCCTTTTGTTAGTCCATCTGTTGCAATAAATCTTCCACCTCCTTCTCTACTGCTCTATTATTTGTAATAAAAGGTCTTATTTGTGCTTTAATTTTGAAAGGAGCTTCTTTCTTTCTTGGTAAGAAATGGATTTGATCATCATTTAAGATCTAACTTATGAATACAAGAGAAAAACTCCTTATAGGAAGGAACACTAGTAATCTATAAGGAGGAATATCACAACCATACAATCTTATCTCTGTGAAATTTTGTTATAAATACCAATCTCCTACTTTCATATGTTCACTTAATCATAAGATGTGTTAGCTCTCTTGAAAAATTATTCAAGTTTCAATTCCATTCAAAATAATAAGAATTGATTAAAAAAACATCTTCAGTAAAAACCCCAATAGAGAAAAAAATCAACATTAAAATCTCGGGAGCTAAAATAAGAACTACTTTGAAAGTCATTAACATATTCTTTATAGAGTTCTATTCATCTTTGTAACTACTTAATGGTTAGGTTTTTCCTCTTTGTACTAAATGAATGAAGATCCATTTTGAAAATATGAAATTAGGAATTCATCCTCAAAGTTGGGTCTTGCTTTAGATATTCCAGATTTTATTTTCTTATAAATCATTAAAAAAAATTAATTTGGTGATAGGCCCAAGGTTCATCATGACTATTTTTTATTTTTATTTTAATTTTTATAATTGGAGTGGCATATATAATTTTTTCCATGGAAACCATTCCTAATGTTTTCTTTGTTCTTATATATTTCTAACAAGCTCTCATTTTCTGAAATCAAACATTGGGAACTCAAGTTATGACCTCTAGAATATCAAACTCAACAACCATTGATCTACATGAAGTGACTTAGCAACTGTTGATCTAGTCAAAATGAATCTCAACCTTTTGATTAATAAATATAACTTACTCATGCCACAAGCTTTATAGGAGGTAATTTACAATGATTTATAAATAATGGTATTCTTATATTATTTCTGTGTAAAGTAGAAAGAGCCATGAAACCTTGTGTAGATTACACTAATTGTAGTTTTTAGCTGTTATCTCATTTTCTAGTTATCATGCTAAGTCATTGCCTAGTCATCTATGCCTAATTAGTTCCCTCCAAATGTCACCTCATCATATGTCCAACTACCCATGTGTCCTAAGGAGATATGCCAAAGGCATTTAGGATAAAAATAATATGAAAAATAACATAATGCAGAAGCAAGGTGCAAGAGTTTAGAAAAGTAAAAATAAAATAAGGTAAAAATAGCTAAGAAATAAAGAATGGGGTGTAAGATGTGTGGAGAAAAGGAATGTATGGAGGAATGTATTATGATGATAAATATAGAGTGGGGTGATGCTTCTCACAACTAGGGAAATTACTAGGTGTGGGAAATAATTACATAAATGACTAAGTAAATGGAGGAGGAGGTAAGGTATTTTCTGATAAAAATAATACATAGTTGTGAAAATCGAAAAATAGATAAATGACATGAATAATGGAAATAATGATGAAAAATGATAATGTGAATAATATTAATAAAGGAAGTAATGGAGATATATGGGAGAAATAGTGATATATTTGGCATATGGCATCTGCTTTTGATTTTATAAATATTGAACAAATCTATTAAATTGGACTATCGAATAAGAAAATGAACATGAGTGATTTATTTCTTTCTAATATGTTATGTAACTAAATCACAAAATAGAAGAAGAGATAGATCAACAACTTGGAAATAAACCTCTTCGAGGGGGAAACCTCCTTTTACATCACTTAATTGAAAAATTCTTCGATGATTCAAATGACAAGACCTCCTTGGTATATATATGAGTATAAAGGGTCATAATATAATTAGGGCCTACATAACAATAATAATGTAAGGCCTCAACAATAAAAATAGTGGGATTCTATGGGGAACAAAACTAACGATATGGGGGCCACATGGGGAACAACAATAATAATATAGGGGCTACACTAGTATTATAGGGATCTAAAATGCCCCTCCCCTTCAAAAAAGTGTTGGACCCTCAATGCTTGAGTAGTTCTAGATGCTTCTATATACACTACAAGGAAAATACCTTCTAAAAAAGGTTTTTAGTGTCGTAAAATTGGAAAAATATGTCAAAAAATCTCTGCTACAACATTTGTTTTTGGTAGTGGATGTTTTAGCAGAGCTGATAATGAAACTTCATCACAACTAAAAAATCTAGGCGACTAAAGGTTTTAGTGGATGTTTTCTTAGCAGTGCGCTTACTAGACAAATTGTACCAGTGTGCTACTAAGATAAAAGCATAAGTCTTGTAAATTTAAACAAAAGCACTGAGATTGGATACAAACGTTTGGAGTAGCGGTGATTTAATAGTTAAAAAAGCACATACTCGTACAATCTATGATATCATGCACCAGAGCATTGAATGCAAACAACACTAGTGCTTGAAACGTATACTCCCTTGGTGCTTATGTCTTCCAAAAATGCTCTAGGTGGTACCTTTTAGGAAGGGAATTGGGGAAAACAAAAAAATCTTACAACCCTAGTGCTTTTATCTTCTCCAACACAACAGGAAATTATGTGTAACAATGCACTGGTGTTGATGAGTTTTATAAACAACACCGGTGCTTCAAAAGTATAATGCCCCAGTGCTTATGTGCTTGCGAGACCCTAATGTTGTACTTTTCACAAAAGGCATTTGGGAAGACAAAAAAAAACTTACAATATCAATGCTTTTACGTAATCCAACACACCGGTGCATTAAAGGTAATGATGCACTGATGCATTAAAGGTGAATCACATCGGTGCATGAAATGTATATCTTCCCAATCCATATTTATTTTACAAATGCATCGAGATACCATTTTTTATTATTGTAATATCGTTGTTGGAAAAAATGTATTCGGATCATTGCGCATAAATATACAATGTCCCGGTATCCATTTTCTCTTTTTTTTAGAAACATTGACCTATGATAGTGCAATTATTGTGATTTTTTAATTCATTATTCATCGAAAAATCAACATATATCTTATAAAAGTATTCATATAAATTAAATTTTGATTAGTGCATTTGTATATGATGTTTGGAATAATTTATTATATCATCATATTTCACATCTCTTCATAATTATAATATTTAATCATCCATATCTTTAATCAGTAGTGTAGCATTTCATAGTAACATTAGAAAACACAATAGAATAAATTAAAATGTATTTTAATATATATGAATAAGAGGCTCTTTGTCATTAAAAATGGGATAGTTATTTTTAACCCTCTGTCTTTCAATTGGGAAAATATGTCCATTACATTAAACAAAATGTCTAATTTTCACAGATAATTATTTTAAAAAATACAACAACTTTCATTAATATCCAAATAGATCATCATACTTCGTTGGAACTGTTGTTAGTGCTTGAGCTACTTCCATGACTTGAGTTATTTGGATGAATGTTTTGTTGGTTGCATTGATTGTTTTTGTCTTCTTCAACTTCCATCTACAAACATAAAAATAAAGTGTAATGAGTTTATCTACATTGGTGAGAATAATAAAACTTGAAATAAATAATATACATCAACGTAAATTGAAAATAAATGTACCATAGCAAAAAGAAAGTCCTGAACTATACACATTCTTTCAAAACCAAATCTCAAGCCTTCTTTCGAGAACTCTTCTGTTGGCATAGTTCCATACTTTGTTTCCTGAAATTTTTAGACCCTATAATAAATCATAGATTTAATATAAAGAATTTTTTTCTTCTATTAATTATAAACTTAGAGAAGTAAAACAACATAAATACTTAAAAGTTTAACAATTAATTTTTTATATGCCAACATATACTCACAACCCATATTTAACCCAATGTTAATCAATTCTTCTGATGACTCTTCTTTGTAGGTTAGTACCTATTTGAAGACATTTAAGGATGGTTGTTATAAAACAACTTCAAATATACAAAAAATAAAATCTTAAGTTGTTATAAGGAAATATTAACAATTACTCACAAACTTTGATATCAACCCTTTTCTTCCTTGTCATCTTATTCTATGTGTTGAATGAGTTCCATTTTCTTTTCTTTTCTACAAGAAAATACTTGAAAAATAATATTCAATGCTAAATTATTTGTTTATATGTACCTAATAGAAAGAAAAAAAATTACATAAATTTGAAGCACATTGTTGTTGAGATGACTCCTCTTGTGATACAATTATGTCCATTTCTTTAACCATCTCCTTGTACACCTTTTTGGACATTCCTACTGGCATGTTTCAGATATCAGCTCGTTGATCCTTTTTTATTTTCATAGTGTTCTTGAAAAAGTAATAATCTATTTTTATATTGATATATGAAAACTAAATATAACAAAATTGATTCTTATAAATGAATGCTTTGTACTAATATATACTTATAATTCTAGAAAAGCATTTTAATTAGGAATGTTATTTTTTGAATGATTATTTTTTGTTGTTGTATGATTTTTCTATTGCATGTTTCGCAAGTCTCGTTGGCCATTACTTTAGAAACACTTCCTATAGGTTAAATATAACTCGGTTCTTAGCAATGTTTTTAAAACCGGAACCGGTGATCGGACCGGTCCACCTAATGAACCGGTTTATCGACTGGAACCGGTCTAACCGGGACTGGTTTGGTCTAAACGAACCGGTTTTAGAAAAATACATTAAATAATTATTTTTTAATGAAAAAAACTATTTTTAAGATTTAAAACCATGATTCCAAGCCAATAGAGACAAAATATGCAAAGATTGCTCATTTATATACCATGTAAAGGTGAATATATCAAAATGGCACCGAGTGCAATACATATCATCGACAAAATACATAAGCAATGAGGCACAAGTACAGATACACAAATATGGCACAAGTTTGTGCATTAGTCCATTTACTGCCTGAAGCACAATTTCTAAAACAGTCATCTTCAGTCAGACTTTCAACACACAAAACACTGGTAGCCACATTTGTTTCACTGTTATAAAGTCCTTTTCCTTATGGTCTCAGTGTCATTCAAAGGCATGTCATTACTGTTATACATTCATCAAAGCATAAATATTAGTGCATATTTCAACTCTGGTACAACCTTCAGTACTATGAAATTTGAATTACATGTATAGTGCTTATGGGTAGATGTATCGTTCTAATAAACAAGTTTTTCCACATACTACTACTACAGGTAATCTCTGAGCATTTAATCATGCATTACTTAGTCAACAGAGGCACATCCATCAATATACCAAAGTTATTGTAATTTAACTTTAAATCTTCCACAGGTAGTTTGATGCTCCCAGCAGCCGATATAGGGAAAAATGTTCTTCAGATCTCTTGCCGGTCCTTGTGTCATTGATGAAAATTGCTATAGTTTGAAGGTTTCAAGGGCTTCAAACTTCTTCAATTCATACATACTGGTTGTAGGCATATAGCTAGGGCTCCATCCATTTCTCATATACTTAAATACCTTGCACAGTGATGAAGATCACAGGTACTATGAGCTGTTTAAGCTGATGCAAAACCAGTCAGAAATCCGCTTTTTTCAAGTTATGGTGGGCATGCTAAAACCGGCCGGTTTAGGACGGAACCGGCCGGTTTTCATCGGTTAGAGCCAAAAATTAGAGAAACGGCCTTCCAAACCGGTTTTTTTGGCCAGTTCGGACCAGCCAGCTTGCTAACCGGCCGGTTTGACCGGTAACCGGTTTTTGAAAACGGTTTTTAAAACAGTGGTTCTTAGAAGCATTGGATTGATTTCTGTATTGTAAGTGGAAAGTATGTATATACATTGTTTCACTATATCCCTCATAGTTTTGTAAAAAAATTCCCCCCTTTCATTAACCTCCAACACCACTTCAAAAGATCTAAGGACCAATTCATCGTCATTTACATGTTATATAATTTTTATTTTCTTAGAACGACATTCTTTTCATTCGTTGTTGGTATTTTTTGAACATTAAATATATGTGAATTAATATATTATTTGAAATATGCTATCTAATATTCATAAGTATATTATTAATGAAAATTCAAAAAAATAAAAATAAAAAAACTCATGTTGAATAGTATTTTTTCATTCACCTGGTTCATTCTTCTATAATTTTTCTATCACACTTTTACGCTCTTCTACACTTAAATAAGAAATAATCTTATCAAGCTTCCTCATTTTGTGACACCACGCGACACACACTAACCAATAAATATTAGTTAAACTTATATAGTTCAAACATATTTTGTAAAGAATTGACAAAGAGTTTCATTTTCTGTTTTTTAGGATGTGCTATCAGTATGTCGATCAATATTTTTGTTACTTGACAATTTCTCAGACATTTTTTTATCAATATACAACCTATACCATTCAATACAAAAGCCATTAAATATATTTTATAAATAAATCACATAATTTTCAGCGAAAAAAAGCTCTAGTAACTGGTGTGGTTATGCGCATAAACGCATTGTTGCTTTTAATTTAGTAAACGCATCGAGGCATTGACAATGAAAATTATTATTATTTTAAATAATTTTAAATTATGACGATACAATCTGTAATGATAAAAGCACTACCATCACAGTAAAAAATGAAAACATAGAAAATAAACATAAGGTTTTTTGGACTTTACAGTGTTATTTGGTAGAGGCACATCGATGTGTTATATTACACAGGGTGCACCGATAAACATAATCCATTTAAAAAAAAAAATTAGATAAGGTCAATAGGGTTTAGATCCGATCCAGGAAGTTCCCCCTACTTCACATGTCAAACACCTTATATATAGTAACACAAACCTATTAAATATAAAATGCCTAAAATGAAAATCCCTAATTATGGAGCGGTAGAGGGAGTTAAACCCTAAGGTGAAATTTTGCAGTCACATAAGCAAGAAGAAGCAAGGGTTTAAGGTAAGTATTGATTTTATTTATTTATGTATTTATTTATGTATTTTATTTTATTTTATTTTTTTCTTCTGAATTTTAATTAAATCTAAATAGAAGCAGACTCTTGTAAAAAAACTTATTAGTAAAATCAATAGTAAAATTTTTATTATGCAGGGGTTTTGTTTTTTTTGTTTGTTTGTTTTTTGTTTTTTTTTTTTTTTTTTTTTTTTTGAATTTTAATTAAATCTAATAGAAAACGTAAAATATTTTATTAGTAAAATCAACAATAGTATTTAATTTTTTTTACTATGTAGAGTTTTGAGTGAATCACCATACCTTTCAAATTTAGATATTTTAAATAGTTCTATTGTTCCAAAGTATTTATTTGCTCTACAATGCTCTCAGTATATCTCTCTTGCAAATCACTCCCTTGAAATTTTGGGAAAAATAATGAAATAGTGAATAGCTTCTTACTATTTATAAGACTTATGAAATTAGATTTCGAAAAATAAATTACAGTTCATTTTTCAATTTGAAAAAAATAAAACCAAGCCCTTTTTTTCTAGTTTTTTGGAACATCGATGCATTTCATATTAAAAAGCACCGATGCGTTTAAGAGTAACGTTCAATGATTAAGATAACTTATCGGTGCGTTGACTTTTTTCAATGCACAAATATGATAAAATTCCTTTTATATTTGTGAAATCCCGAAAACCGGTGTTGTTATTATTTAAACACATCGATGTGGTTAGTTATACAAGATGAATGATATGCTTTAAAAGTTATTTGAATTTTTATTTTCACATAAAATGACATATTCATATCAAATTATCCTTTAAGATGCATCCACATGAGTTACAATAGTTCTTAGTATACATTTTTTCACTTAAATTTGACTTATTATTGAAAAATAGTTTGAAAACTATATTCAGATTCAGATTGTGGTTATATGGTTCTTGAAATTAATTTTAGGTATGTACACAAAAAATTATTGTTAATTTTTCTCAAATGTAGAGAGAAAATATCATAATATTAAATGGTCAATTCGTCAAATTCCAGCTCATTCCATATTGCTCAAAGTGCTTCATGGAGTTCTCCCTTTCCATCTCCAGTGAGTTTATATTTTATTTATATTTCGATTATCTAATTGATTTTTTTTTATCCATGTCAATTTGAATAAAAATGTATCCAAATTTGTAGGACCCTGATTCATAATCAAGTGTAGATGCAAAAAATATTCCACAAGTTCAAAATCGTCAGAAGCTCTTATTAGGAGTAGCATACTGCAAGAAGTTGGTACATGAAAATGGACAACTTCTCTACCCTACCAAATGTAACATGCCATCTCCCAACCACAATTATGGGTTAGCGATAATAATAATTGTTTGGTATAATTTAATTTCAAAAAACAAATTGGATTGTGCTTACTAATATCATTGATGTACTAATGTTCAATTGTTTTTGAAATTAGGATTCTAGTGCTGATGAGTGACCCACCTACCATCTTTCAGTGCACCCCACTATAATGCCAAATCAAGAGAATGATGCATTAAGAGCTAAACTTGGAGAGGAAGTATACTGAGAATGGTTGAATCAAACACTTATTTAATTCCCACTACATCCAGATTCACCAATTAGGAATGACTACAACAATATTAGTTCTTCATCACAAGTTGTCAATGGAGGCAATCAAATAAAGGTTGGTATGGATGATTACTTACGTGATACAACTACCATGGAGAAAATTTTGTTATATGCATTCCATGATGATGAGCTAGGGGATGATGTTTGTATCACTATTACCTTTTTCGAAAGCCTGAAATCTACTACCACCCTTGTCTTTGGACCTCATGGTTAGTCAAAGTCTACCAAGCTGGGGACAATGATGTTACTGTACAACTTGAAAGAAAATTTTGGCATGTCGAATGCATGTTTGTCGACAATATTGAGGTAATTGACCATGATCAAGTCCCTTATATTTTGAGAAATCTTGTCACTCAATCAACATTAAAAATGATCAATTTTATGAACGTTAAATATTGACATTGACATTTATATTTCCCTCTAACTACAGGTTATTCAAAGATAAGGTTCATCCGACTGATAATGTCTTTCCTGGTGTTGAGTACATATCATATCATGCATGTCTGAATGATTGTATTCTATATAGAGGAGAATATGCAGACAATTAGATATGTCTGAAATGTGGGCATGACAGTTATCATAAAAAAAAGGGTAAATCACATGGTTCTTCTCATAAGATATTAATGCACATGCATATAATCCCAAGGATTCAAAGGTTATTTTGTTGCAGAGAATTAGCTTTGTTACGGGGATTGCATGCCTCACATAGAAGTGAGTCAAGAATTATGCGAATCTTGACAGATTTAATATCCATGAAGAATATAGAGGATACATGGCCCAAAAAAATCAAGGATGAAGTACGAAGTCTACGCCTCAGCATAGCCATGGATGCGTCGACCAATATTCCCTCCAAAATGCCATATATTTTGTTTGGCTTGTAGTAGTGACCAATAAAAATATCCCCCATGGTTGTCTATTAACAATGTGCACCTTATGTTGGCTCTCATATTCCTTGGTAGAAGAAAAGTGAAGGACATGGATGTCTACTTACAACCATTGGTAGATGAAATGAAGGATTTATGGGAAGGGATACATATATACGATGTATCGAGACACATCACAATAGAGAGGAGTTTTACATTGTATGGCATGTGTGCTTACACCACACATGATCATGCAGGCTTAACAGTTTGCTCTAGTAAATTACATGTTTATTAATTTGTTTATATAAGTAACAATATTGTTTCACATATTAATTTAATTTTCTACAATTGTTTTGATATTCATGATCGCTAATGTGCCCTATATACAATAATTTTCCATTATTGTAACAAAAGGGTATCATGTGTATAAATTTTGTGGACCTTATTTGAAGACTAGGTGATCCAACCACCTACAAAATCTAGTGTATGACTGCTCTAGGGTATTCCTCCCAGAAGAACACCCTTATAGAAGAGAAAAATCCACTTTCAATGGTAAACTAGAGAGAACCGAAAGGCCTGCAGTAATGACACAAGCTAAATGGCTTAAATCATCTGAAAGAGATAAGGAGAAGAAGATTACATAAATGTTTGATTCAAATGGGGAGCCTATGTTCGATGATCCAAAATTCTTCGACACCTATGTTGAGAAATTACCCATTGGGATGAAAAGGATATTTGTCTTTTATGATCTCCCATATTGGGAGCATATTAGTATTTCCCACTGAATAGATCCCATGCATATATTTAAAAATGTTTCATATTATTTATGAAGGCACATATCATCGAAAGAAAATGACACATTGGCTGTTAGGAGAGATATTGTCTCTTCAAAAACTAAAATGAAACATTGGCCAAGACAAGAAAGTAGAGGAGAAGTAGGTCCCTCTTGGTCTTTCAAAGAAGGTGATGTCCCATGGATTTTAAAGAAAAATGATATTTCCTTGGCTGAGGAAGTTATAATGGGTGTGAGGGTGCCTTATTTATATGGGTTTTCACTACGACGTTGCTTCAGTGTGGAAGACCATTTGTCAGGGTTGAAATCGCATGACCATTTGAACCATCTTAGAGTACCTATGTCAAAAATATGATTTTATTATTTGTTATTATTTTTATGCCATGGGATAGAATATAATTAATTTTTGTATGTGTTTACTTTGCAGTGTCATTATCCTTTTCTTATGTGTGGGTGTGTGAACCATGACTTACCCCAAGACCTATGACGTGCCATATGTAAATTATATGCATTTGTACATTCATTCCATGGTGGTGTCAAGAGATAGTTAAGATTGTTTTTATGTTTGAGAAGGAACTACCAACAAGTTTCATGGACTTGTAGGTTCATCTTATACTTCACCTAGTAGATGAGGTTGAATTAGTTTGGGTGATTTCTTGTCGTTGGATGTTCTTCTTAGAGAGGTACATGAAGAAATTGGAAGGTTTTGTTTGATAAAGGGCAAAACCTAAGGGGTCTATGGTAGAGGGGTAAATGCCATATGAGTCTTTTTATTATGCCAGTGAGTACATACAACAGAGCAAAAACACATGAGGTGTGCTGATTTGGGATGGCAAAAAGGATGAAGACAAAAGAGAAGGGTAGCTTCTCGAAACAAATGGAAAAAGGCACGTGATAAAGTGTAAGTGACTTATCATTTGTCAATTTTCTACACAATAACTATTCACACTGAACTTCAAAATGTATATTTTGATCTCATACGTACTATATATGTCAGTTTGATTTCATCAACAAATTCAGAAATTGAAGCCATCAACAAATTCATTCTTTACAATTCTGAAGCAACACACTCGTGGGTCGCATTGTATGAAAAAAAGAGGTGGAAATGGGATAGTGACAGGAAATAATTCAGATGGCTAATGGTAGAAGCATGCCTTATCCTAATCATTTAAAAGAAAATACGCTAATTATATGCCCCAAAAGTTGACTTGTTGACCAAGTTAGAGAGAAATACAGTGCATTTGGTTGTTTCCCATGTGCTGAAGAGGATGCACTAAACATAGGGATTGGGTGTAGAAAATTTGTAATAACCTCTTTCTGTACATTTTTAACTTCATTATAATGCACCTTTGTATTATAACATCCATATTTTATATTTTAATTATATTCGGGTTATTAGACACATGACATTGTGATCTGTTTACTTTTTTAGAGGTGAATTTGTTCCCATCTATGTGGGCATATGGACATCATTTTCACATGGAGGATGTCGATGATGGATGCATGACATAAGACTATGGGGTGGAAGTAAATTTTGACCAATCTAGTTGTGCTAGCATCCACGACCAAAAGCCAATACAAGGTACATTAGGTTACGTCAAAAAGATACAAGAGATCATTGAAGTGGACTTCTCTTCGTTCCGATGTGTTATTTTTTGGTGCAACTGGTGGGACATGATGAGGCTCATCAATAGGTCAACTATATGGGTCACAATGCCACTCTCCAACTTATTAAATTATATTTTCTCACATTTATTTATAGATTTTATTATATTTTTCCTAGTGAGAATAGTAAAAGTGATTTACTATGTCCTATGGCCTAATTTCTGTTAAATGCAAGAAATTGGAGTAGTTTTGAGTTGACTGGAGTGCAGTGACTCGTAGTAGACAAAAAAGCCGAGTTCATTGGCAACCAAGCCAGTGCCAATCAAGGAAGAGTTATTCTCGAGGAGCCTATTATCCATGTTTTCTATGGATTTGTTGATAGCTCCAGTTTTGTATAAATAAGCAAGCTAAGGTACTCATTAGGATTCAAAGTTTTATTGTAGACAAGAGGCCATTAAGATGAAGCACATTTGATTGTTATTGTTATGATGTATTTGACATTTTTATGATAATGAGAAGTTTTGTTTTGATCCAGCACTAAGTTGACTCAGAGGGCTAAAGCTCTTGGGTTAGGGCCCAAACCTAGCAGCAGAAGTTCCTCTCCTTTGTATCGATATTCTTAGCTTAGAATGTTGATTTACTACTGAAGTTTATTTATGTTTTTTGTGTAACTTAGAAAGTTGATCAAAGTTGTTGCTTATACATGATGTCATTAGCTTAAAGAGTATATTAGTGTTTTAGTCTAGTGAAGGAGAATATACCAGAAAATCTTGTGACAGTGACCCCTATCCCATATCCTTTATGGCATTATGATTAGGGGATCCCACTCTCAAAGCCCAAAAACAGAGTTTGTCCTTTGTTCATTTCTTAAGTTAAGTTTCATTTTTAGCTAAATAATTGTTTATGATTCCTTGGAAATATTTTCAGTTGTTAGTTTACTTCCTAAGATTGTTGTAGCTTAGATGTTAGTCCATTCCATAGATCTAGTCTCTAACAATAGTTAGGTTAGACTTCCTAAATTCAACTCATATTTTCCATGTTGACATGAAATAATTTGTAAGTGAAAAGAGAAGTAGGTTTTATTTCAATTATTGTTGATCTACAGGAAGGGACCCCTCCAACCAACTCCACCTAGGTCTTCTCCAGCTTTTGTTGAAGCACGCTAGCCCATACTTTAAACCTTTGTTTTCCAGCCACCATGAGCAAATTTCCTTGGGCAGATCTGGCCTTCTTGAAGTATTGGGCTTGGCCTTATGTAATTTTCACCTCCCCTACACCTTACACAACTATCATGTACCTTTGCAACACTTCATCTCACAATTATTGTCTTTCACAACCTCTCAGCCAACTTCTTGTAGCAGTACATGACATCTTGTAGCAGTTCAGGACATCCTATAGCAGTTTCCTATAGAAAGCCTGTAGTTGACGGTCTTGACCATGTCTTGACCTAAAATTGTATTACAGCCTAGTGTAGGAGTAGTTTAACCCCTCATCGTGGACTCCATGACTAGAAGTGACACCTAGACCAACCTTTTTCATTCCTTTCCCTCCTGCAAGATCAGATAGCATTAGCTTTTATATTTCTGAATTTAGAAATTAGGACTTTTATCTATTCTGCAAGTGTGAAGGAGATAATTAAATGCACACATGTTTGGATTTTGAAATGATAGAATAACTTCCTATTTGCAAGAATTTCTGGTATCTAGATGATCAAGTGAAAGGTTAGCATAGTTTCCTTCTTGCAAGCGATTTGTGTCATTTCATAGCTAGATCATTTATGTCATATCATAGCATTTACAAATTACCAGCTTCCATTTCTTGAATTGACAATAATTTACTTTTCCTTCACTAGAACTATTTTTACATTCCACTTTCAGTAGTCAGACTCCCTTTAGTCCAATAAAGGGATGGTCTGGAGCCCTAATGGTCAAGTGCCCCAGTTGAGAAGTGACATGAGTAGAATGATGCATTTGTTGTGTATATAGTGTTGTCACGTCCAATTTTGTATGAAACCTCGAGTTGATAAAGTAAATTTGGTAGCCCTAAGAGTTGCAACATTCTTGTTGCAATAATGAGGCTCATCACTTTTTGGCGCCATAGCCGAGGAGGTGTCTAGGTAGATGTAATTTCTACTTTTTCTTTATATTTTGTATTTGCTAGATAGATTTTACTCTTGCTTTCCTTTCTGTATTGCATTTAGGTTTTTAAAAAACTCATAAAAAGGAATTATATATGTATTTCTTGCCTTGTAGGAATAGAGACACTTTAGGGAAATTCTTGCCAAATACCCCCACACCATCAAACGGTCAACCTTCCATGTTCTTCGGTGACTATCAGATTCCCTCTCTGACTGTAGGAGAGTTAGAAGACCCCTGAGGAGAACAACCTAAAATATTTAAAGAGCCTATTAGGGAAGAAGAAGAAGATACCATTCCAACACTTACACCATGGTTGAAAACAAAAATGAGGCTAAAAATGGGAATGACGGTGCTTTTCCCATCAGAGAGACTAATGGAGACACTAGGATGAAAAACATAAGTCCCTCTGCCCTTCCTCACTTCCATGACCTAACCTCAGAGGACCCTAATACCTTATTTTTTGAGTTTGTTTTCATATACAAAACTTATGATTATACCTTTGATGACCATAAGTTGAAGTCTTTTCCATCTACCCTCAAGGATGGAGCCTTGCCCTAGTTCATGGGTCTACCTAGGGATAACATCACTACCTAGGCTCAAATGCAGCAATCCTTTAAAAACAATAACATGGACTATTGTAGGTTCAAAGACACTAAAGATGATATCTTTAGAATGACCCTAGGACCTGATGAATCCTTAGAGGATTATGAGGAAAGGTTCCAACTCAGTTACAAAATGGATAGATGCACCCTTGATCTTAAATCATTCAAGTAAGTTTTTCTTAGAGGAAACAAGGAGGAAATTTTGGAAACCCTAAACAATTTTTTTGGAGGGGACATTTATCAACTACCCTATAATGATATTAATACAATGTTCAAAAACCATTCTAGGGATATTAGAAAGAAGGGTAGGGCTAGTCAATCTTTGGCCAGTTCCTCTTCCTCCAACGGATCTATCAAGAGTGAAATTGGAAACATGTCAAAGGACTTTAAAACTGAAATGTTGCACACCTTTTCTCTGCAAATGGATACTATGCAGATCAAGATGAAACAAGAGGAATCATAAAGATCTTTAGCTATATTTTTCCCTAAATGCACTAGGAGGCACCCCAGAAATGAATCTCTACTAAATGTTATAGAGGTTTTCTCCTTCTATGAGGAAAACCATTCCACAGATAAGTTCCCTTCTCTACCTAGATTGAAGGTTGTATACCAAGTGACCGAAGCTGGGGCTGAACAACTTTGTTATATGAATGAAAGGATGTCTCAAGGACCTAGGCCATACCAACAAGGAATGCAAGGTGCATCCTATTCCTACTACCATCCAAATCAGAATGCATCCCTTCCCCCTTGGCATTCTCCTACTCACCCTTCATGGTCCACACCTTCTCCTTGGTCTTGTGCACCTCAGTATCCTTGCCAACCTGCCAATCAATCATCTCAGCCATATGCTTCTCCACATCCTAAGTGGAATACCCCATGACAAGGTTGGATGCCTCAATTAAACCAAGCTCCTGCTTTACTACCTCCATCTCCATCTCAACCACATCTAATTCATCCTACTCCACCCAAGCAACCTCAAATTCCGCCCCAACCAAATCCAAACCCGAACAACAAGAAGGCACAGTAGGTCACTAGTGGGGAGACATCTTACCCTGCCTATTATGTGGCTATTCAGGAAATTCACCTCAGGTATGGAAGGGTGCTACTACATAACAAACCTCCATCTTCACCTAAGTAGATTGAAGAGGAAAAGGAAGAGAGTTTTCCCAAATCCAATCCACCTCCTTTTCGTGAAAGATTGATCCATCCTAACCATCACACCCTAAAAGATATTGAACTTCTGGGAGAATACAAAATTTTGTGTGTGAAAATTCCACTCCTCCAATCCATCAAAGATGTCCCCATCTACAACAAGCTAATCAAGGAGAAATGCTTCAAAACTCCTGGGAGGAGAAAGAAAGATACCCCTACCATCAATGTCATTGGTCAATTTTCTAACCTAATGCCGGGGAGAGTAAGTTTCCCAAAGTATCTAGACCCTGGAAGTCTCCTGGTAAATGTGTAAATTTATGGCATCATTGTCCCTCACACCCTTATTGATCTTAGGGTTTCCATCAATGTAATGACTAAGGAAACCATGCTCAAACTAAATCTCCAAGGATCCTTAAGAAAGACTACAACAATACTACAACTTGCAGACAGGTCCATAGTATCTCTTGAGGGAGTTTCTGAGGATGTAATGGTCTCTATTGATTCCTCGAAGTATTCGGCTAACTTCTCAATTCTCCAACCCAAGACCAAATTCAATGGTTATCCTCTCATCCTTGGAAGACCATGGCTAGCCATTGCTGATGCTTACATAAGTTGTAGAGATGGGAACATGACCATTAAGAATGGGCATTTTTCCAAACAGTTGGTCTTGCACCCTCCTACTGAACCATCCCTAGAGCATGACCTACCCTTATGGTTGGGAGAGGAAGATGAAGATTAAGTATATCATACCACATCCTATCCGATATGTACCCTAGATGCTTATTATAGGAGGGGGGAAACCTGATGAAGATGACCTCATTGATTAAATCCTCCAGACCCAGCCCTACAACACCATGCCTCTTGACGAGATGGTGAAGGAATCCGAAGATAACCCTTGGACTGTGTTAGAGCCTAGATTTGCCTTAGGCTGAAAAGATAAGGTTCTAGGTCCACATCAAACCATGCTCAGCCTCGTAGCTAGCCCTACGAGGACAAGAGAGGTCTCTTTCTGCGTCAATATTAGCGAAAGATAATCGATGGGGCTTGAGATGACTGATTTAACAACTAATCTTAGGCTAGGTATAAAGTGAAAAGTTTTAATTTGAGTTTTTGGGGGTTTTGTTGGAAAAAAGGGACGGGCAAATTTTGGGTCCGGGGATGAGGCCAGATTTTTGCAGAGTTCAGGTAGGGGCAAGATAGGCAGTCATTTTGATGCTTTGGATTGAATGAATGGGTGGGTCAGACTGGTGAGGAGCCAAGGAGGGCAAGAGGATCTTAAGAGTCCTCCTCAAACAGATGAAAACATGAAGAATTAAACAAAATATCCAGGAAGAGCATAGAAGTCCAATGAATTCTACCTTAATCACTCATTTGTTTAATTGCAGAAGACAAGAGAAGGGAAAATGATACACATAAACATCAGTGAACTTACAAATACATAGATAAACACACCATCAAAACATAGAGCCACATGGATCCCAACAAGTGTTGCAAAACCCTGGTCTTTCCTTTGCCAAAATTGCAGAAATGAAATGTACAATGAAGTGCCAAGCAATCCCAAGTATCCAACCCTGAAAATGACATAGAAATTACATAATATAGACAATCCAAACCTATTCCCTTGCCTCTATGGGTCGAGCTCATCATTCTAGGAGCTGTTTGAACTAATTCTAAACAAGGAACTGAAATCTAGGTAGTCAAACAACTTACCCCTATATGCTAGGAAACTGATTCATTCATTAAATTTTCACTTTTTAGTGAATGAATATTCTAGAAAAAGTAAATATGTGCCAAAATTACATCATAGTCATCAATTTACATCAAGATAGATCAATAATTACATCAAAAAGTAAAACTAGTCAAAACTAGGCGAATTCCTGAGCTGTTGAGTGAAAAATAGGAAAACATCCTCTATGCGCCGTGCCTGAAACCTGTATGCATTGCGACACTTTGGAGCTGATTTTGAGGCACTTCCTGAAGTCCAAATTGAGCCCAAATTTTCTTGTTGGAAAGCCCTGCCTGTCTACTTTCCAACACAAGTGGAATTTCTGACTTTGGATGTCATTTGCCCCTCCAAAACTTCAATCTACCAAGACTGCTTCCTGTGTGTCAAAATAGGGGCAGTGAGGTCATTTTTAGGGTGTTTTTGACCCTTTAGCCAACCCAGAACTTGATGAAATGCTTAGGTAATCCATGAGCATATATAAATTTTGATGAAAAATCCAAAAATGTAAAGTTTTCCTCTTGGAGATATCCCAATTATAAGCGTGTGCCAAGTGACGCTACGCGTTGGGCAGGAAAACCTGTTTTGAACCAAAATTTTCAAAATTGACAAAATTTTCTCCAAATTTCTTGAAATTTGGGCTGGACCTTCTCTATCAAGTGTCATGCTGGGCTAAAGAGGCTTCAGCCAATATTTGAAGATGATCATGCTCCTTTTGCCGCTTTTGCTTCTTTGTCGCCTTCTTCAATTTTGCCTTTAGATTCCTTATTCGTGCCTTGGAACTCATATTTTGCGCCCTGTAATGGAAAACCATGTGTCTCAACAATGATTTATCCATATCGGCCTTGTCAAGCAGTCTCTCCAAGTGGATGTTGAATCTTTCGAGCCAAGACTCCCGATCATCATTAATCTCTTGCTCCAATGAAGTGAGCTCAATCCTCCTCCTTTGTGCAGTGTGGCGATTCTCGCGAATGTTTTGTAACTCCATGATTGCTTTCTGATCTTCAAGCTATTTTTTCCTCTGTTCCAAGTATTTCATAGTCCAATTATCCCTCTCCAAGTCAAGGGATAAGGCTTTGATCTCTGTTTGTTGCTGCTGGATGATCTCTCTAAGATGTGCACTTTGTGGGCCCATGTCTATATCGTCATCCTGAATAAGAATAAAGTCCCGCTCACCTGAAGGCCCCTTGTCCTACATTGACCTCTTGCCTCTGTCCTGTACCTATGATGCTGATGTCAGAATTGAGGCCCCTTCCACACCTGGTGGAGATAACACTCGCTTTGCTGCCGCAAACAGCTGCCTGGCACCCTTCTGATAAGTAATGCAAACCGGGATAGTAGCAATGTGTGGATCATGGCCTTCAAGCTGATGAGAAGGTCCACCTATCTCATTCCCAGCCTTTGAAGGTCCCTGTGAGCTCTGAAAAACTCGTAGGAGATGAAATCATCCCAAGTGATGCCCTGTAATCCAAGCTGATGAACCACCAAAATTTTGATGAGTGCATAGTGGTAAATGATGTTGTACTTCTGTTCAGGAGTCTTCTTCTGCACAAGAGTAGTCATCCTCTCGATGTTTCGGCACATGAAATATGGAATGTTCATCAACCTCACTCTCGTGAAATGCATCAATAACCTGATATGGTATGCATAGAGGTGTGAGAAGCGACCTTCACAACTTGAGTATCTGATAATGAGTCTCATCAACGACGCATAAGATTCCTTTAGAAACTGAAATGGGAATACTCTCCTGAGCTGCCTCAAATAGCTAGGCCTGATGTAAGGTTCATAATATGATCTATCCAGCTGTTGCCTCTTGTTCCACTCTTCCCCTATATTCGGTATCCCGGTGGCCTGAGAGATGGTTTCTGGTGTCAAGGTGAAGTTTACTCCAGCAAGAGTAACAGGACTATCATGCAAATGTAAAACAAACAACCGAACTAACTCCTGATGATGCTGGATCTGAGCAATCATTTCACAATACTGAAAGCATGACAGTTGTTGAAAGCATGTCATTGTAAGCGGGCGGGCCTACAATTGAGTTAAGGAAGTAGGCTCTTCTCTGACATGTCTGCCACCTTTTCGAGGCCTTCTCGACACAATAAGCTCAGTGGTTGAGTCACTGTCTTGCTCATATGATGAATCTGTCTCTGTCATGGTGTTGCAATGTGTATGTTTGATTGGTTTGACAAAGAGAAATAGGTGATGTGTTTTCAATGCCGAATGTGCCAAAGGGAAATGGGACTGTGAGGAATATGGGACAGTGGGAAAAGCGGATGATGGAGTTTTTCAAGTGAAGAAATGTGAAAACAGTCACTTTTAGGGATGTAGGGATTTGGGGAATGATATGGGAATGATATAGTGATAAATGATATAGGAGAGGGAGAATGATGATAGGGACTAATATGATTGTAGAATAGGGAAAATGGGAAGCTGGGATATGAGTGGTTTGGGTGGTTAGGGCATGGGAAAAGATCACAGGTGGGAAAGGAGAGTTGGAACCACCATCATAATTTCAAAACACCAAATTTAAAACCCCAAAGGAGCAGCTTTTGATATACACATAGGGTTTATATTTTCAAACTTTCAAACATTTGAATTCTCCCTCCAAACAACACCCAACACAAGTTAAATTCAATAGAAGCACGCTTGAACTTACTTGGAGCAGAAAAAATGGTGGTTTTGTGAGTTTTTATGACAGAAGCGGCATAAAACTAGCCTGTAGGCTCTGTGCGCCATGCACAAACCCAGTACACCGTGCCTCCTGGATGCGCCTTGATAATGGAATTTTACACTGAGAATTTGCGCCCAATGCGCCGCACGGCCTGTGTACGCCGTGACCTCCTCTAATGCACCACGCGGCCCTTCAACACACAGTCTCGGCCCTTCAAACACAAAATTCACTCCTCTAACCCTCAAGTCGATATCCTTTGACCTCTTGGCATAGAAATGGATGTTTCAAGCAATGAACATGTCTAATGGAATGATGGGTTTGATTTTTATTGAAGCCACAATGATTTTTTGTCTTGGAGGTTCTGTGCGCCGCGCGCAAGCCCAGTGCGCCGCACCTTGTGGATGTGCCACGCCAGTGGAGAAAAGCACTGTGGCAAGAGGCCCAATGCGTCGCGCAGCCTATGTGTGCCGCGCTCTAACCCAATGCACTGCGCAGCCAATAAACATAGTCTTGGCTTTGAAAATCGCCTTCTCACCACTAACTTCGACTTTCCTTGATCTTCTTGGATGCAAATGACATTATACACACAGAAATATCTTTATAAAGACATGGCTTTGATTTTTGGTTCTCAAAAACCCATCTTTGTAATGTTTTAGCTTTTGGCACTTTTTCACTTTAATACAAACCATGTTCTTCTGTTTCTTCTTTGATTATCTGACTTGAATAATGAATCTTTTGGCTATTTTTGCAAGGATAGTGGCATGTCTTGACAAAGGAAGACCAGGGTTGCGCCTGGAGATTTCAACAACTGAAATTTTTTTTGAAAATTACATGGCAATTTATTACAAAACGAAATGACGATTTTTTTTTGAAGAAAAGTCATAATCCATCCATATGACGATAAAATTTTGTGAAATAAAACCTCCCTCTGACCTGCTGCCATTATTGGACACTTTGAAGACACAATTTGTGTAACCCTAGACCTAGTGACTGAAATGAATTTGCTGATCAAAAGACTAAAACATGACTGTAGGTGGCTAAAAAAGCTTGATTAAAAGACCCGAGCCAGCAGGTATAAGGCATGAGGGGTAATGAATAACAAGACCCTCCCATCAGATTATGGCATGCCCCTAGCGGAATGCAACTGAGTGAATCAAGCGAGACACCTAAAAATGAAATGCAATAAGAGAAATGATCTCTGACGGAGGGATGTAAAGACCGACTCTAACAGACTGATTTATGCCTAGTTGACCCTATGCCTACTCATGTCAAAATGGTAGAATTTGGTCCATATAAAACATTGAAAATCAACTCCTCCCTTAGCCACTCAACAAGAGAAGTTGTGCAACGTGCTAAGAGAGAACTTGGATTCTTTTTCTTGGATATATAAGGAAATGAAGGGAGTTCATCCTTCAGTGTGTACTCACCACATCTACATTAAGGAAGGATGAAAACCAGTGCGCCAACCTCAGAGGAGAATAAACCTAGCCCTCAAAGATAGAGTGAAGGAAGATTTGAAAAAATTGTTGGATGTAGGGTTCATTTACCCCATCTCAAATAATGAGTGGGTGTCCCCTCTAGTTTTGGTCCAAAAGAATAATGGGAAGTGGAGGATCTGTGTGGATTACAGAGAGCTAAACAAAGCCACTAAGAAAGGCCATTCTCCTATACCTTTCATTGATCAAGTCTTGGATGGTTTTGCAGGGAAGAAGTTATTCTCTTTCCTAAATGGATTCAGTGGTTATAATCAGATCTAGATCAGCCCAAAGGACCAAGATAAAACAACATTCACTTGTCCTTAGGGTAACTTTTCTTATAGGGTCCTTCCTTTTGGATTATGTAATTCCCCTGCCACTTTTCAAAGGGTAGTTCTAAGCGTCTTTGCTAAGCTAGTCCATGAATCTGTAGAACTACATATGGATGATTTCACTCCCTATGGATGTGACTTCCTAGACCCTATCTCTAACTTGGGGAAAGTATTAAATAAGTGCATTGAAATAAACCTATCACTTAGTCGCGAGAAGTGTGAATTTTTTATGAATGCAAGGACTGTTTTGGGTTATTCAATATCCCGGGAAGGAATACAAGTGGACCCAAATAAAATTTCCATCATAAAAAGGGTCCCTACGCCTCAGAAGCAGAGGGATGTTAGGATTTTCTTGGACTTAGCTAGATGCTATAGGATATTTATCAAATACTTCAAAAAAGTAGCCTCACCATTGTTTGGACTACTGACCAAGGACTCTGAATTTTGTTGGTCAAATAGGTCCCAAGAGGCCCTAGAAATATTGAAGGATAAGTTGACTATTGTACCCATACATAGAGGCCCACATTGGGCTCTTCCTTTTCACATCCATGCTTATGCATCTAAAAAAGCTGTAGGAGTGTCTCTAGGACAAATAGATGACAAGTTTCCTTATTCCATTTACTTCATTAGCAAAACTTTGTCTAAGGATGAACTGAACCACACTGTGACTAACAATGAACTCCCAGTTGTTGTCCATTCCTTGAATAATTCAAACACTACATCATTGGTTATCAAACCTTTGCGCATATTGACCATGCTTCTATCAAGTACTTAATGAAGAATCCTAATGTGAATGCTAGAATTATTAGATGGTTGATTTTATTGTAGCTGTTTGATTTAACCATCATTGATAAGCCAGGTAAAGAAAATGTAGTTGCAGATTTTTTGTCTAGGATTTCCTTTCCTACAGGTGCAGAAGGGATGGTTGATGACAAACTTCCAGATGAACACCTATTTGATATTTCACTTCTCTCTCCATGGTTTTTTGACATAGCCAACTACCTATTTGCTACAAAGTTCCCTCCAAATCTATCATCTAGGGAGAAGAGCAAGATTGTAAGGAAGAGTGCACCGTTCACTTGGATTGGGGACAATATCTTCAAATTGGACCCAGAACAAGTCTTGAGGAGATTTGTAAGGGAAGAGGAAGTCTTTGACATCCTCTTAGCCTATCATGATGGGCCTTGTAGAGGTCACTTTGCTACCAAGAGGACAACTTTCAAGGTACTACAAGCTGGATACTATTGGCACACTCTCCACCAAGATGAAAGAACGTACACCAACTGATGTGACCAGTGCTAGAGGATGGGGAAACCTACTCCCAAGGATGAAATTCCCTTGCAACCTTAGGTGGCTTTAGAGCCATTTGACAAGTGGGGCATGGATTTTGTTACGCCAATGGATCCACCATCAAGGCAGAAAAAGTACATAATTGTATGCATTGTTTATTTGACAGAGTGGGATGAGACCAAGGATGTAAATGTAGAAACATAGGAGAAAGTGGTTGAGTTCTTGAGGGAAAATGTGTTTTACATATTTTGGTACCCCAGAGAGATAGTAACCAATCAAGGAGCTCAATTCACATCACATATGATCAAAAAACTATTAAGACAACATAAGATAAAAAATAAAACAAATATTTCCTATCATCCTTGGGACAATGGACAAGTAGAGGTCACCAACAGGGCATTACAAGGAATCTTCACCAAGGTTGTGAACAATGACAGAAAGGATTGGTTAGAAAAACTAGTGGAGGCCACTTGAGCCTACAACACAACTTGGAAGACAACTACTTTTTTCACTCCTTATGACTTGGTCTATGGAAATAAGGCTCTTCTCTCCACTGATTTTGAGTACAACAACCTGAGAATGGAATCACAATTGGATTTGGATGTTACAAAGGCACAACAAGAGAGGTTGCTCCAGTTGAATGGCCTAGATGAATTCAACATCCAAGCCATCCTACACACTAAAGTTATCCAAGTACATAGGAAGGTTTTGCATGAAAAGAAAATCAAGGGCAAGGTATTTCAAGAAGGGGATTGGGCTCTACTATATGACTCCAGGTTCAAGGACTTCAAATAAAAATTGATGACAAGGTGTTTAGGCCCATAACTGATAGAGAATTTCCATGATAATGGAGCTATTCGAATCAGGACCATTGATGAGGAAGGTATTCCCTTGTTTGTCAATGGATACAGGTTTAAGGCTTTCAAAATCCCTTTATCCAAGGAAGAGTTAATCAACACCATTAGAAAGAAGGTAAATGTGATTAGAAGTGTCCTAGCCTCCAAGTCACATAATTTTTGAAAACTGTTTTATTTGTGAAAAAAGGGAAAAAAAAATACAATAAGAGGCCTGGATGAAAACCTCCATGAGGCACCTAAGTCTAGCTCTTGGGTTGAAAACCTCCTTGAGGTAGCCCACGAGTGAAAAAAAAAAAGAGAAAAAAAATTATCCCTAAGTGAAAACCTCCCTTGAGGCACCCAGGGCAGGTAGGCAGGCTAAAAACCTCTCCTGAGACATCCTTTGTGTCCATAAAAAAAAAAAAGAGAAGAAAAAGAGAAAGATAAAAAACAAAAAATACCATGATAGGGAACTCCAACCTGTCCATTAATAAATTCTGTCATTTTGCAGGTTTTTGAAGACAGTGGAAATCGCCGAGCTACAGGGGCATCATGTTCAGTTTCATTACATTTCTCCCTGCATACACTCCATCTCATCCATACCAACCATGTCCCTACCACTCATATCCATTATCAGGCCTCAAACATAAGTTTCTTTTAGCATTTTTGGGTTTGCTACATGATGTCCTGTAGTTGCTATAAGAAGATCCTATAGCACTACCGGATGCCCTGAAATGATATAGGAAAGGGGACCTAATGAGAAAGTCATCTTGCATGATTATTATAGGTTGATTAGGTACCCTAAATTTCATCAAACCGCTCACCCATCATCCATGTACCCCTGATTAAAATCACCATACCCATATCTAGTTCTATCACATTAAAAAAAACATAGCAAAATGTCAAAAAAATATAATAATAAAAAGGGAGGTGATTTCCTCCATTGTCACAACCCTTCACCACTCCACCAGAGCTCTACTATCATCATCCAACCTCTACACCACTTTCCACCATCCCTCTAAAGAAAAAAACCTTGAAAAGGAAGAAAAAGGGGCTACTACAAGATTTCCTTTAGCAGTTACAAGATATCCTGTAGCAGCTTATGCCACTACTACAACTAACCTGAAACTTAGTTTATCTCCCCAAACAGAGTGAGAAAGAGTTCCATCATCCATGGACACCTTGTTTTTCCTAACAAGACTCAATAGTGGCAACAACAACAAAAGGATATCAAGCACCTACACACATGAACCAGACAAGCGGTCAACTATACAAGAGCCAAAAGAAAAACATAGAAAGAGAGCAAGGAAGCACTTCCCTGAGAAGCAACATAGAAGTAAACTACTCCAACATGCACGAATAAGCAAAATATAGGCTCAGGTATGGTAACTCACTCAGCTCTTTGCTAGGTATGATATGATGAAAAATGTGTAAATGTTGAAGAAAGGCATTTTTTATACGCTGGAGGTGGACAGTTAACTTGGCCACCCTCAGCTCGTGATCAAAAAGTGATGTCACATCAGTGGGATTCAGTTAGAAAGGTGGTCAAAATCAATTAAGAGGGAGTGGGTGATGATTACGTGGATCAAGTGAATGATCACCAACAGTGGGCCAATGGTCCCAATTAGGAAATCTCGTACCACTGCCAGCCAACACAACGCTCTGAGCCTCGACCATAAATAGCATAAAAACCCAAAAATTTCATGCATTATTCACTCATTTCGAAATAAAGGAGATAGGGACCAACTTTAGAAGCCATTGGAAAATTCAAACCCTACTCTAGCCCTCCTACAGGGGGCAACTATAGGAAACAACTACAAGAAGCACAAAAACCTACCGGAAGCTACAGGAAACACTGAAATTCCACAGGAAGTATGCAGGGGTGTGTCCAGGGTCAACTTGGCTCTGAATTCTCAAAATCCCAGGAATTACAGTGAGAATTAAGTGGTGTATCTCTCCTCTGTTCATGATTTTCATAATTGATACACTCTACACTATCTTAGTAATTACAGTTAGCTTGGGAATTGAAAATAGTTTAGGAGTATGAAAGGAAAAATTTTGTTGCTATAAGGAGTTGTAGAAATTGTGGTCATTCACTAAATTTTTTCTCTCAGCTACCCTGAAATTCATACTGAAGCTATCTCACAAAACCTCCTGCACTTAGCTGAAACCAAAGAAGAAAATGGGAGGTGGATTCAATAGAAGAGAGCCCATAGATACATCAATAATTCACCTTCATCCCCTTATGGTAGACATCTTCAGGAGGCATCATTGGCTAGGCTTCTTTGAGTTGCTCAAGGAGTATGCCAATGATATAAATTATGGGTTTTCCATGGCACTAAACCCTCAAGAAAGAAAAAATGCTACCACTATGGTAAGAGGGTTGTCCATTACCATCAATCCTGAGTTAATCAGCAGAGTGACAACACTTCCTCTAGGGGTCAATTGGAGAAGGGAAGACAAGGCCAACAACACCTTTGCTAAGAAAAATTTCTTCACCAATGATGAGAGACCAATTGAAGAAAAAAATGGGGTCAGAAGGGAGAGTCTTCCCTATCCCTAGGATGAGGTAGCCTACCACATCCTTAAATACATTTCTTGTGAAGGGAGATTGAGTGTAGTCTATGGCTACCAGTTTAGGTTGCTCCATGAATTGAGATTTCGAACTAGGTTTCCCATAGCCCAAAGATTAAGTGTGCCCTATTTTCTCCTACAATCAATCATAGACATGAGCCAGAAGGTGAAAGAGGGAAAGCAACAACAGTTAGCACACCATGGTCTCATCAAGATGATAGTAGAGGATGCTTTGAGTAGATCAAGAGTCCCTGTCCTCTAGTCCACATTCAGAGATATGGACAAAGAAGCATTCCTAGAGACCCAAGTCCTTGCACTTGGTGAGAACCTAGCTTCAAGTGAAGAAGAAGGAGAAGAAGAAGAAGGAGAAGAAGAAGGAGAAAAAGAAGAAGAAGAGGTAGAAATAGAAAAAATAGAGGAAGAAGAAAAGGAAGAACAAAAGAGAGAAGAAGAGGAGGAGCAACAGAAAGAGACCAGCCTTGAGAAGACCACTGCACTTGAAGAGGAGGAGATATCCCCATATCAGGGAAGGTTGTCTCTTGAACCCACTGAAAAGGAGGCAACTGCTTCCTTAGCTTCTTTGAGCACACCCATCAAATCCACAAATAAAAGGTAGAGACAAACTCCCCTCTATTTCAAAACAAGAAGAAGCACTAGGATTAAGCAGGGGAAGCCAAAAACCCCCACAAAAACCCCTATTGTAATTGAAGAATCACAAAGTAAACAAGAGAAGCTAGATTCCATGGGAATGAAGGTGGAGAAAGTCACATCACCAGGAGAAACCCAAAATGCTCCCATTACCTATGTCAGGAAGCCTGTCACTATGTCAACCTCAGCCAAGCCGTTGACGATGTTGGACTCGCCAACATTCAGGGGATCTCCCTGGTATGAAGTCCAAACTAGACCTCACACCGTTTGGTGTAGGATTCCCATCCTGCACGATGGCCCGATTACCATTATCTTAGAGATTTGTCTTAGCTCTAGTTTTTCAACACATGATAGTGTTATGCTTATAGCTTCAAGAAATCGAGGTGAGTGTGCCTGGTGATTGCTTAATGTAACTCAGTATCTGTGTTCTCTTACTATCAAAATGGGGAGGTAAAAGTGAGCCTCTTGATGAGAGGGAATAGTCCCAACCCAAGAAGAAACACACACAAACAACAAGAAGGGTTTGTCCAGCATCCAACAAAATAGTCCATAGCAAATGCGAAACTAGTGAAAACCAAAGCTCAAGGGAAAACACATACATCGTCCAACAGAATAGACCACATAGGGGTGATGGTCATTAGCACCAAGAAATACATAAAGATGGTCTGTATAATTTCTGGCATCATAGTCCACATAGATAGGACAACAATGATAAACAATACAACACATCTTCAACAATATGAATACTAAAATAACCGAAGTATTTCAACTATATTAGTATAGGTTAAGAAAACAGGCATTACAAACGTTTAAAGAATAGTCTTACAAATGGATATAAAACATGCATGAAAACGTGTTGGCCTAAGACAAGCTTCTGAATTAAGCAAAAGATCCAAGACACATATGCACACCATACATCACTAGTCCCAGTAAAGGGACATTGGAGCCACTCCTCACTCCTCAAAGAACATAATACAGACTCTCAAGGCTATGTGGGAGGAGCGAAGGTGAAAAGTCCTTTGCTCATACAATGAGGGGGTATATATAGCCAAGGGGGTATAACTGACCCTTGTGACTCTTCGACTTCCCTCATGACTATTCCACTTCCTATGACTTTTCGACTTTATATGACTCTTCGATTTCATATGTAGGTCTCTTGGACTTCCACTTTGCATTACATTGATTACAACAAGTATGGCCCATAGCAGTTATGTGGCCGAGACAACTCATGCCACAACTCAACATGACACTGCCAACATGTACTAACTGATTGTGGTCTCTGTGTCGAGCTGTTGTGCTGCTATGTGATGATATGCTCTCGGTGTAACATGTTTTCACCTCCTCATGAAAAAGTGTGTGGGGACTTCAATGGTCTTGGTTTTTGCTTGATGGTGCATGTGAATGTGTTCCCTTCGCTCGCTTGGTAGATGTTCTTCGTTTGTTCATTCGAATGAGAGAAAGTCTTCTAGTATGTGCCTCTTTTCTATCCCATTCATCGTCGTACCATGTTTCATTGATGTACCTGTTCCTACAATCACTCATGATTAGACAACATCAAATCCAAAAATATCCTACTCTACCATGATTTATTGTTTTCCATTTCAGTGCAGGTGGTCGAGAGAGGAATAAGGAACTGAGATTGTGGAGAGCACTTCACAGGTTGGGATGCGAGGCTCCAAAGCACCGTTGGGAAAAACTATGGAAATGTCACTGGGAGACATATTTTCACAATCCGAGATAGTAGTGACAATTGTGGGCAAAACTCAGCTGGGAGGCAGAACTGTGCAGTTTCTGAAAGGAAGGCCAGGCGGGGTGTTGGGGAACTGTTCAATTTTCTAACGGAGCACTAGGTAGGTCATCCAACTGGGATCTGTGCAATTTCTCTGGGGAAGACAATGCATGCAGCAAGAGGCACTGGCAAAAAAATTTACGCAATTTTCCAGAGGAGCACAAGGTTGGGCTACGATAGCTGCTGGTCAAAATTGCGCAATCCTAAGAGACAGTTTGGACCCAGACAATTTCTGCGTAGATTCTGAGCTAGTTGCAGAGCGGGGAAGAAGGATTGGCTAGGATAGCTCTGTGCAATTTCTGAACTGGTTGTAGAGCGAGAAGGAAGGGCAGGATAGGACAACTCTGCGCAATCTTTGAGTTGGTTGTAGAGTGGGCAAGATGGGCTGGTAGGGTAGGACAACTCTGCACAATTCTTGGGTTGTTTGCAGAGCAGGAAGGAAGGGCAGGACAAGATAGCTCTGCATAATCCCTAGGATGGTTGTAGAGTGGGAAAGAGGAGCTGGCAAGACAGGACAACTCAGTGCAATTCTGGAGCTCAATATAGCACAGGGTTTCATCTCTACTTGACCAGAGGGAGGATTGATGGGAGGACTTGTGGGAAGCGCAAAGTGGATCAGCTGCTGGGACAACTCTTGGGTGCAGGAATTTCACTTAAGCAAACTCCTCAACACTTAAAGATGAAGCACAGGAAATGCCAGAAGTGGTATGAACTTTTCCTATTCCTAATCCTACTTCTTAAAGGAAATGTTGCAGAATCAGATGGAAAACAATCTTAAATACAATCTACACCAAAGAAACCCTAGTGCTAGAATGTAAAAGAATAATTTGCAAGGAAATAAAGTAAAGGAACTTTCACACAACTAGAAGAAATCTTAAATGCTGAAATGAAATACTATGTTTATCTTCAGTATAGATGGATAATATCTTGACAAGTGAGCCCTTGCAGAGATCTATATCCCAATTGATTTTCCTTCTACACAAACAACCTGTTCTTGTACTATTACAATCTGCTTGCACTAGTGAAGGTACAATACTTCTATGCAAAAGTATATTTTACCTTCTTTAATGAAGATTTCTATTTTTTTGGAGGTGCTCTAAGCCTCAAGGATTAGGGCACTATGTTCCTATGAAAAGAGACCAGCTCTTGCATCGAGACAGAGCTTCCTTCACCAAAGTCTCCAATTTACTTTAAAAAGAACTAAAAGAAGTGTTGAAAGGAATTGCAATTGCAAACTGAATTCTGAGATAAATTTAATCTGGAAAGAAATGCTTTAATTAACTGAACCTTGTAATGAAAGTCAAGTTCATAAAGTGAAAACAATTCGGAATAATCAAAATAGCAGCCAAAGTAATTTACATGCATCAGCTAACTTCGAAAATTTGCTTGTAATGTTTATATTCCTTTTTCTTAAGTCATAAAATGCAAGTGTAAAGTGTTTGTAATAACGTCCTTTCTTAGTTCATATAAACATTTAGATCCTTCAGAAGTATACTCTTAATGTTAAGAATGATTACTGGAATTAACAATAATTTTGCTTGTAGGAATAACTGAAATGATAAGCAGAAATGTAACATTTGTTGTGAAGTAAATGAATAAACCAGAGTGTAGGAAACTACATGCACTAGTATAGGAAGAATCTTCCTACACAACCTAAGAAGCAAACCAAGACAAGAATTGCAATGAAGGAATTGGAGGAAAGAAATTGCAAGGAAGGAATAAGCTCAATCAAATTTCCAAACTACAGATCCATTCACACTTAACTACGAAATGAATTTAACTCAGATCTTCTAAAATAAATATAAGAACCATTCAAACCATGTAACTGCAAACAAATGTTCGCACGGACCTTTTAAATGGCGAAAGCACAAGGGTAAACGAGTTGGGTTGGGTGGGCCCTAGCCAACCAGCTCATTTCCCGTTTAGGAAATGAAACGATTCAACATTCAAGAATGCATAAAATGTAAATTAGACATGGCATGTAGATATCATGGCGTGTTCCTTGTATTTACTTGATCAGCAAATATACATGATGTTGCAAGTCTAGCCTAGAGCTGAGGGCGATACAAAATTACACAGTGAATGAAATTACAACATAGATCGCTCCTTTGGTTCTTCCTACAGTCTCCATTATATACAGTCTTTCGGCCTTAGCCCAATTCTACTAATTACAGTAATTTCCTTATTCAAGCCTTTCAGTTGAACAGACTAACAACCAATATTACAAAATCGGCTAATAGCTATAATGGAATGCAAACTTCATTGGCCGTAGACCATCCTTGGCAGGTATCCCTGACTATACGCCACTGATATCCAACCTCAGTGATCTGAAAATGGGGCACTTAGGCTTCTTGTCTAACTTACAAGGACCTCTCCCACTTCCAAAGCTTAAATGTTCCCAAGTCTTATTGATTAACTAATGAGGAATTGATAATATGCTTGAAAATATAGGTGTATGCTTATGTTTGTTTTAAACTATTAATGTGTTGTAAGTTCACAAACACATCACAGTAAATAAGGCAGCAGATTCAATACAACAATAAGTAGCAATAATGCTTATTAACAGGTGTAAGATTATGGTTGTTTAAAAATGTTTATGTGTTGTAAATCGATTTTCTAAGACTGATATAAAACATATGACAGTGAAACAATGCAACAAACGAGCATCACACATAAGACATCAATTTAATTATGAGTTCACCCAAAACTCTTGGGCTACGTCTCCATGAGCTCTAGTCAACTCGACTAAGCTCTCTGGGATTATGGCAGCAATATTTTTACAAGCTCTCTGGCTCAACTCCACGGTTTAACACAGAAAAAATATGTTTAGAATTCCATTATGTCCCTAGCTCTAAAGCTCCTGACCTTCTTTCTCTGGCTTTGACTCTTAGGCTCTCGCGTTGGCTCTTAGGCTCTTAGCTCTTTGGCTCTAGCTTCTCAGCTCTGTCTCGGCCTCTGTGCATTCGCTTTTTCTCTTAAAGCTCTCTCCTTTCTTAATTGAGCTCTCTATCTCAGCTCCGCACGCTCTTTTGCTTCTGCTCTGTCTCAGCGCTAACTTCTTTTTTTCATTTTGTCGTTTTGTGGCTTTTTAAGTCAATTGGTGTTGGTCAGTTTGTTTTCCCCTTTGGGCTCTTCAGCTCCCGGCCTCTGTCTACTCAAATCCCCTTCTGAGCATTTAACAACCATTTGTTAATACTTTCAAGGAAGGTGGCCACCTGTTTTTGCACGGAAGGGACCATTGCTGCATTCAAATTCCCCAAACAGTCATTCCCTGTTTACACATAGAAATACCGTAAAAATCTACTGAAATGCCTTATTACGGACTTGAAATGACATCAACTCCACCCTGTAATCCATCGGGTTCGATCTTAATTGCTATCGCAAATCGTTGAGTCATGTGTTTTCTTTGTATTTGGGTTCTTGGTGAAAACCCTAAATACACAAAAAAACCTGACAAAATGGCCCATATCGGATTTGAAAAATTATTTATTCGCACTTATAAACCCTTTCGGGTTTGGACATATTGCATCGGGCGCATTTCCCTTCTGTTTTGTTCATTTAGTGAAAACACGAAATACACAGAAAAACTCTGTTTCCTGGAACTCAAAATATATGTGTTTTAATTAATAAACCCCATCGGGTCCGGCTATATCGTATCGCATATGGTATCGGCACCGATCCTTTGAATAGCTCCGATGCAATAATGTGATGCGATTAATCGAAATCACATATCGCAGCGACCCGGGGTCCCGCCTTAAGCCCCATTCCATCGCCAATGCCAATCCGCCAATTTCGCCGATCACACCATCGCATCGGCCTGGTCCTATCGCATGTCTACCTCCGATAGCCTACGCCTGTCATTGCCGATTGCGATATGCCGATCGGATCTGGACCATTGATCGGCCAGATCTGACGGCTCCTATGCAAAGTTGGTTTGACCTCTGATAGGCCTCTTTTCCACTATTTCTTCATGTTTTTTACTCCCGATAGTGTTTTCCGCAATTTTGTGAAGGTTTTCTTTTGCGATAGTTTTTGGATTTTGAAGGCTTAGAGGGTTTTTAGGACCTTTTTTGAGGGGATTTTGCCCCTTTTTCCAAAGGATAAAGGGCAACTTCAATTTTTGATAACTTTTGCATCCTAAGTCCATTTTTGCCCATTCAAGTTGCAGTAGATTCAAAATGGAGAGATCTCTCCAATGAGACTATGTCAGGGAACTTCCTTGGACTTTCATTTTCCTCCGTGAGGAACACTTAGACTGAGTATCCAAAATCCATTTTGGTTCATGCCTTCCCACTAAAAGAACTTTTGGTCTCCAAAAGACTGATATACTGATCTAAACAGTACCTGAGAGTAACAACACCCTCTTCTTTCAGCCTCCACACACTTGCCTTGCATAGTGCCTTTGAACCAAAGTCTATGACCATTTCCCTTCCTGGATGTGTTGGTCTTCTTGGGAAGAACTAGCTTCCTCCTTTCCTTCCTACAGAACTTCTGCTGAAATGGTCATAGAAGGTGGTTTGAACTCTTTGCCTTGATCATTGATCCAAGGTGGCTCAAATAAATGTGAAGTTCATCTACTCCACAAAACTTTCATTTGTATCTATTTGACAAGCTATCAACAACAACTGTTAACAACAACAACAATACAAACAACAACTGGATGGCCTAAACTCCTGCTTCAACAAAAGAAACAGATTTCACAGCTTGTGAACACCTCCATGTCTTACATCTACATACAAATGATGGACTAGACAACAAGCCCACAAAACATGCCTTTAAACAAATGACCCTTCAAGTCAAGCATGTAGAAAAAGACCATTAGGACTCTTTTCAAAAGATGAAATATCTCCATCTTGGAGACCAAGTTAACTTCTCCCAAGTCAACGTTGCATCACATGCATGTCAAAGCAATCAACCCTACAATTTAATTACACATACATGTTCAAAACAAGGAAAACATCAACATCCCTATGGCCATGCACATCATGCTCATGCATGCATTTCATCCTTCAACTTTCACTTAAGTACATTGTACTTTTGAAGCTGAAATGAAATATAATGTTGCAGCAATAAAGTGAGTCTCCTACTCAACTTTTCGATTCACCTTCTTGGTAAGAACCTGCAACTTGCATCTCATTAACAAAGAATGCAAATAGATGCATCAATAGACATGCAACCTTAATTGGATAATAACTCTAGCCATTTCTCACCAATCCCTTTCAAAGGTACTACCTTTGTCTGCACATCAGCATCAACATGTGAATTATCCTGAGACACATCATTCATGGAATCTTCCTTTCCATTTTTGTCGTCTTCTCCTTCCACTTTCTTCAGCTTTTCTGGAAGCATTGTTGGATTCAGAGTCCAACATCTTTTAGAAATATGTCCTTGCTTATGGAAATAAGTGCAACACATGTGCATCCTCTTGATAGCATGATTTTCCTTGTCCAATGGACCTTTGGCCTTTTGCTTCTTGTCCTTCAAAAGTTTCTTGTATGTGGCCATTCTCTTCCAACATCTAGAAACATGATGGTTATCCAAACCACAAAAGAAACATGCAATTCTTTTCCCATGCTTATGTGGAAACTTATCATGATTTGCAAAATCGAAAGGAAGATTATTAGAACTAGATTTATACCTTTCTCTTTCACCTTTATTGCCTTCATGAGGAGCTGAAGAAAATGAAGAAGTGGATCCCTTTGGAACCCCATCAATCTCTTCAAGGCTGTTAGGGTCTCCCCAACTCTCTGGTTCAAGTGTGTGCTTCTGAACACCTGCATCCTGCAAATGATGTTTCAAGCCATTGCATTCCTCCTGAATACAATCCTCACACTTCTGAGGTAGAGGACATGAAATAAAACTCCCTCTTGGGACTGTTTCAATGGCCTTCATGGTAGCTTTGGAACTCTCTCCATAAGACTGTCCATAGCCAAGACCCAAATACTTAGGCCTTTCCTCAACCATTATTGGTTCCACAATACCTTGTGCATGCTTACCCAACCCTTTTCCCTCATAGCCCATATTAGACATTAGCTTGGAACCTATGCCTCTAGTATGTTTTTCAAAAGAACCGATATAAGCATTCTTAGAGGAATTTGAAGACAAACTAGAATGGTTTACCTCTTCTTCAAGTTGATACTTGACCAAGGATTCTTTGGCAACAAATGGCCATGACTCCAACTCATGCATCCTTTTCAAGTCCATATTTGCAATATGAAGTTGCCTTTCCATTTCCTGCAGTCTGTCGAAAAGTAATTGCTTCTCTTCCTTCATGAAATTCAATTTCTCTCTAAGTATGTTGCTCTTCCTTCCATCCTCATACATTTCTCTCACCTTGTCAATCATGATGAACAAGTCTTGTTTCAAGTCTCCATCATAAAGTCTTGTGAGGAAGGAGGAATTTGAGGATTCACTTGTAGAAGTTGTCATTATACCAATGAACAAAAGAACTTCAAACAAGATTAATAAAAGGCTTTATCAAGAAACCTTTTGCAACAAACCTCTTGTGCTTCAAGGATTGCTTTGAGGTCCTTTGGAATAGAATAATATCTTCAGCCCTTCTTCTTTCTTGTCCTTCCTGGACTAAGCTATCAATAGCTTTCCATTCACCTCTACAAACTCAAACAATAATCAGTCTGCAAGCAAGCATACAATCAACCTCTAACTGTTTAAACACCTTTCAAACAAACAATCTTTGCTCTATCAATAAAGCATTATGATATAACCTTCTTTGAAGGTGGGTTTAATCAAACATAGGCTCTAATACCACCTGATCTGAAAATGGGGCACTTAGGCTTCTTGTCTAACTTACAAGGACATCTCCCACTTCCAAAGCTTAAATGTTCCCAAGTCTTATTGATTAACTAATGCGGAATTGATAATATGCTTGAAAATATAGGTGTATGCTTATGATTTTTTTAAACTATTAATGTGTTGTAAGTTCACAAAACATATCATAGTAAATAAGGCAGCAGATTCAATACAACAATAAGCAGCAATAATGCTTGTAAATAGGTGTAAGCTTATGGTTGTTCAAAACTATTTATGTGTTGTAAATCAATTTGCTGAGACTGATATAAAACATATGACATTGAAACAATGCAGCAAACGAGCATCACACATAAGACAACGATTTAATTAGGAGTTCACCCAAAAGTCTTGGGCTACGTCACCTTAAGCTCTAGTCAACTCGACTAGGCTCTCTGGGATTATGGAAGCAATCTTTTTACAAGCTCTCTAGCTCAACTCCATGGTTTAACACAGAAACAATGGGTTTAGAATGCCATTTTGTCCCCAGCCCTGAAGCTCTTGGCCTTCTTGCTCTGGCTTTGGCTCTTAGGCTCTTGGCTCTGTCTTAGCCTCTACACATTCGCTTTTGCTCTTATGGCTCTCTCCTTTCTCAATTGAGCTCTCTATCTCAGCTCCGCGTGCTCTTTTGCTTTTGCTTTGTGTTAGCGCTGCCTTCTTTTTTTCATTTTATCATTTTGTGGCTTTTTAAGCCAATCGAAATTGTTCGGTTTGTTTTCCCCTTCGGGCTCTTCGGCTCCAGGCATCTGTCTACTCAAATCCCCTTTTGAGTGTTTAACAATCATTTGTTAACGCTTTCAGGGAAGGTGGCCACCTGTTTTGCACGGAAGGGACCATCGGCTCATTCAAATTCCCCAAACAATCGCTCCCTGTTTACACAGAGAAATACTGTAAAAATCTGTCGAAATGCCTTATTCCAAACTTGAAATGACATCAACTCCACCCTCTAATCCATCGGGTCTGGTCTTAATCACTATCGCAAATCGCTGAGTCGTGTGTTTTCTTTGTATTTGGGTTTTTGGCAAAAAACCCCAAATACATAGAAAACCCGACAAAATGGCCCATATCGGACTTGAAAAGTTATGTATTCGCACTTATAAACCCTTTCGGGTCTGGCCATATTGCATCGGCGCATTTCCCTTGTGTTTTGTTCATTTAGCGAAAACACGAAATACACAGAAAAACTTTGTTTCCCGGAACTCAAAATATATGTGTTTTCATTAATAAACCCCATCGGGTCCGGCTATATCGCATCACATATGGTATCGGCCCTGCTCCTTTGAATAGCTCTGATGTGATAATGCGATGCGATTAATCGCAATCGCATATCGTAGAGACCTGGGGTCCCACCTTAAGCCCCATGCCATCGCTGATGTCGATCCGCCAATTTCGGCGATCACACCATTGCATCAGCCCGGTCCTATCGCATGTCTGCCTCCGATAGCCTCTGCCTATCACCGATGATTGCGATATGTTGATCGGATCTGGACCATTGATCAGTCAGATCCGATGGATCCTGTGCAAATTTGGTTTGACCTCCGATAGGCTTGTTTTCTGCTATTTCTTCATGTTTTTTCCTCACAATAGTGTTTTCTGCCATTTTGTGAAGGTTTTCTTTTGTGATAGTTTTTGGATTTTGAAGGCTTAGAAGGTTTTCAGGACCCATTTTTAGGGGATTTTTCCCCTTTTTCCAAAGGATAAAGGGCAGCTTCATTTTATGATAACTTTCGCATTCTAAGTCCATTTTTGCGCATTCAAGTTGCAATAGATTCAGAATGGAGAGATCTATGCAATGAGACTATGTCTAAGAACTTCCTTGGACTTTCATTTTCCTTTGTGAGGAACACTTAGACTTACGAGTCTATCCAAAATCCATTTTGGATCACTCAGTTAGTCCGCAACTGAGCTAGGAGTCGTGGATCAAAATGCCCGCATGGAAGGATTCGAACAGTTATGAAGATCTCGGAGTAACATCGTTGGCGGTGCAGGAATATGCCTGCACTGATCATGCTAACTCATAATTAACACTTCGTTCTTCAATTACTTTTGGGAAATTAAAAATTTACAAGAGATACTAACAGGCATGAAATCTATGTAAAATAATTAATAAAGAACTTAATAAATCTTAATTATGAAATACAAGCATATGTAGGAATAGATGATTATCTTGGACTAGTGCAGGAATGAAAGGGTTAAGTAGAGATAAAACAGAGGTTAAATTTTATGGAAATGGGGTAAAAAAAGAGCAATTTTTGACACCAACATCCACCCATCCCTAAGTTGTTCTGTGTCCTCACACAACATTTTACCTTCTACAAAAAAATATTCAAAAATGGGTGGCTAACTCTCAATCCTGTACTTCAATACTTATTCCTGCTTTCATTACCTTTAGCTTTTTACCTTGGGCTCTTTGAAGCTGATTAGTCACCTTCTTGAGGCATTTGTAGCATTTGGAAGCCCGATACTTCCATGCCTTGTTGTTTCTGCTTCTTGACCTCTGCGAGCAGCTCTACCTCGCTTTGCTTTTGCCAATTTTTCTCGTTCATGACCTAGTTCAAGGCCTCCAGGTCATGAAATTGCTGCTCCAATTCTATTATTTGGTTGTTGAAGTAGAGAGTAGAGGGCTCTGTGCTCAAATATTCTGCTGTAAATACCTTCTCTGCAATGGACTCAAAACACGTATCATCATTGTCAAGATCAAGGTCATCTAACATTTTCTTTATGACATCGCCAAAAGTTTCTGCGCCTGGGGTTTCCTTATCACTGAGGGTTTTGGTGCCCTCCACAACCTTCATGCCAAGGGTTTTAGTACCTTGTGCACTCAACTCCATAGGGTTTTTAATGCCCTATTCTTCCAATTCTTCAGGGGATTTAGTACCATGTTCATTTAAACCAGTAGGGGTTTTAGTACCCTGTTCCTATAAAATAACAGGGGCTTCAGTACCCTGTTCCTGAAGAACATTGAGGGTTTCAATTTCCTGTTCATCGAAATTATTAAGGGTCTCCATGTGTTGTGCCTCATCATCATTGTGACCCTCTGCTTGAACTTCACCTACACTCGGTGTCGCCTTCCTCTTTCTTAATTTTCGAACAAAGGTAGACAACATTATGTCGTCTTCCACATTCTCTTCATTTACCATGGTGTGGGCCATTGCATATACAAGCAATGAAATGTTATGATCTTTAGGCAAAAATTGGGGTGATTCATCGATCACAATCGGAGAGCTTGACTGGTTCATCCATGGAGAGACAGTCTTCTTCCTTGTTGAGGTTCTAATTTTTCTTTTCTTTGCCAAGGGTGGAGTGTTTTCGACAGACTTCTTTTCTGCTTGCATCGACGTGCTTTTACCTTTTTTCTTGGCAGGGGATGATGTCTTTACCTTCCTTTTCTTGCTTTAACTCGTGCTATCAGACTTCCCTGCACTCCTCACTCGAAACTCCTTCAGGAATGCTTCCCAGGTCACTCCCTTTTCTTCCAACAATTTCTTAATGAGGATTGTGATAAGTCCATGATGATATAGCTTATTTGTGACTTGGCTTGCGTTCCCACTCTACACACCCTTCACCATTCTCTCAAGAATTCTGAGCAGGTAGTAAGGGAAATTCATGTTGGGTTGTGTTATATTCTTTCCACGACTAGCCTATGTAGTTACCTGGGGGTTAGAGGGGGGGAGGTCACAGGGGATTTGAGGGGCACCCGTAACCCCACTTTATGGGGTCCGGGGTAGTGCCTCAGAAAATTTTCATTTTGGACCCTATGTTAGGTTGGGCAGACCCACCTATGGTTTTTTGCATGATTTTTGCACATGTTTTTTGGATGCGATGGTTTTTTGGTCCATGGTATTGGACGCAATGGTTTTCGGATCCATGGTATTGGACGAGATGGTTTTCAGTCCATGGTGTTGGATGCTTCGGCATGTATAAATATGTATTGTAAAATTGAAAGGAACATAATGAAAAATCAAGCTAGTAGTCCCGGTTTTGGGATCCAGGGGAAAATCTTTGTGTATATGTGTTTTATGTGTTCTGCTCTCGCATTGTTTATTTTCTATGTTTTAGAATTCATATGCAAGTAATTTCTGTACGAGGTTAAAACCTACATTTGGTATCGGAGCAGTTTTGGCTTCAAGGGGATGCCTTTGTTGCTGAGGTGTTTCGCTCGGGCCTGTGGTAGACCCTGTTCAGGGGGAGATCTGTGAGATCGATTCTAGTGGTGAAAGAATATGGCCAGCAGTGTAAAGATAGAGATCAAGAAATTTAATGGTCAGAGTTTTGAGTTGTGGAAACTCAAGATGGAGGATCTGTTGGTGGATAAAGATCAGTGGATCGTGGTAGATCCAAGTATTAAACCAACGGGAGTGTCTGATGAAGAATGGAAGAAGTTGGATCGGAAGGAAAAGAGCACAATACGATTATGTGTCTTAGATTCAGTATTGTTGAATGTATCAAGGGAAGCTACGACGGAGGGTTTGTGGGACAAGTTAAGGACTTTGTACCAATCTAAGTCTCTAGTGAATAAACTGTTCCTATGAAAAATGTTCTATAACTTGAGGATGAAAGATGGAGACTCGGTGACAGAGTATCTGAATGCATTTAATACTGTGGTAAGTTAGTTAGCATATGTTGATATTAAAATTTCAGATGAAGATAAGTGCATCAGTTTGTTGTGTTCTCTACCAGATTCATGGGATAGTCTGGTTATTTCAATAGGTAGCAATGCAACTGCCTTGCAATTTGATGAAATAGTCTCAGCCTTGCTGACGGAGGAGATGAGATGAAAAAATATGGAGAGCCAGAATGGTGATGCCTTGTCTATACGAGGACGGTCCCAGAATAGAAAGAAAAATGAGTCATCGAGTGGGAGATCTAAATCTAGAGGGAGATCTAAATCTCCAGGAAAACCTGTAAAGGTGGTGTGCTGGAAATGCGGAAAGGAAGGCCACTTCAAAAGGGACTGTAAATCTAAAGCTCCTGACAAAGGAAAGGGATCTAATGAGGCTCCTTCTGCAAAGGCGAAAACCACCTCAGATGAAGGTGGGGATGTGTACTTGGCTTCTTCAAGTACACATGTAGATCATGAGGCATGGTTGATTGACTCAAGTGCATCCTTTCACTTCACTCCCCATAGAGAGTGGTTCTGCGAGTATGAGAAATATGATGGTGGTGATGTCTTCTTGGGGGATGACAGGAAGGATAAAATCATTGTTCATTGAAAGGTAAAGTTGAAGTTGCAAGGTGGAAGAGTTAGAACACTTCCGTGTGTTCTACATATTCCTGCATTGCCCAGAAATCTAATTTATGTAAGCAAGTTGGATGATGCAGGTGTAAAAACAGTGTTCAAGAAGGATACCTGCAAGATGGTTTGGGGAGCACTGGTATTGATGTGGGGAGTTCAGATTGGAACTCTGTACAAGCTACAAGGTAGCATGGTTGTTGATGGGTGTAACAGTTCTATGGTTCCTGAAAGTGGAGTAGAAAATCTAGTGGTCTCTGGAGAGAAGACCATGTTGTGGCATCAAAGGCTTGGGCATATTGGAGAGAAAGGCCTTCGAATACTTCATGGTAAAGGTATGGTATAAGGTATGAGTAATAACTCTCTGGATTTTGATTTCTGTGAAAATTGTGTATATGGGAAGCAGAATCAGGTGAGTTTCCCCTCTGGTAGTAAGAGGGCGAAACAGATATTAGAACTTGTGCACAGTGATGTGTTTGGACCTGTGAAGGTTCCATCATTGGGTAAGTCTATGTACTATGTATCATTTATATATGATTCTCAAGGAATACATGGATATATTTCCTTAATAAGAAATCTGAAGTCTTTGACAAGTTTAAAGAATTTAAGGCTTTGGTGGAAAACCAGACAGAGAAAAAGATAAAGGTACTGAGGACAGATAACGGTGGAGAGTTTTGCAGTAAGGAATTTGAAGAATTCTGTAAGAAGTGTGGTATAGCACGGCATAAGACTACTCCATATACACCTCAGCAAAATGGAGTTGCAGAAAGAATGAATAAAACATTGATGGAACGGGCAAGAAGCATGCTCAATGGTGCCAAGTTAGGATAGGAATTCTTGGCAGAGGCGGTGGATACTGCATGTTACCTTCAGCAGGTCACCTTCATCAGCGCTGGAGGATAAGACTCCACAAGAGGTATGGACTGGTAAGAAACCCTCTCTTTCACATCTGAGGGTATTTGGATGTGATGCATATGTACATGTTCCAAAGGAGAAAAGAACAAAGTTGGATAGTAAATCTGAAAAGTGCATCTTTATTGGGTATAAGGATGGTCGAAAGGGTTATAAGATTTGGAACCCAGTAACAAGGAAGGTTATGTACAGCCAAGATGTGGTGTTCAGAGAGGTGAAATATGTTATTAAACATGAATTCCAACCAAAGGAACCTGAGAAGATAGAGTTTGAGCTAAAAGAGGAAGAATCATACTCTACAGCAGAGGAGGAATCAGAAGATGAAGAGCCACAAACTCCGGCTGTGAGAAGATCAGTTCAAGAAAGAAGGTAGCCAGAAATGTATATTCCATCTACTTTCTGTTCAAATTTTGCTTTCTCTGTTACTGATGATGATCCTAGAACTGTGAAGGAAGCAGTGGATTCAGAGGATGGAAAACTATGGAAAGAGGCCATGGGTAATGAAATGGCATCTTTGCACAAAAATGAGGCTTGTGATCTGGTGGAGTTGCTGGCTGGAAGGAAACCCATTGGCATAAAATGGGTGTTCAAAAAGAAGACAAATGCAGAAGGAAAAGTGGAGAAATACAAAGCTCGGTTGGTAGCAAAAGGTTATTCCCAGGTGCCAGGAATTGATTTTGGTGATATTTTTTCTCCTATTGCCAAGGTAACTTCTATTAGATTACTTTTATCTGTTACTGCTACTTTTGATTTTGAGGTAGAACAGATGGATGTGAAGACAACATTTCTTCACGAGGATTTGGAAGAGGAGATCTACATGAAGCAACCTGAAGGCTTTGCGGTGAAGGGTAAGAAAGAACTGGTATGTAAGTTAAATAAGTCTCTATATGGGTTAAAACAGTCACCAAGGATGTGGTATCAGAAATTTGATACATTTATACTAGGACTTGACTTCACCAGAAGCAAAGCAGATCACTGTGTGTATTTTAAATTAATTGGTGACCGTGTTATTTATCTAGTCTTGTATGTGGATGATAGTTGTTGGTTGGAAATGACAAAGAAGTTATCCAGGATTTGAAGACCCAATTGTCCTCCAAATTCGACATGAAAGATCTTGGTGCTGCAAACTATATTTTGGGCATGGAAATTAAAAGAGATCGGGCAAAGAGGAAGCTCTGGTTAAACCAGAGGAAGTATGTCGAGACAATATTGTAGAGGTTTAATATGCAGGATAGTAAACCGGTGAAGGTTCCTATTCCTGTAGGTGTGAGTTTATCTGTTGAAGAGTGTCCCAAGACACAGGAAGAGGAAGAGGACATGTCCCGTGTTCCATATGCAAGTGCAGTCGGTAGCCTGATTTATGCAATGGTCTGTACTAGACCAGACATTGCACATGCAGTGGGAGTATTGAGCAAGTTTATGTCAAAACCAGGGAAGGAGCACTGGACAATAGTGAAGTAGGTTTTCAGGTATTTGCGTGGCACTAGTGATTATGTTTTGTGCTACCAAGGAAGACCAGGATTGGACAGAGTGTTGGATATTCATGGCTTTGTTGATGCAAACTAGGCTAGAGATCTAGATCGAAGAAGATCTACAAGTGGGTATGTGTTTAACCTATTTGGAGGTGCAGTCAGTTGGATGAGTAAGAAGCAATCTGTAGTGGCACTGTCAACTACAGAGGCAGAATACATGGCAGCCACTCATGCAAGCAAGGAAGCAGTTTGGTTGCAGAGATTGTGTTCAAGTATGGGGTTAGTATAGGAAGCTATAAGGATAGACTGTGACAGCCAAAGTGCAATTTTCTTGGAAAATAACCCTACATATCATTCAAAGACAAAGCACATTGATGTTCATTATTACTTTGTGAGGGGTATGATAGAAGACAAAAAGGTGTTGCTAGTAAAGGTGGACAATTTGATGAATATTGCAGATGCATTGACAAAATATGTGAGCTCTGATAAGTTCTCTTGATGTAGAGAAACAATGGCCGTTGCAGGGGTGGATAAATGACTAAGCTCTCTTGTGGCCCCCCATGGAAAGAGAACAACAAGTGGGAGAATGTTGGGTTGTGTTATATTCTTTCCATGACTAACCCGCGTAGATAACCAGGGGTTAGAGGGGGGGAGGTCACAGGGGGTTTGAGGGGCACCTGTAACCCCACTTTATGGGGTCCAGGGTAGCACCTTGGAAAATTTTGGTTTTGGACCCTATGTTAGGTTGGGCGGACCCACCTATGGTTTTGTGCATGATTTTCACACATGTTTTTTGGACGCGATGGTTTTTCGGTCCATGGTATTGGATGCAATGGTTTGCGGTCCATGGTATTGGACGCGATGGTTTTCAGTCCATGGTATTGGATGCTTCGGCATGTATAAATATGTATTGTAACATTGAAAGGAACATAATGAAAAATCAAGTTGGTAGTCCCAGTTTTGTGATCCAGGGGAAAATCTCTATGTATATGTGTTTTATGTGTTTTGCTCTCACATTGTTTATTTTCTGTGTTTTAGAATTCGTATGCAAGTAATTTCTGTATGGGGTTAAAACCTACAATTAATAAGTATTCCAGACTCAAAGTGTAGCAACAGTCGAAGGTGATACACAAACACTAATGTATATCATCCCTCGTAGGTCATAAATTTCTGCAGTATGAACAGGAGGTCTCGCTATTTCTTGATCTTGGCACTCTTCAGAAGTCCCTTCTTCCAATTAACCTTAAGCTTTCTGTCAACCACAAATCGATGCCATTGTTTCTTCCCGAGGCGCACCTTTTTGAACCACTGCTCCCATGTAGTTGGCAAACATGTAGCTTGTGCAATGGACTCCTTTGTGACTTCAAATTCTAATGAGCCGACCTTGACTCAGCCTCCTTTAAACGTCTTTGTGAACTCCAGTACGACAGCCATGTCAAAACCGTCGAACTTTTGTAAAAATGGAAGGAACGCGAATTCTTGCAATAGTGAAAGACTGTTATAGTATTATGTGGTCTTCTTGATCTCCTTCAAGGATGATGACTCATTCCTTATGGGTGCCATGTTAAAATTGCACTTCACAATTCCCGGTCACAACCTCAAAAGGATTTCAGTGAGTGATACCAAAAATTGCTGAGAGATTTATGCCATAGGTTCATCCATCCTCTGTCTTTTTAGTCCCACCCAACCGATCATGATGAAAACAACTCCTCAAATCATATGTAGATATGTATCAGCCTACTACGGGTGAGCAATAATGATTAGATGTGGCAGAGGCTTATGCGGCGGTGGTGCAATGGTCATAATGATCAGGTTACAAGGTAAGATAATAATGAACAAGTAATGCGAGATTGTTTCAAGGGAGGTGAATACAGGTTATTAGACAATCAGTACTATCCCACAGTCTACCTCATAATTTAATCAAGACATATTTCAATACTCATTAAAAAATTAGATTTCAGAACCCAATATATCTTGCACTTTAAAAAATTTCCTAAGTCAGTAAATGATAAAACAGAGTATTAATTAAAATATATAATGCTATGATCTATCAGTACTCATGTGCAGGGTAATAAAGTTCCATAAACATCCTTCATAAGACGCATCTGGGTTGTGCGAAATTTATTTTACACTTTCTTCCACAGTCGACCGCGTTCCTACACTGATCTTGCTTTCACTGCGCATCTTGCACCCGGGATTTTAGCAAATCAAAAACACAATTCTGTAGCTGGAAAAAATTTGCCTCAATATACAAGAAAAGTTCTATTCACCATCCTTTGGTGTTTCATGAGCATGCCTTCTAGATTCACTGCATCAAATTCTGCAATCAATTTAAGAGGGAATAAAGATGTGGGAAAGGGGTAATTTTCAGAATGGGAAGGAACATTATGGTAGGGATTCCAGGAATAATATCACCAAGGGGGATGAACGAAATGGGATGTGGAAAAATTCAAGAGAAAAGAGGGATTTTGCGAAATCGGGTAGGGTACTTTTCTTAGAAGAAAGAGGAATGTAATTCATTGGGGATTTTAGAAAAAGAAAATAGTGGGAATTTTCAAAATGGGAAATAGAAGAAAGGCAAAGTTTTTTACCTTGAAAATTTGCCTACACTGGTGCCAGAAAAAGTAATTGCAACAGGAATTAGGCATTTACTTGGATAAAAATTTCCCATGCTAGTTACCCCAAACTTGGGTAAGGGCTCGGTTTCTTGAACCTACTTCTTCTCAATGGTAGCCAACATATCTAAAAATCAGGTTGATCCTTTTGCAATCATGTCAGTCAACTGATTTTCATAATTACAGGATTTTTTTTTCTTTTTTATACTTTTTATTTTTGTCATTTTTTTCTTTTTATTTTTCTTTTATCATTTTTACCAATAAGGACAAGAAGAAATCAAATCTTCAACAGGTTGGTGTTACCACCAACCAACTCCTTTTCAAATTGTGTTGGACTTGCTACATAAAATCTCCTTTAGTAAGGGGATGAAAATATCCCTTCAATCTATGCCCATTTACCAGGAACACAGAATTTTGTCCATCAATTTTCAAACACTTTGACCACCTCATAGGGCCCCATCCACCATGTATGGAATTTCCCTTTAAAATATTTGAATCTAGAATTGTAAAGGAGTACCCAATCACCTAGTTGGAATTGCTTCTTTTGAATGGACTTGTCATGCCACTTCTTGCACTGTTGTTGAACCAAAAGGTTCTGCTGAAAAACACCCCTTTGTAATTCATCTAACTCATTCAATTGTAGAAGATGCTATTGTTGTGCTTCAAAGAGATCTAGCCCTAATTGGACTACAGTCTTGAAAGTCTTAATTTGGAATTCTATCGGCAAGAGGACTTGTTTCCCGTATACCATCTCATATGGTGTGTGTCTTGTGATGTTTCTCCAAGTGGTTCGGTATGCCCACAATGCTTCTGGTAATTTGTTAGCCCAATCATTTATGTGAATATTTACCATATTTGTGAGGATGGACTCAATCACCTTATTTGAGGACTCCACCTGACCATTTTCTTGCAGGTGATACAGTGTAGATTTCTTGTGCCATACCTTGTACTACTCCATCACACCTTGTACCATATTAGAAACAAAATGTGGTCCATTGTCGGAAACAATTTCTCTAGGCACACCAAGTCTACTAAAGATTTCAGTAAAAAGAAAATCAACAACAACTCTTTCAGTAGCAAAAGAAACATCTTTCGCTTCTACCTATTTTGTAACGAAATCTGTACAAACCAAAATATGCTTTTTATTTAATGATGTTGGATTTATTGGTCATACAAAATCAATGGCCCATTTTTCAAAAGGCTCAATCATAACTTGAGGATGTAAGGGCATTTCATTGGTTTTATTAGGTTGGCCAACTCACTGACATCTATCACACAGCTTGACATATTTTTTGGCATACTTAAACAAGGAAGGCCAAAAATAGCCAGCTCGTAACACTTTGTATGCAGCCCGCTTATCGACGAAGTGACCCTCGCAAGGTTCATCATGGGTAGATTTTAAAATATCAGACACTTGTTCCTCTCTTACACATCTACGGATAATGAGATATGCTCTGTGTAAAAGAGGTCTCCTTGAATCCCGGAATATGCAACACTTTTCTGTATGATATTCCACTTTTCACGAGCAGATAAGTGAGGTGGTAATTTTCCAGTGACTAAATAGTTAGCTATATCAGCAAACCATGGGGATTTTGTTGACACAACAAAAAGATGTTCGTCAGGAAAATCATCATCAACAGGAATTGCTTCACCAGGATTATTTAATCTTGAAAGATAATCTGCTACTACATTCGATTTTCTTGTTCTATCAACAATGGTAATATTAAATTCCTATAACAATAATAACCACCTAGTCACCCTACCACTAGTTAATGGTTTATTCATCAAATATCTTATTGCGGAATGGTCAGTATGTACAAAGACTTCATATCTTGTAATATAATGTCTGATTTTATTAATGAAAAAAATTACAGTTAAAAACTCTTTCTCAGTAACCGTATAATTTAGTTCAGCAGGTGACAAGCTTTTACTAATGAAATAAATAGCATAAGATTGTGTGTCTTCTTCTTGTCCTAAATCTATGCCAATAGCAGTATCTGAGGCATCAGAGGAAATATGAAATGGCAAGGACCAGTTTGGTCCTCTCAAAACTGGTGCCTAGACTAGTTTTTCCTTCAATGTCTCAAAGGACTATTGGCAAGCTATGGACCAAGAAAACTCACTATCCTTAGCCAAAATTCAAAAAATGGGGGTAGCTATCCTTGAGAAATTCTCAATGAATCTCCTATAGTAGCCCACATGTCCTAGAAAACCTCTCACTTCCCTTTGAGTTTTGGGTATAGGGAGACTCAAAATCATTTCTATTTTTGCAGGGTCAACCTGGATACCTTTGTCAGAAATAAGATGGCCAAGAACCACCCCCACCTTGCACATTAATCTACATTTTTTGTCTCTCAAGGTGATATGAGATTCTTGGCAGTGAAGAAGCACTTTTTCTAGATTCTTGAGGGCTTCCTAAAATGAATCACCAAACACAGAAAGTCATCTATATAGATTTCTACACACTCAAGGTCAGCAAAAATAGCCAAGAATGACCTTTGAAAGGTAGCCGGGGCATTACATATCCCAAAGGGAAGCACTTTGTAAGAAAACATACCCCATGGACATGTAAAAGTGGTTTTTTCTTGATCCTCGGGTGCAATCTGTATCTGGTTATACCTGCTAAAGCCGTCTAGAAAAGAAAAGTACTTCTTACCATCAAGGTTATCAAGTACCTAATCAATGAAAGGAAGGGGGAAGTAATCTTTGAGAGTGGATTTGTTCAGTTATCTATAGTCAATACAAATGCGCCATCTCCCATCTTTTTTCGGGACTAATACCAATGGAGAGACCCACTAGCTATCAGAAATAGGATAGATAAAATTAGCATCTAAGAGTTTTTGTAATTCTTCCTTTACAACATCTCTTAGAGTTGGGTTCATTCACCTTTGGGGTTGTCGAATAGGTTGGGCTCCATCCTGAATATAGATATGGTGTGTACAAGTTTCAGGAGGGATGCCTTTCATATCTTCATATCCCCATGCAAAGGCATCAAGATGGTTTTGCAACAAATTCACAAGCTGCTCTTGCTAGGAAGGATCCAAGTCTGAACTGATATGCAAGGATTTAGCTAGACTAATCTCAACAAGAGTGGTATTAGGCTCAAGTATACACAAAGGTATCACTAGAGATGGTGGCGAGGGAGGAAGAGAGTCATATCTTTCCTGAAAATCTAGAGTAAAACTCTGACTCAATGACTCAAAATTGGGCATGGTATCTAGATTGTTCAGGAAGTCTTGAATCTCACCCTCCTTTGAGAACTCAACATTCTGATGTGTCAAGGAAACAAGCCGAGTCTCCTCATCACTACTATATTCTAACCATAAAGTGTCTCAGAGCTCCTGAATGGATCTAGCGGGTGGATACAAGGTGACCTTCTTCCTGGAATCTCCATGGGAAATATACATGTCACCAGAACGACATCTGATATAAGCATTGACCGTGGCAAGCCATGGTCGTCCCAAGATCAAGGGATGTCCTCCCACAAGATTATTTGGCTAAAGCACAATGAAATCTGCAGGATATTCCCAAGAGTCTAGGGAAACGACCACATCATCCAACACCCCTTCCGACTTGATGTTAGATCTATCTTCTAGTTCAAGCATAGTGGGAGTAGGAAAATATGGACCAATCCAAGTTGATCCATGGTTTTCTTGGTCATAACGTTAATGGATGCCCCCAGGTCTATAAGTACATTGGAGACAAGGACATCACCTATCTTAACAAAGACAACAGGGTTTCTGGGGTCGGTATATTTCTCCATGTGCATACACCCCATCATTAACTTTGCTGCTCTACCAACAAATTGAATGGTTTGAGGTTCTAATCTTCTCCTTCCTGGCTTCTTGAGACAGAGTTCCCTAATGATTTTTGTGCAAATGGGGATCTCTTTAATAGCTTGGAGCAAAGGTACCCTTATGAAAATGTTCCTAAGCTCAGAAGTCGGGTTAGACTCAAGAATGGGGTCTTTCTTCTCCACAACTAACCGCTTTGGATAGGGAGGTTAGTTGGAAGAAGATGACAAGGGATCAGAAGGTACGGGGATCGACTGAATGGTGTCATCTTTTTCAGAATGGTTAGGAATTTCCTCCTCTCCTTTCTCATTGATAATCGCCATAGGCTGCTTTTGATTTTCTCAGGTTACTATCTTCCCTGATCTCAATTGGAGGTCATTAACTCCAACTAGCATAGACTAATATCTAGATGAAGAAAGCGGGTTCATATAATGGATCATTTGTACCGCTTTGTTATTGGGGTTGGGTAAAGGTTGAGAAGGTAGTTAAGAAGGTCGAAATGATGGAGGTAAAGGCAATGGTGGAATTGGATGAATTAGCTGAGGTAATGATGGTTGTGGCAATTGGTAAGGTGCATATGTAGGAGGGTATGACTGCATAGGTGCAGGATAGGAATGATGTGAATGGTGTGAATGGTTTGGCCCTCTCCATCCTTGTTTCCAAGATTGGGAGGGTTGTCCATACTGATATTGGTTTCCATGCTGCCAATGTTGAGAGTGACTAGTGATAGGATAGGAATATGAATGTGCATTATAACCAAAAAAATGTGGTGGAGGTTCAGGAACCATACCTACACTTGCCTGAGGTGAGTTTCTTCGTGCTCCCATAACATGCAATGATTCAGCTTCAGGTTGTCCTTCCTCAAGTACAACATTCAGCCCAGGTATGGAGGGACATTTTTTTGTGGCATGGTTCTCTACACAAATTGCACATTTATTAATTTCTTTAATATCGAGAGGACATTCTCTTAAAATATGATTTCTTATACATTTTGGACAAAAAATAGACAATGACTCTTGTTCCTCTACAAGTTTTTGTTGAAAATTCAAAGAGTCTATTTTTTTACTAACAATATTCATTATTTCAATTTTCATATTGTCCATTTTGTTTTCTAATCCAATAATCATAGCATCAGTAGATTCGGCTTGTTTCTATTCTGAATTCCTTTACCGAATCCATATTGGTTCCTTGAGAATTTCCTACACAAGTCACATACTTGATCAAAATATTTTTGAGCAATATCCCCTTGTCCTAACAAATTTAAGTTACTCCTAACATCATCAGTAAGCCCACGTAAGGACAAGGTTCTAATGGTACTTGGATCAAATTTTTTGCTTTGACTTTTGGAGGATATATAGGAATCTCTCCAGGTAGTCCTCTAGAGTCTCATCATCATTTTGCACTATAGTAAAGATTTCATCTTGAATATCTCTAGTTTTAAAATATTCCTAATATTTTGACAAGAACACCCTCTTCATTTGCTCCCAAGAATATATAGTGTTTCCTCCTAGTCCCATGAACCAGCGGAGTTCTGTGTCCTTGAGATTTGTAGGAAACAACTTTAACTTCTGGGCATTAGATGAATAATCATAAATTCTACACAAAATATCAAACTCAAATAAGAAATATTCTAGGTCTTCATGTACCTTACCATATAAATGAGGAAGAGCTGATGGTGAAATATTTTTCATTTGTACTTGTGTATCAGGATCCACAATTGGGAATCCAAAAGTTGATTGTTCCTCATTTACCTGATTTTCACCAGTTCCTTCTGCATGGTCTTCCTGATCTTCCATTATTGTTTTTCTACATGAACCACTCTCAACAGGCTGAGAAGGATGACTATGGGTGCTAATAGTCTCCTTCTTCCCATTTGTGGGTTGTGTCACACCTGGACTACTGCTACCAGAGCCCAAATGGATTGTTCTTGCGTGATGAGTCTGAGTTTGTTTGGACTTTCTGCATGTGAAATAAGGCCCGATATGAGATTTGGTTTTAGATATATCAATATTTCTTTGGCCCCTAATGGGCTTCGGACCCCTACCTCTTTTAGGCATTCATCTAAAAAAAATGACAAAACGAAATTCAAATTAAAGCTGCAATTTCAAAAATAACTCAGCACCTATAAATCCTTTCAAACAATAGAAGCACACTGCATGAAAAAATAATAGCAGACTTACCCCTATTGTGAAAAATAGAAAATTCTTACCAATTCAAATCGCCTCCCTGGCAACGACTCCAAAATGTTGGGTGCAGGAATTGCACTTAAGCAAACTCCTCAACACTTAATTGTCAACCTGGGGTTTCGTAAACTTATAGACGAAGCACATGCAATGCCAGAAGTGGTATGAACTTTTCCTATTCCTAATCCTACTTCTTAAAGGAAATGTTGCAGAATCATATGGAAAACAATCTTAAAGGCAATCAACACCAAAGCAACCCTAGTGCTGGAATGTAAAAGAATAATTTGCAAGGAAATAAAGTAAAGGAACTTTCACACAACTGGAAGCAATCTTAAATGCTTAAATGAAATACTCTTTTTATCCTCAGTATAGAAGGCTAATAGCTTGACAAGTGGGCCCTTGCAGATATCTGTTTCCCAATTCATTTTCCTTCTACATAAACAACATGTTCTTGTACTATTGCAATCTGCTTGCACTAGTGCAGGTACAGTACTTCTATGCAAAAGTATCTTTTACCTTCTTTACTGAAGACTTTTTTTTTGTGGAGGTGCTCTAAGCCTCAGGGCTTAGTGCACTCTGTTCCTGTGACAAGAGACCAGCTCTTGCACCGAGAAAAAGCTTCCTTCGCCAAAGTCCCCAATTTACTTTCGAAAGAATTAAAAGACGTGTTGAAAGGAATTACAATTGCAAACTGAATTCTGAGACAAATTATATTTGGAAAGAAATGCTTTAACTAACTAAACCTTGTAATGAAAATCAACTTCATAAAGTGAAAACAATTTGGAATAATCAAAGCAGCAGCCAAAGTAATTTGCATGCATCAGCTAACTTCGGCAATTTGCTTGTAATGTTTATGTTCCTTTTTCTTAAGCCATAAAATGCAAGTGTAAAGTTTTTTTAATAAAGTCATTTCTTAATTCATATAAACATTCAGATCCTTCAGAAGTATATTCTTAAAGTTAAGAACAATTACTGGAATTAACAATACTTTTGCTTGCAGGAATAACTGAAATGATAAGCATAAATGTAACATTTGTTGTGAAGTAAATGAATAAACCGGAGTGCAGGAAACTACATGCACTGGTACAGGAAGAATCTTCCTGTACGACCCAAGCGGAAGCAAACCAAGACAAGAATTGCAGTGAAGGAATTGTAGGAAAGAAATCGCAAGAAAGGAATAAGCTCAATAAAACTTCCAAACTACGAATCCGTTCACACTTAACTATGAAATGAATTTAACTCATAACTTCTGAAATAAATATAAGAACCATTCAAACCACGCAACTACAAATAAATGTTCTCACAGACCTTTTAAATGGTGAAAGAACAAGGGTAAACGAGTTGGGTTGGCTGGGCCCTAGCCAACCAGCTCATTTCCCATTTCGCAAACGAAACGATTCAGCGCTCAAGCATGCATAAAATGTAAATTAGACACAGCATGTAGATATCATGGTGTGTTCCTTGTATTAACTTGATCAACAAATATACATGATGGTGCAAATCCAGCCTAGAGCTGAGAGTGATACAAAATTACACAGTCAATGAAATTACAACTTAGATCACTCCTTTCGTTCTTCCTACAATCTACATTATATATAGTCTTTCAGCCTTAGCCCAATTCTACTAATTACAGCCATTTCCTTTTTCAAGCCTTTCGGCTAAACGAACTAACAACCAATATTACAAAACCGGCTAATAGTTATAATGGAATGCGAACTTCACTAGCCGTAGACCATCCATGGCAAATATCCTTGACTATACGATGTTGATATCAAACCTCAGTTAGTTCGCAACCGAACTAGGAGTCGTGGATCAAAATTCCTGTGTGGAAGGATTTGAACTGTTACAGATATCTTAGAGCAACATCGTTGGTGGTGCAAGAATCTGCCTGCACTGATCATGCTAACTCATAATTAACACTTAGTTATTCAATTACTTTTAGGAAATTAAACATAAGTTACAAGAGATACTAACAGGCATGAAATCTATGTAAAATAATTAATAAAGAACTTAATAAATCTTAATTATGAAATACGAAGCATATGTAGGAATAGATGATTATCTTGGACTAGTGCAGGAATGAAAGGGTTAAGTAGAGATAAAACAGAGGTTAAAGTTTATGGAAATGGGTTAAAAATAGAGCAATTTGGGACACCAACAACAACTTCTACATAGTTCTGGGCAGTAGTGCAAGGTCACTGAGATCAGGTCCGGCTAATGGACGGTTGTCTAGTTGAGATATTTTTAGCTAAATTGACTAAGTGCGAAAGCAAGTGTACTTGTACTGACATGACAATGTGATCACACAATTATGACGACTTAATCACAAGACACCTCAAATGAACAAGACAACATGCGCTCAATAAGGTTGACTTGAAGGTTGAGAGCGACAAGTGAAATAGTTGAAATATGTCTTCAAACCACCGTGACGACACTTGTGCGACAGTGTTTACAACTTTGCGCGTGAGAGTGACCAATGTCGACAAAGCGAAAACAACCCATACACACAAAGACAAGCCTTCAAAATTGGCAGAACAAACTCACAAGTATGGCATAATGATCAATATGCCAAAAGATGACTAGTGATCGATCAAGTGAAGAGGGTGTGAAAACTTCACAAGAGCTCATGGGATGAGCCCCAGTGTTTACGACCATCAAGGGAAAAAAACCAAGGGAGGCTCCGAAATTTGGATGCAGGCCAAAATTTTGGAGGGTGTTGTAGCTTCTACAACACAACTCAAGGCACTTGTAACACTCCAATGGAAAGGAAAAGGCCTACTGTAAGATTCCAAAATAGTGCTACAGAAAACACTGGCAGTGGTACATGAAAGGTAGAAAGTGCTATAGAAAGAGTAGTAGGGGAAACAAGGAGGCAAAGAAGCAACACCACAAGCACAGGAGGGGGCAGCTTCTCCAATGACAATTGAGGGAGAATTTACAGAGCTATAGGATCCTATTCCACAACCCAACTTGAGCTCCTATTGCAAGTTCATTGAAGGAGGCAGAGTGATCACACAGAGATTTGCAATCCCTCTCCTCTTTGAACTTGAAAAATAAAGAGGAAGGACACATCGATGGATGTATATTTCTAAATTTAAAAAAGTAGAATATGTGGGCCTTATGGAAGAAGAACTCCTAGAGTCGTGCAAGGAGTTGAGTGAATTGAGAGATATAGAATACACCATGAAAACACAATGTTAGGTAGAAAACACATGGTCGAGGAAAAAATTGCAAGAAAGGGAGACACAATTGGCCACCATGGCAAGCCTCTCCATGGGGGCACTTCAATGCAGAGTGTGATACAAATCCTATGCACTTTACCTCAAGGAAAAATAGGTGCAATTCCAAATTAAAGCATTGGCACAACAGGGGACCATGCCATTCCAGGATTACAGGTAGTTCATTTATTGGTGTGACAAGAGTACCCTTGAAGATAAGGCCAAGGTTTCTGAATTCCACCTGCACAACCTAGCCTTAACAGAACTGAATGTTTGGGACTCCAATGCAAAGTTCGGAGGCTTGCAGTTGATGGCCCTTGTATTATGGATGAGTCATGAGGAATCTCAGGCTCAGGAGGTGAAGGGAATAGTAGAAAAAGAGGAAAAGGAACCCCTCTACATAAGGGTAGAGCAAATAAATTCAAGTATTGCAATCAGTAACCACAACATCATTTCCAATGATTCTCAACTTTCACCAAGATATTTGACTAACCAAGAACATGACATCTCCCATTTTGAGGAAACTCTAAGACTATTGGGGATAAGACCCAACAAGCATGCCAAAGGAGATGGAATAACCTGCCACACAGTCTCAAGATCAGGGAATAACACTCTCCTGAGAGATTGAGGAATGCATTAGAAAGAACACCTTTGTATAAAAAGGCCATGCGAAGAGTGAAGAATAGATGGATTGGACTTAAGCTCAGTCCACCTTTGTTGTTGGGTTTGATGGAAGGTAGGAAGGAAGAAGAGGAAATAAAGCGATGGGAAGAGATAGAGAAAAATGCAGGGTTCTATCCTCAGGAAGAGATACCATCCACAAAAATTTGGGATGTCAGGGAGGCCACCAAGTCTATGAAGGATATGGATATAGATGTCTAGGTTGCTCAGAGGATGAGAAACAGTTTCAGTAGGGGGGTGATGATGAGGCTCATCAATAGGTAAACTATATGGGTCACAATGCTACTGTACATATTATTAAATTGTCTCTTCTCACATTTATTTACATATTTTATTATATTTTTCTTAGCAAGAGGAGTAAAAATGAGTTACTATGTCCTATGGCCTAATGTGTGTTAAATGTAGGAAATTGGAGTAGTTTTGAGTTGAATTGAGTGCAGGGACTCAAACTAGACAAGTAAAAGAGATTATAGGAAGTGGTCTCCCTCCTTAACTCCTCGGATCATTTGAATATTCTACTACTCTATCTCATCAGGTCGATGTCACTAGAAGCCAAGCAAGCCGATTTCATTTGCAGCCAAGCCAGTGCCATTCAAGGAAGAGTTATTATCAAGTTAGGGAGCCTAGTATCTCTATTTTATACGAAGATGTTGGTAGCTCTAGTTTTTTATAAATAAGCGCTCTAAGGGACTCATTAGGATTCTAAGTTTTATTGTAGCCAAGAGGCTATTAAGCTGAAGCACATTTGATTTTTATCGTTATGATGTATTTGACATTTTTATGATAATGAGAAGTTTTTTTTTGATCCAGCACTGAGTTGACTCAGAGGGCTAAAGCTCTTGGGTTAGGTCCCAACCCTAGTAGAAGAAGTTCCTTTCCTTTGTATATGTATTCTTAGCTTAGAATGTTGATTTACTGCTGAAGTTTATTTCTGTTTTGTGTGTAGCTTAGGAAGTTGATCAGATTTGTTGCTTATCCATGCTTTCATTAGCTTAAAGAGTATATTAGTGTTGCAGTCTAGTGAAGGAGAATATACCAGAAAATCCTGTGACAGTGACCCCTATTCCATCTCCCTTATGGGATTATGATTAGGGATCCCACTTTTACAGCCCAAAAATAGAGTTTGTTTGTTCATTGCTTAGGTTAAGTTTCATTTTTAGCTAAATAATTGTTTATGATTCCTTGGAAGTATTTGCAGTTGTTAGTTTTCTTCTTAAGATTATTGTAGCTTAGAAGGTAGTCCATTCCATATATCTAGTCTCTAATAATAGTTAGGTCAAAATTTCTAAATTCAACTCATCTTTTCCATATTGACATGAAATAATTTGTAAATGAAAAGAAAAACAAGTTTTATTGTAGAGATTGTTGATCTACAAGAAGGGACCCCTCCAACCAACTCCACCTAGTTATTCTCCACCTTCTGTTGAAGCATACCAACCCATACTCCAAACCTCTGTTTTCTAGCCACTGTAAGTAAGATGTCTTGGGAAGATCCAGTCTTCTTGAAGTATTAGACTTGGCCTTGGGTGATTTTCACCTCCCCTACACCTTACACAACTATCATTCACCTTTCCAACACTTCATTTCACCATTATTTTCCTTCACAACCTCTCAGCCAACTTATTGCAGCAGTATAGGACATCTTGTAGGAGTTCAGGATATCCTGTAGAAATTTCCTATAGCAAACCTGTAGCTACCTGTTTTGATCCTGTCTTGACCTGAAAAGGTAGTATAGCCTAGTGTAGGAGTAGGTTAACCCCTCATCTTGGACTCTATGACCAGAAGAGCCATCTATACCATCCATTTTCATTCCTTTCCCTCCTGCAAGATTAGATAGCATTAGATTTTATATTTATGAATTTAACAATTAGGACTTTTATCTATGCTACAAGTGTTATGAAGATATTTAAATGCACGCATGTTTGGATTTTGAAATGATAGAATAAATTCCTATTTTCAAGTAGTACTGCTAACTAGATGATCAAGTGCAAGGTTAGCATAGTTTCCTTCCCACAAGCAATTTGTGTCATTTCATATCTAGATGATTTATTCCATATCATATCATTTACATGTTAACAACTTTCATTTCCTAAATTGACAAGCATTTACTTTTCCTGCATTAGAACTAGATTTACATTCCACTATTAGTAGTCAGACTCCCTTTAGTCCAATAGAGTGGTCTAGATCAGGTGCCCCAGTTGAGAAGTGACATGAGTAGAATGATGCATCTGTTATGTATATATCACTATCACCTCCAAGTTTGTACAAAACCCCAGGCTGATAAAGTAAAGTTGGCAACCCTAAGGGTTGCAGCATTCTTGCTGTAATAGTGATGCTCATCAGCACACCTTTGATCATAATAATGTAAAGGAAGATCATGATGGTTGGTTTATATATATTAACTCTAGAAATATGTGACATGAAGCTAGGGAGCCTGATGCTTTCCCCAAACATTGCAACCAAGTGTTTTTTTTTACCCAGGTGTGTTGGATAGGGATTGGTGATTCGTATTAAGACACAACCCTATATCAAAACATATTTTTGAGAACAACATCGTTATCATGCCAAGCGACGAAGATAACGAGGGTGATGACAACAAAGAGTGATATCTACTTGTGTTATTTCATCATTTATGCTATTGTTGTATGTTTTTTTTCTTTATTTCTCTAATTATATTTTATTTTATTCGTCTTCTTGGAATTTTATATAATTTGTAACATTCATGTTTTATTTTACACGTTTTTTTTAGTGGAAACATTTTTACACTTAAAACTAAGTATTTCCAATTATGTAATTTATAATTTATAATTTTAACATATTTATTTAATTGTAAGTTTGTGATAAGTTTAATTTGGATTTTTTGATAATTTGGTTTTCAACTTAGTTATTTGTTAGTTTACACATTTTTATCATTGCTCTTGAAAATATTTAAATTACACCCCCAATGTTGACTAAAACCACAATTAATGAAGTAATTTAAAAACTTGATAGGAATCAAATTACAAAATAATGAAAAAAAGAAAAAATATTGGAATATTTGCATCCATAAAATTTTAGGTCCAATAGAATGCTTATGACTGGAGATCATAAGATTTTTATAATAACAAATTTTAGGGTGGAAGAGTCTATTCAGAAAGAGTAAATAATACAATGGAAAATAACATTTATTCGTGTGTAAAAAAAAATTGGAAGAAAAATTAGTTAGAATGAATATGTATGAATTATCTATACAATAGAAAATTATTTATGGTAATTTTACAATTATAGTTTCAACCATATTAAACTTTATAATTTATAAAAATCTCTGTGCATTTTTTATTTAAAGTAAATCTTTTTGCATGTAATTTCATATTTAAAATTTTGATATAAGTTAACCAATATATAATCTATAATAAATATATATCATTTCATAAAAATTAATATCATGATAATAACCATCTAACAAGCATAAACATAATCTAAAATACACTTTCAAATTCACTAACATCATCTAATTATATACACCTCTAGCACATATAAATGTCATTGATGATGATGATGATGATTAACGTTCACTAACCGATGAGGTCTATCAAACCTTAAGAAAAGAAATTAGTTGAGACTTTATAAAATATTATTTCTATAATCAAATAGAAGGGATAGGAGGACTCTGAGATCACTATAGTTATCCTGGCTCAACAAGTTAAGAAGGTTGGAAGTCTGACATATGTTTTGGAAATGAGAACTGATGTGAGTGAGGGCTTGACAATCCAAGATAAAGTTATTTTCATCTTCAATTCAACTAGTGTCACACAACTGACAGATTCTATCTTCTGAGGGTGTTTTGGGGATAAACCAATGTAATAGCCTTGGTGAAAATTCCATGTAATAAAAGTTAATAAAGGAAAAAATAATAACCACAGTTGATGGGACACTTATTCCAAGTTGAATGTTGTGCAAGGCATCCTAGTATGGGTGTTCATTTGGTTATGAATGGCTAAGGAAATTGGCAAAGGAAATGACTAAGTGGAAAGGAAAAATGGCATTTTTGGCATATTTATTATGAAAATAATGGAAATTAGGAGAAAAGGGAGATGAAAGGTCACAGGTTGCATGTGAGAAGGAAAATGAAGGAAAATAATGGAAAATGAAGAAAATAAAGGCCTTATTCATAAAAAGGCTTCTGAGGATCAGTCGGTAACATTTTGTTAGTTTAGTTTTGGAGCTCTCTCATTATTCTCTCTCTCTCTCTCTCTCTCTCTCTCTCTCATACTCTTGGATACTTATAGTTTCTTGGAGCACTCTTGGAGGGTGTGTCATACTTGGATTCTGGGAGCAAGAAGGAAAAGGAAGAGCTAGAAAGTGCAAGAGGACATCGAGATCAACAACTACATCAGGTTTTTCTTGCAGGAACTGAGTTGCATGTATGTTTTCCTCACTAGATTTGGCATGCATGGCATATGCATGTGGCTTGTTGATTGTGATCTATCATGGGCATGGAGGATGGTCAGGACTGACAGTGGATTTCCTAGATTTTCCATTTCCTAGATAGCCATTGTGATTGTGGGTTTGTTTTCCTTGTTTTGTTTTGGTTGGTTCTCATGTTTCCACAACTTCGGTTGAGTTATTAGCGCTAGAAACCCTTGTTGGAAAAATCCTCCAGAAGCCCTTGAAGGCTTGGATAGAGACTAATCTGAAGATGGTTTTATGATGTCCGACCATGAGGTGGAATCACTGTTTGATGGGTTGAGGTGGATGGCCTCTAGAAGCCCTGGATGGTTTTGGATTGATGTGTTCTATGAGATCCCACATTCATGCTTGGAATATGGCATGAGGGTGAATGGTTGAAAAGAGATTTGGCTCAACCATTCTACGGTTGGGTGGAACGTGGAAGTCCCATCCTGGGTTTGGATTTTGCATCATCAATATAAGGTTATTTCTCCTTGTATTTCTATGATTATTATATTGAATTATATGTGGTTTATATGGTTATGATTTCATTGACATTTCTGATGCTATTATGTTGGTTATGTTTGTGTTTTATAATAGTAGATATGTATGGATCTCATCATGTTCTCACTTGTAAATGAATGATCAATGTATTTATGACCTAATGGATGAAATGGCAGTTAATATGTTGAGGCATCAATGTATCTTAGCAATTACAACTAAGTATGAGACCCCTATGCTCAGATTTGTTATTTACACTTATAGATTACATATTTGTGATATGTTTGACGAAATGTCTGTCATGGCTAGTAGGGGTCTAGTCAAGGTCTCATTCAAGTGATTGCATTTATATTGTCTTTTCCTTGTTATTTTTTTGTTCTAAATATGTGATTTAATTCTGGGTAGTGACCTGGGTTCTAGGCTTGAAAAGGTGGCTCAAATCCTAGGGACGGTGGCACAACACTAACAAAAGAGTCCCTAGACACTAGTTTGCAGGTCTATGAGAGTGTCTAGAGGTCCCTAAATGCTAGCATGCCCATAGCATGAGAGCATCCAGAGGTCGAGATGTCCAAAATATCAGTGGGGCCCAAGGGCTAATTGGTATAAAGGTTGGGTTGGTTCTTGAGGGTCCTAATGTTGTTGTTGAATGTTTGTATGGTGTGTTTCCATCGGTTCCACTTCCTTAATGTGAACTAGGAGGTCAAATCATATCATAGTGGCCTCTCGTCGCATGTTTACCTCGACTGGCTAGTTTCTTGGGTAGATGTGGGAGGAGGATGTTATAGAGTGGTAACAGAGCATGGTTCACCCCTCAAAATGGATGGGTTGTGTGTTGGTCATGCATGTATGTCAGTTGCATGTGTGTCTCTTACACTTTCATTCCATGTGCTTGTTCCATTTGCACAATGTTGATCATCATTTTAGTGATGTTGTCATGAGGAACTTGATCTTGTTATTGTGGAGTACATCGTCATGAGAATATGACTGGTTACATGTTGTTATATGTTGCTTGGTTGCATTCTTGTATGATTGGTTACATGTATCATTCTTGTAGGTTTGGTTACAAGTATTGTTCATTTATGCTTGATTACATGTGTTTATGCATGTGTATGGTTGGTTACACATTGCTTATGCATGTTAATGTTTGCATGTGGTCAAGTGTACAATGATGTAGTGGTTGTTGTCATGCATGAGGTCGTGGTATGAGTTGTTGATAAGGTCATGCATTGATGACTGGACCCTAGCTAGAATGATGGTTGCATGGTTATATACTTATGTGTTATGTTTCTATATGTTGTCATGACTATGTCATACATGTATCATGCTAATTTTTTATGTTGTATTCAAGGTATCCTCCTTGAGCTATACTAAGATATGTTGGTTTATTGTGATTTGATTTAGCTAACATGATATACCTTACAGGAAGAAATATCAAATGGCTAGCAAGATGGTAGACTACAAAGACTCTCCCTGTGAATTAGAAGAGTAGTATGGTGTTGGGAACTCTTTCGATGTGGAAGATACACTGAGAATATTAAAGGAAGAAATAAGGAGTTATAAGGAAAATAACGACAAAATCATGCAAGAACATGAGAAACAAGCTAAGGTAAATGTAGTGATACTTCATATTTTGTCATATTTGTAGTGACAGGGACCACGTCAGATCAACGATGAGAAGGAGGAAAAAACTATTGGGGAATATGGTAGTAGGTCGCATGGTGGTCACAGGTCAAATAGAGATGAAACAGTTAGAGATGGAAGATTGTTGGACACTCCAAAGAGGAGACGGGGTAGACACATGTATTATTCTATTTTTTATTTAGATAGGAACTATGATCATCATCATTACCATCCTTACAGGAGGAATGATAGGGGATACTTTCCAAATGAGTTTAAGAAAGCAAACCCACCTACATTTGATGGAGAGATGAAGAAACCATAGGATGAAGAGGCATGGTTGCTTGCCATGACGAATTTCTCCAGGTCGCATGATTATTTAGAGAAAATGAAAGCCAAAGTAGATACATTTAGTCTCAAAGGTAAAACAGAAATTTGGTGGGAAGACATGAAGAATTTCAGATGCATTAATGAGGAAGACTTGAATTGGAATGATTTTAAGCAGCTATTCAAGAGGAAGTATCTATTGGAGAGATACTTTGATGACAGGGAAAAGGAATTCTATGAGCTAAAGATGGGATCCATAACAGATGAGGAGTACACTAGAAGGTTCTTGGAGTTACTAAGGTATATGCCTTACCTCACAAAGGAAAAGGAAAAGATTTAGAAGTTCATTAGTGGATTACCGGTTTCATTCAAAGACAGGATTGAGTTTGATGAGCCTAGATCATTGGAGTAGGCCATTCAAAATTTAAGGCATCGTTATGAACAATCAAAGTGCAGATATGAGACTAAACGAGACTGGAAAGGTAATGCAAAGAACAAAGGAAAATGTGATAGAAAGCTAGTAAAACCTCAGGGTATAGATAATAAAGAGAATTTTGCACCATTTAAGAAGTTCAATGCATCAGATAGAGGATAGGGACATCGATCTGAGGAGAAGAATAAGGGTGCAGGCTGGAAGCCTATAAAGTGTTGGACTTGTGGAAAATATCATCGCATGAGAGATTGTCTACAAAATTAGGGTGGAAGGCCTCAAATATATAGCGCACATGGTGCATATAATGTTAGGGATGTTGGCTAGAGCATTCCACATATTTATGTAGCATTGGATAACAAACAGGCAAACCATCAGGCATCTATCATTAAGATGGACGGTAAGCTTTGTGATCAAGTTATTTCTATTTTGATTGGCCCTGGATCTAATTATAGCTATGTTAGTCCTGACTTGGTGGATAAGTGTGGTTTGATTAAGGAATTTCATGTAGAATCTTAGTTAGTGCAGTTGAATACAAGTACCAAGAAGCGACTTCACCATTGGGTAAGAGCTTGTGCAACAGTGTTGAGGTTGTTGAGATAGCTTCAGTTGTATGCTAAGCTCAGCAAGTGTAGTTTCTTTCAGACTGAGGTACATTACTTAGGACATCTTGCCTCCAAGGAGGGCATTACAGTAGATCCAAAAAAGATAAGGGCCATCATGGAGTGGGTAGCTCCCAATAATGTAGATGACGTGAGATCTTTCATGGGGTTGGTAGGCTATTATAGGAGTTTCATCAAGAACTTCTTACAGATTGCTTATCCTATCACATCATTACATACGAAAGGTAAGAAGTTTGAATGCATAGAGGAGTGTGACGCTAGTTTTGAGTAGCTTAAGTAGTTATTGACACATGCATTAGTGTTAAATATTGTAGATCCAGACAAAGAGTTTGTAGTATGCACAAATGCTTGAAAGAAGGGACTTAGTGGAGTCCTTATGTAGGATGGACAGGTGGTATGTTATGAGTCATGAAAACTGAATGAGCATGAGTAGAATTGCCCCACACATGATCTTGAGTTGGTAGTGATTATACATACATTGAATATGTGGAGAAACTATCTTCTGGGAAAGAGGTTTACATTGATGAGTGATCACAATGGCTTATGGTATCTATTTAACCAATTGAATATGAATGGTAGGCAGGCTTGATGGTTGGCTATGATCAATGAATTTGATTTTTAGATCTGATATATCAAAGGTTAAGAGAACAAAGTGGAAGATGCTCTTAGTAGGAAAATACAGATAAATCACTTAGCAGCTATGAGCTCCTATGGGACAGAATTATAGGATAGGATCTTGCAGGCAGGTCAGCAGGATGTCAGATATATGGAGATTATGCATAGGTTATAGAAGAGTACTAGTACAGGTATAGGTGATAGTATAGGTACAGGTACAAGTATAGGTATAGGTACATGGTGTTAATTTTCCATAGGGATACATTATTATTTTCTTTGATAATTCCATTTCTTCATTAATACATTAATTTCACCCCATAGCATCATAACATTATTCAGATTTATTTGATTATTCATCAACATATGAAATTATGTAGAAAGAACAATAACACCATCATTAATGAAGAGGAACATAAAGGAACAATAGAAGAAAATCATGCACACATAGAGATACCAGGATTGGTCGAAGACTAGGGAAAAACCCACTATGAGGAAAACCCTTGCAAATATTCTTCTAATAGATTGTCATCAAATGATTCAGAAAAAGAGAGTATAATGATCCATCTCTTCACAACAACTAGAATATCCATGAAATGCATCTAAACATCAAAAATCTGATTCAGATAATTGTAATTTATTATAACTATCTGTAGCCTACTTCCGAACACTTCTGTCATTGAGCGAAATATTCGGAATGCTAAAAATATCATCTTGGAGTCCTGGTCGCAAGGAGGAGGAGTTATGTGAGTGACTATGAAAAACAAGGTCACTCTCTGTGAATTTAATGATAGTGACTATGGTAGCTCAGTCGTTGTCATACCATTCTGTGTGAGTGACCGGGGACCAAACTGATCCAAACTCCTACTCACTCTCATGAAGACTCTGTGCCAGTGAATAGGACCCAAATTCGTTGTCATGACCACTTTGTGCCAATGTCTAGAGACCCAAATGCTCATTTCTGTGCCAACGACTTTGAATCAGAAAACACTAGTTCAGTACGAGCTTCATCCTAAAGTTTCAAACCCCCAACCAAGCTTCCTCCGTTAGACCTATACAATCCAAGAACAAATAGAAGAGTAGAAGAGAGCTTGATGTGTGTCCAAACGACCTTGAGTTCTCTTCTATTTATAGGCTTTCATGAGGGTCCACTTGACCTGTCCATTGGTACATGTGCATAGGGTTGACTTGATCTAGAATATATGTTTCAATAAAATAATTCATAACTCAACTTCCGCTTGTCCAAATTAGGTGATCATTAGGTATATTTTGGCCCTTTCAGAAAGAGGAATCTGATGCCATCATCATCTCCATCAAATGAGTAGTCCAAAGTGTAATTTGACCCAGTTTCATATTTTCAAACTCCCTCTCAACTAGGGAGAATTCCACCTGCCAATATCGGACCATCATGATATACATCCCATCTCAAGTATCTCATCATCTTGGAACATCAATGTACATCTCTTTCTAATTCCTAGTTCTTGATTGTTCCTGCACATATGTTGAATATTATCAAATCTAGAAGAAGAAGATTTTTCCACCAGAGGGGATTTTAAGCTACCACCCTCTATTCATCGGGCTACAACCTAAAATCTCTATCAGTGGGCTACTACCTGGAATACTACTTGGAATATCAATCAACGGGCTACTACAGATTTTTCCACCAGAGGGGATTTTAAGCTACCACCCTCTATTCATCAGGCTACAACCTAAAATCTCTATCAGTGGGCTACTACCCGGAATATCTGTCAGCGGGCTACTACCTGGAATATCAATCAACGGGCTACTACCCGGAATGTATGTCAATAGGCTACTACCCGGAAATATGTCACCGGGCTACTATCTGAAAATATGTCATTAGGCTACTACGTGGAAATGTCATCGGGCTACTACCCGAAAATACCATCACTCTACTACCTGGAAAAATTGACAGAGAGTCAAATCTATGAACTATATCAACATCAAAGAGAATATCATCAGGGAGCACATCTCAATATATAACTATATTGGGGAGCTACTACTCAACCCAGAACTTCATGGGGTAGTTAGTACTACGACCACATATCGAGAAATAGGGAATATAGGGGAGCTACTATTCAACCCATCCTATTACCTACTAATCTTCCCATCAATGACTCTGAATAGTCAAGTGGTAAAATGCCTGCATCATAATCCTATCTTGGGTGAGATAATCGACTTACCAAAGGTAAGGATCTCACATCCCCAAGCCTCCTCAACCATTGGCCAGATGGAGAGGGATAATCCAAACAAGCCCAACTTTTGGGTACAATGCCAACTAGGGTATACTCTGCAAAGACCAAGATAGGGTGAGGTACTACTCCAACCCTATGGGTAACAGATAGGGGTGATACCCTATTTTCCATAGTTCCCTCAACCTCATGAGCCCTCTATCTCAATTCCATACCTTGGGAGCTCAAAAGGGGGGGAAGAGTATGGCTCAATGTCCTCAATCAGTGTTGCTCTCATCATATTGATATCATCGTACTTGTATCAAGTAATCATAATCTATCAGTAGAAGTTGTCACCTGTTTATACAAGACATCAAATCAAGTATCATGTTAGAGCATAAATAATCATATAAATCACAAAAGGATACCATAATCATCCTCCCTCTCAAGGAGGTTCCAACCACAAGCCTAAGCTTGTCTTGCACAGTTGCACTACCTCAATATATGAGATTATCATGATCCCAACTATATATATATATGGGATTCTCTACCAACCGGATCCCACTCTTTATTATCATAATGTATCCATGTCATATCTAGATCATGCTTATACATCTCTCTAAGGAGCTTCTTCAACCTACTCATAGCTAGTCATGCAAGCAACATCATACTCAACCTTGGTTGTGTCATGGACCTCTCATTATGTCATATTTCATACTAATGCTCATCTCATCAACATGAGCATATCCATGCAGTCATATATCATAGGAAGAATATATCAAAACAAGAATAGATCATATCATGCAAACATCTCGAAGGATTCTTGGCGACAACTCAATGTGCATGAAGCAGCTCAATCATGAACTTATTCAAGTTCTATGCACATTATATATATAAAGATGGATGTTCAAAACAAAACATCAATGATTCAATCATTTTTCAGATGCCATGTCAAGTTCAACAACATCTTGAACTTCAAATCAGAGTGTCCAAGGATTTTCATTTCCACTTTTTCAATGCCTCTTTAATAGCTTCACAATATACATTATATTTTCCCAACTTCGGAAATCGATTCATCCTTCCATGATACATTATTACGAGCTTCAGAATTTGTCTCCATCTTACTTATATCATTAGAGTCTCTTTACCTAACAATAGTAGATCATCGGTATATGAAAACCAAAAATCAAAATCAAATTCATATCTCGGATCACTTATGAGGTAAAGGTTTGAATCAACACATCATCCAACTTTCTCAGATAACTGTCAATGTGGACATATCTGAATTGAGGGAGCTTGCTTCATGAAATTCTCACTGTAACCGTAACACTTTACCAAACCTTCAGCCTTTCATAAATCCTTATTGTGCAATCAAATTAGCTCATCAAAGTTTAGAACCCATATCAATACTAATATCAAAATTCATCAATATCTCAGTGTCAATTCTTTGAACCAAATGATAGGTAGGGATTTCATCAAGTCATGACATCATCTATTACCATGCCAATAGTTTTTCATCAACCATGCAATATCAATCAAGTCATTCCCATAATACAAGTCATAGGAAGTTACTATGTTAATACATCATTGCCATCAGGGCAAATAATCAATTGTCAGGTCAAAACATTAGCCATCATGTCAATATCCAAATTTGTTATTATCTTAAGATATATATTCCAAGATATATCTCAATCATTCATTCAAAGATCTAGGTCATCATTAGACATCATACAGCTCATATATATCAATCAGCCAAAATATGTCAAACTCTTGTAGCACAAACTTCAAACATAATGACATATCTATATGTATGTCATGGTCACCTATAAACATTCAAACTTCCCTTCTTTTAAATCTTTTAGATATATGTTACTTACCTGTGGAATTGACATCCTTTAGGTGAACATCTTGATTCAGAGTTCAGACATCTTCAACAATATTCATATGATGGTCAACAGTAGTCAAACCTCTGGTCTCCCTCATCAAGTTAGCATGGGAGAGAATTTAGTTGCTTGGATGCTACCTGGGCCTTAGCATGTGTGCATCCACGGATGAGTATTCATGGTTCTATGTCCTGTGTCTGGAGCAGAAACCATAATTTATGTACAGGCTTCAGATCTAAGACCTTGTTGCAAATCAATAATGTCAAATGCACATAAATCATATTTCAATAGTACAAGATACAAATATTAATAAGAGTAAGAATCTTGAGAAGAGATTCTCCCTCTGACTAGGAATATACTTGATTCGACTTCTTTCATGTCATCAACCTGTATTTACTAGAGTCATGAAAAAATAGATATGTTAGATCATAGAATCAAACATATATCCATGATTTTCATATCACACTCACGTCAGATACTACATCATATCATGACATCAGTGTTTCATCAAAGGTTAAATAGGAACAACAGATAGGTGTGACAATATACTTCAAAGATCATGAACACAATATCACTTCTATCAAGTCGATCCATCAGGTTTACGAAATTCAGTTTTACTATTAGGTCCCTATAATACTAGTGATTACCCCTTTACTATTGTATTTATATCCCTTATTAATATTTTTGTGCCCCTATTGTCCCCATATTGTTATTTTTATGCCCCATAGAATCCCTCTATTGTTATTTTTGTGCCTTTATATTATTATTGTTAGGTCAGCAGGGTTATATTGTGACTCCTTAGACTCCTATATATAGAAAGGAGGTTTTTTCATTTGAATCATCAAAGAATCATTCATTTGTGTAATGTAAATGAGGCTACCCCCTTGAAGAGGCTGAATTCTAAGGCATTGATCTATCTTTTCTATCTTTTTGTGAGCTGGTTTCATAACATTTGGTATCAAAGCTTTGGATTCTAGGGTTTCGCTGCTCCAAATAGGTCATCATGGAATTTTCACTATAACTTTGTTTCTATGATGTTTCAGAAGCAAAAAAAAAGCCCCATTTGAGACGAAATCACACTAAACCTTCGGTTCGAATTTCAAAGCTTTTCACACTATATTTGCGGAGATATGATCTGAGGAAGTTGGTTTTTTTGCAAACTCCTGAATTACTTTCCAAACAGGTGACCTGGGTAAAATCGTCATAACTTCCTCTATGAGCATCAAATTGAAGTTTCATAAGAAGGTACAGAAATAGGATAGACTATAGTTTCTTTTATATATTTTTCAGAGGCAAAGGTAGAAACAAGGACACGTGGCATGTCATACAAGTTCACTCTATTGAACTAGTCTATAATCAGGTCACTGTGGGAGATTTGGAATAACTCTTCCTTGGAGAATCCAATTTGGATCAGACTAGTGGCATTAGAAAGAGGACACAGAGGGCTACTGCAAGTAACAATTTCAGAACTGGATGATCCTAAATTACAGAGATACATCAGAGGCAATATCGAGCTCCTACAAAGTGAAAAAAGGTGTGTAGATTTTTTTAAATTTTTGCTTAAGCTTGGTTTGAAAAATTATTTTGAAGGAATTCAAAGGGCATAGTAGAGCATTATTATCAGTAATTGATGCCCCAAGGAAATAAAATGCAAACACCTAGTAAGCAACCTGAAATCTCTAGCATGACTCATGAAGAAGAGGAAGAAATGCTGCATGATATATCAAAATTACAAGACCAAGTGCAACAAATGTCAGTCTTACAAAAGCTAACAGAAGCTAAGATAAATGGCGTGGAATCTAATATAAAGGGCATGGAAGCTAAGATGGATGATTTGAAGATAGATTTGAAGACAAATTTGAAGAGAGGCATGGCAGATTTGAAGACAGATTTGAAGACAGACATGGCAGATTTGAAGACAGATTTGACAAATTTTCTACAAGAAAGACTTACAAATGGTGAAACGGTAGTAAAGGAAACTCATGATGCGAACAAAAGAAATGTTAATCATGATTTCATAGACTCTAATTTTGGATTGAAGACCCATCATATTCCAAAAATCGATATGAGGAAGTTTGATGGCAAGGATCCCGCAACATGGATATTACAGATGGAGCAATTTTTCAATCTCAATAATGTGAAAAACACACAAAAGGTACGTATTGCAACTTTATATTTGGAACCAAATCAGTTTGTATGGTATCAATGGCTTTGCTCTCGTAAAAAAATTATCACTTGGGCAATTTTTACGGAAGAATTGACAGTACATTATGAGGATACAAAAAGCAACACTTTTTTTAGCCAATTGATAAGTCTCAAACAAAAGGGTTCAATAATGGAGCACATTGAAGAGTTCCAAAAATTGAACATAAGGGTAAAAAATATTCTAGAGGAGCATAGGATTGATGTGTTCATAGGGACTTTAAAGGATAACATCCAACATGATGTTCGCCTTTGGGAACCTGATTCATTAGAGAAGGCATTCAGGTTAGCAAGAAAAATGGAAAGCAAAATTATGGCAACCAGGAAGCATACCACTCACAAATATAAAGATGGAAGTGTTGTTGCCCCTAGTATTCCACAACCTATAAGGTTGACACCACAAAAATTGGAAGAAAAAAGAGCAAAAGGGCTTTGTTACAGTTGTGATAGCAAATACACTAAAGGTCACAAGTGTGCTGAGAAGAAATTATTCTACATAGATTGTGAAGAGGAAGAAGAAAAGGAGAAAGAAAGGTCAAAAGAAGAGGATATACTCCAGGAAAAAAGCCTAGATAAAGAAGAAATGAATTCGACCATATCTTGTAATGCATTGGCGGGAATTACCACTCCTCAAACCATCAAGATAGAAGGACAAATCAAGAAGAAAAAGGTAATAGTGTTGATTGATTCAGGAAGTACCCACAATTTTATTCATTGTAAGGTAGCAAAAGAATTGAATTGCTTCCTATATCCGGCACCAGAGTGTCAAGTGATGGTTTCAAATGGAGGAAAAATAAATTTCTCTGGAAAGTGCCATAATATCAAGCTATCCATGGGAGAATATGTATTGACTAGCCTAATGCTTTCCATTCCAATGGGAGGTGTTGATGTTGTACTAGGAGTCCAATGGCTACAATCCTTGGGTACAATAGCTTTTAATTTTCAAGAACTTTTCATAAAAAAATTTGTGAAAGGAGAGGAAGTTGAATGAAGGGGTATTGTCAGGAAACTGGGAAAGATAATCAGCTCTAACGGTATGACAAATCTTCTAAAAAGGGAACAAAGAGGTGTAATTGCACAATTATGTTCGCTATATTTTTCCACATTGAAATCATCTATTTCTCTAGATATCCAAAAAGTCTTGGACAATCATTCCAAGGTATTTGAGACTCCAAAAGGTCTCCGGCCTATTCGTGATCATGATCATACTATTCATCTGATTCGAGGAAGTGTTCCTCCAAACATCAGACCGTACAGATATCCTTATGCCCAAAAGAGTGAAATTCAACGTATGGTTGCAAAAATGCTAGAGGCTGGTATAATTCAAACTAGTCAAAGTTCTTTCTCTGCTCCAGTAGTATTGGTGCACAAGAAGGATGGATCATGGAGCATGTGTCCGGATTATAGGGAGCTCAACAAGCTCACTATTAAATATAAGTTTCCCATTCCTGTCATTGATGAATTACTGGATGAATTGCATGGATCAACTTACTTCACCAAGTTGGATCTTCATTTAGGATATCATCAAATCAGAATGAAGACTGAAGCCATTCCGAAAATAGCATTTAGAACTCATGAGGGTCATTATGAATTTTTGGTCATGCCTTTTGGCCTTACCAATGCACCTTCTACATTTCAAGGTTTGATGAATTCCATTTTCAAACCCTTAGAAAATTTGTGTTAGTATTTTTTGATGATATACTAATCTACAGAAAGTCTTGGAAGGACCATGTTGAACATGTTGACAGGGTGCTACAACTATTGGAGGAGAAACAATTATATGAAAAAAGATCCAAATGTTTCTTTGGAGTACAAGAGGTGGAATATCTGGGTCATATTGTATCTCATGAAGGAGTTAAGGTAGACCCTAGAAAAATTAAAGCCATTAAGGAATGGAAAATCCCCACATCCATAAAGCATCTGCGAGGATTTCTCGGGTTGAAGGGTATTATCGCAAGTTTGTTAAAAATTATGGGAGAATAGCATCACCTCTAACAACATTATTGAAGAAAGATGCATTTTCATGGACTCCAGAAGCAACAAAGGCCTTCGAACATCTTAAAGAGGCAATGTGCCAAGCACCGGTCTTAGCTACACCGAACTTCACAAAAACCTTTATTGTGGAATGTGATGCTTCAAGAAATGGAATTGGTGTTGTTTTAATGCAAGATGAAAGACCCATTTCTTTTGAAAGTCGTCCAATCAAGGGAAAGCTTTTACACAAAACCATTTATGAGAAGGAAATGTTGGAAATACTACATGCGCTTAATAAATGGCGACCCTACGTAATGGGAAGATACTTCAAGGTAAAAATAGATCATGATAGCCTTAAATACTTTTTAGAACAAAGATTATCCTCTAAAGAGCAACAAAAGTGGGTCACAAAGATGTTGGGTTATGAATTTGAAATCATCTACAAAAAAGGGAAGCAAAATGTGGTGGCAGATGCACTCTCAAGAAATGATGAGGATGTGGAAGCATTGTTGTGCGCTATTTCTATTATCCAACCAGATTGGATAAATGAAGCAAGGGAGGAATGGAAGAATGATGAAGAAGTGTGGGCACTTATTCAAAAGTTACAACAAGATTCCAGTACATCTGATACATTTTGTTGGCAAAATGATTCGCTATGGTACAAAGATCGCTTATACCTCTGTAAGAATTCCCAACTCAAACAAAAGATTCTTATGGAATTGCACACTTCTCCCTTATGAGGGCACTCAGGATTTTTAAAAACTTACCACAGGGTTAAGAAGGAATTTTTTTGGGATGGCCTTAAATCAGATATTCAAATTTTTGTGGCAGAATGTTTGGTTTGCCAAAAAAATAAAGTTGAAACAATTAAGACCCCAGGTCTATTACAACCTTTATCCATTCCAAGCCAACGTTGGGAGGAGGTTTCAATGGATTTTATCATAGGTTTACCCAAGTTTGAGGGAAAGAGTGTCATCATGGTGGTAGTCAACAGACTTACCAAGTATGCACACTTTTGTGCATTATCACATCCATTTAAAGCCAGTACAATTTCTACTGCATTTATGGAAACAATTCAAAAGTTACATGGAAACCCAAAGACTATTGTAAGTGACAGAGATCCCATTTTTATTGGAAATTTTTGGACAGAATTATTTTCTTGTCTCAGTACTCTGTTAGCTCATAGCTCATCTTATCATCCTTAATCTAATGGACAAACTGAGATAGTAAAAAAATGTTTGGAAGGATATCTTCATTGCTTTGTATCTGATAAATAGAAATAATGGGTCAAATGGTTGCCTCTGGTTGAATGGTGGTATAACACTTCCTTTCATACAACAACAAAAATGACCCCATTTATGGCACTTTATGGATATCAGCCACCATCCATCACATCATATTTAAGAGAAAATTCTAAGGTTCAAGCAATGGAACATCACATCGAGCATCAACAACAAGTCCTCCAACTTTTAAAGGATAACCTCGTGTTGGCACAGAATAGAATGAAACAACAGATAGATAAACATCACAACGAAAGAAGTTTTGATGTAGGTGATTGGGTATTCCTACGGCTACAACCATATAAACAAATGTCCCTCAAGCAAGCTAAGAAGGATAATAAATTATCACCAAAGTATTACGGTCCGTACAAGGTGTTGCAAAAGATTGGTACTATGGCATACAAATTGAAGCTTCATGTAGCTTCACGAGTGCACCCAATTTTCCATGTTTCATGTTTAAAGAAGGTTATAGGCAACAAGCTCCCAATTCAAACAATATTACCAAAACTTGACGAGGAAGGAAAAATTATACTGGAACCAGAAGCAGTCGCAGAAACAAGAACTCGACAGCTACGAAATCAATCAATTTCGAAGTATCTCATCAAGTGGAAGAACTTATCCGCTGAAGATTCCACATGGGAGGATGAGAATTTTATATAGAAGCATCCAAAACTACTCAAGCGTTGAGGACAACACTTTTTTGAAGAAGAGGGGCATGTTAGGTCCCTATAGTACTAGTGATTACCCCATTACTATTGTAGTTATATCCCTTATTAATATTGTTGTGCCCCTATCGTCCCCATATTGTTATTAGTGTGCCCCATAGAATCCCTTTATTGTTATTTTTGTGCCTTTATATTATTGTTAGGTCGGCTAGGTTATATTGTGACTCCTTAGACTCCTATATATAGAAAGGAGGTTTTGTCATTTGAATCATCAAAGAATCATTCATTTGTGTAATGTAAAGGAGGTTGCCCCCTCGAAGAGGCTAAATTCTAAGGCGTTGATCTATCTTTTCTATCTTTTTGTGAGCTGGTTTCATAACATTTACCATATGCCATAATTCCTATCAAAGACATGACTACGGTTAACAAGATATATAGATTATCGATCTCATAGTTCTATTCATCAAGGTTACCAAAGGACCAAGTCAGGTCATTCAATAAAAATTTATCAAAACAACAAGAGTGTCAACATACTTTCATCATACTTCTCATAGGCATTATCATTATCAAGGAGGTAGCATTTTATAGGAGATCCACCATGTCTTATGCATGTCAAGTGTTAAGAGTATCATTTACTAGAGTCAAAGTACTAGCCTTCTTCATAGAATCAGGATCTCCAAGAACAATAGATGTTAGCCAAACATCAAGTTACGCCACTATATCCAAGATCAACAATAGAATCAAGAAGATAAACATAATCAAAATATTCAATACCAGGTGCATCATTTTATCATAGGAAACATAAATCCAAATCTCTTTCATATGAACCATTTGAAAAGGATACATTCTCAACATACCATAAGGCTTACCTATTCATCCAATGTTATAGTTGAAAAATAACATTGAAATAATATACCTTTCATACCTTGTAGTGTTAAAATATCTTCGCACCTTCTCATAGGTAGCTTGTAGTGCTTGACAGCTTTTCATCAAGTGCCTCTTTACCTATTTCTAGATCTAGATTTTCTTTCCTTCATCTCAAATGATCCTTAAGATGGATTCACTTATCATATCTTGTCAAGGAGGTTAGATAGATCCATATATGTAGGAATTATAAGCAATTATCAAAACAATAATCATAATAATCATATCCATAAGTATAAACAAGAGTAAAGACACAAAGAAACATCATAAGTCAAGGAGTACTTATCTTCAATGGGAGGTGATCCTCTCCCTTCTGAACCAGCCTTCAAGGTTCATCACTATCCATAGTCCACATAAGAATGTTGCCTTCAATAAACTTTATCAACAACTGACCATCTAAGGCTTCATCAAATCTTTCCCAAGTGCTTTAGCATATTCACATAGACCATGCTATGGTTTCGTACATCAAATCTAAAATCTTTTCCATAAACTAGGGTTTATCTCAAACCTAACCATAGCACTAACTAACAAGGGTTTCTTTCATACACTAGGATTATTTTAGGTCTCCACCATCCTCTTCTTGCTTCCATCAAAAGTGTCGCCATGGGGGTGATCTCCATAGATTTTCTTCAGCCCAACTTTGATACCATGTTAATTTTCCATATGGATACAACGTTATTTTCTTTGATAATTGAATTTCTTCATTAATACATTAATTTCACATAGCATCATAACATTATTCAGATTTAATTCATTATTCATCAGCATATGCAACTATGTAGAAAGAACAGTAACATAATCATCAATGCAGTGGAACATAGGGAACAATAGAAGAAAATCATGCACACATAGAGACACCAGGATTGGTCAAAGACTAGGGAAAACCCCATTATGGGGAAAGCCCTTAAAAATATTCTTCTAATTGATTGTCATCAAATGATTCAGAAAAATAGAGTACAATGATCCATATCTTCACAGCAACTAAAATATCCATGAAATGCATCTAAACATCAAAACCCTTATTTAGATAATTGTAATGTATTTTCATTGCCTGTAGCCTGCTACCAAACACTTCTATCATTGAGCGAAATCTTTGAAATACTGAAATCTCATCTTGGAGTATCAGTTGCAAGGAGGAGGCGTTTTGAGATCAACTATGACAAACATCGTCACTCTATGTGAACTGCATGATAATAACTATGATAGCTTGGTCACTCCCATACCAATTTGTGTGAGCGACCGGGGGCCAAATAGACCCAAACTCTCGGTTTCTCTTATGAAGACTCTATGCTAGAAACCAAGGAACCAAAGTTTCTCTCATGACCACTGTGTGCCAACGTCCAAAGACCCAAATGCTCAGTTCTGTTCCAACGATTTTGAATCAGAAATCCCTAGTAGAAGTTTTGGACCCTTGAGCGAGCTTCCTCCATTAGACCTGTGCGAGACAAGACCAAATAGAAGAGGAGAAGAGAGAATGATGTGTGTCCAAATGAGCTTGAGGTCTCTTCTATTTATAGGCTTTCATGAAGGTCCACTTGAGCTATCCATTGGTACAGGTGCATAGGGCCGACCTAATCCAGAATATATGTATGAATAAAATAATTCATAACTCAACTTCTGCTTGTCCAAATGAGGTGATATTTAGGTCGATTTTGGTCCTCTCGGAAAGAGGAATATAAGGACGTCATCATATCCATAAAATGAGTAGTTGAAAGTGGAATTTGACCGTAGTTTCATATTTTAACACATGTAGTGGTACAGGTATAGGTACATGTAGTGGGACAGGTACAGATACAGGTGGAGGTGCACAGGATGTGGATTATTGTCTTACAACAGACGGATTGGTAAGATTCAGAGACAAGATATATGTACCAGATAGAAATGAGATCAAGAAGGTGATATTGAGGGAGTTTCATGCAAAACCATATTCAGGTCACCTAGGTTATCCGAAGACATTGACTGCACTATATATGTTTTATTATTGGCTGAACCCAAAGAGGGATGTAGTAGAGTTTATGGCTAGGTGTTTCAATTGTTAGCGTGTGAAGTTAGAGTGTAAGCATCCAGGTGGACTGCTATAACCAATTGTGATTCCGAAATGGAAATTGGAGGTCATTTCCATGGACTTCATCACATGTTTTTCGAGGATAATGAGACAGAATGATTCCATCATGGTTGTTGTGGGCAAGGTGACAAAGGTTGCACATTTCATTCCAGTGAACTATACATTCTCAGCTAGTGATGTAGCACAGGTATTCATTAGATATGTAGTCAGATTACATGGTTTTCCTAAGAATATTTTGTCATACAAGGATGTGAAGTTCACTTCCAAGTTTTGGAAGGAATTATTTGCAGGTTTGGGCATAGAGTTGGCCTTTAGTACATCTTATCATTTGCAAATGGACAGACAGAGAGGGTCAATAGGATTTTGGAGGACATGTTAAGGATGTACATGATGCACCATCAAAAAAGGTGGGAATAGTATCTTCCACTGGTAGAATTCGCTTACAACAATGGGTATCAGGAATCTTTGAGGATGAGTCTATTTGAGGCATTGTATGGGCAGAGTTGCAATACTCCTGTCAATTGGAGTGATCCAGTTAATAGGGTGTTGATTGGACCAGACATGTTGGCAAGCATGGAACAGGAAATGCAAGTTCTCAAGAAAAATATAAAGGCAGCACAGATAGGAAGAAGAGCTATGCAGATCAGAATAGGTTGTTCAAGGAGTTCCAGGTTGGGGAATAGGTGTACTTGCACATCAAACTGAATAAGAGCTTCTTACGGATTGGATCGTGTGTCAAGATGGCACCACAATTTTGTGGACCCTTCATCATTATTGAGAGGATTGGGCCAGTAGCATATCGATTTGCATTGCCTCCAACAGTGAAAATACATGATGTTTTCCATGTGTCATTGCTTAAGAAGTATGTTAGAGATGTTAATCATGTGATTGACTAGTTTATATTCCATATGGAACCAAATGGAGAATTCCAATCGGAGCCATAGTGTATATTGCAGAAAAAGGTGCTCATGCTCTGAAACCAAGCAATAGAGCAAGTTAAAAGTGTAGTGTAAGAACTTTGGGCCCGATGAAGCTACATGGGAGATGGCGGATCAGATGCGGGCTATGTATCCTTCCTTGTTTGCTGGTTGAGGCAAAGCAGTTTTGGCATGGTGTTTTGGTATGGTGTTTTGGTATATGTCTTGGTATATGTTTTGATATATGTTTGGTGATTTTGGTATATGTACATATGTATATGGATGTAAATACTTCCATGAGATATGTTATAAAGATCCAATAAGTGGTATGGGTGTCATGCCATTATGATGTTATGATTGTTATGTTTTCATGTTGGTTTTCTTCTCAACAGATTGATCATTGTAAATACTGCATCGAGCTAAGTTATACATAACCATCGGCAATACATTTTTCTTACAACAATCTTGTTGTTATAGGTGTTGTTGAACACCAAGGATGGTTTTCCCCCCATGGGGAGGGTTTTGTAACAGCCCCGGTGAAAATTACATGTAATAAAAGCTATTAAATGCAAAAATAATAACCATGGTTGATGGGACACTTATTCCAAGCTGAATGTTGGGCAAGAGATCCTAGTATGGGTGTTCATTTGGTTATGAAAGGTCATGGGTTGCATGTGAGGAGGAAAATGAATGAAAATAATGGAAAATGAAGAAAATAGAGGCCTCATTCATAGAAAGGCTTATGAGGATCAATTGGTAACCTTTTGTTAGTTCAATTTTGGAGCTCTCTCATTATTTTCTCTCTCTCTCATACTCTTGGATACTTAGAGTTTCTTGGAGCAATCTTGGAGGGTGTGGCATACTTGGATTCTTGGAGCAAGAAGGCAAAGGAAGAGTAGGAAAGCATAAGAGGACATTGGGATCAACAACTACATCACATTTTTCTTTCAGGTACCGAGTTGCATGTATGTTTTCCTCACTAGATTTGGCATTCATGGCATATGCATGTGGTTTTTTATTGTGATCTGTCACGGGCATGGAGGATGGATGGGATTGACAGTGGATTGCCTAGCCTTTCCATTTCCTAGATATCCATGGTGATTTTGGATGTGTTATCCTTGTTTTTTTTTGTTTGGTTCTCATGTTTCCTTAGCTTGGGTTGAGTTATTAGTCTTGGAAGCCCTGGTTGGACAAACGCTCTAGAAGCCCTGTAACAACTTGGGTTGAGCTACTAGTCCTAGAAGACTTGGTTTGAAAAATGATCTAGAAGCCCTTGGTCGGTTGAGTTACTAGTCCTGGAATCCCTGGTTGGAAAAATTCTCTGGAATCTCGGTAAAAGCTATGGGTTGAGTTACTAGTCCTGGAAGCCTTAGTTAGACAAACGCTTTGGAAGCCATGGAAGCTGTTGGCCCTCAGTTTTGGTCTATTTTTGCTTAGGGAAACCTACTTAATACTTATATTTTCCATCACATCCATCTCATTTTGATGTATTTTATGCATATTCAGGTGTTTAATTTTAATTTTGCAATTTCTAGAAGTTTTTATGAAAATTGAGTTTCAAGTGCAATTTTGGACTGAATTAGAAATTCATGTAATAGCTATGTGGATGACATGTTTGCAGGACACTTGGGCTCGAGTTTGATGCATGGATGGATAGCTTGGGAACTAGGACTAAGCAAACTCCACTTGGTTCGGCCAGGAAAATCTTTATTAGGCCCGATCAAGGCTGGTCAAACATGACTAGTCACCAGAAAATCCCTAGGAAATAGGACAGTTTTGAGATTTTATGGGATTGACCATATTTCTTGGGATGAATTGGATGAGTTCGACTTAGATAGGTGGATATGAGTAGATATGAGTGTTAGAGATAATATAGATCAGTTTGTTTCATTAAACCTCTATTTAAAGCCAAGACTTTGATGGCTTTTGTAATGGAATTTGTATGTAACTTTTGTATAATTGGAGTTGGGAGCTAATTTGAAGAATTTGTTTCATTCCAATTTTTTGTTCATGCTTGGTTTATCTACTGAAGTTGTTGTAGCTGAGATTTCTTCAAGTGTGCAAGGCAAGGGTGGAGGGCCCCCACACCAAGCTAAGTACACTTCTTGGTTCAATTTTCATAGTTTTCATAGACTAGTTTTTGTTTCAAATGTATTTAGATGTGTGATGATTGTTGAATGAATATTGGTTTAATTCTAATCTACATATGAAGGAACACACAGGAATTTAAGTTAAATTCCCCTTCTATTTGATCTTGAACTAAAACTGAATTTCATTCTCCTTTTCTTATTTGAAGTTATTTATGCATTTCTGGTTTGAAGCAATGGTGATTGTGATATAGTAGGATTGTGAAGGAGGACAATCTGGACCTCCTTAGTTAGGAGCCTCTTCTTTTACATCTTCTGCATCATAAACCATTGTTAATTAGTGCTCTTAGATTTATCTTCATGAAAGTAGTATTGTAGGGAAGGACAACCTGGTTCTCCTAAGTTAGGAGCCTCTTCCCTCATATATTACATAAATGAAGTAGAAATTGTTAAAATAGGTTTATATTTGTAATATGTACTTCCTTAATTCTTCAAATTTTATCTTCTAAACTTGATTATATCTGATGTCCATATACAGTGGATTTGCCTCCAAGTTTTACAAACCCGGATTGATAATTAAATACTTGTGTTAATTTAGTCAATAAATTAGCCCAACAGAAGCTTGGATAAAGACCAATATGAAGATGGTTTTATGATGTCTGACCATGAGGTGGAATCACTATTTGATGGGTTGAGTTGGATGGCCTTTGGAATCCTTTGATGGTTTTGGATTGATGTGTTCTATGAGATCCCACCTTCATGCTTGGAATATGGCACGGGGGTGAATGGCTGAAGAGAGATTTGGCTAACCATTCTACGGTCAGGTGGAACGTGGAAGTCGCATCCTAGGTTTGGATTTTTCATCATCAATATAAGGATATTTCTCCTTTCATTTCTATGATTATTATAGTAGATTATATGTGGTTTATATGGATGTGATTTCATTGGCATTTTTGTTGCTATTATGTTGGTTATATATGTGTTTTATAATAGTAGCTATGTATGGATCGCATAATGTGTTTACTTGTAAATGAATGATCAATGTATCTATGACCTAATGGATGAAATGACAGTTAATATGTTGAGGCATCAATGTCACTTAGCGATTCTGAGATAAGTATGAGACCCCTATGCTCGGATTTGTTATTTACACTTGTAGATTACATATTCATGATATGTTTTATGAAATTTCTATCATGGCTAGTAGGGGTCCAGTCAAGGTCTAATTCAAGTGATTGCATTTATACTATCATTTCCTTATTATTTTACTGTTTTGAATATGTGATTCAATTCTGGGCAGTGACCTAGGCTTTGGGCCTAAAAAAGTGGCTCAAATCCTAGGGACGTTGGCGCAACGCTAACAAAAAAAGTCCCTAGACACTGGATTGTAGGCATGTGAGAGCTTCAAGAGGTCACTAGACATTGGCATGCCCATAGCATGAGACTGTCCAGAGGTCAAGATGTCCAAAATCTAAATGGGACCCAAGGGTTGATTGGTAGAAATGTTGGATTGGTTTCTAAGGGTCTTAATGTTACTGTTGAATGTCTGTATGGTGTGTTTCCATTGGTTCCACTTCCTTAATGTGACTTAGGAGGTCAACTCATATCATAGTGGCCTCTCATCGCATGTTTACCTTGGTTTTCCAGTTGCTTAGGTAGATGTGGGAGGAGGGTGTTACAACCAACGCCCAGTTTCACTTTGAAGCTCATGGGAGATAGTTCTTATCTTCACAATGTTTCTTCTTATCACTAGTCAAGACAAAGATATAATTTTAGTTAGCGAGAGTGGCGTTGATGACCTCCTTATAGTACCTTAGCTTTCTTTCTCCCTCAAGCTTAGTGTCCTACAATTTGTCCTTAAATTTGGAAGTGATAGTATTTTTAATATTATCTATATTCTCCAAGATTATCTCCTCCTTTACCCCCCAATAGTTGAGCCATGTTTGGGCATCCTTGTGCCAACCCTGCTTGAGCCCAAGGTGGGGATTTTGGCTAGAGATAGAAGCAATTTTATGGAAACTCTTGGTTTCCATGTTGGAAAGCCTCTTATTATATATTGGATAGTGAAACATAGCTATGTTTTCAATGCGTGAAAGGTTATTTTCATTCAAGAGGATAGGATATGGTATATTACTTTTAATCTTGAGGTTATGTGTTATAAATTACTTTTGGATCATCTCAATATGCCTACATGATTCTCTAGATATACTGCAACCCCAAACTTCACATCCTTATAAAATCACATGGGTGACAAGAGTCTCGAAGAGAAACTAATTTTTACTCCAAACCCAGAGATCAATCATCTTTTACTTGTTTTCAAGCTCATAATAAGCTTTCAAGGAACCAATGATTATTTTCACAATGCTATATTTCCAATTGAGTTGATGATGAATGTAAATACCTGAGTATTTGTATGAAGAAAATTTATCCAAGCAATTGTTATTGTAGGTGAAATTATGGACTTAATTATCATGACTTTAGTCTTGTTGGTATTAACAACCATACCAATATTAGAGTAGTAATCATGAAGGATATTAAACTGTTTGTCAAGATCCTCATGGATTCTTTCCAAAAGAACAATGTCGTCAGCATAAAGGAGAAGAGTAATGACCATACCAATGAGCTTGGTTCGAGAGCATCCTACAACTTCCAGATAGGATTCAATCTTATCAATGTAAATACCAAAAAGTGTAGGGGATAAGGGACACCCTTTCTTAATGCCAATATTACGTTTAATGTCTTTAGACTATCCGTCAGTGGTCTTAAGCTTGGAAACAACATTCTCATAAAAAGAAAATCACAACCATCCTCAACTCAAGAGGGACTGTTATCTCTTCAAGTCTTTGCCATATCTTATCTCGAGGCACTGTGTAGAAATCTTTCCTAAAGTCAACGAAACAACATAATAGATCAAACTTACTATTCTGAAATTCCTCGACAATGATCCTAAGAGTGACAAGATGGTCAATAGTTGAATGATGTCTTTTAAAGCCAAATTTCCCTTTAGCCCTTTTGCCATGGTTTTCAAGCCATATGCTAATATATTTTTCTAGAATGAACCCATAAAGTTTGGCTAAGATGTGGCTAATCATAATGGCCTGATAGTTAGAGGGAACGGATATATCCCCACTTTTCAAGATAGGAACAATCAGGTTTTCTGTCTAAGGCTTAGGGAAGTCTTATTTTACAACTAGATTGAGAAGTTTTTGAATATGAGGAATGAGGACAGGCCTTCCCATTTTGAAAATTTAAGCCTGTTAGACCTCAATATCCATTTCTTTCCTATTGGCGAGTTTCATAATCCTAAACTCCACGTATTCCAAAGAGAAAATATCCTCCTCTACAAGATTATTTATGAAGCTTTTCATGGTGTCCAAAGAGTCATAGATATTCTTAAGATAATTATCCCACTTCTTCAAGGGGATCGTATTATTTTCTTTTGTTTTACGAAGAAGTGTCATTTAACAGGGCATCATCATCGTGATCACATCTAACAATATCCCATGCTAATAGATCCCATGCTAATCATATTGTTTTTTATTTGTCTTGTTGGAATTTTATATAATTGGTAAGATATTAAATTTAAATTTAAATTGGTGATCCATAAACTATCATGGATATTCCACTGGATAGTTCATCACAACAGATCTAATAATAGTATATTAAAATACTGAAATTTTACACTATTAAAACCTAGATTTGTAGATTTAACTATAATTAGTGCATGCATGCAAATGGAAATTATGCAGAAAAGTATAGAATGAAAAAATAAGCTCACACACACACACACATAAGACACAATATATGCACTCTGGGAAACCCTTTTGGATAAAAACCTAGCTGGAAGGTGAGGTTGCTTCGCTATCTTTCTCTGTCTGGAAATATGACTGCAAGTACAAAGAAGTAATGTTTGTGGCCCGTCGGTTGTTATAATGCACATATCCTCTCTATGTTATCTACCTCCTATCTCTCCTAGCTATATTTTCTCATATATGGAACAATATTCTCTCAAAAGAATGGAATGTCTCATCTTCCTAGTGGCCTGGTTATAACATAACCAGATAGCCTACTAGTGGTTAATTTTGACTACATCAACTCTTAACTAGAGTTACAATATATATTCTTCTAGATTATTTTACATCATAATCACATGGCTATCCCCTTTTCCTTGAATACTCTCGAACTATAGGTGTGAAAACATGAAGGTCAGCTTCTGAGTAGCATAACTTTTGCATACAGACTCTGATTGACGCACTTCTTGCGTTGTTGAAAAGATATTTGTGTGTAGAATAGCATGAAATGGTGCTACACTAAATAATAAAATCTTTACCAAAAAAAACATCATTTTATGCCTCAAAATTCTCCCGAAAAGTTTCAGACCCCGTTTTGCCAAACTGGGTCAAGTCGATAAAAACAATCCCGTGAGTTGATTCCTCCACTTTTTCAACTCTGAATGCCGTGAGATGGATGAAAAAAATCTAATGTTCAATCTAAATCAATTGGTAAGATTTGCTATAAATATTAAATTTAAATTGCTTCAAACTCTTATAACTTTAGTGATAAATTAAATTTTATTAAAATATAATTTTTTAAGTTATATTAAACCTAAATTAATTAAAAAAAGTCATGCGTGAAGTTTTTAAAATTTTGTAATAGATTGAAATTTATAAATATACTTAAAAGATTATTTTTATATTTTTTAGATAAATATTATTGATAATAGTTTGTTGATTGCATTTTATTATTTATTAATTTGAATATTAGAAAAAAAATTATAATTAAAATTTAAATACTAGTTTAAAAATTATATTTTAAATAATTATTATAATTAATAAATATATTTTTTAATGATGCTTCATTCATAATTATTATCAATAAATTGTTTGGACAGGGTCCCCTGGGGTAAATTGTGTAAACAATTTTTGTATTATTGTAAAGTCTCTGAATTTTGAGGAGTAGAGCGCGAAGGTCGTTGGGAGTCAAAGGGGCTTCGGGAATGTCAAAGCCACTTAGTTTATTAGAATTTAAGTTGTTTTGTGACCCGCCCATGGCTCGCGTACCATGGTATTGTAATAGAAGATGATATAAAAAGGAGTCATAGAGAGTCATGAAGGATATCTAAGTTCGTCAAGCGGCGAATGATCTAAGTAAGAAGTCTGTCTTTTTTGTACTTAGGTGAATGGGAATGCTCTTGCAGCTATGGCATGGATACCTTGGTAAGTCAGCAGCTAAGTGTGCGGGACCCTGCAGCTATGTGCACAGGGTAGGAATTGTCTATAATAGAATATCTTAGCATAATAAAGTCTATTTTGGAGCAAACTTTGTGTATTTGTGTGTTATGCTTACTTCTGAATTTACTATATATTCACTCTGCTTATTGCAATTTATTATGAAAAGTACTTAATAGATGCGTGAAATAAGTTGATATGGTTAAACACGTGATGTTATGAATGCTTAGAACACCAAGGGAAGAGTTTAGATCTGTTATCTGTAAGCTACTATAATTTCCGCATTTCAAGGTTTAGGGTTCGTGAAGGTCGGAATACAGCCCTAGAAGAAACAGAAACACATCACATACCCATTGAAAGCATAAACCAATTTCTAGCATCCCCTAATATTGCCTTAGGTGAGACTACAGCCTGCGCTAGGCAGGTTGTTGCCGAAAGGGCCGGTAGTGTATGGTTTTGTTGGTTAGCACAACTAACTCTAAACCTAGATCCAAGGCCCCTCAAGCCAAAAAATGGTTCCATTGTTAGGACCGGGATCTATCTGAGGATTATGTGATGAGAAATAAGTGGATATCGACTAAGAAATAGAACGATAAGTGGATATATTGGAAGCTGCACAAATTTCCATCCCAGGAAAATAAGAATTTGCGCCTCCTGAAGGAAGAGTGGTTGAATAGATACTTGTATACAAAAGAACACAAAATTTTCTTCTACTCTTTTCCATGCGAGTTACACGAATGGTTGTCTAAATTGGCATATGGTCAAGGTACGTGGAATTTGTATAACACTGTTATTGGGACTCCGGAGCTAGTGAAGCATCTAGAAGGGTCAGAAAACAAGGTCGAAAGGGTTTTTGATTATTCGATCGATAACATTTTGGGTGGATTCATTACCGAGTTCACTATCAACACATATGTTAGTTATAGCGAAGCTGAATGTCAATTTTTCAAAGGACCAAGAGGTAAGTATCTAAAGTCCCTGAAAACCTTGATTAAAATGCTATTGTGTGAGAAACCTATTATGCCATTGAATTGATGTTTAGTTGAGACATGATGGGACCCATGCGAAGTGGAAAACCATTCAGAAGAAATTTAGATTCAGGTGTTGAATACAGTCCTTTGTTGGGAGCATCTTGTTAGGGTCCTATAATAATAGGATTCATAATTTTGAATTCACTATGGTTAGTATTGTTATATTGTACATACCTTTGCTTTCTGCAAATGTATTCCCAAATTAAAAAATGTAAAGAGGGTATGTCCTAAAAGAACAATCAAAGGAAAAAAAGAAACAAAGATCAAAAAAGTGAAAAATATGAACCCCACAAAAAGAGATAAAAATAGATCATGAAAGTGTGAAAATTCAAATGCCACTACTATTTTACTTTTTCTGCAAATAATGATTATGTGTAGCTTGCTTAAAATAGCATAATCCATGATAAGTCAAACAACTTAATCTTGACTTTTCATGCTTTAAATTTAATGTTGATAGATAGAGAATAAAGATCTAGCCAAACAGTTTAATCTTGGCAGATCAATAGTTAAAATAGAGAATGATAGGGAGCTCAACAGTTTAACCTGAGCTCTTGGATGAAATAAGGTTTGAATTAGTTAGTTTCATGTTTCAAAGAAAAATTAATAAGGGTTTGCAAGCTCAAATGCACCCAAATAAGTGAAGAAAAAAATGTTAGGGTAAGTAATGGGTAAGTAGAAGAAAGGTTGCTGAAGTATAAAGTTGATTGGACAAAAGCACATTTATCATGCTTAATCATATGTTTCAATGTGTATGAGCAATTAAGAAAGCAAAAAACAGAGTTTTACAAGTTGATTTAATTGACTTTCCCTCATTCATTTCATCCCTATACTTACTAATTTCCCCATCCACAAGTATGTTCTAGTACTAAAAATCCTTCTAGTACTAAAGACTTTTGGTGGGACCAGACCCTCGGCTTAATGACTTACGAACATCAAGTGTTAGAATTCCCTTCATAAAAATCATTTCCCTTCATTACCCTAATAAAACCCCTTTTCATAACGTTAAACTCCATTTTCTTATGAAAAGTAAAAAACCCCAAGTTAAATTCCATTTCACTTAAAATACCCACAAAAAACATTATCCTAAGTATAAGTGTATGTAAAGGAAAAACACAAATATTACATTATACTTTGTATTATTTTAATTCCACTCATTTCAATTCATATTAATTTCTAACTTAATAATATAGCTCCCGATATACCCATTTTCCTCGTATATAAATAAATCCCCGTATATATTACCCCTATCCTTAGTTTAACTATAAACTATATTTTTACCCTATCCCCTCGACAAAACCCTCTTAACTCACCAATTCTCTGTAAAGTTAAGATTATCCCTCCATTAACTCTGTCTGATTATTTAATCCCGTGTTTAACTCCAAAATAATCACAAACCAGCATTAATTAAAACCCCAGGCCCCCCCCAAAACCTTTGCCCATTTCATTTGTGCTAATCAGTCACCCGACTACTGTCTGATCGTCAGCACCCGAATCTAACGATTCATAGCCATATCGAGTTCACCCGATATCCGACCTTTACCTGTCCGATAAAGTGGTATTGCCTGGGCCCCCATCTTCTACATTTCAAGCGCTAAGGTAGATCGGTTGACCTCGCCAAAATACTGCCTCCTCCATAAAGTGGTGTGATGGCTTGGGAAAACACCTCCCCGACCAACCCGAAAAAGCCTCCCACTATTCATTCGTAATTCGCCCGCCAAAAAATAAACGTTGTTCAATAAAAAGGCCGAGAAGCCCTATTTGGCCTTTTTCGATCAATTTCTTTGTAAAACCTCTACAACCCATTGCGACACCTTCAAATGTTGAAATCACCAATTGACCTCAATTTCACTCCCGAAGAAGCTTCGGACACCTAATTTGAGCATCCAGTTCATGTCTGCAGCCACCATACCCTCTGCAATCACAATTCAAACCAATTTGCAAGCCAATTCACCAATTTCTAGGTATTTTGAGAAAAAACCATAATGGCCCTCTCATTTGAAAATGTATAGTAAAAGTCAAAAGGTTACAATGAAAGACAAAAAAGAACAGTAAAAGGAAAAAGATAAATCAGCCAGATGAAAGAGTATCAGTAAAAATGTATCGAATTGAAAAATCAAAGTGAATAAAAGTAGCCAGTGGAAAGACAAACAACATGGAAGACATGTACAAAGCATACAGATAAAATAAATTCATGTCAAAGTGAAGATAGATGAAAAAACAGAGAAATGAAGGTAAACAGTAAAAGTAAACATGGAGGTAGTAAGGGTTAAACAGAGATGAAGACACTTTCACTAGCAACAATGAAGTTTATCCAAAGTAAAGGTAAAAACAGTTAAAATAAAATTAAGGTTAAGAGATGAAATCAGAGCAGGAATGGTACATTTTCCAAAAATTTCTTGTTTAATTCATAATTTTGCAGAAACTATTGTGGCCAATCCAAGATTCATTTTTAGAAATGGAGGAGGTTTGTGTTCCTAAAAGTAGGTATTACAAAAAGGGAGATAAAGGCATATCTTCACAGCCTAGTTTTCGGACTATGCAAAGTCTTATTTTTGACATCTTTTTATAGATAATATTGTGAACAGCTAGAGCTTAATTTTGGGAAACTAAAAGAGGTTTATCTCAATAACATACTTATATACAATAACCACTTTTACTCTTTACATATCTATCACGGATTGAGATATACAAAGGTATCACTGGACCCTAATTTTGCAGAATTTCTGGGGCAGAATGACAAAAGGAAGGAGATAGGTAGTGACTTGAATGCTTCATCATCAATTAAGAGTTGCTATCAAATTCAAATTTCTCTTATTTTTCACCATCAATCCATAAATATAGTGCCAAATATATTCATTAGTTTTGAGTGTCCTTTATTTAAGTTCTATTAATGTAAAACATTTTGAGATATTTGTAAAACCAATCTTGATATTTTTTCAAGATATTTCAGTTTATAATTTGTATAAATACTTCTTCATTTGAAGTATTTTGTGGTGGATTCTATTAGACATTTCTATATACTTTTTTATCAGAAGACCCAGAATTTTATTGTATCATTTGTTGAGCCAACAAGCTGGATTGGTAAATAAAGATCAAATATTTCCAAGGATTCATGTGTTGAGCGAATTTCAGACAAGTATTTTCATGTGTTATTGTTATTTTTCTTAAAGTTATTCATAATATTTAATTTCTTTCTCAATCTAAATGTTATAACTGTAATAATACTTCAGAACTTGTTTAATTACACTCTATCTTAACAGTTATACATTTAAATGTTTTTTGTTGATATCTAAATTAAAGAATTCTTAATTGCTCTTTGGTTTAGATTGATTTCTTGAATATCCAGGTTAAAGGATTCTTAATTGCCCTTTGATATTGATTATCCCTTCATTCCTCATTCATTATCCAGGTCTGAGAACCCTTAACTTCTCTCTCACCCTGAGTGAAACCCTTTCACCCCTTTGTCTCAAAGATCTAAAAAAACACTCTGCTATCTTGCCCTTGGAACATTCCCTTTAGTGAGTTAATCCAGTTTTGCTTTCTTATTGTTTGACTCCATAGCCCAATGGTCTAAAAGACATCATTTTATCCATCTGTCTAAGTAGATCCCACCACCCAATCTCAAATACAAATCAAAAACCCCTTGAACAATCATAACTAGCCTAAAAACATCTTAACTAAAACAAAGTTAAATTTTAAAGAGAGAGCCCTCTCTGAGCATCAGGAAGGCTAGGTCCTGATCTCAAAAAGCAGTTTGTGGTTACCTTTGGTTTTTATTTCTTTTTACTTCAAAATAATTATCAAAGTGATAACATTTCTAATAGTGACGAAGAAAGTAATAGTTTGAATATGCGTCAAGGGTTACTGGAGACAGTAAATCAGGGCATCGTGGGGATACCACATCCATCCACTCCACCTCCACCTTCACCTCCAACTCACACACCTACACCTACACCTCTGCCTCCACCTCCACCTCTAGTATTAAATATGGTGAATGTTATGAATATGCCCATATTCAAGGGTCTGGGGACGGAAGACCCCGAACAATTTTGGTTTGTAGCAGATGTTGTGTGGAAGTCACAACAGATAAAAGATGATGACATGAAGAAAGCGTGGCTAGTCACAACATTTCAAGATCGAGTGCTAAGTTGGTATATTAAGTATTTTTTGACTCATCCAGCTATGATGCTAAAGGATTTGAAGGATGTGCTAAATAATGAATTCAAGAAGCCTAAGTTGCAAGCACAGTCGGTAACAGAATTCAAAGAGATCCAATAGAAAGTAAATGAGTCTGTGTGGCATTTCGATCAAAGGTTGAAATGTTTGCTGCAGCAGTCTAATATGAGAATCATAGATGACCAACACAAGGATTGGTATATTACTTTTCTATTACCCTATTTAAGCTTTCCATGTCGCAGTAGAAGATTGCAACACAGGCTGAGGCATTGGAGATTGCTATGAAGTTGGAAGGCTCACTTATTCAGGATATGAATATGGGAGTGCAACAGATTCAGTTGTAGTTAGCTAGCCTGCATATGGAGTTGCAAAGTCTCAAAAAGGGAAAGGAAGTCCAGGATGAGGTCCACACAGAAGTATGGTGTTTGAAATGTAAATGTCATGGTCACGACAAGGATCATTGCCCGGTGTATCATAATTATCTAGTTAGGGGAGGTCCTGTCCCCCTTAAGCCAGAAAATATTACTAGGACAAGTATAGGTGTAGTATCATGGTGGGCTATTTGTCAGATTATGGAAAAATATACAACGAAAAATTGTCATTCACTGTAGAAGTTTGTGTAGACTCCTTAGCAGTTGTTCTGTAATTTCTGTAAGTTTGTGGGTAATGACGAGCATAATTGCCGAAGTTATGGATTGATGATGGAAAAAACACCAACATATAATGAAGGATATCTAAGTTTGTCAAGTGGTGAATGATCTAAGTAAGAAGTTTGTGTTTTCTGTACTTAGGCGAAGGGGAAGGCTCCTTCAGCTGTGTGCATGGAGACCTTGGTAATTCTGTAGCTGAGTGTGCAGACCCCTCAACTATGTGCGTAGGGTAGGAAGTGTCTGTAATAGAAGATCTGAGCATAATAAAGGCTATTTTGAAGCAAACTCTGTGTATCTATATGTTATGCATACTTTTGACTTTATTGTATATTCGCTCTGTTTATTGAAATTTATCAGGAAAAGTACTTAATGGATGCATGCAATAAGTAGATCTAGTTAAACACATTATGTTATGAATTTTTTTGTTAATGGAAAACCTGTGAGCAATTTATGAAACCGACGTTTCGGACTAGCTAGGTGAGTCCATCATCACGGCAATAAGATCTGTATTTTGAGAAGAGAGAGTCGAGAAAATTAAGAAGCTATTAATAGAAGAATAGAAAGATATATCTTTAGCTTATGATGTCGGCTAGATTGATTTATATTTATTAATTAATTAATTAATTAATTAATATTTTTTTTTAATCAATTTAATTTATTTTATTTTTTTTAATTAATAAAAGAATTTTATTTAAAAGACTTATGTATAAATATTTTTTATGTTATTTAAAATTGTGTGATATGTTATATATTAATTAATTAATTAATTTTTAATTAATTTAATTTATTTTATTTTATGTTAGATAAAGATTTCGGCGTAAATCACATGAAAAGTCATTTGTCGACGCGTTTCGAACCAACCAGTGTGGTTCATCGTCAGGACGATGAACACACTGGTTGGTTCGAAACGCGTCGACAAATGACTTTTCATGTGATTTACGCCGAAATCTTTATCTAACCTAATATGGATCACAGAAGCCTAAACTTATTATTTTATTTTATTTTATTTTTTGAAATTAAATTAAATTAATAAATAAATTTTTATAAAGACTTATATATAAATATTTTTTATGTTATATAAAATTATGTGATATGTTATATATTAATTAATTGATTAATTTTTAATTAATTTAATTTAATTTTTTCTTTTTTAGATTTCAAAATTAAATTAAATTAATAAATAAATTTTATCTAAAAGACTTATATATAAATATTTTATATGTTATTTAAAATTATGTGATATGTTATATATTAATTAATTAATTTAATTTTAATGTTTATTTCAAATTAAATTAATAAAAGAATTTTATTTAAAAGACTTATTTATAAATATTCTTTCTTTTCTTTTTCTTTTTTCTTCAAAATTAGATTAAATTAATAAATAAATTTTATTTAAAAGACATATATATAAATATTTTATGTTATTTAAAATTGTGTGATATGTTATATATCAATTAATTAATTAATTTTTAATTTATTTATTTTATTTTATTTTTTAAATTAATAAATTTTATTTAAAAGACTTATATATATAAATATTTTATTATGCTATTTAAAATTATGTGATATGTTAGAGTTCAGGCTTCTGCGATCCATATCAAGTTAAGAAAGATTCTTCAGCGAAAATCACATGGAATATCATATTAATTAATTAATTTTTAATTAATTTAATTTAATTTAATTTTTTTATTTCAAAATTAAATTAAATTAATAAATAAATTTTAATTAAAAGACTTATATATAAATATATTTTTTTATGTTATTTAAAATTATGTGATATGTTATATATTAATTAATTAATTAATTTTTAATTAATTTAATTTTAATATTTATTCAAAATTAAATTAAATTAATAAATAAATTTTATTTAAAAGACTTATATATAAATATTTTTTGTGATATTTAAAATTGTGAGATATGTTATGTGTTAATTAATTAATTTTCAATTAATTTCATTTTTATTTTTATTTTTTAAATTGCAAAATTAAATTAAATTAATTAAATTATTTAATTAATAAAATAAATTATGAATTGTCAAATGCAGTCATAAGGGCGAATTAGATTAGTTTAAAGTTTTTTTCCATCTTATTTAATAAGGGTTTCCAGGTACTAATTAGCTTAAGACCATCATCCCTATTCATATTATTGGAGGATTTCTCAATTTCAATTGCCTCTTTAATTCTTCTTTTTAAATAATGGTCTTCCTTATGGATTAATTTAGCTTGTTCCATACATATATAGTGAGAAGAGGAACAAGCGTGCTCTGCTAGACCTGATTTATCCGATCTATTTCTAGTAATATCATTAATGTGTTCTTTTAATCTTACTCCAAAGGATCTCCCTATTTCCCCTATATAAACTTTACCGCAAGAACAGGGAATCGAATAAACGCCTTTATGATTTTTTGGGTCTATTTTGTCTTTAGCAGACTCAAGCATGTTTTTTATGGTGTTAGGGGGCGTGAAAGCAACCATAATGTTATGCTTAGCGAGAACTCTGGCAATTTTATCAGTGGTTCCTTTAATATAGGGTAAGGAGATTCTAGGGTTATCAACAGGTTTTATTTTTTGTTTATTGGTTATGGAATCTTTATTAATATTATGGATAGTGTGATTTTGATAGCCATTGTTTAAAAAGACTTCATGGAGATGGACAAGTTCTTCTTCCAAATGTTCCGGGTCAGAGATTCTAGAGGCTCTGGTGGTTAGGGTTTTGATGACACCAACTTTCTGTTTTGGATGGTGGTGGGAGTTTGCATGAAGATACCTGTCAGTGTGAGTCTGCTTTCTAAAGACCTGGTGGCTAAGCTTGCCATTTTTCTTGGTAAGGAGGACATCTAAGAAGGGGAGCTGGTTGTCTTTTTCAATTTCAATGGTGAATTTTATGTGATTGGAGAGGCTATTTAAATGAGATAAAAATTCTTTCAGTTTATCCAAACCATGGCTCCATTTAGCAAAAATGTCATCTACAAATCGTTTCCATTCTTCAGGGGTAAAGGGGAAAGACCTAAGGGCCATTTTCTCAAAGTGTTCCATGTAAAGATTGGCAATTAATGGTGATAATGGAGAACCCATTGCAACACCATGAGTTTTCTCATAAATTTTCCCCTTAAAACTGAAGTATGAAGATTTAAGGCAAATGCTTATAAGTTCCACCGTTTCAGGGTCTATAATTTTCTTCAAGACTTCTAAGGCTTCATCTACTGGAATCATAGTGTACAGAGACACCACGTCAAAGCTAACCATTAGGTCCTTGTCATTAAATTCTAGGTTTTTGATCCATTCTATGAAGGAAGCGGAATCTTTGATGTAAGAGGGAGTATTACCGGATAAAGGTCTAAGTTTGCTTGCTAGATATTTAGCTAACCAGTAAGTGGGAGATCCTATAGTGTTTACTATAGGTCTTAATGGAACACTTAGTGAAGAGTTTAGATCTGTTATATGTAAGTTACTATAATTTCCACATTTCAAGGTTTAGGGTTCACGAAGGTCGGAATAAAGCCCTAGAAGTAATAGAAACACATCACATAACCGCTTGAATGCAGAAACCAATTTTTGGCATCCCCCAATACTACCATGTGTAAGACTATATCATGCACTATGTAGGTTGTTGTCGAAAGGACCGGTAGTGTAGGGTTTTATTGGTTAGCGCATCTAACTCTGAACCTAGGTGCAAGCGCCCTCTTTGCCTATAGACCACTGAATTCTATCTTCAACACTTGAAGATCTGTTGTCCCCTATGCAGCAGCCTGAAGGAGTTCCTCAACCAAATTTTCAGTATTCAGACCTTTGAATGCAAGACCCATGGTTCTCAGTGTCTGTTGCATGGCCTTTAGCTTGTTGCACCGACTCTGTCAACTGACTTGCTTCATCCACCCAGGGCTACGTCCTTGAAGATATGATGGAGTCCTTGTGACGTAACTCATCTATCTCTCTCTGGATGAGCTTTCCCTTCTGTAATCTAGTGAACCTTTGCACTAGTGCTAAGTTCTACACTATAGATTTGATCTCGTTAAACTACCTTTGTTTCTCTCATATTTTTGGTTCAAGTTTCTACAAAGTTGCATCCTCCTATAGTGAGGTCCACAGTTCCATGGCTTGTTCAAACAACTGGGTGCAACCCTTGACTGCAACTTCTAATGTATCCATCTCTTCTTTAATAGCAGCCTCGTGCTTCTCTCTGACTTCTAGAGGAGTGGTTAGCTGCAACTTAAGTTGAAGCTCTGATATCTATAGTTGCAGCTCAAAACGAAATTTTCCAATCTCCTCTTTTGATTCCCTTACTGTGGCAGCTAGCTTCTGAATCTTTTCTGCTGGAATCTAGAGGTCAGGAATCTCATGACAGGCTTGTGCACTTGCTGCTTCTAGTTGTTGACTAGATGTCATCACTTCTTCACGTTCCTTAAGGGCCTGTGCCTTTTCCTTGTACTTAGGATTAAACTGGTATGGGCGCTTCTTCATTGGCTTTGCATCTGGCTTCAGAGTGACCTTCATGACACCCATATCACCGATTATCCCCTTCTGATTAGAGAACTTATTGGGAAAAAAGTCATGATACTCCTACAATAACTCTGATACTTTTTCCACTATGTCCTCATCCCAATAGTCACCTATATTTGCAAACTTTGGTTGTGCTTGTTATCACCCCAAGAAACTCTCCTAGGTTGTATATCAGAGATGCTCGGGAACATTACAAACTCAACAAAAATTTTGGAAATGGTGGATGAATGAAAGAAATGCTACATATTCAAGCCAAATAACCACTACTACTATGCTTAACCCCAGACATGGATGAACACCCCCAGACTACAAGGCTTTAGACCACCAGTTACTCACAATTTTAAGGAAAATGTGATAATGGAGAATACTGATCACACCAGCAGATGCATAGGACCCTATGATGGCCAGCTGTAACCAGTTAAAAGGTCTGTAAATCTATTTCTTAATGCACAGATAGGATGAAAGCTCTCTGGCATGAAAACAACAGAAACCTGCATACATATTCAATAATACATGCTAAATTCTAACACAGAAGTGGGATGACAGCCCCTCTAATGCTAAACATCAACAACACATGAATAAATTCATAACAGGCACAGCCTAGAACCAAGAAGAAGTGGAAAGTGAGCAATTAACAGCAAAAGAAGCATGTATTAGCTGAAAATGAAAACCAGAAGCTGCATGTATCATAGTAGTTACAGTCTCCAAAAGTTGAACCTTACAAAAAGATAACATTCATCAAACATAAACCTCCTGATTTTGGGTATCTATATAGGTTATTTATAAAATTGCTCTGTTATGCATTACACGAGAAGGGGTCATAATGGACCACCTAACACATTAATTCTCAAATATGGGCTCTACTAAAATCTAAGTGTTTTAATGAAAAAAATCAGCCTTTTCTGATGCTTTATTGTCCTCGTCTAAGCAGGTAGCGTACTTCATAAGTGAAACTCCATAAAATGGTAAATGCCTTTGACTGCTCGAACTTCTGGATTTTCCTCTTCAGCCATTCTTTCCTTTAAACATAGTTGTTGAAGCTTTATTATGCAGAGTACTTGGTAGCAAATGGCTTCATCCTTCAGGAGCTCAAGACAATCAAAGGAGTAAATATAGTATGGTGAAGGCATGCATAGGACGATAACAACTAAAGGTCGTCGGATCATATAAATCAACTATGGAGGTCACATCGGAAGGAGGTATTGGGAGGAAATACGGATGGAGGAACGAAGACTGTTTGATCTGGACGCGACAGGTCTGACGGTTGATGGAGGCGGAAGACGCACAGAGATTAACGAGCGGGAGAAGGGTACGATAGCGGAAAGCGGTTTTATCGCACCGCTTATCGAAGGTAGGCAGTATCCGTATATGATCGTGCGATCCAGTAAGATCACGACACGTGGCAGACAAAAACCACTGCCCCCGCGGGTTAATGTGTGCGTAGGTCACGTGATGGGGGAAGCATCCACCGTTAGATCTGACGATGGACGCGATCAACGGTGGGGAAAAGAACAAGGCTTAGCGCGCATGAAAAAAAGCAGTCAAAGGGTTATGGAGGGGTGGTTCACGTGGGCGCAGGTTCATAAGTTTAGTGCCCGGGGCTTAAAGAAAAGGGGCTAAAGTGATCCGGATTTAAACAGGAACGCAATAAAATACAAAGATAACCATAAAAACAAATATGCAGCAGAAATAATACTTCATTTCATTACTGTAAAATACTGAAATATGCTTACAAATGGAAATAACCCAGCTAGGGCGATGGTAGCTTATCTCTCAGAAGAGATGTGTCGGCTACATGCCTCTGAACTGTTCTCCAAAAACTGTGTTACAATGAGGCTCGAGGGCCTATTTATTGTTGAGAAACAATGGAAAACCCTTCACATTCCAAAACCTAACCCTGGAAGATGAAACGCCAAATTATGGGCCCCGTTTTTGGGTAAGTTGGTACATCAACTTCCTGGGGTCGTGAATTGGTCGTACTATCTCTGTTTGACGCGCATGATAGCCCATTGGAAAGATCTCCCCGAGGACTACGATGGAAAAGACGATTTTTAGTTAGAAAACTTATTAGCGGTGGATTTCCCAAAAAACATCGTTTAGGGCCTCAAAACGGCTCCGGAAGTTTAGGACCCGAAAAACTGCTAAAAATAGTAAACTGTGCTATAATTAAGGAAACAGAAAAACTGAAAGAGACAGTTGTGGGGGTCCAAATGGGATAGGTGGGTGGCCACCAACATCCACCTGGATCATTCCTCCCCCCTTAGGAAGCAATGGTCCCCATTGCGTTGAGTTCCTCCCTGAGATGATGAAGCTTCTGCTGAGTTGGGTCTCTAGTGAGTTGTTCTGCAATCTCTGATGTGTCCAGAAATGGTGGGGAGCATGGTCGGCGACGGTCCACATTGAACACTCGGTGCAAGAAAAGGAATGGAGGAATGTTGTGCTTCAAACATTGTTTCCCGTAGCCTTGTTACTGGTGTAAGGACCATGTCGAAGTGGTCTGAGTTTCTGATGGGTTCTGGTAAGGCTATCCCTCTGCAAATGTAACCAAACTTTGTCGCCCACCTGAAACTTGTGTGGTACCCCTCCGGGTAAGGAGAAGTTGTTCCTGTGTTCTGTCACGACTGTATCCCTCTGTTGCTGTTGCTGTGTGGAGGAACCCTTCGCTGGAGTCATGGATGTAGCAACGATCTTCCCCTTACTTTGGGAGCGAACCAGACAGAAAATAAATTTCCTAGTCTGTGAGATGAGCTTGCTGCCTTTCTTAGCAGTGATGAAAGAGGTGGCGATAGGTGGGGCTACCTCCGGTATCCTGTATAATGAATTATGCAAAGAAATGATGACAGCGCGAGGCCTTGACTCATACACAACATGTCGCCTCCACAAGTATGGCTGGCCTAATAGTACATCACAAACATCCAGAGGTGTAACATCACATAATACCTCGTCTGTGAAGGGCTTGATGCTGTAGGGAAGGCGGCACTGCTGGCGAACTTTGAGATTTCGTCCTTCGTGAAGCCAACCGATACTGTACAACTGTGGGTATGGTGTAGTTGGTAAGCCCAACCGCTTCACGACCTCTACTGAAATGAGGTTCTTTTGGCTGCCACTGTCGAAAATGAATTGCAGCGGCGAACCCTTCACCCACATCTGTGAGTGGAAAAGACGTTCCCCCTCCTCTGGATCTTCGGGATCATTTTTCTGGATCTTGGCAGTAGCAACAGTGGCGCTGGGATCCGCATCAATGATCTGCTTCCCTTTGTCATTCCCCTTGTCGGGTTCTTACTCAGAGTCGGAACATGCATCTGATTCGGAAGCCTTCAACTCGGCCACCAATGACTGCTTGGACCGACACTCACTTGTGTTATGAGTGGGACTCTTGTGGAACTCACACCACTTTCCTGTGTCCTTCTTTGGCTTCGTGGTGTTGTTCTTTTCTTGCAGCTTCGACGAGTTGTCTTGGGTCACCCCGCCTTGGCTTTGTCCTTTGGGCTTTGGATTTGCAGATCCAAAGTCTCGCTTCTTCTGTTTGAACTTTTGCTCGATTTTGACAGCGTATCGGTATGTTTTGCCAAGTGAGGAGATGTTCAAGAACTCCATCTCTTCCTGGATGTATCTGTGTAGGCAGTCGCGGTAATTGAGTACCAGATGCAGCTCAGAATCTTTGATACCCAATTGTGTGCGAAGGGTATGAAAAATGTTTGTGAACTCCGGCACATCTTGGTCTCGTCCCTGCCGCAGTGTGGTCCATTTGATGTATTTGTCCTCATAGCTTTTGACAGGGTAGTACTGCTCCTTGATGGCATCTCGAAAGTCATTCCAAGTGGGTGCGGCTGAAAACAGTGAGCCTGTACTTTCATCCTTCTGTTCGCAGTAGGTTTCCCACCAATCCTTGACGTGGGGGGCTGCTTTGAGAAGAGCGAAAACAATCTTTTCCCGACTTGAAAATTCATGAACAGAAAAACACCCATCGAGCATATTTAACCATTTATCTACGGAATCTGCATCTATTTGACCCTCGAAGATGGGGATTTCAAAATTAACTTGTACCTTAAACGGTGTGGCATTTCCAGAGTAGCTGTTGGAAGCCGATGCGTCGCCTCTAGGTAGCCGCTGAAGGATTTGGGCAAAGCTATCCATCATCGCGTTCCTTTGTCGCTCGAGGGCTTCTTCGAGCAAGATTTTGATAGGATCTCCTGCCCCCTCGTTTTTCTTCTCATCTGCCATGGGAGGTCGTCGAGATTTGTGAGGCTGGTCTTGCAAAGGTTCGACCAGTTCCAGACCTAACTCCTTATATCCCGACCTCGTTGGGGACATGCAAAGAAAAACAGAGAAAAAGCAGACCGCTCTGATACCACTGATCCAGATTTAAACAGGAACGCAATAAAATACAGAGATAACCATAAAAACAAATACGCAGCAGAAATAATACTTCATTTCATTACTGTAAAATACTGAAATATGCTTACAAATGGAAATAACCCAGCTAGGGTGATGGTAGCTTATCTCTGAGAAGAGATGTGTCGGCTACATGCCTCTGAACTGTTCTCCAAAAACTGTGTTACAATGAGGCTCGAGGGCCTATTTATTGTTGAGAAACAATGGAAAACCCTTCATATTCCAAAACCTAACCCTGGAAGATGAAACGCCAAATTGTGGGCCCTGTTTTTGGGTAAGTTGGTACATCAACTTCCCGGGGTCGCGAATTGGTCGTACTATCTCCGTTTGACGCGCATGATAGCCCATTGGAAAGATCTCCCTGAGGACTACAACGGAAAAGACGATTTTTAGACAAAAAAAAAATTTGGCGGTGGATTTCCCAAAAAACGTCGTTTATGGCCTCAAAACGGCTCCGGAAGTTTAGGACCCGAAAAACTGCTAAAAATAGTACACTGTGCTATAATTAAGGAAACAGAAAAACTGAAAGAGACAGTTGTGGGGGTCCAGATGGGATAGGTGGGTGGCCACCAACATCCACCTAGATCATAAAGGAATTAAGCGGGGAATAGGGGAAGGCGAGGGATGAAGAGGTTTATGAGAGAAACAGAGATAGCGGAGGTTAAGAGGGTGTGAGGAAACCGAGTGATTAAGGAGGAGAACGACCACTGCGAGCACCCTTCTCAGCACAAACCAACCATCAGTCCTGAATTTGACCTTTTAAGCACTGAATTTTATAGCAGAGCTAACAGTGCTTCCAACCCAATATTCACCTGCTTAGTCTTCAAGGGCTTTGAGATATCAGGGACTTCTGCCTTAGGTCCCTCCACTTCACGCTATCCTTCTAATTCCGGGATATTAATGTTCCTAGGAGCTTCCTCGCCTTCCTTATCGGTTACATTGTAGCATTCCAGCGCATGGCATAGTTGTGTACTCCAGTCTGGTTGTACCCATGTGACAGGTTCCTCAGGAATTCTAAATATTATAACTTTGATCTCCTGTAATGCTTCGTCAATACACTCAAACCCATCCCAAAACTGTAAGTTAACAAAAAAATTTCCTTCAAAACATCCCATTTTGCGGTTCCATGTCACATCTCTATTTCTAGATACCAATTCATCATAATAGTATCCAACGTATGGAAGAATATGTGAACCCATTCTGGTTGTGGTTCTTCTCCCCACGCTTTCATCCATCGAGCCAGATGCTCGTGCGGGTCGTCATTCCCTATATATTTCTCTATAATACGAGTATTGGCATACCCAAACCGCAGCTTCATCATCCTCTGATATTCTTTCCAATCTACAAAGTTGTTCTTATGGGTGCCCCACCACCTGGCAAGTGTAGCTCTTAGCGTGATGTCTAATTCCTAAAACCGATGTTCCTCTGGTACATCCCTTTAAAATTTACCCAGAAATAAATTAACATCTTCTAAACCATCATGATACGGTAAGTTGCATACCTCAGTGGATGTACATCGAAGTGACTTAGTAAGCCTATTGCATCGCAGCAATGATACCTCTTGCAATCGGCTCTACCAGTGCTCAAGCTCCTCATCTGAATCTGAATTGTACGATTTGTCCTTCTCCTAAGTAATTCACCCATCCGCCTTAGGGTTGATCCAATCCTCATCCCATGCAATAATCTTATAGATTTTCTCAATATCGTCCTCCTCATAATAATCTCGAACTGGTTCGGTATATCACAGACCCTCAGCTAGATCCAATGGAACAACAACCCTTAGTTCCTTCTTCTTAAATGTCATATTGCGCTTCTTTAAGTTGATGACTGCATTCATATAAAATTCCCAATAAATGCCAAGAAACTCTAAGTATGGGTTACTGTCGTACACTACTTCAATCATTTCAAAATTGGCTATGGCACGAGCCCCTTCAACGTCCATAGTCACTCCATGTAGGCGCCCATAGGAATAATATTTTGTTGATTCACCATTCTCAGCTAGATCGGGGACCACTATAGTGTTGGTATTCCCATTCTTTCCCATGTTTTCTTCGGAAAAACATTTGCATCATACCCCAAATCAAGGATTACTTGGTCCATTTCAAATTCTCTAATCTAGGCAGTCAATCTCATTTTGCGCCTAGTCCTTTTCCTCCCCTTGTCTACTTTTTGTATTGCGCGTTGTTCCGGTAGTGGCTTACCCTTGCTAGAGCAATTATCTATCAATTCTTGTAGTCCCTCTACTTCCTTTTTCTCCCTTAGGAGCTTCATGCAAGTCCGTAAGAAAGATGTTAACAATGATGGATTTGTTTCTTGCGCAGTACTGATTTCTACATGCTTCTCCGTGCATGTACTCTGAGTCCTTGATGTAGAAGCTCTTGTGTCCACGAAGCTCTTTATTACCTCCATAAAAGTTCCGTTTACTTTATTCACATAAAATCCAGCCTCCTTGTCAGTGGCCTTATGCACCCATACGTTTTCCTCTCGTTGTTTTCCTTGATCATCCCCGGTAGCCATACCACTCCATGTAACAATATTAACACTGGGTCCATCTTCACACGGTTTTCATCTCATCATCTAGATGTTTTGAGTAGGCTACTAAGTCTAGGTCTTATTTTCTTTCATCTTCGCGATCAGTATGGGACAATCCTCTATGACATGATCAAACTATCGAAAATACTAACAAGAGGGGTGCACTAGATTCTGATAGTATCGCGATAAGTGACCTATCTCTCCACAATTATAACAAATGATCTAGCCTCGACCTCTTCTATCTCCTCCTCCTCGTCCTCTTCCTCATCCCTAGAATCCTTCACGCATTGCAGTTGCCCCTTGATTTTGCTGAGGACATGCTTCCATTTGTACTGGTGTTTTGTCCATCATCAATTCATAACTTCAGCAATTAAGCTCATCATGACCCATAGACTTACAAAAATTACAGAACAACTTCTGGGGAGTCTGCACAAACTTCTACAGCAAATGACAATTATTCATCTTCTGTTTTCCCGTAATCTGACAAATAGCGCACCATGGTACTACACCTGTACTTGTCCCAGTATTATTTTCTAGTTTCAGGGGGACAAGACCTCCCCTAACTAGATAATTCTAATACACCAGGAATTGATCCTTTTCATGACCATGGTCTTTACATTTTAAACACCATACTTATATGCGAACCTCATTCTGGACTTCCTTTCCCTTTTTGAGACTTTGCAACTCCATATGCAGGCTAGATAACTATGACTGAATCTGTTGCACTCCCATATTCATATCCTAATGCCTCAACCGATGTTCCAATATTTTTTTTGTGACAATGGAAATCTTAAATGGAGTAATAGCAAAGAAATATACCAATCCTTTTTTTGGTCATTCGTGATTTGCATATTATCCTGCTATAGCAAACATTTCAACCTTTGATTGAAATCCTACGCAGACTCACTTACCTTCTACTAGATCTCTTTGACTTTTGTTACCGACTGTGCTTGCGACTTAGGCTTTTTGAATTCATTATTTAGCACATCCTTTGTATCCTTCAGCATTGCAGTTGAATGAGTCGAATAGTACTTAATATACCATCTCAGCGCTTGATCTTGCAATGTTGTGACCAGTTGCACTTTCTTCAAGTCATCATCTGTTATCTGCTATGACTTCCACATAGCATTTACTACAAACCAAAATTGTTCGGGGTATTTTGTCCCCAAACCCTTAAATATGGGAATCTTCATAGCATTTGCCATATTGAATAGTGGAGGCGGAGGTGGAGGCGGAGGTGTAGGTGTAGATGTGTGAGGTGGAGGTGAAGGCAGAGGTGGAGTGGATGGATGTGGTATCCCTGCGATACCATGATTTACCATCTGCAGTGACCCTTGAGGCATATTCAGACTATTACTTTCTTCATCACTATCAGACACTCCTAATAAAGTACTGTATTTAGTACCTGAATCTAAATTCCTCTAAATGGCTTTCCACTTCGCGTAGCTCCCGTCAAGTCTCGACTAAACATCAATTCAATGGCATACCCTGTTTCTCACACAATAGCATTTTAATCTAGGTTTTCAAGGAATTTAGATACTTAACTCTTGGTCCTTTAAAAAACTGACGTTTAGCTTCACTATAACTAACAAATGTGTCGATCATGAACTTAGTAATGAATCCACCCAAAATTCTATCATTTCAGTAATCAACAACCCTCACGATCTTGTTTTCTGACCCTTCTAGATGCTTCACTAGCTTTGGAGTCCAAACAATAGGGTTATCAAACTTCCACGTACCTTGATCATCCACCAATTTAGACAACCATTTGTGTAACTTGCATGGAAAAGAGCAGAAGACAATTTTGTGTTCTTCTATATACAAGTATCTATTCAACCACTCTTCCTTTGAGAGGCATGAATTCTTATTTTCCTAGGCTACAAATTCGTGTAGCTTCCGATATATCCTTTTCTCAATCTCTTTCTTAGTCGATATCCACTTATTTATCATCAGATAATCCTCAAATATATCATGGTCCCAAAAATAGAACCATTTTTTGGCTTTAGGGAGCTTGGACCCAAGTTCAGAGTTAGTTGCACTAACCAACAAAACCCTACACTACCAGCCCTTTCGGAAACAATCTACGTAGTGCAGGTTGTAGTCTCACCCGAGGTAGTATTGGGAGATGCCAGAACTATGTTTCTACATCCAAGGGGCTATGTGATGTGTTTATGTTACTTCTAGGTCTTTATTCCAACCTTCGTGAACCCTAAACCTTAAATTGCAGAAATTGCAGTAACTTACAAATAACAGATCTAAACTCTTTGCTAAGTATTCTAAACATTCATAACATCATGTGTTTAACCATATCAACTTATTTCATGCATCCATTAAGTACTTTTCATGATAAATTGCAATAAACAGAAGGGAATATATAGTAAATTCAGAAGCATAACACACATATACAAAGAGTTTGCTCCAAAATAGCCTTTATTATGCTCAAATCTTCTATTACGGACTCTTCCTACCCTGTGCACACAGTTGCAGGGGCCCACCCACTCAGTTGCAAACTTACCAAGGTCTCCATGCACATAGATGCAGGAGCCTTCCCCTTCGCCTAAGTACAGAAAACACAAACTTCTTACTTAGATCATTCACCGCTTGACGAACTTAGATATCCTTCATGACTCTCTATGACTCCTTTTTATACCATCTTTTATTACAATACCATGGTCCTCAAACCATGGGTGGGTCACAAAACAAATTAACTTCTAACAAAATAAGGGGCTTTGACCTTCCTAAAGCCCCTTTGACTCCTAATGATCTTCACGCTCCTCTCCTCAAAATGCGGAGACATTATAAAATACAAAAAATGTTTACACAATTTACCCACGGGACCCTGTCCCAACATAAATAAACATTAATTTATAAAATTTATAAAATCAAATTAATTGTAATGTTAATTTTATAATCAAATATTTTATGAACAAATTTCTTTAATTATAGTTGATTTTATAGACTAGTCAATTATACATTTTAATTTTATTATAAATATTTTGAAATTTTTATTTAATAATTACATGTTGCAATATATGTTTTGAAAATTAATTGCAAATATTAATTAGATATTGTTTAACTCTTGTATTATAAGTATAGGTCACAACTTTATGATTTTTGTGCTTGACTATGACTAGAAAGATAGTTTTGTTTAGAGGTTTGTACAATTTAATTGTGTGTAAAATTGATTTTGTTTTGTAGTGACTATTTTTTAGACATGTTTTATAAACTTTTTCTTTAATGTTTTCTATAGGGAGGGACTATGCTACTCATAACCCTTGTTTGAATAAGAATTTAGTTAGAATGAATATATATGAACTATCTATTCAATATAAAAATATTTATGGTAATTTTACAATTATAGTTTCAACCATATTAAACTTTGTAATTTTTTATTTTTATTTTCAAAAGAAAAAATGTTGCTTCTATTATAAATAAAAACATTACATATACATAGGCTATAGCTTCATTAATCCAGTCTAAACAAGGTGCTGGATAAGTAAGGTTCCAGAATTATACCAAAAAAATTCCTACCAAAAATTATGTAATAGTCAATATCAACACAAATGGCAACTGTATCTGTGTAATGTAAATAAAAAATGCAACTAAATACAAATGAAACATTGGGTATAACAAAAATAGCTGCAAATCCCACATAGATTCTTGCTCAAGGGTGTCAAAATGCTCATGGAAGGCAGAGCCTTCCCTCCTCCAGTACCCTGTTTTCAACCAAATATCGATAGTGCAGTGTACCAAAAGATCTGCCTAGGCCAACCCTTGAGATGTTGTGAGCCATTGTATTACATTCTTGGTATACATGTGACATGGTGTATGAAAGGAGAAAACCAAAGATGTGCTTGATCCTCTTAAGTCACCCCAGGAGAAGGGGGCGAAGAACTTAGTAGTTCCGTTGATGCCGTCAATTAATGCCTTAGAGTCCTCGTAGATATTCAACGAGCTAATATTCTTATGGAGAGAAAACCAAAGAAGCCCCCATAAAGCCATAGCCTCTGCTTTGGTGTTGGAACCAGAGCCACCATGCCATCGTAATTGATATTGAGTTCCCCAGTCAAGGCGCAAAACTGCACCACATCCACAGTCTCCATGTTGAGAAACACCATCAAAGAACCCAACAAGGATCTGAATAGCAAAGGGTCTCATCCTGTAGGATTAATCAACAACATTCTCAATATGGTAGGAGGTGTCCTTCGTCCAAGATAGAATTTTGTGTATAATCCAGTGATAATCAAATTTTTGACCCTCAAATAAGAACTGGTTCCAGGCCTTCCAAATTTCCCAGATGATGAAAAGAAGAAGGGTCCTATATTCCTTCTGAACATTCATCAAGTCTATCATGAACTCTTCAAAATCATTCATCCTCCTATAAGTGAACTAAAGGGAAGCTGCAAAAGAATTAGAGATTCGATTAGTGTATGTACACAGGAAGAAGATATGTTGAGCTGATTCAGAATCTTCCATACAAAAGATACAAATACCTAGCCACAAATGTCCCCTTTTCCCTATATTATCCCACATAAGGATCTTATCTCTCCAGACCAGCCAGGAAAATAGTATAAATTTTGTGAGAACCTCCCATTTCCAGATTCTAGAAAACCACGATCTTTCCCACTGGGATTGTTTATGTGCCATCAACCACCTGTATGTTTTAGCCACAATGGGCGCCCCTTTTTCGAACCTTCCAATCCAATGTAAATAGTCACCTCCCATGTCAAAGCATAGTCCCATGCTACTCAAATTTTTAGCATAAGAATTCCATTCTATAGCGCTACTTCCCACAAAGTGCATTTCCATTTCATTTTTCCAAATTGGGCAGCCAACCTCCCATCTATTTATAATTTGAGATAAGTAGAAAAATCCCCCATGTTGAATCATAGACAAAGTGTGCTCACTCAAGGTAGATACAGATGCAACCCCTTTTACTATATCCAAGCCAATTAATATTTTGTGACCATTACTAAACTCCCAGACCATCCCAAAACACCGGCATTCCTAGACTTTAAGAAAATATCCCTAGATCAACGATCCTCTGGAGAGACTGATTTTCGTATCCCTGTAAATATTTTACATATCACGAGCCTTTAAATACTTTTATTTGAATATCTCCTACCAGATCCCACTACCCCACATAGCTCGCCATAGATATTTTATGAGCAAATCCTTCCAAAAAATGCATTAATCGAGTAGACCCCATCCCCCCTGTCCTTGGGTTGCGTAAGAGCACTCCATTTGCACAGGTGATATTTAAAACAAGGGCTATTCCCAGCCCTAAGGAACTGTGCGATGATAGAACGTAGTCGTTTTGCAATGGAGACCGGTATGGAGTATAAATCTACCTAGTAGACAAGAAGTTGTCGTAAAATATAAAGAGAGAGAATATATCTATCTTCCAAAGAGAGGAAATGATCCGTTCAGGTGCACCGTTTCGTCTTAAACTTGTCAACCAACCACATCCAATCCCCTGGTGTATAAATGTTGGGCTTGATTTAGAAGCTAAGGTAAGCAAAGCCTGCCCAAACAGGAGACGTATGTACATCAAATAGATTAGTAATATATCTAATGTCCTGCATATACCCATTAGAATGATATATAGTGGAATTATTTCCATTTGTTATCAACCCCAAAGAATCACCAAATCTTCCAAGTATCTGATGAAGGACAGTCCACTGCGACCTGGAAATAATACCGAAAGTCAAGATGTCATCAACAAAAAACAGATGAGTGATGCATACCTAACTGGTGATATTAACCCCCTCGAACATTCCTGGTGCATTAGCCTCCTTGATATTTAAACTGAAGCCATCCAAGACTAAAATGAAAATGAGAGGTGAGAGCAAAAATCCTTATTTGAGACCTCTACCAACACAAAAAAGGGGTGGGCAGACCATTGATCAGAATAGTGAAATGCGCAGAAGTGATACAAGCCATGATCCATTCAACATTGTGGGTATGGAGCCCAACCTTATGTAAAAAAAGGCTAGTATAGGACCAATATATGAAATCATATGCCTTGTGAAGGTCAATCTTCATGACCTCTTTTTTCTTTGTATGGATGGTGTGAATAGCTTCCTATGCCGAAGCAACAGCATCATGAATGAGTTTGTCACTCTAAAAGCCAAATTGTTCTCCAGTAATGTGCATGGACAATATTTTTGATACAAATCATGATCATCTGAGATATAGTCTCGTATAATATGTTGCATAATGATATGGGCTAGAAATCACCAAATTTAGAGGGGTTAGAAGATTTGGGAATAAGTTCCAAAAAAGTAGAGTTGATAGCACATGAGATCACACTCGTAGTCCTGGATTCCTCAACAATGTCTAGGATGTGTTGTCCCATGATATAAAAAAATGCAAGAAGAACTCCACCATCCAATCACCAGGACCTGGGCACTTATCCTTGTAAAATGATTTAAGAACATCCAATACCTCCTCCAGGCTATTAGGTCAAAAGAGTTCCCCATTGATTCCTGATTAAACATCTAAGGGTATTGCTTTAATGCCCACATCCGGTCTTCAAATCTCACCTCCTCTCAATATTTGTACAAATTTTCAAAGTACTTGACAGCCTTAGTATTAATTTCTTTTGGAGTGTGCTTTATCCCCCCATCCATATCCTCAATGTGCCTAATTGCATTAGTTTGTTTTCTGTGGTTTGAAAAGTTATGAAAATACTTGGGATTGCGGTCTCCCTCCTACAGCCAAATTTCTCTACTCTTTAACTTCCATGTTACTTCCTGAATGTGGAGGATCTTGTTTTTTCAGTCCTTTAAATTACTGAGATATTCCCACTCTCTCAGTGATAGTTGTCTTTGCTCCATCAATTTTTCAAATCTAGCAATCTCTTTTGTGATCTGTTCCAAGTCCCTGTTCATATGTATCTTCCTGTTTTGTTCCCATATTTTGGTTTTTTTCCTTGATATTTCTAAGATTTTTCTTCATATTCCCCATCGTAGTATCCTTCTGCGAAATGTGCACCTCAGAGTCGATCTCACAAGCTTGTTGTATTATTTGTCCTCTAACCAAACACGGTTGAAATTAAAAGGAATGCCTAATCTCTGGTTCTCCAGTCTCCATTGAAGAATAATAGGCATGTGATCAAAGATATGGGTTCTGTCTATCCAAGATCTGAGATTCCCCAATTGTTCAATCAGTTGTTCTTTGATCATAAATCTACCAAGTCACTTACCTATATACTCCTCCCTCGCTCTGCGATTGTTCTAGGTAAGCGAGATCAGAACAGGGTAGATATCCCGCATATGATGTCCATTAAAAATGTTGAACAACTATTATGAAGAATTTGGTATCTACGGATAAATACTATTTCCCTAGATAAGTAGCTATATCTAGAACAATAATTTAAAGCACTTTAACCTTTTCCTATAAACAATAGATAAGACAAAGAGAATTAGAGGACCTACTTGTACTTTTGCTTTCCTCTTGTCTCCTTTGTATCGGTCTCATCACTCCTTCCCATACTTAACACGGTTGAGAAGTACCTGTAAACATCAACAAAAGACAAAGAACCAATCAAAGGAAAAGATCTATTGATTACAAGTAAATGTAATCAGATACATTCACACATATAAGCATCACATATCAATATAATCATATGGAAAAAGGTGCAAATACTTTATTGAATAGAAGGAAGAATTACAACTATGAAACCTGATTCGAAGTCACTCTTCCAACTTTGATTCCATCCACATCACATCATAAACATGACAATATGGTAGCAGAACGACACTTACAATAGTCTCAATTCTCAAACTAACATTATCTCCTTACAATTCATCAAAGTCCAACCCCTTGATCACTTAGATGAGTGCTCAATTTATAGGAAGATGGAGGATGTTTTGTCATCAATGAGGGTATTGAATGGCCTTCCATACTTAGAATTAGTTCCATGGAGGAAGGGATGAGAGGATATGAGGTATCTTAACTCATTCCTCATCCATTTTCCAGCTCATAGGAGATGATAAGTGTGGGAATCTTTTAGAAGGCTCCAGAAGATAAGAATATTCCCCAAACCCTATGTGAGTTTCGCTCAAACTTTCCCAGCGTAGTTCAAAGAGGGCCTAAGTGCTCTGCAAAGCACCCTGGCATGGACTAAACTTCTCTGCAGCACACCCTTGCATGGGCCTACCTACACTGGTCCCTCTAGAGGTCATTTCAGGATGTCTTCAGGCCATGAAACTGTCTGGGAAGGAGGCATTCAAAAGGTTGACTTGTTTAGGGCATGTAGAAACTGAAATTAGGGTTTGATGAGCCCTAAAGCACTGATCTAGATGATGGGGGTGATGTGTCCAATTGGATCTGTAACAAAAACCTATCTGCCAAAGCGTCCGGTCGAGAATGGACACCACATCTCTCCTGCACCAGCAGGGTGCCGTTAAAGTCCCCTGCCAATATGAGTCCACTGGTGTTAAGAATGTTATTGTTTCGTATGCAATCCAAAAACTCAGAAAGATTTTTATACGAGGCATACGAATTTAGAATATGAAAATGACATAAATAACCATGGATACGACTCGACAATAGGATACTAGGAATGAGACTATGTGCACGGAATTCAATCCTTCGCGGATCCCACATGGCCAATAAGCTCCCAGAGTGGCCAGTAGCATCCACCCCAACAAAATTCCATGCAGGGTAGATATCCCGAAAGTATTTAATAGCTCGAGCCACATTGGATAAGGTTTCTTGAATAAAAATGATAGCAGGACATAGAAAATGAATCAAATGGCGGAGATCCAATTTTTTGGAGTGATCCCCCAACCCCCTAATATAATATGATAGAATCTTCATGATGGGACACTCAGAAAGGGCTTTTATGCTCTAAGTTCCTGAGGATCAAAAGAGGATAGGATAGGAACATCGTGAAGGCTAGACGAGTCCTAAAAAAGAGGAGGTCAGGAGGATGATCTGCCTCAGAAATGATGGCTACCCTTTTTATCATTCTTTATGACTTTGATAATCTTGGCAGAGGCGGGGCTAATGTGAGGGGGAAACTTGTGAGCCTTTCCCTTATGAATAGCCAGTGACTTGAGGTTCAAATTTGAGTTATGCAAGAGAAATGTTATATCACTGTCCACAAAATTGTGGGGAGAGGAGACCAGCTCCTGTCTATCAAGAGGTGTGGTAGAAGTCAACTAGAGGGGTGGCATGGAGGGTGAAATTGCCAGCGACGGTGAGGCGATAAGGAGGGGTGGTTGTAGGGAGGGAAGAGGGGCCATCTTCGTATGATCCAAGACAGGGTGAAGGAGTGCGCGAGGTTCATTGGTCATCTCCTAGGATTGCGAACGAAAAGGGGGTGAAATTGGGATGTAAGGAGCCAAGGAATCTGGGGGACGTGCACCATATAGTAGGGGAGATTATTGAGAACCATGAAAAGTAGAAGAAGGGGGAGGAGGGGAGGTACCTGAGTGGGACTCCCCCACCGATCCAATGTCATGTCATTGTGAATTATCAGGAAACTTCATCTGGTGCCCCATCTAGTATGTCATAGCCTGTGTCTACCTGGGCAGCGATTTAATAGATGTCCAGTTTACTGGCAGTAGATACATCTGAAAGGGATCCCCCAATAGTCAATATGTTGTCAGAATCGAATCGGCCCCTGTTCCAGATCAATGTCTTTTGGAATTCCACCCGAAAAATTGACCTCAACCAGAATCCAAGCCACATGTTTATCACGAGCATCCACAATACCAAGCTCTAGGTATATGAAATGCCCAACCTAGTTCCCAATCACTGTTAGGGCATTCTTAGTCCAGAATTCCAAGGGGAGCCCTGAAAGCTTCACCCATACGATGTCATTTCGCGACGTATGCAATAAAGGATTGAAACCAATGTACCATCAGGGAAGCTGGAGAAATGATCCACTGTGTACCGAGGGGAACTTGAGAATTTTCTTTGTGTCATCATTGTGAAGAAAATGGAAACTGAACCTGACATTCATCAACAAACTCACCTTATGGGAATATCCCATCATTTCCGACCAAGTTCTGTTCACCCAATCCTGGATATCCTTCTCAATCGGGTCAGCAAAAATCCACCTCCCAACGAGTGTCCTCTTCTGTAAACTAGTGACTTGATCCCATAAATCATCATAACCAAAGCTTAACAATTTAATATCTACACAAGGCTTAAAGGGCCGAGCAACCTGCCGCCTGGTATTTGGGAGGTTAGGTGAAATCAAATGTGAACTAAATGGTGGAGACTTGGGATGAACCTTGCCATGTTTTTATGCATGTAGTGTAGGTTCCCCATGCACCATGTCCCCGCCCCCTACAACCGACACTCATACGCTTGATCCACCCTACTGAGTCGAGGTGCCCCACCCCTCACACACTTAGTGTCCATCGTGGCCTATAGGAATGCCTCATGTGCAGTAACGTCTCAGTCCAAGCAGGAAAGTACCCCATCCAACTATAGATCATCACCCATCCCACCCACCACTGCTGACATACAATAAAAACCCATCCAGACTGCGAGGTGATGTGCACCTACCAAAACACTGATCAAGGACAAAGAGAATGACTAAGGGGTGAAAATAGGAATAAATTGTGTCAGAAACGGGTGTAATAACACCAATACATCAATGTTCCATGCAATGCTCAGACAAATATGGTGGCATCACTACTCGAGATCCCACGATATTCCCACCACGTCAGAGAAAAGAGAAGTACAGATACACCCACCCATCGAATGAGGAGCCACAATCAATAAAGACACAAATACACCCTAGATTCCATAAATGGCATTATCCCATAAAATATAGGAAGGACAAAGATCGAAGCGAGGATAAGATCCAAAAAAGAGATTGTTCATAGGTCCGTCAGATGGATCGTAAATGCACCTCGAGAGAGTGAGACATGGAACTCCCTAGAAAGTCGATAACCAAAAAATAGTGTAGAGCAGGGAAATCCAATGGGACTGAGAAACCTATATGTGAACCGGAAAAATGGACACCGCAAACAATGTTCCCAATCGACACCACATTTTTATGTAATTTCATATATAAAATTTTGATATAAGTTCACCAATACATAATCTATAATAAATATCATTTCATAAAAATATACATCATTATGAAATCCATCTAACAAACATAAACACGTCATCTAAAATACACATTCAAATTCACTAACATTATCTAATTAAATACACCCCTAACACATATAAACATCATTAGCTAGCACAAAAATCTAATAATGTAACAAGGCATCATCAACGTGATGACATCTAACAAAACACAAGTATTGTCTAACATCATCACCCCACACATCCTCAAATATACATCTCATGTCAAATAACTATTATAACATACACATCTTTCTACAAGCACATTCAATGAACTGATATTTAACATGACCTAACAATATGCACATTAACGGCAACATATAAATTAAGTACACCAACATGAACATAAAAAATGCAATATATATATATATATACAAGCAAGTCAAATAACTGCTAGAAAATATCTGATACACTAGTACTAATGACGGTCTGGTCTGTAGCAAAAGACGATGGATGGTAAACTGCCTCAAGGTTCAAAGAATGAGGTGGATGAGGAGGTGGTGGGCCTATTATCTGAGGAGAAAAATGAGGTAGCGGGTGATCATGAGGTGAATGAAGAGGAGGTGGAGTACTACCAGAAGGATCACCACCTTGATCATCATCCGATGGGGTAGTACATCTGGGTGAACATTGTGTAGCTGTTGCATGTCCATCCAGAGGAGGTGGAGTACTACAACAAGGATCACCACCCTGATCATCATTTGATGGGTTAGTACCGACTGAAGACTATTTATCTGTTGCATGGCCATCCCTCCTCAATGCCAGTATAAACTTGGTAGCTCCGACGATATGATGCATAAGACTCATCATATCGTGCGACAAGTCTGTCCAGAGCTCAAAGAGCCTGGGATCTACCATGATGTCTCAAACCATTACAAGGCGGACTCTCATCTCAACCAAAACCCTAGATATTTTGTCGCCCAACTCCACCTTGAATCTAGTAGTGTGCTTATGTGCAAGCCACATGCCCACAGGTATGTACATCTGATTAAGACATCCCTCATCCTTCACGGCCTCGACCATCTCCACATATGCATCTGGTGAGGGAGAAAGCATGTCCCCAACGAATGTTCCAATGTATACAAAATATGTAGTACACAACAATAATCAGACAATTTCATTAAATAATTTAACAAAATAACCTGAAGAAGATGCTAGAATAAATTTTATTGTAATTAGTTAAGACAATAAAATGAAATTAGATTAATTTAAAGAAAAAAAATATTGCCTCTATCATTTTTTGCCTCATCCTGTGTGAAGAGTATGTTGGGACATTGTCCCCAATCCATCGATGTGTAAGGACATGGTACCAAGATGAACATGTTGTCAGCCTCACTGGCTAGTAGCCCTAGTGCGTCAATAGAAATCTTGGCAGGATACTCCGGTTGGCCCTTCCTAGGCATCATCTCATCCCACATTTGCATCCACACCTCAGTCATCAGCTAAGGAGGGTGATGGTCAGAAGTAGGCCTCGTCTCCGGAACCCTATCAAAAAATAAACAAAACAACTCTGAAGCAAAAGGGAAGTTCGCCCTCCCATGTATCATAGCACGACATCTATCTAAAGCTATATAAAATTTCCACAAAAAAATGGCAGGCCATCTGATACATCATGGCCTGTACACCAAATAATCAACACAAAACAAAACAGGGAAACTAATGTGTTTCCCATCACTAGTAGAGTGTGCAATGGTACTCACTAATAGTGAGAGGCCCCTAACCTCCTTTGCACCAACAGAATCGATCAATAGCTATCCACTAGACACCTGATTTTGTTTAGAGAAACTACATAATCCCCAACATATCTCTGAGAGTAGACGAGCTGACTCTTTGTTGCAACACCATGGGGGACATTAAGGAACTTAGGAATATCCTCCCCTCCTAGATAGGCTAGTGATAAAATAAATGTACTCTTCAATGGGCTCATACCACATGTCAGGACCAACACATAAAGCTTGTCAGTAGACATCCCATCGATGGATTAGTTGTGCCAACAACCCAGAGTGCCCCTTTAGGGATGTAACCTCCTCATAGTAATTAAGGAGGCCTACATTCCTCAAGAAGCCTTAGGTCACTACGGTAATAGGGCGAGGGTAAAAATCCCTCTCCCTCTCTCGTGTATCCCACTCTCGTACCATATTTTACGAGTTAAATCTTTGCTCTTGTTGCTATTGCTCCTGTTTCCTCTGATGTATCTACATGATTGACATATCAAATACATCAGCCTCATACATAAAACATATTATTTTTTATTAAATGAAAAATATGTTTATAAATATGGGCATATAACTTTCGATAAAAAAATAAAAAATCAACCTCGATGCTCCAAAAAATTAGGAACGCACTGGAAATGGTGCACCAAAAAAACAGGAATGCATCCAAAATAGTGCATACATTGACTTGACTCACCTCTTTTGGTTCACATACATCTGTAATATTAGTTATTTTTATTTTACAATGTGGTGCATCAACATAACATTTCATATTGTTGCGTTAATTTTATGTTAATGCACCCCACCAAAACGTTCAAGTTAGCGAATGCACTAAGCTATAATTTTTCAATATTAAGTTGTTCATTTGGTAAAAATAAATGCACCACGAAGTTACTTTTACTAGATGCACCACCGTAAAAATTATAATTTTTGAAGTGGTGCATCATGGAACTTCATGGCCCAGTGTGTTTCCATTTACCTACTAAACCACTAACAGTGCATTAACATTATGGACTGACTTGTGGTGCACACTATAAATTTATAGGGTGTGCCATGAACAATGTGAACCGAGCATCTCAAACACACCACAAAAAAAAAAAAAAAAAAATGCATTTTTTTACTTAATTTTCAATTCTACTTCACTAAAAAACTAAGATAGGGAGAAACATAGAAATTACCTAGACATTTGCTCGTTGGGGAGCCTTCGTTGCCATGTGAACAAAAAAAAAACAAATTTGACCATTGTTTGATAAAATTCGAAAGGCGTGAAATGAGCAACGGACTAAAGGATGACAAGAAAGGGAAGTGTCGATGGCAAGGCACTTCAAAGAGTCAAAATTTGCATTGGTGCTTGACAGCTCTATAACACTGCAAATGGTAAAAATGAATTTTACGACCGGTAAGTTTTTTTATTTAACCCTGTTTCGGTGTGCTCGAGTAACCGACAAACTGATGCAAAGTATTTAGGAAGTGCACCATGATTTTTTAAATTAAAAACCCTACCGTGATGCACAATGTTATTTACACACCGGGGCATGTCAAAACAAGAATAGAACCAGTGCTTCATGGGAGTATTGCATTGAAATGGTGAAAATGAATTTTACACCTGACATTTTTTTAAATTTAACCTTTGTCTGGTGCTATCGAGTAGTATATGCACCAGTGCTCCGGTTTCACTTAGCGCACTGTTATTTTTAAATTAAAAAACCTGTAATGGTGCACCATGTTGTATACACACCAAGGCATTATTAAAAGGTCAAAGCACCAGGTATTTATGGTAGTATAGCACTGAAATGGTGAAAATGAATTTTATAACTAACATTTTTTTTAAATTTACACTAGTCTGGTGCTATCGAGTAGTATACGCACCAGTGCTCCACAATTACTTTGTGAACCGTTAGTTTTCTATTTGAAAAAAAATAGTCCTTGAATGATGCATTGTTGTCTATTAAGCACTAGGATGTATAGTTCAATAATGGCACCGGTGCTTAGTATATGAGTAGCACATTGATGTTTTTTAAATTAAAAACCTTGCCCTGGTGCACCATGTTTTTCTGCACCAGGGCTTTGGTAAAAAGGGAAAGCAACAGTGCTTTATGTTAGTATAGCATCAAAATGGTGAAAATGAATTTTATGACTGACATTTGTGATAATTTTAACCCTTGTTTGGTGATATCGAATAGTATATGCACCAGTGCACCTTATATACATAACACACCTTTGTTTTTATTTGTATAAAAAATAACCCTACATTAGTGCACCACTTTATATTAAGCACTGAGGCCTTCAGTTCAATTAAAAACATCGATTCGTATAATATAATCACCGCATTTCCATGTTTAAATTAAAAACCCCACAATGGTGCACCATATTGTTTATGCACTGGGGTGTTCTTATACAGGTTCAACATTGGGGCATTGTGAGAGTATAGCAGTAGATAGGGAAAATTTGTTTTTAAGACCGATGTTTTTTTAAATTTAACCCTTTTCCATTGTTATTGAGTAGTATATGCACCGGTGTTCATTATGTACTTAGTGTTGATCTAATGATGATCTGAGGTTGTCATTAATGTAAACCTAAGCAACACCAAGGATGACCCTGAGATTCCATGGCACATTGGGCATCACCATTCATGGTTTCTTGTCTCATAACCATTATAGGAATAATCTACTCAAAAACATCTTTCTATTGGTATATAGATATCCTCGTCATTCCCACAGTTTGTAAGTTATTCAAGATTGAAGTTAGTAACCCAAATTAGTGGACTAAAACCCCATGGGGTTGTGGAATGGCATTTATCATTGATTTTGGTCATTGAATAGTCAATAATTAATAATTTTGTAAGCTCCTAAAATCCCTCCAACATTCTCTATAGAAGCCCCTCTCAACTCTATAAAAATAAATCTCATATATCCTCCAAAAGTAGCGATCACGGAATTTTCACGATAAATGTATTTCTGCGGAGTCTTAGATGCTAAAATTAAAACCCATTTGAGCAGACATCCTGATGAACGTCCTGACCGAATTTCAAATCTTGGTTCGATATATTTATGAAGATATTATCTATGGAAGTTATGGTTTTTTAGGCTCTCGAATTTCATCTCTAAGAGGTGACCTTGGGAAAATCATCATAACTCTCTCTCTCTGAGAAGCAGATTGGAATTATGTAAAAAGTGGTAGATAGTGAACAGACTGTAATTTTTTGTGTATCAATTTCAGAGCCAAAGGAAGAAACAGTGACATGTGGAATGCCATACAAGTTCACTCTATTGAATTAGTCCATAATTATACCATTGTGAGAGATTGAGCATAACTTTGCCTTGAAGAATCCAAATCGGGTCAGACCTATGGCACTGGAAAGAAGACTTGGAGGTCTACTACAGGACCAAAGATCACATATTGGGGATCTGAAATCATAGAGATACAAAATATTCAATATTGTGCTCCTAGAAGGCAAGAAAAAAACTATATCAAGTGTTGTCAAGGGCTGCAAAGGACCAGACTTTCTAGGGCAGCAAAGAGCAAGGTGAAACAAAATGATGCAGCGGAGGTAATCTCTAGGTAAGTATCTTCTATATATGCATGTTCATCTCTTAATTTCATTAGGTTATTTTTATTATAATTTTTTGTTTTTGTTTATCACTGACATATGCTCTGCAAGATGAGGTAAGTTTTTCTATTATCATGTCATGTGTATTTCCTTGAAGACTTTTTGCAGGTATTATATAGTCATCAAGAGAAGACTCAATGCATAATCTAATTTTATGAAGAGTGAGAAAAGGTAGCATGCCAAGAGCAACAATCAAGGTGCAGAATAGAAGCAAGAAGTTCACCACATGAAGTCTTCAAGTGGGCAGCACTACATATAGTCATTGTAAAAGTATCATTGTACAGACTCATTGTAAAAGCATCATTGTAAAAGTTGTACAAGTGTCTATCTACCAAGAGTTGAAGAGGCAATGTCGGGAGGTCTAGGATCATCATTAGGTGGTTGTGGCATAGTTGGGGTTATGGTCTAGTGTGTCTTCTTCTTCTACATCATTCTATGTCATTGTAAAGTGGACCGTTTTCCCTGGTACGGAGTCCATTCTTCTTTCATTCTTCTATAAGGTGGTAGGGTGGTGCTAGGTTGGTGCATGAAGTCACCAATAGGTTCAAGCCTGTGAAAACTTCAGGGTGGTAGGGTGGTGGTAGGGTGAGTTGTAGCTCATTGGGTGTTGGGGCATCCATTCAGTTGATTACTAAAGAATCTCGGGTGTTGGAGCATCCATCCAATGGGAGCTAGGGAAGAACAATTTTCTAGCTTCTAGGAAGTTGGAGATTTCTTTTCAATTGGAGTTGAATATTAAAGAATTATTAGAAAATCATTTAGGTGGTTTTTGTCACGAAGGGGGTTTCCACCTTAAAAATTGTGTGCATTTTTGTTCCTTTTATTTACTACTATCATTGTACAAACACTGATAATAATTTAAGATTAACTAATGCTTTTAAAGATTAATAATAATACTAGTTGAAAGGAATACTGATTGCCCCCCCCCCAAGTATTTCCAACACTTAGCGCACCGTTATTTTTTTATTTTTGTAAAAAATAACTCTATCACAGTGGACTATATGTTATTAATCACAAGTGTGTATAAGTATAGAAACACACCAGTGCGTTAGTGTATTATAGATACGCCATTAAAAAAATCCACGAAAACATCCGCTCACCTAACTAGGCTAGTGACGCCTGCTAAAAATGTATTTTTGGGCTATTTTTATAGGGGCTTCCATAAAAAAACTCTGCTAGAGGGTCTTTTCCTTATAGTGATAAAATTATTATCCTCTCATGTGGAATATTCAATGGGTAAGTTCTTTCACTTAATGAGATACACTGAAATTGGTCGTTTCCATAGCTATCAAGTTCTTGTTTCTGTGACTACTTTAGGCTCTAATATGATTTTTCCTTCCTCGCCAAGTTTTGGCAATATTGTTTGAACTAGGATCTTGTCACCTATAACCTTCTTTAAGCATGAAACATGGAAAATTGGGTGTACTCGAGAAGGTGCAAGAAGCTCCAATTTATATGCCATAGTAAAAATATTTTGCAACACCTTGTAAGGACCATAATACTTCGGTGATAATTCATTGTCCTTCTTAGCTTGCTTGAAGGACATTTGTTTGTATGGTTGTAGTTGTAAAAATATCCAATCACCTATGTAAAAAAAAAAAAAAAAAACACTGCAATGTTGATCTTTGCGTTGTTTCATTCGATTTTGCACCAGAGTCAGGTTATCCTTTAAGAGTTGGAGAACTTCTTGTTGATGCTCAATGTGATCTTCCACTACTTGAACCTTATAATTTTCTCTTAAAGATGATGTGATAGATGGTGGATGATATTCATAAAGTTCCATAAATGGGGTCATTTTTGTTGCAGTATGGAAGGAAGTGTTATACCACCATTCTGCCATAGGTAACCATTTGATCCCTTGTGTTTGTTTATCAGATACAAAGCAATAAAGACATGCTTCCAAACATTTTTTCATTATCTCATATTTCCCTCATATTGATGATGACAATATGAGCTATGAGCTAATTGAGTACAAAGACAAAAAATAATTATGTCCAAAAATTTCCAGTGAAAATGGGAACTCTATCACCTACAATAATCTTTGGGATTCTGTGTAGCTTTTGAATTGTTTCCATAAATGTAGTAGCAGCTATATTGGATTTGAAAGGATGAGATAGTACAAAAAAGTGTGCATACTTGGTAAGTCTATCAACTACCACCATGTGACACTCTTTCCTTTGGAATGGGTAAACTTGTGATAAAACCCATAGAGACCTCCCTGTTAATTTTCCATTGTTCAATGTTGTTCCAATTACTTTATATCAATTCTTATCTTCAATTAGGAATTTTCAAGTACAATTAAATCTTCCAATGATTAATAGAAATTGAAGATAGAAATTTAAATGCAATAAAGAATAAGAGACACCATGTTTGGTCGAAGACCAGGGGAAAACCCCACAAGGGGGAAGACCCTTTAAAATTCTTCTTCTTATTAGATTATCATAAAACGTTCAAAAAAGAGAAATTACAATGTTCCAATTCATTAATCACAAGACTATATAGAAAAACCAACTAAACAATATCCAAGAGATGAGCCCAAAAACAATATTGATCATAATCAAAGCTTCCAAGCCTACGGTCAATAGTTCAATTCTGCATTCACATGTCAAAATGCCCTAAGTCCCAGCTGCATGAATCTAGTGACCATGCATGTAACTACGACACTCCATATACAGGGAGCACCCTCTATGCATGTGGCTACAGCTGAAATTACCTTGTTCCAACCCTGTGGCTACATACCAAAAACCCTAATCCACATGTGTGAGTTCAAAACTTGCAATTTTGGACCTGTATGAACCAATATCCATGAAATAATAAGAATATTATTGATGATCATGTCCAAATGAGGGTCACTTGACTTGTATTTATCTGCTTCCAAGCATGTCCAATTTCTCTTTTGGGTTGACCTGTCCTTTTGTGCACATGTGGGTTTCCATACTAAAATATATTTTTCCTCAACCAAATTAAATTGTTCCAAGGGCTAGGAGTGGTATTTCTTTATGAGGAAGGTTGTTCAAAGGAGTGAATTTGTCCCTAATATGCCAAATTAACACTCCCTCTCAGCTATGTACAAATTACTGACTACAACATGTGTCCCATCTCAAATATCAAATCATGTTTTTTCCTTTCTCATCTTTTCTCATCTGTTGAACACTCGAATTTAAAAGAAGAAGAATTTGACATTAGAGGGGAGCTCAAGCTACCACTCTCTATCCATTGGGGAGTCAATTATACCACCCAGAATCATCTGCGAGGAAGCAGCCAACGGTACTACATGGGAAGCTCTGCAAGTGATGAACCATTGCTACAACCCAGGAAACTCTTCCAACGGGGATTTAATGCTACAACCAGGGAAACCACATACAATAGGAGGGATTCCACTTACCTTATGAGGTAAGGATCACACCTATCCCACTGCTTGGTGATAAAAGGTGGGATACCACTTATCATAAAGGGTAAGGATTGCGCCTATCTTATTATTTGTTGATATTCTCAACTTGACACTCAAGAGTCAGTGGTAGAACGCCTGCATCTCTAGCTTGAGCGAGATGCCACTTACCATAAATGGTAAGGATCATGCTTAACTCAAGCAACCAATACTCATTGGTTATATGGGTGGGAAAGACAAATGTCAACTGGGGTATACTTGACAGGGGGAGATACACATTTACCATGAGGTAAGGATCATCAAACTACCTCACAGGTAGCCATGCTAGCAACAAATAATATAATATTAAAAACAAATTAATAATATAATACTTTATCATAAAATAAAAGTAACATATTATTAGGTTTTACCTACATTAATATTTCAATCTCTCATTTTTGGTCCATTATTTTTATTGCTCTCTCTATTTATTGCTCCCTCTCTCTTCTACTTCTACTCAAGCCTTGTCCTAATGATGGGTCTTGATATAGACTCGAAACATTGGCATTCAAAAATGTCTACTATGGAATTTTTGGCATCTCAAATTCAACAATATACCTTGCCTCGACCATTCTTAAAGCAACAGATATATGTTTCTTGCTCATCCAAGATATCGTCGCAAATCCCAAGCTAAAGCAACACCAAGATGTGCTCTTCCTCTCAATAAAATTTCATGCCCAATCATCATCAGTGTATCCATGTAGTCTCATGTCTTCAGAATTACATCTCAGACCAATATCTTTCATCTCGAACTTAGAGGCCAACTTCCTCTTACATTTGATCATCAGAAGCTCACTACTTGTCAACAATAAATTGTCAACATATAAAACAAAATTCAAATAGATACCATGAACCACTTTGGAGTAGAGGTTAGGATCGACATTGCTTCTCATGAATCCAAGCTTCACCAGACAACTATCAATGAAGCCATACTAGGATATAGTGTCTAGTTTCAACCCATACAATGATTTATTTAACTTGTAAACATGAATCTTCTCATCCTATATGTTATAGGCCATTTTGTCACATCTGATCAATAAGCCTCCAATGGGGATCAATCAACATCCTATTCCCCCTTGTCACCACCTAACACAAATCCCTAAGCATGTACCTTTCATTTCCCATCATTTGAGCCCTAAATTGCATCATCCAATCTAGTTTGAGGACCAACGCTCCATGTAAGTCTAATGGGGTGTGTACACCAGTAGGTTGCTCCCCTTTGCACCTGTGTTGGTTCTAGAAATATAGGAGAATGATTAGGATTCCAGAAGCTTCACCTTCTAGGATTTTCCAGAAGTTGTTATAACTACTTACCTTGGATAAATCATTTCAATCCTATCCATCCCTACATTGAATTTTTCACCACTTATCCTTTGATATTATCCCTCCATCAAAGGTGGATCTCTTACCCTAGAATTGTGATTGGATATGAACTCCTAACTTACCTTGCTTCTCTATATATTTCCAGCCTGCTATGAGGTTGGGGGTTGGCCTTTGGAGAATAATTATGCCCTTATGTTGTTGTAGTGAGTGGTCATCATTCCATGCATTTAGGGTGATTGGAGGTTCATATTGTGACATGGAAAGGACAAGTCAACAACTTGGAGGATCTCTTCTGATCTCTTCTACAAGATCAACTACTACTTATGGTTGTAATCTCCTTCCATTTATGGTAATGCGATGAATTCACTGCTTTCCTATATGTGATGTTGTTTCATATATTTCAATACCATGTTGATCTATTGAATGAAGTACTTATATGATACTGCATACATCTTTCAGTTTCTTGGCTTGTGTTATCTGATTGTGCAGGCTCTAATTTTGGCAATCAGAGTTGGAATTGGGGCTTCCAAGCTAAAGAAGGAGTGAAGTGTTCTAAGGATTCTAGGTAGGCCTCACTCCATTATCTATTTACTTCAAGGAAAATCATTGGGGTCCTTGTCTCTTTTTTGTTTTAGGTTAGCTACCGACCTAGCAGAGATACTTTTGTCTGCAATCGTAGATCTCATATAAATCATTGGAAACTCCGTTGGGGAATGGAGTATTCCCTTGGTGGTATCCTTGTCCATCTTTTTTTATTACCTCCTTGAAAAAACTTTGTTATATTATCCAACCAAGAATAGATCTAGGAAGTGATTTCATTGAACCTTCTTTGTATTTTTTGCGTCGGAAACCTATTTCCGAGGCCCAACACACCCCTGTGCCTTTGACAAAGCATTGCACCTCACCCTAGCCCACTCTACACCAGCATTGCAATGCACTGGTGCCTCTTCTGTACGAGCGTTGGCCCTTGTTTTTGCATGAATTTTGCCTTGGTTCTTAAGCCTCTATTTGTCAATACTTCTTCTAGTTGAACTTCCCTGAGTCTTCAGTGTCTTGTGGTCTCTGTAAAGCCTCCATTTGGTTTGAATTTGTGTTGTTTTGCTTTGGTAAGAATTGGTTTTGATTTTTCTTTGTTCTTATCACTTGGTCGCTTGCAAACTACTTTCGTTTGGTTGTTGGTTGCTTGGATGAATTGTTGTTTTAATCCAAATTATGAAAAGTGTAATTGAATCAGTAATTGAACATTTGCATCTTAGTTTTCTCCATTTTCAAAATTAAGTGTGGTGAAAAGAAAAAATCTACATCGGCATTTAGGGTTTTTCATGTACATTAGCATAGGAACAGTTGCATTGGAACGAGAATTTCATCATGCATATTTTTTGTTGCATATTATGTGTTTCATATTGATTGTTTCTTCCCTTCCTTAGCTATATTTTATTTGAAAGAGAAAGGATTTCTATTTCTCATGCTAGATTTGTATTTTAGGATATTCAAGTGACATTCGTGGTGAGCCCTAAGACTGAAACCTAATAAAAAATAAACAATAAGGTTTATTGAATCAACCTAAGGAGAATTTGTAACATTAATGTAAACATTTATAGGTCTAGGATAAAGACATGTTCCAACATTGTTAAATGTAGGATCTGTTTTTATTTGCTAGCGTTGCATCCCGAGGGTGAAATCTCGTTCCACGTATGTGAGTGTATAGGACCATACTCCACATACCTTCAGGTATAATGGTGGCACTCCACGCACGTAAAGTATATGGGAATGCTCTCATCAAATGGTTACGCATTAGACAACACTAATATGGACTACACTCCCATGTACCATCTCATGTATTTTCGGAGTCCCCAATAGGTTGTTATCCATCCATACGTAACCAAGTTTGTCGCCTTGTATAGTGTGATACACCGAACACAACATTCAGGGAGATTTGTTGTCATACGTTAAGTCCTTGGTTCTCCAAGGTGTATATTGTAGTTCACGGTTACTTGGTAATCCTTTATGCCTATATTAACCTCTTTTTGACTTCTTTCTTTTTGTGTTAATAAAATTTATTGCCCAACGTGGAAGAACAAATCCCCCTCCCCGTCATTCACATCGAATGAAAAATAAGGCTCCACTACCTCCAAAGGCTACTCCTAACCATCATCGTAAACATAGGCAAACACAACCTACCAAATCAAGAACATCGGGAACTAATTTTAGCCCTCCATCCGATATTGATCGTCCAAAATCATCTGTCCCTTTGAGTTCTGAACCAGAGATTACATCTATTGTTGTTTGTGACACTAGCACAATAGAAACAAAAGTCCCTGAAACTTTGTTACCTGCGGTCAAGGAATCTGATCTAGAAACTTTGTTTCCAGAGGTTATTGAACCTGAGGAGGCTCAAGCATCTTTACCTGAGTCTTTGGGACCTTCCTCCTCTCTTCCTTTGTCTCAAATAGAACCAATATATCTTGGGCCTGCCGGTGAACATCTTCCATATAGACTTCTAAGTATTAAAGATATCCCTCAAGAAGAGCCTCGTCCTTCTACTCCTATTCATTGGGAATGACTTCATTTTTATCAAAACGAGCCTCTTCCACCTCCTCAACCTTAGATATAATATCCTTTACCTGATTGTTAGTGTTTACCCATGGATTTCTCGCAACAATCTTCAATGGGATTGTTAACCATGACTAGAATTGATCCAAATTCCCAGCCTATGTCCACCTGTTAAATTATGGTATGTTCTATGCTTAGAGCAGTTTACTTATCTTTATTATTATTATCCATAGATTAGCAATCACATGTACATAAGTAAAGTGAAGATAGAAAATTAAACGATCAACAGAAAACAATCCAAGACAAGAGACACAAGATGTGGCGGCTAGCTAGGGGCAAACCCCAATATGGGGAAACCCTTTGAACAAATCTTCTTTTATCTTCAATAATTCAGCAGAGAGAAATAGTACAAAAATCTGATTTATATCAGCAGCAGCAAACCCTAGATCAGTGGCATCAGCATCACCGACATCAGCATCATCAACATCAGTATCATTAGTATCAGCAGCATCAGTATCAGCGGCATCAACATCATCGACATCAGTAGCATCAGCATCATCAGCAGCATCAGCCCTAAACTAGGGCAGTCAATATCTTCCAAACCGGAGGTCAGATCACCTCGATTCCTATGCCAAAAATTATGGATTTCCAAGGAGAGTCAGCTTCACCTACTGCGTAGTCAAGCGAGAGAGAATGTTGGTCAACACTGGTCAAAGTTCCAATCTGCAATTTGTAAACCCTTATAAATATGTGTCCTTCCTTCCCACGTGTGAGAGAGAGACCTATCTGAGTAGGAGAGAGAGAGAGACTCTTTTCTGCACAGAAGAGTGAGAGAGATGGATGAGAAGCATGTGTCCAAATGAGGAGGAGACATCTTGTATTTATATGCAAACGTTGATTATGAATAGATGTGTTTGTTGGGCTTTTGAGCCTACATAAGTTGTTGGCTGACTTTGACAATTTGTCCATAATCAAAATAAATTCATATCTCCATAAATACTTATCGGAATCAGATGATCTTTAGATCAATCCTACACCTCTCGATGAGGGGAATCTAGATAAAATATTATCAACCATGAATAAGGTGATCCTCATGGAGTTTGGCCCTAGTTACCAATTTTAACACTCCCTCTCAACTAGGGAGAACTCCATCTTCAATTCGTCTGACCATCGCTACTATTCATCCATCAAATGCACTGCCCTAAACAGCTTGACCCCTGCTCTAATGTACCTTGCTATGCTCTGCTATACCTTGTTATGCTCTGCTATGCCTTGCTATTCTTTGCTCTGCTCTACTCTGCTCTGCTCTGTTCTACTCTACTCAAACTATGAAGAAGAAGAAGAAGTGATCAAGGATGTATCATACCATCCTCCATTGACCCGAAGTCAGTCTGAGAGTGTGTACCACTGGTCCCAAACCAGTGCTCTACTGACCCGAAGTCAGTGTCATAGTGGGTACCACTCTCACTGGTCCCAGAACAGTATCATTGATCCCAAATCAATGAAGGTCATCCTAGCATAGGGAGTACGATAGATACAACGATGCATCCATCGGTAATACTATGGTCCCTATCCTCATCTCCCTGCTCATTGATCAGATGATAGGTACTTCCCATGAGTCCCAGACTGCATGGGTAGGATGCCTCGACAAGAGAAGTAATCATCCTATCCACAGGAGAGAGAATCATCCTGTCCCATAAGAGAGTGAATCATCTTGTCCAAAAGAGAGTGAATCATCTTGTCCACAGGAGACCGAATCATCATGTCCCACAAGAGAGTGAATCACCTTGTCCATAGGAGAGCGAATCATCCTATACATAGGAGAGCGAATCATCCTGTCCACAGGAGAGCGAATCATCCTATCCATAGGAGAGCGAATCATCCTGTCCCACAAGAGAGTGAATCATCTTGTCCACAGGAGAGTGAATCATCCTGTCCACAGAAGATCAAATCATCCTGTCCATAGGAGAGTGAATCATCCTGTCCAGTGGATGCCACAGAGAACTAATCATCCTGGCCTACAGGAGAACGAATCATCCTATTCCACAATCACCATGGAGAACACATCATCCAGGCCCATAGGAGAACTAATCATCATGTTCCATAGTCGCCACGGAGAATGAATCATCCTGGCCCACAAGAGAACTAATCATCATGTTCCATAGTCGCCACAAATAACAAATCATCCTGGCCCACAGGAGAACTAATCATCCTATTTCATAGTTGCCACGGGGTGTCACAGGGGAAGGTTGAACCTTTTACCCTGTACAAAGTGCACCAACAAGGGATGGTGAGTCACCTTGTGGTCATATGTTTATCCAAGAAGTACCTTGCGCCCCCCTGGAGCTCCCAGATCTCAGTACATCATAATTGACCCTCATCAGAGGGTCTCTGAATGACACAAGTCGTTCTCGGAAAGTCAGAATTTGACCTTTCCTAGGGGCTTTTTCAGAATGTCGGTGACCTGTTCATCTGTACCGATATTTTGGAGCCTTATTGCTCCTTGTTGCACTATATCTCGAATATAGTGGTACCTGATATTGATATGCTTGCAGCGACCATGAAATACGTGATTTTCTGATAAACGGATCTCGCTCTGGTTGTCACATAGAATCACGGTGGTATCCAATGTCAGGATCAGACTGCCTCACAGGAGGCCATGCTAGCAGCAATATACTTTGCCTCGGTAGTGCTCAAAGCCACCAACTTGAAGGAGGATCAATAGGATCCATGGGTTCTTCCACATCGGGCATTGTTTCATCATCTTTTTCTTTCGGTTCCTTGGTGTCAGCTTCTTGAGATCTCCTCACAGTAGGAAGATTGTTCACCTTGCTGAGAGCCACATCTGCGTCAAAGGTGACATCATGACTAATTCACGACTTCCCTTTGACCGGCTACATAGATTCTATAGCCCTTAGTATTTTCATTATAGCCCACGAAGATTCCTTTCTTTCTAGATGCACCCAATTTATTCCTTTTCTCTTTTGGGACATGAAATATACAGGGCTTCCAAAAATTCTAAAATGAGATATATCAGGTTTCTTACTGGTGAACATTTCTTCAGCAGTTTTGGAACCCAATGCTTGATGGGAGCATTAGTTGTGTATATATACGGTGGTGTTTGCAGCTTCAGCCCATAGAAACTTCAGAAGTCTTTGATCACAAAGCATAGCACGAACAACTTCCATAATCTTACAGTTCTTCCTTTCCGCCACACCATTCTGTTCAGGAGTGTATGGTGTAGTAATCTCCCTCTTAATGCCAGCCTCTTTACAAAAGTCATGAAACTCATTAGATTCATATTCAATTCCATTATCAGTCCTTAAGATCTTGATCTTCTTTTCAGTTTGATTCTCGATCAAGGCTTTTAAGTGTCAAAACCAGGAGAACACTTCATCCTTCTTTTTCAAGAAGTATATCCAAGTCTTGCGAGAATAGTTATCTATAAGAGTGAGGTAATATGAATATCCTCCCAAGGAGTTCACAAGCATCATACCAGATTGTCTGAGTGAACTAACTGAAATATATCGAAGGTCTTGCTTTGGCTTGAGGGGAATGGTCCCCTTTTTAGCTTTCCTTCAGCACATCCGAGACATACACCTTCTTGCTCTATTCTGAACTCGGGCATCCTGGTCACCATTTTTCTTACATCAAGTAGAGCTTTATAATGAAGGTGAGCAAACCTCCAATGCCATAGTTCGGACTGAAGAGATGTGTCACAAGACATGACACCTAGCGGACTTCCTCCGACCTCATATAATGAATCAATTTGAAACCCAAGAGTGAAGGCATCTTTAATATTGTTTTTCCATACACGTACCTTTCCATCGCTGAAAGCCACCTTGTAGCCTTTGACTTCCATTGCCGAAATGGACACCAAGTTGTTTTTGAGATTAGGTACATATAATACATCGTGCAGGTGGATTGTATTACCTTGATTCAATTTAAGAGAGACATTGCCTACACCTTTCACTGGAGGTTCCTTGGGGTGCAGTGTGTCCTTCAGCATATTTCTAAGAAACAGAACTTGATTTTCATAATTAACATTAAATAAACTCAACAGTCTATTGTAGATTTCCTTGGAGGTGTTTAGTTCAGAAACATAGGCCACCAAGTGCTTGTCGATAGAGTCCTAGATGATCTTCTTTTCTTTGACTTCTCCAGATTTCCATTTGTTCCTGGCAGTAGTGAATGCATTTGATGGAGGCTCAACAATATTGCCTCTCACATGGTCCAACATTTCTTGATCTTCTAAAGTCAGATCGAGAGACATCTTCCATCCATGATAGTCAAACTTTTCACAAAGCTTATCTTCGGCGGGGAAGAGTGTTGAGGATCCTTGCCAACCTTCTCTTCGGTGATTTCTCTTTCTCTTTCTTGGGATTTGTCTTCAGCTCAGCTCCAATCCCATGTTAAATTATGGTATGTTCTATGCTTAGAGAAGTTTACTTATCTTTGCTATTATTATCCATAGATTAGCAATCACATGTACATAAGTAAAGTGTAGATAGTACATTAAACGATCAACAGAAAACAAGCCAAGACAAGCGACACAAGATGTGGCAGCTAGCCAGGGAAAAACCCCAATATGGGGAAACCCTTTAATCAAATCTTCTTTTATCTTCAATAATTCAGCAGAGAGAAATAGTACAAAAATCTTATTTATATCAGCAGCAGCAAACCCTAGATCAACGGCATCAACATCAGCGATATTAGCATCATCAGCATTAGCGGCATCAGTATCATCGGCATCAGCATCATCGACATCAGTGGCATCAATATCATCGGCATCAGCGGCATCAACATCGGTTTAGATAGAGGAGGAATGACCTGTTATAGAGTTTTGTGAACCCAACGTTTCGGACTACAACGTGAGTCCATCATCAGGGGATGCGTCAATAGATATTCTTCAGATCTTAATGATGTATCCATGAGCTATTTTTAGGGTATATATATATATAATATATGTGTGTGTGTGTTACTAAGGAAGGATATGAGAAATTAGGTCGGCCATTTTTTTTTATAATAATAATATCATATATATTATTATTATTATTATTATTATTATTATTATTTATTTTTTAATTTATTATTTAATTTATTTATTATTGTATTTAATTAGCTAATTAATAAGTTAGATAGACTAATTAATTAATTTATTAAATAGGTTAAAGGGATAAATAAATTAATTAATTAATTTTATAATTTATAGATTTAATTATCATGTTTACTAATTTTATTTTTATATAAAATTAATTATTTTAAATAATGGTTTGCTTGATTTATTAATTTGTTTAAATTAATTTATTTATTTATTTATTTATTTATTATTATTATTATTATTATTTTAAAGAGTTGATTAATTAATATTTTTTATTCATTCTTTTATTAATATGTTTATTAATTTATTAAATTATTAATTATTAATTTGATTAATTAAATAATTAATTGATAAATTATAAATTAATTACTTAATTTTATTTTGCGTTGATTTAATTATTATATTTATTACTTTTATGTAAAATTATCAATTACTTAACTACTTTATTTGATTTTAATTAATGAAAATAATAATTGATTAAATTAATTTTATTATTTATTATTTATTAATTTCTATTAATTTATTTCTTTTTTACTAATTAAATTATTTATATTTGATTAGTTAGTTTTATTTAATTTATTTATTCAATTAATTAATTAATCCTTCTAGGATTGGTGAGTGTGAAGTAATCCATTACTCATTTATGTTTATATTTGTCAAATGATTTAATGTTTAAGGAGGATGATTATGTTAAATTTTATACTGATTTTTAAGAGAGGAGGGAATAGGTTAATATAAGGGGTAAGAGTTGATTATTGTTTTTTTAAGATTTCAAGTAAAGGTTTCCAGGTGTTGCTTAGTTTTAAGGCATCAGCGTCATCAACATCAGTGGCATCAACATCATCGACATCAGCGGCATCAACATCATCGGCGTCAGCGGCATCAGCATCATCGGCATCAGCATCATCGGCATCAGCGACATCGGCATCATCAGCATCATCGGCATCAGCCCTAAACTAGGGAAGTCAATATCTTCCAAACTGGAGGTCATATCACCTCGATTCCTGTGCCAAAAATTGTGGATTTCCAAGGAGAGTTAGCTTCACCTATTGCGCAGTCAAGAGAGAGAGAATGCTGGTCAACACTGGTCAAAGTTCCAATCTGCAGTTTGTAAACCCTTAGAAAACTGCGTCCTTCCTTCCCACATGTGATAGAAAGACCTATCTGTGCAGGAGAGAGAAAGAGACTCTTTTCTGCGCAGAAGAGAGAGAGAGATGGATGAGAAGTGTGTGTCCAAATGAGGAGGAGACATCCTGTATTTATATGAAAACGTTGATGATGAATAGATGTGTCTGTTGGGCTTTTGAGCCTACTTTGACAATTTGTCCATAATCAAAATAAATTCATATCTCCATAAATACTTATCGGAATCGGATGATATTTAGATCAATCCTACACCTCTCGACGAGAGGAATCTAGATAAAATATTATCAGCCATGAATAAGGTGATCCTCATGGAGTTTGGCCCTAGTTGCCAATTTTAACACCACCACTATGGTTGATACATCAAGCATTGCATCCTCGTCCATGTTTGTAACATCACCAGAAGCTCATTTATATGGTGGCTCGATTATCCCACCTGACTATCAGTCGTTATCTGGTACCTTTTCTGGTGTGGCTTCTAGTCCTTGGACCTCTTCCATGACATCCAATTTTGGAATAATGCCTCGTACCTTTTTTGGTGTGGCTTCTAGTCCTTGGACCTCTCCCATGACATCCAATTTAGGAATAATGCCTGGTACCTCTCCTATGAATGCCACATAGTATGCTTCTCTCCCTCCATCTACACCTACAATAGAGCAGCAGGATGGCCCTTATATCAGTGGGCAAAGCTACTCTCAATAGCCCAACCCTCTTTATGTCGAGTGTCATCCATCTGAATCACAGTTGCCTCCATCATCCCCTCCTCCCATGGTAGGGGGAAACCTGTTGTTGGTATACCTCAATATGGTAATCCGCTTAGTTACAGTCCTCCTCATCCTATAATGGCTTCCAGTGTTTGGCAACCTACTTTACCCATACAACATGTTTCATATTGGGATCGATTATTGAATTCTCAAACTACACCATCTTCATCAAAAATTCCTACCTATCTATCAACACCTCAACAAGCTCAAATACATGTGAGCCAATCTTTATAGCCCATTCCAATGGTATCGGGTTCTCCCCAGGTCCCAATTCATCAACCTGTACAAGGTCCCTCACCTTCGCAATTGCTTGCACAAGGTACTCCTCAAGTTTCGGTAGGACAAATTATTCAAAATTTCGCACAGCCCCAATTGAACCCATACTAGGGGGAAATTCAAACCTCCATCAGGCAACATTATGGATCACATCAAATTCCTTTCAGGGCCATCAAATCCAAACCCAACCATTCTAGCAGCTTTATCACCATCCTGGGACTAGACAACATACCAACTTGTATGATGGTTATTAGACCCCTAAATATTCTAGTAACCAAGTTCCTTATTATCAAAACCCTCCTTATCTAGGAATGAAGTGCCTATTGCCCAGGCTCTTCCTTCACATCTAGGTCATCCACCTCCAGGCTTTAATAAGAAATTTCCTTTTTATGACTACTCTTGAATTACTGGATTTAACTTGGCTTACTAACAACCCCATTGCTAATTCACCATGGTGGCCGATTATTCCCACTAATTTGCCTTCTTATATCCCAAAGTTAAATGGGAATCCTGGAGAAGAGTCATTGATGCATGTCATGACTTATCATCTATGGTGTTCATCCAATTCACTCAATGATGATTCCATTTGACTTCGCCTTTTCCAACGAATGCTTACGAGTATTGCAGCTAAATGGTATATTGAATTACCAAGAGCGTCATTTCACGACTTCATCACTTTAGCCACTACCTTCCTGACACGTTTCTAGTTTCCCATCAGATACAAAACTGGAATGGAACTATTGACTAACTTCAAACAATCAGACTCTACTCACATTTCAGATCACATTCATGAGTGGAGACATCATCACCGATTGGTCAAGAATTATGTTCCCGATCAATTGTTAGAGGAATGGTTTTTCAAGTCTCTGTTAGCTCCCATAATAGGAGATGTGGCCAAAGGTGGAGTCGTGATTGAAGAGAAATTTATTGCTCATGCTCAATATTTAGATCTGGTCTACACCTAATTGGGAATTCTCTATGATAAGATACCAAATGCTCTAAGACCCTCGAATATTATTCCTCCTCCACCTAGTAAAGAATCTCATGCTGCCAATGGCATTATAAGTTTTGCCAGTTCACAGTCAGTCTGGGAACCATCTGGTATTTCTTACTGTTCCTACACAAAACCCTCCATCTCATCCTCCTGTAGCTTCTACTTATGAGATAAATGTTATCTCATCTGATACAGACAAAACTCAACAAAAACCTCAAAGAAAGAAGAAAGGTAAAGGTAAGAAAAAGAAAGATTCCTCATCACAGGATAAACAAAAAAATTCATCTTCCAATGAGAAACAAAAGCCTCAATACCCATGTTTGATTTGTAATGAGGATCACTTTACACGTGATTTTCCACACCACACTGAAGTGAATCAGTTTCATAAATCATCCAATTCTATTGTGTTGATGACCCCGTTTCCCAATCAGGAGACCCATATGGTTGCCCGGGATGCCTCTTCCTCTAACACAATTTTGATACTTTCCTCCTAAAAGTTGAAGTCTGATGTCATGGTGGCCACTCAAAATAAGGACTACAATAATACGAATCCAATGAATGGTCAAGCTACTGATCAACCTACCAGTTCGGCACCACCTTCATCTGATCTTGTTCCACCTTCGGTTCCTACAGAATTGACTATCAAGCCTCCAAAGGGTGTTATCCATAAGTCTGCTTTCAACCCTCGTTCAAGAGTCACTCAAAATTATAACGTATTTGAATATTTGGCTCAGTCTCCTTCAACTATGTCGACTCTTGAGGTGTTGCAAAATTTCCCCACCCAAAAGAAGTCCTTATTGTTAGTTAATGGATGTGTGGATCCATCGTATTCTAACCTAGTGGTTTTCTCTCATGAAAACTATACCCCTCGACTTCCGGCCCAGTTAGCTTTCATGATCGAGGTCATTTTCCATGGCAATAACATTCATTCTATTGTGGACGAGGGAGCCTCGACCTACATCATCTATCTATCTTGTTGGAAGGCGATTAGTTCACTCCAATTGAGTCAATCAACCACCACATTAAAAGATTTTGATGGAAGGATATACAAACCTTGTTGGATTTTGAACTCTCTCCAAGTGGAATTAGGGGGAAAAATAATCTTCGTTTAAGTATAAGTTATCGACAGACTTTTGGATTACAATATTCTACTGGTATGGACATGTGTTTATGCTATGGCTTCTGTCGTTTCTACTTACTTCTGTATGATTGCCTTTCCTCGTAAAGGTGGGATCATGGCCATAGATCAACTCACCTTTTTTTCCTCTAATTCCAATGTTACTGGAAGTATCCCTCTTATAGGGGAAACCCTACATTCCTATCATCATGTTGGAGTTGATTTATTGAAGGATTCATCACTTATGGGAACTTTTTCGCTCCCTCCGCCCCCCTCCTCCCATTCCTAGGTTCTCCACTTCAGTTGCTTATATCAACATGATATCATTATCTACAATCCGGGCCAATCCATGGATTGTCCTTGATGAAATTGACATCAAAAATTTTGGTGATTGAATGTCGCTTAGACCTGTTGAGCAAGATTACAAACCCATCTTCTCCGCTTGTGCAGCCCATAATTTTTCTTTGATCCATTGGGTAGATTGATCACTTGATTATGGTTCGCCCTCTAATCCTTTCTCACATACATTCTCTACTGATGAAAGCATCATGGAGATCATGATGTCAGACGATGCGTCATGGGACAAACATCATCATTGTTCCTCCTTCCCAGATGCCATTGAAGATAATAATATCAGTGGTGTGTACCTACCTAATTTTTTCGAACCCGTTACAAATTCCATTTCCATTAATGAGATCGACTCTGAAAGGAAACTTTCGAATATCGAAGAAACCATTTTTCTCAACATTTTGATTAAACCAAGAATAGTTGAAAATTTATACATCGGAGCATATTTCCCTTCATCTGAAATCGATATTTATCAGTGCCTTTTTCGCAAGTTTAGAGATCTCTCCTTGGACATATGAGGAAATGCCAGGTATTGACCCAAACATCATAGTGCACGAAATCAAGATGCATCCTGATGCCAAACCTGTCTAGTAGAACCTCCGCCTAGTCCATCCCAAGAAGGCTCTTGGCATAAAAGATGAAATCAAAAAGATTCTTCGATCTGGTTTTATATACCTCGTTCCTTTAACTAATTGGGTATTGAATGTTGTCCCTGTTATGAAGAAACAGGAAATGGTTCGAGTATGTGTCAATTATCTGGACATAAATTGAGCTTTTCCAAAGGACAATTACCCAACCCCATTTATTAACCAGATTGTTGATGACTATGCTGGTTACGAGATTTATTCATTTATGGATGGATTCTCAAGTTATAATCAAATCAACATCCTCCCAGTGAACCAATCTAATGCCTTTATTTTTCCCTGGGGTACTTTCACTTACAAAAAGCTTCCTTTTGGTTTAAAGAATGCAGGGGCCACATTTTAACATGTGATGGAAAACGTTTTCCATGGTATCAAGCACATCCTGGAACCCTATTTGGACGATCTACCTACTCACTCTAAGCATCGGGTTGATCACCTCATGAATTTACAGGCCATTTTCCTTCGTTGTAGACCTTATATCATTCAACTCAACCAACACAAATGTGTTTTCTATGTCAGTTTCAGCCGACTCCTTGGTTTCATAGTTTCGAAATAAGGAATTCGTATTGATCCTTTAAAAGTCTAGGAAATCATCAACTTGTCTGCACCCTCCACTCTTGTTCAGTTACAAAGACTCCAAGGGAAAGCCAAGTTCTTGGGGAGGTTTGTCCCTAACTACGCTGAAATGACCAAAGGATTTACTCGCTTACTGAAAAATGGGATTCCCTTCCATTGGGATGACGTTGCGTCGAAAATTTTTGATGCCTTCAAAGATGTTCTGGTTCAAACATCTCTTCTATATCCTCCCAACTATCAGCGCGATTATTTCCTATACCTTGTTTCCTCCATCTCTATTATAGCTATGGTGTTGGTCCAAGAAGATGATATGGGGAATGAACATCCCAGTTATTATCTAAGTTGGAACCTCAACGATGCTGAGATCTGATATACTTATGTGGAAAATTTAGCTTTGGCGATCGTTCAAGCCATCCATATATTTTGACATTACATCTTGCTTCGCAAAAATACGATTGTTTCATATTGAAACACTATGACATACATATTGTCACATCAAATGCTAGGGGGAAATACTCTAAGTGGATTGTTATTCTCCAAGAATTCGACCTGGAATTCATCAAATCCAAGTCAAATAAATCCTTAATTTTTGTTGAGATAATGTGCGATCTCCCTTCCCTTGATGCTACATCTACATCTGAAGATTCCATCCTAGACAAGTCATTGTTCTTGATCTCGTCATCTAACCCACGGTATGGAGATTTTATCATTTGTCTCCAGACCCAGACTGTCCATCCTAATACCTCTCGCTCAGAGCAGCGACGTATCCAGTACCAATCCTAAAATGATGTGATTATCGATGACAACCCTTACCATCACAGTATTGATACGATCTTACAGAGGTGCCTCACTCTTGAGGAGGTCGAGAAAGTCTTGAATGAATGCCACTTAGGGGCATGTAGTGGACATTTATTTGGTTACTCTACTGCACAAAAAGCCTTACACTCCGATTACCTTTTTCCCATAATTTTCGTGACTGTATGCTTGCAGTCTAGAAATGTCATGCATGCCAGATCTATGATCAAGAATTCTGCACTCTTCCTTCTCCTTTGCATCTCGTCATTGCCATTGATCCCTTTTCTAAATGGGGCACCGCTTTTATGACATGTAACACTCACTTGGTCAGGGGGCATGGCTACATTATTCTCTTTGTTGGCTACTTTACTAAGTGGGTCGAAGTGATGCCTACATTTAATAATACCGGCGAAACGGCTACGTACTTCTTCTTCAACCATGTGATTTCTAGGTTCAAATTCCACAAGCAATAGCAACGGATCATCGGAAGCACTTTCAAAATAATATGATGACCAGATTAGCTGTCAAATTGGGACTTTCATATGAAAATTCCACTCCCTATTATCCTTAGGCTAAAGAACAACTTGAGGTGATTAACAAAGTTCTTAAGACTATGCTTCAACATATGATAGGGGTCCATAAATCAGATTGGCACTTGCTTCTCTTTGCTTCTTTGTGGGTATATCAAACCTCAATTAGGACTATCATTGGATTCACACCCTTCTAGTTGGTGTATGGTCTGGAAGCGATCCTCCCCATCGAACATGAAATTCCATAGCTCAAACTAGCTATCGAACTTCTTCCCGCTACTTCTGCAGAGGAGGAGCATCTTTTACATCTAAATCGTTTGGATGAACCCTGGCACAATGCTGCATGAGCCAATGAAGCCGATAAAATATGCATTAAAACACAATATGACAAAAGTGTCAAGCCTGGAATCTTCTCAGAAGGAGATATGGTTCTCTTATATGACCAGGAGGCCAACAAGTTAGGTCGACAAAAGTTTCAACCTATGTGGTTGGGCCCATACGTTGTCAAGTGATCAGTCACTTGCAAAAGGGGCTTACGAGTTATTGCATCTCTATGGAATTCCATTGGTGCAGCCTAGAAATGGGTTGTACCTCAAAAAATACTATGCTTGATCCCATGCATGGTACACTGTGTATATATTGTTTATATGTGTGTTGAGTGTGTTTGTAGTGTGTTTTCCAGAGTTTCCCATGGTTTCTGTTGATTCCATTTACTTTTGGATTGCATATGTCAACCTCTCTCGAACTGTATATTATTTATGCCAATGGTGCTAGCCGTAGTACTCAGAACCTATCCTTTGCAACGTGGGCTATCTTTGCTCCAAATGGTGAACTAATGAGTATGCAATGGATTTGAATTGGTCGCTCGACTAACAAAATCATTGAGTATAGCATAGTGGTTGAGCTACTTTCTGATGCTATTTCACATGGTATATGTCGTATAATCATCAAGCTTGACTCACAACTCATAGTACTACAACTCGTGAACATCTATTCAGTGAGAAATCTCGCCATCCTTGGCATGGTTTTGAGAGTGCATCTTTTGGAAAAACATTTCGATTTCATAAGATATAAACATATTTCTAGACATTTGAACACATTAGCAGATGCCCTAGCTAATTTTGTTTTAGACCAACATTTGAAAAGAATTTAAATAACTTTCAATTCAAATTCATATTGAAAGAAGAATAGGAACTAGGAAACACTATATATATATATATATATATATATATATATATATATATATATATATATATATATATATATATATATATAAATATATATATATATCTAAAGTTTTGTTTTACAAAATGTGTGCCCCAAGACACATATGGCTACATCTTCCATATAAAAACTATATGTAAAACATATAATTATAAAAATTAGTGATGCTCATGATAAAATGACACTGCACGAGCTATCTTGTGCGTTAATCAACCAATACGACTAGGCACTCTGATTGTGTGCCACTGAAGTTGCAATGGAAGTTGATTGACAACAGTCTCATCAATTCCATGTGTCATTCCTTCCATGTGGCGCTCCACCTCTAATAGGATCTCTACTACATCTAGATCTTGTAGCACATCTCGTCCTATCGCAACGGCATGTACTAGTCCCACTACCTCCTCCTGTGGTTGTCTCTCTATGCGATGGAGATATGTAGCACCCACTGGTCAAACAGGACCAATATCTACATGAAAAAATCAAATAGTTCAGTCTCTAGAACATCAAAAACACAAAAAATAAATCATAAAAATTTCAAAAACTTAATGTTTGAAGTATCTTATCTGAAGCATCCCATTTCTCACTCTCAGGAAACTCAAGCTCAGGATCATCATGGAAATCCATCCCCAGATAATGATAATCATCAATGATGATGAACTTCCTATGTAGCCATCCAAAGAAGGTTGGTGAAAAGTTGATCATTGATGGGCTTGCATGTCGGCTCATATGGTCTATCCACCTCCTCATCCATGGGGTCCTCAGATCGATGGGATCAAGTACAATCTGTTGAGGCTATAGTAGTGGCACCCGCTCTAGAGAAAAAGAGACTAAAATTGCTCCATAACCAAAGTTCTTCAACTTCCCCTCCTTTTCTTTAGTAATAGGTTCCTTCAAATTGACCAAGACACCCTCACTCCAATTGAATACTATCGACTCTAGACATTCTATCCCATACTGCATGTAAGATTTATTCACTTCATGTAGTTTCAAGTTGCCTGCAAATCTTGCAATAATGAACAAGATCATTCTCAGAGGTAATTGGGTTACATCCTTTCTGTTGATATTCCCATCTCTAGTAGGAAGGGCTCAAGTCTACAATAGGTAGCGATATAGTCTTTCTCCATCTCACCTCTAAGTCTTCCACCTAGAAGAGAGACTGGAGCACCTCGCTTTGACAATCCAATCATAAAGTAAATATCCTCTATTTGTATCTTGAGAAGATTCTCGCCAAACCTGAATGCATATGCCTGTATGTCCCATGAATGGACGAGGTATTTTAACAACTCCATTTGTTGCCTCATACCAGGAAACCAGAATAATTTCAATAACCCACAACTTTTTAGTGCCTCGATGATAGCCAAGTCATTTTTTGCATTCAAATCTTGTTCTTCATGTTCTCTTTCTTACCAGACGAATTCCATTTTGTACTAATGGGTACCTGAAACATCAACAAGTGATCCATTAGGCTCTTTCCCATACAAAAAACTTGACAAAATTTGAGGCAAAATTGAAAAAGAACTTAGGAAAATGTGCCCAATGCACCCCAGTAGTGTCTACTAGAGAATTGAACCTTTGCTTATAGTGTATCCCTACCTAGGTGCAAAGCAGTTTTCAACAAGGTGGGGGTGCGTTGGTCCCAGGGCATTTTTTATGAACCCCAAGGGCCTCAAAACCCTAAAATTTTTGCATGAAATCACAAAAATGGATCGTGGAAAGATAGAGAAAGGTTTCAGTTCCTACCTAGAAGCGATGAAACTTGAAATGGTTCCCTAGAATGGCCACAATCAGTTGCAAATGATCAAGGGAAAAAGGGATCCAAATACTCATTGTTTGAGGTAAAATGTGAAATGGTAAAAATGACAAGTCATTTTGAATATTTATGGTCATTTTCTCATTATTTTATTCATTTGTAATGTTTTGACCTATATATGCTTCATTTTTACTATGAAATAGGTATGTTTAATCCTTCTTGTGGTGTTTTGAGTAGGTCGACAGCTGTTAGCAGGTTTTCATTATGTTTGAACATGTTACTTTGATCACAGAGTATATTTTTATCTCCTTTTCAGACTCTTTAAACCCACGAAAAAGGAACCCCCTTGGAGTACTCTTTTAGCTCTTTTCAGACTCCAAAAATATGAAAAGATTTTCAAGCACTTGTCTTTTCAAACTCGTAAAAATAAATGAAAAGAAATCTACTCAGTATAAGTTTAACCCTTTTCCAGACTGAGATAGACTAGCTACGAAAAGGGAACACCTTAGTTGAATATGGCTAAGAGGTTCTCTTGGGTATTTTTTCTACCTTTTCGGGCCTAAGGGACTATCTACGAAAAGGGACATCTAGAGTTTTCTTTTTTGCCTTTTTTTTCAAACTCTCTAAACATGGAAAATATGTTGAGTTTTACCTTCACTGGACTCGTTAAAACATCAAACAGTGATGGACTTGTCGAACATGACAAGGTCGAACCACTCTTTCTTAGGGTCCATTAAATATACTCGGAGGGGTTCATCAGAGGGATGGACTTATAGATCAAGCATATGTTATCCTCCTCAAGATTGTTAAAAGGTAAAGAGGTATTTGTTGGAAATAATACTGAGAGGGGGGGTGAATCAGTATTATCAGATTAGATAAAACTTTTCAATTTCATACTCAGAAACATATACGCGACTTCAGTTAAGTGAACCCGTGTGTACACGCGACTGTGTCTAATGCAACTAGCGTATATCCAGAGATCTTATGATTGAGTTAATCTTATCTTCAGTAAATGCATCAGAACATTATTAAGCATATTAACAGTAAACAGGTGCAGTATAACAGAACAGATCATCACACAAATGCCACACACATGAACACCATGATATAAGGTGGAAACCCAATGTGGGTGAAAACCACCTGCTGCAATTTGTCTCTTTCTTCTTTAATGAGAACTTCTTTTACAATGTACTGGTGCAGTCCTTTACCAGCACGCAGGCTACAACCTGCAGAGGGCTACAACCCTCTTAGCTCTTGTACTAGCCGATCCATTTACTAGTACGTAGGTGCCTACCTACAGAATGCTTCTTTACTCGTTTTCCAGCTGCTAGTGGAAGGGAGCTACAACCCCCTGGCTCTTGTACTGGCTGATATGTTTACCAGTACGTAGGTGCCGGCCTACGATCTACCCGGGACCATGTTTCATACATTTTCATACTAGATCCATAAGACAATCATTATTGTAGTACAACCTGCATCATCAATCACTGAAACACCCAATTCTGAATCATTGTAACCCTGTCAACAATAACCAGACAATCATAGCAACAACCAGATCCAGCTCCATATTCAAATATCATACTTCACATTGTATACGCTACTTGGATGACCCCAACCTGCGTGTATACGCTCTTTTACCAAAACCAACTCGCGTACAGATCTATAAATTCAACCTTAAAACTCTGCAGCTATATCAGACATCAAAGCATACCCAGATCATAATAATAAACATGCGTCAGTAGATCTAGTCTATCCAGAGTCAAACCATATGAAGATAATCATTCCAAGCCTTGAGATCTCGTTCCATCATTCATCATCCTCCACATGGGTGAAACCTTGGTTCAGATCACCAACCCATAACCAGCACTTGGATCACACACTTTCTCAGATCTTCATCACTCACACTTGCACACTTTGGCCTAGTGATCTTCTCCTTATATAGCCTTAGGCCTTGCTCAATACCAAGAGCCAAAACCATAGTAACACAATACCATCAACCTCAAAACTAGGGATCAACACGTCCGTCGAGACGCCATGGTCCAAAACCATAGGCACAACTTCCAAGGACTAACTGCCACTGACCAAAGGTACGTTTTCACATGTACGCGCTTTTACTGAAGCCAACCTGCGTGTACACGCTGATTCTCCTTGCTGAAACTGTGTATATCTCTTTCTTGTCCTGCTGTACTGAGATCTGTCCACTAGTTAAGTTGTCATCACCTGTACCAGTCTCTGAGCACCTGTACCAACCTCTGAGTGAGTTGCCATCAAGGACAACACTTGAATCATAATGCCAACAATCTCCCCCTTTGGACTTGATGGCAACCACCACACCAAGTCACTCTCCCCCTTTGACATCAAGGGCAAAGGGTGGACCAAGATATTCTCTTCCTTGGTATACCTTCTGCTGTCCATACTCCCCCTGAGTACATGCTGAAATCTCCAAATGTGCTCCCCCTTTGTGTATGCCAAAGTGTACCAATCTATCCATCCTGCTCTTGCTGAATTGTGCTGTTCATGCTCCCCTTGACTGTAGGCAAGATCTGCAAAAGATGTTCTTCAAGAAGAACAAAGACTTATACATCATAGAGGACCTTCCTATCACCAAAAGACTCAACATACATTCATCACACCAACCTAGTGGGATATACCAATATTGACTCATCCACCTAACCATGTGAAGATACATGATAATACATGAACATTTCATCATTCATCCCAGGCATAGTGGGGAAACCAACATAGCCGTAACCATATAGCCTTACATGACCTTGACATCATAAAAGAGATACATGACATAGTGAAAATATCTAGACCAAGACTTATGAAAGCCACCAACAGCATCATGATCTGTACCATAAGCATCAGCCTGCAATACCATTCCTAAACAGTAAGATGTATCATTTAGCTTCATAGACTTTATCAACACCTTCTAACCATAATGCCAACAATGCATTATTCGAAGAATATTCTCCCCCTGAGTGTAAGCCAACCATGACTGAACCTGGGTCTGTTCTGCTGCCCTTTCTTCATATACGCGACTTTGCAGCCTGTAACTCGCGTATATACGCGACTTGTCTTCATGAAACTTGCGTATGAGAATCAGAACACTGAAGTTCTATACCTTCAGCTCCCCCTGAGTCTGTTATGTCTGTGCTGTGCTGAGTACCATGTGCTGTGCCACATCTTTCTGACTGAACTTCCTTCTTCTTCCATATCTTCACGCATGTTGATGATTTCTTCTTATCATGAGCTTTGTTCCTGCAATCTCTTGCTTTATGTCCAAACTTGTTACATGCATAGCATCTTACATGTTTCATATTCCTCTTGTAGCAATCAGCAGCTTTGTGGCCAAACATATTGCAAGAAAAGCAATATCCATTAAAGTATCTTGAATGTGATGATCTTTCTGCATGATGGTCTTGAAACCGTCTTCTTCTACATATGGCTGCAACATGTCCAAGATTATGACATACATAACATTCAACATTATTCAGTGGAGGAAATAATCGTCTATCACGTCCATAGTTAGGAGTAGAGAATCTTCCTTGAGGAATTTCTTTCCTTGGTTGTTCCTTTTTGGGCATTTCAGATTTCTCATTAGAGTTTCTTGCCTCACCTTGTGAACTAGATTCACCTTCAACATATTCATGAAAACCAAGACCAGTCTTGATAGCAGGAGATCTTTGACTACTAAGAATATCATCCAAGACTTTAGAGCTATCTTGAAATCGTAAAAGCTTATCCTTTTCTTCTAATTTGCTTTTCAAGATATTTACCTCAACTTGATGTTGTTCTTCTTTTTCAAGACATTGCTTCTTCAAGGTCTCTTCAGCTTTCCTTCCTTCATCCAACTGATGCCTTAGTTTGAGGATCTCGTTTTCTTGCTCTTTATTCAGTGCTAGCAGCATTTCTCGAACTCTGGAGGCACATTCCAAATGATCTTCTAATCTGATGATTTCTTCTTTGAGGGTATTCTCCCTTTTGCTAGGTAGATCTTGTTGATCTATGATTTGATCTGACGCTTCATTTGCTTGTCTATCTTCAATCTGAGGTGCTTCTGGATCTGAATACTTGCTTCCACACAACGACAGGTTGTCATTGTTCTTTTGAGCTGTCTTCTTCTTCTGACGTGCTTTCTTCCCCATTGTTCTACGAATCTCCTTCAAGCGATCAAGCTTCTCTGAAGGACCTGCTCCGATACCAATTGTTGGAAATAATACTGAGAGGGGGGGTGAATCAGTATTATCAGATTAGATAAAACTTTTCAATTTCATACTCAGAAACATATACGCGACTTCAGTTAAGTGAACCCGCGTGTACACGCGACTGTGTCTAATGCAACTAGCGTATATCCAGAGATCTTATGATTGAGTTAATCTTATCTTCAGTAAATGCATCAGAACATTATTAAGCATATTAACAGTAAACAGGTGCAGTATAAAACAGAACAGATCACACACAAATGCCACACACATGAACACCATGATATAAGGTGGAAACCCAATGTGGGTGAAAACCACCTGCTGCAATTTGTCTCTTTCTTCTTTAATGAGAACTTCTTTTACAATGTACTGGTGCAGTCCTTTACCAGCACGCAGGCTACAACCTGCAGAGGGCTACAACCCTCTTAGCTCTTGTACTAGCCGATCCATTTACTAGTACGTAGGTGCCTACCTACAGAATGCTTCTTTACTCGTTTTCCAGCTGCTAGTGGAAGGGAGCTACAACCCCCTGGCTCTTGTACTGGCTGATATGTTTACCAGTACGTAGGTGCCGGCCTACGATCTACCCGGGACCATGTTTCATACATTTTCATACTAGATCCATAAGACAATCATTATTGTAGTACAACCTGCATCATCAATCACTGAAACACCCAATTCTGAATCACTGTAACCCTGTCAACAATAACCAGACAATCATAGCAACAACCAGATCCAGCTCCATATTCAAATATCATACTTCACATTGTATACGCTACTTGGATGACCCCAACCTGCGTGTATACGCTCTTTTACCAAAACCAACTCGCGTACAGATCTATAAATTCAACCTTAAAACTCTGCAGCTATATCAGACATCAAAGCATACCCAAATCATAATAATAAACATGCGTCAGTAGATCTAGTCTATCCAGAGTCAAACCATATGAAGATAATCATTCCAAGCCTTGAGATCTCGTTCCATCATTCATCATCCTCCACATGGGTGAAACCTTGGTTCAGATCACCAACCCATAACCAGCACTTGGATCACACACTTTCTCAGATCTTCATCACTCACACTTGCACACTTTGGCCTAGTGATCTTCTCCTTATATAGCCTTAGGCCTTGCTCAATACCAAGAGCCAAAACCATAGTAACACAATACCATCAACCTCAAAACTAGGGATCAACACGTCCGTCGAGACGCCATGGTCCAAAACCATAGGCACAACTTCCAAGGACTAACTGCCACTGACCAAAGGTACGTTTTCACATGTACGCGCTTTTACTGAAGCCAACCTGCGTGTACACGCTGATTCTCCTTGCTGAAACTGCGTATATCTCTTTCTTGTCCTGCTGTACTGAGATCTGTCCACTAGTTAAGTTGTCATCACCTGTACCAATCTCTGAGCACCTGTACCAACCTCTGAGTGAGTTGCCATCAAGGACAACACTTGAATCATAATGCCAACAGTATTAACCAGTATGGTTGGGGAAATTGGGAAAACAAAGGATTCAATTTTTATAATGGGAGCGAGTCGCTCTTTAACATGACACTCTTCCACTTCATCTATTTGGCTGTTGGGTTGGGTAATATGCTTGTCTTTTGGTTATCATACCATTTTTAGAGCCTCCATTTCAATTTTGGGTCAATGTTTCCAACTCCATTCAGTTTCACTGGTGTGTTCAAGAGAATTCATTCAGTTGATCTCTGCTACAATACTCTTAAGCCTTCATTTCATGTTTTCCTTTCCTGATCTAGTTCCATATCAGCATCATTCTAATCATTTTGTCTCAATCATCATACCCATTTTGTGTTGTTGATGGGGGATACAAGGCCCTCCCGTGACAGGTCACTCCTTGTCGACATCAACACATCATTCAGGAAGTTGACTTAGAAACACCCCTTGGTACCTTGGTGCTTGCATACATCAATGGAAAGTTTCCTCGTTCTCGGTGATACGTTTACATCAATGGTCTTCGACTGAAATATTTTTTGTGGTGTTCAACATCAACTCATTTATTCAAACCATACAGATTGTACTATGGTTCCTTGAGATCCATTAACATCATTAGTGGTTTCTCTCATGTCTATTAACAACTTATATCAATGGTCGATAATTAGATGGTGTCTACCATGTTTGACTCCAGCTCATTGATTCACATGGCTAGACTCATACTTTCATTGGTTATGTGAATGATATAGAAGACCTCCTATCTAGTTTCATCCATCTGGGCTATGATTTTAGGATTATACATAGATCACAATGTATGGTGGTCGTGATCATATTGGCAGTCATCCATTCATTGGTCCTTCAATTGCATCTGTGGATGAGTCATTTGATCATTGTACATGTTATGTTAGCTTATGAGATGAGTATGGGTATGCCTCCCTCAGCATACAAAGATTTCATGTTCTAAAGGTATTATAACAGATGAAGCTCCCCAGTTGTCCTTGATCCCTACTTGTCGCAAGGTAAAGTACTTCAGTTATTCATCATCATCTTTGACTTTTCTCTTTAGGGGGGATTTTGTTATAGGCCATTTTGCCACATTCGATCAGTGAGCCTCCTAATGGGATCAATCAACATCCTATTCCCCCTTTTCACCATATTTCACAAATACCTAAGCATGTACCTCTCATTTCCCGGGATTTGAGCCCTAAACTACTTCATCTAAGATAGTTTGAGGACCAATCCTCCCTGTAAGGACCAATGCTTCCTATAATCCTATTTGGGTGTGTTCACCAGCAGGTTGCTCCACTGTGGCCTGCATTGGTCACCAGCATGTTGCTCCCCTTTGCACCTGCGTTGGTTCTAGAAATCTAGGAGAATGATCGGGATTCAGAAGCTTCACCTTCTAGGAGTTTCCAGAAGTTGTTAGAACTACTTACCTTGGATAAATCATTCGGATCCTATCCATCCCTACATTGGAGTTTTCACCACTTATCCTTTGATCATATCGCACCATCAAAGGTGTATCTCTTTCCCTAGAATGGTAATTGGATAAGAACTCATAACTTACCTTGCTTCTCTATATATTTCTAGCTTACTATGAGGTCGTGGGTTGGATTTTGGAGAATAATTATGCCCTTATGTTGTTGCAGTGAGTGGTCATCATTTCATGCATTTAAGGTGATTGGAGGTGCATATTGTGACAAGGAAAGGATAATTCAACAACTAGGAGGATCTCTTCTGCAAGATCAACTGCTACTTATAGTTGTAATCTCCTTCCATTTATAGTAATGCAATGAATTCATTGTTTTCCTATATATGATGTTGTTTCATATATTTCAATACCATGTTGATCTATTGAATGGAGTACTTAGATGATATTGCATACATCTTGTAGTTTCTTGGCTTGTGTTATCTTATTGTGCATGTTCTAATTTTGGAAATTAGAGCTGAAATTGGGGCTTCCAAGCTAAAGAAGGAGTGAAGCATGTGAAGGAATCTAGGTAGGCCTCACTCCATTATATATTTACTTTAAGGAAAATCATTGGGTTCCTTGTCTCTATATTGTTCTAGATTAGCCACTGACCTAGGGGAGATACTTTTGTTCCCAATCGTAGATGATGTATAACATTATACTTTAAATCCCTGAGGTTGCTAAAAACATACCTTTTCCTTGTACTTAGAAATGCTTCCATCCACTTCATTATTTAACTTAAAAAACCATTTTGAATAGACGATACACTTTCTCATAGGTCTCAGTACAATATCACATACATCATTCTTCATAATCGATTCATTTTCTTAGGACATGGCGTCCTTCCAAACTTGTCCTTTCACAACCACTCCATTCTTCTTGGAATTATCATCGTTCTTGTTCCTGCTAGAGGGGAATGGTCCCCTCTACTTCTTTTTGCTTCAATGCCATAGCTCACTTTGATAATTAGTGTCATGGACCATTCCTAGTATAGGTATCCCATTAAATCTATAGAGTCCTTGAACTCTAGATACCAATGTGAATGTATGCCTCTTGTGTGATTATTCAGACCATGTGAGGAATTTACCTTTTATGAAGGCTACTCTCATACCTTTGTCTTCCAAAGAAAAAATAGATACCAATTTCTTCTTTAATTCCAGAACATACATTACATCATGAAGGATAATATATTCACTACAATGCAAATGGAATTTGATAGAACCAAAACCTTTCACTGGATATGTAGTGTTGTCCCCAAGAATAATCTTTAACCTTGTCTCCCTCTCAACCAGATTTGAGAGGACTTTTTTATGCCCAAACAAGTGTATAGAATCCCCACTACATACTATCCATCTATCATACGAATCTAGAGGAAAAGAACTACAAAGGGCTGAAATAAGACTATATTCATATTGACTAGTAGTTACATTACTTTCATACCTGTATTTCCTTGAATTATTTTGAGGATGAGGACTTTCTTCATGATCATACAAAGAATATCTTCTTCTTAAATCATCTCTTCCTCTTTTATCATATTACCTTATCCTATCATCACCTCTTCTTCTATCATCGCTTCTTCTTCTATCATTGTACCTATTGTTGTTGAAGCTTCAGTCGGATCTTGGAGCATCTCTCTTTCTCGAACAATCTCAGGCATAATGACCACACTTATGGCAATTGTAGCATTCAATATACATTAATATTCTATTAGAGACCTTTGACTTGGGAGATAACCTATGTGAACAAGATGGTCTTCCTTTTCCCTTTTTCATCTTGTCTTGAGTAACAAATGTAGCGGGCTCTCCTTCTTCATGCTTTTGAATTCTCCCTCTATCAATCATGTATCAATCATCCTAGTATCCTCTTGAGTACATTTACCAGCGATCTCATCTAATGTTAGGAATACATTATTGTTTCTTAGAGTACTAATGAAGGTTTCTCAAATAGAAGGAAGACCTCTAAGAGTAATCAATACCAACTCCCTATCATATACTTGTTCACCTGCATCTTGCAATTGATCCCTTAAGCATGATACCCTTGTAATATAGGATTGTATAGATTCTCCCTTATTCATATTCATCTCTTTGATTTGATTCATCAAAGAGAGGATGTGATTAAGGTTTTTTACCTCATACATCTCGACCAGCTTATCATACATATCCTTAATTAGACGCCTTCAAGTTACCAACGTAAACAAGCAAATGATCTTGGAAACCATCAATGATAATTTTCTTATCTTTGAGATCACCTTTCTTGTACCTGGATTTGATAGCAGAAAAATCATTTTCTATAAGCTTACGTACCTTCCCTTACACATGCTCCAAAACATTTTTGTCATCTAGTATAACTTCCAACCTGATCTTCCAAGCAAAAAATTTAGATGAGTCACACTGTTGAAAATGGAAACAAGAAATGATAAAAATATAAATGCTAAAAATAGCATTGCTATAAATAACAGTTCGGGTACCAGTGTTGGACACAGCAACAAGGAATGAAAAATGGAAGTGCTAAAAATAGCATTGCTATAAATAGCATTTCGAGTTCGATTCCAATTTTAGTTAGTCCCTGAACTAAAATTGAAAAGTAAAATTCGAATTTGATCTTAGCAACTGTTTGTAAAATAATTAATTAATTCATCTTGAGTTAATTAGTTGTAGAAAATCAAACATGAAGTCTATGTGGGGACATGCAACAGTTTCTCCATTGATTGATGAATTTATCCCTTAGTTAAAGAGATAAGGATGAGTTGTAATATTGAGTTTTAATTAGTTGGCTCAGTTAACTAAGTCAAGTCTAGTTAGATTAATTCAAACAGTTTGTTGAATTAACTGTGAGTTCAATTAGTTAATGCATGCATGCATGTAACTGCTGCACTTCAGATAACTGAATATTCTCTCATAAATAACTCATGCATGTCAATTCAAATAGAGACCCAGGTTAGATCAGAGGAAGGGACAATGTACTATCAGTTGGAGGAATTTTCCTATATAGGAAACTCATCCATGCAGAAGGAATTATATCCTTCTGGTTTTTGCAGTTATTTATGAGCCAAGTGAGCAGTGTGAGGTGGGAATTCACACAAGTAGAAGCACTGGACCCCAGGAAAAACTGTGCAAGGAAATAGGAGGCTTGGAGGGCAGAGGAGAAGGTTTGTGTGAATCCTTTAACTGTCTATGAGCATCAGATGGATTGCAGAGAGAGCAGGATAGCTTGTGAGTTGATTCTTTTTGTAATCTGAACATATTTCCACTTGTATGATAATACAGAGATTGGGGTTTTAGGTTGAGGCCTTCCCCGGGTTATTCTTCTGTGTTCATGTGTGATTGATTTCTCATTCTCAGTTATATGTGTTCTCATTTATCTTTCTCATATTCGATTAAGCTTCCGCAAAGTTTGTTATAGAAGTAGATCTTGTATTTTTCTTTAGTATATTGCATAATCTGTTGATCTATAGTGGGAATTTCTACATGGTATTAGAGAAAAGGTGATCAAAGTAGAGAACTGTATACAAGAAGGGAGAAGTTCGAAGTTTGAGGTTCCTGAATATAGAAATCGAGTTCTTACCACATCTCAATTTCACCAATGGCGTTCAACGATTTAAGACTCGAATATGCCCTTGATGATAGCTTGAATTATATAGCTTGGAAGGATCGCATGGAAGCAGTATTAGAGGATAACGGTCTAAAGGACTTCATTGATCAAGAAGTCCCCAAGCTGATTGATGCTACATAATTGGTGGAATGGAAGATATGTGTGGCTAGAGAAAGGAGAATCCTCTTGGAGGGAGTTCGAGACCACATTGTCTCAAGCCTCCATGGGAAGGAGACACCATTTTTGATGTGGAAAACATTGAAAGATCTATATCAGAACAGCAGCGATCAGAGGAAGCTAGCGCTAAAAGACAAGCTTCGGAAAATCAAGTGTGAAAAGGGAAATTGTTGGCATTATGATACAGATTTGGCACTATGACACATGTGTTGTCCTTGATGGCACCTCACTCAGATGAAAGATCACAATTCAGACTCACAGAATGAAGAAAGAAAGGTATACATAGGTTCCCCATTGACCAAGCCACGTGTACACGTGGGTTCGCAGACCAAAAGGCGTGTATAGTGTACACATGCACTTTCACAGAATGAAAGGCACATACATGTTGGAAAATTTAGTTTTGGTCCATGGTATTTTTATCCATGGTATTGGTCCAAGGTATCTTGTCCGAACTGTTGACCCCAGGTATTTGGTCCAAGGTATTGGTTCAAAGTGGTTTTGGACCATGGTATTGAGTAAGGCCTAAGACTATAAAAGGAGGAGAAGATCATTAGGCAAAGGTACTCAAAAATTGAATATCTGATGAAAAGCAAGATCCAAAATACAGGTTATTAGGTTATGGTGCATAGTTGGATCTGAATCAAGGATGAACCTTAGCACTTGATGAAGGATAAGATCTAATAATCGGTCAAGATCTTAAGGCTTGAATAGAAGTATCTTTGTGTGGTTTTTGATCTTTTATCTGAATCACTGGCACATGTTGCAATCTGTAAATATGATGATCTGGGTATAACTGACATCTGTAATTGTTGTAAAGTTTAAATTATCATTTACAGATCTGTACGCAGGTTCACTTTAGAAAAGGTGTGTATACACACTGGTTCTGCATATCAAAACAGCGTATACACAGGTTCGCCTTGAGATAACGGCATATCTACGCAGGTTCGACACATTGAAGTAGCATATACCTAATAAAATATGCTTTAGCTACTTCTGTTTGTTGTTGCAATGTTCTTGGTTTTGGCTTAGGTTCTGGTTACTGTTACTGTATTCTGGTTACAACATTCTGAGAAGTGATTGATTGATTCAATTTTGCTTGGTGCAAAGGAGATTGATTGATGCAGATATATTTGATGTTTGATTGATTTTATTGATGGATCCAGTCTGAAAATTCATGAAATGTGGTCCCTGGAAAAAAAGAGAAGGTTGTAGCCTCCTGTAGGCTAGCACCTACGTACTAGTAAACACATCAGCTAGTACAAGAGCTAGGGGGTTGTAGCTCCCTTCCAGGAGAAGCTGGAGAATGAGAGAAGGTTGTATCCTTCTGCAGCTAGAAGCCTACGTACTGGTATAGACTGCACCAGCAAAAAATTGTAAAAAGAAGTTTCTTATTAAAAGAAGATAGAGACGATTGCAGCAGGTGGTTTTCACCCACATTGGGTTTCCACCTTATATCTTGTGTTCATGTGTGTGGTTGTCTGTTCTATTTTTACTGCACCTAGTTACTGTTTATATGGTTCTGATGCACAGATTAAAGATCAACATATGATGAATTAACTAAGTTATAACTTTGAAGGGTATACGCTAGTTGCCTTAAATACAGTTGCATATACACGCAAGTTTGATTAACTAAAGTAGCATATATAAATCTGAAATGAGATATTATTGACTTGCTAATACTGATTCACCCCCCCCAGTATTATTTCCAACAATTGGTATCAGAGCAGGTCCTTCAGAAGAAGCTTGATTGCTTGAAGGAAGATCTATCATCATGAGTAACTACGAAAGATAGGGATCCATTAGACCACCAATATTTGATGGGAGCAACTTCATTTATTGGAAGGTAAGAACCACAGCCTATCTTCAATCTCTTGGAACAAATGTCTGGGAAATCGTGGAAAGAGGATATACATTTCCATCAGCAATTCCTACAGATACGGCAGGTAAAAATCAATATGAAACCAATGCCAAGGTTGTCAATACATTATTGGGGAGTCTGTCACAATCAGAATTTGTCAAAGTTATGCAGCTCAAAAGCGCCAAAGAAATATGGGACAAGATCATTCTAAGCTATGAAGGAGACAATCAGGTAAAACATGCAAAACTGCAATCTCTAATAATTCAATATGAAACTCTCAAAATGCACAATGATGAAAGTATAGATAATTACTTCTTACGTATAGATGAGATTGTTAATTGCATGAAGAACTTGGGTGAATAGATAAAATAAGTCACTTTAGTTGAAAAGGTTTTAAGATCCTTGTCTACTAATTTTGAATCAAAAGTTTATGTTATAGAAGAAAAGCAGGATCTTCAGAGTATCACTATGACACAGCTGCATGAAATCTTAACTACTTTCGAAATGAGAAAAGGAGGTCCATCAGACATGAGAGAATCCACGTTCAAAGCTTCAAGAAGAGAATAACTCAATGAATCAGGACATATTTCAAAAGAAGAGGAAGAAGCAAACTTTGTCAAGAACCTTCAATGGGGTTCTAGAAGATTCGGAGGTAAACTACCTTTCAAATGTTTTGCTTGTGGAAGAGTCTATCACTATGTTGCCAAATGTCCTCATAAAGATAAGCTTGACAAAGGTAAGGAATCAACAAAATGGAATAGAAAACAAAGTGTAAGTAAGAAGAGCTACTATACGCATGAAGATAGCGATGGTTTATCAAATAGTGATGGAGATAATAATGACTATAGAATTCTGATGGCTTTTGAAGATGATGATTTCTTGGATGCTTTAGATGAAGATAATCTTTATGAAGAAATCTCTAAACTCAAAATATATTTATAAGAAAAGAATATGATTATAGATACTCTGACATTCCAACTTGCTGAAAGAGAAAAACACAATGAAAAACTAGAATGTGAAATTGTGGGTCTAAGGAAAGATATTGAGAAAACAAAAGCTCTCAATCTCAGATTTTCTAAAGGATCAGAAACTTTAGATGAAATTATCAAAGTGCAGTGTTCTCCTCTGATAAAGATAGGTCTTGGATATACTGAAGAAGCATCTCAAGCACAGAAGCCGTCAACCTCCACTAAAAGCTATCTTGATGCAGCAAAGAGCAGTGAACAGTTTGATAATCATCAGCAAAGGCATAAAGCAGTTCACCAAGTAAATCGGGTTCAATCTACTTCAAGGATGAACAGAAGTTACAACCAACCTCAGGTAAATCATACTCAATTTGCTTCAAGAATGAATGTCATTGGAAACTACAATCACCATGTCTATAGATTCGATAATCGCAGGAACTTCTTTAATGGCCATTGTTTTTCATGTCATAACTTTGGACACAAAGCTACTCAATGTGTTGCCTACAAGACCATCATGACTAGAGAAGCATGAAATCAAAGGAATGTGACAGGGATCATGAAAAGGACCTACAATAACTTTTCGCTTCTTGAAAATGAAATAGAATGCTCTATCTATAACAACTTTGGTCATGAAGATACTGAATGCAAGGGTAAATTTCGGGAAACATCTCAGAAGGAGAAAACTTCATTGAGTCCCAAAATATGGAGAAAGAAAGAACCACAAACAGAAAGATGTGGTATAGCCTTGTATGTAGAAGGACAAGAAAATCAGTGGTACATCGATAGTGGATGCTCGAAACACATGACAGGTGATAAAGAAAAACTTCAGTCATACAATGCCTTAGAAAAGGAAAAGAAGGTCTCATTTGGAAATGACACTTCTGCTGTCATAAAAGGTAAAGGTTCTGTTCTCTTAAAAGAAAAGGTTAAAGTTGGGAATGTTATGTATGTTGATGATCTAAAGCATAACCTATTGAGTGCCAGTCAAATGTGTGATCAGGGAAATGAAGTAGTATTTCGATGAAATGGATGTGTTGTTCATGAGCTTGATACAGGAGAAACCGTGATCAAAGGCATAAGAACTCCAAACAACTTATACATACTCAAGGGAGAACAACAATAATGTTATCTAAGCAAAAATCATGAACATTGGCTATGGCACAGAAGATTGGGGCATCTTGAACTTGTTCATACTGATTTATGTGGTCCATCAAGGAAAAATTCACCTCGTGGAGAAGAATACTTTATATTGTTCATTGACAATTTTTCCAGAATGTGTTGGATAAGACTTCTAAATCATAAAGATGAAGCATTTGAAAAGTTCAAAGCCTTAAAAGCTTTGGTTGAAAATGAATCAGATCACAAAATCAAATGCCTCAGATCTGATCGAGGAGGGGAATTTACCTCATATGAATTCTTCAACTTTTGTGAAGAACATGGAATAAAAAGAGAATTCTCCACTGCAAGGACTCCTCAGCAAAATGGAGTGGTAGAAAGGATGAACAGAACTGTTCAACAAATGGCTCATGCCATTCTAGATGAGTCTGGAACTCCTGCAACCTTCTGGGGTGAAGCTGCATTTGTTGCCGTCACTATCCTCAACAAAGCAAATGTTCGGGTAAACAACACTCAAACTCCACATGAACTTTGGTATGGTAAGACTCCTACTATAAAATACTTCAAAGTTTTTGGAAGCAAATGTTACATCAAAAGGACTGATGAAAAACTTCGCAAGTTTGAACCTAGAGTAGATGAAGTCATTCTCCTTGGTTACTCTTCCCGAAGTAAAGGATATAAGTGTTATAATAAAAGACTGGGAAAATTATTGAAAGCATTGATGTTGTGGTTGATGAAGTAGGCAAAAATCCAAAGTAGGTAAAAACCAAAGAGTGTGAAGAAAATGAGGATTATCCTTCCACATCAAATCAGACTAATTTTGAAGAAGAAGAAACTAATGAAGCACCAGAAGAACAAATAATGGCAGAAGAAAATACTTTATCTAGGTATGTTTAGAAAATTCATCCAGAGACTCAAATTTTTGGACAAAAAGAGGCAGGTGTGTAGACAAGAAGAACTATTACAGAAGCTTCAAGCTATCTAGCATTGCTTTCCTCCATCGAACCTCAAAATGTAAATGAAGCATGCAAAGATGAATGTTGGGTCAAGGCCATGAATGAAGAACTTGAGCAAATTGAAAAGAATAATACTTGGGAATTAGTTCCTAGACCTCATGATAAGAATATCATAGGAACCAAATGGATATTTAAAAACAAGCTGAATGAAAATGGTGAAGTTATCAAAAACAAGGCTAGACTTGTTTGTAAAGGATATGCTCAACAAGAAGGTATAGATTTTGAAGAAACTTTTGCACCTGTTGCTAGACTTGAAGCCATAAGAATGTTCCTTGCTCTTTCTAGCTTTCAGAAATTCAAAGTATACCAAATGGATGTAAAATATGCCTTTCTTAATGGAGACTTAGAAGAAGAAGTATATATTGAGAAACCAGACGGATTCATCCTTGGAAATGATCCAAAACTTGTATGCCAACTCAGAAAGGCTCTCTATGGTATAAAACAAGCTCCAAGGGCTTGGTATTACCGTCTTGACAAATACCTCCATCAACAAGGTTTTTCAAAAGGATCAGCTGATAGCAATCTATATACAAAGATTGATAATGATAAATTGCTAATACTTGTAGTGTATGTTGATGATATCATTTTTGGTAGTAATAAAGAAGCCATGAGTCAAAACTTTACTTTGGTAATGCAGCAAGAATTTGAAATGTCCCTGTTTGGTGAGCTCACATATTTTCTCAGCCTACAAGTTCAACAAAATAAAAATGGTATTTTTCTATCACAAACCAAGTATCTCAAACAGATCTTGAAAAAATACGGCATGGAAGATTCTAAACCAGTACGTAACCCCATGGTAACGGGATGTAGTTTCAACTCAAATTATGAATCAGCAGTAGTACATCAACCAACCTACAGATCCATGATTGGCAGTTTTCCTTATCTAACAGGTACCCGACCAAACACCATGCATGCAGTGGGAATAGTTGGAAGATTCCAAGCAAATCCAAAGGAATCACACCTTCAAGCAGTCAAAAGGATCTTCAAATATCTTCAAGGAACTCAGAATTTTGGTTTATGGTATCCTAGGGATACAGATCTTACACTTCATGCATATACAGATGCAGATTGGGCAGGAAGCATGGATGACAGAAAAAGCACTAGTGGTGGTGCATTCTATATGGGTTCCAGATTAGTGTCTTGGTTCAACAAGAAACAAAGTTCAATTGCATTATCTACAACTGAAGCAGAATATGTGGATGCTGCATCTTGTTGCACACAAATCCTTTGGATGATGCAAACATTGCAAGACATTCAGATCACATGTACTCCACCCATCTCCATTCTATGTGATAATACAAGTGCAATCAATATTTCAAAGAATCCGGTCATGCATTCCAAGACCAAGCACATACCCATCAAATATCATTTTCTACGTGAACAAGTGCTTGAAAAAAAGGTCAAATTGGAGTATGTTCCCTCCAAAGAATAGGTTGCTGATATATTCACCAAACCACTGCCCAAAGAGACATTTGAATATCTCAGACAGAAGCTGGGAGTAGTTGATGCATCATCTTGTTGTTAAAGCTTATCTATTTCAGAGAAAAGTGGTTGTATGCGAGTTTCATGAAGCGTATCCGCATACATATGTCGGTTGCTGTGGATAAAGTCGAGTATATGTAGGTTTGAAGAAAAACAGTGGATGAAAGGAGTCTGATATGGGTCTGATAGTGATCATATGGCATAGGTTCAGGGGGAGCATATACTTACAGTAATGCATTGTTGGCATTATCTTAGAAGATCTTGGTACAATATCATAGTTGTTTTTTTATTCAGGTGGAACAGGTTCAGGGGGAGATCATGGTTGCTGGTTGGGATGGTGATTGATAGATGCTGCTGATGATAGTTGCTGATAACTATCATAGTCTTGTTTTAGATATTTGGTCACTATATCATGTATATATTTTATTGTCAAGGTCATGAAACGACCTATTTTGTTTCCCCACTATGCATGGGATGGATGATGTAATGTTCATTTTCTAACATGTATAAACATTTGGTATATACCCACTTGGTTGGGTGGATGAGTCAATCTTGGTATATCCCCACTTGGTTGGGATATGGATGTATGTATGAGCCATTGGTGATAGGAAGGTCATTTATGATGTATATAGTCATGTTCTTCTTTTAGAAAATCTTTGTGTAGACCTTGCTTATATTCAGGGGGAGCATTCAACATATCAGAGCATTTAGTGTGTACTCAGGGGGGAGCATAACCCTTTTCCCTTGATGACAAAGGGGGAGAGTGACTTGGGGTTGCCATCAAGTCCAAAGGGGGAGATTGTTAGAATTATGACACAGATTTGGCACTATGACACAGGTGTTGTCCTTGATGGCAACTCACTCAGATGACAAATCACAATTTAGACTCACAGAATGAAGAAAGAAAGGTATACGTAGGTTCCCCATTGACCAAGCCACATGTACACGTGGGTTCACATACCAAAAGGCGTGTATAGCGTACACACACACTTTCACGGAATTAAAGGCGTGTACATGTTGGAAAACTTAGTTTTGGTTTGTGGTATTTGGTCCATGGTATTGGTCCAAGATATCTTGTCCAAAGCATTGACCCCAGGTATTGGTTCTAAGTGGTTTTGGACCATGGTATTGAGTAAGGCCTGAGACTATAAAAGGAGGAGAAGATCATTAGGCAAGGGTACTCAAGAATTGAATATCTGATGAAGAGTAAGATCCAGAATACAGGTTATTGGGTTATGGTGCATAGCTGGATCTGAATCAAGGATGAACCTTAGCGCTTGATGAAGGATAAGATCTAATAATCAGTCAAGATCTTAAGGCTTGAATAGAAGTATCTTTGTGTGGTTTTTTATCTTTTATCTGAATGACTGGCACATGTTGTAATCTGTAAATATGATGATATGGGTATAACTGACATCTGGAATTGTTGTAAAGTTTAAATTATCATTTACACATCTGTACATAGGTTCACTTTAGCAAAGGCGCGTATACATGCTAGTTCTGCATATCAAAACAGCGTATATGCAGATTCTCCTTGAGATAACGGTGTATCTATGCAGGTTCGACACATTGAAGTAGTGTATACCTAATAAAATATGCTTTAGCTACTTCTATTTGCTATTGTATTGTTCTGGGTTCTAGCTTGGGTTCTGGTTACTGTTACTGTATTCTGGTTACAGCATTATGATAAGTGATTGATTGGTTCAGTTTTGGTTGGTGCAAAGGAGATTGATTGATGCAAATATATTTGATGTTATTGATGGATCCAGTCTGAAAATTCATGAAATGTGGTCCCTGGAAGAAAAGAGAAGGTTGTAGCCTTCTGTAGGCCAGCACCTATGTACTAGTAAACACATCAACTAGTACAAGAGTTAGGAGGTTGTAGCTCCCTTCCAAGAGAAGTTGGAGAACAAGAGAAGGTTGTAGCCTTCTGCAACTAGAAGCCTACGTACTGGTATAAGACTACACCAGTACAAAAATTGTAAAAAGAAGTTTCTTATTAAAAGAATATAGAGACGATTGTAGCAGGTGGTTTTCACCCACATTGGGTTTCCACCTTATATCTTGTGTTCATGTGTGTGGTTGTCTGTTCTGTTTTTACTACACCTGGTTACTGTTTATATGGTTCTGATGCACAGATTAAAGATCGACATATGATGAATTAACTAAGTTATAAGTTTGAAGGGTATATGCTAGTTGCCTTAAATACAGTTTTGTATACATGCAAGTTTGATTAACTGAAGTAGCGTATATAAATTTGAAATGAAATATTATTTAGTTACTGATACTGATTCACCCCCCCTCTCAGTATTATTTCCAACAGCAACACGATCTCTACATATCTGAACAAGCTCACCACCTGCAGGGATGAGCTTAGAAGTGTAGGTATCACGATAGCCGATGATGACATAGTGAGTCTTGCTCTCCTCGGTCTTCCTAAGAGCTGGCATAGCTACCAAGACTCGGTAAATGGAAGAGAGAAACTGCCAGATTGGGAACGACTTTGGTCAGATCTGATGCAGGAGGAGATAAGAAGAAGCACCAAAGATGGTTCTTTATCCAAGGAGGATGAAGAAAATTGCGCCTTAGCGAGTAAGGAAAAGAAAGGAAAGGAAAAGGATTCTCATCCCAAATCGAGTTCTTCCCATGGTGGGAAGAAGTTTTACAAATCGAAAGTGCGATGCTTTCATTATCATGAGCTAGACCATTTTTCTACAAATTGTCCACTGAAGAAATCCAAGATGGGATCCAAGGAAGGATCTGAAGGTGAGGCATTGACCTCCCAGTTTGAGTTGGATTTCACCCTCTTCGCATGCATGGTTTCATCCATGGTGGGATGTGGTTGGTTTCTTGACAGTGGAGCTTCTTTCCACATCACCGGCGATAAGAGTTTGTTCAGTACCTTGGAGAAAGATCTCCAAATACTCATAGCGATGGGTAATGATGAAAAGTATAGTGTCTCAGGTGTAGGCACGGTTGTTTTTAAGAGGGAGCATGGAGCTCGCATTACCTTGACTGATTTCAAGTATGTACCAGGACTGAGGAAAAATTTTGTGTCGATCACAATGCTAGAAGACAAAGGCTATGATGTAGTCTTCAGTAAGGGAAAGGTTTTCCTTGGACACATCACCACGAGACAGGTGAAGCAGATCAGTTCACAAGTCAAGAAACTGTATGCTCTTGAGGTTCAAGATGCATGTAAAGCCTTGAGGAGAAAGGCAACTGATGAAGACTTGGTAGTTGAGAGGGAGAGTAAATTACCTCTCAACATGCAGTGCCAGAAGAAGTCCCAGACAATTGTGAAGGAGCCACAATTGGTGAAGCAGCTTCAGGAGGTTGTGGAGCAGCCACAACTAGAGAATCTAAGAGGAGATCGAGTAGAGACATCTACTCATGTAGAGACCTCTAGTAGGGGGAAATTTTGAGCCAAGTGGGCAGAGGGATCACATGCATCCATACCTCCAGGTAGGAGGTGGGGCGATGTGGAGTGACAGTCCCAAGAAGGATGGAATAGAGGAAGAATCATTGAGGCACCCAAACTCTTTGATTAGACCTTGCTACAAGAGCTCCAACGAGGAGTAGCAGGATTGGCTGAGTGGGTAGAGGCAGATGCGGATGGAGTAGCAGAGAGAGCTACAGTGCAGGAATCCCAAGTCACTGCAGAGCTAGCATGCTGCAACAATGCGAGAGGAACAGGAGTGTTGCACCAATGCAGGATGGCCCAGAGAAGTGTGCAACAGTGCGAGATGCATGGAGTGTTGCAGCAGCTCAAAGATTATAGAGGGAGCACTTGTCAGTAGCAGAGGAAGCTTCAGCATCAGAGGATGTTTCTAGCCCAACAGAGAGGTTAGTTGGGCGATTTTTTTTGTTTCTATAGTTGCTGGAGCAATAACACTTGGGAGAAGCGTTGCATGCAGAGCATTCCAAAGGTTCAGGATCGGGTTCGAGTTGAATGCCTTTCTTGTTGAGAGGGAGTGTTGAAAATGGAAACAAGAAATGCTATAAATAGCAGTTTAGGTACCAGTGTTGGACATAGCAACAAGGAATGAAAAATGGAAGTGCTAAAAATAGAATTGCTATAAATAGAATTTTGGGTTAGATTCCAATTTTCGTTAGTCCCTAAACTAAAATTGAGAAGTAAAATTCGAATTTGATCTTAGCAGTTGTTTGTAAAATAATTAATTAATCTATCTTGAGTTAATTATTTGTAGAAAATCAAACATGAAGTCTATGTGGGGACATGCAACAATTTCTCCATTGATTGAGGAATTTATCCCTTAGTTAAAGAGATAAGGATGAGTTGTAATATTGAGTTGTAATTAGTTAGCTTAGTTAACTGAGTCAAGTCCAATTAGATTAATTCAAACAGTTTGTTGAATTAATTGTGAGTTCAGTTAGTAAATGCATGCATGCATGTAATTGTTGCACTTCAGATAACTGAATATTCTCTCATAAATAACTCATGCACGTCAATTCAGACAGAGACCCAGTTGAGATCAGAGGAAGGGATAGTGTACTATCAGTTGGAGGAATTTTCCTATATAGGAAACTCATCCATGCAGAAGGAATTATCTCCTTCAGGTTTGTGCAGTTATTTCTTAGCCAAGTGAGCAGTGTGAGGTGGGAATTCACACAAGCGGAAGCATTGGACCCCAGGAAAAACTGCACTAGGAAATAGGAGGCTTGGAGGGCAGAGGAGAAGGTTTGTGTGAAGCCTTTGACTGTCTGTGAGCATCAGTTGGATTGCAGAGAGAGCAGGATAGCTTGTGAGTTGATTCTTTTTGTAATCTGAACATATTTCCACTTGTATGATAATACAAAGATTGGGGTTTTAGGCTGAGGCTTTCCCCAGGTTATTCTTCTATGTTCATGTGTGATTGATTTCTCATTCTCAGTTATATGTGTTCTCATTGATCTTGCTCATATTCGATTAAGCTTCCGCAAAGTTTGTTGTAGAAGTAGATCTTGTATTTTGCTTTAGTATATTGCATAATCTGTTGACCTACAGTGGTAATTTCTACACACCCAACTTCTCATTATCCTTGAAGTAAGAGGTAGACATCTTAACCAAATCAAATTGCCTCCTTCAACTTCTTTCAAGAATGATTGCACTTGAATCTTGTCTCCATGGGCATGTCTTAACCTTAGCTCTGATACCATGTTAATTTTTTGTTGTTCTATGTTGTTACAATTACATTAGACCAATTATTATCTTCAATTAGAAATATTAAAGCACAATTGAATATTCCAATGATTAATAACAATTGTATATGTAACAACAAATGAAATGAAAAATAATAGACACTAGGTTTTTTCAAATACCATGGAAAAGCCCCACAAGGGGGAAAACTCTTTCAAATTAGTCTTCTTATTAGATTGTCATAAAATGTTCAACAAAGAGAAAATACAATGTTCCAATTCATAAATCACAAGACTATCCAACAAAACCAACTAAAAAATATCTAAGAGATGAGCCCAGTAACAATAATGATCAAAATCAAAGTTCCCAACCCTATAGTCAATGATCAAAATATGCAATCAACTGCCAAAATTCCCAAAGTACCAGTGTTAGGTCCCTATACTACTGGTGTAACCCATTATTTTATTAGTACAACCCCCTTATTATATTTTTGTGCCCATGTAGTCCCCATATTGTTATTATTCTGCCCCATAGAATCCCACTATTGTTATTATTGTTCCCTTACATTATTATTGTTATGTCGGCTCTGATTATATTATGACCCCTTCGACTCCTATATATAGAAAGGAGGTCTTGTCATTTTTATCATCCAAGAATTGTTCATTTGTGTAATGTAAAGGAGGTTGCCCCCTCGAAGAAGCTTATTTATAAGGAATTCATATACCTTTCTATCTTTTTGTGAGCTGGTTTCATAACATTTGGTATCAGAACTTTGGATTCTAGGGTTTCGTTGCTCCAAATAGGTCATCGTGAAATTTTCACTATAACTATTTCGCTACAAAGTTTCAGAAGCTAAATAAAAAACCCATTTGAGAAGAGATCGGTATGAACCGCTGGTCCAAATTTAAGATCTTATCTCGCTATATTTTAGGATATATGATCTGAGGAAGTTAGGGTTCTTGCAAGCTCTAGAATTTCATCTCAAACAGGTCATCGTGGATTTTTCACTATAATATTGTTTCTACAAAGGTTCAGACTCTGAAATTAAAAATCATTTGAGATGAAATCTTGGTGAAGCTTGGGTTTGAATCTCAGATATTTTCTTGCTATATTTTCGGATATATAATCTGAGGAAGTTAGGGTTTTTGTAGACTCTGAATTACATTCTAAACAAGTGACCTTAGGAAAATTGTCATAACTTTCTCTCTGAGAAACAAATTGAAATTTCATAAGAAGTTACAGAAAGAGGAGAGACTGTAGTTTTCTATGTATATTTTTCAGATACGAAGGTCAAAACAGGGACACGTGGCACGTCGTACAAGTTCTCTCTACTGAAACATTATATAATCAGGTCATCTTAGGAGATTGGGCGTAACTATTTCTTGGATAATCAAATTCTGATTAGACTTCCAGGGTTAGAAAGAGGACTCAGAGGGCTACTGCGGGACATAATTTTAGAACTTAGATATCTAAAATTATTGAGTTGAAGTCATTTGAAGATCAAGCTCCTGAAATCAAGAAAAGGCCATATGAGGAAGTTTGATGGAAAGGATCCGGTAGATTGGATACTACAGATGGAGCAATATTTTGATCTACATGAGGTTCAACTGTTACAAAAGGTAGATATTGCATCTTTATATTTAGAACCAAATCAATTTTTATGGTATAAAGGTCTTTGTTCTCATAAAACACTTGTCACTTGGTCAATTTTCACAGAATAAATGATAGCACAATATGAGGATACAAAGAGTAACACCTTCTTTAGCCAATTGATAAATCTCAAACAAAGGGGTTCAATGGCAGAGCACATTGAGGACTTTCAAAAATTGAATATAAGGGTAAATGATATTCCAGAGAAGCAAAGGATTGATGTCTTCAGAGGGACTTTAAAGGATAACATTCAACATGAGGTTCGTCTTTGGGAACCTGATTCATTGGAGAAGGCATTCAGGTTGGCAAGAAAAATTGAAAGCGAAATTATGGAAACAAGTAATCCCACCACTCACAACTATAATTATGGAAGTGGTTTTTCTCCTAGCCTTCCACAACCTACAAGGTTTACATGACAACAATTGGAAGAAAAAAGAGAAAAAGGGCTTTGTTACAATTATGATAGCAAATACACTAAAGGTCATAAGTGTGCTGAGAACAAATTATTTTACATAGATTATGAAGAGGAGGAAGAAAAGGACCAAGAAACATCAAAAGAAGAGGATATACACCAAGAACTAACCCCAGAAAAAGAAGAACTGAATCCGACCATATCTTGTAAATCATTGGCAAGAATTACCACTCCTCAAACTCGCAAGATAGAAGGACAAATTAAGAAGAAAAAAGTTCAAGAAGTGAAAGATCACATCGAGAAAGAATAAATGAATCCAAACATATATTGTAATGCATTGGCTGGAATTACCACTCCTCAAACTATCAAGATAAAAGGACATATCAAGAAGAAAAATGTTCAAGAAGTGAAAGATCACATCGAGCATCAAGAAATGAATCCAACCATATCTTGTAATGCATTGGAAGAAATTACGACTCCTCAAACTCTCAAGATAGAAGGACATGTCAAGAAGAAAAAGATTCAAGCAGTGAAATATCACATCGAGCATCAACAACAAGTTCTCCAACTTTTAAAGGATAATTCCACTTTGGTGTAGAATCGAATGAAACAACAGGTAGATCAACATCATAGTGAAAGAAGTTTTGATGTAGCCGATTGGGTATTCTTACGGCTACATCTCAAGCAAGCTATTTATGAGAAGGAAATGTTGGAAATACTACATGCACTTAAGAAATGGTGACCTTACCTAATGGGAAGACACTTCAAGGTAAAAATGGATCATGATAGTCTTAAATACTTTTTAGAAAAAATATTATCTTTATAAGAACAGAAAAAATGGATCACAAATATGTTGGGTTATGACTTTGAAATCATCTACAAAAAAGGGAAGCACAATGTTGTTGCAGATGCACTCTCAAGAAAGGATGAGGATGTGAAAGCATTTTTTTGTGCTATTTCTATTATCCAATGAGATTGGATAAATAAAGCAAGGGATGAATGGAAGAAGGACAAAGAAGTGTGGACACTCATTCAAAAGTTGCAGAAGATCCCAGTTCAAACAATATTGCCAGAACATGACGAGGAAGGAAAAATCATATTGGAGCCTGGAGCAGTCACAGAAACAAGAACCTGACAACTATGAAATCGATCAATTTCAAAGTATCTCATCAAGTGGAAGAAATTACTCATTGAAGATTCCACATGGGATGACAAGAATTTTATACAGAAGTATCAAGAACTACTCAAGCGTTGAGGACAACACTTTTTGAAGGAGGGGCATGTTAGGTCCATATACTACTAGTGTAACCCATTATTGTTATTAGTACAACCTCCTTATTATATTGTGGTGCCCATGTAGTCCCCATATTTTTATTATTGTGCCCAATAGAAGCCCACTATTGTTATTATTGTGCCCTTACATTATTATTGTTATGTCGGCTCTGATTATATTATGGCCCCTTAGACTCCTATATATAGAAAGGACGTATTGTCATTTGTATCATCCAAGAATTGTTCATTTGTGTAATGTAAAGGAGGTTATCCCCTTAAAGAGGCTTATTTATAAGGCGTTCATCTATCTTTTCTATCTTTTTGTGAGCTAGTTTCATAACAACCAGCCACACAGAGCTAGTGACCATGTTTTTTACTACAACACTCCAGCAGCAGGGAACACCCTGTATGCGTGTGGCCACAACCTAAATTTCCATATTCTAACTCTGATACTATAGACTAAAATCCCTAATCCACATGTGCGAGTTCGAACCGTGCAATTTTTTACCTATACATACCAATATCAATGAACCAACTTCAGACCTATGCAAACCAGACCAAAGAAGAGAGAAGAAGAAGATGCTTGATGATCATGCCCAAATGAGGGTCACTTGACTTGTATTTATATGCTTCTAAGGGTGTCCAATTTCTCTTTTGGGTCAACCTGTCCTTTTGTGCACATGTCGGTTTCCTTATTAAAAATATATTTTTCCTCGACCAAATTAAAATCTTCCAAGGGCTAGGAGGGGTATTTATTGATGAGGAAGGTCATCCATATGAGGGAATTTTTCCCTAAGTTGCCAAATTGACACTCCTCCCAATGCTGAATTGGAATGGCTAAAAGTTGGAACAAACCTGGGGTCTTAATTGTCTAAACTTTATTTTGTTGTCAAACCAAACATTCTACCACAAACTTCTAAATATTGAATTTAAGGCCATCACAAAAAATTCCTTCTTGACCCTATGGTAAGTTTTTAAAAATCCTGAGTGCCCTCCTAAAGGAGAGGTGTGCAATTCCAAAAGAATCTTTTGTTTGAGTTGGGATTTTTACATAGTTATAAGCGATCTTTGTACCATAATGAATCATTCTTCCAAATAAATGTATCTGATGTATTGGGATCTTGTTGAAACTTTTGAATGAGTGTCCACACCTCTTTGTCATTCTTCCATTCACTCCTTGCTTTAGTTATCCATTCAAGTTGGATAATAGAAACGACATAGAGAAATTCTTCCACATCCTCATCCCCTCTCAAGAGTGCATCTGCAACAACATTTTGCTTCCTTTTTTGTAGATGATTTCAAAGTCATACCCCATTGTCTATGTGGCCCATTTTTTCTTCTCTTTTGAAGATAATATTTAATCCAAAAATTATTTAAGGCTATCATGACCTATTTTTACCTTAAAGTGTCTTCCCATTAGGTAAGGGTGCCATTGCTTTAGGGCATGTATTATTTCCAACATTTCCTTCTCATAAACAAGTTTGTGTAAATGCATTTCATTGATTGGATGACTTTTAAAAGTAATGGCTCTTCCTTCTTGCATTAAAACAACACCAATTCCATTTCCTGATGCATCATATTTCGCAATAAAGGTTTTTTTGAAGTATGGTTTAGCTAAGACCGGAGCTTGGCACATTGCCTCTTTAAGATGTTCAAAGGCCTTAGTTTCTTCTGAAGCCTCGTAGAAAAAAATTTATGGTGAAAATTACAATATGATGTTTTTGAAGCAACAATACCCTAGGATCCAAATATTTGATAAAAAAAATTATGTAACCAGATCACAAAACAAAAGAAGAGATAGATCAATGATTTGAAAATAAGCCTCTTCAAGGGGAAACCTCCTTTTACATCACATAAATAAACAATTCTTGGATGATTCAAATGACATGGCCTCATTGGTATATATAACAGTCTAAAGGGTCACAATATAATTAGGGCCACACCTCTTAGAGCTTTAGTCATGTCGTTTTCCTTTATGATGCAATTTAACCAATGGAAATAAATGAAGTGACAGTATTTGGTTTAAATGGTGAAATAAATCATAATTTTGTTCATAGTTCTAGGAGTTGTAATTGGACTACTGCGTTTCACACATATAGTCTCAAATGGATTCGTATATGCACTAGTTGTTGTTAGTTTTCCTTGGAAGTGTTGTAAAATTGATATAGAAAATCGAGGCTTAGCAACCTGAAATCAAATGTCTTTCTATTATTTTTCTGTATATATATATATATACTAGATACATTATAATAAAGTTTAGCATGCTTATTCCACTCACTAAAGAAAGTTGTTTTCTTAGATTTTCAACTTTCTTTTCTATTTTCAATGAACATATGAATGTTGATTGTGAAGTTTGGAAAACTCTTTCTTATTTTCTAACTATATTTTTTAGCAAGATGAGTGGAAAAATGTTTTCTTGTAATTGTCTTTGAATTGAAAGATATGTTGAAAGAAGTTTGTCGTGTACTTGAACCTGTTACATATGTAGTATTTGTAAAACAATACATGTAAACTATATAACAGATGGACAATAACTTTGTAGCAATGAAACATTCAAATAAATCAAAGCTTATTATTTCCTTGACCTATTCTGCATTGTCTTTTTTTATTTCCAATACAAATTGTATTGTTGTTTGTGTTGCCAAAATTGCAATGGCACCGATTGTGCCAACTGGAAACAGATCAAGACTACGAGAAAGATTTTCAATTGTCATATTTGGAAAGAACCAATATTCTATGGAAACAGGATAAATGTTTTCTACAATTATAAAGTTATTTAGACAAATAGTTTTTTTACAGTCACCACTATCATATTTATGATTTGGAATTATTTCAAAATTTCTAATAGGAACACCAACATTTGCAATAGGTTTTGTCTCATGTTGTTCGATAAACTATGTTGGCACAAGTAATGTTATTGTCATTACAAATTTATTATTTTTCAAATATGCATAGAGTATTATTTGTTTCTTATCTGCTTTGTCCAAAAAAGTTTGATATGTAACTAAGACAACACCATGAAAAATGCTTTGTGTTACATTGTTACTGATATCTTCGATCAATAATGGCATAAACTCTATCTCTTTTTTCTTAGTCATGAACATTGAATTTAAATTAATTCATGAAAACAAAAAAGAAATATGATATACAAATAACTAAACCTAGACAAAGCTACCTTTTCGCTTTTGTTTCTTCCATGTTTTCTATTGCTTTTGTTTTGTCACTTGCAATATCTTTTTCTGTAATAGCCCTCATCACGATCTCTACTCCCTCGTCCATGTCTACTGTCACATCATTCGAATCTAATATTTTTTTCTTGTTCACAGATAATGCATAGAAATAACTACTTATAAGGACATTATAATTGATACTAAGTAAGAAATGACTCATGAAGACATAACGAGATGGCACAAAGTCATTGCTAATGTATATTATAATATAAAGTTCATTGCTACCAGATAGAATCCCATTTCTATTCATATAGGTAAAGTACTAAGTAGATTTTAGTTTCAACAGATACAAATATTTTATAGAAATATCTAAAGTACCTTTATCCTTGTAATTGTTGTCCTGAATCTGAATCTCTAAGTGTTATATGTTTCCTCAAAATTAAAAAAGCCTTTTTTTTAGTTAGAGTATATAAAAAATATAGCAAAAAAAACACAAATTTGTAATGTAATAATAATCAAATGATAATAAATAGAATAGAAACACACCTCTTAGCAAAATTATCATTGTATTTAACTGTATTTGTTCTACTTGTGTTCATTTTTCCTCTTCTAACAAAATGAATTAGATCAAATATATAGAAATAAGAGAAAGAAGGGGTTCTATCCACCTTTTGAGCTCCATGCCTCATTGCTACAGGGTTGTAATGTATATTGTATAAACTCTCTAAGTACTCACATATAGAAGAAATAATGCATTGTTTACCTGAAAAAAATGCTAGATGTTTTTCACCTTCTTTCGAAATGAGCTTGCAAAAAAAATCCCTCATGCCATGCAACTACCAAAACAACAACACACATCCCAGAAATCTATTTGTAACCAGCTCCCATGAAAAGTAACTAAACATGCATTCATAACATGTATGCTAAAAAAACTACATGATAAACACATGGTGAATGCTCCTATGGAAAACATAACTAGAATTAGTGATTACAATTTTCATATTACCTTTTAAATTTTCAACATATGTATTAGATACTAAGTGAAGACAAACCTTGTTTAGCGAATGGAAAATTAGAAATAAGATTGCCATAATTAGAAAATGATTTTTGAATTTATAGGGAAATAAGAATATTCAACATTTTCTCTGAAACTTTGGTTAACACGTCAACATATCAACACCATATCAATAGCCAACAAACTTCGACATGCACATAGAAAAAGTTGTAGTAATAAAAAAATCAGAAAAATAAAGGACAATCTGTTATAACATCCTTTATTTTTGATAAGTTCATTTTTATTTATAAAAGAGGGTATGAAAAAATAAAGAATAAAAAAAATGAAAATGAAAAAATAGAAAATAAAAAGAGATGAAATGAAACCCCATCAAAAGAAAATCAAAATTTGTATAAGTGAGCCTGTTTAAATGCCACTTCAAAGAAATAAATTGCATTGTAATAAATTAAGGTTTTGTGTGCAGCTTGTTTAAATGCCACAACCTCTTGTTTTGATTTGAATCATATTGTTTAATCATGATCAAATCATTTAAATTTATGTTTTAGAATAGAGAATAAGTTCACCAAATTGTTTAATCTTGGTAGAACATTATTAGATAGGATAGAATAGAATAAAATGTGGCCTAACATTCTCAAAATTTGGCCAAGAGATATATTAGATTAAGGATTGGATTGATTAGTAGATAATTACCTCTTAAGGGTGATTAATTTTTGTATTAATTTAAACTTTTATTATGTCTTAAGCCAAAGTCATAAACGACAAATCAAGTTTGTCGTGAAGCGCTAAGAAGCTGACACTTTTGGACGGTGATCCACTTCCCCACCCAGATCAACGGTGGGGAAGCCATTTCACACCCTCTTCCACCATTGCACAATAACAACAGGGGGGGGGTTGTCCAAAAAGTGGTTTTCCTTCACGCGGGCCCCTCACAATGTGTCATTCCCTCCTCACTTCGCACCCCCCCCCCAAGCTCATTACCACTTACCACTACCCCCCCCTGAAATCTGCTTATCCACTTCGCATGTGCGTCATCCTGCAAATGGTCATTCCCTTTCCCACACCTTTGATTCCCCAACCATTTCACTCCACATGTCCATATCCGTTGTAGTCTATCCACCTATCTGTTTCTTCCAATCGTTATATTCTCCCTTGGCCATAAATGAAAATCATCCTGTTCAGTAATGGTTTCCCTTTAATAGTAATGCATTATCTATTATAAATAGGCCCCTTATCCCATTACGTGATTTTCCCGCAATTTGTCTTTTATTCAGGTTTCCTAAAGTTCAATTATTCCTTGTTTCTGCTCTGTGGCATAACTGAATTTACCTTCATAATGAAGCCTCTTATTTGTTAGGTATTTTAATTCCTAATCCCTCTGTTATTTCTTCCTCCTAATTCTGTAAATAATGGCTCCTAAAAGAAAAGTCTAGCCCTATGCAAGTCAAAATTCATCACAAGAAAATCCCGAAGTCACTGATACCCGAGACCTTGATCACATTCCCTTACCTAACGATTTCTTCAAAATTAAAGACATAGAGTGTGAATTTGACATGTTTGAATTGAACCATTGGTTAAAGAAGACTTACCAGGACTCTGAAGATGAAATCAACTTATGGGAATCTTTATTTCCCATGTACATGTTTCCTCAAACCCATCTTTTTCCTGACTTAGTCATGTGGTGTCAAGCTAAGTACAATCCCTTACAGAGAACTGTGGTAGCTCAAAATGGAGACATTTTGATATTCATCACCCCTAAAACTATCAATAAGATGCTTCTTATCCCTGAAAATAATTCCCTTAGCTTTTTCTCCACTATTGTCTTAATGGATCTATACCATAAGCTCACTTTCCCCCAAAGAGCTCAAATTTTTGAGATCTTTCTTCCAGAAGATGTTGAACTTCCTAAAAAGAACCCTCCATATCCAGCATCCATGTTCCCTGAGAGAGCTAAACACATCATTTCCTTAATTTCTTGCTTGTTAGGTTACCAAACAAATCAATGGGTAGATGAATCTATCCTAGGTTATCTATCCATCTTCTCCAAAGAAACAAACCTACTTTCATGTATAATTATAGTCAATTTTTGGCTGAAAGTATGCATGAACAATTGATGAAAATTACTACTAAAGGAGTATTTAAATATTCCTCTATGCTAGTGCATATGATTCTTTTTCAACAGGGAGACAGGTTGCCTATAACTTTACACAAGCAGGATGATCAGCAAGTGATTCAAGCAATCACACAGTGGACTTCATTGATCAGGAGGAACCGTAACTAAGTTCAAATTTTCAGATTTCATTGACTATTGTATTCATCTAGTTTCACAGATTCTCAGCAGCCAAACCGAGCCTAGGATCAATCCAAAAATGAAAAGGATCCTACATCTAAGTGACCAGGCCAAGACAGGGGACTGGTATCTTTACCAAAATTATACAGAGATTAGATTGTATGGTTGTGAATTAGCTCCATACAAATTTCCCAAATATGTTCCAATGAGAATTTTCTCTCTGGAATATATTAGGCAAATGATTAATATGGATGAACTACATTTAATTTCAGGGAAGAGGAAATCTCACTTCAAAATCAAGTCACAAGAAGGATCATTTATTTGCAATACAAGATCAGCAGGTATTGAAGCAGATTAAATCCTCAAACAAATGGGATTCAAACCAAGTTTCACCTGGTCTTATGACCCATTCAGTATAATTTCCAACTTAAGGGTGGAACTCAAAACCACACCTTACAAACATACTCCAAGACTAGAGATTGAAAAGTATGGAAATAAAGAATAGTGGGAGGACAATACACTTCAGGAAGCAGAAGAACAGACTTTACCTCCTTCTACCCTCTAGATTCCAGCTTCTCAAAGCAGGCAGGACAAGAGGCCCAGAGAAGAATCTTCATCATCTGCAAAAGGTGAAAAATAATTCATTCATTATCAGAAGAAATCAAGGACTAACTCCAAATGAATTACTACTCTAAGTTAGAAAGAGCCTATAATCATCAATTTAGATGATTTACATGTTTCTAAAGGGACATAATAAACTGTAATCACTCCTCCATATTCCTCTTCAGTTTCACAGAATTTTTTGGAGATCACCCAGTTTGTAGGATTAAGTGAGAAATAGGAGCCAAACATCTTCACTAATTTCCTTGAAATTAAACATAAGAATGAATCTTTGAAGGAAAATGTATATGCTCAGTTTTGGAAACAGACATCAACTTCACAACACATGGTATTGACAAATTTTGATAGTGAAAAAGGTAGGATGCAAATGGCATTCCTACAAGCCCAAGTGCCTTTTCCAAAGGCTTCTTCAGACTATAAGAAGATTGTATTTTCTTTTGATTCCAACCAGATACATCCAATCGATCAAATGGATATGCATAGGCAGTCTGGTGAGATTCTTTTCTCTACCATGACTAACGTTGTTATGGCATTATCAAAACTCAGGACATCTCTTTCTAATGTACAATCACAATTAAAGATAGAAAATATATCATCTTTGACAAAGGATAATAGGGTAAAATCATTAGAAGATTTAGTGATCAAAATTGGGTATGACCACACTGATGTTAAAGCTATAGAGGACATTATTAAAAATAAGAATGCAGACATTGCAGCATTAAGGAAGCAACTTAAACTACCTTCTACAAAGGATCCTCAAACCAAGGAGATAGCAGAAAGTGAGCATCACAAAGAAGAAATGCTCAAGTTGATCATTGAGAAAAATGTACAGATAAAGACAATGGAAGAGAAAATTGAGAAATTACTTAAAGAAAAAGAAGAATTTGCTCAAGTAGCCATAGCTCCAATTACAACTATACCTATTACAGTGTCAAGGATAGCAGGGGAATCGACATCAGTATCAACAGAGTCTACATCAATAGCAAGATATTTAAACAAAGTCATATAAGAGTTGTCTCTCCAGACACAAGAGAATGAAAGGTTTCACAAGAAATTTAAGAGTCTGGAGACTCAGAATATTAAAAATGACACTCTTTATGTTGAAGAGATGCATAAGACCCATAGATTGACCAGAAGGATAGAAGAGTTGGAAAGTGAGTCATTAATGGCTCAGACCTTGGCCCAAGTCAATGAAAATATCTGGGTAGACATCATTCAGGCTATAACTGAAGTTTTTCCCTCCATACAGAGTATTTTTGAATAGGAAAAACTCATAAATAGGTGCCAGACAACTATTGAAGAAGTTAGAGAACTTCTTAAGGATAAACCAAGTGAAACCATAGACATGATTAAAGGTTTTAATTCAAAAACCAAAGCTGAATTAGAGAAGATTCAGATTTTGGACAGAACAAAAACTATTTTGGAGATCAAGAAGGTTTTGCAGAAAACGAATCTCATGACTCAGTTGGAGACCAAGTGCCAAGCCTTGAAAACTGATGTCCAGATGTTTCATTTCAAGCTCAACTTACTCAACCAGAGAGGACTACCAAGATTAGTGGCACTAGATGATAGGTTGATCAGTTTGGAGGAATATTGCCAAAATATTTATGCAATTGCAAATAATAAAGCTAGATTTGCAGGTATAAAGGGTCACCTTACAGGGAAGGAAATCTTAAAAGCTTTGGATTTTGATTTAATAATTAAGCATGAAATTAAACACATCTTTGTTAATAAGAGTATTTTTGAAAAATATACTGAGGTTGATGAAGTCTATAGAGATTGGTTAATATTTCCATACCAAGTGAAGATAGGTGGGATCACTTATGTGAAATTATCGAGTAACTTTCATCACCAACTGACAAACAGCTAGGCAACACTTTTTGGGGACTAGATCATCAACAAATTCCTTAAAGATAGTGCCAGCACTCAGTAGTTTTAGGATTCCTATAGTTTTGTACTATTTTTATATTTTTGTTAAAAATGTCTCTAGAAGATCTTTCATTTTGTATAAATAACTCTTCCTTTGAGTTATTAAGGGTTGAACCCTTGGATGAGCTTTCAAAGAAGAATTGTAATCGAGCTAGATATTTGCTTCAAATTAATGAAAGGATTCTAAATTTGCCTCAAATAGTTTGTCTTCTTGTAAGTTTTTCTTATGTGTTCATTTCATTATGTTTTTCTTCATGTATTTAAGTCTTTATGGAGAAATATGGGTAAGATCAAACTGAATATTAGTCCATCTTAAATCCCCTGTTAAGTTATAAACAATAGCTAGAGATTAGTTTATAAAACTATTTGTTATTATAAACTATGTTATAACAATAAATTGTCACACCCATTTGCATTAGATTAAACACAATATGTTGACCATGGAAACATTGTTTACCTGCTTTCCTTCTTATAATCAATTAAATATTTTGTTTGAATATTTATTATCTTGTAATTCTTTAAGATTCTGATATTCACTCAATTAAAATCAATTAACTATTTTAGACAAATAAACAAGTCTTTCATTATATTTGGAAAGTGTTAAAGTTTAAGCACTTGTTTTCAAACTGTTCATAACATTGGTCATCCAAAAACTTTAAAACAAACAAAACATTTTAGATGCTCTGGCATGATTAATTATGATCTGGATTTAAACAAGAACGCAGTAAATTACAGAGATAACCATAAACATAGCGATGCAGCGGAAATAATACTTCATTTCATTAATGTAAAATACTGAAATATGCTTACAAACAACAATGGAAATAAACCAGCGAGGGCGATGGTAGCTTATCTCTGAGAAGAGAAGTGGCGGCTACATGCCTCTGAACTATGTTACAATGAGGCTTGAAGGCCTATTTATTGTTGAGAAACAATGGAAAACCCTTAACATCCCAAAACCTAACCCTAGAAGATGAAACGCCAAATTGTGGGCCCCGTTTGGGTAAATTGGTACATCAATTTCCTGGGTCCGTAACATTGGCACCCGATCTCCGTTTGACGCGTACAATAGCTCGTTAGAAAGATCTATCCGAGAACTATAACTTTGGGAAGAGAAACATTGGTCCTTGGAAACATATTGCTCCCAGATTTCCCAAAAAACGTCATTTAGGGCCTCAAAACGGCTCTGGAAGTTCACGACCCGAAAAACTGCTAAAAATAGTAAATTGTGCTACAATTGCAGAAACTAAAAAATTGAAAGAGATAGTCGTGGGGGTCCAAATGGGATAGGTGGGTGGCCACCAACATCCACTTGGATCATTCCTCCCCCCTTAGGAAGCAGTGGTCCCCATTGTGTTGAGTTCCTCCATCTGTTGAACTTGGTCCCTGGTGAGATGTTCTGCAATCTCAGATGTGTCCAGTAATGGTGGGAAGCATGGTTGAGGGTGGTACACATTGAACACTTGGTGTAGGCGAAGGAATGGAGGAATGTTGTGCTCTAAAGCATTATTTCCCACAGCCTTAGTAATGGTGTAAGGACCCTGTCGGCGTGGTCGGAGCTTCTGATGGGCTCTTGTAAGGCGTTCTTTCTGCATATGCAACCAGACTTTGTTGCCCACCTGAAGCTTGTGTGGTACCCATGTGGGTGAGGAGAAGTTGTTCTTGTGTTCTGTCATGACCGTATTCCTTTGTTGTTGTTGTTGCGTGGAGGAACCCTTCATGGATGTGGTGACGATCTTCCCCTTACTTTGGGAGCAAATCAGACAGAAAATGAACTTCCTAGTCTGGGAGATGAGCTTGTTGTCTTTCTTAGTAGAGATCAAAGAGGTGGAAGTAGGTGGGGCTACCTCCGGTATCATGTATGATGAATTATCCAAAGAAATAATGACAGCGCGAGGCCTTGACTCATACACAGCATGTCGCCTCCACAAGTATGGCTGGCCTAATAATACATCACAAACATCTAGAGGTGTAACATCACACAATACCTCGTCTGTGAAGGGCTTGATGCTGTAGGGAAGGTGGCACTACTGGCGAACTTTGAGATCTCGTGCTTCATGAAGCCACTCGATACTATACGGTTGTGGGTGTGGTGTAGTTGGTAGGCCCAACTGCTTCACAGCCTCTACTGAAATGAGGTTCTTTTGGTTGCCACTGTCGACAATGAATTGCAGCGGCAAACCCTTCACCCACATATGTGAGTGGAAAATATGTTCCCCCCCCTCTTGGTCTTCGGGCTCATTCTTCTGGATCTTGGCGGTGGCAACAGTGACGCTGGGCTCCACATCAATGTTCTACTTCCCTTTGCCATTCCCCTTGTTAGGTTCTGACTCAGGTTCAGAACATGCATCTGATTTTAAAGCCTTCAACTCGTCCACCAGCGATTGCTTGGTCCGACAATCACTTGTGTTATGAGTGGGACGCTTGTGGAACTCACACCACTTTCTTGTGTCCTTCTTCGACTTCGGGGTGTTGTTCTTTTCTTGCGGCTTTGATGGGTTGTCTTCTGTCAACCCGCCTTGGCTTTGTCCTTTGGTCTTCAGATTTGCAGATCCAAAGTCTCGCTTCTTCTGTTTGAACTTTTGCTCGATTTTGACAACGTATCAGTACGTCGTGCTGAGCGAGGAGATGTTCAGGAACTCCATCTCTTCCTGGATGTATTTGTGTAGGCAGCTGCGGTATTTGAGTACCAAATGCAGCTCAGAGTCCTTGATACCCAATTGTGTGTGAAGGGTATGAAAAATGTTTGTGAACTCTGACACATCTTGGTCCCTTCCCTGCCGCAGTGTGGTCCATTTGATGTATTTGTCCTCATAGCTTTTGACAGGGTAGTACTTCTCCTTGACGGCATCCCAGAATGAATCCCAAGTGGGTGCGGCTAAAAATAGTGAGCCTGTACTTTCATTCTTCTGCTCGCAGTAGGTTTCCCACCAGTCCTTGACATGGGGGGCTACTTTGAGAAGAGCGAAAACAATCTTTTCCCGACTTGAAAATTCATGAACAGAAAAATACCCATCTAGCATATTTAACCATTTATCTACGGCATCTGCGTCTATTTGACCCTCAAATATGGGGATTTCAAAATTAACTTGTACCTTAAAGGGCATGACGTTTCCAAAGTAGCTGCTAGAAGCCAATGTGTCGCCTCTGGGTAGCCGCTAAAGGATCTGGGCAAAGTTATCCATCATCGCATTCCTTTGTCGCTCAAGGGCTTCTTCCAGCAAGATTTTGATAGGATCTCCTGCCCCCTTGTCTTTATTCTCATTTTCCATGGGAGGTCGTCGGGATTTGCGAGGCTAGTCTTGCAAAGGTTCGACCAATTCAAGCCCTAACTCCTTATATCCCGACCTCGTTGGGGACATGCAAAGAAAAACAAAGAAAAAGCAGACCGCTCTAATACCACTGATCCGGATTTAAACAAGAACGCAATAAATTACAGAGATAACCATAAACATAGAGATGCAGCATAAATAATACTTCATTTTATTAATGTAAAATACTGAAATATTCTTACAAACAGCAATGGAAATAAACCAGCTAGGGTGATGGTAGCTTATCTCTGAGAAGAGATGTGGCAGCTACATGCCTCTGAACTGTGTTACAATGAGGCTCGAAGGCCTATTTATTGTTGAGAAACAATGGAAAACCCTTAACATCCCAAAACCTAACCCAAGACAATGAAACGCCAAATTGTGGGCCCCGTTTGGGTAAATTGGTACATCAATTTCCTAGGGTTGTAACTTTCACACCCGATCTCTATTTGACGCGTACAATAGCTCGTTACAAAGATCTATCCGAGAACCTATAACTTTGGGAAGAGAAACATCGGACCATGGACCCATGTTGCTCCCATATTTCCCAAAAAAATGTCGTTTAGGGCCTCAAAACGGCTTCGGAAGTTCACAACCCGAAAAACTGCTAAAAAAAGTAAATTGTGCTACAATTACGAAAATTGAAAATCTAAAAGAGACAGTCATAGGGGTCCAAATGGGATAGGGGGTGGCCACCAACATCCACCTAGATCAAATTAACCTAGAACCATCTCAGAGGAAAACACAATCAACACACTTTGACCACGAAGTGGGTGCTACTAAAAAAAATATTTTCTCATAAAGTTAAAGTTAAATTTGATTTGGTCATAGTCAATGTTTCATTCCTAGATCAAATTAACCTAGAAACATCTCAGAGGACAACACAATCAACACACTTAGACCATGAAGTGAGTGCTACTAAAAAAAATTATTTTCTCATAAAGTTAAAGTTAAATTTGATTTGGTCATAGTCAATGTTTCATTTTGTCGATCTTTCCCTATGCGAAGCTTTCACTATGCAGAGAAAGCTTCCTCCACATGATGAAATATGCTCCTACAATTAAGGCTCTCAGTTTGCACCACAAGCTTATGATCGCAAAAACAATGTGTATTCTCCACGTGTCCTTTGACAAGTTAAATATTTAATTATTAGATAAATATTTAAAACTTTGATAACATTTTATATATGTGTAGAGGGAATATGTATATACAGAGTCTAGCACAAGTTCTTTAAATTCTTATTTGCTTTAAGAAAAGAAAATGTACATGTGTATAACTAAACTAATTACAAAGACTAATTTAACATTGACTATTGCAAAATGAAATATGGAGATTTTCACAACATTTTGAAAAACAAAACCCATAGTTTAATGCATTATGAGATCCTGCTTTCAACTTCGACAAAATAATTTATTGTATCATAAGTCCCTAGTATTTTTAGAAATTGTTAGAATTTATTATTAAATAAATTTGATTTGGTCAAAAATTTAAAGTTAAATTTGATTTGGTCATAGTCAATGTTTCATTGTGCGGTACTTTCGTTGTGTGGAGCAACTTATATTAATGTGCTTATATTATTATGCAGAAGTGTGGCCTAAATAAGGTTGATACATTATGCAGAAGTGTGGAGTAAATAAGGTTGATACATTATGCAGTGTGCTTAAAGATTATATGGAGGTTTAATACTTGTTTAATGTCTCTAGAAAGAAAAAGTTGTGTTTAATAATATTTGACAATGATCGTCGTACTTTTCAGTTTAACTCAAATTGTCTAAAATTTACACAAAAAAACCAAAGCTACCAATGTTACATTGTTATTTTGTTTATTTAGGCTAGTTTTGTGATATGTGGAGGAAAGCAAAAGGTTATGGAGGAAATGTGATAGAAAGATTGTACAGAGAAATTGGGAACAATTATGTGTAAAATATATTTGTTTTTTTTTTTTTTTGAAATCTTTCTTGATTAATTATGAACAATTCAATTAACAGCCCAAAGATCATCAATACCGAATATTTCACAAACAAAACTTAATATGATCTATTGTTTAAGATGACATACCTTGATTAACAGCGGAAGATGTAATGGCTGCCATCTACTTTCTTCTGACTCCTGACGGTTACTCTTCTTCTCAGAATTCGGTTTCTCTCTCTAACCCTATTTCTTTATGCGTTTCTTAATGGAGAAGAATGCGACTCATGGCAGGGAGAGAGAGGACCCAATCCTTTATATATCATTTAACTCTAAATCTGGTACGTCCATCATATACCAATTCAACGCTTAAGATTAATCACAGATCTAATGCTTTAATTATAGAATGATCTATTTATGACTTAATTAATCGGGTCACATTAAGATTAGAAACTTCATAACGTCACATTAAGATTAGAAACTGCATAACGTTAAAAGTAAATGAGCCATTTGCAGTTTCTAATAGCAGATTTAGAAACTGCATAACGTCACATTAAGATTAGAAACTTCATAACGTTAAAAGTAAATGAGCCATTTGCAGTTTCTAATAGCAGATTTCTAACATTCTCCCACTTGACCCGACTATTCATAATATTAAGTGTTGAACATCATACTATGATAAATTGCTGAGAGTTATGGCGGTTGTGCACTATTAATTCAATGCATTCCCTTCCATATACTACAATACCAGCAATCCATCAATTCATACTCATAATTTATATAAAACAGCATAATGGTCCACATAATGTCTTATATCATAATGATTAAACATAATATCTTTATAAGACTCTTTCTTGTTTAAAATTACATAAAATACGTACTACTATATTAAAACAAGAGACACATAATTGTATATCAGAAACACATAAAAGAGCTCAGAATGTCACACATCAATTATTATTAATACAACCAAGACCCATTCTTTGAACATGTTCCTTAAATTGTCTTGGTTGTAACCCTTTCATCAAAGGGTCTGCAATCATAAGTTCTGTCCTGATGTGCATGATTGACACTCTTTGTTTCTGAACCTCATCTTTCACAACAAGATACTTCAGTTCCATATGTTTGGCACCTTTAGAGTACTTGTCGTTCTTTGAGAAAAATACTGCTGCAGAGTTATCACAATAAATTTTCAGCGGCTTGCTAATGGTGTCGACAACCGCAAGTCCTGAAATAAAGTTCCGCAACCATAATGCATGAATTGTGGCTTCAAAACATGCCACAAATTCTGCCTCCATAGTGGATGAAGCAACGATAGTCTGTTTCGCACTTTTCCATGATATGGCACCTTGAGCAAACATAAACAGGTAACCAAAAGTCGATTTTCTAGTATCGATGCATCCAGCAAAATCTGAATCGCTATATCCGATCACCTCCGATTCATTGGATCTTCTATACATGAGCATGTAATCTTTCGTGCCTTGTAAGTACCTCAAAACTTTCTTTGCAGCTTGCCAATGTTCCCTTCCTGGATTACTTTGATACCTCCCTAACATACCGACCGCAAAGCTGATATCCGGTCTAGTACAGGTTTGAGCATACATTAGGCTACCAACAACAGATGCATATGGAATTGATTCCATTTCCTTTCGTTCAACATCATTCTTAGGACATTGCATGAGATTGAATTTATCACCTTTCTGTACAGGAACTGTCCCAGGTGAACACTTACTCATTCCAAATCTCTCTAGAATCCTTTCGACATATCCTTTCTGAGACAATCCCAATATTCCTTGTGATCGATCACGGAATATTTCTATTCCAATCACATAGGATGCCTCTCCCATATCTTTCATTTCAAAGTTCGTTGAGAGAAATTCCTTAGTCTCATGCAATATACTTAAATTATTTGCAGCAAGCAAGATGTCATCAACATAAAGGACCAGATAAATAAACTTGCTCCCACTGATCTTTTGGTATATACAGTGATCAACCGTATTTTCCTTAAAACCAAAAGATGTAATAATGGTGTTGAACTTAATATACCATTGCCGGGATGCTTGTTTAAGCCCATATATTGACTTCTTAAGTTTACACACCAATTGTTCTTTACCTTCTACAGAAAAACCCTCAGGTTGATCCATATAAACATCCTCATCAAGATCTCCATTCAGAAAGGCTGTTTTCACATCCATTTGATGCAACTCCAAATCATAATGAGCTACTAATGCCATTATTATTCTTAGTGAGTCCTTTTTCGAAACAGGAGAAAATGTCTCCTTGTAATCAACACCATCTTTCTGAGTGTAACCCTTAGCAACAAGTCTAGCTTTATACCGTTCGATATTACCACTAGAGTCGTGTTTGGTTTTAAAAACCCATTTGCATCCGACTCTTTTACAGCCATGTGGTAACTCAACGAGATCCCAAACTTCATTCTGTTGCATGGATTTCAGTTCTTCTTTCATGGCATTAATCCATTCCTTTGACTCTTTACTTTCTACAGCATGTGAAAACGAAACTGGATCCTTATTGATTCCAATATCATAATCTGATTCTTGTATATAAACCACATAATCATTAGAAATAGCTGACCTACGATTTCTTTGAGGTCTTCTTAATGCTACTTGTTGTGGTTCATGCATATCAGCATTATGTAAGTCATTTCCTTCAGGAAGTACTTCTTCATTTATATGTTGTTCATTATCATCATGCTGTTCTACAACAGCTGGAACAACATTTGGAGTAATAGTAGATGGAGGAACTATTCTAGGCAATGTGACATTTACCCTTGTTTCCTTTATTTCTACTATTTCTCTTCTAGTACTCCCACTGACTTCACCATTCTCAATGAATCTTGCATTACCAGTTTCTACAATTCTTGGACTATGATTAGGACAGTAAAACACGTACCCTTTAGATTTCTCAGGGTAACCTAAAAAATACCCACTGATCGTTCGAGAATCTAATTTCTTTTCATGTGGATTATAAATTCTCGCTTCCGCTAGACAACCCCAAACATGCAGGTGTCTTAAGCTAGGTTTCATGTTAGTCCATAACTCAAAAGGAGTCTTTTGAACAGCTTTACTAGGAACCCTATTCAACAAATAATTAGCGGTTTTGAGAGCATACGACCACAAATTCATAGGTAGTGTAGAATCTGACATCATACTCCTAATCATATCTATTAACGTCCTATTGCGCCTTTCTGCTACACCATTTTTGCTGTGGTGTACCTGGCATTGTGTATTGCGCACATATGCCATGACTTTCGAGGAATTTTGCAAATGGACCTGGACACTGGCCTGACTCATTATATTTACCATAATATTCACCACCTCTATCAGACCTTATGATTTTCACCTTTTTATCTAATTGCCTCTCAACTTCCTTTACAAACGTCTCAAGGACATTCACAGATTGAGATTTTTCATGAAGCAAATAGACATAACCATAACGGGAAAAATCGTCAATAAAAGTGATGAAATACTTTTCTCCATTAAAGGCTGGAGTGTCCATAGGTCCGCAAATATCAGTGTGTATTATTTCAAGAAGCTGGCTGCTTCTAGTGGCTCCTTTCTTATTATGTTTGGTTTGTTTACCTTTAATACAATCCACACATAATTCTAGATCACTAAAGTCCAAATTTGACAAAATTTCATTACTTACTAATCTCATCATTCTTTCTTTGGATATATGACCTAGTCTTTTATGCCACAAGAAAGCAGAATTTTCATTCAACATGCTACGTTTACATCCAACATTATTTACTACATTCAACAAGGAATTCGCATAAGTGTCATTCAGTTTCAATTTATATAAACCATCAATTAGAATACCAGAACCAACATTATCATTATTCTTATATAAATCAAAACAGCCAGATCCAATCATACATCTAAAACCAGAAATATCCAACTTACTTACGGAAATAAGGTTTCTAGATAATGAAGGTACATAAAGGGTACTGTATAAGTCTAATACATATCCACTTTCTAGAATTAGACGATAAGTCCCAATGCCTTCAATTGAAGATTTCATTCCGTTTCCCATAAAGAGAAAACGATCTTCATTTGGATTTATGGTTTGGATCATAAGAAATCCCTGCATATTATTGGAAACATGAGTTGTAGCACCAGTATCAAGCCACCATGTATTAATGGGAACTTCAACTAAATTTGATTCAAAACATACGAAAGATAGATAATTACCTTTCTTTTCGAACCAAGCTTTCCTTTTCGGACAGTCACTTTGATAATGTCCTTTCTTTTTACAGAAATGACATTGAACATCCTTTAGTTCCTTCTTTTCCTTATCCTGCCCATTCTTAGCAGGTGCCTTTTTCTTCTTGAAATGACTTGATTTTCCTTTCTTTTCTTTACCAGCTTTATTACTCACAAAACTTACTGAGTGATTCACTTGATTTTTCAAACGTCCTTCTTCCTGAACAAGTCTACTGGCCAATTCATTAACATTCCACTTATCCTTTATAGTGTTATAGTTAATCTGAAAAGGTCCATATTCAGAAGGTAGCGAGTTCAGGATGAACTGGACAAGAAAAGAATCCTCTACTGTAAGTCCCAGGGAGTTTAACCTTGCTGCAAGATTAGTCATCTCTATAATGTGCTCTTGCATAGTTCGCGACCCATCAAACTTCATGGTCATGAGTTCTGCCATAAGAGTACCAGCGAGTGACTTATCAGCTGAACGAAAACGCTCTTCCACAGACTGCATATATTCCTTAGCACTTTCTGTTTGTGGAATTGTTGACTTGATGTTGTTAGCAACAGTCATCTTAATAAACATAAGGCTCAATCTGTTACTGCGTTCCCATGCTTTATGGTGTGATTTTTCTGCCTCAGTACTATCTTTTGTAAGAGCAGCAGGTTTATCCTCAAGGAGTGCCAAGTCAAGATCCTGAACACCTAAATGGAAATTGACTTGTTCTCTCCATTCAGAAAAATTAACACCAGTGAACAATGTAACAGATGAAGCATGTGTATTCATGGGAACTCCTGCAAATTAAAAAATGAAATAACTATAAGCTCATAACTAACGCGATTCAGATGTAGACATAATAGTATAATATAGCACTCCTTTGGGTAGATACTATCTTATACTTAACATAATTAAATACCAAAACATAAGTAGGTAATAAATATATTCAATTAAATAGAACTGACATCTTTGGATGATCAATATTTATTTAATCAAAATATCTATTAAACCTCATCATGTCAACTAGTTATAGAACAAGACTTTCCTTTGGGTAAGTTCTCAGGTTCTATCATTAGTGACGCCAGTTTTAATTGGTATTATTATAACTGGCAATTTCTATCAATAATCATTATGTCACTTATGCACTAAATGATTATTCTGATTTTGACCACTTTGGTGATTAACAAAATCATAAATCTCATGTGCATAAATGATTTATAACACATACTTTATGCAAAACAATCAGTCACAGAACAATTACTTTTATGCCCAAATTTCAAACAATTATTTTGTACCAGTAAACTTTAATCGTGCAAAGCCAAAACAGTAAATGATGCACGAAAAGACCCTAAAAACTCTGAAATTGTAAAGAAAGGTCGAAAACTCTATATCCGACGGTCGGATCACGAATCTTAACCCACGATGGGCGAAACGAATCTTGATTAGTTTCGTTGTGAAGCATGCGCAGGATTTGAAGCATGCGCAGGATTTGATTAACATCATGAGTAAAGCACAGAACAGATCAATTGCAATCATAAGAAATATTCAGTTATTGATTGGTGGCTCTGATACCAAATGTAAAATATATTTGTTTTTTTTTTTTTTGAGATCTTTCTTGATTAATTATGAACAATTCAATTAACAGCCCAAAGATCATCAATACTGAATATTTCACAAACAAAACTTAATATGATCTATTGTTTCAGATGACATACCTTGATTAACAGCGGAAGATGTAATGGCTGCCATCTACTTTCTTCTGACTCCTGACGGTTACTCTTCTTCTCAGAATTCGGTTTCTCTCTCTAACCCTATTTCTTTATGCGTTTCTTAATGGAGAAGAATGCGACTCATGGCCGGGAGAGAGAGGACCCAATCCTTTATATATCATTTAACTCTAAATCTGGTACGTCCATCATATACCAATTCAACGCTTAAGATTAATCACAGATCTAATTCTTTAATTATAGAATGATCTATTTATGACTTAATTAATCGGGTCACATTAAGATTAGAAACTTCATAACGTCACATTAAGATTAGAAACTGCATAACGTTAAAAGTAAATGAGCCATTTGCAGTTTCTAATAGCAGATTTAGAAACTGCATAACGTCACATTAAGATTAGAAACTTCATAACGTTAAAAAGTAAATGAGCCATTTGCAGTTTCTAATAGCAGATTTCTAACATTATGTGGAAGTAGCTTTGGAATATTAATTTAATATGAAATATGGGAAAATGAACAAGTAGAACATATATAGTTAAAGACAGTGATATGCAATGATAACCTTTCTAAGAGTTGTGTTTATGTTCAATTTATTCTCATTTGATTATTATTACATTATATAGCTTTGTGTTTTTTTTGCTATATTTTTTATGTACTTTTTGACGTGTAATGTTGTATAGAGAAATGCATATGGAAATGTATACAGACATACGAAGCATTACAGAACAATGTTTCTATTTCCTGCCCCACACAACCATTCCTTTGCACACAAAAAAACACTTCACTTAATATTGCATAAAATTGTGAATAAAAGAACCATCGTTCCACTCCTGACAAGAAATAGCAAATGTAAAGTTTTCAATAGCCTTGCATCAACATCTCTTGAATAGTTCTCCGTGAGTACTTCCTCATCTGAAAGACTTGCCACTCCACAATTTGCCTTGTCTCCTTCGAATATGTTATTAGTATTAATTAATTGCACATTACATATTAATTAGTTAATTAATATGTTTCCAATATATTATATTTGCATATATGCATAAATCAAACAAAAAATCCACATAAAATTATGCACAATAATTTTTAAGCTCCACAAAAAAATATAAGCACGGTAATATAAGTCATAATATGATCTCATTTAAAATGTAATATTCTCCAAGCACTTCCTCTTGCTAAGTAAATTTCTCCTAAAATGATAAATTAGCCTTATGCGGAATGCAAAAGAAGAAATCCTAACTCGATATAGTGCCTGCTCCCACACTTCTCACACAACCTTTCTTTGCAAAACAAAATAATAGCAGCTACCCCGCTCCTTCCCCCCCATTTGGTTATGTAAGGGACCTACAACCCCATACGTTTTGGCATATTTGGACTCTTTAAGTACTCTACATAAAGTATCAACGTTACTTGTTCCACACCTCCACACAATAATATAAGCACATTAATATAAGTCATAATATGATCTTAATTTAAAACGTGATATTCTCTGAGCACTTCCTCTTGCTAAGTAAATTTATCCTACAGTGTTAAATTAGCCTTATGCAGAATGTGAAGGAAGAAATCTTGACTTGATATTGTCCCTGATCTCATACTTCCCACACACCCTTTCTCCCGCACTTCTCGCACATCCTTTTTTTGCACAACAAAATAATAGGAGTTAGCCCCCCCGCTTACGTAAGGGACCTGCAATACCATCAATTCTAGCATCTTCATACAAATCAATACTAGTATCAAACATAATAGTGTAGTCTCAGAGGACTCACTAACAAAATGGCCACTCACAAAATTAGTCTTTTTAAAAATTTTAAAATTGTCGCATTGACAAATAATGAAAATAAATCATCCTCCATTAGAGGGATTATGCCCTATCAAACATCGCTCAACCAATGGAAAATTAGAAATATGATTTACAAAACTTAGAAAATGATTTTTGAATTTACAAAAAAATATGAATATTCAACATTTTCTTGAAACTTTGATTAAATTACAAAACCTTCAAAATAATGGATAGTCAACAAACTTTTACAACTAAATTAGTACTATAATCCCTATACAAAACTAATAAAACTAAAATATATTAATATTACTATTTTTTTTATATAAAAACTAATAAAACGAAAAATATTATTAATATTACCATTTTTTTTTTAAAATATTACTTATAAAAAAAATTTCAATTAAAAAAAAAAAACTAATTTTAATGTTTATGTTTACAGATTACAAATTAGTTTTTAAAATTTTATAATTTTAATCTTGAATCACTTTCTAAAACAAAACAAGGTAAGAGTAACTATCCAATATAATTAAAATAAAAAATTACAAAATTTTCACCAAATTAATAAATATATTTTTAAGATAACCAAACATAAAAGGGTTATCCATTGGGTACATAGAAGTAAAAAGAAGCAATGCATATTAACCATACTCTACCAAAACAAAAGGATATTAAGAATAGGCGGTTAGGAATAAACCTTATATACTAAATTAAGTGTGTTCCAAAATAGTTTAAAACGAAGTTAGTAAATAATTATTGCTAAATAATGAGTGCATATGTCAATGATGTGCGGTGGGGAGGGTGATGATGGGTTCCTTTTTTTTAATATGATTTTGTTTTATTTTGTTAGTTTGTTATTTTTTTGTTTAAATTATATATATATATATATAGAAATAAATGATGATAATTAGTTTTTATTAATTTTTTAGAGAAAATAAATTATTATTTTTTTTAATTTAAAGATTAAAGTGAGGTTTTTGGTATATTATTAATTTACAAATTTTCTCATGTATTTGTTTATAATATTCTAAATCAATGCAGTAATATTATAGATATGAAATCATCCTAATAATATTTATCAAGACATTATAGTTCATCTGTGGTCATGATTTGAATGTGGATAAGAAAAATAACAACGTTTTGCTGAACCACTTAAATTGTCCCTCATTAAATTTATATAATTTTTCATTTTTCTGTTTTAATTTTGCAAAAAAAAAAAAAAAAAACTCCTTTCTCAAATTTAGGTCTAAAGGAAAAGAAAATTGCTATGGCTCACATTACGTTTGATTCCAGTCCTAATTCTTGTTTCACGTTTGATTCAAGTCCTAATTTTGAAGTTTTGTTTGGATTTTAGTGGCATGAAATGTCAAGGCCACTGCCATAAATAGGTGGCGATTTAAACCAATTTGAGTAACACTTCATTCCGAATGGATATTGATTCACCACCTCAACTATAGTAAACCAACATCGGATATGACCGTAACTGACCATATATATATATAGGTATACGTAGTTCGAACCTCCACACAATTTTAGATGACAACTACGGTCCGAGTTAAATTTCTACTTGTTAATGACCTATGATAAGCAGTTGATCACAATATTTGATTCTATAAAGAGACGTTAGTCGCTCGCTTAATTAAAACATGGTATTAATATCGAGAGATGCATTAATTAAAAAATACATATTTTTTATATAAGGTATATGGACAATATTGAAGATTTCAATACTTCATTTTGAGTTTATGAATTACATTTTACAGCATACCATTCAGGGTCTATATTTTCAATCAAAACAATAATTTAATATATAAATAGGTCTAAAGGTCTAAAAATAACAATATTAAACTTACTATCAATAATTAAATTAATCCATAAAGTTTCTTATCATATAATATATTTATTTAAAATACAAGTAAAAAAATACAGTTGCTTTTCATATTTATTCAAGAATCATTTAAAAGAATTTAACTCAATATTTTGAATAATTATTAAACCATTATGAGATTGGAATAAATTTTATATAATTAATACTTAATTATTTTTATTATTAATTTAAGGAAATTTCATAAAATTTTGATAATTATTATAATGAAATGCTTTGGTAGTATTAAACATCCGAAGATAACAATTGTAACATCTTGTTGATGTAGTCCAACAGTTTTGTGTCCTTCCATCTAATTTGAGTACTTTTGTTGAATGAATATTGGGAACCTTCTTGCCTACTCTTTGGGTATTCTCTTTCCCCATAGACCCCTAAGCTACAATACATTGTAGAATGGAATGGATGTACTAGGCTTGTAGAGAAATCCTAACCAAGCATAAGAGGTTCTCACTCTAGTATAATTTTCTAGTTCACCAAATTCTCAACCATGCTCAATTATTCACTCAATAGAAAATTTTGCATTAGCACAACCATCCAACCTTAGGGCATTGCATAATATGCTTTCCTCTTCGTTTAGTCTTCTTTTTGTAGGAGTTTTGATTGTTGTCATTTGTATTCCCATAAAAATTTAACAATTCTTTATTTTAAAAAAAATATTAAATTTAAAAATCTTTATTGTTCACCTATCCATGTTTCAAGTTTTTATCCATGTGTTTAGGAATTTCATTTTCTTATTTTATTATAAAAGCCCAACCCTCATGAAATTGCACAACTTCAAGGTGAAAGTGCATTGCACTTTACAACTTAAGCCACAATTTTAAACTACTTTTTACTTCTTTGTTACTAACATATATATATATATATAGAGAGAGAGAGAGAGAGAGAGAGAGAGAGAGAGATAATTTTCCTATGTGGTTCACAATCTTGAAGATCGATGATCATTAGGTCCATAGAATAATTGTGATGGGCAGATCTACCTGAAAGGATCACTTCCTTTCTGCTCAACCATGGAGCCTGACCCCGAGAGTTTCGAGAGAATTGAACGAGTGACCTCTCAATAGCATAGGTGCTTTAAGTACAAGGAGTAGACCAACTGAGCTAACACTCAAGTTTTTTTTTTTTTTTTAATGTGGTTGACCGGCCCCATATATCAATAACCACCATGTCCATTGAAACTTTGTACTAGGAAAATACATTTGAAGGGATGATTTCATATCAACTCAACCATGTAGCTTGACCCTAAGTGTTGAGAGAATTGAACTCGTGACCTCTCAATAAGAAAGGTGCTTTAATGATGGGTACTTGACCAATCGGACTAACCCTCAGGGCTATATATATATATATATATATATATATATATATATTACTTCTTAATATAATAGGCACATGTATTTAAAAATATACTAATAACAAAAAAAATTAATATGGACAATGTGGATCATAAATAAAATATTGACTAAAATATTTCAATATTAATTATTAAGAAAAAATTTAAGGATGCAATTTTATTTTAAGGTTTAAAAACCAAATCTTGCTAACCCCTAATATGAAAATTGTAAAATGTTTAGTGATATTTTTGTAAAGATATTCATATTTCTAATGATTTAGGTCCATAGAATAATTGTGTTGGGTAGATCTACCTGAAAGGATCACTTCCTTTCTGCTCAACGTTGGAGCCTGACCCCAGGAGTTTCGAGAGAATTGCTCAACCATGGCGCCAGATCACTTCCTTTCTACTCAACCATGGAGCCTAACCCCAAGAGTTTCAAGAGAATTGCTCAATCATGGATGCTCAACCATGGAGCCTAACCCCAAGATTTTCGAGAGAATTGCTCAATCATGGATGCTCAACCATGGAGCCTAACCCCAAGAGTTTCGAGAGAATTGAACCAGTGACCTCTCAATAGCATAGGTGCTTTAACTACGAGGAGGATAGAATTGAACTAGTGACCTCTCAATAGCATAGGTGCTTTAACTACGAAGAGTTGACCAACTGAGCTAACACTCGAGTTTTTTTTTCTATCCAATGAAAATTTGTACTAGGCAAGTCCATCTAAAGGGATGATTTCATTTTGACTCAACCACAGAGCTTGACCCTGAGAGTGTTGAGAGTATTGAACTCATGACCTCTCAATAAGAAAGGTGCTTTAACTATGGGGGCTTGACCACTCGAGGTAACCCTCAGGGCTATATATATATATATATAGATATTTTTTTTTTTTACTTCCCAGTGTAATAGACACATGTATTTAAAAATATACTAGTAACAAAAAAAAATATTTTAATGTGGACAATGTGGATCATAAACAAAATATTGAGTAAAATATTTCAATATTAATTATTAAGAAAAAATTTAAGGGTGAATTTTATTTTAAAATTAAAAACCTTGGAAAATCTTACTAGTCCCTAATATGCAAATTGTAAAATGTTTGGTGATATTTTTGTAAAGATATTCATATTCACTAGAGTTTTTTCCTATGTGACCACTACGTCCATTGAAATTTTGTACTAGGCAAGTCTATATGAAGAGATGATTTCATATTGACTCAACCACAGAGCTTGACCCTAAGAGTGTTGAGAGAATTGAACTCATGACCTCTCAATGGTTTTATATTGTCTTTGTAAATTTTTGGTGATTTTAATATAAAATATCTTTATCCCATAAAAAGTAATCAATTTAGGAAAAATGAAAATTGATGAAACTTTTTGTAGAAAATGCATGGAAAATTAGCCCAAATATTAACCTCTAAAATTTTCCATATTAACTATGCATATATTATATAAAACAATTGGACAAAATATAAATAAATAAATTATTGTTAAACATTTTATTGTTCAAAATGAAGAAATGTATAATTCCTTCCAAATTCACCATAAAATTATGAAAAATTACAAAATAAAAAATTAATTTATAAATTACCTATATTTTATCATATTATTAACAAGAAATGTATCATATTACTAACAATAACTGTATTTGAAAAATAGAAATAATTTACAAATATTAAAAAGTTATTAAAATTCACATTTATATTTCGCAATGGGGTGGAAGAAAGAAAAAAAGAAACTTGGATGCAACAAAATAACAAATGGTTTAGTAAATATTTGCTTGAACACATGTCCCATAAACAAAAAAGCGATAAAAATTTTTGTTATGGAAAAGTTTCATAAGCGTGCTTGGGATAAAGAGCTAGAAAGAAAGAAAAATTACTATATTGAAGTGTTTAATCTCACTCATAATCATCAACCAAAAGCATACTCTTTTTTTTTTGTAAATATCATAAAATATATTACTTGGTAAACTGACAGATTTCAAAATCTGGATTGTGTGGGAGAGAGAACCTGACACAAGACCCTAACCGAATTCCTTGTGATGGCCATAGAATCGTCTTTTTTACAGTACGATCATGACATAAGAGGGTTCTGAGTACATAGGTGGAAACCGAGAGGTGACCTCTTTACAACATTCTCAAAATTGAGAGTATAGAAGCTGAGAAAAGAGAAGAAAGCCTTATCGCAGTCGACCAAGCAACTGGTGTTTTCCTCTGCAATAGAAAGCCTTTCATAAAGAAAGAAGAGCATAAACAAAGGAAGAAAAACAAGGAAGGAAGTCGATGACATCACTCATGGTTAGTGGTGACCAGATCCTCATCCAGACGAATGGGAGTCTTCTGAGAGCTTCCCTCCTGCTGCAGGGTGGTGATCTGTTGACTCGTGGAGGCCCCAGCATCCTCTCTCTTGATGCTAGGGGATCCTTCAGTAGTTGAATGGACCTTCATTGTCGACTTCTTCTTGATAACAATGTAATGCAAAGCATCCCAGTGATGAATTTGCAGTGGTGGATGGCTTCTACATACATCACGAACTTCTCAGTAAGCCATTCAATATTTGTTTCCAGAGCCTTGGTGCACTCCTCTTCTTCCTGCATTGCTAGCCCCATGATGGTTGTCATTTTCCACCATGTTTCGATAGTACGAGCGAAGAGGTTTTCATGTGCCCGGGTGAAAGTAGGGTCTGGAATCCAGGCCAAGTTGGCATCGACCTCCTCTGTAGAGACCGCTCTACGAAGAACATTTGCTTGGGCTTCTAAATCTAAAATTTGCTGCTGAGTTTTCAAATTAACTGCACAGCGTTGCGCGCCTAGCAGATGTCTCCATGCGAGTGGTAGGCGTCAGGCCCAGGGACTACCAACAGGAGGCTACGCGATTGCGGGCACCTCCACGACTTGAACTAGGGGTGGATCAAGTCTTCGGGGCCATGAGAGAAGCGGAAGGGCTGGATATCGAAGGACCAATGGAGATGGATAATGGCAGAGAGAAGGATGAGGGGGAGAAGGGGGAGGGGTAAATTTATAGAAGTCGGGTGATGGAGGGAAGTTGGAATAAGGGAGAGGGGGTTCGAAAGTGAAGCATGCGAAGATATGATGAAGGGAAATGGAGGAATGACAGAGCAGAGAGGATGTGACTATGAGGTGGCGGTCACACAAGGGAGAGGGGAGGTGGCATCACAAGCTCTAGAATCAGGAGAGCTAAAGATCAGTCTGTACTCAAGCGCCATCAACCTATCCTTCCAACTGAGTAGAGAATCGACCTTGAAATGATGATTGGTATGCGAATAGTTATTGTTTAGTAGAGTGGTTATCTTCATCATTGATTGATGTACAATGCTGATGCAGTTCCCCTTCCTCCAATTCCTACCACGCTCAGGCCTTCAGGCATAGGGTACCAGCCGTACCCTCATTCGCTAGTCTGTCCATGAGTTTGTATCCTTTCCTTTTGATTACTTGAAAGTGGAGGCCTTCCATGTTGTCAATTCCCTGCCTAATCCATTGTACTATTTTTTTTAGGCACCAGTTTTCCAAGATTTTGTCCACCTCGATGCCCTGCTAAAGTTTTTTTCCGATCTGGGTGGTCGGCATGGAATCTCCTTCAATAATCAGAGGATTAAGCTTTAGGTTGTGTGTTGTGGTGATTCCATTTTCCAGTGCATGAAGTTCTATGGCATTGTTTGTGGCTGAACCTATATTACCCTCATATATCCATATTATCTCTCCTTTAGAGTTTCTAAAGACTCCTCCAAAACTAGTTGGGCCCTGATTCCCTTTAGCTGCGCCATCATAGTTGAGCTTGAAGGTTCCCTTCTCGGGTGGCCACTAGGTGTTATTTTTATTTTTGAGCCTATGGAGGGGGGTTACATCGCGGACCTTGATCTGAAGGAGATCCAGCATTGAGAGAATTCACACTTCGAAGAAGGTGGGAGGGGCTTTGACAATCTGAGTGTGTAGAGAGGTCACTATTTCCGGAAGCGCGCTTTTGATCTTCGAGATAATGATTTCCTACTGGGTGGATATTCCACGAAAGATTCTTGTGTTGCACTCCTTCCAGAGAGCCTAGCATATTAGACCAAGAATTAAATTCCATGCGCGGTTAACTAGAGGATGTGGGAAGAAGACATTTCTCCTATTCACTGTTGGGTGATAAAAGGTGTCTTTTTAACTCCTAATTATCTTCACACTAATTGTCAGCCCAAGGATGATTTTTTATCTTAAGAGTGTACTCAGTCTGAGGTGGTCACTTGCTCAAGAGTAATGTTTTGTAGTATAGTGCTTTAAAATGCAAAGATAAATGAATGCTGGAAAAAAAATCTAATTGGAATCGCAAGAAACTGAAATGTTCTGAACTAAATCATTCACTCAAACAATCATTAGTCGAGGACTCAGTAATGATAACTCTCTCCCCTGTAAACTGATGCAAATGAAAATCAATCATAGGCAAGATCTCCAATCTGAGAAATTAGACAACTATAGTCAATGTTCTTTACAGTTGTTGATCTTTCAATCCACACTAAAACAAATAACTAGAAATGGCAATTCAATTGGAAATGCTTACTAAAACACACTTACTGCAATATCAATTAAAAGGATGAAATAAAATCCTTGCAGAAAAGAACAGTGACTAAGTCTATTGAAAAACTGAACAACAAAGCTTAATTTACAAAAATGAAATATTAATGGAAAGGAATAGTAATACTAAATTATTGAGGATGAACAGCAATGCTAAATGGAAATGAACCGCAAAGCTAAATGAACAGCAATACTAAATGGAAATGAACAGCACTACTAAATTAATAGAAATGAGCAGCAATACCAAATAAGCAGTAACCTATAATGCACGGTAGAATCTGAAGTGAACATCGAAGCTTCATAACCAAAATGTACAGCATAACAATTTAAGTTGTAACAAATAATAATCTTGTTATGATGGAAGAAAATGGCAACGCGATTCAATTGCAGAAGGTAATCATTAAACAAACCACACTTGCAGAAATCATAAAGATATAATACAAAGCAGCAGCCTAATCCACCAAAGGCTGGGCCCTTAGCGACCAGCGAATGTTGTTGGGCTACTTCAGATAAGGCGAATGAACAACAACCTCCAAATTATATATTAATCATTGAACTTGAGTGACATTACAATATGATCGCGTTCTCTTGGCACCACAAGTCTGTAAATCAAAATTACAATTTGAAATAATAGAGATCCATCCCCTTTCCTCCTACCTATCCTATCATATCTCTAATCTACTGACCCATTTAATTCTCTCTCTAGTCATCCATCATGAATCCTCTTCTTCTTCTCTGATCTCTGTTTTTATTGAAATACAGAGAGAGCAGAGAGCAATTACAATAGAGATGATTACAATATGATTCCCATTACAAAATTGGATTTCTCACAACAAATTGATAAACAAGATCTTATCTGGAATATCTCTTCATCAATCATTCAACAGGAACAGGTCGAATTTGGCATTACAGCTGAGATATTTCGGAAAATGGCCACAACAGTGAATCTAAGAAAAACATCTTCAAAGAACCTTCTGTTTCTCTTAGTACGGACCGAATTTTGGAAAACTGCTCAGTTAAAACTAATTTGGTCTGTTCTGAACAAAACTCATGTTTCAGATTTTCCAGATTCTTCTCCATTTGTCCGAAACGTTCAATACAAAATTGTCACTTCTTATTCCAGCAAATTTCTGAGTTGGCACATTTAATGATGAGCAGGAGATCAAATCTTCAATCTGGAAAATATCTTGGAGGCTAAAATGGTGAACAAATTTATTAATAAACCATCATTGGTAAAAAAAAATGCATAATAATCAATTTATTTAAAAATAAAGGAGAAAAAATAATATTTATCCATAAGATCGTAAATCATTGTAAGATGGAATTATATGATAAACCATGATAACTAACATGATAAAGAAGAGTAGAAATGGGTGGAATAGGCGTTCAAAAGTGATAATAAGAATGACATATTAACGGCCCAACATACCCCCAAACTGAATATATTGCATGTCCTCATGCAACCCAAAACTGAATATATTGCATGTCCTCATGCAACCCAAAGACTCGGTGTTAACCAAGCAATAAAAAATTGTTCATCCCAGCTCATGAAATGGATAGAACAAATGGATTCTTCCTCACTTAATGAATATTCAATTTTAGCAATCTTGATGAAGGCGTAAAAATTTTTACATTGACGTTCAACTTATGTGTATATGAAGTTGCAGCAAAATATGATATAGGTAACAACAAACTTCATTAACCATTTTCTCAAAAACTACAAACCAAATTTTGTTGAAATTTTGCAAGTAGATTTATATTGTATTAATGCTTCTATGATCCAAAAATCAGATCGTTTTGATGCACGGATCATGAGATATAAACAAAATGGCTGTAGGTGATAGTGCATGATTTCCGAAATTTTATGAACTAATTTAACTTGAAATTATCTGGGTTTGTGTATTTTAATGATATGTCTGTGTTTTCCAGAAATCACAAGAATTGAGTTCATCGTTTTATAAATATATGAAATCAATTTCTGCACTGTATAAAAATGAAATCGTATGCATTAAATGAGAAAGAAAGTAGAAAACCTCCATCATGCGTAGCAATTCCTCCCCCAAAACTGAAGAATTAGCATGCCCTCATGCAATGCTAGAAACCAAATTGAGGTGGTTGTTACCATCTGTTGAATTCTATACTTGGTGTAAAACAACATGGAATAAGAGAGGTGTTGAGAATGAATAAGAATATCAATGGATGATAAAGAATATTAATGACATGGTCATAAGAGAGAAATGAATGAAAGCAACACTCCCCCAAACTGAAAGATGATATGTCTCTAAAAAATGAGAAGTGGTAAAGATGTGGAATGAATGATGATAAATAATGCTCAATGGATTTTCATGAAATTCTCTTAAATTTGTAATAAATCAAAAAATTATGCTATTTTACCTCAATTTTTATCTCCAATAAATGTGGAATGACATATATGGATTGGTATTTGGTGAAGCTGATGTAGGTAGAGTGGATGTTGAAAGTGATGCAAAATGTGGAATCCAGGCAAGCACATCATGTCTAAACAATTTTTCACGTTCTCGAGTTGCTCGAGCCTCTTCTGTTAGTTGCAATAGTATGGTCATGTTTCAAATAGAGTTCCCCCCCATACTTGTTGTTCTCCTGTAAACAAATCACTATTTTGCATACAATGTTCTTGAATCCACAATGTTAGTTTTGAATAACAATAGATAAGATGCATGTAAAAATTTCAATCAGAAAAACTTTTGTATACATGCAATACTAATATTTTGTCAAATCAACAAGTTATGGCAGAGTGCAGTAATCATATCGCATGCTATCCCATAATGCATACATTCCCCCCTCCAATTGGAAAAGGGATTCCATGACCATAAAGCCTATGAAAGGTGTTATGTTGACGGCAAGGCAAGGGAATGAACAATACAACAGTAAATGAAGCAGAGTACACATATCAATGATAGGATGGCGAGAGTTATGGTTATAATGAGAGAAGAGTGTGTAAAGATAGTTATGAATAAGAGATAGGATGCTTTGGATTGATGATAAGTTATGTGAAAAAGAAAAATGACAGCAATATGCCAAAAAGATGCTTTGCTGACAGTATTCTAGCTGAAAATGATGCGATTGATCTGAAAACAATTTCTCATGCGTAAAGGTTCAAAACAGGGAAAAATTAAGGAAATAACTTCTCTGATAAAAAGAGAGAATAAGAAAAGGGTATTATAGTAATAATTGACAATAATATATAACTTTAATATCATAATCAGAGCCTCTGCTGCCAGCAGGCGTCCATAGCCTCGGCAGGATTGCTTTTTAACCCGTATGAGTCAGGATCCTCAATTTAGAATTGGAGAGTTCCAGTGTTGTTCTACAGAAGAGATCAGTGTGCTGGTGTGGTGACCAGATAACCACACTGCCATTCACTGGGATGTAACAAAAGTGATCAGGTCGGCTCGTGATGAAACCTCCTGTTCCAAGGATATTTTGGCTATCCAATGGATCATAACCCTCGTGTGGTGGCCATAGTGGGAATGCCACTTCGTTACATCCTTATGAACATGGTAGGCTGGCTCTTGATGAGACCCCCTATTCTCTATCTGTAGGCAAAATTTTGCTGTTATTACACATTTTTATGATAAAAAGAGGGAGGCTCAGTACTTCTTAAGGGCAGGGATGGTGGAAGAAGTTGAACATGTCAATAGAAAAAATATACCCATAATTTCATTTATTATAGACAAAGAAAATTATAACCAGGAAGGGTGGAACCAGCATGGTATTAAGATGATCAATCAATATCATGTACAGTAGAAAACAATGCAGTAAAGTAGTATATAAATAATTGTGTCCCTTTTGAAAATAATATATCATCAAGGAGTTGTCCTGTTAAAGATCATAACGTGAATGATATTAACTCACTTCAATAGAATCCATAATTCTTATCCTCATAAAAGTAGTGTACTTCATGCCATGAAAGGGAATCAGTAAAATGTGGTTGAGATGAACTAGGAATAATCCCACAAGAGGAAGGAAGGGTTGTTCTCGAAAATACTCCCAAAGTGTTGCTCCTTTGAAGGAACAACAAAAACACTCAAAAAAGTGTTGTTCCTTGTAGGGAACAGCAAAGGAAAATACACGCAAAAGTGTTGTTCAGATATATCTGAGCAGAGGAGGTATGATGGATATCAAAAGTTATGAGGCCATTTCATATCATCAAACATCAGGTCTCCATCATTTGTCGAGAAGTCATTCCAAGGAACAAGCCATTCACCACACATAAGGGACAGTTTTCTTCAAACTGTGTTTCTGGGCAAGAAAAGATGAATTTGAGAAAAGTGAGAGAGGTTTTTGTCCATAATTGACTTACGAAGAAAAACCTCTTTTATTTTTTACACAGGTTTCATGGTTTGGGAGAAATGTCGAAAACATCATTTGCCTCAGGAGGGTTAGTGCACCTTTGGAGTGACCTTGGTAAAATCAATTTTTCTCCTATATGAGATGCCCAAATGACTTTTTGATGAGTCAACTAATAAGTAGACACAAATAGCTTTCCAATGAGCTATCATGAGCTCAATTTGGAGTTGAGGAAGGCCTTAAAAAGTTGACTGCAACATCACTATGCATTTCGGCAGCCTCATTCTGCTCATTTTGACCAGTCTTGGGAGATTGGACTTTTGACAGAGCAAATGAACTCCAAATTGAAAAATTCAAGATTTTCTGGAAATTATACTTGACAAGCTTTCCAACGAGCTATTTTTCACTCAATTTGGCTAAGGGGAAGACCTCCAAAAGCAGGTGGAAAGCGGTGATTCATTTTTGACCAGTTTGCCCAAAAAGTGTTGTTCCTTTGAAAGGAACAACAAAAATGTGAAAGTATTGTTCCTTTCAAAGGAACAATAGAAATGCAGAAGTGTTGTTCCTTTGAAACGAACAACAAAAATGTGGAAGTGTTGTTCCTTTAAAAGGAACAGCAAAAGTGCGGAAGTGCTGTTCCTTTGAAAGGAACAGCAAAAGTGTGAAAGTGTTGTTCCTTTGGAAAGGAACATCAAAAATGCACAATCATAAAATGCAGACACGCAAAAAACGAATTAGTTGTTCACTGCATTGATGTTGAGGATGGGTTACAATTTGAAGGAAGTAACACCTGAAACACAAAAATATAAGAGAAATTAAAAAAAACAACAACATTTTATTTAAAAACAGTATATAAATAAATAAACTAAGTTACAACAGCTATGATGTTATTTCTTAAGGCAAGGAAAAAATAATCTTTTTGGAAAATGTTTTGGTAGCAGTGACATGACATGAATCTTCAAATGAAAATCAATTCTTCATTTCTTCTATTATGAATCTGTTGGATAATGAGTTGGATGAAATTCCCTTGTTTCATTAAAATTTCTTTTAAGAATCGCTCGTCCATAAATTGACCTTCTTTATTCTCCTAGGACCTGCAAAAAAAACGAGTGTCTACCTGCAATAAAACATTAAATCATGGAGAAAGAGAGGTGATCGGGCTCCCCTAATCCAATAATTATGCAAAAAAAACAATAAGTAGTTACTCTGTATAACAAATCCACGGAGAAAATAACAAAGTAAAATTTATTTGTCACTTGTAGGAGAGTAGTGGCCAATCATACTAACCTGCAGTGTTTTAATCACAACATCTTTGTTTTTCATCCAAATTGAGTGATTCCAAAGCCATATGAGAGCTAATTCAAATGTATATCTCCAATAGAAACATGTTTTAAAAATTCAATGATATGATATGTCAATTTTACTTAGAACAACCTGCATAACAGAGTCATTTTCGATTACCCCACTTAGAACAACAGTGGATATTTTAAGCGTAAATTCTTCGTTTGATGTTGGATTCAAATTATTCAAATTAGAAATGAAATTAGATTCATTTATTCATCTCCAATAGAAACGGGTTTTGAAGACAAGAAAAATTGATAGGTCAAACACTCTAAAGAACAGCCGGAAAAATAGAGTTTTAAGAGTGCTGATTTATGATAGACAGTTAGTATTTTTACCATAACTTCTTCATACAATATCGAAAATGAGTGATTCAAATTTCTTTGTAAACTAGACTCATAGGGGAATAAAACATAGAAACAATGTTTCAAAATATATTCATTTAAGCCTCCAAAAACTGACTTTCCCAACTCTGTTCATGAGCTACCTGCTAGACACCTTGTCAATGTTTTGGTTCTAACTTTTTTGTTTCAAATCCAAATTGAGTGATTAAAATTGGGTTGGAAAGTAGACATCAAGATCTACCTAGGATAGAAATATGTTTTTAAAATATAGTCATTTAGGCCTCCAAAAACTGACTGTCCCAATGTTGTTCCTAAGCTGCCTACTAGACACCTTGTCAATGTTTTGGTTCTAACTTTTTCGTTTCAAATCCAAATTGAGTGATTCAAATTGGGTTGGAAATTAGGAATCAAGAGATACTTAGGATAGAAACAAGTTTTAAAAATATTCCATTTTGGCCCCTCAAAACATGACTGTCCCGGCTGTGTTTTCAGAAATTTCATCAAACCCACAAGCCAAAAAATATGATATTCAAGCATTTTTTCCAAATTGGTGATAAAAATGAATATGAGTGTTTGTAGAACTATTATTTCCATTATAAATCATCTACATACACAAATGAATTAAAACATTTATCACCGATGTTGATTTCCACAGCGTGTTGCAACAAAAACAACTATTTTTACATTAAAACAAAATGTATTTATTTATTCCCTTATTTATTTTATTTTCTACACTAACCTATTCTGATTTGAAAAATGAATATGATTACGTATAGGAGTACTTCCAATGGAACCATTTTCGAAATAGGGCTTCATGTATGCACATACCCAAATTTGAAAAATGCATATTAATGAATATTAGGGTATGAGAAGCCAACTTCCCTTGAAAAGATGGTGTCAAAAAATGTTGAGGTATGGAGTGATGTTGCAAACAAGTGATGGAGTGAAACCAATCTTCAATATATCCTTTACTTTCTTGATTTCCCATAGCCATCATACCATGAAGTTCTTGAGCTTTTAAAATGGCTTGTTGATGCAAACTAAAAGAAACCTCATTTTTTTCCATAACTTCTACAATTTTTGAATTTGAAACATTCTGAATCTCATTGTAAGTTTTCTCTAATGGCACATGTGAGATAGAATGGGTGGGAAGGGTGGTTAAATTTTGCAGTTCAACACTGTAAGCATGTTGTACTAGTTTATTATGGTGAGGGTGTGGAATGAGTTGAGCAGGAAATTGTGTACGGAATGGAGCATTTTGATGATGTAGATGATTGGGTTGAGTGGATGATTTTGATATGCAAGTAGGATGTTGTGGAAGAACTGGTGAAGAATATGGATGATGTGTTTGTGTTACAAGATGAAGGAGAGTAGTCATGCAATCATAAGGTGAACCATGCCAAACTTGTAGACAATATTGGTGGTGGCTATACTGAGATTGACATGATTTCCCTAACACATTAGTATTTCATAATGGATTATGCAAGTAAGGGAATGGGGAAGAAGTGTTTTGAACCATACTTTTAGGCCATGATTTCCATGGTTTTGACCTTGTTGCAGCTTCCTCATCTGTTTGATATAATACTTCCATCCTAGATAAGGGAGAACAACTGTCTATGGGATGCTCCTTCCGGTAATGAGGGCAAAACAATTCATCAAATTCTTGATTTTTCTGAACCTGCAAAACATCCAATTGTGAATTTAGAGAGCTAATAAAATCAATTTTAAAATGTTCAAATAAATCCTTGATTTCAGCTCTTATGTCTCTTGTTCTTGTAGTAGATTTGGAAAAGAAAGAACAAACGTCTCTAGAATTCTTACTAGCCTTGGATATTCCTCTTGAGTACCTTATGCACAATTCACAAACATCATCATATGATAACTGAAAAACATCACCTTTTCCTATCAGATTTAAGAGTTCTAAAAATTCATCTTTGATTCCTTTGAGTGGGAGTGTTTTTAATATCTCTTTTTTCAAATGCTTATGCTTTGATTTTTGAAGGTTATATTGAAATCACTCTACATAGTCCTCCAAGCTTTCATCTTCCCCTTGTATCATATCGAAAATATCTTCATTGTCCTTACAATAGTCTTGGTACTTCTTCAAGAATATGTTCTTCATGTCCTCCCATGTTTGGATGCAGTTTCCACCTAGGCTCATGAACCATCGGAGAGCTGCTCATTTTAGAGTAAGAGGAAACACTTTCAACCTTTGAACATTAGTACAATAATCATATCCTCTACAAAGTATTTTGAACTCAAATAAGAATGTATCTGGATCTTCATTTGTCAAACCATGAAAATTTGGTAGAGAAGATGGGGGAATTATGTGCATTTATGTCACTCCTCCTAGATCTTTGATAGGAAATTCAAAAGTTGAAATGTGAGCCATTTCTTACCATAATAGAAGATGTTCTTCATGTGTTTCTTTGAGGCTCATTCTTCAAATGTTCCTGTCAATCGGTTAGTGAAATGGGTGGTGCTTACATCACCACTTGAGTGAAATCATGAGATTTGTTTTTCAAAATTTCTAATTTTTTCTTAGTCATTCACATAGAAATTCAAACATTTATTTCTACCCTAAGTTCTTTAACAATTCTGTTGGAAAGCGGGCGGGGGAGCAGGGCTTTTACATGCTCCGTACGCAGGTTCTTACCTTCCGTTTTGAATACCCAATTCTCTCTAACAAGCACTCATCAAATGCACACTACTCCTTAGAAATGGCTACACTCTCCCCGGCAACGGTGCCAAAATGTTGGGTGATAAAAGGTGTCTTTTTAACTCCTAATTATCTTCACATTAATTGTCAACCCAAGGACGATTTTTTATCTCAAGAGTGTACTCAGTCTAAGGCGGTCACTTGCTTAAGAGTAATTTTTTGCAGTATAGTGCTTTAAAATGGAAAGATAAATGAATGCTAGAAACAAAAACTAATTGGAACAGCAAGAAACTAAAATGCTCTGAACTAAATCATTCACTCAAACAATCATCAGTCGAGGACTCAATAATGATAACTCTCTCCCTTGTAAACCGATGAAAATGAAAATCAATCATAAGCAAGATCTCCAATCTGAGAACTTAGATAGCTATAGTCAATGTTCTTTACAATTGTTTATCTTTCAATCCATACTAAAGAAAATAACTGGAAATGGCAATTCAATTGGAAATGCTTACTAAAACACACTTACTGCAATATCAATTAAAAGATGAAATCAAATCCTTGCAAAAAAGAACTGCGACTAAGACTATTGAAAAACTGAACAACAAATCTTAACTTACAGAAATGAAATATTAATGGAAAGGAACAGTAATACTAAATTATTGAAGATGAATAGCAACGCTAAATGGAAATGAACCGCAAAGCTAAATGAACAACAATACTAAATGGAAATGAATAGCACTACGAAATTAGAAATGAGCAGCAATACTAAATAAGCAGCAACATGTAATGCACGGCAGAATCTGAAGTGAATAGTTAAGCTTTATAGCCAAAATGAACAGCATAACAATTTAAGTTGTAATGAATAATAATCTTGTTATGATGGAAGAAAATGGCAATGCGATTCAATTGCAGAAGGTAATCATTAAACAAACCACACTTGCAGAAATCAGAAAGATATAATACAAAGCAGCAGCTTAATCCACCAAAGGTTGGGCCTTTAGCCGCCAGCGAATGCTGTTGGGCTACTTCAGATAAGGCGAATGAACAACAACCTCCAAATTATATATTAATCATTGAACTTGAGTGACATTACAATATGATCGCGTTCTCTTGGCACCACAAGTCTGTAAATCAGAATTACAATTTGAAATAATAGAGATCCATCCCCTTTCCTCCTATCCTATCCTATCCTATCTCTAATCTACTGACCCATTTAATTCTCTCTCTAATCATCCATCATGAATCCTCTTCTTCTTCTCTGATCTTTATTTTCATTTAAATACAGAGAGAGCAGAGAGCAGTTACAACAGAGATGATTACAATATGATTCTCATTAAAAAATTGGATTGCTCACAACAAATTGATAAACAAGATCCTATCTGGAATATCTCTTCATCAATCATTCAACAGGAACAAGTCGAATTTGGCATTGCAGCTGAGATATTTTGGAAAACGGCCACAACAGCAAATCTAAGAAAAACATCTTCAGATAACCTTCCATTTCTCTTAGTACGGACCAAATTTGGGAAAACTTCTCATTTCAAAACTAATTTGGTCCGTTCTAAACAAAACCCATGTTTCGGATTTTCCAGATTCTTCTCCATTTGTCCGAACCGTTCAATACAAAACTGTCACTTCTTATTCTAGCAAATTTCTAAGTTGGCACATTTAATGATGAGCTGGAGATCAAATCTTCAATCTGGAAAATATCTTGGAGGTTAAAATGGTGAAATTTTTTATTAATAAACCATCATTGGTAAAAACATACATAATAATCAACTTATTTAAAAATAATGGAGAAAAATAATATTTATCCATAAGAGCATAAATCATTATAAGATGGAATTATATGATAAACCATGATAATTGACATGATAAAAAAGAGTAGAAATGGGTGGAATAGGCGTTCAAAAGTGATAATAATAATGACATATTAACGGCCCAACATTCGCGATGGTACTTTGAATAGAAGAGGGGTCCCGATCAGAGCTGTTAAAGACCAAGGAAATGCAATTCCATAAATTGGACGCGAAAGGGAAGACATTTAACAAATGATTGGGGGTTTCTTCCTCCTTCTAGCAGAGGGGGCATCTTGAAGGGCCAATAAAGCCTTTTCTTCTTAAATTGTCCCAAGTTAAAACTTTTTTATGCATGACTAACCATAGAAAGATAGAAATTTTCAGTCAGTGCTTCCTGTGCCAGATTGTGTTCCACTTCGGTTCTGGTTGAAATTGATCATGCTTAGCTATGTATCTGTAGGCTTCTCTTAATATGAAGTGTCCAGTTGAGTTGTTCCCCCATCTGAGTTTGTCCTCAGAAAATTCAAGGAGGATTTGTCTTTTTGTAATTCTGAAGAGAGGTCCGACCAGGCTTGGGGGTTCATATGGGGAGTCCATTCCTCTTGTTTCATCCAAATTCTCCATCTGTCATTTTCTTCACTTTTTTTCCAGTACTAGCTGACTTTGATCTTCCCTTTGTTTTGCATTTCAGCCTTTATTTGGTGATAATTATTTTGATCAAGTTTTGGCCTTTGTTTCCAGGCATCCTCCAGAAAAAAGCCTTGTTCTCGTTACCTATTTCCTAGAAACTATGTTTTTGAATGATGTCCCTATTCTCCCATGCTTGATTCTAGATGGTTGAACCTTTGATATTTCCATTGAGCCTAATGATTTTCTCTTGCTTTAGGGAGGGGGTGTACTTTTCTTTCCATAGGATTCCCCAAGGGGAATTGGGGTTTGCAATCCATCTCCATAAGTTTGTGGTTCCCAGGGCCTTTCCCAGGAGGTCCATGTCTCTAAGAACGAGGCCACCATCTTTTTTGGGCTTGCAGATTTTTTCCCATGCTACCAGAGCCCATTTTTGTTTGACCTCTGCACCTCCCCATAACAAGTTCCTTTGAAGGTTTCTAATTTTGTTTGAAATCACTTTTGGGGCTGCCAGAGCTGAGTACAAGTAAAGCGGGATGCCCTGTAAAATAGATTTAACCAGGATAAGACAGCTTGCCAAATTCAGAGATCTGAAGGTCCAATAGGAAATTCTTTTCTCCATATTGTTAATCAAGTTCTCCCAAGTGGCCTGGGAGAGAGGCATGTCTGTAAGGGGGACACCAAGGTAAGTGGAGGGGAGGGAACTGATGGGAATTACCAAGAGTCTGGTGATGTTCTTGCAAATGGGTTGCGGAGTGTTAAAGAAGAACACTTCAATTTTAGGGGGTTAATGGAGGTACCAGAAGCAGCAGAGAAGTCTGACAGGATGGACATGAAAGAGGCAGCCTCTTTGATAGATGGGAGGTCCATGAGAAGGGTGTCATCCACAAATTGTTGGTGAGTTGAAGGGGGGAAAAGTGTTGTGGGGAAAAATGCCTATGCAGGACGATCCTATCCACCTAAGGTGTGACAGTGCCTTAGCAACAAACAGAGACAGCTATTCTAGTATTCTTCCTTTATGAATTAAGAATGAAGAGAGAGATAGATGGACTAACCGGTGTTTTCCATTTGTCCCTCGATCCGGCTTCTCTTCTCTTGGAGAGTTCCCAGCTACTTGCCTTCTCGCTCGCCCAGCTTCAAGAGGTTTCTGCAAGATCACAAGAAGAGAACACTACACAAGACATGGATTCATATTCATAACTAGTTCAGGATTAGAAATAAACTAAACATACTGATGCAATCATACATCAAAGATACATCAGTATATAGGAGAAAACAAGATAGCTTTATTGATGAATAACAAGGTTCAGGAAGAGATACAACCCAAAGGGCTCCAATCCAGCATCTCCTTCCCAGCAAATGGAATTCCTATCTTCACCCCTTCAAAGCATTAAGCACCCAATGATTCCAATCTCAAACCAACAGCAATTCTTTGCAATAACAAAATTCCAGCCCCTAGATCTCATGGAGGAGAGATCCATATATAGATGTTTGGAGAGAGGATGAGTCAGCTTGAGATCTGACTAGTGTCCTCTCCCTCTGTCAGTTCTTGATTCCACTTGGAGGTTCTTGCTTCCACTTGGAGATTTGGAACCTCTTACTCATCACCAGTCGAATTCCCTGAGGCAAGTGTCATTTTGGAAGCTTCCTGGGTTCTGACACCTTGAGAAATGAACTTGCCACATGTCCACTCTCGCTCAGCGCAGGTAGCCAGTGTTCCCTTTGACATTCAGCGCAGGTAGCCAGTGTTGGCTTTGACATTCAGCGCAAACAGTTAGTGTAGCCACTGAAATGATCCTGAATTGACTTGTTTTTGAGCAGTTTCTGGTGGAGAACTTCTGTGAATTGCTGTGGTTTGTTAGCCTTGTTCCTCTAGGGGTAGGAAAAACATGTTTAGGGACTTTGGATCCCTTAGATTATGGACATTTCATGCTCAATGCTGTAAGGCACAAAAATGTCTATAACAGTTGCCCCCTAAAGTATGAGGCTGTTTATCGGGTGAAATGCTTTATCAGGGGGATCCGAAGTTCATCCAATGCTGGGAGGAGACCTGTAATAAGATACAATACAATACATTATTTTTCATACTGCTTTCATGATCTAGCTGAGGCGGGCATTCCCATGCTCTGCTTTATAAATTCATTTTTCTGTACATAGAACAGACAATCGTCTGATTGTAGACTGATAATTTTGATGAAATTATCATCCTTTGAGTAGGATGATTATTTGTTGCAATGATGTACATGTCAATGTCTTTAGCTTTCCTGAATATATATCGCAGCCCGGATGGATGAAACTAGATCCGGGGTCTTCAAACTCATTCGATCTTCACTCTAAGTACAAGTCGATCCATGTGAAAAATGTTCTGAAGTCGAACATGGAAAGACATCGCTTGATTACCGGTCAATGATGTAAACCGTTAACAAGCGCGAGAGGAATCACCGATAATGATAATGACCATCAAGGTACTGCAGTACAATTCACGTGGTGTGAATAAAGGACTTGGCGTCGAACACCACGCAAAATCTTTCGGTCGAAGGTCATTGATGTATACCTATCACCGGAAGTGAGAAACTTGCCATTGAGGCATGCAAGCTTCAAAGTACTGAAGGGGTTGTTCCTAGATCAACTTCTTGGATAATGAGCTGATGTCGACAAGAAGCGATCCGTCAAAGGAGGGCCTTAATGAATCCCACATCAGTGACGCGGAATGGAGCTAATGATTTTGATGGAGGTGAAAACGATCTGTGACATATGATTCAGGGTGGCGGTCATGAAAGGATGAAGGATAATGTATGGCAGTGGATGGGACACGGTTGACTTTTCTGAACGACTTCTCTTGAACATGTGGCGACACTGATGCGATGGATCGGTAGCATTACCCCAAATATGGATGGTATGGCGAGACCATGGATGTGACCGGTGAATGAAACAACCTAACCCGATTGTGGTACGGAGGAAAAGTGTCATGTTCAAGAGCGACTTGCTACCATCAAAGTTTTCTTTAGTTTCTCCCAATTTTTCCCCAGTCATTGTTGACCAGTACCTCTTTATTTTTGTCAAGCTTGAGGAGGATAACATATGCTTGTTCTATAACCTGCCCTTCAGGCAAGCCCATCGCTATGTTTTAACGAGCCTAGCGATAGTGAAACTCGTTCTCGTCTAAAGACAAGTTTGTCGCTATTTAATGATTTTAACGATTCTAACGACAAGGATAACTCGGTCCTTTTCATTTTTAGAGAGTCTGAAAAGGTACATAAAGTTAACTCCAAAGGTCCTTTTTCGTCATCTAATCCCTTAAGTCCGAAAAAGTATAAAACAATACAGAAGGGATGAGTTTTCGATAGTTTTAACGAGCCGAATAAAACAAGCGCTCGATCTTTTTGTGCAATAATCCCTCAGGTCCAAAAAGATTAAAATCTAGAGGAGGGATAGCTCTTCTTGTCCCTTTAACGAGCTGGAAGGCCAAGGACTCGGCAATATTTTCATATTTTACGAGTCAGTTGAAAAGAGCTTAAAGGAGACTCGTCTTTTGAGGAACGAGTGATAAACAGGGTTAGCAGCTGATTCCAGGTACAGGTTGGAATTTTCCAATCACGGCAGTGTCACAAGGATGGCTAGGTGAAATCACTCTTCGCAGTTGTTCCTCAAAATGGGTAAACAATCATATGGAGGTGAACGATTGGCCAAATGAAAAGTGGAGGTGACGGTGCAAACACGACCAAGGCTTTAATGGCTGATGATATTACATTCACAGTGGTTATTTACCGAGATAGTTCATTTTTTAACGAGCTTAAATGCGGGTGGAAACATTTGCTCAATCTTATGTTTATTTTTTAACGAGCATGAACTATGCGCTAAAACTGCTCGGATCTTGCGTTTATTTTTTAACGAGCATGAACTGTGTGCTAAAACTGCTCGATTACCCAGTCATATGATAAGAATGTCTCATTGAAGATGCTATTTTTTATGGAGCTTCATCTTACAAAGCTTTGCTCCGGATCCTTTCGTTATGCAAGTTTGGAAACGACTAATCCTACGAGTTTAAAGGGTTAGACCTACAGGTTTAAAGGGAGGACCTAAAAATTTAAAAAATAAATAGCTGCCCCTTGCTTTCACTCCAAAAGGTTTGCATGCCCCCAGGTATAAAATATGATTTCAAGGTTACCCTTACTTTGTCCGCCAAAACATTTGTTTAAGCAGGAAAGGCCTACCTCTTTCAGGCTACCCAAAGATTGTTTCATTAATCTTTCAAACAAAACACTTCTTCGGCGGTGTCTACCGAGATAGACAAAGGTGAATGACCTTAGTGCCAAACACGTAGCTTTGACAAGAGAATCTTATTCTAGAATAACCCTCTTCCAGCATGGGCGGGGTATAGACTAGTCATATTCTCCCGCGGAAACCTACTCTATACCCAAAGTTTTCCTGCCGAAGCAGACCAGGACGCATGCCCCCTGGGTTCCAGTCATATCCTCCCGGATTACTCGCGCTCATCAGGAGGACGGACCGTGGGTTGAGACATTTCTTGCGTGAAAAGACCATTTAGGGATGGTACATGACTATTTGCGATGCGTGATTCGGGAAATGAAAGTTGGTCCACGAGCTTGACCACTCTTCCTTCATGCGGAAAACACATTACTCTAAAGAGTGAGGAGACGATGGCTCCCATGCAATATATATAGTCTCGTCCAAGGAGTAGGTTATAATCCAAGGGTCCTTGAACGACCATCACGTTCATTTGAACGGTCTTCCCTTTCAATGTTATGGGCACATTGGGGAGGATCCCTAAAGGTCGACTGGTTCCTTTATCAAAGCCTGATAGATTTCTCATTTCAGGCAAAAGCGCTGGCGAACCAAGCGCTTTCCAAGCAATAGAGGAAAGGATACTCACAGATGCCCCCTCATCAATGATAGTGCCAGCCATTACCATTCTGTATATTTGAACGATAATTCTGAATGGTATGCTTGCTGGCAACCGGGGTCTGCCTAGTTGGTTCCAGTCGAACGAGACAACTAGGTTGCTTGGTGGTGGGACCGAATAGACGGCCGGGTATGACTCTGACGAAGTTCCTTCCTGCGATAAAGGAATGGGCAAATTGCCCCCTTGTTCGTCGGAGTCTGTGTTGATGAAGAGAATTTGGACGGTGTCGTCTTTATTCTCCTCTGTGATGGTATCATTCGAAGATAGAGCCTCTGAAGGCAAAACCGGGTCAACTGCCGCCTCAACCTTTTGACTTTCGTCAGGCATGGATCCAGACGGTTCATCTTCAATGATAGGTGCTTCGGCTGACCACCTAGGCGGGCCAGCCGGGTTTTCAACTAGTGAAGGACTTGGCAGGAGTTTTTGATATCCAAGAGGAAGTTGCGCTCGTAAAATCGGGCGATCTTCCAAAACTCTTTTAGCCTCATCTAAGAAGGGACAACGGTGGATGGCGTGATCGCCTTCACACAGTTTACAGGGAAATCTAGCTTTCCCTCTCTGTCCTGTGACTTCACTTTCACTGGTTGACGGTGAGCAGTCAACATGGCTATCAGAGGTTGACGCTACCGAATTGTGCAAACGGGGAGACCAGTCCCTTAGTATCCGAGGGATGCAGGGACAATCTCTGTGGAAGTGGTCTCCCTTGCATATGACACATGGCGATTTAGGCCTAGTCAGTGCTGTGTGTGGATTTTTGTCAGACGACACTTGTTTGCCCCCAGTCGCTTTTGGCTCCTTCTTCTTCTTCTCTTTCTTCTTCTTCTCTTTCTTCTTCTTTTCCTTCTTCTCCTTAGGAACTTGGTTTTTTGTTTTACCAGTTCCGTCAAGCGAAGAGGAAGGAGGAGAGGAAGAATTAGATGAAGTAGAAGGCTGGTGGGCAACTCTGGTCTGGTCTAACTGTTGACTTGACTGTTCAGGAATGGTGGTGTTCTGAACGACATTGGTTGAAAAGAGCCAGACCGGCAGGCCAATTGTCAGTCCTGGAAGCGACAATGTGGCCATATGGGGCGCACCAACATCTCCCCAAGAGGAGAAGGGACTAGGATTTCCACCAAGGGGAATTCCTTGGTTGGTGTGCTCCATTTTTCAACCTAAAGATCAACGCAGGAATAAAGGGTGATTGTTCCGTTTAAAATAAATTTTAACGACGCTTTAGACACAACTTGCTTTTTCACTTTTAAAGAGTTGAGAAAAAGCTAAAGATGACTCTAGTCTCCTTCGATGTTTTAACGAGCCCGAAGTGACAAATGCTCAGATGGACTTTTTCTGTTATAGAGTCTGAAAAAGGCCAAAAGGAACTGCTCTGGAGTTCTAGGCAGAGGGTGTGCCAAACTTTTCGCAAAACCGCAGAATACTTTTTAGGGTACGGGCGGTCGATCTTCCTGAATGCTGTGTTCAATGCATTGCGATCAGTAGGGCGGCCGACATGGCTTCCTAAGGATAAAGGTTTTATGCCTATAGGGGTCTCCCAATATATACGCGACGGTACGTGGGAGCACAATCCGTACTGGCGCTATCGTCCCTCAGGAGGAATCACCCACCATCAACGAGATCGACAGTCACCAGGCTTTACGACGCCGGAACACGTCTCTAGCCTAGACCTCTATGTTGTGTGTTATGTTGCAAAGCGTTGTTAAGTTCATTCAATTTATTTTAGGTTGATATTTTTAGAAGTTTGCCTTTCAAGGTTCACCATGAGATGTATGATACAATTCCTAAATGCAGTCTAAAGATGATAAGCAAGCTTTATATCTTTTCAACTTTGAAAATCCTAGCTACTAAGGGAAAAGAAAGACACCATCTTTTCTCAAAGAGCAATCAGCACACTCTAATGCACTTTTCCTAAATCAGACATGCAAACTATCAAAATGCAAATGCACAATGCAGGTGTTTGTTTTCCGCTTTCTTAGTATTGATGCCTACAAAGAAAGCTTTTTGTACAACTTTGAATTTGCTTTTAAATGACAAATACAAACAAGTTTACTTTTTCGAAATCAGAGAGGGTAGAAGAGATTACAACACTTAACGATTTTCGAAATGAATACTTGTTTCAACACTTAAAAGAGACAAACTCAAACCAATAAGCAAGAGCAAATATATAATCAACTGTAAACAGCCAATGAACTCTCTTCTAAGATCACAATCAACAGATCTGAATCAAGGGCTACAAGATGACTATTTCACTCATGCAAAGGAAAACTGTAAATGATGCCACAAACACATAAAAACACTCACAGTATTTTTGTACAAAAGGAGGCGGAATTTAAGCAGAGAAAAGGAGTTATCAGACTGGTACCTATGCTGGTTACAGGCTGCAAAAATCAGAGATCAAAACAAGGCAAAACAGAGCAGAGAACCCCAGCTGCACAAGGGCAAACTGGTTCAGCGCAACCTCAACACAGGGGTTTTGACATTCAGCGCAGGTAGCCTTCACGGGACCTGCGTTGAAATGCAGAATCCCTTCACTGGGTCTGCGCTGAAGGAGAAACTCTCGTTTCTCACTGGTTCTGGGTCACAGATTGCTATTTAATCCACTGTTTCAGGCCAAATAAAAGCAACAAGCAAGGTGAAATCAAAGGGATGCTTTGAGGGAGTACTAAGATCTATCACAAAGGATCATCAAATCATTTGTGAGTCCATTGTTCAGATCATAGACAAGTCCAGTGATTGGATCAAAGCAGCAACTGTCTACTTTGCATCCGGGAATAGCAGATGCAGTTCGATTGTTGCTGTCGAGTCTATGAAACAAACAATGATAGAAACACAAATAAAATGACTAAACAAATCTCCCCAGCGGAGTCGCCAATTTGTTGTGGGGAAAAATGCCTATGCAGGACGATCCTATCCGCCTAAGGTGTGACAGTGCCTTAGCAACAAACAGAGACAACTATTCTAGTATTCTTCCTTTATGAATTAAGAATGAAGAGAGAGATAGATGGACTAACCGGTGTCTTCTGTTTGTCCCTCGATCCAGCTTCTCTTCTCTTGGAGAGTTCCCAGCTACTTGCCTTCTCGCTCGCCCAGCTTCAAGAGGTTTCTGCAAGATCACAAGAAGAGAACACTACACAAGACATGGATTCATATTCATAACTAGTTCAGGATTAGAAATAAACTAAACATACTAATGCAATCATGCATCAAAGATACATCAGTATATAGGAGAAAACAAGATAGATTTATTGATGAATAACAAGGTTCAGGAAGAGATACAACCCAGAGGGCTCCAATCCAGCATCTCCTTCCCAGCAAATGGAATTCCTATCTTCACCCCCTTCAAAGCATTAAGCACCCAATGATTCCAATCTCAAACCAACAACAATTCTTTGCAATAACAAAATTCCAGCCCCTAGATCTCATGGAGGAGAGATCCATATATAGATGTTTGGAGAGAGGATGAGTCAGCTTGAGATCTAACTAGTGTCCTCTCCCTCTGTCAGTTCTTGATTCCACTTGGAGGTTCTTGCTTCCACTTGGAGATTTGGAACCTCTTACTCATCACCAGTCGAATTCCCTGAGGCAAGTGTCATTTTGGAAGCTTCCTGGGTTCTGACACCTTGAGAAATGAACTTGCCACATGTCCACTCTCGCTCAGCGCAGGTAGCCAGTGTTCCCTTTGACATTCAGCGTAGGTAGCCAGTGTTGGCTTTGACATTCAGCGCAAACAGTTAGTGTAGCCACTGAAATGATCCTGAATTGACTTGTTTTTGAGCAGTTTCTGGTGGAGAACTTCTGTGAATTGCTATGGTTTGTTAGCCTTGTTCCTCTAGGGGTAGGAACAACATGTTTAGGGACTTTGGATCCCTTAGATTATGGACATTTCATGCTCAATGCTGTAAGGCACAAAAATGTCTATAACAAAAAGGCATGGGGCTGGAGACCAGAGAGCTTATTTTCATGCAGGGCAGTAGAGATAGAGCAGCTTATCCCTTCCACCATTATAACAATGAGGAAGGGAGAGATTAGATCCCCTTGCCTCATACCCCTTGAAGGATTAAAGGGTTTTGAAGGTGATCCATTCAAGAGGATGGAGAAGAAAGCTCTCAACACCATAGCCATGATCCACTTGATGCTTTCTTTGTGGAACCCAAATGCATCGAGGACCTATCTCATATAGTTCCAACTAATTTTGTCAAAGGCTTTGGACATGTCTAGTTGAATCATCATACCAGTTTTTTTTGGGGATTTAAGAGAGTGGATAATATCATGAGAGAGGATGATACTATCCATTATTTTCCTTCCTTCCACATAGCCAGACTGTTGGTGGGAGATGAGGAGAGGGAGGATGACTTTAATTCGATTAACGAGAACTTTGGAGATTATTTTGTATATGACATTGTAGAGGGCTATGGGCCTAAATTTTTCCAAGGAATCCACAGAGATTCCTTTGGGAATCGGAGTCAGGAAAGTAGAGATAAGGGCTTTACGGACAAACTTCTGAATTTGAGATTCCTCCACCAAGGCATGTACTTCCAAATTGATGATAGGCCATCCAGCTTTGTAGAAATCAATGGTGAAACCATCAGGACCTGAAGCTTTGCCATTGGGCATTCCCATGACCACATCTTCCACTTCCTGGAGGAGAATTTCCTTAGGAGAATTTTTTTATGGTCCTCCATGAGGATTTTGGGGATATTCTTGGTGATCTTTTTGATGTCCTGATCCTGGTCATTCCTTGGCTCTTTGAGAAGAGAGCTGAAATAGTGGTTGAGATATGTTTCCAACTCCTCTTGAGAGTGAATGAGATGACCATCTTGGTTCTTCAAAGCCAGAATTTTGTTGTTCCTCCTGTGTTGTATCATTGTTTTATGGAAAAAGGTCGTGTTCCTTTCCCCACATTTTAGCCAATTTATTCTAGATTTTTGTTGCCACAAATTTTCTTCCTAAATGGCTCTTTCCTCCCAGCTTTGTTGTAGTCATTGTTCCTCTTGCTTACTGTTCTCCGTTAGCCCTTCTTCAATTATGTTTTGTTGGAGAAGTTCCAGTTGGTGTTCCAAGTTTTTTTTATCCGTGATGATGTTGCCAAATGTTTCTCTATTCCATTTTTTATTTCCTCTTTGATATGTTTTAACTTTTGTTGGAAATTATACATTTTGTTTCCAGTTCTGATGGGAATGTAATTCCACAATTGTTTCATTTTTTCAATGAAGTCGTGGTGATCCAACCAGGAGGCCTCGAATTTAAAAGGCTTATTTTGCGGACCAATGGAGATTTGAATCTTGAGAGAGATAGTCCAGTGATTAGAGCTTGCTTGCGGTAGGATCCTCGCCTCCGTTTCCCAGGAGGTAAGATAAGTTTCCTTGGATAAAAGCAAGCAGTCTAAATGGGAGGTTATTTGATGGTCTCCTCCTCTTCTGTTATTCTAGGTGAATAAGCCATTGCTAGTGGGAATATCAATGAGGTTGAGGTTTTCAATGGTGGTGAGGAAAGCCTCAAAGTCCTTATCTAACTTCTGGATACCTCCTTTCTTCTAAGACAAGTTAGTTATCATATTAAAATCACCAGTTATGATTTTGAGAGGGTGGTGCAGAGGGTCAAAGAGATTGGAGATGATTTGGAGCATTTTGATACGATCTGTCACCTTGTGTGGGGCATAAATATTAGTTATGAAAATGGTCTCATTGGTACCTATGATTCTCAGGATCACTCTTATGGAATGGTGAGTGGAAAAAGAGGAAATGAGTTCAAATTTAGAGTTTTTCCAAAATGTCATTACGCCCCTCCGTACCTGTAGTTGTGTTAGCCAACGAGCTGTAAGGCTTGAAGCACAAGTTAAGAAGGAGGGGTGGGTGAGTCGAATCAAGTTTCGTTTCTTGAATTAGCAAGATGATCAGACATGATTCTTTTTTTTAAGATGTGTTTCTTCCCGGGACTATTAAGTCCCATAATATTCCAAGAGATGCAATTCATTGACATGGAGATGGGTATAGAGCCAAAGCCGTTACCTTTCCTTCATTTATTAACTTGGCGCCCAGTTCTTGAAGGAGCTGATTGGTGGTCTTTTGACCTTGCTTTCTGCTGGAGCCTTTGAGGTTGTGTCCTTCTACTGGAATATTGGCTAATATTCCCTTTGAAACTGTGCTTTCTTGTACTAGATGGTAAGATTTGAGTTTTAATTCTTCCTGGAGGAAATAAGCTCCTTCGATTTTTTGTAATTGTTGTTTTGATATGGCATTTATTCCTTTTTGTTTCCATTCCTCTACAATTGTTCTAAGGTCTACCCCCTGTAAAGCTTCCTCTAATGTTTCCTCTATTTCTATTTTCTCCATTTGTGTATCCTCTTGTGTATGGTCCTTTCCTATGTTGGTAATACTTGTATCTCTTTCATCGTGTTCATTGCCTACTGAGTTCATTTCTTCCTCTCCTACTTCATTTGCTATCAGTTCATTAGGATCCATTTTGTCTTTGGTATTGTTCAGTACATTGAACTAATTATGGCATGCTTCTTTAAATAGGTTCTTCTTGGGGATAGCTTTTTTCATGTTGTTCTTGTTCCTGGAGATGACTTTAGTGAATCCTTCGTTGTCTTTTCGTTTACTTGCTTGCTTTTGTGTTTGAGGGGTTTTATTCATTGGATAGTCTCGGAAGAGATGCCCATGCTCATGAAACTTTCTGCATCGGAAGGGAATATGCTCATAATCTATACTTTGCAGTCAGACTGCTTCTCTGAAGTTAATTTAATTGCTTTTGGTAGGGCTCCAGAGACGTCTATATATATGCAAATTCAAGCATAGGAAACATAGTGACCCATTCTGGTGCCTTTAGACATTTTGATGTACTCCCCCAGCTGGTATCCTATTCCTTTTAAGACTAAAGGAGCCCAAAAATCAGTTGGTAAGGAGTAGAGGCCTACACAGACTGGAACCCTAGTAAAATCCTCTTTTTCTGGTGTGAAGTTCTCCCTCTAGAATATCATGTATAAACCGATTGAGTTGTAGAAATAGGGTCCTCCTTCAAAAATTTTGTCTCTATCTTCTAGGAGTTCAAAGATGACTATGCAAAATCCTTTAGAGCTCAACTGAAGTCTGATATCCCCTTTGGGTGTCCATTTTATTTGAAACCACCATTTCAGGGCTCTTTCAGTTGGCCATATGCCCATGAGCTTGCATATAACTTAGTGTTCCTGTATGTATTCTCTGTACTCAGCTACCCCAGGGTCCTGGATTTCTAGTTCTGGGATTTTATTGGCTTTGGGGTTGCAGTTATTCTTAGTCTTTTTCCCCTGATCCTGTGGTTGCTCGTGAAATTTGAAGAATTGACGTTAGCAGGGAAGGATGAGTCTGCGGCCTTGTCTTCTCAAGTATCCTTGGTTATCCTTTTCACTATGTCTTTGTTCCTTTTGGCAGCTCGTTTTGTTGTGGATGAGTGGTTTCTTCTTTGTCAGAGCTTCCTCTTGGTGGCGTACAGAAGGTGGAGCTGGAGGAAAACTTTGTGAAGAATGAAGCTTGGTCTGGTGGCCAACTAGAGACCATATCCTTGAAGGAGCGGGTTCCAGGGTGTTGTTGCGGATCTTCCATGGTTGTCAGGGCATCAAAGGCCTGAACCAGAGGCACGAGGGGAGGTTGCAGAGCACGCACAAACACTAGCACGTCTCAGTCATGATTTCTTTTGTGTTACTATTCAAGGTAGATCTTAATTCACATAGAAATTCAAAATTTATCTACAAAATTGTTATAGTCCTTTGTTGACACATGTTTCAAACTATAAAAAAAATCTTTGTACTGATTAAGGTTGTCTATAGTAGGAGGAAGTGATCAAGAAGAAATATGGAGGAATTGTACCGAAACAACCTCTGATTTCGAAGGTAGAAAATCACGATCTATTTCTTTATTTATGAGGCACTCATGTTGGCATAATCAGATAAGGTCTTTAACTTCAAGATATTCCTCATGGTTTGTAAGGCTCAAGGAAGCAGTATTGTAGTAAGATTTCATTGTAGCATGGTCCTTACCTTTTGTCGATATTTTTCTATCTTTCAACAGTTGTCAAAGAAGCATTAATTAGTTATATGTTATTGCCTTACGACGTTTCCTTTGAAACATTTAGTGCAATTTCTATTTATGATTGAGTTAAAGACATTTTTTTTAAAAACTCCCGCAGGTGCCACTATGCACCACTCTACACCATGAGATTGATTGTTAGAAGAGTAAACAATCGTCTGCCTTCATATTGATATAGTTTCAATTGAATGATGACATATAACCCTCTCTAGATGGTGAGCTTCACTTTAGAATTTGTGTTTTCATTTTGCAGAGGAAAACTCTACTCCTAGGGTTTTTGAGACCGTTGGATCTCACCATTAAGCTCGCCTAATGGACGGGAGACAACATCAAAACCCCTACAACAAAACCATATCAGAACTCAAAGGCATGACCTGCAATAACGATAGGGTTTTCAAGTTCAGCTTCGTGGGATTTGGCCTCAATGGAACAAATTCACCTTTCATTTCCAACTTCACCAATTTACAGTCCCTCGGCTTGTCAACAAACCATTTAATCGGCCAGATGTCGATGGAGCTCCAACATATGGTCAATCTTGTAGTCCTAAATATTTTCGTCAACGAGCTCACGAGTCAGATTCCCCCATCATTAATCCTCTGTGATTATATAAATGCCATAGATCTCCATGATAATAGGATCACAAGCAACATTCACCCGCAATTAGGGCTACTTACGAGGCCGAGTGCATTTGATGTTTCAAAGAAAAAGATACACGATATGATACCACTAACTCTTGTCAATAAAAGTGGGGTTTTTCTACGCTTCAATGAGAGTTCCTTTCTGGGAAACAAGGAATTCTATGGATGCTTGTTATCGATGCCCAAGAGCCACAGGGACTCTATGATGGCCATTGTGGGGATCGAATTAGCAAGCGGTATGCTCAGCGTGGTTGTCAGCTTTACTGCGATTTACATTTGGTTACGTCTGATGGAGTAGGGATACGTTGTGGAAGAGGGGAAGATCATGCATCTAATGTTTGAATATTAACAATAGGGTTGACCTAAGTTTGAAACCCTGTGATGCACACTTGATACTGTAGGTTTTTGTTTTTCTTTTTGGTAATGACTCGTTAGGGTTACTTACTCATCTTGAATAATTAACATAATTAATAAACACACTGTAATGGCAAAGGTTGCAGGGTCTAGGGATTCACGATCGAATCCGAAAATGCCCACTTTGGTTGTTGTGAAGCTTACAACCATGGCATAGTATTTTCATGGTTTGTAACCATTTCTTTTATTAGAGTGAACGAGGTTTTTTAATGGGTTTGTATTCATGAGTAGCAATTGCTACTATTTATCAGATGCTGTAAACTTCCCTTTCATTCCATTTTACAGGGGTTGTAGTCTCTTGGCAAGGGAGATAGATTTTCCTTTGAGTGAATTTGTCCTCTGTGCTGACATGCTTTCATAATGAGAGTAAGGGTACTTCCATGTCACAAAGTTGGAGCTCATCTGTTGTATGTGATTTGAAGATTGAATGTCTTCACTACATATGAGGATTTTGTAAATCTTAATATGAATCATGGATGTCATGACTGTTGTTTATATTGATTGACATGACTTGGAGATTTATCACGCAATTTTGCAGTCATTTTCGCTGAATATTTCTTCCTACTTTGCATCAATCATTCCATACCTTCACAACTTGGCCTTGTTAGTTATCTGAATCGGTGACTTGATTGGTATATCTTATAGCATGCTTGAAATTGATGTGTTGGAAGAATATTTTGTAGCTCAACCACTAATGTATGCAGCCTACTAATTCACATTATAGGAATTATAAAAATTGTTGACAGTACATTCCATTTGGATTTTAATGTTCTATAAACCTTCCAGAGGCCACTTGCAATTAGGTGGAGTTAATGGTTTGAGCAAACCAGCAGCAGTTGAGTGTGATGGGCCAGGGAAAAAAATTGTGTAATATTTTAACTGGATAAATTGTTCAGTAAACAATATTTCATACACATTCACTGACCTATTGCATTCTCTACAACTTTTTGTATGTTATGATGATGATATCTTCATTTTGTCCCTTTGTATGTTAGTATTGTTGATATTTATTGTTATATACTTCTAAGCATGTACATTGGTATCTCTTCTAGCATGCTAGAAATTGATGTGTTGGAAGAATCTTTTGTAGTTCATCCACTAATGTATACAACTTGCTAATTCACATTAAATGAATTGTAAAAATTGTTGATGGCACATTCCATCTGTTGTATGATTTTAATGTTCTATCCACCATCCACAAGCCACTTGCAATATGCTGAGTTAATGGTTTGAGCAAACCAGCATCAGTTGAGTGTGATGGGCGAGGGAAAAATAAATTGTATAAATTTGGATTTCCCTTAATTTTGAGGGTGTTTTATGGATCCCATTTGCTGATACATTTCTGTCGAATGGATGCCTAATTGAATTGCATAAATTTGATGGTTTCCGTACACAACATGATGATTGAATCAAATTGTATTATTATAATAGTTCAACCAAAGTAAATTGTGGTTGATTTTTTTTTTTAAATGGAGAATATGGTTGTAATCTGTAACTATTGTCTAGAAGGGAAAGAACTTTTTTCTGGTTTTGGGAAATCGATCTATGGTTTTCGTTATTTTTAATTGAAGATGAAAATTTCACCTATCATCACATCATAGACAAATCCAAATTTGAGGCAACATATTTGCAATCAACATGAAATCATCTGGGAGTAAACCTTTTTGAGCCAAGGGGAAGGAACCACAATAAAAAAAGAGAACCCCGGCCCAGTGCCAGTAGAGGTTTTGGTCATAATTTTATTTGAAAAATGCTTGAACTTTTCTAAGGAGAGGTGAACATTGATCTTAGAACTATAAACTACTTCTTGATTTCCTAGATTCTTCGCCCACAATAATCTGATATTGCACACCCTGCATCTTCTGAGAGAAGTTTACTAAGAAGTTTTCCCTGGTGCTTTATCTTTCTTCTTTGAGATGTTCTGAGTGCAATCCACATTGGGTGTGATGGCATGTTGAAGTTGTTTTAGGTTGTGGTTTAACATTGGACTAGTGGAAGTTTCTCAGATTTAAGTCAAAGCTTTAGCCATATAATAGGTGGTTTCTGTGAAAAAAATGTATGTTGGATCCAGATAAAGCATTTGGTGCATTGTAACATTTAAAATTTGTTTAACTTTTATACGCACCTAGACATTATTAGGCTTGAGGATGTATACATATAAAGGTCAGATAAATCTGAGTTTAAATGGATTTGTGCTAGTAACTTTTCAGATTTTGTGTAGTTGTATGCATTTTCCCATTCCTAGGTATATTGATATATAATGTGATCTACAGGTTGGGGATGATGAGTTTGGGCGCATGCTTGCTGGCATTCTGAGGAAAAACAATGTCATGAACTGAGGAATTAGATTTGATGTCGATGTCAGAATTTTGTTGGAATTATTTTAAAGATGAATGGGGAGAGAGAATCCATGTTCTACCGCCCAGCACTGACATGATTCTCAAGGAATTAGATCTTGATGCAGTGTTAAACCAAGAGGTTGGTTTTGTATTTTTCAATTGTTTTATTATATACGAGGTTTGTCTCTACAATGCCTGTGACAATTTTCTTTTTTGTCCTTGTGTTTTGGCATCAGTAATTTCACTATGGATCAATAACTCTGATTGCATAGCCAACTAGGTTAGCTCATCTTCCACCCATGGAAATTGTGAGAAAAGGAGGTGCCCTACTATTCTATGACCCAATTATGAAATTTCCTCTTTGGCTCTCTACCGATGAGACCCGCAATCTCAGAATTTTGGATGAAGTGAATTTGATAATGGTGATTTTCCCCTCCTCCACCATGATCTGTGCATATTTTTGGAACTAAGAAATAATTTCATGTCTACAACATCAACAAAGAAATGTCTTTGTTTCGTTGTATTTATCTGACAACCTTGGGTGGGTGTTGTTAATGTGAAATATAAAAATCATGAGTTGGGGGAGCGATTTTTATTTTGAGGTAGCAAAGCTCATGGTTCAAGCATAATTGCATGTCTTTTGCATGTTCTCACTGTGACTTAGGAACTCTACGCCTATTGACATAGAGGAGTGGTTCGTGTTAAATTGTTTAAATGAAGTTAAAGACAACCTGTTACCAAAATGGTTAAAGAGATTAAGGATTTGATTTGAACATTTATATTCTCCGTAGGCCATGTTTTCTATCAAATAATGGTTTCAAATGTATTTCCCATGAGATCTAAAGTGAAAGTACAGTGTGCCCTGTAAAGAGCAAGTTAGCATCTTAGTTTTCACTTTTATAGCTTACTTATTTATTGTTAACCTTGCATATGAATAGTCATGTTTGAAGGAAAACCCTGATGTCAAGTTTGATTATTATCCTCTTGATTGCAAGATCAATGTGACTATGTTAGCAAAACTATATTGTGTTTTGTAAATAAGGCTTTTTCTCAAATATCATGCAGATCCAGATGCCTTTCCCTTTTCACTGCAAAACTTACAAAATGTAATTCTAACGCTATTATGTTTTCTCTATGGGAAAGATTGTAGACCCCCTACCTAGAGGCTAATTCGTCAAATCCAGTGGAGTGTGTGTATACACCTTAATTCTACATGACAGTGGATCCTACCCAATTGTGTGTTCAAACATATGCAGCATCTGATCAGACTTCAAGGAACACATGTATTAGGGTTGTATGTTGTGATGATGATACCTTCATTTTGTCCTTATGTATGTTAGTGTTGTTAATATTTATTGTTATATACTTTTAAGCATGTGCATTGGTATGTCTTCTAGCATGTTGAAAATTGATGTGTTGGAAGAATATTTTGCAGCTCAACCACTAATGTATGCAACCTGCTAATTCACATTAAAGGAATTGTAAAAATGGTTGACAACACATTCCATCTGTTGTAGGACTTTAATGTTCAATCCACCTTCCATGAGCCACTTGCAATTAGGTGAGTTAATGGTTTGAGAAAACTGACAGCAGCTGAGTGTGATGGGTCGGGGAAAAATTTGTATAATATTTGGCTTTCCCTTAATATTCAGCGTGTTTTATGGATCGTAATTGCTGACACATTTCTGTTGAATGGATGCTTAATTGAATTGCATAAAGTTGATTGGTTTCGGTACACAGCATGATGAATGAATCAAATTGTATTATTTCAATAGGTCAATGGAAGTAAATTATGGTTGATTTTTGTTTTGAAATGGAGAATATGGTTGTAATATGTAACTATTGTCTGGATGGGTAAGCATTTTTTTTCTTGTTTTTGGAATTTGATCTATGGTTTTGGTTATTTTTATTTGAAGATGCAAATTTCCCCTATCCTCACATCATAGTCAAATCCAAATTTGAGGCAACAGATCTGCAATCAACATGGAAGCGTCTGGGAGTAATCCTTTTTTTAGCCAAGGGGAAGGAGCCACAATCAAAGAGAACCCCAGACCAGGGCTAGTATAGGTTTTGGTTATAATTTTATTTGAAAATGCTTGAAACATTCTAAGGAGAGGTGAACGTTTATCTTAGAACTATAGGCTGCTTCTTGATTTCCTAGATCATTTTCCCACAATAATCCAAAATTTTGTATCCTGCATATTCTTATAGAAGTCTACTGAGAAGCCATTTTGGCCCTGGTGCTTTACCTTTCTTCTTCGAGAAAACTACTTAATGCAATGCTTCTTTGAAATTGCAGCCACTAGTCCCTTACTGTGATGTCTTTCAAGACTATATTTGGAGTATTATACAGGTTGAATTCTTTAGTACTCATATATGTTTGTTTCCTATCAAAGAATGGGGACTTAACATAATCCCAAGTGTGTACAGCATTTCTGGCCTCCTTCAGTGATTCTGTTTTATGAAAATTTTCCTGGAGATCTTATTACACACTCTTCAAATCTGACAAGCTCCATAAAAGATAAGAGGAGGATTTGGTTAATGTCAAACAAGTGACCACAGAAGTATGTCAATGGAACTAACTTATGTAATCCACATGTATATATAATGTGAGACTACAAAAGTGATCCCTAGAGCAATATTGATAATAAGAAGTGGAGAGAAGAGGAAAAACAAAGCTAAATATTTAGCTACGAACTATAACATAGTCATCCAAGATAAAAGAGTGTAGATGCCATGTAAGAGGACCAGACAATGAGAATCTAGGTGATATGGATGAGTGAGAAGGAAAATGATTATGCATTTTGATGAATGAGTTTAAGGGAGGTGCTTAGGTGTGGGATCATTTTGTAAATCACTATTATATGGCTAATGCTCTAGTAGATGACATCACCTTTTCAAGTGACCAAGGATGGGGATGTAGCTTTGTGATCTTTGATGTTGGGGGAGGGCCGGGGGGGGAGATACTGAATGAAGAAGGCTAATGCTCTGGTGGATGATATCACCTTGCCAAGTGACCAAGGATGGTGGATGATATCACATTGTCAATTGACCAAGGATGGGGGATGTAGCTATGTGATCTTTGGTGTATCTAGATAGGAACTATACATAGTTGTCAAGCCAAAAGATAAAAGAAATGTAGATGCCCTGATACAGTAATAGGACTAGACATTGAAGGTCTTGGTGCTACATGAGAGAGAAATAAAATGACTTTGGATGTTGGTGACCAATGTTGAGGGAGTTTCTTAGATTTGGGCTCTGTTATCACTTAGAATTTTCTCTAGAAGTTATTAGAAGAAATAAAATGACTGAGGTAACCACAAACCAACTTTTGGGCATAGGCTCTAACCAACCTAGGCTCAGAGAGGGCTCTCTCTATGTGATTTAGCTTTGTTTGTTGGGATTCTAAGCTAGTTATGAATGTTCAAAGGGGTTTTTGATTTGTATTGAAGATTGGATGGTGGGATCCTTAAAACAGATGGATAGAATGATGTCTTTAGACCATTTGGCTATGGATTCAACAAAAAGGCATCCGGGCTGGATCAACTCACTAAAGGGAATGTTTAGAGGGCAAGCTAGCAGAGTAAAGTGCAGGTCTTCGAAGTAGGAGGGTGAAATGGTTTTAATCAGGGTGATAGAGAAATTAAGAATTCTAAGACCGAGATATAAAGGAGGAATAGAGGGTAATCAAAACAAAGGGCAATTCAGAATCCTTTGATATGGATTAGCAAGAAACAACCTAAACTAAGGAGAAATTAAGAATTCCTTAACTTAGATATCAGTTGGAAACATTTAAATGCCTAATTGTTAAACAGAGTGTAATTAAACAAATTCTGAGATATTGTTCCAGTTATAGCATTCAGATTCAGAAATACATTAAGATTGTGGAAAAAATTTAAGAAAGATAACGACAACATGAGAAAATACTTGTCTGCACTTTGCTTAACACATGAATCCTGTGAAATATCTTGTCTTTATTCATCAATCCAACTTGTTGGCCCAGTCAGTGATACAATAGCTTTACAGTCTTTTGATCAAGAAGTCTATAGAAATGTCTAAGAATCCACACTACATACTTCGAATTGTGAAGTATTTATACAAAAGTTTATTACAAAATATCCCAAACTAACTTGAGATTTAATCTAGGAAATAAAAATATCTTCTTTCTAGAAGGTAGAGACATCTAATGAACTCCTTCATGTTGTCCCTAGTATTTTGGTGCTATTGGCCTTTATAGTTGGGTTTCTAGCCTTTTATGCTGCTTTGCTGTTTGGTTTTTTACGCTGGAAGCTACATTCACTTTTGGCTTTCATTTGATACACTTTGACACTGATACTCTTTAATCATGTTGACCTGCCTTTACCTTTTACCCTGCTGACTGTACATTAACCTTTTTACTACATTTTACTATAGTAAATCAGTCAATTTTTCCCATAATTCAGCATTAGGTAACTTGATTTTCAACATCCTCCTATATATCTCATCTGCCTCGGTGTACTTAAGAAAAGTAGGCCTAATGATGAATAAGTGTTTCACCTCATGCTCGAGGAAAAACAGGTTTTCAAATGTCTGGTAAAGGACTTTGCCTGTTGGCAATGCCTTTATCGATGATGTACTGGCTTATTCTTTAGCTAGCTCTCTGATTTTGTTGTCATAATCCTGTTGTGTCATGAGCTTGTCATTTATGACCAAGGGACTGGGTAACCATTTCTCTCTCAAAATTTGAAACTTGGCCATAAATCTATCAACTGCTACCTGCATATTTTAACACTTATCCTCCAAGTTTAACATTAATTTTCTCTTGGAAAGGACCTTTCTTACCTCCAAATTTTTTTATGTCCTATCCTCTGTATTCAATCCCTGAAGTTCATACTTGTTTTTACTGTTGAGGAAGTGGATAAGTCTGGTAGCATCTTCAGGCATGTCTCCTAGTTCTTCCTTGACTCTTTGGATAGTTTCTGTAGCTATCTTTATCAAATCTATCTGTTCAAAAATCAATTGAATAGATGGCCAAATATCATTGAAAGAGTCAATGATATTGGCCCATAATAGTTCCTTGGCTTGCCCAAGGGGTTCCTTTAGTGTTATATCTTTCTCCATGGGCTTTAACCTTTCATTCATTCTAGCTGCTTTCTGCACTTCTTCCTTGTGCATGATTTTGGCAAGCTTGCAATCTGTTTCCAAGCTTGTCGTCTTTTCCTTCAACTTATTCATCTCCCTAGCATATATGGACATTTCCTCCATGGCTCTAACCAACGTTGTTGCTTCTTCACCTGATGCACCTGCTGCTGATGTAGACTCTTTTGGAACTGGTTGTGTTGTAGGCATAGGAGTTGTGGGAGCCAATGAGGCTGCCAACATGGAAGGGACTGTTTTTGAGACTGTTGGGATGACATTTGCAGATGTAGTGGCAATATCACTTTGCTTAAATTGAATTAAAGTGTCTAATTCCTTCTCTGTCTCCCTTAATTTATCATTTCAGGACCAGGTCCATCAATTCTTCATGTCTAGTCTGGTTCTCCAAAACTTCTAGTGTTTGGGGATGTTGCAATTGAGGTATCTTCAATTATTTTTTTAGTGTTGCAATGTCATCATTCTTTTTCTTAACAAGCTGTTGAGTGGCTTTAATGTCTTTGGGATCATGTCCCAATTCAATCACTAAGTCTTCCAAAGACTTAATTCTAGTATCATTGGCCTGTGAGGAGGCCTTCTCTAACTGATATTGAGCTGAGATGTTGGTCAATGAATTCTGTAATTGATGGACAACTATGGCTTTACCTATAAGGGTGGAGTAAATCATTTCTCCAGCCTATTTATGAAACTCAATTTGATCTATGGGATGAATATCCCTTGCCATCACTTCAAAATCAATTCTCTTGTAATCTGCCAATGTCCTTGGTTGTTGTGCAATTGGTTTTATGAAGGACATTTGTAGTTTTCCCTCTTTGATGTCGAAAGCAGACATCAACCTGGTCTAATTAGTAGGTTTGAGTTTGAGATACTTAGCATAAGTTTGGGCCTTCAGTTTCTCATTTCTCATCTTGATCTCTTTATATCTATCTTTTATATCCTTATCCTTATCAGCAGGCCCACTGAATGAGGATACTTCTATACTTAGCTGCCTTTCCAAAATCTGGGTTTGTGATGTGGATGGTCCCTGTGTTTCCTCAGATGGAGTTGTTCCTTTACTTCTGTCCAGCTCAGTATCAGTTATTTCTATTGAGCCTTCTATGTCTTCCTGCTCTGAAACATGATTTAGCCTAGGTCTTTTGCTCTGACTGGTCTCATATTGTATATTTTATGTGCCCATTCTTGAACTTGAGGGTTCCTCCCTGGTCCTTTTGGGGTTATTTTCCTCATTCTGAGGACTCTACATGATAAGAGGGGTGCTCATGGTTTCTTCTTGTTGTTCAGGTACCTACAGAAATGAGCTCTCATCAAGTTGTCTTTCTAAGTCACATAAGGTATTCTCTACATCTACCTTTGTATTGTCTCTGTCTACAAGAGTATTTTCCACCCACTCAGATTGATTGGCATATCTTTCTATCTCTGGTATGGGGTGGTGAATATAAGGTCCCAACTTGACCTTCTTTCTCAATATGGTCATAAATTCTTAAGGGTCATACCTCCACATGAAACTCTTTTGGAACTTCATTTGCTACAAAATTTGGTCTACCTCCTCCCCTACCTCTTTAGAATTGGAGATGAAGGGGCCTAACTGGTTTTTTACTTTGAATTGTGATATTTTCTTGGCGGAGACAAAATTTATCTCATCAAATTTCATTATTTGTTTATAGTACTCTAGAGAAAATAACCTCATGGGGAGGTATTTGGGTATTTTATATGGTGCAAGCTGGCAACCATAAATTCTTATCTCTGTGTGGTTTTGGTAAAGGTGCCAATCTCCCACTTTGCTTTGTTTAGACAACTGAAGGGCCCTTTTGATCTCTGGACTTATCCTGGGTGGAGGGCTTCCTGTCAGCATAGTCATGACTGGATGAACAAAAGAATCTATGAAATTTGAATAGGTATATGGTGACTGAAACTTATGGAACAGTGGGGTCCAAAAAATGACATACTTGGGTTGGCCTTTGGTATCCAGCTTCTGAAGGGCGAAAGGAAATTTGTCTGGTTGATAGTATAGGAACATATGGTATAGGACAGATGAGTATTTAAACACTTTCTCATTGTACATCCTGGTGAACTGTGCATGAATTCTCTCAGCTATGAACTCAGCATAATTGTACAAAACAACAGGAGGCTGTCCAGGGGTATAAATTGACATGAAGGCTAGGACAAGCTCATCGACAAATTCATTAGTGGTGCAGCCAAGAACACATGATATCATGGTGATGATTTGTTTTCCCCTTTCGGAGAACATGGCAGAAACATATGGAGGGGGGTCTTTGGGAATATATCGCTCTTCTACAATGAATGTCTGGAATATTTGGGCTAACCTGGATAGACTCAATTTGTAATACTGGTCTAGCAAATCCCCAATGGAGAGTGGGGTTAGGTTTTGACCTAGTTGGATCTACAATATTTCATTAATGGAATCAGCTGTAATGGTGAAAAAAATCTTTTGGTCAGGAGGGGACATAATAGCTCTCAAGTTGGGGATGTAACAGGCATGGCACTGGTGGAAAATTTCAGGGAAAACATGTACCTCTGGGAGTTGGTATTTGGGCAAATTTGACTTCCAAAGGCCAATATCATCAGCATGGTTGAGGTATCTATCCCTACTTAAACAATGGATTTTAAGACGGAGGGTCTGGGTATGTATCCTTAATTTGGAAATCCCTGTCAGCCAAGGGAAGGTGGTCGAGGTCCAAATGGGGAGTTGTGACAGGTCTAACGTCCAAGGCAATAGGGGCAGCCATAATTTAGTTCTTGTGGATTTAAATTTGGCTTTACAGGTTTATTCAGGGGTTTTGAACGGAAACTGGAAACTTTCAGAGGGTTTGGCCGCGGGTTTTCAAATTTAGAGTATTTTTTAATTAATTTTACTTAATTAAAACACTGTACAAGGCTGAACGTTTCCAAATTTGAAAGGGCGAGTGGTAATTTGTGGTGAAATACCTAGAATTGGGTGAATTATCTGCAAATTTGGAGTTCACGACAGCTGCAGAGGTTCGAATGAATCTGGTATGGACTGGGAGGTCGACTGGGGTCTCTGCAACTTTCTTCAGGAGTGAATTCGAAGTTCAAATGGTGAATTCAACGTTTGCAGGAATCACATTGGTTCGCAGAGGTTCACAGAGAAAACGAACGAAAAAAGGTGAAAAAGGGCTTCTCGGCCTTTTTATGGAGCAACAGTTATTTTTTGGCAGGTGATTTCAAATGAACAGTAGGTGGTTTGGCAGGTTGAGCGGGGAGGCGGTTTCCCAGGCCAAAGTACCGCTTTCGCGGGAAGGCAGTATTAAGGAGGGGGCACCCAATCTACTCTAGAGCATGACACGTAGCAGTCAGGGCGTCGGAGAAAACCACTTTATCGGGCGCGTAACGGTCAGCCATCGGACACAGCCGATATGGTTATGGACCGTTGGATGAAGGGGAAGATGATCGGACGACAGTCGGGCAAGGGAGGTGTGCGGGTGATAAGAGCATGGGTGTTGGGGGGGCCAGAGATTTAATCCCTTGCGGTTTGTGATTAATTAATACTTAATCATGGGTTTAATCGATTGGATGGGGTTTTAATGACGGGTTTTATTCATTTTGTCGAGAAAAGGGGTAAATTGTACAGTTTTTATCAAAACTAAGGGTTGGGATATTTATTTAAGGGATTTATTTAATATACGGGGATAGGTATATCGGGAATTTATATAATTAAATTAAAAATTAATATGAAATGTGATGAGTGGAGTGGGTATATCTTTAAGTATAAATGTAAATGTAATATTTGCGCGCTTTATTTACATATACTCAATACTTACGATAAGATGTTTTTGTAGGTTTTTTTTTAATGAAAAGGGCTTTAACATGGAGTTGTTTTTGCTTTTCAGTTTTAACCTTAAGAAAAGGGGTTTTATTAGGGTAATGAGGGGGAGATAAATTTCATGAAGGGGATTCTATCATTTTATGTCCTTAAGTCATTAAGCCGAGGGTCCAGTCCCACCAAAAGTCAGAGAAATGCTCTGAGCCTCTTTGACTTGAAGGATTTAAAGTGCTAGAGCATACTTGTGGATAGGAAATTAGTAAGTAAGGGAAAAATGAATGACGGGGATTTAATCACATTAACTTGCAAACCTTTGTTTTTGTTTCCATAATTGATCATACATATTGAAATATGAGTCTAAGCATGATGCATGTATTTTGATGCAATTAACTTTATACTTTAGCAACCTTTCTTTTACTTACCCATTTACCTATTCTAACATTTTTTCTTCATTTATTTGGGTGCATTTAGGCTAGCAAACCCTTATTCTATCTTTTCTTTAATAAAACAAACTATCTATTTCTAACCTTATATCATCCAAGGGTTCATATTAAACTGATAAGCTCCTTTTATTTTCTCTACCTATCTAATGATCTGCCAAGATTAAACTGTTTGGTCAGATTTTATTCTCTAACTATAAACATAAAATTCAAATCATGATATAATCAAGATTAAAGAGTTTGATTATCATGGATTGTGGCATGAATAACAAGTTTCACACAATCATTATTACGCATAAAAGTAAATAGTAGTGGCATTTAGACTTGCTTACTTTCATGGTCTCTTTTTGTTTTTTGGGGTTCATATATTTTCATTTTTTGACCTTTTCTCATTCTTTTTGTCCTTTGATTTTTCTTTTAGGACATACCCTCTTTACATTTTTTAATTTTTTAATATGGAAAACATTTGCAGAAAGCAAAGGTATGTACAATATTACAAGGCTTAACCTTAATGATTCAAAATTATGACTCCTATTGGTATAGGAACCTAAAAGGCTCATTGTGTCAATCACTATAAAATGGCCAATGCTCTGGTGGGTAGTATCCCTGTCGCATGAAAAGGGATGAGGGGATGCAGTTGTATGATCTTTGGTGTGGGGAGAAAGATATCAAATGAGGAATCTCTACTCTCTTATCATTTAAGGGTGAAGGAAAGAAACTTTGAATAGAAAGGTTGGGCCTTCCTGTTGAAACCAGTGGGTAGTCTGGTGGTTAGATGTATTCGGAGAGGAAGCCACTTCACTAATTGAAGACCCGTGAAGCAAATAAGTCCCCTCTAGTGAACCAACTGATAATTTAGTTAGAAATGAGAAATATACCACTAATTCAATATTATATTTTTTAATAGTTAAAATGGTTTTCTTATAATATCCATATTATGGTTTCTCTTAGAGAGAGCTACAGGAGGTAGAAGCTTTCAACTTATAAGAAATTTACATCATGCATTCTTTATAATTTGGTGCATACCTAAAAACAAATATTATTGAACTGTTCCATGTCTACTTTATCAACCATTAGAATTTAGGAACACCATAATCTCCAATTATAGAGCAACCTAATTAATCTTGTACTTTTTAAAATTAAAAATTGCTTTCTATTATCAAAAAAATCATTATGTTACAAGTGTTTTTTACATTGAAAGGAAGACACCCTCAGTTTTTGTAAATATTTGCTTGGAAAAGATTAATTGTTCTGAAATAAAGGAAAACTTCAAAATTATAAGGTTCTTTTAATTTCTATGATGCGCCTAAAAGCTCTTTTTATTTCTGTCATGCACCTGAACATGATTTGCTCCCAAGTTTCTTATCAGCAACAAGATGCTTATTAATGTTAAGGAGCAAATAACATTAAACTAAAATACCAAAAAATTAAATAGAAAAAAACTTATTACAAATATTGTTCACTTCCTCGTTTCCTCGGGAGGATGTTCCCAATTTTTGTTGATTTTAAAAGGATGTGCCCTTTTCCAAGAAGGATGTAATAGTCTTAGGTTCTTGATATGGACCTGCATGTTTTGGTATTATTAAGCATAGACAAACGTCTTCTAATGTAAAATTCTTGAACTAGGGACATAACATTATCTTGCTAAAGAGATTTGAAGCAGAAGCACTAGTGCAAATGATATCATGTTCAATGTAGAAGAAACATGCATTAGAGGATTTACACAAATAATGTGGGATTGTAAAGGGTGTCAATTGCCTTGCTTGGTCGCTTCTGCATGTGGAGGTGAGTCAAATTCTTGATCAAAGCAACATGAGGATTTGAAATACTTTTTAATGCAAAGAGTCCTCCTTAATTGTGTGATATTGTTTAATAGTGTAGTCCAAATGTTCTATGTTTTTGTATTTTCTTTTTTGGATATATTTTTCAATGGGTCCTCCTTAATTATGTGAGATTATCTTGTATTAGAAGTGGCTTCAGCTACATGATAAAAAAAATGGCAAGGTAAGATTATTCAACCTCGCAATTGTTGATTTCCAAGGTGTGATGTTAAATGAATTGGTAAGACTATAAAGTGTTTGAAAAACTTGAGGTTTCTATTATTTTTGTTGCAACCAAATCTTGGGGATTATAATTTTCTATTTCTGTAAATGTGTAGATTCCACAATGCAATAAAAAGGATGAGTTGGATGACATCAGAATTCTTTATATCCCAGTTATACCTGTCACTAGTCAACAATAGTTGCAGACCAATCCTCTATGTTATAATAACCACAAATTTCTATCATTAGAGGTCAACTGAAGATTATTTTTTTTTTAAGGAATGAAAAGGCTACTCCATCCCCAGTTTGTGTAAATATTTGTTTGGAAAATATTAATGATTCTGACAAAAACGAAAACTTCAAAATTCTATTTTTCTTTAATTTTTGTGATGGACCTGAAAGCTCTTTTAATTTTTTTCATGCACTTGAACATGATTTGCTCCCAAGATTTGTATCAACAACACAATGCCTCTTAATGTTAAGGAGAAAAAAAACATTAAAATAAAAGATAAAATGTTAAATATAAAAAATAAAAAAAACTAACTAACTAACTATTACAAATATTGAACACTTCCTCCTTTCATGGGGAGGATGTTCCCAATTTTTGTTGATTTTAAAAGATCTTCCATTTTCTATGAATGATGTAATATTCTTAGGTTCTTGATATGGACCTGTGTGTTTTGGTATTATTAAGCATAGACAAACATATTCTAATGTAAAATTCTTGAACTAGGAACATAACATTATCTTGCTAAAGAGATTTGAAGCAGAAGCACTAGTGCAAATGATATCATGTTCAATGTAGAAGAAACATGCATTAGAGGATTTGCACAAATAATGTGGGATTGTGAAGGGTGTCAAGTGCCTTGCTTGGTAACCTATGCATGTGGAGGTGAGTTAAGTTCTTCATCAAAACAACATGAGGATTTGAAATATTGTTTAACAAAGAGTTTTAGGCCCTAGACTTCCTAGACATCTAGGCCCTAGTTCTCCAGGTCCATGTACTCGCAATAGAGGCATTAAGGTCAAAGTGGATTTCTTTGAAACTCCACATTCCCTCTTCCCTAAAGCATCGATGGAACAAAACCCTAATTTAGATTCAATTCAACATTATCCCAGATAATCAAAACCAAATAATTTTATGAGTGGTCAGTGCTAACCTAGCTAATGAGTTGTTACAATCTAAATGGAAATTATATTTGGCAAACGGACATGTTAGTATTGTCTGGTAAATTTGCTTGGCTTCTTTCCTCACATGAAATGACCTACTCATAACTCTTTGATAGAACACTCTTTCACGGCTAGAGGAGGACTTTACCTTAGATGATGGACATTAAAAATCTATCATGACGAGGAGTAACCTATTATCATAACAATTGGTTTAAACTTTTATTTTTCCCGCAAACATTTGTCAACATAGATATAAATAAGAGTATTCCATAGGCCATTCAACTCAATCCATGTGATTTGATATGCACATCCATTATGGAGGAACGCCAAAAGATAGTAAGACAGAATAGGGTTATCCCCAAATTTTGATTAGATTTCAAACCCTAACAATTAATAAGATAAAACTCCTAACAAAAGACAGAAAGATGAGCCTTACAATGTTACTTTGCAACATGCAGTGCAATTGCTAGTTTTGATTTTGTTTTATTAGTCTTTGTCGTCTACGACATAAGACTATTAGTAATAAAAATTTTAATCTTTACATTAGTTCACACATAAATAAAACTTTTTAACCTAATTTTTTACAATTTCTTTAATTATTAATCTTTATATTAGTTCACACATAAATAAAACGTTTTAACCTGAACTTTTCCATTTTCTTTAATATTATTTGAACCTATTTAAACTTATCAAATAAGTATAACCAATTTTCATTGTCTTATTTGACCTCTTGTCAAGGCACTAGTCTATATTCTCCACTAATTCCAAAGTTATAAGGGTTTGCACCATTCCTATTTTACCTCTTGTGTGGCACTGGTCTATATTCTCCACTAATTCCATAAGTTAAAAGGATTTGCACCATTCCTAATTTTTTTCCAAAAAAAGTAATGCTAAATAATACTAACATTACTTCAATAACATTAACTGTTTTTACTTTATGTTTAAAAAAAAATGAAAAACCTACCTTTCTTCCCTCCAATGTTTGTTGGAGTAGCAATTTGGCCACCGGAATGTAAACAACTTGGTTATTGATGGAATGGCAGTTTGGCCACTATACATCACACGTTGTCCATGGTAATTTCTTCGTATAAGTCTATGGAAACTTGAAGTTGAAGAATTGCACAGTTGCCAGGGGATGAAGAATTACTCGTCGGACAGAGGGTGAGGAAGGCATGCGTGCCTTTAACAGATTCTTGCTTCATCACTTCGACATACTTTTATTCATACATCTAGAACCTGCACATGACACAATGATAGAGAACTTGTTAGAACCTGCACATGACACAATGATGGAGAACATGTTAAGTGTAAATTTAACGTCGCAACTTCAAGGTGAATTTACTATAAACTTAATAAAAGGTCAATGGAAAATGTATCCATTTTATTTGTTTTAACTATCTCCATTTATATGGCATTATAGAAAATATTAATGAGGTACATCCACTTTTTTGGTAGAAAATATTAATAAGATTCAACAAGAAGAGAAGGCTCAACCAGAAAGACTTCATCCACACCCTATGCAATCCACGCCCTACGTTATGCAATAAATCCAGAACCCAATGGACAAAGCGTTAAGCCATGACTCTATTGGATGGCTGAATGAGAGTTGTTATTGTCTCTGGTAGGCAAGAAAGCCATATGAAAGGGATTTCAAATACAATATGCATAGTATACTAAGAGTAGAAATCTCGTTAATTTTTGTTATAAATGAAATGATATTTTAAGGTCCACGAGATTAAAAATAGTCTATGAGACCATTAGTTCCCTGTTTTTTGCTTTTTGCAATTCAATATTTTTATGATTCAAATTGATGATGAGCTGGCCCTACCTTCCAACAATCTCCTTGCTAAAAAGGCAATGCCAAGAAACCGCTGCTAACATCTTCTCATAACTTTCTCTAATGTATTTGAATGCATCACATTCCAAAATGAAATGTTTTTCCGATTCCACAACGCCATACCTGCAAAATGTACACACTCATTCTTCCCAAGCTTCTTTAGGCCTTTTCCACCGTCCTATTTCACATTGAAGTTGATGCGAGTTGGTCCTTAATTAAGCAATAAGAACCTTTGCCCTCCACGAATGGCTAGCTCCAATGAACTCTTTTTGTTGTAGATCACACCGAAGTTGATGTGAGTTGGTCCTTAATTGAGCAATAAAAACCTTTGCCCTCCACGAAATGCTAGCTCCAATGAACTTTTTTTGTTGTAGATCACATGTAGGGTTGAATTTCTCAATGTAATAATTCTTCTTTCTACCCAACTCTTTTCCCCATACTTTTTAAGAAACTTCTCCATAACAAAATCTTTTAGCTATTCTCCTTGCTATTTGTCGGGCAGGCATTGAGGTAGATATTCCATTTTTTGCATCAATTTTAACTTTTTATGAGGGAAGATGGGAGCGAACTCCGAAAGTTAGTCTTACTCAATGTAGTCTTATTAGTTTTAACCCTAGCTTAATGAGTGGTTACTAGTTTTAACCATGGCTTAATGAGTGGTTACTTTATCTTAATGTGAAGCCTAACCCATTGATGTCTTAACGGGCTACCTAACCAAACCCCATGTATATCTTTGGAAGAATGCTTACTCTGTCCTGTCTTCTCTGCCTATTCAGGGCAAAAGAAAGCCAGAGAGACGGATAGAAAGCCAAAGCAAGCAACAACAAACCAATTGAGTAAATTGAATATGTGGTTAGGATGGTTCTTATATATCCCAGTAAATGTAGGTTGGTCCCATTTTACGTCTCATGCCTTACATGCCCGGTCTCTTGCCTTACATTCCTGTGAGTAGGTTAGGTCTGCTTACGGTAACTATGGGCATGCATGTCATTTATACAAGTTAGGGTCCTACAGTGGGGCGAAGAACCCCTAAATATTTTTTCTCTGTGAAAAATCAAATTAACAAACAAAAGATGAAAAATGGGTAAATTTGTGTCACCTAACAAAGAGGAAGGAACGATGCACCAAACGAGTGATTTTACAAGCAAACAGCGAGGAACAAAGCACATCCCTGTAAGATACATCTAAAGTCCTGAAATAAGCATGTGGACTTCACGTTTACAAGTGGAGCCATTCGAGCTTTGTTGATACAAACTGTACTAAATTGTCTGTATCTGTGACCCCAGCTTTATGAAGGTAGGCCAAGCTTCTGGCCCACTCTTTTAATAAAAACCATTACCGGGATAAAGGAACGCGTCATGGACTGTCTTTACACTTTGGACATCACTAGAGAATCGTAGCTTAGTTAATGTTAATTTTCTCTTAGGTCGATGAGTTTTACTATGAATCTAGGATGAACTCCGATGGGGTGCTTCCTATGCCTTTGCTTATGGGTATAATGATTTTACCATGAATCTAGGATGAACTTCGATGGGGTGCTTCATATGCCTTTTTCTCCACTCTGTGCTCCCTATGCCTTTGTCTCGACTGGTGAAAACCTTCTACTATGTCTCTCGATATGACTAAGGCACTGAGTATATCGTTGAATCCAATGCTTTATCGAACCAGAAATATCAGAAGGAAGGCCCCCTTCTTGACTCAACGTTGGTGGGCCTTTATCAACCTCATAAAATCATTATGAACGACATATAACAACCTCCTTCTGCCTGAGTTGAGGCAACTGAGAGATCTTCTCAAGCAGTAGTTTCCAGGCAAGTCCATTCTAGGCAAGTCGAGGCTATGAAATAAATGTTTTTAGGAAGACGAGCATACCTCAAGTTTGTTTTTCCTATTAAAGTAGAACTCCAAAAGCTAGGCAAGAAAGCAATGTGTTTCATGAGTAAAATAATTGTCGCGTTTATATATTCAATTCCTACATCACACTTACATGCTAATTAGTGACACGTTTCATTCCATTTACCCACGACTCTTTAAGAAATTAAAATTTAAACTTAATTTCTTAGTAATTAGAGTCACTAATTTAACTCTAATTTCTTAACTCTAATTAAGAAATTAGAGTTAACATGAAGACATACTAGTTTAAGTAATATGAAGCAAAGGATCCTCCATAAGCCTCAAATCAATCTGCAAAATTTCAGTCTCTTCAACCCATCACTTGGGGGACTAGAGAGAAGATATACATGGCTTTATTAACATTCCTATGGCCATTTTTTCACATTCTATTCATACTGAGGTAATATTTATGAATGCCTCTTAACTGATTTTGCTGTAAGCTCTAAGCTTCAGTATCTAGTTTGTTCAAAAGATATGTTTGAAGATCACTCATGTAATCTTTGATGAAATCCCCTATAATTGATTTTTCTCTGATTTTTGAGATTTATTGTCTGGTTTGTTCACAATATATATGAAGATCATTGTAACAGTTCTTTCCCTACCTTGCCAAGTGTTAGATTCTTATACTAATTTATTAACAAAGCAACACACCTAGCATGATCACTACTCTTTCGTATAAGCCAACCCTTCTCTATGAATTGTTTGGAACTCTATAACACCATTGAATTTATCCTCAAATTTTGTGCATGAGAATTTCAAAGATGGCAATAGGTATTCTTGTTATATCTTCCCATCTAACCCCATGTAATGGGAGGTCTGCAGTTTAAGTCTTAGGGCTATGCAACTTTTGAGGACAGATGGTGGTCTATAATGGGCTAAGAAATTGGATTCGTTGAAAACCCTCATCATGTCCCGAATCCAATGAATCAGACACAGTTTAGTGGGACACATGTCCTCCAAACGTGTCTAAGAAGTGTGCCCAGCGTGTCTCTATTTCGGGACACGTGTCCCCTAGACATGTGTGTCGCGTGACCCATAAATCTCGGTTTTGGCTAATTTCTCCTTCATTATTTTATATCTCTCTTGTTGTGGGTGTGTTAGAGTGACTATAAAATGGTTTGGGAACATTTTGGAGGCAATTAAAGCAACAGGTAAGTGCATTTTGCTTCTATTTTTTTGCATTTTTATTACAGCAGTTTGCATGTGTGTTTTTTTTACAAGTTTGTGCATTTTTTCTTTATTTTTTTTACAGCATTCATGGCTCAATCAAGGGTAGCATGGAAGGAGGAAATGAATGGGAAGAATGTCCCCATTGGAGATGCCCCTCATGTTCCAATTTCATTAGGGTCTGTAAGTGTTCCCTCTATTGGAAGTGGGGCTGCAACAATAATTTCAAATGTTGAAGGAAGAATTAATTTAGAAAGACAACATACTCAAGAAAAAAATATCCCTTGTGGAAGTATGTCACAAGAGAGTAAGGGCTAGGCAACAAGTTGAAGGGAGGAGGAAATGTTGCTTGGAAATGCAACTATTGCAACAATCGTTTCATGAGCACTTCTTACTGTGTGAAAGCTCATTTGTTGGATTTACCAGGTTGTGGAGTTGGAGCATGTACACAGGTGTTGTTAACTAAGAGGAAAGAAATGGAAAAAGAGGCCAATGTTGGTGTGGCAAAGGTGGTTGCATCATCTAAAAAAAACAAGAATGATGATCCCCTTCCATTCTTGAGGAAAAGCAGCAACAAATTTCCATTTGACAGTTCTGGTGGGGGACAAACAACAAAAAGAAAGGTAGTGGCACTTGGTCCAATGGACAATATTTTTCAGAAAGAGAAACGAGAAGAGCTTGATCTCACCATTGCATTATTTTTCATCAAAACTTCATATCCTTTAATGTTTCATGCTCACCTTTATTTATTGAGATGTGTTGAGCTCTAACTTATGGGTCAGAAAAGCTCAGAACCACATTGTTGACTAAGGCAAAGAAAGAAGTGGACAAAATGTTTGATCCTATTAAATCAGCATGGCCAACATCTGGGGTTAGTATTGTTTATGATGGATGGACAGATCTAGGATGCCACCCACTCATCAAATTCATGGTGTCTTCCTTGAATGGTCCAATTTTCTTGAAATCAGTGGATGCACTTGGACAATACAAGGATGCACAATATATGGTTGAGTTGTTCATTAAATTTATTGAAGATGTAGGTGTTGATTCTTTTATGCAAATCATTATAGATAATGCACTTGTTTGCAAGGCTACCAACATGATTATGGAAAATAAATATCCACAAGTATTTTGGACACCTTGCTGTTATAGACATTTTTGTGCCTTACAACATTAAGCATGAAATGTCCATAATCCAAGGGATCGAAAGTCCCTAAATGAGTTGTTCCTACCCCTAGAGGAACAGGGTCAACCAATGACAGCTTCTCCCAGAAGTTCTCCACCAAAAACCACTCAGAAATAGTCAATTCAGGATCAATTCAGAGGCTCCACTAGCTGTTTGCGCTGAAATGCAGAAGTTACACTGGCTAGGTGCACTGCAACGCAGGTAGAAGCACTACCAGGGTGTGCTGAGCGGGAAATGACAAATGGCAAGTTCATTCAACGAGGTGGAAAGACCCTGGAAGCTTCCAGAATCTTCTCCAATGACACTTGCCTCAATGAATTCGACTAGTGATGAGTAAGAGGTTCTCAACCTCCAAGTGGAAGCAAGAACTGACAGAGAGAAGCCACAAGTCAAAACATGAGCTGACTCATCCTCTCTGCTCACATCTATATATGGATCTCTCACCCAGAGGTTCAAGAGGCTGGAATTTTGTACTTTGCAGAGAATTGTTGTTGGTTTGAGATTGACATTAGCACATTGGGTGATTTATGATTTGTTGGAGGAGAGGAAGGGATTCCATCGCTAGGAGGTAGATGCTGGATCAGAACTCACTTGGTTGTATCTCTTCTTAGACTTTATTATCTTATCAATAAACTATTTGAGTTTCTCCTACATGTTGTATACCAATGATGTTTTGTTATGCTTACATGTTTAGCTTAATATGATCTTGAGCTTTTTATGAATGTATATTTGTATCTTTGTGTAGTTTCTCTTTCTTGTGATCTTGCAGGAATTCAGTGAAGCTAGGCCAGTGAAGGAGCAAGAAGCTGGGAGCTACTGAAGAGAGGAGTGATTTGGATCGACAAACTAGCGGAAGATACAGGTTAGTTAGATCCTTCTTCCTCACTTACATGTCATAAAGAAGAATATTCAAATAAGTTTACCTGTTTGTTGCTAAGGCACTATCACCTCTTAGAGTGGGATAGGGGCATTCCGTATTGGATACTTTTCCCAACAACAAATTGGCGACTCCGCTGGGGAGAGTATCTTGTTGGTTTATTTGTGTTTCTGGTCTTGTTCTTCTCATAAACTCAGAAGTGTTGAATCGAAATGCACTTGCCATTTTCAAGTGCAAAGTAAAGATCTGCCACTCTAGCCCACTCACTGGGCCTGTTTTTATGATCTGAACAAACTAATACACAAGTGCTCTAACAGCCCTTTGTGATAGATCTTAGTCCTCCTATAAATCATCCTCCTAATTGTACCTAATTGATAGCTTTGATTTGGCCAAAAACTGTTGATTTAACTGCAAACCGTAACCCAGAACCCAGAAACAACTCTCGTTTCTGCTTCAGCGCAGACTCTGTGAAGAGGTTCTGCATTTCAACGCAGGTCCCGTGAAGGCTACCTGCACTGAATGTCAAAACCTCTGTGTTGGGAGTGCGCTGAACAGTCTTTGCCTTGTGCAACTGTGGTTCCCTGATTCCTTTTGCTTAGTTTTATCTTTGTTTTTTGCAGCCTGTTATCAGTCAGTGTACCTATCTGAAACCCCTTTTCTTTGCCTCAATTCCGCCTCAGTTGTATAAAGAAACTGTATTTGTTCTTTGTGTATTTGTTACCTCATTTGCAGTTTCCCATTACAAAAGTAAACTAGTCATATTGTCGCCCTTAGATCTAGACCTGTCATAAGTGTCGTTTTGATCTTAGGAGTGAGTTTGTTTGCTGTTCACAGTTGATTTAGCTTTTACTTTTGTCGTTTAGTTTGAATTTATGCATTTCTAGTGTCGAAACGAGTAAATCATAAAGTGTCGTAATCATCTTTTTGATTTTGAAAAAGGAACTTGTTTATGTTTTCACTTGAAATCGAATTCAAATTTGTACAACAACTTTCTTTTTAGGCATCAATATTTAGGAAGCGAAAACAAATACATGCATTTGTGCATTTGCATTTTGATAGTTTGCATGTGTTGATTTAGGGAAAAGTGCATTACAGTGTGCTCTATGCTCTTTGAGAAAAGTTGTATCTTCCTTTTCCCCTTGTAGCTAGGATTTTCATTGTTGAAAAGATATAAAGCTTGCTTATCATCTTTAGACTGCATTTAGGAATTGTATCATACATCTCGTGGTGATCCAAAAAGGCAAACTTCTAAGAAATATCAACCTAAAATAAATTGAATGAACTTAACAACGCTTTGTAACATAACGCACAACATAGAGGTCTAGGCTAGAGACGTGTTTCGGCGTCGTAAAACCTGGTGACTGTCGATCTCGCTGATGGTTGGGTGATTCCTCCTGAGGGACGATAGCGCCAGTACGGATTGTGCTCCCACGTACCATCGAGTATATATTGGGAGACCCTTATAGGCATAAAACCTTTATCCTTAGGAAGCCATGTCGGCCGCCCTACTGATCGCAATGCACTGAACACAACATTCGGGAAGATTGACCGCCCGTACCTTAAAAAGTATTTTGCGGTTTTGTGAAAAGTTTGGCACACCCTCTACCTAGAACTCCAGAGCAGTTCCTTTTGGCCTTTTTCAGACTCTATAACAGAAAAAGTCCATCCGAGCATTTGTCACTTCGGGCTCATTAAAATATCGAAGGAGACTAGAGTCATTTTTAGCTTTTTCTCGACTCTTTAAAAGTGAAAAAGCAAGTTGTGTCTAAAGCATCTAAAAATTCATTTAATTCGGAAACATACTTTCCCCTTTTGTATTTTGGTTGATCGAGTAATCCGCAATTGTGGAAGAAAGTCAATTGAAAACCCGTCGTTCGCGGAGGCTTACGAGTCAACCATCTTTGTCTCCGGAATTGAAAACAGTACGGACAAAGTGAACTCGTTTAACCGGTTCAAAATCTCCTATCAAAGTTAGAACAAGTGTTCCAACAACATATGAGATTCCGGTTACTCCAAACATTTCTGGAAACCCTGCCTCTACAGAAGAAGTTCAACAACCACAGAGGGACATTGATACTGATCCTAGTCTGAGAACAAACACTTGTGTTACTGAACCAGTTCCATCTGTAACCGGTTCAGAGAGTCTTGTTCCTCAAACATCTGTCGTTGTTGATTCAACCCCTTCTTCGGCACCAGAAATATTTTACGGACCTGACGGTCTTCCCCTTCCACCTGGTTTGATTGCGATAGAGGAAATTGTAGAAGATCCGCAAGCAAGTACTCCAACACATTTTGGAGTCGGGGTCACTCTATTTCCTTCGACGTCAGAAGTTAGTCTACCACCAGTGGAAGTTCCTGTAGAATCGCTAGGAAATCTTTTGGATAGACTCAAAATGTCTGAACAACCGTCAACATCTAGGACTGTGTCAAATGACACAGCGACAACAGAACTCCCTGCCATCACTACGACAATGTTTGCCGGCGTACCATCTGTCCCGACTAGCTCACAACCGCTAGAAGGAGTCCATCCAGGGACTATTTCGACAGTGTAGTCCATTCCTGTTTGTTCCTCCGGAATAATATCCGGCAACTCTTATGTTGAGACTCGCCAAATTGATCCATTTGGAGGTCAATTTGGGCAATCCAGTCCCCAAGGACAGACAATCCCCTTGAGTTCCGAATTGCCACCGTATGGGGGGCAGTATGCCCTTTCATTACCCCCTCCGGGAGGATATCCATACGGGAGTTCACAACAGTATTCAGGTTATACTGGAGTTACATCAAGTGGTTGGGTACCTATACTACCCCAACAACCAAGGGTTGTGTATTCTATGCAACAATGTGTACCTATGTCGAACATCCCTACAACACCAGCTATTGTAACAGTGTCACAAGTTCAAACGTTTCCTGTTGTATGTCAACCTCAGATTTCTCAGGTTGTAATGCAACAGCCCCTTGACCCTGTGACTCAACCACAATCACCAACTGGTGGGGCGACATAGGTCCAAACGGGTACAATTACTCCACATCTTGGTCCAACGGTTAGTATAGCACAACAGAACATGGCTTCACAACCATGGCTGGTGCAATATCAACAACCACAATTCCAACAAGTATACCAAGGTTCTGAGCAGCAGATCTTTGCGAACAGTGGACAACCGTACATTCAAAACGGTCAAAATCAACCACTTTACGGTGGTCATGTCCACCAACCGTATCAATCATACCAACATCAATTACATTATGCTGGTATGCAAAGGCCAACTGCTCAGGCAATTCCATCGTATCCTGGGTATGCTTCACCTAATCTGAATCAACAGTTACCATTCGTGGCAACTTTAGAGTTACCCGATTTACACCGGTTAACGAACGATCCAATTGCTTACGCCCCTTGGTGGCCAGCGATTCCTCACAAACTTCCTTCAGACATTCCTAAATTTAATGGAAATCCAGGTGATGACCCATCGAATCACGTGATGACATTTCATCTATGGTGTTCATCAAACACCCTAAATGATGATTCGATAAGGCTTCGCCTTTTTTAGAGGACGTTAACGGGTCCAGCAGAAAAATGGTATATTGAATTGCCTAGAGCTTCGTTCGACAATTTCAGCACCTTAGCCACGACTTTCTTAACCCATTTTCAATTACCAATAAGGTATGAAACGGGAACGGAAATCTTAACCAACTTCAAACAGACAACGACCACTCACATATCTGATCATATACATGAGTGGCGACGTCGTCGTAGGATGGTAAAAACGTACGTTCATGATCAACTATTAGCTGAATGGTTTATCAAGTCGTTACTTCCTGCCATAACGGAAGATGTGGTGAAAGGGGGAGTCGTGACGGAAGAGCAAGTTATCGCTCGTGCGCAATATCTAGACTTAGTCTATACTCAGTCTGGCACGCTCTACGACAAAATACCTGACGCCCCTAGACCGGAATTCCAAATTCCTCCTCCTCCTAAATCAAACAATGACTCTCATGCCGGTGATGGCGTGATTGGCACGACAAACGCAAAATCGACAAAGGCCAACTCCAAGAAGGCCCGTAAGATTTCAGATCAAAATGAAAAAGACGAAATTCTTGCTTCGGAAGTAAATGTCGTATCAGCAGATAAAGGCAAAGAAACCAAACAACCAGGAAGCAAGAAAAAGCAAAGCAAAGGGAAGAAGAAGAAACAGGGTGAATCATCCCCTGAAAAAACTTCTTCAAACCCTCCTGGAAATAGGAAACCACCCTCAACGGGATGTCACATATGTGATGAGAATCATTGGACCTCACAATGTCCATACAAAGCTGAGCTTAAAAGATTCTTCAAGAGTTCGCAAACCTCAGCTGTGTTAACTGATCCGTTTCCAAATCCAGGACAAAATCTGGTTGATAGTGGAAATGCTTCCCCGTTGCAAGTGCTTATGTTGTCGATTTCCAAACAACAAAATGATGCTTTGATTTCAACAAGGAACAAAGATTACGGGAATCCGCAGCTGTCGAATGGCAAGGATAAAGATCAACCAAGCAGTTCGACAACAACTTCGACAGAAGTTGTACCACCCATCATTCCTGAATTAACAATAAAACCGCCAAAGGGAGTAGTACACAAGTCGACATTTAATCCTCGCGCCAGAGCAGCACATCATTATAACATAGTGGAAGATTTGGCTCAATCGCCATCCGCTATGTCGACTCTTGAAGTACTACAAAATTGCCCATCCCAAAGGCAGGCTTTGTTATCAGCCATTGGTGGGGTTGATCCTAAGGATTCCAATCTTGTATCCTTTGACCACAAAGGATACGATCCTCAGTTACCAGCTCAACTAGCTTTCCTTATCCAAGTGAAAGCCCTCAACAAAACTGTTCACCGAACAATTATTGATGAGGGGGCATCTACATGTATTATGTCGATGAGTTGCTGGAAAACTTTAGGATCACCAACCTTGTCGCGATCTTCGACAACATTAAAAGCATTCGACGGAAGGACATATACCCCGTATGGTATCCTAAATAACTTGAAGGTTGAACTAGGGGGAAAAATAGTAGAAATAGATGTTGAAGTCATCGATGGGAATCTTGATTACAACATCCTACTAGGAAGACCGTGGATCTATGCCATGGCAGCGGTTGTGTCGACATATTTTAGAAATATTGCATTCCCTTTTCAAGGGGGGATTACGATCGTCGACCAACAAAACTTCCTCCCTAATGGTTCACAAGTTACAGGAAGCATTCCCATGATCCATGGAAGCCCCCATTCGCTTCAGAATATCGGAGTAGGCCTACTAAAAGATCCCATACTAATGGGAACTTTCGCTCTTCCACCTCCAATCGACTTGGCGGAGGTAGCGTCGATAGGTACCTGCAATATGATATCTTCCACGAAGATCTCAGAAGACGATATCCACATGGATCATCCAATGGTTTTACCCCCAAGCCCAATGGAAATATTGTAGCAATCAATGTTTCTGGCATGGGAGGCGAACCCAAATCAACGCTCATCAAGCGTTTGGGTAGATAGGTCTAGAGAATATGGTACCCCTTTAGATCCTTGGTCGCGAGTGCATGGAACCGACGAAGGAATTCTACAATCAATGCTGATTGAGGGGACACCATGGAATGATTACCACCATCGTTCCCTTCTTCCAGATTATGAAGAAGATACTCAAGATGACCTTTATCACCCTACAGTTTTTGAATTCCTATCAAATACTGTAAATACGGTGGATTCCGAGCGAAACTTATCCAATATTGAAGAGACTATAGCCATAAATATCTCGACTAAAACAAATGTTGTAGAGAATATTTATGTCGGCAAAGGTTGTTCTCCTTCAGAACTGGAAATATATAACGCTCTTTTTCGCGAGTTCAGAGATGTCTTTGCTTGGTCATATGATGAAATGCCCGGCATTGACTCGAGTATAGTTGAACACGAAATTAAGATGTATCCAGATGTCAAACCGGTACGACAACGGCTTAGGCAGGTGCACCCCAAGAAAGCCGCTGCCATTAAGGCAGAAGTTGAAAAACTTCTCCATGCTGGTTTCATCTACCCGGTTCCTCTAACCGATTGGGTATCGAATATTGTTCCTGTTATGAAGAAACAAGGGACAATTAGAGTGTGTGTCGATTATAGGGATGTAAACCAAGCTTGTCCAAAAGACAACTACCCTACACCCTTCATCGACCAGATAATTGATGAATGCGCCGGATGTGAAATCTTTTCATTCATGGATGGATTTTCCGGGTATAATCAAATAAATATCCGCCCACAGGACCAGTCAAAGACTGCATTCATTTGTCCGTGGGGCACATTCGCGTATCAAAAATTACCCTTTGGTTTAAAGAACGCAGGGGCGACGTTTCAGAGGGCAATGAATTATGCCTTCCATGACATCAAACACATCGTTCAACCATACCTCGACGACCTTCCGGCTCATTCGCGAAAGCGGACTGATCATCCGCAGCATTTAAGAGCGATATTTCTATGTTGCCGACACTACAAGATACGACTCAATCCACACAAATGTGTATTTTGCGTCAGTTCTGGTCGTTTACTTGGCTTTGTAGTCTCCAAGGATGGGATTCGTCTCGACCCTTGCAAGGACCAGGCAATCATCAATTTGCCTCCACCTTCAAATTTGCTTCAGATTTAGAAACTCCAAGGGAAAGCAAACTTTCTGAGGAGGTTCATTCCAAATTACGCCGAACTTGCTAAAGGTTATACACGTCTTTTGAAAAAGGAGGTACCCTTTGTCTGGGATCAGGTTGCGCAAGCTTCCTTTGATGCTTTAAAGGGTTCCTTAATAAAAGCATCATTAATGTAGACACCCGATTATCAAAGAGACTTTAACCTGTATCTAGCTGCAGCAGATACGACCATCGCAATGGTTTTAGTTCAAGAAGTCGATGGAATCGAACACCCTATATATTATTTAAGTAGAAACTTAAATGATACAGAAAGTAAATATTCTTATGTTGAAAAACTAGCACTTGCAGCTGTTCAAGTGATACAAAGGTTTCGACACTATGTCCTCTTTCGGAAAACAACCATTTTGTCTGATTGCAACCCTATGACTTATATATTGTCGCGACAGTTGCTGGGGGGCAAATATTCAAAATGGATAGCAATCCTTCAAGAGTTTGATCTGGAATTTGTAAAATCCAAATCAAAGAAAGCTCTAGTTTTCACAGAATTATTATGCGATCTCCCATCGTCGTCCAACGATGAAACATCCGAAGAATCAATCGTGGACGAGAATTTGTTTCTGATATCTACAAGCAATGAGTGGTATGGAGATATAATAATTTATCTCAAAACCCAAAAGTTCAGGCCTGACACCTCTCACTCAGAACAGAAACGTATACGATACCAAGCAAAAGACTACATGATCGTCGGTGATACGCTTTTACCGTCGTGGTATCGATACAGTTCTGAGAAGGTGCCTCACCCATGAGGAGGCCGAAAAAGCCCTGAATGAGTGTCATTCAGGCGCGTCTGGGGGGCATCAATCTGGATATGCTACAACACAAAAAATCTTACGAGCAAGATACTTCTGGCCAACCATGTTCAAAGATTGCATAACCGCAGTCAAAAGTTGCCATGCTTGTCAAATTTTTGATAGCAAAACCAGAAGACCACCCGCACCTTTACAGCCAATAGTTGCTGTTGGGCCTTTCGCCAAATGGGGCATCGATTTCATGACATGTAACCCCACCTCGACCGGGGGCATGGGTATATTATAGTCGCCGTTGACTATTTTACCAAATGGGCCGAGGCGATGCCTACATTAGATAACACTGGTGAAACAGCTGCCCTTTTCTTTTTCAATCATGTAGTCGCCAGATTCGGCGTACCACAGGCTATAGTTACGGATCATGGATCGTATTTTCGCAATCACATGATGGTTGAATTAGCTGCCAAGCTAGGGCTATCTCACGACAGCTCTACCCCGTATTATCCGCAAGCCAACGGACAAGTTGAAGCGATCAACAAAGTCCTGAAGCGCATGTTGCAAAGGATGATCAGAGTTCACAAAAGAAGGTGGCACCTAATCCTGTACTTAGCCTTGTGGGCCTACCGAACGTCGGTAAGGAATGCAACCGGGTTCACGCCTTTCCAACTGGTATATGGCCTGGAAGCAGTCTTACCAGTCCAGTGTGAAATCTCGTCTCTTAAACTCGCAATTGATCTCCTCCCCGGAACTTCAGAAGAAAAGGCCCGTTTCTTGGAATTAATCCAATTGGATGAAACCCGTCGTGATGCCGCGTTGGCTAACGAAGCCCATAAGAAACGAGTCAAGGCGTAGTTCGACAAAAATGTCAAACCCCGTGTATTCTCAGAAGGTGACTTGGTCTTGCTTTACGACCAAGAATCTGATAAATTGGGAGCAGGTAAATTTAATTCTTTATGGATGGGCCCCTATATTGTTAAACGAGTGTTAGCAAAAGGAGCCTACGAGTTAATGGATTATGACGGAATTCCACTGGCGCAACCCTGTAATGGGTTGTACCTCAAGCGTTACTATGCTTAAATAGTGACCAATATGCATGCACCTCGATTTGCGTTATTATGCTGGGGGCATGCAAACTTATCATCGAGCAGTTTTAGCACATAGTTCATGCTCGTTAAAAAATAAACATAAGATCGAGTAGTTTTAGCACATAGTTCATGCTCGTTAAAAAATAAACATAAGACTGAATAGTGTTTTTCTGCGTTTAAGCTCGTTAAAAAATGAACTATCTTCTGGTAAATAACTGCCGTGAATGTAACATTATCAGCCATTAAAGCCTTGGTCGTGTTTGCACTGTCACCTCCACTTTTCCATTGGCCGATCGTTCACCTCCATATGATTGTTTACCCATTTTGAGGAACAGCTGCGAAGAGTGATTTCACTAGCCATCCTTGTGACACTGCCGTGCTTGGAAAATTCCAACCCGTACCTGGAATCATCTGCTAACCCGTTTTATCACTCGTTCCTCAAAAGATGAGTCTTCTTTAAGCTCTTTTCATCTGACTCGTAAAATATGAAAAGATTGCCGAGTTTTGGCCTTCCAGCTCGTTAAAGCGACCGGGAGTGCTATCCCTCATCTAGATTTTAATCTTTTTGGACCTGAGGGATTATTGCACAAAAAGATCGAGCGCTTGTTTTGTTCGGCTCGTTAAAACTATCGAAAATTCATCCCTTCTGTATTGTTTTATACTTTTTCGGACTTAAGGGATTAGATGACAAAAAAGGACTTTCGGAGTTGACTTTACGTACCTTTTCAGACTCTCTAAAAATGAAAAGGACCGAGTTATCTTTGTCGTTAGACTCGTTAAAAGCATTAAATAGTGACAAACTTGTCTTTAGACGAGAACGAGTTTCACTATCGCTAGGCTTGTTAAAACATAGCGATGGGTTTGCCCGAAGGGAAAATTATAGAACAAGCATATGTTATCCTCCTCAAGCTTGACAAAAATAAAGAGGTACTGGTCAGCAATGACTGGGGAAAAATTGGGAAGAAACTCAAAGAACTTTATTGGTAGCAAGTCGCTCTTGAACATGACACTTCCACTCTATGCCTGAGTCGGGTTGGGTTGTTTCATTCACCGGTCACATCACCATGGTCTCGCCATACCATCCACCTTTGGGGTAAATGCTACCAATCCATCACACAAGTGTCACCGATATGTTCAAGAGAAGTCATCCAGAGAAGTCAACCGTGTCCCATCCACTACCATACATTATCCTTCATCCTTTCATGACCGCCACCCTGAATCATATATCATCAGATCGTTTTCACCTCCATCAAAATCATTTGCTCCGTTCCGTGTCACTGATGTGGGATACATTAAGGCTCTCCTTTGACGGATCGCTTCTTGTCGACATCAGCTCATTATCCAAGGAGTTGATCTAGGAACAACCCCTTCAGTACTTTGAAGCTTGCATGCCTCAATGGCAAGTTTCTCACTTCCGGCGACAAGTATACATCAATGACCTTCGACCGAAAGATTTTGCGTGGTGTTCGACACCAAGTCCTTTATTCACACCATGTGAATTGTACTGCAGTACCTTGAGGGTCATTATCATTATCGGTGATTCCTCTCGCGCTTGTTAACGGTTTACCTCATTGACCGGTAATCAAGCGATGTCTTTCCATGTTCGACTTCAGAACATCTCTCACATGGATCGACTTGTACTTAGAGTGAAGATCGAACGAGTTTGAAGACCCTGGATCTAGTTTCATCCATCCGGGCTGCGATATATATTTAGGAAAAATAAAGACATTGACATGTACATCATTGCAGCAGATAATCATCCTACCAAAAGGATGATGATTTCATCAAAATCATCAGTCTACCATCAGACGATTATTTGTTCTATGTACAGAAAAATGAATTTATAAAGCTGAGCATGGGAATGCCCGACTCAGCTAGATCATGAAAGCAGTATGAAAAATAATGTATTGTATTGTATCTTATTACAGGTCTCCTCCCAGCATTGGAAGAACTTCGGATCCTCCTAATAAAGCATTTCACCCGATAAACGGCCTCATACTTTAGGGGGCAACTGTTATAGACATTTTTGTGCCTTACAGCATTAAGCATGAAATGTCCATAATCCAAGGGATCCAAAGTCCCTAAATGAGTTGTTCCTACCCCTAGAGGAACAAGGTCAACCAATGACAGCTTCTCCCAGAAGTTCTCCACCAAAAACCACTCAGAAACAGTCAATTCAGGATCAATTCAGAGGCTCCACTAGCTGTCTGCGCTGAAATGCAGAAGTTACACTGGCTAGGTGCACTACAACGCAGGTAGAAGCACTACCAGGGTGCGCTGAGCGGGAAATGACAAATGGCAAGTTCATTCAACGAGGTGGAAAGACCCTGGAAGCTTCCAGAATCTTCTCCAATGACACTTGCCTCAATGAATTCGACTAGTGATGAGTAAGAGGTTCTCAACCTCCAAGTGGAAGCAAGAACTGACAGAGAGAAGCCACAAGTCAAAACATGAACTGACTCATCCTCTCTGCTCACATCTATATATGGATCTCTCACCCAGAGGTTCAAGAGGCTGGAATTTTGTACTTTGCAGAGAATTGCTGTTGGTTTGAGATTGACATTAGCACATTGGGTGATTTATGCTTTGTTGGAGGAGAGGAAGGGATTCCATCGCTGGGAGGTAGATGCTGGATCAGAACTCACTTGGTTGTATCTCTTCTTAGACTTTATTATCTTATCAATAATAAATTTGAGTTTCTCCTACATGTTGTATACCAATGATGTTTTGTTATGCTTACATGTTTAGCTTAATCGGATCTTGAGCTTTTTATGAATGTATATCTGTATCTTTGTGTAGTTTCTCTTTCTTGTGATCTTGCAGGAATTCAGTGAAGCTGGGCCGGTGAAGGAGCAAGAAGCTGGGAGCTACCTAAGAGAGGAGTGATTTGGATCGACAAACTAGCGGAAGATACAGGTTAGTTAGATCCTTCTTCCTCACTTACATCTCATAAAGAAGAATATTCAAATAAGTTTACCTGTTTGTTGCTAAGGCACTATCACCTCTTAGAGTGGGATAGGGGCATTCCGTATTGGATACTTTTCCCAACAACACTTGCATTGTCCATTCCTTGAATTTATCACTTAAATCTATTGCTTCTGATGTGCTTTGGATTGGAAGTATTATTGAGGATGCACGGGATATCCACAACTTTGTACAAAATCATACAAATGCCCTCACAATATACAATGAGTACACCAATCTATCATTGTTGAAGATTGTAGAGACACGGTTTGCCTCTTCATTCATTATGTTGAAGAGGTTGAGGAAGGTCAAGACCGCTCTTGGGGTCATGGATATTTCAGACGTTTTGTCTTTTTAGAGGGAGATAGATCAAGCATTCCCAAAAAGAGTGAAGGACACAATGTTAGATGATGCTTGGTGGGTGAGGGTAGATATACTTATTAAGATCGTGGACCCTGTCATTACTTTGCTACGATTTGCAGATACAGACCAACCCATCCTAGGAGAGGTTTATGAGGGATGGGATTCCATGGTTGAGTCTGTGAGGACCATTATTTTATAGAGTGAGTGCCCCGAGTATGAGACATCATTAGAGGCCTTCTTCATCACCATACAAGATATTCTTGTCAGCATATGGGAAAAGAATTGCACACCTTTGCATTGTTTGGCTCACTCATTGAACCCAAAAGACTACAATCATGAGTGGTTGAATGGTGGACCTTCCCGCAGATTCCCTCCTCACATGGATGGTGAAATTTCACAAGGGAGGAAGGATGCATTGAGACGGATTTTTCAAGATATAGTATCCCTTGATGAGGTGGAGGATTCCTTTGCAAATTTTTCACTGGCACTGGTCGATTTGTAGGATATGATGTGATTAGAGACAAGGGGGATAAGAAGCCCTATTCTTGCTGGGAACTCATGGGGAAACAAGCCCTCCTCTATAGAACTTAGCCATGAGGCTCATCTCTCAGGTGAATTCATCCTTTTGTTGTGAGAGGAATTGGAGCACATATGGGAATTTATATAGTGTCAAGAAGAGCATGATTGAGAAGTACAGGGAAGAGACAATGGTGTATGTGCACACTAACCTTCATCTTATTTACAGGCAGAGGGATGAGTGGTTGAAGGGAAAGGAAAAGATGTGGGGTGTCTTTCCTGATGATATGGGTTTGGATAGCAGTGTTGAGTTGGCATTCGCCAACTTGGATCTTAATGAGCCAGTGCTAGATCCTGCACTTTTGATGATGGTGATATTGTTGAGGGGTCATCCTCCACACCAGCAAATGCAGAGATGACATTAGATACAGAGGAGGAGGATGAAGTAGAGGAGATTAGTGGTGAGCATGACAATGATGTTGACTTTGATGATGATGATTAATGACTCATGAGCTACCTATTGCCTTGTACTTATAGTTGTTTTGTATTTGTTATTTTTATTTGTCATTGGCATTGCTACTACCTATGTAACCCATTTTGATTTTGATGACTTAATGAGAAAACTACAATTTCTTGTCTTTCTCCTATTGGATCATTGATGAATCTGTCACAATTGTATTTGTATGCATAATGTTACTTTGTAAAACTTACAAATTTTAAATTTACAATGTAGAATCTAGATCTATGTTTGAATTTGTGTCATGAATGAGAATTTGTGTAAGAAATATCTAATTTTTAATATATATATATATATATATATATATATATATATATATATATATAATGTGTCATGTTTTGTGGGATCAACGTGCCCATGTCGGACACTCGAATCTTCATGTCCTGCATGTCCCTTGTCCCATGTCAGGTGACTTAGATAATGGGTTATTCAGCTAGGAAGCATTCATTGCTCAAGAGCTCTGCAGCCAACAAAGTTACTATTAAGAGTTGCAATAAGAACTACGGATTTTTGCGTTGTTCAACAACTTTGGGTGGGAACCTATTTTTAGTGGTTGTCTATAGATTTTTAATGCTAAAAGTTATTGAGTCAAATTACATTATATTTTGCTAATGATAAGTTAATGCATAAAAAATAAGGTTGTAAAAACCAATATAATGGCTTTTAACATACCCAGAAATGGGTTCCCAAAGAGTGTAACTTTTGCTTATGAAAATCTTAGAGAGAGATGCTTAGATATACTAGTTTTGCAAAGAATAAGTTAATTCATTAAAAAAATATGGTTTTAGAAACCATCCCTGGAAATATAATGAATTTTAGCATATACTCGAAAATGGGATCCCAAAGAGTATCTGGAGTATGTAACTTTTGCTTATATGAAAGTGTAAGAGATGGATGCTTACATATCCTGGTTTTGGGCTGAACTATATTAGTCAATACATGCGAGCTTGGGTTTGGCGTATAAAGGCCATGCTATCATGGAACTTTCAAAACCTTATAACTTCCCATAAACAATGAATTGTCTCAATGTGTGAGCATGTTGAGGTGGTAGGAATATTTTGCACAATTGGTTTTGGATTCTAAGCTCACTAATATTCTGGTACATCTCATTTTCTGTTCCAGTTATATAATATTTGTAACTTGATTTTATTTTCCAACCATAGACTGACAATAATATTTCCAAATTTGTTCTCTCCGTTTTATTGGAAAACTAGCCTTCTTTGAGAGGTATCGAAAGAAATATATATATATATATATATATATATATATATATATATATAGATATATATATATATATATATATAGAGAGAGAGAGAGAGAGAGAGAGAGAGAGAGAGATAACTCATTAGAATGAACATAAATGATTTGCAACACTTTATCTGACACCAAATTTTCTCAATGCTATTGATAGCAGAGAGAGAGAGAGAGAGAGAGAGAGAGATAACTCATTAGAATGACCATAAATGATTTGCAACACTTTATCTCAAACCAAATTTTCCCAGTGCTATCAATAGCATCATACCTCACTAATCACTATGCTTGTAATTAAATCCATCACACCTCACTGACTATTGTGACTAAATAAAAAATAACATCTTAATTTAACAGACAATACAAGCTCTTCCCCTTGATTCCTTGTGTCCGTCATAATCGTATCTTTTAAAAATTTGATTCATTTATGTAACCTACTCCAATTTCATTTATGTTCAATAGAAGTCAATGACTAAAACTGCTTGACCAGAGCAATCTTGAATTCATAGTTGAGGTGATCTCACTTACTTTTATTTCAATATATTGAAAAACTCTTGTTAATTTATATAAAACACTATATGTTTTACTTGATTAATTTTACTAAGTTTCTCTTATACCTTTGGACTTTCATGGTAGGAGGTCTACTTGTATTTTCACAAATCTAAAAAACACAATGATTTCAAGAAAGTAGATGCCCATGTTCAACAACTTTGGGTGGGAACCTGTTTTTAGTGGTTGTCTATGGATTTTTAATGTTGAAAGTTGTTGAGCTTCTGTCAGATGGGAGTGATATGCTTATGGAAATCATCAACCCGGTTGTCTATGGATTTTTAATGCTGAAAGCTGATGATATTTTGTCAGATGGGAATGATATGCTCCTGGCACTCATCAACCTGGGGATATTAGCTGGCCTAGTGCTTCCCATCCTTGGTGCCTCTCCAGATGCTCTCCTTATTCTTAGTAAGAAACCATTATTTTCTCTAGGGACTTCCAACCTCTAGAATGTTTTCCAGAAATGGCATTTTAATATTGTATTCATAATGGTTTTCAGACTTTAGAGTTCTATCTAGACATATTTTATTTCTCTTCACCTAGATGATCTTATGAAAATGATTGTTGATCTTGAAGTAATATTGTAGTTGTAGATTCAATTGTGCAGATTTTAAGCACCTTGCAATCTGCTTTAAAAGGATTTTTATTAGTGTCTTCTGCCAAAGATAGTTAAAATAAAGTTTGAACTAAGAGGCATCCTGCTAGTTTTTTATTTTTTTGAAGTTTGATTAGGCGTAGGTATAAGATTTAAAAAATTCTATGTGAATTTCTCATATTGTATTTGCAAATGTTGAACAATGAACATTTTAAACCTTGTGCTAGTTTTGAATTTTGCATTACAGAGACATTGACATTTCCCACTTTTCTTTTATTATCTTCAATTGTGGCAGTTTCTGGTGTTGCTCCATCCACAAAGAATGCTCAATCACATATTCTAGTCGGCATGAGCTTACTGGCAGGCTCGACAGTCATGCTCCTTACCATTGTATGGAGTAGCTGCTTAATAGCTGGAAGATGTGATCTTCAAAAAGTTGCCAATGAAAAAATGATGATGAAATCTCGCACACTCACCAAGAAGTTCAGTCATTATGGTATTTTGTTTCATTCTGAAACTTGATTCACAGTTGTTGATATTTTCAATTTAAGATGTTGGGTGTATGGTTTTTAGTAGTTTCTACAGTAGAAGTTTTTGGTTTTCAATAGTTTATGCAGTAGTAATTTCTAGTTTTCAATATTTTATGCCATCATGGATCTATTACAGGTAGTAAAAGTTTAGTTTCTGCAACTATCATGAAGTTTATCAACAATTTCATGGCAAGAGAATGGTATCAACAATTTATTTCTGTCAAAATATTATCTCAATTTTCTTATGAAAAATCGGGTGGCCTCTGTTAGAGTCGGTCTAGTAGCCCTCCATCAGCGATCAAAGCTCTTTGCATTTGCATAAGTAGGTGTCTCATCAGTGTCATCTTATTGCATTCCATTAGGCATGCCATAACCCTGATGGAGGAGCTGGTGTCTTTATTCCCCTCTTGGCACTGCTGGATCAAATTGTTTCAGTCAATAAACTATTTCAAAGTTGCTTGTCTTGTCTTGAGGTCAAAAGTTTTAGGTCTAGGGTTTAGGTCCAGTTTGTTTTCAAGGTCATGTCTCTAAAGGTCAATAAATGCCCAGCAGGCCAGAGGGATGATTATCAAAGTGTTTCTTTAAAAGATTTCATCTTGTACAACTAAATTTTTTACCTTGGATTTAAAAACCCTGTTTTTTAAAGCCAAGGTCATTTCTCAAAATTTTGTAAAAATTGTAAAAATTCAAAAATTCTTTGAAAGGCAACACGCAGCCCTGGTCCCCTTTGCCGAGACTCTTCAGAAGCTATCCCTGCAAAAATTGTCAAGGAAAAACATCAATTCAACCAATTTCAGGACAAAAGGAAACCAAAAAGTCAGCAGCATTCAAAGTTTAAAAAGTGTCATGAAAAACATTAGAAAGAGGGTTTTGACATGAAATTAATTCAAAACAAGGCTATAAAGTCATTCTCTCCCTCCATTAAGCTTCATTGTGCCTTCAAGCAATAGAGCAAATCGTTTTCAAGAGCATTTGGGCGAATTTGGTGAAGTGTGAAGGCGCATGACCCGTCGAGACTGGCGCGCGACCCGTCAAGCGAGCGCGACCCATCAGGGCACCTCCACCAGTGTAAATTTTATACGGGCGCAACCCGTTGAGTGCGCGCGGCCTGTTGGGCAGTGCACGCGACCCATCAGGGTTTCCTCCACAGAAAATTACCAGCAAGCTGCCAAGCGACCACAAATTGTTCAAGCTTGTCAGGTCAATCATATAAATTATGGTTTGCTAAAGCTTGAGAAGATCATGATAATATTTTTAAAAGCCTTCATTTGCAAGTAAAGACTCCATGTGCTTTTGCTTGAAAATATCAAAGTTGCTAGTGTTTGTTTTGCTGTTTTAAGGTATTCCTTTTCATTCCTATTGTTCCTACATTTTGCCACCTCCCATTTCTTACTCCCTTATCACTGTTATTTAATTTCCCTACCAAAAATATTAAGAAATCAAAACTCAAACCCTAAACCCTACCTTCCATAACATCCTTGCAAATGAAATTGTATGATGATGTATATGTCATAATTCTTCCCCTAAACTCCCTGTTTCATATATTGTTCCCAATTTCCCTTCCAAGTCTCCCTTCCCTAACATTTCCCTTGTGCTACTTGTCCCCTTGAAACAGCATTTCAAAACAGTTAAAACAGCAGATTTCAAAGCAGAAGCAGCAGTACATTTCAGCCACTTTGCTCCTGAAACCATGTCAGAAACCAAAACCGATTATGAGCAAAGTGATGACCATGAGTCAGCTTCAGAGTTTGAGGTACATAGGAGGCCTCACAGGGGTGGTAAGGGCAGTCACCATAAAAGAGAGGAGCCCACCTCTCTGACCAATTTGCTGGCTTGTCCAATGGTAGTTACATGTTTTCGTTACCTGTCATGTTATGAGTTTTGCGAGAGGATCTCTTAGATTCGGCATCACAGGGAGTTGGCTCGCTTGTTTGTTTTGCATTTGCATGACGGGCATGTGAACCTTGCAGGGGTGGATTTTACATTGACACCTGAGATGATTGCTCAAGCAACAGGGATACCAAATGTTGGAGAGGTGTGGAATAAGCGCAAAATATTGGACATTTTTCAGTTCGAGCCTTACATTAAACCTGCATTTATGAGGCTCGTGACGGGTGTATTTCCTTTCAGATTTTTGAGGAATGAGTATGCTCCTTTGATGAGGCTTATCATGCGCTATTTCACCTGTGAGGGCAGATTTTCACGTGTGTATTCATACAATATTCGCTTGTTGATGCATTTCACACAGGTCCGGATGATGAACATCCCTGTTTTCTTCTGCCAGGATATTGGGAGGATGGTGCCCTTGATGCAGAGGAAGAGCCCAGCACAACAATATAGGAGCCTTTATCATTATGGCTTGATCCAGCTTGTGGTCATACACCAGTCGGCTCAGCATGGCATCCCATGGGAGGAGTTTATCTCTCATGAGTTTTTCACAGCACCACCACCACATCCTGAGATTGTTCATGAGGAGGGAGGACCATCACAGTAGCATGATATCCCTGAGACTAGACATGTCAGCTCTCCTCCATTGGTCACTTATCAGAGAGGCCACAGGGCCTTATTTGCAGCAGCTCGGCGAGTATTTTCTCCACATCAGGTGGAAGGGGTCTCGCCTTCTTCATCAGCACCACGAGTGTTATCTCCACACCAGGTGGAAGGGGCCTCGTCTCCGACAGCAGCATAGGTATCAGAGAGGGGCAAACAACCCAGGATTGATGAGGGGCCATCAGGTGTTCTAGATATAGAGATTGTTGATCTTGATATCAGTTCTCCTAGCCTAGAGTCAAAGGAGATCATTCAGCACCTAAGAGATGAAAATGATTCATTGCAGCGAAAATTGGAAGGGGCACAATGGACGATCACATATTTAGAGCAGCGCAACAAGCAACTTGAGGAGGAGCACACTCTAGATGAGTTGCGGAGGATCCATAAGGACCACAACTTGGCTCGAAAGAGACTCGACGATTTGGTACCCGTTGAGCGAGAGGCCATGCTTCTTCGGGTCAATGCTCATTTGGAGAGGTTGCTGGCTAAGGCCAACCAAGATAAGAACTTGCTCAGGAACATGAAAAATCATTATTGGGCGCGGATGCACGTATGCAAGGCAAGAATGAAAGTGCTCCAAAGACGGTTGGTCAAAGCACAAAAACAAAGGAAAAGGTCTGACCCCCTCCATATCTTGGCTGAGGCTTCTTTGAAGGAGCATGATACTAAATAACTCAACTCCAGCACAAATTTCAAAATATTTTGAGCATTTTGGGGCATTTTGATTTTTCTGGCAAAAAACAGGTTTTCTTCACCGATGGGTCGCGTGCCGCGCGCGACCCTTTCGTTTGGAAACTCCATTTTGGGAAAACTCAGCATTTCTGGATTTTTCATGGAAAGTTACACTTGCTCAGCCATTACTAAGAAATTTCACCAAGTTTTGGGCCTCCAGAAAGTAAAAAAAAAAAGCAAAAAATGACTTTCTGCCACATTTTTGACACACAGGAAGCAGTTTTGGGAGATTGCAATTTTGGAGGGGCAAATGACAACCAAATTCAGAAATTCCACTTGGGTTGGAAAGTAGACATCCAGACCATTCCAACAAGCCCACTTTTGCCTCATTTTCACACTTGGAAGTGCCTCAAAAGTTCCTCCAAAGGTGCGCGACCCGTCCAAGAATTGCGTGCGACCCATCAGGTAGTTTGCACAGGAAATCAACCTACAGCTCAGCAAAACGCAGTTTTGACTGGATTTGACTTTTTGGGAGTTGATTTTCATCCTCCTTGTTGTAAATGATGTAATTTTATGATGTTTAGACACTTATTTATCTCTTCTAGAAGATTCATTCATAAGATAGGTAAAATTTAATGAATGAATTGGTTTCCTAGCTTATAGAGGCAAGTTGTTTTGATTGCCTAGTTTTCAGTGCTTAGTTTAGAATTGGTTGAAACAGCTCCTAGGATAGTGAGCTCGACCCCTAGAGGCAGGGAAAGATGTTAGATTGCCTATATTATGTACTTTCTTTCTCATTTTCATGGTTGGACTCTTGAGGGAGAAGCTCTTATTGTATCACTCACTGTATCTCTGCAATTTTTGGCAAAGGAAGACCGGGGTTTTGCAGTCATTTTTGGGATTCTTGTGGTCACATGTATTGATGGTGTGTTTCTCTTTGTGCTTGTAAGTGTGTTATGTGAATCATTTCCTTACTTTTCTTTCTGCAAATTAGGCAAATGAAGTGTTAAAGTAGAATTCATGACTGTCATGCTCTGCTTTTAAGTTTGCTTAATATCAATGTTTTCAACTGTTTAAGGGGAATTCAAGGTTATTGCTTGCTTTCCTTAACTCCTCACCGGTCATTCTCATCCATCCACCTCTATCAAAGGCATCAATATTGTCTCCTACCTCGCCCCAAAGAACCCCCTGCAAAAACTGTGTCCAATCCCCGCACCTGAAATTGTCATTCCCCAATTTTCCACCAAAACATTAAAAATCCCAAATTAAACCTCTTGATCAGTTTACTAGCCTAAAATTAGTGTTTCCCTTTTGGTCATCTCGCCCATTGAAGATCATTACTGAGATAGACTGGAGAGAGCCCTCTCCTGCCCTGTAGGGCTAGCTACGAGGCTAAGTGGTTTGATGTTGCCTTGGAGTTTGCCTTTCTCAGCCTGAGGTGAAATTCCAAGCGCTAACATATTGGCGACCATACTGGGGAGAACAACTTGTCTGTTGATTGATGTGTTTGCTTCATAAGTCTTAGACGGAGCCTGAAGTTACGCCAGGTAGCCTTCGAAACACTTTTGCTTTGCATAAGCGGAAGTAGATAAACGATGCTTCAGTCAATCTCCGTGAGCTTGTGAATACAACACTTCAATTGCATTTTACCCCAGTTCATTTGTAAACTCTGAACGTTTGGATGATTAGTTAATAGTTTTCACAGGCTGATTGGTTATTTGTTCCTTGATTTCCAAACTGGCTTCCAATTCTGGTCGTATATTCAAATCTCATTCATGTCCAGCTATTTTTGAGTATCTTGAAGACCTTGATTTTGACGAGAGTTTTGAGTTGTCTTTGTTCAAAACCAAATCTGAAAGTACACTTGATTCTCTAGTTCCTAACCCTGATTTCGCAGCTGCTCTTGAAATTGAGAGACACAATAGATTGCTTGACAATTTCATCCTAAGATCTCTTCAGTCAGATATTCACGCTACAAATCTTTCTGAGTTCGTTGAAACTATATCTGGTCATATTGGATCTACTATCACGGCGCATGAGCGGTCTAATCCTCCTTTTATTTCTGTTTCTCCTATAATCACTTATCCGGCATCTACAGTTGGTTCGCCTTCTACATCCCATACCACTTCTCCTCCTCATACTCCTCATACTACAGCTACACCTACTCCACCCGCTACTCCTAGACCCAATCTACCTAAAGCAATGGCTGCCCAATTTGCTCCTCTTGCTCTTCCCCAAAATCTGCATGATATGCCAGCCGATTATCAAAGTAAAATTCCCATGTTTGATGGCACTCCACAGAGTATTTCTGCTCAGCAACATATAGATAAAATGATGACTTTCTTTGATCTATATGAGATAGATGAAGAGGATGTAACTATGCATTTGTTTGTACAAACGTTTGATGGCGAAGTAAGAAAGTGGTTTAGAGGTTTGACAGCCCGGAGCATTGCTACCTTAGAGGCACTTCAGAACCAGTTTCTAGATCGATGGGAAATCAGAAAGGATCCGCTTCAGATCAATGCTGAGTACAAAAACCTCAAGCGTAATCATGGTGAGTCAGTCCAAGACTACATTATCAGATTTAATACAATTTACAATGCTATTCCAGATGATTTGAGGCCATCTAGAAAATCAGCACTTCTCAAGTTCTCGGATGGGTTTGATCCGGAGATGGCTTATTCATTGCGAGATAGAGATCCGCCTACCTTGGAGGATATGCAGAAAATTGCTGTTAGTGTTGAAGCGAATTTGAATGATAAAAGGTCAAGAATGAAGGTGGAAAAGTGAGTCACAATCAAAGAGGAAGCATCCACATCAGATCAGCTTCTTCGTGAAGTTGAAAAGATTAAAAGGGCACTTGAAAATGTTCGTATTGATAAGCCGAAGCCGCAGATCCGTAATCCTAATTTCCGGGGTGCACAACAACCACAATATAGAATCAAGCAGCGTGAAACAAAGGCACAAGAGGCAGCAGTTCAGCAGCAAATTAAACCTCCCTTTCAGCAGAATTTTGTTAGCCAAGAATCAGAGGATGAAGGTGATACGGTGGGAGAGGAAAATCACTTCTTCACTCCTGATGATCTGCCCACTTATGTTACAGAAGAAGAAGAGCTGGTAAGTCACTCCATCATCCCTCAGGATGAACATTATATCTTGTCAAATGATGCAGCACTTGAAGAAGAATCAGAAGAGTATCAAAGAGGGTACCTAAATGCTTTATCCGCTCAGCAGAGACAATTAAGAAACCGAGCTGTTCCCATAAATCCCATTCAGAAAAGGAAATATACTTCAGCAAAGAATGATTCGGCTTCCCCACACACAAAAGGAAAAGACATAATTGATCCTTCAACAAGTCAATCATCATCAGCAAGCAAAACAGATCAGCCATCAAACACACCAAGAGATAAAGTTGAAAAAAGAGACAATCCGGCTAAAGAAGGTGAGAAGGTTTCAGTTTTCAGTTTGGAGAATGAAATTTCAAAGTTGAAAGTGTCCATTCCTTTGACGGAAATCATGAATAACAGCACTTACCGAGGCCAAATTTCCAAGATGCTGAATTTTGATCCAATGCTCGACACAGTGAATGTAGAAGATGATCAGCCGGAGCTGATTTTTGGGCCTGCTTTAAATGGTGAGTCTCCCAAAAGTGATGTTCCTCCATTCTATATCAGTTTGCGATTACATGAGTATGTGTTGCACAATGCCATGTTTGACTCGGGAGCTTCACATAATTTGATGCCGAAAACAATTATGGAGAAGCTGGGACTTGACATCACAAGGAAATATCATGATTTGTATTCGTTTGATTCCAGCCGGGTGAAATGTATTGGTTTGATCAAGGACTTGGTGGTGAGCCTAGATCAAATTCCAGCGAAGAATGTTTTGATGGATGTGGTGGTGGCGGATATTCCTCCACGATTCGGCATGTTGCTTTCTAGATCTTGGGGAGCCAAGCTCAAAGGTACACTTCAGCTCGATTTTTCCTATGCTACAATTCTGGTCTTTGGTCAGATGAGGAAGTTATATCGGGAGCAAAAGATGAAATACATGATCACTAGTACGGAAAAGCCAATCAATCATCCTGTAAATTATGTACATACAGATTTAGAGTCATTTGTTTTGTTTGCGGAGAATTTTAATGAGATAGATAGTCAGTTAGTTCAAGCAGAAGATATACCAGACATTTTAGAAAATTTCAGAGAAATTTTAAGAAAGGAAAGGGAAGAAAGGTCCGCTGTCATGAAGCCAACAGCTGAGATCAATGGGCAGCAAACAGAAAATGCAGAGACATCACATTTTCAGCACTTAGAGGATGATGAGGATGGTCTTTGGACCATGAATTTTGATGGCGCTGTGGGCAGCGATGGTGCTGGTATAGGTGTCCCATTTTCAGTCCAAAACTAAGTCCCCAACAAGGTACGGGTATGTTCATACAAATTGGCATTTGATTGTTCAAATAATGAGGCAGAATATGAGGCTCTCATTGCTGGTCTGAAAATCCTTCGGAAGTTGAAGGCAAAGAAGATAGCGGTATATGGCGACTCCGAGTTGGTTATAAAGCAAGTGAAAGGTGAATTTCAGGCTAAACATCCTCGTATGCGATCATATCGAAATGATGTCCTAGATATTTTAAAATTGTTTTCTGAACATACTTTGACATGTGTGCCCTGTATTCAAAATGGTGTTGCGGATGCATTGGCTAAGGCAGCAAGTAATCTGAAAATACCTATGAATTCCAGCAATAAGTTTGAAATTTATGTGAAGCACCGTCCTACAGTTCCAGACAATCAAAGGTGTTGGCAAGTTTTCCAAGATGATGAGGAAATCAAGGATTTTCTGCAAGTTGAGGGTGATTTCAAAGACATCTCCATAGACACAGAAGCTGAGGAAGTAAATCAAATGGATGTATTGCAGCTTAAAGACAATTTCATTCCTAAAGGCTTAATTCCTTTGGAAGAGTTGTTTGATCAAGATGACGTGGCCCGCAAACCCACCTTAAGGCCCACGGAAGGAGGTGTTGAAGAAGTGAATCTCGGGACAGCTGAGAATCCAAAGATGGTGAAGCTATCAAAAGCATTGTCGCCCAAGGTAAAGAAAGAATATATCAGATTGTTGTCTTCGTTTTCTAATGTTTTTGCATGGGACTATTCAGATTTGAAAACTTATGACACAAGTATCATTCAGCACACCATTCCCATAAAGCCAAATCAAAAGCCTTTCCGACAAAAGTTGAGAAGAATTAATCCTAAGCTGCTGCCATTGATCGAGAAGGAAGTCAACAGGTTGTATAAGTCTGGAATCATAGTGCCAATCAGATTTTCCGACTGGATTTCCAACTTGGTGCCCGTGAGAAAGAAGACCGGCGAGATTCGCTTGTGTATAGACTTCAGAAATCTCAATAAGGTGTCGCTAAAGGACAATTATCCACTGCCCAAGATGGATCATATATTGCAGCGGGTAGTTGGCGCATCAAGGATGTCTCTACTTGATGGTTATTCCGGGTACAATCAGATTTTGGTGCATGAGGATGACCGCGACAAAACTGCATTGACAACTCCATGGGGGACATTTCATTATGCCAAGATGCCATTTGGATTGAAAAACGCAGGTGCTACCTTTCAGCGGGCGATGGACATGGCCTTTGCTAATGAGAAGGATGTCTTTTTGGTCATTTATCTTGATGATTTAACTGTGTTTTCTAAATCTGATGAAGAGCATTTGTATCATTTAACAATGGTGTTTCAAAAGTGCAGAAAATATGGTATCTCATTGAATCCGAAGAAGAGCCTTTTCGCTATGAGCGAAGGCAAGCTGTTGGGCCATATCATTTCTAAAGATGGCATTCGTATAGATCCTGCACGTGTGGAAGCAATTCAGCAGTTAGAGCAGCCCCGAAACAAGAAGGAGATTCAATCCTTTAATGGCAAGTTGAATTTTCTGCGTCGCTTTATTCCCAATCTTGCCGAACATCTCAGAGAAATAACCAACATGCTCAAAAAGGACAGCCAGCTCAAATGGACCGAAGAGGCGGTAAAGTCTTTCAATTTGGTAAAGTTAATTTTATCTTCAGCCCCAACTCTAATCAGCCCGGATTATACACAAGATTTTATTTTATTTTCATTTGCTTCAGAGCATACATTGGCAGCTGTGCTGATGCAAAAAAGAGATGGAGTTGAGATGCCCATAGCTTTTTTCAGTCGTATCATAAGGGATGGAGCGCTGAAATATAATATCATTGAAAAACAAGCATTGGCACTGGTAAAAGCACTGAAAGATTTCCGGGTGTACATACTGAATTCTCATATTTTGGCATATGTTCCCAACGCAGCTGTTAAGGATGTTTTGGTACAAGCGGAACCGGAAGGAAGAAGGGGAAAGTGGATCGCTGCACTATTAGAATATGATGTGGAAATTAAGCCTACCAAGTTGATCAAGGGTCAAGGTCTTGCTAAGATGATGGCTGAAACAAATCTCCATGTCCTAGACATCAATTTGATTGCTGCCTTATCCGATGAAGATGAAGAAAATTCAGCTCTACAGGTATCCGATATCTTTGTTTCCTCTCCTTGGTATGCTGATATTGTATATGTGCTTCAAAATTTATCTTCACCCCCTGGAATGCCTCGAAACAAAGCCAGGACATTGAAATTAAAAGCTGCCAAATTTTGTATCATCAAATTTGCACTTTATTGGAAAGACCCCGGTGGCCTATTGCTGAATTGTTTAGTCGAGGAAGAAGCTAAGAGAGCTGTAGAGGATTTTCATAAAGGTGACTGTGGGGGTCACTTGTTTTGGAAGACCACAGCTAATAAAATCCTAAGGGCAGGTTTCTATTGGCCTTCATTGTTTTCTGATGTCTATAAAGCAGTTAAGAGTTGTCATGAATGTCAAATTTTTCAAGGAAAGCAGAAATTACAGCCGTTACCTCTCAAGCCCATTGAAATCAGTGCACCATTTTAGCAGTGGGGATTGGATTTTATTGGCGAAATCCACCCAGCATCTTCCAGGCAGCATTGATGGATATTGACCGCCACTGATTACTTCACGAAGTGGATTGAAGCCATTCCCACCCAGCAGGCCACGGACTCGGTAATTATTTCTTTCCTTGAGAATAACATATTGTCACGTTTCGGCTGTCCACATAAGTTGATTACAGATAATGCAGCAGCGTTTAAATCAAAGAAGATGGTTGATTTTTGTTACAAATATAACATCAGCTTGGGGCATTCGACCGCCTACCATCCACGAGGAAATGGGCTGGCCGAATCTTCGAATAAATCTCTAGTCAACATTATAAAGAAATTGCTGGAAATCAATAAGAAGAGCTGGCACAAAAAGTTAGTAAATGCATTATGGGTTGATCATGTAAGTCAAAAGAAGTCAATTGGTATGTCACCCTTTGAACTGGTTTACGGGACAGATGCAGTGTTTCCTACTTCTCTTAGTATTCCGGTAGCAAAGTTGCTTCAAGAAGCTGATGGTGAGGAGGATCCTATGCGACGATGGATTAGTCAAATGATTCATTTACAGCAGACACGAGAGGAAGTTCTTCAAAATTCCCTTAAGTTGCAAGAGCGCATAAAGAAAAGCTATGACAAAAAAGCAAAACCGGACGATTTTCAGATAGATGATGTTGTTTTGAGATGGGATGCCCGAAATGAAGATAAAGGGAAACATGGAAAATTCGACAACTTGTGGAAAGGTCCTTACAAAATTGCAGCATACCGTGGTCCAAATGCCTTTCTTCTTAAAGAAATGAACGGTGATGATTGTCTCGGTGGTTCGGTAAATGGCCGGCTACTCAAAAGGTATCATGTTTGAGCATTTTCTGCTCTAGTCACTACCATTGTAATTACCATTTTACTTTCATTCTGCAGCAAGTGTGAACTGATCTTTCATCTTTAGTCTGGGGCCCGCGGTGAAGGCTATAATTCTGAAGATGGAGACTAGTTGGTGTGAGTTTTTCAGGTTGTTTTAATCAGTCCATTTTCTGCACAAAGTTGAGTTAGTTTGTGTCAAAGTTAGTTCGATTTTCAGTCAATTGTCAAAGTCAATAAAGTTGTCCAAATTTGGGTCACATGTGTAAATAATGACTCCATTGCCCAATGATTATAAAGCACTGGTCTGCTCTCCCAGAGGTCTAAGGTTCTTGGTACCTCCAAGGAGCTACCATCCCCATTGGAGCCAATGTTAGAGTCGGTCTAGTAGCCCTCCATCAGCGATCAAAGCTCTTTGCATTTGCATAAGTAGGTGTCTCATCAGTATCATCTTATTGCATTCCATTAGGCATGCCATAACCCTGATGAAGGAGCTGGTGTCTTTATTCCCCTCTTGGCACTGCTGGATCAAATTGTTTCAGTCCATAAACTATTTCAAAGTTGCTTGTCTTGTCTTGAGGTCAAAAGTTTTAGGTCTAGGGTTTAGGTCCAGTTTGTTTTCAAGGTCATGTCTCTAAAGGTCAATAAATGCCCAGCAGGCCAGAGGGATGATTATCAAAGTGTTTCTAGAAAAGATTTCATCTTGTACAGCTAAATTTTTTACCTTGGATTTAAAAACATTGTTTTTTAAAGCCAAGGTCATTTCTCAAAATTTTGTAAAAATTGTAAAAATTCAAAAATTCTTTGAAAGGCAACACGCAGCCCTGGTCCCCTTTGCCGAGACTCTTCAGAAGCTATCCCTGCAAAAATTATCAAGGAAAAACATCAATTCAACCAATTTCAGGACAAAAGGAAACCAAAAAGTCAGCAGCATTCAAAGTTTAAAAAGTGTCATGAAAAACATTAGAAAGAGGGTTTTGACATGAAATTAATTCAAAACAAGGCTATAAAGTCATTCTCTCCCTCCATTAAGTTTCATTGTGCCTTCAAGCAATAGAGAAAATCGTTTTCAAGAGCATTTGGGCGAATTTGGTGAAGTGTGAAGGCGCGCGACCCGTCGAGACTGGCGCGCGACTCGTCAAGCGAGCGCGACCCATCAGGGCACCTCCGCCAGTGTAAATTTTATACGGGCGCGACCCGTTGAGTGCGCGCGGCCTGTTGGGCAGTGCACGCGACCCATCAGGGTTTCCTCCATAGAAAATTACCAGCAAGCTGCCAAGCGACCACAAATTGTTCAAGCTTGTCAAGTAGGCCTTCAATCATATAAATTATGGTTTGCTAAAGCTTGAGAAGATCATGATAATATTTTTAAAAGCCTTCATTTGCAAGTAAAGACTCCATGTGCTTTTGCTTGAAAATATCAAAGTTGCTAGTGTTTGTTTTGCTGTTTTAAGGTATTCCTTTTCATTCCTATTGTTCCTACATTTTCCCACCTCCCATTTCTTACTCCCTTATCACTGTTATTTAATTTCCCTACCAAAAATATTAAGAAATCAAAAATCAAACCCTAAACCCTACCTCCCATAACATCCTTGCAAATGAAATTGTATGATGATGTATATGTCATAATTCTTCCCCTAAACTCCCTGTTTCATATATTGTTCCCAATTTCCCTTCCAAGTCTCCCTTCCGTAACATTTCCCTTGTGCTATTTGTCCCCTTGAAACAGCATTTCAAAACAGTTAAAACAACAGATTTCAAAGCAGAAGCAGCAGTACATTTCAGCCACTTTTCTCCTGAAACCATGTCAGAAACCGAAACCAATTATGAGAAAAGTGATGACCATGAGTCAGCTTCAGAGTTTGAGGTACATACGAGGCCTCACAGGGGTGGTAAGAGCGGTCACCATAAAAGAGAGGAGCCCACCTCTCTGACCAATTTGCTGGCTTGTCCAATGGCAGTTACATGTTTTCGTTACCTGTCATGTTATGAGTTTTGCGAGAGGATCTCTCAGATTCGGCATCACAGGGAGTTGGCTCGCTTATTTGTTTTGCATTTGCATGACGAGCATGTGAACCTTGCAGGGGTGGATTTTACATTGACACCTGAGATGATTGCTCAAGCAACAGGGATACCAAATGTTGGAGAGGTGTGGAATAAGCGCAAAATATTGGACAGTTTTCAGTTCAAGCCTTACATTAAACCTGCATTTATGAGGCTCGTGACGGGTGTATTTCCTTTCAGATTTTTGAGGAATGAGTATGCTCCTTTGATGAGGCTTATCATGCGCTATTTCACCTGTGAGGGCAGATTTTCACGTGTGTATTCATACCATATTCGCTTGTTGATGCATTTCACACGGGTCCGGATGATGAACATCCCTGTTTTCTTCTGCCAGGATATTGAGAGGATGGTGCCCTTGATGCAGAGGAAGAGCCCAGCACAACAATATAGGAGCCTTTATCATTATGGCTTGATCCAACTTGTGGTCATACATCAGTCGGCTCAGCATGGCATCCCATGGGAGGAGTTTATCTCTCATGAGTTTTTCATAGCACCACCACCACATCCTGAGATTGTTCATGAGGAGGGAGGACCATCACAGCAGCATGATATCCCTGAGACTAGACATGTCAGCTCTCCTCCATTGGTCACTTATCAGAGAGGCCACAGGGCCTTATTTGCAGTAGCTCGGCGAGTATTTTCTCCACATCAGGTGGAAGGGGTCTCGCCTTCTTCATCAGCACCACGAGTGTTATCTCCACACCAGGTGGAAGGGGCCTCGTCTCCGACAGCAGCACAGGTATCAGAGAGGAGAAACAGCCCAGGATTGATGAGGGGCCATCAGGTGTTCCAGATATAGAGATTGTTGATCTTGATATCAGTTCTCCTAGCCTAGAGTCAAAGGAGATCATTCAACACCTAAGAGATGAAAATGATTCATTGCAGCGAAAATTGGAAGGGGCACAATGGATGATCACATATTTAGAGCAGCGCAACAAGCAACTTGAGGAGGAGCACACTCTAGATGAGTTGCGGAGGATCCATGAGGACCACAACTTGGCTGGAAAGAGACCCGGCGATTTAGTACCCGTTGAGCGAGAGGCCATGCTTCTTCGGATCAATGCTCATTTGGAGAGGTTTCTGGCTAAGGCCAACCAAGATAATAACTTTCTAAGGAACATGAAAAATCATTATTGGGCGCGGATGCACGTATGCAAGGCAAGAATGAAAGTGCTCCAAAGACGGTTGGTCAAAGCACAAAAACAAAGGAAAAGGTCCGACCCCCTCCATATGTTGGCTGAGGCTTCTTTGAAGGATCATGATACTAAATAACTAAACTCCAACACAAATTTCAAAAAATTTTGAGCATTTTGGGTCATTTTTTATTTTTCTGGCAAAAAACAGGTTTTCTTCACCGATGGGTCGCGTGCCGCGCGCGACCCTTTCGTTTGGCAACTCCATTTTGGGAAAACTCAGAATTTCTGGATTTTTCATGGAAATTTACACTTGCTCAGCCATTACTAAGAAATTTCACCAAGTTTTGGGCCTCCAGAAAGTCAAAAAACAAGCAAAAAATGACTTTCTGCCACATTTTTGACACACAGGAAGCAGTCTTGGGAGATTGCAATTTTGGAGGGGCAAATGACAACCAAATTCAGAAATTCCACTTGGGTTGGAAAGTAGACATCCAGACCTTTCCAACAAGCCCACTTTTGCCTCATTTGGACACCTGGAAGTGCCTCAAAAGTGCCTCCAAAGGCGCGCGACCCGTCCAGGAATTGCGCGCGACCCATCAGGCAGTTTGCACAGGAAATCAACCTACAGCTCAGCAAAACGCAGTTTTGACTGGATTTGACTTTTTGGGAGTTGATTTTCATCCTCCTTGTTGTAAATGATGTAATTTTATGATGTTTAGACACTTATTTATCTCTTCTAGAAGATTCATTCATAAGATAGGTAAAATTTAATGAATGAATTGGTTTCCTAGCTTATAGAGGCAAGTTGTTTTGATTGCCTAGTTTTCAGTGCTTAGTTTAGAATTGGTTGAAACAGCTCCTAGGATAGTGAGCTCGACCCCTAGAGGCAGGGAAAGATGTTAGATGGCCTATATTATGTACTTTCTTTCTCATTTTCATGGTTGGACTCTTGAGGGAGAAGCTCTTATTGTATTACTCACTGTATCTCTGCAATTTTTGGCAAAGGAAGACCAGGGTTTTGCAGTCCTTTTTTGGATTCTTGTGGTCACATGTATTGATGGTGTGTTTCTTTTTGTGCTTTTAAGTGTGTTATGTGAATCATTTCCTTACTTTTCTTTCTGCAAATTAGGCAAATGAAGTGTTAAAGTAGAATTCATGACTGTCATGCTTTGCTTTTAAGTTTGCTTAATATCAATGTTTTCAACTGTTTAAGGGGAATTCAAGGTTATTGCTTGCTCTCCTTAACTCCTCACCGGTCATTCTCATCCATCCATCTCTATCAAAGGCATCAATACTGTCTCCTACCTCGCCCCAAAGAACCCCCTGCAAAAACTGTGTCCAATCCCCGCACCTGAAATTGTCATTCCCCAATTTTCCACCAAAACATTAAAAATCCAAAATTAAACCTCTTGATCAGTTTACTAGCCTAAAATCAGTGTTTCCCTATTGGTCATCTCGCCCATTGAAGATCATTACTGAGATAGACTGGAGAGAGCCCTCTCCTGCCCCGTAGGGCTAGCTACGAGGCTAAGTGGTTTGATGTTGCCTTGGAGTTTGCCTTTCTCAGCTTGAGGTGAAATTCCAAGGGCTAACAGCCTCCTTAACTCAGATGGATCTCCAAATGAGAACGTCCATGAAAAGTGGGTGAAGATTGCTTTTTTTTTCTATATAAAATTCAAATCAAACAATACTTTTAACAATTACACCCATTAATCAATGGCAATACAGTAGTAGAATTTGAATTATAGCACATGTATATGTTTATGTTTCTGCAAAATCATTGACTTTACTTTGATTGTTAGGTTTCCTTCTCTTATGGGATGGGTTTCCTTTTCTCAATTGAGTTTCCATCTCACAAAATTGGCTTCTTTTTCAATGTTTATTAGGTTTCCTTCTGATTTTGAGTATGCATGTGGACAGCGAACACAAAATATAATGTTTACTAATTGCTAGATAGCTATGATGTTATCAAAAATTACCTAAGGAAATGGCTTTCCCTTCCTCATTCCAATTATACATTTATTCTTCTTTATTTGTTGGAAATTACTCTAAAGTTTTACTTTAACAAATGACATCAACTTGGTATTGAACCAAATTCACTTCTGATAAAAGAGTAAATTGAACAGCGTTTTCGCCACCAATTTACATCAAGACTAGGAAAGGCACCCTAGGCCCAGTGATGCAGGAGCATCCAGACTTAGCCAGCAATGTGATTTTATGTTTACATGGTGTGGCTAACAAGAGATGAATTCCATTGACCTGAGTGGTCAAAAATCGTTTTTAGTAGAGAGGGTTGGATCTCTCGAATTTATCTTTGCTTTAATTATTATAATAATTAGATGACTGTATTATTTTTAGAATAGGAGATAAGTTGTTAGTATAGGTGTGTATCAGAGCTTGAGAATAGGGATTTAATGGTTGATTTGATAAAAATAGAGATTGAGTTGTCAATGCAGTTAGGATAGGATTTGATTCATAAAAGAGGAAAGAATGTAATGAGAGAGAGATGAGATGATCGAGAATAGAGTGAGTAAGCGAGAGGTCTAACAAAGATAGGGTTTGAGTTTGAAACAAAGGTCAAACAAACTGTTGTAATCGAGTCGAGAGGGCCAAGACTCTGTAATTTCTATTTTGTTGAATAATTGATTGAAGTGTGGTGTGACGCACTGTTCTAGTGCAAAAATTCATTTGTAGTTGTGTATCAGCATTCTGGACCCTAATCGAGTATTTTTCTCTGTTTAAACACTTTATTTATAAATCACAATCAATTAGTGTTAAGGGTTAATATTGTGCTTAATCACTAAACCTTTCCTTAATGTCACGTCTCTTAAATTATAAATTAATCACAACGTAGTATTCGGGAAGTGGTAAGCGGTATCTCGTGCGCCCTAAAGGCTGGAAATGGTATTTCTAAAATTCACGTGATTAACCTTAGCGGGTGACACGTAGCACGAGAAAACCACTTTTCTCGTGCGCTCTCGAATTGATATCAATCGAGCAAGAATTCACGCGAGATTGTGCGATATCCGTTCGATTAGACATGGTGGAGATCGTTCTGGTTAGTTGGTGAGTGAACGACACAATATCCGTTGGATTTGGAGAAGTGAGATCAACGGAGCGGATTGAAGCGCTTGATAAAAAGAGAAGTCAACGAGGGACCGACAATGATTGGTCAGATAAGCGAGACCCTCAGGGGGAAAATCCACGTACAGAATCTATTTGTGCGTAGCTGATTGGTTACAAAGTTAACCAGTAGTCTAATTCCAGACTACCACCCCATTTTCGTCAACCTCCTACATAATTTTTGGTATCAGAGCACAAAGATTAAGTTTTGCTACAATAAACATGCCACCGAGGAGAGGAAGCATAGGTTGAGGGAGACCTGTAGTGAATATAGTTCTACTGGATGAGATCTAAAATATGTGTACAAGGATGGAGACAATGGAGACTGCTCAGAGGAGAGCACCTGATGAAGGAGATGTCAGTGTTGCAGAAGAATCTTCTGAGGAAGAAGAAGAGGATGAAAGTGAAGCTGCCAAAGTTATCAAGATATTGGCCAAAGCAAGTGGAAAACCAAAGGTGGAAATACCTTTGTATGAAGGGAATCTCAATGTAGAAGAGTTGATGGATTGGATCAGTTCATTAGATAAGTATTTTGACTATGAGGAGGTTGATGACGAAAATAAGGTGAAATTTGCAGTTACTAGATTGAAGGGTCATGCAGCTATTTGGTGGGACGAATTACAAACATCCAGAGCAAGAAAATTGAAGTCCAAGATCAAACAATGGGATAAAATGGTAAGTAGATTGAAAGCCAAATTTATGCCGAAAGATTATCAGTTAAATCTTTTCAGACAGTTACAAAATTTGAGGCAAAAAGGAATTATTGTCAAAGAATACACATAATAGTTTTATAAACTGAGCATTAGAGTAGGACATGCAGAGGATAATGTAGAAAGGTAGCCAGATACATAGATGGGTTAAGATATGACATACAGGATGAAATCAACTTGCTAAGTCTGAAGACAATTGAAGATGCCTATCAAGCATCTTTGAAGGCAGAAGAGAAGATGTTGAGAAAACAAAATCAAAGGAACAGAGGAAAAAGTTAAGCAAGAGGCAGAGGAACTACCAGACCAAGATTTAAGCACAATCAGAGTGAAGCAGGAAGTTCAAGTAGTAGACCACCACAGAGAGGAGAATTAGTAGAGGAAGATTTGCACCAAGAGGAAGAGGCCGAGGAAGAGAAATTCGACGTTACACATGTGGAGAATGGGGACATGGATCATGGGATTGTCCTCATAATAAAGTAACAAATCAAAGGAATGTGAATGTGGCTGAGGCGAAGGAAGAAAAACCTAAAATTGAAAACAAGGAAGAATCACTTGAAGTAGGATAATCCTTGTTGTTGAAAAAGGTATTGCTTAAGGCAGAGAAAGAGACAAGAGAACCAACTCAGAGAAAGAGTTTATTCAGAACTACATGCAAGTCCAAAGGAAAATGTTGTAAAGTGATAATTGACAGTGGAAGCACTGATATTTCTACAGAAATGGTGGATAAGTTAGGATTAGTGAAAATAGGACACCCTACTCCTTACAAAGTATCATGGCTGTAAAAAGGACATCACCTTATGTGACAGAACAATGCAAGGTAGAGATACAGATTGGTACTCATAAGGATGTGATATTATGTGATGTATTGTCAATGGATGTATGCCATGTGTTGATGGGAAGACCTTGGTAGTTTGATTGGAATGCTATTCATGATGGGAGAAGAAATACTTACACTCTGGAGAAGGATGGAAATAAACACATATTGTGCCATTGAAGGATGAAGCAGGAAAAGAAGCGCCTGGAAACAGTGTTATGATAATGAGTGGGAAAGAATTGCTGCAAGAAGTAAAGAATGATGAACAGATGCATCTTGTTGTCATAAGGAGACCTAAGGTAATTTTAACTTCCACAAACTTAGATGATTTATCTAAAGAAATTAAAACTATGTTGAATGATTTTGTTGATATTATTGTGGATGAGTTGCCAAATTCATTACCACCCATCAGGAGTATTAGCCATCATATTGATCTAATACCTGGAGCAAGTTTGCCAAACAAAGCAACATACAGGTTACTCCTCAAGAAAATGCAAAAGTTGGAAGACAAGTATAGGGACTGATGGATAAGGGATTAATCAGAGAGAGTCTTAGTCCATGTGTTGTACCAACAATACTCAGTCCAAAGAAAGGTGATGAATGGCGTATGTGTACAAATTCAAGAGCCATAAACAATATTACTATCAGGTATAGATTTCCTTTACCACGCATGGATGATTTGATGGATTGTTTAAGTGGGTCAAATTATTTTTCTAAAATAGATCTGAAGAGTGGATATCATCAAATAAGGATTAGAGAAGGAGATGAATGGAAGACTGCATTTAAAACAAATAGTGGGTTGTATGAATGGTTAGTGATGCCTTTTGGACTCACTAATGCACCTAGCACATTCATGAGATTAATGAATGAAGTCTTGAAGGAATATGCAGGAAAGTTTGTCATTGTTTATCTTGATGATATTCTAGTTTTTAGTAGAAGCAAAGAAGAACATCTGGAGCATCTTAAGTTGGTTTTAAGAACTCTGCAGAAAGAGAAACTGCTGATAAATCTGAAGAAATGTATTTTCATGAAAGAAGAATTAATCTATTTTGGATTTGTAGTTTCTAAAGAAGGTTTGAAACTGGATCCAGAGAAAGTCTAAGCAATGGCCTACTCCAAGAAACATATTTGAGGTAAGAAGCTTTCATGGTCTTGAAAGTTTTTATAGAAAATTTATCAAAATATTTAATCAATTTGTGCACCAATTATTGAAACAATCAAAGAGACTAATCAGCCATTCAAGTGGACAAAAGCAGTATACCGAAATTTTAAGTTGTTGAAGAAGAAAATTACAGAGAAACTAGTTTTAGCTTTACCTGATTTTGGGAAAGTTTTCTAAGTTGAAACTGATGCTAGTGGAGTTGCAATTGGAGCAGTTTTGAGTCAAGAACAGAGACCAATAGCCCACTTTAGTGTGAAACTAAATGAAGCTAAGAATAAGTATTCTTCTTATGATAAATAATTGTATGCTATTTTGCAAGCTTTAAAAAAATGGAGTCATTATTTTCTACCAAAAGAGTTTGTAATGTATTCTGACAATCATGCATTATAGTTCATAAACAACCAGCCAAAATTGAACCAGAAACATGCCAAGTGGGTAGAGTTTTTACAGAGTTTTACTTTTGTGATAAAACACACAAGTGTCAAGTGGTAATGTGAACAAAGTTGTTGATGCTTTGAGCAGGGTAAATTTCATTATACAAGAATTAAGAGTTGGTGTTGTAGGATTTGAAGAAATGGTTGATATGTACCAAGATGATGCAGAATTCAAAGATATTTATGCAGTTGTACAAAATCAGACAGTTCATAATAGAATTCAGTGGTTAGATTATTTTATCCAAGGAGGTTTACTGTTTAAAGGTAACAAATTGTGCATTCCCAAAGGTTCTATGAGGGAAAACATAATCAAGGAGAAACACAGTGGAGGATTATCTGGTCACTTTGGACAAGACAAATCCTTTTCTCAGGTAAATGCTTTTTACTATTGGCCAAAGATGCAAACTGATGATAAGAAATTTGTTGAGAAGTGCAGAATTTGTTAGCATGCTAAAGGGAGAAGCCAAAATACAGGATTGTACCAGCCATTACCAATACCAGACCGACCATGGGATGCAATTAGTATGGACTTTGTTTTGGGGTTACCTAGAACTCAAAGAGGGAATGATTCCATTTATGTTGTGGTAGATAGATTTTCCAAAATGGCACATATCATTGCATGTAAAAAGACTAGTGCTTCAACACATATTGCTAATATGTTTTTTTCAGAGGTTGTAAGGTTACATGGATTGCCTGTAAGTATTGTGTCTGATAGGAATACAAAGTTTGTTGCGCATTTATGGAGAACTCTTTGGAAGAAAATAGGCGCCAACCTTAGTTTCAGTTCGGCATATCATCCTCAAATAGATGGATAGACCGAAGTGGTAAGTAGAAGCTTGGGAAACATATTGAGAAGTTTAGTGTATAACAATCCTAAGCAGTGGGATTTAGCACTTGCTCAAGCTGAGTTTGCTTATAATGACACTCCAAACCGAAGTACTGGGATGAGCCCATTTCAGATTGTTTTTGGAATGAATCCAAGAGGTGTGTATGAACTCAGAAATTTGGGTAAACAAGAGACAAGAAGTGTAAAAGCTAAAGAGTTTGCGTAACAAATGCAGAGACTCCAAGAAGATGTCAAAGATAGATTGCAGGAAAGCAGTGGCAAATACAAACAAGGAGCTGATATGAAGAGGAGAGAAAAATAATTCCAAGTGGGAGATCTAGTGATGGTACACTTGAGACAAGAAAGATTTCCTGTTGGGACTTACAATGAACTAAAGATGAAAAACATAGGACCATGTAGAATTGTGAGGAAGTTTTCAATTAATGCTTATGAAATTGAATTGCCAGAAGGGATTGAAATATCACCTATCTTCAATGTTGCAGATTTGTATCCATACAAGGAGATAGAGTCAGAGCTACAGAAGGAACCTGTAGGAGATGAAGTTAAAACTTTAAATTGGGAAGAACAAATGCCAAAGACATTCAAGAAAGAGGTGGAATATGTTTTGGAGAAAAGAGTATCCAAAAGAACCAGAGGACGAGTTTATTTTCAGTATCTAGTCAAATGGAAGGGACAGCCAATGGAGGATGCTAGTTGGATAACAACAACAGAATTACAGAAGTATAGAATAAATACTGAAAGTTTGATGAAGAATTCTTTTCTTCCCCGGGAGTCTGATGCAGGAGCATCCAGACTTAGCCCGCAATGTGATTATATGTTCACATGTTGTGGCTAACAAGAGATGAATTCCATTGACCTGAGTGGTCAAAAATCATTTTTAGTAGAGAGGGTTGGATCTCTCGAATTTATCTTTGCTTTAATTATTGTAATAATTAAATCACTGTATTATTTTTAGAATAGGAGATAAGTTGTTAGTATACGTGTGTATAAAGCTTGAGAATAGTGATTTAATGATTGAGTTGATAAAAATAGAGATTGAGTTGTCAATGCAGTTAGGATAGGATTTGATTCATAGAAGAGGAAATAATGTAATGATAGGGAGATGAGATGATCGAGAATAGAGTGAGTAAGCGAGAGATGTGACAGAGATAGGGTTTGAGTTTGAAACAGAGGTCAAACAAATTGTTGTAATCGAGCCGAGAGGGCCAAGACTCTGTAATTTCCATTTCGTTGAATAATTGATTGAAGTGTGGTGTGACGCATTGTTCTGGTGTAGAAATTCATTTGTAGCTGTGTATCGGCGTTACGGGCCCTAATCGGGTATTTTTCTCTGTTTAAACACTTTATTTATAAATCACAATCGATTAGTGTTAAGGGTTAATATTGTGCTTAAGCGCTAAACCTTTCCTTAAGTGTCTTTCTTAAAAGTATGAATTAAGCACGTGGGTAGTATTCGGGAAGTGGTAAGCGGTATCTCGCGTGCCCTAAAGGCTGGAAATGGTATTTCTAAAATTCACACGATTAACCTTAGTGAGTGACACGTAGCACGAGAAAACCACTTTTCTCGTGTGCTCTCAAATTGATATTGATCGAGCAAGAATTCAAGCGAGATTACGCGACAGCTGTTCGATTGGACGGGCCACATCGATGGTGGAGATCGTCTGGGTTAGTTGGTGAGAAAACAATGTGATATCCATTGTATCTGGAGAAGTGAGATCAACAGAGCCGATTGAAGCGCTTGATAAAATGAGAAGTCAACGAGGGAACGACAATGATTGGTCAGATAAGTGGGACCCTCAGGGGGAAAATCCACATACAAAATCTGTTTGTGCATAGCTGATTCATTACAAAGTTAATCAGTAGTATAATTCTAGACTACGACCCCATTTTCGTCAACATCGTACATCACCTAGTCACTGTGGAACCCAGAGTAAGATTCCAGAAAATTAAGACCGAGATAAAAGGAGAGAAATATTGCTTATAGCATGACTGGTGATGAAAGGAGAGATATATTGCTTCTACCATGAGAGAATCTGAGGAAGTTGTTGACCCTAGTCTACATGGTGCTCATGTTCATCCTTTTCAATTAAAATTGTTTTACATCTATGCTCAGTATGTTGAAATTATTATATATTTATAGTTATGTTAATTTTTCTTTTTTACTCATTAAAAACTTCATCTATGATTCCTTTTCCAATACATTTTGAGTTACAGAAGTAGGGTTTGATAAACTTGTGCATGCAATCAGTGTTTTTACTTTTCACCATTACTCTGTGTGTCTTGATGGCCCTGATTGGCTCACCGCAATCAAACATGAGGCCCTTGGGTGCCCTTTTTAACAACCCCCTAGCCCACAGATGGATCATTTGATTTGGCTTCTGTTGTAGTAGTTGAAAGTTCACAATAGCACTGTTGTTGGTAGTTGCAAGCACTTTTGTCCCACCCAAGGAGTTCGTTTCAAAGGTTTATCACAAGGTAATGATAATTCTTCTTAGTAAACTCCCATTGATATGACCATTTGAGTCTGAAGATGTCTGCAACATGTATAAAAAGGCCACATACCTTTGGAGGCCATGATTAAGGATTTGGTTATGGACATATCAGAGCCATAGTTAGCAGTGCCTCAAAACCTGAGGGCTAGATAAAAGCCCTTTCCTCTTTCCTTCCTTGAGGAATCACATTGTTTTTCCATTTGTTTCTTGAAGACCATGGGTCTACTGGAATGCCCTCATTCATTTCAACTTCATACTCCACTATTCACTAGAAGGTGAATATTCTGGAATCAATGGCACACTCACAAAGCCAGCAGTGTGTTGGCAGATATCATTCGGAGAACTTATGCCCTATTTTCTGTCCACCCAGGCACCAAGAACGACACAAAAAATATCTACAGGTCGTATCCCTAGATATTTAGTTTCTCTATATCCCATCGATCTAAGATAAGCCAAAATTATCTCGAGAATTTGCGAAGTACGAACTAAAACTATCTCGAGAATATGCAAAGTATTAACTGAATCCAAGAGTCAGTATGTTTAAGTTGTCAAATGCTTTTGAATCCAAGTAGATCCAACAAACTAACACTCTATCAATGGGTTGATTGTGACGATGTGCACCTCTGTTATCCCAAGTTATTCAATTTTGTTGAAAAAGATAAGGAACAGAAGCTGTCTGTAACACTATTTTCTTGATATGGTTTGTTGACAAAGATAAGGAACAAAAGCTGTCTGTAACACTATTTTCTTGATATGGTCAAAATAGATGGAATCTACCTGTGGAATTTACCATGGTATTTTCCCATCAGATCTTTCTATAATATTTTCCTTCGTCTTTTCCAAGTAAAACATGAAAATAAGGTTTCTAGATAGTCTTTCAAGCTTATTAAAGGAGATAGGAGCTAGGCATTTGGATCATCTCAAGTTTATCTATTTTATTGTGTTTTTCTTGAGAACTTGGCGTGGATAGTTTATATACCTTATTGTGTTTTTCTTGAGAACTTGGCATGGCTAGTTCCAATTTGATTCCAAGGACGAAAACCAGGTGTGATTTGTCTCGTGGATCCATCCAGGGTCCAAGATTGTGCTTCAGTCTTTTGTTTTCTCTTTTGATGAGTAGTCATGCATGCCATTGCAAGGGCTCCAATATTTTTGTATAGGAATGTACTATTTTCTTCAATTAATAATATAAATAAAAGTTGCATTTCTAATGTTTTATGCTGGGAACTTCAATGGGATTAATTCTTGCCCAATCAAAATTACCATCTTCAGTGGCATTTGATATCAGCCTAGGTCGTCTCTTACTTTTCAATCCAATTTGAAGCCCTCCTACGACTAGTTAGAGGATCAGGTCTATATTTATAAATGGTTTCCGATCTTTAAAAACAGAATTAAAAACACATTTTATTTTTTTGGGTTTTCCGCCTTGATCATTTTCTAGGTTGAAAGAATTGGTTTCGAATTTATTTATAGGTACAAGCTAATTTGTAGTTTATCCTCTAAGACGAAGTTGGGCCGAGAGGTCATAAACCTCCGGGCCACACCACTGGGCATAAGCAATTTTTGGTGTGCAGTCACTTGACCATAAGGTCAGCTCTTATTTTTGTTGTTTTTTCTCTTATTGAGATTGAGGGTCATAAGCCTCGCACGTCACAGTGTTGAGGGTATATAACCCACCACAGCGAAAGGGCATAGGATTGGAGCCAGTTCATACACCATATACCATAGCCGACGGGCCATACTCTTGTGCACAAGGTCTAGGCAAGGTTTGTGATGATGGAGGAGTCTGAATCGCCTTGTTGAACGAAACCATTCCGAAAAAAGACTCAATTGTCAGTCGCCATCCCTGATGTCTGATTGGTTGTCACTTAATTGATGGAATTTGTAGTATCAGATGGTCGAGCTCACTTTTTCTTGCAAACAGAGAACATTATAGTGTAAGCCGAGAAGTTGTAGCACCACTGCAATAGGAGCGCACCATGGCAGTAAGAAATTTGAACCATCACTGGTGCATCAATGTTATTGTGTTAGGGTTCACCAAGACCAATTAGATCTCTTAAGAAACATGAAGAAAACAAATGTGTGTGCCATCCAGTGATCTGCCAAGAGATCAAGCAGTGGGCAGATAATAGAGGTAAGTTGTGGGCATGCCAAACAGGAGACAGGGGACCATGAGCATTGGCCTCATTACAGACACTGTAGCAACAGCACCCTAGGTGCAGAGAAGGGCTAAGCGATGGGCTAGTTAGTTGGAATATTTTGTGACCCCAAGTGTCGGCCTCATTGCCAAAGTTTTTTCATAGTAACACTCTGAGCACGGAGAAGGGTTGAGCGACGGTCTATTGTTACTTGAAGCCATCAGCCTTAGTATGTAAATTGACCAAATATAATTCTTCACCGTTGACCGAGAGATAATTTAGTGGGAGGGGTAGTGAATTAAATAATTGTGAAATTATTGATTTTATAACGTTCAACTAGATCGATCCACTATGGAACCACTGGGAGGAGCTAATCGCATTTGTGCTAAGTCGGAGCACAATATACGCTTGTTTGTCGGCAGTGTTGGGCCACATAGAGGGCTGATCCACTGATTTGGTGGTGCGAGGTAGCCATACAAACCAAGATCAAAGGTTGAAGGGCTGTAAGCTACCGCAACACAAGGGAGTAGGGGTCCATAGGCTGGTCCTGTTAGCTCTACTACGTACTTCAGCATTTGGAGCACCAAATACTAGTTTTGTCATATGTTTATGTAAAAAGGGAGCTCGCATCAATCTATTTCCTTCTCCTCCTTCATTTTCCTTATACTCCCATAACCCCGCTATCTCTGTTTTCTTCCAAAAACCTTGGATAAACCCGCTTTCCCTCAGGTCCCACATGCCACGTCGCAATCGCAATCGGCACTTTCATATGCCAAGACTTCTTGGCTTGCGATCTGCGATGGATGCGATGATAGGTTAAGCCATATTGTAATGTAGCATCGGGTCCGGGTTTAGTCGTCGATCGCAATCGCATCCATGTGTGTATAAGGCCCAAACCCCTTGACTTCCCCCACTGTGATATTGCGATCACTCCTCCACCGTTTGATCAATCCCGACAAGATCCAATGTCCCATGCCCTTTTCACTCTCATGTATCCCGATACCTCCTGCCGAGAGATCTTCGCCGTCTATTCATTCGATCCAACGGCATCCACTCCTCCTGTGTTCACAAACTGCCCACGCGTTAGCTCACGATAAAGCAGTTTTCGCTCATTCCTGTCTGCCACGCATCACCTGATAACTTGCATCGCTCGCCCTTGAATGATTACCGCTCACCCTCCAAAAGCGGTGTGATACATACCGCTTATCGCCCATTCACCGGCCCCCGCTCGTTATCTCCCATGTATCTTTCCTGCCCGATGGTCATCGGATCTGTCCGCAAGAGATCTGATGGCTCACGTTTGTCCACTCTTGTTTCCTCCTGATATCTCTCGCCGAGTCATATCCGCCATTCATCTGCGCGATCCAACGGCTGATATTTGTTCCCATCATACTCATGCCTCCACCATACTGTCCGCGTCCATAGCCTGTCCCGTCCGTCCGAAGGAAGAAGGGGGCCAGTGTTAGTACCCGACGCATTTCATCTCCAACCACTGCATTCAAGAAACAGAATGGCCAAGAAAAATAAGGACCAGCCTCGAGCAGAGCAGAGCATTTATCAGTTATGGGGCTTCTTTCATACGACACTCCACCTGCTAGAGGAGTACAACAGAGCACCAGAGAATGTCAAATTAATTCATTAAAGCAAGCAGATTGTAGCAGAGGCGCCATCAGAGAGTTAAAGCAGTTGGTGGTTCATTATTGGTGGGCTCCATTATTGCATCAATAATGCTGCAACTCCTGGGACTCCATTATTTACTTTTATCAACCCGGTAGTTCGTAGCAAACTTGGAAGCGACGGTGTTATATGCACAAGTACTAGCTCTTGCCGCGGTTGTCACTTGATCAGCTAGCACAAGTCCGCTAGGAGATTAAGCCAACTTATATGAGCTCTTAGAAGAAGCTTTTAACTGATGTATGAAAGCTAACTCAAAGGAGGCTAATCTACTTGTAGAAAGAAACTAAGAAGCTGAAAGGAAATGCAAACCCTAGTTTTACCAACTAACCCTATTGATGCAAGGAAAAGGATGAAAGATACAGAAAGGGATGCCATTGATTCAAAAAAGGTAAAATGCATGTGACTAAGCTACTTCTGAAGTGAAATATGGAAAAAAACATCTTTTTGTACTTTTGAGTAATCTTGTAGAATTATTATGCATGTATTTCAATTGTTTTGACTGCGCAGACGTGAAAGGAAATGGAGTGGGCGCTTGCAGGAGGTTGGGAAGGTGAGAAGAGGGCCTAAGGGGTCCCTAGCACCCTTCCAAAGAGTTTCACTGTGATCAGATCTCAAGAAACTGCTTTCGTGAGCTTCTACAGGAAGTCTGCAAGGGTTCTACAGGATGTTCTGTAGCTTCTACAGGATGTTTTGTAGCTTCTACAGGATGTTCTGAAAAGAGGATTTTGGAGGGTTGATGGAGGAAAAACGGTGGGAAAGTGGAAATGGAGGTTGGATAAGGATGTGAAGAGGTCTAGGACTTGGTGAATGAGGATGAAGAGCGATTGCATTTGTTCGAGGATGGAGGGAGCAATGATGCACAAGAATGTAGAAATTAGGGAAAAGTGGGAAAATGTGCAAATGAAGCGAAGGATATGAGTTAGAGGATGAAGCAGGTTGCATTGATGGGGTGAGGGTAGGTAAGGAGGTGATACAGATGCTCTGCACCTTATTTCTCAAAACTGATCAAAGAAACAGTATGCAAACCAAAGATCTAGCTATTTTGACCTATTTTGACCTAGAAACCAAAAACATGATGAATAGAAGTTTATTGGCAGAAAATCATGCAAGATAACTATGGAAACTGAGCAAGAATAGATTCTAAACATGCGAGTACAACTGGTATTAACTTTCCTAACTAAAAGTATAACACTAGCAATTGCATTAAGAGGCAAAAACAATTTTTTTGTGGCAGCAAGGACGCCTTGGTCTCAGCTCATAGTCCCAAGGAGGGAGAGGTGAGATCAAGGGTTACTTGATGGCATTTTTCGAAGATCTTTTCTGTTACCAAACTATCAAATCAATCTGATCGAAGAAAGACTCAAGTTCATTTTCTTTGTTATTATTTAGGTCAGATTAGGTTAAAGTAGCTAGGTCCTTGGTTTTCCGAGTCTTTGTTTGTTCAGTTTGGGAAATAACTTGCAAGAGCACCTGTAACACCTCTCTATCTACCCTTACTCCATCAATCCTGCCTGCTCCATCCTCTAACTCAAATTCTTGCCCTTCATTTGCCACATTTTGCCACTTTGCCCTAATTTCTACATTCTTGTGCATCATTGCTCCCTCCATCCTCGAATGAATCCAATTGCTCCTTAGCCTCATTCAACTAATCGAAGAGATAGATTCTCAAAGGATGAGCAACACTTTCAGTAGGGGGGTGATGATGAGCCCCAAAAAAGGGTAATTATATGGGCTCATTCAGCCTCATAATTCAACTTAATCCACCATTCTCATTAGTTTATTGCATGTTTTTTATTATATTTATGCTAATAGAGTGAATTGGGTTAGTCATTATGCCAACAAGTCTAATGTGTGCTTTATGCAGTCTTTTTGGTCAATTTGGAGACAAAATCAAAGGTTTAAATGAGCACTTGGCAGCGAAATTCGTGGAAAGGATTTGTAGGAAGGTGTCCCCTTCATTTATGAGGCCTTACCTCGAATTCTCCATCAAAAAAACTCGGAGCACAAGGGGCAGCCAAGCAAGTCAAGTAGGACTGTTGTTAACTGCAAGTTTTGACAGTCGAGTCCCTAAAGTTTAGGAGGACTGTTGGGGTCCTCAATTTGTACAAATAAGAAGGCTTAGGGCCTCATTTCAGTTAGCCAGTTTGTAGTTCGATTTTAGTCAGTATTTAGTCAGATTGTAGTTAGATTTTAGTCAGTAGGTTAGCACTTTAGTGCAGCTCTGTATCAGCACAGTTTCGAGCTTTTTCTTGTAGACAGTTTTTGGGATGTAACTATTCTTTTGATCAATAAAGATGAATCCAGCTTTGCACCATATCTAATCTTCCTTAGGAGGTTGTAGCTCTTGGGGTTGGGCCCAACCCAAGTGCCCAATACCTCCTTTGTGTACTTTTATGTGTCTTTGCTGCATTCTTAGAATAAAATCCGTTAGTTAGATTAAAATATTGCTTTGTTACTTAGGTCGTTTTTGATGATTAAAATAGCTTTTCATGCTTCAGGTCGATTTGACAGTTTGAGTACAGAAAATATCTTCAGAAAAGGCCATCAAGAAACCCTTGATCTCCCCTCTCCCTCCTTGGGACCATGAGCTGAGACCAAGGCATACTTGCTGCCACAAAAACACTGTCTTTGCTTCATCATGCAATTGTTAGTGTTAGATTCTCATTTGCAGAAGTTGATACGAGTTGTGGTTACATGCTCAGGTTCATGATTGCTTAGTTTGCATAGCTATTTCACATGATTTCGTTGCAAATAAACTTCTGTTCATTTTCTTTGTTGTTATTTAGGTCAGATTAGGTTAAAGTAGCTAGGTCCTTGGTTTTCCGAGTCTTTGTTTGTTCAGTTTGGGAAATAACTTGTAGAGCACCTATAATACCTCTCTATCTACCCTTACTCCATCAATCCTGCCTGCTCCATCCTCTAACTTAGATTCTTTCCCTTCATTTGCCACATTTTCCCACTTTGCCCTAATTTCTACATTCTTGTGCATCATTGCTCCCTCCATCCTCGAATGAATCCAATTGCTCCTTAGCCTCATTCACCAGGTCCTAGACCCCTTAACATCCTTATCCAACCTCCATTTCCACTTTCCCATCGTTTTTCCTCCATAAACCCTCCAAAATCCTCTTTTCGGAACATCCTGTAGAAGCTACAGAACATCCTGTAGAAGCTACAATACATCCTGCAGAACCCCTGCAGACTTCCTGTAGAAACTCACGAAAGCGGTTTCTTAAGATTTGATCACTGTGAAACTCGATGGAAGGGTGTTAGGGACCCCTTAGGCCCTCTTCTCACCTTCCCAACCTCCTGCAAGCATTTCCTTTCATTAATCAACCTCTGCACAGTCAAAAACAGTTAAAGCACATGCATAATAATTCAAACAACTTACTCAAAAATACAAAAAGATGTTTTTTTCTAGATTTCATTGTAGAAGTAGCTTAGTCACATGCATTTTACCTCCAGCACAAAAATATGGAAATTAGGTCAATCACTCCCGCTATTTTGCCTCCACCTCCTATTCAACCACAACCATTACCTCCTACTCCTCCAAGACAACCCCTCTACCATTAACCGCCGCCACCACTACCAGTCCCGACAATTTTCCCCGACTGGACACTCCACACGTGTCGGCTGCATGTCTCATCAGCAAATTTGAACGTAACTGAGCTTGTTCGGATCCCACGAAGCTATGTAACTGGCTAAGGGTGGCCAGTTGACTGGCCACCGATCCCGTTCAATCTGAACCATTTTCACAGTCATGCAGTTTTCGAAATATAGTTTATGCAATTGACGAATGAGTTTAGACACTTACCTGCGTGGCCATGGATGCGTTATGCAGACTTCGGGTCTTGGAACCACTGCTTCGCTTGCTACTGCCTCGTGCACGGGTGTTAGAACCCATTCCTTCATTTGTTGATGTTGTATGCACGGGTTTTGGAACCCGATCCTTCGGTTATCAACGCTGCATGCATAGGTTCTGTTGGGTTTCGGCTGTCGAGGATGTTTTCACGTCCAAGAGGAGCCTTTTGCATGTTCCCTTTGTTGATCTCAGTTGTCCCTGCCTCCAGAGTATGTCTTCCAGAGGGATCAGCTGCTACAGGATTCCTGTAGGATGTCCTGTAGCTGCTTCTCCTCCTGGGATGCAGGCTAAACGAGCAGGGCCATATTGTGGATGAGGGATTCATTGATGAAGAGTCTAGATGGAGTTTAGATAGGTAGGGTCAGCAAGAATTTGTTACTTGACTTGTCACTAAAAATTCTTGCTGTCAATCTAAGGAAACAGGGTTTCTTCTATGACTGTGCAGGAACACATAACCAGGTGGGTGACGGAGCTGTAAAGAGATGGAACAAGGTGCCATATGGTGATGGGTGGAAACAGGGGTGGCTGCAGGCTTAAAAAATAGATTCCAACCCCTCCAAGATCGATTTTGGCTTGCCCGAAGGTTCTACAGGATGTTTCCTGTAGAAGACATAAATTGCCTGTAGAATAGGCAGAATTTCCTGTAGAAGGTGAAATCTTCCACCGAATGTGATCAAATCCTAGGAGAGGTGAGTGGTCATGGAGGAAGTGTCTATGAGGGTGTCCTGTAGCCTGGTGTGGACCCCTATCCTTGTTTTTCGCGACCTTCCTAACCTGCAATATATTCCCTGCAACCTGCAATTATTCCACAGAGATTAGGCCTGTTTTTCTTTTCTCTTTTTTTTTTTTTTGAGAGACAACTGGGGTGCCTCCATGAGGTTTTCACCCTCACTGTCTGCCCCGGGCGCCTCTAAGAAGTTTTCACCCAGGGATCTTTTTATTTCATTTCTCTGTTTTTCTTTCTTTTTCTTTTTTTTGATGCTCAAGGTGTGGGTGGAGTAGAGACAGGGCCCTGCTCCACTACTAGCACTGATTTGTCCAAAGTTTCAATGAACTCCTGCCTCGAAAGGGGTTTCCTATAGATTTTCAATCGATGCCCATTGACGAGCATGGGGATGGCTTCTTCATCAATGGTCCTGATAAGGATTGAACCATTGTCGTTGCATTTCTCCACTGTATATGGTCCTAACCACCTTGTCCTCAGTTTCCCTTTGAAATCCTTGTATCTTGAGTCATACAGCAGCACCCAATCTCCTGGCTGGAATTGCTTTTCATTAAGGTGTCGGTCATGCCATATCTTCCTCTGGAGTTGAACTACTTCTGAGTGGAGGAGGGCCTGCATTCTCTGTTCATCTAATCCATTCAGCTACAGTAATCTTTCCCGTTGTGCATGGCTGAGATCTAGGTCCAGCTGAGCTACCACCCTCAATGTGTTGTACTCGAATTCTATGGACAGCAGAGCCTTCTTCCCGTAGACCAGCTCATAAGGTGTGAAACCTGTTGTAGTTTTCCAAGTGGTGTTGTAGGCCCAGGTGGCCTAAACCAAGCGATCTGGCCAATCCTTCCTGTTGCTGCTCACCACTTTAGTCAAAATCTCTTCCAACGATTTATTGGTAACTTCCACCTGCCCACTAGCTTGGGGATGATAAGGGGTGGAAGTTCTGTTCTTGATTTTGTGATGAGCGAGCAGGTCTTCAATCAGGTTAGAGGTGAACTGACTTCCTTGATCGATGACCAGCTCTCTTGGGTAGCCAAATTTGTAGAAGATATTTTCCCTTAAAAACTCAGCCACTTTTCCTTCTGTCGCTGCCTTGATTGCCTTGGTTTCTGCCCACTTCGTCAGGTAGTCTGTGCACATAATGATGTAAGACCTTTGCTTTGAGGGAGGGTTGATAGGACCCACAAAATCCATGCCCCACTTCTCAAATGGCTCGAAGGTCACTTGAGGTTGGAGGGGCATTTCATCCCTTGGAGTTGGTTTCCCCATCCTTTGACATCGGTCACATTGGCTGATGTATCTTCTGACATCTTGATGAAGAGTGGGCCAATAGTAGCATTCCTGTAGAATTTTGAAGGCAGTCCTTTTCGCCGCAAAGTGACCTCCACAGGGCCCATCATGACAGGTCATAAGGATGTCGAAAAATTCCTCCTCCCTAACACAACGCCTCAAGATTTGATCTGGGCCAAGTTTAAACAGGTTGCCCCCGATCCAAGTGAATGGGGCACTTTTCCTCACAATTTTTCTCTTCTCTCTTGAGGATAGGTGTGGAGGGAACTGTGCTGAGACCAAGTAATTTGCTATATCAGCAAACCATGGAGAGAGTACTGAAATAGAAAACAGGTGTTCGTCTGGCATCTGGTCATCCACTGTCCCTTCTTCACCTGCAGGCAAATCCAATCTAGACAGAAAGTCAGCAACAACATTTTCCTTACCTGGCTTGTCCACAATGGTCAAATCAAATTGCTGCAACAAGAGTAACCATCTAATGATACGAGCATTTACATCAGGATTATTCATTAAATATCTAATCGCAGCATGATCAGTGTGTACAAATGTTTGATAACCAGTGATGTAGTGTCTGAACTTGTTTAGGGAATGGACTACAACCAGGAACTCTTTTTCGGTTACAGTATAGTTCATCTCTGCCTTGGACAGGTTTTTGCTGACAAAGTATATGGCATATGGTAGTTTCTCCTCAACTTGTCCTAAGGCTGCCCCTATGGCTCTGTTCGAGGCATCGGTGTGGATGTGGAAAGGTAGGGCCCAGTTTGGACCTCTCAAGATCAGGGCGGACACCAACTTATCTTTCAACTCATCTAGAGCCCCTTGACAGTCGTTAGTCCATTTAAACTCAACATCTTTCCCTAAGAGGCTAAACAATGGTGAGGCTACCTTACTGAAATCTTTAATGAATCTTCTATAATATCCTACTAAGCCTAGAAAACTCCAAAAATCCCTTACCTTTTGAGGAGGTGGAACCTTTTGGATGATGGCAATTTTGTTAGGATCCACCTATAATCCTTGCTGAGAAATGGTATGACCTAACATGGTCCCTTCCGTCATCAGGAATTCACATTTTTCACGACTAAGGGATAGGTTCATTTCAATGCACTTGGTTAGAACTTTTCCCAGGTTAGACAATGCTTCTTGGAAGTTAGTCCCATAACGAGAAAAGTCACCCATATAGATTTCCACCGGATCGTGAACCAACTCAACAAATCTGCTCAATACTGCTCTCTAGAAAGTGGCAGGAGCATTGCATAGCCCAAAGGGAAGGACCCAGTAGGCAAAGGTTCCACAAGGACAAGTGAAGGTGGTCTTATCTTGGTCTCCCAGGCTGATTCAGATTTGATTATACCCGTTGAACCCATCTAGGAAAGAAAAGAACTTCTTCCTTGCCAACCCATCTAGCACTTGATCTACGAACGGCAAAGGGAAATGGTCCTTCTTGGTGGCTTTGTTAAGTTCTCGATAATCTACACAGATTCTCCACTTCCCATTTTTCTTGGGTACAAGCACCAGAGGAGAAACCAATTCGTTGTCCGAGATGGGGTAGATGAATCCTGCATCCAACAACTTTTGTAATTCTTCTTTAACGATGTCCTTAAGGGCTGGATTCATTCTCCTCTGAGGCTGCCTAACTGGTTTACAATCCTCTTTAATGTAAATGTGATGGGTACATACCGAAGGGTGGACTCCTTTCATCTCCTTATAGCTCCAAGCGAAGGCATCCAAATGGTGGCTCAATAAGCTACAGAGCTCCTTCTCCTAAGAGGAAGATAGGGATGAGCTGATCTTTAAGGTTCTTTCAGGGCCAAATTCCACATTTTTAACTCTGGGTGAGGTCAGATCGGCCACACAGAGGTCCACTAAAGCGCTGGCTTGGGTACCTTCCACTAACTCCTCTAACGATAGTGCACTGGGAGGTGGATTTTGAATCAAATTCTCGATCAAGTCATCCTCAGTCAAAGGACCTCCCCTGGCGGCTTCTACTGTGCACAATGGTACGAAGTAGACTTCACCCTCATCTTCCTCCTCCAACCAGAGTGGTAAGTCATGTTCTAACAGAGGTTGGGCAGGAGGGTATAAGACTAGCTGTTTGGACATAGGCCCATTCTTGATGGTCATGCTTCCAGCTCGACAACTGATGTAAGCATCCGAAATAGCTAACCAAGGCCTTCCCAAAATGTGGGGGTATCCAGTGAGTTTTGCCTTTGGCTGAAGGACCAAAAATTCCGTAGGGTACTCCCAAGAATCAATAGAGACTAGGACATCCTCCACAATCCCCTCGGGAGTCACGGTGGAGCGGTCTGCCAACTGTAGTACTGTCGAGGTATTTCTTAAGGAACTCTGAAGGTTGAGTTTGAGCATAGTGTCCCTGGTCATCACATTGATGGCAGCCCCTAGATCAATCAAGGTGTGGGGGATTATGGTGCCATTGATGTGGACATCAACTACAGGACTCCCAGGGTCCAAATATTTTGGACAGGTTACTTGTCCCAACATCAGATCGGACAATTGTCCTATGACATTGATAGTCGGGGCATCTCTCTTGCGCTTGCCTGGGTGCCTGAAACACTTCTCCTTGATCAATTTTTTGTAGATTGGTACATCTTTTATGGCCTGGAGAAGTGGGATTTTCACACACAACTGTTTAAGTTCTCCCAGAAGTTCAGTCTCCTCTAGGTTTGGTTGCGTGGGTATTGTTAGTCTGTCAGGAAAGGGTGGAATGGCTTTGGGTTCACTTTCTTAATTCTCTTCCTCTTCCTTCGGGGGAGGAGGCTGGCAATCTGGAAGGACCTTTCCAGATCGTAGGTTGATCTCCTAAATCTCCATAGCATAGGTATGGCATGTTGTCTCTCCAGTGTATACCTGTTGGGCCTGTCTATTGTTGGGGTTCGGGTTCGGTTGAGCAGGCATCTGGGGTTTTCTTGGAGGAGCAGGAGTTAATGGTTGTGGTTGAATAGGAGGTGGAGGCAAAATAGCGGGAGGAGAGTTGTATTGGGGCCTCCACCCTGGTTTAGGTGCATTCCACTGAGGTTGTGGCTGGACATGAGAGTGAAACAAATGAGCAGCAGGTTGAGTATGGTATTGAGATGGATAAGACCAAGGAGGAGGTGTGGACCAGGAAGGATGAGCAGGGGGCCCCCAAGAAGGCATGTGAGCGGATTGGTTGGGGTTGTAATAAGCTTGGGATGTCCCTTGCATCCCCTACTGGTAAGGTCTAGACCCATGCAGCCTCCTTTGGTTAAGGGAGTAGAGTGGCTCAGTGGCCCCTTCAGCCCCTTGGTACATGGCTTTAAGTCCAGGTAAGGTTGGGCACTAGTTCGTGGGATGGTCTTCCTAACAAATGAAACATACCTCCACTGAGTGCAATGGACACTCGTTCTTAGGATGATTCCTTGTACATCTAGGACAAAAAATGGCCAAAGCCCTCTCAGCGTCCTCTTTCTTCTGTTGGATTTGGAAAGTATCCCGTTGCATGGCAATGGTCTGTCTCATCTCACTTTTGAGGTTTTCCATCTGATTAGCAAACTCATGCTTGGAGAAGGTGGTACTAGCTGAGAGTGGATTCCCCATACCTCATTTCCGGGCTGCCCTAGAGTGGTTTCTAAACACAGTCTTTATGTCCTCATAAGGTAGTTGATAGATGTCTCCTCCAACTAGCAGATGGAGGGTATCTAGAAGGTCTTCGGGGACTCCTCGGAGCAGAACTAGCTTAAGAGATTCAGGGTCAAGCGTGCACCTAGCCCGTTTATAGCTAAGTTGGAACCTTTCCTCATAGTCTTCTAGAGACTCATCACTTCCCATGGTCATCCGAAAGATATCTCCCTTTGTTTCCTTTGACCTACAGTAGTCCCGGTATTTGTTGTTAAAGGCTTGCTACATCTGAGCCCAATTTGTGATACTATTTCCAGGTAACCCCATGAACCAACGTAGTGCTGCATCCTTGAGGGTAGGGTGAAAGAGTTTCAACTTTTTCTCGTCTTCTGCATAGTCATAAGTTCGAAAAAGGACAGCAAACTCAAGCAAGAAGGTATCAAGGTCTTCAGTGGTCAATCCATGGAAATGAGGTAAGGCTGAGGGACTTATGTTTTTCATCTTGATGTCCCCGTTGGTCTCTCGGATGGGAAAGGCACCTTCTATTCTCTCCTCATCTTCTCTATCGTTCCTGTTTTCAGCCATGGCCTCAAAAGGAATGTTTTCTTACTCTTCTTCCATTATAGGATCTCCGTATATCTCAGGAGGTTCACGTATAGGTTCTTCTGGATCACTGCCACCAAAGAAGAGAGAAGGGTGACTCAGTGATGTTGTGGGGGTGTTGGGTAGGAATTTTCTGGTATTGTCTCTGTTCCTACGAGGCATGAAATTAAATATTTTTGTTTGCTTTTGTTTTTTTTTCTCTGCTTTTACCTGCAAAACTGAAATAGATTGAATTGCAACTAACTAAAATCTATCTTGCTGAAATGGAAATGTGGAATTGAAATGAAAGTAGGAAAGGACTAATCTATTTTGCTGAAATGAAATTGCAGGAATGAAATGCTAGGCTACGCTTGCAGAATTGAAATTGCGAAATTGAAATGCTAATCTATGCTTGCAGAATTGAAATTGCAGAATTGAAATACTAATCTATGAAAGCAGGAAAGGTCTAATCTATTTTTACAGAAATGAAATTGCAGAATGGAAATGAAATAAACTACTTAGCAGAAGGTTGTAGTAGAAAATAGAAGAAAAGCAGCAATCACAAATACTCTGACGCTTCCCCGGCAACGACGCCAAAAAGAATGGTGGGCTCCAGTATTGCAGCAATAATGCTGCAACTCCTGGGACTCCCTTCTTTACTTTTATCAACCCGGTAGTTCGTAACAAACTTGGAAGCGACGGTGCTATATGCACAAGTACTAGCTCTTGTCACAGGCTGTCACTTGATCAGGTGGCACAAGTCCGCAAGGAGCTTAAGCCAACTTCTATGAGATCTCAGAAGAAGCTTTTAACTGTGATGGATGAAAACTAAATCAACCAGAGGCTAATCTACTTGTAGAAAGAAGTTGAAAGCTAGAAAGGAACGCAAACCCTAGCAAACCCTAGTTGTACCGACTAACCCTACTGGTGCAAGTAAAAGGATAAAAGCTACAGAAATGGATGCCATTGACTTCTAGAAAGGTAAAATGCAAGTGACTAAGCTACTTTTGAAGAGAAATATGAAGAAAACATCTTTTTGCATTTTTGAGTAATTTGTCAAAATTATTTTGCATGTGCTTTAACTGTTTTTTACTATGCAGAGGTTGACTGGTGAAAGGAAATGGAGTAGGCGCTTGCAGGAGGTTGGGAAGGTTAGAAGAGGGCCTAAGGGGTCCCTAGCACCATTCCAGAGAGTTTCACAGTGATCGGATCTCAAGAAATCGCTTTCGTGAGCTTCTAGAGGTTGGATGTGAGTGGGGGTGTATATTTGAGATGGATGTGGATGGGGTTGTAGATGGGCAAATGGTGGAGGCAAAGGAGTGGGAGGAGAGTTGTACTGGGGCCTCCACCCCTGATAAGGTGCATTCCACTAAGGCTATGGCTGAGCATAAGAGTGAAACGAATGAGCAACTGGAGGAGCATGGTATTGAGGAGGATACGACCAAGGAGGGGGTGTGGACCAGGAAGGATGAGCAGGGGGACCCCAAGAAGGCATGGAAGTGGCTTGATAGGGGTTATAATAGGTCTGGGATGTCTCTTGCATTCCCTCCTGGTAAGTTCTGGGTCCATGTGACCTCCTTTTGTTCATGAAATAGAGTGGTTCAGTGACTCCTTTGGCCCTTTGATATGCAGCTTTAAGTCCAGGCAAGGAAGGGCACTGATTCGTAGGATGCTCTCTTTCACAAACAAAACACACTTCTATGGAGTACAATGGACATTCATTCCTAGGATGCTTTCTAGTACACCTGGGACAAAAGATGGCCAAAGCCCTCTTGGCTTCCTCTTGCTTCCTTTGGATCCGCAAGGTATCCAATTGCATGGCAAGACACTGCCTCACCTCGCTCTTGAAATCTTCCATCTGATTTGAAAATTCGTTTTTGGATAAGGTACTGCTCCCAACATTTCTGTTTGTAGCCATTTGCTCCAGAGGAATGTTTTCTTCTTCTTCTCCCCTAGAGGTTCTTCAAATATGTTTTGTTGTCCACCTAGGGGTTCTTCTTAATCACAACCATCGAAGAAGAGAGAAGGTTGGCTGTGTGAACCAGTGGGGGTGTTTTGCAAACATTTTTCTAACTTATCTCTACTCCTACAAGGCATGAAATGAAATCTTTTTCGTTGATTTTTGTTTTTTTTTTCTGCTTGTACCTGCAAAACCAAAATAGATTGAACTGCAACTAACTAAAATCTATCTTGCTGAAATGAAAATGCAGAATTGAAATGAAAGCAGGAAAGGACTAATCTATTTTGCTGAAATGAAATTGCAGGAATGAAATGCTAAGCTACGCTTGCAGAATTGAAATGCTAATCTATGCTTGCAGAATTGAAATGCTAGTCTAAGAAAGCAGGAAATGTCTAATCTACTTTTGCGGAAATGAAATTGCAGAATGGAAATAAAACAACTACTCTACTCTTGCTGAAATAAACTACTTAGCAGAAGGTTGCAGTAGAAAATAGAAGAAAAGCAGCAATCACCAATACTCTGACGCTTCCCCGGAAACAGCGCCAAAAAGATGGTGGGCTCCAGTATTGGAGTAATAATGCTGCAACTACTGGGACTCCCTTCTTTACTTTTATCAACCCAGTAGTTCGTAACAAACTTGGAAGCGACGGTGCTATATGCACAAGTACTAGCTCTTTCCGTAGCTGTCACTTGATCAGCTGGCACAAGTCCGCTAGGAGCTTAAGCCAACTTCTATGAGCTCTTAGAAGAATCTTTTAACTGATGTATGAAAGCTAACTCAAAAGAGGCTAATCTACTTGCAGAAAGAAACTAAGATGCTGAAAGGAAATGCAAACCCTAGCAAACCCTATTTTTACCAACTAACCCTACTGATGCAAGGAAAAGGATGAAAGCTATAGAAAGGGATTCCATTGATTCCAAAACGGTAAAATGCATGTGACTAAGCTACTTCTGAATTGAAATATGGAAAAAACATCTTTTTGTACTTTTGAGTAATCTTGTAGAATTATTATGCATGTATTTCAACTGTTTTGACTGTGCAGAGATGAAAGGAAATGGAGTGGGCACTTGCAGGAGGTTGGGAAGGTTAGAAGAGGGCCTAAGGGGTCCCTAGCACCCTTCCAAAGAGTTTCACAGTGATCGGATCTCAAGAAACCGCTTCTGTGAGCTTCTACAGGAAGTCTGTAGGGGTTCTACAGGATGTATTGTAGCTTCTACAGGATGTTCTGTAGCTTTTACATGATGTTACGAAAAGAGGATTTTGGAGGGTTGATGGAGGAAAAACGGTGGGAAAGTGGAAATGGAGGTTGGATAAGGATGTGAAGAGGTCTAGGACTTGGTGAATGAGGATGAAGAGTGATTGGATTTGTTCGAGGATGGAGGGAGCAATGATGCACAAGAATGTAGAAATTAGGGCAAAGTGGGAAAATGTTCAAATGAAGGGAAGGATCTGAGTTAGAGGATGAAGCGGGTTGCATTGATGGGGTGAGGTTAGGTAAGGAGGTGATACAGATGCTCTGCACCTTATTTCTCAAAACTGATCAAAGAAAGACTATGCAAACCAAAGATCTATCTATTTTGACCTATTTTGACCTAGAAACCAAAAACATGATGAACAGAAGTTTATTGGCAGAAATCATGCAAGATAACTATGGAAACTGAGCAAGAATAGATTCTAAACATGAAAGTACAACTGGTATTAACTTTCCTAACTAAAAATCTAACACTAGCAATTGCATGAAGAGGCAAAAACAATGTTTTTGTGGCAGCAAGGACGCCTTGGTCTCAGCTCATGATCCCAAGGAGGGAGAGGTGAGATCAAGGGTTACTTGATGGCATTTTTCAAAGATATTTTCTATTACCAAACTATCAAATCAATCTGAAGCATGAAAATCTATTTTAATCATCAAAAACAACCTAAGCAACAAAGCAAGATTTTAATCTAAATAACATAAATTATTCTATGAATGCAGCAAAAACACATGAAAGTACACAAAGGAGGTATTGGGCACTTGGTTTGGGCCCAACCCTAAGATCTATAGCCTCCTAAGAGAGATTAGAGCTGGTGCAAAGCTGGATTCATCTTTATTGATCAAAAATAATAGTTACATCCCAAAAACTGTCTACAAGAAAAAGCTCGAAACTGTGCTGATACAGAGCTGCACTAAAGTGCTAACCTACTGACTAAAATCTAACTACAATCTGACTAAAGACTGACTAAAATCGAACTACAAATTAGCTAACTCCAGATGAGGCCCTCAGCCTTCTTATTTATACAAATTGAGGACCCCAACAGTCCTCCTAAACTTTAGGACTCGGCTCCCAAAACTTGTAGTTAACAGCAGTCCTACTTCAATTGCTTGGCTGCCCCTTGTGCTCTGAGTTTTTGATGGAGAATTTGAGGTAAGGGCTCATAAATGAAGGGGACACCTTCCTAAAAATCCTCCCCCTTGTTCTTCCACGAATTTGGCTGCCAAGTGCTCATTTAAACCTTTGATTTTGTCTCAAAATTGACCAAAAATACTGCATAAAGCACACATTAGACTTGTTGGCATAATGACTAACCCAATTCACTCTATTAGCATAAATATAATCAAAAACATGCAATAAACTAATGAGAATGGTGGATTAAGTTGAATTAGGAGGCTGAATGAGCCCATATAATTACTCATTTATGGGGCTCATCAATTATGACCCCTCCACGCATAGAGTAGCAGAATATCTTTGTAATCAAACTCTATATATACCCAGAAAACAGATGTAATCTAGGGGATGGGTTGATGGTTGTTGTTTTGATGTAAGGTTCAACTTCTGGAGACTGTAACTACTTTGATACTTGCAGTGTCTGGTCTTCATTTTTAGCTAATACAAGCTTCTTTTGTTGTTAATTGCTCACATTCCATTTCTACTCTATTATAGGTTGTGCCTGTTATGCATTTGTTCATGTGCTCTTGATATTTAGCATTAGAGGGGTTGTCATCCCACCTCTGTGTTGAAGTCTAGTATGTATCATTGAATGTGTTATGCAGGTTTCTATTTACTTAATGCCAGAGAGTTGTCATCCTGTCTGTTCATTAGGAAATAGATTTGTAGGCCTCTTTACTGGTTACAGCCGGCCATCACATGGTCTTGTGCATCTGTTGGTGTGGTCAGTATTCTCCATGTACACCTAATCCTCAAACTGTGAGTAATTGGTGGTCTAAAGACTTGTAGTCTGGGGGTGTTCACCCATGTCTAGAGTTAAGCATAGTAGAAGTGGTTATCTGGCTTGAACAAGCATCGTTTCTTCCATTCATCCATTTTCAACATTTTGTTGAGTTTGTAATGTTCCCAAGCATCTCCGAGATACAACCTAGGAGAGTTTCTTGGGGTGATAACAGGTCCCAAGGGGCGAAGGCCATATCCTTGCGCAACCATATATAGAGGACGAGATCTGGATTGTAAAGGTTCATCTTGGGTATTGTGGAAGTGATCGGCCGTTGATCTGGAGCAGCTGAAAGCGGTCATTAGGGGCCAATTTCAAGATTATTTTTGAATTTCCGAGAGCAATTGCAAGCAGAGGCCAAGTGCATTTTATTTTAAATACTGAGAGCATTTCTCTAGAGAAGGTTGAGACTTACCCTTATAGATTGTTTGGACCAACATATTAAGACCACTCTCGCTTCCTTCCTTTACACTGAAATTCCTAGACCGACAGGCCATGCTCTAATTTTGCACCATCGTGTAATTTGCAGATCAGCGACACAGTCACCAGAGGACATAGATGTAAGTTTCCTTATTCTGATTTAAACAAGAATGCAACAAATTACAGAGATAACCATAAACACAGAGATACAACGGAAATAATACTTCATTTAATTACTGTAAAATACTGAAATATGCTACATGCCTCTGAACTGTGTTACAATGAGGCTCGAAGGCCCATTTATTGTTGAGAAATAATGGAAAACTATTAACATCCCAAAACCTAACCCTAGAATATGAAACACCATATTGCGGGCCCTGTTTTGCATAAGTTGCTACATCAACTTCCCGGGGTCATAACTTTGGCACCCGATCTTCATTTGACGCGTACAATAGTTCATTAGAAAGATCTATCCAAGAACTACAACTTTGGGAAGGGAAACATCGGTCCATGGACCCATGTTGCTCCCAGATTTCCCAAAAAACGTCGTTTATGGCCTCAAAATGGCTCCAGAAGTTCAGGACTCGAAAAACTCCTAAAAATAGTAAATTGTGCTACAATTACGGAAATTGAAAATCTGAAAGAGACAGTTGTGGGGGTCCAAGTGGGATAGGTGGGTGGCCACCAACATCCACCTGGATCATTCCTCCCCCCTTAGGAAGAAATGGTCCCCATTGTGTTGAGTTCCTCCATCTGTTGAGCTTGGTCCCTGGTGAGTTGTTCTACAATCTCTGATGTGTCCAGTAATGGTGGGAAGCATGGTCGAGGGCATTCCACATTGAACACTCGGTGCAAGTGAAGGAATGGAGGAATGTTGTGCTCCAAAGCATTGTTTCCCACAGCCTTGGTAATGTTGTAAGGACCATGTCGGAGTGATCTGAGCTTCTGATGGGCTCTTGTCAAGCGTTCTTTCTACAAATGCAACCAGAATTTGTCGCCCATGTGAAACTTGTGTGGTATCCCTGTGGGTGAGGAGAAGTTGTTTCTGTGTTCTGTCATGACCGTATCCCTTTGCTGTTGGTGATGTGTGAAGGAACCCTTCGCGGGGGTCCTGGATGTGGCTACGATCTTCCCCTTACTTTGGGAGCGAACCAGACAGAAAATGAATTTCCTAGTCTAGGAGATGATCTTGCTACATTTCTTAGCAGAGATCAAAGAGGTGGCAGTAGGTGGGGCTACCTCCGATATCCTGTATAATGAATTACCAAAAGTAATAATAACAACGCAAGGCCTTGAATCATACACAGCATGTTGCCTCCACAAGTATGGCTGGCCAAATAGTACATCACAAACATCTGGAGGTGCAACATCACACAATACCTCGTCTGTGAAGGGCTTGATGCTGTAGAGAAGGCGACACTGCTGGCGAACTCGGAAATCTCGTCCTTGGTGAAGCCACTCGATACTGTACGGCTGTAGGTTTGGTGTAGTTGGTAGGCCCAACCGCTTCACGACCTCTGCTGAAATGAGGTTCTTTTGGCTGCCACTATCGACAATGAATTGCAGCGGGGAACCATTCACCCACATCTGTGAGTGGAAAAGACGCTCCCCCTCCTCTGGATCTTTGAGCTCATTCTTCTGGATCTTGGTAGTGGAAACTATGACATTGGGCTTCACATCAATGATCTGCTTCCCTTTTCCATTCCCCTTGTCGGGTTCTGACCTAGGGTCGTAACATGCATCTGATTCTGAAACCTTCAACTCAGCCACCAGCGACTGCTTGGTTTGACACTCACTTGTGTTGTGAGTGGGGCTCTTGTGGAACTTACACCACTGTCCTGTGTCCTTCTTCGACTTCATGGTGTTGTTCTTTTCTTACGGCTTCAACGGGTTGTCTCGGGTCACCTCGCCTTGGCTTTGTCCTTTGGTCTTCGGATTCGCAGATCCAAAGTCTCGCTTCTTCTGTTTGAACTTTTGCTCGATTTTGATAGCGTATCAGTACGTCGTGCCAACCGAGGAGATGTTCAGGAACTCCATCTCTTCCTGGTTGTATCTATGTAGGCATCCATGGTATTTGAGTACCAAATGTAACTCAGAGTCCTTGATACCCAACTGTGTGCGAAGGGTATGAAAAATTTTATGAACTCTGGAACATCTTGGTCCCTTCCCTGCTGCAGTGTGGTCCACTTTATGTATTTGTCCTCATATCTTTTGACAGGGTAGTACTGCTCCTTGATGGCATCCTGAATGAATTCCAAGTGGGTGCGGCTGAAAATAGTGAGCCCGTGCTTTCATCCTTCTGCTCGCAGTAGGTTTCCCACTAGTCCTTGATGTGGGCGGTTGCTTTGAGAAGAGAAAAAACAATCTTTTCCTGACTCAAAAATTCATGAATATAAAAATACCCTTCTAGCAGATTTAACCATTTATCTACGGCATCTACGTCTATCTAACTCTCGAATATGGGGATTTCAAAATTAACTTGTACCTTAAACGGTGTGGTGTTTCCAAAGTAGCTATTGGAAGTCAATGTGTCGCCTCTGGGTAGTCGCTGAAGGATCTATGCAAAGTTTTCCATCACCGCGTTCCTTTGTCACTCGAGGGCTTCTTCAAGCAAGATTTTGATAGGATATCTACCCCCTCGTCTTTCTTTTCATCCGCCATGGGAGGCCGTTGGGATTTGCGCGGCTGGTCTTGCAAAGGTTCGACCAGTTCAAGCCCTAACTCCTTATATCCCGACCTCGTTGGGGATATGCAAAGAAAAACAGAGAAAAGCAGACCGCTCTGATACCACTGATCTGGATTTAAACAATAACGCAAAAAATTATAGAGATAACCATAAACACAGAGATGCAGCAGAAATAATACTTCATTTCATTACTTTAAAATACTAAAATATATAAATGGAAATAAACTAGCTAGGGCGATGGTAGATTTATCTTTGAGAAGAGATGTGGCGGCTACATGCCTCTGAATTGTGTTACAATGAAGCTCAAAGGCCTATTTATTGTTGAGAAACAATGGAAAACCCTTAACATCCCAAAACCTAACCCTAGAAGATGAAATGCCAAATTGTGGGCCCCATTTTGTGTAAGTTGGTACATCAACTTCCCGAGGTCGTAACTTTGGCACCCAATCTTCGTTTGACGTGTACCATAGCTCGTTAGAAAGATCTATCAGAGAACTACAACTTTGGGGAGAGAAACATCAGTCCATGGACCCATGTTGCTCCCAGATTTCCCCAAAAAACGTCGTTTAGGGCCTCAAAAGGGCTCGAGAAGTTCATGACCCGAAAAACTCCTAAAAATATTAATTTGTGATACAATTACGGAAACTGAAAATCTGAAAGAGACAGTTGTGGGGATCCAAGTGGGATATGTGGGTGGCCACCAACATCCACTTGGATCATTGCCACTGTCGTGGAGCAGATGCAAATGATCGTTGAACTGCATGTCAGCTAAGAAGTGAAGTCTATGCACCTCTATTCACTCATCAAATTTTTGTTAAGGGTGTCAGTGCTTGGAGGAAGAATTATTCAATAATATTTAAAAGAGCCATGGAGAAGATGATGATAGATTCAAAGCTATGCCTTTATATTGTGTAATGGAACGCGCCTTTCCCGCCACACATTAGGTTGAAACAAAAGGATGTTTCGGTGCACTGCCGTAGGCTAAGGAGCGAAAATTAAATCTGTGTGGTGGCAAAAGAAATTGGGTTGTTTTGAGTTGTGGTTCAATAAATTTTATTTTGGTAAAGTAGTGGGCCAGAGTGAGAGCATCATCATTGTTGAGACAGTGAAAGCACCCGGTGTGAAGTCAATCCTCTTCATACACAGGTGGAGGAGCCATAGGGAAGCAAAGGGCCACAAGTACACCGAGATCTCTTGGAGTCAAGCCAACCGTATTACAAATTGTATCTACATCTGCAAATTTGTCATATTTTTAAGGGTGTACTATATATATATATATATATATATATATTTCATTGGGTTTATTTAATTTAACCTAGTTTGCATAGTTGTGTAAAAAAAAAGTGAAAGAAGAATCATTTCTAAGTCCGTGGATATAATATTTTTGGGTCAAATTGTTGAAAATATTTGGGAAGGCATGATTGAAAAAATCTTTGTATGAAGAATTAGTGTATTCTTTTCTTGTTTTGGTATGAGAGAATATGGATCGTTTTGAAGAGACCTTGGAAAACACCCAGAAACTTCTTGATGAACTAGTGAGAATATATGGTTATTTACGCAGCAATACCTTCTTATACCAAAATCATGGTCAAAGTAGCAGACCATTCTCGAAAATATTCCATGTCATTCTACAATCAAAGCACCCATGGGAAGTGAAGGAAGGACAGGGAAGAGGAGCTAAGCTCTTCACACTTGGATCTCAATTGCAACGAACAAAGTCATTCATAGACCTTCATAAACTAGTGGAATTAGACACATGTCTCCCTGAGGTGGGGTAGCTGAAATGGAATAAACACAGTTGGGCTCTCAAGTCATCCATGCTTGCACTCGTACAACCCAGACTTTGGGAACATCCTTGTGAAGAGGTCAGGCTCACATTTGATTCTTGTCTCAACAGGATCATAGATTTAACATCACCGCTACTACCTTACAATAATTATATCATGAGGGAGACATTGCAACTAATAGCAAAATCCCTTCAAGGGTTGAACCACATCATGCTTCCTACCTTTCAGAAGCAGTACGGAATCTTAGAACTCATGGCAGAGTTTAGCTTTGGCACATTCATGTTGAATCTGGAATGTGGCAACTTAATCTTTCAGGTATTTCAAAACTTTTACACCAGCATTACATCAACTCATCTAGACCATGTCAAAACAAGCATGCAAAAGATTGCATCCTTTTTCCTAAAAGGAGATGTCGACATCTGCAAGACACTGAGATCCAAACTTTTGACCATTTGGAGGAAGGAAGCTTAAAATGATTAATGGAGGAAGCATGCAAAAGATTGCATCCTTGTTCCTAAAAGGATATGTCGACATCTGCAAGACACTGAGATCCAAACTTTTGACCATTTGGAGGAAGGGAGCTTCAAATGATTAATGGAGGAAGCAAGAACAAAGGTAGTAAAAACTACATCAAGAATGAACTAAAAAGGAGAGGACTATGTTTTATCTGCAAGGAACCTTGGGCACTTAACCATTCATGTCTAGGTGATAAGGAGGCAACAAGGGCAAAACAATTGGAGACTCCTTCAAATAATGGGGATGCATCTGTAATTGGGTTCATCAGTTTTCAGGAGAGCACCCACGAAGGATCTGAGCAGTCAAATACAAATGGTGAGCAGCAGCACAATGTTTTTTTACAGAGACTTGCAGGACAAGCCGATGATAATCAGTCAGCTTGAAAAAGTACATGGGAAAGGAAGGAGTTAATTCATCTTAACGATGTAGTAGACTCTTGTACAGTTGAGTCCATAGATATCCAGGACAACATCCATAAAAAGTATAGGCAATCAAGTGTAGATAATAGTCCACCAATACATCCATGTTTGACAACCAGAGAGGGTGAACAACAGATTGTCCCCACATATGGAGAAGGCCAAGAAGAAGACATTCAAGGAGACTCAAGTGAGGAGCCAGTAGTAATAAACCAACATGATGAGCATGATCATGAGGGGCAGCATGACAAATATAATATGCAGGATGAGCCATTTATGGAGAGTTGGTCAAAGGTTCAAGCTGGAGCTATGATAATTTAGCATCCGGTACAGATAGATACAGAGGCATTCAACAAGGCACCAAAATTGCCAGCAGAGGACTTTCAGGAAAAGATCATGCATTTCAAGACAGATATTATGATGTTGAAGCAAAGAGTTTGGACAATCTCAAACACCGCCTTATAGGAGAATAGGAAAGTTGAGGAGCTCATAAGGGTAAGTGTCGAATAAATAACCAATTTGTGTAGTGTTGAGGAATGACTCAAGTCCCTCACAAGGCAACACGAGGAGTACAATTGGAAGTTCCAGAGCAGCCCTCCACAAGAATACATAAATAAGGCTTGCAGCACTACTAACCTGCCTTTATACATTGGGGAGAGGGGAGAGGGGGGAAGTGTTCTCCAAATGGATCATGTTGGGTGACCGAGTGGAGCAGCATGAGTTAAGCATCAGGCAACATCAGCATAGTAGACTAATTCCATGTCTAGACATTCCTCCATTAGATCCTTACCACAGCATGTATTGGCGAGAAATTATGAGTTGGAACTCTATCGATGGGATGATTCCTAGGAGGATACCCTTAGCCAAGGGCATATTTCAGCTTGGGCCCTTAGCCACAGACAGTGATGGAGGGCTAAGATGGTATCATAACCCACAAGTCCTAGGACTTAGGTGGCATTGGGATCTAGGTGAATCTATTGAGGGAAGGATTGGTCGGAGGATTGTTTGGGATCCAGGTATCGAAGGATCCATTCAGGATCAATTAGAATGGAGGCATGGAATAATGCACTAGTTTGTATGGGATCCAAGTATCAGTATACAAATTCTCTTACTGTGGATAGAAGTGGATTGCTCGAGGGAAAGTAATGTTTGTGTAGGAGGATTTGTAATATTCCATTTTCTTGATATGAACAAAATGGATGGAATCTACCCGTGGTATTTACCATGGTATTTTCCCATGGGATCTGCCCATAGTATTTGCCTTCATTTTTCGAGGGAAAATAATAAAATAAGGTTTCTAAAGAGTCCCTTAAGCCTATTAAAGGGGATAGGAGATAGGAAATTGGATCATCGCAAGTTTATCTATCTTATTTTGTTTTTCTTGAGAACTTGGCGTAACCAGTTCCAGTTTGGTCCCAGGAACGAAAAACTTGTGGGTGTGATTTGTCTGGTGGATCCATCTAGAGTCCACGATTGTGCTTCAATATTTTTTTTCTCTTTTAATGAGCAGTCATGCATGCCATTGCAGGGGCTCCAATATTTTGTATGGGCATGTACTATTTTCTTTAGTTAATAATATAAATAAAGGTTTCATTTCTTTTAGATCCCTTGTGTTCTATGTTTGGCTTGTCAGTATTTCAATTAGAACACTAAAATATTCCAAATCTATTGATTATTTAGCCATTTGGGATCTTACACTATCTAAGCTATTTGAAGCGGAAACCTTAGGATTAATCATTGGAATGGGCCTCCCAGATGCTTTAACTTTATATGGAATCGAAACTGATAATGTAGCTGACAAATGAATGTCTGAATTTGACATAGTTGAAGCAGATTGAGCAATAACAAAGGAAGAGTTCATCACAGTCATGAGCTGATGGATAAAAACTGCAATCAAAAGATCAAAGGAGAAAAACGAGTTCATAGAATTCTCAAACATGCAGCTAATGTATATATTCCTTTCCTTCAAAAGACAAACTAGATTCCTATTTATTTGTGTTGATAAGTATTGCTACACTGTAATTTATCTACACGTGGTATTGGGCATACTTTGATGATTGATCATGTACTTTTGGGTTTTGAGAAGGATGCTGAGTTGTCACTTCAAGCTTTATTGGACATAAATGTTGATGATGGAGAGGGAAAGGATGATGAACAGGAGGAAACAAAGTCTTTAGGGACAAAATAGCTAGTATTTAGATTAGTTCTGAAGATTGCATTAGGTGTTGGAATGGCAACTATTTTTGCAGACCCATTTTTAGATGCCATTGTTAGGTTCCCTATTGTTTCAAGTGTGCCTAGCTTCTTCATATCCTTTGTTTCATCTCCATTTGCAATTAAATTTAGTGAGGTTGTGTCATCCTTTTATCTTTTCCAGCAAGAAGAGTAAACATAAAGATGCACCACACAGTTTTGATCTCATTTATTAACTAACCATTAGGTAATCTTACATACATAAATATCACATGAAATTTACTATAAAATCGAAAGCATAAATTTACTATAAAATCGAAAACATCATGAACTACCAAAATCTAGTGATTTCGAGGAGTTTTCACTTGGAATTAATTAAAAGAACCATGGTGATGTTAAATCATTTCTTTAAACCCCTTTCAAAGGCAAGGATTTGTTGCCATGCATTTTTCTTATTATATTTATCTTTTGTGTTTTGGTGTTTTTCTTGTTATTATATTTATCTTTCGCATTTTGGTGTTTTAACATGGCATGGTTAGATTGTTGGGATGATTATTTTAATAGAAAAATGGAGAAACATTGTTATTTTGAGAAGATAAAAAAACCCCTCAATTTTCTATCCTCACGGGTATTTGTAAATCATAATTTTGATAAAGAATTAATCTAATAATAATTATGAAACTCGTTATTTGTAAGTATTTTTTTATTTATCTATATGTGGAGATAATAGTTATATATATATAGCAGATTATGGAATAGTAAAACAATAATTTTTATCAATTTTTTCATAGGACATGAATGACATCCACCTCGACCCTCATTTCAACTCACTTAAACATATCCTTTTACATACATTTGACTATGATATACGTTGTTGTTAGAATTATCTACCGGTGTTAGAATCATCTACCATATAGGATATTGTACAAAGCCTATAGGGTGACTAGTATAGATCTCTAAGAGGAGTCTTATTAGATATTTATGTAAATCAGCAACTTTCATTTCTCTGGAACTTGTTGTATACATTTTGGAGATCCGTACAGTTATATTGAACACAACTATGTGCATATACAAAATGTAACTTTGTATTTTTTTAAAGCGAAATAAGTTTCGTTTTTTTCCAAGGAATATATATGTGTATGTTTGTTTTCAATTTAATTAAATTCATTAATTCTATCATTCAATATATGTGTGTGTGTGTGTGCGCGTTAAGTTTTTTTAATATTATATTGTTAATAGGTTACTTTGGATAAAGGATTTTTGAAATTGTTAAAATTATACTTAAATATCCAATTTTATACTATTTTAAATATACTTAAAGTTGTTGTGAATTATGTGTAGCAACCTCGTCTGTCGCTCTCTGCTGTCGCTTTCTACTTGCATCATGGGGGATTCGATGGAAGTTGAGGAGCTCGATTATTCCAAGGATCCCCAGCCAGACCGTGTCATATTCGGAAACCCTAGCTTCACTACGCGAGTAGTTGGCCCTAGTCTCCCGTCCGACCCTATTCCGCCTATTTCGTCGTTGGTGGTTACCTTGCCAATGCAAAGTTCTGATCCTCTATACATCGGGTCGCTCTCAATTGAATCCCCTGCTTTGGACTGTCCTCCATTATCACCTAGCACTTTGCACATTCTGACCACGAACACGCCTCCATCGCCCTCTTTCGACCCCCATCCATCCATTTCGACTTTCTTCACCGCGCCGCCTAAAGACATCCATACCTCCGCAGCTCCAAACCCTCTTTTTTCCACTCACTCACCGTCAGGCTGTTTTGAGACCCCTACGGTCAAGGTAAAGTCTGCAAAAAACATCCCTCTGGAAGGTTCCCCTGATCCTTTGGCAGATCACCCATCTGCACCTTGCTCGGGGAAGAGAAAGACTAAGTGTGTGAAGGCGACTTCCAAGGATATCACGATTCGGTTCGACGAGACCTCTGCAATCGGGGAAGCGACATATATGGCTAGCACAGTACTTGTCGGGCATGTTCGCGGTAGGGCTTATTCGGCAACCAGGCTTACCTCATGGGTCAGGGAGATTTGGGGTGGATTGCTTAAGGAACTGCCTGAGGTGCAGGTTCTTCCCAGGGGTTGGTTTTCCCTACACTTCGTGAAAGAAAATTATACGGATTTGGTTCTCGCCAAGTATTGTCACATTGAGATGGCCCTGGTTCTCCTCAAGAGATGGAGTCCCCTATTCGACCCTGAGAGAGAGAAAATTGGGGCTGGACCCCTCTGGGTGCACTTGCCAGAGCTCCCTCTACAGTATTGGTGCGAGGAGGTCTTCATCAGAATCAGGAATGCCCTCGACACCTATTTGGACCATGATCGAAATTTTGGGCAATCAAAGAATAGAACCCTCGCCTAAATACTGGTCCATTTGGACACTCGTGAGGGTTTGGAGGAGAAAATTACACTACAATGGGGGAAATTCACTAGGGTCCAGATACTGGATTATGAAGGGGTTCCCTTCCACTATCGATGGTGTCACAAGATGGGACATATATTCAAAGATTGTCCCCTCAACAAGAAATCAGAGGATACCCCAAAAGCGTCACCTGCTCCTTCTAAGATTGACTCACCGGCCATCCAGCGCTCTCCTGCTCCGGGCCCTAGTCCTCTGGTCAGTAATCCTCTTCCAAAGATGGTGGATGATGTGCACAGATCGATCTCGTCACCTCTCACTAGGTCTCGGGCTGCAGCAGAAGCTGCTAAAGCTTCGGGTACTCCTCTGACCTCTCATATTTCTACTATTTCTTATTGCAAAACATTTGTAGCACCATCTGTTATTACTTCTGTGGAACATTGCACTATGTTGACCCCTCCTGCTATCGCCACCACTGCTCCCTCATTGCATTTGATATCCACATCTTCCTCCTCTCCATCTTCTTACTGGGTTTCAACATCTCATCACTACAATCTTCACCCCCGTTCTCTATCTAACAGTACTCCGGTTCATCTTGTCGGATTGGGTCTCACTCTACCCAGTTCAGCCTCCCTGACTTCTCGGGGGAGAAAATCTAATCTTTCCAAAGCCATCAAACATGCTGGGGCTAAAGTCACCTCTGGCCGTCAATCCATTCTTGATGGGGTTCTTAGAGCACTGAATACCCCGGGTAGAGTTCCCCCATGAAGTGTCTATCTTTCAACTGCAGAGGCATGGCTAGTGCCTCTAAGAAACTAGCCCTACGTAGACTCTTTGAGATTGAACCTATCGACATTATCTTTCTCCAAGAAATCCTAGGTGCGGCTTATCACATTACCAGCTCCCTGAACTCTATTTCCCTGGGATGGATCTACATGGCAATGGACGCTATGGGGAGATCCGGAGGCCTTGCCATTGGATACAACCCCCATTCCCTCAGAGTCACTACATCATGGGGAGGCCACGGATTCATGGGATTAGATTTTTTCTTGGCATAGCTTGGTACCAACCTACAGTTTGTCAACATATATGGTCCTTGTCAATAGAGGGAGAATTTTTGGCAGCATCTGCTTGGTCTCTCCATTTTCTCTTCGGATCACATCATCCTAGGAGGCGATCTTAATTTCTCCTTGGGTTTTAGTGAATCTTGGGGGTCAATGGCACAAGTGGATTGTATCTTGGGGTTTATGTCAAACCTCTTGGAGCAGTACAACTTTGTGGATGTCCCTATGAATAAACCTCTGCCTACATGGAGGAATAAAAGGGTGGGTGAGGCTGCACTTGCTCGAAGATTAGACAGATTCCTTATGAAGGGACCCCTATTGCAGCAATTGCATCACTATAAACAATGGGTCGGTTCAGGGGGTATTTCAGATCACTCCCCCATTTACCTGGAGATTTTGGGGCCTCATCCTAAACCAAAAGCCCCTTTTAAATTTAACCATGTCTGGTTACAGGACCCTACTTATATTAGTATGGTTTCGGATTTCTAGGCTGCCAACCCGATTGATAGATTTGAATCCTTGGCAAGGGGCTTTTGTATTAACCTGTCCAAGCTAAAGCATCTTTCTATTAATTGGGCTAGAGAGAAGCATCAGCGGGAGAATTCAATTCTATCACACATTGAAACTGAGCTGAGTTCTCTTCTCGATGAACGAAGCCTAGGGTTTAACACTGCAGAGGACAAATCACATCTGATTGAGCTTGAGAATCAGAAGGCTCAGATCCTGAAGGAGAGAGAGGAATCCCTACGACTCAGGAGTAGGGCCATATGGTTGAAAGTAGGGGATGACAATACTAGGTTCTTTCAGAATTATGCAAAAGGTAGAAAGGTATCAAACACTATCTGGAATCTACCTCTACCCGAGGGAGAAGTGGCTGATTCATTCAATAAACTCTCCCATCTTGGCTCTACTCATTTCAAAAATCTATACAAAAGCCTACCTGGTCCAAATCTTGCTGATATCATTAAAATGGTCGGATATTTCCCTAGATTTGCAAATGAGGATGAGGCAGAGGAAATTTTTGCTCCTGTGACTATTGGAGAACTCGAAGACATGCTTAAATGGTTCAAGAAGGACAAAAGCTCGGGACCGGATGGTTGGACAATAGAATTCTACCTTGCATTCTATGACCTCCTGGGACAAGATCTGTTGAAAGTCGTGGAAGATTGCAGATTGTATGGATCGTTGTACAATGCCATCAATTCGACTTTTCTTGCCCTCATTCCCAAATTTGACACCCCATACTCCTTTAATGACTACATGCCCATTTCTTTGTGCAATTGTCTGTACCAAATTATCTCCAAGATCATTTCAAACCGTCTCTGCCCTATCCTCTCTCGTCATATTTCCCCCCAACAATTTGCCTTTCTTGAACATCGTTAGATTCACGAAGCCATTGGCTCGACCCAAGAAGCTATTCATTCAATCTGGACCAGACACCAAAAGGCCATTATTCTTAAGATAGATCTGGAAAAAGCTTTTGACCATGTCAGTTGGCTTTACATAAAGATGCTCCTTATCCATTTGGGCTTTCCTCTCAACTTCATCACTTGGATTATGGCTTGCATTACCTCCCCTACCTTCAGTGTCCTCATTAACGGTTATGCATCTCATTTCTTTCACTCCGAGAGGGGGCTTAGACAAGGTTTCCCTCTCTCACCTCTCCTTTTTTTTATTTTAATGGATGTACTTAGTCGCTTAATCGCATCGGCAAAGCGGGATGGTGATCTTTGTGGTCTCAAGATATCTGATGCATGCTTTCTCACCCACCTCCTATTTGTGGATGATGTTCTCATTTTTCTTGATGGAAGTATACGGGACTCCCGCTCTTTATCCAAAATTCTCTCACTTTTATCATCAGCTACCGAAATTTTAGCCAATAAATCAAAATCCACCATTACTTTTGTCCGAACCTCCATCCAAGATACTCATCTTTCTCATTAGCTTTTTCCTTATTACATCAATCCTCTGGACCGGGGTCTCAAATACCTAGGTTTCTGGATTAAGCCTATCAGCTAGAAAATTGCAAATTGGGTATGGCTCGTTACCAAATTGGAGAAAAGGCTTTCCATATGGAGCCACAGATATTTACCCAGAGCTGGCAGACTTGTTCTTATTAAATCTGTTCTTGAGGCCACACTAGTATTCTGAATGGCACTTGCATGGACTCCCAGGAGCATCTTGCCTCATTTACAACAAATCTGCAATAGATATATTTGGAATGGAAACCAGGACAAAAGGATTTTTACATGGGTAGGATGGAATAAGATCGCGTTGCCTAAGAAATGGGGAGGTTGGGGTCTAAAAGACCTTCCTTTATTTGCACAAGCCCTTGCTGCAAAAATGGGTTGGACTCTGTTAAACGGAAAGAACCTGAGGACTACCATCACATATCATAAATATATTTGGCCTCAAAAAATCATGGATTGGGTTCAATTGCCAAGTTGGCCTAAAACTGGCATCTCATCTGTCTGGAAGGCACTCCTTCGTTCTCTACCACACATCAAGGATAATCTGGCCTGGAGAATCAATGATGGATCTAAGGCCCGAATTGGCTTGGACCCATGGACTGGAGGTGGAGGAAGATATTAGCTGTCTAGAGACCTCATACAGTACCTACATTCTCATGAGCTCAAGGTGATTGCAAATCTTGTAAACCACCAAAATTCCAGCATATTCTTCCAAGGATGGAAAAACGTCGTGCGGCTTGATTTACCACAATGTTGGCACCAGGAGTGGCATGAATATATCTCTGCATTATCTGAATCTCACATCAGGATTAAAGAGGGCCCTGATGAACTGATCTGGTGTCATGCGGAAAATGGTATCTATTCCCCAAAGATCAGATATCTATCCCTGATCTCCCACAAAATACCGGAGCAAATTAATTTCTGGTGGATGAGTATTTAGAAACTAACAGCGCCCCCTCGGACCAGACTATTTTTCTGGTGTATCCTTAGAGACAAAGTTCCCACGGGCGAGAATCTCACACACTGGTCCTTTCATGGGCCGAATTGGTGTACCTTGTGCAAAAAATCATCTGAATCGACCCTACATCTTTTTCTGGAATGCACAGCCTTGATTACTCTTTGGCATAATATTTTCACCTCCATTCATTATTTAAGGCAATGGGAAGGTGCTGACCTTAGCAGTGCATGGGAATGTTGGTTCAATCAGCATAAGGGCTCCAAACTTCAAAGTCTCCCTCTGATTATTAGCTGGCATATCTGGCTGGCTCGGAACCGCTCTATATTTGACAACAAACCTGTGTGTTGGCCACACATTGCGGCCTGTATTGTATCTGCATATAATGAGATGCATGAACCTCAACAAGCACGAGCCCGAAGGCCACATTCCCCTCCTCATATTGATAAAAATACACCTTGGGCGTATTTCGATGGAGTAGCACAACAGCAGGGATGTGGTGGTGGCTTCATTTTATACATAAGTGAACAGCACTTCTACAAAGTTAAGATGGGACTAGGATCTGGAACAAACAATTTCACTGAACTCATCACTCTCCGTCACCTCTTGAATTTCTCTTTGGGACATAATTGCATGTGCTTAAATATTTGTGGAGACTCGAAGATCATTATTAACTACTTCAATAATATTTTTGCTTGTCACATTCACACACTCAGTAATATTTTGGATGAAGTAAACATTTTCAAGGGTCAATTTAATAACATCACATGCAATCATATTTACAGGGAATATAACAGTTGTGCTGACGAGGCTATCCAAGCAGGCCACGATACTTCCCAGAGGAGAGTGGATGATCCGGGAACAGTAGGGGACCAATGAATTCCGTTACTATCATCGCCCATACATAGATCAGCATTACTACAGGGTAGCGAGCCCCTGATCACTGTTATCTTTGTCTATTTTTTAGAAATGTTTATATTGACTCTTTGTATATATTATACAGGATATATTTATGTATGGCCCTGCGTGGTATATGTACAGACTTATAACAAGCTCCTGGTATATTTTAAATGATCACCCTGCGTGGTGAATCTGAACAGTATATAGTTTTTTGGTGAACTCTCAATTTTGACTGAGCCCTCTGGGGCTAGACAGATACAGCATATGAAATCGCATCTACAATATGTAATTTTTCAAAGTTAATGAAAGATTAAGATTTTTCCAGTGGAAAAAAAGTTTAAAGTTGTTGTTGAGTACACAGAATTTGTGGAGTTATTTGGATTCTTCTCTTTCATACAAGCCCTTGCCTATTCCTTCAGTTCTTAGGGAGTTATTCTCTATCACAACTTAGAAATAAATGGAGATGATAAATTGAAAAAAAGAATTATGGATTCGTAGTGATTTTTGGAAATATGAATAATCATTCCTTCAACCTTGCTCTGAAGACACTCGCTCTTTGAGATGGGAAGAATTGTAATAAAAGAATTAGGTCAACTAGAAACCAATAATGTTATTGTGACCCATATTTTGTTTTAATGCACTAAATTTTAGTTTTTATGTTCACTACAAGTTAATTAACATGATCAAGTTGTGTTTCTAAAGATAGTTAATATAAATGTAACATCAATACTCTTCAAAATATGCTCCCTAGGGCATGTTATTTCTCACAATCAAGTTTGAAGATAACAAGATTATGTTGTGGACATGCCTTATTGAGTGCCTGAGAATAATTAGGGGCGATAAGGGCCCTAATTTACTACAATAATTCACCCAACTCTATTGGATAAAATATTGAGATTTTAAAAAGGAATAGATTCCAATTTACAGGAACCAAAATATTGTCAAAATGTAAAAAACCCACAAATAAATTGTAATTGACAACTATAAATAGCATACCTAGTTATGGTTTCAAAGATAATCATAATTATGTTTCTTTTCCATAAAATGAGAAAGATGCTTGCTGGTACTGAAGAATTCAAAACGATTTATTATCTTTCCATTTTATGTCAAAAAATTATGAATTTCCAATACCCAATTAGGAACTGCAACCCAAAGTATGGGAAAATATGTTTTGGCAGACAAACTTATTGGGTTACACTTAGGAGATGGTCACAAAGTTATCTATAGTGAGGAGGCATTTAAGAAGGTTGTGTAATGGGTTTTTGAAGATAGTATGCATCGAACCCTAGAAGGATATACAACCCATTATTAGAATGAGAAGATGGAAAAATAAAAAATTGGTATATTGACCATGGCTTTTCTAAGTTAATTCTCAATGTTAGCAGTGTTGTTGGATAAAGTTATCTAAGGAAGCGAAAAAGAGAAACATACACATTTTCTAATGATGATAATGAATGGTAGCCTTGTGACCAAAACCAAATTGGAATGAGGAGATGAATAAAAGAGTTATAGGAAGACAACTAAAGTGAGTGAATAGAGGTTCCACAAATGATTGTAAATAATCAATAAGAAGAAATATATTATCCTAGAACGAAATGGAAGAATTTGGATTTGGGGAATAATCATGGTTAAGTAACTTAGCACTCTTGAGGTACCTATGAATGAATAACTTTGTGGAAAATGGTTGAGGAACCATAGAAGTATTTACATGTAAGAACATGATAAGGATCATTATGAGGTCTAGATAAGGATAATGCCTATCAAAAAAAATAAAAATTGTAATCAACCAATGAAGATGTAGATAATTTTAAGGAAATCTATAAAATATGGTGACATTAGATTAAAGAGATAATAAACCCATGAGTGCTTGTAGGATGGGAACGAAGAAGATAAAACAAAATTGTGAAAAAATTGTAACTGGGAAAAAAAAATTAAATGTCCTAGCATAAATGATAGTTAAATGATAATATTAATTAAAGAAGGTGCCCCAATTTGAATCAGAACAAAATGGAATCATTAGGATTAGAGAATTTATTTAAAGGTTATGAGACTCTCTTGAGGTGTACACCTAATGGATAACATAGGATTGTTAGAGAATCTATGGAAGTAGTAAAGCCTAAGGTAAAATTTATGCAACGGTAATTTAAGAGGGTACTCTCTCAAATGGAAAGCTTTCTTAAGGATATAGGCTAAGTGGATTGAGCAACATGCATTATGATTAGGGATGACTGGTGAGGGTCACAAGGAGGAGACATATAATTTGAAGTTGTTGAGATATATAATTGTCAATTGAAAATACTCGCAATTGGCTAAGGATAAAAAAAATAAAAAATGAAGGTTTAAATGATCAAGGATAACAATTGTCAAACTTTTGGAAAATGTAATAAATTATGTAGACTAGCAAAAAAACACTTAGCATGAAGTGTAAGAAAGAATGTTGGTATAAATTTGATAATTAAACCTTGAGTGTGAGGCCCTAACCTAGTTCTTCTATCTAAACCAAATTTATCATTTAAATTTAATTACAATAAGAAAAAAATATAGCATGTTTATAACTCTACATTTACTTGATAAAAACATACAAGAAAAAGTTGATCAACAATATATTAAACCCTTAAGACACTTCATTTACATAATTAAAACAACAAATGGAAGAATACATGTTCTAGTGACTTGGTTGGGGTGCTCCTGACGCTGTTTGGATGCTCCTCCTGACTACCCGACTGAATTTACCTCCCAACCAACTAGGAATGAATTCCTAGCCCAGGGAACCTCCACAGGTTCCCTAACCCTCTGAGCCCAAGTCCAACCAGTTGTAGTGTGTCCAAGTTAAAACCAACACTCTCCAATAGATCCAAGTTTGAGTTCTCTCATTTTTCTCTCCATTCTCTCCCTTCTCCTTCTCCACATTCCTCCCCAAAATAAAATCCTCCAATGTCAAAACAAAAACCAAGGATCCCCTCAATTCTCCTCTCATCCTCCTTCCCTTTACACCTCTTCCTCTCGTCCACCTCAACCACTTACCATTAATGCCATCACTACCCCCCCCCCCCCCCCCCATCCTTTTAATTTGATATTCCTGACTTTCTTTACCATATCTTATTCAAAAGTAGATTTGAGAAGACACCTTGGGAATAAAAATATGGATATTTAATTTAGAAATAAATTGGAGAAAACCATATCTTATCCAAAAGTAGATTTGAGAAGACACATTGGGAATAGAAATATGGATATTTAATTTAGAAATAAATTGGAGAAGACCATATCTTATCCAAAAGTAGATTTGAGAAGACACCTTGGGAATAAAAATATAGATATTTGATTTAGAAATAAATTGGAGAAGACAATATCTTATCCAAAAAAAGATTTGAGAAGACACCTTGGGAATAAAAATATGGATAGTTAATTTAGAAATAAATTGAAGAAAATCATATCTTATCGAAAATTAGATTTGAGAAGACACCTTGGGAATAGAATAATAACAAATAATAAAAGTCATATTAGTAAAACAAAATTACATATTCAAAAGTGTAGGTATATACCAATATTAATTAATAATTATAAGTCAATATTTGCAGGTTAATTAAACACTAATCAAAATTAGCCTAATAGGATCAAGTAGGGAATTACATACACCCCTCATTCAAAATAATAATAATAGTAATATAATTAATTAATTAATTAAAAAAAATTTGTCTCAAAGTTAGAGTGAAAAGGACACAAGGAGTTCGAAAGAAGTTTGACAATAAGGCATAACAAAATAGAGAGAGATATAGTAGTCAAATTAAGCAAGTCAAGCAATGATGCCACTTCCTGTCAAGATTCTCCAACTAACCTATGCATCCTATCCTTCCTAACCTACTTTCGCTCCCATCCTATCCATCCTCTATTGCAATATACTATGGCATCGGCTATACCAATCTAACCATTGATAAAACCAATGTGGCAGAAGCGTTGACTATATTGAATTAACTTCCGTAGCAGAAAACTGACAATCATCATCACACATCTAGGGGAGTGTGTCCATCACTGTCCTCCCACGATTCCAGGCTTGGAAGTTACATAGTGGGAAATGCCTCCACCCCTCCTCAAAACTATGATCAACACCCTAATATGGACCACTCTACGATGTTGGTTGGATACTTTTCATCGAATAATCCAATCAGGAAGTCATGTCGCCTGTCATTTACACTTTATCGATGTCATAATAGTGCATATCAAGTAGATACAAAATATAATAAAACAATATACATCATACCATTCCTCATTAGATGTCTCAACATTCCTCCATCGGAAGCGTAGATTTTGGTTATTATATAGTTCTTTCCAATATGTAAGTTAGCTCTCATTCATGCATATACATAACAACATATATATGTGTGTGTGTGTGTGTGTGTGTGTGTGTGATCTTCATCATCATTTTATTAAGTATAGTATCCATATGTCAATTTTGTACTTCATAACAACATACTGGAAATAAATCAAACATTAGATAAACTATGATTTCGATAAGTCATTCATTAGATAAATCATATCTCCTTAAGACATACATCAAACAACAATAACTCTGATAATTCATACACTAGATAATTCCAAGTAAGTCGTACATCAGGTAAATCATACATCAAATATTTTAATCAACAATACCTAATCCATCAAATGATTTATATAAGTAGTTTCATTTTTCCAACTAAAATGCATCAATATTACATAGCATTCATAAATAAAACAACATAAAACTACAAATAGAGCCTTAGTATAGGTAGCTATCTAGGTCAAAATGGGCATCATAGATGCTCAAAAAGTGAGGAGTACTCACGACATATAGTCTTTTCATCCTCCCAGATAGCAGATCCTGCGTTATACTTGTCTCATTGGACCTTAGTCTGGTCCACCATGCGACGTCTAAGTTGTTGAACCTTATGGTCCAATATACGAAATGGTTCGACCATTACTGTTCCCATGTTGGAGACCTACAATTCCCTCCAATCCAGTTTGTGAGATTCATCGGAAACATTATGTCGTAGAATAGATACATGAAAACATCATGAGTTTTATGCAAATGGGCTGGTAGTACAAGACGATAGGAAACTGGTCCAATCTTCTCCTTGATTCTAAAAGGTCCTATAAATTGAGGTGACAACTTTGTACAATTCCAAAACCAAATAGTACTTTTGTCAGGTCGGATAAAAATAAAAAATTGGTCTCCTACTTCATAACTACGATCAGTCCTATATGCATCAGCATAACTCTTGTGTCTATCGTGTGCTTCCTTTAACCTTTGTTGAATCTGTCTTACATGTTCCTTCATGTAACACCCCCTCCTCCCAGCCCTACCCAAGAAACCGACCAGATGGGGTAAACATGCAACGAGAGAGGCTACTATAAGGGATTCAACTTCCTTAGTGACCTTAAGAAAATGGAATCAATGGAACACCTTAAACAAACCCATCAACATTAGCAACAACACCCCCAGGCGACATGTCAGCCACTTGGACATCCTGTCCCTGAGTCCCATTGATGTTTTAAGCCTTTTAACCCCTAGTCGCTCTCATGTTATAGGCAAGACAATGTCCAGAAGCTAAATTCACTCTCTCAGGCCTAGGTGTCAGTGTCCCTAGACTCTTTTTAGCATATCTATACTAGCATCCCTAGGATTTGAGCCACTTTTCTAGCCCATAATCACGGCCTCTACCCAGAACTTGTTATAACATTTAGAATACATAAAAGACATTATGAAAATATAAACAAATCAAAAATCAACCTTAGGACTAGTCCTAAGCATCCCCAATTGGGACTGAAAATCCGTCAAATGCCTGGTATCGATGCAACCTACAGGTCTAGGATACAAGAAAAAGCATGAATGACTGAAATCACTTATTAAACATAACCAGAAGGATCACCACCTTCTCCATTGAACTGTTATAACATCAATTAGGTCTTGCATCCATCCATTTAACAAATACAAGTAAACACATGAAGTAACCATGACATGAACCACTCGTATAACCATGCTTATAACCATCATAAGACCATATAAATATCAGAGATATGACAGTCAATAAATCCACATATAAACCAATGCAAAAGTAAGAGAACTTAGCTTTATTAATCATAGGAAAATCTGACCAGGTTCCACCACCCGACCATAGACATGGTTGAACCAAATCTCTCTTTCATCCAGTCACCCCCATGCCATATTCCAAACATGAATGAGGGATATCATAGAACAACCAAGGGAATCCAAAGGTTAAACCACCTCCTCCCTCATCAAATCATGATCACGCCAAATTCAGTGCTCTGATCACAACCGAACCGAACTTGGAATGTCATCCGAAATCCATCACTATCCTTGAGGAATTTTTTGTCTCCTTGTCTTTCAGGCTTTACTGTAATCCAATCCCGTATCACTAGGCCCTAAACTGAGACTAGTATCTCAGGCTTTACCGCAATCCAAACCCGAATCACTAGGCCCTAAACCGAGACTTCTCTCTCAAGCTTTACCATGTATCCTGCCAAAACCGGTCAAGGGATTCCTAGGCCTTTGGGAATGAACATTGAGACCACCTCCACCCTGGATTCTGAAATCCATCCGATAAACCAAAGCTCAAAACCAAGATAAACATCCCAACATACCATGGCATCTAGAAAAAGGAAAGGCTAGGCTAAAAACCACTTTCATAACCTAGCAAAACCATGCCACCAACAGTAAGAGAACCATACACCAACATGCAAATCCTTGCATGTCCAAACCAGCTAGGAAATCACACATGCAAAAAGGTTACCCTGTTGAAGCTACATGATCCTGTTTTTCCTTCCTTGATCCTTTCTTTCCTTCATTTCCCTTTTCTTGCTTTTCCTTCCTTGCTCCAAAGCTAGAGTGCTCCAAGGAAAATATAAGTGACCAAAAGTGAGAGAGAGTGAGAGAATAATGAGAGAGATCCAAACTCAAATTGACCAAGAGCTTACACTGACTAAAATCTTGCCCCCTGATCCTCAAAAGCCTTTTTATGAATGAGGCCTCTATTTTATTCATTTTCCATTGTTTTCCTTCATTTTCCTCCTCACATGCAACCTGTGACCTTTCACCTTCCTTTTCTCCTAATTTCCATTATTTTCATAAATAAATGTGCCAAAAATGTATGTTTGCCTTTCCAAAGCCTTAGCCATTTTTGTCAATTTCCTTAGCCATAAACAACCAAATGAACACCCACTAGGATGTCTTGCCCAACATTCTTGGAATACGCGTCCCTTACCTCTGGTCTTATCTTTTCCTTTATTTACATTATTACATAGAACTTTTCACCAGGGCTGTTACACTCCATTTCTTGCACCAAATCTAACCCAACTATTACTCGGTCCTCCAACTTTTCCCAACTCAATGGCATCCTACATGACCTCCCATATAAAGCTTTGCTAAGGAGGCATCCCAATGAAAATGTGGTAATTGTTATTATAGGAAAACTCTACTAATGGTAAGTACCTTTCCCACTGAGTCTTATTATCCATGGCATACTTATAAGTATGTCTTCCATAACTAGTTTTACTCTTTCAGTTTTCCCGTCTGTTTCTGCATGATATGCAGTGCTCATGTTCAACTCAGTTCCTAATGTTGACTGCAAACTTGTCCAAAACCTAGATGTAAAGTGAGAGTCTCTATCATAAATGATGTTTGTGGGTAACCCATGTATTCGAATAAATTCACTTATAAAAAACTTATGCCACATCAGTAACATCGTAAGTGTCTCTCATTAGGATGAAATGGGCACTTTTGATCAATTTATCAATTACAACCAACATATCATTATACCTATGTGAAGTGAGTCACAAAACCAAAACAAAATCCATATAAATGACCTCCCATTTAGACATAGGGATGTCATGCATTTGTAGGAGTCCTGCTATATGGCGATGATTAACCTTCACTTGTTGACATTCAAGACCTTTGGTGACAAATTGGACTATCTCATGCTTCATTCCAGCCCAAAAGAAGAGATTCTTCATGTCTGCATACATCTTATTCACTCCAGGATGTGCACAATAGAGTTCTCTATCTGATTCTTCAAGGATGGTTCTTCTTATACCCCCTTCCTTAAGGATGTACATTCTCCCTTGAAATCTCAATAGTCCATCTGGTTCAAGGACATAACCCTCAAACTTTGGTTCTATCTGCTTCCGACTCTAGAGTGTTGATATAACCTTCATATACCAACTATCTTCAAAGAGTTTTTCCAACACACGTTCCCTCAATTTAATCGTCAAGGGTACTAAGGATAAGGTTTGTGGCCTCTTTCTTAGTGCATCAACCACCATATTCTCCTTTCTCTTAATGTATGAGATCCCAAAATCATACCCACTCATGAATTCGCTCAACTACCTCTGCCCAGCATTTAAATCTCTTTAGGTGAAGAGGTACTTCAAGCTCTAATGATTAGTTCTTAACTCAAAGCTTCTCCCAACAAGGTAGTGTCTCCACAGTTTTAAAGCTAACATCACTTTTGTTAATTCTAAGTCATGGGTAGCATACAACTATTCATGTTTCTTTAACTTTCTAGATGTGGAAACTATTACTCTGCCTTCTTGCATCAACACTGCTCCCAATCGTTGCTTTGAAGCATATGTGCAAAAAATGAACTCATTTTCCATGTTAGGCACATGAAGGATTGGTGCACTAGTTAGTAACCTCTTCAGTTCAGTGAATGAAGTGTCACATTCATATGTCCATTCATAACTAACTCCTTTTCCCTGTAATGTGGTGATGGGTTTTGAAATATTTGAAAACCCTTCCACAAATCTGTGATAATAACTTGCTAGACCCATGAATGTACACACCTCATGACCATTTTTGTCACTAGCAAATCCATTATGGCCTTTACCTTTTCTAGGTCAACTAAAATCCCTTCTCCTGAAATGATGTGCCCAAGATAATGAATTTTCTTCTGAAAGAAGGAACATTTTGATAATTTTCCATACAACTGATTTTCCCTTAAGCAATTCAATACAACCCTTAAGTGTTATTCATGCTCCTTTTCATTCTTAGAATACATGAGAATATCATCCAGAAATACTTGCACAAATTGGTATAAATACTTCCTGAACACACCATTCGTGAGACTCATGAATGTTGTTGGTGCATTGGTCAAACCAAATGGTACAACTACAAATTTGTAGTTCCCAAACTACGTCTGAACTGTTGTTTTTGGGATGTCACCTTCCTTAATCCTCAATTGGTGGTATCCTAATCGCGGATTGATCTTTGAGAAAATCGTTTCTCCCTTCATCTAATCAAATAGGTCATGTATTCTAGCTATCAGGTACTTATTCTTTATTGTGACTTGATTCAAGTCCATATAATCTATGCATAGCCTTAAAGAACCATCCTTCTTCTTAACGAAAATCACTGGTGCACCCCAAGGTGGAATACTAGGTCTTATAAAGCCCAAGTCTAAAATCTCTTTTAACTGCATCTATAATTTACAAAGTTTTGGATTTGTCATCCCGTAGGGTGTCTTTGAGATTGCTTATGAACCAGGTTTTAGGTCAATTGTGAAATCGATCTCCCTCACAAGTGGTAGATCAGGAAATTCCTTAGGGAAAACATCCTCGAATTCTGACAAAACTGGGTGTTGATCTAGGGAGGGCCTTTTCTGGTCACTTACAGCCTCAACCACATATAGTTTACAACCTTGTCGAAGACATCATTTTACCTTCATCGTTGAGATGAATCATAGGGACACTCCTCTCTTGATACCACAAATCTTAATTGACCTACCTTCATCATCTAAACAAATCACCTTCTTTTTGAAGCATTCTACTAAATCTTGATGAGCTTCTAGCCAGTTCATTCCAATGATTACATCGTATGTCCCCAGTGTTGTGACGTATGCCTTCAAATTAGTTATACACACCCTGAGGTTCACCTGACATTGATAAACACTAGGTCCTACTTCTTATTTTATCCCAGAAGCCATTTCGGCTTGTTTAAAGTCATCGTGCTCATAGGCTACCAACCCACATTTTTCTAATGCAACTGGTGAAATGAAACTATCTGTAGCACTTAAATCAAACAAAATTATAACTTTTAAATTTTTTATCATACCTGAGGTTTCTATCATGGCATATTGGTGTTCAACTTGTTGGCTATCAACTACTACATAGATTCAATGGTGGGTGCTTTCTCCCCCCATTGGTGCTTTTCCTTCTCAATGGTTGTTACCAATTTGTAACTCAAGACAATCATGCTAGTAATGAGGTCTCCCACATCCCCAACAAGTGATGTGAGGTAGACTCCGAACATAATGTTGTGGAGTTATTTGCAAAGAGATCCTTCCCCTGAGACCCCTACCCCTTCTTTTGGCTCCTCGTGTTTGGTCATGATTTGCATGAGTCCTCGAAATTGTCGGTGAAACTGCACTGGAAACAATTGAAATCCCTATTGTTGGTTCTCTAGGTATAACCTTGTTTCCATATGGCAGTGGCCTCAAACTTCCTCCTGTGGAGAAGGTACGAGGGGCCTTTCCCATAAACCTTGGTTGTTTTAGAAAAATGGTTTTGTTTCCACCTTTTAATTCTAAGTTCTCTTCAACATAATGAGCATGTTAAACATTTTCTACAACTGAGGATGATTTCCACATCTGCACCATTACCCTAATATTAGGGTTCAATCCATAAATGAAATGATCTACTTGGCGCTGATCAGTATCCATGTAGGACACATAATTGACCAATTCCATGAATCTAATCTCATATTCCTCTACCGTGTGGTTTCCCTGTACCAAAGCATGGAAGGCTCCTACTTGTTGTTCTTCATAATATGTTGGTAGGTACTTTTTCTTGAATCTCTCCTCGAATAACTCCCCGGTAACTATGTCCGGAGTGAGGTGTACTTGATGCTCTAAGTTACCCCACCAATTCAGGGCACTATCTCTAAGTTGGAATATTGTTATTTTAGCTTTTGAATTGGAAATATAATCTCTTAATGTGAAGCACCTTCTCATTCCCTCTAACCAGGCTTTTGCTCATTCGTTGGCACGACCTCCAACAAACTTTGGGAGCTTAATATTTTGGAGCTCCTTCATAGTGTCCTTGATTGTAGGTCCTCTATCAGAGTCTCTTGACCCCTCGAGAATTCCCAACCCTAATGGGGGGTGTTCCACTTCCAGCTCAGTTGTTTGGTGCCCTCCTAAAGTCTCATTAATTGCTTTCAGGGAGCACAAGATGAGAGCCATCTTTGGTGATGGTAATGGTTTAGTGTAGGAGGTCCTCTATTAGAGTCTCTTGACCCCTCGAGAATTCCCAACCCTGATGGAGGGTGTTCCACTTCCAGCTCAGTTGTTTGGCGCCCTCCTAAAGTCTCATTAATTGCTTGCAGGGAGCACAAGATGAGATCCATCTTTGGTGATGGTAATGGTTTATTGTAGGAGGTCCTTGTGATGATCCTCCTTGACCTCGATTTCCCCACTTCTTCACCATTTTGAATTATTCAATTATATGTATCACATGCGAGACTTATTAATGCAACTTAGGACTTGTCCACTCTTAGTCGACTCACACACATATATAAAATGATAGGCATAATTTTTTCTTTTACTATGCTCGTAAATGAGCATTATAAATACTGAGAAGATCCCCAAGGATCGACTAAGTCGTCTCATGTGTGAGTTCTACTTAACCTACATATTTTCTCTTGATCCTAGCTAGGTTACTAGTGCAATGTACCTGTTAGTCACGCTCTGATGCTTTATTAACACCAAATTACTTTCTTTAGTAACCATAATTATTTATTTAATTTAATATTAAAGTTAATTAATAAATTGGTTTAATATATTCAAATAATTAAATTAAATACTAATGTGAATAATACCCTTTTAGTCATGCCTTCCTTCTATGGGCATTAGTTTCTCCTTCCCAACCTTTATAATATGTTTTTAAAATTATTTATGTCCATTTTATGAATCTTAAGATCTCCTAGAGGACATATAAACATTTTTTCTCTCCTCTTGAAGAGGTAGTGTCCTTGAAGCAAGTTTTAGAAAATAACCATGAACATGTGTAATTTTATCCATCCATTGACATCATAAATCAACACCAAATGACCATTTCAAATTACACAACTATAACTCAATCACCCTTTCAAATCCCAATCATTCCTAAATGATGATAAATAGAAGAATATATAGCACACTAAAAGAATATACATATAAATAATTCAAAGTTAAAAGCATGAAGTCCGCGAGGTCTTGGATAGAAGGTAATTGGATGATCTGTCAAGGCACTCTTTGATGGTGAAGTCACCGGTTCAATTTCCCGCCCCGAATGGGGTGATATATTGGACATGATGAAGATGTAGTCCTTCCAAGCTTACAAAAAAAAAGTTAAAAGCATGAAATATTAAAGGATAAGCTAATAACCTATAACTAATAAATATTATTTTCTGAAACTTGACATATAAGTTGTCAAATTTACTTTAAAATTATTACAAGTATTTATAAACAAGTTATATTGTAAAAAGGTTAATATCCTCGTAAATAATTTAACAAAATTATTTTAGAATATGACGACCTATATATGTTAATTTGCACAATAACAAAAATTAACCATAAAATTTCAAACTTATTTTTCAACTAATGTGACCCATGAATACCATGGGTTCTTATAAACATGGAGCTCAAAAATAGCTAGTAACTTTACCAATTCAAATTTCTTTTATTATTTTAATTCATTTTTTTATTTTTTTTAACATAGAATTATTTTAATTTTCTCATATATATGTGATTTATAAATTATAACTATAAATTGTATGATGTCATATATATTTTTGTTAAATTGTATAATTATTAATTGCGTGGCGTTGGGGATTTTAAATTTATGCAGGAAAGACAATTTTCAATTTATTTAGGAGAGAGACACGACAATTCATATGCAGCGAGTCTAATTCAAAGTTGTTGATATCAGCGTAAATAGTGTGTTTATCATTAATTGAACTCAATGTATTTTTATGTAAATAACAATGTGACTCTGTAAATAACAATGTGACTCTGTGACCATGACAAAAGTAGTTGTACTATTAAATTAATTATCTGGGAAAGAAATAAAGCTTATATGAGAGAGCAATAATGGACTTCGTTTTTAAGTGTCTAATATCAATAATATTATGATATCATCGTATTTGGAAAACTTGTCAAAGTTCTTCAAATGTATATATAGTATAGCCCAAAATTAATTGAGGTCTTGATTGAGGGTTATCCCTAAATAATTAAGGGGAAATTATATAGAGGATTTACTCAATTATAAAAGATAAAAACAATTATAATGCAAATTGAAAGTTATGTTATCCTTTTTTCATGATATTTACATACATAAACTCCCACAAAGCATATATTTACTATCAAATGTATCCATCAAAACTTATAATTCCATTATATATTATATATATATATATATATATATAACTTCTCTTTCCATTCAATCTCAATCATTTGGTTTTGTCATGGGAACTCGAAATGGTTCAGGCAAGTTTGGCTTAGCACAAACAACAGTATGATAACTAGATATCTACATAGCTATTGTTTCGCTCGTAAGGTTACATTCCCCATATGCACCTCATAGTATGAATTGGCCATAGGTAATTGATAAGATATCATAAATCAGTTGGCAATATTATAGAAGCATTGTTTATGAAAATGAAAAGTTTTTAGAGTACTTTTGTGAATTTACACCTAACGCAGAGCTTCGTAATCTAAATATTGGAAGTCGTCCACCAAGGAGGAAAAAGTCTTCATAGATTTGGCATCTCGTGCATTTTTTTGGATATTTGCATGGACACAGACCATATTTGTTTTTACATGTATGCTTGGTGTTGGAGCAGGCATCGAAGGAGCCTGTGCAAAAGGATACAAAGAAGAAATGCATTCCATGTACAAAGAATGGCCATTTTTTTGTACAATTGATTTAATTGAAATGGTACTTGCAAAGTCAGATTTATTCATCGCTAAAAATAACAACAACAACAATACGGTAATACGATTTTGTAAATCTTTAGGCTAGAGAGCAAATCAGATTCTTTTATTATTTATGTTTCAAGAGTCTACAAGACAAATATCTTGGGGAAGTAGACAGTCAAAAATTTATGATGATGATGATGGTGGTGGTGGTGGGTAACGTCCACTGAGACCAAATTGGTCTATCGGACCTATTATTTTCTTAATTTTTAATTGTCTGGCTCCTCGTCTTTCTTGGCGAGATTGATGTGGTAGCTTTCTTTTTTTCTCTACCGTCTTCCAACTTCCTTTATCTTGCATTTCCTTCATCTCTTCCGGTTCTTGGGACATTGGTGTCCTTTTGAGGATAATCGGAGAAGAAGTTTGGTCTAGGAGATCTACTTTGTTGTACTTATATGATATGGGGACTAGCTTATTTCAAATATGGATGGTGTTCATCTGGACCTTGTTGGTGATGTTAGGTTGAAATGAAATGAAATTTATATATGTTGATAGGACTAAAGATTAGATCAAAAATGAGAAACCCATACAAACATAGGTGAGGTCCAAGATGTCGTTCCTAAGGCAAGAAATAAGATAACTAAAGTAAAATGAAAACTAATAACTATCAATAAAATGATATGTCAAAACCTAGGCCTATAGTAAGGTTAACCCAAGAGAGCAAACTTTGTCACTGGGGCATTTGATTTTTTTTTGCCTTGCACTATTGAGTATGAAATGAGTTGGAGCCTTGAAGGAGTGAGACTAGCTTTCAAAAAGATAGATTTGTCATCATGAAAGAGCATATTGTATTCACAAATGTAACCACAAGTGATATTATGTATTATGATGTTAATAGAGTACACTAAGTAATTCATATGCGATAAGTGTACTCTTTTGTAATTTGATTACAAGATGGTGGCAAATATTGTAACAAGCAGGTTGGTTGGCTGTAAGACAAGCTTATCTCTTAAAATTAAGCCATATTATTTGTTTGCAGGAAAATTCTAAATAGTGGGATTTTTTTTTAGATGGATACACCAAAGTACCCACCATGTTCTTAAAGCCTGAACTTTTGGATGAGAAAGCTCATAGTAGACTCGAGTGGTTTTCTTTATCCCTTCAATACTCCATGGTCTCTAATTGTCTTTTTTCTCTAATACTTGCATAAATGAGTTGATTTATTTATTTAATTTTGCAGGGTGTTTTTCTTATAGGTAGTGCTAGTAGGTGGGTTTCAATGTCCATATTTTGAATCTGGGCTCTAATACTATATGTGAGACCCTAACCTAGTTCTTCTATCTAAACCAAATTTATCATTTAAATTTAATTACAATAAGAAGAAAATATAGCATGTTTATAACTCTACATTTACTTGATAAAAACATACAAGTAAATTTGATCAACAACATATTAAACATGTAAGACATTTCATTTGTAGCAATTTACATAATTAAAACAACAAATGGAATAATACATGTTCCGGTAGCTTGGGTGGGGTGCTCCTTGCTCTGTTGGGATGCTCCTCCTAGCTACTCGACTGAATTTACCTCCCAACCAACTAAGAATGAATTCCTAGCCCATGTAACCTCCACACATACCCTAGCTCTATGAGCCAAAGTCCAACCAGTTGTACTGTGTCCAAGTTAAAACCAACACTCTCCAATAGATCCAGGTTTGAGTTCTCTCATTTTTCTCTCCATTCTCTCCCTTCTCCTTCTCCACATTACTCCTAAAATCAAAATCCTCCAATGCCAAAACAAAGACTAAGGATCTCCCCCCCCCCTCCCTCTTCTCCTCTCATCCTCCTTCCCTTTACGCCTCTTCCTCTCATCCACCTCAACCACTTACCATTAATGCCATGACTACCCCCTCATCCGTTTAATTTAATATTCTTGAATTTCCTTACCATATATTATCCAAAAGTAGATTTGAAAAGACACATTGGGAATAGAAATATGGATATTTACAACAATATGCCAAGGGGAGGAAAACTATTAATACTAACTAGGTGTTGCAGGATTAGACTGGCAGGGAGCACAGCACTTCCAATCAACTAGTAGATATGGGAACCAGACATTTTTCTCATATTTTAAAGGCACCTAGGGAAGCCTCTATAGCTGAGATATTCTGAATTGCAGAGGTATTTCCTATATTTGTAGAGGCTGAAGAGGTGGAGGCCTTAAATGAGCCTGTAATGTTAGGGGAAATGGAAGTTGCATTGAAATGCTTCAAAAGAGACAAGAGTTCGGGCCCAGATGGGTGGCCCATGGAATTCTACATTACTTTTCTTAAGCTCATTGGGCCTGATCTCCTTTTGGCCATAGAGGATTGCAGACTTTCTGGTAGGATGAATGAGGGGTTTAACTCGAATTTTCTAGCCCTTATCCCAAAAGTTGATAATCCTCTATCCTTTGATGACTATCAGCCCATTTCCCTCTGCAACTGTATTTACAAAATTATCTCCAAAATTATTGCTATGCGCCTTAAACCATTCTTATCCAAGATGTTATCCAAGGAACAATTTTCTTTCCTCAGCCACCGACAGATCCATGAAGCCATAGGGACTTCTCAGGAGGGTCTCCACTCGATCAAAAAAAAGAACAAAAAGTCTATTATCCTCAAGATTGATCTCTCCAAAGCCTTTGATCATGCAAGTTGGTCATATCTACAACTCATCCTTACTCATATCGGCTTCCCTCATTCTTTCATTAACTGGATCATGTGTTGCTTCACTTATGCATCCTATAGCATACTTATCAATGGGGCTGCATCAGGTTTTTCCATGTTGAGCAAGGTTTGAGATGGGGATTCCCTCTATCCCCTCTACTATTTCTTTTGATCATGGAGGGTTTAAGTAGACTGTTAATAAATGCTCATGCAGAAGGGTCTTTGGGAGGGGTTTTGATATCTGATGTGTCATATCTCTCTCATCTATTGTTTGTAGATGATGTACTTATTTTCTTAAATGGTTCTTTTTGTGATACCTATTGCTTCAAGAATATTCTATCACTATTTTGTAAAGCTATAGGTATGGAGCCAAATTTCAACAAATCCACCATCATATTAGTGTCTTGCCTCCAAAATGAGGAAAGATATGCTTTACAACAATTTGAATTCGTCAGACAAGAGTTGGAGTCTGGTCTCAAATACCTTGGTTTCAGGCTCAAGCCAAATGGATATCATATTGTTGATTGGTCTTGGCTCATTGCAAAAATAGAAGGTTGCATAAACATCTGGCAGCAAAGATGGCTCTCTAGGGCTGGCAGACTCACCTTGATTAAATCGGTGCTGGAGGCCATTCCGGTTTACTGGATGACTCTTGCCTGGATTCCAAAAGGTATTCTCAACAAGATTCAACAAATTTGTTGTAGATTCCTATGGCGGGGGGAAAATGTGGGGCGGAATTTTGCTTGGGTACGCTGGGACAGGATAGGGAAACCTAAGAAATGGGGTGGTTGGGGTATAAAGGACCTCCATAATTTTGCAAGGGCACTAGCAGCCAAGATGGGTTGGAAAATTATCAAGTCTGAGAGCTTATGGAAAGAGGTGGTCTATTATAAGTACATTCATCCACTATCTGTAATTGATTGGATTCGTAGACCCGACCAGTATTTATCAGGTGCATCGATTATTTGGAAGGCCATCTCACAGTCAATAAGCATCATCAAGGATGGCTTGGCGTGGCGTATTGGGAATGGTGAGCAGGTTAGATTAGGCACAAATGCCTGGTCTGGATGTGGGAATGCACACATTCTCCCTTTGGCTTTGCGACAATTCCTTTCAGTGTCTGGCATAACCCAGATTTCCCACATCGTTGAGGTCAGACATCCTTCCTGGTCTCCACAGTAATGGCTGGACTCTCGGGACCTTGGCATCCCGAATATATGGCGAAGGATATGGCGACAGTTTATACGAGCTCTAAAGGAATAAAATATCCGAATATCAATGCAGGATGATGAGATCATGTGGGCCTCAAAATCCAAAGGTCAATATCCCCCAAAGGACGGATATGTTGCCCTTATGTATGCACAGGATCGGGGAATACATGCTGGTGGTGGCACCCCCTATGGAAACTAAAATCTCCACACAAAACGCAGCTATTCATGTGGTGTATCCTTTTGAATAAAGTACCCATGGAGGTAAACCTTATGAGACGTGCCTTTCATGGTCCATCCAAATGTTGCCTCTGCCATAAAAATTTTGAGGATATCGATCATTTATTCCTCCACTGTTCAGTTTTTGTTCAAGTATGGACTCACATTACAACCTCTCTCAACATTACCAACAAATGGGAAGGCCCAAACATCGTTGATGCCTGGCACCAATGGTGGACCGAGGCAGCCACACAAAAAGCCAGAAACCTCCCTTTGATTGTTAGCTGGGGCATTTGGTTGAATAGGAATTGATATATCTTCCAAGATGCTCTGACCCATTTCCTGCCACTTATAACAATATTGTTTCCACTTATAACCTAATTCTGGATTATCCTGACCAACATCATACTCGGGTCATCACTCCTGAAGTCATAGACAAGAGCTCTCCTTGGGCTTATTTTAATGGTTCGGATCAGGCCGCGGGCTGTGGGAAGGGGGGTTGTGCTCCATATAAATGAACACATATTTTTAAAAATCAAAGTGGGTCTAGGGAGAGGCTCAAACAACGTTACAGAGCTCAGTAGCCTAAGACACCTCCTCATATTTGCTCGGGAACAAAACTGCCACAAGATTCAGATTTTTGGGGATTCACTGCTTGTTATAAATTGGATCAACTCTGCATATCATTGTCACTTGCACACACTCATGGGTTTACTGGATGAATTCATCACTCTAAAATCACAATTTGATTTTATTGTATGCTCTCACATATACAGGGAAAGGAATGAGGTCGTTGATCGTCTTTCCAAAGAGGTCACGCAACAAAACAGGGGGCAGTGGCTGATTCAGGAATTCAGAGATGGTGCCTTTTTCCAGTTCTTCCATCATCCATTCATCAAACTAGATGGAAACTCTTCGGAATGATCTACAAGATCATTCTTTTTAATTTTTCTTTTTGTTTATTTACAGCTCTGGATACTAAATGGACTATGTGTTTATCGTTTTATTTATGTAAATATTATGCTGATATTGTAAATATTGAACTATGACTGCACTGAAACCTGGTGACTGCATCTCATACATGTTGATGATACAACATGTAATTTTCTTATCGCTTTTTTCTTGGGGAAAAAATATGGATATGTAATTTTAGAAATTAATTGGATAAGACCGTATCTTATCCAAGAGTACATTTGAAAAGTCATCTTGGGAATAGAAATATGGATATTTAATTTAGAAATAAATTAGAAAAGACCATATCTTATCCAAAAGTAGATTTGAGAAAACACCTCGGGAATATAAATATAGATATTTGATTAAGAAATAAATTGGAGAAGACCATATCTTATCCAAAATTAGATTTGAGAAAACACCTTGGAAATAGAAATATGGATATTTAATTTAGAAATAAATTGGACAAGACCATAACTTATCCAAAAGTAGATTTTAGAAGACACCTTGGAAATGAAATAATAACAAATAATAAAAGTCATATTAGTAAAATAAAATTACAAATTCAAAAGTGTAGGTATATAACAATATTACTTAATAATTATAAGCCAATATTTGCAGGTTAATTAATCACTAATCAAAATTAGCCTAGTAGGATCACGTAGGGCATTACATTGAGAAGGATTATGCACAAATTAACAAAAGAAGTGAGAAGTAAATGTTGGAAAATGCAATGTGGCGGTTATTAATTCACATTTTCCTTTATCCTTAATAATTGCTTGTGAACTTTATTTATCTTCTTGTGTTTCCTTTATTAGATCTTTTTCATTAAATAATTATCAAGAGAAAAATAGTAAAGATAGAGGACACATAAATTAGGTTGCAATCTAGGGCAAAACCCCTCAAGGGGAAAAACCATAAAAATCTCCTATTTTTTAGAAACTGCTTCAAATGAGATAATCAAGACCCAAACCCTAGACCGAGTCCTCCTCCAAGTGCCAAGTCATCCCTCCAAGAATTCCTTCCAATCGGATCAGATCAACAAGGCTCAATCTAGTATCAGTCGGTTGCTAGCTACAACTTCAATCCCTGGCTTTGACCCTGCAACTTCGATCCTGTAGCTGTTGTAGAAACCCTAAGACAATTCTTCAAGAGATCCTCCTTTGATCAAGACAATATTTCCCAAGGTCAACAGAGTCAAATCAAAGTATTCACTCTTTCAGCAACTTGATCCTACAAGTTGATCTCCTATAATTCGGACCTACAATTTCGGCCTTCTTGGAAGTTGCATAAACCTTATATTTCACACGTGTGGGGGATATAGAGCCCAAAATAAACTTTTTCTCCTTCTTAGATTCTTATTGTCTTCTAAACCTTCACTCTCCCTTTATTGCCTCTCCCAACTTCAGATCGAACTTATTATTAAGAGATTGAACTTGTGTGAGTGAATGTGTCAAATGAGGTCGAAGGTGTCTATATTTATAGATTTTCCAAGGGGCCAAATTCTATCCTTTAAGCCGACTTGACACTGCCAAGGCCGACTTGTACTTTGGACATTTCCATAACCTTCTAGACTCAAAACAATTTTTTTTACAAGTTACATTTTGCCTAAAAGGATCTTATAAACATGATGTTGACTCTCTTAACCCATGACAATAAATGTTATGAACTTACAAACCTGAGAAGCATGAAGAACATGATTTTACCTGGAAGACCATCAATAAGAAGCATGAAACCCATGCTCTAAAATAATAGTTTTTTTTTCTTCTTTAGTTTGTTACATTAGATATACATATTGAAATGATTACAATAACAATTATGAAGACTGAAACTAGTTACATTTGCAACACTCCCTCTTAACTAGGGAGGTGTTCATAATTGTATGACTAGTGCAACATCATTCTCAAACTAAAGAGTTCTCCTAAGAAGAGTTGGATTGATAAGCCAACTATAACCATCAACATTATGACCAACATTGTCTTTGAGGCTTAACCTGACAAGCTCATTTTCAATCGAGAGCATTATGTTGGGATTCTTTACGTCTGATATTTCTTTACCTCTGAGGCACATACCCCATCTGTATGTTCACTAGATATGTCCTTTTAGTATTATTCCTATCTTGGATTTTTAACCCTTAAGCGTCGAAGAATATCAATCTTCTTCGACCACTCTTATCTTGGATACATGTCTTATTCTCAAAGTGTGTCGATACCTTTCATTTCTTGGATGGTTTATCCACAAGGAAACCATAAATTCGCATCCAATCCTCCACCATTATTTCTCCATAGCCTTCACTTAGACTCATCGTTGTTAGTCCTGGTCTAGTGCATGACACATGAATAATAGAATGCATAAGTGATGTTTAATCATCACTCCCTCTCAACTAGAGAGGATATCCCCATTCCCTCTTGATTAGGGAATAGATCCTTGCTCGTGTTAAGGAGACTCTTTTACTCCCTCACAAATCTAGAGGACATTCCTAACTTCCTTTTAAATTTTAAAATTCATAACCACAAGCTCTCTAGCTTGTTTCCATAAGAATACCAACTACTTGTTCTTTCATGAGATAAATCCATGGCTCCCTCTTTCCTTCGCATCTCATTATATCAAGCTTTCCTATTTCATGGGTATTGTGGAGCCATCTTATTCCCTTGTTCACAACTTTCATCTTTATCATTAATGAAGGCATTATTTTTACCCTTTTAGATCTTCAAGTTAATCATAGCTTCCTCATGAAAGTGATCTTTCCTTGTTTGAGCTCAAATTTCAAGTTATCTTCTCACACTACTACCTTTTAATCCCAAGATGAAAACATCTCTACTTCATTATTGCCAAATATCATATGTTGAGCTTGCCTCAACATTCTTCATATATTCCTAGAATATCCTTCTACATAACAAAACAATATTTTAACCAGATAACAAGCAAAAATTATTGCTATTAGACTTACCTCATCATGATGACCTTATCATTAAAGCATAAACATATTCATGGTCCATCTCTACAAGAATCTTCCTTCATCCATCAAAGTGCCCAAGGATCGAACTTGATTACCAAGTTACAATATTCTTTTAGATGTTGATCATTATCATATATATATATTCTAGTGAGAAAGTCTTCATCTTTTATTCACTCTAGAGTAAGTCAAATTCATCTTTTAGGCATCATACAACCAAATGGAAGATTCACTTGGCATGATTTATGACCAGCTTATTTTACAGTATTTTGTACATATGAATCCTATCCATGAGAAGAGTTACTTCAAATATGCATTCTTATGCTTTCATCCAACCATCTAGCTATTTAATCTTAATCCTTCAACTTGATCAAATGCATTCCTTCATCCTTCAAGAGTATTGTTTCCATTCTATATGGAATATATACTAGCCTTGTCATAATGCTTCTTCCAAGAACCTTCCAAAATGATGGTTCTTATAGGATTTTGATGATCCATCTTAGCAAAATGACTACCTCTAACATAATGTTAGATAATGCAGGGATGAATAATATGCAGAAAGGTCCAATCTTCTCAATTTTAAGGACTATATGATTCCTTCAAAGCAACTTAATCAGCTAGACTCTAAATATTCCATTATCACATGCTTCTATCTATGATGCCATACAAAAAAAACAATGCATGCTATTCTAAATGAAGGAAAGACAAATTTCAAAAAGAACCTCACAAAGAGGATATCTTTCTTAGTAGTAAAGATCTTTGACATTTTATTTCTTTGGCTTCTTCTCAGGTTCTCCCATTTCTTCAATTATTTGAGCTTTGTTTTTTTTCCTTTCTTTTGTTGTCCTGCTTGTTTGAACAATCCCTCTTTTATCTAGGTGGATATTCATGGCCACCCGCCTATTCCATTTAGACCCCCAACTCTGTTTCCTTTCAATTCCTTAATTCTAGCACAACTTTATATTTTTGGTAGTTTTTTGGGTCCTAAACTTTAGAAGCCATCTGCATGTCCTAAAAGATGTTTTCTGGGAAAAAAGGGACATCGAAAGAGTGCCAAATTTTGTTTCATATATTCTTTTTCTACCTCCTTGTGGAGATCTTCGAAACAAGGTATTATGTTAGCCAAATAGAGATCGTATTCCAAATTTATGACCTCAAGAACTTGGCGGTCCAACTTTCCCCAACGAGGCCAAAACTGTTGGTGCTTCATCTCCTAGGGGTTAGGGTTTCCAACTTCTCTTTATGAAAAAAAAAAATCCTTTGAGCCTCATTGTAACATAGTTTGTAACACATGTAGTCGTCACATCTCTTCTAAGAGATAAGCTACCATCACCCGAGCTAGTTTATTTCTATTTTGCATGTAATAATTTTCAGTAGTTGTTATTAATACATTGAAGTTCAGTTTTCATTAAGCTTTGTGTTTTTGTTTAAATCTGTATTTCATTTCGTTATAGCACAAATCTAGATCAATTGTGTCAAAGTTTTCTATTTTTTCTCTATTTTTTTGTGCATGTCCCCAACAAGGTTGTGGTATAAGGAGTTAGGACTTGAACTGGCTGAGCCCTTCCAAGACTGGCCTTAACGACCTTGATGACCTCCCATGGCAGAACAAAAAGAAATTTGATGGAGTAGGAGGCCCTTTCAAAATGTTGCTTGAAGAATCTCTCAAGTGAAAAAGGAACAAGATGATGGACAACGTTTCCCAAATCCTTCAACGAGTATCTACGGGTGAAGCATCTTCATCCAAAAACCATCTCTGAGGCCCCACCCACTTCAAGGTACAAGTTAACTTTGACATTCCCATATTTGAAGGCCAGATATATGTGGATGTCATAGATAAATGGTTAAATATTCTGGAAGGATATTTTTCGGTTCATAATTTTTCCAATAGGGGAAATAATACTTTTACACTCCTCAAAGTCTCCCCCCATGTCAAGGATTGGTGGGAAACTATTATGAGCTTAGGGATGAGAAGGAACGCTCACTATTTTAAACCATGCCTAATTGGAATTATTTCTAAGATGTTGCCATGGAACAATATTACCCTATCGGGAGCTATTAAGAGAAGTACAAAAATGGACCACACTGCAGTGGGGAAGGGACCAAGGTGTGTTAGAATTCACAAATATTTTGCATACCCTTGCAACGAAGTTGGGTATCAAGGATTTTGAGAAACATCTAGTACTCAAGTATTGCAGTTGTCTAAACAAATACATCTAGGACGAGATGGAGTTCCTGGACATCTCCTTGCTTGGCGCTACGTACCAGTATGTTGTCAAGATTGAGCAAAAATTTATACAAAGGAAGTGAGACTTTGGATCTGTGATTCTGAAGCAAGGAGAAGGCACCCCCAAATCACAGAACAAAGGACAGATCCAAGGTGGGGTGATCCAGGACAACCCATCAAAGTCACAAGCAAAAAATAACACCATGAAGATGAAGAAGGACATGGGGAAATGGTATGAGTTCCACAATAGCCCCACTCATAACACAAATGAGTGTTGTGCCAAGTAGTCACTGGCAACGGAGTTGAAACCTTCAGAGTCATATGCATGTCCTTACTCTGAGTTGGATCCCGGTAAGGGGACTGACAAGGGGAAGCAGATTATCTATGTAGAGCCTAATGCCACTATCGCCACCACCAAGGTCCATAAGATTGAGCCTGAAGATTCAGAGGAGGGGGGATAATCTCTTCCACTCACAGATGTGGGTGAAGCGTTCCCCACTGCAGTTCATTGTCGATAGTGGGAGCTAAAAGAACCTCTTCTCAACTGAGGTCATGAAGTGGTTGGACCTACTAACGACATCACACCCACAGTCGTACACCATTAGGTGGCTCCACCAAGGGCGAAATATCTACATCAACCAACAGTGTCACCTGCCCTACAACATCAAGCCCTTCATGGATGAGGTACTGTGTGATGTTGTTTCCCTTGAGGTTTGTGATATATTATTAGGCCAACCATACTTTCGGAATTTTTTTCTTGTGTATGAGTCCAGGCCTCACACTATTATAATTAATTTGGGTAGTAATTTATACAAGATACTGGAGATAGCCCCACCTACCGCCATTTCTTTGATCTCTCTAAAGCAATGCAGTAAGATCATCTCCCAAACCAAGAATTTTGTTTTCTTTCTTATTCACTCTCAAAGTAAGGGTAAGATCGTGGCCACATCCATGGTCCTGGGGAAGGGTTCCTCCATGTAACAGAAGCAGGTAGATAAGGTCGTGGAAGAATGCAAGGACATATTCTTCCCACCCACAGGGGTACCTTTGCGCTATCAGGTTAGCATTTGATTGATCTAACTCTCGAAGAACCTCTACCCAATAGGCCTATGTATCACTGCTCTTTTGTGGAAAACAAAGAAATCAAGTGGAAGATACAGGAGTTGCTGCAAAAAGGGAACATCTTACCAAACTCTTCACCTTGTGGGAGCCCGATTGAACTCATACAAAACAAAAATGATACCTGGAGACTCGAATTGATTATTGGGAACTAAATAAAATCACTTTTAGGAACAGGTATCTAATCCCATATATTAATGACCTTCTTGACCAGCTCAAGGGGGCCAAGTACTTCAGCAAGATTGATTTAAATTTTGGTTATCACCATATTCCAATAGAACCCACAGATGTATGGAAGACCACCTTCAAATCCAAGAGGGGGCCTTTTTGAGTGGTTCGTCATGCCTTTCAGGTTGACAAATGCACCCACCACTTTTATGAGGTTGATGGATGATATCTTGCAGCCCTTCACCAACTCGTTTGTGGTTGTCTACCTAGACGACATCCTCATCTTCAATATTTGGGAAGAGCACTTGTAAAAATTCTGCAAATCCTTCAAACCCTCTAACAACAAAAACTATAAGCCAACTTGGAGAAATGTACCTTTGGCGTGAGCCAAGTCTAATACCCATGTTACATCATTGATGAGCAAGGCATGCATGTGGATCTAGCTAAGGTCCAAGTCATTCGGGATTGTCTAGCCTGCCCACTCTAACAGAGCTTCACATCTTTGTAGGCCTTGCAAATTTTTATCAGAGGTTCGTGTTGGGATTCTCTCATATCACTTGGCCTTTGAGTCAAGTTACCGAGGGAGGAGCGAAAGCAAACTTTTTATGGTTTAAGTCCCAACAGAAATTGTTCATTGAGCTAGAGCACCACCTTTGTTTTGCACCAGTACTCATATTGCCAGACTTGCAACAACCATTTGAAATTGAAACAAAAACCCTTGATTGTGTCATTGGTGTCGTTCTTACCTATCAAGGGCATAAGGTTGCTTATCGCAATGAGACACTTTCCGATTCAATTTGGAAATACCCCACCTATGATAAAGAGATGCATTCCATCATGTAGGCTTGTCGGCAATGGAAACATTATATTCTGGGGAAGGAGACGTTCGTCCACACAAATCACCAACCTCATCAATTTATACAGACACAAGGGAAGTTGTAGAACAATTGGCATCAGAAGTGGTCCACATATCTACAACAATTTCATTTGAACATTAAATACAAGAAGGGAAGAACCAATCATGTTGAAAATTGCCTCAGCCAACCTCCGGATGTAGCACTGACCATTGTTCTCAACTCTTATGTCCACGAGACCTCTAGACGGCTAAAACTATATACAAATGATCTAGAGTTCACCACCACACACCAAATGCTAGTGGATGGCAAGAAAGTACCGTACTTCCACCTCCATGAAACATTATTTTTCTACCTAGGCCATCTTTGTGTTCCTTCAAGCAAGCATGCCAAGATGATTTTGAAAGTGCACTACAGTCGAGTCGCAAGACACTTTGGTGTGGAGAAAACCATAGCAATATTGCAGAATTATTTTTATTGGCCAAAACTCTCATAAGATGTTGGAAAATATTTCAGATCTAGCACTATCTGCACCATCACCAAGCCAACCATCAAGAAACAAGGCTTGTATAACCATCTGTCTACTCCTAGTCAACCTTGGGAATCCATATCCATGGACCATCTATCTAGCCTCCCTCCTACCAAGCATGGTAATGACTATGTATTTGTGGTCATGGATAAATTTTCTAACATGGCTATATTGACAGCCTGTCAAAAGAGTAACACAGCAAAGGACACTATAAAACTCTTCTTCAAACGAGTATGGGTGCATTTTGGGATATCGCGGACCATTATATCAGATCGGGATAATAGGTTCCTTAGCACATTTTGGTCGAGCCTCTGGTCATTATTAGAAACCAAACTCACCAAGTTGAATGTATTCCATCCCCAATACATCCCCAGACTGATGGCTAGATAAAGGTTGTCAATAAGATGATAGTGCCAATAGGGCATGTGTACAACTCCAAGAATCCACGAACATGGGATGAGATCCTTCCCTATGTGCAACACAAGAACAAATCTCTCCATATATTGATTGGACACAACTCCTTTCAAGTGGGTATAGAATTTCAACCATTGTGTCCAATTGATGTTGCCATGCCTCATGTGACTACACAAGCAGAATCATCACATGTACAGTTTGAGGTTGATAAAACAACGAGTTTTATTGAATGCATCTAGCACATCCACTAGAAATTTCTTGACATCTTAGATAAAGCCAATTCCAAGTACAAGCAATGGCATTATCAACATCGAGTGCCATTTACTTTCAGGTGGACAACAAAGTTTAGTTACATTTGCAGAAGACCGTCATGTCGGAGTACATCGGAAGCTCAAACCAGTTTATATAGGCCTTACACAATTACCAAGGTTTTGTGAGAAAATGCTTTCGAGCTCAACATTCCCCCATTCCCTGGCCTGCATCCAATGTTTAATGTGGACCGCCTTTAGCCATACTTCCCACCATTGTTGGACACATTAGACATTGCCGAATAGTTGACACCAATAGAGCTCAACCCAGACTACATGGAACAAGACACAACTGATTAGATCATGGACACACAGATCAAGAAAATTTTCCAATAGAGGATCCAACTATAATGGGTTGTCAAATTTGGCCAACTCCTGCACCAGGGCAAGTGGCTCACTAGGGACCAAGTTCAGCAGAAGTTTCCCCATCTCATGGAGGTTCTCAACACAATGGGGACCATGGCTTGGGCGGAGGACTAATCCAGGAGTATATTGATGGTTACCCGCTTATTCCACTTGGACCCCAACTCTGTTTCCTTAATTCTAGCACAACTTTCTATTTGTGATAGTTTTTCGGTTCCTAAATTTTCAAAGTCATTTTGAGGTCCTAAAAGATGTTTTCTGGGAAAATAGAGAGACTGAAAAAGTGTTATAAGTTGTTTCACATGTACTTTTCTTTCTCCTCTTGGATATCTTCAAAACAAGTTATTATGATAGTCAAACAAAGATTGCATGCCAAATTTACGACCTTGGGAAGTTGCTAGTCCAACTTACCCCAACAGGGCCAAAACCTTCATTAGAAAGAGGCCAAGTCCTCATCCTTCAATTTATTTATTTTATATAGTTTATTTCTCAAAGACATATTTTCACCTAATGTACTTATAGAGTACAAATTTACTAGCTTGTCATGCATAGCTTTAAAGGTCTCAAAATAGCAACAGATGGAACAAGATGATCCTGAATGGACTCAACAATGATCCTTTATGCTCGTACTTCCCCTTTCTTGTATTTTGGTAGATCTTGAGACTTGTCTTTTCTAGGTTCAATAATTTTATCGAGGACATATTCCATTACTTCATGTTCAGTAAGTGTCAAATCAATCCTTTTCTTCCATGCTAGGAAATTTGTTGAACCAATGAGATTATTGCTTTTCTTGCAGAAAGAACCCATATGACTTCTAGATTTAGACATAGAGTAGAAATATGATACTCACTTGTCAATCATGAGTATTCCTTCTTTGATGATGTCTCCAACTATCTCGAGGCTTCCAAGACCTTTAAAGAGGCTTTAATGATGTCCTGAAAGATGTCTACTAGGATACTTTCAGCAACAACTTCAAAGAGTAATGAATGATACCAAGATTCCTTGATGTTTCCTTTAAGGATGTATTCCAATGAGCCTTTAAATAGATCTCCTTTGATGAGAGCTTTATTTAGCCTTAATGAGAGATTTCCCTTGGCAAACCCTTCTTTATGTCCACAAGATGATCTTCTTAGTTGCCTTATCTTATTCACCTTAGCTCTAATACCATGTTAGAAAATGCAATGTGGCAGCTATTAATTCAGATTTTCATTTATCCTTAATAATTGTTTGTGAACTTTATTTATCTTCTTGTGTTTCATTTATTAGATCTTTTTCATCAAACAATTATCAAGAGAAAAATAGCAAAGACAGAGGACACATAAATTAGGCTCCAAGCTAGGGAAAAACCCCTTAAGGGGAAAACCTAGAAAAATCTCTTCTCTTCTTATAGAAATTGCTTCAAATGAGGCCATCAAGACCTGAACCCTAGAACAAGTCCTCCAAGTACCAAGTAGCCATCCAAGAATTCCTTCCAATATGATTAGATCAACAAGGCTTAATCATGTATCAAAAAACTTCTAGTTACAACTATGATCCCCAGCTTCAACCCTAAAAATTTGATCTTGTAGTTGTTGCACAAACCCTAAGACAGTTCTTCAAGAGATCCTCCTTTGAGCAAGATAATATTCCCTAAGGTCAACGAAGTCAAATCAAAGTACTCGCTTTTTCACCAACTCAATCCTACAACATGAACCCCTATAATTCGGACCTGCAATTTCGACATTCCTGGAAGTTGTAAAAACCATATATTTTGCACGTGTGAGAGAGATAGAGCCCAAAACAAACTTTTTATTCTATTGTTGGATTCTCCTTATCTTCTATACCTTCACTCTCCCTTTCTTGCCTCTCACAGCTTCAGATTGAACTTCTTCTTGAGAGATCGAACTAGAGTGAGTGAATGTGTCAAATGAGGTCGAAGTTGCCTATATTTATGGCCTTTCCAAGGGGTTGAATTCCCTCCTTTAGGCTGACTTGAAGCTACCAGGGATGAATTGAATTTTGGAGGTTTTCATGACCTTCTAGACTCAAAATAAAATCTTTTACAAGTTACATTTTTCCTAGAAGGGTCTTATAAACATGATGTTGACTCTCTTGACCCATTACAATAAATCTTATGACCTAACAAACCCTAGAAGCATGAAGAACATGTTGTTACCTATAATATCGTAAATAAGAAGCATGAAACCCATTCTTTAAAATAATAAATTTTCTTTCTTTTTTGTTTGTTAAATAAGATATACATATTGAAATGAGTACAATAACAATTATTACATTTTCAACAACAAATAATAAAGGATGCACTCATTGTTTCATCAATGGATTGATGATACACTGAGACTTCCTAAAAACAATTTATCAAAGGTTATGCATTTAGCATTGAAAGAAGTTATTTCCAAAGCAAACCAAGCATATATAACCTTTTTGTGGATGATAATAAAAAATATGAGTCTTAGATAGATCTGTTATATCGAAGGATATTTCACTAGAAATTCTCTTTTGATAATATAGTAGAATGCATAGAGAACTAACTTAGGGACTTTTGAGATTGTGTGTGTGTGTGTGTGTGTGTGTGTGTGTGTGTGTGTGTGTGTGTGTGTGTGTGTGTGTGTGTATAGGCTTTATTGATTGTCCTTATCATTAATTATGTTTCGTTCAAACTTGCAACGAATTTACAATATCAACTCATCAAGCAAGAGTGTTTATCCACTCTTTATCCTCATCATGATAATTATAACTGCATAGGATTTTATTTCAATAAGAATCCAAATTAATTAATACTCTACAAGACAATGATAATCTGATCCTAACATAAACATTGTTTCACACAAACTTTTTTATGTCATGCCCTTTCATCTCATCTTCTCTTACGAGAATTTTAAATACTTACTGCTCATTGTTTTGATTTATATTATTTCGTCAAATTTTTTTGATACCTTTGTAATGTGTTATTCCTTTTGATATCTAGTTAGGTATGCTTTGATTTCATTTTGATTTTAGGTTTGTTTTGTCTTTCTAATAAACTCTTATGGGGAACTTTACAACTAAATGGGGATCTTTGATTGGTCCAACATCAATAGGTGATTCAAGGAAATATTTTCTTTGTCATTTGCATATTTACCTTAAAGGGACATCTTCATTGTGTTCTTACTATTCTCACATTAACTCTTTTCCTCTAGAGGAACATTATCTTTTTGAACTAATAGGGTTCATCTTTTCAAGGAAAAAAAATGTCTTGAGTCTAACTCAATGAATCCCACCCATCCCACCACTTCACAAAATAGCCTCTGAACTGATAGTTGTAGGGAAGGATGATGGGATCATAATTTCATAAGTATTATATCCATTTCCTTTAAAATCTCTTGTACCATCCCACCCCTTTACCCAACTACATAAACATGGTTTACAAATATGTTTATCAAAAGGGTGACATAAGAGGGTAAGAAAACATGGGAAATGCAAACAAACTCGTCGAGGTATTGAACAGATTTGTTGATAACGGAGCTATGCTCGTGCAGTACCAAGACAACTTCGTTGGGGCACTGAATAGACTTGCTAGCAGTGAAGTGATGTTGGGTAAAGAGGACCATTTATATCAATTGATATATACTTTCTCTAAACTTCCTATATGTACCTCTTTTGTTTCTCACGTGAGATAAACATGAAATTAAATATTTCCCTAAAACTTGGATTCATGGTTCTAGACTCGGTTTGTATCAAGCACTTATCTTTTCAGAGCCGATATCACTTGATCTATTACTGTGATACCCATGGGAAATGTTTTGACATTTGAAGACTTCACAAAATTCATCACTTCGTCCTTTTGGTAAATTTGAACCCGTTACCCTTTAAAACCTAAGATAATTGTTTCTTCCCCATGAGTCACCAATTGTTGTGGCAAAATTATGGGGACCTCCATGTTAAATATTAGAAAACTCCCTTATTTACTGGCATCTTAATGGTTGATGATTTCTCTAATATTTATTGCTTAGATTTTGAACTTTTGTTTTGGCATATCCTTCATTATGTCTGTTGTGATTGTAATTTTGCTTGCTTGATGGTTTCCCTCACTTTGCTACCTTTCGCATTCATGATTACACTAATCACAAGAAATAATGTGGCACCTTTGGTTGCCACATCATCTCGCATTATACATTGGGTTTTGCTTGTCATTTAATTCATCGCTTGGGATATACCTGCATCGAAAAACGAGGTAAACCATTAAACATTGTAAATAGACAAAGAAATATTTTTATTGTTTTGTAAATTGTAATGATTATAAGTAATGAGATTTTAAACTATGCACTAATGATATATATAGATTATAAATAATTATAATACATTAATATATAAATATATTCTCACATAATATATAAATAATTTACATATTAAAATTAATATACCATGTTAATAATAATATTATTAAAACACAATATTGTATATAGATTTATATTATACAAAAACATTATATATATATATTATACAATCCATATATTGTAAATATATAAATGAAAACTGTAAATATAATATATTATATATTGTAATATAAACATAATAAATAAATAAAATTGCATATCTAATTACTCGAGCCCATAACAAGCCAGAGCCCATAAGCACTTAAACCAAGCTCCAAGGTGCAACATAGCCTTCCCCTAGTGCACTCAATCACAACCATAGCACTAAGACAACACAACAACCATACAACCAAGGACTTCTTCCTTTCCTCATTTTGGAGAGGAGTTGCTTACACTATGTGGTGCTTTCAACTTAATTATTTGCAATGGTCTAGATAGATGGAAAAGGTCTAGGAACTTCACTTTCAACACATACGATGGGGCAAGTGTCGTTGGCTATGTGATTTGTTCACAAAGATTGATAGAAAAGATAAACGAAGTTAAGATTGGAGAGCGTATTTGGGACTTAAAATCAGACCATAACCCAATTTATATAAAGTTATCATGGTTAGAAGAAAGTTAGCAGGAGGAAAACCCAATGCTCTCAGCAATATTTATCAAGGGGAAAAATTCTTCTAGCACAAGAAAAGTGTACTATCTTCAAGACAATGTTAGAGAGATTAATTCATAAGGATAAAATTGGTGTCAAAAGCTTCAACAGTCATGAGTTAATAGATATAATTCAAAGTGCACTTGAGAAGAGAAGAAAAGCAAAAAATAGGAAATTAGAATCAAATTGTTTTCTTGTAAACGTTTGGTTTGATGAAGAATGTAAAATGGTAAGGAGAACCTTGAAAAAGGCATGCAAGAAAAAGATGAATGTAAATTTATATAAGCAGATACTAAAAAGGAAAAAAGATGAGTTCATGCAAACAAAGTGAGAAGAGTTAATATACCTAGGCAAGAATAACCCAAAGCTTTTCTGGCAAGAACTTCAACCAAGGAAGAAGCAAATCGAAAATAATATTATAGCCAATAAATGGTTTAAATATGCAAGAGAACTCTATGAGAAAGAATCAGAGGCAGTGCCTCCCCCAGGATCAACACAACTGCAAAGCTCTTCACGTTACAGGAGGTGGAGGTTGGAATTAAGAAGTTGAAAAAAAGAAAGGAAAAGGACTTGGTTGAACTTCAGACAGAGTATCTAAAATGGGGAATGATCACTCTTGCACCACACATCATGGAAATATTCAACAACATCATTCAACAAGGATTCCCAAGAGACTAGACAACTAGCCTAGCAATACCCCTTTTTAAAAGTGAAGACATTAATAATCCTTCCAATTATAGAACCATTATGATCAACCCTTTGTTTGCAAAGCTTTTCAGCAGCATGGTAGAAGATAGAATCAGTAAGTGGGCAGAAGTAAAAGAAAAGAGGGCAAAAGGACAAGTGGGTTTTAGGCCGCAACATTCTACAGTGGATCATGGTATTACATTGAGATGCATTATTGAAAAGGTTTGGGAGGACAAAGAAGAAGTATTATGATGTTTTGTTGACTTCAAAAAGGCATTTGACACAGTCCTTAGAGATAAGTTGTGGTGTAGAATGGAAGAACTTGAAATTTCTTTGCATCATAGAGTTGTTGTCCATAGACTTTATGAAGAGGTGAAAGTCAAAATTAGAACCTCAATGGGTATTTCAGAAAGCTTTAGAAGTGACATTGGATTTAAGCAAGGTTGCCCTCTATACCCTACTCTTTTTGGTTTATATATTGATATAGTAGAAGAGTGGCTAAATCTGCAAGGCGGAGATGGTGTTCAGTTGGGGGAGTTTGTGATAAAGCTTCTTTTATATGTTGATGATCTTGTATTTATTTCTAAATCGACCCATGGATTGTAGACGCAGCTATATGCTCTTAAGCATTTTTGTAAAGCAATAGGGATAAAGTCAATACTAGCAAGACCAAAATAATGATTTTCTCTAATAAAAGGAAGCAAAGCCAGCATATGTTCTTCTTTGAAGGCAACATTCTTAAAGAAGTAAATGAGTACAAGTGCCTCGGGATTGATTTCAACATACATAAATAAGAGAATTTTAGGAGGGTGGAAAGCATTATATGCTCTTCAAAACAGATGTAGAGAGGCAGAGTTATGGGATTGGAAAACCGTTAAAGTGCTTTTTGGACTCCTAGTTTGTCAAATGATGCTATATGGGTGTGAATTGTGGGCTAGTAGCACCCCCATCTCAAAATGGAATCAAATTGAGAAAATCCAAAAACACTTGATCATGAGCAAGTTCAAAATAAAAAGTTCGCTACCTTATGAGATAATGTTGAGTGAAACAAGATAAACTCCCATCGAAGCAATTGCTATGGTGTGGCTCATAAAATATCTAAAAATAATTGAGCAAATGGGAGTAGGTAGATGGCCTAATGTTATCTTCAATGGAAGCATGAGTGAAAGAAAGAAAACATGGATGAGACAAACCCACACATGGATGCAAAAATGGAATATCTACCTCAATGCATGTCTCACAAATAGCAAAGAGCTAAAGAATTTTGTTATGGAGAAGTTTTTTAAACGGGTATGGGGAAAAGAGTTGGGTAGAAAGAAGAAGTATTACATTTAGGAATTCAACCCTACGTGTGATCTACAACAAAAAAGAGTTCATTGGAGCAAGCATTCCATGGAGGACAAAGGTTCTTATTGCTCAATTAAGAACCAAGTCACATCAAGTTCGGTGTGAAACAGGATGGTGGAAAAGGCCTAAAGAAGCTTGGGAAGAACGAGTGTGTACATTTTGCACGTAAAAAACCAATAATCCCATAGACTATTTTTAATACGTTAAAATATCATTTCTTATCATAAAAACCATGGCATATATAAACAAAAACAACCTCATTTGTGCCTTACATGTCGGATATTTCACTCCAAACCAGAAAGAAAAATATATATATAAACAATTCCGTTTCCGCCTACAGATCGGATATTTCAGTCCAAACCAGAAAAAAATATACAAATAAAACTTATCCCTTCACCATACGAGTGTCAAATGTCGGTCATCCAATCTGTCACTCCACTCACTTCTCGATTACAACACCAAGCACCATTGAATCAAAACGTCGATTGCATGTGGGGAAAGTAAAGCAATGAAAAATTCACTTGCTGCCACATTATTTCGTGTTGTGCTGAAATTTTATTGACTATCGAATGATGATCCGTCCTTTAATTTTGCAGGTGAGCGAATTCCGATGGAGGAGGATGAAGATTACACGGTGGTCACCATAGATTCGACCGCCGCCCTTTTAAATTCCTTTGTTATATATAAAGCGGGAAGAGTCGAAGGGTTATTTAGTTATTGATTATTGATATGATCCCTCGCTTAATTGGAATTTATTTGGCCTCCCCGGTGCTGTGCATTATATGAAAAGATTTGCTATGTCCATGTATTCTCGGAGGAGCCCGAGCCCGAGCCCGACCTTTTTTGAAACCTACGTTTTCAACGCTACGTTGGGCTGACCTTTTTTGGTCCCTACTTTTCCATGTCAGCCCAGGCACGCCATTTCATTCTATTTTCATTCCTCCTCTGGCTCACATGCAATGTCCACTGCCCAACTAAAACTCTCCAGTTGCCATGCTGGCACATCATATAGGAAATATTTGACCGCAGAATGTGGGAAGTTGATCCTAATGTTAGATTAGATTTGTTGCCTTATCCAATCACGCCCAGCGGATTTATGTGTTTGTCCATACTCATCTCCAAAACCAATTGGTATTACCAAATTTTACATTTGATCATTCATCCAAATCGAAACCCACACTCTATATTTATGCCCAAATTTCGAATAATGAGTTCTAAAGTTTGAATCGTTGTGACTAACACTAATTTTTTCTAACGCTTTAATTAATTGTGTTTTGCAGGGATTTGGTGTGGGGTCACTCCAAGGTCTCGCAATGAAATATTTACAACTTGTGGATGCATATCACAACCGGTTGCTGCGATCAAATAAGGAAGGAACAAAATACTGCTTTTTCTTCTGAAAGAAAAAAGGAAGGAACAAAATTGTGTAGTAGGTGAAATCCGCTTCCAAGGAAGATGGGATGAAGGATTCCGATCATTGGACTTCTTTTGGGATTCCAATTCGAAAGATGGAGAGAAGTAATTGGAGTTGGTGGCAGCGCTCATCTCATCTCATCTCAAATCAATTAAAATGTATGTCACGAAGCACTTGGACTGATAATTGGAAGCCAAATACACCTGTCAAAGATCTGAGCAAAACGATTACAAAAACCAGCGATGTTTCCAAGTTTGGCCTGGATTTTGTCTAAGAAAAAGAATATTGTAATGCCAATTTTGGATTAAACTCGGTGCTCAGAACCAGCAATTTCAGTAAGAATCTTTAGAGGAAGTTGAAAGATCTCATACAAGAGAGGAGAAGAGTCTTATTTAAATAGGGAGCCTGCTTTAGACAAAGGGTTACAAATCCGTATTAAGGGACTGTAGAATAGAATCTATTGCCATTATTATTCGACTTCTGTAGCCTGAAAGAGAGCGGGAATACGGTAGACTGGGAGAAACAATTGCATTTCTGTAGTTGTTCTTTAGTAGCTTGAGAGGGGGGGAGAGGGAGGGCGAGGGAGAGGGGGAGTTTCATCCTCTGTAATTGCATATGAGCTCGATGCTCCTTTTTAATTAAGACTGTTTGATGAATGATTTAACGCTATTATGGATTTCTTCCTTGGCAGAATTGTATTAGTTTGCAACCATTATTTTCACAGGGATTCGTAAGTGACAATTTTATGTTTATTATATTCGTGGTTAGACTTTTTACTTCTATGGTTTTAACGTTGGATGAATTCATGATTGTTGCGCTACTGTAGTCACTTGTGAATTCATAATTGTTGCGCTACTGTAGTCACTTGTGAATTCTGCTGGTAAACAAACAAACAACTACATGTTGCATCAATGAACCTCTGCATGTGAAACTTATTTCTGGTTTGATAATGAAGCTAAAAGCGAACTAATACTTTTATATCCCTTCATCCTTAACATCATTTTCTTTATGCTTACGATCCCCTATCATCTTTAACATAACATCAGTACTCACTGCCAATTGAGGCAGCGAGAATTCTTTACAAACTCTTGAGCTCTTCCCGTGTATGGAAGTCATTACAGTGTCAACTAAAAGAGAACTACTGTCCCTCAAGCATCCCTTTTTTTTCATCCTAGCATTTAGTCATTTGCATTATAGCATAGGCTTGTACTTGCATTGCATTGCATTGCATGTGTATTTTTTTCCTCTTTACATAAAATCCTTTTTGTATTTATTTTATTTTATTTTATTTTATTTTATTTTGTCTTTCCTGTCTTTTTTCTTAGAAGCAAATACTTTTGTTAGCTTAATTGAGCTGTCGTATGAATCGACCTTTTTGCTTCAACTTAATCCTTCATTCAAGCAAATACCTTAATTGAGCTTTCCTCTTTGCTTCAACTTAATCCTTCATTCAAACCACTAAAGATGGAGCAAATACCTTTGTTAGTTTAATTGAGCTTTCCTTTTTGCTTCAACTTAATCCTTCATTCAAACCATTAAAGATCAAATTAAAAGAATTTTATATTTTTTTCCTCTTTGCTTCAACTTAATCCTTCATTCAAACCACTAAAGATGGAGCAAATACCTTTGTTAGTTTAATTGAGCTTTCCTTTTTGCTTCAACTTAATCCTTCATTCAAACCATTAAAGATCAAATTAAAAGAATTTTATATTTTTTCCCATATAAATTTGTGCCTTTTATATCATTGTGAGTGAGCAACATTTAACATTTACAACTGGTACTCTATAACATTCCATTGTAAAATTAATTTAATTATTTAATTATATTTATTTAATATTATAATTAATAACATTAACTCTTACATAAATTAATATCCTATATATAATAGTATAGTAATTAATATATATATATATATATAATAGTATAGTAATTAATATATATATATATATAAATAATATTAATAAACTATTATTATATAATAATATTAAATAGTTAAATATTAATATAGTAGTAATATATATTAAAATAATCACGTTCTTAGTATTTAAATTACTTTGTAAAAGTAGTTATTCTTATTATAATAAAGATATTTTTAAGTAGTATATTTACAATATTATATATTAGATATATTCTTTAACATTAATAAAATATTATTATATAATAATATTAAATGGTTAAATATTAATATAGTAGTAATATATATTAAAATAATCACATTCTTATTATATTATAGTATTAAAATTACTTTGTAAAAGTAATTATTCTTATTATAATAAAGATATTTTTAAGTAGTATATTTACAATATTATATATTAGATATCTTTTATTAGAATATAGTAGTATTAGATTCATTATATTATATAATATTATGAATATAATAGTAATTAATATTATATTAAAGTATATGTAGTTAATATTAGAATAAAAATGCATTAGTATTGTATCATAGTTCATATGAGATCTATATGGTATTAGGTATATTGATACATAGCAACATACATAAATACTAACATAAATTTATATTAATATCATATAGGATATATTAATATAGGAACAATATATGAAATCTATATTAGTATATATTAGTATCTAATATAACATTAATATTAATGTAGCATTAATATCTACTTAACATAGTATTATATAGGGTTAACATTAGTATTACCTTAATGTAGTATAGTGGGATTAGGTTAGATTAACACATAAATTTAGGCTAGGTTAACTTTAAGTTAATCTAAATGAGCAGGTAACTAGACCTAGTAGAATTAGTTGAAACCACCATTTCAAATGGAAAAGAGTCTGATTTGAAGTCTTGACTAGGTGGTTTCCTCGTTGTTTGTGAGGTCATTTTTGCTTATCAACAAAGTCAAAAAGAGCCAAAAATAATTTATTATGAGTTAAAAGAAAATGTATTTGAGTAATGTCCCATTGGACATTTGTAAAAAAAAAAAAATGAATTTTATGTTGAATGATTAGTCCACAAGATGACCAAATCGGCCTGGCCCTCCAAAGTGACACCTATTCGACCCTCCTAGACAACTATATAGAAGAGGCAATTCGACCTACTTGGAGCACACATTGACAACATAACAAGAATGACATCTAACCCAAGTGAAGAAAAAAGAGAAATCTGAGTCAAAAGAGAGAGAAGACGAAGTCAAAAGCAAAGAAGAATATTCCCTTTTCAATGAATTGTTTACTAGTACTAGCTCGCATGTGTGTAAGGATGAATTTTCTATGGTAGATGCAAAAAATTCTAAGGTAGTTATAGGTCAAATTTCAGCCCCTTGTTGCAGGGTTGAATTTCAAAAATTTGACCAAATTTGGAGCAATTTGACGAGTGTTATATATGACTTTGGAGGTGACTTGGAGGAGGGTTAGACTTGGTATCTTGGTGATAGTTTGGTCTTGGTCTTGGTAATGGATATCTCTCATTCTGATATGATTCTATAAGAGAAATATTGTTGGGTTTTCCCCTTGTGGGTTTTTCCCTGGCTACTAGCCTAATTTTGTTGTCTCTTTGCCTCTTTGTGATGTTTATATTTTCCTAAAAAGATTAAACATTTGTATAATTTCTTGATGAAGAAGACATAATAAGTAATAAGAGAACATATAACATTCACAAGTAATTATCAAGAAGATAAATTAAGTGTTACACCTTATCACACTTGATTTCTCAACATGGTATCAGATTTAAGGTGAATGAAGGAAGCTTGAAGATCACAATCTATTTAAGACACTGTTGTAGCAACTCTCTATGAATGCCATAGCCAAGGAAGGAAGCTTGAAGACATCCTCGGAGATATTCTCGAAGCAACTTTCTCTCTTAGTTACAAGTAAGTAATCTTCTATTCTATATGTCTAATACTTCTAATCAAATGGCATTTATTTGCAAGGAAGGCAACAAGCTTAATGGAGCATCCAACTTCAAAGCTTGGAAGAAGAGGATGGATTTAGTTCTTAAAGAAAATGAAATCATGCAATTCGTTGAAGGTAATGTTCCAATACCAAATAAGAAAAATGCTCAAGAAGTGGCCAAATACAATAAGGGATATATTAGAGCTCAAAGGATTATCTTTATGTCCATCAAAGATCATCTCATTTCTTTTTGTTTCAGATTTTTCTACATCCAAGGAAATTTATGACACATTGGTGAAATTATACTCCATCAACACAACCGGTAAAAAGATATATCTAAGAAATCAGCTCTATGGAACAAGGATGTCAAAGGAAGAGAACGTGAATTCATACATTATGAAGATATCAAAAATCAAAGATCAACTTTAAGGGCTTGGTGAAACCATACCTGACTCTAAGTTGATCACTTATGTAATGAATGCTCTACCTCTAGCTTGGGACGATTTTGCAGGAGGCATCTATGTGTAGTGTCCCACCTTGGAAAGGTTAGTTTTGTGACACTTAGAGAGGATGATTTTGATGTAGTGATATAGTATTATGCATGGTAGATTTATGTACATGCTTATATGTTATAGACCTAGTTTGGGTCATCTGGTTGTTATGTGCTTATGATAATATATATTGTTGTGTGTATAAGAACTGATTTTGGTTAAGAGCATATTATCGACATTTTCTCTTTTGGTATCCTAGTTTGGACATAGGTTTATGACATGGATGGTGATTCAGGAATGAGACACATAGATCCATGGATGATCATGGTTATGTGGAACATATGGTTAATTATGATTTATGGATGATACATGATTTATATAATTATATATATTTAATCTTGTAATGAGGAAGATGGGTAGGGGACATGGTTATTTCCAAACAAGGATGCTCACATTATAAATGATTGTGGAAGTCTTGATACATTATTTTTATGATTATATATGATTAATCTTGAATTGAGCAGGATGTCATAGGGGACCTGCTTATTTGCAAATAAGGATGCTCAAATTATAAATGATTGTGGAAGTCATGATACAAGATTTTTATGATTATATATGCTTAATCTTGTGTTGAGTAGGATGTGACAAGGGACGTGGTTATTTGCAAACAAGGACGTTCAAATTATAAATGGTTGTGGAAGTTGTTTCTCTAGAACCAAAATAGTTGTGGAAGTCATGTACAATCTTTGGTAAAATGTGAATAAGTTAATTATGAAATTCATTGATTCCTTTGATCTATGAGATTGTGATGTGTGCAGGTCTTGGAACAAGGCCTTACCTACGAACGATCAGATGGGTATGAGCTCACGATCAGTACCTTAAGGTGAACCGTGGAGTTTCAAAGCAAAGTAGATGAGAAGCCATGGAAATTAGGGTGCAGAGTCCTAAATCCATGAAAGATAAAGATGTGGAGTCTTGGATCTATAATAAAAGGATTAGGGCGTGGAGTCCTAAATCCATGAAATATAAAGATGTGGAGTCTTGTATCTATAATAAAATGTTTAGGGCACGAAGTCCTGGACATTTAAAAAGATCGAGGTGTGGAATTTGGGATCTTTAAAGTAGATCAGGGCATGGAGTCCTCAATCTACTAAGGCACAAAGATGCATGCAATAGGGGTGCAGAATCCCTATTCTCCGGAAGAAAAATACCATTTATGGGCAGCTCAGGGATTAATTTCCTTAATAAAACATATTTTCTAACAATCCTAGAGTGACTTTATAAAAATAGAACGTCATGTCTAGCATCTCAAGCATGACTTTCCAAAAATAGTAAATCACCTTGCATAAATTGGTAATCAAGTATAGTTGAAGGAAAACCACTTAACTTATCATTAATCAATCCTAATAGTTCAATCTCAACTTAATCCTCAATATTATTAATATTATTATTATCTTTTATGAGACTATGATATTATTATTAAAAGGGAATTAAAAGTCACCTTCATATCCTCAATCACTTCACACCTCTCTCCTTGATGACTCTCATGTCTCTATGTAAATCTCTCTCTCTTTTAATAATTCATTACACTCTATTTTATGCACTCATCAAAGAATGACATATTCCTCTTACACTCATTAAAGACATGTCATAAAATATTCCTCTTACGCTCTGTTTAATGCATAAGTTACACTCTCCTTAACTAAGGCATGCATACCTATCCTTAATGGCATGAGTTACACTCATATAAATGGAATACAATGCATGCATGTTACTCCTCCTTCATGACAAGAATTTGTTGCTCCTCCTATATATGTCTCTCGTGTATTCTCACTTAGGAGGAGAGGGAGGTGCATTGTGATACCAAGAGTTGGAGAGATTTATTAAAAAAAAATATGAGAAGGAGAGACTTGGAGAGTAGCCAATTGCTTTAGAAATGAATTTGAAATTACTAAACTAAATTACTAATTAGCTCTACTTGGTGGAGCTAACCATGAGTGGTATTGGGAGGAAGTGAAACTTATCTTCCTTATCTTGCCTTGGATATATTTCTACTGTTGCATTTTGATATTGTTTGTGAGCTCTTATAGCTCGGGGGTTCCAAGGAAAGAAGTTCTCCTTGGATATGGTTGGGTGGAAAACCAGATGGTTCACAATAAGTTGGTAAGGATATTCGAGTTGAAGCATACTCTCAAACTTGGAGTTGTATATATACATTGTTAGGTATATTCATAAACACTCTTGAAATTTTAGTTCGTTATTAGTTTAAAGTGTTGTATAAATTTCAATTATGAGAAATTTCTACTTGTGAATGCTTATGTTAAGAGCTAACCAATAATGAATGGCAGTTATAGCTCAGAATGTGCATGTAGGGGGATTAAAACAAGAATGTGTTGACAAAGTTTTCAAGTTCAGTTTATAATGAATATTTGTCCATAGCAAGTCATATCTATTATCCAAATTCAATACTATATGTTTGATTATATGGCTTTTGCTTACTGTGAATTGGGTTGTTAGCTGAAACTTAGATATATATAAAATGTTGCACACAAAGTGTTTGAATAAATTCTGTGATCCGAATTGGATCCATAGAAGACTATCAAAGAACCATGACTGTATCAGGTCGAACAAATCTCTAAAGAAATCCAAAACAGCGATCAAAGACACCTTGAACTAGTGGCAATGGCAGCCAATGTGGAACAGCGAGGACCTTGGTCAAAGCGCGCTGACTGAGGCCCATGGAGACCGCACAGGAGGCCGAATTAGCCCCTGGGAGCCCCGGATCGGGAAACGGAGGTGATTTTTGATATCGTTGGGTGAACAGGGCCAAAATGGGAAAGCCCGAGCACTCGGTCACGTGGGGGAGGTGGAGGACCATGGGCGAAAAAGGAAAAGCGCTAAGCGTATAAGGCGAGACCCGCGCTCTAGAAACCGACGGTTTTAATCGGGGTGCCCTTAAACAGTAAGAGGATTTGGACGAGAGCGGAGCGATTCCATACATCGATCAACGCGTGGCAGGCGAAGGTGAGAGAAAACCACCGTTGATCGCACGCTATCGGTCGAGCAAGTCAACTGCGCGAAACGTGCGTATGGTGTCAGATCTAGAGAGCCCATATCGGACGGCTGAGATCGCGCCCGATGGAGGAAGCGAAATCGACAGGGAATTAAGCCGCGTTTTAAAGGGGTTTGAAATCCGTTTGACTGCCACGGTGGAGGAAGAACACATCCACGACGTAACTGAAGAAATGAATCATGCTAGCGTCGTTTAGAGGAGGACAAGTGACCACTCCCTGAGCGTCCATGATGACGCTGAACAGGGAACTTCAAGCGCAACTACAGAAGGTGAATCGACAGATGGAAGAGGAACCGAACAGGCATAGGGTTCGAACAGCTAAAGCCATGAATAGAAGAAGAAGACAGGAAGTTGAGGCAGAGTCCAAGAGACGAAGAGAGACAGAGAAAGGAACCAGAATCCCGAGAGGATGACAGAACACAGAGAATAGTAAAGCAAGTAGAAGAGACAGAGGGTCGAGCTGACCAAAGGCAACATCAAGCACTAGAGAGCTTGAAGATTCAAGCCATCCTGTAGGGGAAACTATCCGGACTGAGCATCACATTTGGTTCTTTCCACTGTAGACCAGAAGGTCACAGAGCTAGTAGGAAGAAGAAGAGTCTGTGTACTCCAGTGGCTTGGGAAATCGAAGGACCACCCTGCCAAGCAAAACCTGCTTCAAGTGAACTCACACTGAGTCCCTGTATTGTAATTCTCTGCTCAAAGGCACAATAAAATAAGGCCACCACTGAAAGTTGGACCGAAGACGTAGCCCTGGAGAATAGGGTGAACTCCTTATTTGTAATAAACATTTACACACAGTAACAAAATCTGAAATACAGAAGCCTGAAGAATTAATTTGTACTTACCTTAACTGCTGCTGATTCTGCTGCTGAACTGGTGAATCTACTGCTGGTGATGCCGTGGCTATTTTGATCCAATCTCCGGGAGACCAATACCACCCAACCAGACTGAGCAACCTAGCTGCTCAATCCAGAGAGCTGCTCAACAGAAGCTCTCTGTCCCTCCATGCCCAGAACCTCAGATGACTTAAAGCTCTTCCAATAGATAATTAACTTCTCCTGGTTTTCTCCTGGTGAAATTCTGCTTTCGGTTCTCTCTGCCCCTCTCTGGTTTTTCCCTCCCCCTTCTCGATCCAGGCTGTTGGTTTTTATCCCCGGGCCTGGCGGTGGCCGCCCTCCTACCTGCAACCACCGCCTTGCCCCGACCTGACACGCCCTCCATGCAATTTAACTCTCAGATCTTTTCCTGGCAAAGGGTGCTCTGCTATGAATTCTCAGCTGGTTGGACGCGCCCCCTATTAATGGATCCTTTAATGATTTTTTGTTTTAGGTATGCTAGCATAGGTTGTGTTTCACGCTTAGCATATGTATACTTATAAGTTCAGCCACATATCTTTATAACATTTAAGTTATATATATATCATACAGTTCCGTTATATAGTATATAAAATTTATATTATAAAGTACAATTATGTATTTTGTAAATTTAATATATATATATATTATAAAGTTTAATTATATATTTTATAAAATTTAACTTATATATGTTTATAAATTTAAATTTTATTTATAAAACTTAACACATTTATTGTTTAAATTTCATCACATTTGGTTTTATTATAAGGTTTAAAACTTTATATAATGGATCAATTTAGTTGGGTCGTTACATACACCCCCCTTCTGAGAACTTCGTCCCGAAGTTTAGAGTTTTAAGTTCAAGGTTTTAATGGACATGACCTTTTCTATCCCGGTCCCCAAGCTATTCAAAATCATCCTATCCTCCCTAATCTCTTCTGCTCCCATCCTATCCGTCCTCTACTAGAGTATGCCATGGCGTCAATTTTACTGACCTAACCATTCATAAACACTAAGGTGACAGCGTCGGTTATACCGACCTGATTCCCAGTAGGCATTCGGCAGTCATCATCACACGTCTAGGGGAGCGTGACTCGCACAGTCCTCCCATGACTCTAGGGTTTGTAGGATAAACGGTGGGCAACACCTCCACCCCTCCCAGTAGAATTAGGGCTACTACCCTATCATAGGATCACTTTGAGCTTTAATTGTTCTGAGGTTCTGTCATCACGTGGTCATCTCGGAAATTGGATCATTTATCTGCAATCATACACTTACCCATGCATTTGTAAAATGTGCATCAGCATGTTCAAAATAACTCATGTATTATTTACATATGTCACTACAGCATAACATATTTTGCCATATTCCAAGCACGTCTTTTGGCGTTCATCTAAAATGTATTCACTTCCTGATTTCTATCCCATTGATCATACTAAAATAAAATAAATCAGATCTACAATATCTTAATTTTTATCAGAAGAAAACTTATTCAACTGTCTTAAATTTACTTCAACATTCATAATTTAGTAAAATAAATCACATATATTGTTTTGGTATCCATGTACCAACAGGAATTAAACACATATTATTTTGGTATCCATGTACCAGCAGGAATTTAAACATATATTATGCCACAAAATTTCATGTTTATCCATAATCATTCAAAATGTTTTTGAGTCCCTGATTGTAGTGAAGTAAATATATACTAAACATAGTGTAAAGTTCTTCAAAATGGACATAAATTAGGGTATCTCTGACATATGTCCTCTGTATTCTCCCAAGTTGCTGATCCAGGACTATACTTGTCCCATTGGACCTTAACTTGGTCCACCAGACGGTTCCTCAACTGTCGAACTCTACGTTCCAGTATACGTAATGGTTCGACCGTTATGACTCCCTCGTCTGATACCTGCAATTCTTTCCACTGGATGTTATGAGATAGATCAGCTACATAATGTCTTAATACAGAAACATGAAATACATTATGAATTCTATGCAGGTGAGGTGGCAGGGCAAGACGATAGGCAACAGGTCCAACTCTTTCCACGACTTTAAACGGTCCTATAAATCGGGGTGACAACTTTGTCCCTTTTCCGAATCGAATAGTACCTTTATTTGGTTTGATGCGGACGAAGACCTGGTCCCCTACTTCATACCTCCTATCAGTTCGGTGAGCATCAGCATAACTCTTTTGTCTATCCTGGGCTTCCTTTAATCGTTGCCTAATCTGTCTGACCTGCGCTTCCATTTCATGGATTAATTCTGGTCCTATTATCACTCGATCTTCTAACCTGTCCCAACTTAATGGTGTTCTGCAAGGTCTGCCATATAAAGCTTCAAATGGAGGCATCCCAATCGAACTGTGGTAACTGTTGTTGTATGCAAATTCGACTAAGGGTAAATACTTTTCCCAGTGTGATTGCTAATCCATTACATACATTCACAACATGTCTTCAAGTACTTGATTTACTCTTTCAGTTTGCCCATCAGTCTCAGGATGGTAAGCAGTGCTTAAATTTAGCTGAGTACCTAAGGTTGTCTGCATGCACGTCCAGAATCTGGAAGTGAATCGCGAATCTCTATCGGATATAATCTTCTTAGGTACTCCATGAAATCTGATGATTTCATTTATGAATACTCTAGCTACGTCAGCAACATCATAAGTATATCTTACCGGAATGAAATGGGCGCTCTTTGTTAATTTATCCACCACTACCAGAATGGCATTGTGTCTTTGAGAAGTAAGAGGTAGTCCAGTGATAAAATCCATGGAAATGGTCTCCCATTTAGACATAGGAAGGTCGTGGGGTTGTAAGAGGCCCGTCGGGTGACGATGATCTGCCTTTACTCGCTGACATTCCAAACATTTTGCAACAAATTGAGCGATATCACGCTTCATGCCTGCCCAAAAGAATAGTTTCTTGGTATCCGCATACATTTTCCCTACTCCAGGATGAGCACAATATACTGCTTTGTGAGCTTCCCCAAGGATGGTATCTCGAAGATCTTTATCATCAGGAATGTACATCCTTCCATGGAATCGTAGGATCCCATCGTTTTCTAATTCATAACCCTCAAATTTAGATTCTTTTGCCTTAATTCCCTCAAGACTTGCCCTCACCTTTAAATACCAGCTGTCTTTTATAAGACGATCCAGTACTCGTTGTCTTAAGTCCACTTTAATGCCTATGAGAGAAAATATCCGGGGTCTCCTGCTTAAGGCATCGGCTACCACATTTTCTTTTCCCTTAATATATGATATTCCGAAGTCATATTCACTTAGGAATTCACTCCATCGTCTTTGCCTGGCATTTAAGTCTCTTTGGGTGAATAAATATTGTAGACTTTGATGGTCGTTTTTAAGTGTAAAATTTCGTCCCACCAGATAGTGTCTCCAAATCTTTAAATCTAGCATTACAGCGGCCAATTCTAAATCGTGAGTAGCATAGAGTTCTTCATGAGGTTTTAGCTTTCTGGAAGCATAAGCTATCACTCCCTTATCCTGCATCAATACTGCACCCAGCCCTTGCTTGGATGCATCAGTACATACCGTAAAGTCTTTGCCCATATCAGGGACTCTTAGGATTGGTGCACTGGTGAGTAGTCTTCTGAGTTCAGAGAATGCTTTATTACATTCCTCGGTCCACTCATACTTAACACCTAGGAGGGTTGTGATTGGGCGATTTTGGAGAATTTGGAGAATCCCTCCACAAATCTCCGGTAATAACCTGCTAAACCCATAAAGCTTCGTATCTCATGTGCATTTTTCGGTATTGGCCATTCCATGATCGCTTTTACCTTCTCAGGATCTACTGAAATCCCTTCACCTGATATGATGTGACCCAAATAATGAATCTTTTCCTGAAAGAAAGAACACTTGGACAGTTTTCCATATAACTGACGTTCTCTAAGGCAGGACAATACTATCCGCAAATGCTCTTCATGCTCTTCTTCATTCTTGGAATAGATGAGAATATCATCTAAAAAGACTTGTACAAATTTATCAAGATACTGATGGAAAACATTGTTCATAAGATTCATGAATACGGCTGGCGCATTTGTTAACCCAAATGGTACCACAGTAAATTCATAGTGCCCAAAACGTGTCCGGAATGCAGTCTTAGAGATATCACTTTCAGAAATCCTTAGCTGATGATACCCTGATCGAAGGTCAATTTTTGAAAAGACAGCAGCTCCTTTCATTTGATCGAAAAGATCATCGATTCGCGGCATAGGGTATTGATTCTTTACTGTAGCTCGATTCAAGTCTCGATAGTCTATGCATAATCTTAAGGATCCATCTTTCTTCTTCACAAAAATTACAGGAGCGCCCCAAGGTGAGGTACTGGGCCGGATAAGCCCTATATCGAGTAGTTCCTTCAACTGGATTTGCAATTCCTAAAGTTCTGGAGCTGTCATTCTATAAGGCGTTTTAGAGATCGGTTGGGTACCTGGCTATAATTCAATAGTGAGATCCAATTCTCTTACCGGGGGTAATCTAGGTAGTTCCTTTGGAAATACATCCGGGAACTCAGCTAACACCGGATATTGTTCTAAGGATGGTCCCTTTTCCTGGCTTACTTCGTGAATTGCATAAGCCTGACAACCCTTTCTTAAACAACGCTTCACCTGCATTGCCGAAATGTAGCGTAAAGAAACTTCCCTCTTGATTCCTTGAATTTGGATTACTTCTCCCTCGTCGTTTATGCCCAGAATCCTTTTTCCATAACAGTCCACCCAAGCTTGGTGAGCTTCCAGCCAATCCATACCTATGATAAGATCATACGTTCCTAAGGCTGTGACATAGACTTTTAGTTTAGTTGAACATACCCCTAGGTCAATTTTGCATTGATCCACGCTCAAGCCCACGGTTTGGAGTTCTCCTGAGGCCATTTCCACTTGGTGAAAATCATTTTGTCTACGAGCTGCCAACCCACATTTGTTTAATGCATATGACGAAATGAAACTATCTGTGGCACCAGTATCAAATAAGATTTTGAGTTTTATGCCATTGATAATACCTGAAGATTCCACTACAGTGGATTGATGGGTTGCTTGGTCGTGGTTGACTACTGCATGAATTCTATGATTACTTCGATTGGCTGATACCGGCTCCTTCCCAGTCTTATGAAATATATTCGATGAAGCTTCTGGGCAGTTACGCTGGAAATGCGGCCCCCCACATCCCCAACAATTGAGCTGCGCTGATCCTCTTGAATCAAGGTGTGAATTTCTAGAGAACGAGTCGTGTCCTCCCATGTTGATTCCTATCGCACTCCTTCCTCTACCGGTAGTCCCTCGCGATGCCCATGGTCTGGTGTTGGATGATTCCGCGGCTATAGTGTTTACAGCCATGGGAACTCTTGTCCCCATACTTGGGGTAAACCTGTTACCGTAAGGTGGCCTCGAGCTACCTCCTCTGAAAAAGTTTCGGGGAGCCTTCCCTGGAAATCCTGATTGTAAAGGCCTTGCTGGCACCATATCCTTTTTGATTCCAAGGTGCTCTTCTGCATAACGGCCACATTCGACTGCCTCGGCTACAGATGATGGTTTCCACATACTTACCAAGGCTCTGATGCGAGGATTTAACCCAAATATGAAGCGTTCAGCTTGACGTTCATCAGAGTCTAAGTAGTGAATGTATTTTACCAGCTCCATAAACCGTATTTCGTACTCTTCCACCGTTTTACTTCCCTGAATTAGTGTATGAAAGGCTCTGGCTTGCTGTTGTTGAAAGTATGGAGGTAAATACTTTGCACGGAACCTTTCCTCAAATAGTTCCCAAGGAACATTATCCGATGTAAGGTGCGGCTGCTTTTCCAGATTTCCCCACCAAATCAAGGCACTTTCCTTTAGTTGAAACACGGCAATCTTTGTTTTTGCAGAAGGCGAATATTCTCTTAACCTAAAGCACCGGTTCATCCCTTCCAACCATGCCTCCGCGCGTTCACCAGCTTGACCTCCCGAAAATTCTGGGAGTCTAATTTTCTGAAGCTCTCTAGAGATGTCTTCTCTCGATCCTCTGGGCTCCCAATTATTTGGTTCCGCTGAACTGGTGGCTACATGCTGAAATTCCTCTTTGTTTTTAGCCTTAGTTGATTCCTTTAATGTCTCCAGTAAGGCTTCCAAAGAGTTCATTATCACAGTCTACTCTGGCGTTGGAGCGTTTGATGTTGACAGTGGTCTTGGTGGTGACGAAGGTGATGGGGATGCTGAGGGCGACGGTGGCGGCATTAATGGTGATGATGTTGCCTGGTCACGTCGTCGTCGCTCATACATCCTTACCATGGTAATGGTCCCTAAACACATAATAAAATTTATATATATAAACAAAATTTGAGGTGGATAACCGAATTTTATCACACAATTTTCTTTGCAACTTCACATTAATAAACGGGTATAGTTTTGCTATTTTTACCCGCTAGGCGGATCTTACTGGTACCGAGGTCAAGGAGGGTGGCCTCGCGACCTCCTTGTCCTAATGCAGGGTATTCTATCCTAATATGAATAATGCAGAAGTGTATGGCTATAAGCTCCTAAGGTAAGACATCTAAAGTTTAATTACCTAATAACACCCATGATATTCTGTATATATTACTTGGGTACAGATTAAATCTAACAATAGAAGGGCTGGTTTGGTCCCTTAGTATTACAGTCATTCAGTAACACCAGATTTAAAATTATTATTTTATTCTACAATAGAGGCCTTGCTAGCCTAGGCAGTATCTCATGATAAATCTTTATTGATCAATAAATGCCATTTATCCATACAATTCTCCAGATATTCCTTTATATATTTTGAGAAAATATATTATAATTCTCAATTTTGCTATTTAGATTCCATATAGCTGTGCAAAATTCAATGTATAAGAGAATGTTCCATATTTTCTCATTCCAAGAGATTTCTCAATATTAGTAATCCTGTGCTATGTGGCTACAGATATTTACCTCTTTGCTGGAATAGTGTTGGCACCAATATATTTTTATTGTTCTGATAGTGTGATACTGTGATTGCAACAATATGTTTTAACAGAGAACTTTGCATTTGCCTAGGAATTGCAGTTCAGCATGCAGACCTTGTTGGTCTTATAATGCAGCGGAATGAGCATGCAACTAATTTGTTAACAGCATCGTCAACTCAGACGTTGTCTCTGATGCTAAAGAGTTATAGCACTTGCCAAGGTTACCGGCATCTGGATAGTGTTCTTGCTTCAACATATCAACTTAATTATCATTTTGTTTTTTTTTTTTTTTTTTTTTTAGATGGGAATGAAATGCAATGTTTTGTTTTAAGATGGAAAATAAGACAATTTGAGAGACCAACTTTCAAATTTAAGTGAGATTAGGAATGATGAGATAGCCAATCCTAACAGCTCTCAAATTCAGTTAGGAAACCAGTATACCAGCAAAACATGAAATCTATTAAACAGTCATAATAAGTTTCATTGATCCATTTCATCAAACCGTTCATGCACACTCTATGACAACACTTAGATTCTTTAAATTTATATAGTTCCATGCTCTATAATGGATTTTGGCCATCAATCTTAGAGCTTGATCTTGTCAGTACCTGTGTTCATCAATGTAGCCAAGTCCTTTACAGTCCCATTTAAGCTACGGTTTCCCACAGTAGATTTAGCCTGATCATCGACAGATTTTTCCTGATCATATTCTACGCTTGGGCTTCACGATATTTGTGGCTTCAGCGTTATAATTTGATAGCCCGCTTCTACAACTTGGATACGTGCTCTGTTCTTCTGAATTGTTTAGATAAGATCCCAATATCTTTTTCTATAATTACCCAGATTTCACAGTTCTCATTGCCTTTATACAGGGGCTGGCATCTTTGCTGCTATCAATCTTGTTTTAATATATCATCCACTGGTAGATATCCTTCCTTGAAAAATGATCGGTATAGCAAATTATTTTTCAGGTTATTTTGTGTCTGTAGCAGACTGTTTGGGAGGCAATCTCGAAGATTCCAGAGTTACCACAATTTAGCAAAATCTAACATTTGCATCCTCAATATCTGGTTGGTAACCCTTGAGCAATCCTAAAAGGAGGGAGACGTAAGAAGCACAGGGCACGCATCAGAACACCATGTTTCATACTGAAAGTCAATTTTTCTATTCGTGTAGTCTTTTTTTGTGACCGTATAAAATGACATATTGACTGTAGCAAAGATGAATCTCCTAATATTCGAGGTCAAACGATCTTTTACGACTGTAATGAATAAAGTGAATCATAAGCGACGGCCAGTTGACATTTAATGTTAACTAACAATGACACGCGTGCGCGTACAGGAGCTCCCTTTCCCCACATTACATTGTGGCTTGGAAAGACGTTTAAACTGACTGCGCAAAAAAAGGAGAGGATGTATTTCTACATTATAAAGAAAGCTTTTAAACAGATAATCGGAAAACCCGTTGATGCCTTCCTCCGGACGCCCACCGTGGGGCTCGAACCCACGACCACAAGCTTAAGAGCCTTGCGCTGAAAACTTTAAACTTTAAATTCGATGTTACCAAGTTTGAACTAAATTATTCATTTTATTTCTATAGTTTCTTTCATTTATGCGCTATCTATCCTATCCTAAGGTCATAATATATGCAACTGATTTAAATAATTCCTGCATACGAGTGGAATCACCGCCTTATATCCGCGTCGGGCTTGATCTGACAACCCAGGTTCGATCCCCTGCAACGGCGACGTCGTTTACATTCTCGGGACTTCTCAACCAGACAACGTCGACTGATAATTGCCATTGAATCTTTTGCTGTCTGTTGAAAATTCTACCCATTGAAGCTTTACCGATACGGAACATAGCGGCGTTTGCAAGGCTAATTTAAGTCTCTGCAAATTTACTACTTTAAGTGCAAAATTCGAGGGCCCCTATCATTCCCTTTCCGAACCACGGGGAGGATTTATTGAATGCCGACTGTCGACTCGGTTTTTCGGCTCCCGGTTATTTGAAATATTCCGGTCCCTGCTTTCGTACAGTCGGAAGCCAGGTATGGTTGCTAAAATCAAACAGAAGCTGCCGGGACAACAAAAGGGTACGGAATTGATGCCAGATACGGATTTGTAAGGGCCGTGATGAGAAATTGCAGGAAATTGAGATTTCAAGTTCCCTCTGTAACTCAGTTCGATACAGACCCTGAGACTGTTGCATCTGAGTCTGGAATTTGTTTCTACGAAAATGTTTTCTTTCTAAGACAGAACAGAATCATAAACCTTAAGAGCGTGTTTACAGGTGTAGGGCCAATAAGGTACCGCAGAGTTTAAAAACTGGCTCTGATACCATCTGTAATAAACATTTACACACAGTAACAAAATCTGAAATACAGAAGCCTGAAGAATTAATTTGTACTTACCTTAACTGCTGTTGATTCTGCTGCTGAACTGGTGAATCTACTGCTGGTGATGCCGTGGCTATTTTGATCCAATCTTCGGGAGACCAATACCACCCAACCAGACTGAGCAACCTAGCTGCTCAATCCAGAGAGCTGCTCAACAGAAGCTCTTTGTCCCTTCGTGCCCAGAACCTCAGACGACTTAAAGCTCTTCCAATAGATAATTAACTTCTCCTGGTTTTCTCCTGGTGAAATTCTGCTTTCGGTTCTCTCTGCCCCTCTCTGGTTTTCCCCTCCCCCTTCTCGATCTAGGCTGTTGGTTTTTATCCCCGGGCCTGGCGGTGGCCGCCCTCCTACTTGCAGCCACCGCCTTCCCCCGACCTGACACGCCCTCCATGCAATTTAACTCTCAGATCTTTTCCTGGCAAAGGGTGCTCTGCTATGAATTCTCAGCTGCTTGGACGCGCCCCCTATTAATGGATCCTTTAATGATTTTTTGTTTTAGGTATGCTAGCATAGGTTGTGTTTCATGCTTAGCATATGTATACTTATAAGTTCAGCCATATATCTTTATAACCTTTAAGTTATATATATATCATACAGTTCCATTATATAGTATATAAAATTTATATTATAAAGTACAATTATGTATTTTGTAAATTTAATATATATATATATATATATAAAAGTTTAATTATATATTTTATAAAATTTAACTTATATATGTTTATAAATTTAAATTTTATTTATAAAACTTAACACATTTATTGTTTAAATTTCATCACATTTGGTTTTATTATAAGGTTTAAAACTTTATATAATGGATCAATTTAGCTGGGTCGTTACATTATTAAAATTATTTCTGTCTTTGTGTTGCTTACTATATTTCTTTGTTATCTTTCCATTTTATTGTCTGTGTATTGGCAATCTGATCGATTCGTTGCTTAAATAACACAGAACACACACCAGCACATGAATCTGTAATAACTTGGTTTAATAAATCTGTAACTGATGTCACTCATAGGGTGAATATCAGATCAGGTGGTATCAGAGCCCTAGGCTATAAGGTTAGACAAGCTTGTGTTGGTTTAGCTGTGAATGCTCACAAGATCAAAGCTCAAATTAGGAGAAGGAGAGTTGGTGGAAACTAATCTCCACCAAACTAATCCTGAAATTGGGAGAGTCTATTCTCGAAAGACAATGTCAGAGGAAGGTTCTGTTGGGCCAGACCCTCAATTCATAGAGAGTTTCTTAGACATAAAGTCTATGGTAGAAGAAATGTACAGAGACTTTAGAAAGAAAAAGGTTGAAGATTCATCAAGCTCTAAACAAGATAAAGAAGAATATGAGTCTCACTTCCACGACCACTCCAAAGGAAAGGGGAAAGAGGAAAGCTTTCTCACACCTCCTAATAGCCCTGTGCATAATAAGAAAGCATATTTGATTAAGTTAGATGTTAAATTTGATTTGCCTATATATGATGGAGAGCTAAATGCTGAAAATTTGGACAATTGGATTAGACAAATTGATGTGTATTCTAGGGTACAGAACATAAACTCAGACAAGAGTAAGATTCAGCTGGCAATCCTATGCCTAGGAGGCACTGCCTTGGTTTGGTGGTAAGGCAGAACCCAAGCTGATATGAAAAGACATGGTAAGACCATCTCTGTCTGGAGTGACTTTATTTCTACAATAAAAAAGCAGTTCTATCCATTGGCCTACATGCAACAACCCATGATGAGCTGGCAAACTCTTCAGCAGTTGAAAGGGAAAAGTGTGCAAGGGTATACTCAATAATTTAGAAAGAGAGCATTGATGTTGGGTATCTCATTAGACTCACCAGAGGCTCTTTTGAAGTACATTGGTGGTCTACACAGCTACATGAGGCATACCATCCCCATGTTTAATCCCACTAGTATAGATGAGGTATCTGTACAAGCTACTCATCTAGAAGCTAGAGGAAAGAATGGAAATCCAGAAGTTGGGGGACCATCCCAACCCACTGTAAGCAAGAGCAAGGAGAAAAGAAAACAGAAGTGGAAAGCAAGGAAGGCTAACACTGCACAGAAAGCTAAAGCTTCATGCACTCACTGTAAAAAGGAGGGGCATGATGATGAGCATTGTTGGATTCTGCATCCAGAGCTGAGACCTAAGAAGTCCGAGGGAAAGAAGAAGAAGATAGTTGTAGCTATTCAGAGAGATTTGGGGTCAGACTCGGGAGATGAAACAACTGTAGCAGCCACGGGTATAAAAGGTAAGAATTCTGAAGCATCTACTAGTAATTATGCTTAATCTATTATTGATGAAGAAAATGAGAGAAAAATACATGAGCTTTTCCATATTCAAGTTATTTCCAAAAATCAAAAGATTGATACTTTGTTTGATAGTGGCTCACAAGTAAATCTAATTTCTAAAGCAATTGTAAAGAAATTGGGATTAGCAACTACACCTCACAAGAAACCATACCCATTAGGATGGTTGAATGATAAAGCACAACTAAACAGTGCAAACTCAAGTTTCCTGGGTCAGCATTTGTAGATGAGGTTGAGTTAGACATAATTCCTTTGGATATATGTGGAATTATTTTAGGAAGTCCTTACTTGTATGATAGAAAGGCTATTTTCTATAGAGCTGAGAACAAGTATCTACTGGTTAAAGATGGAATCGAATACTTTGTAAGAGCTCATAAGCTCAAGAGTAATTGTACTCTCATAAACTCAGGACAGATGAAAAGAATGATTAATTCATGCAAACAATTCTTACTGATGATTGTAAAGGAAAAGAAGCCTGATAAAACCAATGTATTTGAGGGCTGTAATGCTGAACAGCAAGCTGATATAGAAAAGGTTGTTTCATAATATGATGTCTTGTTTCAAGAACCTAAAGGTCTGCCACCCAAAAAGAAAATAGTACATGATATTATTTTGCAGCAAGATGTTCCTTTGCCTAACATTGGGATGTATAGGTTGTCTGCTTTAGAGAATGTTGAAATCAAGAAGCAGGTGCGGGAGTTGCTCGAGAAGGGCCTCATCAGGCCTAGCACATCACCATGTGGGTCACCAATCGTTTTGGTGAGAAAGAAAGATGGCTCGTGGAGAATGTGCATTGATTACCGAGAACTGAATAAGATAACAATAAAAAATCGTTATCCCCTTCCTCGCATAGATGATCTTTTAGATCAATTGAAAGAAGTTATTTATTTCACCAAGCTGGATTTGCACAGTGGATACCATCAGGTCAGAGTTGCAGAGCAAGATGCATGGAAGATTGCTTTCAAAACGAAGCAAGGATTGTATGAATGGCTGGTTATGCCTTTTGGCTTAACTAATGCTCCTGCTAATTTCATGAGATTAATGAATGATGTACTCAGACCTTTTCTTGATGATTTTTTTATTGTGTATCTGGATGACATTCTGATTTTTAGTAAAATGTGGGAAGAACATTAAAAGCATGTTAAGCAGACATTAGATGTTTTGAAAAGAGAAAAACTTTATGTTAAACTCTCAAAATGTGAATTTGGCAAAACATCTCTAAACTACTTGGGTCATATAGTAGGGGGAGGTGAATTGAAAATAGATCCCTCTAAAGTGGTTGTCATTGTGAACTGGCCTAAACCCAGGTCTACTATAGAAGTGAGAAGCTTCTTAGGAGCAGCACAATATTGCAGGAAGTTCATTCCTAACTTCTCCTCGATTGCAGCTCCCTTACATGCTTTAACGGGATTGAATCAGGTGTTTCAGTGGGGAGGCAAACATCAGAAAGCCTTCGACACCTTGAAAGAGAAAATTAGTACAGCACCTATACTAGCACTGCCAAATTTACAAAAACCATTTGAGATCCAAACTGATGCCAGTGACTATGCCATGGGAGCAGTGTTGACACAGCACGGCAAACCCATATGTTATCATTCTGAGACTTTTAATCCCACAGTAGTTAACTATCCTACATATGATAAAGAATTGTATGCATTAGTTCAGAGTGCGAAAAAGTGGAAACATTACTTAATGGGCAAAGAGATAGTAATACATACTGATCATCAACCACTTCAATATCTACACTCCCAAACTAAGTTGCAGCAATCAAGACATTACAGATGGACGGGGTTTCTACAACAGTTTCATTTAGTCATCAGATATAAAAAGAGCATACATAACAAGGTTGTAGACATGTTATCTAGACCCATTATAAATGCATCTACCATACTTAAGCATAATTCAGTGCTACATGAAAGCTACATTGAACAATATGCTCAGGACATGGACTTTAAAGATGTATATGCAACTTTAAGTCAAGGCAAAAGAGTAGAAGAATTGGACTATCATATAAAAGGCCGACTCTTGTATCATTGTGAGAAACTCTGCATTCCACAAACTGAGAGGATAAAGATAATTAGGGAAGCACACACTTCTCTAATATCAGGTCACTTTGGGGTAAGTAAAACAGTTGCACAGCTGCAAATATTCTGCTATTGGCCGAAAATGAATGAGACAGTTTCTAGATATGTAAGAGGGTGTGCCATGTGTGCTAAAAGCAAGCCCAGCAATAGAAAACTAGGCTTGTACACTCCATTTCCAGTTCCTTCTCACCCTTGGGACAGTGTTTCCATGGATTTTGTTGGAGGACTACCTAAAACTAAGAAGGGTCATGATTATCTATATGTTGTTGTGGATAGATTCAGCAAAATGTGTATTTTGATACCTTGTAACAAACAAATTATAGCTGAACAAGCAGCAAAATTGTTCTTTGAACATGTATGGGTTCATTTTGGATTACCCACTTCCATTGTATCTGATCAAGACACCCGATTTGTGGGGAAGTTTTGGTCGAGTCTGTGGGAACTGATGGACACCAAACTGAAGAAAAGCACAGCTTTTCATCCACAAACAGATGGCCAGATAGAAGTAGTAAATAGGACAGTGATCCAGTTACTGAGAGGTTACTGCAGCAAACATCCTAAGCTTTGGGATGAACACTTATGTTATGTGCAGCATGCTTACAACAGAGCCAAACACTCTTCTACATAGAGATCTCCTTTTGAGACCTGCTTTGGTTTCGCACTAAGGTCTCCTTTGGATTTTGTCTTTGGTAAAGATACCATGGTTGATGGACACAGTGATGTGGACAAGGCAACTAGGTTCATTGAACAGATCCTGGAGATCCACCAGGCAGTACAAGAACAGCTGGAAAAGAGCCAAGCCAAGTACACGGCTAGGCATGATAAGCATCGGATGGAGCATATTTTTCAAGTTGGAGACCAAGTCTGGCTGTATATCAGCAAGGACAGAATGCAAGGTGAAGGTAAAAAGCGAAAGCGTATCAGGTATGGACCTTTCAGGATACTTGAGAAGATTGGTGAAAATGCTTTTCGCCTTGATTTACCAACGTACATGCACATCTACTCAGTCATAAATGCAGATTGCTTGAGATTGTTTGAACCTTCAATGATTGAGGACCCTGAAGAGCAAATTCAATTGCCTTTTATTAATGACCTGCTACTTAAATACCTCAATGAGTTGCAGGAAGACACAGTGTTGCACAAGAAGGTGAGGACAACGCACAAGGGAGATGTTGAGTACCTCAAAATTGGGCTCAAAGGTTCAAAGCCGAGCAGCACAAAGTGGATTGAGATTGGACAAGTGAAGAAGCAATACCCTCACTTAGTCGATGCTTGAAAACCAACTTTTGGTGGTCCAAAAGATTTTTCAGTGGGAAGGCTGTGATCCGAATTGGATCCATAGAAGACTGTCAATGAACCATGACTGTATTAAGTCGAACAAATCTCTAAAGAAATCCAAAACAGCGATCAAAGACACCCTGAACCAATGGAAATGGCAGCCAACGTGGAACGACAAGGACCTCGGTTAAAGCACGCTGACCGAGGCCCGTGGAGACTGCGCGGGAGGCCGAATTATCCCCTGGGAGCCTCGGATCAAGAAACGGAGGTGATTTTTGATGTGCGATTTGGTGGGTGAACAGGGCTGAAATGGGAAAGCCCGAGCACTCGGTCGCGTGGGGGAACTAGAGGACAGCAGGCGGAAAAGGAAAAGCGCTAAGCGTATAAGGCGGGACCCGCGCTCTGGAAATTGGCAGTTTTGATCAGGGTGCCCTTAAATGGTAAGAGGTTTTGGACGATAGCGGAGCAATTCCATACATCAATCGACGTGTAGCAGGCAGAGGTGAGAGAAAATCGTCGTTGATCGCGCACTATCGGTCGAGCAAGTCAACCGCGCGAAACATGCGTATGGCGTCGGATCTTGAGGGCCCAGATCGAATGGCTAAGATCGCGCCCGATGGAGGAAGCAGAATTGACAGGGAATTAAGCCGCATTTTAAAGGGATTTGAAATCTGTTTGACCACCACGGTGGAGGAAGAATGCATCCATGACGTAACTGAAGAAATGAACCGATGAAGCATGTTGGCACCATTTAGAGGAGGACAAGTGGCCACTCCCTGAGCATTCATGATGACGCCGAACAGGGAACTCCAAGCGTAGCTGCAGAAGGTGAATCGACAGATGGAAGAGGAACCGAACAGGCATAGGGTTCGAATGGCTAAAGCCATGAACAGATGAAGAAGACAGGTAGTTGAGGCAGATTCCAAGAGACGAAGAGAGACAGAGAAAGGAACTAGAATCTCGAAAGGAGGACGGAACACAGAGAACAGTAAAGCAAGCAGAAGAGACAGAGGGCCGAGCTGAACAAAGGCAGCATCAAGCACCAGAGAGCTTGAAGATTCAAGCCATCCCATAGGGGAAACTGTCCGGACTGAGCATCACATTTGGCTCTTTCCACTGTAGACCAAAAGGTCACAGAGATGGTAGGAAGAAGAAGAGTCTGTGTACTCCAGTGGCTTGGGAAATCCAAGGACCACCCTGCCAAGCAAAACCTGCTTCAGGTGAACTCACATTGAATCCTTGTATTGTAATTCTTTGCTCAAAGGCACAATAAAACAAGGCTACCACTGAAATTTGGACCGAAGACGTAGCCCTGGAGAATAGGGTGAACTCCTTATTAAGAATTTTTGTGTCTTTGTGTTGCTTATTGTATTTCTCTGTTGTCTTTCGATTTTATTGTCTGTGTATTGGCAATCTAATCGATCTGTTGCTTAAATAACACAAAACAGACACCAGCAAATGAGTCTATAATACCTTAGTTTAATAAATCTTTAATTGATGTCACTCATAGGGTGAATATCAGATCATTCTGCAATAATTGTAGTTCATTCTATGTAAGTTTTTTTTGTACAGTGTTGTTGCAAACTAATTGACAAAAAATCTTACATGATGAAGCATTCAGGATGCCATGAGTTTGATGAAAATATAATATTAGCATAAATTTGAGTTGTATTTATCCATGTACAACTGTAGATGAAGTTTGCATTCTTAGTGTTTGAAAAACGTTTTAAATGAGATAGTAGGAATTTTTTTAAAATAATCGCATCCCTAGGTGTTTTGGATGCGATTCAGCCCAACGTCGGGGGGTATGCATGCCTTAGGAACCTGTAACCCCCCGTTTGATTCCAAAAAAATACTTTTCCAAACCCAGATCGTAAATCTGGGCGATTTTGCATATTATTGTTGCAACTTTGTGTGCCTATTGTCAAGCTTGGTGAAGGATTAAGATGATTCAGTTTCTATTTTAATATGCAAATATTTGAAGTTTTAATTTGAATTTTATGAGTAAAACAGGTTGAGTAAAAATCTTATATTCATGTTACTAAAGGTTGTCAAAATTGTCTTAAGAGATGATGCTCGCCAAGTGTTTGATAAAATGCCTCAATGGTTGTATATTGTATTCTAGAAAACTATTTGTCAAAAATCCTCAATGGTTATAGATTTTTTGCACTTAAATTCTTAGAGTATGTTGTAACATTACTTATATTTGATAAGTTAGTTTTTATTTATAAAAGAGGGTATAAAAAAATAAAAATGAAAAATGAAAAAGAAAAAAAGAGATGAAATGAAACCCCATCAAAAGAAAATCAAAACTTGTACAAGTAAGCTAATTTAAATTCCACTTCAAAAGAATAAATTGCATTATGAATAAACTAAGGTTTTGTGTGCAGCTTGTTTAAATGCCACAACCTGATGTTTTGATTTGAATCATATAGTTTAATCATAATCAAATCATTTAAATTTATGTTTTAGATTACTGAATAAGTTCACCCAATTGTTTAATCTTGGTAGAACATCATTAGATAAGATAGAATAGAATAAATGATGGCCTAACATGCTCAAAATTTGGCCAAATGATGTATTAGATTAGGGTTACTAATAAATTAGGCAAGAAATTGGTTGCTAGTCCAAATGTGCCAAAATTTATATTAAGATTGGTTTGATTAGGTCTTAATTAACTATTAAAGGTGACTAATTTTTTATCAATAAAATTCTACTATGTTTTTAACCGAGGTCATAAAACGACAAAGGAAATTTGTCATGAAGTGCTACGAGCTGATACCTTTGGATGGTGATCCTCTTCCCCGCCCAAATCAACGACGTGGAAGCCACTTCGCACCCCCTTCAACCGTTGCTCAATAATGGAAAGGGGGGGAGGGGGTTCAAAAAATAGTTTCCCTTATGGAAGGCCCATTGCAACGTGTCACTCCCTCCTTACTTCGCACTCCCCCCGCTCATTACCACTTACTACTACCCCACCTGAAATCGCTCATACCACTTCATTCATATGTCATCCCGCCAATGATTATCTATGTTTCATGTGCCTTCTGTCCACTAATCCTTTCAGTCCACGTGCCATATCTGTTATATTCCTAATAGTTTCACGTATCCGTTCTAGCTTCCCGTTAGTCATCAATGAACACCCTCTTGTTTGGTAACGATTCCCTCCTAATGGTTATGCACTTTCTCATTATAAATAAACCCCTCATCCCTTTCGCGATTTTCTCTGGTGCTATTTCATTTCTAATTAATAAGTTTTCAAAATTTGACTTCTCTCTGCACCTACTTTGCACCATACCCAGATTTACCATCAAAATGAAAGCTTCTCTCCATTAGGTATTCTTACTCCTAACCTTTTGTTGTTGCTTCCACCCATTTTTGCAAATAATGGCATCAAAAAGAAAGGACCAACCCTCTGCTAGTAAAACCTCATCGCAGGAAAATCCCAAAGTCACTAGTACCCTAGACCTTGACCACATTCCCTTAGCTAGCCAATTTTTCAAAATTGCAGACATAGAGTGTGAATTTGATATGTTCAAATTTCACCATTGGTTAAAACAGACTTATCAGGACTCGGAAGATGAAATTAAACTATGGGAATATTTATTGCCCATATTCATGTTTCCTTAGACCCATCCATTTCCTGACTTAGTCATGGGGTGTCAAGTTAATTACAATCCCCTGTAGAGAACTATGATGGCTTGGAACGGAGACATTCTGATATCTATCACACCTGAAACCATCAATAAAATGCTTCTTATCCCTGAGAATGGTTCCCTTAGATTTTTCTCCACTGTTGTCCTCATGGATCTATACCATAAGCTCACTTCCACCAAAAGAGCTCAAAGGTTTCAAATCTTTCTTCCAGAAGATGTTGAGCTTCCTAAAAAGAACCCTCCTTACCTAGCATCCATGTTCCCCGAGAAAGCTAAACATATCATTTCCTTAGTTTCTTCCTTGTTAGGTTATCAAACAGATCAATGGGTAGATGAATCTATTCTAGGTTATCTATCCATCTTCTCCAAAGAACATAAACCAACTTTCATATATAATTACATTCAATTTTTGGCTTAAAGTATGCATGAACAGTTAATGAAAATCACTACTGAAGGAGTGTTCAAATATTCTTTTGTATTAGTGTATATGATCCTTTTTCAACAAGGATACATGTTGCCTATAACTTTACACAAGCAGGATGATCAGCAAGTAAGTCAATTAGTCACAAAGTAGACCTCATTGATTAGGAAGAACTCAACTAAGTTCAAATTTTGAGATTTCATTGACTGTTTTATTCATCCAGTTGCACAGATTCTCAGCAGCCAGAGTGAGCCTAGAATCAGTGCATAAATTAAAAGAATTATGCACCTAAGTGACCAATCTAAGACAGGAGACTGGTATCTTTACCAGAATTACACAGAAATTAGGGTGTATGGTTGTGAATTAGCTCCATACAAATTGCCTAAATATGTTCCAATGAGAATTTTCTCTCTGGAATATATAAGGAAAATGATCAATATGGATGAGCTACATTTTATTTCAGGGAAGAGGAAATCTCAGTTTAAAATCAAGTCCCAAGTGGGATCATTTATTTGCAATACCATTGAATCATACTCAATCCTCAGACAGATGGGATTCCAACCAAGTTTCACCTGGTCTTATGACCCATTTAATATAATCTCCAACTTAAGGGTGGAACTCAAAACCACACCTTACAATCATACTCCAAGACCAGAGATTGAAAAGTACATAAATCAAGAACAGTGGGAGGAAAACACACTTCAGGAAGCAGAAGAATAGACTTTACCTCCTTCTACCCTCTAGACTCCCACTTCTCAAAGCAAGTAGGAAAATAGGCCAATAGAAGAATCTTCATCTTCAACAAAGGGTGCAAAGGAATTCATTATTTACCATAATAAATCAAAGAGTGACTCCAAAGATACTACTATTCAAGGTCAGAAAGAGCCTATAATCATCAATTTGGAAGATTCACATGTTTCTACAGGGTCAAAAGAAAATGTAATCACCACTCCATCCTCCTCTTTAGTTTCACAGAATTTGTTAGAGATCACCCAGTCTGCAGGAGTAAGTGAGCAAGAGGGGCCAAACATCTTCACCAATTTCCTTGAAATTAAACAAAAAAATGAATCTCTGAAGGCAAATGTATATGGCACTCAATTTTGGAAACAGACATCCACTTCACAACATAGGTTATTGACAACCTTTGACAGTGAAAAAGGCAGGATGCAAAAGGAATTCCTACAATCTCAAGTGCCTTTTTGAAAGGCTTCTTCAGACTACAAGAAGACCATATTTTCCTTTTATGCCAACCAGATACACCCGATTGATCAGACGGACATGCACAGACAGTCTGGTGAGATGTTTTTCTCTACCATGACTAACACTGTTATGGCATTATCAAAATTAAGCGCAACTCTTTCAAATGTGTAGCCACAATTAAAGAGAAAATATATCCTCTTTGGCAAAGGATAACAAGGTAAAATCATTAGAAGACTTAGTGATCAAAATTGGGTATAATACCACTGTATTAAAGCTGCAGAGGACATTATCAAAAAGAAGAATGCAGATATTTCAGCATTAAGGAATCAGCTCAAACTACCTTCTATAGAGGATCCTAAAACTAAGGATAAGAGGATCCTTAAAGAGATGTATAAGTCCCACAGATTGACAAGAATGATTGAAGAGTTGGAGAATGAGTCATTAATGACTCAGACCTTGGCCCAAGCCAAGGAAAATATTTGGATCGATACTAGTCAATCTATAACTGAAGTTTTGCCTCCATAAAGATTATTTTTGAATAAGAAGAGCTCATTAATAGATGTCAAATAGCTATTGAAGAAGTTAGAGAACTCCTTAAGGAAAAACCAAGTGAAGCTACATACATGATTAAAGTGCTCAATTCAAAAACCAGGGCCGAATTGGAAGAGATTCAAATTGTTGATAGGACAGAAATTATTCTGGAGATTCAAAAGGTTTTGCAGAAAAAGAATCTCATGACTTAGTTGGGAACAAAATGCCATACCTTGAAAACCGATGTCCAAAGGTTTCATTTCAAGTTTAACTTACTCAACCAAAGAGGGCTGCCAGGATTAGTGACACCAAATGACAGGTTTATCAATTTGGAGGAATATTGTCAAAAGGTTTATGCAATTGCAACTGATAAAACTAAATTTGCAGGTATTAAGGGTCACCTTATAGGGAAGGAATTCTTAGATGCTTTGAACTTTGATTTAATAATCAAGCATGAAATCAAATATATCTTTGTTAATAAGCCTACTTTTGAAAAGTATACCGAGGTTGATGAAGTCTATATAAAATTGATTAATATTTATATAGCAAGTGAAGATAGATGGGATCACTTGTGTGAAATAATCGAGTAAATTTCATCACCAACTGACACATGGCAAGGCCGCACTTTTTGGGGACCAAATCATCAAAAAATTCCTTGAAGATAGTGCCAGCAACTCAGTAGTTTTAGGATTCCTATATTTTTGTACTATTTTTGTATTTTGTTAAAGAATGTCTCTAGAAGATCTTTCATTTTGTATAAATAACTCTTCCTTCGAGTTATTATGGGTTGAACCCTTGGATGAGCTTTCAAAGCAGAATTGTAACTAAACTGGAGATTTGCTTCAAATTAATGAAAGGATTCTGGATTTGCCTCAAATAGTTTGTCTCCTTGTGAGTTTTTCTTATGTGTTCATTTCATTATGTTTTTCTTCATGTATTTAAGTCTTTATGAAGAAATTTGGGTAAGATCAAACTGAATATTAGTCCATCTTAAATCCCCTTTGAAGTTATAAACAATAATTAGAGATTAGTTTTTAAAACGGTCTGTTATTATAAACTCCTCTATATCTATAAATTTTTGCTGACATAGATTGTCATTGATGTCAATATGGCAATATTCGAGGAGCCAAGAGGAGCAAACAGAGCCATTAGAGGAGCAAACAGAGCCATTAGAGGAGCAAACAAAGCTATCGGAGGAGCAAAGAGTAGAAAGAGCCATTGAGGAAGCAATTAAAGCTATCAGAGCCATCGGAGGGCGTAGACAAACCTATCGGAGCAAGAATGCCAAAGAATACACTATCGAAGGCCATATATCATATATATATCCATTAATACTATCGAAGGCCAAAATGTATATATATATATAGGCAAATACACTATCGGAGGCCAAAACTCACATATATATGCATTTACACTATCGAGAGGCGGAAGACTTGGTTGTATTACAAATACACTATCGGAGGCGGAAATCATAGGTGTATTGGAAATTATTATAGGCAGAAGTTTTAATGTTATCGGGTCCGTAGAACCCATATAGCATCACCCCTATGTATTTACTTGTTTATCGCCGAATGCCATTTACACAGAAAAATCACGCTAAACACTTAGCGGATTCAGGAAAGTGGACTTGAAATTTTATGCACGGGAGTGTTCAGTCTTATCGGGTCCAGCAAATATTATCGCATCGCTATAAGTGAGTGGTCTACGTTAAGGTCTAGACCTGAACCTTTGTGATTTGCGATTGCTAACATATATCATATCGGCACTTCGAGAGTGAGAGTTATAAAGTGTTAAGCGGCCCATTGCAATCACCGATAGCAATTAGCGATATCGCATCAGATCTCCGCCAAGGGTAAGGGCCGATTGCGATGAATGTTGCGGACCCGATGCAACATTACAATTGACTTAATGCTATATCATTTCCGTCATGTCGGAAGTGACCATTGCAAGTTATAAAGATATGGCACAATATGTTGCGACTACCAATTGCTATTTCACTGCGGACCTGATGCAGGTATAGATGAGGGTGCAATAAATTTGAAGTCCGCCCTTTAACGTGTTCACCGATTTTTTCTCATATTTCCTATGTATTTTAATATTTTCCTTGCGCGGGGTTTGAAGGCAAAAATGCATCAAGAAATGCTCCTGATAGTTCAGGAGGCTGAACTAAAGCCGATTGTGATTGCGATTGGGACGTGGCATGTTCGTTAAACAAAATTGTCTCTGTGTATGCCTATTGTCATTGAAAAAATGAGGCTCTGTTACAATTTTAACATACAGTGACCGAAAAGCCAGGAAGTCAAATGGAAAGCCAGCGCAGAGGAAACCAAAAAGCCAAATCAATGGAGAAGAGGGAAGCCAAAGGACAAGCCAGCACAGAGGAAGTTGAAGCAAGCATGGAAGAAGCTGAAGAGCCAGTGGAAAGTGAAAATGAACAGTCAGAGGCATCAGGAATACATAAAAAATAGAAAAAACAAGGAGAAGGGTGTGTGCGAACAATCAGAGTGAGAGGAAGCCGAAGTTCAGGCAAAGGCAGGAGAAGCAGGAGAAGCAAGAGAATAGGAGTGAAGTAGAAGCTCAGCAGGCTTGGAGCAGAGAACTACAACAAAATAGTTTCTACTAGGTTAGAGTTGGAGCCCACGGGGTTGGAGCCTCAAAACTGAAAGGATTGGAATCCTTGGGAGTTGGTGCTCCTAAGTGCAGAACTATTGCCTTGGAAAAACAGAGTTGGTGCTCTGGAGGTTGGAGCCTCAAAAAAGTCCAAGTTGGTGCTTGGCTACTGATTGCAACCATTTATATATTGTATTTGTTTCATTTCACTATTTGTGTTAATGAAAGCATTTATTCCAGCTATCTATTTATGTGTTCCATGTATATATGTTTTGGTGATAAAAAGAACAATTAAAAAGAAATATTGATTCACCCCCCCCCCACCTCTCAGTATTTCCAACAATTGGTATCAGAGCAGGCTTATTCATATTAGCCTAACACCTTGAAGAAGGATTCATAGCCATGATGAGAAATCACGAAGCATCAGGAAGACCTCCTTTGTTCGATGGCACTAATTTTGGTTTCTGGAAAAAGAGAATGACCTACTACTTAATGTCCCTTGGACTTTAAGTCTAGCATTCGGTTCTAAACCAGTACCCAATTCCTTCCACTCTTCCAACAGATCCAGACGAGAGGAAAGCTTACATTGCAAATGCAAAAGCTTTGAACTCCGTCACTAGTGGAATCACTGATTTCGAGTTTACAAAAGTCATGAATTGCAACTCTGCCAAAGAGATGTGGGATAAGATAATTGGCTTATACGATGGGGACTCAAAAGTCAAGAAAGCAAAGCTTCAAACTCATAGAAGGCAGTTTGAAAGTCTAAAAATGGAAGATGAAGAAGATAGTGCAGCATACTTTCTCCGAGTAGCTGAAGTGGTCAACTCTCTTAAAGGATTGGGCGAAAACATTGAAGAAAGTACCATTGTTGAAAAGGTATTAAGATCTCTTCCAAACAGATTTGACTCCAAAATAAGCGCCATAGAAGAAATAAAGGATATAGATACTCCCAAGATGGATGAACTCCATGGAATCCTCACTGCCTATGAGATGAGAAAAGGTGGCTCAAGCTCCAAAGATGTAGCATTCAAGGCTACAAAATCAAAGAAGGGGAAGAAAGAAATGACTGTAGTGATGAATCCGATGTGGAATCCAAATTAGCTCAATTTGTACGAAAGCTGAAGAAAGGATCTAAGCTAAAAGGTAATTACCCTCTTATCTGTTTCAAATGTGGAAAAATAGGTCATTATGCTACAAAATATCCTCATAAACATGATAGTGATGATGAAGAAAATTCTAAAATAATGGTATACAAGAAGAAAGGTTTCAATAAGAAGAACTTCTTCTCTAAGCAAGATGAATCTGATGAGGATGAATTTGTAGTCATCAAAAAGAAATCAGATAAGGAAAGTGACCATGATGAAAGCCAAGAAGTGTTATTCATGGCATTCACAAATGATGATGACCCAGGGCTAGAAGGAAATGTAGATGAACTGTTAATAAGTGCCATTGAAGAAAATGAAAAATTACGGAATAAAATAATTTCTCTCAAGGTAGAAAATGAGGAAACAAGAATAAGATAAGATCTCTTGGAAACAAAGCTAAAAGAAAAAGAAGAGACTTGCGAAGAACGTGAAGCCGAAATAGTATCTCTAAGGAAGGAATTGGAGCAAGTCAAAAAGGGTTGGAAAAGCTCTCAAATACTTGAGACTATCCTAAAAAATCAGAAACCTCAACATGACAAGTCTGGAATAGGTTTTAAAGGAGAATCATCAAGCACTAAGAATAGTGCGAAAAGCTATGCCGATGCACTTTCCAACAACCCAAAAGAAGAAAAAGTATGTCATCAAAGTCGCATCCCAGTTCCAAAGAATGAAGAGAGAATAACTCCAAAGAAGAATGTGGATTCGAATCATGGATACTATAGCAAACACAAAATAGCATTCCATCAAAGGCCCATCTCAAATCCAAAGAATGAAGCGGGAGTAATTCCAAGGAAGGAAATTGACTCAAACCGTGGCTACTACAACAGGTACAAAACTATCTTTCTTGGACATTGTTTTCATTGTAAAAACTTTGGTCATCAAGCCAGACATTGCATGGCTCACAAGAATGAAACACCAAATCTAAAGGATCAAATAATCAAACCATATGGCCCTAAAAGGCAGGGACAAATCAAAACCTTCAATTCGTTTGATCCCTTGACCAAATTTGATCCGATTTGCTCATTATGCTACAATAATGGACACTATGAACAAAACTGCCCACTCAAAAGAGGAAAAACAAGCAGTGAGAATCCCAACATGGATAAATGTGGCCTGGCTCTATATGCTAAAAATAATGAAAATCATTGGTTTGTGGATAGTGGGTGCTCCATACACATGACAGGGGACGAAAGGAAGTTTGTCTCATTGAGCAAAAAGGAAGGAAGTGTGTCTTTTGGAAGTGGATCTGCCAGAATTGAGGGAAAAGGAATTGTTACTCTTATCAATGGAAAAGGAAAAGCTCAAGATGCTCTGCTAGTAGACGGGCTCAAACACAACCTTCTGAGTGTCAGCCAAATCTGTGATCAAAGATATAATGTTGTCTTTAGCACCAAAGACTGTGAAATAAGGAACTCTTCCTCAGGGGAACTTGTGGCGAAAGGGGTTAGAACACTAGACAACATTTACATTTTGGACAAGATTCAAGAAAATAAATGCTACCTGAGTCAGAAAGATGAAAGTTGGTTGTGGCACAAGCAACTTGGACATATAAGCTTCGAAAATTTGATCGATATTAGCAAGATTAAAGTTGTACGAGACATCCCAAGGATATTCAAACCAAATCAAGGAGTATGTGGTCCATGTCAACATGGAAAGCAAACCAGAACTAGCCACAAGACCAAGGAGCTCTCTACATCAAAGCCCTTGGAGATCATCCATGCTGATTTATGTGGACCAACCAGAAATTAGGCACTCCAAGGAGAAAGGTACTTTGTTTTATTTGTTGATGACTATACTAGAATGATGTGGATATATTTTATAAAATATAGATATTAAGCATTTGAGTGTTTTAAGAATCTAAAAGAACTTGTAGAAAATGAAAAGGACTCAAAAATTAAGTGCCTCAAAACAGATAGAGGGGGAGAATTCACATCAAAATAATTTAATGAATTCTGTAATATACATGGAATTAAAAGAGAATTCTCTGTTGCCAGAACACCCTAGCAAAATGTGGTAGTTGAAAGAAGAAACCGAATAGTTCAAGAAATGGAAAGAACAAAGTTATTAGCAGTAGACTTGCAGCCAAAATTCTGGAGAGAAGTAGTCGGGACAGTTGCCTATACCTTGAATCAAACTCAATTAAGACCAAATTGTGAAAAAAATCCTTATGAATTATGGAAAGGAAGACCTACTTCAGTGAAATACTTCAAGATCTTTGGAAGCAAGACCTTCATAAAAATCAATGATGGCTCACCAGGAAAGTTTGATTCTCGGGTTGATGAAGGGATATTCCTTGGATACTCTACACGGAGCAAAGCCTACAAGTGCTACAATTTTCGACTAAGGAAAATAGTGGAAAGCATTGATGTAAAGATTGATGAAGACCTTCCATAAAAAGAAATTGAAGAACATGAAGATGATCCTCTCATTGAAGAAGAAGAACCTGAAGAAGAAGAAGAAATAGATCAAGAAGAAGAAGAAGAGGAAAAAGAACTACCTCATACCCCTTCAAAGATGAAGTTTCTCTAGAAATATCATCCAGAAGAATAGATTATTGGCAATAGAGATGAAGGGATGCAAACTCGAAGAAGGATGATAATTACACCAAAGAGAAACGTTATTTCTCTATTATCCATGATAGAACCAGAAACATTTGCACAAGCAAGTAAGGATCCTAATTAGGTAAAAGCCCTGGAAGAAGAAATGTCCCAAATTGAGAAGAACGAGAAAGGGAGCTGGTACCTCGTCCAAAGGACAAAAACATAATAGGAACCAAGTGGGTGTTCAAAAAAAATGAATGAAGAAGGACAAGTTATCATAAACAAGGCAAGGCTTGTCTACAAAGGCTACTCACAAATTGAAGGAATTGACTTTGAAGAGACATTTGCACCAGTAGCTCGTATGGAAGCTATCAGGGTGTTCTTGGAATTTTCTTGCTCAAAAGGATTCAAAATCTATCAAATGGATGTAAAATCAGCATTTCTAAATGGGGAACTCAAGGAAGAAGTCGACATGGAGCAACCAGAAGGGTTTGATCTAACGGAAGGAAAAGACTTAATCTGTAAGTTGAAAAAGGCATTATATGGGTTGAAACAAGCTCCCAGAGCTTGGTATGCAAGATTGGATCACTATCTACAACAACAAGGCTTCAAGAAGGGAGTGGCAGGGAGTAATCTCTACATAAAGACGGATGAAGGTAAGCTATTACTCGCACTTGTTTATGTTGATGATCTGATTTTTGCTAGCAATAATGATCTAATGAGCCATGAATTTTCTCAAAACATGTCAAGAGAATTCGAGATGTCAATGATAGGAGAGTTATCTCACTTCCTTGGACTACAAGTATCTCAAAACAGAGCAGGATTGTTTATATCTCAAGCCAAATATCTTAAAGACATGATTAAAAGATATGGAATGGAAGACTGTGCACCCATGAGCACACCTATGACCACAAATTGCAAATTGAGCAAAGATGATGACTCCCCTCCAGTAGATGCAACTCATTACAGGTCAATAATTGGAGCCCTTTTGTACTTAATTGCTACAAGACTCTACATAGTGCAGGCAGTAGGAATGGTGGGAAGATTTCAATATGCTCCTAAACAATCCCATTTGCTAGCTGTAAAAAGAATTCTCAGATATATGAAAGGAACTCTTGATTTCGATCTTTGGTACCCTAAGAGCTCAACACTGACTGTAACTGCATGCACTGATGCTGATTGGGCCAGATGTGTAGATAATCGGAAAAGTACCAGTGGAAATGCACTCTTCCTAGGAGATTGTTTAGTATCTTGGCTCAGCAAAAAATAGACATCCATATCATTATCCACAGCTAAAGCCCAGTATATAGTTGCAGCACACTGTTGTACTCAAATAATATGGATGAAGGAAGCTCTAAAAGATGTCAACATAGGTGCAGATCAACCAATTACCATCTATTGTGATAACACAAGTGCTATCAATCTCAGCAAAAATCCAGTGATGCACTCAAAGACCAAACATATACCAATCAAGTATCATTTCCTTCGTGAACAAGTAGCTGAACAAAACATCATCTTGGAATATATCAATACTAAGGAGCAGATAGCTAATATTTTCACAAAACCTCTTCCTCGAGAAGCATTTGAACATCTTCGTCAAAAGATGGGGGTTATTTCTTTAGCATCACTCAAGTTCATTCATAAAGATGTTGCAGGACAAGGGGAGCAGTTCTACAGGGGGAGCAGTTCGACAGGAGGAGTCCGTATGCATTCCTTTTCCATTGATGTCAAAGGGGGAGAGAAGAACAATATTGCCATCAATAACAAAGGGGGAGATTGTTGACATAGATTGTCATTGATGTCAATATGGCAATATTCGAGGAGCCAAGAGGAGCAAACAAAGCCATCAGAGGAGCAGACAGAGCCATTAGAGGAGCAAACAGAGCTATCAGAGCCATCGGAGGACGCAAACAGAGCTATCAGAGCAAGAATGCCAAAGAATACACTATCGGAGGCCAAAACTCATACATATATATATATATATATATGCATTAACACTATCAGAGGCCAAAACGTATATATGTATGCAAATACACTATCAGAGGCCAAAACTCACATATATATATGCATTGACACTATTGAGAGGCGGAAGACTTGGTTATATTACAAATACACTATCGGAGGCGGATCGGAGGCGGATAACATAGGTGTATTGGAAATTATTATAGGCAGAAATTTTAACACTATCGAGTCCGTAGAACCCATATAGCATCACCCCTGTGTATTTACTTATTTATCACCAAATGCCATTTACATAGAGAAATCATGCTAAACACTTAGCAGATTCAGGAAAGCGGACTTGAAATTTTATGCACGGGAGTGTTGAGTCTTATTGGGTCTGACACATATTATCGCATCACTATAAGTGAGTGGTCTACGTTAAGGTCTAGACCTGAACCTTTGTGATTTACGAATGCCGACATATATCGCATCGGCACTTCAGGAGCGATAGTTATAAAGTGTTAAGCGTCCCATTGTAATCGCCAATAGCGATTAGCGATATCGCATCGGACCTCCGCTAAGGGCAAGCACCGATTGCGATGAATGTTGCGGACCCGATGCAACATTACAATTGACTTAATGTTATATCGCGTCCTCCATGTCGGAAGTGACCATTGCAAGTTATAAAGGGATGGCGTGATATGCTGCGACTGCCAATTGCGATTTCAATGCGGACCCGATGCAGGTATAGATGAGGGTGCAATAAATTTGAAGTCTGCCCTTTAACGTGTTCACCGGTTTTCTCTCATATTTCCTGTGTATTTGAATATTTTCCTTGCGCGAGGTTTGAAGGCAAAAATGCATTAAGAAATGCTCCCGATATTTCAGGAGGCTAAACTAAAGATGGTTGTGATTATGATTGGGACGTGGCCTGTCCGTTAAACAACACTGTCTCTGTGTATGCCTATTACCATTGAAAACATGTTATAGTTTTAACATACAACGATCGAAAAGCCAGGAAGCCGAATGGAAAGCCAGCATAGAGGAAACCGAAAATCAAAATCAATGGAGAAGAGGGAAGCCAAAGGACAAGCCAGTGCAGAGGAAGCTGAAGAGCCAGTGGAAAGCGAAAACGAATAGTTAGAGGCATTAGGAATACATAAAAACAGAAAAAACAAGGAGAAAGGTGTGTGCGAACAATCAGAGTGAGAGGAAGCCGAAGTTCAGGCAAAGGCAGTAGAGGCAGGAGAAGAAGGAGAAGTAGGAGAACAGGAGTGAAGCAGAAGCTCAGCCGGCTTGGAGCATATAACTACAACAAAATAGTTTCTACTAGGTTAGGGTTGGAGCCCACGGGGTTGGAGCCTCAGAAATGAAAGGATTGGAATCCTTGGGAGTTGGTGCTCCTAAGTGCAAAACTATTGCCTTGGAAAAACAAAGTTGGTGCTTTGGAGGTTGGAGCCTCACAAAAGTCCAAGTTAGTGCTTGGAAACTGATTGCAACCATTTATATATTGTATTTGTTTCATTACACTATTTGTGTTAATAAAAGCATTTATTCTAGCTATATATTTTTGTGTTCCATGTATATATGTTTTGGTGATAAAAAGAACAATTAAAAAGAAATACTAATTCACCCCCCCCCCAGCATTTCCAATAATTTTCACATCCATCTGCATAAGATTAAATACATTTTGTTGAGCAAGTAAACATTGTTTACCTACATTCTTTCTTATAATTATTTAAAGATTCATTTTGAATATTTAGTAAGTTGTAATTCTTTAAAACTTTGTTATTCATTCAATCAAAATCAATTAACTATTTGAAGACAAATAAACAACCCTTTCATTTTATTAGGCAAGTGCTAAAGTTTAAGCACATGTTTTCAAATTTTTCATAACATTGGTCATCCAAAAACTTTAAAACAAACAAAACATTTTAGATACTCTGGCATGATTAATTAACCTAGAGTCATCTCATAGGACAACATCAAATTGGCGCCATTGCCGAGGAATGAAATTTGAAGTATTTTTCCCTAGGAAAACAATAAAGATTTTTCCTTTAGGGTGAATAAAGGAATTGTAGGTTAAAATCTTTCACCTATCGACTCCACAAATCCAAGATGCCTCCTTCAAAACACACCAGATCTCAATCTGACTCTCAAATTGTTTCTCCATTATCTAATCTAGAGATACTAGTAAGAGAATCCTCTTTTAGGAGGAGACTTGAAGCTTTTGCCTCTTCTTTTGTACCACTACAGCGTGAAGATATTTCAACTTCTGGTCCCTTTAGATCTGTTCCATCCCCATTAGACTTGGCTGATTTAACACCTAGGGTTTTAGAACTACTATCCAAAGGAGTTGATATGCAGTCAGCTCTTTTAGCCCATTCTTTGGAATCATATAAAATCCTTGAAATATTTTCAGATTCACCAAGTCAGAAGAATAATTGGATGTACATTTATCGGAGCTAAAACCTACCGATTTTATCTCCCCCACTCATTATATTATACATTTCCATCTACTTCTGCCCAACCTGAGGAAATTTTTTCCTATATATTCAAATCCTTTGTTTGAAAACAAAGAAGAAGTTGAAACACAGGTTCAGAAGTTAGTTATCAAAACACATTTTAAAACTTTTAGAGATCCTCCACCTTCTTTTCCTCCTCCTCCTCCTACCTTTACACCTCCATCTTCCACCTCATCCTCTACTACATCATCTTCCACTTGTTATAGCTCTGATACCACTTGTTATAGATCTAACCCAGAAATACTATAGATCTGATATGAAAATATAAGACAATGCAAACAAACCCAGAAATAATATGAAATGATTCTTTATTGATCAAACCCTTAAGGTAGGGCAACACCATACATTCACTCCTTAAGGAAGGAGAACATTCCACAAGCCATATGCATGTTCATACAATAATCCTTCACACAATTCCTTGACATGGAGTCTCTAGCCTCTATATAGGCCTCATACATACAATACCATGGGTCATTACCATGGTTCCCTCATACCATCAAACTAATACCATGGTTCCCTCATACCATTATTACCAACTACTTGTGGTCCCTTACATGATATGGGTTAACCACCTTATTTATTACTATGGCCCATCCCATTATTACATTATTACCTTGGGTACCTCCCTTGGTACCCCATATTATCCCCCCTAGGTATATAACATTCCACCCCCCTTAGCATGTTTCGTCCCCGAAACATGGGAGGAACACAAATAATAAGATCTACTCAAAAGAGTAGTCCACTGGTACCATGCACACGAATCTAGCCATCCAAGAGAAATGGAGATCAAAAGATTGATGAGATCACTTCATTACTTAAAAACCTTTCAAATTGAATTTCAAAAATAGAAACTCAGCCTAGAACGATTCAAAAAACTACTGCTAGAACTCAAACTCAATTTAGAAGAGCCCCCCAAACTCAAATTTTGCAAAGACCAAACGCTGATCAACATATTCAACCCCCAATGATGATTGATGATCAGCAACCTGAAGACATTAGCCCTTTGATTTCTGAAGATATAAATAATCTGGATCATTCATCTTTACAAAATGCTATTGTCTCTCTTTCTTTAAATCAACCTCCTCAAGATCAAGAAGACTCTCAAATTTTAAAATATTAGTCCTTTCCTGAGTTTTTAATTGCGAAATTGAATAGGAGATATGATTTAAGACCTAGATCAGGGCCTGGTAGACCTCTCAAAAACCCCATTGTAAGTGAACCACAAATAAAATCTACCGAAACTCAAACAACAACAATTCAACCATTGAATCAAACAGCGAAAACAACTCTAATTGATAAAATTGCTTTAACCACTTTCAATGTTGAAAGGGAATTAGAAATAGTTAAAATACGCATTCCTTTATCTGAACTTTCAAAGAATCCAGGGTATAAAAACCAAGTTTCTAAGTGGATCCAGTCATCTAGTGTTGGTGCTGAAGGAGATGTAATAAGCCTAAAAGATGAAAAACCTTCAGTAGTCGTTGGCCCTGCCTTAGACATGATTGATGAAAATGTACCACCTTTTTATGTGACTCTAAAGGTTCATGATTTCCTGTTATATAACTACATGTTAGGTTCTGGAGCTTCCCATAATTTCATGCCAAAGGTAATCATGGACTACCCACTTGTCTTGGACTTATAAAATATCTGGTGGTTACCTTAGCTTAGATCCCTATTAAGAGTGTCGTTTTAGACATTGTAGTCACTGATATCCCTCCCAAATTTGGCATGTTATTATCAAGATCTTGTTGTGCCAAATTAGGAGGAAGCCTTCAAATGAACATGTTTTATGCTACTATTCCTGTATATGGGGGTGAGCATTTGAGATTATACAGAGAAGTAAGATTCATGAATATTGTTTGTAAATTTGATCAAGTAAGGAATCATCATATTTATGCAGTAGATCAAGACTTTGGATGTTTTGAATTATCATCAAATAATTCACAAAACACTCAGCTTATTATTGAAAACATTGTAGACAATCCAAAAGCCATCAACACTGATATTTGGAGATTATACTTTGATGTTTCTTGCTGAAAGGAAGGACCAGGAGCTGGAATTGTATTAATTTCACCAGATAAAGAGAATCTTACTCAATTCTATAAGCTTGAATTTGATGTGACTAATAATGTAGCAGAGTATGAAGCTTTCCTGCTAGGATTGGAATTAGCCAGAAGTCTTAAAGTGCATAATCTAAGTGTATTCAGTGACTCAAAACTCATTGTCAAACAAGTAAGGAATATTTGTAAAACCAAGCATCCTAGACTCAGACCTTATAGGAATGAGATTTGGCATTCATTAGATAATTTATTTTAAACATTCAACATCACTTCTATTCCAAGAAATCAAAATATTCATGCAGATTCTTTGGTTGTTTCTGCTAGTTCTTTTTAAATTCTTGATCAAATGCTTGTTCAATATCAAATTCAAGTTAAGTATAGACCATCTATTCCTAAAAATCTTAAACATTAGCAAATATTTTATGATGATGAGTAGTTAAAACCCTTTTCGCAATTAATTGATGAATTTTCAACCCTGCAAATTAAAGAAGAACAACTCGATAATCATGAATCTTATAAGGAAAATGAAACACCACAATTTGACTCAAAAATTGTTGATCATAGCATTATTCAATTATCCAACAATTTTATTCCTAACGGGTTAGTCCCTCTTGAAAATCTCTTTGATCATAATGATGTTCCCAAAAATCCACTATCAAATTCACCTGAGGGAGATATTCAAATTTATAACATTGGAAATTCTGAAGAAATCAGAAATGTTAAAAATTTTGCATCCTTGTCAATGGAAGCCAAAGACAAATATTTAGCTCTCCTTAAAGCCTATAAAGATGTTTTTGCATGGTCTTATAATGAATTAAAGACATGATACATCTCTCATTGAACATAAAATCCCATTAAAACCTGAGGCTAAACCTTTTAAGCAAACATTAAAGAGAATTAATGTTGTCCTTCTTCTTGTCATTGAAAAAGAACTCAAAAAGTTACTTGATGCTAAAATTATAGTTCCATTGAGATATTTTGATTGGGTAGCTAATTTAGTTCCAGTAAGAAAGAAAAATGGTGAAATTAGACTATGTGTGGATTTTAGGAATTTGAATAAATCATCTTTGAAAGATAATTATCCATTACCCAAGATGGATCAATTGCTTCAGATAGTTTCAAGAGCTAATAGAATTTCTATGTTAGATGGTTTTTCTGGATATAATCAAATTATGGTCAATCCATAGGATAGAGAAAAGACAGCATTCACAACTCCTTGAGGTACATTCATGTATGCTTGAATGCCTTTTGGGTTAACTAACGTTGGAGCTACTTTTCAAAGAGCTATGGATTTAGCATTTGTGGGTAAGACAAACAAATTTGTTGTTATTTATCTTGATGATTTCACTGTTTTTTCCAATTCTGATCAAAAACGTTTAAAGCACTTGGAAAAGGTTTTTGACAGATGTAGAAAGTTTTGGATTCGTCTTAATCCCAAAAAGTCTTTTTTTGCACTCAAGGAAGGAAAATTGCTTGGCCATATTATTTATAAGGAAGGAGTAAGCATTGATCCTAAAAGAGTTTCAGTTATACAAGCACTTTCATTACCAAGGAATAAGAAGGAAATTCAGGATTTCCTTGGGAAAATCAATTTTTCAAGAAGATTTATACCTAATTATGCTGAAATAGTTAAGGATATCACTGATATGTTGAGAAAGAATCATGAAGTTAAATGGATTATTCCAGCAAGGTATGCATTTGATCATATTAAAAAGGCCATTTCAGAAGCTCCTGTATTGGCAAACCCAAATTATTCTGAACCATTTAGTATATTTTCTTTTGCCTCTGAAACTACCTTGGTTGTTGTTCTTTTGCAAAACAATAAAGATGGAGATGACCAACCTATTGCCTTTTTCAGTAGTCATGAGAGATGCTGAGTTGAAATATGACATCATTGAAAAACAAGCATATTCTTTAGTTCAAGCCCTGAAAGATTTTAGAGTCTATGTCCTTCACTCTTCTATTATTGCCTATGTACCCAATAGTGTTGTTAAAACCTTGTTAACTCAACTTGATACTGATGGAAGGAGAGGGAGATGAATTACTAAGATATTAGAGTATGATCTCATTATCAAAACTAAAAAATTGGTAAAGGGTCAAGGCTTGGCTAAACTTCTTGCTAAGTCAAATTGTAAGATCTTGGGAATAAATTATGTTTTTGAAATTCCAGCAGAGAAGAATCCACAAGAACCTTCTTCATCTATAGCAGAGAAAAATCCCCAATAACCTTCTTCATCTACAGCAGAGAAGAATCCACAAGAACCTTCTTCATCTACAATAGGGAAGAATCCAAAAGAATCTTCTTCAAACCAATCAATTTTGATTCATAATGATGAGAAATTTTTATTATCTGATTGGTACACTGATATTGTGAATTTTCTTAGATATTTTGAGTGTCCATCTAAATTTACAAAGAATCAATGTATAACATTGAAGTTGAAGGCCATAAAATAATGTATTGTTAATGCAAATTTGTATTGGAAGGATCCTCTTAACGTCATTTTACTTTGCTTAACAAAAAATGAGACAGAAGCAATCATTGATCAATTTCATGCAGGTATTTGTGGAGAGCACTATGCTTGGATGACTACAGCACAGAAGATTTTAAGAGTAGGATTTTATTGGCCTATTTTGTTTGCACAAGTGGGAGCAAAGGTCAGAAGTTGTACTCAATGTCAAATGTTTGCTGGAAAGCAGAGATTAGCAGCACTTCCATTAGTTCCAGTACTAGTCCAAGTACCTTTCCTTCAATGGGGATTGGATTTCATTGGTGAAATTCATCCTCCATCAAGTAGTCAGCATAGATGGATATTGACTGCCACAGATTACTTTACCAAATGGGTAGAGGCCATTCCAGTTAGAAATACAATTAATATTGTAGTTATTAAATTTATTGAAGAATACATATTGTCTAGATTTGGATGCCCCTGACAAATAGTGACAGACAATGCAGCAGCATTCAGCAGTGTCAAGATGATTGAATTCTGTCAGAAATACCAAATCTTGTTGCACCATTCTACTCCATGCTATCCACAAGGAAATGGGCTGGAAGAGTTCTCCAATAAGAGTTTGGTTAAAGTCATAAAGAAAACATTGGAGGATCACAAAAGGAGTTGGGACAGTCATCTCATTTATGCACTTTGGGCCAACATGATTTCTCCAAAGAGATCAACAGGTAAATCTCCTTTTCATCTTGTCTATGGTAAGGAAGCTATATTTCCCACACATCTAGCTTTTCCTGTCATGAAGTTTTTACAAGAAGCAAATGAAGAGCCTGATGATTTTTCCAGAAGAATAAATCAAATTATAGAAGTTAATGAAGATAGAGATGAAGTTCATTATAAGCTTTGGAAATATCATAACAAAATGAAAAGTTTGTTTTATAGAAAAGCTAGAGAAAGAGATTTTAAAGAAGGAGATTTGGTGTTAAGATGGGATGTTAGAAGAGAAGAGAAAGAAAAACATGGAAAGTTTGATAACCTCTGGTTTGGACCTTTTAGCATTGCAGAGGTAAAGGGTAAAAATACTTTCCTTCTACATAATTTGGAAGGACAGTATTTCTCATTGCCTGTTAATGGGAAATACTTGAAGCACCACATTCAATATATAGAAGTTCCCCATTCATTCATCATTGTATTTCACCGGAGAGTTTATTTTACATGCAGTGTGTATTTGTTTTCAACAGAAACTCCATTAGCCCAAGGAGAAGGCACATGGATCTGCAATTTCTCTATAACCTGCAGGAGGAAGCAATCCCCAGTTGGAGCCAATGTTGTAACATTCTTTATTTTCGATAAGTTAGTTCTTATTTATAAAAGAGGGTATAAAAAAATATTGAATAAAAAAACAAAAAACAAAAATGAAACCCCATCAAAAGAAAATCAAAACTTCTATAGGTGAGCTAATTTAAATGTCACTTCAAAAGAATAAATTACATTGTGAATAAACTAAGGTTTTGTGTGCAGCTTGTTTAAATGCCACAACCTAATGTTTTAATTTGAATCATATAGTTTAATCATGATCAAATCATTTAAATTTATGTTTTAGATTAGTGAATAAGTTCACCAAATTGTTTAATCTTGGTAGAACATCATTAGATAAGATAGAATAGAATAAATTATGGCCTATCATGCCCAAAATTTGGCCAAATGATGTATTAGATTAGGGTTACAAAGAAATTAGGCTAGAAATTGGTTGTTAGTCCAAACGTGCCAAAATTTAGATTAAGATTGGTTTGACAAGGACTTAATTACCTATTAAAGGTGATTAACTTTGTATAAATAAAACTTTACGATGTTTTTAACAAAAATCATAAAACGACAAAGGAAATGTGTCATGAAGTGCTAACGAGCCGATATCTTTGGATGGTCATCCTCTTCCCCTCCTAGATCAACGACAGGGAAGCCATTTCGCACCCCCTTCGATCGTTGGTCTATAACAGCAAGGGGACGGTCTAGAAAGCGATTTCCCTTATGGCGGGCCCATTGCAACATGTCACTCCCTCCTTACTTCACACTGCCCCTGCTCATTACCACTTACTGCTACCCCCCCCCCCCCCCCCCCCCGCCAACTCCGAAATCCACTCATCCCACTTCATTCATACGTCATCCCACCAATGGTTATCATTGTTTCCCACGCCTTCCGTGCACTAATAGTTTCACTCCATGGGCCCATATCCATTATATTCCTATCTGTTTCACCTATTCGTTCTAGCTTCCCGTTAGCCATCAATGAACACCCTCCCATTTGGTAACGGTTATACGCTTCCTCTTTATAAATAAACCCCTCATCCCTTTAACATGTTTTCTCTTGTGCTATTTCATTTCTGATTAACAGGTTTTCAAAAATTGACTACTCTTTGTGCCTACTTTGTGCCATACCCAGATTTATTATCAGAACAAAATTTGCTCTCCATTAGGTATTCTTACTCCTAACCTTTTGTTGTTTCTTCCACCCATTTTGCAAATAATGGCACCAAAAAGAAAGACCAGCCCTCTGGTAGTAAAACCTCATCGCTGGAAAATCCCAAAGTCACTAATACCCTAGACCTTGACCACATTCCCTTAGCTGGCCAATTTTTCAAAATTACAGACACAAAGTGTGAATTTGATATGTTCAAATTGCACCATTGGTTAAAACAGAATTATCAGGACTTAAGAGATGAAATTAACCTATGTGAATATTTATTGCCCATGTTCATGTTTCCTTAGACCCGTCAATTTCCTGACTCAGTCATGTAGTGGTAAGCTAAGTACAATCCCCTGCAGAGAACTGTGGTAGCTCAAAATGGAGACATTATGATATTTTTCACACTTTGAAACCATCAATAAAATGCTTTTTATCCCTGAGAATGATTCCCTTATCTTTTTCTCAATTTTTTTCCTCATATATCTATACCATAAACTCACTTTCCCCCAAAAAGCTCAAGTTTTTGAGATCTTTCTTCCAGAAGATGTTGAACTTCCTAAAAAGAACCCTCCTTATCCAGCATCCATGTTCCCTGAGAGAGCTAAACATATCATTTCCTTAGTTTCTTGCTTGTTAGGTTACCAAACAGATCAATGGGTAGATGAATCTATTCTAGGTTATCTATCCATCTTCTCCAAAGAACACAAACCAGCTTTCATGTATAATTACAGTCAATTTTTGGCTGAAAGTATGCATGAACAATTAATGAAAATCACTACTGAAGGAGTATTCAAATATTCTTTTGTATTAGTGCATATGATCCTTTTTCAACAAGGAGACATGTTGCCTATAACTTTACACAAGCAGGATGATCAACAAGTAAGTCAATCAGTCACACAATGGACCTCATTGATCAAGAGGAACTCAACTGAGTTCAAAATTTTAGATTTCATTGACTGTTTTATTTATCCAGTTGCACAAATTCTCAGAAGCCAGAGTGAGCCTAGAATTAGTCCAGAAATTAAAATAATTTTGCACCTGAGTGACCAAGCTAAGACAGGAGACTGGTATCTTTACCAGAATTACATAGAAATTAGGGTGTATGGCTGTGAATTAGCTCCATAGAAATTGCCTAAATATGTTCCAATGATACTTTTCTCTCTGGAATATATAAGGAAAATGATCAATATGGATGAGCTACATTTTATTTCAAGAAAGAGGAAATCTCATTTTAAAATCAAGTCCCAAGTGGGATCGTTTATTTGCAATAACAGATCAGCTGGCATTGAAGCATACTCAATCCTCAGACAGATGGGATTCCAACCAAGTTTCACCTGGTCTTATGACCCATTTAGTATAATCTCTAACTTAAGGGTGGAACTCAAAATCACACCTTACAATCATACTCCAAGACCAAATATTCAAAAGTATAGAAATCAAGAACAATGGGAGGAAAACACACTTCAGGAAGCAGAAGAATGGACTTTACCGCCTTCTACCCTCCAGACTCCCACTTCTCAAAGAAAGCAGGAAAAGAGGCCAAGAGAAGGATCTTCATCTTCAGCAAAGGGTGCAAAGTAATTCGTTATTTATCATAAGAAATCAAACACTGACACCAAAGGTACTACTATTCAAGGTCAGAAAGAGTCTATAATCATCAATTTGAATGATTCACAAGTTTCTACAGGGTCAAAAGAAAATGTAATCACCACTCCATCCTCCTCTTCAGTTTCACAGAATTTTTTGGAGATCACCCAGTCTACAAGAGTAAGTGAGCAAGAGGAAGCAAACATCTTCACCAATTTTCTTGAAATTAAACAAAAGAATGAATCTTTGAAGGCAAATGTCTATACTCAATTTTGGAAACAAACATCCACTTCACAACACAGGTTATTGACAACCTTCGACCGTGAAAAAGCAGGATGCAAATGGCATTCCTACAATCTCAAGTGCCTTTTCCAAAGGTTTCTTCAAACAACAAGAAGACCATATTTTCCTTTGATGCCAACCAGATACACCCAATCAACTAGATGTAAATGAAAAGACAGTCTGGTGAGATGCTTTTCTCTACCATAACTAACACTGCTATGGCATTATCAAAATTAAGGACAACTCTTTCAAATGTGCAGTCACAATTAAAGATAGAAAAGATATCCTCTTTGGCAAAGGATAATATGGTAAAATCATTAGAAGAGTTAGTGATCAAAATTGGGTATGATCCCACTTATGTTAAAGCTGCAGAGGACATTATCAAAAAGAAGAATGCAGATATTTCAGCATTAAGGAAGCAGCTCAAACTACCTTCTATAGAGGATCCTCAAATGTTAGGTCCCTATACTACTAGTGTAACCCCTTATTGTTATTAGTACAACGCCCTTATTATATTGTTGTGCCCATGTAGTCCCCATATTGTTATTATTGTGCCCCATAGAAGCCCACTATTGTTACTATTGTGCCCTTACATTATTATTGTTAGGTCGGCTCTGATTATATTATGACCCCTTAGACACCTATATATAGAAAGGAGGTCCTGTCATTTGTATCATCCAATAATTGTTCATTTGTGTAATGTAAAGGAGGTTGCCCCCTCCAAGAGGCTTATTTCTAAGACATTCATCTATCTTTTCTATCTTTTCGTGAGCTGGTTTCATAACATTTGGTATCAGAGCTTTGGATTCTAGGTTTTTGCTACTCCAAACAGGTCATCGTGGCATTTTCGCTATAACTATTTTTCTGGGGCGTTTCAGAAGCTAAAACAAGAACCCGACATCTACGAAATCAATCAATTTCAAAGTATCTGATCAAGTGGAAGAACTTACCCGCTGAAGATTCCATATGGGAGGACAAGAATTTTATACAGAAGCATCATGAACTACTCAAGCATTGAGGACAACAGTTTTTGAAGGAGAGGGGCATGTTAGGTCCCTATACTACTAGTGTAACCCCTTATTGTTATTAGTACAACCCCCTTATTATATTGTTGTGCCCATGTAGTCCCCATATTGTTATTATTGTGCCCCATAGAAGCCCACTATTGTTATTATTGTGCCCTTACATTATTATTGTTAGGTCGGCTCTGATTATATTATGACCCCTTAGACTCCTATATATAGAAAGGAGGTCTTGTCATTTGTATCATCCAAGAATTGTTCATTTGTGTAATGTAAAGGAGGTTGCCCCCTCGAAAAGGCTTATTTCTAAGACGTTCATCTATCTTTTCTATCTTTTTGTGATCTGGTTTCATAACATCAAACTAAGGAGATAGCAGAAAGTGAGCAGCACAAAGAATAAATGCTCAAATTAATCATTGAGAAAAATGTACAAATAAAGACAATGGAAGAGAAAATAGAAAAATTACTTAAAGAAAAGGAAGAATCTACTCAAGTATCCATAGCTCCAATTACAACTATACCCATTACAGTGGCAAGGATAGCAAGGGAATCGACATTAACAACAACAGAGTCTACATCAACAGCAGGTGATTTAAACAAAGTTATACAGGAGTTGTCTCTCTAGAGACAGGAAAATGAAAGGCTTCACAAGAAATTCAAAATTCTAGAGATACGGAAGATTAAGAATGATACTCTTTATGTTGAAGAGATGTAGAAGTCCCACAGATTGAGAAGAAGGATTGACAAGTTGGAAAATGAGTCATTAATGACTCAGACCTTGGCCAAAGCCAAGGAAAATATTTGGGCAGATATTAGTCAAGCTATAACTAAAGTTTGGCCCTCCATAGAGATTATTTTTGAACAAGAAGAGCTCATTAATAGATGCCAGACAGCTATTGAAGAAGTCAGAGAACTCCTTAAGGAAAAACCAAGTGAAGCTACAGACATGATTAAAGTTCTCAATTCAAAAACCAGGGTCGAATTGGAAGAGATTCGGATTGTTGATACAACAGAAACTATTCTAGAGATTAAAAAGGTTTTGCAGAAAAACAATCTCATGAATTAGTTGGAGACAAAATGCCAGACCTTGAAAAATGTTGTCCAAAGGTTTCATTTCAAGTTTAACTTACTCAACCAAAGAGGACTGCAAGGATTAGTGGCACCAAATGGCAGGTTAATCAGTTTGGATGAATATTGTCAAAATATTTATGCAATTGCAACTGATAAAGCTAAATTTGCAAGTATTAAGGTTCACCTTACATGGAAGGAATTCTTAAACGCTTTGAACTTTGATTTAATAATCAAGCATGAAATCAAACAGAACTTTGTTAATAAGCCTACTTTTGAAAAGTATACCAAGGTTGATGAAGTCTACATAAAATGGATTAGTCTTTCTATACCAAGTGAAGATAGATGGGATCACTTGTGTGAAATCATTGAGTAACTCTCATCACCAACTGACAGATAGCAAGGCAGCACTTTTTTGGGACCAGATCATCAACAAATTCCTTGAAGATAGTGCCAGCAACTCAGTAGTTTTAGGATTCCTATATTTTTGTACTATTTTTGTATTTTGTTAAAGAATGTCTCTAAAAGATATTTCATTTTGTATAAATAACTCTTCCTTTGAGTTATTATGAGTTGAACCCTTGGATGAGCTTTCAAAGCAGAATTGTAATTGAACTAGAGATTTGCTTCAAATTAATGAAAGGATTCTCTATTTGCCTCAAATAGTTTGTCTCCTTGTGATTTATTCTTATGTGTTCATTTCATTATAATTTTCTTCATGTATTTAAGTTTTTATGGAGAAATTTCTTCCACTCAGAAAGAGGTCTCATGTAGGGATGCCCTCTATCCCCTCTATTATTTTTTCTCATTATGGAAGGCCTCAACAGACTCATATTGGAAGAACACATGATGGGTAGACTTCAGGGTATCAGGATTATAGACAGATGCATATTGACCCATATGCTCTTTGTAGATGATTTGTTGATCTTCCTTAACGGAGGCATTTGGGATCTAACCGACTTACAAAATATCATGGAAATATTTCAAACTATTGCCAACATGGAAATCAACAGTCTAAAATCCACTATAACGATTTCAGGATGCACACCTCATGCGATACAGTTTTCCCTCCACATATTCCCATTCACTCTTTTGTAGTTGGATGATGGTCTTAGGTACCTGGGATACTAGTTGAAACCCGTTAGATACAAGATTGCAGACTGGACATGGTTAACCTCTAAGCTAGAGAGAAGACTTAATATATGGCACCACAAGTACCTCTCAAGAGCAGGTCAGCTAGTACTTATTAAAGCGGTACTTGAAGCTACCCCTGTATATTGGATGTCTCTAGCCTAGATCCCAAGGGGAATTCTCTCTAGAATACAAAATCTTTGTTGCAGATTCCTTTGGAAGAGTAAACAGTACGGGAGAATCTTTGCTTGGGCTAGATGGGAGTTACTAGCACTTCCAAAGAAATGGGGAGGATGTAGGATTAAAAGATTGGATGATTTTTCCACTGCACTGGCTGCTAAGTAAGGATGGAAATTGATTACCACCAGCAGCTTATGGACAAGGATGGCATATTCAAAATATATATCTCCCCTAAACCTGATGGACTAGATCCGTCAACCCAACTGGAACAAGATTGGGATATCTATCATATGGAAAACAGTGATAAACTCCCTGCCTCTTATCCGAGATGGGATCACATGCAAAATACAGTCTGTCCCATCGGTCAGCATTGGATTAGATCCCTGGATCGATAGTGGCAACACACACAGACTCCCATGAGATCTAATGCTCCATCTCAATAATTCATGCATCATCCATATCAACCACATTGCGGACCCTGAGCACACCACCATTTTTCAACAGGCATGGAAAACGGCACGAAGACTACACCTCCCTCAGCTTTGGCATCATCAATGGGTGGAATACATTGTTGTCCTGACAAAATCGCATATCATGATTATTGAGGGGGAAGATAAAATCATATAGGCCCATGCAAAAAATGGTATATACTCTCCAAAGGAAGGATCCCTCTATATCTTTGTTGTCCATCGACCACCGATTGTTTAACATTGGTGGAAACACCTGGGGAAACTAAAGGCGCCTCCCAGAACAAGATTGTTTATGTGGACAGCACTTAAAAACAAGTCCCCCATGGGGGACAACCTGATCAAGAGAGCCCATCATGGACCATCCTAGTTTTGCATATGCAAGAACAGCACAAATTCTATCAATCACCTCTTCCTTACTTGCCTGGTCACTATGGACCTTTGGAATACCACCCTTAGGGCCATCAATCCCCACTGTCAATGGTAGGGTACATCTATTGTAGATGCATGAGAAACATGGTGGTCATCTGTGGCTCCGAACAAGGCCAGGAACTTACCCCTTCTCACCTGTTGGGCGATCTGGATTGCACGAAACCGTTACATCTTCCATAATACCATCCCATATTGGCCCTCCATTATCGCTCTTATTCTGGCCGACTACAACTCCATCCCTGATGATGATGCGACGCCATCCACAAGGACAATTGTCCCTAAGCTCATCAACTGAGAATACCCATGGGCATATTTCGATGGATCTGCACATGATGCAGGTTGTGGGGGGTGCTTTACTATACCTTTCTGACTCTCACTACTATAAAATACAAATGGGACTAGGAAGGGGTACTAATAATTATGCAGATCTGATCACTCTTAAACACCTCCTACACTTTGCCATGGAGAAACAATGCAGGAATATACAAATCTTTGGGGACTCCAAAATAGTTTGCAACTGGATAAACAATACATCAAATTGTTCTGCATATTCACTAAGACCTATTTTGGAAGAGGCACACAGACTCATTTCACATTTTGATCACTTTGTTTGTCGCCATATCTACAGGGAGTGCAACTAGGCTGCCGACCAGCTATCCAAGGAAGTTGTGACCCGGCCTCGTGGTACATGGATAATCCAGGAACAGAGGGACGATGCACACTATCAGTACTACCACCGTCCATACATGGATTACATAGCATAATTGGCTCAGGAGGAGCCTGATTCTCATGTTTATAGTTTTTGCATAAATTATCAGCGCATTTGTATATTTCGATTTTACTTGATGCATATATATGACACACAATTGTACTCCCTGTGAGGAGTTTTTTTATCTCTTTTGAACAACACAGAAGACATATTCTCCCTGCGTAGAGAAACATTGATCTTTTTTGATACTTTTTTTTTTATAGGCATACAACCTCACATATAGCATATGCACACTACATCTACAATATGTAATTTTCTTATATCAATGAAAATTACGATTTTTCCAACGGGAAAAAAAAAAATTATGGAGAAATTTGGGTAAAATCAAATTGAATATCAGTCCATCTTAAATCTCATGTGAAGTTATAAATAATAATTAGAGATTAGTTTATAAAATTGTCTGTTATTATAAACTCCTCTATATCTATAAATTGTCACACCCATCTGCATAAGATTAAATACATTTTGTTGAGCAGGTAAACATTGTTTACCTGCATTCTTTCTTATAATTAATTAAATATTCAGTTTGAATATTTAGTAAGTTGTAATTCTTTAAAACTCTGTTATTCATTCAATTAAAATCAATTAACTATTTGAAGACAAATAAACAACCCTTTCATTTTATTTGGCAAGTGTTAAAGTTTAAGCACATGTTTTCAAATTGTTCATAACATTGGTCATCCAAAAACTTTAAAACAAACAAAACATTTTAGATGCTCTGGCATGATTAATTAACCTAGAATCATCTCAGAGGACAACAGAGTAAATGTCTCATTGACTATAACTTTTATGTACCATAAACTTATGGATAGATTATTCAATGGATGTAGCTTCCTATGTCTTCAAGTTTTTTTGTATAAATGTGAAAATGAATTTTAGTAAAGTTGTTGAAGTGTGAATAGGTCAGCTAGACATTGTCACTTTTATCATATAAAGCTATCTTAAAAAATAAAAATAAAAATGTGTTGTTGGAAACAATTTTACAATGACAAATTCTATAGGATTTAATTACTTGTGTAAGTGAGCATAATAAGTTGTCCAAGGTGCATGTATCCATGAGTGTAGTCTTATACTTGAGTATTTGTAGCAAACAACTAATTGTGCCTAATTTTGGCAAGTCCATTTTTCTGCTTGGAAATTTTTGAAGAATAATATGCTTCTGAATTTGTAACAGTGACTACTCGTGTTGTAATATTCATTATACGAGTCTCATGATTGAAGTCATTCTGCAAATAATTTTTTCCCGTAATACTTGGGAATGAAGATTTTTAGATGATGAATTTGAAAAAATTGTTGGGTCAATATATTTTGTGATTTCAATTTTCCATTTCATAAACATATCATTAGATTTCTGATGAAGAGAGATATATTCCTTCTTCAGTTGCCTTATTACAGGTAGATTATTAATTATGCCCTTATATGTGATTTTTGTAATAGAAGCAAGATATTTTAGGTTCTTGTGGCATACTTTGTGGTTATGATATAAAGATGCAATAAGTGGAACCTATTTAGCATAATCTATGGGGGTAAAATAGGTTGATTAAGCTTAATTCTCCCACATGGAATTATGATGGAATTTATTTCCAATCTTACTTAGAACTTACATATAAGTATGAAAAGAGCACATGGTATGTTTTTTTAAACATGAGGAGAAATGAGTTTCAGAAGTGGTTTTAAGGGAATGTTATCCCTGACTTCTCATGTTATATTTTTATATTGAAATAGATGAAGGAACATGATCTTCATGATAACCAAGTTGGTCATATTAAGATTATTAAAAATATAAATATAAATTTGAGTGATAGTGTTCAATGTAACCTTTACTTCTCTACACTCTTGATGGTTGGTAAGGTGGGACCTTACATATGGTATCAGAGCCAAGTTAAAACACTAGGGCCTAATGGCCAACATGCTTGCTTGTAGGTTGATGCATGTATGGTTATTTTGCAAGCATGATGAATTATTGTGTATGTTGACTTGGAAGTATATTGGTTGCATAAAGGATATTATTATTATTATTATTATTATTATTATTATTATTATGTCATTTAGAAACTCATGAAAGAAAAAGAATGCCTTCTTATATTCCTTTATATTTTTGTTAAGACAAATTATTAGAAATATGATAAAGGACTTAAAGACATGTTGGGAAAGGATGTGCTTGAGAAGTTGGGGTTAAACCCAAGCATGTGAATGGCTTGATTGTCAATGGGTGAGTGAGATATGTGGAGTGGATGCATGGTTGCATATATGTTTAATGCATCATTATCAATGTGATATGGGCCTACTAGCCATCTTTACTAGCTGAAATTGTATCTACCAAGAAAAATATTGGCCTAATCTAAACTATAGTATGATGACCTTGGTGTGTATGCTTTGGGAATGTGTAACAAGTGTAAGGCCAAGATTCAATTAACATGATGATTGAGTTCGTCATGTTAATTTTGACTCTTTTCTTACCTACACTAATGGAAACTTAATAGAAGCTACCTTGAAGGATGTCACTTTTAACTGTGAATGTAGATTCAAGAGTAATGTATGTGCATTAATTTGATGTGTTAAAATATGATTTGGGAATACATTCTTAATGAGTAAGAATGGAATTCCTATGATTTCTTTGACATGATTTTGTGTAGTTTGGGTTAACATTATGCATCAAATAACTTGAAATTACTCAAATACCAGGTTGAGGTATGACCTTCCTAATAAACAAGAGGCTTAAATAACTGGTGCATGAAAGGTTGTGGAAGCCATTTTAAGGAACACTTGAAGGTGATGTTTTCCCTAAGCTATGTATGGGTGTGGAATCCATAGTAGCATATATATATGAGCTGATGTATGGGTGTGGAATCCATACCAGCATATATCTATGAGAAAATGTATGGGTGTGGAATCCATACTAATATATATCTATAAGCTAAGTAATGAGGTAAGGTATCGATGTGGAATCCACACTAACATATATCTATGAGCTAAGTAATTCTTTTGGTAAGGATGGACATAAATATTTTGATAAAATATCATAGACATGATTAAGGAGGATTGATTATGTGTAATTAAACTTAAATGGATAGAGATTCGTAACATGAATTTGCTTGAAATTTAAATACATTAGTTTATTTTTATTACGAATGAAGATACTAAGATTGCTATACTGAACACCATTAGGTGGTTTAGAATATTTGGAATAATTAATTTTGATATATGGAGTCAAGTGTGAACTAGGTATCTATCCTCTAGTATTGTAATTATTTTGTATGTGTTGGATTTAGGTAGAATTAAAATGATTTTCAAATGCTTGAAATGTAGAAAAAAATTATTGTGATAAGTTGATGAAATATCTTTTCTATTGGCTTAAGACAAATTAGGTCTAGGAAAGCCATAATAGTCTCTTTAATGATTTGGTCAATTGAATATTGATTGAATTCTATTTAACTAAATTAATTAGAGAAATTATGAGGATTGAACTGATGAATTGCTTCAAACTATAGCTAGTTAGACGATCGAGTCAAAATTCATATTGTTTATGAACTTGATGAACTTCTTTCTTAGAATTTGATTAACTTGTAAATTGTTAAGAGAATAACATGTTTAGAAGATAAACATTTTATGTGTTGAGAACTTTGTTTTATTTGAACTTAAAGAAAAATGTATGTGATTAATGAAAAGCTTAGAAGAGTTCTTGTTTTACAAGAATATGTGTTTGTGATATTTTTTTAGGGAGAAATTGGAGAGTAAGATCACATTTTGATGAATAGGAATTCTTGCATGATTTTGAAGCCTGAGATGATTGTATTATATGTGGAATGGAAGAGTTTGAAGGATTTAGGAATTTTGTGCTTGGATTTGTAGTTGTATGAGTAGTTAGTAATTCTTCAAAAGGTTATAAACTTTTCAGAGGTAGTAAAAAAAAAAAAAAAAACTTATCTTTAGGCTAGAAATGTCTTTATGATAGTCTAAATCTTATCAACAAGATTATTCATAGTTTGAGAAATGTATGGTTTTCATACCTTGTTTTTTTTGTAAGGAATAATACATGAAATCAAATGAATTGATTAATTATTGAATAGAAATCATGGGCGATTTTATAGTGGGAAACAAGTCGAATTACAGTTATGAAGATAGATTCAATAATACAGATAGTGTATTTGTATAATTACAAAAGTTGTTCTTGATTACAAGCAACTTTCGAAAAGATATATTTAATTGTTTTTGGAATTAATATCTTCTAACTTAGTCATTCACAATTGATTCTCAAGTAAGAGAAGCGAATAATAATGAAGATTATGGGAATTCAAGGAATGGTCTATAATATAAAAGCAAGTCAACAAGGACTATATGGAACCTTAGTTTGTTAAAAAAAATGTCTTGAACCTCAAATTGTGATTTTTACTAAAGAGTAAACATTTAGTAAAAAAAATTGTAGGTAGATCTTAAAGATTTTGATTGCAAGGGTGCCTTATAGAATGAAAAAGGGAAAACTTGGATTGAGAAGACATAAATCAAGTGGGATGTAAGAGTGGGTTATTATATGACATGTTTTGTTGCATAGTTTCAATGGATATTGTATGTGGATGGTTTGGTGCTTCTTGTATGCAAATTTGATTGTGAGATGGGATGGACCATCATTTTTGTTTATACAAATAATGTGGGAGTTGTTTGTGAGTTGGAAAACTCATTTTTTCTATAGAAACCGAAGAGAATGACACAAGAAATATTATTTAATTCTTAATGCATTATATAAGGAAAAGACAATCATTTGTAATGTGAGATTATTGTCAAATAATAGTATTTAAATATAATATGCTTGATTAGATTATTGTTTTGATACAGTATGTATTGTAGTGTATGTTAAAATCTATGTAGTAAGGCATAACTATACATGGTACTTGACTAATAATGATATTTTTGGTCTTCATGGACAACCCAATTGGATTTTAGATATATATATATATATTTCCAATGACTATAAAAAAAAAATCGGGCCAAGTTTAATCCAAGAGGGGGAGTATGTAGTGTCCCACCTTGGAAAGTTTAGTTTTGTGACACTTAGAGGGGTGATTTTGATGTAATGATATAATATTATGCATGAAAGACTTATGTACATGCTTACATGTTATAGACCTAGTTTGGGTCATCTGGTTGCTATGTGCTTATGATAATATATATTATTGTGTGTAGAAGAATTGATTTTGGTTAAGAGCATATTATTGATGTTTTCTCTTTTGGTATTCTAGTTTGGACATAGGTGTATGACATGGATGGTGATTCAAGATTGAGACACAGAGATCCATGGATGATCATGGTTATCCATGGAGACACATAGATCCATGGATTGTGATGTGTGTAGGTCTTGGAACAAGGCCTTACCAATGAACCATTAGATGGGTATGAGCTAACAATTAGTACCTTAAGGTAAAGATGGAGTTTCAAAGCAGAGTAGATGAGAAGCCATGGAAATTAGGGCGTGGAGTCCTAAATCCATGAAAGATAAAGGCGTAGAGTCTTGGATCTATAATAAAAGGATTAGGGCACGGAGTCCTAAATCCATGAAAGGTAAAGACATGGAGTCTTGTATCTATTAAAATGTTTAGGGCACGAAGTCCTAGATATTTAAAAAGATCAAGGTGTGGAATTTGGGATCTTTAGAGTAGATCAGGGTGAAAAGTCCTCAATCTACTAAGGCACGAAGATGCATGCAATAGGGGTGCAGAATCCCTATTATCTAGAAGAAAAATACCACTCATGGGCAACTCGGGGATGAATTTCCTTAATAAAACCTCTTTTCTAACAATCCTAGAGTGACTTTCTAAAAATAGAAAGTAATGTCTAGCATCTTAAGCATGACTTTCCAAAAATAGTAAATCACCTTGCATAAATTGGTAATCAAGTATAGTTGAAGGAAAATCACTTAACTTATCATTAATAAATCCTAATAGTTCAATCTCAACTTAATCCTCAATATTATTAATATTATTATTATCTTTTATGAGACTATGATATTATTATTAAAAGGGAATTACAAGTCATTTTCATCTCCTCAATCACTTCACACCTCTCTCCTTGATGACTCTCATGGCTCTATGTAAAAATCTCTCTCTTTTAATAATACATTACACTCTATTTTATGCACTCGTCAAAGAATGGAATATTCCTCTTACACTCATTAAAGACATGTCATAAAAGATTCCTCTTAAGCTCTCTTTAATGCATAAGTTACACTCTCCTTAAATAAGGCATGCATACCTCTCCTCAATGGCATGAGTTACACTCCTCTAAATGGAATAAAGGCATGTATATTACTCCTTTATGAAAGGAATTTGTTGCTCCTCCTATATATGTGTCTCATGTATTCTCACTTAGGAGGAGAGGGAGGTGCATTGTGATACCAAGGGTTGGAGAGATCTATTAAAAAAAATATGAGAAGGAGAGACTTGGAGAGTAGCTAATTACTTTTGAAATGAATTTGAAATTCCTAAACTAAATTACTAAGTAGCTCTACCTCGTGGAGCTGGCCATGAGTGGTATTAGGAGGAAGTGAAACTTATCTTCCTCAGCTTGCATTGGTTATCTCTCTACTGTTGTATTTTGGTACTGTTTGTGAGCTTTTACAGCTCGGGGGTTGCAGGTGGATAAGTTCTCCTTGGATATGGTTGGGTGGAAAATAGAATGGTTCACAATAAGTTGGTAAGGATACTGGAGTTGAAGCATACTCTCATCTTTGGAGTTGTATATATACATTGTCATGTATATTCATAAACACTCTTGAAATTTTAGTTCATTATTAGTTTAAAGTGTTGTAGAAATTTCAATTTATGAGAAATTTCTACTTGTGAATGTTTATGTTATGAGCTAACCAATAATGAATGGCAACTATAGCTCAAAATGTGCATGCAGGGGGATTAAAACAAGAATGTGTTGCCAAAGTTTTCAAGTTTAGTCTATAATGACTCTTTGTCCATAGCAGGGCATATCTATTATCCAAATTCAATATTCTATGTTTGATAACATGATTTTTGCTTACTGTGAATTGGGTTGTTAGCTTAAACTTAGATATATATAAAATGTTGCACACAAGATGATTGAATAGATTTTGCAATAATTGTAGTTCATTCTATATAAGTTTCTTTTTTTGTACAGTGTTGTTGCAAACTAATTGACAGAAAGTCTTACATGCTGAAGCATTCAGGATGCCATGATTTTGATGAAAATATAATATTAGCATAAATTTGAGTTTTATTTATCCATGTACACTTGTAGATGAATTTTGCATTCTTAGTGTTTGACAAAAGTTTTAAATGAGATAGTAGGAATTTATTTTTTTGTTGTTTTAAATAATCGCATCCCTAGGAGTTTTGTATGCGATTAAGCCCAACATCAGGGGGTGTTCGTGCATAGAGGACCTGTAACCCCCCATTTGATTAAAAAAAAAAACTTTTCCGAACTCATATCATAAATCTAGGCGATTTTGCAGATTACTGCTGCCAGCTTTGTGTGCCTGTTGTCGAGCTTTTTGGTGAAGGATTAAGATGATTCAGTTTCTATTTTAATATGTCAATATTTTAAGTTTTAATTTATGAATTTTATGAGTTAAATAGGTTGAGTAAAATATTATATTCATGTTACTAATGGTTGTCAAAATTGTCTTAAGAGATGATGGTCGCCAAGTGTTTGACAAAATGCCTCAATGGTTGTATATTGTATGCTTGCAAACTATTTGTCAAAAGGCCTCAATGGCTATAGCTTTTATGCACATAAATTCTTAGAGTAAATGTCTCATTGACTATAGATTTTATGTACCAGAAACTTATGAATAGATTATTCAATGGATGTAGCTTCCTATGTCTGCAAGTTTTTTTGTATAAATATGAAAATGAATTTTAGTAAAGTTGTTGAAGTGTGAATAGATCAGCAGGACAATGTCACTTTTATCATATAAAGCTATCATAAAAAATAAAATAAAAGGTGTTGTTGGAAACAATTTTACAATGACAAATTTTGTAGGATTTAATTACTTGTGCAAGTGAGCATAATAAGTTGTCCAAGTTGCATGTATTCATGAGTGTAGTCTTATACTTGAGTAGTTGTAGCAAACAACTAATTGTGCCTAATTTTGGAAAGTCCATTGTTCTACTTGGAACTTTTTGAAGAATAATATGCTTCTGAATTTGTAACAGTAACTACTCTTGCTGTAACATTCATTATATGAGTCTCATGACTGAACCAATGTCATTCTGCAAATATATTGTTTTTCCGTAATACTTGGGAATGAGGATTTTTAGATGATGAATTTGGAAACATTGTTGGGTCAATATATTTTGTGATTCCATTTTTCCATTTCATAAACATATCATTAGATTTCTAGTGAAGAGAGATATATTCCTTCTTCAATTACCTTATTACAGGTAGATTATTAATCATGCCCTTATATGTGATTTTTGTAATAGAAACACAATATTTTAGGTTCTTGTGGCATACTTTGTGGTTATGATGTAAAGATTCAATAAGTGAAACCTATTTAGCATAATCTAGGGGGGTAAAATAGGTTGATTAAGCTTAATGCTTACACATGGCATTATGATGGAATTTATTTCCAATCTTACTTAGAACTCACACATAAGTATGAAAAGAGCATGTGCTATGTTCTTTTAAACATGAGGAGAAATGAGTTTTGGAATTGGTTTTAAGGGAATGTTATCCCTGACTTCTTATGTTATATTATTATATTGAAATATATGAAGGAACATGATCTTCATGATAACCAAGTTAGTCATATTATCTTTATTAACAAAAAAAAATGAGTGATAGTGTTCAATGTAACCTTTACTTCTCTACACCCTTGATGGTTGGTAAGGTGGGACCTTACACTGTGCTAGAAAAGAAACTCCAAACTTTGAAGAATTATGGGCTTCATGTGTTCTATAGGAATCAGGGCTAAAGGCTAAAAACGATACTCAAACTAATAATGAAGACTCTCAAGATTTTGTGGCTAAATCAAGAAATAAGTTTGGAAAGTTTGGATCTCAACACAAAAATAATGGAAAAAAGTCCCATAGAAAGGTTCAATGTTATGGTGGTCATGAATATGGACATATCAAGAGAGATTGTCCCAAAAACATGTTGAGGTGTTGGAAGCCGCTAACATTCAAGGGGGTCTCTCGGATGTGAAGTCCCAATTAGACCGCACACTGTTTGGTATAGAAGTCGTTCTGAAAATATGTCCTGAATGCCATTATTCTTAAATATTTTCCTTTGCTACAATGGTTAGCACAATAGAGTAATGTACATGTACTTTTCAATGAAGAATTGAGTATTCCTTGTGAAATGTTCAATTGTAGAATGTATCAAGGTTCTTTCATCGAAGGGGAACGAAAGTGAGTCTTTAAGAGAAGAGTATTCGTACTAATCTAATAAATGCACACGAGCATATACATGTGAAAGAACTGTTAATCAACTAGCGAACTAGTTCACATAGAAGTAATAATCGTTAAAACAAATACAACACACATTCAATAAGATAAGCACCAAATTCTCTGAAATAGTTCAATTTCTTTAGTACAAAATAACAACATATACCACAAGCATTCAAAGAGTACTCTTAAACATTTACAATAGACACATGAAAGTGTGTTGGCTCAATGACCTTTAAGTATTAAGTGAAAGTTCCAAGATACATCAATACAATGACCACCACTAGCTCCAATAGTAGAACGTTACAGCTACCACTTGATCTCCAAAAGGACTATCTTCCTCTCTAATTCCTAGTAGGAGAATCCAAGGTGAAAAGTCATTTGCTTGAGCTATTAGGGTGTATATATAACAAATGAGGTGACTCTCCACATCCCTTGTGACTCTTGGACTTTCCTAATGACTCTTGAGCTTCCATGTGACTTTTTAAATTCTCATGAGACTCTTTGACTTCTACATGAATTTTCACATTCTATAGGTGACTCCTGGACTTCCACTTCACTTAAATTTCTCATTTTATTGAAAATTACATCATTACATCCACAAATGATGTGGCAAATGATGACTCATATGACTCTTGAAATGACACTTTGACAAGACATGACTTGACATTGATGACATGGACTTGATGGTGATGTGGCAATGCCAAGCCTCTCTTCGTGTTGTTATCTTTGTGAAAGATGATATATGTTCTTCCTCTTCCTCCTTCATAAGGCTCGGAGATAAGGATTCATCACAATGATCTTGATCTCACAACTTATATTGCAATCTAGTGTCCCTTGATCCTCTTGTTCAATGGTCATATTATCTTCACAGGTTCATAAGTGTCTTCTGGCATAGTATTCTTCTCCTTCTCTGAGCATAATCCTATCATGCCAAGATATAGTACTTGCGGATCAAAATAGCTCATGACAAGACGACATAAGTCTAGAAATCTGCTAGCTTAGCTTACTTCATGAAAACGACTGATTGAACTAGAACTAAGTATCGGACAGGGAGGAAGGCTCAGATATTGTGCAGTGCGCAATTTCAGAGGCCATGAGTGAAGGACTAATGCTTGTGACTATGCAATGTGCAACACTAGAGGCCTGAAGAGAAAGACTGCGTAATTGAGGGTCATAGTGAGCCAGGCTTACCTACTGTAACTGCGCAATGCACAGTTCAGGAGAGAGAGAGGGCTAGTGGATTGCGTAGTTGCGAAGTTTATAGAGACAAGGAGACAGGTTGTTTCATGCAACAGGGTAATGCGCAGAAAGAGACTGGTTGGGAGACAGGGTTGCACAAACCTAGAGTTCAGGAGGTTATTCTTAAGCACTATGACTGGACAATTTGTAGTCCTTGGATGCAGTGACTACGCATTGTGCAGTTCCAGGAGGCATGGATGCAGGTTGAGGCTTGCAACTGTGCATTAGGGCAGAGTGAGTCCAGGTTTGTCAGGTATTAGATCTTCTGGAATTTGACTCGGTGTGGCATTAATGAGGCAGATATGAAACCAAGGTAGGACTTGAACATGATCACACACTCAGAATAATATATGACACAACAATGGGCACTCTGTACTCGGAATCAACATGATCTCCTTAATGTGACGAAAAAACAACATTCTCCTCCAAGTGCGACACTTAGGATACACTTTACGACGACAGTGACAACACTAGTATGACAGGGTATAAAACTTTGGGAATGAGTCTAATACATGTATATATGATAAATAGGACCTATTGGTGCCAAAGTTGCCTCTTACAATAAACCACAACTCTCTTTCACAATGTGTGACACTTCCCATGCCAAAAGACTACACTTAAGTTTTGTTCACAAAGGGACTAGAAAACTTAGAGGATACACATGAAATATCTCTTACTGCTAGAAACGATAGCTTGCATGGTCAAAGTAAGCTCTAAAATTTGGATGTAGACCAAAATTTTGGAAGCATTGTAGCAGTGGCAACACTTGGCGACACATTGGTAGAACTCTAGCTTCTCTGTCTTGGTCTAACTTTATGTGCAGGGTCTAGTTTCTCAAGAAGTAATGATTCATCATGAGGATTACTCTCGTTACATTCCTTTCTCAGTTAAACACATTCACAAAGCTAGCTATATCATAATAATTTTGATCCAAAGAAGGGTAATATAGTTGCGAGTTTAAAATGATCAGAGTCTTTAGTATTCATATTTGGTGTTGCTCTGCTGCTAGTGAGCTTGTTCAATACCCCAATGGAGTCACTATAGGAACACAAGCATCACTTCACTGCAAGCAGGTTTGTTCAGTACTGTGGTGAAGTTACCTGTTATGAAACTAGCTCAAGCAAAGATATAAAAGATAGATCAACGCCTTAGAATTCAGCCTCTTCGAGGGGGCAACCTCCTTTACATTACCTAAATGAACAATTCTTGGATGATACAAATGAAAAGACCTCCTTTGTATATATAGGAGTCTAAGGGGTCATAACATAATCAGAGCCGACATAACAATAATAATGTAAGGGCACAATAATAACAATAGTAGGCTTCTATGTGGCACAATAGTAACAATATGGGCACTACATGGGTACATATATATAATAAGTGGGTTGTACTAATAACAATAAGGGGTTACACTAGTAGTATAGGGGCCTAACATGCCCCTCTCCTTCAAAAAGCGTTGTCCTCAACGCTTGAGTAGTTCTTGATGCTTCTGTATAAAATTCTTGTCCTCCCATGTGGAATCTTCAGTGGGTAAGTTCGTAGCTGTCGGGTTCTTGTTTCTGTGACTGCTCTAGGTTCCAATATGAATTTTCCTTCCTCTTCAATTTCTGGCAATATTGTTTGAATTGGGATCTTTTGTAACTTTTGAATAAGTGGCCATACTTCTTCGTCCTTCTTCCATTCATCCCTTACTTCGTTTATCCAATCTAGTTGGATAATAGAAATAGCACAAAATAATGCTTCCACATCCTCATCCTTGAAGAGTCCTCCCATTCGGTAAGGTCGCCATTTTTTAAGTGCATGTAGTATTGCCAACATTTCCTTCTCATAAATAGTTTGCTTGAGATGTAGCAGTAAAAATACCCAATCACCTACATCAAAACATTTTTCACTACGATGTTTATCTACCTGTTGTTTCATTTGATTTTGCACCAAAGTGGCGTTATCCTTTAAAAGTTGGAGAACTTGTTGTTGATGCTCGATGTGATCTTTCACTGCTTGAACCTTTTTCTTCTGGATATGTCCTTCTATCTTGATAGTTTGAGGAGTGGTAATTTCGAACAATGAATTACAAGATATGGTTGGATCCATTTCTTCTTTCTTGATGTGATCTTTCACTTCTTGCACATTTTTCTTCTTGATATGTCCTTCTATCTTGAGAGTTTGAGGATTGGTAATTCTTGCCAATGCTTTACAAGATATGGTCTGATTCATTTCTTCTTTCTCTGGGGTGGGGTCCTGGCGTATATCTTCTTCTTTTGATGTTTCTTGATCCTTTTCTTCCTCCTTTTCATATTCTATGTAGAATAATTTCTTCTCAGCACACTTCTGACCTTTAGTGCATTTGTGATCACAACTGTAACAAAGCCCTTTTTCTCGTTTTTCTTCCAATTGTTGTGGTGTAACCCTTGTAGGTTGTGGAAGGCTAGGAGAAACAACACTTCCATCTTTATAGTTGTGAGGGGTAGGCTTCCTGGTTTCCATAATTTTTCTTTCCACTATGTCACAAAGCCCTTTTACTCTTTCCAATTGTTGTGGTGTTGCTCTAAAGAAGGTGTTGCTCTTTGTATCCTCATAATGTGCTATCATTTCCTCCGTGAAAATTGACCACGTAACAAGCTGTTTACGAGAATAAAGCTCTTCGTACCATAAAAATTGATCTGGTTCTAAATATGAAGTTGCAATACATACCTTTTGTAACAGTTGTACACCATGTAGATCAAAATATTGCTCCATCTGAAGTATCCAATTTACCAGATCCTTGCCATCAAACTTCCTCATCTTGCTTTTTCTTGATTTTAGGAGCTCGACCTTGAAACGACTGTAACTCTATACTTTCATATCTTTAAGTTTTGAAATTGCGACCTATAGTAGCCTTCTATGTCCTCTTTCCAATGCCACTAGTCTGATCCAAATTGGATTCTCCAAGAAAGAGTTATGCACAATCTCCCGCAGTGACCTGTTTGGAATGTAATTCAGGAGTCTGCAAAAAGACCAGATTCCTCAGATCATATCTCCGCAAATATAGCACGAAAAGCTCTGAAATTCGGACCCAAGGTTCAGCATGATTTCTTCTCAAATGGGTTTTTTTTGTGACTTCTGAAACTGTTAACACCCAGGTTGTTCCCTATGACTCCCAAGGGAATACGGCCGGGGTAACCACTAACCAATCTTTGGATCACAGTTTCTAGCCAAACTGTAATCAGAGAGGGCTCTCTCTTTATGATTTGCCTCTGTTATGATGGAATTTAGGCTAGCTATTTATGCTCAGGTTTTGGTTTAAGTTTTGGTTGAAGGATTTCTTTCAGGTCTTATGATGTAGTGTTTAGATAGTGAAATACCATTGGGCAATGGAGTCTGGAGTTGTGAAATGACTTGATGTACAGGTCTGGTGTTGTTCAAACTGCAGGGCCTATTGTGTATTCTAGACAAAACAAAATTAGCTTGAATGGTGATGTGTGTCAACCAACAGAAAGCAATTAAGAATTTTCTATTAAGTTGGTGAGGTGAAAGTGAACACACTGCACAGGAGCAAAGCTTGAATTCCTGTGACAAAGGCCACTGTGAAAGGTGTATTCTGAAAGTGCAGCAATTAAGAACTACACTCATCTAGATTACAGCTGAAGAAAAACATTCATAAACAACACAGATTGAACTCAGGGTACTCAGTGAATAAATCCTGAAAGTTATTCTTTTTCCTTGCTGCTTAGTATTGAAAATTAGATAACATATATGGATTTTAACAAAAACAAATAATTAAAAGGGAGAGTTACAGGGACTTATTGTATGGTGAAATATACAGGAATCCAGCAGTCATCAACAGGCATCAGAACGCATTCAACATTTCAGACATCCGAGAAATTCCATCGCTTTCTTTATTAGACTTCAGAAAGGATTACAGCATAAGAGTTTCTTTAGGAGAAATCAAACAACAACCCCTTAAACTTATGCGAGGGGCAAATATATACTCTCGGTCTTTACAAAAATATCTGAGTTCTAAGTTATCTCAGTTTTAATAATCTCAACAACTCTTAAGATATTTACATCAGAAAGTTATTACAGCATTGAATATAAAGTAAATGTGTCTTTATACTTTGTCAGAAGATATTTTTAGCCTTTGGAGGCTGCTAAGTCGGTTGGAGTGACCTGCATAACTGCTGTGACAATGCGTTCTTTGAGCTGCGTTGCTGTAGATTTTCGGCCTGGACACCTGTAGCTTTTATTTTGCCTTTTGGCCGAAATCTCTGCTGAGTTGGCTCAGCTTTTAACCTTAACTGTATGCTGATCCCTTTGCAGCTGTCCTGTGTATGGAAGTTTTTTCCTTTTATATGAGCAAAAAGTTGTTGAATGGCACGCTGTTTATAAAATAGTTTGTATAGCATTGGTCCACCATTCTTGAGTAGGTAACTGATGCCTTAGGATTGCACCCATGGTCTCTTCTGCTTCTGTGTACTTGAAAAAGTTGGGAGCTGCATCAAAAAGATGATTGATCTCATTCATTATGAAAAATAGACTTTCTACCTTGTTGTAGATAGTCTGTCCTGTAGATGGCCCTGTTTCCTCTGAGCTGCTGGGCCTTTCATTGATCTGGCTGGTGGCAAAGGTGCTGACCCTTTTGGCATATTGGTCATGGGTGTATAATCTCCCTGCGTTATTCAGTAAACCAGGGAGCCCTCTGCTTTCCAACACCTGAAACTTCTCCATAAATTTGTTTACCTCGGTCTGCATGTCTTGGGTTCTTCTGTCTAATGTCTGTACCAAATTCTTGAGTTTGAGAACCCTTTTGATTGACTGGATGTGCTCAGTTCTGTTAGGTATGCCCATGGCAGCCAACTGACTGCTTGTTTTGTGGTTGAGCACATTGATCATCCTTGTTGCTATTTCAGGCGTGCTGCCTAGAGCAGCCCTTGCTTTGTGAATTTCTGCTCGTGCTCTTGGAATGAGCTCTAATTGCTCCTGGATGGTCTCTATAAACTGCCATTGGTCAGTAATAGATTGGCCAATATTGGCCCACAGCACATTTTTTAATTCAGCAGTTACCTTGTCCAGTGTGAGCTCCTTTTCCAGCTCTGTTATTCTTCTCTTTAAAGTTTTGACATCCTTTTCTTTCTCAGCCACATTTCTTTTGCTTTTATCATACTTGTCATTCACACTGGCTAGGGATTGTTTGACTTCATTGAGCTCTTTCATTTGAGCTTCCAGGACTTGTATTTCAGTTTGCAGCTTCTGCATATCCAGACTATGAGTCTGTTCTATTGTTGGTGAAGTTGTTGATGTAGTCGGTGCTGTTGCTTCTGTTTGTTGAGAAGGAGGAGCAGTAGTAGTGGCATCTTCTTCCAGATTGAAAGTTTCAGGAGGAGGTTGGGAAGTCTGCCCTTCTTCTCTTTGTGCCAAGGTGGCCTGTAATGCTGCCCGTGCTGCTTCTGCCTCTCCTAGCTTTTCCTGTGTTTGCATCAGTTGTTTGTACAGGGTTACCAGCAGAGTGTTTGCCCGTTCATCATGTCTTTGTTGGGCTACCTCATCAGTCTGAGGGTGAATGGTGGCTGGGAGTTTTATTTTCCTTCTTAAAGCTGCCAAATCTGCATCCCTTAATTTCAGGATCTCTTGTATGCCTTTGATATCTTTGGGATCATGCCCAATCTCTATAATAATGTCCTCTAAGGTCCTTATTCTGTTGTCTTTTGCCTGGGATGATGCCTTCTCCAATTCCAACTGGGCAGCTGTATTATTAAGGCTATTATGTAGCCTGTAATTGTCTAAGGTTTGGTCTGCTAATGAAGCATAGACCATCTCACCTGTTTGTTTGTGTAGTTCAATTTTGTCCATCGGGTGGATGTCTTTAGCCATGACCTCCAAGTTGGTCCTCAGATAATCTGAAGTAGATTGTGGCTGAAGTGCTGTTGGCATAAAATGACTCATGATCATTTTGCCTTCTTGTAGATCAAAGGCAGACATGAGCCTTTGTTGATTTGTAGGAGCCATGTTCAGCAGATGATTGTACAGCTGTATCCTGATAGGCTCATTTCTCTTTTTGATTTCGATGAACTGTTGCTTAATGCCAAGTTCACCTTCCTTTTGCTGCCTTGAGGAGCTGACCTCTCCTCCCAATGTCCTATCTTGTTCCTGTTGGAAGGAACTAGCTGATGTTTCCCTGCTAGGTGGAACTATGCCAAAGGACTGCCCCATTGGCATTTCTTCTTCAGAGAAGGGGTTTAGTCTTTGCCTTTTCTCCCCATGAGTTGTTGATGCTGTGGGGGGAGTCTCCCTGTCTCTTTTCCTAAAGATGAATGTATCCTCCCTCTGAGGGGTCTGGAGGATTGATGCCTCAACTGTAATATCTTGCCTTGGAGGCACTATTTGCTCAGTGGTTTTAGGATTTTCCACTATCTTTTCTTGCTGGACAGGTTGCTCCTGCCTTTGTTGCTCTTGATGCTGCTGCTCTTGCTGCCCTGGCTGTTCTTGCTGCCCTGGCTGTTCTTGCTTTTCCATCTCTTCTTACTGTTCTTGCAGCAATGTTTCTACCTCTTCTTCTGTTAAAGGAGGTGGTTGTTCCACCTGCTTTTCTTTGCCCTTGTTGTGTGTAATATCCTCGGCAGCCTGCTGTGTTGTTGATGAGGAAGTTGCTGTCCCCAGCTGCCTTCTGTATGTGAGGGGAACCTGTACACAGTTTTCCAGATCAGTATTCTTTTGAATATTTCTGGCTTCCTTTTCTAACAACTCTTCTTCACTAAATTCCTCTTCTAAGGTGCCCTCTGCCCATCTCAGTGTGTTAGCATACTGCTCAATCTCGGGCTGCCTCACATGTGCATAGTTTCCTAGTTTATATTTGATTCTTCTCAGTGAAATGAAGTGATTAGGGTCATAGGGTACCCAAGAAAAACTGGTTTGTAATCTGAGGCCCTCTAGGATGTTGTCTGCCTCTTTCCATCCCTCCTCTCTTCTATTGTAAAGGAAAGGTCCTAGCTGGCTCCTTATCTTCAGCTGTACTTTCTTATTCTTGCTTTCAAAGTGATAGCAGTCAGCATTTCCGAATTGCCTGAAATACTCCAAGGCAAACAGTCTCATTGGGACATACCTGGGTAATCTATATGGCTTTAACTCACAGCCATATATCCTGATCACTGTGTGGTGTTGGTAGAAGTACCAATCACCAATGTTGTATTTCTTAGACAGATGAAGAACTCTCCTCATCTCATCAGTCAATCTTGGAGGAGGGACACCATACAATAGTGTCAAAGCTGGGTGAATGAACAAGTCCACAAACTCATTATATGTATATGGTGACACTGAGCTGCAGTGGAAAACTGATGTCCAGAAGACAACTGATCTTGGACTCCCCTGGGCATTAACTTTCTTCAAGAGGAGTGGGAAGCTATCTGATTGGTAGAATAGAAACAAATGGTAGATGTATGAGGCATACCTAAATAATCTCTCCCTTGGCAAATTTATTAGCTGCTCATGGATCCTGTCTGCAATATATGTGGCATAGTCATAGTGAATGGCAGGGGCCCTTCCAGGTGAAAATATGGACAGCATTGCCATTATACTGTGATCCACATCCTCCACTCCCCTGAATCCCAGGACATAACTGATTAAATCCACCATCATTTTGCCCAAATCATTTAAGTATGCATATCCAATGGGAGGAGTTCTGATGGCTACAGAGGTTGGTGTGACAAACAGCTGATTGATTTTGATGATCTGATCATCTGCCAGCTTAGTTCCCTTCCTTATTAGGTGCTCCATGGAGAGAGGAGCCAATGACTTCGTTGTGTGGAAGTGTAGCATCTCATTGATACTCTCAGGGGTAATTTGAAATAGGATTGAGCCAGTGGGGCTCAAAACAGCTCTTTGACAGGGGTCATAGCACTCCTGACATCTGTGAATGAATTCAGGCAAAGGGATAGCCTGAGGAAGGTTATATATGGGTAGATTGGAGTCCCAAATTCCCAGGATGTCAGCTCCACTGAGGTGCTGGGCTTTTAGTTCATTGAGCATATGAATGTTGTATTTAGAACCCATTCTAAACCACTCCATCATCTGGTAATCCACATCTCCTAATGCCTTCCACTCCAGTTCTTTTTTAGGGGCATTCAATGGTTTGATATTGAGTGCAATTGGTGTCTCCATGGTGCTTTTAAGTCTTCTAAGCTGTAATTGAACTGTTTTGAAGTAGGCAAACCAGTTCAGGGATGATTTATCACAATGCAGGTGAGTTACGGGTATCAGAGGGGAATTAATCCAAGAGCAAGTGAAATTTTGTTTGAATTGGGGCTACAATACTGTCAGGCCTCCCTCTGTCACTTGTAGGAAGTTTTGAAAGGATATAACTACTTCCTCACGATTGCGCGAGCATTTCTCAATTGTTTTGACAAAATTTGGGAATTTTAAGGCTCAGCTGGTGTTTTTCGAGGTGTTGATTGAAAACAGAGGTCTGTAGAGGAATTTCACCGGTGAATTATGAGTTTTAATGTCCCTTTAAGCTTCCTGTGCGATTTTATAGACAACTGCAGGGGTACGGAGGAAAATGACGAAAAATACCTGGTAGAACAGCGAACAGAGGTTGTCTGAGTAGGCAGGAATGGTACTCTTGAGGTCGCCTGGTTGATTTCAGCAGGTTGGCGAGGAGTCGGACGCGAACGGCATGCGACTGAGCAAGAAAATTTAGAGCGAAAAGAACGTAAAAGCGCAAATTTTGGCCATAATATAGACTTTTTTCCCAAATTTGGCGCTCTTTTGTGATGACGTCAGCATGACGTCATTGGTGGGTCAGGGTCGGATGACGTCATCGGGTGACGTGGTGGGTTCTCATTGATCCATGGGGGATGATGAGGTGGCAGCCATGTTGGCGGAGGGGTGGATAAAGGACGGAGGAAATGGCGTAGGCGGGGTGACGTGGAGTTGACGTGGCGCTGAGGTGGGCCAATTATCGAGCGGCTAGGGCCGTGGCGGTTATGGTTAAGTGGTGTAACCGTCACGGTCTCTCGGGGCGGCTTATATACGGCACGGTTAGTGTCAGACTCTGACCCGAGAGAGCGAGAAGGGGACGCGTGGCACAGGCCTGACGTACCCCTTCGTCATCTTCTCGGGTGGTAACGGGGGGACGTCGGGTCCAACCCGATATCACTGTGGGCCGTCGAATTTGATGGGCCCGATCCAACGGCGGACGGGTAAGGGACTTGACCGGTGGATACGGACGGGCGGGTTTGAATAAAATATTATATTTTCTGAAAAACGCGCCAGGCGGAAAAGATCACGGTCTATGCGTTTGTAATGTTTTTTTAAACGTATTTTGAAAAATCAAATATACGCGCCCGACTTTGGTTTAGGCGGAAAAAGTGGGTTTTTGGGCATTTTTCACATTTTCACAGGGTTTTATGGGTAAAATGGGTTTTTACATGGTTTTTTCTGCAAATGAGGGGTATAATGAGTTAATTGGCCTGTAGCAAGGGAGAGAGAGAGATGGCAAAGGTTTATCAAAGTGACCAGATGTCATTTTGATCCCTTTTCAGAGAACATATGGCTATAATGCCAAGGGGAGGGGTATTTATAAAAATTTGGGGGTTTATACACCATGGTGTTAATACTATTAGGGGAAAGGGTAAGATAGGGGAGTTATATAGTAGAATTAGGGGTTAATGTGGATGAAGGGGGAAAATGAGGGGGATATTACTAAGTTTGTTTGAAACTCACTTAGTTTAGAGAGTAGATCAAAATGAAAAGATTTTTACACAAGAAATGTGGCTTTTGAATGAACAAGAACCACTATGAAACCATGATCTTCCTCCATGAATCTCAGCTAATAAGGGGATGTTAGCAATAAACAGAAAGGGGGGAGGAGGGAGGTTAGTCATGCTCCTTGATGTAACTTGATGAAGATGAACACCTTGTCACTTGATAGACTTTGCCTTGATAGGCATAGTTAACACATCTGCACTGGTAAAGATAACCTTTCTGCAACCCCAACTACTTACCCAACTACTTGCCTAGCATTTTTTATTTCTTCTTAGAGGGTGCACTTGGACTTGCAGACCCTTACTTGCCTTTTTCTTTTCTTTGGCTTTTTCTTTGTAATTGCTATCTACTTCTACCCTTATCACTTCCAAGGTCCCAGATTAAGCTGTTGGGAGCCTTTTCTTCTCTACCTGAACTACTTGTCTGCCAAGTTTAAACAGTTTGGACAGACTCCTTTCTCTATTCTACAACTGCAAATTTAAACCATGGAATGATCCAGATTAAGCTGTTGAATCATCCATCAAAATTAGAAGCTCATACCAAGTTATAAGCATAATTTGAATTCTCTTGAAAATATGTGATCTTTGAGTCATCAAAGCAGAACAAATTTGGACCTTCCACAGCCAATCATGAAATATGAAACCTATTGGTATAGGTATCTAACAGAAACATCACAGAAAAAAAAGTTATAGTGAAAATTCCACAATGACCTGTTTGGAGCGGCGAAACCCTAGAATCCAAAGCTCTGATACCAAATGTTATGAAACCAGCTCAAGAAAATATAGAAAAGATAGATCAACGCCTTAGAATTCAGCCGCTTCGAGGGGGCAACCTCCTTTACATTACTTAAATGAACAATTATTGGATGATACAAATGAAAAGACCTCCTTTCTATATATAGGAGTCTAATGGGTCATAACATAATCAGAGTCGACATAACAATAATAATGTAAGGGCACAATAATAACAATAGTGGGCTTCTATGTGGCACAATAGTAACAATATGGGCACTACATGGGTACATATATATAATAAGTGGGTTGTACTAATAACAATAATGGGTTACACTAGTAGTATAGGGGCCTAACATTACTTGCTTTACATCTCTGCACACGAAGCCTTTCTCTTCTTTTATCTTTATTTTTTGTCTTTCTTTAAGCTCATTGGCATTTTATTAGCATTCATATCACCGTAGAAGAGGGATCTTGACTTATTAAGAGCAAAAGAGGTTTTTTCTTTTGATATGGTTATATATATACCTCTGATATTAACGTGCTCATTATAGATTTTCCCCTTGCCATTCTCTACTCGATTGGATCAGCATGTAAAACACTGAATATAAAAAATCGAGCTTAGAAATAAGGTTGCAAGAATAGATATGGGTATCATGGTTCTACACTAAGTTCTCCTTACAAATGGATCATATTTTTTGTTGAAACATCAACAGTCGGAGTGTACAAACGAACACAAAGAAGAAGGGTTGAACGTTAGCCAAATTTTGCAGTTTCAGAAGGCCATTTTCAATTTTTCTACATGCATTAGAACCAAACAAAAAACTTTCACACAAGGTTTTATTCACAAAAATAGTGCAAAATACAAGGGAAAAGACTCAACATGACAAGAACCAACATACAAACTCAAGACAAGGAAATAAATATGTACAAAGGGTAGGGACACAACCCTAGATTTCTATTGAAAAATATCATTTGATATCTTGGTAAAGAGTCATATTCTCATCCCAATATTGGAGACAATAAGTATGGTGGCCAAGCTTTTCATGAACTACAAATGGTCTAATCCACAGGGACTGGAATTTAGTGTGTTTCTCTTTCTCTCTATGGGCTTTATCCCACTTCAATACTAAGTCTCCTACATTGAAATCCTTATTCCCCATAGACTTCTTATCAAACCATCGCTCGATATGACTCTAATGAATGGAAAAAATTCCTTTAACTTTCCTCCTTTCTTCCTGTAACTTCAAAATAGTGTTTATCCTACACTGAACCATAAGAAAAGGCTTCCCCGGAGACTCTTGAGAAAGTTGGAGGGTTGGGAGGTATATGTTTGGAGTTAGGATGGCTTCTTTTACATACACTAGAAAGTAAGGGGAAGTTTTTCGAGAGGGTTTAGGCATAACATGATCAGCCCATAAAGCACTCACCAAAGCATTATGTCAGTTCCTTTGTTCAAAGTAAACGATTTTCTTGATAATGCGGATCAATTTTTTATTGGTTGACTCAGCAAGATCGCTACCCTGTGGATAATACTTAGATGAATGTTTCAAAACAATGCCATTTTTTAATGCAAAATCATAAAGTTTAAGTGATGAGAAATAAGTTGCATTATTGAAGATAAGTGATGTAGGAATGTCGAACCTGGTGATGATATTATGTTTAAGGGAATTGATGCCTTCATGTTCATTCACTTGTTCAAAAGGAATTATTTTTGTCCACCACGTGAAATAGTATATAGTTGTGAGAATATATTGGTGTTTCTTTGATGAGTGTGGAAAGATTTCACCAATGACATCCAAACCCCATTGTTGAAATGGCTCTTCTACAACAATAGGTTGTAATGGGGCAGCTGACTTTCTATCACAACCATCACATTTTTGACAAACTAGACACTTGTGGGCATAAGCATGAGCATCCTTGAAAAGTGTGGGCCAATAGTAACCGACCCACGTGACTTATTGCGCAGTAGTGTCACCTGGGTTAGTCCACTAGTTGGTCCTTCTTGAAGTTCTCATAATACCCTTTCTGAATCAAGTGCTTCCAGACATCTAAGTAGGACCCTATTATGGTGCTTTTGAGAAATCACTCCATGTACCAATTGGTACGATGAATCTTTAAGTAAATTAGCCCTCCTTTGTCTCGCCGATAAGTGGGAGGGAAAGGTACCATGCTTAAGATATTGTCACACATATGCGTACCAAGAGGTGGGTGTGTAAATGGGGGTAGCTTGTTCAATATTTTACATCTCGATTTCCCGCTCCAATCCAAAAGAATCATCTTCTGGTGTATTCATCATTTCTATTGTAAGCTTGCATAGACCATGTAATTTTATCATTTGAACCAGATTGAATTCAATATCATTCTCTTGCAAGCTTGTCATCCAGTTCGCTCTTCTTTCAACCAGATCTTGTTGAACAAACAATGATCTAATTGTTCGGAGAGAAACAAAGATAATAAAGTGATTTTTCAAAAGATAAGACGTGAAGTGTTTCATCGCCTTATACACTGCATAAGCTTGTTTATCGATGGCTATATAGTTCAACTCAGGTCTTTGCAAGCTAGCACTCATGAATGATATAGGCCGCTTGTTACCTTGATCATCCTTTTGCAAAAGAAGTGCTAAAAGTGAAGGTATACAACATGAAATATTTGTCGAAATCTTGATTCTACAGTGTTGGAGCTCGAGAAATTGCTTGCTTAATACGGGGAAAGGCATCCTTTTTCCTTTTATCCCATTTATAGATTGCATCCTTCTTAATCATCTCTTTTAACAGTTTTAGTATTTGTGCATAGTTTGGGATGAACTTATGGAGGAAATTGATTTTCCCTTAAAAGGACTGCATGGATTTTTTCCTCACTCGAAAGGGAATTTGAGTAATAGCTTTGACCCACTCTGGGTTCACTTTAATCCCACTCTGTATGATAATATATCCCAATTGATTACCCTCAAACACTTGAAGATGCTCTTCTTAGTATTTAGAGATATCCCGTATTTGTGACATCACTCGAAAATCTACCTTGGATGACGTAAGTGATCAGATCTCTTCTTCGAAAACATTGTCACGTCGTCCAAGTAAGCCACAATTATTTGACCAATCAAACTGCAAAATGTGATGTCCATAGCACGTTGGAATGTAGCCCCTGCATTGATAAGTCCAAAGGGCATTATTTTGAAGGAAAAGTACCCCACTTGGTCCTAAAAGTTGTTTTATGTCTATCAGGTTCCACTACTATAACCTGGTTGTAACCAAAAAACCCATCCAACAACAAGAACATCTACGACCACAATATTGTTCGAAGAATTTATTCCATAGACAACACGAGGTAGTTATCCTTGTTCAAGACCTAGTTGAAATTGTGAAAATCAACACACAGGCATATTTCCCTGGACTTATTTCTTACCAAAACCAAATTAGAGACCCACGTCGAATGACAAACTTTAAATATGACTTGAGCATCCAACAGTTTTCTTAATTCTTTCTAATTTGGTTTAAGCATGGAATGGAATTTTATCATTTTTTGTTGAAAAAGCTTAACCCCTTCTTTAATGGGGATCAGGTGCTCGATTATTCACGTATCGAAAGTTTTCAGATCATTGTATGTCCATGCAAACACATCTTGATATTGTTTAAAGAGGCAGATAAAAGCTTGTCGCTCTTGAGGTGTACAACAGATACTGATATTTACACACTTTGGATCTTCTTTTGTGCCAAGATTCACTTGCTTTTACGAAAGCGTGGAGTTGTGAGTCTTCGCATTAACTCACCCCTTAAACTGATTTTGCAAGTCATACAACTTTTCTAATGATACCACATCCTTGAGCATGGGGTTTCCTTTACTTGCTTGATCTGAACCTTGCAATGATTTTTCATGCTTGTCTTCATTAATGGTTGCGCCCTTGAATACATCTGCATTCGCCATAAATTCCAATATATTTTGTTCTTCATTAAAAATGTGAAAGTTAGTAATATTAACAGGCACGGATGGATTATAAATAATTTCAACTGAAAATTCATCCTTTAAAGGTGACAACCAAGCAACAACATTTTCTTATGTATCGGCAGCAGCATTACAAACACGAGGAATGAAAATAAAGCTAAAATCTTGGAAATGTGAAACTAGATGCCATACCTTTTCTTAATAATTTCTAAAATTAGGTGACACACAATGTATGGTATTTTGTACCTAGTGTGTAACAATTTCCTAGTCACCTATTGCTTTGAGTGCTTCAACTTTCAGGTCAATGGTTTTCTTTAAACCAAGAATTAGTGCTTCATATTCAGCAACATTGTTAGTGCACTCGAATTTCAATCGGCAAGAGATCAAATGCTTGTTTTGTTGTGGGTCTATTAAAATGCAACCAACTCCATAACCATCATACGACTTTGAACCATTGAAATACAATGTCCAAATGTTAGCAATGTTAGAGTTATGTCCTACACTAATACTATTTACATCTAATGTAAAAGAGTCATTTGCACCAGTTGCATTTCAAGGAAGGAGTTCCAACAGTGTGTCTGGTGGGACGGATGAAGGTTGTGCTAGATAACATTCGTGATCTACTTCCTAAAAACAATTTATGAAAAATGACATTTGTAAATTCGACTAGCTCATTATGTGCCTCAAGTGATGTCACGGTATATTTCATATAAGGCTCACTCTCTACTCAAATCTGATTGTTTATGCCCTTATATGGAAGCCATAAATGTGTTTTTTGAGGAGTAGCCTTGCAATTTGATGGACAATAGGCTCGCTCTCTACTCAAAATTAAACGATAGGCTTCAGGAATGTCCACAACAACAATGTTTATGCACTATTGAACTCTATGGCCTGATGACAAACGAATGATGACATTATTAAGTTCACCAATTTCCTAGACTAATGATATGTCCAGTTGTATGATTTGTGCATTATTATTTTCCCATTTAGCATTACTTTTCTTGGCGACAGATAATGGCATGACATTCGCGAATGCACTGGAATCAACTAAACAATTATGGACATTATAATTAAAGATTTAAAACATTAAAATAAACATGGGGCGGAGAGCGTTAGAATTTAAATTGACAGTGTTAACTATAGACTCGATAATTTTGCGAGAGTTACCAAACAAAACTTGAGAAGCAGAAACTTCCTTACCTGCTAAAGAGTGTGATGAGATTGTTTGGATAATCAGTTCTCTTTTTTCTATTATCTTTGCAAGCTCAAAGATTGAGATGTTAGCCCAATGTATTTTCATTGTCTTCAGCATTGTAGTAGTCAATACTTTCATTATTAACGCGTTGTGTTGACGTATCGAGTGGATTAGCTTTTCTTGAAGCTTCAGGAGTGGTGGACTTATTCTTATTATTAGTGGAAGTGTTCGTAGAAGGTGGAGTACTTTGTGACTTATTCTATAAATTCTAAGTTGAATTAGAAGGTGGTAGAATCCTTCGCAACAATTGCGTCTTAAGCTCTTGCTTAGAAATAGGTCCCTTCCTCCTAAAATTATAATGGCCAATTAGTTGTTGAGGAGCAGCTTCACTCACTAATGGTTCATTAGCACTTTTCTTGTCAGTGTTGTATATAAAACCAAACATATTCACTGAGTGTCCAGCACTTGAACTTTCTTCGGTGATGGTAGGTTCATTTTATTCTTCACTTTGCTTAGATTTCTCCTCTACTAATAATGTGTCTATAAGATTAGTCATTATAGTGTTCATCTTATAATTCCACTATGGGCATGTTTTTTCTAAATGCTTCTCCTAGTGGAAAGTGTTAGTGTCAGTCTTTTCTGCCTGTCACCAATGATCAAATATGCTTTTACCAAGTCTGTTAGGGGCTTCAAGGTCAAATTTTATCATGTCACTAGGTTTTCAGAGTAAAATTTGGTCACTGGCTAGTTTGTCTAGGAATGTCTCCATTCTTGTGAAAAATCTCACATGTTGGTCACCTACTTCACTCAGATGAAGGAATCATAATAAAGAGGATGTTTTCATCATATCAGTCATCATCATTACCATTTCACTCAGTCTGATATCTTCATTAGGTCATTAGGGTTTTAAGGTCCATCCTCATTCCATGCATAAATCCAGCATTAGATGAGTTGTGATAAGCAGCTCTTTACACAATTTTTTATGAATTTTCATAAGTTCTTCATGGTTGAAATCTCAAGGTTCCAAAAGAACAAGTCTCACTGTTCAAAAAACACAAAAAGAAGCTCAGGTTTCAACTCTTCAAAGTGGCCTAGTTTAAAAGGTGAAAATCATGTTTTGGAAAGGTATGTGGGGCCCATTTTTATTCAAAAGAGAATCATTTTTTGCCTATAAAAGCCCAAAAAGTCCCAAACTTGTTTTATTTACCTCCTAACCTCCTTTGTTCATTGAGATCTACCCTCCATTGGTGAAAACACATGGTTTTTCTAAGCAAAATTGGACAAAATCTCTTGTCGTTGTGCTTCTGGAGCTTGCGGTGCGCTTTTGAAGGCGGCGTTGCGCTTCCATGAACTGCATTGCGCTTGTGCCAGAGCAGCCCATAACTCATCCAAACTTACACAAATTTCGATTTTGATCTTTCATTCCTACTTCTTGCTATTCTAAGCTTGTTCACAAGTAAGTATCATCCTTTTGCTCACCTTTTTCCTTTGGCAAGATGAATGCAAATGCAATTTCTCTTCATCTAGGGTTTAGGTGAAATTTTCATGCTGCAAGCACTAGTGTAACTGATGGATTTGGTTAGTTTTGACATTAAAACATGTAAATTTTCCACCTCATACCTCTATACATGTTTAAAGTACCCTTTGATTCACTAAATAACTTATCAACCCTCATATTACCTCACCATTACATAAACCCTAGCTCATACCTAGCATTTTGGGCAGATTTCCTAACAGCATTGTTCCTAAATTTCTCCTAATCATTTCTTCCCCTCATTTCACTCCATTTAAACTTCATAAGTTTCTTGCAGTCCCTATTCATCCCCAAAATTCCCCTACCATCATTTCCTTTCCCCAATCCCCTCATTTCATCATTTCACTCATTCCTCACTATTTTTCCATTTTCTTGTTATTTAGGGTTTCTATCATAATGGAGGGAGATTCTTACCATCAGAAAGGAGAAAACACCATAAAGGAGGCAAAATTCTCAGATATGAGCCTACCAACTGCAATGAAATCAACTCATCACCATTCATCAAGCAGCGTTTTGAAGATGTCAAATGCCTAGGGTTTTGCAAAAGGGCGTGTGAAGTGGGTTTCCATGAACAGTTAACTGATTGGATTGCCACCCATCTGAAAGGGGAAAGAGCCATCATAGCAGGGGTTGAGTTTACATTTTCATTGGCTGTCATTTCACTTGCTACAGGAATACCTGATCATGGAGAGTATCGGTTTAAAGGTATGAGCTTGGAACTTGAACACTACAGGTCTTTATTGAAATCACCCTACAAAGAGACCCATACACACATCATCCCATTCAAGTACCTGTTGGATAAGTATGCACCATTGATGAAGGTTGCAATGAAGTTTTCCACCTGTAAGCGAATGTTTTCTAGATTGTATGGATATCACATCAGGCTTCTAATGCACTTCAGAGCTAAAAAACCTCTCAGCATGTGTAATTATCTATGTAAAAGCCTTCGTAAAATGTCTGAGAAGGTACAAGTGAAAGACAAAGAACACTACCCTAGTCTTTTTCATCACAGCTTGATAAAGATTGTAGTTCTCCATCAGCTAGTAGAGAAGAACATGACATGGGATTCATTCATAGAAACAGCTTTGCAATGGCATGAAACTACTTTTTCATTTCATCATCAAAACATATCAACACAGCAGGTGGAGGTAGGAACATCAAGTAAGTCAATGGAGGTTCCCATGGCACCTAGACCTGAGGTGACTAGAACGTATCAAAGAGGAAAAAGGCTTGTGCTTACTTCTCAGGTTGAGAAAAGGGCCAAGACTTCTACTGGTTGGTTTTGTTATATTCTTTCCACGACTAGCTCCCCTAGTTTATCGGAGGGTTAGAAGGGGTGCGGAGTTCCCACTTCATTGCGTCAATTACGTAGCCAGGGGGGTCACAGGGACTTTAAGGGGGGCAGTTAGCCCCCCTCTATCGGGTTCGGGGCAGCGCCCTGGGGAAAAGAATTTGGACCCTATATTAGGTGGGCGAACCTACCTATGGTTTTGCGCATGGTTTTTCGCCCATGGTTTTGAGCGCGATGGTTTTCGTCCATGGTATTGGATGCTTCAACATGTATATATATGTATTGTAACATTGAAAGGAACATAATGAAAAATCAAGTTAGTAGTCCCAGCTTGGGGATCTAGGGGAAAATCTTTATGTATATGTGTTTTATGTGTGATTCTCTCGCATTTTTTATTTTCTGTGTTTTAGAATTCGTATGCACGTAATTTATTTATGGGTTAAAACCTACATCTACATTAGCAAAACAGGGACCACATGTACAAGATGAAGACCTAATTGAGCATGATTTTGAATTGGTGAACTTGAAAGCAACAAATGAACCTTCAAACATGCAACATATTATCGAAGAGAAAGATTCTCAAATCAGAGAACTCATGGACAATATGGCAAGAGCAAGGTTTGTTATCTCCTTCCTTGAACAAGAAAACAGTCAGCTTAAGGCTAGACAGCTCATCATGGAGAAAGAGCAAACTAATTTGTTGCAGCAAGGAGACAAAGGTAAAGAAGTGTTGGAGCCTGGTGAACATGAGGAACATGAAAAGAAAGTTGGGAAAAATAAACCAAGAACCAAGGGACTCAAAAGAGCATCGAAGGAAGAGAAAGAACATAACTTGCTAGATGAAGACTTAGACATAGAAGACAGAATTCCCTTGGATATCAATGAATATAGAGATTATTGGCTAAGTAAGGTCAATTACCACTTATAAAAGCTTCTTGACAAAGCCAATAGGGATAATCAACTATTGAGGCACATGGCCCATCATTATCATACCAGAAACATGATATGTAACATCAAGCTCAAGTAGTTGAAAAGTAAGCTAAAAGAAACCCTAAAGGACAAAAGTGAGAGGGATAATTTGGAGATGATTGTTGAAGCATCCATGACAGAATAACATACCTCATTTTACACTACATGACCAATTTTGAAGGTTTTCTGAGCATTTTTAGTTTTTTTTAGAATTTTGGTGCCAAATTCAAAAATTGGGCTAGTCACAAGTTTTTTCCTCAGGGCTCCAAATGACAAGTGGCTTACATTTTTGGAAATATGATGACCTCCTCTCAAAACCCATTTCATCAGATTTCTTAGAAAGGGCACAATTTTGAGAAAAGAAAGAAAAAGGAGTAAAAAAATCATCATTCTGCCACTCTTTTTGATAGGCATTGCGCTTCTGGAGACACCTTGGGAGAATGAGTTTTTGAAGGCCTTCACATGGGTCATTTTTAAAATTTCAAGGTATTCTGGAAACTAGACAGGAAAGGCTAGTTGACCGTTCTCTCATATCTCAATTTGGACTTTAGGAAGGCACCTAAAACTGGGCTCAAATTTGGCACTATGCTTGCAAATTTCTAAGTTTTTATTTTAAATTTCACTGTGTAATTTCCTAGTATTTTAGTTTGACTTGGTCAAAGTCAAACTCATGATGTAATTGCAGTAGTTCGAGGTTAGATGATGTAATCATGAATAAATAGACATGATATGTTGTTTTTATGGTTAATTAGGCCTCATAAAGGAAGCAAAATTCAAAACAAAGTCTAAGAGAAGAGTTTGTATTTGACCTTCTCACTCTTACTTGTTGATTGAGAGAATCTTGGAAACAATTCCACCATATAGGAGTTTGACTCCTAAAGGTGGGGAAGCTATTTGATTGAGTCTATATGTATCATTTCTCATTTAAAGAGTTGGGTTGGACTTTTGTGGAGAGGCTTGGTACCTTATGTTCTCTTACAGCTAATACAGGAGCAGTTGTAGCTATATTTCAGGAATACTTGTTCAGTGAGTCTATGGCATTGTTTTCCTTTCATATCAGCTTCTAATTGATGAAATCATCTCTCTTTTCATGATTTATCTTCTTCCTATGGTTTTCCTTGCAGTTATATAGACAAAATTCTTAGATTTAATCTTTGTTTATGTGGAAATCATGCTTGTGTTTCTTTTCTTCTAAGACTAATGAATTCATGATTTTATATGCTCATTATGTTCACTTAAACTCTTAGACCTATACTACATTGACAACTGGTCTGAGTTGTCTCAGTTCGCAGATTTTTAACCAAGATCTTTTACTTTTGTGATGTTGTTAGAATTGCATTTAAAAGAGCATAAAGGAACATAGATGCATGATGTAAAGAAGAGGGAACATGACAAGAATCAACAACATATAACACAAGATGTTGATAACAGAGTTTGTCCAAGAGGGACTACGTCTTTGGGCCCTCGTGTCAAGATGGTGTAGGCCGTTGCATTAAGTGTTGGAAAGAGTGATGATGTACATGAATGTTTTTTCTCTATCATGCAAGGAATAGGCCCTCACGCAGGAGTGGCTCCACGAGATGTTCTGTTGTAGGAACTTTCATTTACAAAAGGACTCCTATCAGCATGACATAATTTCACGTATGATAATAATGAGCATCCAGCCAACATGGCACCAAAGGGATCTCAATTCAAACATACATGGCGACACATGAGTATCCCATCAACATGGCGACAAAGGGATCTCAATCAAAACATGACAATAAGTACATCTCACATCAAGAATAAAACAAGATCCCACATGAAACATCAAGCAAGGATCTATACAACACAATGCATCTCAAGCAAAGAGACAAAGAATTACATCATCACACTGCATATACCTCACATCAAGGAGTTATCTGAAGAAGAGGATGATAAAATGCTGGATCTTGCTGTACCATCGATATCGTGGCATTGAATATCATAGAAATGACTGCTCACACATTGAATGCTAACACTTGCACTCCACTTTGAAAAGTGGCCTAAAATGGAATGATCAAATGGAAAATCTTATTATGCCATCAGATTCGTGGCGTCGAATAATGTAAAATCGACTGTCAAATTTTTGAATTCTGACAAAGTGAAAATATGGGGCTATAGGAATCTTTTAGATCCCCCCTAATTCCTCAAATATTCCCTCCTCCGGGTCATTGGAAGATCTGCTGCTTAGATTAGAAAAGTGATCTCACCATTGAGATCCTCGTGAAATTCTAAGAAGAATGAGCATAAAGTTGGCTGCATTCTGAATCTGGGAAAATTCAGCCTCCTAGGAATCTAGAAGATTCCCTCAAGATTCTTGAAGATTCTCCTCCACTGGGAATCTACAAATTTGTTGCTCAAAAGGCGAATCTAACCTCACCATTGCATTCCCTTCGAAAATTTGAGAAAAATTATAGTAAATTTGATTACATTTTGATTAAAAAAAAAAATTACCTCCGAAGGAAACTTTTTGGCATCTTAAGATTCTCTGCAAAATTTGTCTCGAAAAGTGTGCCATCATTTTGCCTCCTGGAACTGCGTCATGGTTCCACTGCTCAAAACCCTGCTCTTGATTCCTCTCTCCATTCCCCATTCCGCCACCATGTGCAAATGAACTAAAGGGTTATATAAACGTTTTCTGAAAAAAATAACAAGAAACCTATTTGGGCGAGTTGGTTAGTGGAGGCGACAAGGTGGGAGGTCAGGGGATCAAATCCCGACCCCTCCAAAAATACATGGCGTTTGATTTTATGGCGGATTAATTTTTGGCGCGTTGTATTATTTTAAACAACGGTTAATTGATTTTGGAATGGCACAGTTTTCATGTGTTGGTGTATTAAATGGGTTGTTGCATTGATGTGTTTTATGTTGGGCCGCCGTGGAGCGGACTGCCCATATGGCCAAGCGGGTTTGATTCCCACTGGCCCATAAATAATGTATGTTATGTTAATATGGGCGGCGGGGTTGGTGGCCCGCCCCCCCATACATATAACCGTAAGCCTTTTTTTTAATTCATAACCGTAACCCTTTTTTTTTTAAATTCTCGAACCTAGAGGTTATTAGGCGAATTAAAGAGCCAACAATTTTGCTCGTCGTCGATGACCGGATTCCGACGACTGTTGTTGGTGCAATCTGTAGATCCATTAACCCTACCACTTTGTAAAGTCAACCATGAACTTTGATTGGCTCTATCTCCCTCATAGAGCTCAGATTTGTGTGTTATTCACATCGTTGAAATAAGGGTGACGAGGACTTCGATCTAGTACTGCTTTGGGAGCATTCTGACCACTTTGAATTTTGACCCTTTCTGAGTCCTCTTGGACTTCTGCATGTGTCTGGAGCCACCTGGATCAACAACACTTTAAGTTTTCCATAACACACTGATATCTAGCTCCTCTTTATACTTGTCACTGCATACTTGAAGCCTTGACCTAATTACATGCTCTAATCGCTAGTCCAACAAACTAAAAACCTTAAATTCACAAATACTCAAACAAAACTAGCCCAAAACCTATTTCTTTAAAATTATTCATTGACAAATCTTTAGGGATATCCCTCTCTAGTTCAGTATGGCTAGATACTGAAATTAAACTGGTTCGAAGTTACATTTTTTGATTTCCTCCTCAGCCTAGGAAATTGTAGGGATAACAGAAAGTACAAAAATTATCCATGCCCAAACTTTTGATATTGAACACTACGTTAGAAATCTGAGTAGATTTAGTCGGTTGGGAATTATTGTTATTTTTCAAGAAAGGCGGCTTAAAAGACTTGCTACTGGTAGTGGATGCCTCACTTGACCTCCTCTTTAATTCAGGTACTTCATTGTGAGCAACTTCAAAGACTTGGTCAAGCTTTCCATATCAAAATAATCCTTCTCTTTAGCCTTAGTGGATGACGCTTAAGTTTTCTTACCAATTTCTTTGGAGTCTTGAGAATCATCGAGATATTCAATGGCTCCAATAGAACGAAAGTCCTTTTCAACAATGATAATTTCTACAATATTTAAGTCCAAAGTATCTTTTGCAACTCTTTTGACAAACAAAAAAATGTTAGTTGGCAAGGCAGCTATATAATAATCCTTTGTGATAAAATCATGGGGTTGCACATTTGTGGGGAACTTTTTTAAAAAACGGGTTAGTTTATGATTAAAATATTTTACTTTTTCCTTGTCCCCCATCTTAAGACTACCAAGTACTTTTAACAACATGGAAAAACAATTTCTTAAACTCCCTCCAACTATGGATGGAAATGGTCAAGAGACTATGATACCATACTGATGCTCTACCTTCTAAAGTGTATGAAAAAATTCTACAAGCAATATCATCAAAGAGTACCTCAAGCATTCGCAAATGCATGAAGAAATCATCAATATGGTCTTCAACCTTTGTCTTCTTATCGGGATCAAACTTTGAAAGTAGCATTTCTGGGTGTTTATACGTATAATGAAGATTACACAGAAGAGTGAGTGGCCCTTGAGCCATATAATCCAAATCTATCAGGCATGTTTTCACCTTCTTCTTCTTCCTCCTCACGCTCTGAATTGGAAGAGCCTTCCCCTCCACCATTTATATCTTCGTTATAATCAGGTAGTTCTTCTTCCCTTGATTGCTCTTCATCATGAAAAGGAAAATATCCCTCATCTCCTTATAAGCCTTCCTCAATAGGTGGAAGTTCCCCTTGTTGAATTTTCATGTCTGGAGAGTTTGTTAACTCCTTGAGAGTGGAAAAAACCAAATCTTCCACCGATGAAACCAATACACCAGTACAAGTTGTCTCTTTCTTTCTAGGAGTATGAGGAAGATTATGAGCAATGGGAAGCAACCCAAGGGCTCTTGCAAACTGACAAGTAATAGGTCGAAGTGCCCGAAATTGATCATAGGTAACCTCAAAATTTCTTCCCATACCAAGATTAGAAGACCCAATCAGACCACAAATTCTTTATTATAGGATCCCTTCCAGAAATATGGACCAACTACCATTATTCTTAAAGATTTTCCTTGGTTGCAATGGTTACCACAAGAGAGCAATGTACATGTACTTTTGAATGAACAAGTGAGTATGCCTTGTGAAATATTCAATTGTAGAATGTATCAAGGTTATTTCAGTGAAGGGGAACAAAATTGAGTCTTTAAGAGAAGAGTAATAGTACTAATATAATAAAGACACATAATCATATCCATGTGAAAGAATCATTAATCAACTAGCGAAATAGTTCACATAGAAGTAACGATCATTAAAACAAGCATAACACACATTCAATAAGATAAGCACCAAAGACACTGAAATAGTTCAATTTCTTTAGTACATAATAACAACAACCAACATTTATTGCAAAAATTCAAAGAGTAATCTTACAACATTTACAATATATTAATGAAAGTGTGTCGGTTCAATGAGCTTCAAGTATTAATCGAAAGTTCCTAGATACATTGATACAATAAACACCACTATCTCCAATAGCGGAGCGTTAAAGCTACCACATACTCTCCACCTTAGGACTGGTTAGGGCATCTCTGATTGTTGTTAACTTTGACATAATTGTAGACTTTGACTTGTTGACCAGGTCTTCCTTTGGGGCTCATCTATTGGATATTGGTTGGTAGATCTCTTGGATAGTCAAAGAATTGGATTTGACTCTTTTGTTGATGAATTGAATCATTGTATCTCTCTGCTGAACATTTATGACAATCTAATAAGAAGAATAATTTGAAAGGATTTCCCCCTTGCGGGTTTTTCTGTGATCCTTGACCAAATCTTGTGTCTCTTATTGCTCTTGATTGTCCTGTATTGTTCATTGCATTTACTATTCTATCTACAATTTATATTTGATACTGGAAGATTAAATTGAATTGAAAGTAATTTCTAATTGAAGAAAAGATTTGGGCTAAAGTGATTGTAACAACATAGAAGAGTGGAAAATCAACACCAACGCCTTCACAATAGAATGTCAGCCAACGCTAGCCCAGCGGGCTTTGTTTTATTTGACCGACCAATGTTATTTAAGCTCACCCTTACCATATGACAAAGGGCGGAGGAGCAAGGGTCGCGGGGTGGTGAAACCTGGGGCAAGGGAACGAGCAAGCGAAACCTCGCGCGAGCGCATAGACTAAGAGAATATTCTTAAACAATATTCTTAAGGAATATTCCTTAGAATAATTTTAGGAATATTCGTTAAAATATTCCCTATAATATTCCCTAAAATATTTTTGAGGAACATTCCCTAGAATATTCTTAAGGAATATTCCCTAAAATATTCCCAAAAGATTCTATTATGGAATCTTGGAGATTCTCTTGGGGGTCCAGAATTGACAATGGCAGAATATAGTTGAGTTTATGCTCATTTGACTCAAAATTTCACAAGGATTTCACCGGTGCAATCAGATTTGCAATTTGAACAACCCATTTTTAGGTCACTCCCAGAAATGGAGGTATAATGATGTATTTTTCCATGTACTTTCCTTTCTTTTTGTTGAGATGAATGAAGAGGCATATTCACTTTGAATTTGGGCCCGAAGACAACCCACATTAGGTGAACTTCATTATCAAACATTGGATGCATTATCTTTATGGTCTCCTTTCATGTTGCTTCTTCTTTAAGTGTGTTTGGTCAATTTAGTGTGTTCTAAATTGCTGATTAAAATGTCAATCCGGGATTCGTAAACTGACGAAGTGAAGTGTACTATATGTACAAGATAACCATTTTCTTAGTCTTTTGTCATTTTTGAGCTTTTTAGTTTGTTTTTGGATTTATCTTTTATGGATTCCCTAGTGTGTGATGGCGAAAATGAAAGTTAAGTATGGATGGTAATGGTGATTTCTACAGTGATTTTTCAAACTTAAAAGTGTTCAAAAAGAAAGCTCTAAAATAAATGTAATGAAATCAATTCTTAAGAGGAAGTAAATGTATCAAATAGTGAACTAATGACAATGGCCCAGTATCCTTACTGTTGTATGAAAAAGAAAGTAAAAACTGAACTTAAAGCAACTCAAAGACTGAAAGTAAAGCAACCAATTCACACTCCTTCAACTCTTCTGATCCTTTACCCTTCAACTCAATCTGCCTTATGGGAAGCAATCATGAACAAGTTAAGCAATATGATATCTAAATTGCAGGAAATTAAATTTCATAAAGGAAACTAATCACACTACTTCAACTCTTCTAATCCTGTACCCTTCAACTCAATCTGCCTTTTGGGAAGCAATCATGAATAAGTTAAGCAATATGATATCTAAATTGCAAGAAAGCAAACTAAATCACACTACAATAAGTAATATTCTGATTCCTTACTAATAGAGTCACTTGACTATAGAAAGAAACCATAAACAAATTAGTAGTATGATGTCTAAGTAGCAGAAAAATAAATAAGCAAAACACAATTTGAAAAATGACAGTGCTGGAATTAAACTTCAGAAAATGAAAATTAGCAGGAAGGACAAGATGAAAATATGAAAATTTGCCCGGACTGCCTAAGAAAACCTGTAGAAAAGCACTGATCAGCTGACAACTATAAGAAAACATAAATGAAAATGTAAACAGCAGTGAATTAAAAACATCAAAACAGCATGTTATATACAAGCCAATAATTATGAAAGCAGAAACATAATAAAATCAAATGAGAACTATATAGGGCTTTAGTGTGCAGGGGCCCTCTGCCACCTCAGCCAGTCAACGAACAGTCACAAAAACGAGCTCAGAAAAGTAGTCTTCTCATGTATTAAAGCAACAGCAAAACACGTAAAACAGACTACAGTGGGATGATAACAACAGTAAAAAATTACATCTCAAAAACTTCACCATACAGCATTTATCAACGCGCTATTTATAATGAAAAGTGTTGTAACTAACTCCTAAATCCTATGTTGTTAACTGCGTTGCCAGAGACACATAGATCTCCTCAGCGCGAGATCTAGCGCAATGGTCATCATGTCCATTAAATCCTCGGAGTGGTAGCTGCTGGATTCAGGTTACGGGGTTGATCTCCAGGTGTGTCGATATCTCCGTGAGCTGAGGACTGTGCCACGTAAACCTTCACGTGCTCAAAACAGAGACGTGCCACCGCTAAATTCCTTGGTTGGCTTTGCCTTTGACCCTTGTTGACCGTGACCGTTTATGGATTATTTGGCTGATCTGAAGGGACACGTTCCATGTACACATCACCTGTAGCTTGCCCATGTGGCTCGTTTCTTCATAGGACACCTGTAGCATAGCCTTTAACAAAATGGTTGCGGAAACCTGTGCTGGCTGCGGAAACCTGTGCTGGCTGCGGAAACTGACAAGTTTCCGCAGCTGCCTGAACAAAAATCTAAACCAAACAACAGTCATAAGCATAGTTAGAAAACCATGTCAGAAGCTCTTTTTAGACTATAATGCAATGATTTAACAGCTTGGTGGATGAAGTAAGTGGAAAAAGAAGGTTGAGAGGGTGTATAGGAAGGTGCAGGTTTGAGGCTCAACATACCCCCACTGTGAAGGTGTTGCATGTCCTCATGCAACCAAAATATAGTCATTTCCCTCTAATCCATATGTTCTGAGGCTTCTACTAGGACATCTAGCCCTCTTTTCTTTTTCTTTGGTGCTAACATCATCCTGGGTTTCCTAACTAGACATTTGAACTTGAGATTAATCAATGCTCTGCTTAACTTTTTGCACTTTTTCTTCAATTTCTTGTTTTTCTTTTGCCACAGTCCTAAATGGAGCATAGTGTTATCATGGATAATCTTATCTACCTTACTCTGCTCTTTGAGTGCTTCATTTTCCTGCTTGATATGCCTATTTAGGACTTCTAATTCAAATACCTCCTGTTTCAAGGACTGAACTTGTGCATCTAGTGGAAAAGTGGTACTCGGACCTACAACTGATTGTTCTAAGGATTCCAGGTAGTTATATACCTCTTGCTGATTGGGATCTACCTCAGGTGTCTTTCTCGGACTAAGCTCAAAATCTGGTGGAGGAGGAGGGCTACTCTCTATTTCTGGCCGAAAAGGGCTTTCATCATGTGGAGGACTTGATTCAATGCTTGGCTGAGTTGGAGATTTCTCAAGTGTCTCTTCACCTAAACCGATAAAGTGAGGATGTTTTTCTTGGGTTTTACTCCCCTTTCCTCTTAGCCTAGTGCTCCTCCTTAAGTATGGACTAGTACTCTTTTCTTGTGTACTTTGTTTTCCTTTTTGCTTTTTCTTTCCTATAACAGCTTGTTCTTGGAGATGTACTAATCTCTCTGTTGTGTGTGGAGCATGATTGTTCAGAGGTCCTTGTTTCAGCCGGATGTATACCCCAGGAAGTTTTGTACACCCCTCCACGCGGGGGGGTGCGGGGGGGACTTGTCCCCCCCGCGGGGGTCCAAGAGACAGCCTTTCTCCATGGGGATTTGGAGGAAGAGATATATATGCAGCGGCCACAAGGATATGAGGTGAAAGGGAAGGAGAAACTAGTGTGCAGGTTGAAGAAGAGCTTGTATGGCTTAAAACAGGCTCCAAGGCAGTGGTATCTAAAATTTGACAAGTTTATGTCTGAACAAGGTTATACTAGATGTCACTCTGATCATTGTGTTTATCTGAAAAAGCAAAATGATGGCAGCTATATTATATTGTTATTGTATGTAGATGACATGCTTGTTGCAGGATCTAACATGCAGGAAATAAATGTACTCAAAAGAAAATTGGCAAATTCATTTGCAATGAAGGATTTGGGAGCTGCAAAACAAATCCTTGGTATGAGAATAACCAGAGACAGGAAAAATCGCAAATTAACATTGTCTCAGAATGAGTACATACAAAAGGTGTTGAAAAGATTTAACATGCACAATGCAAAACCAGTTAGTACACCTTTTGCTAGCCATTTCAAACTTAGTAAGGAAATATGCCCAAAGACCCAAGAAGGCATGGATTATATGTCTAAAGTTCCATATGCATCAGCAGTTGGACGCTTAATGTATGCAATGGTCTGCACAAGGCCTGATATTGCACATGCAGTGGGAGTTGTAAGCAGGTACATGAACAATCCAGGAAAGGAACATTGGATGGCAGTGAAATGGATTCTCAGATATTTGAAAGGTACCACAAATCAAGCATTATGCTTTGGTGGTTCAAACATCTCCCTACAAGGATATGTTGATGCAGATATGGCAGGTGACAGAGATAACAGGAGGAGCACTACAGGATATGTATTTACTGTTGGAGGAACAGCTGTCAGTTGGGTTTCAAAAATCCAAAGTGTTGTTGCACTTTCAACAACAGAAGCAGAGTATGTTGCTGCTACAGAGGCTAGTAAAGAAATGATTTGGTTACAAAGGTTTATGGGTGAATTGGGTAAGGAGCATGATATGGGCACATTATACAGTGATAGCCAAAGTGCCATTCATCTTGCAAAGAACTCAGCATTTCATTCCAGGACTAAACACATATAGCTCAAGTACCATTTCATATGATCAGTGTTGGGAGATGGAGAGTTGAAGCTGGAAAAGATACACACTAGCCAGAATCTTGCAGATTTGCTAACAAAAGTTGTAACCAGGGAGAAACTGAGAATATGCTCAGTTTCAGTTGGTCTTCAAGGATGACGATGAAGATGAGAAATAGCCAGGTCCAAAGAGGAGTCATTGTCCAGCAAATGGAGCAGCGGTGGAGTTGCTACAATCATTCTCCAAGTGGGAGATTGTTTTGTGTGGAGCATGATTGTTCAGAGGTCTTTGTTTCAGCCGGATGTATACCCCAGGAAGTTTTGTACACCCCTCCACGCGGGGGGTGCGGGGGGGACTTGTCCTCCCCGCGGGGGCGGGGGTCCGGGAGGGCCTATCCCCCCGGCTGGGGGGTCCGGGGGCCAGCGGTCCCTCGGGAGGGGCTCAGGGGCAGCGCCCCCGAAGCCAAAAATAAATGTAAAATTTCCTTGTAAAAGTATAGTATTTTCTAGTCAATCTGGGCCGTTCATTAGGCGGATGATCCGACGGTAGAACTTGTGTTTAGTTTAGGGTTTTTTGCCCTAGAAGGCAACCCCTCTCTTTGTATGAGGGTCTTGTATTTGAGGCTGTGATATAGATGTGTATTCTATGAGCGAGAAACAGAGAGGTGAGACTGTGAGAGAAAACAGAGGATATTACAGCGGATTTGCTGTAGGTTGTGTCTCTTCATTTTGCTGGATAATAGAAAGGAAGGACTGGCTGTTCGGGGTGGACGTAGCCCAAACTGGGTGAACCACATATATCTGTGTCTCTCTTGTTTTGTGCATTTTCTGTGTTTATATTCTGCAATATTTTATGTGTTCCATTGCTCCGTAATATATAATTTTCTAACACTCTCTGACAGTGTTTGATGATCCTCCTCTATGGATTGCTCAGGAGAGGGGTAAACTTCTTGAATGGTCCTTTTTTCTTTCCCTTTTTTCTGTTTCTTGTCTTTAATTTTGTTCTCTTTTCCTTCTTGAGTTTCTGTAGTAGGGGAGTCTTGGATTGTGGTATCCTTTTCTTTCCTCCTACTTTTTCTTGGAATCTTTGGTGGACTACTTCCAGAGGCCTCAGATGGCTCTTGGAAGTAGTTTCTTATCAAGAATTGCTCCCAAGTATCTTTAGTTTTCTTCAGCTGGTCCTCAATAAGAATTTTTATGAGTCCATGATGATATAGATGAGGTTCAATGTTGCCTATGTGTTTTTGAACTGTAATACTCATCTTTTTCAAACTCAACAGCAGAAAATGAGGCAAATTAAGAGTGTGACCCTCTAAGAAATTCATCATCAGTCTAACATGATACATATACATAGAACCAAAACGTCCTTCACACGTGATAAATTTTTGGATAACTAAGAGCAAACTAGACCATTCCTCTTTTAGTGCATGAACAGGGATGCCTCTTGTAAACACGGTGGTATCCATACCTTGGTTTTGTAGCATAATTCTCCATATCTGTTCGTCCACACTTTTATTTTTGAACCACCTCTCACCTTCCTGAGGTAGGCCTGTGGCAGCTGCTACTGTGGTTTCAGTCACCGTGAACTTCAAGTCTCCAATCTCCACTGTTTGACCATCAAACGACCGTGCAAAAGCTTTGGTCACCTCCTTGTTATGGCCTTTAAACTTTTGGATAAATCGTAACCATCTGGCTTTCTTCAGCAATTCTTTAATTTGAGGATAACCTTCCAAGTATTTCGGTCCTTCTGGCTCTGCTCTCAGTAATTTTTCCATCCTCTGTTTTAAATTTCAACTGAGAGCTCTTCTGCGTGTGAGGGTTCAGAGAAAAAAATGGCTCGGTTACAGGGTTTAGGATAGACTGTAGTGGCTGCAATCAAGGTTTAGAATAAACTGTAGTGGTTGCAATCAAAAATGGAGAACAGGGAATGGAAATACCTGAATTACAGGTGGAACAGAGGGTGAGCAACAGTAAACGAGTTCATAAAATAAAATGCGGATGCATGTGAGGAGTATGGTATTAATCGAGTGGTAAACGAATGGAGTAACGTCGGGATTCTTTTGAATCAGATGACTGTGTATGAAATGTTACACGTCTCAATGGACGGCTGCGGAAAATGCGGCTAAGAAGAACCGTAACAAAATAGGTCATGTCTCATGAGTACGGGTAATAAATGAAAGTGCAGTCAGTCTTGAGTTTCAACTTGAAATAATCATGAGAACGTTGGAGAAATGAATGCAAGGTGTGTGGAGTGACATCGTGGAATAGGAGTGGTTTAATGGAGCCATCGTATCAAATCATTGCACGTAGTAGAACTTTTTATGGTTTGATAACTATGCGTAATTATGACTTGAATTGTTATTTGATAAAAAAAATTGCTCATACCTTTGGAGACTTTGTCATTTCTTGCTCAAGGCTTCTAACCAATTGCTCTTCCTTGATGTCTTAGATATGCCCCATGTCTTTAGCTCAATTACACCTGCATTTCATGATTATTGCACTAACAGTTGACTGTAAATTTGAAAAATAGAGTGATGGTGGCTGCGGAAATCATTTCTAGCTGCGGAAACTGCTTATGGCTGCGGAAACGGCTTCCAGCTGCGGAAACTGAGACAACACCCACTTAGCTGAACAAAGATAGTTAGAGAAGAACTAACTGAATGAAAATAGTTCTGAAAGGGACTTTTATTGATGAAATGAAATGGAATGATTGGAATGAAATGAAAATGAAGTGGAGTGAAGTGAAATGGAAATGAGAATGAGATGGAGATGGAGTGAAATGGCAAATGACATGGAGTGAAGATGGAAGAGAAGGAGAGGAGACTTTTTTTAGAAAATATAGAGTGTCAAGTGTCCTTGATTTTCACTCCATATTTTCTGTATAAGACTGCCAATCTATGATTGGTTTTCAGGCTTATACAATTTTTATTTATTTTTTTAATTGAAAGAATAAAAGGCTAGGCTCGTGGGGAAGAAGGATTCTTCTCCACCAGCCTTATTGCAGAATTCTCTTGGAACATCTTGACAAATTCTTCTTTTGAGAGTGGCTTATGATAAATTTTCAATCGGTGGCCATTCACAAGAAAAGAAATCTGAAATTCATCAATGGTCTTGACTCTTACTGCTCCATTGTTAAAGACTTTGTCAATCTCATATGGCCCAAGCCAATGAATCTGGAATTTTCCTTTGAAGTCTTTAAACTTGGAATCAAACAGTAACGCCCAATCTCCCTCTTGAAACTTTCTCTCTTTGATGTATCTGTCATGCCACTTAGCTCTTTGATGTTGAACTAGATCAGTGTTTAAAATTGCTTCTTGTCTGATCTCATCTAGCTCATTCAGCTGCTCCATTCTGTGCTTTTGGGCTTCTGATAGATTCATCCCCAACTGGACTGTCATCTTGAAAGTCTTGACTTGAAACTCAATGGGGAGCAAGACTTCTTTCCCATAAACAAGTTCATAGGGAGAATGTCTTGTTGTGTTCCTCCATGTAGTTCTGTAGGCCCATAAGGCTTCAGGAAGCCTTTCTGCCCAATCTTTTCTGTGTAGATGAACAGTTTTCGTGATGATGTTCTCAAGAACTTTGTTTATAGACTCCACTTGGCCATTTGCTTGCGGATGGTAAGGAGTAGATTTTCTGTGCTTGATTTTTTATTCTTCCATCAGCTTCTCCATCAAGTTAGATGTAAATTGACTTCCCTGATCCATCACAATTTCTCTTGGGACACCAAAATGAGTAAAAATATCCTCAAAAAGAAATTGAACAACTGAATTTTCAGTGGTAAAAGGCAATGCTTTAGCTTCTACCCATTTAGTGACATAATCAGTGCATACCAATATATACTTTTTCTGTTTAGATGGTGGATTAATAGGTCCAATGAAATCTAAAGCCCATTTTTCAAAGGGTTCGATGAGTACCTGTGGTTGTAATGGCATTTCATTTGAAAGAGTCGGTCTCCCAACTCTTTGGCAGCTGTCACACCTTCTGACATATTGTTTTGCATCTTTGAAAAGGGAAGGCCAATAATATCCCAAAGAAAGGATTTTATAGGCCGTCCTTTTGTCAGCAAAGTGTCCACCGCATGGTTCATCATGACATGCCTTGAGGATGTCAGGCATTTCATCTTCCCGAACACATCTTCTGATCACACAATCTAGCCCTGTTTTAAACAATTCATTAGAAATCCATGAATAACTTGAACTCTCTTGAATAATTTTTCTTTTTTCACCAGGAAATAGATGTGGAGGTAGCTTTCCTGTAGCCAAATAGTTAGCAATATCTGCATACCAAGGAGTCTTAGTAGTTATTGCAAATAAATACTCATCTGGGAACTTATCCTCTACAGGAGAATCTTCATTAGTATTTTGGATTCTAGACAAGAAATCAGCTACTGTATTTTGTTTCCCTGGTCTATCCAACACAGTAATATTGAATTCTTGTAAAAGTAAGAGCCATCTTGTAACTCTGTCGTTAGTAACAGGTTTATTCATGAGATATCTAATTGTAGAATGATCAGTATGGACAAAAGTTTCATATCCAGTTATATAGTGTCTAAACTTATTGATTGCATGAACAACAGCTAAGAACTCTTTCTCAGTCACAGTATAGTTTAACTCAGTGGGAGTCAAATTTTTACTGGTGTAGTAAATGGCATAAGGAACTAAATCCTTTTGTCCCAACATAGCTCCTAGAGCTGTATCTGAAGCATCTGTGGAAATATGGAAAGGAAGTTTCCAATTCGGCCCTCTCAAAATGGGTGCTTCAGATATTCTTTTTTTCAAAGTTTCAAATGCAGATTGACAATCAGGATTCCATTTGAATTCACAGTCTTTTGTAAGTAATTTGAAGAGTGGAGATGCTATTTTGGTGAAGTTTTAAATAAATCTTCTATAGTATCCAGTAAATCCAAGAAAACTTCTAACATCTTTTTGACAATTTGGAATAGGCAACTTGGAGATGACTTCAACTTTTGATCTATCAACTTTAATCCCATCCCCTGAAATATGATGTCCTAAAACAATCCCTTCAGTAAACATCATAAAGCATTTTTCATGACTTAATGATAGGTTTGTTTCTTTACATCTTATAAGGACTTTTTCCAAATTCTCTAATGCTTCTTCAAACGAATTACCATAAACTGTAAAATCATCCATATAAACCTCTACACAATCATGGATTAGATCGGAAAAGGTTCCTAGTACTGCCCTTTGAAATGTTGTGGGTGCATTACATAATCCAAAAGGAAGTACTCGGTAATCAAAAGTTCCCCATGGACAGGTAAATGTGGTCTTGTCCTGATCTTCAGGTGCTACCTGAATCTGATTGTAACCACTAAAACCATCCAAAAATGAAAAATACTTTTTTCCTGCTAAAGTATCTAATACCTGATCGATAAAGGGTAAAGGAAAGTGATCCTTCAAAGTTGCTTTGTTCAATTCCCTGTAATCAATGCAAACCCTCCATTTACCATTCTTTTTAGGTACTATAACCAAAGGAGAAACCCATTGGCTATCTGAAATTGGATAAATGAAGTTTATATTAAGTAACTTTTGGAGCTCTTCTTTCACTATCTCCCTAAGGTTTGGATTCATCCTTCTCTGAGTTTGTCTGATTGGTCTACTGTTTTCCTCAATGTAGATGTGATGAATGCAAGTCTTAGGGTCAATACCTTTCATATCAGTATATTCCCATGCAAATGCAGTAGAATGTTTTTGCAAGATTTTGGTTAGTTCTTCCTGTTGTGATCTTTCCAAATTTTTGTTGATATTCAATGTTTTTCCTGGAAAGATCTCAATGGCGGAACTACCAAACTCTTCCATAGAGAAAAGAGACATTTGTCTAGATGATAAATACTCAATGTCGGAATCTAACTGAAATTGTGTGTGGTCATATTCTGAAGATGTTTCAAAGTTTTCTAATGTGTTCAGAATTTGACTATCTTCACTAACTTCAGAAATGGTAAAGACAGGTTGTATAGTATCTTCATCATCAATCCACTCATTATCTCCTATTTCTGTAATTGCTTTTGTTGGAGGATACAGATTGAATTTCTTTGTCGAATTACCATCAGAAATATACATATCCCCAGACCTACAACTGATGAAAGCATCGGCTGTGGCTAGCCAAGATCTTCCTAAGATGAGAGGGTGTCCTCCTAAATTACTCTTGGGGGTTAAAATCATAAAATCTACTGGATATTCCCAAGAGTCTAAGGAGACTGAAATGTCTTCTAATACACCATTTGGTTTATTAATTGATAGATCCGCAAGTTGCAGTAAAGTAGGTGTAAAGAGAAGATTAGGAAGTTTCAGTTGTTCCATAGTTTGTCTACCCATAATGTTGATAGCATCCCCTAAATCAATCAAATTATTTGGAATTTCAACCCCATTGATATGTGCTTTGACAATTGGACTACCGGGATCTACATATTTCTGCATAGTAATTTTTCCCATCATGATGTCTGCAATTTTCCCTACCAGGTGGATTCTTCTTGTGTCTCTAGGTTTCCTTCCTGGTCTTTTAAGACTCAACTCCTTTATTGTTTTACATAGAATAGGAATCTCTCTAATGGCTTGTAACAAGGGAATCTTGATACATACATTCTTCAATTCATCTAGAAAATCATAGTCAGGCAACAAGATTTGTTTTTCCACCCCTTTGTCAATTTGTAATCTTTCACGAAAAGGAGGTGTGGATGAAGATGCAGGTTGCTCAACTATAGGAGTTGTGGGGATTAGCTCTTTTTCTTTTTCTTTCTGAGTGTTTGGGTTTTGAAGAGATGCTTCAGAACCCTTATTGGCTTCCAGAGATTCTTCCTCAGAAATGCTTTGGTTTTGGGCATCTATAGAAGGTTTATCTAGAACTCTACCAGATCTGAGTTGTACATCATTGAGAGGAACAATCATATAGGAAGGAAATTGTTGACCTTCTACCATGTAAGCATTTTGAGGGTTTTTATTATTGGGTTTAGCAATGGCTGAGAAGGAAGTTGATTTGACTTCCGTTGGAATGGAAGCAAGAGTTGAGAATTTGGATTCTGTTGAGAAGGTTGTTGTTGTTGTGGAAATGGCAATGATAATTGTGGATTTTGATTTGGAAGTTGTGGAGCTTGTTGATTTTGAAAAGATGGAGGATATTGATAAAATTGAGCAAATCTCCCATAAGGATTTTGCATACCTTGTACCCATGATTGAAAAGGATTTTGAGGTTGGGACCAAGGTTGTTGCCAAGGATTCCAATTTGGTGGGGGTTGAAAGATCATAGAGTTGTTAAACCGTTGATGTTGTTGCCCCTGCCAAGGTCTCCTTGCAACAAAACAGAGAGACTCAATTGTATTTGGATCTTCTTGAAAGACAGCTTTGAGCCCAGGAATTGAAGGACAATCCTTGGTCTCATGATTCTCTGAACAAATCACACATGTTTCTACAACTTTTGCATCCAAGGGACATTCCCTTAGAGCATTTTTTTTTCTGCATTTTGGGCAAAAGATGGCTAAAGCTTCAGCTTCTGCTTTCTGCTTATTGTGGATCTTAAGAGTGTCTAGTTGCTCACTAAGACTCCCTAAGATATCAGTTTTGAATTCATCAAGCATATTGCCAATCTCAGCCCTACTTACTGATCCAGTTGCAGATTTGTTTGCTCTGATGAGAGAAGGATATCTAGGCCCTTTTCCAGTTTTAGATTTTCCCCTTGAGAGATGGACACATAGCTCTGCTATATCATGAAGTGGAAGTTGAGATATGTCTCCTTTTCCCATCATTTTCAAAATATCTATCCATTCATCTCTAATGGCTTTTAATAGAAGGGCTTTCAAGGTTTCCTCATCTAAGTTACTCATTTTTGCTCTTTTCAGATTGTATTGGAATCTTTCAAGTAAATCCTCCAAGTTTTCATCTTCTCTTTGTACCATTTTAAATACTTCATCCTTGTGGTTGGTAGGTATAAAATAATCCATGTATCTATCCAGAAATGTTTGTTTCATATCATTCCAAGTCCTAATGGATTGAGTGAGTAATCCCATGAACCATTTCAAAGCAGCTCCTTTCAATGTTGAAGGAAACAGTTTGAGTTTTTGAGAGTCTTCCAGATAATCATAGGTTCTGTTAGTGTCAGTCTTTACAGCCTTCCTCTAGTGATCAAACATGCTCTTACAAAGTGATTTTGAAGTGTCAAGGTCAAATTTTGTCATTTCAGTAAGTCTTCAAGCAAAATTTGGTCACTAGGCATTAGGTCTAGGGTTTGCTTTTACTCCTTCTAAAGTTGTCCAAATGGCGGTCCATGTCATCATTCAACTGAGTATATCATCATTCATAGGGTTTTCATTATCATGTCAGTGTCGAATGATTCATTTTACACCTTATTCATGCTTCAGTTGTGCCTTGGCAAGTTCATTTCCCTCTCCTAGGGTTTTGAAGCCAATTTCTCTTGGGCGGTCAAATCACCGGCAAAACTTGTATCCTGATGTTCATACACCTTCCCCTATCCTTAAAATACTTTATCAAACACTTCCCATCCCTTAGATCCGTCAAATTCCTCATTTTTGCACAAACCCTAGTTTCTAGCTACAACCTGATTATTTTCTAGGTTGGGCCTGTGTTTTGCCCTTTTGGGCCCCTTCCCCTCACTCAATCTCTGAGATTCAACTTTCTCCTACTTCCTAACATCCCTCCCTACTTCCAAAAATTTCTTCAAGAATTTAGAAGCCCCCTATCCCCTTCATTTCGCTTCATTTCGACAAAGTTCCTTGTTTCACACATCGGGACAAGTCGCACTCAAATGATGTTCCAGAGCAATAAAAGATGAATTTTGGAAAACTGAGAGAGGTTTTTGTCAAAAACATGCCAAAGAAGAAAAGACTCCTTCACTTTTTGCACAGGTGTCATATTTTGAGAGAAATGTCAAAGAATATCGTTGCCTCAGGAGAATCAAAGGCACTTCTGAAGTGACCTTGGGAAAATCAAGTTTTATCCTAGCTTGGTTGGCCAAATGATTTTTTTGATGGGTAAAATGATAACTAGACACAAAGAGCTTTCCAATGAGCTATCATGAGCTCAATTTGGGGTTGAGGAAGGCATTCAAAAGTTGACTGCAACAACACTCTTCCTTCAGGCAGCCTCATTTGGCACTTTTTGACCAGTCTTGGGAGATTTGATGTTTTACAGGTCAAATCAACTCCAAATTGAAAATTTCCAGTTGGGTTGGAAAGTAGACTCAAATACCTTTCCAAAAAGCTATCCTGCACCCAATTCCGACACCAAGAAGGCCTCCAAAATCCTCCTGTAAAACGCGACCCGTTGAGCCAGGTGCGCGACCCGTCAGAGGTGCGCGACCCGTTGGGTGTGGTGCGCGACCCGTCGAGCTGTCTCCCTGCAAATCAATTTTAAACTTGCTCAAACGCTCTCCAAGCCATAAATTCGTTTGAGGTAGGTGTTCTAAACTTGAAATGGTTGCTGGTTATGATTGGTGGATATCATGAAACATGTTTTAATGATCGAAATTGTGCAAGTGAAACCTCTTCATATGACTGCAATATTAATGGGTAAAATGTGCTAAGATTTGTGTTGTTTCAAGGTGTTTTCCCTTTGTAATTGTTTCCCTCCTTCCCATTTCCACTCACACTTGTATGTATGCCTATTTTTCTCCCATGCTTTTTTATAAATCAAATGCAAACCCTCCCTTCTCCCTAATAACTAAAAGTGTAAACCCTACCCCTCTCCCAAAGCATTCAAAACCCTAATCTCCCTCTACCATATACAACAATATAAAATGTTGGTGAATATGTCAGCCGTTTTGTGCATATATTTCCCTATTTTCCCCTATTAATGCTGCATGTTTTCACATCCCCATGTGTTCACTTTCATACATATTTTTCATATGCAGTGATCTTTGCAAATGATTTCCCAATATCCCTGATTTAAATATGTACTCCTATATGCATAATGGTTTGCAACATTTTCCTTAAAAATTCCCTGTTATATTTATATATTCCCAATTCCTTGTAAAAAGATCCCTCCCCTAACATTTCCCTCATGTCTTTTTCCCCTTGGAACAGCATAGAATTAAGCACTTTTTACAGGCAGAGACAGCAGTACAGTTTGTCCACTTTGCTCCTAAACTATGTCAGAAACCGTAACTTATGAGCAAAGTGATGACCATTCATCATCGGCAGAGGTTGAGGTACAGAGGAGGCCTCGTAAAGGTGGTAAAGGTGGCCATCACAGGAGAGAGGAACCTACTTCTTTGGCAGGTCTACAAGCTTGTCCTATGGCAGTTTCTTGCTTTCAGTACATGTCCTATTATGAGTTTTGTGAGAGGATCTCTCGGATTCAGCACTACCGAGAGTTGGCTCGCCTTTTGTTTTACACTTGCATGATGGACATGTCAACCTTGCCGGGGTGGACTTCACTTTGACACCCGAGGTGATTGCACATGCTACAGGGATTTGAACAGAAGGAGGCCCGGTGACCTATTGCCAGCTGAGAGAGAGTCCATTCTCATCCAGGTAAATGCACACTTGGAGAGGCTGTTGGCTAAGGCCAACCAAGAGAAAAAGCTGCTGAGGAATATGAAGAATCATTATTGGGCAAGGATGCATGTATACAAAGCCAAAATGAAAGTTTTTCAAAGGAGGTTGACCGAGGCTCAAAAACAGAGAAAGAAGCCAAATCCCCTCCGTATCTTGGCTGAGGCTTCTCTCATTAGCCTAGCCACAGCTCAAATCCAAAAAAAAAATTGAGAATTTTGGGTAATTTTGGCATTTTTTGGAAATTTACAGGTTTTGGCTCCTCAACGGGTCTCACCCCCGGTGAGACCCTTTGTCATGACAGCTCCTTTTTGCAAAAACTCAGCATTTCTAGATTTTTCATGCAAATTTACATATGCCTATGGATGGACTTGAGTTTTTATGGAGTTTTGGGCCTCCAAAAGGTCAAAATACATGAAAAATTTGACTTTCTGCCACTTTTTTGAACTGCAGAAAGCTGTCTTGGGAGATTTGATTTTTGACAGGGCAAATGAACTCCAAATTGAAAAATTCCAGTTGGTTTGGAAAGTCGACTCAAAGACCTTTCCAACGAGCTATCCTGCACCTGATTCTGACACTGGGAAGTGCCTCAAACAGATCTCCAAAGGTGCGCGACCCGTTGAGCAGGGGGGCGCGACCCGTTGAGCAGATTTTGCCAGAATTGACTTGTTCAGCCCAGAAAACACAGATTTGACTCTTTTTGAATTTTTGGGGTGGAAGATGATTATCTTTGATGTAATTATTGTAACTCTAATACACTTTTACTCTTGTTTAACACTTCTAGAAGATTCATTCATGTCAAGGGTAAATATTTAATGAATGGATTGGTTTCCTAGCTTATAGATGCAAGTTGTTTTGATTGCCTAGATTTTAGTGCTCAGTTTAGAATTAGTTGAAACAGCTCCTAGAAGGATGAGCTCGACCCCTAGAGGCAAGGGAAGAGGTTGGCTTGCCTATATTATGCATTTTCTTAATCATTTTCAGAGGTTGGAAGGTTGGACTCTTGAGGGAGAAGCTATCATTGTATTATTTCACTATATCTCTGCAATTTTTGGCTAAGGAAGACCAGGGTTTTGCAGTCCTCTTTGGGATTCTTGTGGACTCATGTGTTGATGGTGTGTTTTCTCAATGTTCTTGTAAGCTTTGTTATGTGATTCATTTCCTTTCTTTACTGCTGCACATTAAACAAATGAAGTGTTAAAGTATGAATTCATGCTAGCCATGCTCTGCTTTTAAATTTGTTTAATTTCAATGTTTTCTACTGTCTAAAGGGAATTCAAAGTCATTTTTTGCTCTCTTTAGCTCCTCATCCTTCATTCCTGATCATCCATCTCAATCTAAGGTATCAATACGGTCTCCTACCTTGCCCCAAGGAACCCCCTGCAGAAACTGTGTCCAATCCCCGCACCCAAAATTGCAATTCCTCAAATTGCCACCAAAAACCCAAAAAACCCCAAATCAACCTTTTTAATCAGTTTACTAGCCTAATATCAGTGTTACCTTGTTGGTCATCTCATCCCATTAAAGATCTGCCGAGATTGACCGGAGATAGCCTTCTCCTACCCCGTAGGGCTAGCTACGAGGCTAAATGGTTTGATGTAGCCTTGAAGTTTACCTTTTTCAGCCTGAGGTGAAATTTCAAGCGCTAACATACTGGCGACCATACTGGGGAGAACAAACTAATCGTCTGCTCATTGATGTGTTTGTTTCACAAGTCTTAGACGGAGCCTGAAGTTACGCCAGGTAGCCTTCGAAAACGCTCTTGTTTTACATCAGCGTTAGTAGATAAACGCTGCTTCAGTCCATCTCCGTGAGCTTGTGAATACGGCCACTTCATTTGCATTTTACCCTAGTACATGTATCAAGTTCAGATCTGATTGTTGATGGTGAACAACGATCAGACACTTGAAAGGCTGAAATCATTCACTTGGCGACTCTAAATCATTTTCAAGATCAGATCCAAAGACTCCACTGGAGGATGATCCCGACCAGCAAAAACATGAAAGGACAACATGGACAGATCAGGTATTCAAGTTGGAATTTCGTCCAAGACATTTTGTTCTTTGTCATAAATTATTTCTTCTCTTTTCCCAAGAATGTCAAGAAGGCTTTGCAAAGTATATTGTATTTGAGAAGAGATCCTCGGCCTGCAGTTGATTCTTTCCCTTTGAAGATTATGAATACCAAAGATTTGCATACCTTTGAGCTTGATCCAGATCCTTTTTCCAAATTTTGTGATGACCATATTCAAATTGATGAGCCTCAAAAGACCAATTCTATACCTGCTGTACATACCCCTACATCTTGTAAAATTCCAGATCGGTATAAACCTCTTGTCTTACCTTCTTTTCTTCATGCTTTCGCCAAAAACTATGATCTATACTTGCCGAGGTTTGATGGTGAATGTAAGAATGTCAACGCTGAACAACATGTGCAGAATTTTGAGAATTTTCTAGATCTTTTTGAAGTTGATGAAGAAGATGTTAGTATAAGGCTTTTTGCTCTTTCTTTGCAAGCCAAAGTGAAGAGTTGGTTCAAAGCCCTGCCTGATGCGAGCATCTCAGATTTCCAGCAGTTCGTCAAAGTTTTTCTCGATAGGTGGATGATCGGACAAAACCTTTTCTTGATTGTAGAAGAGTATAACCATCTGAAAAGATTGCCAGGGGAGACTGTACAACAATTTTCAGCCAGATTTAACCAAGTTTATTATTCGATCCCAATTGATATAAGGCCTACTCCTAGATCTGCTCTCTTGCACTACCCGGGTGCCTTTGATCCGGAGATGGAGATTCAGTTGAGAGAAAGGGATATTGCAACACTTCACGAGATGCAAAACAGTGCAGTGAATGTAGAGGCACATCTGCTGATCCGAAGGGCAAGGATGAAGGAAGAAGAGATGAAAAACATAGATCTGGCCGAATCAACATCTCTAGAGGTAAAGCTTGACATTTTGGTAAGTGCAGTGGAAAAGATGATGGACAAGATCAACACAATGAATGCTTATGATGTTCAAGCCCATGGCTCGCTGATTGAAGAAGAACAAGTTGCTGATCCAAAACATTTTGTTACTTACCCTAGTTGTCATAGATCTGATAATGATTGTTTTGTAGATCACCTTGGAGAAGAGAGATCTGTTGATATGACCTGCATGCTTGATGATGTGTTTTATAGTGATGATTTGCCTCATTTTGATGAGTATGACGATGATTATGTTCTCCAAAAAGAAGCTAATCTTATAGACAAATCAGCAGCTAGTTTGTGGGAGGAAGAAGTTCATTTTCAACAGCTTGAATACAATGTTCAGCCATCACATATCAGCTATGACATCGATGAGGAAAGTGCAGAAAATTGGGAAGTAAGTGAAGGATCTTTGCCTCTTTGTTTTGATTCATTTCAGTTCATCAGAGACAACTTCCATGAAATTAGGAATCAGCTGTCAACAAGTCTTGATCTAGACCATCTTGAAGGCAATAAAAACCTTGTTCAAGACTTCTCATATTCAGATTTGCAGCCCCCAAATTCCATTGGTTGTCAAGTTGCAGATGAAAGCATGGAAGCTGACATATTTGATCAAATGATACAAGAAGGTGACTCCGTACCATTCTGTTTTGAATCATTTCAGTTTTTGAAGGATAGATTGCATAGTAAATCTTCAAATGAACAGCCTATAACAAATCAGCAATCTCTCAGTGTTAATGTTGAGGATGAGGCAGATGACAACTTTCTTGAGCAGCCTGTAGCATCAGATTTGCAGCTACCAAATGAAATTGAAAGGCAGATTACAGATGAAGCTGTGGCAGCCGAAATACATGATTTGATGATACAGGAAGATTCTATACCCTTTTGTTTTGAAGCATTTCAGTTTATAAGGCAGAATTCTCATAAAATCTCTCAAGAAAAAGATGAACAGCTAGAAGGATGTCATACATTTTCAATGGATACATTGCAGCAGTCTTTTCAGGTTTTTCATGATCCAATAGCTGATGTTTTGGATGAGGTTTGCAGTCAAAGTCTTTCTCCATTGACTACATGTGAGCTTGAAACATGTGTTGATATGAATTTGATCCGGCAGCCGGTTCCTTTGTCATTTTCAACAGAAGTCTCGTCACAAGGCTCAGATCAAAGTGTGCATTCATGGTATGAGAAGAAGAGAAGTAATCCATTCGACGAGCTAAGTTCCAGTGTGCTTGAATTTCAAGATCCTTATGCAGTGTTTTTGGAGGCGGATAGAGAATTCATATCATCCAACGGATCTGTTTCCAAGTTGTCATGGGAGTTGCATTTTATTAGTTCTCTCCTGTTGTTCATAAGCAAGCACTTGTGGAAAATTCAAACAGCAGATCGGATACTTTCTTGGTTACATTGGTTGTTTCATTTCACTTGATCAGGTGATGTATGAAACTGTTAGAGTAGGTTGTGATGAATAAGCTCCCCTTTGAGCATCATTTTCAGTTTGTCGGTTGTGCTTAAGTATCGAGTCAGTTTTTAGTTGAGTGAGAGTCAATTTGTGTTATCAAGTCATCATTTTTCAGTCATGCATTTCAGCTTGAGTTTTTGACTCCATTGCCCAATGATTGAAAAGCACTGGTCTGCTCTCCCAGAGGTCTAAGGTTCTTGGTACCTCCAAGGAGCTACCATCCCCATTGGAGCCAATGTTAGTGTCAGTCTTTACAGCCTTCCTCCAGTGATCAAACATGCTCTTACAAAGTGATTTTGAAGTGTCAAGGTCAAATTTTGTCATTTCAGTAAGTCTTCAAGCAAAATTTGGTCACTAGGCATTAGGTCTAGGGTTTGCTTTTACTCCTTCTAAAGTTGTCCAAATGGCGGTCCATGTCATCATTCAACTGAGTCTATCATCATTCATAGGGTTGTCATTATCATGTCAGTGTCGAATGAGTCATTTTACACCTTATTCATGCTTCAGTTGTGCCTTGGCAAGTTCATTTCCCTCTCCTAGGGTTTTGAAGCCAATTTCTCTTGGGCGGTCAAATCATCGGCAAAACTTGTATCCTGATGTTCATACACCTTCCCCTATCCTTAAAATACTTTATCAAACACTTCCCATCCCTTAGATCCGTCAAATTCCTCATTTTTGCACAAACCCTAGTTTCTAGCTACAACCTGACAATTTTCTAGGTTGGGCCTGTGTTTTGCCCTTTTGGACCCCTTCCCCTCACTCAATCTCTGATATTCCACTTTCCCCTGCTTCCTAACATCCCTCCCTACTTCCAAAAATTTCTTCAAGAATTTAGAAGCCCCCTATCCCCTTCATTTCGCTTCATTTCGACAAAGTTCCTTGTTTCACACATCGGGACAAGTCGCACTCAAATGATGTTCCAGAGCAATAAAAGATGAATTTTGGAAAACTGAGAGAGGTTTTTGTCCAAAACATGCCAAATAAGAAAATCCTCCTTCACGTTTTTCACAGGTGTCATAGTTTGAGAGAAATGTCAAAGAATATCGTTGCCTCAGGAGAATCAAAGGCACTTCTGAAGTGACCTTGGGAAAATCAAGTTTTCTCCTAGCTTGGTTGGCCAAATGATTTTCTTGATGGGTAAAATGATAACTAGACACAAAGAGCTTTCCAATGAGCTATCATGAGCTCAATTTGGGGTTGAGGAAGGCATTCAAAAGTTGACTGCAATAGCACTCTTCCTTCAGGCAGCCTCATTTGGCACTTTTTGACCAGTCTTGGGAGATTTGTTTTTTTACAGGTCAAATCAACTCCAAATTGAAAAATTCTAGTTGGGTTGGAAACTAGACTCAAATACCTTTCCAACGAGCTATCCTGCGCCCAATTCCGACACCGGGAAGGCCTCCAAAATCCTCCTGCAAAACACGACCCGTTGAGCCAGGTGCGCGACCGTCAGATGCGCGCGACCCGTCAGAGGTGCGCGACCCGTTGGGTGTGGTGCGCGACCCGTCGAGCTGTCTCCCTGCAAATCAATTTTAAACTTGCTCAAACGCTCTCCAAGCCATAAATTCGTTTGAGGTAGGTGTTCTAAACTTGAAATGGTTGCTGGTTATGATTGGTGGATATCATGAAACATGTTTTAATGATCGAAATTGTGCAAGTGAAACCTCTTCATATGACTGCAATATTAATGGGTAAAATGTGCTAGGATTTGTGTTGTTTCAAGGTGTTTTCCCTTTGTAATTGTTTCCCTCCTTCCCCTTTCCACTCACACTTGTATGTATGCCTATTTTTCTCCCATGCTATTTTATAAATCAAATGCAAACCCTCCCTTCTCCCTAATAACTAAAAGTGTAAACCCTACCCCTCTCCCAAAGCATTCAAAACCCTAATCTCCCTCTACCATATACAACAATATAAAATGTTGGTGAATATGTCAGCCGTTTTGTGCATATATTTCCCTATTTTCCCCTATTAATGCTGCATGTTTTCACATCCCCATGTGTTCACTTTCATACATATTTTTCATATGCAGTGATCTTTGCAAATGATTTCCCAATATCCCTGATTTAAATATGTACTCCTATATGCATAATGGTTTGCAACATTTTCCTTAAAAATTCCCTGTTATATTTATATATTCCCAATTCCTTGTAAAAAGATCCCTCCCCTAACATTTCCCTCATGTCCTTTTCCCCTTGGAACAGCATAGAATTCAACACTTTTTACAGGCAGAGACAGCAGTACAGTTTGTCCACTTTGCTCCTAAACTATGTCAGAAACCGAAACTTATGAGCAAAGTGATGACCATTCATCATCGGCAGAGGTTGAGGTACAGAGGAGGCCTCGTAAAGGTGGTAAAGGTGGCCATCACAGGAGAGAGGAACCTACTTCTTTGGCAGGTCTACAAGCTTGTCCTATGGCAGTTTCTTGCTTTCAGTACATGTCCTGTTATGAGTTTTGAGAGAGGATCTCTCGGATTCAGCACTACCGAGAGTTGGCTCACCTTTTGTTTTACACTTGCATGATGGACATGTCAACCTTGCCGGGGTGGACTTCACTTTGACACCCGAGGTGATTGCACATGCTACAGGGATTTGAACAGAAGGAGGCCCGGTGACCTATTGCCAGCTGAGAGAGAGTGCATGCTCATCCGGGTAAATGCACACTTGGAGAGGCTGTTGGCTAAGGCCAACCAAGAGAAAAAGCTGCTGAGGAATATGAAGAATCATTATTGGGCAAGGATGCATGTATACAAAGCCAAAATGAATGTTTTTCAAAGGAGGTTGACCGAGGCTCAAAAACAGAGAAAGAAGCCAAATCCCCTCCGTATCTTGGCTGAGGCTTCTCTCATTAGCCTAGCCACAGCTCAAATCCAAAAAAAAAATTGAGAATTTTGGGTAATTTTGGCATTTTTTGGAAATTTACAGGTTTTGGTTCCTCAACGGGTCTCACCCCCGGTGAGACCCTTTGTCATGGCAGCTCCTTTTTGCAAAAACTCAGCATTTCTAGATTTCTCATGCAAAGCTACATATTCCTATGGATGGACTTGAGTTTTTATGGAGTTTTGGGCCTCCAAAAGGTCAAAATACATGAAAACTTTGACTTTCTACCACTTTTTTGAACTGCAGAAAGCTGTCTTGGGAGATTTGATTTCTGATAGGGAAAATGAACTCCAAATTGAAAAATTCCAGTTGGTTTGGAAAGTAGACTCAAAGACCTTTCCAACGAGCTATCCTGCACCTGATTCTGACACCGGGAAGTGCCTCAAACAGAGCTCCAAAGGTGCGCGACCCGTTGAGCAGATTTTGCCAGAATTGACTTGTTCAGCCCAGAAAACGCAGATTTGACTCTTTTTGACTTTTTGGGGTGGAAGATGATTATCTTTGATGTAATTATTGTAACTCTAAGACACTTTTACTCTTGTTTAACACTTCTAAAAGATTCATTCATGTCAAGGGTAAATATTTAATGAATGGATTGGTTTCCTAGCTTATAGAGGCAAGTTGTTTTGACTGCCTAGATTTTAGTGCTCAGTTTAGAATTAGTTGAAACAGCTCCTAGAAGGATGAGATCGACCCCTAGAGGCAAGGGAAGAGGTTGGCTTGCCTATATTATGTATTTTCTTAATCATTTTCAGAGGTTGGAAGGTTGGACTCTTGAGGGAGAAGCTATCATTGTATTATTTCACTGTATCTCTGCAATTTTTGGCTAAGGAAGACCAGGGTTTTGCAGTCCTCTTTGGGATTCTTGTGGACTCATGTGTTGATGGTGTGTTTTCTCAATGTTCTTGTAAGCTTTGTTATGTGATTCATTTCCTTTCTTTACTGCTGCACATTAAACAAATGAAGTGTTAAAGTATGAATTCATGCTAGCCATGCTCTGCTTTTAAATTTGTTTAATTTCAATGTTTTCTACTGTCTAAAGGGAATTCAAAGTCATTGTTTGCTCTCTTTAGCTCCTCATCCTTCATTCCTAATCATCCATCTCAATCTAAGGTATCAATACGGTCTCCTACCTCGCCCCAAGGAACCCCCTGCAGAAACTGTGTCCAATCCCCGCACCCAAAATTGCAATTCCTCAAATTGCCACCAAAAACCCAAAAAACCCCAAATCAACCTTTTTAATCAGTTTACTAGCCTAATATCAGTGTTACCTTGTTGGTCATCTCATCCCATTAAAGATCTGCCGAGATTGACCGGAGAGAGCCTTCTCCTGCCCCGTAGGGCTAGCTACGAGGCTAAATGGTTTGATGTAGCCTTGAAGTTTACCTTTTTCAGCCTGAGGTGAAATTTCAAGCGCTAACAGGTTCGACACACGACCTCAAACTCAAATAGAAATGTTTCAGGATCTTCATTTCTTAACCCATGAAAGTTTGGGAGGACAGATGGTGAAATAGTTTTCATTGTTGCTCGAGAATCCTCATCGACTATAGGAAATCCAAATGAGTTATCTCCATCCCTATTTCCCCATTGTTACCTCTACCTCCTCCATTATTTCGTCCTCCCCCTCCTCTACCTCTACCTCTACCAAATCCGTTAACTCCCTCTTCTGTCATGGTAGTTTTCTCATAGATTTCAGAGTCCTCTGGTTCCTCTACTAATGGCGAACGAGGAGGAATTTCTCCCTCTTCTTCCTCAGATGATTCTACTTCTTCAATTACAATGTGTCTCCCTGTAGAAGAAAAGAAAGGATATTTTCCTAATTCAGATTCGATGGATGGTGTGGGAGAGTCAACTACTGCCTCTTGAATTCCAGGAATCCTAGGGCTGGGAGTGTAGGTTGGAGATGATGGAGGTGTCTCTTGTCTATTCCTTGAGGTAGAAGGAGTTGTGAAAATCGAACTCTTGGCTCTAGCTAAAAACCTTCCCCTAGAATCTCTTGCTCTATGCATGTCATTTTTTATTTTTCTTCAAGTCGGGCTAATAATTCTCTTTCTGATCTTCTAGGTCACTCTAGGTGCAAGAAGAGAGCATACTCAAGAAACTATTAAACCAATAAATTTCTCTTTTTGATCCTCCAGATCACACTAAGTGCAAGAGGAGAGCATACTTTGAGAGGTTATCAATTTTCCTTCCTTGAATTTTTTTATTTTTTTTAAGAAATTGGCTACCTAGTTTCACTTCCCCGGCAACGGCGCCAAAATGTTTGGTCAATTTAGTGTGTTCTAAATTGCTGATTAAAATGTCAATCCGGGATTCTTAAACTGACGAAGTGAAGTGTACTATATGTACAAGATAACCATTTTCTTAGTCTTTTGTCGTTTTTGAGCTTTTTAGTTTGTTTTTGGATTTATCTTTTATGGATTCCCTAGTGTGTGATGGCGAAAATGAAAGTTAAGTATGGATGGTAATGGTGATTTCTACAGTGATTTTTCAAACTTAAAAGTGTTCAAAAAGAAAGCTCTAAAATAAATGTAATGAAATCAATTCTTAAGAGGAAGTAAATGTATCAAACAGTGAACTAATGACAATGGCCCAGTATCCTTACTGTTGTATGAAAAAGAAAGTAAAAACTGAACTTAAAGCAACTCAAAGACTGAAAGTAAAGAAACTAATTCACACTACTTCAACTCTTCTGATCCTTTACCCTTCAACTCAATCTGCCTTATGGGAAGCAATCATGAACCAGTTAAGCAATATGATATCTAAATTGCAGGAAATTAAATTGCATAAAGGAAACTAATCACACTACTTCAACTCTTCTGATCCTGTACCCTTCAACTCAATCTGCCTTTTGGGAAGCAATCATGAATAAGTTAAGCAATATGATATCTAAATTGCAGGAAAGCAAACTAAATCACACTACAATAAGTAATATTCTGATTCCTTACTAATAGAGTCACTTGACTATAGAAAGAAACCATAAACAAATGAGTAGTATGATGTCTAAGTAGCAGAAAAATAAATAAGCAAAACACAATTTGAAAAATGACAGTGCTGGAATTAAACTTTAGAAAATGAAAATTAGCAGGAAGGACAAGATGATCTCATATGTCAGTAGTTATCTAAAAATATGAAAATTTGCCCGGGCTGCCTAAGAAAACCTGTAGAAAAGCACTGATCAGCTGACAGCTATAAGAAAACATAAATGAAAATGTAAACAGCAGTGAATTAAAAACATCAAAACAGCATGTTATATACAAGCTAATAATTATGAAAGCAGAAACATAATAAAAAAATGAGAACTATACAGGGCTTTAGTGCTCAGGGGCCCTCTACCACCTCAGCCAGTCAACGAACAGTCACAAAAACGAGCTCAGGAAAGTAGTCTTCTCATGTATTAAAGCAACAGCAAAACACGTAAAACAGAGTACAGTGGGGTGATAACAACAATCAAAAATTACATCTCAAAAACTTCACCATACAGCGTTTATCGACGCGCTATTTATAATGAAAAGTGTTGTAACTAACTCCTAAATCCTATGTTGTTAACTGCGTTGCCAGAGACACGTAGATCTCCTCAGCCCGAGATCTAGCGTAATGGTCATCATGTCCATTAAATCCTCGGAGTGGTAGCTGCTGGATTCAGGTTACGGGGTTGATCTCCAGGTGTGCCGATATCTCCGTGAGCTGAGGACTGTGCCACGTAAACCTTCATGTGCTCAAAACAGAGACGTGCCACCACTAAATTCCTTGGTTGGCTTTGCCTTTGACCCTTGTTGACCGTGACCGTTTATGGATGATTTGGCTGATCTGAAGGGACACGTTCCATGTACACGTCACCTGTAGCTTGCCCATGTGGCTCGTTTCTTCATAGGACACCTGTAGCATAGCCTTTAACAAAATGGCTGCGGAAACCTGTGCTGGCTGCGGAAACTGACAAGTTTCCGCAACTACCTGAACAAAAATCTAAACCAAACAACAGTCATAAGCATAGTTAGAAAACCATGTCAGAAGCTCTTTTTAGACTATAATGCAATGATTTAACAGCTTGGTGGATGAAGTAAGTGGAAAAAGAAGGTTGAGAGGGTGTATAGGAAGGTGCAGGTTTGAGACTCAACAAAGTGTTTGCATTTATGGTTTTACATGCTCTTTTATGCAGTTTTGCTAACATCATCAAAGAAAATATCTTGAATCATGTTGGTATCATAGCGGTCTTCTTGCTGATGTGAATTGCGAGCGTGGATGATAACTAGGGCGTAGCTCAAAGAGGGTGAAGGAAAACTCAAGTCTTTTGACCCAAAGATTGGAAGTGCAACATCAAGAAGGAAAATGGAAGATGATAATGTTCGTACCAAGAATGGGCAAGATTTACATAAAGCTTTGAATCTACAACATAGAAAATAAGGTACATAAATTATTTGTAGGTTATGAGAACAAATTGTTAAAGAAGGAAAAGAAGAAGAAAGAGAAAGCAGAGGACAATGCTTCGATAAATCAGGAAAATGGAGGAGAACCTCCTAAACCCCCATCTCCATCTTCAAGTGAATGTTCTACTTCCTCATCTTCTTCTCATATATCTAATACGCAACATATAGATGCCTCTAGAAATCCTTTTTCTAAAGTTGGATGTGAAATTTTATTTGTCCATGTTTAATGGAGAATCTAATGCAGAAAATTTAACAATTGGATCAGACAGATTGAAATATATTTTTGAAGACAACAAATTGAAGAGGACGAGGCAAATATCTTGTTGGCATCTCTTCGACTGGGAGGCACAAATCTTGTATGGTAGAAGAGAAAGCTTCAGAAAGGTAGCAAACATTATGGTAAACTCCTTTCTTCATGGTCTGAGTTTCTTTCTGCATTAAGAGGGCAATTTTATCCATTGGGATATCAGCAAAAAGCCATAATGGAATGGAAAGACCTAAGACAAGACAAAGGTTAGAATGTTCAAATTTTTACAGAGGAGTTTAGGAAGCAAGCATTGCCATTAAACATTCATTTAGAATCACCAGATACTTTGATGAAATATATTAGCGCTTTCAATCGTTACCTTTAGCATTCATTGTTGTTGTTTGATCCCGCTACTCTTGATGAAGTTGGTGTGAAATTTATTCACATTGAAAGCAGGGGGAAGCATGATCAAGTCAACCATGCAAAGAATAAAATGACAACAAAGGAAAAGGAATAAATCCCTCTTGAGCTCATTGCAAGAAACAAGGTCATTATGAGGAGCATTGTCGGAAACTATATCCAGAGTTAAAGCTTAAGAAGTATGGTGGCAAAAGGAAGATGAAAATTGTTGCTATAATGCAACATGACTTTTTTACTGATTCAAGCGATGAGATGAATATTGTAACTATTGGGATTGCAGGTGTTGGACCAATGATGGACAGAACATCAAATAATGCATGGCTCCAAGAACTTGAGGAGATGAACTAGAGCATTCAAGCAAAGAATTTTGAACTAAGAGGACTACTACAAGAAGCAAATATTGTAGCTTGAGATACAAGCCATAGAAGAGGCCTTGGAAAAGTTGCAGTGCAGTGAAGGCTTAGTGAAGCCATCATCACCCACTTCAAAATCGGCAATTAAGGTAAACAATGTCAATGATTCTTCAATTTCATGTTCTCATTATGATGATGATTTTGGTGCATTTGAAAGGCAAACCAAGGGCATTGGTTTGAAGATAATGAAGAAGGTGTGATATGAAGGAAAGGGCTTACGAGTTAATGGCTAGGGAATTGTGAATCCCATCCATGTGGTGAAACTACCTTGATATGCAGGATTGGGCTATGTCAGAGAGGAACTTGAAAGGCACTCCAAACCCATGGAGATAGGAGAATCTTCAAGTCACAAGTCAGAGTCAGTGCAGGATGTTGAGAGCACATCCCAACCTTCTAGTGATAGTGAGAATTTCAAAGGAAAAAACAAGTCAAGTATGCCTCATCATAGTTGCACAAATAATAGTCATTCAAGATAGGATATGTCGCCCAGGAAGGAGACTCAAAAATGTCCAGAAAGTCTGGAGGAAGAAAAACCATTGCATCCATTGCAACAAGGGTGAACATCATAAAACCACATGTTAGAAGCTCCATCCAAAGCTATGACCAAAGAAGGACCAAGAGCATATGAAAGCACCTATGAAGGAACCAATCGACGAAGCAATTCAACAAGGAAGCCAACTACAGGAAGAAATCCCATTAGCTTGGTTAGGTAAGAGATGGGTAGCCTTTTTAGGTAGTTGATCATGGTCACCGTTGGAAATCACATGTTGTTTTTTTTAAGACCCCGTGGATGGGAAAAAACTTGTAAAAGTGATTAAGTGTATAACGTCACTTGAGTATGCAACATAGTGATATTTTGGCCTTTATTTGAATAGCAAAGGGCATGGGTTTTGTTGTAAAACTTTGCCAAGAGTGTTTTATAAACACTTGGCAAGTAATGTCTTGCTTGGGATCTTGCAAGTTGTGATACATGTATTGTCAGTTATAGATTTGCATATGGATATAAGTGTCATCTTCATCATTTTGGTTCTGAATTACAAACGTGAAGGAGCGAAAAGTATGGCCCATGAGAGACATTTGTTATGCAGATCAAGAAATGGTGGAGTACATCATATTTCAATACCACTTTATACTTTTTAAGGACCAAAAGATTATCACTAGGGAGGAATGATCCAGGAGGACCCCTAAAAGTTCCAAAAATAAAATTCCTTAAATATCAATAAAACTAGAACCAAGTTGAAGAGCTCGTCACAAGGAATCCAACGATGCAAATGGCACCTCAATCTGAGTTCGTATGCAAAAGTTATGCCCAATCAAAGATTAAGTCAAAACTAGCAAAAAGACAAAAGTTAGTTGGCACGATATAAATTTTCACCCTCGCCAATATTGGCATTCCTCCAAACTTTGTGCTTTTGGGGCTAAATTTAGCAGAGGTTCAGTTAAAAGTAGTGATGTTGCTACAGTTGGAAGAGCTGCCAAATTTGGCAACACCCCACTAAAATTGGTGGAAAGTGACTAGGCGCTAGTTGGCCCAATAGTATGGGGACACGTGGCCCAACCAAATGGCCTCACGTGGTACTCAGTGGGCAGTCAAAATGGCCTAGCCAACCAATGAATCGGCAAACAGTTTGGCGGATGGCTAAATGTATCAATGGTTCGACGATTTAAATGTTTTAAAAAATATTGTAACAACAATGGTTTTAACAAACTATATAATACTTTATAAAACGATGAATGGTTATAACGTCTATAGAATAATTTCATTCGTCTAATTCATAAAGGGCATATCAAAGCATCCTCGATATTCATACTACTTTAAAAGAAATCTTAAAATCACAAGGAAAGTGCTTTCACAAAAGGGAGCTCTCTATTAGAGTAAAAAAAAATATTTTAAAAATTAATTTATTTTTTGGAAAATTTAGGTGCCTAAAGCACTCTTCAAAATCTTAATACTTAAACTCATAAAAGTATATGCATTCATCCCATAAGGACTAGGATTGGGCTCTCGTGGACCTGTAAATGTTAAATATACTTGGAAGAAAGAAAGGATTATATTCAGGAATTGGCTTTAATGACGTATAAAATGGTTTAAAAAGTTAAATGACCAAAGACTAGGAAGAAGGAGGGGAATTGCTTCAAAGGATTAGAATACTCACAAAATGGTGCGAACAACCTATCTCTCTCTCTCTTTTGATGTTGAAGAAATGTCTATTTATATAGCTAGAGAGGATGGGCAATAATCTAATTGTTTGACAATTATTGGGGATTAATGATTCTTGTAGTGATTGCTTTAACCATTCTTCGATGTACTCTTTCATTGGAAGAATTGTTATATCCTATTTGACACATAGAACAAAAAATTCCTAGTCAGTCTCTCAGATATCCGCTTGTAGCTATTTGGTTGTAGTTGAATGATCCTCATTGTTGTTGACAAATGTGACTAACCATTTCTTAATTTCAACTTCAGGGAAATATGTTAAGTTATCAAATTTAGAACCCATTGATGTCTTCAAAATGTCTAACTCTTCTTTAAGTATATCTTGGAGGATTAGCATAGAGTCTCTAATCATTAATGGCACTTGAAGTTCCTTGACAAATTTAATAGTCTTTAAAAATATATTTCTTATTTTATCATCGATACTTGAAAAATGAACAATAGACACTTTCAACATTTTGAGCATGGTAGACCAACCAACTTTGATCTCCTTAATTATCTTATGCCCCATGAGACTTTGTTGCATTCTTTAAAATTCGCCAAGTGAGATGACTTTATTTATAAAAGTTTATAATTCATTATTGACAATTTGTCAGTCATTTTAAAAGTATCTTTTCAAATGTTGAACGAATGAGCTATGATTTGTGGCAAATATCTCAAATGTAAGGAAACCTCCCATATATCTTCAATAATTTACATTCTTTTGTTAATATTACTTACATTACAAGACCAAATTCCAGCCAAAAGGTATGTCACTTTCGATACTCGATGGAATGTGCCAGGTGTAGTTATCATTGCCTCAAGTGCTTGGAAGGTCAAAGGGATCATGAAAAGAGGAGTTGAATTAAGAGCTGCTTCAAGATCATTTATTATTTTCTTCAATCTAAAATTCTCTACTTCTTGTTCTATAACAGAGTGTGTGAAGTCTTCATTAGTAATTTGGTGTATATTTAGTAGTATACTATCTCCTACTTCAAAAATGTCAACTTCTCTCCACAACTAACTAGTAACCCTTTTATTTTGAATCTTTACCTTTTCCACCTGTAGATTTTTATTGGTTCTATCATATCCTGCATTTTTCATGGTTATTGAGTGGTCATAAAAGGTGACCAACTCCTCTGCAATTTGTTCAATCATCTTTTGGGTTTTAGCTATATGAGTTGCAACCTAATCTGATAGTATGATGTGTCAACTTCCATGTCGACGAACTCCCCTATAGGTTGAGCCTCCTTAGAAATTTTTCTCTTTGACGAGTCAAAAATGTGTGATATTTCTCGAATCACATGGGGAGGTGGCTCCTCTCTATCTCCTCCACTTGAGCACCTACCATTATCCATTATTCCTATCACATTCACATCCTTCCTCCATTGACTTGAAGACGAACTCAAGCAAGCCCGAGGTGTTAAAGTTGGCAAGGCATTTGTAGGATTTCTACCTCTTTCTTTGTTTTGTCCTCCCAAACTCGCATTGATTTCTATGTGACTTCTTCAACAAGGGTAGGCATTTATATTTCTCTTCATGGGCTAATGTGGCTTTCACACTCTCCTTAATAATTCTTCTAAATATTACCATATCTTACTATGGCCAAGTGTTTTGAAAATATACCTTATGGGTCAAATCATTAAATGGCCTCAACTTCAATTAAATTGAAAGGATTTAAGAAATCAAATATACAACTAGATGGGTTGTGTTTCTCATAGTTACTTTTCCCATGGTAAAAGTTAAGAAAATGAATTGTTTAATTTTCTTTCTCTTTAACAATATTAACCAAGGATGGTATCGTCTGCATATTTTGGCAACAAAGTATCTATCTGGCAAAAATTTTTGTTGCAATAGGGATTTCTCCCAAAAGCCATCGATTTCAACTCGGGTCTTTTCTTTCCTTCCTCTTATATTTCCTTTCCCCAAAGGAATTCCCGTGCTTCGATTAAGATTATGTTGGGCTCTTGCCTAGTCACCATATGGTTAACTTATATGACAAAGGACTCTTGCACTTGAAAAGAATGGAAAGAGGGCTTATGTTTCCAAAATATTAGGTATTAGAACTATATTGGTTTTGTGTTTAGATTCAAATTGTTTTTGTGAGACAAGCCATGGGAGGTATGACACAAGAGTAGTGTTATTACTAAGTAAGTTGTCATGAAAAATCTAGGAGCCTTAGACAAATTTTCTAGCTAGAAATATATTTCATTGGAAATAGGGTCTGCCCAATCGAAAGATATGTCTCTTTTGAAATAATAGTACAACGCGTAGAGGACTAACTTAGTGATATTTGAGGTAGTTTCAGACCCCATTATATGAGAAAAAGACCCATAAAAAATCTCTATAATGTTCAACAAATATTAAAATAACCAGAAATATACGTACATATATATACATATATACACACACACACATGTGTGTGTGTGTGTAGATTGCAGCACGAACTCCTAGATGATGATTATTTTATCTACTTGAGAATCCAAGAAGGTATTAGGTTCATATAGCTTGAGTAATTTGGTTGGTTCTAGTAGTTTCAATAGTTTTTTGAATTCCTTTCAAGTTAGAGGGGTTAGGTTCTTTTTCACTCCAAGCTTAATAATTATGGTCTTCGAATCAAAATTTCGTACACATAAATAAACTATCTCTCTGAAATCAAACACTTCAAGAATGCATGCAATGTTCACTAATTCGGTCATCTAAATCCTATTGTTTCACTTCTCATTGAGAGATAAAGTCAAATACCATTGGTATGCAGTTGACCAATGGAATTTTTTATCTAGACAAACGAGTGAATTGAACATGTCATTGCAGATCAACTCTTTCTTCCTTTTACCGGTCATTTGTTCATTGTACATAGAAATATGTGATTGATCAATGAAGCCTTTTACTGATCCTTAAATGTTAACTCCTCATTCTTTAGTACAACTACTAATATATCATATCCTTTCATGCCATTCCATTGGATGAGGCAAAAATATAAGAGGAAGTTAATAGCTTGTGACCACACTTTACAAGGGGTGATGGAGAGTAAGTCTCGTAGTACGATACCCATCACATCCCCTTTACTTGGAGATAAATTTTCTTTATTGATCCTTTAAGTAACCTCGACGTGAGCAAAAGAGGAAGTGATAGAGTAAAGGTGAAAAAGTGACTCTTTGACATGTGATTTACATAATTTATATTAAGTGATAATGATAAGTGTGAGTGAATAGATTGTATGGAGGTTCATGTTGTGCAAGAGATGAGTATGTGTGAGAGTATGATGTGCGAAGATAGATGTGCGAAAGGATAGTATGCATACAATGTATGTGTAGAGAGAAAGTGTGTGCAATTTCTCCACATATTAGCAAATCAACTAAGTTGGTCATGGAGAATGGACCACGAAAAAAACTTACATAGAAATATTTTAGATGAATGTTTTCTCCACACAAGCCTACACTTTGAAGGTTGGAGTTTCTATTTATCTAACACAGTTGGAAAGTGAACCTTTGTATCAAGTGTTAACAAAGGGGCTAAACAAAAATGTGGGAAAACAAAAACAAAAATGCATATTTTTATATAGATAATTGGCTGAAAAATGAAGGCAATGATGGAAGATTGAGAGGGAGAAGAGAACGAAGAGGCCATAGAGAAAATGCACATGGTTGACGATGACAGTGCATGTGCAATCATGGACAGAGCCTAGGTAAAACACCTTTAAGTGTGAGATGTCACACGAGATAAGTAACATTATGTGCTAGAAGGAGACACATCTGACACATGGGATCATATTTGCATGCTAGAGAGAGAATTTAGTGTTTGATGGTCAGGGAGGAGAGAATCAAGGAGTTAAAAATATCCTACTCTAATACCATTTCCAATCATGATTAATTAACTCCACACTCGTGTTTATTTTATTAATGTGAGTCATACATAAACACATTGAGAAGATGATTATTGGTTTCATCTTCCAAGACCTCAAATGGCTCTTGACATTCACCCATGACTCATGTTCCAAATTACAAAACTATTGAAAATATACTTCAATCCCTAAGGATTAGATATCTAATTTTACACATTATCAAAAAGTTGTAAAAGTGAAAATAATATAAACATTTAGAGGACTTAAATTAAACATTGTAATAATTTTTTTTTACATGGGAATTAATTAACAATTAACTACTATTTATGAAAAATTGATTATTATTAATGTAGCATAATTTTATAATAAAAATATCTCTAATATAATTAATGAATCATTAAGTATATCTACTATATACTAGTTGAGAGTGATAAGTTGATATCTACCACTTAAGAGTGACAAGTTTACTAGAGAATTTTTTATCGATAAAAAAATTCACACTACTAAGGAAAATTAGGTCAGCAATCTCCTATCATTTAATGAACCATGTATAGTAATATGAAAATTCAATGGCTTATGGTCTTCAATCTTATACGTGTACCAATGGATTTATTTAATTGTTAAGCTTTACGAGCTACATCTGCGTTTTATAGGTTTATTTATTGTATAATTTCCAATATTATTGATCATCCTAAAATATTTTAGGAGGGTCACTTATTCCAGGGAAGAGAAAGTATTTTTGTTAGTGCATGGTTCCCATATTTCAAATATGCTAGCTTGTGCTTTACCAAAATTTTTGTTTGGGTTTATCTCCCAAATCCACCCCCACCATCCATTAAAATTCCCACAACCGATTAAATTCAATGGTTTTCAATTGATGATTAAAATGTTCTCATAATGAAGATCTTCTCAAGAACTTTCCAATGCGATTCAAATGGGTCAAACGAACATCATATGTAAAATTTATGGATTACGAAAATTGAAAGCAAACAAGGGGCAGTGTTGATACACAGACCAATGGCAAGCTAACACGTGGATCAATGGTAGGATGACATGCGGGCCATTATGAAGCTGAAATTTGGACCTACCAACAATCAACTTGTGAATAAATAATAAAAATGTTCTTAAGTGGCACATGGAGATTGGTTGTTGAGTTTAAAAATATTTTTTATTATCATATCAATTTCCATCAAGTAAGTGATTCAAAGTATTATTAAATAATATATTCTTGTAGATGCAACAACCCATGAAGTAAAAGCTCCAACAACTAGCATTGACATATTTAGTATGGAATGAATATTACATTGTTTTAATTTAGTGCATAAAACATAGCAAGTACGTGCATCAAGTGTTTATATAATTCATGTGATGAATATTATCCCATCAAATTAATACTTGGTATAAAATTTTGTGCCATAAAATTATTTTGGATAATATTATATCCATCTAAAGAGGAGTTTACAAATTTCATGTGTTTTGAATAGTGATAGCCTCCCCAAACTTCAATAACTTACCATTGCTCCATAAGTTACATCCTTATGTAATGGAGTGAATTTCTTTTGAAGAAAGGATGACCATGCTTTATGTGGAGAATAAGCAAGATATATTATTTTAAGCAAGAATAAGTCAACAGAGGTTGTGATACCAACACCATCGTCTGTGGAGAACTTTGAAGATGCTTTTGGAGATTAGAGGCCATTTTAATGTCAATAAGACATCTTTATGTATGTCTTATTAAAATTTATATTCAAATTTGAAGGCCGTCATTATTCTTGACATTAAATCTCTTATTAGTCCTTACATACGTCATACATTTTTAGGTAATGTAGAATCACTATTTTTCTCATTACTATTTTTCAGATGGAGATGGAAATAGAGGAGGGAGACGGGGACGGGGAGTCTGATGAGGGTCACCACTAGCTCCTTCACGTTTAAGTTGGCTTTGTCTTCTCAAAATTTTCTTCGTTCTCTGTATAACTCTTCCACCATGGCTTTTATGTCAAGAAAAGCTTGCTAAAATGCACTTTCAAACTCAGTGAGGTTTTTCCCCCTCCATATTCCATTACTTGTTGTGGAAATGTATGTCTCATATCGATATCAGGATGAAACTCTTCAAGTGGTCCTTCTCTACACTTGAGCTTACACTTGGTTGGCATTCAACACCAATTCTTGGAAATCCTTGACCAATCCTACTATAATACTAACTTGATCCAAACATGGCACCCACATGGTGCACACGTGGTTACCTAAGTCATAGTGATGGAAATGAGAAATTGGGGTTAACCAAAATCCCTTTTCCTTTAATAAATCGATCCTGAGGCCTGTGGGTTATGGCCCACAAAGCCTATCGGAAGCATACTTGAGGCCTTAAGCCTTTAAACCTGGATCAATTAACTTGTCGGAATTTTTTACACTATCGGGAGCATTCAAATATGCATTTAATCCTTAAGGCCCCGAGCAACACATATATTAGAAAACATGGGAAACACACCACGAACACATACCCAGATATCAAAATTTAGAAACCCGCCTCTATCTCTATCGGTGGTTCCACTCATATCTCTTTCTGTTGCGCCGATCTCTGCCTTCTCCAAAACTCTGACTACCTGATTGCCGATCGGTTTATCGGCGATATCACCATATCGGCCATCACTCCTCCATTGTTCTTTGGCCTCTCCGACATGCGATCGTCGATTGAACCTAAACCGTTGATCTGAGCCCTCGATCCAATGGTTGCAATTTAAATCGCATATTGCTATCGCTATATTGAAAGGTCGGTTCTGATATCATTATAATGGTTCTGCCGATGCGATAAAGCTCTGTCCCTTGGTGACATCATCTGGACCATTCATCCATGTGATCAAACGGCTCCTATGCATTCTCGTCACTTCCTATTTTACTTAATTTTATCCGCCATTTGAAGGATTTTGTGTTAAAACATAGTCCCACCACAGTCTGTCAAAACATGAATAACTTCCATTTAGTATCTCTGGATTTCCATCGATCCATTCAGTGATCGATGGTCGATCAACCTGCATCATTTGAACACATAGACTGTCTATGAACACACACATGTGCACAATTCAGCACTAAACATTTAACTCTATCATATAAACGATAACTAGACATTACTCAGACTTATAGAGATCCACACAACGCATACATATATTCACTATACACAGTACGATTACAGCGAAGGCATTTCATCCTTAGAACAGTTTCTCCCTTCGCTACATTGGGAATACTCTCGGCTTTCACTTTCTATCTATCACTCTCTATCTTTCTATCTGTCTATTTATAGAACACGCAAGTTCATCGTTATAGGAATATTGGATCAGATCACTATGAAGGATCTGATCAATCCTCTCCTTGATTTTCTCAACAAAAGCCATAAATCTCACTACATGCACACACATGGCAGATTACATTTAATATAATATATATATATATATATATATATAAAGGAACAGTGGATCGGATCACTGGGAAGGATCCGATCATATCCCTTCCTCAAATATCTCTACTAATTCGCATACATGGCAGATTACATTTAAATCAAGTCTTCCAGCGACTTATACATTCCATATTTTAAGCTCTCCTATAACAGAATTTTTCATGTTTTGCTCCCTGGTCCACGTCCTCCTCCTTTTTCCATTTTGGATTCCTCCTTTTGACTAAGGGTGCTAGATGCTCTTGCATCGGACTTCCTAGGCACAAAAATTTATGACCTCTTGGTCATATGCTTCTCCTTGTCCTTAAAAATTCTACCCACTTCACTTCTTCAGTGGAACTGCCTTCATGATTTTTTGTGAGCTACAACGAACCTCTATAGTAACAATCTTCTCCCTGCTACACGATACCTCACCGAGCCCTTCTCACTCAATCTTTTGGCATCCTTCTAGTTCTTTTCTCTGGAACCAATTGAGCACACCTTGCTCTAGGTTTTCTGCAATCTTCTCACCTTCATTATCGTTCTCTGTGTGACAGTAAGACCATAACTCTCCAGCTCTATCAACTGTACCTCCTTCTCCTATGCTTGCACTCCTTCTTCCTTCTCTTAGGAAATTATTTAATCTTCCTTTGCACACAGAATCTTCGTCTGCTCTGATACCAAATGATGGAAATGAGAAATTGGGGTTAACCAAAATCCATTTTCCTTTAAAAAATCGATCCTGAGGCCTATGGGTTATGGCCCACAAAGCCTATCGGAAGCATACTTGAGGCCTTAAGCCTTTAAACCGGGACCAATTAAGTTGTCAGAATTTTTTACATTATCAGGAGCATTAAAATACGCATTTAAGCCTTAAGGCCCCGAGCAACACATATATCGAAAAACACGGGAAACACACCCCGAACACATACCTGGATATCAAAATTTATAAACCCGCCTCTATCTCTATCGGCGGTTCCACTCTTATCGCTTTCCACTGCGCCGATCTCTACCTTCTCCAAAACTCTGACTACCCAATCGTCGATCAATTTATCGGCGATATCGCCATATCGCTCATCGGCGTATCGACCATTGCTCCTCCATTGTTCTTTGACCTCTCCGACATGTGATCACCGATCGCACCTAAACCATCGATCTGGACCCTCGATCCGACGGTTGCGATTTAAATCGCATATTGCTATCACTATATTGAAAGGTCGGTTCTGATACTATTATAATGGTTCCAACGATGCAATAAAGCTCTGTCCCTCAGTGACATCATATGGACCGTTGATCCATGTGATCAAACGACTCTTGTGCATTCTCGTCGCTTCCTATTTTACTTTATTTTATCTGCCATTTGAAGGATTCTGTGTTAAAACACAGTTCCGCCACAGTCTGCCAAAACATGCATAACTTCCATTTGGTATCTCTGGATCGCCATCGCTTCATTCAGTGATAGATGGTCGATCAACCTGCATCATTTGAACACATAGACTGTCTATGAACACACACATGTGCACAATTCAGCACTGAACATTTAACTCTATCATATAAACGATAAATAGACATTACTCAAACTTATAGAGATCTACACAACGCATACATATATTCACTATATACAGTACGATTACAGCTAAAGAATTTCAGCCTTAGAACAGTTTCTCCCTTCGCTACATTGGGAATACTCTCGGCTTTCACTTTCTATCTATCACTCTCTATCTTTCTATATGTCTCATTACATATATTTATAGAACACGCAAGTTCATCATTACAGGAATATTGGATCAGATCACTATGAAGGATCTGATCAATCCTCTCCTTGATTTGCTCAACAAAAGCCCTAAATATCACTACATGCATACACATGGCAGATTACATTTCATATATATATATAAAGGAACACTGGATCGAATCACTGGGAAGGATCCGATCATATCCCTTCCTCAAATGTCTCAACTAATTTGCATACATGGCAGATTACATTTAAATCAAGTCTTCGAGAGACTTATCCATTCCATCTTTTAAGCTCTCCTATAACAGAATTTTTCTTGTTTTGCTCCCTGGTCCACGTCCTCCTCCTTTTTCCGCTTTGGATTCCTCCTTTTGACTAAGGGTGCTGGATGCTCCTGCATCACATAGCCCACATGCTAGTTGTCTACCCGATCATGCTAGGCCATGATATATCAGTTTTCGACCTGATCATGCTAGGTGACATTATATTAGCTACGAACCTGTTCATATCTGGTGCAATAGTATCCCCCTTCCCATGATTCACAAGGCCCAACATACAAAATATTAATAATGTATACGAGGTATGAGGATGCAGGCCCCTCTATGGCCAGATCACCATGAAAATAAAATCTTGATGGGCTTGCACCCAACCTCAATGGAAAACGTCAAGGTAGAGGCGTCGAGTTTACATGGAACCTTCATGGAACCCTCCTCCACGTGTCATCTAATTTCTTGTTACAGCCTTGCGCTAAAGCTCCACCCTGCAACATTGTCCCAACCTTTTCCCCTTGCTATGCATTCAAATTTATCGGAATGACCTAACCTTGTAACATCTACCATGATATGCCAAACACACTATAGCCAACCCCATTGTGTCATGTCCTCCCGGAAATAAAATCCTATGAATTTTGCAACCAACACCATAGGATACCACTAGGGAATAAACACTAAGGTGACGTCACCCATCCTTATCATTGGGGTGACATGCCCTACCCTAGGTCACCACATCATACTAATGTTAACCTTCACCCGACCTATGAGGTATAGCCACATCGCTCTTGGCCACGACGCTTGTTAGGCTAGCCATGGGTCCCCCAATGTTATGAAATATGTATGCAGTCCTCCATCGATTTACACCGAATGCTAGGCAACTAGCCCCACTGTGCCACATTATCCCAATGATTACATCCCAAGATTTTCATCCCTGCATCCAACGACAGTAGCTCCTCAAGGCATCCAACGACCCTGATTTCCTCCTCTTTCACCCTTGGTCGTGGCACCTAGTCACATAACATATGAGACTCAAGCCTCTTGGCTCCTCCGGTCCGTGAACTTCCAACCCCCGGAACACATGTATAAGTGTATGTTGGGGATTCCTTAGCCCCCGATGCTTAGTTATGGTGCCATTCATATGCACGTTACGTTGTCTCTTCTTAGCGTATTTGAGCTTTTCCAGGGCTTGGCCCAACCTATTCAATACAAACACGTCTATATTAGTAAAATGTATATTATATATTTAAAGTTATCTCTATCAAACTTATAAAGGGTTAGAGAGAGTGAGAGAGAGATGATTTATAAACACAAAGACACTATCCTTCCCAAACTTAACAATGATAAAACATCGCTTATAGTCAATCCTTTAACTACAAAATAAATACAATAGAGATTTATTCCTCCATTCATACTGAATCTCAACGGACCAATTTTAGGTCCATATTAGTCTAGAGATCTATAGGTTTATTAGACTGTTAATAAACAAAAAATAAGCCCATGAATGCACACAAGAATCAATTCAATTGCCCAAGAATCTTACAGGAAATCAACATTCTTCAAATGTGTGAGAAATCACATTTAATATTAGATCACGGGCATAATCCAACACATTAAATCAATATCAATACAAGACTTACGCCAACACATTAAACACATCCACAAAAAACCATGAACAAATTCTTATGTATATACTTATCTTATAAAATGTGCTCAACAACTGAGATTGGGACTTCAAATCTCCACCCAACCTTAGAAACATTGCAGCCAAGCCTTTCTCATAGTAGTCACCCTAGAGCCAGATTACAGAGCTTGAGGAGGAGTGCTTAACACAATGAAATCATTGCTTCCAGCTAAAATAGGGCCTCCAAAGGTAACCCACCTTTACCCATCAGCTAGTCAAATAACCAATTGCACAGGAACTCACTTCCCTCAATTGTTCTCAACAATTTTTGATTGTCATGTCATAGGGCCTAATCTCAGTTATCCTCATCACAAGGGTATTTTATCAACACAAAGACTGACATCTCTAGTCCAAGGGCATAATTTTAGTATTGTATGGGAAGGTTCCTCAGTGGAAGCTACCAATGAATCAATAGGTTCTTCATACCACAAGCTTCCTAGTGGTACTCCTCACCCCAAGCAAACCATTATTATATCTCAATAACTTTAACTCAGTCAACTTTCATTATGGGGGTCCCTTGCTTCATAGAGATTCACATCGCTAAATGAGGAGAGAAATCTTATTATAACATGGGAAGGTCCTTCAGTGGAAAGCTATTGGTGAATCAATAGATTCTTCAAACCACAAGCCTCCTAGTGGTATTCCTCAGTCTTAAGGTAAGACACTCTTAGTGGTTTCATCAACCCTTACACAAGTCACTACTTAATCTCAAGAGGATGAGAGCTCAATATGGAATGACTCATCAACTAGATAAACTACCATGGGAGCACAAAGATCACCCTTGTTAGGTATTTCTTCAGAGAGTGCAAGCACCAATGTTCCCAACCTAGGGCCACTCTTAGTATTTCCTCAGCCAATCTAAGTACCTGAGTATATTTGTCTCCTATCCAATAGCTTTGTCAATCCACAAAATTCCTAATAGTTTCAGCGGTCCTAAGACAAGCCACGGATGGTGGTTTTCTTTAGCCTTAAACAAGTCATTGCTCACATTCCTACACTGTAGGAATTTATAGGGTAAGTTCCTCAGACAGAACACCAAAGGACACCACTCAGAAACAGATCACAGATCAATACACCAGTATTGTTGACGTGGTTAAAACCCTCAAAGAGGGAAACAGTCCACGGCCTGAGCCAACGTGGCCACTTCAGGCAATTTATTAATAAAAGAATGAAAATTTACATAATCTTCTCTCATGAACGGTTACCCTACAAATGACCCTGCATGATCTTTAAATAGAGATCATGTACCAATCAGGTGTTAAGCCACAGATCAAGTGTCGATAATACCAAGGAGAGAATGAACCGTAGAATCACTACATATCGTGACGTCGGATTGTAAGTTACAAAAGTACATAGTAAAGAAACACACTTTACTTGACTCTACACTAGACCAAGTTATACTTAACTATTTCCTATGTGTCGGAATATCCTAACATCCCCCTTTAAGAAAAACTTGGGATAGGATTAAAGGATGTACAAATATGACACAATAGGAGAAGGAAGGAGGCATTAGAGCCTATCCCCCCTTAGTGACAACTTCCTGAACTCCAACCATAAATCGAAGTTTAGTAAACTTTGCCTCTGTGAGAGCCTTTGTAAAGATGTCTGCAACTTGTTCATCTGTTGAACAATATTGCACTTCAAGGACATGGTCGTGAATGAGCTTTCTGATGAAGTGCATGTGCAGTTCAATGTGTTTGCTGCACTGATGTTGGACTGGAATTTGCATAGTTGAATGGCACTTTGATTATCACACCAAAGTGAAGTCAGATGATGTTGCTGAAAGCCAAATTCTGACAAGATCTGATGAAGCCACAAGGCTTCCTTACTAGCTTCTACGGCACCACGATACTCTTCTTCTGTTGAAGAAAGAGAAATGGCACTTTGTTTCTTGCAAGCCCATGTAATAGGCCCTGAACCATGAGTGAACACATAACCTGTAGTATACTTCCAATCATCAGGGTCACCAACCCAATCAGAATCAGTGAAACCAACCAATAGAGGAGATGCTTATGCACTGTAATGAATCCCAAACTGAATTGTACCTCAAACATAATGAAGTATTCTTTTAGCTGCTTTCCAATGAATTTCATGTGGGTTTTGCATAAACCGAGCAATAAGGCCAACAACAAAGGAAAGGTCAGGACGAGTATGGGTCAGATACAAAAGTTTTCCTACAAGTTGATGGTATAAGGTAGCATCAACTTCAGGGGAAGTACAAGTGACTGAAATTTTGGCTCCATACTGAAAGGGAGAAGGGGTTGGCTTACAGTCTTCCATGTGAAAATGGCGTAGAAGATCACAGGCATACTTGGACTGGGAAAGGGAAATACCTTCCTTGGATTGCAAGACTTGAAGACCAAGAAAATAATGCAAGTGTCCTAAGTCCGTCATTTCAAACTTCTTTTTAAGGTTGGACTTCACATGGTTTATAAGGTTGGGATCACTACCAGTCAGGATAAGATCATCAACATAAAGAACAAGAATGATAAGAGACTTGCCCACTTTCTTGGTGTAGACAGTATTGTCAAAATGACACCTAGAAAAGCCAGTTTCTAAAATAAAGCTATCCATTTTGGCATACCAAGCCCGAGGAGCTTGCTTGAGACCATAAAGGGATTTCTTAAGCTAACATACAAGGCTGGAGTTTGTTTGTATAAAGCCAGTAGGTTGTTTTGTATACATTTCTTCATGCAAGAAGGCAGATTTAACATCCATATGATGGACTTCCCATTTGAAAGAGGTAGCAAGGGAAAGAATAAGGCAGATAGAGTTCATTTTGGCAACAAGGGAGAAGGTTTCAGTATAGTCAATGCCTTCAACTTGTGAAAAATCCTTAGCAACAAGACGAGCTTTATGTTTATCAACTTTTCAATCTGGTCCATACTTGGTTCTGTAAACCTATTTGCATCTAACAAGTTTTCGTCCCTTTGGTAGAGGAACAAGATCCCATGTATCATTTGCCAATAATGAACGATATTCTTCATTCATAGCTGCTTCCCAATATGGATGGCCTGAAGCTTCTACAAAGGTGTCATGATCATAATTCGCTGAAGCTTGAACCAGTAAAGATGAGGTTGTATCGAACTGAGAACGTGTACGTTGCTCATCTGTAGGATCACTAGCAAGAGCGCCTGCTACATCCTAAGTAGCACGAACCCATTTTGGAAGCTGAGGAGCTGAAGGAGGATCCTGAGAAGGTGGGGGAGGATTTTCATCCTCGCTTTCATCATCTAAAGAAGAAATATTTTCAAAAGTAGAAGAGATAAGGAGAGGTGGCACATCTGCCGAACTAGGCTCATAAGCCGATATATTTTCAGCAAACTTTACATCTCTTCTAATGATAACATTTTTGGACTTAAGTGGAATAAGTCTATATCCTTTGACATCTTCAAAATATCCAACAAAAATACATTTTTCACTCTTAGGTTCTAAAGCTCTATGTTTCTCATCTGGAATATGGGCCCATGCTTCACTTCCAAAAACACGAAAGTGACTTACATCTGGTTTAATTGAGCTCCATGCTTATTCTAGAGTGATATTCTTTAAAACCTTAGTAGGAGTGCGATTTATTATGTAATTTGCATAGTTAATTGCTTTCTGCCCAAAAATTAAGACTAAGTCCTTTAGGTTGAAGCATACAATTAGCCATTTCCTTTAAGGTGCGATTCTTCCTTTTCAGCTACACCATTTTGTTGTGGAGTATATGGAACAGTATGTTGCATTTGAATTCCATTCTCAGTGCAAAAGTGGATGAAATTTTTGTTAACATATTCTCCGCCATTATCAGATCTTAGCTTAAGAATTTGATGTCCAGATCGTTTTTCAACAAAGGCCTTAAAGGCCAAGAACATGTTAAATACTTCACTCTTGAGCTTTAAGAAGTATACCCAAGTGTGTCTGGAGAAATCATCAATGAAAGTTAAGAAATACTTGTAGCCATAGAATGAAACAACTGGAAGTGGACCACATAAATCACTATGCACAAGCCGTAAGGGGGCTGAGGCGTGCCAAGAGGCACGTTTTTCAAAACTATCCCGGTGATGTTTTCTGAGTACACATTCGGAACAAACACCATCTCTATAGGATAACATTGGAAGACCCGTCACCATATTTTCTTTACATAGATTCTAAAGGGAGCGATAATTTAAGTGACCAAATCGCTCATGCCAAAGTTTGTTCACTTCATCATTATGATCAACAAATACCGAGGGAAGATTTGATGACCCAAAGTTGTTAAACTTATACAACCTTGTAGAATAATTAGCAATGCCAGTAGCTAAAATCTATCTAAGATCTCTTAGGTCCTTAATTACAACATCGTGAGGTGAAAATTCAACGATTTTACCTTCACCTGAATGAGTTATCTGATATACAGATAGAAGGTTGCAGGATAAGGTTGGAACACATAATACATCATTAAATTGACCATTGTCTATATGAACAGTTCCAGTCCCTACAACACTAAGAGATCTATCATCACCAACATATATATTTTTGGTGTTACAATCATTTAAAGAAGAAAACATGGCTTTGTTTTTTGCCATGTGATAAGAAGCTCCAGAATCAATGAACCGTTAATGAGAGAAGCTTATGTAAATTTTCATTATTTTATTAATAAATTACCTGAAGTGGCCGCGTTGGCTCAGGCCATGAACTATTTCCCTCTTTGAGGGTTTTAACCACGTCAACAGTATTGGTGTATTGATCTATGATCTGTTTGTGAATGGTGTCCTTTGGTGTTCTGTCTGAGGAACTTACCCTGTAAATTCCTACATACACTAGAAATCCCTCTTAGGCTTCTTTAGCTTGTCTATTCCTAAGAAACTCTCTCCATTCCCCTTAGCTGACTCTTGTCCTTCCTGAATGGAAAACTCGAATCCTACCCCCGGAGTCTCTCGACCTCCCACTTCTTTTCTTTGTAACTGACCAACTGTGTACCTCCCCTCATTCCTTCTTTGTAGGTCTTTTTGCTAATGTTTTGCAACTATATTCTTCATTCTGAGTGGGCATGTACGTCCTATTTCTTGTTCTTCATCTCAAGCATGTTGGTTTTGTTCCCTTATGTGGTTTATGTGTACCAACCCCCCTGGACAACGTAGCTCGTATTCTCCTTTAATTTTTTGTCCTTTCTTGGCTTGTATTTTTCTCCAAAGAAGCATGGTCCTTGTCCAATTAATACCATTCAATCAACCCACAAATGATATTTAAAATAACCAATTCCTCAAGAAATATCCCTCCCCAGGCAATGGAATCCACGTCCATTTCTCTCGAACATTTTTAATTTATGGCTACATAATTACTAGGAATTATTTACAATATTTACTAGGGGAATTAACCCATAAGGGATGTCACAAGAACTTCTCAAATAAACCAGTACAAATAGTTGCAAGTAAGAACAAAGAAAAGTGTAAGGCGAAAATAATAATTATGGTGGAAAAAGAATATGAGAAGCCTACATGTTCACATTGCAAAAAGGAAGGACGCAATGATGTGAGGTGTTGGAAACTTCATCCATGACTAAAGCCAATGTGGTTAAAAAATAAGAAGAAGAATAAGAGACTGTTGTTATAATCCAACATGTTCTTGGATCAAATTTAGGGGATGAAACCAACATCACAACCATGAGAGTACAATTCTTCAAGTTGTTTATCTCTAGCACTCATTCTTTAAAACAAAAAACTATACATTATGAAAAGAAACAAAGTGAGCTATTTCATGTCATAGTCATCTCAAAACATGTAAATATTGATACATTCTTTGATAGTGGTTCATAAACTAATATTATTTTTGAAGAAATTATTAAGACATTATGACTTGAAACCAAGCCACATCCAAAACCATATCCTTAGGATGGGTATGTGAAAATGCTAAGTTACATATGTCTAAACAATATAAACCCATATTTGCAATTATGTGTAATTTCAATGATGAGGTAGAGTTAGATGTTGAACCACTTGATATTTGTGGGATTGTTTTCGGAATTCCACATTCATATGCCATGAAATTTGTGTTCTATAGGGAGGAGAACAAGTATCATCTCACAAAGGATGGGATCGAGTACATCACGAGAGCCCATCATGTGGAGGCTAACTTGTCTCTTGTTTTTACGGGACAAATGAAAAGGCTTGGAAAAATTTTGTACTCATAATTGTAAAATCTAAGAAGGATGATAAATTCATTGCTTTCAAAGAATGTGAACTTAAACGTAAAGATGCATTAATTAGGATTGCTTCTAACTATGATGAAGTGTTTTAGGAACCAAAAGTATTACCTCCCAATAGAAAGATACAACATGAGATCTAGTTACAACAAGATGCACCTCTTCCTTTCATTAGATGTGTAGGCTATCTACAATTGAGAATGGAGAAAGAAAGAAGCAAGCTCAAGAGTTGCTCGAGAAAGGAGTCACCCAATCAAGTAGTGGATCACCCTTTGTGTTGCTAATGAGGAAAGACGGTACATGCAAAATGTGTGTAGATTTATGAGAATTGAACAAATTCATGGTAAAATTAATTAACCTCTTCCTCATATTAATGACTTGTTAGGCCAATTGAAAAATGCAATTTGTTTCACTAAATTAGATTTAATAAGTGCTTATCGCCGGATAAGGATTTCTATAGGTGATATTTCAAAAACTGCTTTTAAAACAAAACAAGGTGTATTTGAATGGTTAGTCTTGCCCTTTGGGCTTTGTAATTCTCTTACCACTTTCATGTGAGTTATGAATGATGATTTTGTAATAGTCTACTTAGATGATATATTGTTTTTAGTAAAAAATTGGAAGATCATGTAAAGCATGTTAGGAAAGCCTTAGATATTTTGAAAAAGGAGAAATAGTGCCTAAAGATGTCAAAATGTAAATTTGGAAAAATATATCCAGTTTAGTTGGGCTATATTGTAGTGGGGTGGTGAATTAAAAATTGATTCCTCTAAAGTTGAAGTTGTCATGAAATGGCCTAAGTCTAATAATGTAACATAAGTTAGAAACTTCATGTGGGTTGTTCAACATTGGAGGAAGTTCATGGCTAACTTTTCATTTATTGCATCTCCTTTATATGCTTTGTCAAGTACTAAGCAAGCCTTTTGGTGGGGAGGTGAATAACAAAAAGCCTTTGAGAATTTGAAAGAGAGGATTAGTACAACCCCAATTTTGGCTTCACTAAATTTACACCATCCATCTAAGATTGAAACTGATGCAAGTGATTATGCTATGGAAGAAATGTTAATACATTGAATGAATGATCCAGATTTAAACAGGAACGCAACAAATTACAGAGATAACCATATACACAAAGATGCAGCGGAAATAATACTTCATTTCATTAATGGAAAATACTGACATATGCTTACAAACAGAAATGGCAATAAACTAGCTAGGGCGATGGTAGCTTATCTCTGAGAAGAGATGTGATGGCTACATGCCTCTGAACTGTATTACAATGAGGCTCGAAGGCCTATTTATTGTTGAGAAACAATGGAAAACCCTTCACATACCGAAACCTAACCCTAGAAGATGAAACGCCAAATTGTGGGCCCCGTTTGGGTAAATTGGTACATCAATTTCCCGGGGTCGTAACTTTGGCATACGATCTCCGTTTGACGCGTACGATAGCTCGTTAGAAAGATCTATCCGAGTACTACCACTTTGGGAGGCAACATAGGCTCGGTCGCCCCAGAATTCCAAAAAAACGTCGTTTAGGGCCTCAAAATGGCTCCGGAAGTTCAGGACCCGAAAAACTGCTAAAAATAGTAAACTGTGCTACAATTAAGGAAACTGAAAATGCTGAGAAAGACAATGGTGGGGGTCCAGGTGGACCTGGCAGGTGGCCACCAATATCCACCTGGATCAATGAAACAAATTTATTATTGTTCTCAAACCTTCGTTGGTGCGTAAGAAATTATTCTACTTATTACAAGGAATTGTATGTTTTGGTTCAGAATGTGAAGAAGTGGAAACATTATTTGATGGGAAAACAGACAATCATCCATATGGATCATCAATATTTGTATTATTTCTAATGAGAGACCAATCTATAACAATCACATCATTTTCGGTGGATGGAGTTTGCAGCGATTCCATTTGGTCATCGTGTATAAGAAAGGTACAAAAAACAAAGTTGTTGATATGTTATCAAGGCCTTTTATCAATGCATCCATTGTTTTACAACACAGTTCATTACAATTTGCTAGAGATATAGATTTTAAGGATGTTTACGAAACACTAACCTATGGAAACCAAATGGAAGAATTAGATTATCCTGTACATGACAAGTTGTTATATCGTATTTGGTAAATTGTGTACTCAATGAGATGAAAGAGTACATGTGATCAAGGAAGCACATACTTCTCTAATTTATGGTCTATTGTTATTGGCCTCAAATGTATGAAAATGTGTCCAAACATGTAAAAGGATGTGTCATGTGTGCCACTAGCAAACCAAGTGACAAAAAATGGGTTTGTACATGCCACTTCCTATAGCTTCTTGTCCACGGGGAAGTGTTTCTATGGATTTTATATGGGGTTTGCTTATGTTTAGGAAAGGTCATGATTGTTTATATGTTATATTAGACATATTTAGAAAAATGTGTGTCTTGGTGCCATCAAGAAATGTGTGACAAGATAAATGACTGCACATTTCTTCTTATGACATGTTTGGGTTCATTTTGGTTTTCCCATATCCATTGTATCTAATCAAGACTCTCATTTTATTGAGGAATTTTGGTCAACGTTGTCGGGATTAATGGACATTAAGCCTCGGAAGAGCATTGTTTTTTATCCAGAGATCAATGAACAAATAGAAGTGGTCAACAAGGCGGTGATACATTTTACTTCAAAAATATTGTAGCAAGAATCCTAAGCTTTGGAATGATTAGTTGTATTATGTACAACATGCCTATAATCATGCCATACATTCTTCTACATAGAGATATCCTTTTGAGACATGTTTTGGGTATTTGTGTGAGTCTCGTTTGGAATTTACTCTTGGGAAAAATTCAGTGGTGGATGGAAACAATGATGTGGACAAAACCAAGAAGTGCATTTTAAATATCCAATTGGTTCATTGAGTTGTACAAGAATAGATGGAAAAGAACCAAGCTGAGTATAAGGCTATGCATGAGAAGAATTTGGTTGATCATTAATTCCAAATTGGTGATTAAATTTGGCTATGCATTGACAACAAACACCTCAAAGTTGAAGGCAAGATCCTCAAGCCAATCAGGTGTGGTCCTTACAAAATTTTGGAAAATATTAGCGATAATGCTTTTTGGTTAGAATTACCTCCATATATGTAGATGTATTTTAAGGTTAATGTTGTAACTTAAAATTATATGAGCCTCTATGATCATGGATCAATGTGAGAATTTTCAAGTTCTTTATGTTGGTGATTTTGATCCTAAATATCTTAATGAGTTGTGGGAAGATGTTATTATTGATAGGAAGGTGAAGGTTTCATGAAGAGATGATGTGGACTATCTGCATGTGGCTCTAAAAGGAATGCATCCAAGTAAAGTATGATGGATGGGAATAAAAAAAGTGAGGGAGTTGTACCCTTGTTTGCTTTTTGAATAAAATCGAAATTTTGGTGGTCCAAAAGCTTCTTATAGGGGAGGACTAATCCAAGAGGATTCCCACAACTGATCCAATTTAATGGTTTCAAATGACAATTAAAATGTTTTTATAATGAAGAGCTTGTAAAGAGATTTCCATTGCAATTTGAACGAGGTCAAATGGACACCGTATGCAAATATTATGGCTTACAAAAGTTAAAGATAAATGGGGGACAACGTTGACATGTGGACTGATGGAAAACTAACATGTGGATTAATGGCAAGATAACACGTGGACCATTAGGAGGATGACATGTGGACATATTAACAATCAGCGCATGGACAAATAAGAAGGTTCTTAGGTGGCGCATGGAGGTTGATTATAGAGTATAAAAAATTGAATTTTATTATCATGTCATATCATATTAAATTCCAAAAAAAAGATTAAAAACTTATTAAATAATATACCCTCATAGGTGCAACAACCCACGATTTAAAGCTCCAGCAAGTAGCATTGCCACACATATGGAATGAAAATTACATTGCTTTACAATGCATAAAATATATTGACCAAATTGATCCAGGTCGATATTGGTGGCCACCCACCTATTCCACTTAGACCCCCAACACTGTTTCTTTCAGTTTCCTTAATTGTAGCACAACTTAATATTTTTGGCAGTTTTTTGAGTCTTAAACTTTTGGAGCCATTTTGAGGCCCTAAACAACGTCTTTTTGGAAAACGGGCAATCCCATAATCCACAATGGGGGTCTCTGGTTGAAAGTTGTTGTACTTAGAAAGATCTTTCTAACAAGGTATCATACATGTTAAATGAAGATCATATGCAAAGTTACGACCTTGGGAAGTTGATGTACCAATTAACCCCAATGGGGCCCACAAACTTTTGGTGCTTCATCTCCTAGGGTAAGGTTTTTGGATGTCTATGTTTTTCCATTGTTTCTCAATAATAAAAATGCCTCTTAACCTCATTGCAACACAATTCAGAAGGCATGTAGTTGTCACATCTCTTCTAAGAGATAAGCTACCATCGCCCGAGCTAGTTTATTTCCATTATGCATGTAAAAAAAATTCAGTGTTTGTTATTAATGAATTGAAGTTTAGTTTTTGTTGTAGTTTTATGTTTCTATTTAAATCTATATTTCATTTTGTTCCTACATAAATATGGATCAATGGTATCAGAGTGGTATGCTCTTTCTCTATTTTTTGTGCATGTCCCCAACAAGGTTGGGGTATAAGGATTTAGGACTTGAACTAGTTGAACCCTTGCAATACTGGCCTCACCAACCCCGACGACCTCCCATGGCGGAAGAAAATAAAGATGAGGGAGCAAGAGATCCTTTCAAAATGTTGCTCGAAGAAGCCCTCGAGCCAAAAAGCAACGAGATGATGGATAACTTTTCCCAGGTCCTTTGGCAGGTATCAACCGGCGAAGCATCTTCGTAATGTAGCCACCTCAAAGGCGCCACCCCTTTCAAGGTACAAGTTAACTTTAACATTCCTATATTTGAAGGGCTAATAGATGTATATGCCATAGATAAATGGTTAAATTTTTTGGAAAGATATTTTTCGGTCCACTATTTTTCAAATAGATAAAAGATTAATTTTGCACTCCTTAAGGTCATTGGCCACATCAAGGACTGGTGGGAAACATGTTATCAGCAGAGGGACGAGAAAGAACCCTCACTATTTTTAGCACACCCACTTGGAACTCTTTCTGAGATGTCATCAAGGAACAATATTACCCTATCTCGAGCTATGAAGATAAGTACATAAAAGGAACCACACTATAACAAGGAAGGGACCGAGACGTGCCAAAGTTCATAAATATTTTTCATACCCTTCGCATGAAGTTGTGTATCAAGGATTTCGAATAGCATCTAGTACTCAAGTACCACAATTGTCTACATCAATACATCTAGGATGAGATGGAGTTCCTAGACATCACCTTGCTGGGCACTGCATACTAATATGCTATAAAGATCGAGCATCAATTTAAATTGAAGAAGTGAAACTTTGTATCTACGAATCTGAAGCAAGAAAAAGGCACCCTAAACCACACAAAAAAAGGACAGAGCCAAGGTGGGGTGACCTAGGAAAACCCATCGAAGCCACAAGAAAAGAAAAAAACCACGAAGACAAAGAAGGACACATGAAACTGGTATAAGTTCCACAAGAGCCCCACTCACAACACAGATGAGTGTTGTGCCAAACAGTCACTAATGGCCAAGTTGAAGGCTTTAGAGTCAGATACATGCTCTGACTCTGAGTCAAAACCCGACAAGGGGAATGACAAAGGAAAGCAGATTATTGATGTAGAGCCCAAAGCCATTATTGCCACCATCAAGGTCCAAAATATTAAGCCCGAAGATCCAGAGGAAGGGGAGTGTTTCTTCCACTCACAAATGTGGGTGAAGGGGTCTCCGCTGCAATTCATTATTAGCAGTGAGAGTCAAGAGAACCTCATCTCAGCAGAGGTCATTAAGCAGTTGGGCCTACCGACCACACCACACCCGCAGCCATACACCTTCAGGTGGCTCCACCAAGGATGAGATATCCACGTCAGCCAACAGTTTTGCCTTCCCTACAACATTAAGCCCTTTGCAGATGAAATACTATGAGATGTTTCTCCTCTTGAGGACAACCATGGGGCGCATCTTCAAAATGAGGTAGTGTGGACTACCTTCGTGTGGGGCTCAAAGGAACAAATACTTCCAAGGCCAAATAGACCGAGATTAGAAAGGTGAGGGAACTGTACCCTCACCTACTAAACAACTGAAAGTGATCTTTTGGGGTCCAAAATCTTCTAGTGGGGAGGAGTGATCAGGTGCTCAAAATAAAGGGACATCTGATTCGCTCTCAAAGTAAGGGGAAGATCACAGCCACATCCATAGCCTCCGAGAAGGGTTCCATCACGTAGCAGAAGCAGGTGGATAAGGTCGTGGAAGAATATAAAGACATATTCTCTTCATCCACAGGGATACCTTTGCACTTTCAGGTCAAGCATTCGATCGATTTGACTCCTGGAGTGCCTCTACCCAATGGTTTGATATATTGTCACTCTATTCTAGAAAATTAAGAAATCGAGAGATAGATCCAGGAGTTGTTGCAAAATGGGCACATCCAACCAACTTCCTCGCCTTGTGGGAGTCTGATTGTACTTGCATAGAAGAAGGATGGGACCAAGAGACTCTACATTGATTATCAGGCACTAAATCAAATCACTATCAGGAACAACCATCTAATCCCATGGATTGATGACCTGCTTGACCAGCTCAAAGCCAAATACTTCAGTAAGATCTATTTAAAATTTAGCTATCACCAAGTTCTAATAAAACCTACCTTCAAATCCAAGGAGGGAATTTTTGAGTGGTTGGTCATGCCTTTCAGGTTGAAAAATGCCCTTGTAACTTTTATGAACCTAATGGATGACATCTTATGCCCTTTACCAACTCGTTTGTGGTTGTATATATGGATGACATCCTCATCTTGAACAAGAATTGGGAAGAGTACTTGCAACACATTTGGCAGGTCCTTTAAACCTTGCGACAACACAAACTATGTGGCAACTTAGAGAAATGCACCTTTGGCATGAGCCATGTCCAATACCTGGGTTACATCATTGATGAGTAAGTCATGCATATGGATCCAACTAATATCCAACTTATTCAAGATTGGCCATCCTTGACCACTCTAACAATAATTTTTAGATTTTTGGGTCTTCCCAAATTTTAACAGAGGTTCGCATTGGGATTCTCTCATATCACTTGGCCTTTGAGACAGGTTACCAAGCGTGGAGTGAAAGCAAAGTTTTTATGGTCCGAGTCCCAACAGAAGACATTCTTTAAGCTGAAGCACTTCCTTTGCTCTGCACTAGTACTCACATTGCAAGACCCGCAATACCCGTTTAAAATTTAGACAAATGCCTCTGACTATGCTATTGGTGTGGTTCTCACCCAACAAGGGCATCAAGTGGCCTATCATTGTGAGACACTTTATGATACAATTCATAAATACCCAACTTACAATAAAGAGATGTATTCCTTCATGCACGATTCCCAACAATGCAAACATTACATTATGGGGAAGGAGATGGTCATCCACACAGATCACTGACCTCTTTAGTTTATACAGATACAAGCAAAGTTACAGAATGATTGCCATCAAAACTGGTCCAGATATCTGCAACAATTCCATTTCAACATTAAATACAAGAAGGGAAGTACTAATCATGTTGCATATTGCCTCAGTTGGACCCCGATTGCAACAATGACCATTGTTCTCAACTCTTGTGGCCACGAGACCTCTAGATGGCTGAAACTATACAAAAATGATCTAGAGTTCACCCCCACATACCAGATGCTAGTGGATGAAAAGCAAGTTCAAGACTTTCACCTTTAGAACGCATTATTATGCTATGTGGGCCACCTTTGTGTTCCTTCAAGTGAGTGTGCCAAGCTGATTTGGGAGGCACACTACAGTCAGGTCTCAGGACACTTTGGTGTGAAGAAAATTGTGGTAGTACTACAAAAGTATTTTTATTGGCAAAAACTCCATGAGGATGTTGGAAAATATATCAGATCCTACACTACCTGTGCCATAGCCAAGCCAATCATCAAGAAGCAAGGCTTGTACACTCCTCTCCCTACTCCTAGCCAACCTTTGGTATCCATATGCATGGACTATCTATCCTGCCTCCCTTCTACCAAGCATGCTAATAATTATGTATTTGTGGTCATGGACAAATTTTCTAAGATGGATATATTGGTGTCCTATAAGAAGAGTATCACAACTTTGGACACTACCAAACTCTTCTTTGAACAAGTGTGGATAAATTTTTGGATCCCACGGATCATTATATCATATCAAGATAACAGGTTCCTGAGCACATTCTGGTTGAGCCTTTAGTCATTTTTGGACACCAAGCTCATAAAGTCAACTACATTCCATCCCCAGACAGAGGTTGTCAACATGATTATCATGCACATATTACACATGTATATCTCTGAGAATCCATGAACATGGGATGGGAACCTTCCCTATGTGCAAAACAACAATAACATAGTTCTTCATAGCACGACGGGATGCAACCCCTTTCAAGTGGGTATAAAATTTAAACCATTGTGTCTGATTGATGTTGCCTTGCCTCATGCAAATACACAAGCAGAATCCACAAATGTACAGTCTAAGGTTGATAAAGCAAATAGGTTTGTTATGTCCATCACATCGACCAACAAGTTCACGACATCTTGGATAAATCCAATGCCAAGCATAAACAACGACATGGTCAACATCAGGTGCCACATAAGTTTTAGGTGGGCGATAAATTTTGGTTGCATTTGTAGAAAAATGCCTTGTCAAAGCCCATCGAAAGTTTTGAACACTCTGATACAAGCCTTACACCATCACCAAGGTTATGGGAGATAATGATTTCTATCTTAGCATTTCCCCATTCCTTGGCCTTCTCCCAACGTTCAATGTGGAACGTCTTCGACCATACTTTCCACCATTGCTGAACACGTCAGACATTGTCGAACAACTAACACCAACAGAGCTCAACCCAAACTACTTGGAACGAGACACAATTGATCAGATCAAGAAAACTCACTAACAGAGGATGCAACTATATCGTGTTATCAAAGCTAACCAACTCCTACACCAAGGAAATTGGCTCACCAGGGACCAAGTTCAACAAAAAAAATTCCCATCTCATGGAGGCACTCAACGCAATGGGGGCCATTTCTTTCTAAGGTGGGAGGGCTGATCCAGGTGCATATTGGTGGCCACCAACCTATTCCACTTGGACCCCCAACACTGCTTCTTTCAGTTTCCTTAATTGTTACGCAATTTACTATTTTTGGCAGTTTTTCACATCCTAAACTTCTAGAGTCATTTTGAGGCCCTAAACGACATTTTTTTGGAAAATAGGCACACCCATAGTCTATTGCAAGGGTTTGTGGTCGAAAGTTGTTTTCCTTGGATAAATATTTCTAACAAGGTATCTTACACATGAAACAAAGATCATATGCCAAAGGTATGACCCTGGGAAGTTGATTTAGCAACTAACCCAACGAAGCCCACAAACTTTTGGCTCTTCATCTCCTAGAGTTAGGTTGTTGTATGTTAGGGTTTTCCATTGTTTCACAATAATAAAAAGGCCTTTTAGCCTCATTGTAACGCAATTCAGGAGGTATGTAGCTGTCACATCTCTTCTTAGAGATAAGCTACCATCACCTGAGCTTGTTTATTTCCATTCTGCATGTAAACAATTTTCAATATTTGTTATTAATGAATTGAGTTGGTACATTTAGCTCGCGGTCCTTGGCATATTGTTGTCCTTTTCAACCAAACACTTCAATTGTCTGTTGTAACATACCAATCAACTTAACTGGCAATGTATTTCTCCCTTGATGTAGACTAACTTACTTTTCTATGCACAACCACCCTCTAATAGCCTTCTTATAGCCCTTAGATAGTCCCTTTATTTGCTATAGGCTTTCCTTTTTAGTCCTCAGACTGCTCCTTCAACCTCCTTGACCTTGTGGTCTCCTTTAGCAGCCCTAATACAGGCCTCTCCTTACCACATCAATGTGTAGCTCATTGTTACACAACATTTTGTCATTGTTCCTATACTCCCCGTCTACGATCTTGGAGGACTTCTACAGTGTACCCGACATGCTTTCCCATCATGAAGAAACTCCCAGTATGTCCCTCTTCATGAACAGAATAATTCCCCTTTGCGTCATTTCCCAATAATCTTCCTTCTATCCCAGTTTACAAGGTCGGTGCTACTGACCAGCTTTCTCCTCGCACCGATTTACAGAGGTTAAAACTAACCCTCACGCCGATCGGATTGACTGAGCCCTTTTCCAATCGCATCGATCCTCTTTTGGAAGGTTTTTTAAAGGAGCCAAAGTTTCCATGTCTAGAAGCTTCGTAACAGAAGTCTGGTAGATGGTTGGGCCGGATGGAGCCGAGGAAATCAATTTGGGCTCCTTTCCCCTATTAGGATGAAACAACTTCAAGAGATAAGACCTTCTCCCATGATGAGAGGAACCATATCCCATCCATCCAAGCTATATAAACCTCTCTTTTCCCAAGCTAAACTAGTTTCTAGTTGGAGTTTTGGAGCAAGTGTGAATAACCAAGAAGTCATTTATATCTTATAACTTTCTAGTGTGTGTTTGAGGGAGAATAGTGTGATTTTGATTTGGTTTGAGACTAGAGGGAAAGAGGCCTTAAACTTCCATTTGTTGGGGCTATCCATGAAGTGCTAGCAGAAGTGTGGGAACTCGGATATGTCGGAGGAGACCAACAATGTTAAGGCACCAGTTGTAATCTCTTTCTAATTTATATTAATGCAACTGTCGATTGATTTCCTACATGAAGTGTCATTTTACATCTTTATGGCTTAATGTACCTTGACCTATTAAGTAGGTTGAATACAATATTTCATGTTGTCACGTTTGTTGTTGTTGTTGTTTGCTTGTTTTAGGTATTCAAAGGAAGGAAACGAAAGATAACTAGAGCGAGGAAGAAGGACCATCACCAAGCGGAATAACATTCTAATAGGTAGGCCCTCCAAATTGATTATAGCTTAAGGAGATTTTCCATAGATTGTTTGTTTGTGGCTAGACCATCTCTCTTGTGCTAGAGGAATTGTTTGAGTATGCACTAAGAATTTACTACACCACAAATTGGCGACCATAATAGGGAGCCAATCCTTTTGTTTGATTGATTGTCATTTTATGGTTTTGTGTGAACTTTTCTAGTATCACCATTTCCCTTTAGTGTTCTCTGCTTTGCCTGGTTTACTACTCTGAGACTAAAATTTACAGTGGCAAGTCTGGTCTTAGCCTTTGAAATTTTTTATTTTTTTCCTTGAATCCTTAGTCAACACGTTTATTTTTCTGACAGTCGTGTCAATGAGCGCGAGTTTCTAAAAAACATTCGCGCCGACCCCTTTTTGGCGCATGTTGTCAATTAGGCAGTCGCACCGATTCCTGTAGCTGAAGATCTTGGTTTCCCCTAGATCTCAACCAATATGTCTTGCCCTCTTGATTTCTGTCTCTTAGCTTGTTCTAACTGTGTTCTCCCTGACTGGAAAGCTTCATTTAGCTTGGTTTGTGTGCTTGTTTGGTTTAGCCCATCCTCTAATGTGTTAATTATGGCCCTATGTGAAGTTCTTTTTTATTTTTTCTTTGAATCCCTCGATCAACGCTACTTGTAGCCTGGCCAGTCGCGCTGATCAGCCCATCAGTGCTAGTTGTAGTCTATTCAGTCATGTCGATCAGCGCTAATTGTCAGTTAGATAGTCGTGCCAGTCTCTGAGTTAAGAAAAAATCAAAATTTTTCCCATTCCAGTGCCAATGTGTCTTGACCCTCAGACTCTCTTCTTCTGCCCAGAAGTGACTAGGATGCTTTGTTTTCTGGTTTTGATTGATTAATTGGCTTGAAGTTTCATTGCTTCATTTTTTGAGTTTTTTGGATGGTTTCTATGACCCTAGGGCATCTAGGTTAATTACCATTCACTTATTTGTATACTCATTATGCCAAGTTTCTGATTTTCTGCTTCATTTAATCCATCTTTCAGTCATGATATCTTCATTGCTTCATTTTCAATTGAATGAGTGAAAGAGTCTCATTTGCTCTCGTATTTCGAGTGTCTCTTTTCTCTTTCTGAGTATAGATTACATTGCTTGGTTTGTCAATTGAAGCATTTATGTGTTTGGTTTGTTCGATTCACAGAAGAAGTTGCTTTTAGTTTCATTTATCATGCTTTCGATTTGATTGATGCTTGTTTGTTTGGAACTGTGAAGTTTTCATTAAAGTGCTTTATGTGAAAGATTCATTTTGCATTTTATGAAAAGAAGAACAACATTCTAGTTTACTTAAGCGAAAATATTGCGTTAGTAGCGTTATTGAGAAGCTAGAATTGCATAATCATAAGCATTGGAAATGAAATGAAACTTCTTGTGTTGTTAAGGGAAGATTAAGTGCATTTGGGACGTGTATTAGGGAAATATTTCATTCTTTGATTGTTGCATTGATTGTGTGCTCTCTATCCCTCAATTAGTGTTGAATTTCATCAAAGACAAAGATCTCTTTTCTCATATAGCTGCATGTAGAAGTTTTGTCAGGTGACAGTGGTAGGGCCTTGTATTTGAAACCCTTCAAGATCAACCGTTAAAATTTATCGAATTAACCTAAGGAAGCATTGAAACTTAACACTTACATTTAGATGTCTAGGCTAAAGACGTGTTACGACATCTTAAAACCTAGCAATTGTTGTTCGCTTCGGCACTAAACAACGCTAGTATGGACTTATGCTCCCTGTATTGTCATGTATATAAAGGGAGATGCCACTAGGTCTACAATCCTTTATCCATAGGAAGTCGAGTCTACCGCATTGTAAACGTGATACACCAAACACAACATTCGGGGAGATTGCCTTCCCATACTTCTCAGTTCGTCGGGAGGTATTCTGTAATTCACGGTTACCTAGTAATCCTTTTGCCTAGGTTATCCCGAGAAGTCGTTTTGATCTTTTTGACTCTTTAAATTTAAAATATCATCGAGCACTTGTCCTTTCGGGCTCGTTAACTCCGAAAGCAACTAGAGTCACCTTTCGCCATTTTCTCGACTCTTCAAATATGAAAAGGCAAAGTTTTGTTTCAATGTCTTAAAATTAAATTCCCACGAAATATTCCTAGTTAAAGTTATATTCCTTAGTAATTCTTTAGGGTCGATTTTGATGGAAACATTTCCAGAATATACCCGTCAAGGATTCCCCTAGGATGGGAATCCTAGTACTTTTCCTTCTTTTGGAAACGTTGGTGCTTCTTATATGGAAACGTTGTCCCTTCCTGGGTTAACCATTGGTCTACTTGTCTGGTTGTTTTCAACCTCGGTGGTCCCGAGTGTCCCGACTCCTGTCCAAACGTCTCCTTCATTCGAATCATGTAATGATGATTCTAAGGTTGACCCCTCGCCTTCTTCCCCCATTTATTCACCCTCCTCTTCTACTTCGCCTGGTGAAAGTTTCAAATCTAATAACTAGGAGGCTAAGAAGAAGAAGAAGAAGTCAGATAAAAGAGAGGCCAACCGTGTAGCTATTGCACTAAATTCACTTCCTATCGACAAACCTTTTGATCCTCCATGGAAGGTCAGATTCCCTTGCAAGTTGTGTGAGGGTGACCATCTCCTTCGAGACTATCATGGTGTTCCCAGAGTCTTAGAGGTATGGTCTCAAACTCTGGATCGGCCATCCCCGTCAACCTTTGGAGATCATATCGATGCTGCACCCTCAGTTAGTGATGGTAAGAATAAAGGGAATATTAGATTCCCCTGTAGGTTATGTGTAGGAGAGCGTCTTCTTCACCTTTGTCCTCTTATGGATAAAGCTTCCAAAGTTTTGGAAAACCTTGCAGCGCCTCAACTCCAACTTCTTGTTGGTTATCAGAGGCTTTCTTCTAACCCTCTCTCGGTTTGTAAAGAGATTGACATAGATTTATCTCTTGCTCGTCTCGCTCTTCCTGAGTGAGACTCTCTTATGTCTATTCCCGACTAATCATTGGTCGGAAAGAGTGTCGACTTGGCTCCACCTTCAGTTGTTCACTTTGTTCCCAAAGAGAGTAGTGATCATACTACTCATGTTCTTCTCGTCTCCTCAGATTCCCATCCCGATTGTTCAAGAGAGTCTTTCTTCTATTCCTGCAGAGCATGGGGGAACTCATATGATACCCCCACCAAGTAGTTTTTCGTCTCTTTTGACTGGAGTAAATTGACTGCTTTCTGCCTCCCATATTATGTGCCTTTCCAGATCACAGTACAATCCTATAATATGGTAGTGCATTGCACTATATTAGATGAAGGTGCATCTATTAGCATCATGTCTTCTACTACTTGGCAAGCTTTGGGTTCTCCACAGCTTGTTCCTATCACCCAGAATCCGTTGGCTTTCAACAAAGGAAGCAATCAACCCTTGGGGATCCTTCCGAAGTTCTCTATTACTTTGGGAGGAAACACCATCTATATAGATGTGATGGTAGTCCAAGGTCCATTAGATTTCAATCTTCTAATTGGACATGACTATGTTTATGTCATGGGAGCTCTTGTTTCTTCACTTTTCCGTGTGGTTTGTTTTCTGCATGAAGGGAGTATTGTGATTATTGATAAACTATCATTCATTGATCATGAGGCGCCTCCTTTGCAACCATCATCCCTTATCAGCTCTTATTTGCAAGCAATACCTTCCCCCCATAGGTCAATTATGTGGCTACCCGTTCTGTCTTTGCATCTGCTAATGATCACACGGATGGTATTGTACATTATGTACTAGGGGCATTGGAACCCGATCTGTCTTTGGTACCAAATGACATGTATTCCTCCTGGAGCATGGTTCTTCCATCTAGTGAAGACCTCTTGGGAGCCATGTTCTCATATGGTTCATGAACAGATGTGTGAGCATAGTTCCTTGTCTTGTGTCAAGCTCATTAAAAAATGAAACAAGGGTCACGAGGATAGTTCCTGGTCTTGTGTCAACCTCGTTAAAAAATGAAACAAAGGGTGTGAGCATAATTCTTTGTCTTGTGTCAAGCTTGTTAAAAAATGAAACAAGGGTCTCGAGGATAGTTCTTTTACTGTGTCAACCTCATTAAAAAATGAAGCAACTCCCTTTTCCAAATCGAGTCTTTGATTAAGATCTCGTAAAATCCCAGTCGAGTCTTTCCAAGATCTCGAAAGTGAACCTTCATTCAATCCACCTAGTTATATGAAATGAAGCTTGGGGGGCATGTACCTCGAATTGAGTCATTATGCCGGGGGCATGCGAACTTATCTCAAGCATAGTTTTTTCGCTTCAAGCTTGTGTAAACATGAAACTAAATCCAATCAGAGTTCTCTATGGTTCAAGCTTGTGTAAAAATGAACCATGCACCTAATTCACATCTCGAGATTGTGTTTTTATTAGCTAAATTATGCTAGATAAGCCTGGTTGTTTCATTCCATCGCCACCATCTCTTTGGCCAATCATATGCTTTCACTTGCCTATTTTTCCTTTCCTGAGGAACCGCAACGATGAGTGGTTTTATTAGCCAGCCTATTTACCATTACATGTTTTGAGCAGTTCCACCATTGCCGAAACCAGTTGCTACCCTTTATACCACTCGTTCCTCAAGGACGAGTCACCTTTAAGCTCTTTTCTGACTCATAAAAGGTGAAAAGATTGCCGAATATTTTTTCCCTTTTTGACTCATAAATGAGAATTAAAATGGGGGGTCCACTTTCAAGCTCTTTTCTGACTCTTTAAACACGAAAATATTGTTGAGCTCTTGTCGCTTTGAACTCATTAAAGGCTGTGAAATTTCGTTCATCCAATATATGTTAACCCCTTTTTCAGGGTGGGATGCACTATTTACGAAAAAGGTACTCCTTGGCTGACATGGTCAAGCGGTTTTTATCAAGTATTGTTTTCTACCTTTTCGCGCTCAAGAGACAGAAATGTAAGAAAGGGACCTTCTGGAGTTTTCTTTTCCGTGTCTTTTTCAAACTCTCTAAAAATGAAAAAGATACTGAGTTACCCCTTTGTTGGACTCGTTAAAACATTAAACGACATTGGATTCATCGCCATGATGAACATGTGCTTCTCCTTCCTAGGGCTGATTAAACTTACTAGGTCAGATTCATCCGAAGGATGAACTTACAGTGCAAGCATATGCATTGTTGGTGGTTTCTCTCGCGCTTGTTAACGATTCACATCATTGACCGGTAATCAAGCGACTTCCTAGCATGTTTGACTTCAACACATTCATTCACATGTTAGGATTTGTACTTTGATCGGGTCGTTTGGAGTGCAAGACCCTGGGCTAAGATTACACAAGTCCAGGTTGCAAGGCGATGTGACATGGTCATGTTGATATACATGTCTCTTTCAGATGGATGGTTGCGACCATACCATGAGTTGTTATATGTGATCCTTCTCATTATTGGATGGCTGCGACCATACCTTGGTTTCATTATGATCCTTTCTATTGGATGGTTGCGCCCATGCCTTGGATCCATTTACATGATCTTTCTTTGGATGGTTGCGTCCATACCACGATTCATGTATCATTATTCCGAGTTTTTTGGTTATTTATATGTATCTATTCTTGCTTGCAGGTTTTTCGACTATGAACTCTGGTTCCCCACTTCCACTTATAAAGCATTTCACCCCTCACTCCATTTTGGCCTTCAAGCTTTAGGGGGCATCTGTTACACAACATTTTGTCACTGTCCCTGTACTCTTTGTCTACAATCCTGGAGGACCTCTACAATGTACCCGACATGCTTTCCCATCATGAAGAAACTCCTAGTATGTCCCTCTTCATGAGTAGAATAATTCCCCTTTGCATCATTTCCTAAGAATATTCCTTCTATCCCAGTTTACAAGGCCGACGCTACTGACCAGTTTTCTCCTCGACCGATTTACAGAGGTTAAAACTAACCCTCATGCCGATTGGATCAAATGAGCCCTTTTCCAGTCACGTAGATCTTCTTTTGGAAGGTTTTTTAAAAAAGGAGTCGAAGCTTCCATGTCTAGAAGCTTCGTAACGGAAGTCTGGTAGATAGTTGGGCCAGATAGAGCTGAGGAAATCAATTTGGGCTCCTTTCCCCTATTAGGATGGAATAACCTCAAGAGATAAGACCTTCTCCCATGATGAGAGGAACCATCTCCCATCCATCCAAGCTATATAAAACCTATGCCCCAAACAGGTTAATACCTATGCCCCAAACCAAAATAGACTTTCCTTTTGCCAAACCATTCTAGAAAATCCCTTGATCAACAATGCCACAATTCTAGGGGGAGACTTGAATTTCTCCATTGGACATGAGGAATCATGGGGGCATCACCCGCAGTTAGACCCTCTCTCTGATTAGCTGAGCTCCCTCCTAGATCAATATGGTCTTATAGATGTTCCCATGAATAAGAAGATGCCAACATGGCATAAAAGACGGACTAGAGAAGCAGCCCTTGGTAGAAGGCTTGACAGATACCTCATTCAAGAAGACCTTCTTCATTCCCTCTCCATCTTCAGGCAATGGGTGGGCTTAGGGGGGTATTTTAGATCACTCTCCCATTTACTTGGAAGTGGTTGGACCATCCAGAAAACCCAGGGCTCCTTTCCAATTTAACTCCACATGGTTAAAGGACCCTGAATATATTAAGTTGGTTGCGGATTTCCAGCAAGCCCAGCCCCCTTTCAGGGACCAAAGGAAGGTTGCTAGTTTCTGCAGCAACCTGAAACAACTTAAGAGATTAACCATTGAATGGACAAAAAGGAAAAAGGCTAGGGATGACCAATCCCTTACGGACATGGAAGCCCAGTTGGCCTCCTTAACGGATGAAAGTGGGCTTGGCTACTTATCCACCGAAGCTAAGCTACATCTCATTGATTTAAAGTCTCAGAGATCTAAGATCCTCCTAAACCGGGAAGAAACGTGGAGACTCAAAAGCAGAGCAATATGGCTCCAAGCGGGAGATGGTAACACAAAGTTCTTTCATAAATACACAAATGGAAGAAAATCCAGCAATACAATCTGGCAGATGCCCTTGGATCAGGTTCAGATAGTCAACACTCACTCTCAGCTCGCCCTTCTTGGTATCTCTCACTTCAAGCAGCTTTTCAAAGCCCCCCATGCCACTTCTATTGTTGAACTCATTAACATTGCTGGCCATTTCCCTGGGTTTGTGGAACTGGATGGGAAGGAGGACCTTATAAAACCTGTCTCCATGGGGGAATTAGAAAGCACTCTTAAGTGGTTCAATAAGGACAAAATTCTGGGACCGGATGGCTGGCCTATGGAATTCTTTATTGCTTTCTATGATATCATTGGACCAGACCTGCTTGGGGTGGTGGAAGAGAGCCGGATTCTAGGCTGCATATATGCCCCCATAAACTCTACGTTTATTGCCCTCATTCCCAAGTCAGACTCCCCAACCTCCTTCAATGACTTTCGCCCTATATCCCTCTACAACTGTCTCTACAAAATTATTGCAAAGATTATAGCAAATCGCATCAAGTCGATCCTATTTGAACACATATCTCATGAGCAATTTGCCTTCCTCCAAAATAGACATATTCATGAAGCCATTGGTTCTGCCCAAGAGGCCCTCCACTCCATTAAGCTGAAGAACCTAAAAGGGGTGGCGCTCAAAATCGACCTCTCAAAGGCCTTTGATAAGGTTTGCTGGTTATATTTAAGGATGATACTCACCAACTTGGGTTTCCCTCCGGTGTTTATCAGATGGATTATGGGATGTATTACATCAGTTTCTTTTGCAATCCTTATAAATGGGTGAGCCTCCCATTCCTTTCAAGCGAAGTGGGGAATCAGGCAGGGTTGCACCTTATGCCCCCTACTATTCCTTCTGGTAATGGAAGGCCTGAGCAGACTGATTGCTACTGAGAAGTCAGCTGGGAGACTTCGGGGCCTCAAGGTCACTAATCAATGCCTTTTAACTCATCTACTTTTTGTTGATGATATACTCATATTCCTTAATGGGGGTATTCAGGACATCATCACTCTCACAAATATATTAAAACTTTTAAGCACTGCTATAGGAATGGAAATAAATAGGGCAAAATCCATTATATCCTTCTCTGAATGCACACAACAAGAATCTCAACTAGCGCTTCAAAATTTCCCCTACCAAACCTTGCCACTGAAGAACAGTCTGAAGTACTTGGGATTCAGGATTAGAGAAGATAGTTACAAAATAGCAGATTGGACCTGGCTGATCTCAAAGGTGGAAAAAAGATTAAATATTTGGAGTCATTGCTTACTATCCAGAGTCGGAAGACTGGTGCTCATAAAAGCAGTGCTAGAAGCAACCCAAGTCTTTTGGATGTCCTTGGCCTGGATCCCACAAGGGATTATGCATAGGATCCAACGAGTCTATAGCCATTTCCTTTGGAAGGGACAGAAAGAAGGAAAGACTTTTGCGTGGGTCAAATGGAGCCAAATTACGACCCCCAAAAAATGGGGTGGTTGGGGTCTAAAGCACCTTCCCGCTTTCGCACAAGCTTTGGCTACAAAACTTGGTTGGCTTCTCCTGAAGCACAAGAGCCTTTGGTCGGAGGTGGTCATCCACAAATACATTTGTCCTAGCACAACATTGGACTGGCTAAGACGACCCACATGGAACAGGAAAGGTATATTAGTTATCTGGAGGGAAATGACCAACACCCTTCCCATCATTAAAAGGGGCCTCACTTGGAGGATTGGGAATGGTGAGTCAGTCCGGATCAGGATTGATCCTCGGATTGGCAACAGAAATTCCTACCAACTCCCATAGGAACTGATCACACTTCTAAACCACAATGGTGTCCATTTCATCACTCATCTCGGAGACCCTCATAACTCTACCATCTTCCATCAAGCATGGGATATAGGAGAGGCATGGAACATCCCAGAACAATGGAAAAGACAGTGGAGAATTTTTTGCAGACTTTAACAGAAACCCATGTGCACCTAAGAGAAGAGGAGGATGAATTGATCTAGGGATATACTAAGAATGGGCACTACTCCTCCAAGCAAGGGTATGATATCATACATGCTGATCACAAGCCCGATAGACTGATGAGCTGGTGGAGCCATCTATGGAAGTTAAAAGCCCCTCTGCGCATAAAATTACTGATGTGGAACATTATAATGGATTATACACCTACAGGAGCAAACCTTAGAAAACGAGCTTTCCCAGGCCCGACTTGGTGTGTTTTATGCCATGCTGAGGAGGAATCAAATTACCATTTATTCTTGACTTTCCCCACTTCTCAACTTCTATGGTCTCAAATCCGGCACACACTAAGTATCAAGCATTCCTGGAGTGTGGTTGATATCCCAAACACCTGGGAAAGATGGTGGGAAGCTGCAACTAAGCCGAGAACTAGGAATCTGCCGCTTCTGGTCAATTGGCACATATGGATGTGCTGAAATAACATTATTTTTAGGGGCCGGAATATAATCTGCTCTCTAATTCCACCAAAAATTTGTATGAGCTATAGGGAAATCTCGACAGATGAAAAGTTTTTAGAACTTGGAACATCACACAGGAACTGATTGACAAAGCACACCCCTGGGCATACTTTGATGGGGCTACACAAGTACAAGGATGTGGTGGAGGCATTATACTTTATCTATCTGACACACATTACTTTCACATTTGCATGGGGTTGGGGGAGGGTACAAATAATTTTGCAGAGCTGCTTACTCTCCAACATCTTTTACATTTTTCAATCCTCAAACGGTGCAGACACATACAAATTTTTGGAGATTCCAAAATAGTCATAAACTGGTTCAACAACTTAACATCATGCCATGCATATACTCTCAGAATTATTTTGGATGATATTGTTTTTCTCAAAACAAATTTTGTTCATATCTCATGCACTCATATTTATAGGGAGCGTAATGAAGGTGGGGAGAAGCTATCGAAAGAGGCAACACATCGTCCTCAAGGAGAATGGATGATCATAGAGCACACAGCTGAGTGGACCTATCAGTTCTTCCACAGACCATATATGGATCAAGAACTACGAAGGGCAGACAGACCCTAATATCATCAGTCTTTATCAGTCTTTTCACAGTTTTTCTATTATGTAATTATCACTTTTTGGCAATAGAACAACAAACACCATTGGTGAATTTTTGAATATGTAATTATTTTATAAATGTACAGCAGACATTAGCACAACCAACACAGGGTATTTTTGTAGAACTTACAGTTCATACTCTACACAGCTGACTACGGTCACAGTACTTGCATATGCCTATGGCATTTACAGCATGTAATTTTCAACAAATTAATGGAAATTACGACATTTTCTCCCCGGGAAAAAAAAAATAGACTTTCCATTGACTTATATTTATAGTTGTCCATAGGTCACTTAAGGATGTTGGCAACATGGTTGGATTGATGTCAATAAATCAACATTGATGTCAATAAGTCAACCAAGTTGTGATGTTTACAAAGGAATTGTAGGAGGATGCAGAGGTATCTAGCAAGCTAGAGCCTTATGATGATGTCTTGATGCTTGCAAAGGAAGTTAAACAGGGGATGGAGATGTCTAATAAAGTACTACAACAGTTTGATAGAGTTATGGGCAGGGAATCTTCGTAACCCACCCTTTGCTTTGAGCAACCTGCGTTATAATGCGAGTCACCTAATTTGCAGATTACATTATAGCGCACACCTTTTGCTTCAATAACTGTGTTACTCGACTTGTAGGTGAAGAAATTAAAAACCTTGCTTGCAAAATTATCGAATTGCCCTCTTGTGTGTGAGGATATCTAATGTCTATTTGATACAATCACCATTACCATCAACAAAATCCTTGGATTTACCCATGGTAATCTCAAGGAAGAAAAGTTATAAAGAGGCAAGGAGAATGATTAGTTGAATGTGCATTTTTGTGAGATCCATTGACTCTGGCACTAAGCAATAATGGCATGCATTTTATGAATTGTTTATCTGTTCTAAAATAGGTGGGAGGAAGTGTGAATGGTCATTCATCTTGGATCAAACACGTGAGTTGAAGGTTTGATAAAAAAATGTTAAGTGCTTTGTCTAATAATGTGCAAGGACCAGATCTGAATATGTAATAAGGAATTTCAGGGAAATTGGTTTAGAATTATGAATATGTGTTGATCAATCTTAATGAGTACACATAATTTATAATTGTTGGATGTGCATTGTATTCTAGTCATTGAAGGATCATCTTGTTTATGTGTGCTACGCTCTTACCGAAGGTCTCTTTAATAATATGCACACCATATACTTACTCTTCTGCTCCTTAGATATATCCAGTATGCCTTGTTAATGAGATCAATTCCTTGTGTGGTTGCAATACATTTGTAGCATTGATAAAGATTTTCTATAGAGATGTGCATGGAGATCATTTGCTTCTTGAAGATTCCATTGCAGCGATATCATGACAACATACACACTAGATTATATTGTTTGTTATGCTTATATACATTGAGTAGCAATGCAGAGTTTTTTAGTATCAAATCACTATGCATGATTGGTAAAGGTTTTGCAAAAATTGTCATAAGGGTTTTGTAGAGAATTTCATTGTTGATATTGATAACTTGTCTCACTATTGCTGAATATGAGAAGGACTTGTGTTGACTTGTTGTAGGGATCTATAGGTTGTGCACATATAAATGCGTTTGGTAAAGGTAGAGGTGTATGTGACAAAGAATTGTGTATGGAAGAGGTTGTATGCAGAGGTTAGATGAATTCACAATGTACAAATCAGAGCATAGAGATAGTTTTGATGGTGTTACAATGCTCGCAAGCTAATGTGATTTTGTAGGAGTTATTGTATAGTTTTTGAATTTGTGTAATATATGGGGGTTCCTTAGACTTATGCTCACCTACTCTTTGGATCTGTTCAGTGCATCAGGTTGATCTTGTTATTCATGGAGGTTTTTGACATAGTCTTATGTATTGGTTTGCAGAGAAGGATCTAATGTAGAAAACCCTTGTTTAGATCAACTCACAAAACTATGGTTGAATATGTATTGATTTGCTTTACACAGAGAATAAATAATGTGCATAGTTGCTTTATGCAGTTGCCATGTATCAATTTGAGACTATTGTGCTTGATTTGACAAAGGTATGGGAGAAATTGTGTGTTTGTCACAGGGGTTGAAATCTATCAATGTGCAAATAAGCAAGAGCAGAGTTTTGTGTATGACATAGTTTTGTGTCCAAAGATTATTGTGGCCAGAGATCAACATCCTGTGGATTAGAATATGGACACAATTTTTTCCTATGAAAATACTCTCCGATGACTTTCCACTTTGGATAATTGAAGATAGAGACTGAATGAAGTTATGCTTGATGTTATTATGATGATCTAGTAGAAATGTTGCAGAGTTTACATGTCAAGGCACTTATTGTAGGGGCAGTTATGTATAGTTACATGTCTTATTGATAAATATGTATTATGTTATTCTTGGTCTTAGGAGTTGATTGCACGAGGATAGATTTTTTGAGTTGCAGAGAGTTTAGTATTGAGTGGTTGTGATCATTATGCCGATGACTGTATCGAGTCAGAGTTATGAGAGGCTTGTGATATGCTAATGTATTATGAGCAAATATGCACAACGATTATGTTTTGTATGTAGAAAGTATTTTGTATTGTTGAGAGTTGTTTTGCTTCTAATTGTCAAATGATGTCTTAATGAGTATGTTGATGAAGAGTTGTGAACTTGATGTTACTAGAGTTTATGTTGGGTTTGATCAGTTATCACTAGGGTTTGTTATTATATGAATATTGATGGTTGATTGATGATGTATGTAGTCATATATCGAGGACAAAATTGTATTTGTTGTTGATTGTTGTATGAACAAGGATGACTAAGCAAATTTGGTTGTTGATCAATGATTTATTGTAGAGAGGTTTCAGTATCCTGTTATTTAGATTGAGTAGAATGTTGCATGTGGGTCCAATTTGAATATTGGATGAAGCGTAGCCTACAATATTTGAGTTGTGTTTGATTCAAGTGGATCTAGTGTGAAAGATTTTGAAACATGGTCCACAAAGAAGTATGAGGGTTGGATCCTTCAGTGAGGGAGCGGTAGCTAGTAAATTTGATCAATGAGTAGTGCCTTCCTTCCAGTGGCAGTTGGAGAAATATAGGAGGTGGTAGCCTCCAAAAAACATGAGCCTACGTACTGGTAGAAGTTTGTACTAATGCAAGATATAATAGAAGATTTTCTTTATAATAATAAGAAGAAGAAAAAGACAACAACAACAATGGTTTTTCCCAGTTGGGTTTTCCACCTAATATTTGGTGTTCTTATGTGATGATGTGATTACTGAACCATTGATGTGATTTTTGTTTATATGTTTTCATATGTTTCTCATAATTTACATAAGTTATTTGGCAATGCCTAAGTCAGTTATCCATTAACATCACAAAACAAAAGTGAAAATACTAATTGTACGAAATACTAATTCACCCCCCCCCCTAGTATTCCCAACAAGGGAACCCCTTCATCCTTTGAGGGTGTTTCCAACTCAACCTTAATCATTAATTATAATATTAAATTCACCTCCTTGTGTTCTAAGCCCATTCCTTTGGGTCAAAACCCCAAACTTTGGGTGCCTTGCCCAAAACGCTCCCTAAGGCTTTTCCACTTGGAAATACCTTCTGCGCTACCAAATTTCAACACAACAATTAAGAGTTATCCCTTGACTAAGAAAAATAGCTTGCAACCAAAGTTGAATATCAAAATTAGTCTTAGTTTGCATGAAAAAATCCCAAAGAATACTACAAAATAAAAATCAAAAGGAGAGCTAGATTTCCACCTCAATTAGATGAGCCATGCCCTTGTTGTTTGTTCCTGGGCCTGAGCTCGGAGCCAAAATTGCCTCAACATGAGCAAGATGATCTTTGATGTCAATTAGTTACAACAACATGTCCTCTAGCTTCATGGGGATTTGATCTCATCCATCTTGATGATCTAACAAAACCTTGCTAATGAGTTCCTTTAAATGCCAATATAAGTCTATCGTGTTGCCCAGTGTCCAGTATCGAAGATGTGATTTCTTCCATCAATTATGTGTTTGATCCAGGTGGATATTGATGGCCACCAGCCTATTCCACCTAGACCTCCAGTCAGTTTCATCAATTTCCTTGTTTATAGCAACATTTACTATTTTTAGCAGTTTTTTTTGGGTCCTGAACTTTCGAAGAAGTTTTGACCCCCTAAATGATGTTTTTTGAGGTCCGCAACATGCTGATAATCATAGGTAAGGGCCTGTGGCAAATCCTATAGTACTCGAAGAAATATTTCCAACGAGGTATCGTACGCGCCAAACAGAGATAATATGACCAAGTTACGACCTCGGGAAGTTGGTTGCCCAACTAACCCCAACGAGGCCCACAAACTCTTGGCGTTTCATCTCCTGGGATTAAGGTTTTGGTTGTTTAGGGTTTTCCCTTATTAGTCAATAATAAAAAGGCCCTTGAGCCTCATTGTAACACAGTTCAGAGGCATGTAGCCACCACATCTCTTCTCAGAGGTAAGCTACCATCTCCCAAGCTAGTTTATTTCCATTTTTGTATGTAAGCATATTTCAATTTTTTTATATAAATGAAATGAAGCTTCATTTCTACTACACCTTTGTGTTTATGTGTATATCTGTATTTTGTTGTGTTCCTGCATAAGTTCGGATCAGTGGTATCAGAGCGGTCTGCTCTTTCTTTGTTTTTCTATGCATGTCCCCAACAAGGTCAAGGTATAAGGAGTTAGGGCTCGAACTGGTTGAACCTTTGCAAGACCAACCTCACAAACCCTGTTGGACTTCCATGGTAGAAGAAAAGAAAGACGAGGCGGTGGGAGATTCTTTCAAAATATTACTCAAGGAAGCCCTCGAGCGACAAAGGAACGTAATGATGGATAACTTTGCCCAAATCCTTTGGAAACTACCCACAAGAAACACATCTTCATCCAAAAACCAATCTGGAGGCGCCACTTCTTTTATGGTACAAGTTAACTTTGACATTCCCATATTTGAAGGCCAGATAGATGCAAATTTCGTTGATAGATGGTTAAATATGTTGGAAGCATATTTTTCAGTTCATGACTTTTCTAATAAGGAAAAAGGTTACTTTTGCACTCCTTAAAGCCGCCCCACATGTCAAGGACTGGTGGGAAACCTACTGTGAACAAAAGGACAAGAAGGAATCCTCATTGTTTTCAGTCGCACCCACTTGGAATGCTTTTCGAGACGCCATCAAGGAACAATATTACCATGTTGGAAGCTATGAAGATAAATACACAAAGTGGACCACACTACGACAGGGAAGGGACTGAGATGTGTCAGAGTTCACAAATGTTTTCCATACCCTTCGCACAAAGCTGGGTATCAAGCATTCTAAGCAACATTTGGTACTTAAGTATCGCGACTCTCTACACAAGTACATCTAGGACGAGATGGAGTTCCTGGACATCTCCTCGCTTGGCGTCACCTATCGATACGCTGTCAAGATCGAGCAGAATTTTAAATAGAAGAAGTGATACTTTGGATCTATGAATCCAAAGCAAGGGAAATGCACCCCCAAACTGCAGAACAAAGGACAAAGCCAAGGCGGGGTAACCCAGAACAACCCGTTGAATATGCAAGCAAAGAAAAACACCACAAAGACAAAGAAGGACACAAGGAAATGGTGTGAGTTCCATAAGAGCCTCACTCACAACACAAGTGAGTGCCAAGACAAGCAATCACTGGTGGCTGAGATGAAGGCTTCCGAATCATATGCATGTTCCAACTCTGAGTCAAAAACCGATAAGGGGAATGATAAAGGGAAGAAGATTATTGATGTGAAGCCTAGTGGCACCGTTCCACCACCAAGATCCATAAGGATGAGCCTGAAGATCCAGAGGATGGAGAGTGACTCTTACACTCACAGATGTGGGTGAAGGGTTCACCACTGTAGTTCATTATCAACAACGGGAGCCAAAATAACCTCATTTTAGCAGAGGTCATGAAGCGGTTGGGCCTACCGACCACACCACACATGTAGTCGTACACGATTAGGTGGCTTCACTAAGGGTGAGATTTTCACGTTAACCAACAGTGTCGCCTTCCCTATAGTATCAAGCCATTTACAGATGAGGTATTGTGTGATGTTGCTCCTCTTGAAGTTTGTGATGGATTATTATGCCAACCATACTTGTGGAAGCGACGTGCTGTGTATGAGTTTAGGCCTCACACTGTTATTATTACTTTGGGTAATAAGTTGTACAGGATACCGGAGGTAGCACTGCCTATTGCCATTTCTTTGATCACTGTGAAGTAATGCAGTAAGATCATTTCCCAGACCGATAAATTTGTTTTCCTTATGATTCGCCCTTAGGGAAAGAAGAATATTGTTGCCACGACCTCTAGACAAGGCTCCTCCGCATGACAACAATAGATGGATAAGGTTGTGGAGGAGTACACAGACATTTTTACCTCACCCACAGGAATACCTCAACACTATCAAGTCAAGCACTCCATCTATCTGACCCTGGGCGTGCTACTACCCAATGGATCGATTTATCGACGCTCTATTGTGGAAAATGATGAAATCAAGAGGTATATTCACGAGTTATTGCAAAAAGAGCACATAATACCAAGTTCATCATCCCATGGGAGCCCGATCGTGTTGTTACAGAAGAAGGATGGGACATGGAGACTTTGTATTGACTATCAGATGTTGAACAAGATCACTATTCAGAATAGGTATCCAATCCCACATATTGGTGACCTTCTTGACCAACTCAAGGGGGCCAAACATTTTAGCAATATTGACTTGAAGTCCGGTTATCACCAGGTACTGATAAAACCCTCCGATGTGTGGAAGACTACCTTACAATCCAAGCAGGACCTTTTCGAATGGCCGATCATGCCTTTTAAGTTGATGAATGCCCCCCACAACCTTCATGAGGTTGATGGACGACATCTTGCAACCCTTCACCAACTCACTTGTGGTGGTATATTTGGATGACATTCTGATATTTAATGAAAGTTGGGAAGAGCACCTCCACTATATTCGACAGGTCATCCAATTTGGAGAAATGCACTTTTGGTATGACTCAGGTTCAATATCTAGGGTACATTATTGATGAGAAGGGTGTGCATGTGGACCTAAACAAGATACAAGTCATTCAAGATTGGCCAACCCCAAACACTCTAACAGAGCTCCATAACTTTCTAGGCCTTCCCAACTTCTACCGCAGGTTCGTGTTGGGGTTCTCTCATATCACTTGGCCTTTGAGTCATGTCACCAAGGGAGGAACGAAAGCAAAGTTCTTTTGGTCCAAATCCCAACAAAATGCGTTTGCTGAGTTGAAGTATCACCTATACTCTGCACGAGTGCTCACATTACCAGACCTACAACAACCATTTGAGATCGAGACAAATGCCTCTAACTATGATATTGGTGTAGTTCTTACTCAGCAAGGGCATCCAATGGCATAACACAGCGAGACACTTTTAGACACAGTCTGAAAGTATCCCACATATGACAAAGAGAAGTATTCCATTGTGTAGGTCTGTCGACAATGGAAGAATTACGTTATGGGGAAGGAAACAATCATCCACACAGACCACCAACCCATTTAGTTCATACAAACACGTGGGAAGTTGCAAAATGATTGCCATCAGAATTGGTCCAGATACCTACAACAGTTCCATTTGAACATTAAGTACAAGAAGGACAACACCGAAAATGTTGCAGACTACCTCAGCAGACCTCTAATCATGGCAATGACCACTGTGCTCAACTCTTGTGGGAATGAGACTATGGGGTGGACGCATCTTTACAAGAGCGACCCATAATTTGACAACACATACCAGTCCCTCCTGGATGGCAAGAAAGTTCTAAATTTTCATCTCCAGGATGCACTGTTATGCCACCTGGGACACCACTGTCTTCCTTCAAGCGAGCATTTCAAGATGATTTGGGAGGCACACTACGGTCGGGTCACTGGACATTTCGAGGTAGAGAAAATAGTGGAAGTTTTGCAGAAGTATTTTTATTGGTCGAACCTTCGACAAGATGTTGGGAAATATACTAGATCTCACACTTCTTACGCCATTGCCAAACCAACCATCAAGAAGCAAGGCCTATATACTCATTTTTCTACTCCTAGTTTACCTTGGGAATCCATCTCCATGGATTACATGTAGAGCCTTCCTTCTACTAAGCATGGCAACAACTGTGTTTACGTGGTCGTCGATAAATTCTCTAAGATGGCCATTATGGTGACCTGCAAGAAGAGTATCACAACAGAAGCCACTGCTAAGCTCTTCTTTGAACGAGTGGGTACACTTTGGGATCCCACAGTCCATTATCTCAGATTAGGACAATAGTTTCCTAAGTACATTTTGGTCAAGTCTATAGTCGATGTTGGATACCAAGCTCAGTAAGTCCACGACTTTCCACCCCCAAATTGATAGCCAAACATACGTCGCCAACAGGATTATTGTACACATTATGCACATGTATAACTCGAAGCATCCACGCACATGGGTTTAAAGCCTTCCTTATGTCCTACATAGCTACAACAGAGCTCTCCATAACTCAATTGGCCACAACCTCTTTTAGGTGGGATTGGGATTCCAACCACTATGTCCCATTGATGTGGCCATACCATTTGCAGCTACTCAAGCAGATTCAACTCATGTCTAGTCCGAAGTTGACATGGCTAACAACTTCATTGATCTCATTCAGCACATCCACTAGTAGGTCCATGACATATTGGACAAAGCCAATGCTAATTACAAGCAATGACCTGATCAACATTGGTGCCACACAAATTCCAGGTGGGTGACAAAGTTTGGCTACATTTGCAGAAAGAACGCCTCGCTGGACCCCACTGCAAGCTTCACCCACTCCGATATGGGACATACACAATCACCAACGCTGTAGGGGACAATGCCTTGGAGCTTAACATTCCACCGTTCCTTGGCTTGCATTGAATATTCAACGTGGACCGTCGTCGACCATACTTTCAACCATTGCCAGATACATCCGACATTGCATAACAACTCACACCAACTAAGTTAAACCCAGACTACATGGAACATGCCACAACTAATCAGATCATGGCCATGTAGATCAAGGACACTCGCCAACAGAGGATACAACTATATTGAGTTTTCAAAGCGAGCCAACTCCTTCACTAGGGCAAGTGGTTCACTAGGGACCAGGTTCAATAGAATTTTCCTCACCTCATGGAGGATATGCACGCAATGGGGACCATTGCTTCCTAAGGAGGGAGGAATGATCTAGGTGGATAGTGGTGGCCACCTGCCTATTCTACTTAGACCTCTAGTCTGTTTCATCGGTTTTCTTGTTTATAGCAGCATTTATTATTTTTAACATTTTTTCGGGCCCTAAACTTCCATAGCATTTTGACCCCCTAAACGACATTTCTTGAGGCCCACAACAATCAATTCCTATCGTAGTTGGAGAGATCTTTCCAACGAGTTATCGCACGTGCCAAACAGAGAGAATATGACCAAGTTACAACCCCAGGAAGTTGGCTACCAACTAACCCCAGCGGGGCCCACAAACTCTTGGCGTTCCCTCTCCCGGGCTTAGGGTTTTGGTTGTTTATGGTTTTCCCTTGTTGTTCAATAATAAAAAGGCCCTTGAGCCACATTGTAACACAGTTCAGAGCCATGTAACCGCCACAACTCTTCTCAAAGATAAGCTACCATCGCTCGAGCTAGTTTATTTCCATTTCTGTATGTAAGCATATCTCATTTCTTTGATATTAATGAAATGAAGTTTTATTTCCATTGCATCTTTGTGTTTATGTGTATATCTATATTTTGTTGCATTCATGCATAAGTCTGAATCAATGTTTGTGAAGCTTTGTTGCTCTTCTCCAACAACCCCCTCCACAACATTAAACTCGCTCTACACCTCAAGAGGGGGGTTTGGTTGTGGCAGAGTCGAGTAGACAATTCAACTCCAAACTTAGCATGAGAACCCCCCAAAGAGCCACATTTCCCTCCTCCTTGTCGATATCTGACTCTTTGATGGGTCATGCAGATAGAGGGAAGGAAGCAATGCGTAGGGTTAACGGACCAAAGATCTAAAGGCTAGAGAGAATGTAGTGAAGAGAAAACTTTTAGACCACTTGAGCAAGATAAAAACTTTGAAACCTCAGGCAAAGAGCTCAAATCCCATGCAACATCAAACTCTAGGCTTGGGAGGAAGGAGTTCAAGGGGTTGACATGGAGGGCGTGCTAAGAAAGGAGGGTCACAAAGAAACTTCATGCCTAAGAAGGAAAAAAAACACTAAGGACATAGAATCAGGAGGAACATCATAGAACTAAAAACCTCCACGAATTACCTCCTTGTGAATTCTCTCGAGGCAAGATCTACTCAAGTGGCAGGATGGTGTGTGTTCATTTGCCTTAATGTGAACGTAAGTTAAAGTAGGTTATTTTCTTGTGGCGACGGTGATCCAACCATGTTTGATTGAGTTATTTCCTGCGACAACAACAATCTGGATCCGTGCTACCTCAAAACTTACACTAAACCCCATGAGAAAATTTCCATATAATATATTAATTCATCCATATTGACATAATTAAACATTTTATATTATAAAATATTCTGTGAAGCTTCAAAATAAATGCTCCCAGCTTCTTGACAAACCCCTCGCTAAATAGATTATCCCAAGAGCTAGCTACCAACATATCTGCATAACTTTCCCTGTCTTCTTTAAAGGCATCACATTCTAAAATGAAACTTTTTTATGTTTCCACTTTTCCGGAAGAACAAAAAATGCATACTCTTTCCTCCCACACTTCCTTTGGCCTTTTCCAGTGCCCTGTTTCACAACAGAGTTGATGAGAATTATTCCTTAACCGAGCAATAAGAATTTTGGCTCTCCAATAGATATTGGCCTCTATGTATGCTTTTGATGACTATGAGTGGGATTAAACACTTCAGCATAGTAATTTTTCTTTCTTCCTAGCTCCTTATCCCAAGTACGCTTGTGGAACTTTTCCATAACGAAAACTTGTATCTCTTTGTTGTTTATGGGACACGCGTTCAAGCAAATACCCCATTTACTAAACCATATGGTATTTTGTTGCATCCAAGTTTTTTTGCTCTTGCACAATCTATCATTAAAGACAACCTTAGGCCATCTACCCTCTTCCATTTGCTAAATTTTTTTAAATACCTTATGACTCGCACCATAGCAATTGGTTCGATATGAGCAGTCCCTGTTTCACTTAACAAGGTATCATAAGGAACTGCACTTTTAATCTTAAATTTGTTTGTAATCAAATGCTTTTGAATTTTCTCAATTTGTCTCCACTTCATGTCGGATGTATTGCTAGCCCATAGTTCACAACCATAGAGAATCACAGGAATCACTAGAAGCCCAAAAAGGATTTGAGTGGTTTTCCAGTCCCATAACTCTAGCATACAATGCTTTCCAACCCCCCAAAATTCTTTTCTTTCTACAACCATTCCAACTTAGATTTTTGTTGAAGTCAATTCCAAGGTATTTGTAATCCACAACTTCTTCCAGAATATTGCCTTCAAAGTAGAACTTATGTTGGTTATGTTTCCTTTTCTTAGAGAACACCACTACTTTCGTTTTGCTGATACTGACTTGCATCCCCACACTTTTACAAAAATGCTCAAATGATAGTAAGTGATCTTGCAAACCAAGAGCCAATTTAGAAATCAGAATAAGGTCATCTGCATACAAGAGAAGCCTTATAATAAACTTGCCCAAATAAGTACCATCGCCCCCTTGAGAATTTAACCACTCCTCAAGTTTGTCGATATATAAACCAAAAAGGGTAGGAGACAGTGGGCAACCTTGCTTGACACCGATATCGCTTCTAAAACTTTCAGAAATGCCTGCTGAAGTTCTAATTTTGACTTTCACCTCTTCATACAGCTTATGCACAATTTCTCTCAAACGTTTAGGAACCCCAAGTTCCTCCATTCTGTGCCAAAGCTTATCCCTAAGAACCGAGTCAAACACTTTTATGAAATCAACAAAGCAACAAAATACTTCTTCCTTTTTCTCCCAAACTTTTTCAATGATGTGCCTTAAAGTTATACAATGATCCACTGTGGAATGTTTAGGTCTAAAACCTGCTTGCCCTTTAGCACGCTTATCTCTTTCTTCTGCCCACTTGCTAATTTTTTTCTCTAACATGCTTCCAAATAGCTTTGCAAACAAAGGGTTTATCATGATGGTCCTGTAATTGGAGGGATTATTGGCGTTGCCAGACTAGTTGTCTAATATGTGGGGAGCCCTTGTTGTATAATGTTGTTGAAGATTTTTGTAATGTGAGGTGCAAGAATCTTTGAGCCCCCCTTTCGATATTCTGCTTGGAGTTCGGCTAAGTCTTTTGCTTTTCCAACACCCAACTTCTTGATACTCATCTCTACCTCTTGTACCATGAAGAGTTTAGTATCAGTGTTGACCAAGGGGGGAGGGTCAACCTTGGGAACCTTCTCATAGAGTTGTCTTGCATAGTCAAACCATTTGGAAGTTGTAATATTATTTCCAATTTGTATATTTTTCGGTAGGAGCTCCCTCCAAAATAATTTGGGATTGTTTTCCCCAAGGAAGATTAGTTCTTCCCTCTTTGAAACCATGAAATCGACCTTTTTCTTGCTTAATAATTGGTTGTAAGCTTTGAGCTTTATGTTATCCTGGTTTGACTCTTTCTACATTCTCCTTGCCTTTTTGCATTCCCTGTCAAACCAAGCATTAATCGGAAAACAATTTGTTTCAAACTTCTTAATTTTTGCTCTTTTGCACTTTGCAAGTGCACATTGAATTAAATGTGTTAATTGATGACTATGAAGGCTGTGAATTGTAATTTTCTCCTTCTCGAAGAGCCTCTCTAGCGTCATTTTGAAGGTATTACAATTTTATGGGGACAAAAGAATTCTGCCCTGTGAGGGATTTGTTGGGCGTGTTGAGTTTTAAACGATAATTGTTTCTTTCCAATCCAAGAGAAACATAAATGAATTGGCTTGTGATCCGATTTCAAGTCCCACAGCTGATCTCCAATCAAAACTTCCTCCATCTTCTCACACAAACCATGCGAGCAAATTACATAATCTACCACACTTGCTCCATTGTAAGTATTGCAAGTGAAATTACCAGACTTTGCTCATCTAGTCAAGCCATTACAAATGACTAAATCAAAGGCCCCACATAGAGTAAGCAATTGTTCACCAAAGAGATTGCAGCCCTTGTCCTCTGAAAATCTTTCCCACTGATGATTACTTTCTTTTGTAAGCCAAATAGGGTCACAATCATCTTTACAACAAAGAATGCTAGCTTGCTCACTTCCAGTCCTAGCATTGAAATCACCCACTATAAGGAATTCACCTAGCTGCGAATATGTTGCAATATCCACTTCTAAGCCTGAAAATGGATCTTTGTGGTCAAGCCCTCTACCTTTGTAGATTTTTGAAACCTGCAGCGCAAAATAGCATGCTGTAATTCTGATGTGGTTTCCATTTTCTGATATTTTAAACCAAATGAATTGCTTATTTGAGTCTTCTTTTTCTAACCGAATGAGACGACCTTCTTTCTCCCTTCCTAAAATCATGATACCCCTATGCCCTTTGCCATTCCCTGCTGCCTTGTTTGACACTGTCATCCTCTAATATCCTTTAAACAAAGGTGTCTTGCACCCTTCATGCTCATGTGTTTCTATGAGGCAAATTATGTCTCTATCTTCTGCAATATGCCCTAACCCAGGTCTACGTATCCATGGGTAACTAATCCGGATCTTGGGGGGAGGCCCCCAGGATCTAAAAGATTGAAATGGATCTTGTGGGGGAGGCCCCCAATATCTAAAGAATTGCAATGCTAGAAAGAAAATGACAGAACACACAGTAAATAAAACCACAAAGAAACTTTTATTTAAAACCAATAATAACTATAAAGGCTACATTGTGGCGGATTATCTGTCCTTTTACAAAATGCGACTTGTTACTTATATTATTTTTCAGTTACAATACCACGGGTCAATTCCATGGGTGAATGAATAGCATGGGTGGATGTCACAATACCACGGTTCAATTCCATGGGTGAATGAATACCATGGGTGGATGTCACAATACCACAGGTCAATTCCATGGGCGAATGATTACCATGGGTGTATGTCACAATACCATGGGTGAATGAATACCATGGGTGGATGTCACAATACCATCGACAAATACCATGGGTGGATGTTACTTACAATACCATGGGTAAATTCCATGGGTGGATGAATACCATGGGTTGATGACATTTCCATTTGGATCATTTCTCCCTCCTTAAGAAGCAATGGTTCCCATTGCGTGAAGTTCCCTCCTGCAAAGCCTTTGTTGAATATTGAGAGCCACTGAAGAGAATGGTTTTATGTGGTTAACCCATAACCATGATGAACAAAGATCCGAAGATAGAGATACCCTGTAATGCTTATGACCAATTGTGATACTGATAGTGTGCGGCCTAGCAAATGGACTTCGATGAAGTGTGGGTTTGTGAATGACCCATAACCATCACAAACGAAGATCTGAGGATAGAGACACCCTATAATGCTTGTGACCAATTGTGATACTAACAGTGTGCGGCCTAGCACATGGACTTCGATAACAAGGATTTTGTGCAGTTGACCCATAACCATGATGTTGGTTGTTGATAAAGTAGCAGGTGCCTACATAGCCTGGGACGGGAGGGCATGTCTCCAAATAACCCAAGCTGAATGCTGCTATGCTGAAACTGATGAATCTGAAGCAAGTGCGTATTAAAGTGAGGTGGGAGGGCACGTCTCCAACGGGAACCCGCTCTGAATGTTGCTCAAGAATTAAAATGGACATAACTCAGTCAATATAACTCAGAATATTTATTATAACCTATTTTTGGAAGAATAAGGACCATTTTGCATCTTCCCATGTGTTGGAAATCCTTATTTGGACACCCTAGAATCTCTGATTCGTGCTGCAATTTTTTCCGCCATCACAAAAGTTCTGAAAAAATAGTTGATTTTAAATGAGTGATATCTCCCACATCCGAACTCCGATTCGACCCATTTTTTTTTTTGAAATTGGGTGATTTTTCAAGAGGAGCTCAGATCTACAATCCTTTTTCTGAAATTATACACAAAAACTTCAAAAAATGATAGGAGAGTCACCGTCTACCAGTTGTCGTAAAAAATAAAAATAAAAATAAAAATAAAAATAAAAATAAAAATAAAAATAAAAATAAAATAAAAATAAAAATAAAAAATAAAATAAAAATAATAATAATAATAATAATAATAATAATAATAAATAAATAAATAAAAATAAAAATAAATAAATACAAAAAGATCTAACTGATAGCTCTTTCGATATAAATTTACATTTGACCTTTAGGGATCTCGGAACTGCAATGGCACCGCGCACTAGGGTTCACAACGCAGCTGCACACGCAGAGGACGGATCTCCTCAGAATCTGCAGTTAGTTGGGTTTCCCTGCGATCAACTGTGCGGCACATGGAAGAATCACCAGGCAACGTTTCCCGCTTTCGCTCCCGCGATTGACCTCCTAGACGGGGCACCGACAACCCTCACGCAGATCCCCTTGAACAAGATATTTGGTATACGGAAAAACCCCTGCCCCCGTTTGGCTGGATGGGTGCACAGTACCCAGATCAGGGATCTCGCAGCAGATCCAAAACACGATTGCAAGGGCGTAATGGAACACAAAAACGACAAAGCACCTGGAACTGGTACACGCAGATCGCACGACATCCTTATTGGATGCTTTGGATCTGCTAAGGCAGCACCTGGAAAATGGCTATTTGGAGGGGTCCGATTCTCTTACACAATGGACCGAGAGATAAACCCTGGATATGTCATTCTTCCGCCAGATCTGGCTTACAAACCAGTGAACCAGGAACTGGATAGGGTAGATCCATCTGGATTCAAAGAGGAACAACCAGATCCAACAAAATGAGGTTTCCTCAGGACCAATCTACTCCGCAAGGACGTAGGCCCGATCCAGATTTTCATCAAATCGATTGGGGGCAAACACTTCTGCATGCAGCTCAGTAAAGGAATGAGCATCCACGCGTTAAAAAAAGAGATCCAGAGTCACCTTGGAACCCCAGCACAACATCAAAACCTCATATATTTAGGCTACAGTCAGCAGGACAACCAAACACTACAACACTATGGCATTGCCAAGGATTCAACCATTATTCTTAATCTCCTACTGAGAGGTGGAAGCACAGGAACCAGCTCTAAAAATGCAAGCTCCTTTCGGGATGCAGTGAGGGGGGGGGGGGGGGGGAAATGAAAAATAAAGCAGCTCCACCATCAGAGCTACCAGGACCCTACATTGTTGAACAAAAACCAGAATCACCAACGCTACTAGTCTCCATGCCAGAGGTAACCAGTCTATACTCTGATCTATCTAAAAGTGCAGTTATTTGTAGATTTAATGGTTTCTGGCCAAAATCAGATGCCCTGCACCAGTGGATCTATACAACATGGACTACAAACTGTGAAATTTACCTATGCCCCAAAGGGTACTTCATAGTTAGATTCAACACAGAACAAGAACGAGACAGCATTATCAAACAGGGGCCTTGATTCTGGGGTAGTGCTGGCCTTTTTCTCACCCCCTGGTTTTCTGATTTCGACGCCAACACAATGAAAGTCTCAACGATGCCTGTGTGGGTAAGGCTACATGGCCTTCTTCTACACTTTTGGCATAAAAAAGTATTAGCTGCAATTGGGAACACCCTAGGGAAATACCTAAAAATGGACGAAGACAGAGCTATCAGGGGAATATTCACATTCGCCAGAATATGTGTAGAAGTGGATTTGAGTCAGGGACTACCTGACAATATCACACTGAACTTCAATAATTCATAATGGATACAACAACTAGACTATGAGAACACAACGTTCCGGTGCAGGGGATGCATGCAAACAGGGCACCTCCAATATGATTGCCCATCTGCTCGAAAGGACCCCAGGAGAACCAAGAAACAGCAGAAAAAGCCTAAAGGCTGGCAGCACACCAACCCATTGGAAGAAGAAGACATCAATGAGGAGCCTACAGAGACCCAAATAGAACCTGCTTATCAAATGAGACAAACATATACACAGGGAGAGAATGCTCCAACTACTCACTTGGGGACACACTATACAAATCTGCAACAAGAGCCACAAATCGAAATAAGCGGCACCAAACGAACCCATGGATCAGAGGGCTCAGAATCAGACAAAGAACTTCAACTGATCCCAATGGAAAATCAGCTAACCATTATTACTCCCACTCTCGACACTGGTGGTTGGCGCCGTGTGGAGAAGAAGAAGGGTAGAAAAGTTTAGTCATGCTAGATCAGCTTTCATATTCTCTTTTATTTTCTCTATTTCTGTAGCTTCCTGTCATTACAGGAACAATCATCTGCTATTTTGTGTATTTTTCTTTGCTCGCTGCTTGTCAATACAAGAACAACCATCTGAATATGCCCCAGGCATCTACAAAATGTAATTTTATCAATTTGAATAAAATTACGATTTTTTTCTACGGGAAAAAAAAAAATACAAAAAAAATGAAAAAAGAAAAATTCTTCTTGCTTGGCCCAAGAAAGTGCTCTGTGGAGGTCGTCGTGCGTGCCTGAAGTTTGTTGAATATTGCTGCAAAAATTTGAAACTGAAATATGCATGAAACCCTTATCCCCATGGAATCGTAACGTGCTCTGATACAACTGATTCAGATCTTGGGGGGAGGCCCCCAAGATCTAAAAGATTGAAATGGATCTTGTGGGGGAGGCCCCCAAGATCTGAAGAATTGCAATCCTAGAAAGAAAATGACAAAAAACACAGTAAATAAAACCACAAAGAAACTTTTTATTAAAACCGATAATAACTATAAAGGCTACATTGTGGCGGACCATCTGTCCTTTTACAAAATGCGACTTGTTACTTATAATATTTTTCAGTTACAATACCACGGGTCAATTCCATGGGCAAATGATTACCATGGGTGGATGTCACAATACCACGGGTCAATTCCATGGGTGAATGAATACCATGGGTGGATCATACCATAATACCATGGGTGGATGTAAAATACATGGGTGGATAAATACCATGAGTGGACGCCACTTACAATACCATAGGTAAATTCCATGGGTGGATGAATACCATGGGTTGATGCCATTTTCCATTTGGATCAGTAACCTTTGCAATTCCAACAAAATAATCTTAAGGGAACCTGAGTATGACTTGATTGTTATTTATTTTGACATCCAAGACTCACATTTGAGTCTTCGTCCCTACTTTCCCATACTAACCTTGCTTTCTGGTTTCTTGTTGAAGAGTTTGTTGCCTCTTCTTTATTACCATCTTGCTGTTCTGTTTTGGAAGGAGGTCCTGTTATCACCCCAAGAAACTCTCCTAGGTTGTATTTTAGAGGTGCTTGGGAACATTACAAACTCAACGAAATGTTGGAAATGGATGAATGGAAGATATGATGCTTGTCCAAGCCAGATAACCACTTCTACTATGCTTAACTCCAGACATGGGTGAACACCCTCAGACTACAAGGATTTAAACCACCAGTTACTCACAATTTGAGGATTAGGTGAACATGGAGAATACTGACCACACCAGCAGATGCATAGGACCCTGTGATGGCCGGCTACAGCTAGTAAAGAAGTCTGCAAATCTATTTCCTAATGCACAGACAGGATGACAGCTCTCTGGCATTAAGTAAACAGAAACCTGCATAACACATTCAGTGATACATACTAGACTTCAACACAGAGGTGGGATGACAGCCCCTCTCATGCTAAATATCAAGAGCACATGAACAAATGCATAACAGGCACAACCTAGAATAGAGTAGAAATGGAAAGTGAGCAATTAACAACAAAAGAAGCTTGTATTAACTGAAAATGAAGACCAGACGCTGCAAGAATCAAAGTAGTTATAGTCTCCAGAAGTTGAACCTTACATCAAAACAACAACCATCAACCGTGATTACATCTCTGTTCAGGGTATATATAGAGTTTGATTACAAAGGTATTTTGCTATTCCAAGCGTGGAGGGGTCATAATCGACCACCAATCGCTTTAACTGTCTAATGGAGTATTTAGTAAAATTTGCCTGCTACCATGAATGAATTTGATCTTTTTCGGATGCTCTATTGTCATTCTCGAGCAAGTGGAGTGTTGACTAAAAGAAGCTCCATAATTGATAAATGCATTTAACTGCTCGAGGCTTGTCCTTTCCTTCTTGGCCATGCTGTTTGTTGAATGCGGTGGTTGAAGATTAACTGCGCAAAGTACTGGTAGGTGATCTCCTTTGTCCTTCGACGGCACAGAACAGGCTATGGACACGGACAATATGGCGGAGGCATGGTGGAGAAAGATCAACCGTTGAATTGCGTGAATCGACGGCAGAGAGCACTTGATAAGGAGTATCAGGAGTGAGCGGGGTAAACGAGGGCCGTCAAATCTTGTACGAGCAGATCTAACAGTGATCGGGGGCGGAAGCTGCACGAAGTTTATCGGGCGGGGAGAGCAGGGCTAAGCGGTAAGCGGTATTCCCCGCACCGCTTTCGAAGGATGGCGGTATTCGTACAACGGACGCGCGATCACAATCATCGCGCGACACGTGGCGGATTTGACGAGGACAAAACCACTTTCCCTGTGGGTTAATGCGTGGGTAGTTCGCGGGATCGTGAGGAGCGACTGTCGTCTGATTGTGGCGGAGTTGATCGGACGACGCAGGTTTGATCGTGCAGGTGAAAAAGTCAACGATCGCGATTAAGGTGGAGGGTTATATGGGCGCGGGTTTGTGGGTTAAGTGCCCGAGGCTTAAGGAAAAGGGGCTTATGCGGGACTACAGAGGTAAAATGGACTAGGTTGGATTTAGGAGGGTTTAAACGGGGAATGGAGAGGTTTTGGGAGGAAAAAAAAGGGAAATGAAGGAGGAGAAAACGGAGGCAGTGAGGTGAAAGGGAGTAGGCGACTGATGTGAGCTTTTTTTAAGCACAAACAACACGGCTAAGCTGTCTTTGACCCAACAAATGCCGAAGTATGTAGCAGAGCTAACACTGGCTCCTTCTGGGGATGAGATCCTCCCTGTGAGGTCTCAAGAACTGCAGACCAATGCCTTCATACAAAACAAGCTTAAAAATATTGCCTAGTATTCCATTGGGCATGGAGTCTAATTAAGTCTATGCTAAAACCTGCAAAAGAACATGCTTATAATTGTTAAGGCTCGGAAACCTTAAACATAAATCCTCAAAAACTGGCCATCTACTGGGCCACCAAAATTGTTTCCCCTCCTCTCGGCCCGTTCATCATAGATCTGCAAAATTGGGTTGATTTGATCCTCTACCTCAAAGAGTTTAGGGCATTTGACCTTATCTGGTAGATATGGATCAAATTTCATCCCCTTTCTGTATGCTCTCCTCCTTGGACGTTCTTCATGGGAGCCTTTGTACACCTGCTGAATAACCATGGTTGCTGTGTACTTCTCTGTGTCATTTGTGGTCTGCACAACTAATATGAATGGTGAACCAATGTATTCTTGTGTGGGGGACACAAAGACATCATCTGATACTTCATTTTTCTTAGAACAGTCCACATCCAAGGAGTAGTCCCAAAACTGCGCACCCTCTTCCTCTGTCATCTGGCAATCTACCCTTTCAAGCTCTGTGGAGGCCAACTGGGCAGGCATCAGGATATCAAGACAGATATTATCCATATCAGCCTTGAGCATTGAATTTTGTCCTGCCTCAGTGTTCAGGGGGCAACTATGAGGGATCCTCTTTTGAGCAGACAAAGAAACATAAGATGATGGGGAGCTTTCTTCTCCCTTATTGATCACTGGGCAGGGGACAAAAGCAGGTTGGCTAATTTGCAGATCTGCATAGTCATTGGAAGATGGGCTAGCTTTAGGCTCAGCTTCTTTGAGGATGGGAGGACATGCTGCTGGTTGCTTCTGCTGATAAGCTTGTTGTTCTGCAGGTACAACAAACTCACGAGCAGTGCCTCTAGATAATGCTTTCTCATAAGCAGCCCTGGTTAAAAAAGGAGCACAACCCTTATCTTCCAAACCATGAACCTCCTCCTCTTCTTCAGACTGCTCTTCCTCCATGACTATACTCTGAAAAAGGGTTTTCACCCTTTGATCTTCGTTTGCATTTTTGCTTCTCTGCAAAATCTGCAACTGTTCCTTTGCTCCTTTATATGGATTTGAAATTGAAAGAGTAAAGGTATTAGGAGCTCCTGCTTCCTCAGAATACTGCTCAGCTTTTAATTTGGAAACTTCAGAGGCTAATAATTCTATCATCCTAGCCATTTTATCGATCTCAAGATCTGAGGATGATGAGGACTCACCCCCTGTCTTCTCCTTTCAGCATCACCTTCGAGTCTTTCTGCAGCCATGATGTTTGATTCTACTTCAAAGGCTGCATCTTGCATATCAGCCAAAGAAGCACATCTTCTTTCTCTTAACAGCAGGCAGAACTGAGAATCGAAGGCATGGGCATAAGTAAGCATAGCAGAAGTAGGGGTAGGTTTCACTTTAGCTGGCATTCTGTTGTACATATGGTTGAATCTGATGTTGAAATTAGACAGCAACTCACCATCTTCCCTTTGCAAGTTCCCAAACTCAGTATGATAACAGAGCAGATCTTTCTTATTCCCCCAATGCTTTAGGAACACATCATCTAAGGCCTCAATGTCTGCTATAGACCTAGGGGCTAATTCTCTGAACCATTTTCTAGCTTCTCCTTCTAGGCTTTGGACAAAAACCCTCATCCACACATCCTCTTCATTATTATCCAGGTTGTCAGCATAACAATAAAAAGACTCTAGATGCTCTTCAACAGTTACTCCTTCTGTATTCCTGATAATCTCCTGCAGGCATGGCATTTAAAGGAACAGGAAAGACCAAAGGTCCATACCTAGCAGCAACGATTCTTTCTATCTTTGTGAGGGCTTGTTGACCTGCCATGACTGGAGTTAGGTGTAAGGATAATGGTAGACTGAGTGGTATGAAGCAATGTAATGGATGACAGAAACAGAGGAATATGATGGACTGTATGGGATGCTTTCTTTGGACTGAGATCCGAAAGGGAAATGAATGAACAGGAGCTTTATGAATCTCTGAAGGTGATTTTTCACTAGCAGAGATACATGGGACTTTTAAGGCTTACCTGATCCTGATGCTCCTTTCTACGATGTTTTCTTCTGCTTAACGATCTTTTCAGGATTGGGCACTGGGTCAGCTGGTGATTTCTAAAGATTTCTCCGAGCATGCCTCACAAACTGAGCCAGGACTATAACGTGGATTCGCCAAAGGTTGGTCTTCCTCCAGTGGAGTCGCCAGATAGATGATTACAACCAGAAATGTGCCCAAACCTTGTCTATCATCAAAATCTGGAACTGTGTCGTCCTCCCAGGGAAGCTGAGCTTCAATCTCCTCTCCTCGGCAACGACGCCAATTAATGTTATCACCCCAAGAAACTCTCCTAGGTTGTATTTCAGAGATGCTCAGGAACATTACAAACTCAACAAAATGTTGGAAATGTATGAATGGAAGATATGATGCTTGTCCAAGCCATATAACCACTTCTACTATGCTCAACTCCAGACATGGGTGAACACCCTCAGACTACAAGGCTTTAAACCACCAATTACTCATAGTTTGAGGATTAGGTGAACATGGAGAATACTGACTACACCAACAGATGCACAGGATCCTGTGATGGCCGACTGCAACCAGTAAAGAGGTCTGCAAATCTATTTCCTAATGCACAGATAAGATGACAACTCTCTGGCATTAAGTAAACATAAACTTGCACAACGCATTCAGTGATACATAATAAACTTCAACACAGAGGTGGGATGACAACCCCTCTCATGCTAAATATCAAGAGCACATGAACAAATGCATAACAGGCACAACCTATAACAGAGTAGAAATGGAAAGTGAGCAATTAACAACAAAAGAAGCTTGTATTAGCTGAAAATGAAGACCAGACGCTGCAAGTATCAAAGTAGTTATAGTCTCCAGAAGTTGAACCTTACATCAAAACAACAACCATCAACCCTGATTACATCTCTGTTCAGGGTATATATAGAGTTTGATTACAAAGGTATTTTTCTATTCCAAGCATGGAGGGGTCATAATCGACCACCAACCGCTTTAACTGTTTGATGGAGTCTTTAGTAAAATTTGCCTGCTACCATGAATGAATTTGATATGTTTGGATGCTCTGTTGTCCTTCTCGAGCAGGTGGAGTGTTGACTAAAAGAAGCTCCATAACTGATAAATGCATTTAACTGCTCGAGGCTTGTCCTTTCCTTCTCGACCATGCTGTTTGTTGAATGCTGTGGTTGAAGATTAACTGCGCAAAGTACTGGTAGGTGATCGCCTTTGTCCTTCGGCGACACAGAACAGGCTATGGATAAGGACAATATGGTAGAGGCATGGTGGAGAAAGATCAACCGTTGAATTGCGTGAATCGACGACGGAGAGCGCTTGATAAGGAGTATCGGGAGGTATGTGAGTGGGGTAAACGAGGGCCGTCGGATCTTATACGGGCAGATCCAACGGTGATCGGGGGCGGAAGCTGCACAGAGTTTATCGGGTGGGGAGAGCAGGGCTAAGCGGTAAGCAGTATTCCCCGCACCGCTTTCGGAGGATGGCGGTATTCGTACAACGGGCGCGCGATCACAATCATCGCGCGACATGTGGCGGATGTGACGGGGCTAAAACTGCTTTCCTCGCGGGTTAATGCGCGGGTAGTTCGCGGGATCGGGAGGAGCGACTGCTGTCCGATCGTGGCGGAGTTGATCAGACAACGCGGGTTTGATCACGCAGGTGAAAAAGTCAACGACCGCGATTAAGGTGGAGGGTTATATGGGCGCGAGTTCGTGGGTTAAGCGTCCGGGGCTTAAGGAAAAGGGGCTTATGCAGGACTACAGAGGTAAAATGGACTTTGTTGGATTTAGGAGGGTTTAAATGGGGAATGGAGAGGTTTTGGGAGGAAAAAAAAAAGAGATAGCGGGGCTAGGGGAGTATAAGGGAAATGAAGGAGGAGAAAATGGAGGCAGTGGGGTGAAAGGGAGTAGGCGACTGATGTGAGCTTTCTTTAAGCACAAAAAACACGGCCAAGTTGTCGTTGACCCAACAAATGCCGAAGTATGTAGCAGAGCTAATAGGTCCAAATCACACTATCACAACTTTTCCTTTATAAATCCATTCTCTCTTGCCTTCATCTTTTGCTGCCCTAACCTTTAAAATTTCCTCCCTTCTTTCCTCTTGTTGTTTTATAGTTAAATCTTCTTCTAGGAAAAAACGAGAACCCCTCAAGAGATGTTTCTTGCTTAGAATGATATATTTATCATGCAAGTTAGGCATAATGACTTTTATGGGCCTGGCCCTCTCCCCGTTAAACTTACCCACCCTCCATGCTTGGTATATTTGTCCTTGCCATAACAACTTGTCTTTCAAGAAGTCTCTTGCAAGGTCAAGAGTACATACATTTGTTTTTCCCACACTCTTTCACCCCTTTAATAATTATATTTGCTGCCCTATTTTGTCTTTCCTTGCCTTCACTATCTTGCATGTTGTAAACTTGAATATTTGTTTCTCCTTCCTTATTAGCCGAGTTGCTAATAACTTGAGCCCAAGTTTTGGAAACTTTGGTAGAATCTGCTTTCGTATCTTCTCTTGTGTTCTCTTCATGGTTGTTTATTTGGGCAATCATTTTCCCTTTATCCTGGGATGATTTCACATTCATCACCTCTGTACTTCCACTACAGATTTCTTTATGTTTTGCACATCCGCCTTCATGCGCTGCCATTTTGTCTTCCCTATCAAGAGAGCTTCCTATAGCTATGCCACTTGTTCTTTTAACACTTTATTGCTTTTTGCTAATGCCTTGTTCTTAATTGTTATTATATGAATTTTATGATCTCTTTTCTGCCCTTTAGTTTCTAAAACCTTCAACCTTTGTTTTGCGTTTAACAATTCTTTCACATAAAGATCAGATCACCAAGTGAGAGGTGTGGATGTGGGACTATATAAGGCATAATCATCAATGACTTTTCCTCTTCCTCTGGACTTCTTGTTGCCACGTGCTTGTAGATGAGTCTTGCTTGAGTGCTTTTTGCGAAGGGCACGAGTACTTTTATTTTTAGACCATTTCTTCCTTGTTTGCTCCCATTTTAGGCGGACTATTCTTAGTTTTAAAATGCCCCAATATTGTTTGACATTGACCCAAACCCACTTCCCAGCTTTGGAGGATGAGGTCTCCTTCTTACTATAATGTAAAACACCATATTACTTTCTATGTAAATTTTTTCAATCACACAAAGCAAAAACAAAATTAAATATCAAAATTTTCAATTTTTTCAATCACACAAACAAAAAAAAAGTAAATATCAAAATTTTCTATTCTTTCAATTACACAAACCAAAAGCAAAAATAAATATCAAAATTTTCCATTCTTTCAATCATACAAACCAAAAACAAAAGTAAATATCAAAATTTTCCATTCTAACTCAACTAGTTGAAAGAGGGGAAAAGTAAATATCAAAATTTTCCATTCTAACTCAACTAGTTGAAAGAGGGGAAAAGTAAATATCAAAATTTTCCATTCTAACTCAACTAGTTGAAAGAGGGGAATGCCTTTCCAATTAATTATTAATTTGAATAATACAACTAGTTGAAAGAGGGGAAAAGTAAATATCAAAATTTTCCATTCTAATTCAACTAGTTGAAAGAGGGAAAAAGTAAATATCAAAATTTTCCATTCTAACTCAACTAGTTGAAAGAGGGGAAAAGTAAATATCAAAATTTTCCATTCTAACTCAACTAGTTGAAAGTAAATATCAAAATTTTCCATTCTAACTCAACTAGTTGAAAGAGGGGAATGCCTTTCCAATTAATTATTAATTTGAATAATAAGAAAATTAAATGACAAAAAGCAAAAAGTCCCCTAAGCTATAGCTACTGTCATGCACGTTAAATTTTCATTATGAAGTCTAAACTATAGATACTCTCATGGACGTTAAAATTTCATTATGAAGTGTAAAATGTGGAGGTTGACTCTTAAGGCTACGCGGACAAGGAAAAATAAGTAGATGTTCGGGTCGGTCGACGTTTGTGATAATATCGACAATAAAACCTAGAACTTTCTCCCTCACTAAAATTCGTCACTTTCTCCCCGCTCTTAAAATTCTTCACGCTGAGCTCCAAGGGGTTTTAGGGGTTTAAGACGGACACCGACATAGAAGCTCACAGTATCATATTGCAGCACGATAAACTGTTGCGAGGCGTCTGTTTCCTGACTGCTCCCTGTAAGTCCGTGGAGATTGAATCAGCAGGCAGCGAAGATGCAAGGAGAAGGCAAAGGTCAAGTTTGGGGTGGCGGTCGTACGGAGTTCAGGTGGCAAAGAGCGCTGGAGAGATTTGTGGCTCGTAACCCCACTTTGAGGGGTAATCCTGCTATTCTCAATCTTCTCGCAAAGGTTAGTACTTTTTCACACAAATCTGTAACGCACTTGCATTTTCATTGAAGAATGTATACAACTGTTAGATTCTGAAGTAATTTTCTCCACAGCTCTTACTTCATTAAAGTCGAAATTATTGATAAATATGGATAAAACCAGACTAGACTAAGCTGGCTGTAGGAGATGTTGCTGGTTATTCCAGACATAGCCTCAATAGGAATCAATTTTATTCTCATGAGTACTTGCAACATGGACAGTCGATGAGAGATGTGTGAAACATTTGCAAATATAGAATAGAACATATAGCGCCTCCCATAATTGAGAAGCAATAAAGAAATACGTGTTTGCAACAAATATATAATGTCCTTTAGCTGTGGGAATGGCAGCAACCTTTTATCACCAAAAATGTTCGGTACTTTTTCACACAAATCTGTAACGCACTTGGATTTTCATTGAAGAATGGATACAACTGTTAGATTCTGAAGTTATTTTCGCCACAGCTCTTACTTCATTAAAGTCGAAATTATTGATAAATATGGATAAAACCAGACTAGACTAAGCTGGCTGTAGGAGATGTTGCTGGTTATTCCAGACATTGTCTCAATAGGAGTCAATTTTATTCTCATGACTACTTGCAACATGGACAGTCGATGAGAGATGTGTGAAACATTTGCAAATATAGAATAGAACTGTAGCGCTGCCCATAATCGAGAAGCAATAAAGAAATGCGTGTTTGCAACAAATAGATAATGTCCTTTAGCTGTGGGAATGGCAGCAACCTTTTATCACCAAAAATGTTCAGTACTTTCTCACACAAATCTGTAACGTACTTGCATTTTCATTGAAGAATGGATACAACTGTTAGATTCTGAAGTTATTTTCTCCACAGATCTTACTTCATTAAAGTCGAAATTATTGATAAATATGGATAAAACCAGACTAGACTAAGCTGGCTGTAGGAGATGTTGCTTGTTATTCCAGACATAGCCTCAATAGGAGTCAATTTTATTCTCCTGACTACTAGCAACATGGACCGTCGATGAGAGATGTGTGGAACATTTGCAAATATAGAATAGAACATATAGCGCTGCCCATAATTGAGAAGCAATAAAGAAATGCGTGTTTGCAACAAATATATAATGTCCTTTAGCTCTGGGAATGGCAGCAACCTTTTATCACCAAAAATGTTCAGTTTCTTGAAGAAGTGGCTGTGCAGCTGCAAGGGGGCGTTGATCAGTGAAAACCAAATCATCCTGGCATTCAATTCAGTCCAGTACACCTCAGGCCGGCTTGTACATGCCATGATGAAGTATATGGAAGCACGTGCTTCTTGAAAGACTTCATTATAGGAAACTTTGTTGAGTTTCCTCGATCGCCAAAATTACCTTATTGGGTGTCTCTCATAGCTCTGAAGCAGGAGTCCATGCTCTGACCTTCCCCCCCACTTTTTTTTTTGTGTTGGCTAAATTAAATACTTGTATTAGCTGGAAATAGTTACATGCTATCTAGCCTCTTGTATGCCTTTGGTCTACCATTGGGGAAACCAAACCACTGGCAAAACAAGAGGCTCTTGACCAAAATAGAAATATATAGCATACAGTCTCAAAAATAAAGCAGGACCATTGCTTAGCAGTCTGAATGTCTACAGTGAAAAACATGCAGAAACTAACATCCAAACACCACAAACGAACAACAAAGCAAAGAGTAACAACCTTGACAGGCAAAACCAGCTAAGAAACCAGAGATACCAAAAACCCCAATTATTCATAGAATTAAGAGGAGGTGGAGACATCCACCTTGACAGGCACAGGATCCACGAGACTGTCAAGAGGAGCAGGTCCTTTGCCACACATGATAACTATCTCTATCCTCACCAGGCATTTGTCCATTTTTTTGAATTGCAGTTGGAGCTTCTCCATCATCAGTAAATTTTCATCTTTTGTGTCATTCCTTTCTAGGAGGATTTTACCCAAGAGTGACTTAAGCTGCCAATAGATGTCGATTGTGTGCAGATATTGGTTCAGACGACCTCTTGTGATTGGTGTCAGGTGTCACATCCATCATTAAGCAATTGTACATGGAAAATCTCAACTGTAAAACAGACAGAACTGTAAAACAATAATGACAGAAGGATCATGAAGAGACAGTTAAACACAAGAGACACAAAATTTTACCCGGGGAAAACCCAAACTAGGGAAAAACCCAACAACCTTTTCTTAGAAAATTTCCAATTCAACAAGAGATGCAATCTGATTTTTCCAGACAAATAAAGTCAAACTGACCAGTAAACAAGCCCAGGTCAAACCTGGTTAAACAAAGATATTTTCAGCCTCCTGTAACAGCTGGCAACCCAGGTCAAATAGGTCGAATTTTGGCCTCCTGTACCTCTCACAGAATTTCGGTCTGCTGCCCAAAAAACCTCAAAAAAGTTCGTGCTGCGGCCACATGTGCAAAGTGAAAACAGAGATAAAAGATGCTTGGTCATGCTCGTTAGACTTGGTCAACTTCCGGTCTGCTTCGTTTTTCTTTCCTTTGCTTGGATGAACAGAAGATTTGATGTTTTTGTGATCCAAATTGGTGCCACTGCAGGAGGACGAATTGCAATATATAGTGGATGAATTGTATATTATTCCTTGGCAGTCCAAAATCAGGTCTATGTTTAAAAAACGATCACAAACACACTAAAATGCCACAACACAAAGCACTTTGCACAGCGGAAAATGTACAGCAGTGAATTAATGAAGTACACCAGATTTTTTTTTTACGCAACCCAAAACTTGCTTGTATCACAACTTTAATACAACAAACGCAGAGCTCCTGTACCGGGGATCATGGCCCTTATAATTAGCTCTGATACAAGGAAAACTAGGGCTTGATGTTAACAACACTTGACTATCAATCTGCCCAAGAACAAGAACAACTTGACATACTTGCTAAAGAAGCGCTTACACCAGCCCTTTCAGTCCACTTGTCTTGAACATCTGGCAGGTCCTTTGCCGCCTATACTTACAGAGAATATGCTGCTCCAATACCTCTGCCTTAGCTGCTCACAAGGTCCTCTGCTGCTCAAGATTCTCTTGCATACATCAGCACATCAAATTCTGCTTTCTATCAATGACAATGCTCCTCCAATGTCACTGAACATAGGCCTTCACATGTCTGCCCTCTAACAACAACTCAGTTGCTTCAAAGTCACTGCACTTAGGGTCTTCAACAAATCTGCCCACACAACAATGATTTGAGACATCAGTCACTGTACTTAGGGCTCACAATGATCTGCCTTCTAATAGTGGTTTGGCTCCTCAAATGACATTGTACATAGGATTCCAAGTTAGGTCTTCACCACAGCAATTTTTCCTCTACAAATGGCTGTTCATTAGGCCTTCAAACATTATTTCCACACACAACTAGATGAACAGTCATTGACACATCACTCCAACATCTATCTCTAATAAATCTGCTCCTCGCTAGCCCTTCTTCCCTCACACTATACCAGCCCTTACTTCTGTCCCTTCACTCACACTTCTGTCCACAACCTGAGGCTGTTTCAGCCCTCTTTAGGATCAGACAACACCACAGAAACCTGCGAAGTGCTCTGAGGTACTGCGAACCCTTATCACAGAGATAAATAACACTTTGTTTCACCTTCTTGGGGTCACGGCCCTTCCCTTGATGCACAGAACATAGAGCGAGTATCTTTAGACTTCAGGACAGATCTATAAATGACAACGTATCATAGAAGGAGCCCTAACTAGGGCATAAACCAGCATCCTCAATCCTGCACAAACAGACCTCCTTAAGTGCATGAAAATCACAGGTTTGAACGTCCTCTTACCTGGGCATACTTGGCCTCCGTCCAAGCACAAGAAAGACCATAACAGCTCCAACTTTATTCTTCCTTAAGGCCTGCGGCTCACTGAGGTAACTCACACTCTTCTTGGGCAGATATCACTTGAGATTTGATGCTTACATGGATGATTTGACCTCCACTTAAGCCTCTCATATTTATGTCTTCTCTAATCATTGTCTTAGGGGCTCCAACATCATTTAGACAACTCATCAATGATTAGATTAACCAATTATTTTTTTGGGTCTTTAGCCCACCCCTTTCGGTCTAAAGCCCATCACTTGGGTACATTGCCCACATAATCACATTTATGTGGGTCAACTCCTCACAAACCCAGTACCCCAGGGGTTGTTGGAGTACCTCCCAAGCTACACATCTCAACATGAATGAGCTTGAATAGGTGTGTCCCTTAGCTGGGTTGACTTGACCAACTTTGGAGGAAAAATTTTGAATTTCAAAATTTGGCTTTTCCCTTGGAGGAGACTTAAATTCAAATTTATGTTTTTCATTTTCCTTTTCTTTTGTGGGCTAATACAATTAAGGAATATCGATTGTAGCTACAAGAATTCAATAATTGTCAGAGTCTGTGATAATTTCCTCCTTTGCCTCCCTAAACTCCTATTGAATTTCAGGAGGTGTTTGCATGTGAAAGAGCCAAGCGGAGGACTGAGCTCCAACCTTTGCACGTGCACTCCTGTGCAAACCCCTTCCACCTGCACCAAGGTGAGACTTGGCTTGTTGCCTTGGCATTCTTCTGGTGATCAATGTTGAGTTGAGACTACTTATTAGCAACCACCCACTAGAATATAAGTCTAGACCAATTATTGGAGACAACTGATACTTGGGGTTGCGTCAAGTCTTGACCAATTACTTGGAAACAATTAGTCTTAAAATCTTTTTGGCATGTAATGAAAGCTGTGTCTGCCCCTGGCCCAAGCCCTCTAACCACAAGACAAGAAGAGGTAAACCAGAACTAAAACCAACATAGGGTGTAAGGACATAGGCCAGGAGGGCCTGCTCCTTAGCCCAGAAAGGTGCTGAGCAAAAGCATGACTACACCAAATGACCAACTCACAACAAAGAGGCAAGATTACCAAGTTGTGCCCAAGAAAATCAATGGGAGATTGCGAGGGTCAAAAGCATAATAACATTACCAAACTGAAATGCACGGAGTGCCATCATGAACCAGCGCGTAAGAATGTTGAGAAACTTCCTGAATCTAAAACCCAATTAATACTTGAGGTGACGGTGGTTATGCTAGCCTAAGTTCTAACCCCCTCCTATGTCGCTGATCACCCCATAGAAGGTAGTTCATGCTTTGACCTGAGAGAAGTTATTACAAAGGCTTTTCTTTTCTCTTTTAAAGATCGTTTATTTTTGGGCTAAATATACACTATTTTGAATTGTGTCTTGATCAACAAAGGAATATTTCTTTGAAAAATGGAAAGACAAGCTATGTTAGAAAACTTAAATAGAAAATGTTTTTGTCAGATGGAAAGTAATATAGATAAGATAAGATAATTATATCAATGTCCAACAGATGACCACAAAAGTAGGTCAATGGGATTGAAGAGTACAACCGGTATGAATACAATGTGGAAGTGCAAGCACAACTCCTAGAAATGCCAGAAATAATAGAAACAAAGAAACCTGCCGAACAAGCAAATGGTTTTCAGACTTAGTACTTGCAAGTATAATTTGGCAATTGAAGAATGTAAGATAAACTATTAAAAACAATGTAAATGAAGTAAATAAGACAAAGGAGAGAAAAAATAAAAATAAAATAGGAGAGAAAAGGCGTAGGAATGGGAAATGAAAGTTTAGGCTTGTTGGCCTTCCCATTACCCTGGCACTCCCTGTTTGTTCCTATACTATCACTCTCAAAGGGTCTTTTTCCAAGTAGAGGAGGATGCACAAAGAGCCATTAGTTGCATTGTAAACTAGAGATAGCAGAAATGAAAGCTGAACAACCAATTAGGAACTTGAGTCATACACAAGAAGAAACTCGTTCTGGCTCCTATGATTAAGGCACAAATCAAGGAACCCTTTTCTCGCTAATATTTTCAACACTCCCACTTAGCTAGGAAGGTGTTCTTGTAAGAACCTTGTCCACCTGGTTCTGTCTTCAACTCTACCAAGTTCTCCACTACTGCAACTGCTCCCTCTAAACTCGAAGACTTCCCTGCTTTCTTTTGTAGGATTTGCTTTGAAGACCTGTTCTTTCCCACCATGTTTTGCGAGTCCACCACTTTAGTCACAAGTGCCATGTACCTTGTGTACCTAGTTGTCTGCTTCTTGATGTTGAGAGACTCAACTCTCTTCTAATCTCCCTTAACCAAATCCTCTGGCGACTTGGCTTGAAATTTCCCTATACTGGAAGTCTTTGATTGAGTGGTTGCGTCCACTCACCCTGGGCTATGCTCCTCATCATCCTGCTGGTCAACGCAACTGCCAACTAGCTTAACCTGAAACTGAGATACTAGTTGGGGCTCCATCTTGAGAGCTCTATCTTGCTCTCGCTCAACAACCACATCTCTACTTTGAGAACTCCTTGCCTTGTTGCTAAACGCTGCACGTGACTCTACCAGCAACTTGTAGAGATTCTTCACCCTCACACCTATTTGCTTCTTACATTTAGAAGCCAAGTGCTAGAGGTATGTCTTACCTCTGCTGAAGATGACATCATATCCCTTGTGCTCAAGGGTAGCTACCGAAACATGATTCTGCCTCAATCTTGGAACATAGAGAACATCTCTGAGACGAAGAGGACTGCTTGACTCCCTCAGAAAACTAACAATACCAACTCCTCAAGCTGCATATTAACCATCATCTCCTAGCTCAATCTGAAACTACATGTCCTTCTCATTCAGGTGGTTGAAAGTCTTCTTGTTCTCGGTCATGTGAAAGGAAGCCCCTGAATCAATATACCGTATACTACTATCTGTTGAGCTTGCCATGCAAGCAATCAATGAGAAATCTTTCTCGAACTGGGCAGAAAAGTCATCTACCTCCGTTGATGTATAACATGATCCTTCCTGACCCCTTTCTTCTTACTAGGACACTTAGAAGCATGGTGTCCAATCTCATGGCAATGAAAGCACTTGATCTTGCTTAGATCCTTCTTCTTGCCCTTTTGATTGGATTTGACCTCTCCTTGGCCCTTCTCGCCCTTCTTCTCGTCCACTATCATAAATGATTTCCCTTCTATGGTTCCTCTTTTGATCTCTTCCTGTATGCAACTAGTCCAAAACCTTTCCCAATTTGGAAAGTTCTCTCTCCCACTAATAGCATCCTTGAACCCTTTTCACGACTTGTGAAGTCCAAGTAAGGCAAAACTCACAAGGTCATGACCAGATACAACCACCTCCACCCCATGTAGTTCATCTCGTACCTAAGTGAACCTTGACAAATATGGGACAATGGGCTCATCCTTGCTCATTCGGATACTCCTCAACTTCTCCTTTAGAGCCAACTTCTTGGTATCACTAGTACTCTGATACAACTTCAGGAATGTATTGTACATCTCAAACGCTGTCTTCTTCTCATGGATATGATGCACTATATGATCTTTGATGCCTTCTAAAATGAGCCTCTTTGCCTTGATATCATTCTTATTATGTTGGGCCAATTGTTGGGGGTCTTGAAGGTGGTGCTATCGTCTGCTTGATGTACTCTCCCACTCCATTATTTTCCAATACTATCATGATCTAAGTTGCATGAAACATAGAAATGTTTCGGAGTTTCTGAAACAAGTACATTTAGAAATGTCACCTTCCAAAAATGGAAACGTCGGTCGAAACATCAATCGAAACGTCATATATGTATATATATAAAATATATATGAATAAATAAGTGCATAACACATTATCTTTGCAAGAAAAAAGGGAATACGACTCATAGATGACAATTTAGAAGGAAAAACAAGTCTATATTAACTCTCATAGATGATTACATGATGGTTGAGTTTCAACCAAGTTTCAAGTAGGTACGGCTTGAAACGCCGGGTTCCTAGAAGTTTCATGCAACATAGATCATGATCCTCCCTTTCCATGGAACAAGGTTCATTGCTCCCTCCAAACAATATCTTCTCTCAACCCTTGGTAAGACATCTTGCTTCTTGTATGGTTCTCTAAAACTTTCACACTAATAACCTATAATCCTTCACTTATGACTGTACTTAGGGCTTGGAGACTGCCCACTTCACTGCTCCTTTAGTCTTTCAAAATTTGTAAACTCTTGGGCTTCAGTATTTTTGCCACTGCTAGCACTCTTGTCGCTCTTGGGTGTGCTATCTTTATTCTGATCAACGCTCTGATACCATGTAGAAAATCCACGAAACTCTGATCTACTAGTATGACCAATCTTGTTAAAATTGGCAACTAGGGCCAGATTCCACTATTGGACAACTCATTTGATGGAGATGATTATTGCATTGAATTCCTCTTCGAGAGGACCAAAATTGACCTAAAGATCATCAAATTTGGACAAGCAGAAATAAGTTTTTGAATTTATGCCTACACGTGTAAATTGTCAAGGTCGGCCACATCATCGTGTAGGTTCATGAAGCCCAAGAGACATGTCACTTCACCCTCAACGACTTGTATAAATATAAATGACCTCTCACCTCATTTGGCATCATCATCACTCACACATTCTTCTCTCTCCTCTCATTGGTTCGTACAACTATTGGACATATTATCTCACTCGCACGTGTGGCAAAGGGGCACAAATTTTAGATAGAATTACAAGGCCAAATTTTTTAGATTTTCTTGTAGTTTGACCAACGTTGACTTTGACTTTCTAGGCAGATTTTGACTTAGATTTTCTGGGCATATTTATGTTTGGGCAGGGCGTACACTTTGGCACAAAAACCGAGGCATTTTGTGCACTTTGATTGTAGCAGAAAATTGTAGGTTGACCACAAACTTCAGGGCAGAAGTTTGTCCAAGTTTGACCACTGACTTTGGGACTGTTTTGGGCTAATTTTGACCTCCTGTTCAGGTTGAGTTTGACCGAGCTTGAAAGGAAACATTTTGCCTATGTTTTGACCATCGTTGACTTTTTGGTTAAAGGCTAAATTTGATTGTAGTTGATTGTAGATTTTCCAAGTTTGTTTTGACTTTGATTTGGCAAGTCATCTTTGACTTTTGTACCCTCTCTCTCTCTGCTGAACATTTGATATAATAATAAGAATATTTGATCAAAGGGTTTTCCCCACATTGGGGTTTTTCCAGTGTTCCACGGGGTCGTGTCCCCCCACTTGGGGGTCGAGTTTCCTAGCTCCCTTGCATTCTGGGGACTTGGGGATGAGAGGGGGTTGTTTTGCAATGCTCCCAAAAAACAGGGTACACGTGGAAACTTGAAAGGGGCCGTTTCCTAGGCGAAAGGGGTCTTGAGGGGTCGTTTCCCTAGAAAAAATTCACAATTTTTTTTATGAAACAAAAAATTGTATTTTTTAATATTTGTTGACTGACCAGGAAGGGTTTATGTTATATTCATTTCACATTTCATTTTTTGTTTGCTCCTTCGTTGAACTGGACACTGTTGCCATCGTTAAGCAACCTTCTGTTTGCTCCTTCGTTGAACAGAACGCTGCCGCCATCGTCAAGCAGCGTTTTGTTTGCTCCTTCGTTGAACGGATTACCTTGAGCAATTATGCTCATTTATCTTTTGATATGTTCTTATGTTATTTTGACTCTATAAAGTTAAAATTTTTGATTCTTGATGTATCAGACTTGACTTTTATAATTTTATTTCAATATTCAGTATTCTATGTTCATAGTTGGAAGTGGAACATCAATATGGTTTAAAGTTTAAAAGTTTAAACATTTATAATTTATTTTCATTGTGCATTTTTAGTAAGTTAGTAGACTAGTAGTTACATTATACAAATACAAACGTACATGTATGATGTATGATTATAATTTATATGATATTGATATCAATGATCACGCTTTTCGTTTTAAATTTGTTTCAGTTATATGATTCATCGATTTATATTTTATATTTATAAGTTTTTAAGACCCCGACGCCCCCCCCACGTTTCCTAAAAATTGGTGGGGAGCTTTTGCATAGTCCGCTCCTGCATAGCCCCGCTCCCTCGCCTCCTCGTCCCAGAAACTTGGTGGAACATTAGGTTTTTCCCCGGCATCCGCCAAATTTGGTGTCCTCTTGTCTTGGTTTGTCTTTTGCATTTTATTTTATTGTTCTATCTATAGTTCTTGTTGATGTGGTTGCTATTGGAAAACTAAATTGGAAATTGTCATTGGGTTGTTAAAGGAACATTGAAGTAATTGTGCTAAGCATGGAACATACCATTGTTAACTAAAGTTAAAATGGGATCAGAGGCCAGGTGAAGACAAATCCCAAGCAAGAGAGAGAAAAGCAAATCACTAAGGGAGATCTGTTAGACAAGATTGGACTAGCCTCAATGACCACTACATCTTATTTCAAATTTGAGAATAAGCTCAAGGACAAATTTGACTATCATGCATGGAAGATAACTTTGGACTTGACTTTGGAAGAGCATGGTGCCATGGACTATGCGTAGGGAAGAGTGGTGGAGCCTCTTTCAAATGCACCTGTTACTGCAAAGACGAAGTATAAGAAAGGTGAGGTCAAAGCTAAGAGAATTATCATAGTCTCCATTCAAAAACATTTGGTTGCCTATATTACAGATTTGGGAACATCTAAGGAAATGTATGATAAGCTGGTTGGGATGTTCAAAGTAAACAATGCAAATCAAATCCTCTTTCTTAAGAACAAGTTGAAGGACATCAAGATGGATAAAGGGGAGTCTATCCAATCCTACTTCATGAGGATCACAAAAATCAAGAATGGCCTTCTATCTATTGGAGAAGTTATTGTTGACACATTGCACTTGGAGGTCTTCCAAGATCATGGGATTTGTTTAACATCAACATTCTCAACAATGACAGGATACCTAGTTTCGATGAATTATTGGCTAGATGCTCTCAATAGGAGATAATGATGATGGAGAGAGACAAGCCCTCAAATGGAAATGAACCTACTTCTTTCTCTACTCATGCAAAGAAGAAAAATAATGTTGGTCCAAGGAGACAGGTTCAAGGGTTTAAGCAAGGATTCAAAGAAGGAAGGAAGGAAAGGAAGGTGCTACAATTGTAACAGGTTTGGCCATAATGCAAGAGAGTGTCCTCACAAGAAGGATTCTCCAAGGGATGACGACGACAACAACAACAACAATTACAAAGGCAATGACAATCAAAGAAACAACATGTTCAACAATAAAGTAAAGAGGAATGCTCCCGCTGCTCGATATGGAAATGGTTGACCTCCCAAAAGGATGAAAAATTCTAGGTATGAGAAAAGTAATTTTGTAGAAAAAAAATGGAGTTTTATCTTATTTTCGCTTTATCTACTACCTCTTCTCCAGATACTTTGGATCATTGGTTGATTGATAGTGGAGCCTCAAGGCACTTCACTGGGTACAAGGCGGCCCTCTCAAATTTGATGGAAAATAAGACTAATTTGGAGATCATACTTAGAGATAATGTCACATACCCCTTGAAGGGATATGTACTGTCACTCTTCACTTGAATCAAGGTCAAACCATTCATCTACAAGAAGTGTTGTATGTGTCCAATTTGAAGAAGAACTTGGTATCTATTTCTGCGATGGAAGATAAAGGCTTCAAGGTAGCATTCATTGATGGAAAGGTATGTATTTGGCAAAGAAATCCTAAAGATGCATTCACACTTGGATTTAGGGTTGATGGTCTCTATCAAGTTGGAGGAAGTCCTTATGGAGCTGTGATTTGCTATACTTCTCTTCAATCTGAATTATGGCACCGAAGCTTTGCCCACTTGGGTAAGGAAGATAGTCACAGGTATGCCCGAATTCAACTTGAATCATGAAGGAGTTTGTTAGGGTTGTGTAGCTGGGAAACTCACAAGGGGACTATTCCCATCTAGTGAAAGCCAAGCTACCGATATTCTTCAATTAGTCCATTCTGACCTATCTAGTATGTTGCTTGTAACATCATTGGGAGGATACTTATACTATGCGATCTTTGTGGATGACTTTTCACGCAAAACATGGATTTATTTCTTGAAGAAGGATGAAGTGTTCAAATGGTTCCGTTCTTTCAAAGCATTGGTGGAAAATCAAACAGGGAAGAAAATCAAGATATTGAGGACCGACAATGGAACCGAATATGAATCAAATGAATTCAATGACTTTTATAGAGAGGCTGGCATTAAGAGGGAGAAAACTGTTCCATACACTCTTGAGCAAAATGGAGTCGCTGAAAGGAAGAATCGAACAATCATGGAAGCCACCCGTGCCATGCTCCATGATCAAGGTCTATCGAAGTTTTTATGGGGAGAAGCTGCCAACATTGCCGTGTATGTTCAAAATAGGAGCCTGCATCAAGCATTGGATTTCCAGGCACTCGAGGAAATCTTCATCGGTAAGAAACTTGATGTTTCTCATTTTAGAATATTTGGTTGTCCCATGTATTTTCATGTGTCTAAAGAAAAAAGAAACAAGTTGGAAGCATTTGGGAAGAAAGTTATATTTGTTGGCTACAGTGAAAATTCAAAAGCATATAAAATCTATGTGCTTGGTCAAAGAGATGTAGAAGTAAGCCATGATGTCACCTTCGATGAAGATACTGCCCTTGGGAAAGCCAAAGATCTCCCTATCCCAAGGAAGGATGATGATGTTGTGGAAAAACATGATAATGCTCCAACAGATGAGCCTATGCCCGATGGATCCCATTGATCCACCTGTTGGTGATCCCTCCACCTTAAGGAAAAGACCTTTGTGGCTCAAAGATACTCTTGAAGATGCTGAAAAACATACTGCTCCAAGAGGACATTCTGTGAAAGTAAAAAGCCGAACAGGTATCAAGGGTACTTGGCAGCCATGAGTACTATCGTTCAAGCATAACCATGTAAGAAGCCGTAAAGCACCAAGTCTAGAAGGATCCGATGAATGAGGAATATGAATCTATCATGAAGAATGATGTCTGGGAAGTGGTGCCTAGACCCAAGGTTAAGTTTGTAGTCACCTCAAAATGGCTATACAAAATTAAACATGGCGCTGATGGGAGTGCTGAAAAGTATAAGGTCAAGTTTCGTTGCTTGAGGCTTCTCTCAAAAGGAAAGAGTGGACTATGATGAGATATTTGCATCGGCTGCCTGATATACCACTATCTGATTTATCATTGCTCTTGCCGCCACTCAAAGATGGAGTCTACATCAAATGGATGTTAAGATTGCTTTCTTACATGGCTCGCTTAAGGAGGAAGTATAGTTGGAACAACCTATGGGGTTCGAAGTACAAGATCAAAGGACACATGTATGCAGGTTGAAGAAATCTCTCTATGGGTTGAAGCAAGCCCCTAGGGCTTGGTATGAGAGGATTGGCAACTATCTTATGAAGTTGGATTTACAAGAAGCGATGCTGATCCTAACCTATACTTCAAAGTTAAAAAGGACATGCCTCTCTTTTTGGTCCTATTGTCGCTCAGATTGTACAGGCACAGTGCTACAAAAACTCAGGTCGGGGGCTGTCACTCTGATCCCCAACCTCTCTGTTCTAGCTGTCTCCCTATAATAGGCTATGGGGGGTAGTCCCTATGGAAGATTGAAATGAAAGACAAGTTGGCAACCAACGCGTCTGGGAGACACGATAGAATGGCCTAGCCACTTGGTTGATTTTAGCAAGTTTCAAAGGATTAGATTAAATTATCAATGAGACCAGTGCCATATGGAGTCAACTAAGTTGCTTTTAGATCAATTAAAGACCAAGTAACCAAATGAACAACCACTGCTTAAATGCCTAATTAATATATATGCTATGCAAATCCTAAGACCTAGGTGAAATGCAAGAGTTTTGCTTCTAATTATTTGCCCGTTCTAGATGATTCCTTCCTCCTAACTATTTTGGAACTAATCTCTAGAGTAGGTTGTGGGATAGAAGCCAACAGGAAGCAAGCAGAGGCTTGATTAACGAGACCTCCCCTTGTGTTCTAACCACTCGATGCCTCCGGCGCTGTAGAGACTGTGGCTTTGACGACTGCAAGGTCACCCTGTTAACCACTAAAGAGGTGCTAAGCTTCTCAAGCTAAATTGAGAAAGGTGGTCCTATTATTTCTATCAACCAAGTTTATGCTTGGAGGTAGGTTATTAAGTCCAATATTAGCTTAGAATGATGTGCAAGGTGAATGCGTGATTCTTGAGTTAAGATTGCTTAAATGTTTCCTTAAGTATTTAGTTATGATTTACTTCAAGTTAAGATAGCAAGTACTTAAAAATGCTTAGAAAAAGGCAATCTTAACCACAAGACAAGTGCCAATTTAACAAGTGCCAAAAAATGAACAAGAAATCCTTTCACAACAATTACCCAGGTGCTCAAGACAAAATTCTCTTCCACAAGATATTAACCAATAAATGATGATAATGATAGCAATTAAGGAAACTTAGAGCACTTATCCACTTAATAATTAGCCAATGATTTTCAATACGAGATGCCAAGAACAATTACTTGATACAATTAGAAATCTTCCAAAATATTCCAATGATGATTCCACAACAAGATTATCAATGATCTTATGCCAATATTACTTAATTCCAATTAAATTAGAAGCCTTCAAGTTATTAGATTTTCAATCAGCCAAATTCACAAATTGCTTAATAAACATTCAATGATATTCAATCCTTGATTAAGTTTTCATGTTAGTGAACTTAGTGCAAAGTTAATGATCTTTAGAGATTATGAATGAGCTTACACGAGACAAGCAAATGTTAGATTCCAAATAACCAATGCTAGCAACTTTCTTCACAATAGTACTTAAAATCATAAAACAAGTAACAATTAGAGCGTATGACAATGAAAGCACTCATGTAACTTGTATTCCAATGTTAAGATAGATCTATGACAACAGTGAGTTAATTATGATATTCAACGAACAATAGGACAGCAACAAGATTATTTTTATGAGATGTCCAATGCAAGCAATAGAAACCCAATTACCGAATTAACTTTGCCAACTCAATAATTTAGTTGTATTACCCTTTCTAAAGTGCAATTTGCCACTGCTATATCAGATCTGATTACTCTTATGACAGTCAACAATAAAACATAAAACAAGCCCAATGATGGGTGCTCAACTTATGTAATTAATTCCTTAATATGTCAAGCAACTTATGTATTGATTTTAGGCTTAGTCAAATGAGATGTTACCATTGTTATGCATTAGTTTACTTGCTGAAGCAAAACAGTGAGGAAGCAAGGGTTTAGAGATCAAACCCTTAGGCCTTAGGGCCTTGAAGTTCACTTGCCTGACTTGCCAAAATATTTCCGATGATTGGAACACTTGCAAACACCAAAATTTGTACCAAACACCTCTGCAAAACGCACCAATATTCAGCCCCAAAATCAAATTTTTACCATAGAGCTCAAAAGAGGCCAAATTAGGCAAGGAAGAGGGCTGGAAGAGGGGGAAACAAGGCTTAATAGGCATGCGGCTAAGGCTAAAGGCCTAGATAGGCTTGCGACTAAGGCCTAGAGGCCAAAAAGGGTTAATGACAAGCCTTGAAAGGCTGCTGCTAGGCTAAGGAGGGTCTGAGAGGCCCTAAAAGGCTGCGGCCTAGGGCTTTAAGGGCTTAAAGGCCTGCTACAGGGGTCACAAGGGCAAGCCAAGGTCTTAAAAGGCCTGCGGCTAGGCTTGAAGGGTAGGCCGAGGAGGAAAAGAGGGCAAGAGGGCTGGAAAAGGCCCAAGACAAGGTGAGAGGGAGTGTTAAAATTGGAAAGTAGGGCCGAATTCCACTGTTGGACAACTCATTTGATGGAGATGATTATTGCATTGAATTCGTCTTTTTGAGAGGACCAAAATCGACCTAAAGATCATCAAATTTGGAAAAGCAAAAATGAGTTTTTGAATTTATGCCCACACAAATATAAATTGTCAAGGTCGGCCACATCATCATGTAGGCTCATGAAGCCCAAGAGACATGTCACTTCACCCTCAATGACTTGTATAAATATAAGTGATCTCTCACCTCATTTGGCATCACCATCACTCACACATTATTTTCTATCCTTCTCTCATTAATTCGTCTTTTTGAGAGGACCAAAATCGACCTAAAGATCATCAAATTTGGAAAAGCAAAAATGAGTTTTTGAATTTATGCCCACACAAATATAAATTGTCAAGGTCGGCCACATCATCATGTAGGCTCATGAAGCCCAAGAGACATGTCACTTCACCCTCAATGACTTGTATAAATATAAGTGATCTCTCACCTCATTTGGCATCACCATCACTCACACATTATTTTCTATCCTTCTCTCATTTGTTTGTACAACTATTTGGCATATTCTCTCACTCACACGTGTGGCAAAGGAGGACGAATTTTAGACAAAATTACAGGGCCGAAAATTTTAGATTTTCTTGCAGTTTGACCAGTGTTGACTTTGACTTTCCAGGGAAATTTTGACTTTGATTTTCTGGGTAGATTTCTGTTTGGATAGGCTGTACACTTTGGCACAAAAATCGAGGCAATTTTGGCAATTTGACTGCAACAAGAAATTGCAGGTTGATCGCAGACTTCAAGGCAGAAGTTTGATCAAGTTTGACAGTTGATTTTGGGACTGTTTTTGGCTGATTTTGACCTCCTATTTAGGCCAATTTTGACTGGGTTTGTCTGAGCTTCAAAGGAGACATTTTGCTGCTGTTTTGACGATCGTTGACTTCCTAGTTAGGGCTATTTTGACTTTGATTTGACAAGTCAACTTTGACTTTTGTACTTTCTCTCTCTTTCTGCTGAACATTTGATATAATAATAAGAAGATTTGATCAAAGGGTTTTTCCCCACATTGGGGTTTTTCCCTGGCATCCACCAAATTTGGTGTCCTCTTGTCTTGGCTTGTCTTTTGCATTTTATTTTATGTTTTATCTACAATCACTGTTAATGTGATTGCTGTTGGAAAACTAAATTGAAAATTGCCATTGGCTGCGAAAGGAACATCAAACTAATTGTGCTAAGCATAGAACATACCATTGTTAACTAAAATTAACAAATCTGAAATAAAATTTCTTTTCACATAAACACAAAATTTCTCTACTAAAATTTGTAGCAAAATAGGAACACATATAAAACCACAGTCACACAATTCGAAAACACATAATTATCTAGGGAACCCAACTGGGAAAACCCTATGCTTGTTTGAGAAAAATTGACCAATACTCTTACAAATACCATTGTTTCAATTTGAAAGACACACTTTTCTTTCCTGCTTGTTTTAAGCTTGAAACCCTTGCAAGACTGCTGATTTTTCCTGCCCTCTACCAATCTGTGCACAAGCTTCTTTGCACACACTTCCTCTCTCAAACTCCACACATAAACTCATGCTTCCTATTGCTTGGTCTCACCAACTCGTGCTCACCAAAACAATGATTAAACTTGTGCCTTCGTTGTCCTTTTAAAGGCAATCCAAATGGTTAAAATTAGTGAGTTTTCCAATTAAGGAATGATTTTGTGATTGATTGAGTTAGCATGAGTTAACCGCTTATGCAACTCATCCTAAATCTTGAGACTCAACCACAAGTACTTTTCCTCAATTAACTTGCACTAGAAAAGAAAAAACTCGACTTTCAATTTCAACACATCAATTAATTGCATCCTAAATCGTCCTAGTTTTTAGGGATTGATTCCTCAATTATATGAACTCATCCTAATTTATAGGGAATCTCCTAATTTTTAGGAAGTCAAGCCATGCACAAGAAAGAACTTGTTTTGGCTCCTATGGTTATGGCACAAATCAAGGAACCCTTTTCTCCTAATATTTTCAACATACCAGTAGCTTGAAAGCCTCCATTGTTGGATGCCCAACTACTTCTGGAGATTGATTTTTTTCATTCCAAAGCTATCGCAATAGTGTAGGGAGTTTTTAAATTGGTTGGTTTTGGGGTTGGATGTTTTTCTCTTTCCTATGTTGAATTCTGTAGTTTCGAAGGTCTTCTAACTTGGTGTCTTAGCTAGTAAGATCTTGTTTTGCGGGGCTTGCATGTGCCATCGACGTATGCATGGGGGTTGTATGTGACATGCAAGGCATGCATGAGGGTTTCATGTGATATGCTATGTTACATGGTTCGGGTTTGAATTCGAGTTTGGCGACAATTAAGTTCGATTGTAATTCAAATTTTCCGATGAGGTTCGACGTTAAGTTCAAATATATATATGACAATAATAAAAAATAAAAATCAATCAATAAAGCTATATGAGTAGCAATGAGCAACCACGAGCCACAAATCATGACCACTATTCACTTCATGCTCTGGGCGGCGGGGACAAGCAGCGTCTAGAAATTGAATTCAGGAAATTGCAGAGAATACAACATGCAACTGCAACACTGAGCACCCTAGAGCGAGTACACTCAGACTGAAGTTGGCTTGTGAAAATCTATATACAGCCATGGTAAATAAAGCCAAGCCAGTGGCCATTGCGGGAAACTAATTTACGGGAAGCGAAACAAGAGAAAACCATGTGTTTCCCATGGCCTTTCTCATAAACCTTAAATTAACTGACAAAAAGCGCCCGAACTCTAACCTCGAACCCTAAAAAAAGTATAAAATCTGGCTTTAGGTTTGCGTTTAGGTTCGCCTTCAGGTTCGAATTTGAGGTTCGACTATCAGGTTTGCCGAACCTCAACGAATTTGATTTTTTTTTAGGTTCGCCAAATTTCGAACCTCAAGGTTCAAATTCAGCGAACCCTGTGACATAGGTGATATGCAAGGTATGCATGAGACATGAGACATGCATGAGGGTTGCATTAGACATGCATAACATGCGAGCTATTTATAAATTCTTTTCTATGTTTAGGAAAAAAGGGCCTAAGAAAAGTAAGTTACCTAATGTAAGTGACTTATCTTTATTAAATCAACAATTTAATCTTAGCCATCAAACTAGGCCTTAATGAAGTTATAAATTGAGCTTAAGGGAAAAGGCTAAGACCATACAATCATTGTTGAGCGTTTGAGCGAGTGAATTGCCTAGTGAGAAGGCTCGACTTGACCAAGGAGATTCAGGAGGACACTGAGGAGATTTTGGGAGGAAATCTAGAGGTTGAATTAGAGGAAGGAAGCCAAGCAACAAGTAATCAAGCCACAACCCACATGTAGATGCTCCTTAGATGCTTCTTAGATGCTCCCTCATGGTAATGTTAAATTCTTAAAGTAAAAGTGATATTCTCCTTTATTTTTCATTTTCATCCCTTTACTTAAATTTTTAACATTACCATGAAATGACTTGGGATTCAGCATCAATGGGATTGTGGCATTTCATTAGATTAATCATTATATTATGTATAAGGGTATGTGATTAGCATTTAATCAAGAGCACCAAATCCTATATGTACCCTAGTGTTGGTGGTGTTAATTGTTGAACTCCTTTGTCATGCCCTTAGCAAAAAATTACCTTTCAATCAAGTCAGAATCATCGATCAAGCATGTTAAGCTTTTTCTACCATATTTTAAGGCTTGGATTAGGTAGTTTGATCAAAATTGGGTAATGTTGACTAATATCCCTAGACAATCGAGTTAGAGGCAAAGGCTAGACAAGAGGAGAAGAATCTAGATTCTAGATGGTTGGTGCATCTAAAATTCTAAATGGTTGATGCAACGAAAATTCTAAATGGTTGATGCTCGAATAATTAATCATTTATGTACAATGGATGCCATATCTATCTTGTTTTTTGTACAAAATTCAAATATGCATGCTTCCATATCTTTTACAACTAATTTGGTATTATGGATGTTTTTTTAATATAAATGCAATATATATATATATATATATATATATATATATATAGTAGACGCTTCTGAGACGTTTCGCTCCCTAGAATTTTGGGAAATGACGCTTCCACGTCCCTGCTTCCAAAAAACGTCCCCGCTTCGTGCAACGTTGGCCATAGGCCCATATGTTCTAGTTTTGCATCATCCACCTTTTCTCTAGTTGTTGCAAGCTGATCATGTATCTGTGTGATCTTCATGAGGTAGTTAGTAACATTGCTAGCTTTTGACATCTGAATGAATTTAAACTTGCTTTCAGGATTATCTTCTTGTTCATGTTATTTTGGAACAAATCCATTAGAGCATTGAACATCTCCTAGGCCATCTTCTTCTTTGCTAAGTGAGGGATCAAGTGATCATTCATGTCATTCATAATAACCCACTGTGTTTTCATGTTACTTCTTTTCATGAGCTGCTAACTGCACTGGATCTGTTGGTGAAGGAATTACCTTATCCACAATTTCACAAAGGTCATTTTCCTAAAATAGCAAATTAACCCTTATCTTTCCAGGTAGGAAGTTTAAAACCCCATCCAACTGGTCTTCAAACCTGAGACTCGTTGCTATTTCTAGATCTGATAAGAAATTGCTGTGTGCTAATTCCTTCTAGCACCTACAACAATTTTTCTGCTGCTGGTTTATAGATTTGCGAAGATCTACTTGCAGATTTAATAAATCTGCTGAAACCTATTGTGGATCTGCGTTTGGTCCTTTAAACACCCACAAATTTTAATTGTTGGCTGATCTACTGTGCAAACATGAAATCAGCCTTCGTCTCAAAGTGTAAGCTTTGATAGCAGATTAAATTTCCTTAGTCTGAGCAACTGGCAAATTTATTTTCTAATAATTTCCTAACTGTAACTTAATTAAAAGTTTAGCTAAATAAGAAGCACTGCTGGGATTTTAACAGTAACTAAAATAAATCTTCAGTGGAAGCAAAATAAAACTATTCTCACTCATGTACACAGAAATTTCTGCCCTTCAATCTGCTGTTGATTAACTAAAATCACAACATACAAGGGCTCTCTTATTGGGAAAATGTGTCTGAGAAAAATGCAAATTACAACAAATTATTTTTGAATTTACTGGGCACCTTTACGACTTGTATGGTTGTCAAAAAATTTCTGGAACATCCCTCTGCCTACCAACTTGCTCTAAGACCCTCTTTACTAACCCGTGTGACTGTTTTCTGTGCAGCCATGCAGAAGTATGGCTGTGCTGTTGCCTATTGTATGACCACACATCTGTACGGCTGTTGCTCTAAGGTTCTGTCACCCTGTATGCCACCCCGAATGTCTGTTATACGGCTGCGTGGATGCTGTTGTACCTACTTCCCTGTACAATCTGCAGACTATTTCGTGGCTGCCCAGAAATTTATTTTTTGATTTCTGGCTGTTGGGTTCTCCTCCTCCCTTTGCTATTTGCTTGCACTCTTCTCCCTTAGACTTTGATCTCTGGATGAAATTTCTCCTTCACTCTTGGTGAGATCTCCTTGAATCACTGTCTTTCGTGAATCAATCACTTAATTGATTCTCATATGTGTCTTTCTCCTTCACCTAGCCTTGCTTTCATAAGTTTGAGCTATTGACTGAATCCACAACCCTGATCTCCAAAGTGTTTGACAATTGAGATTAAATCTCAACTCATTTGATATCAATGGTTGAGATTAATCTAAGTCACTAATGCAAGTAACCTTTGCATTCCATTAGATTGAACTCACTTTTCTTATAAAAATCAATTACAATTTAGTAATTTACTATAAATCTTTTGAGTAAAGTTATTTTGCTGAGGTTGAAGGCTTTGGACCCCTTCCACATGTCTAGACACTTAGATATGTGTGGAAGTACCTGTCCAATGCTACAGACATTAACAGAATTTTCACCATAAATTCGTCTTTGGCATCAAATAAAAGATGCCATGGTTAAATTTCCCTAACCCCAGCAAACAGGTAAAATATATTCTAGTAATTTTTCACTGTAAATTAAATTAAATTACAGATTACTAAATAAAATGCACAGCTGGGATTTTAACTGGCAAATAAAAAAAAATTAGCAGAAGCAAATTGAAATCGGTTTCGCACATGCACATATACTTTTCTGCCCTTCAAATCTCCTGTTCATAAATTAAACCTTCAGCATAGAATGACTTTCTTGACTGGGAAAATAAGCTTCCCATTGAGAAAAATAGAATTACAGCAAAACATTAATTTTTGTGTTTGAGGAAACCTCTGTTTCTCCAGCCCATACAGCCTGTACAACCTCTTTCTTCCCATTGTATGGTCCAACAATTCAGCCCCAGTACAGCCCTGCATTTTGGCTCCTGTATGGCTGCTCCTTTGCCTGCTTTTCTTGTTGCCCGGATTTGTCCTTCACATTCTGGTGGCTGGGTTTTCTCTCTTTGCTGCTCTTTTGCACTCTCCTCCTTTGGACATGATCTCTGGATGAAAGTCCTTCTCCACCGTTGCTGAGTTCTCCTTGAATGACTGTCCTTTGTGGCTCAATGCCTCTTTTTATGGATTTGAGAGATCTGTGGTTTTTATCTTTTGAAATGATCGGAGAATCCACAATAGAATTATTTTCGAACCAACGTTTCGAATCCCAAGTGGGATCCATCATCAGGGTAGAAGAATGATGATAAAAGAAGAGCAAACAGGAAGAATAAATACTAAGGAGGAAAAATTCAAATGGAAGAACAACAGTCGGCTATGCAATCTATGCTTAACCTGAGCAAAAGGAGGAATGAGATTGCTGTCCCTACAGTATTTTAGAAAATCCAAGTCTGCTGCTCTTCTTTTTATCCTCACTCTAAAACTTTCGAGTGAAAGGATATCACTCCAAACATCCCCTCCGTGCAGGGATAAGATTTTGGATTTGAGAGATCTGTGGTTTTTATCTTTTGAAATGATCGGAGAATCCACAGTAGAATTATTTTCGAACCAACGTTTCGAATCCCAAGTGGGATCCATCATCAGGGTAGAAGAATGATGATAAAAGAAGAGCAAACAGGAAGAATAAATACTAAGGAGGAAAAATTCAAATGAAAGAACAACAGTCGGCTATGCAATCTATGCTTAACCTGAGCAAAAGGAGGAATGAGATTGCTGTCCCTACAGTATTTTAGAAAATCCAAGTCTGCTGCTCTTCTTTTTATCCTCACTCTAAAACTTTCGAGTGAAAGGATATCACTCCAAACATCCCCTCCGTGCAGGGATAAGATTTTGGATTTGAGAGATCTGTGGTTTTTATCTTTTGAAATGATCGGAGAATCCACAGTAGAATTATTTTCGAACCAACGTTTCGAATCCCAAGTGGGATCCATCATCAGGGTAGAAGAATGATGATAAAAGAAGAGCAAACAGGAAGAATAAATACTAAGGAGGAAAAATTCAAATGGAAGAACAACAGTCGGCTATGCAATCTATGCTTAACCTGAGCAAAAGGAGGAATGAGATTGCTGTCCCTACAGTATTTTAGAAAATTATTTTCGAACCAACGTTTCGAATCCCAAGTGGGATCCATCATCAGGGTAGAAGAATGATGATAAAAGAAGAGCAAACAGGAAGAATAAATACTTGCTGTCCCTACAGTATTTTAGAAAATCCAAGTCTGCTGCTCTTCTTTTTATCCTCACTCTAAAACTTTCGAGTGAAAGGATATCACTCCAAAGTTTTTATAAGCTTGATTTATTGACCGAATCCACAGCTCTAATCTCCAAAGTGATTGACAACTGAGATTTGTTAATTTTAGATAACAATGGTATGTTCTATGCTTGCAACAATTACTTCAATGTTATATTAGGCCAATATCAATTTCCACTTTGATTTCAATAGCAATCAGATTAATGATTAATTCACATCGACATCAACTGAAGATTGAACATAAACAATAAAAATGCATGACTCATTGAAGTGTGCACAAAGATTAACCCAGGCTAACAAGAACTAAAATCAAATCAACTTTTATATGTACAAAACAATCAGGTAAAATATGTATGTTCCATTTCTCATCGTTTTTCACAATGCTTTGCTTTTAAAACATTGTTGCCAAGATGATGCTTACAACTTTCTATCACCAAAACTATCATAATGTCATGGCTATGAGTCATCCCAGCAATATATTCACAATCTACTATGAGTTAGCACCCATAGCCACAAATATGCTATGAATGCCAGTTGAATGCATGTAACAAGTTTTCAACAGCTCAGAAATTATATTCCTCTGTGGATGCACATCACAAATGCTTAATAGGGGCAGGTCTTTCTTTGCCATGTGAATGGTGCTTTAATGTATATTTTATGTGAATGGAGCAATACATGGTTGACTGTAAACAGTAGCTACTATTTACAGGCTAAAATGTTTAAGCTCTGTTTTTTCTTTAAATCTGTTAGAAAGTTGAAGTGAGACCTGTATCTCAGGGCTGGATTTTTATAGCTAATACTACCAAAATCAATGTACTACAGCAATAAGTCAGCATACCAAAGAAAATTACCTATTACGGAGGCAGACCTTAAGTCAAGAAAAGCAAGTAAAAAATCTCCCCTGGAAGAATTTTTTTAAACATTCTAAGCTTAAAAGGAACTCTAATGAAGCTTTTTTAAGCTCAAAAGGAACTCTGATGAATTTATACTTTCTGAATATTCACAAGAATGCTACTACAGATCAACTTGAACTCAAGTTCTCTTTTAACAATGACAGAAGAATTTCATCTGTTGGCATAGCCCCAATCATGAATCTTTCCTATTCCATGTGTTGTTTTGTTTCTCGGTCAAAATCAGATTTAATCCCGGGGAAGGGGCACGCAAGTGTCTTTGGAAAACTAATATTAACTTGAGCACAGCAGAACCAATGAAAAATTATGACTTAGACTATGGCATTAAGACAAACACATTAATCAACAATATAACTATAATTCAAAATCCGTTAATCAACAATATAACTATAATTCAAAATCCGTTAATCAACAATATAACTATAATTCAAAACCCACTCAAAAGCTTCAGAATTAACATCACGATAGAGAAATATAGGAGATGCCCTCTTTTCCAATGCCCATAAATCAAGATATGAATTTCGGGTTAGTAGGGTAAATCTAAGCCATGTTAAACGGAATCGATTGGATCTGAACCCACAACCACATTAAAAATTAGCTATATGATGAAGATGGTTTTGATTATTCGCAGATATCCCTCAAAAAAATACATATAATGGGGAAGAGAGGAGAAATGGGGAAAAAAGAAGTAACCTGTTTGAAGGAAGATGGCGAAATATGAATTGCAGTGTTTTTCGAAGGCTTTGAGGCGCATTTGCCCTGCAAGCAATAATAACAACCCTGTTCCCAAACCTCCAGCCAAGGAAACTACGCTTCCTTTTCTGACATATCCCACCACCCCTCCTATGATGACCGCCAGGCCATAAGGAATTGTGAAGCAAAAGTTGTGCATTATTGCTGTTGCCCGCTCCTCTTCTTTTACAAATGCGAAAGATATATGGATCTGCCTACACTCCCTCCACTGTTCTGATCTGTTGAAAATTCCTCCGCTCAAATCGCCTCCGTGTTTTTGTTCTGCCTGTCTCCATGGGGAGAACTCTACGCATGGTTCTGCCTGTCCGGGGGATGACCTCTGACTTTGGCATTGACCGGTGTAAACATAATTTTGAACTTTGCAAGCAATTGTCTCTTAAAAGTTACTTGGAGGTGGTTCGAGTGGTCAACCTGCCCTCAGTTTTAGTCAGCGTTGTTTGTGAATTGATCGCAGTGTTGTCGATCTGGCCTCAATGTCAGTAAGTGTCCGGGTTGCACTATTAATTTTTTAAGTAAACTAGGTTTATGCATTTTAAGAGTAAATGATTCCACAAATATTATTTATGACTAAAAATGCGAGAGAAGTACCTCTGGTCCTCTACCAATTTATCACAAGTGAATACATATATTTAAATAGATATTTAGAACATACAATGCGTGGTTTTTTTTAATGGTTTTCTTTTAATAAGAGAATTGATTCAAGGTGGAGGTCTCGGCTAATATCTTTCGACGCCAGTTTTTTCAAAGCTCTACTGCTTATTGTTTGTTGGGATATTTGGCACGAAATAAGATGAATTTTCAAGATAAATTATAATATGAATGAATGATATTTTAATGTCCACGGGATTAAAAATAGTGTATAATACTACTAGTTTCCTTGTTTTTTGACTTTTGTAATTCAATCTTTTTCTTACTCAAATTGATGATGAGCTGATCCAACCTTCTAACAGTCCTCTCATTGAAAAGACAATGCCAAGGAATTGATGCTATAACATACTCCTATAATTGTCCCTGATGTCTGTAAAAACATCACATTCCAAAATGAAATGTTTTTCCGATTCCACTGCCCTAGAAGTGCAAAAAGTATACACCCATTCTTCCCAAGCTTCTTTAGGCCTCTTCCACTGCCTCGTTTCACACCGAAGTTGATGTGAGTTAGTTCTTAATTGAGCAATAAGAATCTTTGCTCTTCACGGAATGCTAGCTCCAATGTACTCTTCTTGTTGGAGATCACAAGCGGGGTTAAATTCCTGAACATATTACTTCTTTCTACCCAACTCTTTCCCCATATACTCTTACGAAACTTCTCCATAACAAAATTCTTTAACTCCTTGCTATTTGTGGGATATGCATTGAGGTAAATATTCCATTTTTGTAGCCAAGGGTCTATGCCAAAACTTGATAGTTCTTGAAGATCATGTTCCTATTTCATTGGGGATTCATATACCTTCAGGTCACTCATCAACGTCATTGGCATAACACAAATAATAGTGAATCCATCACATTGCAATATCACACCATCCTCTACCAAATCATGCATTGCACTACCTCATTAGTCGTCTACCCTTATGGCTAGACATCTTGGTCCTCTTAGTGTATGCACTAGTAATTCATCCTACTCAATTTGTTGTTGGCCCCCACAAGTTAGTGAACAAGGTAGCCAAACCCTATAGATTCACCATGCACCCTTGACAAAGGTTGTCCAATGTGTCATTTTTCATGTCATACCACTTGCACCTCAAGTAAGGTAGGGATTTGATCTCACACTAAAATCCTTGCAATCTCCCCCATGTGAATTAGTGATGGCTTTGTCAACATTGTTTCATTAGATCCTCAAACAAAAAAGGAGTTGATGAAGATACATGTTTACAACATTCAAACATGGCTTTGATACTAAGTTGCACTGAAACGAATACGGATACGAGGTTTGAAACAGATACGACAAATTTTCAAAATATCAGGATATGACACGACAAGGAAACGACATGCATATATATATATTTCATATTACCATTCATCTTTTAGAATCTAGAATCTATATCTAAAAATGCATAGTCATCATCATGAATTCAACATAAACAAATCATCATCATCAATTCAGCGTAAACATTTTCATCATCATTAGTGATTATTATAACATTCGACATATTATCATCATCATTAATATTGTAATTAGAAATGCTACAACCTTTGTGCTTTCGGGTCCAACTCCTTCAAAGAACGTGTCATGCATGGCAGATGATATCTATCTTCCTTGCATGACAATTAAAAGGCCCATGGAATCATTGGGATATTCCATCAAGACCTATTTGAACATTTCAATCTTCTCAATGTCAGCTTGGTCTCATGACTATATGCAGGAATAAGATTGGCTAGAGAAGATTTATTATATTGGAGGGATTTATGAAATCAAGAGCAAAATCAATGACCATTAACAAAACCTTAACCAAAATGAAAATTAATCGCTCAAATAAATCTCTTTTCAAAGACATTCATCAAACCCTTTTATTTGCATTTTTGAACATCTATCTTTTTCTTAGTAAGAATCCTTGATAAATTTATGGAGTGTCGTTGTTTCTAAAGATTAAGAAAAGACTTTATGAGACTCGGTATATAGTGAGTTTATTTGCAAATATGATTTCTTCATTTTTATTATTTATTTATGGCTATACAAATTTTCAAGCTTTTAAACATTTTAAGGGTGGATTTTGATCACAATTTTCGTGGATTTGTTTTCGGAAATCCGGAAACGGATCCAAAAAAATTTAAATCCCTTGGAAACGTATCCAATTCCAAATCTAAAGTTTCCGATTTTTTGAAACGGCACAAAAATGTTTTTACAACATTTTGGACAAGAATCGTATCCGTTTATGTATCAGAACCGGGGATCCGCGTTTCCGGAAAATTTTTCAGGAGTTTCCGATAACTTAGCTTTGATACCATTTGGCAGAAGCCTAAACTTTTCATTTCACTTGAATACCCCATGCCACTCTAGAAGCCTAGTCACTACGTGGCATTAGTGGGATCTTACTAGTTAGCCATGGCCATTAGTTAGTACTTAGTAGTATCCCACGAACTACAAGTAACCAACATGCCATGACTAAACCCAAACTAGGAAATTTAGAGTAAGTGAAATGTCAATTTGATTTCACCATATATGATGCTAAAACATCACCATGCAACCATATGCAATGTGACATCGTTGCCTCCCCCAAGCCAACTATGCTTGAAATGTTGATTGGCCAACATAAGACCATGTTGTCATCCATCTATGTCAATATTTAACAAATCTAATATGCAGCGTTGTTGCTTAGTACTTGCCTCTTATGCAAAAAGTAATTGACAACCAAATTTATTGATGTCCAAAGTATATATATATATATATATATATAGTGAGAGAGAGAGAGAGCTTGAATTTTTATTAACTCCAAATCTGGTAGGTCTCTATAATACTAGTATAGCCCCCTTATTGTTATTATTGGTGTAGTCCCCTTATTGTTATTTTTAGTGTAGCCCCTTATTTTTATTGTTGTGCTCTTACTTTATTATTGTTATGTAGGCTCTGATTATATTGTGACTCCTTAGATTCCTATATATATATCAAGGAGGTCTTGTGATTTGTATCATCCAAGAATTGTTCATTTATGTGATGTAAAGGAGGTTGCCTCCTCGAAGAGGCTAATTTTCAAGAAGTCGATCTATATATATATATTTTTTGTGATCTGATTGCATAACATTTGGGATCAAAGCTTTAGATTTGAGGGTTTTGTTGCTTCAAACATGCCATCTTGGAATTTTCACTATCTTTTTTTCTACGAAGCTTTAGAAGTTGAAATTTCGATCACATGGAGACGAAATCTTGGTGATATTTTTGTAGAAATTTCAGATCTTGGTTTGCTATATTTTCTGAGATATGGTTCGAAGAAGTTAGGGTTTTTGCATGCTCGAGAATTCAATTTCGAACATGGGACCTTGGTAATATCATCATAACTTTATTTCCAAGAATCAAATTTGAATTTCGTAATAAGTGATTAAAAAGTGCATGGGTTGTAGTTTTTTGGCTATCAATTTAAGGGCCAAAGGTTGAAACTGTGACATGTGGCATTCCATACAACTTCACTTTATTGAACTAGTCCATAATCAGGTCATCGTGGGAGATTTGGCATAACTTTATATTGAGGAATCCAATCTTGGTCTGACTTGTGGCATTAGAAAGAAGATTGAGAGTGCTACCACAAGACTGGATTTCAAACCTTGGGAGGCCGAAATTTCAGAGATATAACAATTTCAATATCAAGCTCCAAAATGTAAGAAGAAAAAGATATATTTTTTAAAATTTCCATAAGTTTTGTTTGAAAAATCAGGTTGAAGTAATTCAAAGGGCATAGTAAAACATATATATCATTATTTGGTTCCAATACGTCTTGAAACAAAAAAATGGATACTCTCGGTAAACAACTAGAAAACCCTACTATGATACATGAAGAAGAGGAAGAAATGCAACATGATATATCAAAATTATGTGACCAAGTGCAACAAATTTTGCTCTCGCAAAGAGTAACCAAATATGAAATGGAAGCTAAGATGGATGGTTTAAAGAATGGTTTAAAATCATACATGGAAGGTTTGAATGATGGATTTAAAAAGAAACATATAAGCTAAGATGGATGGTTTGAAAAATGGTTTAAAAACAGACATGGAAGGTTTGAACGAAGGTTTGACAAAGTTGTTACAAGAAATGCTTCCTAATAGCTAAAAGATATTCCATGAAACTCATGATGAGAACAAAATGAATTTTAATTATGATTTTAGAGACTCTAACTTTGGATTGAAGACCAACCACATTCCAAAGATTGATATGAAGAAGTTTGATGGCAAGGATCTGGTAACATGGATACTACAGATGGTGCAATATTTTGATCTACAAGATGTGAAGCACACACAAAAGATACACATTACATCTTTATATTTAGAACTCCATAAATTTGTATGGTATCGATGGCTTTGTTCTCGTAACGACTAGCATTTGGTCAATTTTTACGGAGGAAATGATAGCACGTTATGAAGATTCCACATGGGAGGATGATAAATTTATACAGAAGCATCCAGAACTACTCAAGCGTTGAGGACAACACTTTTTTGAGGGAGAGGGGCATGTTAGGTCCCTATAATACTAGTATAGTCCCCTTATTGTTATTATTAGTGTAGTCCACTTATTGTTATTGTTGTGCCCATGTAGCCCCCTTATTGTTATTGTTGTGCCCCATATAAGCCCACTATTTGTTATTGTTGTGCCCTTGTAGCCCCCATATTGTTATTGTTGTGCCCCTCGAAGAGGCTAATTTTCAAGTCGTTGATCTATCTTTTGTTTTGTTTTGTGATCTGGTTGCATAACAAAATCAATAGAGCAATGAATAGATTTTATTAAAATTATAGAAATATAGAAAGTTTATAGTTATTAACATTTTGCTATGTGAAAGTTTTAACATATTTGACATTCCTTTGCAACTAGTAGAAATATGGTGAAAATAAATGTGATTAGGAATTCCTTTACAACTTCTCGACATCAATGGTGAGAATAACTACAATTATTATAATATGGTATAAGAAGAACACAAATCATTGCAATTATTATAATATGGCATAGGAAAAACATGAAGAGCATGCATAAAACATTTAAGTAAATAAGTAATGTGGCAATCATTTTTATTCAAAAAAATTGACTAGGTGAAAGAGTTAAGATTGTTAGGTTAATAGTGGTAGTTTGGAGTATCTACTATTGATGGTCCATGGTATTACATAATAAATATATTTAGTTTAATATCTACTTTTTCAGAACTTTAATAAACTTAAAACAATATTTCCTGAACATGACGAAAAAGGAAATATCATATTGGATTCTGAAGCAATCACAAAAACAAGAACCCGACAACTATGGAATCGATCAATTTCAGAGTATCTCATTAAGTGGAAGAACTGACCCGTTGAAGATTCCACATGGGAGGATGATAAATTTATACAGAAGCATCCATAACTACTCAAGCGTTGAGGAAAACACTTTTTTGAAGGAGAGGGGCATGTTAGGTCCTATAATACTAGTATAGTCCCCTTATTGTTATTATTAGTGTAGTCCCCTTATTGTTATTGTTAGTGTAGCCCCCTATTGTTATTGTTGTGCCCATGTAGCCTCCATATTGTTATTGTTGTGCCCCATATAAGCCCATGATTGTTATCGTTGTTTCCTTGCATTATTATTGTTATGTAGGTTTTGATTCTATTGTGACCCCTTAGACTCCTATGTATACCAAGGAGGTCTTGTCATTTGTATTATCCAAGAATTGTTCATTTATGTGATGTAAAGGAGGTTGCCCCCTTGAAGAGGTTAATTTTCAAGTCGTTGATCTATCTTTTGTTTTGTTTTGTGATTTGGTTGCATAACAAAATCAATACAGAGATGAATAGATTTTATTAAAATTATAGAAATATAGAAAGTTTATAGTTATTAACATTTTACTATGTGAAAGTTTTAACATATTTGAAATTCCTTTGCAACTAGTAGAAATATGGTGAAAATAAATGTGATTACGAATTCCTTTACAACTTCTCAACATCAATGGTGAGAATAACTACAATTATTGTAATATTGCATAAGAAGAGCATGAATCATTGTAATTATTATAATATGGCACAGGAAAAACATGAAGAGCATGCATAAAACATTTAAGTAAATAAGTAATGTGGCAGTCATCTTTATTATAAAAATTTGACTAGGTGAAAGATGTAGAAATTTTGAATAATAAACACATATTCAACAGAGATTATCCTGATTATACACTATTGATGAATACATGCATAATACATAACCTCCTCTACGTTGATCAACAATTTAGCAACATCAAAAACAATGAAACATCAATCGCATGCACACATTAACACATTATGTAACCCGGGGAAAGCTTACAGCGGAAAACCCCACACTATCTGTATATTAATGATTGAGAACATGTAACATTACATAGTACAATACTCCTCGCAAGTATCCAGCACTATCTCCACCTGTTACACACAAAACTAGCTCAGATTTGAACAAGTCATAGGTTCAAATCTTCTCCGCTGCTTTGCCTGCCTCTATCGCACAATACCTGCTGAGAATCACTCACACTGGAAATCACGTGAGCACAGGCTATTCTACTGGGCATATACTGGGTAATACTCATTGGCATGCTCAATACATTGCTTGTGCAAGACCTCATGCACAACTATAGTCACAACTAAGAGTAATCTCAACCTTTAACACCTATCTCCACTGAACTGTACATGCACTGAGTTAACTGATGTATTCTTCAGTTGCATTATGAGTTAATAATTAGTGAATTAATTTAATAAATTAATTCACATCACTCATCACTAGTCTATTTGCAGTTAGACTAATTACAACTAGTTAACCAAGTCAAACTGAACACAACTCCATCAACTCCACATCCAACTCCACAGAACTCACATGCATGAGTTCTAACTGATGTCCTGCATGCAATAGCTCAACTGACTCATAAGAAAAGCGTATTTCCTTCTGACAGTTGCATGTGCCACATCTGTAGCTCAAACTGAAGTGCTCCAAGAGGATAAGATAAAGTTTATAGTCTAAATATTATTATGAGACAATAATATTGGACTTTTCTATTTTTAGCCTAGCAGTCTAAAAATAGACTTTGATCACACCGCTGTGAACCAGAAATAGAAGTCCATCTATTTTTCCCAACATGACCAATCATCCATAAACAACATTCTGCAACTCATAGACATGATCCATATGTCTAAAAATAGACATAGTCTAAAAATCGACTTTGCGCCACAATTTGCCTGTGGGCCCACTTAGTGAAGGCGGCTCCTTTCCACTAAGCTCCATCATCTTGTTGCATTCTCAACACTCCCTCTCAACAAGATATGGATTATCAACAACCCCTATCCTGCCTCGGTGGTATTCGAATTTGCTCCTGGCGAGCGCCTTCGTCAAGATATCAGCATCCTGATCCTCCGTTGGAATGTATGAAAGTAACATGATTCTCCGCTGCACACAATCTCTGATATGATGGTATCTGATGTCAATATGCTTAGATCTATCATGAAATACAGGATTAGCTGAGAGTTTAATGCAACTCTGGTTATCACAGTAAATCACAGTAGGCTCCAAGTGAGAACCGAACAAACCGACTAGAATCTTCCTCATCCATAGCCTCGCATGCAGCCAAACTTGCTGTCATATACTCGACCTCTGCTGAACTGAGTGCCACAGATCTCTGCTTCCTGCTGTACCAAGAAACTGCTGTCGACCCGATATTGAAGACCCCTCCTGATGTGATTTTTCTGTCCGTTGGGCTCCCTGCGCAATCTGCATTCGTGAAGCCACATAGCTTCACCTCATCCTCCTGTTTGTACCACAATCCATATCCCGTTGTGCCTCTCAAATAACGCAATACATGCTTGCCCGCCTTCCAGAAGAGCTTGGTTGGCTTAACCATAGCTTGTGAAAGCTGGTTAACGGCATAGCATATATTGGGTCGTGTATTGACCAAATACATAAGCGACCCCACCAACTGTCGATAAACAGTGGCATCCACTTCTTCTGCCGAAGTGGCATCCTCCTTCCTCCAACCTCCAGGAAGAGAAGTATCAACAGGCTTGCAGCCATGCATGTTGAACTTCTGTAGTATCTCTCGAGCATACTTACCCTGAGAAACAAATAGTCCACCACTGCGCTGCCAAATTTCCAATCCCAGGAAATAATGAAGGAGGCCCAAGTCCTTCATCTCAAACTCCTTAGCAAGATCATCCTTGCATGAAAGTATCATCAACTCATCACCCTTTAGAATCAAATCATCTACATAAAGTACAATGATAAGCAACTTACCCTCCACCATAATCTCGTATAGGTTAGGATTCGCCTCACTCTTGGAGAATCCAAGTCCGGTGAAATAACTGTCTATCCGTGTGTACCAAGCATGTGGAGCTTGTTTCAACCCATACAACGCTCTCTTGAGCCTGCACACATGCGACTCGCTGTTGAAGATCTCAAAACCTTTGGGCTGCTCAATGTACACCTCCTCCTCAATGACTCTGTTGAGGAACGCAGTTTTCACATCCATCTGATGAATGTGCCATCCCATCTGCGCTGAGAGAGCAAGAATCGTCCGTATGGAAGAATACCTTGCGACAGGTGCAAAGGTCTCCTCATAATCGATCCCCTCTATCTGTGAAAAGCCTCGGGCAACAAATCTTGCCTTGTACTTCTCCACACTCCCGTGAGCTGCCTGCTTAACTTTGTAGATCCATCTCGAACCCACCACTGATTTCCCTTCCAGTCTAGGAACAATCTCCCATGCACTGTTTCTGACAGTCGAATCATACTCTTCCACCATGGCGTCTACCCATGCGGGATCCTCCACAGCTTCCTCGAAAGATGATGGCTCAGTCACAACACATTTGCTCATAAGAGCCATGTATCCAGTGTATTGATCAGGTGACTGTCTCTGCTTGCGTTGGGCTGTAGGTGGTCCTACAACTTTCTCTGCATCTTGATCCAGTTGCTTAGCTTTTGTTAAGCGCTTTCGCCCTCTGATGGTTGGCGCTGGATGAGTGGTCTCTTCCACTCCATGAATCTCGTCCTGTGGCTGATCCACGTCCTGAAGCTCATCTTTAGGAACTAATAGCTCCTCATCTGCATGCAAGTGTGGCTCCCTCTCAAGCGAACACTTCATGGCTTTCTCCTCCTGAAATTTTATATCGCGTCACACAACAGTGTTACCATTGTCTGGAAAATACACACGATAGTTGTGGGGCGTATCAGTGTACCCCACAAATATTCCAACCTCTGCGGTCGGTTCCAACTTCTTCCTGGCATCCTTCGTCACATGCATGTAAACGCTAGCACCAAAAATCCTCAAATGAGAAAGATCAGGCTTCTTACCAGAAGAAGCCTCCTCGGGTGTACTCATGCCAAGTATCTTGTGAGGACTGCATGCTTCCGCCCACAAGTGAAGGGGTAGGCCTTGATCATGCAACATCGCTCGTGCAACACCCACGATCGTTCTGTTCTTCTGCTCAACAACCCCGTTCTGCTGTGGGTTATGGGGAGCTATGAGCTCTTTTCGAATCCCTTCTGCACTGCAGAAATCCTTGAACTCGCCAGAGATGTATTCACCACCATTATCGCTCCTAAAAGCCTTCACCTTCTTCCCCGACTCCTTCTCGACCAGTGCTTTGAATTCACAGAACTTTGAATATGTCTCGCTCTTCTTCTGCATGAAGAAGATCCAGCGCTTACGAGAGAAATCATCAACAAAAATCACATAATACCTGTGTTTTGCTGTCGAAGCTACTGAGAAAGGTCCACACACGTCTGTGTGAATTCTCTCAAGGATCGTCGTGACGCGACTATCCTTCTCGTGAAAGGTGGCTTTCACAAACTTTCCCAAAGTACACCCCTTGCACTGATTTGACTGCGCAAGAGTGCCTTTAGGAAGCCCTGTAGTGATCTCCTGCAGTATCTTCAAGGCTCCATGGTGAAGGTGACCCAATCCCCTGTGCCACAACTCGCCATCATCCCGACTCACCAATCCTTCTGCCTTGCATGCCATTGCTGCGCATCCATCTACATGCAACTGATAAAGGTTCCTCACTTGAACCCCTATCTTCCGGGTTTCTCCAGTTGTCTTACTGCGCAGGAAAGCCTTTCCCTCGCTGAAAACAACATCATATCCCTTGTCTTCTAACATCGCCACAGAGATAAGATTCTTCTTCAATCCTGGAACATGCATCACTTCCTTCAATACGAAGGGTTTACCAGACTCCCTCTCAAAGGAAATGGTACTGATACCGGTCGCACTGTATCTACCATCATCGCCCATCTCGATGTGCACTCCAAGATCTTTGTCCTCCAGATTAGAAAACAAATCTCGATCTCCTGTCATGTGAAAAGACGCACCACTGTCCAAGAACCACACCGATCCCATCACACTTGAAACCAAGCATGCGATCAATGAAAAATCAAGCTCAAACTGCGAGGCTAGAGCCTCTCCTGCTGCAGATCCAGCAACTTGCTTGTTCTTCTTCTTCTGCAGACAATTAGTGGCATAGTGTACGTGCTGGTGATAGTGAAAGCACTTCACCTTGGACATGTCCTGCTTCTTGCCTTTCGCACTAGACTGAGAAGCTTTCTTGTTCTTCCCCTTCTTTGCTTTGGCAGCCAAAGCACAATTTTCTTCATCAGTTCCCTTTGATGAAGATCCGTCCCTGGTATTCCGCCTGATCTCCTCCTGCACAAGATCTGACCAAAGTCTCTCCCATCTTGGCAATTTCTCTCGACCATTGATAGAGTCCTGATAGGAATGCCAACTCTTCGGAAGACCAAGGAGAGCCAAGCTGACCAAGTCCTCATCATCGACAGTCACCCCCACACTTCCCAGCTCATCTCTGCACTGAGTGAACTTCGTGAGATACTTGGGCATACTGTCTCCCTTCTCACATTTGATGTTTTTGAGTTTATCCTTGAGCGCCAGCTTCCTCTGATCGCTCTTTCTTTGGAATAGATCTATCAAAGCTTTCCACATCAAGTATGGAGAAGCCTTACCATGCAGGTTGGACACAATGTGATCCTTCACGCCCTCCAACAGAATCCTTCGACACTTTGCTGTCTTCTTTTGCCAAGCATCAACCTGCGCAACATCAATAGGCTTTGGGACCTCAGCCTCTATGAAATCCTTCAGCCCGTTATCATCCAACACTGCCTCCATCCTGTCCTTCCATGCAATATAGTTTGAGCTGCCCTCAAGAGCATACTCCAATCGCAATCCGTTGAAAGACATTGCCTCGTTGATACCAAGAAAACACTGCTGCAAATTCGAATTCCACCAGCTCCAAACTCAACCGCCTCTGATCTAAGATTCGTGAGAACAAAGTATTTCTCGTACAGAGATTGACTGTATGGGATTTTACCGGATATCTCACCTTCCAAAGGAAGGATGAATCCAGAGGCTACCTGGCCCGATTACAGACTCTGCCTGAAGAAATAGAATGTAAACACTTCCTGAATAGTAGATCTGATGATCAACAACTCTGATACCATGTAGAAATTTTGAATAATAAACACATATTCAACAGAAATTATCTCGATTATACACTATTGCTGAATACATGCATAATTCATAACCTCCTCTACGTTGATCAACAATTTAGCAGCATCAAAAACAATGAAACATCAATCGCATGCACACATTAACACAGTATGTAACCCGGGGAAAGCTTACAGCTGAAAACCCCACACTATCTGTATATTAATGATTGAGAACATGTAACATTACATAGTACAATACTCCACACAAGTATCCAACACTATCTCCACCTGTTACACACAAAACTAGCTCAGATCTGAACAAGTCACAGGTTCAAATCTTCTCCACTGCTTTGCCTGCCTCTATTGCACAATACTTGTTGAGAATCACTCACACTGGAAATCACGTGAGCACATGCTATTCTACTGGGCATATAAAGGGCAATACTCATTGGCATACTCAATACATTGCTTGTGCAAGACCTCATGCACAACTATAGTCACAACTGATAGCAATCTCAACCTCTAACACCTGTCTCCACTGAACTGTACATGCACTGAGTTAACTGATGTATTCTTCAGTTGCATTATGAGTTAATAATTAGTGAATTAATTTAATCAATTAATTCACATCACTCATCACTAGTCTATTTGCAGTTAGACTAATTACAACTAGTTTAACCAAGTCAAACTGAACACAACTCCATCAACTCCACATCCAACTCCACAGAACTCACATGCATGAGTTCTAACTGATGTCCTGCATGCAATAGCTCAACTGACTCATAAGAAAAGCGTATTTCCTTCTGACAGCTGCATGTGCCACATCTGTAGCTCAAACTGAAGTGCTCCAAGAGGATAAGATAAAGTTTATAGTTTAAATATTATTATGAGACATTAATATTTGACTTTTCTATTTTTAGCCTGGCAGTCTAAAAATAGACTTTGATCACACCGCTGTGAACCAGAAATAGAAGTCCATCTATTTTTCCCAACATGACCAATCATCCATAAACAGCATCCTGCAACTCATAGACATGATCCACATGTCTAAAAATAGACATAGTCTAAAAATAGACTTTGCGCCATAATTTGTCTGCGGACCCACTTAGTGAAGGCGACTCCTTTCCACTAAGGATCCATCAGGCCGTCAACATCGAGCATAGGCTCATCCATTGGGGTTGTTGTTTTTCAACAACATCATCCTTCCTTGAGATGGGGAGATCTTTGGCTTTCTTGAGGGCAGTGTCTTCATCAGAGGTAACATCTCTACTTACTTCCACATTTCTTTGACTATATGCCTTTGAATTTTCACTGTATCCAACGAATACACCTTTCTTCCCAAAAGCTTCCAATTTATTCCTTTTCTCTTTAGGCACATGAAAATACACAGGACAACCTAAGATTCTAAAATGAAACACATCAAGCTTCTTACCGGTGAAGACTTGCTCGGGTGTCTTGAAATCCAAGGCTTGATGAGGGCTTCTATTTTGAACATATACAACAATGTTAGCAACTTCTCCCCACAAGAAATTCGGTAGTCCTTGATCATAGATCATGGCATGGGTGGCTTCCATAATAGTTCGATTCTTTCTTTCAACAACATCATTATGCTCTGGAGTGCATGGAACAATTGTCTCCCTCTTAGTGCCAGTGTCTCTGCAAAAAGTCATTGAATTCATTGGATTCATATTCGGTTCCATTTTCAGTCCTCAATGCCTTGATCTTCTTTCCCTTTTGATTTTCCACCAATGCTTTGAAAGAACAGAACCATTTGCACACTTCATCCTTCCTTTTCAAGGAATAAATCCATGTTTTGCGTGGGAAGTCATCCACAAAAATTACATAGTATATGTATCCTCCTAATGAAGTTACGAGCAAGGCACTAGACATTTCAGAATGGATCATTTGAAGAATATCAGTTGTTTTGCTTTCACTAGAAGGGAATGGTCGCTTTGTATGTTCCCCAGCTGCACAACCTTAAAAGATTCCTTCATGGTTCATATGAAACTCGAACATTCCTGTGACCATATTCCGTACCCCAAGTAAGGCTTTGTAATGTAAGTGGGTAAATCTCTGGTGCCATAGCTCACATTGATTAAAGTATCACTTGTCAATGCTCCCAAAGGACTTCCACCAACTTGATTAAGACTATCAACCCTAAATCCATGAGTAAAAGCATCTTTGAAGTTTCTATGCCATACACCTACCTTTCCATCAATGAAAGCTACCTTGAAGTCTTTGTTTTCCATCGCAGAAATAGACACCAAATTCTTCTTCAAATTGGGCACATACAAGACTTCCTGAAGATGTATGGTTTGACCATAATTCAAGTGAAGAGTAATAGTTCCTATCCCTTTTACGGGGTAGGTGGCATTATCTCCAAGAATAATCTTTAGATTAGTTTTCTTCTCAACTAAATTTGAGAGGTCTTCCTATCCAGTGAAATACCTTGAGGCTCCATTGTCAATTAACCAATGATCCAAGGTATCCAGAGGAGAGGCAATAGATAGAGCAAAAATTAGATAGAACTCATCTTGTTTTTCTACAATATTTTTTCATCATACTTGGCATTTCTTGTCCTTTTGGAAGGTCGATTATTTCCTTCTCTGGTTGCGGGAGCATTCCTCTTTCCTTTATTGTTATAGCTGTTGTTTCTTTGATTGTTATTGCTTTTGTAATTGTTGTTGTTGTCATCCCTTGGAGGATTTTTCTTGTGAGGACACTCTCTAGCATAGTGGCCGAACTTGTTGCAATTTTACCATCCTCCTTTGAATCCCTTGTTAGATCCTTGTACCTTGTCTTCTTGAATTAGATGGACGGACATCATTTCTTCTTTTTGCATGTGCAAAGAAAGCAGTAGGATCATTTCCATTGTAGGACTTATCTCTCTCCATCATCCTTGTTTCCTCTTGAGTGCATCTTGCTAGAAGCTCATCAAAACTAGGTATCCTATCATTATTGAGAATAGTGGTGACAAATGTATCCCATGGCCTTGAAAGACCTCCAAGAGCAATGAGAGCGAGTTCCCTGTCAACAATAACTTCTCCAATAGATAGCAGGTCATTCTTGACTTGAGTTATTCTTATAAAATAGGATTGGATAGACTCCCCTTTATCGATCTTGATGTTTTTCAACTTGTTCTTGAGAAAGAAGATTTGATTTGCGTTGTTCACTTTGGACATCCCAACCAACTTATTATACATTTCTTTAGAAGTTCCTAAATCAGAAATATAGGGAACCAAATGTTTTTGAATGGAGTCAATCAAAATTTTCTTAGCTTTGACCTCACCTTTTCTATATTTTGTCCTAGAAGCAGGTGCATTTGAAGGAGGCACCACCACTTTCCTTTGCACGTAGTTCATTACTTCATGCTCCTCCAAGGTCAAATCAAGAGTCATCTTCCAAGCATGATAATCTGACTTGTCATTGAGCTTATCCTTAGTCTTAAAATATGAAGTAGTAGCCATGGAGACTAGTCCTTGTCAACAAATGTCTTGGTGATTTCTTTTTCTCTTGCTTGGGCTTGTCCTCACCTGAACTCTGATAGAATGTTAATTTTAGATAACAATGGTATGTTCTATGCTAGCAATTACTTCAATGTTCTATTAGCCCAATAGCAGTTTCCGCTTGGATTTCAATAGCAATTAGATTAACCATTAATTCACATCGACAATAACTGTAGATAGAACGTAAACAATAAAAATGCAGAGGACAAGTCAAGACAAGAGAACACAAATATTTGGCTCAAGCTAGGGAAAAACGCTAGAAGGGGAAAACCATTAATCAATCCTTCTTATTATCAAATATCAAATGTTCAACAGAGAGAGAATATCCAATAGAGTACAATGAATAAAGTCAAAGTCAATGTGACTTGTTTTTTGTAAAGAATCCAAACCGATATCCAAAGACAAATCTGATCTTTCTGCAAATGCGAATTCCTGTAACCATACACAAATTCCTGTAAAAGAGAATTCTTGTGACCATACTCGAATTCCTGTAATTGCACGTGAATTCCTGCAATTTGTACGATCCAATGAAGAGATGTATGTGATGAGAGTGTTCAAATGAGGTTGGTACATCATGTATTTATATGCGTTTGAGGAGGGCTAATTAGTTTCTTAGGCCGACCTTAACAATTTGTGTACCTGTGGGCTTGACTTCAAAAATACACTTTTCTTATCCAAATTCAGTGCCTCCAGAGTCAATTTTGGTCCTCTCAAAAAGAGGAATTTTGTCCAAACATCATCTTAGGTCAATGAGCTGCCCAAAGTGGAATTCGGCCCTAGCTGCACATTTTAACAAGATTAAATCTCAACTTGCTTGAGATTAATGGTTGAGATTCATCTAATTCAGTAGTGCAAATAACCTTTGCATTTTATTAGATTAAAGTCACTTTCTTATAAAAAACAATTACTTTAATAAATCCTTTGATTAAGGTGAATTTGCCAAGGTTGAAGGCTTTGGATGACTTCCACACGTCATAAAACTTAGACCTGTGTGGAAGTACATATCTGATGCTACAAACATCAACATATTTTGCTCCATAAACTCGCCTTGGGCATCAAACAAAGGATGCCATGAAGTACATATCCGATGCTACAAACATCAACGAAGTTTTCTCAATAAACTTGCCTTTGGCATCAAATAAAGGATGGCATGGCTTCATGGATAGGAAAGAGCTATTCATGAACCATGGTCCTGAGAATTAATAGAGCTTTCGCCTCAGACTTGAATATGAACCTGGCCATCCATGAGAGAGAATGTGAAAGGATGAACTGTAACCAAGAATGGGAACCCATTTCTGTTGTGTCCAACTTCCATGCTGTTCCAAACTTGCCCTCCAACTTATGAATTTCCCTACTGAAGTCTTTTTTGTCAAATCGATTCTTTGGCTTATACCCATGTCTTTGTGGACCACCAATGAAACCCCACTTCCTTGACTCTTCAACACCTTATTCCGCTTGTTGCTTCTCACCTCCTTTACTCTCGTCTCTCCTTGCAAATTCTGTTATTCCAGCTGCCCAGCTATAAAACTGCCATCTCCTCCTTCTAAAACCCTATTACTTCCAATATCTTGGGGCTAGATATCTTTGCTTTTCGCATAGTAGAACTGTCCTCTCCCTCCAATGAACTCTGCTGACCATCGAACAAAGGATGATCCGAATCCTCACAATAGGACTGCAAAAAGGCATCACATTGTACCTCCTGCCAAGTTATCATTTGAGCCACTTACCCTAAGTTTGGATTTAGCAACATATTGTCCCCCTTTACCTCCCAAGGTCCTAGGGAGCCTTTCCACCAACATAGCGATACCACGGTAGTTAGCAAAAATTTCATCTTCAGGAAGCTGTCTTCAGAATAATCCATGAGCTGAATATCTTCCTCCATCCCTCAGATCCTTGGGTGGGAGATCAACATATCAGGCATTGAAACTGGCAGTCCATTTGTCAATAAAACCATTGATTTCATCACAGTTTATGACCACCTTTTAACTATTTAGTTTTATATTCTGTTTTTCTTAATCATATTGGATGCTTTGCATAATTTTAGGTTGTTGGTTATTTTAGTTTTGTATAGATATTTGGGAATTGATACTTACCTATGTTTTATGGTAAGATGACATTGGCACTTTAACAGGTCATTTCTAATGACCTTGGAAGTTTGAATGCGAGGAATTATGGATCTATGATGCACAAATATGATGCATTTTTTGTACTTATTTGTTGAGTTTTTGGAAAACAGTTATAAATAGCAGTTGTTTTTGTACAGGGGACCTATTTAAAAGCCGAGGATGTAATGGATGTTTTTTCAGAGATGCTGCTACATCCACACCTGACAGTTTCTGTTATAGGATGTTTTCGACCTCACTTGGTCAAAATTATAAATAATTTGGTAGAGATGCTTTACAAGTTACGGAGTTCGGGAGAACACACAGACAAAGGTTATGAGAAATTTGTTGTATATGAGTTTTGCGAAATAAAATTGAATCAGGCAAAATGGAGTCCAAAGCTCCATGAGTATGTAGTTATTGCATTCAGTCGCAGTCTTGAACTAGCACCCTTTTTGTTGAGGTCAGTATCATCTAATCTCGAAGTTGCATATTCAATTTCATATTCTTGTTATTTCATTTGATGGTGTTATTTTCCCAAAAGCAAAAATGAATAAATTTAGACATAAATTGGGACCACCTAGCCACAATTAACCTAAAAATAGTCATAATACTGAGAAAATCTGCCTGGATAAATACACCAATGCTTCGTCTCTCTGTTATATACAATTCCATCTTTAACAAGCTATTTGTCTTTGATATAACTTGTGACCCAGATGCCATCAGCACGCTCCTAAACTCTCCATGAGGAGAAGCTCGTGGCTGCTCTTGCCAGGCTGTATCTTGGTTCCTCTTACTCAGCCTATCTCACTGAACGTCAATCGCTTCACCATTGTTATGAATTTTCTCCTTATAGCCCATTGTTCTCTAGTTGCTTCTACTCCATTGCCACTGTCTCTCTCATCCACTGCTGAGGTATTTCAGCATTCCTAACATCTGCTCCAAGCTTGAGTGTATTGTATATTATGGGACTCAGGGAATTCAATTTAAAATTGCCTCAACTCTCTCCCTCATTTACTTTACAAAAATAAAAATGTCTAATTTTGAGTAATCCCAAATTTAGTACTTTCTTGACATCTTGCTCACATTGGGGATTGGCTTCCTACATGGCCTCTTACTGTCAGCTGAATACCACTCTGCTTTTTCCCTTATCTCTCTGTAACTTCTTTCTCCTACCCAATTCTCCATATAACACTATTTGATATCTGCTAATTGTCTCATTTTGCCTAATATGAATGGAGATTGTAATTGGGGTGCAGCCCAGTTAAGGCTACAGAAGTCGCAAAGCACTAATGTTATGTCTTACCATCCCTATTTTTTCATTAAGCCTACACCAGAAGTGTTCATGGACCTTTAAGAATGTGGATCTTCCTCCTATCAACTTAAAACTTTTGCAAGCCTGTGACAATTCCCTTTACATATTGTAAGAGATGACTATATTCACTTTGGAAGGTTCTAACCTATCTCTTTCTTTTGTTTTTTTCATCTGGATGTGTATTCAGGTTATGTTTGATACACCAGCACTTGAATTCTATGAACATTAGATCCCTTTATTCCTCCAACAGATCACATTCTCCAGTTCATTATTAGAGTTCACTCCCTCAAGATCAACAAACTTGTAGATGCAAAAGACCTTGAGCCAAGGGTATGGTTTTATCTTTAGGATTGGTTATCGATTAAGAACCTAAGAAAGAAAATATAATTACCCTACCTGTATCATGTTCTATCACCCCACTATCTCTAGCCCTAACTGGATTTCCTTTATCATCCATACCAAAGGATCTTTGTGGATTGACCACTCACTAATTGTGTTTTAATAGAGTTGGTGGCATTCTTTATTTTCATGTTATTTTCAATTATATCCGTGAAAGTTTTCTGTTTTTGATGAAATTCGCATGTTTGATGTGGTGCCATTTTAGCACTAATGGAAAAAAATGGCAGCAAAACTAGACCGAAGGGTTAGAGGGTTTATTAGGTATAAGGAATGGGGTACTCGATTTGCTAGTGGTGTCTATATATATATGTTAAAATTGGCAACTAGGGCCAAATTCCACTTTGGACAACTCATTTGATGGAGATGATTATTGCATTGAATTCCTCTTTTTGAAAGGACCAAAATCGACCTAAAGATCATCAAATTTGGATAAGCCGAAATGTGTTTTTGAATTTATGCCCTCACATGTGCAAATTGTTAAGGTCGGCCACATCATTATGTAGGCGCATGAAGCCCAAGAGACATGTCACTTCACTCTCAACGATTTGTATAAATAAGAGAGACCCCCAACCTCATTTTGCATCAATCTCATCTCACACATTCTTCTATCTCCTCATTTGATTGGTTCGTACAACTTATTGGGCATCTCTTTTCCTCACAGATGTTGCAGCAGAAGGACGAATTACAAGGCCGAAATTTCAGAGTCTGTTGCAGGTTTGATCAGCGTTGACCAGGGGTGTTTTTACCACATTTTATTGTGATTTTTGGGTCAAAATTTCGTGTTTGGCAGGCCACATTTATTGGCATAAGAACCGAGGCATTCTATTGAATTTGACTGTAGACCAATTGCAGGGTTGACCACAAAGTTGACCGCAAAGTTTGACCGCTGTTTTCATGACTATTTTGGGCTGAAGTTGACTAGCAAAGAAGGTTGAGTTTGATTGGGTTGGACTGTTTTCTGTTGTGTTGACCGATGTTGACTTTCTGGTTAGGGCACAATTTGATCGCTGTTGACTATAGATTTGATAGGGCCGTTTTGACTGTGATTTGGCAAGTCAATTTTGAATTTTGTACTCTCTCTCTGCTGAACATTTGATATAATAATATGAGGAATTGATCAAATGGTTTTCCCCATTTTGGGATTTTTCCACTGGCATTCGCCAAATCTAGTGTTCTCTTATCTTGGTTTGTCTTCTGCATTTTGTTATTCATGTTCTATCCATAGTTACTGTCAATATGATTTATGGTTAATGTGATTGCTAATGGAAAACTAAATTGGAAATTGTCATTGGGCTGCTAAAAGGACATTGAAGTAATTGTGCTAAGCGTAGAACATACCATTGTTAACTAAAATTAACATGGTATCAAAGCCCAGGCGAAGACAAAGCCCAAGCAAGAGAGAAAATAATCACTAAGAGAGATTTGTTGGACAAGACTATTGGACAAGTCTCCATGGCATCTACATCTTACTTCAAGATTGAGGACAAGCTCAATGACAAGACTGACTATCATACATGGAAAATGACTTTGGACTTGAGTTTGGAAGAGCATGATGTAATGGACTATGTGTAGGGAAAAGTGGTGGAGCCTCCTTCAAATGCACCGACAACTGCTAAGATAAAGTATATAAAAGGTGAGGTCAAAGCTAAAAAAGTTATCAATGACTCCATTCAAAAGCATTTGGTTGCTTATATTTCTGGTTTAGAAACGTCTAAGGAGATGTATGATAAGTTGGTTGGGATGTTCAAAGTAAACAATGCAAATCAAATCCCCTTTCTCAAAAACAAGTTGAAGGACATCAAAATGGTAAAGGGGAGCCTATCCAATCCTACTTCATGGGAATAACTCAAGTCAAGAATGACCTACTATCTATTGGAGAAGTTATTGCTGACAGGGAGCTCACTTTCATTGCACTTGGAGGTCTTTCCCTTGGGATGTATTTGTCACCACTATTCTCAACAATGACAACATACATAGTTTTGATGAATTGTTGGCTAAATGCACTCAAGAAGAGATGAGGATGATGGAGAGAGATAAGTCCTCCAAATGAAATGAACCTACTGCCTTCTCCTCTCATCCGAAAAGGAAGAATAATGTTGGTTCAAGGAGACAGGGTCAAGGATTCACGAAAGGAAGAAAATGAAGGTGCTATAATTACAACAGGTTCAACCATTACGCTAGAGAGTATGCTCACAAGAAGAATACTCCAAGGGATGATGGCAACAACAACCACAACAATTTCAAAGGCAATGGTAATCAAAGGAACAACAGGTTCAACAACAAAGGAAAGAGGAATGCTCTTGTTGCTCGAAACGGAAATGGTTGACCTCCCAAGAGGACAAGAAGTGCCAGGTATGATGAAAGTAATGTTGTAGAAAAACAAGATGAGTTTTATTTTATTTCAGCTCACTCTACTGCGTCTCCCCTGGATACATTGGATCATTGGTTGATTTATAGTGGATCCTCAAGGCACTTCATTGGATACATAGAGACCCTCTCAAATTTGGTTGAGAAGAAGACTAATTTGAAGACCATACTTGGAGACAATGCCACCTACCCCATGAAAGGGATAGGTATTGTCACTCTTCACTTGAATCAAGGTCAAACCATTTATCTACAAGATGTACTTGATTTGAATAAGAACCTGGTGTTTATTTTCGCAATGGAAGATAAAGGCTTCAAGGTAGCAGTCGTTGATGGAAATATACGTATTTGGCAAAGAAACCCTGAAGATGCATTTACTCTTGGATTTAGGGTTGATCAGTGTTGCGAACATCCCGATGTTATTGCGCTTTTTTCAAAGAGGCGATTTAATTGGCCGATAAAATCGACGATTTTTTAAATTTGAAAAAATCGCGATAATTTGGTAAAAATCGCAAGTCGACCAGTAATAATTGTGGGCCTAGGAAACGATGAGTTTTTAAAGGTAAATTTTAGTTTTTTTGGTTCACTTGTAAACAAAGGGCAAGAGTGAGAGCTAAGGAGGAGAAAAACTCATCTACATGGTCAAGAGAGGAGAAAAGTGAAGGAATTTAACATCCCAATCAACAAAAAATTCAAGTTTGGACCAAGTTTTTTAGCAGTGCGTGGTTTTCAGGTACGGGCATTAAATTTGGCCTTTTTTTCTCTTGTTTTTCTTTGGGTTTCTATTACCCATATAATTTCCATCATTTTTGCTTGGATTTGAGTGTTTTTTTTGTCATTTTTGTTTCATTTAGTGGAGAGGGTTTTTTTGGGTAAAAAATGCAAAATCTTGATTGTTAGTTTTATTGTTTAATTTATTCTTGTGCACGAATTTCACTTTGCACAAATTCCTAGACATGAGGTAGGGCCTTGCTCAAATACAAATTCAAAAATCATTCGAAGGGCCCTCAAATCATTGGAAGAAATAGAGACAACCAAACTTTCCAAGGCAACTTTGAAGAGTCAAATGGTAGGCGGTGGAGTGCCAGGATTGGGAGGTGACTGTGAGAGTGGTACATGTTCTTTTTCAATATTAGCATCTACACCCAACCCCATAGCTATTTCATCATTTTTTGTTCCTAGAACCACACGGGGTGCACAACCATTTATCAAGTCGGTTCTTAAAAAAAGGGAGAAGGAAGAAGCTGACAAGTTGTTGGGCAAGTTTCTTCTTTTGCAGTGATATTCTTTTCAGCATTGCTAGGGACAATCATTTTTTCCAGTGCGCGATTGATGCTATTGCTATTGTTGGCCTAGGGTACGAAGCCCCTTCATATGATGACTTTAGAGGGCGCATTCTTCAGAATGAAAAAGTTGATTGCACTAAGAGATTGGAGGAGTTTAGGGGATCATGGGCACACATAGGATGCACTATGATGTCAAATGATTGGTCTAATCAAAAGGGTAGAATTCTTATTAACTTCTTGGTTAATTGTCCCAAGGGAACATGTTTATGAAATCTATTGATGCATCAACACATATCAAAGATGCACGGTTATTATGTGATTTGTTGAACTTGTTCATTCAGGAGGTTGGTCCACAACATGCTGTCCAAGTCATAACGAACAATGCTGCAAATTATGTTGTTGCTGGCAAGATGCTTATGGAGAAACATCCTAACTTATTTTGGACAACTTGTGCTGCACACTTGGTTTGATGTTGGAGGACATAGGAAAAATTCCTTTTGTCAAAGATATTGTTGAATCATAAAAATATTACAAAATTTATATATAATCATGCATCTGTGCTTCATTTGATAAGAACATTCACCACCAACAAGGAGTTGGTGCACCTTGCCATTACACGGTTTGCCACTAGTTTCATATCCCTTCAATCCCTTTTGAATTCTATGTGGGATGTGAAGAGAATGTTTCTTTCATTGGAGTGGCATGCATTGTCATGTAGCCACAAGCTACAGGGAGAGGCCATATGCAGGTTAGTCATACCAAGAAAGCTTCTGGGCGGGAGTGTAGGAGGTGTGTAGCCTTACTGAACCTTTGGTAAGGGTTCTTCGATTAGTTGATGGAGACAAGCCCGCAATGTGCTATTTGTATGAGGCCATGGATAAGGCCAAAGAATCCATTCACAACTACTATGATGATAAGGGGGATGAGGGGTTTGAGAAACAACTCATATGGGAAGTGATTGATGACCGATGGAACAATACACTCCATCGTCCCATTCATATTGTAGGGATCTACTTGAACCCCACATTTTCTTATTTCTATGGTTTCTTATTTGATGTTGAGGTCATGGATAGATTCTTCACTTGTGTTCAGAAGATGGTGCCATCTCCAGTGGAACGTGCAGAAATCTCCAAAGAAATGGAGATATTGTTTGCGATGGAGGGTATTGTTTCATCGCTCATCAATCACTCTCCATATGACCTGTTGTTTCTCTAACCCTTCATCTTCCTTATCTTCATAATAAGCACAAATGGCTTCTTTGGCTGTATCCATGGCCTCATACAAGTAGTCCATTGCGGGCTTCTCTCCATCAACCAACCGAAGAACCCTTACCAAAGGTTCTGAAATGGCACACACCTCTACTCCTGCCCAAAAGCTTTGATCATATGAAACTAGTCTGCATATGCTCTCTCCCTCTGCTTTGCGGCTAATAGATAAAGCATGTCAATCCTGTGAAAGAAACATGCTCTTCACATCCCACATAGAATTGAATAGAGACTGGAGAGATATGAAAGTAGTGGCAAATCGTGTAATGGCAGGACGCACCAACTCTTTGTTGTTGGTGAATCTTCTCATCAAGCTAAGGAGAGATGCATGATTTTATATCAATTTTGTTATGCTCCTGGATGATTCAACAATATGCCTCACAAGATGAATCTTACCTATATCCTCTAACATCAAGCCAATACAATGAGCAACACAAGGTGTCCAAAACAAGTTATGATACCTCTCCATAAGCAACTTGCCAGTTGCAACATAATTGGTAGCGTTGTCCGTTATGACTTGGACAACATTTCGTGGGCCTATTTCCTGAATGAAGATGTCCAACAATTCACGTAATAAACGTGCATATTTAATGTGTGCAGATGCATCAACAAATTTCATAAACATTGACCCCTTGGGACAACTAACCAAGAAGTTAATAAGGGTCCTACCCTTCTGGTCAGTCCAACCATTTGACATGACTGTGCATCTAGTGTGTTCCCATGATGCCCTAAACTCCTCCAATCTAGCAGTGCAATCAATGTTTTCATCTTGAATAAGAGGTCCTCTCAATTCTGCAAAGGTAGGGGCTTTATACCTCGGGTCAATAACAACAACAACATCAAACATAGGTTGGTAGAATGGGTTTGTCTTGGCAATGTTGAATGGAACATCACTCCATAAAGGAAACTTACTGACCAACCTGTCAGCTTCTGCCTTTTCTTTTTTATTTTTTATGTGTCGATTTGATGCTAGGTTGTGCAACAGGCGTGGTTCTGGGAACAAAAAAAGTTGAGAAAGTTGAGGGGTTGGGACATGTGGGTGTGGAAGTTGATGTTGAAGAACCACTCTCACTTCCCCCAACTCTTGAGGCCCATACAAGTTGGATTTTTAGTGCTACCCTGGTGTCTTTGCCCTCCTCTTTTTCCATCAACGATTTAATGGTCTGCCAGATGATTTCTGGAGATGGATCTGGGCAAAGTTCTACATTTTGACCGGGAATTTGTCCCAAATGGAATTTGCCCTGACATATGCTTACCACATAGATTGCAAGTCAAATACATTCTATTGACCCCCCCAGATTCGGGATAGTATCACGTTCACCATATTCCCATATACGGTCCAAAAGCTTTGGCATTTTGTTGAAACTTTGAACTTGAATTTGAACCTGGGCACTAAAAAAATTGTAAAAAATAAAAAAATTGCCCATCACATAAGAAGCAAACAAAAATTTAATTGTTGATTTTAATTTTTAAATGCGTCTTCTCACTCTCTTGAACACACTCAGATTCACTAAACAAGCGTTTGAATTTTGTCATTTGATTCTTGAAAGTTGAAGTTTTGCTTCAATCTACTTTCTAAATAATGTTTTGATTCAAAATTCTAAGCAAAAATAAGATAAAAACAAACTAATAGTATTATAGAAAGATTTAAGAAGCCCTTTGTGTAAGAAAGACTAAGAGAGAAATTAAAATACGTACTTGGCAACAACAAATCGACACTTTGAATCTCTCATGTTGAGCAGTGGACAAATCTCCAAATATCCACCACAAAACTAGCAAATCTCCTCCTCTTGGGCAATGGCAAACACCTCCTCTCTCCACAGGGACGAATGGGAGCAAAAACAGTGAAAAATGATGGTTTTTTTTTCACTTTTCCACCTCTTATACGCGACCTGGGAAGTCTTGGTGACTTTTTGGGTTGACTCCTGATTAAATCAGGACTTTTATGATTTAATCCCGATTTTTTCGGGAATGGAAAAATTGGCAAAAAATCGGCCAGCCAAAAAAATCGTGTTTTGGGGATTTAATCCCAATTTTTACTCGGCTTTTTCCACACTGCCAAACATGTAGCTCCTCGGGATGTGAGCGCAACCGGAGTGTATTTGAAAAAATACACACCAAGAATCGCAACATGTTAAAATATTCCAATTAAATTTCTTGAATTCATTAAATAATAATTTTTTATAATTATTAATTTATTATTTACAGTCCCAACAACTTAATGACATGGTCTACGTCTACTACAATCTTCGATTATGGGTGAGGCAACTTGAGAGGACACTTGTTGTGGAGGCCACACCACTGCTGCATGGAGGGTTGAGGTTGAGAGGCCTATCATGGAGTGGACCCCTGATTGGTTAGAGCAGGAGGTAGTGGAGGGGGTAGGGGGGAGGCGAGAGGAGGAGGAGGAGGAGGAGGTGACACTACCTACCCTTGTCACCAGTAGAGGACGTGGTCTACCTCCTATAGCTCCTAGTTCTTCAACTTCTAGAGCACAATGGAGTCCACTGCCAACCCCACCACCTTCTTCATTTAGAGGGAAAGCTGAAAGCTATTACATTTTCTCAGAAGAGGGGCATGGGAAATTAGTAGTATTAGTTATTTGGTTCATTTCATTGTATATGACATTATGACTCATGATATGAGATACATTATTATTTTTTTTGTTGATATTTTGAGGCTGAGTTGGGACCCAGGACTTGGTATTCAGGACATGATTCACTATTATGTGTGATGTAGCACTAGACATGATATTACACATCTTATATATTAGTTCTCTTTTCATATTAATGTGTCAATGCATTTATTTTATGTTGTGGATGATTTAGATATTAAAAAAATTGAATATTTTTCTATTTGCCGAATTTTTACTGATTTTTACCAAAATTTTCCTGATTTTAAAGATTTTTTCTTTTTGATTTCGGACCCTCGCCTATTTAATTCCGATTGAGATGTTCGCAACATTGGGGTTGATGGTCTCTATCAAGTTGGTGGAAGTCCTTTGGGAGCTTTGGCAAGCGATACTTCACTTCAATCTGAGCTTATGGCATCGAAGATTTGCCCACTTACATTACAGAGCCTTACCTTGGGTAATGAAAATGGTCAGAGATATGCTCGAGTTCAACATGAATCATGAAGGTGTTTCTCAAGGTTGTGCAATTGGAAAACTTACAAAGGGACCATTACCTTCTAGTGAAAGCAAGACTACCGATATTCTTCAATTGGTCCATTTTGACTTGTCTGGTATGTTGCCCATAACATTGTTGGGAAGATATTATATTATGCAATCTTTGTGGACGACTACTCTTGCAAAACATGGATCTATTTTTTGAAGAGGAAGGATGACGTGTTCAAATGGTTTCGTTATTTCAAATCATTGGTGGAAAATCAATCAGGGAAGAAGATTAAGATATTGAGGATCGACATTGGAACTGAATATGAATAAAATGAATTCAATTACTTTTGCAGAGAGGTTGGCATTAAGAGGGAGACAATTGCCCCATACACTCCTGAGCATAATGGCGTTGCTAAAAGGAAGAATTGAACAATCATGGAAGCCACCCGTGCCATGCTCCATGATCAAGGTCTACCAAAGTTCTTATGGGGAGAATCTGCCAACACTGCTGTATATGTTCAAATTAGAAGCACGCATCAAGCTTTGGATTTCAATACACCTGAGGAGGTCTTCACTGGTAAGAAACTTGATGTTTCTCATTTTAGAATCTTTGGTTGTCCAGTATATTTTCATGTGCCTAAAAAGAAGAGGAATAAGTTGGAAGCTTCTGGGAAGAAAGGAATATTCGTCGGCTATAGTGAAAATTCAAAGTCATATAGAATCTCTGTGCCTGGTCAAAGAGATGTGGAAGTAAGCCGTGATGTCACCTTTGATGAAGATACTACCCTTATGAAAGCCAAAGATCTCCCTATCCCAAGGAAGGACAATGATGATGTTGTTGTCAAAAAACAGGATGAACCTCAGACAGATGAGCCTATGCCCGATGGATCCTATTGATCCACCTCCTGGTGATCCCTTTACCTCAAGGAAACATTCATTGTGGCTCAAAGATACACTCGAAGATGTTGAAAGACATATTGCTCCAAGAGGGACATTCCATGGAAGTAAGAAGCCAAACAAGTATCAAGGTTATTTGGCTGCTATGAGCACTATTGTTCACGCTGAACCATGCACATTCGAAGAAGCTGTAGAACCCCAAGTATGGAAGGATGCGATGAATAAGGAATATGAATCTATCATGAATAATGATTTCTGGGATGTGGTTCCTAGACCCAAAGACAAGTCTGTGGTCACTTCAAAATGGTTTTACAAAATCAAACATAATGTTGATGGGAGTGCTGAAAAATATAGGGCCAGGTTCTTCGTTTGAGGCTTCTCTCAAAAGGAAGGAGTGGATTATGATGAGATATTTGTCCCAGTTGCTCGATATACCACTATCTGATCTATTATTGCTATCGTTGCCAACCAAGGATGGAGCCTACATCAAATGGATGTCAACGCTGCTTCTTGCATGGCTCGCTTATGCAGGAAGTTTACTTGGAACAACCTCAAGGGTTCGAAGAACAAGATCGAAGGACATACGTATGCAGGTTGAAGAAAGCTCTCTATGGATTGAAGCAAACCCCTAGGGCTTGGTACGAAAGGATTGACAATTATCTCGTGACGCTGGGATTTATAAGGAGCTATGCTGATCCTAACCTATACTTCAAGGTTGAAAAGGACATGCCTCTTATTTTGGTCCTTTGTGTTGATGATCTGTTTCTAACTGATCCAGACCCTCTCATTTATCAATGAAAGAGGGAGTTGACTTCTGAGTTCTAGATGAAGGACCTGAGTTTGATGCATTACTTCCTAGGCTTGGAGGTATGGCAGAAGCCAGGTGAGATTTTCCTTTCTCAAGGAAAATACATTATGAAGCTGCTAGAGAGATGTGGGATGGTGGATTGCAAGTTTATGTCTACTCCGATGGAACTCAACTTCAAGAAGCTATGTGGAAGAGCTGCTGGGCCCAAATTGGCAAACCCTTTTGAGTATTGACAGATTGTGGGGGCCCTGATGTTCTTGGTTAACTCTCGACCAGACATATGCTTCGCTGTGAATACTTTGAGTCAATTTATGATTGAGCCTCATCACATATATTGGATTGCTGTTAAGAACCTCTTGAGATATCTCTGTGGCACAATCAACTATGGGCTGAGATACACTGCCGGGAATTTGAGGCTACATGGATTTTCTTATGCTGATGGGGTTGGCAGTGTGGTGGATAGAAAGAGCATGTCATAATGTTGCTTCTCATTGGGCTCTGCTTTGATTTCTTGGACGAGAAGGAAGCAATAATCGATTGCTCTTAAGCACCGTCGAGGCCGAAGCTCATCAGTGGGCTATTTGAGCATGTACTGGATACCATCGTGATCTATTGCGACAACCAAAGTGGGTTTCGCCTTTCAAAGAATCCCTTGTTCCATGACTGTTCCACACATATTGACATCAGGCACCACTTTATTTGGGATATGGTACAACAGGGAGCAATAAGGCTCCAACACATCAGGACTGACGTACAGATTCCTGACATTTTCACGAAGACCTTGGGGAAGGCCTTCCAAGAGAGACTTGGAGTCGTGGAAGGACCCTCCCACGAGGGTCCTGCTTGAGTTGGACACTGAGTTCCTGGGGTTTTGGGGTACTTCTTGGAGCTATGAGCGACCATAGGGTGAGTGGTTCACTTTCCCCTATAGGTGTGCTATGTACAGGGTGAGTGGTTCACCTCCCCCTGTGCTACCCCTTGATGCTTTGCATGTGTGTAGGGTGAGTGGTTCACCTTCCCCAACGATCGTTGGCACGTGTGTAGGGTGAGTGGTTCACCTTCTCCTATGGCATATGAGCAGGATGAACGGTTCACCTTCTTTTATAGATGCCTTAGCATACATCCTACCCATGTAGTCAGGGACTCGTGGGAAGTACTTCTCATGAGCTGAGAAAAGTGGATAGAGATCTGATCTGAAGGTCACTCTTGAGTGACCTCAGTTAACTAATTAATGAATGAAGGTATTACAGACTCATGTGCTGGTGTGTGTCTATGTTATTTTAGGCAACGGATCGATCAGATTGCAAAATACACAGACACTGAAAAATGGAAAACAGCAGAGAAACACAGTAAGCAAATGCAAGAACACAACAATTAATAAGGAGTTCACCCTATCCTCCAGGGCCACGTCTCCGGTTCAACTTTCAGTGGTGGCCTTCTTTTATTGTGTCTTTAAAGCAGAGATTTTACAATGAGGAGCTCACTGGGAGTCTCTTGAAACAGAATAAGGTTTGGTAGGGTGGTTCTTGGATTCCCAAGCCACTAGAGTACATAAAGTCTTTGCCTTACCAGCTCTTGACCTCTCTGGTCTTTAATGGGAGGATCCCAATGTGGTGCTCAATTCCCGACAGATCCTCTCAGTGATGCTCGATGCTGCCTTATGCTGTAGGTCAGCTCGACTCTCTGTCTTTCTGCTTCTTGCTTCATTATCTTTTCCTTTTCTCTGTCTTCGTTCTCTTCTTCTCTTCGTTCTCTGTCTTCCTCTCGGTGTCCTCCGTTCTGTTTGTTCATGGCTTTAAAGCCAATCGATCTCATGACTGTTCGATTCCCCTTTCGCCTCCGTCGGATCGCCTGTTGCTGTTCACTTGGAATTCCCTGCGTCATCATCAGCGGCTCATAGGGAGTGGCCACTTGTCCTCTCGCGAACTGCACCAGCTCTTCCTCGTCGGTTCGGTTTTTCAGTGACATTGTAGAATGAGTCATCCGCCAACTCAGCAGTCAAATCGGGCTTCACAATTCTTTATGGCGCAGCTTAATCCCCTGTCAAATCCGGTTCCCCATCGGGCGCGATCTCCGCTGTTAGATTTGGAGCTCCGAGATCCGACGTTATTCGCTCATTTTGCGCGGTTGACTTGCTTGACCGTTAGCGTGCGATGAGCGGCAGTTTTCTCTCTCCTCCGCCTGCCACGCATTGGGCGCTGAATGGAATCACTCGTTTTTCTCCAAATCCGCTTATCGCCCAAGGGTGCCCTCGATATACTGCCGGTTTTGGAGTGCGGGTCTCGCCTTTAGCCTTTTGCGCTTTCCCCACGGTTTTCCCGGCTTTTATGCGACTGAGCGCGTCAGGGCCTCTCCTTCTCGAGGGGTTTTGCTTAGCGATGCCGCTAATTGCGCATAAGAAATGGCCTCCTTTTCCCAATCCGGGCTTCCCAAGTGCCAGTTTTGCCTCTTGCGCGGTCTCCATGGGCCTCGGTCAGCGCGCTTTGACCGATGTCCTCGTCGTTCCTCGCTGTCTGCAAACTGCCACTATCCAGAGGTCTTCTTGATCGCTTTGTGCTCTTGAATTCAAAGTTTTGTCCTGATTTGATACAGTCATGACACTTTGAAATCTTCATGGATCCAATTCGGATCACGACCTTCCCACTGAAAAAGCTTTTGGACCACCAAAAGTTGGTTTTCAAGCATCGACTAAGTGAGGGTATAATTGTCTCACTTGTCCAATCTCTATCCACTTTGCACTGCTCGGCTTTAAACCTTTGAGCCCAATTCTGAGGTACTCAACATCTCCTCTATGCGTCGTCCTCACCTTCCTATCCAAAACTGTCTTCCTGCAATTCATTAGGATATTCAGGTAGCAGGTCATCAATAGAAGGCAATTGACTCTACTCTTCGGGATCCTCAATTAGAGAGGGTTCAAACAATCTCAAGCAATTTGCATTTACGACTGAGTAGATGTGCATGTAAGCTGGTAGATCAAGGCGAAAAGCATTCTCACCAATCTTCTCAAGTATTTTGAAAGGTCCATACTTGGTCACCAACTTGGAAACTATGCTCCATCCGATGCTTGTCATGCCTTGCCTTGTATTTGGCTTGGCTCTTTTCCAGCTGTTCCTGTACTGCCTGGTGGATCTCCTGGATTTGTTCAATGAACCTAGTTGCCTTGTCCACATCACTGTGTCCCTCAACTGTGGTATCTTTACCAAAGACAAAATCCAAAGGAGACCTTGGTGTGATACCAAAACAAATCTCAAAAGGAGATCTCTGTGTAGAAGAATGTTTTGCTCTGTTGTAAGCATGCTGCACATAACACAAATGTTCATCCCAAAGCTTAGGATGTTTGCTGCAATATCCTCTGAGTAAGTGGATCACTGTCCTATTGACTACTTTTGTCTGGCCATCAATTTGTGGATGAAACACTGTGCTTTTTTTAAGTTTGGTGTCCATCAGTTCCCACAGACTTGACCAAAACTTTCCCACAAATCGGGTGTCTCGATCAGATACAATTGAAATGGGTAATCCAAAATGAATCCATACATGTTCAAAAAACAATTTTCCAGTTTGTTCAACTATAATCTGTTTATTGCAAGGTATCAAAATACACATTTTGCTGAACCTATTCACAACAACATACAAATAATCGTGACCTTTCCTAGATTTAAGCAGTCCTCTAACAAAATCCATGGAAACACTTTCCCAAGGGTGAGAAGGAACTGGTAATGGAGTGTACAAGCCTAGTTTTCTATTGCTGGGCTTGCTTTTAGCACACATAGTACACCCTCTTACATATCTAGAAACTGTCTCATTCATTTTTTGCCAATAACAAAATCTTTGCAGCTGTGCAACTCTTTTACTTACCCCAAATTGACCTGATATCAGAGAAGTGTGTGCTTCTCTAATTATCTTTACTCTCTCAATGTGTGGAATGCATAACTTCCCACAATGGTATAAGAGCCGGTCCTTTACATGATAATCCAATACTTCTACTCGTTTGCTTTGACTTAAAGTTGCATATACATCTTTAAAGTCTATATCTTGAGCATATTGTTCAATGTAGCTTTCATGTAGCACAAAATTACGCTTAAGTATAGTAGATGCATTTATAATGGGTCTAGATAACATGTCTGCAACTTTATTATGTATGCCTTTTTTATATCTGATGACTAAATGAAACTGTTGTAGAAAACCCATCCATCTATAGTGCCTTGATTGTTGCAACTTAGTTTGGGAGTGTAGATATTGAAGTGGTTGATGATCAGTATGTATTACTGTCTCTTTGCCCATTAAGTAATGTTTTCACTTTTTCACACTCTGTACTAATGCATACAATTCTTTATCATATGTAGGATAGTTAACTACTGCAAGATTAAAAGTGTCAGAATGATAACATATGGGCTTACCGTGCTTGTCAACACTGCTCCCATGGCATAGTCACTGGCATCCGTTTGGATTTCAAATGGTCTTTGATGATCAGGCAGTGCTAGTACATGTGCTATACTAATCTTTTCTTTCAAGGTGTCGAAGGCTTTTTGCTGTTTGCCTCCCCACTGAAACACCTTGTTCAATCCTGTTAAAGCATGTAAGGGAGTTACAATTGAGGAAAAGTTAGAAATGAACTTCCTCTAATACTGTGCTTCCCCTAAGAAGCTTCTCACTTCTGTAGCAGACTTAGGTTTAGGCCAGTTTACAATGACTGCCACCTTAGAGGGATCTATTTTCAATTCACCACCCCCTAATATATGACCCAAATAATTCAGAGATGTTTTGCCAAATTCACATTTTGAGAGTTTAACATGAAGTTTTTCTCTTTTCAAAACATTTAGTGTCTGCTTAACATGCTTTAAGTGTTCTTCCCACGTTTTACTAAAAATCAGAATGTCATCTAGATACACAATAACAAAATCATCAAGAAAAGGTCCGAGTACATCATTCATTAATCTCATGGAAGTAGTAGGAGCATTTGTTAAGCCAAATGGCATAACCAACCACTCATACAATCCCTGCTTTGTTTTGAAAGCAGTCTTCCATGCATTTTGTTCTGCAACTCTGACCTAATGGTATCCACTGCGCAAGTCTAGCTTGGAGAAATAAACAACTTCTTTCAATTGATCTAAAAGATCATCTATGTGAGGAAGGGGATAATGATTTTTGATTGTTATCTTATTCAGTGCTCGGTAGTCAATGCACATTCTCCACGAGCCATCTTTCTTTCTCACCAAAACGATTGGTGACCCACATGGTGATGTGGTAGGCCTGATGAACCCTTTCTTGAGCAACTCCTGCACCTGCTTTTTGATTTCAAGATTCTCTAACGTAGACAACCTGTACATTCCAATGTTAGGCAAAGGAGCATCTTGCTGCAAAATAATATCATGCACTATTTCCTTTTTGGGTGGCAGACCTTTAGGTTCTTGAAACAAGATATCATACTCTAAAACAACCTTTTCTAAATCAGTTTTCTGTTTAGCATTACAACCCTTAAATACATTGGTTTTTTCAGGTTTCTTTTCCTTTACAACCATTAGTAAGAATTGTTTGCATGAATTTATCATTCTTTTCATCTGCCCTGAGTTTATGAGAGTATAATTATTCTTGAGTTTATGAGCTCTTACAAAGTATTCGATTCCATCTTTGACAAGTAGATACTTGTTCTCAGCTCTATAGAAAATAGCTTTTCTATCATACAAGTAAGGACTTCCTAAAACAATTCTACATATATCCAAAGAAATTATGTCTAACTCAACCTCATCTACAAATGCTGACCCAAAAGAAAACTTGAGTTTGCACTGTCTAGTCACTTGTAGTTGTGCTTTATCATTCAACCATCCTAATGGGTATGGTTTCTTGTGAGGTGTAGTTGCTAATCCCAACTTCTTTACAATTGCTTCAGAAATTAAATTTACTTGTGAGCCACTATCAAACAAAGTATCAATTTTTTGATGTTTTGAAATAACTCGAATATGGTAAAGCTCATGTATTTTTCTCTTATTTTCTTCATCAATAATAGTTTGTGCAGAATTACTAGTAGATGCTTCAAAATTCTTATCTTTTATACCTGTGGCTGCAATGGTTGTTTCATCTCCTGAGTCTGACCCCAAATCTTTTTGAATAGCTGTAGCAGTCTTCTTCTTCTTGCCCTCGAACTTCTTAGGTCTTAGCTCTGGATGCAGAATCCAACAATGCTTATCATCATGCCCATCCTTTTTACAGTGAGTGCATGAGGCTTTGCTTTTTTGTGGAGTGTTAGCCTTCCTTGCTTTCCACTTCTGTTTTCTTTTCTTGCTCTTGCTTGCAGTGGGTTGGGATGGTCCCCCAACTTCTGGATTTCCATTCTTTCCTCTAGCTTCTAGATGAGTAGCTTGTACAGATACCTCATCTATACTAGTGGGATTAAACATGAGGATGGTATGCCTCATGTAGCTGTGTAGACCACCAATATACTTCAAAAGAGTTTTAGGTGAGTCTAATGAGATTCCTAGAATCAATGCTCTCTTTCTAAATTCTTGAGTGTACCCTTGCACACTTTGCCCTTTCAACTGCCGAAGAGTTTGCCAACTCATCATGGCTTGTTGCATGTAGGCCAATGGATAGAACTGCTTTTTGATTGCAGAAACAAATTCACTCCAGACAGAGATAGTCTTACCATGTCTTTTCATATCAGCTTGGGTTCTACCTTCCCACCAAACCAAGGCAGTGCCTCCAAGGCGTAGGCTTGCCAGCTGAATCTTGCTCTTGTCTGAGTCAATGTTTTGTACTCTGCAATAAACATCAATTTGTCTAATCCAATTGTCCAACTTTTCTGCATTTAACTCTCCATCATATATAGGTAAATCAAATTTAACATCTAGTTTGATCAAAGATGTTTTCTTTTTGTGTTCAGGGCTGTTAGGAGGTGTGAGAAAGCTTTCCTCTTTCCCTTTTCCTTTGGAGTGGTCATGGAAGTGAGACTCATCTTCTTCTTTGTCTTGTTTAGAGCCTGATGAATCTTCATCCTTGTGTTTTCTAAAGTCCCTATACATTTCTTCTACCATGGACTTTATGGCTAGGAAACTTTCTATGAATTGAGGGTCTGGCCCCGTAGAACCTTCCTCTGACATTGTCTTCTGAGGATAGACTCTCCCAATTTCAGGATTAGTTTCGACCAACTCTTCTTCTCCTAATTTGAGCTTTGATCTAGTTAGCATTCAACAACTAAACCAACACAAGCTTGTCTAACCTTACAACCTAGAGCTCTGATACCACTTGATCTGAAAATCACTCGAGTGACCTCAGTTAACTAATCAATGAATGAAGGTATTACAGACTCATGTGCTGGTGTGTGTCTATGTTATTTAAGGCAACGAATCGGTCAGATTGCAAAATACACAGACACTGGAAAATGGAAAACAACAGAGAAACACAGTAAGCAAATGCAAGAACACAACAATTAATAAGGAGTTCACCCTATCCTCCAGGGCCACGTTTCCGGTTCAACTTTCAATGGTGGCCTTCTTTTATTGTGTCTTTAAAGCAGAGATTTTACAATGAGGAGTTCACTGGGAGTCTCTTGAAACAGAATAAGGTTTGGTAGGGTGGTTCTTGGATTCCCAAGCCACTAGAGTACATAGAGTCTTTGCCTTACCAGCTCTTGACCTCTCTGGTCTTTAATGGGAGGATCCCAATGTGGTGCTCAATTCCCGACAGATCCTCTCAGGGATTGCTCGATGCTGCCTTATGTTGCAGGTCAACTCGGCTCTCTGTCTTTCTGCTTTTTGCTTCACTGTCTTTTCTTTTTCTCTGTCTTCGTTCTCTTCTTCTCTTCATTCTTTGTCTTCCTCTCGGTGTCCTCCATTCTGTCTGTTCATGGCTTTAAAGCCAATCGATCTCATGACTATTCGATTCCCCTTCCGCCTCTGTCGGATCGCTTGCTACTATTCACCTGGAATTCCCTGCCTCTGCGTCATCATTAGTGGCTCACAGGGAGTGGCCACTTGTCCTCTCGTGAACCGTGCCAGCTCTTTCTCGTCGGTTCAGTTTTTCAGTTACACGGCAGAATGAGTCATCCGCCAACTCAGCGGTCAAATCGGATTTCAGAATTCTTTATGCTACGGCTTAATCCCTTGTCAAATCTGGTTCCCCCATTGGGCACGATCTCCGTCGTTAGATCTAGAGCCCCCAGATCCAACGTTATTCGCTCATTTCGCGCGGTTGACTTGTTCGACCGTTAGCGTGCGATGAGCGGCGGTTTTCTCTCCTCCGCTTGCCACGTGTCGGGTGCTGAATGGAATCGCTCAATTTTCTCCAAATCCGCTTACCGCCCAAAGGTGCCCCTGATATACTGCCGGTTTTGGAGCGCGGGTCCCGCCTTTAGCCTTTTGTGCTTTCCCCACAGTTTTCCTGGCTTCCATACGATCGAGCGCTTCAGGGCCTCTCCTTCTCGAGGGGTTTCGCCCAGCGATGCCGCTAATTGCACATAAGAAATGGCCTCCTTTTCCCAATCCGGGCTTCCCAAGTGCTAGTTTTGCCTCCTGCGCGGTTTCCATGGGCCTCAGTCAGCGTGTTTTGACCGATGTCCTCGTCGTTCCTCGATGGCTGCAAACTGCCACTATCCAGAGGTCTTCCTGATTGCTCTGTGCTCTTGATTTCGAAGTTTTGTCCTGATTTGATACAGTGATGGCACTTTGAAAATCTTCATGGATCCAATTCGGATCAAGATCATAACACTACAGATGGACGCATCGTGTATTGCCATGCTTCTTATGTCTAGGATGCATGGTGTTCAACAACTTGATCATTCAGGATCAAATCCGATTGAGGTTCTAATCTTGGACTTACTTTTGTTAGTGGAGAGTGGCAAGGTCTTGTGACTCATTCTTGATCAATTCTTTTTCATTATTACATCATTGTTCTGTTAGGGTTCTATAATTTATAGGATCTAAGGTAATTGAGTATTGTATGTTAGGAATATTATTTTGTAAATACTTGTCAATTTGCCAATGATTTCCAAATAAAAGAAAAAGAATTAAAAAAATGAAAAGAGGGTTTACACCACCAAACCAGACCAGATTGATGTCAGCCTTTGACATCAAAGCAGGCAAGATGCAGGTATCATTTTTGCAGCCCACTGTTCAGCAACCAAAAGCCTTTGTTGACTATAAAAAGACAAATTTTGAGGTCTTTGCCAGGAATGTTCATCCCATTGATCAGATAGAGTTCCACAAGTAGGTTGGAGAAATGATTTACTCCACCCTTACAGGAAAGGCCATGGCTGCCCACAATCTGCAGGATTAATTGGATAATGTGATAGTCCAATACAAACTGGAAAAGGCCTCCTCACAAGCCAAAGATAATAGGATAAAATCATTGGAGGACTTGGTCATTGAACTCGGCCATGATCCAAGTGACATTAAGGCTGCTGAACATGTCCTGATATGTCCTTAAGTGAATGAGGACATATCAACCCTTAAGAAATGACTTTCTTCATTCACTTAAGGTGTTATGAATATAATTCATAACAATTAAATAAATAAAATAAAAATAAATATTAAATATAATTAATATATTTTTAGGTTAAATAGTCATTCAATTAAGTGAAAAAGGCATGTCTAAAAGACATGCCCATTCACGAAAGGTCACCTGCTGAGGTATAAAAGCAGGGCCTCATTGTACATTCAAATCATCTTATCATCTTCTACAATTTTTATATATTAATAAATTATATTAAATACCTGTGTATTTTTATATTAAAGCCTTCAAGCTACCAGTCTTCGTGTTCCAGCTCTAAAAGCTATCAGTTTTTCATACTTCAGCATAGTTTTTATGCTACAGTGGTATCAGAGCTAGGACACGATATAATCATGCGGGCCTTTGAACGTAGTTCTCCGCACATCGTGCCATTACGTTCACATCTTGATTACGTTGAACAGCGTATTATTCAAGAAGCATTTCAGCATTTAGAAAAATCATGTGCAGAAGTTAAAGTATGTATAAAGGAAATCAATAATAAGGAAGATGATAGTGAAAGTGAAGGAATAGAACAAGGTGAAGCAGGAGAAGAAGATGTTGACCAGAATAGTGATAATCAAAATGAATATGTAATAAATGATATATTTGATGAAGATAAAGATGATGATCCAAATGAAGTTGAAGATGAAAGTGAAGATGGAAAAAGGGGCTTGGACAGACAGTCAAAGAGATTAAAGTTGGAGGCATCAAATACCACTGAGGATTCACAAGATGCCCCCCAAAATGCACCATCTCCACCCAATGATCCAAAAGTAAAGAAAGTTGCTGACAAGTTAGCATGTTTTGTGGCAAAGAATGGGAGACAGTTTGAAAATATTACCAGGGAAAAAAATCCTGGCGATACACCTTTCAGGTTCTTGTTCGATGTACATTGTCCTGACTACAAATATTATGAATATCGTGTTTCTGAAGAAGAAAGAGCACTTGCACAGACGAGGGATTCTCAGAATGCTGGGACTGCCAGTACAAGCAATACAACATCACGACAAGGCAACAATTTGCAAAAAGGTGCTCCTCAACAGCGAACAAATTATCAAACTCCAGCATCTGCACTCTATGATGCTGGTGGTGTAGATTCAAGATGGTCAAATCAATCAACTCATGTAGCTTGTTCCTCTGGTGACTGCACCACTGAGCCACCACCCACAGCAGCAGATCCAGTAGCCATGATGGAATACTATGTGAAGAAAGCTGCAGCAGAAGAGCTAAGGAAACCACCTAAGCAGACCAAAGATGAAATGCCCCCTCCAGCTTCCCTATCGGGTCCACCAAAGAAAGGTCACCACATGGGTGACTACATTCCTCTTGACGAGCTAGAAAAATTTCTAGCATCTTGCAATGATGCTGCTGCCCAGAAAGCTTACAGGGAAGTAGCAGAGAAGGCAAAAATTCAGTCAGATAATGTTGGGCATAAGCTATTGTCAAAGATGGGTTGGAAGGAAAGGAGAGGGACTTGGAAGTGGGAAGACAGGTCGTGCAGATCCTATTGAGGCAGGCCACCCTGACTGCTGTTCACCCATCACCGCGGCTAGACCATTCCCGCCTTTCGGGCCACACTCTCAGAATGAACCCCTTGCACAACCAGATGCACGATTCCCGCCCTGTGTGCCACACTCTCAAAATGCACTAACATCTCTGCAACAATGTGGACCAGTTCAGCCATTTTATCAACAACCATAGGCCTATTAATAATGTTAACAGGTTACTTCATTTGCGGCCACCTGAAGAGCTTCAAAACTTTCAAAGATCGTTTATATCACTGGCTGGTCGATTAAGATATTTTGTGATAAAGAACGACTTCCCGGATACTTTACAATATGCTGCAAAATCAGGGTTGTGGAGTCCTCACCATGACATCAAAGCCAAACTGAACGATGCTTTCAGAACATGTGATCATGTCCTTCTCTTTTTCAGCAATGACAAAACTGAGAGATTTGAGGGCTGTGCAAAAATGATGTCCAAAGTAAGAGATGTTGTTCCATGATTATGGGATGACCAAACAAGTGAGGCCAACGCCCATGCTTTCTGTGGCATTTCGCGTCTCGCTTACCTTGAAGGTGGCTACAGGAAAGGCATGGACAAAATTGTGTGCATAACACTGATGATCACAACATGCTCGCTTGTTCTCGTTGCCCTGTCCGACGTTCATTGCATCGTTCACCGTGTTGTCCTACGTATCGTGCCTGGCTGTCATCACCGCGGCTGGACCATTCAAACAGGCCACCCCGACTGCTGCGTCTGTTCACCCATCACTATCCGGCCATCCACTACCCAACAAAAAATAGTCCCAACGATCCGATCGCCGGTCCGACACCAATTGATAACGTGTCCAAACGACAAATCGCCACAGCGTTTCAGACGAAATTACACAGCGTTCGGACGGAAATCTGGCATGAGGGTTGAACCCATATTTTTAACTTTAATTTATATAGTTACGTTTAACATAGTTTAATTAATTAAATTATTTAAAATAAATAAATAAATAAATGAAAACAAAAAAATATATTTAAAAAAGAATATTAAATAAATTCTTAAATAAAAACAAAAAAATATATTATTTAAAAAAATCTTAAATAAAGAGTAAAGATAGAGAAAACCTAGCTTTAATACAACTATTAAAAAAAAGAATAAAAAAAAAACGAAGGGAATAGTTCTGATAAGCTACATGACGAAGGGATGACCAGATTATATACATTGAAGAAGACATATGCTAAGTGAAGAAAAACCCCAGCATTAAAGCTTTGAAGACAAAGCTTCCGAAGGAAGAGGCTATGTTATGAATGTAATTCATAACAATTAGATAAATCAAATAAAAATAAATATTAAATAATTAAATATTATTTAGGTTAAATAGTCATTAAATTAAGTGAAAAGGCATGTCTAAAAGACATGCCCATTCACGAAAGGTCACCTGTTGAGGTATAAAAGCAGGGCCTCATTGTACATTCAAATCATCTTATATCATCTTATACAATTTTATATATTAATAAATTATTATATTAAATACCTGTGTGTATTTTTATATTAAAGCCTTCAAGCTACCAGTCTTCATGTTTCAGCTCTACAAGCTATCAGTTTTTCATACTTCAGCATAGTTTTTATGCTACATAAGGACATATCAACCCTCAAGAAATAGCTTAAGCTGCCTCATTCACAACACCGACAGACAAAGGAGGTCCTGGAAAGTCAGAGCAATCGTGAAGAGATGATGGACCTAGTGCTGCAACTGAATGATTATTTGAAGGAGATGGAGAAAGAACTTGATAGCTTGATGTAGCTCAAACAAGCTAGTCTTAATGATGCTCCTGCAACTGTCATTCCAACAGTTACTATTGCTGTACCTTCTATTTTGGCAGCATCCTTAGCTCCCATTGCTCCAATGGCCACTGCACTACCGACATCTACACCAACTACATCGGCAACAGGATTGACAACAACAGGCTCTACAGGTGATGAAGCAAATAGGCTGGTCAAAGCAATGGAAGAAATGTCCATTTAGACCACGGAGATGAACAGACTTAAGGAAAAAGTCACCAGCCTAGAAACAGATTACAAATTGGCCCAAATCATGCACAGAGAAGAACAACAAAAGGCCACAGGGATGACTGAAAGAATCAAAGCTTGGAAAAAGAATTGACATTGAATGAACCTCTAGGTCAGGCTTAAGGAGCAACTGTGGGCCAATATCATTGACTCTGTCAATGATATTTGGCCATCCATCCAGGTTATTTTTGAACAAATTGATTTGATAAAGCAGGCTACAGAAGCCATTCAAAGAGTTAAAGCAGAACTTGGAGATATGCCAGAGGAAGTTGCAAGAATCATCCACTTCCTCAACTCCAAGAACAAGTATGAGCTGCAAGAACTAGAGATACCTAACAGGACATGTACAATTTTGGAAGTTAAAAGAGTCCTCACTAAGAGGAATTTGATGTTGAACTTGGAGGATAAGTGTCAAACCATGCAACTGGCCATTGACAGGTTCATGGTTAAGTTCAAACTTTTGAGGCAAAAGGGATTACCAAATCCCTTAGTTATAAATGATAAGCTAATGACACAGGAAGATTACAATAAGAAGATCAGGGAAGTGGCCAAAGATTAGGTAAACACTTCATCCATGAAGGGCATACCAATAGGCAAAGTATTATACCAAACTTTTGAAAACTTGTTTTACCTCCAGCATGAGGTAAAACACCTTTTTATTAATAAGCCAACTTTTGCCAAGTATACAGAGGCAGATGAGATATACAGAAAAATGCTCAATATCCAATTACCAGATGCTGAGACATGGGAAAAACTCAATGATTTACTGTAGGAATACACAGTAAAAATATGAAATGTACAGTTAAAAGTAAAAAAGCACGGTAAAAGGATATTGACAGGACAGCAAGGTCAAAGAGTATCAGATGAAAGGTCATAAGTAAATATGACTTGCAGCGTGAAGACCAAACAACCAAGCAACTTAAAGGGAAAAAGATCAAATACTAAAAGACAATAGAACCTAAATAACAGGGACATCAAACAACAGTTCAATAGCTGTCTCTATCTTTTTGCATGAAGATATATCCTTTTCCTAGATTAGTTCTTAGTGCAGTTTGAGATATTTTGTATTTTTTTTTTTGTATAAATACTTCATAATTCGAAGTATTGAGTGTGGATTGCTATACATCTGTAGAGTTAATTTTGATCTTAAACCTAAGGGTGATTGTACCAATTTTCAAGTCAACAGACTGGAGCAAGTAATAAAAAGATTGCACTACAGGATTCATGAGATGAGCTATTGCAGTGAAATATCTTCTTAGTCTGATTTTGTTACTTTCTTATGTGTTTAAACTTTCATAAACTTAAATGTTATTCAAATTTGAATGAATTAACTGGAAATATAACTCAGAATTTGTTTAAGTACACTCTGTTTTGCACAGTTAGTCATTTATATGTTTTCCTCTGATATCCGGATTTGAGAACCCTTAATTGCTCTCCCATCCCGGTTGAGGTCTTTCATTCTGTTCATAATCCGGCTTAAGGAACCCTTAATTGCTCTCTGGATCTGATTAGAAACCATTTTCACCATCCAGCCTTTGAGATCTGTAATAACTCACCTATCTTGCCCTATAGACACTGTTTTTAAAGCTTGATCCAATCCAGTTTGTCTAACATTCGACCCCATAGCCCAATAGTAAAAACAAACCTCTGTTCATCTAAGTAAGTGATACCACCACCCAAATTCAAATAAAAAACACTAGCACAATCATAACTAGCCTAAAATCAATTAACTAGAACAAAGTTAAATCATAAAGAGAGAGCCCTCTTTGAGATTAAGAAGGCTAGATCTTGATCTCCAAGGTTTGTTTGTGGTTACCTCTATCATTTCTTTTTCTGAACAAATTACAAGAAATTTTGGAGTGATAATAGGACGTCCCCAAAAAGTCCCAAATTTTGCGAGGGACGGCCTTGAAGTCCCCAAGTCCCCGAGGGCGTCCGTGGCAAATTTGGGGTGTTTCCGACAAATTCCAAAGTACTCGGATCACCAGAACGAAGGAACACCATGAATTATGGTGGGGATGGGTCTCCGTGCAGCATAGATTTTTACAAATAAAATAATTATATTTATATTGCTTTTACCTCCTGTTTCCATGCCTTGTCTAGATCCTGGCTTTTCAAACATCTGGCAGATCTATATCCAGATCCACATCTGCATCTGCACAATCCTGGTCACTTAGCCCTAGTCTTAGAGTGTTAGAGCATCTTTGCTTTGCAAATCATGCATGCCCTAGCGTTTGAGATCCTTATAGGTTTGCAAATATTTGTTGTTGCTTGCTAGACTGCTTCTATCCTGGAATTTGCTTCAGGGATATAATATCATTGTCACTGTGGAGTATATAATGTGCTGAATGAATGGGGTAGTTTTCTGCTACTAGAAAAATGCTCTTTTCTTTCTGCAATACACATTCACTGTCAGTATTCAGCTTGATGCTAGATTACTGTTTAGAAATACTAAGAACATGCTGGCGGAATATAATAATTGCATTATAATGTTGCTGACTGCTATTATGTATTTGTGCTGTCAGTCAATCTTCTGTCGATGAGCTTGACATCTGAACAGATGCATCCGGGTTTGATTATCTGCCATGATGTCTAGCCTGTGTTTTTTTTACCAGATCCCCTACAACATCTTTCTCAGAAGCTTCATTCTTCTTTGCAACCTTCCTCTTCTTCATGTATGACAATATCTTAATTCATGGAATTATCCCTGTTCACTGTTGTTTGTGCCCTCAACGCTCCTTGCATTTCACACAGTTGAAAAATTGAAGTCACTCTCAGGAAAATAGGAGGAAAAGTTCTTGGTAATATGAATGAATTGTCTGTTTGTAGTATCAATGAATTGTCTGTTTGACTGACGATCTAGATAATTAACTATTATTGTTTGTTTTGATAGCTTGTTTTGATTCATATGCTTTGCTAATGCAGGTCCATTTTGCAATATTTCACATTTGCTCCTCCACCATTTGAACGACTTCTGCAACTTCATAATTCCATCTCTATGACGGAAAAAGTAAATGATTTGTAAAATTTTTGAGCATTAGTAGGCAAATGCTTGAGATAGTATTTAGCTATTAGAAGTATCCAGTTTGCAATTACACAGCAAGTTCAAGTTATTCTGTTTTTGCTTAAATAATCTACAAGAACTATTCTAAATATTTCTGCAGGAATCTTTTCATTTATTGGATGTTGTACGGGCATCTTATCGTTTTCTGTATCTAGAGCCCAAAGTATTTTCTGAACTTTGGGATTGGAGTCCGTTCTTAGAGTTGCTTCAATGGCCTTGCTATTCTAATAGAGTTGCAATCACTTCAGAAACAGTTTATGATATTAGATGGTGTGCAGTTCAAGTACTGTCAGTAGTGCTGAGAATGAGTGATGATGCAACTCGGGTTATGGGCTCTAAACTATCTGGTCTGACAGAAAAAGTGGCTCTTGAATGTTTGCTACGGTAGTAATATAATTTTTATTTCTATATTGCCACAGCTCTTCTTTTTAGTAAATGCTAGAACTAGAATGGTTGATTAGCGTTGTGTTTTCGGGTAATTTGAAAATTTCTTACTGCAGGTGGGAGGAATTTTGTCAAGATGTTGCCTTGGAGAAGGCTGGATGGTATTTAGAATCAAAAGAATCAAGAAATGATGATCTACATAATGGTAACACGAGTTACTTTCTGGAATGTGATAAAGATGTGGTCAAATCAACAGCAAGCTTGAAAAGTTATGGTTCTGGACTTGCTTCTCATTTGGAGATCTGTGGTATTGAGCTTCCAGTCAGGAAAAGCTTGCAAAGTAAAGGGTTAGTAATTTGCAGTTCTATGTAATTCATTGGCTTTTCTGTAAAGTAAGTAGGTTATAATTGTTAGAGTCACGATTTATAGTCACGATTTATAGTATTTACTAATATTAATGACTATTTTTTACAGTCCCAAATATACTGCAAGCCCCTTTGTGATCACACCAAACATCAAGAAGAGCTTGGAATCGGTTGTCTTAGCAGTCAGTCAAGTCCAGCCTGTCCTTTTGGAAGGTCCTGCAGGAGCTGGAAAGACCATGTTGATAAATGAATTGGCCCAGATTACTGGAAATTTTGGTGAGCATGATTTGCGGTGCATTATGTGTTCTTGATGTGTATAGGTCTTTGTGGTTTTAATTCCGATATTTGTCATATTTCTGGGGCTTGGTACTTGATATCCAGCATCAATAAGTTTGAAAGGTATAGCGTGCTTGCTTGACTGTAACATACATAATACACCAATAATAATGATACTGAACAAAATTACATGTCTAGAAGGCATGTCTATTCAAGTACATGACCATTCAATCTATACTTAATAGTCCTATACATAACGTCACATGCTATTGGAATTGTCAATTATATTATATTATTAAATACATTATATTGATCCTAAATAGATTTCTCATTGTTTTCCTATATATTTTGCATATTCATTATATTAACCAGTTTGGTGCATTACAGTGGTATCAGAGCCCCTTTTGGTGCACTTCTGGTGATTATTGGCCTTTGGCTGCACACGTTTTTTTAGAGTTTCTCTGAGCCCAGTTTTTGACCACAAACTGGTATTTGGCCATTTAAATTTTAAAGTTTATAAATTATGTTGAATAAAGTATCAACTCCCATGCCAAATATTTGTAACTGGGAATCTTTGCAGAATCATTGAGCCAAGATCTCCATTATACAACATGATCAATTTGTGAAATAAGATTACATACAATAAATCAGTTGAAAAAGTAAGTATTGGGTATGTTTGTTAGTGGTCACCAGTTTAAGCATTCTGCACCCATACAAGCTGCCAAACGTGGCAGTAGCAGAAAAATAACAAAATAATTATAAAATAAAACTGCCACTAATCAGTGGAGGAGTCACAGTGTGGACTGTGAGGGTGATTCTTAGTCAGCAAATAACCATAGTGAAGACATACATGAGGCACATAACTAACCGAAAAAAGTTCGAGTGAAGATTTACTTGGGATGGATTGATCCATATAAAATGCAACAGTTCTCTTCAACACTTCGAAGATCATATTGTTTTGTTTCTTCAACCATGGCAATTTCAGCAACAAAGCATTAGGTGAAAGCATTACATGTATGAATGAAGATGCAGTTTTTCCAAATTATGCTTTGAGGACAAATCATCCTTGAATGGGGTGGCAATGTAACAAACATAAATATACCAATAACCAAAAGTTACATGTCTGAAAGGCATATTTATTTAAGTACATGACCGTTCGATTTGTATTTATGCACAACGTTACATCCTTTTGTAATCATCAATCATATTATATTATTGGATTCATTATATTTTCATATATGGAATTCTTATTGTTGTCCTATTTAATTTGGTTATTTATTATGTGACCCACTTGGGTTCATTACATTGATAAATATTATAGGTTCACTGATTTATAATTATGTAACGAACAAAGTTCGTACACTCAGAAGAATTCTTTGATACCAATGTAACAAACAAAGTTCGTTTACTTAGAGGAATGCTCTGATATCAATGTAATGAACAAAGTTTGTATATGCAACAATAATCTTCAGAATATTTCGAAGACAAAGACATCCATTGTAATACTAGTAATTGTATATTGAATATTGTATAGTAGAATTAATGAGATGATTACGATGAAGGTGAGCGCCTACTTATATACCCTAGGCAGGTACCTTTTCACCAACGGTTATGTCCTTCGGGACATACCTCTTCATTAACTAGTTACTAGCTAATTAATCATTATTTATTACTATTATTGTTTACATTATTTGTATTATTTTATATCGATTTTATTCATAACATTGCCTTCTATTCAAAAAGATTTGTCCTCAAAGCTTATCAGTGACAAGGCAATTATTTGTTCTTTGTCTCTGTAATCTATTCACATCTTTTGGAATTCTTTGATTTGTCATCTTCGTTGATACAAGCTGGAAGGATCCTCTAAGTGATAAACAAAATTCTCGCATTGAGAAGGGATCTAACCATCCTAAATCAATCTTTTGTGGAATCTTTCGATTACTGGAAACTTGTAATGAATTGTTATTGTAAGACTGGATGGTGCAAACATCAATTTTCTTTGGAACATAACTCTGTTCTTTCTGTTCGGAATGATACAGACTTGTAGATTCACTGAGATGTCTTTTCTTGTGATTCGGGTGTAGATAAGGAGTTCTTTTGCTTTGTTTTTCCGTTATCATGTGTGTGGCAATGTTTTGATTTATTTCAGGTTCTGACGTTGTTGAGTCAATTACAAAATCTTCACTTAGAATTTTCGTTGTCTGAATTGCAACATCTAAGTGTTTGTTTCTTCAATTGGCTTATCATCTTCTTGAGTTGTGGTATTCACTGTATCGATATTCATTGTTTTTTCTTCAACTTGAATTTTTACATTTGATGCTTCCTTCCCGATAAGTTGTTGTACCTTGTTTTGCAATGACTTCTTGTCCTTCTTAAGCTTTTTAAATGGAGTCAATGATTTTTCACTATGGTCTTTAAGCCGAGAAACTTCTTCATTCTTGTTAGCGGTGACATTGTCAACTTCCATTTTCATATTTTGTATCACTTTTTGATTTTCTTTAAAGAATTACTTTTGAGATATCTTGTATGTTTTTTGGCGTCACTAAATCTGGGTTCAGTGTAATGTCTTGTAATGTTATTTTTTTCTTCCTGTAGGAAAATGTCAAAAATTCTTTTTCACATTCAAGATAAAAGATCATAGTGTTTCCATCCAGGGTGATCCCAGAATAATGTCACCTTGTTCATTCCATAGGGATTGAATAGAGATTTGCGAGATAAAAGCATACTCCCCGATGTTTAACTGTAAATCAGTGATTTTGTATTGTTTTTTATCCAAGTCTAATTTTTGGATTATATTTGATTCAGGAATCACTAATTAGTTTGCGATTTTGGGCTTTATATAATTTTTATTTTCAGCGGATTAGATAGAGATAGTAAAATGTTTTCTTGCAAGAGTCCCTTTTACTTTAAATGGCCCTGAAGCACAATTATATGAAGTTTCTGGAAAATTTCTTTCCTTTATCTCTGAATTAAACTCCATCTGCATTTGTCAAAGATCAGGTTTAAAGGTAACCCCTTTAACTTTTATTAATCCTTCAACCCCTTTTTATGTAACTCCTTTTAATAACTTTATTTTATTTTTAAATAACCCTTTTTCTTTTAATATTAAAATCTTCTTTCAACCTTTTATAAAGTACTCACCTTAGAATTTTCATTAAAATATCGATAATTCCTTTTTTTTCTTATTTTAAATATATAGAATTCCTTTTGATATATTTAAACTCCTTTAATTCACTGAATATGTATATATAAACTTGGTAACTTGTACCCTTTACTAAACAACCTTTAAATAACCTTGACTATTATAACATGGATTATAATAATCATTTAATAACTTGTGTTAAGATTTTTGAATCAATCCTTGGGAAGTTGTGACTTTGGAATTATGGTGGCAATGGTTCTTAAATAAATGTTGGAACTGTTTAATAAGTGGTAGCTCTAAGATAGTACCACATGGATGCGATCGTAGGAAATAACCAAACAAATTGGAACTGACCAGTCAACGGATGTAAGAGTTAGTGACAGATAATCGGTAACCACAAAGATATGGAAAGGGATAGGATGGAATGATAACAATGAGATAGAGATGCAGTATAGCAGCTGGACAGACCTTCAAGTGGTGGCGACCTTCAAGTGATGGCGGTAGCAGCTCTCTGTGGCTGTGTTGTTGCTACAAGATAGTGGTGTCGCTCTACGACCAATGGCAGATTCACGTTGTGGTAGATGAACTGGGCACAATCGACACGATGGCGTTGGCGTCATCGACAACTCTGTGGCGGGCTTGACAACAGGTGCGATGGCGATGATGGGTTTATAGGTCGGACAAAAGCGGTTGTGATGTGGTTGTTCTTTGTTATTTTTGTTGTGGTCTTTGCGACAATGGTGGCACTGGCATTAAAGGTACGCACAAGCAATTATTTTTTGTGTTTTATTTATATAACCTAAGTATCCGAATTTGTCCAAACCCCTTGTCGAATCCGAATCCTGCGAATTGGATACGATTGGCTAGGAATTCGAATCCCAGAACAAGATTCCGCGTGTCTGTGCGAGATTCGTACGAATCCCGTACGGGCACATCGAATCCCGATTCCGGGATTCGAATCCCCTAAATCTGACTTCCGCGGACTTAAAAACGCGCTGTTCTTTTTTGTTTTCACCTTATTTCTCATTCACTTTTGCATAGTTTGAGCTGTGGGCAAGGAGCTAAGGGTTTGGAGCAAGGAGCTAAGGGAGTAGAGCGTTCGGTAAGGAGATTCAAGCACCAGGTAAGTGCATTTCTGCTCCATTTTTTTGCATTTCTTATTCTATTACAACAGTTTGTATATGATTTTTTGTTTATAAATTTGTGCATGTTTTGTTAATTTTTTTTACAGTATTCATGGCTCAATCAAAGGCAGCAGTTAGGGGGAAAAGGAAGGGGAAGAATGTCTCCATTGGAGATGCCCCTCCTCCCCCAGTATCATCAGAGTCTGCTGCAAGTAATGTTGAGGGAAGAGGAGGACCTAAAGACAACATTGAAAAATATCCCTTGTGGAAATATGTCACAAGAGAGGATGGGACAAGCACCAAGGAGAAGGAAGGAGGCAATGTGCAATGGAGATGCAACTTTTGTCACATTGCTTTCAAAAGCACATATTTCCGTGTGAAAGGCCATTTGTTAGCTTTACGGGGTTGTGGAATTGGAGCTTGTAAAGCTGTTCCTTTACAAAAGAGGAAAGAAATGGAAAAGGAGTCCACTAGTGGTATGGAAAATGTGGCTGCAAAATCAAGAAAAACCAAGAATGAAGACCCCCTTCCATTTTTGAGGAAAGGCACCACCAAATTTCCATTTGAGAGTTCTATTGGGGGATAAGCAACAAAAAGAAGAGCAATTACACTTGGTCCAATGGACAAGATTTTTCAAAAAGAGAAACGGGAAGAGCTTGATCTCACCATTGCCTTCTTTTTCAATAAAAACTTCATATCATTTAATGTTGCACGCTCACCTTTATTTATTGAGATGTGTCGAGCTCTAACTCACGAGTCTCCATCATGATATGTGCCTCCTGGTTCAAAGAAGCTTAGAACCACATTGTTGATGAAGGCAAAAAAAGAGATGCAAAAAATGCTTGAGCCTATTGTAGCATCATGGCCAACATCTGGGGTTAGCATTGTTTCCGATGGATGGACAGATCCAGCACGACACCTAATCATCAACTTCATGGTGTCTTCCTTGAATGGTCCAGTTTTCTTGAAAGCAGTGGATACACTTGGAGAATACAAGGATGCACAATTTATTGGTGAGTTATTTATTAAAGTTATTGAAGATGTAGGTGTTGATTCTTGTGTGCAAATCATTACAGATAATGCACCTGTTTGCAAGGCTGCTGGCATGATTGTGGAAGCTAAATATCCACAAGTGTTTTGGACACCTTGCATTGTCCATTCATTGAACTTAACACTAAAATCCATTGCTTTTGATGTGCTTTGGATTGGTAACATTATTGAGGATGCACGACATATCCGTAACTTTGTGCAAAATCATACAAATGACCTCACTATCTACAAGGAGTACACCAATCTATCATTGTTGAAGATTGCTGATACACGGTTCGTCTCTTCATTCATGATGTTGAAGAGGTTGAGGGAGGTCAAGACTACTCTTGGGTCCATGGTTATTTTTGAGTTTTGGTCTTTTTGGAGAAAGACGCATCAAGTAGCCTCTAAAAGAGTGAAGGACACAGTGCTAGATGATGCTTGGTGGGAGAGGGTAGATCTAATTATTCAGATCACGGACCATATCATTTCTTTGCTTCGATTTGCAGATAGAGACAAACCCATCCTAGGAGAGGTTTATGAGGGATGGGATTCCATGCTTGAGTTTATGAGGAGCATTATTCTACAGAGTGAGTGCCCCGAATATGAGACATCACCAGAGGCCTTCTGTGATACTATACATGATATTCTTGTCAGCAGATGGGACAAGAATTGTACACCTTTACATTGTTTGGCTCACTCATTGAACCCAAAATAATACAACCATGAGTGGCTGAATGGTGGACCTTCCCGCAAATTCCCTCCTCACATGGATGGTGAAATCTCACAGGGGAGGAAAGAGGCATTCAGGCAGGTTTTTCAGGATAGTGCATTGCTTGATGAGGTGGAGGATGCCTTTGTAGAGTTTTCCACTGGCACTAGTTGATTTGCAGGATATGATGTGATTAGAGACAGGGGGCTAAGAAGCCCTATTCTTGGTGGGCAAATCATGGGGCAACAAGCCCTCCTCTTCAGCAGTTAGCCATGAGGCTCCTCTCTCAGGTGACTTCATCCTCTTGTTGTGAGAGGAATTGGAGCACATATGGGAATTTGTATGGTGTGAAGAAGAGCAGGCTTGAGCAGTCCAGGGCAGAGACAATGGTGTATGTGCACACTAACCTTCGTCTTATTTATAGGCAGAGGGAAGAGTGGTTGAGGGGAAAGACAAAGATGTGGGATGTCTTTCCTGATGATATGGGTCTAGACAACAGTGTTGAGTTGGCATTGGCCAACATGGATCTCAATGATCCAATGCTAGAGCCTATTAGATTTGATGACAGTGATATTTTAGAGGGGTCATCCTCCACACCAACAGATGCAGAGGCGACTATGGATGCAGGGGAGGAGGGAGGATGCAGAGGAGAGCAGTGGTGACAATGATGATAAGGACATTGATGCTGATTCTGATGACGACTTTGAGGATTGATGACTACCTATTGCCTTGAGGCTTGTATACCTGTAGTTGTTTTATATTTTCTATTTCTATTTGCCATTGGCATTGCACTGGCACTACCTATGTAACACATTTTGATTTGATGACTTAATGAAAAAACTACAGTTGTCAGTGTCTTTATCTTACTATCTTGTAGTTGTAAGTTGTCTTTCTTTTATGAATTATGAATCATGATTTATGTGACCACTGACATGTATTTGAATTTTGTATGTACTATGCATGCTATAGATGAAGATCTAAGTTTGAAATCAATGAATTTGTATCATGAATTAGAATTTGTGTAAGAAATATCTAATTTTTAATATATATAGTTATATATATATTAATAAAATAATATATAATGAATCCTACGTGTCCTGTTCTGAGGGGTCAATGTGTCCGAATACGACACTCGAATCCTCGAATCCTACGAATCCCAAATCCCCATGTCAGGTGACTTAGTATATAACTTTATTTTTAATAATATTATTTTTATTTTGATTTTTGATTTTTTATTATTTATTTATTTTTTTAATAATTTTTTTTTGACTTCTTATTTCCAGTTGTATATATATAGAGTTCCCTTTTTTTATTAATTTTTTTTGAATATATATATATATATATATATATATATATATTACTAAACTTTAAAGGTATTGGATACAATGGTAGATCTACTTGGCCCTCAAACCTCGGCCTTTAACTTTGGCTTGCTGCTAGATCTACTTGGCCCTCAAATAATCATGAGAAGATGCTAAACCAAGATCCTTTCTCCTTCACCGTGGTTTGCTCTTGATCTGTAGTCAAGTTCAAATGTGCTTCCTTAGATTTCGTTGCTCTTGGATGATCCTTTGAGGTCTCACATGCTCCCTTATTTATATGTGTCTTGAGGCTAAACGACCAACCCATTAGGTGACACAAAACTTGCCAAGCCTACCTCCTTTTTGTGCCACTTTTACCCACACATATAAAGCAAAATTGATATCTTGCTTTGTAGACCTCTAATGTTAGTGCTTGAAGTTGCCCCTTGCTCCTCGAAGGGTCCTCTTCCATCTCCAAGAGTCAAACCAACAAAAGTCAACATGATTTTGGCCCAACTCCTTTGGGTGCAAAAACCCCACCTTGGGTTCTAAGCTCACAAACCACTTTTGTGGAACCCATTCCTTCAAAACCCTGAACCCTAGGGCTTGGAGTACCCTCCAAGTTTCAAATCTCAACACGATGTGCCTGGGGAAGCTTGATGGGGTCAATAGTCAAAACTCCACTTTACCAACCAATCAACCAACCCCCGTTGACACCCATTTCATGTTAAAATTCCATAAATATAAATGTATTTTATGATTTTGTATTCTAGAATCTATTATTCACTTTTATTTCATTTCAAAATTTCAATATTTCAACATTCATAATGGTTGATGGGGAAAATGTTGCAGTGGGTTCCGTATAGGAGGTGATAGATATGGTTATAGAGGCTATCAAAAACAAATATATGTGAGGATAAGAGTAAATGCATGCCTCTTTGGAAATGTTTGACGCTAGGTATGATATACAACAATATTGCTCATTGCATGGTAATGGGTATTTTTAAACCTCGACATAAATTTTGATAGCACTAAATTCAATGAGTATGAAAATATTACTAGAGGCCTTCTGACTTGCATCGAGAATTTTTTCCTCTTTGAAGTAATTCAAAGTTGCATAAGTAGACAATTACAAGATTACATGGCCCTTGTACAATTGTTTGCCTTTACTAGTGCAATACGAGAAAGTACATATTCTTTGTCAAGTACAAATTCTGAATTCTTAAAATTTGATGTAATTTTATTTCTTTTCATCTCTGATGTCCTTTATTCGTTTTTTAAATTTGATATGGCATATTGACCTCAACACTTTCTCAGTCTTTGGTGGAAAAATTTCGCTAGTGATATCCCTAAACTAACGAGATTTTCCATTTTCATCTTATGTTAAACCTACCGTGAGAGTATGTTCAAGAAAAGTCACCCTAAAATGCACAATTAGTTAATATCTATGTTGCATGAAACTTCTAGGAACCTAGCATTTCAAGCCATACCCGTACTCGAAACTCTGAAACTTCATCATCATATAATCATCTATGAGAGTTAATATAGACTTGGTTTTTCTTCTAAATTGTCATCTATGCGTCTTATTTCCTTTTTTCCTGCAGGATAATGTGTTATTCACTTAATGGTTGAGACATTTTATTGGTGTATTGTTCAAAATGAAGAAGATGTGTAATTTCTTTGTTGCCTAGTATGGAGTTAACACATGGTGTATATGTGTGTGTGTGTTTTTCAAGGGAAATCACTCTCTCTCTCTCTCTCAGCCTATCGAGTTAACACATGGTGTATATGTGTGTGTGTGTTTTTCATAGGCACGTAGCCATTAGAACAATATTTCTCATCATCATGTCATTCGTAGGGAATTGAATTTGGGTGGGGGAGATAAAAACCATGTTGTCGAACCACCTGAGATAACCCCAAATGAAAGCACATAGACACACACATATATAGAATTAGCATAGATCCATATTAACCATGGATATATGAAGTGTTGATAGGGATCAAATTTCTTGAGACACAAACTTTTCTTCAAGTTTTGCCCCTAAAAGAGATTTCCAGCTCAATTGATTTGATCCCTATCGACACTGGATAGATCTTGGGTTAAAATGGATTTACGCTGGTATATTATTGAAGGCATCAACTTAATTATTCTTGTGCTGTTAGTTGTGCCAGACAAAATATTGAAGTCTTATTATAATTACTATGTGATGATTTACTTTATTATTTTATGAAGTGGATCCCAAGTTAAGTCATGAGGCTATTAGTGTAGAAATTTTGAATAATATGACACTTACTCACAGAGATTGTCCCGATTATACACTATTGCGGAATACATGCATAATACATAACCTCCTCTACGTTGATCATCAATTTTGCAGTATTAAAAACAATGAAACATCAATCGCATGCACACATTAACACAGTATGTAACCCGGGGAAAGCATACAGCTGAAAACCCCACACTATCTGTATATTATGATGATTGAGAACATGTAACAATACATAGTACAATACTCCTCACAAGTACTCAGTACTATCTCCACCTGTTACACACAAACTAGCTCAGATCTGATGCCTCAAATCTCCTCCACTGTTTGCTTGCCTCCACTGCGCAATCCTGCAAGAGAATAATGATGAATGGCTCGTACGCCCTGGAAACGTGGCAGTACTGCCACGTTTCCAGGCCGTACGAGCCACGTTTCCAGGCAGTACTGCCACGTTTCCAGGCCGTATGAGCCACGTTTCCAGGCAGTACTGCCACGTTTCCAGGCCGTACGAGCCACGTTTCCAGGCCGTATTGCCACGTTTCCAGGCCGTACGAGCCACGTTTCCAGGCCGTACTGCCACGTTTCCAGGCCGTACGAGCCACGTTTCCCCAAATTTATGTGTTGTTTTTAATTTTTTTTTTTTAAATTTGTTTTTAATTTTTTTTTAGGTTTCCGGGATGTTCTAGAAACCTATTCTAAAGTTATAAAAGAGTAGTTTGTCTCATTCTCTCATCACACTATTCAACAAGTCGTTTCTCTTGGAGACTGACAGTTGTTTCAGCTAGGTCCTTCTAAAGAATGGGATGTGGATGCAGAAAATCCTGATTTGGATCTCTCTTGCTGCCCTGAATAGTGAGGTCGAATCTGATAGTGGAATTGGTGCATCTGCATCATCTTCTTCAGCACTACCATCCACTGTTGAGCATTGTGCTGCTTCTATTTTTGATGAGGATTGTTATGATGAGGATTAGTCTTTTGTGACTTGTCTCTATAGTTCTTGCAGCCTTATAGTCTTTATTGTACTTGCAGCCTCATATACTAATATAAATAAAGGCTGATTTTGGATTTTCCTATATTTTTATTCTCATTATGTGATCATTCATGACTCATGAGTAAATGTGATGTAAATTTAATCTTAATGTTTAAATGTAATAAATTATAATCATATAATGTAAATGTATCATTCATGCTTTATGATTGCACATATATATAATAATAATTTTTAAATATTTTAAATATATATATATATATATTATTATATATATTCGCGTTTCCCCGTTTCCAAAATTTGGGGAGGTCGCGTTTCGTTTCGCTTCCCGTTTCAGAACTCGTTTCTGTTTCCCCGTTTCGTGCAACTTAGGAACCGAACAACCCAACCAGGATCTTCCTCATCCATATAGCCTCGTATGCAGCCAAACTTGCTGCCATATACTCGACCTCTGCTGAACTGAGTGCCACAGATCTCTGCTTCCTGCTGTACCAAGAAACTGCTGTCGAATCGATACTGAAGACCCCTGTAGATGTGCTTTTTCTGTCCGTTGGGCTTCCTGCCCAATCTGCATCCGTGAAGCCACATAGCTTCACCTCATCCTCCTGTCTGTACCACAATCCATATCTCGATGTGCCTATGAGATAACGCAATACATGCTTGCCTGCCTTCCAGAAGAGCTTGGTTGGCTTAACCATGGCTTGTGAAAGCTGGTTAACAGCATAGCATATATCGGGTCGTGTATTGACCAGATACATAAGCGACCCCACCAACTGTCGATAAATAGTGGCATCCACTACTTCCGCCGAAGTAGCATCGTCCTTCCTCCAACCTCCAGGAAGAGGAGTATCAACAGGCTTGCAACCATGCATGTTGAACTTCTCCAGTATCTCCCGAGCATACTTACCCTGAAAAACAAATAGTCCATCACTACGCTGCCAAATTTCCAATCCCAGGAAATAATGAAGGAGGCCCAAGTCCTTCATCTCAAACTCCTTAGCAAGATCATCCTTGCATGAAAGTATCAATAGCTCATCTCCTGTTAGAATCAAATCATCTACATAAAGTACAATGATAAGCAACTTACCCTCCACCACAATCTGGTATAGGTTAGGATCCGCCTTACTCTTGGAGAATCGAAGTCTGGTGAAATAACTGTCTATCCGTGTGTACCAAGCACGTGGTGCTTGTTTCAACCCATACAGTGCTCTCTTGAGCCTGCACACATGCGACTCGCTGTTGAAGATCTCGAAACCTTCGGGCTGCTCTATGTACACCTCCTCCTCAATGACTCCGTTGAGGAACACAGTCTTCACATCCATTTGATGAATGTGCCACCCCATCTGCGCTGAGAGAGCAAGAATCGTCCGTATGGAAGAATACCTTGCGACAGGTGCAAAGGTCTCCTCATAATCGATCCCCTCTATCTGTGAAAAGCCTCGGGCAACAAATCTTGCCTTGTACTTCTCCACACTCCCGTCAGCTGCCTGCTTAACTTTGTAGATCCATCTCGAACCCACCACTGATTTCCCTTCCGGTCTTGGGACAATCTCCCATGCACTGTTTCTGACAATCGAATCATACTCTTCCACCATGGCATCTACCCATGTGGGATCCTCCACAGCGTCCTCGAAAGAGGATGGCTCAGTCACAACACATTTGCTCACAAGAACCATGTATGCAGTGTACCGATCGGGTGACTGTCTCTGTCTACGTTGATCTGTAGGTGGTCCTACAACCTTCTCTGCATCTTGAGCCAGTCGCTCAGCTTCTGTCAAGCGCTTTCGCCCTCTGATGGTTGGTGCTGCATGAGTGGTATCTTCCACTCCATGAACTTCGTCCTGTGGCTGATCCATGTCCTAAAGCTCATCCTTAGGAACTAATAGCTCCTCATCTGCATGCAAGTGTGGCTCCCTCTCAAGCGAACACTTCATGGCTTTCTCCTCCTGAAATTTTATATCCCGTCGCACAACAGTCTTGCCACTGTCTGGCAAATACACACGATAGTTGTGGGGTGTATCAGTGTACCCCACAAATATCCCAACCTCTGCGGTCGGCTCCAGCTTCTTCCTGGCATCCTTCGTCACATGCATGTAAACGTTAGAACCAAAAATCCTCAAATGAGAAATATCAGGCCTCTTACCAGAATAAGCCTCCTCGGGTGTACTCATGCCAAGTATCTTGTGAGGACAACGGTTCTGCACATATACTGCAGTATTGCATGCTTCCGCCCACAAGTGCAGGGGTAGGCCCTGATCATGCAACATCGCCCGTGCAGTACACATAATCGTTCTGTTCTTCCGCTCAGCAACGCCGTTCTGCTGTGGGTTATTGGGAGCTATGAGCTCTCTTCGAATCCCTTCTGTGCTGCAGAAGCCCTTGAACTCGCCAGAGATGTATTGACCACCATTGTCGCTCCTAAGAGCCTTCACCTTCTTCCCCGACTCTTTCTCAACCAGTGCTTTGAACTCACAGAACTTTAAGTATGTCTCGCTCTTCTTCTGCATGAAGAAGATCCAACACTTACGAGAGAAATCATCAACAAAGATCACATAATACCTGTGTTTTGTTGTCGAAGCTACTGAGAAAGGTCCACACACGTCTGTGTGAATTCTCTCAAGGATCGTCGTGTCGCGACTATCCTTCTCGTGAAAGGTAGATTTCACAAACTTTCCCAAAGTACACGCCTGCACTGATCTGACTGCGCAAGAGTGCCTTTAGGAAGCCCTGTAGTAATCTGCTGCAGTATCTTCAAGGCTCCATGGTGAAGGTGACCCAATCTCCTGTGCCACAGCTCGCCATCATCCCGGCTCACCAATCCTTCTGCCTTGCATGCCATTGTTGCGCAGCCATCTACATGCAACTGATAAAGGTTCCTGACTCGAACCCCTATCTTCCAGGTTTCTCCAGTTGTCTTACTGCGCAGGAAAGCCTTTCCCTCGCTGAAAACAACATCATATCCCTTGTCTTCTAACATCGCCACAGAGATAAGATTCTTCTTCAATCCTGGAACATGCATCACTTCCTTCAATACGAAGGGTTTACCAGACTCCCTCTCAAAGGAAATGGTACCGATACTGGTCGCACTGTATCTACCATCATCGCCCATCTCGATGTGCACTCCAAGATCTTTGTCCTCCAGATCAGAAAACAAATCTCGATCTCCTGTCATGTGAAAAAGCGCACCACTGTCCAAGAACCATACCAATCCCATCACACTTGATACCAAGCATGCAATCAACGAAAAATCAAACTCAAACTGCGAGGCTAAGGCCTCTCCTGCTGCAGATCCAACAGCTTGCTTGCTCTTCTTCTTCTACGGACAATTAGTGGCATAGTGTCCGTGCTGGTGACAGTGAAAGCACTTCACCTTGGACATGTCCTGCTTCTTGCCTTTCGCATCGGAGTGAGAATCTTTCTTGTTCTTCCCCTTCTTTGCTTTGGCAGCCAAAGCGCAATTTTCTTCATCAGGTGCCTCTGATGAAGATTTGTCCCTGGTATTCCACCTGATCTCCTCCTGCACAAGATCTGACCAAAGACTCTCCCATCCTGGAAATTTCTCCCGACCATTGACAAAGTCCTGATAGGAATGCCAACTCTTCAGAAGACCAAGGAGAGCCAAGCTCACCAAGTCCTCATCATCGACAGTCACCCCCACACTTCCCAGCTCAACCCTGCACTGAGTGAACTTCGTGAGATACTTGGGCATACTGTCTCCCTTCTCGCATTTAATGTTTCTGAGTTTATCCTTGAGCGCCAGCTTCCTCTGATCGCTCTTGCTTTGGAATAGGTCTGTCAACGCCAGTGTTGCACGAAGCGCCCCCCCGGTTCCAAGCCCCAAAGCGCGTCCTGTACGGAAGCGCCTAGGAAGCTTCGTCGGAAGCGGCGCTTCCGAATTCGGAAGGCCGCTTCCGAATTCGGAAGCGCTGCTTCGGCTTTTTTAGTCGCTTCCTGGAATTTCCGAAGCGCCGGACGGAAGCGCCGCTTCTTCCGAATTCGGAAGCGCTGCTTCGGCTTTTTTAGTCGCTTCCTGGAATTTCCGAAGCGCCGGACGGAAGCGCCGCTTCCATGCCTCCGAAGTGCGCTTCGTACGGCGCTTCGGGCCTCAAAAGCGCGACACTTCGGAGGAGGAAGCGCACGCTTCCGTACGCTTCGGGCAAGCAGGCCGCACGCAAGGGAAAAAGACACTTTTTTTTAATTATTTTTTTAAAGTTATGTTAACTTAGCATTAAGGGGGTGGGTTAGGGTGAGGTTAGAGTGAGGTTAAGGTGAGGAATGAAAAAAGCCCCCATTCATTCCTCATTTTCTCACTTTGAGTTTATGAGAGTTGGAGAAGAGAAGAGAGGAGAGGAGAAGGAAAAAGAGGAAAGGAGAGGAGAAGAGAGGAGAGCTGGGAGGAGTGAAGGAGGAGCTAGGAGAAGGAGGAGGAGCTTGGAGCAAGAGCTTGGAGGACTTCATCTACAAGAGCTAAAGAGGTAAGTTCAAAACCCAAACTCCCTTATTTTTTTGACAATTTTTTTGTATTTTTCTCCTCCCTCTCCTACTCTTTCCCATTGTTTCTACTTGCTGCTTTATTTACAGGTTGTCCACCACCTATATCCATATTCCAAGATGGCGTTCTTTTGGCTTCTATGTATCATTCCACTCTTGGTTTTAATGATGGCAAAGGTGAATAGGAATAGAAGGGAAGAAACATAAGAGGACAGTGGTGATGGTCCCAATATGAGTGACCCAATGTATGATGAGGAGGAAGGGTTTGAAGAGGAAGGGGATGAACCTGAAGGGGACACTGAAACACAAGATGGGAAAGCTACATCAACACCCTTGTGGAACTATGTGACCAAACTTGATGGGGGAAAGGGTGGTGGATCTTACAAATTTGTGTGCCCTCTTGGTTCTCATGGAGGAAAACCATATTGTGGTTCATATACCCGTCTGAGGAGGCATCTTTGTGGGGTGCTGGACAGTGATGAAAAAAAGGGTCTTGTGGGGGTACAAATTTGCCCAAACATTTCAACTGAAGAAAGAAGAAAATACATCCAAATAGAGATGGATGCACAACAAAAAAACAAGGAACAAAAAACTCATTCTAAATCAAGTGCAACCTCTAAATTTGGTAGTTGCTCATCTCCTCATGGTACTTCTGCAAGCTCTGGAGGTAGAAGAACAATAGGGGATTTCCTTAATGTTGCTAGGAGGGATGATGTGGATGGAAAGATAGTCCGTTTTCTTTGTGCTTGCGGTGTACCATTCAATGTGCTTCGCTCTCCCTATTGGCATGAAATGGTAAAGGCCATCAATGAAGCCCCAAAAGGATACAAGGCCCCCAACTATGAGAAAGCTAGAACAGTGTTATTAGAAAGAGAAAAAGCTAAGGTTCAAAGAGCTTTGACACGTTTTACAAATGAGTGGGTAGATTCTGGGGTATCCATTGTATCAGATGGGTGGACAAATATTAGAAACCAACATTTGATAAATGTTCTTGGTGTTTCTTCTAGTGGTGCAGTATTTATTGCATGTCATGACTCCTCCTCCATCACTGCATCTGCACAAAACATTGCAGATCTCCTATTGAAATCAATCAAAGATGTTGGTCCGAATAATGTGGTTCAAGTGATCACAGATAATGCAACAAATTGTAAGGCAGCAGGAAAAAATATTGAGCGTACTCATCCACACATCTTTTGGTCTGGGTGCCTGGTTCACACATTGAACCTTTTGATGCATGATATTGTGAAACACAAAGAATGTGGGTGGATTGCTGAGGTTTACAGGAGAGGGAAGCAGCTCACTAAATTCATCACAGGGCATACAAGGGTAAACTACTTCTATGGCACTTACTCTAAGTTGCAATTGCTTAAAATTGAAAAGACAAGATTTGCTAGTTATTACCTCACCTTTAGGCGGCTAGTGAAGGTGAGACAAGCTTTAACTAATCTGGTGTGTGCTGAAACATGGGATGAAATTAACACTGACATAGATGGTGCTAATGCAGTCAAGGACACTGTTCTTGACAGTTACTTTTGGGGACAGGTTAAATATGTTTTGCAATTCACCAAACCAATTTATTACATGATCAAGTTTGCAGATTCAAATCGACCAGTAATTGGGGAGGTGTATGAGCAAATGGATAGCATGTTGGGGTAGATTAAAGACATTGTTGAGCCTAGAGATACCACCTTGTACAATTATATTCGTGTAGAGGTGGAAAACCGATGAGAAATGCTAAATGTTCCATTGCATGCATTAGCATATGTTTTGACACCTAAATACTATCATCCATCATGGCTTTCAACACCAGCACGTGGGGGGGGGGGAAGCAAGAGAAAACCACACCAAGATCAAGAGGTTCACAAAAAATATATGGCTGCATTGAGTAAATTAATCCCCGATGAGGAGGAGGCTGCATTGGTACGGAGACAGGTGACCAACTATATGCTCAACACTGGTCCATTTGGGAGCATGCATGCAATTAAAGATCGAGAGACTTTTTCTGCTCTTGAGTGGTGGAACATGCATGGAGGGGGTACTCCACTTCTACAAAGTTTGGCATTGCAGGTGCTATCACAGGTGGTAAACACTTCTTCTGCAGAGAGGTGTTGGAGCTCTTATTCTTTCATCCACAGTGTTAAAAGGAACAGGTTGAATTTAGACCGGGCAGAGAGCTTGGTTTATGTTCCTTACAACTTGCGATTGTTGTCCCATTACTGTGAAGATGCAAAGTCTAATAAAGACTTTTTGATTTGGGACAAGAATCCAGAGGAGCCCAATTTGGAGGATGGAGTGTTGCGATTAGAGCAATTAGAGGATGCTCTTATCTAGGTATGTCCATTGTGGTATGAATTTTCCAATTTTCCCTTATAAAGCATTTCTCTAATTCATGTTTTTAATTTTTTTGTTAACTAGTGTTTTTTTTTTGCATGAATTTTTTGAGCGATTCTAGGATGATGATGGCCGTGTTGATATGCCACCCCCACCCCCATCTGGTCCCTTGGTTCCTAGGTTCCATGGTTCAACACCAACAGAAGGGGGTTCTTCTTCATCAGTTTCAGTGCCACGACTTCCACAGGCACCATCTTCTTCATTGCCACCACGTGGAGGCCCGCCACCACGTTCTATTCGTGGTGGAAGGAGGAGAGATTAGTAGATATATTCACAGTCTACTACTTTTTGTCATAGATTACTCATTAGACTTGTAGACTTGTGAATTTGAATTTTGAACCTTTTTGGCTTGGCGGTGACCAAGTGACATATTTTGTAAACATTATTATTTGAATTTTGGACATGACAAATGTTGACAGTTGCTCACTTGCTAGATAAATCATAATATGCTCTATGTTTTATGTTTTATAATATGCTTAAATGTTTTATGTTTTATAATATGCTTAAAAATTTGATGTATGTTTGTAATAGCTAGAATATAGATGATTGTTGTACATACTAGTAACTACAATGGAATCATGGATGCCATATCTATCTTGATTTATGCAAAAATATGCATGTTTTCATGTCTTCTACAATTAATTTGGTATTTGGGATGTTTGTTTTGATTATAAATGCAAAAAAATATATAATATATATATATATATATATATAGCAGACGCTTCCGCGGACGCTTCGCTTCCTAGATTTTTGGAAAATGACGCTTCGGCGTCCCCGCTTCCAAAAAACACTCCCGCTTCGTGCAACATTGGTCAACGCTTTCCACATCAAGTATGGAGAAGCCTTTCCATGCAGGCTGGACACAATGTGATCCTGCACGCCCTCCAACAGAATCCTTCGACACTTTGTTGTCTTCTTTTGCCAAGCGTCAACTTGCGTAGTATCAGTAGGCTTTGGGACCTCAGCTTCTATGAACTCCTTCAGCCCATTATCATCTAACACCGCTTCCATCTTGTCCTTCCATGCAATATAGTTCGAGCTTCCCTCAAGAGCATACTCCAATCGCAATCCGTTGAAAGACATTGCAGCGTTGACACCAAGAAAACACTGTTGCAAATTCGAATTCTACCAGCTCAAAACTCAACCGCCTCTGATCTAAAATTCGTGAGAACAAAGTATTTCTCATACAGAGATTGACTGTATGGGCTTTTACCGGATATCTCACCTTCCAAAGGAAGGATGAATCCAGAGGCTACCTGGCCCGATTACAGACTCTGCCTGAAGAAATAAAATGTAAACACTTTCTGAATAATAGATCTGATGATCAACAGCTCTGATACCATGTAGAAATTTTGAATAATATGACACTTATTCACAGAGATTATCCCGATTATACACTATTGCGGAATACATGCATAATACATAACCTCCTCTACGTTGATCATCAATTTCGCAGTATTAAAAACAATGAAACATTAATCGCATGCACACATTAACACAGTATGTAACCCGGGGAAAGCATACCGCTGAAAACCCCACACTATCTGTATATTATAATGATTGAGAACATGTAACAATACATAGTACAATACTCCTCACAAGTACTCAGTACTATCTCCACCTGTTACACACAAACTAGCTCAGATCTGATGCCTCAAATCTCCTCCATTGTTTGCCTGCCTCCACTGCGCAATCCTGCAAGAGAATAATGATGAATGGCTGAAGCAAACTCGTATTTCCTTGGCTGAACCACGCAATCCTCATTGGCATTACTCAATCCCACTGATTGTGCAAGATCTCATGCACAACTATAGTCACAACTGATAGCAATTTCAACCTCTAACACCTGTCTCCACTGAACTGTCCATGCACTGAGTTAACTGATGTATTCTTTAGTTGCTTTATGAGTTAATAATTAGTGAATTAATTTAACAATTAATTCACATCACTCATCACTAGTGTATTCTGCAGTTAGACTAAATACAACTAGTTTAACCAAGTCAAACTGAACACAACTCCATCAACTCCACAATCAACTGCACCAAAAACCAACCACATGAGTTCTAACTGAAGTCCTGCATGCAATAGCTCAACTGACCCACAAGAAAAGCGTATTTCCTTTTGACGGCTGCATGTGCCACATCTGTAGCTCAAACTGAAGTGCTCCAAGAGGATAAGATATATTCACAGTCCAAATATTATTATGAGCTAATAATATTCGACTGTTCTATTTTTAGCCTGGTAGTCTAAAAATAGAAACCGCCCATATGTCTAAAAATAGAAGTCCATCTATTTTTACCAACATGACCAATCATCCACAAATAGCATCCTGCAACTCATAGACCATGATCCATATGTCTAAAAATAGATTTTGCGCCAAAAATAGCCTGCGGGCCCACTTAGTGAAGGTGACTTCTTTCCACTAAGCTCTATCATCTTATTGCATTCTCAACAATTAGGAAGTCTAAATAAATCGGGTGAACAATTGTGTTTTCCAACCATCATTTGTATAAAAAGGTATCCTTTTTTGATTTTAATCACAGGTTGATGGTAAATCCTTTGTTTTATGAGTGTGATTTGATTGTTCTATTTTACTGTCATTCCAATTTGGTGACCTAGGGTTGATCTGTTCTCAATATCGCTTTTCCTTTTTCTGTTTCCATGTTTTAACTGCTTGTTTTGGGAATTAATCTTTGTCTGAATTAATGTAGATTTCTTGTAAGACATGTGGGAACAGTTAGACAACTTATTTGTTTTGCTGTTTTGTATTGGTTGTTATGGTTAATCTATTTCTTTTTTAAAAGAGGCCATAGTGGGTTTTTTGTTATCAATCTCGTGTTTGAGGACTTTCTGAAGAGTACTAATTATATTGTCTAGATCTCCGTTCATGCTTGAAAACTTCTTGTAAAAATGACATCTTGAATATGTAGTTTTATTTGCTTCAAGTACTTTTCTTGTGGAAGTACTGACCTCTGATGATCATATTTTGGGTTGCTTTGGTGTCTAGATGTCTTGTTCATACATTTGGATGACCAAATGGACAGCAAAACTTTAATTGGAAGTTATGTTTGTACTGAGATTCCTGGAGAATTCAAGTGGCAGCCTGGTTCTCTTACTCAGGTTGAATTTATCTGCTACCTTCATTCAGTTGGAGTCCTTTAGAATGCTTCATCAACAATTTGTGCAAAAGTATCTGTTTGACACATTAATTCGTTTTATAAGTTGTATTCTGCATATGGTGTGTTGCTTGTTGCAGGCTGTTGGCAAAGGCTTATGGGTTATTTTCGAAGATATTGACAAGGCACCCTCTGACATTCTTTCTGTTCTTACTGCTTTATTGGAAGACAGAAAATTACACATACCTGGTCGAGGAGAGGTATATGGGTGAAGTCTTTATTGCTTTTATTTTATAGATTCTAATTTACATACTACAGAGTGTAGATTTTTTCAATATGGCAAGTTTGCTGCTAGTTATGGTTGTTTGAATTTTCTAATTTTGATCAAACTCAGTTGTATCATTTTTACCAGTAGCTATATCCTTTGACAGGTTTAGGAGAATGGATTGGGAAATACTAAATAAGTTTTTATTTTTGTCGTAGCATACTGGAAACTTTAAACAATGAAGAAACTAGTGCTCTTAATGCTTTATTGTTGGTGTCTGAAGGAAATGTTAAAGAGTGCCCGATTACTTCTCATGGATGTGCACAATAAATCTAATGCTGTACATGCTTTGTTCATAATCAATGTTGAATATGAAGTTCCTTTTTATAATCTCTTTGCCACCAGTTGGTGTGATTATGGCATATTCAGTAGGCATCAATAGGTGTGATAACAGCAGTATTCAGTAGCAGGTACAAGATTCCATTGGTAGTTTAGCCTATTATACAATGTTGTACTTGTTCATAAGTAATGTTGTAATAATATTGGAGTCAGCCCATATGTTTTCTTGTTTGCATCTTTCTTCTTCTTGCATGTCAACGTTTACAATTGCACTATGATATCATTAAAATTAAACCACCAATTACTCGTTTTGAAACTCACCATTTGCTGTTATGATAACTGCTAGTTTGAAAATCTTCATGAATGTGAATGATATGTTTCATGGTATCTAATCATTGTTAGTGTCCCACGTCTTTGTTTTATTTCTGAATTGATGATTGAAGAGTTTTTAGCTGCTAAAGTAATTGTTGAAGTAGTTCTTTATGTCCTGAAATTTTTGTTTGTCAATGTGGAAATTTGGAGAATATCCCATGGTTACATGACTAAAGTTTTTAATGAGTTGGTGTGCTATGCATTCTTTTGTTGGTTAAATTGCTTGTGTGTGAACTCCTACGAAATATTTCAATACTTATACATTTGTGGCTTGGAGTGACATATCTCCCTTAGAATTTGATTTTACTGATATACTGAAAGAAAATCTTTGACAAAGTTTGTCATCTTCCTTTCTTGGGTGTAACCTTTTACATTCTTGTTCCAGGAGGTCTTTAGCAATGCTAGAGTTTAAAAGGTCATCACATAGCCAATATGAAATCAAACAGTGAAGACTGTAAAGCATGTCTTCTTTTGCAAAAGTGAGAAGATATTGGAAAATAGATTCAGTTGTAAATTTCAAATATGTTTTCTGGTCAGGGAAAACCATGGGCAATGCTGGAGAAAACCCCTGTTCCAGGAGGTCTTTAGCAATGCTAGAGTTTAAAAGGTCATCACATAGCCAATATGAGATCAAACAGTGAAGACTGTAAAGCATGTCTTCTTTTGCAAAAGTGAGAAGATATTGGAAAATAGATTCAGTTGTAAATTTCAAATATGTTTGCTGGTCAGGGAAAACCATGGGCAATGCTGGACAAAACCCCAGAACCAGTCAAGGTATCCAAAAGGATTGGGAGTTGAGACAAATTACAAGTGTCTGTAGGACGGCTGAATCTGAGAAAGTCTTGGATTTGGTGCAGTTCAACTTTAGTTAGGTTTAGGTTATTCACCTCTGGAGTTCTTAAAGTCTTTTTCAGTGACTTACTTTGACATAGTTTGCTAAACTTCTTCCTAACATTGGATACCTGTTAATCAAGTATTTGTGGACCCTTTGCTCCTGTAGTTCATCAGCTTTTGGCTGACATTATTTTAAATGAGGTTCTTGGCAGACATAACCTTTTTTGACCTTTTTGAGTTTTCCACATGAGTATAAAAGTGTAGACTTTCTTGATAGCCTTCAAAATTTTGAAACACTTGGACAAATCCTAGAGTACAAAGTCAGTTTAGTGTGGTAGTTGATTTGGAATGGTGCTTCGAGGGGCAATGGGACCTAGAGTGGTCAATGAGATTGAAGCATTTTCAAAAGCTTGATATGACACATAAACGGCCATTTATTACTCATATTTGGGATTTCAGATGTATATGAATAAAATGATGGTACTTGCTTTGGATAGAAATAATCATCCAACTATTTCCCACATTTGCTCATATCATTGGCTTGGGGATAGTCTCTAGTGGCAGTGGCATGCTACATCATGATAAACTATCGTTAAAATTATTGTTAGTTTAGGGTGTCGTATTTAATTTGTACACCAAAGCTATGGTAAAGTTTTGTTAGAATTGCACTGGTTTCCTTGGATGCAATGTAGATTGAAATAAATATCTAGTGCCATTAAGAAAATTTACCATTCTAAAGAAGGATATGAAAAAGATAGGACACGTGTTAAGTTTTGTAGATGTTCTATGCTAAGAGCAATTTCACTTTTCTCACAGCAATCATACAAGTAGATAAGCAAAATGCAGATAGAACATATAAGCAGATCTTACAGAAGACAAATCAGAAACAAGAAAAATGAATGTGTTCGTTTCGGCGGTCAACAGGATGCTTCAACCAGCAAAGTCTCCTTTGGTCAGCCAGCCCAGCATGTGTCACAACAACCCTCCAACCAGTAGATGAGTCAACCCAAGACGTGGAGAGGAGTTGTGTTCAAATTCTCTCCAACTTTTCCTGTATATATATCCATCAATGAGGGTGTGTGACACATCTGTTGGGCATGTGAGCCTACATTACAAAACTGGCTGACCTTGCACATATAATTTATTAAGAATAATAAATTCAAAATATAAGTTCTGCTCATCGGATTAAGACTATTTTTATATGGATTTTACACCTCTCAGAAAGAGGAATCCAACAAAAATATTAGCCTCTTAATCTGAGCATCAGAACATGGAGTTTGGACCTAGTTGTCCAATTTTAACACTCCCTCTCAACTAGGGAGAACTCCATCTATTAGTGCAATTAACATCGTGAGTCATCCCGCCGAAACTTGCTTTGCTGGCTTCTTTATTTCAGAACAGAAGTGGGTCAGTCACAAAGACATCATTCCCCGACTGACATAATCAGTCCAGAGGTCCCAGACCTCACAAATCTTGATCCCAGATCAAGTGGTTGGACCATGCCATCCTAGATAGAGAGTACGGCAATCTCTGATGCGTCCATCAGTCTTTGCTAATAGTCTCTAGCTTTTCCACACCTCATTGGCCAAATGAGAGGTACTTCCCATGAGCCCTGAACTCAATGGGTAGGATGCATACGGGGCACAGATTAAATGAGTGGCGAACCAACTCAATAATCACAGGGTGGGGCAGAAGCATTATGAGTGCTTATAGCTCCGAGAAGCTATCCCCAAAGCCCCCAGAGCTCCCAGAGCTCATCGTCCAACAGGACCCACATCATAGGGTCTTTCCACGACACCAAGACTCTCACGGAAGGTTAGGAACTTGACCTTCCCCAGGGGCTTAGTGAGAATATCCGCGACCTGCTCATCAGTTCCTATATGATCGAGCCTTACGGCGCCTCGCTGTACCATATCCCGGATAAAGTGGTACCTGATATCAATATGCTTGGATCGGTCGTGGAACACAGGATTCTCAGTCATACGAATCCCACTCTGATTATCACAGAGTATTACAGTGGTATCTAGCACATGTTGGAACTGCTCACTAAAGAGCTTCCTCAACCAAACTGCTTCACAACAGGCCATACTAGCAGCAATGTATTCGGCCTTCGCGGTGCTCAAAGCCACCGACTTCTGCTTCCTGCTCATCCATGAGATCGAAGCAGAACCAAGATTGAAACAACATCCAGATGTGCTCTTACGATCCACCACACTGCCAGCCCAATCGGCATCAGTATATCCCGGAGTATCACACTCCCGGCAGTGTATCTCAGCCCATGGTTTATCGTGCCCCGAAGATATCTCAAAAGATTCTTGGCACCAACCCAGTGAAAATGATGAGGCTCAACCATCTGTTGACTCAAAGTATTCACTGCAAAACATATGTCCGGACGGGTGTTCACTAAGAACATCAAAGCTCCTATGAGTTGACGATACTCAGTAGGATTGGCCAAGATAGGCCCTGCAGCGCTGCCACTCAACTTCTTAAAGTTGAGTTCCATTGGTGTCGACACGGACTTACAGTCCACCATCCCAAATCTTTCCAGAAGCTTCACAATATACTTTCCTTGAGAAAGGAAAATCTCTCCAGGTCTCTGCCAGACCTCCAGGCCTAGGAAATAGTGCATCAGTCCTAGGTCTTTCATCTCGAACTCAGCAGCAAGCTCCCTCTTGCATTGATGAATGAGAGGGTCATCACCTGTTAGGAAGAGGTCGTCCACATACAACACTAGAATGAGAGGCTTTCCTTCCTCAACCTTAAAGTAAAGGTTTGGATCAGCATTGCTTCGAGTGAAGCCCAGCTTCATCAAGTAACTATCCATCCTCTCATACCAAGCTCTGGGTGCTTGCTTTAACCCATAGTGGGCTTTCTTCAACCTGCAGACATAAGTGTCTCGATCTTGAACTTCAAATCCTAGAGGTTGTTCTACATACACCTCTTCCTTTATTGCACCATGCAGAAAAGCGGTCTTGACATCCATCTGATGAAGACTCCATCCTTGCGTAGCAGCAAGGGCTATGATGGATCGGATGGTGGTATATCGACCCACAGGTGCAAATATATCGTCATAGTCAATTCCTTCCTTTTTGAGAGAAGCCACGGGCAACAAATCTTGCCTTAAACTTTTCAGCACTCCCATCAGATCCATGTTTAATCTTGTAGAGCCATTTAGCGGTGACAACAGATTTGTCCTTCGGTCTCGGGACCACATCCCAGACATCATTCTTCATAATATCCTCATATTCTTCATGCATAGCATCCTTCCAGACTTGATGCTTGATGGCTTCCTCAAAAGATCCAGGTTCAGATTGTATAATAGTACTCATGGCAGCTAGATACCCTTGGTATCTACACGGCTTCTTACTTTCTCGGAATGTTCCCCTTGGGGCAGCATGACCCTCAGCATCTTCGGGGGTGTCCCTGAGCCATGATGGCCTCTTTCCTAGAGAAGGGGAAGGATCAATAGGGTCCATTGGCCCTTCAACATCAGGCATAGTCTCATCCTGGGGTTCTTCCAGATTTCCAGGTCTTTCTTCATGGTTTTCTTCAGATCTAGGAAGATCTACTACTTTCTTCAGGGAAGCATCTTCGTCAAAAGTGACATCATGGCTTATCTCTACTTCCCTTTGACCAGGTACATAGACTCTATATGCCTTAGAAGTCTCACTGTAGCCCACAAACATTCCTTTCTTCCTAGTAGCATCCAGCTTACTTCTCTTTTCTTTCGGCACATGAAAATAGACAGGTCATCCAAAAATTCTAAAATGTGAGACATCAGGTTTCTTACCAGAGAAAACCTCTTCGGGAGTTTTGGAGTCCAAAGCGGAATGAGGGCATCGGTTTTGAATGTACACAGCAGTATTTGCAGCTTCTCCCCCCAGAAACTTTGGAAGACCCTGGTCACATAGCATGGCACGGGCAGCTTCCACAATAGTCCTATTCTTGCGTTCAGCAACACCATTCTGCTCAGGAGTATATGCAGTGGTAGTCTCCCTCTTAATGCCAGCTTCTCTGCAAAAGTCTTTGAACTCATTTGACTCATATTCAGTGCCATTGTCAGTCCTCAAAATCTTGATCTTCTTTCCGGTCATATTTTCCACCAAGGCTTTGAAGGTACGGAACCACATGAAAGCCTCATCCTTCTTCTTCAAGAAGTATATCCAGGTTTTGCGAGAGAAGTCATCAGTAAATGTCATCAGTAATTACAACAGAAGTCAACACTTTGACTTGTCTGGATCTGTGCATAGATCATTTCTTATAATGATGAGATCAGTTGAAGACATTCTTCTTCTCTAAGGTGACGACTTCACCTATCCATTTCGTTCATCTGTTACACCTTACCATGTAGCACCATCATGCTGCATCATGCATCTTCATGCTGCTCATGATCACTGTGCTGCCCATACATCAAGCTGTCTCATTCATCATCGTGCTGCCCTTTACTGACATGCCCATGATGCTGCTTCTATCATTATGATCTGAGATTGTTCATCCTTATTATTTCCATTATGTTGAGTCCTTTTACAGGCATACGAAGGATCTCTTGACCATCATAGTTCTATCATTGTTGCTGTTCATCATTATGACTATTATGCCAAGACAGTCATATATATATATATAGATATGTAACACTGAGATAATCATTTAGTTGAGACAGTGTTAGAGCATGCTTACCCATATACATTTATATCCATGTGATTAGGTTGTTTATAAGGTAGGTCCGAAGTGGTCTTAAACCGAGACATATTGAACCTGTACTCACCAAATCTTGACTGTAGTTCTGCATGTATATAAATTGACTACATGTATATATATATATGTTGCCATCGTGTATATACATATCTCTGCATTGTTTGCCTGCATATATAAATATATTGCAGCGTTGTATCATAGCTTGCGTACATCATATCTATTTACTGTATATGATGACTGCCCAGCGTATATTCATGACTGCAACGTATTCATTTCCAACGGCTTCGTCATTTTCACTTGACTACAGCTACTTCATTTACTGCGGCTTCGTTATTCCTCAACTGCGGCTACCCCTTTCCTTGACTGCAGCTATCGCGGTTATAATTTCCATATACAGCGTATATATGTATCACGTAGAAAGGCCACACATGATCCAGGCTTCCCGTAGAATAGCCATACCTGTATACCGTATATATATAGCGTATATATGTATAGAATGGCAGAGAGGAATGCGTGAAAAGGTCTTGTTGACTCACTGTGTCTTATTGACCCATTGACTGTGTTTATATTTCTTCATAAGCCTGGTGCTTACTGCGGCTAGGGCATTACTGCGTCTAGGGTATCTGGACAGCGTATGAACTGTGTGGATGTCGTTTCATAACTGTATAAACCCTTTATTAACAGCGCGTTAATAAGTCTTTATCAAAACTGCGGCTCACCTTAGTTACGTGGCACCCTTGCACTTAACTGCGGCCTTGCCTTTCCATCATTGCGGCTTTCTGCGGCTTGATTGTGGCTCTCTCCATATCACAACAGCTGTGCTTACCCTTTATGACAACGACTTCTTATATCACTATGGCTACCATGTGGACAACGGCTAAGTGCTCCAGTTGTGCGTGTATAGACTACGTTCCACATATGACTGCGGCTCTTCGTAGCTGCGTTGCTTTTGACATGCGTTCTTCTGCGTATACATGACATCGTTGAGTTTCCATGACCGTTATACTGCGTATACATAACAGCGTTGACCATGGCTGCGTTATTCTGCGTATACATGATATCGTATGAATGTTTCCGTCATTTCACATAGGGTCTTACTACGGCTTCATAAACTGTGTATAAAAGTTTCCATGGATAGCGTATAAGGTTTGTTTTCATCCTCATAAGCCTGCGGCTGGCTAGGGCATTACAGCAATTAGGGCATCAAAGCAGTTAGGGCACCATAGGCCAGCGTAATCCATAGTGTATCTCCTTCTCCAAAAACCCAAGACGTGGAGAGGAGATCACTTGAAGTGAGTTTGTCTTCACCTCAGCTTTGATACCATGTTAAGTTTTGTAGATGTTCTATGCTAAGAGCAATTTCACTTTTCTCACAGCAATCATACAAGTAGATAAGCAAAATGCAGATAGAACATATAAGCAGATCTTACAGAAGACAAATCAGAAACAAGAAAAATGAATGTGTTCGTTTCGGCGGTCAACAAGATGCTTCAACCAGCAAAGTCTCCTTTGGTCAGCCAGCCCAGCATGTGTCACAACAACCCTCCAACCAGTAGATGAGTCAACCCAAGACGTGGAGAGGAGTTGTGTTCAAATTCTCTCCAACTTTTCCTGTATATATATCCATCAATGAGGGTGTGTGACACATCTGTTGGGCATGTGAGCCTACATTACAAAACTGGCTGACCTTGCACATATAATTTATTAAGAATAATAAATTCAAAATATAAGTTCTGCTCATCGGATTAAGACTATTTTTATATGGATTTTACACCTCTCAGAAAGAGGAATCCAACAAAAATATTAGCCTCTTAATCTGAGCATCAGAACATGGAGTTTGGACCTAGTTGTCCAATTTTAACAACACGATTGTTAGATTTTGTTGACACCTAATCTTCATGATTGGGTGAATTTATGTAAATAATTAAATTAGGAATGTGAACCGTCATCGGGAGATGAACTGAACAGTCACTCCCTATTGTATATAACAAAGACCTACCTAATGAAATAATACGAATCAGTTTTTTGCCTAATGGAGTTACTGCCTGGCCTGACATGTTATTAGAGCCAGCTCCTCTTTTAGCTCATGCTCCTTGTAACTCCTCTGTCTGTCTGCCATATTCCTTACCTACACTCTCTGTCTGCCTGTCTGCCATATTCTTTTTATACAGACCTGCACTTGACATTGCAAACGCTCCTCTCCCTGACACTGCCAACACTGCCCCTCCATATTGTCTTGACTGTCCTAGCGTTTCATGGTAATTATTAGCGCTGTCCTGGTAGCTTGCTCCACGTATTAGGTGGTAGCCTGAAACGTTCCTCTGTGCTCTGGTGGCCTATGCGCGACTTCATCGATTATTGCAAGAAACCGAGTAGCAAAATTGAACGTTGGTCTGACTGTTCTAATAGTTGAACGCTGGTCATGGTATATTCATTTCAAATAGTTGAACGATTGGCCCGGATTCACTGCTGTTACTGCGTTTTTTGTGAGAAGATGGAACGCTGGAACGCTGTCCTGTCTTGTTAATAGACCTGATATGCGTATGCGTGGTGATGTTTTTTGGATTTGCGTGGTTATTGTGGTTATAACACTTCATATGCATGGTTGCTCTTGTTGACTTGCGAGGCCGTAGTCCTTCTCGTCGTGGCAAAGATGTTTTAACTCTATTTTTCTTTCGTGTGACCGGACTGGACTGTTCATCTTGACTAGGATTATTATCAGCTTTGACAATAGAGGTCTGATATGTCCGTCTCATCAAATCTGCATCCTCTGTGTCTGTATTATCTGTCTCATAATCTTCTAGATTGACAGAAACTTTTCTTTTCCTAGTAGAACGACATAAAGTGATTGTATGCGACTGTTCATTCAAGTTCTCCACTTGAGTTGGTGGAGCTGCAACTGATTTGTAACTCGTGGCCTTTGAACGCTGATTGGTAACTTGTGGCCTTTGAACGCTGATTGGTAACTTGTGGCCTTTGAACGCTGATTGGTTACATGGTATATATATATATATATATAAGAGGTTGTCACAACGAATTTCACCTCCATCCAATGATTTTGCATTGACCCGTTGACCACATTGCCAGCGAGCCATCTCCTACTCTTTTTCTCTGCAATGATACCAGCAGTTTTGGCAGAGTGGCGCTGATATGTTAATTGAACGCTCTTTGCTCCATATAAAACTCCATATAAATGCTGTTGCCTTGCTTTGAAGAACGCTGGTATTGACTAACTAGATTGCGCCTTTTCAAAAAGGTCTTTTTATTGATCAATCTGTTGTCCGAACTTTAAATGAAGACATGACTCATTCCTACATCGCAGTTTTGAATGGATGAAGTTGTATGAAATGATGGCATTAGGGCTTATGTTGTTTGTTGATAACATGACATATATTGCATGATTGCAGTTGATTCCATTTTTGGAAAGTCATAGCAAATTATTGTTAGTGTTTTGCTACGAATACTGTAATTATTTTTGGGCTCAGTTCAAATTTTATAATGGAGAAGTTTGTTGAAAAAGTGAAGGGTTTGGAAAAGAAGACAACTCTTCTTGCACATAAAGAAGATAATCTTACTCAAGATTCTTCCAGAGCAAGAGGTAGAAGAGATTTCAGAGGCAGGGGGGGTAGAGACTCTCAAGGAGAAAAGGCAGATCTACACTGTATTCGCTGCAAAAGAAATGGATCACATGATGCCTCTACATGCAAGCTACCATGGGACAAAATTGAGCAGAAAAGAAACCAACAGAAAGGTAAAACTGATGATACAAACAAAGGTAAAGCACCTGAATCCGCTCACTATGTTGAGGCACAATGTAACATTGGAGTAAATTAAGATTTGTTTAATGCTTCACTTGCTTCTTGGAAAAATGATTGGTTGCTTGATTCAGGAGCAACCGGTCACATGACTCACAGAAAAGATTTTTTTTGAAGATTTCACTGACAATGTTGATGGAGCAGTATACTTTGCAGATCAATCAAAAATCAAGCCATCAGGGCTTGGCACAATCAGGCTTAAACTGCCCGGTCTTCCAGACTTTCTTCTGGATCATGTTCTATATCTCCCACAGCTCAAAAGAAACTTGCTGTCCTTGGTCCACATCCGCCAGCAAGGTCACTCCATTCATATGTTTGATGGCAAGCTTGAGGTAAGAAAAGCATCTGACCACTCACTTGTCATGAGGGGAATAGAAGAAGAAAGGCTTCTCAAACTGCAAGGAACCTCTGCTCATGCACAACATTTCTCATACAATGCTCACCATGAAGAAGGTGCACTTCCATCAAGTTTATTATGACATGCTAGATTTGGACATTTGAACTATGACAGTCTCTGCTTGTTGAAGAAAAATGGTGTTGCTGGTTTGCCGACAATTCCTAGAAAACTTAAGCAATGTGATGCTTGCATTCTAGGAAAGCATAGCAAACAATCTTTTCATGATTCACGTTCAAGAGCACATAGGAAACTTGAACTCATTCATTCAGATTTATGTCGTCCAATGCCTATTCCTTCTGCAAATGGAAATAAATATATCATGACGTTTATTGATGACTACACCAGAATGTGCTGGGTTTATTTATTGAAGAACAAATCTGATGCTTTTCAAACATTCAAGAATTTTCATAAATGGATTGAAAATGATGCACAATCTCATATTGGGTCTATTCGCACTGATAATGGAAAAGAATACACATCAAATGAATTTGAAAACTATCTTCGCCAACATGGGATCAAACATCAAACAACTGTGCCTTATAATCCCCAACATAATGGTGTAGCTGAAAGAATGAATAGAACAATCTTGAATATGGTACGATCCATGCTTTTCTTCAAAAATGTAAAGATAATGTTTTGGGCTGATGCTGTTCTATGTGTTGCATATATAAAGAATAGATGTCCATCTAATGCTATAAGAAACAAGACTCCTTATGAATTGTGGTATGGACATGTTCCTTCAGTAAAACGTCTCAGGGTCTTTGGTTCCACCTGTTATGCTTTGATATCAAAGGTACATAGAAACAAACTTGGTGCTAGAAGTCGTAAATGTATCTTCCTGGGGTACTCAAACACCTCCAAAGCATACCGCCTCTATGATGAAGTAAATAAAAAGTTTGTTGTATCTCGAGATGTAATTTTTCTTGAATCATCCAAAACTGACACTGTTGTTGAGCGACAACTTGATCGCTTGGATAGATTCGCAAAAGCAAAATCATTTCAAGAATTTGATAATCAGATTCCACATCTTGAAGGGGGGATTCCTATACTAGATCAACATGTGGAATCTTCTTCTCAAGAACACTCTCTCCCGCATGAAACTCCAACAACGGATGATGCTTTACGTGATGTAATTGATAGAATTGGGAGACTCAATCTTGACTCAGTCCCAACTCAATCAACAGAGCAGCCTAGACCATCTCAGAAAGGTCCCCCAAAGTGGCTGACAAAGACACTTGAAAGTGTTCATCCTGATGAAGTTGGAAAGACAGGAACCAGAAATTCAAACCGACAAAATGGAGGTGATGTAGATGACTCTAATTCACCTATTGATATGATTGTTTCTTATGATTGTGAATTGAACTTGTCTACAGATTTTGAACCAACTTCCTTCAAAGAAGCTGCTTCTCATGATGAATGGAAAGAAGCAATGCAAAAGGAGTATGATGCCCTCATAAAGAACGACTCTTGGAAGCTGGTTGATCCTCCATTTGGAACCAAACCAATTGGCTGCAAGTGGGTCTACAAGAACAAGTATAAAGCTGATGGCTCACTTGACAAGCACAAAGCTAGGCTTGTGGCAAAAGGTTTTGCACAGAAGGAAGGGGTTGATTATGAGGAGACTTTTGCTCCCACAGCAAAATGGGCTACCATCCGGACACTCTTTGCACTAGCAGCTCAGAACGGTTGGAAAGTCCATCAAATGGATGTAAAAACTGCTTTCTTGAATGGAGATCTAAAAGAGAATGTTTTTATGACCCAGCCTGAAGGATTTGCTGTGAAAGGACATGAACATAAAGTATGCAAACTTGTGAAGTCCGTGTATGGCCTCAAACAAGCACTGCGAGCCTGGTATGAAAACTAACTGAGCATCTTCTGAAAATCAATTTCAATCATTTTGATCTTGATGATGCAACTTTATTTGTCAAGAAAGTTGGGAAAACAGTTGTATATCTTGTGGTATATGTAGATGATCTTTTAATGACAGGGAACAATGAAAGCTACATAGCATCCATAAAGAAGGAATTGGGGAAAAGTTTTGAAATGACTGATTTGGGCTATGTTCATTACTATCTTGGCATTGAAGTAACCCAACATCCAAAGTCCATATTTCTTTCTCAAAAGAAATACATTGGAGATTTGTTGAACAGGTTTGGCATGACAGAGTGCAATCCTCTTACTACTCCAATGGAACAAAACTTAAAGCTCACATCTATTGAAGGAAAGGAATTTGAGGATGCAACAAAGTATAGACAGCTTGTAGGAAGTCTCAACTACCTAACTACTACCAGACCAGACATTTCATTTGCTGTTGGAATCCTCTCCAGGTTTATGCAAAAACCTTGTGAGGGACATTGGTCTGCTGCAAAAAGAGTTCTAAAGTACTTGAAGGGAACTCAAGACTTTGGAATCAAGTACACACAGGTGGATGACTTCAGCTTGATCGGATACTCTGATTCAGACTTCGATGGAGACAAAGAAACTGGGGTATCTACTTCAGGATATGCTATGAGTCTTGGATCAGGAGCTGTCTCTTGGAGATCACGCAAACAATTAGTTCCAGCAGATTCCACAACAGAAGCAGAATACGTGGCAGCAGCTGAAGCAACAAAAGAAATTGTGTGGCTCAGGAAAATTCTTGAAGATTTGCAGGTAAAACAAGTACAATCAACTCCACTCATGATTGACAACACTTCTGCAATAAAGTTGGCCAAGAACCCAAAGTTCCATGATCGAACAAAGCACATCAATACTAAATATCATCTGATTCGACATCATGTTGAGGCCAAAACAATCCATCTCCGTCATTGTTCCACAAATGAGCAAATTGCAGACATCTTCACCAAAGCGCTTGGAAGGGAAAAGCTTGAACGATTCAGAATGATGCTTGGACTCACCAACATCCTTTCAGATTAAGGGGGGGAATGTTGACACCTAATCTTCATGATTGGGTGAATTTATGTAAATAATTAAATTAGGAATGTGAACAGTCATCGGGAGATGAACTGAAAAGTCACTCCCTATTGTATATAACAAAGACCTACCTAATGGAATAATACGAATCAGTTTTCTGCCTAATGGAGTTACTGCCTGGCCTGACAGATTTGACTTATTGAATATAGTGCAATAGAAGGTCATGGTTGAGTTTTATGTGATAAGATATCTCCTGTTATAAGACTTCTGTTCACTCTTGTGAATTGAATATAGGTGCAAATTTCTAAACTTGACATAAGAGGTTGGAATGGAGTAAATCAGGGTTTGCCAGCCAACTTAGAGGAAATAATATAAACTTCAAGCAAAGAGACCTCTTCGAACTATCAAGAATGTCTTAACAATCTCTGCATTGATAATAACATGTTTTTTTTTTGGTTTTTAGTTTCCTTCGAACAATTTTGGTATAACCTTTGTTAAGATATTAAAGTAATATCTAGTACTTGCTTCATCCAAGCAATAATCCGATAAAATTCAGGAGATGCTTAGAAAGTTTTTGTTGGCCTTTTTGTTTATAAAGGATAAATACTGTAAAAATAAGCGAATCAAAATACGTGTCTTTGTCTGTGTATATATTCTATTACATATTAAAATGTATACAAAACTGCAAAAACTGCAGTTACATGTCATTCAAATTAGCAGTAGGTCCGAGACATTCTTGACTGACATTCCATTCCCATCTTAATAGTGTTGGTATTTTTGAGCCCATAAATTTAATTTAACAAGAAGAAAAATGCACAAACAAGCAGGAAACTGAAATTATAAATATTGACACAGGATATACATGGTAAAACCATGACAGTGTGTCAAGGAAACCTCCATGGGGCAAGGGAGTGGAATATGTTTATTAATCAAGGTGAAACAATGAATCTCCAATACATTTTACCTGTCAAGGTACAATATTTTAATCAACAGGCACTGTTACGAACTACCTATCATTATACAACTGCCGGATCAGTGAAACAAGATTTATTGAGGTATATTATTACATTTACATAATTCTTTAATGTTGTCATTTTTAACAATCTCCAACTTGACAACAATTTTCCTAATCCCTTTTCCATGTCCCTTCATCTTTTTTGCAAGCTAAGAGAAGCCAAACACCACTGCAGCTTCTCTACCAATTCTGGTTTCGTGAACCTCATTCTCTCATCAACCTATTCAGCAAGTCGTTTCTCTTGGAGACTAGCGATTTTAGCAAAGGAGAAGAGAGGAAGAGAGCAGTTGTTTCAGCTAGGGTGTTTTGAGCAGTGAGCAAAGTAGATTTCAGCAGCAAGAGCAAGAGATTTCAGCAGCAAGAGAAAGAGATTTCAACAACAGATTTGGAGTGCAGAGTTTCCAGCTATGACATTCTTGGCTTTTTGGCTCAGCTACAACCATATTTCTCTTCTCTTTTCTGGCATTTTGGGGTAGCTTCAGCTACAAAAAATTAATTTGGGTAAGCAACATTCATTTTGTTAGTTTTTTCCTACTATTTCTTCAATTTTTCTAGGGTTTATGCTGCCAAAAATATGAAAAACGTTTTTTATTTACAGATTTGTTTTTTTAATTTATTTTTGCAGCAATGGCTTCCAACCAAAGTGCAGCTGCAAGTTCAAGCCCTAGGGCCAACCCAAGGGCTGAATATTATCCTCTTTGGAGGCATGTGACGAAGCTTCAAAGATGTGCAGGTGGTGGCTCATGGGAATGGCGATGCAATCTTTGCAATAATTCGTACAAGGGCTCCTACCCAAGAGTGAAGGCACATCTTTTGCATGGAGGAGGACAGGGGATTGCAGGTTGCACAAAAACAACAGATCCATTGGCAAGGAGGGCATATCAAAGAGAGCAAGATGAGGCGGATGGTACTAAGAGAAGGCATGATGACCTTACTCAAGCTCCATCTAACATTGAGCCAAGGATTGTAGCTGAAGCAAGAAAGAGGAGAGCTGGTCCCACTCAACAACATGAACAACCAGCACCCAAAAATACCAGAGGGGCATCCCCTTCAGTTCAGGATAGCAGAATTGCTAAATTGGTGAATGTGCAAGCAAGAGAAGAAAATGATTCCAGAGTGGCTAGGTGCATTTATGCATGTGGTATCCCATTCAATGTTGTTCGCTCTCCTTACTGGCAAGATATGATGAGGGAAATTAACAAAGCTCCTCAAGGGTACAAGGGACCCAACTATGAGAAAGTCAGAACCCAGCTTCTCAAAAATGAGAAGGAGCTTGTGGAGGATATTTTAGCTCCAATTCGTTCTTCCTGGAGTAGCTCTGGGGTTACCATAGTCTCAGATGGATGGACAGATACAAGGCGCAAACCATTGATAAATATCATTGCCACTTCCCCCAAAGGAGCAATGTTTATCAAGGCAGAAGACTGCTCAGGAGAGGTGAAAGATGCACAGTTCATTGCTTATGTTATTATAAAAGTTATTGAACAAATAGGGCCTAACAGGGTGGTGCAAGTTATCACGGATAATGCACCAGTTTGCAAAGCTACAGGTTTAATTATTGAGGGGAGGTATGACCACATCTTTTGGACACCATGCATTGTCCATAATCTGAATCTGATCTTAGAGGAGATCGACAACAAAGTTTCCTGGATAAAGGAACTCACAGGGGAAGCAAGGGAGATTGTCAAATTCATCACCAACCACCACTAATCTCAGGCCATATTTCGAGAGTACTCCAAATTGGAGTTGTTAAAAGTTGCTGAGACAAGATATGCCTCAAACTTCCTGATGTTGTGCCGCCTTGTTGAGGTTAAGCATGCATTAGTTTCTATGGTGGTGAGTCAACTTTGGATTGAGTGGAGACACGCAGGTTCAGAGCGGGGTTCTATGGTGCGTAGATTGTGCCTTGATGAGGATTGGTGGAGCAAGGTAGATTTCTTGCTAAAGTTCACAACCCCTGCATTTGAGCTTCTTTGGAGTGCTGACACTGACCAAACTTTCTTAGGAGAGGTATATGATGGCATGGATTCCATGGTTGAGAAAACTATGGAAATCATTTCGCAAGAGTCTCCACAACTTTTGTTTGTTGATGATAATTTTGCTGGTTTGGTCAAGAAAATCATTGTTGATAGATGGAACAATTTCAACACTCCATTGCACACTTCAGCACATGCTTTGAACCCCAAATTTTATGACGAGGAGGTTATTGCTCGAAGCAATGGGAAGAGGAAGGCACCCCATAAGGATAGAGAGGTGGCTAATGGGGTGAAAAAAGCCCTTATGAGAATGTTTCCTTCTCATCTACACAGGGAGGTAAAGGAGGAATTTGCCAGTTTTGCTGTAGGAATAGATGATTATGCAGATATGTCAGCTTTGGAGGAGAGAAGCACCATGAATCCAATTAGGTGGTGGATTTGTCATGGAGCAAATGGTGTACATTTGCAAAACCTTGCCATTCGTATTCTTTCACAAGTGGCAAGCTCTTCATCAACAGAAAGGAATTGGAGCACTTATAGTTTTATTCATTCTATGAAGTGCAATAGGTTGGGCTCACAGAAGGCAGAGGATCTTGTTTATGTGCACTCCAACCTTTGCCTTGCATCTCGTAGGGGTCCAGAATACAACAATGGTCCTTCTAAAGAATGGGATGTGGATGCAGAAAATCCTGATTTGGATCTATCTCTCGCTGACCTGAATATTGAGGCCGAGTCTGGAAGTGGAATTGGCGCGTCATCTTCTTCAGCACCACCATCCACTGTTGAGCATTGTATTGCTTCTATTTTTGATGAGGATTAGTCTTTTGTCTCTATAGTTCTTGTAGCCTTATAGTCTTTATTGTACTTGCAGCCTCATATATTAATATAAATAAAGGCTGATTTTGAGATTTGGATACATAATAAAGGTTGCTTTTGGATATCCGATATTTTTATTTTCATTATGTGATCATTCATGAGTAAATGTGATGTAAATTTAATCTTAATGTTTAAATGTAATGAATTATAATGTATCATTTATGCTTTATGATTGGACATATATATATATATATATATATATATATATATTTAAATATTTTTAATATATTTATATATATATATATAATATATATATATATATATTCGCGTTTCCCCATTTCCAAAATTTGGAGAGGTCGCGTTTCGTATCGCTTCTCGTTTTGGAAACTCGTACCCGTTTCCCCGTTTCGTGCAACCTTGGTTGGCTCACTTCTAATTCTCGCTTAGGCCATCCTTTTACTTAAATTTTTAACATTTCCATGAAATAAATCAAGATGTCTGAGAGTGGTTCCAACCTCATTGTTTTTCATATGGAGAAAGAAGAATTTTAGATCTCCATCAAAGTCCAATAGGCAATAGTTTTTCAGGATTGGAGGGATTGCAACGTTTCCATTGGATTTTGTCATGTATGAGGTTATGGAACTAGTATTTAATCAAGAACACCAAGCCTTCTATGTACTTTGATGTTAGAGGCATTGGTTGTTGAACTCCTCTATCATGACTCTACTAAAAATGTACCCATCACTTAAACAAAATCTTGACCTGACAGGCCACGTTTTTTCTATCTTATTTTAATTCTTAGAGGGTTATATTAATGACGAAGATCCCAATATAGGCAATGATTTTGTTGATATGTAGGTATTTGTTGTAGCATGATTTTTTGTGGATGTTAGATGCCATCTAGAGCCTATTTGTTGATGTATTTTCGGTTCAAAGATGGATTGCACTTGATGCACATGAATATATATGCTTTTCTTTAAAATTTGAATATTTTGTGTTCTTGGTCAACTAGGTTTTTGGTCTAGTTTTTTTTATCGATTCCGCCATGTTCCTTGTCCACAAGGTTTTTCAGTTTGGTCACTGGTTCGGTTCTGGTAACATTGGGTTAGAGACTTGGTCATGTATAAACTCTCCAATTTGCTCCACAGATTTGTTGTTGAGCTCTCTTCAACAATGTTGAAGAGAATGTCATGCGCAGGCTCAACCTGATGATATTGAGAGCTGGGCATCCAAGTCCTCCCAGTCCAAATTGGTCACGCTGACAGGGCTCTTTCTTGCCCCATCTAATGCTTTGTGCAAGCCTTGCACTAGCAATTCCCGTACCTTCAACTTACACAATGCAAAATTATTTTTGCTGGTGAATTTCTCCACCTCAAGCTTGACATTAGTCATTTTTTCCATTTTCCTCCTACATGAGCTCCTTTAACAATTATAAAAAAAATTACTATCCCTTTTACTTCACAAATTGATTTTTGGGTTTTTTCACAGTTCTGATGTGAATCCTTCAACTAGGGTTTAAAAAAATTTCGTGCTTCCTGGTTTTGAGTTTTATAGTTTTTGTGTTTTCCACTAGGGTTAATTTTTTTTGTTGTTTCCTTTTTCAAAAAATACATACACCAATTTGATTTTCTACTCGGAAATAAATTGCATGAAAAATTAAACCACCATACTTGGCTTCCTTGACTTTCTGGCGACTTGTAGGGTTTGTGATTTACTTTATGGCCTCCTTCATTTGGCGACTAGTCCCTGGTTCTCTCAGCGTGCGACTACTTCTGCTCTCTGGCTCCCAATTATGGGTAGATTTGGTCCGTCTTCATTCTCTCGGTCACGAGACATAGTTGGCTCGTCATGAGCCCACCTTTTTTTCTTCTTCTTGTACTCGAGTTCTTCCACCGATGGGCCTAGACTTGACTTCTTTCACACTCGACGACAGCGAGGGTTTCACTCTACATGCATTTCTAAAAAAAAAACTACTACTCGACGTGTCTTTTACCTCCTAGTCTCAAGATAGAGTCGGATAAGTCTGAATTCATTCCATGAATGCCCGATTTCCTTCAATAGCTGAGCTCATTCGGCGTGACTCTCTTCATAGCACAAATGGTTTCTCTACTTTCTTCAATGGTTGAGCGTGTGGTTGGGCATAAATCTCTTCACAACGCAACCCAGTTCATGGTGGAGTCGGCTAGGTTCGAGTTTATTCAACGACTGCCCATAATCTCTAATGACTGCTATATATATCTATATTTTAAATGGTCGAGCCCGACTTCCTTCAACAAAGTTTATCATTGGTTCCTTTCCGTTGGGCGTGTTAGATCCACACAACATATCTTTTACCTCCTAGTCTCGAGATAGAGTTGGCTAAGTCTGAATTCTTTCAATGAATGCCCGACTTCCTTCAATAGCTGAGTTCATTTGGCGTGACTTTCTTCACAACACAAATGGTTTCTCTACTTTCTTCAATGGTTGAGCGTGTGGTTGGGCATGGATCTCTTCACAACGCAACGTAGTTCATGGTGGAGACGACTAGGTTCGAGTTTATTCAACGACTGCCCATATTCTCTAATGACTGCTATATATATCTATATTTTAAATGGCCGAGCCCGACTTCCTTCGACAAAGGTTATCATTGGTTCCTTTCTGTTGGGCGTGTTAGATCCACACAACATACATTCCTTTGGCGTTGCTCTCTGCATTGACAACTCTTGTGAGTTATTAGTGCTATACCTGGTGTGCTACCTGATATGCCTCTTCTAGGCCTAGACTGCCCTCTGTAGATCTCGAGCAACCTCCTTTCCTTAGCAGGACTGGTCTGCTTTAGGTCTGCGACCTATCATTTGTTTGCGGCCTACTAAATAGTCCTTCTGTCCCCCTTTCTTGCTACTGTAGGCCTCGACCTACCTATCTTTTCTGCTGCAAAAATTGTAGGGCATGGGCAATCCTCTCTTGCAATGCGGCAAAACCCTTACCTTAGCTTGCGAGTGCATATTTGCCAGAACAGGGTTTGGTCTACCCCTCCTAAATTGTTCCAAGCTCTGTCTAGGTGTTCCGGGCCTCGACCAGGTCTGTTACAAGTACAACCTTCAAAGATCTTTGGCCCCCTTTGCAATAGCTCTTGAGACCCTTGACTCCCTTGATCAGACCCTCGACCCTCTAGATCAAACCCTTAAGGCATCTCAGCCAACCTTCCAGTCTTGCGTCAAACCCTTTCTATGATTGTCGCTGACCTGACCAACTGTCTGCTAGGGCTCAACCCTAGTCCTGGGAAGATTGTGGCCTATTCAACCCTACTAGTATCTTTGGCTAGGGCAAACCAACCCTTCCTTTCCACATATCAGACTTCCTAACTTGACCTCATAGAACTCCTTCCTGTCCTTCAAGCTCTTACTCGACCTCTTTCCAGATGTCTGCGACTCTTCTAGGGTTGTCTAGGCTAAGTCTCTTCTAGCCTCCTCACACAACATAAATGTCCTCCCTTATGCCTTTAACCTCTCCATCAGCTTGTTAAAAGAGCCTGGATAACTCCATAAGCAAAACTGATAAATTTCTACATATTTTTGATTGAAAATGAGGGAAATATATACAATTTGAAATCAAAGGGAGGCAGTTTTTGTCTGCATAACTAAAAATATGGGAATTACCTAACTATGGCCTAATCTAAATAATTTACAAGAAATCCCGAAGGATTAGTTAACATTTTCCCCCTTAATCCGAAGGTACATCTGACATGCAAAGTAACATTCTGACTTTTCAAACTTTTCACATCCCTGTGCTTCGGTAAAAATATCTGTGATTTTCTCTGAAGTAGGATAATTTGTCAGATGAATTGTTTTGGTCTCGACATGATGTCAAATGAAATGATATTTGGTGTTGATATGCTTGGTTCGATCATGAAATTTAGGATTCTTGGCCAATTGAATTGCAGAAGTATTATCAATAAGAAGAGGCGTTGAAGTCTTTTGTTTCTCCTGCAAGTCTTCAAGTATTTTTCAAAGCCAAATGATTTCTTTTGTAGCTTGAGCTGTTGCAACATATTCGGCTTTAGTGGTAGAATCAACAGGAACAAATTGCTTTCGTGATCTCCAACTGATAGCAGTTGATCCAAGTGTCATCAAATAACTAGAAGTAGACATCCCATTCTCTTTATCACCATCAAAATCAACATCTAAATAGCCAGTGAGATGGAAGTCTGAAACTTTGGAATATTTGATGCCATATGTTTGAGTACCTTTAAGATATTTGAGCACTCTTTTTGCTGCTACCCAATGACCTTCACAAGGTTGATGCATAAATCTGGAAAGTATCCCTACAACAAAAGTTATGTTAGGATGAGTAGTGGAGAGATAAATCAAACTTCCAACAAGTTGCTTGTACTTTGTTGGATCTTCAAATGGATTGCCTTCATTTGAAGTAAGTTTCAGATTTTGTTCCATTGGAGTAGAAATAGGATTACAATCCATCATTCCATATCTATTCAATAAATTTCCAACATATTTCTTTTGAGAGATAAAAATATGTTGAGGTTTTTGATCAACTTCAATCCCTAGATAATAATGAAGTAAACTCAAATCTGACATATCAAAAACCTTTTGCAGTTCCTTCTTAACAAAAGCTATATAGTCATCATTGTTCCCTGTAATCATCAAATCATCAACATAGACAACTAGATATACAACTGATCTTCCAACCTTCTTAACAAAAAGAGTTGCATCATCTAGGTCAAAATGCTTATAATTCAACTTAAGAAGATGCTCGGTTAGTTTTTCATACCATGCACGAGGTGCTTGTTTCAAACCATATAAAGACTTCACCAATTTGCATACCTTTTGTACCTTACCTTTGACAGAAAAACCCTTTGGTTGAAACATGTAAACATCTTCCTTCAAATCTCCATTTAGAAACGCTGTTTTTACATCCATATGATGAATTTTCCATCCTTTCTGTGCTGCAATAACAAACAAGGTTCTAATAGTGCCCCATTTAGCTGTAGGAGCAAATGTCTTTGTATAGTCAACACCCTCTTTTTGTGCATATCACTTTTCTACAAGCCTTGCCTTGTGCTTATCAAGTGAACCATCAACTTTATACTTAGTTTTGTAAACCCACTTACAACCAATGGGTTTGATGCCATCAAGAGGATCCATCATCCACCAACCTCCAAGTACCATTTTTAATGAGTGCATTATATTTCCTTTACATTGCATTTTCCCATTCATTATGACTAACAACTTCTTCAAAACAAGTAGGCTCACTATCAACAGAGAAACTTCTATTTCAAAATCACCATATTTTCTTGGAATTGTTCTAATACGAGTTCTTCGTAATGGTTGCTCATCTTGTGGAGCAGACTCTTCTGGAATGCAAGTATTTTCTGTCCTTGTAGAAACACTTCTATCATTCAATTTCTCTTCAGCAGAACCATTATCATCAAGAGCCAAATTGATTGAAGGAAAATGCACAAACTAGTCTAGAATGGGAATCTCCCCTTCAGGATGTGGAAGATTATTATCAGATTCATAATAAAACTTTTTAGACATACACATTTCTAAATGACTGAGTTGTCTATCAACAATGGATGTATCTTTATCTGATTCAAGGAAAACCACACCTGTTGATAAAATAAACTTCTTATTTTCTTCATCATATAGCCTGTATGCCTTAGAAGTATTGGAATATCCCAAAAATATACATTTTCTGCTTCTTGCACTCAACTTGTTTCTTTGTTGTTTAGGAATCAAAGCATAACATTGAGAACCAAAAACTCTGAAATGTTGAACAACAGGAAGACGATTATACCACATCTCATATGGAGTTTTATTATTGATGACAGAAGAAGGACAACGATTTCTAATATAAGTTGCACAAAGCACTGCTTCTCCCCAAAACATCAACTTTACATTCTTAAAGAACATCATTGATCTAACCATATTAAGAAATGTTCTATTCATTCGTTCTGCAACACCATTTTGTTGTGGATTATAAGGAATTGTTGTTTGGTGTTTGATGCCATTTTCTTGCAAATAATTTTCAAAAGCATGTGAAGTATACTCGCCACCATTATCAGTTCTTAGAGTGCCTATATTAAGTTGAGTTTCATTTGTAATCAAGAGATGGAATTTCTTAAACACATAAAAAACTTGTGACTTTTCTTTCAGAAGATAGACCCAACACATCCTCGAATAATCATCAATAAATGTCAGTATATATTTATTACCATTAGCAGTTGCAATAGGCATAGGTCCACATAAATCTGAATGTATGAGACCTAATTTTCTTGAAGCTCTAGAAGTAGAACTTTGAAAAGACTGTTTACTGTGCTTCCCCAAAATACAAGCATTACATGGAGTAAGTTTTCTTGGAATTGTTGGAAGCCCCTTAATTCCCTGTTGTCTCATAATTCTTATACTATCATAATTGATATGACCAAAACGAGCATGCCATAATAAACTTGAAGACAAAGTATCATTTTGCTGGACCGAATGAGTAGTATTCAATGCAATGGATGACATACCTTTCAATTTTAAGAGTTTGTCTTCTTCCACACCAGTCATTACAGTCTCATTATTAGCTGCTCTTTGAATCTCCACTTTTCCATCAAATATGTGTATTGAATGTCCTTGTTGTCTGATTTGTATAAGAGACAATAAATTCCTTTGAAATTGTGGAATGTAAAGAACATCATTTAGAATATAATCTGCAAGTCTTGGCATCTTTAATTGAATAGATACGATCCCTGATGGTTTAATTTGAGATTTATCAACAAAATAGACTGCTCCATCAATGTTATGTTATGAATATAATTCATAATAAGTGACATAAATTAAATTAATGTAAATAATAAATAATCAAATATTAGTTAGGTTAAATGGTCATTAAGTTAAGTGAAAAGGCATGTTTAAAAGACATGCCCAGTGACGAAAGGACACCTGCTTAGGTATATATAGGCGGGCCCTCATTGTAAACATTCATCATTTATACATTATATATATATATAATAAATTATTATTTCGAATATCTCGTGTATTTTTACATTCAAGTCTCCAAGCTATCAGTTTTCTTGCTTCAGTACCAGTTTTTATGCTTCATGTTATCACTATATTTTTTCAAACAAATCTCTCCTAAAGGTCATATGACAAGTGGCACCTGTGTCTAAGATCCAACTGTCATGCCATGAAGAAAATGAAGTACTAAAGACATCAACGATATTGAAATTACAATGTGCAACAACATAATGTGCATTCTCAAATGATTTTCCTTTATCTGGAGGTGGTTGGTCTTTCTTTTCATTCATTTGTTCTCTTCTTTCACTGACTTTCTCCCAAGGAATTCTACAATTAGCAGCAATGTGACCACTTTTACCACATCTAAAACATTTGATAGCAGGCTTATCATTAAAATTCCTTTGTTGTCTATCATTTTGTTCCCTGTCTCCCTGATTATTTTTGCCCCCTACCTCTATAATTTCTCCTACCCCGACCTCTTCCACCCTTATTATTTCTAGCTGATTCTTCTTGAGATTTTTGATCTTTTTGAGCAAGCCACAAAGTTTCAACATTAGAATTGGGTAGTGGTTCTTTCTTACCAAAAGCCTTCTCTCTTTCTGCCATTTTCCTACTAATTTTTCAAAGTCTAACTCTTTTAATTGTCCACTAGCTTGGAGAGATTCCAAGTAATGTGAATAACCGGGGTAGAGAGCTTTTATAAAAGCAGTAAGCTGTAAATCAACTTTAACACTGGTAGACTCAGTTTCATGATTGATAGCTTTAATTTTAGAAGCCAGTTTCAAAAGATCATTATCTTTCATCTATAGATTAAACAACTTCCATATTAATTGGTTGATCTCCAATTTTGAATGTGAATCATAAATCTCTTTTAATTTTGCTAATGCTTCATATGCTAATTTACTTTGAATAATATATCTGCTTACCTCTTCTGTCACTGAAGCAAAAATCAACGCATAAGCCTTTTTATCCTTACTCTGCCAAATCTCTAGATGTTTTTCCTCTTCAGGCTGCTCTGGTGCATTACCTCCTTTTCCTTCACAAATTCCTTCCCACAGATCATTAAAAACAAGTGTATTTTTGACTTTTCTGTACCATTCTTGATAATTTTCCTTTCTAGAAAGGACAACACCAACTAATGAAATCAAAGAATTCATGTTTGCTATAATATTTGGTAGCGTATCATCTCTAAGGAATGCTCATTAACTTTTGTTATCCTCAAAATGCACAAAAATGTGTTTTTTATTTTTATCTATTTTATTTTTTTATTTTGTAAGTTGTAACTGTGAAAGGCAATTTCACAGTGTTTGTTGCTGAAACAAAATGTTTCTGAATACTTTATGAGAAGGATAATAACATCAAGCATTTAAAGTTCATCATAACGCCGCAAACAGAGTCTGAATCGATTATTTGTATAAAACAATTACGCTGTCAAGTATACAAAAACCAATCTCCAGGGATAAACAATGCTCAACAAACCATTGAATTTCCTTTCTATATCAATCCTTGTTCTGCTAGTTTGTTGTTCTATACTATATAAGTCGTATGAAATTTATGTCAGAGAAATCAATTGAAGACTTCTTTCACTTTTATTGCCATCATCATGGAAAGTAGGAAGCTACTTCTCAATGGGAGACTTTTAAAATTTCGAAGCATCCTATAACAAACATCAATAGCAAGGTTATGCGACTTACATGATTCAAATAATTTCTGATCTTTGTAAGTGCAAATTTTTTTGGGTACCAAAACTTCATAACAAAAATACAATCCAATTTGAGCCAGAACCCTTGCAAGCAGTTATGCACTGCACAGTTCGACCTTCACACACTTGAAACAGTCTGCAAGGCTTCACGACAATGCACCTGCTGCAAAATCCCCTTGTATTTGCCCTCGGTTGCATCCATGCTAGGCTCCAACACTATTGACATTGCAAAATCCTTGCAACATTTTTTGCCAAACTTCAATACTCAACAAGACTTACTAATGCAGTTGGGGTTTAATACGTCTTCGCAATTCGCCCACCTAGGCTCTGATGCGTCCACAACAAGATTCTTCAACTGTAGTAAGGAACTTCGAACCAGGCATGCTCTTAATCCCCCAAAACAATGGATCACCACCTGTGCTGTGCCTCTATCAACCCTTATGCTCTGATACCACTGTTAAAAGAGCCTGGATAACTCCATAAGCAAAAATGATGATTTTTTACGTATCTTATTGATAAAAAATGAGGCAAATATATACAATTTGTTAAACACACATGTGCAGCAAGAGAATTTGAAGGATAAAACATGAGAATACATTTTTATTAGCAAGAGATATACATTTATAGCACATAGTTTGAACGTTGGGTTCCACATCCCAAGGTCTCTTGGATTCCTTTTGTCTATTTGGCTTCCACACTAACCCATTGAGGATTAGGTGTCCAACATTCCCCTCCTTAATCCGAAGGGTTATGTATGAGTCCAAGAAGAGAGCTGTAATACAAAATGTGCAAAAATGCATGGCAACACTAGGCTGAATGTGCTCTTTTAAATGTTGGTATAAAGGGTGGTGGTTTAAGGATGACCACCAACACTGGAACGCTTACTGCAGTTCTCTGAACTCTTCCAAAACTGGCAAGAAGCTGAAGTCTTCTACTAGAGGAAGTGCTCCTATTGTTTTGAAGAGGGAAACCTTCAACCATGAAAGGGAGGTCTCACGTCGCATAAAAAGGGAGAACTTCAACCTAAAAAGGGAAGTCTCAACCTGTGATGGTTTAAGGATGACCAACAACTCTGGAATGCTTAATGCAATTCTTGGAACTCTTCCAAAACTGGTAAGAAGATGAAGTCTTCTGCTAGAGGAAGTGTTCTCAATTTTGTTCTTGGAATTCTTCCGAAATCAGCAAGAAGCTGAAGTCTTCTGCTAGAGGAAGTGTCCTAGATTACCAACTGATGGCATGCTTAGGGGCATCTTTGTCTCTGGCTACAAATTTGAAACTGGTGTGGCAGATTGTGGCTCAGGCTCGCTTGATGTGGCTTTGAAGCTTGTAGATGACCATCATTTCCCCCCTCTGTCAGATACAAGGTGAGATGATGGAGAAAACTCAACTGCAAGACTGTTCAATATTCTGGAACAAGTTTTGACATGTGATTGGAATATCTTTTGCCCGTTGCCAAGAAGTGATCCATTCAAGATGAATCTTTGTTCTTGCAGGATGTTTGTTTCTAAAGCATTTGTTTGAAGAATGATTGGTTTTATGACAGTGCTGACATGGATGAAGATCAAAACTGTGATCTTTTAAATGGCCAACTCGGTCACAGTGTTGGCATTTCACAATCTGTTGTTGTTGCTGTGGAAGAGGAGCAGAATCTGGAACTGCTGGACGTGAACTGTCGTGAGGAGCAGGTGAACTATCATGAATGAATCCAACACTTTGAAATTGGATTGGTTTGGAGTAGTCTGGAATATGAAAGGACAAGTCCTTGTCATATCCAAGACCAGTTCTGTGCTTGTTGTGGACAAGCTGTTCCGAAGGTCTGATGATGGGTTTGGGAAGTGCAGATTGAGTTTCTGCATCTGCATGTACAACTGTTGCTTTATGGGACCCTGTTTCAATCTTCTGAACAAAAATAGGTTCAGAATGACTCCTCTGTTTTAATTCTTCTTGTTGTAGCTGAGATTCGAGCTACAAAAAATCAATTTTCTCTTGTGCATTTTGTAGACAGACCTGAATGTCTGTGAAAGAAACTTTGCTAACTTTTGAATGTATCATGAGTAGTAGACAATATGAGAGTTTTGAGGAACTCTAATACTTCATTGATTCTGGCCATTTTTTCTTCAATGTTAGATTTACACCTTAAAAACTGATCACACCTACTACTCAATGCAGAAAATTAATACCCACTCACAGTACACAGCAATATCCTTTATAAATGTCAGCAAATGATTAGTGTGCAACCAGCAAGCACCAATTACAATCTATTACATAAAAAATAAGAGTTTACTCATGACCAACATTATGTTTGACAATACAACCGACAAAACTTTTCTCCATAAAAGATTACAATCAGCCCACCAAACTCTTTATGCAGCATTCGAATCAAGGAATCAATGCACTATAATGAGTTTTAAATACAATGCCACACTCGGGCAACAACAATTGCAAACTTGCTTGGATCCTTCAAATACTCCTTCAATTTCAAAGCAGAAATGATGGCTGTCAAAACTTCAACAACTATAGCACCATGTCATGGACAGGACTTGAATGCTCATATATAAATACTTTGACTAGGGTACTAATCAATATTCTATGATCTTTCCACTTTCTTCAAAGAAAACAATAGTCCACTGTAAGAAACCCAACCAGAATAACTAAGAGAAAACCACAAAGAGTCCTAAGTTTGTATGGTTTGGTCCAATGTAGTATTTTAACAAACAGTTTGTGTATCAACCAATTCTTTGTGGTTGCCATAGACCGTCACCACTGCACACATAGGAAAATTCCCTAACATTCCAATATGAACGAATCACCTTCTTGTTTATGAAGTCATTGAACATTAAATTGTGAGAAACAAAGATTACATGATAAATAAAATGCATTGCAGCTATTGTTCTTAAACACTACAAAATCCATGAAAAGTTGTAGCCTCCATGGAAAATGTATCTTTGGATCATACACAAAATATTAAGCATTTGAGTGGTTATTGAAGTCGAGAATAGACATCATCCTCTGCTAAAAGGAAATCCCAAGAACTTGAAGCTCTTTTAGCCATAAATACAACTAAATAAATTGCAATAATACGTGTTTTTTTTCCAGCAACAAAATATGCACACATTCAGTAAAGTCTCGTTTCAAGAATGAGCGTGTAATGGCTATACTCGTGTGACTGCATGGCAAAAAGGGGAACTGAATCTCCTTTCCACAGGGTCAATATCCTTTATATCTCTGATAACTTTGTAATGCTTGCAAGCTTATACATTGGGATTTCAGATGAACTTCCAAATCTTTAAATTGCCAGCTAAATCTAGCCGATACACATTTCCCCTTTCTCAGGAATGTCTAGAAAGTTTCCCAATTACTTCCAGATAAATCCAGTAGAGAAAATGTTCTTTAAGAAGGCATACATGATCAATTAAAACTTAAGACACAATTCAACCCTGTACTTGAGCTGGATATGGCCAACTGCGTTCAATTTCTAACAAGCAAGTAGCAATTCTATGTTAATGGATACGAGTCATCCTTTCCTCCATGCAAAGAGAATTAAGCCATCATTCCTGGAAATACAATCAAAACAGACGATAAATCAATTATGACTGTACTTCATAAAGAAGGATGTAAAGCTTTGTCCATTGCGACGCTGCAATGTACCATATTAATTACTCCGAACAACACTGGGAGCCAATCCTTCGTTTCTCAGATTAACCTCCACCACGAAATTCGATATCTGATACCAAGTGTTTTATAAATCCCGACGAGTTTTCTGTTTCACAAATGAAACCTAGAAAGGAAGAAGCGAGCAGACTACCGATATGCAAGTTTGGAAATGGTGAATGGAAAATACCCAAATATGGTAACGACGACAACATTCATTCTCTTGGTTGTCTCAGGAACTGCCAATTCAGAAGAATGCTGTATTCATCTTCAATTACACGTCCAGTGGGCCCGAAAAGAAGGGCAGATCAAGCTATAGAGCTGTTGTTCATGCAAGTTCATTGAAGGAGGATATGTATGGAGTAGATGAATTAGAAGCAGGGCGTCACAATCCAGAGCTTTCAGGAAACTATCGCCCAGTAACTAAGTTTAAGCCGAATCCCACAGTGCTGGAAGCCCAAGCTCGAATCTGTACCGGGCCTACTCAGACGAGACCCCTCAATGAACAACAGGCATTTAAGGTTCTTGACACCATCCTGCAATCAGCAAGAGGAGAGCTTAGAAATGAAGAAGCAGTTTCAGCGACACAACTTGGGGCATTCTTTGCTGGAATGACAATATGAGCTAATGCTTTTCCTGGAGCTACACAATGGAGTGAGGGAGAAACACGAGCAATGGGACTGTGATAGTGGATTGTGAGGGCCGAAGGAGCATTAATACCAACGTTCATACAATCCAGGCCAAGATAAACTCATAACTACGTCCTCCCGATTCTTCTAGAACAAGAGTAAACTTGAAAGGGTGTTGCTACATCTTTGAAGTGTGCTCAATGCAAAAAATGGGTATTGATTTGACACAGAGAGAATCAGGCAGAATTGTCAGATACGTTAGGGTGGCAAGGAGAATTTTGGTGTTGTCCGAGCAACAGAAATCAGATAGATGTTGAATAGAGTAGCTGGCAAAGGAACGCTAATGGAACACTGACAACACTGTAGGAGCAGGTATTCGATGGGAATACCAAGCGTTACCCATTATCACGCAGAGAGCAGATTATTACGACTGAACAGATTCAGAATGGCAGAGACATAATTAGATGAAATGGCTTGGTGTATGTAAGTAGCAAACTTGATAGACAGAGGTGGCAGCTAGAATTTTGTTGAGAAAATATTCATGAAATGCATAATTGATGGCAGAAATGATCTGCACATAAAGGCCATAAAACAAATGGCTCAAAGAAATTATGCAGGGCAAGAATATGCCTGCTCTGATACCATGTTAAACACACACATGGCAGCGATAAATATGAAAGATAAAACATAAGAGTACATTTGGCTAAAATAGTACAAGCAAGCCATAACTCCATAAATCTACTCCGCTACTATTGAACCCACTTATTAACAAGAGATATACATTTATAGTACATAGTTTGACCAATTGGGTTCCACATCCCAAGGTCTCTTGGACTCCTTTTGTCTATTTGGCTTCCACACTAACCCATTGAGGATTAGGTGTCCGACACAATTTGAAATCAAAGGGAGGCTGTTTTGTCTGCATAACTAAAAATAGGGGAATTACCTAAATATGACGTAATCTAAATAATTTACAAGAAATCCCGAAGGATTAGTTAACATGGCCTTCTATTGATACTTTTCCTTTAGGTGTCTTGGGTGCCCTCTTAGTCCTTCAAGATACCCTACTTCACCACTGAACAATTAATTAGAATATTAAATTCATTTCCTTGAGTTCTAACCCATTCCTTTGGGTCAAAACCCCAAACTCAAAACCATAAAGCCCCCAAGGCTTTTCCACTCGGAAATACCTTTTGAGCTATCAAATTTCAAAAATACTTTTGTGAATGCATTCTCAATGTTTGTTGATTCTAAAGGTGATGTTTCCGTGAAAGATATACTTTCTCGTTCTACAAATGCTTTTCCATCCTCGATACAAAATCGACATTATTGTGACTAGTTTCCTTGCTTAAGAGGTGATTATGCAAGGTATGCTATGGATGAGACATTTCAAAAGGAGAGCAAACAATTATCAGGCATTAAATGTCTTACCACCAGCGGACAATAATTAGAATCCATGACCTTTTACTCCACAAAAGCATGCCAAACTCTGCAAATCCATTGGCCATCCTTATGCAATCTACATGTAAGCAGACTCTCAATTCATGCATCAACTACGTTTCACCATTACCAAAATGAGCACGAATGTCTCTACTGCAAGTGCTATAGACCTTAACACAATCTCGATATGACTTTTCATGCTTAATTTAGTTCCAAAAACTACATTTGTGCTTAACAAATCTATGTTGTGACCATAATAATTTTATGTAGAAAATTCACAAGAAAAATTTGAAGGCTAATCAAAGTTACAACATTAGTTAATTCCATAACTAAAATCACAATAAAGGTCTTCGAGAGCCTGTAGAACCAATCTTGTAGGCTTAATGGTTCTTTGCAATGCCTTTTGCATTCTCTTAGCAAGCTCCATAAATTCCACCAAAAGCAGAGGAGAGCCAACCTAAAGTGCGATTTGTGTGTGAGGGTCCTTGTCACGCCCCTACACCTGCGGTAGTCTTCCAACCGCTTGTAGCAAGGTGCGGCACCACCGAACACGTTCTTTTCACCAATACTAACATTCGTGGACTACGCCTACTTTCACATTAACATACTTAGCTTGTGTTTCGCAACTAAGTAAAAGCAATTATCCTTTATACTTAATGAAGCCCATACTCATTCATTATCATCATGCAATTAACCAAGAACAACAATTGCAAACAAGTATAAAGGGGAGGGGCAACTCCCGAACAAGCCTGCCCGACAATATATTATATCAGTTTTCCAATAATACAATCATCAAGTATACTTGGCAAAACTCCAAGTCTATACTTAGAATATTTTACAACCAAGGCATAGAACAGCCTTTTACAATCATGTGCACCCTTGCACAAAGAGAAGTGCTCACCCTAGCCACTTATCCTTTCTACCAAGTCCTGCACATATAACCCGAACCTCAGCACGCTTGCCTACACTTCAACCGGCATAAGAAAACCCAAATCTGCACTTAGATAACCTACGCATGAGATATGCGCAGTCCTCATCTCCCTTGCGCAGATTCTACCTCTCTTCTATGTGCGTAGAAGTGATGATTCGTTGGTGTTAAAATGAGCCTCATGCTCCTTTACTTATACCAATCTTTGCGTATGTTTTAAGGGGTGTGCAGCCCCATGGCTGACCCCACAAGTTCATTAACATACGCCCATGTAACTCTATTACAAGTCGGCTTCCATATATTTTATATCGCATATAAAAGTGCTCACGCTCACACTTAGTCGCATTAAGTGTTTGCACATATCGTCGCTTTTATGTCGCATGTAATGTTGCATTATCGTCGCACAAACGTCGCACTTCTGTCGTTTGGCGCGCCCGCGTGCACGACCTTGCCCGGCGCCAGTCGCACCGCGGCTCGAAGGCCTTACAGTCCTTGTTTAATTAGTAATCCATATTGTCACGGGCTGCCTGTGGTTTGGTGGCAGTTTGGTTGTATGACCTGTCCATTATTCTCCGTCAACTTCTTCTCCAGTATGTTGTCACTCTATTGCAAAATCTATTGGCTCCCACATTTTGGATTGCGGGTTTTTTGATGGACTTTAATCACTGGTCATCAATTGTTGCAAACAATCCAATGTGATGCTTTCCAACCATTGCGGTTCAACCCTTGGTGTTTATGCCCATCTACTTCTGGTTTGGTCAACAAAATTTATGCACTTGCGTGTCACCGCTCGTGTGGTGAAGCCACAGAGACGACTTAGTTTATCAATGTGTTCTTGAAATGAACTCATCAGTTGGAAGCTTCAACATTATTTCCTTCAGGGTCCTTACAGTTCCCTCCTTCCATCATGCTCATCATTTTCAATGAGTCACCAACAAGCACAAGTGTTGCTTTGCTTTGTTCTTTCATTCTTCTTATTTTGCTTCCTTTGTTTTGACAACCTTCATTATGTGCCTGCAATTCTTAACAAAAGTACAACCAAGAAAAATATACAAAAACAAAAGCATGATGTCAATTCTGTCAATATAGGGTTTGCATGATCTCTCAAAAGGTGTACTTCTAGGGTTCTGATCACAAACCCTATATTTCTATTCTAACCCTTATTAGGGTTTTAGTGGAAACTTCAGCCCTAGGGTTTCGTCTTTCAAGCCTCATGGTTTATTCAATTGAACCCTCGCTAGGGTTTTATCATATACCGTAGATTATTCTTTCAAAATTTAAATCTGCAAACCCTTGATGTTATATTTCAAGTGTTAGGGTTTCCTTAGAGGGAACAACCAATTAAGGTTAGGGTTTTCACTATTCTAGGGTTTTCCAATCCATGTCCCATCTAGGATTTATGAACCCTAGATACAAAAACCTTAAAAAATTAAGATCTACAAACCCTAGATTCTTACAATGCAAAGTATGTTGCAAAACCCTAGTTAGTTTTCAAAGCCTTTTCAAATCATCATAACCATATGGAATGCACATAAACAATGTGCATACCTCTACAATATTACCATAGCTTCAAGGATCTGCTCCTTTCTTCATGTGTCAGTACCTCTTCAACAGATGCCTCAACTTCTCTAGAGCTATGACAATCTTCAGATATCATTACATTCTTTTGAACCAAGTCATCACATTTCTTGGAGATGATATAAACTGCTGTCCATTGACCATAATAATCGTCAAGTCATGCATTATTGTTATGACTATTTGATTATTGCCATATGTATCTAGTATCTGTTTCACACCATTAAGCTCTTTCTCATTGTTATATAAGAGAATGATATCACTGCTATCGTAGTGAAGTTATCAAACCATGGATACTGGAAATTGGTTAGACTGTTATAACGTTGTTGCCGTATAAGTCAAGATCGAAAATTAATTTGAAAGCAGTGTAGGCGTTGACAACGAGCTAAGAGCTACATGTACTGTTGCGAGCCATAGATAATGGTGAGATCATAACAAGATCATTGAAAACACCATTGCACGGGTCTGTCTCATCGAGTGAGACATCCGCTGAATGCAAGATTGCTCTAGATCATGTATAGAGTGACCATTCACAGGTGCAAGACCATCTGCTTGTGACACATAACAAGTCATAACCATACGGATGCGATCTTACAGTTAGGTTGACTTTCCATAACATATCAAGTATATAAATATCACTTAGAGTATTTGGTGGCCACAGTTACAATGTTGTTGACTGGAATATTCCCGAACTTACAACAAAGATCATCATGCCACTATTTTCAATGTCAGATCCCTAAGAACCATACAATGTTAGAGTGTGATCTATGAATCACCATCTCACATAACAATAGTTGATATAAGTCATAATCTTGGGCGTATATATTGAATCCCGGTACAAGCATCCGAGCCACTTAGTAGTTCAATGTGATGCCATACGAGTTACTGATTAATTTGAGTTACAAAGTATTACGTATCAAATGGAGCAAAGTTACTATAGAACAAGCTACAAAGATCACAAATGTGATGCATCCACTATATGTTTGAACCACAAAAATCTATTGCGTATTGCAATTGTAGTCATTTTCAAACTCTTACAAGCAAGTTACAGTACAATGAATCATTTCAGGATCTAGTAATACGAGATCCAATAACGAGCCATCAGAGTATATAATATATATATGAGCCTCTTACCTTAGAAATAGAGTGATCATGTTCATCAAATTAAGCGAGCCAATCCCGAGCTATTATAAATTTGATCCGTCACAGAGTGTAATATGTGACCACAGTGGATTTGCGAGCCATCAATCTAATATGAGCTTGGCACTTTGTGAATTAAGCCACTGCCAGTTAACGATTCCACGATGTATTGACTTATGCGATATCTTTATGCAATGTCACCATAGATACGATCCATAATAAAGTGAATCATAGAGTATCATAGTAAATATGATCTCAATGCGGGTCATTCAATATAATGATCCATTGTCTTTAGTGCATATAATGAGCCACTCATTTGAGCTTTTAGATTTGATCCACAGTATTCAATTTACACTGTGAGTAAAGCGAGTCACAATGAAATTACAGGTGTGTGAACCATAGTTGAGATGTCCCCAACATCTCGATTAGCCCACAAAGATTATTTTCAAGGATGCATTAGACTATGAATCTTCACCAACGGATGTGATCTTCAGCCTCCTGTTCCAGACCTTAGCTCTGATACCATGTTGGAAAATCGGGAGTCTTGTACTTTAATTTAGATTTTCCTTTCCATAGTAATTGCTTGTGAACTTAATTTACTTCTTTATTAATCTTGATTCTGATTCTTTCATCAAATAGTTACCATGACATGAACAAAGATCATAGAAACAAAAGAACACAAGATATAGGGTCCTAAGTCAGGGAAAAACCCCTCCTATGGGAAAACCCCCAAAAATCTCTTCTTATAGAATCAAATCAAATGAGATATCAAAGACCCATAACCACAGAAACTTCCACCCCTAGATGCCAAGTCAAACCTTCCTTCTTTCCAACAGATTCATCAGTGAGAGACCAACAACAAGAGATGTACAAAAGCAGATCTTCCACAGACTCTAGCTCAGGAAGATATGCACTCTTTCAGACTTTGCCCCTCCACTTCTTCTCTGCCCTTCTCTGCAATATTTCAGACCACAATCCATCAAGTGTGAGTGTCCAATTGAGATCCATCTTCCCTCTATTTATATAGTTCAGAGGGGTGTGAATAGCCATGTCCATTGGGGCATGGTAGATTTGACATGTAGGTTGAGTTGGCACCTAGAGGGGTTTGTGACCCAAAATTACATATTTAAAAAATCAATTTTTCCTTTTTCTTTACAATAGGTCCAAATAGGACTTTGACTCTTTTGACTCAAAAACCTAGAAGCATGAAGAACATGCTTGTCCAGAAAAATGATAATAATATTTCTTTTTCGTTTCTTTTGCTTTTTAAATAAAATATGTAATGTTACAAATTATGAGGACTGAAACTAGTTACATTCTCCAAGAAATGGGAGGTTGTTGGGTAAATGCAAGATGTTGTGTATACGACTGCCACCAACTTCCATTTAAACACTCATTGATATGAAGGTGGGCTGTATTTGGAAGCAAGCCTCAAGGCTTCACATTCATGAATTAATCTTCTTGCCATCTAGTCTGCAGTCAAAATTTTAATGGTAATCTTTGTATCCAATCGGAAGAGGGTTGTAGTGCTTAGTCACCGCATTCAGCAATTTGATAAAATTTGTTGAATCTCAAATATTCATGAACTTTTCTATTTATTTTGATTTGGATATTCGAACATTCTTGAAAAGTTTGCCTTCTATATATTTAAAATATACATACAACTTGTGTTCTTAGATTTTTTGGTTTCACAGGTTGGTCCTTTTCTAACTTGACTCCAGTCACAGACACACAGGCTGTTGTTTTTTTCCAAGCCAATGTTGATTTTATGTCTGAACATGCTATGGGAGATCTATGGAATTTAAACATTTTATTAAATGGAGTCTAACATTAAGTTTGCTACTGTTTTATTCATAGGGTCAGTTGTTGAGCTTCCAGGTTCCCCTAACTACCCAATATTAGTGACATTAATTTGGCTTTATCTATTTGAATGATATTATAATGGGAGTGTTAAAACTCCAGATCATTGTAGAGGAGGAAATAGTTGGATTGTTACCTAGGGAAGTAGAAAGCAGCAAGGGGAGAATCATGGAAGATTCTATTGCATAAAAGCTTGATAAAAATGGGAGGATATCAATATTTCAAATGTTTTCCTGAAGCATATTAGCAGGATAGTATACTTGATGTCCACTCTTCTAGATAAATATTAAAAACTAAATTATCTGCAGCTAAAGGTGTTTTGTTTTTTGGCCTGGGGCTTTGAGATCCAGTAAATGCTTTTCTTACATTCATCCAGTTGAGATCCTTTCGCAATAGGGTTACTTTCAAGAACTGAAGTTTAAATGGAATTGTAAATGTTTTAATGTTTTAACTACTGGGAAAACGACATTATGCTGTGATTTTACTTCTCTACATTTGTGTTTCTGAATATTTCCTTATCTGGGTGCTTTTCCAGTTATCACTTTCTCCTTTGCTACAAAATTCATTCCATGAAAATCCAATGAGTTGGTTTGTGTTGGTTGATTTAAGTACATTAATTTCTAGCTTCCTAGGGATTGTAATCTTGTATGGCCATTTTGAGAGTTTACCCTGTGATGTTTTCGCTTGGGCTTCACTTTGGTGCCTGTGAAGGAAAATCCTGGAGTGCTGTCTAATGTTTCATAGTGCAACAGGAGTATAAGGTTTTGTAGGTGGAAATTGTTATATCTATTTTGAAAGATTGTTGAGCTTAGAGCATTGTTCCTCCTGGCTATTATCAAGTTCAGTTTGCTAACAATTCTGAAATGAATTTGCCCAGTCGATACCTGCTGCAGAGGGATTTCAGTTATTTGCCACTATAACAAAAGTACAAACCGGCTCCAGTCATGGGATATCAGGTGTGTATTGATTTTTAAGTGGGATTATCTGGCTTACTGTTGAAGTATATGATATTTTATTTTGGGATATTTCAAAATTTCAGACAGGTATTATGAATAATCAATAAAAATTGGGCATGGATTTCTCCATATTGTAGTGCTCTTGTTTCATAGGTCCATTGTGTCAGATGCATGTCATTGATTTTTTCTGTTGGTTTAATATTCTTGTTGAGAAAAACTGTGTCTTATGTTACAAACTTACAAAAAATACGTCAAGTGATATCAAAAGCTTTGCTCTAGGCTGTCTTTTTTTGTGGCTGTTTGGGGCTGTTTTTGAATCTTTAAGACTGGTCTTGCTTTTACGATCAAATATGATGGATTAATTATCTTTAGAATAGTTTATTTAAATTTAAATAACACTTGAGCATCTATGGATGCTTTTGATCAATAGGCAGGGAATCATTTTACAGTTTGTGGAGAAAGGTTGTGATTGATGCTGCAAGCAGTGATGATTTGCTCAAGATTGTAAAGGCATGTTTTCCAATGCTGGAACCTATTGCTCCTAAATTGATAGGTGTGTATATCTACAAAATTACGTTATTTTTTTGTAATGGTTAACTATAATAATTTTTCTGTTATTTTTAGTGCATAATATAGATAGTTATTACATTTTACAGATACCTTAAACATGGTAAACACAAGTCCCAAATTTGGTGGCTATGATTCAGTCTGTTATGGTCAGCGTTTCTCAACAAGGTACTATATCGTTATTTGAATATGAGTTTTTTTTTTAATATTTATCTTCTGAATAAGTGCATTAATGTCTAATCCACGACATGGCTTGCAGGGATCTCTTGAAATGGTGCAAACGGATACTGGATTTGAACTTGAACTTTGATATTAAGTTGCTGTCAGTCTATGCACGTGAGCGTATTTTTAATGAGGTAACTTAGAGTATTTGCCCCTTGTGTTTTGGGTTGAATAATTGCCATTTCATGAATGGCTGTCAATTTGGCTTGAACTGGTGACCTCCACCTAGAAAGCACTCCTGGAATCCTGACTGTTTCATATATTATCTTTGCCATTACAGGCGGTAGACATCTTTGCAGCTTCTGTTGCTTGTAAGAATAGCAGACAATTTGTTATGAGAAACATTGCAGAAATTTGGTGTATATCTCAATCACAAGTAGAATATTTGGATCAGCTACACAAGCCCCAGATTCAGGTTTTCTCTCTACAAAATAATCTTGTTTTGGGCACTGTGCATACTTCCTATTGTCAAGTGTAAATTGTACTTACAATACAAATAATTTATGTTTCAGGATATGCAATCTATCATTCACATTGGGCGTGTTCCTCTAGATGTCCATAAAAAACAGGTTGATTCACAAAGACCTTATTTTAGGATTTTGGCCACTTAAAACATCATACATTGTTAGTAATGAGGGTTGTGTTCTTCATTCAGAATAAAACAACTTGGGCACACACTTTTGCAAATACTGGGAATGCATTACGATCCCTAGAGCGTGTAGCATGTTCTGTGAAGCATAATGAGCCTATTCTTCTAGTTGGTGAAACTGGTACTGGGAAGACTACCCTTGTGCAACATCTTGCAGTTAGGCTTGGTGTGCCTCTGACAGTCTTGGTATGTCTTGTCAAACTTTTTCGTGATTGATTTTATCGTTTATCTTTTATATTGTATTCAAGTCATAGAAAGGTAGTGATCGTGCGTGGTTTTTGTGGCAGAACCTTAGTCAACAGAGTGACAGCACGGACTTTTTGGGTGGATTTAAACCCATAGATGCTCGATCAATATGCATTCCTCTTGTAGATGTGTTTATTCCTCTGTTTTTTTCAACCTTCCCTTCAGAGGTACATTCTGGAGAGTTCCTTCTTATCTTCTGTTTTCATTGTCTTGATGAGATTTGGTGTTTTTAATTCCCTTGGTTGTAATTTTTATTTTGCTTTCTTGAAATTTACTTGAGTGCAGCGAAACACTGAATTTCTTGGGAGAGTTCAGCAATTCGTGGAGAAAAAGAAGTGGGAACATTTATTAAGAGCATTCCAGATTGCAGTTGATAAAGTGGCAAAGCTTGTGGAATCACAATCTCCCAGGAATATTGTACTACAGCCAGTAGCTTCCAAGGCAACAAATAATAGTGATGACGGAGCAACAACTACACTGAAAAGAAAGAAGTTTCTGGACACAGAGATAATAGAAAAATGGCATGTTTTTTCCGTTAATCTTCACAGAGCCGAAAGGCAAATTGAAGCTTCACAAACCTCATTTGCATTTTCTTTCATGGAAGGAGCATTAGTAAAGGCCATGAGAAATGGCCATTGGCTTTTATTGGATGAAGTAAATCTTGCTCCTCCTGAGACGCTTCAGAGGCTGAGTGGAGTTCTGGAAGGAGAAAAAGGATCTCTTTGCCTTACTGAAAAGGGAGATGTGGAATATGTTACTCGCCATCCAGGCTTTCGAATATTTGCTTGCATGAATCCTGCAACTGATATTGGCAAGCGGGATTTACCATTCTATATCAAGAATAGATTCACTGAATTCTTTGTTGATGACTTGCTAAATGTGGAAGATTTGAGTCTTCTTGTTTATCAATATCTTGAGGGTATGCTGCCTACTCTTCCTATTGATGATATTGTAAGGTTTTACAAAGAAGCTAGAAAAGAGTCAGAGACTAGATTGCTTGATGGGGCTAATCAAAAGCCTCAATATAGCTTGCGTTCACTGGCACGTGCATTGGAATACACAAGAGCAGCAACTCCAACATATGGTTTTCATAGAGCTCTTTATGATGGAATTTGCATGTTGTTTCTGACACTTTTAGATCAGCCAAGTGCGGTAGTAATGGAAGGAATTATTGCTTCAGTGCTGTTTAAGGAGCCTGGAACTACATGTGCACAGACATTAAATTCACTACTTAAGGCACCTCCTTGCCCCAGTCATAATCATGTTCAATTTGAACAGTACTGGATTGAGAAAGGAACATCTCAAGTGTCTCAGGCATCTGTTGAATTTTGCAAACACTATGTTCTCACAAAGAGTATAAGAGGACACCTGAAGAATATTGCAAGGGCTGTTTTTATTCGTAGATATCCTGTCCTATTACAAGGTCCAACCTCTAGTGGTAAAACAAGTTTGATTGAATATCTTGCAACTGTTACTGGTCACCGTTTTGTTCGCATCAACAACCATGAGCACACAGATTTACAGGAATACCTTGGGAACTACATCACGGATTCTTCTGGAAAGCTAATATTTCAGGAAGGAATATTGGTTGAGGCAGTGCGTAAGGGTTATTGGATTGTTTTAGATGAGCTTAACCTAGCACCTTCAGACGTACTGGAAGCTTTAAATCGTTTGCTTGATGACAATAGAGAACTCTTTGTACCTGAACTTCAGGCAACAGTTAAACCTCATCCTCATTTTATGTTATTTGCAACTCAGAACCCCCCTGGAACTTATGGTGGCCGTAAAGTGCTCTCTCGTGCTTTCCGTAATCGCTTTATGGAAATTCATGTAGATGATATCCCAGAAGATGAATTGTGCATGATATTAGAAAGACGATGTGAAATTCCTCCCAGCTATGCAAGCAAAATGGTAGAGGTTATGAAAGACCTACAGAGGCATAGGCAAATCAGCAAAGTTTTTGCGGGGAAGCATGGATTTATTACTCCCCGTGATTTATTCCGGTGGGCAGAGCGGTTCAAAAAGTCTGGTAAATCTTATGAGGATTTGGCAATGGATGGCTATATGTTGCTTGCCGAAAGGCTGCGAGATGAAGATGAAAAAGCTGTTGTACAAAGGGTATTAGAGAAACATCTTCGTGTGAAGATTGATATTGGGAAATTGTATTCAGAGGTATGTTAGCAATATTATGATTTTCAATTTGGAAATAATTTGACATCTCTTTTCCTCTTTTCTCCAGGATCATTAGCTATCTTGTGTGGGGGCTTGTCTGTTTAAGAAAAAAAATTACATATTTCTCTTGGTAGTGAAAAATTTAGGCTGAAGTTGTCGAGGCAGTTTAATTGCCTTTGCTAATAACATGCTGACTGGCATGGTTTAAACTATCCTTTGCTTGTTTTATTAACTAAATGTTATTTGTTCGAAACATATGTTAGTGTCTAGCTGTTGGAACAAATATTATTTTTGTTTTTTTGGACATTACTTTGTTCAGTTTGAAAATTGCAATACCTATGTGCAGAGTTGTCTTGCAAAGGATACCTTAATGTATTTTATGGAATATGGGTGGTTTTACAAGTTCCATTTTACATTTTTTTTTGAGTTAGTTGTGTAGCTAATGGTGGGGGGTGCTAGTGTCGTAGACTATGCCATATCAATACTAATATAAATATTATCCACAATAGGAGCAAGAGAAATAGCAATATCTTTTCTTTTAAGTGTCCCTCGAGTCTAAGTAACATGAAAACATGTTTTGACGAGGTTTTACAAAGTCTTGCTTTCCTCATTACTAGACTCCATATTCTTTGTTGATAATTTACATCAATAATACTTTGATTATGAAGCTCATGAATTCTTCGTAATGAGTGAGTGTACAAGGTTTGAGAGGTCCACTTGTTTAGTACGCCTTCAATATGTAATTTGATATATATATATATATATATATATATATACACCAGTGTTGCGAACATCGCGATTTTTTCATGATGCCAATTTAATCGCATAATAAAATCGGTGATTTTTTTGATTTGAAAAAATCACAAGCCGAAGGGAAAAAATCGCCGGTCTGCGTTGTAGAGCGATTTTAAAGGTCATTTTTTGGTTTTTTTTCCTCTCATTTTGCATACAAAGGGCAGAGGTGAGAGCTAAGGAGGAGAACTCATCTACAAGGGTATGAGAGGAGAAACGTGAAGGAATTTAGCATCCCAAGCGAACAAGTTTCAAGTTTGGACCAAATTTCTTTAGCAAGGCATGGTTTTCAAGTATGGGCATCAAATTTGGCCCTATTTTTTGTTTTTTTCTTGTTTTTCCTTGGGTTTCTATCATCCATATATTTTCCATGATTTTTGCTTGGATTTGAGTGTGTTTTTTGTCATTTTGTTGCATTTAGTGGAGAGGGTTTTTTTTTTTTTGAATATTTTTCTGGTAAATAATGCAAAATCTTGATTGTTAGTTTTATTTGTTTAATTTCTTCCTGTGCCCTAGTTTTTTTCTATTATTTTTTCTTGGGCTTGATTGTGTTTTTTTGCCATTATTGTTGCATTGAGTTTAGGGTTTTTTTGGTCAAGAATTCAAAATGTTGTATGTAAATTTTAATTCGTTTGTTTAACTTGCAATTCTTTTTGTGCCCTAGGTTCAAACTTCAAACTTCAATTTTACATTAAAACTCAAGATTTAACAAAGTTACAAACATGCCAAGGAAATTGGACTCTCTATGGGAATTTAGTGAATGTGATGGAGGATTTGACTAATCAAATTTGAGTTGAAAGTTATGTGGGCATCATATGATAGGGGTATACAGATTGAAGTTCCACCTTGCACAAATTTCTGGGCATGAGGTAGGGCGTTGCACAAATACAAATTCAGAAATCATCTGCAGAGCCCTCAAATCATTGGAACAAATAGAGACAACCAAAGTGATCAGGCAACTATAAAGAGTCAAGGTGGTACTGATTCTTCAACATCAACATCTACACTCAACCCCTTAGCTGTCTCATCATTTTTTGTTCCTGGAACCACTCCTGGTGCACAACCATCTATCACGTCAGCTCTTAAAAAAAGGGAGAAGAAAGAAGCTGACAAGTTGTTGGGTAGGTGTCTTCTTTGGAGTGATATTCCTTTCAACATTGGCAGGAACAAATCATTTTTCCAGCTTGCGATTGACGCTATTGCTATTGTTGGCCTGGGGCACAAAGCCCCTTCATATGATGACTTTAGAGGGTGCATTCTTCAAAATGAAAAGGTTGAATGCAGTAAGAGATTGGAGGAGTTTAGGGTCTCATGGGCACACATAGGATGCACTATGATGTCAGATGTTTGGACCGATCAAAAGGGTAGAACCCTTATTAAGTTCCTCACTAATTGTCCTAAGGGGACAATGTTTATGAAATTTGTTGATGCATCTGCACATTTCAAAGATACACGGTTATGATGTGATTTGTTGGACGTGTTCATTTAGGAGGTGGGTCCACAACATGTTGTCCAAGTCATAACGAACAATGTTGCAAATTATGTTGCTGTTGGCAAGATGCTTATGAAGAGGTATCTTAACTTATTTTGGACACCTTGTGTTGCACATTGCATTGATTTAATGTTGGAGGACATAGGAAAAATTCTTTTTGTCAAGGATATTTTTGAATCACGAAAAAACATTACAAAATTTATATATAATCATGCATTTGTGCTTCATTTGATGAGAACATTCACCAACAACAAGGAGTTGGTGTGCCTTGCCATTACATAGTTTTCCACTAGCTTCATATTTCTTCAATCCCTCTTGAATTTTATGTGGGATGTGAAGAGAATGTTTCTTTTAGAGGAGTGGCGTGCTTTGCCATATAGTCGCAAACCAGAGGGAGAGGCCATATGCAGGCTAGTTTCATACCAAGAAAGTTTCTGGGTGGGAGTGCAGGAGGTGTGTAGCATTACTAAACTTTTGGTAAAGGTTCTTCGATTAGTAGATGAAGACAAGCCTGCAGTGGGCTACTTGTATGAGGCCACGGATAGGGCCAAAGAATCTATTCACAGCTACTATGATGATAAGGGGGATGAGGGGTTTGAGAGACAACTCATATGGGCAGTGATTGATGAGTGATGGAACAATACACTCCATCGTCCCATTCATGCTGTAGGGATCTACCCGAACCCCACATTTTGTTATTCCTGTGGTTTTATATTTGATGCTGAGGTCATGGATGGATTCTTCACTTGTGTTCAAAAGATGGTGCCATATCCAGTAGAACGTGCATAAATATCCAAAGAAATGAGGATATACAGGATGGCAAGTGGCACATTTAGCCTTGAAATGGCTATTGTGGATAGGAAGATTAAAATGGCAAGTAAGCTTTAGCTTGTTTCAAATTTTATTGTCTCTTTATACTTTGCGTCAACTTTCCAATTTCAATTTTTTTCTTATGTTTATCTTATTTGTTGTGGATGCATGGTGGAGAAGCTATAGTGATAGAGTACCCAATCTCTAAAGGCTTGTCATTTGAGTGGTCGACCAAACATGTAGCTCCTTTGGATGCGAGCGCAACTAGAGTGTACTTGAAAAAATACACACCAAGAAGTGCAACAGGTTAAAAATATTCCATTTAATTTTTTAAATTCATTAAATAATATTTTTTTATAATTATTAATTTGTTATTTATAATTTATTAATTTATGACCCTTGTATAGGTTGGAGTTCTAGCGACTTAATAACATGTTCTACGTTTACTACAATCTTCGATTGTGGGTGAGGCAACTTGAGACGACACTTGATGTGGAGGACATCTCATTTGATGGGATTGACACCACTGTTGCATGGAGGGTTGAGGCCAAGAGGCTTATCATGGAATCGACCTCTGATTGGTTAGAGGAGGAGGTAGTGGAGGGGGTAGCAGCTGCAGGGGAGGAGGAGGAGGTGACACCACTTACCATGGTCACCAATAAAGGACGTAGTCTATCTCCTATAGCTCTTAGTTCTTCAACTTCTAGAGCACAACAGAGTCTACTGCCAATGCCAACCTCACCGCCTTCTTCATCTAGAGGGAAAACTGTTACATTTTCTCGCAAGAGGGGCAAAGGAAATCAATAGTATTAGATATTTGGGTCATTTGATTGTATATGATATTATGACTCATGATATGAGATACATTATTATATTTTTTGTTGATATTTTGAGGTTGAGTCGAGACTCAAGACTTAGTATTCAGGAAATGATTCACTATTATGTGTGATGTAGCACTAGACATGATATTACACATCTTATATATTAGTTTTCTTTTCGTATTTATGTTTCAATGCATTTATTTTATGTTGTGGATGCTTTAGATATTAAAAAAATTGAAAAAAATGATTTTTTTAGTATTTGCCGATTTTTTTCCCGATTTTTACAAATTTTTCTGATTTTGGACCCTCGCTGATTTAATCGTGATCGCTATGTTTGCTTTCAAGCCGTACACTGGTTTTGGGGTTATGCTTGGAGGAAAAACTCAATTAATGATTAAGTCCTCGTAAGGTCCTATTAATTAACCAAGTAAAAAAACCTCCCAGAGTAAACTCACTTGGTGACAAGGTCGCAAGTTACTTAGGCCCGTTACATGACTCAACCCATCATACTAGCATCACTTTACATCATCCCTGTAGGGCTTGTGGAATCTGAGTATAATAGAAGAAGATGAGAAGAAGAAGTAGAGGCGAAAAACTCTAATGATATGGTGAACTCTGATGGTACATGAAGCCTTTGATGCATCCTTGGGCATGGAGTCCTCAAAAATCTTTGGGTACACTTCAGTGTTAAACAAAATCCATGCTCGAAAAATAATATTTTTTTCTTTCTTTTGCATTTTACATAAAATATATAGGGACATAGTCTTGCAATTATGAAGACCGAACCTAGTTACATTTTTCCAACAACACCATACCAGGGTATTGCGATTTTTTCATAGATTCACCATAGGAATATGTTCATGATTTTGAGTATGTTCCAAGACTCCTTATTGATAAAAATAAAGGAAAATTACAATTAGTCATTCTTCTGGTTTTTGATGTAAAGGATTTCCTTATTGTTTTGATGCACCAGTGAGGTCTTAATTTTGGTTATGTCAACGAGTATAATATCCTTATACATTGGGTCCTGACTGCCTTTTAGTATATCAGTTGTGACATGTGCTGTTGTACTGCTTGTTGCTTTCTTCAACAGAATTGTGGCTTTCTTTGCACTAGAGATTCACTGCTCATGAAGTTGACACTTTAGGAAATTCTTGGAAATGTTGCTTCATTTTATAATGTTGTTGAGGTTGAAATGTTTACAATGCTACTTTTGTTAAAATTGGCAACTAGGGCCAAACTCCATGTGAGTCATCTTATTTATGGCAACTGATATTTTTCTTGGTTCCCTCTCATCGAAGGTGTATTATTGATCTAAAGATCGTTTGATTCCGATAAGTATTCATGGAGTTATGAATTTATTTGCGTTATAAGACAATTCGTCAAGGTCGGCCAAGAACCAAATAAACCCCACATGTGCTCAACATTTTAGTATAAATAGAGTTGGCCTTCAAGTCATTTCAACACACTAGGGATCTCTTCCTCTCTCTACTTGTCTTTGGGTTTTAGTAGGAGGAGAGATCCTCAAGAATAACGTTGCCCTGATTTAGAGGGCAAAAAGCCGGAACTACCGGAAAAGCTGGAAATGCCGGAAATGTCGGAAAAGCCAGAAAAGCTGGAACCACTGGAAAAGTCAGAAAAGCCGGAAATGCCGGAAAAGTCGAAAAAGCAGAAAATGCAGGAACTGCTAGAACTGCCGGAAAAGCTGGAACTGCCGGAAAAGCAGGAACTGCCAGAATTGTCGGGAACAACCGGAACTGCTGGAACTGCCGGGAACAGCCGAACTGCCAGAATTGCCCGGAATTGCTGAAACAGCCGGAGCATCTGTCTCCGAAGGACAGCAGCATGCAAGGGACAACTAACTAACATTGGGACAGTTGTATGGTACTTAGCAACGAATACAACAAGCATGCTAAGGACAACAAGCATGCTAGGGACAACAAGCAAGCAAGGTGCATCCAACACATAAGTCAGGATGGGAACATGGTGCAACAATGGCACATAATGCAGTACAATGATGGGTACAGTCATGATTAATGAAGTGTGATGAGATGCAACATAGTGATGATGGGTGCATCATTGTGCAGCACGGTGAGGTGCAGCATGATGACGAAATGCAGCACAACGATAGGTGAAGGAGTCACCTCGGAGAATTAGTTGAAGCAACATGTCTTCAACTGATCTCATGTATCATCTTCTTAGATGATCTATGCTCTTATCTAGATAAGTCAAAGTGTTGACTTCTATTGTAAACGTACTATCTCTCTCCCTCTCTCTGCTGAACTATTGAAGAACATATAAGAAGAATTGATCAAGGGTTTCCCCACATTGGGGTTTCTCCCTGGCTAGCGCCACATCTTGTGTCCTCTTGTCTTGGCTTGTCTTCTGCGATTTATGTTTATGTTCTATCTGCAGTTTACTTTAATGCTGATGTGATTGCTAATCTGGAAAAGATATGGAGCTAACTGTGAAAATTGAAATAAATTGCTCTAAGCATAGAACATACCTAAAATTAACATGGTATCAAAGCTGAGGTGAAGACAATGCCCAAGCAAGAGTGAAAGAGCAATCACCGAAGACAGTTGGGAAAGGACAAAAGGATCAGTGGATTCCTCATCCCTCTTCAAATTCACCAAGGGTGAAGTCGAAGCAGAGAATATTATCAGAATGGCGCAGCAGAATATGGCCTACCTAAAGATCACTTCATTGGAAGACCGAATCTCAGGGTGGAAGGAAAGGCAGATAACTAGTTCGGCCATTATGCGAAGGAGTGTTTGAATGGCAGGGCCACATCACTTGATGATGATAACAATCATTCCAGGGACATCTTCAGTGATCAAAGGAATGACAGGTAATGCAGGTCATCAAGGAAATGGCCGACTCTTCATAGTAAGCAAGGAACCCCAGGTATGAAGAATCAAATGTTGTTTTTGATAAGATAAAGAAGCGTTATCTTGTATTGGCCCTCTCCTTCAAATTATTTGGGAATCTGGCTTATAGATTGTAGTGCTTCAAGGCACTTCATTGGATAGATGGGTGCACTCTCTAATTTGGCAGAGATGGAAACAATCGTGGGATTATACTTGGAGCCGATGCAACCTATCCTAGAAAGGGTGTAGGGAATGTTAACTCTCAATTGAATAAGGGTAACTCGATTCATTTACAGAATCTCTTTTATGTACCTGATCGCAAGAAGAAACTGGTATCCATCTCGGAAATGGAAGTCGAAGGTTTCAGGGTGGCATTCATCGATGGAATGGTATGTGTCAAAAAAATATAATTTTCAAAGATGCTTTTTCTCATGGGTTCAGGGTTGGCAATTTGTATCAAGTTGTAGGATGGTCCATTGGGGATCATGTCAATTTACATATCGTATCTATAACACCGGAGGTCTACTTATGAGGCCCTACCTGATGTGAGTCAAATGGTGATAGGGATGTCTGAATTCGAGTAGAGCTTGAAGGTACATGTCTGAGATGTACCGAAGGAAAATAGTCTAAGGGGACCATTCCCCCCATGCAGTAGGTCCACAGGTTTGGAACAACCCGAGATTCATGATCGGGAATCTCATGTATACAGGTGGAAGAAAGCCCTCTATGGCTTGAAGCAAAACACCCCGGGTGTAGTATGAGAGGATTGATAGGACTAAGATGAAAGGTAAGGTATGGATATCCTAGCAATGGTGTCTGGTGGGGAGTAAGAAAGGTAAGGATGAGGTTGTCGCTGTCTAATGAAGCTGAGATTCACTAGGAGTGAAACCAATCCAAACCATTACCCGAAGGTTGTGGATGATAGACCTCTCATACCGACACCTTATGAGGACGACCTTTTTGTGACAGGTGCAGACCCTTTCATTTGCAGAAGTAAGAGGGAGTTGGATTCCGAATGTGGAATGATAAACTGCAAGCCTGTGACTACCTCGAGGATCTTAACTTTCAAAAGTTATATGGTAGTGATGTCGGACCAGATTTAGGAAATGCCTCTGAGTTTCTTTAACTCATTCGCGTTGATGTTCTTGGTGAACTTCAATCCAGACATATGTTTTGCAGTTAGCATGGTGAGCTCATATTTGGTTGAGCCTCACTGGGTCGGTGCCAAGAATCTTCTGAGATATCTTCGGGGCACAATCTCTCATGGATTGAGATACACTGTCGGAAATATGAAACTGCATGATTATTTGAATGCTAACTGGGCAGGTAGTGTGGAGGATCACTAGAGCACTTCTCAGTGCTGGTTCTCTTTGGATTCTGCTTCGATATCATGGATGAGCAGGAAGTAGAAGTCGGTTGCTATAAGCACCGCCAAGACCGAATACATAGCTACGAGTATGATCTCGTGTGAAGTTGCATGGTTGTAGAAGCTCTTAAGTGAGTTGTTTGTACACATGATGAATACCACTGTGATTCTCTGTGCCAACTAGAGGGGGGATTTGATTATTGAGAAATCCCGTATTCGATGATTGCTCCAGCAGATAGACATCAAATATTGCCTTATCCTGCGATATGGTAAGTCGATGCGCGAGGAGGCTCCATCACATTGAGATTGATGTACAGGTCGTAGACATTTTGTTAAAGCCCCGGGGAAAGGTCAAATCTGTGACTTTCCTGAACGACTTGGAGTCGTTGAGAGACCCTCTTATAAGGGTCCTGCATGTTTCATGCATTGAGCTCTGGGAGCTCTGGGGGGCTTGGGGTACTTACTGGAGCAACATACAACCACAGGGCCACTCACCGTCCCCTGGTGGTGCGCTATGAATAGGATGATTAGTTCTTCTGTGGGCTAGGATGATTAGTTCTCCCGTGGCAACTGTGGAACAGGATGATTAGTTCTCCTATGGGCCAGGATGATTTGTTCTTTGTGGCGACTATGGAATAGTATGATTAGTTCTTGTGTGGGCCAAGGTGATCTGTTCTCCGTGGCTACTGTGGAATAGGATGATTAGTTCTCCTGTGGGCTAGGATGATTAGTTCTCCATGGCATCACTAACAAGATGATTCGTTCCCCTGTGGACAGGATGATTAGTTCTCTTGTCGTGGCATCCTACCCATGCAGTCTGGGACTCATGGGAAGTACCTCTCATCTGATCAATGAGCAGGGAATGAGGATAGGGACCATAGTAGTACTATCGATTGACGCATCGCTATATCTACCGTACTCCCTATGCTAGGATGACCTCCATTGATCTGGGATCAGTTTGAGTGGTTTGAGGCACTCTCTTGTTATATTGATCTGGGATCAATAAAACTGACTTCGGGTCAGTAAGAGTGATGCGACACACTCTCTTTAGATGAAATTGACTTCGGGTCAGTAGAGAATGGTATGAGACATTCTCGATCAATTCTTCTTCTTCATGGTCCAGCAGGGTAGGGTAGATCAGAGCTAAGCAGAGCAGTGCAGGGCACTGATGGCAGAGATAGTACAGTCAGACATATGGATCAGCGGATGGAGTTCTCCCTAGTTGAGAGGGAGTGTTAAAATTGGAAACTAGGGCCAAACTCCATGTGGGTCATCTTATTTATGGCAGCGGATATTTTTCTTGGATCCCTCTCATCGAGAGGTGTAGGATTGATCTAAAGATTATCCGATTCCAATAAGTATTCATGGAGTTATGAATTTATTTGCGTTATAAGACAATTCGTCAAGGTCGGCCAGCAACCAAATAAACCCCACATGTGCTCAATGTTTTAGTATAAATAGAGGTGGCCTTCAAGTCATTTCAACACACTTGGGAACTCTTCCTCTCTCTACTTGTCTTTGGGTTTTAGTAGGAGGAGAGATCCTAAGGAATAACGTTGCCTTGATCTAGAGGGAGAAAAGACGGAATTGCCGGAAAAGCTGGAAATGCCGGAAAAGCCGGAACTGCTGGAAAAGCCGGAACTGCTGGGAACAACTAGAACTGTCGGGAACAGCCAAAACTGTCAGAACTGTCGGGAACTACCGAAACAACTGGAGCATCTGTCTCTGAAGGAGAACAACATGCAAGGGACAACTAACTAACACTGAGATAGTTGTATGGTACATAGCAGCAAATACAACAAGCATGCTAAGGACAACAAGCATGCTAGGGACAACAAGCAAGCAAGGTGCAACCAACACATAGGTCAGGATGGAAACATGGTGCAGCAATGACACATAATGCAGTACAATGATGGGTACAGTCATGATTAATGAAGCGTGATGAGATGCAACATAGTGATGAGGGGTGCAACATGGTGCAGCGTGGTGAGGTGTAGCATGATGACGAAATGCAACACAACGATAGGTGAAGGAGTCACCTTGGAGAATTAGTTGAAGCAGCTTGTCTTCAACTGATCTCATGTATCATCTACTTAGAGATGATCTATGCTCTTATCTAGATAAGTCAAAGTGTTGACATCTGTTGTAAACATACTATCTCTCTCTTTCTCTCTGCTGAACTATTGAGGAAAATATAAGAAGAATTGATCAAGGGTTCCCCACATTGGGGTTTGTCCCTGGCTAGCGCCACATCTTGTGTCCTCTTGTCTTGGCTTGTCTTCTGTGATTTATGTTTATGTTCTATCTGCAGTTTACTTTAATGCTGATGTGATTGCTAATTTGGAAAAGATATGGAGCTAACTGTGAAAGTTGAAATAAATTGCTCTAAGCATAGAACATACCTAAAATTAACAGCTTTCTACTTTCTTTGGACATTTTCTGAGATGTGTAGCATTTATTTGTGTTTTTGGAAGCTAGTACTTCATGGTCGAGACCTATACAGAGAATAATTATTTGTGCTATATTGCTGCCTTCTAGTTGTTGACATCTATTATTGAATACAGACCTTTCACAATCAATATATTTTCAAAGAGATTGATTTAAGCTTTAGCCATAATGCTTCTTTGTAGCTTTCGAGGTCTTTTTTTTCCAGAGTAAATATCCAGGCAGATCCACCCAAAGGGATCACATCTTGCTATCTTAAGAGTATTGATCCTGTGACCTCCCATTAGCGAGGTGCTTTAGTGGCGGGAACTCGACGAATTGAGCTATAACCCTAGGGGCTTTGTAGCTTTTGAGGTCTATTATCAAATATAGGAACATTTAAGATGCCATTAATACAAATGGGAAATGATAGGAGATCGCAACCTCATTTCGTTGACATACCTCTCTGGAAACTGTGGGGGTCCCACGTTTACTATTTCTATTTTATTTAATCATTTATGCTATATGAATTAATCTATTTCATTATTGAATTTGAATTCGAACCATGTTATTCATATATATATATATATATATATATATCTATATATATATCCTGACGTCCCCATGCCCCCTAAATTTTCCTTAAAATTGGGGATGTTCTCACATGTCCCCCTTTGTGTCTCCTCGTTCCTGCATTCCCCCTCCTGGAAGCTTGCTGGAACATTGGTGAGTAGCCTAGTTAAATTTTCTGGTGGATTCCAATTGCAACAAAAATTTTCTTGGCAACAAATTGATCTTTAGATGACATTTTTGGGCAGTTCTTAAGAAATTATATCGTTCTTTGGCTAGGGCAGTGTGTTATGCAACCAACTGACAAAATAGACGAAAAGATAAATCAACGACTTCAAAATCAACCTCTTCAAGGGGGCAACCTCCTTTACATTACACAAATGAACAATTCTTGGATGATACAAATGACAAGACCTCCTTCCTATATAGGAGTCTAAGGGGTCACAATATAATTAGAGTCGACATAACAATAATAATTTAAGGGCACAACAATAACAATAGTGAGATTCTATCGGGCACAATAATAACAATATGGGGACGACATGGGCACAACAATAACAATAATGGGCTACAATGACAATAATAATAAAGGAATACACTAGTATTATAGGGACCTAACATGCCCCTCTCCTTCAGAAAAGTGTTGTCCTCAACACTTGAGTAGTTTTGGATGCTTTTGTATAAAATTCTCATCCTCCCATGTGGAATCTTCAGTGGATAAGTTCTTGGACTTGATGAGATACTCTGCAATTGATCGATTTCGTAGCTGTCGGGTTCTTGTTTTTGTGACTGCTTCAAGTTCCAATATGATCTTTCCTTCCTCGTCAAGTTCTGGAAATATTGTTTGAACTGGGAGCTTGTCACCTATAACCTTCTTTAAACATGAAACATGGAAAACTGGGTGCACTCGGGGAGCTGCAGGAAGCTCCAATTTGTATGACCTAATACTAATTTTTGCAACACCTTGTATGGACCATAATACTTTGGTGATAATTTATTATCGTTCTTTAGTTTGATTGAGGGACATTTGTCTATATGGTTGTAGCCGTAGGAATACCCAGTCACCTATGTACGGACCATAATACTTCGGTGATAATTTATTATCCTTCTTGGCTTGCTTGAGGGACATTTGTTTGTATGGTTGTAGCCGTGGAAATACCCAGTCTACATCAACACTTCTTTCATTGCGATGTTTATCTGCTTCTTGTTTCATTCTATTATACGTCGTTGAGGTTATCCTCTAAGAGTTGGAGAACTTCTTGTTGATGCTCGTTGTGATCTTCCACTGCTTGAACCTTAGAATTTTCTCTTAAATATGAGGTGATGGACGGTGGATGATATCCATGAAGTGCCATAAATGGGGTCATTTTTGCTGCAGTATGGAAGGAAATGTTATACCACCATTCAGCTAGAGGCAACCATTTGACCCATTGTGTCTATTTATCTAATACAAAGCAATGGAGATATCCTTTCAAACATTTGTTCACTATCTCAGTTTGGCTATTAGATTGAGGATGATAAGATGAGCTATGAGCTAACTGAGTACCCAGACAAGAAATAATTCAGTCCAAAAATTTTCAGTGAACATGGGATCTTTGTCGCTTACAATAATCTTTGGGTTTCCATGTAGCTTTTGAATTGTTTCCATAAATGCAGTAGCAACTGTACTGGCTTTAAAAGGATGAGATAATGCACAAAAGTGTGCATACTTGGTAAGTCTATCAACTACCACCACGATGACACTCTTTCCTTCGGACTTGGGTAAACTTGTGATAAAATTGATTGAAACCTCATCCCAATGTTGACTTGGAATGGATAAAGGTTGTAATAGACCCGGGGTCTTAATTGTTTCAACTTTATTTTGTTGGCAAACCAAACATTCCGCCACAAACTTGTAAGGGAGAGGTGTGCAATTCCATAAGACCATTTGTTTGAGTTGGAAATTCTTACAGAGGTCTAAGCGACCTTTGTACCATAACAAATTTCTTTTCCATCTAAATGTATTAGAGGTACTGAGATCTTGTTGTAACTTTTGAACGAGTGCCCGCACTTCTTCGTCATTCTTCCTTTCATCCCTTGCTTCGTTTATTTAATCTGGTTGGATAATAGAAATGGCACAAAACAATGCTTTCACATACTCATCCTTTCTTGAGAGTGCATCTATAACAACATTTTGCTTCCGTTTTTTGTAGATGATTTCAAAGTCATAACCAAACATCTTTATGACCCATTTTTGCTGCTCTTTTGAAGATAATCTTTGTTCTAAAAAATATTTAAGACTATCATGATCTGTTTTTACCTTGAAGTGGCTTCCCATTAGGTAAGGTCGCCATTTCTTAAGTGCATGTAGTATTGCCAACATTTCCTTCTCATAAATAGCTTTGTGTAAATAATTTTATTTGATTGGACGACTTTTGAAAGAAATGGGTCTTTCTTCTTACATTAAAACAACACCAATTCCATTTCCAGAGGCAACACATTCCACAATAAGGTTCTTGTGAAGTCTGGCATAGCTAAGACTAATGCTTGGCACATTGCCTATTTAAGATGTTCAAAGGCCTTCGTTGCTTTTTCAGTCCAAAAATATGCATCTTTCTTCAATAGTGTTGTTGGAGGTGCTGCTATTCTTCCATAATTCTTAACAAACTTGCGATAATACCCTGTCAACCTAAGTTGCATGAAACGCCAAAACGTTTCAGAGTTTCTGAAATGAGTAAGTTTAGAAACGCCACTTCCCCCAAAAATGGAAACGTTGGCTGAAACATCATATATATATATAAATAAGTGAATAACACTTTATCTTGCAAGAAAAAAGGGATTAATACCCATAGATGACAATTTAAATAGAAAAACAAGTCTATATTAACTTTAGTAGATGATTACATGATGGTCAAGTTTCAACCGAGTTTCGACCAAGTTTCAGGTACGGGTATGGCCTGAAATGCCGAGTTCTTTGACGTTTCATGCAACATAGCCGTGAACCCAAGAAATCCTCGCATATGCTTTATGGATGTGGGGATTTTCCATTCCTTAATGCCTTTTGCTAGGGTCTACCTTAACACCTTCATGAGATACACTATGACCCAGATATTCCACCTATGACCCAGATATTCTACCTCGTGTACTCCCAAGAAACATTTGGAGGTTTTTGCATATAATTGTTTCTCCAATAGTTTGAGCACCCTGTCAACATGTTGAACATGATCCTTCCAAGACTTGCTATAGATTAGTATATCATCAAAAAATATTAACACAAATTTTTTAAGGAGGGTTTGAAAATGGAATTCATCAAACCTTGAAATGTAGAAGGTGCATTAGTAAGGCCAAAAGGCATGACGAAAAATTCATAATGACCCTCATGAGTTCTAAACGCTGTTTTCAAAATGTCTTCAATCTTCATTCTGATTTGATGATATCCTGAACGAAGATCTAACATGGTGAAGTAAATTGATCTATGCAATTCATCCAATAATTCATCAATGACAGGAATGAGAAATTTATCTTTAATAGTGAGCTTGTTGAGATCCCTATAATCCGGACACATGCGCCATGATCCATCCTTTTTGTGCACCAATACTACTGGAGCAGAGAATGAACTTTCACTATGTTGAATTATACCAGCCTCTAGTATTTCTGCAACCATACGTTCAATTTCACTCTTTTGGGCATAGGGATATTTGTAAGGCCTGATGTTTGGAGGAACACTTCATGGAATCAAATGAATAACATGAATCATGATCACGAATAGGTGGGAGTCCTTTGGAAGTCTCAAATACCTTGGAATGATTGTCCAAGACTTTTTGGAGATCTGGAGAAATAGAAGATTTCAATGTGGGAACCTCTAGTGAACATAATTGTGCAATTGCACCTCGTTGTTCTTTCTTTAGAAGCTGTCATGACGTTAGAGCTGATTATCTTTCCCAATTTCCTCGTGATACCCCCTAATTCAACTTCCTTTCCTTCCGAAACAAATTTCAAGAAAAATTCTTGAAAATTCAAAGCTATCGTATCAAAAATTGTAGCCATTGGACTCCTAGTACAACATCAACACCACTCATTGAAATGGAAAACATTGGACTATTCAATGCATATTCTCCCATAGATATCTTGATATTATGGCACTTTCCAGAGCAATATATCGTTCCCACATTTGCAACCATCACTTGATACTCTGGTGCTTGATATAGGAAGCAATTCAATTCCTTGGCTATCTTACAATGAATAAAATTATGGGTACTGCTCGAATCAATCAACGCTATTACCTTTTTCTTCTTGATATGTCCTTCTATCTTGAGAGTTTGAGGAGTGGTAATTTCGACCAATGCATTACAAGATATGGTCGGATTCATTTCTTCTTTCTCTAGGGTTTGTTCCTGGTGTATATCCTCTTCTTTTGACGTTTCTTGTTCTTTTTCTTCCTCCTCTTCACAATCTATGTAAAATAATTTCTTCTCAGCACACTTATGACCTTTAGTGTATTTGCTATCAGAACTGTAACAAAGCCCTTTTGCTCTTTTTTCTTCCAAGGGTTGTGGTGTCAACCTTGTAGGTTGTGGAAGGCTAAGGGAAACAACACTTCCATCTTTATAGTTGTGAGTGGTAGGCTTATTTGTTACCATAATTTTGCTTTCAATTTTTCTTGCCAACTTGAATGACTTCTCCAATGAATTAGGTTCCCAAAGACAAACCTCATGCTGGATGTTATCCTTTAATGTCCCTATGAACACATCAATCTTGTGTTCATCTAGAATATCTTTTACCCTTATATTCAATTTTTGGAAGTCCTCAATGTGCTCCACCATTGAACCCTTTTGTTTGAGATTTATCAATTGGCTAACAAAAATGTTACTTTTTTGTATCCTCATAATGGGCTATCATTTCTTCTGTAAAAATTGCCCGAGTGACAATTTGTTTACGAGAGCAAAGCCATCGATACCATACAAACTAATTGGGTTCCAAATATAAAGTTGCAATGTGTACGTTTTGTCTGTTTTGCATATTATGGAGATCAAGATATTGCTCCATCTGTTGTATCCATGTTACGAGATCCTTGCCATCAAACTTCCTCATATCGATGTTTGGAACATGGTGGGTCTTCAATCCAACGTTAGAGTCTATAAAATCATGATTAACATTTCTTTTTGTCTCATCATGAGTTTCCTTTACTACCTTTTTGCCATTAGTAAGCATTTCTTGTAGCAACTTTGTCTATCTTCAAAATTTCCATTTTTCCTTTAAGTTTTGCTTCTATATCACCCATCTTAGCTTCCATGCCTTTCTTTAAACCATCCATCTTATTTTATGTTACTTTTTGTGAGAGTGAAATTTGTTGCACTTGGTCTCGTAATTTTGATATATCATGTTGCATTTCTTCCTCTTCTTCATGAGTCATCGTAGAGCTTTCAGGTTGCTTACTAGGTGTTTCCATTTTCTTTCTTCAGGGCATCAATTAATGATAATTATGCTTCACTATGTCCTTTGAATTCCTTCAAACTAATTTTTCAAACCAAACTTATGCAAAATTTTAAAAATACTACACATCTTTTTTGTCTTTGTAGGAGCTAGATATTGAATATGTTGTATCTCTGTAGTTTCGGATCTCCAAGGTTTGAAATTTTGTCCTGTGGTAGCCCTATGAGTTCTGGTTCCAACCCCACAAGTCTGATCATGATTGGATTCTCCAAGAAAGAGTTATTCCAAATCTCCCACGATGACTTGATTATAGATTGGTTCAGTAAAGCGAACTTGTACGAAGTGCCATGTATCACTGTTTTGACCTTCGGACCTAAAAACGATACACAAAAAACTGCAGTGCGTCCTCTTTCTGTACCTTTTTACGAAATTTCAATCTGATGCTCAGAGAGAAAGTTATGATGATTTTCCCTAGGTCAACTGTTTGAGATATAATTCGGGATCCTGTAAAAACGCTAATTTCCTTGGATCATATCTCCAAAAATATAGCAAGACAAGATCTCAAATTTATTTCAGAGGTTCATGAAGATTTCGGCTCAAATGGGTTTTTATTTCAGCGTCTGAAACGTCGTAGAAAAAAGTTATAGCGAAAATGTCACGATGCCTTGTTTGAAGCAACGAAACCCTAGAATCCAAAGTTTCGATACCAATTGTTATGCAACCAACTCACACAATAGAAGAAAAGATAGATCAACGACTTCAAAATCAGCCTCTTCGAGGGGCAACCTCATTTACATTACACAAATGAACAATTCTTGGATGATACAATTGACAAGACCTCATTTCTATATATAGGAGTCTAAGGGGTCACAATATAATTAGAGCCGACATAACAATAATAATGTAAGGGCACAACAATAACAATAGTGGGCTTCTATGGGGCACAATAATAACAATTTGGGGACAACATGGGCACAGCGATAACAATAAGGGGTTACAATGACAATAATAATAAGGTAATACACTAGTATTATAGTGACCTAACGCAGTGAGGTTTTCTGACAACTGAAATCTGTAAGGTGACCGTTTTTTAGTTTAGTTTGGCTATCTATTGTACTAGATAGTTTTTAAAATCTTCCTGGAATCTGTAGATGATTCAGGCACTTCTTTAAAACTTTCTGATGTCATCTCTTTTCATTAACAAGTTTTGTTCATCCTGGGACGTGCAATTTCTTCAAGCAGTACTTTTGGACAGGGGGTATCTTTGAGGTTCAAAGTGTTATATAGGTTCCTAACTTTAGAGGGAGGGGAAAGGATTCATAAGTGCTTAATTCTGCTTGTGTTAACCTCAATTTCTGCCTTGGCCATCTATGTTGGTATCTAAGGGTTTGGTATATTATGATACATTTTTTTTATTTTAGATTGGAATGTAATGTGAGTGATGTTGATGCTTGTCTATTTTTGATTATTGCATTATACTATATCTTTGTTTCAGGATTCTACAAGATGGCAAGAGATTCTTCAGTTATCAATGTCACCTCAAGCTTTGGCAACACTTGGCAAGTAAGTTCGACATCTCCAAAATTATATCAAATTTGCTGTTTTCTGGTTGTATGTTCGTGCAGTCTTGCCGTTGAGTTTATAATAGTGTTATGTTGATTGGATCATGGTCAATACAGCATTGTATGGACCAAAAGCCTGAGAAGATTATTCCACCTTGTGGAGCGTTGCTATATGCACCGTGAGCCTGTGCTTCTTGTTGGTGAAACTGGAGCTGGAAAAACGACAGTTTGTCAATTACTGAGCCTTGTTTCGGATCGCTATTTGCACATGATAAACTGTCATCAGCACACTGAGTCATCAGACTTTCTTGGGGTAAACCACATACAAAATTTATCTGTTTCCCTTTTAGATAATTCTTGATAATAAATTTTATGCATTATAATATAATTTTAGTGATCATAGCATGTAAACAAAATTAGTGATTCAAAACTCTTGTGCTTGGAAAGGTCTGATCCATTTTTTTGGTAGGGATTCCGGCCAGTGCGTGATAGGAACAGTATTGCAGGCAACTTTCAAGATAAAGTCCAAAAATTTATGGCATCACAATTGTTTTCTCAGTTTCATAAAGGGGAAGTATGTAGTTGTTTGGCCCATGCTTATGATATTTATTTTTGTTATTCATTGTAACTTTGATTGCCCTGGAGGTTGCTGGCTGTTCTCTTAATCAGAGTCCTTTCTTGTCGACTACTACAGGCTTTATCTTCAAAGATTGATAATGCTGCTGTCACACTGGGTACCATTAGGCAGGTTTTGAATGACATTAGGTCAACTTGTATATCAGAAGATGATTGCGGACAACTGAAGCTTCATGGTACAACAAAAGATGGAATACATGATCTCGAGCAGGTTGAACAGGAACTGATTCTGTTGCAAAAATATTGGCAATCCTTGTTTCTGTGGCATGATGGGCCCCTTGTGCAAGCAATGAAGAATGGCCATTTCATCCTCATTGATGAAATATCTCTTGCTGATGATAGTGTTCTGGAAAGGTTGAACAGTGTTCTAGAGCCTAGTCAGATCTTGGTAAGATGAAGCTTCACTTCCTGTCCATTTTTTACCCTCGTAAAGTTGAGTACTCTTCATTTTTAATAAGGAAAACCTCATGGAATGCCCCCTTCTAATCCAGAATATCTTGGTGGAGGTCATGTCAACTGCCAACCACAATAGTGGCTGGTAACACCAAGAGATTCGACCTTATGAAGTGTACTGTATGTCCTTCCCCTCGGCAGCATGTCTTGGGTGGATGGTTCAACCGATTTAGCTATCCCTTGTGCCTCAAGTCTAGCACTCTTCTTATGGAAGAAGCCTTTCAAGAATAAATTTACATGCAATTTTTCTGTTTTGCTGTTGACATTTCAGATGCTTTCTGTATCTTTACAAGTTTATCTATCTCTACCTTTTTTTCCGCAACTTTTGCAGTTTGATGCTATCTTAACCGACTGTTGTTTTAAATCTAAATGTTTAATAAAACCTTTGTTAGCTTTATTTGTCTTGAATTCATGATATGGACGGCAAGAGGATCAAAGATGAGGAGAACTGGACAAAACATTATTCTGATAATGCCTGCCAACCTAGTTATTTTTTGTTGTTTTTAATTGTTGATTTTTATTTCTAATTATCCATTCTCTTAAAACATGAATAGTTGAGCCATCGTAATTAAAAGAATGATTATGATTATACTATATCAATGTTAATAAAGATTTTGGTCGGAGTTTCCTCTTCAAACATGACTGTCCTGAAGATAAACTAGTCTCTCTTGGTTTGAAATGTTGACACTAAACCTGACACGTGGTATTTCCCCTGAAAATATGGATGATGATATTAAATTATTGATAACAACAAAAACATGAAATCTGAAACAGTTATATGACAGTATAGCTTGCTTTGAGAATCAAAGATTGTATTCTTGGAACTCTGGCAGCATGCCCAATGGAGAACAACTCTCTAAAGTAGACAGGGCAGTGTTGAATGAGAAAGCCACCTAGACTTTCAAGTGTGCAAAAATCTTACATGCAGTCATTTACGTCTTGGAATTTGCCGCTGACACACAAATGACTCTTTTCCATTCAATCTCAATGTTGGATGGTTCTCGGTTTCTACTGGGTGGATGGTTCCCTTCTAAAGGATCACGTAGAGGTTAAAGGCATGTTTGGATTTCATTTTCAAAATTTTCTCTACATAGGTTATGGCTGATCATGGGCTGGTTGCCATCAATGAATATTTTAGGGTTGTCCAACACAAGGTCTCTAGTTGAGACCAAGATAGGTTGGAAAATGACTTCTCGAAAGATAAGTTTTTTTCAGCTCACGGCTTCATCAAGAATGGTAAGTCACTGGGGTTGGATGGCTCTCCTTGTGAGTTTTACAAGGCCACGTGGTGTTGAAAGTTGTAACTAGGTTCGATCTTCATAATTGTCATTTGCATTATGTATTTATATATTTTATGTAAAAAATAAAAAATAAAAAAGAAATTTTATTTTTCAAGCATGGGTTTCATGCTCAAGTCAAATTATTATTTTAGATAAGCATGTTCTTCATGCTTCTAGGATTTATTGAGTCAATGAGTCAAAGTCCTATTTGGACCTGTTGTAAAGAAAGAGGAAAATGGATTTTCTAATTGTTATTTGGGTCAAAACTGCCTCTAAATGCCATGTCAGCCTACCTGTTAAGACGGCCCTGCCCCAAAGGACATGTCTATTCAAACCCTTTGGACAAGTATAAATAGAAGGAAATTGGAGCCGATTTTGGACACACAATTTTGCATTGATTGGTTCTGAAATATTGCAGAAGAAGGAAGGAGGCTGAAATCTGATGTTGACAAGTGAAGAAGGGTTTCTCTCAAGCTCAAATGTGTGGAAGTTCTCGCTCGATACATCTCTTGCTGAAGGCTCATTTCTGATGCTGTACATATTGCTGGTCTCTTGCTGTTGATGGGTTTGCGGGGCAAAAGGAGGGTTTGACTAGGCATCTAGAAGGTTGGAGTCTTTATTGTCATGGGTCTTGGATATCTCACTTTGATCTGACTCTAGAAGGAGAAATTTTTTCTAGGTTTTCCCCTTGGAGGGGTTTTTCCCTGGCTTGGAGCCTATATCTCGTGTTCACTGTTTTCTTATGATCTTCATGTTTATGTTTTGGTAATTGTTTGATGAAAGAAGGACATAATAAAGATAGTAAGAAGCCAACAACTTTCACAAGCAATTACCAATGAAAGAGAAATCTAACCTAATTTGCAAGCCTCCCAATTTCTCAACATGTGGGACATGATCGAGGATGATTTTTGTTTGACAGTTAAGGAATTTTCTGATGTAATGTTGTTTGAATCTTTTAAGGTCTCATCAATCTCATTTCGAAGAAGACAACTAGGGACACCATTGGTGTTGGAGGCCTATTACCTTGATTAGTAAAACAATGGCCTTACAGATTTATTTAGTTGCACTGGAGGTTGTCAAATAGGAACATACATTGTAATCTTGACTTGGGAAGCCTTGGAGTAAGCACAAGAGACTAGGCAACAATTCCTCTTCTTGAGGGTTGATTTTGATAAGGCATATAATTAAAATAGATTAGATGTTGACTTTTTGGACCATAGTTCCTGGCCATGGTTAACATATTGTTTTTCAATGTGTCCACATTTGTTTCAGCTAAGAAGTTATTGTCCTTTGGATTTTATTGCATCAATCTATTCGACAAGGGGACGCCTTGGCCTCTTGTATGTTTTCTTTGCAAATTCCTTTGGGTATTTGTTTGAGGTTGCTTGTATTCAAGGGAAAGTGTCAAATATCTTGCTTCCTGATGGGTTAGAGATGGTGAACAACCACTTTGTGGATGACTCTCCTCTTTCTATGGTGGAGTGAAGTTCCGTAGATAGTTCCTAGGATTGCTTGGATGTTTTTGTTTAGCATTAAGCGTTGTTCTCAATGAGCACAAGATGGACATTTGGTTGATAGGGTTGGAATTTCCACCTAATTGGGTTTTTGTTGCTTGGACTTATACTAGGCTAGGGGTGACTGTAAGATATCTAGGCATACCATTTGGAGTGGGCTCTTGTTGGTGTCTTTGTCGGATTGGTGTCTTTAGAGACTTAAGCTTCATGTTTGACATCATAAGGACCTCCTCCTATTTTCCAAGAAGTTGATAATGGTTGGGTAGATCCTCCAGGGCTCATATGTTTATTATGGATCTTGTTGGTTGCTTGGTAGGGCTCCATTTTGGTGCTTGGAAGAACTTCTAGGTTCATTATTTTGGTTGAAATATGGTGGAGAGAAAGGTCTTCCTTTGGTTCCCTAGGGTGTGTGCATTATGCCCAAGCTTGGGTTGATTAATGTTGCAACCTAGGATAGTATTCTCATGGCCAAGTGGGTTGTGTTGTGTTTAGAGGGGCTTGCTCCTTCGAAGGTTCTATTTAGACATCCATTGATGACTTTGTAGCATGTTGGCAAGATCTAGTGGGTGGATGACTTGTGGGATATTATTTCTTCCCCATGCTTGTTTTAGGCTTTGGACTTGATTATTGTCAGGAGTATCTGAACAATGTGGATTCAGATGGAATTTAGAGCACAATAGGGAGGTTGGGATTGAGCAAGATGTCCCATTTGGAGTTGGATGTCTAAGGGTACTTGCGTTATATAGTTGTCGTGCATCTAGGCTCATTGCCTAAGAAAGAAAGACATCTTCTTTTGGGAAGTTTTGTGTGCTACAATAGCACACTCCTCGAAAGATTGGCATGCCTTGTGCTTTTGGGAAGATTTATGTGCTACAATAGCACACTCCTCGAAAGATTGGCATGCCTTGGCACATGAGTATCATCTTTTTCCATCAAATTGACACATGCTTTTGGATCTAGTTGGGCTCATCCCATTGGAGGACATGTTTAAAGAATGTTGTGATGTTGGCACCATATTGGAGGTATTAAGGTGGAGTTTTGGTTGGCCGTTGTAGCAAAATATGATTTGTGATGGATGTATATTTTGGCATCAACATTATTAATTAAATGCTGATTTTAATAATGTGAGATGGATTTTCGTTGGTCGAGAAGACAGGTGGGCATGTAGATTATGTTGAAATTTCACTTACACCCTAGGTTTGAGCTATGGCTAGCCTTTGTTGAATTTTTGAAGCTAAGGTCAGTCTTCATAATATGTTTTAGCTTTCCTGATAAAAGAAAATGATAAATATGAAAGTGACTTTCAAGTCGGCTTCAAGAGAGGGAAAATGAATTTTAAAATCCAAATTATTCTTGCCTCCAAAATCAAGTCGGCCAACCCCAAAGGTTCAAGTCAACCTGACCCTTTAACACACCTATTCGGGCTCATTGATTTACTATATAAAGGCATTCGACTTCCTCCTCAAAGAACACAATTCAGATGACCATCTCTTATTGTCTTTGTTCACCCGTGCGAGAATAAGAGGATGAATCTGGGGCAGACTAGAAGGACGAATCTGAAGCAGATAGAAATTTTAGGAGGCCGAATTTGTCTCTGTTTGACTAGGTTTGGTTATTGGTTAGTTTGACTTTTTTTTGATTGGGAAATCATATTTTATCTCTTGTTGAATTGGACTATTTCTCTAAGGGAAAGATTGTTGGTTTTTTCCCTGTTAGGGTTTTCTCAGGATAAATTTTGTGTCTCTTGTGTTTCCTGTCTCTTTATGATCCTATTGGCTTTATTGTTTTCTTTGTTGAAGATTTTCTATGTATAATTGTCTAATGATGAATGTGACACAAGTTAAACTAGTGAAAAAATCACTGAAAGTATATATCAATCTAGGAAATCATGAGAAATCAACACAGTACCATAGTGAGGTAAATGAAAAGCCATTGAAATCGGTCCAAGAAGAGAAGCCTAGTATTTGAAAATCCTGTCTATAAGGTCAAGGGTTCTGTGTGATAAGAGGCACTAACAACATTTCAATTGTATTGAAACTTTTGTTATTCATTTATTGTTTTGTTTCTCAATTAGTCACAGGAACATGAGTTTTGGACACAACTTCAAGATGTTAATCTCAAACGGTTTATATTGTTATGTTGTATATACAATCCGCATTCGATGGCTTTTGTATTAGTCAATTGCCATTTGGTGTAGCGACAGTCTGAAATTAAGGGAACACATGGTAAATTATGATCTAACGAAGCCATGATAATAAGAGTGCAAGCCATTTTCGTGTGCGTGGTCATATTGTTGATAGCAATATAATACATTTCTCATTGTTCTGGTACAATTTGTAGAAGGTCTGTGATCACATAGCAAAATTAATATATATAAATGAATATCACATTGGTCGAGTGCGTTGTCTAAGGTCATGTGGAGGAACTCGTTACATGTTGCAAACCTCACGACACATTTTTTTTTGTGATTTCTTGTTTCATTCTAATTTGACGAAAGTACTTGGTCCTAGTCAAACAATCTATTGGTCGAATGACTAGGTTCAAGAGCAATAGAAAATGCTTTAATTCTGTGGTTGAGTTTGCGTGATTAACGATTCTGCTTTTGGTTACAACTCAAGTGATTCATCGCAGAGTTTTCTTTGAGCCTGTAACAAAGGTTCTTCATTTAGTTGCAGATCTTTTCCTTTGATCACAAAAGAAGGTATATAGTTTGAATGGATACGTAGTGTTGTGTCTTTGATTTGTGTTGGTATGGTGAAAGTCTGGTGTTACAAATATAATTTATATCTATGTTGCGGGGCAGCGCTCCCTCCCCTCCTCGATCCCGCTCCCAATCCGCGCTCTGGGCGGGAGCGGGTCGGGAGCGTGCTCCCGAAATCGCTCCTGAAATGGGAGCGATTTGGGAGCGCGCTCCCAAAATTTTTTTTCGCTCCCTGCGTTTTTGGGAGCGATTTCGAGAGCGTTTTTCCTTTTTTGCAATTTTTTTTTTTGTAGTAATGTTTGAAATGCAATTTTTTTTGAAAGAAACAATTAATTTTTGAGTGGGGCAGCTTAATGATCAAGTCTAGGCCCTAGTATTGATATGCTATTCATGGTAATGTTAAATTCTTAAAGTAAAAGTGACATTCTCCTTAATATTCATTTTCATCGTCGAGGCTCAATACATGTTGTTAGTATGGCCTCATGTGAACCTGTTTGGTTGAGGTAGCTCTTTAGTGAGCTATTTAGGCATGTGTTGGATACCACCGTAATCTATTGCGACAACCAAAGTGGGATTCGTCTTTCTGAGAATCCCATGTTTCATCACCCTTCAAAGCATATTAATATCAGGTACCACTTTATCTAGGATATGGTACAAAGGGGAGCAATAAGGCTCCATCATATTGGGATTGATGATCAGGTCGCAGATACACTTACGAAGCCCCTGGAGAAGGTCAAATTCTTAACCTTCCGTGAACGACTTGGAGTCGTGGAGAGACCCTCTTATGATGGTCCAGTATCAGATGGATGTTGAGCTGTCGAAGCTCCGGGGGACTTGAGGTACTTCTTGAAGCAATGAGTGACCATAGGGTGAATGGTTTACCTTCCCCTAGTAGTGCGCGATGTACAAGGTGAGTGGTTCACCTGCCCCTATGATACCCCATGTTGAGATATGCATAGGATGAGTGCTTCACCTTCTCCTATGGCATATGAGCAGGATGAGTGGTTCACCTTCTCCTGTCAGTACATCCTACCCATGAAGTTTGAGACTCATGGGAAGTACCTCCATCTGGCCAATGAGTGGGGAAATGAGGATAGGGACCATATTACTATCGATGGACGCATCGTGTACCATCGTACTCCCTATGCTAGGATGTTTGATATTGATCTAGGATCAATGGAAACTGACTCTGGGTCAATTAAGAGTGGTATGACACTCTTGCTTATTGGAGACTAACTTCGGGTCAGTGGAGAATGGTATGGTACATTCTCTATCATTTCTTCTTTCTTCATGGTTCAGCAGAGCAGAAGAGAGACAAGGATGGTATAGATTGTCAAACAGTTTGACACATAGTTGCAGGCGAGCCCCCCGCCCCCCCTCGATCCCGCTCCCAATCCACGCTCCAGGCAGGAGCAACTCGGGAGCGGGTCGAGAGTGCGCTCCCTAAAAAAAATTTCGCTCCCTGCCTTTTCGGGCGTTTTTTCCTTTTTTGGATTTTTTTCTTTTGTAGCAATGTTTGAAATGCAATTTTTTTTGAAAGAAATAAATAATTTTTGAGTGGGGCAGCTTAATGATCAAGTCTAGGCCCTAGTATTGATATGCTATTCATGGTAATGTTAAATTCTTAAAGTAAAAGTGACATTCTCCTTAATATTCATTTTCATCCTTTTACTTAAATTTTTAACATTACCATGAAATGACTCAGGATGTTTGAGAGAGGTTTCGGCCTCACTGGATTTCATATGGAGAAAGTAGAATTTTAGATTTCATTCAAAATCTAGCAGACTTATCAGTTTTTCAGGATTTCAGGATTGGGGGATTGCAATGTTTCCATTGATTTTTGTCATGTATTAGGGTATGGAACTTGTATTTAATCAAGAACACCAATCCCTCTATGTACCTTGATGTTAGTGACATTGTTTGTCGAACTCCTCTATCATGACCCTCCTAAAAATGTACGCATCACTCAAACAAAATCTTGACTTGACATGCTATGCTTGTTCTATCTTATGTTAATGCTTAGAGGGTGATATTAATGACAAGGATCCCTACAGATACAGAGGTAATGACAAAGATACCTCTAGATATTAATGCTTAGAGGGTGATATTAATGACAAAGATCTTGTTTTCCAACAAGACTAAAAAATTAGACATTTCTTCGTGGTGGCAAGAGCCCAAGCATAAGAAATAGATAATAATTTTACTTCTCTATTCTAGTTTCTTCTAGTAGCTTTTATAGCTATTGACTCTTTCATATTTTATTAATGATTATTTTCTTAAACAATATATGACAATTTAAGTTTGAAGTTGGCAATTATAACTCATTAGTAATGAATTATGAATATGATGCTTCATGAAAGTTGAAAGTTGTTTCATTTCATTTCATTTTATAACATTTCATTTCATGTTAGATATTATTTGTTGTAATGGTTACACTTAGCTTACAAGTACAACTTTGGTGATCAATAATGATAAATGTTATATATTGAATTTTGAAAGCTTGAAACTTTAAGATTGATGAATCATGAGACTCAATATGTTGTATGCTACTATGTTACTAACTTGTGGACGTGGTTGATGAAGATGATAACTTCTAGATGATTGTTGTTGTATGGTTCAATCTATGTTTTTTATATCTAATTAATTATTCTACATGTTTTTGTTGGCATATATGTATCAAAATGTAAAAAATATATACAATATATATATTATATAAAAAACGCTCCGGGATTTGCTCCCAAACCGGGAGCTTCTGAAAATGTCACTCCCGCTCCCGTTTTCGCTCCCGCTCTCCGCTCCCACTCCCAAGTAGCATTGATTTATATAAAAATAAAATAAATATAAGTGAATAAATAATAATCATAATTATAGTTAATTAATGATTAGTTAATGAAGAGGCATGGCTCTAAAGGATGTGCCCAGTCATGAAGAGGCACTTGCCTAGGTATATAAGCATGCCCTCATTGTAACATTCAGTGATCCTTGTACTATCATATTATTAATAAAAAATATTACTTACAATACATTTGTGTATTCTACAATTTAAAGCACAAACAACTCTAAGTATTGTTGCTTCAGTGGTATTAGAGCCATTCGAGCCTTTGGACGTTATCCACAACACAAATATTCCATTAAGTTTAGGTGCTGAAATCATGGAATAAAGTGAATATCATAAATCTTAACTGTTGTATGAAATTGGAGAAGCATTACAACAACTAAAACAAATAAAAAGATTATTTGCAATATCAACAAAACATCTTGAAGCATGTGCAACATGTCTAATGGAAGTTGAAATTGACATGAAAAGAACTAACAATGAAGAATGTTCTCACATGGAAAAAGATTTTGAACATGTTGGATTAGGAAATCCTCAAGGAGACATAGATAAGACTATTGAAGGAGATGACAAATTGATGTTGCAAGCCAGGAAATCGTGGATTCTGATCTAGTTAAGTCAATTTCCAATACAGTCAATTTGCAGCAGACAAAGGAGGAAAATACAGTGCATGATTTGTCTAGCAGTAGCTGTCATGACACGTCATTTTAAACATTTTGAGAGTGTAAAGTATCTTAGGTATCACTTTATTGAAACAAGCCAACATATAGAAGAGGAGGATGAAATTAATAAAAATACATCACGTTAAGATGTAGAAGTTGTAAATGAGATTGAATCAGAAGAAATATAGTGTGAAGTCACTCTTCAACTAGAGCTAAATATGTGTAGAATTTCCAATCAAGAACATGTATCTTCAACGATTAAGGCTAAACTACATAACCATCTAGTTTCAAAGTCTGAAGCTTTGGCTTCTCAAAATGAAAATTCTAATGCACTGAACAAATATTCTGAAATCAACCATGTAAGTTATAGGGATGAAATATTGAAATATAGAAAATATGAAGGCTACCACATGACATGGAAACTTGAAATACCAATCCCCATTTAAGAGAGTGGAACGAGCAGTCAGCAAGACAGCTGCAGAGATGGAATGCACATGCATAGAGGTACTGGTAATGGGTAGTCTAAGGGTCCTTTTGTGACAGTGAAAGTGATGAAGCTGAAAAGAAGAACTCAAGCCATAATTACAACAATGTTTATCTGCTACATCGGAGAAAATTTAGCTCAAATCTTATAGTTCCCAATCGATTTAAGCAAATGAATTTATTTCATGACTTTCACTAATTTGATATTGAAACACATGTCAGGAAAGTTTGCATCAAGGATCACAATGTGTTTATAGAATCTGATATATCAGAATATGTGTTAATATTTGATAGAGAAATAAAAACAATGAATCTCACAAAAAGAACCTTTTGTGAAACGTTTTGCTACAACGAGCATGACAATTCCTTGATGATAGTTAAACATAGCTGAAGGTGGAAAAAAGGAGATTGAATTCCTACGTAGATCTGAGAATCAAATTCGTGGCATTCAAAGTTCAAGCGATATAATGAAGCATTCTGACATAGAATAATCAATGACGTCGAGCTTTCCACATTGCCTCTGTAAAAATGCTGTTGCTGACTTTAAAGCTAAAAAAAGGCCAGGTGGCCACCCGCATACTACTAAAGCCCTTAGTACTAAATGCTCGGCCAGAGTTAGAGCCCTCACCAAAGAAGTCATGTTGGATTCCACCTGGCATCCTTAAAGGAATGTTGCCTTTAAAAAGAAATGCCGAGGTGCCAGCCCTACCAGCGGCGACATGTGAACCGATGCCGAAAGTGCCAATGATGCAGAAAATGTGTCGTGGAAGGCAACGTAAGGGTATTTTACCCTTAGTGAACACAATTGAGTCAAAAAATGTCCTCGTCATTTCAGATGAACCAAAGATAATAAAACATGCTGGCAACAAACGTACTCAACATCAGCCACGAGAAAACTGCTACCTCCGCCGCAATTGTTGAGACATAGAATCGATTTATTTGAATTTGTAAAATTACCCAAATTTAAATTGGAATCCATATATCATCATCAACCTACAGTTGTCACAATGGCCAACAATGCTTCAATATTCTCCTTGACGAGAAGGGAACCTCAAGGTAGTCGATATCAGGGTGAGTGCAATAAAAGAGAACGTAGGGATGAACAAATTATTGCACATTCGGATCAAGATTCCTGTCTATTCGACACCTGAGGTGATAAATGTGCAAAAGCGCGAAGCACTTCCCTGAGAAATTCATTAAATGCAACTCACCCTTATTATTGAGATTAATGTAAGAAATAAAGAAAGAAAATTATTTTAACGTCCACGAGGCTAAAGATAGCCTACCGAACATATTGCTTCTTCATCTGGTTGATGTATTCAACCCTTTTCCTGTGAAGCTTCAAAATAAACAATCCCAGCTTCTCGAAAAACCCCTAACAAAATAGATTATCCCAAGAGCTAGCTGCCAAAATATCTGCATAATTTTCCCTGTTGTCTTTGAAGGCCTACTTTGGGTGCGCGGTCCTACTCCTTTATCCACAAATATTACTCTCTTTCCACTCATTGTACCCCATTCATCATTTCTCCCACCTGGGTCCACATTTCCATTCTGGGTTCGCATAGGGCTAGCCTCCGTATCCCCTTGCCCCTAGCTTGGGCCAGGCTTGGAATGATGCCCCAGAAGTTGAAGCAGCTAAAAGAAGAAGAAAAAAGCATAATTGGCCACATTTAACAGGAAATGTACCACAAAATGCAAAAGATGGCCGGGACAAAATAATTAGCACATGGGCAAAAGCAAATACATGAGCCCCCAATCCATGGTCATCACCCTGATTCCATAGGCCCTAGATGAGCGCCATTTATCATTAAGGAACCCATGATTGTCCCATCCCCTGGACGGCAATGAACTGCTCTACCTAAAAGGGAGTAACCACTGCTATATCTTACACATCATGCTCTTGTCCTTTGCGCCCCGAGCAGTTAATTAAAGAAAATTCATAAAAGGCAAAAGGCATATAAAGAAGGGTGGAAAAATAAAGGCCGGGGCTCCTCATGTACTATGATTGCTCCGTCCTACACATTACATGCCTAGGTGTGGGCTTCCCCTTATCTAGCTAACCCTATGCCCCAATATCTGGCCTAGAATTGCCCCTCTCATTCCCAACTCCATTGCACTTACTTATCACTTGCCACCCCCATTAGAGGGATGTACCTTGGACATACTATCCCCTTTAAGGGATGAAACCACCTAATAAGGTACTTGGTTAACTCCCTTTGGAGCTTGGAGACACTCGCACATGCCAAAGCCCACTACAGAAGGGCATGCCATTATGAAGTGCCCACTTTGTTATCCATGGTTTGTATACTCTTTTCCCAATTATTTTAATGACTGGTTGTATTGGAAGCCTAGGGGACACATTAGATCTTATGTAGGATTACAGGTTGTTTCCATTTGGGTTTGGTCTCCCTATACGGGATCCTAACCCTAGAGGACTACATTGGCACATATAGGGTGTGCATCAAGAGCCATTGGCCTCCACAACAACGGATAACAGTCCACGAATCTTCATCGATGCATAGAGACTACTAGCGATCCACTTTTGGGATGATGGTCATATGCTTGGTACATTATGCTCAACAGGCCCCCACAAGAGCCCCACACACTTGGCAGGTGTCCCACGACTTGTACGATGTCATGGCAACATTCATTCCACCACTCAGACCCTTGCAGAGGATCTACATGCATCTCCAATTCATATGGAGACCCATGGGGTCATTTATGTGCCCTCAGATCCACTGGGAGCACCATAGGTCTGCTACTTGGAGAACAAGAGACCACCCCCTTGTCCATCATATTCTGAGGAATTTATTCCTCGGTATGGCACTTCAGGACATTATTAGGCCTTTGGAGGGGCCCCTGACGTGTACGTATTATTATTTGGCCCCTTTGTGAGGCTTATTTTTACACTTCTGAGCTAGTTTGGTGGGCTTGTCACCAATAGGGGTTTTATTTGTACATTATTTTATCATTAGGGGCTAATGTAGGCCCATAGGCTAATTCGAACTCCTTAGGAGGCTATATCTTGATGTTAGATTACATTCATTTGGATCATCATCACATGACTTGGGATCTCTCTAATCATAGAGAACTTCACATTTTTTCCTTGGAGAACATTTTTGTAGATGGATGAATTTTAACGTATGGATTTGCGCTATTTTTCTTGTCTTGGAGCTTTGTCTTGCAAACAAAATGCTGGTTGGATATATTCTATAACGTTGTAAGTAAACTTTGACGTTGTTATTCTTCTTGCCGCATATTGCTAAAATTAGGGCTATTTGCCGCATAATTGAAATGTGGAATTAACCATGTTTTAGCTAATTTAATGTATGGGCCAATGTTATATGAATGAAAAGTCCTAGAGATTATTTGTCTCGATAAGATTTCATCATTTGCTTTGAAGTATAAATGCTTGAAGGTCACTTTTCGTTTCTTTCTCTCAACATTGGATGAAGCCGTCTTTCTGGGCCTCCTTGATCAAGAAACCAGGTTCTTACTCATCATCATCCTTGACTCCATATGCCCAAGTGAATTAGGCATTGATCCCTCAAAAAGGGTTCATTTTAACCCTCTTTTTATCCCTTTCCCTTTTTCCCTAGGTCTTTAGCCCCATTAGGTCACCTAGGGCATCAATTTCCTGGGAGTTAACCCAAGGAAAATTTTCCATCTCTTACAGGCTACTGCGCTGGTGGGTCCCCTCACTCTCCTCCAAATTTGAGGCAATTCTATCTGTAGAATCTCTGGGAATCACAAGCTCTAGCTCTAGGATCAAATTTTGCCTAGGCATCCCTAAGGCTAGACCTCAACAGGATCAATTCAACCTTTCGAATAAATATTCTTGTTTGGTCCTTTCCTTTCACGTTGTCCAGGGTAGGAATATCATTGGTTGCTAGATTCCATCCCCGAACCTGGACTGGGTCCACTTGGCCCCGTGTGGTCCCACTTCTCAATAAAGATTATTTGTCAAGGACTATTTGGGAATCCAAGTTTCCCAAGGATTATAGGGATTGAGAACCTCGTCTATAAGCCTATTCCTTCTCCCTCAACCCTCCAATCCTCACCCCTTTACCCTTGGATGACCAAGTCGTTTTCTTAAAGAGCAAGCAAGTTCCATTCTTCACTCTATCCTTGGGAAAGGGTTGCCAGGGTCTCTTTCCATCTATCCATTGACATATACTTTACAAGTGATCCCTACACTACCGGGACTCCTCCCATCGATAAAAGTCTGTAAAGAGCAGGGAGGCTTAGCTGTGGTGAGAGTGGGCTAAGCCTCCACCGTTGCCCGTAACTTAGTAGTTGCTCTCTTAAGAACCCCTTTTTGGTCCCATGCTGGTTTGAGTGGTAACATTTTTGGCGCTGCAGCTAGGGACACGAAACGTGTGTTTTGTTCCCCATACAACATATTGACATATCATTATTGGCAACTCCATTGGAAGAACAAAGCCCTAATTCTTCATTGAACTTTAAGGTCGATGCTTGTAGGGTGAAGCAAGCATTTTTCTAGGCATCTTTAATTTCATACTACCGACTCTTACATATGTTTCATGTATACCTCAAATAGGTTGTCATTCTTTCGTAAATTTCCCGCTTTGGACATTGCTAGCATCCTTGGACAACCTAATCATGTCGTATGAAGGATGCTATGTGGGATGTCTGTGTTTGATGGTGATCCATTCTCTGCAGTTGACCACTTAGAAAGATTTAATGTGCATGCTTCAAGAGTGAAGGTTGTCCACCAAGATGTCCTTTTGTTGTTGTTCATGGGGTCACTTGGTGGTCATAACTCTTGGATGCATGATCACGGACCTAGTAGCATTTCATCTATTGAAGAGTTCGTTGAGGGATTTCTTAAGCATTTTCAAGTACTCCCTGCATTAAGCATCCAAGAGGAAGTTTTCATCGAGCATCATCAAGACACTGAGAATCTAGGTAATGAGCAAGAAGACTAGTCCTCCTTTGGTCCACATGATGAAAGTGATGATCTTGAGGACACATGTGCTGGGAAGGATGAATTTATGGAAAGTGAAATTGAGACCAACAGTGCCTTTCTCAAGGATATTACTCTCGATGAATCCTCTTTTGAAAACCTTGAGAGAGATGATCCCATTAACCCCTTGAAAGATGACATTGAAGATTATTTCCACATTGAAAAGGAGAAATGGGAAATTGTTGGTCCTCAATTTGATTGTGCTCCCATTTATGACACCGACAAGGAGGATGAGGATGAGATTGGTCTTCCCTTCCCCTCAGGCACTATTTATGATGACATACCCATTGATACCCTTGGGAAGGAGAATCTTCATTTGCCTTTGCATAAAGAGGGGCAGTTGGAAGTGATCAACTTTCCTTTTAAGAGAGACCTGATCTTTGATATTAAGGGAATTGATAAGGCTCCCACTTCTCCTGAGTATGATTCTATGTTCAAATCACTTGAGCCTTTAGATTATGACTTTGGGAAAGCACAACCCGTTGAATACAATACTTCTTTCTCTTTGTTTCCTATTGTTCATCATCTTGGTTCTTCATCAAATGATTCCCTCACCCGCAGTCATATGATCTCGAGTAACTGTGAGCCCTTTTCCCCTCTCGAGTATAGTGTCAAGGAAAAGCCCATCACTAATTATACTTTTCCCCCTTGGATGCACCCTCAGGGTTTTAATCACTCCATAGTCTCCCCTCTCTAGTGTAATCGTCATGTGCAACCTACTTGTGTTTCTCCATCTCGTCGACCTCTCTTTCCTGCCAATCATGACCCCATGAAGGCCATAAGCCATGACGTAAATAATAAGGATGATGGTGGAAGTGATATGACGAAGGTCGTCATCCATCGAAAGTTTATGAGCTTGGTTGTTGATATCTCTATATATTGGTGGCAAGAGAAGATCTCATGGACTAGATTACATCCTTTTCTCACATCTTCCCACATAATTATCCATGTGTGGGCATCATGTTTTCCCACCTCCCGCCCACAACGTCCTCTGTGTGTTTGGATTTGCATTCGCTTTAGGATTTGCTACATAAGTAGTCATACTAGCAGGCATATGTATATTGATACGATGATATGTTGGTTGCACTGGCTTTATTATTACACTTAGCATTAGCATTATCACATGCATCTTAAGGTAGGATGCATTGCATGATGATTTTTTAGAACTAACTACATATGATGTTTCTCATGATAGATTAGATTGCATTTAGGTTAAAAAAATGAATCTTTTATTTCTTGTTGGTTTATGGGCTAACATTAAGCATGGGTGATCATAAGACATCGTGAAAAACATGCTACCCCATGGCTTTGATCTTTGACATGTGTAGATAACAGGGCTACAGTGATCGAGAGATTGCTGGAGTTCTTATGACCTCTCGTTCGAGAGATCACGTCCTAGTTGGAGCCAGATGTTACCCACCACTTCGTGGGTGAACCGTGCTATCCCTAGGACAATTTTTTCTCCATGATGAACCTCAACCGACAACCAATACATGAGCTCTAACCCAATTCATGGTCATCACCCTGGGTCCATAGGCCCTATGTGAGCCTCCTTTATCATTCAGGAACCCATGATTGTCCCAACCCCTGGAGGGCAATGAACTGCCCTACCTAAAAGGGGGTAATCACTGCTATATCTTACACATCATGCTCTTGTCCTTTGAGCCTCGAGCAGTTAATTAAAGAAAATTCATAAAAGGCAAAAGGCATATAAAGAATGGTGAAAAAATCAAGGTCGGGACACCTCATGTACCAAGATTGCTCCCTCCTACACATTACATACCCAGGTGTGGGCTTCCCCTTATCTAGCTACTCCTATGCCCCAATATGTGGCCCAGGATTGCGCCTCTCATTCCCTACTCCATTGCACTTACTTATCACTTGCGACTCCCATTAGAGGGATGTACCTTGGACATACTTAAATTCAAAAAGAGTAAAGGGATCTCTACTTGAATGGTTCATGAGGCACAATACTTGCTAAGGTTTTGCAAATGGGGTAGCAAGCTAAGTGGGCTTGATTGTGGGGAAAACTCCACAGTTAAGCGTGCTTGAGCTAGAGGAGATCTGGGATGGGTGACCTCCTGGGAAGTCCTGGTTACCGGGTGCAAGCCTTGGAAGTGATGATTGATGCTATGTGATTCATTTCACTAGTTTCAATCCCACTTCTTCACCCCTGTGAGCATCACCCGATGCAATGAGTGCTAAGTGAACTATTCAAAAATCATGAGAAATTAGTCAGTTATGACTACCTCTCATGGAAATGGTCATACGTGAATGACTTACTTAACGCAGTTGAATCCCAAAAATGATATCTAATATAATGCACTGCGTAAACCCCCATACTTAAATTCAAAAAGAGTAAAGGGATCTCTACTTGAATGGTTCATGAGGCACAATACTTGCTAAGGTTTTGCAAATGGGGTAGCAAGCTAAGTGGGCTTGATTGTGGGGAAAACTCCATAGTTAAGCACGCTTGAGCCAGAGGAGATCTGGGATGGGTGACCTCCTGGGAAGTCCTGGTTACCGGGTGCAAGCCCCGGAAGTGATGATTGATGCTATGTGATTCATTTCACTAGTTTCAATCCCACTTATTCACCCCTGTGAGCATCACCCGTTGCAATGAGTGCTAAGTGAACTATTCAAAAATCATGAGAAATTAGTCAGTTATGACTACCTCTCATGGAAATGGTCATACGTGAATGACTTACTTAACGCAGTTGAATCCCAAAAATGATATCTAATACTATCCCCTTTAAGGGATGAAACCACCTAATAAGGTACTTGGTTAGCCCGCTTTGGAGCTTGGAGACACTAACACATGCCAAAGCCCACTACGAAAGGGTACGCCATTATGAAGTGCCCACTTTGTTATCCATGGTTTCTAAATTCTTTTACTCGATTATTTTAATGAATGGTTATACTGGAATCCGAGGGGACGCATTGGATCTTATGCAGGATTATAGGTGGTTTCCATTTGGGTTTGGTCTCCCTATACAGGATCCTAACCCCCAGAGGACTACATTGGCAATTCCCCTTATCTAGCTATCCCTATGCCCCAATATGTGGCCCAACATTGCGCCTCTCATTCCCTACTCCATTCCACTTACTTATCACTTGCAACCCCCATTAGAGGGATGTACCTTGGACGTACTAGCTCCTACAAGGGATGAAACCACCTAATAAGGTACTTGGTTAACCCTCTTTGGAGCTTGGAGACACTAGCACATGCCAAAGCCCACTATGGAAGGGTACACCATTATGAAGTGCCCACTTTGTTATCCATGGTTTCTAAATCTTTTACCCGATTATTTTAATGAATGGTTGTACTGGAAGCCTAGGGGACACATTGGATCTGATGCAGGATTACAAGTGGTTTCCATTTGGGTTTGGTCTCCCTATACAGGATCCTAACCCCTTGAGGACTACATTGGCACATATAGGGTGTGCATTGAGAGCCATTGGCCTCCACAACAACGTACAACACTCCACGGATCTTCATCGACGCTCAAAGACTACTAGCGATCCACTATTGGGATGATGGTGATATGCTTGGTACATGATGCTCAGCAGGCCCCCACAGGAGCCCCACACACTTGGCAGGTGTCCCAAGACTTGTACGATGTCATTAAAACATTCATTCCACCACTCGGACCCTTGTAGAGGATCTAGATTCTACAGGCATCTCAGATTCATATGGAGACTGATGGAGTCATTGATGTGCCCACAGACCCATTGGGAGCACCACAGGTCTACTACTTGGAGAACAAGGGGTCACCCCCTTGTCCATCATATTTCGAGGAATATATTCTTCAGTATGGCACTTCAGGACATTATTAGGCCTTTGGAGGGCCGCATGACATGTACATATTATTATTTGGCCCCTTCTGAGGCATATTTTTACACTTGTGAGCTAGTTTGGTGGGCTTGTCACCAATAGGGGTTTTATTTGCACATTATTTTATCATTAGGGGCTAATGTAGGCCCAAAGGCTAATTCGAGCTCCTTTGGAGGCTATATATTGATGTTAGATAGATACATTTGGATCATCACATGACATGCGATCTCTCTAATCATAGAGAACTTCGCATTTTTTCCTTGGAGGAGGCTATATATTGATGTTAGATAGATTCATTTGGATCATCACATGACATGCGATCTCTCTAATCATAGAGAACTTCACATTTTTTCCTTGGAGGATATTTTTTGAAGATGGATGAATTTTGACGTATGGATTTGGACTATTTTTCTTGTCTTGGAGCTTTGTCTTGCAAACAAAATGCTGGTTGGATATATTCTATAACGTTGTAAGTAAATTTTGACGTTGTTATTCTTGTTGTTGCATACTGCTAGAATTAGGGCTAGTTGCTACATAATTGAAATGTGGAATTAAGCATGTTTTAGTTACTTTAATGTATGGGCCAATGTTATATGAATGAAATGCGATAAACTTGCATCATTTGCTTTGAAGTATAAATGCTTGAAGGTCACTTTCCTTTTCTTTCTCTCAACATTGGATGAAGGTGACTTTCTGGGCCTTCTTCATCAAGAAACCAGGTTCTTACTCATCATCATCCTTGACTCTATATCCCCAAGTGAATCCGACATTGATCCCTCAAAAAGGGTGATCATTTTACCCCTCTTTTTACCCTTTTCCCTTTTTCCCTAGGTCTAGCCCCATTAGGTCACCTAGGGCATCAATTCCCTGGGAATTGACCAAAGGAAAAATTTCGATCTCGTACAGGCTACTATGCTAGTGGGTCCCCTTCCTCTCCTCCAGATTTGAGGCAATTCTAATTGTGGAATCTTCGAGAATCCCAAGCCCTACCTCTAGGATTGAATTTTTTCTAGGCATCCCCAAGGCTAGACGTCAACAGGATAAATTCACCTTTTGAAGTAAATATCCTTGTTTGGTCCTCTCCTTTCACCTTGTCCAGGATATGAACGTCATTGGTCGCTAGATTCCATCCCCGAACCTGGATTGGGTCCACTTGGCCCCGTGTCGTCCCACTTCTCAATAAAGATTATTTGTCAAGGACCATTTGGGAATCCAAGTTTCCCAAGGATTATTGGGATCGAGAACCTCATCTATAAGCCTATTCCTTCTCCCTCAACCCTCAACCCTCCAATCCTCACCCCTTTACCCTTGGATGACCAAGTCCCTTGCTTAAAGAGCAAGCAAGTTCCATTCTACACTCCATCCTTGGGAAAGGGTTTCCAGGGTTACTTTCCACCTATCCATTGACATATACTTTACAAGTGATCCCTACACTACTAGGACTTCTCCCATCTGTAAAAGTCCGTAAAGAGTAGGGAAACTTCGCTGTGGTGATAGTGGGCTAAGCCTCCACCATTGCCCTTAACATAGCAGTTGCCCTATTAGGAACCCCTTTTTGGTCCCCTTCTAGTTTGAGTGGTAACAGGCCTTAGCAATTATGTACCCTTCACTCAACCCAAAATCATAGATCAGGCATGTTAAGCTTTCTCTACCATATTAGAAGGTTTGGATTAGGCTGTTTGATCAAAATTAAGCAATGTTGACTAATATCCCTATAGAATTGAAGTAGAGGCAAAGGCTAGACAAGAGAAGAGGAATCTAGATTCTAGATGGTTGATGCTGGAATAATTAATTATTGATGTACAATGGATGTCATATCTATCTTGATTTATGTAAAAGTATGCATGTTTTCATGTCTTCTACAACTAATTTGGTATTTTAGATTTTTTTTAATATAAATGCAAATATATATATATATATATGACGCTTCTGAGACGCTTTTCTCTTCCTAAATTTTTGGGAAATGACGCTTCCGCATTGCCGCTTCATGGAACGTTGGCATGACTGACGTTCCGAAAAGTGTAGAAATTTAGAATACACCCATCTGCACAAGAAATCTGGACCCTTGCAGGTTCCATCAATAAATCACTGATGATTTGCTTCTCTATCATTACTTCTTATCTGCCTTATGATTCTGGCGTTAACTGGAGACTTGCAATGATTATATATGCCACTGGGTGCAAACCTCAAAAGATGGAATATACCTGTTCTCAAATATGATAGAATTATGCACCAGCCATATTCCCTCGGACATGGTAATAGGTAGTGGTCTATAAATTTTGAGCTCCCTTCTTCCATACCAATCTTGAAGACAGCTGTCCAAACACTCCTTCCAGAGAATGTCTATGACCAACTGATGAGACACTTCTTTCCAAATCTGCTGAGAAAACAGCAGATTGAAAAAATTGTGAGGTTGTTTGTGGACCTTTTCTGCACAGCAAGCATATGCCTGGGCTGTCCCTGTTTCTGTTTTGTAGCATTACCTAGGTAAGAACTTTATTTGTTAAAATAAGCCACATGAAATTCCTTGACTTCAGGGGAGTCTTGTTCTATCAAGTCTTTGCCCACCACCATTTCATATGCTGATAAATATTGGTCTGCACTCTGTAGTGCCTTATAACCCAGTTTAACAGTATAAAGCCTTCCTTCCTCCCTCCTAGACCAAACTAAATCATCTGAAGCTGCTTTCAATCTGATGTGGGTTCTGTGCATTTCTGTTTGAAAGGTGTGCCAAACATGTTCATTGTGATCAGTAGTGAAAGGCTCCCCAAATAAATTGAAAGTAGATCTGCAGTGCCCTGAAAGTATTGAATGAAGGAAGGATGAAGAAAACCCCCAGGGCCACATCCCACTATGGCAAATGCACTGATCCATATCTGGGTTCCATCCTCAACTATCCAAGCAGGATGAGGACCATTTAAAGAGAAAGCTATAGTCACTGCTTTATTTTGATTGGAAACTTTGGTTATAATTTTCTCACCACTTCTGATCCAATCAATTAAGGACTTTGGGGCTATGCATTTCTGAATGATTATATGCCTCCATAGACTATCCTTTGTAATCAAATTCCGTTAAGATTTTGTAGCTAGTGATAAACTAAAATCTTGAATTTCCCCTCCAGAGAAAATTGGTGGAGAGCTTCCTGATCCTGTTCTAGAATTCATTTCGGTATGTGTGCCAGAGTATTCCAGTATACCAGGATTGCCTCTAGAACAAACTTAATTAAAATCTATCTGTTGCCCCTGGACAGTGAACGCGAGAAATGTATCCGGTTCTCAATCCTGGTTACTGACCAAGCCCATTTCTGTGTACGATGTCCATTAGGCTTAAGATTGAATCCAAAGTATTTGAAATAATCCTGAAACTGAAGCATTCTGAAAGGCGAAAAAACCCCTTAATATCTGAGAGGCTGTGTCATCAATCCCTTTAAAGTTAACAGCAGAGTTATGCAAATTATTTTCCATCCTTGTTGCACAGTTGTATAGTTGTAGAATTTTCTTGATCCTTGGTCCTTCTTCCACTGATACATCTCCAAAAGGTAATGCACTATCCATGAATAGTAAGTATGCGAGGACCTCGTTTCCTTCTACTTTGATCCCTCGGATAATTCTGGATTTCTTAGCTGCCTGAAGTGACATGCTGAGCCCCTTAGTGACCAAGAGAAATAGGCATGGAGAGAGAGGACATCCTTGCTGAAGGCCTTGTGAAGGTTCGACAAAGAAAGAAGTGGAACCATTGATTAAGTCTGCAAATGTAGCAGAAGTAACAGTCCCCATAATCCAGTTTAGCAGAGATAGATTAAAAGCGATATGTATCAGTCGTAATTTCATAAATAACAAGCACACCTTTGTATGCGTTTGAAAGGTCCAGTTTGATCACCATGCTGGTATGCACTTGGATTTTATAGTGTAGAGTTGTTTTTCAGCAGACCTGATTGCTTCATGGATTTGACAACCATTTAAAAACCTAAACTAGCTCAGGAGAAATAACATTTGATGGCCACATCTTCAATCTAACTGTTGGGATCTTGGAGATAATCCTATAGACAGTTGCACAAGCAAATGGGCCCAAAGGCATGAAATGTCTCTTGGTGGTCCTCTTTGGGGATAAGAGCAATAAAAGTTGAGTTAAGAGAGATGGGGATTCTACTTGTCCTGATCTTCTGCACAACTGTAAGCAGGCCATCCCCAAGTATGTCAAAGAAACCCAAGTAAAATTCAATGGCCTATCCATTACTAATTAGGGCCAGGGATTTTATCCTTGTGAAATATAGGTATCACCTGAAATGGCTCTTCTATAGTTATCTACTCCAGCATCTATAGATTGTCTTCTTTTGAAACTAATCTTGGAAAAGAAGATGCCACTTAAATTATTTTTGCAATATTACTCTCTTGTCCATCCCAGTCCTTTATGGCTCACAGTTTCACTCATGAGTGCTAGCAAAGCCAAAATCTCTCTTGGTGAGTTAGACTTGTCGGTAGCAATTCAGTTCAGCCTTGTTTTTTGCACTGTTCTGAATTTGACTATGGAGTACTTGACAAAGTGGACAAGTTTTGTAACAAGGGTACAAAACCGTTGATGGTAGGTTTCTGTTTTGATGTTCTGCTGATTCCTTCAACTATGTGATTGAAACTTTTGTCCAGGGCTCCGTTTCTGTTACAAAAATGTCTTCCGACATTGTACAAACATGCTCCTTATTTATTTTAAAGAAGAGGCATGCGTGCATCCTACACGCTGAAAGATAAAAATTAAGGTTAAGAAAACAATAGAGAGACAAATTGTCTACTTAATTTTTTTAAATGTAGAAGCAACATCTATATTTATGAATGACTTTTTATCTGTATGGTCCCTATAGCACAAAATTTTGTAAGTTTGATTTTGAAATCTATAACATATTACTATTTCTAGAGGATTTCATTCTTTTAGGGGATAATCCGGGACATTAAAGTATCTCAAAGATTTAAATTGCTTATTCGAGTTTGGCATTACATTCAGTAAATATTTTTTTGGTACAACATATTATTTGTGAAATGTTTATGTCAAGACTGAAGTTTCTAGGGTATGTGAGTGTGGGTGTTGGTATGACACTTTTGAAACAACGGATGGGTTTTTGTCATGGGGGTATATAGAAATAAATTATATATATATTTTATTATTATTTATACGTTTTTATTTATTTAATTTTCCCGAAGAGAGAAATCTGCCTTCCTCTCAGCCTGAGGGCTAGAGTGAGGTTGCTGGTACTAGGCCAGCCCATAGTTATACTCACTTAAGATTTCACAAGGCTTGAAGTCTATATAACAATATTCATAGGCATGAAGCCATTATAACAATATTATATATATGAAATAAATTACATATATAAATTTTATTTCATATATATATAGATATAGATATATTTTAGCAATGTGTTTGTTTGATGTTGATGTTGCTTAAGAAGTCTAAAAAAATGGAAAAATGATTAATTTCATAGTTTTTAAAAGTTTCCCAATAATTTTTGATATTTTCGCAGATAATACCAACAATTTAAATTTTGGACCCCTGGTGATAACTTCTCGTCTGAGAGTGTATAGATGGCAGTTGTAGCTTTGGAAGATAATGCCAAAGAAGCAGAAAGACTGAAGACTTAGAATAAGAATGCAATTAGTTGTTTCTTTCAGTGTGTATATCTCCTATTTGTAATCATTCCTGATTATGAGTATGACAAAACAGAGGCCATTTTTTGCTGGTTTTGCCAAATGGGTTTCCTCTGTAAAATCTGAGTTATTACTATGTATTTTTTATTTTTTATTTTTATTTTTATCTATATTAGTATGTACGTGATTTATTTCTGCAACTCTATTTTCTGCATTTTAATTACATTCTGCAAGTATTACAGGATCAGATTTAGCACATTCTGATATAGAAAACAATGATTTGTAACTATTTTAATTTTCTGCAAAGTTAGTTAAGGTCTGTGCCAATGAATCAACATGGCTGTTACAGATCAAAGATGGTACTTAAAGTGAGGCTTTATCCCTTTTCATAGAATTTGTCATATAAGTGTAGCAGCTTGATTTATTAAAATATAAATTATCTATCTAACATAGGCTACTAGAAGGTTTGGCTACATATTTACTCATCTGGCAAATCCTCTCAGCTATATGTATTATGTACATCTTGAAGAGGAATAAAAGTCTTTAGAAAACTTGTTCACTCAGTTTGTTTGTTTTATAATTGATGACACTGGTAATTTTAACATATTGAGTTTGGGGGACTGGAAACTGTTACCCTTTGAGTGTGTGTGTGAGAGAGAGAGTATTGCATGTAGATCTTGAAATTTTGGTGTTTGGGCTTGTATGCTTGCAAAACTGGCTTCAGTTATGAAGTTCTTAAACCACTGAATTGTGTAGGTACTGGCCGAGAAGGGAGGCCCTGATTTGGAGGAGTTGACTGCCCATCCTCAATTTTTTCTACTTGCTACTATGAATCCAGGTGGGGATTTTGGAAAGAAAGAATTGTCTCCTGCACTTCGGAATCGATTTACTGAGATCTGGGTGCCCGCTGTTACTGATTTGGATGACCTGAGAAACATAGTTCTCAACAGGTTGGTTTGAAGTGTTGGATAAAACATAATGTTAGTGTGTCAATTATTGTGAAAGGACAATTTTTATCATGTCTTAATTGCTTATGAAAGTTAAATTCTTTGCTTTTCATTCTTTTTTTGCAGGTTCTCAAAATCAGAGCTCTTACATCTTGCTGATCCTCTCCTTAATTTCTGGAAAGTAAGTTCCCTGTCATGTCTTCTTTTCTTGATCACTGTTTATTGATGGTCTTCCATCAATGTGAATATGTCTCTGATCATGTCAATGGGGCTTGCTGGGTCGGTGAAAGTGGGCGGTTGATAGTACCCCTGCTAGGGTTCAATTCCCTCAAGTGACATGTTTGTTCCTCATGGGTTGGTGCATCACTTAAAAGTTAAAATGGCCTTTTGAATAGCTCAAGCCATCATGGCTGTTAATTTGGGCCAGGATATTAAATGCCAATAACCGCAACATGATGTCACACCACTTGATAGGTGGTGGATTCTCGTGTTAAAAATCTAAAGGAAGTATCCTATATACTTTTCGTTAACATCTCTTAACATGTTTTCTTATTACTTGAAGCAGTTTTGGCCTGTTCTACATATCTTTTATGTAGCTTTGATGGCATGACACGTAGGTCAGTCCTCTGATATAGTGGTTTTGACAACAGTGTCTGTGTAATGGTAACCATGCAGTGGTTTCACAGTATGGAGACTGGAAGAGTGCTGAGTGTTAGGGACCTTTTGTCTTGGATAACATTTGTGAATGCTACGGAGAAAGATATTGGAATGGATTCAGCTTTTATACATGGGGCCTTCCTCGTTCTTCTCGATGGTCTAGGATTAGGTAGTATCCCTTTTCTGCACATAAATTTCTTCATAATTGCTTGAATGTAAAGTAGTGGTACCATCTTTTTGTGTCTGCTTTTGTGCTTTTATATCTTTTATTATCTGTATTTACAATAAAGATATTTTCTCGTCTTTATTTTGACTTGTTATAATTTACTATACTGTAACATTTTTGATATTTTTATGTGGTGTATCTTGTTGCCTAGCTTCTAAAGTGGCAATATTTGTTGGTTATTAAAACATTGCAACTTGTAAGGTCAACTTTAAGAGAACACGATAAAGTAATATGTCATTGGATTTGATAAACAGTGAACTCACATTTTTGTTGATAAGATATAAGGATGTGCATTTATGTTGACATAATTTGCATTGAATTCTTAACAATGCGAGTATATATATTCATATTCAAATGATTAGTGTCTCAGGGAGGTATTTTCCTATAACTTGTTTATTCTGACCCAATTGTTTGCCCTTTTCACAATCATCACCATTTCTTTGAAGTTTTGACGTCATGTAAGTTGTAACACTACTTTGTTATGAACAAAGTTCATATACACAACAAAGTACTCAGAAGATATGAAATATATAAATATCCATGATAGGACAAATATATTTATATAAGAATGTACAAAAGATATGAGATGATGGAATTGTTAGAAATGAGGGCCCACTTATATACTTAGACAGGTGCCCCTTCATGAATGGTCACGTCCTTAGAGACATGCCTCTTCTAGACTAATCACTAATTTAATCATTATTTATGATTTTTATTATATATATATTGCCTTCCTTTTTCAGAAAGCTTTGTCCTCAAAGCTTATTGCTGACAAGGCGTGTCATCTGTTCTTTGTCTTGTGATCTATTCACATATTTTGGACTTTTTTGATTTGCCATCTTTGATGATACAAGATGATTTGATCCTCTTAGTGAAACAAAATTGTCAAATTGAGAAAGAATCTGACCATCCTAAATTAATCTTCCATGGAATCTTGCGGTTACTAGATACTTCGTGTGAATTTTTATCACAAGACTAAATTACACTGACATTAGCAATCTTTGGAACATAAGTTTGTTGTTTATGTTTTTGAGTGATACAAATATGTAGTCTGATTGAGTTGTCTGCCCTTGTGATTCAGATGTCGATAAGGAGTTCCTGTGGTTTGATATTCCCTTATCATGTTTGTGGCAATTTCAAGATTTACTTCAAATACTGATGTTGTTGAGTTGGTTACAAAATCTTCATTTGGATTTTTCATTGTCTAAACTGCAACATCAAAATATGCTTTTAGTTCAACTGGCTTGTCATCTTCTTGAGTTGTTATATTCACTGGATCGATATTCGTTCTTTTTTCTTCAACTTGAATTTCTACATTTGAAGATTTCAACCCTTCCTTCTTGACATGCTGTTGTACCTTGTTTTCCAATGACTTCTTGTCCTTCTTAAGCTTCTTAATTTGCGTCGGTAATTTTTCATGATGGTCCTTAAGCTGAGAAACTTCTTCATTTTTTTTAGTGGTGATTTTGTCAACTTCCCTTTGCATATTTTGTATCTGTTTTTTACTTTTTTGAAAATTTGCTTTTGAGATATCTTGTTTGCCTTTTGGTGTTATTGAATCTGATTTCAATGTAATGTCTTGTAGTGTTATTTTTTTCTTCTTGTAGGAAAATGTTAAAAGCTTCTTTGTATTTAGGATGAAGGACCTTAGTGATTCCATCCAGGGTGAACCCAAAATTATCACTATCGTCACAATATAAGGTTTTAACTGTGAATTGTGAGATAAAAGTATAATCTTCAATAAGTAGATTGGTTATGTCAGTGTGTTTATTATTCATCGAATACATTGTTTCGATTATATTTGATTCAAGAATCACTAATTGGTTAGCACATTCAACACTAACATAATTATTATCTTGAGTAAGATCAATAGAGATTATAATATCCTTTCCTGCAAGTGATCTTTTGATTTTAAATAGCGCACTAACATATTTACTATAAGTTTTAGAAAATCTTCCATTACTAGTCTCCATTTTGCTTTTCCGTGATGAGCTTTTAAAAGTAACCTTAAATACCTTCTTTGTCTTAAATTGAGTACCTTTTTGACTTTAAAGATTATTTTTATAATATCTGAAGCAACAAAACTTATAGCTTGTTAACTTTAATGTAAAAATACACAAAGGTATTTGTATTAATAATTTATTATATATTAAATGTACAACTGATAATGAATGTTACAATGAGGCCCTGCTTTTATACCTTGGCAGGTGTCCTTTCATGATTAGGCATGTCTTTTAGACATGCCTTTTCACTTAACTAATGACTATTTCAACTAATCATTATTATTTACATTTATTTTATTTTATATAATTTGTATTCGTAACATTTCCCCTTCCTTCAAAAGCTTTGTCCTCAAAGCTTGTAGCTGATGATTTCCTTCACGTGGGCGTTGGTCATCTCGGCATGTATAATTTTTTAGTGATACTCACGTGGAATTAGGGTTTATCTTTCCTTCTTTTTTTAATTTTTTTTTTAATAATAATAATCTAAGTTTGCATGAAATGATGAAATGTTTTGGAGTTTCTGAAACAGGCACACTTAGAAACATGACCTTCCAAAAATGGAAATGTTGACTGAAACGTTAGCGAAAACGTCATATATGTATAATTAAAAAATATATATAAATAAATAAGTGAATTAACACATTATCTTGTAAGAAAAAAAGGAATAAGAACCATAGATGACAATTTAAAAGAAAAAACATCTCTATATTAACTCTAATAGATGATTACATGATGGTCGAGTTTCGACGGAGTTTCAGCCAAGTTTTGGAGTTTCAGGTATGGGTACGGCCCGAAATGCCGAATTCTTTGAAGTTTCGTGCAACATAGATAATAATATTATTATATATATATATATATATATTTTAATTAAATAACATAGTTAATTAAATAAATTTAATTAATTGAGTTATGTTTATAATATATCTATATGCGGCTATTGACCACGACTTTTATTACGACGCTCAAATCAACGGTGTATCGAATCCCTTATATATTACGCTGAGCCATTTACGAATCAACGTCCTCTTTACCTGTTGAATTTTTAGCCGGGGCCACTTGTTTGACTGCGGAAGTCGGTGCTCTTATCAATTGCGTCTGCGTGGATGCTGTCACAATAGTGACGTGGAATCGAGTGATATGTTGCCAATGAAAAATGCAGTGGAATGTGTCGACGGAGAACACGTAGGGGGTGGACGTGGATGCGTTCAGTGGCAGGAGGGTTGTCAAGCAAGCGTATTGTTCTGAGAATTTCTCGGTGAAATAGTTCGGACCCTTCAGTTTTAACATGGCGAAAGTAGGATCTATACATTATTTCTCGTAAACATACAATTAAGGAATCGTCGGAGAGAAAGCGTCGACGACTTCTAGGGTTCATATGGAGATTGAGGCACAGTTAATTGAGCTTCTTCCATGCATTGGACCAATTATCCTCACGCATTTTGCCCAACTCTGCCTCCTCTTTGGGGAAAAAAATATGAACTCGAAGGAGAAAATTTCGAATCTCAGGCAAAGAGAGTAGCTGAGGATAGTCAAGAATGACTCCCCATCCTGTGTAATAGGTGCCCATAAAATCTTGAAAATATTGTCTCATTCCTACTCTGAGAGCAATGTTCGGAGTTATATCAACGACAACAAAAGGTTGGCGAGTGTGCGGGATGGTTCAGTTACGTGGATTTTTCACCAGCCATGTCTCTGCAGTGTTTCAATCATAGAGAAAAGTAGCTGGGGTTATATTCAATGGATCGAAAGCAGTGCTTAGACTCACAGTACATTGACATTCCTCCTCCTCACACTCGACTTCTTTCATCTTAAAATGGCTTTCATTGTAATCTATATTTTCTGTAAGAGAATCCCTAATTTTGCTTCTTTCCAACTGTTTTGGCAGTGAAGCCATGTGAATCCATATGTTTGATCATCGATGAGTTTTCGTGTTTCGTAGACCTGTGTGTTTTGATGAGACAACAAGCCCTCAATCTTATCCAATACTGTCTTGTTTCCATGTGTAGTCGAGGATGGAATATGGCCTAATTTTTTCGAGCCCTGCAAAGAGCTCTCTCGAGATCTTGACAATATAGATAAATTCTCAACTATATCTGGTTTCCCCATAAGAGAGGTATTCTTTGATGTAGAAGTACAATTATCTAATGAGTTTACCATTTCATTTAAGTTAGTCTGCATTGCTAATCTAGGATCATCATTGTTCGTAGCACCATTAGGTTCTCTCCCTTTTTGTTGAGGAGTTGGAATGTTCTTGTCATGGCCAGAGATCTTTTGAATGGAATCCAGCAAAGTCATTCAAATTTTGTTATAGGACCTGGAGAATGATTGTTGTTTGCATTTTCTCTAGATAGACTATGCCTCTCTAATGAAAGTTGCATTGAAGCCACTACCTTACTCATGTCTTTAGGTTCTGCTTTCGTGGTTATATCACTAATGCTCTCCTTAAGATACAATTTATGTTTTAAAGTTGTAACTGGTTTCCTGGTTGTGCTTTCTTTTTGCATAATCAGAAAAGAAGGCTTTAATGGTATATGTTGATATTCTATAAAAGCTTCTGGATTCTAACATTGATTCATATGTCCTTTATTGTTATCATCCATATCCTTCTGAACCACAATATTTACCCTATCATTGGGTACCTTCTTACCATTGCTTGTATCAGAACTCTTTAAGATGCTTCCTAGCATGTCTTGGATTTTGTTTGGCATATCAACCTCCATCGATGTGTCTGCAACATGTTCCTTAATAGTTTTCCTAAGCTAGAAATGTCATCTCTATCATTTCCATTTGGATCATCATCTTGATTATTTTTTGCAACATCTTCATTTTCAACATTATCATCATTCTGATCAAAATCTTCTTCTCCTGCTTCACCTTGTTTCGTTTCACCATCACTATCATCTTCCTTATTATCAATATCCTTTAGACGTGCTGTAACTTCTGCTTATGATTTTTCCCATTGTTGAAGCTTTTCTTGAATTTTACTAAACTGCTCAGGATGTAAACTTAATGGCATATTGTGTGGCAAACAACGTTCAAAGATTCACATGGTTATATTATGTGGTGGATAATGTTCAAAGTCTCGAATGGCTTTGATACCATTGAAGTAACAAAACTTATAGCTTGTTGACTTTAATGTAAAAATACACAAAGGTATTTGTAATAATAATTTATTATATATAAAATGTACAAGTGATAATGAATGTTACAATGAGGCCCTGCTTTTATACCTAGGCAGGTGTCCTTTCATGTTTAGGCATGTCTTTTAGACATGCCTTTTCACTTGACTAATGACTATTTCAGCTAATCATTATTAGTTACATTTATCTATATTTATTTTATTTTATATAATTTATATTCGTAACAGTGTCCCCTTTTTTATTTAAAAAGAAGGGTTTATTATTGCACCTCTCAGTCCTTGATAATTAGGTATAATAAAAACTCTAAATACTTATATAATTTAAATATTAAATACTTATTAATAATTTTTTTAATACTTTATTTTTCTGTTTTTTTGCTTTATAATTAAAATGCCCTTCTCTTTTAAATTTAATACTTATGACTATATAAAAGCTTACATATTACCTCTGTGTTTCCCCAATATGAAAATATATTTTATTCCCTTATTTACTTTAATTAATATCCAGTTAAATCTACTAATTAATCATATGCCTCCAACAATATCTTTTTTTAATTTAATAGGAGCGATGTTGCTTCTTAGTTTTTCTTTTTAACCTATAGCGTTGATGACGAGTTAGTGTGGCAATTTAATTCCTTTAATGTTTTTAACTGTCGTGTCCTCTCTGTTCGGACTCAACTCCTTGTGCTAGGTTTTACCTAGAATGTTTCCTTGTGCATTGGGGTTGTATGATTAATATTCTATACACAAGGAATGGTAGCAGGTCTAGGCTAGACAACAACGTTGGATTTCTTGTCGACAACGCTGGGTTGCTTGTCAACGATGACAGTATCAGAAGATAGATTAATCACGGTGGGAACTAGAACAACAACGTTGAGGGAAAGATGGGACTATGGGGTCGGCGACACGAACGGTTGAGGTTATGTACGACGGATGATGTGGTGGCAATTTTGCGGCTATGCGCAAACGGGTGAGCAGGGTTGATGGATGTGCGTTGTGGTTGGCTACTATGGTTGATGGCGGTGGCAGTGGTTGGTGCGGCTACAACTAGAGGCGGCAAATCTGTATGGAATGGTTGCAGATGACCGTACGATTGTCATCCTTTTTTGTTTTTTAATATATCTATATATATATATATATATATATTTATTTATTTTTTCTTGATTTTTTGTTTGTTTATATTTATATTTCCTTTTTTTCTCTCCCTTTTTAATATATACTTCCTTTTTATATTTTGAATTTTTTTATGTAAATTTTTTTGAATATATATATATATATATACCAGTGTTGCACACATCGCGATCGGGATTTAATCGGCGCCGGGAAAAAAGCGGAAAAAATCGTTAAAATCGGGAAAAAATCGGAAAAAAGCGGGAAAAAATCGTTTGGCACAAAAAATATTTTTTTTCATTTTTTTCAATTTTTTTAATATCTAAACCATCTACAACATAAAATAAATACATTGACACATAAATATGATAAAAAAACTAATATATAAGATGTTTAATATCATTTCTAGCGCTAAAATCACACATAACATTGAATCATGTCCTGAATAGTAAGTCCTGAGTCCCAAGTCCAACTCAGCCTCAAAATATCAACAAAAAATATGATAATGTATCTCATCATGTCATAATGTCATATACAATAAAATGAAAGTCTAATCCTATTGATTTCCTCTGCCCCTCTTGCGAGAAAATGGCACAGCTTTCTCTTTCCCTCTAGATGTAGAAGCTGGTGCCTGTGCTGGTGGAAATGGCAGTGGAGTCTGACATGCTCTAGAAGCTGAAGAACTAGAAGTAGGAGCTATAGGAGGTAGACCACGTCCTCTACTGGTGGCAGGGGTAGGCTGGGCGGATGGTGTCACCTCGAAACATTACAATCTCCCAATCCTAAAATCCTGAAAAACTGATAAGTCTGCTGGATTTTAAATGAAATCTAAAATTCTACTTTCTCCATATGAAATCCAATGAGGCTGGAACCACTCTCAAACATCCTGAGTCATTTCATGGTAATGTTAAAAATTTAAGTAAAAGGATGAAAATGAAGATTAAGGAGAATGTCACTTTTACTTTAAGAATTTAACATTACCATGAATAGCATATCCATACTAGGGCATAGACTTGATCATTAAGTTGCCCCACTCAAAAATTATTTGTTTCTTTCAAAAAAATTGCATGAAAAAACCCAAAAAAAGTTATAAAACTATGCTGTCCCAAGCCCCCACGATTTTTTTCTTAAAAATCGCGATTTTTTCGATAAAAATCGGTATAAAAAAAAGTGGCGATTTTTACGAATAAAAATCGCGATTTGATCGGGCAGAGGAAAAAATCGCGATTTTCCGATAAAATCGCGATTTTAACAACACTGATATATACACACACACACACACACACACATACATATACATCGTTTCTTTTTATTTTCTTTTATTTTCTTTTTTTATTTTATTTTATTATTTATTTTTATTTTTATTTTTAATTTTTTTTAATGGCTAAAGGCCTCACAGGGAAATGGGGAATTTCGAAAAATTGTGTAGCAACTAGCAAAACGCTTCAATCACGATGACAACGAAGTTGACAATAGGTTGATGGCTAAAGGCCAGATCAGATCAGCTCTATGCACTGGTTGAGCGGCCAGAGGATCAAAGAACTTTGATACCAAATGTTATGAAGAATGTTCATATATGCAACAAAATACTCAGAAGATCTGAAATATATAAATATCCGTGATAGGGCAAATGTATTTATATAAAAATGTACAAAAGATATGAGATGATGGAATTGTTACAAATGAGGGCCCACTTATATATGTAGGCTAATGCCCTTTCATGAATGGTCATGTCCTTACAGACATGCCTCTTTTATACAATCACTAATTAATCATTATTTATGATTGTTATTACTATTTATATTTATTATATTCATAACATAGATCCAAGTTCTGTTATTGTTTAGGATCTGACAACCTATTATCCTTGCAATATACATAATATATTCACTATAATAAATAATGGTAAATGAAAGAACACGTCTTATCTAGTAGACATAACCTAGTGAAAGGACATGCCCCACCAACCTCATGACTCGTCATTGTGTATATATACCATCATGAAGGTCATTGTAAATTATACCATTCATTTCTATCTTATTCGATTATTTGCATATCCTTTATAGATATCTATTATTTATCATTTTGATGTTGAATTTTTATTAGTCAATTAAGTCTTTTCATTTCATTGGTATCACTACTATGTTTTGATTATGGATTTTGGCCACACTCTTATCAGATGCTGCTTGTTTGGGCTTTTTGCTACTGTTTTTCAGAGAATTTTTGAAACCTAGTTTGTTGACCAAAAAAACTAGTTGCAAATAAAAAAAGAACACCACAAATCAAAGGAAAAACACTGAAATTGTAGGGTAGAGTGTTTGAAATAGGGATGTTAAACTGTTGAATCGAAGAACACTTATCGACCATCTGTTGCAGTTAAGTACTAGTGAACCAATTAGGATGAAAATGTTGTTGGAGTCATTCATACTTTGTTAGGATTGCCAATGTGGCACTTTTATCAATCAATGCTAAACCATAGTATTCAAAACCAGTTGAGTTGAACCGCTAATAAGTCAAACTGACTGGTTCATTAGTCTTAGGAGTCAACTTGACCAATGAACACAGTTCAAGTCTAGGCAGAGATCAGTTTGGTACCAAACCAGCAAGTTAGGCCATAAACATGCTGATTCTGTCATAAATAGATGTGGTTAGATCTCACATTTGTGGGGGAGTCCGGGACCATCAATGGCCATTTTTCAAGTGGTTTGGGAGTAAACTTGGGGTGGATTTCCTTCCAAAACATGCCATCTTGGCCATAAAACCAACCCCCCTCATAAACCCTAAAACTAAATAGAATACCTAACTCAACCCTAGAAATGCTGGGAATCAATTGTAATGTTAAAGACTTAAAAAATCACTTTTACTTAAATTTTTAACATTACCATAAAATGACTTAGAATGTTTGAGAGTGGTTTTGACCTCATTAGATTTCATACAGAGAAACTAGAATTTTAGATCTCACTCAAAACCCAACAAACATAAATGGTTTTTAGGATTTGAGGGATTGCAATGGTTCCATTTGATTCTATCATGCGTGAGGGTATGAGATTGACATTTGATTAAGAGCATGAAGCCCTTTAATACTTTGATGTTCGTGGCATTGATGGTTGAAATCAATTGATGTAGATGGTATTTATTGTTGAAATCCTCTACCATGGCCTAACAAAAATGTACCCTTCACTCAAATGAAAATAATTGGTTAAGCATGCTAAGCTTTTTCTACCATATTATAAGGTTGAGGAGATGAACCCTTTACTCAAAGGAAAATAACATGTTAAACTTTTTCAACTTCTACCATATTATAAGGTTGGGCAAGCAATGTTTGAAGACTTTGAGCTAGATGATGTTTATGTAGGTCTTGTTGTCGATTCCATTTTTTTTTCTTTTTCTATGTGGTTCATGGACCTCGGAAATTAGTGACCACTACGTCCTTGAAATATTTGTACCAGGTAGATCCACCCGAAGTGATCACTTCTTGTCGACTCAAACAATGAAGCCTAACCCCGAAGGTGTTGAGTGAATTGAAATTCTAACCTCTCAATAGTAAAGGTGCTTTAGTGATGACGACTTGACCAATTGAGCTCACCCTCAGGGCTTGATGGTCCTATTTCTAGTAGCGCTAAACCAATGATGAGTTTGATGAGTGATCATGTTGATTAGCGATTTGTAGTTTTGATGTTTAGTTTTGCTGATGCTACCACTACTACTGAGGTTGCAAAGGAGTGTAAGGAATCCTTAGATTCTGAGGTAGATGACATTTGTGTAGCTCCTGTTTATGATTTCATGTCTAGTAGTGGTGATAAGTTTGATGATGATGAGTGATCATGTTGATCACTGATATGTAGACTTGTAGTAGGCCATTGGCCCCATAACTTGTAGCATTGTTTTTGAACTCTAAATGCTATTTAGAGCCTCATTTATTATGTATTTTGTTCTTGATATGTGTCACACTAGGTGCCATTTTGATATATTCAAAATTTGCATATTGTCTCTATTGGTTTGCAATTATGGTTTTATATCTTAAAAATAATGTTTTTTTCATTAAAAATGATTATTTCATTTATTTTTTTAAGACTTGTTCATTGAGATTTGACCAGTCTAATTTTCTTAGTTCCAGTTTGTAAACAGGATTGATAGGTGGACTGGGTTGGCCACCGGTTCAATATTAATTACTACCCACTAAACACATTGCAGTGTATTAAAACTCTATAGAGAGTTGATTGAGGAAAGATTGAATATAAATTTGTTGTAGGTTCGTGGGTCAATGGAACAATATAGACATCTCTGTGGTATGGAACGCTGCCTAAGAAAACAGCCATGAAAGAAGTTATCATAGGTACATCGAGAGCGACAATCTATAGTCATTTTATGAGGAGTCTAGTGCAATTGAAGTTGAAAATAGTGGTTCCATCAAACCTTAGATTACAAGCCATAATAAAATTGTTCTTCGGTGAAATTGTTATTGGCCACCCTTTATTATTTTCAAAGAAATGAATCCAACCATTGTGTCCTTATCTCGTCAATCCCATGTATTGAATATTTAACTTGTTAAGTCAAGGTGAAATGAATTAGTGATGCAAAGTGAGGTATATAAAGTGAAGGATTGATATATGTATTAAGTGATTATGTTTGTATGTGTGAGTGTTACCCAACCTTGCTTCATATATTATAAGCCTATAAAGGAAAATCAAATTTATGTTAAGGTGGTTTTTTAAACAGTAAAGTAGAAGGGTATTCAAAATTGTTGAACACCTAATCTGTTAAGGGTTGGTGTGGACGAATTTGAACAGTTGGAGAAGTACAAGAGACCACTTGGAATATGAAAACCAAGGGTTGTAAAACATTTGATAAAATGTATATCTTTGTGAATAATATGCATTCAACAATTATGCTAATTCTGCCTACCATTTTTGTGTAGTTTAACATGGTATCAAAGCAAGCAAATTAATTCCCTGCTCGAATTTGAGACACTAGTTTTGTGGCCTTAGAAGTGTGTGACCACTAGTTTTGTGGTTTTTTGTTGGTCGGGGCACTCAGCCACTAGTTTTGTTGCCTTAGAAGTGTGTGACCACTAGTTTTGTGGTTTTCTGTTGGCCTGGGCACTCTTCCTTAAGAAGCTGAGTGATTATTCAATTCATTGTATATGTCGTATCTTACAATATGTGGCTACTGTGAATGTCAGTCCTATACCTCTGCCCATTGTCCCAAAATAGCAAAAAATGGGCGTTCTCCCTCATACTTAGATCTGTCACTTGTCTTTGCACCTTATTATAGCCTATTAGCAAGCAGAGCGACTGTTATGTCCCAGATTCTAAGCTGCACCACTAGAAATCTCTGTTGGAATTTCCCAGTGACCTTACTCAAAATTCCTGGATTATGCCCTTGTTGACATCTCGACTCGTCATAATCTTCATGTGAAAATCCAGGCTTTGAATAGAGTCGATATCAATGCATCGACTCCCATTTTCCATAGGAGATTTGGTATTGAGCACTGTTGCTTAAAATCGAAGGCATTGCATCTAATTTCCTTTGGGAGGGTTACAGTAGCTCACAATGGCATAGTTTCATCTAATACCTATGCGAGCAAGTGAGAAGTATGGTCACAGAGTTTTAAGACAAAGCTGGGCAACTAACGTTGGTTGATCTTTCAACATGCTTGGCTTAAGGTATACTAGTGGTGATCAAGTTGTCTTATTCGAGTGGTGAAGCTTGCTTTTTTATTTTCAATAAGCACACAAAGCCATATATGAGGAAGAAGTAAATCAAAAGGCAAGAAGATATGATCACCGAACCAAGTTTCTAGTTTGCTTGAAGAAAATATGAAAGCAATCTTGAATGGGGAAGATTTCAACCTTCACATGTTGTGCCAAATGGTTTTAATATGCATTCATATTTTGATAAACAATGCTACTTTTATTTTGAATGTTGAAATTGTTTAATTCCAGTTGGCATTAACGAAATGTTGAGGAATATATCGTAATGTTTACATGGGTGGCATGGAATTCAATCAATTTTTGGTTCTCTTAACATTTGACATTTCCTAAAGTTTGAGCAATTTATTACAACAAAGGTACTAGGGATACTATTGCAGTCATTGAGGATTTAATCGCTGTGTCCAATGAAAGGAATTTGTAACCAACAATGTGCCTTGAATATCAATGTTCACCAAAACAAGTAGAACTTTGTCTTTGAAGTATTCTGAAGATTCTTGTGAAGTACGAACTTTGTTCATTACATCGCTCTCGAATGCTCCTGGCATAAAAAATTTGCTCCCTGTGGGCGAAATTAGCGCGACGAATTTTTGGAGGGAGAGGAGGGGCCAAAAGAAATAATAGGCCCTCCTCCCCTCCCACAATTCATCATTTGCATATTGGGGTAGCAAGAGAGGCATTTTGGAATTGGAGCTTTAGTTGAGGAGGAAGATTGAGATGGTTCTTTTCCAACTTGAACTTAGTCTTCATGGCCTCCGTGAGGGCCAAATCACTACCCTTCCCTTCCGATATGGTTGCGGGGTCCTTCCCTTTGTATGGAAACTGGGAAACGTGATGAATTAGGTCTGCCGTGATGGGGATGGGCTACTCCAGCCATAAATACCCATCATGCACTAGGCAAAGCAGCTGCCTGATGATGAAAATGGTTACTGGGGCGCGGTGGAAATGCGACACCCATACTAGGTTCAGCTGCCTAGCCTTTTCCACACCGCGCAACTACTTCTACGGCTCTAATGTTGTCACCACCCCCGCGGTGTTCTGCTTCATGAGGTTTTCGGTCTCAAGGTGAGGGAACTTCTCGCGGTTAGCGAGGTCCCAATCTTCAAATTTCATGGTCGGCACGCAGCCCAGGTATGTACCTTCAAACATAATTCCATTTGGGAGGAACAGGGTCTGGAGCAAACTCTTGGTCTCGTACAGGTCCTTGGGCACTGTGCCCTTCCCTTTTTGCAGGGGGATATAGGTGGGCAGTTTTGTCGCAGAGTGCATAGGTTGAATATCCACCTCCATGCCTTCGTCTTCTTCCTCTGCGATGATAAGGGCCTGCATATCTTCTTTTTCTTTGTCTGTTTCTCTAGTGACAGCTTTCCCTTTCTTCTCCATCGACAGTTTGTTGCGCAACGGGTTTCGCGGGGACACATGTACGAGGGCCATTGCTTGTTTATCCTGCTTGGGTCTTGGTGTGCACGGTGATTTCGGGATTTCTGCCACAATCCTGACGCCTTCTGTAACATCCCCCATAGTTAGGGGCTGCGCGGCATCGCCGACGGTCACCTCTGCTATCCCCATACCATCCTTAGTTGATGTCATTGTATCTGTGCAGCAATTTGTCACTCATGAATTCAGGGGCTTAATCAATGCTCGGCTCACAATACTCAGGGCTCTGCTCAATCTCTCAATTCGCAAATGACCAAGTGTTGTTTGCTGGGCAACCCTTTGTATTTTATAGTGCTTTTTGAATTTGAATTCGACCATTCCCCTTAATTCTGGTTCATTAATGCTTTCTTGGCCACAGATTTTCCGAAATCTTTCCCATAAATCGCGTATTAAATGCCTACTGCCCGCTCCATTTGGCCTTAAGTCGAGCATCCCATTGTGAATAGTGACTTCAATGGTTAATTCCTAGCCAACCCGCGCGGCAGTGCAGCCCCCTGTGTGCGGTCGCAGACTTTGTGACACTCTGCTTCTGCGCGCATCTCCAATATCGCACAGCTCTTGGGCAGAATAGTTTATAGTCCCACGCTCCCTTTCAACCGCCTGGAGTGCTAAGGCTGTCCTTCCCTCCGCTAGTCAGGTGGCCGTACCACCCATGTAGAGTTTCATCCGGTCGTCCGTCATGGCCCCTGGAGAATCCCCACCTTGTATTGTTACAGTTGACATCGCGCACTTCACCATTTGCAACGCGCTACCTTGGTCACTATGCTTAGCAATATGCGGTTCAAGCTAAGGCATCAGACTGATAAATTTGCGACAATAGGTCTTAACCCTGTCATCGGGATCGCATGCAACCTGTCTTACCAGCATGATATTTTTGCCGAGAAAATCTTTTGTTATTTCGTCCTCCAACTTCTTGACTTCCCCGTCCATCAACGTGCTTTTCTTTCTTAACCGTACCCTGTCTTCTTCAAGTTCTTGGAGTCTAAGGTGTCCTTGTTGGATTTCTTTCTCAAGTCCCATGCGTTCTGTTTCTTGCGGTTGTGTGATCCCTTGTTTCCGAGCTTCGCGAACCGTCGTATCTACGGGCGCTACTACGCGAGGACTAGGCTTTGCATGCTCCATAGGGATTACAACGTCTGCTTCATACTTCAGCTGCGGAAGTGCCCGCGTGGTCAGGGTTTTGCGCATGGTCCTATAAGCCCATAGAACCGCTGGTACACGCAGGTACCAGTCAGTGTGTTTCACATGGTGGATCGCGTTCAGTACTTCACATACTTTGTCAAAGGCTTCCATGCAGATAATCTTCAACGCGCTTGGTCTTTTCATACTTCCTGGTCGTTATTCGCGCCGTCGTCTTGCCCGCTCGTACTTGTCAGTCGTTTTTCCTATCGTGAGGACGGTGTACAATTGTGTAGGTTGTGCACCATGCACCTGTACCCACATGGAAAGGTGGGCGTGCAGGCTATTCCGTTCGTCATACCCGGCTTTAATTTGCATCTGTGGCTTTCCAAATCGCATGAGTAACATCCTTCTGCATCTGCACTAGTCCTCAAAAATTCTTTGATGCGTACCCCACCATCTTGCAGGTGTAGCATGCAGTACCCATTTCAAAGCGTCAAACCGCTGTTGTTCTAGTACTTCTCTTTCAAATTGGTTTAGGAAATCGTCCACTTCAGTCAGTCTGTCATACATAGGTAGATCTATTGCCTCTGTTGTCACGTAGCACAACGACCTTGTCATCATGTTGCAGTTGAGCGTGGTTACCTCGTGTAACCGGTTCTGCTACTGTTCTATCTCTTCGTCCGAATTTGAGGTGTAGGAGCTTTTGACACTCCCACAAAATCCTGCCATCCGCTGTTGGATTCACCCAGTCCTGCTCCCGAGCGATTATCCTGTAGATACGGTCTATATTGTCATCGCTGTCGTAGTCGTGCACTGGTTCTGTGTTGCGCGATCCTTCTGCAGGGTCCAAAGGTACCACTACGCGTAGTGACTTTTTCTCGAAAATCATCTTGCGCTTCTTTAGATTGATTACTCCATTCATGTCAGTGGCCCAATCTATTCCCAGTAGCGCGGGATAGGGATTGCTGTCATCAACAATCTCTATCACTTCAAAATCTGCGAGCGCGCTCGCACCTTCAATATCCACTGTTATTCCCTTCCATCCTTCCATGGGTAGGATCTTTTGTTGGTTCACCATTCGCGATTAAATAAGAGATCATTGCAACGCGGGCCTGCCCATGCGTTCCCATCTCTGCTTTTGTAGGATGTTCGCGTCCGATCCTAGATCTGAAATCACTTGATCCATTCATATTCCCTGATCTGCGCGGTCAATCTCATCTCCCTTCCTGTTTGCGTTGTGTGCTTCCCGAGCTTCCGGACTACGCGCAGTTCTCCTGGCATGGGATGGAAATAAACAAATAGAAATACAAACTGTTGGAAGTGTGTCAACACAACAAAGTGCCAAATACATAAAGGAAGAGGAGGAAGCCCAATACAAATCTAAAAGATCAAAGGGTGATTTTGAACATGATAGCCCACAATCACATAGACAAAGAACTCCATCAACATCCTTCCATAGCAGTGGATATGGAGGCATGGGAACAAACATTCATTTAAGGTTTAGAACCATATTAGATTTCCTTGATGAAGGGTGTAGGAATGATGTGGATGCAAAAATTTACCGATTTCTCTATACATGTGGGATACCATTCATTGTTCTTTGCTCACCTTATTGGCATGAAATGGTTTTTGCCATTAATGATGCCCCCAAAGGATAAAAGAGCCTTGTGTATGACAAGGCTAGAACTGTGGGACTTGATCATGAAAAGCAAAAATAGCAAAAAATGCTTTGGGTAAAATGACAAATTCTTGGAATGAGCATGGGGTATCTATTGTATCTGATCGCTGGACAAATGTAAAAGGCAAGCCATTGATAAGTGTTCTTGCTGTGTCAAATAGTGGTGCAGTCTTCCTTTCAACATATGATTAATCAAAACGGTTCAAGAACGCCATGAACATTGCAGAACCATTACTTCAAAGAATTGAAAGTATTGGGCGATACAATGTCATCCAAGTCATCACTAATAATGCTTCTAATTATAAGGTAGTGGGAGTAAATTTTGAGTATAGATACCCCAACATATTTTGGTTTGCGTGTTTTTTTCGCACAATGAATATTTTGGTGCATGATATTATTAAGAACAAACACTTCAATACAAATGGATTGGTAATTTGTACAAGAGAGGCAAGAGAATGATAAAATTTATTATCAACCATAGCAATATCCATGGGCTTTTCCATAGTCACTCAAGGTTGTAGTTGTTGAAGATTGCAAAGACCAGATCTGCAAGCTATTACCTCACCTTCAGGTGCCTTTTGAAGGCCTTTTAAAGGTAAGAGAGTCATTCGCTAACATGGTATGAAGTCAACGCTGGCAGGTATTTAAGGACAGGGCTCCGACCGCAGTTGATAGGCAAGGTTTTGAATAGGTGGGGGAGACCACTCTTGATGGTGTGTTTTCGGCAAGTGTGAGGGAAATTTTGCAATACACCAAGCCCATTTATAACATGATTCGTTTTGCAGATACATATGCACCAATGATTGGGAAGGCGTATGAGCAGATGGATAACATGTTGGAAAAATACAAGATATTGTTCAGGAAAAAGATCCCAACTTGTATGATATTATTTGCAATTTTTTGTGTGCACAGTGGGATAAACCTAATGTTCCATTACATGCCTTGGCGTATATCATTACGCCAAAATACTACTCTCCATCTTGGTTGGGAAACCCTGCACTTGGGGGTAGGGTTAGGGCCAAACTCTATACAGATCTAGAGGTACAAAATGGATATATGAAAAAATTAGACAAGCTAGTCCCTGACAGGGAGGAGTGTGCTAATCTGCGTCTTGAATTAGACAGATACTTCAATAGCACTGGAGTGTTTGGTTCTTTACATGCAATGGAAAATATGGACAAATTTGATGCTATCACATGGCGGGACACATATGGCAGCCAGGGACTTTTGCGAAAAGTGGCAAAAAAAGTGCTCTCACAGGTTGTAAATACTTCTGTTGCAGAGAGGTATTGGAGCACCTATAGCTTCATCCATAATGTGAGAAGAAACAAACTCAATGAAAGCCAAGTAGAAAGCTTGGTTTATGTGCACTACGACTTGCGGGAAAGAAACTATAAATCCACCAAAGTTGAAAGAATCAAAACTTCAAACGTCATGGCTATATGGCTTGGCATTCTCTTAATGTTGGTTCCTTTATTTTGTTATTATGGTGTTGGAGAGTAGGAGGGTTGATGGGGAGAATGAAGAAGTGGGTAGTGGTGGATTTGAAAGCCTTGGAGAGGAGGAGTACCTTGGTGAGGAGGAGGAGAGTGGAGATGATGAGGGCACAAAATCTAAAGCAGACCAAACGCCATTGTGGAAATTTGTTTCTAGCCTTGAAGGAGGGAAATGGGGTGGAACCACTAAATTTTCATGCCTCCATTGCAGAAACACCTACATAGGTTCATACACCTGTGCCATAAAGCATCTATGTGGGAAAATTCCACGGGATGGAAATAAACAAATAGGAATACAAACTTGTGGAAGTGTGTCAACACAACAAAGCGCCAAATACATAAGGAATGAGGAGGAAGACCAATACAAATCTAAGAGATCAAAGGGTGACCTTGAACATGATAGCCCACAATCACATAGACAAAGAACTCCATCAACATCCTCCCATGGCAATGGATATGGAGGCATAGGACCATACATTCCTTTAAGGTTTAGAACCATATCAGATTTCCTTGATGAAGGGTATATGAATGATGTCGATGCAAAAATTTACTGATTTCTTTATGCATATGGGATAACATTCATTGTTCTTCGCTCACCTTATTGGCTTGAAATGGTTTCCACCATTAATGATGCTCCCAAAGGATGAAAGAGCCCTGGGTATGACAAGGCTACAACTATGGGACTTGATCATGAAAAAGCAAAAATAACAAATTCTTTGGGTAAAATGACAAATTCTTGGAATGAGCATGGGGTATCTGATGACTGGACAAATGTAAAAGGAAAGCCATTGATAAGTGTTCTTGCTATGTCAAATAGTGGTGCATTCTTCCTTTCAACATATGATTACATAAAAAATTTCAAGAACGCCTTGAACATTCCAGAACCATTACTTCAAACAATTGAAAGTATTGGGCCATACAATGTCATCCAAGTCATCACTGATATTGCTTCTAATTGTAAGGCAGTGAGAGTAAATTTTGAGGATAGATACCCCAATATATTTTGGTTTGGGTGTTTTGTTCACACAATGAACCTTTTGATGCATGATATTATTAAGGACAAACACCCTCAATGCAAATGGATTGGTGATTTGTACAAGAGAGGCAAGAGAATGATAAAATTTATTACTAATCATAGCAATACCGATGGGATTTTCCGTAGTCACTCGAGGTTGTAACTGTTGAAGATTGCAATGGCTAGATTTACTTGCTATTACCTCGCCTTTAGGTGCCTTTTGAAGGCCTTTTAAAGGTAAGAGAGTCATTGGCTAACACGGTATGAAGTCAACATTGACAGTTATTTAAGCATAGGGATCCGACCGCAGTTGATAGGCAAGGTTTTGAATAGGTGGGGGAGACCGCTCTTGATGGTGTGTTTTGGGCAGGCGTGAGGGAAATTTTGCAATACACCGAGCCCATTTATAACATGATTCGTTTTGCAAATACTTATGCACCAATGATTGGGAAGGTGTATGAGCAAATGGATAACATGTTGAGAAAAATAAAAGATACTGTTCAGGAAAAAGATCCCAACTTGTATGATATTATTCGCAATTTTTTGTGTGCACAGTGGGATAAACTTAATGTTCCACTACATGCCTTGGCTTATATCGTTACTCCACAATACTACTCTCCATCTTGGTTGGGAAATCCTGCACTTGGGGGTGGGGTTAGGGCCAAACTCTATACAAATCTAGAGGTACAAAATGGATATATGAAATAATTAGACAAGCTAGTCCCTGACAGGGAGGAGTGTGCTAATCTGCGTCTTGAATTAGGTAGATACTTCACTAGCACTGGAGTGTTTGGTTCTTTGCATGCAATGGAAGATGGGGACAAATTTGATGCTATCACATGGTGGGACGCATATCGCGACCAGGGACTTTTGCCAAAATTGGCAAAAAAGGTGCTCTCACAAGTTGTAAATACTTCTTTTGTAGAGAGGTATTGGAGCACCTATAGCTTCATCCATAATGTGAGAAGAAACAAACTTAATGAAAGCCAAGCAGAAAGCTTGGTTTATGTGCACTACAACTTGCGGGAAAGAAACTATAAATCCACCAAAGTTGAAAGAATCAAAACTTCAAACGTCATGGCTATATGGCTTGGCATTCTCTTAATGTTGGTTCCTTTTTTTTGTTATTATGGTGTTGGAGAGTAGGAGGGTTGATGAAGAGGATGAAGAAGTGGGTAGTGGTGGATTTGAAAGCATTATTCCACCAAGACTCTAGGACGGGAGACGCAGGTGCAAGGAGATGCACAAGGGGGCGTGTGGGAGTACTCTCAAATTTTAGGGAAATTTAGGGGGGACGGGGGGACGTCGAGGTATATAATTTTTTTCATTATATATATATATATATATATATATATATATATATAAATCAAATTCATTTTCAATAATGAAAGCATCAATACAATGATACATACATAATTGAATTAAGTAATGAAATACATTAATCCATACTCATCATCCTTGCTAATACATACATGATTCATCCATAGAGCACGAGATTCAATATTGAAATACTCTGATCCATATTCATCATTCATTATTCACCATTCTAGAATCTACATTGATTTAAAAATTAAATTCATCATTCATCATTTTAGATTCTAAATTGATTTAAAATTAAAATTCATCATTTTAGAATCTAATTAGTACTAAGCAAAATAGACTATAATAGATACTAAAATCTAAAGCTTGGAATAGTAAATTGATATAACTAAAACTCAAAAATAGTGGATGATGAGTCTAAAAGTCACTCTAAAGTACACAAGGGGCTTGGTGGTCTTGATTAAATACTAATTCCATACCCTTGTACATGATAAAATGCAATGGAAACATTGCAATCTATCGAATCCCGAATTCTCAAAAATTTGTTAAGTCTGTTGGATTTTGAGTGTGATCTAAAATTCTACTTTCTCCATATGCAATCCAATGAGGTCAGAACCACCCTCAAACATCTTGAGTCATTTCATGGTAATGTTACAAATTTAAGTAAAATGATGAAAATGAAGATAAAGGAGAATGTCACTTTTACTTTAAGAATTTATCATTACCATGAATTGCATAACATTACTTTAAGAATTTATCATTACCATGAATTGCATAGCATTAGTAATATGGTCAAATACTAGGTGTCCCCTGTCATAAATCTTTGTTTACAAGCACAAACTTAAGGGGTGATGCATAGCTCATTTTGAGGGGGGATGCTTGGGAGTCGCATCCTCCACCCTAGGGAAATGCCCCCCCACCCTGCGTCTCCCTATGTCTCCCCAAAAGGGGGATGCGGGGAAATGTTTCCTCAGATGTTCCGCCATCCTGGGTGTGTGGGGTGTGAAGGGTGCACGCTCCTGACCCTGGGGGACGTGTCCTTGTGGAACATTATTTGAAAGCCTTGGAGAGGAGTACCTTGGTGAGGAGGAGGAGAGTGGAGATGATGAGGGCACAAAATCTAAAGCAGACCAAACCCCATTGTGGAAATATGTTTCTAGCCATGGAGGGAAATGGGGTGGAACCACTAAATTTACATACCTCCATTGCAAAAACACCTACACAGGTTCATACACCTATGCCATAAAGCATCTATGTGGGAAAATGCCATGGGATGGAAATAAACAAATAGAAATACAAACTTGTGGAAGTGTGTCAACACAACAAAGCGCCAAATACATAAGTGAAGAGGAGGAAGCCCAATACAAATCTAAGAGATCAAAGGGTGACTTTGAACATGATAGCCCACAATCACATAGACAAAGAACTCCATCACCATCCTCCCATGGCAGTGGATATGGAGGCATAGGAACAAACATTCCTTTAAGGTTTAGAACCATATGAGATTTCCTTGATGAAGGGTGTAGGAATGATGTCAATGCAAAAGTTTACCGATTTCTCTATGCATGTGGGATAACATTCATTGCTTTTCGCTCACCTTATTGGCATGAAATGATTTCCACCCTTTAATGATGCCCCCAAAGGATAAAAGAGCCTTGGGTATGACAAGGCTACAACTGTGAGACTTGATCATCAAAAAGAAAAAATAACAAATTCTTTGGGTAAAATGACAAATTCTTGGAATGAGCATGGGGTATCCATTGTATCTGATGGCTGGAGAAATGTAAAAGGCAAGTCATTGATAAGTGTTCTTGCTGTGTCAAATAGTGGTGCATTCTTCCTTTCAACATATGATTACACAAAAAAGTTCAAGAATGCCATGAACATTCCAGAACCATTACTTCAAACAATTGAAAGTATTAGGCCATACAATAACATCCAAGTCATCATTGATAATGCTTCTAATTGTAAGGCAGCGGGAGTAAATTTTGAGGATAGATACCCCAACATATTTTGGTTTGGGTGTTTTGTTCACACAATGAACCTTTTGATGCATGATATTATTAAGGACAAACACCCCCAATACAGATGGATTGGTGATTTGTACAAGAGAGGCAAGAGAATGATAAAATTTATTACCAATCATAGCAATACCCATGGACTTTTCCGTAGTCACTCGAGGTTGTAGCTGTTGAAGATTGCAAAGACTAGATTTACTAGCTATTACCTCATCTTCAGGTTCCTTTTGAAGGCCTTTTATAGGTAAGAGAGTCATTGGCTAACATGGTATGAAGTCAACACTGACAAGTATTTAAGGACAGGGACCCGACTGCAGTTGATAGGCAAGGTTTTGAATAGGTGGGGGAGATCGCTCTTGATGGTGTGTTTTGGGCAGGTGTGAGGGAAAGTTTGCAATACACCAAGCCCATTTATAACATGATTCGTTTTGCAGATACATATGCACCAATGATTGGGAAGGTGTATGAGAAGATGTATAACATGTTGGGGAAAATAAAAGATATTGTTTAGGAAAAAAATCCCAACTTGCATGATATTATTTGCAATTTTTTATGTGCACGGTGGGATAAACTTAATGTTCCACTACAGGCCTTGGCTTATATCGTTACGCCACAATACTACTCTCCATCTTGGTTGGGAAAACTTGCATGTGGGGGTGGGGTTAGGGCCAAACTCTATACAAATCTAGAGGTACAAAATCGATATATGAAATAATTAGACAAGCTAGTCCCTGACAGGGAGGAGTTTGCTAATCTGCGTCTTGAATTAGGTAGATACTTCACTAGAACTGGAGTGTTTGGTTCTTTACATGCAATGGAAGATAGGGACAAATTTGATGATATCACATGGTGGGACGCATATGGCTACCAAGGATTTTTGCCAAAATTGGCAAAAAAAAGTGCTCTCACAAGTTGTAAATACTTCTTTTGCAGAGAGGTATTGGAGCACCTATAGCTTCATTCATAATGTGAGAAGAAACAAACTCAATTAGAACCAAGCAAAAAGCTTGGTTTATGTGCACTACAACTTGTGGTTGTTGAGTCATTATTGTGAAGGAGCTTGTGAGGATACATCATATACAATTTGGGACAACAACCCAAAGGAAGATAATTTGGAGGATGGTGCTCTACATCTAGAATAATTGCAAACAAAACTTTTGAAAGATGATGATGAAGCAACATTGACCATGCTTGATGTGGAACAGTGCTTGATGTGGAACATCTTTGCCTTTGCTGCTGCCACCTCCATCTAGATCCTCACATGGAGGGCATGTGCCCTCTGGTTCTGGTTGTCCGACTAGGTGCCTTCTGGTTTTGGTCGTCTGACTTTGTGGGAGGAGACTCCCAGTGGACCACCACGACCTTGTCAGAAATTAGACATTTATCGAGGTGAAAAGGGGCCCAAGCTTTAGCAATAGATAATAGATTTACTTGTCTTTTATAGTTTCTACTTGTTTTTATAATTGTTGGCACTTTCATATTTATTATGATATTTTTTGTAAACAACATATGACAATTTAAGTTTGAAGTTTGAAGTTGGCAATTATAACTCATTGGTAATGAATTATGAATATGATGCTTCGTGAAAGTTGAAAGTTGAAACATTTCATTTCATGTTAGATATTCTTTGTTATAGTTTGGTTACTTGGTAATGGTAATGGTTACAAGTACAACTTTAGTGATCAATGATGATAAATGTTATATATTGAATTTTGAAAGCTTGAAACTTTAAGATTGATGAATCATGAGACTCGATATGTTTTTAGTTACTAACTTGTGGACGTGGTTAATAAAGATTATAACTTCTAAATGATTGATGTTATATGGTTTGATCCATGTTTTTATGCTTTTTATATCTAATTCATCATTCTACATGCTTTTGTTGACATATATGCATCAATATATATATATATATATATATATTCACTCTCAATTCGCTTCCGAACCGGGAGCTTTTAGAAATGCTTCTCCCTGCTTCCGCTCTTGCTTCCTCACCCACTTCTCATTCTGCTCCTGCTACCATGTAACCTTGGTGTAGAATGAGGTTGCCTTAGGGTTTATTTTGAATTTTCTAAGTCTATCCGTTAGAAAATTAATTTGTATTCTGCTAGTTTCTTTCTTATACTTGTAAATTTTGAACAAGTTATTTTAAACATTTAAATACCCAAATAAACACAATACAGTCACAACATCTACAGATCATCCACTGAAAGAAAACAATCGCACAAGTGACACTGTTATTTTTGGAAAAATGTTCCCGGAAAAACCCAATGCAGGAAAATTGGTGCAACTATTCAGAGGGTTATATTATTATGTAGTCTTTCTGAGTACAACTCGGTGCCTAACCAGCTTACCCAACAGAGAAAAATACACGACAACAATACCTCTATATCCGGAAATAGGTTCTAAGAAAACCTCTCCCACGAAACCCTCTTTGGCACAACTGAAGCTCAGCGTTGGCACTTCCGACCTCTGCGTCAACTTCCTCCTGACCTGCGTCAGCCCCAGGACCCTCTGCGTCATCCATTTGAGGCACTGCGCAACCTCTAGGACCCTCTACGTCACTCCAACAACCTCTTCGTGGATGACGCAGTCCCTCTTGCTTCCGCACTGACTCTGCTGGGCTCTGCGTAGTCTGGACTGGCTTCTGCTCTTGCTCTCTCTGCTTTTGCGTTGGTCTCTCAACACTGTCTCTACCTCTCTTCTTTGTATTCACTGCCCCTCCTAGCTGATCACTGATTCAACTTTGCTTAGCAACCCTGCTCTAGCAAAATGAATGACTGATCACTCTGGTGTGTTCTTCAACTTACCCTCAAGCCTCTTCTTATACTTTTCTCGTTGGTCTTTCAACGACTAAGATTAAATCTCTAATTAACAACTAAGATTAGATTTGGCTTGATCCATGACTTTTGGAACCTTCTTACCCAATTTTATTTTAATATCCATTAATATTTTATTTTTCCTAAGTTTAGGCTTAGGAACTCCATTAAAAATATTAATTATTTTAATATCTCCCAAACCGGGTAAAATCTGTCCAAACCGGGTATTACTAGGACTGTGTTCTAGTAATATGCCTCACTGAGCATCACTCTGATTATACGGCACCAGTACTCGTGCTGATGCTAGGCCTCCCCGCCCAACATCCTTTGCACTGCTGCATCCTGTACTACTGCCCATGGCTTTGCCACTGCCATTGCTGCATCCGTACGACAACTCCCTCTGCATCCGTGTTGTTGCCGGTCTAGGCTCCCAACACTGCATCTGCACTGCATCCCCTCTCATCATGCTGCATCGTGCTACTACTCACTCCTACTGCACTTCACTGCTACTGCACTGCAACTCAGTGACTGAAAAGTAGGTAACTAATCCACCCAACCACTGATATCCCTGTCAGGCTAGAAACACTCCCGATGCTGAAGCTCCCTCTGTCGCTCACAAGTGCTCTCTCATTATGATGATAAATGTTATATATCGAATTTTGAAACTTTAAGATTGATGAATCATGAGACTTGATATGTTGTATGCTACTAACTTGTGGACGTGGTTGATGAAGATTATAACTTCTAGATGATTGATGTTATATGGTCCAATCCATGTTTTTATGCTTTTTATATATAATTCATCATTCTACATGCTTTTGTTGACATATATGCATCAAAATATATACAAATATATATTATATAAAAATTAGCTCCTGAACGAAGAGCTTTTGAAAATGCCCCTCCCTGCTCTAGTGTTAATTTTTAGATTGTTTTATGTTGTATCAATTACGCTAGCCCAATTCCGAACTTCAATTAGCAATATTTCCAATTACAATTAGTCTTTCCATTCATCAACAGTGATTGAAGATAGAACAATATATGTAATGACAAAGAAGACAATGAACACATCAGCAAGAGACACTAGATTTGGTCAAAGACCAAGGAAAAACCCCACTAGGGGGAAAACCCTTTGAAATTCTTCTTCTATTAGATTGTCATGAAATGTTCAACAAAGAGTACAATGAGCCCAATACAATATGCTCAACAATACAACCCAACAACTTCAGAACCCAATTTACAGGGGTAGAATATATCAGAGACAACTTGATTCAAACTTCAGACAACTTCAGAAAACTTCAGAGGATGGTTAATCGCAGTCAAAATCCCCATATGCTCCCTTCAAGTTAGCATATGAGCGCCTATAACTTCCTATACGTTGTCTTGACCATAGCATGCTAGCGTCCTGGGACAAAATTTCCTAGTTCTGTGACAATGTCGGGAACAAAAACCCTAATTTTGTGCGAGCTTCGGATATGAGATTTCGAACCTCCGTACGAACTTTTCCTTTGCCAATGTGTCGAACCAAATTAGATAGAAGAGAAGAAGGTGCTTGATGTTGTGATGTCCAAATGAGCTTCTAGGTCACTTGTATTTATCTTTGTTTTAAAAACTAGAACCAGTGACTGGACCGGTCCACCTAATGAACTGGGACTAGTCAGGGCTAAATGAACCAATTAAAAAAAAACATTAAATAATTAATTTTCAATGAAAATAAACTATTTTTAAGATTTAAAACCATGATCCCAAGCCAATAGAAACAAAATAGGCAAGGTTTTCTCATCTATATACCATGTAAAGGTGAATATATCAAAATGGCATCGTGTGCAATACATATCCACAACAAAATACATAATCAATGAGGCTCTAAATGGCCTCTAGAGTCCGAAAACGATGCTTTAAGATATGGGGTCACTGAACTACTACAAGTCTAGATATCAGTGATCAACAACTTGATCACTCCTCATCATGATCAAACTCATCACCACTTACTAGAGAAGAGATCATCAACATGAGCTACATAAATAACATGGCTTCGAGTTTGAGGACTCCTAAAACTCCTGTACAACTTTAGTAGTAGTAGCAAAAATAGACATCAAAACTACAAATCACTGATCAACATGGTCACTTGTGAAACTCATCATTGATTCAACGCTACTAGAGATACATAAACATCTTCAACAAGAGATACATAGACATCTTCAACAAGAGATACATAAACATCATCTAGCTCAAAGTCTTCAGACTTGGTTTAGTCAATCTTATAACATGATATAAATTGAAAAGGTTTAACACGCCTAACCAATGATTTTGGTTTGAGTGAAGGGTTCATCTCCTCAACCTTATAATGTGGTAGATAAAGTTTAGCATGCCTAACCAGTTGTTTTCCTTTGAGTGAAGGGTGCATTCTTGTTAAGGCCATGGTAGAGGAGTTCAACAATCAATACCACCAACATCAACAAAGTTCAACAATCAATGCCACCATGCTCAAGGTTCTTAAAGGGATTCATGCTCCTGATCAAATACCAATCTCATACCCTCACGCATGATAGAATCAAATTGGAAACATTGCAAACCCCCAAACCATGAAATCCTAAAAACCATTAAGTTTGGTAAATTTTGAGTGAAATCTAAAATTCTAGTTTCTCCATATGAAATCCAATGAGGTCGAAACCACTCGCAAACATCCTGAGTCATTTCATGGTAATGTTAAAAATTTAAGTAAAAGGATGAAAATGAAAATTAAAGGAAATGTCACTTTTACTTTAAGAATTTAACATTACAATTAATTGCCAACATTTGCCAACATTGTTAGGGTTGATATGTGTCAGGAAAATGAGAGGGTAGGCATGTTTTTCTTGGAGGGATTATTTTTGGAGGAATACAACCCCAAATTTCCCTAAAAACAACTTCAAAACTCACAAAAATGCATTATGTGGGGTTTATAGTTTCTTTGGCAATAAATCGACTGGTTTAGGATGTGTTGTTGCGCAGAATGTCTAGGCACTGTGACAACGACTCAGATCGGGGGCTGTCACCCTGATCCCCAATCTCTCCGTTTAAGCTATCTCCCTACAGCAGGCTAAGGGGGGTAGACCCTATCGAAAAGTGGAATGAAGAAGAACTGGTTGGGAACCAACCAGTTTGGGGGACATAGTGAAGCGTTCAAGTACTTGATTAAGATTTAGCAAGACTTATAGGATTTGATTAGATTTTAAACGATTGGTACCGGTGCGTTATGGAGCAACGATCTTGGTAGGAGACCAAGTAATCGATTAGCAACTGTTGCTTAGATCAATGACTATTTTATATGAAATGTAGATCCTAAAACTAATGTGAGATGCAAGAATCTTGGTTAATTTTAGTTAAATGCCTATTTAAATGAACCCTTCAATCATTTCTGTGTTGAGCCTGATTTCGTAGTAATTGGTAGAGAGAAGATCAGGAGAAGCACATTAAGGTGTGATTAACGATACCTCTCCTGAAATTCTGACATACCCGATGCCTCCGGCGCTGCAGAGAACTGTGGCTCTGACGACTGCAAGGTCACCGTTTTAAGTACTATTAAAACAAGCTTCTCAAGAAAAGACAGATGGAGATCTATTTGTCTATCGACCAAGTTTATGCTTGGAAGTAAGTTTTATCTATGCAAAGTTAACTTATATGCAAATGCATCGGAAGATGAAATGAAGTTAGACTCGAGAATGGGAAAGCACTTATGCTGCAAAAGCCCTCAATTACCCAATTGAAATGCTCGCCTTTTTTTAGATGAAAACTTAGAAAATAAACTCTTGAAGATACTATAGTTAAAACACCAACTTATTTCAAATCTTGTTGATACACTTTAGCTCAAAAAGAACAAAAACAACTTTGCAATTCGATATCAATGTCAACAGATGCTCAAAAAATTACTTATTTTATGAAACAAAGGATATGCATTTTATCACAATTCCATGACAAAGTATTTAATTTTTAGAAATTAATTTTTAGGACAACAGTAAGAAAAACTTTATGACAGCAGCAATATGACAACGAAAATAGTAAGCTATCAATGATATCTTTATGCCAAAAATTGACCGAAAATTTTCCAAACTTGCCCACATGAATTATAAAAAATTTTCAGCCTGTTGTGATGTGATTTCCGAAATTATATCAGATCAGATATACTTATTACAGCCAGCAATTAAAACATGAAATAAGCTTAATGATGAATGCCCAACTCAAGAAATTAATTCCTTAATGTATTAGACAACTAAGGATTGATTTTAGGCTAACCAACATGAAATTTTTCCACTGTTATATTTCAGACTTCAGAAATAGAATTATTCAGAGATAATAATGACTCAAACTGTAGATCTAGGCCAAATTCTTGATACACATCAAACATAAATGACTTATTAATATATTTAGCAATTTTTTAGTTAATTTCAAACCATTTAGATGTATTTTTCACCACCATTAGAAACGTATATGACTGTTGTAGCAAACAATGAGAAAAAAGATGGTTTAGAGATCAAACCCTTAGGCCCTAGGCCTTGAAGATCACTTGCCCAAGTTTCCAAAAAAATTTCAATACTTGAAACACAAAGTTTTACTAAATTTTCTGCAAAAACCCACCTATGATTAGCTTCAGAAAATTAAATATTCAAATCAGAAATAGAGTAAGGGAATCTAGGGCCAATGAGAGCTAACACTAGGCCCAATAGAACTAGCTTTGGGCTAGGAGAAGGCAGATCTGGGTTTAGGAGCCCCAAAACTTGAAACCCTTGTTCTGAAAAAAAAATTATTTTGCTTCAGATCTTCAGATTTATTTCAAAATCTTTAATGGCTAGCCTTGTAAAAAGATTCAGGATAAGATATTGCCCTCCAGGGCCTAGATTTGTCTCCAAACTCCCAGATCTGCTTGAAAAAATCTCAGATCTGAAGATTTACTTGGTTGATTTCTCAGATCTATTCCTGCAAACAATCTTTGAGCCCAGATCTTGTCCTCTAGGGTCTTGATCTAGCTCAGATTTGAAGATTTTCTTGGCTGATTTCTCAGATCTATTCCTGCAAACAATCTTTGAGCTTAGATCTTGTCCTCCAGGGTCTAGATCTAGCTAAGATCTGAAGATTTTCTTGGCTGATTTCTCAGATCTATTCCTGCACAAGTGAAAAGAGAAAAACTCAATACCCAGTATGTACAAAAATAGAGAAAATCCCAAAAACCCAAGTGTTAAAATTCAAAATTATGTTCTAAATTTCAGATCTACACAAGTAAATAACGGATCTATACAAATAATTTATAGATCTATCAGATATGGGGACTATGAGTCAACCTCCGCTCCCAGATCTAATAATCTAAGGCTCTTAATAGCTAGATCTATGAAAATTTTCACAAAATATTTAAAAGATTTTGAAATTTTAGAAAGGTACTAGCCCAAAAACACCCTACAGAAAAAATATTATCATTAAATAAATCCTGAGGCTTATATGAAGTAGGCTCTTTAGAAAACATGTGTTGAGAGTTGGCTGGTCCAACCGAAGACTATCCCCAAACGCTCAATGAGAACCTGATAGATTTTCTGCAAACACTAGATCAACTATCAAATCAAGTATAGAAATAGAACAACAATAAAATTCTGAAGAAATAGAGATGCCTGCTACTTCAATCAAAATTAAAAATGTTACCCTAGATTCAACAAATTGAATAAGATACATGTATTCAGATTATTCTATGAGAGCTATTGATAGACAGTTTTCACATAATATTAAGCAGAAATTAAAACATTGTTACCATAAATTCATGAAGAGGAACACTACAGCACGTTGAAACCCCAAAGACTTTTGCAATAATTGAAAAAAGTATACAAGAGAGCTTGAGAGCTTAGTACACGATCCAGAGATCAAATGGACTGACAGACAAATAACTTCCTATTTAAAGATGAATCCTCCAACGGCTAGTTCAAGTGATCATCGTCAAAACAATCTCGACTGTTGATGAGGACTAAAATTTCTTTTAATCTCATCTGTCGAAATTTTAAATTTTTGAGGAAATTCAAAATTTTCAATTAAATGCATTTTAATTAACTCAAACATAAAATTTTTGAGTTAATTTCCTCAAAAATTAGACTTTGACTTAAACCCCATGGACCAAAGGCTTAAAATTTAGCAAAATAATTAATTTACCTTAGTCCTTGGACCTTTTAAAATTTGAATTTGAAGGACCCACGAATTTTGCCTTTGAAAAATTTAAATTTACCTAGGACCTATAATTAATTAAATTTCTAGTTTAGGATTTTAATTAATTTTTGGCCAAAAAAATTAATCAATTAACCTATGAGGGGATAAATTATTTTTCCAACCCTCAAGACACTTTACATCATCATTTTCAACCCATCTGAAATAGACCCCTCATAGACTACCCATTTCTGCGACACAAATATAATCCAACAGACTAAACAATTTGTAATAAAATAACATAACCAAATAGTTAGGATTATTCCCAAATCACTTTTACATAGTCTTGATCTATAAAACTAGGGCTCGCCTAAGATTCCAGTGACAAAATTCATTCCACCTTTGGGGTAAGGTTGAAGGAAAACTTTGCCGTCCATCCAAGAATGGATCAGTGAGACAAAAACCTTCCCAGAATGCAGATCGTCACCAGAAAAATAGGTTTACCTAGGCAATTACATAAATGACACAAATCTGCTGAGATTATTTACATCATATACGTGCAGAATGGGTTTACATTATAACATGACAATCAGGTTGATGATGAAAGCTGGATGGCACGGACACATCGATCATGTGCTATCCCTCTTGTGAAAAAAGGGGGTGTACTGCTATGGGTCGTTGACACGTAGTGGGCAACAGGATGGAGCCGGCCAGTTTGACCACAAACTAGCTGGTTTTGTCCTAAACCGGTCGGTTAGGACCGGTTTGTCCACTTTTTTGGCGAAACGGAGGGTCAAACCAGGTTTTCCTACCGGTTTGACCCGGTGGGCTAGCTAACCGGCTGGTTTGAACCGGTTTAGACCGGTTGGTTTTTAAAACACTGGTATTTATAGGCTTCAAGGGGTGTCCAACAATGTCCATTTAATGTTGAGGCCGATCTGTCCAAGTGTGCATGAAAGTGAAGCCGACCTAATCCAATTTCCATGAGTGCGTGCACAAAATCAAAAACCAACTTATGCTTATTCGAACGATGTGATCTTTAAGTCAATTTTGGTCCTCTCGAAAAGAGGAACTCAATGCCATCATCATCTCCATCAAATGAGTAGTCCAAAGTGGAATTTGACCGCAGTTACATATTTTTAACATCTTTCTCCCGCTCCCAAGTAATAATTTTTTTTTTTTATCTTTATTCGTTTGCTTTTTACGTAAAATACATAATGGTACAAATTATGAAGACTGAACTTAGTTACATTCTCCAACAGTTCCCATGTGTTCAACAAACCCCTCAAGTTTGGTTTACATTAAATAGTAAATACCGACCCACCCCTCCCTCAAACACAATTTGGAGGATCTATGAAGGTAGCATTATGTCAGAATATTGATGTTTCCAGAATTCATTTTGATCTTCCATCAAATAATAATTGACGGAACAACTTCTGAAAATTTGTATCAATGTATATTTCTTTTTTAGAACTTATGTTAAGTGTCTTTACAAAATCCTAAATGATGGAAGGATGCTTTTAAGGTAATTACAACCTATCTCTTTCATCTATTTAGTTGCTTTAGTTAGTATCTTATCACTATTGTCTTTCAATTTCACTAAATGTTCTGAAATTGATTCACCTTCCTGCATTTGTATTAAAACACACGTTTTCAATGCAAAATGTTCTACCTTTGTCTGGAGTTTACCACATCTTCCTTCATCTCTTGTATACTTTGGAAGCATCTTCCACATCTGACACTTGGGGAGCATCTCGTTTTCCATTGACATCTTGATAAGTATGACTACGTCTCCATTCTTGCAGTCATATTCATCTTGTTCTATGATTACTTGGTTTGTTTGTTCTTCACATTCATTGTTTGGGTCTCTCAAAACTTTCTCGATCACCACTCTGAATAGACACGTGTATTAAAAATTGACAATCATCTTCAACGTCCTGTATTTGAAATTATATGCATTAATTCTTTAGCTCAAGTGTAAAGTTAGAAAGAATAGGCATCTTTTCGTCAGAGATTGTAAAAGATCACCAAGCATCTTCAACTCAAGTGTAAAGTTAGAAAGAATATGCATTTTTTCCCTCAGAGATCGTAAAATATCACCAAGCATTGGTAGAATTCAACTCCAACCTCAAAAGAAATAAATAAGTACATCCAACCATGTGTGAACTCCAGCATGTTACTGTTTCGTAATCTTTTTGCCACTCAGAATCTGATCTCCAAATTCGTCTGCCTTTGAATTTTTCTACAACCTAGACTTTAGTTTTCGTAAGCGTTGCGGGGGAGGCCCCCCCCGTCGAACTCGCTCCCAATCTGTGCTCCGGGCGGGAGCGAGCTCTCGGAAAAAAATTTGCGCTCCCTGCCAAAACAGGGAGCGACTTTGGGAGCGTCGCTCCCGTTGCTCCGGGAGCGATCACTCCTTGATCGCTCCCGATCGCTACCGGGGTTTATTTTTCGCTCCCGGAGCGACGCGCGCTGCCGCCGGGAGCGAAACTCGCGGAATAAAAAATCCGGATGTAAGAAAAATAAAAAATTGTTTTAAAGAAAGTTTTTGTTATATAAGGGGTTGGAGGGCTTTTGTAAGTCATTGTGACTTGAGAGAGTTGGAGGAGAGCCAAGGAGCTTGTGCCAAGGAGCGAGGAGGAGCGAGGAGCGAGCGCCGAGGAGCAAGGAGCAAGCCTGCAAGGAGGTTAGTAACTTAGTAATTTAGTAGGTTAGTAACTTATTTCTAGAATGATGAATCTAAATAAATAAAATTAATAAATAGTAAATACATTTTAAATTTTCTCATTCCCATTTCCATTCCGATTCCCATTAAATTTTGCAGATTCAAAACTACAAATTTCAAACATCATGGACCTGGTTATATTTCTTGGCATTTTCTTCTTCTTGGTCCCTTTTCTGGTTATTATGGTGCTGGAGAGTAGGAAAAGGAGGGGTCAAAATGAAGAGGGGGATGAAGAAGGGGGACAAAGTGGATTTGATGAAAACCCCGATGAGGAGGAGCTGGAGGAGGGTGAAAATGAGTCTCGAAAAACTAAACAAGACCAAACCCCATTGTGGAAATATGTTAACAGGCCTGAAGCAGGGAAAGGGGGTGGAACCATTAAATTTCATTGCCCCCATTGCAACAATAATTACACAGGTTCATACACCCGTGTCAGAAAACACCTCTGCGGGAAAAGGCCATGGGATGGAGATAAACAAATAGGAATCAAAACTTGTGCAGCGGTGTCAGCAGCAGATAGAGCCAAATACATAAGGGAAGAGGAGGAAGCCCAATACAAATCTAAAAAATCAAGGGGTTTCTTTGAACCAAGCTCACAATCACAAGCACAAAGAACTCCTTCAGCATCCTCCCAAGGCAGTGGATATGGAGGCATAGGGTCACTAGCTTGAAGGCATAGAACCATATCAGATTTCCTTGATGAGGGGTGTAGGAATGATGTGGATTCAAAAGTTTACAGGTTTCTCTATGCATGTGGGATACCATTCAATGTTCTTCGCTCACCTTATTGGCACGAAATGGTTTCTGCCGTAAATGATGCCCCTAAAGGATATAAGAGCCCTGGGTATGACAAGGCAAGAACCATTGGACTTGATCATGAAAAAGCAAAAATATCACATTCTTTGAATAGAATGACAAGTTCTTGGACTGACCATGGGGTGTCCATTATATCTGATGGATGGAAAAATGTAAAAGGCAAGCCATTGATAAGTGTTCTTGCTATGTCTGTTAGTGGTGCCATCTTTCTAAATGCATATGATTACCCAGAGAAGTTCAAGACCGCATCAACATTGCAGAAGCATTACTTGAAACAATTGACCGTATTGGGCCATACAATGTCATCCAAGTCATCACTGATAATGCTCCTAATTGTAAGGCAGTGGGAGCAATTATTGAGGATAAATACCCCAACATATTTTGGTCTGGGTAATCATTGAACCTTTTGATGCATGATGTTGTTAAGAACAAAAATGAACAATACAAATGGATTGGTGATTTGTACAAGAAAGGCAAACAAATGATAAAATTTATTACAAATCATAGCAATACCCATGGCCTTTTCCGCAGTCACTCAAGATTGGAGTTGTTGAAGATTGCGAGGATTAGATTTGGTAGCTGTTACCTCACCTTCAGGCGCCTTTTGAAGGTAAGAGAGTCATTGGCTAGCATGGTATCAAGTCCACACTGGCAGGTATTAAAGGAAAGGGCTACAAATGCAGCTAACAGGCGAGGTTTTGAACTGGTGGAGGAGGCCACTCTTGATGGTATGTTTTGGGCAAGTGTGAGGCAAGTATTGGATTTCACCAAGCCCATTTATCACATGATTCAGTTTGCAGATACAGATAAACCAGTGATTGGCGAGGTGTATGAGCATATGGATACCATGTTGGGGAAAATAAAAGATATTGTTCATAACAATGATCCCAACTTGTACATACTGATTCACAATTGTGTGTGTGTACGGTGGAATAAACTTAATCTTCCACTACATTGCTTGGCGTATATCCTTACACCAAAATACTACTCTACATCTTGGTTGGGCCAACCTGCACCAGGGGGTGGGGTTAGGACCAAACCCCATTTAGATGAAGAGGTAACTAGAGGATATTTGGATGCATTAGAAAAGTTGATACCTGACAGGGAGGAATGTGCAGCTGTGCTTCTTGAAATAGGCAGATACTTCAGTGGCACTGGTTTGTTTGGTACCTTCCATGCAATGGAAGATAGAGACAAATTTGATTCTCTCACATGGTGGGAGTCATATGGCGGCTAGATACTTTTGCCAAAATTGGCAAAAAAAGTTCTATCACAGGTTGTAAATACTTCTTCTGCAGAGAGGTGTTGGAGCACCTACAACTTCATACATAATGTGAAAAGAAACATACTTGATGAAAACCAGGCAGAAAGCTTGGTTTATGTGCACTACAACTTGAGGTTGTTGAGTCATTACTGGGATCGGGCTTATGAGGATCCAACATATAAAATTTGGGACAACCACCCAGAGGATGACAATTTGGAGGATGGCACTATACATCTTGAAGAACTGGAAGAGGAATTTATAAGGGATGAAGATGAAGCAGCTGCAGCAGCCATGCTACCTCCACCATCCAGTAGCAGTGCTCGAGTTCCGAGTCTTGTTCCTTTGCTGTCGCCACCTCCATCTACACCCTCACGTGGAGGGCATGTGCCTTCTAGTTCTAGTCGTCGGTCTGTGCGAGAGACTCCTAGAAGACCACCACGACCTGCTCATACAGTAGACTCTCGTGGCAAGGACCACATGTAGTAGTAGATAATAGATTTACAGTTTACTTGTCTTTTCTAGTTTCTATTAGTTTTCATAACTGTTGAGTCTCGAGTCCTTGACTCTTGACTCTTTCATATCATAATGATATTTTTTGTAAACAATATATGACTGTGACAATGAAAGTTTGAAGTTTGAAGTTGGAAATTATAACTCATTGGTAATGATTATGAATTATGAATATGATGCTTCGTGGAAGACTAAAGTTGTTTCATTTCATTTCATAATTCATTTTATAACATTTCATTTCATGTTAACAGTTAGAACTTAGAAATATCTAAGATATTATTTCTTGTAATGGTTAAACTTAGCTTACAAATACAACTTTGGTGATCAATGATGATAAATGTTATATATTAAATTTTTAATTTTGAAAGCTTGAAGTTGAAACTTTAAGATTGAATTTAATGAATCATGATTGACGATACTCAATATGTTGCAGTTGTAATATGTATGTTACTAACTTGTGGACGTGGTTGATGAAGATTATAACTTCTAGATGATTGATGTGATATGGTTCAATGATCAATCTATGTTTTTTTATGTTTTTTATATCTAATTCATCATTCTACATGTTTCTGTTGACATATATGTATCAAAATATAAAATATATATATATATATATATATATATATATATATATATATATATTTTTTAAATCGCTCCGGGATTCGCTCCCAAACCGGGAGTTTCTGAAAATGTCGCTCCCGCTCCCCGCTTTCGCTCCCGCTCGCAAGTAACACTAATTTTCATATATATGTTATTCTGCCACTCATACAGATATGTACGACCCCAATTTAATTCAATCTCTATTAAAAAAATAAAATTATTTGTTACCTCTGCCTGTTAGACCGTTGTTGTGGTAACTGCTATGCCTAGTTAGAAATTTCGAGCTACCTGCCCATGCTGCCACATAATTGAAAACACAAAATCTATTTGTCTGGGCCAAAAAGATTCCTGTGTTTGTTGTTTGTCACATGTAATTGCTAATGCCTGGGTGCCAATCTGACTACCATCTATTGTTGAGCAGTCATGCTCACACTGCACCCAAATTGTTAATTGATTCTGTTTCTCCAATATATGTCCTACTCACTGCCAGTGAAGAAGTTTTAGCACCCGACCGTTGATCTAATTGATTGCAGGTGAGTTTATTATGACCTTGCTGTTCTCTCTCACTATGTCACCAGACACATGTCCACCTGCTGCGTTGCCTTTCTGCACCCAGGTTTGTGCACCCTTACTTTGTCAGACATTCAAGAGACTCCCTGCCTTTAATGCATCACTCGCATGGTTGTTGCTATGTAAATTTTTCTATCTGCTTGTATTTGTCACAAAAAATTAATGTTTCTTAAAAATTTATGTGCTCTTCCTAGGCTTGTAAAACACTAGGAAATGATTTAATTTATTAATCTCCTTAATAAATAAAATATTAACAGTTAGACTTAACTTTTACTGCCCGTGTGTATGCCTTGCAAAATTATACAATTGTGTGATTTCCCATTTGGCTCTGCTTGACTATGAATAAAATATATAAATATAAATAATGATGATAATTGTAATAATGATTAGTTTATTAGTAATTAGTACTGAAGGGGCATGTCTAAATGGGACATGATCTTCCATGAAGAGTTACCTGCCTAGGGTATTTAAGCATGCCTTCACTCTCATTTGTAACATCATTCTCATTCTATATATAATATATATAAATAGAATTCTTGTATCTTCAATGAAGATCTACGTATTCCAAGTCTTTTGGAGTGTTTAACTTGTTATAACGAACTTTGTTCGTTACATCCTCTTTTGCGCTTCATGTGGTAAAAACCATGAGGCCTTGTTGATGTGCCCATACTGAACCAACTATTGAACACATTTCTCAGTTGTCGGATTCTATTGTGTTTCTGATACCATTATAGACTAAAAGCAACATGCAAAAGAATGGAGTGAGAAGATATGACTTTCTTATATTCATGGTAAGTTATAATAGATGTTTCTTTTGTTGTTAATATACTCATGTTCATGGTTTTTGTTTGTTTGTTGTTATTCACGCTTTGCTGCTTGAGCCAACCTACTGCTTCTCTCCTCGCAGCCTTGGCCTTTCGCCGCTACCATGGCCCCTCCGGAACCTGCTCCGGGAGGGGTTCCTCTCCCTGAACCACATCTTATGGCTCAACACCCTCTAGTCCCGGAGTTCCTCCCCCTGAACCACATCTTACGGCTCAACACCCTCTAGAAGAGTTTGCTTCAGCCTTCGCTAGTCTCATATCTTCATTAGGACCTCCTCGAACTAGACCTGCTGTCTCCAAATTTGTAAAAAAGTTTGAAGATATCCCCAAAATCATTCTTCCTCCTTCCTTGCCCAGTCGAGTTGCCCTCTTATTATCGGAAAGAGGCTTGGTGGATTAGTTTACTGGCCTTTGGACCTCTCGAAAAACTGTGCAAAAATGGGTTGAAAGGAACTGGTCTCATTCAACCCATGGGAAAATCTCCATTCGATTCTGTGGTAGAGGATTTTTCACCTTCCATTTTGAAACTAAAGAGGACAGAGATTTGATATTTAGGAATGGGCCTTATTTCATGGATACAAGGGTCTATATCTAAACAGGTGGACGCTAGACTTTGACCCTAAGTTGGATGTCCCAAGCACTGTTCCAGTCTGGGTCCGTCTTCCTCACATCCCCCCTTCATTGTTGGGGAGATGAGTTGGTAAAAGCAATAGGAAATGCAGTGGGAAAATACATAGACATAAGTGAACCAAAGAAGAATATGCATTCTTGCACAAGGATCTACGTCAAAGTCGACCTAGGCAGAGGATTCCCTGAAGTAGTAAAGATCAAGGTGGATAGCGAGACACATTCAACAACTGGACTACGAGCAGATCCCATTCAAATGCAAGGTATGTCACGAGTATGGTCGTTTCACTAGTAGATGTCCAAAAAAATAAGAACCTGAAGCAGTCGAAGCTCAAGAAACAAAATGGGAACTAGTAGCAAAAAAGAAGATTGCGAATAAAACATCTGCCCCGCCAACCCCCTCCTCGTCAGCTCCTCTCCCCTTGAGTGCTCCCCCAACTCATTCATCTAATTTGCAACCCCTCTCATGTAATCCCCTCCTTGAATCAAATCCCTTTGGACCTCCCGACTCTTCCCTCGACCCTCCTCTTGCTTCTCAAAAACCTCTCGTCGCTAATCCTTCTTCATCCCTCGCCACCCCTCCCCACTTGGCCCCTCCTCCCTTCCTATCTTTTCCCTCTCCTCTAACCCCCAACCTCCCTTTCAAGCCCCCTCCTCCTTCCTTTGAAAGAATCCTCACAAGGAACCAGTGTAGAGAATCCCTCGTCTCTTCAGACCTCCACAAAAGACAAGGAAGAAAGACCAATAAGGAAATAAGGGATGAAGCAGCAACAAAGGAAATGGCAATGGGAACACAACAACCAATGGACTCTTTCCTTGAAAAAAGGACAAGAAACAAGGAAAAATCCAACAACCTAACCAAGGGAAAGGTCCCTCTGCATCAATCCAAAGCAAGTAATGAATTTGGTCTCCTGGAATTGTAGAGGCCTGGGACACCCTACGAAATTCAATGCAGCAAAATACCTCCCAACAATGGAAAACTTTGATATATTCATGATCCAAGAGACCAAAATCAATGAACAGGAAAAGGGAAAAATGATTCAAAAACTAAGGAATTACGATGGCTCTGTTCTCCAGGCAACTAGGGCATTGGAAGGAATATGTACAATGTGGAGGAAGGACAAATGGGAAATGCAAAACCAACAAATAGATCAACATTGGATCAATACAGAATTAAGAAATAAATTATCTAATCTACAAATTTGCCTTTACAATGTTTATGACCCAAATCACTACAGAGATAAAGAGTCCTGTTGGAGATCCCTCAAAGAAAACCTATTGCAGGATCAAAACAAAAGCCTTATAGTAGGAGGTTATTTAAACATGGTTCTGAATGCTAAGGAGAAATCAAGAGGTATTTTTCATGTAGACCCTTCTCGAGACTCCCTCGAAAGTATAATAGAATGTCACAACCTAATGGACATTCCCCCAAAGAATGGGAAATATACTTGGAACAATAAAAGGATTAGAAAAAGTAATATAAAAGAGAGACTAGACCGAATTTTAATACAAGACAACATCATAGCAGAATTCAACTCTATATCTTCAAAAATCATTCCCTCAATGGCCTCTGATCACAAACCAGTGGCTATCAACTTAGGGTCAATAAAAAACGTGGGCCCTGTCCCATTTTGATACAACCCTTTATGGAACAAAAAAGAAGAAGTTAATCAAATAATGACAGCAACTTGGACTCAAAAGATCATGAGCTCGCCAAGCTATGTGTGGGAAACAAAATTAAAAAGTGTTAAGAATAGTCTAAAAGTTTGGGCAAAAAATAATCAAAAGGAACCATAGAAAAGAAAGAAAGAATTCCAGAGAGAAATGGAAATGGTTCAAGAAAATATAGAAGGCAGGGAAGACACAAAAGAGAATCAATTGAAGAAGAAGGAGCTACACTGGGAATTCTATAGAAACAACAAGAAAAAGGAAGAAGAATGGAGGCTCAAATCCAAAAATCTTTGGAATCAGGCCGGGGATAAAAACACCTCATTCTTCCATAACACAACAAAGATGAGAAGAATCATAAATCAGATTGACACATTAAAAGGTGAAGGAGACCAAGAGATCAAAGGGCAAGAAGCACTTAAAAAAGAAGCATATAACCATTTCAAAAATTTATTAACAATTGAGCTAGTAAATCCAGATTTCGAGAGCTTCACAAAGCACATTTCTAAGAGGATAAATGAAGAAACAAATTCAGAACTCTTGAAAGAAGTTGAAGAAAGTGAGGTTCAAGCAGTGGTGTGGAGCCTTCGGCCTGATAAAGCACCAGGATCGGACGATTTTTCAATAGCTTCCTATTGCTTCTATTGGCCCATCATTAAAAAAGGATCTAATAAGAATGATCAGAAATGTCTTCCGGAAAAAGAAGCTTGGAGGTTACACAAAAACTCAACCTTCCTATCTCACATCCCAAAGGAAGCAAGACCCTCAACTTTCAATCGCTTTCGGCCTATCTCTCTATGCAATTCATCATATAAAATCATCACCAAAATCCTAGCCTATCGCATAAAACCTCTCCTACCCAACTTAATCTCAGAAAACCAAGGTGGTTTTTTCCTAGCAGATAGATCGTGGATAACATCATGATCATTCAAGAGGCACTGCACTCCAATTTAGCAAGAAAAGAGCAGGGCTTCATTCTAAAACTTGACATGGCAAATGCTTTCGACAAAGTCAATCTGTCTTTCTTATCAGTTGTCCTAAATAAATTTGGCTTCTCTATCGAGCTTATAGAAATTATAAATGCATGTATTGTCGACCTGTGGATAGCCCCTCTCATCAATGGAAGATCGTGTGAGTATTTTCAAAGCTCTCGGGGATTGAGACAAGGCTGCCCATTGTCTCCCTTCCTCTATATATTAATGGCAAATTCGTTGAGCAGAAACCTTGAGCATTGTAGAAGAAACTGTACCCTAACATGCCTCTCAATAAGCTCTGGAACTAAAAGTATAAACCACTCCCTCTTCGTAGATGACACTCTTCTAATGGGAGGAGCTTCTTGTAGAGTGGCACGAAGATTCCACAAAGTGCTTGATAAGTTTATGGAAGCATCAGGCTATTTACTCAATAACAAAGAGCAAAATATATGGATGGAATGCACCCTCCCGCACCCTCCAAAGAATTTCACAAATCCTTGAGATCCCCCTCCAAGCACAGTGGAACCATTTCCTATATTTGGGATTACCAGTGTCAAAAGAAAATCTGAGAGCAGAACTATGGACAAGCTATATAGAGAAAATGAAAAAGAAAATACAAACTTGGGGAATGATTTGGCTTAATCTAGCTGGTAGAGTTACACTAATCAAGTCAATCCTGACAGCTCTTCCCCTCTACCAATTTGCAACAATTCTAGCTCCGACAAGTGTGCACAAGCAAATCAAATTAATCATAAGAAGCTTCCTTTGGCAAGGAGGTAAATGAGAGACAAAAAAATTCAGTCTCATAAAATGGGAACAAGTTACATCTCCCTATGAGAAAGGAGGACTCTCAATTAGACTTCTGGGAATGATGAACTTGGCCTTAAGCGAAAAAATAGCTTGGAGATTCATCACTGGGGACAACTGCTAGTGGAAGAAGGCGCTGGAATCCAAATATCTGAATTACTCTCGCTTCTCCTTTCTCTCAGGGAAAACACCAATCAGGCCCTGCACCCAAATGTGGAAACTCATAAAAAAGGTACTACCTCTCATCAAGGATAATACATCAATATTGCCAGGTGATGGTCGAGACATAAATATATGGAACGATAGTATAATGGGAAAGCCTCCTTTATCCACCCACCCAGAAGGGTTATGTACATTGGAGTCAATATCACAATGGGATCAAGATGACAACTCATGGAAAGAATGGAAGACATCTGATTTACCTCAAGATCTCAAACATCAGTGGGACTCTTTAATCTCCCTCCTCAAAGGAGCAGCGCCAATCAATCAAGGAATCCAAGACTCTTTCATATGGGACCCATCCGAAGGAGACTACTCAATAAAATCCAGATATCTAAAACTTTAAGAACAACAAGGGCACTAGGACTAGTCTCCATGGAAATCGGTATGGAAAACTGGAAGTCTCACAAAAATAAAAATATTTATATGGACACTTTAAAAGGGAAAATCCTTACAGCTGACAATCTTAGGAAAAAAGGTTTCATCAGGCCTTATCAATGTCCTATGTGTCTCATTGCAGAAGAGAGCATCCAACACCTCTTCCTTGAGTGCAATTTTGCAAAAGAATGTTGGAATCTTCTTGTATGCCCTTTGGACATAGTTGTGAATCTATCTCGTCCCATCGCTGAATTCTATGTAGAAGGGAAAAACAAGTATCCTTACTCTCTCAAAAATAAGAATACCATTAAAACATTTTGGACAAGCTTACCCTCCTTCCTCTGTTGGTAAATTTGGCTTGCAAGGAACAATCAATTTTTTCAGAACTCTAAGTTGGCAAAGTGCTTTCAAAAACCTGGGGGCTAGGAACACAATTCCTATCAGCCAAAGGAACAAGAACAATAGATTTCAATCATCTACAACAGGAAGAAAGAGCATGGATTAGCTATGTAGACAACAGGCCAAAACTGCCAAACATACTCAAAAGGAAAGAGGTCAATAAGAGTTGGAAAATCTGCTTGAAGGAGGAAGAATTCATACTATGGTCGAATGCTCTTAATAGACCTTGTCTTTTCTTTGATGGTGCATCAAAGTCTAACCCAGGAAAAACAAGTGCATGAGGCATTATTCTCGACCAAGACAAACAAAACACTACCTCTTTTGAGTGGGGATTGGGCACAGTCTGAAACAATAAGGCAGAGGCATATGTGTTCCTTTTGGGAGCCAAAAAAAAGAAAAAAAGAAATCTAATGAACTAGTCATTTTGGGAGATTCCTCCATCCTCATCCAAGCAATGGTCAAGAAGACCAAACCGAAAAACGTAGCGTTAGGCCAAATCTCAACCAGGATTAGTCAACAACTAAAGGATTTGGGACAAATCACCTTCCTGCATATCTTAAGGGAAAATTACAAAAATGCAGACATTCAAGCAAATAAAGTAGTGGCATGATCCTCAGGGGAAGTGTGGATTGGAAATGAAACTTTTTTTCTTCCAATTCCATAATCGTTGCTCCCCCCTCACAATACAATCATAGTCACTTCGTAAATTGGATTGACATTCATTAAACTTTGACCCTCTCTGTCTTCCGATGACGTCCTCCTGTCCTTTTCCCACATGCTGTTCCCCTCCCTCCTGTTTTTCTATTTATTCTCTCGCTTCCCCGCATTTCTCTCCACTCCCTCCCTTCGCATTGCTTCCCTTTGCATTGTTTCCCTCCCGCAGGGATTTTCCCTTATCCCTTCTGCTCTTTCTGCAAGACAAGGGTGGGCAACTAACTTCGTTTCGGGCTTCCCTGCTCCTCGATGCCTCTCTGCCCTCTAGTATAAGTTGGAACTCCTTTTGTCAGGCCACAGTTCTTTACAACCTCCTCTTTCTCTATCAAGAACTGTTGTATCAATCCTTACTTTGTCAAGGCCTATGGATTTGAGTTTCTCTCTATCCAAGCCTCACTATCCTCATAACTCTAGTCGAAATTCTACAAAGGCTTCCAATCACAGCAAAGGGCAAATGGATCCCCTCGATCGAGCATCCAAGAATGAGGCATGTGTTTATTGCCGAGCCAACAAGTTTATGATTGATCAACTGAGGGAAACAATAAAAGAAATTCGATGCTAGTCGAAGTCAGAAAATGCATTCTTAATGGGACAACTTGCCAACCAAAATGCACAAATTGAAGCTCTGAACAACAAGTGCGCACATTTGGAGAACTCCATAACATTCCTGAAAGGTATCCTCACCAACAAGACTAGGGAAAACAAAGTCTCAGGTGACAAAAGCAGCGTAAACAAGTCAAGAGAAGAGCCCACTGTAAATCAGAAGTAGGATGAACCAATGTTCAATCTTTTATGGATCTTTTTTGTAGTTTTTACCCTGCATCAACTCTAGTAATTCAAGCATTGTAACTAAGTAGTTTCTTGCATTATGAAATGTAAATGTCAGGTATTTCTGCAGCAATATGTTAGAATCTATAAGAAATCAGTAGTAGGGAAATTTGGAATTTATGAAATCAAGAACGCCGCTGATTGGGGAGGTGCCTTCTTCTTGCCCTCCCTCTCAGTCGGGCAAGCTCCAAAAATCTTCTAATGGGAGCTTGCTCCCTCCTCTTTTTTGAATAGAAATTCCAATATCCGATTTTGTTAAAAAAACGTTATAGTAGACGTTGCATAAGAGGAAAAGATGGAAGCTCAGGTACTAATGTCTTTACATTAAGTAGCTTATGACTAATTTACTTTAAATCACGTTATTGATAATTAATTTTACAAAACTCTATAACATGACCATTATTAAATACTCTAATAAAAGATGTGTGTTATGAATGCCATTCATGATGGGGTTGTTAATTTGAGGTATGTTCCATGCTTAGAGTTATTTAATTCAATTTTCACAGTTAGCTCAATATCTTTTCCAGATTAGCAATCACATCAGCATTAAAGTAAACTGCAGATAGAACATAAACGTAAATCGCAGAAGACAAGCCAAGACAAGGGGACACAAGATGTGGCGCTAGACAGTGACAAACTCCAATGTGGGGAAACCCTTGATCAATTCTTCTTATATGTTCTTCAATAGTTCAGCAGAGAGAGAGAGAGAGAGAGTACATTTACAGCAGAAGTCAACACTTGAGACTTTCTAGATAAGAGAATAGATCATCTCTACATGAGATCAGTTGAGGACATGTTGCTTTAACTGATTTTCCAAGGTGACTCCTTCACCTATCATTGTTATGCATTTCGTCATCACGCTGCATCTCACCGTGCTGCACCATGTTGCACCCATCATCACAATGTTGGACCTTATGACTGTTGCACCTTGTACTAGCTACGCCTTTTACTTGTGCCATCAGACTTCATTGCTGCTCCATGCGTCACCATGCTTGCAGCTGTCTATGCTTTACCATTTAGACATGCTGTACCTTTGCATGCTTGGTGTACTTGCTGCTAAGTACCATACAACTGTCACAATGTTAGTTTGCTGTCCCTTGCATGCTGTTGTACCAATGTGCTTCCAATTGGCTCCAACAGGCTGCAAAGAAAATTGGTGTATCTCCAACTGCTCACGTTGACCTCAATACATGGCACTTATAGGCTACAATAATCTTGTTCACACTAGCACTGATCCGCTAGCACCAAAATCAACATAAATACATACTTTTGCTTCTTCAAGGGCTGGTGATTATTCTCTCCACTTAGGTCACTGGTCAGGGCTTCCTTGTTGCCTACTACAACCCACTTTTCTTGACTTAGAGACCTCCCAAATAGTGTGACCTTCTCCCACACATATATCTTCTCCTATGCCATTGTTAAGTCCACCTTCTAGGCCTCCAAACGCTGCCCTACAACCTCTTGTTCACACAACAACCTGCCTGTGTCTTTCTGCCTCCTGAAAAGTGCCTTTTAGGCCCGCGACTATGCTGTAACAGGTCCTCCTAGCTGTGGCTCACTTGTGGGAGGAAGATACCACAAGGAGAAGGCTTATCTACCACCCAGAACGACCCTGCATGGCTGCAGCCTCCTGCTATTGAAATCTGAGGCCTTGTAAGCGACAAATTAACCCAAAAGCATCCCCTACAAGCTTCTCCTTCTCCCTTAGCAAATTCGGCTATCTCAGAGGTGTATTACTCATGAATGGATGCACTTTGGATCCCTTTCTTCCACGCTGTCCAGACTCTTCAACTCCTCCCGTTCTCTTCTAGGCTGCTGCGGCTAGGGCTTGATATTGTTGATTTGGGGTAGTGTCAGATGTGCTCTAGCCTCGAAACTTGGTGGAGAGCCTAAGGCACATGAGATCTCCAATACCCAGAAATGGTTTGGTAGAATCTAAAGAGTTTGGGAGATATTAATGTAATTAATATTTTTAAGGGAGTCCCTAAGTCTAAAATTAGGGAAAATAAAATATTAATGTGTATTAATATAAAATTGTGTTTGAATGGTCCAAAAGTCATGGATCAAGCTAGAATTAATCCTAATCGTTGATTAGGGACTTAATCTCGGCCGTTGATTTGTCAACGAGAAAAGTATAAAAGGAGGCTTGAAGGTCACTTGGAGAACACACCGAGTTGATTAAGATTTTGACTTTCTGGGGTAGGGTTTGCTGAGGAAGTCGAGAGAGTGATTAGAGTTGTAGCTGAGGGGCAGTGAATACAGAAGCAGAGAGTCAGATATAGTGTCGGGAAGTTCAGCGCAACAGTCGGGAAAGCTGACGCAAAGGGGAGAAGTCGGAACTGCGGGGAACAACCGGAACTGCCGGAACAGCCGGGAAAGCTGACACAGAGGGCAAAAGCCAGAATTGCCAGGAACAACCGAAACTGTCGAGAATTGCCGGAACAATCGGGAAAGCTGACGCAGAGTGCAGAAGCCAGAACTGTAGGAAACAACGAAACAACTGGGACAGCTGACGCAGAGGGTAGAAGCTGGAATTGTTGGGAACAACTGGAACTACTGGGAACTGCCGGGAAAGCTGACAGAAAGGGCAGAAGAGGTTGACGCAGTTCCTAGAAGCTGACGCTGGGGTTTTTCATGGGGCAGATTGGAGCTGAGGAGCTGCTAGAGTGTTTATTCGGGGTTTCAGCCGGAGCATCTGTCTTCGAAGAAGAGGTACAACTGCCGAGATTATTCTCTGTTGGGTGAGCAGGTTTTGGCACCTAGATTGTATTTAGAAACTGCATAATAATAAAACCCTCAGATAGCTACACCAGTTTCCCGCATTGGATTTTTTCAACGGTGTCACTTGTGTGCTTGTTTTGTTTCCTTCAGTTGATGATCTGTAATGTGTTGAGCATGTACTTATATTTATTTCTAGTATTTACATGGTAAATAACTTGTTAATTAACAGAACAAGTAGGTAGGAATAAATCAGAAAGTACATGAAGGGTTTCTAACGGGTTAGGCTTAGAAATTCCAACATGGTATAAGAGTGTGGTTGCAGATCACTGGACAATTGAGGACATCAGCCGAGCAAAGTAGCATTAAACAGAAATCAACTGTCCTGAGTGACAGAGCTGACCCTTGCAGAAGGCGATAGAGGAAGGAGTGACGCAGAGGGACTACGTCATCATTCTAGGCCAGAGAAAGACAATGCAGAGGCTAAGGGAGGCAGAATCAGGCTCATGCAGAGGCCAAGAGGGCTCACATAGTTGGCTGGGGGAGTTGATTTGCTGGTATCGGGATTGTGCAAAGCCAAGTGGCTCAATCCTTCAGCTGCTGGGGTATAGGAGGCTGTGGGTAAGTTTAAGAGTGAAGCTGGTGGGGTACTTTAGTCAGAACAGTACCTAACAAGGCAAGACCAAGGGGAGGGAGTTGCTGCCGAGGCAGATTTCTAGCCAAGGAATCCAGATTAGTGGTGCAGTTGCACAGAAGATCGGAGAGGGGCAACCCTACAGTTGACAGAAGGATTTCTAGGAGGGGAATCGGTATTCAAAAGGAGTCCAGAAGAGAACTTCCAGACGGGAAGTAGAGAGACTTGGAGGAATTGAACAGAGAACTTCTAGATGGGAAGTAGAAAGACTCAGCAAGAGTCAAACCAAGAACTTCCAGGCGGGAAGTAGAGAGACTCGGAGGAGTCGACAGGGAAGAGTAAAGAGATGGCCATGAATGGGATGAGGGATTAGGATAGGCTGGATGGAGCGTCCAACTTTGTGGTCTAGAAGGCCAGGATCCTGTCCATTCTAGATAAACATCGTATCAAGGCCTTCGCCTTGAGGGATGACGATTGCGCCATGAGTACTCATGTGCCACTTGAGAAAAAGTGGGGAGACATCGAGCTGTATTCAGGTGGACTACATGTGATAAGGGGCAGGATCCTCGAGGTACCGAACCTCTTGGATTATACCTTACTACGGGAGCCTCGATGAGGAGTAGTAGTACTGGTGGATGTCGATAGAGACGAATGAGGATGGCACAGTAGAGGGAGCGACAATGCAGGATTCCCAGGACAACGCGAGGCTAGCAGGCTGCAACAGTGTGAGAGGCATGGGAGTGTTGCACCAGTGCAGGATGGCACAAAGAGGTGTGCAACGGTGTGAGATGCAAGGAGTTGTTGGAGTAGCACAAAGGTCAGAGAGGGAGCACTCGTCAGTGACAGAGGGAGCTTCAACATCGAGAGTGTCTCTAGCCTGACAAAGATGTCAGCGTTGGGAGATCAGTTACTTACTTCTCAGTAACTGAGTTGTAGTGCAACAGTTAGTAGTGACGGTGCTATGGGCAACTCGATGCAAGATGATGAGAGGGATTGCAATGCATATGCAATAGTGGCAGTGCCAGAGCCATGGGTAGTAGCACGGATGCAGAGGGAGTTGTTGTATAGATGCAACAATGGCAGTGGCAGGACCATGGGTAGCAGTCCATGATGCATCAACTTCAGAGGATGTTGGGCAGCAAGCCTAGCATCAACATAAGGACCGATGCCAGATGATCAGGGTGATGCTCAGTTAGGAGTATTACTAGACCACAGTCCTCGCTAAGAGAGATTGTTGATTTGGGGAAGCATCAGATGTGTTATAGCCTCGAAACTTGGTGGAGAGGCTAAGGCAGATGAGATCTCCAATACCTAGAAATGGTTTGGGCAAAATCTAAACAGTTTGAGAGATATTAATATAATTAATATTTTTAATGGAGTCCCTAAGTCTAAACTTAGGGAAAATGAAATATTAATGTGTATTAATATAAAATTGTGTTAGAATGGGCCAAAATTCATGGATCAAGCCAGAATTAATATTAGCTGTTGATTAGGGACTTAATCTTAGCCGTTGATTTGTCGACGAGAAAAGTATAAATGGAGGCTTGAGGGTCACTTGGAGAACACATCGAGTTGATCAAGATTTCGACTTGCTGGGGTAGGGTTTGCTGAGGAAGTCGAGAGAGTGATTAGAGTTGTAGCTGAGGGGTAGTGAATACAGAAGCAAAGAGGTAGTGATAGTGATGGGGGGATTAGCGCAACAGTCGGGAAAGTTGACGCAAAGGGAAAAAGTTGGAACTGTCGGAACAACTGGAATTGCTGGGAACTGTCGGAACAGCCGGGAAAGCCTACGCAGCGGGTAGAAGAGGCTGACACAGTCCCTAGAGGTTGACGTTGGGGTTTTTTGTGGGGCAAATTGGAGCTAAGGAGCTGCCAGAATGTTTATCTGGGGTTTCAGTCGGAGCATCTATCTCCGAAGGAGAGGTACTACCACTGAGATTATTCTCTGTTGGGTGAGCTGGTTTTGGCACCCATATTATATTCAAAAACTGCATAATAATAAAACCCTCAGATAGCTGCACTAATTTTCCCGCATTGGGTTTTTCCCGGGACATTGGTCCAAAAACAACGGTGTCACTTTTGTGCTTGTTTTGTTTCCTTGAATTGATGATCTGTAATGTGTTGAGCATGTACTTGTATTTATTTCCAGTATTTACATGGTAAATAACTTGTTAATTAACAAAACAAGTAGGTAGGAATAAATCAGAAAGTACATGAAGGGTTTCTAACGGGTTAGACTTAGAAATTCCAATAGATATGACAACAGTTAGGTCTTCTTAAGATCAAGGATTGGCCTCGTCTATACAGCGTATAGGAGCCTTTCTTCAATGACAAATATATGACTACATTCGACCTTCTTTTGCTGCGGCTAGGGCATGACTAGATCCCCTTCAATTGCGGCTAGGTGTTCCTCTCTTCAACTGCGTCTAGGGCACCTTGATTTGCTGCGTCTAGGGCTTCTCCCTCTTGATCTCTCTAACCACCAAACCCAGACGAGTGGAGAGAGATCTTAGGAGAAGTGTGTGTGTGTAAAATGACTGTCAAGTCAACTCCTTTTATACTAAAACGTTGAGCACTTGTGGGGTTTATTTGGTTGCTGGCCGACCTTGATGAATTTTCCCATAACACAAATAAATTCATATCTCGATGAATACTTGTTAGGATCGGATGATCTTTAGATCAATCCTACACCTCTCGATGAGAGGGATCCAAGAAAAATATCAGCTGCCATTAATAAGATGACCCCCATGGTGTTTGGCCCTAGTTGCCAATTTTAACAGAGGTTTGAGTTTTTCTAAAATAGTCATATAAATATTTTCCTTGGATTGATTATATAAAACAGGAAGTTATATTTTGATTTGAGGATTACACTAGGATTAGTGGCCAAACTCTCTACCTGCAAAAGTTTTTGATCCATGGGTTAAACCAAATCTATTGTGCCATTGGATGTGCATGTAACTGAAGCATGTTCATGCACATACAGTCCAGGAAGTGCAACATGTTGGCCCAAGAAAGGCATAATAATCTGATCAAGCTTCACAATAAACAATTGGAACCAAAGAATGAAGTTGCCAGCAGTGTCCTACATAATATCAATCCAACATTAGTTTTGATGTGGAGAAAGGGAGCTAGCTTTCCTTGCTGAGGACCGACCTTGGTCAGTTGAAAGAGGTAGTGCCCTGTCCTCTACAAACTTCAGGGTTTATATTATTTCATTCTTTGTATCCCATGATCCATCATCCACGGTGTTTAATTGTTGGAAATGCTAAGAAGGGGGGTGAATCAATATTTCACTTCTTCTTACAGTTTAGTGTCATAGAGCATTTACAAATCACATCACATCAAAGGTACACAACATTTATCTTAATAATTTATTTTTATCTAGAGTGAAGCTAAAACTTCCGGTTTTACCATCGACTACTGGAAGGAGCTACAATCCCTGGCTTGCTAGTGCCCATTGGAAAGAGGCGACAACCTGCTGAAGGAAGCTACAACTTCCTTTAATAACACCACCCTGCAACCCTTAAAATGAAAGATAAAATAGATTGTGGGCTCTTGTACAAGGGATCATGACACACTTGCAATAATAGTGAACAAGCTCAACATTTATACAATCATGTCACTGTCCTCTTACTCAACACTGCTACTCATCAACTTCTGTCTTACTGCATCATCATCACTGAATTTGCACCCATGCAAATTCACGTCCTCAAGCAGCTTTCACAAACACAATTCAATGTGCCCTTGGTTTTCCTTATGACCAACTTCTAACTGCCTCAAGCTCACTTTATAACTACACAAGCTCTTACCCTTTTTCAACAACAATTTTGAGTAATGAATTAATACTAGTATGCTCAAGACTCTTTCAATAGGCGTACTCCAGAACTGCTGATTTTGAGTAGCATCGGATGTGCTCTAGCTCCAAAATTTGGTGAAGGGGCTAGAATACATGAGATCTTCAGAGCCTAGAAATTGTTTGGAGAAATTCCATCCAGATGAGGAGTTATTAAAATAATTAATATTTTTCATGGGTTCCTAAGTCTAAACTTAGGAAAATAAAAATATTAATGTGCATTAATAAGAATATGGGTGAGAAGGTTCTAAGTGACGAGGATCAAGCCTGTTTTAATCTTAGTCGTTGATTAGAGATTAGATCACAATTGTTGATTTATCAACATGAAAAGTATAAGAGGAGGCTTGAGGGTCAGTTGGAGATACACTGTAGAGATCAAAGAGTTCGATTTTTCTGGGGCAAGGTTTGCTGAGAAAATCGAGCTAGTGATTTGACTTGCAGTGAGAGGGGCAGTTTGGCTGAGGGACTTCAGTGCAAGGCCGAGAGTACATAGCAGAGAGGCAAAGCAGCACCAGGAGAGGCATTGCAACTCCAGAGAGGGCGATGGAGAAGCCAAAGGGGCTGACACAGTCATTTACAGACAGTGCTGGGGTTTCTGTGAGGCAGAGAGAGCATCAACTCAGCATATCGATTTCTGAGCAAGGGAGGCTCACTAGGAGGGTGACACAGCTCCTAGAGGAGGTGACGCAGTTCCAACGCAGAGCTTGGAGCAACCATCACTGCCCAGCACTGGGAACAACATTGTCATCTGTGGGGTTTGATCATCCAGTTGTTGGAATTGTCAAAATATCTGTCTCCGGATAGAGGTACTTTTGCCAGGGTTATTTTCTGTTGGGTGAGCCGGATTTGGCACCCTAGTTGTATTAAAAAATCTGCTTAATAATAAATATTAAAAACCCTCTATATGCTGGACCAGTTTTCCCGCATTGGGTTTTTCTAGGGACGATTGTCCATAAATAACGGTGTCCCTTGTGTGATTGTCTCAATTTATTTCAGTTCATGATCTGTATATGTGTGTAGGCGGCAATAGTGTTTTCATCGCTGTTTAAGTAATTAAATAACTTGTTAAATGTAAAGAACAAGTAGGAGATGATAAACCAGTGATTGCAATAGGATTTCTGATGTGTAGATTCAGAAATTTTCACAAGAACAGCTAGCAACACATCCCTGCAGCACAACTCAGTCCTCAAGCAACTTTTGCACACAACACAGGCTTCCATACAACTCTAAATGTTCATGCAAGTACACATATTTCTCTGTCACAAACTCAGTGATTTTCTGGATCAGAGACATTATGCTAAATAGATCCAGATCAAACCAGGGCTATACCTTTCTTTATTCAATCATTCACAAGATTGGACAGATGAAGCCTTAGAGTATTGCGACTGATCAACCCACTGCAGTTCGTGCCAGAGTCAAGCATGTCGTGCCAGGACTAACTTGAAATGCTCTATACCAGGTTAAAACAATGATTTGACGTGGAAGTATAACCAACCAGCTACGGGTAAAACCTATCTTATTACAAAAACCCTTGAGCAACGTACTGGGCCTCATTCATTTGGCATGTATCGGATCTTTATGTTTACAATAATAGATCTGGGATCAGATTGGACCTAAAACACAAAAGTCTTCTCAGAAGAGTGTGCACAACAGAGAACTCAGTCTAGTCTCAGAACTGAGGTTGGGATCTGAGATCTTTTCTTCAACAAGAAACACAGTATCAGATTTATGAAATCACCTCAGAGAATGTCCTGTTTTCAGCATGTGGCAGATGCTTTGTTCTAATCTCGGCCTGTTCAAAATCAGAGAAATTTGTCTGTGTAGATCTATGCTTGAATCCACCTTTTGAAGGTTCATGGATTGACTTATTTATTAGAGATTGCATGGGCTTTAATTGCTGGGTCAAACTGCTCACAAAACCTTAGTAGATTGCTTAAAAAATTACCCCTTTTGATGTAGCCGACTTGAGGTTTTTCATAATAAAAATATTCTGTTAAGTTTAAACCAATGCCACCTGTGGTGTAGCAAAGACTTATTCTTAGACCATGAATTTTGCACCCTTTTTAAGATTTCATGAATGTGTTATTAATTTTGTTTGATCATGCATTTTATGGGGTCAAACTCATTCAAATTTGGGGCAGCACAATTCAAACATGAATATCTTTGTAACCAAGATGACCTACAGGGTGTGCCTGGTGCCACCTTCTGTTGGAAACGACATGACGAGCACAATCAAATGATGATGGTCTTGCTAACAAATTCACAACCCTTCACATTTATTTGTCTTAACATAAGCGGGGTTCTTCTAGGGAAGACATTGATGACGATTATTCATCCTCTGCCATCAATGGCAACTTGGTCAGTTGAAAGAGGTAGTACCCTGCCCTGTATGAACTTTGGGATTTATATTATTTCATTCTTTGTATCCCATGATCCATCATCCATGGTGTTTAATTGCTAGTCTTTATCGATTATACTTTTAAATTATTTTTTATATAAATTTTGGACAAAAGAGCATCAAAATCATTTGAAGATTTGATGTCCTCTGTTGATTGTTTATCTCTATCATGAAAATCAATATTATTTATATTTACATAAGCTTATGTGTATGCTGTAGAATATAAATTTATGGGTTTGTCAGGAGATGAAAAATTCTTGAATTTTTTCTTATGAATTTCATATATTATATGTATTTTTAATAAACTGAGCTATTGTCTAGTTTTGTGCCAAGATTTACAGAGTTACTTCTCTCTTTTGGGTTTGTTAAGTCATCATAGAGTTTGAGTAATATGATGTTATGGATGAGGAGTAGATCGTGACATAGTTGGTTTGATGTTGCCTATCCAGTATTCTTGCTTCATCGTCTCGTCTGTCTTGCATTCATTTTGCTGGAGTTGAAGGTACATGAATAATGAAGCAAGATAAATAGAAATTAGGTTTGCCTGACTTGCCACTTGATTTGGTTTGAGTTAAATACAAAGGTGCCCCTGCATTATCTTCCACTAAAATGTACTTTATGAGAAAATCCTTCCTGGAAATATGTGTTAATTGTGGTTTGTTGCTGATGCCATTTATTTGGACAAAAAGGACAGGAAGGATAATAACGATAATCAACATCATGCACTCTGTCAACTTTTCAGCCTTGCAAAAAATATTATGTTTGATTGTCCCTAGACTTGAAAAACCTAACTGTTACATGGTAAGTGATATAGGCTTATACTGTACAAATGTAATGTAATTCACTATATAGTATATACCTTATTATAGCATATTAAATGGATAAAGTATTTTTTGTTATGTGGCATGTCCATATGAACATGACTATGTGTAGGGGCATCTATGCTCTATATAATTTTTCACTATGAATGTTGTATCATTATTCCTTTTTAAATATATATGACCTCAGCCTATACTCCAATATTAGTGTCTTTAAAATATTACCATTTACATAACAGCCATCAGGCACGTGACAGTGATAATGTTAAGTAATGATGTTTTATTAATATGTATGTAATATCGTAACATACATTTGTTGTTACCTAAAATTTGAATGCATATTCCTTTTTGTTTTTTCATTCATATGTAGCTCGTTTCCCTGAATGTAGCTGTACATTCCTAGCATTTGGTGAGTGAATGGTGCTGTGTCATGGATTCTTTTTGGAGATCTGTGTCATGTTAGTCTTCCTTGGACTTCTTTACATTCTTGCATACTGATTCTAGTGTCTCACTATATGCACTGAGTTGTCTTGGCAGGCTCTGGAAGGTCTAATGTGGCAGTTGTAAGATTGAAAGAGGCCTGTCTGAACTTTTTACTGTGTCAGCTTCATGTATGTATTTTTCTGATGTATTTTCCAGGAATTTATTTTGTTTAACTTGTGCTAATGCTTGTCTGAAATCATATTTTCAGTTACAGTTAGAGGGGTAATGTTTTCCACCATTTTAATGATTATCAGGGTGAACAACCAATTTCTGTTGCACATCTTAGAGAACTACAGTATGGCAGGGGTTATCCGCCGAAGGCTATCAGTCGGATGAATCTCGAAAATAACGAGTCTACTGACATGTTTGGCATTGATCCATTTTATATCATGAAAGGTATCAATGTTATGTTATATCCATAATTTAAAACAGTAAATGAATTATAAATTGTACTCACTGGAATGCCATCATCTACTATCATTAATTCTTCTCTATACTTAAAATGGTTGCATGACCACTTGATTTCTCGTGGATGTATATTCTTATATTTTATAATTTATCTAATGTCAAATTTGAATCGGTTTACTGAATTGGTTATTGACATTTTGTATGGATCAAAACTTTTATATCTGTGGGACAAAGTTGTAATCCTAATTTTAAACTTAATATGTTCCTTATCTGATTATGACTGCCTGTGTAGGTGTCCATGAAATTGAAAGAAGTAGTTTTGAACTATCAGCTCCCACAACCAGTAGTAATACCTTGCGTATTCTGCGTGCAATGCAACTTCATAAACCAGGCAAATTTTAATGTTCTTTCATTGTTTTATCTTTTGGTTTTCGTATCAGTTCCATTGCTTTACAATTTTTTATGTTAAATATTATATTGTGTAACAGTTCTCTTGGAGGGTAGTCCAGGGGTGGGTAAAACGAGCTTAGTTGCTGCCATTGCAAACTCCTCAAATCAGAAACTTGTTAGAATAAATCTTTCGGAACAGGCAAGTAAACTGGTTTCAAAATGCATTTTTCACCAGCTAATTTTCAGAGTTGACATCTGGGTGTATTATGGCAATATATTGTATGTTAATCCTTCGTATTCAAGAAATCATGCAATTATGTTTGACTGGGAAATGGCAAATGCTCACTGGCTCTACATCTGTGGATAGGAACTTTTTATATAAAATATCAATAAAATAAAATCTATAAATTGTGTTCATTTGACATGTATGTCAGATTCCATTGCTGCCATTTATTTTTTTTCTTCAACTACAAACAGATCTGAGTTCATTGTTGGCAATCTATTTAATATACAATAGTGATATGGCTAAAATTTGATTAATTATTATTTTACCTTTACCACTTCTTCCACTCATGAAATGAAATGAATTTGTGTTTAATTTTTAACATTACCAAAGGACTGAAATTGGTCAATGGGACTAGGAAGTACAATCTTTGGCCACACCAATAGGGAATGCTTTTAGCAACTGCAAAACAGTTCTAAAACAATACAGAGTTGTGAATGCAGAAATTCAGTCTAATGTGACAGCTTATAAGTTAGAAATGCCGACTGGAGATTGAAGGGAAGAGAATTTTATTCCAAATGTTGTTCTAGCTAACTAGTTGATACTATTATAGGCCTGTGCTGACGTCCCTGATAATGCTTTACACGTTATTTTTATGGCAGACGGATATCATGGACCTATTAGGTTCTGATTTACCTGTAGAAGGAGCAAAAGGGATTGAATTTCAGTGGTCTGATGGCATCCTCTTGCAGGTTGTCATTGCTAGAGTACTGCATTTATAGGGCTCAATTTTCATTTCATAACTTTTAAAAACTGGATCATATTTTTTGGCCATGGAGATAATATCTTTACAAGTTGGTAATGCTTGGAGACAGGCACTGAAGTCTGGAAGTTGGGTCTTGCTGGATGAACTAAATCTTGCTCCACAGTCTGTACTAGAGGTGATCTGTGTAGCACATTAGCACATTCTTTTGTGAAACTAGGGTTGATTATGTAATTGGGGCAAGTTGCGATAAATGCTTAATGTTCAGGCTAAATTTGTATATTTTAATGTCTGAAATAACAGGGATTGAATGCGATCTTGGATCACCGTGGAGAAGTTTATGTTCCAGAGTTGGGACGCAGTTTTAGATGTCCGCCCTCATTTCGGATTTTTGCTTGCCAGAATCCTTCTCATCAGGGAGGTGGCAGGAAAGGTCTTCCAAAGTCCTTTCTTAACCGTTTCACTAAGGTCTGTAATATTCTTTTTCATGGTTGTCCATTACCTCATTTAAGGATAAGTTGGACACTTCAAGAGGGAAATTATAAGTGAGTGCAAGATCATTGAGCTAGCATAAAGGATTTGTTGAAATATAGGTTTATTCAAATTTAATGAAGGGCTATGGTTTGATGAGTGCAGGTTTTTGTGGATGCATTACATGAAGATGATTTCTTGTTTATATCCAGTGCTTTACATCCATCTATTCCCAGGACATTTCTTTCAAAGCTGATAGAGTTTAATGCTCGTCTTCATAATGATACAATGGTTCAGTGTAGATATGGGCAAATTGGATCCCCATGGGAGTTCAACTTGCGTGATGTGTTGCGATCTTGTCATCTTATTGAAGGTTGTGAATATGATGTCAAGGCATATTTTTTGTTTTTTACCTTTAAATTTACAGATGTATGTTAATGAGTAATCTGATTTTCTTTAATGCAAGGTCTTGACAATCTTGCTACTTTCAGGTGCCCAAGGCTGTTCAAAAGAAGACTGTTTTCTTAATGTTGTATATTTACAGAGGATGCGCACCTTTGAGGATCGTCGACAAATCTTGAAACTATATCAAGAGATTTTTGGTGTTAGAGCATCTGTAAATGCTTTTCCAAAAGTAAAAATTACCCCCAAAAGCTTTTTTGTTGGGGAGGCTGCTCTTCCACGTAACACCATTTTGCATGGTCGAGATCTAAAATGTCAGCTTCATCTTCTTCCAGGGCTTGGTAACTCTCTGGAAGCTATGATGCACTGTGTGGAGCAAGGCTGGATGTGCATTTTGGTTGGCCCATCTTCATCAGGTAAAACATCAATAGTAAGGTTGCTTGCTGAACTAACTGGAAATATATTGCGGGAGTATAATCTTTCGGACAGAACAGATACTTCAGAATTACTTGGTTGCTTTGAGCAATATGATGGTTTTCGGTATTGGCATGATACCATCATTCAGGTTCATGGTTATCTGGAAGATCTTTGTGCAGCATGTTTAGGAGCTCCTGCAACATTATTATCAGCAGAGGAAAGCAAAACTGTTGTCAAGGATTTGCTTGGTAGATGGGCTGCATTTCAGAACTCTATCAATAGTCAGTGTGCTGTTCTGTTTTCTTGTTCCACAACTTTTAATAAACATATAGACAGTGGATCCATTAATCATCTGACAATAGGATTGTTGAGAAAGATTGTAGAGCACTTAAAACATATTGCCAAATCAACTGGGATATCAATATCATGGTCTGATTTAGATATTGACAAAGTTATAAAAATACTTGGGCACCTCGAAAAAACCTTGGACATGAAAGGAATTGCTGGACAGTTTGAGTGGATCAATGGAGGTCTGATCAAGGCATTAGAGCGTGGTGAATGGGTTGTGCTTGAAAATGCAAATCTTTGCAATCCAACGGTTTGTATATTTTATTATTAAATTGAAGGGAGAGCTGATTTTTTCATATTCTGAAGATTTTATTTTGTCGAATTTTTTGTTGATATAGATGCATGACAGAGTTGTCTCCTTTTAGACCAAGTGTTTTAGTTGCTTTTCTGGACTTTCTGATTTATACAGGTGCTTGACCGGCTTATCTCATTGCTCTTCTGAATTTTCTGATTTGTACAGGTGCTTGACCGGCTTAACTCATTGCTTGAACCAAGTGGTTTGATAACAGTAAATGAGCGTGGACTTGTAAATGGGGAGCCGATGGTGGTTCATGCTCATCCTAAATTTCGAATGTTCCTTACAGTAAATCCAAGTCATGGGGAAGTGTCAAGAGCTATGCGCAATAGAGGAATTGAAATATACCTTATGCAGCCAGATTGGCTAATGTCCTCACCATATGGTGAATCTGAAGTAAATAGAAGTAACATGGAGGATCTGAAAAGGTTCTTAACGTTATCTGGCCTTCCTGTTTCAAACTTGATTGATGCAATGGTAACTGTGCATTATTCTCTGAAGATTGAGCTTTCATGCTTTGGTATTGTAGTTTCACTGCGTGAGCTTTCCCAGTGGGCACAACTTTTACAGCAATTACTTATGAGAGGGGAAAATTTATCTTGGTCTTTGTACTCTAGCTGGGAGCAGATCTATTTGTATTCTCTTTATAAAACTGAAGCAAGAAATGCTGCTTTTCAAGTAGTGAAGTCTCATTTGTCCAATATTGGTATCATTGATTCAGATAACTGGTGTAGACTTGGTTTGTCTTTGCCAGGAGGATGGCCAACACCTCTGGAACTGAGAAAATATTTACAATTTTCTAATGAAGCAATTGTTAAACGCGATTGCTTGTATTTGGAGATTCTAGGAGCACAATATGCATCCTTTAAAATAAGTGTGGAGGGAAAGTCAAGTATCAAGTTCTGTAAAGATAATAAGGAAGATGGTTTCATTATGTGGCTCAAGACTGAACTGTCTAGAGCTTCATTCTTTCCTTCTTTTTTCATACGATTCCTCTTGTTTCCTAGTTCACTGACATTATTAGATGTGGAAAATGTAAGGCTTCCAGCTTTTGATGCCATCAGTATTGATCATATGCTATTCTATGCAGCAAGTTGGATGATAGAGCAAGCTAGTTTTAGTGATTTGAGACTTCGTGTTCAGTGGCTTAAATGGTTTGCTTCTAAGGTGGCACCATACTGCCAGTTCTTCAAATATTTCGTGATAATGGTGGAGGATGCAATGAACCATCCTGTTGGAAAATGTCTTGAATCTGTTTGGGAAGAACTGAAGTCCATCTTTCCTGGACTGTTAAACCTACAATTGTTACCATTTCTTTCTACAAGGTCAATAGAATCAGTTCCCTTAAGTGATCAAGTGAATCCTGTTGTAAAGCGGTTGAGACAGTTAATGAAGAGCTTTTCAATGCTGAGATGCATGATGTGGCAGTGGAAGACTGAGAATGAAGCAAATGATGTGACTCTTCAGTACCAGCCTCTTGACAATGGCCACGGATCAGTGCCGGGGAAACTTTATGAAGAGTTATATTCTGTCTTGAACAGTCTAAGGTTGATAGAAAAAGAGGTTCTCATAATGTTTGGAAATGTACTGTGTGACGTGAGCGTCAATGAACTCTTCGCATCGGTACAGGAATGCCATGTGGCATTTTGGAAGGCAGTTAATAGGCCCATGTTTGATGATGATATATTGTTAATATGTTGGCAGAGGCTGAAAAAGTCCGTAGTACAACTACTGGATTATGTTTCAAGTAAAGGACTTGTTTTTCCGGTATATAGTGGGATATTTATTTATACTTGCTCTACCTTTCTGTTGTTTTAATTTTTCCTATTGGTGATATACTCTTTCTTGATGTCCAGGGATTTGAAAGTGCAAGTAAAAAGCTGGATGCACAACTATTCTTGGGTTCCAATTATTCGAAGTCTTGGCTGTGGAAATATGCGGGCCATCCAATGCTGACATCCTCGCAAGAGCATTTTTGTCAACAACAACAACTACTAGATTTTTGTCACAAAATCTGGCCAGTGGCTCCACATCGGAAACAATTATTTGAGTCAGGTCTGTTACTGCTTTGTAGCTTGCAATTTTAATTTTCTTAATACTGCATTGAGTACATATTTACAAGGATTCTTTTAGCTAATTCTGTGCATGGATGTACAGGGGAATTGTCTTTGGTGGGGATAGCTGTTTCCACCAACCATGATTTCAGATATCTAGCTATGCAAGGTATGTGGTACTTTGGGATCACCAGCTCCTCTTTGAGTTGACGCGTGCTTGAATGCAAGATTTTCCCTTTTCCCCGAGGTTAGAATGACAGTGTGTCAAGGCCTGTTATGTGACCTACACCCTTAGAAATGGTGTGACCCATTTTATATAGGTGATAGCATCATTGAGTTATAAATAGAAATTCTCAATGTCTCTTCTGATGTAAACGCTTTTGCAGTTATCTGGAATGTTGTAGATGATTGGTTCAAGATGTTTCTGGGGGAATATGTCATTAGATGTCTTGTAGATATTCCTATCCTCTATGCAATCTTCCAAAAAGATCTTTCAATTGTAATAATCATAATTGCTTCAACTGGAATGTGAGAATGTTATCCATCGTGATTCAATGGATGTTATCCTGCCGAGAGGCTCATTCTACATTCTACAACCCAGTATGAGGGGATGTGTAAGTATGTCCATCCATCTGTTGAGTTGACACATGTCCCTTTAAAATAAAAATAAATTATGCTTTAAAGAAAAAAATAATGTTGGCTATAATGACAAAAAAATGAATATGTTGTAAAGTAATTAGAAGTAAAAAAAATGTGAGTAAGATATTTGAATTCTATATTTTTAAAAAATATTTCAATAAGGTATTTAAATAAACTATTTGAAGATCTATGTTATCTAATTTATATAGATATCAACTTCATATATATCTATATATAGAAATTTTTTTGTTTAAATAAAATATTTTGATGTTGTATATAATAATATATTCAATGTAGGTTATCAATAAAATATTGTAATATGAATTAATATTGACATATACTTCAAAATATATTAATAATAAGAAAAGAATTTAACAATGAAATTTAAACAATGAAAAATTATGCATTGTATTTTGCACTCTAAAGAAGTTTACACGTGAAGAAATTTGATCCCTCTCGGCCCATGTTAGATCCGTGCTTAAGATGGATATATGCTGGTGTAAACGCTTTTGCAGTTATCTAGAATGTTGTAGATGATTGGTTCAAGATGTTTCTGGGGGAATATGTCATTAGATGTCTTGTAGATATTCCTATCCTCTGTGCAATCTTCCAAAAGGACCTTTCTAATGTAATAATCATAATTGCTTCAACCGGAGTGTGAGGATGTTATCCATCGTGATTCAGTGGTGTATGTTTAGGGTTTGTGAGTCCATTTTTTAATTAAACTTTCTCATGTTTTAGCCAATCAATATCAAATTGTTGTCAATTTTTTTCATTGTTATTCTTATCATGTTTTGAGAAAATATGTTTTATATTAAACAGAAAATATTTATAGAGAGCAGAGATGTTTATAAAGAACAGTATGTACGAAGAACAGCAAAAAATCAAAATATTTTTCTGTTTGCTACTAGAACTGGAACGAAATCTGAATAAGCAAAATCATATACTTTCTTGGCATCTCTAATTCGGAGACAACCCTTGGCCTGGAGATGGATACTTACCTTTTCCTGCGAAATCCTACAGAGTGAATGAACAAAACTAAGCTTGTTGTCAAATATACATAACAATTTAGAGACAATTCAAAGAACCATAAAAACTGGGAGAATTGACTCTTAGAGTCACTTAATAGTGCTACCCTCCAATGGATAGCTTTGTAGAATTTAAAAGGTTCCTGCATCTGAACCTCTGCTGCCAACAGCATCTGTCTGTTTGAAATTCCCTCAATTGTGCTTAGGAGACTCCATATTACCACAAATCAGACACAGGTGATCTGTAGAGCCACTTCTTGTTGGGGGCAGGGTTTTGTTGGTAAACCCGTTACCCTACTAAATGACCAACCAAGCAAAAACTGGTAGTTTATAAGAAAGAAGAAAAGACCATACACTACAAATTCTTTGAATTTATATGCTCTGTGGGTTGAAAAATACAATTTGGCATTCAAACCTGGAGCCAACACTAGTTTTTTATACAACAAGGATTATAGTTTCTTTATGTCATAGATCTTAATATGCTTACCATATGTCTATTACCAATCCCTCCAAATTGGGCCTCTTATCACAAAATCTAGCACCTTAGTGCAAAGCATTTGCAAGGTGTCAAGACTTGGTTGAATATCAGAAGTGTTTCCACTGACACCTCAACAACTTCCCTCGTTTTAGTGAGGGATAAATCCAACACAAGGGATGCTTCCCTACTAGGACATAAGACTCCTAAGGAAAGATAGAGTTAAGACTAAGGCCTCCTATGTGGATACCCAAAATTAAAAATACTACCAATGAGTTTTATCAAATGATTGTTAGCACAAAAATACACTCCCCAGAAAAGTAAATTGATGAACCCACAGTAGAAATTTCAGTGCAACATTTAGAAGAATCTGCCCAATAGTGTCATATGTAAATTATTCTCCCCATGTTTGCTAACCTTAGGGGGTTGTCCATAGACTTGCATGCACTGCTTTATCTGTAGATCTACAAAATAGACACATAAAACAACACACAAAAAACTTCTTTGGCATGTGATGAAGCTGCAAAAGGGATTATAAAAATGTTTTGTAAGTAGTGGTGGAATTTCTTTTGATGTTAATTTTAAATGGTGAAAGAAAATTAAAAAGAGTAGTTCTTTAAATGGTAGATTTGTTACCTAGATAAAGGCCTAAAAATTTCCAACAAGAAAACATGAAAACACCAACAAGCTTTGAAAGCCAAATAAAGGCATGACAATGCTTTATTTTGCATATACCAAGGGGCTGATTGCACCAAAGATATTGATACAGAACCGGAGAAACAATGTTTCCTGCACAAGATTGTTGAAGCTAGAAGAGAGAGAGAGAGAAAACAAGAGAGATAATACTGCTGCTGAAGAAAATTACCTTCCAAACCGAAGTGACCTCCTTTTAATGATTAATTGATTATTTCCCCTTATTCGCATTATTTAGAAAGGGAGGTCGATTTAGCCATGCAAACCAGCCTCATGCACATTATTTATTTTAGTTAACTGATTTTTCCATCCAGCTCCCATCAGGTGAAGGCATGCCTTAGTCCAAGTGAATGTGAACTCTCTTGATTCAGAGAAAGTGTAAAGTGGCTAAGCGCTTGAGTTTGATTGGCGAAGCTTTGAGTTGTCTTGAGATGAAGTATCCTTGAGTGTCGTTTGAGTGGACTCCAACTGGAGGAAAAGTGTTTATACACACTAGTCAAAGTAGGAGTTGTCACTCAAATTGTACACGAGAATGCGACAATGCCCAGAGCAGGTGTTGTCACTTTGATCCTGACCCTCTCCCTTTAAGCTATCTCCCTAAATCAGGCTAAGGGGGTAAGTCCCTATGGATGAGATGATCTGATGATGAGTTTGAGAGATACAAATGAATGGCCTATTAACTTGGTTAAGGATAATTGACAATTCTAATTATTTAGCACAACTTGATTAGATCCTAGGATTTTTGAGTGTGAGACCAGTGCCTTTACAAATTATTTACTTGCACAATATAGATTGGCTTCCAAGTTATTGGTTGAACAATTGTTGCGAGGATGAAGAAAACTACCTTACACGAGGTGCACCACCTAAATCTAAGTGAGATGTAAGATCCTGGTTAATTTTAGTTAGAATTCCTATTCTAGGTGAATCCTTTCTCTCAAATGTTTTGAAGTTAGTCTTGAATGTAGGTCGTAGAGAGAAGTACATAGGAAATAGGCTAAGGCCTCATTAACGAAAGCTCCCGTGGAGTTCTAACCACCCAAGTGCCTTTGTTCTTACAAGGGATTTCTTGCCAGAGAACTACAAGGTCTAGGTAGAATTCCTATTCTAGGTGAATCCTTTCTCTCAACTGTTTTGAAGTTAGTCTCGAATGTAGGTTGTAGAGAGAAGTCCATAGGAAATAGGCTAAGGCCTCATTAACAATACCTCCCTTGGAGTTCTAACCACCCAAGTGCCTTTGTTCCTACAAGGGATCTCTCGCAAGAGAACTGCAAGGTCCCCTGTGTTATATAGGAAATTTGAGAGGAAAAAACTCCTCCAAGTGGAAATAATGGCTAGTTGGGTTGATCCTCGTCAAATTAATCTCATCCATCAATTTTCTTTTGAAATAACTTGATCCCTTCCCTTATGGAATTTTATTTCTTTAACTTTGAGGATAAAAACGATTTTCTTTTAAAATCCCTTTTCTCCTAGTTCAAAAAATAATATTTTGGACTTTTATCCTTAAAAAAATTAACTTTGACTTAACCACCAAGGTCCAAGGGGTCAATTTCTCTTAAAAAATCCATTTTTCCGTTGGTGGAGGACCTCTAAAATTTAATTCTTTTTTGACCCACGAATTTTCTCTTAAAAAATCCATTTTTCCCTTGGTGGAGGACCTCTAAAATTTAATTCTTTTTTGACCCACGAATTTTTGATGATTTTCCTCTTGGAGAGAATTTATTTTCTCTTGAATTAATGTTTGACTCAAATTTAATTAATTTTATGGCTTATAATTTTCTTTCTATTTTGCCAAAAAAATTAATTAAAAGACTCAATAGGGGATTAATTATTTTTTCGACCCTCAAATACTTAAGACATGGTGTCTAATTATGAGTAACCATGCTCTAAAATATTTTTTAACAAGATATTACAATTTAAATCAAACCCTAGAGGGGAAATACGCATTTGACATAGACTCTCAAGACGTTATCCAATTCTGCGACGAGACACATGATGTAGTATGAAAAATACATAGACTCGATAAACACTAAGACTCACCTAAGACCTTGTCAATGACTTACACCCTAGCTTTGGGGTATATCTGGGAGAAAAACTTTGCCAATTATCCTTGTTTACAAACACAAATATTTTGGGGAGGTTAAAAAACTCCCTAGAGTGAAACCCTTTGATAAAAATCATAGGCTTACCTAGGTGTTGTTACATGGCTTAATAGTCTTACTAGAATTATTTGCAATATAAAAGCATATTTTTAGTTTACAATGATAAAGCTGAGGCCGAATGATGACAATGTTCTTTGAAATTCTTTTTCCATTGCTTTGTACCCTACTTCTTGGATTGTTGACACGTGTGGTCAACATTTGGCTCTACTTTGGGACACGTTGCTTTAGTGAAGGAATGTGAGAATCCAGAAACCCATTTCCAAGAAAACAAAGTAACATTAGGTAGGCATCCGCCCAAAATCAAAATCATCATGTATGCATCATTAAATACATATAGACATCATTAAATACATATAGACCATATCCTGAATAGAAATCTTATTGTAACAATGAAATCATAAATGCAAACGCTGAAATGAAAGTATCTAATAACAAAAGTGAAATTCCACTCTAATGACATAAATGAAAAGAGAGTAGGGTTAGAGGTACTATTCAAAAATGCCCTATGGCATCAAATGTCTTCAATGAAGTTCATGCTGAGCATCTTTCGGCTTTTAGGTAGATCCATGGGTTGTTCTTTTGATGTGCCATGCTGAATTCTGAAGATGCTAGGGTTTTGACTTATCGAAATATCATGTTGTTCCCAGCCATCAGATGCATCAAACTTCTTCCTTCTTTTACACTTTTTACTTTACTTCCCAGTGGGTTGTGACGCTAATAATGCAAATAGTCTAGATTTTCTGCCTTGATCTTGAAAATGTTCGGATGAAAAATTTGAAGTATCTGAGGCATCCCCAATTTTATTCTGAATATATTCTGTCAAAGGTGATACATAAGTCCCACAAGCATTATGATTGAGCTCTGTTACTGCTCAATCTAGCAGGGGTCCTAGAGGGGGATCCTTGAAGGGCTACTACTAGGCTAAGGGCAATAATGGAGCAACAACCCATTGTCACCTCGGCTAAGGCTTCCTATTGTTTACAGACTTTCACTGATGGGAGGAGACTTGTTATGATGAGGATCACTAAATGGATAGACCAATGATAGGGTGAGGGGTGATCCTAGAAGCCTATCAATATAAGAGGCTCAAATATGTGGCTTCCTTGCTTTGGGGGCAAGGCTTAAAGCTCTCCAGGAAGGGCTTAAGGGGAATTTCAAGGTTTAAGGTTAGGTTATGTATCTTATAGTGGAGGTTCCTAGGCCTTGAAATTCTTGTGAAAGCTTGGATTCCCAGTGATCCTTGAAGAATTACCCTTAATAGTGTATAGGACCACACCAGGGCAAGTGGACTCGGGGGGTACATCAAGGGGGTAGGGTTTAACAACCAATAATATGCTTGACCTATTCCAGAGAGGGAAAGGGACGAAAGAAAGAATTTTTAATGCAAGTCAATGTAGGGGTCCCAATGAGGCTTCAAGCCTAAGGAAACCAAGGGCAAGATTCAATCTCGAGGCTAGGGCTTGAGATATCTCAAGATCCCATTGTTGAAATTTCATCAAAATTGGAGGGCACCTAGGAGACACACACCAACGCAGTAGGGGCCAAGAGATCAAACTCTTTTGTTGGGTGGTTTGCAAGATAAATGATGCCCTTGGAGACCTAATGTGGCTAGGCCTAGAAAAGGAGAGGGAGTAGGATGAAAATGGTTTAAGGTGATCACCTTTGGGTGGACTAGTGCCTAATCCTTTGGGGAGAAATGGAGTTAATTAGAATTATGACTATGGACCTTCGAATTTTCTAGATAAGGAGCACTGGGGTAGAAACAAAAGAAGCTTCAAAGATTTTATACTTCGTTTTGCAAGATAAATGGCTTGTCAAGATGAATTTTAGTAAGGAAACATCCCTAGGAACATTCATTCATTATACATGGCCCATACGTGAAGTATTCACTATCTAGAAACAAATTTTCCACAACTTCGCATGAGAGATCCAACAAATACGCCCTAGTATAGCAAAATATTAACAACAATGTATGGGACAAATTTAGAAAGAAAGAATAGCATTAAAATGTACTTACATGTATAAGAACATATCCCACCATCCAAAAACTTGCCATTAAGAAGCTCCAAAACATATGAAAACTATCCAAACATCAAAATTCATTCCATGCTCCAAAAATTCATCCTCCAAGAAGGATAGTGAAAATCTCTCAGGAGATATAAGTTCCAAATCCAAGTGATGGTGATTAAATGAATCCCCATCACTTCTATTTATACACTTCCAATGAGTTCGATTTAGCTAATCGGGCCTACATTAGCCCCTAAAATAAAAATAATGTGCAAAATAACTAACTTTTGGTGACAAGCCCACCAAACTAGCTCATAAACGAAAGAATAAGCCTCTCAAGAGGTCGAATGATCAACAATACATGTCGTTGGGCCTTTTAAGAAGCCTGATGAAGTCCATAAATGCCACAATGATGAATAGGACTCCTAAAAGTAGTGGACAAGGGGTTGGCCCTTTGTTCTCAAAATAATTAACCTATGGTGCCCCCAGTGGGTGTGAGGGCACACAAGTAACGTCATGGGTTTCCAAGTAGGTCGAATATGGCCGTGGACTATCTGTAAGGGCTCAGATGATGGTGTAAGTGATGTCACATCAGCATACAAGTCTTGGGTCATTTGCCAAGTGCATGGTACAATTGCGGGAATCATTGAGCATGGTAAACCGGGCGCATCTTCCTCGTCCAATAGGTGAATCTCATGCAATATTTGAACATATTTGGGGATCCATGGAGTGTTGTCTACTACTGTGGAGGCCCATGGCTCTCAACACACACCCTACATGTGCCAATGTTGCCCTCTGGAGGGTTAGGCTCCCGTATAGGGAGACCAAACCCAAAATGGAGACCATCTGTAATCTTGCATAAGATCCAATGCGACCCCTAACCTTCGAGTACAACAAGTCATCAAAGGCAATCGAGTAAAAGATCTTACAAACCATGGACAATAGGTGGGCATTTCATAATGGCATGCCCTTCCATAGTGGGCTTTGGCATGTGCTAATGTCTCTAAGCTACAAATGGGGTTAACCAAGTATCTTATTAGGTGGTTTCTACTTTTAAAGGGGATATTATGTCCAAGGTACATCCTTTAAAGCGTGGTGGCATGTGATAAAGAGATGAATGGAGTAGGGAGTAAAAGGGGAAACCCTGGGCCACATGCTGGGGTACAAGGATAGCTAGTAAAAGGGAAGCCCACACTTGGGTATATAATGTATAGGAGGGAGCAATCGTGGTACATGAGGTGCCCCGAACTTGACTTTTCCACTCTTCTTTATATGCCTTTTGCCTTTTATGATTTTTCTCTAATTAACTGCTCGGATCTCAAAGCATAAGAGCATGATGTGTAAGATATAGTAGTGGATACCCCCTTTAAGGTAGGGCAATTCATTGCCTACCAAGGGTTGGGACAATCATGGGTTCTTGAATGATAAAGGAGGCTCATCCAAGGCCTATAGGAACCCGGGTGATGCCCATGAGGATGGGGTAGAGCTCATGTATTGGCTTTTGCCCACGTGTTGAATGTGTTTGTACTAGCCATCTTTTGCATTTTGTGGTACATCTTTGTTATGAATAAAATATATATAAATGTTATATATATATAATGATGGTAATTGTAATAAAGATTATATATATATATATATATAATGATGGTAATTGTAATAAAGATTTTATATATATATATATATATATATATATATATATATATATATATAATAATGATGGTAATTGTAATAAAGATTAGTTTATTGGGAATTAATACTGAAGATGCGTGTCTAAATGAGACATGACCTTCCATGAAGAGGTGCTTGCCTAGGGTTATAAGCAGGCCCTCACTCTCATTTGTATCATTCTCATTCATGCATTTTCAATATATATTCTTGTATCTTAAACGAAGATCTTATTCCAAGTCTTTTGGGGTATTTAACTTGAAGTACGAACTTTGTTTTGCCATTGGTATCAGATTTGTTCGATCCTTTGGCTGTTCAACCGTTGCATAAGAGCATCATTCTCCAATCCAGGTCTTTGACTGTCAAATTCGTCAACATCGTTACTGTTTAAGCATTTTGCTACTAGAATTTGGAGTTTCTCCATATTTCCATTTAGGCTTTTGGCCATTTAAAAAAAATTAAAGAGTCAATATATATTGGAAAAAAAGTAAAATAAAAAAATAATATTAAAAAATAAATAAATATTAAATAAATTTAAAAAATAAGGGAAATCATTTATAAAGAAAGAAAGAAAAAAAAAAAAAAAACCAAGGAAAACATAAAAAATCGAACTACCTAAGGCCACAACAGCCACTGCTCCACCGTCGGGCCTCATGTCGTTGCTAACTATCCACCCCGTCACTTGTAGCTCCAGATTTTGTCAAGTTGTGCTCGAACATGACCGGCCACCTACTTGTATGCAACCACTAGCTGCTCTCCCCTGTTCAATCTGCAACCAACCATTAATACGCCTTGCCAACCACTATTCCTGCCACTGCACAACTGCCCCTTGCAGCACAACCACCAACAACTGCTAAAGCCACCAATTGCTGTCAGGCTTACATTCCACAATGACAATTGCAGTTGCAATTTGGTCTGTACCGCTCGACCCTGGCACACTGCTAGTCACACTGTCGTTAGAAATATCACACAACCCTCACAATTGATTCCATCGTCATAGCGAGCACCACAACCATCGCTAGTCTACTCCCATTTTGCAAAAAACGCCCATCAGTAGCATCCAACGGAGCCTTTGTCGTTCCATATTAAGCCGCAACCTGAAATTCCTCACGCTGTTGACTATCACGGTCCCTAGGCACTACTGTTGATTGAATCCAACCGCCACCTGTGCAAACCCATACCACCCCCATCAACTCTCCTTGCAACCATCGTCATCATCATCTCTCGTTACAGTGGCCCGACCATAATCTATCCAACTGCACGAAGTCATAGCCGCTGTCCAGAGTTGTGGCTATCTTGCAACCATAAACTCCACTGCTGCAGCAAGTTGTCGACCTTGCTGTTGCAACCCACCACCAACCACTACCACCTCTGCACAATTCGTTTAACCACAGTACATCAACATATCACCAATCAGAGGGCTACTACATGCCAATTATCACATCCTTTCATAAGTGACGGTTAATCAAGAATTATCTTTCCATTGAAGTTATAACATTTGGTATTTAAAATTAAATTGAAGTCAAACTTAATTAAAGGATTACCATGCTAAGGAAAGGGTAAAAGCACATTTCGAAAGGGTAATTAATCAAGAAAAGATTATAAATGATTTTTTAAAGTTATAAAAGGAAGTTGTTTAATATATATATATATATATATATCTATATATATATATATATATATATATATATATATATATATATATATATGGGATATTTTAAGGTTCAAGTTGATTAAAAAGTCCGAGATATACTATTATATCACTAAAAAGGAGAGACATTATTAAAAAAAGGAAAAAAATAATTAAAATTTTTGAAGATTTAAAAAAAGAGAGTATAAAGTGTTATTCTAAAGATTGAAAAGGGGTATCTTTAAAATCCCAAAGCCGATAAAAATGGAGTCTAGATTGGAAATGAAGGTCAAAAGATTCCCAGAAACTTCATATAACTATGCCTTGGTTCTATTTAGAATTAAAGGGTCTATTGCGGGAAAAGATGTTACTATTGCTATCTTGTCAACTGAAGATAAAAATGACAAAAAACCTAAAATCGCAAACCAATTAATTTCGAAATTTGACCTCAAAATTCGCCGAATGCGGTGACAAAACTTATGGAAACAACAGATTGGCCACCACTCTCACCTTAGTGGCTTCTCTCCAACGATTTAGTGGTGGATATTATTCTGACAAGGGAGCCTTCCCTACAAAAGATCACTAGGAAGATATTCAATTAACGAGGGCTCAATGGCAATGCAAGGTCTAATAATTGAAAGAAAAGGTATGGCCCAAACCTTGAAAGGTTGAGATAAAAGTTGCCTAGAGTTCAAATACACTTATCTAAGACCTTTGAAATATAGAAGAAGGCTGCTATAAGTTAGGCTTTGCATGATATGCAGATTTGGGGCACACAATGGAATATAACAACTTTAGAAAATAGTTTATGAATAATAAGATCAACAAAGGAGCAAAGGTTATGAAGGAGGCAAATTAGTGGTAAGTAAACAATGGTTTTAAATGCTCGAAAATGCATGTCAACAATAAAAATCAGCTCAACCCTGAACTTGGGGTGAGGACATTCAATTAATCATAGATTTTACCTTTTTATATTTTATTAAACACAATCCATTTTAAGAGGGAAATACCTAATGGAAAATAAGTCGCTATTAAATGCAAATTTAATTTAACCCTAACCCTAGTAACCATCAATTTAAGAGGAAAAGAAGAAATTTTAAATTTCCAACACAAGTAGTCTAGTGCCTTCTCTCAATTGAGTAATGGTGTCAATGATGGCTAGGTCAATGATAGAGGGACTTGGATGAGGTGGGTGGAGGACTAAGAAACCTCTCTTAGAAACCCTAGTGACTTTCTATAAATAAAGATTTAAAGTCATGGGATGCATGTACCAAGTTTCCTTGATGGATTCTCGAAAGACTAATTCGCAAAGCATAAAGAAACAATATTTCTTAAAAGATATTGCACTTTTTAATATGGCACAAAGAAACCATAACTTCATATATTTGCATGCAAAATGGAAGCAAGTCAGCAACAAACTTACACCATTTAGTCAAGAGTCACTTCATCAAGCCAAGACAATTCCCCTCATGCAAAAATCTTCCTCCCAAGACAATTGATCCTCCAAAATCACATTGCGTCCAAGAGAAAAGAACAAGAGAGCTCATATGCACTTCTTCAGAGAGAGAGAAGTGTTGTGTTGTGTGGTGATTCAAAATGAAAGTGACTCACCTCTATTTATAAGATGGTAACCAAGTCACTTTTAATTAATTTACAAGTAAAATCCGTAATAAGTGTACTCGAGTGTTCAACTAGGCATAAAGGTGACAAGCCAACCTTAAGAAAGCTTTAAGGATGATAAATACATCAAATTTTCCCACACATGTGGGAATAAACGCTCTCCATGATGTCATCCCGTCAAAATGATCAATCTTCATCAAGCAAGTGATAAAGAGGCTTATGGGTGCTCCTCAATCCAAGAAATCATCAAAGTGCATGGGTATATCCCCAAATAACTCCTCCTCCACCTTGATGTCATCTCCAAGAAGGCTTATATGATGCTTTAAATGCATGTGAGGATGACATGGCATGCTCTCTGGCAAGCATTGGGACATGGACATGTTGTACTAGCCTTCCCAAGTCATCTTAGTCCATTCTCATCTGTGCTCTGCCATGGCCTCCCGTACTGATATCTCTATGTCTAGAATAAAACTACATTTTACAAAACCACTTCATTCCTGACTAACCACACAGGCTACACTTTTTTGAATGTGTAAATAAAAAGCCTTGGCTAAGATTTTGTAGAAGACCATTCAACAATTTAATGGGTTGCCTTCACCTAATGGTATCTCTAGGTGAGTTCTTTGGAGTAAGCTTGATCAAACCCTAATTCAAAAATTTATACAAACAACAAGAAGAGAAGGATTTTTTTTTCCATCCAAAACAGATCATCTTTCATTGTATCCCAATTCCCTCATACTTTTAAAAATGTCATAAGGTAAGCCAGGCCAAGGGATTTACTGTTCTTCATAGACCTCAACATTGAGAAGAGTTCATTTTTAGATATTTCACTATTCAATCTGCCCTATCCAGTGTTGCAGGAAACGTCCTCCCCCCCAAAAGCCTGATCCACATCTTGTATGGAAACGTGAACAATTCGCCCTCCGAAATGCGGTTCGAAAAACCGAAACGCGGATTGGGACGATTCCTGGCCTGTGGGAACCATGCTGCCCGATCTGCATTTCAGAAAGCGGATTGAGCCGTTGATCCACCGCGGATTGTTGATTTTTGTAGCATCGGATGTGTTCTAGCCACAAAATTTGGTGGAGAGGCTAGAATACATGTATTTTCCAAAACCTAGAAATCGTTTTTGGGAATTCCACCTAGAGATGACTTAATTAAAATAATTAATCTTTTTTTAATGGTACCTAAGTCTAAACTTAGGAAAATTGATTATTTAAAGGGTATTAATTAAGTTATGGTGAGAATCTTCTAGAAGAAGACATGGATCAATTTCTAGTTAGTCTTAGCCATCGGTTATGTTTTGATCTAGGCCATTGAAGCCTCAATGAGAGATTATAAGAAGAAATTCGATGGGGGCTGGAGGATACACATGGAGCCACCAAGAATTCGATATTGCTGGGAAATCGAACCCTAAAGTAGCAGTTGTGCGTTGTCGGAGGTGATTCAGTAATTTCAAAGCAGTGAGAGAGGGGCAGGGATAGTAAGGTTAAAAGGAAGTTTTTCCAGTCCGGTGAGAGCATAGCAGAGAGACATCGTACTCGACACAGAGGCTGACACAATGCAGAGAGGCGACGCAAAGCTTCAGAGGGAGATCCATATTTTGCTAAGGAGAAGTCGAGATTCAGTGGCAGGAGACGGAGAGGGAGCCCAGCGGCTAGAAGATCGAGTTTCCAGAGTGGGAGTTTATCAACAGAGTGAGAGAGGCACTAGTCCAAGGAAGGCTGACGCAGATCTGCGTAGGGTGACGTAGAGGCAACACAGAGCAACTCATCTTGAGCTAAGGTCTGTGTTGGATCACCGGTGGATGTGAGATTTTTCTGACTAGACTTCTGTCAGTCATTTTCTCTGCATGGATTGCTAGATTTGAGCATCCATAGATTTGTACACAGATTTACTACTGTATAATTATAAAACCCTCAACTATTGCACCGGTTTTTCCGAGTTGGGTTTTTCACATTGGTCCCAAAATAACTGTGTATATTGTGTGTGTGCATCTATTCTTCCAATATTTCTATTTCTTTTGTAGTATTGTATTTGTGAAGGCTGCAGTGTATATGTTTCGATATTTGCCGAAGGAAACTGCAAGTAATTTGTTTGATTAATTTGACAAATAGAAGAAACATTATCAGTTGCTGCAGTAGGATTCGAGATCACCGAATTTTCACATGGTATCGGAGCATAGATCATAAGCTGGAGAGCTCAGTAGCAGAAGAGGAGAAGGAGATTTGAATTTCTGTGTAGGCAGCAATTCGTAACCCTAGAGGCAGTGCAGTCCTTGGGCCAAGAGGGTCGAGTTTTGAGGAAAGGTCTATTTCTTTGAGTGAGTCGACAAAGAAATTAGATTTTCCATATCAAAGCTTACCAGAGGTAGAAGGGAGCAACAATATTTTCCTTGCAGAGCAGATCTTCAGCTGGGACACAGATTTTGCAGCAGTTTGCTAGTGCAAATATCGTCAGGAGGAAGGAAGAGCACACACTGGGGAATTCTTTCCTCAGGGGACTGCTAGCTAAGAAGTTTGAATTTTCTCGCTCCAGAAGGGAGTGGGAGTAGCTGGGTATCAGCTGCGCAGAGGAGAAGAGGAGGAGTTCAACATTTTCAGAGAGATGGCATCAATAGGGTTCAGAGATCAAGATTGCTTGGAGGGAGCATCCAACTATGTGATCTGTAGGGCTAGAATTTCTTACCTTCTAGATGAATATGATATCAAGAATTATATTGATAGTGTGGTAGCTGTACCCGCAGATGTAGATCCGCTTAAGAAGTACAAGAAGGAGATGGCGAAGGCAAAGAGGTTGATTCTCGATGGGGTTCGAGATCACGTGGTGTCTCACATAGCTGGCAAAGATACTGGTTGACAAATGTGGGAGGCACTTGTTATGCTGTACGAAGGATCTTCAGAGCAACGAAAAATGTATCTTGAAGAGAAGCTGAGATGCACGAGGATGTAGAGAGGGGCGTGTATAGGCCCCTTCTTGACTAGGCTTCAGGATGTCCGGGACCAACTGTCTTTAGTAGGGTCAGCACCCTGGCCTACAAAATTGGTATGGTTAGCTCTGAACAACGTTTCCAAAGAATGACAAGTTTTTGTCCAAAGTATCGTGGGCAGAGAAAAACTGCCAGATAGGGATCGTATGTGGGCTGATCTGCAGTAGTAAAAGATGAGGCAAGATTTGGTGAAGAGCACCATCAGTGGTAGCAACAAGAGTAGTGGGACGAAGCAAGTAAAGGAAGAGGAAGATGTGGCCCTCGCATCAAAGGGATCGTATGTGGGCTGATCTGCAGCAGTAGAAGATGAGGCGAGATCTGGTGAAGAGCACCATCAGTGGTAGCAGCAAGAGTAGTGGGACGAAGCAAGTAAAGGAAGAGGAAGATGTGGCCCTCGCATCAAAGGGCAGTAGGAGTAGCGCAGGAGGAAGAAGGATATTTCCAAGGTCAAGTGCTTCAGGTGTGGTGAACTTGGCCACTACAACACTCAATGTCCTCTCAGAAAGAAGGACAAGGAGGAGAAGCAGGATCAGCAGGTTGCATTCGCTGAGATCGATAGGCTGTCCTCCAGGAGTGAGGTGGGGTGATTTGGTTTTGTAGCCCCAGGGAGCTATAGGATGGGCAAGATTCTTGAGGAGATCCACCTCAAGAATAAATACCTTGCTACGGGAGCCCATAGTATGCAGTAGCAGGATGGATCAATGGCAGATGGTGCAGTGAGGTGCTAGAGTGACAATTGCAGTAGCTAGTAGCAGGTCAAATACTGGGCAACACAGAGCAGAGTTGGCAACATTGCAAATGGCACATAGCAAAGTCAACAATAGCGCAGAGGCTTCTGTGACAACGCAAAGTCTAGCAGCAGTCAGGACTTAAGTGAGAGATGCATCATACTGACCACAGTTGGTTCTGTATTTTGGATGCTTTTCCATTGTAGTTATTGCAGTTGCAACAACAACAGAGGGAGAGGGAGTTGCAGTGCAGATGTAGTGTTGGCAGCAGTTCAGCAGGGCCAACAACAACACAAATGCAGAGTTTATCAGAGTTGCGCAGTAGTTGGTGGGCAACAACAGGTAAACATCAACAGCGTAATAGGAGGTGGTGCAAAGACATGATGTTGCTTCAATGGGTTGCAGCACTAGAACACGTTCCTCGCTAAGAGGGAGTGTTGATTTTTGTAGCATCGGATGTGTTCTAGCCACAAAATTTGAGAGGCTAGAATACATGTATTCTCCAAAACCCATAAATCGTTTTTGGAAATTCTATCTAGAGACGACTTAATTAAAATAATTAATCTTCCTTTAATGGTACCTAAGTCTAAACTTAGGAAAACTGATTAATTAAAGGGTATTAATTAAGTCATAGTGAGAATATTCTAGAAGAAGACATGGATCAATTTCTAGTTAATCTTAGCCATCGGTTATGTTTTAAGCTTGGCCGTTGAAGCCTCAATGAGAGATTATAAGAAGAAATTTGATGGGGGTTGGAGGATACACTTAGAGCCACGAGGAATTCGATATTGCTGGGAAATCGAACCCCAGAGTAGTAGCTGTGTGTTTCCAAAGGTGATTTAGTAGTTTTGAAGCAGTGAGAGAGGGGCGGGGATAATATGGTCGGAAGGAAGTTTTTCCAGTCTGGTGAGAGCATAGGAGAGAGACATCGTACTCCACAGAGAGGTTGACGCAGTGCAGAGAGGCAGAGCAGAGCTTCAGAGTGAGATCTATATTTTGCTAAGGAGAAGTAGAGATTCAGTGGCAAGAGCCGGAGTGGAAGCTCGGAGGCAAGAAGATCGAGTTTCTAAAGTGGCAACTGATCAACAGAGTGAGAGAGATGTTGGTTCAAGAAACGCTGACGCACTTCTACGTAGGGTGATGCAGAGGCAACAGGGAACAACTCATCTTGAGCTAAGGTAAGTGTTGGATCATCGATGGATGTGAGATTTTTCTCACTAGACTTTGGTCAGTCATTTTCTCTGCATGGATTGCTAGATTTGAGCATCCATAGATTTGTACTCAGATTTACTACTGCATAATAATAAAACCCTCAGCTTTTGCACCTGTTTTTCCGAGTTGGGTTTTTCTGGGGACATTGGTACAAAAATAACTGTGTATATTGTGTGTGTGCATTTATTCTTCCAATGTTTCTATTTCTTTTGCAGTATTGTATTTGTGAAGGCTGCAGTGTATATGTTTTGATATTTGCCTATGGAAACTGCAAGTAATTTGTTTGATTAATTTACCAAATAGAAGAAACATTATCAGTTGCTGTAGTAGGATTCAGGATCACCGAATTTTCACACAGATTAAGGCCGCTTTCGAGCAAATCCCAACTGCTTCTGTGGGCCCTCCGGCCGGTTCCATCGTGTGGCCCACTTAAACTATTTTTATTTTTATTATTTTTCTTTTTTTTGGGTTAAGTTGGGTTTGTTCACTCTTATGTTTTTGGAGAGCTTGTTGAAGAGAGGAGAAAGAGAGGAGAAGAGAGCTCGGAGAAGAGAGAGTTGAGGAGAGCTTGGAGGAGTGAAGGAGGAGCTAAGAGCATTGAAGGAGGAGGAGCTTGGAGGAGTAAAGAAGGGCTTCCGTATACAAGAGCGAAAGAGGTAAGTGCAAACCCCAAATCCATCATTTTTTTGTCATTGCTTTTTGTATTTTCTCTCCTCCCTCTCCTACTCTTTCCCATTCTTTCTTCTTGCTCATTTATTTGCAGGTTGTCCAACACCTGTATTCATATTCCAAGATGGTGTTTTTTTGGCTTATATGTATCATTCCACTTTTGGTTTTCATGATGGCAAGGGGGTGTAGGAATACAAGGGAAGAAGAAGAAGAAGAAGAGAATAATAGTCCCCATATGAGTGACCCAATGTATGATGAGGAGGAAGGGTTTGAAGAGAAAGGGGATGAACCTAATGAGAACATTGAAACACTAGAGGGGAAAGCTGCATTGACAATCTTGTGGAACTATGTGACCAAACTTGAAGGGGGAAAAGGTGGTGGAAGCTACAATTCTTTGTGCCCTCGTTGTTGTCATGGAGGAAAACCATATAGTGGTTCATATACCCTTGTGAGGAGGCATCTTTGTGGGGTGATGGACAATGATGAGAAAAAGGATGCCATGGGGATAGAAATTTGCCAAAAGTTTTCCTTTGAACAAAGAAGAAAATACATCCAAATAGAGGAGGCTTGCAAAAAAAAAACAAGAAACAAAAAACTCAATTTGAATCAAGTGCAACCTCTAGATTTGGTAGCTTATCTCCTTATGGTACTTCTGCAAGCTATGGAGGTAAAAGAACAATAGGGGATTTACTGAATGTTGCTGGGAGGGATGATGTGGATGGAAAGATAATCCGATTTCTTTGTGCTTGTGGTGTACCATTCAATGTGCTTCGCTCTCCTTATTGGCATGAAATGGTAAAGGGCATCAATGAAGCCCCAAAAGGATACGAGGCCCCCAGCTATGAGAAAGCTAGAACAATGTTATTAGAGAAAAAGCAAAGGTTCAAAGAGCTTTGACACGTTTTACAAATCAGTGGGTGTTTTGTGGGGTATCCATTGTATTAGATGGGTGGACAAATATTAGAAACCAACATTCGATAAATGTTCTTGGTCTTTCTGCCAATGTTGCAGTATTTATTACATGTCATGGCTCCTCCATTAATGCAACTTCCCAAAACATTGCAGATCTCCTATTGCAATCATTCAAAGATGTTAGTCCTAATAATGTGGTTCAAGTGATCACAAATAATGCAACAAATTGTAATGCAAAAGAAAAGTTATCGAGCGTACTCATCCACACATCTTTTGGTCTAGGTGCTTGGTGCACACATTGAACCTTTTGATGCATGATATTGTGAAGCATAAAGAATGTGGGTGGATTAATGAGCTTTACAAGAGAGGGAAGCAACTCATTAAATTTATCACAGGGCATACGAGGGTAAACTACTTTTATGGCACTTACTCCAAGTTGCAGTTGCTTAAACTGGCAAAAACAAGATTTGCAAGTTATTACCTCACCTTTAGGCGGCTAGTGAAGGTGAGACAAGCTTTAACTAATATGGTGACCTCTAAATCATGGGGGGAAATTAACAGTGATAGAGATGGGTGCTAATGTAGCCAAGGACAATATCTTGACATGTTCTTTTGGTCACAGGTTAAATATGTTTTGCAATTCACCAAACCAATTAATTACATGATCAAGTGTGCAGATTTAGATCGGAGAATATTTGGGGAGGTGTATGAGCAAATGGATAGAATGTTGGGGCAGATTAAAGACATTGTTGAGCCTAGAGATATCACCTTGTACAATTGTATTCGTGCAAAGGTGGAAAAATGATGGGATTTGCTAAATGTTCCATTGCATGCATTAGCATATATTTTGACAGCTAAATACTATTATGCATCATGGCTTTCAACACAACACCTGGGGGGAGGAGTAGGAGAAAACCACACCTAGATCTAGAGGTTCTAGAAAAATATATGATTGCATTGGATAAATTAGTCCCTGATAAGGAGGAGGCTGCCATGGTACGAAAACAGTGGATCAACTATACTTTTATGACTGGTCCATTTGGGAGCATGCATGCAATTAGAGATCGAGAGACTTTTTCTTCTCTTGAGTGGTGGAACATGCATGGAGGTGCTACTCCACTTCTACAAAGTTTGGCATTGCAGGTGCTATCACAAGTGGTAAACACTTATTTTGCAAAGAGGTGTTGGAGCTGTTATTCTTTCATCCACAGTGTTAAAACTTAAAAGGAACATGTTGAGTTTAGACTGGGCAGAGAGCTTGGTTTATGTTCACTACAATTTGCGATTCTTGTACCATTACAGTGATGATGCAAAGACTAATAAAGACCTTAAGGTTTGGGACAAGAATCCAGAGGAGGCCAATTTGGAGGATGGAGTGTTGCAATTAGAGAAATTAGAGGATGCTCTTATCCAGAATGATGATGATTGAGTTGAGATGCCAACCCCATCTCGTCCCTTGGTTCCCAAGTTCCATGGTTCCACACCAACAGCAGGAGCTTCGTCTTCATCTGTTTTTGTGCCACAACTTCCACGACCACTATCTTCTTCATTGCCACCACGTGGACGACCACCGCCACGTACTCTTTGTGGTGGAAGGAGGAGAGATTAGTAGATATATTCACAATTTACTACTTTCGTCATAGATTAGACTTGTAGGCTTGTTGCGAATTTGAACGTTTTTGTCTTGGTGGTGGCCAAGCAGCCCGTTTTGTAGACATTATTATTTGAATTTTGGACATGACTAATCTTGATAGTTGCTCACTTGCTAGATAATATGCTTTATGTTTTATGTTTTATAATATCCTTAAATGTTTTATGTTTTATAACATGCTTACAAATTTGATGTATGTTTGTAATTGCTAGAATATAGATGGTTGGTGCTCGAATAATTAATCATTGATGTACATTGGAATCATGGATGCCATATCTATCTTGGTCCTATCCATGGGAAAGACCTTGGGTGGGTTAACTTCATAACTTTTGTCTTTAGCTTCCACACTACTATCAAAGAAAGCATATGGGAAGAAGATATTTTGAAAGTGGATCCCAATTGTATTCTTAATCTGGGTAAGATCTTCCCAAAGAGACCCATCCAACCAGCTCAAACTAAGAACCCTTTCTGAATCATTTTATTTCTCGGGAGTTAGGTTAAAAGTTGAAAGCTTTTTCAACATCCCAATTCCACTGAAGACATGCATGAACCGGATCTCCCCGAGCAGTTTACTCCTTTTCACTTCTGATGATCGGAAGTGCTCTAGCTTCATTGCTTCCTCCTGCAAAGCTGCATTATACAAGTATTCCTCCAAAAAAATTTCTGATGTCTTCCAACTTTTCATTTGCTGATTTGATTCCTCTCCATATTTTTCGTTCCATACTTCCACAGCCTCAGATAAACTTCATTGTTCTTTGAATAGTTGATTCCCACCAAAAGTTACAACCCCTATTCTCCTGCAACAAAGGGGAAAGGTTCCAAACCTTGTGAAGAAGAGCCCTGAGGTCTTCTTAGTCCAAAGAGAATCGTTATTTTGAAGATAGAGTGAGCTTGCCTCGAACTTGTTTAAAGGTAATAAAACTGGTAATAGGTTGGTGGTCAGAACCAACCACATTTAAAACCATTGGGGCCGTAAAATCTGTCCAACCTGGCCTGCACCCTGTCATTACTTGGTGCAGGTTGGCCTACACCCTGCTTTGAATTGGTGTAGGTTGCACCAAGTAACCCATCCTTTGCAATCCAATCCATTCTTGTTCCAGTTAGGATAATAAACCTGAAGGGAGGCTTTGCACCTACACGAAGACTGCTTTTCTGTTCCACAAATAACATAAGCAGACCGTCCTTCTCTATCCCCATCCCATTCAACCATATTAAAAACCCTTCTCAAAATCCGATTAATAGCAAGGAAATAAGCAGGCCCATATAAAATAGTGCACCTATCAGAACTAGAATTAGGGGCATAAACTGAACAAAAGCCAACTAATTTGTCTGTCAGCAGGAGCGCTAACCATACACAGCTATTATTATGGTATAACCCATGATCCAGTTCAAAACTCTGAAGAAAATGAGATAGCCAGCATTACACCTCGTCCCCCTTGCTCATGATCTATAACCCAAATTGGACCATTTCAGGAGTAATTTTTATGACATTTTAATTCAAATCTGGCAGACTTTAACCTCTTGAAAAAACACGACAACTGGTTTGGCTTCAAAACATCTCTCACAATCTGCTTACGACTAGGGATTTTATTATTTATTTTATATTGATGGTCCGTAAGCTTTGTTGTCCAGATATCTAGTTATGTTTTTAATCTTTTTTAACCTATGAATTCCAGGAGTAACGATGGCTTTGTCTATGGATATTGAGGGCACTACGGATCAGTCTCACAAAGCTGCTAATGAATGCGAAGATATATCCAAGGCAAGCTTCTAATGTGCCTTCTTAAAGTGAAAATGTTATTAGATTAAGTTGAATGAGAGTCATGGAAAAAATTCTCATTTTAGATTACTTTTGAGATATTGACATATTTAACTTTTTGCAGAGGCTTTCTGAAAGATTTGAGGTGGAAAAAAGTTTACATGGAAATAAACTTACATCTAAGTTAATGCTATATCCAAGTATCCAGGGACCTAGAATGTTGACAAGTTCCTGCAAATGTTCATCAAATCATCTGGATAATTGCATTCCACTTGAGTTTTTTGGTTCCTCTTCAGCTTATGATTTCTGGGTTCAAATTCTCCCATTATTTGACCATAAGAGCTTGTGCCTGGATTTAGTATTGCTCAAATCACTCTCCGAAAGTCTCCTTCCATTTACCAAGGATCAGTGTCAGGTGAGCTGTTTGAAATTTAACACGGCTGCAAGGAACTATGTAATTTTTGTTTCATGCTGATAAAATAGCTGTACAGAAGAAGTCATTACATGATAATTTTACAATTTATCAATATTTGGGACCATTGAAGGTGGAATGGCATTTTCAGGTTTTGTTCCTATTGTTACTAGTATTTTATCTTTCAGTTAGTTTAATTTGTCTGTGACTTCTGCTAGGTGAAGAAATTGCCAGTTGCTGGGTGCATATTCTTTATTGCTGAATCTACCAGCCTCAATATTCTTCCATTTTATCTTGTCTGCTGAAAATTTTAACTTGTCATTTGTAACATCAGGTTACTTTGAAGATGACTGAGGCTTTGAGTAGGGTAATAACCTTTGGTCTGCGGTCAACATCGAGGTCGCCTTTAGATTTTATACCACATCAGACACTTTGGTGGTTGTTAGATGCTCATCCTCTGGATTATATTGGTAAGTATGATCATTCTTTGTTTGCTATTTATCTATCTATCAAGCTATATAATTATCTAGGCAGGTAATATGTGTGTGGAATATACATGTGCCCACCTAGAATGCTTGGCAATGATATCTGCATTTCAATATTTTGTTTACATCCGGAGTTTTATGCAGTACCTCATTTGAACTTTTTTGTATCTCCTTCTTCTCCTGGTGTGCAGGAAGTACAAAGTTTAGTAGTTTGGTTCATGATATGTGCTATAGATGGCATTCAGCTTTGTGGGTGTTGCCATACAATCTTGAAATGGTGAGGATTAAATTATTTGATTTGAAAGTGTGCTTTCTTGATCTAAAAATGTCATCTCTCTTCTTCTGAAAGATGTGATGCCATTTTGACTTATCCTCTATGCAGAGTAATATGACAGGAAAACATGTTGGGGAGATTCAAGACCCTGTCTTCCTTTTCCAGGCTACTCAGACAGTGTTTTTATCAAGCTTTTTGTAAGATTCTATTTTACTTGCTGAACTTACATGTTTGGAGTGATTTTATCACGATGATTGCCAATAATTACGTACTTCATTGCAATCCAAGTTACATTGCCTTTCTTCCTTTCATCATTTAGATTCATTTTCTTCGTTGGATCTAAACATAACCTCTCCACACATGCTAGTTCATGGAATAGAAAGATCTTATCATTCACCAACAATTTTGATTCAAAATCTCCAGATCCGAAGAAATAGATACTGGGCTCGAATTATCCCAGCATACAATTTATTAATAGATCTTTCATTGCCATTAGTTCAACTTGCATCCTAAAACTTTTGAGCACCACATTTGGCTGTGGAAATCTAATCTATATGCTACCGGGAAAAATGGAAACAGCTTTTGGAAAACACATGCAGAAATCTACACACATCGCTAATATTCTGAATTGGGAATCATGTGTGCTAAATAATATATCTATCATCCATTGATTAACATTATTGCCTGAGGACAGGGATTCACTTAGAGGTTTAGGCCTGTACAATTTGAAATGCAAACTGTTTGATTACACCCAAAGAGAAAGTGTCTCAAGTGCCTTGTGTCCTACTTATGCATGTGTTTTTTCTCTGTGGGAGGTTTTGTGAAGTGAGATAAGTTGCAATTTATTTTTCCTCTCAAGAGGAACTGACGTAGACATTAGTCTTTCCTAACACATTAAAATGCTTGTGAAATATTGATAATTCTAATTTGAATGTAGTGATCATGCCCAATGCCACTTGATTAGACAACTGGTGAAAGAACTTGTAACTATTGCTGAGAAAAGATGGAGTGAAGTTCATATTGTAGGTACTCCGTGTTAACTTGTGAACTGCTCTATGCCATGGAATCAGTTTGGGAGATTCTTAGTTCTAGTTTCCCAAGAAGTGTGCTTGTCCAATATGCCTTAGGGGCAATAGGACATATGTGCCTGAGCAAGTTCCATCTCAATTAGTTAATTCTACCGAAGGCCTTGGTAGGACTCTGGTCTAGTAAAGCAAAGCAATGGAAATAGAACTAGGATAAAACATTATGAAGATTACAAAGGTGGAGAAAGCAAACAAGAGTTTCCATCTAAGTTATATTCTAGTCTATCTTTCCTAAGCAAGTTATACTAACTGCCTATTGAAGAGCAAATTGATGCCTACATAGAAGTGTTGAAGGGGAAAATAGTTACCTTCAACTTAAAAAGTCTCGAGGATGCTTCCTTTAGATTTAATATACAGAGTATCTAGTACCTATCAAGAGGTGAGATGCAATGTTGCACGTATTGTCATGTGACCTTTGACTTGACTTAATGGACATGATGGCTTTCGCTCTTCGTGCTCAACCCCCTTATGGAGGTTTGTCAATAATGAGAACCCCCAGTAGTACCTATGGTACTGGAGGATTAAGATCCAATGAGATTCCATCACATTGGTTCCATTTCAGATGCATTTAGGCATTGACATTGATTAGCATTCCATCCATACTTAGTTTCATTGGATTTCAAAAAGTTGCTTCTTTTGGTAGTTTTGCTTTTTTCTAGTATCCAGAGATTCAGGATCCACATTTAGGTCAGTGAGATTCTTTTGTTTGCACAAGAGTTGATAGCTTTCACTTTCCTTTTTGTTATTTGCTTTTTTGTCAAGGATAGGCGAATGCTCTTTATAGTCATGATTAGTCTTTTATGCCTTTTGTTTTCTTCTCAGAGAAACATTGCTTTTTTTTTGGGCGTGTCTATAATTAGTAGTTTCCATGTATTGTGGGTGTTATGTGTTATAGTTCAAATCAGTAGTCTTGGCAAGGGCTGCCAAAGGAGTTAAACTGTAAGCACAGAACAGATGCCCCCATTGTCACCTCAGCCCACTCTCCTTTCAGTTTTGGTTAACTCCTAGAACTCAATGGGGGGTATCCCTACACAACACAACCTCACCAATTGCTTAAGAGAGATCAGTGCCTATAAATGCTTAAATGGTGAAGGTTAGGGGTTAAATGAAACAAACAATCTGATCTGATATAGGATATTCTATTGCAAAAAATACAGATCAACAAGCAAAATACTCAAATATATGAAGATTACACTGTGGAAATTGCACCAAATTTAAGTATCAAGGTCCTTACAAATATTAGAGATGATATTCTTGTTAAATATTGGGGGTGGAAATGCTTAATATGCTTGCTGTTATGAGTTGCGGAAAACTGTAAATCTGCAAATATTTACCGAAACCAGCAAGTTAAGGGCCAATTTGGGGCCTCAAACAAGCCGAAAGACGTGCCTAAAAATCAGAGCCGCTGACTAGAAGTGTTAGTACAATGAATTAACAATAAAATGGGCCCACTAGCACTTCAAATGGCTCAGTATATAAAAAGATATTTAGATCTGAAAATTATGACTTGGTTTTGGTGTCCAATCCCTAAGAGCTGAAAAATCAAAGTGTCCCAATGAGGATGATGCCTGTTGCAATTGTTAGGACAACAATAATACTTCTAAAGATAAATAATGTTCAATTAAAATGCTTACAAAAATGAAGCTCGGGAGTGTGAGGGGTAGAAAACACCTTTCATATATCCCAAGGCAAGGGTTTCACCAATCACTAGGTTGAAAATTTTGAAGATGAAATTCAGATTGATGAAATGACCTTCGAAACCTCCAAATGATATTAGATCTGCAAATAAAGCTCAATTGAAGGGGGCACTAGACTTCTAAGCTCTAGAGACCCTAGGAGGCATGAATCCCAAAAAACAAGTCTAGATTTGTAAAAGAATTTCATCAAAAAATAGTCTAGGCAATTTAGTGAAGAGATTCACAGGCTTAGATTTTATTTTTGATGGCGATTTTTTTATTTTTTATTTATTTATTTTTTTTCTTCACTTCAGAAGAGCCTCCAAATAATTTATCAACTATGATGCAAAATAATTGAAAGCTTTGTTGAGGAGCCTAGGGCATAGGCCAACAGGGAGAGACAAACCTTACTTTATACCAAGGTGATGCATGTGAAGCTCCAAGTTAAGCATGTTCATCAAGCAAGGGTTTGAAGCTATGTTGCAGGAAACATAGGACACCCTCTGTACCAGCCATGTTTTGGTATGGAACCTTGAAACACGTTTCAGCTAGGATGAATCTTGTTTTACTTTTTGAATTGTGTTTCAGGTGCCATACCCCGCGTTTCAGCGTCTGTACGACAGATGTGGGGTGGTACAACATGTGTGGTGCGTGCGGGTTGAACAAATGTTTTTTTAAAAAACAATAATTTTAATTTATGAGTGGGGCAGCCTAATATTCAATCCTAGGGCCATACTAATGCTAATTAATTATTGGTAATGTTAAATTCTTAAAGTAAAAGGTTGGAAATGAAATATAAAGGAGAATGACTTAAATTTTGAACATTACCATAATTGTTTTAGGATTTTTGAGAGTGGTTCCAACCTCATGGGATTTCATATGGAGAAAGTAGAATTAAGTAGAATTTTAGATCCCACTCAAAATCCAGCAGGCTTAATAGTTTTGAGGATTTCGGGATTGGGAGTGTTGGATTTTGTCATGTACAGAGGGTATGGAACTAGCAATCAATCAAGAGTACCAAACTGTTTATGTACCTTGATGTTAGTGGCATTGATTGTTGAACTCCTCTATCATGACCCTAGTAAAAGTGTACTCATCACTCAAACAAAATATGGATTTGACATGTTAAGCCTTTTCTATCTTATTTTAATGCTTAGAGGGCGATATTGATGATGGGATCCCGATATAGGCAATGATTTCGATGATGTGTAGGTATTTGTTGTAGCATGATTTTCTTGGGCCTCACACTTGCTCATTTATTCATGAATTTGTATCTGCTAAATTATAATGTTAATGTGATTATATTAATATATATATAGATATAAAATCACATTTCCCAGTTTCCTGATTTTTTGGGGGCCATGCTTCCAGCGCGTTCCCATTTCAGGTATGTGTTTCCATTTCCCCGTACCATGCAACTTAGGTCTGAATGTGAGTGCTCCGCAAGACTCTCTGTTCCAGCTGTATTAAATGCTCGTACTGCCACCTCCTAGACCATGTGCCCCTCTTTGTCCAAAATTCCATGATGCTCCTCAACCCCAATCCTCAAGTTGAGCACAAGTCTTCATTTAAGCAACCTTGCGGTCACGTACTACCTATGGTTAAGTGCCCCAATGCTTCTCGTCTTATATTAGTTCACCTTCTAAGCAAGCAATCATGTCCTCCATGTGTGCCTCATTCAAAATGTCACTGTGCCAAAGCATCGAGTCAAGGTCCAGCATTCCATGAGTAAGCTATTTGCAATGTGTATGCCCACTAAGATACAACTAAGGCAGGTATAATATCATGCACTCCACTTCACAAGAAGCATCCCTAGGTATGTTGTAAACATTTTTGGATTAACCCCAAAAGCTAACAGGTTGTATTTAAAAGTTTGTCTTTTGATATAGCAACATAGGAGCTAAGGATTTAATGTTCAGTCTTTTTCTTGCCAGTGTTTATTTTAAAAGATCAGGTTTCTTGACTTTGGTTTGTATCTCTAGGCACGAGGCAGTGCCTGCGGTGAAGGATTATAGCATCAAACGTTTACAGCTTAGAGTGGCTTCAACTCATCTTTGGAGATATTATAATCTGGGAAGTGGTTTATGCCAATTCCTCTTCTGTATAGCCAGTGCCCTTTTTCAACAGGTGAATATTTATCTGTATGTAGGCTCTTAGTAATCAGTTTCATTTGCATTGGACCTTATGATTTTGTTGCCCGTTCAGATAATACTTGTCCATTGGAAGTCTTTCAACAAAGATGACATGCAAGCTATCCAGGCAATGCTATGCGTTCTCCATCAGCAAATGACCAAGGTAGATGAGTCTCTCTAGGCCTGGTTTTGCGAGGATGCTTTTGTTTGTCACATTGTTATGGAATTTACAATGCTGTTTCTCTCAAGTATGGAAGGTCAATGATTAATAATTCTACTGTTTTGTAAGAGGAACCATGCTTATTTGCTGCTTCTTATTTACTCAGGGTGATAAAGTTGTTGATCCACACATGCTAGAGCGCTTAAAGTTGCTCCTTTCAGCATCTAATCACGAAGGATTAGTTAACTTAATTGAGTCCTTTGTTCAGCCGTTACTACAAGAATTATATTCTAGTGATCCAGTGATTGGTGATCCATCTTGTAAGGCTATGGTTATTCTTTGATTTTAATGTTGTATTTTGAATCTACATTACAATTTAAGGTGTGAAGTAGATATAGTGCATTTGCATTACATTTGTTGTGGTAAGTAGATATATTGCATTTAATGAATTATGATGGATTGTGGTTGCCTTATGTTTTAGTAGGTTCTTTGTACAAGCTGGCTCATGTATGGCTGCTTCTTGGTGGATTGCGCCTTCGTTTATTACTTAATTCAAATATTATTGATCCAGCAACAAAATGTATGCATAAATACTCTCAACTTTCAGAGAAGATTTCTCAGCTTGAACTTGAGATGAAGGTAAATTCATGACAAAAGTACAGTATGGCCTTAGTTTTACATTCAAGTTGAAGGTGGTCACTTTTTGTATCACATATGAAGATGTACGCAGGCCTTGTTGATGTAGTCTCTTTATCTAAGTTGACATTAATTAACATCTCTCTGTGCATGCACATGTGTTTGTGCATTGGGGTATGTATGTGGTAAAGGTTCATAACTTCATCACATTGGGAGGATAATTTTCCTAGCAGGCTGTGTTATAGAAATGAATTGGAGACATGGAGATTTCATTTCATGCTGGGACATGAATTTCTATGGTTGATAGTTGATACAACAGTCTATAATATTGTCAACTGCTATGCTTTCTATATCCCTTCCTGTGGGCATTACTGTTGAGGCTTGCATCCTCCCCTGTTCTGCGACATACTATTGCTTATGTGTTTTGCAATGATCAGATCTGGTTTTATTATTTTAAATTGGAGATTCTCTAACCACTTTCCCTTAGATTCTTTTGGATTCTCACTTTCAGTGTTTTCATTTTCCTTGGTTGCACCATATCATGGATCTTGCCTCCTTTCTGTACATTGGAATTTTGCATCGGATGTAAGCGTTTCTAAAATTCTATCCCATAGGCCAGTTGATCTTTTAATAAAATTCAATACAATATATCTCTCCCTCTTTCTCTGTATTATGTCTCTAAAGTTGCTTAGGCCTGCTGCTGCTCTATGTGTATCTAGCATATGTTATTTAGGTGCTTCCTATCAAATGTGCTACAAATAATAATGGTGTTGGATCTATGTTGCACAAAACTTCTAGGTACTCTGTTATGAATAAAATATAGATATAAATAATGTAAAAATAAATAATAACACATCATAAATAATGATTAATTAGTAATTAGTTAATGAAGAGGTCTGTCCCAAAGAACATGACCGTTCATAAAGGGACACCTGCCTAGATAAGCAAACTCTCGTAACATCATTCTCATTGAGTCATTCATACATTTTAATATATGTTCTTGTATCTTCAATGGAGATCTCATGTTCCAAGTCTTCTAGAGTATTTAACTTCTGAGTATACAAACTCTGTTCGTTACATTGATATCAGAGCCATGTTCACTGATCCTGACCCTTGACCATTAACTTCCATCAACCTTGTTGCCATGTGATCAAGCATCCAACTACATAGTTGGAGTTTATCCATTCTGTCGATTTTTGCCATTTTAGGCCTTTGGCTGTTAAAAAAAAGTCGAATACAAAAAAGGAATATATATAAATATATATATATTATATATATAATATATTTAAAGAAAAGGTTGATTAAAAATAATAAAAGGTTATATAATTTCTTTTTATTAAAAATTATAAACGTGATTTGAGAAAGGAATTCAAGAAAAGAACAAAAGATAAGTTCCAAACAACAAAGCATCTTTTCAAGAGGCAGGCGATGTTGTGTAAAATATATTTAGTGTAATTTTAGGTTGATTAGATGAAAGGGAACGATCATGCCCTTTCCCGAAAGGGTGCCCATGGCAGTATATAAGCCAAGAACTCATTGTAAACATCATAATTCAAGTAATTAATAAAATAGATATATTTTTATCATTTATGATTTTGTATGCTCCACCTGGTATCAGAGCTGTACCTGTACCCGAAACTTTGAAACTCAGCCGAAACTTGGCTGAAACTCGACCATCATGTAATCATCTATGCAAGTTAACATAGACTTGGTTTTCCTTCGAAATTGTCAGCTATGGGTCTTATTCCCTTTTTTCTTGCAAGATAATCTGTTATTCAATTATATATATATATAACGTTTCGGTCGACGTTTCCATTTTTGGAAGATGACATTTTTAAACATACTCATTTCAGAAACTCCAAAATGTTTCGGCACTTCATGCAGCTTAGTGTTGGATCGATTATGCTGGGAATCTGTTCAATGTACCAGCTATATGGTACATTGATTGACTAAATTTAATCATGTCAACTTTGATATAATATTTCTGCTGTCCTGCCCAACATGTGGCGCCCCCACTAAACACGCACACACACATGCTCTCTGCTTCATCCCATTTTTCTCTTTGTTTGTATATCTTATTTTTTAATACTTGTGTAAAGACTGATAGCTTATTATTGGTAGGTGAGGCAAGAATGCGAAACCCTGATTGGTGGGAGATCATCAGAAAGTGAAGTGCAAGAAAGAGCTTCTGAGCTTCTACAGTTAGAAAAGGAGTTGCACTGCTTAGCATTGAAGGTTTGTAACAATGTATTCATACAAGAGATAATATAAACTACGGCATTTGAGGTGAATGCTGTTTCTGAAATAATTCAATGTTTTACTTGGACAGGTTGTTTATCGTCCAATTCCATCTAAGTATAAAGCTGTCTATGCCAAATGTGTTGAATTTCTGAATTCTATGGCTGGTTATCTTCAGTTAGAAAGTTGGATGAATCTACTTCAAGATGGTGCACGTGATTTACCATTGCCTATTGCAGAAATTCAGAACTGGCAGGTATTGCATGTTGTGGGATAAATGTATATTGTTCAAAAATGATTCTGAGTGTAGTTTTTTATTTACCGAGGTTGCCAGGTGAAGGTAGTACCCAAGCCAATGTGTCCACTAGTATCAGTAAATATGCCCTAATTCCATGCCAAGGTCCTTGCTTCCACCGGTAGCAGTAAATATGTCCAAATTCCATGCCCAGGTCACATCTTCTACTGGGAGTAGTAAATATGTCCAAATTCCATGACCATGTCACTGCTTCTACTGGCAGAAGTAAATATGTCCTGATTCCATGGCAAGCTGTAGTTGAAAGTTGAGACTACAATGATGATGAAACCCCTTTCATGGGATGAACAATGAACTTTATGTCTTGAATTGTGATACATTATAGCTATCCACCATACAGCTATCTACGATAATGTAGCACATAGCAAGCAATGAGAAAAACCATAACACCATCTAGATCTTGGCTTGCTAGATTTCTTAGGAACACCCTCCCGGGTTTTGTTGATGCATTTTGTGAGCACTGTAGTTTCCCATAAATTGGTACCGCTGTTTAGCTTCACTACTCAAGTCATTTGTGTAACCATCAAAGTTTATAATCTGTAGGAGAAACTATTGCCTAAACCTAGTTAATATAGATATTATAGGTCAGTGCATCTAAGTCTCATGGCTAGGATGGGCAATCAACTACATACTGCTTGGCATTTCTATGAGTGATACTAGAATTTAAACAGAGTATACATAATGGAGGCTTTTGTCAATCTTGTGTGTTTTTGAAGATATTGGCCAATCAACCAACACATTTAGAAGCAGGTCACATTCAGGTTACCTCTCCACCCTCTTCATGCTTCGTATTCTTTGACAGTGACATTGGACTTTGGAGCAATGTTGCACTAATCGTTATTGGGATAATATCAGTGCAAGGAAAAAATTGGAAAAAATCGTAATAATCGGGAAAAAATTGGTAATAATCGGGAAAAAATCGTTTGGTACAAAAATATTCATTTTTTTTCAATTTTTTTAATATCTAAACCATCTACAACATAAAATAAATACATTGACACATAATTATGATAAAAGAACTAGTATATAAGATGTTTAATTTCATTTCTAGTGCTAAAATCACACATAACAGTGAATCATGTCCTGAATAGTAAGTCCTCACTCCTAAGTCTCAACTCAACCTCAAAATATCAACAAAAAATATAATAATGTTTCTCATATCATGAGTCATAATGTCATATACAATGAAATGAACCAAATAACTAAAGTCTAATACTACTGATTTCTTTTGCCCCTCTAGATGTAGATGTCGGTGGAGTTGGCAGGCCGTAGTAGACTATGGAGTCTGCTGTGCTCTAGAAGCTGAAGAACTAGGAGCTATAGGAGGTAGACCACGTCCTCTACTTGTGACAGGGGTAGCTTGGGTCACCTCCACCTCCCAATTTTTTTTTTTGTTCTTCTCCCACGATTTTTTCGAAAAAATCGTCTATAAAAAAAGTCCGAGTACTACTCGCGATTTTATCTTTTTGTTGAAAAAATTGCGAAAAAATGATAATATCGCGATTTTAACAACACTGCTCTGGAGAAGTCATTTGGGTGATGAAATGAGTAGAGAAGCAGACAAGGATGTTTCCATGGCAGAGTTCTTTAAACATCATCATCGTGCTTTGGTTCCATAGTAGGCTAATCTCTCTAGCGATGTGGTCTGTACAGGCTTCCCATTGACATGGTCACAACATATCATTTGTGAAAATATATTGCAGTTACTGGTAATTATTTTTATATCTTTAAAGATTATTCATCTTTTATAAATTAACTTCTGACAAATAATGAATAAAACCAAAAATAAGTCACAGGAACTGATTAAATAATGCACAGATAAAACTTGGAGATCGATATTTTGGACAAAATTGTCTTTGGGAAAACCCTAGTGTGGGGAAAACCAGTTCTTCAAATGAGGGTTTATCATTAATAGCTTTAGTAATAAAACTGCAATGGAGAAATACAATCTGCTTGCCTCTCATTGGCAAAGCTTCGGCGAAATATTTTCTTCACTTCTGCAAATGAAACCGAACCCTTGGAACCTAATCGACCCACTGGAAGCAACTTGGCACCACCTCTGGCAATTCACACTGCCTCAAACCGGAAACTTGCACTGCATCAACCAACTCGCTTTTCCTATTGGAAATGCACTCTACCTTCGGGAAATTATTTCGGCAAGATAAACTGCCTCAAAAACTTGCTAAAGCCACTCGCACTACCTCCAACTAATATGGTTGGCAACTTGTAATTTGATCTGTGACTCCCACAACTCGCACTGGAAAACTGGCTACTTCCTCTAGTAAATTTAGCCACCCTCTACAAAAATAAATAAGCCTCTTTCTATCTCTTGGAAATTGGAAGTGACTGTGAATAATTCTGCGACAAACTCTTCCTCTATCACTATTGCCGAAAACCTAGCTGATGTCTCCCATGCTATCACTGTAAATATGTTCTCCTGAATTGTTCGAATTGATCTCCAAAGGCCCCATTGATCTCCTCTTATAATCTCTTGTTGACGAATCAACGACCATGATTTAATTCCTATCAATGTCTAAGATCATCCTGACTTCTTCAAATCACTTTTCTAGAAGTCATAAGGGAAAAATCGTTCTCTCAATTAAGCTTGATTAATTAACCCATTTCTTGAGGTTAGGCTTAGGAAAATAATTAGAACTGACTAATAAATCTAATTGAGACATTTTCCCTTAGAAACTTTTTTTGGGCATTGGAGATAATTAATCCCCTTGTGTTTCTAGTCTCATTGACACCATTTGAGACTAGAACACTTGTCCAAGCTACAAAGACTAACGCTTCCTCATAGTGAGGAAGGTGTTCACCATGACTGCCAACTTATTCCTGCATAAAACAAACATTGCTTTACCCAAGGCCTTCGTTAGAATATCTACAACCTGCTGATTTGTGGAAACATATTGTAGTTGAACTGATCCACGCTATACATAGTCCATGATGAAATAGTATATGATGTTGATGTGCTTCGACCTATCATGAAACACTTGATTGTTAGAGAGTTTGATGCAACTTTGATTATCGCAATAGATACTGGTTGATTCCATCCTCTGACCAAATAGTGCCACTAGCAGCTTCTGAAGCCATATAACCTCACACGTAGCCATTCTCGCTGCCATGCATTCTGCTTCTGTAGAATTCATTGCCATGGACTTTTGCTTCCTGCTGTACCAAGAGACAAGACTAGGCAAGTAGTGCAGTGGACCGAAAAAGCACTTCATGGTGTTGCTTAAGTATTGAATCAAGATCTGACACCATCACCTCGAGTATATCTCAACCCATGTTCGACTGTACCTCGTAGATATCGCAACACATGCTTCATTGTTGTCCAATGCACCCTCTTTGGTTCAACCATGAACTGACTAAGAGTGTTGATCGTAAAGAAAATGTTTGGCCTTGTGTTTACTAGATACATAAGAGAGCTAATAAGCTATCTATACAAGGTGGGGTCCACTTCCTCCTCCTTTGACGCATCTATCTTCCTCCAATAGATAATCATAGGTGTAGACATGGATCTACAATCCAACATCCCGAATATCTTCAAGATTTCCATAACATATATCCCTTGATCAGTGAAGATCTTCCCATCTACCTGCCATACCTCCAGACCTAGAAAATAATGCATTAACCCGAAACCCTTCATCTCAAACTCTATTGCTAAGTCCGTCTTGTAGTTGTCTATGAGCCCTAGTGACCTAGTCAAAAATAGATCATCCACATATAACACGAGAATGAGAGGATCACCTCTTACCATCAAATAGTAGAGGTTTGTTGATTTTGGGTAGCATCGGATGTGCTCTAGCCATGAAAATTGGTGGAGAGGCTAAGGCACATGAGATCTCCAAGATCGTTTGGAGAGATTCTACCCAGATGAAGAGATATTAAAATATTTAATATTTTTAAAAAGTTCCTAAGTCTAAACTTAGGAAAATAAAAATATTAATGTGTATTAATATAATATGTGTGAGAAAGTTCCAAGTGACGAGGATCAAGCCAGTTCTAATCTTAGCGGTTGATTAGGGACTTAATTTCGGCTGTTGATTCGTCAACAGGAAAAGTATAAGAGGAGGCTTGAGGGTCAGTTGGTGACACACAAAGAGATCAAGAATTCGATTTTCTGGGGCGAGGTTTGCTGAGGAAATCGAGTTAGTGATGAGTTGTAGTGAGGGGCAGTTCAATAAGGGATTTCCATCCAAGGGTGAAGAATACATAGCAGAAAGGCAGTGAAGTGCCGGGAGAGACAACACAGGCCTTAGAAGGGCTGAAGCAGAGGCCGTAGGAGCTAACATAGATGTAGAGGCTGACATAGAAGCTGTAGAGGCTGACGCAAAAGTCGTAGAGGGGCATACCGGGAGCAGATCAACAGATTCTGCACCGGGATAGGGTGATGCAGCTCCTAGAGGAGTGACACAGTTGTTGAGCAGTGCTTGGAGTAGCTTTCGCTGTCTAGCATAGTGAACAACCGAAGTCGCTGTGGGGCTTGATCACCCGGTTGCTGATTTTCCGGAACATATAGAGGTACTACTGCCGAGGAAATTCTCTGTTGGGTGAGCCATTTCTGGCACCCTAGTTGTATTCATGAAGCGATTGCAAATCAGAGGCGACTGAAGACAATAGTCGAGAAAATTTGAGAAATTGCAGCAGAGAAGCAACTGTCTCGAGAGAAAATGCTGTTCCAGAGTTGAAGAGGCGAGAGGAGTGATGCAGTGCAGAGAGTGTGACGCAGAGGCTCATGCAGTGCCTGTGTCAGCATTCTGTGACGGGAGAGGAAGAAGCAGTCGCTGGGAGGAGCCCACGTAGTAGCTGCATCAACCATCAGGGCCAACGCAGAGGAGGGCATATCAAGCTCACGCAGAGCCACGTCATCTTTCTAAGCCAGGAAGGATTGACGCAATTGGTCAGGAGGAGTAGCTTGAGCCCACGCAGAGATTGTGCAGAGCCTGAAGGGCTCAGATTCTTCGAGTTGCTGGGGCTAACGAAGCTGTGCAGATCTTGATTTGTGGAGTTGGTGGGACACTGTGTCTGTGAGTGCAGAACAATGTCTAAGGAGATTGAACCAAGGTAGAGGGAAGCACTACCTTGACAAATTTCTAGCCAATAAATCTAGATCCGGCTTGCAACGACAAAGGAGGATTAGAGAGGAGTGATTTGACAGTGGGTCGGAGGATTTCCGAAAGGGAAATTAGGACTTAGAGGGAGTCTAGAGAAGAGGAGCAGAGATGGCAGTGAACAGATTGAGGGATCAGGACAGATTGGACGGGGTTTCCAATTTTGTCATTTGGAAGGCCTGGCAATCCTGGATAAACATTGCATCAAGGACTATGCCTTGAAAACGGTAGCTGTCTCAGTTGATCCTAATGCAAATGAGAAGTATGAGGAGGTCGAGGTGACGATGAAATGCATGATCCTAGATGGGGTCAAGGATCATGTCATACCACATATTGCTAAGAAGAACACAACAAGGGAGATGTGGTAGACGCTGACCATCTCATACTAGGGCTCTTCCATGCAACATAAGATGTTATTGGAGAATCAACTGAGGTCATATTAGATGCAGAAAGGAGAGGAGATAGATCCATTCCTTCTCAGGTTGTAATGAATTCGCGACCAACTTACTTCCGTGGGGTCTACATCGGTTCTAGAGTTCATGGTCAAGACTGCCCTGAATGCAGTCTCCAAGGAGTGGGAGAGATTTGCCCAAAGCATTTTGGGCAGAGTGACTCTCCCACGAAATCTGCTTAATAATACAATCCCTCAATATGCTGCATTAGTTTTCCTGAATTGGTTTTTTCGGGGACGATTGTCCAAAAATAACGGTGTCCCTTGTGTTATTGTTTCTGTTTACTTCAGTGCATGATTTGTATATCTGTGAAGGCTGCAATAGTGTTTACTTCGATGTTTATGCAATGAAATAAATTGTTAACGTAAAAAACAAGTAGGAGATTGTAAACCAATAATTGCAGTAGGGGTTTCTGATGAGTTAGATTCAGGAATTTTCACAATTCAAGTATGCCCGACTCTTCACGAAACCCATTTGCTCCAAGTAACTGTTAATCTGACCATACCATGCTCTGGGAGCTTTCTTGAGTCCGTATAGCAGTCTCTTCAATTTGCATACATGGGTATCCCACCCGTGCATCTCAAATCCCTTTGGCTGCTTGATGTACACCTCCTCTTCTATCACTCCATTCAAAAAATCTGTCTTGACATCCATTTGATGGATCTGCCATCCCATTTATGCTATTAGAGAAATCATGTTCTTGATGGAAGTGTATCTGGCCACTAGAGCGAAAGTCTCTTCATAGTCTATTCCCTCCTTCTGAGCAAATCCCTTGGCCACAAATCTAGCCTTGTACTTTTCCACACTGCCATTTGCAGTGTGTTTGATCTTGTAGATCCGACGGGAAACAACCATTGTCCTGTCCAATGGTGTTAATTTTAGATATCAATGGTATGTTCTATACTTAAGAGAAATTTTACTCCAATTTCTTATTAGCCCAACATCAGTATCTAGATTAGCAATCACATCAACATGATAGTAAAATGCAGATAGAACATAAACAATAACAGTAGAAGAGGACACAAGATAACAAGACAAGCCAAGACAAGAGGACACAAGATATGGCGCCTGCCAGGGACAAACCCCAATGTGGGGAAACCCTTTGGTCAATTCTTCTAATTATTCTTCAAAAGTTCAACAGAGAGATAGAGAGAGTACAATATGCAATATTCACTTGCCCAATCACAGTGAAATCTGTCCCAAGAAACAACAACTACAGAAAGCCCTAACCAAAAAGTCAACACTAGTCAACAGGGCAAAATTTGACCTCCAAAACAACTCGGCCAAACTTGGTCAACTCAACCTCCAATAGCAAGTCAAATTAGCCCAAAAACAATGTGAAAATATCCATTCAAACCTGGTCAACGAAATTCAACGCTACAGTCAATGTTGGTCAAACAATACAATCTGCCTCGTTTTCGGTGCCCAGAAATGCGGCCTGCCCAAACAGAGATAACCCTCACAAAAATATAGTCAAATAGGTTAACTTTGTTGTCCAACACTGGTCAACGCAAGAACAGAACTGACCCTCTTCGCACGTGTGGAGAGCTGCTTGAGAATTCAGTGCCCAATCAATGAAAGAGAGAGAGATATGTGAGTGAGTGAAGTGTCTAAATGAGGAGGCACCTTGTATTTATATGCAAACGTTGAGGATGAATAGACGTGACAGTTGGGCTTCTGAGCCTACATTAGTTTGCTGGCCGACCTTGACAAGTTGTCCATAAACAAAATAAATTCATAACTCCATTTGTACATGTCAGAATGAGATGATATTTAGCTTAGTCCTACAGCTCTCGGAGAGAGGAATCCAATAAAAATATCAGCTGCCTCATATGAGATGTCCAAGGTGAAGTTTGGTCCTAGTTGCCAAATTTAACACTCCCTCTCAACTAGGGAGAACTTCACTTACCAAACCAGTGTTACTTGGGAGCGGGAGCGAAAGCGGGGAGCGGGAGCGAAAACGGGAGCAGGAGCGACATTTTCAAAAGCCTCGGTTTGGGAGCGAATCACGGAGCGTTTTTTATATAATATATATATATATATATATATATATATATATATATTTATATTTTGATACATATATGTCAACAAAAACATGTAGAATAATGAATTAGATATAAAAAACATAAAAAACATAGATTGAACCATACAACAACAATTATCTAGAAGTGATAATCTTCATCAACCACGTCCACAAGTTAGTAACATAGTAACATACAACATATTGAGTCTCATGATTCATCAATCTTAAAGTTTCAAGCTTTCAAAATTCAATATACAACATTTATCGTCATTGATCACCAAAGTTGTACTTGTAAGCTAAGTGTAACCATTACAACAAATAATATCTAACATGAAATGAAATGTTATAAAATGAAATGAAATGAAACAACTTTCGACTTTCATGAAGCATCATATTCATAATTCATTACTAATGAGTTATAATTGCCAAATTCAAACTTAAATTGTCATATATTGTTTAAAAAAATATCATAATAAATATGAAAGAGTCAATAGTTATAAAAGTTACTAGAAACTAGAAAAGAGAAGTAAATCTATTATCTATTTCTTATGCTTGGGCCTCTTGCCACCACGAGAAATGTCTAAGTTTTTAGTCTTGTTGGAAAATCAGGATCTTTGTCATTAATATCACCCTCTAAGCATTAATATCCAGAGGTATCTTTGTCATTACCTCTGTATCTGTATAGGGATCTTTGTCATTAATATCACCCTCTAAGCATGAACATAAAATAGAACAAGCATAGCATGTCAAAGTCAAGATTTTGTTTGAGTGATGCGTACATTTTTAGGAGGGTCATGATAGAGGAGTTTGACAACCAATGTCACTAACATCAAAGTACATAGAGGGGTTGGTGCTCTTGATTAAATACGAGTTCCATACCCTAATACATGACAAAATTCAATGGAAACATTGCAATCCCCTAATCCTGAAATCTTGAAAAACTGTTAAGTCTGCTGGATTTTGAATGAAATGTAAAATTCTACTTTCTCCATATGAAATCCAATGAGGCCGGAACCACTGTCAAACATCCTGAGTCATTTCATGGTAATGTTAAAAATTTAAGTAAAAGGATGAAAATGAATATTAAGGAGAATGTCACTTTTACTTTAAGAATTTAACATTACCATGAATAGCATATCAATACTAGGGCCTAGACTTGATCATTAAGCTGCCCCACTCAAAAATTATTTTTTTCTTTCAAAAAAAATTGCATTTCAAACATTGCTACAAAAAGAAAAAAATCCAAAAAAGGAAAAACGCTCCCGAAAAGGCAGGGAGCGAAATTTTTTTTAGGGAGCGCACTCTCGACCCGCTCCCGAGTTGCTCCTGCCTGGAGCGTGGATTGGGAGCGGGATCGAGGGGGGGCGGGGGGCTCGCCTGCAACTATGTGCCAAACTGTTTGACAATCTATACCATCCTTGTCTCTCTTCTGCTCTGCTGAACCATGAAGAAAGAAGAAATGATCGAGAATGTACCATACCATTCTCCACTGACCCGAAGTTAGTCTCCAATAAGCAAGAGTGTCATACCACTCTTAATTGACCCAGAGTCAGTTTCCATTGATCCTAGATCAATATCAAACATCCTAGCATAGGGAGTACGATGGTACACGATGCGTCCATCGATAGTAATATGGTCCCTATCCTCATTTCCCCACTCATTGGCCAGATGGAGGTACTTCCCATGAGTCTCAAACTTCATGGGTAGGATGTACTGACAGGAGAAGGTGAACCACTCATCCTGCTCGTATGCCATAGGAGAAGGTGAAGCACTCATCCTATGCATATCTCAACATGGGGTATCATAGGGGCAGGTGAACCACTCACCTTGTACATCGCGCACTACTAGGGGAAGGTAAACCATTCAACCTATGGTCACTCATTGCTTCAAGAAGTACCTCAAGTCCCCCGGAGCTTCGAGAGCTCAACATCCATTTGATACTGGACCATCATAAGAGGGTCTCTCCACGACTCCAAGTCGTTCACGGAAGGTTAAGAATTTGACCTTCTCCAGGGGCTTCGTAAGTGTATCTGCGACCTGATCATCAATCCCAATATGATGGAGCCTTATTGCTCCCCATTGTACCATATCCTAGATAAAGTGGTACCTGATATTAATATGCTTTGAAGGGTGATGAAACATGGGATTCTCAGAAAGACGAATCCCACTTTGGTTGTCGCAATAGATTACGGTGGTATCCAACACATGCCTAAATAGCTCACTAAAGAGCTACCTCAACCAAACAGGTTCACATGAGGCCATACTAACAACATGTATTGAGCCTCGACGATGCTCAAAGCAACTGATTTCTGCTTCTTGCTCATCCAGGATATCTAAGTAGAACCTAGAGAGAAGCAACATCTAGATGTGTTTTTGCGATCCACCACACTGCCAGCCCAATCTGCGGTAGAGTAATCATGCAACCTCACATTCCTGACAATGTATCTCAGTAAATAAGTGATTGTGCCTCAGAGATATCTTAAGATATTCTTGGCAGCAATCCAGTGTATGTGATGAGGCTCGACCATAAGCTGACTCAATGTGTTCACTGCAAAAGATATGTCCAGGAAAGACTTCACTAAGAACATCAGGCCCCCCACGAGTTGCCGATACTCGGAAGGATTTCCCAAATCGGGCCCAACAACACTTCCGCATAACTTGTTGAAGTTAAGTTCCATCAGAGTAGTCACAAACTTGCAGTCCACCATCCCAAATGTTTCAAGTAGTTTCACAATGTATTTTCCTTGAAAAAGGAAAATCTCACTTGGCTTTTGCCAGACCTCCAATCCTAGGAAGTAATGCATCAGTCCTAGGTCCTTCATCTTGAATTCGAAAGCCAACTCCCTCTTACATTGATGAATAAAAGGGTTTACACCTGTTAGAAAGATATCGTCCACATAAAGTACCAAGATGAGAGGTCTATCATTCTGTACCTTAAAATAAAGGTTCAGATCAACTTCACTTCCTGTAAATCCCAGCTTCATCAGATAACTGTCGATCCTCTCATACCAAGCTCGGGGAGCTTGCTTCAACCCATAGAGGGCTTTCTTCAGCCTGCATACATGTGACTGACGATCTTGAACTTCGAACACCTCGGGTTGTTTTACATATACTTCCTCCTTAATTGAACAATGTAAGAAGGCAACCTTGAGATGCATTTGATGTAGATTCCATCCTTGCGAGGCAGCAAGGGCTATAATCGAATGGATGGTGGTATATTGGGCAACAAGAGCAAATAGCTCATTGTAGTCCACACCTTCCTTTTGAGAGAAGCTTCAAGCAACAAATCTAGACTTGAACTTTTCAGCACTTCCATCAACTCCATGCTTGATCTTGTAGAGCCATTTCGAGGTGGCAACGGATTTATCCTTGGGTCTAAGTACCACATCCCAAACACCATTCTTCATAATGGACTCATACTCTTCGTTCATAGCATCCTTCCAAACTTAGTGCTTTACAACTTCTTCGAATGTGCAAGGCTCAGATTGAATAATGGTGCTCATTGCAGTTAAGTACCCTTGGTACCTATTTGGCTTCTCACTTTCATCAAATGTCCCCCAAGGTGCAACATGTCTCTCGACACCTTCGAGAGTTACCCTAATCCATGAGGGTCTCCTTTTTGAGTAGGAGGGCTCATGAAGGGGTGTATCAATGGGATCCATTGGTCCTTCAATGTCGGGCATCAACTCATCCTGCTGTTCTCCCTACTTTCCTGAATCTGCTTCTTTGTCCTTCCTTCGAATAGGAAGGTTACTAATTTCCCAAGGGCATCATCCTCATTGAAGGTGACATCATGACTTATCTCCACTTCTCTTTGACCAGGCACATAGATTCTACATGCCTTAGAAGTTTCATTGTAGCCCACAAATGTTCCTTTCTTCCCAGAAGCATCTAATTTGCTTCTCTTTTCTTTCGCCACATGAAAATATATGGGGCTACCAAAAATTCTAAAGTGAGGAACATCAGGTTTCTTACTGGTGAAAACTTCTTCGGGAGTTTTGGAGTCCAACGCTTGATGAGGGCATCTAATTTGCTTCTCTTTTCTTTCGGCACATTAAAATATATGGGGCTACCAAAAATTCTGAAGTGAGGAACATCAGGTTTCTTACCAGTGAAAACTTCTTCGAGAGTTTTGGAGTACAACGCTTGATCAGGGGGTTGGAGCTCCCTTCCAATAGCCGCTGGAGAATGAGTGGAGGTTGTAGGCCGACGCCTACGTACTAGTAAACATATCGGGTAATACAAGAGCTAGGGGGGTGTAGTTCCCTTCCAATGGAAGTTGGAAAACGAGAGAAGGTTGTAGCCTTCTGCAGGTGGGTACCTACATACTGGTATGAGTCGCACTAGTACAAGATTGTAAACAGATTATTCTTTATATTAAAAGAAGACAGAGACAACAACAACAAGTAGTTTTTCTCTCTCATTGGGTTTCAACCTTAAATCTTGGTGTAAATGTGTGTTGCTTATGTGTGATGGTTTATTCTGTTTAATGTTTAATAAAGCACTGATGCACTGATTAAAGATCAACATATGATGAATTAACTGAATCATAAGTTCACTGGATATACGCTGGTTGCCTTAAGAACAGTTGCGTGCACATGCGAGTACCCTTCACTTAAGTAGTGTATATAAATATGACTATGGAAATGAAAAAGTTATTGATTTGTAAATAATGATACACCCCCCCTCTCAGTATTATTCCCAACATAATGAGCAGAGGAGAGTGATGTATGTGGTGTCGCGAAGTGGGACCACGCAACCAAAATCGAGATTTCCCATGTAGTGCCACCCATAAAGCTAGTAGCCAATAAAGGAGATTCCATGGCACTAGGATACAAGGTTAACCATCAAATTGGACAAAGGAGACAAGAGTACAAACCAAGCCCACTCTTTTTGCTGAATGCCCCCACTAATCCTTGCCCAAAAGTGTCCATGATAGGTAAATGAAAATATCCAACTATATAATGAAAAGCCATACTTTTGAGGTTGGAAGGCCCACCTTCAAACATAAAGTCATAATAGATGGGTGAAGGAGCATATGGCTGGCTCAGGTGGTTGAGATAGTGGCACATCGAGCTATCTAGTGGTTTCAAGGCACTGCTGGCTACCGACTAAGGACCATATAGTAGATTTTTTTTTCTCCTATTGATATCACCAAGAGGTGGTGGATAACAATTGGCTCCAATTGGGACATGATCTGTTAGAAGAGTGCACGAACGTACTCGAATGGGGAGGTCATGAGAACACCAACAATCTCTTAGGAAGTGAAGAGGAAGTCGATTTGTTGGAGAGGTCAATTTGCTAGGGTTGAGTTTCTTGAAGTGCTAAGGCTGTGTAAGGGAAAGGCGCAGGGTCGAGTTGCTGGTGAAGAGGTGGACCGAATTTCTGACAAGGCTGATTTCTGGTGGAGTGAAATTCCTAGTTTCAAATTCTTCCAATGAGGCTGAGTTGTAGGTTCCAGTCGATGCCTACTTCCTTGTAATTTTTTTGTGGATCGAAACTCTAAGTTTCCTTGGAATAATTAATGAAGGATAATTTTTGTGGGTGTTTATTTGTTGTAATGTGTTATTGATGTCTCTTTGATTTCATTTTTGTTGCATATAAATTTATGGATGTTAAAATACGAATGATTTTATTTTGCAACAATTCAAGATTTATTTGGTTAACAAAATAAATTACAATGAATAAATAATTGTTGCGAGAAAATAATCTGGGTTGGTATTAGGATATTTAACATTGTGCTAGAGCTCTATAAAAATTTGAGGGAGAGATCTGAAATCACAAGGTTTTGCAGTAGAGAATTTCTTCTTTTATGTCGGCAGAATTATTTTTAATTTTGCAGTTGGGGTTTTGTGGCCAAGTTACCAGGCACATAGATTCTATATGCCTTAGAAGTTTCACTATAGCCCACAAATGTTCCTTTCTTCCTAGAAGCATCTAATTTGCTTCTCTTTTCTTTCGGCACATGAAAATATATGGGGCTACCAAAAATTCTAAAGTGAGGAAAATCTAGTTTCTTACCGGTGAAAACTTCTTCAGGAATTTTGGAGTCCAACGCTTAATGAGGGCATCTATTTTGAACATACACAACAATGTTTGCAACTTTAGCCCATAAGAACTTCAGAAGGCTTTGATCATGAAACATGGCATGAGTGGCTTCTACGATAGAACGATTCTTCGTTTCAGCAACACCATTTTGCTCAGAAGTATATGCAGTAGTAGTCTCCCTCTTAATCCCAGCTTCTCCACAATAATTATTGAACTCATTTGATTCGTATTCGATTCCATTATCGGTCCTCAATATTTTAATCTTCTTCCCACTTTGATTTTCGACCAAAGCTTTGAAAGAACGAAACCATAAGAATACTTCGTCTTTCTTCAAGAAATATATCCAAGTCTTGCAAGAGAAATCATCCATAAAGATAACATAATATAAATATCCTCCCAAAGAGTTCACGGGCATCATACCACACAGATCACAATGAACCAATTGCAATATGTCGATAGTCTTGCTATCATTTGAGGGGAATGGTCCCCTTGTATGCTTTCCTTCAGCACACCCTTGACAAACACCTCCATGTTCTACTTTAAATTCGGGCATACCTGTCACCATCTTCCTCACATCAGGTAGAGCCTTATAATGTAGATGAGAAAACGTTTGGTGCCATAATTCGGATTGAAGTGATGTATCGCAAGACATAGCTCCCAATGGACTTGCTCCAACTTGATATAGGCTTCAACCCTAAATCCAAGTGTAAATGCATCTTTGAAATTTTATTCCCCACACGTACCTTTCCATCGATGAATGCCACCTTGAATCTTTTGTCCTACATCGCCGAGATAAATACCAGGTTCTTCTTTAGATCAGGTACATATAGTACTTCTTGTAGATGAATGGTGTTACCTTGATTCAATTGAAGAGTAACATTCCCAATTCTCTTCACGGGATAGGTGGCATTGTCTTTGAGGATAATTTCCGAATTTGTATCCTTTTCAATCAAATTTGAAAGAGCTTCCTTATACCCAGTGAAGTGCCTTGATGCACCACCATCAATCAACCAATTTCCCAAAGTATTCGGAGGAGATGCAACAAAGAGGGCAGATATAAGATAAAATTCTTTTTGCTTGGTAGCAACAACATTAGATTCATGATACTTGGAGTTTCTTTATCTCTTGGGAGGGCGACCATTTCCATGTTGAGTAGCGGGAGCATTCCTTTTTTCTTTGTTGTTGAATCTGTCATTCCTTTGATTGTTGTTACCCTTAAAATTGTTGTTGTTGTGGTTGTCATCATCATGAGGTGTATCCCTTCTATTAGGACACTTCCTAGCATAGTGGCCAAACTTGTTGCAAATGAAGCATCTCCCCTTCCTTCCATTCTTCAAACCTGGTCTTCCTTGATATTGCTTCTTTGAACTTGCATAGTTCTTCTTTTTAGCATGAGCGGAGAATGTAGTAGGATCATTCCTATTTGAAGGCATATCTGGTTCCATCATCCTTGTTTCTTCTTGAGAACATCTGGTCAACAATTCTTAAAATCTTAGAATCCTGTCGTTGTTAAGAATAGTAGTGTTGAACACGTGCCATTCACGAGGGAGTCCTCCAAGGGAAATGAGAGTAAGCCCCCTATCAGTGATAGCTTCTCCAATTGAAAGAAGATCATTTTTTATCCCAGTAATCCTCATGAAGTAGGATTGAATGTCTTCACCTCTTCCCTTTTTTATATCCTTCAACTTGTTTTTGAGAAAGAGAACTTGGTTTGCATTGCTAGCTTTGAACATGCCAACCAACCTGTCATATATCTCCTTTGATGTGTTCAAATCGGAGACGTAAGCAACTAAATGCTTATGAATAGAACCCTTGATGATCTTCTTTACTTTGACTTCACCCTTCTTGTACTTTGTCTTAGCAACATCGGGTGCATTAGAAGCAAGTTTAAAAATCTTTCCCAGCACATAGTCCATAACATCTTGCTCTTCGAAAGTCAAATCAAGGGACATCTTCCATGCATGATAATCATACAGATTTGAAGTAGGATGTGGAGGCCATTGACTCTTGTCCTTGTCTAACAAATCTCAGTGATTGCTCTTTTCACGCTTGCTTGGGCTTTGTCTTCACCTCAACTTTGATATGATGTTTATTTTATATAACAATGGTATGTTCTATGCTTAAGAGCAATTTTACTTCAATTTTCTTATTAGCCCAATATCAATACCCAGATTAGCAATCACATCAACATGATAGTAAAATGAATATAGAATCTAAACAATAACAGTAGAAGACAAGCCAAGACAAGAGGACACAAGATATGGCGCCAACCAGGGACAAACATCAATGTGGGGAAACCCTTTGATCAATTCTTCTTATGATTCTTCAAAAGTTCAGCAGAGAGAGAGAGAGTACAATATGCAATATTCACTTGCCCAATCATAGTGAAATCTGCCCCAACAAACAACAACTACAAAAAGCCCTACCCAGAAAGTCAATGCTGGTCAACAGGGTAGAATTTGTCCTCCAAAACAGCCTAGTCAAACTTAGTCAACACAGCCTCCAACAACAAGTCAAATAATCCCAAAAACAGTCTGAAAATTTCCAGTCAAACTTGGTCACCAAAAGTCAATGCTGTAGTCAAACCCTTCTGCAGTCAACGCTCGTCAAACAATACAATCTGCCTCGTTTTTTATGCTCAGAAATGCGGCTTGCCCAAACAGAGATAACCCTCACAAAACCACAGTCAAACAGGTCAACGTTGTTGTTCAATGTAGGAACAAAACTGCGCTTCTTTGCACGTGTGAAGAACTGCCTCAAAAATTCGTACCCAATCAATGAAGGAGAGAGAAATATGTGAGTGAGTTAAGTGTCTAAATGAGGAGGCGGCACCTTGTATTTATATCCAAACGTTGAGGATGAATAGACGTGACTATTGGGCTTTTGAGCCTACATTAGTTTGCTGGCCGACCTTGACAATCCGTCCATAAACAAAATAAATTCATAGTTCCATAATGTACATGTCAGAATGATATGATCTTTAGTTCAATCCTACACCTCTCGGAGAGAGGAATCCAATAAAAATATCAGCTGCCTCATATGAGCTGTCCAAGGTGAAGTTTGGCCCTAGTTGCCATATTTAACAAATGGTCTAGGCACAACCTCCCACATATCATTCAACATGATGGAGTTGTACTCCATCATCACGTCCTACCACACCTGATATTGTGCAACTTCCTAATAAGTGGAAGGGTCATTGTCAACGAGCTCACTCATCTAGGAGCTCCAACAAACTCCTGCACATCTCTTAATGTCTGAAGCACGTCTCTGTTTCTTCTCCCACTAGTGGTGGGTGAAGCTTCAGGCTCCTCTGCCAACTGCTACTGCTGCATCTGCTGCGAATTCGCCTTTGTAGCTGTGCCTTCCCTTGTACTTGTCACTGTACTTGTACTAGTGCCCTGATCCTGAGATCCATATTCATCCCTTTGCGCTTCTACGGGCCCACTTTGATCAACTGTTAGCAACTCGCAAGATCTTATGTAGGCTTTCTCCTCTTGGAACTTTACATCCCATCTCACGATAATCTTTCTACTACCTGGAATGTAGATCCGGTATGCTTTGGACGTTTCTCTATAGCCAACAAAATATCCCTTCTCTGCAGTCGAATCCAACTTGGTGTGTTTATCATTTGGAATGTGACAATAAACTATGTTGCTAAAATTCCTAAAGTGTATGACTTTTGGCTTCTTCATTGTAAATTCCTCCTAGGGTTTCATCTTCCCCAATGCCTTGTGTGGGACTTTGTTTTGAATGTATACTGTTGTGCTACATGCCTCTGCCCAAAGATATCTTGGCATGTCCTAGCCATATAACATTGCCCTTGCTACCCCAACTATCATCTTATTCTTTCTTTTGCAATCCCATTCTGTTGCGGGTTGTATGGAGCTATCCACTCTCTCTTGATTCCTCCTTTTGCATAGAATACCTTGAAGGCATTCTCAATGTACTCACCTCCATTATCTATCCGAAGAACCTCTATCTTTCTCCCTGTCATGTTCTCCACAAGAGCCTTAAACTCTTGGAAGCGACTAAAGACTTCGTCCCTAGTCTTCAAGAAGTAAATCCAGGTCATGAAATACTCATAAACCCCGAGAGATTTTCTAGTCTTGCACACCGTTGGCTCTACTGTCACTCCTTGGAAACGCTGCATTCGCAAAGTTACCAAACACACACTCTTTGCACACATCATCTTGTTCTGTACTTATATCTAGAACTCCTGTCACGGTCTCCCTGAGCAATTTGAGTGCTTCATGATCGATATGTCGCATCCTACTATGCCTTAATTCTCCCATATCTCTGCTACTGTTGTTGCTAACTAGTGCCTTTGGAGTGCCCAATTGCAACTGGTATAACTTGTTGCTTCTCACCCCAATCTCTTTCATTGACTTCCAATCATGGTGCTTTATCTACACGTTCTATCCTCAAAAGTAAACATCATATCCTTTATGCTAAAGAGCATAGACTGAAATCAGGTTCATTCCTAAACTTAGCACATGCAACACATCTGTAACACGAGTACTCTTGCCTGACTCACTCTGAAATGTAACTGTGCCCCTCCCAAGTAGAGTGCACTTGGACTTATTTCCCATATGAATCTGGAAGCATGTCTCCTATTTCTGGTAATTGGAGAAGTATTCCCTAATTCCTATCGTGTGACATGACACCACATTGTCAATATACTAGACCCCTGTGGGGGTAGAGCTAGATAAGCATGCCATGAGAGCGAACCCAAGACGAAGACCCACTTGCAATCGTCTATGAGGTCCAATGCATCCCTTCACCTTCGGGTACAACCCAACATCAGTGCAATTGAGTAAATGAGCTTACAAATCATGGAACCAAGTGGACACTTCATAGTGACATGCCCTTCCATAGTGGGCTTTAGGATGTACAAGTGTCTCCAAGTTCAAGAAGAAGGTTAATCAAGGACCCTGTTAGGTGGTTTCAACATCTAAGGGGAGTGACATGTATGTGGTACATTCATCAAATGGTAGGTGGCATGTGATATAATAATGGAACAGAGTGGGGCATAGGGGAAGGCTCCAAGTCACTTGCCGCAATATAAGGGTAGCTATGATAGGGAAAGTCCACACTTGGATGTATGAATGTAGGAGGGAGTAAATTGTGGTACATGAGTTATCTCGATCTTTGTTTTTCCACCCTTCCTCATATGCCTTTTGCCTTTTATGGATTTTTCTTTTTATAACTGCTTGGGACTCTAGGGGATGAGAGCATGATGCGTAAGATATAACAGTCAATATCCCCTTCAGGTGGGGTAGTTCATCGTCCACCAGGGGTTGGGACAATCATGAGTTCCTTAATGATGTAAGGGGGGCCCTAGGAACGAGGGTGATGGCCATAATGATATGTGGTAGAGCTCATGTTGGCTTTTGCCCATGTGCTACATTTGTATGTCTCAGACATCTTTTGTATTTTGTGGTGCATTTCCTGTTGAGAGTGGCCAAATTATGCTTTTTATTTTCTTTTGAGCTGCATCGATCTTTGGGGCATCATTCCAGGCTCGACCCAAAGTGTGGACAAGGGGAGGGGGAAGCTAACTCCTTGTGGACCCAATGGAAAAATGTGGACTTGGATGGGAAATATGGTGAAAGGGGTTACAATGTGTTGGCATTATGATGCATGTGTTGTACTTGATGAGAACCCACTTGTAGCAGAACAAGTTATGGCAACTAGATGAATCTATAGGACAGGTCAAAGGTGACGGAATGATGGAACATAATAATGGTCAAAGGTTTGATACAAGGAGATTGCTAGTATGTGTTGTCCTTGGTAACAATTGTTTTTTGATGAATGAGCTAATTGATAAAAGTATAAACAGGATGTGACAGAATGCATGGCTAGTCCATAGTCCTTGGGTGATGGAGTCTATGGGAGTGAAAATTTTGCTAAATCTTGGCAAGGAGTAAGGGAATATTGAAAACCTAAGTTTCAAAACCCCAACTATCACTTTTGTGAGGGAGAAAAATCAATTGGGAGAGCTAGTTTAAAGATTCACCAATGGGATTTCCATTCACATTCTATAAGTGAGTAATGCATACACTACTATCATCTAGTTTTCGTACAATGATTTTAAAAAATAACCAGCACAAGAACAATGTGCAGAGACCTCAGGATGAAGAAACCCAAACCCTTGTAGCTCATGCAAGGAAAGGAAAATGAAGAAGAAATTTTGATAAGAAGAATATAGTTGGAATGTTGATTTGGGGTAGCATCGAATGTGCTCTAGCCACGAAATTTGGTGGATAGGTTGGGGCACATGAGATCTCCAATACCCAGAAAGGGTTTGGGCAGATTCTAAATAGTTCAGGAGATATTAAAATAATTAATATTTTTAATGGAGTCCCTAAGTCTAAACTTAGGGAAAATAAAATACTAAGGGGAATTAATATGAAATTGTGTTAGAATGGTCCAAAAGACACGGATCAAGCCAGATTTAATCTTAGCTGTTGATTAAGGACTTAATCTCGGCCGTTGATATGTCAATAGGAAAAGTATAAGAGGAGGCTTGAGGGTCACTTGGAGAATAGACCAGCGTTAGTCATTCTATTCTCTAGAGCGAGGTTTGCTAAGAAAGATAGAATTAGTGATCGGGAGATGTAGCTGAGGGGCATTTGAGTATAGAGAGATAGAGAGGCAGAGATAGTGCCAGGAGAGCAGCGCAGTAGCCAAGGAGAGTGACGCAAAGCCAGCCAAGGCTCACGCAGGGCCACATAAAGCCTCAGAGAGGCCAACATAGCTGACGCAGAGGGCCAGAGGGCTGACGCGGGCCTCTTAGGGATGATGCAGACCCATCCGGGGTGATGTAGGGCCAACGTGAGGCATAGAGGGGCTGACGCAATCCAGAGAGAGGCTGATGCTGGGGTTTTTGGGGAAGATTTGTGTTGAGTAGCTGCCGAAAGGATTATCTGGACTTTCAACCAGGAGATTTGTAAGAAACAGAGAGGTACTACTGCAAAGGAAATTCTCTGTTGGGTAGGCCAGTTTCGGCACCCAGATTGTACTCTTTGCTTAATAAGGAAACCCTTAGATAGCTACATCTGTTTTCCCACATTGGGTTTTTCCGGGGACATTAGTCCAAAAATAATGGTGTCATATGGTGTGTTTGTTTCTGTTTCTTTTAGTTGCTGATCTATAATATGTTGAGCATGCACTAGTGTTTATTTTCAGTATTTACATTGTAAATAACCTGTTAAGAAAAATAACAAGTAGGTAGGAATAAATCAAATAAAGTGCATGGAGGGTTTCTAACTAAGTAAACTTAGAAACTTCAACATGGAAGACTAACACCAGTTCAAGATTAGAAGAAGCAGGATCTTTCAAAGATCAGGTGCTTCAAATGTTATACATTTGGTCACTATGCCTCCTAGTGTCCTTGTATGGAAAGGAAGGAAAGCAACATGCATCAACATCCGATGTTGATGATGATGATGATCAACATCTACCATAGAAGAAGACAAAGGAATCTAAACTTGATGAGATTGCAAATGAACTTCGAAAGGAATATTTCTTTGTCTCTGCTCTTACAGGCACTATTACTGACAATAGTGATATTTTGTATGGGTGGGCAGTGGTGCTTCTAAGCACATGATAGGTTCACGAGATTCTCTCATGGATGTGACAGAGAGGGATTCAACATTGTGGGTAGAACTTGGAGATAATGCCAAGTATCCAGTGAAATGAATTGGGACAACATTGTTTTAGTTGGAGTCCGAAGATTCTCTACACAGAGATGTATTGTTTGTACTAGGATTGAAAAATAAATTCTCTCTATTTTAGCATTGGAGGATAGAGGTTACAAAGTTGCATTTGTGGATGGTCAAGTTCTTGTATGGCCTAAGGGCTTGAGCATAGACTCAGCAGGAGTGATTGGTGTTCGAGAGGGAGGTCTATACAGATTGTTAGGACATTCAGGCCAGGCATTGGTACATGACAATATCAATTTATGTGAGTTATGACATCAGGGATTTTCTTTCTTGCATTATAGGGCTTTGCCAACATTGAGGAGGATGGTTACAGGTCTTCCAGAGCTTAGGCAGAGCTTGATGGTGTTTGCAGGGGTTGTGCACTTGGAAAGAATGCCAAGGGATCTTTTTCGAGCAGTGATAGTAGGTCCAAGGGGGTCTTGCATCTAGTGTATTCAAATGTATGCGAACCAATGAGAGTACCATATTTGGGTGGTTTCATGCTAAGGCATCTTTTTCGAGCAGTGATAGTAGGTCCAAGGGGTTCTTGCATCTAGTGTATTCAAATGTATGCGAACCAATGAGAGTACCATATTTGGGTGGTTTCTTGTACTTTGTGACATTCATCGATGATTTCTCCTGGAAGACATTGATCAACTTCATAAGACCAAGGATGAGGTCTTCAACAAGTTTCAGGAGTTCAAGGCTCAAGTAAAGAACTTGACAAGGAAGAAGATCAAGGTTTTGGGATTAGATAATGGAAGAGAGTATACTTTTAGGGAATTCAGTGGTTTCTGCAAGGAGGCATGGATCAAGAGGGAGCGGGTCCATATGGTAGCATTGAGAAGTACAAAGCGAGGTTTGTGGCAAGAGGGTTCTCCCAAAAAGAGGGAGAGGACCAATGTCACAGGGTTTGCCGAATTTGAACCTTGTTCGAATTTGTTTAGGTTTGACCTTCAGGTTCCGATTTCAGGTTGGGGGAACCTGAACGAATCCAAATTTTTTTTGGGGTTCGTCGATTTCGAACCTCGAAACCTACTTGAAATCCGAACCTTAAGATTGAACCTGATGGTCAAATTCTGATCAAATTCGAACCTCAAGTTGAACCTGATCGAATTTGAACCTAATTGTGGTGAACCTCAAGTCGAACCTAAAGCCGAATTTGATAAAAATATTATAACTACTTGGCATTATTGACTTCCTTTTTCAAATTTTGAAATTCGAATATGTTCTCCATGATTTTGTAATATAGTTGTATTGTATTTTGTGTTTAAATTTTGATTATGTTTAAATTTTGGGATTTTTTCAAAGATAATAAGTATTTGACATTATACACATTCTTTTAAATCTGGAAGATTGAAAATTATGCCATTTCGTTTTGCATTTGCAAACTACTATGGTGTATGCTTATATTTAACTAATGTCACTGATAATTAGATGTTATTATGATTAAGTTATTAATGTATGTTTACTAATCAAAATTCGTACTCATGTGTTTGTTAATTGATTTTATTTTTTTATTATTTTATGCCATATATATATATATATGTTGAAAAATATGTCTAGTGGAACTTAATACCGAACCTCATCGAAAAATTCAAATTCCAATCGAACTTAATCATTTCCGAACTCGAATTCAACCCTGAATCTTATGACATAGGAGAGGACTTTGAGGAGACTTTTGCTCCTGTCACCATGTACACTTCTATCAGGACTATTATTTGTCTTGCTTCATTTATGGGTTGGCGGTTACATGAAAGGGATGTAATGGCCGCGTTTTTCAATGGTGTGATTGAGGAAGTGTACATAAAGCAACCTTAGGGCTTTGTATTGCATGGGAAGGAACCCCATGCTTGTAGGTTGAAGAAGGCTTTATACAGACTCAAGCAGAATCCCAGCGCATGGTATTCCTGGATTGACGAATACTTGATGAGTTTGGGCTTCACGAAGAGTGATGCGAATCCTAACCATTATTACAAGGTTGTTGATGATCATCCTTTGATCTTGGTGCTATATGTTGATGATCTATTCTTCACTTGTCGAGAGAGGCTCATTGTCAGGTGAGATTTTCCTTGGACAAGGGAAGTACATAGTTGAAATCTTGAGGAGATTCAATATGATGGGCTATCAGTCCATGGCTACACGACCAATTTGAAGAAGTCAAGTGATTCTACTTCAGATTCAGATTTGGCGGATCCCACTATGTATAAGTAGTTTATTGGATCTTTGATGTACCTAGTTAACACTAGGCTTGATATTTGCTTTGCACTGAACAACTTGAGGGAGTTTATGGTTGAGCCGAGGCATGTATATTGGGTTGCATTGAAGCATGTATTGAGGTATCGACGTAGTACAATTGGATATAGTCCAAGATATCTCTCAGGTGGCGAAGTGAGGCTATAGGGATACGCTGATTCTAATTGGGCAAGGAGTGGAGTGGACAAACAGAGAACCTCATGGTGTTGCTTGAGTTTAGGATCAAGTATGATATCTTCGTTTAGTAGGAAGCAAACTTCTGTCGCACTCAATACAACAGAAGCGAAGTCTTATGAATTAAATATTTCATAACTCTATATAATAAAATGACAAAAATATTAAATAAATATAAATTATTAATTAAGTTAATAACTAAATTAAGTTAGGGTTTTCAATTAATTTTGAGGAGGCATCAATCCCATGGGACATGTCTTTTGAGGTTCATGGCCAGTCAACTCTTATAAAGGAGAACCGCCATAGCCTTGTAACGATCATCCATCAACTGAATAAAATTTATATATATAAATGTGTTAATATACACCAATGTTTGTGAGCAAATTGATTGTAAGTGAACAACCCAAGCGTTGCAGAAATGATAAAGGCACTTCGGTGGTATCGGAGTTTGCGGTTCTTTGGAAGACGTCCTCAATTTTTCGGTCCTGTCTGCATGCTCCTGTCCACACCCCCATGCTTCCCCATGCTTCACCATTCTCCATGCATTCCCTACGTTGCTCGACACTGTGTCCGCTGCTGCCCGTCAAGTCCTCTGTCCAACTACGCTGTCCACGCCATCACATTCCGATAGAGTCCTTTTCAGCAGCAGTTAGCTTAAACGTATTCAGTTGGATTAAGTTGGTGAAACAGTGTGATAATTGTTACGACCTTAGATTTTTTTTTGTCCATAAAAAATTAACATAACTATATTTACAATAAAAAAAATATAACATAACTATATAATACATATAGTTACATAATTAAATTCATTTAATATATATATATATATATATATATATATATTTTAGGCCCACTATGGAAAAGAACAAAATGGGTAGCAGTAATAATGACAATAATTCAAAGAAATTTCAAGAAGAACTCGACAAAGTGCGCAAGCGCCTTAACGAGGTTGAAAGGGAGCATGATTATTTTGGGAAGAGTCAAGACGAAATGGCAGAGAATATCATAACAATAAAAAGCATGATGAGCTAGTTTATGGGAGGAGCCAATCCAACTCTTAACCCGTTGGCTACACAAAGTCCCAAGACTCCGGAAGGCAGAATTTTTCCAAATCATGAATTTTTGTCGATGCACGAAAAACCACGAGTACCGCATATACAGTTTGAAGGTAGTCAATATCATACAAAGTTTCCCGAAAAATACTACCTTCAAATTAAAAGAGAATTACCTAAATACGATGGCAAGGATCATAAAGGCACCATGGACGCCATTTTCGGAGCAAACCCGCCAATAGGTGAACAAGAGAAGGTCATGGCCGCATCCAACTACCTGGAAGCAGAAACATATTATTGGTTCATATGGTGGTTTTACAAACGTGCAACTCGCTCGTTCAATTGGCAAAATTTAAAAAACGTCATGCTAAAAAGTTTTTATAACGAAGAAGAGAATGATGTTTACGAAAGATTCGTTCACCTCAAACAGAAAGGATCAATGAGCGAATACATTCACGAATGGGAAGTACTAGCTACAAGGCAAAGGGGATTCTTAGACGAAGAGCTGTTAAAAATGTACAGTTGTTGCCTTGAGGATTATATTCAGGAAGAATTAAAATTATATAAACCCCAAACCTTTGAAGATGCTAGACATGCAACAATAATTATTGACCGGAAAAATAAACTCCATAAAGCGCCATGTCTCAATAATGTATGTTGAAGTTTCTAAGTTTACTTAGTTTAGAAACCCTTCATGCACTTTTGCTGATTTATTCCTAGTACCTACCTACTTGTTATTTTTCTTTAACAAGTTATTTACAAAGTAAATACTGAAAATAAACACCAGTGCATGCTCAACATATTACAGATCAAAAACTAAAAGAAACAAGAATAAACACACCACATGACACCATTATTTTTGGACTAATGTCCCTGGAAAAACCCAATGCGGGAAAACCGGTGCAGCTATCTGAGGGTTTTCTTATTAAGAAATACCAAAGTATAATCTGGGTGCCGAAACTGGCCTACCCAACAAAGAATTTCCTTAGCAGCTATACCTCACAGTTGGAGAGAAATCTCCTGGTTGAAACCCCGAAAAATCCTTCCGGCAGCTCCTCAACACCAAAACTGCTCTGCAACCCCAGCGTCTGCCAAATCTGGATTGCGTCAGCCCTACTCTATCTCACGCTGGCCCTGCGTCAGCCTTTCTTGGACTGTGTCAGCCCCAAGAGGCCCTGCATCAGCTTGCTGGGCCTTTGCGTTAGACATGTTGGCCTCTCTGGTGCTTTGCGTAACACTTGGCTGCCTTTGCATGGCCCTGCGTGAGCCCTTGCTAGCTCTGCGTCACTCTCCATGGCTGCTGCGTTGCTCTCTCGACATAATCTCTGCGTTCTTTGTTTCTTTGTACTCAATTCCCCTCAGCTGCTCTCCCGAATCTCGATCATTGATTCTCTCTCTCTTAGAAAACGCTGCTCTAGAGAATAGAATGACTAATCACTCTGGTGTGTTCTCCAAGTGACCCTCAAGCCTCCTCTTATACTTTTCCTGCTGACATCTCAATGACCAAGATTAAGTCCCTAATCAACGACTAAGATTAGATCTAGCTTGATCCATGTCTTTTGGACCATTCTAACACAAATCCATATTAATACACATTAATATTTTATTTTCCCTAAGTTTAGACTTAGGGACTCCATTAAAAATATTATTTATTTTAATATCTCCTAATCTGTTTAGAATTTGCCCAAACCCTTTCTGGGTATTGGATATCTCATGTGCCCCAACCTCGCCACCAAATTTCATGGCTAGAGCACATCTGATGCTACCCCAAATCAACAATGTAAAATAAAAAAACTACTCCAAGGGGAAGTCAAGCAATTGTCTTCAGAAAACACTGGTAAGTACGTTCCACCACCGATGCGCAATGGAGGAAAACAACAATCTAATATTGAAAGAAAGAAGGATGGCAAGTGTTGGACATATGGAGACAAATATTCCCCAAGGCACAAATGCACTACGCAAAAACTTTACAACTGTAAAGCAGAACAAGAAGAAGATTCTTCAGAAGATAGCTTTGACGAAGAGAACAATGAAGAAAACGAGACCCCTAATCCAGATCCAGAAGAAGATATGCCACGAATTTCTTTGGCAGCTATCACAAGGATAACTCAACCACAAACACTAAAGCTTAAAGGACATATCAAGAAACAAAACATTATCGTTTTAATAGATTCAGAAAGTACACACAACTTTATAGATGTCAATGTAGCCAAAAGATTGAACATTTTTGCCTACCCCATAGCAAATTTAAAAGTTATGGTGGTAGATGGAAAACGAATAGATGGAGTAAGTAAGTGCCATAAAGTTAAAATGCAATTGAAAGAATACGAAATGGAGTCCAATTTTTATACGGTCCCCTTGGGAGGAGTAGACGCCGTCTTAGGAGTACAATGGTTACAAACACTTAGGACATATTCGACAAATCACCAAAAATTAGTTCATTAAGTTCAAAATGGATGGAAGAAAGTATAAGTTGTTCAAATTCCAAGCAAGGCCTACCCAAGTCATTTTTGCTTAGCAAATGAAAAAGCTTATTCACAAAGAAGCCCCAGTATTCGTTGCACAATGTCAACAGTTAGAGTTATTATCGATGGAAGGGGCTCACCAATAGTCTGAAGTTTCATCCCTAATCCATAAATATGAGAGGGTTTTCTAAGATCTACTGATGAAATTTCCCCCAGAAAGGAAAATTGACATATCATTGAAGTCAAACCAGATTCAACACCAGTAAATGTAAAGCCATATTGCTACCCCATCAACATAAAACAAAGATAGAACGATTAATACAGGCCCTGTTAAAACATGGAGTCATTACGAAAAGTAGAAGTCCATACGCTGCACTTGTAGTATTGGTAAGGAAGAAAGATGGATCCTTTCGATTGTGTATAGATTACAGAGGATTAAACAAAATTACTATTAAACATAAATTTCCGATTCCATTCAATGATGAGATGCTAGACGAGCTCCATGGCGCAGAATATTTCTCAAAATTAGATTTGAGATTAGGTTACTATCAAATTCGAGTGAGATTAGAAGACATAAAAAAGACGACATTCAGAACTCATGAAGGGCACTATGAGTTTAAGGTTATGCCATTTGGATTAACAAATGCACCAACCACCTTCTAAGCAACCATGAATGAACTTTTCCACCCATACTTGCGAAAGTTTGTGTTAGTCTTTTTCGACAATATTCTCGTTTACAGTAAGACATGGAGGGGGCGTGTCAAGCATCTAGAGGAAGTGTTGTTCGTATTAGAGAAGAATCAATTTTACTCCAAGTTATCAAAATGTACCTTTGGGCAAAAGGAAGTTGAATACCTAGGAGACGTTATATCCAGGGAAGGAGTCAAACTGGGCCCCAACAAAATCAAAGCAATCAAACAACGGACGAAACCCAAGAACATATCAAAACTAAGAGGATTTCTAGGTCTAACTGGGTATTATAGAAGGTTCATAAAAAACTATGCACATCTGACAGCATCCCTAACCAACTTGTTAATAAAGAATGCTTTCCAATGGAATAACCAGGTAGACGAATGCTTCGAGAATCTAAAAGAAGAGATGTCAACCACACTGGTACTGGCAACTCTGGACTTCTCCATACTGTTTGTAGTTGAATGTGATGCTTCAGGGTTTGGAATTAGAGCGTATTAATGCAAGACAACCACGCTATAGTATTCGAGAGCAAAAAACATAACAAATGAGAAGGCTTGAAATCAACTTACCAAAAGGAGATGCTTGCCATCATACACGCTTTAACAAAATGGCGACAGTACTTGCTTGGAAGTAGGTTCTCAATCCAAATTGATCACAATAGTCTTCAATTTCTACTTTAACGAAAAACATTGTCAATAGAACAACAAAAGTGGATGGAAAAACTTTTAACATTCGACCTAGAAATATTGCACAAAAAAGGAAAGGAAAATGTTGTAGTTGATGCACTCTCACGTAAGGATGATGATAACACAACATGCGCCGCCTTGGTAGTTGTTCCTGAGTTTTTAGACGAAATATACACTGAGTATGCTAGGGATTTGAACTATGGCTCTATGATTGAAAACATTAGTCAATATGCTAATTTTGAATGGAAAAATGACATATTATGGTACAAAGGTAGAATTTACCTAAACCCAACATCCAAATTTAGAATGAAAGGAATATCATAGTTCTCTTGCAGCTAGGCATGTTAGATTCTTCAAAACTTACTACAACATTGGACAATTGTTTTATTGGAAGGGTATGAGTAAAGAAGTCCAAAAATATGTCGCGGAATGTTATGTTTGTCAGAGAAATAAGAGTCAAAACATCCCAACCCTTGGTTTACTACACCCATTACATATTCCAAATAAAAAATGGGAGGATGTCTCGATGGATTTCATTGAAGGACTACCTATGTCTGAGGGTAAGGACAAGATATTTGTCATAGTCGACAGACTCACTAAATATGCTCAGTTCATGGCAATCAAAAAAATTGACACAACTAGGCAAATTGCGGAAGTATTTTGTAAAAACATTTACAAGATACATGGGTTTCCCAAGATTATTGTTAGTGATAGAGACACAAAATTTAAAAGCAATTTTTGAAAGGATTTCTGCCACCAAGCAGGAATATCTCTCAACATGAGTTTGGTTTATCACCCCCATATAGATGGTGAAACTGAAGTTGTAAATAAATGTTTCGAAACATATCTCCGCTGTTTCGTCATCGACAAACAAAAAAATGGTCTCAATGGCTAAACTTAGCTGAATGGTGGCATAATACCACCTACAAAAACTTCAGCTAAAATGACGCCTTTCCAAGCCCTCTATGGCTATGAACCGCTCAGGTGGAAGGATTTTACGCTACTTGATTCTAAGGTACAAGCAATGAACAACCATTTAGAAGAAAACCAAAGAAATATTAACTTGTTAAAGGAAAATCTAACAATGGCACGCAATAGAATATAGCAACAAGACAATCAACACCGCACCGAAAGAGGGTTTGAAGAAGGAGATTGGGCCTTTGTTAGATTTCAACCCTCTAAGCAGGTATCATTAAAACAACAAGGAGAAAACAAGTTATTCTCTAAATATTATGGACCATACCAAATAATCAAAAAAATAAGTAGCGTGGCTTATGGATTGGGTAACAGCTAAAAGTCATACATGCAGCGGAAATATTTAAAATATTTCGTAGATCAATACATCCATTGTAGGATAGTAAATGTAAATTGTATATTATATAAAGAATTGATGTAGGACAAGAACAATTGAGAATGAGGGTCTTGTATATATAGCCAGGTAAGTACCCTTTCACTAATAGGCATGTCTCTAAGACATGCCTTTTCATTACTAACTAACTAACCATTAGTTAATTTACTAATTATTTATTATTATATTTATATTATTATGATTATTATTTATTATCTATTTTTACATAATTTATGTTCATAACATTGCATTCTCCTTCGAAAAGCTTTGTCCTTAAAGCTTACTGATGAAGGATCAAATCTCCTTTGTCGTTCGGAATATCTTCTTGTTTATGAGCTTTTATTTTTCTTGATACAAGACGATATGATGCTATGGGGAATCTTTTGATCCTTGGAGATGTGTGGTGAAGAGCTATTGTATGACTGGATTGAGCTCACTTCAATATTCTTCCGAACATAAGTTTGTTTATGTTCTGCGTGATATAGATTTGTAGATTGATTAAGGTGTATACTCTTGTGATTCAGATGTAGATAAGGAATTTTTCTTGCTTGAATTCCATTAAACGTTTTTATGGCAGTTTCCTAATTTCCATCAGGTATTGTTGTTGTTGACTTAACTATTGAATCCTTATTTGGGCTGTCCTCTCTTTGAACGATAACCTCTGAGTACGTTTTTACTTCATTAGGGTTTGGATTTCCCTGAACTGTGAGATTAGTGATATTGATGTTTGTTTCTTCAGTTTGGACTGCTACATCTGGAGATTTTGATGATTCCTTTGCGACAAGTTCTTTTAATCTATTTGTCAATGATTTCTTTTCATCTTTAAGTCTTTTAATCTATTTGAATAGATTTTGGTTATGATTTTTGAGATGTAAGCCTTCTTCATTCTTTGAGTTAACTTTATTTTTGCCTTCATGCTTCTCATGTTTTAAACACTTGATTTGTTCTACTAATGTTTGGTTAAGGCTCTTTAAATGTAAATTTTCTTCTTGTTCTAATGAACGCTCCTTAAGTTCCTTCTTTGATGCTTTAGCTTTCTTGATTTGTTCGAGTAGTTTTTCTTGGTGATCTTTGAGGCGCGGAATTTCTTTGTCTTCGCTGCAGATGACTTCTTCCAGCACTTTTTGCTTCTTTGATATTTGTTTTTTCTTTATCTTGAAACATCAAGTCTGAGATATCCTTAAGGTCTTTTAGTGAAGATTTTATCGATTTTGATTTACTTGTTATGTCTCAAAATGTGACCATTTTCCCTTTATAAGGAAACATCAAAACTTGTTTCTCTATGTTTAACATGAAAGTACCCAAATCCTTAAACTACGGTTGATCGAGTATGATGTTAGTGTTTTTATTCGTCCTTACAACATGAAATTGAGATATGTATTCATGATGACCTATTATCACTTGTAGATCGCTAAGTTTATACTCTTTTTGGTCAAAAATATTTTTCCTTGCACCAATGGTTAGCTTTGGAATTAATAATTGATTTGCCAAGTTGATGTTGATATAATTTTTATCATTGCTTGGGTTGATGGCGACATTAAATTCTCTGCCTTGGATACTTCCTTTTAATGTAATTACTCTGCAATCTGTAACTGAAAGACCATTATAGGAAAAGCTTTCTTCCTTCGTCATTTTAGAATTAAGCTCCGTCATTTTTTTTCAATGATTGATCCCATTTGTTTTGTTGAGATGACTTAAGGTATTATGTAATCTAAATATATAAAATTTCTTTTAATTTGATGGCTTGTGAACACTTAGCTATCAATTGGAATATTCTCCAAATTCACGTTTTTATGTTTCATGAGAATATATATCTTCCCTTTAATCCACTAAGGAATAAAATTTAGTACTACTGTTTTCTTATATTCACTTATATATATTTGAATGTTTCTCTTTATACTTATATAGAGACATGCTTTCACATAACATTCTTAATTATATATATATATATATATATATATATATATTTTTTTTTTTTTTTTTAACTTTGTATTCTCTCCTTTTTCTTGACTTGAACTTTTCTTTAAAATACCTCTTTATAATATAAAACCTCTCTTTGTATATCTTTTATTTATAATCTTTTCTTTTTCTTTTTGAAAAGTTACAACCCTAGTGAAATGCAACTATTCATCTCTTTGGGGTATAATATAAAATATATGTCCACTTATTTTCCTTTGACTCGGTTAATTTTCTCCACGTAAAAGTAAAACTTACCATTCACATATAGAGTTTTTCTATTCCTTTTGTTTTCCTTTTAGCTTGAAAATACCATCGGCAATTACCATGGGTTGCTAAAACCACAGTTTTGTAAACCACTTAATGAAGAATCAAAATAATATTATATACTCTTCCTTCTCTTACATATAGTTTTAAAGATATTTGGAAAGGTTCCCTCTTAACTTTATCATGCGGTTTGTATCAATAATTTAGAACCTTTTTATATATATGAATGTTCTCCTTCATATTTTACACCAGAGTATATTTTCCTTTTTTTTAATAGTATATTTTTATATGATTTTTTTCTTTATTTTTATTTTTTACTTTATATATACCTGTTATGAATATAATTCATAACAATTAAATAAATAAAATAAATATAAATAGTACATAATTAAATATTAATTAGGTTAAATAGTCATTAAGTTAGGTGAAAAGACATGTCTAAAAGACATGCCCATTCACGCAAGGTCACCTGTTGAGGTATAAAAGTAAGGCCTCATTGTAAACATTCATATCGTCTTATATCACATATAAATTTTATATATTAATAAATTATTATATTAAATACCTGTGTGTATTTTTTACAGTCAAGCCTTCAAGCTATCAGTCTTCTTGTTTCAGCCATAGTTTTTATGCTATAGTGGTATTGTAAACATTCATATCGTCTTATATCACATATAAATTTTATATATTAATAAATTATTATATTAAATACCTGTGTGTATTTTTTACAGTCAAGCCTTCAAGCTATCAGTCTTCTTGTTTCAGCCATAGTTTTTATGCTACAGTGGTATCGGAGCCATGACACACGATATAATCATGCGGGCCTTTGAACGTAGTTCGCTGCACAATGTGCCATTACGTTCACATCTTGATTACGTTGAACAGTTTAGTATTCAAGAAGCATTTCAACGATTAGAAAAATCATTTACAGAATTTAAAGAATGTAGAAAGGGAGTCGATAATAAGGGAGATGATTTAGATGAGGATTCAACTAAAGCTGATCTTGATGAGAATGAAGATTATCTAGACCAAGATAATGATTTTGATGAAGCTGATATAGATCAAGAAGATTATAATGTTGAAAAGCCAGATGAAGTTGATCTTGATGTGGATGAGAATGCGATAAATCAGAAAGATGAGATCGTCCTAGAGTTGCAGATAAAACAACATCTCTCAAAATACGATGGTGGTTACGATTCACAGGCATTTATCGGTGGTGAACTTGTAAATCGGCCAGCTTTGGGAGTTTCTGATATTGTTTGCACAGAAGATATAGTGTTAGCAGTGTGGAACAATCATGGAATAATAACGATTCTTAATGACACGTTGTCATGGTGGAACGAATTGCCTGGGGATCTTGAAATTGAGATATTGTCTTGGCTGCCAGCGAAATTTGCGTTTAGGTATCGAATCGTGTGCAAGCAATGGAAGGACTTGCTTTCGTCAAAGTATTTCATAAGTCGGTTGCGGAAGCAGCCACTTCTGGTAGTAGTGGATTTAAATCCAGAAAAGCCATGTATGTGTTTCGACTTCGTCACACACACCTGGAATATCAAATCCTTCCTCACCCATTCTTTTGTACAGGAATGGCTACGAGTCCCCTTTCCCAATACACCCAGACGTATTGTCCATATCAGTTGCGCACAACCCGTGAAAGGACTCATGTTGGCATGCGCGCCAACAGGAGTCAGTGGCCCTCTGGTCTCTAATCCTTACACGCAAACGTTCGCCGAAATTCCGGCATTTTCTACACGCTCCAACGTTATCGGAGAGTGCATCGTGGTAGATGAAAAGAAGAATGAGCTATCGGAGAGTGCATACAAAGTGGTGGTTGTTAGGTATGCAAATGGATTTGGAGCACTTTCAGTGGAGATCTACGAGCCTTCTCAAAAACAATGGATTGTTGCAGGATACCTTCTGGATAATTTAAATTTGCATTTCGGCAATACACTTCTCTTTTGCGACAGGCCATTCTACTGTTACTGGCGATTTTCTATTCTGTGCTTCAACATACCGTTGGAAGGAAACGACATTTTAGTTGTAGACCCCACGCCCATTCCCGTGCTTCTTCTACCATTCCCCCACAAATTCGACATGCTTATGGGAGTGCTGGGCAGGGATTTTACTGAAAATGGGATTAGAAACTCGCACGGTATAGATGAAAGGAGGGAAACCCAAAATTTGTGCCAAGAGATAGTTAAACTATTGGAGATTTTAGGGTTTGGCCCAGACAGACCGTTCCCAATCTTTTACCAGATATTCTGTGGCATCGTGCTTGTGTTGTACTTCGGGGGCGGATACTTGAGCGACAGGGCCAGTATCGTGCGCGTGTTCATCTTGCACGCTATGCTTTACGATGTGGAGATGCAATTTTTCGATGACTACAACTTCATCATAAACTACTTGGAGGATCCAAATTCGTGCAGTAGTGAGCTCTCCCTGTGCGCAGATGTCACGAGTCAGTTTCTGGTTCGAGGTTACGACAATCACATATATACTTATTGTCCTTTGTCTAGAGCGCTTAGTACAAGGGTATATCGGATGTATGAGTTATCTCGGTATTCTCATTGGGTTAATGAAAATTTTCGCGAAGAATCCGCGGTCCTAGGGAAAGTTATGAAGCTTCTCTTTCGGCTCTGCGTAAAATATGGAGCCATTCCTGTTTTAGGTCTGGCTAGGTCCAAATACGGCGTGATGGGGGCAGTCACTAAGATTTTAAGGCATGCCCTCTTTCATTAGAGACCGGGTGCAAAAACGTTCAACGTCAGGCACCTGCTGTATGCTTTGCTGCTGGCTAAATACATTTATGAGTGTCCAGAAGGGAACTATAGAGCAACACTGGAAGACGTGAAAGTGATGTTGGATTTCTCCATGAGCGATTTGCCCAATCGTTACCTTTTCAACGAAGCAGGGCGACTATTGACGACCGACGATTCAGTGATTAATACAACCATGTTACAATTGATATATATATTAATACGACTGATACTACTGTCATTACATACTCTATATAAATCATAATGTATATATATTATAACTTTATAATAAATATATATATAGTTATATAATTTAATATATTACAAAAAAATCAGTGTTTAAAAAAAATCAGAATATATATATATATATATATATATATATATATATATATTATATGTATATATATATATATAATTATTATTAATTAAAAAAATAAAAATAAAAATAAAAAATTTTGAAGCTATCTTTATATATATATATATATATATATATATAGAATTTAAAAGAAAAAGAAAATAAGAGTTACAAAAAATTAGATTAAAAAAAAAAAAGGTAGAGTTAACAAAAAAAACCTTGGACTCAAAATAGAGTTATTAGCGAATTATAGACGCTGAGCCACCACTGACAGAGACTTTCCGCCTTTCATATGCCAAGACGACAACCGCAAAGACAATTGCCAGCAATATAGCTTTGAGGACAAAGCTTCCGAAGGGAGAGGCTATGTTATGAATATAATTCATAACAATTAAATAAATAAAATAAATATAAATATTAAATAATTAAATATTAATTAGGTTAAATAGTCATTAAGTTAGGTGAAAAGGCATGTCTAAAAGACATGCCCATTCACAAAAGGTCACCTGTTGAGGTATAAAAGCAGGGCCTCATTGTAAACATTCATATCATCTTATATCACATATACAATTTTATATATTAATAAATTATTATATTAAATACCTGTGTTTATTTTTTACAATCAAGCCTTCAAGCTATCAGTCTTCTTGTTTCAACCATAGTTTTTATGCTACAATACCTTTATTTTCTTTGACTATTTTTTATTTTTATTTTTATTTTTTGTTTAATGGCCAAAGGCCTCTAACGAATTAGTGACGGAGAAACTCCCAAAAGTGTAGCGAAACGCTTCAATCTTGAGGACAACAATGTTAATGAAACCTAGATGGCCAAGGGTTTGGATCAGAGAACGTGACTTTGTGCAGCGGTGGAGCGACCAAAGGATCAGATTGCTCTGATACCAATGTAACAAACAAAAGTCGTACACGCAACGGAAATATTTAAAATACTTCGTAGATAAATAAATCCATTGTAGGACAATAAATGTAAATTGTATATTATATAAATAATTGATGTAGGATGAGAACAATTGAGAATGAGGGTCTTGTATATATAGCTAGGTAAGTACCCTTTCACTAATAGACACGTCTCTAAGACATGCCTTTTCATTATTAACTAACTAACCATCAAGTAATATACTTAGTATTTATTATTATATTTGTATTATTATTGTTATTATTTATTATCTATTTTTACATAATTTATAATCATAATAGACTGAAGCTATGAGACAACTGTCGAATTCACAACACGTTCCATGTATCAAGTCTCAAAAGAGTACTGGGGCAAAATCAAACAACTCAAATCGAGATACTCGAGACTGATGAAGAAGGAAGAGTCATCTTAGAGCTTGAAGGTATACTCGCTACGAGAGAGAAGGTATTACGATCCAAGACTATTTAGGAGTACCTCATCAAATGGAAGAAACTACCAGAGGAAGATTCATCATGGGAGACAAAACGTTTTCTTCAACAACACCCAACGTTGCCTCTGCTTTGAAGACAAAGCATTTTTAAGGGAGACGCAATATTATGAATTAAATATTTCATAACTCTATATAATAAAATGACAAAAATATTAAATAAATCTAAATTAATAATTTAGTAATTATAATTAAGTTAGGGTGTTCAATCAATTTTGAGGAGTCATCAGTCCCAATGGACGTGTATTTTGAGTTTCATGGCCAATCAACTCTTATAAAGGAGAACCTCCATAGCCTTGTAACAATCATCCATCAATTGAATAAAATTTATATGTATACATGTGTTAATATACATCAATGTTTGTGAGCAAATTGACTGTAAGTGAACAACCCAAGCGTTGCATAAATAATAAAGGCGCTCCACGAAGTATATCATAGCTAGTGCTACAAGTCAGGAAGTAGTGTGGCTATGGAAGTTGCTTGCAGGGCTATTTTATTAGTGTCTAGAGATGACCTTGATATATTGTGATAATCAATGCCATGCCAAGCTTTTGAAGAATCCAATATTTCATGACACGTAGAAGCACATTGAGATTGAATATCACTTCATCTGAGACATGGTGTATAAGGGAGCAGTGAAGCTCCAATACGTATCCATAGACGAGTAAATTGTGGACATTCTCATGAAGCCTCTATCTAGGGGGAAGCTTGTATACTTCCGAGACAAGCTTGGCATGATGCAAAATGTCTCCCTTGCAAAAGGGGAGTGTTGATGTTTTTACAACATTGGGCAAATGTTCTACCATGGGGTCATGCTGATTTTACTAGGGGAGAATGGTACATTTAGCCATGGGGCCATGCTGATTTATCTAGGGGTGAATGGGCCAAGGGTAGTCTTTCTCTCAAGAAACCATGCTAATTTTGCTAAGGGAGATTGGCCCACGATGCTCACATTATGCTCCAGTATAGAGTGATGGATTTTTTATAGAGTGGGTTTGGATTGTTTATTGATTGTGGTTTTTCACCCAACAATGGGGTAAATAATTCTAGTCTAATGTTGAGTTGTGATGTAGGCTCCATTAGTGAAGGGGTTTCTTGTGATGACGAACCACCTTGATGGGTCTCCACACAACATAAGAGATCTATATAAAATAGGTAAGCATGTGAGAGTCAAATCATCAACATAGCAAGCTCATTTATCTTTCTTAGTGGAGGGAAAATTTTTAGCTAAGGAGAAATCTATTTTAGAGAATCATCTTCATCTTTTTTCGCCATCATTCCAGCTCTTCTTAAGGCCGCATGTGTGATTGAGTTGACTGAGTTTGACTAAGAGTTGACCGAGTTGTTTTGATCGAGTTTGACTAAGAGATGACTGGGTTGCTTTGATTGAATTTGATTGAGAGCTGATCAAGTTGTTTGATTGAGTTTTTGGAGGCTGCACATGTGGGTTTGAACACATGTCGCATATGCCGGTTTGGCTGTTGGCCACACATGCAGATTTCACTGTAGGATTTGATCGCATGCTCGAAGTTTGACCACAGGGAAGTTTGATTGGGCCATTTGACCAACATTGACTTTTGAGTGTTTTGGATGGTTTGACCAGCATTGACTTGCAATGGTTTGACTAGTCTTGTTTGGTATTTGACATGTATTATTGGCACAACTTTCTAGACAGTTTTTTGATTTGTAAACCTTATTGAAAAGATAATTTCTCCTGAAGAAAAGATTGCTCTGTTTTTTCCCAAGGTTGGGTTTCCTAGGTGAAAAGTTTAGTGTCTATTGTGGATGGATGTCTTTCTATGATCTTTGCTCTTTTTGCTACATTTACTGTTGATATTTTTTGAGTATAATTATTTAATGACATTAGTTGTATGAGAAAAATTGTTTGAAAACCATTCAGAAGTAATTATCAGGTAGAAAATTGCATTTTGTTGCAGTTGCGATTGAAATTCAACATGGAGTGGGTGCCCAAGGCCTGCGCTGTTGAGCCATCTGACAAGAACAACATGGATTCTATTGATAACAACCAATCATTAGTGACCAAGATCAATTATGTAGTTATGTGAGTGAAACTTGAATGTCAAAGGCAATTCAATACTTCAATTAAGGATCTCTTTCCAAAATCTGGACCATGACCTCACAAAGTGTTTTCTCCCTAAGTAGGGGTGGCTAAAGGTCAACTCTATTAGGTGCATCTAGCCCCTAAGTGGAAGAAACACCCTGGTCCACCCTTTAATTGATAGGTGATAGTGAAGAATAATGTGGTAATGGAGGGGAGAAGACTTCATAGCTAAGTGCCATTGTCAAAGGGACCAACTAATGGGGGTGTCCACATCCTTAGTGTATAGATGTGATGAGGGAGCATTCCTGGATGCATAAGTTACCAACTCAACCTAGGTTTTTCCACCCCTCTTCTGTGCCTTTTACTTCTTGATTATTCCTTGCACTACCACTTATAACTTAGGGGTTAGACCTTGATTTGTATAATGTAATGGTTTTGTTACCCCTTTAAGATGAGTCAGTTTATTGCTCACGGGGGTTGGGACATGCAAGGGTTCCTTCTTTGATGTAATGGAGCCTCATGTGCTCAGGAGTCAAGTGATGGCTTTTGCTCACGTGCTAATTCTTATGGTCTTGCCTATCATAATGCGTTTTATTTTCTTTTGTTGCATCAACCTCCCAAGGCAAAGTTTTTAGGCCTTATTTCAACATATGTGAGCATATGATTGCCAAATTCCCAAGAAGCAATGACAAGTTGTACCTGAAGAATAGAGGTGAGATATGGCCTTGAAATGTGGGATGGAAGGTGTTAAGCATGACATAAGGGAGATGGAACATGCTATCTCAATCATGGCTTCTAGGTATTGCCCCTCCTATAACCCAAGAAGCCATAACGAAGGCCCCACTGGACTAGGGTCAAAGATTAACCCCCTTGATAAGGTGAGAGGACAAGAATATGGTCAAGGTCTTTCAATCTTCTAGATGACCACATTATCCATGCTAAATTCCCTTTGCAAACAACTATAAGCACCCGATTGCAAAATGATCAAATTATCGTTTGAATGGAAACCCACCATCGTCCAAGTGCTAATGTCAGATGAGTGAGAAGCACATGGCTGATGCAAGTGGTGGAGGCACATGGCATATCATCAACTAATGGTGGCTAGGAGGGGCTACTGGCTATATAACTGACCTGTTGGCTGCTAAATGTAGGAGAAAAAAATTCTCCTACGGGGTTACCCATTATGGTGGGTAATAGGGCCAAAAGGAGTTGATCCCACCAAGAAACTAATAATTGGGAGAAGGGAGAATAATCTTCATTAATTGATAGGACAACTCGCGAAGGCTCTCGAACATGAGAGTGACAACTAGAGAAAGCTTTGGCATGGGAGGATAGGACGCCTACACTAGAAGGCTCTTCCTATGTTATGGAGAATGGGTATAGGTTTTCTAGAGATTAGGGTGGAGAAAGAGGGATTGTGCAAGCAGTGTGCTCTTGGCAAGCAGGCCAACGTTGTGTTTCCTCATAGTGAGTCCAAGGGTGTGTTGGACATGGTACATTCAAACATTTTGATCCTATGTCAGTGGAACCAATCATAGGGACATTGATAGATGATTTTTCCAGGAAGACTTGGATCTACTTTCTTGAGACAAAAAATCACGTCGCCAAAGAGTAGCCTAGTAGAAATAGCTAGGTTAGATGTCTAAGACAGGTTGAGTTTTCCATGAGTGATGATGAAAAAAATGAGAGAGGTGATCCTCTATTTATACGAGGTCTACCTATTCTAATTTCTAACTAAAAGCCCCTACACAAGTTTGATGTCGAGTGTAAAAGAAGTACAATTTTGGTAACAAGCCAACCCTTTGGCTTTACAACATAATATGGCAAGATAGGCCCACATGAGTGTTCTGTAAACCTAAAAAGGTGATGATTTCATGCCATTTTAGGGGTCCAAATGCTCCGTCAAGGAAAACTCAAGATTGAAAATGTGTCCAAGCATCATGATCATCCTCCATTTGAGGAAAATACCGAAATCATCCATGAAAGCAGCTCCAAGGTTCCAAATCCAGTTATGGGTGCCACCCATCATCTCCATGGGTGTTAAGTGAGCAACATGGTGCCTCCTCTTTCCAATGCCAGGGATCCATCAGGTGGAAAAAGCCCTTCGTCAATGATCATAAGGATGACCATCATCATGTGGGCCTTGGATCATGGCATGCCAATCAAGAAGTGTCAAGGCCAACCTGGGGGCATGCTTGGTCCATTGGTACATCATCAAGAATCGTCCATTCCAGGCAAGAGAAGCCCAATGTTTTGGCTCCTGGGGGTGCTCTGGGATGTGCATCAACTGCTCAAGCCATCAAAAGGACCAACACTTTGCCAAAAGTGGGCAACACTGCATTTGCTAAGTCATCACCCTTTATGGAATATAGTTTATGGCTTGGGCATCATGTGGAGTTTGGTGCCCTCAAGGCCTCTGCTGCAAAACCTACTCAAGCTGAAGTGAAAGCAACCATTCATTAGAGGCTAAGATCATAAATGCATCTAAATGGATCATACATAAGTGTTAAGACCATATTAATACTTCAAATTGAGATCACTTTCAAATATCTAACTAGACCAAGCCTTATAAAGGTGTTCTCTACCTTTGTAGGGGTGGCTAAGTAGTCAAGCCTATTAGGTTCTTCCAACCTCCAAGAGGAGGTACCATTTCCAAGATTAATCCTTCAATTAGTAGGTGTTGGTGTAAGTAAGTGACAATGGAGGGGAAAGATTTCGTGGCCAAGTGCCATGGTTAGGGGACCAACAAGTGGGAGTCCACATCCTAAGCATATACATGTATTGGAGGGAGAAATTGTGGATGCATGAGTTACCCTACTCAACCTACTTTTTCCATCCCATTGGTGCACCTTTTACTTCCTTTTTATAATGCTTTGTTTTTAGGCAGTGTTGTGAAAATCGTGATAAAATGAAAAAATCGCGATTTTTTCCCTCTGCTGATAAAATCGTGATAACTAAACGAAAAAATCGCCGTTTTTTTTTTGCCGATTTTTATTGAAAAAATCGCGATTTTATGAAAAAATCGCGATTTTATGATAAAATCGCGATTTTATGATAAATCGCGATAAAAACTTAAAAATCGCCGGGGGTCACGACAACATAGTTTTATAACTTTTTTTGGGTTTTTTCATGCAATTTTTTTTGAAAGAAACAAATAATTTTTGAGTGGGGCAGCTTAATGATCAAGTGTAGGCCCTAGTATGGATATGCTATTCATGGTAATGTTAAATTCTTGAAGTAAAAGAGACATTCTCCTTAATCTTCATTTTCATCCTTTTACTTAAATTTTTAACATTACCATGAAATGACTCAGGATGTTTGAGAGTGGTTCAGCCTCATTGGATTTCATATGGAGAAAGTAGAATTTTAGATTTCATTTAAAATCCAGCAGACTTATCAGTTTTTCAGGATTTCAAGATTGGGAGATTGTAATGTTTCCAGGTGACACCACCTGCTTGGGCTACCCTTGCCACCAGTAGAGGACGTGGTCTACCTCCTATAGCTCCTAGTTCTAGTTCTTCAGCTTCTAGAGCACATCAGACTCCACTGCCATCTCCACCAGCACAGGCACCAACATCTACATCTAGAGGGAAAGGGAAAGCTGTGGCATTTTCTCGCAAGAGGGGCAGAGGAAATCAATAGGATTAGACTTTCATTTTATTGTATATGACATTATGACATGATGAGATACATTATCATATTTTTTGTTGATATTTTGAGGCTGAGTTGGGACTCAGGAGTCAGGACTTACTATTTAGGACATGATTCAATGTTATGTGTGATTTTAGCGCTAGAAATGATATTAAACATCTTATATATTAGTTTTTTTATCATATTTATGTGTCAATGTATTTATTTTATGTTGTAGATGGTTTAGATATTAAAAAAAGTGAAAAAAAATGAAAAAAATGAATATTTTTGTACCAAATGATTGTTTCCGATTTGTTCCCTGGGCTGATTTAATCCTAATCACGATTTTCACAACATTGTTTTTAGGTGCATAACTCAAGGATCAAAGCTTGGTCTTTATGATATAACATTTGATTTACACCTTAAGATGAGGTAGTTTATCAATCATCAAGGTTGGGACATGTAAGGGTTCCTTTTGATGAGATGGAGCTTCAAGTGCTTAGGCCCCGGGTGATGTCCAATGAGGAGGGTAGACCTCATGCTAGGATTTTGCCCAGATGCAAACTTATTTCTCGACCATCTTTTGCATTTTGGTTTTCTTTTCTTTCATTACGGCCCTATTATGGTTTTCAATTCTTTTGGTTGCATCAACCACTAGGGCAATGTTTACCTGACCCTATTCAAGGATGTGGATAATAGGATGTCAGATCTTGATGAATTAATGACAGTTCAACCTGAAGAACGAAGATGGTATCAGGTACTAATGATGTGATATGGAAAGTGTTAAGTATGGTAAAAGGGAAAATGAACACACTATTTTAGTCAAAGTATTCCAAGAAGTACTTGTCTAATAACCCTAAGGCCTTAAGGGAGGTCCCATTGGACTAGGGATAAAGATTAACCCCCCGGTAAGATGAGAGAATGAATTTACAGTCAAGATTGGTTAATTCATGTACCCAAATAAGTAGTGAATTCATGTGCACTTGAGTGATTAAGTTTCTAATTTTCTAGGAGTATGATACTAGAATTTTAAGATGGAATACATAATTATGCCTTTTGTCAATGTTGCCTTTTTGATGATATGGGATGATGACCCAACACAATTAAAAGGACAACACATCAATGATTAAAGCAAATGTTTTGTGTACCTTTGGAACCACATAAGCAATGCATTGATATACACCACTGCTGTGTGCTAGAGATCAATGGGAAAGATGTGTTTGGGGGTTAGCCATTATAGTGTGGTCAGAGAAGAGTGCAGGCAAATCAGGGATGTACAACAACTTCGGTAATTGTTGTCAGACGCATCCAATGTGGTGACTATGAGGCCTAACGCCGGTTCTGGAATGACGACAATGCAAAACAACACCAAAAGAAAGCAGTGGCAATTGCAATGACGAGCAACAAATAGACTTAGTTCTGGAAATTGGGCGAGCGACAATTGGTTTAAATGGCGGTTTGTGGTGTATATGATGCAGAGATTGGGCACAAACATGGCAATAATTATTCAACTAGTGAGACAGGGAATGCAATGGGAGCCATGGTTTGGTTACATAAGGTTGCTACGCATTCCAAGCTGCGATGAAGGGCCATTGGGTTGACTACGAAGTCTGTTGCAAATCACAATTTCCGTTAGACCAAAACTCGCAGGTTTTAGTTAATGATCGCATCGTTAGAGATAAGAATCCACAAGAGGCGGTTAGTCAATGTCACGAAACACACGGGGAGCGTTGGTTTATGTAATGTCAAACAATCTCCCCCCAACGTGAGTTAGGTATGTATCGAACTTGTGACCTACGTTCTGATACCACTTGTTGGAAATACAGAGATGGGGGGTGAATCAGTATTTCTTAGCAATTAGCACTTTATTAATCTTTTTCGGAGCATTAGTTAATCTTCAGTTATTATAATTATTCAGTAAAAACAATAAACAACAATGCAAAAGATAGAGACAGTAGGCACAAGATTTTTAGGTGGAGAACCCTCTCTGGGTCAGAAACCACTGAACGATTTTCTAATAATTTATTTAATCTCCATACCCAACTGAAAAGAAAGCTACAACTTCCTAGAACTCTAGAAAAACATTCTTCTCCAGCTCCCACTGGAAGGATGCCCCAACGGCCTGGTTTTATCAACAATTAGCTAAAAGAGTGCCCCAACACCCTAGTGAGCCACAACTCACCCTAGCACCACCCTACCACTTTGAAGTGTTTACAGGTCCCAACCTGAAGGTGAGTTCATTCACCAACCTAGCACCACCCTATAAAGACAATAAATAAAAGATGTGGACTCCCATACCAGGGACAATGATCCACGTTACAATGATTTTCAATAAATGATAGATAACACTAGGACATAAACCCTTGTCCCGACAAACCAAGAACCTTTGTCCTTATCAAAAAACAAATTTTCCTTCTTCAACTCTAGGCGATGACACAAACTCCTTACAAATGTGGGCTCCCTTACAAGGGATAATGGCCCATTTAAAATGATGTAGAATGTTTGATAGATGACACCGACTCTTGGACAAACTTCTTACAAAACAAGAGACATTGATGTGGATACTGCTGAAAATGCTTCTGCTCTTTGTCGCATGCTTGTTTGTCCTTTCACTGCTTTATTACTTGATCTCTTCTCCAATATTCATTGTTTTGTTGCTTGTGCCTATCTACCTTACTTGATGTCACTGGTAGATTTTTCTTCATGCCACTGTTCTTTGCATCAGTTGAGGGTGCTTGAACTATGTTGAATCTGCAATGAAGCAAGCCCAAATGAAACCCAATACCCAAAGACAAATAAACACAACAACCCTTTAAGAAAACTTACCACTGCCTGCAAAGATGGTTAGTACAACAATAATAAACATACTTAAGATTTTCTGTTAGCAATACAAGAAATTTAACAGTACTTACCTGACTCTTTGCTTGATGACACTGAAATCTTGATGATGCTCAGACCTCACCCTTTAGGTGATTCTAAAACTTTTGCTAGACCCTAGACAAACCTAAAAACTGACCCCTTTGATGACACTATACTATACATGAGCTAGACCTTAGTCCTAAATAGACTCACTCAAATTCCTCAATTGTGCTAACACTAACTCTCTACAATTGTGCCCTAGCAAAGGGCCTAAAAGCTACATCAAACCTAAGTGAAAGTTAAAGTAAATATAAAACAAGACCTAACCATATTCTAACCCAAACTGTATGCAATACAGTTTTGAAATGAAAGCAATGAAGAATCAAAACCTTTAGCCGTTAAAAATCTGGATATGAATCCTAGATCTAACTGTAACAACGAATTACACTTAATCGTTGCACTTATTAAATACAGATAAATCCAAAACAGAGATTACCTTTGACTGAAGCAAAGAATGTTGTATTCAGCTCTGAATTTTCACAGATCGAACCTTAGAAGTGTGATCAAGTCGAGTCTTGGAAGGATATACTCACTGTCCAGCAACTATAATCAGATCTCCACAGGAAGCGAAGGTAATGAGAAATGTCTGAGATTTCTATTGGTGACTGCAACTAACACAAGTTGTAATCCAAGTCACCTAACATGTGGATTCGGGATTCGATGGATACGAGGATTCAAGTGTCGGATATGGACACATTGACCGCCCGGAACAGAACATATTCAGATACGTTATATATATATATATATATATATATATATATATATATTAAAAATTAGATATTTTTTACACAAATTCTCATTCATGATACAAATTCATTGATTTCAAACATATATCTTCATCTAGATGTAAGTTTTACTGTTTACAAAGTAACATTATGCATAGTACATACAAAATTCAAACACAATTGTAATTTCTGACATGTCACATAAATGATAAATCATACATTCATAATAAATATTCAATTCATCAATGATCCAATAGGAGAAAGAAAAGATAGTAAAATAAAGATACTAACAACTATAGTTTTCTCATTAAGTCATCAAAATCAAAATGTGTTACATAGGTAGTGCAATACCAATGACAAATAGAAATAGAAAATACAAAACAACTACAAGTATACAAGCCTCAACGCAGTAGGTAGCTCATGACTCATGAGTCATCAATCCTCATAGTCATCATCAAAATCAGCGTCACTGTCCTTATCATCATGGTCACCACTACTCTCCTCTGCTGCATCCTCCTCCCCTGTATCCAAGATCATCTCTGCATCTGTTGGTGTGGAGCAATGTTGCACGTAGCGAAGACACGGAACCGTCATTTTCCAAAATTCTCGGAAGCGACGCGTTTGCTATATATATATATTATATATTTTTTTTGCGTTTATATTCAAAATAAACATCCCAAATAGCAAATTAGTTGTAGAAGACCTGAAAACATGATATTTTTGCATAAATCAAGATAGATATGGCATCCATGATTCCATTGTAGTTACTAGTATGTACATGAATGATTAATTATTCGAGCATCAACCATCTATATTCTAGCAATTACAAACATACGTCAAATTTTTAAGCATATTATAAAACATAAAAAATTTAATCATATTATAAAACATAAAACATAGAGCATATTATGATTTATCTAGCAAGTGAGCAACTGTCTACATTTGTCATGTCCAAAATTCAAATAGTAATGTTTACAAAATAGGTCACTTGGTCAACGCCAAGAAAAAAAGGTTCAAATTCACAAACCTACAAGTCTAATGATTAATCTATGACAAAAGTAGTAAATTGTGAATATATCTACTAATTTCTCCTCCTTCCACCATGAAGAGAACGTGGCGACGAGCCTCCATGTGGTGGCAATGAAGAAGATGGTGCCTGTGGAAGTTGTGGCACTGAAACTGATGAAGACGAACCCCTTGCTGTTGGTGTTGAAACATGGAACCTAGGAGCCAAGGGACTAGATGGGGGTGGCATCTCAACTCAATCATCATCATCCTGGAATCACTAATTGCATGCATGCTCCCAAATGGACCAGTGCTAAGCATATAGTTGCTCAATTATCTCCATATGAAATGCGTTTCGGAAAAACTGAAACATGGATCAGAAAACTGAAACGTGGATCGAAAAAAATCGAAATGAGTTTCGGAAAAAACCGTAACGCGGATCGGGCCATAAGGTTCCAAAATGGCAGGAACCGCATTTTTCAGCTTGATCTGCGTTTCATTTTTTCCGAAACGCGTTTTGGAGGGCGGATCACCCACAGATCCGTATGGATCGTGGATCGGGCTTTTGATCCGGGTGGGACGTTTCCTGCAACACTGGTGTGGAGGATGACCCCTCTACAATATCACCATCATCAAATCTGACAGTCTCTAGCACTGGATCATTGAGATCCATGTTGGCCAATGCCAACGCCAACTCGACAGTGCTGTCCAAACCCATATCATGAGGAAAGACATCCCACATTTTTGTCTTTCCCTTCGACCACTCATCCCTCTACCTCTAAATAAGATGAAGGTTGGCATGCACATATGCCATTGTCTCTTCCCTGGACTACTCAAACCTGCTTTTCTTAACAGTATACAAATTCCCATATGTGCTCCGATTTCCCTTGCAACAAGAGGATGAAGTCACTTGAGAGAGGAGTCTCATGGCTAACTGCTGTAGAGGAGGGCTTGTTGCCCCATGATTTTCCCACCAAGAATAGAGCTTCTTAGCCCCCTTGTCTCTAACAAGATCATATCCGCGAATCGAGCAGTGCCAGTGGAAAACTTTGCAAAGGCATCCTCTACCTCATCAAGCAGTGATCTATCCTAAAAACCCCGCTTGAATGCATCTTTCCTCCCTTGTGAGATTTCACCATCCATGTGAGGAGAGAATTTGCGGGAAGGTCCACCATTCAACCATTCATGGTTGTAATATTTGGGTTCAATGAGTGAGCCAAACAATGTAAAGGTGTGTAATTCTTCTCCCATCTACTGACAAGAATATCTTGTATAGGGGTGAAGAAGACCTCTGGTGATGACTCATACTCGGGGCACTTACTCTGTAAAATAATGATCCTCACAGACTCAATCATGGAATCCTATCCCTCATAAACCTCTACTAGGATGGGTTGGTCTGTATCTGCAAATTGAAGCAAAGAAATGATAGGGTCCATCATATCAATAAGTAGATCTACCCTCTCCCACCGAGCATCATCTAAAACTGTGTCCTTCACTGTTTTAGAGGCTACTTGATCTGTCTTTCTCCAAAAATACCAAAACTATGAAATAACTATGTCCCCAAGAGTGGTCTTGACCTCCCTCAACCTCTTCAACGTGATGAATGAAGAGGCAAACCGCATATCCACAATCTTCAACAATGATTGATTATTGTACTCCTTGTAGATAGTGAGGCCATTTGTATGATTTTGTACAAAGATACGGATATGCCGTGCATCCTCAATAATGTTACCAATGCAAAGCACATCAAAAGCAATGGATTTTAGTGCTAAGTTCAATGAATGGACAATGCAAGGTTTCCGAAACACTTGTGGATATTTAGCTTCCACAATCATGCCAACAGTCTTGCAAGCAGGTGCATTATCTGTAATGATTGCACACAAGAATCAACACTTACATCTTCAATAACTTTAATAAACAACTCACCCATATATTGTGCATCCTTGTATTGTCCAAGTGCATCCACTGCTTTCAAGAAAGCTGGACCATTCAAGGAAGACACCATGAAGTTGATGAGTGGGTGTCGTGCTAGATTTGTCCATCCATCAGAAACAATCCTAACCCCAGATGGTTGCCATGATGCTTTAATATGCTCACGTATTTTTTGCACCTCTTTTTTTGCCTTCATCAACAATGTGGTTCTAAGCTTCTCTGAACCAGGAGGCACATACCCTGATGGAGCCCCTTGAGTTAGAGGTGAGCATGCAACATTAAAGGATATGAAGTTTTGATAGAAGAAAAGGCAATGGTGCGATCAAGCTCTTCCCGTTTCTCCTTCTGAAAAATCTTGTCCATTGGACCAAGTGAAATTGCCTTTGTGTTTGCTGCTTGTCTCCCACTAGAACCCTCAAATGGGAATTTGTTGCTGCCTTCCTCAAAAATGGAAGGGGGTCATCATTCTTGGTTTTTTATTTATATTTTGCAGCCACATTTTTCATACCAATATTGGACTCTCTTTCCATTTCTTTCCTCTTTCGTAAAGCCACTTTTGCACAAGCTCCAACTCCATAACCTACTAAAGCCAATAGATGGCCTTTCACACGGAAATATGTGCTCGTGAAAGTATTGTGGCAAAAGTTGCATCTCCAATTCGCATTGTCTTCTCCCTTCACCTTGCTGCTTGGCCCTTGCTTTCTTGTGACATATTTCCACAAGGAATATTTTTCAATGTTGCATTGAGGAGGAAGTCTTCCCTCAACATTACTTGCAATAGAGGGAATACTTGCAGTAGACTTTGATGAATTTGGGAGAGGAGGGGCATCTCCAATGGGGACATTCTTCCTCTTCCTTTGCCCCTTCGTCGCTGCCTTTGATTGAGCCATGAATAATCTAAAAAAATAAACAAAAAATGCACAAATTCGTAAAAGAAATGCATATGCAAATTGCTGTAATAAAAATGCAAAAAAAAATAGAGAGGAAATGCACTTACCTATTGTTTGAATCTCCTTGAAAACGCTCCCACACCCTTTTCTCTTTGCTCCCAAACACTCGCAATAAACCCACAACAAACCCACATCAAAGTAGAGAAGTGAAAGTGAAAAAACACAACAACAAATTCACCTTTTAACATTGCGCATGTGACTTTTTTCCGAATTCGTGTCAGGAAATCAGGACACATTGTGTATCGATTGGGACACGATTCGGATTTGATCGTGTCCCAATCACAGATGACGTTTCCCGATTTCCGGACACAAATTGGCACGAATCTTGTTGGATTCGATAGATTCACGACACGTCGACCCTTTTGAATGAATCCAGTTTCATAGGTTGTAATGTGTTTGCAACAAAAGTTAAGAGTTTTGTCTTTGGTTTTTAGACCAATGAACCTTCAAACAGACCCAAAATCTTAATCAAAATCAAGCCCTAACCCTTCTCCGTGATGCTTGCGTCGTAGCTTACGGATGGCCGAAAAAATTCAGAGCTAGCCTTTTTCAAGTATGTGCTCATATATCATGAGTGAAGGCATAGGCCTTTTTTATAGTCAAATGAATGAATGTTGGGGTGGGCTTTATGAGGTAGACATTAGGGAAGGCATTACTAGGAATCTATGAAACCAGTTTCATTCAAAAGGGTCGACGTGTCGCGAACCTATCGAATCCGAAATGTTTTGTGCCAATTCGTGTCTGGAAATTGGGACACGACGTGTCTGATTGGGACACGATCGAATTCGGATCGTGTCTCAATTGGGACACAACGTGCCCTGATTTCCTGAGACGAATCTGGAAAAAGTCACTCGCGTGGCATTAAAAAGCGAATTTGTTGTTGTTTTTTTTTCACTTTCACTTCTCTATTTTGTTGTGGGTTTATTGTGAGTGTTTTGGAGCAAAGAGAAAAGGGTGTGGGAGCATTTTCAAGGAGATTCAAGCAAATAGGTAACTGCATTTCCTCTCTATTTTTTTGCATTTTTATTACAACAGTTTGCATATGTATTTCTTTTACAAATTTGTGTATTTTTTGGTTTATATTTTTACATTATTCATTGCTTAATCAAGGGCAACAGTGAAGGGGAAAAGGAAGAGGAAGAATGTCCCCATTGGAGATGCTCCTCCTCTCCCAAATTCATCAGAGTTTGCTGCAAGTATTCCCTCTATTGCAAGTAATGTTGAGGGAAGACTTCCTCCTTAATGCAACATTGAGAAATATCCCTTGTGAAGATATGTCACAAGCTATGTTGCAGGAAACGTTGGCAGAGGGGGCGTTTCAGTGGGGGAAACGAAACGAAACTGGTTTCCCCGTACCGTACGGCCTGGAAACGCGTTTCCAGGCCGTACGGGCCCCGTTTCCCCCAAAAAAATATTTGTTTTTTTTTTTTTTTTTTTTTTTAAATTGGTTTTTAAATTTTTTTAGGGTTTCCAGGTTATTCTAGAAACCTAATCTAAAGTTATAAAAGAGTTGCTTCTATCATTCTCTCATCACACTATTCAGCAAGTCGTTTCTCTTGGAGATTGGCAGTGGTTTCAGCTAGGGTGTTTTGAGCAGTGAGCAAAGTAGATTTCAGCAGCAGGAGAAAGAGATTTCAACAGCAAGAGAAAGAGATTTCAGCTGGAGATTTCAGTAGCAGCAGATTTGGGTCAGCTACAGCCATATTTCTCTTCTCTTTTCTGCCATTTCAGGGTAGTTTCAGCCACAGATAATTAATTTGGGTAAGCCACATTCATTTTTTTAGTTTTTTCTTACTATTTCTTCAATTTTTCTAGGGTTTAGGCAGCCAAAAATATGAAAAACGTTTTTTATTGATAGATCTGTTTTTTAAATTTATTTTTGCAGCAGATTTGGCTCAGCTACAGCCATATTTCTCCTCTTTTCTGGCATTTTAGGGTAGATTCAGCCACAAAAAATTAATTTGGGTAAGCCATATTCATTTCTTAGTTTTTTTATTACTATTTCTTTAATTTTTCTAGGGTTTATACAGCCAAAAATATGAAAAACGTTTTTATTATTTACAGATTTGTTTTTTTAATTTATTTTTGCAGCAATGGCTTCCAGCCAATCTGCAGCAGCAACTTCAAGCCCTAGGGCCAACCCAAGGGCTGAATATTATCCTCTTTGGAGGCATGTGATGAAGCTTCAAAGATGTGGAGGTGGTGGCTCATGGGAATGGCGATGCAATCTTTGCAATAATACGTACAAGGGCTCCTACCCAAGAGTGAAGGCACATCTATTGCATGGAGGAGGACAGGGGATTGCAAGTTGCACAAAAACATCAGATCCGTTGGTAAGGAGGGCATATCAAAGAGAGCAAGATGAGGCGGATGGTACTAAGAGAAGGCATGATGACCTTACTCAAGCTCCATCTAACATTGAGCCAAGGATTGTAGTTGAAGCAAGAAAGAGGAGATCTGGTAACACTCAAGAACATGAACAACCAGCACCCAAAAATACCAGAGGCCCAGCATCCCATTCAGTTCAGGATAGCAGAATTGCTAGATTGGTGAATGTGCAAGCAAGAGAAGAAGCTGATTCCAGAGTGGCCAGGTGCATTTATGCATGTGGTATCCCATTCAATGTTGTTCGCTCTCCTTACTGGCAAGATATGATAAGGGCAGTTAACAAGGCTCCTCAAGGGTACAAGGGGCCCAACTATGAGAAAGTCAGAACCCAGCTTCTCAAAAATGAGAAGGAACTTGTGGAGGACGTTTTAGCTCCAATTCGTTCTTCCTGGAGTAGCTCTGGGGTTACCATAGTCTCATATGGTTGGACAGATATTAGGCGCAGACCATTGATAAATATCATTTCCACTTCCCCCAAAGGAGCAATGTTTATCAAGGCAGAACACTGCTTAGGAGAGGTGAAAGATGCACAGTTCATTGCTGATGTTATTATAAAAGCTATTGAACAAATAGGGCCTAACAGGTGGTGCAAGTTATCACGGATAATGCACCAGTTTGCAAAGCTGTAGGTTTAATCATTGAGGGGAGGTATGACCACATCTTTTGGACACCATGCATTGTCCATAATTTGAATCTGATCTTAGAGGAGATTGACAACAAAGTTTCCTGGATAAAGGAAGTCACAGGGGAAGCAAGGGAGATTATCAAATTCATTACCAACCACCACCAGTCTCAGGCCATATTTCGAGAGTACTCCAAATTGGAGTTGTTAAAAGTTGCTGAGACAAGATATGCCTCAAACTTCGTGATGTTGCTCCGCCTTGTTGAGGTTAAGCATGCATTAGTTTCTATGGTGGTGATTCAACTTTGGATTGAGTGGAGACAAGCAGATTCAGAACGGGGATCTATGGTGCGTAGATTGTGCCTTGATGAGGATTGGTGGAGCAAGGTAGATTTCTTGCTAAAGTTCACAACCCCTGCATTTGAGCTTCTCCGGAGTGCTGACACTGACCAACCCTTCTTGGGAGAGGTATATGATGGCATGGATTCCATGGTTGAGAAAACTATGGAAATCATTTCGCAGGAGTCTCCACAACTTTTGTTTGTTGATGATCATTTTGCTGGTTTGATCAAGAAAATCATTGTTGACAGGTGGAACAATTTCAATACACCATTGCACACTTTAGCACATGCTTTGAACCCCAAATTTTATGATGGGGAGCTTATTGCTAAAAGCAATGGGAAGAGGAAGGCACCCCATAAGGATAGAGAGGTGGCTACTGGGGTGAAAAAAGCACTTATGAGAATGTTTCCTTCTCATCTACATAGGGAGGTAAAGGAGGAATTTGCCAGTTTTGCTGCAGGAATAGATGATTATGCAGATATATCAGCTTTGGAGGAGAGAAGCACCATGAATCCAGTTAGGTGGTGGATTTGTCATGGAGCAAATGGTGTACATTTGCAAAGCCTTGCCATTCGTATTCTTTCACAAGTGGCAAGCTCTTCATCAGCAGAAAGGAATTGGAGCACTTATGGTTTTATTCATTCTGTGAAGCGCAATAGGTTGGGCTCACAAAAAGCAAAGGATCTTGTTTATGTGCACTCCAACCTTCGCCTTGCATCTCGTAGGGGTCCAGAATACAACAGTGGTCCTTCTAAAGAATGGGATGTGGATGCAGAAAATCCTGATTTGGATCTCTCTCTTGCTGCCCTGAATATTGAGGACGATTCTGGAAGTGGAATTGGTGCATCATCTTCTTCAGCACCACCATCCACTGTTGAGCATTCTGCTGCTTCTATTTTTGATGAGGATTAGTCTTTTGTGACTTGTCTCTATAGTTCTTGCAGCCTTATAGTCTTTATTGTACTTGCAGCCTCATATACTAATATAAATAAAGGCTGATTTTGGATTTTCCAGTTCCTATATTTTTATTTTCATTATGTGATTATTCATGACTCATGAGTAAATGTGATGTATATTTAATCTTAATGTTTAAATGTTATAATGTAAATGTATCATTAATGCTTTATGATTGCACAATGCACATATATATATTAATAATTTTTAATATTTTTAATATATATATATATATTCGCGTTTCCCCGTTTCCAAAATTTGGGGAGGTCACGTTTCGTATCGCTTCCCGTTTCAGAAACTCGTTTCCGTTTCCCCGTTTCGTGCAACTTAGGTCACAAGAGAGCAAGGACCAAGCAACAAGGTGAAGGGAGGAGGCAATGTGAATTGGAGATGCAACTTTTGCCACAATACTTTCACGAACACATATTTTTGTGTGAAAGGCCATTTGTTGGCTTTACCAGGTTGTGGAGTTGGAGCTTGTGCAAAAGTGGCTTTACAAAAGAGGAAAGAAATGGAAAGAGAGTACAATGTTGGTATGGAAAATGTGGCTGCAAAATGACAAAAAATCCAAGAATGATGACACCCCTTCCATTTTTGAGGAAATGAAGCAACAAATTCCCATTTGAGAGTTTTAGTGGGGGAAAAACATAAAAAAGAAAGGCAATTTCACTTGGTCCAATGGACAAGATTTTTCAGAAGGAGAAATGGGAAGAGCTTGATTTCACTATTGCCTTTTTTTCTATCAAAACTTCATATCCTTTAATGTTGCACGCTCACCTCTATTTATTGAGATGTGCCGAGCTCTAACTCAAGGGGCTCCATTAGGGTATGTGCCTCCTGGTTCAAAGAAGCTTCGAACCTGTTGACACCTAATCCTCAGGATTGGGTGAATATAATGTAACTAGATAAATAAGTAATATGAACAGTCAGCGGGAGATGAGGTGAACAATCTCTCCCTTATGTATATAATGAAGACCTACCTGAAGGAATAATACACACGAATCAATTTTGGTTGAGGAGTTACTGCCTGGTCTGACATTGGTATCAGAGCTAGCTCTATTTTTAGTATTCCTGCCCTTGTAACTCCCTTTTCTGCCCATATTGCAGAACTGACCTCCCTCACCTAGTAGCAGCGTTTCCCTGAATGTTGTATACACGTTGGTCTTGTAATCTGACATTCGAAAAGTGTTCTCTGCATTTTTCTGAACGTTGAATACACGTTGGTCCTGTAATCTGACATTCGAAAAGAGTTCTCTGCGTTTTTCTAAACGTTGAATACACGTTGGTCCTGTAATCTGTCATTGGCGTGTTTCATGTTGATCTTGGTGTCTCCATTTACGTTTGGAAGGTGAAACGGTTCCCAAATTATGATGCCGCTGCTGGTAGGACCTTGAACGACCTTGAAGGCCTCTCCAGCGATTCCCATGATGACGAGGAACTGGTGATCCTTTGGTTCTCTGTCCATTGCTTTGCTTTACTTTGAAAATTGATAGCAGAAACACATTGTTGTTTTTCTACCAAATGTGGCGCACCTGCTCCTGCTGAATTACTAGTATTTCCCACCGGCCTGTACCTGTATATATAGATGAGATAATTTAATGGCGTGAGAAGGTAATGGTCAAGCTGGGAATGTGAATAGAAATGGCATCTTCACGATGCTTCATGTGAGGTTAAACTCTTTCATTACTTCCTTGTACTTGACAGAGACATCGATATTAGCAGCAAAAGGTAGAGTCTTGCCATCACTGCAGGGTCAAGATTCAAAACATATCCTCATATTTCTGACGTCTTTGTGTGAGCAATAAGTCAATGCAACAACGTTGTCTTGCCACTGGTGCACATCCATTCCAACCACAATGACGACAACCAGCTTCCTTTTGATGTGACCTGCTGTGGTGTGCTTGACTATGGACACCATTCAAAGTCTTCAATTTTGAGGGCAGCGTGGTATGCATACAGCCGTGAATGCTGTTGCATCTGACTTCACAATAGAGTGGCGCAGTGGAAGAGTTGAACGCTGCTCCGATTAAGGTATATGAACGCTGCTCCATATATGCAGTCCAGAAGTTGTTCACATATATACGAAGTCCAGAAGCTGAGTTTGAAGACTCGCTCAAAAGTCCAGAAGCTGAGTTTGAAGACTTATATAATAACTTATATATTATTTCTCTTGAATTGCAACCATATTGTAATACAAAAAAAAATTGTGATAGTCTATATGCATAGAATATAGTTTTGATCTTTGTATATTAAATGAAGAAGGAAGAATAACGTTGTAGTATTTTGAAGCACATTTTCCCAGTAGAAGTATTTTTACAGTACGCAGATTTTTTTTTTCCAGTAGAAGTTTTCTTTTACAATATGCATTCAATCATATCTATTGTGGGAACAGTTCTCATTGGCAAGGAGAACTATCTTGAGTGGTCCCTGATGATAAAACACATCCTCATTTTCAATGAGTTGTGGAAAGGAGTGTGTGTCGGAGACAGAGACAATGAACCAAAACAGCGTACCTCAGACAAAGCATAGAAAACAGTGTTTTCATGATTCACATTCAAGAGCACATAGAAAACTTGAACTCATTCATTCAGATTTATGTGGTCCAATGCCTGTTCCTTCTGCAAATGGAAATAAATATATGATGACATTTATTGATGACTACACCAGAATGTGTTGGGGTTTATTTATTGAAAAACAAATCTGATGCTTTTCAAACATTCAAGAATTTTCATAAATGGATTGAAAATGATGTACAATCTCATATTGGGTCTATTTGCATTGATAATGGAAAAGAATACACATGAAATGAATTTGAAAACTATTTTCGCCAACATGGGATCAAACATCAAACAACTGTACCTTATAATCCCCAACAGAATGGTGTAGCTGGAAGAATGAATAGGACAAGCTTAAATATGGTATGATCCAAGCTCTTCTTAAAAAATGTAAAGATAATGTTTTGGGCTGATGCTGTTCTATGTGCTGCATATATAAAGAATAGATGTCCATCTAATGCTATTAGAAACAAGACTCCATATGAAATGTGGTATGGACATGTTCCTTTGGTAAAGCATCTCAGGGTCTTTGGTTCCACCTGTTATGTCTTGATACCAAAGGTACATAGAAACAAACTTGGTGCAAGAAGTTGTAAGTGTATCTTCTTGGGGTATTCAAACACCTCCAAAGCATACCGTCTCTATGATGAAGTAAATAGAAAGTTTGTTGTATCTAGAGATGTAATTTTTCTTGAATCATCCAAAACTGACAATGTTGTTGAACGGCAACTTGATTGCTTGGATAGATTCGCAAAAGCAAAATCATTTCAAGAATTTGATAATCAGATTCCACATCTTGAAGGGGGGATTCCTATACTAGATCAACATGTGGAATCTTCTTCTGAAGAACGCTCTCCCCTGCATGAAACTCCAACAATGGATGATGCTTTAAGTGATGTGATTGACAGAATTGGGAGACTCAATCTTGATTCAGTCCCAACTCAATCAGCGGAGCAGCCTCGACCATGTGAAAAAGGTCCCCCAAAGTGGCTGACAAAGACACTTGAAAGTGTTCATCCTGATGAAGTTGGAAAGACAGGAACTAGAAATTCAAACTGGCAGAATGGAGGTGATGTGGATGACTCTAATTCACCTGTTGACTCTACAAATTTTGAACCAACTTCCTTCAAAGAAGCTACTTCTCATGATGAATGGAAAGAAGCGATGCAAAAGGAGTATGATGCCCTCATAAAGAATGGCACTTGGAAGCTGGTTGATCCTCCATTAGGAACGAAACCAATTGGCTGCAAGTGGGTCTACAAGATCAAGTATAAAGTTGATGGCTCACTTGACAAGCACAAAGCTAGGCTTGTGGCAAAAGGTTTTGCACAGAAGGAAGGGGTCGATTATGAGGAGACTTTTTCCCCCACAACAAAATGGGCTACCATCCGAACACTCTTTGCCCTAGCAGCTCAGAATGGTTTGAAAGTCGATCAAATGGATGTAAAAATTGCTTTCTTAAATGGAGACCTAAAAGAGAATTTTTTTATGTCTCGGCCTAAAGGATTTGCTGTGAAGGGACATGAACATAAAGTATGCAAACTTGTGAAGTCCTTGTATGGCCTCAAACAAGCACTGCGAGCCTGGTATGAAAAACTGACTGAGCATCTTCTGAAACTCAATTTCAAACATTATGATCTTGATGATGCAACTTTATTTGTCAAGAAAGTTGGCAAAACAGTTGTATATCTTGTTGTATATGTAGATGATCTTTTGATGATAGGGAACAATGAAAGCTACATTGCATCCATAAAGAAGGAATTGGGGAAAAGTTTTGAAATGACTGATTTGAGCTATGTTCATTACTATCTTGGCATTGAAGTAACCCAACATCCGAAGTCCATATTTCTTTCTCAAAAGAAATACATTGGAGATCTGTTGAATAGGTTTGGCATGATAGAATGCAATCCTCTTACTACTCCAATGGAACAAAACTTAAAGCTCACATCTATTGAAGGAAAAGAATTTGAGGGTGCAGCAAAGTATAGACAACTTGTAGGAAGTCTCAACTACCTAACTACTACCAGACTAGACATTTCATTTGTTGTTGGAATCCTCTCCAGGTTTATGCAAAAGCCTTGTGAGGGACATTGGTCTGCTGCAAAAAGAGTTCTAAGGTACTTGAAGGGAACTCAAGACTTTGGAATCAAGTATACACAAGTGGATGAATTCAGCTTGATTGGATACTCTGATTCAGACTTCGATGGAGACAAAGAAAATGGGGTATCTGCTTCAGGATATGCTATGAGTCTTGGATCAGGAGCTGTCTCCTGGAGATCACGCAAACAATCAGTTCCAGCAGATTCCACAACAGAAGCAGAATACGTGGCAGCAGCTGAAGCAACAAAAGAAATTGTGTGGCTCAGGAAAATTCTTGAAGATTTGCAGTTAAAACAAGTACAATCAACTCCACTCATGATTGACAATACCTCTGCAATAAAGTTGGCCAAGAACCCAAAGTTCCATGATCGAACGAAACACATCAATACTAAATATCATCTGATTCAACATCATGTTGAGGCCAAAACAATCCATCTCCGTCATTGTTCCACTAATGAGCAAATTGCAGACATCTTCACCAAAGCGCTTGGAAGAGAAAAGCTTGAATGATTCAGAATGATCTTGGACTCACCAACATCCCTTCAGATTAAGAGGGGGAATGTTGACACCTAATCCTCAGGTTTGGGTGAATATAATGTAAATAGATAAATAAGTAATATGAACAGTCACCAGGAGATGAAGTGAATAGTCTCTCCCCCATGTATATAATGAAGACCTACCTGAAGGAATAGTACACACGAATCAATTTTGGTTGAGGAGTTACTGCCTGGTCTAACAGAACCACATTGTTGACAAGGCAAAAACAAAGGTGCAAAAAATGCTTGAGCCTATTAAAGCATCATGGGGTTAGCGTTGTTTCACATGGATGGACAGATCCAACACGACACCCACTCATCAACTTCATGGTGTCTTTCTTGAATGGCCTAATTTTCTTGAAAGCAATGGATGGAATTGGAGAATACAAGGATGCACAATATATGGGTGAGTTGTTTATTAAAGTTATTGCAGTTGTAGGTGATTCTTTTGTGCAAACCATTACAGATAATGCACCTGTTTGTAGGGTTGCTGGCATGATTGTGGAAGCTAAATATCCACAAGCGTTTTGGACACCTTGCATTGTCCATTCATTGAACTTAGCACTGAAATCGATTGCTTCTGATGTGCTTTGGATTGGTAACATTATTGAGGATGCATGACATATTCGTTACTTTGTACAAAATCATACAAATGGCCTCACTATTTACAAGAAGTACAACGATCTATCATTGTTGAAGATTGCAGATATACGGTTTGTCTCTTCATTCATCATGTTGAAGAGGTTGAGAGAGGTTAACACTGCTCTTGGGGTCATGGTTATTTTAGAGTTTTGGTCTTTTTGGTGAAAGACAGATCAAGTAGCCTCTAAAAGAGTGAAGGACACAGTGCTAGATGATGCTTGGTGGGAGAGGGTAGATCTACTTATTCAGATCATGGACCCTATCATTTGTTTGCTTTGATTTGCAGATACAGACCAACCCATCCAATGAGAGGTTTACGAGGGATGGGATTCCATGATGGAGTCTGTGAGGAGCATTATTTTACAGAGTGAGTGCCCCAAGTATGAGACATCACTAGAGGCCTTCTTCACCACTATACAGGATATGCTTGTCGACAGATGGGACAAAAATTGCACACCTTAACATTGTTTGGCTCACTCATTGAACCCAAAATACTACGGCCACAAGTGGCTGAATGGGGGACCTTTTTGTAGATTCTCTCCTCAGATGGATGGTGAAATTTGGAAGGGGAGGAAAAATGCATTCAGGCGGGTTTTTCAGGATAGAGCATTGCTTGATGAGGTGGAGGATGCCTTTGCAGAGTTTTCCACTGACACTGGTCGATTTGTAGGATATGATCTGATTAGAGATAGGGGGGCTAGGAAGCCCTATTCTTGGTGGGAAAATCATGGGGCAACAAGCTCTCCCCTATAGTAGTTAGCCATGAGGCTCCTCTCTCAGGTGACTGCATCCTCTATTATTAAGTAGAGCAGGCTTGACCAATCCAGGGCAAAGACAATGTTGTATGTGCACACCAACCTTCATCTTACCTGATGATATGGATCTGGACAACAATGTTGAGTTAGCATTGGTCAACATGGATCTCAATGATCCAGTGCTAGAGCCTATCAGATTTGATGATGGTGTTATTGTAGAGGGGTCATCCTTCACACCAACAGATGCAAAGATGACCTTAGATACAGTGGAGGAGGATGCAACAGAGCAGAGCAGTGGTGAACATGATGATCAAGGCAATGATGTTGATTTTGATGATGACTATGAGGATTGATGACTCATGAGTCATGAGCTACTTACTACCTTGAGGCTTGTATACTAGTAGTTGTTTTGTATTTTCTATTTCTATTTGCCATTGGCATTGCACTACCTATGTAACCCATTTTGATTTTGATGACTTGATGAGAAAACTGTAGTTGTTAGTATCTTTATCTTACTATCTTGTCTTTTTCCTATTGGATCATTGATGAATTGAATATGTATTATGAATTTATGATTTATCATTTATGTGACATGTCACAAATTACATTTGTATTTGAATTTTGTATGTACTATGCATAATGTTACTTTGTAAATAGTAAAACTTACATATAGATGAAGATCTATGTTTGAAATCAATGAATTTGTATCATGAATGAGAATTTGTGTAAGAAATGTCTAATTTTTAATATATATAATATATATATATATATATATATAATATATATATATATATATATATATATAATGTCCTATTCTAGGGGGTCAACGTGTCCGTATTTGACACTTGAATCCTTGTATCTGTTGAATCCCGAATCCATGTGTCAGGTGACTTAGCTAGGAATTAAAGGATTCAACTTAATGTATGCTTTGTATACAAAATAAAGAGGGTCATTGGCCTTTAGGTGGTCGATTTTTTTTCTCTTTTAATTGGTAAGAGCCACATCCTATGGATGGAGATATATAACGTCATGTCAAAAGTCAATAAGCACCCTTTAATAATTAATAAATAATAATAACTAACTGTTAAGGATCTTATTTAAAATTTGAAATCAATGATTAACTTAGTGCATATGGTCTTGCCTGGTTGTGAAGTCAATGATTGAGTTACTACCTTTGGTGCTTGAAGTTGTTCAACTTATACACAATGAGATTTCAACGAGAATCACTATCCTATATTGACAATTGTAGGGGAATAAGGTGTCATGTTACTACCCCTGTGGTTTTAGCCCACAAAATTGGGTCTTCAACTTAAAATGCAATTAACTTTCAAACCGTAAAGAATTGTGTGGGGTAGTATTTATCATCGAAAAGATCTTTTCGAGGAGAAGCTTACTAGATTGATTAGGAGACAAAAAACCACGAATTTCCATTCCAAATTCGCTGACAAAGATCACGGTAGCTCCTTGTGCTGCTTGGGTTGACATCAATGACAACTGCCTATCAACAATCTCCCCCTTTGGCATTGATGGCAACACAAGTGCTTCCCCATTATCATAACTCCTCCTGACATCATGCTTCTAACCTTCCTAACGCTTTCACTCCCCCTTTGACATCAATGGCAAAGGGTAACTCCCCCTGACAACCTGCATCTCCTGTGGACCTGTAACCTACCTCAACTCCCCCTATCTACTTGACTAGATAAAAAAATAATCTAATGGCAACTCGAGAGTATCCCAAGTTTTTGGTGAAGATACTCGAAGGTTTCATGGGGTAATGGTTTGGTAAAGATGTCAACAATTTGTTCTTTGGTCCCAATCTATTCAACTTTTATGTTCTCTAACAAAATGCTACTTGATCGGAATGTGTTTCATTTTTGAATGCATCAGAAGATTCTTGGAGATATTGATGGTGTTGGTGTTATCACAGAGGTTTGGAATGGGCTCATCAAAGTTAACTTGAAGCTCTTGCAAGGTTTGTTTCATGTGGAGGACTTGCGTACAACACGCTGTTGCTACTATGTACTCTGATTCTGCTGTGGATAATGAGATTGAAGATTGCTTCTTGCTTAACCATGAAAAAAGACAAACACATAGATAGAAGGCTGCTCCATTAGTGCTCTTACGGTCATCAGCGCTTCCTGCCCAATCTGCATCAAAATAAGCTTCAATGGTTAGCTCATTTCCTTTAGGATACTATAGTCCATATTCTATTGTTCCCTTAAGATATCGAAAAATCCATTTTATCGCAATGACATGGGATTCCTTTGGTGCTGCTTGGAATCTTGCAACTTGCCCAACTACCTGCATCACATCTGGCCTAGAAGTGGATACATATAGACGACTACCAATCATAGATCTATACATCCTTTGATCAATATCTTTGGAAGAGTAATTTATGCTCAACTTGCAACCTGTCACCATTGGGGTGAGAATTGGCTTGCAATCTTCCATTTGAAATCTCTTCAACATTTATTTGATATATTTGGCTTCACAGATAAATATTCCCTTGTCTTGGTGAGACATTTGAAGTCCCAAAATGTATGTCAATTCACTAAATAGTGACATTTTGAACTCACTCTGCATATTTGCAACAAACTTTTTACTTAACTTGTCATCATCACTCCCAAAGATTATATCATCCACATACACATCAATAATCGTCAAACTATAATGTTCAATCCTTACACAAAGGTTACTATCCACACTTCCCTTCTTAAATCCTTGTTGTTGCAAATACTTGTCAAGGTGAGCATACCATGCTCGAGGAGCTTGTTTGAGACCATACAACGCCTTCTTTAATCTTCAAACATAATCTTTCTGTTTAGTGAGGACAAATCCTTCAGGTTGTTCTATATATACTTCTTCTTCTAATTCGCCATTTAGAAAAGTTGCTTTTACATTCATTTGATAAACTTTGATTTGTTTTGAACATTCATAAGCCAAAAACATCCTGATAGCTTCCATTCTGGCAACGAGAGCAAATGTCCCTTCGAAATTGATTCCTTCAACCTGTGCATATCCTTTGCAAACCAACCTTGCCCCATCCTTGGTAACCTGTCCATCCTCATTTAGCTTGTTCTTAAAAACCCATTTTGTTCCAATAACATTTTTATATTTTTGTCATGGGACCAATTCCCAAGTGTCATTCTTCTCAATTTGATCCAATTCTTCATTCATGGCAGCTAGCCAATGTTCATCTTGACTAGCTTCTTCAAAATTGTTTATTTATTTATTTTCTTTGAGTTTACATATGGAGTCTTTTTTTTTAATAATTTCTTTGATATATTTCCTCTCTATTTTTTTCATATATATATATATATTAGTTAAATGCCAAAAGGCCTAAATGGCGAAATTGGGAAAATAGAGAACTCCAAACTCTTGTAGCGAAACACTTCAATGACAACAAGGTTGATGACTTTTGATGGCCAAAGACCTGGATTGGAGAACGTGGCTCTGTGCAGCGGTTAAGTAGCTAGAGGATCGAACAACTCTGATACCGATGTAATGAACAAAGTTCGTATACGCAACAATAATCTTCAAAATACTTCGAAGACAAATACATCCATTGTAGGACATGTAATTGTGTGTGTGTGTGTCTATATATATATATATATATATATATAATAATTGATGGGATGATTACAATGAGGTTGAGGGCCTCTTATATACCCTAGGCAAGTGTCTCTTCACAACAGTTATGTCCTTAGGGACATACCTCTTCATTACTAGCTATTTAATTAATCCATAATTAGGATTATTATTGTTTACATTATTTTCTATTATTTTACTATAAATTATATTCATAACGCTTGTGCATTTGAGAACATGGGATACCAAATAAGTCCCACAATCCTTAGTTAGTTCAAAGTTAGTTCAACAAATTAGATTGTGACTTCAGCTAAAAATTCAAGTATAAAAATATTAAACAAATGAACTCATGAAAAGTTCAGAATCGCTTACGTGGTTGATAAACATTTGTTTGCAAGGCTTTTGTGGAAGGTATTGTGGCTCTAATCTTCAAAATACTTCGAAGACAAATACATCCATTGTAGGACATGTAATTGTGTGTGTATGTGTCTATATATATATATATAATAATTGATGGGATGATTACAATGAGGTTGAGGGCCTCTTATATACCCTAGGCAAGTGTCTCTTCACAACAGTTATGTCCTTAGGGACATACCTCTTCATTACTAGCTATTTAATTAATCCATAATTAGGATTATTATTGTTTACATTATTTTCTATTATTTTACTATAAATTATTTTCATAACGCCTGTGCATTTGAGAACATGGGATACCAAATAAGTCCCACCATCCTTAGTTAGTTCAAAGTTAGTTCAACAAATTAGATTGTGACTTCAGCTAAAAATTCAAGTATAAAAATATTAAACAAATGAACTCATGAAAAGTTCAGAATCGCTTACGTGGTTGATAAACATTTGTTTGCAAGGCTTTTGTGGAAGGTATTGTGGCTCTAATCAAAGCACTGATTTGTGGGTGTATTTCCAGCGACTCACTCTCAGTAGGTACCATGCACTCTAAGCACACATAAATGAATCCTTGACCTCCTCAATTTGATGTTCTCTTAATAGAGGATTGTAATGATATCTATTATTACTGATCTCCCAGATAGGCCCATACTTAGCTATTTCTATTATGCCCTCATCACCTCCTCCTAATACATACCCTCATAAATGTTACCCATGGCCATTTTTCCCCATCCACCAATCACAACACTTTAACAAGGCGCTCCCCAATCACAACCTTTGTTGCTTTGTGTTGCAAAATGTGTGCTAATTTTTTTTTCTTTTTGGTGTCTTTTCCATGTTTTTTTTGTGGGTCCATCACGATCGATTTCTTTTACCAATTGAAAATAGTTTTTCAAATTTGTGCTTAGAAAAGGAGAGATTGTAACATGAGGAAGTGAGTTGCAAATCTCATGATGGTAGGAAAAACAAGGTCCTTGCCCCTTCTGTTTTTCCTCATTAGGTTTAGTGCCCATGGGCCATCAATGGTTGTAGATCCATTCTTGTTTGCTTATATCCTCAAGCATGAAGTTTATGCAATATGCAACAAATGGGGTCTAAAATATGTTTTTGGATTTAGTCTTTAACATCTTATTAACAAGAAACATTTAGAGACATTTTCTGTGATGATTTGAAGAACATATGCCTTCACCATTGACATAACAATCTCATCCAAAAGTTGAAATAACAAGGCAAGGTATTATAGAAACGAAGAACATAAAGAAACCAAGGAAACTGGAAGGAGTTCCTTGTATTGAGTGAAAAGTGAGAAAGCAAAGGCTTTCTTATATAGATTACATTGGACTCGAGTCAATCCACTTTATGAATGTGGAATAGACTGAAATACACACTAAAGTGAAACAAGGCATAAAAAGCATAAAATAAACTAAAGTCCAATTGACTTTATTAATGCCCAAGTCTTGTACCTAACTAACCATAATAACATTTACTTTAATACCCTCCTTTAATGGCCAATCTATTAACTACATACCTGCAGGACTTGGAAATGTAGGCCAACTTGGCAGCGTCTAGGCCGACTTGATCTTGGAGGGAATTTCAACACTTTAAAGACAAACAAATTTTTCTTTACATGATACAATGTGCCCATAGGGTCTTCAATATATGACAATGACTCTTAAACCCTAGAAGCACTCAATGGGTGCTTGACCTATAAAATAAAAGGACTTGAGCATGAAACCCATGCTTCAATAATAATTTCTTTTCATTTTATATTTTACAAGAATACATTTCATACTTATGAAGACTGAACCTAGTTACACATTTTTCAACACTCCCTCTTAACTAGGGAGGTATTCATAAGAGGTACATGGTCATTCTCAATCTGAATTGATCTAATAAAAAGAGTTGGATTGGTAACCCATTTGTCTAGCGTCATATATAACCGACATTGTAACATAGCAATGCCTATACTAACAGCTCTATTTCTTGACAAGATCAAAGCACAATGTTGGTGAGACCAATGACTTATAGACACCATAATCATTGTCTCTCAAGGTACATACTCCACCCGGGTGTTCAACGAGTATGACCTTCGTTGGACTATTCTTATCTTGGGTAGCTAATCCTCAAAGAATAACGGTCCACGACTACACTTATCTTGAATGCCATACCACATTCTCAAAGAGTATCGAATGCTAGATGGTTACCTAATCCTCCATTCTTTCTTCCCAAGTGAAGGCAAGAGCGTAGTGTCTATCGCTCCCTCTCAATTAGGAACGATACATCAACCAAACCAACCTTGTCTCTCAAGTACACAAGCTTCTTGTTTGGAAGTGACTTTGTTAATATGTCAGCTACTTGCTCATTGGTGGAGATATACTGTAATTGCAACACACTGTTTTGCACTAGTTCTCAAATGTAGTGATACTTCTTGTTTATACGCTTCTTGTCTTTCCATGAAACACTCTATCCTCAGACAAACGTATACAATTGGTGTTATCACAAAGTATCACTGTAGGGTTCATCAGTCCTTCAAATAGGTCAGATAACAACTTCCTTAACCATACTGCTTCTCTGATTACTTCACAGGCTGCAACGTATTGAACCTCAACTCTACTTAAAGCAACTACGTCTTGCTTTCTGTTCATCCATGAGATCATGGAGGATCCCGAATTGAAACATTCTCTCGTGGTGTTCCTTCCATCTTGTTCACTACCTCCCTAGTCAGAGTCTGTATATCCAATCAGTTGGACATCATTCCTTCTATCATACTTCAAATAGTAGTGGAATCCTCGTATATATCTCAGAATATGTTTCGCTAGTACCCAATGATCATGCTTCGGCTCCACTTGGAATTGATTGAGAACATTTATTGCAAAACATATATCTGGTCGAGTATTCACCAAGTATATCAATGATCCAATAAGTTGCCTATACTTGGAAGGATCCATTGGATCAGATTCAGAACTTCTTAGTCTCTTCAAATTTGTGATCATCGGAGTAGTCATAGGTTTGCAATCCATCATGTCAAACTTTTTCAGCAACTTGATCACATATTTTCCTTGACCCAAATAAACTTCATCAGGGCCTTGCCAGACTTCTAGTCCCAGATAATAATACATCAACCCAAGATCCTTCATGTCAAATTCTATTGCTAGTTGCTTCTTGCAATCTTCAATTCGACCTTCTACACCTGTTAAGAGAAGATCATCTACATACAGAATAATGATAACAGGTTCTCCGTCTACCACCTTGATATAAAGGTTCAGATCTGCAAAACTTTTTGTGAAGCCTATTCTTTGAAGATGTGCATCCATTCTAGCATACCACGCCTTTGGTGCTTGCTTGATGCCATATAATGCTTTCTTTAATCTGCAAACATATGCCTTTCTATCTTTAACTTCGAACCCCAAGGGTTGTTCTATATAGACTTCTTCATCTATTGTGCCATTTAGAAATGCAGTCTTGACATCCATTTGGTGGATGTTCCATCCCATTGATGTTGCCAGAGAGACTAATGATCGAATTGTTGTATATCTTGATGTTGGAGAAAATGTCTCTTCATAGTCGATGCCTTCAAGTTGAGAGAAACCCCTAGCCAGAAATCTTGGTTTATACTTATCTATACTTCCATCAACCGCATGTTTGATCTTATAGATCCATTTGGAAGTAACCACGGATTTATCTTCGGGCCTAGGTACGATCTCCCAAACTCCATTCTTCATTATAGATTGATATTCTTCATTCATGGCATCCTTCCATTCTTGATTGTTTACAGCCTCATCAAAAGTGGATGGTTTTGCTTCTATTAGTTTTTTCATGTATGCAACATACCCAGAATATCTTTTGGGTTTCTTGCTTTCTCGAAATGATCTTTTTGCCGCCTCATGACCTTCTGCATCAAGTAGAGTAGATTTTGACCAATTAGGCCTTTTTCTTGTCTCAGGGATAACCACAGGTTGAACAGGCTCACTAGGACCTTCTTCTTCATGGTGTGATTCATCTTGTTCGTTATCTACTTCCTCCTCAAATACGGGAAGTTCTTCATCATCAGAGTCTATGGAAAGTTCCTTTGATTTCTTGAAAGTTATGCTTTCGTCAAATATGACATCACGCTTGACTTCGATGTGATGTCTTTCATGTAGATCCTATAAGCTTTTAATGAGTTACTGTACCCAACAAATGTTCCCCTCATTCCTGAAGGTTCCAACTTCTTTCTTTTGTCCTTGGGTACGTGGATATATATAGGACACCCAAAGATTGGAGATGATCTATAGATGGGTTCTTTCCAGTGAACACTTCTTCTGGAGTTTTGTTGTCTAGAGATCTATGGGGACTTCGATTCTGAATGTAGACAATGGTCTTCGTGGCTTCTCCCCACAGGAACTTAGGAAGATCCTGATCGTGTAATATTGCTTTACACTTTCTTCAATAGATCTATTCTTCTGTTCTGCAACTCCATTTTGCTCGAGATTGTATGGGACTATCAACTCCCTCTTAATCCCAGACTCCTTACATAATGCTATAATCTCTTTGGATGTATATTCTCCTCCATTATCAAATCTTAATATGTTGATTATTTTTCCTGTAAGGTTCTTGTTGGAAATACTGAGGGGGGGGGGTGAATCAGTATTTCTTTTTAATTGTTCTTTTTATCATGAAAACATATATGTATATGTGGAACACAGAAATAGATAGTTGGAATAAATGTTTTTATTAACACAAATAGTGCAATGAAACAAATACAATATATAAATGGTTGCAATCAGTTGCCAAACACGAAATTGGACTTTTGTGAGGCTCCAACCTCCAGAGCACCAACTTCGTTTTGCTAAGGCAATAGTTTTGCACTTAGGAGCACCAACTCCCAAGAATTCCAATCCTTTCAGTTCTAAGGCTCCAACCTCGTGGGCTCCAACCCTAACCTGGTAGAAACTATTTTGCTATAGTTCTCTGCTCCAAGCCTACTGAACTTTTGCTTCACTCCTGTTCTCTTGCTTCTCCTGGCTCTCCTGCCTCTACTGCCTTTGCTTGAACTTCGACTTCCTCTCACATTAATTATTTGCACACACTTCCTTGTTTTTTTCCTGTTTTTGTATCCCTGATGCCTCTGACTGTTTGTTTCCACTTCCCACTGACTCTTCAGCTTCTTCAACGCTCGCTTTAGCTTCCTCTCTGCTGGCTTGTCCTTTGGTTTCCCTCTTCTTCATGAATTTGGCTTTTCGGTTTCCTCTGTGCTGGATTCCCATTCGGCGTCCTGGCTTTTCGGTTGTTGTATGTTAAAAAACTGTAACAGAGCTATGTTTTTTAATGATAATAGGCATACACAGAGACTGTATTGTTTAACGGACATGCCACGTCCCAATCGCAATCGCAATTGGCTTTAGTTCAGCCTCCTGAACTATCGGGAGCATTTCTTAATGCATTTTTGCCTTCAAAACCCCACGCAAGGCAAATATTCAAATACACAGTGAATATGAGAGAAACCGACAAATACATTAAAGGGCAGACTTCAAATTTATTGCACCCTCATCTATACCTGCATTGGGTCCGCAGTGAAATCGCAATCGGTAGTCGCAATATATCGCTCAATCCCTTTATAACTTGCAATGGTCACTTCCGACATGGCAGACGGGATATAGCATTAAGTCAAGTGTAATGTTGCATCGAATCCGCAACATTCATCGCAATTGGCGCTTGCTCTTGGTGGAGGTTCGATGCGATATCGCTAATCGCTATCGGCGATTGCAATGGGCTGCTTAACACTTTATAACTCTCGCTCCCAAAGTGCCGATGCGATATACGTCGACAATCGCAAATCGCAAAGGTTCAGGTCTAGACTAGTGTTTTCAAAACCATTTTTAAAAAGCGGTTACCGGTCTAACTAGCCGGTTAGCAAGGCCGCCAGTCTAAACCGGCCAAAAAACCTGGTTGGAAAGGCCATTTCGCCATTTTTTTCCCTAACCGGTGAAAACCGGCTGGTTTAGGACGGAATCGGCCGGTTTGTATCAAACCGGCCAGTTCTGTCCTAAACCGGCTGGTTTTAGGCACGCCCACCGTAAAGTTAAAAAAGCATATTTTTCACTGTGTTTCAGGGGTTTTGGGGGGAAACTAAGGGTGTTTCAACCCTAACAATGTTGGCAATTAATGGTAATGTTAAATTCTTAAAGTAAAAGTGACATTTCCTTTAATTTTCATTTTCTTCCTTTTACTTAAATTTTTAACATTACCATGAAATGACTCAGGATGTTTGAGAGTGGTTTCGACCTCATTGGATTTCATATGGAGAAACAAGAATTTTAGATTTCACTCAAAATTCAGCAGACTTAATGGTTTTCAGGATTTCATGGTTTGGGGGTAAACAATATATGCAATCGGAGCTCCAAATGATGAGCAAAACTCCTGATCTAGATCCCATTGTGTTGGACGATATTGATCCAACATCAGAATGGGTGGAGGAGACTGAAGAACCTGTGTTTGAGGCTGATTTTGATATCGACATGGCTTTAGCGGGGGATGATGCAGACTATGTGGTGGCATTAGAACTAGGATCAGTAGCGGCATCAAGGAAAGGCAAAGAACTAATGGAAGGCACTAGTCATGTAGGTTGACAAACTCGTGCTTCCATTAGGTCCACTTCTATTGTCATTGGTGGCATTGATACTGAGGTTGCAGATCAGGTTGAGGCATCCTCAGACTCTGAACCAGATGATGTCTATGTAGCTCCTGATGATGATCCTGTGTCTAGTAGTGGTGATGAATTTGATGATTGATCATGTGTACACTGTAGACTTGTAGTAGGCCAATGGCCTCATAGCTTGCAACATTGTTTTTGGACTTTATAGGCCATTTAGAGCCTCATTTCTTATGTATTTTGCTATTTTGTTGATGATATATATTGTACTCGGTGCCATTTTGATATATTCACCTTTAGATGGTATATAAATGAGAAAACTTTGCATATTTTGTCTCTATTGGCTTGGAATCATGGTTTTACATCTTAAAAATAGTTTTGTTTCATTAAAAATTAATTATTTAATGTATTTTTTTAAAACTGGTTCGTTTAGACGAAACCAGTCCCGGTTAGACCGGTTCCGGTCGGTAAATCGGTTCATTAGGTGGACCGGTCCGATCACCGGTTCCGGCTTTAAAAACATTGGTCTAGACCTTAACGTAGACCACTCACTTATAGCGATGCGATAATATGCGCCGGACCCAATAAGACTCAACACTCCTGTACATAAAATTTCAAGTTCGCTTTCCCGAATCTGCTAAGTGTTTAGCGTGATTTCTCTGTGTAAAAGGCATTCGGCGACAAACAAGTAAATACACAGGAGTGATGCTATATGGGTTCTACGAACCCGATAGCATTAAAAATTTGCCTTCGATAGTGTATTTGCAATACACCCAAGTCTTCCGCCTCCGATAGAGTATTCTTTGGCATTCTTGCTCCGATAGCTCTATCTGCTTCCTTCGATGGCTTCGATAGCTCTGATTGCTTCCTCCAATGGCTTTGTCTGCTCTTTGCTTTGTTTGCTCCTCTGATGGCTCTGTCTACTCTTGGCTCCTCTGATAGCTCTGTTTGCTCCTCTGATGGCTCTGTTTGCTCCTCTTGGCTCCTCGAATATTGCCATATTGACATCAATGACAATCTATGTCAACAATTCTCTACTTTAGCTTTGAATTCTTAAAATTTTGAAACTATTTCGTCCTTGGTTTTCATTAAGTAAACCCAGGTTTTTCTTGAATGATCATCAATGAATGTGACATAATACAGATGACCTCCAAGAGATTTAGGATTCATAAGGCCACATACATTTGAATGAATGAGATCCAAGATTTCTTTTGACCATGAAGCACTACGTCCAAATGGTCTCTTGGTATTCTTGCCCAACACACATCCCTTACAAACTCCTTCATGATCTTCCTTTAGATTTGGAATTCCGTCTATAATGGAACTTAGAGTTGGAAGGAGTTTGAAATGTAGATGACCAAATATTCTATGCCATAGTTCACATGGGCCAATTTAAATGTGAACTAGGGCTTGGGCCAGATGAGACATTAGTCTGTAAAGTCTTCCTTCTTGAATGCCAATGACTTTAGTTTGATCTATACTTGAGTCTTTACTCCATACGACGACCTTACGATCAATGAAAGCTACTTTATCTCCCTTTTCTTCTAGACTTGAAATGGAAAGTAAATTTTTGTGCAAACCTGGGACAAGTAGAATGTTTCCGAGGTGAATGTTGCTTCCTTCTTCCAGCTTTATGGAGGTTGATCCAATACCTTTCACAGGATAGCTCTTTTTATCTCCAAGTTCCACTGAATAAGTGGATTTTCCTTTTGATACGGTCTTCAATTGATTGGAGTGGCCAGTCATGTGCCTTGATGCGCCACTATCAATTACCCAAATGTCTTCATCTTGGAATGTTCCAGAGAGAGCCGAGAAAAGACCTTCATCATTTTCTTTGATTAATACCTTCTTTGTAGAAAATAAGAAACTCCATGCATCCTTTATACTTTTCTTGAGATGGCTTGCAATCTTCTTGATGAACTTCTTCACTGTAGAGGAGATCTTCATGATGCCCTTAGATGACCTTACCTTTGATACCATGTTGAGAATTCAATAGGGTAGTGAATATGTTAATTCTCTTTAACTTGATAACTATTTGTGTTACCTTTTACCTTATTAGCTTTGTTCCTTATTATTATATTGTGAGATACATCAAACAACTACCAAAACAATAAGAATAGTGACACAGTATATAGGTTGCAAGCCAGGGCCAAAACCCCTCCTCTTGAGGGGAAAACCCTTAAATCTTTTCTCTTCTTATAGATCCTTCAATTGATGAATACCATGACCTAGAGACTCAGACAAATACCCTCCAAGATCAAGATCAACTCGGCCTCCTTCTGCAAGATCTTTGACCTCCTATTTCTGATCTGAATTTTTGTTCCCCGGCAACTGCTGCTGCTCCTCAAGAAGACTTCGATCTTCTTCGTATGGCCTCCTTTCCTCTTCGCTTGCCTTTCCTTGAATCTTAGGGCTAGTGAGACACCCTAAGACACCTTCGCTTTACTTCTTTTCTCTCTTGTCTCCAAGATCGAACCAAAGATGTCCCCAGTGCAAAAACCCTAGCTTCGACTTTCACGTGGGAGAGAGAGACTTAACCCAAGCACTTCGACTTCCTTTTCTTCCTCTTCGTCCTTTTTTGACCTCTTTTAGCCTTCTTCTTTGCATAGAAAGAGATGTGTGTGAGTGTGTCTAATGGAGGACGAGTTCCTCTCTCTATATAGGCTTCTTCAAGGGTAGAAGTGGCTCTTCATGTAGGCCGACTTGGTAGCTTCTAGGCCAACTTGATCTTGGAGGGAATTTCGACACTTTAAAGACAAAAACATTTTTTTCTTTACATGTTACAATGTGCCCATAGGGTCTTCAATATATGAAAATGACTCTAAACCCTAGAAGCACCCAATGGGTGCTGACCTATAAAATAAAAGCACTTGAGCATGAAACCCATGCTTCAATAATAGTTTCTTTTCATTTTATATTTTACAAGAATACATTTCATACTTATGAAGACCGAACCTAGTTACACATTTTTCAACACCTAAGGTCTTTGCTTCTGCTGTATAGAGTGCCAAAGTCAAGTGTCCCTTTCACATATCTCAGCACTTGCTTCACTATTGTACAGTGCTCTACATTTGGCGTCGCCATGAATCTGGAAATAAAGCTCCCAGCGAAATTAAAATAAGGTGTAGTGGCTGTAAGATATATGAAGTTACCCACTAGTTGCTTGTATACTGATTCATTAACTGTCTTATAGTCAGTTTTGGCTGAAAATTTCAAACCTTTATCCATGGGTGTAGACGAGATTTTGCGATATGTCACCTATTTGCAATGAACGTTGAGTGGGCTAAGGGTTAGATAACATAAAGATAATGGTAAATTTATTGATGTCCTTTTGACAATATATTTTTGGACAAGAGGTCCTCTTAAAACATTTCCAAATTATAGCCTTACAATGATAAAATACATGCACAAAAATACCAGGCATGCATTAAATATTTGTTTATTTAACAAAACACTGGTAAAACAAAATACATGACCACAAAATTTGGGACTAAAAAATAAAATCACGCAAGGCATTCTGGCTGACCTAGGTATCCATTAGATCTCAGGAAAAGAGCAACAAAGCATCTCCAAAGCTTGGATATCATATTGAGGATATGGGCCACTGACCAATTACAGTTAGATGCACATCGCATCCAAGGTTGACGAGAGTTTGGTTGGTTGATAGGCTTGTTCGCGTATAAGTATTGAATTCATATAGTGATTCCAATTGTGGTTAGAGCCATGTTTTATGAGCTCTAGCGTTAGATTACATACCCCTAACCCTAACAATCATTGTGGCCTAATTAATAGCCCATAAATGTTGATTAATAAATGTCATTAATGACTACTAGTAGGGGACCACTACGTGAAGAGTGACCTCTTCATGAATAAGCACCAGTGTGGGTTATAACTTATAACCACCAAAAAATGTGAGATATAAATGATATTAATACCACTAAGTCAAGCGTAACCACCATTAAACCAACATGTTTCTCTTTCTTTTGCATATGCTACTTCTAGATAAATCTCTCCCTGTGTGTGTGTGTGTGTGTATATATATATATAGATAATGTTTGTTACTGTTTCATTACTTTTTGGTTAGTTGTATATCTTATTTCAGTGTGTTAATATAACTTTTCTGTTTATCAGGAAACTTCATCTTGCTTTATTCTTCAACTTTCAGAGGAATATGCTCCTTATAAAGACTTTGTTCAGCCAATACAGCTTGCTATTTATGAGCTTAAATTTGGTGTGTCATTGGCAGTGACAGCCTTCCACCAAAAGAGGTTTTGTAGCAGAGTTAGAGTAAATAATGTGGACAACATAGTGGTGAGCCCCAGAACACAATCCTTTTATTGTTATTGTTATTCTTTTTACTGTGCTCCTGAACTATTTTTCTATTCTGATTTGCAGGAGGTTCTTGGCTTATTAATGGGGTTTCCAAGTGGATTTAAAATGTTTCGCCCTTTAACTGGTAGTGATAACAAGAAGCCAGAAATTGAATATGCTAGTGATTGTGGACAAGAATGGATGTTGGATGAAAAATTGTTGAAGTGCTTATCTGCAGTAATGGTATCTGGTGGTGCTGATAAGGAGGTCTGTTCTGGTTTCTTTAAATTTGACATATAGCATAGTGTTGATTTAATCCCATGGTTTTTAGTTAAATCAGTGGGTAAGCGGCATACCCACACATCCTGGATGGATTTAGAAGGACATTGTGATGTTTGTATTCAGGTTGTAGAGTTGCAGTTAAAGGTAACAATTCTGCGTGTTTGTCTTCTGCGTACTGGCAGTAGCATATTGCAATCCCTTGTTATGAATGATTCTTCAGTGCAGGTGAGGCCTTGCATAAGGTCATTCTGATAGGATTGTTCTGCTGTGTCAAGAAGATGTCTCTGTATCTGTCCATAGAACCACCATTTTTTCTATTAATAGGTCCAGTACTGATTAATGTTTTCATTGGCTTCAGCTGTTGAATACCATATTTGCCTCTTTGACGGCTTTATGGTTGGAAATGAAGGAGAGAGTGAAAGGCAAAGCTGATCATGAAGCAGAAGCATACCGGTTTAAGCCTCGCAGTTGTAAGATTGATGATGATTTAGAAACAGATGAGCTCACTTTCAGCAAGTTATTTCCAAAAGAAAATTGGGTATCTGAATGGGAGGATATTTTGTCAGAGTCAGTTGCTGACCAGGACCATGTATGATTTTGCTTTCATAACCTTTATTTTTAAAGCTTTTTGTTTGCTTTTGATTACATTTCTTTTGTTTCTATTACATGTTTCTAATGGATTACAAAGTGGATTGTTAAGGATATTTCTTCATGTTTTCAGGCCAAGTTTCCAGGACAGGGACATGAACAGCTTGAGGATGTGTGGGCATCCCTTGAGGAACCACTTTTGCAGGATGTGGTTAGAATTCATAGTCAGTTGTTTGGATCTACGAATATTCTGCAATATGTGAGTGGCCTTTAGACCAGATAATATCTGAAGAATTGCAATCAGAAAAATAAGTTTTATACATTATATGCTTAATTCTGCAGGATGTACTACAAGCAAGATGCTTGTTATGGTGAGTGAATTATCAATAATCAATGCCTGTATAAAATGAGTGATTTGGTCCATTTCAAGCATGCAAATGTTCTGATCATCAGCTCTTAGTTGAATGCCTTTTCTTTTTTCCAAGGAAAACCTTATGGGGAAACTCTTGGTCACTTCTCTGCATTCATGGATGGTACCAATTGTAAATGCGTCAGTAGTGATTATGGTCCCTGACCTAGAATGGACATTGAAGGAGGCACACAAAAAACTGGTGAGGGGGGTTCATCCTGATACCTCCTACGTTGAGCTCAAAGCAGTCAACCACTTGAGCTAGTCCACTGGGCTAGCTGAATATCTTTTTTGCACAACATTAAATTTAAGTTTTCCCTACAATCATGATCATGGTGATCTTATTTCCTTTAAAATGTATACTTTTTACAAACAATTTTGTTTGATAATTACAAATGTCCAATATAGATAGGATAGAGTTGAGAAATCCAGTTAGGATAAATTATAATTGTTATATCATTGAATCATGATTGATACAAGTGTTCATGACATTATGAATACTATTGAATGGTCACAACCCCCAGGGACTTTGTTTTATTCATTATTATTGATATTTATTATATATTTTTATGTGTTATTTATATTAATTATGTTCAGTACCATTGACGTGAGAAGTTGCTTCATCCTTGAAGCACAATGAAGGACAGAGGTTAGGCATCAATTCATCATGAAGTTGGGAAGCTCAATTCCTTGAGCAATTAGAGGGATGTCATACATACTACATGGGTTTTTGAAATTGTGATTAAAAGATTGTTAATTTTTCAATGTTCTATGCAGTGTTGATAATATCGCCGATATTTCGGCGATATTCGTAAATATCGCGCGATTTTGGTGAAAACGAAATTTCCGCTGGAAAATAGCGCGATATTTTCATGTTTTTAAATTCTCGCGAGATTTCCGAAATTTCGGCGATATTTTCATAAATATCGCGCTACGACTGTAAATATCGCGGGTTAGGTTTAATCGGGTTATAAAATGGTTATAGTGTTTTGCTTTTCCCGTCACTTTGTTAATGTTTTCGTGCGAGCTGGAGAGAGACGGAACCGGTGGCGGTCGGTGCTGCGAAGGAGGGTTTACCCGGTGCAATCGTCCGAGTCCCGACGTCTTCACTGTTCAATAATACAACCGTCAACGCAATGCTGCAGCTTGAAACACATTATATTGGTAATATGATATATCTATTGAGAAGCATAACCAGAACATACAAATAGCGTGGAGTTTTCTTTATCTTTTGAGTTACAAAGACCAATAATTTATTCTTGTTCATATATCTCTAATACTCTAAGACTATAAGTATGCCGAGACAGAGTGAGCTACTATAGGATCATCGAGATCCTTCTCACCACAATGATGCTTAGATTGTGACTGTCTATAGAGCATGTCGAGAGTGTATCACAAAGATCCTCATAATTATGCCAATGATGTGTGATGTTATTTTAATTTTTGTTTGAGTCCTTGATTGGACAATTATCAAGGATGTGTGATGTTATTTTAATTTTTGTTTGAGTCCTTGATTGGACAATTATCAATTTATCACTATCAGGGATCAGCAGGATTTGGTATCGCCTTTGAAGTTTGATGTATCATTTCTATTTGACATCATATATATCAGTGTTTTCTTCATATTTATGTGCCAATGTGTTTAGTTCATGTTGTTATTGCTTTATATGTTTAGAAATCTGAAAAAAAATGAATATATTATGCATTTTTTATGCTTGCCGATATTTGCCGATATTTTGCCGATATTTTCGCCGATATTTCCGATAAGATATTTTCCGGACCCTCGCCGATATTTTCCCGATATCGATATTATCAACACTGGTTCTATGCTGTAACAATCACTTAACAAATTCTTCTTTCAATAGCAATCACTTTTCAGTTTCTTTTTCAATCACCCAATAACAGTCAGCAATTGTAGATGAACAATAAACCATATGCACAATAGAAGACAGCCAAGGTCAATAGAAACCTAGAGATTTTTGGTCAAAGACTAGGGGAAAACCCTGCAAGGGGGAAAACCCTAACCAGATTCTTTGTCTATTAGATGTTCATCAAATGTTCAGCAGATACATAGTCCAAGTACATCAACAACTAGTCAAAGGTCAAAGCCTTGACCAACCAAGTCGACCAATCAATATCCAATCAACTATGAGCATAAAATTCAAATATGGTCAAATACCAGTTCTTTAATTATTCAGTCAAAGTCAACAGTAGTCAATGCAGCCCTAACCGGTCCACAGTGAACGGTCAAATCAGCTCCAAAAGGTTTGGTCAACCAGTCAAAGAATGCAGCCTCTTTTGGTCAGTCAAAATTGGTCAAAACAGTGAAAAAATTCTGCCCACAAAATTCTGGTCAAAGTCAAAGTCAACCTGTGGAAACCCTAGCTGTACATCTGCGGTCAATGCTGGTCAAAATGCCCAGAAAATTTCAGTCAAAATACCAGCCAGCTCGGCCTTCCAACACAGGTCCAAAACTGGTCAAACAAAGTCAAACTCCTCAAGTCAACACTGGCCAAGCAGTCCCAAAACAGAAGGTCATTGCAGTCAAATCTTATTGCTTCTCTCCTTCACACGTGTGAACTTGGACCCTGCAATTTCAGACCAGATCGAACCAAGCGAAGAAGAAATGATGTGTGGTCTGATGCCTTCAAGTGATGCCAAGTGAGGTATTTATTTGTCGTTGAGGAGGTCGAATTCCTTCTTTAGGCCGACTTGTACTTTTTGTGGGGTCTCCTTAGGGTTTGTAGGGCTTCTCAAAGGAGGGAATTGCTCTCTAAGCTGCCAATTTTCAACAAAGATGACGCCGAAAAAGTAATGCAACATGGTGTTGATTTTTGGTAGCATTGGATGTGCTCTAGCCATGAAAATTGGAGAGGCTAAGGCACATGAGATCTCCAAGAGCCAAAAATCGTTTGGGGAAATTCCACCCGGATGGAGAGATATTAAAATAATTAATATTTTTAATGAGACCCTAAGTCTAAACTTAGGAAAATCAAAATACGAATGTGTATTAATATAATATGGGTGAGAAAGTTCTAAATAACGAGGATCAAGCCAAATCTAATCTTAGCTGTTGATTAGGGACTTCATTTCAGCCGTTGAATCGTCAACAGAAAAAGTATAAGAGGAGGCTTGAGGATCAGTTGGAGACACACCATGTTGATCAAGAATTCGATTTTCTGGGATAGGGTTTGTTGAGAATTCGAGTTAGTGATTTGTTGCACCGAGGGGCAATTTGGCAGAAGGCCAAGAATACATATCAGAGAGGCAGAGAGAGTGCCAAAGAGACAACGCAGAGCCTTGGAAGGTTAACGCAGAGCTAACCAGGACCGACGTAAAGGTTGAGGAGGCTTGCGCAGAGGACACAGAGGGCCAAGTGGCTGACGCAGATGAAGCAGAGGTTGACGCAAAGGGCTGCAGAGTTGATGCTGGGTTGAGGAGGCAACGCTGAGGAATTTTTGTGGGGTAGACTGAGAGATGGTTAGCTGACGCAGAGTCGTAGTAGGTGATGCAGTCTTTGGAGGGTGACGTAGTTCCTGAGGTTAGCTTGGAGCAGGTTTCGTTGTGTAGCTAAGTGAGAAGTTGAAGTCACTGTGAGCCTATTCATCCGATTTCTGATTAGCCAGAATATTTGTCTCTGAAGAAAGGTACTTCTGCCCTAGAAAATCTCTGAAGGGTGAGCCATTTTTGGCACCCTAGTTGTATTCAGAAAACTGCATAATAATAAAATCTTCCTATCTGCCGCACCATTTTTCCGCATTGGGTTTTTCCGGGGACGATTTTCCAAAAACAACGGTGTCCCTTGTGTTGTCTCAGTTTATTTCAGTTGTTGATTTGTATATGTGTGAAGGCTGCATTTGTGTTTATTTGGTATTTATATTAATAAATACCTTGTTAATGGAAAGAATAAGTAGGAGATAATAAACCAGATAATGCAGTAGAGATTTCTGATGTGTCAGATTTAGAAATTTCCACATGGTACCAGAACATTGCAGATCACAGGAGGACTGAAGACACCATCAAAAATCTGAAATTTGCAGCAAAAGTAGCTGTCCTGAGAGACAACATTGTTCTTGGGAAGAGGCAGCAAGAGAAGAAGTGATGCAGAGCCTGCGTCATCATTTCGAGCCAAGGAAAGGGCCAATGCAGAGGCAGAGAGAGGTAGAAGAGGCTCATGAAGAGCCACGTCATCCTGGTCAGCAAGGTAGGATTGACACAGTTGGCCGGAGGGGCAAATTCAACCTTTGCTGGGATTGCATAGAGCTTGAAGGGCTTAGTTTCTTCAGTTGCCGGGGCTTGGGGAGCTATGGGCAAATTGTAATTTGAGGAGTTGGTGGGACGTTCTTTCTGCCATAGAAGAATAGTGTCTAAGGAGAGAGAACCAAGGTAGAGGGAATCACTACCTCGACAAATTTCTAGCCAAGGAATCCAAATTCGTGTTGTAGCTGCAAAGGAGGATTGGAGAGGAGTAGTTTGACAGTTGGCAAGAGGATTTCCAGGAGGGAAGTCGAGACTCAGAGGGAGTCTAGAAGAGGAGCAGAGATGGTAGTCAATGGATTGAGGGATTATGACAGATTGGACGAAGCTTCAAATTTTGTCATCTGGAAGGCCAGGATCTGGCAATCTTGCATAGACATGGCATCAAGGACTAAGCCTTGAAAACCGTAGCTATCCCAGTTGACCCGAATGCTAATGAGAAGTATGAGGAGGTCGAGGGGAAGGCAAAATGCTTGATCCTAAACGGGGTCAAAGATCATGTCATACTTAGTGTTTTAAAAACCGGCTGGTCTGAACAGGTAACCGGTCAAATCGGTCGGTTAGCAAGCCCACTAGGTCAAGCCTCCAGAAAAACTTGGTTTGACCCACCATTTCACCTGGAATTTGCCCTAACCGGTCCTAACCGGACGATTTAGGACGGAACCGGCCGGTTTGTGGTCAAAGCGGCTAGTTTGTTGCAACGACTGCGGTGGACATACGCAACACTGTTTTCCAAATTTTTAGGGTGTTTTGGAGGGAAAGTAAGGGTTCTTTCCCTCCAAAAACACCCTCTCCAAGCCTTTAAAAGACCCTTCTCCCTCTCATTTGCCTCACACATCTCATTTGGAGTATTTGTGAGTTTGATTGGGAGCTTGGAGAGTGTTGAGTTTTTGTTGGAGTAGTGGAACAACATAGAGTTTAAGCTAAGTAGTAGTCATCATGCCTACAAAAGCCAAAGATACTACATGGACTCATTGTGATATGATTGATGGCAAAATGATCTGCAAATATTGCCAAAAGTCTATTGAAGGAGGGGGTATTAACAGGTTCGAACAACACTTGGCTGGGATAGGAGGCCATGTAAAGCCACTTGGAGTAGCAAATGAAGTAATAGGGCATATTAGGGCAGAATACCTTCAGAAGTTTGAGACTCAAGTCACTGAACCAATAGAGAAGTTTGTGACTGCAAAGTTTGTGAGTCGAGACTCAACCAACTGAGTTTGATCATGATGACTCATGAGAAGTTTCAAGTGATAATGTTGATCACTATTATCATATATGTAGACTTGTAGTAGGCCACTAGCCCCATAGTTTGTAGGCTTTGTTTTTTCACTCTAGAGGCCATTTAGAGCCTCATTGCTTATGAATTTTGTCGATGATATGTATTTCGCTCGATGCGATTTTGATATATTCACCTTTACATGGTATATAAATGAGCAATCTTTGCATATTTTGTCTCTATTGGCTTGGAATCATGGTTTTAAATCTTGAAAATAGTTTTTTTCACTTAAAATTAATTATTTAATGTATTTTTTTTAATACCGGTTCGTTTAGACCTGACCAGTCCCGATTCGAAACCTGGTTCATTAGGTGGACCTGTCCGGTCACCAGTTCCAGTTTTTAAAACATTGGTCATACCACATAGTGCTAATAAGAACACAACAATGGAGATGTGGGAGGCGCTGACCACCTTATACTAGGGATCTTTCGTGTAGCGGAAGATGCTATTGGAGAATCAGTTGCGGTCATATCAAATGCAAAAGGGAGAGCAGATAGATCCATTCCTTCGTAGGTTGTAGGAAATTCATGACCAACTTACTTCCTTGGGGTCTACACTGGATCCAGAGTTTATGTTCAAGACTGCCCTGAATGCAGTCTCCGAGGAGTGGGAGACATTTGTCCAAAGTATTTTGGGCAGGGCTACTCTTCCCAGTTGGGAGGAGATGTGGGCAGCTCTTCGCTAGGAAGAGATCAGGAGGATGACCAAGGCAGGGAGTAGTGGCGAGGGAGGTCAAATCAAGAAAGAGGAGGAGGAGGATGTGGCTCTAGCATTTGCAGGACATCAAGGGAAATGGAAGAAAAAGGACATCTCCAAGGTTATGTGCTTCCATTGTGGGGAGCTAGGACATTATGCATCCCAGTGTCCCAGGAAGAAAAACAAGGGAGAAGTTTCCGATTCAAATGCAACTCCAGCTAAGGCTGAGAAAGAGGTCAAGACTGACGACGATTGTGCCATAAGTGCTCATGCACCTCTAGAGAAGAGGTGGGGTGACATCGAGTTGTAGCCAGGAGGACTACATACTAAGGGCAGGATCCTTGAGGTGCCCAAACTCTTGGATCACATCCGGCTATGGGAGCCCTTAACACAGTAGCATGATGACAGGTGTCAGATGGATCAGCGTGTAGTGGAGCAGCAAGGCAGTGCTTGAGTGCATAAATCCGAGGCAACGCAGTGGAGGTTACAACAATGTGAGAGGCACAAAGGTGTATGCAGCAGCGCAGTAGCAACAAAGGGAGCACATGATAGCAGTAGAGGCAGCTTCAGTATCACGAGGCTTCTAGACTGACCGAGATGTCAGCATTTGGGAGAGGTCAGTTACTTCTCGGTAATTGAGTAGCCGTGCAGTAGTTAGCAGTGGCAGTGTTAGGGGCAACATATTGAGAGGGAGATGCAGTAAAGATGTAGCAGTGGCAGTGGCAGTGTCATGGGCAACAGTATAGGAAGTAGCAGTGCAGGGGATGTGAGGCAACGGACCAAGCAGCAACAGAAGTACCGATGCGGAAGATAAGTGTGATGTTTTCTATAGTGAAGCATTGTTAGAGCACATTCCTCACTAAGAGGGAGTGTTGATTTTTGGTAGCATCGAATGTGGTCTAGCCATGAAAATTGGTGGAGAGGCTAAGGCACATGAGATCTCTAAGACCCATAAATCATTTGGGGAAATTCCACTCGGATGGAGAGATATTAAAATAATTAATATTTTTAATGAGACCCTAAGTATAAACTTAGGAAAATTAAAATATTAATGTGTATTAATATAATATGGGTGAGAAAGTTCTAAATAATGAGGATCAAGCCAAATCTAATCGTAGCCGTTGATTAGGGACTTAATCTCGACTATTGAATCGTTAACAGGAAAAGTATAAGAGGAGGCTTGAGGGTCCATATGAGACACCAAGTTGATTAGGAATTCGATTTTCTGGGGCAGGGTTTGCTGAGAAATCGAGTTAGTGACCTGCTGCAGTGAGCGATAGTTTGGTAGAAGGCCGAGAATACATAGGAGAGAGGCATATAGAGTGCCAGAGAGACAACACAAAGCCTTGGAAGGCTGGCGCAAAGGCAACTAGGACTGACGCAGAGGCTGAGGAGGACAACGCAGAGGACGCAGAGGGCTAAGAGGCTGATGCAAAGGCAGCACAAGGTTGACACAGGCAGCGCAGAGGATTGGAGAGTTGACGCTGGGCTAATGATGCAACGCTGAGGAATTTTCGTGGGGCAGACTGAGAGCTAGTTAGCTGACGCAGAGCCATAGAGGGTGACGCAGTCTTTGGAGGGTGGCAGAGTTCCTGAGGGTAGCTTGGAGTAGCTTTCGCTATCCAGCTAAGGGAGCAATCGAAGTTGTTGAAAAATACCAAGAGGGGGGGGTGAATCAATATTCCTTAGCAATTAGCACTTTTAAATCTTTTCAGAGCATTAGTTAATCTTCAATTATTATTAATGTTTATGCAGTAATAACAGTGAATAAAAGAACACAAGAGGCACAAAAATTTTAGGTGGAAAACCCCCTTTGGGTCAAAAACCACCGAACGTTTTTCTAATAAATTCTTTAATCTTCAGCTCCAATTGAAATGAAAGTAACAACTTCCTAGAATTCTATAGAATCATTCTTCTCCAGCTCTCGCTAGAAGGACGCCCCAATGCCCTAGTTTCTTTAGTAATCAACTGAATGGATGCCCCAACACCCTAGACCAACCTTACCCCCCTGAAGTGTTCACAGGCTCCAACCTATAGGCGACTTCATGCACCTGCCTAACACCTCCCTGCCACCCTATAATGACTGAAATGAGGCAAGAGTGTGGATTCCCGTACCAGGGACAATGATCCACAATACACTATGATTTACAATGACTTTGACCGAACACCCAATCACACTATGACCTACAACCCAACCATGACATCATCCCAACAAAGACTCCTATACCTCCCAAACAATGCCTTTTTGACTCTAGGCAGATTGATTCTTTTGCAATAATGACTCTTCCAATTGGTGTAGGACGAGAACAATTGAGAATGCGGGTCTTGTATATATAGCCAAGTAAGTACCCTTTCACTAACAGGCATTTCTCTAATACATGCCTTTTCATTATTAACTAACTAACCATTAGTTAATTTTCTTATTATTTATTATTATATTTATATTATTATAATTTATGATTATTATTTATTATCTATGTATTATCTATTTTTACATAATTTATGTTCATAACATTGTGTTCTCCCTGGGTAGGAGTGGCTAATAAACAATCCTCTTAGGTGTTCCCAACCCCCAAGGTGAAAGACAGGTCCTTAGTAAATCACCAATCATAGGTGTCCTGTGAATAATGATGGAATAAAGGGGGGAACAAGCAGTTTCAGGACCATATGCCATGGTCAAAGGGGTAACAATAATGAGGAAATCCACATTTTGGGCTTACAATTGTGAGGAGGGAGCAATCGTGTATGCATGAGTTACCCTGACCTTTGTTTTTCCACCCCTCTTATTACTTTTTTCTTTTTCTTGATTTTTCTTTGTATTACTGTTCGAAGCTCTAGGAAATGAGACCATGCTGTGAATGATTTGTAGTAGTGGTTACCCCCTTAGTGGTGGGGTAGTTCATCGTCCACCAAGGATTGGGACATGCAAGGGTTCCTTTTATGATATGATGGGGCAACATTGGTGCTAGCTACCGGGTAATGACCGTAATTATAAAGGGTAGAGCTCATGATCGACTGTTGCCCACATGCTAATATTAATGTCTTGACTATATTTTGCATTTTATAATTTTATTTTTCATTTGTTTCTTGTTTGTGGCCATGATATGCTTTTTACTTTTCCTTTCGCTGCATCAACCTCTTGTGGCAAAGTTTCCAGGCGTGATCTATATGTGGACAAGGGAATGTTATGTGCTAAAAGTTTGTGAACCCATGGTCATGTAGACCCAGAGATGGGAGGTGGAGTATAGGGTTCATAATGTATGGAGTGAAGTGATAAGTATGGAATGGGGAAAACAAGACCACACAATTTCATTCGGGCTTTCCCAAGTAGGGCCCTTCCTAAAGATGTGGACCATTAGGGGAGGTCTCACTAGACTAGGATTGAAAATGAACCCCCCATTTACGGTGAGAGAACAAAACCATGGTCAAAATGCTTCCTTCTTCTAAGTCACCCAATAATCCATGCCAAATGCCCAAATGAGAAACTAGCATAACCACCCGATTGCATAATGAATAACATACCTTTTGCAGTGGATTTCCCACCTTCTAACATGTGCTATTGAAAAATGGGCAACGAAACATATGGTTGATGCAAGTTACAAGGATAAGATGGTACATCACTCGACTACCAAGTGGCTGTCAGGGGTTGCTAGCTGCCGGTTGGAAGAAGATGATTAAGAGAAAAATTCTCCTAGTGCCTTGACCTTGGGTGTTGGAGTCTACAGTATTTCTAACTTAGGAGAAAAGTACTAAACCCGAACAAGGAGTAAGGGAATTATGAAACCCTACATTTTAAATCCTAGCTATCATTTTTATGAGGGAGCAAAGACAATGAGGAGTGCTAGTTGAAAGATTCACTCATGGGATTGAGATAAAAATTCTATAGTGTGTAATGCATGCAATACTATTGCTAGGATTCTAGAGAATAATTTTCAATAATGATGACGACATAGAAACCCTAGACAATTATCCATTCCATACAATAACCCCAAGCTATAAAAGATACATCAAATACAAGACACACTTACAATATAGGATGCGTGAATTAATCCTTTATTGCTCCAAAATGACATCTCCAACACCAAAGAATAGCTCTGTAAGCAAAAATCCTCAATAGAACACATCTCCACTAGATACAAGGTGAAGTTTAGCTAGGCCAAAATCTCTAAGAAGGCCAAATTTGATCCCCACAAGACATGTTCGTCTTCCTTTTCCAAAATATTTGGAAGGCCATCCACCATTTTCTTATTTGTCAAAAAATAAAGATAACACAAATTAATCCTCAATAGAACACATCTCCACAAGATACAAGGTGAATTTTAGGTAGGGAAAAATCTCTAAGAAGGCCAAAATTGATCCCAACAAGAGACGTTTGTATTCCTTTTCCAAAATATTTGGGAGACCATCCACCATTTTCTTATTAGTTAAAAAAGAAAGATAACACAAATTGATATGGCGATGCAACTGATACCAAAGTGAACAATTGTCTTTCCCACTGCTAGCCATTAAGTCATGCTCCTGAACTTTATCAACACTCACCAAGCAAAACATCCCAAGCTCTTCAACACCCATAACAACTTTTTTTTTTCCTTTGTTGCAAGGAATATTCCTATCCTATCTCGAGACAAATGATACATTAAAAAAAACAACTTTTTCTACCTTGCATTTCTATCTGCTCATTTTCTTTTCCAGCAATTTTATGTTCCTCGCCTACAAAAATGATAGAATCTAAGACTGCCTTATCTTCTTTAAGATGAAGACACCAATCTTTTCTGTTGGTGAAAGTACAAGAAACACTAGAATCAATATACCAATCACTCTTGTTGACATGAGCCTCCTTGTTCCTAGCTTTAAATAATAAAAACATAACATTCAACCTCGTTATTATGCTCAACCACTTTCTCATGCTTCTAGTCGGTTTGAGTAGCCCTTGAGTTGAGCTTGTCATCTAGTAAATTTTTTCAACAAAATTTGCTTTTTTTACAATGCTTTCAATTATAAAAGCTTTCGAAAATATTTTGTCTTCAGATTCCCTTAATCATTTTCCTTGTCACTTTCTTTCTTCCCACTTGTAGTTTTTCTACCCCTGCCTTTTCTTTTATAATTCATTGAGAAGTCTATGATTAAAGTATCATGAACACTATTATTTCCAAAGTGCTTCCTCCAACTATCTTTGTGCAAAATCCTATTGCGAAGTTGATCAAATGTTAACTCTGTTGAAAGTTGTAACTAGTTTCGGTCTTCATAATTGTATTTGGAATTTTGGACCATGAATTGATGTAATTATTATTGTACGTATCAAACGAAAGAAAACGATGTTGAAATATGTAACTAGTTTCAGTCTTCATAATGACTTATGTAATCATGATTTTATTTGATATAAAGGGAAAAATAAATTTATTATTGTTATTCTGGATTCATAAGTTTCATGCTCAAGTTTATTTTTATAGGTCAAGCACCCATTGAGTGCTTCTAGGGCTTTTCATTTAGTCAACAAGTCAATTGAATCATTGTCATGCATGGAAAATCCTTTTGGGCATGTTGTATATTGTAAAGAAAATATATTTGAGTCAAAATTAGAGTAAAATACCCTCCAAGACCTTGTCAACATGCAAGAAACAAGTTGGCCTTCAAAGGAGATGTAGTCGGCGTACAAAGTGACAAGTCAGCCTCATGGAAGGGTTGTTCGACCACCTTAAGAAGCCTATATAGAAGGTAGACTTTGACCTCATTTTGAATCATCCAACCAGCAAAAGAAGTTCGACCATAAGCTCAAGAAGACAAGGAATAGCCACCGAGGAAGAGAAGTAATGAAAGGGAGGAAGAACGAAGGTTTTGGAAGACTGTTCTTGGACAGAATCTCTCACATGTGTGGGCTGCAATTAGGGTTTCTAAAGTGAAGTATTGCAAACCTTAAAGGATACAAAATATAGCATGCAAAGGATCATTCTTGCACGCTAAAGTTCTAAGAAGATAAGCCCAAGACAAGTGAAGAGGAGCACTCGAACTCTGCCCTAGATTGATCACAAGTGCGAAATTGCAGGGATAACAATCAGGCTGAAAAATGCAAGTAAGGAAGGCCGAAATTGCAATTGTAGTGATAGGTTTGTCGAAGGAGAAGTTGCAGCTACTACAAGGCAAATTTGACTAGAGTTGACTTTGTGAGAAAGAAGTGCTTCAGGGAGAAAAAATTGACTTGGTCTTGGAGGAGTCTTGGTCAAGGGTCATAGATCTTGGAATTCGTCATTTGAAGTTCTATAAGAAGAGAAGAGTTCTTGTGGGTTTTCCTCTCAAGAGGAGAGGTTTTGAACCTGGTTGACAACCTACATTTTGTGTCTCCTTGTCATATGGATCTTCATTGTTTGATAGCTGTTTGATGATAGAAAACACTAATAATAACCAAGTGAAAGAAGAAGCTAGTCAAGTTCAGTGAAAATACATCACAAGCAGTTATCAAAGAAGAGAAGTCACCTAAATCTAGATGTTGATTTCTGGTAGCATCAAATGTGCTCTAAGTCTCAAAATTTTGCAGGGAGGCTTGGGCACATGTATTCCAAAGAACCCAGAAAGCCTTTTGGGAAATTCCATCCGGAGACAGTTTCATTAAAATAATTAATTATTTTTAATGAGACCCTAAGTCTAAACTTAGGAAAATAAAATAATTAATGGGGTATTAATATAACTGTGGGTGTAACTTCTGGAAGAAGACAAGGGTCAAGCATAAATGATCTTAGCCATTGATTAACTTCTTGTCTGGGCCGTTGAATGTCAACGAGGAGATTATTTAAGGAGGCTTGAGGGTCATCTGGAAAACACATAGAGAGTTGATCAGTCAGATGGAATTGCTGAAGCTAGAGGCAATACAATGATTTGTAGTGATCACACAGTGAGGGGTAGAGGGAGTTTTGGCTGGAGGATCTTCTCTAGAGCGAAGAATACTTAGTAGAGAGGCAGAGAGACCCATAGAGGAGGTAGCGTAGAAGCGAAAGAGGGTGACACAGAGCCAGGAAGGGCTCACGCATGCCCCACGCAGAGCAACATAGAGTCTCGAAGTCTGGGATTTGCTGGGAGGCTGACGTTTCTAAGTCGAGAGGGATGGAATCAGCTCCTGGAGGCAAATCGATCTCCAACAGAGGTGACAGTGGATGTAGAGCCTTAAAGGTTAATGCAGTCCCAACAGGGGCAGCGCATAAATAGCCCAGGAACTCATTGGTTGCAGCCGAGACTTGCAGTGTAGAGTGACGTAATCTCACTAATTTCTTTTTCCAAGTGATATTCTCTGTAACTGGATTGTCGGGAAAGCATCCAGTAGATGTATTCAAAAATACCTCAGCTTAATAATAAAACCCTTAAATCCGCTGCACCGATTTTCCCGCATTGGGTTTTTCCGGGGACATTTTTCCAAAAACATCTGTGTCATTTGTGTGTATCTTTCTCTATTGTTCAGTTTCTTGTTTCGGCATATTATTTAGTTGGTGTAGGCTGCAGTGTATGTATTTCGATGTTTTCAGTAGGATAACTTGTTCATGTAAATGTAACAAGTAGGAGAAATATCATCAGTTGTTGCAGTAGGGAGTCCGGTTTAAGGAATTTTCACACTAGCTGCCCCAGATTTCTCAACGGAAGAAAAATATTTTTGTAAAAGAAAAATATTTATTTTGAGAATGGGTTTCTTGCCCATGGTCATTGGTTCTAGGTCCAGCACCCATTGTGTGCTCTAGGGGTTTAGTCTTGAGTCAAAGTCAACATAATGATGTAAAAGACCCAATGGGCATTTGTATCAAGAAAAAGACATTATTTTTGTTGTATAGAAAGGTCTAGAAAGACCCCAAGAGGAAGTCGTCGTAGAGAGGCCCTTCTAGTTTATGCAATGGCTATAAATAAAAGAGGATTTTGACCTATTAAGGTACACTACACCTCATCATAATTCTGTTCCGTGGTTGGAAATGAAGTGCGAGGGTGCTAGAAGAGAAGGAGAAGGCCAGCAAAGATGAAAGGAAATTGCCTGATTTATGCAAAGTTTGTTTTCTGCTCCAGAAAAGCGAAATTTTCTGTGGATGGCTTGATCTAGGGTTTTCACAGGTTGGAGATGTTACAGCATCAGTGGCATATATTCTTGGTGGCTGGCTTGATCTTTGCAAGTCTGGTCTGTGTCTTTGTCTTGGAAGTTTTCCTTGAAATTTTATAAGAAGAGAAGATTTCTAGCTTTTCCCATGTTGAGGGATTTTGCGCTGGCTTGGAGCCTATATCTGGTGTCTGTTGTTTGCACTTGTGATCTTCTTGTTTGACATTTATCTTGATGATAGAAAGAACTTAATAATGATGATGGGCTAACATAATAAACATCACAAGAACTTGTCAAGTTAAAAGAGAATTCTGTTAATAAAGCATAACAACTTGATGCCCTAGAATTCTCAACAAACTGATCATTCAGAATACAATCTCAGTGAAATTTCCAAAATAAGAGGGAAGATTCTTCAGAGTTAGAATAACAAGATCTTACACTTCCACCTTCCTATCAATAACCTTCAACTGGTCTTTGATATATTTAATGTTCAATAATTGATCTGGAATAGAATCATGTTCTTCCCTCTTAATTGAAAACAAAATATTCTTCAAGAAAAAGTGTCTATTTTATCAGAGGTTTCATGCAATTCCATATATTTTGTAAATGGTGAATGCATCTTCCCCAGTCTGAACTTCAGGGAGCATTTCATTCATGATGGAAAGTCTAATAATCCTGGCAGCCTCTCTATTCTTTACATCATATTTTGCTTGGGCGTCTTTATAGGATTAATTCTGGATTTCCTTTCCCAAAATCAGCTTGTTCAAACTACAAACACTTGTACTCAAATGTAGCAAGCATCTGCTCTTTCCATGTATTAAAATTTTGACTGCCTTAAGCACAATATTACACAATGTGGCCATAATGTGACACAAAGAAAATAATTTATCTATACAATGCAAAAAGAACTGATATCCTTGAAATAATAAATGTATAACAAATAATAAATGATGGTTTATTAAAAAAAACTCCTGATAGGACAATATGGTAGCTGTACGACCGTATTAAAAGGACTCTTTAAATCCTGTCCAGACAGTGGTGTATGACTTGTTGTCAGACTTCAAATTTGATAAGAAAATCCATGAGTTTGCTTTCAAATTGTATGGCAGCTCTGAAATTTGTATGGTGGCTCTGAAATCTGTAGAATGATTCAAAACAGTGTTGCATGATCCTTCCCCCCCACAAGGATTCAAGCCCAGAACTGCATCCTGTACGGATCCTTGGGCGATCCTCCGACGGAATCGCGGATCCGAAAATCGGATCCTTGGTTCCACCGTTTTGAAGCAATTCCTAGAAATTCGGAACTGCGTACAGGTCCGAATTCCTGTTCCGCAGATCCGGAAAAGGATCCACCTTGGATCTGTGGAGGTTCGGGCACGGATCCGGAGGGAGATGGGCTGTTCCTAGGGGGCTTGATTTCTAAATTTTTATTTTTATTTTAATTTTTTCTTTGACTTAAGTTGGGTTAGGACTTTTTGGACACTCCCAAGGTGCTCCATTGATGCTCCCTCATGGTTATATTAAATTCTTAAAGTAAAATGATGAAAAAAAAGACTCAGGATGTTGGAGAGTAGTTTCAGCCTCATCGGACTTCATATGGAGAAAATAGAATTTCATATCCTATTCAAAATTCAGCGGACTTAACAGTTTTCGGGAATTCAGGATCAATGGGATTGTGGCAATTTATTAAATTATATCATGTATGATGGTATGTGATTAATATTTAATCAAGAAAAACAAGCCCTATATGTACGCTAGTGTTGGTGGTGTTAATTCAATTGTTGAATTCCTTTGTCATGGCCTTAGCAAAAATTTACATTTCAATCAAGTCAAAATCATTGATCAAGCATGCTAAGCTTTTTCTAGATGGTTGATGCTCGAATAAGTAATCATTGATGTGCAATGGATGCCATACCTATCTTGATTTATGTACAAATATGCATGTTCTCATACCTTCTACAACTAAGTTGGTATTTTGGATGTTTTTCTTAAATACAAATGCAAAAAAATTATATGAAAACATTGGATGCTTCGCTTCCAAAAGATTGTCCCCACTTCGTGCAACATTGGTTCAGAAATCTATACGGCATTCTCTAAAATATGTAAAGAAATATATGGCACCTTTAAAAATCATGGTTCTGAAATCTGTGTGGCAGCTTCTCCAAATTTTTGTATGGTAATGTACAGCTCCCTTAAAAAATTTGCATGGTGACTTCAATGTGATATCTCTCTGCTCTATAACGCAGTTTTTGAGACCATTACTGGATAGGCCAGTTGCTAGGGCCTTCAGTCTCTTTTAGTCATGGTTTCTTCACAACCCGGCGCTGATACCATGTAAGAAAAATAAACTAGAAAATAAGAGAGGGAATCGTACAGCTGGAAGAGAGAACCATCAAATATTTGTTCATTAAAAGTAGAATAATTGTTTTTACATTTATACGAGTGAAGAGGGAAAGAAGTTATATGAAGTCTTTCCATTAATTTATTTATTAAACTGAAGTACTGTATTGTACTTTTATTTATGTAACTGAGAATGACTATAAACATACACTAACAAAATGTTTGTAAAGAAACGTCCCAGATATTTGTGAAACATTTGTGTTAAGTCACCATTTTTTTTTGAGCATATAGTTTTTTCTGTTCTGTAATAGAATATTTGTGGTGAAAACTTCCATAATTTATTTCTGATGCTATGTAACTATGGGGCATCTTCTATCAAATGACTCTATTTAGATTTTAAAGTAGATGGGCGATATGTCATAAACATTTTTGGCAATGGTATTGACTTTGGCGATATCTTGTGGCAGTTTGGAAAAGTTCAGATCTCAGATGAGGAAAGACTTCATGCATTTACCACCGCATATGATGCTGGCAAGAAATTTGTTGAAGGTTGTGCTAAGTGTACACTGTCTTCTTTGCAATATGTTAAATGACTGGCAATTTCTTCAGTAATGGAAGTAAAAATATGTTCTAGTATCACATCCATCCTAAAGTGCTAATCTGTTTATACTGACTGAGCCTCCTATCCTTCTCATGTGCTTTCCAACTTTTCCAGGGACTGGGTATTCTTTACCTGCAAGATTGGATGAAAAAATTTTGTCAGGCCATTTGTTGCGTTTGTGTTTGGAGCACCAGAAGCTTTCCCAGTCATCCTATGCAAAATACAATATTTACAAGGTTATTTACCATGAATAATTGTAGAACATCTGGTTTTGTTTGAAGATATAGTGTAAGAATGTGACAGTTCTCTTAATCTCATGTTTTGGTTGCATGCAGGATTCAAATACATACGAGATGGCATTAATGGTAGAACCCCTTCTGAGACTTCAGGAAAGGGTTAATGTTCTCCTGAAGGAGTTTCATGAACATCCAATGTTGCAGCAGATTCTACAAATTATTGGGACACTTCTTGGCATCTCTCTTAATTCTCCATTAATGAAAGTTAGTTTCTTCGTCCAAGGAAGCAAATCACGGCTTTATTTCTTATCTCTTTAGAATACAATTTAGATAATTTCATTTTCAGATTGTACTTTAATTTTGACAAACATGCAACATACTTTATGCAGGCCCTCATTGGTGTGCAATTTTTACTCCATAGATCACAACTATATGAGGAAACTGCTTCAAGAATGGTTTCTTTGAAAGGTATTCAAGGTTCTTATTTGGTGAAAGTTCTTTGCATTCATTTCTGTTGGACCTCACAGGATTTTCATTTTTGCAGATGAACTTAATCCATTATCATCCTTAGTGAGTCGTTGGAGGAAGATTGAATTTGAATGCTGGCCTACTTTGCTGGATGCAGTTGAGCAACAACACAAGGTTGATGCTGAGAAGGTCAGTTATAAACTTGATATTGTAGTTGAGTTTGAAATTTTGTGATTAGATTTTTACCATTATGACCATATGGTTTTGGCAATTACAGTTGTGGTTTGCCTTACACTCAATACTATTTCGGAGAATGCCTGTTGATCCAGATGTGGAAATCAACTCTACAATTTTGAGGTACAAGCTTTATATTTTTGCTTGTATTTGTTGGAGAAACTTGAAAGATATATGAGTTGAGGAATCTTTCCTAACTTTCTTTGTGAACTTGTAGTATCGAAGAGTTTATGCAAACTGCGACCATAGGAGAGTTTGGGAAACGCTTGGAGCTCTTGCTTATGTTTCATGGGCAGTTTTCTTTACAAATCTGCTTGGAATCATACCCTATAGATATGCCAAAGTAATAGTTTACCTGTCTTAATCTTGTTATTATTCTACGATTTAATACTTCTCCCAAGATTTTTTAGTTGTGAATATATATTTTAACTTGCAACATGGCTTTGGGATAATTAGGCGATCCACTGAAAGAGGGCCTGTTAAGTTTCAAGGATTTATTCACTTGTCATTATGGAGCTTATTGTCTAATGGAAATGTTCTAAATGAATTCCTTGAGAAGAGCATTTCAGATGGATACTTCTGCTATTTTACTGACTGCATTTCTTACATTTGCAGAACCCTTGCTATAAAGCTTTCACAAATTACATACAACATCTTTGGGTATTATGTGCAGTTCTTACCTTTGTAAGTATTTCTGTGCTTTTCAAAAGGAGTACACCTCAGAGTAGAAATTTTATTTTGATTAGGAGTATTCCAAAGAACTACAGTGATTCAAAGTATGCTATAAGGATTTAAGCTGCTTGCTCAACCAATGCAACAAAAAGTATGATTGCTGATGTCTTGTTTTCGTCTTCCTTACTAGAACGGGCTTCACTGTTATTTCTTGCAGGATTCTTCAATCACTCGAAGCAGGTAGAAAACTTGTTGAGAAGGAGTTGAAAGATTGTTCAGATCTTTGTAAATGGGAGGGAAATTGCTACTATTCGATTGAATCATATAAGAAGACACATCAAAAGCTTCAGAAACTAGTTCAGAAATTCAATGTAAATATTTATCTCATATTTCCTTTCTGTGTAAAGGCATGCCCCTTATATTGCATGAAAAAGTAATATGATTACATGAGATTATTAATTGGCTATAACTGTAGATGACTACCCCTCCCAAGATAAGCAAGCACTTAGCAGAGTGAATGTGAATACCTTAGTACCTAGCTTAGGAGAATTTATGTGTGTTCTACACTGCTAGATCAGCTTAAAATGTACCAGACTCTGCAATGTGAAGATTACCTGAATCATCATTAATAGTTTCTCTACATCTCATCCAAAGGAAGGTGATCCTGTTAACCTGATAGCACCTAGTTTCACTGTCATGTTTGAAATCCAAAAGTATTTCATCTAAAATTGGCCGTTTTGAGGTGAGAAGCATAAGTAAAACAGTTATCTATTCTGAGAAGACTAATTACAACTCCATAAAGCATATTTTGCTATATCTTCCTTCCGCAAATTTGTGCACAGACCATTAGTTAGCTATGAATTTTAAAGTCTGGCTTAAACTTGGTTATCAACAACCTGAGATTCCTGGATTGAACATGATTCTTTCTGTCTGTATGCCTTGACATAGTTTAATATTCTGTAACATGAATCAACCATCCCTTTTTGAATCTTTCTACTATTGGGGGTAAACTGGTCAACTTTTACCCATTCATATAGTGTTTTAGTCTCATAACAGAAGATGGGCTTGCCAAAAGTCCATTTGTAATCCTTTTAAATAGGTCCTCTTCTAACCGTTTGCAGTTTAAAAATTCTGGATTAACTTTGTACAGCTCCATAAATGAGACTTCACATACAGGTGCAAGTCATTAAGATCCAACAGTGATTGTCAGAGCTCCATTATTGTTCTCTGAAGAGATTCTACCTAACATTCAAAATTCTTGCAAGTATGGGTGATTTTGATCATTTACAAGCACTGGGACTCCAATTATGTCACAAATCCCAAAGGGGTCCTCTTGCCATTACTATATAAGCAACTGATCCTATACTATATCTAGTCAATGTTTACCACGGGGCTTCTTTTTTAGAGATCTGACCACCCATCTGCTGCCAAAACTTTTTGTGTACAGATACTAGTCCAAGACTTCCTCTGTTCTTCAAAAATATACAAATTTCCAAGCTGTCTAAATGTGATTCCTTTTTCCATCTGCTTTTCCCATAGGAACATCCTGAAAACTGTCTCCAATATTTTGTAACATATAGGAGAGGGAGAGAAGTGGGAGAGCGAAAAATTGGGCAATTCCAGATCCATTAATACCATCCCTTTTCTTCAATAACTTAAACTCATTTTTCTTTTGCAAAGGTGTTGAGGCCAGTGTTTTACGACTCCGACTCGGACTCCGACTCGGCCGAGGATCGACTCCGACTCTGACTCCGACTCGGTAATGACTCGGCCTAGTCGATTTCAATGACTCGGTCGTTGTAAAAAATACATTAAATATTTATTTTTTTTATAAAAAAAACATAATTTTAAATATTTTAAACATAATTTTAAAGATTTTCATTCATGTTTCCAAAGTCCAAACACACAGCATTATAATATAGATGGAAGACAACATATGATCAAAGTAGGCTCATGAACCAATCCATTATATCAAAATGGTACCCAATGGCAATACATAGTCAACTGTCATACATGATCAAAGACTCAAAACAAAATACAAATAACCAAGGAGGCTAGAAATGGCCTCTACAACAAAAGTAAACTGTGATGGTGACCAGACTCCAATACTAGTACTACTGCAGCACTGCTAGCAGCTACACTACTACTGGCTAGTAGCTACTGCCAGAGGAGCCAAGATCATCTCGACCAATCTCTGGAGTCTGGATCATCATCATCAGAACAGTGAAAAAAATATACAGTAGCTCTAGGTGTCAAGGTAAGGGTTTCAATTTGTATTCCTTTGTGTGTTCCAAATTTCCAATGGAATTTGTTTGGGTAATTCTTTGAGTATAATTTCAGAACTTTATTGTATTTTTGATCCGTTGGTGTTGTTTTACCTTGAGTCTAGGGTTATTTTAAATTTTTATCCTTAAGATCTGTTCTCTTCCTTTTTCCCTTGTGATTCGGTTGGGATTCCTTTTCAATTGCACACCCAGAATTTTATTACAGACCTGCTCCAAAGAACTCGACATCCACTAACAATGAACTACAGGACTTATGCTTGACTGTGGATAATCATTTGCACTGAAGAGTCAAGACTCAAGTAAAGTGTTTAGGGCTCGGACATGTGTAGTAGGGCTTGAGGAAAAGTTATATTAACTGCAGATTTTAGGCCTTATAACCAGCAGCATAGTACTGTTTAGGTCCTTTTTGCATTAATTTGTTTTGTAACTTTGAGTCTCTTAGGTATTCTGTTGAGTGCAAGAGTAGGCCCTCATCCAGGGCATCGTTTGACATTTCAATTGTAATTTGGACGATACCTTATATATAGAGTCTAGACTGATATATATGATTTATCATTTAACGTTAATCTTGGCAAATATAGGGCAGATTTACTGCTGTTATTTCTGCAGTCATGAAGTGATTTTCAGATCTGTTTTATGCATGATAAGAATGCCTTATAGTGCTGATACATGTTGGCATACACTTGATGTATTTTCTCTTGATTGCCTTGCTAATTGGGGTTGTTAAGAGATGGAATAGTGTCTGCTGTTTTGACTGTTTTTTTTCCTATTTCATAGTGCAGCCCCAAGACTGAAAATTCTTAAGGTTAAGATTCAGGGAAATTATGGGAAAGAGGTGGAATTTTCTGAGTTCCTGAATTCCAAAATTTCGACAATTACCAGTAAACAGATTGTTAGAACAAACGTTTTTCAACTTGATTAGGCATCAATAATGTTATGAATGTTAACAATCCGAAGGTGTCTGAAGTTATAAGATCTGTACATTAAACAGATATGAAGAACCTGGGCTTATTTCAAAGGGATTGACCACTGGTATCTTCAACAATGATAGTGATATCAGCCCTTTCACTCTTCAGCTCAGAAAATCAGTGCATAACCATGTCACTCCAACAATGGACACGATCTGAAATAATTGTGGAATGAGGAAACACATACAGCAAAACTCAGCTCCCTTCACACTTGAATAGTCAACAGTGATAATAGATATATGGCAGATTTCGATTCCATATTAAAGCATATGTGACTTAAACTGCATTAAACAGTTTGGAATCCTTAAACTCCATTAAACATTTGAAAAATACCAAAAAAATGAATTTTTTTATGTCTTTTATGCCTGCCCAGCCGGTTTTCATTGACTCGGCCTGGTCAATACGGACTCGGCCTGGTTGACCTAGTCAACTATGACTCGGCCTGGTCATTGGATGACTAGGCCGAGTCATAGTTGACTTGGTCAACCGAGCCGGTTTGCTGGCCTGGTCGCAAATTTTTTTAATGGCTCGGTTTGACCCGGCCGTTTCCGAGTTGACTCGGCCTGGTTGTAAAACACTGGTTGAGGCAGCGCACTGTTCTTTCTTTGATTGCTGTGATGATTCTGGAGTGAAGTGAATGTTGAGTCATCCACATAATGAACATAAAAATTGTGAAAATTCTTACACTCGAAGGAACCCCTACTACAACAAATCTGAATCTACTTCACCTACTTGATTGTCTAACATATATTATCAAGTTATTCCTCTTAATACTGAAGCTAATTACTTCTGCAGCCTATACTAATTAAATATTTGATCTCATGAAACAGAAAACAGAGAAAAGAACAAGATACATAGGACACACTTATTTTGGGACACAATAGTCCCCGGAAAAACCCAATGCGGGAAAACTGGTGCAGCAGTTTTGAGGGTTTATTATTATGCAGGAGAAATATCTGAATACAACTCTAGGATGCTCATATAGCAATCCTTTACAAGAGAAAATACTGACAAAAAATCTGAGTGAGTTTTACTTCATTTCATCCGGCTGAATTCCCGCTGATATGGCACAAGATTGGCTCAGCCCTGCGTCACCTTCTCTTCTCCCGACTATTTCGGCAGTTCCTGACTGTTCTGGATTCTGCGTGACATGCAGTTTTCTTGCGTTAGCTCTCTCGGCTACTGGGCTATCTCTGCGTCAGCTCTCCCTGTTGTTCTGGTAGTTCCCTGCAGTTTCCGACAATTCCCGGTAGTTCCCGACAGTTTCGACAGTTCTGGATTGTGCATGATAGACAACTTTTCTACATCAGCTCTGCAAGCTCTCTTCGCCTCTCTATTAGTATTCTCCAGAAAGTCCTCCCGGATTCTCAATATCCCTCTCATGCAAGATCTCCCCAATCGATTTTCCTCCTGAGAACTTCTCACCTTAGAAAATCGATTTCTTCAATCTCTTAGTGTGTGTTTCCAAATGAACCCCAAGCTTCCATTTTATACTTTTCTTGTTAAGTCTTCAACAACTGAGATTAACTCTCTAATCAATGGCTAAGATTAAATCATGACTTGATTTACCTTCTAGATCATTCTCATCCATATTTTGATTAATACCCATTAATATTTTAATTTCCCTAAGTTTAAACTTAGGAACCCCATTAAAAATATTAATTATTTTAATAAAATACAATCCGGTGGAATTTCACCAAACGGTTTCTGGGTTCTTTAAAACTCATGTGCCTTAGCCTCTCCACTAATTTTCAAGGCTAGAGCACTTTTGATGCTACCAAAAGCTAACAGTCTTTCTTAGCGAGGAAAGTACTCTAGCAACAACGTCCACCTGCATGTTGCTCTGTTTTTGAAGCACCTCCTTTCTGCATTACTGCTGCCACCAACACTGTGTTGCTGTTGCTACTATACTACTGCCCACGACACTGCCACTGCCACTGCCACTGTTGCATTTGTACTACAACTCCCTCTCAAATGTTGCATTTGCAATGCTGCTAGCATTGCCACTGCTAACACTGCATCTGTACTGCAACTTAGATGCTGAGAGAAACAACCAAAAAAACATCCAAAATTAGCTAAATTTAACTGTGTTCAGCATAATACAATGAATGTTGGAATTTGACGACTGCTGACCCTTTGAGTCTTCTACGCTGCTGCTGACTTCTGCACTATGTCATCTGCACTGCTGCCAACCTTGCTCTGCGCTGATCTGTCTCTGGTCCCAAGCCACTCATCTGTCCTCCAAACACTCCACTGCATTATTTGACACTAAGTCCATCTCGCTACTGCTAAATCTTGGGTTCCTGTAGCAAGGAATTGATCCTAGAGGTGGACTTCTTAAGGATCCTGCCCACAGGTAGTCCTCTCGACTACAACTCAATATCGCCCCATCTCCCTCCTCGAGATGCGTGGGCACTCATGGCAAACTCATCCTCATCAATCTTTGCTAAAGCAGCCTTAGGATCATGTTTCTCATCCTTGTCCTTTTTCTTCAAAGGACACTGGGATGCATAGTGTTCCAGCTCACCACCTTTCACTTTGGCTTATGCTGTCCCTTCGACGTTAGAGTTGCATTCTCCTCCTCCTCCTTTGTCTTTGTGCCACTCCCACCGCTGCCACTGAGGTTGACCTTCACTAGGTCCCTGCTTAACTCTTGTTGGAGAGCCGCCGACATCTCCTCCCATGTAGGTAGTTTTTCTTTGCCCAATATGCTTTGGATGAAAACTTGCCATTCATCTGAGAATCCATTCAGGGCTATCCTCACCGTTGTGGTTGGCTTAGGAGTGGACCCCACTACAGCAAGCTGGTCTCAAGTGTCCTGAAGATGTTGAAGATAGAGGTTCACCCCTTCTCCTTTCTGCATCAAGGTCTGCTGCAATTCTGCTCTAAATACATCTTCCGCTGTTCAGAAGAGCCTTCATATAGAGACGACAAGGCTTCCCACATCTCCCAGGTTGTATACTTGCTCTGCAAGTGTGAGACCACATGATATCAAACTCCATCGAGAATGAGCCTCTTCACCTTCCCCTGCTCGGCCTTGTACTTCTTTTGATCATTGCCAGCAAGAACAACTACAACACTATTGACGTAGTCCTCGAGATCATATTCCTTTAGAATAGCTAAGATTCTGGTCTTCCATATGACATAGTTGGAAGCTCCTTACAACTTGTCCTGATCTCTGAGTCCATGCATTGCCATCTCACCCAACTGTCGAATTGACTCCTCTAGTCACTATTCAGCTGCTCAGCAAGTGAGAAATTCGAACTTTTTGGCGGAAAGTTCTCTAAGGAGAAAATTCCCCTTCTACATGTCTTCGTTCTTTTACAACGAATTTCTGCCGCGCCAGAAACTGCGCCCTTCAAGCACTGTGTTGAGGCTCTACGTGACTCCCTATGCCTCTACAAACTCATAAACTCTAAATCGTACCTCTCTGTCATCTCACTTAGAGAGAGATTTCCTTAGACCTGTTTTCGGCATGCACTACGCAATCCCTTCAAGGGGATTCGAATTGTTGCTAAGTACAGCTTTTGGCTTTACTGCTTAGCACTTGATCTCCTCTTCCTGTTTCAAAATCAATCCTTTAATACCATGTGAAAATTCTTACACTCAAAGGAACCCCTATTGCAACAAATTTGAATCTACTTCACCTACTTGATTGTCTAACATACATTATCAAATTATTCTTCTGAATACTGAAGCAAATTACTTCTGTAGCCTACACTAATTAAATATTTGACCTCATGAAACAGAAAACAGAGCAAAGAACAAGATACACAGGACACACTTATTTTTGGACACAATAGTCCCCGAAAAAACCCAATGCGGGAAACTCGGTGCAGTGGTTCTGAGGTTTTAATATTATGCAGGAGAAATATCTGAATACAACTCTAGGATGCTCATGTAGCAATCCTTTACAGAAAATACTGGTGGAAAATCTGAGTGAGTTTTACCTCATTTCACTTGGCTGAATTTTCGCTAATCCGGCACAAGACTGGCTAACCCCAACTATTTCTGCATTAGCTCTATGTCAGCCCTGCGCCACCTTCTCTTCTCCCTGTTGTTCCGTCAATTCTAGATTCTACGTGATAGGCAACTTTTTTGCATCAACTCTCCCGGATAGACAACTTTTCTGCGTCAACTCTCCCGGCTACTTTGTTGCCTCTACGTCAGCTGTCCCGACTGTTTTGGTAGTTCACAACAATTTTGGCAGTTCCCGACAGTTTTAGTTGTTTGGGTAGTTCTAGATTCTGCGTGATAAACAACTTTTCTGCGTTAGCTCTCCCGTCTTTTGCGCTGCCTCTCTACAAGCTCTCTCCGCTCCTCTGTTAGTATTCTTTAGAAAGTCCTTCTCCCGGATTCTCACTGCCCCTCTGCTGCAAGATCTCCCCAATCGATTTTCCTCCTGAGAACTTCTTACCTCAGAGAATCAATTTCCTCAATCTCTGTGTGTGTGTTTCCAAATGAACCCCAAGCCTCCATTTTATACTTTCCTATTGACTCTTCAACGACCGAGATTAAGTCTCTAATCAATGGCTAAGATTAAAACATGGCTTGATCCACCTTCTAGATCATTCTCACCCACATTTTGATTCATACCCATTAATATTTTAATTTCCCTAAGTTTAGACTTAGGGACCCCATTAAAATATTAATTATTTTAATAAAATACAATCTGGGTGGAATTTCACCAAATGGTTTTTGGGTTCTTTAGAACTCACGTGCCTTAGCCTCTCCACCAATTTTCAAGGCTAGAGCACTTCCATGCTACCAAAAACTAACAAAGATGTTGATTACCTTCTTGGAATGAAATGCCTTTAATATGATACTAACTCTTGAAAGATAAACAAGGGAATTTGCTGTAATGGCATATAAATAAAAGGACAAACGAGGTTCTCTAATGGGTTGATCATAGCTGTTTGGCTTCCCAAAGTGTACCATTCACATGAACTTTGGTAGATTTATTAGTGGAGACTTGAGACAGTGCCCATTGTTTGAGTCATAAAGGAGCGATTGCTCCCGTTTGCTCCTTGACCGCTTGAGTTCGCTCTAGGAGAGATTTTTTTAAGGCGGTAGTGGTCGCTCCTGACCGTCCCCACCTTAAAAAAATGGTAACCCTATGGGCAAAATGGGTGCGCCGCACAGCGGCAAGGGAGGGAGGGGAAGGGCCAAAAGAAATAAAAGGCCCTCCTCCCATTCCATAATTCACTATTTTCACATTGAGAGGGCAAGAGAGGGCTTTTGGAATTGGAGTTTGAGTTGAGGAGGAAGATTGAGAGAATTTCTTGGGAGCTTGAGGAGCTTGCAAGGGAGATTGGAGCTTGGGATTGAAGGCCAAAGAGGTAGGATCTTGACTCTAATCTAGCATTTGTGTTTTTTATATGTTCATTGTTAAATGAAAATGTTCTCTTCTCTCTTTCCCATTCCCATTCCTCCATTTTATTGCAGGCAAGAAACTATAACTCCACCAAAGGTCAAAGAATTAAAACTTCAAACATCATGGCTATATGGCTTGGCATTCTCTTGATGTTCGTTCCTTTTTTGTTGATCATGATGAAGATGATGAAGATGTGGGTAGTTGTGGATTTGAAATCCTTGGAGAGGAGTACCTTGGTGAGGAGGAAGAGGAGAGTGGAGATGAGGGCATGAAAATGAAAGCAAACCAAACCTCATTGTGGAAATATGTTTCTAGGCCTGATGTAGGGGAAGGGGGTGGAACCACTAAATTTACATTCATCCATTGCAAATGAAATTACACAAGTTCATACACCTGTATCAGAAAGCACCTCTGTGGGACAATGCCATGGGATGGAGGTAAACAAATAGGAACCAAAACTTTTATAAGTGTGACAACACAACAAAGAGCCAAATATATAAGGGAAGAGGAGGAAGCCCAATATAAATTTAAACGATCAAAGGGTGACTTTGAACATGATAGCCCCCAATCACATAGACAAAGAACTCCATCAACATCACCCCAAGGCAGTGGATATGGAGGCATAGGAAAAAACATCCCTTTAAAGCGTAGAACCATATCATATTTCCTTGATGAAGGGTGTAGGAATGATGTGCATTCAAAAAAATTCTAGTTTCTCTATGCATGTGGAATACCATTCAATGTTCTTCACTCACTTTATTGGCATGAAATGGTTTTGCCATTAATGATGCCCCCAAAGGATACAAGAGCCCTGTGTATGACAGCGCTACAACTGTGGGACTTGATAATGAAAAAGCAAAAATAGCACATGCTTTGGGTCAAATGACAAGTTCTTGGAATGAGCATGGGGTATCCATTGTATTCGATGGATGGAAAAATGTAAAAGGAAAGTCATTGATAAGTGTTCTTGTTGTGTCTAAAGGTGGTGCAATCTTCCTTTCAGCATATGATTACTCAGAAAAGTTCAAGGCCGCCATCAACATTGCAGAACCATTACTTCAAGAAATTGAATGTATTGACCCATACAATGTCATCCAAGTCATCATTGATAATGCTTCTAACTATAAGGCGGTGGGAGCAATTATTGAGGATAGATGCCCCAACATATTTTGGTTTGGGTGTTTGGTTCACACAATGAACCTTTTGATGCATGATATTATTAAGAACAAAAACCCTCAATACAAATGGATTGGTGATTTGTATAAGGGAGGCAAAAAACTGATAAAATTTATTGCCAATCATGAAAATACCCATGGGCTTTTCCTCAGTTAATCAAGTTTGGAGTTGTTGAAGATTGCGAAGACTAGATTTGCTAGCTATTATCTCACCTTCACGTGCTTTTTGAATGTAAGAGAGTCATTGGCTAGTATGGTATCAAGTCAACACTAACAAGTATTAAAGGACAGGGCTCCAATCATTGTTGACAAGCAGGGTTTTGAAAAGTGGAGTACACTACTCTTGATGGTTTGTTTTGGGCACATGTGAGGGAAGTTTTGCAATTTACCAAGTCGATTTATAACATCATTCGTTTTGTAGATATAGATGCACCAGTGATTGGGGAGGTGTATGAGCAGATGGATAACATGTTGGGCCAAATAAAAGATTTTGTTCATGAAAAAGATCCCAACTTGTATGATATTATTCACAAATGTGTGTATGCATTGTGGAATAAACTTAATGTTCCACTACATGCCTTGGCGTATGGAAAACCTACACCTAGGGGTGGGGTTAATGCTAAACCCCATATAGATCCAGAGGTACAAGAGGGATATATGAAAGTATTAGACAAGATGGTCCCTGACAGGGAGGAGTGTGCTGATCTGCGTCTTGAATTAGGCAGATAGTTCACTAGCATTGGAGTGTTTGGTTCTTTGCATGTAATGGAAGATAGGGACATATTTGATGCTATCACATGGTGGGACGCATATGGTAGGCAGGGAATTTTGCCAAAGTTGGCAAAAGAAGTGCTCTCATAGGTTGTAAATACTTCTTCTGCGGAGAGATTTTGGAGAACCTACAACTTCATCCATAATGTGAGAAGAAACAGACTCAATGAAAGTCGGGCACACTACAACTTGAGGTTGTTGAGTCCTTATTGTGATCAGGGTCGTGAGGATACATAATATACAACTTGGGACAACAACCCAGAGGAATATAATTTGGAGGATGGTGCTCTACATCTAGAAGAATTGCAAACAAAAGTTTTGAAAGATGATGATGAAGCAAGACCAGTCATGCCACCCTCACCATCCAGCCGCAGTGCTCGAGTTCCAACATCTTTTCCTTCGCTGTTGTCACCTCCATCTACATCCTCATGTTGAGGCCATGTGGCTTTTGGTTTTGGTCATTTGACTATGCAGGAGAAGACTCCTAGTCATAGTAGAGCACCATGACCTTCTCAGAAATTAGACATTTCTCGTGGCGGCAAGAGGAAGCAGTAGATAATAGATTTACTTGTCTTTTATAGTTTCTAGTAGTTTATATAACTATTGACTCTTTCATATTTTTTATGATATTTTTTGTAAACAATATATGACAATTTAAGTTTGAAGTTTGTAGTTAGCAATTATAACTCATTGGTAATGAATTATGAATATGATGCTTCGTGAAAGTTGAAAGGTGAAACATTTCATTTCATGTTAGATATTTGTTGTTCTAGTTTGGTTACTTGGTAATGGTAATGGTTAAAAGTACAACTTTAGTGATCAATGATGATAAATGCTATATATTGAATTTTGAAAGCTTGAAACTTTAAGATTGATGAATCATGAGACTTAATATGTTGTATGTTACTAACTTGTGGACATGGTCGATGAGGATTATAACTTCTAAATGATTGATGTTATATGGTTCAATCCATGATTTTATGTTTGTTTGTTTGTTTTTTTTTTTTTTTTATTCTTATATCTAATCCATCATTCTACATGCTTTTGTTGACATATATGCATCAAAATATATAAAAATATAAAAATTCGCTCTCAATTCGCTCCCAAACTAGGAGCGTTTGAAAATGTTTCTCCCCGCTCCTGCTTCCACTTCCTCTCCCAAGTTACCTTGCCTCCGATACCATGATCAATTATCTAGCTTCTTCATCTTGACAATTCTTGTTTCGATCTTATATTTATCCAAAACTTTAGCCAACACATTATAGAACACATCAATAAGGGCCATGTGCCTTTAATCCCCACCTAACCTCTCTTACCTCGCTTTGGTATAAGTTTGATTAGCCTTTCAGCAATTGCTTTTTCTCAGAATGTCATTCTAAGATACAAATTTACACCACTGTTTTAAAAACTGGCCAGTTTGAATCGATAAACGGTCAAACCGACTGGTTCACTTGCCGACCGGGTCAAAGCGGCAGAAAAACCCGGTTTGACCTCTCCCTTCTCCAAAAAATTAGCAAAACCGGTCCTAACCGGCTGGTTTAGGACGGAATCGACCGTTTTATGGTCAATCCAATCAGCTCTATCATAAACCCCACAAAATGCATTTTTGTGAGTTTTGAAGTTGTTTTGAGGGAAATTTAAGGTTGTTTTCCTCCAAAAATAGTCCCTCCAAGAAAAACATGCCTACCCTCTCATTTTCTTGACACATCTCAACCCTAGCAATGTTGGCAATTTCCTTTAATTTTCATTTTCATCCTTTTACTTAAATTTTTAACACTATCATGAAATGACTCAGGATGTTTGAGAGTGGTTTCGACCTCATTGGATATCATATGGAGAAATTGGAATTTTAGATTCCACTCAAAATTTAGTAGACTTAATGGTTTTCAAGATTTCATGGTTTGGGGGTTTGAAATGGAAAGTTTGGGGGTTTGGAATGTTTCCATTTGATTCTATCATGCGTGAGTGTATGAGATTGAAATTTGATCAAGAGCATGAAGCCTTTTAAGAACCTTGATGTGGGTTGCATTGATTGTTGAACTTTGTTGATGTTCGTGGTATTGATTGTTGACTCTTCTACCATGGCCTTAACAAGAATGCACCCTTCACTCAAAGGAAAACAACTAGTTAGGCATGCTAATATTTTTCTACCACATTATAAGATTGAGGAGATGAACCCTTAACTCAAACCAAAATCATTGATTAGGCATGTTAAACCTTTTCAATTTCTATCATGTTATAAGGTTGAGCAATCCAAGTCTGAAGACTTTGAGCTAGATGATATTGATGTATCTCTTGTTGATGATGTTTATGTATTTCTAGTAGCGTTGAAACTTGAATCAATGATGAGTTTCATGAGTGACCATGTTGATCAATGATTTGTAGTTTTGATGTCTATTTTTGCTACTGCTACTAAAGTTGTAGAGGAGTTTTAGGAGTCCCCAAACTCTGAGCCATATTATTTATGTAGCTCATGTTGATGATATGTTGTCTCGTAGTGGTGATGAGTTTGATCATGATGAGGAGTGATCATGTTGTTGATCGTTGATATGTAGACTTGTAGTAGGTCAATGACTCCATAACTTAGAGCGTTGTTTTCACACTCTAGAGGCCATTTAGAGCCTGGTTGATTATGTATTTTGTCGTTGATATGTATTGCACTCGATGCCATTTTGATATATTCACCTTTACATGGTATATAGATGAGCAAACCTTGCATATTTTGTCTCTATTGGTTTGGAATCATGGTTTTAAATCTTAAGAATAGCTTTTTTATTAAAATAATTTTTTCATGTACATTTTTAAAGACTGGTTCATTGAGACCTTACCAGTGCCGATTTGACCGGTTTATTAGGTGGACTGCTTCGGTCAGTGGTTCCGGTTTTTAAAACTATGATTTACACTGACTATAAAATAGGGTAAAGAAAAAACCCATGGCCATATAATAGGAGAAGAGAAACACCAAAAAACAGTAGTTGTGACAACATAGATAATGGCATTATGCTTTTGTTCAATAGAACATTCTCTTTGCATTATTATATGTGATCACCATATATGGAGATATGAGGCACATAGACAATAATTCCTTCATTATTGTAAATGGAGGTGGGTTTCATTTATGAGGATAAATGCATGATTTACAAATCTTGCTTACATTCAGGGTGTTTTTCACCATGACACCATCATTTTCAGCTAAGTCACATGATTTCTGTCCATGATTGAATTATATGTCAATGTAATTTAGAAAAAATTGACAATGCAAAAGGATAGGATAATATTTTCCATTATGTTTGAAAAGATACATAATTCAAATTGTTTTCAAAATTTAAAAACATGTGATATATGATAAAATTCAGTGCACTGGTGCATTTCATTTGAAATTATTTGTATTTATTCTGGAATTTTATGAATGAATTTGAATACAATCAAGTTTATTCAACAATTAAATTTGAACTTGAATCCGTTCAAATTGAATTTAATAAATCTACCAAAATTACTTGAATTTATAAGTTGGGCCATGGTGTTTGTCAAACATTTTTATTTTTGCTTTAAGTTTGAGGAACACAATTATTAAGCCTATCAATATGAAGGGCATCCCCACTAGGTACGTTTTCCTCAACTGACAAGCCATCCATCACTTGTAGGTTGTCCTCCTTGGTTAGTCCATCTATCACAGATTCACAACTTTGATATTCTCAAATGAGAAGCCATATGTGAATTGTTTTTTTTTGTAAGTTGACAAGCTGCCCACGACTTTCATATGTCCACATTAACTAGGTCATCCTCCACAACTATGCTAGTGTCACTGGCCAAGTTGTTCTTTTACATGCATCAGTGATGTCAATACTTTCACGAACAACCATTTTGCATTAGCCCTATTGATCGCTTTGGATTTTTTTTGTTAGATGTTTCCATGGGCCATCCTGCTCGGTGTAAGTTATGTGTATACCATTTGTTTGGAAAAGTTAATTCTTGGAAATTTTCATGCTTTTTAGTTTTTTAACATTCTAAGGGTGGATTTCGGTCACGATTTTCGTGGATCCATCTACGGAAATCCGAAAACAAATCCAAAAAAATTAAAATCCCTTGGAAACATATCCAATTCCAAATACGAAGTTTCCGATTTTTTGAAATGACACAAAAATGTTTTTACAACGTTTCAAACAAGGATCGTGTCCGTTTCCATTTCGAAAAAATAGGGATCCACATTTTCGTGAAATTCTTTAGGCGTTCCGGTAACTTAGTTTTCATCGTTTTATTTAAATTTTTAACATTACCATGAAATGACCCAGGTTGTTTGAGAGTGGTTCCGACCTCATTGGATTTCATATGGAGAAAATAGAATTTTAGATCTCACTCAAAATCCATCGAACTTATCAGTGTTTCAGGATTTAGGGATTGGGGGGATTGCAATGTTTCCAGTGGATTTTGTCATGTACTAGGGTATGGAACTTATATTTAATCAAGAGAACCAAGCCCTCTCTTTGGGGGAGACTACCAATAAGCAAGAGCACCTAGAGGGTATTGAACTTGTATTTAATCAAGAGCACCAAGGCCATTTGACCATGTGGGAGGAGACTCCCAGTAAACTGCGAGAGAAGAAATTAGAAATTTTTCGTGGCAAGAAGGTCAAGCAATAGATAATAGATTTACTTGTCTTTTCTAGTTTCTACTACTTTTTATAACTATTGACTCTTTCATATTTATTATGATATTTTTTGTAAACAATATATAACAATTTAAGTTTGAAGTTGGCATTTCTAACTCATGGGTAATGAATTATGAATATGATGCTTCGTGAAAGTTGAAACATTTCATTTCAAATTTGTTATAGTTTTTTATGGTTACAAGTACAACTTTAGTGATGACAAATGTTATATATTGAGTTTTGAAAGTTTGAAACTTTAAGATTAATGAATATCATGAGACTTGATATGTTGTAACATGTAACTTGTGGACATGTGGTTGATGAAGATTATAACTTCTAGATGATTGATGTTATATGGTTTAATCCAATGTTTGTATGTTTTTTATATCTAATTCATCATTCTACTTGCGTTTGTTGACATATATGCATCAAAATATATAAAAATATATAATATATAAAATTCACTCCCGACCCTGGAGCTTTTTAAAATGTCGCTTCCTGCTTCCGCTCCCACTCCCTAGTAACCTTGACTCAACTTGTTAAAGAGAATAGAGAATGCCAAAAGTATGGTAACAAAATCAACTCATAACACTTCCAAATTTGCTCCATTTCTGCCAAAGTCTTCTTCCTCGTCAACAATGAAGTGCAATGTTGGAACCGGAGTGACTTCGCTCCAATACTAAATAGGGTGTATAGTTTCAACACCAAAACCAACAATCAGGATGAGGGTTTCCAAAACCCTAGACTCTTCTCAAGAGCTTTCAAAACATCTATTTTTCAAGTGAGTGAATGCGAGAATCCTCATTTCTCTTTTTTATAACTCACTTGACTCTTTTGTCACTCTTTTAACTTTTATTTTGATAAAGTCACTTTAGTGGTTTTTCTCATTTTATAATTTAAAAGTGACTTTTTGTTAGCTTAGGACCCATGTCCGCTTTTTTTCACTTTAGCTTTTATAAGGTCTTCTCCTAGGCGAATTGTGTTCCCTTGATTAATTTTCCTCTCTTAGCCTACATGAACTTAATTAGGCTACCAAAATCTCCATCTTATGTCTCCTAAGTGGATTGGGATATTATTTAGATCATGTGACATGTCATGATCCTTCTTGGGACAAATGGATCCCTGTCATTATCAGCTATTATGGGAGTCAATGCCCTTGTAGTATATCTTAGGATGTCCATATAATAGGGAAGAGCCCTGTTACCACTCAAACCAGCAGGGGAGCTAAAGGGGTTCCTAAGAGGGCAACTGTTAGGTTAAGGGAAACGGTGGAGACTTAGCCCACTATCACCACAACTAACTCTCCCTGCTCTTTACAGACTTTCACCGATGGGAGGAGTCCCGATAGTGTAGGGATCACTTGTAAAGTATATGTCAATGGGTAGGTGAGAAGTGACCTTGAAAACCCTTTACCAAGATCGGGTGAAGAATGGGACTTGTTTGCTCTTTAAGAAAGGGGCTTGGTCCACCAGGGGTAAGGGGTGAGGATTGGAGGGTTGAGGGAGAAAGGGTAGGCTTATAAACAAGGTTCTCAATCCCTATAATCCTTGGGAAACTTGGATTCCCAAGTGGTCTTTGACAAATAATCTTTATTGAGAAGTGGGACCACGCGGGGCCAAGTGGACCCAACCCAGGTTCAGAGATGGAATGCAGCAACCAATGATGTTCCTATCCAGAACAAGGTGAGGGGAAAGGACCAAACAAAAATATTTGCTTCAAAAGGTTGAATTGATCCTATTGAGGTCTAGCCTTGGGGATGCCTAGGAAAAATTTGATCCTAGAGCTAGGGCTTAGGATTCCCAGAGATTCCACAGTTAGAATTGCCTCAAATTAGGAGGAGAGGGAGGGGACCCACCAGCGTAGTAGCCTGTAGGAGATCAAAGTTTTTCCTTCGGTCAATTCTCGGGAAATTGATGCCCTAGATGATCTAATGGGGCTAGACTTGGGGAAAAAGGGGAAAGTGGTAACAAGAGGGTTAAAATGATCACCCCTTTAAGGGACCAGTGCTTAATTCACTTTGGGGATATGGAGTCAAGGATGGTGACGAGTAAGGACTTGGTTTCTTGATCAAGGAGGCCCAAAGAGTCAACTCCATCCAATGTTGAGAGAGAAAAAGTGACCTTCAAGCATTTATACTTGAAAGCAAATGATTCAAGCTTATCGAGATAAATAATCTTTAGGACATTTCATTCATATAACATTGGCCCATACATTAAATTAGCTAAAACATGCTCAATTCCACATTTCAATTATGCAACAACTAGCCCTAATTTTTGCAGTATGCAGCAACAAGGATAAGAAGGTCAAAATTCACTTACAATGTTATAGAGTATATCCAACCAATATTTTGTTCACAAGACAAAGCTCCACGACAAGATAAATAGCCCAAATCCATACGTCAAAATCCATCCATCTCCAGAAAATATCCTCCAAGGAAAAAATGCAAAGTTCTCTATGATTAGAGAGATCCCAAGTCAAGTGATGATACAAATGAATGTATCTAACACCAATATATAGCCTCCTAAGGAGTTCGAATTAGCCTATGGGCCTACATTAGCCTCTAATGATAAAATCATGTGCAAATAAAACCCCTATTGGTGACAAGCCCACCAAAGTAGCTCACAATTTAAAAAATAAGCCTCACAAGGGTTCAAATAATAATATGTACATGTCGTAGGGCCCTCCAAAGGCTCAATAATATCCTGAAGTGCCATATTGAGGAATAAATTCCTCAGAATATGATAGATAAGCCCCCCCTCCCCTTGTTCTCCAAGTAGTAAACTTGTGGTGCTCCTAGTGGGTCTGAGGGCGCATAAATGACCCCATGGGTCTCCATATGAATCAGAGATGCCTGTAGATCCTCTACAAGATCCGAGTGGTGGAATGAATGGTGCCATGACATCGTACAGGTCCTAGGACACCTGCCAAGAGTCTGGGGCTCCTGTGGGGGGTTTACTGGGCATATTGTACCAAGCATATCACCATTGTCCCAAAAGTGGATCGCTAGTAGTCTTTGAGTGTCCCTGAAGATCCATGGAGTGTTGTCTGCTTCTATGGAAGCTCATGGCTCTTTATGCACACCCTACATGTGCCAATGTAGACCTCTGGGGGTTAGGATCCCATATAGGGAAAGCAAACCCAAATGGAAACCACGTGTAATCCTGCATAAGATCCAATGCGTCCCCTAGGCTTCCAGTACAACTAGTCATTTAAATAATTGGTTATAAGAGCTTACAAATCATGGATAACAATGAGGGCACTTCATAATGGCATGCCCTTCCCTAGTGGGCTTTGGCATGTTTTAGTGTCTCCAAGCTCAAAAGGGGGTTAGCCAAGTTCCTTATTAGGTGGTTTCAACCTTTAAAGGGGATAGTATGTCCAAGGTACATCCCTCTAATGGGGGTGGCAAGTGACAAATAAGTGAGATGGAATAGGGAATGAAAGGGGCACTCATGGGCCACATAGTGGGGCATAGGGGTAGCTAGATAAGGGGAAGCCCACATCGAGGTATGCAATATATAGGAGGGAGCAGTCGTGGTACATGAGGTGCCCCGACCTTGATTTTTACACCCTTCTTTATATACCTTTTGCCTTTTATGAATTTTCTTTAATTAACTGCTCAGGGCTCAAAGGAGAAGAGCGTGATGTGTAAGATATAGTGGTGATTACCCCCTTTCAGATAGGGCAGTTCATTGCCCTCCAGGGGTTGGGACAATCATGGGTTCCTGAATGATAGAGGAGGCTCATCTAGGGCCTAGGAACTAGGGTGATGGCCATGGATTGGGGTAGAGCTCATGCAATGGCTTTTTCCCACATGCTAATTATTTGTCCCGGCCATCTTTTGCATTTTATGGTACAATTTCCTGTTAAATGTTGCCAATTATGCTTTTCACTTTTTCTTTTAGTTGCTTCAACCTCTGGGGCATCATTCTAGGCCTGACCGGATGTGGGGGCAAGGGGATAAGGAGGCTAGCCCTATGTGGACCCAGAATGGGAATGTAGACCCAGGTGAGAGGAAAGATGAATGTGGGTATAGTGAGTGGAAAGGGAGTAATATGTGCGGGTAACGGAGTGGGACCACGCACCCAAAGTTGGGGTTTCCCAAGTAGTACCACCTTAGATCAAATGGTCAATAAAGGAGATCCCACATGACTAAGATCCAAGGGTAACAACCAAAAGAGATCAAGGAGACAAGAGCACAAACTAAGCCCACTCTTTCCACCAAATCCCCCCATCAATCCATACTCAAAAGTATCCATGATAAGTAAACCCAATACTCAATTACCAAATGACAAGACATATCTTTAGATTCGGGAGGCCCACCTTCAAACATATGATCAATACAGGTGGGTGAGGGACCACATGGCTGGGTCAGGTGGTAGAGACATGGCACAACGGGCTAGTAGGGCTGCTGGCTGAGGCTCACCATGGAGAAAAAATTCTCCTGGGGATATCACCCACAAAGTGGTGGGTAACAAGCTCAATTCTTGTTGAAGAACACATGATGTCTTCTCACAGGATGAGGTGTGTTGTACTTGTCCCACACCTGATGCAGGACACAAACCTGGGTCTGCACCTGGTGCTAGAACATTCTCCCTGGCCATACTACCCTAAAAGGATACAGAATACAGAAGTTCAAGTTGTTGCTTCAAACATTGAAAAATTGATGATAAAAGTAATTCTAGACAATTGGTGGCACATTACTTCTGTTAATTGATTCGCATTGTCAATCTATTTATCCACACCCAGAATATGAAATCAAAGCTCAATCCATTTATCCACACCCAGAATATGAAATCAAAGCTCAAAAGCTGTTGTTTCTCTAATACTAGGCTTAGATAAAGGCTCTAAAAAAGCTCTTTAGAAGAATTGTAGTGTTGCTGAGATGAGTAAAAAATGTTGTATAGAATTCAATGATTATTACCGGAAAAATTGTTATTCAATTCTCTACTTGGTCTAAGAAATGCTGCCAATCCACATTTTATTCTCTATTTGCTGTTGCAACAGTAAATATTAGTATTTATCCCATCTTACAGTCCTCTGCCTAGGGACCAGTTATAAAAATTGTGTACATTAAGTTATTGAAAGAATAGTTGGTATATACTTGGTCAATAATTGCATATCTTGGATTCCATAGTCCTATTGATTTTTGGTCTGCTTAAGCCTTAAACAGCGTTCTTACTTAAAAAAATTTAAATCGCATATATGGTCCACACATTTTTTACCTGTTTTTACTTATTCTGTAAGTTTTGCAACTCCAAGATGTCAGGATTTAGTTTGAAAAGCTAGCATTAGAGAATTATGAATTTAATCAGTTACTACAAGCTACTCTTTTGAGAGTCTTAATTTCTCTGTATTATAATGGTACGTTCATGATTAGTGCTGAAGATTTAATTCTAATGGTTTTGAGAAATTGCTGGATAAAATAATTAATTTTATTCACATTTATTTTTCATCCATGCAAACGCTTGAATAGCATTGAAGAAGCAGCATATTGGCCTCCTGATACATTGTCTAAATGAGGAGTTTTTCCCTTTTTAATATCAACAATTGTAAGAGTCAAATAATTGCAAAATCATTAACATTTAAATATTTGTTTCCACTTGCCCAGAGAGTAAAACTGTGTCAAGACTACAAAATAATCCTTTATAAACAAACCTAAGTTGCACGAAATGGGGAAACATGTACGAGTTTCCAAAATGGGCACGGGTACGAAACATGACCTCCCCAAATTTTTTAAACGGGGAAACTCAATATATATATATATATATATATATATATATATATATATATATATTAGGACATTTAAGAAATATGTGCAATCATAAAGCATATATGATACATTCTAATTTATTACATTATGATTAAATTGTCAATTGTCAATGCATAAAATACATGTCTCTAAATTTACATCACATTTAATCATGAATGATCACATAATGAAAATAGCAATATCAAAAATCAGCCACGAGAAATTTCTAATTTCTTGTCTCATGCTTGATTGAGAGTCTCCTCCTACATAGTCAAATGACCTTAGTGCTCTTGATTAAATACAAGTTCCATACACTAGTACCCTACGTGCTCTTGATTATTGGGAGTCTCCCCTGCATAGAGGGCTTGGTTCTGTTGATTAAATACAAGTTTCATACCCTAGTACATGACAAAATCCAATGGAAACATTGTAATCCCCCCAATCCTGAAATCTTGAAAAACAGATAAGTCTGCTGGATTTTGAGTGAGATCTAAAATTCTACTTTCTCCATATGAAATCCAATGAGGGCGAAACCACTCTCAAACATCCAGAGTCATTTCATGGTAATGTTAAAAATTTAAGTAAAAGAATGAAAATGAATAATAAAGGAGAATGGAGAATGTAAAAGGATGAAAATGAATAATAAAGGAGAATGTCACTTTTACTTTAAGAATTTAACATTACCATGAACTGCATATCAACACTAGGGCCATAGGCTTGAACATTAGGCTGCCCCACTCAGAAAATCCTCTTTTTTATAACTTGAGAGGCATCTAGAAGCATCCAAAAGATATTTTAATCTTCCAATAAAAAATTAGAAGTGAAGACAAAAAAAATACAAGAAGTCAAATTAGAAGAGGAAACTCCACCGTACAGCCTGGAAACGCGTTTCTGGCCATACTGGCCACGTTTCCTCCTCGAGAAACGGGCCAATACGGCAGGAAACGCATTTCCAGGCCATACGGTACGAGTTTTCTCGTTTTCGTTTTGTTTCCAGCCGGAAACAGACCCTTCTCCAACGTTTCCTGCAACTTAGAAACAAACCTTTACTGCATCTTGAGATAAAAGTTATGGATGAGCAACCATTTTGATCCTTTAGGAATCCTTGGCTTTTGTATTTGAATTGCTAGTGTTAATTTTAAGGACAAAAGCATTTATAAGTACAATCCTGTTGGTGAAAACTTAAAATCAGCTGGTTATGCTGGTCAAACGTTACTATTATAGATGCTGGAGATTTAAGGAAAAGGCTAATATTTCATTCTGACATTAATTTCCCACCATTTATGTAATCCATGATACAGTTAGCTAAAAGCGTTTCTCAAATTGAGGCAGATTATTTGACTTCAACTGTAATTGAGTTTAGAAGCTTCTTAGCCAGATTTCACTTGCAGGAAATGCAGCTCATAGTATTCACTGCATGCCATTCCTGCCTAGAGTTGCAATAAAATGTTGAAGCTTGATTATAGTTTAGCTAGGTTTTATTTGTGAGGAAGCACAGCTCACAGTATTCACCGCATGCCTTTCTGGCCCAGAGATGCATTAAAATGTAGAGGTTTGATTATAGGTTGCCTTTGTAGCTTTCTGGTTTTAGTCAAGCTGATCACTCCTAATTAGAGGGCTTGCTTTCTGCTGTTGCAACAAATATGAAAGCAGATTTTGGATTTGCATTTGATTTTGTTAAAATTATTTAATGATTCAATGCAGGATATTTTGCGACAACCTGTTATGGAATTACTCAATCAGGAATTGATGAAAATTGGTACGGCAAATCTTGATTCTCCTGTTTCTAAACAATGGGAGAGTGAGGATGAAATTTCTTTAGAGAAAATTCCAAGTCAGAATAAATACATGGAAAACAGTGCCGCTGAGAGGTTAGTTATGCTTTCATTTTGCATGTACTTGATCTTTTACATGTATCTTTTGGAAGGATTGTTTTACGAAGATCTTATGTTCTGTTTACAGGTCATATTTACACAGCTGGCAACAATACAGTCAAACACAAGTACAATTGATAAGCCATATAGCTTCTGATGTTTATTCAGGTTGGCTAAGGCCATTTTTTCTTGCCTATTTCTCGCTGAGATACAATGATGTGTTATATTACTTTTATATTTCTTCCAGCGGTCAATGAGGTGTCTTTCTGTGTTCATAATGTAATTTTTTTTCCTTGAAGATACAGGTTCAAAGGGAGCATATCAACAGAAAATTGCTATTCTTATAGAGAAAGTAGAAAGCTGTGTAAGTAAGTCCATATTTTCGAAAGCTGCATTGGATATGCGTCAAGAAGGACATAAGTCACTTGAGACGCTTTGGAGGAGTGTACTTCGTCGTGCATATGATCTCCGTAAAAATGATGCTAAGCGTTCGGTTAAGAAGAAAGCTTTCACAGACCTCCTAAAGGCCTTAAAGTCTATTGGTTTATCGCATCACAAATCAACTGTGCCAAAGGTGTTTTTGTTGTGAATATTTTTATGTTCATAAGTTTATTCTAGTTTTGATGAAATGTGCTAAAATTTGTTCTTATGGTTTGAAATCTTTGCTTTTTAGGAGGAACGTGATGCACACAGCTGGTTTCTACAGCCCTGCTTCAACGTGACTCATTTACTTAAGCAAGAATCTCAGTGTGCAACCACTAAAATGGAATCTAGTAAAGATATTGATCTGTTTAGAGGATTGAAATTTAAGGAGAACAATGTGGACTGGAGAATTGCAAATGAATACTATTTCAAAAATATGGCATTGATGCAGCAATTAAGGAAAATCTGTCTTAGTTTCCATAAAGATCTAAGTTTAAGAGAGGTAATGTTAATTTTTATATCATACCTTGGGCAACTCTGTTCTGGCAACAGGAATAGCGATTCTAACTTTGGTATTTTGTGCAGGTCGAAATTTCTATGTCATTTTTGGAACATCTTCTTTTTTTGCAACGTAAACAAAGATGCACTGCATATGGGTTCTCTTTGAAGCTAGAAAAGCTATCTAAGCTCGTTCTGTCCCTGAAAGATTCTGGTATTGGAGTCTTTTCATATGTTTCAATTTGATTTTATGTTTTTCAATAATGATTAATTTATGAAAAAGTGTATTATGTACAGTTTTGCTTACTTCCTATTGCCTTCCATGAATTGAAGATCTTTTGTTATCCACAATGTTTGACTATTTCAAGGTTATCTTGTAGTCATATCTTAATATTTTACATATTGCTTAACTATTTTTACACAGTAAATGCTGGTGCAACAGAGAGCATGGGACTTCCATCCCAGCAGCATGTTATCTATAAGTGGATGTGGCAGCAGAAGGTAGATGTGTTGTAAATGGCCATCTTTTGGTTATCTATTTGGAGCATTACTAATAATAAGTTGCTATTGAATATTGTAACTATACCTATTTTCTTTTTCCTTTGCAGCACCTTGTTGACTGTCTATGCACTGTATCTATGGAAACTTCTTTGCTCTTGAAAATGGTAGGAAGAATCCATAATTGCCCTCTTACAAGTCTTGGTGGGGAGGTGAACAAATTACAAGTCTTCATTGATAAATTTATCCCTTCTTTGAACAATTCCAAGGTATGCGCATTGCAAAGTGTTGTTGCGACATTGTCATTTTGTTTAAGGTTTTAAATTTAAATTTATTATTGGTTCGTACTGATAGACATACGTGCTTGGCAGGATTCTTTAAATAAGTTTCTTCTTGGAGGTCAGTTGATCACTGTTGACTTCCACAAAGAATTATGCACATTTATCATTTCAAAACAAATGGAGGAAGTAGTGTATCAAACCTTTTTGGTTATAAAGGAAATGCAAGCAGATTTTTCAGCATTAGTTGAAGAGGGCACTGGAGAAGATAGTGTAATGCCCACCTTGAGTCAGATGTTAGACCTCCTTTCTCAGGTGATGTTCAACAAGTGATATTTTGTGCTTACTGCAAGAAATGTTTTATTTTCCAATTCAAATAAGCTGGAAACCTTCTTGCAAGGAAGAAAATGAGCAATTTGGTATGGACCATGTTGTATAAAAGATGTCAAATATTCCATTTAGAGGATTGCATGTTCCTATGACAATTAGAAATGTACTTTTCTTTTGGTTTCTGTTTCATATTTTCAATCTTAGTGGTCATGTGGTTTGGAATTGAAATTTGAAAACGTCATGATCTCCATTCTGTTGTATAACTTCTAGTCATTTTTGTCTATTTTATTTGTAGAATGTAGTTACTCTTGGATGGGTGGGATTAGAAAACATTGTAAAAATAGAATTAAGTCCCTTTCTATGACATAGCAACAATTAAATCACATACAGTTTTGTCCAACTAGGGATTAATAAGTATCCCAACAAATGGAGCTGGGAGCCGAAGGTTTCCAGTCAAAATACACATCTGAATAGCATGCCATCCGCCAGTTTCTAATATTTTGATCCTTGTATGAAAGTCTGGTATGCAAATCATATTTAATTTGCTCTTTTATTGGTAGTTATAATAATGCATTTAACCTGTGACTTGTTCTGATCTTCTGTTCTGTTGGTAACTGTTATGGTTTTTAACATTTATTTTGCCTCAATATGTGAAGCCACCTGTGTTTCTTTTGAAAATGTAAGCAAAACACAGAAGCAAATATGAAGTATACTTATTTTGGCTAATAGATCTAAGGTATGGCTGGTGGATATTTCCTTTCAATCCACTTTTAAGATTCAAAGAGGGGTAAAAGTCATCCTCCTGAAAATCAGGGTGAAGTAAGCTTATTGTAACAGTTCACTACTTTTCCCTTTCTTCATACATAGTTTATTATGTGTACATCAACTAATATTTGCCTTATTGATGAGATTTCCCTATATTGATGTGTATGAGATTCAGACTGTTGTGTGGATATATTGTAAAGTGTTTAATGTTTTTCCTTTTCTCAGATCTAGCAGCAAGCTATGTCCCTGCAAAAGTGTAGAATATTGTAGGAATCTAATATTATTTTCAAATTTCATTAACGATTATTAAAAAAATACTATAATATGCATCTTGAATATTTGAACTCTAACATCTCATTTGTAAGTTCACTGGTTACTAGTCATCCTACTGCACTTTTAAATGTTTGAGTGGAATGTTATTGTGCAATGGTATGCTGCTTTGTCTTTTTCTTTGTATATAAAGCTTTCTGGCAGTGATATTGCTTGACATGGGAAATTATTTTTTCAGGGAGTTCAAATGTCTAATGAATTCATCTCAGAGAAGAATACACAAGGTGTCTTATCCAGCGTCGAAGAACTGACTACTTCATTTATGGAATGTCATGACAAAACTATTTCAGAGATTCTTAAATTCACTGATAAAGCATGACACTGTTTTGTGCCATCACGTTCTTTGGACGAGCACACCATGCATCCTGGAGGAACCTTGCAGACATGGGAATCCATATTTAATGAACAAATGACAAGCTTTCGCTTAGATGATTTATATGATGCACTTATGAAAACAATAGCTGCTTCTGTACGATATTCCTACTCATGCTAATATGATGATATATCTGCTTCCTGTTATCAAAGTGTTCCAGTGTCTTGCCCTTTTATATCTGGTCCATTCAGTTTATATTTAATGACTTGCTTTTTCTTTATGGGTTTTGTCTATTAGGTTAAGCTCTTCAACTGTGGAGCACAAAAAAGTGAGCCTTGTCTCTCTGCAAGAAATATGCTTGGATGTCTTCACATATTTGTGGATATAGTCTTAAATGCTGGAAACAGAGTCTTGTCTGATTATCTGGATATGCATAAGACAGTAAGTTTTGTTTGCTTGTCTTGTTATTGGCTCTGTACACTTGGTTGATTTTATTAACCAAGTGTTTTGGTTATAACCTGTTATTCTTAAGTGAATCATATTTATCTGTTGATACTAGTTTTAATCTGTTCCCTAAATTTCATATATGAAGTCTCTATTGTTTCTATTGATGCAGGTAGCAAAAATGGATTATATTCTTTCAAACGTCTTTGCAGCATTCTATGTAGATGGATTCTTTGTAGCCAAAGAAGAGCTTGAGGAAGAGGGAAATAATCTTAGGTTTGAAGATGCAAGTGGAACAGGTATGGGTGAAGGTGAAGGTGTGAAGGATGTTAGTGATCAGATAGAAGATGAAGATCAACTACTTGGGGATTCTGAAAAGGTGAACCTTTTATGGTTTAGCTTGCTTCATGCTTCTCTGAGATTACCAATTGCATTTCTGTGGATCTTTCTAAGTTTTTGTACTTGACAATTTCTTATTTCAGCCAAATGAAGAGCACACTGCATCCCAAAAACTCTCAACTGATCCTGATAAAGGCATAGAGATGGAACAGGATTTTAATACAAGTGATATGTTTAGTGTCAGTGAGGATTCAGGTGATGAGAGTGGGGATGATGATAAAGAGGAAAATATTGAGTCAGCCATGGGGAAGACAGGCGAGGATGAAGATGTGGTTGATGAACAGCTGTGGAACAAAGATCAGGATTGTAAACCAGAAAATCCAAAAGAAAAATATGAAACTGGGGCTTCTGTCCAGGATACCATGTCAGACTCAATGGAGCTCAGAGCGAAGCAGGATGCAAGCAATGATGAAGCAGGGGCACAAGATAAAAATTATGAAAGTCATGACACAACTCCAGAGGATTCAGGAGTTGGTGATGATGAAAATGACATCCCTGAGGATCTGACCATGAATAAAGAGGATGCTTATACTGATCCTACAGGGATGCAACCTCATGCAGAGGAAGAATTTCTTTCTGAAGATATGGAAGTGGAAGAACCTACAAATTCAGAAATAGATGAGGAAGAGCAACCTGGCTCCAATCTGGATGATAAGACTACTGAGAATACTGTCAAAGAAGACAAGGATCATTCAGTTTTAGAAGATTTTGATATGGATGCTGGCGAGCAAGGTGGTGACTCTGGTGGAGAGTTGAAACAAGAGGAACCTATTGAAATTAATGAAATCAATGAAGATCCATGTGGAGGAGATCACGAATCTGATGATATTGCCTCTCAAGTGGATGCTAATCATACACTACCAGATTCTCAATATACTCCAAATTCAGATAAAAGCAATGAAAATCTAAATCCAGTGAACCAGGCCTTAGCAGATGGTGTTATTTCAGATCTGCAGAATGATATTATCCTTGGAGATAATCATAAAGAGGGGCGTGATTTTATGAAAGGTGCATTTAGTGAAAGTATTTCTGAGCCACCGACAGTCCCTTATGATGGCATGAAAACGAACCCTAGTTCTGATCCTAAGTTGTCCTCTTCATCTGCTAAAGAAGAATTGCAATCATTAGAAAGAATGAATGCAAATCCTTTGCGCAGTATTGGTGATGCATTGAAGGAATGGAAAGAGAGAGTAAAAATATCAGATATCAAATCTCAAGATCATAATACAAGTGAAATTTCCAGCAAAATAGAGGAACTGGAAATCGATGGGGGAGATGAATTCCAATTTGTGTCAGAAGGGCAAAAGAGTAATTCCCAAGCATTAGGTGCTGCTACTGCTGATCAACTTGATGATAACAAAAATGTGAACAAATCAATTACAGTGGAAGATGATCTTATTGAGAAAGAGGCTGCACCCCCTGTAAATGAGATTGAAGATATTGTAGATGTAGAAGACAATGGTGTGTTACAGCAAAATGTTAAAAATACTAGTGTGAATATGAAAATTGAGAAACAAGTGCAGAATAAATTTGTTGATAATGTTCCGTCTTGCTCACAAATTGGGGAGAATGAGATGGATATTGAGTGTGAAAACCAAGACAGAGGTCAGTCAGAGAGTTTTGTGTCAATTGAAAGACAGGATCAAGGTACAGCTAGACAACCAAATAGTCAATTTGCAACAAGTGACCAAGCTTGGACTGAAGAAGATGTAAAAAATTTGAGGAGGGATATTGAGATGATATTTAAGGAATTTCACACCAGTCATGAAAATGCTGCTATAGTTTGGGCAAAATACGAGCAGCTTACTACAAGACTTTCCCAAGACCTGGCAGAGCAGTTGAGATTAATCATGGAGCCAACCTTAGCAAGTAAGCTTGAAGGGGATTACCAAACAGGGAAGCGATAAATATGAAAAAGGTAAAGGTTTCTTTCTCAATTAGTCATTCTGTTCATGAAATAAGATATGTTTTTAAAGTAAATTCCGTGTTGTACTTCAAATGGATTTGGACATTTAGTTATGTTACAATTTCAGGTTATTCCTTACATTGCAAGCCAGTTTCAAAAGGATAAGATCTGGCTTCGGCGCACAAAGCCCAACAAGCGACAATACCAGATTGTTTTGGCAATAGATGATTCAAGAAGTATGTCTGAAAGTCGTTGTGGGCACATGGCTATAGAAGCTCTCATTACGATATGCAGGGCAATGTCACAATTGGAAGTGGGACAGTTGGCAGTTGCAAGTTTTGGAGAGAAAGGTAATGTCCATATGCTGCATGACTTCGATCAGCCTTTCTCCAGTGAAGTGGCCCTCCAGGTGAACATTATATTGATTATTTCTTGTTAATAATTACTAGAAGGAGCTTTCCTTCCTTTTGGCCACTGACAATATTGAGGGATTACTAACTGACTTAGCACTGATTTGGTTACCACAATTGTAGATTATTTCAAAATTTTCCTTCAAGCAAGATAATACTATAGCAGATGAACCTGTTGTTGACCTCCTCAAATACTTGACCAATTTGTTGGATCACGTTGCAATGAGATCACGTGCACCTTCTGGTCGAACCGACATTCAACAACTTGTTTTAATTATTGCAGATGGCCGTTTCCATGAAAAGGTATGGTTGGCACAATCTTAGTACCATATAGATAAGATTATACCTTTAAGCTCAAGATATTAGTTCTGCAATCATTAGAAAGGTTAATCTTGGTTATTATTTATGTTTGTGCTTAATATCAATCAATCTTGTGTTAAAATTTACTCCCCACCCTTATAATTTTCTATTGTTCTCTACTGTCAAGTAGCATTGTTGCATGTGCAGTAACTTCCTTTAGGCAATCAATATTCTTGTCATACAAGGAATTTTTTATTTTTCTTTCTTTATATTTTACTTTTTTTTTTGTTTCAAGCCATATAGGCCTTTTTTTAATGAATGTGATCTTCTCCCAGAGTGCCTCATTTTTAGTTGCAATAGAGATAATATATGGAACTTTTTAATTTTTATAAAGTCATATACTGCATTACCTTTGCCTATGTGGTGAATTTCCTGTTGATTTGGGGTAGCATCGGATGTGCTCTAGCCACGAAATTTGGTGGAGCGGTTGGGGCACATGAGATCTCCAATACCCAGAAAGTGTTTGGGCCTAAGTTGCATAAAATGCCGAAATGTTTCGTAGTTTCCAATATGGGTACGTTTTGAAACGTCACCTCCCAAAAATGGAAACATTGGCTGAATCACCATATATGTTTATATATATAAAATGAAATTTATAAATAAGTGAATAACACATTATCTTGCAAGAAAAAAGGTAATAAGACCCATCGATGACAATTTACAAGGAAAACCAAGTCTATATTAACTTTCATAGATGATTACATAATGGTCGAGTTTCGGTCAATTTTCGGCCGATTTCGGGTACGGGTACGTCCCGAAACGTCATATTCCTAGAAGTTTCGTGCAACATAGGTTTGGGCAGTTTCTAAACAATTCAGGAGATATTAAAATAATTAATATTTTTAATGGAGTCCCTAAGTATAAACTTAGGGAAAAGTAAAATATTAATGTGTATTAATATGAAACTGTGTTAGAATGGTCCAAAAGACATGGATCAAGCCAGATCTAATCTTAGCCATTGATTAGGGACTTAATCTCAGCCGTTGATTTGTCAATGAGAAAAGTATAAGAGGAGGCTTGAGGGTCACTTGGAGAACACACTGAGGGAGACTAGTCTGTTCGATTTCTCGAGCAGGGTTAGTTGAGAAAGTGAACCAGTGGTCTGGAGAGGAATCAAGAGGCAGCAAGTACGAAACAAAGAGACGGGAGATCAGTGCAGAGATAGAAGAGGCAGACGCAGGGGCCAGAGGAAGCCACACAGAGGCAATAGAGACTGCGCAGAGCCAACAAGGCCCACGTCATCCACGCAGAGGGTGCAGGGGTGACACAAAAGGCCAGAGAGGCTGCGCAAAGCCTCAATAGGCTAATGCAGAGGGTTTCAGGCTGACGCAGAGGTCAATAGGGCCTATGCCGGGTTCAGTAGAAGTGTTGGAGAATTTGTCTATCTGTGGATAAGCCAGTTTGGCACCCTGTTGTACTAGAAAATTGCTGAATAATAAAATCCTCCCTTGCTGCACTGGTTTTCCCACATTGGGTTTTTCCGAAATTAGTCCAATAATTCTTGTGCAATATGTTGTTTCTGTATTACGGTGTGATATCTGCAGCAATATTTATTTTAATATTTGTTGAAGTAATTTCATGAATAACTTATGGTGAAGTAAGTAGGAAAAGTAAATCAGTTGTTGCAGTGATAGAATTTTCACATGGTATCATAGCAAGTATCAGAGACAGAAAGGGAAAATCAGTTATGGGTCGATACTACGATGTAGAGGCATCTACCTCAAGGGACTCACATAGATTTTCAGAAGATTGCACAAGAGAAAGAGATTTTGATTTCTCTATGTTGGCTTCCAGGTTGGAAGAAAAAGTGGCGTGCATGACTAGTGCTGCATCATCAGAAGTATGGTATATAGACAGTGGAGTCTCGTGGCATATGACGGGAATCAGGGAGTGTTTCTCAAAATATCGAGAAGAGAAGATGAACTTTCAGATCACCATGGGGAACAAGGCAAAGTGTACTCCAGTAGGAAAGGGTACCATAGTTTTTCAGACAGAATCAGGAGAGCAGTTTCGTGCCACAAATGTGTTGCATGTACCAGGATTGGGGATGAACTTACTTTCCGTGTCACAACTACAAGGCAAGGGTTGTGACATCTACTTCATCAAGGAAAAGGTATACGTCAAACATCTGAGCTAGAAAAAGAAAGTGCAGATCGGGATCAAAAGTAATCGGTTGTATAGATTACAAGTAGAATCTCCAATGGCATTAATAGGCTGTGATGGGGACAAGGACTTGAACTAACTATGGCACAGAAGGATGGGTCACTTGCACCATGGAGCTCTGATAATTCTCAGGAACACTGTAACAGGAGCTTTGGATCTGAGTACGAAACGAGATGATGTTTGCAGGGGATGCGCTCTAGGGAAGTATGCCAAGGTGACATTTCCTAGAAGCAAACACAGGGCCAAGAGTGTACTAGGATTGATACACTCAGATATCTGTTGACCTATGTCTGTCAAAGCTCTTAGCGGTGCTGAGTATTTCCTTACCTTCATTAATGACCACTAGAGGAAAACTTGGATCTATTTTCTGAAAACCAAGGATGAGGTTTTTGGTCAATTCAAGGAGTTCAAGGCTCTAGTGGAGGAGAATCTGACTGGTAAGAAAATAAAAGTCTTGTTCTCAGATAATGGTGGAGAGTATGTCGATAAAGACTTCACTGATTATTGCGCTAAGGAGGGTATCAAAAGAGAGTGGACAACTCCCTACAATCCGGAGCAAAATGGGGTGGCAGAAAGGAAAAACAAAGCCATTGTAGAAGTAGTTAGGGCCATGCTATATGATCAAGATATGTAAAAATTCTTGTGGGCGAAAGCATACCACACAACTATCTACGTTCAGAACAGGACTCCTCATGGAGCATTGGGCAAGATTACTCCAGAGAAAGTCTTCATTGGGAAGACGCTTGAAGTCAGTCGTTTCAGGATATTTGGGAGTTTAGCATATTGCCGCGTACCCGAAGAAAAGAGGAAGAAGTTGGATCAGACTGCAGAAAAGGGGTATTTGGTGGGATATAGCGAGAATGCTAAGGCATACAGAATTTATCTTCCAGGGAACAGGAAGGTAGCAGTACGACGAGATGTAAAGTTCATGGAGGACAACGCTTTCAGAAGATCTCGCGAAATGCCTTTCAAGGTGCAGTGGAAAGAGGATCCGTTGGTCATGCCTCTTCAACCAATGGAAGTGAAGAATCCTTCCTCAGGTGAGGAAGATTCTCAGGATGAGGAGGAGGAGCAAACAAAGGCACCTGCTGGCAGAGGAAGAACTAGCAGAGAACTTCGTCAGATTTTGCGTGATGCAGAGAACTTCATCGGTGAGCCAAGGAACAGTGGGAGGGAGAGAAAACAGTCAGATAGGTATCAGGCGTTAGTAGCTCAGGATGGGGAGCCTGCCAGTTTCAAGGAGGCAATTCAACATTAGGTCTGGCTAGATGCAATGGTGGAGTATAACTCCATAATGGTGAACAATGTCTGGGAGGTGGTGTCAAGACCTCATGACAGATCTGTGGTAGGTTAAAGATGGATCTACAAGATCAAATATGCTGCGGACGACAGTGTTCAGAAATACAAGCCCAGGTTTGTGGCTAAGGGGTATGCTCAAAAGGAAGGGATTACTATGAGGAAACCTTCGCCTCGATAACCAGGTATACATCTATTACGACCGTGATATTTCTTGCAGCCCATATGGGATGGGAGATCCATCAAATGGATGTCAAGACGACATTTCTGAACAGGGTAATAGAAGAAGAGGTATACATTGAACAACCAGAGGGCTTTGAAACTCATGAGAAGAAGTCTTATGTATGCAGACTGAAGAAAACCTTGTATGGGCTAAAGCAAGCATCGAGAGCATGGTATGGTTGAATAGATGGCTACTTGCAGAAGATGGGGTTTGTCAAGAGTGACGCGGATCTAAATCTCTACTATCTGGTCATAGAGAACAAGCCACTTATCTTAGTATTATATGTGGATGATCTCTTGTTGACAAGATCATCCAAACTCATTGAGGACTGCAAGAAGAATCTAGCCACATAGTTCAATATCAAGGATCTGGGACGAATGCACTACTTCCTAGGGTTGAAAGTTTGGCAGCAGAAAGGAGATATCTTCCTTAGGCAAGGGAGGTATGCTACAGAGATCCTGAAAAGGTTCGGAATGGGAGACTGTAGACGTATGGCTATGCTAATGATCACCAACTGGAAGAAGATTGATGCATTAGAAGACAAGGATGTCGATCCCACCCTATATCGACAGCTCATAGGGTCCCTGATGTATCTGGTCAATACTAGGCCAGATATTTGCTACGCTGTCAACACCCTCAGTCAGTTCATGGTGGAACCAAAGAGGGCACACTAGGCAGCAGCCAAACACGTTCTCAAGTATTTAAAGGGAATAGTTGATTATGGGCTCTTATACACCAAGGGGAAGGATATCAGGTTGTGTGGATTTACTGATGCAGATTGGGTAGGAAGTTCAGTGGATCTGAAAAGTACCTCTGGGTACTATTTCAACATTGGATCAGGAATGACCTCTTGGTGCAGTAGGAAACAGAAGTCCGTGGCTCTGAGCTCATCTGAGGCAGAATATATGGCGGCAAGCACAACTTCGTGTGAGGTCATATGGCTTAGAAAACTACTGGTGAACCTATTCAGAAGAAACATGGAGGCGAACAGGATCATGTGTGATAGTCAGAGTTGTATCAAACTCTCCGAGAATCCAGTATTTCATGATAGGTCAAAGCATATTGATATCCGGTGTCACTTTGTCAGAGACTATGTCCAACGGGGAGCTGTACAGTTGAGCTACACTCCTACAGGAGAACAAGTGGTAGATATCCTCACCAAGGCCCTTGGAAAGTCAAAATTTGACTACTTTAGGGAAAAGATGGGGATGGTAAAGAACCCCTTTCAGAAGTAGTGTGTTAGCAACACGAATGAAGAGGGAGTTGCAGTGCAGATGCAGTGTTGGGAGAAAGGACCAGCAACAACACATATGCAAAGGGAGTTGCAGTGTGGATGCAGTGTTGGGAGAAAGGACCAGCAACAACACGGATGCAGAGGGAGTTGTCATACAGATGCAGCAATGGCAGTAGCAGAGTCATAGGCAGCAATATAGGATGCGACAATGTAGAGGATGTTGGGCAGGGAGGCTTAACATCAACACAGGGACTGATGCTGGATGATCAGGGTGATACTCAGTGAGGAGTATTACTAGAGCATAATCCTCGCTAAGAGGGAGTGTTGATTTGGTGTAGCATCAGATGTGCTCTAGCCACGGAATTTGATGGAGAGGTTGGGGCACATGAGATCTCCAATACCCAGAAAGGGTTTGGGCAGATTCTAAACAATTCAACAGATATTAAAATAATTAATATTTTTAATGGAGTCTCCAAGTCTAAACTTAGGGAAAATAAAATATTAATGTGTATTAATATGTAACTGTGTTAGAATGGTCCAAAAGACATGGATCAAGCAGCAACATGGATGCAGAGGGAGTTGTCATACAGATGCAGCAATGGCAGTAGCAGAGTCAAGGGCAACGATATAGGATGCAACAGTGCAGAGGATGTTGGGCAGGGAGGGACTGATGCCGGATGATCAGGGTGATACTCAGTGAGGAGTATTACTAAAGCACAATCCTCGCTAAGAGGGAGTGTTGATTTGGGGTAGCATCGGATGTGCTCTAGCCACGAAATTTGGTGGAGAGGTTGGGGCACATAAGATCTCCAATACCAGAAAGGGTTTGGGCAGATTCTAAACAGTTCAGGAGATATTAAAATAATTAATATTTTTAATGGAGTCCCTAAGTCTAAACTTAGGGAAAATAAAATATTAATGTGTATTAATATGAAACTGTGTTAGAATGGTCCAAAAGACATGGATCAATCCAGATCTAATCTTAGTCGTTGATTAGGGACTTAATCTCGGTCGTTGATTTGTCAATGAGAAAAGTATAAGAGGAGGCTTGAGAGTCACTTGGAGAACACACTGAGGGAGACCAGTCAGTTCAATTTTTGGAACGGGGTTAGCTGAGAAATTGAACTAGTGGTCTAGAACGCAGTCAGGAGGTAGCAAGTACGGGACAGAGAGACGGGAGATCAGCGTAGAGGTAGAAGAGACAGACGCAGGGGCCAGAGGAAGCCACACAGAGGCAACAGACATTGTGTAGAGCCAGCAAGGCTTGCATCATCCACACAAAGGCTGCAGGAGTGATGCAGAAGGCCAGAGAGGCTGCGCAAAGCCTCTGTAGGTTGACGCAAAGGGTTTCAAGCTAACGTAGAGGTTAGTAGGGCCTATGCCGGGTTCAATAGAAGTGCTGGAGAATTTGTCTATATGTGGGTAAGCCAGTTTGGCGCCCTGTTGTACTAGAAAATTGCTGAATAATAAAATCCTCCCTTGCTGCACCGCTTTTTCCACATTGGGTTTTTCCGAGGACATTAGTCCAAAATAACTGTGTCAATGTGTTGATTCTTGTGCATATGTTTGTTTCTTTATTACAGTGTGATATCTGCAGCAGTATTTATTTTAATGTTTGTTGAAGTAATTTCATGAATAACTTATGGTGAAATAAGTAGGAAAAGTAAATCAGTTGCTGCAGTGATAGAATTTTCACATTTCCTTGTGAAACTATGAATGGATCTGGACTTCACTTCCCAATTAACAGATTAGTTCTTGATACCCTTCCAATTTGCTTTTCCTGTGAAAACACCATGAGAAAGAATCTAGTTTGACCTTAATATGAGATATAAAAAATGGCTGTTCAGTATGATATGTTTCTCAGAATTAAGAGTACTGACTTTTCTTAGTGTTAACAATACAGGAGAATTTGAAGCGCTGTGTAAGGGATGCTTTGAGCAGGAAGCAACTGTTGGCATTTATTGTCTTGGATAGTCCAGAGGAATCAATAATGGATGTGCAAGTAATGCTTCACTTTGTTGCAATTAGATTATAGTACTTATATCATTGCGCTCTTTTGGAATTTAATGCCCAGGAAAGCATCTGATTTTGTGCGGCTTGATTTTTGCAGTCTGTATCATTTACTGATGGAATGCCTAAGTTCTCCAAGTATTTGGATTCATTTCCTTTCCCATACTACATTATTTTGAAGGATATTGAGTCTTTACCAAGGACACTGGCAGACTTGTTAAGACAGGTATCTAAATGAAATCTCCTCCTCTCTAGTCCATTTTTTTGTAGCTTGTAAAAACCTTATTGGGTATTTTGTTGATTGAATTAAATGCTTATAACACTGGAAGATGATTTTTTGAAAAACGTATAGTGGACATATCTGGGTTTTGGGATGTTCATTTTCCCTCCTATTGGAACGTATTATGATTGAAAGAGTATGAGATGCCACAATCATATATAGTATATAGTATATATGAGAAGCGGTTGTATATCGTATATATCTAATTTATATCTGTCATCTTTTCTTTTGATTCTACTATCCAAGTTACCATTCTAGTTTATGTGCAGCTCAGTCGTGCTATTTTGATGAATACTGCTTGTCAATTAAATAATAAATTCATAGTAGCCAGACTTTGGTTGGTAGTAAATTGGAGTATGAATAACTCCTGTGTCTTTAATACAATTCCTTTCTAAATGAGGGCAGCGGATGAATTTATCTTATATTACTTTCTGATGTGCAAGGTCCTGAAAACAATAGTCGTTTTTTCAGCGCAGGATTTACCTATCGTTAGTATTTAGTAATAATTCAGTGCAATGACTGGTTAGGTGATCTAACTATTCAGAACTGTTTCAATCTGTTGGATGAGAAGACTCATGTCAATGCATGTTTTGCAGTGGTTCGAGTTAACACAGCTGAAAAACGTTTAAGAAGACCGAAGGAAAGAAATATTTGATCTTTCCACCTTGTTACAAGCATAATATTCAGCTGGTTCGAGTTAGCACAGCTGGAAAACATCTAAGATGATTGAAAGAAAAATATTTCATCTTTCCACCCTGTTATAAACGTCAATTTCCATCAGATATATGTCATCCATACTCGATGATTATGCTACGTATAATCTGGTCATACAGGCTACCTATCAGTATGACCTTCCAGATTTTTGGGTTGAAGAAACATCAGAAAATTTTGGGCACCATAAAGAAACAAATATTTATCCCCAGTTCCTTAGAACAACAGAGGAAAGTGGTTCTTGAGTTGTAGGTAAGATTTGTTTCATTTAACAAAAAAAAATGTAAAACATTTTAGAAGACTAGGCTGGACAGAAGCAAGAACTGGAAGGATGAATGGAGGCAATGTTGTTGTTGGCCTTTTGTGCCAGTTCATGTTAAAATTGGAAACATTTATTGTATCAATTGATGTTGGAAACTTATGAGAACCTTTTGACATTCAACAAGACTATGTTAGTTGCACTAGGTTGGAAACACATTTCCTTACTAGAATATTGTTGGATGTAGTTGCTTTAGGCAGTTTAACATGTTGCTCGATGTTGAAAGAATGTTAGTGAACAACACTTGATTCATTTTGGATGTTTTTGATGGAACAACTAATATTCCGATTTGGCCTCTTCTATTGATAGGTTCTTCCACTTGATGAGGTACTCAATGATTGCTCAATCTCACAGTTGCTTAATCCATGTTTCAAACAACAATATATGGTAAAATGGTTTAAATTGAGGTCTTTTGTTGATTACCTTCTTTAAACAAGAAATGTGGAAGGCTTGATGTATATGTGAAGATGCAGGCAACTCCAATTTGTAAGGCATACTTCCAATTCTCTGCAAAACCTTGAAGGACATTTGTTTGTATTGCAATAGCTTCAAAAATACCAATCCCTAACTTCAAATTCCTTTTTGTGTGATGTTGATTTACTTCTTGTTTCATCCTATTTTGTGATATAGCAAAGTTGTCTTTGAAGAACCTCTTATTGGTGTCGTATGTGGTCATCCATTACTTGAACCTTTTCTGTCCCTCTTGATGGTGACATGATGGATGGAGGATGATAACCATAAAATATGATAAATTGAGTTTTTTTTTATGAAGAATGGAAAGGCGTGTTGTACCACCATTTTGCCAAAAGCAACCATTTGACCCATTGCCTATTATTATATGCCAAGGAATACAGATATCCTTCTAGGCATTAATTCACAATGGAAGTTTTCCCCTGGGATTGAGGATGGTAAGAGAATCTACGAGTCAACTGATTAGCCAAACAAAAAAAAAACAATTCATCCAAAAACTTTTAGTGAAATTGGATCTCTTTGCTTACAATAATATTAGGGATTGCATATAACTTTTTCATTGTTTCCATGAATGTTGTAGCTTTTGTATATGTTTCAAAATGATGAGAAAGTGAGTGGAAATGGGCATTCTTTGTGAGAATTCACCACTACCATGATGACATTCTTCCTTTGTACTTTGGTAGACTTGTAACAAAATCAATTATTGATTGGAACCTTTTCCTATTGTTGACTTGGTATGGCTAATGGTTGTAGAGGACATGGGGTCTAAATTCTCTCTCTTATTCTATTAGTAAGCCAAACTTTTAGTCACAAACTTTTGAAAGTTAGATTACCAAAAAAAATTCTACCTATCTTATGTTAAGTTGTTAGGAATCATGAATGTTCTCATATAGGAGATGTGTAATTCCAAAATGATCTTTTGTTTGAGTTGAGAATTTTTATATAAATATAGGCGATCTTGATACAATAGTGAATCGTTTTTCTAGACAAATTTATCTCACGCACTCTAACTCCTCTTCTAGTCGTTGAATGATCTTGCATAATTGTCATTCTTGCTTCTGTTTTATCCTTATTTCTTCCATCTAATCATGTTTCTGTTTTATCCTTATTTCTTCCATCTAATCAAATTGTAGAGCTGAAATAACACAAAATAAGTCATGTACCAAAACATTTTTTTGGGGTTAAATAATCCAAAGTCATAACTTATCGTCCATTTTGCAACCCATTTTTTTTTACTTTTTATAAAATAATAATTGTTTGAAGAAGTATTTTAGAGTATCATCTTGAAGTCTCATCTTATTAGGTAAGGACGATATTCTTATTTGCATGTCCTACCAACATAGATCCATCTTAAGTATGGATATAACATAATCTGAGAGGGATCAAATTTCTTCACGTGCAAACTTCTTTAGAGTAAAATACAATGTGTTATTTTTAATTGTTGAAATTGTATATTTGAATTCTAAATGGAGTATAAATAGGACCAAATAAACATGTTAACCATAAAAGTTTAATTTTGTCATGATGTATACATCAATTTTTTAAATTGATATATATGTATAGGCATTTGACATTAAAATATTTGACATAACATGTACATCCAGACATTTATGACACAAATTAAAATGGTTTTTTTACTATTAACATATTTTTAAGTATAAATCAATATTAATTCGCATTAAAATATTTTATAACATATTCCTTTTTTTATTATAGCCGACATTATTTTTCAATTTAGAACATAATTTTTAACTTTTATTTTCATTTTAAAGGGGACGGATGGATGGACAGACAGTTACACATCCTTCTCATACTGGATTGTACAATGAGCCTTTCGGCGCAATGACTACCATTTTCTTTTCATAAGCCTTTTGGCCCAATGACTACCATTTTCTTTTCATAAATGGACTTAAATAAAGTATTTCCTTTAATTTGGTTGTTTTCGAAGGCAAGGGGCCTTCCATCTTGCTTTATAATTGCATCAATGCCATGCTTTGAAGCATGACAATCCAAAATAAAGATTTTTGCGAAATTAGATGTGGTCAAGTCATGAGTTGCCCACATAAACTGCTTAAGTGTTTCAAAATCTTTGGTTGCTTTTTGAGTTGAAGAAAATGTCTCTTTTTCTTTCAATAACTTTATTAGAGGTAGTATTATTTCACAATGATTCTCGACAAATTTGTGGTAATTTCCCATCAATTCAAAAATCTTTCTAAGCTTTTTGGAATTGGCTATTCCATCATAGCATTAATTTTGTTAAGATCCACTTTAATTCCCTCATGAGATACAATATGAATTGAATATTTCACTTTTTGAACCCTAAAGGCATACTTAGAAAGTTGTGCATGTAGTTGTTGCTATGTTCTTTTGAAGATGTGTTGTAAATTAGTGTATCATTAAAAATAATAGTGCAAGTTTTATAATGAAGGGTTTGAAATTTTTTAATCTAGATTTGAAATGAGGTAAGTGCATTATTAAGTCCAAACGACATCACCAAAAACTCATAATGGCCATCATGTGTTCTAAAGGTAGTTTTGAAGATGTCTTCTGGTCTCTTTTTGATTGATGATATTCAAAACAAAGTTATGAGTTGGTAAAGAAAATTGCCCCTACAATTCATCAATGACAAGAATATGAAACTTATCTTTAATGGTCATCTTCCTGAGTGATCTATAATATGGTGTTGACGGTGTTGGAAATCCATCAACCATTCACATATGAATTATTACCTCAAAATGGGTACTATAGCAAAAAAAAAAACATGAAAAAACACCCTAAAAACGAAAAGTGTTGATGTTGGAATAACTTCTTCTTCTTCTTATTTTTTTTTTTTAATCGGGGTAAAATTTCAACAATTTTTAAAAATGGAAGTGAAAATGAAAAGTGTTGATGCTGGAATAACGTTTGGTCCGTCTTTTTCTTCTTCTATGTTGGGGGTAAATTGTCAACATCTTTAAATAATGATGTTAAAGATAAAATATTATGACTCTGAAAAACCTTAAAATTCCAACGACAGACATGACATTAAAGATAAAATATCAAGTCTTGAAATTCCAACAATTTGTAGGCATGGTATTAAAAATAAATTATCACGTCTTTGAAAAGCTTTAAATTTGAAGGATGACATCAAAGATAAAATATCACGTTTATGAAAATCTTTAAAATTTCAACAATTTTCATAATGTTAATATTATTTTAAAAAATTATTACAATTTAATTTATATTACTTTATTTATATTAATAACAATTTATTAAATATAATGTTTCTGATAGTCACTGCATTAAACATTTGTTTTTTTTAGATTTGTGTCAATATTTTATTTTTAAATAATTTTGAAATTTACAAATTGTTTTTAAAAACTATAATAATTTAATATTAAAATTAAATTTCTTTTGAATTTAATAAATCAAAACTAATAAACATTTAAAGATTATGCAAAAAAAATTGTTATTTCGAGAATCCTATGATCACCAAGGATGCCATCAACAAAAAAAATTGTTCTTCTAGACTTATTACTTTTACATGTTTTTTATTTTGGATATATTTCCAATAAAATATATTGAGAATATGATAACATAAAAAAGTAAAAAACACGACCTAAAAAAAATAACTTATAAAATATCAAATTAAAAAAAATCATACAAAAATATATCTCAAAAAACATAACTTAAGAAAAAAATTTAAAAATAAGCAAAAAAAAATAGAAACATAGAAAATAAGGAGTTGTCTTTTGTGTGACAATTTGGACTTTTGGATGCCAAAATCCCCTAGAAAAATTTGAATTGAAATGTTGATTTGTGTTATTTAAACTGATTATTTTACTGTATATGGATCCAACACCCTGAAAAACCCACTCTTCGATTATGCAAGGGTTATCCATCAAGCTTGTGATATTAAAAAAATTCTGCAAGATTTTAGGAAAATTAGACCGGAAAAGCTTCCAAAAAGTCTCATTAAAGGCAACTCGATAAATAAATAATATTGATGAAAACAATTTAAAAAAAACATTAAAATTAAAATTAAAATAACATAATATAAAATAAAAATAATTAAAAAAATTAAAAAAAAACTTCTAAAATGATTAACTTGTAAAAAAAACATTAAAAAAATAAATTGAAAACAAAAACCATAAAATAAAAATGAAGAAATTAAAAAATATTTAAAAAAATAATAATTTAAAACATTGAAAATTAAAAAATAAAAAATGAAAAACAGTAAAACATTTTTTTAAATAACAAAAGGAAAAAAAAACATATAAAAAAACAAATTAATATCTATTAAAAAAATATTAAAAGTAAAAAAACAAATTCATTAAAAAAAATAATATTTATTGAAAAAGCAAAAACAAAAAAGTTAAATATCGAAACAAAATAAAATAAATAAAATAAATAATATACAAATAAAAAATAAAATGAAATAAATTAAATTAAAAAAACAATAATATAAAAAAATTGAAGTAGGTTTGCCTATCCCGACTACCACCTAGACTGGGAGGCCGATTCCAGGGATTGACTTCCCCACCTAGGTAGCCACGAGGTGGGCCGATTTTTCTTATTTTAATATTTTTTTTAATCGTATATATAAAAAATGGTTTAGTATTTAGGTTTTTTTTTTTTTTTTTTTCTAAATTTAGATTCATATTATTTTGTTTCTTAATTTTAATCTCGTAAAAAAAAGATTTTGATGTTTTGGTTTTTTGGGTTAATGTATTTTTTGAATTATATATATATATATATATTTCGCAAGTCAATTTTGTTTATTTTTACAATTTTATGGGTTTATTTTTTCTTTGTTTTTTATTTTTTATTTTTTTATATTTGATTTTTTTGTCATGTTTTTATATTATTTTTATGTTTTATTACCGATATGAAAATCACCAACATTTGAAAAAAGTTCCACACTTAATACATTAGAAAACTTAAAGTGTAAAAATTAAGCCCTCTAAACAATAAGGGTTGATGCGGTATCAACACTTTTCAAAATCAAGATGAAAATCACTAACATTAAAAAAAAAATGTTCATACTTCATACATAAAAAAGATTTAAAGTGTCAAAAATAAGTCTTAAAAAAATGTGTTGATGTTGCATCTACATTTTTTCAAAATCAGCGTGAAAATCACTAACATTTAAAAAAAAATGTACATACTTGACACAGAAGAAAAATTAAAGTGCCAAAAATATGCTCCAAAAAAAAGATCATAAAATAAAAATGAAGAAAAAAAAAATTTAAAAATTATTTAATAAAAAATAATAATTAAAAACATTGAAACATTGGAAAAAAAAATAACATTAAAACATTTTTTTAAAATAACAAAAAAATAAAAAACATGTATTGCCATTTTTCAAAATCGGGTGATTTTTTGCTACCTAAAAAAAGACAGGTATTAGGTAATTTTCAGAAAATTTAAAATGAAAAAATATGTTCCAAAAAAAAAATGTATTATGAATCACCACTTTTCAAAATCGAGTGATTTTTTGCTACTTCAAAAAAAACGGGTACTAGGTAATTTTCTCGTTTGATTGGTAACTATGTTCCATTCGAAATATCGGTCTGATTGCCATGTATTATATATTTTCCTTGGCTCTAACTATCAGCAAGAGAGTGGAACGCATGGTTCCTTCCAAAAGCAAGGGGGTGTGGTTGGTGAGTGTTCGATCGTATGTGTGTCAAAGCTCTTTCACTGTGGAGGGGAGGAAAAGTGAGGCTGTAAGAGAGAGGAAGTAGTACCACCATAGTAGAGACACACACGAATAAGAAGGGTCCATACGACATCAATCAGAATAGTCCACAGAGATGCGACAATCATTGAAAGCAATATAACGAGGAAGGTATGTCTAATATCCAGTAGAATAGTCCACGAGGATGCGACGATGATAATAGCAATTACAACACATTCTCAATATGATAAGTACCAGAATAACCAAAATAGTTCAACTACTTTAGCACAAATGAAAGCAAACATGAATTACAAATATTCGTAGAATAGTCTTACAAATATCCATAATCCATGCATGAAGAATGTATTGGCCCATAGGGCTTCTCATATTACGTAAAAGTTCCAAGTCACATGTATATAATGAACACTACTAGTTCTAATAGTGGAGCATTGGAGCCACTCCTTGCTCCTCAAAAGAACTAACTTATCTCTTTGATGCCTTGCGGGAGGAGCCAAGGTGAAAAGTCCTTTGCTCAGACAGTGATGGTGTATATATAACCAAAGGGTGATGCTTCACCCTTCTCATGACTCTTTGACTACTCTTATGACTGTTTGACTTCCTATGACTTTTCAACTTACATGACTTCATATTCCATGTGTGTCCTTTGGACTTCCACTTTATAATACATTTCGAATAGGTAATTGCATAATCCACGATAATGATGTGGCATATGATGATTTGTAACAAGATGTGACATGACACTGACATGGACTGCATGATGATGTGACAGTGCCAAGTTGTCCTTTTTGTTTCTTTCTTTGTGTCTTTTTGAACAAATGGTACATGTTCCTCTTCCTCCTTATGACTTGAAGATGAAGAGTCTTCCATGTGATCTTGAACTCCATCTTCTATTAAAGTTCAATGTTCCTTTGTCTTCTCGGTTGTTGATCATCTTATCTCTTCAACTCCATATGTGTCTTCTAGCATGTCCTTCTCCATCTCCTTCTTTATCATCTTGCCATAACATGATAGAATTCCTATATCTGCAATTTACTTAAGATAAGACGACATCAATCTAATAAACCCCTAGTCTAAGATGGTGCACATTGATCCACTAACTGAGCCAGAGCTAGATGACAGGTTGGGAAAGAGGCTTAGTGACTGCTCAATTGTGCAACTCAGGCAGTCAGGGGTGAAGCTTGAGCCTTGAGACTATGTAGTGTGTAGCTCAGGCTGGGCTGAGGGAGGAAATTGCACAATTCTGGAAGCCAGTGAGATAGGCTGAGGGGATGGGCACCTGATGAACACACTACACATTTTTAGGAGGTGGAGGAGGTTGGGCGACTACGAAATTGCTTAGATCAGGAGTTCAAGGGATGAGCTTGAGGCTAGAGATTGCGAAGTGTGCAATTGAGGCCAGGCTGGGAGAAAGAATTGCACAATTTTGGAGGTCAAGGTTGGGGTATAAGCACAAAAACTACGTAGTGCAGTAGTCTTGGGAGGTAGGAACTACACATTGTGTAGTGCTAAGAGGTAAGGTCACATCTAGAGGACTGAATCTGTGGAGTGCATAGTTCAGGGACACCGGGTGAAGCTAGGTTTCTTGGTCAAGAAGCCTTTCTAGAAATGGTTAAGTGTGGGATCAACGAGACTGATGTGAATAGTGATAAGACTTTGAATGTGATCGCACGCATAGAAGACTTGACAACACAACAACATAGGTCATCCATAACACATGAACAATGCATTTCCCTTTGTGTGACAACTTTATGACAAGTTACGGCAAGTGCGACACTTAAGATACGCTTTACGACGACCGTGATGACACTTGTGCGACAGTGCTTAAAAATTTGGGAAAGAGTGTGATTGATGTTTACATGGCTAAACCAACTCATTCACATAGAGACAACCCCTTGAAACCACCAGAACAGACATTCATACATCATGTGATAGCTAACATGTGAAAATGTGACAATTGCTAAAGTGTGAACAATTTTTGCAATATGCGAATGACATTGAATGTAACACATGTCAGAGGAAAGATGACATGAAAACAAAACTAATTAGAGTGAAAGCAAGTGAAAGAAACAACCAAAAACATGAAAGCGAGGTTCGTGAAAACAAAGGTGTGCGAAAGCAACAATTTGCAAAATTCAACGGAATCAAAGTACAAATGCAACTATATTGTGATAAATTTTCGTTGTCAGTGCGCACTGACTGTCGACATGGATAAGACATTGCACATGCACAGTTTTGATGGAACATGCCATGCTTGTCCAATCTTGCGTAAAATAATGCGCTCATGAACTTGTTGTGGAGTGAGCATGTGTGAGAAAGCGACTTCCACGCTTTTGATACAAGAAGGGAGCTTAAAAGCATCAATTGACCAAGAAGTGATTATGGAACGATTGATCACAAGATCCACATTAAGCTCCAAAATTTGAGAGTATGCAAAATTTTGGAGGGTGTTTGTCACAACGACAACATATGGATAGATACACCATTGGTGCAAGGTACACATGCACATACCCACAATATGCAATAATCTGCATAACACAACTATCCCAGGTATTTGACTCTACAATGGAGTCAAATCTTCATACATAAAATGGTTAAGGCCCGCTTATACAGTTCCTTTGTATCGGAACCAATCACCCCGCTTTGAACCTTCCTCCGGGACTTATTAACCCATAAACCTAAGTTTATGTCTTTAGTCAACTCATCGGCCGCATATATATAACTTTCCCTCTTAACCTTTGGTTAATACGTATTTAGCGTATAACCTTCTCATCGACGCTTTAATTCCCTTTTTAACCATTTACCACAGAAAATACACATAAACTTACCTTCCTCCACTTTTATAAAGCCTTCACACATTTTTCGAGGCTAACCTCATTGCAAGCACAATCGAGTTCTTCACGGGCCCTCATCACCCCTTCCTTTCCGATATGCAATTATCGTAACATATTATATATGTTTTAGTCTTGGAAGGTCCGGCCCACACTTTACGCCAATACATAGGAAAACCACTGGGAATCACATATAATGGATCTCAAATGTTATAGATGCACCACTATAACCTTCTTCGGGTCTGTGTCTTTATCGCTTCACAGCGTTGCTCCGACCTCCACCTTCTCTAATCACTGATACCTTCGACTCCGCTTATCAGCTATCGCTCTTCTCCTCACTCCGATGTGATCATATCTTCGAACCCGATAGGGATTTAAATTCGTCGTTATGGAACTTCGGGTTCGGTTATATCGCTCTATCGGAGTTCGGCAGTTCCATTGTCCGGTTTCTCTTCCACCTGAACTTTTGCGATGCGATATTTTGGTGCCGATTCGATCTCAACCGCTGATCTTCCCAGATCTAACGGTTCCTGAGCATCGATCTTTATTCTTCCGCTCGTTTTGTTTTACTTAGAATTTTTCGCCATTTCCAATGTTTTCTATGGTTTCTAGGTTTTCTTCAGGTTTCAGCCTTACACTCTATTGCTGCTCAGTTCATTTCCACTTGAGCTTAACTTCACATGCTCCATTAACCAACGTCCTTCCAGAGCATTACTCGACCCTTTGAATGGATTTCAACAATCCATTACGATTTCTACGAATCGTTCTGCACCTCTGCGCAATCTCACTTCGCTATTTCTTCAGAGCTTCACTCTGTCCATCAATTGGATTCAATGACCCATTGTGATTCCTCTGAATCACTCCATTCCTCTGCATCCTTCAGAATTCTGCCTGCAACCCATTATAGAGCCTACGAATTCACAGTAAATCATTTATGAAATACTCTTCAATACTCTGACACAGTCAGGAACAAACTCTACATATATTAATGTAAAAGCAAAGATTACATTCGAGCCTCCTTGGTCTCGCACAGGCCTATTTTTCCATGTCAGTGGCCTCCTCCTTCTGACTCTGCCCGTAGGCTTACATATATGCCAACATTGGTTCTGTTGAACTAAATCTGGGGTAAATCCTAAACTGACTCCTAAATCCTCTGTACTGACTCCTAAATCTTCTGCCCACTTCTACTTCCATTAATTCCTAAAGTCTCTCTCTCGTCCCTCGAATCATGGACTGCTTTAAGAGTTCTGATTGACTTTGGACTCTTGTCATTTATTCATCACTCAGTTCTCATTTATTTGAGAGCACTTACAATTTCCTCCCATTATCTAATTTAATCACTAAAAGGCCTAAATTACATTAACTTGAGACTTAGGAAAGCTATTTCCTAAAAATACATGACCCCTCTATGTCTATTTATCTACAATGATTTTCTCTTGGGTGAATGCTCTTGCATCAACCATGAACCTTCATTTTTGTAAACCACCACCATTAGTGAAAAGAAGCACTTTGGCTAGGTTAAATGATGCAAACACATGTTCAATCTCACTCTTTTGTGCATGTGTACCTGTAAGGTCTGATGTTATGTTATACACTCCCTAGTTGCAAATGAATAACATGGTCACGATCTTGAGTAGGTAGAAGAGTTTTAGGTAGCTGTCCAAATACATTGGATATATTGTTGATAACTTTTTGGAGATCCACAAGAATAGAGTGTCTAGATGGTTGAATATTTAGTGAACACAATTGTGGAATTACACCATGGTGTCCACTTGTTAGCAATATGTCATGTTGTTTTAGCTTATCTTTGTTAGAGGGTTTTCCTTCAATATATCTAAGTTCAATTTCCTTGCCTTTTGAGGGAAATCTCATGAAAAGTTATTGAACATCAAGAACCTTTGTTTTGATTGATTATAACCATGGAATCCTGCAAACGAATAGCATGGTCATGATTTTGAGCAAGTAGAAGAGTTTTAGGCATCTCCCCAAATACATTAGATATATTGTTGATAAATTTTGGAGATCCACAAGAATAGAGTGTTTAGATGTTTGAACATTTAGTGAACAGAACTGTGAAATTACACCATGGTGCCCACTTCATGAAAATGAAAGCATCTCACCTTCGACTTGTAAAACTTCTTCCCTCCTTGAAAAAACTTGGATTGGGATGCCTTCCCTTTCCCTTTCTTAGCTTTAGTTGCTAAAGCTAAATTCTCTTCATCATCATGTTTTGATGAAGATCCATCCCTGGTGTTCCGTCTGATCGCTTCCTGCATCAAATCTGACCATAGTCGTTCCCAATCTGGAAGTTTATCCCTTCCATTCACTGAGTCCTGGTAGCTATGCTAGCTCTTAGGAAGGCCGAGGAGTGCTAGACTCACCATATCATCATCAACAGTCACAACCCCTACACTTGCAAGTTCATCCCTACAAGTGGTGAGCTTATTCAGGAACGTAGAGATAGTGTCACCCTTTTCACACTTGATCTTGCAAAGTTTGTCCTTTAGTGCCAGCTTCCTCTGATCACTGCTATTCTGATATAAATCTTTCAATGTTTTCCACATTGAAAATGGAGACTCCTTCCCATGGAGGCTCAAGACTATGTGATCTCAAACTCCCTCCAGGATGATTCTCCTAGCTCTAGCCACACACTTCCTCCGTTCAGCAACCTCAGAGGCATCAATAGGTTTCGGGACTTCTTGATCAATGAAGTCCTTAAGGCCATTATCTTACAATACCACCTCTATGCGATCCTTCCAAGCTATGTAGTTTGAGCTGCCATCAAGGGCATACTCAACCCTCAAACCATTGAACGCCATTGATGAAATTTGAATTGTGATAAGAACTTGAGATCTATATCCCGAATAATAAACTTCAAATTTCTTCTCCTTCTATATGTTGTTCTATGATTGATTCACCTTTGCTCTGATACCATGTAGAAATTTCACTTGTAGATCAACCTGATATATGCAATGTACTAAAGCATAATACTAGATCTAGTTCTACACACAATTTAGCAGAAGCTTAATCGATGAGAGAAAAATCAATAAGAACACATATAACTGATTCAAAAGAAACAATCACACATAACACAAGATGTATCATTGGGGAAAGCACCCGCCTAAAACCCCAACACTGTATTATCAATCAAGTGGGAATCCTCTTCAATTTACAAAAAGAATCAGCTCAAAAGCTATCCTTCTCTCTCTGCAATCAGAAGATGAAGCTCATAGACTACCTAGGCCTCAATATATAGGCCACAAGTCCTCCAAGCCCCTATTTCCTTACGTAATTTTGATTGGGGTCCAATTACATAACATGTGTGAATCGATCCCAATCATACCTATTGTCAACCTTAGGTCCAACTACGCAATCCTTGAGGAATAATATTCCTCCTGCATGCAAGGAATATTCACAAGGAATATCCAAGCAACTGATAGTACATTGTCCCTCCATCTAATCTCAACTGGGTCTCTGTCTGAACTATCATGCATGAGTTATCCATGAGTAAATACTCAAGTATCTGAAATACAGTAGTTACATGCATGCAAGCATTAACTAACTGAACTCTCATTAATTTAACAAACTGTTAAATTAATCTAACTGGACTTGACTAAGTAAAACTAAGTCAACTGATATACTCAATATAGAACTCATCCTTATCTCCTTTAATCAAGGGATAAATTTCTTAATCAAAGGAGAAACTATTGTATGTTCTCACATAGACTTCAAGTTCATAATTCCTTAACTAATTTACTCAAACTGAATTAATTAATTAATTTACAAACTACTGTTAATATCAAATTCGTTTTTACTTCCTATATTTAGTCCAGGGACTGACTAAAATGGGAAGGGACCATGAAATGCTATTTTTAGCAGTTTCACTTCTCACCCAATGTTGCTAATATCCACATTGGCAGAACTACTATTTTTAGCAGTGCTATTTTTAGAAGTTGATATTTTTAGCATTTCTTGTTGCCCACTTTCAACACATTTTCACAATTGAAACATAGTCCCTTGGTTATTCTTTTAATCCATTTGTTGAAGTGACAACATTGTGGATTGAGTGAGTTTATGAGAGGGAACACACCACTCTCTATAGTTGTTAGTGGCCACCTTTCTAGTAGCCATTTTTCTACTCTCAACATTCCTTTCCACACTAAAAGCATGCTAATGGGATTTATGTTGCAAGTGACACACATCATGGTGAATGTTATCCTTTAAAGTGCCCATTAATAGATTTAAAATTTTGTTCTTTGGAATGTTCTTTACTCTAAGACTCATTTCTCGAAATTGCTAATTATGCTTTGTAATTGGACCTATTTGTAGGAAGTTTATCAATTGACTAAATAATTTGTTGCTCTCAATATCCCTATAATTTGCTATCAAATCATTTGTAAAAATGGACTAAGAGACAATAGAATGACTTTTTTGTTCATAAAGCCATTGGAACTAGAAAAATTGATCATGTTTTGAATATAGGAATGGAAAGGTTACCTTTTGTAAAGTTGGCACTTGGTGTAGATCCAAGAATTACTTGATTTGGATTATCCATGTTATAGGGTCTTGAACAAAGCTTCCTCATATCAGTTTTGCAAATTAATAGTTCCTTGTTCTTAATTTGAATCCTAAATGATGTAGATCTTGGAGTGATGAACAATCATGATTCCAAGGTTCAATCTTTGTGTTCACCAAATGTGTGAAAATATTCCCAATATGTGATTGGGGCTCAACAATTTTGTTCTCCTTATTTTTATAGGTTACTCGGGTCCCAATATCACTTTTAAGGAACCTCTCATCTAGGGTATGTAAGATCATCTCTTCCATGGAATATTGTAATGTTTTCATCTTTTGATCCACCCACTTTTCTATCTTCTTTCCTTGAATAAATATCCTTATACTCCATATGAGGAATATACAAGTTTTGTTCCTCGATGGACTCTCAAACAACAAGGCTCGAAGTCAATGCAAAGATATACACACTATGAACTCAACATGTTATGCAAAAATTGAACTTGGGTGGGGAGGATAATAAATTTTCCCCAACCACTTGAGCTACATCCAATTGACAAATCCACTTTTATATTTTATCTTCAACTTCTTTTAATCCATCTACTTTTCCATCTTTTGATCCCACAATTTTTTCATTTTATCATCATTTTTCCTTTTAAGAATTTATTATGAATTTTCCAAATCAACTTTAAATGCAGTATCACCCATGCCATTAAATTGGTTCCTTGAATTGGGATACTTCATTCCCTAATCCTTCACATTCTTCAAGAGTTATCCATGAGTTATTTGAAGGTTAGTAGGTGAATAATCTTTTTCATCACCTCCATCACCTCTTTCTATGTGAGCCCAAAATAATATTTATTTAGATTTGTCATCTATTTTCTCTTTACCATACCTTTTGAATCACCTTAAACAAATCATCCAATAATTTTTTTTGTAAGTTATAAGTAATACCTTTTTAAAACCTTGATTTGGAGAATCTTATGTAGAATGACATTGCACCTAAGATATCTTGAAAACATTTGGATCCTTGAGTCTAAGATTTTGATGTATGGTATCTTGATATAATGTCTCATATTCACCCCTGACCAAATTTTGATGGGCCAAGAAAAGAATATGTTAGCATTCCTAAACTTGTTGATTTTGGTTCTTTGAGGAGAGAGAACTTATATGGACCACCATGTGCTCAAGGTTTCAAATATACTTTTGAAATTTGATCCGAAATACTATGGTCCATACTCTATTCAATACAACTAGTGGCACTCAATTTGGATCCTTTTGTAATCAAATATGACTAGTTTACCTAGAACACCTATTTAACATTTATTAAAAACAATAAATTCAATAGTGTGTAGCATGAAAAATATATTGCATAAAAAAAAGAGATTTTTACCATTAGTACTTTACTATGTCATCTTAGTGTTGAATTTTGTAGCTATGGTCGGTCTTCATAATAGTTTCATTTGTATTTATGAATTATATTTGCAAAAGAAATTTTATTTGAGGCATTTTCTTCATGCTTGCAAGAAAAAGAAAACATTTATTTTCACACTCAAAAAGAAAAATATTATAAGACTTACCAAGAGCAGAAAAGTGAAAATTTGAATTTTGTATTTTCCTCCAAACATGCCCCAGTTGGCCCTCCACAAGACATGTCAGCCTACTCAGCTGAGGCAGTCATTCGTATGATTGGAAGACTATAAATAACCACTCACATCCCTCCTAAGCATCATCATCTAGTGTGAGGCTTATGTGAAGTCTGAGACTAATATGAAGGGTCTGAGGCACATATATTTTGTGGCATATATGTGAAGTATGAGGCACATCTTTTGTGCAATAAATACAAGACCGTATGCACTTTTTCTTAAGGAATCATGTGAAGATATGAGAGACATCTCTTATGGTTTTGAGGCATGAAATTTTGTGACATGATCCCAACTCTTATGCTAAGACAAAGGTTGAAATTTGGCCCCCTTGAGACCTTGTTTTCTGTGGTATATCTCCATGACACAGTACGAGTTATGGGGCAGAGTTGTTGGACATTTTTTGCTCTCCTTGAGACCTTGCTACAAATATCTTTGTAGACAAAATTATGGTGGGTCGATTAGGTCCTCGATGGTTGGTAATCTTGCTGGTTAGTTGACTTTGATGAATCTCTCGTTGCATTGGTTCTCTAAGGAAAAGGTTGGTTGTGCTTTTCCCCATGGTGGTTTTCCCAGGTAAATCTCATGTTCTTGCGTCGTTGTTTCATTATGATCATATTGTCTTAAATATTATATGATTGATGTCTTCTGTGTAATTATTGAACGATTAAATGTTGAATAAGAATATGAAAATATCAAAACCATCAAAATTAATTACCAATTTAGAAGACTATTGTAAAATCAACATGGTACCTATTTAGATGACCACTGTAAAATCAACATGGTATCAGAGCTATGGGTGGAAGCGCAACAATCTTAGGGTTCTTTTTTTCCCTATTCAATCTCTAGGTAGAAATTCTCCCAAAAATATTTATGCCCTAAAAGATCCTAGGAAAAAATCAAAGGAGCTCTGTGATGGCTAGAAAGAAGGGCTAAAAATTTGTAGCTTGCATTTTACCTTAGAAGCTTGTAAGAAGTAAAAAAAGGATGATCAAAATCCTCATAAAGTAATACCAAATCAAGAATTAGCCTCAGGAGTTTATGACAGAAAAATATCTTAGGATGATTTTTCTAAATCTAATCTTTTATAGGCAGACTGGAGTTTATATTGGGTCTCATTTTTGTAACCTTTCCTAAGCCTAAGAATAAGCTGAAATCTCTAAGATCGAAGTCCTAATTCTTGTCTCAGTGAAAATGCCTTGTTACCAACCACCTGTGGGTAATGTATACAGGAAAAAATTTCTCTCCCAGATGGTCCTTAGTTGGCAACCAACAGTCCCTTCCAACCCCTAGATAACCCATTGTGCCATTTTCTTCACCACCTAAGCCGACCATGTGGTTCTGTTGACGGTACTGGACCCGCCAACATGTAAGGGGATCTCCCCGATAAGAAGTCCCAATTAGACCTCAGAATGTTTGTTGTAGGAGTCCCAGTAGTGGGTCGTAAGGCAATGCCTTGACCACGATGTTGCATAGAGTCAAGTAGGATAACTCTATCAGTAGCAAGGGTGTGACCACTGTAGTGCATCAAAGAAGGTGTATGAGAGGTTCTAACACAGATGGGTTGAGATGAGGGTGAAGGTGAGTTCCAGGTTAAAAGGGATCAGTCCCAACTTGGATAGGAACACACAACACACATGACATACAAAGCTTCCGGCGGAGCAGTCCACACAGATGAGGCAGTCACAACATACAAGGTAAGATAACACGTCAAACACTCATAGATCAGTCCGAATGAGTGTAATGGTTGTTACAACGAGCTTCATATGAAAGGTCTATCTAATGTCTGGAAGAGCAGTCGACATGGATGGGACAACATTAACAACATATACAACACATTTCCATTAATAGATTATGCATTAGAACAAATGAAAAATTAATATGTAGAACACAGGTTAAAGCAACATGCATTACAAGTGTTAAAGATCAGTCTTACAACAGATAAAATACATGTGTGAAAACGTGTTGGCTCTTATTATATAAAGAAGTGTAAGTTCCAATCATACAATACATCCAAGTAAACCTGCTAGCCCCAACAGTGGAACGTTACAGCCACATCTGCTTGCTCCTCCAAAGAGATGAACTAGCTCTGTGTAATGGAGAAGCCAAGGCACGTTACAATACTGTCCAAGCTCTTTCTAAGATAGTCTTATCAGAAGATTGGCTGACCAAAAGCCCATACAATGGGTTATGAGGCACTATTTATAACAAAAGTTGGGATGACCCTTGACATTCCCCTTTGTGACAATTCAACTACCCTCATGACTCTTCACCTACTCTATGACTGTTATATCTGACACTTGACTTACACTTGACATGACTCAACATTACAATGCACATGTACTCATGTGAGACAACATGGCTTGAGCAAGCCATGTAACACATCATTGACACTCGGTTCTCTGTGATGAGACCAACTCTTTCACATGCTTGTGATGGTGAAGGTGGTGAGTTGATGCCAAGCTTGGTTGTCCGTGATGGTGTGCATGCACTTCATGGTGACATCTTCCTGAAGCAAACTCTTGCCTCTATTGCAATCGGTGCATTGGTTCGGCCCCTTCATCCAACTCTTCTGCTAACATGCTCATGGTTTTCTTGGGTGCGGCTGAACCGGCAACACATTGATGCATAGTGTCTGTGCTGATCTTCAAGTGTGTACTAGTGGTCATGCGAATCAACTTGCCGAAGTGCATGTTCAACTCCAGTTGGACTTGCTTCTTGTCTTCGCCTTGGTGAGTGTATTGAATAGGTTGGATTGAATGCATGCACACAATGACATGCATGTTGCTTAATCCCTTGCATGTGATCAACAACACTACTCACCATGTCTGATCCGCGTCAGCTGCTGTGATGGACTTTTAACTTGTATGGGCGTAGTTTCATCCATGAGTTCCTATTGAGCCCACTGATGTTCTTGTTCCTGCTACAACTCATTCATTTGTCTGTGCAGCTTCATGTTCATCCTGATGTTCTTGTTCCTGCTACAACTCATTCATTTGTCTGTGCAGCTTCATGTTCATCCTTGAGTTGCTGCTTCAGCACATGCAAATCCTCCTTTATTCCATTCTCTATCTTCACGCGATCTTCATGTCGTGTCGTCACCTCATAGCATGAGTCTCCAAAGTTGCTTTCATCATCAATGGATCTGTTTGAGCTCAGAACTTTGTTCCGCCTTTGTGTTGTCAACAACCTTCCTCTTGCACTCATTGCATTCGTTTCATTCGTTGCATTCGGTATGCTACCTTCAGCTGTTATTAATGATGCTTCTCGTTGTGACATCTTGATGTTCTTCTCTATGAACAACTTGATATCTTCATGACTAGGCAAGCTCATAGACTTTTGATCGACTGCATATCTAGGTGTGCTCTGAATGAAGTCTTCGACTCTTCTCTCTTGGAAACCATTGCACTTGAGCTACTGAGAGGCAGATGAACACCTGCAATACCTGGAGACATGGCAACACTCATGGCAAGCAATCTGTTAGTCGAAAACCAAAATGAATTTTAGAACTAACTTGCAACAGACCTGTGTGACTGATCATGAAGGTTGCGCAATTTCGGCTGTGAGGTGGGGAGATTGACTACCAAGACTGCACAAGGCACAATCTAGGCTGCTGGGAGACTGACTGATTGCCGGAACTGTGCAATGCACAGTCCAGTCTAGTTTCTGATTGTTGGGATTTCACAATGCGTAATTTCATATGGCAATGGCTACAGGCTCAGTGACTGCATTACGCACTTTTCTTGCCCAGTAGTCACTGTCCCTCAAGATTACGCAAAGCAGGCCTAGGTAAAAGTTGCTAGGTAGAAATGCACATTTATGGGGAGGAAGGCAAAGCCTTCCATCTCAGGAAAGTGCAATGTTGTCTTGGTGAGGCAGAGTCCGGGCCGAGGTTGGCTAGACTCGTTGACGGGCAACTGAAAGTGATTGTGAGTGGAAATGCATGCTGATACTGAGTGTAATAATAAGTGAATGATCATGCATGCAAATGGCGAATGACAGAATCAAAAAATGGAACACCATGCATGTGGGTGAGGCGAGTCACCGAATCGACGATCGTTCGTGAAAAACAGTTTCATGCATGCGACAATAGTGAGATGTCGATGAAAATTGAAACAGTGCTAGGACAAGCTAATATACATGTAAATGACAACAAGAGTTAAAATAAATCAAGAAAAAAAATACTCATACAGGTGAAAACACAAAAAGCGACAGAAATGCAACCCAAGGCATGGGAAGTGGGCTTACCCCAATAACAATCGAGCTGAATGTGCTAGTTGCTCCTAGATGTGATGTGGGATGCCAGAGATGCAAGGTTGATGTGAGGAATGAGCTCTAGAGAATTTGGTTGATGAGTTTTGATAACATCGAGGTTGTGATGTGCATGCCACAAATCTAGGTAAAGTGACACTTGGTGGGATGTTTCTGAAATGATGTTTGCATGTAACCTCCAACTGCTAGAAAAATATCCTTGAAAAAAGGGATTCCTTTGCATGCTTCCTTGGGAGAAACAACCCATGCATGCAATTCAGTTTTTCTCAGTCCCGAAGGGAACCGATCAACTCAGTTGCACATGCAAGAGACTGCTCGAGAGCTAGGAGAAAATGCACATTTCTGGCTGGGAGCTGGGCTGGCTGCCTAGGAGATTTGTGCAATTTCTGGGTAGAGTAGTTGACTGCTGCCCAGATTTGCACAAATTCTGTGCTGAGCAGCCCTGCAGGGGAAAATTGCGCAATTCCTGCTGGGAGTGTTGACTAGTAGAATTACGTAATCTTGGAGCCCATCATGCTACCAGATAGGATTGCACAGTTTCTGTAGGGAAGGTTGGTTTCCCTCTAGAAATGCACAATTTTCTTAGGGAAGTTGCTTATCCTGCAGCTGGACCAAGTCCGGTTGAATAGCCTGTGAGGGGAATGCAACCAGCTATGATCGATAGGCTGCCTTCGTGCAAGAAAAACATTGAAGCTTGTGAACCTAATGAAGCAAGACAGGCTGTTGTGAAGGTTGGAAGGGAGGCTCCAAAACGAATCTAAGGAAAACTTTTGGAGGGTGGTTGTAGCCACTACAACACTTGGCGACACATTGGTAGAACTCGAGCTCTTTGAATGGACCTTGTTCGTGAAAAGCAAGTCTAACACCTCCGGAAGTATTGCTTAGTTCTCAGCTCCTCTTGGTTTCACACTAGCTTGATTTTAAGATGTAGCATCCGCCAAACTTTTGGTCGATTGACACACATTCCAAGCCAATTCAACACAGTTGTTTGAATTGGGGCTGAGGGGTATATTGATGCACAAGCGGTATAGTCGTCAGAGTCTTGGTTTCATCTCTGGTGTTGCTATGCTGCCAGTAGGCATGGACAGTACCTCGACGGAGTCACATAGGAACACAAGCATGTCTCCGTTGCTAGCGAGCCTAGTCAATACTCCAGCAGGGTTACTTGCATCATCTCTCTACGTAGGAAGCCTTTCTCTTCTTCCACCTGATTCATTTTCAAACTTTTTTCACTTTTTCATTTTCTTATTTTCATCTTCGGCATAGAACTTATTCATTTCAGAGGCAGAAGAGGGATCCTAACTTATTGGGAGCAGAAGAGGTTATCCTTGCAGAGAAGTAGTTTTTTATACTTCTAATGTGGCTATTAAGGTTTTCCCCCTCACCTTACTCTACTTGACTAAGTTGACAAAGGTTAACCCAAAAACAATTGGCTAGAGTAGGTGACACTAGTTAGCGCGCAATCATTGTGTCTTTACCAAGGTTCACTTTGAACAATATGTATTTTCCATTGACGTATCATGGACTGAAAATAACAAGTTCTTCATACAGAGGGAGGACGAAAGATAACCAAGTAGTGATAGCAACACATAGCCTCTTGTACTTTACCCAGCTTGCTTCAAGAGTCATACATGATTTCATGCGAAACTATCTTACAAAATGAAACAAGCGAACTAACAAACAACAAAGCAAAGCAAGAGCATAAGCCAAAAGTGAAAGAAAAGCAAGTAATCAAACAAGAAAGAGGACAAACAAACAAATAAAGCAAGTAAGAAAACAAGCATGCAAGCAAACAACTCAAAAGAAAACACTACTCCTACTCCTAAGCTAACAATGCATGGGTCATATCACGTGAAGTGATACTTCCAATGCAGCCACCGACGCATTGGTTGATCCATGTTGGTGAAGGCAAGGTTCGTGAACAAGACAGTTGTGCGAACCAGCAAACAAGAAAAATGCAACAGTGAAGAAAAACATACTTCGGGCTTACAAGTGACCACAGAACAAAGATGAGTGATAGTGCATGACATGCATTCTATGGTGTTGCCATGATATTGTGCTACACTACGTGTAGATGTTGAGTGTATGCATTCTCTTGACTGTGACATGCAAGCAAACATGAAAAAAGTAGACCACTTGTGTTGTGCATGTGTGCTTTCTGTGTAAGATTCCTCCAATGCATGAGCGATGGGATTGTATAGTTCGGGTGGAGGAAGCAAAATTTGGGTATTTGGTTGATCTAAAGTGCAAAGGAGAGAGTTATGAGGAGCCTTGAGTATTTCAACAATTTCCTGATTGGAAGTGAGACCAACCTCAAGACAACGAGGGCCCGACATAACCATCAGTTTAGGCTGAAGTGCCTTGACAGTTTGGGAGGTTTCAACCTCATGGATAGATATATCATCGTAGAGTAGTGTCTTGGATAGACTAACAATGGTTGAATCAACATCGTGATTGGATGAGGAGGTGAATATATCACGACAACCAAGATCAGAAAATTCTGGATGTTTGTCGACATCCTCATGATTTGAAGAATTGGGTAGAGGGGTAGATGAGAAGCAAATATGTTCACCCTTTGTGTTTTCAAGAATGTTAAATGATAGATTGAATAGATTTTCCAAGGAAGATGTGTCCTCTCCGCACTGTAGTGATAGACTGACATCCGAGGTGTCCCATGAATGATCGGAAGTAGAAGCATCTGGAAATGAATTTTCAATGGGAAAATCAACAGTGGCAGAGTCACAAGGGATGTCAGGATGAAGCGGATGAGGCATGGCCAGAAGGGAGTCACCCTTCACTGCAGGCTCTTCTTTAGATTCCCGCACACACTCATCATGAATGATGGCATAGTTGGTTTCATAACACCAAATCCATCGACAGCTTGATCCTCATTCACAACAGGTGAGGAGTTCGGAATGGGAGAACACAAGAGAGTACACTCCGGAAGATCAATGAAGCGCGAGGACGGAGGTCGAGCGAATGAATCCACGTGACAACCAAAAGGCTTGAAAGCCAAATATGCGCAAATCTCAAGAGTAGGTGGGGTGGGAGGATGTGATAGTTCAATAGAGGTATGTGCATGATCTTTCACATCACTCCATGGTGGTGGAGCTATTGGATGAGATGAAGGTGGACAGTCACTTGTGATAGTAACTGTGCCTGCCTATGATTGCACAGCTGCATTGCTGAAGTGCGTTGAGCGGGGTTCGAATATGTGAAGAAGATACTCAAATCTTCCATCAAGAAATTCCCAATCAATATCATCTTTCGGGAATCACTATGCAAGATTACAAAAGCGTGTGTGAAACTGTTCAATGGATTCATCAGGTGCTTTTTCGTAATTTCAGAATTTCTTTGTTGAGTGATTTACGATCGAATTGATTGAAAGCATGGTCTATCTCTGTGACCAGATGAGAAAGATAATGAATATATTTTTCGGGCAGTGTGGCACACCAGTGCATTGGGTGCCCTTGAAGCGTGTATATGAACAACGCGCAACTCATGTATTCTTCAAAGAATCCATGTCTTTTGCATGGGCCTATAATGCCGACCGCATGCCTTACCAAGGCTACATATCCTCCACCATCAAATGTTTTATGAGATAAGTTATCTGAGAGCTTTTTTGGGATGATGAAATTGTTTCCATAAGACATACATTCCGGAAGAGAAATTCAGTAGTTAGTCATGATAGATGTGTAGAGATTCAAAATAGATGTGAGGACTCAGCTTGTCATTTGGCCCTCCTACTGCCAAAATGTTGATGGTGTTGGACCTGCCAACATGTAAGGGGATCTCCCTGGTAAGAATTCCCAATTGGACCTTATTCTGTCTAATGTAGGAGTCCCAATAGTGGGTCGTAAGGTAATGCCTTGATTGCAATGTGGCATAGAGGCAAGTAGGATAACTCTGTTAGTAGCAAGGGTGTGACTGCTGCAGTGAATCAAAGCAGGTGTATGAGAGGTTCTAACATAGGTGAGTTCTAGGTTGAAAGGGATTAGTCCCAACTTGACTAGGAACACACAACACATAGGACATACACAGCTTCTGGTGGAGCAATCCACACGGATGTGGAAGTCACAACATACAAGGTTATATAACATGTACAACACTCACAGATCATTCTGAATGAGTGCAACAGTTGTTACAATGAGCTTTATATGAAAGGTTTTTTTGATGTCCGGCAGAGTAGTCGACATGAACGGGACATCATTAACAACATATAAAACACATTTCCATTAATACATTATGCATTACAACAAATGAAACATTTCATAAAGTCCCAAGGGTTAGCTCAACTGGTCAAATCAGTGCCTCGCCGATCGGGAGGTCACAGGGTCAATTCCCTTCGAAGCTCTTCGGGTTAGGCCTAGTTATTGGCTGCGGGGCTCGATTCCCTTCGGGGTTGATCAACTAAGATATTGCTATGGACATAGCAGCCACCCAATGACCAGGGTGTCTGTGAACCACACCAAAAAAAATGAAACAGTTTAGATGTAGAACAAAGGTTAAATCAACATGCAATTCGATAGTTAGTCCCTTCGTGTGAAAAATTTACAATAAGTTACGGCAAGTGCAAGAATTAAGATATGCTTTACAATGACCGTGATGACAATTGTGCGACAGAGCTTAAAAATTTGGAAAGTGTGACTAATATATACATGGCTAAACCAACTCATTCACATAGAGACAACCCCTTGAAACCACCAAAATAGACAGTCATACATCGTGTGATAGCTAACATGCGAAAATATGACATTGCTAAAGTGCAAATGACTCTTGCGCTATGCGAATGACAGTGAAAGTAACACATGTCAGAGGAAAGATGACATGAAAATGAAACTAATTAGAGTGAAAGCAAGCGAAAGAAACAACCGAAAACAGAAAGCGAGACTCGTGAAAACAAAGGTGTGCGAAAGCAAAAGTTTGCAAAACTCACCAAAATCAAAGTACAAATGCAACTATATTGTGATAAACTTTCGTTGTTAGTGCGCACTGACTGTCGACATGGATTGGACATTGCACATGCAGAGTCTTGATGGAACGTGCTATGTTTGTCCAAGCTTGTGTAAAAGAATGCGCTCATGAACTTATTGTGGACTGAGCATGTGTGAGAAAGCGACTTCGACACTTCTGATACGAGAAGGGAGCTTAAAAGCATCAGTTGACCAAGAAGTGACTATGGAACAATTGATCACAAGATCCATAGTAGGCTCCAAAATTTGAGAGTATGCAAAATTTTGGAGGGTATTTGTCACAATGAAAACATATGGATAGAGAAGTCGACATGAACGGGACATCATTAACAACATATATAACACATTTTCATTAATATATTATGCATTACAACAAATGAAACAGTTCATAAAGTCTCAAGGGTTAGATCAACTGGTCAAATCAGTGCCTTGACAATCAGAATGTCACAGGGTCAATTCCCCTCGAATCTCTTCGGGTTAGGCCTAGTTATTGGCCGCGGGGCTCGATTCCCTTCGGGGTTGATCAGCTCAGATATTTCTGTGGACTTAGCGGCCACCCAATGACCAGGGTGTCCGTGAACCACACCAAAAAAAAATGAAACATTTCAGATGTAGAACAAAGGTTAAATCAACATGAAATTCGATAGTTAGTCCCTTCGTGTGACAACATTACGACAAGTTATGGCAAGTGCGACATTTAAGATACGCTTTATGATGACAGTGATGACAATTGTGCGATAGTGCTTAAAAATTTGGGAATGAGTGTGACTAATGTTACATGGCTAAACCAACTCATTCACATAGAGACAACCCCTTGAAACCACCAGAATAGATAGTCATACATCGTGTGATAGCTAACATGCGAAAATATGACAATTGCTAAAGTGCAAATGACTCTTGCAATATGCGAATGACAGTGAAAGTAACACATGTCAGAGGAAAGATGACATGAAAAAGAAACTAATTAAAGTGAAAGCAAGCGAAAGCAACAACCGAAAACATGAAAGCGAGACTCGTGAAAACAAAGGTGTGCGAAAGAAACAGTTTGCAAAACTCACCGAAATCAAAGTACAAATGCAACTATATTGTGATAAACTTTCATTGTCAGTGCACACTGACTGTCGACATGTATTGGACATTGCACATGCACAGTCTTGATGGAACGTGCTATGTTTGTCCAAGCTTGCATAAAAGAATGCGCTCATGAACATATTGTGGACTGAGCATGTGTGAGAAAGCGATTTCGACACTTCTGATATGAGAAGGGAGCTTAAAAGCATCAGTTGACCAAGAAGTGACTATGGAACGATTGATCACAAGATTCACAGTAGGCTCCAAAATTTGAGAGTATGCAAAATTTTGTAGAGTGTTTGTCACAACGAAAACATATGTATAGAGTACTCGACATGAATGGGACATCATTAACAACATATATAACACATTTCCATTAATACATTATGCATTACACCAAATGAAACAATTCAAAAAGTCCCAAGGGTTAGATCAACTGGTCAAATTAGTGCCTCGCCGATCGGGAGGTCACAGGGTCAATTCCCCTCGAAGCTCTTCGGGTTAGACCTAGTTATTGGCCGTGGGGCTCGATTCCCTTCGGGGTTGATCAGCTCAGATGTTTCTGTGGATGTAGCGGCCACCCAATGACCAGGGTGTTTGTGAACCGCACCAAGAAAAAAATGAAACAGTTCAAATGTAGAACAAAAGTTAAATCAACATGCAATTCGATAGTTAGTCCCTTCGTGTGACAACTTTACGACAAGTTACGGAAAGTGCGACACTTAAGATACGCTTTACAATGACTGTGATAACAATTATGCGACAATTCTTAAAATTTTTGGAATGAGTGTGACTAATGTTTACATGGCTAAACCAACTCATTCACATAGAGATGGCCCCTTGAAACCACCATAATAGATAGTCATACATCGTGTGACAGCTAACATGCGAAAATATGACAATTGCTAAAGTGCGAATGACTCTTGCGATATGCGAATGATACTGAAAATAACAGAAGTCAAATGAAAGATGACATGAGAACGAAACTAATTAGAGTGAAAGCAAGCGAAAGAAACAACCAAAAACATGAAAGCGAGACTCATGAAAACAAAGGTGTACGAAAGCAACAGTTTGCAAAACTCACCGAAATCAAAGTACAAATGCAACTATATTGTGATAAACTTTTGTTGTTAGTGCGCACTAACTGTTGACATGGATTGGACATTGCACATGCACAGTCTTAATGGAACGTGCTATGTTTGTCCAAGCTTGCGTAAACGAATGCGCTCATGAACTTATTGTGGATTGAGCATGTTTGATAAAGTGACTTCGACACTTCTGATATGAGAAGGGAGCTTAAAAGCATCAGTTTACCAAGAAGTGACTATGAAACGATTGATCACAAGATCCACAGCAGGCTCCAAAATTTGAGAGTATGCAAAATTTTGGAGCGTGTTTGTCACAACAAAAACATATGGATAGATACACCATGAACCTTTATTTTTGTAAACCACCACCATTAGTGAAGAGAAGCACTTTGGCTAGGTTAAATGATGGAAACATATGTTCAATCTCACTCTTTTGTGCATGTGTACTTGTAAGGTCTGATGTTATGTGGTACACTTCCTAGTTGCAAATGAATAACATGGTCATGATTTTGAGTAGGTAGAAGAGTTTTAGGTAGCTCTCCAAATACATTGGATATATTGTTGATAACTTTTTAAAGATCCACAAGAATAGAGTGTCTAGATGGTTGAATATTTAGTGAACACAGTTGTGGAATTACACCATGGTGTCCACTTGTTAGCAATATGTCATGTTGTTTTAGCTTATCTTTGTTAGAGGGTTTTCCTTCAATATATCTAAGTTCAATTTCCTTGTCTTTTGAGGGCAATCTCATGAAAAGTTCTTGAACATCAAGAACCTTTGTTTTGATTGATTATAACCATGGGATCCTACAAACGAATAGCATGGTCATGATTTTGAGCAAGTAGAAGAGTTTTAGGCATCTCCCCAATTACATTAGATATATTGTTGATAAATTTTTGGAGACCCACAAGAATAGAGTGTTTAGATGTTTGAACATTTAGTGAATAGAACCATGAAATTACACCATGGTGTCCACTTGTTGGAAATTTGTCATGTTGTTAGAGAGTATCTTTATTAGAGGGTGTTCCTTCAATATATTTAAGTTCAATTTCCTTGTCTTCTTAGGGAAATCTCATGAAAAGTCCCTAAACATCAAGAACATGTGTTTTGATTGATTATAACCATGGGATCCTTGATACAAATTCAATGACACCCATTTAGATTGCAATCATTGGACTATTCAATAGATAACCCTCCATAGTGAGTTTAATACTTGGAAATTGCTTAAATATTTTATGGTACCTCTATCTGCAACCATTACTTGAAACCATAACGTTGGATATAGAAAGTGATTGAGAAGTTTAGCTAACTTGAAAATTAATGAAGTTGTGGATATAAATAGAATCAATCAATGCTAATACCCTTTTCTTTTTTATATATCCTTCTATCTTGAGGGTTTGATGAGTGTTGATGCTATCTAATTCATGAAAAGATATGCTTGGAGTATTCTCTTCCTTCTCTAGATGTTGTGATCATTCACGTCCTTGATATTATTCCTCTTCACAATTATGTAGAATAATTTCCTCTTGTTGCACTTATTCCCTTTACTATACTCATTTTCACAATTGAAACATAGTCCCTTGGTTATTCTTTTTATCCATTTGTTGAAGTGACAACATTGTGGATTGAGTGAGTTTAGGAGAGGGAACACAATGATCTCTATAGTTATTAGTGGCCACCATTCTAGTATCGATTTTTCTACTCCCAACTTTCCTTGCCACACTGAAAGCATGCTATAGGGATTTTTGTTCCAAGCGACACACATCATGGTGAATGTTCTATTTTAAAGTGCCCCTTAATAGATTTAACAGTTTTTTCTTTGGAATGTTCTTTACTCTAAGACTCATTTTTTAAAATTGCTAAATATGCTTTGTAATTGGACCTATTTGTAGGAAATTTATCAATTGACTAAATAATTTGTTCTCTCAATATCCCTATAATCTTCTATGAATTCATTTGTAAAAATGGACGAAGAGACAATAGAATGACTTTTTTGTTCATAAAGTCATTGGAACTAGAAAAATTGATCATGTTTTGAATGTAGGAATGGAAAGGTTACCTTTTGTAAATTTGGCACTTGGTGTAGATCCAAGAATTGCTTGATTTGGATTATCCATGTTATAGGGTCTTTAAAAAAGCTTCCTCATATCAATTTTGCAAATTAATAGTTCCTTGTTCTTAATTTGAATCCTAATGTGATGAATGATCATGATTCCAAGGTTAAATCTTTGTGTTCAAATATTCCCAATATGTGATTGGGGCTCAACAATTTTGTTCTCCTTATTTTTATAGGTTACTCGGGTCACAATATCAATTTTAAGGAACCTCTCATCTACGGTATGTAACAACGTCTTTTCCATGGAATATTGTAATGTTTTCATCTTTTGATCCACCCACTTTTCTATCTTCTTTCCTTGAATAAATTTCCTTATACTGCATATGAGGAATATACAAGTTTTTGTCCTCGATGGACTCTCAAACAACAAGGCTCGAAGTTAATGCAAAGATATACACACTATGAACTCAACTTGTCATGCAAGAATTGAACTTGGGTGGGGAGGATAATAACATTTGTCCCAACCACTTGAGCTACATCCAATTGACAAAGCCACTTTTATATTTTATCTTCAACTTCCTTCTTTTAATCCATCTACTTTTCCATCTTTTGATCCCACAATTTTTTCATTTTATCATCATTTTTCCTTTAAGAATTTATTATGAATTTTCCAAATAAACTTTAAATGCATTATCACCCATGCCATTAAATTGGTTCCTTGAATTGGGATACTTCATTTCCTAATCCTTCACATTCTTCAAGAGTTATCCATGAGTTCTTTGAAGGTTAGTAGGTGTATAATGTTTTCCATCGCCTCTTTCTATGTGAGCCCAAAATAATATTTATTTAGATTTGTCCTCTATTTTCTCTTTACCATACCTTTTGAATCACCTTAAACAAACCTTCCAATAATTTTTTTTGTAAGTTCTAAGTAGTACCTTTTTAAAACCTTGATTTGGAGAATATTATGTAGAATGACATTGCACCTAACATATCTTGAAAATTTTTGGATCCTTGTGTCTAAGATTTTGATGTATGGTATCTTGATATAATGTCTCATCTCCACCCCTGACCAAATTTTGATGGGCCAAGAAAAGAATATGTTAGCATTCCTAAACTTGTTGATTTTGGTTCTTTGAGGAGAGAGAACTTATATGGACCACCATGTGCTCAAGGTTTCAAATATACTTTTGAAATTTGATTTGAAATACTATGGTCCATACACTATTCAATACAACTAGTGGCACTCAATTTGGATCCTTTTGTAATCAAATATGACTATTTTACCTAGAACACATATTTACCATTTATTAAAAACAATAAATTCAATAGTGTGTGACATGAAAAATATATTTCACAAGAAAATGATATTTTTACCATAGGTAATTTGCTATGTCATCTTAGTGTTGAATTTTGTAGCTATGGTCGGTCTTCAAAATATTTTCATTTGTATTTATTAATTATATTTGCAATAGAAATTTTATTTGAGGCATTTTCTTCATGCTTGCAAGAAAAAGAAAACATTTATTTTCACACTCAAAAGGAAAAATATTATAAGACTTACCAAGAGCAGAAAAATGAAAATTTGAATTTTGTATTTGCCTCCAAAAGTGGCCAAGTTGGCCCTCCACGAGACATGTCTCCCTGCTTAGATGAGTCACCCATTCGTATGATTGGAAGACTATAAATAACCACTCACATCCCTCCTAAGAAACATCATCTAGTTTGAGGCTTATGCGAAGGTCTAAGACTAATATGGAGGGTCTCAGGCACATATCTTTTGTGGCATATATGTGAAGTATGAGGCACATCTTCTGTGCAATAAATACGAGACCGTATGCACTTTTTTGGGAGGAATCATGTGAAGATATGAGACACATCTCTTATGGTTTTGAGGCATGAAATTTTGTGACATGATCCCATCCCTTAGGATAAGACAAAGGTTTAAATTCGGCCCCCTTGAGACCTTGTTTTCTGTGGTATATCTCTGTGACACAGTGCGAGTTATGAGGCAGAGTTGTTGGAAATTTTCGGCTCTTTTTGATACCTTGCTGCAAATATTTTTGTAGACAAAATTATGGAGGGTCGATTAGGTCCTCGATGGTTGGTAATCTTGCTGGTTAGTTGACTTTGATGCATCTCTCGTTGCATTGGTTCTCTAAGGAAAACGTTGGTTGTGCTTTTCCCCATGGGAGTTTTCCCAGGGTAAATCTCATGTTCTTGTGTTATTGTTTCATTATGATCATATTGTATTAAATATTATATGATTGATGTCTTCTGTGTAATTATTGAATGATTAAATGTTGAATAAGAATATGAAAATTTCAAAACCATCAAAATTAATTACCAATTTAGAAGACTATTGTAAAATAAACATGGTACTAGTTTAGAAGACTATTGTAAAATCAACATGGTACCCATTTAGAAGACTACTGTAAAATCAACATGTTATCAGAGCTATGGGTGGAAGAGCAACAAACTTAAGGTTCTTTTATTCCCTATTCAATCTCTTGATAGAAATTCTCCCAAAAATATTTATGCCCTAAAAGATCCTAGGACAAAATCAAAGGAGCTCTGTGATGGCTAGAAAGAAGGGATAAAAATTTGTAGCTTGCATTTTACCTTAGAAGCTTGTAAGAAGTCCAAAAAGGATGATCAAAATCCTAATAGAGTAATACCAAATCAAGAATTAGCGTCAGGAGTTTGTGACAGAAAAAGATCTTAGGACGATTTTTCGAAATCTAATCTTCTATAGGAAGATTGAAGTTTATATTGGGTCTCATTTTCGTTACCTATTCCTAAGCCTAAGAATAAGCCAAAATCTCTTAGATCAGAGTCCTAATTCTTGTCTCAGTGAAAATGCCTTGTTACCCACCACCTGTGGGTAATGTATATAGGAGAAAATTTGTCTCCCAGATGGTCCTTAGTCGGCAACAAACAACCCCATGCAACCCCTTGATAACTCAATGTGCCATTTTCTCCACCACTTAAGCCAACCATGTGGTTCTGTTGACGGTGCTGGACCTTCCAACATGTATGGGGATCTCCACGGTAAGAAGTCCCAATTAGACCTCAGAACGTTTGGTGTAGGAGTCCCAGCAGTGGGTTGTAAGGTAATGCCTTGACCGCTATGTCGTACAGAGGCAAGTAGGATAACTCTGTCAGTAGCAAGAGTGTGACCGTTGCAGTGAGTCAAAGAAGGTGTATGAGAGGTTCTAACATAGGTGGTTTGAGATGAGGGTGAAGGTGAGTTCTAGGTTGAAAGTGATCAGTCCCAACTTGTTATGAAACCAGCTCAAGAAAAGATAGAAAAGATAGATCAACACCTTAGAATTCAGCCTCTTCGAGGGGGCAACCTCCTTTACATTACAAAATTGAACAATTCTTGGATGATACAATTGACAAAACCTCCTTTCTATATATAGGAGTCTAAGGAGTCACAATATAATCTAGCCGACCTAACAATAATAATATAAAGCCACAAAAATAACAATAGAGGGATTCTATGGGGCACAAAAATAACAACATGGGGGTAATAGGGGCACAACAATATAAATAAGGGGTATAACTACAATAGTAATGGGGTAATCACTAGTATTATAGGGACCCAACATGCCCCTCTCCTTCAAAAACGTGTTGTCCTCAACGTTTGAGTAGTTCTGGATACTTCTGCATAAAATTCTCATCCTCCCATGTGGAATCTTCATCGGATAAGTTCTTCCACTTGATAAGATACTCTGAAATTGATCGATTTTGTAGCTGTCGAGTTCTTGTTTCTGTGACTGCTTCTGGTTCCAATATAATTTTTCCTTCCTCGTCAAGTTCTGGAAATATTGTTTGAACTAGGAGCTTGTCGCCTATAACCTTCTTTAAACATGAAACATGGAAAATTGGGTGCAATCGAGAAGCTGCAGGAAGCTCCAATTTGTATGCCATAGTACCAATCTTTTGCAACACCTTGTACAGACCATAATACTTTGGTGATAATTTATTATCCTTCTTAGCTTGCTTTAGGGACATTTGCTTATATGGTTGTAGCCGTAGGAATACCCAATCACCTACATCAAAACTTCTTTCACTGCGATGTTGATATGCCTGTTGTTTCATTCTATTTTGTGCCAACACAAGGTTATCCTTTAAGAGTTGGAGGACTTGTTGTTGATGTTCGATGTGATGTTCCACTGCCTGAACCTTAGAATTTTCTCTTAAATATGATGTGATGGATGGTGGTTGATACCCATAAAGTGCCATAAATGGGTCATTTTTGTTGCTGTATGGAAGGAAGTGTTATACCACCATTCAGCCAGAGGCAACCATTTGACCCATTGTGTCTGTTTATCAGATACAAAGCAACGAAGATATCCTTCCAAACATTTGTTTACTATCTCAGTTTGCCCATCAGATTGAGGATGATAAGATGAGCTATGAGCTAACTGAGTACCAAGACAAGAAAATAATTTTGTCTAAAAATTTCCAGTGAAAATGGGATCTCTGTCACTTACAATAATCTTTGGGTTTCCATGTAGCTTTTGAATTGTTTCCATAAATGCAGTAGAAACTGTACTGGCTTTAAATGGATGTGATAATGCACAAAAGTGTGCATACTTGGTAAGTCTGTCAACTACCACCATGATGACACTCTTTCCCTCAGACTTGGGTAAACCTATGATAAAATCCATTGAAACCTCCTCCCAACGTTGGCTTGGAATGGATAAAGGTTGTAATAGACCCGGTGTCTTAATTGTTTCAACTTTATTTTGTTGGCAAACCAAACATTCCGCCACAAACTTTTGAATATCTGATTTAAGGCCATCCCAAAAAAATTCCGTCTTAACCCTGTGGTAAGTTTTTAAAAATCTTGAGTGCCCTCCTAAGGGAGAAGTGTGCATTTCCATAAGAATCTTTTGTTTTAGCTGGGAATTCTTATAGAGGTATAAGCGATCTTTGTACCATAATGAATCATTTTGCCAGCTAAATGTATCAGACGTACTGGAATCTTGTTGTAGCTTTCGAATAAGTGCCCACACTTCTTCATCATTCTTCCATTCCTCCCTTGCTTCGTTTATCCAATCTGGTTGGATAATAGAAATGACGCACAACAATGCTTCCACATCCTCATCCTTTCTTGAGAGTGCATCTGCCACCACATTTTGCTTCCCTTTTTTGTAGATGATTTCAAAGTCATAACCCAACATCTTTGTGACCCTTTTTGTTGCTCTTCAGAGGATAACCTTTGTTCTAAAAAGTATTTAAGGCTATCATGATCCGTTTTTACCTTGAAGTGTCTTCCCATTAGGTAGGGTCGCCATTTCTTAAGTGCATGGAGTATTGCCAACATTTCCTTCTCATAAATAGCTTTGCTTAAAAACTTTCCCTTGATTGGACGACTTTCAAAAGCAATGGGTCTTTCATCTTGCATTAGAACAGCACCAATGCCATTTCCTGAAGCATCACATTCCACAATAAAGGTTTTTGTGAAGTCCGGTGTAGCTAAGACCGGTGCTTGGCACATTGCCTCTTTAAGATGTTCAAAGGCCTTTGTTGCTTCCGGAGTCCATGAAAATGCATCTTTCTTCAATAATGTTGTTAGAGGTGCTGCTATTCTCCCATAATTCTTAACAAACTTGTGATAATACCCTGTCAACCCAATAAATCCTCGCAGATGCTTTATGGATGTGGGGATTTTCCATTCCTTAATGGCTTTAATTTTGCTAGGGTCTACCTTAACTCCATGAGATACAATATGACCCAAATATTCCACCTCCTGGACTCCAAAGAAACATTTGGATCTTTTTGCATATAATTGTTTCTCCTCCAATAGTTGTAGCACCCTGTCAACATGTTCAACATGATCCTTCCAAGACTTACTATAGATTAGTATATCATCAAAAAATACTAACACAAATTTTCTAAGGAATGGTTTGAAAATTGAATTCATCAAACCTTGAAATGTTGAAGGTGCATTAGTAAGGCCAAAAGGCATGACCAAAAATTCATAATGACCCTCATGAGTTCTAAATGTTGTTTTCGGAATGTCTTCAATCTTCATTCTGATTTGATGATATCCCGAACGAAGATCCAACTTGGTGAAGTAAATTGATCCATGCAATTCATCCAGTAATTCATCAATGACAGGAATGGGGAACTTATCTTTAATAGTGAGCTTGTTGAGCTCCCTATAATCCGGACACATGCGCCATGATCCATCCTTCTTGTGCACCAATACTACTGGAGCAGAGAAAGAACTTTGACTTGGTTGAATTATACCAGCCTCCAGCATTTCTGCAACCATACGTTCAATTTCACTTTTTTGGACATAGGGATATCTGTACGGCCTGATGTTTGGAGGAACACTTCCTGGAATCAGATGAATAGCATGATCATGATCACGCACAGGTGGGAGACCTTTGGGAGTCTCAAATACCTTGGAATGATTGTCCAGGACTTTTTGGAGATCTGGAGAAATAGATGATTCCGATGTGGAAACATCTAGCGAACATAATTGTGCAATTACACCTCTTTGCTCCTTTTTTTAGAAGCTTTGTCATACCATTAGAGCTGATTATCTTTCCTAGTTTCCCAGCAATACCCCTTAATTCAACTTCCTTTCCTTCCATAGAAAATTTGATAAAAAGCTCTTGAAAATTAAAAGCTATTGTACCCAAGGATTGTAGCCATTGGACTCCTAGTACAACATCAGCACCTCCCATTGGAATGGAAAGCATTGGGCTAGTCAATACATATTCTCCCATGGATAGCTTGATATTATGGCACCTTCCAGAGCAATTTATTGTTCCTCCATTTGCAATCATCACTTGACACTCTGGTGCTGGATATAGGAAGCAATTCAATTCTTTTGCTCCCTTACAATGAATAAAATTGTGGGTGCTTCCTGAATCAATCAACACTATTACCTTTTTCTTCTTGATTTGTCCTTCTATCTTGATGGTTTGAGGAGTGGTAATTCCCGCCAATGCATTACAAGATATGGTCGGATTTATTTGTTCTTCATCTAGGCTTTGTTCCTGGAGTATATCTTCTTCTTTTGACCTTTCTTGCTCCTTTTCTTCTTCCTCTTCACAATCAATGTAGAATAATTTCTTCTCAGCACACTTATGACCTTTAATGTATTTGCTATCACAACTGTAACAAAGCCCTTTTGCTCTTTTTTCTTCCAATTGTTGTGGTGTCAACCTTATAGGTTGTGGAAGACTAGGGGCAACAACACTTCCGTCTTTATAGTTGTGAGTGGTATGCTTCCTGGTTGCCATAATTTTGCTTTCCATTTTTCTTGCTAACCTGAATACCTTCTCTAATGAATCAGGTTCCCAAAGGCGAACATCATGTTGGATATTATCCTTTAAAGACCCTATGAACACATCAATCCTATGCTCCTCTGGAATATCTTTTACCCTTATGTTCAATTTTTGGAACTCCTCAATGTGCTCCATTACTAAACCCTTTTGTTTGAGACTTATCAATTGGCTAAAAAAAGTGTTGCTTTTTGTATCTTCATAATGTGCTATCAATTCTTCTGTAAAAATTGCCCAAGTGATAAATTTTTTACGAGATCAAAGCCATTGATACCATACAAACTGATTTGGTTCTAAATATACAGTTTCCATACGTACCTTTTGTGTGTTTTTCACATTATTGAGATCAAATAACTGCTCCATCTGTAATATCCATGTGGCGGGATCCTTGCCATCAAACTTCCTCATATCGATTTTTGGAATATGGTGGGTCTTCGAACATTAGAGTCTATGGAATCATGATTAACATTACTTTTGTTCACATCATGAGTTTCCTTTACAACCTTTTCACCATTAGTAAGTATTTCTTGTAGAAAAATTGTCAAATCTGTCTTCAAATCTGCCATGTCTGTTTTCAAATCTGTCTTCAAATCTGCCATGTCTGTCTTCAAATCTGTCTTCAAATCTACCATGTCTCTCTTCAAATCTGCCATGTCTCTCTTCAAATCTGTCTTCGAATCATCCATCTTAGCTTCCATGCCCTTTATCTTAGATTCCACGCCATTTATCTTAGATTCCATGCCATTTATCTTAGCTTCTGTTAGCTTTTGTGAGCGTGACATTTGTTGCACTTATTCTTGTAATTTTGATATATCATGTAGCATTTCTTCCTCTTCTTCATGAGTCATGCTAGAGCTTTCAGGTTCCTTACTAGGTGTTTGCATTTTCTTTCCTTGATGCATCAATTACCGATAATAATGCTTTACTATGCCCTTTGAATTCCGTTAAACCAAGCTTACACAAAAAGTTTAAAAAAACTACACACCTTTTTTCACTTTATAGAAGCCTGATATTGAATTTGATGTATCTCTGTAATTTTGGATCATCCAGTTCTAAAGTTGTGACCTGTAGTAGCCTTCTGCGTCCTCTTTCCAATGACACAAGTCTGACCCAAATTGGATTCTCCAAGGAAGAGTTATGTGAAATCTCCCACAATGACTTGCTTTTAGACTAGTTCAGTAGAGTGAACTTGTACAATGTGCCACGAGTCACTGTTTCCAATTTTGGATCTGAAACACACATAAAAGAAACTACAGTCCGTCCTCTTTCTGTACCTTCTTACGAAATTTCAATCCAATCCCCAGAGAGAAAGTTATGACGATTTTCCCCAGGTCACCTGTTTTGAATGTAATTCAGGAGTCTGCAAAAAGACCAACTTCCTCAGATCATATCTCCGCAAATATCGCGTGAAAAGTTCTGAAATTCGGGCCCAAGGTTCAACGCGATTTCTTCTCAAATGGTTTTTTTTTGACTTCTGAAACGTCACAGAAAAAAATATAGCGAAAATGCCACGATGACCTGTTTGGAGCAGCGAAACCCTAGAATCCAAAGCTCTGATACCAAATGTTAGGAAACCAGCTGAAGAAAAGATAGAAAAGATAGATCAACGCCTTAGAATTCAGCCTCTTCTAGGAGGCAACCTCCTTTACATTACATAAATGAACAATTCTTGGATGATACAATTGACAAAACCTCCTTTCTATATATAGGAGTCTAAGGAGTCACAATATAATCCAGCCGACCTAACAATAATAATATAAAGCCACAAAAATAACAATAGAGGGATTCTATGGGGCACAGAAATAACAACATGGGGGTAATAGGGGTACAACAATATAAATAAGGGGTACAACTACAATAGTAATGGGGTAATCACTAGTATTATAGGGACCCAACACAACTCGGCTTGGAACACACAACACACACGACATACACAGCTTCTGGCGGAGCAGTCCACATGGATGAGGCAGTCACAACATACAAGGTAAGATAACATGTACAACACTCACGGATCAGTCCGAACGTGTGCAACGGTTGTTACAACGAGCTTCATATGAAAAGTCTATCCGATGTCCGGCAAAGTAGTTGACACAGACAAGACAACATTAACAACATATACAACACATTTCCATTAATAGATTATGAATTACAACAAATGAAACAGTTCATATGTAGAACACAGGTTAAAGCAACATGCATTACAAGTGTTAAAGATCAGTCTTACAACAGATACAATACATGTGTGAAAACGTGTTGGCTCTTATTATATAAATAAGTGTAAGTTCCAGTCATATAATACATCCATGTAAACCTTCTAGCCCCAACAATGGAACATTACAACCACATATGCCTGCTCCTCCAAAGAGATGAACTAGCTCCGTGTAGTGGAGAAGCCAAGGCACGTTACAATACTATCCAAGCTCTTTCCAAGATAGTCTTATCATAAGCTTGGCTGGCCAAAATCCCATACAATGAGTTATGAGGGACTATTTATAGCAAAGGGTGGGATGACCCTTGACATTCCCCTTTGTGACAGTTCAACTACCCTCATGACTCTTCACCTACTTTATGACTGTTACATCCAACTATTGACACTTGACTTACACTTGAAATGAATCAACATTACAATGCACATGTACTCATGTGAGACAACATGGCTTGAGAAAGCCATGTAAGACATCACTAACACTCGGTTCGCTGTGATGAGACCAACTCTTTGACATGCTTGTGATGGTGAAGGTGGTGAGCTGATGCCAAGCTTGGTCATCTGTGACGGTGTGCATGCACCTCATGTTGACATCTTGCCAAAGCAAACTCTTTCCTCCATTGCAATCGGTGCATTGGTTCGACCCCTTCATCCAACTCTTCTGCTAACATGCGCATGGTTTTCTTGGGTATGGTTGAACTGAAAACACACTGATGCATTGTGTTTGTGCTAATCTTCAAGTGTGTGCTGATGGTCATGAGCATCAACTTGCCGAAGTGCATGTTCATCTCCAGTTGGAATTGCTTCTTGTCTTCACCTTGGGGATTGTGTTGAATGGGTTGGATTGCATGCGTGTGCACAATGGCATGCATGTTGTTGAATCCCTTGCATGCGATCAACAACACTTTTCACCATGTCTACTCTGTGTCAGCTGCTGGGATGGAATTTTAACTTGTACGGGCGCAGTTTCATCCGTGAGTGCCTATTGTGTCCACTATTGTTCCTATTCCTGCTGCAATTCATTTGTTTTTCTGTGTAGCTTCATGTTCTTCCACGGGTTGCTGCTTCAGCACATGCAACTCCTCCTTTGTTCCAATCTCTATCTTTACGCGATATTCATGTGGCGCCATCACCTCATAGCCCGAGTCTCCAAATTTTCTTTCATCATCAAAGGATCTGTTTGAGCTCTCAACTTTGTTCTGCCTTTGTGTTCTCAACAACCTTCCTCTTGCACTGATTGCATTCGTTTCATCCATTTCATTCGGTATGCTGCCTTCAGCTGTTATTCATGATGTTGCTCGTTGTGACATCTTGATGTCCTTGTCTATGAACAACTTGATATCTTCGTTAGTAGGAAAGCTCATAGACATTTGTTCGACTACAACTCTAGGTGTGCTCTGAACGATGTCTTTGACTCTGCTCTCTTGGAAACCATTGCGTCTGCACTGCTGAGAGGAAGATGACCACCTACAATACCTGGAGACATGGAAACACTCATGGCAAGAAATCTGTCAGTCGAAAACCAAAAAGAACTTGAGAACTAACTTGCAACATACCTATGTGACTGATCATGAAGGTTGTGCAATTTCGGCTGGGAGGTGGGGAGACTGACTACCAAGACTGCACAAGGCACAGTTTGGGCTGCTGGAAGACTGAATGACTACTAGAACTACATAATGCACAATCCAGTTTGGCTGCCTACTGTTGGGATTGTGTAATGCACAATATCAGATGGAAATGGCTACAGGCTTAATGACTGCATTGCGTGATTTTCTTGGCCAATAGTCACTATCCCTAAGGATTATGCAAAATAGGCCTAGGGAATAGCTTCTGGGTAGAAATTTGCATTTTTATGGAGGAAGGCAAATCCTTCCCTCTCAATATTGCACAATGATGTCTTGGTGAGGCAGAGTCCAGGCTGAGGTTGGCCAGACTCGTCGACAGGCAATTGAAAGTGACTGTGAGTGCAATTGCATGCTGATACTGAGTGTAAGCATAAGTAAATGATTATTCATGCAAATGGTGAATGATAGAATCAAAAAATGGAACAACATTCATGTGGGTGAGGCGAGTTGCCGAATCGACGACCATTCACGAAAAACAGTTTCATGCATGCGACAACAGTGAGATGTCGATGAAAACTGAAACGGTGCTAGGAGAAGCTAATATACATATAAACGACAACAATCATTCAAATAAATCAAGAACACAATAATAATACACACAAAAACACAAAAATTGATAGAAATGCAACACAAGGCATGGGAAGCGGGCTTACCCCAATAACAACTGAGCTAAATGTGTCAGATGTTCCTAGATGTGATGTGGGATTCCAGAGTTGAGCTCTGTAGCACTTGGTTGATGAGTTTTGATAACATCAAGGTTGTGATGTGCATGCCAAAAATCTAGGGAAAGTGACACTTGGTGGGAGGTTTCTGAAATGATCTTTGCATGTAACCTCCAATTGCTAGAAAAGGGTCCTTGAAAAAAGGGATTCCTTTGCATGCTTCCTTGGGAGAAACAACCCATGCATGCAAGTCAGTTTTTATTGGTCTCGAAGGGAACCAATCAACTCAGTTGCACATGCAAGAGACTGCTCGAGAGCTGGGAGAAAATGTGCATTTCTAGCTGGGAGTTGGGCTAGATGCCTAGGAGATTTGTGCAATTTCTGCGTAGAGCAGTTGATTGCTGCCTAGATTTGCACAAATTCTGTATTGAGCAGCCCTGCAGGGGAAAATTACGCAATTCCTGCTGGGAGTGTTGACTGGTAGAATTACGCAATCTTGGAGCCCATCAGGCTGTCGGACAAGATTGCGCAGTTTCTAGAGGGAAGGATAGTTTCCCTCCAGAAATGCGCAATTTTCTTGGGGAAGTTGCTTAGCCTGCAACTGGACCAAGTCCGAGTGAAAAACTTGTGAGGGGAATGCATCAAGTTGTGATCGACAGGATGCCTATGTGCAAGCAAAACACTGAATCTTGTGAACCTGATGAAGCAAGACAAGTTGCTGTGAAGGTTGGAAGGGAGGCTCCAAAACGAAGCTAAGAAAAAATTTTGGAGGGTGGTTGTAGCCGCTGCAGCACTTGGTGACACACTGGTAGAACTCGAGATCTTTGAATGGACCTTGTTCATGAAAAGCAAGTCTAACACCTTTGGAAGTATTACTCAGTTCTCAGCTCCTCTTGGTTTCACACTAGCTTGAATGTAAGATGTAGCATCTACCAAACTCTTGGTCGATTGACACACATTCCAAGCCAAGTCAACACAGTTGTTTTGATTCGGACTGAGAGGTATATTGATGCACAAGCAATATAGTCATCAGAGTCTTGGTTTCATCTCTGGTGTTGCTCCGCTGCCAGCAAGCCTGGACAACACCCCGACGGAGTCACATAGGAACACAAGCATGGCTCCACTACTAGCGAGCCTAGTTAGTACCCCGACGAAGTTACTTGCATCACCTGTCTTCCACCTTATTCATTTTCATTTTTTTCAAACTTTTTTCACTTTTTCACTTTTTCATTTTCATTTTCGTAACTGTGCATAGAACTTATTCATTTCAGAGGTGGAAGAGGGATCTTGAATTATTTAGAGTAGAAGAGGTTGTTCCTGCAGAGAAGTAGATTTTTATACTTCTGACATGCCTGTTAAGGTTTTCCCCCTCACCTTACTCTACTTGATTGAGCTGACAAGGGTTAACCCAAAAACAATCGACTAGAGTAGGTTACACTAGTTAGCACACAAGCATTATGTCTTCACCAAGGTTCACTTCGAACAATACGTATTTTCCATCGATGTATCATGGATTGAAAATAACAAGTTCTTTATACAGACGGAGGACAACATATAACCAAGTAGTGATAGCAACATACGACCTCTTGTACTTTACCCATCTTTCTTCAAGAGTCATACATGGTTTCATGCGAAACTATCCTATGAAACGAAACACGCGAACTAAAAAACATTAAAGCAAAGCAAGATCATAAGCCAAAAGTGAAAGCAAAGCAAGTAATAAAACAAGTAAGTAGACAAACAAACGAACAAAGCAAGAAAACAAGCATGCAAGCACACGACTCAAAAGAAAACACTACTCCTACTCCTAAGTTAACAATGCATGGGTCATCTCACGTGAAGTGATACTTCCAATGCAGCCACCGACGCATTGGTTGATCCATGTTGGTGAAGGCAAGGTTCGCGAACAAGATAGTTGTGCGAACCAGCAAACAAGAAATATGCAACAGTGAAGAAAAACATACTTCGGGCTTACAAGTGACCACAAAACAAAGATGAGTGATAGTGCATGACATGCATTCTATGGTTTTTCCATGATATTGTGCTACACTGCGTGTAGATGTTGAGTGTATGCATTCTCTTGACTATGACATGCAAGCAAACATGAGAAAAGTAGACCACTTGTGTTGTGCATGTTTGCTTTCTGTGTAAGATTCCTCCAATGCATGAGCAATGGGATTGTGTAGTTCGGGTGGAGGAAGCAAAATTTGGGTGTTTGGTTGATAAAGTGCAAAGGAGAGAGTGATGAGGAGCCTTGAGTATTTCAACAATTTCCTGATCGGGAGTGAGACCAACCTCAAGACAACGAGGGCTTGACATAAGCATCAGCTTAGGCTGAAGTGCCTCGACAGTCTGGGAGGTTTTGACCTCATGGACAGATAGATCATCGTAGAGCAGTGTCTTGGATAGACTAACAATAGTTGAATCTGTTAGCGCTTGAAATTTCACCTCAGGCTGAAAAAGGTAAACTCCAAGGCAACATCAAACCACTTAGCCTCGTAGCTAGCCCTACGGGGCAGGAGAGGGCTCTCTCCGGTCTATCTCGATAAAGATCTTCAAAGGGCGAGATAACCAATAAGGAAACACTGATTTTAGGCTAGTAAACTGATAAAAGGTTTGAATTGGGAAGTTTTAATATTTTGGTGGAAAATCGGGGAAAGGCAATTTTGGGTGCGGGGATTGGACATAGTTTTTGCAGGGGGTTCTTTGGGGCAAGGTAGGAGACTGTATTGATGCCTTTGAATTAAGTGAATGGATAGGAATGACCGATGAGGGGCTAAAGAGAGCAAGAAACCTTCAAGAGTTCTCTTTAGACAGATGAAAACATAAATATTAAGCAAACTTAAAAGCAGAGCATGGCAATCATGAATTCTACTTTATAACTTCATTTGCCTAATTTGCAGAAGGAAAAGTGAGAAGATGAATCACATAACAAATTTACAAGTACAAAGAGAAACACACCATCAATACATGTCACCACAGGAATCCCAAAAAGGACTGCAAAACCCTGGTCTTTCTTCCTTTGCCAAAATTGCAGAGATACAATGAGTAATACAATAGAAGCTTTCTCCCTCAAGAGTCCAACCTCTCCAACCTCTGAAAATGAATAAGAAAATACATAATATAGGCAAGCTAACACCTTTCCTTGACTCTAGGGGTTGAGCTCATCATCCTAGGAGCTGTTTCAACCAATTCTAAACTGAGCACTAAAATCTAGGCAGTCAAAACAACTTGCCTCTATAAGCTAGGAAACCAATTCATTCATTAAATGTTTGCTATTTCATGAATGAATCTTCTAGAATAGGTAAATAAGTGTCATGTCAACATGAAAATACATTAATTACATCAAAGAGGGTGAAAAATCCCATCACAAGTCAAAACTGGTCAAAGCTGGGCGAATTCCTGAGCTGTAGATTAATTCCTGTGAAAACTGCCCAACGGGTCGCGCCCTCTTTCTGAACGGGTCGCGCTACTTTGGAGCTGATTTTGAGGTACTTCCAGGTGTCCAAATGAGGCAAAAGTGGGCTTTTTTGAAAGGTCTGGATGTATAATTTCCCACCCAAGTGGAATTTCTGAATTTGGTGGTCATTTGCCCCTCCAAAATTGCAATCTCCCAAGACTGCTTCCTGTGTGTCAAAAAGGTGGCAGAAAGTCATTTTTTGCTTGTTTTTTGACTTTCTGGAGGCCCAAAACTTGGTGAAATTTCTTGGAAATGGCTGAGAAAGTGTATCTTTGCATGAAAAATCCAAAAATGCTGAGTTTTCCCAAAAAGGAGTTGCCCAACGAAAAGGTCGCGCGCGGCGCGCCACCCGTTGGTGGAGAAAACCTGTGTTTGGCACAAAAAATTCATAATTGACAAAATTTTCTCCAAATTTCTTGAAATTTGGGCTGGGAGTCCCCAATAAAGTACCATGCTCAGTCAAAGAGGCTTTGGCCAAAATTTGTAGTGGATCGGGCCTTTTCCGTCGTTTTAGTGCCTTGGCCAACCTCCTTGGATCTGGCGATTGCAATTTTGACATTTCTCTAAAACCATGACACCTGTGCAAAAAGTGAAGGAGGTTTTTCTTATTTGGCATGTTATGGACAAAAAACTCTCTCATTTTTCCAAAATTCATCTTTTATTGCTCTGGAACATCATTTGAGTGCGACTTGTCCCGATGTGTGAAACAAGGAATTTTGTCGAAATGGAGCGAAATGAAGGGGATAGGGGGCTTCTAAATTCTTGGGGAAATTTTTGGGAGTGGGGAGGGATGTTAGGAAGCAGGGGAAAGTGGAATCTCAGAGATTGAGCGAGGGGAAGGGGTCCAAAAGGGCAAAACACAGGCCAAACCTAGAAAATTGCCAGGTTGTAGCTAGAAACTAGGGTTTGTGCAAAAATGAGGAATTTGGGGGATCTCAGTGATGGGAAGAATTTGATAAGGTACATGAAGGATAAGGGAAGGTGTATGAACATCTGGATACAAGTTTTGCCAATGATTTGACCGTCCACGAGAAATCGCCTTCAAAACCCTAGGAGAGGGAAATGACCTTACCTAGGCGCAACTGAAGCATGAACAAGGTGTAAAATGACTCATTAGACACTGAGATGATAATGAAAACCCTATGAATGATGATAGAATCAGCTGAATAGTGACATAGATGGGCATTTGGGCAACTTTGAAAAGAGTGGGAGCAAACCCTAGACCTAATGCCTAGTGACCAAATTTTGCTTGAAAACTCTTTGAAATGACAAAATTTGACTTGGAAACTATGAGACCACTTTGTAAGAGCATATTTGATCACTGGAGGAAGGCTGGAAAGACTGACACTAACAGAATCAACATCGTGATTGGATGAGGAGGTGAATAGATCATGACAACCAAGATCAGAAAGTTTAGGATGTTTGTTGACATCCTCATGATTTGATGAATCGGGCAAAGGGGTAGATGAGAAGCAAATATGTCCACCCTCTGTGTTTTCAAGAAAGATAAATGATTGATTGTATGGATTTTCTAAGGAAGATGTGTCCTCTCCACACTGTAGTGACAGACTGACATCCGAGGTGTCCTGTGAATGATCGGAAGTAGAAGCATCCAAAAATGGGTTTTCACAGGGAAAATTAATAGTGGTAGAATCACAAGGGATTTCAGGATGAAGCGGATGAGGCACGGCCGGAAGTGAGTCACCCTTTACTGTGGGCTCTTCTTTAGATTCCCGCACACACTCATCATGAATGATGGTGCATGTTGGCTCCATAACACCAACTCCATCGATAGATTGATCCTCGTTCACAGTAGGTGAGGAGTCGAGAATGGGAGAACACAAGATAGTACAAACCAGAGGATCAACGAAATGCAAGGACGAAGGTCGAGGGAATGAATCCACGTGACAACCAATAGGCTTGCAAGCCAAATATGCTTAAATATCAAGAGTAGGTGGGGTGGAAGGATGTGATAGTTCGACAGAGGTGTGTGCATGATCTCCCACATCACTCCGTGGTGGTGGAGCTATTGGATGAGATGAAGGCGGACAGTCACTTGTGAAAGCAATTGTGCCTGCCTGTGATTGTGTAGCTGCATCACCAAAGTGTGCTGAGTGGGGTTTAGATATGTGAAGAAGATACTCAAATATTCCACCAAGAAATTCCGAATCAATATCATCTTCCGAAATTCAGTATGCAAGATTACAAAAGCACGTTTGAAACTGTTCAACGGATTCATTAGGTGCTTTTCGTAATTTTAGAATTTCTTTGTTGAGTGCTTTACGGTCGAAGTGATTGAAAGCAAGATCTATCTCTACAACCAAATGAATAAGAGAATGAATATATTTTTCTGACAGCATGGCACACCAGTGCATTGGGTGCCCTGGAAGCATGTATATGAACAACGCACAGCTCATGTATTCTTCAAAGAATCCATGTCTTTCGCATGAGCCTACAATGCCGACCGCGTGCCTTACCAAGGCTACGTATCCTCCACCATCAAATGTTTTATGATACAAGTTATCTAAGATATTTTTCGGGATGATGAAATTGTTTCCATAAGACATACATTCCGGAAGAGAAATTTGGTAGTTAGGCATGATAGATGTGTAGAGATTCAAAACAGATGTGAGGACTTAGCTTGTCATCTGGCCCTCCTTCTAGCGCCAAAATGTTGAAGGTATTGGACCTGCCAACATGTAAGGGGATCTCCCTGGTAAGAAGTCTCAAGTAGACCTCAGTCCGTCTGGTGTAAGTGTCCTAGCAGTGGGTCGTAAGGTAAAGCCTTGACTGCGATGTCGCACAGAGGCAAGTAGGATAACTCTGACAGTAGCAAGGGTGTGACCACTACAGTGCGTCAAAGAAGGTGTATGAGAGGTTCTAACATAGATTAGTTCCAGGTTGAAAGGGATTAGTCCCAACACAGCTAGGAACACACAACACATAGGACATGTACAGCTTCCCGTGGAGGAGTCCACACGGATGCAGCAGTCACAACATACAAGGTAAGATAACACGTACAACCCTCACGGATCAGTCTAAACGAGTGCAACAGTTGTTACAATGAGCTTCATATGAAAGGTTTGACTGATGTCCGGCAAAGTAGTCGACACGAACGGGACAAAATTAACAACATATACAACACATTTCCATTAATAGATTATGCATTACAACAAATGAAACAGTTCATATGTAGAACACAGGTTAAAGAAACATGCATTACAAGTGTTAAAGATGAGTCTTACAACAGATACAATACATGTGTGAAAATGTGCTAGCTCTTATTATATAAAGAAGAGTAAGTTCCAATCATACAATAAATCCATGTAAACTTGGTAACCCCAACAATGGAACGTTACAACCACATCCGCTTGCTCCTCCAAATAGATGAACTAGCTCCGTGCATTGGAGAAGCCAAGGCGCATTACAATACTATCCAATCTCTTTCCAAGATAGTCTTATCAAAATCTTGGCTGACCAAAAGCCCATACAATGAGTTATGAGGCACTATTTATAGCAAAGGGTGGGATGACCCTTGACATTCCCCTTTGTGACAGTTCAACTACCCTCGTGACTCTTCACCTACTCTATGACTATTACATCCAACTATTGACACTTGAATTACACTTGACATGACTCAACATTACAATGCACATGTACTGATGTGAGACAACATGGCTTGAGCAAGCCATGTAAGACATCACTGACACTCGGTTCGCTGTGATGATACCAACTCTTTGACATGCTTGTGATGGTGAAGGTGGTGATTTGATGCCAAGCTTAGTTGTCCATGATGGTGTGCATGCACCTCATGGTGACATCTTGCCGAAGCGAACTCTTGCCTCCATTGCAATCAGTGCATTGGTTCGGCCCCTTCATCCAACTCTTCTGCTAACATGTGCATGGTTTTCTTGGGTGTGGCTAAACCGGCAACACACTGATGCATAGTGTTTGTGCTGATATTCAAGTGTGTGCTAGTGGTCATGTGCATCAACTTGCTAAAGTGCATGTTCAACTCCAGTTGGACTTGCTTCTTGTCTTCGCCTTGGTGAGTGTGTTGAATGGGTTGGATTACATGCATGCACACAATGGCATGCATGCTGCTGAATCCCTTGCATGTAATCAACTTCTCACCATGTTTACTCTGTGTCAGCTACTGGGATGGACTTTTAACTTTTACGGGCACAATTTCATCCGTGAGTTCCTGTTCCTGCTGCAACTCATTCGTTTGTCTGTGCAGCTTCATGTTATTTCTTGAGTTGCTACATCAGAACATGCAAATCCTCCTTTATTCCATTCTATATCTTCACGCGATCTTCATGTCGCGTCATCACCTCATAGCATGAGTCTCCAAAGTTGCTTTCATCATTAATGGATTTGTTTGAGCTTGCAACTTTGTTCCGTCTCTGTTTTTTCAACAACCTTCCTCTTGCAATCATTGCATTCATTTCATTCGTTGCATTTGGTATGCTGCCTTCAACTGTTATTCATGATGCTGCTCGTTGTGACATCTTGATGTTCTTTTCTATGAACAGCTTGATATCTTTGTGCGTAGACAAGCTCATAGACATTTGATCAACTACATCTACAGGTGTGCTCTGAACAATATCTTTGACTCTGCTCTCCTGGAAACCATTGCACATGCACTACTGAAAGGCAGATTAACACCTGCAATATCTAGAGACATGACAACACTCATGGCAAGAAATATGTCAGTGAAAAACCAAAATGAACTTGAGAACTAACTTGCAACATACCTGTCTGATTGATCATGAAGGTTGTGCAATTTTGGCCAGGAGGTCGGGAGAATGACTGCCAAGACTACACAAGGCACAGTGTGGGCTGCTGGGAGACTGACTAACTACTGGAACTACACGATGCACAGTCCAGTTTGGCTACTAACTGTTGGGATTGCATAATGCGCAATCTCAGCTGGCAATTGTTGCAGGCTCAGTGATTGCATTATGCAATTTTCTTGGCCAACAGTCACTGTCCCTCAGGATTGTACAAAGCAGGCCTGGGGAACAAATTCTGGGTAGAAATGTGCATTTATGGGGAGGAAGATAGAGCCTTCCCTCTCAGGATTGTGCAATGATGTCTTGGTGAGGCTCTTGGTGTGGCAGAGTCCGGGTTGAAGTTGGCCAGACTTGCCGATGGGTAACTGAAAGTGATTATGAGTGTGAATGCATGCTAATACTGAGTGTAATAATAAGTGAATGATCATGCATGAAAATGGTGAATGACAGATTCAGAAAATGGAAAAACATGCATGTGGGTGAGGCGAGTCACCGAATCAGTGACCGTTCTCAAAAAACAGTTTCATTCATGCGACAACAGTGAGATGTCGATGAAAACTAAAATGGTGCTAGGACAAGCTAATATACATGTAACGACATCAAGTGTTCAAAGAAATCAAGCAAACAATACTCATACAGGAGAAAACACAAGAAGTGACATAAATGCAACACAAGGCATGGGAAGTGGGCTTACCCCAATAACAACTAAGTTTAATGTGCCGGTTGCTCCTAGATGTGATGTGGGATGCCAGAGCTACAAGTTTGATGTGAGGAGTGAGCTTTGCAACATTTGGTTGATGAGTTTTGATAACATTGAGGTTGTGAGGTGCATGACACAAATATAGGGAAAGGGACACTTAGTGGGAGGTTTCTAAAATGATCTTTTCATGTAACCTCCAACTGCTAGAAAAAGATCCCTAAAACAAGCGATGCCTTTGCATGTTGCCTTGGGAGAAGCAGCCCATGCATGCAAGTCAGTTTTTCTTGGTCCCGGAGGGAACTAGTCAACTCAGCTGCACATGCAAGAGACTGCTCAACGACTGGGAGAAAATGCACATTTCTGTCTAGGAGCTGGGCTGGCTGCCAGGAGATTTGTGCAATTTCTGGTTAGAGTAGTTGACTGCTTCCTAGATTGCACAAATTCTGGGCTGAGTAGCCCTGCTAGGGAAATTTGCGCAATTCCTGCTGGGAGTGTTGACTAATAAAATTGCGCAATACTAGAGCCCAACAAGCTGCTAGACAAGATTGCACAATTTCTAGAGGGAAGTCTAGTTGCCCTCCAGAAATGCGCAATTGTCTTGGGGAAGTTGGTTAGCCTACATCTGGACCAAGTCCGAGTGAACAACCTGTGAGGGGAATGCATCAAGCTATGTTCGACAGACTACCTTTGTGCAAGAAAAACATTGAAGCTTGTGAACCCGATGAAGCAAGACAAGCTACTGTGAAGGTTGGAAGGGAGGTTCCAAAACGAAGTTAAGGAAAATTTTTGGAGGGTGGTTGTAGTTGCTACAACAGGTTCCTTGCCCATCTGTTATGAATGTATGTTTGAAAGTGGGCCTTCTGACCCCAAAGGTATGTCTTTTCATTGGTGTAGTTGAGTAGTTTTCCTTACTTCTCATGGGTACTTTGGGGCATGAATTGGTGGGGGGATTCAACAGAAAGAGTGGGTTAGACTTGTATACTTGTTTCCATTGCTCGATTTCATGGTTACCCTTTTATCCTAGTCCTATGGGATCTCCTTTAATGACCATTAGCTTTAGGATTGGCACCACATGGGAAATCCTGATTTTGGCTACATGGTCCCTCTTCCTGATACCACCTACACTATTCCCTCTCCACTTATTTGAGCCCCATTCATCTCTTTTCCCATTTGGGTCCACATGTGTCCTCTAGGTCCACATAGGGTTACCCTCCCCCTTCCCTTGTCCATACCTTCGGTTGGGCCTGAAACAATAGCCCAAAGTTTGATGCAACTAAAAACAAAGTAAAAAGCATAATTTGGCCACTTTCAACAGGAAATGTACCACAAAATACAAAATATGGTTGGGACATACAAGTTTAGCACGTGGGAAAAAGCCAAACATGAGTTTTACGCATCATTCATGGTCATCACCCTGGTCCCTATGGGCCCTCGATGAGCCTCCTCAATCATTAAGGAACCCATGATTGTCCCAACCCTTAGTGGGCGATGAACTGTCCCACCTCAAGAGGGTATCTGTTGCTATATATCCCAAGAAGATATGAAGAAGAATCAATATAAGGAAAAATGCATATGAAGAAGGGTGGAAAAGCAAATGTCGGGATAACTCATGTACCACGATTTTCTCCCTCCTACACTTATATATCTAGGTTTGGAATTCCCTTTATAGCTACTACCCATGCACCTTGATATGTGTTCTAGATAATTCCCTTGATCCCCCACTCCATTCCATTATTATATCACTTTCCACCTACCTATTAAAGGATTTACTATGGACATGCCACCCCCTTTAGAGGCTGAAACCGCCTAATAGGGTCCTTGGTTAACCCCCTATTGAGCTTGGAGACACTTCTACATGCCAAAGCCCATTATGGAAGGGCATGCCACCATGAAGTGCCCCATTGATCCCATGATTTGTAAGCATTACTTCTTGATCATTATAATTATTTGTTGCATTGGAGGGAAAGGGGATGCTTTGGATCTTATGCATGATTGCAGATGGTTCTTCATTTAGGGCTTGGTATCCCTATACAGGGTCCTAGCCCTCTAGAGGGGTACAATGGCACTTGTAGGGTCAGTGTTGAGAGCCATGGGCCTCCACCATAGAAGATATTATTTCATGGATCCCTAGCAGTGTTCATTTAGTTCCCATGTTCCATCATTTGGATGAGGATGATGCATCTGGTCCACCATGCCCAACTGGCTCCACAATTGCACCATACACTTGGCAGATGTTCCAAGATGCCTCCCACTATGGAGGGAGGTCTTATGTCATTAGTTCATCCCTTATAGATGGTCTACATGCATATTTGATCTATTTGGAGACCCATGAGGATGTTGTTGCGCCCCCACACCCACTTTGGAGCACCACGGATTCTTGATTGGATAACAAGGGGCCAACCCCTTGTCCACTATGTTTGGAGTCCATTTATTCATTATGGAACCCCTTGGACTTCATCATACCTCCTCAAAGGCTCAATGAATCACTTTTTTTATCATTCGACCCTCTTGAGAGGCTTATCTTTACATTATTGAGCTATTTGGTGGGTTTGTCACCAAAAAAATTGTTATTATGCACATTATTTTATTTTAGGGGCTAAATTAGGCATAATTAGCTAAATCAAATTCATTAGGAAGTGTAATAATAGAAGTGTGATGGAATCATTTGATCATCATAACTTGGATTGGATCATTCTCTATTGGGATATTTTCGCTATTCTTTTTGGAGGACGAAATTGGATGAATGGAGGAATTTTGATGTTTGGATTTCTTCATTCTCGTCTTGGAGCTTCTATAACCTACTCATTGAAGGCACATAAGTTTGTGCAAGGATTTTTGAATGGTCATAGGGGATCTTGAACAATATAAGGTTCATGGAAGTACATGACAAAGTCTTTCAGAATATTAATTCTGAGATTTATGTTGCAAATTATCGATTCTTAATCTGAAGCCTATTCCTTATAGTCTTGCTCTTCTGTCGTATTCACTAGTCCAACCCCTGCTTGAATGATAGAGATAAAAGTGTGACTAAAATGGTAGCCTCTCGGTTTGAAGCTCATAAAGTGGTGATGGATCTAGAGACTGAACCAAATGATTAACCATAGTAATTGTGCTTTGGAATACAATGAAGCGAAAGGGTTATTCTGAATTCCTTTTCCCTTGGTTGAGTCCTTATTTCACCCTACTAAGGAGAAATACTGCAACGAGTAGATTCACTAGCATCTTCGCTAGAGACACCATCTGTAGAAAAGGCGTATTCAGAAGTAAAGCAAGCAACACTAGTTGATCTTGATCCAGTGTAAGTTTTTTCACAGACTCATGCTAGTAGATAGAGAAAGTTTGAAATCTATTTTATTATTAGCCTATTAGACTAAAATATAAAATTTTTGCACCAATTGATAGAGATTTTATTGTTTTGATAAAGCTTTGTCCTCGAGACATAGTGCTCCTGGCGAAAGAAGCAAAGATCAGAGCACTACCTCCCATTACGCGTAGTGCATATGAATGAGCTTGGGGGATGGATGATGTATAAGTAATGTCCATTGAGCTCATTTGTGTGTGGATCAAAGGCATGAGTTTCAACGTCTTTAGGATCCATAACATAGTTATAGGGATTATAAGTGTTTGCAACGTGACAATTGAGTATATATAGATTTATAAAAAGTATCGATCTACGATGGTTGATGGGTCGAAGTAAATAGGATAAGGTGTTTGTACGAACTAGGTTGGTGTGATTGTTGCATTGGCCCATGCCTCGACCGATGACGCTTTGCTACGAGCCTGTTAACCGATTCTTAATAAGCTATTTGCTTTTGTTTTATTAATCATATGGTTCTTTAGTTTGGTTGCGTTAACCCTTTATCCACCCAAATGTCTCCAGTTTCTCAGATGCCACCTTAATCTACATATGTAGGTCGATCTGCATCAATGTCTCTGTTCAACATGTTTACGAAGCATACATATTTAGTTCCAGAAATCAAAACCAAGGTTGGTGTCACTAAAAATCCGACATCTTGTGAAAACGTGATCTCTTCCTTGAATAAAGATGAGTAATCTAGTGCTATAATCTCTCGAGGTTGAAACAGTAAAAACTTACATCCTTGATCTTAACATCCGAACTTTTGAATATGAAAAAGGAAGAATCTTGCATATATCATAGAATGTTGAAATTGCAAGAATATGTAAAATAATAGGGTTTGAAGACTAAAAGTCTTGCAATATTCCAAAGTTTCAGAATCTAAGGTTCTCAAACCCTAGAAATTTTGTACTAAAGGTCTAGGAACAAAACCCTAGAATTGGATGTTTTTGCTAAAAGTAGAAACCCTATCCTTTGCAAGGAAGAAATGTCATCAGGATGATGGTGTGGTTAAAGTGAAAGATGGATGCAAGGAGTTTAAATATCAACAGGCAGCTGATATTCCTCTCAAAATATAATGTTTTATATCTCTCTTATTTGATCATTACTATTGTTGTTGATTTTACTAGTAGTTAAGTCTCTTGTTCTTGAATTCTTTCGTTTGATGTCATTGTTCTTTCTTGGCCTCCTAGTGAGGATTACAGGTACATAATGAATATGTTAAGACTCTAGTAGTAGATGAAAAAGAATGGAAGAATAAATCTTGTGACAAGAGGACTTGTATTGAGAGATATTGTCCTAGTTGGGATCTGAGCTCAGAGGGAGTAGACATATCAACCAAATTGAAGTGTGCCTTGATCTATATTGGAAAGAAGTCATTGGTGACTTTCAAAACAAAGCATGATTGGATGGAAAAAAAAATACAAAGCGAGGGATTACCTCAGTAAGAGGGAAGAAGACTATGAAGAGACATACTGTTAGGCACACTTCTGTTGATTTATGATTTATGTTGATGGATGTAAATATCATCTTCCTCGATGAAAGAAGAAGTGTGCATAAAAACTACCTCAATATGGTGAGATACATGAAGAAGTCTTATACTTATAAATAGAAGGAAGTCTTTGTACAAACTCCTCTTGGATTGATGGATCAATATTGATAATATATTGTTTGTTTTCTAACGAAAGTAGAAGAGCTCGTGTGTTAGATGGAGTTGCATTGATTGGAATACTTGTTTTAGAGGGAGTTAACCTCAAAATTAAAAATATCTTAACTAGATAATTGGTAGCATTAGTAATAGAGGAAGCAAATTAGGAGTGCCATGGTCGGATCTATTTCAGAAAGAATACCTAGTTAGGTAATTGATGTAACCAAGATGAGATATCAAGTGAAGGAAGAAGATCAATTATGGTTGAGCAAGGAACGACGCTCAACATGTGTTCATGACATTGTCAGTTATGGTTTGAGAGATGTCTCAAATAGAGAAGTGCAACTATAAGGATTCACATTAGGAAAAGAGCATTGAAAATAGAGAGTTTGTCTGATTGGGATCTAATCTCATGGATGAGTAGGAGGTAGACATTTGTTACACTCAAAGGCCAAGTATGTTGCAGTGTGAAAGTCGAGTTATAAAGCAGTATCACTGCACCTTACAAGATTGGTTGATCAGGTGCGAGTGACAACATGATAACAAGTCAAGCCACATTAATATCTAGTACCAATACATGGTATAGGAAGAGAGAAGTAAGGCTCGAGTACGTCTCCATAGATGAGCAGAAAAATGATATTTTGACGAAACCATTACCTAGAGAGAAGTTTGTGTACTTCAGAGACAAGTTGGGGCTTATGGATATTAACCCTCTCATTAAGAGGGAGTGTTGATATGATAACGATATGGATGGACATTCTTCTGAGAGGGAGAATGGTTTGAGAGGCCTATACTACTCCCCAAGTAGGGTAGAGTAAGTGCCTCTCAGTGAGGAGGTCCAATTACTCACAAGGAAGGGTTGAGTAAGGCCTGGACCCGATCACACACCGGGGAAAAGTGGAGTGATGTATTTCAACATCTAGACCCGATCACACACCAAGAAAGGGTGGAGTGAGTTCTTTCAAAATCTATATCCAATCACTAACCAATGAAGGGTTAAGTGATTTATTGGCCTAGAGTACTCCCCAGGAAGGGTGAGTGAGTTCTTACTAATTGTATTAGCATCTCAAAAAATTTTCCTAGTGAGAAGCCTTCGGATTTGAGGACCGATCACTCTAGAAGAGTGGGTCCTAGGAATGATCACTCTGGAAGAGTGAGTTCTAATATGTTTACGATAAGCCATGGGTTAGGTACCACCCTAAATATGGTCATTAGAAAATGTTGATGGTAGATGAAGATGTTGATGATAAGTTGACGATAATGTGGAGAACCCGTCTATGAGTGAGAGGGAGCATTAATGTGACATCAACAGGGGCATGGTTTGGACCTATTATTACCAATGAGAGCATGGCCCATACTATTGGTGAGCGAGCATGAGGGGCGTACATTCTAGAGAGAATGGTCCCTTAAGCCTGTACACTCAATAAAGTAGGTTCCTTTTTCAGCATTATGGCCTAAAATGAGGCCTTTGGAGTTGGGACATGGGTGTCCCTACGGTTTGACCATTGGTGATGGAAACCTTGAACTAGTCAGAGTACCATGAGGTAAGGCACCCACTAGATCATGGTGACTAGTTGAGTGAGTTCCATTGGTTAGGAATGCTAACCTAGGTTGTGGTACCTATTGATGATGTTGATGTAGATCAAGATTTGTGACCTAGATGATGATGTTATCAATGAATTGAACATTTCCTTAGAAAGATCATGTATACCGAGAACATATGGATAGTCATTAAATACCTCCCTAGCTAAGAGGGAGTGTTGAATTTTGTAGCTATTGTCGTTCTTCATAATATTTTCATTTGTATTTATGAATTACATTTGTAAAAGTAAATTTATTTGAGGTATGTTCTTCATGCTTGCAAGAAAAAGGAAACATTTATTTTGTATTCAAAAATAAAAATATTATAAGACTCACCAAGAGCGAGAAAAAAGAAATTTTATATTTTATATTTTCCTCCACAAGTGACCAAGTCGACCCTGCAAGGGACATGTCAACTTGCACTAATGAGGCACTCATTCACATAATTGTAATTCTACAAATAGCCACTTACATCCATCCTTAGTAGCATCATTTGGTATGAAGCTTATGCGAAGGTTTGAGGCTAATGCGAAGGGTTTGAGGCACATATCTTTTGTGGCATATATGCGAAGTTTGAGGCACATATCTTTTGTGGCATATATGCGAAGTCTGAGGCACATATTCTATGGAATAAATGTGAGTTCTGAGGCATTATTTTTCTAAGGAATAATGGAAATATATGAGATTCATATCATGTGGTTATAAGGCATGAAATTCTGTGACATAATTTGAACTCTTAGAATGCGACAAAGGTTGAACTTCAACCTCCTTGAGACCATGTTTTGTATGGTATATCTCTATGGAACAATGTGAGTTTTGAGTTAAAGTTGCTAGACATTTTCGACTCTTTTAGAGACCTTATTGCATAGATATTTGTGGATAGAATTGTGGAAGGTTGACTTGGTCCTTGATGGTTGGTCATCTGGCTGGTTAGTTGAATCTGATGTATCTCTTGCTGCATTGACTCTCTAAGGAAAAGGCTGGTTGGGTTTCTCATAGGTAATCTTTTGTGTTCTTGTGTGGCTGTCTCTTTATTATCATACTGTCTTAAATGTTATATGGTTGATGTATTTTGTGTAATTATTAAAAGATGGAATCTTGAATAATAATATGAAAATAAAACATCAAAAATAATTACCAACTTAGAAGACTATTATAAAATCAACACTTAGGTGCTCAAAAAATTCATTATTTGAAATTTTCTAGGAAAAAAATTATAGCAAAAATGTCGAGATGACTGTTTTGAAGGATCCAAACTCAAGAATCATATTTTATAAATACCAAATGTTATTCACCAAATATCCAAAGAGCATAAAAATAGAAATAGTAACTCCATGCAAGGAGGATGAGACAGAAGAATGAATAAGAACCGTCTTTGAGGAGGAAAAATCCTTTCATAAACAAATGCACAAGATGAGATGATCACTAACACCAAAGGCTTCTTGGTATATATAAGAGCCAAATGGTACAATTTCAATTAAAATGTTTATTTTACTATTAAATAGCCTAGATGGTTTGTAAGGACAATACAAGTATAACAAAAGAGACATAATAACTCAATATCTAGGGCTTAAACTTAGCAACGTGAAAAAATACAATGAGACTCTTCGTGGCATGTATACCAATATTAATATCCAACACCCTCTAGAAAACCTTGAAAAGAATATTTTTTAGAAACATATACATGTGATCGTCTTGCAAGCAAATTATTAGTAGCATGAAAAAGGACTTAACTAGAAATATTAACCAATAATGTCAATTATAAAGTGCACCCAAAATACATAAAATAACACAATGTTTTGGAAAATTTAACAAAGTTGAAATAACATGTACAATAACACTAATGACCTTTTCTTAAATTTGTAGGTTAAATATTTCAAAAACATTGCCACCATAACATAAAACGTGTTAAGACAAAGATCTCAGTGAACATTTTAGAAATTACTTGAACATTTTTTTCAGCCCAACCAAGAAGTTTGCATATTAGATGGATCAAATTTTCAGTAAATTGGTTTTAGAAACTTCCATTGTTTCCTTGAAGGGGGTACCACTATGAATCTCAAATAGTTAAAGGAAAATAAAAATGAACGTTACCAAATTTATAGAACAAAAAAAACATGATGTTCTGTTCAATTATAAGTGGTATAAAATTAACTTATATTTAAGAATGTCTCTTATAATAGACCAAAAAATATATGATTATGCAAAATATTCCACTCAAATTAAAAATTTCAAAATTGTTGGAAACATAAAGATTATATTGAAAATGCAACAAAAAAATCCTAATTTAATTTTGTCCTTGAATAAAATTGGGAATAAAATTGTAATTCCACATCTCATGACAACTTGTATTAGTTAACTAAGTTAATTTGAATTAGTTATCTCAGTTAATTCAAGTTGAGGGTCTAACTTGAGCCATGTAGAGTGTCTCCTACATTATAGGAGCCCTGGTTGAGTTTATTTTGAGTTGTAGTTAATTAATTAAGTTTAACTGAGTTAAAGTCAGTTAAATTAGTTCCAACTATTGGAGGAACTAATGGGAGGTCTAGTAGTGTGGTGTTACCTATAGTGTAGTGTGGTGCTACTTGTAGTGATCAACCAATAAACTGATGATTCACACATAAACAACTCATGCATGTTAGATCTAAGAGTTACCTAGTTGAGAATGGAGTTCAGGGACAATGTGTTATTAGTTGTATAATCATTTGAATTATACAGGTGGTTCATGCAGTTAGAGGAAGGCCTATGAGAATTTCACAATTCCAATTGAGGAATTTTCCTAATTAATAGGGGGATAATTACCAAGGATACAACACAAGGAAATAGGGACTTGAGCAAGCAGAAAACTAGTTAAGTATTGGCCTAGGCTTGTCTAGGAAGTAGTGAGACAGATAGAGAGTTTCTCGATCTTGAGGAAAACATTGTAATCTTCTCATATTTTCTGATAATGCAATATACAGATAGTAGGGGTTTTTAGTTGTGGCTTTCCCTAGGAAATCATTGTGTAATGTGTTGATTGAATTCTTTCTCTAATATGCTTCGTGATTTCATGATCATTTAATTGTTTACGATGATGATTCAAGTAGATTCAAGTCTATTTTTTAGCATATTACAATTAGTAGTTTGAATCTACAAGGAATTTCTACATGGCATCGGAGCAGAAATCACTCTAGAAGAGAAGAATATGAATTTGTCTTTTGCAGGTGAAATCGAATTTCAGTATCATACTTTAGAGCCAGTAGAATGTCCTTCTATAGATTGATACTAGAATATTCCCTTGAGGGTAGTTAGAACTATATTGCTTCAAAGGACAGGATGGAGGCAGTGTTGGAAGACAATGGGCTTAAGGAATTCATAGACAAAGATATTCCTAAGACTCCAGCAGTTGATGCTCAATATTTGGTAGAGTGGAGAAAATGTGTTGCAAAGGCAAGAAGGGTTATCCTAGAAGGAGTTCGAGATCATATTGTCTTGAACCTCCATGGTAAAGAGACTCTCTATGCAATGTGGAAGGCCTTGACATACCTATTTCAAAACAACAGTGACCACATGAAGCTGGTACTGAAGGGAAAGCTCAGGAAAATCAAGATGGAGAAGGATGACACAATACCAAAATACTTGACCAAGTTCACCCAATGTCGGGATGAGCTTGGAAGTGTCGATATTATAGTTTCTGAAGGTGATATTCTCAGCCTGGCACTTCTAGGCCTTCCCAAGTGTTGGCACAACTACCAGGGCTTAGTAAATGGGAGGGAGAAGCTACCAGAGTGGGAGTGTTTTGTTCTAACTTGGTGCAAGAAGAGATTCGATGGAACACCAGAGATGGGAGTGTTTTGGTCTAACTTGGTGCAAGAAAAGATTCAACGGAACACCAGATATGGATCCTCATCCAAGCATGATGATGAGGAGAACTATGAATTAGCTAGAAAAGAGAAGAAAGGGAAAGGGAAATCATCCCATTGCAAATCAAATTCCAGTGAGGGCGACAAGAAGGACTTGTCGAAGATTAAATGTTTTCACTCTCATGAGATGGGACACTATGCCACGAAGTGTTTGCACAAGAAGGCTGATAAGAAGCCCTTAGAAGGAGCGACAAGTGAAGCTCTTTCTTCACAATTTGAGCATGATTTCACCCTCATCACTCGGATGGTGACATCACTATGGGTAGTGTGTGGTATATGGATAGTGGAGAATCATTTGATATGAAGGGCAACAAATAATTTTTCAGTGAGGAGGAGAAAGACCTTTAGATGCACATTGAAATGAGAGATAATGTGAGGTACAACACGACCGACATTGATACTGTTACCTTTCAGAGGGAGTCTATTTCTCCTCTCACATTAAAAGATGTCATGTATGTTTTGGGTTTGAAGAAGAATTTGGTTTCAGTTTCCATGTTGGAGGACTGTGGCTACGATGCGATATTTAGCAAGGGAAAATCTTTTCTTCTTCACATAGCCTCATGACAAGTGAAGCAGATTAGGGTTTGGGTGAAGAACCTCTACAAATTGGATGCAGTAGTCTGTGTTTCTTTTAGCACAAAAGTAGAGAAGGTAGAAAGTCGAGACATCGATGAGTTTTGGCATAAAAGATTGGGTCACTTGCACCATGGAGCTTTGAAGATCATGCGACAAATTTCTACAGGAATTCCCAAGGGTACACTACAATAGAGAGACACATGCAAAGGTTGTACATTTTGGAAGTACACCAAAGCTACCTTTTGTGATAAGGACAGTCGAGCATAAGTGATCCTTGAAAGAGTTCACTCAAATGTGTGTGGACCGTTCTTGATAGCCTCCATGGCCAAGAAAATGTATTATGTAATATTTGTAGATGATTTCTCATGTAAATGTTGGATTGTCTTCATGTAGAAGAAAGATCAGACGTTAACTAAATTTTTTGAATTTAAGGCACTTGTTGATAAAGAAACTGATAGGAAAGTTAAATCTCTTAGGAGTGATAAAGGTAGAGCATATGTGTCGAATGAATTCAATACCTTCTATGCATCAGAAGGCATTCAACAGGATTTAATAACACCCCATAAACCACAACAGAATGGGGTGGATGAAATGAAGAACAAAAGAATTGTGGGAGCTGCACGAGCGATGTCACATGATGAGGGCATACTATTGCACTTGTGGGATGAATCATGCAACACAGTTGTATATGTGCAGAATAAGAGTCCTCATTGGATTCTCAAGATGAGTACACCAAGAATATTTTTCAAGTAAGAAACTAGAAGTGGCACACTTCAATGTCTTTATTTCATCAATTTATTTTCATGTTACCAAGGATTCAAGGAAATATCTACAACCAACAGCTGATTTGGGCATATTTGTGGGGTACATTGATACACCTCACAACTATCGGGTGTACCTACCATCTCATAGGATGACAGTGGTTCGTAGAGATGTGAAGTTTGATGAAGAGAAGGCCATGAGATGTTCCCTTGAGAGGGAGCTTCAGTTATATATAGAAGAGGATATTTTAACTCCAAAGTAAGAACCTTAGGATGATGTGGAGCAACCACATGCATAAGAGAAGAGAGTGGAAGCACCCACTCATGCAGAGACTTCCACAGATGGAAGGAAGCGCATCGATAGGCTGAAAAATTGATGCATGATTCTAGAGAGAATGTGGGAGCACCCACATCATAGCGCAGGCAGAGGAGGTCACTAGATCGGTACACTAACTACATGGCTCTAATGAGTTAGAGTGTAGATATTGAGCCATCCTCATTCGAGGAAGGAGTGAAAAAGCTAATATGGGTTGATGTTATGGTTGAGGAGTATGACTCTATTACCTGAAATAGTGTTTGGAAAGTTCTCGCAAGACCAACAAACAAGTCAGTGGTGAGTTCTAGATGGATATACAAGGTAAAGAAAGCAGCAGATGGGAGTATGGAGAAACACAAGGCCAGATTTTTGGCCAAAGGGTCCTCTCAGGTGGAGGGAATTAATTACGAGACATTTTCTCTAGCAGAAAGGTACTCTTCAATCAAATCTATTCTAGCACTTTCAGTGTAGATGGGATGGAAGATACATAAGATGGACGTGAAGACAAGATTCCTCAATGGTATGATTGGGGAAGAGGTGTACATTGAGTAGCCGGAAGGATTTGAGACCTTCAATAGAGAATTTCATGTGTGCAGAATCAAGCGAGCGTTGTATGGATTGAAACAAGCACCTCATGCTTGGTACATCAGGATTGATAGTTATTTCACGAGGTTTGGCCATATGGAATTCGTTCTCCAGGTCGAGATGCCAAGGTAGTTGACCGAGTGGATCCAACAGCATCAGTAGCAGAGACATAGGTAGCAAGCGTCAAAGCATCTGAGTCAGTTTCATAGCTTGTTTTAGCCCTCGTAGCATATTGAGTTCTGGATACAGATCCATCTCGAGCAGATTAAGTGATGAAAAGAAATCTTGGGGTAAGCCCAAAATCTCTTTTCATGGAAAAGTCTTGATCCTGGGCCTGTGGGTTATGGCCCACAAGCCTTATCGGAAGCGGAAACCTTTGAACTTATTGACGTGGATCTTCAATTGAATCGAGCATCACCTTATCTGAGCTTAAAACCCCATGCAATATTACCAAAGACGTGATCGGAATCGGAGATCCTCCAATCTGTTCCAAGCGCAACACCGCTTGTCACAATCCACCAGAGAAACTGTAGCATGACCGCCGATCTCAATGTCGTTACATTTAGCAGAGTCCTCTGCTGCTTTCGAGGACTTTAGTGGCACATATGGTCTGGATTCGCCATGGTTGGCGGCCAAAATATCTACCAGAAGAGTGCCGTAAAAATTGAGGGCTCCAGAATACTTGGCAAACAGAATCGGCAAATATACTCCTCCGGCGCTTATCACCAGAACCGCGGCCATGAAAAATAGCTTCAGATCTGATGCGCCATGGCTGTCTCTGTAATGACTTTCTGTCCTCTCCGCCCGATGCGATGGTTTGAAGCGGACCCGACTCTTCTCAGAGTTAGTACTTATATTAATTCAGAGCAACACGCCAGTGCTCTTCATACACAGCGTTTAAACAATAACATATATAACAGCTACACAATATATAGATCTCCACCGACTTCGAAGAGGTCAATGTCGATCAACAACTCACACACAGAAATTCATAATTCAACACGCAACAGGAAATGAACAGAATATAATAAATTTATTATATACAAAATCACTTGCGTCTAAGGCATTGCAGCCTTAGAACAAGCTCACCCTCGGTTACATCCTAGCCACTCACAAATGCCTCTCTATTCTCCTACGCACTCTATCTCATTACTTTTAAATAAGACGTTTTAGATCGGAAGGATCGATCCGATCCTTTCCTGATTTTCCTCTAATGAAGTTCTCGAAAATACATGCACGTAGATAACAATCCATCAAATCCTCTCTAAATCTGTTTTAGAGTAGATTTTCTCCTATTTTCTAGCTTGACTGCCCACGTCTTCATCGCTTCTCTTGGATTCCTCTTTAAATTAGAAAAGGGTCAGATGCTCCTGCATCAGACTCCCGAAGTATAAATTTTTTATGACCTCCTGGTCATATTCTTCTCCTGGTCCTTAGCAATTCTATCCAGTGCATTCCTTCAGTAGAACTGCTTTCATGATCTTCTGTGAGCTGCAACCAACCTCTGCAGTAACAGTCTCCTCTGTTACACGATACCTCACCAAGCCCTCCGCACTCGGTCTTTTTGCATCCCTCTGGTTCTCTTCTCTAGAACCAATTGAGCACACCTTGCTCTAGGTTGCTGCAATTCTTCTCACCTTCCGCTGCCGCCATCTGCATGATAGTAAGACCATAAAATCTCTAGCTTTAACTCAACTGTACCTCTTTCCCCTTCTGCTTGCATTCTTCTTCTCGCAGGAAATCCTTTCCCCGCTCTGATACCACTTGATGAAAAGAAATCTTGGGGTAAGCCCAAAATCCCTTTCCATGGAAAAGTCTCGATCCTGGGCCTGTGGGTTATGGCCCACAAGCCTTATCGGAAGCGGAAACCTTTGAACTTATTGACGTGGATCTTCAATTGAATCGAGCATCACCTTATCTGAGCTTAAAACCCCATGCAATATTACCAAAGACGTGATCGGAATCGGAGATCCTCTAATTTGTTCCAAGCGCAACACCGCTTGTCACAATCCACCGGAGAAACTGTAGCATGACCGCCGATCTCAATGTCGTTACATTTAGCAGAGTCCTCTGCTGCTTTTGAGGACTTTAGTGGCACATATGGTCTGGATTCGCCATGGTTGGTGGCCAATATATCTACCAGAAGAGTGCCGTAAAAATTGAGGGCTCCGGAATACTTGGCAAACATAACCGACAAATATACTCCTCCGGTGCTTATCACCAGAACCGCGGCCATGACAAACAGCTTCAGATCTGATGCGCCATGGATGTCTCTGTAACGACTTTTTGTCCTCTCCTCCCGATGCGATGGTTTGAAGTGAACCCGACTCTTCTCAGAGTTAGTACTTATATTAATTCAGAGCAACACGCCAGTGCTCTTCATACATAGCGTTTAAACAATAACATATATAATAGCTACACAATATATAGATCGCCACCGACTTCGAAGAGGTCAATGTCGATCAAAAGCTCACACACAGAAATTCATAATTCAACACGCAGCAGGAAATCAACATAATATAATAAATTTATTATATACAAATCACTTGCGTCTAAGGCATTGTAGCCTTAGAACAAGCTCACCCTTGGTTACATCCTAGCCACTCACAAATGCCTCTATATTCTCCTACGCACTCTATCTCATTACATTTAAATAAGACATTTTAGATCAGAAGGATCGATCCGATCCTTTCCTGATTTTCCTCTAACGAAGTTCTCCAAAATACATGCACGTAGATAACAATCCATCAAATCCTATTTAAATCTGTTTTAGAGTAGATTTTCTCCTATTTTCCAGCTTGACTACCCACGTCTTCATCGCTTCTCTTGGATTCCTCTTTAAATTAGAAAGGGGTCAGATGCTCCTGCATCATTAAGTGCCTGTCGGAGATCCATATCCAATTGGAGATTGAAGACAATTTACTAATTGGCCGCCCTGATATGTCATAGAATTTTTCTGTAGCCAATAATCCAATTATTGGTACAATCGGAACTATTGGATCCATTTAATTGGTAATAAGAACGAGGATGAATAACTCATCTAGCGTTTTGGTTCTGACCAAAAGAGGGTTCATCCGAACCCTAAAAAAATAACCTGGAGAAGAAGAACATATGTGAACCCTTAACATATTGTGGTTGAAGGTAAATTGTTGATTATATTAAATTATATGTCGATGATTTAATTCTATCAGGTGGTGAGAAGCTGGTAAAACCTTGCAAAGAGGATATTGCAAGAGAATTCGAGATGAAGGACCTCTAGCTCATGCAATATTTCCTTGCTATGGAAGTATGGTAGGGAGATGAGGAACTATTTGTCTCTCAGGGAAAGTATGCCAACACAATATTGAAGAAGTTCCACATGGAGAGCATACAACCCATGGAGACTCCTCTAGAAAAAAAATGGAGAAAGGAAGATGTTACTTCAGGTGAAGTAGTGGAGGCTACTATTTACAGGTATCTTGTGGGTTCACTTATGTATTTGGTGAACAAATGACTGAACATATGTTTTGTAGTTAACTAACTTAGTCAAGCAATGGTTAGCCAACCAAACTCTATTGGAAGGTAGTTAAACATGTGTTGAGATACCTCAAAGGCACCACTCAGTTTGGTCTTTGGTACAGACGGACAGATAGAGTGAATCTTCAAGGCTTAACAAATGTAGATTGGGCAAGGAGTCCATCCGATAGGAAGAGCACATCAAGGGGAATCTTCAATATTGGGTCAACAACAATTTCTTGGTACAACAGGAAGCAGACATCAGTTGCACTTAGTTCAGCAGAAGCAGAGTCCACGAAATTATGCTAGTCAAGCAACTTGTCGGGGTATTTGGATGAAGAAGATCCTTGTTGGGTTATTTGGTTAGCAGAGCGATCCCACTGTGACAATAAGAGTCATATCAAACTATCCAAGAATCTAGCTTTTCATGATCGGTCCAAGCATATTGAAATCCGGTATCACCATATCCAATATTGTGTGTAGAGGAGAATCATGTTGCTGGAGTACATTCCTACAGAGGAACATGATGCAGATATTTTGATAAAGGTATTATCAATATGAAAATTCGAGTTTCATAGAGGCAAGATCAGGGTAGCAGATAATCCCTTTCTTGTTGAGAGGAAGTGTTGAAAATGCAACAAGAAAATCCTAATTTAATTTTGTCCTTGAATTAAATTGGGAATAAAATTGTAATTCCACATTCATGACAACTTGTGTTAGTTAAATAATTTAATTTGACTTAGTTAGCTCACTTAATTTGAGTTGAGGGTCTAACTTGAGTCATGTAGAGTGTCCCCTACATTATGGGATCCCTGGTTGAGTTTATTTTGAGTTGTAATTAATTAATTCAATTTAATTGAGTTAAAGTCAGTTAAACTAGTTCCAACTATTGGAGGAACTAGTGGCAGGTCTAGTAGTGTGGTTCTTCCTACAGTGTTGTGTGGTGCTGCCTGCAGTGATCAACCAGTAAACTGATGATTCACTCATAAATAACTAATGCATGTCAGATCTGATAGTTATCTAGTTGATATTAGATTTCAACTATCAGTTGTATAATCATTCAAATTGTATAGGTGGTGCATGCAGTCAGAGGAAGGTCTGTGAGCGTTAGGAAATTCCAATTGAGGAATTTCTCTAATTAATAGGGGGCTAATTCCCAAGGAAACAACACAAGGAAATAAGGACTTGGGCAAGCAAAAAAATTGTTAAGTATTTTCCTGGGCTTGTCTAGGAAGAAATGAGACAGATAGAGATAGTGCAGAGCTTGCTTGAGCTTGAGAAAAGCATTGTAATCTTCTCATATTTTCTGACTAATGCAATATACAGATAGCAAGGGTTTTTAGTTGTGACCTTCCCCAGTAAATAATTGTGTAATGTGTTGATTAATTTCTTTCTCCTGTATGCTTCGTGATTTCACAGTCTTTTAATTGTTTTCGTTGATGAGTAGAGTAGATTCAAATCTATTGTTTTATCATATTACAATTAGCTGTTTGAATCTACAAGGAATTTTTATAGATTACACACTTATGTTATCCTAGGGAAAAATGTGTTAGAATAAATTTCCTATTAGTATTTCTCACTAACACATCGAATTGTGGTACAACAAATAATTGTTTTTCAAACCAATTAAAAGAATTTTGGCATATTGTAATAAGTTATGTAAGTAACACATCAAGTTAGATATGATAGTGGTAATTAGGACTTTGGGCATACTTTTTTCCATAATAAATAATGTTGGATCCTTGCTATAAGGTGATGTCTAGTTGTTTGCATAATGTTATAAAAGGCATCACATTTACCTCAACTTGTCCAGGGCAATTTAAAATCAAATGTTGGTATTACGATAGACTTATGTGAATCAATAGTTTTAAGATTAACTCAAGTCAAAGATCATCCTTGTCACGTGCCATTCAAGTTTTTCATGAGTTATTATCTTTTAACATACACCTTCTTTAATATATTTCAAATTCTCTTCTATATATACCTAAAAGAATGTATATTGACATAGAGATGTTACCTTTGTGTAACTTTTCTTACTTTTTTGACATAATTATTTTGTATCGCTTGTATAAGAAATATCTTTTTAGACCCAATATAAATAAAATTTTAAAGAAAAGAATGGAATTGCATGTAATATTGAAGCAAGTAGAGTCTATTGAAAGGAAACAAAGGCACAAAATAAGATTCTTACTCTTCCAAAGAGACAAATGTGTAGAAACTAAAAACAGAATACTTTTAAACAAATGAAATAAACAACATACCATTAATAACATGAAATATTAAGGAAAACCCTACACTTCAAAGAAAGAACAATGTATTCCTCAATAATGAACAATGACTATAATATGATTTTAGAGTTGCACTCTTAATACGATTAATGAGTAGCAAGCTCATTATTTTTTGGCCTACACTATAATGCTCTCTCCCAACCCCTTAAAGTATCTTGGGTTGTGGGAGGTGTCACTTAACGTTTAATCCGATCTCCACGGTTTCTTTATGAAAATAGGGTTATAAAATCCCCTTGTTTCGAGGTACTCAAAACAAAATGTCATCGTTGGTCAACATGTTGACCATGTGGTGCCCATGTGGCCTATACATAATCCTAACCAGTCAATCTGGTGGGTCTTGGACTTGAAATTAAAATTTAACTTTAATTTGATGTCCATTAAAGACCAAATTATGTTCATAACCCCTTCATAAATTTACTAAAGCAAGATCCAATATATCTTGAAATTTCATGTCAAATTGAATTTTGATTAACATGAAATAGGTTGATGAAACCAATAGGAGGGAAAATGAACATCCCAAAGACCAAATATGTCCACTAGAGATTTTTGAAAAAATCATCTTCCACATTCATAACCATGGCCCAAGTTCCACTATTCTAATACTCTTCTCCCCAAATGTTATAATCATTTAATTCAATCAATGAAATGGCACGACCACTGAACTTGTGATTAGAAGAAACCACATGTGTTGAGCTTGGCATAGTGTTACACAATATTTTGTCACACCTCTTGCATTTCCCTGTGTCATACCTCTAAGTGCTCGAAACTTGGAAATCATGTAGTATACCCATCCTAATATGCAGCTTAGATCCTCCCTAAAACACTGATGAAAACATGCCTTGAGCCTTCCCTGAAGAGGTGAGATCTAAAACCCTAATTTTTGGATCAGCACAACCCTGACATTGCAAACTCGTGTTGATCGCTAGTTGCACCATACTAGCCTCGCGATGCCAGCACACTTTTTGTTCAGATACCGCCTTGATCCCTAAAAGGCAAGTTTTCCCAAAGAGGACAAGAAGCTTTGTGATCTAGAGGCTTCTAGAATGACAAGCTGGAGGTTGTTCGGTGTGGATGTGATTGAATTCTCCCAATATTTCCCTTTGATTTTATCCCTATGAGCTACCTCCATGAGATGAGGGCCTTCTCCTATCTTTGGAGTGATCCTAGCCCCCTTTCCCTGCCTATATATTCATCCTCTCCCATTCCCAAATGGTTGGTCTTTGGCTATTTGCACCCTTATTTTGAGATAGTGCATACATGCTACTCATTTGACTTGGAGAGGGAGTGCTTGGAGACCTTGAGATTGGACTTGGACGTTCACTCAAGGAGAGATTATTGACATCAAGGCTTGGTTGTATGCTTCCATAAATGTATGTGTTAATGCATCATTTATCTTAATGTTCCTTGATCTGTTAAGAGGATTACTTTCGATTATGCTATTTGTACTTGTATGCTTTTTTGTTCTTTTGAACTCTTGTGCAGATATATAAACGCTATGAGCAGTAGAGTTGAGCTTGAGGCTTAGGTGATTCGAGGTCTTCAACAAAGGAGTATGTTATAACATCAGAATGAGGAAGGCCATCTTCCTCTTCTCTCATTTCGATTGTAATTTTGGAAAGTGTCCTTGTAGATTGTCACGTAGGTTTCTACTCCCACTCATTGGGCTAGAGGGATCATCTCTGTCCACAGAGAGGATTTTCATAGACAACAAAATGGTGACTCCACTGGGAAGGCTATAACCTTTCCATCCATTCCTTCGATTGAATTCTCTGATGAGTTTGACCAACCGTCCAGTTTTCAGTTAGATTGAGTCAGTATAGGTCTACACAATCATTGATTACTACCTTAGAGTGCTAAGTTTGGATTGTTTTTAAAAATATTTTTTGGCTTTTCCCATTTTATTTGCTCAGCATGAGTTTTATCAATGACAGTCATGTTGGTAGCGCTTATTTTTACCAGTGAAGTCACGCTAAAAACCCTGTTTTCCACTGTTTGTTCGCATTGCAAATCAACACTACTTTTTCTATATAAAGTAGTCCTGATAACCCCGACCAATGTGGGTTTTTCTATGAAAAGTAGCACTAATAACCCAATCAACACTATTTCCTCTATATAAAGTAGCGTTGATCCTTGAAAGTGAGAATTTTTAAGGTTTCTTCCTTAGAATCCAGTGTGTGTTGGCCTCTAAGGTCTTTTCCCATTCTATTTGCTTGGATTTGTTAGTTCTTTGATTGATTGATTGTCTTGATTAATTTGCAAAATTTGTCCCATTGGCTTCTTATAAAATTGGCAACTAGGGGCAAACTCCATGCAGGTCATCTTATTAATGGCAGCTGATATTTTTCTTGGATCCCTCTCAACAAGAGGTGTAGGATTGATCTAAATATCATCTGATTCTGACATGTATTCATGGAGATATGAATTTATTTGTGTTATGGGACAATTCTTCAAGGTCGGCCAACAACCAAATTGCCCCCACATATCCTCAACGTTTTAGTATAAATAGAGGTGGCCTTCAAGTCATTTGAACAATCATCTCTTGTGATCTCTCTCCACTTGTCTTTGGGTTTTGGTGGTAGGAGAGATCAAAAGGGATACACTGTCCTAAAGGATGCCCTAACTAATACGCAGTCAGGGAGGAAGGTTTCATAACGCAGCAAGGGAGTGACCTAAACGCAGGTCAAATGTTCCATTGATTGGTTTGCATATCTACTAGTTCGTGGAATATAGAAGTTCGCAGGACTGTCTCACATATGGTATGACCGCAATCCCTTTTCGCATAAGGTATATCCGTGTATGTCATAATCTCTGGCCCACATATGGAATAACCAGTGACTCGCTGAAAAGCACAATCACGCTATCAAATTGCATTATATATTATCACCACACTGTGTATGGCATGGTATGGCAAACAACATATGGCAGACAGTGTTTCTTTGACATGGCAGACAATGTCATGGTATGGCAAACATCATGCTGAAACATGGTATGGCAGAAAATTCTTTGACATGGTAGACAATGTCATGGTATGGTAAACATCATGCTGAAACATGCTATGGAAGACAGTGTCATGGTATGGCAAACGTCATGCTGAAACATGATATGGCAGATAATGCTTTGACATGGAAGATAGTGTCATGGTATGGCAAACATCATGCTGAAACATGATATGGCAGATAGTGCTTTGACATGGCAGACAGTGTCATGGTATGGAAAACATCATGCTGAAACATGATATGGCAGACAGTGCTTTGACATGGCAGACAGTGTCATGGTATGGAAAATATCATGCTAAAACATGATATGGCAGACAATGCTTTGACATAGCAGACAATGTCATGGTATGGAAAATATCATGTTGAAACATGATATGGTAGACAGTGCTTTCACATGGCAGATAGTGAACAACATGTATATACATGGTATGGATGACAGTATTTTGGTATGGCAAAAAATGTATATATTATATGACATGGCAAACATAGTACCCATGACACGGTAGTCTCCCAGTGACATCATATAGTAGACGTGGCAGACAACTTGATGTATCATGATCCATAGTATGTATTCTTTGTTTCTCTTGATCGATACACTTTGTTTCTCTATAATATGGTTGGCATCAAGATGCTATGGTTTTCTTTAGATATGACATCAACTCACATTGCTCCTCTATATGGGAAGCATCATTGTATGGAGAGACCTAGTTGCAGTTCACGGCTGGGCTAGGCCACAGGCCATAGCCAGCAGTGGAGACCTTTTTAGGAGTTGTGTTCATAAGCAATCCTATAGTGCAGCACAGTGATGATTAGTGCAGCATGATGAGATACAACATAGCAGTGATGGGTGCAGCATGGTGATGGAATCACCTTGGAGGATAAGTTGAAGCAGTTTTCCTTCACCTGAGGTCAGATCAACTACCTCATGTGTCATCTTCTTAGAGAAGATCTCTGCTCTTATTATGACAAGTCAAAATGTTGACTTTTGATGTATATGTACTATCTCTCTCTGATGAATTATTGAAGAACATAAGAAAAAATGATCAAGGGTTTCCCCACATTGGGGTTTGTCCCTGGCTGGCACCACATCTTGTGTCCTCTTGTCTGATTTATGTTTATGTTCTATCTGCATTTTACTATCATACTAAATGTGATTGCTGAGATGGAATTGATATTGAGCTAATATGGACAATTGAAGTAAATTTGCTCTCAACATAGAACATACCTAAAATTAACATGGTATTGGAGCTAAGGTGAAGACAAAGCCCAAGCAAGAGTGAAAGAGCAATCACTAAAGATAGTTGGAAAGGGAAAAAAGGCTCAATGGGTTTCTCATCCCACTTCAAATTCACCAAGGGTGAGGTCGAAGTAGAGAATATTATCAGAATGGCACAGCGGAAGTTTCTAATGGTCTACCTAAAGATCACTTCTATGGGAAGTCCGGATCTAAGGGAGGAAGAAAAGGCAGATGCCTTGGTTGAAATAAATTCGTTGATTATGCGAAGGAGTGTCTGAATGGTAGGGATACATCACTTGATTATGATAACAATCATTCCAGGGACATCTTCAATGATTAGAGGAATGACAGTGTAGGTCATCAAAGAAATGGCCGACTCTTCAGAGAAAGCAAGGAACCCCAGGTATGTAGAATCAAATGTTGTTTCTGATAAGATAAAGAAGTGTTATCTTGTATTGACCCTCTCCTTCATATTATTTGGGAATCTGGCTTATTTATTGTAGTTCGTGAAGGCACTCCATCGGATAGAAGGGTGCTCTCTCTCTAATTTGGTAGAGATGGAAATATTTGTGGGATCATACTTGGAGTGGATGCCACCTATCCCGAAAAGGGTGTTACCCGTCAATTGAATAAGGGTAACTTGATTCATTTACAAAATCTATTTTATGTACCTAATCACAAGAAGAACCTGGTGTCCATTTCAGCAATGGAAGTCAAAGGTTTCAGGGTGGAATTCATCGATGGAAAGATACGTGTTTGAAAATAGAATTTCAAATATGCTTTTACTCATGGATTTAGGGTTGGAAATTTGTATCAATTTGTATGAAGTCCATTAGGGACCATGTCAGTTGACACATCTCATCTACTTTATGCGCCCCTACCCGATATGAGTCAGATGGTGACAGGGATGCCTGAATTCAAAAATAGCATGAAGGTACATGTCTGAGATGTATCAAAGGAAAATATTACAAGGGGACCATTCCCCTCATATAGCAGGTCCATAGGTTTGGAACAACCTGAGGAGGTTTGAGATTCATGATTGGGAATCTCGTGTGTGCAGGTGGAAGAAAGCCCTCTATGGCTTGAAGAAAATCACCCCAGGTTTGATATGAGAGGATTGATAGCTGTCAAATTAAGCTCAGATTCACTAAGAGTGAAGCCAATCCAAACCATTGTTTGAAGATTGTGGATGATAGAACTCTCATACCGGCACCTTTTGAGATCGACCTATTTCTGATAGGTGCAAACCATCTCACTTGCAGAAGTAAGAGGGAGCTGGATTTCAGATTTGGGATGGTGAACAACAAGCCCGTGAGCTTAACTCTTAGAAGTTTTGTGGTAGGGATACCAAACCTGATTTGGGAAATTCCTATGAGTTTCACAAACTCATACTACTATTGATGTTCTTGGTGAACTCCTGTCTGGATATATGTTTTTACGTTAGCATGATGAGCTCATATATGGTTGAGCCTCACTGGGTTGGTGCCAAGAATCTTCTGAGATATCTTCAGGGCACTATCTTTCATGGAGTTAGATACACTTCTGGAAATGTAAAGCTACATGATTATTAGAATGCTGACTGGGCAGGCAGTGTGGAAGATCACAAAAGCACTTCTAAGTGTTGTTTCTCTTTGGATTCTGCTTCGATATCATGGATGAGTAGGAAGTAGAAGTCGGTTACTATAAGCACCGCCGAGACCGAATACATAAATACGAGTATGATCTCATATGAAGCTGCCTGGTTATGGAAGCTCTTCAATGGGTTGTTTGTACACATGATGAATACCACTGTTATCCTCTACGACAACCAGGGGGATTCGATTGTTGAGGAATCTCGTATTCAATGATTTCTCTAGAAAATAGGCATCATATACTACCTTATCTGGGATATGGTAAGTTGATGAGTGAGGAGGCTCCATCACATTGATATTGATGTACAAGTCATAGACATTTTGTCAAAGCCCCAGGGAAAGGTCAAATCCGTGACTTTCCTAAACGACTTGGAGTTGTTGAGAGGCCTTCGTATAAGGGTCCTGCATGTTGCATGCATTGAGCTCTGGGGAGATTGGGTTACTTACTGGAGTAACACACGACCATAGGGAAACTCACCCTCCCCTAATGGTGTGTTATATACCTAGGGGGGATAATATGGGGTACCAAGGGAGGTACCCAAGGTAATAATGTAAGAATGGGATGGGCCATAGTAATAAATAAGGTGGTTAACCCATGTCATGTAAGGGACCACAAGTAGTTAATAATAATGTAATGGGCCCATGGTATTAGTTGATGGTATGAGGGAACCATGGTAATGATGCATGGTATTGTATGTATGTGGCCTATATAGAGGCTAGAGACTCCACATGGAGAGATATGAAGAGAGGTATTCTTGTATGAACAGGCATATGGCTTGTGGAGTGTTCTCCTTCCTTAAGGAGTGAATGTATGGTGTTGCCCTACCTTAAGGGTTTGATCAATAAAGATTCATTTCTATCTATTTCTATTTTGGTATCATTTCATTCTATTTTGATCTTGTTCTTTCTTGGGTTTATTTCTGTTATCATATATCTTTTGGATCAGATTTACAACAAGTGGTATCGGAGCACTTTCTTGGGAAAACCGTGGAGATTTTTTTTTTTTTTTTTTTGCAGGGTTTCGGGAGCGGCGACTTTGCAGGTCAGATCTGTACATTTTGGTGCAAGATCTATAAAATATAATTACAGATATGGATTATTTGTGCAAAAATAGTCGAATTCAAAAAAAAAAATCAGTTGAATCGGTGTCCGGATGAAGGAGGTATCACTGATCTAAAAATCAGTGGGGTTGCAGACAATTTTCAGGGCAGCGATTTTGCGGCGCAGATCTAGACGTTCTGGTACAAGATCTGCAAAATCTAATTACAGATCTGGATTCTTTGGGAAAAAATACCCAACTTCAAAAAAAAAATCAGTCGAATCAGAGTCCGAATGAGGGAGATATCGCTGAATTAAAATCAGCTCTTTTTGCAGAAATTTTGGGTGACGGCGGGAAAGTAGCAGCGCAGATCTGTAATTCCAGTGTCTAAATCAGGATTTCTATCACATGGGCAGATGCAGAATGGTTGCTCCATTTCCAAAAATAGGTTATAATAGAGATTCTGAGCAATATTGACGAAACTGTGACAATTACAAATTTTCTCCAAGTAAGTGAATTTTTTCTTCATGGCGACTCTACATTTTACAGGAAAAGATGATGGTCCTACTATTGAAGAATGCATACAAAGATACAAGTCCACATATGGGATATTTTGGAAGTTTTGAATGCTATCTAATATGAGAGATGAGGCTCAAAAATGGAATTTCTCACTTGATAACAACCAGTTGACCAAACTCTCCGATGAAGAATTTGAAAAATTACTTTTAGACAGATGGTCTCATGCTAGAACACAAGATAAGGAGAAACATGTGGGGTTATTTCCTACTGGTATATCCTTATTGCAGATTCATGGATTGATTCAGAAGGAGAAAATCATTGTGTCTATAAATCCGAGTTGCAAGCATAATTTTATCAATGTTAATTTGGCAAAAAAATTGCAAGTCCCAGCAAAACAAATTGAACATACACAGGTTGATGATAAGGATGTTCAAATCTATAAGGATTTGAAGCTTTCTATGGATAAGTATGTGTTTCATGGTGATTTTTATGCTTCAGATATGAATAACATGGATGTTGTTTTGGGATACCCTTGGATGGAATTAGTGGGTACTACCAATATTAATGTGCAGAAGAAATTCCTGAAGCTATGGTATAAAAAGAAGAAAATTAAATTACAGGATATTTCCATCAATAAACAGGTAGAGTCCACGGAAGTCGACGCAGAAGATGTTACAGGGACTGACATATCAGATGATGAGCAGTTGATGGTCGACAATCAAACACAAACAGAGGCTGAAGAAGAAAAGGTTACAGGTGATGATACATCAGAGGAGGGATCAGTGGTTGAAGTCATATTGAAAAAGAAGACACCACAACAGGCACCACAACAGGGTGAAGTAAAGAAACAACCATCATGGGTTAAAACTTCAACATATCATCACCCACATCACCCAGCGAGACAACCATCAAGATGGACACCAAGTCGTCACATGACGGATCGCGAGGAGAGAAGATCCACCCACTGCACATCAACACAGAAGAGCTGCCACGGTCAACTTCCATCTCAAGCGAGCGAGGCACCAGCGAGATCGAGGGTTCACCTTTCTCTTGGATGGCTAGATGCACGTGCATGGTATCAGTGGACTACTCTTTTGAGTAGATCTTATTATTTGTGTTCTTCCCATGTTTCGGGGACGAAACATGCTTAGGGGGGTGGAATGTTATATACCTAGGGGGGATAATATGGGGTACCAAGGGAGGTACCCAAGGTAATAATGTAAGAATGGGATGGGCCATAGTAATAAATAAGGTGGTTAACCCATGTCATGTAAGGGACCACAAGTAGTTAATAATAATGTAATGGGCCCATGGTATTAGTTGATGGTATGAGGGAACCATGGTAATGATGCATGGTATTGTATGTATGTGGCCTATATAGAGGCTAGAGACTCCACATGGAGAGATATGAAGAGAAGTATTCTTTGTATGAACAGGCATATGGCTTGTGGAGTGTTCTCCTTCCTTAAGGAGTGAATGTATGGTGTTGCCCTACCTTAAGGGTTTGATTAATAAAGAAGTATTTCTATCTATTTTGATTTTGTTATTCTTGGGTTATTTATATTTTCATATATTTCTGGGTTAGATCTACAACATGGTGTGTTGTGTATAGGGTGAATAGCTCAGCCTTCCCCTGTGATACCCTGAGGCGACTTTGGGATAGGATGATTCATTCTCCTGTGAGCCAGGATGATTAATTATCCTGTATGATCAGATGATTAGTTCTCCTGTATGATAGGATGATTAGTTCTCCTGTCGAGGCATCCTACCCATATAGTCAAGGACTCATGGGAAGTACCTCTCATCTGATCAATGAGTATGGAAATGGGGTTAGGGACCATTAGTAGTACTATCGATGGACGCATCATTGTATCTATTGTACTCCCTATGCTAGGATGACCTACATTGATATGAGATCAATGAAATCGATCTAGGATCAGTATGAGTGGTTTGAGACACTCTCTTGTGATATTGATCTGGGATCAATAAAACTGGCCTTGGGTCAATAAGAGTGATATGACTCACTCTTTTGGAACTGATATGGGATCAGTAAGAGTGGTATGACACACTCTCCTCATATGAAACTGATTTCGGGTCAGGAGAGAATGGTATGATACATTATCGATCAATTCTTCTTCTTCATGGTTCAACAGAGAAGACTAGAGCTTAACAAAGCAGTGCAGGGCACTGATAGCAGAGATAGTACAATCAGACATATGGATCAACGAATGGAGTTCTCCCTAGTTGAGAGGGAGTGTTAAAATTAGCAACTAGGGCCAAACTCCATGTGGGTCATCTTATTAATGGCAGCTAATATTTTTCTTGTATCCTCTCATTGAGAGGTGTAGGATTGATCTAAAGATCATCCGATTCTGACATGTATTCATGGAGATATGAATTTATTTGTGTTATGGGTCAATTCTTCAAGGTCAGCCAACAACCAAATTTCCCCCACATATCCTCAACGTTTTAGTATAAATAGAGGTGGAATTCAGGTCATTTTAACAATCATCTCTTGTGATCTCTCTCCACTTTTCTTTCGGTTTTGGTGGTACGAAAGATCAAAAGGGATACACTGTCCTAAAGGATGCCCTAACTAATACGCTGTCAGGGGGGAAGGTTTCACAATGCAGCAAGGGAGTGACCTAAACGCAAGTCAAATGTTTCGTTGATTGTTTTACATATCTACTAGTACGTGGAATATATAAGTTCGCAGGATTGTCTTACATATGGTATGATCTCAATCCCTTTTCGCATAAGCTATATCTGTGTATGTCATAATATATGGCCCGCATATGGAATAACTGGTGACTCACTAAAAAGCACAGTCACACTATCAAATTGCATTATATATTATCACCACACTATGCCTGGCATGGTATGACAAACAACATATGTCAGACAATGTTTCTTTGACATGGCAGACAATGTCATGGTATGGCAAACATCATGCTCAAACATGATATGTCAGACAGTTCTTTGACATGGCAAACAATGTCATGGTATGGCAAACATCATGTTGAAACATGATATGGTAGACAATGCTTTGACATGGCAGACAGTGTCATGGTATGGAAAACATCATGCTCAAACATGATATGTTATGAAACTAGCTCACAAAAAGATAGAAAATATAGATCAATGACTTAGAAATTAGCCTCTTCGAGGGGCAACCTCCTTTACATTACACAAATGGATAATTCTTGGATGATACAAATGACAAAACCTCCTTTCTATATATAGGAGTCTAAGGGGTCAAAATATAACCAAAGCTAGCCTAACAATAATTATATAAGGACACAAAAATAACAATAGTGGGCTTATATGGGGCACAATAATAACAATATGTGGACAATAGGGGCACAACAATAAAAATAAGGGATACAATGACAATAGTAATAGGGGAATCACTAGTATTATAGGGACCTAACATGCCCCTCTCCTTCAAAAAAGTGTTTTCCTCAACGCTTGAGTAGTTCTGAATGCTTTTGTATAAAATTCTCATCCTCCCATGTGGAATCTTCAATGGGTAAGTTCTTCCACTTGATGAGATACTCTAAAATTGATTAATTTCGTAGCTGTCGAGTTCTTGTTTCTTTGACTGCTTCAGGTTCCAATATGATTTTTCCTTCCTCATCAAGTTCTGGAAATATTGTTTGAACTGGGAGCTTGTCACCTATAATCTCCTTTAAGCATGACACATGGAAAACTCGGTGCACTCGGGAAGCTACAGGAAGCTCCAATTTGTATGCCATAATACCTATCTTTTGCAACACCTTGTACGAACCATAATAATTTGGTGATAATTTAGTATCCTTCTTAGCTTGCTTTAGGGACATTTGTTTATATGGTTGTAGCCATAGGAATACCCAATCACCTACATCAAAACTTCTTTCATTGCGATGTTGATCTAACTGTTGTTTCATTCTATTATGTGCCAAGGTGAGGTTATCCTTTAAGAGTTGGAGAACTTGTTGTTGATACTTGATGTGATCTTCCACTACTTGAACCTTAGAATTTTCTCTTAAATATGATGTGATGGATGGTGGATGATATCCATAAAGTGCCATAAATGGGGTCATTTTTGTTGCAGTATGGAAGGAAGTGTTATACCACCATTCAACCAGAGGCAACCATTTGACCCATTGTGTTTTTTTATCAAATACAAAGCAACGAAGATATCCTTCCAAACATTTTTTTACTATCTCTGTTTTCCCTTCAGGTTGAGGATGATAAGATGAGCTATGAGCTAACTGAGTACCAAGACAAGAAAATAATTTTGTCCAAAAATTTCTAGTGAAAATGGGATCTTTGTCGCTTACAATAATCTTTGGGTTTCCATGTAGCTTTTGAATTGTTTCCATAAATGCAATAGAAACTTTACTGGATTTAAATGGATGCGATAATGCATAAAATTGTGCATACTTGGTAAGTCTGTCAACTACCACCATGATAAAACTCTTTCCTTCAGACTTGGGTAAACCTATGATAAAATCCATTGAAAACTCCTCCCAACATTGGCTTGGAATGCATAAAGGTTGTAATAGACCTGAGGTATTAATTGTTTCAACTTTATTTTGTTGGCAAACCAAACATTCCGCCACAAAATTTTGAATATTTGATTTAAGGCCATCCCAAAAAAAATCCTTCTTAACCTTGTGGTAAGTTTTTAGAAATCCTGAATGCCCTCCTAAGGGAGAGGTGTGCAATTCCCGAAGAATCTTTTGTTTGAGTTGGGAATTATTACATAGATATAACCGATCTTTGTACCATAATGGATCATTTTTCCAACTAAATCTATAAGATGTATTGGGATCTTGTTGTAACTTTTGAATGAGTGCCCACACTTCTTCTTCATTCTTCCATTCATCCCTTGCTTCATTTATCCAATCTGGTTGGATAATAGAAATGGTGTAAAGAAATGCTTCCACATCCTCATCCTTTCTTGAGAGTGAAACTGCCACAACATTTTTCTTCACTTTTTGTAGATGATTTCAAAGTCATAACCCAACATATTTGTTACCCATTTTTGCTGCTCTTCTGAAGATAATCTTTGTTCTAAAAAGTATTTAAGACTATCATGATCTGTTTTTACCTTCAAGTGTCTTCCCATTAGGCAGGGTCGCCATTTGTTAAGTGCATGTAGTATTTCCAACATTTCCTTCTCATAAATAGCTTTGTGTAAATACTTTCCTTTGATTGGACGACTTTCAAAAGAAATGGGTCTTTTGCATTAAAAAACACCAATTCCATTTCCTGAGGCATCACATTCCACAATAAAGGTTTTTGTGAAGTCCGATGTAGCTAAGACTGGTGCTTGGTACATTGCCTCTTTAAGATGTTGAAAGGCCTTCATTGCTTCTAGAGTCCATTAAAATGCATCTTTATTCAATAATGTTGTTAGAGGTGTTGCTATTCTCCCATAATTCTTAACAAACTTGTGATAATACCCTGTCAACCTGAGAAATCCTCGTAGATGCTTTATGGATGTGGGGACTTTCCATTCCTTAATGGTTTTAATTTTGCTAGGGTCTACCTTAAAACCTTCATGAGATACAATATGACCCACATATTCCACCTCTGATACTCCAAAGAAACATTTGGAGATCCTTGCATATAATTGTTTCTCCTCCAATAGTTTGAGCACCTTGTCAACATGTTGAACATGATCCTTCCAAGACTTGTTGTAGATTAGTATATCATCAAAAAATACTAACACAAATTTTCTAAGGAAGGGTTTGAAAATGGAATTCATCAAACTTTGAAATGTAGAAGGTGCATTGGTAAGGCCAAAAGGCATGACCAAAAATTCATAATGACCCTCATAAGTTCTAAATGCTGTTTTTGGAATGTCTACAGTCTACATTCTGATTTGATGATATCCAGAATGAAGATCCAACTTGGTGAAGTAAATTGATCCATGCAATTGATCCAATAATTCATCAATGATAGGAATGGGAAATTTATCTTTAATAATGAGCTTCTTGATCTCCCTATAATCTTGACACATGCAACATGATCCATCCTTCTTGTGAACCAATACTACTGGAGCAGAGAAAGAACTTTGACTAGGTTGAATTATACTAGCCTCTAGCATTTTTGCAACCATATGTTCAATTTCACTCTTTTGGGCATAGGGATATCTGTAAGGCCTAATGTTTGGAGGAACACTTCTTGGAATCAAATGAATAGCATGATCATGATCACGAATAGGTGGGAGGCCTTTGAGAGTCTCAAATACCCTGGAATGATTATCCAAGACTTTTTGGAGATCTGGAGAAATAGATGATTTTGATGTGGGAACCTCTAGTGAACATAATTGTGAAATTATGCCTTGTTGTTCTTTCTTTAGAAGCTTTGTCATTCTGTTAGAGTTGATTATCCTTCCCAGTTTCACTGCTATACCCCTTAATTCAACTTCCTTTCCTTCTTAAGAAAATTTCATGAAAAGTTATTGAAAATTAAAATCTATTGTACCCAAGGATTGTAGCCATTGGACTCCTAGTACAACATCAACACCACCCATTGGAATGGAAAGCATTGGTCTATTGAATACATATTCTCCCATGGATAGCTTGATATTATGGCACTTTCCTGAGCAAGTTATGGTTCCTCCACTTGCAACCATCACATGACAGTCTGGTGCTGGATATAGGAAGCAATTCAATTCCTTGGCTATCTTACAATGAATAAAATTATGGGTACTGCCCGAATCAATCAACATTATTACCTTTTTCTTCTTGATATGCCTTCTATCTTGATAGTTTGAGGAATGGTAATTCTAGCCAATGCATTACAAGATATGGTCGGATTCATTTCTTCTTTCTCTAGGGTTTGTTCCTGGTGTATATCCTCTTCTTTGGACGTTTCTTGTTCCTTTTCTTCCTCCTCTTCACAATCTATGTAAAATAATTTCTTCTCAGCACACTTATGACCTTTAGTGTATTTGTTATCACAACTGTAAAAAATCCCTTTTGCTATTTTTTCTTCCAATTGTTGTGGTGTCAACTGTGTAGGTCATGGATGGCTAGGGGCAACAACACTTCCATCTTTATGATTGTGAGTGGTAGTCTTCCTTGTTTCCATAATTTCACTTTCCATTTTTCTTGCCAACCTGAACGCATTCTCCAATGAATCAGGTTCCCAAAGGCAAACCTCATGTTGGATGTTATCCTTTAAATTCCCTTTGAACACATCAATCCTATGCTCCTCTGGAATATCTTTTACCCTTATATTAAATTTTTGGAAGTCCTCAATGTGCTCCATCATTGAACCCTTTTGTTTGAGATTTATTAATTGGCTAAACAAAGTGTTGCTTTTTGTATCCTCATAATGTGCTATCATTTCATCTGTAAAAATAGCCCAAGTGACAATTTGTTTACAAGAGTAAAGCCATCGATAACATACAAATTGATTTGGTTCCAAATATAAAGTTGCAATGTGTACCTTTTGTGTGTTTTGGACATTATGGAGATTGAAAAATTGCTCCATCTGTAGTATCCATGTTGCTGGATCCTTTCCATCAAACATCCTCATATCGATCTTTGGAACTTAGTTGTTCTTCGATCCAACGTTAGAGTCTATGAAATAATGATTAATTTTTTTTTTTTCTCCCATCATGAGTTTCCTTTACTACCATTTCACCATTAGTAAGCATTAGTTGTAGAAAGGTTTTCAAATATGTCTTCAAATATTCCATCTTAGCTTCCACTCCATCCATCTTAGCTTCCATGCCATTCATTTTAGCTTCCACGCCATCCATCTTAGCTTCCACGTCATTCATCTTAGCTTCTATGCCTTTCTTTAAACCATCCATCTTAGCTTCTACACCTTTCTTTAAACCATCCATCTTAGTTTCCACACCATACATCTTAGCTTCTATATCTTTTTTTAAACCATCCATCTTAGTTTCTATTACTTTTTGTGCGAGTGAAATTTGTTGCACTTGGTCTTGTAATTTTGATATATCATGTTGCATTTCTTCCTCTTCTTCATGAGTCATGCTAGAGCTTTCAGGTTGCTTACTAGGTGTTTTTATTTTCTTTCTTCAGGGCATCAATTACTAATAATAATGATTCACTATTCACTTTGAATTCCTTCAAACTAATTTTTCAAACCAAACTTATGCAAAAATTTTAAAAAACTACACACATTTTTTCACTTTGTAGGAGCTCGATATTGAAATGACTGTAACTTTGTAATTTCGGATCTCCAAGGTTTGAAATTGCGACCTCCAGTATCCCTTTGTGCCCTCTTTCCAATGCCACTAGTTTGATTGAAATTGGATTCTCCATAAAATAGTTATACCCCACCTCACAAGTGACCTTCTTATATACTTTTTTAGTAGAGCGAGCTTGTACAAAGTTCCACGTGTTACTGTTTCGACCTTCGGACCTATTTAGAATGTAATTTGGGAGTCTTCAAAAACCCCTAACATCCTCATATTATATCTTCGAAAATATAGTGAGACAAGATCTGAAATTCGGACCCAAACTTCACCAAGATTTAAGCTCAAATTGGTTTTAATTTCAGAGTATGAACCTTCATAGAAACAAAATTATAGTGAAACTTCCACAATGACCTATTTGAGATGAAATTTTGGAGCTTGCAAAAACCCTAACTTCCTCAGATCATATCTCTGAAAATATAGCGGGACAATATTTGAAATTCGGACCTAAGGTTCAGACCAATTTCTTCTCAAATGGGTTTTTTTTTTAGCTTATGAAACTTCGTAGAGAAAAAATTTATAGCGACAATGCCACAATGACCTGTTTGGAACAGCAAAACCCTAGAAAATAAAGCTCTGATACCAAATGTTATGAAACCAGCTCAAAAAAAGATAGAAAAGATAGATCAACGACTTAGAAATCAACCTCTTCGAGGGGGAAACCTCCTTTACATTACACAAATGAATAATTCTTGGATGATACAAATGAAAAAACCTCCTTTCTATATATAGGAGTCTAAGGGGTCACAATATAACCAAATCTGACTGATGAGCCCCAGTTTTTGGTATAATTTGGGCTCATTTGGCCTACTTGCTTTGCTCAAACCATTCACTTTTTACTGCTTATGCATGCATTTCTTAGTTTATTCGTGTTGTTTGTAGGAAGAAGGGTAGACATTTTATCTACGTGACTAATGCATGATGCTTTCAGGTTTTTGGCATTAAAAGGGAGAAAAAGACAACGAAAAAGGAGACAAGGAGACAATGAGGTGGCACTGCTGGTTTTTAGGAGAGGATGTCCACGGTCTTGGGGACCTTCCTCGTGATTCCCACCAAGAACTCCGAGCTCCAATCCATCTCCCCACCGAGCTTAGAAGCAGCCAGCTGTTTTACAGGAACAACAGTTATAACTGTTCTACATGAACAGTAGTTATGACTGTCCTACAGGATCAGCAGTTAAACTTTAGTTGGACAGCCGAGCTCCTAAAATCAAGGACATCTGTTGGATGATTGTTTTTGCATAAATACTGAGGCCGTAGCCTTGCAGAGAAGCTTTTTTGAACCTTGGCATTACTCTTGTAATTGGAAAGTACGAGCTAGAGCTCAGTCTTTGTTCCCTTTTGTAAGCCAATTTGGCATGACATCAGATTATGAATAAAGAAGGCAGATTTTGATCTAGTTCTGAGTTTTCTCAAGGAGCTATAGCTCTCAGGTTAGGGCCCAACCTGAGAGAAATAGATCTCCTCAGTGTTGTAATGTGTTTGCATTTCGTTCCAGCACTTTGAGTTTGTTTATTTTCACATGCAACTCGAATTCACAGTTTGGTAATTTAGTCGCTTTCATGAGCATAGATAGGACTAGTTTATGGTGATTTGCTTTTAGTTGCTTAAGTTTGATAGGAGGATAGATATAATCTCTTGGAGCTCCAGCAAAAAGGTTATAAAGGCTCACTGCCATCTCTGTTTGGAGATTGGAGTGCAGCTTATACCAACCACAAAAATATGCAGTTCTTCACTTTATACATGCTGCAACATAGTCTCGTTTATGATAGATCTTTCCATGCACTTCACTCTTGCACCATACACCTTCATCACCGCTTCATGCACATTCCTCTACACGCTTTATAGTGTTGTTCATTGAGTTCATAGCACAGGTAGCATAGGTTAATGCATTTTCATCTTGGTGACAATCATAAGCCATTTGTGTTATTTACACTGCTCTTCATCGTTCTATTACCTTCTTCTTCGTCTTGATCACGCATACAACCACATCCTTGACCTCTGCTCCGCTCTGTTATCTCCCAAACTCCTCCACTCCTCACGTAACTTCATTCTTTAGACATTTCGTTGTTATAACCTTCCATCCATCAACCCACTTCATACACTCGTTCTCCATCCTACTTCTCCACTCCTGAGCCATCACCAGCTTTATTCCTACCTTGCACATCCCCCTACCATTCCATCACTCCACCATCACTTCAAACACCCACGGTAGGTCATCCTGTAGCAATTTGTAGACTTCCTGTAGAAACCCCTGCGTTTCCTGTAGAATCCCCTGCAGACATCCTGTAGGAGGCCACTCACTCGGTTGCTGAGCCTCTGAACGTGAGGAACCTCTGTGGACTGATGCTAAGGATCTCTGGGGACCTCTCCTAGCCTCCCCAACCTTTCCCAAGCTTTCCTTCCTTCCGCATCACATCTGCACAACCAAACCCTAATAAGCACAAAATCACAATCACTCCATCCACTTAAAGAAAAAATATAAAAACATGTCTTTTAAGATGCAAGTAGATTAGATTCATGCATTTTCACTTATTAGAAGTAATGGCATCATTGGTAGAAGTTTCCTTCACATTCTTTGCATCATAGAGGTTAGACTAGTTAAATTAGGGTTTCCTAGGGTTTCCATGTTTTGATTTGCTTTCAGTTCATTTTTGCCAAGTAGATTAGTCTTCTTTGAGCTAGCTTTCGTCCATCATTTAACAAGCTTCTTCTGAGAGCCTATAGAAGTTGGCTTGAGCCCTAGCGGACTTGTGCCAGCTGACCAAGTGACAACTGCGACAAGAGCTAGTACTTGTGCATACAGCACCGTCGCTTCCAAGTTTGTACGAACTACCGGGTTGATAAAATTAAGAGACAGGAAGCCCCAGGAGTTGTAGCATTATTGCTACAATACTGGAGCTCACCATCTTTTTGGCGCCGTTGCCGGGGAAGCGTTAGAGTATTAGAAATTGTTGCTTTTCTTCTACTTTCTTACTCCTACCTTCTGCTAAGTAGTTTACTTCATTTCCATTCTGCAAAAGTAGCATAGACATTTCATGCTTTCATAGATTAGCATTTCCTGATTTCATAGATTAGCATTTCCTGCTTTCATAGATTAGCATTTCCCGCTTTCCTAGATTAGCATTTCAATTCCGCAATTTCAATTCCGCAAGCGTAGACTAGCATTTCATTCCTACAATTTCATTTGAGCAAAGTAGATTAGTCCTTTCCTGCTTTCAGTTAATTTTGCATCTTTCATAGATAGTTGTAGATCAATCTGTCTCAGTTTTGTAGGTACCAAAAGAAAAGCAAAGCAAAAGCAATCAAAGAGAAAAAAAGAAAGTCTTTTCCATTTCATGCCTCGTAGGAACCGAGATAGATCAGGCAAATTCCTACCAAACACCCCCACCACATCACTGAGTCACCCTTCTCTCCTCTTTGGTGACAGTGACCCAGAAGAACCTATAGGTGAACATCCGAGATATCTAAAGATCCTATAGTAGAAGAAGAGTTAGAGACTACTCCATTTGAAGCTATGGCTGATAATAGAAGAGAAGATGAGAGAATAGAAGGTGCCTTCCCCATCCGAGAGACCAATGGAGAGATGAAAATGAAAAACATTAGCCCCTCCACCTTACCTCACTTCCATGGGTTGACCACTGAAGATCCAGATACCTTCCTGTTTGAGTTTGCTGTCCTTTGTAGAACCTATGACTATACTGAAGATGAGCAAAAGTTGAAACTTTTCCCTTCCACTCTCAAGGATGCAGCACTACGCTGGTTCATGGGTTTACCTGGGAATAGTATCACTACTTGGGCTCAGATGCAGCAAGCTTTCAACACCAAGTACCGGGATTACTGTAGGTCCAAGGAAACAAAGGGGGAAATCTTTCGGATGTCCATGGGAAATGATGAGTCCTTAGAGGATTATGAGGAGAGGTTCCAACTAAGCTATAAGCGGGCCAGGTGCACACTTGACCCTGAATCCCTCAAGTTGGTCCTACTCCGAGGAGTCCCTGAAGACCTCTTAGATACCCTTCACATGTTAGCTGGGGGGGACATTTACCAACTGCCTTATGAGGACATCAAGACTGTGTTTAGAAACCACTCCAGGGCAGCTCGGAAACGAGGTAGAGGAAACCACCTCTCAACTAGTGTCCCTTTCTCCAAACATGAGCTCGCAAACCAATTAGAAGATCTTAAGAGTGAGGTGAGACAAACCATTGCAATGCAGCTTGATACATTCAGGATTCAGCAAAAGAAAGAAGAGGCTGAGAGAGCCTTGGCTGTCTTCTGTCCTATGTGCACAAGGAGGCACCCTAAGAACGAATGTCCATTGCATTCGGTTGAAGTGTGTTTCGTTTGTGAGGAGGACCATCCCACAAATCAGTGTCCAACCTTACCTGGGTTTAAAGCCATGTACCAAGGGACCGAAGCTCCCACAGAGCCTCTCTATTACCTCAACCAAAGGAGGCCACAAGGATCTAGACCTTATCAGCAGGGGATGCAAGGGGCATCTCAAGCTTATTACAACCCCAACCAGTCAACTCCTATGCATTCCTGGGGTCCCCCTGCTCATCCTTCATGGTCCATGCCTCCTCCATGGTCTTATCCACCTCAGTACCCCACTCAACCTACTTCTCATCCATTTCACTCACATACCCAGCCACAGCCTCAATGGAATGCACCTCAGTCGGGGTGGAGGCCCCAATACAACACTCCTCCTGCCATTTTGCCTCCACCACCAGTTCAACCTCAACCATTACCTCCTGCTCCTCCAAGGCAACCTCAAATGCCTGCTCAACCGAACCCGAACCCCAACAATAGACAGGCCCAGCAGGTATACACTGGGGAAACCTCATGCCCTACCTATGCTGTGGAGATCCAGGAGATCAACCTTCGATCTGGAAAGACTCTACCAGATCGCCAACCTCCTCCCCCAGAGGATGAGGAAGATAAACAGGAAAGTGAACCAAAGGCTATTCCACCCTTTCCTGAGAGACTAACAGCCACCACACAACCTAACCCAGAAGAAGATGAGCTTTTGGGTGAGCTCAAGCAGTTGTGTGTAAAAATCCCACTTCTCCAAGCCATCAAGGATGTGCCAATATATAACAAGCTGGTTAAGGAGAAGTGTTTCAAACACCCAGGCAGATGGAAGAAAGATGCCTCAACTATCAATGTCATAGGACAACTATCTAACCTTATGCTAGGACAAGTCATCTGCCCAAAGTACCTAGATCCTGGAAGTCCTGTAGTAGATGTTCACATCAATGGCACCATTATCCCCCACACCTTGATTGATCTGGGGGCGGCCATCAATGTGATGACCAGGGATACCATGCTTAAACTCAATCTTCAGGGTTCCTTGAGGAAGACCTCGACAGTACTACAATTAGCAGATCGCTCCACCGTGACTCCCGAAGGGATTGTGGAGGATGTCATGGTCTCCATTGATTCTTGGGAATACCCTGCAGACTTCCTGGTTCTGCAACCGAAGGCCAAGCTTACTGGATATCCTCTCATTTTGGGAAGGCCTTGGTTAGCTACTGCAGATGCTTACATAAGTTGTCGGGCAGGAAACATGACCATCAAAAATGGTCCCATGTCCAAGCAGCTAGTCCTATACCCTCCTGCCCAACCTTCTTTAGAGCATGATTTACCAATCTGGTTGGAAGAAGGAGAAGAAGACAAGGTGTACTCAGCACCTCTGTGCACCTTAGATACCACTAGAAAAGACCCCCCAACCGAGGATGACTTGATCGAGACATTGATCCAGAATCCACCTTCCAGTGCACTACCCTTAGAGGAATTGGTGGAGGATGCCCAAGCTAGCACCTTAGTGGATCTCTGTACAACCAACCCTGTTACTCCCAGAGTCAAGAATGTGGAGTTCGGCCCTGAGAAAGCATTGAAGATCAGCTCCTCCCTATCTCCTTCCCAGGAAAAGGAGCTGTGTAGTCTGTTGGCCAACCACCTAGATGCTTTTGCTTGGAGCTATAAGGAAATGAAAGGAGTCCATCCTTCGGTCTGTACCCATCATATATACATCAAAGAGGATTGTAAACCGGTTAGGCAACCTCAGAGGAGAATGAATCCAGCCCTTAAAGACATTGTCAAGGAAGAATTGCAGAAACTGTTGGATGCCAGATTCATCTACCCCATCTCAGATAGTGAATGGGTGTCCCCTCTAGTGTTGGTTCCCAAGAAAAATGGGAAATGGAGAATTTGTGTGGACTACCGAGAACTGAACAAAGCTACCAAGAAGGACCATTTCCCTCTACCTTTCATAGATCAAGTGTTGGATGGACTGGCAGGAAAGAAGTTCTTCTCTTTCCTGGATGGGTTTAGCGGGTACAATCAAATCCAAATCAGCCTTGAGCATCTTCTTGGAGCTGGTCCATGATGCAGTGGAAATATACATGGATGACTTTACTCCTTATGGGGCCAACTTCCAGGAAGCATTGTCCAACCTGGGGAAAGTCCTAACCAAATGCACCGAGATGAACTTGTCCCTTAGTCCTGAAAAATGTGAATTCCTAATGACTGAGGGGACCGTGCTAGGCCATACCATTTCTTCCCAAGGATTGCACGTGGATCCTAACAAAATTGCTCTCATCAAGAGGGTTCCACCTCCTCAAAAGGTAAGGGATGTCCGGAGTTTCTTGGGATTAGCAGGATACTACCGGAGATTCATTAAAGATTTCAGCAAGCTAGCCTCGCCATTGTTTGGTCTGTTGGCAAAAGATGTGGAGTTTAAATGGACTGACGATTGTCAGAGGGCTTTAAATGAATTGAAGGACAAGTTGGTGTCAGCCCCAATCCTGAGAGGTCCAAACTGGGCCCTACCTTTCCACATCCACACTGATGCCTCGAACAAAGACATAGGTGCAGCTTTAGGACAAGTTGAGCAGAAACTTCCATATGCCATTTACTTTGTTAGCAAAAACTTGTCCAAAGCTAAGCTGAATTACACTGTAACCGAGAAAGAATTCTTGGCTGTGGTCCATTCATTGAACAAGTTCCAACATTATATTACTGGTTACCAGACCTTTGTACATACTGACCATGCTGCTATGAGATATTTGATGAATAAACCAGATGTGAATGCTCGTATTATTAGATGGTTACTTTTATTGCAGCAGTTTGATCTAACTATTGTTGATAAACCAGGTAGAGAAAATGTTGTTGCTGACTTTTTATCTAGATTGGATTTGTCTGTAGATGAGGATGGAACAGTGGACGATCAGATGCCTGATGAACATCTGTTTGCTATTTCAGTACTCTCTCCATGGTTTGCTGATATAGCAAACTATCTTGTTTCAGCACAGTTCCCTCCACACCTATCTTCGAGAGAGAAGAGCAGAATCATCAGAAAAAGTGCCTCATTCACTTGGATCGGGGGCAATCTGTTCAAGCTTGGCCCCGATCAGATCTTAAGGCGTTGTGTAAGGGAGGAGGAAGTCTTTGATATCCTCCTCACTTGTCATGATGGGCCTTGTGGAGGACATTTTGCAGCAAAGAGGACTGCCTTCAAGATCCTGCAGGCAGGCTACTATTGGCCCACACTTCATCAAGATGTCAGAAGATATGTCAGTCAGTGTGACCAATGCCAAAGAATGGGGAAACCGACCCAAAGGGATGAGATGTCTCTCCAACCTCAAGTGACTCTTGAGCCATTTGAGAAGTGGGGCATGGACTTTGTGGGCCTAATCAACCCCTCTTCGAGGCAAAGGACTTACATCATTATGTGTACTGACTATTTGACAAAGTGGGCAGAGACCAAAGCAGTAACAGAAGAAAAGGTGGCCGAGTTCCTAAGATAGAACATCTTCTATAATTTTGGCTATCCAAGAGAGCTGGTCACCGATCAAGGGAGCCAGTTCACCTCCAACCTGGTTGAAGATCTCCTAGCTCATCACAAGATCAAGCACAGGACTTCCACCCCTTATCACCCTCAAGCAAATGGGCAGGTGGAAGTCACCAACAGAGCATTAGAAGGGATCTTGACTAAAGTGGTGAGCAGCAGCAGAAAGGACTGGGCAGATCGCCTGGTAGAAGCCACATGGGCCTACAACACCACTTGGAAGACCACCACCGGTTTCACACCATATGAGCTGGTCTATGGGAAGAAAGCTTTGCTGTCCATTGAGTTTGAATACAACACCTTGAGGATGGCAGCTCAGCTGGACCTAGATCTCAGCCATGCTCAACAAGAAAGGCTGCTGCAGCTGAATGGCCTGGACGAGCACCGCATGCAAGCCCTCCTTCACTCAGAAGTGGTTCAACTTCAGAGGAAGGTGTGGCATGATCAACATCTCCATGACAAGCAATTTCAGCCGGGAGATTGGGCTTTGTTGTATGATTCCAGATACAAAGATTTCAAGGGGAAGTTGAGAACCAGATGGCTAGGACCATATACAGTGGAGAAATGCCATGACAATGGATCGTCCTCATTCGAACCATTGATGAGGAAGCCATTCCCATGCTTGTCAATGGGCATCGATTGAATATCTACAGGAGACCTCTCTCAAGGCAAGAGTTTATCAAAACTATGGAGAAATCTGTATTGGTCATAGAGAAGGGTTCTGCCTCTGCCTCTGGCACACCCTGAAAAAATATCTGAAAAAAGAAAAAAGAAAAAAGAAATAAAGATCCTTGGGCGAAAACCTCTCTGAGGCGCCCAAGGTAGGTAGTAGGGGTGAAAACCTCATTGAGGCGCTCCTATTGCTTTTGTTTAAAAAAAAAAAAAAAAAAAAAGAGAAAAGGTTGAAAAAGATCCTTGAGTGAAAACCTCTCTGAGGCGCTCAGGGCAGATGGCACGGGTGAAAAACTCCTTGAGGCGCCCCTGTTATCTTTCAAAAAAAAAAAAAAAAAAAAAAGAAGAAAAAAGAGAAAAGAAAAAAAGAAAACACAATAAGCAAAATATGGTAAAAATTGCAGGTTGCAGATGCTCTATGGAGAAGAGGAAGCCCTTCAACTCACAGCCAAGGGTCCTTATCATGCTGTCAGGGAACCTCATCAGTACCTCCTCCAAGAGCACCCATGTTTTTCAAGGTATGTGCAATTTTATCATGGTTTGAATCTTCTATAGGAAGCTGCTGTCTTTCTACAGGAAGGCGCAGTCTTTCTACAGGAAGGCGCGGATTTTCTACAGGAAAGTGCAGACTTTCTACAGGAAGGCCAAACTTTCTACAGGAAGCTCTGTGTCTACAGGAAACTTCCTGTAGGAGTTTTGGACGGCCAGAATTCATCTTAAAAAGAGATTTCGTGACCATGGATTGGTTTGGATGCATGCAAGCCTCTGTTGGCATCCTTGCACGTTGCTGTCACCATGCTCCACCACCCGTGTCGACATGCGGCCAAGTCCCTGCACAAACAAAGAAAATCAATGAGTTCTCGCGGGAGAGCCATTTCAAAGATTAACAAATGATGGAATCTCATACCACATGCATCAAGAGCTCCGGGATTGTGATCGAGAAGCCAGAACCGCCATCGTGCAGCATGCACCCAAGGAGAAAGGACTGTTACGAGACCCTCGCGGGGATCCTGTAACAGTTCAACCTGCACGAGTGGATACCATTCACACACCGCCATCCGAAATGAAACGCGGGCGCATGCAAGCAAAATCACCCACTCCAGCGTTGGCAGCCTGTAACCACGAGCTTCCGGGTCTGTGTAAGTCGCACGCAGCAGGTAGATCCGCTCCCATCGTCGAGAACTGGAAAAATCGTGTGCAACCGCGCAGGTAAGTGTCTCCACCCTTCCTTCATCAAATCGCATGAATCTAACTTTGAAATTGTTTGCAAAGCGTTAAAATTGAATGGTGGTTGAGCGGCCGTATGGCCAGTCGACTGGCCACGTCGGCTAGTTAAAGTGTAATTGGATGTTTGGGTGGCGGCCACGACAAAGAGAATGAACGGCATGCACGTGGGAACACTCTCGTCATAAGCATAAGTTAACAGGAAAGGCGCGGCGGAAATCTGTGGGAATGAATGCAGAGCAAGTGAATACGCAGGCGGAGGATGGATGACGTCGCCCAACGGTCTGACGGGGACTCGTCTCCTGCGCCCGGATTGCGCCGATTCAAATCAATCGGCTAAATCACGCGCATGCAATTTATATCTCGACCTTCAACTCGGATAGCTATTCTGATCTATGCACTTTGATACGCCGAGTTGTTGGCTACCAGAATGGGTCAAAGCCACTGCGAGCGCGGCCAAACAGTCTCCCCGAGAATTGGCACCGGCTTCTACAGGAACCGTCAGTTCTACAGGAACGCAGTTCTACAGGAGAGCGAGTTCTACAGGAGCGCAGTCTACAGGATCACAATCATCTACAGGGAAAGCGGTGTTGCACTCGCGAAAAAAGTGGCCAATAAGGAGGTAACCATGAACTCTTAATGTAACTGGTTATTTGAAGTGGCAAGACCATGTCACGGTCGGGTTATAAAGATATTGGTGGAATTGTTGTTTGTTGTGTCGTTGCTACCATTCTACAGGATGTTGGTATAAGAAGTCTGTGTTGAAATTTGTATGTGCATGCTCTGTCTTCATAGACCAAATCCTTTTGCATTTGCCACCTTTCGTTAAAACGACCGTGTTTATCATGCGGGTGGGTTTATAAGACGAGAGCCCACTGATTCAACTAACTTAAGAGAAAACCCGGCAGTGGTAGAGCTCTTCACCAGAGCACAATGGATGCCTTTTTGTGATAAGCTGCAGGCTACGATGATGAAGTAGCTGAGAATTCTTGCAGGCTTTGAAGCCTAAATCCCAGACACTGGCCACGTAAACTTCAGAGGTCTAAGCCTCAAACTCACCCCAGAACATATCAGTCGGATCACAGAACTTCCTATGGGTCTGCCGTGGGATAAAGAGGAGAGAAAGCTGAGTCAGCAGGCAAAGAAGGAATTCTTTCCACCTGAGGAAGAATTCTCGGAGGATAAAAACGGGGTGAGAAGAACGAGTCTATCACCACCTTGGAATGAAGTCAGTTTGCAAATCATGAAATATATTACTTGTGAAGGCCGGTTCAACATCGTGTATGCATTGTTAGAAAATTATATATTACGGAGCAATGGAACACATAAAATATTGCAGAAATATAAACACAGAAAACGCACAAAACCAGAGAGACACAGATATACGTGGTTCACCCAGTTTGGGCTACGTCCACCCCGAACAGCCAGTCCTTCCTTTCTATTATCCAGCAAAATGAAGAGATACAACCTACAGCAAAACGCTGTAATATCCTCTGTTTTCTCTCACAGTCTCACCTCTATGTTTCTCGCTCACCGAATACACATCTATATACAGCCTCAAATACAATGCCCTCATATAAAGAGAGGGGTTGCCTTCTAGGGCAAAAAACCCTAAACTAAACATAAGTTCTACCGTCAGATCATCCGCCTAATGAACGGCCCAGATTGACTAGAAATTACTATACTTTTACAAGGCAATTTTACAGCTGTTTTTAGCTTCGGGGGCGCTGCCCCCGAAACCCCCCGCCAAGGGGGGGCTCCATGCGGCAGCGATCATTTTACGGGTGGCGTTGCCGCCCCATTTTGAACTGGGGTCCAAAATGCCGGTACTATAGAAGATAATCAGGCTCCACACCCAACAATCTCCCACTTGGAGACTGATTGTAGCAACTCCACCGCTGCTCCATTTGTTGGACAATGACTCCTCTTTGGACCTGGCTGTTTCTCATCTTCATCGTCATCCTTGAAGACCAACTGAAACTGAGCATATTCTCAGTTTCTCCCTGGTTACAACTTTTGTTAGCATATCTGCAGGGTTCTGGCTAGTGTGTATCTTTTCCAGCTTCAACTCTCCATCTTCCAACACTGATCGTATGAAATGGTACTTGAGCTGTATGTGTTTTGTCCTGGAATGAAATGCTGAGTTCTTTGCAAGATGAATGGCACTTTGACTATCACTGTATAACGTGCCCATATCATGCTCCTTACCCAATTCACCCATAAACCTTTGTAACCAAATCATTTCTTTACTAGCCTCTGTAGCAGCAACATACTCTGCTTCTGTTGTTGAGAGTGCAACAACACTTTGGATTTTTGAAACCCAACTGACAGTTGTTCCTCCGACAGTAAATACATATCCAGTAGTGCTCCTCCTATTATCTCTGTCACCTGCCATATCTGCATCAACATATCCTTGTAGGGATATGTTTGAACCACCAAAGCATAATGCCTGATTTGTGGTACCTCTCAAATATCTGAGAATCCATTTCACTTCCATCCAATGTTCCTTTCCTGGATTGTTCATGTACCTGCTTACAACTCCCACTGCATGTGCAATATCAGGCCTTGTGCAGACCATTGCATACATTAAACTTCCAACTGCTGATGCATATGGAACTTTAGACATATAATCCATGTCTTCTTGGGTCTTTGGGCACATTTCTTTGCTAAGTTTGAAATGGCTAGCAAAAGGTGTACTAACTGGTTTTGCATTTTGCATGTTAAATCTTTTCAACACCTTTTGTATGTACTCATTCTGAGACAATGTTAATTTTCTATTTTTCCTGTCTCTAGTTATTCTCATACCAAGGATTTGTTTTGCAGCACCCAAATCCTTCATTGCAAATGAATTTGCCAATTTTCTTTTGAGCACATTTATTTCCTGCATGTTAGATCCTGCAACAAGCATGTCATCTACATACAATAACAATATAATATAGTTGCCATCATTTTGCTTTTTCAGATAAACACAATGATCAGAGTGACATCTAGTATAACCTTGTTCAGACATAAACTTGTCGAATTTTAGATACCACTGCCTTGGAGCCTGTTTTAAACCATACAAGCTCTTCTTCAACCTGCACACAAGTTTCTCCTTCCCTTTCACCTCATATCCTTGTGGCTGCTGCATATATATCTCTTCCTCCAAATCCCCATGGAGAAAGGCTGTCTTTACATCTAACTGCTCAAGATGCAAATCTTCAGCTGCTACAAGACTTAAAATAGTTCTGATTGAAGTCATTTTAACAACAGGAGAAAATATTTCATCAAAATCAATACCTTTCTTCTGTGCAAACCCCTTCACCACAAGTCTAGCTTTGTACCTTTGCTTTCCTCCATCTTCTTCCTTCAGCCTGTAAACCCATTTATTCTTCAATGTAGTTTTTCCTGCAGGCAACCTGACTAAATCCCAAGTCTGGTTATGCATTAAGGAGTCCATCTCTTCTTCCATGGCTACCTCCCACTTCTTCTTGTTTTCAACCTGCATTGCTTCTTCATAACATTCAGGTTCACCGGAATCAGTCAACAATACATAATATAATGAAGGAGAGTATCGTTTAGGAGGTCTACCTATCCTGGTAGATCTTCTAACACCACTTTCAGGTGTTTGGGGTGCCTGTTGCTGTTGTGGTGGTTGCTGTTGTTGTGGTTGTTGATTATTATTATTTTCAGGCACCTTTACTTTTTCAGTGATTTCATCAAGGACTGCGTATTCCTTGTTTTCCTTTTCCTGTTTCTTTTCCTGCAACTGATTCTTATACAAGACCTTTTCATTGAATATTACATCTCTGCTCCTAATGATTTTGTGATTTTCGTAATCATATAAGCGATAACCAAAATCATTAACACCATATCCAATAAAGGTACATTTCTTTGACTTTGCCTCAAGCTTTGTTCTATTTTCTTTATCAATATGGACAAAGGCCTCACAACCAAAAGGCTTTAAAATAGAGTAGTTTACCTTTTTACCTGTCCATGCTTCCTCTAGAACACCACCATCCAAGGAACTTGAAGGCCCTCTGTTTATTAGATAAACAACAGTATCTACAGCATCTGCCCAAAACTGTAAAGGCAATCCTGCATGCAATCTCATGCACCTTGCACGCTCCATGATTGTTCTGTTCATCCTTTCTGACACACCATTTTCTTGTGGTGTTCTTGGAATTGTCTTCTCTCTGCGAATTCCATGCTCTGAACAGTACCTATCAAACTCTTTGCTGCAATATTCACCTCCATTGTCTGATCTAAGACACTTCAATTTCTTTCCTGTCTCAATCTCAACAAAGCTTTCCATTTCTTGAAAGTATCAAATACATCAGATTTATTCTTAATACAATAAATCCAAGTTTTTCTAGTTGCATCATCAATAAAAGTAACATAATAACGAGAGCCACCAAGAGATGATACCTGAGCAGGTCCCCATACGTCTGTATGCACAAGCTCTAATTTTTCGTTCTTCTTTTCTTTCCCAACTCTGAGAAATCTGACTCTCTTCTGTTTTCCATAAATGCAGTTCTCACAGAAGTCCAAATCAACATTCTTCAAACCTGGCAACAAATTCCTTGAGTGAAGAATCTTCATCCCTTTTTCACTCATGTGTCCGAGCCTATGATGCCATAATGCTGCATCTGCTCCTTTGGAAGTCAAAGCATTAACAGAGTTAGAAATACCATTGCATAAATACAATGTACCAACCTTTTCACCTTTTGCTATTACCAGGGCTCCTTTTGTGACCTTCCAAGCTTTATCTGTGAAAGTTGTCACACAACCTTCACTGCCTAACTGCCCTGTTGAAATCAGATTTTTCTTTAGATCTGGAACATGCCTTACCTCCTTTAGTAGCCATTGGTTTCCATTTTGCTGTTTTACAAGAACCTTACCCATTCCAACAATTTTACAGGGTTTGTCATCACCCAGACGAACTTGTCCAAAATCTCCTTGAACATAGTCATAAAAGTATTTCTTTTCACGTGTGGCATGGAATGAGGCCCCTGAATCTACCACCCAGGAATCAGTAATATTTTCGAAAGAAAGAATCAAAGCATCTTGTAACACCTCACCTGTCACATTTGCTTCATGATTGTTTTCTTGTTGTGCATCTCCTTCTTTTCCCTTCCGAGATCTACAGTCTTTCTTTAGGTGTCCTTTCTTTCCACATTTCCAGCACACTATCCCCGTTCTGGACTTGGATCTGCCTTTCCTTGATTTACTGTGATATCCTGAGCTCTTTCCTCTTTCCATTTTTCTTCCTCTAGACTCTGCACTCAAAGCATTTCCCGATGTCTCACCGGAGCTTTTCCGTCGCATTTCCTCGCTAAGGATAGCACCGACAACATCATCAAACTTTAAAGTACTAGATCCAAAAACGGAGTTACTAATGGCCATTACCAAACCATTCCAACTTTCTGGTAATGAGCACAAGAATAACAAAGCTCTAACTTCATCATCAAAGTTTACCCCTACAGAACTTAACTAGCTTGTAACTGTATTAAAATCATTTAAATGGTTTGCAACAGATCCACCTTCCGACATATTCATATTAAATAACCGTTTCATAAGAAATACCTTGTTTGAGGCCGAGGGTTTTTCATATAGTTTTGACAACGTCTGCATCAAACCCTCTGTCGTGGTTTCCTTCGAAATGTTGAAGGTGACTGACGCAGCAAGACACAACCGTATTGTTCCGAGTGCCTTTCTATCGAGAAGGTTCCATTCTTCGTCTTTCATACCCGTCGGCATCTTTGTTTTTCTGCCAATGGTAGGTATAGATCTTTCTGATACAGATAATCTTCCATCTGCATCTTCCACAGCGAGAAGTTTTGGCCGTTAAATTTCTCGACCCTAAACTTACCATCTTCCGCCATTGCTCCCACTCGAACCAGGAACCCTTCTTTCCTGCGAGTTTATCAGCCAAATAGACCTTCGGCGCTGATACCAGTTGTTAGAAAATTATATATTACGGAGCAATGGAACACATAAAATATTGCAGAAATATAAACACAGAAAACGCACAAAACAAGAGAGACACAGATATACGTGGTTCACCCAGTTTGGGCTAACATATCTCCACAATGGTATGATATTGTCCACTTTGGGCCTAAGCCCTCATGGATTTGCTTTTGGACTTACCCCAAAAGGCCTCATACCAATGGAGATATTTGTCCATCCTTATATACCCATGATCCTCCCCACTTCTAGTCTATGTGGGACTATTTGGTCGTATACCCAACATGCATATCACTTTCGGCTACTCACTGAGTTGAGGCACCGAATTGACCTTCCTGTAGAGCAAAAACTGAGCATCCCTTATTATCTCCTGCAGTCCCTAATGGAGTGTGCTACAAAGCTAAGAGAGGGCATACCTGATCAGATAGCCCACCATGGGTTAATAAAGCTGCTTGTGGAAGATGCATTGCACTCATATAAGGTCCCCCTTTCCTGGGAATCCTTCCGCAATTTGACCAAAGATGGGGATATTAAAATGTTGATCGAAGAAACGGGTTCCTCTAGCAGTGAGGAACACGAAGCAGTGGCCGAAGAACAAAGGAAGAAGCATGAGGAAAAGAAGGACCAAGAAAAAGGTGGCACACCTATCCTGTCAGCAAGGGAAAAGAGGATGAAGAGCAGAATGGACAAAGCAGAGGTGGCCCACGTCAGCCCAAGTACCTCAACAACACCTGCACCTAAAGCAAAAAGCAAAACTCAAGCAGGCAAGCAAGCGGAAGTGGAGACACCTGTGTCTACAGGAAAGCAAAAATAGGCTTCTACAGGAAGCCCGAAAACACAAGCTCAGGCTTCTACAGGAAGCCCAAAAATCATTGAAAAACAGGCTTCTACAGGAAGCCCGAAGATCAGTGAGAAACAGGCTTCTACATGAAGCCCAAAAGCAAAGACCAAGGCTTCTACAGGAAGCGCGAAAATCGTTGGAGAACAGGCTTCTACAGGAAGCCCAAAAACGGAGACAAAGGCTTCTACAGGAAGCCCGAAAGTGCAAACACAGGCTTCTACAGGAAGCCCGAAGACAGAGACAAGGGCTTCTACAGAAAGCCCGAAATTGGAAAAAGGGGCTTCTACAAGAGGCCCGAAAGTCATTGAGAAACAGCCTCCTACAGAGAGTCTGAAGGCAGAGAGAGGGCCTTCTTCAGGAAGCCCAACGGCGGGAAAGAAAGAATCTTCTACCGGAGGCCCAGAAGTGGGAAAAGCAGGGTCTTCCACAGGAAGCCCAAAATCTGAAAAGGAGGGGCCCTCTACAAGGAGCTCTGAGAGAGCAAAACGCAAGAAAGAGAAGGCTGGAATTCTCGAAAAGGAGGCAGCAGCAGCACTGGCTGCCCTCAGTACACCTCCAAAACCGAAGGAGAAAAGGGAGAGGGAGACCCCTCTACCATCTGAAGCCAGGAGAAGCAAGAGGATAAAAACGGGCAAGCCACAACCTCCACCCAGCAGCCAAACCACTTCAGGGGACGTCCCTACTTCACCCAGTGCAAGAACCCCCTCTAAAACATCAGCCACCCCCGAAAAGGGGAGCCCAAAAATAACTTCCTGGACACGAAAAATAGGCCAGTCGCCTTCCGAAGCCCGGCTCAAGGAAATAGGAAAGGGGAAGGAAGCATCACCTTCATCACCACCAGGGGCAGCAAAGGCAGGGCCGCCAAAAACGGGAAAGGAAGAAGCGCCACCCTCGGCAGAAAAGGCAGAGCCACCAAAATCAGGGGAGGAAAAGCGTGCTCCGGGCTCTAGTTCTCGGCCAAAGACGAGGAGCCAGGGCAAAGTTGGTCAAGGATGAGCAAATAGTTTAGCTGGGGGGGTGATGATGAGCCCCAATTTTTGGTATAATTTGGGCTCATTTGGCCTACTTGCTTTGCTCAAACCATTAACTTTTTACTGCTTATGCATGCATTTCTTAGTTTATTCGTGTTGTTTGTAGGAAGAAGGGTAGACATTTTATCTACGTGACTAATGCATGATGCTTTCAGGTTTTTGGCATTAAAAGGGAGAAAAAGACAACGAAAAAGGAGACAAGGAGACAATGAGGTGGCACTGCTGGTTTTTAGGAGAGGATGTCCACGGTCTTGGGGACCTTCCTCGTGATTCCCACCAAGAACTCCGAGCTCCAATCCATCTCCCCACCGAGCTTAGAAGCAGCCAGCTGTTCTACAGGAACAGCAGTTATAACTGTTCTACAGGAATAGTAGTTATGACTGTCCTACAGGATCAGCAGTTAAACTTTAGTTGGACAGTCGAGCTCCTAAAATCAAGGACATCTGTTGGATGATCATTTTTGCATAAATACTGAGGCCGTAGCCTTGCAGAGAAGCTTTTTTGAACCTTGTCATTACTCTTGTAATTGGAAAGTACGAGCTAGAGCTCAGTCTTTGTTCCTTTTTGTAAGCCAATTTGGCATGACATCAGATTATGAATAAAGAAGGCAGATTTTGATCTAGTTCTGAGTTTTCTCAAGGAGCTATAGCTCTCAGGTTGGGGCCCAACCTGAGAGCAATAGATCTCCTCAGTGTTGTAATGTGTTTGCATTTCGTTCCAGCACTTTGAGTTTGTTTATTTTCACATGCAACTCGAATTCACAGTTTGGTAATTTAGTCGTTTTCATGAGCATAGATAGGACTAGTTTATGGTGATTTGCTTTCAGTTGCTTAAGTTTGATAGGAGGATAGATATAATCTCTTGGAGCTCCAGCAAAAAGGTTGTAAAGGCTCACTGCCATCTCTGTTTGGAGATTGGAGTGCAGCTTATACCAACCACAAAAATACACAGTTCTTCACTTTATACATGCTGCAACATAGTCTCGTTTATGATAGATCTTTCCATGCACTTCACTCTTGCACCATACACCTTCATCACCGCTTCATGCACATTCCTCTACACGCTTTATAGTGCTGTTCATTGAGTTCATAGCACAGGTAGCATAGGTTAATGAATTTTCATCTTGGTGACAGTCATAAGCCATTTGTGTTATTTACACTGCTCTTCATCGTTCTATTACCTTCTTCTTCGTCTTGATCACGCATACAACCACATCCTTGACCTCTGCTCCGCTCTGTTATCTCCCAAACTCCTCCACTCCTCACATAACTTCATTCTTTAGACATTTCGTTGTTATAACCTTCCATCCATCAACCCACTTCATACACTCATTCTCCATCCTACTTCTCCACTCCTGAGCCATCACTAGCTTTATTCCTACCTTGCACATCTCCCCCTACCATTCCATCACTCCACCATCACTTCAAACACCCACGGTAGGTCATCCTGTAGCAATTTGTAGACTTCCTGTAGAAACCCCTGCGTTTCCTGTAGAATCCCCTGCAGACATCCTGTAGGAGGCCACTCACTCGGTTGCTGAGCCTCTGAACGTGAGGAACCTCTGTGGACTGATGCTAAGGATCTCTGGGGACCTCTCCTAGCCTCCCCAACCTTTCCCAAGCTTTCCTTCCTTCCGCATCACATCTGCACAACCAAACCCTAATAAGCACAAAATCACAATCACTCCATCCACTTAAAGAAAAAATATAAAAACATGTCTTTTAAGATGAAAGTAGATTAGATTCATGCATTTTCACTTATTAGAAGTAATGGCATCATTGGTAGAAGTTTCCTTCACATTCTTTGCATCATAGAGGTTAGACTAGTTAAATTAGAGTTTCCTAGGGTTTCCATGTTTTGATTTGCTTTCAGTTCATTTTTTCCAAGTAGATTAGTCTTCTTTGAGCTAGCTTTCGTCCATCATTTAACAAGCTTCTTCTGAGAGCCTATAGAAGTTGGCTTGAGCCCTAGCGGATTTGTGCCAGCTGACCAAGTGACAGCTGCGACAAGAGCTAGTACTTGTGCATACAGCACCGTCGCTTCCAAGTTTGTACGAACTACCGGGTTGATAAAATTAAGAGACAGGAAGCCCCAGGAGTTGTAGCATTATTGCTACAATACTGGAGCTCACCACTGACCTAACAATAATAATACAAGCACACAAAAATAACAATAGTGGGATTCTATGGGGCACAATAATAACAATATGGGGACAATAGGGGCACAACAATAACAACAAGGGATAAAATGACAATAGTAATGGGGAAATCACTAGTATTATAGGACCTAACCTGATATGGCAAGCAGTGTTTTGACATGGCAGAAAATGTCATGGTAGGGCAAACATCATGTTGAAACATGATATGGAAGACAGTGCTTTGACATGGCAGACAGTGTCTTCGTATGGAAAACATCATGCTAAAACATGATATGGTAGACAGTGCTTTGACATGGAAGACAATGTCATGGTATGGAAAATATCATGCTGAAACATGATATGACAGACAGTGCTTTGACATAGCAGACAGTGTCATGGTATGGCAAATATCATGCTGAAACATGATATGGCAGACAATGCTTTGACATGGCAGATAGTGAACAACATGTATATACATGGTATGGTTGACAGGATTTTGGTATGGCAGACAATATATATATATATATATATATATATATATATATATATATATATATATATATATATATATATATATATATATATATATGACATGGCAAACATAGTATCCATGATAGGGTAGTCTCCCTAGTGACATGATATAGTAGACGTGGCAGACAACTTGATGTATCATGATCCACATTATGTATTCTTTGTTTCTCTTGATCGATACACTTTGTTTCTCTATAATATGGTTGGCATCAAGATGCTATGGTTCTCTTTAGATATGACATCAACTCACATTACTCTATATGGGAAGCATCATTGTATGGAGAGACCTAATTGTAGTTCACTGATGGGCTAGGCCACAGGCCATACCCAGTAGTGAAAGTTAGTGGAAGGCATGTTGTTTGATGCACTATAGGTTGAGTTTCTTCCCTTGGTTAGTCTAGATTTCATTGAAGTGGAAAATTTTCCTTTTCTCATATAGTTGCATCTTAGGGATTCAGGTGACATCGTTTTGAGCCTAAAACCGAAACATAATTGAAGATAAATATTAAAAATTTACCTCAATTAACCTAACGAGCATTTGGAACTTGACTCAAATATATAGAGGTCTAGGCTAGGGACGTGTTCCGCCATCTTTAAACATAGCAACTATTGTTAACTTCCTGCATTGTATGCCGGGGGTGAAATCCCATTCTAATACAAAATTATATTAAAGGTTCTCCAATACTTTCGGGTATATAGGAGGCACTTCAGTATGGAAAGTATATGGGAACACTCTCACTGAATGGTTATGCATTAGACATTGCTAACACAGACTTGTTCTCCCAATACCATCGAGTATATATTGGGATACCCCACTAGGTTTCTATCCTTTAGCCACAGGTAACGGAGTCAGCCACCTTGTAAACATAATACACCTAACACAACATTTAGGGAGATTGGTCATCGTACATTAAGTCATTGGTTTCGGCTAAGGTGTATATAGTGGTTCATGGTTACTTGGTAAACCCTTGTGCCTAGATTACCGCTTTTTGATTTATTTTTGTTAAAGTTCTAAAATCAATTAACTGACCACGAAAAAACATCCTTCCTGTGGGAATAAACCTTAGTAGATATTAGGTTGATACCAATGGCAACATTCCCTGAGTCTACCAGTCAAGGAAAACCCTCTTACAGGAATCCTAGTCCTTTTCCTTCTTTTGGAAATATTGGTGCTCCTTATATGGCAACGGTGTCTCTTCCTAGATTGACCATTGGTTTGCCAGTTTGGTTATTTTCAGCCTTGATGATTCGAGTGTCCAAACATATTTTCAGCCAAGTTCTTCTCCACTTGAACAACACCAAGCTCATGTTGATCCTAAAGTTTACCCCTTGCCTTCTTCACCTATTTCTGCACCCCGTTCTTCCTCTTCACTGGTGAAAGTCTGGATTCTAGTAACCATGAAGCTAAGAAGAAGAAGAAGAAGAGGACGAAGAATAAGAAGCAAAATAAGCAAGGGGAGAACCAAGCAGCCATTTCTACGGATGAAACTGATGTAAAAAAATCTTCAAACCATCTCTGGAAAGTAAAATTCCCTTGCATGTTATGTAAGGGTGACCACCTTCTTTGAAATTGTCTTGGTATTCCCAAGGTCCTAGAAGTGCGGTCCATAGGTTCACATCAAACTTTCTCATCAGCCTCTGGAGATCATTCCGGTGATAAACCTTCAACTACTAAAGTCCATGGGAAAAAGGGAAAGGTAAATTTTCCTTGTAAGTTGTGTGGAGGTAATCATCCCATTCACCTAATTTGTCCTCTTATGGATGAAGCTTCCAAGGAATTGGAAAACCTTACAAATTTTGAGCCTTGTCTTCCAGTTGGTTATTGGAAGTTTTCCCTTGATCCTCGACTAGTTGATCTAGTGAATGACCAAAATTCATCTTTGATCAACCCCTCTCTCTCTGAAATCAAGTCTCGTGAATCCATTCTTGACCAACCATTGGTTGAGCAAATGGTAGACTTGGCTCAACCTTCATTTAACCGAACTTCTCTGGTAGATAGTGAACCTCATACTACTAATGTCCTTCTAGTTTCTTCAGTTTCAAATGAACTGGAGGGAAATCCTCCCATTCCCAAGGTACATGAGAGCAGTTCTCATGTTCCCATAGAGAAAGAGATAAACTCTCTTGTTCCTACGACACCCCCGCCAGGTAGTTTGGTCACTTCTTTTGGTTGGGGTCGACTGGCAGTGTATCATCTTCCATCTTATGTGCCTTTCTAGATTACAATATAGAATTACCATATGGCCATACCTAGCACAGTCATATATGAGGGCACATCTGTTAGCATCCTATCCTCAACTGTTTGGAAAACTTTAGGTTCTCTTTAGCTTGTCCTCGTCACCCATAATCAATTAGCTTTTAACGAAGGAACCATTCAACCGTTAGGGATCCTTCGTAAGTTTCCTATTACTTTGGGATGAAAGGCTATCTATATAGATGTGATGGTTGTCCAAGGCCCATTGGATTTTAGTCTACTCCTTGGTTGTGACTATGTTTACGTTATGGGAGATCTTTGTTTCTTCCCTTTTTAAGTGATGTGTTTCCCACATGAAGGAAGCATTGTGATAATTGATCATCTTACATTCATTGGTCCTGAATTAACTCCCAATCAACCATCATCCCTAAATGGTTCTTATATGCAAGCGATATCACCCTACCATAGGTTAATTATGTGGCCATGTGTTCCATGCCCACATCTACTGATGATCTGGTATGTGATGTAGTACATCATGTACTGGGGGCATTGGAGCCCGATTTTTCATTTGGATCTCTGGACATGTATCCCTTCCAGAGTTTTGTTCTCCCATCTGATGAGAACCACGTGGAATCCATGGCCTCTTTTGGTCTGTGATCAAAGATCTTGGAGAAGAGTTCATTGTCTTATGTCAAGCTCGTTAAAAAATTAAATAAGTACCATGAGGATAATTCATTTACTATGTCAACCTCATTAAAAAATGAAATAGGTTCCCATGAGGATGGTTCCTTTCCTATGTCAACCTCATTAAAAAATGAAATATGGGAAATGAGGATAGTTCTTTTAATATGTCAACCTCGTTAAAAAATGAAATAGGTCCCAGGAGCATAGTTCCTTTACTTGTGTCAAGCTCGTTAAAAAACGAAAGAAATCCCCTTCCAATTCTAGTCTTTGATTAGATATCGTAAAATCCTAGTCAAGTCTACTTAGGTGAATGAAATTAAGCTTGGGGGTGTGTTCCTCGAATTGAGTCTTTATGTTGGGGGCATGCAAACTTATCTCTAGCATATTTTTTCTTTGTATCAAGCTTGTATAAAAATGAAACCGTTCCCACTTTACATCTCATGATTGCCATCTTTATCAGCTTGTTTTGCTAGAAGAGCCTTGGTTTTTTCATTCCATCTTCACCATCTCTTTGGATGATCATATGCTTTCATTTGGTTGTTTTTCCCTTGCCTGAGGAACATCTACGATGAGTGGTCTTATTATCCAGACTCTTGACCTTTGTGTGTTTTGAGCAGTTCCATCATGACCGGTGTTAGGGTCCTATAATAATAGGATTCATAATTTTGAATTGACTATGATTAGTCTTGTAATATTGTACATACCTTTGCTTGCTGCAAATTTTTTTCCCATATCAAAAATAAAAAATGTAAAGAGGGTGGCGTACTAAAAGAAAAATCAAAGGACTAATAAAAGAAAAATATAAAAAAGAGTATAAAGTATAAACCTCACCAAAAAGAGATAAAAAATAGATTCTGAAAGTGATGCAAATTCAAATGCCACTACTTTTTACTTTACTTTGAAAAATAAGATTGTGTGCAACTTGTCAAAAATTCCACAATCCATGATGGTCAAATATTTTAATCTTGATTCATTCATGATTTAAAATTCATGCTGATAGATAGAGAATAAATATCTAGCCAAACTGTTTAATCTTGGCAGATCAGTAGTTAGGTAGAGAATAATAATGATCTCAACAGTTTAATCTGAGCCATTGGAATGTCATAAGGTTATAATTATATAGTTTGATTACAAAATAAAAAGAAATAAAGGGTCAGCAAGCTCAAATGCACCTAGTAAATGAAGAAAAAATGTTATGGTAAATGATGGGTAGGCAGAAGCAATTTTCACAAGGCATGGAAAGAATCAATTGGTTTATTTAATATTACTAACTTCCTTCCAAACTGATTTACCCCTTGTAAAAATATCCCTTCCCCTTAATTTTACCTTTTCCCTTATTTCATCTCACTTTCCCTTGTAAAATAACCCCTTTTCACTTTATTTTACACCCTTCCCTAGACATTTCCTTTTAAAAATCATTCTCCCCTTATCAATTTCCCTTTTTTTTTTAATTTTAACCCACTAAAACCCCCTTATCCTAAGTTTAAATAATTAAAATGTATCGGGCCCCATTGAAAAACCCTCCCCGATACCCTTTTAACTCATATCCCTAGTATATTTTTTCCCCGCATACCATTTCATTAACCCCCATTTTCATTTGATAAACTATAGTTTATTTTATTAAACCCCCGCTGTAATATCTTCCTGGGTCCCACATTTTATTAACCCTCATCGCATATATTAATTCCTGTATTTACTTTTTAATTAACTACGTTACATTTTAATTAACCCGACCCCACACCCCGACTCATCCCTCACAACTCCGCCACCCGATAACCCTCCGATCACCCACCTCTAGATCCAATGGCCCACATTCCATATTGCACGCTCCTACGTCCGGCTTTTAACATCACAAAAGTATGCAAGATAAATTGTTTTCCTTGCCTGCCTTTTTGCTATGTGGTAGCCCCATGTTATATTGCATCCTCCAAAATAATACCATCATACCACTTTTAAGCGCGCGATAAACCACCTTACTACCTCCTTGCGTTAGATGAAACCACCCTGCTATTAAGTTTAACCCCACGCCCAAAGATTAACCAATGTTGGTTAAAAACAAAAGAAGCCACCCTTTCCAATCTTTTCACCATTATTCTATTAAGGATTGCAGAAAAGAACCGCCACCGACCTATTCTAAAGCACCAGAATATCTGTTGAACTATTTTAAGCCATTTACAACCAGAATTCAAACTTTTACTACCACAAGACACTGCCGACTCCAATTTGAAGTAGTATAAAGACCATTGAAGCCTCATAAAGCCTCTGCTGCCCCCAAAGAACCCTTTTGCATACCAAAGCTTCATTTTCCATGTATTCCTGAAGTGCCCAAAGCCTGTACTTAAGCTTTGCACAAAATTTCTAATAGGTTAATCAATTGAACCAATTTAAAAGCCTTTCCGACCTAAAGAAAGCCACTGTTGCATCCAAAACCCTTTTTGTAGACTGTATTCATCTTTTCACACTATTCCATAGATCCTAAGCCTACTTGTTAAGCTAGATAATGATAAATTGAATAAAATAAACAAATCTATCACTTCCCAAAGCATTCTGAACGCAAAACCCCTGCAATCTCCTCACCTAGATATTGACCACCGCCCATTGACCGATAGATATTTCAAGATCAAAGACACAGCCCCCCTAAAAATATGTTAAAACTCCACTGCTAGAGAAAAGATAAATTCCTCAACCAGAATGATGATATTCAACTATGGGAGTCAAATTTACCCAAATACTTGTTCCCACAGGTATACCAATTCTTTGAAATCATCCACCTAAGCCAACTCTGCTATTTCCCAAGTCAAAGAGCCATAGTCTCTCCTAACCAGCAAATTTTATTCACAATCATTGCAGGATCAATAAATGAAATGTTGAAGATCCAACAAAAGCCTAATGAAGCCCCATTTTCTATTAAAAACCTAATTGATCTGTACTTAAAGCTGGACCTTCCCAAGAGATCCCAAATTTTTCAGACTTTCCTCCTAGAAAAAGCTCAAGTTCCTATAGACAACCCTCCATATTCTGCCACCATTTTCTCTGAGAGAACCAGACAGATTGTAACCATGATGTCCTGTGTTCTAGGATATACTACTAATGAACATGTAGATGAACCTGTACTTGGTTTCCTTTCTATTATTTTCCCAGGCAACCCTCCAGCTACAGTTTTAAATTTTCCCAATTCTTAGCAGACAAAATCCATGATCAATTGATCAGATTGCTAGATGAAAGAGTATTCACATACTCTTCAGTATTGTTCCATATGTTTCTATATTTCCAATAAGAAAGGTTTACAGTTAACATCCAAAAACTGGACACTAAGGGCAATCCTAGATCTGTTATTTTTTGGACACCCTTAATTCGAAAATATTCCACTAATTTCAGCTACAAGGATTTCATTGGTTCATTTGTTCACCCAGTTATTAACATGCTAAGCAATAGCAATCAACCCAGGGTTAGTGAGGAAATAAAGAAACTTTTATAGTTGTCAAAACACAGTAGAACATGAGACTGGTATTTATACTAGAACTATACTAAAATTAGGGTGTATGGATGTCAACTCACTCCATATACGTTGCCCAAATATCTCCCCATGAGGATATTTGCACTACAATATATTAGGCAGATTATAAATTCAGATGATGTTAATTTTCTATTAGCCAAGAATAAAACACAATTTAAAATCAAGAACCAGCTTGGTCCTTTTATCTGCAATAATAGGGATGTTGGGGAGGAAGCAGAAAGATGTTTACAAGAAATGAAGTTCAGTGATAGTTTCTTGTGGTAGTGTCATAAACAAACTGAGACTCAAGTTTAAATTGAGCCCTTTTATGCATGAGTCCAAGCCAGAGATTGAAAGATATGCCAACGAATCAGAGTGGTTGGAAAACACCTTACTGGATATGGAGAAGCATATGGAAACTAGTTCCATTCTACATACTCTAGCCCTACAGGATAAAAATGCAGAAAGGACTAGAGAAGAAGGTTCTTGCTAAAACAAAGATACAACAGATAACAAATTTGAATGATGTATAGAAAAAGAACGAAGCTAAATCCAATAAATGAGTAAGAATAAGTAATTGATACAATTGAGATCATTGATACAAACACTGTAATTAAAGAAAATGCACTTCCATCTGTTTCAAAGGAAACTCACCAGCCTTCAACTTCTAGTGCTCAGATCATCAAGAAGCAGCATAGTGTTGAAGTCTCTTCTTCAAGTAAACCAATGGATATAGAAATAGAAATAAAAGAGAGATACAAAGATATTAAGGAAAAAAATGAAGAAATAAAAGTTGAAATATATTCACAGTACTTGAAGCAGACTCTTGGTAGACATAATAGATTACTTTTTGCATTTGATTATAGGATTAAAAAAATGCAGATGACCTTTTTGCAGCCCATAGTACAGCATCCTAAGTCATCAGCAGATTACAAAAAGACAAAATTTGAAGTTTTTGCCAAGAATTTTCATCCTATAGATCAAATTGAGTTTCATAAGCAAGTAGGAGAAATGCTATACTCAACTATGACCAACAAAGCTATGAGCGTACAAAAACTACAAAATTCTCTAGAGAATATCAAAGCATAGTTAAAACTAGAGAAGGCATCCTCACAAGCAAAGGATAGCAGAATTAAATCACTTGAAGACTTGGTTATTGAAATTGGCTATAATCCAAATGACATCAAGGTAGTAGAAAAACTCATAAAAAAAGAAAAATGAAGACATTGCTACATTGAAGAAGTAGCTGAAATTACCTCCTACTGAAAATCCACAAGCAAAAGAAGTTTGCGAGAATGAAGCCCAAAAATATGAAATGATGAATCTCATCCTTCAGTTGACAACTCAACTGAAAGAAATGGAGAACGAGATGGACAAATTTGTGCAGGAAAATAAGGTCAGCATCGAAGTAGTTACTGTCACTGCCATTCCTACAGTTACTACAACAGTTCCATCTACATCAGCAACAGATTCAACAGCAACAACAACTCATCCTAGTGATGAAGCAGGTAAACTGATCAAAGATATGCAAGATATGTCCATCCAAACAAATGAAATAAATAGACTTAAATAACAAATAAAAGGTCTAGAGGATGAAAAGAAGCTAGTTCAAATCATGCATAAGAATGAAACACAGAAGTCAAATAGATTGAATGAAAGGTTACAGAAGTTAGAGAAAGAATTAACACTCAAAGAGCCTTTATCCCAAGCAAAGAAAAATTTGTGGGCCAATATCATTAACTTAGTTAATAATATTTTTCCTTCTATACAAGTGATATTTGAGCAGAATGATTTGGTCAAAGAAGCTGGTGAGGCAATTCACAGGGTAAGAGCCGAACTTGGAAATAAGCCAGAATAAGCCTCAAGAATAATCCAGTTCCTTAATCCAAAAAACAAGTATGAATTGCAGGACCTTGGAATAACTGACAAAACAAAAATCATACTAGAAGTAAAGAAAGTAATCACCAAAAGGAATCTGATGATATAGCTTGAGGAGAAATGCCAAACAATGGAGCTAGCAATAGCTAGGTTCATGGTCAAATTTGATGTTTTGAGGCAGAAAAGTTTGCCTAATCCATTGGTGATTAATGATAGGTTGATGAAACATGAATATTATGACAAGAAAATCAGAGAAGTGGCCAAAGAACATTCCAACAACTCCTCCATGAAAGGAATTCCTATAGGAAAAGTGCTTTATCAGACTTTTGAGAACCTCTTTTACCTCCACCATTAGGTAAAACATCTATTTTTTTTTTCCAAAGAAAAAAGAAAACCATCTATTAAAAATAATAGGTAGTTACAAAGCAAATGCAATGCATCGCAAGAGGACTCATTCTTTGCCATGAGGCAGGGGACAGAACGGAGTCGCAGCTGAATGTAAAAGAAATCAGCACCGTCAAGCGCGCCCGGAAGGCAATGAACCAGCGCAGAGATCCCATATGATTTACATTCAAAATGGAGAAATCGTGCGCCGAAAAACAAATCAAAATGAAGAGAGGCATATAAACTGTCTAAGGAAAATAACACGCCTCCCTGGGGCCCGAAGGAAGGCAGTCCGACGAAGAGTATTACATATGCGGAAAAACAAAGATTTCGCACAGGGAAGGAGTACCCATCATCCAGGAAGAAATCCTGCGTAAACACGATCAGGATTCTGGAGAAAAGGAAGAGAGAAATAGAAACCAGGTCGAAGCGAGCCTCCTTTTACAAGGAAAGCAGCCCGAGAGACCTGAGAAGGAGCAATGAAGCAGAAAAGAAAAAAACAAGAGAAACAAGACATATATGTACAGAGCACAGGAAAGAGAAACTCAGAAAAGAAATCTAGGCGAAAATGGGCTGCTCAAGAGGGCGAGCCACCCCATTTTCTTCTTCCAGGACAATCCACGACCCCATGATTTGATTAACACCTTCTTTGGAGAGACAATCGACATCAGAATTTCTTTCCCTGTAGATGTGACTAAGGGAGGGCTCCATCAAATGATTTTTTAGTTGAGAAACTTCTCTGAGCAAGGGAAGTAGAGTGAAATTGTTGCATAACTGCATCCCATTGAACCAACGCACAGTGTTCATAGAGTCCCCAAAGATCTGAACCTCATGCACGTTCCGCAGGACAAGCCAACAGAGAAGAAGGTGGAGGGCTTTCAATTCAGCAAAATTATTGGATCCTTGGCCAAGGCCAACTGAAGCTTTAACAGTCTTATCCTTTGAAAGATGGATTATCAAACCAGCCCCACAGCGACCATTTATGTCTGAGGCTCCATCATAATAAGCCCATGGGATTGAAGATCTTATTGTTTCTTGTCGAACCAGCCTGGGAGAAGGAGAAGTAGGCGGAGCAGGGATACTATCGAATATTGCAGCTCCTTCAGCGGCCAATCTTGCGATCGGGAAGACAGAGTCCTTGAAGATGACCTGGTTCCTAGCCAGCCACGTCCCCCAGGTGATGAGGAGCGGGATGGATCTCTCTCTGTCATTTGCAGCTTCTTTCCACCACTTCTGCCAGGCTTCCGAAATCCCTTGCCCTTCCCACCTATAAGGGATTTTGAGTAACCTTAACGTTTCAGTCCATAGACTAGAGTTGAAAGGGCAGAAGAGGAACAGGTGTTGAACTGATTCAATGTTGTCTTTGCATAGAGGACACCAGCCAGGGCCTATCCTACCCCGTCTTTGAAGAAAATCCCAAGTAGGGACTTTTTGGAGTAGAGCACACCAGAAAAAAAGTCTGGTTTTCGCTGGACCTTTTAACTTCCATAGAGATTTGGCCCACCAAGTCGGATTTTCCCACCCTTTCTGGGTCATCATCCATTTGTACCCCATCTTTGGAGAGTAGATGCCATTCTGAGCAAAAACCCATCGAAGTTCATCTGGGGCGTCGGAGAGCCTGACTGAAGAATTAAGGAGGTCATTCCTGTACGAATCCCATTCCTCCAGCCATTCTTCATCCAGCTGAAGATCTATTCCTTGCATCCACCCTTGGCTCCATATGGAAGAAGTCCAGGGATCGGCCACCTGGTTTAATGTGTGGAGACCCTTCACTTTTAACACCGCAGTCAACCCCTGAGATAGGGAAAACCGCTCAGAACAGCCAATCCAAGGATCTCTACCCAACCTTATTTGAGTGCCATCTCCCACGCTCCAAGCCAATCCCTTTTCAATGATGTTGACAGAGGCAACCACGGCTTTCCAGACCACCGATGAGTGTTTGCAGGCCTTTGATGGCAGTCTGATCCAATCTGTCATTGATAGGGGGTCGATATATTTTCTCTTAGTAACAGAAGTCCACAAATTGTCGAAAGAGATTAACCTCCAAGCAAGCTTCGCTGCTAGAGATTGAGAGAAGCATTGAAGGTTTTTGATCCCCCATCCTCCCCACTCTTTGGGACGAGCCACTTTATCCCAGGTGATCCACGGAGTGACCTTTTCTGACTTGGAACCTGCCCACAGAAACCTGCTGCAAAGTTTATCGATTTGGGAAAGGACTCCTTTGGGAACCCAAGTCAGGCTAGCCCAGTAGACAGGCACAGCCATAAGCACAGATTTTATTAGCACAAGCCTTCCCGCCCTGGAAAGCCATCTGAAGCTCCAGTGTTTTAGCTTTGATTCGATTTTAGCAAGAATCCAGGTCCAATCTTTGTTCCTGTAGTTGTTCGGTTTGAGAAGAAAGCCCAAGTATTTGAAGGTATCCTCCAGCGCTTTGACATCAAAGTTTAATACCAACTTCATGCTGTGCACCATATCTATGGATAGACCTGAACACGTAAGAGAGGATTTCTTCTCGTTTATACAGAGTCCAATCGCCTTCAGGAAAAGGTCCATGATCCTTTTGAGCGTCTTACAATCCTCCAAGCTGCCATTACTGAACAAAATTATGTTTCCACGAATAGAAGGTGGGTAACCCAGAGATTTTCAGCTGCTTCAATGCCTTTGAGAGTTCCTTGTCTTTTAGCATCCTGGATCATAAGGCTGATGCCCTCTGCAGCCAACAAAAACAAAAGGGGAGAGAGCGGACAACCTTGACGCAAGCCGCGTTCAGGGTTGAAAAAACTGGAAGCCGCTCCATTAATCAGAACAGCTATGGAAGAGGAAGAAATACAGCTCATAATCCATTTCACAAAGTCATACCTGAAACCCAGATGAGTTAGCAGTAGCCTGAGAAACAGCCAGCTGATTCTGTCAAAAGCCTTTGACAAATCGATTTTCACTACAACTCCTTTTTTTTTCCCGATTTTGAGACTATGGAGAGTTTCTTGAGCAACTCCAACCGCTTCATGGATTTGTCTGTCGTCGAGGAAGCCAAATTGCTCAGGGGATATGTTTCGGGAGAGAAAGGGTTTTAATCTGGAGGCAATGACTTTAGCTATGATTTTGTAAACACAGGTGCACAAGGATATGGGTCTGAAATCTGCAAAAGAGCCCGGGAGGTCAGATTTGGGGATAAGAGCGAGAAAAGTGGAGTTGAAGGGATGGAAAATTGATCCCGTGCACCTTGACTCTTCTACAACTGCCACAAGCTCATCACCAATGAACTCAAAAAAGTGTTGGAAGAATTCGACAGTCCAGCCATCCGGGCCAGGGCTTTTGTCCTTTTGCATGGATTTGAGAATGTCCTCTACCTCTTCCTTAGAAACAGGGGCCATGATGGAATCGTTGCCTTCCTCCTCTATGAACCTAGGGAAGAACTGAGCAACTCTTATGACTTCAGCGATAGTTGCTTCCTCTGGTTCTTTAAAGAGATTCTTAAAATAGGAGTTCCCAAGAGAAGCTAGCTCTTCAAAAGAAAGAGCCCTATCACCATTGGCTTTTTTCAATTCCCATATGGTGTTGGAATTTTTTCTCCCTTTTGCATAGTTCTGGAAAAACTTGGTGTTGTCGTCCCCCGCCTGCAACCAGATCGCTCTACTTTTTAAGCGCCAGCTTTCTTCCCTGTTCTGAAGAATCCGCTTCCTTTCCAACTCCAGATCTTTGAGTCTGGCCCGAGACTCTTCAGTTCTATAGCCAATACCTCCTGTATCTTCAAGAAGGGCTATTTCCGCATTGACATTTTCTAGAGTTTTTTCTTCATTAAGTTTCTTCTGGTGAGCCCAATCCTTGGAGGCAGCCTTCATCCTTGTTAGATTTTCCATGAAAGCCTTGCAACGACTTCCATCTTCGTTGAGGTTATCATTAATCCAAGTGCTGTAGAAGAGGCTGATATAGGATGCGTCCAGAAGCCAGGATGCATTAAATTTGAACGGAGTGCCCGGTTTTGGGAAGGCACCCTTCACTTCGAGGAAAACAGGGAAATGATCCGAGAGACCTCCTTCCCCAACCCAGTGTCTGAAAGCCTGTAGCTTTTCGGACAGCGAATCACAAATTAGGAATCTGTCGAGCTTCTTCCCAACCCAGTCTTCACCTATTCTTCGGTTTCTCCACGACGGACGCATCTTGAGCGGAGTGACATCCACCAAAGGAGAGGAGGCCAGTTTATTTATAAAGAAATCCGTGAGAGGGTCTGCTCGTGCTCTGACCCCCCAGGACTCTGTCATCCCCAGAGAAAAGTTGAGGTCTCCGCCGATTACAAGATTAGGGTGCGCCATAAACGACTTAGCAAAAAAGGGGTTCCAAAATCTCTCCCGATCCGTAACAGGACCGTATACATTGATAATGAGGAAGGGGATGCAAAGTTCGCTGGAGAATAGTTCCACAGCCAGAACATTTTCCCATCCCCACGACGAGATCTCTCTAAGAACCTTCGAATTGAAACCCAATGCCACCCCTCCTGAGTGGCCATTGGCGTCTAAGACATGAAAACTCCAGCCCGGAAGAAGCTTATTGAGACAGCCTGTGACTTCTTCCCCTTTTCCCAAAGTTTCTTGGAGTAAAATAATGTCAGGTTTATTGGACTTGACCAATTCCTTTAGAGCTAGCTTTTTGGGTTGGCTAGCTAGACCCCTACAGTTGTAGGATAAAATGATCATCGTAAACTTGAAGAGGGTTTCTGCTTTGCTCTAAGCACCCCTGGAATAGATAGCTGCTTCCCATCTGCAATGTCTATGACTGCCTTCAATTGAGCCTTCGACAGATCAGTTTTCCTTCCTCTTTTGTTCCTCAGTCCAGAAGTCTCCATATCCAGCTCCAATCCACTCAAAGCGAGCCCTTTTCCTTTTCTATTGGCCAAAGGTCTGAGGTTATATGGGGGCTCAGGACTTCAGACAGAAGGAGGGGCAGAGCAAACAATCTCGAAGGGAAAAGAGGTCGGAAGAGGGAAGGAGGGGAGGGTCATAATAATGTTGTCATAGGAGGTTTGCCCCTTCCTCAAATCCAGCGATTCATTCAAGAGCTGTCTTAATGGACCAGCCTCATCACAACAAGGCATAGATGGAGCAATTGAAAGACATAAAGAGATAAATCAACAAAATATCAATGAAAGCAAACAACAAAGCCAAATAAACAGGGAAAGTTTGCATTAGTTAGATAACTGTCTCTATCTTCTTGGATGAAGATATTTCATTTTCCTTGAATAATTCCTAAATCAGTTTTAGGATATTTTGTAATAGTTTTTGTATAAATAATTCACAATTCAAAGTATTGAGGTGGATTTTTGAATATGGTTGTAGCTGACTAATCTATCAGCTAAGGGTTATTGTACCAAAATTCCAGTTGACAGACATGACAAGTTATAAATAAAATTCTTTGTAGGATTCATGTGTTGAGCTATCTCAGTGAATTACAAATTTCATTTGTTCATGTTCTTTTCTAAGTATTCCATAAATTCATATGTGTTCTAATTCTAAATGTTATAACAGGGATGTTGCTACAGAATTTGCTTAAATATTACACTTTGCTTTTACTGTTATGCATTTCTATGTTTTCTTCTGATATCTATTTTAGAGAACTCTTAATTTCCCTCAGATCTCGATTGATTCTCTTCATCCTTCTTCATTGTTTGTTTTAAGGAATTCTTAGTTGCTCCTTGATCCCAATTGAAAAGTCATTTCACCATCCAACCTTGAGATTTTCTATTGCTCACCTATCTTTCCTTGTAATGTTTTCTATATAATTTGTTGTTGTTATGTTTTCAAAGCCTTATTGACTCCATAGCCCAATGGAAAATGGAAAAGAACCTATTCCTATACGTCACTAATTCCACCAACACAATCAAAATCAACCCAATTAAGCATACATAACTCGCCTAAAATCCATTAAAATAAACAAAGTTAAATCATATCGAGAGATCCCTCTCTGAGTTTAGGAAGACTAGACCCTAAGCTCCAAAGTAGGTTTGTAAGTTTCCTCTGATATTTCTTTTTAACACATTGAACAACCCTTGGAAATTTTGGAGTGCTAACATAGTGGCCACCACACTGGGGAATTCAGTCCCTAGTTAAAATCAATCTTAAAGGAGACAATTTTTCCTTGTTTTTCATCCTAAGGTTGCAAAGAGTTGCTCGAGATCATCCTTATAAGTTAAAATTCTGGCTTCTAAAAGAACATACTATACCAAGGCTCATCCTGATCCACAACCTGCTACGATTGTTGATGATCCTGACAGAATTTTAAGAAAACCAAGAAAAGTAGAAAGTTGAGAAAGCATTAGTCAGCTAATCAAAGAAAATTCACTTCTTAAAGAGTTATCAAACTTAGAGGATTTTCAATTTGATTTATCATTTGACCATTCTTTGTTTCATACCAAATCTGAAAATTCAATCCATGATACTGTAATAAACCCTAATTTTATTCAATTTATTGAATCAAAGAAGAATACTATACATCCTGATTTAGATCAACATGTTCTAGACACTTTTGGCAAACTTGATGCTTTAACCTCAACTTTGATAAGGCACATAGATGAAGCCTATTTTCAACAGTTAGTTGAATTAGCTGCCGTAATTGCTGCTACTCCTAAACTCTCTACATAATCTTTAGAAGCTATAAATACAACTTCATTTAGTACCACCTCACTTATAATATCCACCACAATTCATTCCACCAAACCGTTCATACCTAAACTTCCTCTCCAACCTAACATTTCAGCTTCATTTTCAAGCCTTCCAAGTTCATCTTCAAGCACCACTACTCTACCTCCCAGTCAAACCAAAGCCTTAGCCATGGTAGGCAGATATGTACCTTTGGCCTTAAGGGCCCCTTTACATCTTATGCCATTGGATTAGCAGAGTAAAATTGTTCAGTTTGATGGTATTGGTCAGTATACTGCTCAACAACATGTAAACAAAATGACAGATTATTTTGAGTTACATGAAGTTGATGAGGCTGATGTACAAATGAGATTATTTGCACAAATACTGGCAGGGGATGTTAAAAAATGGTTTAAATATTTGTCTATTGACCATATTACTGATTTAGTTGGTTTCCACCAATTGTTCATAAATAGGTGGGAAAGAAAGAAAAACCCTCTCCAGATATTATCTGAATATGAGAACATTAGGAGATCTCCTAGTGAATCTATTCAAGATTACTGCACTAGGTTTAACAACATTTACAATGCAATTCCAGTGAACATCATACCTCCACCAGACTTGGCCTTGATTAAATTTCTAGATGGATTTGATGCTAACATGTCCTATCAATTAAGAGAAAGAAACCCTCCAACTTTAGAATAGATGCAGAGTGATGCAGTTAGTGTAGAAGCTAACTTGTTGGCTAAAAGAGCTAGAATGAGGAATGAGAGGAGAGTTACCATTAAGGAAGAACCATCCACTTCAGATGTTAAGATAGATAGTTTAGCTAAAAGTTTATAAAATATAATGGATAGATTAGAGAATATGGAAAGAAAACCTCAGTGGGAAAATCAACAAGGACCTCAAATCAGAAACCGTAACTTTAGGAAAAATCCGAATACTGGAAAATCAAGAGAAGGTACACCCGATCAACAAATTAGGCCACCTTTCCAGGAAAATTATGCTGAAGGTTCACAACAGCTTGAAGAAGATCAGGACACCCAGATAAACTTGATGGGAGTAAACAATTAAGATGCCATTTTTCTTACCCAGGAAGAACAGGAATTGTACATGTTATGGCAATTACAATTAGAACAAGGCTATGAATCTGCTATCTATGAAGTTCACAAACAATATAGCCTTAGAAGCAAAAAGAACACAAAAGTTCCTACTAAAAAATCAATCCAAACCCAAACAAAGAAAATAGAAGAAGCTCCTGTGACCAAAGTTCTACAAATTCTACCTAGAGGAACTCAGGAGGCTTCTAGCCCAAAAATTGTAGACATAACTTTAGCTGAAACTTAAACTTCAACTGCTACTCAAACTATTCCAAACAAGAAAATTGAAAACAAAATTGTTGATACACAAACTGAATTACCAAGTGTTGGTAAATAAGACAAAAACACACAAACCCAAATTGCTAAAGATGAAATCATTCAACTAGGAAAAACTAAAATGCCATTCAATATCAAAATTGAGATAGCAAAATTAAAAATAACATTTCCTTTAACAAAGATGGTGAAAAATTAATCATACAAAGCACAAATTACTGTAAAACTTGACATAGGTGAAGACGAAGATGTTGTAAACCTTAATGATGATCAACCTGAGTTATTATTTGGTCCAGAAGTGAATGGAAAACATCAGCAAGGGGGTATTCCTCCATTCTACATTAGCTTAAATGTTCATGATAAAATCCTACATAATGCTATGTTAGATTCAGGATCATCTCATAACCTAATGCCTAAAGCAGTCATGGAAAGATTAAACTTAGACATCACGAGACCCTACAAGGACCTGTTTTCCTTTGATTCTAGTCAAGTCAAATGCCTAGGCTTAATAAAACATCTATGTGTAACTCTAGTCCAATACCCAGCAAAAAGTATTGTTATAGACATAGTAGTTGTTGATATTCCACCTAAATATGGTATGTTGTTATCTCGCTCATGGGGAGAAAAATTACAAGGATCTCTACAATTAAACATGACATATGCTACCATTTCGGTATTTGGACAACAAAGAAAGATTTACAGAGAAACCTTGATGAATTACATGGTAAGTGGTTTAGAAAGACCACATAATTACCCTATTTATTCCATGCATTCTGATCTGGACTCATTTATCTTGTATAATTCATACAATGGCAAAGATGAAATCACAACTTTAGAAGAAAAACAGAAAGAACCTGATTGTGAAAACATAACACATCAGTCTCTATGGCATTTAGATTTTGATGGCTTTGTGAATAGATTAGGAGTAGGAGCTGGAGTATGGATCTATAATTTAGAAAATGATCATTCAGAAGGACATGCCTTCAGATTAAACTTCAAATGCACTAACAACATGGCAGAATATGAAGCATTGGTTCTAGGCCTTCAGATCATAAGAAAACTTGGATCTAAAAGAGTTTTCGTCATGGGAGACTTAGAACTCATTGTAAAACAAGTCAAGGGAGAGTACATTACCAATAACCCTAGACTTAGCTGCTATAGAGAAACTATCCTAGACTTGATAAATTGTTTCCTTGAAATTGACTTTGTTGTCATTCCCAGAAAGCAAAACATGCAAGCTCATATCTTATCCACTTTTTCCAGCACATGCAATTTACCATTCCATCCAAATCATCAGTACACAGTTGAAGTAAGGCATAGACCAACCATACCTGACAATTTAAAGTATTGGCAAATTTTTTCACATGACAATCAAATTCGTGATTTTATGATTTCTGAAGGATAATTTCGAAATAGTAATATAAACACTGAATGCACATCAAATTATACCATCAATAGTGAAATAGATGTAAATTATATAAATAGGTTAGAACCAACTAAATTCACTAAATTAGAAATAGATAAACTAGAAACAATAGCAATTGAGGAATTAATCAACGATGAATCAGAAGTTTTAAACCTCCAAGACAACCTTTTTCCTAAGGGATTAACCCCTCTAGAAGACATCTTTGACTTCAATAATGTAGCTCAAAAACCTAAAATGGAGCCTCTAAGATCATATATAGAGGAATCAAATATAGAGGCAGAGGAAAATCCTAAGTTCATCAAGATATCTAAGTCATTACCCCTAGAGGAAAAGCTGAAATAGATTAGTTTGTTTAAAGAAAACCAAGACATCTTTGCCTAGAGTTATGAAGGCCTCAAGTCTTATGATACCAGCATTATCCAGCATAAGATCCCAATTAAAGAAGATCAGAAGCCCTTTAAACAGAAACTAAGGAGAATTAACCCTGTTCTTATGCCATTAATAGAGAAAGAAGTTAAAAGGATGTACGATGCTCAGATCATAGCACCCATCAGATACTCTGATTGGGTCTCTAATTTAGTCCCCACTAGAAAGAAAACAGGAGAAATCAGACTCTGTGTTGATTTTAGAAACTTGAACAAAGTATCACTAAAGGATAACTATCCCCTCCCTAAAATGGACCACATTCTCCGGAGGGTAGTAGGGTCATCTAGAATTTCATTACTTGATGGATTCTCTGGATACAATCAAGTCCTAGTCCAACCCAAAGATCAAGCAAAGGCTGCATTCACCACTCCCTGGGGAACTTTCATGTATTTGAAAATGCCCTTTGGATTGATGAATGCTGGAGCAACATTCCAAAGAGAAATGGACATAGCTTTTGCAAAAGAAATCCATGACTTTTTAGTCATTTACCTAGATGATATCACAGTGTTTTCCAAATCAAATAATGAAAATTTAGATCATCTAAGAAGAGTATTCATAAAATGCATAAAATCTGGCATATCCTTAAATCCTAAAAAATGACTTTTTGGATTAGAAGAAGGAAAACTCCTAGGACACATAATTTCAAAAGAGGGAATTAGAATTGATCCAACTAGAATAGAAGCAATCCTAAACATCAGTCATCCTAGGAACATTAAAGAATTGCAATCATTCTTAGGTAAAATAAATTTTCTTAGAAGATTCATTTCTAACTTAGCAGAACTAATTAGATATTTGAATAACATGTTGAAAAAGGATTCAACGCTGTTGTTGGGAAAAGTATCCAATACGGAATGACCCTATCCCACTCTAAGGGTGATAGTACCTCAGCAACAATCGAAGCAAAGCTATCTAAGATTTCTTCTTTATGAAAGTAAAATAGGAGAGAAAGAGATCCACTAACCGATGTCTTGCGCTAATGGTTGATCCAATCTTCTCTCCTTGCTGCTTTGCTCCCAGCTCCTTGCTCTTTCACTGGCCCAGCTACACCAAGATCCTGCAAAATAGCAAGAGAGGGAAACTACAAGAAGCATACATTCATAATTGATTAAAGGATTAGAATAAATCAAATACACAAGAATAACAATACATCATTGAGATACATGCATATAGTAGAACCTCAAATGCTTTATTAATGGAAGAAGTAAAGTTCAGGAAGTGATACAACCATAAGAGGCCCAATCCAGCATCACCTTCCCAGCAGAAAGAAATCTCCTCTTCACCTCCTTCAAAGCAAATCACCCAATAGTTCTAAACTCAAACCAACAGCACTTCCTTACATTCACCAGATTCCAGCCTCCCTAGACCTCATGAGAGAGATCTATATATAGGATTTTTGGAGAAAGGATGAGTCAGCTTGAGAGCTGACTAGTGTCCTTTCTCACTTCAGTTATTCTTCAGTTCTTGAGTCCACTTGGAGGTTCTTGCTTCCACTTGGAGATCTAGACCCTCTTACTCATCACCAGTCGAATTCCCTGATCCAAGTGTCATTTTGGAAGCTTCCTGGGCATTGACACCTTGAGGAATGACTGTGCCACATGTCCCAACTCGCCCAGCGCAGGTAGCCTTCTTTGCAGTTGACATTCAGCGCAGGTAGACAGTGGAGCAGTTGACATTCAGCGCAGATGCTCAGTGGAGCAGTTGACATGATCCAGAATTGCTTTGTTTTTGAGTGTTTTCAGGTGGAGAACTGTTATTCAGTGCTGTGGTTTGCTGACCTTGTTCCTCTAGGGGTAGGAACAACATGTTTAGGGACTTTGGATCCCTTAGATTATGGACATTTCATGCTTCATGCTGTAAGGCACAAAAATGTCTATAAAAAACACTTAAGTGGACAGTAGAGGCTAATCAGTCTTTTGAAGTAATCAAAGGAGCCCTTACTAAAACACTTGTCCTCATAAGTCCTAATTTCAACAAAGACTTCATTATTTTTTCATTTGCTTCAGAACACACTATTGCAGTAGTGTTGTTGCAAAAGAATGATGAGGGTTATGAACAACCCATCACCTTCTTCAGTAAAGCTTTAAGAGATGCTACACTAAAGTATAATATAATGGAAAAACAAGCTCTTGCTTTAGTGAAAGCCTTAAAGGATTTCAGAGTATATATTTTTTACTCTCACATAATAGCATATGTTCCAAACTCAGTTGTAAAGGACATTCTAACTCAGAATGGGCTTGATGGAAAAAGAGGCAAATGGATTGCCACCATACTAGAATATGACGTTGAGATCAAGTCTACAAAATTGCTTAAAGGCCAAGGTTTATCCAAACGCATGGCTGAATTGAACTGTCAAGCCTTAGACATAAATTTCATTGCTACTATAGATGACCATGAAGAGATGGAGACTCCACAAATCAGTGAAGCTTTCATAGATTCACCCTGGTATGCAAACATTATTTTCATTTTACTCAACTTACAAGCTCCTCTTAGTTTGTCTAGAACTAAAAGTAGATTCCTAAAGATGAAAGCAATGAAATATTGTATCTTAGACAATGTTTTTTTTTGGAAAGATAATGGTGGAATTTTGTCAAATTGTTTATTAAAACATGAAGCTGAGAAAGTCATGCAGGGTTTTGTGGGGGACACCTATACTGGAAAACAACTGCTGATAATATTTTAAGGGTAGGTTTTTACTCGCCCACCCTTTTTGCAGATGTCAGAAAATATGTGACCTCCTGTCACAAATGCCAAATATTTGAAGGCAAGAAGAAACTCTTATCATTATCCCTCAAACTTATCTCAGTAGAAATGCCTTTTCAACAATGGGGCTTAGACTTCATTGGGGAAATACACCCACCCTCCTCAGCCTAACATAAATGGATTTTTACAACCAATGAAAGTAGTGCGTTTAATCGGCAGGCCAGCCAGGGGTTCTTCCTTCTCCCAGCCCCAACCACTCACACATCCCCATCTAGCTAGCAAGCCCTTTACTCCCGCCAACCTCATCCATCCTCGGTTCTCCCGGCCCTCGGGTTCGACCATCCAAACGAACGTTCAAGCATCACGGGTTACTTTACTAAATGGATAGAAGCCATCCCTTCTAGACAAGCCACATATTTTGTCATCATTTCATTCCTTGAGAACAACATCCTTTCTAGATTTGGATGCCCACAAAAGCTCATCACTGATAATGTTGTTGCCTTCAAATCCAAGAAAATGGTAGACTTTTGTAACCAATACCACATTACCCTTGGCCATTCCATGGCCTATTATGCTCAAGGTAATGGAATTACAGAATCCTCAAACAAAATCCTTGTTAATATCATTAAGAAACTGTTAGAAGACAATAAGAAGACCTGGAACAAAGAGTTGGTTAATGCCTTATGGGCAGACAAACTAACTACAAAAGAGTCCATTGGTACATCTCCTTATCAACTAGTATATGGAATGGATGTTGTTTTTCCATCCTCTTTAGGAGTACCAGTGATGAAGATGATCCAAGAACTGCAGGTAGAATCCAATGATATCCAAAGGAGGATAAATCAGACAATACATTTGTAGCAAACTAGGGAAGAAGTCTATGTCAAATCCCAAGTGATCCAAGATAAAATCAAAAATATTTTTGATAAGAAAACCAAAGATGATGATTTTTACATAGGTGACAAAGTACTCAAATGGGATTCCAGAAGAGAAGAAAAAGGTAAAAATGGTAAATTTGATTTCCTATGGCAAGGCCCTTACATCATTTATGGTCACAGAGGTAACAATGCATTTTTCTTGAAGCAGTTAGATGGAACAGATCTACTAGGTGGACCAATCAATGGTGGAATGTTGAAGCATTACTTTTCCCTAGATTAACATTACTTCATTCGTTTACTTTGCTCATTGTACATAACATTGCAAAGTTTAGATTGGATTGGATGATTACCTTTTGAGATTGAAGCTCGAAGAGAAGGCCCTAAGCTTTGAAAGGTGTAGCATCATATGTATGAATAAAGCAGATCACAGAAAAGCAGTTACATGGCAAGAACAATCAAAGTTTCAAATGTTGTTGATCTTAAAGTTCTTGACATTTCACTAGGAAAAGTCATCCCCATGTGGAGCCACTGTTAGGGTCCTATAATAATAGGATTCATAATTTTGAATTGACTATGATTAGTCTTGAAATATTGTACATACTTTTGCTTGCTGCAAAATGTTTTCCCATATTAAAAATAAAAAATGTAAACAGGGTGAAGTCCTAAAAGAAAAGTCAAAGGACTAATACAAGAAAAAGATAAAAAAGAGTATAAAGTATAAACCTCACCAAAAAGAGATAAAAAAATAGATTATGAAAGTGATGCAAATTCAAATGCCACTACTTTTTACTTTACTTTGCAAAATAAGATTGTGTGCAGCTTGTAAATAATGCCACAATACATGATGGTCAAATAGTTTAATCTTGATTCATTCATGCTTTAAAATTCATGCTGATAGATAGAGAAAAAAAAACTAGCCAAACTGTTTAATCTTGGCAGATCAGTAGTTAGGTAGAGAATAATAATGAACTCAACAGTTTAATCTGAGCCATTGGAAATTCATAAGGTTAGAATTAGATAGTTTGATCACAAAAGAAAAAGAAATAAAGGTCAATCCTAGATCTATTATCTTTTGGACACCCTTAATTTGAAAATATTCCACTGATTTCAGCTACAAGGATTTCATTGACTCATTTGTTCACCCAATTGTTAACATGCTAAGAAGTAGCAATCAACCCAGGGTCAGTGATGAAATAAAGAAAGTTTTATAGTTTTCAAAACACAGTAGAACAGGGGACTAGTATTTATACCAGAACTACACTAAAATTAGGGTGTATGGATGTCAACTCACTCCATATAAGCTTCCCCAATATCTCCCCATGAGGATGTTTGCACTAGAATATATTAGGCAGGTCATAAATTCATATGATGTTAATTTTCTATCAGCCAAGACGAAAACACAGTTTAAAATCAAGAACCAGCTTGGTCCTTTTATTTGCAATAATAGGGATGTTGGAGAGGAAGCAGAAAGATGTTTACAAGAAATGAAGTTCAGTGATAGTTTCAAATGGTAGTATGATCCTTTGGGTGTCATAAAAAAACTGAGACTCAAGTTTAAATTGATCCCTTTTATGCATGAGTCCAAGCCAGAGATTGAAAGATATGCCAACCAGTCAGAGTGGTTGGAAAACACCTTACTGGATATGGAGAAGCAGATGGATACTAGTTCCATTCTACATACTCCATCCCTACAGGACAAAAATTCCAAAAGGACTAGAGAAGAAGGTTCTTGCTCAAACAAAGATACAACAAATAACAAATTTGAAATGATGTATAGAAAAAGAACAAAGCTGAATCTAGTAAATGAGAAAGAAGAAGTAATTGATACAATTGAGATCATTGATACAGACACTGTAATTAAAGAAAATGCACTTCCATCAGTTTCAAAGGAAACTCATCTGCTTTGAACTTCTAGTGCTCAGATCATCAAGAAGCATCATAGTGTTGAAGTCTCTTCTTCAAGTAAACCAATGGACAGATAAATATACATCAAAGGGAGATACAAAGATATTAAGGCCAAAAATGAAGAAATAAAAGATGAAATATATTCACAGTACTTGAAGCAGACTCCTGGCAGCCATAACAGATTATTTTCTGCATTTGATTATAGGATAGGAAAAATGCGGATGACCTTTTTTCAGCCCGTAGTACAAAATCCTAAGTCATTAGCAGATTATAAAAAGAATGAAGTTTTTTCCAAGAATGTTCATCCTATAGATCAAGTTGAGTTTCATAAGCAAGCAAGAGAAACGATATACTCGACTATGACCAACAAAGAATTACAAAATTCTATAGAGAATATCAAAGCACAGTTAAAACTAGAGAAGGCATCCTCACAAGCAAAGGATAACATAGTTAAATCACTGGAAGACTTTATTATTGAAATTGGCTATAATCCAAATGACATCAAGGCAACAAAAAAACTCATAAAAAAGAAGAATGAAGACATTTTTGCATTGAAGAAGTAGCTGAAATTACCTCCCACTGAACATCCACAAGCAAAAGAATTTTTTGAGAATGAAACCCAAAAAGATGAAATGATGAATCTCATCCTCTAGTTGATAGATCAACTAAAAGAAATGGAGAATGAGATGGAAAAATTGGTTTAGGAAAAGAAGGTCAGAATCGAAGCAGTTACTATCACTACCATTCCTACAGTTACTATAGTAGTTCCATCTACATCAACAACAAGTTGAACAACAACAACATCTCATCATAGTTGTTATCACAAAACCTGACCCTGATAGGCTGTTAATCACATAGAATTTGAGTAACTCTTTCAAACTAATATTTTGGTTGAGGCTTAGCCTCTTCATCCTGAGAGGGCTCTCTCAATAGGTTTAAGATTTTTGATTAATGATTAGATGGCTAACTCTAGGAATAAAACGAACAAAAATGTATAACTGGTTGAATCAAATATTAACAAACATCTATTGGGCTATGGAGTCAATATAGTATTCAACAAAACATCATAATCAGAAAAACATGGAAGTCAAGGCACTTGGAGTTTAGGTTTATAAGTGAAATAGTAACACAGTGAATAAACACAGTTTACAAGCATGTGAAAGAAGTTAGAGAATTTTCTAATGAATTCTAAGTAACACATGCTCATACCACTACAAATAAGTAATTGGAAAATGCCATAGAAATATCAAACACATAAACCCCTCGTGAACCTTGAGTAGTAAAATTGATCTCTGTATTAAGTTTGAAAAACACACAGTCTATTAGAATAATACAACTTCTTTTGCTAATAAAAATGCCAACCCTGAGAAATTCGACCTCATGCTTCATATAGAGTTTTTACAACCTTGGATTCTATGATCCATCCTTAGGAGAATCCGAATATCTAAAATTGACACCTATCTACTCATAAAACAAAATTCTTAATTACAAACTGACATCTAACTATCTTTTAGCAGTCCTAATACAAATAGGAGTGGAACTCCTAAAAAATGTTTCAACTATCTTATCTATGACTTAAATACATTCTTTGACAGCTGCAAATCCATATTTTTGACCTTTATGATGCCCCCCAACATTGTTGCAAACCCTACTGATTCATGACCTAACTGTCCTAAAAACAAGGAGACAGAGTTCCTCCTTTTTAGTCCTTAATCCCTTAATCCTTTATGCTTTTCTTCGAGTAGTTTTGCTGGAATTGATGATTGTTTCATATATGGGACATGTGTTTTTCCACCTGTGCAAAAGGAGAACCTTGAACAAATGGAGAAGGAGATGAAACATGACTACGCTAGGTAAAATATCGTTGAATGTTGAAGAGAAAGTTGGCATATATCTCTTTGATGTGGTTCCTTGGAATTGCCTTGGTTAAGTTTGTTTCTGCAAACTCTGGTTTCAAAAACACTTTACATGGTTCCATGTCAAATATGAAGTTTTTGAACCATCTATCTTGCCTCCTAGGAATATTTGTCACCAAAGCTATGATCTCAGGAGTAATTTACAAGTTTAGGATTCCAAACTTTGTGTTTGAGCCAATGAAATGTAGGGCAAACTCCTTTGTTACCTGAGTGTGTCCTCCCTGCAATTTTTCACAAAATTTCCAACATCCTATTTTCTTGAAGGCTTCCATTACTGATTTATCTCTGGCTAAGACCTCAGTACTTTCAGGCTTTGTTCTTAAAAAATGACCAGACATGTGCTTTTTCCTTTCTTCTGTCATATTTGCCTCTAAATTCCTGTAACAAATCAACCTCGCTTGAATTTCTGTTTATCAGTCTCTCTTGCCTATGATGGTCAGCCTCACTTGAATCATAGATGAGAGAAGCTTTGGTAAGAGATTACCATACGCTTATCATTTGAAAATGGTTTGTTTGAGTGTTTGCATGAAAACTGTAATAAGAAACCAGCTAGCCCTTTCGAATTTGAAATTACCTATCATGATGACCCCTACATTAGAAATGATGGATTTGGATGGTTGCATGCTTAAGACCTGACTCCTAGCTGATACCTAATAATGAAAAATTAACGGAATTTGAACAAATTGATGTTTTGACAAGACTGCATATGAATCCGTGCTTTCATAGCACACTTACTATTTTAGGGGAAAAGTGCTACGAAAAGAGCAGCGTTTTCGTAGCGCAAAACAGACCTTTTACACTGTTTGCATTACGAAAATGTGGTTTCGGGGCTAATTCCAATTTTTTTTCAAAATGGTTTAAGATATGAGTCCTAAACAGAATGTGAGACTTCTAAGACATGGAATAAGGTTGTTAAACTTTATTTGGATATGAAAATGAGACTTTTGAGACTCTTAACCCATCACCTACCCATTAAAACATAAAATGACTTGACACCTATCTAGGACCAATGACTAGGAACAATGTAAACTATTCAGGTTTAGAAAAAAAAACTTTTATGGTGATAACAGTGGCTCCACTTGGGATAGTGTACCCCTGTGGCACACTAAGAACCCGTAGCTCTAGTGCTGTCCAATTTTTGATAAAACAGAAAAAACTTTTATTTGATTTGACAAGCATCTTCTTCAAACTGTTTGGGCCTTCACCTCGGGCTTAAGCTTTCTGTTTCAGCTTGTCATTATTAGCAATAAAACTGACAAAGATGGAATATATACAATGTCATGAGTGATTGATAAAACTTCAACAAGTATAATGCTTTAGGAACCTGCCATTAATAGGCCCTCCAGCATATGATCCTCCATCAATTTCCTGCAATATATAAGTGTTGTTCCCATGAAAACCAACAATCTTAAAAGGACCCTTCCATAAATTCTCAAACTTACCATGCTTGCCCTTTTCCTCAATTTTGGCCTCCCATTTCAGCACTTTGTCTTGTATTTGGAAACTGTCTTCTTTAATCTTCTTGTCAAATGTATTTTTAATTTTGTTTTGAGCATGTTGATGGTTGTCATAGACTTCATTTCTCTTTTCTTGCAAAGCTATCAGCTGGTTTATCCTCCTCTAAATGGCATTTGGTTCCTCTTCAAGTCCTTGAATTAATTTCATGACCGGTACCTTAAGTGATGCCAAAAAAATAGCTTCAATACCATAAACTAATTCATATGGAGAAGTCCCAATTGATATTTTTGTACATATCCTATCAGCCCATAAGGTGTACTTCAGCTTTAAGTGCCAAGCTTTCTTGTCTCCTGCAATACCTTTTTGATGATTATTACAATGCTCTTATTTGATGATTCGACAAGACCATTTCCTTATGGATAGTATGTTGTAGAGTGTCCAAGAGTGATGTGGTATTGATGACAAAAATTAATCATTTTCTTAGACTTAAATTCTTGAGCATTATCTGTTATAATGTTCATGGGGTAGCCAAATCGAGACAATATATTATTCTCTAGAAAAGAAATAATTACATAATCATTAGCTTGCCTTGTTGGGATCACCTCTATCCATTTGGTGAAGTAGTCTTTTTATGTGAGAATCCAACAATGTTGTCCTGATGATGATGGATGTATCTCTCCAATAAAGTCTAACCCCCACTGCTGAAAAGGTGCTTCCACATAGATAGGAACCAAAGGTAGAGGTACAAGTTTTCTTCTTCCTTCAAAAATTTGGCATTCATGACATGCAACAATTCTTTTGTAAATGTATTTAAACATTGTTGGCCAAAAATATCCCGCTCTTAGAATCTCATTTGCTATAGCCTTCCAATAATGGTGTCTCCGCAATCACCTTTATGGAATTCTTCAATGACTTTTTCAACATCTTCTTTAAGTAAACAATTCTACAAATTCCTCCCGTATCTTTCCAAAACAGATTTTTGTCAAATATAAAATATCTCAAAGACTTCAGCTTAACAAACTTTGCTTTGGACTTTGTTAGATCAGCAGGAGCTTTGTGATGTTGTAAAACAAAAACAACATCCTTATACCAATCTGAAACAAGATATTTCTCATCGATTGGGACCAATTCTTCCTCATCATCAGAAATTTCTGATATTTTTGCATTTAGATTTATGTCAAGACAATCCAAGTTTGACTGAGTCATTAACTTCACCAATCCTTGTCCCTTCACTAATTTAGTTGGTTTGATGTTTATATCATATTCCAGCAATTTTGCGATCCATTTTCCCCTCTTACCATTGGGATCTGCCTGAGTTAGAATGTCTTTCACCACAGTACTTGGAACATATGCTACAATGTGAGAATGCAGAATGTAAATTATGAAATCTTTAATAGCTTTCACCAAAGCATAGGCCTATTTTTTTAGAATGTTTTTCTTTAGCTCAGCATTCGTCAATGTTCCACTGAAGAAAGAAATAGGTTGTTCAGTACCTTGCCTTCCTTTTCGTAGAAAAACTCCAGCAATTGTATTTTCGGAAGCAAATGTAAAAACCAAAAATTCTTTGGAAAAATATGGACTGATGAGTACCGGTGCTTGAGTGAGTGCCTTCTTGATTTGCTCAAAATAATTCTTTGCTTTAGTTGTCCATTTAATCTCAACTCCTTTCTTTAACATCCTTGTTATATCTTTAACAATCTCAGCAAAGTTAGGAATGAAGCGCCTAACAAAACTCACTTTCCCAAGAAATGATTGAATATCTTTCCTACTTCTTGGCAGATCTACTTTTTAAGTTGCATTAACTTTGTTAGGATCAACCCTAATTCCATCTTCAGAAATAATATGACCAAGTAATTTTCCTGTAGTTAAAGCAAATATGTTTTTACTAGGATTAAGAGAGAGACCAAACCTTCTACATTTCAGCAAAAAAATTTCTAGGTGTTTCAAAGGATCTTCTTCTTTCTTTGAAAAGATTGTTATATCATCAAGATAAACAACAATTGTCTTGTCCTTTTCTTCAGGAAAATCAATGTCCATTGCTCTTTGAAAAGTAGCTCCCCCACTCATGAGACCAAAAGGAATCTTGGCGTACATGAATGTGCCCCGTGGTGTTGTGAAGGTTGTTATCTCCTGATCATTCGGATGCATAAGAATTTGACTGTAATCTGAAAAACCATCAAGCATAGACATTCTTTGTGAACCAACAATATTTTGCAGAATTCAATCCATCTTGGGAAGAAGATAGTTGTCCTTTAGTGAAGCCTTGTTCAAATTTCTGAAGTCAATACAAATTTTGATTTCTCCACTCTTCTTTCTAACTGGTACCAAATTTCCAAGCCAATTTGAGAATCTGATTGGGACAATGATTTTAGCATCAAAAAGCTTCTTAATCTCCTTTTCAATCAATGGCATGAGAAGGGGATTAATTCTCCTCAACTTCTGTTTGAAAGGTTTCTCATTTTCTTTGATAGGAATAGTATGCTGAATAATGGAAGGATCATACTTTTTTAAATCAGCATAACTCCAAGCAAAAACATCAATAAACCTCTTCATCAGCTCAATATATTTGAATTTCATATCAGCTGAAAGAAACTTTGAAATTTTGATCATTTTAGGCAAAGCTAATGTACCAAGATTACAGCTTTCTACTTCCTCTTCATCAGCTTGTATCTTTGGTGATTTGAAAACATCATTCTGATCAAAAAGCTTCTCAAGGGGAATAAGACCCTTTGGTATTGAATTATTCGTTAATTGAAACACTTCAGAATTTTCTTTAGACTCAGCAAGCATGTTTTGTTGATCTACTTGAGTACTTTCAAATTATTGAACTGAGACTTCTGTGATCCATATCAAATTTTTATGAAGAATCTTCGGCGAAAATCACATAGAAAAACTTATGTCGACGTGTTTCGAACCTTCCAGTGCGGTTCATCATCAGGACAAGTTGAATGAGCAGATCTCATTTAGCACATTAAATAGACAGGGCAGAGAACTCAACGGCTAAAAAATAACAGCTAGAAAATGATAACGGTTAGTTTGACCGAGATAAAGGGAAATTAATAATAATAATAATAATATTATTAAAAATATTTTCTTTTAAAATAAAATTGATAATAAGTAAATCAACATTAATAATTTTAAATATGTTGAAAAAAATTAAAATGAATTAAATTATATAAAATGAATCACTTTTTAAAAATTTAATAGTTAGTTATACATATCAAACCTATTATTATTATTATTATTATTATTATTAATATTTTCTTTTAAAATTAAAATTACTAATAAGAAAATCAATAAATTCAAATATGTTGAAAAAATAAAATGAATTAAATTAAAATTACTTTTTATAAAAAAAAATATAGTTAGTTATAACGTCAAACATGGTAATATATATATATATATATATATTTCAAATTAATTTAAGGAACCAAAAGTATATTAGTTTTAAATTAAAATTAGATTAATTCCTCTTTCAGCTCAATAAAATTCTTCAAAAACTTGCCAATTGGTGATATTTTATGGTAAAGTTGGTCTATGACGAACTTCAATCTCATATTTCTCATAAGAATGAATAGGAATGATAAAAATACTTGCCGAAACAGCAAGAGAATCAGCAATGGAATTTTGGTCTCTAGTTTTGACAACAAAAGAATAAGCCTGAAAATTCTCCAACATGTCTAAAACTAAATTTATGTATGCTCTCATTCTTACATCCTTTGTTTGATAAACACCTTCAACTTGTCTAATAACCAATTCAGAATCTCCAAAAACAGAAATATTTTGAGCCTTCATTCTTATCAAAACATCTAGACCCAAAATCAAAGATTCATATTCAGCCATGTTGTTTGTGCAATCAAAATTCAGTTTGTAAAAGTAAAACTTACTCTCATCACTTGGATTTGTAATCCAAATCCCTGCTCTGTTAGAAAATTATATATTACGGAGCAATGGAACACATAAAATATTGCAGAAATATAAACACAGAAAACACACAAAACAAGAGAGACACAGATATATGTGGTTCACCCAGTTTGGGCTACGTCCACCCTGAACAGCCAGTCCTTCCTTTCTATTATCCAGCAAAATGAAGAGATACAACCTACAGCAAAACCGCTGTAATATCCTCTGTTTTCTCTCACAGTCTCACCTCTATGTTTCTCGCTCACCGAATACACATATATCACAGCCTCAAATACAATGCCCTCATATAAAGAGAGGGGTTTCCTTCTAGGGAAAAAAACCCTAAACTAAACATAAGTTCTACCGTCAGATCATCCGCCTAATGAACGGCCCAGATTGACTAGAAATTACTATACTTTTACAAGGCAATTTTACAGCTGTTTTTAGCTTCGGGGGCGCTGCCCCCGAAACCCCCCGCCAGGGGGGGGGACCCCCCACGGCAGCGATCATTTTACGGGCGGCGTTGCCGCCCCATTTTGAACTGGGGTCTAAAATGCCGGTACTATAGAAGATAATCAGGCTCCACACCCAACAATCTCCCACTTGGAGACTGATTGTAGCAACTCCACCACTGCTCCATTTGCTGGACAATGACTCCTCTTTGGACCTGCCTGTTTCTCATCTTCATCGTCATCCTTGAAGACCAACTGAAACTGAGCATATTCTCAGTTTCTCCCTGGTTACAACTTTTGTTAGCATATCTGCAGGGTTCTGGCTAGTGTGTATCTTTTCCAGCTTCAACTCTCCATCTTCCAACACTGATCGTATGAAATGGTACTTGAGCTGTATGTGTTTTGTCCTGGAATGAAATGCTGAGTTCTTTGCAAGATGAATGGCACTTTGACTATCACTGTATAACGTGCCCATATCATGCTCCTTACCCAATTCACCCATAAACCTTTGTAACCAAATCATTTCTTTACTAGCCTCTGTAGCAGCAACATACTCTGCTTCTGTTGTTGAGAGTGCAACAACACTTTGGATTTTTGAAACCCAACTGACAGCTGTTCCTTCGACAGTAAATACATATCCTGTAGTGCTCCTCCTATTATCTCTGTCACCTGCCATATCTGCATCAAAATATCCTTGTAGGGATATGTTGGAACCACCAAAGCATAATGCCTGATTTGTGGTACCTCTCAAATATCTGAGAATCCATTTCACTGCCATCCAATGTTCCTTTCTGGATTGTTCATGTACTTGCTTACAACTCCCACTGCATGTGCAATATCAGGCTTGTGCAGACCATTGCATACATTAAACTTCCAACTGCTGATGCATATGGAACTTTAGACATATAATCCATGTCTTCTTGGTCTTTGGGCACATTTCTTTGCTAAGTTTGAAATGGCTAGCAAAAGGTGTACTAACTGGTTTTGCATTTTGCATGTTAAATCTTTTCAACACCTTTTGTATGTACTCATTCTGAGACAATGTTTAATTTTCTATTTTTCCTGTCTCTAGTTATTCTCATACCAAGGATTTGTTTTGCAGCACCCAAATCTTCATTGCAAATGAATTTGCAATTTTCTTTTGAGCACATTTATTTCCTGCATGTTAGATCCTGCAACAAGCATGTCATCTACATACAATAACAATATAATATAGTGCCATCATTTTTCTTTTTCAGATAAACACAATGATCAGAGTGACATCTAGTATAACCTTGTTCAGACATAAACTTGTCCAATTTAGATACCACTGTCTTGGAGCCTGTTTTAAACCATACAAGCTCTTCTTCAACCTACACACAATTTCCCTTCCTTTCCTCATATCCTTGTGGAGCTGATTATATCTTCCTCAAATCCCCATGGAGAAAGGCTGTCTTTACATCTAACTGCTCAAGATGCAAATCTTCAGCTGCTACAAGACTTAAAATAGTTCTGATTGAAGTCATTTTAACAACAGGAGAAAATATTTCATCAAAATCAATACCTTTCTTCTGTGCAAACCCCTTCACCACAAGTCTAGCTTTGTACCTTTGCTTTCCTCCATCTTCTTCCTTCAGCCTGTAAACCCATTTATTCTTCAATGTAGTTTTTCCTGCAGGCAACCTGACTAAATCCCAAGTCTGGTTATGCATTAAGGAGTCCATCTCTTCTTCCATGGCTACCTCCCACTTCTTCTTGTTTTCAACCTGCATTGCTTCTTCATAACATTCAGGTTCACCGGAATCAGTCAACAATAAATAATATAATGAAGGAGAGTATCGTTCAGGAGGTCTACCTATCCTGGTAGATCTTCTAACACCACTTTCAGGTGTTTGGGGTGCCTGTTGCTGTTGTGGTGGTTGCTGTTGTTGTGGTTGTTGATTATTATTATTTTCAGGCACCTTTACTTTTTCAGTGATTTCATCAAGGACTGCGTATTCCTTGTTTTCCTTTTCCTGTTTCTTTTCCTGCAACTGATTCTTATACAAGACCTTTTCATTGAATATTACATCTTTGCTCCTAATGATTTTGTGATTTTCGTAATCATATAAGCGATAACCAAAATCATTAACACCATATCCAATAAAGGTACATTTCTTTGACTTTGCCTCAAGCTTTGTTCTATTTTCTTTATCAATATGGACAAAGGCCTCACAACCAAAAGGCTTTAAAATAGAGTAGTTTACCTTTTTACCTGTCCATGCTTCCTCTGGAACACCACCATCCAAGGAACTTGAAGGCCCTCTGTTTATTAGATAAACAGCAGTATCTACAGCATCTGCCCAAAACTGTAAAGGCAATCCTGCATGCAATCTCATGCACCTTGCACGCTCCATGATTGTTCTGTTCATCCTTTCTGACACACCATTTTCTTGTGGTGTTCTTGGAACTGTCTTCTCTCTACGAATTCCATGCTCTGAACAGTACCTATCAAACTCTTTGCTGCAATATTCACCTCCATTGTCTGATCTAAGACACTTCAATTTCTTTCCTGTCTCAATCTCAACCAAAGCTTTCCATTTCTTGAAAGTATCAAATACATCAGATTTATTCTTAATACAATAAATCCAAGTTTTTCTAGTTGCATCATCAATAAAAGTAACATAATAACGAGAGCCACCAAGAGATGATACCTGAGCAGGTCCCCATACGTCTGTATGCACAAGCTCTAATTTTTCGTTCTTCTTTTCTTTCCCAACTCTGAGAAATTTGACTCTCTTCTGTTTTCCATAAATGCAGTAATCACAGAAGTCCAAATCAACATTCTTCAAACCTGGCAACAAATTCCTTGAGTGAAGAATCTTCATCCCTTTTTCACTCATGTGTCTGAGCCTATGATGCCATAATGCTGCATCTGCTCCTTTGGAAGTCAAAGCATTAACAGAGTTAGAAATACCATTGCATAAATACAATGTACCAACCTTTTCACCTTTTGCTATTACCAGGGCTCCTTTTGTGACCTTCCAAGCTTTATCTGTGAAAGTTGTCACACAACCTTCACTGCCTAACTGCCCTGTTGAAATCAGATTTTTCTTTAGATCTGGAACATGCCTTACCTCCTTTAGTAGCCATTGGTTTCCATTCTGCTGTTTTACAAGAACCTTACCCATTCCAACAATTTTATAGGGTTTGTCATCACCCAGACGAACTTGTCCAAAATCTCCTTGAACATAGTCATAAAAGTATTTCTTTTCAGGTGTGGCATGGAATGAGGCCCCTGAATCTACCACCCAGGAATCAATAATATTTTCGAAAGAAATAATCAAAGCATCTTGTAACACCTCACCTGTCACATTTGCTTCATGATTGTTTTCTTGCTGTGCATCTCCTTCTTTTCCCTTCCGAGATCTACAGTCTTTCTTTAGGTGTCCTTTCTTTCCACATTTCCAGCACACTATCCCCGATCTGGACTTGGATCTGCCTTTCCTTGATTTACTGCGATATCCTGAGCTCTTTCCTCTTTCCATTTTTCTTCCTCTAGACTCTGCACTCAAAGAATTTCCCGATGTCTCACCGGAGCTTTTCCGTCGCATTTCCTCGCTAAGGATAGCATCGACAACATCATCAAACTTTAAAGTACTAGATCCAGAAACGGAGTTACTAATGGCCATTACCAAACCATTCCAACTTTCTGGTAATGAGCACAAGAATAACAGAGCTCTAACTTCATCATCAAAGTTTACCCCTACAAAACTTAACTGGCTTGTAACTGTATTAAAATCATTTAAATGGTTTGCAACAGATCCACCTTCCGACATATTCATATTAAATAACCGTTTCATAAGAAATACCTTGTTTGAGGCCGAGGGTTTTTCATATAGTTTCGACAACGTCTGCATCAAACCCTCTGTCGTGGTTTCCTTCGAAATGTTGAAGGCGACTGACGCAGCAAGACACAGCCGTATTGTTCCGAGTGCCTTTCTATCGAGAAGGTTCCATTCTTCGTCTTTCATACCCGTCGGCATCTTTGTTTTTCCGCCCAATGGTAGGTATAGATCTTTCTGATACAGATAATCTTCCATCTGCATCTTCCACAGCGAGAAGTTTTGGCCGTTAAATTTCTCGACCCTAAACTTACCATCTTCCGCCATTGCTCCCACTCAAACCAGGAACCCTTCTTTCCTGCGAGTTTATCAGCCAAATAGACCTTCGGCTCTGATACCAGTTGTTAGAAAATTATATATTACGGAGCAATGGAACACATAAAATATTGCAGAAATATAAACACAGAAAACGCACAAAACAAGAGAGACATAGATATATGTGGTTCACCCAGTTTGGGCTACGTCCACCCCGAACAGCCAGTCCTTCCTTTCTATTATCCAGCAAAATGAAGAGATACAACCTACAACAAAACCGCTGTAATATCTTCTGTTTTCTCTCACAGTCTCACCTCTATGTTTCTCGCTCACTGAATACACATATATCACAGCCTCAAATACAATGCCCTCATATAAAGAGAGGGGTTGCCTTCTAGGGCAAAAAACCCTAAACTAAACATAAGTTCTACCGTCAGATCATCCGCCTAATGAACGGCCCAGATTGACTAGAAATTACTATACTTTTACAAGGCAATTTTACAGCTGTTTTTAGCTTCGGGGGCGCTGCCCCCGAAACCCCCCGCCAGGGGGGGGGACCCCCCACGGCAGCGATCATTTTACGGGCGGCGTTGCCGCCCCATTTTGAACTGGGGTCTAAAATGCCGGTACTATAGAAGATAATCAGGCTCCACACCCAACATGCTCTTGCCCCTTCTTTTCCTGTTGATCCATCGAAGTACAATGACCACCATCCCTCCATCTCTTTGTCATTTACTTGCTGATTTTCTGAGTGCTGATTTTTTGCTCTCATTTCTTCCTCAACACTATCAGCTGACTCATTGAAAAGAATGGCAGATCCAAGTTCAATATCGAATGCATAAATAGGAAAATTTTGAGGTTTATCTTTGCTACTTACCATATAATCCATTCTAGTCTCCTGATACAATCTCCTTTGTTCACCAAAAACAAGAATTGTGGCATAAAGGTCCATCTGCATTGTGCCTTTGATTTTTGCTGCCCAATATCTTGATAATAACATCCCAAACTTTAGCGGAATATCAACCACAACAATGTCCATAACAACAGTGTTTGCTAAGATTTGTATTAGACCAACAACAACATCTTTGATTAGACCAATACATTGAACCCTTTTTGAGTCAAAAGAAAATAAATCCTTATAAGGTCTTGTTATTTGTAACCTCATCCTTTCCATAATTTCTTTGGGCATAAGATTAAGAGAAGCCCCTAAATCTAAAATAGCATTATGTAAAGTCATATCATGAATACTAATGCTTACATAGAAAGGAGGAAACTCTTCATTCCGATCATATTCTAACCTTGGACCCAAATATATAGTAGGATTATCTTCTTGGACATTTAAAGTATCAGGAGCTCCTGGTTGTGAATTCAACATCTTAACAATCTTGCTTCTTGAGAATCTCACTAAAAGGGATTGATATTTTAATCTTTGAAATTTAATTCTTAAGGTTGAAATCAAGAACAGAATTTTCAGCTTCTTTGATAAGAGGAGGAATTTGAGTGTCTTTCTTACCAAGCAGAGTTCCTTTCTTACCTTCAGCAATCTTTGGGGTAACATTTTTAGCTTCAGCAACCTTTGGAGCATCTTTCTTAGGCTGCGCTTTGTTTGCAGTAATAGGCACATTTCTATTTCTAAGATTATATTGTTTTTGCATTTCAAAGATGGCATGTTGATACCCTTTAAAATAATCCGAAGGTTCTTCTTCTTGATTGACTAAATCTAACTCATCATGCTCTTCTTTAGTCAAGAAAATTCCTGACATCTCTTCGTCAAGACAATGGATAGATTCTTCAGGAATTTCAGGATCATCTTCTTCATCAACCAAATTCTGCTGAAAAGGAGGTCTCACTAGAGGATTGTTGAGTGATAAAAGGTGTCTTTATAACTCCTATTTATCTTCACATTCATTATCAATCCAAGTACGATTTTTTATCTCAAGAGTGTACTCAGTCTGAGGCGGTCACTTGCTCAAGAGTAATGTTTTGCAGTATAGGGCTTTAAAATGCAAAGATAAATGAATGCTGGAAACAAAATCTAATTGGAACAGCAAGAAACTGAAATGTTCTGAACTAATTCATTCACTCAAACAATCATCAGTCGAGGACTCAGTAATGATAACTCTCTCCCCTGTAAATTGATGCAAATGAAAATCAATCATAGGCAAGATCTCCAATCTGAGAACTTAGACAGTGGTAGTCAGTGTCCTTTACAGTTGTTGATATTTCAATTCACACTAAAGCAAATAACTAGAAATGGCAATTCAATTTGAAATGCTCACTAAAACACACTTGCTGCAATATCAGTTAAAAGGTGAAATCAAATCCTTGCAGAAAAGAACAGCGACTAAGTATATTGAAAAACTAAACAACAAAGCTTAACTTTAGTGGAAATGAATTGAACAGCAAAGCTCATCTTACAGAAATGAAATATTAATGGAAAGGAATAGTAATACTAAATTATTGAATATGAACAACAACGCTAAATGGAAATGAACCACAAAGCTAAATGAACAACAATACTAAATGAACAGAACTATGAAATTAATAGAAATGAGCAGCAATACTAAATAAGCAGCAACTTGTAATGCACGGAAGAATCTGAAGTGAACAACGAAGCTTTATAACCAAAATGAACAGCATAACAATTTAAGTTGTAGTGAATAATAATCTTGTTATGATGGAAGAAAATGGCAACGCGATTCAATTGCAGAAGGTAATCATTAAACAAACCACACTTGCAGAAATTAGAAAGACATAATACAGAGCAGCAGCTTAATGCACCCGAGGTTGGGCCCTTAGCCGCTAGCGAATGCTGCTGGGCTACTTCAGATAAGGCGAATGAACAACAACCTCCAATTTATATATTAATCATTGAACTTGAGTGAAATTACAATATGATCTCGTTCTCTTGGCACCACAAGTTTGTAAATCAGAATTACAATTTGAAATAATAGAGATCCATCCCATTTCCTCCTACTCTATCCTATCCTATCTCTAATCTACTAACCCATTTAATTCTCTCTCTAATCATCCATCATGAATCCTCTATCCCTTTCTCTGATCTATGTTTTCATTTAAATACAGAGAGAGCAGAGGGCAGTTACAACAGAGATGATTACAATATGATTCTCATTACAAAATTAGATTGATCACAACAAATTGATAAACAAGATCCTATCTGAAATATCTCTTCATCAATCATTCAACAGGAACAGGTCAAATTTGGCATTGCAGCTGAGATATTTTGGAAAACGGCCAAAACAGTGAATCTGAGAAAAATGTCTTCAGAGAACCTTCTGTTTCTTTTAGTACGAGCCGAATTTGGGAAAACAACTAGTTACAAAACTAATTTGGTCCGTTTTGGACAAAACCCATGTTTCGAATTTTCTAGATTCTTCTCCATTTGCCAAAAACGTCCAATGCAAAATTGTCACTTCTTATTCCAGCGAATTTCTGAGTTGGCACATTTAATGATGAGCTGGAGATCAAATCTTCAATTTGGAAAATATCTTGGAGGCTTAAATGGTGAACAAATTTATTAATAAACCATCATTAGTAAAAACATGCATAATAATCAATTTATTTAAAAATAAAGGAGAAGAAATAATATTTATCCATAAGAGCATAAATCATTATAAGATGGAATTATATGATAAACCATGATAAATTACATGATAAAGAAGATTAGAAATGGATGAAATAGGTGTTAAAAAGTGATAATAATAATGACATATTAACGACCTGTTGAGGGCCCCGAAGTCGGGTCAACAACAAGGGGGATACCCACCCGGTCCGGAACCTGGTTGGCGGCTCCTTGCCCGTTTGGAGTAGCGGGTCCGACTGGGGATAACGGGACCAGCTTCCCGATGCATGGGATGTGTATGTGTGTGTGTATGGAATTTTGGTTAGGTTACTTCTAAGAAACGTTCTAAAACTACTGTAAATCTATCTTGCAAACTTGAATCTAAATTACTATAATCAAATGAAAAACAACACACAGAATTTACATTAACCCGGGATGTTTCTTTTGTTATGCGATCTAGAAAGATTTCTAACAGCAGCTGGTAATAAAGATCATTCAACTGATATCAGAATATAAATCAATAAAGATAAACCATTCTGCATAAGAAGTTAGGCAGAGCGGTTGTGAACAGCACATCGCATAATCAAATCATTCGCATATTAAGCATGAATAGATAAATCCACCGTACAGAAGTGCCAAATGATAACTTATATATTCATACATTAGCATGCAAACAATATCAGCTGTATATCGCTTTAAGAATACAAGCAGAAATTAATCAAGAGATAAAAGTACCATTAATGACTAATTCTTACTCATAGACTTCAAACAATAACGATCTACCTCTACTTGCTTCTAACGTCTACCAAGAGTACAGAAGTGCAACATCAGTAGCAGACATAAAAATGCAAACATAAATAAATCACGATCCTTCCATTCATCAAAACCTCCTCTGAGGGTGCAGAAGTGCATGTTCTGAGGACAAGTTTTTGACAAATTTCTGGACCCTTCTCCAAAAACCATGAGAAGGGTTAAATACTACTAACTAATCAATCTTAATTACATGAAATTAGGGAATCGGCTTCAAATGACCGCCCTTTTACTAAAAGCAACTTTATTTCTAAACTTAAAATCTAATTTCTGACCGTTTCTGTATATTCTCTTTAGTGCTGTCAACAGTGCAACGTTTTCCTGGGAAGAGTCGGCTGGCCGCTTTCTTCTTTCGCTCTGGAGATAAAAGTGGAAATAACAGGAGCTGGCACTTCCTTCCGGCAGACCAAAAGATATTTTCGAAAACCTTTCTCTAGCTGGGTGTATTCGCCACGTGTATACTTAGCATAACCCAGGTTCTTCTCGAACTGATTTTGCTGTTGCTGTTTTCAGTTTTCGGTCGTGCGAATGACTGAGTGGGTTAGGAGTCGTGCTGTATGGACATCCCCCTGTTTTAAGAATTGTTTCCGTTCTTTGTTCCAGGTTTTCCTGAAGCGTCTTCCTTCTCATGCGCTTCTTTCTCTGCTTTACCAAGTCTGAGCTTCAGGATCTTTTCTGAACACGTTGCTTTTGTGCGCCTTTGACTCTGAGTCCTGAATAGTCTAATGTCATCAGTGCCGGTTGGCTGATAGTCTGGAATCTGCGGTTCTGCTGCATGCGGCATCCGTTTGCGGAGGCATTCTCTCTTTACTATCTGATTGGCGCTTTCCTCTTTCCCTCAAATGTTTCCTGCATATAAACTTATATTAGTTGCGTGTCTTGCAGTCTACGCAAAGAAGAAGGGAAATGAAAAGATTTGACGTGAAAGTATTAATCTCTAATGAATGCATAACCCTGACATTCATCATGACTTGACTCTTCGATAAATGTAATGCAATCATTCCTAGATACTCAAGCATGCGGTCATTAAATTCCTTCAAGGCGTGCACTTAATCCTGGGTTTATCGTGTGATAAGTCTTTTCAGATCGCAGATCGCAAATCGCTGCCATCGCAGATCGCAAATCGCAGATATCGCAAATTTTGTTTAATGGTTATGCCGTATAGCGCGATGCTTGCGATTTGCGATATCGCATATCGGCGATCGACATTTCTCGAAGGTCTTCTTTTAAAGGGGCGTGTGTGATGTATGCGACGCGATGAACTTCACATCGCTCCTTCGCAGTCTTGCTTTTCACCCTCGAGCAATGCTTCGGCCTTTCTTTGCGATGTGATTTAAGCCTTAGGGAGAGAAATACAAAAACTTTAGAGAAATATTTTTTGGGATTTTTGTTCAGGGTCCCCTCTTTGCTTGACGTTATTGCTAATGTCAAGTGAAGAAGGGGGGTTGTTGGTGACCACAACACGACCCAACAAGGATCAGGCTGTTGGTTTCTATTTTCTCTTGGTCTTTGTTGGTTTTGAGGTTTCCTGAATTGAGGATTTCTAAATTGAGGTTCATGTTGCACAGGAGGAGCAGAAGTGTTTCCAAGAGCTAACCTATCCATCAACTTCTCCATGGTTTTCATCATTCAGTCATATTTATCTTCAGAAGTTGAAGAGGAAGGTTTCCCTTCTTCTTTCAATTTAGTTTTTCCCATTTTTGACTTTTTAACAGTTATCATGTTTACCTCTACCTTTACTGCATCACTTTGCATTTCAGCAAGTGTAGGTGATTCTCTTTCTCTCAACAAGATAGAAAAGTCATAATCAAATGCTTCAGCATATCTCATTTGTGCTAAGGCTTCCGGAGGTTTCAAACGAGCTGGAATTGAGTCAAAAACTTTATTAAATCTTTTTGAAAAGTTTTGAACAGATTCATCAGGTGCCCTTCTAAGATTGTTATATTCAGTAACTTCAAACTCATCCCAATTTTGAATGCTTCCCTGTGAAAGAGCTTTAAACCATTTTCTAAATTCACCAATAAAACTCTGTGCAAACAGTCTCAACTTCACATCTTCTTCATCAACTTATTCTCTGGCAACAAAATCATTAAATTTGTCTACATGTTCTTCTGCTGTATTTTCTTCATCACTACCCCAAGTAGGGATCCTAGCAGCGTATTTACTAGGAAGGTCATGCAAAATAGTAGGGATTACAAGTGGTGCATACTTAGCAGGTGCAGTCATGATTAAAGGATGAACAGTAGTTTTAGGAATGGCAGAAACAGAAGATGAAGAACTGATATGAGGAGGAGTATTTGGATCAACAGTAGTTTTAGGAATAACAGAAATAGAAGATGAAGAAATGATATGAGGAGGACTACTTGGTTTCTGTAAGCCACTAACAATTGAGCTCCAATTTGGAAGGTGTAAACCAACTTTAGAGTTCAGCAAGACTTCGAAACGGTCAAGTTCTTTCAATTTATCTAGAGACTCTTTTTCTAACAATAGCTCAGAGGTAACAACTTTCCAAAATTCTTCTTTGTCTTCTTGTGTTACTAAGGCTGAAGTGTCAATTCCTCTCTTTTGCAGGTCCAAGATAATATCAATGAGTTCCTTTTCACTTTCTGATCTAAACAACACTTCATGAATTTTATCATCAACTTTTTTGTCTTTAGGACTTCTTAATATTTCAGAGAGCAAAGATTTCGAATGAGATGGAGTACCTGATATTTCTAAAATTCTTCGACTGCCTCTTGAAACAGTGTTTAGATTGTCCACAATGGTATGTGGATTAGGATTGGGATTGCTCTGCATGTGTCTTCTTCTCGAAGCTACCTTTAAACTTTTGAAATGTATGGAGTCACCAAGGTAGATTACAGCCTCGAAAAACTTTCTAAGATCCTGCTACCTTTAGAAGTTCAGCTTCTTTATTTCGGGAATGAGTAATCTTCAGGCTCCCGGTAGACAAACCAAAATGTTATCACAAAACCTAACCCTGATAGTCTACTTATCAAGTAGACTTTGAGTAACTCTTTCAAACCAATCTTTTGGTTGAGGCTTAGCCTCCTCAACCTGAGAGGGCTCTCTCAATAGGTTTAAGATTTTTTTATTAATGATTAGATGGCTAACTCTAGAAATAAAATGGACAAAAATATATAACTGGTTGAATCAAATATTAGAAAACATCTATTGGGCTATGGAGTCAAGATAGTCTGCAATAAAACATCATAATCAGCAAAACATGGAAGTCAAGGCACTTGGAGTTTAGTTTTATAAGTGAAATAGTAACACAGTGAATAAAGACAATTTACAAGCATGTGAAGGAAGTTAGAGAATTTTCCAATGAATTCTAAGTAACACATGCTCATACCACTGCAAATAAGTAATTGAAAAAGGCCATAGAAATATCAAACACATAAACCCCCTAATCTTGAGTATAAACTAAATCTGTAATTTTAAAAACACACACAATCTGCTACAATAACACAGCTTCTTTTGCTAATAAAAATGCCAACCCTGATAAATTCGACCGCATGCTTCATATAGAGTTTTTACAACCTTGGATTCTATGATCCATCCTTAGGAGAATTCGAATTTCTAAAATTGACACCTATCTACTCATAAAACAAACTTCTTAATTACAAACTGACAACTAACTGTCTTTTAGGAGTCCTAATACAAATAGGAGTGAAACTCCTAAAACATGTTTCAATAACCTTATCTATGACTTAAATATATTCTTTGACAGATGCTAATCCATATTTTTGACCTTTATGATGCCTCCAACACTTTTTCAAACCCTACTGATTCATGACCTAACTGTCCTAAAAACAAGGAGACAGTGTTCCTCCTTTTTAGTCCTTAATCCCTTAATCCTTTATGCTTATCTTCGAGTAGTTTTGCTGGCATTGATGATTGTTTCATATATGGGACATGTGTTTTTCCACTTGTGCAAAAGGATAACCTCGAACAAATGGAGAAGGAGATGAAACATGACTGCGCTACGAAAATAGCCTGTTTTCATAGCGCAAATTTTATATCACTGTAAGTAAGATGCTTCTTTGAACCATTCTTTCTACATCTCTGCAATCTGAACTTCATCTATGACCTTCATATGTCTACTAGCAACATTAAAACTTGAAACTTATCAGACCTTACCTCCAAAATACATATATAAAGTGCTAAAGTTCACCTTCAGCAGTTTCGTAGCGCACTACAAAATTGTTGTGTATGCTCTTTTTTCAACACAGTTTTCATTGTTGTTGTAGCCTCTCTTCATATTTTTTTAACTATGTTTCTAGGTCTTCAACATATCTCTTCAATCTCCTGTTAGCATCTCTCAACTGAACATTCATTATCCTTACAAATCTGGCTTCTTTAATTGCAGGTACAATCCAAGTAAAGCATCGAGCTTCATTGCTGACTATTTCTGGTTTGGAAACTTTTTCAACTTCCTAGAGAGCATTTATCCTCTTGAAATCTGTCTTCACAATGGCATGCCTTCTTTTTCTCCTCCTTAGTCTAGCAATTTCATTATTAGCTACTCTTAACCTTTATTCTATTTCTTCATAACTGGTTTTTCCTGTTTGAGTGGAAAAAACTGTTTTTGTCACCTTCAGGTATTTGTGATGAAAGGTCTATCAACTCTTCCTGAACAATGGAAGCTTCATCTATTTTCCCTAACTCAATATTGGACTCTTTCATATTTTTAGATTGCATGGTTAAAGGCTTTCTGGGCTTGAACACAAATGCTATAACCTCATCCTCAAATTCCAATTTCTTAGAAGATTTCATCTTCCTCGATTTTCCTTTATCAGATTTTATGAAATCCGCCTTCACCAAAGGGGATTATTCAATATAAATGGCTTGTAAAATGTCATTTAAATTACCTTTTAAGCCTGGACTTCTTGTGGGATCACTGATTTACCCTTATCCTTTGCAATTTGAATTCTAGTCGATCTCCTTTGAACTGGTTTATTAGCTCGTTGTTCTTTTGTCATTTCTTTAACTTCAACTATCTTTTCCTTTGTAGATTGAGGAGTCTCAAGACTAACCACTGATGCTTTACTCACTTGATCTTTCACCTGCTTTCTAGGTTTCATCTTAACAAATATTTTTGACCTGGTCATTACAGGCTTACTGATTTCTGCTGGTGTAGTTTCTTTAGCCTTAGGGTTAATGCCCATATCTTGATTTTCCATTCCAAAACCACATAAAAACAAAAATGAAGACCATTATTTGTTTATCCTTTTGAGTTCATGTAAAACTATCAGTTTCATTAGACCATGATGAAAAAGGGAGGTTTCATATCCTTGAGACTTCATTTTCACTTTCTCTGCCATCTTAGTTATAATTTGATACAAGAAGAAAGGAAAATCTAAAGAAATCATACCAGTAAAATGCAACAAGAGTTTAAAATTATATGAATATACTTTATGATATCTTCCCTCATAGGTAAAATACCGTTGAATGTTGAAGAGCAAGTTAGCATAGATCTCTTTGATGTAGTTCCTTGGAATTGCCTTGGTTAAGTTTGTTTTTGCAAACTCTGGCTTCAAAAACATGTTACATGGTTCCATGTCAAATTTGAAGTTTTTGAACCATCTACCTTGCCCCCTAGGAATCTCTATCACCAAAGTTATGATCTCAAGAGTAATTTGCAAGTTTAAGATTCCAACCATTGTGTTTGAGCAGGCGGAATGTAGGGAAAACTCCTTTGTCACCTGAGTGTGTCCTCCCTGCAATTTTTCACAAAATTTCCAACATCCTATTTTCTTGAAGGCTTCCATTACTAATTTATCTCTGGCTAAGACCTCGGTGCTTTTAGGCTTTGTTCTTAAACAATGACCAGACCTGTGATTTTTCCTTTCTTCTGACATCTTTGCCTCTGAATTCCTGTAACAAATCAGCCTCGCTTGAATTTCTGTTTATTACCCTCGCTTGCTTATGATGGTCAACCTCACTTGAATCATAGATGAGAGAAGCTTTGTAAGAGATTACCATACACTTATCATTCGAAAACGGTTTGTTTGAGTGTTTGCATGCAAACTGCAATAAGAAACTAGCCAGCCCTTCCGAATTTGAAATTACCTATCATGATGACCCCTACATTTGAAATGATGGATTTGGATGGTTGCATGCTTAAGAACTGACTCCTAGCTGATACCTAATAATGAAAAATTAACAGAATTTGAACGAATTGATGTTTTTACAAGACTACCTATGAATCTGCGCTTTCGTAGCATGCTTACTATTTTTGGGGAAAAGTGCTACGAAAAGAGTAGCATTTTCATAGTGCAAAACAGACCTTTTATACTGTCTGCGCTACGAAAATGTGGTTTTGGGGCTAATTCCAAAAAAAATTCAAAATGGTTTAAGATATGAGTTCTAAACAAAATGTGAGACTTCTAAGACATGGAATAAGGTTGTTAAACTTTATTTGGATATGAAAATGAGACTTTTGAGACTCTTAACCCATCACCTACCCATTAAAACATAAAATGACTTGACACCTATCTAGGACCAATGATTAGGAACAATGTAAACTATTTAGTTTTAGAAAAAAAAAACTTTTCTGGTGATAACACCAGTGATGAAGCAGGTAAACTAATCAAAGCTCTGCAGGATATGTCCATCCAGACAAATAAAATAAATACACTTAAAGAACAAATAAAATGTCTAGAGGATGAAAATAAGCTAGTTCAAATCATGCATAAGAATGAAACACAGAAGTCAAACAGATTGAATGAAAGGTTACAAAAGTTAGAGAAAGAATTAACACTCAAAGAACCTTTAGCCCAAGCAAAGCAACATTTTTGGGCCAATATCATTAATTCAGTTAATGATATTTGGCCTTCTATACAGGTGATATTTGAGCAGAATGATTTGGTCAAAGAGGCTGGTGAGGTAATTCAAAGGTTAAGAGTCGAACTTGGAAATAAGCTAGAAGAAGCCTCAAGAATAATCCAGTTCCTTAATTCAAAAACAAGTATGAATTGCAGGACCCTGAAATAACTGACAGAACAGAAACCATACTAGAAGTAAAGAAAGTAATCACCAAAAGGAATCTGATGATATAGCTTGAGGAGAAATGCCAAACAATGGAGCTAGCAATAGCTAGGTTCATGGTCAAATTTGATGTTTTGAGGTAGAAATGTTTGCCTAATCCATTGGTGATTAATGATAGGTTGATGAAACATGAAGATTATGACAAGAAAATCAGAGAAGTGGCCAAAGAAGAGTGCAAAAATTCCTCCATGAAAGGAATTCCTATAGGAAAAGTGCTTTATCAGACTTTTGAGAACCTCTTATAACTCTAGCATGAGGTAAAACATCTCTTTATAAACAAGCCTACTTTCGTAAAGTATGTAGAAACTAATGAAATCTATAGAAGAATGGTAAAAATCAAATTACGAGATGAAGAGGCTTGGGATAAACTCAATGAGTTACTTTGAAAAGTAAAAGTAAAACAGGTTAAAACAAAAACAGAGCAATCAAAGATCGAAGTAAAGCAGTAACAGAGTATAAGGAGCATCAGATGACAAGGCAGAGTAAAGGGACAACTAGCATAAAGCAAAACAACAAAAGAGATAAAGCAGCAAAATATCAGTGAAAGAAAACAACAAATCCAAATAAACAAGGACAACTTGCATTAGTTAGATAGATGTCTCTATCTTCTTGTATGAAGATATTTCATTTTCCATGAATAATTCCTAAATCAGTGTTAGGATATTTTGTAATAGTTTTTGTATAAATACTTCACAATTCAAAGTATTGAGGTGGATTTATGAATATGGTTGTAGCTGACTGATCTATTACCTAAGGGTTATTGTACCAAAATTCTAGTTGACAGACAGGACAAGTTATAAAGAAACTTCTTTACAAGATTCATGTGTTGAGCTATCTCAGTGAAGTACAAATTTCATTTGTTCATGTTCTTTTCTAAGTATTCCATAAATTCATATGTGTTCTAATTATAAAAGTTATAACAGGGATGTTATTACAAAATTTGCTTAAATATTACACTCTTCTTTTACTGTTATACTTTTCTATGTTTTCTTCTGATATATGGTTTAGAGAACTCTTAATTTCCCTCTGATCCCGATTGATTCTCTTCATCCTTCTTCATTGTTTGGTTTAAGGAATTCTTAGTTGCTCCTTGATCCCGATTGAAAAGTCATTTCACCATCCAGCCTTAAGATCTGTGATTGCTCACCTATCTTGCCCTGTAACATTTTCTCTATAATTTGTTGTTGTTATGTTTTCAAAGCCTTATTGACTCCATAGCCCAATGGAAAATGGAAAAGCACCTATTCCTATAAGTCACTAATTCCACCAACACAATCAAAATCAACCCAATTAAGCATACATAACTAGCCTTAAAACCATTAAAATAAACAAAGTTAAATCATATAGAGAGAGCCCTATCTGATTTTAGGAAGGCTAGATCCTAAGCTCCAAAGTAGGTTTGTAAGTTTCCTCTGATATTTATTTTTAACACATTGAACAACCCTTGGAAATTTTGGAGTGCTAACAATTAGAACTAGTTGCTATCCTTTTATACAACTCGTTCTTCTAGGTGGAGTCATCTTTATGCTCCTTTTTTACTCTCGAAAAATGAAAAAAACGTCAAGTACTTGTCATTTGAAATTCGTAAAAGTAAATGAATTGATGTCATCTCAGTATACGTTTACCCCTTTTTCAGGTTGTGTTCGAATATTTACGAAAAAGGAACACCTTGATCAACTTGGTCAAGAGGTTCTATTGAATATTTTTTTCTACCTTTTCTGGTTCGAGAGACAATTTACGAAAAAGGACCTGATGGAGTTTTCCTTTTTGTCTCTTTTTCAAACTCTCTAAATATGAAAAAGACACCGAGTTACTCTTCTGTTGGACACGTAACAATTAAAACAACGAAATACTTGTCACTATGACAAGACTGTGTTTCTCCTTCCTAGGACTCGTAAAAATTACTAGGATGGATTCATCTGAAGGGTGAACTTATACGACAATCATATGGTATCCCCTTCAAGCTTGTGATAAAAATAATTGGGGTACTCATTAGAAATAGTCGGGAAACATTAAAGTGAAACATCTCTTGTATAGGCAGCATGTTGCTCTTGAACATGACACTCATTCATGTCTCGTGTCAGGTTTGGGATATCTTTGCTTAGTCACTTTTCTTTACGGGTTTGGGTGATCCTTTTTTCCTCTCATTTGACTATTATATTTTGTCATCATGAACCATGGTCCTATGTTGAGTCCAATGCTGCCACACTCCGGAGTCATGTCGCTGATATGTTCAAGAGAAGTCCTATCTACAGTTTATGACCTATACATTGTCTAACCTTTTTTTATAGTCTTGATCATACTCATTCATTTCACTTTATTCTTTGTTTCATGTCGATGATGGGGGAATCATCATGGCCCTCCTTTGATGAGTCATTTCCTATCGACTTCAGCTCATGATCCGGGAAGATGACTTAGAAACTCCCTTTCAGTACCTGTTGTGGCTAGCAACAACCCCCCTTCTTATTTTAGTTTTATTACTAATACTAAATAAGTGGGGACCCTTCATCTAAAAAAATAAAAATAAATTAGAACTTGTATTCCCTTTTGAATAAATCTTACTATCATAAACTTAGGAGAATACCCGCAAAAATCCAAAAGGACTTAAGTTTTATGATAAGTTCGAACAAAATTTTTCTCTCAATAATAAAGAATCGCATCGCAAAAAGGTAATGGATGACACCATATAAGCAAACTCCTAAGATTGCGAAATCGTGATGTGAGATCGCACATTGAAGAAGCTCATCGCACGTCGCAGTTTTCATATGCCTCAAGTATCACTTAAGGTGAAATACCTCAAACTGGCGATATGCGATAACGCATCTCGCAAATCGCATTTCGCAGAAACATAGGGTAATAGATGATTGTCAAACATAACAGATTAGTGATATTGCAAAGAAAATCGCAAAATTGCTTTATCGCAGATCTGCAAGGCACATCGTTCAAAAAGGTTTTTCGTAATTTGATGTCAAGTTATGCGCATTAATGCTAATTTAATAAGTTAGTTGATGATCATTAATGAGATAAGGTTTCGATCTGATCGAAAGTTCATTTCATGTAGGGTGGTATATTTTATATGATTTCAGCATTTAAAACTTTCCCGTCACCTTATTTATTATCATTACTCTTTCCTTATTTGTAAATTGTAGGAGCAGAAAGCAGAAAGATATACGTAGCAATGTTTAGAATATAATGGGAAAGAAGGAAGAAGATCTGATTTTTGAGGTCATCTAAAAAAACGCACAAGAGGCGAAAACTGGCACCAAGGAAGCCCGGATCGAGAAACAAAGGTAGTTTCTGATGCGCGATTAGTGTTTAGCGCTAATCGTGCATCGCTGGGCAAAACCCCTTGAGAAGGAAAGCCTTTGAGCACTCAGTCACCTGAAAGCCCGAAAAATTATAGGAAAAAGTGCTAAAGGCTAAAAGGCAAAACTTGAAGCCCCAGAAACCAGTAAAATTATCAGGGATATCCTTAAGTAGTATGAAAATTCCTGATCAAATTCACAGCATCCACAGACCAACTGGAGACAAAAGGCTGAAGAAAGAGCAGATTCCATCAAGAGGTTAAGCAAGTTGAATTGGGATTCTTACTAGAAATACTTGGTTAAACCACATAGTCAATGCATGACTCTCAAATGTCTCACTAATTCTACCGAGAAGATAGCGCCAGCACTTTCCGATTCTGTTTTTGCAGGGCAACTAAAGTCAGAGGTCGGCCAACCAACTCTCCTCAAGCTGATGCTGAATGCTTGCGACCACAGAGAACAGATACATAGATAGTAATTTCCAGATTTAGTTTTAGTTTTAGTTTTGCCTTAGATGAGGACGGTCATTTAAACCTCCTATATTTTTGTAATAAACTATTTTTAGAATTTAGCTAGTAGTATTTCAACCCTTCTCATGCATTTAGATAAGGGTCTTGAAATTTGTCAAAAACGTTTCCTCAGAACATGCACCTTTGCACCCTCGGAGGAGGTTTTGATGAATGAATGGAAAAAGATTTATTGATATCTGTGTTTAATATCTGCTACTGAAATGTACTTTTGTACTCTTAGTAGATGTTGAATTAAGAAGAGATAAATCATTATTGTTGAAGCTCATGAGTAGAACTTGTTATCAATGGTACTTTTATCTCTTAACGATTTCTGCTTATGTGTTTAAGTGATATTTATGTTCAGTTATTTATATATGAATGATTAAATGTTTGAGTTATCATTTGGCACTTTTGTACGGTGATGGCTATTCTGTTTATGCTTAATATATGAATGACTTATTATGCGATATGCTTCCCACAATTGTTTCGGCTAACTTTTTATACAAAAAGGTTCATCTTTATTGAATTCTTTTCTCATAGTGATTGAATGATCTTTATTACCAATTGTTGTTATAAATTATTTTAGATCGCATAACTGAAAGATTAAATCCCAGGTTAGTTTTAGATTATATATTTCTATTCATTAGAATACAATTGCATGTTGTTAAATTAGATTTAGAATAAAAGCATTTTACTTAGGAATTATTAGAAAGGAAATATCAATTCTCAACACACACACACAAATTAGGAAACTGGTCCCATTATCCCCAGTCGGACCCACCATCCCAAATGGAAAAGGAGTTGCTTTCAAGGTCCGGACGGGGTGGGTAACCCCCTTATTGCAGACCCGATTTTCGGGGCTTCAACATATTTGGCACTAGAAGGAGGGCCCGAACTATGAATGGCAAGTAAATCTAAATCTAAATACCATTCTGAGAGTAAATCACCCTCAACATCTCCCCTGACTTCTCCATCGCACTTAGAATCTTTAAATCTTGAGCGAGAAGTCGTTAAAACAACAACCACTGCCAAAAACTCAAACATTTCAGAAAAATTCACTATTGAACCTCCTGAAGTTGAATCTTTGATCCATAAACCTCAAGGATTTTCTATATCACCCCAAAAATCTGAAATATCTCAAGGTAGTGTGACTTCGCAATATAACCCTTCTCATCCTCTTACCAGATTGCAGAGTGAAAAGTTTGGTATTGAACCAACTGAATTACCTCTACCTAAAAGGAAAAGAGCAAGGAAATCACCTAAAGGGTCTGATAGTGAGACTCTTTCGTCATCATCGTCCATCTCGACATCTCCACCGTGAAGTCAACCATCCACCCCTCCACTTCAAATTATTGTCCAACATATTACTGGAACTTCAATATCTGCTTCTCAATCATCTGGAACTGTAATATACTCATCTTCCTAACCGCAAGGAACATCTTCTGTGCTTTCCTCTGTTAGTAGTTCAACGATGGCCCAAAACCCATGGAATAACCCAGGGGAAGTCTTAATGCCTGCACCCTTGAGTCAATTACCGGCCCATCCTGAAAAATGGCTACCTAAGTTTAATCCTGAAGCAGGCATGCTAGCAGAAGAACACATAAACAACTTTATGTTATCTATAAATCTCAATGGAGTTACTAATGAAGATGTTGTTGTCTGGCTCTTTCCTTACACTTTGCAAGGAGCAGCCGGATCCTTGTATTTTTCATTACCATCCGGATCTATCACTAGTTGGGATATTTTTCCAAAGCAATTCTTAACTAAGTTCGGTGATGACAGGTCTACTGTGACATTGATCAATGACCTGTCAAATCTTAATACTGAATCAAGGGAACCTATCAAAGATTTTAACTCGCGTTTCAATAAACTTTTGAATAAAATTCCTGCCGCTTCCAAGCCTAGCGAAGAAGTTTGAAGTGAATGGTAAATATCTTCTCTACCATCAAACATAGTGATCTTTGTTAATAGGGCTACCAAAACAACTTTGGCTGATAATATGAAAGAAGCAATAGCGGTAGAAAAACGTATCATAGCCTTAGAAAAGAAAAACATTGTTGATGAACGAAAATCTAAGAAGGTCACTTTTAAAGAAGATCCCAAGAAAAAACAACCAAAAGACCCATTTGATTTAGAAGGATTGCAGAAAGTTTTGAAAACTATGTCTAACGAAATGGTTGACATTAAGAAACAAGTAGCAGAGACTTCTTCTAAAAATCCTTACAGGCCTTATAGAAAAAATCCTTCAACTGATTCAAAGCCTTCGAATGCTATTAAAAATGCAGAATTAGAAGAAGAATAAGAGGAAGTTTCTAACGAAGAGCCTACCAATGAAGAAGAAATTGTAGAAGTATAGGGAATGTGAGACTTCATTCTCCTAGAAGAAGAGGATCAAGAGGCATCACTAGTCAGTACCAGAAGTAGAAATCAACTCGATCCTCCATAACCAACTCCTAAACAGAAGAGCGCAAGCTCGATATCTAAAGATAAAGTCGTAGGTAAGAAAACGTCACCCAACGACTCAAACAAGCCCAGTCCAATCTGATTCACCAAATCCATCTAAAACATTGATTGTTTCTGATGAGATGGAGTATAATATCGTAGAGGACATGAAGAAGACTAGGGCTAACATTACCTTTCATGAATTGAGAAAATTAAAACATCAACAAAAACTGCTTTTGAAAGAGTTACATGTGATACCTGTTGCACCTCTGCCTACTGCTGTAATCTCGCAAGCTTCTCATGAGATCGAAAGACCTCCAACTAATCTGACTAATAAATTTGATCCAAACGATATTGCATTAATTGGAGGAAGGTCAAGATCTCATACTCCCCCATTTCTTCTTACTTATGAAGTTTTCAACAAAAACTTGCATAATTGTTTAGTAGATTCAAGATCTTCATCTAATATCTTACCTAAATCAATGCGTGCAAAGTTGAATGTTCAACCTCAAAAATCTGCAATACGCATAGTTCAGCTGGACCAGTCGCAGGTTGAAGTGATTGGTGAACTAAATCAAGTTACCATAAGGCTGTCATCTAATCCAAAGGTATGTCAAGTTATTGATATTCTAGTTGCAAACATTCCAGAATTTTATGGCTTAATTCTTAGTAGGGATTGGTCTGAAAATCTTCATGGATACTTTGCTACCGATTGGTCGCATATGTGGCTCCCTTACAATGGTAAACTGAATCAGATAAAGGTTGAGCGAGAAAGACATCAAAAATACAGAGTAACAGAATTGGAAGGAGAAAATGAACCTGTAGCATACAACAACAATATAATTGGCAACTATTCTGTTGACTCTTTCTTAGGAAATTTTAATGCTCATACTTCGCCTTACTTAGAACATTCTGTTTTGTCTCAAGTAGAAATTTTTTCTCAAACAGATAGTTCTAAATGTGTTAATTTTATAGATAGTCTTGTAAATAAATCTTTATTTTGGAAGTTATTTTTTGACAGTTCTAATTCTAACGATGGAGCAGGAGTAGGATGCATATTAGTTAGTCTAGAGGGAAACAAAACTATGCTAACTTGTAGACTCGAGTTCGATTACACCAATAACACTGCAGAATATGAGGCTTTAGTCCAAGGATTATACAACGCAATCAGATTAGATATCAAGTATCTACAAGTCTTCGTAGATTCTGAAATTATTATTAGACAGGTACGAAATACTATACATTTCCTATTAGGTCATTTAAAGCATTATCAATCTTTAGTGCAAGATCTGACTGAACATTTTATAGCATCCAATATTTCACCAGTTCCCAGACTCCAAAATGCTAGTGCTGACCTCTTGGAAAACATAGCTTCCAAGCTCATTCCCTCAGAAGACTATAGCCCAGACAGATTCTCAATTGAATTAATGTTTAGACCCTCAATTCTTGATAATGTTACAAACTGGAGAATTTTCAACGATGATCCTGATATCGTAAGCTTCCTCAAATCAGAGGGATCTTACACTAATCAGATAATTGATGAGGACCAACATGACAAACAGTTGCAACAAGAAAGCACTAATAATGCTATGCCAAAATCAGTAGTCAATTTGGAAGACCTATATGATTTGAAATACCGATTCAAGAGATCTACCAATTCAAAACTTCAAAGTTCAACTCTGAACTATGAATTAGTAAATCTAGGAACTGATACCAAGCCGCAGAATATCAACCTAGGCCTTGGCCTAGCCCCTGAAGAAAGATTAGCATACGTTCGTCTCCTGAAATAGTACAAAAGTGTCTTTGCCTGGAACTACGATGACCTTAAGACTTACGACACTTCTATCATTCAACATACTATCCCAATGATAACTGATGAAAAACTTGTCCAGCAAAATCTGAGGAAGATCCATCCTAATCTGGAAAGCCAGATTAATTCTGAGCTCAATAAATTACTGAAAGCCAAAATTATTCTTCCCGTTTGACATTCTAGATGGGTTTCCAACTTGGTTCCCATCAGAAAGAAAAACAGAGACATTAGAATTTGTATTGACTTTCGAAACCTTAACAAAGCCTGCCAAAAGGATAATTTTACCCTGCCTCCCATGGAGCAAATATTGCAAGCAGTTGCAGGACCAGAATGAATGTCCTTTTTGGATGGTTTCTCCGGCTACAACCAGGTTTGGTCCATCTTGATGATCAATTAAAGACCACGTTCAGAACCAAATGGGGTACTTACGCATATCAAAAGATGCCTTTTGGTCTGATCAACGCTGGCGCCACATTTCAAAGGGCCATGGACATCACATTTAAGGGATTAGTAAACAAATCAATAGTAATATACTTGGATAATATAACTTTATATTCTAAAAAACGTGGGAATCATCTTAGAGACTTAAAGTAGATCTTCCAATGTTGCCAAAGGTATGGGATTTCACTTAATCCAAAAAAATCCTTTTTTGCATTAAGTGAAGGAAAACTTCTTGGATTTATAGTGTCAAAATCTGGAATCCATATTGATCCCGATAGAATCAAGGAGATTTCCGAAATACCCTTGCCTCACAACAAGAAAGCCATGTAATCCTTCCTTGGCCAAATTAACTTTGTTAAGAGATTTGTTCTAGACTTCTCAAGGATTGTATCTCCCTTACAAGCAATGAGTAAAAAGAATTCAATCTTCAAATGGGGCCAGGAGGAATATGAAGCATTCAATCTGATTAAGCAAGCGATTGTAAACACCCCATTCTTAGTAACTCCAAATTTTTCCAATCCTTTCCTTTTGTATACATTTGCCTCTGATAGATTATATGTTGCGATACTCACTCAAGCAAATCAAGACAAGGCGGAAGCCCCAATTGCCTTTTTCAGTTCAAATATACAAGGGGCTGAATTAAATTATTCTGACGTCGAGAAACAAGCTTATGATGGTTTCAAAGCAATCAAGCACTTCAGACCCTTCATGCTTAAAACCCATATAAAAATCATAGTGCTGTTTTTAGCGGTAAGAAATATCTTACTACAGAAAGACGTGGGTGAGAAAAAGGCAAATTGGGTCAACAAGAATACGACGCTGAAATTAAACTAGCAAATATTGTAAAAGGTCAAGGATTTTGCAAAATGCTGGCTGGAGCATCGCTTATTTCCGAAATACCATCTTCAGAAGTACAAATGTACGAGGTAAGCCTAAACGATATTGAATCATTATATGCTGATATCATATTTTATCTAAAGAACGGATATGCTCCTTCAAACCTGGATTATACAAAGAAAAGAGCCCTAAGATTGAAGGCTAAGCAATATCAACTCGTAAACGATGTACTTTTTAGGATGAATTATGATTTTGTTCTCCTTCGATGTCTTGAGAAATCTGAAGCTGAAAAAAGTGTTGCAGGAACTCCATGATGGACCAGCAGGTGGACATTATGCTGGAGATGCTACAGCACATAAGATCTTGCATGCAGGGTACTATTGGCCTACACTATTTAAAGATGTGCATAGCTATGTAAGGAAATATCAAGTTTGTCAAACTACTGCTGGAAGACAAAAGAAACTTTCATTGCCTTTGCAACGAGTTAATATCGATCAACCCTTTGATCAATGGGGATTGGATATAATAGCTGAGATCATTCCTCACTCTTCTAAACAGCATAGGTATATCCTTACAGCTACAGACTATTTTACTAAATGGGTAGAAGTCGTTCCTCTCAAGACAGCTAATGCTAAACACATCATTGATTTCATAGATCAGTTCATAATCACCAGGTTTGGTTTACCCTCTGCTTTAATGTTTGATAATGCATCGTATTTTCTGACAATTCTATGATTGAATTTGCGCTCAAAAGAGGTTTTAAGCTTAAATACTCTGCCAATTATTACCCACAGGGGAACGGGTTAGTCGAATCAACAAATAAAAACTTAATCAGAATCATTAAGCGAACTATCGATCAAAATCATAAGAATTGGCACAAATCTTCGATGTATGCTCTATGGGAAAACCTAATAACGCAGAAAGCCTCCATTGGCACTTCTCCCTTTAGTTTAGTTTATGGGAAAGAAGTGGTTCTCCCAACTCACCTAGCAATTCCCTCTTTGGCCTTAGTTCAATTTATTGACAAAACACCAACTTCATCCTTACAACGAAGACAATTGCAAATCCTTAAGCTAGAAGAGCAACGAGAATAGGATAAAATAACTCATGCTCATCATCAAGCATTAGTAAAGGCTTCTTTTGATTCAAACATGGTATCCAGAAAGGACTTTCAAATTGGAGATTTAGTTTTAAAATGGGATAAGGCTCACAAAGAAAAAGGCAAACATGCGAAATTCCAACAAATGTAGCTTGGCCCATTCCAAATTGTGGAAATCATAGGTCCATCCACTTTTATGTTGTAGGATTTAGTAGGGAAAAGAGAATCTTTACCTGTTAAGGGTTAGATCCTCAAAAAATACTTTCCATAGAAGATCATTTTTTCTATTTTTTGTAAATTAGTTTTTCCTTTATTTTGATAATAAAACCAGTTGTAAATGGTTACATTTGGAATTCACAAAAAGGACTAGTATTTCTTTTAGATTTTGTTTTTTCGCTTGTATAAATAGAACTGATTTGGAAAATTGGTCATTATTATTGAAAGCTACAGTCAAAGGCTATAAGCCTGGAAATGATACTAGTTTCAACCTTGAAAATTTTGATAAAAAGAAACCTTTAGTTGGAATTTGTTTAATATCAGTCAATGAAAAGCATCAATAACAAAAAAGAAAGATTCTCTGTAGAAAATCTCTTTCCAAAAACTCTACCATTGTCGTCTAGGGCTATTCTTAAGGGACCAATGACTTCCTCCCCACCTAGAGAATTACAACCTTCAAGGAATAATCCATTGGTACACTTTAAACTTAAAGAATAAGAGGTCTCATCACGAGCCGACTTATCATGATCATAGATATTATAACTTGCTGACTTTGCCAAAACTGTATACCACAACAGGGCAATGACTCAAGATTGTTGCAATCAAAATACAAGGGGTCTCATCATGAGCCAGCTTGTTCAGCAAAGTTATAAATCAAGTGAGTGGCACTGTCATAATTTGGCTACCAAACCAATGCATTTTTCTTTAAGAATTAAAAGAAAATAAAAGCAATAAGTGTGGATATGGATTTCCCTTTGAAAATTGTATATTTCTCCAAGTAGCATACAAGATCATTGCTGGGTAACAGGTAACTCCATTGAGGCTATAAACTCCTGCTGGCAGCAAAGGCTCTACCTACGACAAATGAGCACGTATAAAACTGATTTATAGAGGAGCCTTTTTTTATCTTTACAAACCAAGTAGTGGCTGATGTAAATATGATGACTAGATTTAGGAAGTAAATAATCAAAGTCAACATATAAGAAACAAACTAGCATTAACAGCTGATAGCATGATATACTTTATCTTTCTATAATAAAGTTTGATTTTCCAAAAAACCCTTCTGTTTTGGAAGTTTAGAAAATTCAAAAGAAAATCAGAGATAACTGGTTCTTCCAAGTGAATCGCCAATTGTTGTGGCCAGCAACAACCCCCCTTCTTATTTTAGTTTTATTACTAATACTAAATAAGTGGGGACCCTTCATCTAAAAAAATAAAAATAAATTAGAACTTGTATTCCCTTTTTGAATAAATCTTACTATCATAAACTTAGGAAAATACCCGCAAAAATCCAAAAGGACTTAAGTTTTATGATAAGTTCAAACAAAATCGTTCTCTCAATAATAAAGCATCGCATCGCAAAAAGGTAATGGATGACACCATATAAGCAAACTCCTAAGATTGTGAAATCGCGATGCGAGATCGCACACTGAAGAAGCTCATCGCGCGTCACAGTTTTCATATGCCTCAAGTATCACTTAAGGTGAAATACCTCAAACCGGTGATATGCGATAACGCGTGCCGCAAATCGCATTTCACAGAAACATAGGGTAAAAGATGATTGCCAAACACAACATATTAGCGATATTGCAATCTGCAATATTGCGAAGCAAATCACAAAATCTCTTTATCGTAGATCTGCAAGGCACATCGTTCAAAACGGTTTTTCATAATCCAATGTCAAGTTATGCGAATTAATGTAGTTCATGATCATTAATGAGATAAGGTTTCGATCTGATTGAAAGGTCATTTCACGTAGGGTGGTATATTTTATATGATTTCAGCATTTAAAGTTTTCCCTTCACCTTATTTCTTATCATTACTCTTTCCTTATTTGTAAATTGCAGGAGCAGAAAACAGAAAGATATACGTAGCAATGTTTAGAATATAATGGTAAAGAAGGAAAAAGCTCCTATTTCTGAAGTCATCTAACAAAAACGCAACAAGAGGTGAAAACTAACACCAGGGAAGTCCGGATCGAGAAACAGAGGCAGTTTCCAATGCGCGCTTAGCGCTAATCGCGCATCGCTAGGAAAAACCCCTTGAGAAGGAAATCCTCTGAGCACTCAGTCACCTGAAAGCCCAGAAAATTATAAGAAAAAGTGCTAAAGGCTAAAAGGGAAAACTTGAAGCTCTAGAAACTAGTAAAATTATCAGGGATATCCTTAAGTAGTATGTAAATTTCTGATCAAATGCACATCATCCATAGACCAGCTGGAGGCAAAAGGCTAAAGAAAGAGTAGATTCCATCAAGAGGTTAACCAAGTTGAATTGGGATTCTTACTGGCAGTACTTGGTTAAACCACACAGTCAATGCATGACTCTCAAATGTCTCACTAATTTTGCGGATAAGATAGCGCCAGCACTTGTCGATAGCAGCAAGGAAAGCTGCTCAACATGTGTTCATGACATCACCAATTATGTTTTGAAATATGTCTCAAATAGAGAAGTTCAACTACAGGGATTCACATTAGGCAAGGAGTGTTGAAAATAGAGAGTTTTTCTGATTGGGCTTTGAACTCCTGGATGAGTAGGAGGTAGACATGTTTTGCATTCAAAGGCTGAGTATGTTGCAGTGTGAAAGATGAGTTATGAAGCAGTATGACTACATCTTACAAGATTGGTTGATCAAGTGCAAGAGATAACATGATGACAGGTCAGGGCACCTTAATATCTAGTGCCAATACATGGTACAAGAAGAGAGTAGTAAGTCTTAAGTACGTCTCCACAGATGAGTAGTCACTAATATTTTGATGAAACCATTACCTAGAGAGAATTTTGTGTACTTTAGAGACAAGTCAACGCTTGTGGATATTATCCCTCTCATTGAGGAGTGATGATATGATAAAAATATGGATGGAAATTCTTTCGATAGGAATAATGGTTCGATAGGCCCAAAGTGCTCCCCAAGTAGGGTGAAGCGAGTGCCTCTTGGTGAGGAGAGCCATTTCCTCACCCAGAAGTGTTGAGTAAGGTCTGGACTCGATCACACACCAAAGAAAGGTGGAGTGATGTCTTTCAACATCTAGATGGACTCTACTACATTAAAAATGAGAAATACATGAAAAACGTGATTGCAATCACAATTTTTCATGTATTTCTCATTTTTCATGTAGCAGGGTCCATAGAAAGCATGCAATATGTGTACTCCTTGGATGAGGAATTAAATTAAAACCTTAGGCAGATAAGTTGAAAATATGAGTTGAAAAAGTAGTTTTATCATTTTATTTATTTTTATTATTTTTACTTTTTTACTCCAAAAATGATGAATCATCCCCCATGGTTGATATCATCATCTTGAATACTATTGGTTCTTATAAAGTTTATTTTGGTTGTACATTTTTCTTAGGAGGCCCATTTTAGACCTAAAAATAATTGATCATGTATTATTTGCTTTCTAATGAAAGTAGAAAAGCTCATTGTGTGAGATGGAGTTGCATTGATTGGAATATTTGTTTTAGAGGGATTTGATCTCAGAATTCAAAATATCTTAACTAGATAATTGGTAGCATTAGTAACAGAGGAAGCAAATTAGGACTTCCATTGTAGGATTTTTTTTATAAATAATACCTAGTTAGGTTAATTTATGTAACCAAGATGAGAAATCGAGTGAAGGAAGCATACCGGTTTATGGTTGAGCAAGGAAAGCTACTCAAAATGTGTTCATGACATCACCAATTATGTTTTGAAAGATGTCTCAAATAGAGAAGTTCAACTACAGGGATTCACATTAGGCAAGGAGTGTTGAAAATAGAGAGTTTTTCTGATTGGGCTTTGAACTCCTGGATGAGTAGGAGGTAGACATGTTTTGCATTCAAAGGCTGAGTATGTTGCAGTGTGAAAGATGAGTTATGAAGTAGTATGACTACATCTTACAAGCTTGGTTGATCAAGTGCGAGAGATAACATGATGACAGGTCAGGGCACCTTAATATCTAGTGCCAATACATGGTACAAGAAGAGAGTAGTAAGTCTTAAGTACGTCTCCACAAATGAGTAGTCACTAATATTTTGATGAAACCATATCAGGTCTAGATGTTGAAAGACACTAATTTATCTTAATGATCCTTGATCTGTCAAGTGGATTACTTTTGATTATTTTATTTGTACTTGTATGCTTTGTTGTGCTTTTGATCTCTTATGTAGGTATCCAAATGTTGTGAGTAGTAGAGCTAATCTTGAGGCGCGGGAGATTCAAGGTCTTCAACAAAGGAGTATGATATAGCATCAGAATGAGGTAGGCCATCTTCCTCTTCTCTCATTTTGATTGTAATTTAGGAAAGTGTCCTTGTAGATTGTCACGTAGGTTTCTAGTCCCACTCATTGGGCTAGAGGGATGATCTCTATCCACAGAGGGAATTTGCCTAGACAACACATAGAGCTTGTGCTCCCTTAGTGATTGCAATACCACTTCCAAATGTTCTTCATGCCCTTCTTTGGTTTTTTAGTAAACAAAGATGTTATCTACAAAGACTAAAACAAAAGTCCAAATATGGGCTAACGACATTTAAACAAATAAATGTGGTTGGAGCATTTGTGAGCCCAAATGGAACCACCATGAACTCATAATGTCCATATTTAGTTATGAAGTTTGTCTTTTGGATGTGTTCATCCTTTATCCAAACTTGATGTTAGCCTAACCTCAAATCTATTTTTTAGAATATTTCAACCCCTCTCAGTTGATCAAACAAGTCATCAATTCTAGGCAGAGGATACTTGCTTTATTACGGCTTTAGTTGTGTGTAGTTAATAAACAGTCGTAGTGTGCCACTGTTCTTCTTCACAAAAAATGTTGGGCTCCATAGGGAGAACCACTAGGTTTGATAGACCCTTTTTCAAACATTTCGTTCAACTTTAGCTTTAGCTCAACTAGATTTGGTGTACTCATGTGATATGGGGCTTTTAAGGTTGGTATTGATCCTCGTAGCAATTCGATGGAAAAATCGATCTCCCTCATAGGTGGTAATCTTAGTATTTCCTTGAGAAACATATTAATGAATCATCTTAACACTATGCGTTGTTATATTGTGTCTATGATAGCTTCTGATTAATTTTTCTCCTATATCAGATGCAAGGAAAACCCTTTCATGTTGCATCTTTTCACCTATAACACTGATATTTTCCAGACGGTGACATGATTCCTTATTCCTTGTAGTCTTACTTTCTCTCCCTCGTTTCTGAGGCATTCCAACAGCTTGTTGTTGTATCCAATTTTGGTTTTATCGGTCTTTATCTAGTCCCTACCTACTAGTATGCCATATAAGCCTAATGGTAAAAGATTAAGATCAACTAATGTGGACATGTTGCTTACCATCACTGGGCATAATTTGACCACATTTTTCACTCACCTTTTGTTTCCCGTGGCTAAGTGAATAAAACAATATCTCTCATGGTTTTTCTTATGCAGAGAACATTTCTTTGTAACCTTTGGGATGACATAGCTGAAATTATAACCTTGGTCAATTAAAATTGAAACACGTTGGTTGATGACCATACCTTCCATTTCTATCATCGAGGCTTGATGATTTTCTTGTTATTTGTCAAAGGCCACATAGAATCATGGCATGCTATGGCCCACATGTTATCGAGAAATCTAGTGTCTATTCAGAGCTACTAGTCCCACTAAGACGGGTAGCTATCTTAGAAACAAACAGATTAAAATCATTTGTTTTTCCTTTACGAGAGGGAGATGAGAAAGAAGCAAAGAGTACCAACCTCAGTCTTCCGCTTGGCTCCTTGCTTGTTTCCTTTCCCCTTTGACAGAATCTCGCCACTGCTTCCTTACTTGTCCCACTTCAAAGAGCACTTGTAGATTCACAGTAGCATAATACCATCAAAGCATAGAGATCTTTCACTGTAAACAATATAGGATCAGATATATATTGACCATACAAATGCATATATCAATGCAATATTCAGAGATACACAAGAATATGGAGGAAAACTTAAATAGCTTTATTAGTAAAAGTCGTAGAAGAGAGGATTACAACCACTTGGTCTTACCCAGTGCCATCCTCCCAGCTTGAAAGCCCTCTTCACCTCACACAAAGCAAGATCACCCAACCATGTCTTCAAAGAGAAACCAGCAACACCTCTTTGCAAGAGAAATTCCAACCTCTGGATCTCTTGGATGAGGGATCCATTTATAGATATTTGCAGGGGGGTGAGTCAGCTTATGGGATTTTGATTAGTGTCATCTCTCTGATAGTTCTTAGTTCCACATGGAGATTTTAGATCTCTTACTCATCCCTGGGCGAACTCAGAGAGGCAAGTGTCAAATGAGTAGTTTCTAGAAGATTCTCTGGGTTTCCATCTAGCAAACTGCTTGTGCCATTTGTTTGCTCTCCCTCATCGCACCCTACAGAAGGGCTTTTCAGTATGCATCGCACTTTTTGCATGTGTCAGGTGAGATGCATCGCACCCTTTGCACTGGGCAGTCTGTATGGTCCTGCTTTGACTAGTTCTGAGTGGTTTTTCACGGAAAACTTCTGGGAGATGATGTAATCAGCTAACCTTGCTCCTTTAGGGCATGAAACAACACTTTTAGGGACTTAGAAGCCCTTGGTTTATGGACATATGTGATTGGGGTTGCAGTGCCCAAATATGTCTATAACAGTTGCCCCCTAAAGCATGAGGTCGTAAATCTTTTGATGTCAAGTGAAATGCTTTATAGTGAGGATCCGAGGTTTTTCGCATTGGAAGGTGACCTGTAATAAGATACAATACAATACATTATCTTCATAATATTTTCATGATCTAGCTGAGGCGGGAATTCCCATGCTCAGCTTGATAAATTCATTTTCATGTACATAGGACAGACAACCGTCTGTTTGCAGACTAATGATTCTGGTAGAGCCATCAGCCCTTAGTTTGGATGATTATCTGTGCAACAATGATGTACATTTGATGTCTTTATTCTCCTGAATATATCACAGCTCGGATGGATGAAACTAGATACGGGGTCTTCAAAACTCGTTCAATCTTTGCCCGAAGTACAAGTCGATCCATCTGAAAAGATGTTATGATGTCGAACATGGAAAGACATCGCCTCATTACCAGCCAATGATGTGAACTATTAACAGGCGCGAGAGGAATCACCGATGATGATGATGACCCTCAAGGTACTACAGTACAATTCACGTGGTGTGAATACATGAGTTGATGTTGAACACCACGCAAAGTCTTTCGGTCGAAGGCCATTAATGTAAACCTGTTGCTGGAAGTGAGAAACTTGCCATTGAGGCATGCAAGCTTCAAAGTACTGAAAGGGTTGTCCCTAGGTCGGCTTCTTGGATAATGAGTTGATGTCGACAAGAAGTGACTTGCCATTAGAGGGCATTAATGGTTCCCACACCTATGACACGGAATGGAGAAAATGATTTTGTAGAAGTGAAAAAAATCTGATGATACAAGGTTCAGGGTGGCAGTTATGAAAGAATGAAGCGTGAAGGGATTGTAGCAGATGAGACACAAGCTGGATAGGTGAATTCTCTGAGCGACTTCTCTTGAACATATCGGTGACACTGAAATGGATTGGTAGCGTTAACCCCAAAAGTGGATGGTACGGTGGACCAATGGTGATATGACCGGTGAATGGAATAACCCAACCCGACTCAATCATGGTGATGGAGTGAAAGTGTCATGTTCAAGAGCGACCTGCTACCAATAAAGTTTCTTCAAGTTTTCTTCCCAATTTTCCCCAGTCATTTCTGACCAGTACCTCTTTATTTTTGTCAAGCTTGAGGAGGATAACATATGCTTGTTCTATAATTTTCCCTTCGGGCAAACCCGTTGCTATGTTTTAACGAGCCTAGCAATAGTGAAACTCACTCTTGTTTGAATGGACAAGTTTGTCGCTATTGTTTTAACGAGTTTAACAACAAGGATAACTTGGTTCTTTTCAATTTTAGAGAGTCTGAAAAGAGACGGAAAGAAGACTCCAATATTCTTTTTTCGTAATATAATCCCTTAAGTCCGAAAAAGTATAAAACAATGCGAAAGGGATGACTTTTCGATAGTTTTAATGAGTCGAACAAGACAAACGCTCGATCTTTTTGTGTAATAATCCCTCAAGTCCAAAAAGATTAAAATCTAGAGGAGGGATAGCGCTCCCAATCACTTTAACGAGCTAGAGAGGCCAATTGCTCGGCAATATTTTCATATTTTACGAGTCAGATGAAAAGAGATTAAAGGAGACTCGTTTTCTAAGGAACGAGTGATGTTTTCAGATAGCAACTAGTTCCAGGTAAGGTTTGGAACTTTTCAATCACAATAGTGTAAAGAAGGTGGCTAATAGGATCACTCATCGCAGTTGTTCCTCAAAAGGGGTAAACAATCAAATGGAGGTGAATGATCGGTTAAAATAGAGTGGAGGTGATGGTAAGAACATGACCAAGGCTCAAAAGCGGATGATAATCATTCACAATGGTTATTTACCGGAGGTGGGTTCATTTTTTAATGAGCTTAAACTCTGGTTGAACATATGCTCATTGCTAGGTTTAATTTTTAATGAGCTTGAACTTCACATAAAACTGCTCATGCCAGTCGTATAATAAGGTTGTCGCATCGATAGGTTCATTTTTTAGGGAGCTTGCACCATTCGAAATTATGCTCCGACTCCTTTTATTATGTAAGCTAGGAATGACCAATCCTACGAGTTTAAAGGGTTAAAAACCTACAAACTAAGAAAATAAATGGTCGTTTTTCATTTTCACACAAAAAGGTTTGCATGCCCCCAGGTATAGCGAAGTGGAGTTTCCTAGGTTACCCCTCAATTTGCAGACAAAAGTCTTGTTCTATCGGTAAAGAACTACCTTCTCCAGGCTACCCTTCAATTTGCAGACAAAACATTTGTTCTATCGGAAAGGCCTACCTTCTAATAGAGGTATCTTATTCCGTCTAATCCCATTTTCCTAAACATATGGGTGTGTCATACGAGTCATATATCCTCTGCGGAAACCTACCCTATACTTGAAGTTTTCCTGCTGAAGCAGACCAGGGTGCATGGCCCCTGGGTTTCAGTCTTGACCACCGAATCACTCGTGCTCATTAGGTGGACGGACTGGAGATTGATGAGACATTCCTTGTGCAAAAAGACCTGTTAGGGATGGCATTTGACTATTAGCTATGTGTGAATCGAGGAATGAAAGCTGGTCTACGAGCTGGACCACTTTGCCTTCATGCGGAAAACACATTACTCGAAAGAGTGAGGAGACGATGGATCCCATGCTATAAATGTAGTCGCGCCCAAGGAGTAGATTGTAATCTAAAGGTCCTTGGACTACCATTACGTTTAGATAAACAATTTTCCTTCTCAAAGTTATAGGCAAACTTGGAAGGATCCCTAACGGTTGACTGGTTCCTTTATCGAAGCCTGTCAGATTTCGCATCTCAGGTAGAAGTGATGGCGAACCAAGCACTTTCCAAGCAGTCGAGGAAAGGATACTCACAAAAGCCCCTTCATCTATGATGGTACCAACCATCACTGTTTTGTAAGGTTGCACAATGATTCGAAATGGTACATTAGATGGTAAACGGGGTCTGCCTAGTAGATTCCAATCGAAGGAAACGACTAGGTTGCTTGGAGGTGGGACCGAATAAATGGCCGAATACAACTCTGATGAATTTCCTTCCTGCAGTAAAGGAATGGGCAGATTTCCCCCATGTTCATCGGAGTCTGTGTTTACAAAAAGAATTTGAACGGTGTCGTTCTCATTCTCTTCAGTGACTGTATCATCTAAAGGTAAATCTTCTGAAGTGAAGATGGGGTCGACTGCCGTCTCGACTTGTTGACTTTGGTTCGATGTGGACTCAGAGGGTTTATCTTCAATGATAGGTGCTTAGACCGACACCAAAGGTGGGTCAGTCAGATTTTCAACTAGCAATGGATTCGGCAAGAGTTTCTTGTATCTAGGAGGGAGTCGCTGCGATGATCCAGGATGATTATCCAAGACTCTTTTAGCTTCATCCAGGAAGGGACATCGGTGGAGGGCATGATCGCCTTCAGACAGTCTGCAGGGAAATTTAGATTTTCCTTTTTGTCCGGTGACTTCGCTTTCACTAGTTGACGGTGTACTTTCAACATGATCGTCAAAGGTTGACGACACCGAATTGTGCAAGCGGGGAGACCAGTTCCTTAGGATCCGTGGGATGCAAGGACAATCTCGGTGATAGTGGTCTCCTTTGCAGATGACACATGGAGATTTAGGTTTGGATGGTGCAATGTGTAGATTTTCGCTAGACGATGCACGATTGCCCCTTTTTGTCATTGGCTCCTTCTTCTTCTTCTCCTTCCCCTTCTTCTTCTTCTCAGTTACTTGGTTTTTAGTTTTACTATATTTACCAAGCGAAGAGGAAGAAGGAGAGGGAGAGACAAATAAAGTAGAAGGTTGGGGGGAACTCTGGTATCATCTAGTTGTTGATTCGATTGTTCAGGAATCACGGTGCTTTGAATGACAGAGGTCGAGAAAAGCCATACCGGCAGGCCAATTGTCAGTCCTGGAATGGATAATGTGGCCATATGAGGTGCACCAATATCTCCCCAAGAGGAGAAAGGACTAGGATTTCCCCCAAGGGTAAATCCTTGGTTGGTGGACTTGATTTTCTCAACCTAAGACCAACAAGGGAACAGTGACGTTATTCCGATTAAAATAAATTTTAGAGGCTTTGACACAACTTGCTTTTTCACTTTTTAAGAGTCGAGAAAAAGCTAAAGATGACTGTAGTCGCCTTCGATTTTTAATGAGCCTGAAGTGACAAGTGCTCAGATGGACCTTTTCCTTCAAGGAGTTTGAAAAGGAACGAAAGAGAATACTCTAGAAATCTAGATAGAGGGACTACCAAACAAATCGCAAAACTGCAGAATACTTTTTACGATACGGCAGTCAATCTTCCCGAATTCTGTGTTTAGTGCATTGCGATCGATAGGATGGCAGACACGGCTTCCTAAGGATAAAGGACATAGCCTATTGTGGTCTCCCAATATATACTCGACGGTACGTGGGAGCACAAGTCCGTATTGGCACTTATCATCTCAAAGTGGAGGAATCACCCAACCTACAATGAAAGCAACAGTTACCAGGCTTTACGACGTTAGAATACGTCTCTAGCCTAGACTTCTAGATGTTGTGCGTTAGGTTCCAAAGCGTTTTTATGTTCATTGAATTTATTTTACAGTTGATCTTTCTTAAGAAATTTTCCTTTCAGGTTCACTACGTGATGTAGATATACAATTCCTAAAAAATGAAATCTAAGATGATAAATAATCGTTTAATCTTATTTTTGCAATGAAAATCCTAGCTACTAAGGAAAGAGAAATGAAATCCTTTCAACATAGAGTAGAAAGCACACACCAGATGCATTGTCCTAAATCAAAATCAACAAGCAGTCTAAATGCAAATGCATGTGCATGTATTTGTTTTCCGCTTTCTTAATGTGTGAATGACAAAAAGAATGCTAAATACAAATCTGAATTATTTCTCCTTTCAAAGCGACAGTACTAACGATTTTCTTTTCAAACAATGATAGGAAGGCAAGAAGACACTTTGCGATTTTGAATTGAAAACTGGTTTCGACACTTGAAATACTTATAAATTCAGATCAAATACAAGAGTAACAGTGTAATAGACTATCAAAAAGAGAAGTATTGTTTTCTTTGACTGAAAATGACACTTGTGACACTTCCAAATCAAAATACGACAGTTCGATTAAGCTACTATTTTGTAAAAGAGAACTATAAATGGCGCACAATACATAAAAACATTCACAATTCTTTGTACAATAGAGGTTGGATGATGCAAAGAAGGGGATTTCAACAGTGGTCTACTGATCACAGACAGCAAAACTCCTGAATAAAACTGAAGAGAGTGAAGAAAAAACCAAAAGCTGGAGGCAGATCTAGTCTTGTCTGATCATCGCACCTGTAACACAGGGAAATAGGGATGCATCCCACCTACTACACACGGGAGGTGTGATGCATCCAGATTTCCTAAAGGAGAGGGTGCAATGGTCAAGGAATGAAACTTTAACTTAGTTTTTGGTCACAGTTTGCAGTTTAGTTTAGGGATTTAGGCCGAGCAAATGATAGTCAGTAACTACAAAGTATAGGGGCCTATCTAATGAGGTTACTCAAGCTACCTCTAGGGCACTTAGGATGTTTGCAAGTCAATTGTTTAGTTCATAAACAAAGCTGGAGATTGACTGCAGCAGCGTTGATCTACTTTGCACTTGCATAGCAAATGCAGTTCGAAGGCTAGCTGGCTTAACTTCAGGCTCCATTTGTGGTTTATGAATCAAACAAATAGAGACAAGCAATCAAACTAATCGCTTCCTAGTAGAGTCGCCATTTTGTTATTGGGAAATCTAGTGTCTATTCAGAGCTGTTAGTCCCACTAATATGGGTAGCTATCTTAGAAACAAATAGATTTAAGTTACTTCTTTTTCCTTTACGATAGAGAGATGAGAAAGAAGAAGAGAGTACCAACCTCAGTCTTCCGCTTGGCTCCTTGCTTGTTTCCTTTCCCCTTTGACAGAATCTTGCCACTGCTTCCTTACTTGTCCCACTTCAAAGAGAACCTATGGATTCACAACAACATAATACCATCAAAGCATAGAGATCTTTCACTGTAAACAATATAGGATCAGATATATATTGACCATACAAATGCATATATCAACGCAATATTAAGAGATACACAAGAATATGGAGGAAAACTCAAATAGCTTTATTAGTAAAATTCGTACAAGAGAGGATTACAACCACTTGGTCTGACCCAGCGCCATCCTCCCAGCTTGAAAGCCCTCTTCACCTCACACAAAGCAAGATCACCCAACAATGTCTTCAAAGAGAAACCAGCAGCACCTCTTTTCAAATTACCAAATTCCAACCTCTGGATCTCTTGGATGAGGGATCCATTTATAGATATTTGCAGGGGGGTGAGTCAGCTTCTGGGATTTTGATTAGTGTCATCTCTCTGATAGTTCTTAGTTCCACATGGAGATTTTAGATCTCTTACTCATCCCTGGGCGAACTCAGAGAGGCAAGTGTCAAATGAGCAGTTTCTAGAAGATTCTCTGGGTTTCCACCTAGCAAACTGCTTGTGCCATTTGTCTGCTCTCGCTCATCGCACCCTACAGAAGGGCTTTTCAGTATGCATCGCACTTTTTTCATGTGTCAATTGAGATGCATCGGACCCTTTGCACTGGGCAGTTTGTATGGTCCTGCTTTGACCAATTCTGAGTGGTTTTTCATGGAAAACTTATAGGAGATGATGTAATCAGCTGACCTTGCTCCTTTAGGGTATGAAACAACACTTTTAGGGACTTAGAAGCCCTTGGTTTATGGACATATGTGATTGGGGTTGTAGTGCCCAAATATGTCTATAACACCACATCATTCGCCACTGTTGTCTCTTGTACATTGAACAATCTGGTGCGACTCTACTGTTGTTGAGGATATTCTTTATGCAAGTGGTTTTCTCTATAGGTCCAACACTATAAGTGTATTTTGATTTTCATGACTTCTCCTCTTGTTGGATTAATAGGCTAGTCTCTGCTGGAACTAGTAAAATTTTGTTTAAGCTCACCCTTGGTATGGGTGGTGTACTTTGCATTCCTTCCTCCTTGTTAGCGCTTGAAATTTCACCTCAGGCTGAAAAAGGTAAACTCCAAGGCAACATCAAACCACTTAGCCTCGTAGCTAGCCCTATGGGGCAGGAGAGGGCTCTCTCCGGTCTATCTCGATAAAGATCTTCAAAGGGCGAGATAACCAATAAGGAAACACTGATTTTAGGCTAGTAAACTGATAAAAAGGTTTGAATTGGGAAGTTTTAAGATTTTGGTGGAAAATCGGGGAAAGGCAATTTTGGGTGCGGGGATTGGACACAGTTTTTGCAGGGGGTTCTTTGGGGAAAGGTAGGAGGCTGTATTGATGCCTTTGAATTAAGTGAATGGATAGGAATGACTGGTGAGGGGCTAAAGAGAGCAAGAAACCTTCAAGAGTTCTCTTTAGACAGATGAAAACATAAATATTAAGCAAACTTAAAAGCAGAGCATGGAAATCATGAATTCTACTTTAACACTTCATTTGCCTAATTTGCAGAAGGAAAAGTAAGGAGATGATTCACATAAAAAACTTACAAGTACAAAGAGAAACACACCATCAATACATGTAACCACAGGAATCCCAAAAAGGACTGCAAAACCCTGGTCTTTCTTCCTTTACCAAAATTGCAGAGATACAATGAATAATACAATAGTAGCTTCTCCCTCAAGAGTCCAACCTCTCCAACCTCTGAAAATGACTAAGAAAATACATAATATAGGCAATCTAACACCTTTCCTTGCCTCTAGGGGTCGATTTCATCCTTCTAGGAGCTGTTTCAACCAATTCTAAACTGAGCACTAAAATCTAGGCAGTCAAAACAACTTGCCTCTATAAGCTAGGAAACCAATTCATTCATTAAATGTTTTCTATTTCATGAATGAATCTTCTAGAATAGGTAAATAAGTGACATGTCAACATGAAAATACATTAATTACATCAAAGAGGGTGAAAAATCCCATCACAAGTCAAAACTGGTCAAAGTTGGGGAATTCCTGAGCTGTAGATGAATTCCTGTGAAAACTGCCCAACGGGTCGCGCCCTATTTCTGAACGGGTCGCGCTACTTTGGAGATGATTTTGAGGTACTTCCAGGTGTCCAAATGAGGAAAAAGTGGGCTTTTTGGAAAGGTCTGGATGTCTACTTTCCAACCCAAGAGGAATTTCAGAATTTCGTGGCCATTTGCCCCTCCAAAATTGCAATCTCCCAAGACTGCTTCCTGTGTGTCAAAAATGTGGCAGAAAGTCATTTTTTGCTTGTTTTTTGACTTTCTGAAGGCCCAAAACTTGGTGAAATTTCTTGGCAATGGCTGAGAAAGTGTAATTTTCCATGAAAAATCCAGAAATGCTGAGTTTTCCCAAAATGGAGTTGCGCAACGAAAGGGTCGCGCGCGGCGCGCGACCCATTGGTGGAGAAAACCTGTGTTTGGCACAAAAAATTCACAATTGACAAAATTTTCTCCAAATTTCTTGAAATTTGGGCTAGGAGTCCCCAGTAAAGTACCATGCTCAATCAAAGAGGCTTTGGCCAAAATTTGGAGTGGATCGGGCCTTTTCCGTCGTTTTAGTGCCTTGGCCAACCTCCTTGGATCTAGCGATTGCAATTTTGACATTTCTCTAAAACCATGACACCTGTGCAAACAGTGAAGGAGGTTTTTCTTCTTTGGCATGTTATGGACAAAAACCTCTCTCATTTTTCCAAAATTCATCTTTTATTGCTCTGGAACATCATTTGAGTGCGACTTGTCCCGATGTGTGAAACAAGGAATTTTGTCGAAATGGAGCAAAATGAAGGGGATAGGGGGCTTCTAAATTCTTGGGGAAATTTTTGGGAGTGGGGAGGGATGTTAGGAAGTAGGGGAAAGTGGAATCTCAGAGATTGAGCAAGGGGAAGGGGTTCAAAAGGGCAAAACACAGGCCAAACCTAGAAAATTGCCAGGTTGTAGCTAGAAACTAGGGTTTGTGCAAAAATGAGGGATTTGGGGGATCTCAGTGATGGGAAGCATTTGATAAGGTACATGAAGGATAGGGGAAGGTGTATGAACATCTGGATACAAGTTTTGCCGATGATTTGACCGTCCAAGAGAAATTGCCTTCAAAACCCTAGGAGAGGGAAATGACCTTACCTAGGCGCAATTGAAGCATGAACAAGGTGTAAAATGACTCATTAGACACTGACATGATAATGACAACCCTATGAATGATGATAGACGCAGCTGAATGATGACATGGACCGACATTTGGACAACTTTAGAAGGAGTGAAAGAAAACCCTAGACCTAATGCCTAGTGACCAAATTTTGCTTGAAGACTCACTGAAATGACAAAATTTGACCTTGACACTCTGAGACCACTTTGTAAGAGCATATTTGATCACTGGAGGAAGGCTGGAAAGACTGACACTAACACTCCCAACTTATATCCCAAGAATTTCTGCCCTTTTCCTTTGAAGCTAGTCTTATATCTTGCTTTCTAGTTTGTTTGAAACTTGGCTGTGTGCTTGGAATGCTCATAGAAATGTTTTTACTTTTGGATAATGTCCTATGGGGTTTTGAGCTCCTCAAAATCAATTATTTCTCAATAAATTTTTGGTAGCCCATTCAGGTACCTTTGAATATTCACTTTCTCATCTTTGATATATGGCACATACCTCAATAGCTCCAAGAATCTATTAATGTACACATTAATAGTAATTTTCCCTAATTTATGCTTGTGAAAGTAACTCTTAGATAGGTACTTTTATCATAAACAACTCTCAAATATTTTCCGGGGAAACTCTTTCTCTATAATGTCCTTGACCTTTCTCAAACTTCTCACCATATATTAATCTTTCCCTTCAAGTTGCAAATGGTCACTCTAGCCTTCATGTTTTCAGTATTCATGCACTCTGAAGTATTTCTTCATTCCCGATAGCCAAGACTTTGCCTCTTCAACCTTATTAACTTCTCCATCAAAGGTGGGGGGGCTTGGATTTCTTGAATTCTCCCAACATTAATTTATTCTCACTCCTCCTTTGCTAGTGGTGTTTCTTGGTTGCAATGCTATACCACTAGTTATGGTTTCTTGATTCTCTTTCTAGGGTACGAAGTGGAGTTTTTCCTCTTACTATTCCTTAACTAAATTTCCTATGCCATTTTCTTGATTGGATGTTTTTTCCTTTATTAGCTTCCAACCCTTGCTTTCAAAATTTAGAAGGGATTTTCCTGGATTTGTGTTGTTAATCATCTGGTTGTTGAGTTTGGTTGCGATTAACTCTTTATCCACTGTATCATCTCCAGTTTCTTTGATGCCACCTTAATCTACATATGTAGGTCGATTTTCATCAATGTATGTGTTCGACATTTTCTCGAAGCATACATATTTAGTTCTAGAAATCAAAACCAAGGTTGGTGTCACTAAAGATATGACTTCGTGTGAAAATTTGATCTATGTCTTGAAGAAAGATGAGTAATATAGTTCTATAAGCTCCCGAGGTTAAAACAGTAAAAACATACATCCTTGATCTAGACATCTGAACTTTTGAATATGAAAAAGGAAGAATCTTGTATATATCATAGAATGTTGAAATTGTAAGAGGATGTAAATTACTAGGGTTTGAAGACCGGAAGTCTTGAAATATTCTAAGGTTTTAGAATCTATGTTTCTCAAACCCTAGAAAGTTTGTACTAAGGGTTTAGGAACAAAGCTGTAGAATTAGATGTTTTTGTTAAAAGTAGAAACCCTAGCCTTTGAAAAGAAGAAATGGCATGAAGATGATGGTGTGGGTAAAGTGAAAGATGGATGCAAGTTTAAATATCAAGAGTGAGCTGATATTCCTCTCAAAAGGTAAGTGTTTTATATCTCTCTTATTTGATAATTACTATTGTTATTGACTTTATTAGTAGTTAAGTCTCTTGTCCTTGAAATATTTGCTTGGTTGTTATTGTTATTCCTTGGCCTCCTAGTGAGGATTAAAGGTACATAATGAAGACTATCAAAGTTGTAGTAGTAGATGAAAAAGAATGCAAGAACAAAGCTTGTGACAATAAGACTTGTATTAAGAGATATTGTCGTAGTTGGGATCTGAGCTCAGGGGGAGTAGAAAAATCATAGAAATTGAAGTATGCCTTGATCTATGTTTGAAATAAGTCAGTGGTGACTGCCAAAACAAAGCATGATTAGTTAGGAAAAAGTGCAAAGCGAAGGATTGCCTCAGTAAGAGGGAAGAAGACTATGAAGGGACATCTTGTCAGACACACTTCTATTTATTTATTATTTATGTTGATGGACGTAGAGATCATCTTCCTCGATGAAAGAAGAAGTGTGCATAAGAGCTACATCAAGATGGTGAGGTACATGCATTAGGGGAATTTTGAGGTCTAAAATGGGCCTCCTAAGGAAACTATAAAATAATAGTGGAAATAATAAAATATGATTGGATTACATCATCAAATTTTAGAGGGAAAAAAGAAAAAACTATTTTTTTTCAACTCGTATTTTCAACTTATCTCCCTATGGGTTTACTAAAATTTAGAGTGGAAACACTTGTTGGATGCAAAATTCGATTCCTCATCCAAGGAGTACCCATGTTACATACTTTTGATGGACTCTACTACATTAAAAATGAGAAATACATGAAAAACGTGATTGCAATCACAATTTTTCATGTATTTCTCATTTTTCATGTAGCAGGGTCCATAGAAAGCATGCAATAAGTGTACTCCTTGGATGAGGAATTAAATTAAAACCTTAGGCAGATAAGTTGAAAATGAGTTGAAAAAGTAGTTTTATTATTTTATTTATTTTTATTATTTTTACTTTTTTACTCCAAAAATGATGAATCATCCCCCATGGTTGATATCATCATCTTGAATACTATTGGTTCTTATAAAGTTTATTTTGGTTGTACATTTTTCTTAGGAGGCCCATTTTAGACCTCAAAATAATTGATTATATATTATTTGCTTTCTAATGAAAGTAGAAAAGCTCATTGTGTGAGATGGAGTTGCATTGATTGGAATATTTGTTTTAGAGGGATTGATCTCAGAATTCAAAATATCTTAACTAGATAATTGGTAGCATTAGTAACAGAGGAAGCAAATTAGGACTTCCATTGTAGGATTTGTTTTATAAATAATACCTAGTTAGGTTAATTTATGTAACCAAGATGAGAAATCGATTGAAGGAAGCATACCAGTTTATGGTTGAGCAAGGAAAGCTGCTCCACATGTGTTCATGACATCACCAATTATGTTTTGAAAGATGTCTCAAATAGAGAAGTTCAACTACAGGGATTCACATTAGGCAAGGAGTGTTGAAAATAGAGAGTTTTTCTGATTGGGCTTTGAACTTCTGGATGAGTAGGAGGTAGACATGTTTTGCATTCAAAGGTTGAGTATGTTGCAGTGTGAAAGATGAGTTATGAAGCAGTATGACTACATCTTACAAGATTGGTTGATCAAGTGCGAGAGATAACATGATGACAGGTCAGGGCACCTTAATATCTAGTGCCAATACATGGTACAAGAAGAGAGTAGTAAGTCTTAAGTACGTCTCCACAGATGAGTAGTCACTAATATTTTGATGAAAACATTACCTAGAGAGAATTTTGTGTACTTTAGAGACAAGTCGACGCTTGTGGATATTATCCCTCTCATTGAGGAGTGATGATATGATAAAAATATGGATGGAAATTCTTTCGATAGGAATAATGGTTCGATAGGCCCAAAGTGCTCCCCAAGTAGGGTGAAGTGAGTGCCTCTTGGTGAGGAGAGCCATTTACTCACCCAGAAGTGTTGAGTATGGTCTGGACTCGATCACACACCAAAGAAAGGTGGAGTGATGTCTTTCAACATCTAGATGGACTCTACTACATTAAAAATGAGAAATACATGAAAAACGTGATTGCAATCACAATTTTTCATGTATTTCTCATTTTTCATGTAGCAGGGTCCATAGAAAGCATGCAATATGTGTACTCCTTGGATGAGGAATTAAATTAAAACCTTAGGCAGATATGTTGAAAATATGAGTTGAAAAAGTAGTTTTATTATTTTATTTATTTTTATTATTTTTACTTTTTTACCCCAAAAATGATGAATCATCCCCCATGGTTGATATCATCATCTTGAATACTATTGGTTCTTATAAAGTTTATTTTGGTTGTACATTTTTCTTAGGAGGCCCATTTTAGACCTAAAAATAATTGATCATATATTATTTGCTTTCTAATGAAAGTAGAAAAGCTCATTGTGTGAGATGGAGTTGCATTGATTGGAATATTTGTTTTAGAGGGATTTGATCTCAGAATTCAAAATATCTTAACTAGATAATTGGTAGCATTAGTAACAGAGGAAGCAAATTAGGACTTCCATTGTAGGATTTGTTTTATAAATAATACCTAGTTAGGTTAATTTATGTAACCAAGATGAGAAATCGAGTGAAGGAAGCATACCAGTTTATGGTTGAGCAAGGAAAGCTGCTCAACATGTGTTCATGACATCACCAATTATGTTTTGAAAGATGTCTCAAATAGAGAAGTTCAACTACAGGGATTCACATTAGGCAAGGAGTGTTGAAAATAGAGAGTTTTTCTGATTGGGCTTTGAACTCCTGGATGAGTAGGAGGTAGACATGTTTTGCATTCAAAGGCTGAGTATGTTACAGTGTGAAAGATGAGTTATGAAGCAGTAAGACTACATCTTACAAGATTGGTTGATCAAGTGCGAGAGATAACATGATGACAGGTCAGGGTACCTTAATATCTAGTGCCAATACATGGTACAAGAAGAGAGTAGTAAGTCTTAAGTACGTCTCCACAGATGAGTAGTCACTAATATTTTGATGAAACCATATTAGGTCTAGATGTTGAAAGACACTAATTTATCTTAATGATCCTTGATCTATTAAGTGGATTACTTTTGATTATTTTATTTGTACTTGTATGCTTTGTTGTGCTTTTGATCTCTTGTGTAGGTATCCAAACGTTGTGAGTAGTAGAGCTAATCTTGAGGTGCGGGAGATTCAAGGTCTTCAACAAAGGAGTATGATATAGCATAAAAATGAGGTAGGCCATCTTCCTCTTCTCTCATTTTGATTGTAATTTAGGAAAGTGTCCTTGTAGATTGTCACGTAGGTTTCTAGTCCCACTCATTGGGCTAGAGGGATGATCTCTATCCACAGAGGGAATTTGCCTAGACAACACATAGAGCTTGTGCTCCCTTAGTGATTGCAATACCACTTCCAAATGTTCTTCATGCCCTTCTTTGGTTTTTTAGTAAACAAAGATGTTATCTACAAAGACTAAAACAAAAGTGCAAATATGGGCTAACAACATTTAAACAAATAAATGTGGTTGGAGCATTTGTGAGCCCAAATGGAACCACCATGAACTCATAATGTCCATATTTAGTTATGAAGTTTGTCTTTTGGATGTGTTCATCCTTTATCAAAACTTGATGTTAGCCTAACCTCAAATCTATTTTTTAGAATATTTCAACCCCTCTCAGTTGATCAAACAAGTTATCAATTCTAGGCAGAGGATACTTGCTTTATTACGGCTTTAGTTGTGTGTAGTTAATAAACAGTCGTAGTGTGCCACTGTTCTTCTTCACAAAAAATGTTGGGCTCCATAGGGAGAACCACTAGGTTTGATAGACCCTTTTTCGAACATTTCGTTCAACTTTAGCTTTAGCTCAACTAGATTTGGTGTACTCATGTGATATGGGGCTTTCAAGGTTGGTATTGATCCTCGTAGCAATTCGATGGAAAAATCGATCTCCCTCCTAGGTGGTAATCTTAGTATTTCCTTGAGAAACATATTAATGAATCATATTAACACTATGCGTTGTTATATTGTGTCTATGATAGCTTCTGATTAATTTTTCTCCTATATCAGATGCAAGGAAAACCCTTTCATGTTGCATCTTTTCACCTATAACACTGATATTTTCCAGACGGTGACATGATTCCTTATTCCTTGTAGTCTTACTTTCTCTCCCTCGTTTCTGAGGCATTCCAACAGCTTGTTGTTGTATCCAATTTTGGTTTTATCGGTCTTTATCTAGTCCCTACCTACTAGTATGCCATATAAGCCTAATGGTAAAAGATTAAGATCAACTAATGTGGACATGTTGCTTACCATCACTGGGCATAATTTGACCACATTTTTCACTCACCTTTTGTTTCCCGTGGCTAAGTGAATAAAACAATATCTCTCATGGTTTTTCTTATGCAGAGAACATTTCTTTGTAACCTTTGGGATGACATAGCTAAAATTATAACCTTGGTCAATTAAAATTGAAACACGTTGGTTGATGACCATACCTTCCATTTCTATCATCGAGGCTTGATGATTTTCTTGTTAGTTGTCAAAGACCACATAGATTCATGGCATGCTATGGCCCACATGTTATCGAGAAATCTAGTGTCTATTCAGAGCTACTAGTCCCACTAAGACGGGTAGCTATCTTAGAAACAAACAGATTAAAGTCATTTGTTTTTCCTTTACGAGAGGGAGACGAGAAAGAAGCAAAGAGTACCAACCTCAGTCTTCCGCTTGGCTCCTTGCTTGTTTCCTTTCCCCTTTGACAGAATCTCGCCACTGCTTCCTTACTTGTCCCACTTCAAAGAGCACTTGTAGATTCACAGCAACATAATACCATCAAAGCATAGAGATCTTTCACTGTAAACAATATAGGATCAAATATATATTGACCATACAAATGCATATATCAACGCAATATTAAGAGATACACAAGAATATGGAGGAAAACTTAAATAGCTTTATTAGTAAAAGTCGTAGAAGAGAGGATTACAACCACTTGGTCTTACCCAGTGCCATCCTCCCAGCTTGAAAGCCCTCTTCACCTCACACAAAGCAAGATCACCCAACCATGTCTTCAAAGAGAAACCAGCAGCACCTCTTTGCAAGAGAAATTCCAACCTCTGGATCTCTTGGATGAGGGATCCATTTATAGATATTTGCAGGGGGGTGAGTCAGCTTATGGGATTTTGATTAGTGTCATCTCTCTGATAGTTCTTAGTTCCACATGGAGATTTTAGATCTCTTACTCATCCCTGGGCGAACTCAGAGAGGCAAGTGTCAAATGAGTAGTTTCTAGAAGATTCTCTGGGTTTCCATCTAGCAAACTGCTTGTGCCATTTGTCTGCCCTCCCTCATCGCACCCTACAGAAGGGCTTTTCAGTATGCATCGCACTTTTTGCATGTGTCAGGTGAGATGCATCGCACCCTTTGCACTGGGCAGTCTGTATGGTCCTGCTTTGACCAGTTCTGAGTGGTTTTTCACGGAAAACTTCTGGGAGATTATGTAATCATCTAACCTTGCTCCTTTAGGGCATGAAACAACACTTTTAGGGACTTAGAAGCCCTTGGTTTATGGACATATGTGATTGGGGTTGCAGTGCCCAAATATGTCTATAACAGTTGCCCCCTAAAGCATGAGGTCGTAAATCTTTTGATGTCAAGTGAAATGCTTTATAGTGAGGATCCGAGGTTTTTCGCATTGGAAGGTGACCTGTAATAAGATACAATACAATACATTATCTTCATAATATTTTCATGATCTAGCTGAGGCGGGAATTCCCATGCTCAGCTTGATAAATTCATTTTCATGTACATAGGACAGACAACCGTCTGTTTGCAGACTAATGATTCTGGTAGAGCCATCATCCCTTAGTTTGGATGATTATCTGTGCAACAATGATGTACATTTGATGTCTTTATTCTCCTGAATATATCACAGCTCGGATGGATGAAACTAGATCCGGGGTCTTCAAAACTCGTTCAATCTTTGCCTGAAGTACAAGTCGATCCATGTGAAAAGATGTTCTGATGTCGAACATGGAAAGACATCGCCTCATTACCAGCCAATGATGTGAACTATTAACAGGCGCGAGAGGAATCACCGATGATGATGATGACCCTCAAGGTACTACAGTACAATTCACGTGGTGTGAATACATGAGTTGATGTCGAACACCACGCAAAGTCTTTTGGTCGAAGGCCATTAATGTAAACCTGTTGCTGGAAGTGAGAAACTTGCCATTGAGGCATGCAAGCTTCAAAGTACTGAAAGGGTTGTCCCTAGGTCGGCTTCTTGGATAATGAGCTGATGTCGACAAGAAGTGACCTGCCATAAGAGGGCATTAATGGATCCCACACCTATGACACGGAATGGAGAAAATGATTTTGTAGAGGTGAAAAAAATCTGATGATACAAGGTTCAGGGTGGCAGTTATGAAAGAATGAAGTGTGAAGGGATTGTAGCAGATGAGACACAAGCTGGATAGGTGAATTCTCTGAGCGACTTCTCTTGAACATATCGGCGACACTGAAATGGATTGGTAGCATTAACCCCAAAAGTGGATGGTACGGTGGACCAATGGTGATATGACCGTGAATGGAATAACCCAACCCGACTCAATCATGGTGATGGAGTGAAAGTGTCATGTTCAAGAGCGACCTGCTACCAATAAAGTTTCTTCAAGTTTTCTTCCCAATTTTCCCCAGTCATTTCTGACCAGTACCTCTTTATTTTTGTCAAGCTTGAGGAGGATAACATATGCTTGTTCTATAATTTTCCCTTCGGGCAAACCCGTTGTTGTGTTTTAACGAGCCTAGCAATAGTGAAACTCACTCTTGTTTGAATGGACAAGTTTGTCGCTATTGTTTTAACGAGTTTAACGACAAGGATAATTTGGTTCTTTTCAATTTTAGAGAGTCTGAAAAGAGACGGAAAGAAGACTCCAATATTCTTTTTTCGTAATATAATCCCTTAAGTCCGAAAAAGTATAAAACAATGCGAAAGGCATGACTTTTCGATAGTTTTAATGAGTCGAACAAGACAAACGCTCGATCTTTTTGTGTAATAATCCCTCAAGTCCAAAAAGATTAAAATCTAGAGGAGGGATAGCGCTCCCAATCACTTTAACGAGCTAGAGAGGCCAATTGCTCAGCAATCTTCTCATATTTTACGAGTCAGATGAAAAGAGCTTAAAGGAGACTCGTTTTCTAAGGAACGAGTGATGTTTTCAGATAGCAACTAGTTCCAGGTAAGGTTTGGAACTTTTCAATCATGATAGTGTAAAGAAGGTGGCTAATAGGATCACTCATCGCAGTTGTTCCTCAAAAGGGGTAAACAATCAAATGGAGGTGAATGATCGGTTAAAACAGAGTGGAGGTGATGGTAAGAACATGACAAAGGCTCAAAAGCTGATGATATTCATTCACAATGGTTATTTACCGGAGGTGGGTTCATTTTTTAATGAGCTTAAACTCTGGTGGAGCATATGCTCATTGCTAGGTTTAATTTTTAACGAGCTTGAACTTCACATAAAACTGCTCATGCCAGTCGTATAATAAGGTTGTCGCATCGATAGGTTCATTTTTTAGGGAGCTTGCACCATTCGAAATTATGCTCCGACTCCTTTTATTATGTAAGCTAGGAATGACCAATCCTACGAGTTTAAAGGGTTAAGAACCTACAAACTAAGAAAATAAATGGTCATTTTTCATTTTCACACAAAAAGGTTTGCATGCCCCCAGGTATAGCGAAGTGGAGTTTCCTAGGTTACCCCTCAATTTGCAGACAAAAGTCTTGTTCTATCGGTAAAGAACTACCTTCTCCAGGCTACCCTTCAATTTACAGACAAAACATTTGTTCTATCGGGAAAGGCCTACCTTCTAATAGAGGTATCTTATTCCGGTCTAATCCCATTTTCCTAAACATATGGGTGTGTCATACGAGTCATATATCCTCTGCGGAAACCTACCCTATACTTGAAGTTTTCCTGCTGAAGCAGACCAGGGTGCGTGGCCCCTGGGTTTCAGTCTTGACCACCGAATCACTCGTGCTCATTAGGTGGATGGACTGTAGATTGATGAGACATTCCTTGTGCAAAAAGACCTGTTAGGGATGCCATTTTACTATTAGCTATGTGTGAATCGAGGAATGAAAGCTGGTCTACGAGCTGGACCACTTTGCCTTCATGCGGAAAACACATTACTCGAAAGAGTGAGGAGACGATGGATCCCATGCTATAAATGTAGTCGCGCCCAAGGAGTAGATTGTAATCTAAAGGTCCTTGGACTACCATTACATTTAGATAAACAATTTTCCTTCTCAAAGTTATAGGCAAACTTGGAATGATCCCTAATGGTTGACTGGTTCCTTTATCGAAGCCTGTCAGATTTCGCATCTCAGGCAGAAGTGATGGCGAACCAAGCACTTTCCCAGCAGTCGAGGAAAGGATACTCACAAAAGCCCCTTCATCTATGATGGTACCAACCATCACTGTTTTGTAAGGTTGCACTATGATTCGAAATGGTACATTAGATGGTAAACGGGGTCTGCCTAGTAGATTCCAATCGAAGGAAACGACTAGGTTGCTTGGAGGTGGGACCGAATAAATGGCCGAATACAACTCTGATGAATTTCCTTCCTGCAGTAAAGGAATGGGCAGATTGCCCCCATGTTCATCGGAGTCTGTGTTTACAAAAAGAATTTGAACGGTGTCGTTCTCATTCTCTTCAGTGATTATATCATCTAAAGGTAAATCTTCTGAAGTCAAGATGGGGTCGACTGCCGTCTCGACTTGTTGAATTTGGTCCGATGTGGACTCAGAGGGTTTATCTTCAATGATAGGTGCTTAGACCGACACCAAAGTTGGGTCAGTTAGATTTTCAACTAGCAATGGATTCAGCAAGAGTTTCTTGTATCCAGGAGGGAGTCGCTGCGATGATGCAAGATGATTATCCAAGACTCTTTTAGCTTCGTCTAGGAAGGGACAACGGTGGAGGGCATGATCGCCTTCACACAGTCTGCAGGGAAATTTAGATTTTCCTTTTTGTCCGGTGACTTCGCTTTCACTAGTTGACGGTGTACTTTCAACATGATCGTCAAAGGTTGACGACACCGGATTGTGCAAGCGGGGAGACCAGTCCCTTAGGATCCGTGGGATGCAAGGACAATCTCGGTGATAGTGGTCTCCTTTGCAGATGACACATGGAGATTTAGGTTTGGACGGTGCAATGTGTGGATTTTCGCTAGACGATGCACGATTGCCCCTTTTTGTCATTGGCTCCTTCTTCTTCTTCTCCTTCCCCTTCTTCTTCTTCTCAGTTACTTGGTTTTTAGTTTTACTATATTTACCAAGCGAAGAGGAAGAAGGAGAGGGAGAGACAAATAAAGTAGAAGGTTGGGGGGAACTCTGGTATCATCTAGTTGTTGATTCGATTGTTCAGGAATCACGGTGCTTTGAATGACAGAGGTCGAGAAAAGCCATACCGGCAGGCCAATTGTCAGTCCTGGAATGGATAATGTGGCCATATGAGGTGCACCAATATCTCCCCAAGAGGAGAAAGGACTAGGATTGTTATAGACATTTTTGTGCTTTACAGCATGAAGCATGAAATGTCCATAATCTAAGGGATCCAAAGTCCCTAAACATGTTTTTCCTACCCCTAGAGGAACAAGGCCAGCAAACCACAGCACTGAACAAAAGTTCTCCACCTGAAAACACTCAAAAACAAGGCAATTCTGGATCATGTCAACTGCTCCACTGAGCATCTGCGCTGAATGTCAACTGCTCCACTGTCTACTTGCGTTGAATGTCAACTGCAAAGAAGGCTACCTACGCTGGGCGAGTTTGGACATGTGGCAGAGTCATTCCTCAAGGTGTCAATGGCCAGGAAGCTTCCAAAATGACACTTGGATCAAGGAATTCGACTGGTGATGAGTAAGAGGTTCTAGATCTCCAAGTGGAAGCAAGAACCTCCAAGTGGACTCAAGAATTGAAGAAGAACTAGAGTGGGAGAGGACACTAGTCACATCTCAGGCTGACTCATCCTCTCTCCAAACTCCTATATATGGATCTCTCTCCCATGGGATCCAGCGGCTGGAATCTTGTGAATGTAAAGAATTGCTGTTGGTTTGAGTTTAGAACTATTGGGTGATTTGCTTTGAAGGAGGTGAAGAGGAGATTTCTTTCTGCTGGGAAGGTGATGCTGGATTGGGCCTCTTATGGTTGTATCACTTCCTGAACCTTACTTCTTCCATTAATAAAGCATTTGAGGTTCTTCTATATGCATGTGTCTCAATGGTGTATTGTTATACTTGTGTATTTGATTTATTCTAATCCTTGAATCAATTATGAATGTATGCTTCTTGTAGTTTCCCTCTCTTGACATTTTGCAGGATCTTGGTGTAACTGGGCCAGTGAAAGAGCAAGGAGTTGGGGGCAAGCAGCAAGGAGAGAAGATTGGATCAACCATTAGCGAAAGACATCGGTTAGTGGATCTCTTTCTCCCCTCTTTTACATCTCATAAAGAAGTAATCTCAGATAGCTTTGCTTTGATTGTTGCTAAGAAACTATCACCCTTAGAGTGGGATAGGGTCATTCCGTATTGGATACTTTTGCCAACAACAAATTGGCGACTCCACTGGGGATCGTATCTTGTTGGTTGTTTGTGTTTTTGCTATTCATTTCCTAAACACAGGGAGTACCGAATCGAACTGTATTTGGATCTTTCAAATGCAAAGTAGAGGGCAGCTACTCTAGCTCAGTTTCTGGGCATGTTTATTATTTGAAGAGCTGATCCACAAGGACTCTGAACAACTCTTAGTGATAGCTTTTCATCCTCCTTTGAATCATCCTCTAGTGTGTACTTGATTGGTAGCTTTGATTTGGCTAAAAACTGTTGATTTTTGAGCAATCTGTGACCCAGAACCCAAGAGAAAAGAGAGTTTCTCTCTTCATTGTAGGCACTGTGAAGGCAGCCTGCATTTCATCGCAGGTCCCAAAGGGGCTACCTACACTGAATGTCAAACTGACACTGTTCTACCTGCACTGAACCAGTGTGGCCTTGTGCAACTGGGGTTCTCTGCTTTCTGTTGCCCTGTTTTCATCCCTGTTTTTGCAGCCTGTTATCAGTCAATGTACCTATCTGAAACCACCTTTCTTTGCCACTATTCCACCTCGGTTGTATAAAGAAATTGTATTTGTTCTTTGTGTATTTCTTACATCATTTGCAGTTTCCCATAACGAAAGTGAACTAGTCTTGCTGTGGCCTCTTAGATCTAGACCTGTGATAAGTGTCGTTCTGATCTTAAGAGTTAGTTTGTTTGTTGTTCATAGCTGATTGAGCTTTTTCTTTCATCATATGGTTTGAATTTATGTATTTCTAGTGTTGAAACAAGTAAATCTTAAGGTGTCTTTTGATTTTGGACAAAAGCTTGTTTGCTTTCACTTGAAATTGAATTCAAAGTTATACAATAGCTTTCTTTTTGTAGTACACCAACATTAAGAAAGAGAAAAGAAATACCTGCATTCTGCATGTGCATTTTGACAGTTGCTGGGGGGCAAATATTCAAAATGGATAGCAATCCTTCAAGAGTTTGATCTGGAATTTGTAAAATCCAAATCAAAGAAAGCTCTAGTTTTCACAGAATTATTGTGTGATCTCCCATCATCGTCCAACGATGAAACATCAGAAGAGTCAATCATGGACGAAAGTTTGTTTCTGATATCTACAAGCGATGAGTGGTATGGAGATATCATAGTTTATCTCCAAACCCAAAAATTCAGGCCTAACACCTCTCACTCTAAACAGAAACGTATACGATACCAAGCAAAAGACTACATGATCGTCGGTGATACACTTTACCGTCGTGGTATCGATACAGTTCTGAGGAGGTGCCTTACCCATGAGGAGGCCAAAAAAGCCGTGAATGAATGTCATTCAGGCGCATGTGGGAGACATCAATCTGGATATGCAACAACACAAAAAATCTTACGAGCATGATACTTCTGGCCAACCATGTTTAAAGATTGTATAACCGCAGTCAGAAGTTGCCATGCTTGTCAAATTTTTGATAGCAAAACCAGAAGACCACCCGCACCTTTACAGCCGATAGTTGCTGTTGGGCCCTTCGCCAAGTGGGACATCGATTTCATGCAATGTAACCCCACCTCGACCGGGGGGCATGGGTATATTATAGTCGCTATTGACTATTTTACCAAATAGGCCGAGGCGATGCCTACATTGGATAACACTGGTGAAACAGCTGCCCTTTTCTTTTTCAATCATGTAGTCGCCAGGTTCGGCGTACCACAGGCTATAGTTACAGATCATGGATTGCATTTCCGCAATCACATGATGGTCGAATTAGCTGCCAAGCTAGGGCTATCTCACGAAAGCTCTACCCTGTATTATCCGCAAGCCAACGGACAAGTTGAAGCAATCAACAAGGTCCTGAAGCGTATGTTGCAAAGGATGATCGGGGTTCATAAAAGAAGGTGGTACCTAATCCTGTACTCAGCCTTGTGGGCTTACCGAACATCGGTAAAGAACGCAACCGGGTTCACACCTTTTCAACTGTTGTATGGCCTGGAAGCGGTCTTGCCAATCCAGTGCGAAATTTCGTCGCTCAAACTCGCAATTGATCTCCTCCCCGGAACTTCAGAAGAAGAGGCTCGTTTCTTGGAATTAATCCAGTTGGACGAAACCCGTCGTGACGCCTCTTTGGCTAACGAGGCCCATAAGAAACGAGTCAAGGCTCAGTTCGACAAAAATGTCAAACCTCGTATCTTCTCAGAAGGTGATTTGGTCTTGCTTTATGACCAAGAATCCGATAAATTGGGAGCAGGTAAATTTAATTCTTTGTGGATGGGCCCCTATATTGTTAAAAGGGTGTTAGCAAAAGGAGCCTACGAGTTAATGGATTACGACGGAATTCCACTGGCGCAGCCCCGCAACGGGTTGTACCTCAAGCATTACTATGCTTAAATAGTAACCTACATGCTTTTGTTGTATTTTGTTTTCGCTAAAGTATTTGTTCTGGTCGAGTGATCCACCTTTTTCATTTGTGGCAGATGTCGAACCTTCTGGAGACATGTGTTGGATATGCCGACGGAGCGAGTCGTAGTTCGCGGAACCTATCCTCAGCAGCCTGGGCCATTTTTGATCCAAGCGGTGAGTTAGTAAGTTTCAGAGGAGTGTGTATTGGGCAATCAACGAATAACATCGCTGAGTATAGCGCGTTGATAGAACTACTCTCTGATGCCATCACACGTGGCATACGCCGACTAATCGTCAGGCTAGACTCACAGCTCGTAATACTACAACTCAATGGTATATATTCTGTTCGCAATCCAGCTATTTATCGCATGTTCCTAAGGGTTAAGATTTTGGAAAGACAATTTGATTCAATTCAATACGAGCATATTTCCAGAAACTTAAACACATTAACCGACTCATTAGCAAATTATGTGTTAGATAGACATTTGCAACATTTATAAAAGAGACACATCATCAATGATTGTACATATGGATCATATAACTCAACCAGAATAAAACTCGAAAATCAAAATATATATAAGTTGTTTATAGTTCATACATAATGTTCTGTAACCAAGACAAAAATTGGTCATATGACCTAAAACTCAAAAAGTGCTAGGGGGCACCCTAGCCTAGTGGTGCTCATGATAGCACGTCACGGCCTGTGCAATCATGCGCAAGAGACGAGTCCATCGTCTAGGCACGCCAGTAGTATGCCGCTGCAGCTGTAAAGGTAACTCATCAATCCTCACATTGGGAATGCCGAGAGTAAGGCTCTCAACCTGCTCCTGCACAGCTGTAAGGGTCTCAGTATCGTCAAGGTCGCAGGGATAACTCTCCCAGCAGGCTCCACTGCCGGGGCAGCAACTGGCAGTCTCGGACGAACTGCTGGACGAACAGGACCAACATCTGCATGCACCCAAGAGTATGATTAAAAGTCTTGATAGAATAAAGCACAGCAACATTATGAATAAAAACAGTAAACAGTGATATGGTCAAAGAGTTTACCAATAGCGCCCCACTGTTCGCCATCCGGTAACACCAAATCCGGATCACCTCGGAAATCCATACCCACATATGGATACTCGGAAAAGACCATCTCCTGGCGCTCGAACCACCTGAAGAAGGCATCAGTGAAAGTAATCTGAGGTTGACCAGCATGCCTAGACATGTGATCGACCCACCTCTGCATGCGTGGCTCGGTCGGAGAAGGCAAGTCGAGTATAATATACTGAGGCTGCATCAGTGGGATTTTCTCCAAGGCGAAGGCAGTCAGAATAGAACCAAATCCAAAGTTCTTCAGCTTCCCGTCCTTTACCTTGGTCAATTGACTTTTCATCTGAACAAGTACTGCATCACACCAGTTGAATACTTTCGGTTGGAGACACTCCAAGGCGTGCTGCACATAAGATCTGTTGGCAACATGTAGAGCTGCGCTACCGACCATCCTACCAATGGTATACAGAATGGACCTGAGAGACCTGTCAGTAATCTCACGGATAACAACCTTGCCGTCTCTGCTTGGCTGGGAACCTTCCCTGCAATACTGGCGGACATAATCTCTCACGGAGTCAGTCCCCAGCGGAGTCGCCAATTTGTTGTTGGGAAAAGTATCCAATACGGAATGACCCTATCCCACTCTAAGGGTGATAGTTCCTTAGCAACAATCAAAGCAAAGCTATCTGAGATTACTTCTTTATGAGATGTAAAAGAGGGGAGAAAGAGATCCACTAACCGATGTCTTTCGCTAATTTTTGATCCAATCTTCTCTCCTCTTTTACATCTCATAAAGAAGTAATCTCAGATAGCTTTGCTTTGATTGTTGCTAAGGAACAATCACCCTTAGAGTGGGATAGGGTCATTCCGTATTGGATACTTTTCCCAACAACAAGGATTTCCCCCAAGGGTAAATCCTTGGTTGGTGGACTTGATTTTCTCAACCTAAGACCAACGAGGGAACAGTGACGTTATTCCGATTAAAATAAATTTTAGACGCTTTGACACAACTTGCTTTTTCACTTTTTAAGAGTCGAGAAAAAGCTAAAGATGACTGTAGTCGCCTTCGATTTTTAATGAGCCTGAAGTGACAAGTGCTCAGATGGAACTTTTCCTTCAAGGAGTTTGAAAAGGAACAAAAGAGAATACTCTAGAAATCTAGATAGAGGGACTACCAAACAAATCGCAAAACTGCAGAATACTTTTTACGATACGGCAGTCAATCTTCCCGAATTCTGTGTTTAGTGCATTGCGATCGATAGGATGGCAGACACGGCTTCCTAAGGATAAAGGACATAGCCTATTGTGGTCTCCCAATATATACTCGACGGTACGTGGGAGCACAAGTCCGTATTGGCACTTATCATCTCAAAGAGGAGGAATCACCCAACCTACAATGAAAGCAACAGTTACCAGGCTTTACGACATTAGAATACGTCTCTAGCCTAGACTTCTAGATGTTGTGCGTTAGGTTCCAAAGCGTTTTTATGTTCATTGAATTTATTTTACAGTTGATCTTTCTTAAGAAATTTTCCTTTCAGGTTCACTACGTGATGTAGATATACAATTCCTAAAATGAAATCTAAGATGATAAATAGTCGTTTAATCTTATTTTTGCAATGAAAATCCTAGCTACTAAGGAAAGAGAAATGAAATCCTTTCAACATAGAGTAGAAAGCACACACCAGATGCATTGTCCTAAATCAAAATCAACAAGCAGTCTAAATGCAAATGCATGTGCATGTATTTGTTTTCCGCTTTCTTAATGTGTGAATGACAAAAAGAATGCTAAATACAAATCTGAATTATTTCTCCTTTCAAAGCGACAGTACTAACGATTTTCTTTTCAAAAAATGATAGGAACGCAAGAAGACACTTTGCGATTTTGAATTGAAAACTGCTTTCGACACTTGAAATACTTATAAATTCAGATCAAATACAAGAGTAACAGTGTAATAGACTATCAAAAAGAGAAGTATTGTTTTCTTTGACTGAAAATGACACTTGTGACACTTCCAAATCAAAAGACGACAATTCGATTAAGCTACTATTTTGTAAAAGAGAACTGTAAATGGCGCACACATAAAAACATTCACAATTCTTTGTACAATAGAGGTTGGATGATGCAAAGAAGGGGGTTTCAACAATGGTCTACTGATCACAGACAGTAAAACTCCTGAATAAAACTGAAGAGAGTGAAGAAAAAACCAAAAGCTGGAGGCATATCTAGTCTTGTCTGATCATCGCACCTGTAACACAGGGAAATAGGGATGCATCCCACCTACTACACACGGGAGGTGCGATGCATCCAGATTTCCTAAAGGAGAGGGTGCAATGGTCAAGGAATGAAACTTTAACTTAGTTTTTGGTCACAGTTTGCAGTTTAGTTTAGGGATTTAGGCCGAGCAAATGATAGTCAGTAACTACAAAGTATAGGGGCCTATCTAATGAGGTTACTCAAGCTACCTCTAGGGCACTTAGGATGTTTGCAACTCAATTGTTCAGTTCATAAACAAACCTGGAGATTGACTGCAGCAGCGTTGATCTACTTTGCACTTGCATAGCAAATGCAGTTCGAAGGCTAGCTGGCTTAACTTCAGGCTCCATTTGTGGTTTATGAATCAAACAAATAGAGACAAGCAATCAAACTAATCGCTTCCTAGCAGAGTCGCCATTTTGTTATTGGGAAATCTAGTGTCTATTCAGAGCTGTTAGTCCCACTAATATGGGTAGCTATCTTAGAAACAAATAGATTTAAGTTACTTTTTTTTCCTTTACGATAGAGAGATGAGAAAGAAGCAGAGAGTACCAACCTCAGTCTTCCGCTTGGCTCCTTGCTTGTTTCCTTTCCCCTTTGACAGAATCTTGCCACTGCTTCCTTACTTGTCCCACTTCAAAGAGAACCTATGGATTCACAACAACATAATACCATCAAAGCATAGAGATCTTTCACTGTAAACAATATAGGATCAGATATATATTGACCATACAAATGCATATATCAACGCAATATTAAGAGATACACAAGAATATGGAGGAAAACTCAAATAGCTTTATTAGTAAAATTCGTACAAGGGAGGATTACAACCACTTGGTCTGACCCAGTGCCAGCCTCCCAGCTTGAAAGCCCTCTTCACCTCACACAAAGCAAGATCACCCAACAATGCCTTCAAAGAGAAACCAGCAGCACCTCTCTTCAAATTACCAAATTCCAACCTCTGGATCTCTTGGATGAGGGATCCATTTATAGATATTTGCAGGGGGGTGAGTCAGCTTCTGGGATTTTGATTAGTGTCATCTCTCTGATAGTTCTTAGTTCCACATGGAGATTTTAGATCTCTTACTCATCCCTGGGCGAACTCAGAGAGGCAAGTGTCAAATGAGCAGTTTCTAGAAGATTCTCTGGGTTTCCACCTAGCAAACTGCTTGTGCCATTTGTCTGCTCTCGCTCATCGCACCCTACAGAAGGGCTTTTCAGTATGCATCACACTTTTTGCATGTGTCAATTGAGATGCATCGGACCCTTTGCACTGGGCAGTTTGTATGGTCCTGCTTTGACCAATTCTGAGTGATTTTTCATGGAAAACTTCTAGGAGATGATGTAATCAGCTGACCTTGCTCCTTTAGGGTATGAAACAACACTTTTAGGGACTTAGAAGCCCTTGGTTTATGGACATATGTGATTGGGGTTGTAGTACCCAAATATGTCTATAACACCACATCATTCGCCACTGTTGTCTCTTGTACATTGAACAATCTGGTGCCACTCTACTGTTGTTGAGGATATTCTTTATGCAAGTGGTTTTCTCTATAGGTCCAACACTATAAGTGTATTTTGATTTTCATGACTTCTCCTCTTATTGGATTAATAGGCTAGTCTCTGTTGGAACTAGTAAAATTTTGTTTAAGCTCACCCTTGGTATGGGTGGTGTACTTTGCATTCCTTCCTCCCTGTTAGCACTTGAAATTTCACCTCAGGCTGAGAAAGGTAAACTCCAAGGCAACATCAAACCACTTAGCCTCGTAGCTAGCCCTACGGGGCAAGAGAGGGCTCTCTCCGGTCTATCTCGATAAAGATCTTCAAAGGGCGAGATAACCAATAAGGAAACACTGATTTTAGGCTAGTAAACTGATAAAAAGGTTTGAATTGGGAAGTTTTAAGATTTTGGTGGAAAATCGGGGAAAGGCAATTTTGGGTGCGGGGATTGGACACAGTTTTTGCAGGGGGTTCTTTGGGGAAAGGTAGGAGACTATATTGATGCCTTTGAATTAAGTGAATGGATAGGAATGACCAGTGAGGGGCTAAAGAGAGAAAAAAAACCTTCAAGAGTTCTCTTTAGACAGATGAAAACATAAATATTAAGCAAACTTAAAAGCAGAGCATGGAAATCATGAATTCTACTTTAACACTTCATTTGCCTAATTTGCAGAAGGAAAAGTAAGGAGATGATTCACATAAAAAACTTACAAGTACAAAGATAAACACACCATCAATACATGTAACCACAGGAATCCCAAAAAGGACTGCAAAACCCTGGTCTTTCTTCCTTTACCAAAATTGCAGAGACACAATGAATAATACAATAGTAGCTTCTCCCTCAAGAGTCCAACCTCTCCAACCTCTGAAAATGACTAAGAAAATACATAATATAGGAAATCTAACACCTTTCCTTGCCTCTAGGGGTCGAGTTCATCCTTCTAGGAGCTGTTTCAACCAATTCCAAACTGAGCACTAAAATCTAGGCAGTCAAAACAACTTGCCTCTATAAGCTAGGAAACCAATTCATTCATTAAATGTTTTCTATTTCATGAATGAATCTTCTAGAATAGGTAAATAAGTGACATGTCAACATGAAAATACATTAATTACATCAAAGAGGGTGAAAAATCCCATCACAAGTCAAAACTGGTCAAAGTTGGGCGAATTCCTGAGCTGTAGATGAATTCCTGTGAAAACTGCCCAACGGGTCGCGCCCTATTTCTGAACGGGTCGCACTACTTTGGAGCTGATTTTGAGGTACTTTCAGGTGTCCAAATGAGGCAAAAGTGAGCTTGTTGGAAAGTTCTGGATGTCTACTTTCCAACCCAAGTGGAATTTCGGAATTTGGTGGTCATTTGCCCCTCCAAAATTGCAATCTCCCAAGACTGCTTCCTGTGTGTCAAAAATGTGGCAGAAAGTCATTTTTTGCTTGTTTTTTGACTTTCTGGAGGCCCAAAACTTGGTGAAATTTCTTGGCAATGGCTGAGAAAGTGTAATTTTCCATGAAAAATCCAGAAATGCTGAGTTTTCCCAAAATGGAGTTGCCCAACGAAAGGTTCGCGCGCCGCGCGCCACCCATTGGTGGAGAAAACCTGTGTTTGGCACAAAAAATTCACAATTGACAAAATTTTCTCCAAATTTCTTGAAATTTGGGCTGGGAGTCCCCAATAAAGTACCATGCTCATTCAAAGAGGCTTTGGCCAAAATTTGGAGTGGATCGGGCCTTTTCCGTTGTTTTAGTGCCTTGGCCAACCTCCTTGGATCTGGCGATTGCAATTTTGACATTTCTCTAAAACCATGACACCTGTGCAAAAAGTGAAGGATTTTTTCTTCTTTGGCATGTTATGGACAAAAACCTCTCTCCGTTTTCCAAAATTCATCTTTTATTGCTCTGGAACATCATTTGAGTGCGACTTGTCCCGATGTGTGAAACAAGGAATTTTGTCAAAATGGAGCGAAATGAAGGGGATAGGGGGCTTCTAAATTCTTGGGGAAATTTTTGGGAGTGGGGAGGGATGTTAGGAAGTAGGGGAAAGTGGAATCTCAGAGATTGAGCAAGGGGAAGGGGTCCAAAAGGGCAAAACATAGGCCAAACCTAGAAAATTGCCAGGTTGTAGCTAGAAACTAGGGTTTGTGCAAAAATGAGGGATTTGGGGGATCTCAGTGATGGGAAGCATTTGATAAGGTACATGAAGGATAGGGGAAGGTGTATGAACATCTGGATACAATTTTTGCTGATGATTTGACCGTCCAAGAGAAATTGCCTTCAAAACCCTAGGAGAGGGAAATGACCTTACCTAGGCGCAACTGAAGCATGAACAAGGTGTAAAATGACTCATTAGACACTGACATGATAATGACAACCCTATGAATGATGATAGATGTAGCTGAATGATGACATGGACCGACATTTGGACAACTTTAGAAGGAGTGAAAGCAAACCCTAGACCTAATGCCTAGTGACCAAATTTTGCTTGAAGACTCACTGAAATGACAAAATTTGACCTTGACACTCTGAGACCACTTTGTAAGAGCATATTTGATCACTGGAGGAAGGCTGGAAAGACTGATACTAACACTCCCAACTTATATCCCAAGAATTGCTGCCCTTTTCCTTTGAAGCTAGTCTTATATCTTGCTTTCTAGTTTGTTTGAAACTTGGCTGTGTGCTTGGAATGCTCATAGAAATGTTTTTACTTTTAGATAATGTCCTATGGGGTTTTGAGCTCCTCAAAATCAATTATTTCTCAATAAATTTTTGGTAGCCCATTCAGGTACCTTTGAATATTCACTTTCTCATCTTTGATATATGGCACATACCTCAATAGCTCCAAGAATCTATTAATGTACACATTAATAGTAATTTTCCCTAATTTATGCTTGTGAAAGTACCTCTCAGATAGGTACTTTTATCATAAAAAACTCTCAAATATTTTCCGGGGAAACTCTTTCTCTATAATGTCCTTGACCTTTCTCAAACTTCTCACCATATATTAATCTTTCCCTTCAAGTTGCAAATGGTCACTCTAGCCTTCATGTTTTCAGTATTCATGCACTCTGAAGTATTTCTTCATTCCCGATAGCCAAGATTTTGCCTCTTCAACCTTATTAACTTCTCCATCAAAGGTGGGGGGGCTTGGATTTCTTGAATTCTCCCAACATCAATTTATTCTCACTCCTCCTTTGCTTGTGGTGTTTCTTGGTTGCAATGCTATACCACTAGTTATGGTTTCTTGATTCTCTTTCTAGGGTACGAAGTGGAGTTTTTCCTCTTACTATTCCTTCACTAAATTTCCTATGCCATTTTCTTGATTGGATGTTTTTTCCTTTATTAGCTTCCAACCCTTGCTTTCAAAATTTAGAAGGGATTTTCCTGGATTTGTGTTGTTAATCATCTGGTTCTTGAGTTTGGTTGCGATTAACTCTTTATCCACTGTATCATCTCCAGTTTCTTTGATGCCACCTTAATCTACATATGTAGGTCGATTTGCATCAATGTATGTGTTTGACATTTTCTCGAAGCATACATATTTAGTTCTAGAAATCAAAACCAAGGTTGGTGTCACTAAAGATATGACTTCGTGTGAAAATTTGATCTATGTCTTGAAGAAAGATGAGTAATATAGTTCTATAAGCTCCCGAGGTTGAAACAGTAAAAACATACATCCTTGATCTAGACATCTGAACTTTTGAATATGAAAAAGGAAGAATCTTGTATATATCATAGAATGTTGAAATTGTAAGAGGATTTAAATTACTAGGGTTTGAAGACCGGAAGTCTTGAAATATTCTAAGGTTTTAGAATCTATGTTTCTCAAACCCTAGAAAGTTTGTACTAAGAGTTTAGGAACAAAGCTGTAGAATTAGATGTTTTTGTTAAAAGTAGAAACCCTAGCCTTTGAAAAGAAGAAATGGCATGAAGATGATGGTGTGGGTAAAGTGAAAGATGGATGCAAGTTTAAATATCAAGAGTGAGCTGATATTCCTCTCAAAAGGTAAGTGTTTTATATCTCTCTTATTTGATAATTACTATTGTTATTGACTTTATTAGTAGTTAAGTCTCTTGTCCTTGAAATATTTGCTTGGTTGTTATTGTTATTCCTTGGCCTCCTAGTGAGGATTAAAGGTACATAATGAAGACTATCAAAGTTGTAGTAGTAGATGAAAAAGAATGCAAGAACAAAGCTTGTGACAATAAGACTTGTATTAAGAGATATTGTCGTAGTTGGGATCTGAGCTCAGGGGGAGTAGACAAATCATAGAAATTGAAGTATGCCTTGATCTATGTTTGAAATAAGTCAGTGGTGACTGCCAAAACAAAGCATGATTAGTTAGGAAAAAGTGCAAAGCGAAGGATTACCTCAGTAAGAGGGAAGAAGACTATGAAGGGACATCTTGTCAGACACACTTCTATTTATTTATTATTTATGTTGATGGACGTAGAGATCATCTTCCTCGATGAAAGAAGAAGTGTGCATAAGAGCTACCTCAAGATGGTGAGGTACATGCATTAGGGGAATTTTGAGGTCTAAAATGGGCCTCCTAAGGAAACTATAAAATAATAGTGGAAATAATAAAATATGATTAGATTACATCATCAAATTTTAGAGGGAAAAAAGAAAAAACTATTTTTTTTCAACTCGTATTTTCAACTTATCTCCCTATGGGCTTACTAAAATTTAGAGTGGAAACACTTGTTGGATGCAGAATTCGATTCCTCATCCAAGGAGTACCCATGTTACATACTTTTGATGGACTCTACTACATTAAAAATGAGAAATACATGAAAAACGTGATTGCAATCACAATTTTTCATGTATTTCTCATTTTTCATGTAGCAGGGTCCATAGAAAGCATGCAATATGTGTACTCCTTGGATGAGGAATTAAATTAAAACCTTAGGCAGATAAGTTGAAAATATGAGTTGAAAAAGTAGTTTTATTATTTTATTTATTTTTATTATTTTTACTTTTTTACTCCAAAAATGATGAATCATCCCCCATGGTTGATATCATCATCTTGAATACTATTGGTTCTTATAAAGTTTATTTTGGTTGTACATTTTTCTTAGGAGGCCCATTTTAGACCTAAAAATAATTGATCATATATTATTTGCTTTCTAATGAAAGTAGAAAAGCTCATTGTGTGAGATGGAGTTGCATTGATTGGAATATTTGTTTTAGAGGGATTTGATCTCAGAATTCAAAATATCTTAACTAGATAATTGGTAGCATTAGTAACAGAGGAAGCAAATTAGGACTTCCATTGTAGGATTTGTTTTATAAATAATACCTAGTTAGGTTAATTTATGTAACCAAGATGAGAAATCGAGTGAAGGAAGCATACCAGTTTATGGTTGAGCAAGGAAAGCTGCTCAACATGTGTTCATGACATCACCAATTATGTTTTGAAAGATGTCTCAAATAGAGAAGTTCAACTACAGGGATTCACATTAGGTAAGGAGTGTTGAAAATAGAGAGTTTTTCTGATTGGGCTTTGAACTCCTGGATGAGTAGGAGGTAGACATGTTTTGCATTCAAAGGCTGAGTATGTTGCAGTGTGAAAGATGAGTTATGAAGCAGTATGACTACATCTTACAAGATTGGTTGATCAAGTGCGAGAGATAACATGATGACAGGTCAGGGCACCTTAATATCTAGTGCCAATACATGGTACAAGAAGAGAGTAGTAAGTCTTAAGTACGTCTCCACAGATGAGTAGTCACTAATATTTTGATGAAACCATTACCTAGAGAGAATTTTGTGTACTTTAGAGACAAGTCGACGCTTGTGGATATTATCCCTCTCATTGAGGAGTGATGATATGATAAAAATATGGATGGAAATTCTTTCGATAGGAATAATGGTTCGATAGGCCCAAAGTGCTCCCCAAGTAGGGTGAAGTGAGTGCCTCTTGGTTAGGAGAACCATTTACTCACCCAGAAGTGTTGAGTAAGGTCTGGACTCGATCACACACCAAAGAAAGGTGGAGTGATGTCTTTCAATATTTATATCTAATCTCTAACCAAGGAAGGTTTGAGTGAGGTCTTGGCCTAGAGTGCTCCCTAGGAAGGAAGAGTGAGTTCTTACTACTTGTGCTAGCATCTCAACATTCTTTCCTAGTGAGAGGCCTTGGTATTTGGGGACTGATCACTCTAGAAGAGTGAGTCCTAGTACTGATCACTATGGAAGAGTGATTCCTGATATGTTGATGATAATTCATGGGTTAGGTACCACCCTGGATATGGTCATTAGTAAATGTTGATGGTAAGATGACAATAATGTGGAGAACTCGTATATGAGTAAGAGGGAGAATTAATGTGACATCAAAAGGGGCATGGTTTGAAATTATTAGTATCAACGGGAGCATGGCCTAGACTATTGGTGAGATAGCGTGAGGGGAATAAATTCTAGAGAGAATGGTCCCTTAAGACTGGCCACTCAATAAAGTAGATGCATTTTTCAACATTATGGCCTGAAATGAGGCCTCTGGATTTGGGACATGGGCGTCCCTAGGGTTTGACCATTGGTGATGGAAACCCTGAGAAGTACCATGAGGTGAGGAACCCACTGGATCATGGTGACTAGTTGAATGAGTACCATTGGTTAGGAGTGATAACTTGGGTTATGGTACCTATTGATGATGTTGATGTAGGTCAAGATTTGTGACTTAGATGATGATGCTATAAATGAATTGAACCTTTCCTTAGAAATATCATGTATACAAAGAACATATGGATAGTCTTTGAATACCTCCCTAACTAAGAGGGAGTGTTAAATTTGTTAGCTATGGCTGTTCTTCATAATATTTACATTTGTATTTATGAATTATATTTGTAAACTAAAATTTATTTGAGGCATGTACTTCATGCTTGCAAGAAAAAAGAAAATATTTATTTTCGTATACAAAAAGATAAATATTATAAGACTCACCAAGATTGGGAAAAATGAAAATTTGAATTTTATATTTTTCTCCACAAGTGAGCAAGTTGACCCTGCAAGAGACATGTCGGCCTGCTCAGATAAGGTACCCATTCACATAATTGGAAGACTATAAATAGCAACTTACATCCCTCCTTAGTGGCATCATTTGGTCTAAGGCTTATGCGAAGGTTTGAGGCTAATGTGAAGGGTCTGAGGTACATATCTTTTGTGGCATATATGTGAAGTCCGAGGCACATCGTTTGTGGAATAAATTTGAGGCCTGAGGCATTAGTTTTCTGAGGAATGATGGAAATATTTGAGACTCATCTCCTATGGTTCTAAGGCATGATATTTTGTGACATGATCCAAACTCTTAGGATGAGACAAAGGTTAACCTTCGACCCCCTTGAGATCATGTTTCCTATGGTATATCTCTATGGCATGGTGTAAGTTTTGAGGTAGATTTTGTAGGAATTCTCACTGTAGATTAACCTGATTATGCAATATAACTAAAGCAAAATACTTAATCTACTTCTACAATCAAACTTGCGGAAGATTAATTGGTTTGAGCAAGATCAGACAAAGCGCATATAACAGAGAAGAAAAATCAATACACATGAAACACAAAAGAATACTCTGGGGAAAGCCTTAGCTAAAAACCCCGCTATCTGTATTATCATAAAAGTGGAAATATCTCAGGAAATATCTAGCTCTCAGTACAATCCCTCACTGCTGCTCATAGATAGAATAGACAACTCATATGCCTTCTCCTCTGTCCTCCAAGCCTCCTATTTCCTTGCACAGTTTTCCCTGGGTGCTCCAGCTATAACCTTGTGTGACACTGATCTCACACACTACTCCAACACACTGTAAAACTGCGCAAATCTCAAGGAATGAATTCCTTCTGCATGCAAGAGATTTTCTTATAGGAAAATTCTTGCAACTGATAGTACACTGTCCCTGCCTTTAATCTCAATTGGGTCTTTGTCTGAACTGACATGCATGAGTTATTTATGAGAGAATATTCAGTTATATGGAGTACACTAGTTTCATGCATGCATGAATTAACAAACTAAACTCACAATTAGCTCCTCAAACTGTTTGGAACTAATTTAACTGGACTTAACTCAGTTAACTGAGCTAACTAATTACAACTCAAATACAACTCATCCTTGTCTCCTTAATTAAGGGATAACTTCCTTAATTTAAGGGATAATTGTTGCATGACTTCACAAAGACTTCTAGCTTGAATTTCTGCAACTAATTAACTCAAGATGAATTAATTAATTATTTTTCAAGCAACTGGTGAGACTAAATTCGAATTTTAATTCTCAATTTTAATTCAAGGACAAATTAAAATTGGAATATTCTTGTTTCCACATTTCAACACTCCCTCTCAACAAGAAAGGGATTATCTTCCACCCCGATCCTGTCTCTATGGAACTCGAATTTACACTTTGACCATGCCTTAGTCAAAATGTCAGCATCTTGCTCCTTGGTTGAAATATACTGCAACAACATGATCCTCCTCGCCACACAGTCTCTGAGATGATGATACTGAATGTCGATGTGATTGGAACTGTCATGAAATATTGGATTCTTAGAGAGTTGATACAACTCTAATTATCACAATAGATCAAAGTTGGATCCATCCTCTGATCAAACAAACCAACTAGAATTTTCCACATCCAAATGGTCTCACATGTTGCCTAACTTGCAACCACGTATTCAGCCTCTGCTGAGATGAGTGCAACTGAACTTTGTTTCCTGTTGTACCAAGAAACTACAGCTGACCCAAGGTTGAAAATTCCTCCTGATGTGCTCTTCCGATTTGATGGACTCCTTGCCCAATTTGCATCTGTGAAGCCCTGTAGCTTCATTCCCTCTATTTGTTTGTACCATAATCCATACTGAGATGTGCCTCTGAGGTATCTCAAAACATGCTTAGCTACCTTCCAAAACATCTGGTAGGCTGAACCATAGCTTGACTTAGTTGGTTCACCGCATAGCACAAATCTGGTCGTGTGTTCACTAAGTACATCAGTGAACCCACAAGCTGCCCATACATAGTAGCTTCTACTACTTCTCCTAAAGTAGCATCTTCCTTCCTCCAATTACCTGCTAGAGAAGTCTACATGGGCTTGCACTTCTCCATGTGGAATCTCCTGAGTATCTCATTCGCATACTTGCCTTGAGACACAAACAACTCCCCATCCTTCTGCCACACTTCCATGCCAAGGAAGTAGTGCATGATACCCATGTCTTTCATCTTGAATTCTCTTGTAAGGTCCTCCATGCAAGACATGATCAACTGATCATCACCTGTCAATATGTGATCATCAACATAAAGAACAACGATCAACTGCTTACCTTTTACCATAATGTGGTACAGGTTCGCATCTGCTTCACTCTTTGTGAAGCCCAACCCGGTGAAGTAGTTGTTGATCCTGGTGTACCAAGTAGGAGGTGCTTGCTTCAACCCATAAAAAGCTCTCTTGAGTCAACACACATGCGACTCACGATCGAAGGTCTCAAAATCTTCCGACTGCGCTGTGTACACCTCTTCCTCAATCTTTCCATTGAGGAATGCAGTCTTCACATCCATCTGGTGGATCTTCCAACCCATCTGTGTTGATAGTGCCAACATCGATATGATAGATGAGTACCTTGCTACAGGAGAAAAATCCTCATCATAGTCAATCCCCTCAACCTATGAGAAACCATGAGAAACAAATCTTGCCTTATGTTTCTCCATACTACTATCAACAGCTTGATTTACCTTGTAAAGCCAACAGGAACTCACAACTGACTTGTTCTCCGGTCTTGGAACCACATCCCAAACATTGTTCCGAGCTATGGAGTCATACTCCTCCACCATAGCATCAACCCAAATTGGTTGTTGCACTGCTTCCTCAAAGGAAGATGGCTCGGTCTCAACACATTCCCAAACAAGGGCCATGTATCCAGTGTACCTATTGGGTGACCTCCTCTATCTACGCTGAGAAGATGGTTCTCCCACATTCTCTCTTGCATCCGACAACAATCTGTCAGCTTCTCTTGTGCACTTCCGTCCCTCTCTAGAAGACTGCTTGAGTGGATGTCTCCACTCCTAGAACCTCTACATGTGGCTACTCTGCATTAGTCTGAGGCTCCTCCTCCTTAGGAACCAAAATTTCCTCCACAGCTTGTAGTTGGAGCTCCCTCTCAAGGGAAACTCACATGGCCTTCTTCTCATCAAACTTGAGATCTCTGCAAACAACTATCCTCTGACTGGTAGGTAAGTACACTCGATAGTTGTGAGGTGTATCAGTGTACCCCACAAGTATTCCCAAATCCGTTGTCGGCTCAAGTTTCTTCTAGGCATCCTTGGTCACATGGCAATATACGATGAGCCAAAGATCTTGAAGTGACCCACATTTGGTCTCTTCTCAAAGAAAACTTCCTATGGTGTCTTCATCCCAAGAATGCGATGCGGGCTTCTATTCTACAAACATACTGCTATGTTTCATGCCTCAGCCCACAAATGAAGTGGTAGGCCTTGGTCATGCAACATCACCCGAGTTGCCCCCACAATTGTTCTGTTCTTCCTCTCGGCCACCCCATTTTGTTGTGGGTTATGAGGTGCCATCAACTCCCATTTAATTCCTTCTGCTGCACATAAGTCCTTAAACTCTTGAGAGACATACTCTCCACCATTATCGCTTCTCAAGGCCTTGATATTATTCTCTGATTCTTTCTCAACCAAAGCTTTGAACTCACAAAACTTTGAGAAGGTTTGGTCCTTCTTCTACATGAAATAAATCCAACATTTACGAGAAAAATCATCAATGAAAATCACATAATACCTTTGTTTTACAGTGGATGCTGTCGAGAATGGTCCACACACATTAGTATGAACTCACTCTAAGATTGCTTCAGCTCGACTATCTCGATCATGAAAGGAAGACTTGGCGTACTTTCCCAAGGTACAACCTTTGCATGTGTCCACTTGCTCAAGTTTACCTTTGGGAAGTCCGATAGATATCTGCTACATTATCTTCAAGGCCCCATGATGCAAGTGGCCCAATCGCCTATGCCATAACTTGCCAATGTCTTGGCTTTGCACCAATTCTGCTTTCGAACTCAATGTAGCACAATCATCTACCTCTAGCTTATAGAGATTCTTCACTCAAATCCAAATCCTCTTGGTCTGACCCATGGCTATGTGTCTCAGGAACGCCTTTCCTTTACTGAAGACAACATTGTAGCCTTTTTCCTCCAACATCGCGATCGATACCAAGTTCTTCTTTAGTCCAGGCACATACTTTACATTAGTCAGGGTGAGAGGAGCTCCATGCTCCCTCTGAAAAGCAACCATGCCTTCTCCTGAAACACATTACTTTCCATCATCACTCATCTCTTTACGCATATTCATGTCTTTCTCCTCCAAGGTACTGAATAAACTTTTATCACCGGGCATGTGGAATGAGGCTCCACTGTCCAGATACCAAACACAACCCACCATCGATGAAACCATACATGCGATGAGGGTAAAATCCAATTCCAACTGAGAGGCTAATGCCTCACCTTCTTATCCTTTCAAGGATCCCTTCTTGGATTTCTTCAATGGGAAATTAGTTGCACAATGGCCCACCCCATGACAATTAAAGTATCTCACTTTAGATTTTTCAATCTTCTTCCCTCCATGAGAAGAATTCGATTTGGAATGGGAATCCTTCCCTTTCCCTTTCCTTGCCTTACTTGCTAAGGCCAAATTTCTTCATCATCATGCTTAGATGAAGAACCATCATGAGTGCTCCTCCTAATCTCCTCATGCATGAGATCTGACCACAGTTGTTCCCAATCCGATAGTTTCTCTCTTCCATTATGATCCAAAATGGATCCTAGAACACTCTCTAAGTTTTCATGAACTTTTTAAAAATCATACCAAAGATTAAAGTCTTAAAAAGATCAAGCTATTAGGAGGAATCCTCATGACAGTTGCGAATTTTGATCAGCGCGGATCAACAAGGGCCGTCGATCTAGCGCGCAGAGCAGCGGACCATGGTAATGTGCATTGACACCAACCAGCAAATGTAGGGATAATTTTAAGCAACGGAGGTAGTTTCTGATATGTGATTAGTGACAAGTCGTTAATTTCATATCGCAGGGAAAACCTCTCAATGAAGAGAAGCCCTGAGCACCCGGACCTGAAATAACTATAAAACACAAAAAATAATGTTTTGGTTCCATCAGAGCAGGATTCCAAAAAATCGGTAGGATATCGGAAGGGCTTTGAGCGGTAAGCGGTTTCAATTGAGTTCGGCCTGATGCCATACAACGATTTCCACGCGTCCTGGGGAAGAGAGAGAGAACCGCTCACATCGTATGGGTAAATTTCATGCTACTCGGCCACATGATATGAACGATAACCATAGGATCTGGGGCCCCCAGATCAATTGTAAAGATGCGTTCCTATGGATGACCGGATTTGACAAGATTATAAAGAAAGGTCACATAGGATTTGAAGTCTGATATGGACAATGCGTTGGCAGAAGGTCGTGTTTCACAGGTATTCTTGGAGTTAACAGAAAAAATGGTCGTTTCAAATATGTCCAAGAGAACTGACACTCATCCGTTAGGAAATAGGTGGCCACCTCCCTGTGAGGTGTTATATAGTGATTGATGATGCAGGATAGAGGGATTCAAACGGACAAAGGCAGGGGAACCGGAAAGCTGGGAAGCGGAAATGAATAGTCAGGAAGCAGATTGGCTTTAAAGCCACAAACTGACAAAAAGTAGAAAAAGTTAAGGGCAGTAAGCCAAAAGCAGAGAGAAGAAGTTGAGCTGACCTACAGAAGCAAAGGCAGCATCGAGCCAGAGTTTAGGACAGAGACAGAGAGAGTCAGAGAGTCTGCGTACTCCATAGAAGGCTTGAGAGGTTCAAGTGCACCCCTCTGTAATGCCTGTCATGTATGAGTCTCAGATTGGGCTCATACCACTGTGACCAATAGAGGTCAAGGGTCAGTAAGGAGAGTCGGTGTAATCTAGAGACTTGGGGGATCCAAGTACAATCTTACTGATTTATACCTACTGGGTGAGACTCAAATTGAGCTCACCATTGTAAAAAAATTGCTTTGAAAACATAATAGAGAGGCCACCATTGAAGGCTATACTAGGAGACGTAGCCCAGGAGTATTGGGTGAACTCCTTATTAAACTTGTTGTGTTTATATGTGTTGCTTATTATGTTTTCCTTAACTGCTTCATTGCCTGTGTATTTCGCAATCTTATCTATCTGTTGCATAAAATAACATAGGCACATCTATGCACATGAGTCTGTAATACCTTATTGTTTTGTCTAGATCAATTATGGATCAAGTGGTATCAGAGTTTAGGTTGCTAAGGTTAGACAAGCGTGTGCTGGATTTTTTTTGTTGAATGCTAACTAGGACAAAGCTCAAATTAGGAGAAGGAGAGTTGGTTGAAGCTAACCTAGAAATTGGAAGAGTCTATCCTAGGAGGAAAATGGCAGAGGAGATTCCCTTGGAATCAGACTCCTAGTTCATGGATAGTTTCATGACCATGAGAGCCAAGGTAGAAGAAATGTATAGAGAATTTAAGAAAGGTAGAGATGAAGATTCATCAACCTCCAAACAGGATAAAGGAGCAGAAGAATCTCTCCTCAATGACAATTCTAAAGGCAAAGGGAAAGAAAAAAAGCTTCCCACACCTCCTAATAGGCCTGAAAATAAAAAGAAAACATCTTTGATTAAATTAGATGTTAAATTTGATTTGTCGATATATGATGGAGAGTTGAATGCAGAGAAGCTGGATAATTGGATTAGACAGATTGATGTATATTGCAGGGTGCAGAGCATTGGTTTAGAAAGAACTAAGATTCAGCTGGCCAGCCTATGCCTTGGAGGCACTATCTTGGTATGGCGGGAAGGCAAAACACAAGCTGACATGAAGAAGCATGGTAAAATCCTTTCTGTCTGGAGTGAATTTGTTTCTTCAATTAAAAAAATAGTTCTATCCACTAGCTTATATGCAGCAAGCCATGATGAGTTGGCAAACTCTTCGCTAATTAAAAGGGAAAAGTGTACAAGGCTGCACCCAAGAATTTAGAAAAAGAGATTTGATTCTAGGCATTTCTTTAGACTCACCTGAAACTTTGTTGAAGTATATAGGTGGTCTACACAGCTATTTAAAGCACACCATTCTCATGTTTAATCCTACTAGCATAGATGAGGTATCTGTTCAGGCTACACATCTAGAGGCTAGAGGCAAGAATGTGAACCCAGAAGTTGGGGGATCATCAAAACCCACTGCAAGCAAGAACAAGGAAAAGAGAAAGCAGAAATGGAAAGAGAGGAAGACAAATGCTATACAAAAGACCAAACCTTCATGCACTCATTACAAGAAGGATGGGCATGATGATGAACACTACTGGATTCTGCATCTGGAGCTGAGGCCCAAGAAGTTCGATGGCAAAAAGAAGAAGACTGCTGCAACTATTCAGAAAGATTTGGGGTCAGACTCAAGGGATGAAACAACAATCACAGCCACAGGTATAAAAGGTAAAAATTCTGAAGCATCTACTAGTAATTTTGCACAATCTACTGATAATGAATAAAATGAGAGGAAAAGACATGAGCTTTTTCATATTAGAGTTATTTCCAAGCATCAAAAGATTGATACTTTGTTTGATAGTGGCTCACAAGTAAACTTAATTTCTGAAGCAATTGTAAAGAAGCTGGGATTACTAACCACACCTCACAAGAAGCCATATCCATTGGGTTGGTTATGTGATAAAGCAAAGCTACAAGTGACTAGACAATGTAAACTTAGGTTTTCTTTTGGGTCAACATTTGTAGATGAGGTTGAGTTAGATATAGTTCCTCTGGATATATGTGGAATTGTTTTAGGAAGTCCTTACTTGTATGCTAGAAAAGCCATTTTCTATAGAGCTAAAAAAAAGTATCAACTCGTTAAAGATGGAATTAAATATATTGTAAGAGCTCATAAACTCAAGAATAAATATACTCTCATAAACTCAGGGCAGATGAAAAGAATTGTAAATTCATGCAAACAATTTTTACTGATGGTTGTAAAGGAAAAGAAACCTGATAAAACCAATGTATTTGAAGGCTGTAATGCTAAACAACAACCTGATTTAGAAAAAGTTGTTTTAGAATATGATATGTTATTTCACGAACCTAAAGGTCTGCCACCAAAAAAGGAAATAGTACATGATATTAATTTGCAGCAAGATGCTCCATTGCCTAACATCGGAATGTACAGGTTGTTTACTTTAGAGAATGTAGAAATCAAGAAGCAGGTACACGAGCTGCTCGAGAAAGGGTTTATTAGGAGCTACTCGAGAAAGGGTTTATAAGACCTAGCACATCACCATGTGGGTCTCCAATTGTCTTGGTGAGAAAGAAAGATGGCTCATGGAGAATGTGCATTGATTACTGAGCACTGAATAAGATAACGATCAAAAATCATTATCCCCTTCCTTGCATAGATAATCTATTATATCGGTTGAAAGAAGTTGTTTACTTTTCCAAGTTGGACTTGCATAGTGGCTACCATCAGGTTAGAGTTGCAGAGCAAGATGCATGGAAGACTACTTTCAAAACAAAGCAGGGATTGTATGAGTGGCTAGTTATGCCTTTTGGCTTAAGTAATGCTTCTACTACTTTCATGAGAGTAATGAATGATGTACTCAAGCCTTTTATTGATGATTTTGTCATTGTATATCTAGATGACATTCTTATATTTAGTAAAACATGGGAAGAACATTTGAAGCATGTAAAGTAGACTCTAGATGTTTTGAAAAAAGAAAATCTTTATGTTAAGCTATCAAAATGTGAATTTGGTAAAACATATTTGAATTATTTGGGTCATATTGTAGGGGGTGGTGAATTGAAGATAGATCCCTCTAAGGTTGCAGTCATTGTGAACTGTCCTAAGCCCAAATCTGCTACCGAAGTTAGAAGCTTCCTAGGAGCAACACAGTATTGGAGAAAGTTTATTGCTAACTTTTCCTTGATTACGACTCCCTTAAATGCTTTAACAGGATTGAACAAGGTGTTTCAGTGGGGAGGCAAACAAAAGAAAGCCTTCAACACCTTAAAAGAAAAGAATAGTACAACACCAGTACTAGCACTGCCCGATCTTCAAAAACCCTTTGATATTGAAACAGATGCCAGTGACTATGCCATGGGAGCAGTGTTGATGTAGCACGGTAAAACCATATGTTATCATTCTGAGACATTTAATTCTGTAGTATTTAATTATCCCACATATGATAAAGAATTGTATGCATTAGTACAGAGTGTGAAAAAGTGGAAATATTATCTAATGGGCAAAGAAACAGTTATACATACTGATCATCAACCACTTCAATATTTACACTCACAAACTAAGTTGCAGCAATCAAGACACTATAGGTGGATGGGTTTTCTACAACAGTTTCATCTTGTCATCATATATAAAAAAGGGCATACACAATAAAATTGCAGATATGTTGTCCAGACCAATCGTAAATGCATATACTATACTTAAGCATAATTCAGTATTGCATGAAAGCTACATTGAACAATATGCTCAAGATATAGATTTCAAAGATGTATATGCAACTTTAAGTCATGGAAAACAAGTAGAAGAATTGGATTATCATGTTAAGGACCAACTCTTGTATAATTTTGGAAAGTTATGCATTCCTTAAACCGAAAGAGTAAAGATAATTCGAGAAGCACACACTTCTCTAATATCAGGTCACTTTAGGGTAAGTAAAATAGTTGCACAACTACAAAGATTTTGTTGTTGGCAAAAAATGAATGAAACCATTTCTAGATATGTAAGAGGGTGTACCATGTGCGCTAAAAGCAAGCCCAACAATAGAAAACTAGGCTTGTACACTCCACTACCAGTTCCTTCTCATCCTTGGTAAAGTGTTTCCATGGACTTTGTTGGGGGACTGCCTAAATCTAGAAAAGGTCATGACTAATTATTTGTTATTGTGGATAGGTTCAGCAAAATGTGTATTTTAATACCCTGTAACAAATAGATTACAGCTGAATAAACAACAAAATTGTTCTTTCAACATGTATCGGTTCATTTTGGATTACCCACTTCCATTATATCCGATCGATATTCTCGATTTGTTGGGAAGTTTTGGTCAAGTTTGTGGGAATTGATGGACACCAGAATGAAGAAGAGCACAACCTTTCATCCACAAATAGATGGCCAAACAGAGGTGGCCAACCAGACAGTGATCCAGTTGCTCAGAGGCTATTGCAGCAAGCATCCCAAGCTTTGGGATGAACATTTATGTTATGTGCAACATGCTTACAATTGTGTTGAACATTCTTCTACACATAGATCTCCTTTTGAGACCTGTTTTGGTTTCATACCAAGGTCACCCTTGGATTTTGTCTTTGGTAAAGACACAGTGATGTGGACAAGGCAACCAAGTTCGTTGAACAAATCCAAGAGATTCACCAGGCAGTACAGGAACAACTGGAAAAGAGTCAAGCCAAGTACAAGGCAAGGCATGATAAGCATCAGATTGAGCATAGTTTCCTAAGTTGGTGATCAAGTCTAGTTGTATATCAGCGAAGACAGAATGCAAGTTGAAGGTAAGAAGCTAAAGCCAATAAGGTATGGACCTTTCAAGATACTTGAGAAAATCGGTGAAAATGATTTTCGCCTTGATTTTCCAGCTTACATGCACATCTATTCAGTGGTTAATGCAGAAAGCTTGAGACTGTTTGAACCTTCATTGGTTGAAGGTCCCAAAGAGCAGAGTCAATTGCCTTCTATTGATGATCTGTTGCGTGAATATCTCAATGAATTGCAGGAAGATACAGTTTTGGACAAGAAGGTGAGAACTACGCGTAGAGGGGATGTTGGGTACCTCGGGATTGGACTCAAAGGTTAAAAACCAAGCAGTGCAAGATGGATAGAAATTGGGTCTCAAAGGTTAAAAACCAAGCAGTGCAAGATGGATAGAAATTGGGTAAGCGAGGAATCTATACCCTCACTTGATTGATGCTTAAAAGCCAAATTTTGGTGGTCCAAAAGCTTTTTCAGTGGGAAGGTGTGATCCAAAATGGATCTTAGAACACTCTTTAAGTTTTCATGAACTCTTTAAAAATCATACCATAGATTCAAGTCTTAAAAAGATCAAGCTATTGGGAGGAATCCTCAGGATAGTTGCGAATTTTGATCAGCACAGATCAATGAGGGTCGTTGATCTAGCGCGCAGAGCGGCGGACCATGGTAACGCGCACTGACACCAACTAGCAAATGCAGGGATAATTTTAAGAAACAAAGGTAGTTTCCGATATGCGATTAGCGACAAGTCGCTAATCACATATCGCAGGGCAAACCACTCAGTGAAGAGAAGTCCCGAGCACCTGGACCCGAAATAACTATAAAACACGGAAAATAATGTTTCGGTTCCATTGGAGCAAGATTCCACAAAACCGGCAGGATATTGGAAGGGCTTCGAGCGGTAAGTGGTTTCAACCGAGTTCCACCCAATGCCATATAGTGATTTCCACGCATCCCGAGAAAGAGAGAGAGAACTGCTCACATCGGACGGGTAAACATCATGCTACTCAGTCGCCCAATATGAACGACGACCGTAGGATCTGGGGCCCCGAGATCAATGGTGGAGACGCGTTCCGATGGATGAACAGATTTGACAAGATTATAAAGCAAGGTCACATAGGATTTGAAGTCCGATATGGACGATGCGTTGGCAGAAGGTTATGTTTCCCGGGCATTCTTGGAGTTAACGGAAAAAACGATCATTTCAAATATGTCCAAGAGAACTGACACTCATCCGTTAGGAAATAGGTGGAGACCTCCCTATGAGGTGCTATACAGTGACTAATGACACATGACAGAGGGATTCAAACAGATAGAGGCAGGGGAACCGGAAAGCCGGAAAGCGGAAACGAACAATCAGGAAGCAGATTGGCTTTAAAGACACAAACTGATAGAAAGTAGAAAAACTTAAGGGCAGTAAGCTGAAAGCAGAGAGAAGAAGCCGAGCTAACCTACAGAAGCAAAGGCAACATCGAGCTAGAGTTTAAGACAGAGACAGAGAGAGTCAGAGAGTTTGTGTACTCCATAGAAGGCTTGAGAGGTTCAAGCGCACCCGTCTGTAATGTCTGTCATGTATGAGTCTCAAATTGGGCTCATACCACTGTGACCAATAGAGGTTAAGAGTCAGTAAGGAGAGTCGATGTACTCCAGAGACTTGGGGGATCCAAGTACAGTCTTATTGATTTATACCTACTGGGTGAGACTCAAATTGAGCTCACCATTGTAAAAACTCTGCTTTGAAAACATAATAAAGAGGCCACCACTGAAGGCTAGACCAGAAAACGTATCCCAGGAGTATTGGGTGAACTCCTTATTAAACTTGTTGTGTTTATATGTGTTGCTTATTATGTTTTCCTTAACTGCTTCATTGCCTATGTATTTTGCAATCTTATCGATCCGTTGCATAAAATAACATAGGCACATCTAAGCACATGAGTCTGTAATACCTTATTGTTTTGTCTAGATCAATTACGGATCAGATTCACAGAGTCCTGGTAGCTATTCCAGCTCTTTAGAAGACCGAGGAGAGTAAGGCTCACCATATCATCATTGGTTGTCATTATTCCCACACTACCAAGCTCATCTCTGCAGGTGGTGAGCTTGTTTAGATATGTAGAAATAGTTTCGCCCTTCTCCATCTTGATTTTCCGAAGCTTATCCTTGAGCGCTAGTTTCCTCTGGTCGCTACTGTTTTGATATAGGTCCTTCAATGTCTTCCACATTGAAAACAGAGTCTCCTTCCCATGGAGACTCGAGACAATATGGTCTCGAACTCCCTCCAGAAGAATCCTTCTCGCCTTCGTCACACACTTCTTCCATTCAGCCAATTCTTGTGCATTAGCTGCAACTGGCTTAGGGATTTCTTGATCAATGAAATACTTCAAACCATTGTTTTCTAATACCGCTTCCATGCGATCCTTCCATGCTATGTAATTCGAGCTGCCATCTAGAGCATACTCGAGTCTCAAGCCATAGAACGCCATTGACTAATGTGAAGTATGAGATGAATTCGATTTGTACCTGCAACCCCGAACTTTAAACTTCAAATTTGTTCTCCGTATACTGTTCACAGCTCTGATAAACTTAGCTCTGATACCATGTAGAAATTCTCACTGTAGATTAACTTGATTATGCAATATAACTAAAGAAAAATACTTAATCTACTTCTACAATCAAACTTGCAAAAGATTAATCGATTTGAGCAAGATCAGACAGGGCACATATAACAGAGAAGAAAAATCAATACACATGAAACACAAAAAAATACTCTGGGGAAAGCCTTAGCTAAAAACCCCCGCTATCTGTATTATCATACAAGTGGAAATATCTTAGGATTACACACAACTTTAGCTCTCACAGCTATCCAACTCTCAGTACAATCCCTCACTGCTGCTTATAGACAGAATAAACAACTCATATATCTTCTCCTCGGTCCTCCAAGCCTCCTATTTCCTTGCACAGTTTTCCCTGGGTGCTCCAGTTGTAACCTTGTGTGACACTGATTTCACACACTGCTCCAACACACTGTAAAACTGCGCAAATCTCAAGGAATGAATTCCTTCTGCATGCAAGAGATTTTCTTATAGGAAAATTCTTGCAACTGATAGTACACTGTCCCTGCCTTTAATCTCAACTGGGTATTTGTCTGAACTGACATGCATGAGTTATTTATGAGAGAATATTCAGTTATCTGGAGTACACTAGTTTCATGCATGCATGCTTTAATTGACTGAACTCACAACTAATTCCTCAAACTATTTGGAACTAATTTAATTGGACTTAACTCAGTTAACTGAGCTAACTAATTACAACTCAAATACAACTCATCCTTATCTCCTTAATTAAAGGATAACTTCCTTAATTTAAGGGATAACTGTTCCATGACTTCACAAAGACTTCTACCTTGAATTTCTCCAACTAATTAACTCAAGATGAATTAATTAATTATTTTTCAAGCAGTTGGTGAGACTAAATTCAAATTTTAATTCTCAATTTTAATTCAAGGACAAATTAAAATTGGTATATTCTTGTTTCCACATTTCAACATAGTTGCTAGACATTTTTGACTCTCTTGGAGACCTTATTACAAAGATATTTGTTGGAAATATTGAGAGGGGGGTGAATCAATATTCCTTAGCAATTAGCACTTTTAAATATTTTCAGAGCATTAGTTAATTTTCAATTATTATTAATGTTTATGCAATAATAATAATAAATAAAAGAACATAGTAGGCACAATAATTTTAGGTGGAAAACTCCCTTCGATTCAAAAACCACCGAATTCTTTTCTAATAAATTCTTTAATCTTCAGTCCCAACTGAAATGAAAGCAACAACTTTCTAGAATTCTAGAAAAGCATTTTTCTCCAGCTCCCACTGGAAGGATGCCCCAATGCCCTGGTTTATTTGGTAATCAATTGAATGGATTCCCCAACACCCTAGTGAGCCACAACTCGCCCTAGCACCACCCTACCACCCTTAAGTGTTCACAGGCTCCAACTTGTAAGCAACTTCATGCACCTGCCTAACACCTCCCTGCCACCCTATAATGACTGAAATGAGATAAGAGTGTGGATCGTCATACCAGGGACAACGATCCACGATACAATATGATTTACAATGATTTTGACCGAACACCCAATCACACTATGACCTACAACCCAAACATGACATCATCCCAATAGTGACTCCTATACCTCCCAACACTTCCTCTTCAACTCTAGGTGGAATGAATCTTTCACAAATGACTCTTTTACAATCTTTACAATGATGACACTTTTACAAATGACTCTTTTATAACTTTACAATAATGACTCTTTTACAAATGACTCTTTTATAAATGACTCTTTTACAACTTTACAATGATGACTCTTGGCCTTAACAATACTTCACAATATCTGGATGGTTGTCATGTCTTCGAGGATGTCCTGCTACAATGCTTCCTTTGATTTGATACTTCTACTCTTGAATTCTTACTTGATGTTGTACTTGAATCTTGTTCTACCTACATGCAAAATTTGTCGGCGAAACCAATCCCAAAACAAAACAAAATACCCTTCAACTTACCTCTGCCTGCAAAACACATGTAAGTACATAATAATGAATAAATACAAATTAAAATTACAATGCGTACCTGAAGTGTGCTTGTCACTTTTGTTTTTGACTTTTTGTAGCAGTAGACAAAGAATCCCAATCTTGGTATAGGCTTGGACTCTATGCAAGACTATATATACAATAAAAACTGATGACAAACCCTAGACTTGTGATGTACCAAGTTCTAAGTACAACAACAAAGACCATTCTATCAACTATGACAAGACATGTAACATGAACTTACAACATCATATAGATTTATCAAACTTGGTGTAGCATCAAGAATATGTAGCATCAAATGTGTATTATCAAGAATAGGACATCTGAGATGTGGTATCAAAACTAGCTGTGACATATAGAGACATATAGATATAACTGAGACCCTGTATATACTTATGTTGTCCTGCAAAAACATATGTCAAAGATGATACTCAAAATTAAAATGTAAAACCTACATACCTTGTTGTAGGAGACTTACCCTTGATTGTTGATGTGTGGTCCTTACTGCAGTGATCCTTGAATGTGTGTTTTTTCTTGCCTTCTAGGAGCTCGATATTGAATCTGTTGTATCTATGTAATTTCAGATCTCTAGGGTATGAAATGTTGTCTTGTGGTAGCCATATGAGTCCTCTTTCCAACCCCATAGTTTTGATCAAGATTGGATTCTTCAAGAAAGAGTTATGCCCAATCTCCCACGATGACCTGATTATATATTGGTTTAGTAGAGTGAACTTGTACGAAGTGCCACGTATCACTGTTGCGACCTTCGACCATGAAAACGATACCAAACAAACTATAGTCTGTCCTCTTTCTATCAAGATTTACAAAATTTGAATATAATGCTCAGAGAGAGAGTTATGACGATTTTCCCAACGTCACTTGTTTGACATGGAATTTGGGAGCCTACAAAAACCCTAACTTCATCAGATCATGTATCCGATAATATAGTGAACCAAGATCTGGAATTTGGTCAAGAGGCTCATTAAGATTTCTGCTAAAATGGGTTTTAATTTCAGCTTTTGAAGCTTGACAAAAAAAAATTATAGCGAAAATTCCACAATGACCTGTTTGAAACCACAAAATCCCTACTAGAGGAGGATATGAGGGTCACTATTTATATGAATGTCTTGAGTTGAGAGGGCCCTCAACAAGTGAACGTTGGAGGGATTTTAGTAGAAAAAATAAACATTATTAATTATTGATTATTCAATGACCACAAATAATTATGAGTTCCATGCCATAACCCCATAGGGTTTTAGCCCACTAACTGGGGTTACTAACTCCAAACACAAATATCTCTCAAATCGTGAAGAATTACGTGGCGTGCCATATATCAATGGAAACATCTTGACAATTAGAATCCATCTAGAAGATCCTTGGCTCAGAATAGAGTAAGTTGTCAAGTCAAAATGCCCATGCAAGATCAGGGTAGCCACTGGTGTTGCTTGGGTTGACATCAATGACAACCACTGATCAACAATATTTGTGGATAGAATTGTGGAAGGTTGACTTGGTCCTTGATGGTTGGTCATCTTGTTGGTTAGTTGAATTTGATGTATCTCTTGTTGTATTGATTCTCTAAAGAAAATGTTGGTTGGGTTTCTCCCTGGGTAAATCTCTTGTGTTCTTGTGTGGTTGTCTCTTTATATCGCACTATTTTAAATATTACATGGTTGATGTATTTTGTGTAATTATTGAATGATGAAATATTGAATAAGAATATGAAAATAAATCAGCAAAAATAATTACTAGTTTAGAAGACTATTATAAAATTAACACTTAGGCTCTCAAAAAATTCATTATTTGAAACTTTCTAGGAAAAAAATTATAGAAAAAAAGTCGAGATGATTTTTGGAGCCAAACTCATGAATTATATGTTTTAAATACTAAGTGTTATACACCAAATACCCAAGTGCATAAAAATAGAAAAAGTGACTCCATGTATGAGGATAAGAGAGAAGAATGAATAAGAACCCTCTTCAAGGAGGAAAATTTCTTTTATAATTTAACAAATGCACAATATGAGATGATCCCTAACACCAAAGGCTTCTTGGTATATATAGGATTAAAATGGTACAATTTCAATCAAAAAGTTTATTTTAGCATTAAATAGCTTAGTTAGTTGACAAAGACAATACTAGTATAACAAAAGGGACATACAATACTAATATAACAAAAAAGACATAATAACTCAATGTCTACGCCTTAACACTAAAAACATAACAAAATGCAATGAGGCTCTTCATCAAATTTATACCAATATTAATATCCAACAACCTTTGGAAACCTTTGAAAAATGCGTAGTCTAACGAGACGGAGGAGTTGCCTTGAAAGTTATGGAAATTCCGGTCATATTTAGAGAAAATCCGGCAAGGATTTTTGTAAATCCAAGTTATAGGTGTTAAACTTCAAAATTTTAGGTGTCCTAGACATTTTTGATGGTGCTGAATCCATTTCCACCATCAAAAACATGATTAAAACAGTGCATTTACAAGATTTTTTTAAATTTTTTAACCTGGATTGGGGCCACTTTTGGTCGTCCGGATAATTCCTCCACCTCGTTAGACAACTCCTTTGAAAAAAACTTCTTTGCAGAAGCATATACGTGTGATCATCTTGTAAAGAAATTATTAATAGCATGAAAAAAAGATTTAACTAGAAATATTAACCAATAACGTAAATTATAAAATATAATACCTAAAATACATAAAACAACACAATGTTTTGGAAACTTTAATATAGTTGAAATGACATGTATAATAAGACCAATGACCTTTTGTTAAACGTGTAGATTAAATATTTTGAAAACATTGCCACCCTAACACAAAGTGTGATAAGACAAAGATCTGAGTGAACATTAGAAATTACTTGAACATTTTTTCCAGCCCAACCAAGAAGTTTACCTATTAGATGGATCCAATTTTTCATAAATTGGTTTTCAAATATTCCATTGTTTCCTTTGAAGGGGGTACCACTATGAATCTCAAATAGTTACCAAATTTATAGACCAAAAAAAACATGATGTTGTGTTCAATTATAAGTAGTAAACAATTAACTTATATTTACTAATATCATAAAAAAAACATGATGTTGTGTTCAATTATGAGTAGTAAACAATTAACTTATATTTAATAATATCTTTTATGATAGACCAACAAATATATATGATTATGCAAAATATTCCACCCAAATTAAAATTTTTAAAATAGTTGGAAAAATAAAGATTACATACTTATGTGATCCTAAGGAAAAGTACGTTAGAATAAATTTCCTATTAGTAAATGGAAGGTTCCGACACCTCAAAGGTACAATTCCTTTGTAAAACCCTGAAAAACCTTCAGTTGAGTAGAGCTTTGGCAATCCATCAACCAAGCCCTTGGCAAATCTAGGCTGTGTCTGAACTTAAAACTTGCATAGCTTCAAAAGGACATATAGCAACATCAGTAATTAGCTATGCAGAAGCACTAGATGCAAGGAAGATAAGAGTTTTCTGATGCTTGACTTTATCTGGGCCAGCGGCATCACAGTAAAATTTCTTCAAGTACCCGTACAAGCCAAACCTGCAGCCACCTTGGACACCATAGCCAAAAATCTTCCCTTCCCAGCCTTTCCATAGGCCAGTTGGACCTTGTTCCGTCAATATAACACCAAGCCCAGACCAAATGTTTCTGTATTTAGTAGGATTAAGCTGCATGTTGACTTTCAAGGCTTTTTTACTGAAACGACTATTAGTGGCATGAAAATTTAATCCTTTAACTTTTTCTTCTCAAGTATATACAGAACTAGAATTACAACTTTCACCAGATGAGTCAAGCAGCTATTGTTGCTTAATCTGGGGTGTTCTTTGATCACCAGATTGGGGGCAATGATCAGTTTTATGATCACATTTCATGCAAAGATACTACACTTGTTTTTGGAGTTTTGAATTTTTGATTTTGAGGCTGAAATTTCTTGCTTCAGATTTTTTTTCTTTTTTTTATTCTTCACCTACTAGACAGACAGTTATTTGGAATATGTCCATTTTTGCCACATAATCAACATGCCAATTTATTCCATTTTTCTTGCTTTGCACTATGCAGATGAATGTGAGAGGGTTTATAATAATAATGTGTGTTAGGGACATATTTGTAATATCCCTTCCTCTTATGCTGTCGAAAAGATCGGTTTGCACAAGTAATTTCATTTAATTCGGCACAGACGTGTGTCGAATTGGTCCGCATGACATTTGTGGTGGGTGCAACTAACACATCGAATTGTGGTACAACAAATAATAATTTGTCAAACCAATGAAAATATAAGTTATGTAAGTAGCACATCAAGTTAGACATGATAGTGGTAATTAGGACTTTGGGCATATTATACATTTTTACATAATAAATAATAATAATAATAATAATGTGGGATCCTTGTTATAAGGTGGTGTCTTGTTGATTGCTGGCATATTGTTATAAAAGCCATCACATGTACCTCAACTTGTCCGTGGCAATTTAAAGTCAAATGTTGGTATTACACTACACTTATGTGAGTCAATAGTTTTAAGATTCCCTCAAGTGAAATATCGTCCTTGTCGCATACCATTCAAGTTTTTCATGAGTTTCTAGCTTTTGACATACACCTCCTTTAATATCTTTCAAGTTCTCTTCTATATATCTAAAAGAATGTATCTTCACATAGGGATGCAACCATTCTTGCTTTTTTGACATAATTATTTTGTTTCCCTGGTATAAGAAATGATTTTTTAAACCCAATATAAAGAAAATTTTAAAGAAAAATATATTTTTAAACCCAATAGAAAATTTTAAAGAAAAGAATCGAATTGTATGTAATATTGAAGCAAGTAGAGTTTATTGAAAGGCACAAAATAAACTTCTTACTCTTCCAATGAGAAGAATGCGTAGAAACTAAAAAGAAAATACTTTTAAACAAATGAAATAAATAACACACTATTAATAACACAAAATATTGAGGAAAAGTATTTCAAGAGGAAAAACCTACAGTTCAAAGAAAGAATAATGCATTCCTCAAAACTGAACAATGATTATAATACATTTTTAAGGTTGTGCTCTTAATAAGAGTAATGAGTAGCAAGGTCATTCTCTTCTGTGTTGAAAATGCAACAAGAAAATCCTAATTTAATTTTATCCTTGAATTAAATTAGCAATAAAATTGTAATTCCACATTACAAGACAACTTGTAAGAGGTAAATAAGTTAATTTGACTTTGTTGGCCCAGTTATTTCGAGTTGAGGGTCTAACTTGAGTCATGTAGAGTGTCTCCTACTTTATAGGAGCCCTAGTTGAGTTTATTTTGAGTTGTAATTAATTAATTCAGTTTAACTGTGTTAAAGTCAGTTAAACTAGTTCCAACTGATGGAGAACTAGTAGAAGGTCAGACAATGTGGTGTTGCTTCATGTGTTCAACCAATTAATTGATGATTCACTCATAAATAATGCATGCATGTCAGATTTGAGAGTTACCTAGTTGAGATTGGAGTTCAAGAGTAGTGTACTATCAGTTTTATAATCATCTGAATTGTACTTGTGGTGCATGCAATCATAGGAAGGCTTATGAGGATTGTACTGGTGGTGCATGCAATCAGAGGAAGACCTATTAAGGAATTTACCTAATTAATAGGGGGCTAATTCCCAAGGAAACAACACAAGGAAATAGGGGCTTGGGAAGGAAAAAATTTGGTTAAGTATTGGCCTAGGCTTGTCTAGGAAGTTACGAGATGGATATAGATAGTGCAGAGGTTGATTATGCTTGAGCAATCTTCTCATATTTTCTCACTAATGCAATATATAGATAGCAGGGGTTTTTATTTGTGTCTTTCCCCAAGAAATCATTGTGTAATGTGTTGATTGAATTATTTCTCTTGTATGCTTCGTGATTTCGCGATCGTTTAATTATTTCCGCTTATGAGTAGAGTAGATTCAAGTCTATTGCTTTAGTAAATTAAAATTAGTAGTTTGAATCTACAACGAATTTCTACATGGTATCAGAGAAGAAATTACTCTAGAAGAGGAGAATAAGAGTTTGTCTTTTGCAGGTGAAATCGAATTTGCAATATCATTCTTCAAATCGAGCAGGATGTTGTTCTACATATTGAGATTCAAATATGCCCTTAAGGGTAGTTCAAACTATATTGCTTAGAATGACAGGATGGAGGCAGTGTTGGAAGACAACGGGCTGAAGGAATTCATTGAAAATGATATTTCTAAGCCTCCAACAACAGATGATCAAGATTTGGTAGAGTGGAAGAAATGTGTTACAAAGGTGAGAAGGATCATATTAGAAGGAATTCGAGATGACATTGTCTCGAACCTCCACGGGAACGATACACCATATGCAATGTAGCATGCCTTGATTGACTTGTTTCAAAACAACAGTGACCATGGGAAGTTGGCAGTAAAGGACAAGCTTTAGAAGATCAAGATGGAGAAGGGCAACATAATACCACAATACTTGAGCAGATTCACCCAATGTCGGGATGAGCTTGGGAGTGTCGGTATTATAGTTGCTGAAGATGATCTGGTCAGCCTAGCACTTCTAGGCCTTCCCAAGAGCTGACACAACTACCAGGATTTGGTAAATGGGAGGGAGCATCTACCAAAGTGGGAGTGTTTGTGGTCCGACTTGGTGCAAGAAGAGATAAGGCAGAGCACCAGAGATGGAACCTCATCCAAGCATGATGATGAGGAGAATTGTGCCTTAGCTGGAAAGGCAAAGAAAGGGAAAGGAAATAAATTCCAATCAAAAGGAGATTCTAGTCAGGGTGGAAAGAAGAAGGACTTGTCAAAGATTAAATGTTTTCATTGTCATGAGATGGGACACTATGCCACGAAGTGTCCACATAAGAAGGTTGACAAGAAGTCCTCAGGAGGAGTGACAGGTGAAGCTCTTGCTTCAGAATTTGAGTTGGATTTCACCCTCATTTCTTGCATGGTGACATCGATGATGGGTAGTGTGTGGTAAATGGATAGTGGAGCCTCATTCCATATGAATGGAAAAAATAATTTTTCAGTGACTTGGAGGAGAAGGACCTCCAGATGCACATCGAAAATGGGAGATGATGAAAGGCATAATGTGACCGACATCGGTACTATTACTTTTTGGAGGGAGTCTGGTTCTCCCCTCACATTAAAAGATGTCATGTATGTTTCAGGTCTAAAGAAGAATTTGGTTTCAGTTGTTATGTTGGAGGATCGTGGCTATGATGTGATATTTTAGTAAAGGAAAGGCTTTCCTTTATCACATAGCCTCAGGACAAGTGAAGCGGATTGGGGTTCAGGTGAAGAACCTCTACAAATTTGATGTAGAAGACTTTGTTGCTTTGAGAACAAAAGAAGAGAAGGTGCAAAGCCGAGACATTGTAATTTGTGGCATAGAATATTAGGCCACTTGCACCACAGACCTTTGAAGATCATGCAACGGGTTTCTACAGGACTTCCAAAGGGTGCACTAGAGTGGAGAGATACATGCAAAGGGTGTACTTTGGGGAAGTACACCAAAGCAACATTTCATGATAAGGACAGTCAAGTGCAAGCGATCCTTGAAAGAGTTCACTCAAATGTATGTGGATCATTTTCGACAACCTCCATGGCCAAGCACAGGTATTATGTAATATTTATAGATGATTTCTCATGTAAGTGGTGGTTTTTCTTCATGTAAAAGAAAGATAAGTTGTTCTCTAAATTTTGTGAATTTAAAGAACTTGTTGAGAAAGACCCTGGAAGGAATTAGTGAAGGTTCTCAAGAACGATAACGATAGAGAAGACATGTCAAATGAATTCAGAAGGCATTTGACAAGACTTAATAACACCACATAACCCACAACATAATGGGGTGGATGAAATGAAGAAAATAAGTATTGTGGGAGTTGCATGGGAAATGTTACATGATTAAGGTCTACCATTGCACTTGTGGGTTGAAGCACGCAACACAATTGCATATGTGTATAACAAGAGTCCTCATAAGATTCTCAGGATGAGTACACTAGAATAAGAATTTTCAGGTAAGAAACTAGATGCGACACACTTTAGGATCTTTGGTTCATTAGTTAAATGTCATGTTACCAAGGATGCAAGGAAAAATCTAGAACCAATAGCCGAGTTTGAAATATTTGTGGGGTACACTAATATACCTCACAACTATCGAGTGTACCTGCCATCTCATAGGATGAGAATGGTTCGTAAAGATGTGAATTTTGATGAAGAGAAGGCCATGAGATGTTCCATTGAGAGGGAGCTTCAGTTGCATGGAGATGAGGAGATTTTAGCTCCAAAGGAAGAACCTCAGTATGATGTGGAACAACCACATGTAGAGGAGTAAAGAGTGGAAACACCCACTCATGTAGAGACTTATAGAAATGGAAGAAAGTTCACCAGAGAGGCTGAAATATTGATGCATGATGCTAGAGAGAATGTGGGAGCACCCACATTACATTGCAGATAAAGGAGGTCACCAGATCAATACACTAGCTACTTGGCTTTGATGAGCAAGAGTGTAGAGATTGAGCCATCCTAATTCGAGGAAGAAATGCAGAAACCAGTATGGGTTGATGCCATAGTAGATGAGTATGACTCCATTATCAGAAATGGTGTTGGGGAAGTGGTCCCAAGATCAGCAGACAAGTCAGTGGTGAGTTCCAGATGGCTTTAGAAGGTAAAGAAAGCAACAGATGGGAGTGTTGAGAAACACAAGGCTAGATTTGTGGCCAAATGGTTCTCTTAGGTGGAGGGAAGTGATTACGAGGATATCTTTCAGCGTAGATGGGATGGAAGACACATCAAATGGATGTGAATACACCATTCCTCAACGAAATGATTGAGGAAGAGGTGTACATTGAGTAACTGAAAGGATTTGAGACCTTCAACAAAGAGTCGCATGTGTGTAGACTCAAGCGAGCATTGTATGGATTGAAACAAGCACCTTGTGCTTAGTACACCAGGATTGACAACTATTTCACCAGGTTGGGCTTCACCAAAAGTGAAGCACATGTGCACCTTTACCATATTGTGGTTGAAGGTAAATTATTTATTATAGTATTATGTGTCTATGATTTAATTCTAACATGTGATGAGCAGTTGGTCAAATATTGCAAAGAGAATCTTGTAAGAGAATTCAAGATGAAGGACCCAGGGCTCATGCATTATCTCCTTGGTATGGAAGTATGGAAAGGAAATGGGGAACTGTTCGTCTCTCAAGGAAATTATGCCAACGAGATACTGAGGAAGTTCCACATGGAGAGAAACAAACCCATGGAGACTCCTTTAGCAAGGAATTAGATGAAGGAAAATGCTACTTCAAGTGAAGTAGTGGAGGCTACTATTTACAGACAACTTGTGGGTTCACTTATGTATTTGTTGAACACACGACCAAACATATGTTTTGAAGTTAACCAACTAAGTCAAGCAATGTTTAAGCCAACCAAACTCTATTGCAAGGTAGCTAAACATGTGTTGAGATACATTAGAGGAACCACTCGATTTAGTCTTTGGTATAAGCGGACAAAGGGAGTGAAGCTGCAAGGATTCACAGATGCAAATTGGCTAGGGATTCCATCAGACAGGAAGTGAACATTAAGGGGAATCTTCAATATTGGGTCAACAATAGTTTCTTGGTACAACAGGAAGTAGAGATCAGTTGCACTCAGTTCGATAGAAGCATAGTACATGGCTTCTATTCAAGCATCTTGTGAGGTTATCTAGATGAGGAAGATCCTTGTTGGGTTATTTTGTTAGTAGATTGATCCTACAACGATTTACTGTGACAAACATAGTTTTATCAAACTCTCTGAGAATCTAGTTTTTCATGATCATTCCAAGCATATCAACATTCGGTATCACCAACTACGAGATTGTGTGTAGAGGAGAATCATGTTGTTGGAGTACATTCCTATAAAGGAATATGATGCAGACATCTTGAATAAGGCATTGTCAAGAGGAAAATTCGAGTTCCATAGAGGCAGGGTTGGGGTATCAGATAATCCCTTTCTTGTTGAGAGGGAATGTTTAAAATGCAACAAGAAAATACTAATTTAATTTTTTTCCTTGAATTAAATTAGGAATAAAATTGTAATTCCACATCATAAGACAACTTTTATGAGTTAACGAAGTTAATTTGACTTAGTTGGCTTAGTTAATTTGAGTTGAGGGTCTAACTTGAGTCATGTAGAGTGTCTCCTACTTCAAGGAGCTCTAATTGAGTTTATATTGAGTTGTAATTAATTAATTTAGTTTAAATGAGTTAAAGTCAGTTAAACTAGTTCCAATTGATGGAGGAACTAGTAGGAGGTCATACAGTGGGGTGCTGCTTCATTTTTTCAATCAATTAATTGATGATTCACTCATAAATAACTCATTCATGTCATATCTAAGAGTTACCTAGTTGAGGTTGGAGTTAAATAGTAGTGTACTATCAATTGTATAATCATTCAAATTTTACAAGTGGTGCATGTAATGAGAGGAAGGCCTACGAGGATTGCACAATTCATATTGAGGAATTTCCCTAATTAATAGGGGGATAATTCCCAAGGAAACAACGCAAGGAAATAGGGACTTGGGAAAGCCAAAATTTGGTTAAGTATTAGCCTAGGCTTGTCTAAGAAGCTGTGAGACAGATAGAGCTAGTGTAGAGGTTGCGTGAGCTTGAGCAAAGAATTTATAATCTTCTCATATTTTCTAAGTAATGTAATATACCCTCCCCTTAAAAGTATCTTGGACTATGGGAGGTGTCACTTATCATTTAACCTAGTCTCCAAGGTTTCTTTATGAAAGTGGGGTTATACAATCCCCTTATTTTGAGGTCCTCGTATAAAAAAAATGGCATCATTGGTCAACATGTCAAACATGTGGTGCTCATGTGGCCTTTACATAATCCTAACCAGTCAATTTTGTTGGCATTATGATGAATGTGTTGTACTTGATGGCAACCCACTTGTAGCATAACAACTCACTTGTACATGGTAACTAGATGAATCTACAGAAGAGATATCAGATGTGAAAGAATGCAAGACAGTAGTATTTATAGATATGATGAAATGCAGGGCAGCTTCAAGGACTCAGTTCAGAAGGAAACTCTCTCAAATGAAAGATCACAGTATAGCAGGTAAACAGTAAGAATGAAGAAAGAAAGGTATATGTAGGTTCACTATATACCAAGCCGCGTATACACGTAGGTTCACTATATACAAAGGAGCATATATCGTACACACACACTTTCACAGAAGGAAAGGCGCATACATGTTGGAAAACTAAGTTTTGGTTCATGGTATTTGGTCCATGGTATTTGATCTGAGGTATTGACCCCAGGTATTGGGTCCAAGGTATTGGTCCTACGTGGTTTTGGACCATGGTATTGAGAAAGGCATAAGACTATAAAAGGAGGAGAAGATCATTAGGCCAACAGGCAAGTCTCAAATATTTGATGAAGTGTGAGATCTAGTGTGCAAGTTATGGGTTTATGATGCTTTGCTTGATCTGAGCCAAGGAGGAATCTCAGCGGTTGATGGAGGACAAGATCTAATGATGGATTGGGATGTTATGGCTTTGAATGAATCATCTTTATATGGTTTGATCATGCTTATTATAGATCTGTATATTGACGCATGTGATGTTCTGTAAATATTATGATCTGGGTATAATTGAAGTCTGGAATAGTTGCAAAATTATGAATGAATATTTATAGAGGTATACACTGGTTGACTTTGATAAAAGCGCGTATACACACAGGTTAGACACATCTAAGTAGCCTATACCATATTAACTATGATGTTTGAAGTTACAAGTGATTCTGGTTGTTGATGCAAAGTTATGAGTTCTGGGGACTGTTTACTGGTGATAGTATTCTGCATATTCAGATTGGTTGATTGTGATTAGCCTCAGTGTTGATGGATGAGATCTAATAATGGAATAGGATCATAATGACTTATCTTTATGGGATCTGATGGACTAGATTTGGTTGCTAACGCAGTATTATCCTTTTGTATGTAATGATCTGGGTATGTCTGAAGTTGGGAAGTGCAGCGAAGTTATAAGTAAGTATTTGATGACATATACACTGGTTCGCTTTGGTGAAGTTGCGTATACACGCTGATTCAACTCTTCCAAGTAGCGTATTCACTCTGATGCATGGTTTTTGATGATACAGTTGGCTCTAACTATTGTTGTAGAGTTATGGGTTCTGCTCTGTGTTTTGATGACAGGGTTTCAGTGATTAAGTTGTTGGGTGATTCAGAGAGTAATGATTGAGTATTCAATGAATGGGTAATGCAATAGTTGTATTACAATGGTGATTGATTTTGAGCTTCAATGTTTTTGATGGGTTCAGTATGAAAATTGGATGAAATGTGGCCTTCAGATTATGGTGTTGTGTTCCAAGAGTATCCAGTCTAAAAATTTATGAAACGTGGTACCTGGAGGAAGAAAGAGGGTCGTAGCCTTCTGTAGGTCAGCACCTACGTACTAGTAAATATATCGATTATTACAAGATCTAGGGGGTTGTAGCTCCCTTCCAGTAGAAGCTGGAGAACGAAAGAAGGTTGTAGCCTTCTGCAGGTAGAAGCCTGCGTACTTGTATGAGTTTGCACCAGTAAATTGTTGTAAACAGATTTTCTTATTACTAAAAGAAGACAAAGACGACTGCAGCAGGTAGTTTTTACCCACATTTGGTTTCCACCTTACATCTTGGTGTTCACGTGTGATGCTTATGTGTGATAGTTCTTTCTATTATTAACTGTACATGGTTACTGTTTAATTTTTAATAAAGTATTGATACTCATATTAAAGATCAACATATGATGAATTAACAGAATCATTAGTTTGCCGGATATACGCTTGTTTCGTTAAACACAGATGCGTACACACACGGGTTGCCTTCATTGAAGTAGCATATATGAAATTGAGTAAGAAAAGAAAAGATTATTGACTTGACTAATACTGATTCACCCCCCCCCTCTCAATATTATTTCCAGCAAATTTGGTGGTTCTTGGAATTGAAATTGAAATTGAACTTTAAATTGATGTCCATTAAAGACCAAATTATGTTCATAACCCCTTCATAACTTTACCAAAGCATGATATAATATATCTTGAAATTGCATGTGAAATTGAATTTTGATTAATAGGAAATAGGTTGATGAAACCAATAGGAGGGAAAATGAATGTCCTAGAGAACAAATGTGTCCACTAGATGTTTTCCAAAAAATCATCTTCCACATTTCATAACCATGACCCAAGTTCCACTATTCTAATACTCTTCTCCCCAAATGTTATAATTTTTTGATTCAATCAATGAAATGGAACTACCACTGGACTTGTGATTGGAAGAAACCACATTTGTTGAGCTTGGCATAAAGCTTGTGCTCCCTTAGCAATTGCAATGCCACTTTCAAATGTTCTCCATGCTCTTCTATGGTTTTTGAGTAAACCAAGATGTCATCTACAAAGACCAATACAAAATTGTCCAAATATGGGCTGAGGGCATTGTTCTTTAAAGACATAAATGTGGTTGGAGCATTTGTGAGCCAAACTGGCACCACCACGAACTCATAATGTCCATATTTGGTTCTGAAGATTATCTTGTGGATGTGTTCATCCTTTATCCAAACTTAATAGTAACCTAATATAAAATCTATTTTTTAGAGCATTGCGACCCCTCTTAGTTGATCAAACAAGTAATCAATTCTAGGCATAGGGTACTTGCTTTACTATTGCTTTATATAGTTGTTTGTATTTAATAAATAGTCATAGTGTGTCATCCTTATTCTTCACAAATAACGTTGGGGTTCCATAGGGAGAAACACTAGGTTTGATATACCCATTTTCCAACATTTCATTCAGATTTAGCTTTAGATCTACTAGATTTGTTGTACTCATGTGATGTGGGGATTTCAAGATTGGTATTGATCTGGGTGGAAATTCGATGGAAAAATTGATCTCCCTCCTAGGTGTTAATCTCTAATTTTCTTGAGAAACATATTAATTAGCTGCTTTAACACCAAAAGTTTTTTTGTCTCTAATAGCTTCTGATTCATTGGTCAGCTAGATCGGATACAAGGCACACCCTTTCCTACTGCATCTTTTCATCTATAACACTGCTATTTTCCGTACGATGACATGATTCCTTATTCCTTGCATTCTTACTTTATCTCCCTCATTGCTGAGTCATTCCAACACCTTTTGTTAGTAACCAATTTTGGTTTTGTTGGTCGTTATCTAGTCCCTTCCTACTAGTATGTCATACAAACCCAATGGTAAAAGTTTGAGATCAATTGACGTGGACATGTTGCTTACCATAATTGGGCATAAACCCACCACATTTGTCACTCAACTTTTGTTTCCCATGGCTAAGTGAACCAAACACTATCTCTTATTGGTTTTCTTATGCATAACACATTTCTTTGTAACCTTTTGGATGACATAGCTGAAATTATAACCTTGGTCAATTAAAATTGAAACATGTTGGTTGACAACCATAGGATTGATGATTTTCTTGTTGGTTGTCCAAGGCCACATAGATTCATGGCATTCTATGACCCATATCATTCACCATTGTTGTCTCTTGTACATTGTACAATCTAGTGCAACTCTACCGTTGTTGAGGATAGTGTTTATGCAGGTGGTTTTCTCCATAGGTCCAACATGGTAAGGGTATTTTTATTTCCATGACCTCTCCTCTCGTTGGATTAGTAGGGTAGTCTCTTCTGGTAGTAGTTAAATTTTGTTTAAGCTCACCCTTGGTAGGAGTGGTGAAATTTTCATTCCTTCCTTCCAGCTTATATCCCAAGAATCTCTGCCCTTTTCCGTTGAAGCTAGTCTTATCTTTTGCTTTCTAGTTCGTTTGAAACTCTGTTGTGTGCTTGTAATTCTCATATAAATGTTTTTCCTTGTGGATAATGTCTTCTAGGGTTCTCAGCTCATCAAAATCAATTATTTCTTAGTAAGTTTGTGGTAGCCCATTGAGGTACCTTTGAATCTTCACTTTCTCATCTTTCATATATGACACATATCTCCATAGCTCCAAGAATTTGTTAGTGTAATCATCCGCAATAATTTTCCCTAATTTATGCTTGTAAAAGTACCTCTCAGATAGGTACTTTTCTCATAAACAACTCTCAAATATTTTCCAGTGAAACTCTTTCTCTATAATGTCCTTGAACTTTCTCAAATATTCTCACCATATATTAGTTTTTCTCTTCAAGCTGAAAATGGCCACTCTAGTCTTCAGGTTTTCAGTAGTCATGCACTCTGAAGTATTTCTTCATTCCCAATAGCCAAGGTTTTGACTCTTTAACCTTATTAACTTCTCCATCAGAGGCAAGGTGCTTGGATTTCTTGAATTCTTCCAACATTGATTTATTGTTGCTCCTCCTTTGCTAGTTTGTGTTTCTTGGTTACAGTCCTATGCCACTAACTAGGATTGCTTGGTTCTCTTTCTAGGGCACTAAGTGGAGTTTCCTCTTACTATGCCTTCACTAGCTTTCCTATGCCTTTTTCTTGATTGGATGCTTTCTGCTTTATTAGCTCCCAACCCTTGCTTCCTAATTTTAGAAGGGTTTTGCTTGGATTTGTATTGGCCTGGATAGTTGGCACCAAGACCATGTTGCTTTTGTCTTACATAAGGGATTTTCTTGGATTTTGGTTGGCCTAGATAGTCGTTACCAAGCTCATTTTTCTTCTATATTTATAGGTCCATCAAAATTTTCAATATCATTGCATTCACCTTAGCTTGTCATTCTTGTGCTCTGACAATCCTCTCATTGTCTGCTTTATAACTCTTAACTCAACTCTGAAAATCCTAAGGGTTTCTATTAAATTAGGGGAATTCCTTTTTTGACCTTCTTCTGACTAAGTCCTTTTCTTGAACATGATATGATTTTTGCATGTTGTACTCTACCATTTTGTTTCTCATTCTTTTCTTTCTCCTTCTATTTCTCTTTCTCTATGTTATTTCACACATATAATTGTTAGTTAATTCAAACATAATTGAATATATTTACTCGTCACATGGGCATATATAATCCTTAATCATGTTGATCTGAAGCTAGCAGCATATTTAAATGTCATGTTAGTATGAAAGTTAGAAAACACATAACATGTTATTGCACCAACATTTTTCCAAAGCCAACAATCACGCCAATGGTAGTTCAAAATCAATACATATGTGCATATAGTAATTAAATAATCATATTTAAATGTTTTTTATGTGTGTGGGTGTGAGAGCATATTATTGAACCTCTTTCTATGTTATAATACTACTATGTAACACTTAACAAAGCTTCCAACTTCGTCTCTTTCAAGGCCCAACCAGTCCAAGTGCTAAACTAAGGTTCTCATACCACTACAATTATGCTCCCTTTGTTGAAAAATGTAAATAGTTTTGGTATTCATAATTATATTTGAGTCATGATGTAATGTATTTGTCAAAAGAAAGAAAAATAATTTTTATTGTAAAAGAAATTAACTTATTAAAGCATGGGTTTCATGCTTGGGTCAATGGTTTTTAGGTCAAAGCCTCCATTATAGGCTTCTAAGGTTTATGTCAAGTGTCCTTGTCCATGTCATAATGTAATAGACCCTTCTTGGGCTTTATCTATCAAAGAAGAAAATTTATTTTTATGTAAAATAGGTCATTTAGGCCTCCTCCACCAAGTCGGCCTCAAACTGGAAAAGTAGGCCTAATTAGGGAGGCAAAATCCACTATAAAGGGGCTTAAACTAAACTCATTTGGAGCACATAAATCACAAGTTCAATCTATAGTAGCTGAAGGTAGAAAAAGAGTTTGAAGTTTAAGGAAGAGGAAGAAAACCCTAGAAAAGGAGAAGGAAGGCTTTTTCAAGAAAAAGGAAGTCGAATTTTCTCTCTCTACTCTCACACATGTGAAATTCTGAAGTTGCTAGGGAGGCATAAATTATGGAAATCCAGTAGGGCCGAAATTCTGGATGTTGGGGGCCAAACTTCTATATTTTTGTTAGGTTGTAGTTGTTAGACAATAAGAGACAACTGAAGTTTGTTGAACACACTGGAAGGCTAACTTGGTGGAGGAGGAAGGCATTTTGGTCAGGTCTAAGGTCTTTTTCTACCTCAATTTGATTTTTGGAAAAGTTTGACTGGGTTTTCCCCTAGAGAGGGGGTTTAGCCCTAGTTAAGTGCCTACATATGGTGTCATTAATCTTCATTTTTTTGATTTGATGATTTCTTGATGAAACAAAGATAAAATAAGAACATAAAGAGAAGATAATAAGACTACAATAATATCACAAGTAATTATTACTATAAGAGAATATTTCTGCCATTTTGATTTTCTAATATGGTTTCAAAGCTAGGGTGAAAAAGGAAGGAAAAAGGAAGCTTGAAGATCTACAGAAATGTCCAAAGGATAAGGTTCATATAGAGGAAGGTCTGCTATCTATATCAAGAAAAGAATACATGGCAATGAAGTCCAAAAAAAAGCTAGAAGGAGTCTCCAACTATAGGGCATGGAAGAAGATGATATATCTTATTCTCGCTAAGCATAAATTTTTGGGTTTTGTTCAAGGAAAAATTAAGAAACCTATAGATGATGTAGGTAAGAAGAAATTCATGGAAAACAACATCTTGGCCATGAATCTAGTAGTAGATGGAGTGAAAGGAAATCCAATCCCATACATATCCAATATAGAATCCGCTCAAAAAATGTATGAAGCCCTCTCCAAGTTATCATACCATCAAGAACATTGGGAAAATAGCTAGTCTCAAGCATGAATTAAGAACAATAAAGATGACGAAATATGATATTGTTTCATCATATTTTGTAAGGATATATAGAATAAGAGATGAAATCCAAGCTTTAGATTAAGTTGTACCATAGAAAGAACTCGTGATTGTTGCACTACTAGCTCTACCAAAATCATGGAGCTCTTTTGCATAAGGAATTTGCAGTTGGAAAGATACTCCAACCTTTGAAGAAATGTGGAATTCATGTAGTCAAGAAGAAGCCCACTTTTCATTAGTAAGTGACAATAAGGAGGATGAAGAAAAAAACACTTCTAATTCATACTCTGCTCAACACAAGAAAAAGAGAACATACGAGAATTTCAAAGGACCAAAGAAGCAGGTTGATTTATCAAATATTGAATGCTAAATTGTTATATGATGGGATACTACAAAATTCGATGTCTTGAGAACCCAAGGAATAAGAAAAGAGAAAGAGAACATGCAAAAGTTTCTGATGAAGTTCTACGCAAGAAAAACAAGACCGAAGAATCCGAAGTCAAAGGCTTATTTGCTAAAGTCTCTTAGTGATATTGTCCCTTGCATATCCTTTTACTTTAAGTTTTGTAATGTTTTCTTTTTATGTTTTGATTTCTAGAGTTTTTATATCTAATATATCTTGTTAGAACATTTTTGGATTGTTTAAGTTATAGGTATCCCTCAGAAAGACTAGATTATGAGGGATCCTTCACCACTATACCAAAAGATAAGTATATTGTTCTCTATTTCACCTTTCATGTTTGGTTTCCTTCTCATATCAATATTTGTTTGTATTATATACTAATAATCTTTTCTTTATATTTTCCCTGGTTAGGAAAGCTCATAGAATGCACAAAGGTTATGGAGGAGAATTCAAAGGAAAGACTCAAATCATGAACAAAGTTTTGTTGCAGAGGAATCCCTTCAAGAATTGATATCCTACAAGGTTTGTTAAAGAACAACTCAAGGTATGTCTTAGTCTACAAGTTTTGTTACAAGGTTCTCTCCATACGATAGGTGTGATCATTCTATTTTGAAATTTGGTCTACATTATTAACATCGTTATGTTTGGGGTTTTGAATCTTAAAGATTCTTGTTTGGGTGATTAATTATTAGATTTAATTTATCATCATTATACCATCTCTTGTCCTTTGATCATTTTTGTGAAACCCAAACCTTTCAATGCTAATGGTATGTCAATAATGAAACCCTATTTACTTAGGGGTTATTGATAAAGTCTAGAAATCCTATTATTTTGAAGTTTATGGTTTTGATAATATTATGGTATAAAACCTATTCCTTTAGGGTTTGCTGTTAATTTCTAAGATATATAATGAAACCCTATATTTTTAGGATTTGTGAATCATGGTTTATAAACAAAATCCTTGTAATAATTATAGTAATATCTTAGGAATGAAACACTAGGTGTATATTGTTTGATCAAAACGTTAGCCTGAATTGTTCGATGTATTGATATTGGGTTTACCTAGTAGATATTGTTGTGAAATTCTAGTGCATGATTATGAAATCCTAGATATGTATATGTGAGTATGCTAACTTAATTGTTGATACTAATGTTTTAGTTTTTGAAATATAGGGTTTGTAAAAAAACCCTAGTAGAGATTGATATTCTAGGCATGATGATATTGTTTTCGATTATTGATATGATTTAGCTTTGATGATGAAATCTAGGGTTTGCAACAAACCCTAGTAGAGTTTGACATATAATTCTAAAAGCACATTGTTGAAAATTTATGGTTAGATTGATATTTTGATTGAGTTGTTGATATTTAAGGCTCTATGTCTCAAAGATGGAGTCTAGGTTTTATGAAAAAACCCTAGCTAGATGTTGAAGTCTAGTATATAAAATATGTAACCCTTGTTGATTATGAACCTAAGTTTAGGTATTTGATGTATAAAGTTTGAATGCTTTGATTCTTCCATTGTAATGACATGATTTTAAATGAATTCATGCTTCTGTGTATTTGTATTTCATTGTACTTTCTATTAAAGTTTTGCAGGTACATGATCTTCAAGATGTTGAAGATTTTCATAATGATGAGCATGATGAAGGAAGCTACAAGAATGATGATAATCAACATGACCTTGATATCATAAGAAAGTAATGAAGGCTTGAAAGGATAAAGTTAATATGATATTACAAAAAGAAAGAATTTGTTTATCTCCCCAAGTTGAGAGGGATCTTAGATAGAAGAAAATGTATATCTCCCTAGTTGAGAGGGAGGGCATATTATGATATTAATAGTGAATACCTTGAAGAAATAATGAATGCAAACAAAAGACTTGACAAGTACTAAGGTTGTATTTATTGCTAATAAAGAAGTGAAACAAGAAGGAATATTTTGACAAGATGTATTTGGATAACTTGATGTTGGTATGAATAGCATCAGGATAATTAAGGACCCCAAAGGTTTGTGTCTACCTGCATATGGATTTGAAGGTTTATCACTAATTGGGGTTGTGATTTTGCAGGATTTTTCCATAAAAGGTTGAAAGTTTGAAGCATGCTTGGATTGATGGATATATATATATATATATATATATATATATATATATATATATAATATATATATATATATATATATATATATATATATTTATTAGTTAATAAGGAGATATGAAGCATCTTGTGGCAACAATATGCTTTGGAGGACATTTGGCCGACCTATGTGTTGAAGTCTAGATCCCGAAGTAGGGAGGGTGGTGTTGGTAATGGAGCTCCGACCTTGGATGCAAACCTAGATCCATGGGTTGGTGTTAGAAATTATAATCCTAATGGTACATAAAGAGGCTAAAGCTTGAGTACACCTTAGTCCCACCTGATTAGAGTACCTTGGTTAGGTATCTAATCTATATCATTGAGTGTGTTGTGAACTCTTCATAGAGTATATCATTTTGAGATCTTCCATGTACCTCTGTATATATGTAATCATGAATACCTCCATAGTTAAGAGGGAGTGTTGAAAAATGTAACTAGTGTTGGTCTTCATAATTGTATTTTAGTCATGATGTAATGTGTTTGTCAAAAGAAAGAAAAGTAAATTTTATTTTAAAATAAATTCACTTATTACAACATGGGTTTCATGCTTGCGTCAATGGCCTTTAGGTCAAAGCCTCCATTGTAGGCTTCTAGGGTTTATGTCAAGTGTCCTTTTCCATGTGATAATGTAATAGACTCTTTTTGGGCTTTATATATCAAAGAAGAAAATTATTTTGATGTAAAATAGGTTATTTAGGCCTCCTACACAACTCGACCTCAACCTAGAAAATTTGACCTAATTAGGGAGGAAAAATCCACTATAAAAGGGTAATAAATCGACTCATTTGCAGCACATCGTTCACAAGTTCCATCCAGTGTAGTAGCTGGAGGTAGCAAAAGAGTGTGAAGTTCAAGAAAGAGGAAGAAAAACCTAGCAAAGGAGAAGGAAGGATTTGCAAAGAAAAAGGAAGTCAAATTCTCTCTCTCTACTCTCACACGTGTGAAATTCCGAAGTTGTTGGGGAGGTCAAAATTTTGGATCTATAGAAGGGCCAAAATTTTGGATGTTGGGGGCCAAAATTATGGATTGTTGTTGGGTTGTAACTGTTATACAAGGAGAGACTACTAAAGTTTGTAGAATCATATTGGAAGGATGACATGGTGGAGGAGGAAGGTCTTTCGGTTAGATTTAAGGTCTTGGCCTATCTCAATTTGATTAGTCGAAGAGTTTAACAAGGGTTTTCCCTTACAGAGGGATTTGAGTCGTGGCTGAGTGCTTGCATTTGGTGTCATTAATATTCATGTTCTTGATTTGATTATTTCTTGATGAAACAAAGAGAAAATAATAACATAAAGAGAAGATAATAAGACTACAAGAATATCACAAGTAATTATCAATATAAGAGAATCTTTCTGCCTTTCTGATGTTCTAATGCCTTCCCACCCCCTTAAAGTATCGTAGGCTATGGGAGGTGTTACTTATCATTTAACTTGACCTCCAAAGCTTGTTTATTAAAGTGGGGTTAAAAAATCCACATATTTTCTCATAAATTTCTGCTTGGAAGTTGAAGAAAGTAGATTTTAAGTAAATGCTGACTAGTTTGGCCATAGTATGGTTAATAATGTTATTAATGATACCAATAGCGTCGTTAATGGGGATATCAGTAAAATTCAACACAATATCGAAATTTACCAAAATATCATTAGGATCTAGTTTAAAACCTTTAAAGTCATTGATGAAAGAGGAATAGTCCTTGATAAAAGAGTTAATATTACCGTACAAGAGGCTTTAACTTAAGGGATAAATCAACAAGGAGATAAGTAGGCCCACAAATTGTATTCACACTCGATCTTGGTACAACACCTTCTTTATGGATTTTTGGAAGGCCATAGATCCATGGAGTAAGCAGGTTTCTCTCAATTAGCCTTTTACTCATAGTGTAACAAATACTATTAGACATGATAGAATTAGAAACCCCTTTGGAAATTTTTGAAAGAAAATTCTTTCTAAGCTTCTGACAACTACCACTGTTGTTGAGGTGGTCTAGCATTTTATCGATATAGTCCTTCTTATCAAGAATGAACATTACACCTCCATTATTGGATTTAAGAATGACAATATGGTGATTATTACTAAGAGATTTAAGGGAAAGGAATTCCTGCCTCAAGATATTACTTTTTGGCATTTTCCACTTTCGAAGGACAATAGCACAATCATGTCTAATAACTTCTTTGAGGTGATCAATAATGCCTTTAAGGCCATATTCAATATTGCACATGATGTCTTCAACTGAAATCTTTCAAGGGTCGATGGAAAAATTTATTCCTTTTTTGAGAGGAAATTGGGTGGGATAATCAATGTCAAAGATTGAAAGGTTGAACACTTTTCTTTTGGGAGATTTGGGTTTGTAATTAGGAGGAGGGGGAGGAAAAATACTTGGAGGAAAAGAAAATGATTTTTTCTTAGAAAAAACAGAAGAGGGAAGAATGGCAGATGATCAGGGAAAGGAAGAAGCAAAAGGGAAATTATAATGGATAGTCATAAGCATAGGTAAGGGGGGATTGGGTAATGGATTGGATACTAAATAATTAGATGACAGTGAAGAATTAGACGACGGTGAAGAAAAAGGGGTAATTGAGTGGTTAAACAAGGGTGATAATGAATTAACCACAAGCTCAGATGGGGATAAGGAATGGGTGAGGAGGGATGTAGATAAGGTCGAGTTAACCATGTGGGAAGAGTTGAGGAGGAAGGAGGATGAGAATTATGGGGAAAGTGATGAGGATGGGGGGAGGATGAGGTAGATGCAGAGTTAAATGGAAAGCAAAAATGGGGATAAGGGATATGGTAGCCCTATGAAATGCTAAGAGAGATACAAGAAAGACGTAGAGATGACAAGTCATAATGAATGAGTGACTGTAAGGTGTGGTTTGATGGCGTATACCTAGTTAATGTGGACTGAGGCAAGGAGGGGGAAGAAATTGGAACATAAGAAGAGTGGTTGACCTAGGAGATGACAAGTTGGCTCGAATTCTTAGGAAGAATAATATGTCTATGACCTTCAAGCCACTTAACACCATTCGTTCCTCCCTCAGTTCCATTAAAGACAAGATTTTCCCCTCCAACAATAAAGGTGTTTACATGATCCCCTATTCATGTGGGAAACCTTATATATGTGAGATAGGTCATTCTATCAAGCAAAACATTCAGAAGCATGTTGTAGAAATTAGACATAATCACTCTCGATCTTTGACTCTTGCTGAGAATTCTACAAAGACTCTCATTTTCATCAAATAAAGTTTAGGGAAGCCATCGATACAGAGAAATGGGCCGTAAACAATATTAATAGTGATGAAAACTAGAAAATTAGTAGAAATTGAATTACTACTCCCTCCTCAAGGTATTATTCTTCTTAATTTCCTCTTGTATCCTTCCTTAGTTCTCTACCCTTGTTCTTTGTGTTTTCACTTTGTTTTTGGTTTGTCTCCTATGTTACCCCCCCACCCCACTCCTCCCTTTTTTTGTTCTACTATTTACGTATTTGTTATTTATTGTTTAATTATTACTAATTTTAAATTAATTTATTTTCTTTCTATTTTATTTTACCTTTAGTTATTTTATTTTACCTATAGTTATTTTACCTTGGGATATTATATATATATATATATATATATATATATATATATATTATATATATATAATAATATATATAATAATATATATCTATATATATATATATATATTATCTATATATATATATCTATATATATATGAAACAGGTATTTTATATTAATTCAAATAGAAAATAGGCTAGTTCCTTTACATTCAGAGCAACATCTACATATTCGATGTTCCAGAAAGTGACATCAGAGTTCAATTTCTATTAGGTTGAGTACTAACTATACTCCTAGCAGCATTTATTTTATAGAGTCTCCAAAAGACTCCATTACATAAATATACTTGTAGATCATAGAAAACCATTAAATAACTAACCACTACGAGCTTGCCCATTTTCAGTAGTCCCTTCGTGTCATGGTTGTGCAGACTCCACATGAAGGAGAGGGTCCTCTTGCATAGGTTGATCCAGTAATTCCTCTTGGTTTTTTCCTTCTTGTGCTCCCTAAATTGGGTTTTCTGCGATTCTGAAAAACCCCTTAAGGATGCCCAACATTGTTGTTTCCACATTAAGCTTATTATTATTTACTTTGAAGGCCAACCTATCCACTGACAACTGCAAGCGATCTACAATGACCGTCAATGAGTCAAGTTGATCACATACCAAAGTGAAATGAGAGCGAGCCTCCATGGCTTCCTTGTCACCTTGCTCGGATATGATAGATGTTATGCTGGAATCTAGATGATCCATCATATCTATATCACTTTCTAAATGAAATGAGCTCTCCATCTTGCATAAATTGCTAGAATTGTATTGTATTAACGAGATTTCCAAGACCAATAGTCTCCATTTACGAGCCTCTCTTCCAATAAACTCCTACCTCCCACCCTTTTCTCACATTCAATTCCTTCTTCCTCGTTCTGCAATTGCTTGACAATATTTTCCATCACTAGATCACCTTTTTATGTGCAAGCTCAAATGCGATTAAGGCTTTTAAGACTTGTTGTGTGTAAACTTGGTCGATCATATCACAATGTATTGAAAAGAGCAACCAAATACTCCACCTGAAAAGGAGCATGGGCCATTCCTTCTCGATGACGCAACTAGTGAAAGATCGGATATAATACATAAAAATGGTCAACCTCTAGCTCTAGACTTCCGATAAGCTATTGCTCATGCAGACAATTAAAGCCCTGACATACTTTAGTTCAAGGATATTTAATCTCCAAATCTTAATGGATTCGGATGTTAAATTCAATCTCAATATATGATTTTTATTCATGGTATAATTACTATAGTTGGAGAACCATAATCCATCATTAACACACCTTGGTTAAGGGTTACACCTTTGTTATCCAACAAGTCCACAACTTGGTTATGGTGCCTTTTGATGTGATAAAAATTGACCTTTTCAAATTTCTAGACTTGCATCCAGATTCTGAGTATCATTGAAGGGAGATCATTTTTTGGAGCTTCTCTAGCTTTGATGATTTTTTGAATTATAATCATGGAATCATTGAAGGCTACCAAATGAGAAATATTCTTTGAAATTTCCACTTCCTAACCTTTTCATAAAGCAAGAAGCTCTACTTGATTATTGGTAGCTATTCTTAATCCCCAAGTGAATTATGCCTCTATTTCCTCCTCGGGGCGATAAATCACCCCTCTGGCCCTGACCTCCCCTATATTTTATAATATTATTAATATTTAATTATTATATGATATTATTAATCACTGGTTAAGATTTATAATCCATTTTTTTTATTACTAATAATATAATAAACACTATAAGGAAAAGACCTTCTAGTAGAGGTTTTATGGAAGCCCCAATAAAAATAGCCCAAAAACTCATTTGTAGTGGAGGTCACTGGCAGAGGTGGGCAAGCGGATGTTTTAGAAGATTTTTTGTTGACACTACATCTACAATACACAAATGCACCAGTGCTTTACTATTATGAACCAACTCACAAAGAGATAGAAAAGATAGATCAACGACTTCAAAATCAGCCTCTTCGAGGGGGAAACCTCCTTTACATTACACAAATGAATAATTATTGGATAATACAAATGACTAAACCTCATTTCTATATATATGAGTCTAAGGGGTCACAATATAATCAAAGTCGACATAACAATAATAATATAAGGGCACAACAATAACAATAATGGGCTTCTATGGGGCACACTAATAACAATATGGGTACAATAGGGGCACAATAATAACAATAAGGGCTACAGTGACAATAGTAATGGGGGAATCACTAGTATTATAGGGACCTAACATGCCCCTCTCCTTCAAAAAAGTGTTGTCCTCAATGCTTGAGTAGTTTTGTATGCTTTTGTATAAAATTATCATCCTCCCATGTGGAACCTTCAACGGGTAACTTCTTCCACTTGATGAGATACTCTGAAATTGATCGATTTTGTAGCTATCAAGTTCTTATTTCTGTCACTGCTTCAAGTTCCAATATGATTTTTCCTTCCTCGTCAAGTTCTAGAAATATTGTTTGAACTGGGAGCTTATCACCTATAACCTTCTTTAAACATGAAACATGGAATACTGGGTGCACTCGGGAAGCTACGGGAAGCTCCAATTTGTATGACATAATACTAATTTTTGCAACAACTTGTATGGACCATAATACTTTGGTGATAATTTATTATCATCTTAGTTTGATTGAGGTACATTTGTCTATATGGTTGTAGCCATAGGAATACCCAGTCACCTACATCAAAACTTCTTTCGCTGCAATGTTGATATGCCTTTTGTTTCATTCTATTCTGCGCCAAAGTGAGGTTATCCTTTAAGAGTTGGAGAACTTGTTGTTGATGCTCGATGTAATATTCCACTGCTTGAACCTTAAAAGTTTCCCTTAAATATGATGTGATGGATAGTGGATGATATCCATAAAGTGCCATAAATGGGTGATGAGCCCCAAAAATGGACAAATATTTGGGCTCATCCAACCTCCTAATTTGACTTAATCCACCATTCTCATTTGTTTATTGCATGTTTGTGATTATATTTGTGTTAATAGAGTGAATTTGGTTAGTCATTATGCCAACAAGTCTAATGGGTGCTTTGTGTAGCCTTTTTGGTCAACTTGGAGACAAATTTGAAGGTCTTAATGAGCACTTGGCAACCAAATTCGTGGGAGAACAAGCTAGAGGATTTGTAGGAAGGTGTCCCCCTCATTTATGGGCCCTTACCTCGAATTCTCCACCATCAACTCAGAGTTCAAGGGCCACCGAATCAATCAGCTCAAGGGCAGCCAAGCAAGTCAAGTTGGACTGCTGTTAACTCCAAGTCTTGGGCAGCCAAGTCCCTAACTTTTAGGAGGACTGTTGGGTCCTCAAATTGTATAAATAAGGAGGCTTGGGGCCTCATTTTGGTTAGCTAGTGGGTAGTCATTTTGTGTAGCTAGTTAGTCAATTTGGGGTTAGCTAGTTAGTCAATTTGGTTAGTCATGTTGTAGCTCGGTTTTTGCTCCTTGTAAGCCAGTTTTGGCATGTCATTAGATTCATGATTATTCAATAAAGACAGGCAGCTTTTGATCCAATTCTGAGTTTTTAAGAGAGCAACAGACCTCCTCTGTGTTGTAATTTTAATTTCTTTTTGTTTCAGCACTTTAGTTCATTGCTTTACCATGAAATTCGAAATTACAGGTTTGCTGAGTTAGTTTTTATGAGATTGAATGAGTTTAGCTTATGGTTGAATTGCTTTCTGTTGTTTAGTTAGACTAGCAGGTTGATAATACATTGGAGCTCCAAGGAAAAAGGTTGAGGAAGTCTCCACTTCCATCTCTGTTTGGAGATTGGAGTGCAGCCTATACCAACCACAAAAATACGCAGTTCTTCACTTTATACATGCTGCAACATAGTCTCGTTTATGATAGATCTTTCCATGCACTTCACTCTTGCACCATACACCTTCATCACAGCTTCATGCACATTCCTCTACACGCTTTATATTGCTGTTCATTGAGTCCATGGCACAGGTAGCATAGGTTAATGAATTTTCATCTTGGTGACAGTCATAAGCCATTTGGTTTATTTACACTGCTCTTCATCATTCTATTACCTTCTTCTTCATCTTGATCACGCATACAACCACATCCTTGACCTCTGCTCCGCTCTGTTATCTCCCAAATTCCTCCACTCCTCACGTAACTTCATTCTTTAGACATTTCACTGTTATAACCTTCCATCCATCAACCCACTTCATACACTCGTTCTCCATCCTACTTCTCCACTCCTGAGCCATCACCAGCTCTATCCCTACCTTACACATCTCCCCCTACCATTCCATCACTCCACCATCACTTCAAACACCCACGGTAGGTCATCCTGTAGCAATTTGTAGACTTCCTGTAGAAACCCCTGCGTTTCCTGTAGGATCCCCTGCAGACATCCTGTAGGAGGCCACTCACTCGGTTGCTGAGCCTCTGAGCGTGAGGAACCTCTATGGACGGATGCTAAGGATCCTTGGGAACCTCTCCTAGCCTCCCCAACCTTTCCCAAGCTTCCCTTCCTTCTGCATCACATCTGCACAACCAAACCCTAATAAACACAAAATCACAATCACTCCATCCACTTAAAGAAAAAATACAAAAACATGTCTTTTAAGATGCAAGTAGCTTAGATTCATGCATTTTCACTCATTAGAAGTAATGGCATCATTGGTAGAAGTTTCATTCACATTCTTTGCATCATAGAGGTTAGACTAGTCAAATTAGGGTTTTCCTAGGGTTCCCATGCTTTGGTTTGCTTTCAGTTCATTTTCGCCAAGTAGATTAGTTTTCTCTGAGCTAGCTTTCGTCCATAATTTAGCAAGCTTCTTCTGAGAGCCTATAGAAGTTGGCTTGAGCCCTAGCGGACTTGTGCCAGCTGACCAAGTGACAGCTGCGACAAGAGCTAGTACTTGTGCATATAGCACCGTCGCTTCCAAGTTTGTACGAACTACCGGGTTGATAAAATTAAGAGACAGGAAGCCCCAGGAGTTGTAGCATTATTGCTACAATACTGGAGCTCACCAATGGGGTCATTTTTGTTGCAGTATGGAAGGAAGTGTTATACCACCATTCAGCCAGAGGAAACCATTTGACCCATTGTGTTTGTTTATCAAAGACAAAGAAATGAATATATCCTTCCAAACATTTGTTTACTATCTTAGTTTCCTCATCAAATTGAGGATGATAAGATGAACTATGAGATAAGTGAGTACCAAGACAAGAAAATAATTATGTCTAAAAATTTCCAGTGAAAATGGGATCTTTGTCGCTTACAATAATATTTGGGTTTCCATGTAGCTTTTGAATTATTTCCATAAATGCAGAAGAAACTGTACCGGCTTTAAATGGATGAGATAATCCACAAAAGTTTTCATACTTGGTAAGTCTGTCAATTACCACCATGATGACACTCTTTCCTTTGGACTTGGGTAACCCTGTGATAAAATCCATTGAAACCTCCTCTAAACGTTGGCTTGGAATGGATAAAGGTTGTAATAGACCTAGGGTCTTAATCGCTTCAACTTTATTTTGTTGGAAAACCAAACATTCTGCCACAAAATTTTGAATATATGACTTAAGGCCACCCCAAAAAAATTCCTTCTCAACCCTTTGGTAAGCTTTTAAAAATCCCGGACATATCAGTTGAGCGGAGCAGAAAATAAACGACGGACCAAGGTTACGAGCTGCAAATGGAGTTTACATCCATGGAGGGAGGCTCAGGAGGGAGATCTCTTGCCTCCTTCAAGGAGGTTTTGGCCAATAAGGGAAAGAAGCCCCCAGAAAAAGTCAGAAAGTTTACGGGAGAAGGTACGAGTAACCTGGAAGAGTAGGAAGAAGCGGAAAGAAAAAAAAGAACAGCAGCACTAAAGACAAGGAGGAAGATGAAAAGCAACAGGAAACAAAAGAGAAAAAGCAAAAGGGACCTTGTAAACCCAAAGCTGACATAACACCCAAAGTTATATTAAATAATCTAGCTTTGCAAGCGCACAGGGAGCACATGCAAAGCTACACTATCATTTGCAAATTCATGGGACTATGGCCCATAGAAAAAGCATTAAAAACATGGATCAAGTACCACTGGAAACCTAAAGGGGGCATTGAGCTACACCTTGGGTCAAAGGGTTTATTTACCGTGGTGTTCACACGTATTGAGGATAAAGACAGAGTGATTGAAGGCGGGCCCTACTTCTATGCAGCAGCAGGACTCTATATGAGGCCATGGAAGATGAACTTTGTCCTGGAACGAGAAACGTTCACTTCAGTCTTGGTCTGGGTAAGACTCTATTCTTTACCTCTTGGCTACTGGCAACCTGAATCGTTAGCTACCATAGGCAATAAAATAGGAAGGTTTGTTAAGGCTTCAGAAGCAACTAGAAGGGGAAAATATACTTCCTTTGCTAGGATATGTGTTGAGATGGATCTATCAAGGCTCTTCCGGATGAGGTTATATTGGAAGTTTTGATGAAGAGTGGGTTCAAACGGTGGACTACGAGCATATTCTGTTCAGATGCCATAGATGCCATGAACATGGCCATCTTCTCAGGGATTGCCCTCTAGGCAAAACAAATAATAAAATCAAAAGTAATGTAATAAAATACCCGGACAGCTTCCACAAGGTGGTACATAAAGGAAAATGCAGCAAAAGAGGGCAAAAGCTACATCAAAAGGAGGGACAACAAGTTAGGCGGAACCAGTTCCAAGTTTTGGAAGAGGAAGAAGAAAGAACAACAGAAAATCAAGCAAACGAAGGAAGTACGGAAGAGAAGGAAAAAGAAGATAATCATGATAAAACACAGGTAAAAGATAAGCAGATAGAGACAATGTTGAGTGATACAGAACCAGAGATGGACCAAGAAATTACTCAGAGTGAAATGGAACTGGAGGAAACTGAGCTACAGGAGATCCTGGAAAGAGAGCACCTGGATCTAGAAGGATTCTTAATACAAGGTACCTCCGGTGGGGTAGAATCATTACCTCAGGAGGAGCTCAATAGAATACAACAATTATATTTGTGGAAAACTTGGGAAAAGGGTTTATAGGGAGCTAAAAACAAGAGTAGGCTAAGTAGTGAAGGAGTGAAAACGATAAAATCTACTCTGGGTTTAGCACCCAGAAATCCAGGAAAAAAGAGAGGCAGAAAAAAGCAGAATGAGCTACTCATGGAGTGTGGAAAGCTCATGATAGATTCATGTAAGATGAAAGATCTTACCAGCTACTCCTTCATAAACATTTAATCATGAAGTTTATTTCTTGGAATATTAGAGGACTAGGCAGTAGAAGAAAATAGAGATTGCTTAGTAATAGAATGAAACAGGTTACTCCAGATATGGTTTTTATCCAGGAAACAAAATTCTCCATTCAAAAGTTAAGGAAACTACACAGAAAATGGCTCAGTAGGTTTTAATATCTAGAAGTTAAAGCATAGCATACGGCAAGAGGTATTCTCACTCTTTGGAGCCCTCAAAGAATTGACATAATTGATGCAAAGGCTGCAAGGAATTATTTATCAGTGGTAATTCAGCCTGTAGGGGACATAAGTACCTATCTAGTCAGGAATGTGTATGGCCCTCAAAGGATAGAGGAGAAAATTAGGTTGACAGTTTTCCCTGGGAACCTCAAGGAGAGACATGCCGAAATACCATGGATCTTGGGAGGGGATTTAAATATGATAAAATCACTTTCGGAAAAAAAAATGTGGAACTAGAGCACTAAGTAAAGATTCTTTAGCATTCAAATCTTTACAGAGAATCTAAAACTAGTGGATGTGGAAACTAACAATGGCCTCTTCACTTGGAATAACAAGAGAGGTGGGAGTCTCAGGTAGCATCCAATTTATATAGATTCATTATCTCTGAGGATCTAATGCAATGAGAAAAGGAAATAATATCAAGTGTTCTTCCCGTTGGAGGCTCAGACCACTGGCCAATTCAAATGGAGATCCAGGGTATAGGTATCCCCCGAAATATACCTTTCAGATTTGAGAATATTTGGCTTTCCACACAGATTTCATCAGTAATATTGAAAAATGGTGGGCAAAAGATCTTCAGATTCAGGGAACCAGAATGTTCATGCTTCATAAAATATTAAAGCATATAAAAATGAGGCTTAAAGAATGGAATAAGAAAGATTTTGGTAATATCCTTGAGAAAAAGAAATCAGTCAAAAACAAAATGCAGAAACTCAGCCAAGCTATGATCTTGAAAGGATTCGATAAAGACAAAAATGATCTACCGGAGAAACATCACCAAGACTGGGAGAACTTGTGTAAACAAGAGGAAATATTCTGGAGACAAAAATCTAGAGTCCAATAGATAAAAGAAGGAGAGCATAACACAAAATATTTTCACAGATCCACCATGGAGAATAGAGCACACAACAGAATCTCTGCAATAAGAAAGGAGGATGGACAGCTCCTACAATCCCATGAAGAGATAGAGGCGGTGTTAGTTCAACACTTCCAAGAAATAGCCAGGGAAAGTAATCCAGAAAGAGATCATCGTATCAAGGACTCAATAAAGAATATACCTAAGCTGGTGTCTAGAGAGGACAATTTCAACCTCAACAGACCAATGACTGAAGAAGTGGTCAATGAAGTTCTCAACGAAATGCAAAATGGCAAGGCACCATGCCCGAATGGCATCAATGTTGATTTCTTTAAAGCTTGCTGGAATATTGTAAAAGTGGATATTTTGAATGTAGTGGAAGACTCCAGGATAAACAAAACTATCTTGATAGCTCTCAACACCTCCTTCATCTCCCTGATCCCTAAATAGGAAAATGCTCAAACACCAGATAGGTACAGACCCATAGCACTTTGCAATGTGGTATACAAGATAATATCCAAGGTTGTGGCCAATAGACTTAAACCTCTGCTGCCTTCTCTGATTTCGGGGGAACAATAAGGATATGTTGAAGGCAGACAAATTCTGGACAATATAATTCAAGCTCATGAGGTGGTTCACTCATTAACTAGCACAAGGAGAGCTGGTATGATCCTGCAATTGGATATAGCAAAAGCGTATGACAAAGTGAACTGGTCCTATATCAAGCAAGTGCTAAAGGCGTTTGGTTTTGATCACAGCTGGGTCAGATGGGTTATGGCCTTGGTAACCTCCTCCAGCTTCTCAATTTTGGTTAATGGTTCTCCTTCTAAGATTTTTCTTCCTTCAAGAGGGCTGAGGTAGGGGTCCACTCTCTCCCTTCCTATTCATACTCATGATGGAAGGTCTTGGGGGGTCTATCAAGCAGGCCAAAGTTATGGGTAAAATTCAAGGTCTTACACTGAAGGAGAATGGTCAGGCTTTGACTCATCAACAATTTGTTGATGACACCATGTTGCAAGGTATCCCCACCGTCAAAGAGGCTCAGGCGTATAAACAAATTTTGTATGATTTTGCCTTGGCTTCAGGTATGGAAGTCAACCTCTACAAATCCAAATTTTTTTTCTTCAATACTCATATTGCTATCCAGAGACATATCTCCAAAATTCTAGGCTTTCAGTGGGACTCCCTTCCTTCAAAGTACTTAGGAGTTCCTCTCATGGAAAAGCCCCTGCACAAAAGCATTTGGGAATTGCTGATCAAAAAAATGCAGGATAAAGTCAAAAATTGGACGAGCAGATCCTTAAACCTGGCAGGCAGACTTGTGCTGACAAAGGTTGTGCTCCAATCAATTCCAATTTTCATGCTATTAGCACTTCCGGCCCCTTAGGGAGTTCTACAGCAATTCAAAAACATTCAAAGAGACTTCCTCTGGGGCAGGGAGGAAGATAGAAAGAAGTGGGCCTTGGTCTCTTGGGAAAAGATCTGTAAACCCAAGAATCATGGGGGTCTTGGCCTAGATGACCAAGAGATCCTAAGTAAGGTTCTAGGGGCCAAACTCTGGTGGAGGTGGGTGAAAAATCCCAAGGCGTAATGGTCAAGCATATGGAAAGAAAAATATGCTAACTCCTGGCATCACTCTGATCTCATACGGATGTCTGGAAACATTAAAGGCTCTGCCATCTGGAATAAAGCCTGGGAGAATAAAGGTTTAGTTCAACAAAATAACTTTTGGGAAATCAGAGAAGGAGACCTTGCTCTTTTCTGGGAGGACAAATGGCAACAAGAACTGAAACTGTTAAGAGAGGATTTTTGGAACCTTAAGCATGAGACAGACACAAAAGGTTCGACTAGAGTGAAATATTTTTGGGATTATACCCACAATACTGGAAAATCGAGGATATGGAAGGATATAGATTGCAGGAATGATAGAATGTTGGAAACGAAAGTGGAGGCTCTTGGAAAAATGTTGGAACAACGAATGATCTTGGTGTCTGAAGGGCAAGACCAACTCAGATGGGGAAACAACAGTAAAGGCATCTTCAACATTAAGGAAGCAAAAAGTATTCTCCTTGAGCTGGTTACCCAGGCTCTAAACAGAACCTGGCTAAACCTCTGGAGACATCAAGGTTGGATGAAGATCAAACTCTTCATGTGGTTGGTTCTTCAAAGGAAAATCTTGACTTGGGACAACATTAGAAAGAGGGGAATATTTGGACCTTCTATATGCCAACTCTGTGAGGCCCAAGAGGAAACTATGGAACATCTTCTCAACAGCTGTAATTTCACTTCCAGACTATGGGATGCTTCTGCCAACATCTTTCAACAGTCTGACAGGGACAAAGAGAGTATTACCAACACCCTTAACAGATGGAGGAGAAATTTTTCGGATAATGAAGTTCTCAACCTAGCTTGGGCTCTCATGCCAAGTTTTATTATTTGGAACATATGGAAAGAAAGGAACAAGAGAATCTTTAAAAATGAAAAGAATCCCTCTCCTCACCTGTTCGATCAGATCTTAAAGCAGATCAAGGAGACGATCAACTCAAGAGTCAGGAATCTTCCTAAAAATCCTCCCACAGAAGCAGACTTGAGAACTCTTAGGTTGTTAGGTCTGCAGGGAATCACTCCCCTAAGCCAGTACAGAATAGTAGGAAAAATGGAGTCTAAAAAAGAATATTGGCAACCTCCTCCAAGAGGTTTTTTGAAATTCAACATATATGGAGCCTCCAAAGGCAACCCCAGAATTGTTGGCTTTGGGGGAGCTCTTTGGGATGAAGCAGGTAATATCCTCTGTCTCTTCCATTGTCATTTAGGAAGAGCGACCAATAATATGGTGTAATTAATGGCTATGGAGCAATGCTTAGATTTGTTGAAGAAGGAAAACTACCATAATGTGATCATCGAAGCTGACTCAGAGTTAGTTATTAACTCAGTTAAAAGAATCAATTACGGTTCAGAGCTAGAGAAAGTCTCTCAGCACTGGAAGTTAATCCGGGTTTTCTAGAGACTTCAAAGTCACCTTCAGGGGCTTTTCTCAGTCAGGTTCAATCATGTGCGCAGGAAGGCTAACAAGCTGGCAAATTTCTTGGCCAACTAAGGTGTCAGCAGTAAGGAAAGTAAAGTTGTGACAGGGTGGCAAGTAATGCCATATGACAACCTGAAAACTTTCAGTCTTAAACTAGCAGAAGAGGACAAAGAAGTGTTTCGGGATACAACTAAAAAAGAAAGGCCTCAATGAGCTATCCTCGGTTGGTTCTCCCCTTTTTAGTCAAACAGGTAGGTGGAAGGCATATTTAGGCAAGCTTTAGTAGCATTGATAATACTAATCTCAGGATTCACCGGCTTAGGCCAGGCAACTGGCTTCGTTCCAAAAATTTCAATGCAAATCCCAGTTGCAGATTCTTTATCCACGACAAGGTGCAGTGGATCAGAGTGCCCAAAATTCCTCTGGTCTTGGAAGAGACTCAGATTATGATGGCAGCCACTTTTTCCATGGTTCTGCCAGGAGGAAGGAAATACTGCATCCTAAGTGGTTTACGAGTGATCGCACCACTTTCAATCGGAAGGTGGTTTCTGTCAATCGAAAGCGACTCCATACATCTGACAACACGTGGAGGAGGGAGGGGGAAAGAAACCGCCCTCATCGCACGGTAAAGCTCGGGGAAGTCCGCAACATAATTTGGTTCTTGTCCGTTGTTTGTCGCAGCATTGATCAACGGTCAGATTTTTTCGAGCAGTTTGGTTGGGGTGGAGCGTTATCCAGTGCACGGCTTTTTGGAAAAGTCAATTTTTGTCGGGTTGGAATTCTAGCTTATGGGGCAGAGCGGTATGTTGTGGGGCGGTCGGATTTAGAAGCAGTTGTGTGGGGACAGGGAGGTACAGTTAGTACGTCTTCGAGAAACAATTTTCTCTTCCGCTGTTGGGTCTAGTAGCGACTAGGATAGTCACGGTTTTTCAGGTTGTTGGTGGGGTCTTGGGGAAAGCTTAGGTTGGTTCATCTTTGGCCCATCTTCCCTTTATGCTCCTTTGTTGAGTCTTAGTCATAGGTTAGGGACCGTACCTTTGGGGTGAGCAACCCTGTTCGAGGTCCACATGGTCTGGTGGACAGCTGTAAATTTTGTAAATTATTTTTTTGATTAATAGTGATGAAAGGAACGTCTCTTGCCTTAGCAAAAAAAAATATTTTAAAAATCCAGAGTGCCATCCTAAGGGAGAAGTGTGCAATTCCATAAGAATATTTTGTTTGAGTTGGGAATTCTTACATAGGTACATGTGATCTTTGTACCATAACGAATCATATTTCTAGATAAATGTATCAGATGTACTGGCATCTTGTTGTATCTTTTGAATGATTGTCCACACTTCTTCATCATTCTTCCATTCATCCCTTGCTTCATTTATCCAATCTTGTTGGATAATAGAAATGGAGCAAATAAATGCTTCCTCATCCTCATCCTTTCTTGAGAGTGCATCTGCCACAACATTTTTCTTCCCTTTTTTGTAGATGATTTCAAAGTCATAACCCAACATATTTATGACCCATTTTTTCTACCCTTCTGAAGATAATATTTGTTCTAAAAATTATTTAAGACTATCATGATACGTTTTTACCTTGAAGTGTCTTCCCATTAGGTAGGGTCGCCATTTCTTAAGTGCATGTAGTATTGCCAACATTTCCTTCTCGTAAATATCTTTGTGTAAATAATTTCCTTTGATTGGATGAATTTCGAAAGCAACGAGTCTTTCTTCTTGCATTAAAACAACACCAATTCCATTTCTTGAGGCATCACATTCCACAATAAAGGTTTTTGTGAAGTTCGATGTAGCTAAGACTGATGCTTGGCACATTTCCTCTTTAAGATGTTCAAAGGCCTTTGTTGCTTTTGGAGGCCATGAAAATGCATCTTTCTTCAATAATGTTGTTACAGATGTTGCTATTCTCCCATAATTCGTAATAAACTTGCGATAATACCCTGTCAACCCGAGAAATCCTCGCATATGCTTTATGGATGTGGGGATTTTCCATTCCTTAATGGCTTTAATTTTTCTAGGGTCTACCTTAACACCTTCATGAGATATAATATGACCCAGATATTCCACCTCTTGTACTCTACAGAAACATTTGGAGCTTTTTGCATATAATTGTTTCTCCTCCAATAGTTTGAGCACCCTGTCAACATGTTGAAAATGATCCTTCCAAAACTTTTTGTAGATTAGTATATCATCAAAAAATACTAACACAAATTTTCTAAGGAAGGATTTGAAAATGGAATTTATCAAACCTTGAAACATACAATGTGCAATGGTAAGGCCAAAAGGAATGACAAAGAATTCATAATGACCCTCATGATTTCTAAATGTTGTTTTAGAAATGTCTTCACTCTTCATTCTGATTTTATGATATCCTGAATGAAGATCCAACTTGGTGAAGTAAATTGATCCATGCAATTCATCAAATAATTCATCAATGACAAGAATGGGAAATTTATCTTTAATAGTTAGCTTATTGAGCTCCATATAATCTAATCACATGCGCCATGATCCATCCTTCTTTTGCACCAATACTACTGGAGCAGAGAAACACCTTTGACTAGGTTGAATTATACTAGCCTCTAGCATTTCTACAACCATACGTCAATTTCACTATTTTGGGCATAGGGATATCTATAAGGCTTGATGTTTGGAGGAACACTTCCTGGAATCAAATGAATAGCATGATCATGATCAAGAATAGGTGGGAGGCCTTTGGGGGTCTCAAATACCTTGGAATTATTGTCGAAGACTGTATGGAGATTTGGAGAAATAAATGATTTTGATGTGGGAACCTCTAGAGAACATAATTGTGCAATTATGCCTCGTTGTTATTTCTTTAGAAGATCTTTCATTCCGTTAAAGATGATTATATTTCCCAATTTCCCTATAATACCCCTTAATTCAACTTCATTTCCTTCCAAACAAAATTCCATGAAAAAAGCTTGAAAATTAAAAGCTATTGTACCCAAGGATTGTAGCCATTGGACTCCTAGTACAACATCAGCACCACACATTGGAATGGAAAGCAGTGGGATATTTAATAGATATTCTCCCATGGATAGCTTGATATTATGGAACTTTCCAGAGAAATTTATGGTTCCTCCACTTGCAACCATCACTTGACACTCTGGTGCTGGATATAGGAAGCAATTCAATTCCTTGGCTATCTTACAATGAATAAAATTATGGGCACTGCCCGAATCAATCAACACTATTACCTTTTTCTTCTTGATATGTCCTTCTATATTGATAGTTTGGGGAGTGGTAATTCCAGCCAATGAATTAGAATATATGGTTAGATTCATTCCTTATTTCTCTAGGGTTTGTTCTTGGTGTATATCCTCTTCTTTTGACGTTTCTTGTTCCTTTTCTTCCTCCTCTTCACAATCTATGTAAAACAATTTCTTCTAAGCACACTTATGACCTTTAGTGTATTTGCTATCACAACTATAACAAAGCTCTTTTTCTCTTTTTTTCCTCCAATTATTGTGGTGTCAACCTTGTAGGTTGTGGAAGGCTAGGGGCAATAACACTTCCATCTTTATAGTTGTGAGTGGTAGGCTTCCTTGTTGCCATAATTTTTCTTTCCATTTTTCTTGCCAACTTGAATGCCTTCTCCAATGAATTAGGTTCGTAAAGGCGAACCTCATGTTGGATGTTATCCTTTAAAGTCTCTATAAACACATCAATCCTATGCTCCTCTAGAATACCTTTTGCCCTTATATCCAATTTTTGGAAGTCCTCAATGTGCTCCATCATTGAACCCTTTTGTTTGAGATTTATCAATTGGCTAAAAAAGGTGTTGCTTTTTGTATCATCATAATGTGCTATCATTTCTTCTGTAAAAATTTTCCAAGTGACAATTTGTTTACGAGAGTAAAGCCATCGATACCGTAAAAAATGATTTGGCTCTAAATATAAAGTTGCAATGAGTACCTTTTGTGTGTTTTTCACATCATGGAGATCGAAATATTGCTCCATTTGTAGTATCCATGTTATGGGATCCTTGCAATCAAAATTCCTCATATCGATCTTTGGAAGATGGTGGGTCTTAAATCCAATGTTAGAGCCTATGAAATCATGATTAACATTTATTTTCTTCTCATCATGAGTTTCATTTACTACCCTTTCACTATTAGTAAACATTTCTTGTAGCAACGTTGTCAAATATGTCTTCAAATCTTCAATTTTTCCTTCCATCTTAGCTTCCATGCCTTTCTTTAAACCGTCCATCTTAGTTTCCATTCCTTTCTTTAAACCATCCATCTTATCTTCCATGCCATCCATATTAGCTTCCATGCCTTTCTTTAAACCATCCATCTTAGTTTCCATTCCTTTCTTTAAACCATCCATCTTATCTTCCATGTCATCCATATTAGCTTCCATGCCTTTCTTTAAACCATCCAAACACATGGCCTAGTGATCCCTGAACTAGACTATGGATCACGGTAAAGCCCCTGGCCTAGTAACCCCTGAGCTAGAATATAGTTTGCGATAAATCCAAGATTGTGTGCCTTAGTGGGCCTAGGAATCCTTATCGGTTATGGTGGGATATACAACAAATCCAAGAGGTGGATTTCTCTCCGTTGGGCCTAGTAGTCTTGGGATGGGATGTGTGGTAAAGCTTGGAGAGTGGGTCTCAGTGTAGGGCCTAGTGATCCTTGGATTAGACTATGGATTACGGTAAAGCTTGAGAGAGTAGGAGGCACTCAAATTCCTCATGGTGTAGGTGGAGAACAATGGTAACATCCATGCTTATTTGGTTCATTTCGGTTGATTATGAGTCCCACATTCATGCTTGGAATATGGAACGAGGGTGATTGGTTGAAGAGAGACTTGGTCCAGCCAAACTATGGTCAGGTGGAACGTGGTAGTCCCATCTCTATTTGGTTTTTGAATTGATTAATGAGAAATTCATTCCCTTGGTTTTAATGTGTAAATGTATTGGTTTATATGTGGATTTTATGGCTGATAGATTTATGGTATTTCGGTTGTTACTATGTTGGTTCTATGTATGTTTTATGACAACAACTATGTATGGATCTCAGTATGTTTTTACTTTTAAATGAATGGACAATGTATCTATGACCTAATAGATGATAATGCATTAAAATACATGAGGGAACAATGGTTCTTAGCAATTTTCAAATAAGTAAGAGATCCATATGCTTAATTCAGTTGTTTACGCCTGTAGATTACATGTTTGCGATATGTTTGAAAAAATTCTTGTCATGGCTAGTAGGGGTATGGTTAAGGGATTGTTTAACTAATTTCTTCTACTTCATTATTTCCATGTTATTTTACTTCTCATAAGATAGCATTCCATTATGGGCAGTGACCTAGGCTTTAGGCCAGAAAAGCCGCTCAAATCCCGGGGACACTGTCACAAAACTGGACAAATTGGTCCCTAGATGCTAGCACGTAGGCCTGTGAGAGCATCTGAAGGTCCCTGGATGTTGGCATGCCCATATAATGAGAGCTTCCAGAGGGAAAGTGATCAAAAGTTTCAGTGGGACACAAGGGAAAGCTGCTTGAAGTGTTGCCATGGTTCTCAGGGGTCTTGTAGCTGATGTGGAAGGTATGCATGTTGTGTTTCCATCGATTCCATTTCCTTAAGGTCACATAGGAGGTTGAATCCAACCATAGTAGCCTCTCATCGCATATTTAACCCAGTTGTCAGGTTACTTGGGTCAATTTGGGAGGAGGGTGTTACAGAGTAGTATCAGAGCATGGTTCATCCCTCAGACTAGATGGGATGTATGTTGGTCATGTATGCATGTCAGTTGCATGTGTGTCTCTTACACTTGCATTCCATGGTTGCATTGCATGATGTTGATCATGGTGGTAGTGATGTTGTCATGTGGAAGTTGATGATGTTGTTGTTGGGATGTGTTCGTCATGAACATTGTCAATTGTATATGCATTAGTTACGCATGTTGTTACACAATATTTTGTCACACCTCCTGTTCACTTCCTGTTCCATATCCTGAAGTGTCAAAACATTGACAATTTTGCAACATATCCATCATGATATACAGACCAAAACCTCTATGAAGGATCAAAGGAAAACTGCCCTAAATCCATCTGAAGAAGGTTAAATAAAAAACTAAATTTTATCATCAATGCGTTTTGCTACTTTACCTGCCCGTGCTGATGGCAGGTTGCACAGTTCTACCCTAGCAATCCCAACATAGGTTTTGATATGAAAACCCACGCTGAACCTCTTCTAGCAAGTTTTCCCAAACTGGAGGAGAAGCTTTGTGCACTAGAACCTTTGAGAACAACGAGCTAGATATTGGTTGTTGTTGATATGGTCGAGATCTCCCATTTGGACCTCTTGATCTTATCATCACGATCTTTCCCCTTGAGATGTGGACCTTCCTCCTTCTTTTTTGGATCCTTAACTCCCTCTCCCTTCCATCCCCAAATGGTTGGTCATTAATTGCTTCATCCCTATGTTGAGATTATTCTTACATGCTACCCATTCTAGCTTGGAGGAGTGATTGAAGAGTATTTGCTTTGACTTGGACATCCAACAAAAGGAGGTCCCCAACATCAAGGCATAATTTGTATGCTTCTCTTTTTAGCTCATTAATATATACATCTGATGTTCACTTTCCATAATTGTGTAAATTTTTATGCTTTTAGCTTAATACTCCTTGATTTATTAAGTAATTTATGTTTGATGTATGCCATATATGCTCTTGTATCTTGCATAGTTCTTTGATCTTCCTTGAAGGTACTCGGACATGAAGAAAAATTGAGTGAGTCCTGGAGTGAAAGAATCAAAGTCATTTCCAAAAGGATTGAGTGATTAGCATCAGAGTGAGGTATGCCACTCTCTCTCTATGCATTTGTCAAACATAAGCTAGGAAAGTCTATTTTAGTGTGTTTAGTTTGTTGCTAGACCCACTCATTGGGCTAGAGGGATCACCTCTATTTGTAGAGGGGATTTACCTTCACAACAAAATAGTTACTCCATTAGGGATGTATAGAAGATTCATCCTCTTTTCTCAAATGATATATTGATCAGTTTGACCAAACATCGAGTTCTCATTTAGTTTGAGTCTGTATAGGTCTGCACAATCACTTATTGCTAACTCAGAGCACTAAGTCTGGAAATGTTTGTGGAAATCTTTTCATCTTTTGTGTTATTCCTCACCCAACGTGATTTTGGCTCTAGTAGTCGCACTGCTAGCGCGTTTTCTTTTGAAACAGTCATGATGATCCCCTGTTCAGCACCATGTTGGCCATAACAGCCGCACCGATCTTAGAGATTAGAAAAAACACCTAGGGTTTCTGTGTCAAACTCCAGTGTATCTAAGCCCCTGAGGTCTTGTCTTTTCCTATATGATTGGATTTATGTATGTTTTGTTTGATTACTTGATTTGGTTGTAAAATTCTTGTCTTTTTTAGCTTTCAAGTGTTTGAGTGAAATTTGATTGATTTTAGGGTTTTTAGGTCATTTGATTATCACTTTCCACTTGTAGGTGCCACTGAGTCTATGGTTCGCTGATTGTTTAGTTCTGATTATCTCGTAAAATCATTAAAAACATTGGTTTGCATTAATTTCAGTTTATCTTTTGTGAAGTTTCTTTTCAATTGTATTAGGTCATCTTGCATTTGGAATTCATATCTATTATTCGTCAAGCATAGATTACATTGCTTTGTTTACAAACTGAAAGGGTGCATTTTTTTATCTATTCAAAAGAGAAAGTGAAAGATATTTTCATTGAGTTCTTTTGGATTTGATTTGGTGTTGCTTTGATTTGTGCATTGTTTGCATTAGGATCATTTAGAATCAAAAATATCATTTTTCTATTTAGTTGAAGCTTAATTGCATTAGAGAATTTGAAACTCAAAGAGAACATCATTTAGTTAAAGTGCATCTTGGTAAAGTAAAAGTCATTTTTTTTCTTTCAATAGATTGCATGTTGGATAGTGAAAGTAAAGTTTAAGTTTTTCTTTTGCATATTGAATTTGGAAAATAAAAGTTAGTGGAGGCATATTGTTCGATGCATTAATTGATTGAATTCTCTTCCCTTGATAGTATAACATTCATTGAAGTGAAAAGTTTCATTTTCTCATATAGTTTCATTTTAGGATTCAAGTGACACGTTTGAGCCCAAAATTGAAAAATAATTCAAGAACAACACTAAGATTTACTGAATTAACCTAAGGATCATTTTGTTGGGTTGTGTTATATTCTTTCCACGTAGTTAACAGGGGGTTTGAGGGGCACCCGTAACCCCACTTTATGGGGTCCAAGGCAGCCCCGGAAAATTTTGGTTTTGGATCCTATGTTAGGTTGGGCAGACCCACCTATGGTTTGCATGATTTTCCCACATGTTTTTTGGACGCGATGGTTTTCGGTCCATGGTATTGGACGCGATGGTTTTTCAGTCCATGGTATTGGATGCTTCAGCATGTATAAATATGTATTGTAACATTGAAAGGAACATAATGAAAAATCAAGCTGGTAGTCCCGTTTTGGGATCCAGGGGAAAATCTCTGTGTATATGTGTTTTATGTGTTCTGCTCTCACATTGTTTATTTTTTGTGTTTTAGAATTCGTATGCAGGTAATTTCTGTATGGGGTTAAAACCTAAATGTGGTATCAGAGCACATTTGGCTTCAAGGGGACGCCTTTGTTGCTGAGGGGTTTCACTCGTGCCTGTGGTAGACCCTATTCAGTGGGAGATCTGCGAGTTCGATTCTAGTGGTGAAAGAAGATGGTGAGCAGTGGAAAGATAGAGATTGAGAAATTTAATGGTCAGATTTTTGAGTTGTGGAAACTCAAGATGGAGGATCTGTTGGTGGATAAAGATCAGTGGATCACGGTAGATCGAGGTACTAAACCAATGGGAGTGTCCGATGAAGAATGGAAGAAGTTGGATCGGAAGGCAAAGAGCACAATACGATTGTGTGTCTCAGATTCAGTATTGTTGAATGTATCAGGTGAAGCTACAACAAAATCTTTGTGGGACAAGTTAGGGACTTTGTACCAATCTAAGTCTCTGGTGAATAAACTATTCCTGCGGAAAAAGCTGTATAACTTGAGGATGAAATATGGAGACTCAGTGACAGAGCATCTGAATGCATTTAATACTGTGGTAAGTCAGTTAACATCTGTTGATATTAAAATTTTAGATAAATATAAGTGCATCAGTTTGTTTTGTTCTCTACCAGATTCGTGGGATAGTCTGGTTATTGCAATAGGTAGCAATGCAACTACCTTGCAGTTTGATGAAATAGTCTCAGCCTTGTTGATGGAGGATATGAGACGGAAAAATATGGAGAGCCAAAATGGTGATGCCTTGTCTGTACGAGGACGGTCCCAGAACAGAAACAAAAATAAGTCATCGAGTGGGAGATATAAATATAGAGGGAGATCTAAATCTCTAGGAAAACCTGTAAAGGTGGTGTGCTGGAAATGCGGAAAGAAAGGACACTTCAAAAGGGACTGTAAATCTAAAGCTCCTAACAAAGGAAAGGGATCTGATGAGCCTCCTTTTGTAGAGGTGAAAATCACCTCAGATGAAGGTGGGGATGTGTACTTGGCTTCTTCAAGTACACATGTAGATCATGAGGCATGGTTGATTGACTCAAGTGCATCCTTTCACTTCACTCTCCATAGAGAGTGGTTCTGTGAGTATGAGAAATATGATGGTGGTGATGTCTTCTTGGGGGATGACAGAAAGACTAGAATCATTGGTCATGGAAAAGTAAAGTTGATGTTGCAAGGTGGAAGGGTTAGAACACTTTCGGGTGTTCTACATATTCCTGCATTAGCCAGAAATCTGATTTCTGTTAGTAAGCTGGATGATGCAGGTGTAAAAATAGTGTTTGAGAAGGATACCTGCAAGATGGTTTGGGGAGCACTAGTATTGATGCGGGGAGTTTGGATTGGAAATTTGTACAAGTTGCAAGGTAGCAATGTTGTTGGTAGGTGAAACAGTTTCGTGGTTCCTGAAAGTGGAGTAGAAAATTTAGTGGTCTATGGAGAAAAGACCATGTTGTGGCATCAAAGGCTTGGACATATTGGAGAGAAGGACCTTCAAATACTTCATGGTAAAGGTATGGTAGAAGGTATGAGTAATAGCTCTCTGGATTTTGATTTCTATGAAAATTGTGTATACAGGAAGCAGAATCAGGTGAGTTTCCCCTCTAGTGGTAAGAGGGCGAAACATATATTAGAGCTTGTGCATAGTGATGTGTTTGGACCTATGAAGGTTCCATCACTGGGTAATTCTATGTACTATGTATCATTTATAGATGACTTCTCAAGGAATACATGGATATGTTTCCTTAAGAATAAATCTGAAGTCTTTGATAGGTTTAAAGAATTTAAGGCTCTAGTGGAAAACCAGACAAAGAAGAAGATAAAGGTGCTGAGGACAGATAATGGTGGAGAGTTTTGTAGTAAGGAATTTGAAGAATTCTGTAAGAAGTGTGGTATAGCACGGCAGAATACTACTCCATATACACCTCAGCAAAATGGAGTTGCAGAAAGAATGAACAAGACATTGATGGAAAGGGAAATAAGCATGCTCAGTGGTGCCGAGTTAGGACAGGAATTATGGGCAGAGGCGGTGGATACTGCATGTTACCTGGTCAACAGGTCACCTTCATCAGCATTAGAGGATAAGACTCCACAAGAGGTATGGACTGGTAAGAAACCCTCTCCTTTCACATCTAAGGGTATTTGGATGTGATGCATATGTACATGTTCCAAAGGAGAAAATAACAAAGTTGGATAGTAAATCTGAAAAGTGCATCTTTATTGGGTATAAGGATGGTTTAAAGGTTATAAGCTTTGGAACCCAGTAACAAGGAAGGTTATGTACTGCTGAGATGTGGTGTTTAGAGAGGTGAAATATATTATTAAACATGAAGTCCAACCAAAGGAACCTAAGAAGATAGAGTTTGAGCTAAAGGAGGAAGAATCAGACTCTACAGCAGAGGAGGAATTAGAAGATGAAGAGCCATAAACTCCGGCAATGAGAAGATCAGTTCGAGAAAGAAGGCAGCCACCAAGGTATAGTCCATCTGCTTTCTGTTCAAATTTTGCTTTGTCTGTTACTGATGATGATGCCAGAACTGTGAAGGAAGCAATGGATTCAGAGGATGGAAAACTCTTCAAAGAGGCCATGGTTGATGAAATGGCATCTTTGCACAAAAATGAGGCTTGGGATCTGGTGGAGTTGCCAGCTGGAAGGAAACCCATTGGCAGCAAATGGGTGTTCAAAAAGAAGACAAATGCAGAAGGAAAAGTGGAGAAATACAAAGCTTGGTTGGTAGCAAAAGGTTATTCCCAGGTGCTGGGAATTGATTTTGGTGGTATTTTTTCTCCTATTGCCAAGGTAACTTCTATTAGATTACTTTTATCTGTTGCTGCTGCTTTTAATTTTGAGGTAGAACAAATGGATGTGAAGACAACATTTCTTCACGGGGATCTGGAAGAGGAGATCTACATGAAGAACCCTGAAGGCTTTGCGGTGAAGGGTAAGAAAGAACTGGTATATAAGTTAAAGAAGTCTCTATATGGGTTAAAATAGTCCCCAAGGATGTGGTATCAGAAATTTGATACATTTATACGGGAACTTGGCTTCACCAGAAGCAAAGCAGATCACTGTGTGTATTTTAGATTAATTGGTGACCGTGTTATTTATCTGGTCTTGTATGTGGATGATATGTTGTTGGTTGGAAATGACAAAGAAGTTATCTAGGATTTGAAGACCCAATTGTCCTCCAAATTCGACATGAAAGATCTTGGTGCTGCAAACTATATTTTGGGCATGAAAATTAAAAGAGATCGGGAAAATAGGAAGCTCTGGTTAAACCAGAGGAAGTATGTCGAGACAATATTGCAGAGGTTTAATATGCAGGATAGTAAACCGGTGAAGATTCCTATTCCTGTAGGTGTGAGGATATCTGTTGAACAGTGTCCCAAGACACAAGAAGAGGAAGAGGACATGTCCCGTGTTCCATATGCAAGTGCAGTCGGTAGCCTGATGTATGTAATGATCTGTACTAAAGTAGACATTGCACATGCAGTAGGAGTATTGAGCAGGTTTATGTCAAAACCAGGGAAGGAGCATTGTACACTAGTGAAGCGGGTTTTCAGGGATTTGCGTGGTACTAGTGATTATGGTTTGTGCTACCAAGGAAGACCAGGATTGGACAGAGTGTTGGATATTCATGGCTTTATTGATGCAGACTAGGCTAGAGATCTGGATCAGAGAAGATCTACAAGTGGGTATGTGTTTAACCTATTTTGAGGTGCAGTCAGTTGGATGAGTAAGAAACAATCTGTAGTGGCATTGTCAACTACAGAGGCAAAATACATGGCAGCCATTCATGCAAGCAAGGAAGAAATTTGGTTGTAGAGATTGTGTTCAAGTATGGGGTTAGTATAGGAAGCTATAAGGATAGACTATGACAACTAAAGTGCAATTTTCTTGGCAAAGAACCCCACATATCATTCAAAGACAAAGCACAATGATGTTCAGTATCACTTTGTGAGGGATATGATAGAAGACAAAAAGGTGTTGTTGGTAAAGGTGGACACTTTGAAGAATAGTGCAGATGCATTGACAAAATCTATGAGCTTTGAGAAGTTCCCTTGGTGTAGAGAGACAATGGGCATTTCAAGGCTAGAAAAATGACTAAGCTCTCTTGTGGCCCCATATGGAAAGAAAACAACAAGTGGGAGAATGTTTGGTTGTGTTATATTCTTTCCACATAGTTAACAGGGGGTTTGAGGGGCACTCGTAACCCCACTTTATGGGGTCCGGGGCAGCGCCCCGGAAAATTTTGGTTTTGGACCCTATGTTAGGTTGGGCGGACCCACCTATGGTTTTGTGCATGATTTTCACACATGTTTTTTGGACACGATGATTTTCGGTCCATGGTATTGGACGTGATGGTTTTCAGTCCACGGTATTGGATGCTTCGGCATGTATAAATATGTATTGTAGCATTGAAAGGAACATAATGAAAAATCAAGCCGGTAGTCCCGGTTTGGGATCCAGGGGAAAATCTCTGTGTATATGTTTTTTATGTGTTCTGCTCTCGCATTGTTTATTTTTTATGTTTTAGAATTCGTATGCAGGTAATTTCTATACGGGATTAAAACCTACACATTTGGCACTTAACGCAAACATTTATAGGTCTAGGCTAGAGACGTGTTCCGACATATATAAACCTAGCAGCTGTCGTTAACTGCCTGCATTGTATCCTTGGGGTGAAATCTCATTCCAGTATGGAAGTATATCAAAGGTTCACCAGTACTCTTGGGTATATCAGAGGCACTATAATATGGAAAGTATATGGGAACACTCTCACCTAACGGTTATGCATTAGACAACACTAACACAGACTTGTGCTCCCTGTACCGTCAAGTATACATTAGGAGACTCCACTAGGTTGTTATCCTTTAGCCATAGGTATCTGATTTAGTCGCCTTGTGAACGTGATACACTGAAGATAGCATTCGGGGAGATCAACTGTCGTACGTTAAGTCCTTGGTTTCAGCTAAGGTGTATATAAGGGTTCATAGATAGTTGGTAAACCCTCTTGCACAATACACCCTTATTTATTTATTTATTGTTTTTAAGTTATAAAATTTAACTGCCCATGATAACATGACTTACCTATGCAGCTATCCTTGGCCTCATATTGCCTGATTAATAGTAAATTTTAATTGTAGGATCAAATCAGCCACCCCTTATTTTTTTTAGAGAAGGTCATCGTGTCTGAACCACTAGGTTCACCTTACATTTATCATTCATCATCTGACACTGAAGGGTCATCACAGGGAGTCCATCCTGAGATTTCACAGTCACTTGAAGACCAAGGTCTTGAACCTGGAATTATCCTGAGTATTCAACCCCTTACTTCTCATCCTCCACCTTGAGATTCATCATCTCGGGAATCTGACCCAGAAACTCCTAAGAGTCCACATAGATATATATTATTCCCTTCGAATCCATTTTTTGATCCATTGGTCATATCTCCTCAACGATCATATATTCCATATGATAATCCTGGTGTTCCTTTGGAGTTATCTCCACCATCATCTCAGATTCCCCCTTGCCAACTGTTTCCACCCATGGCATCAGAAGGTGGGTTTCCAACCTCTCCTCACAGTCCTCCAAAAGTATCATCCACTCCTATTATTGGTGTTGGCGATGATTCTGAATATAAATTTCTACTTGAAGGTTTTCCGTATGTGGGAAGTGTACCACCTCCACCACCACCTAAAAGTAGTGAACTTTTGTTTCCACCTAGTTATACCTCTTTGGCTTAATTGGTTTCAGGTACTCCAAGTGTGTCTTCAACTTATCACAATCCCATTTGTTCATCAGGTACCATGCCTACTTCTGGTCCATTTCTTTCAAGCGTGGCCTATCAAATTCCTGTACTGATTGTAGTTTCTTCAGTTCCTGCACAACCAACAGTTGTGGTTGGGACAGTTAATGTCTGTATAGGTTCCTCAGGTCCTCCATTAACTGGACAATATGTGCCACCACCTATCCCACTGCATGGGGGGAACCAAGCACCTCCTCCATATGTGCCTCCTATTTCAGGTGGAACTTATGTGAGTTCATCTCAAACTCACGCTACTGGAGTTAGTAAAAATGTTGGTAGTGTACCTTATCCTAGTGGATCATCCATTCCATATGGATCAAGCCAAATCCCGTATCAATAGCCTCTTTCAGCGTAGATATCCTACCAACAACTGTACCCTATGTATGGCTCTCAACAACTTCAAAATCCACCCTTTACTCAACAAGAAGGCCCTCAAATGTAGCCTGGTTCAAATCCCTCATTTGGGGCATCTGGTCAATTTCAAGTTGGAACCAACCTGGAACTCAACAAATTCTGCAAGGAACTTCCAACAACAAAAACCTTATGTACAACAAGGAACTTATGTGCAACAAGGGCTTTATCAAAAACCATTTCAATAGCAAGGTCAACCCTTGCAGCAACAAAACCAACCCTTGTATCAAAGGTCAACCCTTATATCAACAAGATCAACCCCTACAGCAGCAGGGTCAACAATTTTACCACCAGGGTCAACAGTTGCAACAAAAACCTTATAATTCATACTTTTTGTAGGATGTTTATCCACCTTATGGTTCTCAACGGCCTATGATGGGTCAGTATCAACCTTACCCTAGTCAAAACCCACCTTTGTGGGGGAAAAATCCACCTTTGTATGGTCAGAATACCTCTCAGTGGGGGCAATATCAAGCTCCTTATGGTCAAAATACACCCCTTTAGGGGAAGAACCCATACCAATAAGTTTGGAATCCACAATCTGGGTCTTATCAAAGGCCTCCCACGCCTTTCAATCCACAATTTCCATTTTTGGAAATGTTGGAACTACAGGATGTGTCAAGGTCCATAAATGATCCAATACTCCATTTACCATATTGGCCTCTGGTTCTTACTAAGATTCCTAGTGATTGTCCGAAATTTGAAGGAAACCCCCAGGCCCATGTTATGACTTATCATTTATGGTGTTCATCCAATTCATGGGTTGAGGACTTCATTCATCTATGTCTTTTCCAACGAACCTTGAAGGGTACTACCCCGAAATGGTACATCGAGTTACCTCGAGGTGCCTATCAAGACTTCAACTCTTTAGAAATGGCCTTCCTTACTCATTTCCAATTACGAATTCGATATGAAACTGGTACCCATCTTCTTATGTCTTTGAAACAGAATACTGATACCCAAATCTCTAATCATATCCATGAGTGGAGACGTCAACGTCGCCTTATCAAGTTTGATATATCTGATGAGTTGTTAATTGAATGGTTTAACAAATCAATCATTAATAAAATTTCCAATGACATAGCTATGGGTGGTTTTGTAATCGAAGATCAAGCCATTTTCCATGCCCAATATTTAGATTTGGTATATTCCCAATCTGGCACGTTATATGATCTCTTTCCTTGTAGGGTGTGGAGCCTGATTATCTTCTTTATTCAAAGGTATCGCTGCATTGGACCCCATTTCTTAATGTGGTGGCAACGCCACCAGGGGGGTGACGACGATTCTTTAGAGGTTTCCCGTGGCAGGGGATCGGGGGAAGTGCCCTCGAAGCTAAAAATAGATCTAAAATTTCCTTGTAAAATGTTGTAATTTCGTAGTCAATTTGGGTCGTTCATCAGGTGTAAATCTGATGGTAGAAGGTTTTTTTTTTTTTTTCTCCGTAGAAGGCAACCCCGCAATATATATGAGGAAATTGTATTGCGTTGATGTAGATGTGTATTCTGAGCGAGAAAGAGAGAGGATATTGTGTGAGAGCGAAGAGGGAATTACAACGGACCTATTGTAGCTTGTATCTCTTCATTTTGTTGGATAATATAAAAGGAAGGACTGGTTGTTTCTCCATGAATGTAGCCCAAATTGGGTGAACCACATATATCTATGTCTCTCTTATTTTATGCGTTTTCTATGTTTATATTTATGCAATATTTTTATGTGTTCCATTTCTCTGTAATATATAATTTTCTAACATGCTTGATGCTCCAAGACCATTTACGGATCCAACATCTTCTAAACCTCCAGATGTACCACCTGTTGATGGTATTATTGGGTTAGTGACTCAAACTTCCAGTAAAGCTTCTTTAAAGAAGAAATCTATTTCAACTACTGCATCCAATCCTCCTTCGAATCCCTCTCCAAATCCTGGTAAAACATTTGAGGTTAATGTCATTCAGTCTACCGCGGCAGATAAAGCCTCAAAAGGTAAAAAGAAGGGTAAAGGAAAAGCCAAATCTGATACCCCAAAACAAGATCCTCCGAAATCATCTACTGATGATGCATCTAAACGTAAGCCCAAATATCCTTGCCTCATTTGTGAGGAAGATCACTATACCAAGGATTGTCCCCGTTGTGTTGAAGTTAGTTGCTCGTTAAAAGGAACTGAAGGGACACCAAATGTACTAAAAGAACATTTTCCATCACAATAAACCCAATTGGTAGAACAATTGAAACCTTCTACATCTTCAAGTTCTCAGGTTTATATGAGTGGAACGGTACCTATTTCTATTGCCACTCAGTCAAAAGACTATCTGACTCCTCCCAAACAGGTTGTGGACAAAGAAGCTACTAATACACCTTCCACTTCTACTCCACCCATTTTCGGTCCTCTTCATATTGAGAGACCTAGCAATGACTCTGTTATCTGACGACCTCCCAAGGGTGTCTTTTGGAAATCATCTTACAATCCGAATGTGTGAGCTTCCCAAAATTATAATATTGTTGAAGATCTAGCTTATGCGCCTTTGGTGATGTCTACCATGGAAGTTCTCCTGAGTTTTTTAATGCAGTGAAAAGCATTACCATCCACTATAGGATGGATTGACCCTACTGATTAGATTTTGATTACCTTTGACCTGGAAAATCATGTTCTACATCTTCCACATCAACTTGCTTTCTTAATCCAAGTCATTATTAAAGGGAAGACGATTCATCGGACTATGACTGATGAGGGTGCTTCCACCTGCATCATTTATATCTCATGCTAGAAGTCTATTGTCTCCCCACCTCTCAACGAGTCTCCTAATGCCTTAGAAGACTTTGATGGTAGAGGATCTCGTCCTTACAATATTCTCACGAACTTGCCCATAACGTTGGAAGGAAAAACCGTTAACTTAAAAGTAGAAATCGTCGATGCCAATTTGAATTATAACCTTCTACTTGGTTGAAGTTGCACTCATGCTATGTTTTTCATGGTCTCTTCTTTGTTCCGTGTGCTTAGATTTTCTCATGAGGGGAAAATAGTCATTGTTGATCAGTTAGCCTTATTCTCTTCTAGCTTTTCAAATGGAAATGTGACATATGTTGGGAATACTGACATCCCTTATGAGAGTGTTGGGGTAGGTATTTTTAAAGACTCTACTCTTATGAGAACTTTTTCCCTCCCACCTCCAAACGTCGCTTTCGTCAACATGATCTCCACTTCTCACGTTCCTTGGATCGTTCCTCATCCTAACCAAGTTGATTCTTTTGGTGATGTCATGCTGCTCAACCCAACATAACAAGCCTATCAAGTTGTTGTTCTGTCTTCAACAGTCACTTCTGAAATTCATGCTACTATTTTCATTTTTCTTTGTCGACATTTCGAGTCTAGACCAAGACTCATCATCAGGACTTGATTAGAAAGGAGAGAGAGAAATGTGTTGATGATGAGTCTTGGTCTAGACTCGAAACGTCAACAAAGAAAAATGAAAACTGTGGATTATCCGAGTTCAGATTCTAAAAAACCAAACCACAGAAATCTGCAATCCATAGTCATGCTACTCTTAGTATGCATCTAGATGTGTAGTCATAATCCACTTGGCTTGGTTCTTGGGATTCTCTGGATCCCTTGAACGAGACATTTCCTACTAACGAGAGTATCACCGAGGTTATGTCTCTTGAAGAAACTCCCTGGAATTATGCTCATCATCGTTCCTTATTTCTCCCGATCCTTGGAGAGATTTCATCATGTTTAGATACCTTTGTTTCCTGTACACTGACCCATCCACTTCAAATTCCTATTTTGGTGCACAAAGTTTTGTCTGAGGGAAACATGGGGAACATTACTGCTACGATGCCCATTGACATTTTTGTTAAACCAGGAATTGTCAAAAACATCCATGTCGAGATTTCTTGTTCTTTAGATGAGATCAAGATTTACACTACCATATTTAAGGAATTTCGCGATGTCTTTGCCTGGTCATATGAAGAAATTCCTGACATAGATCTGAGTATAGTTGTGCACGAAACTCCTAGTTATCCAAACGTGAAACTTTTTCATCAGCGACTTCACCAAGTGCACCCTAGAAAGGCAACCACTATAAAAGGAGAGGTTGAACAAATTCCAAAGGTTGGTTTCATTTACCCCATTCCATTGACATATTGGGTTTCTAACATTGTCCCTATGACTAAAAAACAAGGGACTATTCACATTTGTGTTGATTACCGTGACATCAATCATACGTGTCCGAAAGATAATTATCCAACTCCTTTTATAGAACAGATCATTGATGAATGTGTCAGGAGTGACATTTTTTCTTTTATGGAAATTTTTCTAGCTACAACCATATTAACATTCTTCCCATCGATAAGAATAAAATTGATTTTATTTATCCATGAGGAATATTTGCCTACAAAAAACTTCCTTTTGGTCTGAAAAGTGTTGGTGCTACCTTCCAACGAACGACGTTGTATGCTTTCCATGACATTAAACACATCATTCAAGCATATCTTGAAAACTTAACAAAACATTCTTCTAAGCGTCGTGACCATCTTGACCACCTTCGAGCAATTTTTCTTTGTTGTAAACACTACAATATTCATTTAAATCTGCATAAGTGTGTCTTCTATGTCGAATTTGGTCATCTCCTAGGGTTTTTGGTATCTAAGGAAGGCATCTAGATTGACCCCCTCAAAGTTAAGTCCATTGTGAATTTACCCCCTCCATCATCTTTATATCATTTGTAGATTTTGCAATGGAAATCTACTTTCCTTCGTCATTTTGTACCCAATTATGTTGAGCTTGCTAAGGGATTTACTCGTTTGTTGAAAAATGGGATCCCATTTATTTGGGATGAAATTTATCAAAAATATTTCGATGCATTAAAGAACACCCTCATTAGTGCCCCTTTATTGCATCCCCCCAATTATCACCGCGATTACTTCTTGTACTTGGCCGCAGCTGATAGTACTATTGCCATGGTAATGGTGCAAGATGATGATGATGGAAATGAACACGTGATTTATTACTTAATCCAAAATCTTATTCACTCTGAGATTCGATATGCCCATGTTGAGAAACTATCTTTAGCAGTTTTTCACGTTGTTCAACTCTTTCAACACTATATTCTCTTGCGGAAAACCACCATGATTTCTGAATGCAACCCCATGACCTACATTCTGACTCGGAAGTTTTTGGCGGGGGGGAATATTCTAAGTGGATTTTTATCCTTCAGGAGTTTGATTTGGAGTTTTCTACAACCAAATCAAAGAAATCACTGGTTTTCATTGAGTTAATTTGTGACCTTCCCTCCGCAACCACATCTACGGCTTTTGATGAGCTCATTCCTGAAGAAACTCTCTTTCTTATTAGCACTTTGGAACCATGGTATGGGGATATTATTTTCTATCTCCAAACCCAAAATTTTTTATCATAGTTGTCCAATTCTGAGAGTTGTCGCATTCAAAATCAGTCCCAACCCTATCAAATCATTGGTGATACTTTGTACCGTGTTGGTGTCGATTCTATCCTTCATAGATGTTTGACACTTGAAGAAGTTGGGAGACTCCTAAATGATTTCCACTCTGGGGCTTGTGGTGGCCACATGTTAGGGTATGCTACTGCTCAAAAAATCCTTTGTGCTACTTATTTATGGCCTTTGATATTTAAAGATTGCATTTTAGCAATCCAAAAATGTCACGCCTACCAGATTTACAATTGTAAACAACGCGCCCCACTCACACCCATACACCCATTTGTTACCATCGACCCCTTTACTAAATGGGGTATTGATTTCATGACATGTAACCCTCGCTCGAAAGGGGGCATGGGTATATCATTGTCATTGTTGATTATTTCACTAAATGGACCGAGGCAATGCCCACATGTTATGCTAATGGTAAAACTGCCACTCAATTTATTTTCAACCATGTCATAGCTCAATTTGGTGTCCCTCAAGCCATCATTACTAATCATGGATATCATTTACAAAATTACATGATGGCATAGCTCACTGCTCGGTTGGGTTTGCGTCATGACAACTCAACTCCTTATTATCCATATGGCCAGTTTGAGGCAGTCAAAAAAGTCTTGGTTACCATGATTCATCGCACCATTAGGATGCATAAATCAAATTGGAATTTCATTCTATTTTCATCTCTTTGGGCTTACTGAACTGCAGCTAATACTACCACTAGATTCACACCCTTTCAACTGGTGTATGGTCTAGAGGCAATTCTTCCAATTGGGTGTTAAATTCCTTCACTGAAATTGGTTGTCGAATTAGTCCCTAACACCTCACCTGAGGAGGAACATTTACTTTACCTCAAAAGGCTCGATGAAACTTGTCATCTTGCAATGTTAATAATTGAAGCCCAGAAGAAACGAGTTAAGGTTTAATACAATATAATTGTTTCTCCCCGCTTTTTTAATGAGGGTGACTTGGTATTTCTATATGATCAAGCCAATGATAAATTGGGAGTTTGGAAATTCAAACCAATGTGGCATGGGCCTTATGGTGTAGGAATATCCTCTCTACAGACAGAGACGATCCCTCTAGCCCAAGAGAGTGGGTCTAGCCATAAACAAGACAATCTAATGTAAATTTCCTTACATTAGAATCGAATAAGAGGGCCTACCTCTTATAGCACTAATCCACTTGGTGGTGATCTTTCTTCCTTGCTCCAACTTCCTTTCGTTCCTTTCATTCAAGTACCTGAAAGAAACATGCAAGAAACAACATCAAACATGATAGCATAAAATCGAATCCAATCTAATTAAAGGTCAAGGAGTTATAAGCTATAAAATGTAATATTACACCTGATATAGGAAATAAACCATTAGTTGTATTAAAATAAACCTCAAAGAGAAATACAATCGAAGCGTTGACGTTGGAGATCTCCTTTGCGGTATCCAAGTCGTGCTACACACATTTTCAACACTCTTTTCCTCCTCTAGCTTGACATGAAATGGCTTCCAAGCTCTAACTCTCTCTCCTCATGCTTTAGCTACCAAAGAATAGTGTTTTCTCATCTAAGACTAATCTTCTTCTATCAAAAGCTAAATATTTTAGAATTTTGTAGCTGGTTCTATCTCTCCACCACTTTCACTATGTGTTGCATTATAACCCAAAAGGGTAAGAGGAAGTGGTTTATATAGGGAGAGGAGGATAAGAATGGGATCCACTCAAGGGGGGAAGAAGGTCCTATCTGCTTGGGAAGGTCCAATTTTAAGGGGTAAAGAACCTTATATGGAGTTCTCGACCCTTATCCAACCAAACGAACATCCATCACATCGCCACTAGAAGTTTCTAGATGTGAAAATCTATTTCCTTTTATAAAAATAGCCCAAAAGTAGACTGGCATGGGTATTGGGCTACCAGTAGTGCCGATCGGCGTGGGTCACAGTGTAAAACTCTACCATCAGTGCGAGTGAGACACTAAGAAAGAGAGTTGATCTTAAAAACTGGGTTTTAAGAAGGATTCTTTGGAAATGTTCTAAAGGGAGTGGGGACTACTTTCTTCAAGCTTCAAGGGATGCAAGAGCATAAGTTTCATGGTGAAAGTATAACACAATAGTCACTACTAGGGTTCTCTAGGATTAGGAGCATGGAGTGATAGGAGAGTGACAAATTACTGTGTAACAGATGCCCCCTAACTCATGAAGTGAGAGTTGAGAGCAATGGATGAAATGCTTTAAGACGGAGCAAGGACTTGGAATACTAGAATCGAAAGATCTACAACTCAAACATACATGTACATATCTGAAATCTGATAGTCATGCCTGATAAACATGAGAGGCATATAACAATACATGAATCCATGGTATAGGCACAACCATCCATCAAGAAAAGGATCATGTTCATGGATCCTCGGCATGGACACAATCATCCGAATGAAGGGATCATATGAAATAGATCCACGACATGGGCACAACCATCCGCATAGATAGGATCAAAATGAAATTACCCACAGTATGGTCGTAACCATTCGACTGAGCAGGATCAAAATGATACCCATGGCATGGTCGCAGCTACCCGTCTAAAGAATCATGTATATAATCATGAATGACTCATCACTCCTCACAACCTGGACTTTCGTGATCTAAGCCTAGATTCTTGTTCTCCAACATGAACCGATCAAAGTACAAATTATAACATGTGAATAGACGTGCTGAAGTCGAACATGCTATAAAATTACTTGATTACTGGCCAATGATGTGAACCGTTAACAAGCACGAGAGAAACCACCCATAATGTCAATGGCTCTCAAGGTACTATCGATACAATTCACGAAGTGTGAATAAGGAACTGAATTTGAACACTTGTGAAATAACTTGATCAAGGTCCAATGATGAGAACTTGTTGTTGAGGGCAAAGAACTTGTCATTGAGGCATACAAGCTCTAAGGTACTAGAAAGGATTTTCTAGATCAACTTCCTGGATAATGAGTTGAAGTCGATAGGAAGCGATCTGTCGAAGGAAGGTCATAATGGATCCTTCATCATCAGCATGAAACGGGAAACACAATGCTTGAGAGTAATCCAAGAATGTGGCAGATGATCAGATAATCCACAGGCAAGAAGACTTCTCTTGAACATGTGGATGACATGAATCTAGAGTTTGGTAGCATTTTAAATCATAGGATCAAAGGTGGTGGTGACGTGGCAGAGGTCAGATGATAGGTTCAAATGGATAACCCAAACCTAGGAAGGAAAGTGACAGAGTGAGGATGTCCCAAAACCCAACACAAACAACAAATGAGTGTCAATGTTCAAGAGTGACATGTTGCCTCAAGTGAATAATACAACTGATGAATACTTCCAATTTCCCCCCACCATTTTTGGTGAGTACCCCAATTATTTTTGAAACAAAAGCTTGAAGGGGATAACATATGCTTGTAATATAAGCCCATCCTTCGGATGGATCCTACCTAGTAAATTTTAACGAGACCTAGGAAGGATAAGGTCGGTCTCATCATAATGACAAGTCCTATGTCGTTTAATCTTTTAACGAGTCCGAAAAAGGTGAAACTCAAAATATTTTCATGTTTAGAGAGTTTGAAAAAGGCATGAAAAAGAAAACTCCAAGGGTCCCTTTTCGTAAAGTTGTCTCTCGAACCCAAAAAGGTAGAAAACAATATTGAAGAGAACCTCCTAGTCATGTTTGACTAAGGTACACCTTTTTCCTAAATAGTTTTATCCCAACCCGAAGAAGGGGTAAACGTATACTGGGTAAATGACGTTTTGCAGCCTTTAAAAGTTAAAAATGACAAGAGCTCGAAAATATTTTCATATTTTGAGAGTTAGAAAAGAGCTCAAAGATGACTCCCTGCTTTTATTTGCTTTAACGAGTCTAAAAGGAAAAAATACTCGACAATCTTTTTATTTTTTAAAAGTCAGAAAAGAGCTTAAAGGTGACTTGTCCTGGAGGAATGAGTGGTATAAAGGGTAGCAACTGGTTCCGGTTATGGTGGAACTGTTCAAAAACTAAGAGGTCAAGAGGATGGTTAGTAAAACCACTCATCGCTGTGGTTCCCCAAGAAATGTTGAAACAACCAAGTGAAAGCATGATCGGCCAAAGAGATGGTGGCGATGGAATGGAGAAAAAACCAAGGCTTATTTGATGGGAGAGGCTGATAAAAATTGAATCACAAGGGTTAAAATGGATATGGGTTCATTTTTATACAACCCTGAACAATGGGGAACTATGCTTCGATTCGGTTTCATGTTTACACAAGCTTGAAATGAAAAACTATGCTTGGATTCAGTTTCTTGTTTACATAAGATTGAAATGAAAAACTATGCTTGGATTTGGTTTCATGCTTACACAAGCTTGAAACTAAAAATTGTGCTTGGATAAAAAAATGGCATGCCCCCAACATGATGAGAGCTGAGGCACATGCACCCAAAACTTCATTTCATTCACCGAAGTAGACATCGGATTGCTAAAAGGTGGATGGATTGAAGTTTCAATTTTGATATCAAGGAAAGAATCGACTGGAATTTGATGAGATCTTAATCAAATACTTGATTTGGAAAAGGGATTTGTTTCATTTTTTAAGGATGTTGAAACAATAAAAGAACTATCGTCAAGACTCCTTGTTTCATTTTTTAAGGAGCTTGACACAAGACCAAGAACCATGCTCCGAAACTTGGTTCCATTTTTTAACGAGATTGATACAGGAACAAATTATCCTCAAAATTTGTTTCATTTCTTAACGAGGTTGATACAGGAACAAACCATCCTCGCACGTTGTTTCATTTTTTAATGAAGCTGACACAGAAAAAGAACTATCTTCGTACGTTGTTTCATTTTTTAAGGAGCTTGACACAAGACTAGGAACGATGCTCCGAAACTTTATTTAATTTTTTAACGAGGTTGATACAAGAAAAAAATATCCTTGAAATCTATTTCATTTTTTAACGAGGTTGATATAGGAACAAACTATCCTCACACATTGTTTCATGAGGTTGACACAGAAAAAGAACTATCCTCGTATGTTGTTTCATTTTTTAACAAGGTTGACATAGAAAAAGAACTATCCTCATGACTCCTTGTTTCAGTTTTTAAGGAGCTTGACACAAGACCAGGAACCATGCTCGGACACTTTGTTTCATTTTTTAATGAGGTTGATACAGGAACAAAATATCCTCGAAATCTGTTTCATTTTTTAACAAGGTTGATACAAGAACAAACTATCCTCGCACGCTATTTCATTTTTTAATGAGGTTGACATAGAAAAATAACTATCCTCGTACGTTGTTTCATTTTTTAATGAGGTTGACTCAGAAAAATAACTATCCTCATATCAGCTGATCATGGACCATACGAGAACATGGCCCCCAAGAGGTCCTCATTGGATGGGAGAACTACGCTCTAGGAGGAACACATGTCAACTGGTACAAATGACAGATCAGGTTCCAGTGCCCCCAATACATAATGTACCATGTCATCTGCATGATCATTAGTAGATGTGGAGATGGAATGGTTAGCCATATAATTGACTTGTGGCGGGGAGGGTACTACTTGCAAATGAGAACCAATAGGGGACGATGATAGGATTGGATCCATTTGGTGATCGTAAAACGATACTTGATCAATGGTCACTATCCTCCCTTCGTGTGGAAAACAAACCACATGGAAGAGCAAAGAAATAAGAGCTCCCATGACACAAACACAGTCACACCCAATGAGAAGATAGAAGTCTAAGGGACCTTGGACTACCATCATGTCTATATAGATGGTATTTCCTCCCAAAGTAATAGGGAACTTTGGAAGGATCACTAAAGATTGACTAGCTCCTCCATTTAAATCCAACAGATTCTGGGTGACAGGCACAAGGCATGGGGATCCCAAAGCTTTCCAAGTAGTAGAAGACATGATGTTAACAGACGATCCTTCATCTAATAGAGTGCCATGTACTACTGTATTATAGGCTTGTACTGTAATATGGAAAGGCACATAAGATGAGAGACAGAATGCAGTCAATTGATTCCAATCAAAAGAAACAAAATAACTACTTGGTGGGGGAATCATAGGATTTCCCCCATGCTTTATAGGAATAGGAGAAGGACTCTCCTGAAAAACTAGGACGGGAGGGTCACTCTTCAATTCATGAGAATCTGAGGAGATGAGAAGAACATCAACAGTATGATCACTACTCTCTTCGGGAATAGAGTGAACAACTAAAGGCGAAGCCAAGACGACACTCTTTTCGACCAATGGTTGTTCAGGAATAGACACAAGAGAGTCATGTTCAGGAAGAGCAGGATGGGCAAGAGATGAATCCAAGTCAATATCTTTACCAACTAGGAGAGGGTTAGAAGAAAGCCTCTGATAACCAACATGAAGTTGGGGTTGAGGAGCTATAAGGTTTTCCAAAACTTTGGAAGCTTTATCCATAAGAGGACAAAGGTGAAGAAGATGCTCTCCTTCACATAACCTATAGGGGAATTTAATTTTTCCCTTCTTCTTACCATCACTAGCCGAGGGTGTAGCATCGACATGATCTCCAGAGGTCGATGGGGATGGTTGATCTAGATTTTGAGACCATACCTCTAAGACTCTGGGAATACTAGGACAATCTCGAAGGAGATGGTCACCCTTACATAGCCTGCAAGGGAATTTTACCTTCCGCAAAGGATTGGAAGGCTTTTCGATGAGAAGTGCATTTGTAGCAATAGGTGCACTGTTGGCCTTTCGCTTATCTGACTTCTTCTTCTTTGTCTTTGTCTTCTTCTTCTTAGCCTCCAGGTTACTGGATTTCAAACCTTCACTAGGCAAAGTAGAAGAGGAGAGTCAAGAAATAGGTGAAGAAGGTGACAGGTCAACCATAGAATCAAAATGGTGTTGTTCAGGTGAAGGAGATGGCTGGATAGAAGTTGGGACACTTGGGACCACTGACATTGAAAATAACCAAACAAGTAAACCAATAGTTAACCCAGGAAGGGACAACGTTGCCATATACGGAGCACCAACATTTCCAAAAGAAGGAAAAGGACCAGGACTCCCATCGGAGGGGAATCCTTGATTGGTAAACTCCATAAATGTTGCTATTGGAATCGACCCTAAAGAAACACTAAGGAAGATAAATTTAACCAGGAATATTTCGTGGATAGTTAATTTTAATACACTGAAACAAAACTTTGCCTTTTCATGTTTTAAGAGTCGAGAAAAGGACAAAAGGTGACTCTAGTCGCTTTCAAATTTAATGAGCTCAAAAGGACAAGTGTTGATGACATTTTCAAATTTAAAGAGTCATTAAAGATTAAAAAATGACTACTTGACAGGGTACTCTAGGCATAAGGGATTACCAGGTAACTGAGAATTGCATAATACCTCCCGACGAACCGAAAATTACAAGTAGGAAATCTCCCTGAATGTTGTGTTCGGTGTATCACGTTTACAAGGCAGAAAACTTAGCTTTCTATGGATAAAGGATTGCAACCTATAGGTTTCTCCCTTTATATACACAACGGTATGGGGAGCACAAGTCCCTGCTAGTGTTGTCTAATGCAAGATTGTTGTGAACGATAGCAGCTAGGTTTAAAGACGTCGGAACACGTCTCTAGCCTAGAACACTAAATGTGAGCGTTAAGTTTCAATGCTTCTTTAGATTAATTCAATATATTTTAATGATGTATCTTGAATTAGGTTTCAATTTCAAGGCCCTACCGTTTTCATCTGAAAACTTCTATATGAAGCTATATGAGAAAATAAATCTTTGTCTTCGATGAAAGTTTACATTATTTGAGAGAGATAACACACAATCAATGCAATAACCAAAGAATGAAATTTTTTACTAATATATGTCCTAAATGCACTTAATTTTCCTTTAACAACAATTTTTTTTTATATTTTATTTCTCATGCCTATGATGATGCAATTCTAGCTTCTCAGTAATGCTACTGATGCAATATTTTTGCTTAAGTAAACTAGAATGATGTTCTTCTTTTCATAAAATGAAAAATGAATCTTTCACATAAAGCACTTTAATGAAAATTTTCACAATTCCGAACAAACAAGCATCAATCAAATCCAAATCATGACAAAATTATTCCATGAATCGAACAAACCAAACACATAAATGCTTCAATCGACAAACCAAGCAATGTAATCTATGCTTAGAAAGAGAAAAGAGACACTCGAAATAAGAGAACAAGCGAGACTCTTTCACTCATTCAATTGAAAATGAAGCAATGAATATGTTGTGACTGAAAGATGGATTAAATGAAGTAGTAAATCGGAAACTTGACACAATGAGTAAATAAAAAAATGAACAGTAATTGACCTAGATGCCCTAGGGTCATAGAAACCATCCAAAAAACTCAAAAATTCAAGCAATGTAACTTCAAGCCAATCAATCAATCAAACCCAAAAAATAAAGCATCCTAGTCACTTCTGGGCGAAAGAAGAGAGTCTGAGGGTTAAGACACATTGGCACTAGAATGGTAGAAACTATGATTTTTCTTAACTCAGAAATCGACACGACTTTTTGGCTGAAGCTAGCGCTGAAAAGGCGTCCGGTGCGGCTGTCAGGCTAAAGCATGCACTGATTGGCATGGCTGTTTGGCTGAAACTAGCATTGATCAGGGATCAACACGACTGTTTGGCTGAAACTAGCATTGATCGAGGGATTCATAGAAAAAATAAAAAATAACTTCACATAGGGCCAAACTTAACACATCAGAGGGTGGGCTAGTGTCTGTATGCCTTCAAACAGATTAATACAGATCCAGAAGACCATAAATAAACAAACTAGGAACATAAGTAGAAAAAACAGAGTGACGATCCCTCTAGCCCAAGAGAGTGGGTCTAGCCACAAACAAGACAATCTAATGTAAATTTTCTTATATTAGAATCAAATAAGAGGGCCTACCTCTTATAATGCTAATCCACTTGATGGTGATCTTGCTTCCTTGCTCCAACTTCCTTTCGTTCCTTTCGTTCAAGTACCTAAAACAAACATGCAAGAAACAAAAACAAACGTGATAACATAAAATCGAATCCAATCTAGTTAAACGGTCAAGGAGTAATAAGCTATCAAATGTAATATTCCCGATATAGGAAATAAACCATTCGTTGTATTAAAATAAACTTCAAAGAGAAATACAACTGAAGCCTTTGATGTTGGAGATCTCCTTTGCGGTATCCAAGTCTTGATACATGCCTTTTCAACACTCTTTTCCTCCTCTATCTTGACATGAAATGGCTTCCAAGCTCTAACTCTCTCTCCTCATGCTTTAGCTACCAAATACTAGTCTTTTTTCATCTAAGACATCTTCTTCTATCAAAAGCTAAAGATTTCAAAATTTTGCAGCATTCTGTCTCTCCACCACTTTCACTATGTGTTGTATTGTAACCCAAAATGGTAATAGGAAGTGGTTTATATAGGGAGAGGAGGATAAGAATGGGATCCCTCAAGGGGGAAGAAGGTCTCATCTCCTTGGGAAGGTCCACTTTTAAGGGGGAAAGAACCTTATATGGAGTTCTTGTCCCTTATCCAACCAAACAAACATCCATCACATTGCCGCTAGAAATTTCTAGACGTGAAACTCTGTTTCTTATTATAAAAACAGTCCAGAAGTAGACCACGTGGGTATTGGGCTAATAGTAGCACCGATAGGTGCGGGTCACAGTGTAAAACTTTTCCATCAGCACAGATGAGACACTGGGAAAGAGCGTTGATCTTAAAAACTGGGTTTTATGAAGGAATCTCTGGAAATGTTCTAAAGGGAGTGGGGACTACTTTCTTCAAACTTCAAGGGATGCAAGAGAATAGGTTTCATGTTGAAAGTATAACACAGTAGTCACTACTAGGATTCTCCAGGATCAAGAACGGGGAGTGACAGGATAGTGACAAATTACTGTGTAACAGGCCTTACATTGTCAAACGAGTTTTACAAAAAGGTGCCTATGAGTTAGTATATTGTGAAGGAAATTATTTGGATGAGCCCTAAAATGGGCTTTAACTAAAGAAGTATTATGCATAACTTTTTGTGTAAATACTTATGTACATTAGTTCATTTTCATTAGTGTGCAATTTGGTTTTGGTGTGTTAGTTTTCTTTTGCAAATGTTTTCCTCTTGCCTCGTGATCTACTTGGTTTGCAGATGTCACCTAACCATTATGTCAATTTCGCTGATGATTATTGTCGTAGTACATGAAATCTATCTTCCGTTGCGTGGGAAATCTATGACCCTAATGGTGAGTTAGTGAATTTGCAAGGTATATGTTTAGGTCGTATGACTAAAAACATTTCTGAATATAGTGTGTCATCGAACTTTTGATATAATCTATCACTCTTGGCATTAGAGAGTTAATCATGAATCTTGATCCATAGGTCATTGTTCTAGAACTTAATGGACAATATTTAGTTAGAAACCCTCAAATTTTGAGAATGTATTTGTGAGTTCATCTATTGGAACGAGACTTTGATTTTATTACTTATCATCACATTCCAAGACGCATGAACACATTAACAGATGCATTGGCTAACTACATGTTAGATAGAAATTTGCGAAACATGTAAATCATAAAGCATCACATAATAGACATGGTAAACATAAAAACATATATATATACATATATATATATATATATATATATATTATATATATTATATCTATATATATATATATATATATAATATATATATATATATATATATATAATATATATATATATATATATATATATATATAATTAGTGTTTGCAAAAGATTTTGCTACATCAAAATGACAAAATCTATGTTCTGAGACACATGGATTTATAAGCCTACAACAGTGTAGAAATAAACTATAGTTGGATATTCGCCTACATGGTGCTCATGATAACATGAAATAGTCGTAATGACTCAGCTAAACAACCGATGTAGCTTGGAGGAAACCCCTATAGTATGCCTCTAGTAGCACAATGGCACCTCATCTATCAAGGCATACTATGGAATTTCCCTGGTTAAAGCTTCTAGGTTATGCTCTACTTCGAAAATAGGATCCTCTCCCTCCTCATAAGGAGCCTCCTCAATCTGCCGTGCCACTCACTTGGCTACTAGGGAAACCCCTAGAGGTCTCTCTAGTCCCACATCTGCAAATCATCATAAGTCAAATCTTAGTACACATACAAAAAAATAAATTAAGAACTTCAAAAACTTCAAAAATAGTTTTTACGTGAATCAGTCCACTGTGCCCCTGGATGAAGTGGAAGATCTATATCTCCTTGGAAATGTGTGCCTACATATGCCCAATCGTCAACCATGATTATTTTCTAATGCAGCCATCCAAAAAAATGTCTAAGGGAATGACATCTGTTGGCCGCCTCAATGATGAGGCATCAACTCTCCCCATCTAAGTAATCGTGGATCTCTGGGTGTTGGTGCATCCACTTCTAACTACTGATAATGAAACCATGGCACACATTCCAGGAATAACGTCACCAAAATGGATCCAAAACCAAATTTTTTTAGACTCCCTAACTTGCACTTGGTAAGTTGGTGCTTCATGCACACCAAAAAACACTTGCGCCAATTGAAAATCGTGGGATTCAAACACTTGATTGCATATTTCAAATGAGATTTTGTTGCCTCATGCAATTCTTGAGCCCTATCTATTTGGGCCATAGTATGCAGGATTTTTCATAGTGGGAGATTTGTAATGGTCTTTATGTTGATTTTCCCACTTTAGGTCTTTCTGGTCCCTAGACAATGCCTCATAATGAGCATATCTGTGCTCTCTCCTCCAGTGTGTGAACCAAACAACTGAACTCGTTGTCCCTTTTTAGACAGTCTGGTAATGAAATAAATTTCGGCGACCTCTATTTCGATTTCTTGATCCCCGATAATCAATAGTTGGCGATCCACATCCCACCAACTGATCATATGTTGTAAAAAATCAGGTTGGGATCTATTCCCAGGAATCCTGAAGAACTTAAGAAACCCACATGCTCGTAGGGCATCAACACAATCTTGATCTTGAGCAACTTGATGGTCTTCAACTTCATGTCCCCTTTCTTTCCATTCAACCACCATTTTGGACTGATTATCCTGTGGAAAATCAATAAAACAACATTTCATGAGCTTCCATGGAGACAAAATCCAATATAAACTATTTAACATGGATGATTTCACACAAAAAAGTTTACCTCGGTAGCAACGCGACTATTTATGATTTTTCTCGCGTTGTTAGTGTGAGGGCCTAATTGACCTCAGGGTGAGAAACTCGAGTCCAATGGGTAAAATCTGCGTTGGTCACCCACAATATAAAAATTTTGCAAGTCCTCCTTGCAACCTAATATATGGATGAAAATGCATGAAATGAGTACCAAAATAAAGGGAAGGGACATATCTCTTACCTGCAACAAGCGGCTCGGCAAATGGTGTCCGGGATTGATCGTACTCCTTGCCTAAAAATCGAGGTAAAATGAGGTAAAAATTCTCTCACAATTGCAAATTGGTAAAATGGTAAAAATGATTTACTTTTTTCCTTATTTATAAGTTTTAAATAATAATTTTACCAAATTAGGGCATATTTCACTCATTTTTTAATATTTTTCCTTGAAATTGGTAATGTTTGTTTCCTTGTGCAAGCGACAACTCATATATTATTGATGATGGTGATTTCTCTTGACTGATTCAATGAGTTTTATTTTATTACTTTTTTGGACTCATAAAAAATAAATGAAAAAGAAACCCCCTAGAGTCATCTTTAAGCTCTTTTCTAGCTCTTCAAAAATGAAAAGATTGTCGAGTACTTGTCGTTTCAAACTCATTAAAGTAAATGAAATGACATCTACTCAGTATAGGTATAACCCTTTTCGGGATTGAGATAGACTATTGTACGAAAAAATAACACCTTAGTCGAACATGGCTAAGAGGTTATCTTGGATATTGTTGTCTACTTTTTCAAGTCTAAGGGATGATTTACGAAAAGGGACCTTTGTAGTTTTCTTTTTCGCTTCTTTTTCAAACTCTCTAAACATGAAAAATATGTCGATTTTCACCATAGTCAGAATCGTAAAACATAAATGATGCAGGATTTGTCACCATGATGAGACCAATTTTCTCCTTCCTATGGCTTGTAAAACTTACTAGGATGGATTCATCTGAAGAATGAACTTATATGGAAAGCATATGTTATCCCCTTCAAGCTTGCGATAAAAAATATACAGGGTACTTGCTAGAAATGGTGGGGGAAAAGTGAAAGAGATCATCTCTTGTATTCTGTAAAGGCATCATATCGCTCTTGGACATGACACTCATATGTTGCTTGTGTCAGGTTTGGGACATCCTCACTTAGTCACTTGCCTTCCTGGGTTTAGGAAATCCATTTTTCCTCTCATCTAATTATACCATTTCTTCATCATGACCTATGATCCTATGTTGAGTCAAATTTTGCCAAACTCCAGAGTTGTATCACTAATGTGTTTAAGAGAAGTGCTATCTGCAGTTATTTACCGCTTATACATTGTATGACTTTCTGCCATAGTCCTGGATCACACTTATCTACTCTACTACATCCTTTTGTTTCGTGCCAATGATGTGGGATTCATTATGGCCCTCCTTCGAGGATCACTGCCTGTCGACTTTAGCTCATTATCTGGGAAGATGATCTAGAAATTCCCTTATAGTACCTTAGAGATTGCATGAATCAATGGCGAGTTCTCCGCATTCGACGACAGGTTTACATCATTGACTTTTAATAGGATGATTCCACGGGTATTTGACTTCAACTTCATTATTCACATTCGTGTATTGTGCTAATTGTACCTTGAGATCCATTGTCTTTATTGGTGATTTCTCTCTTTCCTGCTAACAGTTTACATCATTGAATGGAAATTAGGTGGTTTTCTATCATGTTCAACACATCTATTCACATGTTATAATTCGTACATTGATCGGGTCGAGACAGAGCGCAAGATCCTAGATTTTGTTTAATAAAATCCAGGTTGCGTGGAGTTATGAGTTATTCATGATTGTAGACTTGTTTCCTTTGGACGGATGGCTGTGACCATACCATGGGTCCATATTCATGGTCCTTTCTATTCATATGGTTGCGACCATATGGATGATCCATACACATGGTCCCTTCTATTCGGATGGTTGTGTCCATACCTTGGATTCATGTATTATTAGATGCCTCTTCATATATCATTAGGCATGATCTTTAGAGATGTAATATATGTATATGTATATGTATATGTATATGTATATGTATATGCTTGATTTGTAGGTCTCCTGAAAATGTTTTTCTTGTCTTTTCCTGACTTGTAAAGCATCCTAGCCATCACTCCTTGTTCTTCCTTCATGATTTAGGGGGAATCTTTTACACAATAGTTTATCACACCTCCTATTCACTTCTTGTTCCATATCCAGAAGTTCCAAAACATTGACAACTTTGTAGGATATCCATCATGATATACAGACCAAAACCTCCCTAAAGAATCAAAGGAAAAACGTGTTGAATCCATTATGAGGAAGTTTAACTAAAAACCTAATTTTTAGCATCAAGGCGTTTTGCTACTCTGCCTACCCGTGCTGATGGAAGTTTTCATAATTCTACCCTAGCACTACCAGCGTGGGTTTTGATATGAAACCATGTGCTAAACCTCTTCTGGCAGGTTTTCCCAAGCTGGAGGAGAAGCTTCATGCACTAGAACCTTCAAGAACAACGAGCTGGATATTGGTTGTTGTTGATATGGTTGAGCTCTCCCATTTGGACCTCTTGATCTTATCATCATGGGATTTCCCCTTGATATGTGGACATTCGTCCCTCTTTTGTGGATCCCTAACTCCCTCTCCCTTCCTATAAATTCACTCCCTTCCTTCCCTAAATGGTTGGTCATTGATTGTTGCATCCCTATGCTAAGATTATGCTTACATTCTAGCCATACTAGCTTGGAGAAGGAGTGCTTAAAGAGCCTTTCCTTGGAATTGGACATCCACCAAAAGGAGGTCTCCAACATCAAGGCATAGGTTGTATGCTTCCCTTTTTAGCTCATTAATATATACATCCGATGTTCACTTTCCATAATTTTGTAAATGTTTATGCTTGTAGCTTAATACTGCTTGATCTATTAAGTAGTTTATGTTTGATGTGTGCCATATATGCTCTTTTATCTTGCATAGTTCTTTGATATTCCTTGCAGGTACTCGGACATGAAGAACAAGTAAGGAGTGAGGCCTGGAGCAAAAGAATCAAATTCATCTCTAAAAGGATTGAGCGATTAGCATCAGAGGGAGGTAGGCCATTCTCTCTCTCTCTGCATTTATTAAACATAAGCTAAGAAAGTGTATGTTAGTGTGTTTAGTTTGTTTCTAGACTCACTCATTAGGCTAGAGGGATCACCTCTATCCACATAGGGGATTTACCTTCACAACACATGTCAGTGTCTATATGTTGTTATGCATGCATTGTCATGGTAAAGATTGTTGTGCATGAGGTCACTGTATGCAACTAGGTCATCATGATGATATTGGTATGTTATGATGCTAATGTGTTGGCTGAGTTAGAGCAAAAGATGTAGATAATCAAAGTATTGGACCTCGAGGTAGGACAAGATTGTGATATAGGTATTGTATGTTTGGCATGCAAGTATGTAAGTTAAGGATTGTTATATGCATGAGGGTTATATACATTAGGTTTATGTACATATCTATTGATGTTATGGTTACATAAATGATAGATGTAGTTGATTATGTAGTCATATGCACATGTGTCGAATAGTCATGAATAATAGTAACCTATGGTTGTATGCATTTCTATTGTTGTTATATGATAGCTAGCTTAATTATTAGGTTATGTGTTGTTGATGAGCATGATATATAACTTATTGTTGTTATATGCTAGTAACTTGATGATTAGGGTTATTTCATTAATATCTTGATGTTATATGTATCATACTAATTTGGATTGGTCTATGCAAATGGTTAGGGTTATGACATTCAGGTATGAGTTAATATGTTGTGATATTATGTCATACTAATCTAGACTGACTGTGTAGATGTGATTGTTATGCATGAACAACAAATGTTTATGAGCTTATGATGTGAACATGTTAGTTAGTTACTATTATGGATATCATGATTTTATTTGTGCTTGAGATGATGAGTTGTAAAGTTATATCATGCTAACTAGATTGCTTGTGTAGACAAGATAGCCTCCCCTCAGATACATTGAGGTATGGGTTTTCTTATTTCATATATTTGGTGCTTGTCTATTTGATTATGTCATCTAGTTTATTAATTTAACATGGTATGTTTGCAAGCATGGTTGGATGTTTGATGAATTTCATAATATGATTATGTGTTAAAATGATCTTGTTTTAAGATGATTGTACTAATACATATGTGTTGAGACATTTGATATGTACTTGAGTGTAGTAGGTGATAATTGTAGCATTATGTCTAATGACTATGAGTTGGCTATGAATTATGACATGATTTCTAGTCTTGGTAAAGGTTGGTTTCAAAATAATAGATATGATTGTCTTGATATTGGGAACATGTGGTTGACATGTGTAAATATTTGTAGGAAACATACTTGGTAGTAGCTTGACAAGGTAATAGTTGATGTGTTTATATAACTAACAGTTGGGTGATGTGACAATACATAGTAAGCGTCGATTGCAACAAGGTAAAAAGGTAAAAGAAAGGAATTGGGAAATAATTTCTTTGGCTATGTTTGGAAACCCTAATTCCAAAACAATGAGTGCTAAGCATACATGAAGTGTTCTTAACCTTGATTTTGTCTGACATTATGTCGATATGTGCTATAGTCATGAACATGTATTTGCCAGATATATCAACTAGTTTCCATTTAAGGACATATTCGACAAGGGAATTGGAGTCCCTTGACAAATGACATGGATGTGTTTAGTTACAAGGAAATTTGCTTGGAATGACAACGTAAGGTAACTGTGTGTTGTTATGTTTATTTATGCACTAACAATTATGTTTTGATGACAGTATGATGCAAGGGATTGCATGGAAAAAGAGATTGCCATGAAATCTTGAAGAAGGCTCAAGTTGAGCTTTCCTTTGGAAGCACTGGGAACCATAGGGATTGAGTCATGCTTTTTGTTTCTGGTATTGTGCTTTTGGCCTTTCGTGATTTGGATGCATGTGATTGCATATTTATTATGTCTAGTGCAAGGCCTTTCCACTTTGTTTGTGGTGTCGTGTTGTTTTTGGTTTTCCATGGTTTTCTTCTTGTTACTTCTCGGTCTTGCCTTTATTGTTTTGAGATTCTTTCAAATTGGTTTAGAAAAGTGGAAATTTAGTTGAGCTCAGGGAGAGTCGTGTGGAACTTAACAGGTAATGTAATACATGGATGAAGCTCAGTGCATGAGTAAGCGCAACGGAAGGTAAGACTATGACAAGCAGTTGGATTGGTTCGGTCTGTTGTTGTAAATGGACAGTGGTAGTACAATCATGAGAAAGGTAACGAGAAAGGTGAAGTAAATGGATTTGAGGTATCATATGCCTTGGCTAAGTTGGGAACTATGATTCTTAATGTTGTGCATTTTGTGCACAAATAAAGAAGTTCTCTTAAACTAGAACTTATGCTATTTGGTAATTATGTTATGATCATGATTATGGTGATGTTTATATATGTATACATGTATGTATGTATGTCGTTATATGACAGGATCATGATTGTTTAATGCTAATATTTAGATGTATATATGTGTATGTATGTATGTTGATGTATAACAGGGTCGTTAGGAATCATTCTTGTGAAGGAATGATTGCTTAAGTAGGTGAATGACATGAAGAGGTTCCTGGTTCATGAGGAATCATGTGGGAAGAGTAGTCTTGACAAACCTATGAGGTCAATATCATGTGGATATGAATTGATATTATGTTATTATAGTATTTTTATGTTATGGATAGGCTAGGCCAAGGGATACATCAGCGAAATGAAAGTAGTGTGGTCTGTGACATGCTAAGACAAGCATGGATAAGACACTGAATGCAAGGTTACTTGTTAGAGACAGTGTGGTTTTGGATGTGTAGTACTATTGTTGTGCATATGTTGTATATGTCGTACATGTTACGTCTGTGATGTTTTTCGCATGTGGTTTTGTGTATATGTGGTGTGTGTACATGTGGTTTATGCAATGATTATGTATAAGGTGGCACATATAGTGTTGCGTGAATGCACATATGCAGTATTGGGTATAGGCGGTGCTACGTATCTATTGGTTATGTGGTGCTTAGTACAGATTGTATTATGCACATGATGGATATGTGGTGTTGTGTGCATGATTGTACAAGTGGTTTTATAAGCATGTGGTGCCGTGTACATGTTGTACATATGGTGTTGTGTGCATGTCGTGCATGTGATGCTGTGTACATGAAGTGTCATGTATATTCCATGCATGTGGTATTGTGTACATGTTGTACAGGTGGTGCAGTGTCCATGTGGCATTGTGTACACGTTGTGCAGGTGGTTTCGTGTACATGTGATGTTGTGCACACATTGTACAGGTGGTGTTGTGTATAGGTGGTACTGTGTACATGTTGTACATATGGTACTGGTGTATGTGTGGTATTGTGTGCATGTTATACATGTTGTGATGAGCGCATGTGGTACTACGTATGCGCATTTTGTAGTCAAGGTATCATGACATGTGTATTCATTATGTTTTACTCTATGTACGTATATGTATTGTGTTGTACACCAGATATAGGCATATGTATTATGTGGTGGTGTACACTGGGTGTAGGCATATGTATTTTGTTGTGTTGTACAATGGGTGTAGTTGTATGTGTTGTATGTCAGGTGTAGGTGCATGTATTTCATGGTGTTGTATGTCGTGTGTGGTTGTATGTATGTTATGCACACTATGTGTATGTGCACATGGTTGAGGAGAAGGCACTGGGTGTTTGTCAGGTGGGGCAAAAGATCTGTTGTGTGTGTTAGCGCTTGGAATTCACCTAGGCTGAGATAGACAAACTCTCAAGGCTACATCAAACCATTTCACCTCGTAGCTAGCCCTACGAGGTATGAGAAGGCTCTCTCGGGTCAGATTCGATAGATCTTTCAATATGATTAGGCTGACCAATTAATAATAAAGATTTTAGGCTAGTAAATTGATAAGGGGGTTGATTTAATGATTTTGGGGTTTTTGGTGGCAATTGGTGGAAGTGCAATTCAAGGTGCGGGGATTGAGCACAGTTTTCACAGGGGGATCTAAGGGGCAAGGTAGGAATGAGTGTTGATGCCTTAATCTGAGATGGATGATCAGAGATGATAGAGGAGAAGCTAAAGAGGGCAAACACACAATTCGAATCCTCTCTAGACAGTAGAAAACATTAAAATTGAACAAACTAAAAAGCTGAGCATGTCAAAACATGAGTTCAAACTTTACCACTTCATCTGTCCAATTTAGAAGCATAAGAGAGATGTGAAACACATAAACAAACTTACAAGAACATGTAGAGAACACACCATCAACAATCAGATCCACAAGAATCCTCAAAGATGTCTGTAAAACCCTGGCTTTCCTTGCCTTCAATTGCAGAAATAGATGCACAATATACAATAAAGCTTCCTTACACAAGAGTCCAACCATCAAAATGAGAAAGAGAAGGCATAATATAGAAGGTCAAACCTCTTTCCCCACCTCTAGGGGTCGATCTCAGCTTCCTAGGAGCTGTTGCAACTAATTCTAAATCAGTCACTAGATAATAGGCCAGCTCAACAACTTACCTCTAAAACTTAGGAAGCTTATCTATGCATTAAATATTCACTATTTCACATCAAAGAAGCTTCTAGAAGTGGTAAAGAAGAGTAAAAGTATCTAATGCCATGAAATTTACACAATAATCCATCATTTACATGCTCAAATAGTCAACCAAAGTGAAAATAGTGCTTTTCTGGCCGAACTAGTCAAAAATTGGCAAATCTGGAGGTTTTGGTCGCGCCCCTGGAAGTTCTGGTCGCGCCCCTTTGCAGCTACTTTTGAGTGGGTTCCACTGATCCAAATCAGGTGCAAGATGGCTCATTGGAAAGCTTGGCCTGTCTACTTTCCATCCCAAGTGGAATTTCTGGATTTGGTGTTGATTTGACCCCTCAAAAACCATTTCTCCCAAGGTCACTTTCTGCAACTCAAAAAGTGGGCAGAAAGTCATTTTTAAGGTGTATTTTGAGCTTTTGGAGGCTCAAAACTCAAAATTAGGCTGCCCCCAAGTACTGGTAATTTTTCTTTTTGCATGCCCTTTCCAAAAATGCCAAGTTTGCAAAATTCCGAGCAGCCCTTCAAAATGGTCTCACCCGGGGTGAGACCAAACCGTGGGCAAAACCTGTAATTGCACAAAAAATTCACAAATGACAAAATTTTCTCCAAATTTCTTGAAATTTGGGCTGGGAGTCCCCAATCAAGTACCATGCTCAGTCAAAGAGGCTTTGGCCAAAGTTTGGAGTGGGTCGGGCGTTTTCCTTCGTTTTTGTGTTTTGGCCAACCGTCCCTGGAGCACCTTCGTTCTCGCCGGTATTTTTGACATTTTTCTCAAACCATGACACCTGTGTAAAAAGTGAAGGAGGTTTTTCTTCCTTGGCATGTTTTGGACAAAAACCTCTCTCAGTTTTGCAAAATTCATCTTTGATTGCTCAGAAACAGCTTTTGAGTGCAACTTGTCCCGATGTGTGAAACAAGGGATTTTGTCGAAATGGAGCGAAATGAAGGGGATAGAGGGCTTCTAAATTCTTGGGGAAATTTTTGGGAGTGGGGAGGGATGTTAGGAAGTAGGGGAAAGTGGAATCTCAGAGATTGAGTGAGGGGAAGGGGTCGAAAAGGGCAAAACACAGGCCCAACCTAGAAAATTGCCAGGTTGTAGCTAGAAACTAGGGTTTGCGCAAAAATGAGGAATTTGGCGGATCTAAGGGATGGGAAGTGTTTGATAAGGTACTTTAAGGATAGGGGAAGGTGTATGAACATCTAGAAACAAGTTTTGCCGGTTATTTAGCCGCCCAAGAGAAATTGCCTTCAAAACCCTAGGAGAGGGAAATGAGCTTGCCTGGGTGGCAACTGAAGCATGAACAAGGTGTGAAATGACTCATTAGACACTAACATGACAATGAAAACCCTCTGAATGATGATAGGCTCAGCTGAATAGTGACATGGACTGACATTTAGGCAAACCCTAGACCTAATGCCTAGTGACCAAATTTTGCTTGAAGACTCACTGAAATGACAAAATTTGACCTTGACACTTCAAAATCACTATGTAAGAGCACATTTGATCACTGGAGGAAGGCTGTAAAGACTGACACTAACAGTGTGTACGAAATAAGAACAAGGGAAGAAGTAAGGATCAATGAATGATAAGTATTGGTATTTTATTTAAGTTTTATTATGCACGTGATTTATGATTCTGGTTTATGATGGTTACATGTGATTTATAATTTTGATCTATGATCTTTGTGTTTTGAGCTAACCTGATGTGATATGTTTATACATGATCATTTGGTCAAAGATGCTAGTTTGACTTGTTGTGACAAGAATTAAATAGGATTGCAACTGTACCTTATTAGAGAGCTACCAATGAGGTATGATGTGAATTTATTTCAATTTATTTTAAAATATAATGGAAGTTATGTGCTTGGTACAGGAGGCACGTAAATGCCCGGTTGGGTGGCTTAAATCAACTGGAAGTATTAGAATCAACAACAAAAGGAATTAGAATAGAAAACGGTATCCTAGTAAAGAACTTCATGAGTAGGGCCATTGTGGAATATTGGTACCCAAAAGTGTCCATTGATTTCCACGAGCATGCTATGACCGGTATGATGTTTTTGAGGTAGGTATATGGCTTGGTTGTTTAACCTTCTGATGCAAGGAAGCCTTCCCAAGGGATGGATCACCCGAGATAAGGGATGTCAGGGAAATTGGAAGGTGAGTGAATACATGGAAGGGGTGAACAGATTTCCTGAGGGACTATGTAGCATAAAATGGAAGGTCGGGGATGGATTTGTTTTGGTCATTAGCATTTCCAGATGTAATCAAATGCACATTGGGAGTGTGCCCTAGGAAAATGAGCCGCTAACTGTTCACTAAGAGGGAAAGTGGCATAGGATTATAGCATTGGACATTGAATGCAGATTTTACCTTGTAGTGGATTATGGACTTCCTTGGTAGGAGGTGAATCCTGGTATTACTTTGGGGGTGTAGGTGTGAGCCTCTAGATTCCCTTGTTGTTGATGCAAGAATCGTATCCTTTTATTTGTTGGTTTAGCAAATGTGCATATGTGTATATTATTGTAAATAATGTATTGAGTTGGATTTATAAAGCTCCATAGACAATATGATTATTTTATGGTCGAAGAAAATGTGTATGTGTGTATATGAGGTTATTATTGTAAATATTGTAATGAGTTGTGTTATAAAGCTCCAGTAAACAATATGACTGTCATGTTTCACCAATGGTAATTGTAAATACTGCAATGATCTATGTTAAAGCTCCATGGGAAGTATGTTTTGTTTTCAACAGTCTTGTTGGTTATAGGTGTCATTGAACACCGAGGATGGTTTTCCCCCAAGGGGGAGGGTTCTATAACAACCCTTGTTAAAACTTCATGTAGAAATATATAATACCACGGTTGATGGGACACGTATTCCAAGATAAATGGTGGGTAAAACATCCTAGTGGATGTTCATTTCAGTTATTATGGCTAAGGAAATTAGAAAAGGCTAAGGATTTGGAAAGGAAAAGTGTCATTAATTGGCATTTTATTTATGAAAATAAAAGAAATTAGGAGAAAAGGAAGGTGAAAGATCACATATTGCATGTGAGGAGGAAATTGAAGGAAAATGATGGAAATGAAGAAAATAGAGGCCTCATTAATAAAAAGGCTTATGAGGATCAGTTAGGAACCTTTTGTTAGTTCAATTTTGGAGCTCTATCATTATTCTCTATCTTTGCCACTCTTGGACACTTACAGTTTTTCTTGGAGCACTTTGGCATTGGATTAAGAAAGGGAAATAAGGCAAGAGGAAGCAAAGATCAAGTAGGGAAAGGCAAGCTCAAGAAGTTACATCAGGATTCTTTGCAGGTATTGATTCGCATGTGCATTTTCCTTGCTATATTTGGAATGCATGGTGTTGCATGTGGTTTTTTCTTTCATGGCATGGGATTTTCCAGATGTGACAGTGTTTTCAGCCTAGCCTTACCATTTCCTGATAGCTTTGATGAGATGCGTTCTCATACTTTGGTTGAGATGGATTGTCGGATGGATTCGAAGCTAAGTGGGGTGGATCTTTGAAATGAAAAAAACATGGCCCAGTGATCCCTGAACCGGATTGTGGATCACGGTGAAGCCACTGGCCCAGTAAACCCTGAGCCAGACTTTGGGTTGCGATAAAGCCAAGATTGTGTGCCTCGGTGGGCCTAGGAATCCTTCTCGATGAATGGCAGGATATACAGTAAATCCAAGAGGTGGATTTCTCTCTGTTGGGCCTAATAGTCCCGGGATCGCATGTACAGTAAATCCTGGAGAGTGGGTCTCAATGTAGGGCCTAGTGATCCCTGGATTAGATTGTGGATTACGGTAAATATTGAGAGGCTAGGAGGCACTCAAATTCCTCACGATGCAGGTGGAGAACATTGGTAGAATCCATGCTTGTTTGGTTCTTTTTGATTGGTTATGAGTCCCACGTTCATGCTTGGAATATGGCACGGGGGTGATTGGATGAAGAGAGACTTGGCTCATCAAATCTATGGTTGAATGGAATTTGGTAGTCCCATCTCCGGTTGGTTTTTTCATTCATTAATGAGAAATTCATTCCCTTAGTTTTCATGTGTAAATGTACTGGTTTCTATGTGGATTTATGGATGATATATTTATGGTATTTCTATTTGTACTATGTTGGTTATATGTATGTTTTATAACAGCGGGTATGTATGGCTCTCAGTATGTTTTTACTTGTAAATGAATAGATAATGTATCTATGACCTAATATATGATAATGCGGCAAAAGACATGAGGGAACAATGGTTCGTAGCGATTCTCAGATAAGTAAAAGATCCCTATGATTAATTCTATTGATTACACTTGTAGATTACATGTGTTGCGATATGTTTGACAAAATTCTTGTCATGGCTAGTAGGGGTCTAGTTAAGTGATTATTTAACTAATTGCCTCTACTTCATTGTTTCCTTGTTATTTTACTGCTCTTAAGATATCATTCCATTATGGTTAGTGACATGGGCTTTGGGCTAGAAAAGTGGCTCAAATTCCGGGGACGCTAGCACAAAAATGCATAAATTGTTACCTAGGTGCTGGCATGCATGCCTGTGAGAGCATCTAGAGGTCCCTGGATGTTGGCATGCCCATAGCATGAGATCGTCCAAAGGGTGAGTGATCAGAATTTTCACTGGGACCCATGGGCAAGCTTCCTGAAGTGTTGGCATGGTTCTCAGGGGTCCTGTAGCTAATGTGGAAGGTATGCGTGTTGTGTTTCTATTGATTCCATTTCCTTAAGGTCACATAGGAGGTCAAATCCAACCATAGTAGCCTCTCTTAGCATTTTAACCTTGGTTGGATGGTTACTTGGGTAGATGTGGGAGGAGGGTGTTACACATTTCAAGAATCCCCCTTCTCTTTTGTCTTCATCCCTTTCATCATCCAAAATCATTGTACCTAGTGTGTTCTCGATCTTCTTGCCGTACTCATTGGCATAATAGAAATACTCATACAATATATAGCCCTCTACCATAGACCCCTTGGGTTTTTCCCTTTTTCGAATAAAACATTTCAATTTCTTCATGTACCTCTCTAAGAAGAACATCCAATGACAATAAACCACCCCAACTAATTCAACCTCATTTACTAGGTGAATTAGAAGATGAACCTGCAAGTCCATGAAACTTGTTGGCAATTCCTTCTCAAACATACAAACAATCTCATATATCCCTTGCTTCCACCATGGAATGCTAGCCATAGGAATCTCCTTTGATGTGATCCAATGTACAAATCCCAATAATTTAGATATGGCACATTGTAGGCCTTGGGGGAAGTCATGGTTCACACACCCATTCACAAGAAAAGGATAATGACACTGCATAGTAAATAGTACATTATACAAAAATTAATTATAAAATATCCCTTTGCATAAAAATAAAAAAATAAAGAAAAAGAAATCATGTTTTTGACATATGTACTCTTAGAAGGTTCAAATGGTCATGTGATTTCAACCCCAAAAAACGGTCTTCCACACTGAAGAAGAATCATAGTGAAGACCCATATAAAGAAGGCACCCTCACACTCATTATAACTTCCTTCGCCAAATAAATGCCATATTTCTTTAAAATCCATGGGACATCACCTTCTTTTAAAGACCAAGAGGGACCATCCTCTCCCCTAGTTTCTTGTCTTGGCAATGTTTCTTTTTAGTTTTTGAAGAAATAAGATCTCTCCTTACATCCACTGTGTCACTTTCTTTCAATGATATGTGCCTCCATAAAGAAGATGAAACATTTTTAAATATATGTATGGGATCTAGTAAGTGGTAAATCTTTAGATGCTCCCAATATGAGAGATCATAAAAGACATATTCCCTTTTCATACGAATGGTCAATTTCTCAATGTAGGTGTCGAATAATTTTCGATCATCAAACATAAGATCCCCATTTGAATCGAACATTTCTGCAAACTCCTTCTCCTTCTCTCTCTCATATGCTCTAAGCCATTAAGTTGGTGTCATTATTGTAGCCCTTTGGGTTCTCTTTGGTCTACCATTGAAAGTGGATGTTTTTCTTCTGTAAGTTTTTTCTTCTGGGAGGAATAACCTGGAGCAGTCATACATTGGATTTCATAGGTGTTTGAACCACCTAGCCTTAAGAGAAGGTCCACAACATTTACACCCATGATACCCTTTTATTACAATACCTGTGAAATTATTGTATACAGGCCGACATGTTAGTGATCATGAAGACTTGAACAATTGCAGTGAATCAAATTAATATGTGAAACAATATTTTTACATATATAAACAAATCAATAAAAATATAATTTACCAAAGAAAACTCATAAGCCTAGATAATCATGTATGGTGTAAGCCCATATGCCATACAACATAAAACTCCTCTATGTTGTGATGGGTCTTGATACATTATACACATGTATCCCTTTTCATAATTACTTCAATTCATCTACCAATGGTTGTAAGTAGACATCCATATTCTTCACTTATCTTCTACGAGGAACTATGAGAGCCAACAAAAGATGTTCATTTTTCACGGACAACCATGGGGGGATATTGTTATTGATCACTACTACAAGCAAAACAAAATAGTGGGTGCTTTGGAGGGAATATGGGTTGTGTCCATCCATGGCTATGCTAAGTCATAGACTTCGTACTTCATTCTTGAAATTTTCAGGCCATATATCCTCTATATGCTTCATGGCTATTGAATCTATTGGGATACACATAACTCCCGACTCACTTCTGTGTGAGGCATTCCATCCTTGCAACATAGCTAATTCTTTTCAATGAAAGAGTCTTTGAAACCTTGGTATTATAGGCATGTGCCTCAATATCTTATGAGGAGGACCATGTGATTTACATGTTTTTTTTTAATTATGGTACCTATCATGCCCATATTTCAAACATATCTCTTTCTCTGCATATTCTCGTATATATAGAATACAATCATTCATACATGCATGATATGATATGTACACAACACCCAACATTTTCAATAACTACTTTGCCTCTTCACAACTACCCGGCAAGACATTATCACTAAGAATAACCTTATCTTTGAATAACCTACAACTGATGGGGAATATAATTGTACAATGTAAATATTTAACATTCATAATATAAACCATTTTTAATGTTGATTGTGTGACAAGATTTCTCAAAATATACGGGACTTGATCGATCATGTAGGTGAATTACCTCAATATTGTCGAGAAACATGCATTCGACATGCCAAAATTTGCTTTCAAGTTGTACAATGACATCATTGTTCCTAGTTGAGTAAACATTGACTTGCCAACAAGTCCAAAGAGAGGGGTGGTTGAAGAAGATTTCAAGTTTTTGAATAAGGTATTAGTGATATGAGCATAATCTCCTAGCTCATCATTTTAGAATGCATCTAACAACATTTCCTCCATGGTAACCATATCCCATAAGTAATCATCCATACCAACCTCTATTTGATTGCCTCCATTTCAAATTTGGAATGAAGAACTACTATTGTTTTAGTCATTCCTAATTGGTGGATCTGAATGTAGTGGGAATTGAATAGGTGGTGGGTTCAACCATTCTTTATATGCTTCCTATTCGAGTATTTGTCTTAATGAAATCTTCTCTTGAGTTGACATTGTAGTGGGGTGCATCAGTAGATGGTAGGTGGGTCGCACATCATCACTAGAATCTTAATTTCAAAAAATATTAAACATCATTAGTACAATATCATGATATTAGTAACCACATCAATGGAATTGGTTTGTTGAAATTACATTATACCAAACAATTATTACCATCATTGATCCAAGATTGTAGTTGGAAGATGCCATGTTCCAATTGGCAGGGTGAAGAGGTTGTCCATTTTCATCTACTAACTGCTTGTGATATGCTGCTTCTAATAAGAGCTTCTGACATTTTTGAAATGGAGAAATATTTTTTGCATCTGAACTTGATTCTCAATCGAGATCCTGCAAATTTGGATACATTTTTATTCAAATTGACATGGATTAAAATAAAATCAATTAGATAATAGACATAAAAATAAAATCTGAACTTACTGGAGATGGAAAGAGAGAACTCCACGAAAGACATTTCTTAACAATATGGAACGACTTGGAATTTGAAGAATTGACCATTTGATATTATTGAGATTTTTCCCCTCCATTTTAGAAAAATCAGAAATAAAATTTTGTGTGCATATCTAAAATTAATTTTGAGAACCATATAACCACAATCTAAATCTCAATATATTTTTCAAACCATTTTTCAAGAAAAAGACAACTTTAAGCAGAAAATGCATATTATGAATTATTATAATTCACGTGGATGTGTCCTAAAGGATAATTTGAGATTAATATGTCATTTTATGTGAAAATACAATTTCAGATAGCTTTTAAACCCTGTTGGTGCTCTTATTAGAACAAATCACACCGATACATTTAAATCATAACAACACCTGGGCATCTAAATAATTCCCTCACCAGTTTTTGGCATTCCAAAAAATATAAAATATGTTATCATATTGGTTCTCTTGTACAAAAACACACCGATGCGTTTAAATAAAAACAACACTGGTACACACTTGTTTTCGGGATTTAGAAAATAAAAACGAATTCTATCATATCGCTTCTCTTATAACAATCACAACACTGATGCATTTAAATGCAAACCAAATCGTTGCATTAAAATGTTAATCCCACCGTTTTGGGATTTTGAAAAAAAAAGTGTTTAATGTCTGTGTGTTGAAACAATTTGTCACCCCGACAGTGTCGGTGCGTCTTTCTTGTAAACACCAATATTCTTTACTATCGAGCACATCGATGTTCAAATAAATTGAAAAAAAACACTATTTTTTTTAATTCAAAAATGAGTGGCAATTTATTTTTTGAAATCTAATTTCATAAAGTTTTTTAAATAGTAAAAAAATATTCACCATTTCATTATTTTTCCCAAAATTTCAAGGGAGTGATTTGCGAGAGTGACATACTAGGAGAATTGTGCAACAACATAATATTTTGGAGAAACTTAGCTATTTAGAAGATAGAAGTTGAAAGATATGGTGATTGACTCAAAACCCTACATAGTAAAAAAATTGAAATTTTATTAAATTAATAAATAATTTTACTTAATAATCCTAACTTTTATCTTATTAACCTAATATTATAACTTTAATTAATCTCTCTCTCTCTCTCTCTCTCTCTCTCTCTCTCTCTATCTCTCTATATATATATATATAATAATAAATTTCTTTTTAAACCAACCGTTAATATTAATTTATTTATGTATTTTTACCTAATTTAACTTATTTCCATAAATAATATTAAGATAAATAATAATAATATTAAATTAATAAATAATAATTAGACCTGGGTCCTAAGGTCAAAATTAGTTGTTAGTCAATTTAGCCATTGGAGACTCTGCTCAGACTATTTATCATGCTAAGCTGGATCTGTTTCTTCAACTTGTCCTGACGATGAACCACACTAGTTGGTTCGAAACGCGTCGACAAATGTCTGTCTACATGTGATTTACGCCGAAGTTATTCTTTCAACTATTATGGATCACAGAAGCCTCAATTCAACTATTGAAATTTTATTGTTTATTTTACTAATAGAAAAATTACAATTTATGTTAAGGTTTAATTAAAAAAGAGATCATTTGCAAGAGAGACATACTGGGAGCACTGTGGAGCAACAAAATATTTTGGAACTGCAAAAATATCATAATTTGAAAGGTATCATGATTCACTCAAAAACCCTGCATAGAATTTTTTTTTAAATTTACTGTTGATTTTATTACTAAACCTTTTTTTATAATTTCTATTATATTTATTCACAATTCAAAAAAAATAAATTAAAAGGCTTGTATAATAGAAAATAAAAAAAAAAAAACTATTGATTTTACTCTTAAAAAAATTATGATCTCTATTCCTATTTAAATTTAATTAAAAAAAAAAAAAAAAACAAAAACAAACAAACAAACAAACAAACAAAACAAAACAAAACAAAAACAAAAACAAACAAACAAACAAACAAACAAAAATATTCAATACTCACCTTAAACCCTTACTTATTCTTACTAGTAAAAAAATTATGATCTCTATTCCTATTTAAATTTAACTAAAATTCAGAGAAAAAACAAACAAACGAACAAACAAAAAACAAAAATATTCAATACTTACCTTAAACCCTTACTTATTCTTACTTATGTGACTACAAAATTTCACCTTAGGGTTTAATTCCCTCTACCACTTCACATTTAGGGTTTTTCATTTTAGACATTTTAGATTTAAGGGTTTGTATACTTCCTATATATAGGGAATTTGACATATAAAGTAGGGGGATCACTTATTGAATTACTTCAAAACCATGCCATCCCTGTCCAATTTTTTAAATGGATATATGCTTTGTAGTGCATTAATGTAATATAACACACTTTTGCACCCTATGTAATACAACACACCGATATATTATAACATTGTCGATTATGTCAAGTATGTTCAGCGGTGCTCCCGGAGTAACATAATGCACTGATACACCCCTGCCAAATAACATTGCTAAGTCATTGTAGTGTGTTTATTGTTACAAATCACACTATCATAATTTAATTTATTTTTTAAATACTTTTTGCTGACGGTGCTGAACAATTAAACTCCCAGTGTGTTTAATGGCATAAATGCATCGGTGCATTTATTCAATTAAGTGCACTAGTTATATTTGGGGTTTTGGATCAAACCACATAGCTACAGGATTGTAAATTGGATCTGGCTGGTGATCAAAATACAAAAGAGATTGACAAATTGGAACCATAGGTTGCTTTCCAGAGCCGAATGCCTAGTTCTCATCAAATCTATTATGGAGGCCACACTGGTGTACTAGATGTTGCTAGCCTGGATCCCTCAGGGAATTCTTACCCGTATCTAGAGGATTTGCAGCAAATACCTCTAGAACGGACAAAAAGAAGGAAAAGTATTTGCTTGGGTTGGTTGGAAAAATATTGCTTTACCAAAAAGATGGGGTGGTTGGGGTTTAAAGGATATGGATGTCTTTGCACAAGCACTAGCAGCAAAGATGGGCTGGACTCTCCTCACTGCACAGAACCTCTGGACCACTGTCACATACCACAAATATGTCTGGCCACAACAGCTAATGGATTGGGTCTGAATGCGAGTTTGGCCGCGCGCTGGAATTTCTATTGTTTGGAAGGTGATTCTGCAAACTATGCCTTTTATCAGAGCAGGCCTGGCATGGAGAATAAATGATGGAAATTAGGTGTGCATTGGTATGGATCCATTGATCGAGGGAGGCAACAAATATCAGCTCCCTCCCGACCTGATACACCATCTACATCAAAGAGACATCAAGGTGGTCACACAGATAGCAGACAGGGAACACAACTCTTTATTCGAGCAAGCATGGTTATTAGCTCACAATATTGGCATCCATGTATAGTGGCAACAATATTGGGGAGGATATTTAAATGCTCTGACCAAAGCGCATGTTCGTATTAAAGATGGACCAAACGAACTTGTTTGGACCCCGACGGAACATGGAAAAGACACCCCAAAAATTGGCTACCTCTCTCTCCTATCATATCGCAAACCATAGGAATTATAGGAAGGGTGGCATCATCTTTGGAAGTTGAAAGCACCTCCTTGGGCTTGTCTATTTATGTGGAGTGTACTTAGCAATAAAACACCCATGAGAGAATACCTCACCCACAGATCTATATATGGGCCGCACTGGTGTGTAATGTGTAAACAGGAATCTGAAACAAATGAGCATTTGTTCCTTCGTTGTCCTACTATTGATCTTCTGTGGCAACTAATTTTTCACTCTCTATCCATTCAGGGAAGGTGGCAGGGACCCTCTATCAAACAAGCTTGGAACTCCTTGTTTGCTACTCACCATGGCACTAAAAAATTATGCTTACCCCTCCTCCTGTGTTGGACCATTTGGCTTACCCGAAATAATATCATTTTCAATGGAGTTGTGGCTTGATGGCCTCTTATCATTGTGAAGGTAGTGGTAGCATACCATGAAATATCGGAGGTTGTCCATCCCCCCACTCGGCGCACTCTTTCCTCAGGACCGATCGACAAATCCCACCCTTGGTCATTTTTTGGTGGCGATGCCCAATATCATGGCTATGGAGGTGGTTCCATCTTGCATATATCAGAACAACATTCATATAAAGTCCAGCTCAGTTTGGGGGAGGGGACAAACAACTTCGCTGAACTAATTACCCTCAAACACCTTTTGCATTTTGCCTTAGCACATGCATGCACAACCATACAGATTTTTGGGGACTCTAAGCTCACTATAAATTGGTTCAACAACACAAATCTCTGTCATGCTCATACACTTAGAAACATATTGGATGAAGTTACCACCTTCAAAGCAAATTTTAACTCAATTTCATGTCAACACATTTACAGGGAATATAACGAAAGTGCTGACAGGCTTTCCAAGGAGGCCACGATATTACCCCGAGGCCTGTGGATGATCCAAGAGCAGGACGGTGCTGAACAGTACCAATATTATCATCGCCCATATATAGATCAAGCATATCATAGGGTGGACAGGCCCTAATTTTTTTTGGTTTCTACATGTCTATTTATTTCAGTTGTCTTTTTTGAAAATATATATATATATATATATATATATATATATATATATATATATATATATGGCTCATCAGACTGAACTAGCTTTGAAACACCCTGTGAGGTGATTTTTGTATAGTTATTTACTATTTTTCTGGAAATGGTGATCGCCAAAACTTATCTACTGATATGTATCTAGTACTGGCAATGGGCCAACAATTATGCATATTCCATGGGAATATACTATATGTAATTTTTCAACATAAATGAAAGATTACGATTTTTCCTTTGGAAAAAAAAATTAAGTGCACCAGCTACCAGGGCTCTTTTTGGTTGAAAATAATTTGATTTATGTATAAAATATATTTAATGATTTTTTGTATTGAATGATACAGGTTGTATATTGATAAAAATGTTTGAAAAGGTGTCAAGTAACAAAAATACTGATCAACACAATGATAGTAGGGGAGCACTTCTTGTATCAGATCTAAGCCTTGTCAACCCTGTCTGTTTTTTTTTTAAACCAATTGTGTTTATTGGTGTGCCATGTGTAATATAATGCACTGGTGCGCCTATGCCAAATAACAACATTAAGTCCAAGAAACTTGTATTTATTTTTTTATGTTTTCAATTTTATTGTGACGGCAATGATTTTATTGTTACATATCACACTGTCATGATTTAAAGTTATTTAGAAAAAATCATTGTTTATGCTCAACAATTAAATGGCCCAGTGCATTTACTAAATTAAACGCACTGGTGTGTTTATGCACATAACCACAATAGTTACCATATCTCTATTTGGCTAAACATTACATGATTTATCTATAAAATATATTTAATGACTTTTGTATTGAATAGTATAGGTTGTATATTAATAAACAAATGTGTGAGAAGTTGTCAAGTAACAAAAATATTGATTGGCACAATGATAACAGATCCAAAAAAGAAAAAAATGAAAGTTCTTTAAAAATTATTTACAAAATTATTATGTTTGAATTATATGTAAGTTTAACTGATATGTATTGGTTAGTGCGTGTCATGCAGAGCCACAAAATGAAGAAGGTTGATAAGATTATTTGTAATCTAAGTGCAGAAGAGCATAAATCCTCATTGAAAGATTATAAATGATGAATTAGGTGAATGATAAAATACCATTCAATATGAGTTTTGTTTTGAATTTTCATTAATAATATACTTAAGAATATTAGATAACATGTTTCAAACAATATATTAATTCATATATGTTTAATGTTCTACAAGGAGCAACAATGAAGGAAAAGACAAATGTCGTTCTAAGAAAAGAAAAATTATAAAACATGTAAATGACGATGAATTGGTCCTTAACTCATCTAGAGTGGTGTTGGAAGATAATCAAAGGGGGATTTTTTTTTACAAAATTATGAGGGATCTAGTGGAACGTACATATAGATATACTTTCCACTTACAATACAAAAATCAATCCAATGATTCCAAGAACCAAATTATATCGAAACTATAGGAAGCATTTCTAGAGAAATGGTCAAGGAGACATATCAGACTTGCAATAGAAAAAGCATACAACAACAAAAAATAATGATGAAAAAGGTAATATTCCTAATTAACATGATTTTTTAGAATTATATGTATATATTACTACAAACTATTCATTTATTAATATCAATCTTGTTATATTTAGTTTTCATATAACAATATAAAAATAGTTTATTACCTTTTTCAAGAACATTATGGAAATCTTGAATGATCAATGAGCTTATATGTGAAACATGCTAGTAGGAATGTCCAAAAAAGTGTACAAGGATATGGTCAAAGAAATGGACATAATTGCATGATAGGAGGAGCCATCTCAACAGCAACGTGCTTCAAATGTATGTAATCATGATTGAATTTGTACATATAAAAATAACAATTTTACATTAAATATTAATTTTCAAGTATTTTCCTATTAAAAAAAAAAACAAAATGGAACACATTCAACACATAAAATAGGACCACAAGGAAGAAAATGGTTGATATAAAAATTTGTGAGTAATTGTTAATATTTCCTTATAACAACTCAAGATTTCATTTTTGCATATTTTAAGTTGTTTTACAACAACCATCCTTGGATGTCCTCAACTAGGTGCTAACATACAAATAAGAGTCATCGGAAGAATTGATTGACATTGGGTTAAATATGGGTTGTGAGTATTTGTTGGCATATCAAAAATTAATTGTGGAATTTGTAAGTATCTATGTTGTTTTACTTCTATGAGTTTATAATTAATAGAACAAAAAAATCCTTTATATTAAATCTATGATTTATAATGGGATTTAAAACATGTAGGAAACAAAGTATGGAACCACGCCAATAGAAGATTTGTTGCAACAAGGTATGAGACTTGGTTTTGAAACCATGTGTATAATTTATGAGTCACTTCTTGCAATGGTACATTGCTATTCGATTTACTTTGACGTATATTATTTATTTCAATTTTCATTATTCTCACCAATGTAGATAAATTCATTACACTTTATTTTTATGTTTGTAGATGGAACAAGATCAAGAAGATGAAAACAAATCGATGCAATAAACAAAACATTTATCCAAGTAAGCCAAGTCATGGAAGTAGCTTGAACACCGAAAACAGTTCAAACGAAGAACGATGATCTATTTCGATATCAATACAACTTGTTGTATTTTTTGAAATAATTGTCTATGAAATTCAAGCATTTTGTTTAATGTAATGGACATAGTATCCCAATTCAAAGACAAGGGGTTATCAATAACAATGCCACTTTGTATGACAAAGAGACTCTTATTGATATATAATAAAATACATTTTAATTTATTTTATTGTGTTATCTAATGTTGCTATGTGAAATATGATAATATAATAAATTAGTCCAAACATCATATACAAATGCACTAATCAAATTTTAATTTATATAAATAATGTTATAAGATATATGTTTATTTTTTTATGAATAATGAATTTAAAAAATTATAATAATTATTGTCACAAGTTGATGTTTCCAAAAATAGAAAATCTCATACAAAAAACAAGTGCATCCATAACAAAAAAAAGCATCGCTATGTTATGTTATATAAAGTCACCGTCACGACATTTTTTTGCATGACCAGTGCCTTTTCAAAAAACGACAACACCAAGGCATTTAGTTCTTCAAGCCCCAATATTGTTTCCGATTAACACCCCGCTGCATTGTAATTCTTAACGCACCAGTGCTTTCATAGAACTAACGCCCTGATCTTACAAAATATTATTTCCATTAATGGTGAATTATTAAAATTAACAACACTAGTCATTTTATATCCTTAGCGCATCAGTGTCTTTCTACAAGCAATGCGCATCGACGATGTGAGTTTAAATAAAATCACCGGAACTGCTATATTTTCTTGTATGCCTCGGTGTCATTCCTTAAAAGAACACCCCTAGGGATTTTTTTTATATATACGCATGAGGGTAGTATACATTTCAGGCGCTGATGTTCTTTGCATTCAATGTCTCAGTGCTTTTAGTTATGGATTCAATGTCAATGCTTTTATATATGTAGCGCACTAATGCTACTTGTTCCATGAAGCACACCGCAAAAAAAACATCCACTAAAACTTCTAGTTGCCCATATTTTTCCAGTTGTGATGAAGTTTTATTATCATCTTTGCTAAAACATCCACTATCACGAATGAATGTTTTAGTGGATGTTTTTTTGACAATTTTTGTCAATTTTATAGCACTAAAAACCTCCATCATAACCTCTGATAAAAGATATTTTCCTTGTAGTGAAATTAATATTTAATATTTAACCCTTAACCCTTAATATTTATGTTATCTTCAAATATTATTTACTCAAAGTATTTATTTATTTATTAATAATAATTTAATATTATTATATTTAATTATTACATAACAACTTTATATTTTATTAACCCTAAATGTTTAATTATTTCTATTCTAATAGTTTAATTAGTATTATTAGCATATACTATTAACCCTCAAATTATTAACTTATACTACTGAATATTATTGATTTATTTATAAATAGTATTTAAATACTACTTATATTTAATCTCTAATATTAATATCCTAAATTTATATTCCTTGGACTTAGGATATTTAAGTATTTATTTAATATTATTTAATTATTACATATTTTACCCTTAATATTTATTTAATTTAGGATATATTATACCTTTACTATTATTATGATTTACTTATTATAATCAATTATAATAAATTATTTTCATATTTTATTTCATGATGGCTATTTTCTTTGACCTAATCAAGTTAGCTGGTAGGAATTCTCCCTTTTTTTATACCCTTGTTGGATTAGATTCTCTTCAACTAATCATCCTAAAGATGAACCACATTAGCTAGTTCGAGATGCATCACCATTAAAATATTTATGTAATGGATTTGGAAGAAAAAATTCAAGATCATCTTAGGTTTGAAAATCTCATTATTCATCTCCTCCATAGCTCCATTTTTCTCTTTGAATGACAAAACTAACAAAGTACATTCATATATAGTGGGTAGACCAAAAAAATTAATAGTATCTTCATCTAATGAATTTAGACAAGCAATTATATGGTCTACTTCCTTTAGAATTTCATCCACTATAGGAGATATGTTTCTCATAACAATATTTCCATTTGAAATAATGATTGTCTCACATTGCAAGAGGATATCTACATAAGGCCTTATCCCAAGGATCCTTTAGTTTATCATTTCCCATAATTTATTTTTCGCTTCAATAAACATGGATCTTCCCAATGTAATGCTTTCTATACATTTCCGCAAAGGCTATACTTCATTTTCATTTGATTTCAACATTGATTGAACTCCTTTAATGACTTCATCTTTCTATTTAATTTAATTTTTCTAATTCTACTCAAGTTGTTTCCTTTCTACTTTTCCCTTGAATTCAGTAATTTTAATTTCAAATAATTTTAGTTTTTCTGGATCGAAATTTTCTATTGCATCCAGTTGAAGAGAACTATCAACAGTTATCTTATATTCATCTATTTTACTCATATATTTCCTATATTTTTCTTCAAACTCCTTAATCTGCTTAGCATTTTTTTCCTTTAGGTATTTTAACTGAGCTTCCTTTATATTTAATGTTCTTTTTAATTCTTGCATTTTTTCTGTTTCTTCTTCTTTGCGTTGTTATGTTTCAACCAAATATATCACCTCATAGTCACATAGTTTTTAAAATTTCTTTTGAGACTTTGATTTCCTTATCTGTTTATTCCATTAATTTCATGGTAGTAATTCCATATTTTGAAAAACCTAACAAATTGATTATTCTATTTTTCAAATATCTTATCTTGTTTGCTTTACCTTTAGTAGGCACCTTGGAATTTTTTAAATATGCTTCAACCCTGGACAAAATAGGTTGTAATTTTTTATTACTAGCAGTAGACTCCATTAATATTTTGGGCCACCACTTCCCCTGTTTACTTGTGCCATTCCACCATATTTGTATCAGGTACTTAGCTCAAATCAAGGTTAATGGAAGTGGTTCTAGAGCTGATAAGATCTATTCCAACATTTATTTCAGGCTAGACAATGATTAAATTGAATAATTTTTTTTATCAAGATCAATGGTAGATGAGAACCTGGGACCTGTACTTGAAGTCATTCCTTCGCCTGTAATTTCTTCAGTAAATTCTTCTCCCTTTGGAATCATCATCATCTCCTTACTTTTAGCTTTTGTAACATTTTTTGACATTTATAGTAGTAACGATCATCACAGCTAGACCAATATGATTTATTGGTTGCATTTTCTTCAATACATCGTGTACCTCTTTAGATAGTTCCTCACTAGCCTTTTGGAAAGAAATATCCTCATCATCATCATTTTTTCCTTTAACCACGTGACCTGGCTCGTCACGATATATCTCAATTTCCATTCTTTTTAATGAAGATTGTTGAGGGCTTCTGCCCATAGAGGATATTTTTTTCATAGTATCTGGCATCTGTCCAGTAACTGGATCTACTTCTTTTGCTACTTGAGATGGATTATTTTTAACTAAGTTCATATCCATTTGCAATGCTTCGGATGTAATTTATTTTGACACCTAGAAACTTGTTTGTTTATTCATTGTTTTTAGGCCATGCGCCAGTATTAACCAAATTATCAATTTATGGATTAGACACATGTGCATAAGCTGATAAGCATATATTTTTGTTTAATTTAGATGTTATATGAAATAGATCATATTTCCAAGAAGAAGCTTTTTCTAAACCATATAACATCAAATATTTTTCAATAATTTCTAATGTGGGCCCTTTTTTTATCAACAAGGATAATATTTCAAAAGACATCGCAATTTTTATTTTTTTACTTTCTGAAAAGAAATGAACGTCATCAACATGAAATATTTGTCTTTGTACATCTAAAACAAAGTGCTAAGGTGTAACAAATTTAGAAAGACAGTAAGTGAAAACATGAATAACTATTTTCTAATTTAATTATATCAAGCATTCACTTGATCATATACTTTATTTGTTGGATAATGTGGTAAGAAAGGCTCAATTTGACCTTAGGCTTAGCCAAATTGAGTAAATCAAATTTCCACATTAGCAGGATAACTTGGAGGAAATTAACTAGTGTGAAATGGATCTTGTCACTCAGTTAGCTTAGTAAATTTGAGTTAGAGGCCTTGGAGTTTAGTTATGCATGTGTGATTGTTGAATTTTAGTAATCTAGTTTAGTTATTTTCAGTTGTATTAAGTTAAATGAGCTCTAAGTATTGTTGGAATCAATTGAAGGACATTTGTGCAATGAGACAACAGTCTAACTCAAAGACTTGTTAGTTGATTGATCAATCAACCCAAAATAGCTAATGCATGCATGAAACTCGAATTCCTCAGCTGAAGTGAAGATGAAAAGGCAGTGTAACAAGAGTTATGTACTAGTTCTCAGTGTACAAGTGTTGCATGTAGTCAATGATCAATACTTGGGAATTGCGCAAGCAATTAGGTGGAAACTCCTATCTTTTAGGGGCTAATTTCCTCAGGAATTACGTAAGGAAATAGGAGGATGGTGGAGGCATAAAGTGGCTAAGTGTTGGCTAGAGGTCCTTGGTCAGTAGGAGAACAATTATTCTTTTGTAGGTTGTGCTCAGAGATGGAGCAAGCAATTGTAATAGTTTCTCAATTCAGCTGATTAATTCAAAGAGGCTTGATGGGTTTTTCCCAATTGGGTTCCCCTAGAAGTCACTGTGTATTTGTGGTTTTTCCTATTGCATGTCCATGCATGTTTTTCTAAATTGTGATTTACATTCCACAAAATTGTAGAGTACAAATGTGTCTCTTGTTTTTCAGTTTAAAATATTGAGCAGTTGCAATTTCTATCAAATATCTTCATGGTAGAAAAGCCCTAAAATCACATTAGAACCAATATTTTAAAATTGTTTCTCAAGAATTTTGAGTGTAGGTAGCGCAAGTGCCGGTAGTGTGAGTGCAGACAACATGAGTGCAGGTAGAGTGAGTGCAAACAAAGCGAGTGTAGGCAAAGCAAGTGCAACATTTTTTCTTTAGATTTGGGAGGATGTCTTTCAATGGTCTAATATTGAGGTATGCCCTGGAGGGTAGCTCGAATTTCATAGCCTGGAAGGATTGAATGAAGGTCGTGTTTGATGAAAATGGTGTGTTAGAATATGTGAAAATTGATATTACAAAACCCCAACAGTTGGATGGAAAACAATTAGCCCAATGGAAGAAGGATGTTGCAAAGGCGAGAAGAATTATTTTGGAAGGTGTGAGAGATCACGTGGTCTCAAATCTCCATGGAAAAGAGACACCATTTTCCATTTGGAAGACATTGAATGAGATATTTGCAAATAGCAGTGACCATAGAAAATTGGGCTTGAAAGAAAAACTTTGAAACATCAGGATGCAGAAAAATGACACTATTCCGCAGTATCTCTCCCGGTTTACACAAGTTCGAGATGAGATTAGAGGGGTCGGGGTGAATGTAGCAGAATATGATATGGTGATCCTAGCTCTTCTAGGCCTTCCAAAATCCTAGCAAAACTACCAGGACTCTATGAATGGAAGGGAAAAATTATCGAACTAAAAACGATTATGGTCAAATTTGGTTCAAGATGAATTCAGAAGAAATGTTGGGGATGCAGTAACATCCAAAGAAGAGAAAGAGGAATTTTATATAGTTGGAAAAGAAATGAATGCCAAGGGAAAGAAGTCCTACGGTGAGGCTGAGTCTAGTCAGAACAATGGCAAGAAGAAGGATTTAAGTAAGATGAAAAAAAATAACTTCCATGAATGCAGACACTGTGCAACAAAGTGTCTACAAAGGAAATCTTGCAAGGAGCCTATAATAGTAGCAGGAGGAGATGCCTTGGCTTCTCAATTTGAGCTATATTTCACCCCTCTTGCTTGCTTTACCAACACAATAAGAGAGAGTGATTGGTACCTAGATTTTGGTGCCTCTTACCATATAACATGAAACACATAATTTTTTAGTACCTTGGAGGAGAAGCATCTCCAAACGCATATTGAATTGGGGGATGATGAGAGGTACAATTATACAACAATTGGTATTGTAACCCTTAATAGGGAGCCTAGCTCCCATATGCACTTCAAATATTTTATGTGTGTACTTAGGTTGAAGAAGAACTTGATCGTTGTAGCAGTATTGGAGGATAGAGGCTATGACGTTATTTTCAGTAAGGGGAAAGACTTCTTGAAAAATGTAGCTACTTAGAAAGTGAAGCAATATGGAGCGAGAGTGAGAAAAATATACAAGCTAGATGGATATTTTTATATTCATGCAGCTATAACTCCAGGATTGATGTGGGGTGATGTATATCCTTAGTCCCAAAGTTGCGGAAATTTGGGTAGGGACCATTGAGGTTTTCTCCTCATGGATCATTACCTTGATACAGGGGCCCACAATATTCAGTGGTAGGGGGATCAGTGGTAGTCATATAGCAAGGAGTGTAGAGCAGCATTGATAGCAAAGCAGGAGCCTCAATAACAGAGTCAGCAGTAGCACAATTTTCCCAGTAGACAGTTGCATACATAATGGAGTCGGTTTTTTTGGATGCTTCTTAGTTGTAGGTGTTGTAGTAGAAACAAAAATAGTGATAGGTAGTCATACAATCAATTCCACAGGTGTTGGATAGGGGTGGTGAAAATCCCTTTCTTACTAAGAGGGAGTGTTGAAAAAAGTAGCAAGAAAGGCTCGATTTGACTTTAGCTTTAGTCAAATTGAATAAATTGAATTTCCACATAAGCAGGACAACTTGGAGGAAGCTAACTAGTGTAACATGTATTTTTTCACTCATGATTTAGCTCACTAAATTCAAGTTACAGGGCTTGGAGTTTAGTTAATCATGTGTGATTTCTAAACTTTAGTAATCCAATTCAGTTATTTTCAGTTATATTTAGTTAACTAAACTCTAATTATTGTTGGAGTCAGTTGAAGGTCAGTTGTGTAGTGAGACAACATTATAAATCAAAGATCTGTTAGTTAACTGATCAGTCAGCCAAAAATAGCTAATTCATGCATGAAATTTTAATGCCTCACCTGAAGTGAATATGACAAGGCAGTGTAACAAGAGTTGTAACTAGTTCTGAGTGTAAAGGAGTTGCATGCAGTCAACGATCAATCGTTGGGAATTGTGCAAGCAATTAGGAGGAAATTCCTATCTCTTAGTGTTTTGGAGATCTAGCATATATGGATAAATAATAATTCACTAGACAAGTAGTTGTGCCTAGAACAACAGTTTAAAGTGTTTTAGACTTTCCCTATAAGCAATAGATATGAAGATAGGATAGAAGGCCTACCTGTAGTTCCACTTTCCCCTCGTCTCCCTTGTATCGATTTCATCACTCCTTCTGTACTTAATCTACTTGAAAAGTACCCTGTCAACACAATAGAAGACAAAAACCTATCACAACATATGATCCATTGAATATAAATGAAAAGAATCAGAAGCAATTCATACATTTAAGCATTATGAAATAACACATCATATGGAAAAGGTTCAAACACTTTATTAGATAGAAGAAGGAATTACAACCATCAGTGTCTGATTCAAAGTCATTCCTCCAGCTTGGATCCCATCCACATCACATCAAAAGCAAGACAAGATTGTGGCATCACATCATTTGCTCCAAAGTCAAGTCTCATAGCAGCATTATCTCCTTACAATTCAACATAACTATCTAGCCCTTGATCACTTAGATGAGTGGTCAATTTATAGGAGGATGAAGGAGATTTTGTCATAAATGGTGGCATTGAATGGCCTTCCATACTTAGAATTAGTTCCATGGAGGAAGGGATGAGAGGATAGGATGCACCTTAACTCATTCCTCATCCATTTTCGAGCTCATAGGAGTAGATAACTGAGGGAAGCTTCTAGATGACTCCAAGAGATAAGAATATTCCCCAAACCCCAATTGAATTTTGCTCAAATTCGCCCAGTTTAGCCTAAATAGGGCTTAGGTGCTCTGTAGAGCACCTTGACAGTGTATCTACCTACTCTGCAGAGCACCCTGCCAATGTATCTACCTGCACTGGTCCCTTTAGAGACCATTTCTGGATGTCTAAGGTCATGAAACTTTCTGGGAAGGAGGCATTCAAAAGGGTGACTTTCTTAGGGCATGTAGCAACTGAATTTAGGGTTTGATGAGCCTTAAAACACTGATATGAATGTTGGGATTTGATGTGCCCAAATGGATCTATAACAACTACCCCCTAAAGCATGAAGTCGGAAAAATGCCAATGTCAAATGAAATTCTTTATAATGTGATGAGGAGGTATCGAAGTGGAAGGTGACTTGCATCAATTACAATACATATATCATGATATTTGATATTACATGAATTTCTGAGGGAAGACATACCCATGCTTAGCTTATAAACTTTCATTACATGTACATAAACAGTCATCTACAGTTTTAGACCCATGATCGGAATGACTATCAATGTAAAGCCATTCTAAATATGATTTAGTACTCCTGATATTGCATCCTGGATGGATGAAACTAGATATGGGATCTTCAATCTCATTCAACTGTTCGCTCAAGTACGAGTCTAACCATGTGAATATGTGATCTGAAGTCGAACATGGGAAGGCACCATCTGATTACTAGCTGATGATGTAAGTTGTTAACATATGTGAGAGAAATCACCGATAATGATAATGATCCTCAAGGTACTGCAGTACATTCTGCATGGTGTGAATGGATGATTTGATGTCGAACACCATATAAAGTCTTTTGGTCGAAGGCCATTGATGTATGCCTATCGCCAAAAGTGAGAAACCTGTCATTGATGCATGCAAGTCTCAAGGTACTGAATAGGTGTTTCTAAGTCAACTTCTTGGATAATGAGTCAATGTCGACAAGAAGTGACTCGTCGCAGGAGGGCCTTGATGTATCCCACATCAACGACACAAAATGAGTGTAGTGATTTTTAGAGATGGAGTTTGACTGACGACACAAAGTTCAGGAATGGCGATCATGAAAATGAAGGTTTATAATATAACAAAAGATGGATTTTGACTGAATGACATCTCTTGAACATGTCAGCAACACTAAATTGAATCGGTAGCATTAACCCAAAACAAAGCAATGGATGGTATGATAGACAAATGGTGTGATAACAATCAAGCTAATAACCCAACCCAGATAGTCATGGTGGTGGAGTGAAAGTGTCATGTTCAAGAGCGACCTGCTACCATAAAGTGGTTTTCCCCTTTTCCCATTTTCCCCAATAATTGCTGACCAATACCTCTTTATTTTTATCAAGCTTGAGGAGGATAACATATGCTTGTTGTATAATTTCACCCTTCGGGCGCATCCATCGCTATTTGATGTTTTAACGAGTCTAGCAAAGGTGAAACTCGGTCTTGTCTAGATGGACAAGTTTGTCGCTATTTGATGTTTTTAACGAGTTTAACGACAAAGATAACTCGGTCCTTTTCATGTTTAGAGAGTTTTAAAAGGTACAAAAAGAAAAATCCACAAGTTCTTTTTCGTAAATTAATATCTCAAGCCTTAAAAGCATAAAATAATAAAAGAGAGATATCGCTTCCAATTCGTTAACGAGCTGGAAAGGACAAGTGCTAAACAATCTTTTCATATTTAGAGAGTCTGAAAAGAGCTTAAACAGGACTCCAATTTGAGGAACGAGTGGTGTCTAGGGTAGCAACTGGTTCCGGTGATGTTGGAACTTCAAAAAAAATGTTGATTTATGTGAAGAGGCTGGCTAATAAGACCACTCATGAGATGGTGGTGATGGAATGAAACAACCAAGGCTCATCTGATAGAAAAGGCTGATAGAATGGCAATCATAAGGGTTAAACTGAAGATGGGTTCATTTTTACACAAGCTTGAACCATAGGGAACTATGCTTGGATTCAGTTTCATTTTTACACAAGCTTGAAACGAACAACTATGCTTGGATTCAGTTTCATTTTTACACAAGCTTGAAATGAACAACTATGCTTGGATTCAGTTTCATTTTTACACAATCTTGAAATGAAAAACTATGCTTGAATTCATTTTCATTTTTACGCAAGCTTGAAATGAAGAACTATGCTTGAGATTGGTTTACATGCCCCTAACATGATGAAAGAGAGAGTCTCTTGTAACCAGATGGAAGTCGCTGCGGTGAAGCATGAGGTTATCCAACACCTTTTTGACTTCGTCCAGATAGGGAAAAAGGTGAATGGGGTGATTCCCTTCACATAACATGCAGGAAAACTTAACTTTACCATTAGGTGCATGCCCCCCAAGCTTCAAGTAGACTACTCGTGGCTATCAGGTGGATGGAATGAAGGTTCTTTTATGAGATCGAGTGAAAGACTCGACGGGTATTTTACAAGATCTACTCAAAGATTCAACTTGGAACTGTTCTCCAGGGAACCTTGTTTCATTTTTTAATGAGCTTGAAACAAGACAAGGAATTCTGCTCATATTCCTTGTTTCATTTTTTAACGAGCTTGACACAAGACAAGGAACTCTACTCATATTCCTTGTTTCATTTTTTAACAAGGTCGACACAAGACCAGGAACTATCCTCATATCCTTGGTTTCATTTTTTAACAAGGTTGATACAAGACAAGGAACTATCCTCATATTCCTTGTTTCATTTTTTAACGAGGTTGACACAAGACTAGGAAGTATCCTCATAGGCTTGTTTCATTTTTTAACGAGGTTGAAACAGTAAAAGAACTACCTAGGAACTATCCTCACGGGCCTGTTTCATTTTTTAATGAGGTTGATACAGTAAAAAAACTATCCTCGTGGGAACTGTTTCACTTTTTACTGAGGTTGAGACAGTAAAAGAACTATCCTCATCTTCCTTGTTTTCACGACCCATGATAGGAGGTCATGACTTCCAAGAGGTTCTCATCTGATGGGAGGACAATGCTTTGGAAAGATAGATCTGGTTCTAATTCCCCTAGTACATAATGTACAACATCATGGAATTGATCGTCTGTTGATGTAGGCAAGGAACGAGTTACCACATAATGAACCCATGGTGAGGATGATACCATTGGTACAAAAGGACCATTTACGGAAGATGGCTGACTGGGAGCCATGTTTGGACCGGGAAATGAAAGCTAGTCAACAGTAACAATTCTGCCTTCATGCGGGAAATAAATTACTCGAAAGAGTGTTGAAACAATAGCTCCCATGTCATAAAAATAGTCGCGCCCAAGAAGTAAATTGTAATATAAAGGGCCTTGGACTACCATCACATCTAGATAAACGATTTTTCCTCCCAAAGTAATAGGAAATTGAGGGAGGATCCCTAATTGTTGACTGGTTCCTTTGTTAAAACCCAACAGATTCTCGGTAACAGACACAAGTGGCGGTGAACCAAGTGCTTGCCAAGTAGTTGAGGAAAGGATACTCACAGATGCACCTTCATCTATAATTGTGCCAGATACAATCATATTACAAACCTATACTATGATCTAGAAAGGCACATAAGAAGGAAGACGAAATCCTGCGAGTCGATTCCAATCAAAGAAGTGACTAGACTACTTGGAGGGGGTACCATAGAAATGGGAGGATTAACCCCTTGAGTTACGAGAGTGGGATGATTTCCCTCCAATCTTGATGGAACAAGAGGATTTCCCCCAAACTCATTGGAATATGAAGAAAAAAAAGGAACTTGAGTGGTATCATACTCACTCTCTATGGGAAAGGTACGATTTATCGAAGGTGAAATCGGGTCAATTGTTACCTCAACCTGTTGATTTGGGTCGGGTATCGACTCATATGATTCACTTTCAGGGAGAGTGGGTTTGACCAACAGTTGATTTTGGTCAGTAAATTCATCAACTAGTGAAGGATTTAGGAAGAGTTTCTTGTAACCAGATGGAAGTCGCTGCGGTGAAGCAGGATGGTTATCCAACATTTTTTTGGCTTCATCTAGATAGCGACAAAGGTGAATCGGGTGATTCACTTCACATAACCTATAGGAAAACTTAACTTTACCCTTGCTTACATGAACTTTTCTACCACTAGTTGATGGTGTGTCACCAACATGATCTCCAGAAGTTGATGACACAAGATGATGTGAATGAGAAGACCATTCTTTTAAGATCTGAGGAATATTAGGACAATTTTGAAGAAGATGGTCTCTCGCACAAAGTTTGCATGGATATCGAACTTTTTGAGGCTTGATGTATGGTTTCTCATCAGATGTTGCATTCAAAGCAATGGTTGCTTGGTTTCCCCTCTGCTGAATTTTCTTCTTCTTGTTCTTCTTCCCTTTCTTATTCTTCTTAGCCACCTAGTTACTAGCACCAATACTTTCACTAGGAGAAGAGGAAGAAGGGGAGGAAGAAAAAACCGAGGAAGAAGGAAAAGGGTCAACTTTACAATCATCTGGAGGTTGATTTTGTCCAGTTGGAGGTGTACTCAGAGAAATCACGATATTTTGAACCAAGGAGGTTGAAAACAACCATACTAGCAAGCCAATGGTAAATCCCAGAAGGGACAATGTAGCCATATATGGAGCAACAATATTTCCAAAAGAAGGAAAAGGACTAGGATTCCCATCAAAAGGAATTCCTTGATCAATGGACTCTGGATTTGTCGCCATATGTTTCAACCTATGATCAAGTAAGGAGTGAGCGTGGAGGATGTTATCCACGGTAAATTAAATTTATTTTAATCAAAGTAACATAACAAAACAAAAGAGGGATAATCTAGGAAAAATGTTTACCAAGAAACTGTGAAATACAGAATACCTCCTGGCGAACCAAGAAGTACGGGCAAGCAATCTCCCCAAATATTGTGTTCAGTGTATCATAGTGTACAAGGTGGCTGACTCAGTTACCTAAGGATGGATAGCAACCTAGTGTTGTCCTCCAATATATAGCCGAAAGCACGTGGAGGCCCAATCTGTATAAGTGTTATCTAATGGAAAACCACACAGTGAAAGCATTCCCATATACTTTATGTACTGTAACACCGCCCTATATACTCGAAGGTACATGGACGAGCTATGATATAATCACATACATGGAATGAGGTATCACACTCGGGATGTATTCCAGACAAGTTAGCGACAACTGCTTTGTTTTACAATGTCAGAACACGTCTGTAGCCTAGAACCACTAAATGTTATCATTAATGAAAATGCTCCATTCAATAAAATGATGTTTATTTTAAGTTGATCTTGCTTAGGATTTTGCCTTTCAAGTTCACCACATGATGTATTATGAAATTCCTAGGAATGAAACTATCATGATAAGCATTCTTTCCATTCAATTTAACGATGAAAATCCTAGCCACTTAGGGATAGAGCAATCATATTTCTTTTTTATCAAAGAGCAAAGAGCACAATCTAAATGCAATTTCCCTACACTATTCCTATCAACACACACAAAATTTTTCAATGCAACATGCATGCATTTCTTTACGATTCCCTTAATGTGAATATGAAAAAAAAGGAAATATGCACATACAATCAATCAATCTTTCATATGAACAAAGACTTTTATGACAGTTCAAATTTGAAGGAAAAGAAGACTTTACGACACTTTATTTCAAATGAAGATTAATCAATTATATTCTAACTTTGACTATAGATTTATAATGACAAAGAAAACATTAAAGAAACATTAATCAATCAAATCAAAGTAGGGCTAGCAAAGGAGATAAAAAAAATTTCTCCGAGACATGACATTCATTGATCAATCTACAAGCAAACAAATAGGGAAAAGTTGGCAAAAACACTTTCCAAAGGTGGGAATTTGACCTAAGGTTGATCATCGCGGGTCAAAGAGGGCCTAACTGCACTGTAGAGTACCGTCTCTCAGCCAGGGATGATCTGCAGTGCACTGTGTCCCTCACAAGCCTGCGCTGGTGACAGTAAGCCATTTTAAGAGGCAATTTGACATAGTTTTGACCAATTATTCAATGTAAACAACTGAATTACAATCTATGAACACAAATAGAGTCTACAAGGATGTCTTAGGAGGTGGATAAGCTACTAGGAAAGAGGATTCTTCCCCAGTGGAGTCGCCAATTTGTTTTGGAGAATTTAGCATCTATGGATAAATATGAATTCACTAGACAAGTAGTTGTGTCTAAAACAACAATTTAAAGTGTTTTAGACTTTGCCTATAAGCAATAGATAAGAAGAGAAGATAGAAGGCCTACTTGTAGTTCCGTTTTCCCCTCGTCTCCCTTATATTGATTCCGTCACTCCTTCCCGTACTTAATCTGCTTAAAAAGTACCCTGTCAACACAACAGAAGATGAAAACTGATCAAAGCATATGATCCATTGAATATAAATGAAAAGAATCAGAACAAATTCATACATATAAGCATTATGAAATAACACATCATATGGAAAAAGGTTCAAACACTTTATTAGATAGAAGAAGGAATTACAACCATCAGTGTCTGATTAAAAGTCATTTCTCCAGCTTGGATTCCATCCACATCACATCAAAAGCAAGACAAGCTTGTGGCATCACATAATTTGCTCCAAAGTCAAGTCTCATAGTAGCATTATCTCACAATTCAACATAATCTAGGCAGACCTTGATCACTTAGATGAGTGGTCAATTTATAGGAGGATGAAGGAGGTGTTGTCATAAATGGTGGCATTGAATGGCTTTCCATACTTATAATTAGTTCCATGGAGGAAGGGATGAGAGGATAGGATGCACGTTAATTCATTCCTCATCCATTTTCGAGCTCATAGGAGTAGATAACTAAGGGAAGCTTCTATATGACTCCAAGAGATAAGAATATTCCCCAAACTGTTGTTGGGAAAAGTATCTATTCAGAACGCCCCTATCCCACTCTAAGGTGTGATAGTGCCTTAGCAACAAACAAGGAAAACTAATTGAGTATTCTTCTTCATGAAATGTAAATGAGGAGGAAGGATGTAACTAACCTGTGTCTTTCGCTAGTTTGTTGATCCAATTGCTCCTCTCTTCAATAGCTCCCAGCTCCCTACTCTCTTACCGGCCCAGCTTCACCGAATTCCTGCAAGATCACAAGAGAGAGAAACTACACGAAGATATAGATATACATTCATAAAAAGCTCAAGATCAGATTAAGCTAAACATGCAAATATAACAAAACATCATTGATACACAACATGTAGGAGAAACTCAAATAGTTTATTGATAGAATAAGAAAGTCCAAGAGGAGATACAACCAAGTGAGTTCTGATCCAACATCTACCTCCCAGCAAAGGAATCCCTTCCTCTCCTCCAACAAAGCATAAATCACCCAATGTACTAATATCAATCTCAAACCAACAACAATTCTCTGTAAAGTACAAAATTCCAACCTCTGGATCTCTGGGATGAGGGATCCATATATAGATGTAAGCAGAGAGGATGAGTCAGCTTATGTTTTGACTTGTGGCTTCTCTCTGTCAGTTCTTGCTTCCACTTGGAGGCTGAGAGCCTCTTACTCATCACTTGGTCGAATTCAGTGAGGCAAGTGTCATTGGAGAAGATTCTGGAAGCTTCCATGGTCTTTCCACCTCGTTGAATGACTTTGCCACTTGTCCTTTCCCGCTCAACGCACCTGGGTAGTGCATTCAAGTGCGTTGCAACGCACCTAGACAGTGCACTGGGGTGCTTTGCAATGCAGGCAGCTAGTGGAGCACTTGAATTGATCCTCAATTGACTGTTTCTGAGAGGTTTTTGGTGGAGAACTTCTGGGAGAAGCTGTCATTGGTTTACCTTGTTCCTTTAGGAGCTGTAACAACATCTTTAGGGACTTTGGATCCCTTGAATTATGGACATTTCATGCTTATAGCTGTAAGGCACAAAAATGTCTATAACAGTTGCCCCCTAAAGTATGAGGTCGTTTATCGGGTGAAATGCTTTATTAGGAGGATCCGAAGTTCATTCAATGCTGGGAGGAGACCTGTAATAAGATACAATACAATACATTATTTTTCATATTGTTTTCATGATCTAGCTGAGGCGGGCATTCCCATGCTCAGCTTTATAAATTCATTTTTATGTACATAGGACAGACAATCGTGCATGGTAGACTGATGATTCTGATGAAATCATCATCCTTTTGGTAGGATGATTATCTGTTCTGCAGTGCTGTACATGTCAATGTCTTTATTTTTCCTGAATATATATCGCAGCCCGGATGGATGAAACTAGATCCGGGGTCTTCAATCTCGTCCGATCTTCACTCTAAGTACAAGTCGATCCATGTGAGAAATGTTTTGAAGTCGAACATGGAAAGACATCGCTTGATTACCAGTCAATGATGTAAACTGTTAACAAGCGCGAGAGGAATCACCGATAACGATAATGACCCTCAAGGTACTGCAGTACAATTCATGTGGTGTGAATAAAGGACTTGGCGTCGAACACCACGCAAAATCTTTCGGTCGAAGGTCATTGATGTATACCTGTCGCCGGAAGTGAGAAACTTGCCATTGAAGCATGCAAGCTTCAAAGTACTGAAGGGGGTGTTCCTAGATCAACTTCTTGGATAATGAGCTGATGTCGACAAGAAGCGATCCATCAAAGGAGGGCCTTGATTTATCCCACATCAATGACATGGAACGGAGCAAATGATTTTGATGGAGGTGAAAACGATCTGATGATATATGGCTCAGGGTGGCAGTCATGAAAGAATGAAGTATAATGTATGGTAGTGGATGGGACACGGTTGACTTCTCTGGATGACTTCTCTTGAATATATCGGCGACACTTATATGATGGATTGGTAGCATTTACCCCAAAGATGGATGGTATGGCGAGACCATGGTGATGTGACCGGTGAATGAAACAACCCAACCCAACTCAGGCACGGAGTGGAAGTGTCATGTTCAAGAGCGACTTGCTACCAATAAAGGTTCTTTGAGTTTCTTCCCAATTTTTCCCCAGTCATTGCTGACCAGTACCTCTTTATTTTTGTCAAGCTTGAGGAGGATAACATATGCTTGTTCTATAATTTGCCCTTCGGGCAAACCCATCGCTATGTTTTAACGAGCCTATTGATTGTGAAACTCGTTCTCGTCTAAAGACAAGTTTGTCGCTATTAATGTTTTTAATGAGTCTAACGACAAAGATAACTCGGTCCTTTTCATTTTTAGAGAGTCTGAAAAGGTACGTAAAGTTAACTCCGAAAGTCCTTTTTCGTCATCTAATCCCTTAGGTCCGAAAAAGTATAAAACAATATAGAAGGGATGAATTTTCGATAGTTTTAACGAGCCGAACAAAACAAGCGCTTGATCTTTTTGTGCAATAATCCCTCAGGTCCAAAAAGATTAAAATCTAGAGGAGGGATAGCTCTTCCGGTCGCTTTAACGAGCTCGTAGACCAAAACTCGGCAATCTTTTCATATTTTACGAGTCAGATGAAAAGAGCTTAAAGAAGACTCGTCTTTTGAGGAACGAGTGATAAAATGGGTAGCAGTTGATTCCAGGTAAGGGTTGGAATTTTCCAAGCACGGCAGTGTCACAAGGATGGCTAGTGAAATCACTCTTCACAGCTGTTCCTCAAAATGGGTAAACAATCATATGGAGGTGAATGATCGGCCAATAGAAAAGTGGAGGTGACGGTGCAAACATGACCAAGGCTTTAATGGCTGACAATGTTACCTTCACGGTGGTTATTTACCGGAGGATAGTTCATTTTTTAACGAGCTTAAACGCGGGTTGAAACACTTGCTCGATCTTATGTTTATTTTTTAACGAGCATGAACTATGTGCTAAAACTGCTCGATTATCCAGTCATATGATAAGAATGTCTCATGTAAGATGCCATTTTTTATGGAGCTTGTGCCTTACAAAGCTATGCCCCGCATCCTTTCGTTATGCAAGTTCGGAAACGACTAATCCTACGAGTTTAAAGGGTTAGACCTACGGGTTTAAAGGGAGGACCTAAAAGTTTAAAAAATAAATAGCCGCCCCTTGCTTGCACTCCAAAAGGTTTTCATGCCCCCAGGTATAAAATAGGGTTTCAAGGTTACCTCTACTTCACTTCCGCCAAAACAATTGTTTTACCGAGAGAGGCCTACCTCTTTCAGGTTACCCAAAGATTGTTCTGTTAATCTTTCAAACAAAACACTTCTTCGGCGATGTCTACTGAGATAAACAAAGGTGAGTGATGATGCCCGCCAACTCACATAACTTTGACAAAAGAATCTTATTCCATAACAACCCCTCTTCCAATCACGGACGGGGTACGGACTAGTCATATTCTCCCGCGGAAACCTACCCTATACCCAAAGTTTTCCTGCCGAAGCAGACCAGGACGCATGCTCCCTGGGTTCCAGTCATATCCCTCTGGATTACTCACGCTCATCGGGAGGACGGACCGTAGGTTGAGACATTTCTTGCGTGAAGAGACCATTTAGGGATGGTATATGACTATTTTCGATGCGTGATCTGGGAAATGAAAGCTGGTCCACGAGTTTGACCACTCTTCCTTCGTGCGGAAAGCACATTACTCTAAAGAGTGAGGAGACGATGGCTCCCATGCAATATATATAGTCTCGTCCAAGGAGTAGGTTATAATCCAAGGGTCCTTGAACGACCATCACATTCATTTGAACGGTCTTCCCTTTTAATGTTATGGGCACATTGGGGAGGATCCCTAAAGGTCGACTGGTTCCTTTATTAAAGCCTGTCAGATTTCTCATTTCAGGCAAAAACGATGGCGAACCAAGCGCTTTCCAAGCAGTAGAGGAAAGGATACTCACAGATGCCCCCTCATCAATGATGGTGCCAGCCATGACCATTTTGTATATTTGGACGATAATTCTGAATGGTATGCTTGCTAGCAAACGGGGTCTGCCTAGTTGGTTCCAGTCGAAGGAGACAACTAGGTTGCTTGGTGGTGGGACCGAGTAGACGGTCGGGTATCGCTCTGACGAACTTCCTTCCTACGATAAAGGAATGGGGGGATTGCCCCCGTGCACGTCGGAATCTGTGTTGATGAAGAGAATTTGGATGGTGTCATCTTTATCCTCTTCAGTGACTGTGTCATTTGAAGATAAATCCTCTGAAGGCAAGACCGGGTCAACTGCCGCCTCGACCTTTTGACTTTCATCGGGTATGGATTCAACTGGTTCATCTTCAATGACCGGCGCTTCAGCTGACCACTTGAGCGGGCCAGTTGGATTTTCAACTAACGAAGGACTCGACAAGAGTTTTTTATATCCAGGAGGAAGTCGTAACAGTGAAACCGGACGATCATCCAAAACTCTTTTCGCTTCGTCTAAGAAGGGACAACGGTGGATGGCGTGGTTGCCTTCGCATAGTTTACAGGGAGATCTAGCTCTCCCTTTTTGTCCTGGGACTTCACTTTCGCTAGTTTACGGTATGCTTTCAACATGGCTATCAGAGGTTGACGCCACCGAATTGTGCAAATGGGGAGACCAGTCCCTTAGTATCCGAGGGATGCAGGGACAATCTCTGTGAAAGTGGTCTCCCTTTCATATGACACATGGCGATTTAGGCCTGGTCAGTGCGGTGTGTGGATTTTTTTTAGACGACACTCATTTGCCCCCAGTCGCTTTTGGCTCCTTCTTCTTCTTCTCTTTCTTCTTCTTTTCTTTCTTCTCCTTAGGAACTTGGTTTTTAGTTTTACCAGTTCCGTCAAGCGAAGAGGAAGGGAGAGAGGAAGAATTAGAGGAAGTAGAAGGCTGGTGGGTAACTCTAGACTGGTCTAACTGCTGATTCGACTGTTCAGGAATAGTGGTGTTCTAAACGACATTGGTTGAGAAGAGCCAGACTGGCAAGCCAATTGTCAGTCCTGGAAGCGACAACGTGGCCATATGGGGCACACCAACATCTCCCCAAGAGGAGAAGGGACTAGGATTTCCACCAAGGGGAATTCCTTGGTTGGTAGGCTCCATTTTCTCAACCTAAAGATCAACGTAGGAAAAAGGGTATGAATATTCCGTTTAAAATAAATTTTAACGACGCTTGGACACAACTTGCTTTTTCAATTTTAAAGAGTCGAGAAAAAGCAAAAGATGACTCTAGTCTCCTTCGATTTTTAATGAGCCTGAAGTGACAAGTGCTCAGATGGACCTTTTCCGTTAAGGAGTCTGAAAAGGAACGAAAGGGACTACTCTGGAGTTCTAGGTAGAGGGTGTGCCAAACTTTTCGCAAAATCGCAAAATACTTTTTAAGGTACGAGCGGTCAATCTTCCCGAATGCTGTGTTCAGTGCATTGCAATCAGTAGGGCGACTGACACGGCTTCCTATGGATAAAGGTTTTATGCCTATGGGGGTCTCCCAATATATACTCGACGGTACGTGGGAGCACAATCCGTACTGGTGCTTATCGTCTCTCAGGATGAATCACCCAACCATCAGCGAGATCGACAGTCACCAGGTTTTACGACGCCGGAACACGTCTCTAGCCTAGACCTCTATGTTGTGCGTTAAGTTACAAAGCGTTGTTAAGTTCATTCAATTTATTTTAGGTTGATCTTTCTTATAAGTTTGCCTTTTTGGATCACCACGAGATGTATATACAATTCCTAAATGCAGTCTAAAGATGATAAGCAAGCATTTATCTCTTTTCAACAATGAAAATCCTAGCTACAAGGGGAAAAGAAAGACACAAAATTTTCTCAAAGAGCATAGAGCACACTGTAAATGCACTTTTCCTAAATCAAACCATACAAACTATCAATATGCAAATGCACAAATGCATGTATTTGTTTTCACTTTCTTAATATTGATGCCTAAAAAGAAAGCTGTTGTACAAATTTGAATTCGATTTCAAGTGAAAACACAAACAAGTTTCTTTTTGAAATCAAAAAGATGATTAAGAAACTTTATGATTTTGAAGTAAACACTTGTTTCGACACTAGAAATTCATAAATTCAAACCAAAAGACAAAAGTAAAAGCGCAATCAACTGCCAACAGCAAACAAACTTACTCCTAAGATCAAAACGACACTTATGACAGGTCTAGATCTAAGGGCGACAGTATGACTAGTTTACTTTTGTAATGGGAAACTGCAAATGATATAACAAATACACAAAAACAAATATAGTTTCTTTATACAACTGAGGCGGAATTAAGGTAGAGAAAAGGGGTTTTCAGATAGGTACACACACTGATAACAGGCTGCAAAAAACAGAGATAAAACTGAACACAAGGATGCAAAGAACCACAGCTGCACAGGGCAAAGGCTGATCAGCGCACCTGCAGCACAGAGAAACTGAATTGCAGCGCAGGTAGCCCTCTCGAGACCTGCGTTGAAATGCAGAGTCTCTTCACAGAGCCTGCGCTGAAGCAGAAACGAGAATTGTCTCTGGGTTCTGGGTCACGGTTTGCAGTTTGATCTGAGGTTTTTGGCCGGATAAAAGCTATCAATAAGGTACAATTAGAAGGATGATTTAAAGGAGGACTAAGAGCTATCACAAAGGGTAGTTAGAGCATTTATGGATCAGTTTGTTCAGATCATAAACAGGCCCAGTGAGTGGACTAGAGTGGCAGATCTCTACTTTGCATTTGTAAATGGCAAATGCAGTTCGATTCAACACTCCTAAGTTTATGAGAAGAACAACAATAGAAACAAAAATAAACTAACTAGATACGATCCCCAGCAAAGGCGCCAATTTGTTGTTGGGAAAAGTATCTATTCAGAACGCCCCTATCGCACTCTAAGGTGTGATAGTGCCTTAGCAACAAACAAGGAAAACTAATTGAGTATTCTTCTTCATGAAATGTAAATGAGGAGGAAGGATGTAACTAACCTGTGTCTTTCGCTAGTTTGTTGATCCAATTGCTCCTCTCTTCAATAGCTCCCAGCTCCCTGCTCTCTTACCGGTCCAGCTTCACCAAATTCCTGCAAGATCACAAGAGAGAGAAACTACACGAAGATATAGATATACATTCATAAAAATCTCAAGATCAGATTAAGCTAAACATGCAAATATAACAAAACATCATTGATACACAGCATGTAGGAGAAACTCAAATAGTTTATTGATAGAATAAGAAAGTCCAAGAGGAGATACAACCAAGTGAGTTTCGATCCAGCATCTACCTCCCAACAAAGGAATCCCTTCCTCTCCTCCAACAAAGCATAAACCACCCAATTTACTAATCTCAATCTCAAACCAACAGCAATTCTCTGCAAAGTACAAAATTCCAGCCTTTGGATCTCTGGGATGAGGGATCCATATATAGATGTAAGTAGAGAGCATGAGTCAGCTTATGTTTTGACTTGTGGCTTCTCTCTGTCAGTTCTTGCTTCCACTTGGAGGCTGAGAGCCTCTTACTCATCACTTGGTCGAATTCAGTGGGGCAAGTGTCATTGGAGAAGATTCTGGAAGCTTCCATGGTCTTTCCACCTCGTTGAATGACTCTGCCACTTGTCCTTTCCAACTCAACGCACCTGGGTAGTGCATTCAAGTGCGTTGCAACGCACCTAGACAGTGCACTGGGGTGCTTTGCAACGCAGGCAGCTAGTGGAGCACTTGAATTGATCCTGAATTGACTGTTTCTGAGAGGTTTTTGGTGGAGAACTTCTGGGAGAAGCTGTCATTGGTTGACCTTGTTCCTTTAGGAGCTGTAACAACATCTTTAGGGACTTTGGATCCCTTGATTTATGGACATTTCATGCTTATAGCTGTAAGGCACAAAAATTTCTATAACACAAACCCCAATTGAATTTCGCTCAAATTCGCCCAGCGCAGCCTAAAGAGGGCTTAGGTGCTCTGTAGAGCAACCTGACAGTGTATCTACCTGCTTTGCAGAGCACCCTGGCAGTGTATCTACCTACACTGGTCCCTTTAGAGACCATTTCTGGATGTCTAAGTTCATGAAACTTTCTGGGAAGGAGGCATTCAAAAGGGTGACTTGTTTAGGGCATGTAGCAACTAAATTTAGGGTTTGATGAGCCCTAAAACACTAATCTGAATGTTGGGATTTGATGTGCCCAAATGGATCTATAACACTTAGGGGCTAATTTCGTCAGGAATTATGTAAGGAAATAAGAGGTTGGTGGAGGCATAAAGTGACTAAGTGTTGGCCATAGGTCCTTAGTCAATAGGATAACAATTATTCTTTTGTAGGTTGTGCTCAGAGCTAGAACAAACAATTGTAATAGTTTCTCAAATCAATTGATTAATGCAAAGGTTTTTCCTAGTTGGGTTCCCTTAGAAATCACTGTGTATTTGTGGTTTTCTTATTGCATGTCTATGCATGTTTTTCTAAATTGTGATTTACTTTTTGCATAATTATAGAGTAGAATTATGTCTCTTGTTTTTTAGTTTGAAACCTTGAGCAGTTGCATTTGTATCAATTTTATACATTATCAATCCAGGGCCTATTTGACTTACGAGGATCTTTATGTGGCATACACAAGCATAAAAATTCATAGAAATCCTATATGCCAAGAAAGGAAACCTACAGGAAATGCAGAACCTAATCCCACTTAGAGCCTTAACATCTCTATCTCGGTTTAGTCACATGGTACCTTATGTATTGACTTCCTAGTCAACACCTAACCCTAAGTCATTTTTCCTATTAGAGTTAGGAAAATTTGTAGGGCTATAGTTTCAAAGCAACTACAAATCTTTTCAAAACATTGTTTCCAATTTCATAAAAATTACTGCTAGTTTTGTATAAGTTGAACCCTCACCTTTTACACTCGTGAAATCAAAACATGGCCCAAGAAATACAGAAAAGGAAAATGTAATAAACTTTAACAATTTGCAGTAAGCGATACACACACTTGCGTGAATTAATTAGGTTGATTCTACTTAATCTATAATCAAACCAAAACACATAACTTGTAGAATAAAAAAACAAAATCTGTAAAGAAATGAACACATTGCACCTTGAGTGGACAAACTCACTGTTTGGCTTGCGCCTCTGAACTCATAAATTCACTAATTCAAATTTAGTAGGAAATCCAACACATCTACGAACAAGATTTATATAAAAATGAGAAAATTTACAATAAAGTGCATGTACTACTCTATGCATAAGAATACATATGTTTTTAGCTAGGAGCTTAAGCTAATTCCCAATAGACTATCTCAAATTAGAGGTCACACTTAACCAATCAATTTACCACATGATACATCAGTTTTCTAATTATAGAGTGTTAAATTTTCTTAGGGCTATATTGTTATTTGATTTAGATAATTTCATTTCTTCATTTACATATTAAATCTTTTATCACTCCTATTTTCCTTAAAGTTGTTGGGAAGAGGAAAGGGGTCCGAGGTAACCACAAACCAACTTTTAGGTACAAAATCTAGCCAATCTGTACCCAAAGAGGGCTCTCTCTTTAAGTTTTAGCTTTGTTTTGAAAGATATTAGGCTAGTTATGAAGTTTAGGGGTTTTGATTGTGTTTGGGTGGTGAAATTCAATAGCAGAGGGGTAGAACTGAGAAGTTTAGGTCATTGGGCTAATGGATTCAAAGAAGATGGCTTACCTGGATTTGGTTTCTTAACAAGGGATGGTTTCACAGGGCAAGGTAGCTAAACAGGGAACAAATAGAGACTTAAAAAAGATGGAATGGACTCAAAGGGATGAAGGGAAATTAAGAATCCTTCATCATATTTAAGAGAGGGAGCTTGGATGATTACTAATAAAGAGCAGTTAAGAATTCTTTACTGAATAATCAAAGTGAATAAACAAGGAAACAGGAGCAATTAAGAATTCATTGTTTATGCAAGTTTAAAGGAAAACATTAAGAACAAAAATGATTGAAAACATATTGCACTCAAGCACTTTCTGAATTGTTATTTTTCATTTATCATTTAGTTATGAAACACAGATGATATAATAAACAAGAAAAATTTAAAACATGAGATATAGAAGACTTATTGATCCGGTGTCTGACTCAAGAATCCTGTGAAAAGTCCTTTGCATTAATTCTTCATCCAGCTAGCCATACAAAATTTTGTCCAACAACAATTTATTCAAAAATAATCAGTTTTACAGCAATGTCTAAGAATCCACCCAAAATACTTCAAATGAAAAAGTATTTATACTAATTGTAAACTGAAATATCTTGAAAAAATACCAAGATTAGTTTCACAAATATCTCCAACGGTTTACATTAATAGAACTTAAATAAAGGACATTCAAAACTAATGAATCTATTTGGCACTATTTCTATGGATTAATGGTGACAAAGAAGAGAAAGTCGAATTTGATAGCAACTCTTAGTTGATGATGAGGCATCCCAGTCACTAACTGCATCCTTCCTTTGTGCATTCTGCCCTAGAAATTCTGCAAACTTAGGGTCCAATGATACGCTTGTATATCTCAATCCGTAATAGATATGTAAAACGTGAAAGAGGTTTTTGTAGATAGGAATGTTTTTGAGATAAACCTCTCTCAGTTTCCCAAAATTCATCTCCAACTGTTCACAATATTCTCTGCAAAAAGATGTCAAAAACAGGACTTTGCACAAACTGAAAAATAGGCTGTGAAGACATGCACTTATCTCCCTCTTGGTAATACCTGTGTAAAAAGTGAGAGAGGTTTTTGTATATGAGCCTTTTTGGAACCAAAACCTCCTCTAGTTTCTCAAAATAATTCTTGGATTGGACACAATAGTTTCTGAAAAACTATGACGTAAACAAGAAATTTCTGAAAAATGTACCATTTCTATTCTGATTTCATCTTTTAACCTTAAATTCCTTTCAACTGCTTTTCACTTTTACTTTGGATAAAATTCATTTAGCTGGTGAAAGTGTTTTAATTTTTGTTTAGCCCTTAATGCCTTCATGTTTACTTTTACGGTTTACTGTTTACTTTTTTACTTTTACCGCTCTATTTTTTCATCTGTCTTCACTTTGACATGAATTTGTATACTCTGTTTTGTAACTGTCTTCCCTGCTGTTTACCTTCATGCTAGCTTATTTACTTGAATTTGTCTTCAATTTTATACTCTTTAATCCTGATACACTTTGACTGTTCTTTACTGTGTCCCTTTACCTTCACTGTATATTTTAGGTTTTTACTGTCTATTTCAACAGTAAATCGTTTAATTTCCTGTTTCCTTTGCTTGTCTTTCAACTGTATGTTTTATCTTCTATCTCTGTTTGAATATATTTGATAACAATCTTGGAGTAAATAGGTCTTATGACTAGTATTAAGACTGTTTATCCAAGGATGTGGTCTTCTGATCACTTGTAAAACAAAACAAATTGTTAAGAAAGCATTGGTTTGCAGGGGAGGTCGAAAATGTTTCATTTGAGCTGGAGAGGTCTGCGAAGTGAGTCCAGAATGATTTTCAAGAGGTAAACCATGCTTGAATCAGTTAATGGAGGCTTCAGGTGGCGCAGTTGGGTTACATAGGGTTTTACTACACAATCAGGTGAAAACAAGCAAAACTGGGGTTTTTGTGTTTAAACAGGTAAATAGTTGGTATTGGCGGGTGAATGAAAATCACAATTGGCAGCAGCTGAATGATGAGACATTTTGTCGCTTAGTAGAAGGTGGTAAGCAGTTTCTATCGCACTGCTATTGGAGAAAGGTGGTAATCGACCTCGAGCTAGCGATTCCATAGAACATTCGACGCGTGGCGGAGGTGCTGTGATATTGATAATAGCCATTAGATCTTGAGGACCTCGTCGGATGGTTGACACAAGATGCAATATGCGGATTTTTAACAAAGGCGGGCCCGATACATTAAGATTTAATTTAATCATATCGGGAGCGGCAGGATTTTGCTAGTAAGGTTATTAATTAACCGTGAGGGCTAATTATTCCTGTTTTTTGCAACGATGAGTTAAGGTTCTTAATGAATTACGGATTAATTCATTAATCCTATTTTAAACGTTGATTATGGCTGTATTCAACCGGGGGTGGGGTATATAACAATTTGGGGATATTTAATATATTAAATAATACAGGAAAGGGAAAATATTGTAAGGGATTTATACAATATAAGTTAAAAGTTAATATGACAATAAAACAAAAGTGCTAAGTATAAAAAACATTTGACATGTCTAGTTAAACTTAGGCTTAGGATGAAAAGGGTTTATATGAGAAATATTTGCACTTTTCCTAAATAAAATAGGATTTTACTTAGGAAAAGAATTATGAAGGTGAATGAGTGTTCTTATGAATATTTTTAAGTGCTTTAGGCTTTATAAACTATTGGGCCAAGGGTCTGGTCCCTCCAGAAGTCAGAGAAATGCTCTGAGCCCCTCTAATTTAGCAAATGCCTTAGTACTTAGGGGAAATTAGTGAGAATTTAGGGAAAAATGAAGGGGGGGAAGTTAAGTATTTGACCTTGCTTAGCTTGAAATGCTTTCGGTGTAAAGTCTGCCTTGTACTTGCGATGAAAGTAAATATTAACACATTTAGAGTCATTATTCATCACATGTAATTCTGCAACATCATCTACCTACCCTACTTACTTTAACCTAACATTTTTTCTTCTTTATTTGGTTGCACGTAGACTGGAAAACCCTTATCACACTTTCTTTTCTTTTACATGTAGATATCTATCTAAGTCTAACCTCATTACATCCAAGGGCTCAGATTAAACTGTTGAGCTCCTTTTATTTACTCTACCTATCTACTTATCTGCCAAGTTTAAATAGTTTGGTCAGATTTTATTCTCTATCTCTAAAGCATAAAATTCAAATATGAACTTGCCAAGCTTAAGCTGTTTGACTGTTCATCAATTGTGGCATAAGTTAACAAGATGCACACAATTGTTTATTTGTACAAAAGTACAAGAGTAAAAAGTAATAGCATTTATACTTGCACACTTTCCTTGGTATTTCTTTTGGTGGGGCTCTTTTTCTTCTTCTTTTTTTGACCATCTTATTATTTTTACCCTTTGATTTTTATTTTAGGGTATACCCTCTTTACTTTTTTTAAATTTTTAGATTTTTTTGAAAATATGGAAAACCTTTGCAACAAGTAAAGGTATGAACACATTACATATATCATCTAGTCAATCATGATATATGACACCTATTGATATAGGAGCATAACACTTGCTCCACTTGGGGATGGATTTTCTTGGTGAAAAGTCAAGAACAACAAATCAGATGGCCTCCGAATGATTTTGACTGAACTATGGAATCTTCTTTTTCTTGTTGCTTTATTGTATGTATGACAATGACACTTCTGAAGCTTAGGGCCTTCTCTTCGGGCTTCAACTCCAACAAGTTACTATCCAATCAACACCAAACCTTTATTCTTCCTACTTGAATCCCACTTGAGCACCTTGTAACTTAGGTAGGAATCTTTAGTCTTGGTCTTTTTATCAAAAATCTTTTTAACCTTTTCCTGCACAATTTGAGATCTGACCTGAAACTAAAAGGTGCTGCAACCTTCAAACCAAATTAGTAAATCATCAAGATCTTAGGGCATTTTCATTGGATTCAAATCTTTTAGGATTTATTTCATAATCTAATTAAATCCTACCTACTCTATATTGTTTGAGAATTAGGCTGATTTAAATAATACAAAAATGCCAATGAAGCCAATCAAGCAACTGCAAAAACAAATGAACTGCTTGACTGATTGTCAGTAAAATCAGAAGCATAATTTGATCATGTACCCACATAATCAAAATTGTGATATATAAAGGCCACTATTGATGTATTTGGTCCTTATAGAGAAAACATGTTAAAGAATTTGAGTTGAGAAGAACCTCCATATAATCTGCTATAGGATCAACAAAAGCATAAAGTGTGATAGTTTCTTCTGGGCCTTCATTGTCTAATTTATCAGCTGTATCCTCAATACTAAACCCTACAACTACTTCTTCAGTCTTTCTCTTGAAAGCATAATCATCCTCAATCTGCAAATCAAAAGGTAGTACAATTTCCTCATGGTTTGGAGAAGGAAGATTTTGTAAGAATTCTTTAGGATCTCAGAAATTATATGACTGAATTTGAGAATGCAAAAGTTTAATTTCATTTTCCTATTTTTCAACAACTAAATTAAGAAAACACATTTTAGTTGCATGAGAGTATTTTCTTATTTTGACAATTATAAATACAACTCTTAAAAAATCTTCATCAAGCAGAAATTTTGATAACTCATCCCTGAATTCAATTAAAATTTCATCAAATGAAAGATTTTCCACAAACCTGGTCATCCTGTCTCATTATTAATGCTTTGGAATATGGATTATTTGGTTGTGGAATTTCTCTAAAATTTGAAGCTTTGGATATTTGAACAATGGAGTCTTGACTGTTTGAGGCTTCTTGATTGGAAAATTATCATCAAAAGAATCAAAAGAATGATGCTCAAATGTGAAAGGATATTTTATATTTACAATTTTAAAAAGAGAATAATTAAAAAAATAATCTAAAATCTTCTGTAAAATACAATATACATTGGAAAACTCTATCAATTTAGAAAGAACATAATGTCTTGGATAGCAATCCAAGTTAAAAGCCTGATCTTTTTGTATTTTTCTTTCAGGTTCATTCCTCCAGTGGAGTCTTAGTAGTGAAATTGATTTTGGAGTCGCCAGGTGGATGATTTTAACCTTCATGTGTCTAATCCTTGTCCACCATCATAGATCATATCTAAACCTATAAAACAATTCTGAAGAAAAAGTTAGTTCTCCCGGAAGCCAAATTTTGAGTATTTTATGATTATTTTGCTTTTTTATGAATTTTCAAAACAACTTCTAAAATTTCTTTAATAGGCTTTAAATATGAGATTCAAACTTTCCTAAAGATTTATTTGACATGAGGAACTAGTCGAATGTTTGGAAACCAGATGTTTAGTCCATAAACTAGACTGGAGATAGACTGAAGCAACATTCATCTAATATGCAATTACAAAGCAAGAGCAGTTCAAAGGCTTCCTGGCTAACTTCAGGCTCCGTCTGTAGTTTATAAAGCAAACAATAATAACAAACAAATAAACATTTCTTCCCCAGGGGAGTCGCCACTATGTTATCACTCAGATTTTCCATGAAGTTGTTGGGAAGAGGAAAGGGGTCCGAGGTAACCACAAACAAACTTTTAGGTACAGAATCTAGCCAATCTGTACCCAGAGTGGGCTCTCTCTTTAAGTTTTAGCTTTATTTTGAAAGATATTAGGCTAGTTATGAAGTTTAGGGGTTTTGATTGTGTTTGGGTGGTGAAATTCAATGGTAGAGGGGTAGAACTGAGTAGTTTAGGCCATTGGGCTAATGGAGTCAAAGAAGATGGCTTAACTGGATTTGGTTTCTTAACAAGGGATGGTCTCACAGGGCAAGGTAGCTAAACAGGGAACAAATAGAGACTTAAAAAAGATGGAATGGAATCAAAGGGATGAAGGGAAATTAAGAATCCTTCATCATATTTAAGAGAGGGAACTTGGATGATTACTAATAAAGAGAAGTTAAGAATTCTTTACTAAATAATCAAAGTGAATAAACTAGGAAACAGGAGCAATTAAGAATTTACTGTTTATGCCAGTTTAGAGGAAAACATTAAGAACAAAACCGATTGAAAACAGATTGCACTCAAGCACTTTATGAATTATTCTTTTTCTTTTATCATTCAGTTATGAAACACATATGATATAATAAACAAGAAAACTTTAAAACATGAGATATAGAAGACTTATTGATCCGGTGTCTAACTCAAGAATCATGTGAAAAGTCCTTTGCATTAATTCTTCATCCAGCTAGCCATACAAAATTTTGTCCAACAACACTTTATTCCAAAATAATCAGTTTTATAGCAATGTCTAAGAATCCACCCAAAATACTTCAAATCAAAAAGTATTTGTACTAATTGTAAACTGAAATATCTTGAAAAATATCAAGATTAGTTTCACAAATATCTCCAACTGTTTACATTGATAGAACTTAAATAAAGGACATTCAAAAATAATGAATCTATTTGGCACTATCTCTATGGATTAATGGTGAAAAATAAGAGAGAGTTGAATTTGATAGCAACTCTTAGTTGATGATGAGGCATCCCAGTCACTAACTGCATCCTTCCTTTGTGCATTCTGCCCCGAAAATTCTGCAAACTTAGGGTCCAATGATACGCTTGTATATTTCAATGCGTAATATATATGTAAACATTGAAAGAATATTTTGTAGATAGGAATGATTTTGAGATAAACCTCTCTCTGTTTTCCAAAATTCATCTCCAGCTGTTCACAATATTCTCTACCAAAAGATGTCAAAAACAAGACTTTGCACAAATTGAAAATAGGCTATGAAGACATGCATTTATCTCCCTCTTGGTAATACCTCTATAAAAAGTGAGAGAGGTTTTTGTAGATGAGACTTTTGGGAACTAAAGCCTCCTATAGTTTCTCAAAATAATTCTTGGATTGGCCACAATAGTTTCTGAAAAACTATGACGTAAACAGGGAATTTCTGAAGAATGTACCATTTCTATTCTGATTTCATCTTTTAACCTTAAATTCCTTTCAAGTGTTTTTCACTTTTACTTTGGATAAACTTCATTGTAGCTGGTGAAAGTGTTTCATTTTTGTTTAACCCTTAATGCCTTCATGTTTACTTTTACTGTTTACTATTTACTTTTTACTTTTACTGCTCTGGTTTTTCATTTGTCTTCACTTTGACATGAATTTGTATACTCTGTTTTGTAACTGTCTTCCCTGCTGTTTACCTTCATGTTAGATGATTTAATTGATTTGGTATTCAATCTGATACTCTTTAATCCTGATACACTTTGACTATTCTTTACTGTGTCCTTTTACCTTCACTATATATTTTAGGTTTTTACTATCTATCTCAATAGTAAATCGTTTAATTTCCTTTTTTGTTTTCTTGTCTTTCAACTGTATATTTTATCTTCTATCTCTGTTTGAATAGATTTGATAACAATATTGTAGTAAACAGGTCTTATGACTAGTATTAAGACTATTTATCCAAGGATTTGGTCTTCTGATCACCTGTAAAACAAAACAAATTGTTAAGAAAGCATTGGTTTTCAAGGGAGGTCGAAAATGTTTCATTTGGGCTTGAGAGGTCTGCGGAGTGAGTCTAGAATGCTTTTCAGGAGGTAAACCATGCTCGAATTGGTTAATAGAGGCTTCAGGTGGCGCCGCTGGGTTACATAGGGTTTTACTACACAATCAAGTGAAAATGAGAAAAACTGGGGTTTTTGTGTTTAAACGGGTAAATAGTTGGTATTGGCGGTGACTAAAAATGACAATTGGCGGCAACTGAATGATGAGACATTTTGTCACTTATTAGAAGGCGGTAAGAGATTTCTATCACACTGCTATTAGAGAAAGGCAGTAATCGACCTCGAGCCAACGATTCCATAGAACATTCGATGCGTGGTAGAGGTGCTGTGAGAAAACCGCTTTGTGATCGCGTGCTAACGCGCAGTCACAAAGGGTTGCGCGATATTGATAATAGCCGTCAGATCTTGAGGACCTGATCAGATGGCAAGGGCTAACCAGCCATATATTGTGCCATTAATGCCCTTGCCAGCTATGTATGGGCAGCGGATGGCATAAGATGGATACATGACTCCGGCCGGCGGCACTTCGCGTTTCCGATGACCCACGCGGGACCCACCCCGTCTCGTTGGTAAACCTAATTCTGGCGTCGGTCGTTCAATAACATAATTGTGATAACTATTTTCGCGCCACCATAACTCTGCAACCAGAACCAGTTTGCTCTGCAACCCATTGCCCGCAGGACTGAAGCGCATTGCTGGCCACCGAAACTCTACACATCCAGTATCCGCCGGACTGAGCTCTGTTACCTCCTGGTAAATTCCTGCACCTTCTCTGCAAATGACAAATCGTGGTTTTAACCATTCATTGAGTTTTAAATCTGTTTTAAAGACTGCTAAAACCCTCGAATTCTCTCAACATACTTTCATGGCTACTGAACTTAAACAAATAGCATGGTCGTGGATATATGAATATTGATTCTGTAATCATTTTCTATCACCTTTTATTTGAAGTATATTGAATGTGATAAGAACAGGAGAGGGTATAAATGTACAAGGAAATATATTATTGGATCTTGTTGGTATCTGCACAATGTATATAGTACAAGTCAGAACAGGAGTATTTTCTCTTTCGAAAATGGTCCACACACTGAAAACCTGATCTGGAATACAGATTATATGATTGTTTTGTCATTGTTATTTTTGATGACGTGTCTCAAAGTTTGGAATTTCATGGAAGAAACAAGATCCAATAAGATTTCAAGCATGTCTGGAGCTGATTTGTTATTAGATTTGTCTGGCATAGTTAATGCTAAATGACTGAGACAAGTATGCATTATGCAAAAATATGCCTGCCATTTTTATGAAATACACAAGGGACATCTATCTTTTCGTAGTAACCAACTTACTTAAAACAACCCTGAACCAACTTACTTAAAACAACCCTACTTTACTACAAGATCATAAAAAAGAAGATATGTCTTAACATTCTCCGAGACAAAATAAATATTGACAGTTTAAGTTAGTGCTATTAAGCCCAGTCAACTTAACTCAGGAAGTTAGACCAGGTTTTGAGCAAAAACAGTCAGAACCAGTGTTTGACTTAAACATTAACCTCGTATAGGTCTCATTAACCAAGTCAGACAAAAATTGGCCACTCAGTCTCATAAAACATAACTCAGCTGCAGCCATATAATAATTGTAGAATTGTTCAAGGGGTAATCACAACCAATAATTTATAGCACCAACATTTACAAGCCATCATAAAATAAGAGGTAGGAAACATCCTTTGACCAGAAACCTATGACCTAAAATGGATAAGATATAGTAACATACTTGAGGTTGCTCATTATTATGATGCAACATGTGATTGTTGGAATGGTGGAAAATGGAAAATATTCTTTAATGTAGATTAAAATCAATATTCTTTTTTGAACATTCATTTTTAATTTTTTATTATTATCATTGGAAAAATTCTTGTGGATGTTTGTCTATTTTCTACTAAGTCCTTGTTGAGTTCTGACTTCTATGCTAGCAGACCTTTATTTTCTTATTGGTCATATGCAGGGTGTTAGATTATGCCATTGACCATCTGTAACTGACAGCACCAAGAAATATGCAATAGCATTTGGTCCCATAGGACTTTGAATTTTGATTGTAAGATAAATTGAAGTCAAATTAAAAGCATTTTAATATTCTAATTGTAATATTAAAGTTAATTCCATCGTTTTTAATTGATGGTTAATTCAAGGTGGTGATTGTTAATTATGGATAATCTCTAGTCATAATACAATCAGGGTCAGAACTGAAGTTACAGTATTGAAAGAATCTGCTCTGGAATAGACAGTTTTGGCTGTCAGATACAGATTACAAGTCAACTTGATGATAAAAGGCCATTGGTAATGGATTTTCCTCTCATCATTGCTATGATTACGGGCAGGCTGTGTTGGAACCCAATGTGGAGGGGGATGAATTAGAAGCCTAGTGCTACATTAAACAGGCCAAGCTGTGCTATGTTGATCCTTAAAGATTAGCAAGTCAGACGTTTGATGTAGGATATAAGGGTAATAGGTCAAGGTTTTCGTTCATCATTAACTCATACGGTAGTATGGTTGGGTTCAATTGGATGGTTTAGTTGGAAGTGCCAAACTTGAATCCAAATTAAGCTGGGTAGAATCAGATTCCTAGTAATAGAGTAGATCCTTAACAAAAGGATTTTCTCTTCATTGTGAAGTATGGATAGTCAATGTGAACAACAGATGCCATAATCAAAAACAGCTAGTCTTGAGTCAAGATACAAGTTTTACAGAATTGATAAAGTTGAATTTGTCAGTAAAGTAGAACAGTCATCAAGGGTTATGTTGACTATCAAATAGTGACAAGTTAACTTTTTGTTTCATATGTGGAAGTGCATAGTTTCAGATTTCCGACTATCATTTTCTAGTTTCTTATACATATTTATAGAATGTTAGTTCAGATGGTCTTGAATTCAAGACCAGCTTGAATAAAGCTTTTGAATTAGAAGCAAGAGTACAGCCTCCACAAAGGGCTTCCTCTTATCATGATGAGGCTAATGACCCCAGATTTATCATTACAGAGGAACCTTTAGTGCCATTCAATTCAGTGGTCTTCAACTTAGAAACCATAAGTGGGGGTATCTATTTGGGCCAAGTCACCTGGGACATGCACCTGGCCCCAGCTGCTGTTGGGTGCACTGCTTACATTCAAAAGCATGGGGCATATCACTTGGTAGAACTTGAGCCCTCTTGGGGTCTATATTAGCTATCCACTTTTGTCAACCCAGCAAGCCATCATTGACACAACTGTCTTTTTTAATTTATGAAACACTTACAAGTGAACTTCTAGCACATTCTCTTATTCTAGACTGAACTTGGAAATGCTGCTACCATAAGTAGTTCTGCATATCTTTCTCCGTACAAAGGAAAGGCTCGTCCAACAAATGGTAATCCATAAATCACTATCATTATCCATAGAAATGAAAGGCTCATCTAACAAATAGTATTTCATAAATTTTGCCATGGTTTGTTATCATCATACTATATCCAAGGATAGCCACTAGCGGCCTTCCACCTCAAAGAATCCAGGAAGAGGAGTGGATTTATTTATTTATTTAATCAACCTCTAGATGACTTGAGACACTTTATATTGCAATGTATGCTTGATAGTTTCCTTTTTTATGACAAACTACACATAATCCCTATGTTATCCCTGATTGATGTATCTTAGGATTAATTTCCAGATGGTGATTAATCATCTGCCCTATCACTTGTGATTTGAAAGAACACTTGTTTTTCCAAACAGACCAACAAGACTTTCCTCAGCTTTCCTCAGCTTTTTGCAGTCCCCTTCTCTCTCTCTGTGCAATTGCAGTTCTTGGACTATAATGAAACATTTCCCTTCCTTTTACAAACTTTTATTGATTGATATTTCCCTTCTTGCCAGTTGCTGCCTTAGCTTCCTGGCACTTCAAATGCTGAGCTTCTTTAGTTTCTATATATCTTGATGGATGTATTCTGTCCTTTGCTGTTGGCGACAAGGCTAGACTTCTTTGGTCCTTTCAGCATACAAATGTCCTCAAGGAGCAATGCAAAAAGCAAACAAGAGTCGACCATCAGTCCCATAATTAATAAGGCATTTGAGAATGAAATTATTTTCAGACTCAGGTTTCAGCATGTGGAGTCTGAAACAGGGCAGCCACTGAGAATGAACTTAGAGAACTTAGCAACAATCCTCATGAACAAACCAAGTTCCAGGAAATTATAATTTAACACTGAAATGCAACTTACATAGAGTGTTGCGATGACTCTAGCATAACAAAGTGGAACAAACTGATTAAAGTTGTATAACATTTTTTTCTTTGCAACAGATTTTGCATGTTATTATGTTTCTTTCAGCAATGTATTGATTATACCAAGATGAAGCATTTGAAAGTCTATAATACTGTTTTGTGCATGGGTAGGAAATATTGAAGGGGAGATAGGGAATTATGCTGTAAATGTGTTTATATCTGGTGGGAACTCTCAGTGTAAATTCTACACACTACAAAAAATTTCATAGTATGAACTGTTGCTCATATGTGTTCCCTCATTTGTATAGGGATTTGAAGAATGACGAAGTGGGAATTGATCAATGAGTTGGAGGTTGAGGACCCAGAAGGGATGATAGAGTTTTCAGCGGAAGATTTGACATGGACAGAAGTAGCAGGAGACCAAGTCGCAATTATTCCATATTGTCGACTTGAGGATTTTATAAGGGGAGAGCAAATGAGGGAACCCGCACCTACTCAATTTGTTGCTAAAATTCGAAAAATTAAAGATGTGAAGGATATCAAGAGGACAAATTATTCAACATATCTAGAATATGTTGTGTGAGTCTCTCTCTTTCTCTCTCTCTATCTATATTAAATTTTGATTTTAAGTTCACTATGTCAAACATGCATAAATATTTTATTTAATTTTTGGTGAATTGCTGATCGCAGATATAGGTGTGCCTATGGTCCAAATCGTGTACAATCCAGCGATGTGGCTGAACCTGGATCCACAACTAAGAAACGTCTTCCACGTCACAGCATCAAAGTTGGTTGTCAGTGTCACTTTATTATGCGACGACTTGCTATTAGACCAAATGATGCCGTTCTAATATATACAGCATGCAGACATATTGATGACAAAAATGTGGTTTGTCATGGAAATGAGGCAAATGACATGCCCAAGAAATTCAATTTTGCGCCGCATTTAACACAGCATATACGAACTATTGTTGAAGATTTGGTTCGTGATGGTTTTAATGCTACGATGATTTGGGAAAAATTTATCTTTGATTTAAGGTATGGATCTGGTGAGCTTTTCACAGGGGCACCTCGAGATTCTTTCATGACAAGAAAGGATGTGTCAAACATGTACAATAATATCAAGAGGCTAGAGTATGTGAAGCATGAAAATGATCCAATGAGTGTGGATTGTTGGGTTAGTGAGTGCCCAGAGAGCTTTTTCTTCTACCAACAACAAGATGTTGTTAAAAACATTCCTTTCATTATAGGCATACAAACTAAGTGGATGCTTTCAATGATGGTGAGATACTCACACAACAACATGTTATCAATGGACTCCACTTTTAGCACTAACAAATATGGGGTAAATATATTTACCAAAACTTCATTTATTCTACTTTATTTCAATGTCGTCCTCTTATATGCTTATAATCTTGTTTTCTTATTGTAATGCAGTATCAACTGTACACCATAATGGCTTTTGATGATCATCACAATGGGATTCCAGTGGCATGGGTAATATCATCACGGAATGGTACTCCTGATATTTGTAAATGGATGTCGCAATTATTTGCAAATGGGAAAAAGGAAAACCCAGATTGGCATGTCCGAGCTGTCATCACAGATGATGCAGCAGCGGAAATCGAGGCATTAAGGTGAACCAGTTTTTTATTTTTAGAATAGTTAAAAAGTAATAATGTTCAAGGATATTCTCTTATAATGTTATATTATTTCAGGTCTTGCACAAACTGTACACTATTGTTGTGTGTATGGCATGTCCGTAGAGCCTGGTTGAAAAATGTTGGAACGAAAGTCAGGGGAAAGGAAAATAAAGTCCGTATCTTCGTGCTCTGGGATTAATCATGCATTCGTGTGAAGGTGAATGATGCATCTGTGCAACATGAAATTCAAAGTTTTTTGATGAATTCAAAGAAGAAACAGTGTTTTTGGATTATTTTGCAACCAACTGGTTAAACAACAACAAGCTATGTAAGTTTCCTAAGGTTGCATTTTATCAATTTATTTTGTAATTCACAATTTCCTATTGTTTTTTCGCATCTAATATATGTTTTTTTTTCAGATATGTGGGCAAAAGCATATAGGGACTTCCCACATTCCAACCAGGATACTAATAATGCTATCGAATCTTATCACCGGTATCTAAAGCAAAGGTACCTCTGTGAGAAGAATAATGCGTCCCATAGAAGGGTGGATTGGCTGTTGCACCTTTTATTAAAAAAGGTTGAGTTGTATTACATTCACATGCAACGTCTAAAAAATGCTGGTTTTGTCCGAGCTTCAAAAATTGAGCAACAAATAAATTTAAGTAAGTTCAAAGCAAAGAATATCCCAGATGAAGATTGTATGGCTGATGGAAACAGGGAAAGTGAGTATTTGGTTCGTAGCCAAACTACGGCAACTCGTGATACATGGTATCATGTCATCTATAAAGGGCAGAACCTGCACTTTTGTAATTGCAAATGGGCCCTAAATGGCAATATTTGCAAGCATATTCTAAAAGTTGAGATGGTAGTGACTAGTAAGGTTTCAAGTGGCAATGAATTGCCTAATGTCTATAGGTCTATTATAGAAAGACCTGGATATTTACTTGATTTAAATGAATCGTTTGTAATGAGCCCAGAAATTGAAATGAGCCTTCCGGCTTCTCCTTCCACTGATCCAACCATGGTAAGGCAAGATAGCGCCCTAACAATCGATGAGGAAATTGAACTTGTGATGTCATCAACTCATAAGATATTGAGGGGTTTATTACAAATAACACCCAAATCTTTGGAGCAGGCATATGCACTAAATGAATTGGTAAAAAATGTCAGCGAAGAGTACAATAATAAGAAATTTGATGTTCTAACTCCATCCAAGGTCACTACCAAGAGGCGACATAGTTTCTTGAGCCCAACAAAAAAGGGGGGCAAAGTGTTCCTTGCGTTGAAATCAAGAAAATGTGGACCACAGTTTCTAAAGTTGGACGGTGTCGTGGAAGGAAAAGAAGCCTGAATGAACAATTGGAGATTTCTTCTACAAAAGAAATCAAGGTGGACCACACATCTAGAAGGGTACAAGGTTCTATTCTGCAAAATACTGGTATGGAAATATTAATTGATCTACCATTTATTGTGAAATTCAAAACTTTAAGATAAGGCTAAACTTATACTCTAGATGAAATTCTGGATTGAAAACTTTAAGGTAAGGCTAAACTTGTACTCTATGGATGAAATTCTGGATTGTCAACTTGAAAGTGAGGATAAGCATCTACTTAATAGATAAAATTTTGGTTTCACATAAACTTATGTGAATGATCAGTAGCCCCTTGTGCAGATTCTGGAACCGGCATACCAGATAAGAATGTTACCCTTGAAACTGCCATAAGGGATTTCTCAGGCAAATTGGAAGGATCTATTTGTGAGGAAAACAAGGAGGCAGAGATTTTCCAAAGCTTCACTTCCCATACCTGCCATTGTAAATTTAGAATTCAGTTCTTTGATAGTAATAGCTCAGTTCTTTGACAATACTACTATTAGCCCTTAATGATACTTGCATCCGCAATGGAGGAGGAAAAAGATATTGGTTATTGAATTAACCATAAACAACAAATCATGACAGATAAAAAGAGATCATCTAAACTATAGATGATTTAAAATGGTTAGTTTAGTTGAGGATACTGGACTTTCCAATAGAAAATAAGCTTTACAAATATTTATATAGGACAAGGATGTGACTTTTCATCTCTACTATTCATCTTGCAGGCAGTCTCGCTGATGATATCAAAGGATTTGCAGAATTTTGCAGTGGCACTAATCCTTTGACATGAGGAACTGTACCCTTGATTTGACAGGAAATATTTGAAGCTTTGCTGATTGAGAGCTTCAAAGTCTATTCATGGTTCCTCCAATACGAAGAACCACCTGTAGGCATAAAAAATGGAGTGCAGCGTGAAATCAACATGATCAAAATCCCTGGAAACAAGCTACAATCTCAGTAAACAGTTTAATACAGGAACTCCAGAAATATCATAAAACAAACAGCTATATTGAAGGGAAAATCATATGCAATTACAGATGTAAAGAAGTTTTTCTTGATAACCTTTTTTACTTCTACGATGAAATATGTTTTTTCAACTTCATCTAGTGCCCTAAGCTCATATGGAGTTTTATCATTTAAATATTTTATCATTTCTTTTGTTGTTAGGACTTTGTTTTCCAACTCATTATTAATTATTTTGATGACTGTATATGACTTTGAGATATATGACTGTATATGACTGTATTTTGATGACTGTATATGACTTTATATGACTGTATATGACTGTATTTTGATGACTGTATATGACTTTTGATGACTGTATATGACTTTTGATGACTGTATATGACTGTATATGACTGTATTTTGATGACTGTATATGACTTTGTTTTCCAACTCATTATTAATTAGTTTTGTTTCTTTCATTTTATGAATTGAGATGCCTTTCTTTGATATTAAATTGTACTTTTGCCTCTACTAGAGTGCCCATGTTTCCTCAATTCTATTTCAAATAATCTAAGATCTGATAATGCTTTGGACATTTGTTCTACAAGATCCTAAGTATATATGGCATTTGAAGTGGAAGCAACACAGACATGAGCCTTCTGAGATAGTTCTAAATGCTAAATCTTCTCTTGCAGATATTCAATTTCATTGTTTCTTCATATAAACTCTTATAGCAGTTGCGCCTTTTCTTTTTCTACTTGTAAAAGTTTTGTTGTTTGTACATGTTCAATTCCTAGGATTTTCAACTTTTTCCTCAAGGACTGCATTTTTGTTTATGTGTTTTGAAGGAGAATATTGATAGCCTTTATGTTAATTGGATTCACTCCCATATTCATTGTTAACTTCTTATATTCTTGTTTTTTTTCTTTTTTGTACAGCTGAAGCTCCTCCTGGTGCTTTGTTATTGCGTGAGGAGATCAAGGATCAACAGACCTTGGCTCAATCTACAGTTGCAATAGTTGCTCAATCTACAGGACTAGTATCTCTGTCTCAATCTACTGGGTTACATGTTCCTCTATCTATGAGTTCACAGTCAGCCAACAATATAAATTTTCAAACGCCTTTGCAAGGAGTCAAACAGAGTGAGTTGAAATCAGCTTCATCAATTGCTAAATCCAGTGAAGTCAATCTGGCAGGTGCAAAATTTACCTCAAATGTATCCCAGTCAAAATTGCTTGAGATTGTCTCCAGAAGTAACCGACTTATGCAATGGGCATCTGCCAAACCAGCTGAACATGTGCAACCTGTTTCAAGTGTCCAGACGACAACTTCTGGCAGCACTGGTTTTGATAGAAGGTTGGATGGTAATTCCAATTGTGTGGCCAGGGAACCATATGGTGATACAAAACTATCAGGCATTTCTAGTAGTGTTCCTCAATTTATTCAACAGCAGGCACCCATGGACATGCCTCTGTATATGCGTTCACAGCTGAGCTGGATGCATCCTCAGAATCTGTCATCTCATGCCACTTCTCAGGGAGGTGTAAACTCGATGTTAGAATTGCCGAATTCAACCACACAGAGTCCTTTTAATTGCAGGCAGATACCAATGGGAGTTGATACATCCCAATCTCAAAAACAACTATGGAAGTCTTTACCTTCAAAACAGCCTTCTCAACAGACATCTGAATTTTCAAATTCGATTCCACCAGATTTGAATGTAGAAAAACAGTCTCCAAGGTCTCCAGTTAGGCAGTCTTCTGGAATGCTGGTTGATTCACAGCCTGATTTGGCCCTCCAGCTTTGATTTATTGAGCATTTAAAAGGTTGACAGGGAACATAATTATGTGTGAATCTCTTGGGACAGTTTTGAATAACTTGAACTTCTTAGTGGTTGGTGAAATTTGTTGGCTAGTTAGGGCATTGAAACTGGTTTCCTTCTATTTGTATTTAGCTATGCTTGTGGTTCCTTTGCAGGCAAACCAACTTGGTCTTTGTAATATCAAAAGCTCTGCATTTTTGCGACCATTGAAACAGTTCTGTTAATATTATTAAGGGAAAAATTCATGAACTCTTAATTATTTCAAATTCTGAGTTTTTCTTGTTTTCATTAATTATACACAATTCCCACTTGGTCCTGAACTTTGGCTGCTGATGACCTGTGATTCTCCAAGCAAGTTTCTAGGAGTACTGCACTGTTTCTAGTCTATTCTGTCAGCATTGTCGTCAAATCTATATCAAACCTCTTTTTCCATCCATATTTTCAGGCCTTAAAAGAAGTGTGGATTGATAGCACAGCATAATTCAGGTGGAGATTGAGAGGCACAGAAATGTCTAAAATATAGCATTTGAAGCTGTCAAGGCAGACAATATATTACAAAACCTAATAAACTCTGGAATTGTTGATAAGGAAGTAATTTTGTAATTATTGAGGAAGATAATGCTTCCTTGACAGTACCCTCATGCTATGAAACTCTCGGTAGGCACAACCATCAGCAATATAAACTACAATCCAGCACTGTAAAATGATTGGCATCATTAATCTCTTGGTTGACTAGAAAGTCTATGCATCTCTGCATATGATGTTGCAGGAAACAACTTAACGATACCAGTGTCATATTGGTGTGATAAGAACTAGTGTATTATGGCAACTCTGACATTCTATTGGAAGTCTGAATCACTGTAACAGAATTTTTGCAAGGTTCCAGAATGACCAAAGAAATTGTGCTTCCCAATGCTATATGAAATGAGGACAGTGGGATCTTTGAAACATTCAGAGGCATACAAAGTGAACGGGCTTCCCATTGTTGTGCATCAATGGACATGATTATCACAGCTCGTTTAACCATTTATGTCATATTGGTTCTTCCAGAGACCCTGAAAACCCTTGGGACATGGTCGAATATAAAATTGTCATAGATCCAAACAGAACCATGATTAAAGTTCTGAATTTCAGTTGAACTGACACACAGTAAATGGCTGATTCACGTTGATGAAAAACTCACCTGTTCTTGAATCATTTCAATTTTCACTATATGTGACATTTGGTTATTCCCTGGGTACTAATATTTCTCGTTGTATGGAGGGAATAGAAATCCCATCTAATTAAAATAACTGAATGGAACGCAAAAGGAAGAAGCATCAGTCAGTTTCTCAAAACAAATTGTTGGAAGCACATTGGAGGAGATTTCAAGAGGGTGTGCTCCATTAAGGAAAACTGTTGAATGGAACATCAGTTTGAGATGACGGTATACACATTAAATCAGAGATCAGTTTCAATGGTAGACATGAACAGCACCAATCTGTTGTCAATTTTCGGTAACACTGGTTTTCCTATCAATTGAGTGGCCAGTTTCTGCAAATTAATAATCACTTAATTTACAGATTAAATTGAAATGATGATTTTTCAAAAGTGAGTACAATTTCTAGGTGAGGCCTAAGATCAAATCTAGGGATTGCCATTATAATTGCAAGGGTATATTCAATAGCCAAATATACCAGGAATTTTTTATTTAGCAAGATTTGAGACTCCACGACAGTGGGGGAGCCTACTCTTTGAGCCTTATCACAAGGAGCTAAAGATACCCCTGTGTGATTTGAAACCGGGTGGAGAGGATAACATCCCATTGTGCCAACCACTGAAAAGAGGATTTGAAATTTTGAAACTGGATAAAGGGGACAATATATCCCATTGTGTCAACCACTAGATCGTCCCATCAAGAAAAAACAAACTCGTCCCATGAAGAGAAAACAAATCCAAATTTTTAAGCATGTTTTGAAGACATAAATTTTTAAGCATGTTTTGAAGACATAAAAGGTTCATGGTAACTGATTTGGTTTGGCAGGATATGATAAAAGAGGCATGCAATTGAAGAGATTAAAAACTCAACAGCAGGCATTAAGTTTTATTTTGTGAAACAATACTTTATCTTTTAGTTAACGAGAGAGCAAAAGAATAAGAAAGGTCATTTGGGTTGTTATCCTGCCCCTGAAGATAAGTGAGAGATCAGAATGTGAGGGCAGGTGACTGAGACTCCTGGTTAAGATATTCTAGCCAAAAGCAAAAGGAAAAATTCTCGAGAGAATTCACACTAACAGTAATGTAAGTTATTATCACCAATCAGAATCATAATGTTCATATTGTTGCAGGATAAACTTAATTGGAATTAATTTTGAATAAAAACCACCAAAAGCACAGACAACCCAGATAATGTATAATTGCCCCTTTACTATACTTGTATGGTAAAATTGTGCAGTGCATATATTACTACAACAGGGGCAGTAAACTGTCCCTTCCCGAGTGGTAGAGGTCCACTTATCATCAAAGATATGAAATGTAAATGTTTCTCCAAGTACTGATCTGTTATAGATGCCAGGATCACCACCAGCAATGCTCTGATTATATTGCTGTGTATGCTCGGATTAGTTTCTCCAAGTACTGATCTGTTATAGATGCCAGGATCACCACCAGCAATGCTCTGATTATATTGCTGTGTATGCTCGGATGCTGTGTATTGCTGTGTATGCTCGGATTAAGCATAATCAATCTCCCCCCCAATGACATCCATTTATGTTTCCAACTATCTAATTTATATTTAAACTTGCCAATTAACCATTCCCATTTCTTAATTTTGAATCCACACAGTTTTAAAATGAATCCCAAGTAGTTGAAACCATCATCTATATGGTTGGAAGATATCCCAAAAAGCTACCTTATTTCCTCCAATACTGATTCATCTTTTCCATTATGTATTAATTTTGACTTTGTTTCATTGATTAACAGTTCAGAGGTATCCCCAAATATCTTAATTCTTTTATGAAAGATGGACCATTCAGCAATAGAAATCTATCCCCCAAATAAAATATCATCTACGAACATAAGATGTGTTACCTATAGGTAATTGGAAACTCTGACCCCTTTGATGTGGCCTGTGTCCCATGAATCCTTCAATTTCCTGCTTAATGTGTCTATTTGCAGAAGGAATAGTAAGGGTGACAATGCATATGCCTGTCTCAACCCCTTATAGGCTGAGAAGAACTTAGAAGGTAAACCATTGATAACCACAACAAAATGTGTAGATTTAATACATCCCATGATCCATTTTGAGTTATGTCTACTCATACCCATTTTGATCAACATTAATAACAAAAATTATCAATCAATGAAGTCATAGGCTTTAACCAAATCCAAAGTAGACATGATTTATGATCTCTATATTTAATTGAATGGATCATCTCCTGTGCTATTCCAATGGTGTCTTGTATCTTCCTTCCTTCCATAAATTAAAATTGTTCTTGAGTAATAAAATTCGATAAAATCAATTTAACTCTTCTGGAAATCAATTTATATATCACTTTATAAACCCATTTACAAAGGGATATGGGCCTAAAATCAACAAAATTCTACAGATTCTTCTTCTTAGGAATCAATACAATAAACTTGCCATTTATGGCCCCCAAGATATATCCCATGTCATTATCTCTATATATGTAATTATCAGGAACAACCTCAATTCAGTGGAGCTGGTGGAATAATTTTCTTTAAGAGGTGCTTATTTTTTCAGTCTAAAGCCGGTCTAGAGAAAGAACTAACCATTAACAAATTTCAGAGTTCAATTAACAAATTTTCAAAGCTCGTGACCTTAAAGTTGACTCTCTTTCTTGCTGATGGAAAAATGTGTAAACAACATCCAAATTTATGTGATTCATAAATGGTAATAAACTAGATGAAGAGTGCATGCACTATGGAAAGACAAATGTTAAGATCGATTTTGAGGAAGTCTAGTTCATCACAAAACAATTTTACCATATTTTTTCAACATGTGTAACAGGAAAAGGATTGAGATGACAGATGGTCTTTCCAAAACTGTTAAAGATCCATTTTAAGTCGAGTTCATCACAACCAATCTCTTTTCAACATGAGTACAGGGAAAGGATTGAGATGGCAGATGGTCTTTCCATAACTACTTTCTGGTTGATTCATGGTCGTTGGCACATTATTCAAGAGAATTAATACTTACATGTTCCAAGTCATCAGCATTCTAAGTTTATATGTAGGTGTAAGGATTCCAACTTCTCGTGTCAAGCAACAAGTTGAAGGAAATAAATATGTGGTGAGTGCATATAGTATGGAAAGCAAGGAAAAGAAAGGATACATTACCTAGAATTGCTTGTGTGTTGCAAACCCTACTCAACAAAAATGCTTCAAATGAAGGAAATCAGATTGCTTGTGCAGATAGTTGTGTTGTTTTATGGAGCAGCTGCAAGTATGTGGATGGAATTAACAGGTGTAGATAACAAGGTAACTATGAGCCTTTGGTACCCTCCAAGTATTAATAGGCAATCATGAATGATGCTTGAAGAAGATTGTGCATACATATTATTAAGCTGAGGAGTTATAATTCCATGTCCAATAGTAGTCTAGTCAAGTTTGAAAAATATTAAATGGACATAATTAAAACCAATCAAACATTCACATATTCATATGCACTGAAAGCAATGATCCACACATTTGCCAACTTGTGGATGGCCTTCAGAATCACCAGTAGGTTAAGAATAATTAGTTCACCTCAAATATAATGTACATAATTGGAAACATGAATTCAGTTATAACATGATTGGACATCCAAGGTGAATGATATTACAAAACCAAAAAAAAGTACATTAACGAGTACTTTACTGAAAGAACCACGGTATCAGAATCCCAATAAAAATGACAACCATGGTGTATACACATAGTCGAGACCTATATTGATGCTGATCAATGTTTGCCAATGGAATGAACGATGATCCTGAATCATCTCTGGCACCTGCATCTACACTTGAGATTGCTCCAACCATTAGATCAGAAGAGATTTTATGGATCTTCGCAACGTGCTTTATCGAAAAAGAATTAAATCGAGCACTCCAGATTTTTGCCTCTCTGTAGAGGGGCCTCAAATTGTCTGCGCGAACATTGTAGATGCCTTCCATGTGATTGCAGATTAATTCTGAGTTTGTCAGCACTGTTATGTTATTCACCCCATTGTGTTTTGCCTCTTTTAAACCTGCAACGAGTGTAATGTAGTATGCTTCGTTATTGGTTGTCTTTCCCTGCACTTCCCATATTCTATAAATCACATGATTTTTTGCCCCATTGTGAAGGACAATTTTTAAAGATGCTGGACCCGGATTGGGGCGGCATGATACTTCAATGCATAGTGTCCACTTTTCCACCATTCCGTGGGCTTAGAAGCACTGCATAGTGACAACAACAAAATAGATTCATGTTAGAATACTTTAACATGACAAAATATCCTGATTGAAATTGATTATTTTTATGCTGCCTCAAGTCTGAATGCACATCCTTGAAAAATAACAGAAAATACCATATCAGTGATAAGACTTAGAGGATGCACATCCTCAGCATCAGCAAGTGTCAGAGGATGAGTCCTCTACCACAATTTGGCTTGACAGCTCTTCAGGTTAATTTTGTTTGGTTTATCCTTCGGTAGATTAACTAAAAATTAGTTAATGGTTTGTTTGTGTTGTTGTAAAACTTTGAGAAAACCCATACGAAACAGAGAAGTAGAGCAACAGATCTCCCGCCCGAGAAAAACAAAGATCAAACAAAGATCTCACCCTTCAAAACTTCTAACAGAGATATCACCATTCAAGACTTCTGCAGTGGAGAGCCCTACTCATACCCACCTTTCAGACACCCTACTGGTTTGAAGTTTGAGGAGGTAGGAAGATGAGCAGCACAGCATTAGCAATGAGCAATGTGAAGGCATAGTAATACCCATGTAACAAGATTTTAAAAATCTATCAACATGGCATGTTGCATTTGCACATCAGTGGAAACTTTCATAACTAATTATGAGCAGCATTTCAGAGTAACAACCTCCATATGAGAGGTCAAAGAATATGGCAAGCTGTGATGGAAGATCTTTTGGCACAGGGGATGAACAAAGCCAATCAGGTAAGCTCTACTAGTTTTCTCTGATGCATATTCATATATCAGAAAAGTGTTGAAACTTGGAAGCCATGAAAATGGAATGTGATCTATGAATTGATTTTTTGCAGGCCATTCTTACTGGTTGCTCAGCAGGTGGCCTGGCTACATTTATTCATTGCGATGATTTTCATGATCTTCTGCCCAAGGGTGCCATAGTCAAGTGCATGCCAGACGCTGGATTTTTACTGGATTCGTATGTCCTCAATAACATCCTATTTGATATCATGCACACCCATGCTTTATTTCTATTCTAAATTTTATGCACATTTTGATAGATGTCATAAATTTCATGATGCAGGAAGGACGTGTCACAACAAAAACAATTTAGATTTTACAGTAATCAGATCATCACATTTCATGTATATATCTGACTCTGATATTTCCTTAAGTTCATTAAAGGATTTTTTTTGCTTTCTTCATATCTATTTTTCATTCTCATTGTATTGTTAAATTTGATATTTTATTGTAGGGATCTTTAAAACATTTTCCAGGGGCTTGCACTTCAAAAATGAATCCTCCAACTCTGGTACTATGATGTTCATATAAAGTTACTGTCACTTGAAATTATGTTATAATTGCACTTCCCTCTAAGAGTTGTTACTAACATTGGATGATACAAAATGGCAGTGCTTCTTTCCACAATACCTCTTACAGATCATCAAAACACCACTTTTGGTTGTTAATTCTGCATATGATCCATTACAGGATAGATACAATTTGTTCTGTCACTCATACTTATTTTCTCTGTAGAATATAACATATTGAATAATACTGGATATGTTTTCAAGGCTGGTATTTTGTTTCTACAGATTGGAAATATTTTGGTACCTGTTTCAGCAGATCCAACTAATAGTTGGCAGAACTGCAAGAGGAGTATTTCGAACTGCGGTCCATCGCAATTGAAAATAATGGAAGGTTGAATTTTAAGCAATATACAAGTCCCTTGTTTCTAGCAACATCATGCATTTGACCATGCAATTTCAAATTCTGTTAAGAACTTAACTACACAAGATTGAAGATTGAAGAATTATTGTTTCAACAATATTTTGCACAGGGTTGAGGAATGATATGATCAATGCACTGACACCAGAGTCCAAATCAACTACAGAAGCTTAACCCACAGCTGCTTAACCCGCAGCTTAAGTAATTTATAATCTGTAATTTATAATCAAATGTCCAAAGTCAGAGAAAAAGAAGCTGCCTTGTCAACATACAAATGTTGAACCGACAACCCCACCAGGTTAGGAAAATTGGATGCAGCAATGCATATACTTAACAAACATTGCAACCAAACAACGAAGTAAATAGTCACAGGATCTTCGAGACATAGTCTCCACCATTTTAAATCTATTTGACTGCCCACAGAAGCTTAACCCACAGCTGCTTAACCCGCAGCTTAAGTAATTTATAATCTGTAATTTATAATCAAATGTCCAAAGTCAGAAATACCTGAACTCGGATGCAGCGGATGGTTGCAGCGGATGCGCAGAGCAGTCTTAGAGCACGTTGCAGAGGGTTCGCGAAGCAGGATGCAGCGGTTGTTAGCAACGGATGCGCAGAGCAGGTTGCAGAGCAGGTTGCAAATCAATTTTAATGAAATGGGCGCGAGGGAAGGCGAGTTTCATTTGAAAATGGATCCGTGCGCTGACGTGGATAGCGGGAGGCGGGCGGGCAATCGTGTGGTGGGTCCCGGGTATGTCGCCGGAGAATACAATGTCGCCGGCCGGAGTCATGTATCCATCTTATGCCATCCGCTGCCCATACATAGCTGGCAAGGGCATTAATGGCACAATATATGGCTGGTTAGCCCTTGCCCTGATCAGATGGTTGACATAGGATGCGATATGTGGAGTTTTAACAAAGGCGGGCCCGATACATTAAGAGTTAATTTAATCATATCGGGAGCGGCGGGATTTGGGTTGTAAGGTTATTAATTAACCATGAGGGTTAATTAATCCCGTTTTGTGCCGTAGGGAGTTAAGGTTCTTAATGAATAATGGATTAATTCATTAATCCTATTTTAAACGTTGATTATGGTTGTATTCAACCGAGGGCGGGGTATATAACAATTTGGGGATATTTAATATATTAAATAATACGGGAAAGGGAAAATATTGTAAGGGATTTATACAATATAAGTTAAAATTTAATATGAAAATAAAACGAAAGCACTAGGTATAAAAAACATTTGACATGTGTAGTTAAACTTAGGCTTAGGATGAAAAGTGTTTATATGAGAAATATTTTCAATTTTCCTAAGTAAAATAGGATTTTACTTAGGAAAAGAATTATGAAGGTGAATGAGTGTTCTTATGAATAGTTTTAAGTGCTTTAGGCTTTACAAACTATTAGGCCGAAGGTTCGATCCCTCCAGAAGTCAAAGAAATGCTCTGAGCCCCTCTAATTTAGCAAATGCCTTAGTACTTAGGGGAAATTAGTGAGAATTTAGGGAAAAATGAAGGGGGGGGGAAGTTAAGTATTTGACCTTGCTTAGCTTGAAATGCTTTCGGTGTAAAGTCTGCCTTGTACTTGCGATGAAAGTAAAGATTAACACATTTAGAGTCATTATTCATCACATGTAATTCTACAACATCATCTACCTACCCTACCTACTTTAACCTAGCATTTTTTCTTCTTTATTTGGGTGCACTTAGACTGGAAAACCCTTATCACACTTTCTTTTCTTTTACATGTAGATATCTATCTAAGTCTAACCTTATTATATCCAAGGGCTCAGATTAAATTGTTGAGCTTCTTTTATTCACTCTACCTATCTACTTATCTACCAAGTTTAAACAGTTTTATCAGATTTTATTCTCTATCTCTAAAGCATGAAATTCAAATATGAACTTGCCAAGCTTAAGCTGTGTGACTGTTCATCAATTGTGGCATAAGTTAACAAGCTGCACACAATTGTTTATTTGTAGAAGAGTAAGTACAAGAGTAAAAAGTAGTGGCATTTAGACTTGCACACTTTCCTTGGTCTCTCTTTTGGTGGGGTTCTTTTTCTTTTTCTTTTTTTTTTGACCATCTTATTCTTTTTACCCTTTGATTTTTCTTTTAGGGTATACCCTCTTTACATTTTTAAAATTTTTAGATTTTTTTGAAAATATGGAAAACCTTTGCAACAAGTAAAGGTATGAACATATTACATAGATCATCTAGTCAATCATGATATATGACACCTATTGATATAGTAGCATAACAAAATCCATCCCACAACATCATAACATTATTCAATTTTACAACATTATTCAACAACATATGCAATTATATAGAAATAACAATATCATTGTGAATGTAGCAGAACGTAAAGGAACAATAGAAGAAAAGAATTCACACATAGAGACACCTGGCTTGGTCAGAAACTAGGGAAAAACCCCACAAGGGGGAAACCCTTCCAAATTATTCTTCTTATTAGATTGTCTTTGAATGTTTAAGCAAAGATAGTACAATGATCCCTATCTTCATCCACAAAAATACCTAGAAAAATCAACTAAACAATATCCAAAATATGAACCCAACAATGCTAATAATCAAAAACCTAATTTAGAAGCATCTGTCAACTATCATCAACTGTCAGAACTTACAGTCAACTGTTAAAATCAAACCCTAGGTTCCAACCAGAGAGAGAGAGATAGAGAGAGAGAGAGAGAGAGAGAGAGATGTGTGTGCGTTGAAACCCTCCAACCACACTCATAGGCTTGTGTGCTTGTGGTTGCAACCGAAAATATCTGGTAGCATCCCTACAGCTAAGAACAAAAACCCTATATCTCACGTGCAAGATCTAGACCCTACAATTTCAAACTTGTACAAACCAATCTCCACGAACCACTTCAGACTTGTGCAAGCCAAACCAAAGAAATAACAATGATTGATGATGTCTAAATGAGCATCACTTGACTTGTATTTATATCCATCCAAGGGTTTCCAAATTCCTTTTGGGTGAACTTGTCCTTTTTATACACATGGGGGTTTCCATATTAAAATATATTTTTCCTTATCCAAATTAAATTATTCCAAGGGCTAGTAGGGGTCTTCCTTGATGAGGAAGATTGTTCAAAGGAGGGAATTTTTCCTGGAGCTATCAAAATTAACACTCCCTCTCAGCTAGGGAGAAATTACTGACTGCAACATATGTCCTATCAGAAACTTCTCGTATCGTCTCTCCTCATGTGCTCATCCATGCTGGTTTTCCCATCTGTTCTTATGCTACTCTTCTCTTTTTCTTTGTAACTATGCTCATATGCTAAACACTGAAATCTAAAAGAAGACAAATTTGAAATTGGAGGGGATTCCAAGCTAACCCCTCTATTTATCTGCCAATGGGGAGCCCAATTCTCCTACCCAAAGAATAAACATGAGAGAGCTTATCATTAGGGAGATCTACTCGACTTGGAACCATATTGGGGAGCACATCTCGTCCTAGAATCCAATGAAAATGAGGAAGGTCCTATGGGACACTCTCACCTCATGTTTATGACAGTGGGGAAGGTCCTATGGGACACTCTCGCCCCAAGTCATCTCATAGGAGAGCATATGTCTTCCACCCTATGTCGATAAATAGGAGAGATACAATATCTCATCCATCCTATCGCCTGCTAATATTCCCAACAATGACCCTAAAAATTCATGTGGCAGAACACCTTGCATCACAAACTTGGGTGAGATACCCAACTTACCAAAGGTAATGATCACACACCCCCAATCCCTCTCAACTTTTTGGTCAAACTGGGAGTGACAATCCCAACAAGCCTGGCTTGTGGGTATGATGCAAACTAGGGTATACTCTATTAGAACAAGATAGGGGAGCAACATATTCTACCCTATGGGTAATAGATAGGGATGATACCCTATTATCCAGAGATCCCTCAACCCCAATAGCTCTACATATCAATTTCTTACCTTGGGAGCTCAGACAGGGGGAAAGAGCTAGCCTAGTTTCCTCGATTAGCCCTACTCTCTGTAGATCAGAAACATATCAACGTCATCATATCTAGTATTGGCTTCAACATCTCACTAAATAGCTCAATCAAACTACCTCATATATCATAAAGAGCATCAATCCTTTGATTTTGTTGGGTGTGGAGCTTGATTATCTTCTTTATTTAGAGGTATCACCACATTGGACCCTAGTTCGTAATGTGGAAACAACGCTGCCTATAAAATATACACTGCAGGGGGGGTCCAGGGGGGGCGATGCCCCTAAAGCTAAAAATTGATGTAAAATTTCCTTGTAAAATGTTGTAATTTCATAGTCAATCTGGGTCATTCATTAGGCAGAGATATGACAGTAGAAGTTATGTGTAATTTAGGGATTTTTTTCCATAGAAGGAAACCCCTCGCTATATATGAGGGAATTGTATTGCGTCTATGTAGATTTGTATTCTGAGTGAGAAGAGAGAGGATATTGAGTGAGAGAGAAGAGGGAATTACAACGGATCTGTTGTAGGTTGTATCTCTTCAATTTGTTGGATAATATAAAAGGAAGGACTAGTTGTTTCTCTATGGATGTAGCCCAAATTTGGTGAACCACGTATATCTATGTCTCTCTTGTTTTATGCGTTTTCTATGTTTATATTTCTACAATATTTTATGTGTTCCATTGCTCTGTAATATATAATTTTCTAACAAATTTCCTATTCATGTAGGACATTACATCAAATATTATTTTAAAATAAATACATCTCAAAATGATACCTTATTCTTCCTCCCTCTCATGGAGGTATCAACCACAAGCCTAAGCTTGTCTCATATAGCAGCATTGTCTCAACACAAGGAGATATCTTAGTCCCAAAAATATACGAGATTCTCTGCCAATCATATCCCACTCTTGTTGTCGCAGTATATCATTGTCATATCTAGAACCTACTCAAACAACTCTCCAAAGAGATTCCTCAACCAAACTTCCCCACAACTAGTCATGCTAGCAACAATCTACTCAACCTCAACCATACTTAAAGCTACGAACTTATATTTCATGCTCATCAAAATGTCATGGCATATCTCAAGCTAAAGCAACAACCAGATCATAGATGTTCTCTTTTTGTCAATAATGCTTTCCAACATAGTCAACATTAGTGCATCCATGCAATCATATTTCTCCTATAGTATATCTTTGATCAAGAATGACCATCCCACGTAAATATTTCAAAATGTGCTTGTCAGTAACCCAATGTGTATGAAGTGACTTAGTCATGAATTAACTCAGGTCATTCTCTGAACAACATATATCTAGATGGGTGTTCACAAGGAACATCAATGCCTCAATCAACTGTCGGTTTCTAATTCAGGTTCAACAATATATTTCAATTCCATCAAGGTGTCCAATGATTTTTAATCTCGTAAATAACTTCACGATATATTGTCCTTTTCCAAACTTCATCATGTCGAGATTATTCATATCGAACTTTAGAGGCAAACCCCCTCTTACTTTAATCACTAGAGGCTCATTACCTCTTAAGAATAGATCGCCAGCATATAAAACCAAAATCAAAGGCATACCTTGGACCACTTTTGAAGTATAGGTTCAAATTCCAAGCTTCACTAAGTAACTATCAATGTGGACACGCCAGGCTCGGGAAGCTTGCTTCAAACCATACAATGTTATCTACAAACATAATTCTGACCAAAACCAATAGGTTAAACCTTAAACAAATTAATATTGTGCAATCAAATCAACTAATTAATTTGCTTTATCAATCCTTAAATTTCAAATCAATACTAATATCAAATCCATTAAATTTCCTGCTAGTATCATTGTCAAACTCTTTAGTCTAGGAGCCAAGTAGAGCTCACACCCAAATATCAAGTTATAAAATTATCTATTGACATGTCAACAATTGTCATTAAGCAATATCAAAATTCATCAAGCCATCCACATAATCATAGTATTAATTATTTATGTCCCTAGATGTGAATGCATACACCAAGGATAGGTCGTATAAGTTTCATCTATTCATTGTGAGATCACTGCATACTGAATCATAATTGTTTACATTTTAACTAATGTGCCAAGTGCCAATGATGCAAATACAGAATCAATAATGAATACCAATATTAGTCACTGAAAGTCACTATGCCCTCATAGCACTATTATTTCACATCAAAGAAAAGCATCATTATCAAGTGCCAAATCAAAACCCTAACTTGTTATCATTGTGAATTCAATCAATCCATAAGCTAAAACATATCTTTGAATTGTCAATCATCATGTCAAAATATTAATACTGCTCATCTATATTAAGTCAAGCCAATAAGCCAAATCTTGTCAAACCTTTGCAACTGTGGTCAAATATTGTCATATACTACCTCAAGTGATCAAGTCAGGGTGAACAACATACGGATATGAATATTTCAGTCCCATACAAACACAATATTAACTATGTCATTCACATACTCTATAATAAGTCAAATATTATGTAGATATTAAAAACTTCCCTGCTCCTAGAACTCTCCATCATTTGTTCCGTGTCTGTAGGTCTATCATACTCCTAGTGCACGCATGCATAACATTTTAGCTTTTGTGTCCTATAGGCTCAACTACACCCGTAGGCCTTCTTCTGTGAAGTTGGGAGGCTTATAACTGTACCCTTAAGCCTTTCTCCCAGTAGTTGGGGCTTGGACTAGGAGAAACCTTCTCTGCTCAGTTCAAAACTTTCCAAAACCTTTTCCCACAACATTAAATAATTATTCATGTAAATGATTGTTAGTGATCCGAATTGGATCTATAAAGAACTGTCAAGGGAACCATGGCTGTACTAGGTCAAGGCAGACACCAAAGAATTCAGAACATCGATCAAACACACCTTGAAACCAGTGGCAATGGCAGCCAGCGTGGAATGAAGAGGACCCCAATCGAAGTGCGCTGGCCGAGGCCCATGGAGACTGCGCGGGAGGCGAAATTAGCCCCTGGGAGGCCCAGATTGGGAAACAGAGAAGGTTTTTGATGCACGATTAGCGCTTGCGTGAAAACCCTCAAAATGGAGAAGCCCCAAGCGCATGGTCATGTGGAGAGCTGGAGAACCGTAGGGTAAAAGGCGAAAAGGCTAAAAGCTAAAAGGTGGGACCCACTCCAAAACCGGCGGTATTGATTGGGGGCTCCTTGAACGGTAAGTGGTTTTGGATGAAAGCGGAGCGATTCCACTTAGTGCCCGACACATGGCAAATGGAGGAGAGAGAAAACTTCCACTCATCGCGCACTGAAAGCGGAGCGATTCCACTTAGTGCCCGACGCATGGCAAATGGAGGAGAGAGAAAACCGCCACTCATCGTGCACTAATGGTCAAGCAAGTCAACCGCGCGAAATGAGCGAACGGCATTGGATCTAGGGGGTCTAGATCTAACGATTGACATCGTGCCCGATAGCTAGACCAGATTTAACAAGGGAATAAGCTGTGATCTAGAAGAATTTGAGGTCCCCTTTGATCGCCATGGTGGAGGAAGACTCATTCCACGATGTAACCAAAGAATTGAACCGACAAAGCAGGTTGGCGCAGTTACAAGAGGACATGTGGCCACTCCCTGTGAGCCTGATGATGACACCGAATAGGGAACTCCAAGCGCAGCTGTAGTAGGCGATTCGATGGAGGGAAGAGGAAATGAACAAAAATGGGAACGAATGGCTTTAAAGCCATGAACAGAAGATAGAAAACACTGGGAACACAGAGAGAAAGAACATAGAACAGTAGAAGACAGTAGAGCAAAAGCAGAACGGAAGACAGAGGACCAAGCTAACCAAAGGCAGCATCAAGCACCAGAGAGCTTGAAAGATTCAAGCCATCCTAGAGAGGATCTGTCCGGACTGAGCACCGCATTGGGCTCTCTCCATTGTAGGCCAGAAGGTCATAGAGTTGGTAAGGAAAAGAGTATGTGCACTCTAGTGGCTTGGGGCATCCAAGAACCACCCTGCCAAAAAAATTTCCATTTCAGGAGACTCACATTGAGCTCTTGCGTTGTAATTCTCTGCTTAAGACACAATAAAATAAGGCCACCACTGAGAGCTGGACCGGAGATGTAGCCCTGGAGGATAGGGTGAATCCTCATTAATTTCTTGTGTTCTTGTATTTGCTTACTGTATTTCTTGTTGTCATTCCATTTCAAGTGTCTGTGTATTTGCAATCTAATCAATCCGTTGCTTAAATAACATAGAAACACACACCAGCACATGAGTCTGTAATACCTTTATTCAATAAATCTTTAGTTGAGGTCACTCATAGGGTGATTATCAAATCAAGTGGTATAAGAGCTTTAGGCTGTAAGGTTAAACAAGCTTGTGTTGGTTTAGCTATTGAATGCTCACTAGATCAAAGATTAAATTAGGAGAAGGAGAGTTGGTGGAAACTAATCCTGAAATTGGGAGAGTCTATCCTCAAAAGACAATGTCAGAGGAAGGTTCTGTGGGGCCAAACCCTCAATTCATAGAAATTTTCCTAGCTATAAATTCTATGGTAGAAGAAATGTATAAGTACTTTAGAAAGCATAAGGATGAAGACTGCTCAGGTTCTAAACAAGATAAAGAAGAAGATGAGTCTCACTTCCGTGACCACTCCAAAGGAAACAGGAAAGAGGAAAGCTTTCTCACACCTCCTAATAGCCCTGTGCATAACAATAAAGCATCTTTGATCAAGCTAGATGTTAAATTTGACTTGCCTATATATGATGGAGAGCTAAATGTTGAAAAGTTGGACAATTAGATTAGACAAATTGATGTGTATTGCAGAGTATAGAACATAGACTCAGACAAGAGCAAGATTCAGCTGGAAAGCCTACACCTAGGAGGCACTGCCTTGGTTTGGTGGGAAGGTAGAGCTCAAGCTGATATGAAAAGACATGGTAAGACCATCTCTGTCTGGAGTGAATTTGTTTTTGTAATCAAAAAGCAGTTCTATCCATTGGCCTACATGCAACAAGCCATGATGAGTTGGCAAACTCTTCGGTAGTTGAAAGGGAAAAGTGTGCAAGGGTATACTCAAGAATTTAGAAAGAGAGCATTGATGCTGGGTATCTCATTAGACTCACCAAAGACTCTTTTGAAGTACATTGGTGGTCTACACAGCTACATGAGGCATACCATCCTAATGTTTAATCCCACTAGTATAAATGAGGTATTTGTACAAGCTACTCATCTAGAAGTTAGAGGAAAGAATGGAAATCCAGAAGTTGGGGGACCATCCCAACCCACTGCAAGCAAGAGAAAGGAGAAAAGAAAGCAAAAGTGGAAAGCAAGGAAGGCTAACACTACACAGAAAAGAAAAGCTTCATGCACTCATTGTAAAAAGGATGGGCATGATGATGAACAATGTTGGATTCTGCATCTAGAGCTGAGACCTAAGAAGTCTGAGGGAAAGAAGAAGAAGACTGTTGCAGCTATTCAGAAAGACTTGGGGTCAGACTCAAGAGATGAAACAACTATTGAAGCCACAGGTATAAAAGGTAAGAATTCTGAAGCATCTACTAGCAATTCAGCTCAATCTGTTATTGATGAAGAAAATGAGAGAAAAATACATGATCTTTTCCATATTCGAGTTGTTTCCAAAAATCAAAAGATTGATACTTTGTTTGATAGTGGCTCACAAGTAAATTTTATTTCTGAAGCAATTGTAAAGAAATTGGGATTAGCAACTACACCTCATAAGAAACCATACCCATTAGGATGGTTGAATGATAAAGCACAGTTACAAGTGACTAGACAGTGCAAACTCAAGTTTTCTTTTGGGTCAGCATTTGTAGATGAGGTGGAGTTAGACATAATTCCTTTGGATATATGTGGAATTGTTTTAGGAAGTCCATACTTGTATGATAGGAAGGCTATTTTCTATAGAGATGAGAACAAGTATCTGCTTGTTAAAGATGGAATCTAATAGTTTGTAAGAGCTCACAAGCTCAAGAACAATTATACTATCATAAACTCAGGGCAGATGAAAAGAATGATAAATTCATGCAAACAATTCTCACTGATGGTTGTAAAGGAAAAGAAACCTGATAAAACCAATGTATTTGAGGGCTGTAATGTTGAACAACAAGTTGATATAGAAAAGGTTGTTTCAGAGTATGATGTCTTATTTCAAGAACCTAAAGGTCTGCCACCCAAAAAGGGAATAGTACATGATATTATTTTGTAGCAGGATGTTCCATTGCCTAACATTGGAATGTACAGGTTGTCTGCTTTAGAGAATGCTGAAATCAAGAAGCAAGTGCAGGAGTTGCTCGAGAAAGGGTTCATCAGGCCTAGCACATCACCATGTGGGTCAACAATCATTTTGGTGAGAAAGAAAGATGGCTCGTGGAGAATATGCATTGATTACTGAGCACTGAATAAGATAACAATCAAAAATCGTTATCCCCTTCCTCACATAGATGATCTTTTAGATCAATTGAAAGAAGTTGTTTATTTCACCAAGCTGGATTTGCATTGTGGATAGCATCAGGTCAGCATTGCAGAGAAAGATGCATGGAAGACTGCTTTCAAAACAAAGCAAGGATTGTATGAGTGGCTGGTTATGCCTTTTGGCTTGACCAATGCTCCTGATACTTTCATGAGATTAATGAATGATGTACTCGACCTTTTCTTGATGATTTTGTTATTGTGTACCTGGATGACATTCTGATTTTTAGTAAATGTGGGAAGAACATTTAAATCATGTTAAGCAGACATTAGATGTTTTGAAAAGAGAAAAACTTTACGTTAAACTCTCAAAATGTGAATTTGGCAAAACATCTCTAAACTACTTGGGTCATATAGTAGGGGGAGGTGAATTGAAAATAGATCCCTCTAAAGTGGAAGTCATTGTAAACTGGCCTAAACCCAAGTCTGCTACAGAAGTGAGAAGCTTCTTAGGAGCAGCGCAATATTGGAGGAATTTCATTTCTAACTATTCCTCAATTGCATCTCCCTTACACGCTTTAACAGGATTGAACAAGGTGTTTCAGTGGGGAGGCAAACATCAGAAAGCCTCCGACGCCTTGAAAGAAAAGATTAGTACAACACCTGTATTAGCACTGCCAGATCTACAAAGACCATTTGAGATCTAAACTGATGCCAGTGACTACACCATGCGAGCAGTGTTGACACAGCACAATAAACCCATAACTTATCATACTGAGACTTTTAATCTTACAGTGGTTAACTATCCTACCTATGATAAAGAATTGTATGCATTAGTTCAAAGAGTGAAAAAGTGGAAACATTACTTAATGGGTAAGGAGACAGTAATACATACTGATCATCAACCACTTCAATATTTGCACTCCCAAACTAAATTATAGCAATCAAGACATTACAGATGGATGGGTTTTCTACAATAGTTTCATTTAGTCATCAGGTATAAAAGGGGCATACATAACAAAGTTGTAGACATGTTATCTAGACCCATTATAAATGCATCTACCATACTTAAGCATAATTATGTAATACATGAAAGCTACATTGAACAATATGCTCAGGATATGGACTTTAAAGATGTATATGCAACTTTGAGTCAAGGCAAAAGAGTAGAAGAATTGGATTATCATGTGAAGGACCGACTCTTATATCATTGTGCGAAACTCTACATTCCACAAATTGAGAGAGTAAAGATAATTAGGGAAGCACACACTTCTCTGATATCAGGTCACTTTGGGGTAAGTAAAACAGTTGCACATCTGCAAAGATTTTTTTATTGGCCGAAAATGAATGAGACAGTTTCTAAATATGTAAGAGGGTGTGTTATGTGTGCTAAAAGCAAGCCCAGCAACAGAAAACTAGGCTTGTACACTCCATTTCCAGTTCCTTCTCACCCTTGGGTAAGTGTTTCCATGGATTTTGTTGGAGGACTGCCTAAATCTAGGAAAGGTCATGATTATCTATATGTTGTTGTGGATAGGTTCAGCAAAATGTGTATTTTGATACCTTGTAATAAACAGATTACAGCTGAACAGACTGCAAAACTATTCTTTGAACATGTATGGGTTCATTTTGGATTACCCAGTTCCATTGTATCTGATCGAGACACCCGATTTGTGGGGAAGTTTTGGTTGAGTCTGTGGGAACTGATGGACACCAAACTAAAGAAAAGCACAATTTTTCATCCACAAACAGATGGCCAGATAGAAGTAGTTAACAGAAGAGTGATCCAGTTACTGAGAGGTTATTGCAACAAACATCCTAAGCTTTGGGATGAACACTTGTGTTATGTGCAGCATGCTTACAACAGAGCAAAACACTCTTCTACACAGAGATCTCCTTTTGAGACCTGTTTTGGTTTCACACCAAGGTATCCTTTTGATTTTGTCTTTGGTAAAGATACCATGGTTGATGGACACAGTGATGTGAACAGGGCAACTAGGTTCATTGAACAGATCCAGGAGATCCACCAGATAGTATAGGAACAGTTGGAAAGAGCCAAGCCAAATATAAGGCTAGGCATGACAAGCATCAGATGGAGCATAGTTTTCAATTTGGTGACCAGGTCTGGCTATATATCAGCAAGGACAGAATGCAAGGTGATTGTAAAAAGCTAAAGCCTATCAGGTATGGAACCTTTAGGATACTTGAGAAGATTGGTGAAAATGCTTTTCACCTTGATCTACCAGCTTACATGCACATCTACTCAGTCGTAAATGCAGATTGCTTGAGATTGTTTGAACCTTCAATGATTGAGGACCCTGAAGAGTAGAGTCAATTGCCTTCTATTGATGACCTGCTACCTGAATATCTTAATGAATTGCAGGAAGACACAGTGTTGGAAAGGAAGGTGAGGACGACGCACAGGGGAGATGTGGAGTACCTCAGAGTTGGTCTCAAAGGTTCAAAGTCGAGCAGTACGAAGTGGATTGAGATTGGGCAAGTGAGAAAACAATACCCTCAATTAGTCGATGCTTGAAAACAAACTTTTGGTGGTCCAAAAGCTTTTTCAATGGGAAGGCCATGATCCAAATTAGATCCATAAAGAACTATCAAGGGAACCATGGCTATACCAGGTCGGGACAGACACCAAAGAATTCAGAACAATGATAAAAAACACCTCGAAACCAGTGGCAATGGTAGCCAGCGTGGAACGACGAGGACCCCGGTTAAAGAACGTTGACCGAGGCCCATGGAGACTGCGTGGGAGGCAAAATTAGCCCCTGGGAGGCCCAGATCGGGAAACGGAGGAGGTTTTTGATGCGCAATGGAGAAGCCCCGAGCGCATGGTCGCGTGGAGAGCTAGAGAACCGTAGGGCAAAAGGCGAAAAGGCTAAAACCTAAAAGGCGGGACCCACTCTGAAACCGGTGATATTGATTGGGGGCTCCTTGAACGGTAAGCGGTTTTGGATGAAAGTGGAGCAATTCCACTCAGTGCTCGATTCGTGGTGAGTGGAGGAGAGAGAAAACCGCGCTCATCGTGCACCAATAGTCGAGCAAGTCAATCGCGTGAAATGAGCGGACGACATTGGATCTGGGGGGTCTAGATCTGACGGTTGACATCGCTCGACAGCTAGACTGGATTAAATGAGGGAATAAGCTATGATCTAGAAGAATTTGAGGTCTGCTTTGACCGCCATGGTGGAGGAAGACTCATTCCAAGACGTAACCGTAGAATTGAACTGACGAAGTAGGCTGGTGCAGTTACAGGAGGACATGTGACCACTCCCTGTGAGCCTAATGATGACATCGAACAGGGAACTCCAAGCGCAGCTGCAGTAGGCGATTCGACGGAGGGAAGAGGAACTGAACAGACATGGGAATGAATGGCTTTAAAGCCATGAACAGAAGACAAAAGACATAGGGAACACAGAGAGAAAGAACAGAGAACAACAGAAGATAATAGATCAAAAGAAGAATAGAAGATAGAGGGCCGAGCTGACCAAAGGCAGCATCGAGCATGAGAGAGATTGAAAGATTCAAGCCATCCCAGAGAGGATCTGTCCGGACTAAGCACCACATTGGGATCTCTCCATTGTAGATCAGAAGGTCACAGAGCTGGTAAGGAAAAGAGTCTGTGCACTCTAGTGGCTTGGGGCATCCAAGAACCACCCTGCCAAGAAAATTTTCGTTTCAGGAGACTCACATTGAGCTCCTACATTGTAATTCTCTGCTTAAGACACAATAAAATAAGGCCACCACTGAGATCTGGACCGAAGATGTAGCCCTAGAGGATAGGGTGAACTCCTTATTAATTTCTTGTATTCTTATATTTGCTTACTATATTTCTCTTCTGTCTTTCCATTTCAGGTGTCTGTGTATTTGCAATCTGATTGATCCGTTGCTTAAATAACATAGACACACACACCAGCACATGAGTCTGTAATACCTTTATTCAATAAATCTTTAGCTGAGGTCACTCATAGGGTGATTATCATATCAGTTAGATCGTCAAACTATATCAGATCCTTAGACATATATGCATCATAGTCATAACATATTATCATAAGCTACTTCATCATCACATATGAACATGACATCAAACATTCATCAAGGGTTACCTTCATATAATTAGGGCAACTGACAAGTGTATCATCATACTTCAAGGATCATAATCACTATATCACTTCTAGGGCATCCATTCATATTTACTAAGATTAATAAAAAACAAGGTCAACAAGAAGATCCTAAGTATCCATATTATTGTTACACTTTTATCATTAAGGTTACCATGCTTATCAAAAGTAGTATCAAGTTACAATATATAAAAAAAATAATGCATCTAGGAAACTCATCATGTATAAAGTGTAAAATACTTGCCAAATATCAAGAGCACCAATATATCACACGTGTTAGGAATCAAACTTACTTTCATTTGCATGAGTCATTTATGAAGGTGATATTCTTGACATACCTTAGGGCTTAAATTGCCTTACAATCTTGCAGATAATTCATAACATATAAAAAATACACTATACATACCTCAAAGTATTTAGATACCTTAGCAATTTCTAGCTCTTATTTTCTTCGCAGCTAAAGCACTTGCATATTGTAAAAACTTTGGAGAAACCCTCATCAGGTACTTCACTGGCTCTTGTCTTCTTGCACTAGCTTTCTTTTCCTGCACCTTATATGATTCTCAAGAAGGATATTCTTATCACATCTCATATATAGGTTATAAGTATTCACATACTCAAATATGCATAAAGGAAGTATAAGCAATAATCAAATCAATAAATCCAAACAAGAATAGTATCACAAAGAAATAACATAAATCTAAAAAGGTACTTATTTTTAGCAAGAAGTGATCATCTACTTCTTGAACCAACCTTCAAGATTATTACCATTCATAATCCATATAACAATGTTGCCTTCAATATATCCATAGACTTCATCAATAATCAAGGCCTAATTGAGACTAGCCCAACTAGGGTTATGTTCAATCTGTCACAAATGTTATAACAACTCTTTATTGATCATGCTAGGTTTTCAAGGCTGCAAAACTCAATCCTTTATCTTATCCATGATTTCCTCCAAACCCTAACCTCATGATATCCATAAACCCTAATAACCAAATTACCTAGGGTTTCCTTCAAACCCTAGTATTATTTTAGGTATCCTCCATCTTCTCTTGCTCCCATCAATGGTGTCTTTATAGTGGTGATCTTCAATGACTTTTCTTTTGCCCAACTTTGATACCATGTTGTTTTTTATTAGGGATATATTGTTATTTTCTTTAGATAATATCATTTCTTAATTTACATAATAAATCCACCTCACAACATCAAAACATTATTAAGTTTTACAACATTATTTTGCAAAATATGCTACTATATAGAAATAACAATATCTTCACCAATGCAGTCGAACGTAAAGGAACAATAAAAAAAATCACACAAAGACATCAGGATTGGTCAGAGACCAAGGAAAAACCCCACAAGGGGGAAAACCCTTTCAATTTCTTCTTCTTATTAGATTTTCATTAAATGTTTCAGCAAAGAGAGAGTACAATGATCCATATCTTCAACCACAAAACTACCTAGCAAAATCAATTGAATAATATCCAAAAGATGAATCCAACAATGCTAATAATCAAAACCCTGATTCAAAAGCCTATGGTCAACTATCATCAACTGTCAGAATCTATGGTCAACTGTGGTCAAATGTCAAAATCAAACCCCAGGTCTCAACCGCATGGAGAGAGAGATTTGCATTGTGGTTGAAACCCTCCAACCACACTCATAGGCTTGTGTTCTTATGGTTTCAACTGAAAATTTCCTGTAGCATCCATGTAGCTAAGAACCAAAACCCTAGATCTCACTTGTGAACTTCAGACCCTACAATTTTTTACTTGTACGAACCAACCTTTGCGAACCACTTCAAGCTTATGCTAGCCAAACCAAAGAAAGAAGAATGATTGATGATTTCTAAATGAGGATCACTTGATTTGTATTTATAGCCATCCAAGGGTGTCAAATTTCCTTTTTGGATGGCCTATCCTTTTTGTTCACATGGGGGTTTCCATAATAAAATATATTTTTCCTTATCCAAATTAAATTCTTCCAAGGGCTAATAGGGGTCTTCCTTGATGAGGAATATTGTCCGAAGGAGGGAAGTTTTCCCTGAGCTGCTAAAATTAACATAGAGTAGAAATAATAAGAAAATTGTACAAGCTATTATTTTCCTCGAGGCATCTTAGATACAACTTTAGTCATTAGCATGGCAACTTGCGAACATGAAATGGTTTTCTCATGCTTCGGATGAGATCCATGGAATGGATCACTTTGTTATTGGTATTGTATGCAACATCCATGGAATAATATGTAAGTGGTTCAATTATGTGTCTAGAATATTTGTATATGCCTAAACCAAAACCATTTCCCCTTTATACAATGTGGTTAAATCCATAGGTTCCATCTATTTCTTCCTATGATTTCTACATTCTTGCAACTACATCATACTAAATGCACACCTTCACAAACTTAAATTATCCCTCTTTATTTATGCATACACATATATTTATATATATCAAACTACTCTTTAATCATCCTATAATTATGATCTAAAAACACAATAAGAAAACTAGTGAAACATTTTCATACATGAAGATGCCTATGGAATATGTACAAGGTTTTAGGGATAATTTTGGGAAAAAAGAGTAAATTGGTAAAAAAACAAAGTAAGTTATTTCACAACAAATAGCTCATTTTTGTAGCTCATCATCTCCCCCTTGCTAATTCTAATGCATGTCCTCATGCATCCTCATCTTGTCATTGAAGGAGATCAGTGTGTATATCATTCTACTAGTACAAGGGATGGCCAAATTCTCAAGTATAATAGTATCCCAAAGAATGTTCCAATTCATTCCATTATGTGTGGTAAAAATTATTGGGGCACAAAATAATTTGGAAATGAAACTGTAATCCAATCCATCTGGCTCCAAATTTCAGTATAGTGCTAGTATAATAAGAAACTCAATTGAGAGCTAATCATAAATAGGAATATCCCAAAGGATGCATATGTTGAATTTATTTTGGAATACCAACCTAGATATCTTGAAGAATAAGGAGATCTCTAAAAAATTCAATTCTAACCAACTCTTGGTACTCTAAGACAATGAGCCTTTGATTATGTTGAAATGTAACAATGTTTGAGGGGTCCATTCTAAGCCTATTTAAATCATCCTAGATAGGCCATGTAAGAGGGTATTTCTCCCTAACAACTAGGCTTGTTGTGGCATCCAAAGATCCAAATAAATTGTGATACTTCCTCTAATGAATGAGCTTGGTTATGTAGGACATCAGAGACCTAAGTTGCACATCTACAACAAACAAATTTGGATTCCACGTCGAATATTCTGCTAGAAGAAAATTAAAAAGGTACAAATCAGACAAGAGATTATGATCAGTGCACTCGGCATTAAAGTATACATCTATGAATTCCCAAGGTTGCGTTACCACATGAGGTTGTCTTTCTGAGACCTATTTAATCTAAAAGGTTACCCAACACCCGTGTAAATATATTGTTTACATCCTTGACAGAATTTGACATGTAATGGCTTGTAATCCTAGGTCATTCATAGTATTTTTAAGTTTCTCCTCCCATATAGCTTTATCATTCCAATTTTTAAGTTCCCCCCTCGCTTGGCCTCCTAATCCAGATACATGGTAAACTAGTGTTTCCTCATTTTCTCAAAGACCTACCTATTGTTGAAAAATGTAACTAGGTTTGGTCCTCATAATTATCATTGTACTTGTATCAAGATGTATTTAGACTCGTAAAAACAAAAAGAAGAAAATGAATTTGTTATTATTATTATTTCATTATTCATTCATGTTCTTCATGCTTCTAGGGATTATTGAGTCAAAAGGGAATTTTTCATGAGTCAAGTCCCATTTGGACTTTTGTAAGAAAGAGGAAAATTAATTTTATTTGAGTCAAAAGGGTAAAGAATGTTACCGTAAGACCAAGTCATCCTGGGGTTCAAGAGCCACATATTTGACCTCTTGTATGTGTATATGTAGAGGGAAACTTGACCACTTTGGAGACTATTCATTCACTCACACATGTACACCAATCTCTGTACCTAGATGAGAAAGAAAAACTAATGAAAAAGGAAACATGAGGTAAAAGGAGAGAGAAGATGATGAATTTTTCTTCCCTAATTTTGCAAATTTTTCTAAGGTATTGCAGACCTGAAATTTTAGGGACTGATATTTGACGAACGGAAAAAGCAGGAATCGAAATTTCAAGAGATGACCAAATTTTAGATATTTGACCAACATTGACTTTGTTGACTCTTACTTGTTGAAGAAGGATTGAAGGCGGGCTGACTTGGGTCTTGTGGGAAGTCTTGGTCATGGTTTTTGGGTCTTGTATTTCTCACTTTGATTTGATTCTATGAGAAGAGGAGTTGTTTTGGTTTCCCCCTTGTGGTGTTTTGCCCTAGATTAGAGCCTGCATCTTTGTGTTTTGTGTCTCTTTTGATCTTAATGTTTTATGTTTTGGTAATTGTTTTATGAAGAGAACATAATAAAAGATATAACAATCCAACAAATATTCACAAGAAATTATCAAGTAAGAGAAATCAAACCTAATTTTCTAGCCTATTGGTTTCTCAACATGGTATCAGAGCTAAAGTGAAAGGAAGGAAGTTTGAAGATCACTCTTTGTTAGCATATTTAAAGACACCTCTACAAAAATTATCTCAGTCATAATACGTAACTGCAGTTGAGGACACTTTTTGCAGCGGCTAAAGAAGAAGATCTGAAGATCATCCTTTTTGTAGTAGCTCAAGAACATTATTGGAAGCTTGAAGACGTTCTCATACTCCATTTGTATAGAAGTTACATAAAAGTGGCTCTTTGTAATTATATGTGAACTATGAGACATATATTTTTTGAAGTCATACAAAGAACAAGATGAAAGGGTTTCTAATATGCTCTTTTTCCAAGATATGGTCTATAATGTGGCATGAACCTAAGGCACAAAAGGAAGTGAATCTTCAGTAGTTCTATAACACAAATTTCATCACTACAATGTGAAGTTTTTGTGCAAGTTCCTATGATAATACAAGTTTCAGAGATGTGCTTTTAGTGATATTTTATATGACAAATATTTCCAAGCATATCCATGACGCAGGAGAATATCAAAGGTGACTGTGGTAACTTCAGAACTTAAACAACCAAGTTTTTTATACTTCTAAAATCCAAAATTCATTTGAAGCATCCAAATTTTTTGTGGAATTTCTAAGTCACCTTCTTTCTCTATTCCATACAAGTTTAATATGGATTATATTTTTGAGTTCCGACCCATCTATAAGACTACTCTTTTGTGGATGCAAGCTTAAAAAAAACATTATCCTTATGTAATACAAGATGCACAAAGACTACCATCTCTGTAAAACAAGGCATTCTTAGGGATATAAACATGATGGCATTCAAATATTCTTTGTGGCTTCCAAGCTCACAACACAAGTTACTTATCAGAAGCATTTCATGTCCAAGACATAGAAGCACTATTAAGGATGAAAAATAAAACTATAATTAATCTCTACTCAACTAGATCAATGCCTATTATCTAAAGATACATGAGGTATATAAAAATTTGGTTTCATACGTACATACTTTGAGCTACATTGTTTTGAGGATGATACTTTGTGATAGAACCTATTTTGATATGGAGTCTATAACATATGTTCAAGAGAGATCTGAATCTTATAGATATTTATGATATGAATTACTATAATCATTCTATGATTTGAACTCTATCACACCTTGATCAAAGCATTATGTGAATGACAAATATGTGTTGTAATTAAAGGAACCAAAACATATGGATCATCTCTAAGACATGTAAATGTACTAATGATGAAGACATACAAAGAAAAATCTTTATGTGACATTTATGGAAACATATATGAGTTCATTATGAGACCGTTTCTACCACAGTAAACAAGGTCTCTAGAGTATTAAAGTAATAAAAATACATAAGACAACTCTCTTGAAGAAAGAAACCTTCCAGAATTCGACTCCTTGGTTCATATCCTAGTTTTAAGATCAAGACGTGGAAGCTCTATGGATGAACAGTTATTTGAAGCCTATATTTGTAACACCAGTATATGAAATAGTGACACTACCCAAACCTCCTTCCTATACATAATAGAATAATGAGTGAAATCAATGAAGCCAGCTTGAAGTTTGAAAGAAATGATTTAAAGGATAAAAAAGAAGTTTCAAGTGACAAACATGAAGAGTGTTATTTTGTGTTACATACAAAGGGAAAAAAATTGGGATATGTATAAAGGTCATATTGTTGTGGAAAAGAAAGAAAATTGTGAAGGTAGAGATTTTATGAACCCCATCTCTACGATACAAATATGAGAAGAAATCTCTTTTGAATGAAGTCAATACATGTCAATTGGAGGAATAAGACCAAATCTATGCAAAGAGGGACTGGTGAATTCAAGGAGCTCTTAAATTTGATAGGAATGACATCATTGATGAAAAGATCCAAGATTAAGAGTGATATGACTCTTTTCAAAAGGATATGTATTCTATACCTTCTTTCTTTAACTATTATTGTTGCTATTTTGTCTATGCACTTTGTATTTTTGTTCTTTCATAGTCTTCTAACAAAGGTTTTAGGTCAAGACAAGATCTATCTAAGCTTGACTACTTGATGGAAGATTTGGAAGAACGTAGTAAAGAATGAAGACAATAAGAAAGTAGTTTGAAGGATGCTTCAAGAAGAATTCAATTGGCTAACATCATAAAAGCTATATGGAAGAAGAGTACCCATCTCATCTAGAAAGAGGGAGATATTTGGAGTTTGAAAGAAAATCTAAAGAAGTTTATGACCTAAAGATAAGATGACAGATCAATGACAAGATCCTTTGGAAAAAAATTGAACAGTTATGATATTGTTGTACAAACAGTTGATTGATCTAGGAACACATTGATTGACAATCTTGATAAAAGATATCACTGATGATTAGAAGTTGATATAATTTCTTGGAAAATATTAAAGAAAAATTATGTAGATATGAATGCTTGTGCAATCAATTGTGAAGAAGTTTGGATCCATTAGATAACTAATGAAATACTTGATAACATGTTGAAACTACACGAAGGATGACAAAGATATAGGAAGGTTGGAGATTGGTATGATGTGATGCAAGATAAGAGTTTTGCAGCTACAACTAGATCTCCATGGAAGAACAAGTAGTTGATGAATGAGACAAGTTGAGGCTTATGGTATGTCTCCTTACTTAATAGGGAGTAATTATCTCCTCCTTGGTTGATAGGGAGTGATGACGGAAACTGTATTATCCATGTGTCATGCACTATTGTCAGGACTAACAACCATAAGCCTATTGAAGGAATTGATAGAGAGAATGGAGGATTAGAAAAGCAACTGGGACTGATACTCCTTGAGGATTGGGAATCCAAGATAGGGGTAGTCTCGAGGACCCATACTCTTTGAGGAGTGGGAATCCAAGATAAGAGTAGTCTTGAGGACCAATATTCTTTGAGGATGGGGTGATGTCCAAGATAAGAATAGTCATGTAAGGACATACCTAGTGAACATATGGATGGGGTATGTGCCTTTAGAGGTGGTGGTGGTTTCTGATGTATGCCTCCCATCATTTTTCTTTAATCTAGTGGAGAGTTAGCGCTTTTCAATCAAGGCCTTGCTATTTTGTAATTGAAAATGTTGGTTATGATGATGTTTGATGATGGTTATCAATCCAAACTATTCTTATGAGAATATTTCAATTTAAGAGTATTCTTGTATCTTGTTGTGTAATTCTGAAAACCTCCCTAGTTAAAAGGGAGTGTTGAAAATGGTAGCTAGGTTCATTTTTCATAATTATCATTATACTTGTATCAATATGTGTTTCTTGTAAAAAAAAGGAAGAAAAATAAAGTAGTAGCATTATTATTATTATTTCATTAGTCAAACATGTTTTTCATGTTTCTAGGGATTATTGAGTCAAAATAAAAAATTTCATGAGTAAAGTCCCATTTCAAATTTTGTAAGAAATAGGAAAAGGATTTTTATTTGAGTCAAAAGAGTAAAAAATGTCACCACAAGACCAAGTCAGCCCTCCTTGGGAACAAGTCATCATGGGCTCCAAGACCACCTAGATGTGTATATATAGACGACCAATCGACCACTTAGGAGACTATTCATTCACCCACTCATGTATATTGATGTTTGTGCCTAGACAAGAAGGAAAAACCAGTGAAGTAGAAGGAAATAGGAGGAGGTAAAAGGAGACAGAAGATAAAGAATTTTTCTACCCTAGTTCTACAAATTTTTCTGAGCTATTGTGGGTCTGAAATTTCAGGGGATGATATTTCAGGGACCAAAAAGCAACCGAAATTTTAGAATATGACTAGATTTCATATATTTGATAAACATTGACTTTGTTCACTTTGACTTGATAAAGAAGGATTGAAGGAGGGTTGACTTGGGTCTTGTGGGAATTCTTGGTCATGGTTTTTGGGTCTTGGATTTCTCACTTTAATCTGATTCTATAAGAATATTTGTTTGGGTTTTCCCCCTTGTGGGGTTTTTCCTGGCTTCGAGCTTGCATCTTTGTGTTTTGTGTCTCTTGTGATCTTCATGTTTTATGTTTTGGTAATTGTTTTACGAAGAGAACATAATAAAAGTCATAATAAGCTAACAAATATTCACAAACAATTATCAAGTAAGATAAATCAACCCTAATTTTCTAACCTATTAGTTTCTCAACACCTATGTGTTTATTTATCTATGATTCCGAGGTCAAAGAGTTCGTCCTTTATATACCATTGAGGGATCTTCCATTTAAGTTGAAGACATGCATATGTATTTGTAATAATATTGTTCAAGATGTTATTGATAAAATGTTGAGCCACTATGGTACACTCCTGGGAATAGTGCTCAACTCTAACCTTTGGTCCTTCTGTTTGATCAATAGCCTCAACAAGGGTATCCATATTATGAAAATTTGGCCAAGTCTTCCGCAATTAAGCCATAATTTCTAGTTTTGTAGCAAGTCTATTATTCTACATCAAGAGGGTTTGGTATGCAAAACTACAAAATAAAAAAGGGTGGGGAATTATATCTTACCTTTTGTCTTTCACCTCTTCAATTTATCTCTAGTTACTTCAATATTGAATTACACAACCTCCCCTTATGATGGCAAGTCACCTTCGTTTTGAAATGGTGAATCGACCTCAAAAGCATCAACCATATCAATCTCCATTTTCTCCAATTTGTCATTGCTAGTAATATCTATTTGTTCCTTGATAAATTATTTTCCTTTCTCTCACTACAAAGCCCTTGTAGGGTATTTCCACTAAGTTTCATCCCTTATGACTGACCCTTTTCCAATTCTGGCTACCAACATTTTGGTAATCCACAAGACCATGGCTCATATCTTATTCTTCGCACTCTGTGAAAATGGTCCCCAATGGAATCCAAATGTAGTTCATCTCATATTTAATAATAATTTTAATGAGACACTCATGAAATAGCGTAGTCTTAGGATTATTTTTTTTTTGGATTATTGTGCTCATCCTGTTCATATTTTTGTGGATGTAGAAGGGCATATTCATAGCCTAATTCTGTCTTGGTGCATTAAAACTCAATTATTATAGTGATATACCTTATTGTAACGGCCCTCACAAGTAATAAAATTTTGGGTGAAGTAGACAAACTTGCACCATAAAGGTTGTAACAACTCCCTTTGAATCCCTTGCTTTAGGTCTAGTAATGGTGAAGGTTCCTTCATGAAGAGGCACCAAATTTTGCCAAAAATATTAAGGTTCTTATTACATTTTTGCCAATTTGAGGAAGTATTCTAGTCACCTCAAGGGTTTTCTCATTCACGTAATAGTGAGTTGTCAGACCAAATCCCATGCTCCATTAAACATACTCGAACACTCCTTAGAAATTTGGGTATCATGCCCTTGAAATTTCTCCAAAAACATAATGCATTGTACTCAAATGAAGATGTCTCATACCAATCAAATCCTTTAAATTTAAAAAGAGGTAAATATTTTGGACGGAAAAGAAGAAAAACTAATAATTTTAATCATATTTTTTGCTTATCTCCTTATAGGTTTACTCAAATTTTAAGTGTAAACACTTCTTAGATGTGGAATTAAATTCTGAATCCAACAAGTGCCCATTGTGCATACTTCTGAGAAGATCCACATTGATAAAAAATGAATATACATTAAAAACGTATGTTCAACACACTTTTCTAATATATCTTCAATTTTTATCAATGTATCTATTCTCAAAAGTATGCATAATGGCTACTTGTTGGATGAAAATTTTAATTATGCATCCAACAAGCGTCTACACTTTAAATTTTAGTAAACCTATAAGAAGATAAGCCAAAAATACAATTAAAAAAGCAGTTTTCTTCTTTTCCCTCCAAAATTCATAACTCTTACTTTATTATTTTAACTATTATTTCATTATTTTTCCTTAGGAAGCCACTTTTAGGTTGAAATTTCCTCTAATGCATGACCAAACATCATGTTTATGTCATATGGTGTTATAATATTCATGCTAAAAAGAAAATAGATAATCATTTTTTTTAACTCTGCCAACAGAAACCCTGGTTTTATCGCACAAGCCCATCCAGTTGTGCCCCAAAGATTTTTCACAACTAGAAGTATTTTTATTCTTAGTGCTATCAACCAAAACCTAGTTTTCTAACATCACAAAGTGTTGGTAGCACCTAGAAATCAAGTTTTCATTGCCAGATATTTTCATTTTTTTCAATGTATTGGACTGAAAATAAAATTAGGAGGTCATAGAAGGGGGTGGAATATCCACTCGTTCTATGATTTCTATGTCTCATTGCTTTTTTATTCCCTTAATAAATTCTTCTTTATATTGAGGCCTATAATATAATCTCCATCAATGTCCATTAGTGGTGTATGCCTTAACCTTTCAAAAAAATATTATATGGCAGCTAGGCCCAAAAACCCAACCAAAGCCCTAAAGTCCAAGCTAGAATCACTGCAGCTGAAACTATTTAAATAGCCACTAAAACTAATTGTTTTATATTTAACCAAGAGAAATGGGACCTTACCTTATATTAAAACCTCTTCCTCGAGCCTTCATACTAGCCACTGAGACAAATATTTATATGTTATTCCACCAACGTGACCACTCTATAGCTCTTGATGCTTAAAATTTTCCTCCTGCTTCACTTAACGTGACCACACCACAAGATCCAGGGTCTTGCATAGATCTTTTATTCTTTTGGACACATCATCCAAGGCTTACATCACACCAAATTGTCATAAGATGCTTTGCAAAGGTGTTGGGTCCCTATAATACTAGTGATTACCCCATTACTATTGTAATTGTACCCCTTATTAATATTTTTGTGCCCCTATTATCCCCATATTGTTATTACTGTGCCCCATAGAATCCCTCTATTGTTATTTTTGTGGCTTTATATTATTATTGTTAGGTCGGCTGGGTTATATTGTGACTCCTTAGACTCCTATATATAGAAAGGAGGTTTTGTCATTTGTATCATCCAAGAATTGTTCATTTATGTAATGTAAAGGAGGTTTCCCCCTTGAAGAGGCTAAATCCTAAGGCTTTGATCTATCTTTTCTATCTTTTCTTGAGCTGGGTTCATAACATTTGGTATCAGAGGTTTGGATTCTAGGGTTTCGCTGCTCCAAACAGGTCATTATGGAATTTTCGCTATAACTTTTTTTCTGCGACGTTTCAGAAGTTGCAAAAAAAACCCATTTGAGAAGAAATCGCGCTGAACCTCGGGTCTGCATTTCAAAGCTTTTCGCGCTACATTTGTGGAGATATGATCTTAGGAAGTTGGTATTTTTGCAGAATCCTGAATTACATTCCAAACAGGTGACCTAGGGAAAATCGTCATAACATTCTCTCTGGGGATCAGATTGAAATTTTGTAAGAAGGTACAGAAAGAGAACAAGTTTTAGTTTCTTGTATGCATTTTTCAGATCCAAAGGTTGAAACAGTGACTCGTAGCACGTCGTACACGTTCGCTCTACTGAACTAGTCTATAATCAAGTCACTATGGGAGATTTCGCATAACTCTTCCTTGGAGAATCCAATTTGGGTCAGACTTGTGGCATTGGAAAGAGGACACAGAGGGCTACTGTAGGACATAAATTTAGAACTAGATGATGGGAAAATACAGAGATACATAGAGGCAATATCAAGCTCCTACAAAGTGAAAAAAGGTGTGTAGATTTTCTTAAATTTTTGCTTAAGCTTGGTTTGAAAATTTATTTTGAAGGAATTCAAAGGGAATAGTAGATCATTATTATCAGTAACTAATGCCCCGAGGAAAGAAAATGCAAACACCTAGTAAGGAACCTGAAAGCTCTAGCATAACTCATGAAGAAGAGGAAGAAATGCAACGTGATAAATCAAAATTACAAGACCAAGTGCAACAATTGTCCCTTGCACAAAAAGGAACAGAATCTAAGATGGATGGTTTAAAAAAAGATGTAGAAGCTAAGATGGATGGTTTAAAGAAAGATGTAGAAGCTAAGATGGACTGTTTAAAGAAAGGCGTAGAAGCTAAGACAAACATGGAAGATTTGAAGAGAGTCATGGAAGATTTGAAGACAAATTTGAAGACAGATTTAACAAAGTTTCTACAAGAAATGCTTACTAATGGTGAAAGGGTAGTAAAGGAAACTCATGATGAGAACAAAAGAAATGTTAATCATGATTTCATAGACTCTAATGTTGGATCGAAGACCCACCATATTCCAAAATCGATATGAGGAATTTTGATGGCAAGGATCCTGCAACAAGGATATTATAGATGGAGCAATTTTTCGATCTCAATAATGTCAAAACACACAAAAGGTACGTATTGCAACTTTATATTTGGAACCAAATCAGTTTGTATGGTATCAATGGCTTTTCTCTCGTAAACAATTTATCACTTGGGCAATTTTTATGGAAGAATTGATAGCACATTATGAGGATACAAAAAGTAACACTTTCTTTAGCCAATTGATAAGTCTCAAACAAAAGAGTTCAATAATGGAGCACATTGAGGAGTTCCAAAAATTGAACATAAGGGTAAAAAATATTCCAGAGGAGCATAGGATTGATGTGTTCATAGGGTCTTTAAAGGATAATATCCAACATGATGTTTGCCTTTGGGAACCTGATTCATTAGAGAAGGCATTCAGGTTAGCAAGAAAAATGGAAAGTAAAATTATGGCAACCAGGAAGCATACCACTCACAACTATAAAGACGGAAGTGTTGTTGCCCATAGTCTTCCACAACCTATAAGGTTGACACCACAACAATTGGAAGAAAAAAGAGCAAAAGGGATTTGTTAAGAATTCCCAGCTAAAACAAAAGATTCTTATGGAATTGCACACTTCTCCCTTAGGAGGGCACTCAGGATTTTTAAAAACTTACCACAAGGTTAAGAAGGATTTTTTTTGGGATGGCCTTAAATCAGATATTCAAAAGTTTGTGGCGGAATGTTTGGTTTGCCAACAAAATAAAGTTGAAACAATTAAGACACCGGGTCTATTACAACCTTTATCCATTCCAAGCCAACGATGGGAGGAGGTTTCAATGGATTTTATCACAGGTTTACCCAAGTCTGAGGGAAAGAGTGCCATCATGGTGGTAGTTGACAGACTTACCAAGTATGCACACTTTTTGTGCATTATCACATCCATTTAAAGCCAGTACAATTTCTACTGCATTTATGGAAACAATTCAAAAGCTACATGGAAACCCAAAGATTATTGTAAGTGACAGAGATCCCATTTTCACTGGAAATTTTTGGAAAGAATTATTTTCTTGTCTTGGTACTCAGTTAGCTCATAGCTCATCTTATCATCCTCAATCTGATGGGCGAACTGAGATAGTAAACAAATGTTTGGAAGGATATCTTCGTTGCTTTGTATCTGATAAACAGACACAATAGGTCAAATGGTTGCCTCTGGCTGAATGGTGGTATAACACTTCCTTCCATACAACAACAAAAATAACCCCATTTATGGCACTTTATGTTATCAGCCACCATCCATCACATCATATTTAAGATAAAATTCTAAGGTTCAGGCAGTGGAACATCACATCGAACATCAACAACAAGTCCTCCAACTCTTAAAGGATAACCTCGTGTTGGCACAGAATAGAATGAAACAACAGGCAGATCAACGTCGCAGCGAAAGAAGTTTTGATGTAGGTGATTGGGTATTCCCGGCTACAACCATACAAGCAAATGTCCCTCAAGAAAGCTAAGAAGGATAATAAATTATCACCAAAGTATTATGGTCCATACAAGGTGTTTCAAAAGATTGGTACTATGGCATACAAATTGGAGCTTCCTGCAGCTTCTCGATTGCACCCAGTTTTCCATGTTTCATGTTTAAAGAAGGTTATAGGCAACAAGCTCCCAGTTTAAATAATATTGCGAGAACTTGACGAGGAAGGAAAAATTATATTGGAACCGGAAGTAGTCACAGAAATAAGAACTCGACAGCTACGAAATCGATCAATTTCAGAGTATCTTATCAAGTGGAAGAACTTATCTGCTGAAGATTCCACATGGGAGGATGAGAATTTTATACAGAAGTATCCAGAACTACTCGAGCGTTGAGGACAACACTTTTTTGAAGGAGAGGGGCATGTTGGGTCCCTATAATACTAGTGATTACCCCATTACTATTGTAATTGTACCCCTTATTAATATTGTTGTGCCCCTATTATCCCCATATTGTTATTACTGTGCCCCATAGAATCCCTCTATTGTTGTTTTTGTGGCTTTATATTATTATTGTTAGGTCGGCTGGGTTATATTGTGACTCCTTAGACTCCTATATATAGAAAGGAGGTTTTGTCATTTGTATCATCCAAGAATTGTTCATTTATGTAATGTAAAGGAGGTTTCCCCCTCGAAGAGGCTAAATCCTAAGGCGTTGATCTATCTTTTCTATCTTTTCTTGAGTTGGGTTCATAACAAAAGGCATGAGAGGAAAACTCCAGGATTTTCCCATCAAGTGTTGACCTGGCTTCCGTCAGTTTCCAACCACAGATCCTTTTCAACACACACACACACACACACTGATCTCTGGGAGGAGTCAACATACCCTCGTGGTCCCACTTGTGTTCCACATTACCTCGACCTCCTTATTGGATGAACTCACACATCACCCTGGGACCAAGTCATCTCGGTTGTTCCTTCTTTGTTTCCTACTTTCAAACTTCTGGGGTAGAACCTATCGGAGGATTCAACACTACTTACAAGCCCTTTATAAATATTGTCCTCCAATGAATATACTCTGCATTATACCAACTCTTTACACGTTGGTAAATATCCATGTCAGCCTGGTCCTCATCACCCCAACTATTCCTTTATGTAATCTTCCCTCGATTGTTTGGGGAAATAACTCCCAGGACATGTCAGCTCGATGTTGGTAATTAATAGGATGTCCTGACCATACCTCAATTTCATCCCCCAACCTATGTCAAACGACGGACTCCTATTGAGATATTCTACCTCTATACTATGATTCACCCTGGTTAGTTTTGTTACCTCTCCTTCGCCATTTATCAACTCATGTAGCTATTAAATGATGATTGTCTTTCCTCTACCTCCTATTGTCAAATTCAAACAAATCTCGGGGCATAATGAATACCCATGCAATGTTATGATATGTATATTTATGAAATTAAATCATGGAAATAAAGATTTTAAAAAGAATGGTTTATAATATTTGTCTATAAAATCCCTCTCGCCACACTTTATTCCCTGATTATTATTAATTCAATAATTATATGAATACATAGTGTCAGTCCAAATCCATGAATATAGGATCGAATTGGCCGATTTCAAAATTATTGAAAAAACAATACATTATTTTTAATGGGTTACATGGCAATAAAAAACAAACTGTATCCTAGCAATCCACTCGTTGAGGAACCAACTCCTCTGGTAAATAAATTTTGATCTCTCGGTCAATTAGGTTTTTATGGATGCCCCTACATCATAATCCTAAGGAAAAAAGAATTCATGGGCTCCTACCCATGACGCATTCAACAATTCTGCCACTTTTTTTGTAATAATGTGGAAATAATCTAAGTTGCATCAACTACTGGATGATCCTTCCACTTGATTAAATGCTCATAGTATTCCATGTCCCTAGTTTTCTTAATCAACCTTTTGTCCAAAATCCTCTCTGGTTGCAAAGGCTATACATGTAGTAGCTTCTTCTTCCACTAAATTTGTTGTTGTCTACTATAATTTTATTATTTGTAATGCTTCTCCTCATTGATACTTTTATAGATATGCGACATTGAATATTGGATAGATTCCAATTCGTGGTGGCAACTCTATCTCATAAGCATTGGCTAAAAACTTCCTAAGGATCTTACAAGGACTAATTTTCTTTAATTTTAGTTATTGTATTCTCCTTTAGGAAATATTTCCTTCCTCAAATGTGCCAATACTAAATTTCCTACTTCAAAGCTATGTACTCTCCTCTTGAGATCTAATCTGATTTTATATTTGAGGTTTCTCTCTTGCAATCTTTGTTTCACTTGTTCATGGATTTCCTACATAGTTGAAATAGTCTTCTCCTATTGCACTCATTTGTTCTTCTCTTCCTAAGTTTATGAGTTCATGTACTCATGTTGGTTGCATCCCATACATAACCTAAAAAGGACTTTGACCGGTGCTTCTATTTGGAGAATCATTATAGGAAAATTCAGCCTAGAAACGCACCTGATCCCACTTCTTGGGATGGTCTCTAATTAAGCTTCTCAAGATATTCCCAAAAATCCTATTAACTACTTCATTTTATCTATTATTTTGAGGGTGATAAGTTGAACTAAATCTCAATTCAGTTCTAAGCTTCTTCCATTAATTCCTCCAAAAACATCCCAAGAATATGGTATCCCTATATGAGGCAATGTTCTTGGGCACTCCATGAAATATCACCACTTCTCTTAAGAACAAGTTAGAAACATGGGTAGTATCACTGGGTTTAAGAAAAGGAATGAAATGGGTAATTTCTGAAAATATGTCCACTAAAACAAAAATTGTATCATTGCCCTTTTGAGTATTTTGTAAACCCAATACAAATTCCATGCTTACCGAATTCCATGGTCTATCTGGAATTCGTAATGGTGTATACAACCATGTATTTTGGCTCTTTCCTTTTACATGCCGGAAAATTCTACAACTGCTCACAAACTTCTACACATCAATCCTCATCTTTGGCCAATAATAAAAATGCTTAATTTGTTCATATGTCTTGTCATGTCCAAAGTGTCCATGAAGGCCTCCACTATGATTTTATTTAATTAAATTCTCTCTTATTGTGAACTTTGGAACACAAAGCTAATTGTTTTTTAAAAATAATACTTCTTAAAGCATTTAATCGAGCCACAAACTCCTATCTTGGATTGCTGGGTGTTTACAAAATTTATAGGCCTCCTTAAAATATGCATCATCCTCATATAGCTCCTTCATAATGTCAAACCCCCATGATTTGGACTTGACTTTCCTACATAATAAAATTTCTCATGTTCAATGCATCAACACTTCTATTAGCTTGGCCACTAATATGCTTCCAAAAAAGTGAAATTTTGGAGATATTTAATCCACTTGACATGCTTTTGACTCAATTTAGGCTATTGCATTATGCACTATAAGGCATGATTATCTACATGCAAAAATAATTTTTTAGATATTAAATAATTCCTCCATTTATTTAAGTCTTGTACCACAACATAAAAATCCTTGTCATAAGAAGTATACTTCCTCCTTAACTCATTCAAATTCTCACTAAATTAAGCTATCTTCTTGGCTTAACACAACACTAACTGCTTCTCCACTAGCATCACACCTCACTTGGAAAGGCTTGTTGAAATATGACAAAATCAATATAGGTTTTTTTTTATCTTCTTCTTCAACAAATGAAGCCCTTTCTACTTCAGCATTCCATTGGAAGGGATGTTTGTCTTTCTTTATGGTATCCACAATTGGAGCACTCATCTTGTTGAAAATCATGATGAATTTCCTATAAAAACTAGCCAGACCATTAAAACTTCTAAACTCAAAACTTAGTTTAGGAGAGGGCCAATCAACAATAGCTTTTACCTTCTCAAGATCCATCTTCAAACCATCCTTGGATATGGCAATGCCCAAATAAACAAGCTCTATCTTCAAGAATGAACATTTCCTCAAACTAATCAACAATTTTTCTTGTTGCATCTTCTCTAACACATACCTCAACTACCTTGAGTGTTCTTCTTTGGATGGGTTGAAAACCAAGATATCATCTAAATATACAATCATAGCTTTCCCTATGAACTCCTTTAACACCTCATTCATCAATATCATAAAGGTATTGGGTGCATTGGACAATTGAAATGGCATGACCAGCCATTTGTACAATCCATCATTGGTTTTAAAGGTTTTCTTCCACTCATCTCCCTCTCTAATATTGATATGATGGTACCCACTATTTAGATCAATCTTATAGAAACAACTAGCACTACTCAAACAATCCAATAAATCATCTATGTGAGGTAAAGGAAATTTGTACCTGATTGTGATTTTGTTCAACACTATGGAGTTTGTACACATGTGCCAACCTCCATCTTTCTTATGGCTCAACACTATTGGTACCACACATGAAATAAGGATTTCTCTTATCAACTCTTTATCTAACATCTCATGCACTTGATTTTTTATTTCTTCATTCTCCTGTGGGGTCATTTTGTATGAAAATTTATTTGATAGACTTGCTCCTAGTATTAACTCAATATGGTGACATATATTTTTCACAAGTGGCAACTCATTAGGAAAGCCATCCACTATGATATCACTATAATCATTCAACATATATTGAATGTAAAAAGGAAAATTAGTCACAATAGTGGAAGTAAGAATTACCTTAGGTTTACATATCAAATAAAAAATTACCTCATTGTCTTCCATCTACACAAAAAATTCTTTCCTACTCAATAATAATGCCTTAGAGTCACTACTCTTTGATATACCCTCTTCTTGCAATGGTAACAAGGTATGGTTGATGCCATCCTTATATAATCTGTAAATATTATTCTTCCCATCATGCATGACACCTCTGTCAAACTGCCACAGTCTACCCAATAAAATATGGCACACGTCCATGGGCATGATATCACACAATATTTTATCCTTGTAGCTACCTATCTACATCTCCACTTCACACTGTTCACTCACAAATAATTAATGGAAATTTTGAAGCCATGACACCTTATAAGGTATTGGATGCTTTAACTTCTTCAATTTCAATTTCTCTACCACTTCTATAGACACAACCTTGCTTTCACTATCAATCACCACCTTGCAACATTTCCCTTGGACTTTGCAAACAGTCTTGAACAATGCCTTCCTCTACGTTGGTTCAATAGTTTTCTTCTATGGTTTCAACAACACCTTCTTATGCAATAGAGACTCTCATGTTTCTGGTATGGTCTCTACCTCTGATATCTTTGGTTCCCCTTCTTTTGTTGGGAAAACAATGATAGTTATGTAACCTACATCTCTGTTTTCTTGACATTCATTTGTCATGTGTCCAAGATTTTCATACATGTAGCAATGAATCTCTCTTCCTCTTCCTCTTCCTTGTCTTGTGGAAAAGGATCTTTTGCCTATGAAGTCTCCCTCTTGCTATGGTTGTGAACTTGAGATACTCTCTCCTTCTTTTTGTGTTATAGATATTACCCCAGTTAATTGTTGTCCTCTTCCTCTAGCAATACTTTTGTTGAAAAATGCAGCAATAAAATCTTAGTTTGACTTTGCCTTGGTCAAAATAGAGAAAATTTGAATTTCTACTTCAGCATAAATCTTGGAGGTAGTTACTGAGTTGACATGGCACTTTTCACTCAGTTAACTCAGTTAATTCTAATTGGGTAAGTGTGAGTTCAGTTCAATATGATTGATTGCTAATTTCTAATAATATGTTTCAGTTAATTTGAGTTATTGTCAGTTAAACTAGTTCAAACTATTAGAGGAACTAGTGGAAGGTCAAGTTGTGCAATGTGACTTCAGTCACACTCAGTTATCATTCAGTTAACTAATAAAAAACCCAAAAAAATGTATGCATGCAGAGAACTCGAGTTACCCAGTTGAGATAGAGATTCAAGGGAAGTGTAATATAAGTTGTAGACTATTCCAAGTTGTACATGTGGTGCATGAAATCAAAGGATGAGCCTATAAGGATTTCACAATTCCAATTGAGGAATTTCCTAATTAATAGGGTCCTAATTCCTCAAGGAACAACACAAGGAAATGGGAGCTTGGAGGAATTGAAAATTGGCTAAATGTTGGCCAGAGTCAGTTAGTCAAGCATAGGGATAGGCTATAAACTTGTAGGTTGTGCTCAGGATTGAGAAACATATGTATTTCATCTCTATTATTTGATTAATGAAATATAGATAAGAAGGGGTTTTGAGTGGTTGCTTTCCCCTAGATAAATCTCTCTGTATATTTGATAAATCTTCTGGCATATTTATTATTTTTTCTCGATCGTGAAGTGAATTTTGCAGATGAGTAGAGTATATTTGTAGTGTTCTATCTAGGGTACTAGACTAGACCATATTTATTATCGACCAGGATGCGTAAGCTTAGAGGCATGCGTCTAAAGTATATAGACATAAAGGATTATTATCTAAGTGGTTATGATGTAGGTCACAGAACTTCTTTACGGAAGATTGGGGTATGTTACCTATCATCCAAACACTTAGGTCACTCTGCCAATATACCTGCTTACAACACTGTCATTAAATTCATTTACCAAATTAAACACTGTGTATCACTGCAAACCAAGATTTCAATCTCCTTACAGAGACATTATACATAAAACCCTTGTTTAGAAAATACTCAGCATTCACTAATATTCATACAAGATAAAAATATACAGAGATCATAAACAGATTTTGAAATGAAAAACAAAGTTCATGACATTGCTTTAAAAGACAACACAAGGATCGAATCCCTTACAGGACACGATTCACGATCTCAGTGATGGGCTGTTCAAGCATTATCACAAACACAAACCATATGCATTCGATTGAAATCAACAACCAATCTTAACTATTGAAATCGGAAACCAATCTTAATTACTATGCATGTCATGTAATACCCTAAGTTGCGGAATAAAACGAAATGACAGTATACCAGTTTAACGCAGGGCCCGTCCGTGTTCCAGAGGTATACTGGACTGTGTTCAACCGGTTATCAAATCAACGCAACAAGACAAGGATCGTTACTGTAACTGTGTGCTTGGTATTAAGTTCAAACTCTGCTTCAAATGATACGACGATTACCATACGTTGATTACATCGGACTGTATTTACATATGTCTTTTTTACAACCCTTACATTTCGAAAACGAATGTACATTCATGATATGGTTGTTGCCACTTTTATCATGTCGAGATTTTTAAAATGTTTCCATCCTAAACTGATTTCAAAAAGGAACAAAAACTAAATCAATTTAGAATGCTCTGTTGTTGCTGCCTTTGTCGCCAGTATGCCATACTTTGACCTGTGTTGACCGCGCATGTAGGAGGGTCGATTCTGCTGTAGGATAGGTATTCGTCCATGCTTGGACGTTCTACTTTTCATCCCTACCTTTTTCTCTAGCCTAGCTATTGTGCCACATGTCAAACAATGAGCCAATTACAGGATGTTGGAACTTCCTGTAACCATTTTACCAAAAACTTCTAATTCTTTAACATAAAACTCCTAAATCAATTTCAATGCATTTTAATAACTATAGGACTATTAACTAATCAATTTTCAAGGAATCTAAGAGATATATGATGAAAAGAAGTAGGCAAATGATATGTTTTAGGAGGAAAAAGGAGGTCATAGGATGGTACCAACAATATTTGAGTCTTGTTTTTTAGTAAATTACATGAGTATTTTTAGATCTATACAATAATTTCTACATGGTATCATAGTAGGATTCGCAATAGAGAAGAGATTTCAAAGTTGTTACTACAGGACGATTGAATTTGCAGGATCAAATTTTCAGAGCTAGAAGGATGGATTTCTATGGACTAAGACTCGAGTATTCCATTGAGGGAAGCTCGAATTATGTTTCTTAGAAGGACCACACAAAGGCAGCGTTGGAAGATAATGGGTTGAAGGAATTTGTTGATAATGATATCCAGAAATCGATAATAGCTTATACTCAGAATTTAACAGATTGGAATAAGTGTGTAGCCAAGGTGAGGAGAACCCTATTGGAGGGAGTACAAGACCATATTTTCTCAAATATCCATGGGAAAGAGACTCCATATGCAATGTGGCAAGAATTGAATTTTTTTTCTAGAACAATAGTGACCACAGGAAGTTGACACTCAAGGATAAAATTTGAAATATCAAGATGCAGAAGAAAGACAGCATCATGTAGTACCTGAGAAAGTTCACACAATGTTGTGATGAACTTGGTAGTGTAGGGTTTACTATTATAGAATATGATATGGTAAGCCTAACCCTTTGAGGCCTTCCCAAGAGCTAGCACAACTACCAAGATTCGATGAATGGGAGGGAGAAACTACCAAATTGGGAATTCTTATGGTCTGATTTGGTAAAGGAGGAAATAAGGAATAATACTAGAGACATGACTTCATCTAAGTGTGAGGATAAATAAAATTATGCCTTGGATGGAAAGGAAAAGAAGGGAAATGGGAAGAAATCCTAATCCAAAGGATAATCTAGTCAAGGGGGCAAGAATAAATACTTGTCCAAAATCAATTGCTTTCACTATCATGAACTCGAGCACTACACCACAAAGTGTCCACACAAGAAGGCAAGAAAGTAGACCTCAGAAGGAATGACATGTGAAGCTTTGGATTCATAGTTCAAACTTGACTTCACTCTCATCGCATGCATGGCAAACACAGTGATGGGGAGTGTGATACATAGATAGTGGTGCCTCATTCCACACGGCGGGGAACAAATATTTTTTCAGTGACTTGGAGGAGAAGTATCTACATATGCACATTGAGATGGGAGATGATGGAAGGTAAAACACGATCGGGATTGGTACAGTCACCTTTCAGAGGGAGTCTGGCTCCCCTTTCAGGCTCAAGGATGTGATGTTTTCCCGAGGTCTAAAGAAGAATCTAATATCCATTGCAACATTGGAAGACCGTGGTTACGATGTGATCTTCAACAAAGGGAAAGAATTCCTAAGACACATAGCCACAAGACAAGTGAATCAGATTAGGGTTCATGTGAAGAACCTATACAATATGGATGTGGAAGACTGTGTTGCATTGATCACAAAGGCATAGAAGGTTCAGAGTCGAGATGTCGACGAACTATGGCATAGAAGACAACCATTTTCATCGTGGTACTTTGAACATAATGCAACATATTACCACAGGCCTCCCTAAAGGAGCAATAGAGCAACAAGATACATGAAAAGGGTGTACCATGGGGAAGTACACACAATCCACTTTCCATGATCGAGATGACAAGGCACATGAAATCCTTGAAAGGATCCACTATGATGTTTGTGGACCTTTATCGAAAACCTCCACTACCAAGCAAAAATATTATGTTATCTTTGTAGATGATTTCTCATGGAAGTGTTGGATCTTCTTCATGCAGAATAAAGATCAAACATTCTCCAAGTTCATTGAATTCAAGGCACTTGTTGAGAAAAAAAATTGACAAGAATGTGAGTGCTCTTAGGAGCAATAATGGAGGTGAGTATGTGTCGAATGAGTTTAAAAATTTATGCTCAAAGGAAGACATTCGATGGGAGTTGAAAACAGCCCACAACCCACAACAGAATGGGGTGGCTAATAGGAATAACCATATTATTATGGGAGCATCAAGGGTGATGTTGCATGACCAAGGCATACCTCTCCATTTGTGGACTGAAGCATGCAACACAATGGTCTATTTGCAAAACAAGAGTCCTCATCGGATTCTTGGCATGAGTACACCAAAGGAAGCTTTGTCGTGGAGGAAGTCAACTGTCACACTCCAGGATTTTTGGAGCAGCAATTTACTACCATGTCTCCAAAGAATCAAGGAAGAATCTAGAGCCGATGACAGTGTTGGGGATATTTTTGGGGCACATAGAAACTCCTCACAACTACCATGTGTACTTGTCATCCCTTAGAATGAAAGTTGTGCAAAGGGACATTGTGAAGTTTGATGAGGAGAAGGAAATGAGTTGTTCTATTGAAAAGGAGCTTTAGTTGCAACCTTCCATTCCCCAATGAAGTTAGTCTCTTGGAACATAATAGGCCTCAACTCCAAAGGTGAGTTGATGTACTTGAAGGATTACATCCAGAAAGATAAACCAGACATCATAGTTCTCCAAGAAAAAAAAGTAACTAGGGACAAGCTTAATGAAATAGCTCGTAAAAGTTTCCCCTCAGTGAAATGTATGACACTAGATGCAAGGGGTTATGCAAGTGGGTTGGGAATCCTTTGGGATTCGAAAGTCATTGCCTTCTAGTCTTGGATAGCCTCCCACAATACCGTCTCAGGTGAGTTTCAATGCATTGGCTCTGCGGAAAAAATATGGCTTACTAGGGTCTATGGCCTGACTTTTCCTGGGGAAAAGATGGGTTTCTTAAGAAATATGAGGTACCTAAAGGACTTGTTGGATTGTGCCAACTAAATTATAGATGGGGGGCTTCAACTTGATCAAGGACCTGGGAGAAAAGAAAGGAGGAGTTAGACGATTGGACCCAATCTCCCTATCTTTCTAGGAGACAATCCAGGATCTGGGTGTGGAGGACACTGACTTTGTGAATGATTCCTACACATGGAATAATCGGCGGGGAGGGAAGCATCATATTGCTTCACACCTGGATCACTTTCTCATTTCTGATAGCATCCTTTAGCAGGATATCTTTTATCAAGCCTCGATCCTTCCATGTCTGGGGTCGGATCACTAGCCCATCTGTTTGGAGATCGATTTGAGGGTGGCCCCAAGAAATCATCCCTTTCGGTTTGAGTCCTTCTGGCTAGAAAGGCCAAACTTCTTGGCTAGAAGCCTGGTGGAAAGAAATCAGGGTCAGGGGTAGGAACTTAATGGAAACCTTCCAACTCAAATTAAAGGAACTAAAAGGGAAAATCAAGGAGTGGAATCGCAAGGACTTAGACAATATCCATCAAGAGAAAGCAAGGTTGGAAAACAACATGCGTGAAATCCAACAGCAGATCATTCAGGAAGGATTCTCAAAGGACTTGGCAACCTAGGAGAGGGTGGTTCTAAAAGACCTTGAGCAATGAAGAAAACAAGAGGAAATACTTTGGAGGCAAAAATCCAAGGTTCAATGACTTTAAGAGGGTGAGCGAAACATAAAATTATTCCATAGAACCATGGTAAAACACAATTAATTTAACCAGATCTTTTCTCTCAATGGACCTAATGGAAAACGATTTGTATAATACGAGGAGATAATGGATGAGTTGATTGGGTACTTCCAAAAAAATTTCACAGAGCTAGATGTAGATAGAAGCTATGCCATTGATCATGTCAAGCAGTGTATCCAGAATCTAATCTTGGAAGATCAGAATAAGGCCCTCATGCGAATGGTCTCATATGCAGAAGTGGAGGATGTTATCCAGGCTCTCCCAGCAAACAAAGCTCCAAACCCAAATGGGTTCACCTCTGAGTTCTTCAAAGAAGGATGGAACTTCCCAGGCCGAAAATTCATGAGTTGGTAGAAGATCCGCGCTGGTCTCAGAAACTCTGCTCAGGACTTAATGCAACTTTTCTCATGTTAATCCCAAATAAAGGCGCAACCTTGAACCCAAGAAGATTTCAACCCATTTCCCTAAGTAACATTATCTATAAAATTATCTCAGGTATCCTGGTTCGATGTTTTAAGCACCTCTTGAATGGGATCATAGGGCCCAAGTAGTCAGGTTTTGTGGAAGGTCGTCATATAATGGATGGTATCTTGGTTGCACATGAAGCAGTTCACTCCTTATCCACTTCAAAATCCCTAGGTATGTTGATTAAATTATATCTTTCAAAAGCTTATGATCGTCTAAACTGGAACTATCTTTTGATAATCCTGGAAGCATTTGGGTTTTCATCCTCGTGGATTAGTTGGATCAAATCTATGATTGAAACCCCTTTCTACTCCATTCTTGTAAACAGGGCTCCCTCACGCACCTTTAGGGGATCTAGGGGTCTGAGGAAAGGGGATCATATATCCCTCTTTATTTTCAACATTGCTGTGAAAGGACTGAGCATGCTTATAAAGTTGGCGGTGGAGAACAAATCCCTTGACGAGCTAAAACTCACCTGGGTAGTGCTTGCCATCACTCACCAACAATTCATAGATGAAAACATGTTGTTTGGAAAGCCCACCCTCAGAGAATAAAGAGAATTTGGATCCACATGGAGGACTTTCAAAAATAATCTGGAACATTGATTAATGGTGACAAATATGATATGTTCTTTTTCAATACTCACCCTTGAGTCCAAAATCATCTGGCTCGAAATCTTGGCTTCATAATTGGATCTCTTCCAAGCACTTATATCAGTGTCCCTTTGGTGGCTAATTCCTTGAAATTCTTCCACAAAGGACCTGCTAAGTCATATTGATCAAAAACTATCCACCTAGACCTTTCGAGTTTTAAGCTCTCCAAGACGATTATTCCTCCTGGAAGTTGTTTTGCAGGCCATCTTGATTTACTAGCTCTCAACCCTTTTGACCCCCCGCAGAATATACAAATATCTCATAGGAAAATTATGGAGCTTCCTATGGTTAGATCCACATATAGTTAGAAAACGGGCCCTAGTTGCACGGGACAAATTATGCAAACCAAAGGTATACGGTGGCCTTGGCTTGAAGGACCCATAAATTTTGTCTCAAACCCTCAGTGTTAAATTCTGGCGGTGATGACTGCAAGGTGGGAAGTAGATTTTGAAGGAGGTGTGGTCATCTAAATATGGCTTGGATGGTTGGCAGGAGCCCCTAGAAACCTATAATAACCTATCGAGTGGATCCTCAATCTAGAATAAGGTAAAATACAACCAAGTGTTGATTCAAGACCATGGCTTCTGGGAGATAAGAAATGGTAGCAACACTAGATTTTGGGAGGATGCCTGGATGCAACACCCTAGACTTAGTTTGGAGGACCGTCTGTGGGAAATTCAAGCCTTCACCCCCCACATGGGCATGGAAAAGGTTAAATATTTTTGACAACACTCCACTAATCGTCGAAGTGGAGAGTTTGGAAACCTTTAGATCTTTGGCCAGTTCGGGATCCGCCTCTAGATTAGGAAGCCATCACCCTGATCCTACGACAATGCCCCATTATTAACAATGGTTAACTAGAGAAACTTCGTTGGGGACACCTCCCAAAAAGTATGTTCTCTCTTAAATAATCCTATTCAATTCTTTCCACTTCTTCTGACTAGGCTCTTAACCCATTATGGAAAATAATATTGTACTCAAAGTTGTGGCCCAATATTTCTTTCTTTCTTTGGATTATCCCTCATGGTAAGCTCCTCACATGGGATAAAATCAGGAAAAAAGGATTCTTTGGCCCGTCTCATTTCCCCTTGTGCACAAGGGAGGAGGAATTGACCGATCACTTACTGATATTTTGTTCTAAATCGTGAGAAATTTGGGACCGACATGCAACATTATTCAAAGTACGAAATTGGTTAGACAATAGTTTAAAGGAATTTTTAGAGCAATGGCGATGGACGCTCTTCTAAAACCCCATTGTCAATAGAGCATGGTGCATCTCACATGGATTTTTTCTTTGGAACATTTGGAAAGCAAGGAACAAAGCAATATTCCATTCAGAGAACATCCATACTGACCAGGTCTAGAAAACGGTGATGAGTAATATTAAAGAAACTATTTTAATCTCGTTTGTCGGATGAATATTGGAAGGTGGAAGATAGGGAACAGGAAATATTAATCGCGCTCAACCTCAATCCGACCCTCTCCATTCCTAGGCCGATAGACCCAACTGCTCTTAAAGCCCACTTCCCAAATATTTTTAGTAGCCCACCACGGGGATTCCTCAAACTAAACTTTGACAGAGCCTCCAAGGGCAACCCATGTCCAACTGGCCTGGGGGAATACTTCGGAACGAAAAAGGGAAAGATGTGAAAATTTATGCAGCCTCATGCGACAACACCACCAATAACATGGCAGAGTTTTAAGTGATGGAAAAAGGACTACAAGTTGTAGCGGATCTAGGAGTGGCTAAGCTATAGGTCACAAGGGACTCTCAAATAGAAATTTTCATGCTACAAAAATTGATAAATGGGTCCCCTCTAAATTGGGTGATTAAGAGTTGGAGGTTTGAACTCATCAGTGAACATATTCTCTCAAGGATTGATTCTTCTAAATATGTAATTACAAAGCATGTTGAACGAGAGGGAAATAAGGTGGTGGAAAAGCTTGCTAATTAGGGTTGTGATCATCATGACCAGGAACTCATTAGGGACTGGACCCCGCCCATGCAGGATACATCCATGAAAGATCTAAGCAGGATTGTGGCCTCGAAGGAGGCCTCCCTGATGGGGGTGAGGAACAAAGAGGAGGATGTTCCCGATGGAACGTGAGGGCTTCTATGGTAATCATGTGGCTACAAGATGGAAGGTTGGCCTCATGACCCTCCCATATTAGCTTGAGTATGAGAGACGGTAAATATTGATGTGGGAAACCTCAAGTGACATTGGGTCTTGCAGAGGGTGGTGAGCGCATTAACGTTATGTAGGTTTGCGAGGGTGTTTAATGGTCATTTTGTAGTAGAGAGAGTTTTGGAGCCTGTGTGTGGAGTGATGGGAGACAAGGAGGGTGTTGTAGAGGTTCTCTAAGCTAGCCAAAGGGTCGACATTGTCGTAGAAGGTTCCTCTCCTACTAGTGGGTGTGAGAAGCTGTCAATTGCCAAATCGGGCTTGGCAAGAGCAAGTCTGCAAGCAACGTGGTGTATGTGTGTTTGACGGGGGTGGTTTGTTGTGGATTATGGTTTGTTTGGTGTGGTTTCAGTTCGATATGGTTGTGAATTTTTCTTTCGTGGACTAGGATTATTGAAGTGTGCCTCACCAGCTAGTTCATAGGGTTCTGGGCTGTAAGGTAGTGCCATTGGCAAGCACGTTGTGGGTTTTGTTTTGCTAGAATTATGAGGGGTCACCTCACGGAGGGTGTATATTGTTGTTTCAAGGTGGAAAATAGCTTTGTAAGTTCTGGGTGTCTAATGTCAGAGGGAGAGGAGGTTCAACTGGAGTTGGTGGTCTTGACCCCTACGTGGATTGTTTGGGATCATTTGGAAGGGTGGTATTTGTCTCACTTAGGTGGTGTCAGGGTTTCAAGTATGTGGTATGTTCCTTGCTCAAGGAGGTTCTTAGCCATGGTGCTTCCTAATTCGGCCATGCCAGGCATGGCTAAGTCCTGGCCTTGGCTCGAGTTAGTGTCTAGCAGTGGTTGAGGGAGTTTAGAAGGTCTAAGTGTAGAGAGTTCAAGCGCATGACTTCAGGAGGCAGAGGTGGTGGCCAGTTGGGGCATTCTAGACACACGGGGTCAGTAGCTCGAGGTGGTAAACGCAGGGGCTCGGCTGGGATTCAGGGACGCCTAGTTCTATCCATTTTGCTACAAATGGGTTTGGTTCGTGGTGGTGGTTTCAGGAATAGTGTTTCGGTGCATCAAGGTGGCTACAATCAATGACAAGGCTGCTACATGGAGCACTTCCATGTTGTGGCTCAGTCAATTATTGATCATCTAGAGAATTCAAAGTGAGTTAGACAATAGGAGCATGCCGAATTGATAACAACTCTGAAAAAAAAGAATTATTTCCAATGTCATATCCGAGAGCATGTTGTGGTGGTTTGGCGTGACCAGAATTTTCTATCACAGAGGGTCGAGAAACTGGAGGCCTGGATGAACAATTTCATGGAGCATGTCCAATGCTCCCTTTGTCCTTTGCCACCTCCTGGTACACCTCCAGACAACCTAGCCTCCATCATCTTTAACAACTAGCATGGATACACGTGTTTTATATGTTCTGTTTGTTTACTCAAGTCTATGGCCTTTGAAATTGTGGACTGTGTCAACTGTGTCTCTGTTTGTTTTTTGTTTCAGTGTCATATGCTTTCGGTGGTAGTCAACAAACCTTGTCGGGGTGAGACTACCTGCATTTTTCCTCTAATGTGTTTCCTTTTGAAACTATGAATGGAGATTTGACTTGCAATAAAAAAATGCTACATGTCCACTCCATATTAAAAATTGAATCAATTACAAGTCTCCCTAAAAGAACTATTAATAGAATACGAATTTTCTCTCTATAATCTATATTAAAAAAAATTAACTAATAAAATCATATATATATATATATATATATATTTCTCAACATTGAAATATTTTGTTTATGATTCAAATTCTATACATTAAAATTGAATCATGTCACAATTATATTTGGTAGTAGAAAACATATATCCATAAGACTCTCTCTCTCTCTCTCTCTCTCTCTCTCTATATATATATATATATATATATATATATATATAATATATAGATATATATATATATATTGTAAACATTGAAATATTTTATTTGTGAATCAAATTTGAAGTTGGGTTGGACTTATGGACGACACTATGCCAATTTTCAAACCCTACGGTTTGAAACCTGCAAACCCTGACATTACAGTAGGAGAGACAGAAATGAAATCCGATAGTAGGAAAGACATGCCAGAAGCATATGGGGGGTGGGAGAGTCCCCTCCTACCGAAATATAATGTCTGGAGAGTCAAGTGGGAAAACCCACAATTAGCCAAGTTCCCAAGGAGCGGCAAGTCTGACCAATGGCCTAGTCCTCGGAGCGAGATGGAAGGCACGAAGCAGAGGGTAGTGCCTTCCATGTGTAATAGAAAAATTCATAGGAGTCTAGCCAACAGAGAAGGACCTGATCAAGTGGATCCAACAGAAATGGAAACCCAAAGGCCATATAGAACTCAAGCTGGGAGCCAGAGGCTTGTTCATGGTAATCTTCTCAAACCTACAAGATAAGGAAATAGTATTTGAAAACGACCCATATTTTCATTATAATGCGGGACTATTCATGAGATATTGGGAAGAATGCTACAATCTGGATAATGAGAAATTCTTGGTAGCCCTAGTCTAGGAACAACTGTTCGGGCTCCCAGGACTTCTGGGATCCGTAAATATTGGAAGGAGTCAAGAACACAATAGGAAAATTTGTCAAAATAGTTGAAACCACAAAAAGGGGCTGATATACCTCATATGCTAGAATCTGTGTGTATATGAATATGTCAGAGCCCATCTCGGAATCAATCGAGCTAGAATATCATGAATAAATCTAGAAACAGACCTTGGAATATGAGCATATCTCGTTCAGATGTCGAAGGTGCCATGAATATGGCCACTTATTTAAAGAATGCCCGTTGAATCAAGAAGGGCTGGATCTAAAAGAAAAAAAAAATGAAACCACCACGGGAGGGGAATGAGGGGTTCCAAGAAGTGAAGCACAAGAGGAGGAACCCAAAAGGATCCCATAACCTAGAAACCATCAATCAAACACAACTGAGCAGTAAAAATAGATATGAGCTATTACAAGATGAAGAAGAAATAGAAAATGAAGCACAACTCATGAATTACCAGGATAAGGAAAATAAAGTAGCCCAAATAAATCTAAAACAACACCAAATAGGAAATCTCAAATAGATCTTACAGACAAAGAAGAATAGGTAGGAATGGATCTCACAATAATGGAAGTAGATTCATGCAAGGGGGAGGCATTGAGCATGGAAGAGGAATTCCTAAAAAAATTGTTAAATGAATGGAGGCACTTGGATGAAAGATTCATCCTAGAGGATCAAAAGAAATTGTACACGGAAACCTTCCAGTAATACAAGGCCAACTAAGGACAAAGAGAAGTAGAGATCACAGAGAAACTAGGCATGCAACAAGAAAACCACCAGTAATATCAAAATAGAACAAAAGGAGGGAAGAAAAGAGGAATGATGAATCTACAGGAATTAATCCAAATTAAGGGAGAAATGTTGGTAAACAATGGAAGGGTAGTACCGCTATCAGCGGTATTCCAACAACTCAAAAAAGTTACCCAATGATAGTACTATCCTAGAACATAAGGGGCCTAAATAGCCGGGGAAAATAGAGATACCTACTAGATCGGTTGAAAAAGGAAAAGCCTCAAATAATGCTTCTCCAGGAAACAAAGATAACATGAGAGAAATTAGAAGAGATTCTAAGGAGAATGAAACCAAGATATGAAGTAGTTGCAGTGGATGCGAAAGGAAGTGCAGGGGGCATAGCAATCATTTGGAACCCAGCAGAGGTAAAGGTAGATTACTAGATAGGAATGCAGAGAATCCTCACAGGTCGATTCTAGAATATAGGGACCAAAGAATGGTTTATGATCTCAGTAGTATATGGGCCGCATATTCCAGCTGAAAAGGAAAACTTTATACAAAGCATAAGGACACTAAACCAAATGCACGATGAAAAACTTTGGTTGATTGTAGGGGACTTCAATCTGATAACCACCCTGGAGGAAAAGAAAGGAGGGATTAGAAGAGAGGAACCTGAAATGGAAAAATTTAGGGATATACAAGAAGAGCTCCACCTGGTAGATATACCTACAATCAATGGAATGTACACGTGGAATAACCGAAGAGGAGGAAGCCGTCAAATAACATCACGATTAGACAACTTCTTGGCAACTGAAAAATTAATTAGCATAGATGTATACTATGAGGCGTCCATCCTTCCATGCATGGGATTTGACCACTGGCCAATTAGATTGGAAGTGGACTTGAAACAAGGGCAAACCAAGAGATCCTTCAGGTTTGAAGCATTTTGGTTGAGAGACCTGACCTTCCTAGGAAAACTAAAGGAATGGTGGAAATCAAGTAAGAAACAAAATGCATACATTCCAACTCCATCTCAAAGAAATCAAAGACAAAATAAAAAAATGGAATAAGGAATAATTTGGTAACATACAACAGGACCAGGCAATGCTACAGGAAAGGATGAAAAAGGTGCAACAACAGATAATATCAAATGGACACACTGAAACCCTAGTGGAGGAAGAATGACAAATACTAAATAGTTTAGAGGAAAGGAGGCAACAGGAAGAGATTTTGTGGAAACAGAAATCAAGAATTCAGTAGCTGAGGGAGGGAGAAAGGAACACTAGATTCTTCCACAAAGCGATGATTCAACATTGCCAACATAACGAGATTTTTTCCTTAGTAGACTAGGAAGGAAATTGCCTTATTCAAAAGGAAGAAATGGAGAACTTGTTGGTCCATCACTTCCAAAACTTATTGACAAATCCTAATCTCGATAGGACAGACGATATAAAAAAGATTACTAGGAATATCCCTAGCTGGTTAGTAGGGATCAGAACCTAGCTCTCACGAGGGAAATAAATATGAGTGAGGTGGAAGAAGTGATCAAAGGATGAGCAAAGAACAAAGCTCCGAGCCTGGATGGATTTACAGTAGAATTTTTCCAGTTAACTTGGACGATTCTAGGAGAAGATATCTTAGTAGTAGTGGAGGATTCAAGACAAACTAAAAGGATGCACTCAGCCTTGAACTCCACCATCCTAGCTCTTATCCCCAAAATGGACCATTCAGAAGAGCCTCAGGGTTTAGACCTATAGCTCTATGCAATGTAATATACAAAATTTTGGCTACAATAATGGTAAATCGCCTCAAATCGATCCTCCCGGGCTTAATCTGTCAAGAGCAGACTTGGTTTGTGAAAGCAAGGAAAATTATGGATGGGATAGTCATGGCCTAAGAGGCAATTCACTCTCTAAAGAACCTAAAATCTAAATGAATGATGATAAAACTAGATCTTTCAAAAGCATATGAATAGTTAAGTTGGTCTTACCTCCAAGGAATATTGAAAGCCTTTCACTTTGATCCCATATGGATAAAATGCATCTATACTATGATATCAATGCCTGTGTCCTCCTGAATGGAGCTCCAACTAAGGCTTTTAATGCAACAAGGGGGCTAAGACAAGGAGACCCGTTGTCCCCTTTCTTGTTCATAGTGGTAGCTGAAGTATTAGGAAGATATGTAAAATAAAAGGTGTAAGGAGGTCGATTTAAAGGCCTGTGAATGTGGGGAAATGACCTTCCATTAACACATCTATAGTTTGTTAATTACATAATGATGTTTGGACAAGCAGCCCTCAAAGAAGACATAGTTCTAATAGACATCTTGCATAATTTCACGAATGATTTAGGAACGCAGATCAACAAAGAGAAGTCATATATCTTCTTATTTAATACAACAACCCAATCCCAAGCTTTCCCAATGAGAACAATGGGATTTTGTATAGGAAATCTCCCCTCGAAATATCTAGGGATCCCACTAAGTCTACACCCAATCAGAGTGGAAAAATGGAAAGCACTTCTGGATAAAATCCAAGGGAGGCTTCAAAACTGGACATTCAGGACTCTAAATATGGTGAGTAGAGTCATACTGCTAAAAGCAGTGCTTCAGTCAATCCTGATATACAAATTATCAAGCCAAGTTGTCCATAAAACTGTATGCAATGGCATGATCAACATATTCAAGAAATTCCTGTGGCAAGGGCCACACGTAGTAAAAAAATGGGCACTGCTAACTTGGAACTAGCTAAGAAAACAAAACAAAGTGGGCAGGCTAAGACTCCGAGACCTATATATTCTAAACCAGATAATGGGGGCTAAGTTATGGTGGAGATGGATTCAGGGAGGAACGAACCTATGGAAAGAAATATGGGGGAGAAAATATGGAATTCCAAGATCGACATAAGGAAGATTAAGATTCCAGGAAAAAATAAAGGGGTCGGCTATATGGAATCTAGCATCTGAAAACAGAAAACTGATAAGAAATCATAGCTTCTGGGAAATCAGGGGAGGAGACAAAGCTAGATTCTGGTAAGAGGCGTAGCAGCAGAGAGAGAAATTATTCAGTAGGCCAGACCTAGTAGATATATTCCTATATACAAAGAACCCAACGAATCAACCAGTGAAAAACTATTGGGAAATGGATATAGGGGAACAATGGAGAAATGGAAGAGGAAACAAGATTGGCCTAGCACACTAGAGTTGATTCAATGGGAAACCTACGAGAAGGAGATGCAGTCTTGAAGAATAGTGATAGCAGAAACATCAGACATAATAAGGTGGAGATATAGAATAAAATGGATGTTCACCATCCAATAAGGATACTATATGCAAGAAACACCTCATCAACAACAAGGGTTACCCATATGGGAAGGAATCTAGAAGGATAAACTGTGGCCCAAAATAACCTTCTTCCTATGGGTTGTCCTGCACAGCAGAGCACTAACATGGGATCAATTACAGGTAAGGGGAATGTAAGGAACGTCATTCTGCTGCATATGTGAAAGAAAAAAGGAATCGATGGAACACTTATTAAATGCTTGCAATTACAGTGAAGTTCTATGGAAACATCACAGACAACTATTTGGCCATAGATACAGGGATCAATCAAGCATGAAAAAAACAATGGAAAAATGGAGAAGAAAGCCTTACCAGAATCCCATCTTGAACCAAGAGTGGTAGATATCCCTTAGATTCTTGCTCTGGGCGGTGTGGAAGGAAAGGAACCGAAGAATTTTTAAAGGGAAAATAGAACAGTAGTAGAGTTATAGGGAATGATATTTTAGAACAATCGAGAAATGATTCTTACTGAGAACTGGTACCCAAATGATTGGGAATCAACTCCACATGAATGTCATATAATGGAAAGGTTAAGCCTAAATCCAAGCATGCTGATGGTCAATTCATGGAAACATAAACCTACTCCAAGTGATTCCCCAACCATTTTCGTATTTCCCCAGGAAGAGTTCATAAAACTAAACTTTGATGGTACAATTAAAGGGAATCCAGGGGATGCAGGTTCAGGATGGGTGTTCGGAGACCATCAAGGCAACATCATTCGAATGTATGATATGGATTGTGGAATAATGAGTAACAACGAAGCATATCTCTATGCTCTAAAGTGGGGGTTAGAAATAGCTTGGAGAGAAAACTTCCAAAGACTAGAGTTGGAAGGAGACTCAAGGCTGGTAATAGACATAGTGTAAAAACTTCAACAAGGAACTAGATGGGAGAAGATAAGCCAAAGTTGGAGGACGGCAAGGTTGGTATAGGATATAGGAAATCTAATACAAAGGATAGACTATATCATTCCGACAGATGTTTGAAGATCGGGGAACGTGGTAGGAGACAACCTAGCCAACTAGGGATGTGGAAAAACTACTAGCAACCTTGATATAAGGGGCCACGACTTAAGTCGAACAAAATGAATGAGTAGTCTTGTGGAAATCCTGAGAATAGATAATAAAAAAAAGGAGAGAACCCATGATTGGGGTGTGGCAGGAAATGGAGGGCAAAGGTAAGAGAGGCAGGACATATGGAAGGGGTGCTGGCAAGCATACGTGGAGAACCAGGAAATACAGGACGACAGAAGCAGCCAAAAGTGGGAAGGCGATGATGATAAGAAATAAATGGAAGGTAAGTGGGCGCTCAGTTCGAGACCTGCACACAAAAGAAAGGGAGGCAACCAATGGAGAAAAGAAAGTGGAGGGTGCCTTGGGAGTGAGGATAGGTAGGTGGGAGAGAAAATTAAAGGAAAAGGTGGCAAGGTTGATGGGAATTTGCATACAGGAAGCAGAGGTTGAATGTGCAATCAAAGTTGGCAAGCACCGAGAGTTGGGGGTGTCAACCAACATTTAGCCTTCACTTGTAAAACCTGGTATGTGCCTCTAGCCCTCCCCTGCATCGGTAAGGAAATAATGAATTGGAATTTGAGAATAATTTTGATCGTAAGAAGAAAAGTAATGAGGCCTATAGAATAATGTTGGTTATTTATTATGGTTTCCCCAGTTGAAAGAAGGAATGAAGCTTCTAGGATCCCTTGGGTTATTGGCCTATCAACCTGAGGTGGGGTAGACTTGATAGCTATCTGGGGCGGGGGGAAGGGAAAATTGAACCTCGTATGCAGGAAGAAAGGTCCTAGGGAAAAAGGAGATTGTTAGGCCAAATTGACTTAGAAAGTAGAGTACTCTTGAGCGTATTTCTCTGTATACATATGAGGAATTTTTTATGGATTTTAAGGAAGGTTATCTGGATTGGATGGGAAGGAAACAAAGGGAACTGCAAGAGGCCTAGTGCGAAACCAAACCTTGGTGCAACCTCTGGCCTACTTGACTAGGTGCACCCGCTCAGATTAAGGTCGAAGCAGGAATTTGAATTCATTGGGAGAAGTTGGGGAAGCAACTGGCCCCTCGACCGGGGAGGGGAGAAAGCCCAAACCCGGATTTGGCTAAGTATCATCGAGGGGATTGCCTGGAGAATGTCAGGAATCTCACTACCTAGAGACAAAACTCTAGATCTGTGGGATAGGTTAAAACAATTTCTTGCTCTCTCGGGTAGAGAAAACCGGGAGAGAAAGACCTCTGGGAGTCCTGATGGCAGGGTTGGTAGCATAGGATGCTTGAGGCTTAGGGAGGTCTTGAGGGATTCGATCAGGGGGGAAAACCGATTGCCAAAGTGTAGCAACCCTGAAGATGGAGGAACTTTCCCTATCTTGCTAGCCTATGAGGGTAGAGAGGGGCACCTAGGAGTCGTCTGGGGAATGAGCAAAAAAGATGGCATAGAGTGGAGGACAAAGATTGTACCAGAGCAGTCTCAACCTGAAACTGTGGGGAAGAATGTTGGGAATTCAGGAAGGAATAAGGCCAATTCTCAGACCATGAAACAAAGCATGAATGCAGGGAAATTTGACAAAACAAAGACCAAAACCCAGATCATAAAATATTATTCGTATACTAAGGATAACTTCATTCTGGCTTATAATGTCTTAATTCTAGTTTACATTATAGGTAACATAAATTCCAGTGTTTAGAAGGCTCCAGCGGAACGGAACCTGCATCAAGCCAGTGCTCACTAGGCCCTGGTCCAGGAGTGCAGGAATGGTAGGAGCAGCAAGAAGACAAATATGGATAAGGAAGGAAAACAACAGGGAAGGAAAGGGAACAGAAGAACAGGAAAGACAGAGAAAAAAATGAAAGGCATGGAGCCATACGCAAGCAAAACTCCGAGGAAAAGAGGAAGGAAAAATGGAGTTAAATGCCAACATCGAGAATGAAGAGATTCAGGCTTAAGAATGGGAGACAATAATTAAGGATCTAGGCAATACCAAAGGTCACCAAACATTTTTTCGATAGACCATCCAACAATATTGGATTATGAAAAACATCCTGGCTAAAGCAATGGCCACTTACAAGGAAAGAGAAGAACCAACAGAACCGAGCCTGAAGGATCTCCAGAAGGAGATTTAGTTAATTCAAATGGTGCGGTATCATAAAATCCTCTGCCTGGATAGAATTGAACATCAGTTCGAGACTATGATGCAAAGTGAAGTACCTAGGTCGAGTGCGAAAGCCCCGACCCCAATTGATTCCTCAGATGAATGAAGCAGTCCAGTTAGTCAAATTTTGTTTTTATGTTGGCTAGCATTTATTTTTCAATCATGAAGCATTTAGAAGATAAGGTAGCCAATGTATCCTAGATGATTAGACTTACTCTGTTTAAATTTTGGATAGTGTTTGATGCAGATAGGTGGCCAACAAACCTAGTTTCATGCGGGCAGGTTGAGGCCACCAGCAGAATTTTGGAAACCAATGACTATTTGTTTATGAAATATTAATAAAAAAAGGAGAACTACCAAGCTTACACAAAAAAAAAAAAAAAAAGTGAAGTTGGGTTACACTTTTTTCCCTTTTTTGAGAAAAAAAATATCATTTTTAGAAGTTCTTCAACTTTCGGCAAGGCAAAGAAATTTTCTTGTTTAGAATTTCATTTTACAATAAAAAGAAAACTTGTCATAAATTTTATTAGCTTTTTATTGCTTATTTTTTAGAATTTTTTTATTCACATTTGATATGTCAACTTAGAAATTGTTTGACATTGTGTTCTTTAAAAATCAGGGATTCATAAAGTCAAGTTTTTTTGCACTAATGTGTTCTTTGTTAACCTGGAGTTTCTAAAACAAAAACTGTGTTACAACAATCTAGACAGACTCTACTTTGATATGATTATATTTACGAAACCAACTGATGCACATCATAATTACTAGAATTTTTTGAATTGAACCAATATGAAAAAATTGTATATTTTGAAATGTTTAGCACAGTGTTATGTTTCTCAACATATTAGTTAAAAACTAGAAATTAAAGAAAACAGAGCAACGTAATGCACCATAAATTTTTCATAATTTTTTAGAGTGTATTTTGGAAGATAGAGAATTTTGATTTCACTAAATCATAATGACCTTAAAAAAAAATTTGCATGCTTTTTATTACACAATTAATTAAATTAGCAAATATCTATGAAATGTCATAAATTTATATCTACTAAAAGTAGATTCAATTATGAAAATGTTGATATTGGTTCTGAAAGTAAATTCACCATATTTGATGAAGTTTAACCATTCCGAAGATAGAGAATTTTGATTTCACTGAATCATAATGACCTTCAAATTTTTTTTGCATGCATTTTATTAGAAAATTAATTAAATTAGCAAATATCTATGAAATGTCATAAAATTTATATCTAGTAAAAATAGATTCAATTATGCAAATGTTGATATTGGTTCCAAAAGTAAATTCACCATATTTGATGAAGTTTAACCATTCCGAAGTTTGAGAAAGGTGATCAGAGACGAGTTGTTGCACAGTCGTAGGTTTTCAGCCAAATAAATTAGTTCGGCCAAATAAAAAAACAAATCGGCCGAATTTTTGTTTTCCACAGATAGATGTTAAAATAAATGGAAAAAAATTTCGGCAAAAGTTTATATCCATATAACTCTCTCCATGTATAAAAATTATTTTTGTCATAAATATTTCTTGAATGCATACCCCAATCCTATTTGAAAGTAGAAAACATATATCTAAAGAACTCTCTCTATACATAAAGAATTATTTTTGATATATATATATATATATATATATATATATATATAATTATAATTTTACATGTCAACTTTATATATTAATATTTAAAATGTTAAATGACAACTCTATATCAAAAAAATGAGTAATTACCAATTTCCCTAAAGAAACTATTAATGGAATAAGAATTATTTTTCTCTTTTTATATATATAATCCATATTTAACTTTCTTAAGTAATAAAATGTTATACATACACATGGTTCACATTAAAATATTTTATTTATGATTTATATTCTACACATTAAAATGTTAATACATGCCCCAATCATATTTGAAAATAGAAAACGTATATCCGTATATCCGCATAACTCTCCTTCTCTCCATACATAATTATTTTTGTTACAAATACTTTTTCAAATGTGACATGCTTCTCTCTCTTTATGTATATATGTCGAAAAATATATTAAAAAATGAATGAATTACTAATCTCCTAAAAAACCCATTGATAAAATATTTTTCAATATTATATATCAACTCCATTTTAAGAATGCAATAAATTATACATATCTTTTATAATAAAAAATTGAAAATATAATTTTTCTTTTAAATATTATATATGAAGTCCATTTTAAGAATGCAATAAATTACGCATATCTCTTATAATAAAAAAAATGAAAATATGATAAAATTTTTAATTTAAATTATTTTATTTTTCTTTACATATATTTCATATAAAACTATTATTTAATTTTAAAATATTTTATTTATTATTAACAGTCAAATAATTTTTGTTATTAGTATATTTTTGTTTTAAAACATAGAATAAATTATATATAATGTAATATTAATTTCATTATTTTTGCATAGGATTTGTCAACTTTATATTAAGTAGTGAAGGGTTTACATTCTCTTTAATATTTTTAATTATTTTATTATGGATATAGTAATTTATTTATTTTTATTATTTTTAATCTCTATATAAAGTGGATGTAAAATTAAGGTGGAAATTGAAGTAGTTTATTTATGAATTGTCTTTACCGCGATTTTTTGGAAGCTTTTCCAGTAGGTTTTTACTGTCTAATTTCTCTAAAATCTGGCAGACATTTATTGAAATCACAAGCCATATAGGGTAACCTCTGCAAAATCGAAGTGCCCTAGGGGATTTTCAGGTGATGAATCCATATATAGAGTTAAAAAACCAGTTTAAACAACACAAATCAAAATTTCACCTCAATTTTTACTACCAGATTTCGACACCGGAAAGTCCAAAAAATCTAACTAAAGACAACTTTTATTTATGACCAACTTTAATTTATTTTATTATTATTTATTATTTTTAAATGTGTTAAATGACAAAAATTAAAATAAAATAGATTTATTTTATTTTTAATCATTTACTAAGGATTAAGTGGTTTCGAACCATTATCTCATAATTAAACAAATGAAACTTATTTTTAGGTTTTAGTTATAGGGAAAGAAGAAAGAAAGAAATTATTTTAACATCCATGAGGCTAAAGATAGAATATGGGATAGATTGCTTCTTCATCTGCTTGATGTATTTGGCCCTTTTTCTGTGGCGCTTCAAAATAAATTCTCCTAGCTTCTTGACAAACCCCTTGCTAATAGATTATCCCAAGAGCTAGCTGCCATCATATCTGCATAACTTTCCATGTTGTCTTTGAAGGCCTCACATTCTAAAATGAAATGTTTTTCTGTTTCCACTTTTCCGGAAGAACAAAAAATGCACTCTTTCCTCCCACACTTCCTTTGGCCTTTTCCAGTGCCCTGTTTCACAATGGAATTGATGAGAATTAGTCCTTAATTGAGCAATAAGAATTTTGGTTCTCCAAGAAATATTGGCCTCTATCTACCCTTGAATAAAGTGCACATATCTCCAATCTGGAAATTGAACCCAAGAATAACATCAACTACACCTCTTCTTGAGAAAAATTCCTATGTTTATCTTTTGAATGTTGACTCACCTCTTTATTATTTCCTTCATGATCCTTGAAACTATTCAAAATATCACATTACTCTTTACCACTAATCTCCTTGGTATCCTCCCTATTCTTGTTTTAATCTCAAAGATTCTATTAAGTAAATCTAACCCATGTAAAATAAAATCTCCAGTACATGATTGATGGCGACAACAATCCTCAAATCTTATTTCATGTGTGTAGAAAATGTAGTTTTGAGATTTAACTCAGTAACCTAAAAATGATCATAGCTTTTGAGTTTTAACTGAGTAACCTAGAAATGTTCATAGCTTTTATTTGATGTCAACAACTAACATTTCCATATCAATGCTTGAACATCAACACTATGACTATAGTCAAATTTTGGCAGAAATATCAAGGCACCAAAGATTGTGTCAGATACAATTAATTTTAGAATACACACACACACACACACACATATATATATATATATATATATATATATATATATATATATTCAGTCTAGTGGAAACTTGGAGTCCAACGATCGAAAGACATAATACATGATAATATATCCAACGTTGCAATGATCTGAGATGATGAATGAGTTTTGAATCATGGTAGATAGGTGACAATGAAAGCTAAGTTGTAGCCAACAATAAAACATCACATCAACTCACGTAATATATCCAAGGCTACAATGAACCCCCATACATAGTGTTGAACCTCACAAGTATTTTAGTGCACATAGAACACCACCCTAAAAATTCTATACTCTTGATCAATTAAGAATAACCTAGGATGTCTACAGTGGATGTTGAGGTGTGTGATACAACCATTGAGGATGCTTTTGAAAGGGTAAGTGATTTTAGATACTTTTTTTGGTATAAATCACAATGTTGCTATTATTAGGCGTAAATTACTATTAATGCAGGAAGATAGGTGAAATAATATTATAGAAGAAAGAACCCAAAAGACGAAGTTCATTTGGATCTATTAAAATTGAGCATACTGAACATGCTTATAAAGGCAGTCCATCGATTATGAGTTACATGATTGCTACTGAGTTGGAAAAACCAAATATTTGTGGTCATTTTCCAAGGTCGAGTCTAGATGTTCAAGAGAAGGGAAGTCCTATAATATGGATACATTCTCTTCCAACAACTCCTACTCGTAAACCCAATTTTGTATCACCAAGGACTCAGAGATTGTTGCCACAAGTTCAATCAACCAAGGGGCACATAAAAAGTGATCGATCTATTGGCACTGGCAGAAAGTCAATTCTCTCATGATTTGGAGATTTATCTTTGTTCATCTTTCTTCAGAGCAATTTCTTTAAATGTTGACATTTGTATTTTGTATTTTAGAAAATGAAATCCATGTTCAGGTTTATTGGTGAATGTGATCAGTATTTGAGCTTCTCTTGATATTTTGTGCATATGGAGTGTCTTCTTAATTAGTAATGAATGTGAATCTCAGGAGAGACCTTTTATATATTATGAACGTAGATTAAGTGTGTTGGACTTGATATTCACTCTAAATGTCCTATGAGCCCTAAAATGCACCAAATTATGTTGCATATACAAAGAATATACCACGTTGCATATTCATGACGTGACAATGTACATTTTTATGGGTTCACATGGGATAGTTGATTCATTGACTGTAAATTGTTAGATTGCATGTTTTTGTAGCTTCAAAATGTTTTGAGAAGGGTTTGGATATTATGCATGTTTTGAGCTAATATATGTTTGATTTTATGATGTATAATAATATGGGTTTGAATTCAAAGCTAATGACCTGTACTTGAAAAAACACACCTATTTTTTTCTTGGAAGGGCATTAATGGATGTCATAAAATAATTTTGACTTTCCAACCACTAAATTCTCATGGGACCACAAAAGTCACTATGTGAAATTTCCACATGCATGTTTTCTCTTCATCCAATTGTTTTTTGTCAAATTTATCCCTATGTTTCTTATCTAAAATGTGAAATTCACAATAACTCTTTCATGTTTTTACTAGTCAGATAGACGATTACATTATATAAATTTTGGGGCCATTATTTTAAAACCAAGGTGAGGTGTGGTCTTTTGATGTAAAAATCAGTATTTTCATTTTGGTGCTTATCGACCACACTTGCTTTATTTTCAAGATAGAATGGTTTAAATGTTGTTGAATGACCTCTACATTATTTTTAACTGCATGAGATGGGTTAGATCTTCTCAAGAAAAACATGTTGGATTAAAAAACGAACATGGCTAACACCAAGGAGATTAGTAGTAAGGAGAAATGTGATATTTTAAATGGTTTCAAGGATCAAGAAGGAAATAATACATAGGTGACTCAACAGTCAGAAGAGAAACACATGCAATTTTCTCAAGAAGAGGTGTAGTTGATGCTATTCTTGGGTTTAATTTACAGATTGTAGATATGTGCAATTTTATTAAAGGGTGGACCTTAATTCACATAAAAATTCAAATTTTAATTACAAAATTGTTATAGACCTGTTGTAGCCACTACAAAAGCACCCAAATTTTTGGGCATATTTCAAAAATTTGGGTACCCCACTACTCACCCTGAGCTTTTAGGTTTTTTGGATGGAGCCCCAACTAGTTGCTCTCCCAATGACCTTGCCTATCCAACTCCTTTGGTACGCCCACTCATGTTTCATGTGTCGCATTCACTCTTTATGTTTTATCTCAGACACATTCCTTAGGATCTCATTAGGGTTTTGAATGTTAATGACTTTATTGATGCATCAAGAGTCACTCAAGATTTTGGAACTCATCTTTGCTTGATACGCATTGTGATTAGCAGGTGTCCTATATTTGAACAAGCATGCGTTCAAGGTGGCTTCCTGTAAGAGTGACAATATTAGGGTTTGGGATAAATACTAGATGGTTAGAAGAGTGATCCCCTCCCTGTTGTCACCATATCTCCACGCCTCTAGGAGCGTGTTCCCATCGGCACCACAGGGAATCATCGTGGGAGTCACAACATCACATTTTCCTCAAACTCTTGGCAGATCCTTCACCTCAGCATGTGTGTTAGGGTATGTGAGAATTATATCTTTCCCTTACATCCTTATAACCCTGGAATATGTGATTGAAGGTCCATCCCTGTTATGAATCAGTCATCGCTCTCAAACGTGTATTAACAAGATATTTCTAGGTGTTTATCCTTCGAGTTGGAAATTACCTTGGGCCTCATATAATACCATGACCACTTGTAGATAGGAAGCCCATTAAGATGACTGAATGTTGAATTGATGTCCAAATGAAAGCATAACTCACTCAACCATACAATATATGACACCTTAATTTGGATAGTTGGGATGCATGTTCCTTTAATGAGTTATTTCCATTATTTTTATTAAGTTCCATGCTTCCACATGCAAATATATACATGTGTATGTTGTTTGGGTAAAGTGATTGGTTTGTTTCACTTTCTTTGCAGGGATCAAGGGGAGGTGGCTCAGGCACATGTCCAACAAGGAAATTGTTTTCCACAAAACTAATGTCAAATGTGGTCTTAAAGGGTTTTTAAAATGAGGGAATGTAAGTAGGGAAGACTGTTTTTGTTAATATACATACATATATTAGGCATAACGGTGGTTGTTGTATAGATATATGTCGAAACAACTACGCCACCACCATTTCTCTCAACCTGAACATTATTACAAGGAGTTAGGACAACGCTAGTCATGGGTGATCTCAAACCATATTATTAAAAGGAAAAGGTTTAGGCATTGAGTTGAAGAAGTTTTATTCGACCACCATATTCGACTCTTCAAAAGAATATCAAGCCGCAAAGAAAGATAATGAGTGGGCATGATGTAATGGAATTTCAGATTCGACGATTATGGTTAAACTATATCGCAACATGGAATGACTCCAGACATTCAAGGCCTTGCTTGCCTATATAGTAGTATGTTATTGGGAAAACTAGTGTCTATGCAGAGCTGCTAGTCCCACTAAGGCTGGTAGCTACCTTAGAAATAAAAAAACTAAAACTTCTTTCGTTTTCCTTTATGAGAAATAGATAAGAGGGGAATAAGGAGACCAACCTCTGTCTTGCGCTTGGTTCCTTGCTCAATTCCTCTCCTTTCTGATAGATCTTTGCTACTCGCTTCCTTATCTACCCAGCTTCACAAAGCACCTGTAGAATCAAATCAGCATAACACTATCCAAGAACATAGATCTATTATCATAAACAATATAGGACCAGATATATATTGACCACACAAATGCATATAACATCAATCATACAAGAATGTGGAGGAAAACTTGAATAGCTTTATTAATAATCAAGAAAGAGCAAAGAGGATTACAACTAATTGTTCTGACCCAGCATCATCCTCTCAGCAAGAAAGCCCTTCTTCACATCATGAAAAGCTTAGATCACCCAACACTATGATATTGCACCAAGAAACCAGCAACACTTCCTTACAAGATACAAAATTCTAGCCTCTGGATCTCTGGGATGAGGGTTCCATATATAGATGTTTGCAAGGGGGGTGAGTCAGCTTTTGAGAGTTGATTAGTGTCCTCTCTCTAATAGTTCTTGGTTCCACTTGGAGATTGATGATCTCTTACTCATCCCTTGGCGAATGAAGAGAGGCCAGTGTCACAGGAGAAGTTTCTAGAAGATTCCATGATCCTCCACCTTGCAGATTGACCCTGCCATTTGTCCACTCTCTCCCATTGCACCCCATAGAAGGGATTTTCAAGATGCATCGCACCTACTGTGTGTATTTAGGTGGGATGCAGCGCACTTTTACCATGGAGCAGGTGAGATGGTCCAATTTTGACCAGTTCTGAGCAGTTTTTCATGGAGAACTTCTGGGAGAAGATGTAATCAGTTGACCTTGTTCTTTTAGAGGTTGGAACAACACTTTTAGGGACTTAAGAGGCCTTGGTTTATGGAAATTTATGATTGGGGTTGCAGTGCCCAAAAATGTCTATAATAGTTGCCCCCTAAAGCATGAGGTCGTTAATCTGTTGATGTCAGGTGAAATGCTTTATCATGAGGATCTGAAGTTATTTCAAGCTGGAAGGCGACCTGTAGTAAGATACAATACAATACATTATCTTCATAACATTTTCATGATCTAGCTGAGTCGAGCATTCCCATGCTCAGCTTTATAAATTCATTTTCATGTACATAAGACAGACAATCGTCTGAGTGTAGACTGATGATTCTGGTAGAGCCATCATCCCTTAGATTGGATGATTATCTGTGCAGTAATGATGATTATCAAGGTACTACAGTACAATTCACGTGGTGTGAATAAGGGACTTGGCGTCGAACACCACGCAAAATCTTTCGGTCGAAGGCCATTGATGTAAACCTGTCGCTGGAAGTGAGAAACTTGCCATTGAGGCATGCAAGCTTCAAAGTACTGAAAGGGTTGTTCCTAGATCGACTCTTGGATAATGGGCTGATGTCGACAAGAAGCGATCTGTCATAGGAGGGCCTTAATGAATCCCTTAATGAGACGGAACGGAGCAAATAATTTTAATGGAGGTGAAAACGATCTGGTGATATAAGGTTCAGGGTGGCGGTCATGAAAGAATGGAGCGTGAATGTATTGCAGTGAGTGAGACACAGGTGAATTATCTGAGCGACTTCTCTTGAACATATCGGCAACACTGACATGATGGATCGGTAGCATTCACCCCAAATATGGATGGTGTGATGGAACCATGGTGATGTGACCAGTGAATGGAACAACCCAACCCAACTCGGATGCGGAGTGAAAGTTTCATGTTCAAGAGCGACTTGCTACCGATAAAGTTTCTTCAAGTTTTCTTCCCAATTTTCCCCATTCATTGCTGACTAGTACCTCTTTATTTTTTTCAAGCTGATTCTAGGTAAGGTTTGGAATTTTCCAATCACAACAGTGTCACAAGGATGGCTAGCAGGATCACTCTTCGCAGTTGTTCCTAAAAAACGGTAAACAATCAAATGGAGGTGAATGATCGGCCAAAACAAAGTGGAGGTGATGATGAGAACATGACCAAGGCTTCAAAAGGCTGATGGTAATACATTCACAATGGTTATTTACCAGAAATTGGTTCATTTTTTAACGAGCTTAAACTCTGGGGGAACATTTTCTCATTTCTTATGTTTATTTTTTAATGAGCTTGAATTCCGCGTTAAAACTGCTCAAAAATTCAGTCGTATAATAAGGATGTCTCATATAACAATGACATATTTTCAAAGCTTTGCCCCGCATCCTTTCTTTATGCAAGTTAGGAAACGACCAATCCTACGAGTTTAAAGGGTTAGAGGACCTATAAATTTAAAAAATCAATGGTTTCTCTTCGCTTGCACGCCAAAAGGTTTGCATGCCCCCAGGTATAGCGAAAAATTTCCAAGTTACCAAAGATTGTTCTATCCGTACTGCAGATAAAACACTTCCTCGGTGATGTCTACCAAAATAGACAAAGGTGAGTGGCGCAGACGCCTCCACTCACATAACTTTGACGGAGGAATCTTATTCCAGTTTAATCTCATAAACTAGTCATATATCCTTCACGGAAACCTACCCTATACCTGAAGTTTTCCTGCCAAAGCAGACCAGGGTGCATGCCCCCTAGGTTTCAGTCATGTCCTCCGAATCACTCGTGCTCATCAGGTGGACAGACTGGGGATTGATGAGACATCCCTTGCATGAAAAGACCATTCAGGGATGGTATATGACTATTTACTATGTGTGAACCGGGGAATGAAAGCTGGTCTACGAGCTTGACCACTCTTCCTTCATGCGGAAAACACATTACTCTAAAGAGTGAGGAGACAAAGGCTCCCATGCAATAAATATAGTCCCGTCCAAGGAGTAGATTATAATCCAGGAGTCCTTGGACTACCATTACGTTCATGTGAACGGTTTTCCTTCTCAATGTTATCGGGACATTGGGAAGGATCCCTAATGGTTGACTGGTTCCTTTGTCAAAGCCTGTTAGATTTCTCATCTCAGGCAAAAGCGATGGCGAGCCAAGCACTTTCCAAGCAGTTGAGGAAAGGATACTCACAGAAGCCCCTTCATCTATGATGGTACTGGCCATGGCCATTCTATATATTTGAGCAATGATTCAAAATGGTACAGTAGCCGGTAAACGGGGTCTGCCTAGTAGATTCCAATCGAAGGAAACAACCAGGTTGCTTGGAGGTGGGAGCGAATAGACGGCCGGATATGACTCTGACAAACTTCCTTCCTGTGGTAAAGGAACGGGTAGACTGCCCCCATGTTCATCGAAGTCTGTGCTTATGAAGAGAATTTGAACAGTGTCGTTCTTGTTCTCTTCAGTGACTGTATCATCTGAAGATGGATCCTCTGAAGGCAAGACCAGGTAAACTTCTGCCTCGACCTTTTGACTTTCATCTAGTGTGGATTCAGATGGTTTATTTTCAATGATAGACGCTTCAGCCGACCACAAGGGCGTGTCAGCCGGATTTTCAACTAGTGACGGACTCGGCAAGAGCTTCTTATATCCAGGAGGAAGCCGTAACGGTGAAACCGGACGGTCGTCTAAAACTCTTTTAGCCTCGTCTAAGAAGGGACAATGGTGGACGGCGTGATCGCCTTCACACAGTTTACAAGGAAATTTACATTTTCCTTTTTGTCCAGGGGCTTCACTTTCACTAGTTGACGGTGTGCTTTCAACATGATCATCAGAGGTTGACGACACCGGATTGTGCAAACAAGGAGACCAGTCCCTTAAGATCCGAGGGATGCAAGGACAATCTCGATGATAGTGGTCTCCTTTGCAAATGACACATGGCGATTTAGGCCTGGACGGTGCAGTGTGTGGATTTTCGCTAGACGATGCTTGGTTGCCCCTTTTCGCCTTTGGCTCCTTCTTCTTCTTCTCTTTCTTCTTCTTCTCCTTCTTCTTCTCGGTTACTTGATTTTTGGCTTTACCAACTTCATCAAGCAAAGAGGAACGAGGAGAGGAAGAATTGGACGAAGTAGAGGGTTGGGGGGTAACTCTGGTATCGTTTAATTGCTGACTAGATTGTTCAGGAATCACGGTGTTCTGAACGACAGAGGTTGAGAAGAGCCATATGGGCAAGCCGATTGTCAATCCTGGAAGAGACAATGTGGCCATATGGGGCGCACCAACATATCCCCAAGAGGAGAAGGGACTAGGATTTCCTCCAAGGGGAACTCCTTGGTTGGTGGACTCCATTTTTCTCAACCTAAGACCAATGTAGGAAAGGTGATATTTATCCGATTAAAATAAATTTTAAACGCTTTGACACAACTTGTTTTTTCAATTTTTAAGAGTCGAGAAAAAACAAAATATGACTCTAGTCGCCTTCGATTTTTAATGAGCCTGAAGTGACAAGTGCTAAGATGGACCTTTTCCTTTAAGGAGCCTAAAAAGGAACGAAAGGGACTGCTCTGGAAATCTAGACAAAGGGATTACCAAACCAATCGCAAAACTGCAAAATACTTTTTATGGTACAACAGTCAATCTTCCCGAATGCTGTGTTCAGTGCATTGCGATCGATAGGGCGGCAGACACAGCTTCCTATGGATAAAGGATAAAGCCTATTGTGGTCTCCAAATATATACTCAACGGTACGTGGGAGCACAAGTCCGTACTAGCACTTATCATCTCAAGGTGGAGGAATCACCCAACCAACAATGAGAACAACAGTTACCAGGCTTTACGACGCCAGAATACGTCTCTAGCCTAGACTTCTAGATGTTATGTGTTAGGTTCCAAAGCGTTTTTAGATTCATTAAATTTATTTTACAATTGATCTTGCTTAAGAAATTTGCCTTTCAGGTTCACCGCGTGATGTAGATGTACAATTCCTAAAATGCAATCTATGATGATAAACAGTCATTTAATCTTCTTTTTGCAATGAAAATCCTAGCTACTAAGGAAAGAGAGATGGCGTTCTTTCAACATAGAGCAGAGAGAACACACTATATGCACTGTCCTAAATCAAACCAACAAATATTATAAATCCAAATGCACGTGCATGTATTTGTTTTTAGCCTTCTTAATGTGTGAATGATAAAAAGAAAGCTAAGCGAAAATCTGAATTATTTTTCAAAGCGACGTTACTAACAAATTTCTTTTCAAGACAAAATGAGGACAATGACGACACTTTGCGATTTGGAAATGAAAACTTTCTTTAGAAACTTGAAAAACTACTAATTCAAATCAAATACAAGAGTAATAGTGTAATCGACAATCAAGAACAATCAGATTCTCTTCTATGACTGAAAACGACACTTGCGACACTTTCAAATCAAGAAACGATAGTACGATTACGCTACTTCTTTGTAAAAGAGAACTGAAAATGGCTAAAAATACGTAAAAACATTTACAGTCTTTTGCACAATAGAGGCAGAATAATGGCAAGGAAGGGGGTTTCAACAGAGGTGTACTGACTACAGGTAGCAAAACTCTTGAATAGAGCTGAAAAGAGTGAACACAGAAACCAAATCTAGGAGCACGAAAGGCCTTGTCTGATTAGCGCACCTGTGACACAGTCAATTGGAGATGCAGCGCACCTACTACACTCGGGAAGTACAATGCATCTAGAATTCATAGAAGAGACAGTGCACTGGACCAGAGATGAGACTTTACTGGGTTCCAGGTCACAGTTTTCAGCTCAGTTCAGGGATTTAGGCCGAGCAAGTGGTAATCAGTAAATCAATCACAGGGGTAGATCTAAAGAGGTTACTAGAGCCACCACAAAGGAAATTAGAGAGTTTGTAAATCAATTTTTCAGTTCATAAACAAAACCCGGAGATAGACTGAAGCAACATTGATCTACTTTGCACTTGCATAGCAAATGCAGTTCAAAGGCTAGCTGGCTTGACTTCAGGCTCCGTTTGTAAGTTTATAAGGCAAACAAATGTAGATAAACAAACAATCTATTCGCTCCCCAGTGGAGTCACCATTTTTTTATCTAGAAAACTAGTGTCTATGCAGAGCTGCTAGTCCCACTAAGGCTGGTAGCTACCTTAGAAACAAACAAACTAAAACTACTTTCGTTTTCCTTTATGAGAAATAGATAAGAGGGGAATAAGGATACCAACATCTGTCTTGCGCTTGGTTCCTTTCTCGATTCCTCTCCTTTTTGATAGATCTTTGCTACTCACTTCCTTGTCTACCCAGCTTCACAGAGCACTTGTAGAATCAAAGCAGCATAACACTATCCAAGAACATAGATCTATTATCATAAACAATATAGGACCAGATATATATTGACCACACAAATGCATATAACATCAATCATACAAGAATGTGGAGGAAAACTTGAATAGCTTTATTGATAATCAAGAAAGAGCAAAGAGGATTACAACCAATTGTTCTGACCCAGCATCATCCTTTCAGCAAGAAAGCACTTCTTCACCTCATGAAAAGCATAGATCACCCAACACTATGATATTGCACCAAGAAACCAGCAGCCCTTCCTTACAAGATACAAAATTCCAGCCTCTGGATCTCTGGGATGAGGGATCCATATATAGATGTTTGCAATGGGGGTGAGTCAGCTTTTGAGAGTTGATTAGTGTCCTCTCTCTGATAGTTCTTGATTCCACTTGGAGATTGATGATCTCTTACCCATCCCTGGGCGAATGCAGAGAGGCAAGTGTCACAGGAGAAGATTCCATGATCCTCCACCTTGCAGATTGACCCTGCCATTTGTCCACTCTCACCCATCACACCCCATAGAAGGGATTTCAAGATGCATCGCACCTACTGTGTGTATTTAGGTGGGATGCAGCGCACTTTGACCATGGAGCAGGTGAGATGGTCCAATTTTGACCAGTTCTGAGTAGTTTTTCATGGAGAACTTCTGGGAGAAGATGTAATCAGTTGACCTTGTTCTTTTATAGGTTGGAACAACACTTTTAGGGACTTAAGAGCCTTTGGTTTATGGACATTTATGATTGGGGTTGCAGTGCCCAAAAATGTCTATAACATAGTAGCCTTGTTTTTCTGGTATAGCCATGTGGTTAGCTACCTTTAGGACCAATGCACGCAAGAGACAAGGCATGAATCATAATGGGTATTACATGGTCATCACAGGTTCATACATGTGGTTTCCCACCATTAGAGAATCAGGAGGTATCTCTTTCAGTAACAACAAGCCTTGATTTCTTTGGGGGTGGGAATCTAACAACAGAGGAAACTATTAGATTCACTGATCTAGAACAGAAGGCATTGGATGACATGTTTTTTATTCTTTCTGATGTGTGGGTTGATAGTGCAGATCATGGAAAATCTAACCACAATTTTGAATGGATATGAGTTGGTAGAAATTGTGCCTTCTTTGTTTGTTCTCGTAGGAAAATTTTTCTCTCAACCATGGAATCTTTCTTTCCTATGAACACAATTCGGTAAGCTCGGATCAATTATTTGCTGAACATCCCCGCTTAAAAGAAGGGAACCCATTCTTACTGATACCCGATCCTGATGATGCTAGTCCAACAAATGTGCTTCCTAGGTGTTCTTTGCCAAAGTATTTTTCTGGAGTGGTTACAAAGCATGTTTCGAATGCTATCTTCTCCAAGCAATCCTCACAGAATTAAATCTGATACATAGGAGATTGTCCTGTTCCGGCAAGATATGTTATACCGAATACGTCGATCCTATTCTAATCCCTTCTTCATCAGATAAAATAAAGGAGCCTTTTGAGCGTTTGGTCGCCATGGTAACTTATCAAAGTCACCTCTGCCCATTGCCTCTCACGGTGCAACCTATTATCTGCAATTATGGCCATTATTTTATTAGCAAATAAGTCTGAATAGAAATCCAACTGGGGGCATAAATGACCAAGGGTTGGAGGGCGTAGGGTGTTTATGGTGCCATTGGAGGCGAATATCGAGGAGAATGTTTTGAGCCCAACCGAGGTGTTTAGATGCCCATGCTGGAGAAACGCCTTGAGCATAAGCTAAAGGGTCATGTAGTCAATACTTGCGGAGGATATATTGCTTTGTTGACTTAAACTAAGAGAGGAAAAGATCACTATTTTGCTGTGCAGAGTGCGAATTACAAAGAATGTTGCCAACCCTGCCATCCAACTACATGACCTCCAGTAAGTCGCACCCCTACACAGGTCATGAAGTCGCACTTTGAGCCTCGATGAAAGCTGCTAGAAAATGTGACTTCCCTAAAAAGAAACTCTGCGACCTCTCCCAGTCGGTAGGTTGAAACAAAAAAAAAGCCCTTGAAGCAAATAAAGGTTTATGTGACTCCTCTTATGCAGCAACTATGCAATTGATCTTTAGATGTCTCCTATAAGAAGTCACAGAATCGCATGCATGACTGGCCATCAGAATCGAGACTTCCAGTAAAAGGTGATGGTGCGACTTCTCAACTAGAATTGCAACCTAAGGATAGCATTTATTTATCTCTTCACTCATTGAAGGTATCTTCTTCGTGATGTGAAGACACATAACCAATATGGTGTCAAGAAGAGCCTGTTTTGAAAGTTACTATGCCTACCTTAAGACATTGTTAAATTAAGTTGTGAAGTAGTAGAAGCAAGGCTTGATGCATTAAAGTTTTGTTTCAAAATTAAAAGGGTTGGGCTACAAGAGCATTGATCATGTTCAAAACCCAACTAAGAGCCCTCATCTACAAAAACAAAGACTCGTGCGTTAGAATCTGGAGAGTTAATCAAGAAGGATTGTTCTGTAATGGAGGATCATGTTTCGGGCAGATAATGGCCTATCGTCAATTTGACAATTTGAAGGAATGTTGACAAAAGGTAGTGTTGTGTTCTCTAAGTGGATCTTGATGCCTAGTCGTTAGTAACTAAGGAAACTCACCGGTTGCATAATGCGGTGTTGAGATTGATGTGGTATTGGAGGAACAGATCTAAAGGATGGCCCATGTCTATTTCAATTGAAGAGTTTTCAGTAGCATCAGGCCTATGGAATCCAAGAAATGATATATACTAGGTAGAAAACCAATACCTATTCAAAAGGAACTACATTGTGAGTTAATTGCTCGGACGAATTTTTCTTGTCAAATGAGAATTGGCATAACTGACCAACATGATAGTGTCTAAACTTGGTGTACACTAGTGACCTTGATTAGACAGTAATACCAAGACAATATGTGCAGTGAAACGATAATGAGAGTAAATGGGAATACATCTAAGGAATTCCAAGAGGACCCCCCAAGACCATATGCATTGACAATGCTGGGGCACAACAATTAACCACACAAAGGTCCAGATTAATTGTTTATTAATTCATTCTTTGAAATTAGTTGATTGTAATTCCATTGTCATGACTTGTTTGAAATTATGCTTGATTATTGTTATTTTCTTGCAGGTAGTAGAAACAAAACAAATGTTGGTATACACAAAGGGATTAGGGTTTCCCGTGGAGCTTGCATAACTAGGATTTCCTCTAGCAAGCCAAATGGGCCCTTCCAAGTTCCAAGAACCTTTTAGTAAACTCGAAGGCATGTCACCATAGGATTAATGAATATGAGTGAGGCACAACGACAAGAAAGCGAATCGATTTCAGGTCCAAGCATCCACATCATTGTGAGATTCAGGCATCGAGCATTTTTGGGTTTTCAATAACCCTCTGCATCCCTCTTCTCTCTCTTTCATCATAATGTAAATACCAGCCACCATTGTAGCAGTCACTATGTTGGAACTGATGTGGGCATGTAACAATCAATTTTGGCTTTGGAAAGAACTGGGAAAACCCAAGAGTCATGGGGGTAGCCAAAGGGACACGAGGGAAGGACAAAGGTCACGGTAGGTGAAAAGTCACCTCATCTCTATAAATTTTTCCCTAAGCCTCACTTACGAGGGAATTTGGCACTCGAGTTGAGGCTAATACATATAGTTGATTGATGCTTGAGAGGCAGGGCCACTCAGCTCTTGGTACCTAGGAGAGTGGGTTGGCAGTAGAGTTATGGGTTTGACACTGGGCGACTGTATGAACAGTCCATGTTCCACTACTGGGTATTAACCAGTTGCATGATATGTATTTGAAGTTGTAGCAATAATAATAATATGTTTTCTGGAGCAGTATGATCTTGATTATCCATAGTACTCTGTTAATTATGTCAACGTTTCGAACCCCAAAGGGGGTTCATCATTAGGACCGAAAATGAATGATAGATTGAGAGAAGAATCTTCCGAGAAGATTTTTTCTTTTACCTTTTGCACTGATTCCCATGCTTATTCATGGTGGTTGTCTTAGCTGTCTGGTACCTCACCATATTTGTATGTGTGCTTTCATATACGCGAGATGTTATGTATTGATACACAGTGGTCGCATGTATGTTTCACTTTAGAATCTGTGTTTACTTGTTCCTTTCCATGTTGGTTACCTATTGTGAACTACTTCGCAATTGACCTTCAGCATGTTCCTATTTATTATGTCCGATGGGGTTTTATCTCACTAATCACCCTCATCGTTTATCTCTTCTTATCGTTGTTGTAACTTGTTTAAACCTCTTTCTGCAATTTGTCAATCTTGGTCTGATTTTTTTTTGCTGCCCAAGCACTTCATTCTCGCCCCACTCTGACACCTTCTCATTTGATAACCAAGAGCAGAAAACATTCATGGTGGTAGCCAAGCCCACATACCAGATGGGTTTCCTATCCCAAATGGTGTGAGGTCTAATTGGGACGTCACACTATGGAGACCCCTTAGTCATTGGTGGTACTTTTTCGCCCGTCAAAAAATTGGCACTAGAAGGAGGGCCAGTTGAAAAGCTGAGCCCTTAGAGCCTACAGTTTAGTCTCATATCTGTTAATGGCTTTGACCATAATCTTGCTCTCGGGGTGTTTGTCTGGGTTGTATATTTTTCGATTTTCAATTCCCCAGGAGCAGCTCCATCACTTGTCTCATTTAAAGTTTGATGGTGAGGATGGAACACCTTTAATTGAGCACATTTCTGATTTCCTTGAGTTTTGTGAATATTTTGAGATCGATGATGAAGAGTTCGCTTGTGTGTTTTTTTCCCTCACCCTCGAAGGTTGCACCAAGCAATGGTGCCACACATTGCTAGTGGCATCCATTCATTTGTTTGACGAACTCGTCGATAAGCTCCAACAAGTGTTTGATAGGTATGATTTTCAAGATGTCTTAAAGATGATAAATGAGGTGAGGATGAAACCTGAAGAACCTTTATGGGATTTTTCTTTTAGATATGTGCACCGTTGCTTTGAATTTCCTGAAAGTGATGTCGACTCAGTGTATTTGAATATAAATTTTCAACGATTGGTTCTCGTTTCTTTACAATATTTTCAATTAGAAATAAGTCGTGTTTCACATAAATATCATCATAATTTGCAAATTACAAAGTGTCAAGATTCTACCCGTAATTTTGTTTTTCTAATCTCTTTGAATCCATAACAACATCAAACCCCTGAGGAAGAGATTAATGTTTGTGGGATTTCTCATCCTCCTCTTGACTTGTTACATAATAATATTGTGATTGTAAATGGTTCAAATGATGAACAGTGCTTTCTGGGAAACCAATCTGATGGTCTCGCCTCTAAATCCCTCATACATTCTTTTGGTCTTGAATTTGAAAATCACATAACATCTTTTCCGATCAAGTAAATTCAACATATGTTGCACTATATCTCGGGACCTCATTCACCTATGCATGATGGTTTTAGTATCGTCTCAAGTAACGTTAACAGTCTTATCAAATCCATGGAACACGTCAAGCTTGTAAATCTGTCTTTCTCTTTGGCAAACATAAATGGGCAAGATGTGAGTCCAAACCTGATCGATGCTCCTTCATCTGACCCTGTGCGTCCATCCTACCCTGATTTAGTGCATGGGTCTACTGCACCGACAGTTCTTCCAAATCATTCATATCTTTATCTCGCTTTCTCTTATTGCAATCATGTGCAAGGGGGTGAGGTTTCACAGTCAAAGGATGCAGAGTCTAAATCCCTTATGCCTGATCTTTGCCACTCGAAGTCTTTAACAAGTGAAGAAGAGGGCCCTGCATCTCACCCAGCTCAAGTTGGTTCCCTGATTAATCTCGCTTTACCCTCAAGCCAAGAAGAGCCTTATGTATCAAATACCCAACTTGATCAAACTAGTGGTTTCAACGATTCTCATTTTACCATAAATATATTCACTCTTGCCTCTGGTGATTATCCTACATGTCTGTCTGTTGATCCTACGAAGCCACCAAAATTCGCCGACCCACCTTTCGAACGTTTAGGGACTCATTAGGAAGTTGAGGCACTTCAGCTTCCGCTGATGGTTATGTCAGATTGTCACATTCCTGATGAGACCCCTGAACCAAGTCAAATTAGGGTTGCTAAAATTAGGATTTCTGCACATCACTCCCCTCTCAGCATCATCCCGGCAGATGCGAGCACATCTTGGAAACCCTATGATTCGAGTAATGTCTCTCTGACGAAATATTTCCATCGCCTTTCAACTGATGCGCATCAACCTCTATATCCTAATTTGTTTGCTGAAGGGAGTGCTCTAGCCATTATCTCAAATATTTTTTATTGTCTCCCAACCAATATAGTCTGTCAACATAAGCAATAAAATGATACCTTTCAATCTCCTATGTGGGAAGGTGCCAATTGCCTGATCTCCCCTTTGCCTGACACTCTTGTGGTTTCAGTTCATTCTTGGGAATCTAAAGAGTCTCATTTGTTGAGTTGCCAATCTGTCAACATTCAGACAATGGATCCAATCCATAATATTTTCATTGATAGTTGTCCGGTCACAACTAACGATAACCATATACACCCATCTACAAATCTTGCGAAGCTACCAATATTGGATGGCGTGTTGTTTGAAGGTTCAGAGGTTGGTCAAGACGATGAGGCACTTCAGCTTCCGCTGATGGTTATGTCAGGTCCTCACGTCCTTGACAAAGTCTATGAACGATTTCAAACTAGGGTTTCTGTGTTTGAATTCTCACAGATCGCAGTGACACCCGACAGAGGCCCCTCTTTTCAGGGTTATCAAGTTGAACATCCTCTACATCATGATAGGGTTGTTGATCAGATTAATCTGGTAGACTCCTTTACTAGCCGACAACATCTTGCCTTACTTGCATTGGATTTAGGGTTAAGCATAAACAAATGTATGTTATGGCTGGGTGACTATAAATTTAACGTTTGTGGTTCGATTTACCAGGATTGGGTTTCAGTTTGCCTTGAAAGGTCTTCTCTGACATGTTTCCCTATAGGTGGACAGGATATTCTTTCTATTGTGCATGCTTTACAGGTAAGCATGTTAGTTTTTGCACAACTCTTTCCACAAATTCTAATTGTCGTCATCTTTGTTTTTGCAGGTTGGGAACTGCTGCGGTGGCTACATTGGAAGTTTGATTTCACATAAGCAGACCTATGCTTTGGTTAAATTAGGATTTAGGGTTTAGAATAGTTAGGTTTTAGTTTTACTTATCATTTGGCTGATTAGAATTTGCTTTATCAGTTAAATTTGTCATGCTTCATTTTCTTTATTGTAGGTAGTTAGTTCCCTGCTTGTTTATTTATGCACTCATGTCCTTGCATTTGTTTATTGTTGCATGGCATTCATGAAATCTCTGCATATGCATCCCATTGGTCCTTTAATTGAAATTAGTTGATCTCTTCTGCACATAGTATTACATTGCATCATTAGCCCTATCTATTGCATTGCATCATACACTTTCATTCTCGCTTGGCACACACTCACCTTTGACCTAGCCTGGAAATTTCCCCTACGTTGCATGCCACTACATGAGCCTTCATGAACTTGAATATTTCAAACCTGTGGTGCCATGAATAGCTTTCTCACTCATTTTTCTCTTACTCCAAGTGCATTTCTTCAACCTCTTCACATCGGTTTGTAAACCCTATGAGGGTTTCTTGGTCACCTAGCCCTAGAAAAAAAACCGTAGTCCTAGAACTAAAACCTAGCCCTATGATTGTGTGAAGTTGTGATGGTTACACCAATGGGTAGCCTCCCTTAGAGCCAATCATCAAATTTTCATCCTGGATATCTCTCCTACAAGTCTAATTCATTAATAAGGAGAATAAGAACATATTTCTCATGGGGAACCCTAATCAGTTTAAATGACCTATACCCATAACCTAAAGCTCATGCTCAACGTGGTCTTTATTGTTTCAATGACTTGTGTTTTGTTCACTTGTTGATGGGAAATGAGATGTGGAAGCTTGGCATAAGGGAAAAACTAAATCAAGATATCTCTTAGTTTCTTTCAAGCAAGAAACAACCTCTCTTTCTCATAAAATAAGTCGGGATCCCTCATCTTCCCTGGCGCAATGAACACCCAGAAATAAGTGCAAATGCACATAAAAGAAAATGAAACCAAATAAAGGGTAAAGGATCGAGAAAGGCTTCCTGCGCAGAGAGGTGATGCAACGACTCCGTCAGGGTACTGACCAGGTTCGCTGGCAGTGGAGCAACGTTTGTGATTTCTTGAAGTGACTCCATCGAGGTACTATCCAGGCCCGCTGGCAGTGGAGCAACACTTGAAACTTACTTTTAAAATTTTGAAAACAATAAGCCCTCTGTCTTGTTCTTTGCATCATCATCAACTACCGGCATGTGTGAACTGTCAATGGGGTGTTTACTGACTGGCAAGACCTAGCTAAGGCACGAGGGAAGGCATATCTACAAAGGTCGTGGCAATACAAGAGGTGCCCATAGCGTCTATTCGATATTCCCTTGCATCATTATTCACACTCAGACTACTACAGGGGTGTTGACAGAGAGGCTAGATTCTACGAGTGGTTCACCAAGGTTGTAGCCACTACAACACCACCCAAATTTTTGGGCATATTCAAAATTTTGGGTACCCCACTACTCACCCCGAGCTTTTAGGGTTTTTTGATAGGGCCCCAACTGGTTGCTCTCCCAATGACCTTGCCTATCCAACTCCTTTGGTACACCCACTCACGTTTCATGCGTCGCATTCACGCTTCATGTTTTATCTCAAATGCATGCCTTAGGATCACATTAGGGTTTCGAAGGTTAATGACTTTATTGATGTGCCAAGAGTCACTCATGATTTTGGAACTCATCTTCGCCTAATACGCATTGTGATTAACGGGTGTCCTATATTTGAACAAGCATGCGTTCAAGGTGGCTTCCCGTAAGAGTGACAATATTAGGGTTTGGGAGAAATCCTAGATGGTTAGAAGAGTGATCCCCTCCCTGTTGGCACCATATCTGCACGCCTCTAGGAGTGCGCTCCCATCGGCACCATAGGGCATCATCGTGGGAGTCACATCATCACATTTTCCTCAGACCCTTGGCAGATCCTTCACCTCAGCATGTGCGTTAGGGTATGTGAGAATTATATCTTTCCCTTACATCCTTATAACCCTAGAATATGTGATTGAAGGTCCATCCTTGTTATGCATCAATCCTTGCTCTCAGATGTGTATTAACAAGATATTTCTAGGTTTTTATCCTTTGAGTTGGAAATTACCTTGGGCCTCATATAATACCATGACCACTTGTAGCTAGGAAGCCCATTAAGATACTTGAATGCTGAATTGATGTCCAAATGAAAGCATAACTTACTCAACCAAACAATATATGACACCTTAATTCAGATAGTTGGGATGCATGTTCCTTTAATGAGTTATTTCCATTATTTTTATTAAGTTCCATGCTTCCATGTGCAAATATATACATGTGTATATTGTTTGGGTAAAGTGATTGGTTTGTTTCACTTTCTCTGCGAGGATCAAGGGGAGGTGGCTTAGGCACATGTCCAACAAGGCAATCGTTTGCCACAAAACTAATGTCAAATGTGGGCTTAAAGAGTTTTGACAATGAGGGAACGTAAGCAGGGAAGACTGTTTTGGTTAATATACATAGATATGTCAGTCATAACGGTGGTTTCTGTATATATATATGTCGAAACAACTCTGCCACTACCATTTCTCTCAACCTAAACATTATTACGAGTTAGGACAACGCTAGTCATGGGTGATCTGAAACCATACCTTTAAAAGGAAAATGTTCAGGCATCGCGTTGAAGAAGTTTTATTTTACCCCCAGATTCGACTCTTCAAGAGAATATCAAGCCGCAAAGGAAGATCAGGAGTGGGCACGATGTAATTGAAGTTCAGATTCGACGATCATGGTTAAACTATAGCCCAACATGGAATGACTCTAGACCTTCAAGGCCTTGCTTGCCTATATAGCGGTAGCCTTGTTTTTTCGGTATAGCCATGTGGTTATCTATCTTGAGGACCAACACACGCAAGAGACGAGGCATGAAGCATAAGGGATATTACATGGTCATCACAGGTTCATACATGTGGTTTCCCGCCATTAGAGAATCAGGAGGTATCTCTTTCAGTAACAACAAGCCTTGATTTATTTGGGGGTGGGAATCTGACAACAGAGGAAACTATCAAATTCACTGATTTGGAAAATAAGGAATTGGATGACATGTTTGTCATTCTTTCTGATGTGTGGGTTGATAGTGCAGATAATGGAAAAGCTAACCAAAGTTTCGAATGGATATGAGTCGGTAGAAATTGTGCCTTCTTTGTTTGTTCTCGTAGGCAACTTTTTCTCTCAACCATGCAATCTCGCTTTCCTTCGAATGCAATTCGGTAAGCTCGGATCAATTATTTGTTGAACATCCCCGCTTAAAATAAGGGAGCTAATTCTTATTGATACGAGATCCTAATGATGCTAGTCCAGCAAATGTGCTTCCTAGGTGTTCTTTGCCAAATTATTTTTGTGGAGAGGTTACTAAGCATGTTTAGAATGCTATCTTCTCCAAAATCCTCACAGAATTAAATCTTATACACAAGAGACTGTCTTGTTTCGGCAAGATATGTTATACCGAATACATTGATCCTGCTCTAATCCCTCCTTCATCAGAGAAAACAAAGGAGCCTTTTGAATGTCTGTTCACCATGGTAACTCCTCAAAGTCACCTCTACCCATTGCCTCTCCCGGTGCAACCTATTATCTGCAATAATGACCATTATTTTATTAGTAGATAAGTCTGAATAGGGATGGAGGGCATAGGGTGTTTAAGGTGCCATCGAAGGCGAATGTCAAGGAGAATGTTTCGAGCCCAACCAAGGTGTTTAGATTCCCATGCAGGAGCAATTCCTTGAGCATAAGCTGAAGGGTCGTTTAGTCAATACTGGTGACAGCTCTATTGCTTTGTTGACTTAAAATACGAGAGGCAAAGACCACTAGTTTGCTGCGCAGAGGCCAGATTACAAAGAAAGTTACCAACCCTGCCATTCAACTACGCGACCTCTAGTAAGTCGCACCCCTGCACAGGTTGGGAGGTCGCTCTTTGAGCCTTAATGAAAGCCACTAGAAAATGTGACTTCCCTCAAAAGAAACTCTGTGACCTCCCAGTCACCAGGTCGAAACAAAAAAAAAATTCTCGTGAAGCAAATAAAGGTTTATGTGACTCTTATGCTGCGACTATGCAATCGATCTTAAAATGTCTCCTATAAGAAGTTGCAGAATCACAGGCATGACTGGCCATCAGGATTGTGAATTCTAGTAAAAGGCAACTGTGCAACTTCTCAACCAAAATTGCAACCAAAGGATAGCATTTATTTAGCTCTTCACTCATCGAAGGTATCTTCCTTGTGACATGAGGACATAGAACCAATATGGTGTCAAGAAGAGCCTGTTCTGAAATTTACTATGCCTCCCTTAAGACATTGTTAAATTAAGTTGTGAAGTAGTAGAAGTGAGGCTTGATGCATTAGAGTTCTATTTCAAAATTAAAAGGGTTTGGCTACGAGAGCAGTGATCAGGTTCAGAACCCAACTAAGAGCCCTCATCTACAACAACAAAGACTCGTGTGTTAGAATCTGGAGAATTAATCAAGAAGGACTGTTCTATAATGGAGGATGACATTTTGGGTAGATAATGGCCTACTGTTAGTTTGACAATTTGAAGGAATGTTGACAAAATCCAGTGTTGTGTTCTCTAAGTGGATCTTGATGCCTAGTCATTAGTAACTAAGGAAACTCACTGGTTGCAAAATGCGGTGTTGAGATTGATGCAGTATTGGAGGAACAATTCCAAAGGATGGCCCATCTCTGTTTCAATTGAAGAGTTTTCAGTAGCATCAGGCCTATGGAATCCAAGAAGTGATATATACTAGGCAGAAAACCAATACCTATTCAAAAGGAACTACATTGTGAGTTAAGGGCTCAGACGAAATTTGCTTGCGAAATGAGAATTTGCACAATTGACCAACGTGACAGTGTCTAACCTTGGTGTACACTAGTGACCTTGATTAGACAGTAATACCAGGACAGTATGTGCAGTGAAATGATAATGAGAGTAAATGGGAATACATCTGAGGAATTCCAAGAGGACCCCCCAAGGCCACATGCATTGACAATGCTGGGGCACAACAATTGACCACACAGGGGTCCAGATTAATCATTTATTAATGTCATTCTTTCAAATTAGTTGATTGTAATTCCATTATCATGCTTTGTTTGAAATTATGCTTGATTAATGTTATTTTCCTGCAGGTAGCGGAAACGGAACAAATGTTGGTCTACACAAAGGGATTAGGGTTTCTCGTGGAGCTCGCATAACTAGGGTTTCCTTCAGCAAGCCAGATGGGCCCTTCCAAGTTCCAAGAACCTTTTAGTAAACTCAAAGGCGCGTCACCAGAGGATTAATGAATATGAGTGAGGCATAGTGGCAGGAAAACAAATCGATTTCAGGACCAAGCACCCACATCATTGTGAGATTCAGGCATTAAGAATTTTGGGGTTTTCAACAACCTTCTGCATCCCCCTTCTCTCTCTTACATCATAATGTAAATATCGCCCACCATTGTAGCAGTCACTATGTTGGAACTGATGTGGGCATGTAACAATCAATTTTTTCTTGGGAAAGAACTAAGAAAACCCAAGAGTCATGGGGGTAGCCGAAGGGACACGAGGGAAGGCCAAAGGTCGCGGTAGGTGAACAGTCAGCTCATCTCTATAAATGTTTCCCTAAGCCTCACTTACGGGGTACTTTGACACTCGAGTTGAGGCTAATATAGATAGTTGATTGATGCTTGAGAGCCAGGGCCACTCAGCTCTTGGTAGGTAGGAGAGTGGGTTGGTAGTAGGGTTAGGGTTTTGACACCGAGCGATGGTATGAACAATCCATGTTCCACTATTGGGTATTGACCAATTGCATGATATGTATTTGAAGTTGCAGCAATATTAATAAGATGTTTTCTTTTACCTTTTGCACTGATTCCCATGCTTACTCATGGTGGTTGTGTTAGCTGTCTGGTACCTCACCATATTTGTATGTGTGCTTTCATATACACGAGATGTTATGTATTGATACATAGTGGTCACATGTATGTTTTGCTTTAGAATATGTGTTTACTTGTTCCTTGCCATATCGGTTACCTATTGTGAAATACTTCGCGATTGACCTTTGACATGTTCCTGTTTATTATGTCCAATGGGGTTTTAGCTCACTAATCGCCCTCATTGTTTATCTCTTCTTATCGTTGTTGTGACTTGTTTAAACCTCTTTCTGCAATTTGTCAATCTTGGTCTGATTTTGTTTCGCTGCCCGAGCACTTCACTCTCGCCCCACTTTGGTACCTTCTCATTTGATAACCAAGATCAGAAAACATTCATGGTGGCAGCCAGGGCCACATACTGGATGGGTCTCCTATCCCAATAGTGTGAGGTCTAATTGGGACTTCACACTGGGGAGACCCCTTAGTCATTGGCAGTACATTTTGGCTCGTCAACAAGACCTTTGTAGACACATGTTTCAAATTATAAAAGATTTGATTTGTACTTGTTAAGGTTGTCTTTAGCAGGAGGAAGTGATCAAAAAGAAATATGGAGGAATTGTACCAAAACAACCTCTAATTTTGAAGGTAGAAAATCATGATCTATTTCTTTATTTACAAGGCATTCATGTTGCCATAATCAAACAAGGTATTTAACTTCAACATAGGCCTCATGATTTGTAAGGCTCAAGGAAGCATTATTGCAGTAAGATTTCATTGTAGCATGGTTGATGGATGTCATAAAATAATTTGGACTTGCTAATGACTAAATTCTCATTGGACCACAAAGGTCACTATGAGAAATTTCCACATGCATGTTTTTTCTTCATCCAACTTTTTTTTCTCAAGTTTACCCCTATGTTTCTTTTCTAAAATGCAAAATCAAAATAACCCTTTCATGTTTTTACCTGTCAGATATACGAGTAGGTTATGTAAATTTTGGGGCCGTTAATTTAAAATTGTGGTCCATAAGCACCACAATCAAAATACTATTTTTTTACATCAAAAGATCTTGGTTTTAAAATAATGGCCCCAAAATGTATATAACCTACTTGTCTATCTGACTAGTAAAAACATGAAAGGGTTATTGTGAATTTTTCATTTTAGATAAGAAACATAGGGGTAAATTTAACAAAAAAATTTGGATGAAGAAAAAACATGCATGTGGAAATTTCTCATAGCAGCCTTTGTGGTCCCATGAGAATTTAGTCATTAGCAAGTCCAAATTATTTTATGACATCCATCAACCATGCTACAACGAAATCTTACTGCAATAATTCTTCCTTGAGCCTTACAAATCATGAGGCATGTTGAAGTTAAAGACCTTGTTTGATTATGGCAACATGAATGCGTCATAAATAAAGAAATAGATCATGATTTTCTACCTTCAAATTTAGAGTTTGTTTTCGTACAATTCCTCGATATTTCTTCTTGATCACTGCCTCCTGCTATAGACAACCTTAACCAATACAAATCAAATCTTTTATAGTTTGAAACATGTGTCTACAAAGGTCTATAACAATTTTGTAAATAAAACTTGAAGTTTTATGTGAATTAAGGTCTACCCTTGAATAAAATTGCACATATCTACAAGATGGGAATTAAACCCAAGAATAGCATCAACTACACCTCTTCTTGAGAAAATTTCCTGTGTTTCTCTTCTGACTGTTGAGTCACTCTACATTATTTCCTTCATGATCCTTGAAACTATTCAAAAGTTCACACTTCTCTTTACTACTAATCTCCTTGGTGTTAGACATGTTCTTGTTTTAATCCAACATATTTTTCATAAGAAGATCTAACCCATCTCATGCAGTTAAAAATAATGTGGAGATCATTCAACAACATTTAAACCATTTTATCTTGAAAATCAAGCAAGTGTGGTCCATAAGCACCAGAATGAAAATACTGAGTTTTTACATCAAAAGACCACACCTCACCTTGGTTTTAAAATAATGGCCCCAAAATTTATATAACCTAATCGTCTATCTGATTGGTAAAAACATGAAAGAGTTATTGTGAATTTCACATTTTAGATAAGAAATGTAGGGATAAATTTGACAAAAAAAATTGGATGAAGAGAAAACATGCATGTGGAAATTTCACATAGTGACCTTTGTGGTCCCATGAGAATTTAGTGATTGGAAAGTCCAAATTATTTTATGGCATCCATCGATTCCCTTCCAAGAAAAAAATGGTTGTGTTTTTCAAGTACAAGTCATTAGCTCTAAATTCAAACCTGTTTTATTATACATCATAAAATTGAACATATATTAGCTCAAAACATGCATAATATCCAAACCCTTCTCAAAATATTTTGAAGCTAAAACAAATCTGCGATCTAACAATTTACAGTTTATGAATCATCTGTCCCATGTGAACCCATAAAAATGTATGCTAACAGTCACGTCATGAATATGCAACATGTTATATTCTTTGTATATACAACATAATTTGGTGCATTTTAGGGCTCACAAGACATTTAGAGTGAATATCAAGTCCAACACACTTAATCTAAACTCATAATATATAAAATGTCTCTCTAGAGATTCACATTCATTACTAATTGAGAAGACACTCCAAATGCACAAAATATCAAAGCTCAAATACCGATCAGCTTCACCAATAAACCTAAACATGGATTGCCTTTTTCTGAAATAAAAAAGACAAATGTCAACATTTAAAGAAATTGCTTTGAAGAAATATGAACAAAGATAAATCTCCAAATCATGAGAGAATTGACTTCCTGCCAGTGCCAAGAGATCAATCACTTTTTATGTGCCCCCTGGTTGATTGAACTTGTGGCAACAATCTCTGAGTCCTTGTTGGGTTTACCATTAGGAGTTGTTGGAAGAGAATGTATCCATATTATAGGAGTTCCCTTCTCCTAAACATCTAGACTCGACCTTGGAGAATGACCACAAAGATTTGCTTTTTTTGACTCAGTAGAAATCATGTAACTCATAATCGATGGACTGCCTTTAGAAGCATGCTCAGTATGCTCAATTTTAATAGATCCAATTGAACTTTGTCTTTTAGGTTCCTGCTTCTATAACATTATTTCACCTATCTTCCTGCCTTAATAGTAATTTACGCCTAATAATAGCAACATTGTGAGTTATACCAAACAAAGTATCTAAATTCCCTTACCCTTTAAAAAGCATCCTCAATTCTTGTACCACCCACCTCGACATCCACTCTAGACATCCTAGGTTATTCTTAATTAATCAAGAGTATATAATTTTTAGGGTGGTGTTCTATGTGCATTAAAATACCTGTGAGGTTCAGCACTATGTATGGGAGTTCATTATAGCCTTGGATATATTCTGTGAGTTGATGTGATGTTTTGCTATTGGCTACAACTTAGATTTGGTTGTCACCTATTTACCATGATTCAAAACTCATTTATCATCTCATATCATTGCAACATTGGATATATTATCATGTATTATGTCGGTCGATCGTTGGACTCCAATTTTCCACTAGACTGAATATGTGTGTGTGTGTGTGTGTGTGTTCTAAAATTAATTGTATCTGACACAATATTTGGTGCCGTGATATTTCCACCAACATTTGACTAATAGTCATAATGTTGATGTTCAAGCATTGATATGCAAATGTTAGTTGTTGACATCAAATAAAAGTTATGAACATTTCTAGGTTACTCAGTTAAAAATCAAAAGTTGTGATCATTTTTAGGTTACTGAGTTAAATCTCAAACTACATTTTCTACACACATGAAATAAGATTTGAGGATTGTTGACGCCATCAATCATGTACTAATTTTATTTTACATGTATCTTCGTTTGTATACAAATATTCTCGTTGACAAAATTGGGTTGTTGAAACCAAAATGAATATATTCAATATGTACAAACAATAATATTGTCAAAATCATAGATTAATAACAATATTATTATTATTATTATTATTATTATTATTAGTTAATATTAATATTGAATATAAATGTTAATATTGATATGAAAAATTTATCAATATTATTAATGAAATTAACATTTATAATATAAATAATATTAATATTAATATTAATAAAAATAAATACATTAAATTATGTTGATTGACTTCATTTATAAAAGGTGATTGGCATAGAAATGATGGAATTTAATGACTTAGGTGTACATCAACCACATTTACTAATTTGGTTGTGCTAGTAAATGAAACTAATATATATTATTTGTAAATCTATAACAATATAAAATAATGAATATAATTTTAATATTTAATTTAACTATATTTTAGAATTTTTATTTTTCAATATAATATTTTTTAAAGTATAATAGAAATTCATAATATTAAATCAATATTTATATACTAAATGTTATTATGTTAATATTATTGTTGACAAGATTTTTCTTATAACTAGTATAGATCCATCATAATTTCGGATCTACCAAGCGCTCCTAAGAGGGATCAAATATTTTACAATGCAAACCCTCCTCTCTCTCTCTACACATTGAATTACTTTTGTTATATTTTTTAAAGTGATATATATGTAATGCTTGTCTATTTGTTATTTTTTAAAATGTTACATGTCAATTCCATATTCAAAATGGAAGGAATTACAAATTCCACATATTAATGGAATAAGAATTCTCTCTCAATGTTAACATCCTTTATTAAACTTATAAGATTTTTTTAAATACAAATTACTTTATTTTTTCTATACAAATGTGATATAAAATTATTTCATTTAATATGTACACTAAAATATTTTATTTATGGCTTACACTAAAATATTTTTATGTTTTACTATATTTTTGTTTTAAAAATTACATGTCAATTAAATATAGAATGAATTACACACCATATGATCAATAATAATATTATTATTATAGGCTATTTTTCAAATACAAAAAATTATATATTCACCTCATACTAAAAAGAATTTATTTATTTTTTGTACTTTCATTTATTTTATGTCTATATAAAGGTGATGTAAAATTAAGTTGGAAATTGAAGATTTTATTTATGGCCGACATCGGTTTCTTTTATTATTACTATATTTTCATTTGTTTTTCTTTTTGTAGGAAAACATAGAGCATTATATTAGCAATTTCTTTTTATATAGAGTACATCTAGAGAATCGTTTAGGGTCCAGACGACTAAACCTTGCAATATGCCCCTATAGGGGAAACCAAATAGGCTATTTAGCAAAATAAAAGTTTGATGTTGAGTCATGGTTGATGCAACAACAAAAAGCTCAAACATATTGCAACAAGATTTATGCCAGAGTATCTGCATTTGTGGCTAAAATAGTGTTTGTCTTTTAGAGAGCAGAGAAAGACAAAAGTGAGAGGAGCAAGGTTGATGAATTGTTTATGTTGGTCACTTTCTCTTGGGCTTAGAATATGCTAGCTTAACATCAGTGAGGTCAGCTTCCTCACCTCCCCTATTACTTGGGTGTTCCATGTCTAACTTGTCCTCCATGATGAGACATCCATAAGTGTTATGGATGTGGGGAGAGGGCTGCCTATCAACAGGCTGAGCATCAATTATTAAAGGCCTCATAGAACTACCTTCCCCTGCAACAAAATGCTCCTAGCATAACTCGCCTCCGTCTTGCTCGTCTCCGGCGAAGATGATGGAGGGAGGAGAAGAACGAATTTGATGAGAGAGAAAATCTTTTTGTTATTGCCGTGTAGACCTTTCCAAAGAGCTGGAAGAAGTGGAGGATGATATGTCAGGAGGAAAATTGACGTTGGTGTTTCATGAGAGGTGATGAAGCACAGTTCCTATGCGATTGACATAGGCATTGGATTTGACCACTTGACTATCTTTTCATTTGTTAACGTAAGTATGATTTTATTATTTTTAAATGTAACATGACGGGATAACATCTACATCATAGAGTACCTCTTGGGACAAACATCTCCCTCATACGAAGCTCTACCTCTTTGGAACAATAAACATTATTCATTCCTCATCAGGAGATTAATATGCTAATGATTAAAAATAAAAAAATAGGAAAGAATAAAATTTTATTGTATAATGCAAACCATATAATTTAAATTTAATTTGGAAAAAGAGAAGTGAAAATTTATATTTTTTTCTCCTCGGGGAAAATTCACAATTTTCTATTAGTTGAGAAAATTACATGTTGTAGATGCTTGGATGACATATGCTATAATTTGGGTCATAGCCATCAAAAATATTTCTATACAAATTACCCAAACAGACTATACTATGACTGTTCATGTAAATGCTATATACATAATATATAAGACTAGAAACCGATAAAATGCATTGATATATACTGCAAAATTAGGGCCTATCGACCCACTTGTAGAACTGATCTATGTAAGGCTGATGATAGTATTGAAAATGTTCGGCTCCCTGCTGCTCCTTTATTAGCCAAATCCCCCTGGGCTGGACCGTGGTTGCCTTGGATAGCTGGTCGGCAACTTGATTTCGCTCCTGTAAATATGTTGACAAGAAATATATTCAAATTATAATTTTAATAGCATGACTTCATCCAAAATATTTCTGAGTGAGTGCATATGACATACATATGTGTTTTTGAACCAGTTAATGATGATTTTTGAGTCCGTAAATATCTGTAAATGTTTGCAATCATGTGCAAGTGAAAAGTGGAGCAAGTGTCTAAGGGTGATAAGTTCGAAAAAGTTATTAGTGCCACTACCCCTGTATATGGAAACATTATTTTCAGATTGGTGCAATAGAAACCCCCCCCCTCCCACCACACCCTTGTTCTTGTGCAACACCATCAAAATATGCCCGTGAAAGATTATAGTTAATGACTTCAGGATTCACAACCTGTGCAGATGGTGTGGAGTCATCGCCTGGAATTTTCTGATATTCATTGATGATCCGGGAAATAGATAATGGTTAGTGAATAACTTTGTCTCTGAAAATGGTACTGTTCCTATTCAACCAAATAGTCTAGCAAATGATTATGGGAAGACAATGATGCTTTTGGTTCTTGGTCCCCTCCTTCCAGTGATTCCAAGCCTCCACAATAGTATTGCCGAGACATATGATAGCTATGGAAAGAGAAGTAAGAACCTGTGACCATATATCGATCACTATGGGGCAATGAATAAAGAGATGGTCATTTGTTTCCTCAGCCTATAGACATAATATGCACCAGGAGGGGCCATGAAAGGATCTTTTCATCAGGTTTCTCCCGGTAGGTGTCTTGTTCATTAAGATATTCCACATTAATAATCTTGTGCGAGGAGGAGCATTAAGCTTCCATAATGTCTGCCACCAATATATGAGCATAGGTGGCATGTGAGTGGCATAAATGATGGGATATCCTTCTTTGGGTGTGTATACACCATGCCCATCTTGTGCCCAAATGAGTTCATAATCACCTTGCTTGATGCGAACGTGGGATTCCATCAGTGCGGTTATGTAATCTTCCCATGCCTAGTGTCATTGTATAGGGAGGCCCAATATCTCAGTCGATTTCCATGATTGAAAAAATATGGTAGTGTTATCCATATGATCAATATTAGCAAGCCTATGTATTTCTTTGTGCTTAAGGAAAAGAATAAGATTAGGAGGAGGTCGGTACATGTTACCACAACATGTCCATGGATCCATGCCTATATGCACTAATTGGCCATCTCTAATACGCCATACAAGACCATTCCTGATGGTGGGAAGAGAATGTAGGATAGCTCACCAGATTGAAGATATACTTGTTCTTGGCCATGAAGGGATTCGAATCCAGTCCAAAATTTGTAAGGTCCATATATATTTCTAGTGCACCACTTTAGTCCATAGGATGTGTGATGTAAGAATAAGCCATCCCATCTTGGTAGTCAGTGCGTGTGTGAAAGATGGAAGGTATTTTAATCCCCAACCACCCCACTTCTTTAGGAGTGCAATTTGGCTCCATCCCACCAAAGCAAAGAGTTTACCTTCCTTGTGTCCATTCCAAAGGAATCTGCAACAATTTTTTTGTATCCGAGAAAGGATTCCTTTGGGGATCCAAGCCAAAGACATCCAATACACTAGACTTGCCTCCAGGATTGATGTGATGAGGACTAATTGCCTTGCTCTGGTTAAGAACCTATGTTTCCAATTATGTAATCTCTTTTCAACCTTGGCCACAAGCCATATCCAGTCTACAATTTTGTAACAGTGGGGTTTGATTTGAAACCCAAGATATTTGAGCCCATCTTCCAGTTGTAGTCTTTGCAATGGAAATTTCTTTGTAGCAATATGCATTTCCTGTGGAGAGTAAGTTGAGAAGGTAATAGCATATTTCATCCGGTTTGATTCCATACATGTAGCAGCTGAAAAGAGCATCAAAATATCATGGAAAGCATAGGAATCCCAAATACTACCATTGAGAAGAATGAGCACATCGTCAACAAACAGGAGATGGATAATAGTACATTGATCAGTGATCTTGAGACCCTATAATCGCTCCTCCCTTCTGGCCTGTGAGATTATGGACCCATTCCTTCCATAACCAGGAGAAAAAGGAGAGGGGATTGTGGGCATCCTTGTCTGAGGCTATGCTCATCATGAAAAAGTTGGAGGCTAAACCATTGATGAGGACACTGAAGGATATTGTGGTGATGTAGCACATGATCCAATCTATGAAGCATAAGGGGAAGCCTAAATGAGTGAGGAGCATTCTTAAGTATAGCCAACTAACCTAATCAAATGCCTTGGATAGATCAATATTGAGGATGGCTCTATAATCTGTTTCATCTTAATGGAGTGGAGGATCTCCTAAGTAGTACCAACAACTTCATGTATTTGATGATTATGAAAGAATGCAAATTTCTCAGGCAAGATGTGATTAGATAAAATGGGCTTAAGACAATTGGCAATAATCTTAGCAATAATCTTGTAGAGGCAGTTGCAGAGGGAAATAGGTCTAAAATCATTGAATGAGATAGGGGAATCCACTTTAGGAATGAGTGCAATGAAAGTAGAGTTGATAGCCTTATACATGCACCCAGTTAACCTACATTCCTCCACAACTTTGAGGAGATCCTATCCAATGGTGTCAAAGAAGGTTGTATAAAATTAAACAAGACCACCCATTCGGACCCGGACTCTTGTCCTTTTTGAACCATTTTAGTGTGCTCTCTAGTTCCCCCATAGTGAGAGGTTTGATAAGATTTCCAGATTCATCTTGGTCAACATAGCAGGGGAAAAGCCCAACAATTCAAACAATTTCAGGAATAGTAGCTCCAGGAGGGGCCTTGAATAGCTATTGGAAATGTGAATTGCCTAGGTGGGCCAGTTGATGGAATAAGTATGTGAATTGTCCATCCTCAGTGGGCATTTTCCAAATGATGTTGTTGGCCCTTCTCCCCTTCGCATATTGTGATAAAATTTCGTATTATCATCTCCCGCCTTTAACCATATAACCCGACTCCTAAGTGTTAACGGGAAAAGTGTCTATTCAGAACGACCCTATCCCACTAAGGTGTGACAGTGACCTTAGAAACAAACAGAGAAAACTACTTTTGTATTCTTCTTTATGAACTATAAACGAAGAGGAATAGAATGAACCAACCTGTATCTTGCGCTAGTCCTTTGATCCAATCCCTCTCCTCTTTGACAGCTTCCAGCTACCTGCTCCCTTACTTGCCCAGCTTCACCAAATACCTGCAAGATCACAGAAGAAGGAAACTATACAAAGACATGGGTTTATATTCATAAAAAGCTTAGGATCAGATTTAAGCTAAACATACAAATGTAACAAACATCAATGATACACAAGCATGTAGGAGAAATTCAAATAGTTTTATTGATATAACAAGAAGGTCCAGGAGGAGTTACAACCGATGATTCCTGATCCAGCATCAACCTCCCAGCAAAGAAGCCCCTCTTCACCTCCAACAAAGCATAAATCACCCAATACTCGGATATCTATCTCAAAACCAACATCAATTCTTTGCAATATACAAAATTCCAGCCTCTGGATCTCTGGGATGAGGGATCCATATATAGATGTATGCAAAGAGGATGATTCAGCTTATGATTTGACTAGTGGCTTCTCTCTATCAGTTCTTGCTTCCACTTGGAGACTGAGAGCCTCTTACTCATCCTTGGTCGAACTCAGTGAGGCAAGTGTCATTGGAGAAGATTCTGGAAGCTTCCATTGTCTTTCCACCTCGCGGAATGGCACTGCCATTTGTCATTTCCCGCTCAACGCACCCTGGTAGTGCATTTAGGTGCGTTGCAACGTACCTAGCTAGTGTACTTGGGTGCTATGCAACGCAGCTAGCTAGTGGAGCAGCTGAAATGATCCTGATTTGACTGATTCTGAGCAATTTCTGGTGGAGAACTTCTCGGAGAAGCTGTAATTTGTTGACCTTGTTCCTTTAGGGGTCGGAACAACACTTTTAGGGACTTAGGATCCCTTGGTTTATGGACATTTCATGCCTAGAGCTGTAAGACACAAAAATGTCTATAACAGTTGCCCCCTAAAGTATGAGGCCATTTATCGGGTGAAATGCTTTATTAGGAGGATCCGAAGTTCTTTCAATGCTGGGAGGAGACCTGTAATAAGATACAATACAATACATTATCTTCATACTATTTTTCATGATCTAGCTGAGGCGGGCATTCCCATGCTCAGCTTTATAAATTCATTTTCATGTACATAGGACAGACAATCGTCTGATGGTAGACTGATGATCCTGATAGAGCCATCATCCTTTTGGTAGGATGATTATCTGTGCTGCAATGTTGTACATTTCAATGTCTTTATTTTTCCTGAATATATATCGCAGCCCGGATGGATGAAGCTAGATCCGGGGTCTTCAATCTCGTCCGACCTTCACTCGAAGTACAAGTCGATCCATGTGAGAAATGTTTTGAAGTCGAACATGGAAATACATCGCTTGATTACCAGTCAATGATGTAAACCGTTAACAAGCGCGAGAGGAATCACCGATAATGATGATGACCCTCAAGGTACTGCAGTACAATTCACGTGGTGTGAATAAAGGACTTGGCATCGAACACCATGCAAAATCTTTCGGTCGAAGGTCATTGATGTATACCTGTCGCCGGAAGTGAGAAACTTGTCATTGAGGCATGCAAGCTTCAAAGTATTGAATGGGGTGTTCCTAGATCAGCTTCTTGGATAATGAGCTGATGTCGACAAGAAGCGATCCGTCAAAGGAGGGCCTTAATGAATCCCACATCAATGACATGGAACGGAGCAAATGATTTTGATAGAGGTGAAAACAATCTGATGATATACGGTTCAGGATGGCGGTCATGAAAGAATGAAGTATAATGTATGGTAGTGGATGGGACACAGGTGACTCCTCTGGATGACTTCTCTTGAACATGTCGGCGACACTTATGTGATGGATTGGTAGCATTTACCCCAAATGTGGATGGTATGGCGCGACCATGGTGATGTGACCAGTGAATGAAACAACCCAACCCGATTTGGACACGGAGTGGAAGTGTCATGTTCAAGAGCGACTTGCTACCAATAAAGATTCTTTGAGTTTTCTTCCCAATTTTTCCCCAGTCATTGCTGACCAGTACCTCTTTATTTTTGTCAAGCTTGAAGAGGATAACATATGCTTGTTCTATAATTTTCCCTTCGGGCAAATCCATCGCTATGTTTTAACGAGCCTAGCGATAGTGAAACTCGTTCTCGTCTAAAGACAAGTTTGTTGCTATTAATCTTTTTAACGAGTCTAACGACAAAGATAACTCGGTCCTTTTCATTTTTAGAGAGTCTGAAAAGGTACGTAAAGTTAACTCCAAAATTCCTTTTTCGTCATCTAACCCCTTAAGTCCGAAAAAGTATAAAAAAATATAGAAGGGATGAATTTTCGATAGTTTTAACGAGCCGATCAAAACAAGCGCTCGATCTTTTTGTGCAATAATCTCTCAGGTCCAAAAAGATTAAAATCTAGAGGAGGGATAGCACTTCTGGTCACTTTAACGAGCTGGAAGGCCAAAACTCGGCAATCTTTTCATATTTTACGAGTCAGTTGAAAATAGCTTAAAGAAGACTCGTCTTTTGAGGAACGAGTGATAAAATGGGTAGCAGCTGATTCCAGGTAAGGGTTGGAATTTTCCAATCACGGCAGTGTCACAAGGATGGCTAGTGAAATCACTCTTCGCAGCTGTTCCTCAAAATGGGTAAACAATCAAATGGAGGTGAATGATCGACCAATGGAAAAGTGGAGGTGATGGTGCAAACACGACCAAGGCTTTAATGGCTGAAATGTTACATTCACGGTGGTTATTTACTGGGGAATAGTTCATTTTTTAATGAGCTTAAACGCGAGTGGAAACATTTTCTCATGTCTTATGTTTATTTTTTAACGAGCTTGAACTATGTGCTAAAACTGCTCGATGCAGGTTTATTTTTTAACGAGCTTGAACCCTGTGGTAACATTGCTCGATGATAAGTTTGCATGCCCCCAGCATAATAACGCAAATCGAGGTGCATGCCCCCCAAGCTTCCTTGCATTCAACTCGGTGGTTGGAATGAAGGTTTACCTTTGAGATTTGGAAAGGGGATTTGTTTCATTTTTTAATGAGGTTGACACAGTAAAAGAACTATCCTCATAATCCACCGTATTTACAGTATTTGATAGAAAATAAAAAACTGATGGATGATTACGGTCATTGGAATAATCTTCATTGTAATCCGGAAGATGGGAGCGATGGTGGTAATCTTCCCATGGTGCCTCTCCCATCATCATTGATTGAATGATTCCTTCATCTGTAGAATGTACATGCGACCAAGGATCTGAAGAGGTACCATGTTCCTTAGACCTATCTATCCAAACACTCGATGAGCATTGATTTGGGTTTGACCCCCATGCCAAGAAAATTGATTGCTACAATATTTCTAAAATGGCGATGATCCATGCTGACAAAATGTTTAGGAATCTTCTAAATCCATTAGATATAGAAGATTTCATATTGTAGGTTTCCACTGTGGCCACTTCTGCCAAATTACTTTGAGGCGGTAGGGCAAAAGTACCCATTAAGGCAGGGTCTTTTAGGAGGCCTACTCCAATATTTTGAAGCGAATGATTGCTTCCATGGATCATTGGAATGCTTCCCGTAACTTGTGAACTGTTGGGGAGAAATGTTTGTTGGTCGACGATTGTAATTCCTCCTTGAAAGGGAAATTCAATCTTCCTGAAGTAGGTCGACACAACTGCGGCCATGGCATATATCCAGGGCTTTCCTAGTAGGATGTTGTAATCGAGGTTTTCGTCGATTACTTCAACATCAATTTCTACTGTCTTGCCCCCCAGTTCAACTTGCAAGTTACTTAAAATCCTGTATGGAGTGTATGATTGTCCATCAAATGCTTTTAACGTCGTTGACGATCTCGACAAGGGTGGTGAGCCTAAATTTTTCCAGCAACTCATCGACATAATACATGTAGATGCCCCCTCATCAATAATTGTTCGATGAACAGTTTTGTTGAGGGATTTCACTTGAATAAGGAAAGCTAGTTGAGCTGGTAACTGAGGGTCATATCCTTTATGATCAAAGGCCACAAGCTTGGAATCCATTGGGCCAATCCCACCTATTGCTGATAATAAAGCTTTCTTTTGGGAGGGGAAATTTTGTGGTACCTCAAGTGTCGACATGGCGGATGGCGATTGGGCCAGGTCCTCTATTATATTATAATTATGTGCTACTTTTGCACGAGGATTAAATGTCGATTTGTGTACTACTCCCTTTGGCGACTTTATTATTTGTTCAGGAATTATGGGTGGCACAACTTCGGTCAAAGTTGTTGTCGAACTACTAGGTTGTTCATTAGCCTTGTTATTCGACAGCTGCGGATTCCCGTAATATTTATTCCTTGTCAAAGCATCATTTTGCTGCTTTGAGATAGACAACATAAGCACTTGGGATCGGGAAGCATTTTGATTAGCAACTAGTTTGGTTCCCGGGTTTGGAAACGGATCAGTCAATACTGCCGAGGTTTTTGAACTCTTAAAGAGTTTATTAACTTCAGCTTTATGTGGACAATCTCTCGTCCAATGATCCTCATTGCATATATGACACCCCGCAAGGGGTTTCCTTTGCCCAGAAGGGTTTGTAGAAGGTTTTTCAAGAGATGACTCATCCTGCTTCTTTTTTCTCCCTTTCTTTTTCTTCTTGCCCGCTGGTTGCTTCAGTTGTTTTCCCTTGTCGGTCGACACGACATTTACTTCCGAGGCAAGAAGTTCCTCATTTGCATTTTGACTAGAAATCTTATGGGCCTTTTTAGATGTAGCCTTTGTCGATTTTGCGTCTGTTGTGCCAATCACGTCATCGCCGGCATGAGAGTCATTGTTTGATTTAGGAGGAGGTGGAACGAAAAATTCTGGTCTGGGAGCGTCCGGGATTTTATCGTAGAGCGTGCCGGACTGAGTGTAAATCAAGTCCAAATATTGCGCACTAGCGATAACTTGCTCTTCTGTTACGACTCCCCCCTTCGCCACGTCTTCCGTGATGGAAGGTAGTAATGACTTGATAAACCATTCAGCTAAGAGCTGATCGGGAACATACGTTTTTACCATTCTACGACGACGTTGCCACTCATGTATATGATCAGATATGTGAGTGGTCGTCATCTGTTTGAAGTTGGTAAGGAGTTCCGTTCCCGTTTCGTACCTTATTGGTAATTGAAAATGGGTTAAAAAGGTGGTGGCTAAGGTACTGAAGTTGTCGAATGAAGCTCTAGTAAATTCGATGTACCATTTTGCTGCCAGACCAGTTAACGTCCTCTGAAAAAGGCGAAGCCTAATCGAATCATTGTTTAGGGTGTTTGATGAACACCACAGATGAAATGTCATCACATGATTCGACGGGTCTTCACCCAGATTTCCATTAAATTTAGGAATATCTGACGGAAGTTTATGCGGAATTGCTGGCCTGCAAGGGGCATAAGCAATTGGATCATTCGTCAGCTGGTTTAGATCTGGTAATTCTAGAGTTGCTACAAAGGGCAACTGTTGATTCAGGTTAGGCGAAGCACACCTAGGATAAGATGGAATCGCCTGAGCAGTGGGTCTTTGCATACCAGCATAATGTATTTGATGTTGGCAACCTTGACAAGGTTGATGGGCATAACCATTATAGTATGGTTGTTAATAACCGCTTTGGAAATGCATTTGCCCATTACTTACAAATACTTGTTGCTCAGGTCCTCGATATGATTGTTGGAATTGCGGTTGTTGAGATTGAACCAGCTCTGGTTGTTGGACCATTTTCTGTTGTCCAATACTGGATGATTGACCAAGATGAGGAGTCATAGTACTTGTTTGAGCCTGAGTCACTCCAGATAAGGAGGCACTAACCTGAGGTTATGATTGAGTCGTCGAGACAAGAGGCTGTTGTATTGCAACCTGAGGAACTTGGGGTTGACATACAACAAGTAGCGCTTATACTTGTGACGCAGTCACCATAGCAGGTATAGTGGGAATATTCGACACAGGGTGGACTGGTTGCATTGAATATACAACCCTTGGTTGCTGAGGCAGTATTGGTACCCAACCGCTAGATGTAATTCCAGTTTGACCTGAACTTTGTTGTAAACTCCCATATGGTTGTTCTCCGGGAGGAACAATGAAAAGGCATATTGTCCTCCATATGGTGGCAATCCAGTACTTAAAGGGTAGATTGGCCTTTGAAGACACATTGGATCAATTTGTTGAGTTTCAACATAAGAAATACCAGATGATAATCCGGATGAAGAAATAGGAACTAACCATGTCGTCGAAACAGTCACTGATTGGACTCCAGCTTGTTGTTGACAACTTGCCGGGACAGATGGTATACCGGCGAACATCGTTGGAGTAGTAGTAGGAGGCTCTGACGCTGCTGCGTCAGATGACACATTCCTGGATGTCGACGGTTGTTCAGACATATCTAGTCTATCCAAAAGATTTTCTAGCAATTTCGATTGACTTTCTTCCACGATCGCGGATTACTCGATCAACTAAAAATGAAGGGGAAATATGTTTCCAAATTAAATGAATTTTAGACGCTTTGACACAACTTGTTTTTTCAATTTTTAAGAGTCGAGAAAAAACAAAAGATGACTCTAGTCTCCTTTGATTTTTAATGAGCCTGAAGTGACAAGTGCTCAGATGGACCTTTTCTGTTAAGGAGTCTGAAAAGGAACGAAAGGGACTGCTCTGGAGATCTAGGTAGAGGGAGTACCAAACCAATCACAAAACTGCAGAATACTTTTTACGGTACGGCAGTCAATCTTCCCGAATGCTGTGTTCAGTGCATTGTGATCGATAGGGCGGCCGACACGGCTTCCTACGGATAAAGGATTTAAGCCTATAGGGGTCTCCCAATATGTACTCGATGGAACGTGGGAGCACAAGTCCGTACTGGCACTTATCGTCTCAAAGTGGAGGAATCACCCAACCATCAGTGAGGACAACAGTTACCAGGCTTTACGACGCCGGAATACGTCTCTAGCCTAGACCTCTAAATGTTGTGCGTTAAGTTCCAAAGCGTTGTTAAGTTCATTGAATTTATTTTAAGTTGATCTTTCTTATGAAGTTTGCCTTTTGGGATCACCACGAGATGTAGATGTAATTCCTAAAATGCAATCTAAATATGATAAGCAAACTTTTATCTCTTTTCAACAATGAAAATCCTAGCTACTAGGGGAAAAGAAAGACACAATCTTTTCACAAAGAGCAAAGAGCACACTGTAAATGCACTTTCCTAAATCAAGCCAAACAGACTTTCAATATGCAAATGCACATGTGCATGTATTTGTTTTTCACTTTCTTAATATTGATGCCTAAAAAGAAAGTTGATGTACAAATCTGAATTTGTTTTCAAGTGACAAACACAAACAAGCTTCTTTTCGAAATCAAAAGGTAGAGATGATTACGACACTTTATGATTTTGAAATAAATACTCATTTCGACACTAGAAAGTTACAAATTCAAACCAAAGGCAAAAGTAAAAGCATAATCGACTGTCAACAGCAAATAAACTTTCTCCTATGATCAAAATTGACACTTGCGACAGATCTAAATCAAAGGACGACAGTATGACTATTCTACTTTTGCAATGGAAAACTGTAAATGATGTAACAAACACACAAAAACATCTACAGTCTTTTTGTACAAAGGAGTTGGAATTACGGCAAGGAAAAGGGGTTTTTAAACAGACACATACACTGATCAGAGGCTGCAAAAAACAAAGACAAAACTGGAAAGAATGAAGCACAAGAACCTCAACTGCATCGAGCTAGGCTGATCAGCGCACCTGTTACATAGAGAAACTATATTGCAGCACAGGTAGCCCTCTCGGGAAGTGCGTTGAAATGCAGAACCTCTTCGCAGAGCCTGCGCTGGGGCAGAAATGAGAATTCTATGCGGGTTCTGGGTCACGGCTTGCAGTTTAATCTATGGTTTTTGGCCGAGTAAAAGCAATCAGTAATGCACAATCAGAGGGTAGATTTAAAGGAGGTCTAAGAGCTATCACAAAGGGCAATCAGATCATTTGTGAATCAGCTGTTCAGATCATAAACAGATCCAGTGAAAGGATTGAAGCAGCAGATGTCTACTTTGCATTTGTTAATGGAAAATGCAATTTGATTGCTACTTCTAAGTTTATGAAACAAACAACAAGAGAAACACAAACAAACTAACTAGACAATCGTCCCCAGTATGGTCGCCATTTTGTTAACGGGAAAAGTGTCTATTCAGAACGACCCTATCCCACTAAGGTGTGACAGTGACCTTAGAAACAAACAGAGAAAACTACTTTTGTATTCTTCTTTATGAACTATAAACGAAGAGGAATAGAATGAACCAACCTGTGTCTTGCGCTAGTCCTTTGATCCAATTCCTCTCCTCTTTGACAGCTTCCAGCTACCTGCTCCCTTACTTGCCCAGCTTCACCAAATACCTGCAAGATCACAGAAGAAGGAAACTATACAAAGACATGGGTTTATATTCATAAAAAGCTTAGGATCATATTTAAGCTAAAGATACAAATGTAACAAACATCAATGATACACAAGCATGTAGGAGAAACTCAAATAGTTTTATTGATATAACAAGAAGGTCCAGGAGGAGTTACAACCGATGATTCCTGATCTAGCATCAACCTCCCAGCAAAGAAGCCCCTCTTCACCTCCAACAAAGCATAAATCACCCAATACTCGGATATCTATCTCAAAACCAACAGCAATTCTTTGCAATATACAAAATTCCAGCCTCTGGATCTCTGGGATGAGGGATCCATATAGATGTATGCAAAGAGGATGAGTCAGCTTATGATTTGACTAGTGGCTTCTCTCTGTCAGTTCTTGCTTCCACTTGGAGACTGAGAGCCTCTTACTCATCCTTGGTCGAATTCAGTGAGGCAAGTGTCATTGGAGAAGATTCTGGAAGCTTCCATTGTCTTTCAACCTCGTGGAATGGCACTGCCATTTGTCATTTCCCGCTCAACGCACCCTGGTAGTGCATTTAGGTGCGTTGCAACGCACCTAGCTAGTGTACTTGGGTGCTATGCAACGCAGCTAGCTAGTGGAGCAGCTGAAATGATCCTGATTTGACTGATTCTGAGCAGTTTCTGGTGGAGAACTTCTCATAGAAGCTGTAATTTGTTGACCTTGTTCCTTTAGGGGTCGGAACAACACTTTTAGGGACTTAGGATCCCTTGGTTTATGGACATTTCATGCCTAGAGCTGTAAGGCACAAAAATGTCTATAACACTAAGGCGACAAGTTTCCTCGCGATCTTTGAGGATACTGGATATTTGAGTCTCTAGATCAGTGAGATTGGTTTTAGCTTCTTCAGATGTGAATCCTCTACCCTAATCATACAGTAGATCAGCCAACATTTCTTCAATGTTCCTAAGAGTCTGATCATCCTGATCTCTCTCATCCTTTGCCCATTTAATAGATAAACTCTTTATCTCGAGAATATTATGGCAAAATCCTTCTGCTATCATTCTTGCCTGAGAAGGAGGGTGCACTTTCCAGTAATCAATGACCATTTTGGTTTATTCAGGGTGCATCAACCATGTAGAGTTGAATTTAAAAGGGCCCCTAGGCTTCGGAAAGGGACCGGAGAGTTCAAGGTAGATAGGAGAGTGATTAGAGATTCAACCAAATCCCACCCACTATTGATAGTTAGTCAAATCACGAACTAGATGTTCCTTGATTAGGAATCGGTCCAATCGCCTGGCCATGGAAACTTCTCCCGTTCTTCTATTTCGCCAAGTGGGTTGTAACTTGTTCATGGGGATATCAATTAATTGGTGTTGTTCCAAAAGTTGAGCCATGGTGTTGGAAAGGGGATCCAACTATGCATTTCTTCCCCACGATTCCCTAAAACCAATAGAAAAATTCAAATCCCCACCCAGGATGAGGTTTTCTGTAGTGACCAGGGATAAATTGAGAAGATGCTTCCAGAAGCCAGCTCTGTTGAGGCAAGGAGCATGTACATTGATGATACTGAAATCCATCCCTAGTTTTGAGGAGTAATTATCCATGCCAATAAAACCAGCTCCCCCCCAAGTAGAAATAATCTTGATAGAGCAAGGATTTATCCCCAATGAAATGTCTCCAGATCTTCCAATGACATCATGTGCATGGAATATCTAACCCGTCTTCAGATATTTCATAACTGAGAGAATTTGGTCATGCTTACCGAGGGTTTCTTGCAGATATATAATGTCGATAAGCTTAGAATCCAATAATCTTATGAGGGCTAGTTTTTTAGTAGGGCTAGCTAGCCCTCTACAATTGAAGGAGATCCATTTCATGATTGTGAATGGGGGAGGGTGTTTGATGCTCTAAGAACCCTGTCGAGTGTAGATTTTTGGCCCATAGCCACATCCACCCCAGCCTAGATGATAGCTTTGGAGATATAAGAATGCCTACCCCTAGAGATCTTGGAGGATTTGTGTTGTAGCTCTGATACCACTTGTTATGGATCTAACCCAGAAATATATGATAATAGAAATCAACCCAAGAATAACAAGATAGAAATAGATAGAAATGGTTCTCTTTATTAATATTAAACCCTTAAGGTAGGGCAACACCATACATTCACTCCTTAAGGAAGGAGAGCACTCCACAAGCCATATGCTTGTTCATACAATAATCCTTGACTATATTCCTTGACATGGAGTCTCTAGCCTCTATATAGGCTTGATACATACAATACCATGGGTCATTACCATGGTTCCCTCATACCATCAAACTAATACCATGGGCCCATTACATTATTATTAACTACTTGTGGTCCCTTACATGACATGGGTTAACCACCTTATTTATTACTATGGCCCATCCCATTATTACATTATTACCTTGGGTACCTCCCTTGGTACCCCATATTATCCCCCCTTGCACGATCTAAAAAATCTAATTGTAGATCTGGATTCTTTGTGAAAAAATACCCAAATTCAAAAAAAATCAGTCGAATCGGAGTCCAAATGAGGGATATATCGCTGATTTAAAATCAGCTCTTTTTTGCAGAAATTTTGGTGACGGCGGGAGAGTTGCAGCACAGATCTGAAATTCTAGTGTCTGGATCAAGATTTCTATCACATGGGAAGATGCAAAATGATTGTTCCATTTCTGGAAACAGGTTATAATAGGGATTCTGAGCAATATTGACGGAATTGTGACCATTTCAAATTTTCGCCAATTTTTTGTGATGGCACGCCTAGATCTGAATTTGAGGGACTTGTATCCATTTGATGGCTCTCATCTAGCCAAATGGCTAGCACAAATGGAGAAATGTTTTAGATTGAATTACATCATGGATGATGAGACTCAGCTGAGTGTGGGAACAATGTACTTGGACATTGAAAGATTGCAATGGTGGCAAGGGCATCAACATTGCTATCGAAGGCCCTTGACTTGGGACAAATTCACAAAATCTCTTATGGACCACTTTGACTGTAAAGCTCATCTTGTGGATAAGCTCACACAGACACACAGCCTAGCAAAGATTTTATTTTTACAGGAAAGAAGGAAACCAAGGAACCTAAAGGGTTATTTTCTGCTCGTATCTCTTTATTGCAGGTTCATGGATTGTTTCAGAAGGAGAAAATCATTGTTTCTATAAATCCTAGTTGCAAGCATAATTTTATCAATGTTAATTTGGCAAAAAAATTGAAAGTTCCAATGAAACAAATTGAAAATACACAGGTTGATGATGAGGATGTTCAAATTTATAAGGATTTGAAGCTTTCTATGGAAAAGTATGTGTTGCATGGTGATTTTTATACTTCAAAGATGGATAATATGGATGTTGTTTTGGGATATCCTTGGATGGAATCTGCAGGTACTATCAATATTAATGTGCATAAGAAATTCCTGAAGCTCTGGTATAAAAAGAAGAAAATTACATTACAGGATATTTCCATTAATAAACAGGTAGAGTCCAAGGAGGCTGAAGGAGAAGATGTTCCAGGGTTTGACATATTAGATGATGAGCCAGTGATGATAGACAATCAAACACAAACAGAGGCTGAAGCAAAAAAGGTTCCAGGTGCTGATACATCAGAGGAGGGCTCAGTGGTTGAAGTCATATTAGAAAAGAAGACACCACAACAGGGTGAATTAAAGAAAAAGACACCGTGGGTTAAAACTTCAACATATCATCACCCACATCACCCCGCAAGAAAACAACCAACAAGATGGCAACCAATTAGTCACAAGGACAACAACCCCTGTATGACTGATAGCGAGGAGCGAAGATCCACCTACTACACATCAACACAGAAGAGCTGCCATGGTCAACTTCCATCTCAAGCGAGCGAGGCACCAGCGAGTTCGAGGGTTCACCTTTCTCTTGGATGGCTAGATGCACGTGCATGGTACCAGTGGACTACTCTTTTGAATAGATCTTATTATTTGTGTTCTTCCCATGTTTCGGGGACGAAACATGCTAAGGGGGGTGGAGTGTTATATACCTAGAGGGGATAATATGGGGTACCAAGGGAGGTACCCAAGGTAATAATGTAATAATGGGATGGGCCATAGTAATAAATAAGGTGGTTAACCCATATCATGTAAGGGACCACAAGTAGTTAATAATAATGTAATGGGCCCATGGTATTAGTTTGATGGTATGAGGGAACCATGGTAATGACCCATGGTATTGTATGTATCAAGCCTATATAGAGGCTAGAGACTCCATGTCAAGGAATATAGTGAAGGATTATTGTATGAACAAGCATATGGCTGGTGGAGTGTTCTCCTTCCTTAAGGAGTGAATGTATGGTGTTGCCCTACCTTAAGGGTTTGATCAATAAAGAAGCATTTCTATCTATTTATCTCTTATTGTTTCTGGGTTTATTTCCATTATCATATATCTCCGGGTTAGATCTACAACAATTTGGAATGGGAGATCAACCCGATACCAACTTGTTCAGGGGGATGAGACACCCAAGAGTGGAGGTTGTAGGAGTGAGAGTGTCCAAAGGTGTCTGAGAGCTTCAGAAAGGGGAGACTATCCAAACCAAGAATAGAGGGCGGTGTGGTAGAGATAGATGGAGAGTGGAGTTCTAGAGGGAAGGAAATACAGGATGATGAAATACATGGGATGGATGCATATGAAACATGCAAGTGCTGTGCAAAACAAGATGAAATAAAAGAAGATACAAAGCATAGGGGAGGAGGAGTACCCGATGAGCGAGCAACCGCAACAACAGCTTGTGATCTTGTCATAGGTGGGGAGGGAGACCTGGGAGAGGCCGACGCTGTAATTTGAGATGTCCCACAGTCTGTAGTCTTTGAACCCTGTGACCGATGAGTTTGACCTTCAGCAGATGAAGGTGCAATAGGAACTGCATCAGCTGAAGCTTTGGAGGGAGAAGAAATGGAGTTAACCAGTGGAAATATTTGTAAATATTACCAACCTTGTGACACATTTTGCATCTAAAAGGAACTCCTTCATACTCCAAAAGTTGGATGCAGGTGAATCTTCTCTAATGCAATGTAATATAGTCCTCTAATCCCTCTCTGGTATCCAAATACACCAGTATACGAGCCATGGATTTGTTGCCAGATGTTTCATAAGACTTATCATAGTATAGGAAAGTGCCAAGAGCATTCCCAATGTGGGCAAATATATCCTCAGACCAAAAATGTAGGGAGACGAGGTAGCCTGACCTAAAGCAGTCCTACAACCAGTTGTTCTCACTCAGGGTAGAATAATGGGCTCCATCGCTTGAGCAGTACAGGGGCCATCTTAATGTACCAATAGCGCGAAAGGACCCAACTGGTGTAATCCTCCCGCTGAAAGCTTAGTAAAAACCAACCTCGACCCAGAGTGGTGACAGTTGAGAGCTCTGTGAGTATATGCCCCCAGATTTCCATGACCCATTGACGCAGTCGGGTAGCAATGTACGCTCTCCCTCTGACTCTTCCAACCAAAACCTTATTAGTTGTGTCCACAACCTCCCCCATTTTCACACCTTCACCAAAACAGAGTGCCAGATTCTTTTGGGAGGATTTGACACAATTCAACTTCTTATCTTTGCCTGAATGCGCAGCTGTCAAGTGGTCCTAGAGAGGGTTTTGAGTGCCTGGAGTGTCCTTCTGAGAGTGTGGTATGCCGGATTGAGGGTTCACTACCAGGATGTCAAAACAACTGAACGACGAGGTAGAGAGTCCGGGCACGACCAAGGAGTGCGGGAAAGGTGGAGGATCAGATGAGAGCGGAATGAAATCTGTGAGGCCAACCCTATATATGAAGGGATAGAAAAGGAGGGTGTCAAATGAGATAAATCCAGCATCACTGAATCAAACGTTGGGGAGAGAGGAATGCAAGTAGCGAGGAGATGTAGGGTAGCCAGAGAGAGGGAAGTTCATTCAAGTCTCGACGAAGCAATAAAGAGAGCGGAGAATGGGATGTTGTGTGCGGAAGGGTCAAGATCGGAAAAGGCGGGTGACAAACCTGACTGCAACGGAAAGGTCATTCCCAAAGGCCTAGAAACTGACACCTCCGGAAAATTGCTAGGGCTCGTCTAGATGGATTCATAGGGGTTAGGATCAGCTGTATAATCAACGACGTCTTCATCCATAACTAACATGCTGCAGTCGAACCTGGAGATAGCGAGAAACGAGTAGTGGAGCCAGGTGACAACGAAATGGGGATATATCAATGAAAATTTATATTATATTATGTTAAATTGTCTTTTAACTTATTATTGAGTGAGATAAGGAAGAAGACACCTAATTCTAAATAACCATCACAAAAAAACACACAAATAACAATAAAAATATTTAGATTTAATTCAAAGAAATAAAATAACTACTTTCTATTTTATTAAACGAAATAAAAGAATTCAAGTGATTATAAAATTAAATCAATAACAAATAAATATCAAGGAACGAAGACAATTCTATTACCAGAAGAAAAAGACTACATACATAATATCATATCTCTAAATATGAATTGATGTGTAATCAGTAACAAGTAAATAGAAAAATAAATACAATTCTATTACAAAAAGAAAGAAACTCCATCCATAATATCATACCATCATACTTCTGACTGTGGGTTCTAAATTAATTGAAATTGTTCTTCTCAAATCTCTCAAGTCTATTGATATTCTATTAATATTAATATCCTATTTTCTTAATAATTAAATAACACTATATATATATAGATATAGATATATTCACTTTACTAAATTTTAATATAAAGAATTTTGTAAAAAAATTCGATATAATATATTAAAATCAAAATATATTATAAAAGGTAATTTTGGAAAAAAAATATTTATAAAAATATTATTATTATTATTATTATTATTATTATTATTATTATTATTATAAAAAAAATGTTTATATAAAATTATATAATACTTATATTTAGAATATGTAAATATAATATATATAATTTCAATTTATTTAAATAAAATTTCTATTAAATAAGTTAAACATTTTCAATATTAAAATTATTTAATATATAATTTAAAATTTAATAATAATTATTATTATAACTTAAAATTCAAATATAATATTTTAAATTTTTTAATGTTTTATTCCAGATTCTTCAAATCAAAATTATATAAATATTCATAACAATGATATTCATTATTCATCCATATTCTTTAGTCATGCCTCATAGTGATAGAAAAGTACATAAAACCTCATATCAACTATGAAAAACTCAAGGATAACCACAAAGATGAATTTATGCTCATTTAGATATATGTTAGACTATGAAAAACTCAAGGATAACCACAAAGATGAATATATGTTCATTTAGATATATGTTAGACTATGAAAAACTCAAGGATAACCACAAAGATGAATTTATGCTCATTTAGATATATGTTAGACTATGAAAAACTCAAGGATAACCACAAAGATGAATTTATGCTCATTTAGATATATGTTAGACTAAATATAATTACATGAATTTTTTTTTTAAAAGAAACAAGTAGTTTTTATATTAATTTAACTAGAAAATTGTTAGTTTATTTAACATAAAATGTGTTCTAGTCACGAAATTTGGTGGAAAGGTTAGAATACATGAGATCTCCAAAACCCATAAATCATTTATGAAAATTTCACCTAGAGACGACTTAATTAGATTATTAGTCATTTTCTAAATATTTCCTAAGTCTAAACTTAGGGAATATGGTTAAATAACCAAAATTAATTAAGTCAATGTGAGAATAGTCTAGAAACTCACAGAGATTGACTTCAATCTTGGCCCTTGGTGCTCCAACAAAGGATTATAAGAAGAATTTGATGGGCACTTGGAGAATACACTTGAGTAGTTCGATTTCCTTGGCAGATCAATTTCCAGAGAGCAACAACAGTTGCCGGAGAGCTAGAGAACGAAGCAGAGATAGTGAGGGGAAGAGACAGTGATCCAAAGGAAGTTGTTCCAGATTAGGAAAGGCATCACCAAGAGGCCGAGTTATTCCTAGTGGGGCAACACAAAGGACTGTGTAGTTGCTTCAGAAAATCAACTCGATTTAGCTGAGGAAAAATCGTTTTCAGTTCCGAAGGCTGGGTAGAGGTTCCAGAGTGCCAGAGAAGTGATTTCCTCGATAGAGTCAGGCAAAAAGATTTCATCATAGGTAGTTTCGGGCTAGACATCATAGGGCCTATGCAAGAACTGTGCAAAGGCCAATGTGAGGGTTCCAGGAGGACAAGTTTCTGAAGGAAAGTTGTGTCAAGGTTGCTTGTGGAAGAAGGGTAATTCCCTTAGATAATTTTGGCCAAAGTTTCTTGTAGTTTGGATTGCCAGTTGGGCATCCATACATTGTACTCATATTTCATTGTTGTTTAATAACATAAAACCCTCAGTTGATGCATCAATTTTCCTAAGTTGGGTTTTTTCGGGGACATTTGTCTAAAAATAATTGTCATATTTTTATGTGTGTGTGCAAGATTTTCTTAGATTCCAATGTTATTTTTCTTCCACAATTTATTTGTGAAAATCAAATTGTAAATTATTTGGTATTTGTCGTAGAAAACTACAAATAAATTGTTAAACAAATTAGCAATTAGGAAAATAATTTCCAATTGTTGTGATAGATGAAATTTTCACATGGTATCAGAGCATGAGTGATTTGTTGGGAATCTTGGAAGCAGAGAAGGGAAATTTGCTATTCAGAGGGAGATGCAGGCCAAAATTTGTAGAGGTGGCATAGTCGATTGACAGGTAGGCCGAATTGCTAAGGCAAAAATGCAATTTTCAGTTGCAAGGTTGCAAAAAAATTGAGTTGCTCAGGATAATATTCCAACAGTCAAAGGGAGCAACAACAACTAAGAATTTTCGCTGAGAATATTCCTTGGTTGGATGCAGAGGGTTTTGCAGTTGTTGAATCAACATCGGGTGGAAGAGAAAAGCACACACAACAAAGGGAAAATTTCTCTCAGTGAACTTTGAGTTTCAGAATTTTGATTTTCCATTGCGGATTGGAAGGGCTGTGAGCAAGTTTTCTCACTCCATAGAGGAGTTAGAATAGCAAGGTCAACAACCAAGTAGAGGGAAAGAGGGATTTTTCTACAAGTTTTTTCAAGATGGCCACAATCGAGCTCAGAGAAGAGGATAGGTTGGAGGGGGCCTCCAACTATGTCCTCTAGAAGGTGAGGATGTCCTTCCTTCTAGATGAATATTCCCTGAAAGCCTATGTAGACACTGTGGTAGCAGTTCACAAGGATGAAGATCAACTCAAAGAACACATAAAGGAGATGGCGAAGGCGAAGAAGTTAATCTTAGATTGAGTTAGAGATCATATAGTCTCACATGTAGCTGGCCAAGGGATGACCAAGGAAATGTGGGATTCTCTCTCCATGCTATATTAGAGTACTTTCGAGAAATGAAATATGTTCCTAGAAGAAAATCTCAAATGCATCAGGATGCAGAAGGGAGAAGGCATAGATCCTTTCCTTACTAGGATTTAAGAAGTCCAAGATCAACTTGCAGTTGTTGGGGAAACACCTCAACCATCATAGCTAGTTCCATTGGCACTAAATAATATCTCGGAGGATTGGAAGGTCTTTATCCAAAGTATATTAGGCAGAGACACGCTACCTAGATGGGATAGGATGTGGGTCGATTTGTAGCAGGAGGAAATGAGCTGAGCTTTTCTTAAGAGCTCCATTGGTGGAAACGATAGTAGCAGATCGAAGTGTTGAAGAAAGTAACTAGGTTCGGTCTTCATAATGACATGTAATTATGACTGATGTAAATGATGTAATAAAGAGAAAAAAAATTATTATTGTAAACTTGCTTCATGGGTTTCATGAGCAAGTGATTTTAGAATAATAGGGTTTGTCATTTCGAGTCTAGAATTAATGTCATGTATGAAGATTTCTTCTTGAGCCTATGTTTAATGTATATAAGTCTATAAAAATGTCTAGAAGCCCTCTAAAGACAAGCACAATCCCTCTTGAAGAATTCGACCTCCAAACAATAACAAAGGAAGATCATTTCGGCCTACATCATAGACACATCCATTCACACTGTCATGTCGGCTTAATATGTGTTATAGACATTTTTGTGCCTTACAGCATAGAGCATGAAATGTCAATAATCTAAGGGATCCAAAGTCCCTAAACAAGTTGTTCTTACCCTTAGAGGAACAAGGTCAGCAAACCACAGCACTGCAAATCAGTTCTCCACTGAAAAACACTCAAAAACAGGTCAGTTTTGGATCATTGCAGCTGCTCCACTAGGCATCTGCGCTGCATAGCAGGTACAACAAAGGCTACCTGCGTTGCATAGCAAGTAGAACAAAGGCTACCTGCATTGGGCGTACTTGGACATGTGGAGGAATCTTTTTCTCAAAGTGCCAGTGCCCAGGAAGCTTCTAAAAAGACACTTGATGATAAGATTCGCCTAATGATGAGTTAAGAGCTTCTAAAACTCCGAGTGAGGAACTGAAGAACAACTGGAGTTGAAGAGGACAACAAGTCACACATCAAGCTGACTTATCTTCACTCCAAAACTCTATATAAGGATCTCATCCCATGGGATCTAGAGGCCGGAATTTAGTGCAAAGAATTGCTGTTGGTTTACAGTTGTGAGCATTGGGTGATTGCTTGAGGGAGGTGAAGAAGAGATTTCTCTCCGTCGGGAAGGTGATGCTGGATTGGACCTCTCATGGTTGTATCACCGCTTGAACCTTACTTCCATATATTAATAAAGCTTTTGAGGTTCTTCTATTCGCATGTGTTTCAATGGTGTATTGTCTTACTTGCGTCTTTGATTTATGCTAATCCTTGAATCAGTTATGCATGCATGCTTCTTGTAGTCTCCTTTCTTTGTCTTGTTTGCAGGATCTCGTGTAGTTGGGCCCGTGAAAAGACTTGGAGCTGGGAGCAAGCGGCAATCAAAGGAGATTGGATCGACCATTTGCGCAAGACATCGGTAAGTGGATCTCTTCCTTTTATCTCTTGCATGTCATAAAGAAGAAACTTTAGATAGCTTTGCTTTCAGTTGTTGCTAAGGAACTGTCACCCTTAGAGTGGGTTAGGGTCATTCCGAGTTGGATACTTTCCCCCACAACAATATGTGGGACATATTATTATATATACCCAGCTAAGATATTCACATATGGGTAGTGAAGAACTCATATCCTTTTGAAGTTTCAGAGGTCTATCCAGAGTTTAGGAACTTGGATCTCTATGTTTTTCGGATGGGTACCACAGAGATGAAGTCTCGGTCTCCTCACAGTCTCAGTGATCATTGTTTCAACCTACCAATATAGTGATCACAGAAGAAACCTCGGATGCCATAGAAAAAGGGCTCGAACTCGTCTCCTTGCAGTCTCGACGTATTTGTGATGAGGAGGATCTTTGTGATCCCACAATGACACACTTTGTCTCGTCATACATTCTAGATGCAGTCATAATATTGACATAGACGTAATCATAGTCTCAGTATAAGTCATGATCTTGATGGAGACATAGTTACAAGGTCACGATCTTGATGAAGATCTCAGTGAAACTCTCACACACACACACACATATATATATATATACATACATATATGTACATATCTCAATATAGAGATCTCGTTGTTATGGTGAAGATCTCGACGAATGTGCAACAATGGTGCATCGGTAATGATCTTGGTGAAGGTGTAGCAATGGTGCAACAATAATGATATCAGTAGTGCAGTAGTGATGGCCTCGGTGTTGCAACTGTGATGACTTCAATAGAAATAATGATGATCTCAGTAATGATGAAGAAGAGGATTAGTGTCTTGGTCTTGGAGTGGCCAAATAGGTCAAGGGTCATGGTCTTGGTATTCGTCAATTGGATTCTCTATAAGAAGAATTTGTGCGGGTTTTCCTCTCAAAGAGTGAGAGGTTTTGGCCCTGGTAGAAAGCCAACATCTTGTGTTCTTTTCTCTTTTGTTTTGGTAACTATTTGATGAAGTAAGAAAACGCACTCTAATAATAACAATAGAAAAATGTGCTAATAAGAAAAATTAAAAAGTACCTCACAAATAGTAATCATCGTGAGAAGAATCTTATTGACCTAATTACCCTAGATTCTTCAACACGAAGAGTGTGAAGGAAGAGGAGAATGTGTCCCTTGCATTGAAGGGTCCCAGTTAGGGGCAGAGGGAATATAAGAAGAAGAAGAAGGAATTGTGAAAGTTAAGTGCTTCAGGTGTGGCAAGTTTGGCCACTATAATACGCAGTGTCTTCTTAGGAAGAAGGACAAGTAGGAGAAGCAGGACCAATAGGCGTCATCTGCAGAAATAGACATGATTTCCTCTAGGCTAGAGGAAGAGTTTCCTATGCTTGCAGATATACCTCTAGGAGTGAGGTGGGGTGATTTGGTGTTGTAGCCCCAGAGAGATATAGAGATTGGGCAGGATCCTTGAGGAGTCCATATCATGGATAATTACCTGGTTATGAGGCCCACAATATTCAGTAGTAGGATGGATCAGTGGCAGTTGATGCAGTTAGTACCCTAGTGACAATTGCATACTAGTAGCAGTCAAACGCTGAGGAGTGCAGTGTTGGCAGAAATACAAAGTGGCACAAAGCAGAGTGAGAAACAACACATATATTTTAGTAGCTAGTAGCAATCAAGACTCAGGAGACAAATGCATTATAGTAAACATAATTGATTAAGTATTTTGGATTCTTCTCAGTTGCAGTAGTTGTAGATGCAACAACAACAGATGAGAGGGAGTTGCAGTTTAGATGCAGATGCAAAGTTGGTAGCAATATAGGTTGTATAATGAAATGTCAACAACAACACATATGCAACATAGCTTTAGATACAAAGTTATGGTAGATGAATCAGAGTTGTGCAATAGTTGATGGGCAATAAAATCCATGCATTAACATTGTGACAGGAGGTGATAGGGAGATAGGGTGTTGTGGCAAGATGTGCAGAAGTAGAGAGAACACAATCCTCACTAAGAGGGACTCTCATTCTCTGTAGTAGCAGATGTGTTCTAGTCATGAAATTTGGTGGAGAGGATATAATATATTATATCTCCAAAACCCAGAAATAATTTCTAGAAATTCCACTTAGAGATGACTTAATTATATTATTAGCCTTTTTTTAAACATTTCCTAATTCTAAACTTAAGGAATATGGTTAATTAATCAGAATTAATTAAGTCAAGGTGGGAATAGTCTAGAAAATCACGCGAATCGACTTCAATATGATCTTAGCCCTTGATTAAGTTTTAATCTTGGTTGTTGGTGCTCCAACAGACGATTATAAGAAGAAGTCAATGGGAACTTGGAGAATACACTTGAGCAGTTCGATTTCCTTGGCAGATCGATTTCCATAGAGTAGCAACCGTTTCTGGAGAGCCATAGATCGAAGTAGAGATAATAGTGATATGGAGGAAATTTTTCCAAATCCAGAGAGGCAACAACAAGAGGCTGAGTTATTCCTAGTGGGATAGCGCAAAGGAATGCACAATTGCTTCAGAAGAACAACTTGATTTAGATGGAGGAAAAATCGTTTTTAGTTCCAGAGGGCAGGCAAAGTTTCTAGAGCGACGAAGAAGCAGTTTCCTTAGTAGAGTTAGGCATAACGACTTCATCGGAAGAAATTTCGGGGTAGATGTCATATGGCTTGCGCAAGCACTGTGCAGAGGCCAGTGTGAAGAAGTGTAATTCCCTTAGATAATTTTGGCTAGATTTTCTTGTTGTTTAGATTGCCAGTTGAACATCAATGTGCTTTGTCTTTGAATGATATGCGGGGTTCTTTGCTAAGAAAATTGCACTTTGGCTGTCACAGTCTATCTGTATAGCTCCCTGCACTAACCCCATACTTGAACACAATATCTACAACCAAACTACTTCCTTGCTTGCCCGAGTGGCTGCCATGTATTCTGCCTCTGTAGTTGATAGTGCCACTATAGATTGTTTCTTACTCATCCAACTGACTGCCCCTCCAAATAGGTTAAACACATACCCACTTGTAGATCTTCTCTAATCCAAATCTCCAACCCAGTCTACATCAACAAAGCCACGGATATCCAAAACTCTATCCAACGTTGGTCTTCCTTGGTATCACAAACCATAATCACTAGTGCCACGCAAATACTTGAAAACCCGCTTCACTGTTGTCCAATGCTCCTTTCCTAGTTTTGACATAAACCTGCTCAATACTCCCACTGCATGTGCAATGTCTGGTCTAGTGCAGAACATTGTATACATTAGGCTACCAACTGCACTTGCATATGGAACACGAGACATATCCTCTTCCTCTTCTTGTGTCTTAGGACACTATTCAGGAGACAACCTTACACCTACAGGAATAGGAACCTTCACTAGTTTACTATCTTGCATATTAAACCTCTGTAGTATTGTCTCGACATACTTCCTCTGGTTTAACCAGAGCTTCCTCTTTTCCTGATCACTTTTAATTTCCATGCCCAAAATATAGTTTGCAGCACCAAGATCTTTCATGTCGAATTTGGAGGACAATTGGGTCTTCAAATCTTGGATAATTTCTTTATCATCTCCAACTAGCAACATATCATCCACATACAAGACCAAATAAATAACACGGTCACCAATTAATTTAAAATACACACAGTGATCTTCTTTGCTTCTGGTGACGCCAAGTCCCCGTATAAATGTATCAAATTTCTGATACCACATCCTTGGTGACTGTTTTAACCCATACAAAGACTTCTTTAACTTACATACCAGTTCTTTCTTACCCTTCACCACAAAGCCTTCAGGTTGCTCCATGTATATTTCCTCTTCCATATCCCCGTGAAGAAATTATGTCTTCACATCCATCTATTCTACCTCAAAATCAAAAGCAGCGGCAACAGATAAAAATAATCTAATAGAAGTTACCTTGGCAACAGGAGAAAAAATATCACCAAAATCAATTCCTGGCACCTGGGAATAACCTTTTGCTACCAACTGAGCTTTGTATTTCTCCACCTTTCCTTTTGCATTTGTCTTCTTCTTGAAAACCCATTTGTTGCCAATGGGTTTCCTTCTAGCCGGCAACTCCACTAGATCCCAAGCCTCATTTTTGTGCAAAGATGCCATTTCATCAGCCATGGCCTCTTTCCATAGTTTTTCAACCTCTGAATCCACTACTTCCTTCACAGTTCTGGGATCATCATCAGTAAAAAACAAAGTAAAATTTGAACAGAAAGCAGATGGACTATACCTTTTTGGTTGCCTTCTTTCTTGAACTGATCTTCTCATAGCCGAAGTTTGTGGCTCTTCATCTTCTGATTCCTCCTCTGCTATAGAGTCTGATTCTTCCTCCTTTAGCTCAAACTCTATCTTCTTAGGTTCCTTTGGTTGGACTTCATGTTTAATAACATCTTTTACCTTTCTGAACACCACATCTCGGTTGTACACAACCTTCTGTGTTACTGGGTTCCAAAGCTTATAACCCTTTAAACCATCCTTATACCCAATAAAGATGCACTTTTCAGATTTACTATCCAACTTGGTTCTTTTCTCCTTTGGAACATGTACATATGTATCACATCCAAATACCCTCAGATGTGAAAGAGAGGTTTTCTTACCAGTCCATACCTCTTGTGGAGTCTTATCATCCAACACTGATGAAGGTGACCTGTTAACCAGGTAACATGCAGTATCCACTGCCTCTGCCCAGAATTCTTGTCCTAACCCAACACCCCTCAGCATGCTTCTTGCCCTTTCCGTCAACGTCTTATTCTTTCTTTTTGTGACTCCATTTTGCTGAGGTGTTTATGGAGTAGTTTTCTATCATGCTATACCACACTTCTTACAGAATTCTTCAAATTCCTTGCTGTAAAACTCTCCACCATTATCTGTCCTCAGCACCTTTATCTTCTTCTCTGTCTGATTTTCCACGAGAGCCTTAAATTATTTAAACCTGTCAAAGGCTTCAGATTTCTTCTTAAGGAAATATATCCATGTATTCCTTGAGAAGTCATCTATAAATGATACATAGTACAGAGACTTACCCAGTGATGGAACCTTCATAGGTCCAAACACATCACTGTGCACAAGCTCTAATATCTGTTTTGCCCTCTTACCGCCAGAGGGGAAACTCACCCAATTCTGCGTCCTGTATACACAATTTTCACAGAAATCAAAATACAGAGAGCTATTACTCATACCTTCTACCATACCTTTACCATGAAGTATTCAAAGGCCCTTCTCTCCAATATGTCCAAGCCTTTGATGCCACAGCATGGTCTTTTCTCCAGAGACCACTATATTTTATGCTCCACTTTCAGGAACCATAGAACTATTACACCCATCAATGACAATGCTACCTTGTAGCTTGTACAGAGTTCCAATCCGAACTGCCCGCATCAATACCAGTGCTCCCCGAACCATTTTACAGGTATCCTTCTCGAAAACTGTTTTTACACCTGCATCATCCAACTTGCTTATAGAACTCAGATTTCTAGCTAATGTAGGAATATGTAGAACACCTGGAAGCGTTCTAACCCTTCCACCTTGCAACTTCAACTTTACTTTTCCGCGACCAACAATTCTAGTCTTCCTGTCATCCCCCAAGAAGACATCACCACCATCATATTTTTCATACTCATAGAACCACTCTCTATGGGGAGTGAAGTGAAAGGATGCACCTAAGTCAATCAATGCCTCATGATCTACATGTGTACTTGAAGAAGCCATGTACACATCCCCATCTTCATCTGAGGTGGTTTTCGCCTTTGCATAAGGAGCCTCATCATATCCCTTTCTTTTGTTGGGAACTTTAGATTTATAGTCCCTTTTGAAGTGGCCTTCCTTTCCGCATTTCCAGCACACCACTTTTATAGGTTTTCCTGGAGATTTAGATCTCCCTCTAGATTTAGATCTCCCACTCGATGACTTATTTTTGTTTCTGTTCTAGGACCGTCCTCGTACAGACAAGGCATCACCATTTTGGCTTTCCATATTTTTCCGTGTCATCTCCTCCATCAGCAAGGCTAAGACTATTTCATCAAACTGCAAGGCAGTTGCATTGCTACCTATTGCAATAACTAGACTATCCCACGAATTTGGTAGAGAACATAACAAACTGATGCACTTATCTTCATTTGAAATGTTAATATCAATAGATGCTAACTGACTTACCACAGTATTAAATGCGTTCAGATGCTCTGTCACCGAGTCTCCATCTTTCATCCTTAGGTTATACAGCTTTTTCCGTAGGAACAGTTTATTCACCAGAGACTTAGATTGGTACAAAGTCCTTAACTTGTCCCACAAAGCCTTCGTCGTAGCTTCCCCTGATACATTTAGCAATACTGAATCTGAGACACACAATCGTATTGTGCTCTTTGTCTTCCGATCCAACTTCTTCCATTCTTCATCGGACACTCACATTGGTTTAGTACCCAGATTTACTACGATCCACTGATCTTTATCCACCAACAGATCCTCCATATTGAGTTTCCACAACTCAAAACTCTGACCATTAAATTTCTCGATCTTTATCTTTCCACTGCTCGCCATCTTCTTTCACCACCAAAATCCATCTCGTAGATCTCCCACTCAACAGGGTCTACCATAGGCCCAAATGAAACCCCTCAGCAACAAAGGCGTCCCCTTGAAGCCAAATCTGCTCTGATACCAAATGTAGGTTTTACCTCGTACAGAAATTACCTGCATACGAATTCTAAAACACAAAAAATAAACAATGCGAGAGCATAACACATAAAACACATATACACAGATATTTTCCCATGGATTCCAAAACCAGGACTACTAGCTTGATTTTTCACTATTTTCCTTTCAATGTTATAATACATATTTATACATGCCGAAGCATCCAATACCATGGACCAAAAACCATCGCGTCCAAAAAACATGTGCGAAAATCATGCTCAAAACCATAGGTGGGTCCGCCCAACCTAACATAGGGTCCAAAACCAAAATTTCCCGGGACGCTGCCCTGGACCCCATAAAGTGGGGTTATGGGTACACCTCAAACCCCCTGTGACCCCCACCCCTCCCCGCTACAAAATTGACGCAACAAAGGGGGGCTCTGCCCCCCCTCTAACCCCCCGGTTAACTACGTGGGCTAGTCGTGGAAAGAATATAACACAACCTAACACACCCATGGAATTGACCCATGCTATTGTAAGTGGCATCCACCCATGGTATTGTAAGTGACATCCACCCATGGTATTCATTCACCCATGGTATTCGCCCATGGTATTGTGACATCACCCATGGTATTCATTCACCCATGGAATTGACCCGTGGTATTGTGACATCCACCCATGGTATTCATTCACCCATGTAATTAACCTATGGTATTGTAATTGAAAAAGACTATAAGTAATAAGTCACATTTTGTAAAAGGACAATTTTTCCTCCACAATGTAGCTTTTACAGTTATTCTCCATTTTAATAAAAAAAATCTTTGTGGTTTTGTTTATTGGGCATTCTCCTCTTTTTCTTCTGGCATTTTAATTTTTTAGATCTTGGGGACCTATCCCCCAAAATCCATTTCAATCTTTTAAATCTTGGGGGGCCTCCCCCAAGATCTGGATCAACGGTATCAGAGCAGGTTATGATTCCATGGGAATTAGGGTTTGATGCATATTTCAATTTCAATTTTTTTAGCAATATTCAACAAACTTTAGGCATGTGCTCCGTCCTCCACATAGCACTTTCTTGGGCCAAGCGAGAATAATTTTTCTTTTTTTCATTTTTTTGCAGGAATGTTTTTGGGTGGCAAGTTTGCAAATTAGATCTGAAATTTTTGGTGAAAATTTTACACACAAAATAATATATCTGGATTCCTTGAGAAAAAATACCCAAATTCAAAAAAAAATTGACCGAATCGGAGTCTGGATGAGGGAGATATCGCTGATTTAAAATCAACTATGTTGCAAAAATATTTCTAACTGAAATTCGTGGACAGCTGCTCTCCCATATTTTGTTCCAATTTTGGTGCAGAAATTTAGAAAATTGATTGTAGAACAGAGCGCCTTTCGAAAAATTGCTCAATTTAAAAAAAAATGGGTCGAATCAGAGTTTGAATGTGGGAGATATCGCTGATTTAAAATCAACTATTTTTTCATAACTTTTGTGACGATGAAAAGGTTGTAGCACGAATATGGAGTGTCCAAATAAGGATTTCCAACACATGAGAAGATGAAAATTAGTACTTCTATTTCCAAAAACAAGCTATAATAAATAGTGTTATATTGACCGAGTTATGTCCATTTTAATTTGGAGCAACATTTAGAGCAAGTTCCCTTTGGAGACATGCCCTCCCACCCCGCTTTAGTAGGCACCTACTTCACATTCATCAGTTTCATCACAACAACATTCATCTTGGGTTCTTTGGAGACGTGCCCTCCCAACCCAGGCTATGTAGGCACCTGCTACTTCCTCAACAACCAGCATCATGGTTATAGGTCAACCGCACAAAATCCTTGTCATCGAAGTCCATTTGCTAAGGCACACATTGTTAGCATCACAGTTGGTCACAAGCATTACAGGGTATCTCTATCCTTGGATCTTTGTTTTCCATGGTTATGAGTCATCCACAAACCCACACTTCATCGAAGTCCATTTGTTAGGCTGCACACTGTCAGTATCATAGTTGGTCATAAGCATTACAGGGTATCACTATCCTTAGATCTTCATTCATCATGATTATGGGTCATCCACAAACCCACACTTCATTGAAGTCCATTTGCTAGGCCGCACACTATTAGTATCGCAGTTGGTCATAAGCATTACAGGGTATCTCTATCCTCGGACCTTCATTCATCATGGTTATGGGTTAACCACATAAAACCCTTCCCTTCAGTGGCTCTTCATATTCAACAAAGGCTTCGCAGGAGGGATTTTCATGCAATGGGGACCATTGCTTCTTAAGGAGGGAGGAATGGTCTGAATAAAAAATGGCATCAACCCATGGTATTTATCCACCCATGTTATTCATCACCCCATGGAATTTACCCATGGTATTGTAAGTGGCATCCACCCATGGTATTGTAAGTGACATCCACTCATAGTATTCATTCACCCACGGTATTGTGAAATCCACCCATGGCATTCATTCACCCATGGAATTGACCTGTGGTATTGTAATTGAAAAAGACTATAAGTAATAAGTCACATTTTATAAATGGACAGTTTGTCCGCCACAATGTAGCTTTTACAGTTATTCTCCGTTTTAATAAAAAAAATCTTTGTGGTTTTGTTTATTGGGCATTCTTCTCTTTTTCTTCTAACATTTTAATTTTTTAGATCTTGGAGGCCTCTCCCGCAAAATCCATTTCAATCTTTTAGATCTTGGGGGGCCTCCCCACAAGATCTAAATCAATTACTCAATACATATTGGATTCAATCACATAGCACATTAAATTTATGACATACAAGATATATATGGCTCTCCTTGATCTTGGATTATTGTTTCTTATTCAAGAGTTTCTCCTATATTTGCTTGCTCATTTTCACTTTGGTTATTTTCCCTTTTGATGTGGAAGAAGGTTATTGATTCAAACTTCTAGATTTGAGTCCATATTCTAAGGGACATTGGAGACAAATCCTTCTCTTTGAAGCATTTCTCTTTGTGGAACTTTTGAATAATTATCATTGAGTTCTCGAAGACTTTAAGTTGCGTTATCCCCCTTGAGAGGGAAATCTTCAAGCCTTGCCAAAGGGCTAAAGCTTCCACTTGGTTATTTGTTGCCTTGCCTAATCCCCAAGTGAATTTTGTCTCTATTTCTTCATCGGGGCTGTAAATGACCCGTTTTGCTCTTATCTCGTCCATTATATGAAAAATTATTGAATATTATATAAAAGTTTAATTATGTGAACTTAACTATATAGATATAGATATGAATTGCCATATATATATATATATATATATATATATATAAGTTTTTCCTTAATGGTGTGCTAAAATTTTATAAATAAATTGTTATATGAAATTTATATGCGAAGTAAACCAATATATTGATAAAATATAATTAATGTAAAAAATGTTAAAAAAACATTGAATATAAAAAATTAATAAGAAGAAATTCAATATGGAAATTTATTTGCTTTATACTAAAAAAAATTTGAGGATGGTAACTCATAAAAGTCCCAACAATGTTGCATTTGCATACAAGAGAATAAAATATAACACAAATCCAATGGACCAATTATTACTTGGATTCTTAAAAGTGTTTTAAGTAACATAAAAAAATTCAAATGATCAATTGAGAATATCATAAGATTGTATTTATAATATTTACATAGAAGGTGTTTCCTCTATGGAGGTGGAGGTGGTTGGGCAAACATTGTTCATCCTAGACAATCTCCTTGCTCCATTTTCATTTTCCTCTACCCAATGGTCAAAGGTTTTTGACCACGTGGTGGATGTTTTCAAACCAAGTCGCCTTAGGTTCCACTTTTCCAACTCAACTTCCTTCGCGTTTTGGACCTTATGTCCCTCTTTGTACTTCACTGGTCGAATCTCGTGCTCATTTGGCAACCTATAGGCATTGGAATTTCTGGACATATCTCATCGTACTTCACGGTTCAAATCCTGACCTTGCTTGGCAAACTACAGGCATTGATGCTTTTGGACATGTCTCGTTCCATCCCACCTGAGCTCATGAGGCTCCACCGAGCGATCTACAGACGCTGGAGCTTCTGGACATGTCTTGTTCCATCCCGCCTAAGCTCATGAGGCTCCATCAACTGGTTTACCTGCATCTATATGAAAATAAACTATCCGACAAAATCCTTTCCAATGTCTGGAAATTGACAACGTTGGGGCAACTAGCTAATTGGAGCACGAATGATCTCATTGGCTTATCCCTGATGGGATATCAAAGCTCTTGAATCTGAAAGTTCACCTGATGGAATGGGAGAAACTGGATTAGAGCATGAATGACCTCACAAACTTCATCCCAATGAGATATCGATGCTCTTGAATCTGCAAGTTATTTCACTCTATAGAAATAAATTGATAGACCCAATTTCACCAGGTGTTGTCAAACTGAAAAATCTTTTCTACTTCTCGATGTTTGAAAATTCCCTTAGCGAGACTATTCCTGATGATCTCAACCTCAAGGACAACTTCATGTCCTTCAAAATATGGGACAATAAGATCAATGGTTTGATTCTTGCTAATCTCTTCCATGGGGTCAAGCTTCAAAACCTAAGCCTCAATGGTAATTGTATCTCGAGCCCAATTCTGAACACCTATGGAAAATGCCATAACCTTGCCAGGCTTAACTTGCAGAAAAATGAATTGAGTGGGGATTTTTCAGTGAGTTTATGGGCTACTCCAGGCATAGCTGCCACCATCCTACTGTTTTGACATGGGTTCTGATTGTTGCATTCGTCACTACTGGGGATACTCATGTAATTTGGTTTTAAATGGAGGGAATTTTCACTAACATGAGATACCATTAGTACTTCTGAAAAATACATGGCAAATCTTAAACAACATGACCCATTGTGCAACCTGGGGAACGAGTTGCTGGGCAATGAAGTTGATTATATTTTGATTTGAAACTAGAAGGAATGAGGTTAGAAAAAACTAAACCATATTAGATGCTTTTGCTAAGCTAGATTTGCTCAACTAATAATTCTATATGACATTATGAAATTTACGTTTGACAACCCTTGAATGGTTAAATATCAAAATATCCCTGATATATTATTTTCTTTACATCTTTCTCGAGCATAGCGAGGACATCTTCTGTCGAGAGAAAGATTGTTCAATTGGTATACTTTCCATTGTCCTTATCATCAAGCTCAAAATCATTACTTTTAAGGTTATCACACCCACTCTGTACTTCATGGGTTGAATCTCGTGCTCATTTGGAAACCTACAGACGCTGGAATTTCTGCACATATCTCATCGTACTTCACGGTTCCAATCCCTACCTCGCTTGGAAAACTACAGGCGCTGACACTTATAGACATGTCTCATTCCATCCCACCTGAGCACATGAGGCTCCACTGAGTGACCTACAGATGCTGGAAATAAAATTATTTTTAATTTTTAAAATAGTAAAATTATTTTTTTCCATGGTATTAGGAAATGAAAAATAAAATTATGGTTAATTTATAAAATAGTAAAATTATTTTTTGTCATGGTCTAAGAACTTTAGATCGCTAAAACTCCAGAAAAAGTAAGCAAGACTAAAAAAAATAAATCTCGGTTATTTGAAAAAATTTGTTGTGTGAAGTCAATTCTATGAAGAAAGCAAGTTAGAAAATTCTTAAAAGACTAAAAAGAATACAGGGACAAGTGGAAGCCAACATGGCAGTTGAGAAATACCAAGGTATTATTAGATGGTAATCTGCAAGCACATGCTGAATGTCAGCATTTTGTATTAGAAAGAAGGGTGTATTCAAAAGGGAGTAAATGGATATATGACATGATCTACACAAAAGTCAAAAAGGATGCATATAGATGCTTTTCAAAGAGACTTTCACTATATTTTAAGGATTTGGTGTTATGGACGTATCTGCTTAGGAATTTATGAAAAATATTTCTGCATCAACCGAACCAGGAATCTGGCATGGCCTATGCCTACTCAAACTTCTGCATTATGGGAAGAGATCCTACGCTAATCTTTCCAGACAAAAAATATGATTTTGCAGCATATAAAAAATTATGGTGGGATTTTCTGACTATAGATGACCAAAAAAAACCCATTATACCAAATTAAAATTTAGTACAACAGAAATAATGTAAAGAAATCAACCATGTAAATCGCTGCAAAAGTGGTGGACTGATTTCGGTGTTAACAGGACAGCAATGGATCCACTCTATCATGGGTCACACTGTAGATTCCATTGTGACCATCAACAGAGACCAAGTGCGCTACCCTTCATAGAGTGTGTTGCAACACATCCAATCAACATTTTGAAATGCGCTGTCGGTTAGAAGACCACTAAGCACTGAGGCTCCACTGAGTGACCTACAGGTCTCAGTCCATCCTACCTGTGCTCATGAGGCTCCAACGACTAGTTTACCTGCATCTCTATGACAATAAGCTGATATTATCTAAAGAAAAAAAAAATTATCTAATGATGTTGTCTACTCATCAAATGTTATATATATATATAAATAAATGGTTGATAAATGTTTATATTATATATAATAAATGGTTGATAAATGTTTATATATAATAAACGGTTGATAAATGTTTAGGAATTAAAACATTTATCTAATGATGTTTTCTACTCATCAAATATTTTAATCTTTTTGTTGTTGTAAATAGGCACTATTTTTTTATTATCTAAGATTATGTTTTTTATTGTTTAAATAATTTTTTTAATGCATGAATGGATTTAATTTCCTCAAAAACCCTTAGGACATATTACAAACCTCTCTAAGATTATGTTTTTTATTATTTAAAATGTTTTTTTTCATGTATAAATGGATTTAACTTCCTCAAAAACCCTTAGGACATATCACAAACCTCAAACATACCATTCCAAGAAATGTGAGTGAAATTTTAGACATAATTTACAAAAAAATATTGCTAGAAGTAGTAAAAATTATCTCATAGTTACACTAAGCTTTATAGAATGATACAATTCACATTTCCGTGATTAAACTAATGCATAAAAAATTACTAAATTACTAAATTTCTTTTCACTTATTATTATTAATTATCAACAGGATTAATATATCTAATGATTTTTAATCATTGACATTCACATCTATTTTATCTTTGAATCAAAGTAGTAGTTTGAGTTCTAGCGACAATGTCCCATTGAAACAAAATGAAACTATTATTTTATCTGATTTGATGCATATAATTTTCATTATGGAGCATCTAATCCAAGTCCTTCATGCCCAAATGATCATATTTCATGCTGATTTGCAATTTCTCTGCTCTGTCATCTATTTTGAATGGATCTTTAGTTGCAACCACTAAAGTAGAAGGTTGCTCTTCATACTAAATGCTTTTTCAGTGCTTTTCCACATAATATTTATGCAATATTCATTCTACTAGAAATAAGAATATTTAAATTTAGTGATTTGGTTTTCCAAGATCTTCCTAAATCTTCTATTCCTTCAGTGTATCTTTGCACCTTTAGGTGCAATTTCTAGTTTAAATTGTAGGGTAGATCAATCTTAGTTAACATTTAGTTTTTATGGAATTTAATTCTTAAAATTTTCAAATTTAAAGTAATAATATAAATTGTTAAATAAAAATTTATTAGGAAAAAGGAATAACTCTACAACTCAAACTTAGCCTCAAATATAAAGGTGGATGGAATATATAAATTTTACATGCTTCAACGAAATCATACTTACCAAGTATTACATTGCATGTTACTAATGCATAGACACTTGTGATTTCATGTTGTTGATTGATTTCATGTTGTTGATTCTTAATTTTCATTCCATGAGATGTTCTAGCTTGCCACTGTTCTATGCTAAACAAGTGTATTAGCTATAGGGGATTTAAACTTTATTACAATTTATTAAATTAAGATTATCAAATATATTTACTATCAATTTTTTTAACCATTATCTATATATAATTACATTTAATTTAAATAAAAAATACCTAAATTAAAATATAAGAACAAAAGTAGTGTGATATATCAAATTTGACACCATAAACAAGTCTCATTGATCTTAAATCAAAACATGTCAACATGTCAAGGTGATCTTTAAAATGGTTAAACATATTAGAATAAAATGTAATATAATAAAATTATTTGTTTGTATAAAACACATTAAAAAAAATGTATGTATTGTTATTTCATTTTAGACTATGAGGTAAAATTTATATATCTTATAAGTTAAGAATATGTGAGTGATCACTTTGAAATAACAAGAAAGTTTTGATAAAAAAAAAATTTAAGAACTATACATTGTTCCTTCCCTACTAAAAACATAGTTTGTGATGTTGTGCAAACATCGATGACTTACATGGTTATACCAAAAAAGTTACAAGGTTTTATAAGACAATAGCTATGTGAAAGAGAGAAGATAAATTACAAATTTTTATTATGATAAATTCTATCTTAAATGATTTCTTTTAATAAGATTAATTAGATTATTCTATTGACATAATCGGGAAGTTTTACATTATGCAATGAAACACTAAAGAAAAACAACAAAAAGTAATTTTATATAATGATTATAGTAAATATACATTTGATGATAATGGTCCTTTAGGATAATTTGATGAGAGATAAGTAAATATAGAAATATATGTTACTTATACTTATGATGTCATTTTAATTATGAGTATATAAATATGAGATATAATTTAGTTAGCAATTTGAGAAGTCCAACTACTTGTTTCACACATGGATAAATAACTTGGTCATGATGGAGCCATATATAAAGAAGATAAATGATTTGAAGTGAGCATAACCATAAATTAACTTTAAAAAGAATACAAAAGATATTACTTTAAAAAAAATAAAAAATCGATAATTGATATAGGATAATCCCCAATTATATAAATGTCCCTACTAAAATATAACTTCCATAAATAATATAATATAATACTAACTACTAACTTCCATTGTTTCTTTATTTTAGTAATAATAAAACCCTCTACATAAAAGTTGAAACAAAATCTATACATTAATGAGCCTAGGGTCACTAGCTTGCTCATCATTTATTTCTATATGATGCATGGATCATAATAATGATCAACCTTAACTTTACATGATCCATGCAACTACATTCTCAACAACAAAAAGAAACCATGTGGATAATTTTTTGTTTTGATAACAATCTCTTCACTACATTCCCATTTAAGAGTTTCAGTGCTAGTTGTTATTTGTTCTCTTATTACTTCTCTCCATAGCCATAAACTGTAATGGTTCACTTTTTACTCAAATTCTCATATCATAGAAGCTATTGTTATCATACATCATCATCTAACATTTGTCAACGCATTTTATTTTATTCGAAGATTTTATCTTGGTGAATTTATATGAGCAAGGACTCTGTCAATGATATTTGGCCATCCATCCAGGTTATTTTTGAATAGATTGATTTAATAAAGCAGGCTACAGAAGCCATTGAAAGGGTTAAAACAGAACTTGGAGATATGCTAGAGGAAGCCGCAAGAATCATCCACTTCCTCAACTCCAAGAATAAGTATGCGCTGCAAGAACTTGAGATCCCTGACATGACATGTACAATTTTGGAAGTCCGAAAAGTCCTCACTAAGAGGAGTTTGATGTTGAACTTAGAAGATAAATGTCAAAACATGCAACTAGTTGTTGACAGGTTCATGACTAAATTCGAACTTTTGAAGGAAAAGGGATTACCTAATCCCTTAGTAATAAATGATAAGTTAATGACACATGAGGATTATAATAAGAAGATCAGGGAAGTGGCTAGAGAATAGGTAATCACTTCATCCATGAAGGGTTTACCAACAGGCAAAGTGTTGTATCAAACTTTTGAAAACTTCTTTTACCTCCAGCATGAAGTAAAACACCTGTTTATTAATAAGCCTACTTTTGCAAAATATACAAAGGCAGATGAAATATATAGAAAAATGCTCAATATCCAATTACCAGATGAGGAAAGATGGGAAAAACTGAATGATTTACTGTAGTAAATACACAATAAAATATAAATGTATAGTAAAAAGTAAAACAACACAGTAAAAGGATATTGACAGGTTAGCAAGGTTAAAGTGTATCAGATGAAAGAGTATCAGATGAAAGGTTAAAGTAAAACAAAACATCCAGTGTGAAGACCAAACAACCAACCAACTTAAAGGGAAAAATATCAAAGAGCAAAGCCAATAGAACCTAAATAACAGGGACAACAAGCAGCAGTTCAATAGTTGTCTCTATCTTCTTGCATGAAGATATTTCTTTTCCTAGATTAGTTCTCAATGCAGTTTGAGATATTTTGTAATTCCTTTTTGTATAAATACTTCATAATTTGAAGTATTATGGTGGATTATTTTACATTTGTAGAGTTATTTTGATCTTAAAACCTAAGGGTGATTGTACCATTTTCAAGTCAACGTACTAGATCAAGTAATAAAAGCATTTCGCTATGAGATTCATAAGATGAGCTATTTGCAGTTATATCTTCTTTGTTTGATTTTTTTACCTTATTATGTGTTTCATAATCTTAAATGTGTTCTAAATTTGAACGAATTAACTAGAGATGTCACTCAGAATTTGTTTACGTACATTCTGTTTTGCACAGTTAGTCATTTACATGTTTTCCTCTGATACCCGGATTTGAGAACCCTTAATTTCTCTCCCATCCCGGTTGATTCTTTCATTCCTTCCAGAGTCCAGCCTAGGGAACCCTTAATTTCTCCCTGAACCCGGTTTGAACCCATTTCACCATTTAACCTTTGAGATCTGCAGTAACTCATATATCTTGCCTTGTAGACACTGTTTTTAGAACTAAATCCAGTCTTGTTTGTCTTACATTTGACTCCATAGCCCAATGGTAAAATCAAACCACTTTTCATCTTAGTAAAGTGATCCCACCACCCAAATTCAAACCAAAACCCAAATGCAAACAATAACTAGCCTAAAATCACCTTAACTAAAACAAAGTTAAATTATAAAGAGAGAGCCCTCTCTGAGAATCAGGAAGGCTAGGTCCTGATCTCCAAAAGTTGTTTGTTGTTACCTTTGACTTTTATTCCTTCATTAACTTCAAAAGAAATATCAGAGTGATAACATTTCTGGCGACCATACTGGGAACATAATCCCCAGTCTCATAAAAATTTAAGGAAACCTTAAATTTAATCTTAAGCCCCTTAAGGTCATTTTTCTGAAGTTAATCTTGATTTTGTTTTTATAAAAACAGTTAAAAAAATTAAAATTCTGGCTCCTAAGAAGATTCACTATACCAGGGCAAACCCAGATCTAAACCCTGCTACCATAGTTGATGACTCAGAGAGAATTTTAAGAAAACCCAAAACAACATAAACTCAAGCAAGTAGTAGCTTGTTAGTTAGAGCCAATTCACTCCCTGATGAGTTTTTAAATTTACAGTAAATCCCTTTTGATTTGTCATTTGACCTCTCATTATTTAGAAGTAAATCTAAGAATGCAATCCATGAAATAGTCTTAGACCCTGAGTTTGTTCAACTGATTGAATAAAAAAGGATTTTTCATTCAGATTTAGATAAATTTTTCGTTGAGACTTTTGACAAGATAGAAGCTTGGGCCTCTAGATTGATAAATAATATAGGTGATTCTTACCTTCAATAATCTGTTGAAATAGCTTCCCTTACTACTGCTACCCCTGAATTTTCTGCAGGAACTTCACTCACTATAAATACACCTTCTTTTACCACAACCTCACCAATTGTATCTACCACAGTCCAATCACCTAAACCATTTATTAATAAGTCATCCTCATCATCATCTAGTTTACCTCCATCCAGTTCAGGTCCTTCCTCAAGCACCACAACTTTACTCCCTAGTCAAGCCAGAATCACAACAATGGCAAACTGATATGCACCTCTAGTTTTACCTACACAACTCCATGCCATGCTCGCAGGTTATTAGAGTAAAACCTTCATGTTTGATGCTATTGGTCAGTAAACTACCTAGCAGCATGTAAATAAGATGTCTGACTTTTTGAGTTGAATGAGATAGATGAAGCAGATGTCCAAATGAGGTTGTTTGCGCAAACTTTAACTAGGGATGTCAAGAAATGGTTCAAAGCCTTTCCTGCCAACCATATTACAGACTTAGCTAATTTTCATAGATTATTCATTGATATATGGGAGAGAAAGAAGAACCCATTGCAAATACTTTTTGAATATAGGAACATTAGAAGAGCTTCTAATGAGTCAGTTCAGGACTATTGCACTAGGTTCAGTAGTATCTACAATGCAATTCCAGCGAATATTAAGCCTCCACCTGACCTAGCATTAATTAAATTCCCTGATGGTTTTGACGCTAACATGTCATACCAGTTAAGGGAAAGAAACCCTGAAACACTGGGAAAAATGCAAAGCAATGTTGTTAGTGTAGAGGCCAACCTATTAGCCAAGCAAGCCCGAATGAGAAATGAAAAGAAAGTTTTATTTAAAGAGGAAACTTCCACTTCAGATGGAAAGGTAGATATTTTAGCTATGAGTTTAGAGAGAATAATGGATAGATTAGAAAACATGGAGAGGAAAAATCAATGGGAGAATCAACAACAACTCCAAATAAGAAATCCCAATTTTAGGAAGAACCCTAATGCTAGAAAGAATGTTATACCAGATCAACAGATTAGGCCTCTCTTCCAAGAGAACTATGTTGAGGATTCACAGAACCAATAAGGAGAGGACGATACCCAGATAAACTTACTAGAAACCAAACATGAAGGCACGATTTTTCTTACTCAAGAAGAACAAGAGTTATATATGTTGTAGTAGTTGCAGTTAGAATATGGTGAATCCTTTGATTTTAAACAGGGATATGAGTCAGCTATATATGAGGTACACAAACAATATAGCTTAAGAAGTAAAAAGAACAATGAGACTCCCATTAAAAGATCCATCCATACCCAGACTAAGATAATAAAATAAGCTCCAATTACCAAAGTGTTACAAATCCTCCCTAGGGGAACACCGAAGACTTCTACCCCTAAAATTGTAGATATAACCTCCACTGAAACTCAAACAGACACAATTATTGAAATCAATAAAAATAAGAGAAATCAAGGCAAAGCAGTAGAAACACATACTGAAATGCCTAGTACTAAGAAACAAGAGAAGAACACACAAACTGCACATGTTAAAGAAGATCTAAATCAAACTAACAAACCTCAGCTCCCTTTCAACATCAAAACTAAAATAGAAAAATTAAAGATATCAGTTCCCTTGATCGAACTAGTAAAGAATGAATTCTATAGGTCACTGATAACTGAAACTTTAAACATAGGAGAGGGAGAGGATGATGTTAACCTAAATGATGATCAACCTGAATTATTGTTTGGCCCTGAGGCCAATGGTATTCATTAGCAAGGGGGAGTTCCTGCTTTCTACATTAGCCTAAACATTCATGACAAAATATTGCATAATGCTATGTTAGACTCAGGGGCATCCCATAATTTGATGCCAAAGGCAATCATGGAGAGGCTGAACCTAGACATTACCAAACCACATAAGGATTTGTTTTCTTTTGACTCTAGCCTTGGTTTTATCAAAGAATTATGTGTAACTCTTGTCCAGTGCCCTGCAAAGAGTATTATAATGGACATAATAGTTGCAGACATCCCACCAAAATATGGAATGCTTCTATCTCACTCATGGGGAGAAAAACTGCAGGGATCCTTGCAGTTAGATATGTCTTATGCCACCATAACTGTTTTGGCCAACCAAGAAAACTATATAGAGAAACCTTAATGGAATACATGGTGAGTAGTGATGAAAAACCACAAAACTTTCCCATATACTCCATGAATTCAGATATGGACTTTTTTATCCTGTACAATGCAGAACATGACAATAAGGAAATCACAGCCAAATACCTGAAATATAGAACAGATGATAGTGAGAACATTTTTAATGAGTCCCTATGGCATCTAGACTTTGATGGATCTGTCAATAGGTTAGGGGATGGTGCAGGAGTTTGGATCCATAATATGGAGAATAATCATGTTGAGGGACATGTTTTCATATTGAACTTCAAGTGTACCAATAACATGGCTGAATATGAAGCCCTAATTCTAGGGTTGCAATTGGTTAGGAAACTTGGAGCCAAAAGAGTTTCCATCATGGGAGACTCAAAGCTGATAATTAAATAGATTAATTGTGAATACTCTGTAAACAATCCCAGACTTGGTCAATATATGGAAACTGTCCTAGACTTAATCAAAAACCTCCTGGAAACAAACTTTGCTGCCATTCCTAGAAAACAAAACATGCAAGCCCATAGTTTGGCCACTTTTGCTAGTACCTACAAATTGCCATTTCAACCCAACCATCAGTACACTACAGAAGTCATACATAGGCCTGTTATACCAAACAACCTGAAATATTGACAGATTTTCTCCCAGGATTCTCAAATTTACAGTTTCATGAATAATGAAGGTGAGTTTCAGAATTGTAAGATAGATACAGACTGTACAGTAGACAATAATATAGAAAGTAACATAGATGTAAATATTTTAGATATATGTAAACCAACTAAATTTACTAGAGTAGAAATAGATAGTTTAGCGAATGTAGAGATTGAAGAAATAATGAATGATGATCCTGAAATTCTTAATCTGAAAAATAATTTTTTGCCTAAGGGATTAGTCCCTTTAGAAGATTTGTTTAAATCTAATGATGTAGCTAGGAAACCAAAAATGGAACCTTTGAGAGATGACATAGAAGAGGTTAACATAGGAACTGAGGATAAACCAAAACTCATTAAAATATCAAAATCCTTACCTCTAGAAGAAAAGGTTAAATACATCAATTTGTTTAAAGAGTTCTAGGATGTATTTGCATAGAGTTATGAAGACTTAAAATCTTATGACACCAGCATAATCCAACACAAAATACCTCTAAAAGAAGATCATAAACATTTCAAACATAAACTTAGGAGAATAAACCCAGTTCTTATGCCATCTATTGAGAAAGAAGTTAAAAGAATGTTTGATGCGCAAATTACAGCCCCCATTAGATACTCAAATTGGATCTCAAACTTAGTCACTACTAGGAAAAAGAATGGTGAAATTAGTCTTTGTGTAGATTTCAAAAATTTAAACAAGTTCTCATAAAAGATAAGTATCCTCTATCAAAAATGGACCATATCCTGCAAAGGGTCGTAGGATCATCTAGGATTTCACTATTAGATGGATTCTTTGGGTATAATGAGATCTTAGTTCAACCTGAGGACCAAGCCAAAACTGCATTTACTACTCCTTGGGTACCTTCATGTATTTGAAGATGCCTTTCGGATTAATGGATGCAGGTGCCACATTTCAAAGAGCTATGGATATAGCTTTTTCCAAGGATATCCATGACTTCCTAGTAGTATACCAAGATGACATCACAATCTTCTCTAAATCTGACAATGAACACCTAGACCACTTGAGAAGAATATTTATCAAATGTAGAAAATTTGGGATTTCTTTAAATCCAAAAAAGACACTCTTTGGTCTGGAAGAGGGAAAACGGTTGGGACATATCATATCTAAATATGGGATTAGAATAAATCCTGCTAGAATAGAGGCCATTTTGACCATTACCCATCCTAGAAACATTAGAGAGTTACAGTCATTTCTAGGCAAGATAAACTTTCTTAGGAGATTCATTTCAAATCTAGCAGAACTGATTAGAGAATTAAATAACATGCTAAGAAAGAACTTAGCACTTAAATGGACAGTGGAGGCCAAACAATCCTTTGAAGCCATCAAGGAAGCCTTAACCAAAACTCCAGTCCTGATAAGTCTTGATTTTAACAAGGATTTTATAATTTTTTTCTTTTGCTTCAGAGCACACCAGTAGTCTTGCTGCAAAAGAACAACCAAGGATATGAACAACCAACTGTGTTTTTTAGTAAATCCTTAAGAGATGCCACACTCAAATACAATATTATGGAAAAACAAGCATTAGATTTACTAAAGGCTATCAAATACTTCAGATTATACATTCTGTATTCTCACATTATTGCTTGTGTTCCAAATTCTATAGTTAAGGACATTTTGACACAAAATAGGCCTGAAGGGAAAAGAAGCAAATGGATTGCCACAATATTGGAATATGACATAGAGATAAATTCAACTAAGCTTATCAAATGCCATGGTTTAGCCAAACTCATGGCTGAATCAAACTGTCAGGCCCTTGATATAAACTTCATTAGTGCCCTTGATGATTAGGAAGAGATGGCAACTCCACCGATCAGTGAACCTTTATTGATTCACCTTGGTATGTAGATATTATATTTGTATTACAAAATTTACAGGCTCCTCTTGGTTTAACAACAACCAAAGCTATATTTTTAAAGATGAAGTCATTAAAGTATTATATCATAGATAACGCATTGTTTTGGAAAGACAATAGTGGTATTCTTTTGAATTGTTTACTGAAAAATGAAGCTGATAAAATCATGCAAGAGTTTCATGTAGGGGATTGTGGAGGATACTTGTACTGGGATACTACTACTGAAAAAATCCTGAGGGCTAGTTTCTATTGGCCCACTTGGTTTGCAAATGTTAAGAAACATGTGACCTCCTATCATAAATGCCAGATATTTGAGGGAAAGAGAAAACTTTTACCCTTGCCTCTTAAGCCAATTTCTACTGAAATTCCATTTCAACAATGGGGTTTAGACTTCATTGGAGAAATACACCCAGCCTCCTCAGCTCAACACAAATGGATTCTGACAGCCACTGACTATTTTACCAAATGGATAGAAGCCATACCTTCAAGACAAGCCATAGACACTGTCATAATCTCATTTCTAGAGAATAATATCCTGTCAAGATTTGGATGTCCCAAAAAGCTCATTACTGATAATGCAGATGCCTCTAAATCCAAGAGAATGATAGATTTTTGTAACAAATACCACATCACCCTTGGCCACTCCAGAACCTATTACCCTCAAGGTAATGGACTTGCAGAATCATCTAATAAAATCCTGATCAATATCATTAAGAAATTACTGGAAGATAACAAAAAGACATGGAACAAAAAGTTAGTCAATGCCTTATGGGTAGAAAGACTAACTACCAAGAAATCCATTGGCACATCTCCCTACCAGTTAGTATATGGGATGGATGTAGTTTTTTCATCATCTTTGGGAGTGCCAGTGATGAAGATCATCCAAGAATTACAGGTGGATTATTTTACATTTGTAGAGTTATTTTTATCTTAAAACCTAAGGGTGACTGTACCATTTTCAAGTCAATGGATTGGAGCAAGTAATAAAAGCATTTCGCTACAAGAATCATGAGATGAGCTATTTGCAGTGAAGTATCTTCTTTGTTTGATTTTGTTACCTTCTTATGTGTTTCATAATCTTAAATGTGTTCTAAATTTGAATGAATTAACTGGAGATATCACTCAGAATTTGTTTAAGTACACTCTGTTTTGCACAGTTAGTCATTTACATGTTTTCCTCTGATACCTGGATTTGAGAACCCTTAATTTATCTCCCATCCCGGTTGACTTCTTTCATTCCTTCTAGAGTCCGGCCTAGGGAACCCTTAATTGCTCCCTGGATCCGATTTGAAACCATTTCACAATTTAGCCTTTGAGATCTACAGTAACTCATCTATCTTTCCCTGTAGACACTGTTTTTAGAACTAAATCCAGTCTTGTTTGTCTGGCATTTGACTCCATAGCCCAATGGTAAAAGAAAACCTCTTTTAATCTAAGTAAAGTGATCCCACCACCCAAATTCAAACCAAAACCAAAGTGCAAACAATAACTAGCCTAAAATCACCTTAACTAAAACAAAGTTAAATTATAAAGAGAGAGCCCTCTCTGAGCATTAGGAAGGCTAGGTCCTGATCTCCAAAACTGGTTTGTGGTTACCTTTGACTTTTCTTCCTTCATTAACTTCGAAAGAAATATCAGAGTGATAACAGATTTCACTCCCTAGAACATCTCAAAGAAGAAAGGTAAAGCACCAGGGCCAAAATGGCTTCTGAGTAGACTTCTCTCAGAAGATGCAAGATGTGAAATGTTAGATTATTATAGGTCAAGAATCAAGGAAATCAAGAAGCAGTTTATAGTTCTAAGATCAGCATTCGCCTCTCCTTAGAAAATTTCAAGCATTTTTCAATAAAATTATAACCGAAACCTCTATTGGCACTGGGTTGGGGTTCTCTTTTTTTATTGTGGTTACCTCCCCTTAGCTCAAAAAGGTTTGCTCCCAGATGTTTTCATGTTGATTGCAAATCTGTTGCCTCGAATTTGGATTTACCTATGGTGCGATGATAAGGGAAATTTTCATCTTCAATTAAAAATAACCAAAACAATAGATCAAATTCAAAAAACCAGAAAAAGAAAAAGAAAAAAAGGTGCTTTCCCTTCCAAACAATAGTTACAGATTACAACAATATTCACTATTTCAAAATAGAAATCAACCATAATTTACTTTGGTCGAACTATTGGAATAATACAATTTGATTCAATCATCGTGTTGTGTACTGAAACCAATCAAATTTATGTAATTAAATTAGGCATCCATTCGACAAAAATGTGTCAGCAATTGGGATCCATAAAACACCATCAAAATTAAGGGAAATCCAAATATTATACAATTTATTTCTCCCTGTCCCATCACACTCAGTCGTTGATGGTTTTCTCAAATCATTAACTCGCCTAATTGCAATTGGCTTGTGGAAGGTGGATAGAACATTAAAATCCTACAATAGATGGAATGTTCCATCAACAATTTTTACAATTCCTTTAATGTGAATTAGCAAGTTGCATACTTTAGTGGGTGAGCTACAAAATATTCTTCGAACACATCAATTTCCAGCATGCTAGAAGAGATACTAATGCACATTATTAAAAGTATATAAAAATAATGTCAACAACACTAACAAAAAAAGGACAAAATGAAGATATCATCAGCATAGCATAGATAAAGTTGTAGAGAATGCATCAGGCTAGTGAATGTGTAAGAAATATTTTTTACTGAACAATTTATCTAGTTAAAATATTACACAATTTTTTTCCCTGACCTATCACACTCAACTACTGTCAGTTTTCTCAAACCATTAATTCCACCTAATTGCAAGTTGCCTATGGAAGGTGGATAGAACATTAAAATCCAAATGGAATGTACCGCCAACATTTTTTATAATTCCCATAATGTGAATTAGTAGGCTGCATACATTAGTGGTTGAGTTACAAAATATTCTTCCAACACATTAATTTCAAACATGCTAGAAGAGACACCAATCAAGTCACCAATTTAGATGACTGAAAAGGCCATGTTATGAAGGTATGGAATGATTGATGTAAACCAACAAGAAATCTTCAGGGAAAATGACTACAAAATTTTGTGAAAAGTCTCCAAGTCACGTCAATCAATATAATCAAGAAGCATGACATCCATGATTCATATTAAGATTTACAAAAACCTCATACACAATGAAGACATTCAATATTCAAATTACATACAACATATGAGCACCAGCTTTGCGACATGGAAGTTCCCTTACTCTCATTATGAAATCATGTCAAAACAGAGGACAAATTTACTTAGAGGAAAACCTATCTCCCATTCCAAGAGACTACAACCCCTATAGAATGGAATGAAAGGGAAGCTTACAACATCACATAAATAGTAGAAAATACTGCTCATGAATACAAATCCATTAAAAAACCTCGTTCACTCTAATAAAAAAATGGTTACAACACATGAAAATACTATGCCATGGTTGTAGGCTTCACAACAACCAAAGTGGGCATTTCAAGATTCGATCACAAATCCCTAAACCCTGCAGTCTTCTCCATTATAGTGTGTGTATTAATTATGTTAATTATTCAAGAGGAGTAAGTAACCCTATCAACTCATTACCAACAAGAAAAACAAAACCTACAGTGTCGAGTGTGCATCGTGGGGTTTCAAACTCAGGTCGACCCCGCTATCAATATTCAGGCATTAGATGTGTGATCTTCCCCTCTTCCACAACGTATCCCTATTCCATCACACTTAACCAAATGAAAACCACAGTAAAGCTAACAACCACACTAAGCATATTTCTTGCTAATTCAATCCCCACAATGGCCATCACATAGAGCCTGTGGCTCTTGGGCGTCGATAGTAGGTATCCATACAATTCCTTGTTTCCCACAAAGGAACTCGCATTGAAGCATGGAAAAACCCCACTTTTGTCGTGTAGTTGGTTGTGTAGCTTGTTCTTTGAAACATCAAATGCACTTGGTCTCGTCAATAGCCCCAATTCTAGGGGAATGTTGCTCGTGAGCCTATTATTGTGGAGATCTATGAAATTTATATAAGAATTGAGGATTAACAAGGGGGAATTAAACCTGTGAGTCCGTTGATAGAAATATTTAGGACTACAAGATTGACTAGATACTAGAGTTGCATAGGGATCTCGTCATTAAACGGTTTGCCGACAAGTCGAGGGACTATAAATTGGTGCAGCTGGAAATGAAAGGCGAGATTGTTCTGCTAAGGCCAAATCCCACGAAGCTAAGCTTGAAAACCCTCTCATTATTTAGGCCATTACTTCGAGTTCCGATATGGTGCTGTTGTAGGGGTTTTGATGTTGTCTCCTGTCCATTGCATGAGCTTGTTGGCAGGATTCAACTGTCTCATAAAACCTAGGAGAATAGTTTTCCTCTGCAAAATGAAAACACAAAGGCTAAATTGAATCTCACCCTATGGATAGGGTTATATGTCATCATTCAATTGAAATTGTATTAATCGTTTGAAACTATATCAATCTGAGGGCAAGTGATTTTTTAATCGTCTAACAATGGATCTCACGGTGTAGAGTGATGCAAAGTGGCTCCTGGGGGAGTTCTCAAAAACCATTGTCTTTAACACAATCATAACTAGAAATTGCAGCAGATGTTGCAAAGGAAATATCATAAGGCAGTAACATATAACACTAATCAATTCTTCTTTGACAACAGTTGAAAGACAAAAAAATATCAACAAAAGGCAAGGACCATGCTACAATGAAATCTTAGTGCAATACTTCTTCCCTGAGCCTTACAAATCATGAGGCCTATGTTGAAGTTAAAGACCTTGACTGATTATGCCAACATGAATGCCTCGTAAATAAAGAAATACATCATGATTTTTTACCTTCGAAATCAGAGGTCATTTTGGTACAATTCCAACATATTTCTTCTTGATCACTTCCTCTTGCTATACACAACCTTAATCAGTACAAGGATTTTTTTTTATAGTTTCACATGTGTCTACAAAGGACTATAACAATTTTGTAGATAAATTTTGAATTTCTATGTGAATTAAGATCTACCCTTGAATAAAAATGCACATATCTCCAATATGGAAATTAAACCCAAGAATAGCATCAACTGCACCTCTTCTTGAGAAAATTACATGTGTTTCTCTTTTGAATATTGACTCACCTCTCTATTATTTCCTTCATGATCCTTGAAACTATTCAAAAGATTACATTTCTCTTTGCCACTAATCTCCTTGGTGTTTGCCATGTTCTTGTTTTAATCCAATAGATTCTAGTTAAGTAAATCTAACCCATTTCATGGAGCTAAAAATAATGTAGAGATCACTCAAAGACATTTAAACCATTTTATCTTGAAAATCAAGCAAGTGTGGTCCATGAGAACCACAATGAAAATACTTCTTTTTTACATCAAAGACCACTCCTCACCTTGGTTTTAAAAGAATGTCCCCAAAATTTATATAACCTACTCGTCTATCTAACTGGTAAAGTTATTGTGAATTTTTGCCTTTTAGACAAGAAACATAGGGGTGAATTTGACAAAAAAAGTTGGATGAAGAAAAAACATGCATGTGGAAATTGTGCATAGTGACCTTTGTGGTCCCATGAGAATTTAGTCAATGGCAATTCCAAATTATTTTATGACATCCATCAACCATGCTCCAATGAAATCTTACTGCAATATTGCTTCCATGAGCCTTAGAAATCATGAGGCCTATGTTGAAGTTAAAGACCTTGTCTGATTATGCCAACATGAATGCCTCGTAAATAAGGAAATAGATTGTGATTTCCTACCTTCAAAATTAGAGGTTGTTTTGGTCCAATTCCTCCATATTTCTTCTTTATCACTTCCTCCTGCTATAGACAACCTTAATTAGTACAAATATATATATATATATTTATAGTTTGAAACATGTGTCTATAAAGGACTACAACATTTTTTTTTTTTTTTGAAGATTCGATTGAATGTGAGAGGCGGGGAGCGGGAAGAGTGGAAGATTGGAAAAACAGGGTTGAGGGTGTCTGCGCGCGTCTTTCTCCATGGACGGGGGTCGAGGAGGGAGCTCCCCTCCCTCCTTCAGAGAGGTAGTGGTTAAGAAGGGCAAGACTCCCCCAAAATCAGGCAGAGGTAGCAAGATGAAAGGAGGAAAAAATAGGGAAGAGGATATAGAATTTTACAAGAAGAAGGAGAATGAAGGCACAAAAGACAAGGAGGAAAATGACAAAACACAGGGAACAAAAGACAGGAAACAAAAGGGACCATGCAAACCTAAAGCTGAAATCACTCCTAGAATAATCTTAAATAATCCAGAGCTGTAGGCCCACAGGGAGCACATGCATACTTACGCAATCATATGCAAATTCATGGGACTATGGCCCACCGAAAAGGCTTTACAAACATGGATCAGATACCACTGGAAGCGTAAAGGAAGCATCAATCTTCATCTAGGATCCAAGGGTTTTTTCACTGTGGTGTTTGCAAACATTGAGGAGAAAGACAGAGTGTTTGAAGGTGGGCCCTACTTCTATGCAGCAGCAGGGCTCTACATGCGGCCATGGATGATGAACTTCGTGCCAGAGCGGGAAACCTTTACCTCAGTCCTAGTTTGGGTAAGACTCTATTCGCTACCTCTGGATTACTAGCAAATAGAATCACTAATAGCCATAGGCAATAAACTAGGGAGGTATGTTAAAACTTCTGAAGCTACAAGAAGGGGTAAATACACCTCCTTTGCAGAATTTGTGTAGATATGGACCTATCTGGAGCACTTCCGGACGAGGTCATATTGGAGGTTCATGATGAGGAATGGGTACAGACTGTCAACTACGAGCATATTCCATTTAGATGTCGAAAATGTCATGAACATGGACACCTTCTTAGAGACTGCCCTCTCAGCAAGGTAGAGAACAAAAGCAAACCTAACACAATGAAAGAAACAGATGGATTTCACAAGGTAGCTCACAAAGGAAAAAATGGAAAAAAGGGCCAGATCAACACCCAAGAGATGACCAAAAAGGGAGGCCAAATCGGTTCCATGTTCTTGAAGAGGAGGAAGATACAGTAGGTGAAAATCAAGTAATGAAGGAGGGAAATGATAAGCAGGAAAAGGAAGAAGAACAGGAGCAGGAACAGGTAAAGGAAAAATAGAAAGTGAGAATGATGAGTGAATTAGAGATGGATATGGATCAGGAAATGACTCAGAGCGAGATGGAACTGGAAGACAATGAGTTACAAGAGATTCTTGACAGAGAAAACCTAGATCTAGAAGGGTTCTTGAGTAAGGGAACAACGGGTGGGGTAGAATCTCTACCACAAGAAGAATGCAAACGAATAAAGCAGTTATTCTTATGGAAAACACAAGCAAAGAGCTTGGTAGAAAATAACAGCGTTGAAATACCGGGTAATCATGGAATAAAAGCAGTAAAATCAACCCCAGAATTAGCTCCAAGAAACCCAGGGGAAAAAGGGGCAGAAAAAAGCAGAACGAGCTTTTAATGGAATGTGAAAAGCTAATGATAGACTCAGGTAAGATGAAAGATCTAACTAGTTACTACTTTACCAATCTGTAATTATGAAGTTTACAACTTGGAATGTAAGAGGTCTAGGAAGCAAAAGGAAATAGAGAATGCTGAATAATAGAATGAAACAGGTAGCTCCAGATATAATTTTTGTCCAAGAAACAAAATGCTCTGTGCAAAAGATAAGACAAATCCATAGTAGGTGGCTCAACAGATATGAGTTTATAGAAGTCAAAGCAGAAAATATAGCAAGGGGTATCCTCATCCTCTGGAACCCCCAAAAAATAGGTATTATTGATGCGAAGGCATCAAGAAATTATTTATCAGTTGTTATACAGCCTGTAGGAGACAGGGACACATATCTTGTAACGAATGTTTATGGCCCTCAAAGGTTAGATGACAAAATCAAGTTTATTGATTCCTTATTGGACCTTCAGAGCAGATTTGCAGGGATACCGTGGGTTATATGAGGAGATTTCAGCATGATTAGATCTCTCTCGGAGAAAAAAGGAGGGACAAGAGCATTATACAAAGATTCCTCAGCTTTCCATTGTTTTTCAGAAAACATGAAGCTAGTGGACATTGAGACAAACAATGGTCTATGCACATGGAACAACAAAAGAGGAGGGGATTCCCAGGTAGCTTCCAAGCTAGACAGATTCATGATCTCTGAAGATCTCCTACTTCTAGACAAGGAAATAATAGTGGATATTCTCCCTTTTGGAGGCTCAGATCACTGGCCTATTCAAATGGAGATAAGGGCATTGGCATCCCAAGAAACAAACCATTCAGGTTTGAAAATATGTGGCTTTCACACCCAAATTTCATCAGCAACATGGAAAATGGTGGGCTGAAGACCTGTAGATTCAGGGATCATCTATGTTCCTGCTACATAAAAGATTAAAACACATCAAGCAGAAGCTAAAGGAATGGAACCAAAAGGAATTTGGCAATATTTTCACAAGTAAAAACTTCATGGAAACCAAAATCCTAGAGCTCAATCAAGCTTTGATCAAGAATGGCTTTGACAAAGACAAAAATGATCAAGCAGAGAAATACCACCAAGAATGGGAAATACTGTGCAAACAAGAAGAAATTTTTTGGAAACAAAAATCTAGAGTTCTATGGCTAAAAGAGCGAGAACGCAATACTAAAAAGATCTACCATTGCGAACAGAACTCACAACAAAATCTCTTCGATCAAGGAAGAGAATGGCCAAATTCATCAAGCCCATGAGGAGATAGAAGCAGTGTTAGTAAAGCATTTTCAGGACATTGCCAAGGAAAACTTTTCAGGAAGAGAACCTTTCATTAAGAATTTAATTAAACACATACCTAAATTGGTATCCAGAGAGGACAATGGTAACCTCAGCATACCTGTAACTGAAAAGGAGATCAGTGAGGTCCTCAAGGAAATGCAAAATGGCAAGGCACCAGGCCCGGATGGATTTAATGTGGATTTCTTCAAAGCCTGCTGGAATATTGTTAAAAGGGATATTGTAGAGATAGTAGAAGACTCTAGGCGAAACAAAACCATTTTGAAAGCTCTCAATACTTCCTTTATTTCCCTTATTCCAAAACAGGATAATGCTCAAACACCAAAGAAATTTATGCCCATCGCCTTATGCAATGTTGTCTACAAAATAATCTCCAAGGCGGTGGCTAATAGACTCAAACCCCTGCTGCCCACGCTTATCTCCGGGGAACAAACAGGGTATGTTGAAGGAAAAAAAATTATGGACAACATAATTCAAGCTCAGGAGGTGGTTCACTCGTTAACTGGAAATAAGAGAGCGGGAATGATCATGCAACTGGATATAGCCAAAGTATATGACAAAGTGAATTGGATATACATCAAAAAAGTGCTCACAGCGTTTGGTTTTGATCATAATTGCATTAGATGGGTCATGGCCCTTGTAACTTCATCCATCTTTTCAATTTTAGTGAATGGCTCTCCTTCTGAGCTTTTTCTCCCTTCCAGGGGGCTAAGATAGGGAGATCCGCTCTCTCCCTTTCTCTTCATCCTCATGATGGAAGGGCTGGGGCGGTCCATCAAGCATGCAAGAGTAACGAGAAGAATTCGAGATCTCCAACTTACAGAGAATGGCCAAGTTCTAACTCATCAACAGTTTGTATATGATACAATGTTACAGGGAATTCCTACAGTCAAAGAAGCACTTGCTTACAAACAGATTTTGGATGACTTCACGAAAGCCACAGGTATGTAAGTTAACCTTATCAAATCAAAAATCCTTTTCTTTAACACTCATATTGCCATCCAGAGAAATGTCTCTAGAATTTTAGGCTTTCAAAGAGAATCTCTTCCCTCCAAGTATTTGGGAGTTCCACTTACAGCTAAACCCCAACACAAGAGTATATGGGATCCATTAATAACTAAAATGCAAGACAAGGTCAGGAAATGGACAAACAGATCTTTAAATTTAGCTGGTAGATTGGTTCTTACTAAAGCAGTTCTCCAAGCTATTCCAATATTCATGCTATCAGCCCTCCCAGCTCTAATAGGAGTCTTGCAGCAATTTCGGAATATTCAACCAGACTTTCTGTGGAGCAAAGAGGATACTAGGAAAAAATGGGCTTTAGTCTCTTGGGAAAAGGGCTGCAAACCCAAGAACCAAGGAGGCCTAGGTTTAGACAACCCATAGATTCTCAGCAAGGCTCTAGGAGCCAAACTTTGGTGGAGGTGGGTTAAGGATCCTAAAGCTCAATGGGCAAGCATCTGGAAGGAAAAATATGGCAATGCCTAGATGTATTTGGATATCATACATATGACAGGAATAGTGAAAGGCTCCCCCATATGGAACAAGGCCTAGGAGAACAAAGAAGTGGTGCAAAAAAATAGTTTCTGAGAAATTAGAGAGGGAGATCAGGCACTTTTCTGGGAAGACAAATGGCGACAGGAACCAAATCTACTAAAGGAAGAATTTTTATGCCTCAAGAAAGACACTGAAAATCAAGGATTAGTAAAGGTGAAAGACTTTTGGGAGAACTCACATAATGCAGGAAAGTGGAGAATCTGGAAAAAAATTGAGGGCAAAGAGGACAGAACCCTCAACAGTAAAGAAAAATCCCTCAAGAGACTATTGGATCAGAGAATAATTTTATTAATGGAAGGGCAGGACCAACTGAGATGGGGTAACAACAAAGAGGGAAACTTTAATATCAAGGAAGCTAAAGGTTTTCTCCTCGATATAGAACCCCAAGCTCCTAATAAAACTTGGCAGAAGCTTTGGAAGCACAAAGGCTGGATGAAAATCAAACTTTTCATGTGGTTAGTTCACCACAGAAAATTTTTAACCTGGGACAACCTTAAAAAAAGGGGCATGTTGGGACCCTCCAGATGTCAACTCTGTGAGATCCAAGAGGAGACTATAGAGCATCTTCTCAACAACTGCATTTTCACCGACAGGATATGGGAATTTTTTACCAACATCTTCAAACAGTCTGATAGAGACAAAGAAAGTATTTCCAACACTCTAAACAACTGGAGGAATAATTTTTCAGATAATGAAATTCTCAACTGTGTTTGGAATCTTCTGCCGAGTTTCATCATTTGGAATGTGTGGAAGGAAAGGAACAAAAGAATATTCAAAGAGGAAAAGTCTACCTCTCTTAGCCTGGTGGAGCTGATCGTAAAACAACTAAAGGAGATAGTGGGCACCACGGTTAGGAATCTCCCCAAAAATCCTCCCTCAGTTGGAGAGTTGAGAATCCTCCAGCTGTTAGACTTGTAGGGGCTTATTCCTCAAGGGCTAGACAGGATAGCAAGCATGAGAGAAAAGGTGGAGGAATTCTGGCATCCCCCCCTGAAGGGTTTTTAAACTACAACATTGATGGAGCTTGTTAGGATATTCCGACACATAGGAAATAGTTAAGTATAACTTGGTCTAGTATAGAGTTAGGTAACGTGTGTTTCTTTACCATGTACATTTTGTAACTTACAATTCGGCTGTCACGATATGTAGTGATCCAACGGTTCATTCTCTCCTCGGTATTACCGACACTTGATCCGTGGCTTAACACTTGATTGGTCCATGATCTCTATTTAAAGATCATGGAGGGTCATTTGTAGGTTAATTGTTCATGAGAGAAGCTTATGTAAAATTTCATTCTTTTATTAATAAATTGCCTGAAGTGGTCATGTTGGCTCAAGCCGTGGACTGTTTCCCTCTTTGAGGGTTTTAACCACGTCAAAATACTGGTGTATTGATCTGTGATCTGTGTGTGAGCGGTGTCCTTTGGTGTTCTGTCTGAGGAACTTACCCTATAAATTCCTACATGGTATCAGATCTATTTGAGGGCCACGTCCGTTGGTGATCCAAATCTGAAGCCGGTAGAACTGCATCTGACTGTCATTTCCTAGATCTACTGTTTCTGACTACTTTCAGGCTGAGAGGACTGCTCTATTGTGTTGGGAGCATCTGTTTCAGTGAGGAACCCCTTTCGTTTCACGCGAAAAGGTTTCTGATAGCCCTAGCTACGTCATTTTTAAGATCTGGAGGTATACAATGTTTATTTGCAGTTTACAGTTATTTTCTCTCTGTTTATTTCGGTTTCGGTTTATTTAGCTTTTTGTTTTTTTTATTACCGGATCTGTACCTTTCATTTTTGTGTATGCTCTTTGCCCCGCGACTCTGTGCGATCTGGGAAAATCAGAAACAGAAAGGAAGGATTTTTCTCATGCATATGCTCTTTTCCACTGCGCCTTAGTGTGATCTCGGAAAATCAAAAACATTAAGCAAAATATTTAGTTTCCGGCTAAAGCTAACTTTGAGCCATAAGGTTCATTTTTTTTGTATGTCCATGTTGGGTTTTGTGTTTTGTGTTTTTTTGTAGGGAAAAAGAGCTTTCTCAAGCAAGCACGCAACCCAAAGCTTCAGTGACTAAAAAAAAAACAACCCCCCCCTCTCTCTCTCAAACTTTTAGTTTAGCTCACTTGGTCCAAAGCTAATTTATGAGAGTAGAGGTCTTGAGTTCAAGTCTCCTTTTTGTGGGGGCGGATTTTTCATTTCCACACATTCCCGCACTTCGTCGGCATCTTCATCAACTTTTCTTCAAAAAGCCTTAACTTCTTCATCCGGAAGCCGTTTTCAGAGCCGTTTATTTTTAACCAGCCTAATTTTTCGAGATCTTTCCATTGGAACACTTAGTTTCAGCATCTATAGCTTCAGTTTCTGTTAAAATGGAAAGTCCATGCCAAGTTATTCTTGACAGCACCAACTACTTCCAATGGTGGTCCTACATTGTGGATTTACTTAGAAGTAAAGGTCTCTACAGAATAGCCTCAGGCCAAGAAACCAAACCGAAAGATGAATATAAGGCAGCTAAATGGGAAAATAGGCAAGATCAAGCACGTGGGTTGATAGGGATGTCTATTTCTCCAGATCTTAGATTCCATATTGCAGAACTTGATACTCCTGAAGAAGCAATGAAATAGATCACTAGAGTTTTTGGAATTAAAAATGAACTTAAAGCCCATCAACTTGAAAATGAATTGCTTACATTGGACCCCAATAATTTTTCTTGCATTGAAGATTTTTTGTCCAAATTCAAGACCCTTAGACTTCTCTTGGAAGGTGTTAAGGTTAAGAAAGAAGATAGTAGCCTTATCTACTCCATTCTTACTAAGTTGGGACCAGCCTATTCTGTGTTTGTTTCCACCTTCCATTCTACAAGAGAAGCCTTCATTTCTCAAGGACAAGCCTACAAGTCCCCTTCCTTTGATTCCTTTTGTGATTCTTTAATAAGAGAACAAGAAAAACTCTTACACCTTGGTCTTCTTCATCTTGGAAACTCTTCTAAGAAAGCGTTAGCCGCCCAGCAACAACCAAATTCAAAGAATCCTTAGAAGTTGTATCCTAAAAGATATGGTCCTAAACCAAACAAGGGTCCTAAGCAATTTCAACCTCAAAATGAAAAATCATTTCAACAAAATGATAAGACAAATAAAAACAAAGGGAAGAAGACTGATAGACATTGCAACTTTTGTAATCGAGATGGCCACTTAGAATCCAAATGCTTTAAGAAGATGGAAGCCTTGGAAGCAGCAATGAAGAAGCATAATATCCATTTGGATCACTCTTCAACTTCAACTTCATCTTCAGGAATGGCACTTTCTACATGTGGTTGTCAAGCATCTCAGTCTGGCTATGCAGTAAATGTATCTTCTTCTTCTCATTCTCATGAGTGGCTCATTGATTCTGGAGCTTCTTATCACATGGCCAAAAACAAAGCCATGTTTTCTTCTTTAAATGATTATAACACCAAAAATATATATGTTGGTGATGATAGATCTCTTAGTGTTGTAGGGACTAGAACTGTTCATATAGACAATGGTCAATTTAATGATGTATTATGTGTTCCAACCTTATCCTGCAACCTTCTATCGGTATATCAGATAACTCATTCAGGTGAAGGTAAAATCGTTGAATTTTCACCTCACGATGTTGTAATTAAGGACCTAAGAGATCCTAGACAAATTTTAGCTACTGGCATTGCTGATGATTCTACAAGGTTGTATAAGTTTCACAACTTTGGGTCATCAAATCTTCCCTTAGTATTTGTTGCTCATAACGATGAAGTGAACAAACTTTGGCATGAGCGATTTGGTCACTTAAACTATCGCTCCCTTCAGAATCTATGTAAAGAAAATATGGTGATAGGTCTTCCAATGGTATCTTGCGGAGATGGTGCTTGTTCCGGATGTGTACTCGGAAAACATCATCGGGATAGTTTTGAAAAACGTGCCTCTTGGCACGCCTCAGCCCCTTTACAGCTCATGCATAGTGATTTATGTGGTCCACTTCCAGTTGTTTCATTCTCTGGCTACAAGTATTTCTTAACTTTCATTGATGATTTCTCCAGACACACTTGGGTATACTTCTTAAAACTCAAGAGTGAAGTATTTAACATGTTCTTGGCCTTTAAGGCCTTTGTTGAAAAACAATCTGGACATCAAATTCTTAAGCTAAGATCTGATAATGGCGGAGAATATGTTAACAACAAATTCATCAACTTTTGCACTGAGAATGGAATTCAAATGCAACATACTGTTCCATATACTCCACAACAAAATGGTGTAGCTGAAAGGAAGAATCGCACCTTAAAGGAAATGGCTAATTGTATGCTTCAATCTAAAGGACTTAGTCTTAATTATTGGGCAAAAGAAATTCACTGTGAAAATTACATAATAAATCGCACTCCTACTAAGGTTTTAAAGAATATCACTCCAGAAGAAGCATGGAGCTCAATTAAACCAAATGTAAGTCACTTTCGTGTTTTTGGAAGTGAAGCATGGGCCCATATTCCAGATGAGAAACATAAAGCTTTAGAACCTAAGAGTGAAAAATGTATTTTTGTTGGATATTCTGAAGATGTCAAAGGATATAGACTTATTCCACTTAATTCCAAAAATGTTATCATTAGAAGAGATGTAAAGTTTTCTGAAAATATATCGGCCTACGAGCCTAGTTTGGCAGATGTGCCACCTCTCCCTATCTCTTCTACTTTTGAAAATATTTCTTCTTCAGATGATGAAAGCGAGGATGGAAATCCTCCCCCACCTTCTCAGGATCCTCCTTCAGCTCCTCAGCTTCCAAAATGGGTCCGTGCTACTCGGGATGCAGCAGGTGATCTTGCCGGTGATCCTACAGATCAGCGACGTACACGTTCTCAGTTTGATAGAGCCTCTTCTTTACTGGCTCAAGCTTCAGTGAATTATGATCCTGACACCTTTGCAGAAGCTTCAGGCCATCCAGATTGGGAAGCAGCTATGAATGAAGAATATCATTCATTATTGGCAAATGATACATGGGATCTTGTTCCTCTACCAAAGGGATGAAAACTTGTTAGATGCAAATGGGTTTACAGAACCAAGTATGGACCAGATGGAAAAGTTGATAAACATAAAGCTCGTCTTGTTGCTAAGGGTTTTTCACAAGTTGAAGGAATTCACTACACTAAAACCTTCTCCCCTGTTACCAAAATGAACTCTATCCGCCTTGTTCTTTCCCTTGCTGCCTCTTTCAAATGGGAATTCCATCAGATGGATGTTAAATCTACCTTCTTGCATGGGGACTTGCATGAAGAAATCTATATGGAACAACCTATTGGATTTATACAAACAGACTCCAGCCTTGTATGTCGGCTTAAGAAATCCATTTATGGTCTCAAGCAAGCTCCTCGAGCTTGGTATGCCAAAATGGATAACTTTCTTTTAGAAAATGGCTTTTCTAGGTGTCATTCTGACAATACTGTCTACACCAAGAAAGTGGGCAAGTCTCTTATAATTCTTGTTCTTTATGTTGATGATCTTATCCTGACTGGTAGTGATCCAAACCTTATAAACCATGTGAAGTCTAGCCTTAAAAGGAAGTTTGAAATGATAGGCTTAGGACACTTACATTATTTTCTTGGTCTTCAAGTCTTGCAATCCAAGGAAGGTATTTCCCTTTCCCAGTCCAAGTATGCCTGTGATATTCTACACCATTTTCACATGGAAGACTGTAAGCCAGCCCCTTCTCCCTTTCAGTCTGGAGTCAAATTTTCAGTCACTTGTACTTCTCCTAAAGTTGATGCTACCTTATACCGTCAACTTGTAGGAAACATTTTGTATCTAACCCATACTCATCCTGACCTTTCCTTTGTTGTTGGCCTTGTTGCTCGGTTTATGCAAAACTCACATGAAAGTCATTGGAAAGAAGCTAAAAGAATACTTCGTTATGTTCGAGGTACAGTTCAGTTTGGGATTCATTACAGTGCCGAAGCAACTCCTCTATTGGTTGGTTTCACTGATTCCGATTGGGCTGGTGACCCTGATGATCGGAAGTCTACTGCAGGTTATGTGTTCACTCTTGGTTCAGGACCTATTACATGGGCTTGTAAGAAACAAGGTGCCATTTCTCTTTCTTCAGCAAAAGCAGAGTATCATGGTGCCGTAGAAGCTAGTAAGGAAGCCTTGTGGCTTCGTCAGATCTTGTCAGAGTTTGGCTTTCAGCAGCAACATCCGACTACACTTTGGTGTGATAATCAAAGTGCCATTCAACTATGCAAATATCCAGTCCAACATCAGCGCAGCAAACACATTGAACTGCACATGCACTTCATCAGAAAGCTCATCCACGACCATGTTCTTGAAGTGCAATATTGTTCAACATATGATCATGTTGCAGACATCTTTACAAAGGCTCTCACAAAGGTGAAGTTCACTAAACTTCGATTTATGGTTGGAGTTCAGGAAGTTGTCACTAAGGGGAGATAGGCTCTAGTGCCTCCTTCCTTCTCCTATTGTGTCATATTTGTAAATCCTTCAATCCTATCCCAAGTTGTTCTTAAGGGGGGATGTTAGGATATTCCGACACATAGGAAATAGTTAAGTATAACTTGGTCTAGTATAGAGTTAGGTAAAGTGTGTTTCTTTACTATGTACATTTTGTAACTTACAATATGACGGTCACGATATGTAGTGATCCAACGGTTCATTCTCTCCTCGGTATTACCGACACTTGATCCGTGGCTTAACACCTGATTGGTCCATGATATCTATTTAAAGAGCATGGAGGTCATTTGTAGGTTAACTGTTCATGAGAGAAGCTTATGTAAAAATTTCATTCTTTTATTAATAAATTGCCTGAAGTGGCCGCGTTGGCTCAGGCCGTGGACTGTTTCCCTCTTTGAGGGTTTTAACCACATCAAAATACTGGTGTATTGATCTGTGATCTGTGTGTGAGCGGTGTCCTTTGGTTTTCTATCTGAGGAACTTACCCTGTAAATTCCTACAGAGCTTCCAAAGGCAACCGGGGAGATGTTGGGTTTGGGGGAGTTCTAAGGGATGACACAGGTAGCATTATCTCCCTCTTCCATGGTCACTTAGGAAAAGCCACTAACAACATGGTAGAACTAATGGCATTGTAACAATGCTTATAATTTTTGATACAGAGTAATTGCCAAAATGTCATAATAGAAGCGGATTCAGAGTTAGTCATAAATGTTGCCAAAAGAATCAGTAATGGAACAGGGCCGAAAAAGGTCACAAAACACTGGAGGTTAACTAAAGTCCTTCATAGAATTCAAGTGCATCTACAGGAACTTCATACTCTCAGATTTATTCATGTGAGGAGAAAGGCCAACAAATTGGCTGACATTCTAGCCAACCAAGGTGTTAGCAACAAGGACAGCGCAATCTTAAGGAGGTGGAATACAATGGTGCAGAGTAACCTGAAAAAACTCTGCCATAACTAGGCAGAGGAGGACAAAGAAGAGTACAGACGCAAAATGACAAATCCCAATTAGCAATGGTCAGCGGTCAGAGGGCTACACCAAGTTGGACAAAAAGGTGCACAATGACAGGTAAGACAAGGGTAGAGGTAAAGTGGACCACGTTCAGGACAATTCTAAGTGATGGGCATCAGAGCTTCCCGGACCGTAGTAAGCAGCATCAGAAACTTCCGCATCATCCTAATTTTTCAGTGATGGAAGTCAAAACCGCCTCTGGGTGGTTTCGCAGAGATCGCACCGCTCACAGGTTAAAAGTGGTTTCGGATTTTTGGCAGCGATGCCATAGAAATCATGCCACGTGGTGGAGGGCCCAGTACATAAACCACTTTCCCCGCACCATAAAGGTCGATCACATCAGGCGTGCGATTTTCTGCTCTGCTGTCCGATGGCGCAAGGTGAATCAATGCTCCAGATCCATCGAGCAGTTTGGTAGGGCCCGCGGGTTTGGTGGGGTAGGCGGTTTCGCTGCAATCGCACCGCTTTTTTATTATGAGTGGTTTTTTGTTTATTGGCAGCGATGCCATAGATATCTTAACACGTGGAGGAGGGCCCAGTCCTTATACCACCCTCCCCGCGCCCTAAAGATCGTCGGCTTCGGGCGCGCGATTTCCTGCTCAGCCGTCCGATCGCGCTTGGTAATTCAATGCTCTGGATTCAACGTGCTATTTGGTGGGGCCGTGGGGTTGGTGGGGTCCACGGTTTCTTCGAGCAGTTTTGGTGGTGCGATACTTTGGGGTGTCGTCCGTTTGTGGGGGGATGTGTTTTCCGTCAGATCGGTTGGTGACTTTTGATGGGGCCACGTGTCTTGGTGGGCTTTTCGCTTGGGTTTCTTGGATGTTTGTTTGCCAAAGATCAAGCCTTTAGTTTGATTGGTTCAGCCAAAAGTATGTAATGAAAGATTTTGTTGTTTGTTGTAGTGGGGTGATGCTTTTCTTTGGCTTCATGCCCTTTGTTTCCCTGTCACCTCTTGGAGTTCAGGGTTCTTGTATATTCTGTAAAAATTTTCTCGATTTCATGAAATAGAAGGAACTACTCTTGCTTTAGCAAAAAAAAGTACTATAATAATTTTGTAAATAAATTTTGAATTTTTATGTGAATTAAGGTCTACCCTTTAATAAAACTGCACATATTTGCAATCTAGAAATAAAACCCATGAATAGCATCAACTACACCTCTTCTTGAGAAAATTCCTTGTGTTTCTCTTCCGACTGTTGAGTCATCTATGTATTATTTCCATCATGATCCTTGAAGCTATTCAAAAGATCACATTGTTCTTTACCACTAATCTCCTTGGTGTCTACCATGTTCTTGTTTTATTACAATAGATTCTACTTAAGAAGATCTAACCCATGTCATGTAATTAAAAATAATGTAGAGATCATTCAACAACATTTAAACCATTTTATCTTGAAAATTAATCAAGTGTGGTCCATAATGAAAATACTGAATTTTTACATCAAAATACCACACCTCACCTTGGTTTTAAAATAATGGCCTCAAAATTTATATAACCTACTTGTCTATTTGACTGGTAAAAACATGAAATAGTTATTGTGAATTTCACATTTTAGACAATAAACATAGGGATAAATTTGACAAAAAAAATTGGATGAAGAGAAAACTTGCATGTGGAAATTGCACATAATGACCTTTGTGGTCCCATTTGAATTTAGTGATTGGCAAGTCCAAATTATTTTATGACATCCATTCATGCCCTTCCAAGAAAAAAATGGTTGTGCTTTCTCAAGTACAATTCATTAGATTTGAAGTCAAATCCATAATATTATACATCATAAAATCGAACAAATATTAGCTCAAAACATGCATAATATCCAAGTCCTTCTCAAAAAAATTTGAATCTAAAAATATTCCGCAATCTAACAATTTATAGTCAATGAATCAACTGTCCCATGTGAACCCATAAAAATGTACGCTGGCAACCATGTCATGAATATGAAATGTGGTATATTCTTTGTGTATACAATATAATTTGGTGCATTTTAGGGCTGACAGGACATTTAGAGGGAATATCAAGTCCAACACAATTAATCTAAACTCATAATATATAAAAGGTCTCTCCAGAGATTCACATTCATTATTGATTGAGAATACACTCCAAATGCACAAAATATAAAGAGAAGCTCAAATACCAATCACCTTCGCCAATCAACCTAAACGTGGATTTCCTTTTCTGAAATAAAAAAGATAAATGTTAACATTTAAAGAGATTTCTCTTAAGAAATATGAACAAAGATAAATATGCAAATCATGAGAGAATTGACTTCCGACAAGTGCCAAGAGATCGATCACTTTTTATGTGCCCCCAAGTTGATTTAACTTGTGGCAACAATCTCCAAGTCCTTGGTGATACAGAATTGGGTTTCCCATTAGAAGTTGCTAGAAGAGAATGTATCCATATTATAGGAGTTCCCTTCTCTTGAACATCTAGACTCGACCTTGGACCATGAAGCTTTTCTTTTGCTAAATCAACAACAATCATGTAACTTGGAATCGATGGACTGCCTTGAGAATCATGTTCAATATGCTTAATTTTAATAGATCCAAATGAATTTTCTCTTTTGGGTTCCTACTTCTATAATGTTATTTCGCCTATCTTCCTGCCTTAGTAGTAATTTATGCCTAATAATACCAACATTGTGAGTTACAGCAAACAAAGTATCTAAATTCCCTTACCCTTTAAAAGACATCCTGAATTTTTGTACTACCCAACTTGACATCCACTATAGACATCCTAGGTTATTCTTAGTTGATCAAGAGTATAGAATTTTGAGGGTGGTGTTTTATGTGGACTAAGATACCTATGAGGTCAAACACTATGTATGGGGGTTCATTGCACTTGGATATATTCTGTGAGTTGATGTGATGTCTTTCTTGTGGCTACAACTTAGTTTTGGTTGTCACCTGCTTATCATGATTCAAAACTCAATCATCATCTCGGATCATTGCATCATTGGATATACTGTGTGAGCTAATTTGATGTTTTGTTTGTCATAATGATTAGGAACCTAAACGACCGCATAGTGCTCGTCATCGTGAATCCAGATCAACCCATTTTGCGTAAAATGAACACAGTATGGCTTCAGAAACACATTCTATTTAGTTTGGAAAAAATGCAAATTTTTGAAAAAAGGGGGACAACTGAGTCAACAGTCTGTACTGCTGACTAGGTTTCCTAGTCGGCGTTAACTATGCAGCTGAGGTGGCACCATAATATCTTCAGTGAATGGGGAAGCGCCAAGTGGTAGGCTTCCCTTGGCCTCACATTTCATAGATTGCAGAAGGAAGAGGTCCGTAGTTAAGGAAATCATCCCCCAACACTACCGAGGTGAGAATTGCGATATCGCAATCGCGGATTAGAGGCAGGGTCGACGATAAAGAATCGACCCCAGAGAGAAGCTAGAGTGTGAGGCAATAAATCACAATCGTACATCGCATGGATCAAGTGCATTTACAAAATTGACCCCGGCAAAGTCAAGTTGCGACTGCGGTATTGCAATCGCATATCGCACAACACATTGGCCTGTTATGGAGAATCACCCCTGCTCTAGCCGATTGTGATTTGTGATAGTTTATGGCCGCCACGTGTCCCCCTAATGGTTGGCTAAAATATTGGCTGGAAAGATAGGTTGGAGGCCGGGCTCGATCCTGCGACCTCCCATTTCATAGTGCCAAGGCCTACCGTTGTTCCCGCATGATGGTTCTTAACTATCAGTGAAAGCGGGTTTGTATTATTATGAACTGACCACCAGATGGGTTCCTCTACCACAGTTTCCGTGTCAGCACGCGGGAAGTCACACATCAACTCTGCAAAAACTAAAGATTTCTTAGACTTAGATTTTTCAAACTCCAAGTCGAACTCTTGCAAGATAACAATCCATTTAGAGTACTTGCCCCCTAGCAATTGTTTAGTCAAAATGTAGATCATAGGGTTGCAATCCGAAATGACTGTAGTTTTAAGGAGAAGAATGTAATGACGAAAACGTTGGACAGCCTGAACGGCTGCCAGGGCCAATTTCTCCACATGCGAATATTTTAGCTCAGTGGGATTTAATGTCCTACTAAGATAATATATCACATGTTCTGTTGCAAATTCGTCTTCCTGAACTAACACCATTCCAATAGTGGAATGAGAGGCAGCGAGGTACAAAAAGTAATCTTGGTTGTAGTTGGGAGGGTGCAATAATGGTGCATGGGTCAACGCATGTTTAAGTGCATCAAAAGATTGCTGAGCTATCTCATCCCAAGAGAATTGAACGTTCTGTTTCAGCAACCGCATAAAACCTTTTGTGACCTCATCGTAGTTAGGAATGAACCGGCGTAAAAAGTTTGCTTTCCCTTGCAAACTCTGGAGTTGGCGAAGACTCGAAGGAGGAGGCAATTTGATGATAGCCTCTACCGTCGAGGGATCGACGCGAATGCCGGATTTTGAAACTACAAACCCCAACAATCGTCCCACTTTTATGCAGAAGACACATTTGTGTGGATTCAACCGTATACGATAATGCCTACACCTCATAAAAATTGCTCGTAAATGGACAAGGTGATCAGCTCGATGTAAGGAGTGAGCGGGAAAATCATCGAGATATGGTTGCACAATGTGCTTGATGTCATGAAATGCATAAGACATCGCCCTTTGAAAAGTGGCTCCGACATTCTTAATCCCAAAAGGTAATTTGCAATAAGAAAATGTGCCCCATGGACAAATGAAAGCCGTTTTTGGTTGATCAGCAGGTAGAATATTGATTTGGTTGTAACCGGAAAAACCGTCCATAAAGGAAAATATTTCACTGCCGGCACAATCATCAATTATTTGATCGATATAGGGTGTTGGATAGTTGTCCTTGGGACAAGCACGATTGATATCCCTATAGTCGATACATATTCTTATTGTTCCCTGTTTCTTATTAACTGGAATAATATTCGATACCCAATCCGTTAACGGGATCGGATAAATGAAACCTGCTTTCAACAGCTTCTCAACTTCTTCTTTAATTGCAACTGCTTTCCGAGGGTGTATCTGACGCAGACGTTGCCGAACGGGTTTAGCGTCCGGGTAAGTCTTGATCTCATGAACAACAATGGAGGGATCAATTCCTGGCATTTCCTCATAGGACCAGGCAAACACGTCGCGGAATTCTTGAAATAGGGCCTTGTATGTTTAAATTTCGTCATCTGAACACGAGGCACCTATATGAATGTGTTCAACAATTCTGGGCTTCACTGAAATTTCAATGGGAATAGTGCGAGAAATGTTTCCCAAATTCAGCTCTGAATCAGGATGTTTCATTGGACTCTGAGCGTCTTTGACATATTCAGCTATAAAGATTGATGAGAAATCATTTTCAAAACGATCATCCTCAGGTAAAAACGAAGATCTATGATGGAGATCTTCCCATGGTAAATCGTTTACACACAGGACTTCACAAAGTTGTTCATCAGATGACACAACTTTGGGAAACTTTATTAACTCCGAGGTTGACACGAAAAGGGATTCCTCACAGACCACATTCATTTGGTCGATTTGGGTTGAACGCAGGTCGGTAAAAGACTACACGGCTTCATAAGCAATTTCATATGGACTCAAAGGCATAGCATCACCGAATGAGTCTATCTCAGATTCAGATGGGACAATCCAAGGGACTTACCTTCGAACTTGGGTATATCACTGGGCAACTTATTTGGCATTGGCGGCCAAAACGGAAGATAATTTATTGGATCGTTCGTTAGGCGCGACAATTCTGGTAAATCCAAAGTTGCGATAAACGGTAATTGCCGATTAGGTTCCCTAAAACTCTGGGTCACAAGACCAGTCCCAGGAGGAGGATATCCTCGATAACTTGGAATAGGTATCGCATTCGGGATATTGTATCCTCCTGGAAAACCAGGATTAACCGGACCGTACTGGGCTTGCTGAGGTTGTTGATAAGTGTACCCAGGATACGGTTGATACTGGTAAACCGGTTGTTGGACAGTAGGTCCGTATTGGTACTGTCCCTGGTACAGTTGATAAGCGAATTGTGGTTGACTAGTGACAACCGTACTTAAACCAGGTTGTCCTACAGGCATCTGAACCGTAGTTTGAATCGTAGATCCAGACAATGGTAAATATGTCTGAGGAGTAGTTGCAGAGACAATAGAAACTGGAGCTGTCGATACTCCAGAAGTAAGTATGGTGGAAGAAGCAGATGTTGCGGTAGTTGCAGCAGTCGTTTGAGATGGAGTACTAGGTGCAATTGGCGACTGAGTAACTACCGAAGGTACAGAAGTTTGAACATTAGACTGGACTGGTTGCTGGGATGGACCAGCAACTAAGGGTTGTCCAGCTTGAGATGACAACTGTACACTTGGCTGCAATACCTGTTGAACTTGCGATGGATCCCACACTATGTTCATTCTGGGGTATTGACCCATTACAGGTTGAGGATATTGAGATCCATAATCGGATTGGGGGTAGGATTGATAACTGAAAGGCACAGTTCCCGTACCTTGAACATATGATTGACCTTGAGGTGATTGATAACCTTGACTCGAGTATTGACCTTGAGTTTGATAACCTTGAGGTAAATACTGATACTGGGGTAGACCTTGACCTTGAGGTTGATACCCTTGAGGTAAATACTGATACTGAGGTTGACCCGGGGGTACATATTGAGGCTGGGGTTGACCTTGAGGAATGTATTGTACTATGGGTACATACTGTCCTTGAGGTTGCCCTCCAGACGCAACTTGTGTACCTTGAGGTTGCCCCCCAGGCGTTAATTGAGGCTGCCCCCCAGGCGGTAATTGGCCACCTTGAGGTTGAGAACCGGGAACTGAACCTGACATCATGTAAATGTCCCCTACACCCAACGGTTTATTACCATTGTTTCCAGCTAATAACCCATGATCAATGGGTTGAGGAGATGCTCCCGCAAAAGTACCAGAAAGTGACTGATACCCGGAGGGAACAGAAGGACCGCCGTACAAGAAAGATTCAGGAGATTGAGTGAACACGGACGACTGACCAGACATATTTACAGGAGTATAAATACCTCCAGGTGGAAAAGGAGTACGAGGTGGAGAAAAACTTATCCCTAAGTTGTCTAAATAATTAGTTAACGAAAGGTACCAAGTAGTACTTCTAGGAGGACTGTAAAAGATAGATTCACGCTCCCTTAGATCAATAGTAGGTTGATCTTCAAGGATAGATACGCCAAATTCTTCCTCTGGAGCAAGTTCTTTAATAGCTATCAAACCAGCAGGAAGATTTTCGGTGATGACTCTTTCTACCCTAGGTGAATCAGGTGCACTAGAAGTCGGAGTAACAGGTTCAGATATTTCAGGTTCTTCACCTATATCACTAGTAGATGAAAAACTACCAGCAAGCTCGGAAACTGCAACAACTTCGGGATTATAACCTGTTTCTAGACCTTGGTAATCTGGATGGACTACCAACGATGATTCTCCTTCTTCAGGTGAACCTACTTTACTGCCACTAGGAGTTACAAGGACTTTCAAACCTTCGTAATGACCCGGAACCTCTTCAGGAGGTTCACCCCGAAGTCTACGGGACTTCCTCAACAAATCGGCCACGGTAACAATCTCAGGAGACTTGCCCCGAAGTCTACGGTACTGTCTCGGTAATTCAGCCACAGTTAAAGACTTTTAACTACTGCACATGCAAACAAACTAAAATCTCAAAGCAAACCACCTAAAGTCTCTAAAGAACCAAACAAATTTGAAGCACACACCTAAAGAATCTAGGGCGTCAAACCATACACAAGCAGTAGCCTTCCGGACCGAAAACACTAGTTGGAGATGAAACCCAACATCGCCGAATTCTGTACAGAAGTGGTGGGTGGAACAGTTACCCCAGCAACCTGCTTAATGAATAGACCGGCACAAGTTCCTCCACTTTAACCGTCTCGAGTGAAGTGAACCCCCCGGAAAATCCAAGTGAGTCTAGCCGACGTCTGCTCCAGGTACAGTGGGATCTTCCCTCCACCGTCACCTTGGTAGAATCCTAAAGATAATGGTCACTAAGGTTACCAACAGCAACAAATGCACCTGGGGGAACAGTCTATGACCCGATAGCACGCAAGGGCAGAGTAACAAGCTCAATCCCCTTGCCGGCTCCTTGACAATAATCCAAGGTTTACCGACAAGTGACCCCAGGCTCCTCAACAATAATCTGAGGTTTACCGTTTGTAGTACGTGCTTATCTGGCATCTTTCCAAATGAAGGAGGATTGATCCCCTCACTGGTTCGGACACGGTATCGTGCTTCTCCTTTAAGAGGAGCTTTCCCAGAGTACAAATGAAACAGTCGGATTTATCCTACCACAAGATGAGCTACTTGTTTGGTTTTACTGTCTTGGAGAGTTAATTACTCTCCTACTCCAAGACACTAGCCTGATCTATATTGGTGTTTCAGAGCCCTAGTAAATAAAAAGTTACTAAGTTGATTTTACTTTAAGCGTTAATTTTTATGGCTTTTCTTTAAGACAAAAGGTAGCGGAGATGAAACTGATGGTGTGTAGACTCGACCGAAATCCACTAAAAAGATGCACTTAGGATGATTTAAACTAATTTTTCCTTTTTCAATGAATTCCCTAGCTAAGAGAGTTGTAGAATGCAAAATTGATAAAAAGACAACTTTCTTGGCAATGAAAATCAAAGAAACAAACTCTTTATCTTTTCAAAACACACAACACATGACCACTAATCACTTCACGAAAATTCCTTTTTCTTTCAAAGACTCAAATGCTACCAAAGCAAACTTTCCTTCAAAAGATATTTTTTATATTTTTTTCCTAATTAATAAAGCATGTAAAACTTACTTTAACAAAAATCAAAGTTAAAAAAGCTATGGCAATCAAATCAACTCAATTTCACTCAAAAGCAAATCTAAGAGAAAAGCACCTAAAAGCAAATCTAACGAGGCAAAAGCCTACTAAAGATGATTCCTGGATGTTTTACTCAGTCAAAATGTAACTAAGGACTAGTTAATGCAAAACCAAAAACCAGTCAAAAACAAAAATCAAAATCTTTTGTTCTTTTTCTCAAGAATAAAATTCAAAGTTCAAACAACAAACTTTTTCGAGATTCGCAAAGAGAAGACGCAAAGGTAGGTCTCTCACAAGGGTGAATTCTATGACAGGCCTGACTCCTAAGAGGATTGAACAAAACCAGGGAGATCCAAAGTTTGACAACCTCTAACGCCAAAGTCACTACAGGACCAGTTAACAATCAAACCCTAAGGCAAAACCTCTATGAATTTCACTAAAACTCTCGACACTGACGAAACAAGCTTAGGTGAAGATTTATGGCAGAAAACCAGTGGATCTGGGCAGAAAAAACAAATTAAAACTAAAATCTAAAAGGCAAAAAGAAGAAAATTGAAATTTTCTTAATTTTGACAGGGTACGCAGGCGACCTGTTTGCACAGGTGCAGGTACGCTCTGTGCACAAAGCTACAGTGCGTACAGGTACGCACTGTGCTCAACTCAGAGGCTACGTACTTCTAGAAAAACTAAGAAAAGCTAAAATTTGATTTAACCCTAAGCTAGCCCACCCAAAAACACAGTCAGACAGCCAAAAACCAGAAAACAAACGGCTTTTCTCAGATCAAAATTTCATACAAAGGAAAAAACATTCACATCAATGGAGTTCCCCAGCGGAGTCGCCATTTTGTCATGCGGAAAGAGTCGATAGTGCGGACACAACCGACCTCCCTAGAAGCAAAGGCTTTCTAGTGACAAACAAGACAAATAAACACTACCTTTCTCTAAACATGCATCGAGAATAAAAGTAATCAGGGGATTTTGTCATACCTTTAGTCCAACGCTTTGTAGTAGTCCAGCCTCGCCGATCCGGATGAGCTCCTCCTTCTCTTCAAAACTTGCATTCACTAACAAGCCAAAAGATTAAATAGCACCTGATAAACTCATAAAACAATACATATCCATCATACAGACCAAGGAGTATATGAAACAAATCATGAATAACAATCTGTTGAGAAAAATGAGTTCATTTGTATTAAGAGGAAACAAAAGAAACCATTACAACCTGAGCCTTGGTGTTGTGCAGGTCCCTCCTAGGGTCCAGCAAGAGTTTTCCTTTACTTTGAACAGCTCACCCACTCTCAAATAAGGCTAGGAAAGGATGGGAATCTCTCCTCTCAAGCTTTACAAGGGAGTCCTAATTCCAGCAGCATCTACCCTTAGGAATGTTCAGCTTTCAACCTCTCCTCCCTCTGGCCCAATGCCTATATTTATAGTGCTCTAGAGGAAGTTATTCAGGTCCACCATCAATGGGATAACCCCCTCTTTGGATGGGATAGCTCCCCTCTTGATGGGATAAGTTCCTCTTTGATAGGGATACATGAACCATCTGGAGGCGCTCCATACACGTCAAACAAACTTCTAGAATGCTCTAGAAATGACTACAAGTAACTTTTTTGGAGTGAAACTTGCGCCTTTTGACCTTTACAAGAGTACGCACCCAATGCTTTACAGACAGAGCGTACAAGTACGCCGGTATTGTGAACTTGGGGTGCGTACACGCAGGTAAGGCTAAGAGAAACTGCGTACCCAGAGATATATAGATTTTTAATGACTTTCTCTCTTTCTTGGAGTTTGACATGGAGAGTAGAGGTATGAGGCTTGCCAAGGAGGATAGTATGACAGTTGATGGAGCCATACTAACTACAAATAGTCATGGTGACAAATTTTAGTGTAACAGGGATACTTCCAACGTAACCATCGATGACCCTCCCACATGACCACCTTGTCTGCAACCCACAACAGTTATGTTGCAGCCACGGTAATCGCACCGCCAATCGCAAGTCATGATAGCCAACCTCCCTAACCACGACATGTGAATTCCACCTTACGGCCACAAGTCGAAACTGTTGGCTTAACCGCTGGACCTAACCACCTTGCATATGACCACTCGGCCTTAACCATGAGATAGACGGATTTGTTGGCAGGACCACCAATTTCGGTAGAACTGCCAGAATTAACTCTAGATAATGAATTTAACTGGCAGTTAGCCAGATTTGGAGGAGGAAATTGTGGAAAGACTAGCATAAGTCATATCTAAGGTAGTTTTCGACAAAATGAGGAGCAAAAAGAGGTTGGGGTACCATTTTTGAACATTTTGGACTCACTGGAGCAGGTTTCAGAAGCATTTGAGCATTGTAAACACATCATTTTACACTTTTGAGCATAATAGAGAGGCCTAAGCCATTGGAAGTTGAACCAAGGTGATGTAGCCCAGGAGGTGTGAAATCCTTTATCATGTTCCTATTGTAATTTTTTTTTTATGATGTTATATACATGTTTATGTTGTTGTTCAGTCTCTTATTTATGTTAAATTGCTCATAAAATTAACATAAAAACTCATCATTTCACTTGCAAAAATTCATGAATCCTTAAGCACAATGAAATCATTTTGTTTCTAATCTGAGGAGGATCTTATCACAACAATCTAATATTCTAAATCAGATCATTTTGGTATCAGAACTCTAGGTTAACTTTGTGAAAGAAGGATTTAACTGTTTGTAAGTGTATGTCATGCTTACAAGGTTAAAACTCAAATGAGGAGAAGGGAAGCTGGTTGGAAGCCCTGAAGTTGGGTCAAGGGGAAGGAGAGCAAGGTTGCCACAATATCCAACACCAGTTCAACCTCAAGTTTCATTTGAAACTCTAGAGATGATTTCTCATGAAGGAGAACCTACAAACATGACAAAAGATGAGAAGACCTTCAGAAAGGATTTCTTTGATATGACAGAGATGGTGAAGGTCCTCTATGAAGAGAGGAATACGAGGTTGCAAGGGGAAAGTTCCAAACCTCCCAAAGGAGAAGGCTCTTAAGGAGGAGGTTATGGAAAAGGAGGTAATGAAAATGGAGACAAACCTCCACCCTCTCCACCATCTTCTTAATCTTCTTCTTCACAAGCATATTCACCCTCTTCCACTAACACACCCCTTACTCTTACTCATCATCATACTTCAAAACGAACTCGTAAATCACCTTTTTAAAAACTTGATGTTAAATTTGAGCTGCCCATGTATAATGGTGAAGTGAATGCAAATAATCTTGATAATTGGATTCGTCAGTTGGAGGTCTATTGCAGAATTCAAAACCTTCAAGATGATGACATAAAGATTCAGATAGCTTCCTTGAGAATGGAGGGTGCATCACTAGTATGGTGGGAATCAAAGACCCAAGAGGAGATTAAAAAACATGGTAAGATCTCAATTTCTTGGATTGATTTCATTGCTACAATCAAAAGACAATTCTATCCTCTAGCTTATATGTAGAAATCCATCATGAATTGGCAGAACTTTAGACAACTTAAAGGTCAAAATGTGCAAGATTACACCCAAGAATTCAGAAAAAGGTATTTGAAGTTAGGTGTGGATTTACAATCACATGGCACATTGTTGAAGTACATATGGGGTTTACACAGTTACCTTAGGCATACTATCTTAATGTTTAATCCCAATAATCTAGATGATGTGCGTGTGAAAGCCACTCATCTTGAAGCAAGAGGGAAAAACACTCTAGAAGAAGGTAGTAAAAATCCATTTAAGGGTAAAGAGAAAGAAAAGGGTTTCAAGGCAAAGAAAAATGAATCCATTAAAAAGGAAGAAGAGAAAACAATATGTAAACATTGCTCTAGAGAGGGTCACGATGAAGTTCATTGTTAGAAGCTTCATCCCGAAATGAAACCAAATAAATTCAGCAACAAGGGAAAAGAAAAGACAACTAACGTCATTCAAGAGGATTTGGGATCCGATTCGGGTGATGAAACTAAAATTACAGCCATGGGGATAAAAGGAAAATAATCTATTGCTATCATTAGTATATAAAATTGTCACACTAGTACTCCAAATGAAGAAATAAGGATTGGATTATTTCATGTGAGAGTAATCTCAAAACATACAAAAATCGACACACTTTTTTATAATGGGTCTCCAGCCAACTTGATATCTGATAACTTAGTCAAACAACTTAATATTCTAAACCATTTTACATCCCAAGCCATATCTATTGGGTTGGATATGCAAAGATACAAACTTACAGGTTACAAGAAAATATGTTCTTCGGTTTGCAATCACAACAAACTTCATTGACGAAGTTGAATTAGATGTTGTACCACTTGATATATTAGGAATTGTTTTGGGTAGTCCTTACCTCTATGATAGAAAATAAATCTTCTATCATCATGAAAACAAGTACCACTTGTTCAAGGATGGTGTGGATTATATTGTGAGAGCTCATCGCAAGAAACTAAATATTTCATTAGTTAATGCAGGGAAAATGAAAAGACTAGTGAATTCAAGCAAGAATTTAGTGCTTCTTATGATCAAACCCAATGTTTATGTTGACTATGAAGCATTTGATGGTTGTAATTCAAATTCGAAAACTGATTTGGTTGATGTTGCTAACCATGATGATGAGGTGTTTCAGAAAGCAAAAGGATTTCCTTCCAAGAGGAGAATCCAACATGAAATACCATTGCAACAAAAGTGTCTTCTTCCTAACATTGACATGCACATGATGTTAAGAAGGGAAAGTGCAGAAATAACAAAACAAATCTAGGGAATTTTGAATAAAAGGATCATTCGACCTTCTCCTTTACCATGTGGTGCACCCCTTGTTTTGATGCCCAAGAAGAATGGTAAGAATTTCATTGAATGGGATTCAAGAAGTGGTTTTCATCAAAGTAGAGTTGTTGAAGGAGACATATGGAAGACGACATTCAAAACCAAGCAAGGTTTGTTTGAATGTCTTGTTATGATTTTTGGTCTTTTCCATGCTCCTACTACTTTCATGCATATGAAGCAAGATCTATTGTAGCCATTTCTAGACATGATAGTCTACTTGGATGACATTTTCATTTTCAGAAAATTTCATTATGAACATGTCATGTATGAGAAAGAAATACTTGATGTCTTATGTCAAGACATTTTTTATTGAAGATATTGATGATTAGGGTGGAAATCGGGAGCGGAGCGAGAAGATCGGAGCCGAGTATCAGCCCCCTGCAACCCCATGGCGTGCACAGCCAACGCGACTATTGTGAGGAAAGATTTGCAGTTGAAGAATAAAGGGAGTGTGTTTACTGCGTGCTAGACATTACAGAAGGCGTGCCCTAATGCCTTCCCTTTCCAAAGTGGTAGTATATGCCCTATAGAGATGGCGGCGCCAAATGTATCCAACGCCGAACTAAAGGAGAAGCTTATGAAGCTGTATGAGGCCAGAGATCCGCAGACAATTTTTGTTTTTGGGCTCAGAAACCAATTCGGTGGTGGAAAATCGACGGTTTTCCGCTCGAATTATGACAAATTGGAGCATGCCAAGGAATATGAACCAAAGTACAGGCTTATCAGGGCTCTGGAAGGTGGCCGTTACCAACGACAACCTGTTGTTCATCAGGCCTACGCTCATGCCATCAATGCCCATCTACTCCCGCCTCCTGCATGCAAAGATAAGGGATTGCATGTTGCAGATCCGCTCCATCACACAATTGCATGGCCCAAACTCTGGAGATCTGGGCCGGATCTATCCAATCCGATCAAGATTCAAGATTACCCAGAACCCAGGCAGCAGATCAGTGGAAATATGAATCGATTGAGTAGAGGGTACGCAGACAGAGACATGCAAATGGAAGATAGACCCAATAAGAGGTCAGATCTTGAAGATTACCTACAGCCAGAACACATGGCAATCAGCAGTGACACTGGTTCAGGCAGATCAGGAACTCAGCCAAAACGCAAACATCAGGTAATAGCATCTCGATTTCAGATTTGCATTAAAACCCCTGAGGGGAAATATTTTTTAGCTTGGGTACATGCAGAAAGCACTATCTTGCAGCTAAAACAGCAAATCTGGGCATTGACCGAATATCCTGGTCAGATCCAACATTTAGTCAATGGCAGGTGGTCTCTCCAGGACAGCAGAACCTTGGGAAGTTATGAGATTAATCCAGGGGAAACCATTGTTTTAAACCTCAGGCTGAGAGGAGGGGCCCTACTGCAGGGACATCCAAGCAGCTCAGGGGGAGACAAGGGGAAAAAGACAGCACCTCAGCAGCAACCCAAGGGAGTTTCCTCCTACAAAAACATTCTTCAGGGTAACAGAGATTCAGGGTCCTCTCCAGATCAAGGTGGATATACACCCAGGCCATACATAGTAGATCAACTAGGGCAAACTCCAGCCCTCAACTTCGACTCAACAGGGCTCGACGATTTTGTTAAGTCCTATGAAACGCAGGCTCTAATATGTCGTTTCAATAGTTTTTGGCCAAAACCAATGGACCTATTTCATTGGATTTTCACCACTTGGACCATGGAATGTGATATACATCTATGCTCCAAAGGTTTTTTCATAGTTAGATTTGCATCCAGGGAAGTCAGAGACACAATCATCAGTGTTGGGCCTTGGTTCTGGGGAACGTCGGGGTTGTTCATGACTCCATGGTTTCCAGATTTTGATCCAAACAAAATGACGGTATCCAAAGTGCCAGTCTAGGTTCGTCTATATAACCTTCCCCTTCACTTTTGGAGAGAACGAGTCTTGGAAGGAATTGGGAACAGCATAGGGAAATACATCAAAACAGATTTGGAAAGGATTGATGAAAGGGTCTTTACTTTTGCACGCATTTGTGTGGAAGTAGATCTAAGTAAAGGACTGCCAGACAACATAAGGCTGATCTACAAGCAACAAAATTGGTTGCAAGCACTAGACTATGAAAATACTGCTTTCAGATGCAGGCTCTGCAGACAAACAGGACACTTTCAAAGCACATGTCCAGAAGCCAAGAAAGCAAACAATAAAAGAAGGCAAAAAGGGAAGCAGAGGAAAGGATGGCAATTCCCCCCTCCTAACTCAGAGGATGAAGAATCAGAAGCAGAAGAGGAAGATACTCCCATAGAGAATGTTGTGGTATCTCAAGGAACGGGGACCCAGAAGGAAACCACATCAGACAACAGGACTTCACAGCTTCACCCCAACCAGACAGAGAAGACAGACGAGGATCAGAGCATGGGCGGGATCAAAAGGCATCACCAATCCGAGACTTCAGATTCAGACAAGGAAATAGGCTTGCAGAAAGTAGAAACATAGTTAGTCATAACTTCGATCGAGCCAACCCAAGGAGAGTGGCGCAAGGTCGAAAAGAAAAAGGGAAGAAAAACCTGAAGTGTGAGTTTTACTCAGTACTGAAACTTAGTTTTTCTTGCCTCCTACTTTCTTCTCTCTTTCCCTTTCTTTTTCTTCAATTTGCTCATTAGTTTTGTAACGTTGCGTGGAGTGCGAAAGCACCCGGGCCCAATGGGCAGCTTATGGAAATGCTTCAATGCATCTGCAATGTGTAACTTTTCATTTTTTAAATAAAAGGTTACCGATTTTTTCCTCGAAAAAAAAAAAAAAAAATGACATTTTTTATTGAAGATGTCAAAGTATATGTTGGATAAAAATTCTTTGATGTACTTGGGCCATGATATTGGAGAAGATGAGCTGAAGTTAGACTTCTCTAAGATTGATTCCATTATGGATTGGTCAATGCTCAAGATAGTCATTTGGATAAGAGGTTTTTTGGGAGTAGCCCAATGTTGGAGGAAATATTTTGTTAATTTTTCTTCTATTGTAGCTCATTTGCATTCTTTGGTAGTTGTGCAAAAGGTCTTCCAGTGGGGAGGCAAACAACAAGAGGCATTTGATGCTTTAAGACAAAATATCAGTTCAACCTTTATACTTATTCTTCTAAACTTGAAAAATTCATTTGAGTTTCAGGTTGATGCATATGACTATGCCATGGGTGCAGTCTTTATGAAATATAGTAAGCCCATTTCATTTCATTTAGAGATTTTCAATGGTGCAATGTTTAACTTGCAGTGACAAGGGAACTTTCATTGGCTGGGTTTTGTTCTACTATTCCACTTGGTCAAAAGGTATAAGAAAGGTATAAGTGATAAGTTTGTTAATGTACTTTCTAGGCCTATAGTTTGTTTAATAACTATCTTCAAGCATAATTTTGTTTTACATGAAAGTTATGTTCAACAAAATACATACTTTCAAGATGTATATTCAAGCTTAAGTCAAACGAATCAAGTAGAGGAATTTGATTACCATTTGCATCATAATGTATTGTATCATCTTGGTAAGAAGGATGTTTCTACTGATATTAACATGGACAAAGCCAAATGGATATAGGTTGGAAAGGTGAGGGAAATATACCCTCACATGTTGGACAACTGAAAGTGATCTTTTGGAGTCCAAAAGGCTTTTAGTGGGGAGGAGTGATCAGGTGCTCAAAATTATGTTCAAAAATAAAAATTGTCAAAATGGTATGGAACTCGAATGACCACGTAGTGCTTGTCATTCTAAATCCTACGCAACTCATTTCACGTGAAACATACACCATATGGCTTCAGAAATGTGTTATGTTCACTTTGGAAAACAAGTAAATTTTTGAAAAAAAAGGGGACAACCCAGTCAACAGTCTGTACTGTTGACTAGGCTACCCAGTTGGCGCTGACTGTGTAGCTAAGGTGGCACCATAATCCCTTCAGTGAATGGGGAAGTTCCAAGTGGCAGAGTTGCCTTGGCCCTGCATTTCGTAGATCGCAGAAGGAAGAGGTTTGTGGTTAAGGAAATCGGCCCCCAGCACTTCGGGTTGCGATTTGCGATATCGCAATCACAGATCGGACGCAGGATCGGTGGTAAAGAACCAGCCCCAAAGCGAAGCCAGAGTGTGATGCGATAAATTACAATCTCACATCGCATGGATCAAGTGCGTTTACAGAATCAACCTCGGTAGAGTCAGGTTGCAATTTTGATATCGCAATCGCATATCGCACAACACGATAGCCCATTATGGAGAATCACCCCTACTCCGACTGATTGCAATTTTTGATAGTTTATGGCCGCCACGTGTCCTCCTAATGGTTGGCTAAAATATTGGTTGGCAAGACAGGTCGGAGGCTGGGCTCGATCCTGCGACCTCCCGTTTCATAGTGCCAAGGCCTACCATTGTGCCCGCATGATGGTTCTTAACTATCAATGCAAGCAGGTTTGTATTATTATGAACTGACCGCCAAGTTGGGGGAGACCACCAGTGTAACTGCCGTCAGCCCTCCCATGTGACCACCTCATCCATAACCCACAACATTTATGTTTTTTCCATGGTAACTGCGCTGCCAACCGCTAGTCCTGACAGCCAATCTCCCTAACCACAACATGTGAATGCCACCTTACCGCCATAAGATGGAACCGTCCCTTTAACCACTAGACCTAACCACCTTGCATATGAACACTCGACCTTAACCGCGAGATAGATGGGTTCATTGGCGGGACCACCAATTTCGGCAGAACTGCCAGAATTAACTCTAGATAATGAATTTAATTGCCAGTTAGCCAGATTTGAAGGAGGAAATTGTGGAAAGACTGGAAGAAGTCATAACTAAGGCAATTTTTGACCAAATGAGGAGAAAAAAGAGTCTTGGGTACCATTTTTGAACATTTTGGGCTCATTGGATAAGTTTTCAAAAGAATTTGAGCATTGTAAACACATATTTTTGCGCTTTTGAGCATAATAGAGAGGCCCAAGCCATTGGAAGTTGGACCAAGGAGACGTAGCCCACGAGGGGTGAACTCCTTTATCATGTTACTATGTAATGTGTTTTTGATGATGTTCTATACATGTTTATGTTGGTGTTTAGTCTCTTATTTATGTTAAATTGCTCATAAAATTAACATAAAAATTTATCATTTCACTTGCAAAAATTCATGAATCCTTAAGCACAATGAAAGAATTTTGTTTCTAATCTGAGGAGGATCTTAGCACAACAATCTAATATTCTAAATCAGATCACATAATGATTCAAAACTCAATTATTATATCTCAATATTGACTTTCTCGTTGTCTGTTCTATATATGAACCCTTTAAAAAAACCACAGAAACATTTGATTTTACACTGTGATCTCCCTAACATGTGTGGGGGTTTCAGGAATTGGAGAAAAACTTGAGTGGTTATTGTTATAAATTATTGTATAATATGGGAAAGTTGTATGGTCTACAGGAAATATGGATGCCATAACATATATCTATTTCTATTTTTCTAGTGTCTCTTGCCATCATGCAACTAATAGGATCCATTTCAACTGAGAATATCAATACATCACTATGCCAATGACAAATACCATTTATTTTAGCTTGTGACATCCATGGCCCTTTTCTCTAATTGTGGATCAGGGTATAGACTAGAATACACTCTCACTTCAGAAATATTTGTAGTATCTATTGGATGGAGGCAATGGTCGTAAAACAATTTGTACAACAAACTCCTCAGGGCTATCTCAACTCACTCTATGTGTGCTGTAAATACATAGTTCTAAAACATTTTTTATATAACTACTCACTTGCTTAGATGAAAAATTGAACAAGCTATGTAAACTTTAAACCATTTATATCCTCAAGTTCTATTGTTTTTTTCCTTGTTTAATGTCAATCTTTTTTAAAGTTGTAAAATAGAGGCCAAACTCAACGTGCTATATGAACTATTCAAATATTTAGTCTTTATTAATTTTTTTTCCTTATTGATATACAATACATCACAACATACCATGCACTTCATCATCAACTTATCATTGCCTAGAAAGGAGGTATATACTTTTCTTGATTTATATATTTTTATCTCCTTGTTTCCATTGCTAGGTGACGAGAGTTCAGTCTGAATTGACAGATTCTATGTCATTCATGCATGGATATTTTTTCTCTTGAGAATATGTTTTGCTAGACCCGCCAACATGTAAGGGGATCTCCCCGGTAAGAATTCCCAATTAGACCTCAGACCGTTTGGTGTAGGAGTCCCAGTAGTGGGTTGTAAGGTAATGCCTTGATCGCGATGTCGCACAGAGGCAAGTAAGATAACTTTGTCAGTAGCAAGGGTGTGACCACTGCAGTGAGTCAAGGAAGGTGTATGAGAGGTTCTAACACAGGTGGGTTGAGATGAGGGTGAAGGTGAGTTCCAGGTTGAAAGGGATCAGTCCCAACTCGGCTAGGAACACACAACACACAAGACATACACAGCTTCCAGTGGAGCAGTCCACTCGGATGCAATAGTCACAACATACAAGGTAAGATAACATGTACATCACTCACAGATCAATCCAAATGAGTGCAACAGTTGTTACAACAAGGTCCATGTGAAAGGTCTGTCTAATGTTCGACAGAGCAGTCGACACCGATGAGACAACATTAACAACATATACAACACATTTCCATTAATATATTATGCATTATAACAAATGAATCAGATCATATTGTAGAAATTTTGAATAATATGACACTTATTCACAGAGATTATCCCGATTATACGCTATTGCGGAATACATGCATAATACATAACCTCCTCTACGTTGATCAGCAATTTTGCGGTATAAAACAATGAAACATCAATCGCATGCGCACATTAACACAGTATGTAACCCGGGGAAAGCATACAGCTGAAAACCCCACACTATCTGTATATTATAATGATTGAGAACATGTAACAATACATAGTAAAATACTCCTCACAAGTACTCAGTACTATCTCCACCTGTTACACACAAAACTAGCTCAGATATGGAACAAGTCACAGGTTCAAATCTTCTCCGCTGCTTTGCCTGCCTCCACTGCACAATCCTACAAGAGAAATTCACATGAGCACAAGCTACAATTGCCTTGATATTGGCCTACACTGCGCAGTCCTCATTAGCATTACTCAATCCCATTGATTGTGCAAATCTTATGCACAACTGATAGTCACAACTCACCCTTTCACTTACCTCTAACACCTGTGTCTGTTGAATTTTCCAGGTTGTAGTAGGATCTTGTTGAAGGCTATAACTTGACTACCTCAACGTTGGGGAACACCACCCGGTCGGGAGCTTAAAGCAACTCTATTTTCGTTGAAATTGGAGGGTCCAACTGGATATAAAGGGACCAGTTTCTCGTTTTAAGGAGGTTTAATATAGTAACAAAATGAAAAGCTGATGAAATTATTTTATAGCTAATGGTAAAATTAATGAATAAACTTATTCTAATTATTTCCTGGGATAATACAACTTCACATGTGATTCAAAGAAATATTTCACAAAGTAAATAACGATATAGATCATTCAATACTTTAATGAATAGACAACATATATGATAAAATAAATTAATTAAATAGCTAATTAATTTAGTTTATTAAAACTCAATCACATAAAAATATCTCGTTATCTCATACATAATTACAAATCATCCAATCCTGCACATCAATAGTGATAATGACTGATTGTTTTCAAAGCATTTATATAACGAAATAATGCATAATATATTCACTATCTAAATCAACCATACATAATGATATCACAAAGATAATAATACCCAATGCATTATCGCTCTACTTATGAAAAAGATAGCTTTCAAGCTCAACTTCTTAATTAGATAACTCTGAATCAAACAATAGTGCAAGTTCAAAAGATGTCTTCTCAAAATTCTGGACCCTTTCTAAATGCATGAAAGGGGTTTAAATAACCTATTAATATTACAAAAATTGTAAATTTAAAATAAAAGTCTTCAAAAAAGCTTTAACAAACTAAGCTAAGATAAAGGTAAACTAAATTTGTGATCTATTGCAACAAGAACTCATGACTGTGCTCCAAATTGATTCTTTATCTGCTCTCTAAGATTGTATATGTCCATGAGTGGCTTCAGCTGGGGGGATGTATCGGCTGCATGCGCATTTGTCCCGAAAACATTGCGTCATTAAGTGTTGGACGAAACTGCATTACTGCATTTGAGAGACACCTCGGCGTGAGCCACTGACTATGAGGCTTCACTAGAAAATGCAAATAGACTTCGAGGTTCACTTGCGATAAACATTAAATGTCTTGAACCTTCTTTTTAGATGTTTCTTTCCAACATTGTTTCAAAGTTGTGACATCTGGCAAGGTGTCCTTTGGGCATTCCTGAATTATATTGGATTACAATAAGGTATCTGTGATGTATTCGATGAAATTTGAGGCAAGATTTCTGGCTCTAATAATATCCATCTCTGCCTATTTCATTTTGATATCCCAGTCACCAAATATGATATCCTTCTATGATTCTTCAATTCGAGGAAGATCAAATGATCTTCCCTGAGCATTGTCTTTCCAATCTATATACTCAGAGATTTTCTCATCGATATCTTCATAAAATGTCCTCAAGTTGGACAATTGATTTACTAAAGAATCATTGGTCTTTGATAAGTCATGAATTAAGGCCAATTTGTGACAAAAAATGGCTTGTTGCTTTGTTAAGAGTATATCCAGTTCTGATGCTTCTTTGCGGACTTCATTTATATCTGGATTTTCTCTCAGCTGGTCTATTCTTTGTTGCAACTACAATATCTGTTCATCCTTGTCCTTTACTTCAGCTTCAAATTGTATCTTTAAATCATTAAAGCTATTTTGCAGCTCGATAATATTTGTTTTCCACTGTTGCTCAATTTCTTTCTTTTCTATTTGAAAATTTTGTTCCAATTGGACAATCCTTTGATCCTTTTCCTTCATTAGCAATTGTATTTCTATAGCTTTGTCGATGGTAGCACTAGCATAAGCTCCTACAAACTGAGATAATCTGTTCAATTCTTCGTCCAAGGCTATTTGAGTTCCTTTCCAAAGAACTTGAAAAGGAGTCTCATTTGTAACTAGCACTTGCGACTGTTCTAGATTTATTTTCTTCCTTGACCTGCTCATTACTGCTTTATGCTTTGGACTGTAAAATACGTCCCAAGGTGGGATTTCTTCAACTTTTAGAACTATCTCAGCAGTAGGAAATATCTCCATATCATCAAAAACATTTGATTGATTGACAATCTCAGCATTGATATTATTCTCAGGATTTTTAGGAATACTATCCTCTTGGGAAGCCTCAACAATAAACGATTTTGTCCTTGTAGTATTTGGAACCTACCCTCTCTCTCCACTGACTGCAACTTGTTCTGCTTGTATATTGCCTGAGACATCTATAACCCAAGCTTCTTCTATTGTGAAAACGTGATTGATCTCCTCCCATAGTTCATCTAATTTGTTCTCCCCTTTGATTTCTCTTGTGTGCTCAAAAAATATGGTAGCTTTTTTGGAGACTTGGGAAGTAATTGGAGCTTTTGAGGAGGAAGCTGATGCATCTGAATTTTATGAATTATGTCGAAATTGTTTTAACTAGGATTTAGGAAAATGGGCTATTCTTAACTAACGATATTGATTGAATCTAATCAATTCATCGGGACTTAGATGGTCTGCTGCTAATTCCTCTATCATATAATATTCCAGAACCATTTCCAACAAATCATCAAATTTGTCAGGCTCATTTAAAACAGTTTGAGCTTAGCCTGTGTTGTAACATCTTTCGCTACACCATGCGGGTCATATGGTCTGTTTAATATGGTTGGAAAATTAAAGGCTCTTAATTGGTCAATCTCAATTGAAGAATGCTTGAAATTTTCTAAGGCATAGGTACCCAAAAATAGGAAAACATGGCCAGGAAAATTTCTTGGCATCTTTAGTACTTTAGTTAATCCCTTACCAACTGTTTGATAAGTGACTTCTTTGGCAAACAACTTATTTGGGACAAAAAGGGGAAAAACATGAGGATGGGCAAGGCTACCAAAAACATGAATGTAGGTAAATGATTCTTCCCCAAACCACTTTCCTATAGGCTTTAGGTCTTTATTGGCTTCTGCAGTAAGTCTAGGGGCTTTTCTACCAAAGACTTCTTGGTGGATGGGGAGCATGACTTCATGACAGATTTTGTAGAAGTGAGCATCGTATTTCGATTCCCAAAGGATGTCGAGATAAACATGAATAAGGCTAAGAAATTGGTATGTCCATTTCCATCGAAGAGATTGAAAATCATAAGAAAATCAAATCGCGTTCATGAAATAGGCGCTCATAAAGAAAGGCCCGAAGCCATTCTTTTGAGAACATTGCACTTTTATCTGTAATTGAGGATTTGGGTGGTCAAATTGTTGGATAATATAGTCGACCAATCCATGATATAGCCATCAACATATGCTTGTATCAATGACACCCATTCTTTAGAGAATTTCTATGTATTTGGATAACTATAGAGGCCACATAACATAACAATAATATGAGAGAAAGGGCCAACAATGAAGGCTAATGAATACATACTCCTGTCCTCTCGCTTGTTTTTTTTTGGGTCCCTTATCCATTCTTTGATCAGGTCCGTAGGGTTTGGATTCTCTTGCATGAATTTCTGGATGAATTGTGTATCATACCTCTTCCGAGGTGGTGGTAGATGATACATTTTCCTTAAATCCCATCTTTAAAATACCCAATAACTATCTTACTCGGTGTTATAAACGTTTTGTCTGTAATGTCCAAATGGTCGACAACCCATCTCACCATATCTGTATATGGTAGGATTTTAGGGCAAGCAACAATTTTGTGAAGAAATGAATTGGCCACATCATTCCATGTGGTGCCATTACTTGGAGGAGAATCATCAGTAGTAGCAGTCTGTTTCACAATTACCCTCAGATTTTCATCCTTAAATAGTTTGTATATCACCTCCCAGGAGGCGGAACCTACGTCCGGAGTGCATGTAGTATCTGTAAAAAATGGAGACATTTCAGACACTTCTTCAGGTGGCAAGATTGGTTCTTGCTATGTTACAAACTTCCTCCTTGCCTTGATTATTCTTGACATGTCCTTTAACTGCTCTTTATTAGAATTTACCTGTAAAGAAACAAACCAAGATAAGCAACAAGAGCTTCGAAGGATGCAAATGGTCATATCAATTCAATGCAAGTTATATGGAAATCCCTTCACATTAACTAAAAATTATTACCAATCAATAAAAACCTCGAAATTAGAACTACGCAAAGTGGTCATTAAATTTCCAAACATTTGTTCACGTGATATTGAAACTTATCATTATACCAGAAAATATTTTATCAGCGTGTGGTATCGGGTGACATTACATAGCTTAGCGATTTTGCAATTTTCAAAAAGTATATAGGTGCGAGATCTATATTAGTGAAAGACCAAAATTTAACAGAATGCAATATGACCCACATTCGACAATTGGCGAAATGCGATATCGTCTCTTGATGAAATGCGATATTGGCTCAGAATTTTGCAATTCGGCTTATTGCAATTTCGCATTTGGTAATTTGGCAATTTTTCATTTCACAATTTCGCGTTTCGCATTTGTATTTGGCTTATCAACTTATCACAATTTCGCAAGTTCAAATTTCGGCTTTTCGCAATTTTAGTTTTACGGTTGTCCTTTGAAATCGCCGATATTGTGCATATTATTTAATAAGACCTACTCTTTTATAACTTTTTCATTAATTTCGGGATTCATTTAGACTTGTAATTCATATTTTAAAACTACAAAAGGACTCCTAAAAGATTTTATGACCCTATTCATAAATTTTTTTGTTTTATTCAAAAATCAAAGAGCAAAAATAAAACTTATCCTATTTTATTTAAACAAAGAAGGATTCTATCCTAAAAATTTTAAAGGGTCCCCATTATTCTTTCTCTTAAGTCTAAAGATAATGGGGGGTTGTTGAGTACCACAACAATTGGCGACACACTAGATGAAATAGTTAATCTATGTAAAATGTTAATCTTTATCAAGAAATTTCTTTAGAAAGTTTAAAAATGATTGAAATCTAGATCGATATAGATAACTTTGAAATGAAATAATTCGTCTCATCGTAAAGCTTCTCAAGGTTTGTGATAGATGAAAATATTTTTTGTGTAAATCAATAGCTAATAGGTTGAAAAGATAAAGTAAAAACTATTAGAAGCTTAGCGTATTGAATAAACTTATATGCTATTGGTAGAGCCACTGCTGCTAAAAGGTGTTCATAGCCTCAACAGGGTTACCATTCAACCAAAATGAACCAGTGTCCCATCCATGTTATAATAACATTCTTTAGAGGCAATGAAGATCCTTTTTTCTTTTTATTTTTTATTATTTTTTACTTTAAAGTCATTATCCTGGTTTGGTAGCTAGAAAATGATAATGCCATTCACAAGTTGTAATAAAATTGAACAAGCCAACTCGTGATGAGATCTCTTGTCTCAAAGTCTGGTGACTAAGAGCCACTATCTTGGTTTGGTTTCCAATAGTGATAATGTCAATTTTATTAGTTTCCTATGATCATGGTAAGCATGCTCGTGATGAGACCTTTTAACTTTTAACTTTTTATAGTTTTGAATTACACTCAGTTTTTTTTTTTTAAATAAATGGATGGGGAGGTTTCATTTATTCTTTACGAGTCTTGGATGGCATTTTTAAGTAAAAGATGCTAAAGAATTCATATTAATTTCTGCTTTTATAAAGATAACTTTTCAAAACCAATTCACAACAAATAGTTTTTTTAAAGAGTTTCAAACAAAAAGATTTCATAACTAAATGATTATGTTGTTTCAAAGCTTTAAAACATATTCAATACTTGGATTCAAATTTAAAGTTTTTATTTCTAAATTGTCCCTTAAATAAGTTTAACAATTCAAAAATAAAGAGAAACTTCCAATGTGTTTTTCAAAAGTATAGTACTTTTAATAACGAAAGGAAATGATATATAAAAATATTTACATAGTGTACAAAGGAACATGTGTTCCTTCAAGAAAACTATTTTTTGAGTATAAGTCCATTAATAGGAAGATTTTCCTTCTTCCCTTGTAAATATTGCAAAATGAAGGTTGATGAACATATCTTTTCAAAAATCTCAAAGGGACCAAGCCAAAGTTTTTGAAATTTTGTATGTTTTCCTTTGTCCTCATGCATTTTATCCCATTTCAAAACTAAGTCTCTGATTTCAATTTTTGTTTATCTTTGACTGAATTGACATTGAATGAAGCTTTGACCAATTGTTGATGGTGATCATGGACTATCTTAGATTTATTTATTTCTTCTTCTAGCTTTAAGATTCGAGACATTCGTAATTGAAAAGCAGAAGAAGGTTTTTCTTCAATAAGTTGAACCAGGGCTGATGAGGGGATAACTGATTTGGAGGTAGAATAGCTTCTTTCCCGTATACCAAATGAGAAGGAGAAGTACCTATTGAGGTTTTCTCGGTTATTCTATTAGTCCATAAATCAAATATTAAAGGTTTGTGCTAGTTCTTTTGATTTTGGTCAGTAGTTTGTTTGATGAACCTTATAAGATTTTTATTAGTGGATTCTGCTAAGTCATTTCCCTGAGGGTAATAATTTGTAGAATACTTAAAATTAAATCCCCTCTTTAAAGAAAATTCAGCCATTGCATTTCCAGAAAAATAAGAAGCATTGTAAAAAATAAGAGCATGAGGTATACCAAACTTGGTAATAATAAATTGATCAATGAATTCAATGATGTTCTCGTAATTGCCTATATTCATGGGTATTGTCTCTACCCATTTCTTAAAATAATTTGTTACAACCAAAATGTACCTATGTTGTTTGTAAGAATGAGGAACGATCTCACCTATTATATCCAGTCCTCATTGCTCAAAAGGTTGTTTGATGTTGACTGGTTGCAACGACATGGAAGGTTTCCTCTATCTACCTGAAGCGGTTTGAAAAAATTTGCGTCGACTTTCATACATGTGGGTATCTTTGAATAAAGTTGGCTAGTAATATCCAACATGTAGAATTTTTTGAGCCGTTGTATCTCCACTATAATGTCCACCTGCTGGTCCATCATGCATTTCCTGTAAGACATTTTCTACTTCAGTTTTTTCCAAACATCTCAGTAAAATAGAATGATATTTTTTTCTAAACAATACGTTGTTGATGAGTTGATATTGATTGGTCCTCAATATCAAGGCTCTCTTTTTCTTAACATCCATTTCAAGTGGAGCATAACCATTTTTCAAATAAAATATTAAGTCATCATATTGAGACTAAGTACTAATAGGGAGTACCTCTATGATTTGTTCAATATTACCTGTTACTTCATCTATTGATGTATCATTCATTCTTGTCACTAACCTGCAGAAACCTTGACCTTTTACAATTTTAGCGGGCTTGATTTCTAGATCATACTCTTGTAATGCAGTCACCCAATTGGCTCTCTTTTCCCCTAACCCTTTTGATTAAGTAATTGCTTGACTACTAAGAAAGGAACAATTACTTTAACATGAGTTTTTAGACAAAAAATGTCTAAAATATTTGATAGCATTCTAAAATACAAAGGCTTGCTTTTGTACTCCTCAATAATTTAATTCATCTCCTTGAAAATTTGAGCTGAAAAAATCTATAGGAGCTTCGACTTTCTGTTAATTTAGTTGCATTAAGACCATTGCATATGATAACTTAGAGACAAAAGTATACAAAATAAATTGATCAGAAAAATTGGGGGTTGATAGAGAAGGAGCATCAATAACAACTTGATTGATTGCTTTAAATGCAACTCTTTCATGATCACCCCATTTAAAAACTGAATCTTTTTTTATCATTGTTTGTAATGGTAGGACAATTTGAGAAAATTTGGGGACAAATCTCTTAACAAAATTGATTAGGCCAAGAAAAGACTACATCAATTTTTTGGTATGTGGCAATGGAATTTTAGAAATGGTTTTAATTCTTTATGGATCAATAAAAGTTACATGTTTGGATACAATAAAACCAAGGAGTTTACCTTCACTCAGATCAAAAAAATGATTTCTTGGGGTTTAGAGAAATTCCATACCTTCTACACCTTTCAAAGATCTGCTTTAAATCATGCAAATGATTATTTCTCTTCTTTGAATATATGGTAATATCATCAAGATATACCACAAAATTTTTATTAATCAATCCTTTGAAAACAATGTCCATAGCTCTCTGGAACGTAGCTCCTGCATTCATTAATCCAAGACATTTCCTGATATGCATATGTTCCCCACTTCATTCTCAATGTAGTTTTAAATCGGTATTCTGAATGAACAAGGAACTAATTGCAGAACTTGTTCCATTGATGGGAGAGGAAAATATCCTTTTGACATTCCTTATTTAGATTCTTGAAATCAATACAATTGCGAATATCACCATTTTTCTTGCTAATCGATACAAGATTGGAAACCCATTTAGAATTTCTGACTGGAAAGATGATTTTAGCTTTTAAAAGTTTATTCAACTCGGTCTTAGTCTGAGTTTCCAAATTTGGATGTATCATCCTAAGTTTTTGCTGAATGGGTTTAACATCTAGTACCATTGGGATGATATGTTGAATGATGAAGGCATCATATGTTTTTAGATCTTGATAATTCCAAGAAAATATATGTTTATATTTATTTAGCAGACAAATAAATGCATTTGTTTCTTACGATAAGAGACCAAGACCTAAGTTAATATTTTGGGTTTTTCTATCATATTCTAGGTTAACTAATTCAAATCTCAAGTTGAGCTTTGAAGTTTGCAGTTTTTGACCTTTTTAAATCTGTCTTTAAGATCATAAAGATCCTCAAGATTAACTACAAGTTTCGGTAGAGCATTTTTGTCTTTTGATTTATTCAATTGAGAATCATGTTTGTCCTCATCAATTACTTGGCCAAGATAGGATTCTTTGAATCTTAAAAAATCTAGGATATCTCTATCATCGTTGAATACTCGCCAATTGGTGACATTATCAGAAATGGATGGGCAAAAAATTAATTCTATAGAAAATCTATCTAGACTAAAATCTTCAAAAGGGATTAATTTGGATGCAACATTGGCCAAAAGATCAACATTGGTGTTCTGTATTCTTGGTATTGGAGAAATATTGAATGCTACAAAATGTGAGGTAAGTTTTTGAATTAAGGATTGATAATGTCTAAGGTGGTTTGAAACACAATGAATATTGTTTTTGATTTTTTTTTAATGATTTCAGAATCACCAAAGACTTGAAGATATTCAACACCAATATTTATCGCTTTATACAATCCTTGTACTAATGCTTCATATTCTGAAATATTATTAGTACATTCAAATTCTAGTCTACATGCTAGCATTTGTTTTTCACCAGTAGGGCTTATTAATATACATCCAGCTCCTGCACCTTCACTAGATTTAGAACCATCAAAATAAAGCGTCCAAAATAAAGATTCATGTTTATTTACAATAGTATCTACAACATTAATACATCGAGTCAAATCTGTTTGTGAATAATTTTCAATTTGAGAAGAAACAAAGTTTGCTAAAAAAGGAGATTCCTGAGCTGTAAAACTTCCAAAGAAAGATTCCAAAGAATAACTGCCAAGGATGTTATTCGTAAAAAACTACAGGCTCATTCTTTTCATCCAAATCAGTAACTGAGTGTTTCATATGCTTTTCTATGTCTACCGAATCTGATTTGGGTTTCCGTTATAAGGAAGCCAGATATGTGGCCAATCTGTGGCGAAATAACCAGGTAATTTCTCAGACCAATCCCTGCTTAAGATAAGACCATAAAATTCAGGAATATCCGCAATCAAAATATCAATAATCTGAAAAACCCTTGGATTTGAAGATTATCTTATTAAAAAAGAATTTAATTCTCCTAAGACCTTGGATTTGGTTCTATCTAATTGCACAATTTGCACAATAGACTTTTCAGGTGTTATGTTCAGTTTAAGACAAACTGAATATGACATTATATTTGAAGAAGCACCTAAGTCTATTAAGAAATTGTGAATGTTTTTATTGAAAATCTCAAAGGTGAATAAGAAAGGAGGGGTATGAGAATTAGACTGATCTCCAATTAAAATTGCATTTGAGGTATCAATCTTTTTAGGAGTATCAACTGGAGGCTTTCCTTTTCCTAATGAGGCTTTTGTAGTTGGCAAAGGAGATGTAAGGACAACATTTAATTCTTTTAGCAAAAACTTTTTCTACTGCTTAAGTTTACTTACCTCATACATGGAAATATTGGCTTTCACTTTCTTCATATCTTCCATGATATTATACTCTATATCTTTATCAGAAACAATAAGAGTTTTTGATGTAGAAGGAGAATTGGAAGAGGATGGGATGGATTCATTAGATTTGGGAGGAGACTTATTCATTGTGTTTTTATCCTTATTGACAAGAGTAACTGGTCTCTATTTTGTACTTGATAAAGGTGAATCAATAGATTTTTTACTTCTATCTACAGGTAAGGCTTCTTCTTCATCCTCATTTTACGATGTAGTGAGGATGAAATCCTATAATTCATGTGCTTTGACTAGCTCTTCTTCTTCTTGGAATTCATCGATAGATAATGTTGTTTCTTCCTCTTCCTCCTCTTGATCAGATTCAACATTTGATATGACATTAGGAGGTTGAGGGTTTGTTGTTTGGGATCTCCTAAAAGATCAGAAAGGTTTTTTAGAAGACTCAGCTACCTGTTTTTTGATATCTACCATGTCATTTGACATAGTTTTAAGAAATTTTTGTAATCCTTCAAGATCAAAAGGATATTTAGGAGTTTTCTTCTTTGGTTCTTCCTTAAAAGTCACTTTCTTATATTTTCTCTCTTCTTGAGCAATTTTCTTCTCTAAAGTGAGCATCCTTTTTTCTACAGCTATTAACTCTTTCATATTATAAACTAAAGTGCCTTTATTAGCCCTGTCTACAAAAATTGCAATGTTAGAAGGAAGAGAAAAAAATATACCACTCAATTTGAACATCAACACCAAGTTTAGAGGTATCTAGAATTTTATTTAACAGTTTATTAAACCTGGAATTTAAATCTTTGATTTTCTCATTAGGGTTAGCTTTAAGATTGGATAGATCATTGATTAGAGTAGTAATTGCGCGATCATCACCAAACTTGGTCAAATTTTTTTCTTCAAATGTATCCCAACTAGCGATGGATGTTGGTGGTAATGAGAAGTACCATGAATCTGCAGATCCTTCAAGGGTATATGGGAATAATCTCACTACACAATATTCTTCTACTACTCCATTAAGATTATTGGCAAGCATAAAAGTATGGAGATGTTCTTCATCAGGAAGTCCATCATTAGGATTGAACTTTGGTAACCATATTTCAAGATGCTTAAGTAGGGGATGGATAGGTGTTGCCATCTGAACTGCTCTAGGACTAGTCCATGGTCTAGCCACTGGTGGGTTTTGTTTCCTACCTGCAATTATGGGAATTTGAGAAGAAGAGGTTGTAGTGGTAGAAGAGGTTGATTGTATGGAAGAAGTAGCCCCTTTGCCAGCACTTCTTGAACTAACACTTGTTGATTGGGAATGAACGAAGGGATGAATGGATTAGTTGGATGGGAAAAAATGAATGAAGAAGATTGAAATAATGGTGTTTTTAGTGGAGATGAAGATAAAATCTCACTAGTGGATGATTGAAATTCAGATTTATGGGTTCTTCTTTGGTGATAAGGTAAGGGAAACTCAAATGGAGTTATCCCGAATTTATCACTTTGAGAACCAGTCAAAATACATGAAGTGGGAAAAGATGAGGATACACTACCTTTGGATAACTCAAAATGTTGAGTCTTTTCTTGGTAAATAGAGATTCCCTATAATATCTCAATTAAAGCCTGAACTTCAGGTAACTCCTATGAAGGAGGTTGATTGGTTTTCTTAGGGCGTGTACCAGGAGATTTAGTTACAACTTCCAGTCTAAGGGTTGGAGGTTTCAAGTGAGATCTAGAATTCGGGGGAGATTTTGAGGGTGAATGACTCTTCTGATGACCTTTTGATTTGGGATTAGACTTTATTGCCATTCATAGTTGGGGGCCCTCCTTCTAGCGCCAAAAGTGTTGAAGGCTGGAACTTAACTGCTCAACATCGAGGAACACCACCCGATTGGGAGCATAAAGCAACTTTGTTTCCATTGAAATTGGCGGGTCCAACCGGATATAAAGGGACCAGTTTCCCATTTTAAGGAGATTTAATATAGTAACAAAATGAAAAACTTATGAAATGATTTTATAGCTAATGCTAAAATTACTGAATAAAATTATTCTACTTATTTCCCGGGGTAATACATCTTCACATGTGATTCAAAGAAAGATTTCACAAAGTAAATAACGAGATAGATCATTCAATACTTTAATGAATAGAAAGCATCTATGATAAGATAAATTAATTAAATAGTTAATTAATTTAGTTGATTAAAACTCAATCACATAAAAATATCTCGTTGTCACATACATAATCACAAAACATCCAATCCTGCACATCAATAATGATAATGACTGATTGTTTTCAAATCATTTCTATAATGAAATAATGCATAATATATTCACTATCTAAATCAACCATACATAATGATATCAAAAATATAATAGTACCTCATGCATTATTGCTCTGCTTATAAAAAAGATAATTTTCAGGCTCAACTTCTTAATTAGATAACTCTGAATCAAACAATAGTGCAAGTTCAAAAGTCGTCTTCTCAAAATTCTCAACCCCTTTCTAAATGCATCAAAGAGGTTTAAATAACCTATTAATATTACAAAAATAGTAAATTTAAAATAAAAGGCTTCAAAAAAACTTTAACAAACTAAGCTAAGATAAAGGACAACTAAATTTGTGATCTGTTGCAACGAGAAGTCATGACTGTGCTCCAGATTGATTCTTCATCTACTCTCTAAGATTGTATATGTATGTGAGTGGCTTCAACTGGGGTGGATTTATCGACTGCATGCACATTTTCCTTGTAAACACTGCATCTAAGTGCTGGAAGAAACTATATTGCTGCTTCTGAGAGACACCTCAACATGAGCCATTAATTATGAGGCTTCACCAGAAAATGCCAATAACCTTCAAGGTTCGCTTGGGATAAACTCTGAATGTCTCGAACCTTCTTTCTAAATGTTTCTTGCTAAGATTGTTTCAATGTTATGACATCTCGCAAGGTGTCCTTTGGGCATTCCTGAATTAGATTGGCTTGCAATAAGGTATCTATGATGTATTCGGTGAAATTTGAGGCAAGATTTCTGGCTCTAATAATAGCCATCTCTGCCTGTTTCATTTTGATATCCCAATCACCAAATACGATATCCTTCTATGATTATTCAATTCGAGGAAGATTATATGATCTTCCTTGAGCACTGTCTTTCCAATCTATATACTCAGATATTTTCACATCAATATCTTCATAAAATGTCCTCAAGTCAGACAATTGATTTACTAAAGAATCACTGGTCTTTGATAAGTCATGAATTAAGGCCAATTTGTGACAAAAAATGGCATATTGCTTTGTTAAGAGTATATCCAGTTCTGATGCTTCTTTGTGGACTTCATTTATATTTGGATTTTCTCTCAGCTAGTCTATTCTTTGTTGAAATTGCAATATCTGTTCATCCTTGTCCTTTACTTCAACTTCAAATTGTATCTTTAAATCATTAAAGCTATTTTGCAGCTCGATAATATGTGTTTGCCATTATTGCTCAATTACTTTCTTTTCTATTTGAAAAGTTTTTTTCAACTCTACAATCCTTTATTCATTTTCCTTAATTAGAAATTGTATTTTTGCAGCTTTTGCGATGGTAGCACTAGCATAAGCTTCTGCGAACTGAGATAATCTGTTCAATTCTTCATTAGGGGCTTTTTGAGTTCCTTTCTAAAGAACTTGAAAAGGAGTATCATTTGTAATTGGTGCTTGTGACTGTTCTAGCTTTATTTTCTTCCTTGACCTGCTCATTACTGCTTTATGATTTGGACTGTAAAATACATGCAAAGGTGGGATTTATTCAATTTTGAGGACTATCTCGGCAGTAGGAAATGCAAGAATTATCTCCATATCATCAAAATCATTTTATTGATTGACAATCTCAACATTGATATTATTCTCGGGATTTTTAAGAATAATATCCTCTTGGGAAGCCTCAACAGTAAACGAGGTTGTCCCTATAGTCTATGGAACCTTCTCTATCTCTCTGATGACTACAACTTGTTTTGCTTGATATCGGCTGAGACATTTGTAACCCAAGCTTCTTCTGTTGTCAAAACACGGTTGAACTTATCCCATACTTCTTCTAATTTGTTCTCCTCTTTGATTTATCTTGTGTGCTCAACAGTAGCTGTTTCAGAGACTTGGAAAGTAATTGGAGCTTTTGAGGAGGAAGCTGATGCATCTAAAGTTTTTGAATTCTGTTGGAATTGCTTTAACATGGATTAAGGAAAATGGGCTATTCTTCGCTGACGATATTGATTGAATCTAATCAATTCTTCGGGACTTAGACAGTTTTCTTCTAATTTCTCTACCATATAATATTCCAGAACCATTTCAAAAAAATCATCAAATTTGTCAGGCTCTTTTAAAAATTGTTTGAGCTTAGCCTGTGTTATAACATATTTCACTACACCATGCAAGTCATATGGTCTATTTAATATGTCTAGAAAATTAAAGGCTCTTAATTGGTCAATCTCATTTTAAGAATGCTTGAAATTTTCTAAGGCACGGGTACCACAAGAAATAGGAAAACATGGCCAAGCGAATTTCTTGGCATCTTTAAGTACTTTATTTAATCCCTTACCAACTGTTTGATAAGTGACCTCTTTGGCCAACAACTTATTTGGGACAAAAAGGGGAAAAACATGAGGATGGGAAAGGCTACCAAAAACACGAATGTAGGTAAATGATTCTTCCCCAAACCACTTTCCTATAGGCTTTATGTCTTTTTTGGCTTTTGCAATTAGTCTAGGGGCTTTTCTACCAAAGACTTCCTGGTGGATGGGGAGCATGAATTCATGATAGATTTTGTAGAAGTGAGCATGGTATTTCGATTCCCAAAGGATATCAAGATAAACATAAAGAGGGCTAGGCAATTGGTCTGTCCATTTCCATCCAAGAGATGGAAAATCATAAGAAAAACAAATTGCGTCCATGACATAGGTGCTCATAAAGAAAGGAGTAACCATTCTTTCGAGAACATTGCACTTTTTTATGTAATTACGGATTTGGGTGGTCAAATTGTTGGATACTATTGTCGCCCAATCCATGTTATAGCCATCAACAGAGGCTTCTATCAATGGCACCCATTCTTCAGAGAATTTCTGCATATTTGGATAACAATATAGGCGACATAACATATAACCAATATGAGAGAAAGGGAAAACAATGGAAGCTAATTAATACATACCCCGCTTATGTTTTTTAGGGTCCCTTCTCCATTCTCTGATCAGGTGCACAGGGTTCAGATTCTCTTGCATGAATTTCTAGACGAATTGTGCATCATACCTCTTCTGAGGTGGAGGTAGATGATACATTTTCCTTGAATCCCCAACTTTAAAAGACCTTATAACCATATTCCTCGACATTATAAACGTTCTGTTTGTAATGTCCAGCTAGTCGACAACCCATCTCACCATACCTGTATATGGTAGGATTTTAGGGCGAGCAACAATTCTATGAAGAAATTAATTGGCCACATCATTCCATGAGGCACCGTTACTTGGAGGGGAATCATTAGCAGTAGAATTCTATTTCATAATTACCCTTAAATTTTCATCCTCGAATAGTTTGTATATCACCGCCTAGGAGGCAAAACCTGTATGCTGAGTACATGTAGTATTTGTAAACAATGGAGACATTTCAGACACTTCTTCCTATGGAAAGACTAGTTCTAGTTGTGTTACTAACTTCCTCCTTGCCTTTATTATTCTTGACATGTCCTTTAACTACTCTTTATTAGAATTTACCTATAAAGAAACAAACCATGATAAGAAACAAGAGTTTCGAAGGATGTGAATGGTCATATCAATTCAATGTGATTTATATGGAAATCCCTTCACATTAACTAAAAATGATTACAATTCAATAAAAACCTCGAAATTAGAACTACAGAAAGTAGTCATTAAATTTCCAAATGTTTGTTCACATGATATTGAAACTTGTCATTATACCGTAAAATCTTTTCTCAGCGTGTGGTATCGGGTGACATTACATAGCTTAGCGATTTTGTGATTTCCGAAAAGTATATAGGAGTGGGATATACATTAGCGAAAGACCAAAATTTAACAGAATGTGATATGACCCACATATTTCAATTTCCAAAATGCAATATTGACTCTTGACGGAATGCGATATCAGCGCAACATTTCGCAATTTGGCTTTTCGCAATTTCGCAATGTCACAGTTTCTCATTTTGCAATTTTACCACGATTTCTCATTTCGCATTTGTATTTGGCTTATCGACTTATCACAATTTCACAAGTTCGCATTTCGGCTTTTCGCAGTTTTAGCTTTGTGATTGTTCTTTGAAATCGCTGATATTGTGTGTATTATCTAATAAGACCTACTCTTTTATATCTTTTTCATTAATTTTGGGATTCATTTAGACTTGTAATTCATCTTTTAAAACTACAAAAGGATTCCTAAAAGGTTTTATGACCTTATTCATAAACTTTTTTGTTTTATTCAAAAATCAAAGAGTAAAAATAAAACTTATCCTATTTTATTTAAACAAAGAAGGATTATATCCTAAAAATTTTAAAGGGTCCCCATTATTCTTTCTCCTAAGTCTAAATATAATGGGGGGTTGTTGAGTACCACATCAAATCCAAAGCGAGTGGAGCTAGTCTCGAGTTATTCGAGTAAAGTTCCATCTTATGGTATAGTTTGGTCTATGTTTGAGTGTGACAATGCCGGTGTCCTATTGGGATTGTTTCATGGAAGTGTTCGGTCTAAGGTTTTCTCTTATCACTTTCTAGGTCATAGTCGTTTTAGCTTTTGTTATAAGTGTGTTCCCCTTTTATTTGTTATGTTGCATAGACAACACATGCGATGTAGAAGGGGTGGTGGTGGTAGTAGCTTACCAAGTCAATGGAGGACTTGGATCTTCGCCAAATATTTGACTACTACATATTTTAATGTAGTATCCTTGAAGACACGATGATAAATTAGGAAATTAGACACTCAGGAGGGAGTGGAAAGACAATCCTAGTATGACTACGTGATTTTAGATGAGGTCTCTTGTTGGGTTTCAAAATCTAGTCATACCAAGGGACGAAAAAAAATATCTCAGTTATGTTGCTCTTCAATGGTAGATGAAGACTCTACTTGGTCTGGTATTGAAAGACAAACAAGTCGAAAGGTATAGCATGTTTTCTTCTTTGGAATACATCAAGAGGGTGCTACAGAAGCAATGTTTTACCATTGACAAGCTTGGCACAAGACTTGCTCATGTGGAAGGACACCTGCATTGTGATACAAACATTTATTCTCCTCCTGGATTGAGTGCCAAGTTCCATGCTCCCATATATTCTTTTGATTCTTAATGGTGTTTATGTATACTAGTATATTTGGTATTATGTTGTGCTTTGTATTGGGTCACTAGTATGTCTGGTTTTTTGTATTTCGGGATTAGATGGCTAATATCTTTTGTATTCTGGGATTATTAGAGAAGTATGAATTCTTCAGTGTCATCAGGAGTTAACCAAGATCTCCTTAGTGGTTTGGTTTTGAAAATTTATGTAGTTTTGAGTTATTTTAGTATTAAAAAGTGCTTTAATTTATAAAAAAATCAAGGACGAGGTATATTGTTCAACTCCTTCTTGTAGTTCCCCCTACCACATTTACCCACTTTTACATGCTCGCTAGGGTACACATGAGACAAGTGTCACTATGATATGACCTAAACTACAAGTTCTAGTTATGGAAGTGGGGCCGACACACCAACAACTTAAAAATATCCCTCAGGGGCTACAGATCACTTAGGAGCTTGCAAACCACCTCAAATGGTCAATCCCTGAGAAGGAGCTCTTTTCACAAGGGAAACTCCCCAACCACACACAACAAAACATCAATGTAGTTATGAGGTCCAAATTGCAAACATAGTTATGCCTTCATGCAGTTATGATTGAAATTTCTCAGTTCAAAGGGTGCAACTGCAAGATCTGTGCCACTTTTTCAGGCCAACCTCTAGACCACTAACCAGAACTGCCTGTAACTTTCCAAAAACATATCTAAGATGATAAAAAAGATGAAAAATCAAAACATGAGTCAGATATTGACCTAGACAAGCCTAGTACATGATATACATTTCATTAAAAATATGGTAAACATGTAAGATACAAGTCATGAATGCATATATGATCATAAACTTTTGAACTTCATCTAAGAATCACCAAGAAGACTCTATGCGCCCTCTAGCTAGTTCGAATAACACTAGTTAGCCCATGCATTCATGAACCATTTAATAACTTATCAAATCATGAACAAGATCCATAAAGAGAATACATCATATAACCAACATATAACCATAATAGGAACCATGGAAAATCAATAATAAAATCACCATCATAATCAGTACAAATGCTCATGGATCACAATATGAAAATATCTCATATTAACATATGAAAATTCCAACCAAGTCAGGTACTTCCATGTACCACCCAACCATAGATTAGGCTTATCCAAATCTCTCTTTCAACCAATTACCCCCATGCAATATTACAAGCATAAATATGGGATCATAAGGGTTAAACCAAAACAAAGCCAACCAGGGCTTCCAGAGGCCAAACCACCTCAACCCCGAACCACAGTGATTTCACCTATATGGTCTAGAAATCACTAAAAACCACCATATCGGTCTCTACCCAAGCTCTCCAAGGCTCCAAGAACTAGTAACTCAATCGATAACCAACAGGGAACCTGAGTTTTTTCAGGGCTCCATAGCATTTTTTCTAACCCATAGGCTTCAGGGACTAGTAACTTAACTCATAGCCTCCAGGGAAGCCAAGATGTTTCGGGGCTCCAAAGAATTCGTTCTAACCCACAACGATAGGGATCCAAAGAACCAATTAGAAAATCCAAAAGGTGAACCCACTCCACCATGACTATCCAAGTGTAACAATCCCGAGTTAAAAATCCATGTAATAAAGTTTATAGAGGAAAAATAATAACCAAGGTCATGGGACACGTATTCCAAAATGAATACTGGGAAAAAACATAGTGACATGGATCACTTGTGATTAATTAATGGCTATGGAAATTGGCAAAGGCTTTGGAAAGACATGAGACATTTATTGGCATTTTATTTATGAAAATAAAGGAAATTAGGAGAAAAGGAAGGCGAAAGGTTGCATGTTGCATGTGAGGAGGAAATTGAAGGAAAATAATGGAAAATGAAGAAAATAAAGGCCTCATTGATAAAAGGTCTTATGAGGATCAATTCATAACTTATGTTCAGTTTTAGATCAGAGCTCTCTCTCTTCTATTCTCTCTCTCATACTCTTAGGCACTTAGAGTTTTCTTGGAGAAATCTTAGAGGAGTGTCGATTACTTAGTATTTGGAGTAAGAAGGCAAAGGAAAAATAGGAAAGCGCAAGGGAACAACAAGATCAACAACTGCAATGGGTTTTTCTTATAGGTACCGAGTTGCATGTATGATTTCCTTGCTAGTTTTGGCATGCATGTCATATGCATGTGATTATTTGGTTATGAGTTGTCATTGGCATGGAGGATTGACTAGATTGACAATGGTTTTCCTAGCCTTTGCATTTCCTAGATAACCATCGTGTTGTGGGTTTTCCCATTTGTTTTCTAATTAGTGCTCATGTTCCTTATGGTTGTGGGTTGAGTTACTAGTTCTTGGAGCCTTGGTTGGACAAACACTCTGGAATCCCTATAATAGATTGGGCTGAATTAATAGTCATGGAAGCCTTGGTTGGAAAAATGCTCTGGAGCCCTTGGTAGGTTGAGTTACTAGTCCTAGAAGCCTTGGTTGGACAAATGCTCAAAAGCCCGACAATAGTTGTGGGTTGAGTTACTAGTCCTGGAAGTTGGGTTGGAACAAACACTTTGGAGGCTTGGATAACTTGGATGGAGATCAATATGATGACGTTTAGTGATATATGACCATGAGGTGGAAACACTGGTTGAGGGTTGAGATGGTCTGGCCTCTAAAAGCCCTAGTTTGATTTTCTTGGTTGCTTCCATGAGATCCCACATTCATGCTTGGAATAAGGTGTTAGTGTGAAATTTCTTGGAAGGTGTACCAAAAACACTTCAGTTAAGTCACTAGGTGACAAGTGATCCTAACAACAATTTTTGGATGCTTACGATTCAGATTTGCAATAAAAAGTGAAAAACCTGCAACAAAAACATCGATGATCCAGAATAGAAAACACCAGTAAAGATATCCAAGGTAATAACCCAAATGGAAAGACTTTAATTCAATAAATTCTTTATTGATAACACCCGGTGAAGGATATCCACAAAAAGGGTATGCAAATCCCCCTCCGTGGGATGGGTCCTTTGATGTCTTTGATGCTTCAGTAATCAATCTTCTCTCTGAATGTATGAAAAACCCAAAGCAATATGGAGAACTCAAATAGGAGCTCAAAGGAAAAGAGATGATAATGGTGACGATGATAATGATCATCATGAAGAATGAATGGAAAACCCTCCTATTTATAACAAAGTATTGAGTTAATCTCGAAAATGGAGAATAATAAAATAATATAGACCAAATCTAACGCTAGGAATACTTTATTATATTTTTTGGAGAGACAAAATATATTTAAAATGGCAAAATATCTTTATTTAGAAATAATTAACAAATAAAATGATTTATTAATTATTTCGCAAGGATTAAGAGTGGCGTGAAATTGAAATAATCATTAAATAGTGATCTAAAAATTATTCCAATAATGGAAATAAGGAATAATAAATAAATAGTGATTTATTTAATTATTCCTAGGAGATTTAGTCAAACGTGACAATAAATAATTATCAAACAATGATTTATTCAATTATTCTCATGGGGTTTTATTTATTTATTTTAATCAGAAAATAAATTAGTAAAAGTGGTTTACTAAATTATTTTCCACAATTAAAGTGATTTTTCTATGGTAAAATTAATGCTACATGGTGTATTTCGATCCACAGCTAGAAATGGCTAGGTGATCTTTTTGGTGATAACAACAAGTTCCTGATTTTCACCTCCAAGGTTCACTATTATGCCACCTGGGACACCTTTAATTTCCTTCAAATGAGCATGCCAAGAGGATTTGGGAGACACACTACAATCGGGTCGATATACATTTTGGAGTAGAGAAACACAGAAGATTTTATTCAACCTTTGACTCTTAAGTCATCAAATCATGCACCGCCTGCGCCATTGTCAGACCATCATGCCACTGGACACCTTTAATTTCCTTCTCATCTTTGCTTTACTACACACTATTTATTCTTTGTTTAACTAATATTAGTGCTGCAGTATTTTTATTGCCCAACTTTACATGCTGTGTTGGAAGTACATCTTGCACTGCCTTTGCGCGCCTCTCGCCTCTTTTCCCTCCTCTCGCCTATCCTTCTCTCTTCTCTCCTGTCATTCTGTGGATCTATATTTATATACATGATAGCTCTTCTTAATCATGGTCATGACTGTGAGTCTTTCATCTGAAGATCATCGACAAATTCTCTAAGATGTCCATTTTGGCCGCCTACAAGAAGAGTATCACCAAGCTCTTCTTTGAATGAGTGTGGGTACACTTTGGGGTCCCACAGTCCATTATCTCAGATCACAACAACAGGTTCCTAAGTACATTTTGGTCAAGCCTCTAGTCAATGCCAGATACCAATCTCATTAAGTCCACAACCTTCCACCCCCAAACTGATGGCCAAACAGAGGTCGTAAACATGATGATCATGTGCATTCCCCACATGTACAACTCAAAGCATCCACACACATGGGATGAAACCCTCCCCTGTTTCCAACATAGCTACATTAGAGCTCTCCATAGATCAACTGGTTACATCCCCTTTTATGTGGGGTTGGGATTCCAACCATTATTCCCATTGATGTTTCCATACCATTTGCAACTACTCTGGAAGATTTGTCTCATGTCCATTTTGAAGATGACAGGGCTAACAAATTCATTTAGTGCATATAGCACATCTGCTAGCAAGTCCATGACATATTGGATAGAGTCAATGCTAAGTACAAGAAGTGTCATGATAAGCATCGGGTGCCACACAAGTTCCAAGTGGGAGACAAAGTTTGGTTACATTTGTAAAAGGAGCACCTCACTTGGCCCCACCACAAGATTCACTCGCTCTAATATGGGTCGTAGACCATCACCAAGGCTATAGGGGAAAATGGTTTCGAGCTCAACATTCCACCATTCCTTGGCCTTTATCCAATATTCAATTTGGACCAACTACAACCATACTTTCCCCCATTGTTAGACACATACAGCGTTGTTGAGCACCTGACACCAACAAATCTCAACCCAAGTTGCATAAAAAGAGACACAAATGACAAGATCATGGACACACATATCAAGAACACATGCCAATAGAGGATCCAGCTATATCGAGTTGTAAAATTAGGCCAACTCCTTGACCACGACAAGTGGTCACTAAGGACTAGGTTCAACATAAATTACCTCACCTCATCGAGGCTTTGCACACAATGGGGACCATTTCTTCCTAAGGGGGGAGGAATGATCCAGGTGGATATTGGTTGCGACCCACCTATTCCACCTAGACCTCCAGTTGGAGAGATCTTTCCAACGAGGTATCGTATGCACCAAACGAAGATCATATGGCCAAGTTACGACCCCGAGAAGTTGGCTACCCAAGTAACCCCAATGGGGCCCACAAAATCTTGGCGTCCCATCTCCTGGGGTTATGGTTTTGGTTGTTTCAAATTTCCCTTTATTGTTCAATAATAAAAATACTCTTGAACCTCATTGTAACATAGTTCAAAGGCAATTAGCCGCCACATCTCTTCTTAGAGATAAGCTACCATCGCCTGAACTAGTTTATTCCCATTCTATATGTAAGCATATTCATTTCTTTGATATTAATGAAATGAATTTTTATTTCTGCTCCATTTTTGTGTTTATGTTTATATTTGTATTCTGTTGCCTTCTTGTATAAGTCTGGATCAATGGTATCAGAGCGGTTTGGTCTTTCTCTATTTTTCTTTTCATGTCCCCAGCGAGGTTGGGGTATAAGGAGTTATGGCTTGAATTGGTTGAACCTTTGCAAGACCACCCTCATAAACCCCGATAACATCCCATGGATGAAGAAAATAAAGATGAGGGAGCAAGAGATCCTTTCAAAATATTGCTCGAAGAAGCCCTAGAGTGACAAAGGAACGTGATGATGGACAAATTTTCCTAGATGCTTTGATGACTATCCATAGGCAATGCATCTTCCTCTAGCAACCACTTTAGAGGTGCCACCCCCTTTAATGTACAAGTGAACTTTTACATCCCCATATTTGAAGGTTAGATAGATGTGGATGTGTTACACATTATTTTGTCGCACCTTCTGCACTTCCTTGTGTGACATACCCCGAAGTTCCCAAAATATTACCATCATGTAGTGTGCTCATTCATATATGCAACTCAAATCCTCCCTAAGACATTAACTAGAAAATGCCTTGAGATTCCCCTGAAGGAAATAGCTATAAAACCCTAATTTGAGAATCATCGCTCTTATGAGACTGACAACCGCGATGGTCGCCTGTTGCATTATACTTGACCCATGATGGCATCGCTTTGTTTACTTGTATACCCGTGATGATACCAAAAAGGCAATTTTAACAAAGAGGATGAGAAGCTTCATGATCTAGAAGCTTCCAGAGCAGTGAGCTGGAGGTTGTTCGACGTAGATGAGGTCGAGTTCTCCCAACTTGGCCTCTTTGTCTTATCCCTATGAGCTACCTCCTGGAGATGAGAGCATACTCCTATCTTTGAAGAGATCCTAAATCCCTTTCCTTGCCTATATATTCATCCTCTCCCATTCCCAAATGGATGGTATTTTTCTATTGACATTCATTCAAGGAGAGCCTATTGACATCAAGGCTTGGTTGTATGCTTCCTCCTTTATTATATTAATATACAATTGCTAGTTGATTTTTCTTAAATGTGTATGTTCATGTATAATTTAGCTTAACGCTCTTTGATGTCTTAAGTAGGTTACTTTTGAATATGCTATTTGTATTTCCATGCCTTGTTGTATCTTGATCTCTCGTGCAGGTGCATAAATGATGTGAGTGGTAAGAACAAGCCCGTGACACAGGTGATTCAAGGTCTTCAATGAACAAGAACATGATAGCATCAAAACGAGGTAGGCCATCTTCTTCGTCTCTCATTTCAATTGTAACTTAGGAAAGTGTCTAGTAGATTATCACGTAGGTTTCTAGTCCCACTCATTGGGCTAGAGGGATCATCTCTATCTGTAGAGAGGATTTACCTAGACAACAAAATGGTGACTTCATTGGGGAAGCTATAACCCTTTCCATCAATTCCTTCAATCAAATATTTTGACTAGTTAGACAAACCGTCGATTTCTCGGCTTGCCTGCATCAATCTGGGTTTATACTAGCAATGATTACTGCCTTAGAGTTCTAAGTCTGGATTGTTTCTTGGAATATTTTTATTTCTTTATTTTCCCATATTCCTTTCCCATCGCGGGTTTACCTCTAACAGTCGTGATGGCATTTCGATTTTTTACCTGTACAGTCACGATGGAAAATTTTTCTTCACTGTCTGGTCGCACTCAAATCATCACTACTTTTGTTATGCAAAGTAGTGTTGATAACCCCGACCATCACGGGTTTGGCTATGCAAAGTAGCGATGATAACCCGATCATCACGGGTTTAGGTATATAAAGTAGCGATGATCTTTGAATGTGAGAATTTTTAAGGTTTCTTCCTTAGAATCCAGTGTGTCTTGGCCCCTAAAGTCTTTTCCTATCCTGTATGCTTGGATTTGTTAGCTTTTAATTGTTTGTCTTGATTAATTTTCAAAATTTGTCTCATTGGCTTTGAAGTGAAATATGATTGAGTTCTGGGGTTTCTAGTCAATTGGTCATCACTTGCTGCTTGTTGGTGTCATTGAGATGTTTGTTTTGTTGATTGATTGAGTGTTGTTTTCTGTGGAAATCATTGAAAACATCGCCTTGCATTTGTTTTAGCTTGTATTTTGAAATTTACTTTTTGTGAAAATGCATTAGATTAGTTGCATGGAAAAGTTATTTTTTGAGATTCATTATTGAAAATAGATCACGTTTTTCAGTGATTGAAAGCTAAAAATTGTATTAGGTGTATCAAATCATTCAAAACAAAAAGAAAAGAATAATTCATATAAATGCATCTTAGAAAATTCAAAATCTTTTTTCTTTCGAAAAAGTTGCATTTAGGGTAGTGAAAAGTCAGAATCATTTTTACTTTTGGCATTGCATTTGGAAGACGGAAATGAAAGTTAGTGGAAGACATTTTTTCATGATGTATTATTGATTGAAATTGCTCCCCTTTGTTATTCTAGCTTTCATTGAAACAAAAAGTTTTCCTTTTCTCATACAGTTGCATCATAGATGTTCAGGTGACATCGTTTTGAACCTTAAAACCGAAACTTAATTGAAGAAAAACATTAAAATTTACCTGAATTAACCTAAGGAGAATTTGGAACTTAACACAAATATCTAGAGGTCTAGGCTAGAGACGTGTTCTTACGTCTTTAAACATAGCAATTGTCGTTAACTGCCTGCATTGTATCCTGAGGGTGAAATCTCGTCCCAGTATGGAAGTATATAAAAGGTTATCCAATACTTTTGGGTATATCAGAGGCATTTTAGTATGATAAGTATATAAAGACACTCTCATCTAATGGTTATACATTAGACAATGGTAACACGGACTTGTGCTCCCTGTATCGTCGATTATATATTGGAAGACCCCATTAGGTTGCTATCCTTTAGCCACAGGTAACTGAGTCAGCCGCCTTGTAAAAGTGATACATCGAACACAACATTCAGGGAAATTTCCCACCGTACATTAAGTCCTTGGTTTCATCTGGGGTGTATATTGGGGTTCACAGATACTTGGTAAAGCCTCTTGCCTAGATTACCCCTTTTTGATTTATTTTTTCTAAAGTTCTAAAATCAATTAATTGACCAAGGAACAACATCCTTCCTGTGGAAATACTCCTTGGTATATCTTAGGTTGATACCAATGGAAAAATTTCCTAAGTCTACCAGTCAAGGAAACCCCTCTGACGGGAATCCTAGTCCTTTTCCCTCTTTCGAGAATACTAGTGCTCCTTATATGGAAACATTTTCCCTTCCTATATTGACCATTGGTCTACCAGTTTGGTTGTTTTCGACCTCGGTGGTTCCGAGTTTCAAAACTAATTTTCAACCGAGTTCTCCTCCACCTTAAGAACACCAAGCTCATGTTGATCCTAAAGTTGAACCCTTTCCTTCTTGGCATATTTCTTCACCCCGTTCTTCCTCTTCGCCTGGTGAAAGTCTAGATTCTACTAACCAGGAAGCTAAGAAGAATAATAAGAGGGCGAAACAAAAGAAGCAAACTAAGCAAGGGGTAAACCAAGCAGCCATTGCTATGGATGCAACTAATAAAGAAAAATCTTCTAACCAACCCCCTAAAGTAAAATTCCCTTGCATGTTATGTAAGGTTGACTACTTTCTTCATAATGATCCTGGTATTCCCAAGATCTTAGAAGTGTGGTCCATAGGTTGACATTAAAACTTCTCAACCTCGTCTTCCGACTAGGTATTGAAAGCTTTCCCTTGATCCTTCACTAGTTGATCTAGTGATTGATCAAAAGTCATCTTTGGTCAACCCCACTCTCCCTGAAAGTTAGTCTCATGAGTCCGTTCTCAACCAACCATTGGTTGAGAAAATGGTAGAGTTGACTCCACCTTTAGTTAACCGTACCTTTCAGGTAGAGAGTGAACCCCATATCACTCAGGTTATTCTGGTTTCTTCAGTTTTGAATGAACTAGAGGGAAATACTCTTGTTCCCGAGGTGCATGAGTGTGGTTCTCCTATTCCCATAAAGCAAGAGAGGAGCTCTCCTATTCCGACGACACCCCGTCCAAGTAGTTTGGTCACTTATTTTTATTGGATTCGACTGGCAGGATATAGTCTTCTATCTTATATGCCTTTCCAAATCATGGTACAAGCTATATGACGGTACCTAGCATAGTCATCGAGGAGGGCCCATCTGTTAGTATTCTATCCTCAACTGCTTGGCAAGCTCTAGGTTCTCCTCAGCTTGTCCCCATCAACCATAATATGTTAGCTTTTAACAGAGGGACCCGTAAACTGTTACAGATCCTTCCTAAGTTACCTATTACTTTGGGAGAAATATTGTCTATATATATGTGATGGTTGTCCAAGGTCTTTAGATTTTAATCTACTCCTTGGCCGTGAATATGTTTATGTCATGGGACCTCTTGTTTCTTCCCTCTTTCGAGTGATTTGTTTCCCACACAAAGGAAGCATTGTGATCATTGATCAACTTACATTCATTCGTCCTGAATCAACTCCCACTCAACCATCATCCCTAAATGGTTCTCATATGCAAGCGGTATCACCCTTGCCATAGGTCAATTACGTGGCAAACTGTTCCATGCCCTCATCTGCTGATGATCTAGTAGGTGACGTCATACACCATGTACTAGGGGCATTGGAGCCTGATTTTTCCATTGGATCCCTAGACATGTATTCCTTCCAAAGTGTTCTTCTCCCATCTAATGAGAACCTCTTTGAAGCCATGGCCTCTTTTGGTGTGTGATCAAGTATATGGAACATAGTTCCTTATCTTGTGTCAAGCTCCTTAAAAAATGAAACAAGGGATATGAGGATAGTTCTTTTACCATGTCAACCTCGTTAAAAAATGAAATAGGTATCCAGGAGAAAAATTCCTTTACTTGTGTCAAGCTCATTAAAACATGAAACAAATCCCCTTCTAATTCAAGTCTTTGATTAGGTCTTGTAAAATCTTAGTCGAGTCTTTCACTTGATCTCGTAAGTGAACCTTCATTCCATCCACTTAGGTGAATGAAATGAATCTTAGGGGGTATGTACCTCGAATTTAGTTTTTATGCTGGGGGCATGGAGACTTATTTCAAGCATATTTTATCTTTGTTTTAAACTTGTGTAAAAATGAAACCAAATCCAAGCATAGTTTTTTCCCATGTTTCAGGCTTGTGAAAAATGAAACCATTTCCCACGTTACATCTCGTGATTTCCATTTTTATCACCCGATTTTTTCCAGATAGGCCTTGGTTTTTTCATTCCATCGTCACCATCTCTTTGGTCGATCATACACTTTCACTTGGTTTTGTTACCCTTTCCTGAGGAACATCTGCAGTGTGTGGTCTTATTAGCCAGCCTCTTGACCATTACATGTTTTGAGAAGTTCCATCATGACTGAAATCAATTGTTATCCTTTTGTACCATTCATTCTTCTAGGCAGAGTCATCTTTCAGCTCTTTTCTGGCTCTCGGAAAATGAAAAGATTGTCAAGTACTTGTCGTTTTGATTTCATAAAAGTAAATGAAATGATGTCTACCCATTATAAGTTTAACCCTTTTTTGGACTGCGATAGACTATTGTATGAAAAAGGAACACCTTGGTCGACATGGTCAAGAGGTTCTCTTGAATATTGTTTTCTACCTTTTTGGGTTCAAGAGACAAATTATGAAAAGGGACATGATGGAGTTTTCTTTTTCATATCTTTTGCAAACTCTGTAAATATGAAAAAGACACCAAGTTACTCTTCCGTCAGACTCGTAAAAATTAAACGACGAAAGACTTGTCATCATGACGAGACCAAGTTTCTCCTTCCTAGGACTCGTAAAACTTACTAGGATGGATTCATCCGAAGGATGAACTTATATGACAAGCATATGGTATCCTCTTCAAGATTGTGTAAAAATAAAGAGGTACTCGCTAGAAATAGTGGGGGAGAAAGTGAAAGTGAAACATCTCTTGTATAGGCAGCATGTCACTCTTGAACATGACACTCATCTGTTTCTCGTGTCGGGTTTGAGATATCCTCACTTAGTCACTTGTCCTTCCTAGTTTGGGTAATCGATTTTGCCTCTCATTTGATTATTCCACTTCGTCATTATGACCCTTGGTCCTATGTTGAGTCAAATGTTGCCACACTCCGGTGTTGTGTCACTGATATGTTCAAGAGAAGTCCTATCTATAGTATATTACTTATACATTGTCTGACCCTTTGTTACAGTCTTGGATCTTATTCATTTCATTCTACTTTATTCCTTGTTTCATGTTAATGATGGGGGAATCCTTATGGCCTCCTTCGACGGGTCACTTCCTGTCGAATTTAGCTCATTATCTAGGAAGATGACTCAGAAACTCCCTTTCAGTTCCTTAGAGCTTGCATGCCTTAATGGCAAGTTCTTCGTATCTGACGACAAGTTTTCATCATTGGCCTTTGATCAGGTGATTCCACGAGTGTTCAAATTCAACTTCTTTTTTCACATTCATGGATAGTAATGTTGTACCTTGAGAGCCATTGTCATTATTGGTGGTTTCTCTCATACATGTTAACGGTTCATATCATTGATTGGTAATTAGGTGGTTTTCTAGCATGTTCGATTTCGACACATTCATTCGCATGTTAGAATTCATACTTTAATCGGGTTGGGATGGAGCGCAAGACTCTGAGCCTTGTCTGATATGACTCAAGCTGCGTGGAGCTATGTATTATTCATGATTGTACACATGTTTATGCTATATGGATGGCTATGACCATACTGTGAGACTTTACATTTATGATGATCCTTCTATCTTGGATGGTTGCGTCCATACCTTGGATCTTAGATTTATACATGATCCTTCTCATTTGGATGGTTGTGTCCATACCATGGATTCATGTTTTGATATCAGATATGTATATGTATATGCGTCCTTGATTTTCAAGTCTCTTGATAGTGTTTGTTCTTGTCCTTGCAAAAGCTCGTAAAGCATCTCAACCATCACTCCCCTTTCTGCCTTCATGCTTTAGGGGGCATCTATTACATAGTATTTTGTCACACCTCCTCCACTTCCCTGTGGCATACCCCGAAGTGCTCGAAACATGACCATCATGCAGTGTACTCATTTATATATGCAGCTCAGATCCTCCCTAAGACATTGATTGGAAAATTCCTTGAGCTTCCTTTGAAGGAAATAGCTCTAAAACCCTAATTTGAGAATCACCGCTCTTATGATACTGAAAAAAAATGGTCGCCTGTTTCATTATACTCAACTCGTGATGGCATCACTCTGTTTACTTGTATACCCGCGATGATCCCAAAAAGGAAATTTTCCCAAAGAGGATGAGAAGCTTCATGATCTAAAATCTTCCATAGATGTGAGCTGGAGGTTGTTTGGCGTAGATGAGGTCATGTTCTCCCAACTTGGCCTCTTGGTCTTATCCCTATGAGTTACCTTCTTGAGATGATAGCCTACTCCTACCTTTGGAGAGATCCTAACTCCCTTTCCCCGCCTATATATTCATCCTCTCCCATTCCCAAATGGTTGGTCTTTGTCTATTTGCACACTTATGCTAAGATTGTGCCTATACGCTACTCATTTGGCTTGGAGAAGGAGTTCTTGGAGAGCTTAGCTTAGACTTGGACATTCATTTAAGGAGAACCTATTGACATCAAGGCTTGGTTGTATGCTTCCTCCTTTATTCTATAATATACAATTGTTGGTTCATTTTCCCTAAATGTGTATGTTCATGTATCATTTAGCTTAAAACATAGTTACCGATCAAATGGGAAATATTACCTCAAAATGGGTACTCGAGCCCAAAAATAAAATAAAAAAACATGAGAAAACAACCCAGAAATAAAAAGTGTTGATTCTGCATCACCATTTTTTTCAGAGTAAATTTTCAATATTTTTTAAAATAACAGTAAAAAACAATAAAAGCCATTTTGTTTGGTGCAAAAAACACCTTGAAATCAAAAAGTGTTGATGTCGGAATAATGTCTTTTTTTCAAGGTACATTTTCAACATTTTTTAATAATGACGTTAAAAATAAAATATTGTGACTCTGAAAAAACTTTAAATTTCCAATGATTTTCAAGCATGACATTAACAATAAATATCACGTCTTTGAAAAGCCTTAAAATTCTAACGATTTTTAAGCATGACATTAAATTTAAAATATCACTTCTTTGAAAAACCTTAAAATTCCAACAATTTTCAAGCATGGTGCTAAGAAAAAATATTTATAATTATTTTTATTAAAGATGAAATATCACAACTTAGAAAAACATTAAAATCTTGACAATTTTTCAACCATGGAATTAAAACCAAAGATTATGACTACAAAACAATCTTAAATTTTTAAAATATTTCAAACATGACATTATGGAAAAACTTTATGACTAAAAAAACTTTAAAAATGAACACATGAATGAAAGGGTTATTATATCAAGAGTAATTTTTTTAAATACTAAATGTATAACAATTTTGAAATCTTGACCTAAGACAACTTGATACATTGCAAAAAAAAAAATTAAAAATCAACTATTAGACTGACACGCAGTGTAGGTGAGCTCAATCCATGGTAATGAAAACTTAAAGACCAACCATGAAATTAACACATTGTGGTGTAGACTCGATTCATTATAACGAAAAATTTAAAATTGACTATCAAATTGCACTATAAATTAATGAAATAATATCATTATTTATTTATTTTTTTCAAAAACTAGTCATTTAATATAGCCGTTACTGAATAATATTTGTTTTTAATATTTTAGTTAATTAATATCATAATTTAAATATTATTGTTCAATTATAGCCATTACTTGAAATTATGTCTCTACATTGCTCTCTATTTAAGTCTTTGCCATGATTTGCCTTTTCATCTGGTCCTAATGATAAACCACACTTGTTGGTTCGAAACGAGTCGGCCAAAAAATTCTCTTATGTGATTTTTACCGAAAGACTTTGCTTAATTCATTATGGATCACAGAAGCTTGAATACTTAAAAAATTGTTTTTAAATTTTTTTTTGTGGTTCAATTTGTTTTTCTTTAAATTATATATATTTTTTGAAAAAAAAAAATTTAATTTATTTTTTTGATATTTTTTAATTTATTTTTTTTTTCGTTAATTTTTTATTCAATTTTTTATGAGTTAATTTTGGTTTTTTTTTTTTTACATTTTTATAGGTTTTTCATTTTTTTCATGTTTTTTTATTTTATTTTTATTTTTATGTTTTATTACTAACATGTTTTATGTTTTTTTTTTGTCATGTTTTTTTATTTTTATGTTTTATTTCTAACTCGAAAATCACCAACATTTAAAAAAAATTATCCACACTTAATTCATTAGAAAATTTAGTGTAAAAACTAAGCCCTTTAACCAAAAAAGGTTGATGCTCATCAACACTTTTCGAAATCAAGATGAAAATCACTAACAAAAAAAAGATGTTCACACTTTATACATAAAAAATTTAAGTGTCAAAAATAAGCCCTCTAAAAAAAATGTGTTGATGTTGCATCAACACTTTTCAAAATCAACATGAAAATCACTAACATTTAAAAAAATTGCTCATACTTGATACATAAATTAATTAAAGTGGCAAAAATATGCTCCAAAAAAATTGGTGTATTCTGAATCACCATTTTTCAAAATCGAGTGATTTTTGCTACCTCAAAAAAACGGGAACTGGGTCATTTTCTCATTTGATCGATAACTATGTTTTAACACTCCTTGATCTGTTAAGTAGGTTACTTTTGAATATGTAATTTGTATTTGCATGCCTTGTTGTGTCTTGATCTCTTGTGCAGGTGCATAAATGTCGTGAGCGGTAAGAACGAGCCCGTGATGCAGATGATTCAAGGTCTTCAACGAAGGAGAACGTGATAGCATTAGAACGAGGTAGGTCATCTTCTTCGTCTCTCATTTCAATTGTAACTTACGAAAGTGTCTAGTAGATTGTCACATAGGTTGCTAGTCCCACTCATTGGGCTAGAGGGATCATCTCTGTCCGCAGAGAGAATTTACCTAGACAACATGATGTCATAGATAAATGGTCAAATGTTAGAAGGATATTTTTCTGTTCATGATTTTTCCAATTGAGAAAATATTTGCAATCCTCAAAGTTGCTCCCCACGGCAAGGACTGGTGGGAAACCTACTGTGAGAAGAGGGATGAGAGGGGGCCATCACTATTTTCAGCTACACCCACTTGGAATTATTTCTGAGACACCATCTAGGAGCAATATTGTTGAAAAGTGTAACTAGGTTTGGTCTTCATAATGACATGTGTAATTATGATTTTATGTAATTGATGAAAAGAAGAAAATAAAATTATTTTGTAATGCTTAAGTCATGGGTTTCATGCTCAAGGAATTTTATTTTTGATTGAAGCTCCCATTGGGAGCTATTAGGTTTGGTCATCATGTCATGAAGTCTATAGGGTCAAAGTCAAATTCTGAAGACCCTTTTGGGCATATTACACACTGCAAAAATCAAATTTGATTATGTCACAAACCCTCTAAGACCATGTCACATGCTTCCCCTCATGCCAACCTTCAAAAGAAGAAAATAATTCTCCTTAGATGACAATTCAGCCTACCAATGGCACATGTCAGCTTATTTGATGGAAAAAACACTATATAGGTAGCTCAACCTTCATTTTGACAACACAATTTCGTTCAAGGCAATCTAAATGAGAAAAGGTGTGAATATCACAAAAGAAGTCTTATCACCAAGCAAAGAAATAAGAATACAACCGAGTTCATTTGGATATGTTTTTGGGCTAATACCTACACACATGCGAGAATATAATGTTGTCAGCTACAGTGAGCACCAACATATTACAGTCATCTTGAAAAGACAATTTTAGGAGGAAATCAAGTGGATCCTCTAACCGAGTTAAGGAAGGAATAGTCTCCATCTCAAGCGAAGGAAGTTGAGAGATAATATTTCTCTCAAGTACTGAAACTAGGGTTTCCAAAGAAGGGCCGAAAGGTGCAAATATGAGCCAAGGACCAAATTCTGAAGGTTAGCTGAAGCAATGAGAGGAGGAAAGATGCTTGACTATCTCAAAGAAGAAGAAGTTAAGGAAGCCTTGTGACTTGGTCTTTGAAAGGTTAATAGGACAAGGATCTTGGTCATGGTCTTGGTATTCATCAATTGAAATTTCTATAAGAAGAATATTTCATTTGATTTTTCCTCTCAAGTTGGAGAGGTTTTGGCCCTGGTTGATCGCCTACATTTTTTCTTTTGTCTCTTTATTGTTTATGCATTGGTAGTTGTTTGATGAAGAAGAAAAATATAATAATCTAAGAGAATATCCTAATCTAAAGAAGTAAAAAGAATTCACAAGCAGTGATCATTAGGAGAGAAATCACCTAATTGCTATGCCCTATATTTCTCAACAAGTATTACCCTAGCGGTAGCTATGAATATAAACACATAAAGTGGACCACACTATGGCAAGGAAGGGACCAAGACATGCAAGAGTCCAAAATTATTTTTCATACCCTTCGCATGAAGTTGGGCATCATGGATTCTAAGCAGCATTTCGTACTCAAGTACTGCGACTATCTACACAAGTACATCCAGAACGAGATGGAGTTCCTCAAAATCTCATCGCTTGGTGCCACATATCAATATATTGTCAAGATTGAGCAGAACTTTAAATAGAAGAAGCGATACTTTGGATCTGTGAATTTAAAGTAAGGGAAAGGCACCCCCAAATCGTAGAACAAAGGAAAAAGGTAAGGCGGGGCAACCTTGGACAACCCACTGAAGTCGTAAGAAAAAAACAACACCACGAAGATAAAGGACACTAGAAAATTGTGTGATTTCTGTAAGAGCCCCACTCACAACACAAGTGAGTGTCAGACCAATCGGTCACTAGTGGCTGAGATGAAGGCTTCTGAATTAGATGCATGTTCTGACTCTAAGTCATAACCTGACAAGGGGAATAACAAATGGAAGTGAATTATTGATGTGGAGACCAGTGCCACCGTTACCACCATTAATATCCAAAATATTGAGCCCGAAGATCTAGAGGAGAGGGAGCGCCTCTTCCACTCATGGATGTGGGTGAGGGGTTCTCTGCTATAGTTCATTGTCAACAACGAGATCCAAAAGAAACTCATTTCAATAAATGTCGTGAAGCAACTGGGCATACCGACCACAACACACCTGTCACTATACACCATCAGGTGGCTTCACCAAGGATGAGATATCTGCGTCAAGCAGCAGTGTCGCCTTCCTTATAGCATCAAGCCCTTCACATATGAGATACTGTGTGATGTTGCTCCTCTTGAAGTTAGTGATGTATTATTAGGCCAAACATACTTGTGGAAGCGTTATGCTATGTATGAGTCTAAGCCTCACACTATTATTATTACTTTGGGAAATTAGTTATATAGGATACCAGAGGTAGCACCACCTACCACCATCTCTTTGATTATTGTGAAGCAATGTAGTAGGATCATTTCCCAGATCAAGAAATTTTTCTTCCTTATGATTCACCCACAGGGAAAGAAGAAGATTGTGGCTACATCTAAGGCCTTCATACAAGGCTCCTCCTCATGTCATGAGGAGATGGACAAGGTCGTGGAGGAGTAGAGGGAGATCTTAGCATCACCCACAAGGGTACCCCTACACTGTCAAGTCAAGCACTCCATCGATCTAACCTCAAGTGCGCTACTACCTTACGGGAGCCCGATCATGTTGGTATAGAAGAAGGATGAGATGTTAAGACTCTGTATTGAATATTAGGTGCAAAATAAGATCACTGTCCAGAAAAGGTATCCAATCCCATGGATTGATGACCTCCTAGACTGAATCAAGGGGGCCACATATTTCAATAAGATTGACTTGAAGTCTGGTTATCACCAGGTACCAATCGAACCCTCTGATGTGTGGAAGACTACCTTCGAATCCAAGGAGGGCCTTTTCAAATGGTTGGGCATGCATTTTGTGTTGAAAAATGCCCCTACAACCTTCATGAGGATGATGGCAAACATCTTGCGGCCCTTCACCAACTCATTTGTGGTAGTGTATTTGGATGACATCCTGATCTTCAACCAAAGTTGGGAAGAGCACCTCCACCATATTCGATAGGTCCTCCAAACCTAGTGAAAACACAAATTGTGTGCCAATTTAGAGAAATGCACTTTTGGTATGACCTAAGTTCAATACCTGGGGTACATCATTGATGAGCGGGGTGTGCATGTGGACCCAGCCAAGATACAAGTTATTCAGGATTGGCTAGCCCCAACCACTCTAATAGAGCTCTGCAAATATTATGGATCTTACCAATTTCTACCACAAGTTCATGTTGGGGTTCTCTCATATAACTTGGCCTTTGAGTCAAGTCAGCAAGGGTGGAGAGAAAGCAAAGTTATTTTGGTCTAAATCCCAATAGAAGGAGTTTTTCAAGTTGAAGCATCGCCTCTGCTATGCACCAGTACTCACATTACCAGACCTACAACAACCATTTGAGATTGAGACAAATGCCTCTGATTATGCTATTGGAGAAATTGTTACTCAAGCACCTAGTGGCATATCACAATGAGACACTTTTAGAGATGTATTACATTGTGTAGGTCTGCCGACAATGGAAGCATTACATCATGGTGTTAGTGTCAGTATATGCATACTTCCATCAGGGATCAAATCTGCTCTTTGCATTTTCATTTTAGGTGTCTCATACTGAATTTTTTATCATTCCACTAGGTCATGCCAAAATGGTCCACTGATGGTTGTCTTCTTCTTAGAAAATCAAATTTTCCCTCATGAGGTACATTTGCTGACCCATCTCCATGTTGCATTCAGTTATTGTTTCAGTTATGTCATCTTTAGAGTCAAAGCAGTCATATTTCCATTAGGTCTTAGGGTTCATTTCCAAGGTCAAAAGCATAGTTTCAGTGTAAATAAAGGGCAGCAAAGGTATGAGGAAGACTAATAAACAAAGAGTGATTGGTAGTAAGTCATGGTTATTGTACAAAGATCTTATTTCACTGATGTAATTTTCATCTCAAAAACATGTTGTTTTTGAGATGAAAACAAAATATTTTAGTTGATTCATATTTTTTTTTTATGTAATTCAAGTCATTTCATGTAATAAGTGTTCCCATAAGTTGCCCAGGAATTTCTCCTTGCTACAAGAAATGAGCTATTGAAGAAATCAGTTTAATCAAAGCATCATCCATCTGAAAAGAGACAAAGAAAGAAAAGCATTAAACAAAGATTTGAAGACAAAGTAAAAGTTCCAAGAAACATTATAAAGTTGGTTTTTTCTAAGGAAAAATAAAAATTACCCTATATATAAGATTTCAAAATCATTTTTCAAACTTCATCATACTCATTTGACAAAGAGAGAGAAGGGAGTTGAAGCGAATTGGTGGCTGAGAAAAGCATGGGCACTGCGCATTGAGCAAGGAGCGTTGCGCACAAGGAAAAATGGTGGAGGTGCTACGCATAGAGAAGGGATCACTACGCATACAACCAGAGCGATGCACATAGAGCTTATGTGCCAGTGTATTTTTGCACGGCGCTACGCATACAACAGAGAGTTGGGCACCTGTACAAGGCGTTGCGCATAGGGCCAACAAACTCCAAGACTACCCTAACAACCATCTAAATCTCTCTTTTGCTACCTAGAGCCTCTAAGCAAGTACACTCCTTAAACCATCCTCCCAACACTCATTTCATGATTTTTAAGTTTGTTTTCTATTTAAATTTTCAAACCCTAGGTTGTCTAAAAACCCTCCCTGCTTACCATTTTCCTTCATTCCCACATCTTGTTATCATACCCCTCATTCCCACATCTTGTTTTCATATCCCTAAATATCATCCCTATTCCCTATTTAATACTGTCAAATACACCTATCCCCTATACCCTAATCCCCCAAAGAAAATCCATAAACCCCTACTTGCAAAACAATCCCAACTAAAAAATACCCTCTTTCTCACTCTCACATCATATATATCTCATCCTACATCACACAAACTACTCTCCCCTTCCCCTATCCCTATTCACCATAAATCACTTCCTGATTACCTTCTCTATGGTTTCTAAAGCTCCAAATTCAAAAACATGGATAAAGAGGATAAAGATTATGAGGAGGAAAATAGTGGCAGTGAAAGCATGGGAGATGAACCTCAGCATCAGAGAAAACCACATAAGGGAAGCAGAATTATCAGAGAGGAACCATCAAACATCAGAGAGTTACAGGCTTCCCATATGATTGTCTCTTGTTTCAGGGATATGGGGTGTTATGAGTTTTGTGAGAAGGTACAAAGAGTTCAACATCATCCTAAGTTGACCAGGCTTTTTGTAGCCAATCTTCGTGATAACAAGTAACTCTTGCCATGGTAACATTTACAGTTTCCTCCTCCATCATTGCTAATGCTACAAGGATTTTGAATGTGGGGGAAAAATGGTATAAATCACAAGATTTGGATGAGCACTACTATGAGCCATACATCAAATCCAGGTATAGGAATGAAAAGAAGAGGATCTTTCCTTTCAGGTTCCTTCACGATAAGTATGCCCCTATGATGAGGATCATTATGAAGTATTTTACATGTGAGGGCAGACTTTTTAGATTATAGACCTATCATATTAGGCTTCTTATGCACTTCACAAGAGTGAAAATGATGAACATCCTGTACTTCTTATTCAAGAACATTGAGAAGATGGCCTACATTGTACAGAAAAGGCCATACCCCCAGCAGATGAATAGTATTTATCACTATTCCTTGATTAAGATGATTGTGCTACATCATTTCAACATCCTCAACATCTGTTGGGATACATTTATTACCAATGACATCTTCAATGGTCCTCAAATTCCTCCACCGGTGCCTCAAGAAGCAGAAAGGCCTTCCAGCAGTGCCAAAGTAAAGAAAAGTAAGAAGGCTAAAGAGACTAAAGTTGTTGAAAAGCCAGAAACCTACAAAACATATTAGAGAGGGGCTAGAAAGTTGTTTGCAGCAGATAGGCAAGTGTTTACTCCACCTGATGTGGAAGGGGCCTTGCCTTCTTCATCATCTCATAGGCAAATTCTTGCTCCACAAACTGTGGAAGGGGCTTTGCCTTCTTAATCAACACAACATGTACAACAGGTGCAGTAGGTGCATAAAGGGAAAGAAAAGATACTGGAGGAAAGCCTCAATGATGAAGAGGAAAGAGAATTTAATTTGATGGAACATGATGGACCAGAACAACCACACATTCATCTTGCCATTGAGATAGTTGACCTGGAAGCTCAAGATGAGGCAACAAATGAAAATATAATCATAAAGGAGAAAGATGCACAGATTCAAGCACTGATGGAAAACTTGGGGAGAGCTAAGTATGTCATTTCATACCTTAAGCAAGAGAACAAGAAGCTAAGCGACAAACAAGTCCTCGTGGAGCTAGAAATTCTCAAAGCAAAGAGGCAAGATGACAAAGGCAAATTAGTAATACAAGAGGAAAAGACCCCAGCCACCTTGGCTACAAAACAGAGGCTTGAAATGGAGATTGAGGAGGATAGAGAAACATGGCTTGACAGGGTCAATTTTCATTTGGAGAATCTGCTAAAAAGGGCCAACAGGGACAATCAAATCATCAGGCACGTGGCTCACCATTACAGGACCGGGAAAAGATTTGTAACATGAGAGTCAAGCAAATGAAGATAAGGCTAAAACAAACCCTCAAAGGAAAAAAGGAGGGTGATAGGCTGAGGTTGCTTGTTGAAGCTTCCTTGGCTGATCTAGACACTTGATGGTGGTGGTCTCCCACAAATTTTGAGCAATTTTGAGCAAGTTTTGAGAATTTTTGCATTTTTGAAATTTTGGCTCTATGTGTAGCACCACTGGTGATGCGATTTTCCTAGGAGCATCCAATGGCAAAAAGAAGACCACCATTGGATCCCTAATTATATAAGCATTCTCCCTGTGCATTTCTAAGTTTTTGGAGCAAAACTGGTCAGCCAAAAGGTCAAAAAACACCTAAAAAATGACCTCTCTACGCTCTTTTTGACCATGGCGCTGCGCATAGGAGTCTTGGTAGAATTTTTTTTTGAGGGGTCAAATAAACTCCAAATGGGAAACTAAAGGCACATTTGGATTAGACAGGACATGATTTCCAATGAGCTATCATGGGCTCAATTTGGACACCGGGAAGGCCTCCAAAATGGCCCTGCAAAAAGTGTTGCGCATAGCCTTCTAGCATTGCGCATAGGACAATTTTTTGCTAAATTTTCACTTTACTGTGCCATGACTGTAACTTTCGGGTTTTCTCTCATGGATGATGTTTTTATTGATGTAAATTGTGGCTAGGCATGTAAATAAGATGAATATTAGTTACTGGAGGGTAGATTCATTGGATCAAAAGTTATCTTGAAAGTCAAATGAATCAGTTTCCTTCCTTTTAGAGGCAAGTTGTTAGGGTTGCCTAGATTCTAGTTTCTTGTTCAACTTTTGATGGATTAGTTCCTCATCTTAGGGATTCGACCCCTGAAGATGGGAGAAGGTTGAATTGATGTCTATATCTTCTTTCTATTTCTAATTGTAAAGGGTTGGACTCAGTGGGATGCTTAGGTTTTGATAGACATCATTTTGTATAAGTTACAGTAGGAGATTAATGAAAAATTGCAACTATTTCTTTGGGATCCATGTGGTATGATGCTCAGTTCATTTTTTCTTATGTTTTCCTGTGTTAAAATGTATTGTTGATTCCATTTCATCATTTCATGCTCTTTATGTGAATGTATACAAGTCTGAAAGGCGGAATCCATAACTTTTATGCTCTGTTTTGGGTAGACATTTCACAGTCTTTGTTTTCTTCAGTTTAGGAAGAATCCATGAGGTTTTACATGCTCTTCCTAGCTCCTCACCTGTGTTTTCACCTCATCCATCAAACCCTAAGTTTCTGATCGTTGTGCCTACCTTGCCCCATCGAACACCCTGTAGTTTTGACCTAATTTCCTTTCCCTAACTGTTTGGCTCCTCCTGATCCAGCAAAACCCTTCAAAATCAAATCCAACCTTGTGCTACTATACCTAGCCTAATATCAGTCTCTAGATCTAGTCAATTTGGCTGAGATTCTTACAAAGAGATCCCTCTACTTAGCTAAGCGTGGTTTGTGGTTACCCTAGCATTGCCTTCCTTCAGCCTGAGGTTCAATCCAGGTGATAACACATGGGTAAGGAAATGGTTATCCACATAGACCACTGACCCCTACAATTCATATAGACATAAGGAACGTTTCATAACAATCATCATCATAAATGGTCCACATAACTGCAATACTTCCATTTGAACATTATGTATAAGAAGGGAAACACCAATAATGTTACATACTACCTCAGTCGACCACTGGTCATGGCATTGCCCACTGTGCTCAACTCTTGCAGACACGAGACTTCAAGGTCACCACATCTTTACAAGAGTGATCCAAAGTTCAGCAACACATACCAGATGCTCTTGGAAGGTATACACGTTCCCGATTTTCACCTCTAGGGTGCACTATTATGACACCTGGGAAACCTCTGTGTTCCTTCAAGTGAGCATTCCAAGATGATTTGGTAGGTGCACTATAGTCGAGTCGCTAGAAATTTTTGGGTAGAGAAAATAGTGGCAATGCTGCAGAAGTATTTTTATTGGCCAAACCTTCGATAGGATGTTGGGAAGTACATCATATCCTACACCGCCTACGTTATTTCCAAACCAACCATCAAGAAGCAAGGCCTATATACTCCTCTACCTACTCATAGTCAGCCTTGGGAATCCATCTCCATGGATTAAATGTCGGGCCTTCCTTCTACAAAGCATGGAAACAACTAAGTTTTCGTGGTCATCGACAGATTCTCTAAGATTACTATTCTTGTGGTCTGCAAGAAGAGTATCACAGTAGAAGCCACTGCTAAGCTCTTCTTTCATTGAGTGTGGGTACACTTTGGGATCCCACAATCCATTCTCTAAGATTGGGATAGTAGGTTGCTAAGTACATTTTGGTCAAGCCTCTAGTCGATGATGGATACCAAGCTCACCAAGTTTGCGACCTTCCACCCCCAAACTGATGGCCAAACAGAGGTCATCAACAAGATGATCATGCAAATTCTGCGCATGTACAAATCGAAGCAACTAAGCACATGGGATGAAGTCCTACCTTATGTCTAGAAAAACTACAACAAAGCTCTCCATAGCTCAACTGGTCACAAGCCCTTTCAGGTGAGGTTGGGATTCCAATCACTATGTCCCATTGATGTGGCCATACCATTTTCATCTTCTTAGGCAGATTCGGCTCATGTCGAGTCAAAATCTGATAGGTATAAAAACTTCATTGAGCACATTTAGCACATTCATCAGTAGGTCCATGACATATTGGATAGAGTCAATGCTAAGTACAAGTAGTGTCATGATCAACATCGAGTGCCACACAAGTTCTAGGTGGGTGAAAATGTTTGGTTACATTTGAAGAATGAGCGCCTTGTTGGGCCCCACCGCAAGCTTCACCCACTCCGATATGGGCCATACACCATCACCAAGGCTATAGGGGAAAATGCCTTTAAGCTCAACATTTCGTTGTTCCTTGGTCAATGCCTAGTATTCAATGTGGATCAACTGCGACCATACTTTTCCCCATTGTTAGACACATCTGATGTTGCTAAGCATCTCACACCAACATAGCTCAATCTAAGTTGCATCGAATATGCCACTACTAGCAGGATCATCGATACATAGATCAAGAACACTCACTAGCAGAGGATCCAACTATATCGAGTTGTCAAAGTAGGCCAACTCCTTGACTAGGTCAAGTGGTTCGCCAGGGACTAGGTTCAACATAAATTTCCCAACCTCGTGGAGGATATGCACGCAATGGGGACCATTTATTACTAAGGTGGGGAGGACTAATCCAGGTGGATATTGGTGGACACTCACCTATTCCACCTATACCTCTAGTCTGTTTCATTAGTTTCCTTGATTGTAGTAGCATTAACTATTTTTAGCAGTTTTTCAAGTCTTTAACTTTTGAAGCAGTTTTGACCCCCTAAACGACGTTTTTTTAGGTTTACAGTAAGTTATGGCCTAGGGGCATGGACTTATTATAAATATTGTAGTACTTAGGAAGATATTTTCAACGAGGTATCATACATTCCAAATGAAGATCATATGGAAAAGTTATGACCCCAAGAAGTTGGTTGCCCAACTAACCCCAATGGGGCTCACAAACCCTTGGCGTTCCATCTCCTGGGGTTAGAGTTTTGGTTGTTTAGGATTTCCCTTTGTTGTTCAATAATAAAAGTTCCCTTGAACCTCATTGTAACATAGTTCAGAGGCATGTAGCTACCACATCTCTTCTCAAAGATAAGCTACCATCGTTCGAGCTAGTTTATTCCCATTCTTTATGTAAGAATATTTTAGTTCTTTGATATTAATGAAATGAAGTTTTATTTCTGCTACAACTCTTTGTTTATTTTTATATATGTATTTTGTTGCATTCCCATATAAGTTCGGATCAATGGTATCAGAGTGGTCTTCTCTTTCTTTGTTTTCCTTTGCATGTCCCCAACGAGGTTAGGGTATAAGGATTTAGGGCTCGAACTGGTTGAACCATTGCAATACCAACCTTGCAAACCCCGATGACCTCCCATGGCGGACGAAGAAAAAGACAATGGAGTATGATTTCCTTTAAAAATATTGCCCGAAGAAGCCCTCGAGCAATAGAGGAATGCGATGATGGAAAAATTTGCCTAGATCCTTCAACGACTACCCACAGGCAACACATCTTCCTCCAGCAGCCACTCTAGAGGTGCCAGTCCCTTGAAGGTACAAGTCAACTATAACATCCCCATATTTGAAGCCCAAATAGATGTGGATGTCGTAGATAAATGGTTAAATACGTTAGAAGGATATTTGTTGGTTCATTATTTTTCCAATCGGGAAAAAATTACTTTTTCACTCCTCAAAGCCGCCCCCAAGTCAAGGAATAGTGGGAAACCTAATGTGAGAAGAGGGACGAGAGGGAACCCTCACTATTTTTAGCCGCACCAACTTGGAATTCTTTCTGAGATGACATCAAGGAACAATATTACCCTGTATGGAGCTATGAATATAAATACATAAAGTGAACCATGCTGCAGCAGGGAAGGCACCAAGATGTGCTAGAGCTCACAAATATTTTTCATACCCTTTGCACGAAGTTGGGTATAAAGGATTCTGAGCGGAATTTTGTACTCAAGTACCACAGATGTCTACACAAGTACATCTAGGACGAGATGGAGTTCCTAGATATCTTCTTGCTTGGCGCTTCCTATTGATGCACTGTCAAGATTGAGCATAAATTTAATTAGAAGTGAGACTTTGGATTTGAAAATCTATAGCAAGGGAAAGGTTCCCCCAAACCGTAGAAAAAAGGACAAAGCCAATGCAGGACAACCCAAGAAAACCCCTCAAAGTCACAAGCAAAGAACAACACCATGAAGACAAAGAAGGACACGAGAAAATAGTGTGAGTTCCATAAGAGCCCCACTCACAACACCAGTGAGTGTGTGGCCAAGAAGTCACTGGTGGTTGAGCTGATGGTTTCCAAATTAGATGCATGTTCTGACTTTGAATCAAAACCAGACAAGGGGAATGATATAGGGAAGAATATTATTTACTCAGAGCCTAATGCCACTGTTTCCACCACCAAGATCCAGAAGATTGAGACTGAAGATCCAAAGGAGGGGGAATGCCTCTTCCACTCATAGATGTGGGTGAGGGGTTCTCCGTTGTAGTTTATTTTCGATAGAGGGAGACAAAATAACCTCATTTCAACAGAGTTCATGAAGCGGCTAGGCCTACCGACCACAACACACCCGTAACCGTATGTCATTAGGTGGCTTCACTAAGGATGAATCTCTGCGTCGGTCATCAGTGCCACCTTCCTTACAACATCAAGCCCTTAACAAATGAGGTAGTGTGTGATGTTGCTCCACTTTAAGTTTTTTATGTATTATTAGAGCAACCATACTTTTGGAAGTGTCAAGTGGTGTATGAGTCTAGGCCTCACATTGTTATTATTAATTTGGAAAATAATTTATACAGGATACCAGAGATAGCATTGTCTGCCACCATATCTTTGATCTCTGCGATGCAATGCAGTAAGATAATTTCCCAGACCAGGAAATTTTTCTTCCTTATGGTTCGCCCACGAGGAAAGAAGAATATTATGGCCACATCCAAGGCCTCCATATAGGGTTCCTTTATGCGAAAACAGGAGATGGACAAGGTCGTGGAGTTGTACAAGGATATATTTGCCTCACCCACAAGGGTACCTCTACACTATCAGGTTAAGCACTCCATCGATCTGACCCTGCACATGCCTCTACCCAACGAACCAATCTATTGATGCTCTGTTCTAGAGAATGATGAAATAAAGAGGCAGATTCAAGAGTTTTTACAGAAAGGGCACATCAAGCCAAGTTCATCATCCTATGGGAGCCCGATGAAAGGAATGCCATTACCTATTAAAGGAAGTAAACAACATCTAACTATGCTATTTCTAGAAGTAAATAAAAAAAGGCTTATTTTTGGATTTTTATGTATTTTTATGTGAAATTGACATGCATGTAATTTATAGTGTGTGAATGTGGCAGCGAATAGGTGGTGTTGAAGGGCAGTTTTGGAACTTGAGAGGATGTAGGATGGTGTGGATCGGTCCTAGGAGGTCTCAGGTGGCCTTCTGGAGGCTTTTCCCACACTCAGCCTTCAAAAGAAAGCCTACAGGAAAATCTACAGGAGGACACAAGAAATCTACAGGAGGAAAACAGGGAATCTATAGGAGGCCTACAGGAGGAGGCCGAGAGCATTTTCCATTGTTTTGAGGGTGTGATAGTGGGTGAAAAAGGTGGATGAAGGTTGGAATGGAGTGTTAAGGCACCTAAGGTCTACCATGAATCACCAAGAGAGAAGAAGATTATTGGTTTTTCTCAAGGAGAGAGGAAGAAGTTCTATGGAAAAAATGTAGGAAACTAGGGCAGAATTGAGGTGAGATATGGGAGACATATAGGCCATGGATAAAATGGAGGGTGTGATTGCTGATAAGCTGGCCTACTGCTGGAAGAGATCTACTACAAAGAAATAAACAATTAACCAAGGAAATCATGCAACAAGTGAAATGAATGCATTTAGGAAAAATAGAGTTTTGCATAAAAATGGTCTAATCTATGATCTATGAAAGGAAATGTTAAGAAATGTTATAGGAAAGGAAAGCATGAAAGAATACTACTACAAATCAATAAGTGAGCATGATGAAGAAGATATAAAGCAAAGCAAAGCTGGACTATTAACCTACTAAAAAGCTGTAAACACTAGAAGTCGAAAATTTGTGTTTTTGGGGCAGCAAGAGGGTCTTCGCCTCAAATCATGGTCCCAAAGGGAGGAAGAGAGGCCAAGGCACTATTTCTAGCCTTTTGATTCTTTTCTTTATCACTGCTTAACCTGCGACAGAAATCACAAATGGAAGCAAACTACCAATCATCAAAAGCAACCTATTCTTAACCATAAGAGAAATACATCTAACAACAACTTAATCTACAAACGAAAATAAAACATATAAATACAAGTAAAGAGGAGATTTGTTGCTTGGATTGGGTCATAACCTAAGAGATTCAACCCTTTGAGGTAACTCAGTGCTAGCTCAAAAATGATTCCATCTTTATTATCAAAACAATAACAAGATTACATGAAACTGTCACAAAATAATAAGCTCGAAGTTGGAGCAGAGTTTACATAAGTAAAAATCCAACCCTAGTGAGGCCCTAGGCCCCTCTACTTATACAAATGAAGCTACCAACAACTTCCTTAAAATCAGGGAGGCTTGGCTCCCAAAACTTGAGATAATCATCAGTCATCCTCCACTTTCTCGGTTGCCCTCTAGTGCATGATTCGGCTGCTTTTACTCCGAGCTGAATGAAGGGGAATTCGAAGTGAGGAGTAATAAATGAGGGGGGTTCCCTCCTATAAGTCCTCTCCTTTGTCCACTTCGAGTTATTGTTGCCATTTATCCATTGGATCCTTGAATTTGACCTCGAAACTCATCAATAATCTGCATTAAATACATTTTAGACCACATAGCATAATAACTAACTCAACTCACTCTATAAGCATAAATATATTCGGAAAATCATACAATAAGCTAAGAGAATGGTTGATTTGACTAGGTTAGGAGGTAAAATGAGCCCATATAATTACCCATTTATGAGGCTCATCATTACCCCCTACTAAAAGTGTTGCTCATCCTCTGAGAAACCTAGTCAATCTCCTCATCTTTTATGGCCCTGGTGGCCTCCCTAGCATCCCAGGCTTCTGATGTGGTTTTCTCTTCTTTGCCATAGAATCTTGCCTTCCTGTCTATTTCTTTCCACTCCTCCTCCTCTTCTTCTTCTCTTCTACCTTCCAGCATGCCTAATAGCAGCGGGGGACTCAGTTTGAGGTCAATCCAGTTGACCTTCAGCCTCTGCATGGAGTGCTTGTACATTGGCACTCTTTTCAATGCCTCCTTCAGCCTCATGGGAGAATGATATTCCCTGATCTGCAAACTGTGTGGTAAGGTGTTCCATCTCCTCATGCATGCATGCACAGAGTCATCCCCAAATAAACTTTGCATATCCTCAAAGTGTGCAATGGCTTGAGCCTGATTGGTGAGATATCTAGGGGCAATCTGAAGGTCATTAGCAAGCAGGTTGTGTGTGCTGATGAGTGCCATAGGATTTGACGACTCAGCTCTTATCATTAGTGGCTCATTCTACTCCTTTGCCATCAATATTTTTATTTCAGTTGCCCTCAATTCTTCATGGTTCATCCATGAGGCCATGGCCATTAATTGCAGGTCCCCTAGCTTGGCATTGGGGTCCCACACATTCATGTCTGTGAGGGCCATGTTATGTAGGTATAATTCTGCCATCTTTGCCTTATCCTCTGATGTGCTTTGGTCACACAGATCCATAAACTGGCTGTAATCTTGGAAAGGCATTGTGCCTCTTTGTGCCAGAGTCTTTATCTGGAATTGTAACCATTGGTCCTTGAGATTGAGGCCATAGGATTTTGCTTGTGTTCTACATTGCAATGCCTCTATGGATAAGCTGGCCATGCATGCTAGCTAAGTCTCTTTCTCTTGCAGCTGCCTCCTTAACAATTCATTTTCAGTTTCAAGGTGGCTTCTTGTAATTTCTTTCCTGTCTCTAAGAGCAATCAACTCTCTGCCCATTTCTCTGAGTTTGTTTTCCATATGGCCAACATACTCAACTCCTTTGGATTTGGCTATTTTCATCCACCTATGTGTTGTTATTCTTTCTTTCTCTAATTCAAAGAATAGTGGAATTGCAAATTTTTGTGGGATTATCCTTCCTCCCTCAAGTAGATTGTAATAGGAGGCAAGACTAGGCTGGGGATCAAGTTCTTGTAGCTATGTTTCTTCCTCCTTTACCTGTGGCTGTCCTTCCATCCTTTTCTCAAGATTTTGGGTCTCTTGTAGTTTTGACAGTGTCTCCTGTAGAACTGTCTGAGCCTCTTGTAGGATTGTTCTTGGGTCCTGTAGTACTACCTTCTCCTTCCATGTGGAAGATCTAGGAGTCCCCTTTTCATATGTGATAGGTGTCTTGGAAGGGGATTCTTTCCCCTTGGCAAAGGGTGAATCTTCAAATGTAATTGGCATTTTTGAAGAGGGTTGAGGTTTGCCTGTTTTGATTCTTGTGCTCTTCTTAGCCCTGAAATACATCGAGGCCTATCTTTTCCTCTTTTTCTTTGGCTTGATTGGTGTACTAAGGGCAGTGAGGGTAGTTGATGCCTCCTTTTCCAAAGTCTCAGGGGACTCTTCTCCTTGTTTTGCCTTTTCTCCCTCTTTTCCTCCTCCTTTTGTCTCTTTTTCTGTCTCTTCCTGCTCTATTTCTTCAGCTCTCTCCTCCTCTATTTCAGTTTCTTCCTCCTTCCTTTCTTGTTCTGCTAATTCACCAGTGGCTGCACCTTCTCCCCCTTGCTTCTCTTCCTCCTCACTGCCAATAGGACTGACATCATAGGTTAAGGCCTTTATGTCATCCTCAGCTGTCATGTTTCAGAAAACTTCCCATGCTATAGGGTGTGTAAATGTATGGAGGGTTTCCTCCACTAGGATTTTGATCAACCCATGGTGAGCTAGTTGATCTGAATTTCCTGCTTGAACCTTAGTGTTGGAGTCAATGAGGGACTGCAGGAGGAAGTAGGTGATACTGAGCTTCTGAGGTGCTAGAGTGTCCATGCCATACCTTAATTCATGGAGGATTCTAAAGTGATAACCATAGAAAATGTTGTACCTCCCCTCACAGGAAATGTATTTGATTATTTGATAGCTAACCTCATCCCAAGGATATGGTATGCTAGCCCTTCTAATGCCATTTTTATCCTCTACATGGGTTTCATAGTTTTGGAAAAAGTTTTTCTTGGCAGCCTGGCCAATTGGTTTCTCATCCTTACTCCAAGGCAACCCAAGAGGAAGGGTAGTGACCCTACTGATCAATTCAGGGGTTATCTCCATGGAAATACCTCTAAAGGTTACAATGGCATGTGTTCTAGTGTGAGGGACCAAAGAGAGGGCAAATTCTTGGGCAATCTCCTTATCAAAACCCCGGAATTTCTCAAAAAAGTTCATCCAATTTGCTCTTGTGAATATGTCCACTACTTGGGGATGTGCATGGAGCCTTGTGGAGTTAGTGGGCTCCTTTCTCATAAACCCTCCTGTCATATTGTCTATACTCTTTTGGAAAACCAAATATGGAGGTGGAGACAATGAATTTTGAAAAAAACAGAGAAACAGAGGAGACTGTGTTTTTTTAAATAAGCAGAATTTTTTTTATGTATTTTCTCCTCTCCTAAAGACTTATTTACTCAAATTGAAACCACTTCTTGCATATATTGATATTCAATAGGGGGCATGCATGAACCCTACCTCTTCAGACCGAAAATCTTGCTAAAACTCGTGTTTTCTCCTTCAAAACAACTCACTGCCCCTCTTGTAGAATCATGTTGTCCCTCCTGTAGAATTCCTGTAGGTGCTCCTATAGAAAACGCCGAAAGCAGGAATATGGGAGAGATTGATGGAGGATGATGGTTATGAGGCTGTGGGGGCACAAGGAGACTGTTTTAGCTGAGTTATGAGGAGAGAATGAAGGAAAAAGTGGTGAGAATGCTCGGGGAGGAGTGCTTATTACCCTTTATGGATATTTCTAGTGATGAGGGGTGAGCTGGCAAGGTATATGTTGGCCATATTCGAACCGTTGGTCCCCATCTACCTTGTCATCATGGCTTTTCCTCGTAATCATCTCCCATAATTGCATCAGATTTCATACTTCCTCCACTACCTGTCCTTGGCATCTTGGGCTGAAGTTGACTTTGCGCACGTGCGGGTGACATCTCGAATGAGTGGAGTCAACTAGATGAAAGTGGCCAAGTTAACTGGCCACCTTTCCCTCGTTCAACCTCAATCATCTTGTTGTGTTTTCATGACTTCTAATTACACAAATGCAAACAGAGGAGCGATTTAGTTACTTACCTGTGATCCGAATGTATTTGATGTGAGGTGATGTGGCTCTCTCTGCTGCATGCCTTTATTTCTTTTGATGCATGTTGTTTGCTTACTGATGTGTGGTTGTGTCTTGTGTAGGTTTTTCTCTTGCTAGATCTGAGCTTCAGGTGTCTTCTCAACCTTCATGGTTGCACTTTCTTGTTGTTGGTGCTCCTATAGGAGCTCCTGTAGCTGCTTCTCCCCTTGAAACTTCAGCTTCTTCCTGTGCTTGGAGCTTGAGGATGCTGCCAGAGGTGTAGATAAAGATGTAGAGGTAGTAGGTAAGCTTTAGGTGAGGTTTATGGTGCTGCTTCCTCTCTGATTTTTTGTTTTTTTCTTTTTCTTTTACTGAAAAACTGTTTTTCTGTGTTTTTCTTGGACAGGAAGAAAAATGATGCTTGAGGTGTGACGCGGGCTTGGAAATCATGACAAGGAGGTTTGAAGACTGTAGGAGGGTTTATAGGTTCTTCATGAAGCTTCCTTGTCCCTCAAACTGCCTTTTGTATCCTTTTCTAGCTCTTTGTAATTCCTACAGGAGCCTCCTGTAGAAAACACAGAGCATCCTGTAGAAAACACATTTTTTGAAAAAGAAGCACAGTGGGGTGAAAGAAATGCCAAAAATGATGGAGAAAAGTGTGGAGAAGTTGAGATGGGTGCTGGTATGAATGTCAGGGTCCCCTTGGCACCTTCTTCTATTCCCTGTAGTCCTCCTACAAACTTGCAATGCCACAAAAATTCATTTTATTTTTTTTTAAAACAACTAGGGCGCCTCAAAGAGGTTTTCACCTTAATTGCCTGCCCTGGGCGCCTCCAAGGGAGGTTTTCACCTAGTGACCTTATTTTTTTTTTCTTCTTTTTTGACATCATTAGGCCGCCTCAAAAGAGGTTTTCAACCCAATGATGGGACTCAAGCGCCTCATGGAGGTTTTCACTTGAGTCCTTATTTTTTTTTTATTTTTTCTTCAGTGAGCGGGTGAAGTGGAAGCTAAGACATGATCCACTACCATCACTGTTTTATTCAGACCTTCAATAAACTCTCGCTTGGAGAGGGGTTTCTTGTAGACTTTCAACAGATGTCCATTTACAAGCATGGGGATGGTTTCATCATCAATGGTTCTGATCAGAACTAAACCATTTTCATTATATTTCTCCACAGTGTAGGGTCCCAGCCATCTTGTCCTTATCTTGCCTTTGAAATCTTTGTATCTTGAATCATAGAGTAGTGCCCAATCTCCCTCTTGGAATTGCTTTTCCTTGATATTTTTTTCATGCCATATCTTTCTCTGAAGCTAAACTACCTCTGTATGGAGAAGGGCTTGCAATCTGTATTCATCCAATCCATTGAGCTGAAGTAATCTCTCCTTTTGTGCATGGCTGAGGTCTAGGTCCAGCTGAGCTGCCATCCTTAGTGTATTGAACTCAAATTATATTCACAGCAAAGCCTTCTTCCCACAGACTAGTTCATAGGGTGTGAACCTTGTGGTGGTCTTCCATGTTGTGTTGTAGGCCCAAGTGGCCTCAACTAATATGTCCACCCAATCTTTTCTGTTGTTGCTCACTACCTTGGTCATGGTCCCTTCCAATGCTCTGTTAGTGACCTCCACCTGCCCATTGGCTTGTGGATGGTAAGGGGTGGAAGTCCTGTGCTTGATTTTATGATGTGTGACCAGGTCTTCAATCAAATTGGAAGTGAACTGACAGCCTTGATATGTAACCAACTCTCCTGGATACCCGAACTTGTAGAATATGTTTTCTCTCAAAAACTCAGCTACTTTTTCCTCTATCGCTGCTTTGATTTCTTTTGTCTCTACCCACTTTGTCAGGTAATCGGTGCACACAATGATGTATTGTTTCTGCTTTGAAGGAGGGCTGATAGGACCCACAAATTCCATGCCCCACTTCTCAAATGGCTCAAAGGTCACTTGAGGTTGCATGGTCATCTCATCCTTTGGAGTAGGTTTCCCCATCCTCTGACACCGATCACGTTGGCTAGCGTATCTCCTCACATCCTGATGAAGAGTGGGCCAGTAGTAGCCTGCTTGCAATATCTTGAAGGCAATTCTTTTTGCTACAAAATGACCTCCACAAGGCCCATCATGACAGGTCAGAAGGATGTCAAAGACTTCCTCCTCCCTGACACATCTTCTCAAGATCTGATGTAGGCCAAGTTTGAAGTGATTGCCCCCAATCCAGGTGAAAGGGGCACTTTTCCTTACTATCTTGCTCTTCTCTTTTGAGGACAAGTGTGGTGGGAACTGTGTTGAAACCAAGTAGTTTGCTATATCAGAAAACCATGGAGAGAGTACTGAGCTAGCAAACAAATGTTCATCTGGAATTTGGTCATCCACCATTCCTTCTTCTCCTGCAGGCAAATTTACTCTAGACAAAAAGTCAGTAAAAACATTTTCTTTACCAGGCTTATCAATATTAGTCAAATCAAATAGCTGCAGTAAAAGCAACCATCTAATAATGTGAGCATTTACATCTAGTTTGTTCATTAAATATCTAATTGTAGCATGATAAATGTGCACAAAGGTTTGATAGCCTGTGATATAATGTCTGAATTTTTTTAAGGAATGCACGACAACTAGGAGTTCCTTCTCGGTCATTGTATAGTTTAACTCTGCCTTTGACAAGTTCTTGCTTATAAAGTATATGGCATAAGGTAACTTTTCATCAGTTTGTCCTAAGGCTACTCTTATTGTTTTGTTCGAGGCATCTGTATGAATGTGAAATGGCAGGGCCCAGTTTGGGCCCCTGAGAATTGGTGCAGTCACTAGCTTACTCTTTAAGGTATCTAGGGATTCTTGACAGTTTTCTGACCATATGAACTCAACATCTTTGTCTAAGAGGACAAATAAAAAAGAGGCTAGCTTGTTGAAATCTTTAATGAATCTCCTGTAATACCCAGCTAAGCCTAGGAAACTTCTGACATCTCTCACTTTTTGAGGAGGTGGGACCCTTTGGATGATGGCAACTTTGTTGGGGTCCACCTGCAGTCCTTGCTGAGATATTGCATGAATTAACAATGTCCCTTCAGTCATCAAAAATTCACATTTTTCCGGACTAAGGGATAGGTTCATCTCAATGCACTTGTCTAGAACTTTTCCTAGGTTAGATAAAGCTTCCTGAAAGTCAAAACCATAAGGAGTAAAGTCATCCATGTATATCTCTACTGCATCATGAACTAATTCAGAAAATATACTCAATACAACTCTTTGGAAAGTGGTTGGAGTGTTGCATAAACCAAAAGGAAGGACCCGATATGCAAAGGTACCCCAAGGACAAGTGAAAGTGGTCTTATCTTGGTCTTCCAGGCTGATTTGAATCTGATTGTACCCGCTAAACCCATCTAGGAAAGAGAAAAACTTTTTCCTTGCCAAACCGTCTGACACTTGATCTATGAAAGGTAAAGGAAAATGGTCCTTTTTAGTGGCTTTGTTCAATTCCCGATAGTCGACACAGATTCTCCACTTACCGTTTTTCTTTGGCACTAGCACCAAAGGAGAGACCCATTCACTGTCAGAGATGGGATAGATGAATCTTGCATCAAGCAATTTCTGCAATTCTTCCTTAACAATATCTTTAAGTGCTGGATTCATCCTCATTTGAGGCTGCCTGACTGGTTTGCAATCTTTCTTGATGTATATATGATGATTACATACTAAAGGGTGCACTCCCTTCATCTCCTTATAACTCCAGGTGAAGACATCTAGATGTTTTCTCAGTAGGCTGCACAGTTCCTTCTCCTGGGAAGTGGATAAGGATGGATTGATTTTCAAAGTTCTTTCTGGGCCAAACTCTATACTCTTAACACGAATAGAAGTAGGATCGGCCACACAGAGATCAATTGAGGGGTTGCGTTGGGCTTCTCTTACTATGTACTCTAATGGTGATACACTAGGAGGTTGATTCTGAATCAAATTTTTGATCATATCATCCTCATCTTGTGGTTTCCCCACCATGGCGGTTTCTAATGCACAAAGCGGTGCAGAATAAACTTCATACTCATCTTCCTCCTCCAACCAGAGAGGTAGATCATGTTCTAGCAAGGGTTGGGTAGGAGGATATATGATTAACTGCTTGGACATGTCCGTTCTTTATGGTCATGTTCCCAGCCCAACAACTGATGTAGGCATCAGCTGTAGCCAACCAAGGTCTTCCCAGAATGAGAGGATACCCAGTGAACTTTGCCTTTGGCTGGAGAACTAAGAAATCAACAGGGTACTCCCAAGAATCAACGGAGACCATCACATCTTCCACAAACCCTTCAGGGGTCACGGTGGAGCGGTCTACTAGCTGTAGCACTGTTGTGGTCTTCCTCAAGGAGTCCTGGAGGTTAAGTTTGAGCATTGTGTCCTTTGTCGTCACATTAATGGCAACTCCCAGATCGATCAAGGTATGTGGGATCATGGTGCCATTGATTTGGACATCAACGACTGGGCTTTCGAGGTTTAGACATTTTTGACAAATTATCTACCCTAACATCAGGTCGAACAATTGTCCTATGACATTGATGGTTGGGGCATCTCTATTGCGCCTTCCAAGATGCCTAAAGAAGTTGTCTTTGATCAAGCTATTGTAGATAAGTACATCTTTTATGGCTTGGAGAAGTGGTAGCTTCACACATAAATGTTTCAATTCTCCCAGGATTTCAGTTTCTTCTGAGGTAGGCTGGACTATCATGGATAGTCTCTCAGGAAAGGGTGGAATTGCTTTAAGTTCACTTTCCTCTTTATCTTCCTCAACCTCCCTGGGTGGAGGCTAGCTATCTGGGAGAACTTTCCCAGATCACAAGTTAATTTCTTGAATCTCCACAGCATAAGTTAGGCATAATGGTTCCCCATTATACACTTGTTCAGCCTGTCTGTTGTTCAGGTTCGGATTTGGCTGGGCAGGCATTTGGGGTTTCCTTGGTGCAACAGGAGGTAACAGTTGTGGTTGGGCAAGTGGTGGAGGCAAAAGAGGGGGAAGAGAGTTGGATTGGGGCCTCCACCCCTGATGAGATGCATTCCACTGAGACTGCGACTAAGCATAGGATTGAAATGAATGGGTGGTTGGTTGGGCATGATATTGAGATGTGAAGGACCAAGGAGGTGGTGTGGACCAGGAAGGATGAGCAGAGGGACCCCAAGAAGGTATAGAGGGCACTTGGTTGGGGTTGTAGTATGCCTGAGATGTCCCTTGCATCCCCTGCTGGTATGGTCTAGGTCCATGCGACCCTTTTTGGTTTATGTAATAGAGCTGTTTAGTGACTCCCTCAACCCCTTGATATATAACTTTAAGTCTAGGCAAGGAAGGGCACTTATCTATAGAATGATTTTCTTCACAGACTGAACAAACCTCTGTAGAGTTTAATGGGCATTCATTCCTAGGATGCCTCCTGGTGCATCTAGGGAAAAAAATGGCCAAAGCCCTCTCTTCTTCCTCTTGTTTCCTTTTGATATGTAAGGTATCCATCTGCATGGAAAGAATGTGCAACATCTCACTCTTGAAGTCGTACAACATGTTTCCAATTTCTCCTTTAATGGATGAGTTAGAGGAAGAGGTACTGGATATGGGTTGACTCCCCCTACCTTTCTTTCTGGGTGCTCTAGAATGGTTTCTAAAAACAATCTTTATGTCCTCATAGGATAGTTGGTAGATGTCTCCCTCGGCCAGTAGATGGAGAGTGTCTAAAATATCTTCCCGAATTCCCCTTAGCAGGACCAGCTTCAGAGACTCAGGGTCAAGTGTACACCCGGCCCTTTTGTAACTGAGCTGGAACCTCACTTCATAGTCTTCCAGGGACTCATCACTTCCTATGGTCATTCAGAAAAGTTATTCTTTAGTATCTTTTGACCTACAATAGTCTCGATACTTGTTGTTAAAGACTTGCTACATCTAATTCCAAGTTGTGATGTTATTGCCAGGTAATCCCATGAACCAGCACAGTGTTGCATCCTTGAGAGTAGAAGGAAACAATTTTAACTTTTACTCATCTTCTGTATAATCATAAGTTCGACAGATGACCTAAAACTCGAACAAGAAGGTGTCAGGATCTTCTGTAGTTAGACCATGGAAATTAGGTAGGGCGGAAGGGATTATATTCTTTATTTTGGTGTCCCCATTGGTCTCTCGAATGGGAAAGATACCCTCTATTCTCTCTCCATTCCCCCTAGCATTTTTGTTTTCGGCCATTAGCTCCAGAGGAATGTTTTCTTCTTCTTCTTCCCCTATAGGTTCTTCAAATATGTCTGGTTGTTCACCTAAGGGTTCTTCTTGATCACAACCACCGAAGAAGAGAGAGGGTTGGCTGTGTGAAGCAGTGGGGGAATTGGGAAAATTTTTTCCTAAGTTATCTCTATTCCTACAAGGCATGAAATGAAATATTTTTGGTTGTTTTTTGTTTCTTTTTCCCCATACTGATAATACCTGCAAAACTGAAATTGATTGAACAAAACAAATTACAACTAACTGAAATGAACTTGCTGAAATCAAATTTGTAGAATTGAAGAGGAAAGCAAGGAAATGCAGAACTTGAAGGAAAAGAAATGACTAGTCTACTCTTGCTGAAATGAAATTTGCAGAATTGAAAAGGAAAGAAAGGAAATGTAGAACTGAAGGAAAAAAGGACTAGTCTACTTTTGCTGAAATAAACTATTAGCAGAATGTTGTAATAGAAAATAGAAAAAGTAATCACAGAATACTCTGACACTTCCCCGAAAACGATGCCAAAAAGTGGTGAGCACCAATATTGCATCAATAATGCTGCAACTCCTAAGCTGCCTACTTTACTCTTATCAATCTGGTAGTTTGTAACAAATTTGGAAGCGTCGGTGTTGTATTCACAAGTACTAGTTCTCACTGCAGGTTTTCACCTGGTCAGCCAGCGCAAGATCACTAGGAACTCAAGCCAACTTCTATGGATTCTAGAAGAAGCTCTATATGTAATGAGAGGAAAGAAAGATAGATGTTATTCTAACTGCAGAAAGGAGAAAGACTGAAATGTAAAGTAAACCTAGTGAACCCTAATTAACCAACTAATTCTACTTTTGTAGAAAGTGCTATAAAAACCATGAAAGGAATGCCATTACCTATTCAAGGAAGTAAAAAACATCTAATTATGCTATTTCTGGAAGTAAATAATCAAAAGACACATTTTTGGATTTTTATGTATTTTTATGTGAAATTGACATGCATGTAATTTATTGTGTGTGAATGTGGCAGCGAATAGGTGGTGTTGAAGGGCGGTTGTGGAACTTGAGAGGATATAGGATGGTGTGGATGGGCCCTAGGAGGTCTCAGGTGGCCTTTTGGAGGCTTTTCCCACACTCGGCCTTCAAAATAAATCCTACAGGAAAATCTATAGGAGGACACAGGAAATCTACAAGAGGAAAACAGGGAACCTACAGGAGGAGGCCGAGAGTAGTTTTCACTATTTTGAGGGTGTGAGAGTGGGTGAAAAAGTTGGATGAAGGTTGGAATGGGGTGTTAAGGTGCCTAAGGTCTACCATGAATCACCAAGAGAGAAGAAGATGATTGGGTTTGCTCAAGGAGAGAGGAAGAAGTTCTATGGAAAAATGCAAGAAACTAGGGCAAAATTGAGGTGAGATTTGGGAGACCTATAGGGCATGGATTAGATGGAGGGTGTGATTGCTGATACACTGGCCTACTACTTGAAGAGATATACTACAAATAAACAGACAATTAACCAAGGAAATCAAGCAACAAGTGAAATGAATGCATTTAGGAAAACAAATTTTTGCATAAAAATGGTTTAAACTATGATCTATGAAAGGAAATGTTGAGAAATGTTGTAGGAAAGGAAAGCATGAAAGAATACTACTGCAAATCAAGAAGTGAGCATGACGAAGAAGATCTAAAGCAAAGCAAAGCTGGACAATTAACCTACTAGAAAGCTGCAAACACTAGAAGTCCTATGAAGGAGGAAAATCTGTGTTTTTGGTGCAGCAAGAGGGTCTTCGCCTCAAATCATGGTCCCAAAGGGAGAAATAGAAGCCAAGGCGTTGTTGCTAGCCTTTTGAGTCTTTTCTTTATCGCTGCTTAACCTGCTACAGAAAGAAAAAATGGAAGCAAACTACCAAATCATCAAAAGCAACCAATTCTTAACCATAAGAAAAATACATCTAACAACAACCTAATCTACAAACGGAAATAAAACATACAAATACAAGTAAAGAGGAGCTTGGCTGCTTGGATTGGGCCCTAACCCAAGAACTTCAACCCTCTGAGATAACTCAGTGCTAGCTTAAAAAGGATTCCATCTTTATTATCAAAACAATAAGAAAATTACATGAAACTGTCACAAAATAATAAGCTCGAAGTTGGAGCAGAGTTTACATAAGAAAAAATCCAATGAAAATCTGACCTTGATGAGGCCCTGGGCCCCTCTACTTATAAAATGAAGCTCCCAACAGCTTCTTTAAAATCAGGGAGGCTTGGCTCCCAAAACTCGAGATAAGCATCAGTCGTCCTCCACTTGCTCCGCTGCCTTCTAGTGCATAATTCAGCTGCTTGTACTCTGAGATGAACGAAGGGGAATTCGAAGTGAGGAGTAATAAATGAGGGGGATTCCCTCCTATAAGTCCTCTCCTCTATCCACTTCGAGTTATTGCTGCCATTTGTCCATTGGATCCTTGACTTTGACCTCGAAAGTCATCAATAATCTGCATTAAATAAATGTTAGACCACATGGCACAATAACTAACTCAACTCACTCTATAAGCATAAATATAATCAGAAAATCATACAATAGGCTAAGACAATGGTTGATTTGACTAGGTTAGGAGGTAAAATGAGCCCATATAATAACCCATTTATGAGGCACATCAACAGACACAAGGAAACTTGTAGAACAATTTCCATAAGAAATGGTCCACATAACTGCAACAGTTCCATTTGAATATTAAGTGCAAGAACGACAACACCAATAACGTTGCAGCCTGCCTTAATTTACCGCCAATCATGGTGCTCACCATTGTGCTCAAATCTTGTGGACACAAGACTTTGGGGTGGGTGCATCTTTACAAGAGCGATCCAAAGTTCGACAACACATACCAGATGCTCTTGGAAGGCAAGAAAGTTCCCGATTTTCACCTCTAGGATGCACTACTATGCCACCTGGGACACCTCTGTGTTCCTTCAAGTGAGCATGCGAAGATGATTTGGGAGGCACACTATAGTCAGGTTGTTGGACATTTTGGAGCAGAGAAAACGATGGATGTGTTTCATAAGTGTTTTTATTGGCCAAACCTTCGACAAGGTGTTGGGAAGTACATCAAATCCCGCACTGCCTATGCCATTTCCAAATTTACCATCAAGAAGCAAGGCCTATATACTCCTCTGTCTTCTCTTAGTCGGCCTTGAGAATGTAGAATATCTGACTGTAGATTAACCTGAAAATGCAATATAACCAAAACAAAATACTATAATCTACTTCTACTGTCAATTTGCAGAATCTTAAAGATCGTGCTGAACAATATAACCAGAAGAAGAAGAATCAATGAAAAATACACAGAAGAATACTTCAAGGAAAGCCTCAGCTAAAAACCCCACTATCTGTATTATCATACAAGGTGGAAATACATCAGAATTATACAAAGCCTTAGCTCTCACAGCTAGCCAGCTCTCAGTACAATCCTCACAGATGCTCACAGGCAAACTTGGCTTCTCACAAAACCTTCTCCTCTACCCTCCAAGCTCCTATTTCCTTGCGTAGTTTCTCCTGGGTGATCCTCTTGTTACCAAGTGGAACACTGATCTCATACACTACTCTAACACACTGTCAGAACTGCACAATCATCAAGGAATGATTATTTCTGCATGCATGAGTTTTCTTTATAGGAAAACACATGCAACTGATAGTACATTGTCCTTGACGTTTAGTTCAACTGGGTCTTTCTGAGAATAGACATGCATGAGTTACTAATGAGGGAATATTCAGTTATTTGGAGTACACTAGTTGAGTGCATGCATGCATCAACTGACTGTGCATGCATACATCAACTGATTGATAACTCACAATTAGTTCCTCAAACAGTTTGGAACTAATTTAACTGTACTTAACTCAGTAAACTGAGCTAACTAATTACAACTCAAATATAACTCAATCTCATCTCCTTAATTAAGGGATATTCTCCTTAATTTAAGGGATAACTGTTGCATGACTTCAGAAAGACTTCTACCTTGAATTCCTCCAACTAATTAATCCATAATGAATTAATTAATTATTTTCAAGCAGCTGGTGAGACTAAATTCGAATTTTAATTCATAATTTTAATTCAATGACAAATTAAAATTGGAATATTCTTGTTGCCACATTTCAACACTCCCTCTCAACAAGAAATGGATTATCTACCACCCCGATCTTGTCTCTATGGAACTCAAATTTATACTTTGACAATGCCTTTGTCAAAATGTCAGCATCTTGCTCCTCTGTCGAAATATATTGCAACAACATGATCCTCCTCGCTACACAGTCTCTAAGATGATGATACCAAATGTCGATGTGCTTGGACCTATCATGAAATAATGGATCCTTAGAGAGTTTGATACAACTCTGATTATCACAATAGATCACAGTTGGATCCATCCTCTGATAAAACAAACCAACTAGGATTTCTGCATCCATATGGCCTTACATGCTGCATGACTTATAGCCATATATTCAGCCTCTGTCGAGCTGAGTGCAACCGACCTCTGTTTCCTGCTATACCAATAAACTTCCACTGACCCAAGGTTGGAAATCCCTCCTAATGTGCTATTCCGATCTGATGGACTCCCTGCCCAATCTACATCAGTGAAGCCCTGTAGCTTCACTCCCTCTATATGTATGTACCATAATCCATACCAAGATGTGCCTCTGAGGTATCTCAATACATGCTTTGTTTCCTTCCAAAACATCTTGGTAGGCTAAACTATGGCTTGACTCAGCTGGTTCATGGCATAGCACAAATCTGGTCGTGTGTTCACTAAGTACATTAGTGAACCCACAAGCTGCCTGTACACAGTAACCTCCACTACTTCTCCTGAAGTAGCATCCTCCTTCCTCCAGTTGTCAGCTAGAGGAGTCTGCATGGGCTTGCACTTCTCCATGTGGAATCGCTTGAGGATATCGTTGGCATACTTGCCCTGAGACACAAACAACTCCCCATCCTTCTTCCACACTTCCATGCCAAGGAAGTAGTGCATGAGACCCATGTCTTTCATCTCAAAATTTTCTTTCAAGGTCCTACTTGCAAGACATGATAAACTGATCATCACCTGTTAATATGAGATCATCAACATAAAGAACAATGATCAACTGCTTACCTTTCACCACGATGTTGTACAGGTTCGCATCTGCTTCACTCTTTGTGAAGCCCAACCCGGTGAAGTAGTTGTCTATCTTGGTGTACCAAGCAAGAGGTGCGTGCTTCAACCCGTACAATGCTTTCTTGAGTCGGCACACATGCGACTCACGATTGAAGGTCTCAAAACCTTCCGGCTACTCTATGTAAACCTTTTCCTCAATATTGCCATTGAGGAATGCAGTCTTCACATTCATCTGATGGATCTTCCAACCCATCTGTGTTGATAGTGTCAACATCAATCTGATATATGAGTACATTGCGACAGAAGCAAAAGTCTCATCATAGTCAATCCCCTCGACCTGTGAAAGCCACGGGTAACAAATATTGCCTTATGCTTCTCCACACTAACATCAGCAGCTTGCTTTACCTTGTAAATCTAACAGGAACTCACAACTGACTTGTTCTCCAATCTTGGAACCACGTCCCAAACACTATTACGAACTATGGAGTCATATTCCTCCACCATAGCATCAACCCAAATCGGCTGTTGCACTGCTTCCTCAAAGGAAGATGGCTCGGTCTCAACACATTCCCCAACAAGGGCCATGTATCCAGTGTACCTCTCAGGTGACCTCCTCTGTCTACGCTAATAATATGGTGCTCCCACATTCTCTCTCGCATCCTCCAACAATATGTCAGCTTCTCTTGTGCATTTCCATCCATCTCTAGAAGATTCTACTTGTGTGGATGTCTCCACTCCTGGAACCTCTGCATGCAGCTGCTCCGCATCAATTTGAGGGTCCTCCTCCTTAAGAACCAACAGTTTCTCCACAGCCTATAGTTGGATCTCCCTCTCAAGGGAAACTCACATGGCCTTCTCCTCATCAAACTTGAGATCTCTGTGAACCACTATCCTTCGACTGGTAGGCAAGTACACCCAATAGTTGTGAGGTGTATCAGTATACACCACAAGTATCCCCAACTCTGTTGTTGGCTCAAGCTTCTTCCATGCATCCTTTGTCACATGGCAATATACCGATGAGCCAAAGATCTTGAAGTGACCCACATTTGGTCTCTTACCGTAGAAAGCTTCATTTGTTGTCTTCATCCCAAGTATGTGACGTGGGCTTATATTCTGCAAATAGACTGTTGCGTTGCATGCCTCAGCCCACAAGTGAAGTGGTAGGCCTTGGTCATGCAGCATCGCCCGTGCTACCTCTACAATAGTTCCATTCTTCCTCTCAGCCACCCCATTTTTTTGTGGGTTATGATGTGCCGTCAACTCTCATTTAATTCCTTCTGCTACACAGAAGTCCTTAAACTCTTGAGAGACATATTCTCCACCGTTGTCGCTTCTCAAGGACTCGATCTTCTTCCCTAACTCTTTCTCGACCAAAGCTTTGAACTCACAAAACTTTGGGAAGGTTTGGTCCTTCTTCTGCATGAAATAAATCCAACATTTATGAGAAAATCATCAATGAAAATCACATAATACCCTTGCTTCATTGTGGATTCCATCAAGAATGGTCCACACAAATCAGTATGAACTTGCTCTAAGCTAGCCTCTGTTCGACTGTCTTGATCATGAAAGGAAGACTTGGTGTACTTTCCCAAGGTACAACCTTCACATGTGTCAATTTGCTCAAGTTTAACTTTGGGAAGTCCTGCAGATATCTGTTGCATTATCTTCAAGGCCCCATGATGCAAATGGCCCAACCACCTATGCCACAACTCAGCAATGTCTTAGCTTTGCACCAATTTTGCTTTCGTACTCAATGTTGCACAATCATCTCCCTCTAGTTTATAGAGATTCTTCACCCGAACCCCAATCCTCTTGGTCTGACCCATGGCTATGTGTCTTAGGAACGCCTTTCTTTTATTGAAGACAACATCGTAGCCTTTGTTCTCCAACATTGTGACCAATACCAAGTTCTTCTTTAGTTCAGGCACATACATCACATCTGTCAAGGTGAGAGGAGCTCCATGCTCCCTCTGAAAAGCAAACGTGCCCACTCCTGAAACACTATACCTTCCATCGTCACCCATCTCTATGTGCATCTTGAGGTCTTTCTCCTCCAAGGCACTGAATAAATTTTTATCATCGGTCATGTGGAATGAGGCTCCACTATCAAAATACCAGACACAACCCATCATCGATGACACCATGCATGCGATGAGGGTAAAGTCCATTTCGAACTAAGAGGCTAATGCCTCACCTTCCAATCCTTCCAAGGATCCCTTCTTGGACTTCTTCAATGGGAAATTAGTCGCATAATGTCCCATCTCATGACAATTAAATCATCTCACTTTAGACTTTTCAACCTTCTTCCCTCCATGAGAAGAATTCGATTTGGAATGGGAAGCCTTCCCCTTCCCTTTCCTTGCCTTACTTGCTAAGGCCAGATTTTCTTCATCATCATTCTTGGATGAAAAACCATCTTGTGTGCTCCTCCTGATCTCCTCCTGCATGAGATCCGACCACAGTCGTTCCCAATCCGGCAGTTTCTCCCTTCCATTCAAAAAGTCCTGGTAGCTATTCCAGCTCTTTGGAAGGCCAAGGTGAGGGAGGCTCACCATATCATCATCGGCAGTAGTTATTCCCACACTACTAAGCTCATCTCTGCAGGTGGTGAGCTTGTTCATATACGTGGAAATAGTGTCGCTCTTCTCCATCTTGATTCTTCGAAGCGTGTCCTTATGCGCCAATTTCCTCTGGTCGCTAATGTTCTAGTAGAGGTCCTTCAATGTATTTCACATTGAAAATGGAGTATCCTTCCCATGGAGACTCGAGACAATATGGTCTTAAACTCCCTCAAGGATGATCCATCTCACCTTTGCCGCACACTTCTTCCACTTAGCCAACTCTTGTGCATTAGTTGAAACTGGCTTTTGGATTTCTTGAGTAATGAATTCCTTCAAACAATTGTCTTCTAATACATCCTCCATGTGATCTTCCCATGCTATGTAATTCGAGCTACCTTCCAAGGCATACTCAAGTCTCAAGCCATTGAATGCCATTGCCCAACCTTGAAGTATGATAAGAATTCGATTTTGCACCTGCAACCCTGAACTTCAAACTTCGAATTCTCTTCTCCGTATACTGTTCATAGCTCTAATACCATGTAGAATTTCAGACTGTAGATTAACCTGATAATGCAATATAAGCAAAGCAAAATGCTATAATCTACTTCTACTGTCAATTTGTGGAAGCTTAAAGATCAAGATGAACAAATAACTAGAAGAAGAAGAATCAATGCACAATACACAGAAGAATACTTCGGGGAAAGCCTCGGTTAAAAACCCCACTATATATATTATCATACAAGGTGGAAATACATCAGAATTATACAAAGCCTTAGCTCTCACAGCTAGCCAGATCTCAGTACAATCCTCATAGATGCTCACAGGCAAACTTGGTTTCTCACAAAATCTTCTCCTTTGCCCTCCAAGTTCCTATTTCCTTGCGTAGTTTCTCCTGGGTGATCATTATGTTATCAAGTGGAACACTGATCTCACACACTGCTCTAACACACTGTCAAAACTGCATAATCCTCAAGGAATGATTCCTTCTGCATGCATGAGTTTTCTTTATAGGAAAACACATGCAACTGATAGTACATTGTCCTTGACGTTTAGTTCAACTGGGTCTTTCTGAGAATAGACATGCATGAGTTACTAATGAGGGAATATTCAGTTATCTGGAGTACACTAGTTGAGTGCATGCATGCATCAACTGATTGATAACTCACACTTAGTTCTTCAAACAGTTTGGAACTAATTTAACTGGACTTAACTCAGTACACTGAGCTAACTAATTACAACTCAAATATAACTCAATCTTATCTCCTTAATTAAGGGATAATCTCCTTAATTTAAGGGATAATTGTTGTATGACTTCAGAGAGACTTCTACCTTGAATTTCTCCAACTAATTAATTAATAATGAATTAATTAATTATTTTCAAGCAGCTAGTGAGACTAAATTCGAATTTTAATTCACAATTTTAATTCAAGGACAAATTAAAATTGGAATATTCTTGTTGCCACATTTCAACAAAGTACCCATCTCCATGGATTACATGTCAGGCCTTCCTTTTACTAAGCATGAAAATGACAATGTTTTCATGGTCGTTGACAGATTCTCTAAGATAGCCATTATCGCTGGCGGCCTGCAAGAAGAGTATTAAAAAATAAACCACTGCTAATCTCTTATTTTAATGAGTGTGGGTACTCTTGTATCTGTTTCTCGAAGGCAGTTCTTGGCTGCAAAACTGCACCGAGAAACCAACTCGACCAAACTTTAGGCTTAAGTTGGCCCTCGAACCAAAGGGGGCTCCCTCAAGTGTTATGAGACTTTTTTTTAACGTTGTTCATTGTCACTAGACAACAACCTATGAAGCACAATGGCCATATCTATTATTTTCTATAGATGGTTGTTGATGAGTATCCAATCTCTGCTAAGAAATAAAGCCCTCTCTTGCTGAAACTTGATCAAAGTGCTAATGTCCAGTCCCGAGAGAATAACATAACTTTAAAGAGTTTGGTAGAGGAATAGAAGATAATATATGGTAATTAAACATTCATACTTAATAATTAATCAACTAGATATAGTAGATTCATACAGAGTATTTTTACAACCAATCAAATATATATTCAAGAGATGACAGAAGACAACAATTAAATGATGCAGAGGAGTTGTTTTAAACAGACTGTTTATTTAGTTAGTCTCCATAATGATAATAAATTTACAGTGGGATATCTTGGATATTGATACTCAAACCTAGCCTTACCCTAGAACTTATGTTATCTTGAACATATGTAGAAACAAATTATGAAATCACAGGGAAAGACAAACATGAGAAATAATTTTTCTCATGAAACTAAAGCCATAATACTTCAATTAAAAACTCTGCAATATAAACCTTTACAAAAACGGAAAAGTTTTGGCATCAAAATCCAACCCTTTTACATTCAATATAAAACAATATATAGAACATTACATCAACAAACTGTTTCTAACTTTTAGGAACAAAAAACTAAGTTCTAGGAGTCAAAATCAATAAAAATCTCCAAAAATAAACCAAATCTGGAACATGCTGCGATGTGTCTGGAATCTTGGAGTTTCTGGAGTCAAATTTTCTTTTAATTTGGAATTAATAAAAAATTATCTTCCTAGAAATCAGGATCATGCCTTTTTTTTTTTGTACAGCTGATCCGAATGCCAAAAATATGCTCAACTGATTTCCACTTATGTTCTTCGAATACAAGGATGTTGCCTTCAAATCTTAAAACAGTGACTTGAATTTTCCACCTGTTGACTGAAATGTTTGCTTCAAATCTGGGCTGTGTTCCTTATTCACTGATTCTCTGCCTCTAAATGTTGAAATAAATTCCCGCTAACAACTGGAGATTTCACTTGAAATCTAAATATATCCAGCTGCTGAATTTGTGCCTTGATTTATTTAATCTAATTTTCCAAACTTCTTAGGCTGAAGTCTATGTTTCCCATAGCTTGATAGAAAATATTTGCACTGAATTAAATGATGTGTGACTTCTTCAACACTTGTTGTTGTTTCATTTTTCTGAGAATGACTTTCTTTGCAAATGCATAGGGTATCTATGGTGCATAAATACCTCTTTATGAAAATATTTCAAATATCCTTAAACATGTCTCTTGCTGACATTAAAAGTGGCTTTCCTTTGTAACCTTATTGTCTCTTGCTGACATTAAAAGTGGCTTTCCTTTGTAACCTTATTCGCCTCCAGAGATCTTAGTTATTTTCACTGATGGACTCTATATTATTTACAAATGATATCCACATCCACATCAGAAAGTCGATTTGAGTTCAAATAAGAAATAGCTCCAAGGACCAAGAAACGAGAAACAAGGATAGAAACTAGGATCCCATGGCTTAATCTTAGCCAAGATGCTAAAGCATCCAAAATATGTATATGAAGCTCTTTGAATTTCAAACAATAAACCATCAAACCAAAAGTAACATTCCGCAATATTATAATATACAATTCTATCATAGAATGGAAAAGGTTTATTTATCAGCACCTCAAGAGTATAATTTGGTTTACCAAAAATTTCATTGATTTTTTTGGTTGAAGAATATTTTTGTACTTGCATTTCCTGCACATTTACTGTTGAATTGATATAATTTTTTTATAAACCCCGTCTTTCTCTTCACTGAGTTTATTCCATAAATATCTGATCATTTTTCTGATCTTTCTTCTTCGAATCTGTATGAGTTGTCCACTAAAAGTATGCTAACCTGATTTTGATAAGGAATGAACCATTGACTGCTAGATGCTTGGAATGTACCTGAAAATAAGAGTATCCGATCCTTAATTGCTTGCATAGAAATTTGGAGATGATCTTTGCCCAAGATATTTCAACCACTGCTTCATCATGTGAATTAATGTTTTTCCATATACTAGACTTGAGCATAAAACTCTTAGTGGCATTGCTCCCCATAATGCAACCTTTTGGAATAACTATACCTTCCTAATTATAACTATTATTTCCATTAGGCTCATAATCTTTATTGTATAATGAAATTACATATGGAATTTCCTTTACATCCTGTATTTCATTCAAATATTTATGATTTACCATGATTTCCAGAGCTTTAGCAACTACTTTTGCTGACCTTATTTTCTTTCCAGGTTCTTTCAAACAAATTTATTTAAAATAACAGCTTTAGATCTTAAACTTTTTCAGCTTTCACAAGCTGCCAAAAAGATGAAACGTTGTAGAATCAAGCTAGAATGGAATCCATATGATGATACAATCATGTTCTTTGCCATTTCATTTCCAGGCTATGCTATTTTGAAATCTCTGTCCTACCCTCTCAATTAACTCACAATTGGGCAAAAATTCCCGCTTGGCACCTAATTGACGTCATTCTATAAAAAAAAAAAAAAAAATTCTATATTTTGGATTTTCAAAATTCCTCTCCATTTGCTCAGAAACTATGCCCGAATTTCACTTACTCGAAGCCACTATGAATGCTAATTTCAAACATACACAAAGACAACAACACCTATTTGGTGTTGTTGTCTTTCAATAAGGCACTCCGAATATGTATATCCCTAATACTGCTTCAAATGTGATGGAATATGTCCCATGCTGCCTGCTTTTTGAGACTTGTTTGAACATTTGCCCTCAGATGCTTCTCAAACATCCTGGAAAGTGGCTTCATATGCCACCATTATGTATCTTATGATGGCTTTTATATTGTCTTAATATAACACATTTCTGCTTTTTTTTCTGAAAAGAAAAAAAAGCCTATTCACCACACATTTATTTGTCCACTAGAAAATTTCAGCAATTGCAAATCCTAAAATTACTTCCAAGCTCATCATAATAGAATTCTATATAATTTTCTCTGAGGTCACTTTCAATATTCAGATATATGTGGAAGCCCTTCTTAATCTGCTATAAAAACAACGACAAAATGCCCTCAAGAAAATGGACCTGCTTAAAAAACAAACGCTGTAGAAATAGTTGTTAATCAATAATTATTTAGCTACAATTTACATTATTACCATATGTTGATCTTCATAATTCCCATATTCTCCACGGATCTTGATGGAACTTGCTTCAAAAACATTTCAAAAATTTCCAAGAAATTGCCACAGATTGATCAGCACATTCCTTTCAATGTTGTGTTATGCATCTACTTCATTATTCGAAATGTACCAATCCATAAACGCACAACTGTAACTCTTGTGTTGACCTCGTCGATATCGTTGAAACGATGAGTTGGATTTCGGGAGGGGTGGCTGGTTGTAAACATATTTCACAAGGAGTTCCCCGTAAACACTACCACGTGCTCCAAGTGGTTTTAGAAAACTAGGAATTGCGGACCCCCTCCCCCTTCTTTGTTAAAGCTTGAAAACCTGGGGGGTCCACAACGGAACAAAAACCATTGATTTTAAAGCGCTCATCTTCGTCATTAAAAACTGCTCGGGAATTATCCTTTTCCTCTCATCATTTTTATATTTGTGGGAATGGGATATATATCCCACATGGTCCTGGCGAAAGACTTAGTTTATACTGATCAACACCTTAAATCTCATTGGTGGTGCACTCCTTATACTTCCCATGGCCTGACGTAGCTTAGCGCTTATGCATTCGATTTGTCTTGGTATGATGAATTGGGTTGATGAGCTTCGAACTTGGTGGATTTTAAGGATACTTACGCATTTGGTGGATTTTATTTACAATTCATCACAAATTCATTTACAATTTCTTGTGTCTTGGTATGATGAATTGGGTTGATGAGCTTCGACCTTGGTGGATTTTAAGGATATTTACGAATTTGGTGGATTTTATTTACAATTCATCACAAATTCATTTACAACTTCTTGTGTCTTGGTATGATGAATTGGGTTGATGAGCTTCAACCTTGGTAGATTTTAAGGATATTTACGAATTTGGTGGATTTTATTTACAATTCATCACAAATTCATTTACAATTTCTTGTGATGAATTGGGTTAATGAGCTTTTTCTTGTGATGAATTGGGTTGATGAGCTTCGACCTTGGTGGATTTTAAGGATATTTACGAATTTGGTGGATTTTAAGGATATTTATGGCATTACATAAGGATTTTAATGATATTTACGGCATGACATAAAAATTGGAGATTGGGCCATGTGGTGAACTAAAATTCTAAATGCAGACACAAACAATTCATTTACAATTCCTTTAGTCCTGATAGTGGGTCTAGCGACAAACAAGACATTCCATGGGCTATGTGGTGAACTAAAATTCTAAATGCAGACACAAATAATTTTTCTATCCTCGATAGCGGGTTTAGCCACAAACAAGACATTCTATGGAAGATTTCCTTAGGTTAAAAACCAATTAAAAGGGCCTACCTCTTAGTATGCTTATCCCGTTTGATTTCCTTAGGTTATAACCAATTAAGAAGGCCTACCTCTTAGTACGCTTATCCCGTTTGGTGATGACCTTGTTTGTTTGCTCTAACTATCTCCCATTTCCTTCTTTGAACACCTAAAACAAGTAAACAACAACCGTGATAATAGACAAATTGTATTCAAACTACTTAAAAAGTCAAGAAACATTAAGCCATAAACATGTGAGATGACATATTATGTAGGAAATCAATCGATAGATGCATATATATTAAATCAAGAAGAGATTCCAACCGTTGTCTTGACATTGTTGTTTTCCTCTAACAAATCTGGGTTCCCACACACTTCCGTTAGCATTCCATGATGGCCTTAACAATGGTAGTTTTAAGGCTCTTCCCTTTAGTCTTCACACTAAACCAAATTCACACTTCTCCCTCACACACAACTAGAGAGCTACAACTATGAATAACTTGCTAATTACTCTACAATCAAAACTTTAACCAAAGCCTAATTTGAACTAAAAGCTAACACTAGCTTGTGCTTGAGAAAATTGGAGGTTTATATAGCATGGACGGAAGGGAGATGGTTCCTCTTCTCATGGGAGAAGGTATTATCTCTTGAGGTAGTTCCATCTTAATAGGAGAAAAGAGCCCAGACTAACCTCCTCGACTCCATTCGGCTCAACCATTTACCAGACTTCCATTACGAAGCTTCTAGAGATGGAAGCTTCAACTCCTTATTTAAAAAACTTTCCAAAAGATGATCGTCGTGACTAGAACAAGGCTTAGTCGCTCTGGTCAATGCTAGCGACAATTGTAATCCCTGCATATCGGCACAAGGAGGACACGGGTCATTAACAGTGATCTTGTAAACTGGGAAAAACATAAGATTTTTGGCAAATGATTCAAAAGGGAATTGTTCTATTCATGAAGAGGGACATAATGGGAGTTTTTTCATGAAGGGGGAGCATGTAGGGTTCACTGTAGAGGTTCTCCAAGATCATGGAACGGGGAGTACAAGGACAATGACAAAATGTTGTGTAACAGATGCCCCCCTAAAGTGTGAAGGCCGAACTAGAGTGAAAGGTGAAATACTTTATGAACCAGCGTGGGGAACTGAAGTCTGTCTTCGGAAAACCTATAAGCAAGTACAAATACATATACATAACTGAAAACTCTGTCAAATGATACATGAATCGTGGTATGGATGCATCCATCCAAAGAATGATCATGCAAATGGATCCAATCACGGGCGCAGCCATCCAATAAAGAGGATCATATTAAAATCAAGGTATCGTCACAGACATCCAATAATGAGAAGGATCACATATGACAATTCATGGTATGGTCGCAGCCACCCATTTGAAAGAGACATTTATATCAACATAATCATGTCACACCGCCTTGCAACTTGGACTTGTGTAAGCTGAGCCCAGGGTCTTTCACTCCAACACAACCCGATCAAAGTAAAAATCCAACATGTGAATATATGTGTTGACATCGAACATGCTAGAAAATCGCTTGATTACCAGCCGATGATGTAAACTGTTAACAAGCGCGAGAGAAACCACCAATAATGACAATGGTCCCCAAGGTACTATCAGCACAATTCATGGAATGTGAATAAAGGAACTGAAGTCGAACACTCGTGAAATCATCCGATCGAAGCTAATGATGTGAACTTGTCGTCGAGTGCGAAGAACTTTCCATTAGGGCATGCAAGCTTTAAGGTACTGGAAGGAAGTCTCTCTGTCCACTTCCTACATAATGAGGTGAAGGCGACAGGAAGTGACCGTGTCAAAGGAGGGCCATAATGTATCCCACATCAAAGACACGAGACAAAGGGATGCAAAATGATTTTGGATGATACAGAGAATCAGCAGTAAGTGTAACTGCAGAAGGACAACTCTTGAACATATCGGTGACACGACTAGAAGTTTGGCAGCTTTTGGATCCATAGGATCGGTGTTCATAATCCACATAGTCCATTTTCGTGCATTTGTGTCTCTCAAGCCCGAAAAGGTAGAAAACGATACTTGATAGAACCGCTTGACCATTTCAGTCAAGGAGTACCTTTTTCGTAAATAGTGCATCCTAGCCTGAAAAAAGGTAAATGTATAATGGGCGCACGATGTTTCGCATCCGTTAACAAGTTCGAAATGACAAGAGCTTGATAATATTTTGTCTTTAAAGGGTTGGAAAAGAGATTGAAATCGGACCCCCCATTTTATTCTCTTTTACGAGTCAAAAGGGAAAAATATTTGGCAATCTTTTCATTTGAGTTTTACGAGTCGAGAAAAGAGCTGAAATGTGACTCGGCACCATCGTCGAACATCCATCACCTGTTGCTAGGCAAAAATGTAAAATGCATTATCCAATTCTTGAGACAAATATAGGTCAAAAGCACTTAAAAACCTTAATATTTCATGAAAAACTAAATAAAAGGAGGGGAAAGTAAATATTTTTTAGCATTTACCTTTTTACCTTGTTATGAAAAACTTTTTACCCACTTTTGCCCTAATTTTTCCGGAGCATTTTGCGGGAGATCCAGGAGGTCATTCGCCGAGCCGTCAGTTGCAGGTAAGAGCCAAGTCCTTAAGCTCCATTTCCATACTGTTTATTCTTGTTTTTATCCATTTTTTGGATTTTTGAGGGAGGTTTTGGCAAAAAAAAATCGCCCTCGGTCGGTTCAATTTCCAGGCACAGAATCGCACTAGCCGAGGGTTGCTAAAATGACCAACCATCTATCAATGTAGATGCTGGACCAGAGCGTCCTGCCGAGATGTCCCCGATAGCCAGGCGTGTCGCTCACCAGTTTGATGTCGCTCCTTATTAGGAAGGAAGTGACAACGAGGAGGAGATCGCGAGGAATCTTGAGGGGTTGACTCGTGGTATCCTAGAGTATGCCTAGGTGGGAGACATCCCACGCTAGTACCAGAGGCATATAGTAGGGGTTTCAAATCAGATCCGCCGATTGCAGACTCGTGTATCATGAGAAGTTTCATATTACCATGATCACCATGCTGATTGGCTCCTAGGTCCAGCATTTACATTTTTGAGGCTTGTGTGCCACAAATATATGAGACCTCTGAGCCATAGATGTTATTTGAACACGCATATTATTTTTTGGGGTTTTGATGTATCAAACACTATCACCATATATATATATATGTGTGTGTGTGTTTGTGTGTGTTGTATTTTCTTGCTTATTATGGTACAAATGATTTGTTTTAGCTTTTCACATGTTTCGTAAATGTCCCAACACATAATTAGCTAATGCATTTTGTCAATGTATTCATGTGTCTGGGAATATGATGATATGTAATGTAATCGAAATTTATTTCCAGTAATATGAATACGTAGATACATTCTCAATATATGAGGGTTTCTAACGGAATATTTCCCGTTGAGTTGAAGGACAACACGCTGTGAATCCAGGTTGACAACCAATTCTCGAATGTCAAGAGAAATGGCCTCTGACAACAATTCGATAACTGTGTTGTATTCAGTGATGTTATTAGTTGTGTGACCTAAAAAAATATCTTGATGATCAATCAACTCACCATGAGGGCCATAAATGGCCCATGCCACAGAGGATAGATTCTGGGTACAACGGCAAGCACCATCAGCGAAAACGATGTGAGGAGTCACAAATATCTGCAAAGCAGAGAAAAACATAGTAAACAGGAAAGTTTTTTGAGCACTAACACACCAAACCACACTGCACAAAAATGAATGACTCACTAATGTACGCAAGTAACCATGCAAGATGATCTAAGCATAGTAATTTTTGAGATAAAGCCCATTGCGGGGCTTGTCTAAAGGATTTCCTTCATAATCAATTAGCTCATAGGCCCATTTTTGCAACACTCGTTTAACAACTTAGGGCCCATCCCACATGGGTTCGAACTTGCCTACCCCCAACTTATCATTAGCTTGATCATATAGTAAAACCAAGTCATCCTCAGAGAACGCGTGAAGGGAGACTGACCGATCGAAATGGGACTTGACTTGCTTATTTTGTGCTTCTATGACCAAAGCAGTGAGACGACAAGTCTCATCCAGCCGTTCTAAATACAAGAGGTGTTCTTATTGAGGTGAGGTTTCAGGGAGAAGTTCGACAGCTAGCTTGAGTGAAGGAATTTTGCATTCAATCAGTAACATTTCTTCCAGACCATAGACTAGCTGGAATGGTGTGAAACCAGTTCCGTCCTTGGTCGAGGTTTAGTAAGCCCACAGAGCTGAAAAGAGCATGAGATGCCAATTTGACTTATGCATCCCAATAGTACATTGAAGCATTATAACCAAAACTTTGTTCACAGCTTCAACTTAACCATTGGCCTGAGGGTAATACGAGGTTGAGCCATCATGCAATCTCGGAAATGGGAGCCATGGTTGGTGACAATGGCTTGAGGTACGCCGAACCTGGAAATAACATGATTGAATAGAAATTGAGTCACTGTTTAACTGTCTGTAGAGTATGTAGGCATCGCTTCAGCCCATTTGGTGAAATAATCCACAACAACGATAATATAACCATGCCCCCTGGTCGAATGAGGGTTACATGTTATATAGTCAATGCCCCATTTGGCAAAAGGACCAACGGCAATGATGTGGTGTAGTTGAGCGAGCAGGGCACGCATCTTGCATTGGTAAAGTTGGCATTCATGACACTTGCAAACGGCAAGGATGCAATCCTTAAAGATGGATGGCCAGAAATAACCAGCGCGAAGGATTTTTTGAGTAGTAGCATAGCCAGACATATGACTGCCACATGCCCTAGAATGAAAGTCATTGAGAACTCTCTCAGCCTCCTCGAGAGTAAGACATCAACGAAGAACTAAATCGACACCAACACGGTATAAAGTATCTCCAATAATACGTTAAGGTTGGGAGTGATGCCGACTATGTCAGTGATCATCCTTAGTCAATGCGGACGAGAATGTGGACGTCTTGAGATACACGATGATATCACCGTACCACAAGTCAAGGGTGTTTATCAGGAAAAGAGTCTTGTCTGGGAGCTGCTCATTTGCACCAGCGGGGAGAGACGTAGAAGGATGGGAGCAAATAAACTCGACAAAAACTAGTGATTTCTTAGATTTTGTAGTAGTAAACACCAAATCGAATTCTTGAAGGATGAAAATCCATTTAGAATACTTGCCCCCCAGCAGTTGATGAGTCAGGATGTACGTCATGGGGTTGCATTCAGAAATCACAGTAGTAGTGTGTAAGAGAATGTAGTGCCGAAAGCACTGAACAACCTGTACGATAGCCAAAGCCAACTTCTCGACATGAGCATAACGCGTTTCGGTGTCGAGGAGATTGTGACTGAGGTAGTAAATAACATGTTCATTGCCTTCATCATCATCTTGTACCAACACCATAGCAATGGTACTAGAGGCTGCAGCTAGATAAAGGAAGTAATCGTGATGATAATCCGGGGGATGCAGCAAAGGAGAATTTATGAGGACAACCTTAAGGTCATCGAAAGACTTTTGGGAAATCTCATCCCAAACAAAGGTGTTCCTTGCTTGATCAATCGGGTAGACCTCGAAGCTAGCTCAGTATAATTGGGTACAAAATGATGGAGGAAATTTTGTTTTCCCTGCAGGCTCTGCAGTTGGTGCAACGAAGATGGAGGGGGTAAATTAACAATGGCCTCAACTTTAAGCGAATCAAGGTGAATGCGTTCCTTAGAGACAATAAATCCGAGGAGTTGTCCGGATTCGACGCAGAAAAGACATATATGTAGATTCAACTGAATGTTGTATTGTCTTGGACAATCGCTCGGGATTTTGGATGGAATCGGAGGCCAGTATGGCGAATGAAGAATTGGATCATTCGTGAGTTGAGACACATTTGACAACTCTGGTGTAGCCAAGAACGATAATTGAGTATTGAAAGGCATTGGAGGTCGATAAGCGGGTCCAACTGGAGGAGGCCATCCTTGTTGGTAAGGATTTTGTCCCCATAGTGGAGGGTTTTGGCCATATGGCATTTGATTTTTCCCCCACTGTAGGTTACCTTGGCCGTAGAGAGGATTTTGACCTTAAAAGCCTTGAAACTATTGGTCATAGGTTTCTCATAAGCAACATACAGGTTAAAATTTTGTTGAGCCTGTTGACCATGGACATATGGATATTGCACCTGTTGTCCCTGAACAAGAGGATTTTGGACCTGTTATCCTTGGACTTAAAGATTATGCACTTGTTGTCCTTGGACATAGGGATTTTGGACCTCTTACCCTTGAACAAAAGGATTCGGAACATGTTGCCCTTGGACATTAGGATTTTGGGTCTGCTGCTACACAACTTGACCCTAACCTTGTCCTTGCAAGGGTTGACCCTATTGATATGTATATAAGGGTTGGTACTACCCGGGTTGGCTCTGTTGTTGCAAGGATTGACCTTATGGTTGTAAAGGATGTCCTTACGGTTGTAGAGGTTTGTCGTGCGAAGACATAGGCTGGGAGGTTTGTAGAGCATATTGCATCTACGACTGCATGGTTTGTTGCAACTGTTGCGAGGGTTGCCCCTACAGTTGTTGCAGTTGTTCTTGCTGCGACATCATTTTCCCCTGCTACTACGCGGACGACCCTTGCTACAACAAAGGTTTCCCTTGTTGTTGCAGAGGCTGTCCTTGTGGCTGCAAGGGTACTAGAACAGTTCTCGGATTAAGACCTTGGAAATTTCCGAACTAGATCTGGCCATAGCCACCAGGAAAAGTGGATGGACCAGGCTGAACATACTGTCTAGGCTAAAGGACGTAAGGTAGATTGACCATTCCTTGGGAACCATATGGAACATAAGGAGCTTGGTACTAAACCTGAGCCTCATAAGGCAGCTAATACTGGAAATTGCTTGACTGAGACGGACCAACGAGATTTTGGACCTGTTGGTACTAGATATTTCTCGATCCAGCAGGACTAGCAGGGTTTTGAATAACACTAGAAGAAGGCTGGTTCATCCCAACCATGGGAGCCTGTGAACTACTCACATTGGTTATGCCTAACACCACAGAAACAATTAGATTCTGCTCCCAAGGCGGTGGCACAACATGTCCACTTACTGGAGGGGTCAAAGAACTGACAACATGTCTCGACACTGTCAGTTGAACCGGACGAGTGACTTGGATGGATGAGACAAGAGGGTTCAGAATGGTGGGTTGCACCGGGACTAAGGTAACTGCAAAAAACATCATCTGTTGGGAGGTTAAGTTCTCAATGAACAGACCTATGGTAGGGATAACGTCAGACGCCCAAACAGGGTTGTGATAAAGTGGTGAGGCACTAGGTGTACTTGAGACCAACTGTGCTAAAGTCACATAATTAGGTGGAAAATCCCGATACACACTAATGGGAATGCTCTTCGTGTAGGGGAAACCTTTAGGAGGAAATTGATGTTCTTCCTCTTTGATACTGTGAGGAGTAGAAACTTCTGATTGATCCGGAGAGGTAACTGGAGCTTTGCCTTCGGGTTCCATAGCTGGGAACAAGCGATGACGAACAACCGAAGATGTACGAGAGGATAATTCCAAAGGAACACCCGACTGATCGTACAGATTGTACGGATGCTGCAGTGATATCACAACAGGATCGAACAAAGGATTCAGAGGATATATAACCAGTCCAAGCTGACCTTCAGTAGTCAGCGAACTCTTAGGAGTCTGGACAGGATTGTCCGGAGATTCCAGGCCAATATTAGAAGGTGACCCAGTGTCTAAAGTAGGTGGAGGACGAGATGAAAAAGGTTGAACACTCAGAACGATTCCAAGTTCAACACCTTGGTCCTCGAGTGACTGGTAATTAAGGAAAAGGCTCCTCAGATAATCTTTCAGACGAAGGAGAGGAGGAGGAACTAGGTGAACCAGATGGTTCAACCACGATGACCTCATCTTAGTTATCATGAAAAGAGAGATAAATTTCAAGTCTTTAAAATGTACTTTAAGGAAAACTCACGATATGGTCTAGAAAAGACTAACAGGATGTTATAAGGTCGTGGGCAACAATTTTTTAAGACGCATAAATAAATTGGTGTTCTTTCATGTTTTAATAGTCGAGAAAGAAGCAAAGATGACTCTATCACTTTCGATTGGAAACGAGCTCAAAAGGACAAGCGCTCGAATGATCTTTTAAGTTTAATGAATCAAAAAGATCAAATGACTACTCTAGATGATCTAGGTAAAAAGGATTACCAGGCAACTGTGAACTGCAAAATACCTCTCGGCGAACCAAGAAGTACAGGCAGACAATCTCCCCGAATCTTGTGTTTGGTGTATCATGTTTGCAAGGCGGAAGACTCGGCTTCCTATGGATAAAGGATTGCAACCTAGAGGGGTCTCCCATTATATACTCGACGGTACGGGGAGCACAAGTCTGTACTAGTGTTGTCTAGTGCCGAAGCTAACGATAGCTACTAGGTTTAAAGATGTTGTAACCCGTCTCTAGCCTAGACCTTCTAGATGTGATCATTAGGTTTCAAATGCACCTTAAGTTAATTGAGTTCATTTTAAAGTTTAGCTTGAATTATGTCTCAGTTTTCAGGCCTTAGCGATGTGACTCGAAAAGTCCTAAATGCAGCTAAATGAGACAAGACCCTTTCAATTCGATGAATTGTCTACACTAGAGAGGGTAGAAAACACAATCAAATGCAAACAACCAAGCAACCGAAAGAAAAATGATTTTTCACTACTTCACTTTTTGAAGAAATAAATTAATGAAAAATTCATTCCAATTCCTAGTTTCCTAACAAATACACTCCAAACAGTCCTTTCAAAAGTAAAGAGAATTCTTTTTGCTTTTCAAATGCGAATGAAATCCTAGTATTCAATGATGCTTACTAATGTAACATATTGACACAACAGACTAGAATTATGTACTTTTCATGAAATGACAATGAATTTCTCATAAAACACTTCAATGAAAAATTTTCAAGACAATAGATTCTCAAGCAAATGAAAAACACAAAAAGAGAATCTCTTTCAAACTAATGATGCAATGACTCTACCAAAAACAAGACAAACAATGTGATCTATGCCGGAAAAGAGACGTTTAGACAAGAAAACGAAACTTTTCAAACTTGTGTAATGGAGACCAAAGAAATAAGAGGACTATAAATGAAATGCAAGGAGTAAATGCACCAACAACTTGACTCATTGAGTTCACAATTAGCTAAATGGATGACAACCTAGATGCTCTAGGGCCACAAACCATCCAACGAACCAAGAAATATTGCGAAAAGAAGACAAATCAACAAGCAAATAAACAAAGTGAAATGCAGCTTTCCAGTCAGGGAGAACACAATATAAACGAGCCATAAGGCAGAAATCAGGAGAGCAAGACACACTGGCCAGGATTTGGGGTGAACCCTAATCTTCACTTACAGGCATTGACACAACTGCCTAACTGACAACAAGCGCCAGAAGGGGGTCGGCGCGACTGTTTCTAAGCATATTGCATTGATCGGCGCGACTATTAGCGAAATAAGCACGCTGAGCGAGGATGCAAAGAAAAAAAAATTCAAAAGCTAGGACCAGACTTGCTACTGTGAATTTCAGACCCAGGGCAGTAAACAAAGCAAAGCAGACAGAACTAAAGGGAAATGGAAAAACTATAAAATTTCACACAAAACCATGAAATTTCAAGCAAGCAAACAGAAGGATTGGTTTCCCCAGTGGAGTCGCCAATTTGTGGTGAAGTAAAATTCTAAGTGCGGACACAAACAATTCCTTTAGCTGGATAGCGGGTCTAGCCACGAATAAGACATTCTATGGAATATTTCCTTAGGTAAGAACCAATTAAGAGGGCCTACCTCTTAGTATGCTTATCCCGTTTGGTGATGACCTTGCTCGCTCACTCTAGCTATATCTCGTTTCCTTCTTCGAACACATGAAACAAGTAAACAACAATAAACAACAACCGTGATAATAGACAAATTGTATTCAACCTACTTAACAAGTCAAGAAACATTAAGCCATAAACATGTGAGATGACATATTATGTAGGAAATCAATTGATAATTGCATATATATTAAATCAAGAAGAGATTACAACTGTTGGCTTGACGTTGTTGTTCTCCTCCGACAAATCCAGGTTCCCACACACTTTCGTTAGCATTCCATGATGGCCTCAGTAATGGTAGGTTTAAGGCTCTTCCCTTTAGTCTTCACACTAAACCAAATTCACAATTCTCCCTCACACACAACTAGAGAGGTACAACTATGAATAACTTGTTAATTACTCTACAATCAAAATTTTAACCAGAGCCTAATTTGAACTAAAAGCTAACACTAGCTTGTGCTTAGGAAAAATGGAGGTTTATATAGCATGGATGGAAGGGAGATGGTTCCTCTTCTCATGGGAGAAGGTCTTATCTCTTGAGGTAATTCCATCCTAATAGGAGAAAGGATCCCAAACTGACCTCAACTCCATCCGGCCCAACCATTTACCAGACTTCCGTTATGAAGCTTCTAGAGCTGGAAGTTTCGACTCCTTATTTAAATTTTTTTCCAAAAGAGGATCAACACGACTGGAACAAGGCTCAGTCACTTCGGTCGATGCTACGGATAGTTGTAATCCCTGCATATTGGCGTGAGGAGGACACGGGTCATTAGCGTCGGTCTTGTAACCTGGGAAAAACATAAGATTTTGGGAAATGATGCAAAAGGGAATTGTTCTACTCATGAAGAGGGACACAATGGGAGTTTCTTCACGAAGGGGAAGCATGTAGGGTTCACTGTAGAGGTCCTCCAGGATCATGGAACGGGGAGTACAAGGACAGTGACAAAATGTTGTGTAACAGGCCACCAAGCACAATATTTTTCATAATAAATTAACATTTTAAATCAAGTATTTTATAAAAAATAAAAATAATATTTTTTATAAAATTAAATTTATTTAAAAACTTAAATCAATATTAAAAATTAACCCAATAACTGATATAGGAACCATTCTTCCTAGAGAATTTGCATATGTCATAAAATTTAGCTATAAAATGAATTAGCAAAATTTATAAAATTTGTAGCCTATATCCCTAGGGAAAGAATACGCTACAACATTGGTTCCAACTGAAGACTGCTTCCCCCTGTGGGATGTAGAGAACCTGTAAATATGTGCCTTGAATCTGTCGAGCATAGAGTCATACCAAAAAAAAAATTAACCATCTAGACTTTTAAATCTACAACCCGTGACCTACAAATATGAAACCATACTGCCTGCATTAATTTAAAGACTAACTCACACTGAAATATGAAATTGAAAACTGCTCAATTGAAACAAATAACACTAAAAAATGCAACTAAAACCAAACTGAAACAACCGTTGAAGAAAAACTGCACATCAAATGCTATGAAAACAAACTTATCTATTCACAAACCACTACTTAACTAAGTTGAAATGTTACATTGTCAAGTGTAATCATGCTTCTAGTGTAACCATGTGAACATTGGATTAATTGAAAAATCACAGCTCAAAGGAAGAAAAATATGTTGCTCAATGGTGCCATCAGAGCAAGAGTTGCACTTTTCATTTTGAACTAGTGGAATCACCATATAAACAAAGTGGAGCCGCCAGGTGAAGGAATTTCAACCAATACCAAATTCCAACTCCTTGTTCACCAACAAGGAATAGATCTATTCTTGATTGATCTCCGGGGAAAGGTTTCTTCGTTACTTCACTCCTTGGCAATGGTGCCAAATATTGTTTTTTTTCTCGAAGGCATTTCTTGGCTGCGAAACTGCGCCGAGAAACCAAATCAACCAAACTTTACGTTCAAGCTAACCTTTGAACCAAAGGGGGATTCCTCAAGTGTTACGAAGCTTTTTTTTAACGTTGTTCACTGTCACTAAAAAACAACCTATGAAGCACAATGGCCATATCTATTATTTGTTGTAGGTGGTTGTTGATGAGTATCCAATCTCTGCTCAGAAATAAAGCCCTCTCTCACTGAAACTTGAAAGTGCCAATGTATAGTTCCGACAAAATAACATAGCTTTAAAGAGTTTGGTAGAGGAATAGAAGATAATATATGATAACTAAACATTCATACTGAATACTTAATGAACTAGATGTAATAGATGTGTGTAGAATATTTCTACAGCCAAACAAATATACATTCAAGAGCTGACAAAAGGCAACAATTAAATGATGCAAAGGAGTTGTTTTAAACGGACTATTTAATTAGCTAGTATCCATAATGATAATAAATTTGCAGTGGGTTGTCAGGGAGGTTGATACTCAAACTTAGCCTTGCCCTATCTCCTATGTTACCTTGAACATATGCAGAAAGAGATTATGAAATCACAGGGAAAGACATACATAAGAAACAAATTCTATCATGAAACTAAATCTAAAGTACTTCAATTAAAGACTCTGCAACAGAAGTCTTTACAAAAATGGTAGGGTTTTGGCATCAAAAGTCAACCCTTTTACATTCAAAATAAAACAATATATAGAATAATACATCAACAAACTATCTCTAAATTTTATAAACATAAAACTAAGTTCTAGGAGTCAAAATCAATAAAATTCTCCAAAAATAAACCAAATTTGGAACGAGCTGCAATGTGTCTCGAATATTGGAGTTTCTGGAGTCAAATGATCTTTTAATAGGGAATTAATAAAATTTCTCTACCTATAAATCTGGGTCATGCTTTTTTTTTTACTGTTGATCCGAATGCCAAAAATATGCTCAACTGATTACCACTTATGTTCTTCGAATGCAATGATGCTGCCTTCAAATCTTGAAACACTGACTTGAATTTTCCACCTGTTCACTGAAATGTTTTCTTGAAATATGTGATGTGTTCCTTAAATTTTCCACCTGTTCACTGAAATGTTTTCTTGAAATATGTGACGTGTTCCTTATTCACTGATTCTCTGCCTCTAAATGTTGAAAGAAATTCCCACTAACAGTTGGATTTGTCACTTTAAATATAAATATATGCAGCTGCTGAATTTGTGCCTTGACTTGTTTAATCTGATTTTCCAAACTTTTCAGATTGAAGTCTATGTTTCCCATCGCTTGATAGAAAATATTTTCAATGACTTAAATGATGTGTGACTTCTTCAACGCTTGTTTCTATTTCATTTTTTTGAGAATGACCTTCTTTGCAAATGCATGGGGTAATATTTTCAATGACTTAAATGATTTGTGACTTCTTCAACACTTGTTGCTATTTCATTTTTTTGAGAATGACCTTCTTTGCAAATTCATAGGATATCTATAGTGCATAAATACCTCTTTATGAAACTGTTACAAATGTCCTTAAACATGTCTCTTACAAACATTCAAAGTGGCTTTCCTTTGTAACCTTATTCACCTCCAAAGATCTTAGTGATTTTCACTGATGGACTCTATATTATTTACAAATGATATCCACTGCTGCATCAGAAAGTTGATTTGATTTCAAATAAGAAATAGCTATATGGACCAAGAAACGAGAAGCAAGGATGAAAACTATGGTCCCATGGCTTAGTCTTAGCCAGGATGCTAAAGCATCCAAAACATGTGTATGAAGCTCTCTGAAATTCAAACAGGAAACCATAAAACCAAAAGAAACATTTTGCAATATTATAATATACAATTCTATCATAGAATGGAAGAGGTTATTAGCAGCTCAGGCTTATAATGTGGTTTACCAAAAATTTCATTGATTGTTTTTGTTGAAGAATATTTTTGTACTTGAATTTCTTGCAGATTTCCTCTTGAATTGATCTATTTTTTTTTATAAATCCTGCCTTTCTCTTCACTCAGTTTATTCCACAAATATCTGATCATTTTTCCGATATTTCTTCTTCGAATCTGTATGAGTTTTCCACTAAAATCATGCTAACCTACTTTCGATGAGGAATGAACCATTGACTGCTAGATGCTTGGAATGTACCTGAAAATAAGAGTATTCGATCCTTAATTGCTTACATAAAAATTTGGAAATGATATTTGCCTAAGATATGCTCAACTACTTCTTCAGAATGTGAAGTAAATATTTTGGCTCGTTCAAAAATGAATCAAGTAGTTCGAGGATAATTTGTTCTTGTATCACCCTCATTAAAAAATGAAACCAATGTCCGAGGATAGTTCTTTTACTATGTCAACCTTGTTTAAAAATGAAACAACTCCCTTTTCAAAATCGAGTATTTGATTAAGATCTTGTCAAATTCCAGTCGATTATTTCCTTGATATTGAAAGTGAAACTTCATTCCATCCAACTTTTAGCAACCCGATGTCTACTTCGGTGAATGAAATGAAGTTTGTGGGGCATGCGCCTTGGCTCTCATTATTCTGGGGACATGAAAGCTTCTCTCAAGCATAGTTTTTTGTTTCAATCTTGTGTAAAAATGAAACCAAATCCAAGCATAGTTTTTCATTTCAAGCTTGTGTAAACATGAAACTGAATCGAAGCATAGTTCCCCATGGTTCAAGCTTGTATAAAAATGAACCCATCTCCATTTTAACCCTCATGATTGCCTTTTTTATCAGCCTCTCCCGTCAGATAAGCCTTGGTTTTTTCTCCATTCCATCGCCACCATCTCTTTGGCCGATCATTCGCTTTCACTTGGTTGTTTTATCCTTTCTTGAGGAATTGTGTTGGGTCCCTATAATACTAGTGATTACCCCATTACTATTGTAGTTATACCACTTATTTATATTGTTGTGCCCCTATTACCCCCATGTTGTTATTTCTGTGCCCCATAGAATCCCTCTATTGTTATTTTTGTGGCTTTATATTATTATTGTTAGGTCGGCTGGATTATATTGTGACTCCTTAGACTCCTATCTATAGAAAGGAGGTTTTGTCATTTGTATCATCCAAGAATTGTTCATTTATGTAATGTAAAGGAGGTTGCCCCCTCGAAGAGGCTGAATTCTAAGGCGTTGATCTATCTTTTCTATCTTTTCTTGAGCTGGTTTCATAACATTTGGTATTAGAGCTTTGGATTCTAGGGTTTCGCTGCTACAAACAGGTCATCGTGGAATTTTCGCTATAACTTTTTTTCTGTGACGTTTCAGAAGTCACAAAAAAAACCCATTTGAGAAGAAATCACATTGAACCTTGGGTCCGAATTTCAGAGCTTTTTGCATGATATTTGTGGAGATATGATCTGAGGAAGTTGGTCTTTTTTCAGACTCCTGAATTACATTCAAAATAGGTGACCTGGGGAAAATCGTCATAAATTTCTCTCTGGGGATCGGATTGAAATTTTGTAAGAAGGTACAGAAAGAGGACAGATTGTAGTTTCTTGTATGCATTTTTTAGATCCATAGGTCGAAACAGTGACTCGTGGCACATTGTACAAGTTCACTCTACTGAACTAGTCTATAATCAAGTCACTGTGGGAGATTTCGCATAACTCTTCCTTGAAAAATCCAAATTGGGTCAGACTTGTGGAATTGGAAAGAGGACACAAAAGGCTACTACAAGTCGCAATTTCATAATTGGAGGATCTGGAATTACAAAGATACATCAGATTCAATATCAGGCTTCTACAAAGTGAAAACAGGTGTGTAGTTTTATTTTTTATTTTTGTGTAAGCTGGGTTTGAAGGAATTCAAAGGGCATAGTAAAGAATTATTATCGGTAACTGATGCCCCAAGGAAAGAAAATGCAAACACCTAGTAAGGAACCTGAAATCTCTAGCATGACTCATGAAGAAGAGGAAGAAATGCCACATGATATATCAAAATTACAAGAACAAGTGAAACAAATGTCACGCTCACAAAAGCTAACAGAAGCTAAGATAAATGGCGTGGAATTTAAGATAAATGGCGTGGAATATAAGATAAAGGGCATGGAAGCTAAGATGGATGATTCAAAGACAGATTTGAAGAGAGACATGGCAGATTTGAAGACAGATTTGACAAATTTTCTACAAGAAATACTTACTAATGGTGAAAAGGTTGTAAAGGAAACTCATGATGTGAACAAAAGTAATGTTAATCATGATTCCATAGACTCTAATGTTGGATCGAAGATCCACCATATTCCAAAAATCGATATGAGGAAGTTTGATGGCAAGGATCCCGCCACATGGATATTACAGATGGAGCAGTTCTTCGATCTCAATAATGTGCAAAACACACAAAAGGTACGTATGTCAACTGTATATTTGGAACCAAATCAGTTTGTATGGTATCAATGGCTTTGCTCTTGTAAAAAATTTATCACTTGGGAAATTTTTACAGAAGAATTGATAGCACATTATGAAGATACAAAAAGCAACACTTTTTTTAGCCAATTGATAAGTCTCAAACAAAAGGGTTCAGTAATGGAGCACATTGAGGAGTTCCAAAAATTGAACATAAGGGTAAAAGATATTCCAGAGGAGCATAGGATTGATGTGTTCATAGTGTCTTTAAAGGATAATATCCAACATGATGTTCGCCTTTGGGAACCTGATTCATTAGAGAAGGCATTCAGGTTAGCAAGAAAAATGGAAAGCAAAATTATGGCAACCAGGAAGCATACCACTCACAACTATAAAGACGGAAGTGTTGTTTCCCCTAGTGTTCCACAACATATAAGGTTGACACCACAACAATTGGAAGAAAAAAGAGCAAAAGGGATTTGTTACAGTTGTGATAGCAAATACACTAAAGGTCATAAGTGTGCTGAGAAGAAATTATTCTACATAGATTATGAAGAGGAAGAAGAAAAGGAGCAAGAAAGGTCAAAAGAAGAAGATATACTCCAGGAACAAAGCCTAGATGAAGAAAAAATAAATCCGACCTTATCTTGTAATGCATTGGTGGGAATTACCACTCCTCAAACCATCAAGATAGAAGGACAAATCAAGAAGAAAAAGGTAATAGTGTTGATTGATTCAGGAAGCACCCACAATTTTATTCATTGTAGGGTACCAAAAGAATTGAATTGCTTCCTATATCCAGCACCAGAGTGTCAAGTGATGATTGCAAATGGAGGAACAATAAATTGCTCTGGAAGGTGCCATAATATCAAGCTATCCATGGGATAATATGTATTGACTAGCCCAATGCTTTCCATTCCAATGGGAGGTGCTGATGTTGTACTAGGAGTCCAATGGCTACAATCCTTGGGTACAATAGCTTTTAATTTTCAAGAACTTTTCATCAAATTTTCTACGGAAGGAAAGGAAGTTGAATTAAGGGGTATTGCAGGGAAACCAGGAAAGATAATCAGCTCTCATGGTATGACAAAGCTTCTAAAAAAGGAGAAAAGAGGTGTAATTGCACAATTATGCTCGCTAGATGTTTCCACATTGGAATCATCTATTTCTCTAGATCTCCAAAAAGTCTTGGACAATCATTCCAAGGTATTTGAGACTCCCAAGGGTCTCCCACCTATGCGTGATCATGATCATGCTATTCATCTGATTCCAGGAAGTGTTCCTCCAAACATTAGGCCGTATAGATATCCCTATGTCCAAAAAAGTGAAATTGAACGTATGGTTGCAGAAATGTTAGAGGCTGGTATAATTCAACCAAGTCAAAGTTCTTTCTCTGCTCCAATAGTATTGGTGCACAAGAAGGATGGATCATGGCGCATGTGTCCGGATTATAGGGAGCTCAACAAGCTCACTATTAAAGATAAGTTCCCATTCTTGTCATTGATGAATTACTGGATGAATTGCATGGATCAATTTACTTCACCCTGTTGGATCTTTGTTCAGGATATCATCAAATCAGAATGAAGATTGAAGACATTCCGAAAATGGCATTTAGAACTCATGAGGGTCATTATGAATTTTTGGTCATGCCTTTTGGCCTTACCAATGCACCCTCAACATTTCAAGGTTTGATGAATTCAATTTTCAAACCATTCCTTAGAAAATTTGTGTTAGTATTTTTTGATGATATACTAATCTACAACAAGTCTTGGAAGGATCATGTTGAACATGTTGACAAGGTGCTACAACTATTGGAGGAGAAACAATTATATGCAAAAAGATCCAAATGTTTCTTTGGAGTCCAGGAGGTGGAATATTTGGGTCATATTGTATCTCATGAAGGAGTTAAGGTAGACCCTAGAAAAATTAAAGCCATTAAGGAATGGAAAATCCCCACATCCATAAAGCATCTGCGAGGATATCCTGGGTTGACAACGTATTATCGCAAATTTGTTAAGAATTATGGGAGAATAGCAGCACCTCTAACAACATTATTGAAGAAAGATGCATTTTCATGGACTCCGGAAGCAACAAAGGCCTTTGAACATCTTAAAGAGGCAATGTGCCAAGCATCGGTCTTAGCTACACCGGACTTCACAAAAACCTTTATTGTGAGAATGTGATGCTTCAGGAAATGGAATTGGTGCTGTTCTAATGCAAGATGAAAGACCCATTGCTTTTGAAAGTCATCCAATCAAGGGAAAGTTTTTAATCAAAGCTATTTATGAGAAGGAAATGTTGGCAATACTCCATGCACTTAAGAAATGGCGACCCTACCTAATGGGAAGACACTTCAAGGTAAAAACGGATCATGATAGCCTTAAATACTTTTTAGAACAAAGATTATCCTCTGAAGAGCAACAGAAGTGGGTCACAAAGATGTTGGGTTATGACTTTGAAATCATCTACAAAAAAGGTAAGCAAAATGTGGTGGCAGATGCACTCTCAAGAAAGGATGAGGATGTGGAAGCATTGTTGTGCGCCATTTCTATTATCCAATCAGATTGGATAAATGAAGCAAGGGAGGAATGGAAGAATGATGAAGAAGTGTGGGCACTTATTCGAAAGCTACAACAAGATTCCAGTACATCTGATACATTTAGCTGGCAAAATGATTCATTATGGTACAAAGATCGCTTATACCTCTGTAAGAATTCCCAGCTAAAACAAAAGATTCTTATGGAATTGCACACTTCTCCCTTAGGAGGGCACTCAGGATTTTTAAGAACTTACCATAGGGTTAAGAAGGAATTTTTTTGGGATGGCCTTAAATCAGATATTCAAAAGTTTGTGGCGGAATGTTTGGTTTGCCAACAAAATAAAGTTGAAACAATTAAGACACCGGGTCTATTACAACCTTTATCCATTCCAAGCCAACGTTGGGAGGAGGTTTCAATGGATTTTATCACAGGTTTACCCAAGTCTGAGGGAAAGAGTGTAATCATGGTGGTAGTTGACAGAATTACCAAGTATGCACACTTTTGTGCACTATCACATCCATTTAAAGCCAATACAGTTTCTACTGCATTTATAGAAACAATTCAAAAGCTACATGGAAACCCAAAGATTATTGTAAGTGACAAAGATCCCATTTTCATTGGAAATTTTTGGACAGAATTATTTTCTTGTCTTGGTACTCAGTTAGCTCATAGCTCATCTTATCATCCTCAGTCTGATGGGCAAGCTGAGATAGTAAAAAAATGTTTGGAAGGATATCTTCGTTGCTTTGTTTCTGATAAACAGACATAATGGGTCAAATGGTTGCCTCTGGTTGAATGGTGGTATAACACTTCCTTCCACACAGCAACAAAAATGACCCCATTTATGGCACTTTATGGGTATCAACCACCATCCATCACATCATATTTAAGAGAAAATTCTAAGGTTTAGGCAGTGGAACATCACATCGAACATCAACAACAATTCCTCCAACTCTTAAAGGATAACCTCGTGTTGGCACAAAATAGAATGAAACAACAGGCAGATCAACATCGCAGTGAAATAAGTTTTGATGTAGGTGATTGGGTATTCCTACAGCTACAACCATATAAGCAAATGTCCCTAAAGCAAGCTAAGAAGGATAATAAATTATCACCAAAGTATTATGGTCCGTACAAGGTGTTGCAAAAGATTGGTACTATGGCATACAAATTGGAGCTTCCTGCAGCTTCTCGATTGCACCCAGTTTTCCATGTTTCATGTTTAAAGAAGGTTATAGGTGACAAGCTCCCAGTTCAAACAATATTGCCAGAACTTGACGAGGAAGGAAAAATTATATTGGAACCGGAAGCAGTCACAGAAACAAGAACTCAACAGCTACAAAATCGATCAATTTCAGAGTATCTTATCAAGTGGAAGAACTTATCCGCTGAAGATTCCACATGGGAGGATGAGAATTTTATGCAGAGGTATCCAAAACTACTCAAGCGTTGAGGACAACACTTTTTTGAAGGAGACGGGCATGTTGGGTCCCTATAATACTAGTGATTACCCCATTACTATTGTAGTTATACCACTTATTTATATTGTTGTGCCCCTATTACCCCCATGTCGTTATTTTTGTGCCCCATAGAATCCCTCTATTGTTATTTTTGTGGCTTTATATTATTATTGTTAGGTCAGCTGGATTATATTGTGACTCCTTAGACTCCTATATCTAGAAAGGAGGTTTTGTCATTTGTATCATCCAAGAATTGTTCATTTATGTAATGTAAAGGAGGTTGCCCCCTCGAAGAGGCTGAATTCTAAGGCGTTGATCTATCTTTTCTATCTTTTCTTGAGCTGGTTTCATAACAAATTGTAACAATGAGTGGTTTTTTTTTTCGATGTAAAATTGAATCTATTAATGAAAACATTATGTACAGTGAGGCCCTGGCCTCTGCGGGTCTAGGTCAACCATATGACCAATTTAAACAACAAGACTTAAAATCGAGACTGCCCCCAGAGGGGAAACTAGTCCGAAAACGAGATAAAGATAGGTACCTTCTGCCCACGCAGGGGCTACAGTGCCAGAAATCAAAATTTACTGCCATGTAAAATTAAAAATTGACTGCCAAAATTAACCACTGTAAAAGATAAAAAAAAAAGCCAAAAACTCAGAAGACCGAGCTTGACATGTGACCTATGGCATGTAGATGCTAGGTGTCTTAGGACGGTGGCTTCTCTTCCACGATCAGACACCCATACTCTTCTGAATCTATATCCTCTGCTTGCTTGCCACCCGTGGTGTCCTGTGGCTCTCTGTCATCAACCTGAACGCCTTTGGCTTTGCTGGTGGAATTTCCTCCCAACATCTTTGAGCCACTTATGGATGGATAATCCTTGGATTTCTGCGGATGGCTTGAGCTCGGATCCCTCTGAACATTTTTGTGCGGCTGAGGAACCCAGTTCTTCCCAGGGTTGTAGGTTGGAACAACACATGAGCCAGCTTCCTCACTAAAATCCACTGAGACGGTGGCAATGACAACCGGTCGGTCCATGGAGTAAGGAAAACGGAATTGAGTGTACTGGGTAGTAGTAGTAAGATTGGTTGACTGGGTGGCTTCGTCAGTCCGACGAACCTCACAGGGGCGAGCTCATCCTCTTCCACTACACATATCCGGATATCTGCCATGGAAGCGGGAAGAGGAAGGACTGGAGGGCAGGGAGTCCGACGGGGAAGACGAAGTGGTGGGAGGCAGCTAAGAGGGGCGGATGGCGTTACCGCGGCTACCACCATGCCTACATCTCATACGATGATGATGATGCATATTGCTTTGAGTGGGGTGATGCAGTGAGAAGTGAGCCAAAGTGGCAGGAAGCGGGGCGAGTGCAGCAGAGGTGATACTGAAAAGAACAGGGGAAGTCAAGTCTGGGGCAGAGGTAGGGGTCAAGGCCTCAATTTGCAGGTTACAGTGTATAGACTGGGAGAAGTGATAACCATTGCCCAGGTCGACGCAATAGAGTAGTCTGCAACGCCTTCCTGTTGCGGTTCGAGAGCTTGGCTCTGCCGCGGTGGGGTGGCATGAGCAGTTCAGAGGCAGAATAGAGGAGTGAAGAGGGCTTGGATCCATCTTTTTATGCTTATAGGGGAAGTATTGATCTGCACAATGGATTAATGGTGGTGGCCGAGGGGCAGAGTTCTGCCTTAAATTCCCACAGGGGAAGGAACGGACTACCATGTGGCTTGGCCACCTACCAAGCAGACGTCGTATCCGCCTTGAATTCTTATCTACCACCCGCATCCGGGGAACAATGAGTGGTTTTACTAGCCAATCTCTTGACCTATTAGTTTTTGAGCAATTCCACCATAACTGGAACCAATTTCTACCCTTTATACCACTCATTCCTCCAGGACGAGTCAGCTTTAAGCTCTTTTCTGACTCATAAAAAATGAAAATATTGTCGAGTATTTTTTCCTTTTTGACTTGTTAAAGTAAATAAAAATGGGGAGTCTGCTTTAAGCTCTTTTCTGACTCTCAGAACACGAAAATATTGCGGAGCTCTTGTCTTTTTGACCTTGTAAACGGTTCCGAAACGTCGTTTACCGAGTATACGTTTACTCGTTTTTCAGGATGGGCTAAAACTATTTAAGAAAAAGGTATACCTTAGTCAAACATGACTATGGGGTTCTCTTAAATATTGTTTCCTACCTTTTTAGGTGCAAGAGACAACTTTACGAAAAGGGACCCTTAGAGTTTTATTTTTCGTGTCTTTTTCAAACTCTATAAACATGAAAACTATTCTAAGTTTCACCTTTGTCAGACTCGTTAAAAGATTAAATGACATAGGACTTGTCATTATGACGAGACCGATCTTATCCTTCCTAGGGCTCGTTAAAATTTACTAGGTAGGATCCATCCGAAGCATGGACTTATATTACAAGCATATACTATCCCCTTCAAGCTTGTGTTTCAAAAATAACTGGGGTACTCACCAGAAATGGTGGGGGGAAATTGGAAGTATTCATCAGTTATATTCTTCACTTGAGGCAGCATGTTGCTCTTGAACATTGACACTCATTTGTTGTTCGTGTCGGGTTTTGGGACATCCTCACTCTTTCACTTTCCTTCCTGGGTTTGGGTTATCCATTTTAACCTATCATCTGATCTCTGCCATGTCACCATCACCTTTGATCCTATGATGTAAAATGCTGCCAAACTCTCATTATGCTGGGGGCATGCAAACTTCTTTCAAGCATAGTTTTTGTTTCAAGCTTGCGTAAACATGAAACTGAATCCAAGCATAGTTTTTTGTTTCAAGCTTATGTAAACATGAAACTGAATCGAAGCATAATTCACCATGGTTCAGGCTTGTATAAAAATGAACCAATCTCCATTTTAACCCTCGCGATTTCCTTTTTTATCAGCCTCTCCTGTCAGATAAGCCTTGGTTTTTTCTCTATTCCATCGCCACCATCTCTTTGGTCGATCATTCGCTTTCACTTGGTTGTTTACCTTTTCTTAAGGAGCCGCAATAATAAGTGGTATTACTAGCCAACCTCTTGACCTCTTAGTTTTTGAGCAGTTCCACCATAATTGGAACCAGTTGCTACCCTTTATACCACTCCTTCCTCTAGGACGAGTCACCTTTAAGCTCTTTTCTGACTCGTAAAAAATAAAAAAGATTGCTGAGTATTTTTCCCTTTTTGACTCGTTAAAGTAAATAAAAATGGGGAGTCTTCTTTAAGCTCTTTTTTGACTCTCCAAACATGAAAAGATTGCCGATCTCTTGTTGTTTTGACCTCGTAAATGGTTCCAAAACGTCAGTTACCCAGTATACATTTACCCCTTTTTCGGGCTTGGATAAAACTATTTACGAAAAATGTATACCTTAGTCAAACATGACTAGGAGGTTCTCTTGAATATTGTTTCTATCTTTTTGGGTTCGAGAGACAACTTTACGAAAAGGGACCCTTGGAGTTTTCTTTTCTGTGTCTTTTTCAAACTCTCTAAACATGAAAAATATTTCGAGTTTCACCTTTGTCGGACTCGTTAAAATAGTAAACAACATAGGACTTGTCATTATGACAAGACTGAGATTATCCTTCCTAGGGCTCGTTAAAATTTACTAGGTAGGATCCATCCAAAGGATGGGATTATATTACAAGCATATGTTATCCCCTTCAAGCTTGTGTTTCAAAAATAACTGGGGTACTTGCCAGAAATGGTGGGGGAAAATTGGAAGTATTCATCAGTTGTATTCTTCATTTGTTGTTCATGTTAGGTTTTGGGACATCCTCACTCTGTCACTTTCCTTCCTAGGTTTGGGTTATCCATTTTAACCTCTCATCTAATCTCTACCACGTCACCATCACCTTTGATCCAATGATGTAAACTGTTTCCAAACTTTGGAGTCGTGTCATCCATGTTCAAGATAAGTCTTCTTACCTGTGCATTGTCTAATCATCTGTCACATTCTTGGATTACTCTTATTTCGTGTGTTTCCTGTTTCATGCCGATGATGTGGGATACATCACGGCCCTCCTTCGACAAGGTCACTTCTTGTCGACTTCAATTCATTATTCAGGAAGTTGGTCGAGAGACTCCCTTCCAGTAAATTTGAGCTTGCATGCCCTAATGGAAAATTCTTTGCACTCAGCAACAAGTTATCATCATTGTCTTTTGATCAAGTGACTTCATGGGTGTTTGAATTCAATTCCTTATTCACACTCTGTGAATTGTGCTGCTAGTACTTTGAGAGCCATTGTCATTATTGTTGGTCTGATAATCAAGTGACTTTCTAGGGTGTTTGACTTTGACACATCTATTCACATGCTAGAATTTGTACTTTGATCAGATCATGTTGGAGTGCAAGACCCTGGGCTCAGATTACAAAAGTCCAGGTTGCAGGGCAATGTGACATGATCATGTTTACATACATGTCTCTTTCAAATGGATGGCTATGAACATACCGGGAGTCTATTATATGTGATCCTTCTCATTATTGGATGGTTGCGACCATACCTTTGGTTAGATATGATCCTTCTTGTTGGATGGCTGCGACCATTCCTTGGATCCATTTAAATGATCCTTCTCTAGATGGCTGCATCCATACCATGATTCATGTATCAGAGATTTCAGTGATGTATATGTATCTATGCTTTCTTACAGGTTTTTCTAACGATGGTCTCCAATTCCATGCATCTACTCATAAAGCATTTCACCCCTCACTCTTGTTCAGCCTTCATGCTTTAGGGGGCATCTGTTACATAACATTTTGTCACTGTCCCTATACTCCATGTTCCTTGATCCTGCACGACCTCTACAGTGACCCTCATGTGTTTTCCTATCATGAATAACATGTCCTTACATCACTCTTCATCTGCAGAACATTTCCCTCTTACATTTCCCAAGAATATTCCTTCAAACTCAGTTTTCAAGGCCGACGCTATCACTTATTTTCTTCCCTGCGCTGATTTGCAGAGTCTAACACTAGGCCTAGTGCCAAATAGTGCTGGTAATCCATTCATGACCTGTGCCGACCCTCTTTTGGAAAGTTTTTAAAAATGGAGTTGAAGCTTCCAAGTCTAGAAGCTTCGTGAACGAAAGTTTGGTAAATGGTTAAGCGAGATAGAGCCGAGAGAGACTGTTTGGGCTCCTTTCCCCTATTAAAATGGAACAACCCAAAAGGGATAAGGCCTATCCCATTATAAGAGGATCCATTTCCCCTCTCTCAAGCTATATAAGTTCCTCCTTTTCCAACCTCAGCTAGCTAATGAAAGGGCTGGAATAATCTGCAAAATCTTAATAGCCAAAACAACTATTGAGAGCCTTAGCCTTCGAGTTTGTGTTTGTAAAGGGAGAATAAGCCTGTAGTTTTTTTTGGTTTGGATCAATGAGGAAGAATCCTTGAACTTCCATTGTTTGAGGTGAATCGTGAGATGCTAACAGTGGTGCTAAAACCTGGACACATCGAAGGAAACTTGTAACGCTAAGGCGTAGGTTGTAATTTCCTTTTTGTCATAATAATACAACTGATATTTTGTTTCCTATATCAATTACATATGTTAGTTGGTAGCTTAAGACTCCTTAGCCTCTTAAGTAGGTTGAATATATTGTATGCTATCATGTGTTCTTTGGTTTCTTGTCTATTTGTTTCAAGTGCTTGATTGACAGTAAGGAGTTGATTGTTAGAGTAAAGACACAAGGAATTCATTAAAAAAGGATTAGCGATACAAGAGGTAGGATCTTCTCCATTCTCAATCTAAGGGAACTTATATTAGATTGTCTTGTTTATGGCTAGACCCTCTCCCCTGGGCTAGAGGGATTGTCTCTGTCCATAGAAAGAATCTTCCTGCTCCACAAGAATCGATGGTCTTATGGTTTATGAACGCAGTGGGGCAATGCGCAATTGCGATACGATGGACCCGATGAAGCTATTAACTGGATTCCATAATATTATCGCATCCGGGATCCATCGTAATTCAAAATTGCCGGAGCTAGGGGGTAACATATATACGGGACTCTGCACTTTTGTGATGTGCAATTGCGATTATCGCTTCGCAACTCGAGTATGCTGGGGGCCGATTTCCTTAACCATAGACCAATGAAATTCTGACACTTGTCACCTTTCAATTCGCCACCTACAAGGAATATTTTGAGGATATTCCATGAAATATTCCAAGGAATATTATTTTTTTTGACTGGGCTATACAGATGCCCAGTCAACATCCCTGTCATATCCTGCACCAAATTTGCTTGTTTGGGAAAATGAACAGATCGTGTTTCTCGGAGCATACAATGTTCGTTTCATGCAAAATGAGTTGCGCCAGATTCAACATGACGAGAACTATGCGGTCATTCAGGTTCCACACCATTCTGAAAACTGCGATTTTTGAGCATAATTTTGTGCACCTAATCACTAGCTTCCCTCCCTCATGTATTCTCATGATCTGCATCAAGGCTGCACCTCTTCATTTTTTGTTTGGTATTTTGTGTTACAAAATATAATTATAATTGTTTCATATCCTTTAACCCTTTTACATTTGCATGCCCACGCAACCCATTAAAACAATTAATTATGATATCGATGGGGATTAAAATAAGGGTCTTACATACTTCTCCATATTTGTTGGTATATGATTATGAGGAAATACTACCAGAAAACAATTTACCTATCATCCTTACAATTTTCGTAGACCTCAAGGGGTTAGCCACTTTCCTCCTTGGAAAAATAAAATGATGCACTCGGTATGTTGAAGGAACAAATGGGAAAGCCAAAAAGAAGTTTGAAACACACCAACAAGTAGAAAAGGGGTGGTTTGATAAACATAAAACTGGTTATAAAATTTTGTTGATGGCGATTTGGTTTTGAAGTGGGATCTTGCCAATGAAATGAAGGGAAAACACACAAATTTCCAAAAGTTATGGCTTGGACCTTAACAAATTGCTGAAAATATAGAGCTACCTCTGAATCATTACAAATTCTAGGAGCTAGCACCTTTCACTTTAGCAAGATGGATCTTTGTTCTAGTATCATAAAATTAGAATGAAGACAAAAGGCAAAAGACATTCCAAAAAAAACATTCAAAATTCATGAAGGTCATTATGAATTTTGGTCATTCCTTTTCGCCTTACTAATGCACCTTCCACATTTTCAAGATTTGATGAATTCCACTTTCAAACCCTTTCTTGGAAAATTTGTGTTAGTATTTTTTGATGATATACTAATCTGAGACAAGTGTTTGAAAGATCATGTTCAACGTGTTGACAGGGTGCTTAAACTATTAGAGGAGAAATAATTGTATGAAAAACAATCTAGATGTTTCTTTGGGGTATAGGAGGTGGAAGTTTTGGGCCATATTGTATCTCATGAGGGTGTTAAGGTAGACCCTAACAAAATTAAATCCATTAAGGAATGGAAAATACCCACAAACCTAAAGAATCTTCAAGGATTTCTCAAGTTAACATAGTATTATCACAAGTTTGTTAATAATTATGGAAAAATAGTAGCAGCTCTAACAACATTACTGAAAAAAGATGCTTTTTTTTGGACTCCAGAATAAACTAAGGCCTTTGAACATCTTAAAGAGGAAAATTTCCAAGCTTCGGTCTTAGCTACACCAAACTTTGCAAAAAAAATTATTATGGAATGTGATGCCTCAGGAAATGGAATTGGTGTTGTTTTAATGCAATAAGGAAGACCCATTGCTTTTGAAAGTCATCCAATCAAGTGAAAGTAGTTACAAAAACCTATTTATGAGAAGGAAATGCTGGAAATACTACATTCCCTAAAGAAATGGTGCCCATACCTAATGGGAAGACACTTCAAGGTAAAAACATATCATGATAGTCTCAAATACTTTTTAGAATAAATATTATCTTCAGAAGAGCAACAAAAATGGGTCCCATAGATGTTGGGCTATGAATTTGAAATCATATACAAAAAAGGGAAGAAAAATGTTGTTGCATATGCACTCTCAAGAGGGGATGAGGATGTAGAAGCATTTCTTTGTGCCGTTTCTATTATCCAATATGATTGGATAACTGAAGTAAGGGATTGATGGAAGAATGATGAAGAGGTGTGGACATTCATTCAAAAATTGCAGAAAGATCCCAATACATATGATACATTTATCTGGAAAAATGATTCATTATGGTAAAAATGTCGCTTATATCTATGTAAGAACTACCAACTCAAACAAAAGATTCTTTTGGAATTGCACACCTCTCTTTTAGGAGGGCACTCAGGATTTTTAAAAACTTACCACAAGGTCAAGAAGGATTTTTTTTGGGATGGCCTTAAATTTGATATTCAAAAGTTTGTGATAGAATGTTTGGTTTTCCAAAAAAACAAAGTTGAGACAATTAAGACCCCAGGTCTATTACAACCTTTAGCCATTCCAAGTCAACATTGGGAGGAGGCCTCAATGGATTTTATCACAGGTTTACCCAAGTCTGAAGGAAATAGTGCCATCATGGTGGTAGTTGATAGAATTACCATGTATGCACACTTCTATTCACTATCCCATCCTTTCAAATCCAGTAAAATCATTATTTAATTTATGGAAACAATTCAAAAGCTACATGGAAAGCCAAAGATTATTGTAAGCGACAAAGATCTCATTTTCACTAGAAATTTTTAGACAAAAGTATTTTCTTGTCTTGGTACTCAATTAGCTCATAGCTCATCTTATAATCCTCAATTTCATGGGAAAACTAAAATAGTGAACAAATGTTGGAAGGATGTCTTCGTTGCTTTGTATTCGATAACCAAACATAATGGGTCAAGTGGTTAGTTATGGAAGAATGGTGGTATAACACTTCCTTCTATACCGCAGTAAAAATGATCCCTTTGTATGGCGCTTTATGGATATCAAAAGAAAATTATGAGGTTCAAGCAATATAAGATCACATAGAGCATAAAAAAAATTATCCATTTCTTTAAAGGATAACTTGAATCTGGCACATAATCGAATGAAATAACAGGTATATCAACATCGCAGTGAAAGAAGTTTTGAATTAGGTGAATGGGTATTTTTACAGATAAAACCACATAAAAAAATGTCCCTTAAGAAAGCTAAGAAGGATATAAATTATCACCCAAGTACTATGGTCCTTATAAGGTGTTTCATAATACTAGTACTATGGAATACAAATTGGAGTTGCCTCCATCTTCTCTCGTACACCTATTTTTTCATGTTTCATGCTTATAAAAGGTTAGAGGTGACAAGCTCCTAGGTCAAACAATATTTCTAGAAATTGATGAGCAAGGAAAGATCATATTGGAGCCTGAAGAAGTCATGGAAACAAGAACCTGACCGCTACATAATCAATCAATTTCAAAATATCTCATTAAGTGGAAGAACTTACCTGTTGAAGATTCCACATGGGAGGATGAGTATTTTATACAAAAGAATCCAAAACTACTCAAACGTTGAGGACAACCTTTTTGATGGAGAGGGGAATGTTAGGTCATTGTATTACTAGTATCCCCCATATTGTTATTGTTGTGCCCCATAGAAGAAAACTATTTTTATTGTTGTTGTTACATTACTATTGTTATTTAGGCCTTGATTATATTGTGAACCTTTAGATTCATATATATACCAAGGAGGTCTTATCATTTGTATCATCTAGGAATTGTTCATTTATGAGATATAAAAGGAGGTTGCCTCATCAAAGAGGCTTATTTTCAAGTCGTTGATATATCTTTTGTTTTGTTTTGTGAGTTGGTTACATAACCTGAACATAGTCAATTTTCTCTTCTTTCATTCAATTGTTGAGGTGTCACACTTGTTGATTTAGGTGAGGGAGAATGATATTCTTTGTAGTTATTACTAACCAATTTTCTAGTAGCCATAATTTTACTTTCAATTTTCCTTGCTAGAATGAAATCATGCTCTAGGGATTTAGATTTAAAGAGACACACCTTGTTTTTTATGCTTTCCTTTAAAGTTCCCATCAATGTGTCTAAAAAATTGTCCTTTGCAATATTCATGACCTTATGACTCAATTTTTGGGATTGGGGAATGCACTCTGTAATTAAACCTTTCTATTGAACGTTTACTAATTTACTAAAGAATATATAGCTCTTAATATACCCATAAAGTGCTATCAATTCCTTTGCAAAAAATGGACCAATATACACTATTTTTTTTTTCCTTTCACAAAGACATTGATACCATACATGTTGATCTTGTTATAACACCATCGCTACAATATTTTCCTTTTGTAAGTATGCCACTTGGTATAGATCAAATAATTTCTCCATCTAAACTATCCATGTTATAGGATCATTACTATCAAACTTCCTCATATTAATTTGTATGGAGTATTTGATAACATATGAGTCATAAATCCACCTTTTTTGCAGTTGGTTGCTTCCTACAAGGAAAAATACAAACAATGAGTGGTGTTAGTGATTAAACATGGACTAACAAAGCATTGAATTAAGTGGAAATAATGCATTAACATAGCTAAACTAAAACAACATGAAACAAGCATGTGCAACAAAACAAATCGACAAAGGGGTAGGAAAAGGATCCTGTTTAATGTTTTTTGGTAGTGGAAGACTTACAAATGAATATCAAATACACTTGAAGAGAGTTGATTGAGAAATGGTGTTCAATAGCTCTCAACAAGGATTTCCCCTTCTCAATCTCTTTTGCAAGCTCTTACTCTCTCAAAGAAGCAAAGAAAACACTCTCAAATGGTGGAATTCTCCCAATTTTGGTATGTTTGATTTCTTTGGATCAATTTTGGCAGCATAACAATGCATAACTTCTTGTTTTTGTCTCTCCATGCTCTTGCATTTATACAAATTTTGGACACTCTTTCCCTCCTTTGCCTCATAAATTAGATGAGATACCATCCTCCTGCCATTAAGGCTTATTTGGGTTCAATGCTTGAATGGTCAGCCCATCATGTCAAGAAATTTAGTGTTTTTCAAGCAATTTTTCCCCAGGGGTGCTAACTGGACTTCTAGCGACCCTTGTAGCTATCGAAGAAAATAATACAAGGTCATGAATAAACGTCTTTGGAACACTCGTGAGAGTTGATTTTTTAAGTCAACTTTGGGAAAACATTTTGATTTTTTCCTTTCATAATGTTTCTAGCTCAAAATGTGTCCTTTGTACATACTTACTGACTTTGAGTGCCTTCTATTGTGTACAAATGAATGTACCATTTTTTCATAATAACATCGTCTTTAGAATGTAATAGTTTCTTGGTGCTGACTTGAAGCCCTAATGATGTGAATCTTAAAGTGAAAAATAATGCTTATTGTTATGATATTCAATATATATGCTATCCAGTTGTGATAAAATATTTCCCATATGTGATTGATCTACAACATAATGTTCTTTGTATTTTCATGAATTCCTTGGATCTCAATACCCATTTTAGGAAGCCTCTCCAAGAAAATATTTTCCATGGTATTTATAGAATTTTGTATATCTTCCTTGTTTCAATTCAACATCTTTTCCATTTCATCCACCTTTCTCTTTTGATGTTTTCTTGAGAACCTGATAAATCCACATTTTAAAAAAGACTACCATCCATTTTGTTAACTTTCTTTTCTAATTAGTTGAACCTAAATTATAAGTCTTCACTTTATTCATGAGTTGTGGATGAGCCTTTCAGAGATTTAACTGGTGTAGTAGCTTTAATTTTGGAGGCATAGTAGTAGTACTTATATTTATCACGACTTTCATCCAATAAAAAAATATTTTATATTCTAATCGAAAGTTATGTCACTTATATGCCAAATATTGAAAAAAATAATTTAGAGAACATTTGAATGACTAAATTTTTTCATTATATCTTTGAGATTGAGCCCTTTTGAATCTAAATGTTTTTCCTGTGATACTCTGATATGTCTTCTCTACAATTCCACTAGTTTGACCAAAATTTGTTTTGCCAATTGAAAGTTATGATAGCTTTTCGAAAACTTGTTGATTTTTGGGCTCTTCCCAAGAGAAAATTTTAAGGTATGAAACTTGTCCAACTATTCAAATATAATTCTAAAAATTGTATCTAAAATACTTTATTATATCTTCTTAGATATCATAATTTTTCATAGTTTTAAGTGTACTATAAAAAAATTAGAGCGAAAATGTCATGATCACTCATTTGAAAGTGATTTCATGACCATTAAAAAACCCTATATTCTATATGCTATATCTCATAAATTATGAAAAATGAGAATTTAAATTTTTTACTAGAAATTCTTTCTTATTTCTCTTCAACCTCCTCAAAATTTCACATTTTGAAACATCTTCAAAAAAAAATTATAGTGAAAATGTCAAGATGACTCATTTGAAATAGATTTTAGGACCAATCAACAACCATAACTTCCATAGTGCATATATCCAAAAGTGTAATGAAATCACATTTAAACTTTTAACCAAAATTTCCCAGATATCTCTCCTCAATAAGCCCAAAGTTTTACCATCTAAATCATTCAAGGAAAAATTTATAGTGAAAATGCCAAGATGACATGTTTAAAGTAGCAAAACTCCAGGTTTGTATGCTTTAATACCAATGTTATGAACCTTCCATCTTACAAATAATAATAAAGCAATAATTACACTCCACTTTGAGGAGGATCCTCCTTTTACAATGAATGTAATGTATAAAACAAGATTTGGAGATCCTAAGACTAGGTCTCTTTAGTATATATATAGGAGACAAACAACATAATGAAAGGTTCTAGACAACCTAACAATAGAACAATATAAATGTAATAACACATTATATAGGGCTTAGTAAGGGCTTTTAGGGTGAACATGTGGCTTATATAGTGCTTAAATCTTATCCAAAATATGGGTTCCTTTCAGCTACTCTACCAAACAACTACCCCAACAAGAATTCTTATTTTCATTCATGTAAAAGGTTATGCAAGCCCAATTAAGCCTTTCAATAGATTTTACCAATTTAGGAGTTCATTAGTGAACTTTTTAACCTTCAATATCAAACATTTTTTGAAGACTCCATCCTCATATTCTTCACTATAAAATAAAGACATTTACTTTTTCATTAGGGTTATGATTTACAATGGATTTTAATCCCATAATCAGGTTTGTCAATTAATTGAACAACCTATCCTCTATTACCCATTAGGGATTATTTTCTCTAAGTTTGGTGTAGACCCTTCCTTCATATCTAAGACATAAATTCTATCCCAAGAGGCATAAGGGGCTACAATTATCCATCTATTTAGCCATAAGTTTTCTTCAAAAAAGCGTATTATAGCCTTACATAAACATCACCATGAATACATTTGGAATTTCAACAAGAAGGCATATGAATATTGTACAATCATCAAAGCCAAAAGCACAATTCATGCCATGAAACATAGTGTAAATTCAGTAGGCAGACACATAAATATACGCATTCGTCAACATTATTTCTATTTCAATTTGAATAGAATTTACATTATATATTTTAAGTTCACAAGTCACTTATGTGAAAGGATGAAGGCCACTCTCCTTCATCCACATAAAACTAGCAAGTTCCCCTTAAACCCCAAAGAGTCATAATCTCACACTTATTCATGGGCATCTTCTCAGTTTTATTGTACTATAAAATTAGCCTCTTCACTACTTCATCACTCCCTCGATAGTGTCATCTCTTAATGCTTCAGTTCCTTGCCCCACAAGCACCTAGAACAAAATTATACACAATAGCTCAGGTTTTTGGGACATTACATTCAGTTTTATCAATAAATTTTTCGAATTTACTAATGTCTTCCTTGCACCCATTTTTTGTGGGTGACTATCTCTTTTGTTCCTTCATGGCTCTCTTCCTTCCCATACACATCAAATCCTCCTTCTTTACATAATCCATTCATGGGTGTCTGCCTTTTTTTTTTCACACCAGAGATTCTTTTGTTATCCCCATTCCAGGTTTCTTCTCCCTCTGATTTCATGTCAAATCTACTAATTTCATGGTTAGTTCATAAGCTTAAAGTGATATTATTAGAAGTATTTGGATGGGCACTCTACCCATACCCTGGAGAAAACATGTGGCTCCATCCCAACTACTTCAATAATTATAGAAATTGGTACTTCAACTACCATATCCTTTTCCTTAAATATTTTCTTGGGAATTTTGAAATTCTTAGACTTTATGATTAATTAAATCAGCCAATCAATGTATTGGTATGGATATTTCCATGGTTAGATTTTCTACCATATCCCCCTTGCTAGCTTCCCTCCCTCTTGCCTTCTCATGATCAACATCAAGGCTCCACCTCTTCATCGTTTGTTTGGCATTTTACTTTACAAAATATAATTATAATTGTTTCAAATCCTTTAACCATTTTACATTTACATGCCCACACAACCCATTAACATGATTAATTATGATATTAGTGGGGATTAAAATAAGGATCTTGCATAATTCTCCATATTTGTTGGTATATGATCATGAGGAAATATACTGAAAAATAATTTACCTATCATCTTTACAATTGTCATAGACCTCAAGAGGTTAGCCCCTTTCCTCCATGCAAAAAGAAATTGATGCACTCAGTGTGTTGGAGGAACAAATGGGAAGGCTAAAAAGAAGTTTGAAACACACCAACAAGTAGTGAAGGGGCGGTTTGATAAACATAAAGTTGCTTATAATTTTTTGTTGAAGGTAACTTGCTTTTGAAGTGGGATCATGTCAACGAACTAAAGGGAAAACACACAAAGTTCTAAAACTTATGGCTTGGACCTTAACAAATTGCTAAAAATCTGGAACTAGCATTGATTCATTACAAATTCTAGAAGAAGAACCAGATTCCCTTTCTATTAATGGTTAGATTCTTGAAAACTAGTTCACTTAGTTACTTTTAGGAGTAACATTTACCTTAGATCACTAATTTTTCTTCTTAGTTAGTTTCTTTTCTTTTATTTAGGTGTCCTTTGTTTTGATTTTGATTCTTTGTTGCATAATCCATATGTTTGATGCTAATAGGGAGTTAGGTTTTCAACATTTCGCTAAACTAAATATTGCCTCACCTAATACTTTATTTTCCCAAATGTCAAGAGTAAGGTCAAATGTTGTCCAAATGTCAAGAGTAAGATCAAATGATAGTCAACATGAGCAAGACACAAAAAAAATATTTATGTGATTTTGAAAAAATACAAAACTTTAGTGGTGGTGGTAATGACTATCCTCAAATATTATTGGCTTAAGTAGTGATATGAGCTTCAGAAATCATGATCTAAATGATGAAAGGAATGGATGAATATCTTGTTTCCAATATACTTGGTAAACCTTAAAACCTAAGTGCTTAATTCACTCCATTAATAAATATCACCCTCAAATTTTCATAAATTACTCATTGAAAATTTCTCCTTTAACATTTCTTTCTAGGAAATAAAAATAAAGGAAGAAAGATAAGAGAAACATATTGTTAACAAGGGAGGCTGCGGGGCAGCAAGTCCCTGCCTCGAGTGGAATCGGGAAAGTAGTTGATCCCATATTTTGACCTTGTTAAAGCAAAAAATTTTGATCTTGTTAAAGCAACAGAAATGGGGCTGCGAGGCAGAGTACCGGGAAAGTAAGACCACTGTAGCTAACTAAGTGCTAGAGCTTAAGTGCTAGAGGTTCTAAAACTTATGGCTTGGACCTTAACAAATTGCTAAAAATCTGGAACTAGCATTGATTCATTACAAATTCTAGAAGAAGAACCAGATTCCCTTTCTATTAATGGTTAGATTCTTAAGAACTAGTTCACTTAGTTACTTTTAGGAGTAGCATTTACCTTAGATCACTTATTTTTCTTCTTATTTAGTTTCTTTTCTTTTATTTAGGTGTCCTTTGTTTTGATTTTGATTCTTTGTTGCATAATCCATGTGTTTGATGCTAATAGGGAGTTAGGTTTTCAACATTTCGCTAAACTAAATATTGCCTCACCTAATACTTTATTTTCCCAAATATCAAGAGTAAGGTCAAATGTTGTCCAAATGTCAAGAGTAAGATCAAATGATAGTCAACATGAGCAAGACACAAAAAATATTTATGTGATTTTGAAAAAATACAAAACTTTAATGGTGGTGGTAATGACTATCCTCAAATATTATTGGCTTAAGTAGTGATATGAGCTTCATAAATCATGATCTAAATGATGAAAGGAATAGATGAATATCTTGTTTCCAATATACTTGGTAAACCTTAAAACCTAAGTGCTTAATTCACTCCATTAATAAATATCATCCTCAAATTTTCATAAATAACTCATTGAAACTTTCTCCTTTAACATTTCTTTCTAGGAAATAAAAATAAAGGAAGAAAGATAAGAGAAACATATTGTTAACAAGGGAGGTTGCGGGGCAGCAAGTCCCTGTCGAGTGGAACCGGGAAAGTAGTTGATCCCATATTTTGACCTTGTTAAAGCAACAAATTTTGATCTTGTTAAAGCAACAGAAATGGGGCTGCGAGGCAGAGTATCGGGAAAGTAAGACCACTGTAGCTAACTAAGTGCTAGAGCTGTACTTTTCTCAGTCAAGTGGGACTATATTTTGTCATACTGTGTTTAGTAATGCAATGCAACTACAAGTCACAAAATCATAATGGCAAGTTGAACAATGAAAATGGATATAGAACAGGAAGTGATTGTGTGTACCTTTGGGACTGGAATTGTCTACTGAGCTGCTGAGACTGCTTATGTCAGTTAACATCCATCAGCAAGTTGATTGCACCCTGATACCAACAGGATACTAGTAATGAAGTAGAACCAGTGTACTAAGTAGTGTTACAGCTTGATAGAACAGAGCTGGTTTAGCTTATACGAATCTGAGTCCTGGTGTTGCACATTGAGTTACATACCTTGTAAATGCTTATAGTAAGTGGAATACTAGTAATACCATTGATTACGATAGGGTTAACCATTGTAAAGGAAAAGTGATAAGGAATACAAAAAGCATGATTGAGCTTATTGAATATCCATAACATATCCATACCTCTTCTTACTTATGGAATTAGAATACAGTACTTAAACAGAATGGTCATGATACTTGCTTGTTATGATTTACTTATACCTAGTAGCTTACTCTGAACCATGAACTAATACCGTTTAGATTGATATCACTGTTAATTAGGGTAATGTCGTATGTTCAAAGCAAGGTAATCCTATCACATGTATGCGTTGAAACCAGAAGCATGGTCCTTTGCTTTCACTATGTTTGAGTCTACTCTATTACAATGAACACCATTGAGAAAGCTGGAGAAAGGTCATAATGAGTACAGAGGTTACCCGTATTCATTACCTACTAGGTCAGTGAAACTCTGTTTCAACATGTATGAGCTCGTGATTACCGAAGCTCTTATGCAACTAAGTTAGTATGAGTGCCTTTAGTGTGATAAGTATAGCTATCATTATGTCAAACTAGTAACACTTGGCATCATAGTTAAGCTCTAGGTATTAGTATCAATATTTGTATATGTACTCTATTATGGGAAAGAGCTCATGTGGTTTATAGCCACACTAGCACTTTCTGTAGAATTCATTTCATAACAAGGAATATAATTTCCTAATCAGATAATGATGACCAGTTAAAGGGGAAACACCAGTATAACAAAGCCAGTGGTAAAGGCTTTTTTGTGATTTGTCAATAAAAGAAAAGCACTACAGGAATGTCGTAAATCATGTACGAACCTCACGGATTTCTAATGTAGGCATGTGCAGAAGGAAATCATTGCTCACAACAACTTCATGTCACACTCCAAGTACTCTCGCAAGGTCCAGATGTTGAGAAACTGCTTAATTATTAGCATAATGTTGACAAAGGTAGCATTTTTCTTGCTAACGAGGGAAAGTGATGACCAGTATCATCACCACAAGTATATACTCAGATGCAGAGCTATCTCTTACATGGTAATCCCAGAATATCCGGAAACAAAATATCAGTGTTTATGTTGCAAAGAAGTCAACAACCTCTCTTAAAATTGAGAAGTGGATTTCATGAGTTTCCAATGCCAACATAATTAAATCTGCATCCTGGAGTTGCAAAAGCAGCTTTTAAAATCATACAAATTGTACACAAAAGTAAATGTATGTTATCAAATAAAATCATCATTAGCTAAATGAAGAGATAGCATATGTCTTAGTAAAATATCAATCAATTAACCTAAAATACCACATGTCAGGTTCAAGCAACGCCATTCTTTTTAGAAATCAGAGCACTTACTAATCCATACAAGCAGTGACGCGTATTTGGATTGAAACCAGGGAGGTTTCTTTGGAGAAGAATATAGGACATGAATTTGTGTTCCACCTCACCAGGAACATTTGCATCAGACAATATAACCTTCAAGATTGAATTAAAAAAAGCAGTTCAGCACACATTAGAGATGAAACGTAGAAACAAATCGCAATTATATGAATTAGTCATGAAAGGCAAACAAGATTACAAGACATCAACAATTCTAGCTTCCTAAAAAAGATGAAAGTTACTTTTAAGAGGGAGGTCATTGTTTAATCTTAAATGTACACAGTACTACATAACTATAGACAGTGTAGCCATAAATTTTGTCCTAGGGGTAATGACATTTGAGTCATGGACTTCTAATTTCTCTTTTAAGCCCATAACTTTACCTTTTGCCTCAAACTCTTTTCTCAATCTTTCTTCTTCTGTACTCTGAAAAATGCACAATGTAAATCAGAAACGTTGAATTTCTACTTGAATCTTATTTAAGACAACTTGCTTTGAAGGGGTATGAAGTAGTTCTTCAATAGCAGAGAAACTTATTGCTTCAGCTACATCTTTTGCAACACAAAAACGTTGTGCAACACCATGTACAGTTACTTGAATCTTATTTAAGACAACTTGCTTTGAAGGGGTATGAAGTAGTTCTTCAATAGCAGACAAACTTATTGCTTGAGCTACATCTTTTGCAGCACAAAAACGTTGTGCAACACCATGTACAGTTACAGAAAGTCAGTGCTCAGTAAAGGAAATCATTCCTCACAAAAACTTCATGTCACACTCCAAGTACTCTCGCAAGGTCCAGATGTTGAGAAACTGCTCAATTATTAGCATAATGTTGACAAAGGTAGCATTTTTCTTGCTGACCAGGGAAAGTGATGACTTGTATCATCACCATAGGTATATACTCAGAGGCAGAGCTATATCTTACATGGAAAAGACTATTTATGTTCTCCCGTCCGATAGGTACTAGATGGAGATTCCCAAGGATGGAATTCCTATAAAGTTCTAGACTGTATATGTTTACTTTGTATATTGCCAATTGGTTAAAGGGCATCTCAAAATTCTAAACATAAAATTAATCAGCATATGGTTCAAACAATGATCTCTTAAGCTTTTAAGTTTGGCATAGATTGAATCAATCAGTACCTCCCTTCTGTGATTACTCTTTATTGCACGGAGAGTAGCTAGGTGCTCTTATAACCTGGGGTGGAAGAGATCTGTCACGTGTGTCACATGTGGACTGTGAAATAAAATAAAATGAAAAGGAAACAAAGTTCTGATCTCATGTCAAAAAAGTAGAAGAAAGCGGCCCAACAAAAATTTATAAAAATTAAGCTAGGACCTATTAGCAAACAATTTACCCATCTTAATTTTCTTTTCATATTGGGCCTGCATAACAGATCCTACAAATCTATACATCTTTCCCTGAATAAATCAGCTAGCCATACTTTCGTTGTATATGGCAGAGATCTATTAAACCTTAAAGAGTTCATATTTAAGATTGACCCAAACTTTAAATAGTTTGAGTTCCATCTTCATAGTTAAGATGGACCTATTTAAATACTTAAAATATTTAATATTTTAATTTGAGCCCATCCATAATTAAGATGGGCTTATGCCCGTTCATAAAATAGTTTGAACTGTTTATTGTACCCAAAAATAACTATTTTGAGTCCATAATTAAGATGGACTTATGCCAGGGCATAAAACAGTTTCAGCTCTTTTTATTGTACCATAGAGCGAGCTGCTCTTATGCTCATAAAACCAATTCAAGGTATTGTGCTCAATGGTGTGGTGTTGGCATACTGCAAAAGCATCTAAATCCTAAAGCTCAAGGTTCATTGTCTTGGTCTGAAGGGTGCTTGTAAGGAAAGTTCTAGTTCTCGAAGGTAATATAATCCTAAGCCTGGTTGGTTGTTTGGTTGGCTTCTTGATGGCTACTAGCTCATCCTCAGGTTCAAGCTCCTGGTGAGTGTGATTGGTAGTTCCTAAGCATCCACATGCTCAAGCTAAAGGTGGTTTTTTGGTTGGTTTAGATGGATACTAGATTCCTGTAAGACTGGATGACTTCAAGGTCAGAGGTGAGTTCAATTGTTATAAGGTTGGTCTAATCATCGGCATGGTGCGTATGTGAAATACTAATAAGCATCTAGGTTTTGACTCTAAGACTCCTAAGCATCTTCAAGTGTGTAGGCATACTTCATGAATTATAAGACTCCTAAGTCGGTGGTGTTCTAAATCCTTCTATAAGATGTAAGGTTGTTTGCTTGTAGGAAGTTTGTCAAATTGTCTTAAGGTGGCTAAGCTGTTTCTAGGGTTCTACTGTGTCTAGTCTTGTTCTGAGGGTTTGAAGGGAGTTATACAGATAAGAAAGGTTATAAAGAGGAATGTTAAACCTTGAACAACAGATTTTCATAGTGCTTTCTTGGAATTTCTATCCTAGACAAATGTTACAATAATGATAACTAAGGAAAAAAGCAAATCATGGTTTGCAAGATAAACAGTTCTTAGGCAGAGTAGAAATGGGAAAAGTTAATGCAAGACGCTATCCTAAGGAGCGTTAAAAGTGTCTAAATTCACCTGAAATACATATTCTCCTTCAGGCTCCTAAATGCCGGTTAATGCAAGACGCCGCGAGAGCAAATGGTAACCGTAACTTGCCAAGATAAAAACTGAAATCGTACACAACCTAGGTAAAAAACTCAAATCCTACAGAGACTGAAATATATCAAAAACTAAATCGTACACACCCTACGTAAAAAACTGAAACCCTGCAGAGGCTAAAATATATCAAAACAATGTAATAACATAAACAGTACCTGAAATAGACCAATGTAGTGGAGCTGAAGCAAAAATAAAAGCGGAAGCGAGGTAACCACGAAATCATTTCTAACTTTATTATATAACAACAAAAGTAACTTACACGTAGCGGATGCTGCATGCATAATGTGGAATGGAATGAAATGTGTACACAATGAATAATTAGCAGGTAACACGTACAAATGACCTGACTTACGTTAACCTCCATCAAATCAGCCTCGCAGTAGCTTCCCAAACAGATGGCAGCACCATTGCTCTTCTTGCTACCTTAGGTGATGGCCCAACAGATGTCATAGCTCCCCAAACAGATTGCTACCTTAGGTGATGGCCCAACAGATGTCATAGCTCCCCAAACAGATGTCACCGCCATTGCTATTTTTGCTACCTTAGCTGCTGGCTTAAATTTAACCCTCTAAGCTCCATGCCCTGTTGTTTAACCGTCTCCCTGACTGTCAGCCCTAGGATGCAGCAAGCAGATTCTGCAGATGTTGCCCGACCTATCCTCCCTGTTCTGCCCCTCCCCTATCCATTTGCGACAGAGAAAGTAGCAGAGGCAACTTACCCAACATCATACCTTCTGGTTGTTCCAGTCTTAACCCCTTATCCTGTTGTTGAACTAGTTTCAGAGTTTCCGGTTGGTGCACACATGCCCAACATCCATGAACCCTCTTAACTCCCACATAACTGCTCCACCATTTAATAACTTTGGTTGCGCCCTTAACTGTTCTATTGATTGTGCCATGAAGGTCTGAAGACTGTTGTGGAAGAGACTGCTGCAGAACCTGCTAATCACGCTGCACCACAACACTGTCATCACTCTTGCACCTTCGCCAATGTCATCACGACTGTACAGGTCTGCTGAAGCATACCATGTTGACAGACAAATGCTTTCAGAACAACATTTAAACTGTAACAATCCTCTTGCCGCTTTAGTTGTGTTTATGGATGGACTGTGTGGACCAGCTGGCTCTGCAAATCTCCTGTAAGTGATTGGGCTGGTCATCCTCGCTACCTGAGCTCAGCTGGGAAGAGAGAGTGTTCCCCTGAAGCATAACACTAAAAAACAAATGGTAGTGAGAAATCGAGAATGGTAAGTACAGGGCTTTTTGATTTACAGACGTAGGAGGAAAGTGGGTATTCCCGAATCTGGTTCTTGCATATAGTCCACTCCACTGTGCCCTTCTGGATGGAGAAGGCCCTCAACGTTGTCGCCCACCTGCGCACCCAACAGGATCAAATACTGAAAGGAGGTTCATATCCTTACCTTTCCCAGTAACGTAGATAAACCTCCAAGATGCAGGAATCTGGCTTGAAATATAGTAGATACGGGAAATTTGAAAACAGCAGATGGAATTCCAGAGAAAATGAATTGGAAGAAGACATTGAATCTCACTGTATGAAACAGCGCATCGAACTGCTCTAGTGGATTTAGCTGTTCTCCACAGGCCAGCAAAACACCCACACCTGCACGGACAACTACACCACCTGCATGCACAACACCTGCCAATATGAGCCAATATGCTCAAACCCTCAAACCTGCTAATATGCTCAAACAATCCTGCAAATAATTCAAACTAATTCAAACTAATATTAACATTAATACTAACAACTCCTTGACCACCACTAATAATAAACAGGTTTAAAACAAAATAAACTATGGGCCAGCATCTTCCGCCTGGGGAAGAGGCCAATAAGATGGCGCTTTTGAAGACTTTAGTTACCCGGCGATAGCAAACACAGTCGCATTTGCAAACTTTGCTCACCCTCCAATAATCACCGTAAATTAATAACATAGCGGTTTAGTTTAATGCTATCGCAACGCATTTGGATTACTATAGTCCCTGGCCATTGCTAGATGGCAGGGACTGATAAGAAAATGTAGAGCAATGTTTGTGGCATCGAGGTGTCTTTGTTGGGATTACAGATGCTCACGTGTAGCAGAGCAACACCACGTGGATGTCAAGGTTACCTAAATACTACAAAATAATATCCAAATATTCGAAGTGATATATTAAGTAGATTTTTCACAAAATGCAAGTCAATGATTATGAAATTATATTTGAGAAAAAAATTAAATCTCCAAGGTAAAATCGAGAATAATTTCAAAGTTATATATAATGTAGGGATTATTTTTTGCTTTCATTTTTGTTTTTGTTTTAGTTACAAATATTTGAAATTGATTTGATTATTGATCGGAGGTTAAAAGGTAGAGATGATAAATTTATCCGGTGAATTTCTAAAATTTTAAATTGCGGGTCCCATTTATTTTTATTCATTTTCTAAAATTTTAAATTGCGGGTTCCATTTATTTTTATTGATTTGATAGATAAATTTAAATTACTGTTTTTTTTAAGTTTTATTTTTAAATTTTTTTAGTGCATTTTTCTTATGTAGTTTCAGCAAATGGAGTTAATTTGAAAATTTTATAAAATATTTTTATATGAATGTTGTTTTTCAGAGAGGAAAATTAAAACACATTCTAGTAACATCTACAAGAAATCTCTGAAACAAATTATTCTACAAGTCATTGATGCAAAAATGTAAGTATTTTGGACACTTTCAAAGATTACCACTTTTTTTCCATAGCACCAAAACAAAGTTTCTCACTTATCTAGAATTGTAAGCATAAAAACATCGCTCTAGCTTTGAAAGGACATCCTAATGTCAACGGCAAATTTTGGGAATATCTTGGAATTTGCTGGTCAGGAGAGGCTAATCGTTTAACCTCTCTCTTGATTAAAATCTGGGATATTCACAGAATCTACAATCGACATAAGTCCAGCAGCCCTAAACACTCATATTGTTGCGTAAAATATATTAAAAAAAACACCCCTAAATGGAAAAGTGGTGCTATTAGTAACACCACTACAACTGACATAAGTCCAGCAACCCTAAACACTCATATTGTTGCGTAAAAAAAAAAACACCTCTAAATCCAAAAGTGGTGCTATTAGTAACACCACTTTTTTAGAATTAAAATTTCAACATTTTTCAACCATGGAATTAAAAAGAAAAATCACGACTACAAAAAACCTTAAAATTTCAACATTTTTCAACCATAGCATTAAAAACAAGATATCATGAGTACAAAAAACCTAGCTTCCAACACTTTCAACCATGACATTAAAACTAAATATCATGACAATGAAAAACCTTAAAAATTGGCACCCAAAATAGAGGGTGGTTCTACCAATAGCAAATTTTTTTAATGGTTAATTACAACTCATTTGAGACCTCCACCTATGATAATGTTACTCCCTTTTCAATAGAGCATTAAAATTGCAACATTTTTTTAGTTATAGTTTAAAAAATCATCACCAACATAAATAAAATCATAAAAAACACCATTTAAAAAAAATTGTAATATAACACAATTTGTTATAATATTTTTAATTAAAAAAATAGGTATCTTAATTTTTAAAGAAAAGTCAGATTAAATATTTAAAAAAGGGCACATTTTCAAAAAAAAAAAAAAAATTTAAAACAAAACTTTCAAACAATTTTAGAAAATTAATCTAAATTAAATTTAAAAATTAAATAAATATGTTAGAAACTTTTCGGAATAAAATTGTGTTGATGATTTGTTTGTCTAATGTTTCGGGTGGACACTCCACCCATCTTCAAGGACATGAAAGCTTTAATGATATCCTAAACAAGTGCTAAGAGAGATTAAATAGAAAAAGGGGAATGAGGAAGAAAAATAAATTTTATTTGATATATTTGTTTGTATCTAGAGGAATTGGCATACATATGTCTCTTCTGCACACAAAACGAATCAAAGGTATTTGAACCATGGACCTCCTCGCACATAATACTTTATTTACACAACCATCACCAATTAAGCTACCCCTCCAAGGCTAGATTATACTTGATTATCAAAATAGAAATAAAATAAAAATTAAAGTAGAAATATATAATAAAAACAAAAAATGGGGGATTGGTACCAAATAGAATGAAGATATTGAAAACGATGAGATGAGAAAGCAGATGTCAAACAAAATGAGTGGGGTTGGCCACGTTAAAAAATAATTATTAAAAATTATAATAATTATTGAGTTAAAAAATGGTAGAAGTTAAAAGAAATCAGAAGAGATTGTAGGGAAATATATTAAAAGATTAAATGTTAAAAAAAAGTAGAAAGAGGGTGGGGGTAATCTTGGTTAAAATGAAATAAAAAGGAGGTAGTAAGGTAAAAAAGGTGGGAGGTGTTAATAGTAGAAAAGGAATAAAAAAGAAAGGTGGAAAGGGGAATTTAAGGAGGAATTTAAGGGAAATTAAAGGAGAAAAAGAAGGGGGAAAAGGGAAATATAAGGAGGACTTTAAGGGAAATTAATGTAGAAATTTTGAAGGAAAAGGGAGGTGAAATAGGGAGAAGAGAGGTGAAAATAGAAGAAATGAAAAGAGGAAGAAATTAGTGAGTAAGTTGATGGATGACAGACATCCATGATTGGCTTAGCTTATATCAATCTTCTTTGTTGAAATCGCTGGGGTGATTTTTTTTAATTTCAAGTACTTCTCAAATGATTAGAGTGTTAAGAAAACGGGTAAAATGTAAGAAAAGGAGTAGAATATAGGATTTTGGTTTGATCAAAACAAATGAGATGCTTGGATTTGAATAAGTACTTATCAATGGTTTACTTTGAGAGGAATTTATGGGTAGTTTCAACAATGTGTTCATTAAGGTTGGATTTCAAGTAACAACCAGTTTGATTGATATAGGAATTTCCACAGAACAAGGAATTTGATAAAATCATGAACCTTGCATAGGGTCAAATTTATCTTTGATTGACCGAAATAAGTGCTTAAGGGTTTTATGGGGTTTAAATATGGCTTTTATTTTTTAGGATTTTACCAAATTCCTTGTTTATGTAAAAGTCCTACATCGATCAAATTGATCGTTCCTTCAAAGCCCATCTTAAATAACACATTGCTAAAACTACTCATAATCGCCTCTCACAGCAAGCCATTAATGAGCACTCATTCAAATCCAGGCATATCATTTATTTAAATCAAACCAAAATCCTAGCTTCTACTCATAACACTCTAATCATTCGAGAAGCTCTTGAAATCGAAAATCACCCCAACAATTTCAACAGGGAAGACAAATATAGGCTATGCCACCCTTGGATGCATGTCATCCATCAAATTACATGTATATTTTTCTTTCCATTTATTTTTTTTCACTTTTGTTCCCCCTATTTCCTCTTTCCTTTCCTTTAAAATTTCTCCTTTAATTTCCCTTAATTTCCTCCTTAAATTTCCCTTTTTCCCCATTTCTTTTTCTATTCATTTTGTGTTCTTACACGACCCAACCTTATTTTTATGTCATTTTTCCCACTCTTCCTCCCTTTTTCTTTTTTTGTTTAAGAATTTATTCTTTTGATATATTTCCCTTTTTTTGTTGGGTAAAATATATTGCCTCTAAAACTGGAAATAACAAGATAAATTGAAAATTCAAGTCATTCTCTCACTAGGGAGACTTGAAAAAATCCAAAAATTATTTTTCCTTAGTAATGTAAGAGATAATTGAATACTAAGAGATACAAAATTTAGCATACAAAAAATGAGAATATGACCTTTAATATATTTCCTTATAATCTATTCCTCTTTCTTTAATTTTTTTCTCCCCTTTTTAAATTTAATAAGTACTGTATTTTTAAAAATTATTTTTTAAGGACGACTTATCCTAGGCTCCTTTCTGGATCCAACTCTACTCTCTTCCTTACGAGTATTAGGACCCTGATACCCTCTAGAACATTGGTAATAGTTTGGGGAAATTTATCCGCCTTTCATATGTTGGAAATAATACTGAGAGGGGGGGTGAATCAGTGTTATCAAGTTCTTTTAATAGATATTCCTTATTTATACTTTGAATTATTTTTGCATGTCAGTACCATAAAATAATGAGCATGAACAAGAAAAACAAATAGTCACACCAAAGAACACCAGATGTAAGGTGGAAACCCAATGTGGGTGAAAACCACCTGCTGCAATATGTCTCTATCTTCTTTCAAATTAGAAACTCCTTTTACAATGGTTTTGTACTGGTGTAGTCCTTTACCAGTACGCAGGCTGCAACCTACAGAGAGCTACCACTCTCTCTCGTTTTCCAGTCTCTCCTGGAAGGGAGCTACAACCCCCTACTTCTTTTCTTTCAAGGACCACTAAATTTTCAAACTGGATCCATGAACATCAAATGATCATCAAGTACATGTAAATCACACAGTCAACTGCAGTAACCAAATCAACAATAACAGTAAACTAAACCCAGAACACCTTATCAACAGAAAAATTCAGCCAACAAAAGTCTTAAGACAGATCCGCAGTTTTTCTTTATCTGGCCTGCGTGGCTCCGCACTTCACCTTCTGCTCCCCTGCGTATACCCGCAGAGAGCCTTCTGCTGCACTGCGTATCTACGCACCTGCACCTTCTGTCGCACCACGTACATATACTGTAGCTCCGCACCTGCGGCTTCTATCGTGCCGCGTACCTCTATTGTAGCTCCGCACCTGCGGCTTCTATCGCGCCGCGTATCTACGCACCTGCGGCTTCTGTAGCACCGCGTACTTTCACTGTGCCTCCGCACCTGAACCTCTATCGCGCTGCGTACCCACGCACTGCGCCTTCTTCTGCTGTGCGTACCCACACACTGCACCTTCTTCTGATGTGCGTACCCTCGCACTTGCACCGTTAATTACCTGCGTACCTCTGATTAGGGCCAAATTGGCAGTCCACTAGTGTGCCACAGATAGTCAGATGCCCAGATCTGATCATGCGCCCGAGAGATCACACTTCATAGATTCACTTTCAACTTCACTTTTATATAGATCAAGCTTTTAAACCGATAACCCAATATTTCAGATCTTAAGATATTCAATTTGTAAAAAGATGCCTTAGCCAAGTGATCTCCTTCCCTATTTATAGTCAAGCCCTTATTCACACCATGGGACAAAACCATCAATAACCAATACAAGGGATCCAAACCGGGGCTAAATTAGATCCTATACCATGGGCCAAAACCATAGAATTAAGAACGGCGGGCTAAATACCACGAGCCAAATATAAGAAACCCCACGTGAGCGCGCTTTTCTGCCTTGAAGTGAGTGAACTGGGGTCTGCACCTCATGAACGGGTAACCTGCGTGAATGTACGCACTTTATCTATGATATTCCTGCGGGTCCGCAACTTTTGTACAGTGTACCTGCGTACCTCTTATTTTCCAACATATTTTGAGAGCCTAAACAGAGCATTACCACTTAAGAGAGTTGCCATCAAGTACAACACCTGTAACATAGAGCCATACTAGAAACATAATGCCAACAATCTCCCCCTTTGGACTTGATGGCAACTTCAAGATCTTCAACGTCATTCTCCCCCTTTGACATCAAGGGCAAAGGGTTATGCTCCCCCTAAGAACATGCTCCCCCTGACTATAAACCAGATCTGCAAAGAAGAACCATAATCCACCAAACACCATAAATGACCATGAAAGAGATAGAGACATATTACAGCAATATTCAGACCAACATCCATGATCTCCTTCTGTACTTCCTCCATTATGCCAACAATGCATTATATGCTCCCCTTGAACCTGTGCCCTTCGATCTTCGATCAATCCGCAACCCAGCACATGTACGCATATACCCCAGATGAGCCTTGCATACAGCCAACCATCAGAAGAGATTCAACAACAAGATGATGCATCAACAACCCCCATCTTTTTCCTGAGGTATTCAAAGGTCTCCCTGGGCAATGGTTTGGTGAGTATATCAGCAACTTGTTCCTTAGAAGGAACATACTCCAACTTGACCTTTTGTTCAAGTACTTGTTCCCGGAGAAAATGATACTTGATCGGTATGTGCTTGGTCTTTGAATGCATGACTGGGTTCTTTGAAATGCTGATTGCACTTGTGTTATCACATAAGATGGAGATAGGTGGTGTACAAGTGATTTGAAAATCCTGCAAGGTCTGCATCAGCCAAAGGAGTTGAGTGCAGCAAGATGCAGCAGCAACATATTCTGCTTCAGCTGTAGACAAGGCAATCGAACTCTGTTTCTTGCTGAACCAAGATACTAATCTGGAACCCATAAAGAACGCACCACCACTTGTGCTCTTCCTATCATCCACGCTTCCTGCCCAATCTACATCTGTATAAGCATGAAGTGTGAGATCTGTATCTCTAGGATACCATAAGCCATAATTTTGAGTCCCTTGAAGATATTTAAAGATTCTCTTCACTGCCTGAAGATGAGTTTCCTTTGGATTTGCTTGAAATCTTCCAACTATTCCCACTGCATGCATGATGTCTGGTCGGGTACCTGTCAAATAAAGTAGACTTCCAATCATAGATCTGTAGGTTGGTTGATGCACTGCTACTGATTCATCATTTGCACTGAGGCTACATCCTGTGACCATGGGTGTACATACTGGTTTTGCATCTTCCATGCCATATTTCTTCAAAATCTGCTTGAGATACTTGGTTTGAGACAAAAAGATCCCTCCTTCTTTTTGTTGGATTTGCAAACCAAGAAAATATGTCAATTCTCCCAGCAAGGACATTTTGAATTCTTTCTGCATAAGCAAGGAAAAACTTTGACTCATAGCTTCTTCATTGCTGCCAAAAATAATGTCATCTACATACACAACAAGTATTAGCAATTTGTCATTTTCAACTTTTATATAAAGATTGCTATCTGCTGATCCTTTTGAAAAACCTTGTTGATGAAGATATTTGTCCAAACGATAGTACCAAGCCCTTGGAGCTTGTTTGAGACCATAGAGAGCCTTTTTCAATCTGCATACAAGATTTGGATCATTTCCAAGAATGAAACCATCTGGCTGCTCAATGTATACTTCTTCTTCCAAGTCTCCATTTAGAAAGGTTGATTTCACGTCCATTTGAAATACTTTGAAGTTTTGAAAGCTTGAGAGAGCAAGGAACATTCGGATGGCCTCAAGTCTTGCAACAAGAGCAAACGTTTCTTCAAAATCTATTCCTTCTTGCTGCGCATACCCTTTACAAACAAGTCTGGCCTTGTTTCTAATTACTTCTCCATTTTCATTCAATTTATTTTTGAAGACCCATTTTGTCCCTATAACATTCTTATCCTTTGGTCTAGGAACTAACTCCCAAGTGTTGCTCTTTTCGATCTGCTCAAGTTCTTCATCCATTGCTTTGACCCAACATTCATCTTTGCATGCCTCTTTCACATTTTGTGGTTCAGTGGAAGAGAGTAATGCCAAATAGCTTGAAGCTTCTACAATTGTTCTTCTTGTTTGTACACCTGCTTCTTTCTGCCCCAAAATCTGAGATTCTGGATGATTCTTCTGAACATATCTGGATGGAGTCTTCCCTTCTATCCTTATCTACTCCTCTGGTTCTCCTTGAGGTTCTTCTTCTTCATCATTCTGTCTTTGAGGGTAGTCTTCATCTTCTTCGATATCTTCATGATTTACTTGCCTAGGAATGTATCCCTTCTCATCAACCACTACATCAATGCTGTCAACAATTCTTCCAAGTATTTTATTGTAGCACTTGTATGCTTTGCTGTGTGGAGAATAACCAAGAAGAATGCCTTCATCTGCTCTAGGTTCAAGTTTGCCAAGTTTCTCATCAGTATTCTTAATATAGCATTTGCTCCCAAATATTTTGAAGTGCTTTACCGAAGGAGTCTCACCATACCAGAGCTCATGAGGGTTTGAGTGCTGTTCACCCGGACATTTGTTTTGTTGAGAATAACAACCGCAGCATATGCTGCTTCACCCCAGAAAGTTGTGGGAGTTCCAGACTCATCAAGCATAGCACGAGCCATTTGTTGGACTGTTCTGTTCATTCTTTCCACCACTCCATTTTGCTGAGGAGTTATAGCTGTAGAGAATTCTCTTCTTATCCCATGTTCTTCACAGAAATCGAAAAATTCATTTGAGGTAAACTCCCCACCTCTGTCGGATCTGAGGCACTTAATTTTGTATCCTGATTCATTTTCAACCAAGGCTTTAAAGGATTTGATTTTTTCGAATGCTTCATCTTTGTGCTTCATAAGTCCTAACCAGACAAACCTGGAGAAATCGTCAACGAATAATATCAAGTATTCTTCTCCTCGAGGTGTCCTTTTCCTGAATGGACCACATACATCTGTATGTACTAGCTCAAGAGGCATGCTAGCTGATCCTTCCTTCTCCGGAAAGTTAGTTCTGGTTTTCTTTCCAAACTGACATGATTTGCATATGGTGTTGTCTGGAATTTTGATATCTAGAAGACCGCGAACTGCCTGATATTTGCATGCTTTCCTTATTTGTGAAAAGCTTAGATGCCCCAACCTCCGGTGCCATAACCAGTGTTCATCATCCTTGCTTAGATAGCATTGTTGTTGTCCTTCTTCAAATATGTATAGATTATTTGGAGTTATTTCACCTTTGATCACTGTTTTACCTGTATCAAGATCACAAACAAGACATCCATTTGATCTAAATATCACCTCGGTTCCTTGATCACACATCTGGCTGACACTCAGAAGATTATGCTTCAATCCATCAACATACAAAACATTTCCAGCTTTGACCTTTTCTTTTAACTGAGCAGTGCCTTTTCCTTTTATAGCTGCAGGAGTATCATTTCCAAAAGAAACTTTCTTTCTCTTTTCTAAAGCAGAATATGATTCAAGTTTTTCTTTATCACCTGTCATATGCTTCGAACATCCACTGTCAATGTACCATAGATTTTCCTGTCCCTCTGCATAAAATGCTATCCCACATCTTTCTGTTTGTGGTTCCTTTATTCTCCATGTTTTGGTGCTTCAGGCTTGTTCCTTTGTCTGCTGAAACCTGCTCCTGCATTCAGAATCTTCATGACCAAAGTTATTGCAAATAGAACATTCAACTTCATTTTCAAGAGCCGAAAAGTTGTTATAGGTCCTTTTTGTAATCCCGGTCATACTTCTTTGTTTTTGAGCTTCTCTAGTCATGATTGTTTTATATGCAACACATTGAGCTGCTTTGTGACCAAAGTTATGGCAAGAGAAGCATTGTCCATTGAAGAAACTTCTGCGGTTATCAAATCTTCCGGCCAAATGATTGTAATTTCTATTGTCATTCATTCTTGAATCAAATTGAGAGGATTTTACCTGTGGCTGGTTGTAGCTTTTGTTCATCCTTAAGACGGATTGCCCCTGGTTTACCTGATAGTCTTTTTTTGTTCTTGATGTAATTTTTCCTTGCTTTACCTGGTGATCTCCATTGTGCTTTTGCTCATTCCTTCTTGCTGCATCAAGATAACTCTTTGAGGTGGATGCTTGAGAAGTTTCTCCATTATACCCCAGACCTGTCTTGTTTAGTGGAGAACGTTGTACATTGATGATCTCATCCAGAGTTTCAGATCCTTTGACAAACTTAAGATTAATAGACTTTGTTTTCTCAATCTCTTTTCTAAGACCAACAATTTCACCTTCTAACTTTTCAAGATATTTTTCTTTTTCATCAATTTGAAATTGTAGAGTATCAATGATCATATTCTTTTCTTCTATACATGTCTTGAGTCTAGAAATTTCTTCATGAAAGCTATCCACATCTATAGCATCCATGTAATCATCATCTTCAAATGCCATTAAAAGTTTATAGTCATTACCTCGTTCATCTTCATCACTATTTGATAGACCATCACTATCTTCATGAGTGTAGTAGCTTTTCTTATTTGCATTCTGTTTCTTGCTCCATCTAGTAGGTTCCTTTCCTTTGTCAATCTTATCCTTATGAGGACATTTTGAAGCATAATGACCTACTCTTCCACAAGCAAAACATTTAAAAGGTAACTTACCTCTTAACCTTCCAGTACCTCGTTGAAGATTTCTGACAAAATTTGATTCTTCTTCTTCTTCTGGCGCGTGACTTGCTTCATTGTAGTCTCCTTTGCCTGAAGCCTTGAAAGCAGCTTCTCTCCTGTCTGATGGACCTCCTTTTCTCATTTCATAAGCAGTTAGAATTCCGTGTAGCTGAGACATAATAAGAGTTCGTAGATTTTCCTTTTCTTCTATTGCAGACACTTTAGATTCAAACTTGGGGGACAGTGATCTTAAAAAATTTTCAACCACAATAGCCTCTTTTATTTCTTCACCCAAGTTTTTCATGCAATTAACAATCTCGTCTACCCGAAGGAAATAGTTAGCCACACTTTCATCATTATACATTCTGAGATTCTCATACTGAATCCTGAGGGTTTGAAGTTTAGCACGCTTTACCTGTTCATCTCCTTCGTAGCTCAAGGCAATCTTGTCCCATATTTCCTTTGCGGATTTATATTGCATAACCTTCATGAATTCTATTTGAGATAAGCATCCCAGCAAAGTATTGACTGCGTTAGCATTTGTTTCATATTTCTTCTTCTCGGCCGGATCTGTAGGAGTAGCTGAAGGAAAAGTGTAGCCTGTATCTATGATATCCCAAACTTCTGTACCAAGAGATTGAAGATAGGCAGTAACTCTTACCTTCCAATAATTGAAGTTTGTCCCATCAAAAATTGGTGGCCTGATTGATGCTTCCCTCTCGTAGTTGCTCATGATGAATGATCTTCCTTCAAGCGATCAAGCTTCTCTGAAGGACCTGCTCTGATACCAACTGTTGGAAATAATACTAAGAGGGGGGGTGAATCAGTATTATCAAGTTCTTTTAATAAATCTTCCTTATTTATACTTTGAATTATTTTTGCATGTCAGTACCATAAAATAATGAGCATGAACAAGAAAAACAGATAGTCACACCAAAGAACACCAGATGTAAGGTGGAAACCCAATGTGGGTGAAAACCACCTGCTGCAATATGTCTCTATCTTCTTTCAAATTAGAAACTCCTTTTACAATGGTTTTGTACTGGTGCAGTCCTTTACCAGTACGTAGGCTGCAACCTGCAGAGAGCTACCACTCTCTCTCGTTTTCCAGTCTCTCCTGGAAGGGAGCTACAACCCCCTACTTCTTTTCTTTCAAGGACCACTAAATTTTCAAACTGGATCCATGAACATCAAATGATCATCAAGTACATGTAAATCACACAGTCAACTGCAGTAACCAGATCAACAATAACAGTAAACTAAACCCAGAACACCTTATCAACAGAAAAATTCAGCCAACAAAAGTCTTAAGACAGATCCACAGTTTTTCTTTATCTGGCCTACGTGGCTCCGCACTTCACCTTCTGCTCCCCTGCGTATACCCGCAGAGAGCCTTCTGCTGCATTGCGTATCTACGCACCTGCACCTTCTGTCACGCCGCGTACATATACTGCTCCGCACCTGCGGCTTCTATCGCGCCGCGTACCTCTACTGTAGCTCCGCACCTGCGGCTTCTGTCGCGCCGCGTATCTACGCACCTGCGGCTTCTGTAGTGCTGCGTACTTTCACTGTGCCTCCGCACCTGAACCTCTATCACGCTGTGTATCCACGCACTACGCCTTCTTCTTCTGTGCGTACCCACGCACTGCGCCTTCTTCTGTTGTGCGTACCCTCGCACTTGCACCGTTAACTACCTGCGTACCTCTGATTAGGGCCAAATTGGCAGTCCACTAGTGTGCCACAGATAGTCAGATGCCTAGATCTAATCATGCACCCGAGATATCACACTTCATAGATTCACTTTCAACTTCACTTTTATATAGATCAAGCTTTTAAATCGATAACCCAATATTTCAGATCTTAAGATATTCAATTTGCAAAAAGATGCCTTAGCCAAGTGATCTCCTTCCCTATTTATTGTCAAGCCCTTATTCACACCATGGGACAAAACCATCAATAACCAATACAAGGGATCCAAACCGGGGCTAAATTAGATCCTATACCACGGGCCAAAACCATAGAATTAAGAACGACGGGCTAAATACCACGGGCCAAAACCATAGAATTAAGAACGGCGGGCTAAATACCACGGGCCAAATATAAGAAACCCCACGTGAGCGTGCTTTTATGCCTTGAAGTGAGTGAACTGGGGTCCGCACCTCATGAACGGGTAACCTGCGTGAATGTACGCACTTTATCTATGATATTCCTGCGGGTCCGCAGCTTTTGTACGGTGTACCTGCGTACCTCTTATTTTCCAACATATTTTGAGAGCCCGAACAGAGCATTGCCACTTAAGAGAGTTGCCATCAAGTAAAACACCTATAACATAGAGCCATACCAGAAACATAATGCCAACATCATAATAGACTCAACAAGGATTTTACATAGCCTACACAACAATGTGTGTCTACATGGACATCTCTAGATCTCTTCTTGAAGCCATTTCTCTAGAATCAAAAGACATAGACTAGTTCCAAATGTTGGAATATGAGCATGTTCCATTCAAATGCTGGAAATTATACCAGCATGGCTATTTATTCAGATACTACCCCCTAAACGAGCTCAAGTTGGAGGAAACAAGGAACAACTCCATAGATGTGGAGGTATTTATGAAAATACCATCCAAATGGTGACACATGAAGAAGCAGGGCCCTTCCATATAGTCCAAGCGTCCAATTACCAACAATTAACTTTCATTAGGGGAAATTTGAGCTCTAAAATGGGCCTCCTAAGGAAATTATAAAATAATAGTGGAAATAATAAAATAATATTAGATTACATCATCAAATTTTAGAGGGAAAAAAAAAGAAGAATCTTTTTTTCAACTCGTATTTTCAACTTATCTCCCTATGGGTTACTCAAATTTTGAGTGACAACACTCATTGGATAAAAATTTTGATTCCTCATCCAAGGAGTACACATGTTGAATACTTTCGATGGACCCTACTACACGAAAAATGAGAAATACATGAAAAACATGATTGCAATCACATTTTTCATGTATTTTTCATTTTTCATGTAGCAGAGTCCATTGAAAGTATGCAACATGGGTACTATTTGGATGAAAAATTAAATTTTGCATCCAACGAGTATTCCCACTTGAAATTTGAGTAAAACCTTAGAGAGATAAGTTGAAAATAAGAGTTGAAAAAGTAGTTTTATTATTTTTTAATATTTTTACCTTTTCACTCCAAAAATGGTAAATCATTCCCCATGGTTGACATCATCATATTGAATTCTATTTTTTCTTATAAAGTTTATTTTGGTTGTACATTTTTCTTAGGAGGACCATTTTAGACCTCAAAATTCCCCTAATGAAAGCATTGGAGGCTCTCCTTGAAGAAAACCCATAAAATGCAAAGAAACTGAAATAAGATGGTCCAAAAAAAACCATGGAGCAACCAATTGCAAAGGAAAATGGAAAATTAATATATCTATATATATATATATATATATATCTATATATATATATATATAACTATCTATATATCTATATATATCTATATATATATATCTATATATATATATATATATATATATATATATATATATATATATATATATATATATATATATATATATATATATATATATATATATATATATATATATATATGACACCCCTGACTAGAAGAACATGCAACCTCAAGATGAAGACACACCCCTGACAGAAGAAGAAGACTTCACCGACTTCGGTGGGCTAGATCTTATAGCATTGGAGGACGCATGCCGCCACAATGCAACAAACACCATCCCCGACAAGAAAATCCATCTTCTAGTCGTGGCTCTTCAAAAGGCCAAAGACAAAATGAAACTATGCATTCAAGCCATCACAATAAAAGATGGAAAGAAGAGTGACAAATAATTCATGAAAAGAGGTTGAATTCTACTCTCCAAATATTGGACACCCTAGGTCGCAAGTTTCTAGAATTAGGGAAATATAAATAGATCTCTGAGATTTACTCCTCTCAATTAAGATTTTCCCCATGAATATTGTCTCTTGGAACCTTCGGGGTTTAAATAGCCCCTCTAAGCATCACATCCTATATTGGAAGATCTAGAACGATCTTCCAACAATCTCTCTCATTCAAGAAACCAAGTGCTCCAACACATATTTTGCTTCCATCATGTCCAAAATATGGAAATTGGCTTGCATCTTAATATTGGATACGAAAGGAGACTTTGAAGGCCTTGGAATAACCTGGAACCCCTCTCTCCCTCAACCTTATTTTCCTCACATTTTCATTTCATTTTCTAGGAATAAACATTCATGGATATGTCTCCAATGTCTATGGCTCTCAAGCTCCTTTCAAAAGATAAGACATGCTCCATCACCTCACTTCCCTAAAGATCTAACCAGATCTCACCAAATGGATTATAGGAGGTGACTTTAACATTATCACCTCACTCAGAGAGAAAAAAAGGTGGTAGAATACATTTAGAACAAGAATCAGAAGATCTAAGAACCTTCACAAAAGAAGTCAGCCTAGTGGACATGAAGACTACCAACAACCTCTTCACCTGAAACAATAATAGAGGAGGAGTGGCCTAGATATCATTGCAGCTAGATTGTTTCCTAGTATCAGAACCCCTCCTTGTCAGTGGGTATGAGCTCTTAGTAGAGATCCTTCTTTCCTTGGGATTTGACCATTGGCCCATATCCCTTTCATGGAGGGCATTTGGAAAACCCTTGAAGTGTCCCTTCAGGTTTGAACAATTCTAGTTCTTGGACCCTAATCTCATCCCGAAGATTGAAGGTTGGTGGAAAGCAATGGACCACTTCAAAGGGTCTAGAATATATATCTTTCAACAAAATATCAAGTAGATCAAATTTCTCATCAAAAAATGGAATAAAGAGGAGTTTGGAAATATATTTCAAGAGAAGGAATCTCTCGAGAAAGAAATGTCCACTCTCCAACAAGAAATATTTTGAACGGTCACTCTGAGGAGTCAAACACCAAAGAGGTAGACTTCTCCAAGAAGTTCAAGGAATGCTGCAAATGTGAAAAAATATATTGGAAGAAAAAATTGAGAATACACTGGCTCAAGGAGGGCGAATTCAACACATCCTTCTGTCATAAACCGACCATCCACCAAAGCGATAACAACCACATCACTCTTCTTAGAAATGAGGTTGGAACAATTGTTGAAAATAGGAAGACATGAAACAAGATCTAGTATGTTATTTCTCACACATTCTTTAGGAACCTCCTCTGCAGAGAAAGGAAGTTATCAACCAAATCACTGCAAACATCCCTCAACTAGTCTTCGCAGACCAAAATGAAACTCTTATGAGACTTTTTATCACCCCAAGAAACTCTCCTAGGTTGTATCTCAGAGATGCTCGGGAACATTACAAACTCAACAAAATGTTGGAGATGGATGAATGGAAGGAATGATGCTTGTTCAAGCCAGATAACCACTTCTACTATGCTTAACTCCAGACATGGGCGAACACCCCCAGGCTACAAGGCTTTAGACCACCAATTACTCACAGTTTGAGGATTAGGTGAACATGGAGAATACTAACCACACCAGCAGATGCACAATACCATGTGATGGCCGGCTGCAGCCAGTAAGAAGGTATGCAAATCTATTTCCCAATGCAGAGACAGGAGGACAGCTCTCTGGCACTAAATAAACAGAAACCTGCATAACACATTCAATGATACATACTAGACTTCAACACAGAGGTGGGATGACAGCCCCTCTAATGCTAAATATCAAGAGCACATGAACAAATGCATAACAGGCACAACCTAGAACAAAGTAGACATGGGAAGTGAGCAATTAACAACAAAAGAAGCTTCTATTAGCTGAAAATGAAGACCAGACGCTGCAAGTATCAAAGTAGTCACAGTCTCCAAAAGTTGAACCTTACATCAAAACAACAACCATCAACCCTCATCCCATCTGTGTTCTGGGTATATATAGAGTTTGTTTACAAAGATATTCTGCTGTTCTATGCGTAGAGGGGTTATAATGGACCACCAACCACCTTAACTCTCTGATAGAGTCTCTGCTACAATCTGCTTGATTTAATGAATGAATTTGATCTTTCTGTTGCTCGGTCGTCCTTCCTGAACAAGTGGAGTGTAATATGAAACAAGCTCCATAATTGATAAGTACGTTTAACCGCTCGAGGCACATCCTTCTCGCTCTTCGGCCATAATGCGCTTGAATGAAGTTGTTGAATAGTAACTGCACAGAGTACAGGTAGCTGGCCACCTTCGTCCTTTGGGAGCATAGAATGGTTATGGACGTGGATAGTCGGGGCGGATGGAGAAGGAAAATCGGCCGTCAGATCGCGCAAATGAACGGCGAACAACGCTTGGCGAGGAGTACCGGGAGGCGAGGTAGAAGAAAATTGTGAGCCGTTGGATCTAGCGCATGGACGGTAGAGATCTCTTGGCGGGAGGAATCAGGCGAAAACGGGAGGCGGACAGTCGTGAGCCGTCAGATCTCGGGCAGACAGATCCGATGGTGATTGGGCGGAAAATATGCATGGGAGATAGCGAGCGGGGAGGGTGGTTTTGGCGGTGGGTGATATTTATCGCATCGCCTTTGGGGCTTGGGTGGTAATCGTACAAAGGAGCGCAATCGCAATCAGCGGGTGACGCGTGGCGGAGGAAAACCGATTTCCCCGCGGGTTAATGCACGGGCAGTTCGCAGGATCGGGAGGAGTGACTGCCTTCCAATCGCGGCGGGGATGATCGGACGACAGGGAACAACTGGGCGAGTTGTGCGCGGCGTGGGATCGTCAAATCGGGGCGTAGATCGGGGTGCAGCAAATCGACGGTTACGATGACGGGTGATGATGGGTTACGGAAGCGTGAGGGCACCTGATCATGGTTGTATGTGGCTTTAGGTCTTAGCAAGCGGGCTCAAGATCAAAGGCATTTATATGATTTTAAAACTGACAAGCGTATGTAGAGGAGATAATAGGAGAATGGACGAGGAAATGGAGGAAAGTGAGGACATCAGGTGTAGGCCTCCTCGAGTAGAACTAAGGAATGATTTCCCTTCTTCTCCTCAGATATTAGCAAACTGTAGCAGGGCTAACACTGGCTCCTTCTGGGGATGAGATCCTCCCTGTGAGGTCTCAAGAACTACGGACCAATGCCTTCATACAAAACAAGCTTAAAAATATTTGCCTAGTATTCCATTGGGCATGGAGACTAATTAAGTCTACGTTAAAACCTGTAAAAGAAAATGCCTACAATCATTAAGGCCTGAGAACCTTAAACAACACAAATCTTCAAAAACTGGCCATCTGCAAGACCATCGACACTGTTTCTCTACCTATCGGCCCCTTCATCATAGATCTGCAAAATTGGGTTGATTTGATCCTCTACCTCAAAGAGTTTAGGGCATTTGACCTTATCTGGTATATATGGATCAAATTTCATCACCTTTCTCTATACTCTCATCCTCGGATGTTCTTCATGGGAGCCTTTGTACACCTACTGGATAACAATGAATGTTGTGTACTTCTCTGTGTCATCTGTGGCCTGCACAATTAATATAAATGGTGTACCAATGTGTTCATGAGTGGAGGACACAAAGATATCATCTGCTCCTGCATCTTGCTTAGAACATTCCTCATCCAAGGAGGAGTCCCAAAATGGTGCATCATCTTCCTCTACCATCTAACAATCTTCCCTTTCAAGCTGTGTGGAGGCCACCTGGGCAGGCGTCGAAATATCAAGATTGAGGTGATCAGTATCAGCCTTGGGCATTGAGTTATGGCTTGCCTCGGTGCCTAGTGGGAAACTATGAGGGATTGTCACTTGAACAGACAGAGAAGTATAAGATAATGGGGAGCTTTCTTCTCCCTTATTGATCATTGGGTTGGGGATGACAACGGGCTGGTCAAGTTGTAGATTTGCATAGTCATCAGAAGCTGGGTTGGCTTCGGGCTCAGACTCTCTGAGGATGGTAGGACCTGCTGCTGGTTGCTTCTACTGATAAGCTTGTTGTTATGCAAGTACAACAAACTCACGAGCAGTGCCTCTAGATAATGATTCTTCATAGGAAGCTCTGGTTAGGAAAGGGGCACTTCCCTTATCTTCCAAACCATGTACCTACTTCTCTTCTTCAGACTGCTCTTCTTCCATGACTGTATTCTGAAAAAGGGTCTTCACCCTTTGATCTTTGTTTGCATCTTGATTTCTATGCAAAATCTGTAGCTACTCCTTTGCTCCTCTATATGGATTTGGATTTGGAAGAGTAAAGGAATAAGGAACTCTTGCTTCCTCAGAATATTGCTCAGCCTCTAATCTGGAAACTTCAGAGGCTAATAACTCTATCATCCTAGCTAATTTATCGATCTCAGGATCAGAGGATGATGAGAGCTCTCCTCCCTATCTTCTCCTATCAGCATCACCTCCGAGCCTCTCTGCAGTGATGATGTTTGATTCTACTTCAAAGGCTACATCTTGCATATCAGCCAAAGAAGCACATCTTCTTTCTCTTATCAGCAGGCAGAACTAAGAATCGAAGGCATTAGCATAAGTGCGCATAGTAGAAGTAGGGGTAGGTTTGACTTCAGCTAGTATTCTGTTGTACATATGGTTGCATGTGATGTTGAAATCAGACAGTAGCTCACCATCTTCCCTCTGCAAGTTCCCAAATTCAGTATGATAATAAAGCAGATCTCTCTTATCCCCCCAATGCTTTAGAAACACATCATCTAAAGCCTCAATTTTTGCAATAGACCTAAGGGGTACTTCTTTGAACCATTTTCTAGCCTCCCCATCTAGGCTTTGGACAAAAACCCTCATCCACACATCCTCTTCATTGATATCCAAGTTGTCAGCATAGCTATAAAAAGATTCAAGGTGCTCTTCAGCTGTTACTCCTTCTGTACCAGTAAACTTAGGTTGTATTCCTGATAATCTCCTGTAGGCATGGCATTTAAAGGAATAGGAAAGACCAAGGGTCCATACCTAGCAGCAATGATTCTTTCTATCTTTGCAGGAGCTTGCTGGCCTGCCATGACTGAGGTAGGTGGAATGATACTGGTAGACTGAGTGATATGGATCAATGAAATGGATAGCAGAGACAGAGGAACATGATGGACAACATGGGATGCTTTCTTTGGACTGATATCCGAAAGGGAAATGAGTGAACAAGAGCTTTATGAATCTCTGAAGGGGACCTCTTCACTAGCAGAGATACATGGGGTTTTAAGGCTTACCTAATCCTGATGCTCCTTTCTACGATGTTTTCTTCTGCTTAACAATCTTCTTAGGATCAGGCACTGGGTCAGCTGGTGATTTCTGAGGATTTCTTCGAGTATGCCTCACAAAATGAGCCAGAACTGCAATGTGGAGTCGCCAAAGGTTGGTCTTCCTCCAGTGGAGTTGCCAGATAGATGATTACAACCAGAAATGTGCCCAGACTTTGTCTATCATCAAAATCTAGAACTGTGTCGTCTCCCAGGGAAGCTGAGCTTCAATCTCCTCCCCTTGGCAACGACGCTAATTAATGTTATCACTCGAAGAAACTCTCCTAGGTTGTATCTCAGAGATGCTCGGGAATATTACAAACTCAAAAAAATGTTGGAGATGGATGAATGGAAGGAATGATGCTTGTTCAAGCCAGATAACCACTTCTACTATGCTTAACTCTAGACATGGGTGAACATCCCCAGACTACAAGGCTTTAGACCACCAATTACTCACAGTTTGAGGATTAGGTGAACATGGAGAATACTGACCACACCAGCAGATGCACAAGACCATGTGATGTCCGGCTGCAACCAGTAAGAAGGTCTGCAAATCTATTTCCCAATGCATAGACAGGATGACAACTCTCTGGCACTAAATAAACAGAAACCTGCATAACACATTCAATGATACATACTAGACTTCAACACAGAGGTGGGATGACAGCCCCTCTAATGCTAAATATCAAGAGCACATGAAAAATTGCATAACAGGCACAGCCTAGAACAGAGTAGAAATGGGAAGTGAGCAATTAACAGCAAAAGAAGCTTGTATTAGCTGAAAATGAAGACTAGACGCTGCAAGTATAAAAGTAGTTACAATCTCCAGAAGTTGAACCTTACATCAAAACAACAACCATCAATCCTCATCCAATCTATGTTCTAGGTATATATAGAGTTTGTTTACAAAGATATTATGTTGTTCTATGCATGGAGGGGTCATAATGGACCACCAACCACCTTAACCCTCTGATAGAGTCTCTACTACAGTCTGCTTGCTTTAGTGAATGAATTTGATCTTTCTGCTGCTCGGTTGTCCTTCTTGGACATGTGGAGTGTAATATGAAACAAGCTCCATAACTGATAAGTACGTTTAATCGCTCGAGGCACGTCCTTCTCGCTCTTCGGCCATAATGCGCTTGAATGCAGTTGTTGAAGAGTAACTGCGCCGAGTACAGGTAGCTGGCCACCTTCGTCCTTTGGGAGCACAGAATGGTTATGGACGTGTATAGTCGGGGCAGATGGAGAAGGAAAATCGGTCGTCAGATCGTGCAGATGAATGGCGGACAATGCTTGGCGAGGAGTACCGGGAGGCGAGGTGGAAGAAAATTGTGAGTCGTTGGATCCAACGCATGGATGGCAGGGATCTCTTGGCGGGAGGAATCGGGCGGAAACGGGAGGCGGACAGTCATGAGCCGTTGGATCTCAGGCGGACAGATCCGACGGTGGTCGAGCGGAAAAGATGCACGGGAGATAGCGAGCGGGGAGAGTGGTTTTGGCAGTGGGCGGTATTTATCGCACCGCCTTTGGGGCTTGGGTGGTAATCGTACAAAGGAGCATGATCGCAATCAACGGGTGATGTGTGGCGAAGGAAAATCGCTTTCCCCGCGGGTTAATTCGCGGGAAGTTTGCGGGATCGGGAGGAGCGACTGTTGTCCGATCACGACGGGGATGATCGGACGATGGGGAACAACTGGGCAAGTTGTGCGCAGTGTGGGACCGTTAGATCGGGGTGCAATAAATCGACGGTTATGATGATGGGTGATGATGGGTTATGGAAGCGCGAGGGCACCTGATCATGGTTGTATGTGGCTTTAGGTCTTAGCAAGCGGGCTCAAGATCAAAGGCTTTTATATGATTTTAAAACCAACAAGCGTACGTAGAGGAGATAATAGGAGAATGGACAAGGAAATGGAGGAAAGTGAGGACATCCAGTGTAGGCCTCCTCGAGTAGAACTAAGGACCGATTTCCCTTCTTCTCCTCGGATATTAGCAAATTGTAGCAGGGCTAACAAGACCTGTAGCAGAATCAAAGATTTTAGAAGCCATTAACCAAATGGTGTATGGAAAAGTACCTGACCATGATATATTTATAGTTACATTATTCAAACAATGTTGACATTTCCTAAGTATTGAAATACATGATATTATGGAAGAATAGAGAAGCAATAGATCCATTCTCCAGGCCTTCAATGCCACCTTCCTTTCCCTCATCCCAAAGGAGGAAAATGTAGCTTCTCCAGGTAAATATAGACCCATAACTCTCTACAATGTTATTTATAAAATAATATCCAAAATCATTACCAACAAACTGAAGCCCTTGCTTCCTCTGATCATATGTCCTAAGAAATTAGGATTTGTTGAAGGCTAACAAATTATTTATGGAATCATCCTACCCCATGAGACCATTCACTCTCTCTAAACCCTCAAGTTGAGTTAGGCATGCTCATGAAGCTGGACATGTCCAAATCCTTTGACAAGCTAAGCTAGGACTACATCAAATGAACTCTAAAAGCTTTTGGTTTTTTCACCCACTAGGTTCAATGGGTCATGTCACTCATCTCCACCTCCTTTTTCTCCATTCTAGTCAATGGTTTCCCCTCATAAAAATTCCTCCCCTCCAGAGGCATCAGACAAGGAGACCCCCTGGCCTCCTTCCTCTTCATTCTCATGGTTGAAGGCCTTGGCAGCACCATAAAAAATGCTAGGTTGGAAGGTTCTATAAAAGGTCTCACTTTCCATAGCAACTCAACTAAGATCTAGTAGTTTTTAGATGACACTCTCCTCATGAATCACTCCTCAGTCCAGGAAGCCAGAGAATTCAAAGTTATTCTTGACCTCTTCTCCCCCACTTATAAAACCTCTATCAACCTAGACAAATCCCAAATTTTTTATCTTCAACACCCCCATCATCATCCAAAGGAACATCCAACACATCCTTGGCTTCACAATTGTCTCCATTCCATCCAAGTACTTGGGAGCCCGCCTCAGGGATTCTACCATAAAGCACTCATCATGGTGTGACCTCCTCGATAATATCTCTTCTAAACACAATTATTGGACCTTCCAAGATCTCAATATAGCCAGTAGATTAATCCTCAACTTTTTTTTGCAAGCTATGCCCCTTTACTTGTTATTTGTATTAACAACGCCCAAATGGGTTCTCAAAACTATCAGAAACATTCAACACTCATTATTCCAGGAAGGAGTATATTTGAAGCATAAATGACCTTTGGTTAAGGGGGACACTCTCTACCTCGCAAAGGCCCATGGTGGACTGGACGTCATGACCTAAAAGTAGTCAACAAAGTCATGGGAGTCAAGATCTAGTGGAAATGGATCAAGTACAAAAAGGAACCATGGGCCCAACTTTGGCACATCAAATATTTGAGGAACACTCCCTAACATGATCTGATTTATCTTTCCACTCATGCCCTTGGTTCACTCATCTTGAACCTGGCTAGCCGAGACAGACCGTTGATCTAATCACACTGCTTTTGGGAGTTTAGATATTGTCGGATTACTAAATTTTAGAATGAATCATTGTAAAAACAACATATCCTTACCACCATCCTTCCTACCCCCCTTAATTCAGTCCATTTCACTCATCATAGGTTGCATTACAATTCATTAGTTCTGGACAAACCTTGAAGATAACTTCGACCGTAACTAGGCTCCAGACATCCTCTATGAAGAGGAAAAACAATGAATCCAATAAATATCTCCTCCAGAAAGAGTTAAAATATCCAATGGATTCAAAGAAGGAAGTGACGTGCTTTGTTAGGGTTATTAAAACATAGGAAGGTTCTCAGTCAAGCAAGCCTACAACCTCTAAACCAACATGAATCTGTAGAACCCATACCATTTTTAGGCTAAGATATGGAGCATGAACACCTGGCCCAAAATCAAACCTTCTTGTGGCTCCTCCCCAAGTGTTGTGAAGAGTGCCAATCTTGAAACAAGGATGCTGCAACTCCTGGGCTACCAGCTTTACTTATTAACCCGGGGTTCATACAAATTTGGAGGTGACAACTGTATGCACAAGTAAAATTGATGGTCCTGCCTGTTGTCCGTATTTAACTGGCGAGAGACCATAGGGGTTCCAATCCAGACTCCTACTGAGTTAGAAGAAGCTTTATTCTCTTATGGAAGAAAGTTAAATCTACTCTAAGAGAGTTACTCTACTGCATTAATGGAGAAGGTCAACATGTAATGCTAAATCACACCATTCCCGAATTAACCATTTAAGAAGCTATGCTAGGCAGAAGTTCTAAATCAACATAAAAAAATTGTTACTATCTAAGTTGCAGAAGTAAGAAGCATCAAACAATACTAATGTGCAAGTAAAGAGACTAAACTAAATCTGCTTTTTTCTTTTTTGGTCTTTTTATGCAAAATCAAGTATGCAAACTAATTGTTCTTGTGGATGTGGCGGGTGGATTAAGGGTGTTTGAGGATGGCTAGAAGGTTTATGAAGTGGTTGGATGGTGTGGAGGGTCCCTAGGAGGCTTTTGGTGACTTCCTAGAGGTTTTCCATCAATTCAGCCTCAAAACAGGTCGTTTAAGGAAAACCTACTGGATGTACTAGAAACCTACAGGATGATCCTGTAGGAATTACATGAAACCTACAGGATACAACTGAGAGCTAAATGTGAGATGTAGGAGTTATGGGAGGCTTAGGAAAGGTGTGTGATGGGTGGAGTGGAGTGGTATAAGGTCTAGGATCACTCAGGAGTCAATATTCAAGGTAATAGATGGCTAGATTTGCTCAATGTGCTTGGGATAATTTCTATGAAAAATGATGGAAAACTAGTGAAAGTGATGGTGAAAACAAGGGATGAATAAGGTGGATGAACTGGAAGGTGGCTGCTAGCTATGAAGTCTTAGTCTCCTCTTGAAGCACATGCTCTGCATAAAACATGTGTGTCATCCAAAAAGCTATGCAACAAGATACATTTTCATAAACTATAAAAGCAAAATTAATGAATCAGTTGCCTATACTATGCATGAAGAAATTTTTTGAAAGGAATGAAAGCATGAGTGAGATGTACTGCAGAAATGGAGATGAAAAATATGACAATGAAATCTACCTTGCAAAACTAACCAAATACTAAATTAAAGACATCAAACTCCAAAGCTCATAATAGAACTAGAAATCTGTGTTTTTGGGGTTTCTTAAGGGTCTCTTCCTCAAGTCATGGTCCCAAAGGGAGGAAGTGATGCCGAGAAATCTGCTAACAACCTTGTGGTGATCCTTTTTCTCCTTGCTAACCTACTACTTGAAATAAGGCACAAATGGAAGCAAACTATTAAACAACCGATCTAAACTACACTACTTGTAACGGAAATGCATCTAAAAATCAAATTAACAATGAAGCTATGAATCTACACTAAACATACATGTATAATAAAGAGGAGCCTTGGATGCTAAGGTTGGGCCCTAACCCAAGCGATTCAGCCCTATGTGTTAACTTAGTGCTAGCTCAAAACAAAACTCATTCTTATTACCAAAACAACAAATTACATCAATAGAACTGTTACAAGTTTTGCAGCTCGAAAATAGATTAGAGTTTTACCATCCAAAATCCGAATCATACTGAGGTCCTAGGCCTCTCTACTTATACATCTAAAGTCTCCAATGACTTCCTTAAAATTAGGAAGTCTCGGCTCCCAAACTCGAGATAAATTGGTGCTTTGTCTCTCACTTTCTTGGCTACCTTCTAGTCCCCATGATTTGGTTGTTTGCACTCTGAGCTGATGTGATGAATGGAGGAATATTCAAATGGAGGAGTAGTAAATGAGGATGAGTTACCTCCTACAATCCCTCTCCCTTTTCCCATTCAAGTTTTGACCTTGGTCTTTGCCAAAATTCCTTGATTTTCTCCTTTAATCCTGCATTCAATGCATGTTAGGCCACAAAGCATAATATCCAGCTCTAACTCACGTCATAAAAAAATGTAATAAGTTATGAGAAAAGTTGGTTTGACTAAGCTAGGAGGTGAATTAAGGCCCATGTAATTACCCAATGATGAGAATCATCATCACCCCCCTACTGAAAGTGTTGCTCAGCCTCTGAGCAACTTAATCAATATCCATATCCTTCATGGCTCTAGTGGCCTCTCTTACATCCCATGCCTCTGTTGTGGTCTCCTCTTCTTGTTCATAGGAGTTTGCTTTCTTTTCTACATCTTCCCACTTCCTCTTTTCTTCTTCTTCTTTTCTCCCTTCTAGAATCCCTAAGAGTAGTGGTGGACTGAGTTTTATGCCTATCCAGTTGACCTTCAACCTTTGCATAGATTGCTTATACATAGGTGTCCTATTGAGTGCCTCTCTCAACCTTTAAGGAGAGTGATATTCTCTTATCTTTAAGTTGTATGGCAGTGTGTTCCATCTCCTCAGGCAAGCATGTATACTATCATCTCCTAGCAACATGAACATGTCCTAAAAATGTGAAATTTCTTGCTCTTGGGCAGCAATATATCTAGGTGCCAGCTTAGGATCATTTACAATCAAATTATGGGTACTGATGAGGGCCATGGGATTTGATTATTTAGCTCTGATTAGAAGAGGTTCAGTTTTCTCTCTTGCTAATATCCTTTTCATCTCTACAACTCTTGACTCCTTATGGTTCATACATGATGCCAAAGCCATTAATTGTAGATCTCCTAGCTTGGCATTAGGGTCCCATACATTCATGTCTGTGAGGGCCATGTTGTGCAAATAAAACTCAGCCATTTTGGCCCTATCTTCTAGTGTACTTTGATCACAAAGATCAATAAACTGCATGTAGTCCTAAAATGGCATGGTGCATCTCTATGCTAGGGTCTTAATATGAAACTGCAGCCATTGTTCTTTAAGGTAGAGAGTATAGGATTTAGCTGGCATGCTACACTGGATTGCTTCCAAAGAGAGATTGGCCATACATGCCAATTAATTCTCTCTTTCTGCAGCTGTCCCCTCAACCATGCATTTTCTGTCTCTAGTTGATTTCTCATTATAGCTTCTCTGTCGCTCAAGCCACTTAGCTCTCTGCCCATCTCCTTGAGTTTCTCTTCCATGTGCCCAATGTATTCCACTCCTTTTGATTTGGCGATCTACATCCATCGGTGAGTTCTGGCCATCTCCTTCTCAATCTCAAAGAATAGTGGGATGGCAAATTTTTGAGGTATGATCCTGCCTCCTTCAATAAACTAGTAATAGGAGTCCAGGTTAGGTTAGGGGCGGGGTTATTTTGTCTTTGGGCCCTCTTATTTAGTTTCTTTTCGCTACCCTACCTTCCTTTCCAATTTCTGTGCCTCCTGTAGATTTAGCAGAGTATCCTGTAGGACTATTTTTTCTTCCTGTAGATTTTGTTCTGTATCCTATAGGATTGCCTTTCTCTTGGAGGAAGTTGATCTAGTAGTAGGCCTCCTCATATAGGTGATAGGGGACTTAGGGGAAGGCCTTTTGTCTTTTTATGTAGGGGAGTCTTCAATCACAATAGGAATTTTGGTTGATGCTTGGGGCTTCCCCTGTCTTATTCTTGTGCTTTTTCTTGTCCTGAAATATAATGGCGTCTGCCTCTACCTTTTTCCTTTTTTCTTTATTGGGGTGCTAAGAGAAGTGAGGGCATCTGCTGCCTCACTCTCAGTGGCTTTTAGAGACACCCTAGGTGACTCCTCCTTGTTTTTTGTCCCCTCTTTTACATTTCCTTCTTCCTTTATGTCCTTACTGTCTTCTTCTTCTTGTAGATATTCATCATCTCTATTAGTTTCCTCCTCAATTTCCTCCTTTGTTTCTTCATCATCCTCCTTCTCTTCTCCCTCTTCTTCTTCATCTTCATCATGTTCCTCTGTGTCAGCTCCTTCTTCATCCATATCATCCTTATCTCCTTCTGTATCTTCCTCTTTCCATTTTACTTCCTCTTCACTGACAGTAGGACTAACATCATAAGTGAGAGCTTTGATGTCATCCTCTGCTAGAATCTCTTTGAAAACTTACCATGTTATAGGAGTTCTGAGGTTTTGGAGGGAATCTTCTATGAGGATCCTAATCAACCCATGGTGAGCTAACTGTTGGGAATTTCCATCCTTCACTTTGATGATTGAGTCTATGAGTGATTGAAGCAGGAAGTATGGTATGCGGAGCCTTTGGTGAGGGGGTGTTTCTACTCCAAATCTCAATTCTTCAAGGATATTGAAATGATAGCCATAGACCACACTATACCTACCCTCACATGAAATGTATTTGATCAGTTGGTAGCGTACCTCATTCCATGGATATGGCAAACTTTCCCTCTTTACTCCATTTTTGTCCTCAGTGGGTTCCTCACTTTCTAAAAAGAATTTCCTTTTGGCAACCTCGTTATCTCCTTTGTCTTATTTTCTCCATGGTATTCCTAGGGGAAGTGTTGTGACTCTGGTGATGAGCTCAGGGTTCAGATCTATAGAAAGGCCCCTTATTACAATAGTGGCGTGGATTCTGGTGAATGGAGTGAGGGAGAGAGAAAATTCTTGAGCCACCTCATCATCATACCCTCTGAATTTTTTGAAAAACCACATCCAATTATGTCTTATGAAGATTTCAAGCACTTGGGGGTGTTATTGGATTTTCACAGTGTTGGTGGGATCTCTCCTATTAAACCCTCTTGTCATCTTGCTGGTGAAGTTTGAGGAGAAAATGAGAGGGTTGAAACAATTTTTCAAATGCAGAACCAAAACAGAGATGATTGTGTATGTAATTCCCTTACGCAGTTGCTAAATGCACTCAAACTTAGAGGATTTATGGTTAATTTACTTGAAAAGAGGGATGTAATTATAGAGCCTACCTCTTTATATTGTTTGCAGTGGCCAACTCCCGTGATATCACTTTTGAACTCTTCTCTTCCAATCCTGTAGACAATCTCTGTGTATGCTGTAGGAATTCCTGTGCATGATCCTGTAGGGATTCCTGTTGCAATCCTGTAGGAATTCTTGTGCAGTGAAACAATGGAGTTTTGCTTCCAGTGGGTTTCCTGGGCATGAGAGAGACCTAAGTGAGTGAGTTTCGAGGAAGTGAAATGAATGAATGCATGGGAACGATGCTTTATTTCCTCTTATGGTGATTCGGGGTGAGGTGGTGTGCTGGCAGCAAAGGTACGTTCCATTTTTGGACCGTTGGTCCCCACTACCACCTCATCATTTCCCACTCCTCATAATCAGATCCCACCTTATGGATACATATTTTCAACTGCTTTTGTCATACTCCTTCTCTGTATTTGAGTTGCCTACAACCACGTGTGATAGGACACCCGGTTGTGCATGTGTTGACTGAACGAAGGTGGCCAAGTTAATGGCCACCTTTTCACATATAAACCAACTATCTCATCACCCTTACATTTTTTGACTACATGATGCATATGAGAGAGCGAGTGTGATACTTACCTGTGGTTCCAATGCTATGCTGCAATTGTCGAAGGCGAGAGGTGCTGATGTGTATATTTGTTGCATGATATTCTTCTTCCTCCTCTTGCTGTCTGCCAATGGCTTCTTTGTTTATGCAAATACCTGTGGTTGAAGATATGATGTTGCTACTTTGAAGCTCCTAGATCATCATGCTGAAGGCTTGTTGCTGGTATGATTGGTATTTTGTGGGATAGGCTACTACAGGATTTCCTACAGGATGTCCTGTAGCTGCTTCTCCCTCAGAACTCTTTAATCATTCTTCTTGTTGGGGCTGTGAGGATGGTGACATGGATGGAAAGAAGGAGTGGGAGTGTGGAGAGAAAGGAATATTCAGGTGATGCTCTTTATTCCTCTCTGTTTCCCTTTTTTTGAAGACTGGAGAAAAAAATACTCTTGAAACTGATTTTTTCTAATGGTGAGTGCAGGGATGATGATGGTGGACAAGGTGTGGTGATAGATGATGAAGAGGGTGAATTTTAGGGGCCTAGAAAGTCCATCATTTGCCTTCAGACTGCTTCCTGTAGGATTTCTGGGTCACTGTAATTCCTACAGGATCATCCTATAGGTTTTCAGGGGATCTTGTAGGAATACAGGGGATCCTGTAGAAAACACAGCCTTTTTATAAACTGAAGCAATGGAGCGAAAAACGATAGAAATGATGGAGAGATGCACGGTAATGAGTGGAAAAATAAATATGTGAGTGACAGGGATATCTTTGGGATCCTCCTTTGATCCTTAACTGTCCTTCTTGCCGACCTGCAAATGGAAATTTCATGATTAATTTTTTTTGAAAAACAACTAGGTTGCCTCTGAGAGGTTTTCACCCTAGCTGTTTGCCCTGGGCACCTCAAGAAAGGTTTTCACCCAGGGATATTTCTTATTCTCTTTTTTTTGACACCACTGAGCCACCTCAAGGGGTTTTCAACCCAATGATGGGACTTAGGTGCCTCATGGAGGTTTTCACCTGAGTCCTTATTCTTTGTTCTTTTCCTCAATGATTTGATGAGGGAGGAGCTGGAACTTGCTCCACTATCATCACTGTTTTATCAATATCATCAATGAAATATTGTTTTGATAAAGGTATCTTGTAAATTTTCAATCGGTTTCCATTAACAAGCAAAGGAATGGCTTCTTCATATATGGTTCTGATTTGCACTGAACCATTATCATGGCATCTTTCCACAACATAAGGTCTGAGCCATATTGTCCTTAACTTTCCCTTGAATTATTTATACCTAGAATCATATAACAACACCCAATTGCCTTCTTGAAATTTCTTCTCCTTGATATTTTTGTCATGCCAGATCTTCCTCTGAAGTTGGACTACCTCTATATGTAGGAGGGCCTGCATTGTGAATTCATCCAAACCATTCAATTAGAACAATCTCTCTTTCTGTGCACTGCTGAGATCTAGATCTAGTTGGGCTGCCATCCTTAATGTGTTATATTCAAATTCAATGGAAAGCAAGGCATTTTTCCCATAGACCATCTCATAGGGTTTGAATCTAGTGGTGGTCTTCCATGTGGTATTATAGGCCTAGGTGGCCTCGAATAGTCTTTCTGCCCAATCTTTCCTACTGTTGCTCATCACTTTGGTCAAGATTCCCTCTAGTGCTCTATCGGTCACCTCCACTTGCCCATTAGCTTGTGTATGATATGGAGTGGAGGTTTTATGCTTGATCTTGTGATGGTTGAGCAAGTCTTCAATCATGTTGGAGGTAAACTAGCTGCCTTGGTTTGTGACTAGCTCTCTAGGGTACCCAGATTTGTAGAATACATTCTCCCTTAGGAACTCAGCCACCTTCTCTTCTGTTGTTGCCTTAATTGCCTTGGTTCAGCCCACTTAGCCAAATAATCAGTGCACACAATAATTTATTGTTTTTTCTTTGAAGGAGGGTCAATAGGCCCAATGAAGTCCATGCCCCACTTGTCAAATGGCTCGAAAGTCACTTGAGGCTGCAGAGGCATTTCATCTCTTGGAGTAGGCCTTCCCATCCTCTGGCACCGATCAAACTGACTAGTGTATTTTTTTACATCCTGATGGAGAGTGGGCCAATAATAGGCTGCTTGTAACACTTTGAATGTTGTCCTCTTTACTGCAAAGTGACCTCCACAAGGCCCATCATGACAGGTCAGAAGGATGTCAAAGACTTCCTCCTCCATGACACACCTTCTCAAGATTTGATTTGGGCAAAGTTTGAAAAGATTGCCCCCAATCCAAGTGAAGGGGGCGCTTTTCCTGATTATCTTTCTCTTTTCTTCGGAGGACAAGTTTGGTGGGAACTCTGCTGATACCAAATGGTTTGCTATATCAGCAAACCATGGAGAGAGAACTAAAATAGCAAAGAAGTGCTCGTCCAGTAACTAGTCATCTATGATTCCTTCTTCACCTGCAGGCAAATTTATTCTAGACAAAAAGTCTGCAACAACATTTTCCTTACCAGGCTTATCAACAATGGTTATATCAAACTGTTGTAATAAAAGTAACCATCTTATAATTCAAGCATTCACATTTGGTTTGTTCATTAAATATTTGATTGCAGCATGGTCATTATGCACAAATGTCTAATAGCCTGTAATATAATGCCTGAATTTGTTTAATGAATGTACAACAACCAGAATTTCCTTTTCGGTCACTGTATAATTTAGTTCAACCTTTGATAAATTCTTACTGATAAAATGGATAGCATAAGGAATTTTTTCATCTATCTGACCTAGGGCTGCTCCTATGGTTTTATGTGAGGCATAAACTTGAATATGAAAGGGGAGGGCCCAATTTGGACCTCAGAGAATCAGTGCAGTGGTTAACTTATCCTTTAGGATGTCTAAGGCCTCTTGACAGCTTTTTGACCAGATAAACTCAGAGTCTTTGGCCAACAAACCAAATAAAGGAGAGGCCAACTTGTTGAAGTCCTTTATGAACCTTTGATAGTATCCATCTAACCCTAGGAAACTTCTGACATCTATCTACTTTTGAGGAGGTGGGACCCTTTGGATGATAGCTATTTTGTTTGGGTCCACCTGCAGTCCTTGATGAGATATTGAATGACCTAGCACGGTCCCTACAATTATTAAGAATTCAAATTTTTAGGACTGAGAGACAGGTTCATTTCAATGAATTTGTGAAGTAATTTTCCTAGGTTAGACAGGGCTTCTTGAAAATCACAACCATAAGGTGTAAAATCATCCATATAAATATCCACCGCATCATGGACTAATTTGGCGAAAATACTCAAGACTGCTCTCTGGAAAGTGGCAGGAGCATTGCATAGGCCAAAAGGAAGGACCCTATAGGAAAAAGTACCCTAAGGACAAGTGAATGTGGTCTTATCCTGGTCTTCTGGGTAGATTTGGATTTGGTTGTACCCACTGAATCCATCTAGGAAAGAGAAAAACATTTTCCCTGCCAGGCCATCTAGCACTTGGTCAATGAAGGGTAGAGGAAAATGATCCTTCTTTGTGGCTTTGTTCAACTCCCTGTAATTGACACAAATTCTCCACTTACCATTTTTCTTGGGAACTAACACCAAAGGAGAGACCCACTCACTGTCGGAGATAGGGTAAATGAATCCTACATCTAGCAGTTTTTGCAATTCTTCTTTGACTATATCTTTAAGAGATGGATTCATCCTCCTTTGTGGTTGTCAGACCGGCTTGCAACCTTCTTTGATGTATATGTGGTGAGTACACACTGAGGGGTGTACTCCATTTCTTTGTAACTCCAAGCGAAGGCTTCTAGATTTTCCTTTAACATGTTGCATAACTTCTCTTCTTGGAGAGCAGAAAGAGATGGATTGATTTTCAACGTTCTCTATGGGCCGAATTCTATGGTTTTGAAAAAGAGTGGGTTGGAATCAGCCAAGCATAAGTTAATTGGATTATTGTTATAGGTTTCCTTTACTACTTCTTCTAAGGGTAATGAACCGGGAGTTGGACTTTGGAGTAGGTGTTCAATCAAGTCATCCTCATCCTGCTATCCTCCTCCCATGGTTGCTTCTAAAACATAAAGTTGGGTGGAATAAACTTCATCTTCTTCCTCCCCCTCCAACCATAAAGGTAAGTCATGCTCTAGAGAAGGTTGAGCAGGAGGGTATAGGACTAACTGCTTGGACATATGCCCATTCTTGATGGTCATATTCCCAGCTCTGTAGCTAATGTAAGCATCGGCAGTGGCCAACCATGGCCTCCCAAGGATGAGAGGTAAACAATAAGCTTAGCCTTATGCTAGAGAACTCCCGAGATTTAATGGAGACCAACACATCCTCCACGATTCCCTCAGGAGTTACTATGGAATGGTCTGCAAGTTGCAGAACTGTTGTGGTCTTCCTCAATGAACCTTGGAGGTTGAGCTTGAGCATGGTGTCCTTGGTCATCACATTAATGGCAGACCTAAGATTGATCAGAGTGTGTGGGACAATGGTGCCATTGATGTGCACATCTACTATAGGGCTTCTAGGGTCCAAATATTTTGGACAGATTACCTACCCCAGCATTAAGTCAGACAGTTTCCCAATGACATTAATGGTAGGGGCATCCCTTTTTCGCTTCCCTGGATGCTTGAAGCACTTCTCCTTAAATAAATTATTGTAAATAGGATCATCTTTTATTACCTGGAGAAGTGGTATCTTTACACGCAAATTTTTCAATTCTCCTAGAAGTTCAGTCTCTTCTGGGGTAGGCTGGAGTGGTTGTGATATTATCTCAAGAAAGGGTGGATTTACTTTAAGGTTGATTTCCTCTATTTCTTCCTCAACCTCCCTAGGTGGAGGTGGAGGTCGGTTATTCGAGAGAACTTTCCCAAATCTCAGGTTAATCTCCTGGATTTACACAGCATAATCTGGATATGATGTCTCTCCACTGTATACTTGTTGAGCCTGCCTGTTGTTCAGGTTCAGATTTGGCTGGGCAGGCATGTGGGGTTGCTTGGGTGGAGCAGAGTGTAGGAGTTGTGGTTGGGCAGGTGGTGGAGGCAATAGAGCTGGAGCATTGTTGTATTGGGGCCTCCACCCCTAGAGTGGTGTATTCCACTGAGGTTGTGGTGGAGCATAAGGTTGAAATGACTAGCTGGCTGGCTGGGAGTGATACTGAGATGCATAATACCAAGGAGGGGTGTAGACCAGGAAGGATGAGTAGGGGGTCCCCAAGAAGGTATGGATGTGGTTTGGTTGGGGTTGTAATATGCATGGGATGACCCTTGTATGCCCTGTTGGTATGGTCTAGGCCCATGAGGTCTCCTTTGGTTAATGTAGCAAAGCTACTCAGTGACCCCTTTAGCTCCTTGATATACAATTTTGAGTCTAGGCAAAGAAGGGAACTTGTATGTGCAGTGGTTTTCTTCACAGATCGAGCAAATTTCAATAGCGTTCAATGGACATTCATTCCTAGGATGTCTCCTGGTGCATCTAGGACAAAAAATGGTCAAGGCTCTCTCTACTTTCTCCTGCTTCATCTTAATGTTCATGGTGTCCATTTACAAGGCAAGGGTTTGCAACATCTCGTTTTTGAAATCTTCCAACATGTTTCCAATTTCACCCTTAATGGATGAGTTGGAAGACGATGTACTGACCATAGGTTGACTACCCCTACCCCTTTTCCTAGCTGCCCTAGAATAGTTTCTAAAGACAATCTTGATATCCTCATAGGTAATTGGTAGATATATCCTCCTGCTAACAAATGTAAGGTATCCAGAGGATCTTCTCTTACTCCCCTAAGCAGGACCAGCTATAGTGACTCAGGGTCAAGTGTGCACCTGGTCCTTTTGTAACTAAGATGGAATTTATCTTTGTAATCCTCTAGGGATCCATCATTGCCTATGGTCATCCTGAAAATTTCTTCTTTAGTATCCTTTGACCGACAGAAGTACCGATACTTGTTGTTAAAGGCCTGTTGCATCTGAGCCCAAGTTGTGATGCTATCCCCAAGTAAACCCATGAACCAACGCAATGTTGCATCCTTGAGGGTAGATGGAAATAGCTTTAACTTTTGCTCATCATTTGTATAGTCATAGGTTCGGCATATAACAACAAACTCAAACAGGAAAGTGTCGGGGTCCTCTGTGGTCAGGCGATGGAAATGAGGTAGGGTAGAGGGGCTTATATTTTTCATATTAGTGTCCCCATTGGTTTCCTTGATGGGAAAGTCACCCTCAACTCTCTCTCTATTCCCTCTGTCATTTCTGTTTTCAGCCATTGGTTTAGTAGGAATGGGTTCCTCTATTTCTTCTTCCCTTGTAGGTTCTTCAAATATGTTAGGTTGCTCACCTAAGGGTTCCTCTAATTCACAGCCACCGAAGAAGAGAGAAGGTTGGTTGTTGGATGCAGTGGGAGTATTTGGAAAAAATTTCCCTAAGTTGTCCCTATTCCTACAAGGCATGAAAGGAAATATTTTTGGTTTCGTTTTGTATTTTTTGTAAACTTGGAAAGTGCTTGCATAATTGAAATTGTTTATTGAATGAAAATTACTGAAAGAATGAAAAAGCTACTTTCTAAATTGAAATCTTACTTGCAAAATGGAAAGAAAAGTAGACAATTCAAAATGAAAGAAAGGAAACAACTAGATTACTCTTGCAGAAACAAACTAATGGCAGAATATTGAAGACAAGAAATAGAAGAAAAGAAAGTAGTAATCACATTCTACTAAGACACCTCCCTGACAACAACACCAAAAAGTGATGAGCGTTAATATTGCAGTAAGGATGCTGCAACTCCTGGGCTACCATCTTTACTTATCTACCCGAGGTTCGTACAAACTTGGAGGTGACAGTGTTGTATGCACAAGTAAAAGTGATGGTCCTGCCTGTTGTCACTGTTCAGCTGGAGAGAGACCACTGGGGTTCCAAGCCAGGCTTCTACTGAGTCAGAAGAAGCTTGATTCTCTGATGGAATAAATGTAAATCTACTCTAATAGAGTTACTCTACTGCATTAATGGAGGAGGCCAACATGTAATGCTAAATCACACCATTCCCTAATTAACCATTTAAGAAGCTATGCTAGGTAGAAATGCTAAATCAACATAAAATAAATGCTGCTATCTAAGTTTCAGAAGTAAGAAGCATCAAACGATACTAATGTGTAAGTAAAGAGACTAAACTAAACCTGTTTTTGCTTTTTTGGTCTTTTTATGCAAAATCAAGTATGCAAACAAATTGTTCTTGTGGATGTGGCAGGTGGATTAAGGGTGTTTGAGGATGGCTAAAAGGTTTATGAAGTGGTTGGATGGTGTGGAGGGTCCCTAGGAGACTTTTGGTGACTTCCTAGAGGTTTTCCATCAATTTGGCCTCAAAACAGGTCATTCAAGAAAACCTACAGGATGTACTAGAAACCTATAGGATGATCCTATAGGAATTACAGGAAACCTATAGGATACAGCCGAGAGCTAAATGTGAGGTGTAGGAGGTGATGAGAGACTTAGGAGAGGTGTGTGATGGGTGGAGTGGAGTGGTATAAGGTCTAGGATTACTCAGGAGTCAATATCCAAGGTAATATATGGCTAGATTCGCTCAATGTGCTTGGGAGAATTTCTATGAAAAATGATGGAAAACTAGTGAAAGTGATGGTGAAAACAAGGGATGGCTAAGGTGGATGAAGTGGAAGGTGGTTGCTGGCTATGAAGTCTTAGTCTCCTCCTGAAGCACGTACTTGGCATAAAACATGTGTGTCCTCCAAAAGGCTATGCAACAAGATACATTTTCATAAACTAGAAAAATAGAATTAATGAATCAACTGCATATACTATGCATGAAGAAAGTTGTTGAAAGGAATGAAAGCATGAGTGAGATCTACTACAAAAATGGAGATGAAAAATATGACAATGAAATATACCTTGCAAAATTAACAAAATACTAAATTAAAGACAACAAACTCCAAAGTTCATAACAGAACTAGAAATCTATGTTTTTGGGGCTGCTTAAGTGTCCCTCCCTCAAGTCATGGTCCCAGAGGGAGGAAGTGAGGTCGAGACACCTGCTAACAACATTGTGGTGATATTTTTTTCTCCTTGCTATCCCGCTACTTGAAATAAGGCACAGATGGAAGCAAACTATTAAACAATTGATCTAATCTACACTACTTGTAATGGAAATGCATCTAAAAAGAAAATTAACAATGAAGCTATGAATCTACACTAACCATACATGTACAATAAAGAGGAGACTTGGATGCTAGGGTTGGGCCCTAACCCAAGAGCTTCAGCCCTCTGAGTTAACTCAATGCTGGCTCAAAACAAAACTCATTTTTATTACCAAAATAACAAATTACATCAATAGAACTGTCACAAGTTTTGTAGCTTGAAAATAGATTAGAGTTTTACCATCCAAAATCTGAAACCTACTGAGGTCCTAGGCCTCTCTACTTATACATCTAAAGTCCCCAACGACTTCCTTAAAATTAGGGAGGCTTGGCTCCCAAACTCGAGATAAACTGGTGCTTTGTCTCTCACTTTCTCGGTTGCCTTCTAGTCCTCATGATTTATCTATTTGCACTCCAAGTTGATGTGATGAATGGAGAAATATTTGAATGGAGGAGTAGTAAATGAGGAGGATTTACCTCCTAAAATCCCTCTCCCTTGTCCCATTCGAGTTTTGACATTGGTCTTTGCCAAATTTCCTTGATTTTCTCTTTTAATCCTACATTCAATGCATATTAGACCACAAAGCATAATACCCAACTGTAACTTACCTCATAAACAAAATATAATCAAAAACATGTAATAAGTTATGAGAAAATTTGGTTTGACTAAGCTAGGAGCTGAATTAAGGCCCATATAATTACCCAATGATGAGGCTCATCACGTTGAATCCTCACTTGGGACAATTTGATCAAGAATGGATTTCAAGGTTCGTCTTGGTGCATTCTCTGCAAAAACCAATAAGAAACCATGGACCATCTCTTTTTATCATGCCCTTTCATTGATAGTCTTTGGCACAAACTAGAGCACGGCTTCTTGAAATCATTCATGGAAGAAAATAACATCTTACAAACTATAAAACATTGGCCCAATGCACCTTTAATTAACCCCATTCTCAATTTTCTCTAGTCCACTTCCCCCATTTCTCTTGTCTGGGAAGTTTGGAAGGAGCAACCAACAAATTTTTAACAACTCTCGAAACTCCCTAGACAACACCTGGATTATTCTCCACAAATATCTTGAGGAATCTATAGCACTCTCGAACTAGTTCGCCAACAACTATTAATATCCTCCATCTGAAAATGAGATTATGTCTTGGTGGAACCTCAAGCCTCCCAATCTAAATTGCACATCCCCTTCAATCAGATAATAGGATCCTCTCCCCACCATCTGACACTCTCCGCCCCTCCATCACTTCAATTTGAACTTTGATGGGGCCTCTAAGGGTAATTTAGGGGATGCATGCATTGGTGGAGTCTTCAAGGATGATGCAAGGAAGATCATCAAAATATACAGGGGCTACATAAGTCATGAAAACAACAATGTTGCGAAGTTGTAAGCTCTAATAGAAGGAACCAACATAGTAAGGAACTATCCCTTCTTTTCTCTAATCATGGATGGGGACTCTCAGTTCATAATACAAATTTCTAATTGAATCCTCAATGGCTCTCCCATAGCCAAACACACAATCAATTGGTGCCTCGACTACTGTGTATAACATCTAGCTAGCCTCATCTCTCATCGGGATGACATTATCTTCTCCCATGTCAAACAAAAAGAAAATTCAATTGCAAACTTCATTTCCAATAAAGGGGTTGAAGATCATCATCACTGTGAGGATTGTATACCCTCATCCCCTTCCATTGAAACCTGGTTCCCCCAGTGACAACATCTTGCTGAGAAAGACCTCCACCCATGGATCTAGGTGCTTGTTATTCTTATTCCACACACCCCATCAACAAATAGTGGCACACTCCACTTGGAATCTATCGCTCTCCCCATACCATAGATGGCCTCCATGTAGCATAAATTATTCATCTAATCTCCTCAAAGCTTATTCTCACACTCCTAGATTAATGCTTCACCTTCCTCCTCTCGATGTTTATTTCTCTATTCCATGGAAACTACACACCATATCCCTCTTTTCTTTCTTATCATAACCTGGTCCATCCGGCTTGCCAACGTTTTTTCAGCACCCTCTATCTCCTTTGATCCATACTCACTGTCCCTTGCATCATTTTGCTCAGCCATGAGCTATGAGAGGGGTAGAGTGCATCGAGCCAGCCATGGAAGGGGAAAAGGTATTCCCCTAAACACCTTTGATTACAATGTGGAATTAACTCTGTTTGATAATGGATTTCCTTGTCATATCCTTCACCAGGTGCTTGAGCTTGAGGAGGAAGAAACTAGGCATGGTAGGCACACACTATGAGCTCTCTACAATTTTCTAGCTCACTAGCTCAAGGAGTGCAAGAAGGAAAAATCTCGGACCACCTGTTGTATTTATGAGATCTTATCCTACCATAGCTATGCCTCCACCTCTCTCAGGCATCTATCCATGACCTTGAAATTGATTTCCCTCCCAATATTGCCCCCCTCCTCCCTGTGAAAATTCGGGAATCCTTGAATCACTACTGCAATAACTGATTATATTTCTCCTACTGAATCAAGTTATTTACGATATTATATAGTAAACCTAGAAATAAATACAACTGCAAGCTTCAAAACTTTAAATAATATGCGAAAAGAAGAATCTGAGCAAGAAACAAAATAACACACACAAGTGACACTGTTGTTTTTGGACCAATGTCCCTAGAAAAACCCAATGCGGGAAAACTGGTGCAGTAGCTGAGGGTTTGTATTATTATGCAGCAGTTTCTGAATAAAGTCTTTGTGTGTTCCAATACATATAATTTGACTGACAGAGAGATGAGTGAGATATACCTCACACTATCACTAGCGATCCAGTACTGATCTAGACACTGAATGGCTAGCCCCTAGCTGCCTCTGCGCAATCACTATGCTGCTCTGCGTCACAACTTCTAGGAATTGTGTCACTCCTTTAGGTTGATCGATCTTCCTCTGGAACTTCAAATTTCTTCCCTTCCAGTCTCACACCCCAGATTATAGCTCTAGAACTTGATTCTCCAACAAATTTCAGTTCTCCTCTCAGGCCCTATGTTGCCTCGGCGTGGCTCTGCACTGCCTCTTCTGGATATCTCTTTGTCTCCTCTACAATGTATCCCTGGATCAAGAAATCTTCCTCCGGAAACTATCCCTTCCCTCATTGCAAGAAATTACCTCGATCATTTCTCTGACAATTGTTGCGTTGCTCTCTTTAGAAATCAATCTCTTGATCTCTTACTTGACGTGCTTTCCAAATGCCCTTCAAGCCTCTTCTTATAATATTCTTGTTGAGTAACCAACGACCCAAATTAGATTCTAATCAATTGCTTAGATCATTTTGGTTTGATCCTCATCTTCTTCTAAAAGTTTCACCTTCACTTTAATTAATACCCTTTAATTGTTTTAATTTCTTAAGTTTAGACTTAGGCCTCCATTAAAATTAATTAATTATTTTAATAAAACCTTCTCCAGGTGGAATTTCCCAAAACAATTTCTGGGTATTCTAGAATACATGTGTCCTAGCCTCCCTGCAAATTTTGAGGCTTATATCATATCTGATGCTACCAAAAATCATCACTCCCTCTTATCGAGGAAGTGCTCTAGTAATACAACGTATTGAAGCATCACCCTTCTCTATAACATCTCCCTTTGTGTTGCTGATGTCTGACATCACTGCCCACAAACTACTATGAAAATGTTACATCTGTGATGCTGCTGGCCCTGTCACTGCCAACAATGAATCTGCACTCCACCCCTCTCCTACTACTATTGCTGCTGCAACAACAACGAAAAATCATCCAAAATTATTGAACAAGTGTTTAGCATGATGCATATGTTGTTGGAGTTCTGACTACTACTAGTCTCTATGTTATCACTGAAGCCACGACGCTGCTACTTACTCTGCACTATGCCAACTTCATTACTTGCCAACTCTGCTCTGCGCTACTTAGTCTCTGACGCTCCTAGCCACCACAACTGTCTCTCCGACACTCCTCTACACCAACTGACACTAGTCCATCCTGCTTCTTCTGATATGGGCTCCTGTAACAAGGTATTGATCCAAGAGTTGGATTCCTCAAGGACCCTTCCCATCTATAGTTTTTTCAAACTACAGGTCTAGATCACCTCACCTCTCCCCTAGAGGTATCTAGGAAATCATGGAAAAACCTCCTCCTCAATCTTTGTGCTTGCAACCCGCGGATCATGTTGCTCATCCTTGTCCTTCTTCTTGAGAGGACATTGTGTAGCGTGGTGACCAAATTCACCATACTGGAAACATTTAATCTTGGATATGTCCTTCTTCCACATCTACTGCTCCTGCTTCCCCTTAGATGCAAGTGCTGCATTATCCTCCTCCTCCTTGGGCTTCATCCCACTGCTGCTACTGCTATCAAGTTTACACTTGACTAAGTCTCACCTCATCTCTTCCTTTTGAAGAGCGGCCCGCATCCCTTCCCAATCCGACAATTTCTCTCTACTCAGGATACTCTGGACAAATACTTTCCATTCGTCTGAGACTAAATTCAGGGTCAACCACACCATCTCTATAGGCTAAGGTGTTGATCCTACAACTACCAATTGATCTCAAACTTCTTGAAGCTTTGATAGGAACAAATCAATGTGTTCCCCTTTCTCCATCGTTGTTGATCTCAACTTCTCCTCCAAGTACATCTTCTACTGCTGGGAAGATCCTTGATATAGCATAGCCAAGGCATCCCATATCTCTTTGGCCATCGCTTTCCTAGCAATGTGACATACAACGTGATCCCACACTCCATCGAGGCTCAACTGCTTGGCCTTCACCATCTCAACCATGTACTTTTTAAGTGGATCTGCATCACCGAGTACAACTACCACACTATCAACATACATCTTGAGATCATGCTCATCCAGAAGACATGAGATCCTAGCCTTCCAGATCATATAGTTGGATGCTCCATCAAACCAATCTTGATCTCTCTGCCTATTAGATTCCATCTCTACCAACAAAATGTTGAATTACCTCCTCTCTCCCCTATGCTGCTGCTAGGATGGCCTACGCACTCCCTGCTAGAGTTAGTAGATCTTCTCCTCTCTACTGTTGCTCATTAAATGAGAAATCGAATTCCCTAGCTAGGAATTCTCTAAGGAAGAAATTCCCTCAAATAGTGTCTCCTCCCTTCTTCTGACATTTTTTTTCCCCAACAACTGCTGTAGAAAATTGTGTCCCACCAGAAAACTACTTTGCGTCGAATCAGCTGCTGTGCTACTCTCTCTGTCGCTGAAAAATCTCGATCTGGAAATCTTACCTCTTTGTCGACTCACTTAGAGAAAGATATTCTTTGAGAATCTTGTTCTCCTGGCTTGGACTGCACAATCCCTCTACGGATTCGATCTACTGGCTATGCACCACTTTGATCTCCCTCTTTCTCTTCAACGCTAGGCTCTTCCGATATACTCTCTTACTTCACGTGCACTATAATACCATGTGAAAATTCAGGAATCCCCAAATCACTACTGCAACAACTGATTATATTTCTCCCACTGAATCAAGTTATTTATAGTATTAAATGGTAAATGTCAAAATAAATACAACTGCAACCTTCACAACTTTAAATAATATTCAGAAAGAATAATTCGATCAAGAAAGAAATAACACACACAAGTGACACCATTGTTTTTGGACCAATGTCCCCAGAAAAACCCAATGCAGGAAAATCGGTGCAGGAGCTGAGGGTTTGTATTATTATGAAGTAGTTTCTGAATACAACCAATACAATGAATCTAATTGACATAGAGATGAGTGAGATATACCTCACACTATCATTGACGATCTAGTATTGATCCAACCACTGAATAGCTAGCTCCTAGCTGTCTTTCCGCAATCACTGTGCTACTCTGCGTCACAACTTCTAGGAAATGTGTCACTCCTTCAGGATGATCAATTTACCTCTAGAACTTCAAATTTATGCCCTTTCAGTCTCACACCCCAGCTTTTGACTCCATAACTTGATTCTCCAGCAAGTTTCAGATATCCTCTCAGGCTATGCACTACCTCAGCGTGGCCCTATGCTGCCCAACGTGGATCTGCGCTACCTCTTCTGGATCTCTCTTTGCCTCCTCTGAAATGTATCCTTGGATAAGGAAATATTCCTCCGGAAACTATCCCTTCCCATCACCACAAGAAATCACCTTAGTCACTTCTCCGGTAACTGCTATGCTACTCTCTTCAGAAATCGATCTCTTGATCTCTTACTCGATGTGTTTTCCAAATGCCCATCAAGCCTCTTCTTATAATCTTCTCATTGAGTAACCAATGACCCAGATTAGATTCTAATCAATGGCTCAGATCATTTTGGCTTGATCCTCGTCTTATTCTAGGAGTTCCACCCCCAGTTTAATTAATACCCTTTAATTATTTTAATTTTCTAATTTTAGACTTAGGTCTCCATTAAAAAAATTAATTATTTGAAAAAAACTTCTCCGGGTGGAATTTCAAAAAACTAATTCTGGGTATTTTGTAATACGTGTCCTAGCCTCCCTACAAATTTTGAGGCTTAGAGCACATTTGATGCTACCAAAAATTTGTTTAAGAAAGTGTAACTAGGTTCGGTCTTCATAAATGTACTTTTGATATTTGTATTTATAAAAGAAAAGAAATATTATTTTTGTCATATTTATCAATGAGATTCTTGCTCATTGAAATAGGTCTAGCACATATCAAAGTGTTGTAGGTAAGAAAAAGAGTCAAAATAAATGTTGAAGACCCTTAAGGGCATGTTACACTATGTATATATTTGTATAGGAGTCAAAGATATCCCTCCAAGCAAAGTCACAAGTCCTCTCCAAGCAACAACATCGCTAAAGAAGCAAAAACGAAGAAGAAAAGTCAAGTTGGCCTCAAGTCGTCCTAAAGGAGGGACATACCTCTATATATAGAGGTTTTCCACTCCTCCAACAACAAGCAATCTACCTCTGGAATCAACGAGCAAGGAAGACCGATAAAAAGTGAAGAAAGTAAAATTAAAAGGAGTTTTTAGTGCAACGAAGAAGGAGAAGACAAAACTAAAGTCTAGAGGGCTAACTTAAGAGTGAATTACAATGACACGTGTGAGAAAAGGAGGGTAGTCTGGGGTTATAACATCAAGAAGATCACAGTTGCATATTCCTCTTTGATTGGGATAGAAACTTAGGCCTATAAGGCCTCCTACTCAAGTGAAGAAGAGATGATCACAAGCTAAGGAGAAAGGAGTCAAAACATAAGTGAAACCTCTCACACGTGTGAGAAACTAGGGCTGTAGTACTGTCACATCAAGTCTACAACTAGACATCAAGAAGAAGCTTGGTTGGATAAGAGAAGGAAGGTGTCTTCATAGGTGAAGGATATGACTAAGTATCAAAGTTAAGTATGTCTTCTAGATCTCACATTAACAAGGTATATCACCAGTTTCCGAAGGAAGAAGGAGGCCGAAGTGTAGGGGAATGAAGTGCCAGAAGAAGGAGGATGAAGTGTCGGGAAACAAAGTGCTGGAAGAAGGAAGGACTTGACTTGTGCTTGGAGGATACTCTTTTCAAGGGTCTAGGGGTTAGCATTGATCAATAAGAAGCTTCAATAAGAGAAATTTATGAAAGGCTTTTCCTCTCTAAGAGAGAGAGGTTTTTCCCTGGTAGAGAGCCAATATCTTGTGTTCTTGTTTCTTGTGTTTTGGTAGTAGTTTGATGAAGTAATCACACACACAATAATAATAAGAGAAGAATATCAAGCCAACAATATAAATTGGAAAAGTACTTCACAAATTGTTATCAAGTCTAGAAGAATCCTGCTATATCTAATTGCCCTAGATTCTTCAACATGGTATCAAAGCTAAGGTGACACGTCAAGGAAAGGGCATCTCAAGAACACTCATAAGGTGACTCATCAAGGAAGTACATCTCAAGGACATCTACAAGATTGAAGCTTCAAGCCAAGAAGTCTCAAATACATCAAGTACAAGAAGGTCTACCATCTACTATCCATCAAGGAAGACTACTAAGCAAGAAGAGAAGCCTTTCATATAAAGGCACCAACAAGAAGATCTATCCAAAGAAGGGCTACACCAAGTTACATCATCTACAAAGTAAAAATCACTACAAGTCAAGCCTCAATCTCCAAGCATATCTCAAAATCAAGCAAGTTGTTTGAAGGAATAAGTTTGAAGATCATCAAGATTCAAGAAGGCAAGCCATCAAGTCTTTAAGAAGAAAGCAAGACTACTACATCTCAAAATATATCAAGTAAGTATATATTTCCCCTCCTGAACATACATCAATTTATTTTTGCAAGGAAAGCAAGAAATTGATTGGGACTACTAACTTCCTTGCATGGAAGAAGAGGACGGATTTACTTCTCAAGGAGAATGAACTTCTAGACCTTGTCAAAGGGAATACCACTATCCGTATTAAGGAACAAACTCAAGCCTTAGCCAAGTACAATAAGGATGAGACAAGAGCTCAAAGGATTCTAATAGAATCCATCAAAGACTCTCTCATTCCTTATGTCACCAAATCTGAAACATCAAAATAAATTTATGATAAACTAATAGAGCTATTATCAGTAAGCATAGCTGAAGAAGTGATATCTCTATGTAATGAGTTGTACAATATGAAGATATCAAAGGAAGGAATATCTCCCTACTTGATGAAGATATCTGAGATGAGAGATCAACTTCAAGAACTAGGAGAAGACATGTCAGACAAATAAATGACAATTGCAGTACTCAATGCTCTTCCTGAGGATTGGGGAAAATTCACATCAAGCATATATGCCAAGAAGGAAGCTACCCCTATAAGTTAATGATGGTCTCTATGAAAAATTTAGGAGACTAGACTCAAAGCCAAGGATGATGTGGGATCAAAAGAACAAGCATTTGCTACCATGGCCAAGAGAAAAGGAAAATTTGGCAAATTTGCTCCACGAAGAACAAGCAACAGAGATATGTCCAAAGTCCAATGCTTTGGCTGTTAAGAATATGGACACTACAAAAGATATTGTCCCAAACTTGTTAGGCCCCTATAATGCTAGTGTATTCCCTTATTATTATTATCATTGTAGCCCCTTATTGTTATTGTTGTGCCCACGTTGTCCCCACATTGTTATTATTGTATGCCCCATAGAAGCCCACTATTGTTATTGTTGTGCCCTTACATTGTTATTATTATGTCGGCTTTGACTATATTGTGACCACTTAGACTCCTATATATAGAAAGGAGGTCTTGCCATTTGCATCATCCAATAATTATTCATTTGTGTAATGTAAAGGAGGTTGCCCCCTCGTAGAGGCTGATTTGAAGTCGTTGCTCTATATTTTCTTCTATTTTGTGAGTTGGTTGCATAACAAAACGTAATAAGGACAACAACAACAACAAGAGAAAAAGGGAATAAGCTCATGCAACTCAAGAAGTGAAAGAAGAAGACAAGAAGTAGAATAAGGAAGATCCTCCAGATCTCTACTATGACTAAGTCAACCACTTTACTTAAAGTCTTCTTTCAAAGTTTTGAGCAATATAGGAGCATGTAGAAATAGAATATAATGCATGGTTAAAGATATCTTCTAGAATATAGGAGCATGGTATATATAGCTCAATATATTCATGTAGAAGGAGCATACCTATTATAGGACCTCATCCACAATGAAAGAATAATTGATCATGATTAAAAATCTTAGAAGGCCACCATCATAAAAAAGAAGAAACATTTGCAGGGTAAGGATCTTCAAGATCCTCTAATAGAATCTTCAAAATAATGTCCATAAACAAGAGCAAATTTCTCATTGGGAGTCCCATTCATGGGATTCAAGAAGAGGATGATATGCAGGCAAGAAAAGATGAAGCAAGAAAGACCACACCAAGGAAAATCAAATGAAACCAAAATGATCAAAGAAGAATCAAGATGAGGTATGTATGCATCAAAGTTTAAGTCATGTCATCATATATATTATTGGGTCATGGGAATATTTCTAAAGCATGATCAAGTATAAAAGAATCAAATAGAACAACGTGGCATAATTGCACAATTATGTTCACTAGAGGTTCCCACGTCGAAATCATCTATTTCTCCAGATCTCCAAAAAGTCTTGGACAATTATTCCAAGGTATTTTAGACTCCCAACGGCCTCCCACCTATTCGTGATCATGATCATGCTATTCATTTTATTCCAAGAAATGTTCCTCCAAACATTAGGCCTTACAGATATCCCTATGCCCAAAAGAGTGAAATTGAATGTATGGTTGCAAAAATGCTAGAGGCTGGTATAATTCAACCTAGTCAAAGTTCTTTCTCTACTCCAGTAGTATTGGTGCACAAGAAGGATGGATCATGGTGCATGTGTCTGGATTATAGGGAGCTCAATAAGATCACTATTAAAGATAATTTTCCCATTCCTGTCATTAATGAATTATTGAAAGAATTGCATGGAGAAATTTACTTCACCAAGTTGGAGATTCGTTCAGGATATCATCAAATCAAAATGAATACTAAAGACATTCCGAAAATAACATTTAGAACTCATGAGGGTCATTATGAATTTTTGGGCATGCCTTTTGGCCTTACCAATGCACCTTCTACATTTCAAGGTTTGATGAATTCCATTTTCAAACCCTTCCTTAGAAAAATTATGTTAGTATTTTTTGATAATATACTAATCTACAACAAGTCTTAGAAGGATAATGTTCAACATGTTGATAGAGTGCTCAAACAATTGGAGAAGAAACAATTATATGCAAAAACCTCCAAATGTTTCTTTGGAGTACAAGAGGTGGAATATTTGGGTCATATTATATCTCATGAAGGTGTTAAGGTAGACCCTAGAAAAATTAAAGCCATTAAGGAATGGAAAATACCCACATACATAAAGCATCTACGAGTATTTCTTGGGTTAACAGGGTATTATCGCAAGTTTGTTAAGATTTATGGGAGAATAGCAACACCTCTTACAACATTACTGAAGAAAGATGCATTTTCTTGGACTCCAGAAGAAATAAAATCCTTTGAACATCTTAAAGAGGAAATGTGCCAAGCACTGGTCTTAGTTATGCCAAACTTCACAAAAACATTTATTGTGGAATGTGATGCCCCAGGAAATTGAATTGGTGTTGTTTTAATGCAAGAAGAAAGACCCATTTCTTTCGAATTGGTGTTGTTTTAATGCAAGACGAGAGGCCCATTTCTTTCGAAAGTCGTCCAATCAAAGGAAAGTATTTACACAAAGCTATTTATGAGAAGCAAATATTGGCAATACTACATGCACTTAAGAAATGACGACCTTTCCTAATGGGAAGACACTTCAAGGTAAAAACAGATCACGATAGTCTTAATACTTTTTAGAACAAAGATTATCTTCAGAAGAGCAACACAAATGGGTCACAAAGATGTTGGGTTATGAATTTTAAATCATCTACAAAAAAGGGAAGCAAAATGTTGTTGTAGATGCACTCTCAAGAAAGGAAGAGGATATGGAAGCATTTCTTTGCGCCATTTCTATTATCAAACTAGATTGAATAAACAAAGAAAGGTATGAATGGAAGAATGATGAAGAAGTGTGGGCACTCATTCAAAAGTTACAACAAGACCCCAGTACATCTGATACATTTAAATGGAAAAAGGATTCGTTATGGTACAAAGATCACTTATACCTCTGTAAGAATTCCCAACTCAAACAAAAGATTCTTATGGAATTGCACACCTCTCCCTTAGGAGGGCACTCAGGATTTTTAAAAACTTAACATAGGGTTAAGAATGATTTTTTTTTGGCATGGCCTTAAATCTGATATTCAAAATTTTTTGGTGGAATGTTTGGTTTTCTAATAAAATAAAGTTGAAACAATTAAGACCCCAGGTCTATTACAACCTTTATCCATTCCAAGTCAACATTGGGAGGAGGTTTCAATGGATTTTATCATGGGTTTATCCAAGTCTGAAGGAAAGAGTGTCATCATGGTGGTAGTTGATGGACTTACCAAGTATGCACACTTTTGTGCATTATCTCATCCCTTTAAATCTAGTATAGTTGCTACTGCATTTATGGGAACAATAAAAAGTGACAAAGATCCCATTTTCACTAGAAATTTTAGGACAAAATTATTTTCTTTTATGGGTACTTAGTTAGCTCATAACTCATCATATCATCCTCAATCTGATGGGCAAATTGAGATAGTGAATACATGTTTGGAAGGATATCTTCGTTGCTTTGTATATGATAAATAAACACAATGGTTCAAATGGTTGCCTCTGGCTGAATGGTGGCATAACACTTCCTTCCATATTGTAGAAAAAATGACCCCATTTATGGCACTTTATGGATATCATCCATCGTCCATCACATCATACTTAAGAGAAAATTCTAAGGTTTAAGCCGTGGAATATCACATCGAGCATCAACAACAAGTTATCCAACTCTTAAAGGATAACCTCACTTTGGCACATAATAGAATCGAACAACAGGCAGATCAACATCGTAGCGAAAGAAGTTTTGATGTAGGTGACAGGGTATTTCTACAGCTACAACCATACAAACAAATGTCCCTCAAGCAAGCTAAGAAGGATAATAAATTATCAAAAAATTATTATGGTCCGTACAAGGTGTTGCAAAATATTGGTACTATGGCATCCAAATTGGAGCTTCCTACAACTTCCCAAGTGCACCCAGTTTTCCATGTTTCATGCTTAAAGAAGGTTATAGGTGACAAGCTCTCAGTTCAAACAATATTTCCAGAACTTGATGAGGAAGGAAAAATCATATTGGAACATGAAGCAAACACAAAAATAAGAACTCGATAACTATGAAATTGATTAATTTCAGGGTATCTCATCAAGTGGAAGAACTTACCCGTTGAAGATTCCACATGGGAGGATGAGAATTTAATAAAGAAGCATCTAGAACTACTCAATTTTTAGGACAACACTTTTCTGAAGGAGAGGATCGTGTTAGGCCCCTATAATACTGGTGTATTCCTTTATTATTATTATCATTGTATCCACTTATTGTTATTTTTGTGCCCATGTTGTCCCCATTTTGTTATTATTGTGCCACATAGAAGCCCATTATTGTTATTGTTGTGCCCTTACTTTATTATTGTTATGTCGGATTTGACTATATTGTGACCCCTTAGACTCCTATATATAGAAAGGAGGTCTTGTCATTTGTATCATCAAACAATTGTTCATTTGTGTAATGTAAAGGAGGTTTCCCCCTTGAAGAGGTTGATTTGAAGTCGTTGCTCTATATTTTCTTCTATTTTGTGAGTTGGTCGCATAAAAAAACTTAAGAAGGACAACAACAACAAGAGAAAAAGGGAAGAAGCTCATGTAACTCAAGAAGTGAAAGAAGAAGACAAGAAACAGAATAAGGAAGATCCTCTAGATCTCTACTATGACTAAGTCAACCTCTTTACTTAAAGTATTTTTCAAAGTTTTGAGTAGTATAGGAGCATGTAGAAATAGAATATAATGCATGGTTAAAGATATCTTCTAGAATATAGGATCATGGTATATATAGCTCAATATATTCATGTAGAAGGAGCATACCTATTATAGGACCTCATCCACAATGAAAGAATAATTGATCATGATTAAAAATATTAGAAGGCCTCCATCATAAAAAAAGAAACATTTGCAGGGTAAGGGTCTTCAAGATCCTCTGATAGAATCTTTAAAAGAAGGTTCATAAACAAGAGCAGATGTCTCATTGGGAGTCCCATTAATGGGATTCAAGAAAAGGATGATATGTATGTAAGAAAAGATGAAGCAAGAAAGTCCACACCAATGAAAATATAATGAACCCAAAATGGTCAAAGAAGAATCAAGATGAGATATGTATGCATCAAAGTTTAAGTCATGTAATCATATATATTATTGGGTCATTGGAATAGTTCTAAAGAATGATCAATTATAAAAGGATCTCTTTCACCAATGACATTCTCGAAGGCGTGTACTACAGTGCAATGAAGGTCAACATGAAGAAGTGCTCCCATAAGGAGTATAAGGTGGTTGATTAATCAATCCAAGAAGAAGCAAATGAAGAAAGAGATCAAGCATGTGAAGAACACCATGGTAATGAAGAATCACTATCTGATAAAGATCCACTAAATACATCTCCCGAAAGAAGGCATGAAAACTCTGACAAAGGAAGAAAAATATCAAATGACCCTTGACACCAATGAAGGCCTTGGAGATATCAAGATGTAAATAACTGATTCAACTCTACAAAGATGTCATAATGAATAAACCATCCAGCAAAATCTCTATTTGATGTTGAAGCAATATCACGATGAAGTCTGTTATGCTCTTAACCTGCAAAAGATACCCAAATACAGAATATGCGAAGAAAGATAACCAGAACATAGAACAGTGAGAGACAACAACAAATATTTTATTATTCAGAAAGCAATGTTCACTGGCCTCTTCGAGGGGGCAACCTCCAATAGAGCAGAGCTCGATACAAAAATAAGACACGATGCTCCTCACAGGGAGTCTCTATCCTTTATATATGACTCATACGTGCAATACCAAGGATCAATACCATGGGTTTTATTAATACCATCTATCTAATACTACGACCCATTTGAAACTAACTGTGGTCCCGTCATTAATTGCGGGTTAACCACTTACAATTATTAATATGGGCTTTATTGACTCTTGACTATGACTCGATCCCATTACATAAATAAGGGGGTTAGGGTGGGACCCTAACATGCCCTCCCCCTTAAGACTAGCCTTGTCATCAAGGCTGAAGCTACGGAAACTGCTGAATAATAGTGGCTGGTTCCCAAGTTGCATCTTCCGGAGAGGTGTCTTTCCACTTGACGAGGACTTCCCTAATCATGCGGCCCCGCAAGTGCCTGTCTCGTGTGTCTAGGACCTGTTTAGGTTGGGGCCAGATTGACCCTTCTTCGTCCAATTCAGGTAGACTGGTTTGAATTCTGCAATTGTTCCCAATCACTTTCTTGAGGCATGAGACATGGAAAACTAGACGGATTTTTGAAGTAGGTGGCAAAGCCAACTTGTAAGCCACTTCTCCAATGCGTTGAAGTACTTGATATGGTCCGTAGAATTTTGGAGATAGTTTCTGACAACCCTTGTCTTTGTGTGATGTTTTCTTACATGGTTGCAGCCTCAAAAAGACCTGATCCCCTTCTTGAAATTCGCGCTCTGAGCGATGCTGGTCTACCTGTTGCTTCATGCGGTTTTGAGCTTGATGAAGATTCTCTCTAAGATGGGTGATCATGGTTGCGCGGTGTTGTAGGATTTGATCCACTGCTTGTACTTTTGAGCACCCCTTGAGATAAGAAGTAGGGGAAGGAGGGAGTTGACCATATACTGCTTCATAGGGAGTCATTTTGGTGGTGGCATGATAGTTGGTGTTATACCACCATTCAGCCAGAGGTAACCACTGTACCCAAAGATGTTGCTTTTCTGAAGTGAAACACCTAAGGTAGGTTTCTAGACATTTGTTGATGGCTTCAGTTTGACCATCCGTTTGTGGGTGATAGGAAGTATTGAGTTTTAGTTGAGTGCCTTGTATCCTGAAGAGTTCCTGCAAAAAATTACTAATGAAGATCGAGTCACAATCGGACACAATAGAAGTGGGCATGCCATGCAATTTGAAGATATGATCCATGAAAGATTGAGCGACCAAAGTTGGTGTAAACAGGTGGGGTAGGGCACAGAAATGAGCATACTTCGAAAGTCGGTCCACAACCACCATGATGACTGACTTGTTTCCTGACTTTGGAAGACCTATAATGAAATCCATAGAAACCTCCGTCCAAATTGATGCCGAGATGGGCAACGGTTGTAATGTGCCTGTTGTGTTAACGGTCTCCCCTTTGTGGCGTTGATAGACATCGCATTTTGCTACGAAAGTAAGGATGTCATTTTTCATGCCAGTCCAAAAAAATGATCTTCTGGTGCAAGCATACGTCTTCTGAAAGCCTGAGTGTCCTGCAATGGGGGATGAGTGCAATTCTGCCAAAATGCGACTTTTGAGGGTGGATGTTGGTGATATTACGACTCTGTCTCTGTAGCGAAGAATATCAGCCTACCACGAGTAGCCCTTGGTGGAATTTGGATCTACCTGCAATTGAGAAATGAGTTGGGAGAGCCCAGGATGTGAAAACCATTCCCTGCGAGCCTCTTCAATCCATTCTGGAATGGGGAGGGAAATTGCTAGTAGAGTACTTTCCTCCTCAAATTGGCGAGATAAGGCATCTGCTACACTATTGTCTTTCCCTTTCTTGTAAATGATCTCATAATCATATCCCAGCATTTTGGCGAGACATTTATTTTGTTGTGGGGAGGATAGGCGTTGCTCCAAAAAATATTTAATAATGTGATGATCTGTGCGGATTTGGAAACGTCGCCCCAATAAGTAAGGTCAACAAGTCTCTACTACATGTAAGATGGCCATCATTTCCTTCTCGTAGGTAGATTGGCCCAGATTCTTCCCACTTAGTTGTTGGCTTGTGAAGGCCAAAGGTCGCCCTTCTTGCATTAAGACCGCCCCAATACCTGTACCCAAAGCATCACATTCAATGGCAAAAGATTTGGTGAAGTCAGGTAGTGCTAAGACTGGAGTGGAACACATGGCATTTTTTAGAGCTCTAAATGCCTGTTGTGCTTCCTCATTCCATAAGAATGAATTTTTCTTTAGGATTTGAGTGAGGGGCTTCAATATGCAACCATAGTTGCGGAAAAATTTACGATAATAGCCTGTGAGACCCAAAAATCCTCTCAAGCTCTTCAAGGTCTTAGGTTGAGGCCAATCCTGCATTGCCTGGATATTTTTGGGGTCCACTTTAACACCTTCACGCCCCACAATGTGGCCCAAATACTCAACTTCTTCCATGCCAAACGAACACTTGGACATCTTGACAAATAATTTATGCTTGCGGAGCGGTTGTAAGAGTAGATCTACATGCTGAAGATGTGTGGCCCAAGTGCAACTATAGATGAGGATTTCATCGAAGAAGACAAGGACAAATTTCCTGAGATATGGTTTGAGAATGTGGTTCATAAGGCTCTGAAAAGTAGAGGGGGCATTACAAAGACCGAATGGCATGACCAGGAACTCATAATGGCCTTCATGAGTTCTAAAAGCGGTCTTTGGAATGTCGAATTCCTTCATGCGAATTTGGTGGTAGCCTGAGCAAAGATCCAGCTTAGTGAAGAATTGAGCCCCATTGAGTTCATCCAACAAATCGTCAACCACAGGGATGGGAAATTTATCTTTGATTGTCAACTTATTGAGGGCCCTGAAGTCTGGACACATCCGCCAATCCCCATCTTTTTTGAGCACCATGACCACCGGTGATGAATAAGGACTAATGCTAGGATGAATGACACTTGCTTCCGAAAGTTCCTTGATTATTTTTTCTATTTCATTCTTTTGGGTGCACGGATATCTGTATGGGCACACATTTGGGGGTTGGGCCCCTGTAACCAAGGTGATGCTATGATCATGTTCCCCTCTCAAGGGTGGAAGCTCATGAGGCTTGTCAAAGACCGGTAGATGGTTATTTAAAATTTGTTGCATCTCAGGATGAATTGGCAGAGACTTGGTTTTGACTGCCTGGATGGCATTAAATTGAGCTATAACTCCATGATGGCCCTTTTTTAGCAATTTTTCCATCCTATGCCAGCTGATGATAGAGGGAGCTCCCGCCTGGAGTCCACGAAGGGTATGTGTGTAGTTGTTCTGCTTAAAACTCATATATAAATCCTGGAAATCCATTGTGATTGGCCCAAGAGTGCGGAGCCATTCAGCGCCGAGGACAATGTCGCAACCTCCCATGTGTATGGAAAACATGTGGGTTTTCGACTGATAATCCCCCATTTGAAGTTTGACATTTTCACAGCGGCCTTCACATTTCATTGTGCCCCCATCCACAATTTGGACTTGGAAGTTAGAAACTACTCGTACAAATCAATGCACTACTTCTGCGACTTTTTGATGGATGAAATTATGTGTACTTCCACTATCAATCAGGACTACTACTAGGCAATGTTTAATAAAACCTCTGATTTTGAGAGTTTGAGGTGAAGAAATCCCTGCCAAAGCATGCGGCGAAATAACTGGTTCGTCAGAGACATTGTCCTTTTGGTTGTCCTCTTCTAGCGCCTCATGTTCCTCAAGTGGTGGATCTTCCTCTGTTGAGCTGTAGTCAGTGGCATTAGTTTGAAAAAATTTGGGCTCCTTGCATTTATGACCTGGGGAGTATTTTTCATCACACTAGTAACATAATCCTTGCTTTCTTCTTTCCGCCATTTCCGCAGGTGACACCTTTTGGACCTTAAGTGTTTGAGTCATGTTGTGAGCCTGTGGGGGGCGACCTTTAGCGGAGAAATTTGGGAGACTGTACTGGGCTGCTAATGCACGTTCCATGTTACGAGCTACCTTGCAAGCCTCCGTCCATGTGGGAGGGTGGTGTAGTAGGACTTGGGCTTTGATGGCTTCTTTAAGACCGCTGATAAAACATTCCGTGTAGAACACATCTGAGAGACCCCAAGTGCGGAAGGCTAAGGCTTCAAAAGCTGTAATATATTCATCCACTGTGTCAGTCTGTCGGAGCTTAGTAAGATGACCCAAAAAAGAAGATTCCTGGTCAAAGCAGTCTGTAAGAGATTTTTTGAATTTGGTCCAAGCCAGAAAAGGTCCATTGCAACGTTGATGCCATTCCCACCATTGCCACCTTTCATTGTCCAAGTACATGCTCCCCACCATAAGCTGAGTCACATCATCTAAGATGTTATTCAGATTGAAATACTGCTCCATTTGTGCTATCCCTGCTGCCAGGTGAGAACCGTTGAATTTATGCATATCCAACTTGGGAGGTCGCTAACGGGATTATTGGTGGGTGCGCCAGACGTGAGGAGAGTGGCTAGACTCACCCTCACTGTGTCCATTGCCATTATACGCCTCCTCGTGGGCTGCCTCCTTGCCCTTCGGGATTATGCTCGTGATCAGGCTATTTAGTCGGTCAAACTGAATGTGGAGGGATTGCAAGGATTCTTCAAGTTTGTCCATCCTTTCATTGGCCATAGCTTGAGCTCAAGTTTCTACCATGCACCGACCTGATGTTTTTGAAAATTGGGACTGCCTAAAATTTTTTTTTCACTAAGAATTGAATGGTACCACCGTGCTCAGCTCGTTGTCCTGATTCTGATGGGCTAGATCACCAATAAGCACCCCAGGAGATCTCAGACTTTTTTTTTTTTTTTTTTGAAAACTCCTGACGGAGTTTTACTCCTTCCTTATGAATACTGTAGTTGCCAAATCCTCAAAATTTCAATGCGGCCAAAAGTCCTGTGAAAATTATACCCCGATATAGGAACCCCACACAACTACTTAGATCTGGTAGATCTGAGAGATCTTAATGGCAGATTGGATAGCTCTGGGCGGCGGAACAGACTACTGCTGCGGATCTGATGGATCTAATAGATCGGAATGGCTGGTCTGCTAACTCAGAACTGCGGGACTGATGTCTGCTACTCCTGCACCTCTTTGCGCGCTGATCTGGTAGATATGATGCGTGATCCCCATATAGAAAAGGGAACTATGGTCTCGAGGAGTGTCAGGTGCTACAGATCGCAATATACATAAGGGTCTGACAGTAGTACTCGGCCCAATGTTTCAGGGCTCTAACTAAGGAGGATCAATCGTACCCTTAGCCGTACAACCAGACTACCCTATCGTACGGGCAAGTAATCTCTCTGAGTGCTATTCTCAGTGTACTGTAGCAGCAAGACGACCGAAGGTTTATCTATGGCGAGGTTGCAGAGGAGCTAAGGGGCTTCCGATATACCTAGAAGGTACTTGGAAGACAGTCCGTACGCAGTTCTGTCTAATGCGCTACTACTCGAAGGGGTACCCACAGGGGTTACAAGGGAGTCCAATGAGCGTGACCACCTCTTGTATTTCCTGCGTGCATGCCTCCCCAAATCCGCAGGTTTATGTGCTCAACTACAGATCCCATGGTTTAAAGACGTCGGAACACGTCTTTGCCAAAAAAAAAATTGCTACGAAATGGAGATCCCACCGGCCCTGGAAAGTGCTCTGATACCACTTGATATGCTCTTAACCTGAAAAAGATACCCAAATACAAAATATGCGAAGAAAGATACCCAGAACATAGAACAGTGAGAGACAACAGCAAATATATTATTATTCAGAAAGCATGTTCACTGGCCTCTTCGAGGGGGCAACCTCCAATAGAGCAGAGCTCGATACAAAAATAATACATGATGCTCCTCGCAGGGAGTCTCTATCCTTTATATATGACTCACATGCAATACCAAGGATCAATACCATGGGTTTTATTAATACCATCTATCTAATACTACGACCCATTTGCAACTAACTGTGGTCCCGTCATTAATTGCGGGTTAACCACTTACAATTATTAATATGGGCTTTATTGACTCTTGACTATGACTTGATCCCATTACATAAATAAGGGGGTTAGGGTGGGACCCTAACATGCCCTCCCCCTTAAGACTAGCCTTGTCCTCAAGGCTGAAGCTGCGGAAACTGCTGAAGAATAGTGGCTGGTTCCCAAGTTGCATCTTCCGGAGAGGTGTCTTTCCACTTGACGAGGACTTCCCTAATCATGCGGCCCCACAAGTGCCTGTCTCGTGTGTCTAGGACCTGTCCAGGTTGGGGCCAGATTGACCCTTCTTCGTCCAATTCGGGTAGACTGGTTTGAATTCTGCAATTGTTCCCAATCACTTTCTTGAGGCATGAGACATGGAAAACTGGATGGATTTTTGAAGTAGGTGGAAAAGACAACTTGTAAGCCACTTCTCCAATGCGCTGAAGCACTTGATATGGCCCGTAGAATTTTGGAGATAGTTTATGACAACCCTTGTCTTTGAGTGATGTTTGCTTATATGGTTGAAGCCTCAAAAAGACCTGATCCCCTTCTTGAAATTGGCGCTCTGAGCGATGCTGGTCTACCTGTTGCTTCATGCGGTTTTCAGCTTGATGAAGATTCTCTCTAAGATGGGCGAACATGGTTGCGCGGTGTTGTAGGAGTTGATCCACTGCTTGTACTTTTGAGCACCCCTTGAGATAAGAAGTAGGGGAAGGAGGGAGTTGACCATATACTGCTTCATAGGGAGTCATTTTGGTGGTGGCATGATAGTTGGTGTTATACCACCATTCAGCCAGAGGTAACCACTGTACCCAAAGATGTTGCTTTTCTGAAGTGAAACACCTAAGGTAGGTTTCTAGACATTTGTTGATGGCTTCAGTTTGACCATCCGTTTGCGGGTGATAGGAAGTATTGAGTTTTAGTTGAGTGCCTTATATCCTGAAGAGTTCCTGCAAAAAATTACTGGTGAAGATCGGGTTGCGATCGGACACAATAGAAGTGGGCATGCCATGCAATTTGAAGATCTGATCCATGAAAGATTGAGCAACCAATGTTTGTTTAAACGGGTGGGGTAGGGCACAGAAATGAGCATACTTCAAAAGTCGGTCCACAACCACCATGATGACTGACTTGTTTCCTGAATTTGGAAGACCTATAATGAAATCCATAGAAACCTCCGTCCAAATTAATGTCGAGATGGGCAACGGTTGTAATGTGCCTCGTGTGTTGACGGTCTCCCCTTTGTGGCGTTGACAAACATCGCATTATGCTACGAAAGTAAGGATGTCCTTTTTCATGCCAGTCCATAAAAATTATCTTCTGGTGTGAGCATACGTCATCTGAAAGCCTGAGTGTCCTTCAATGGGGGATGAGTGCAATTCTACCAAAATGTGACTTTTGAGGGTGGATGTTGGTGATATTACGACTCTGTCCCTATAGCGAAGAATATCATCCTGCCACGAGTAGCCCTTGGTGGAATTTGGATATACCTGCAATGGAGAAATGATTTGGGAGAGCCCGGGATGTGAAAACCATTCCCTGCGAGCCTCTTCTATCCATTCTGGAATGGAGAGGGAAATTTCTAGCAGAGTACTTTCCTCAAATTGGCGAGATAAGGCATTTGCTACACTATTGTCTTTCCCTTTCTTGTAAATGATCTCATAATCATATCCCAGCATTTTGGCGAGACATTTATTTTGTTGTGGGGAGGATAGGCGTTGCTCCAAAAAATATTTAATACTGTGATGATTTGTGCAGATTTGGAAACGTCGCCCCAATAAGTAAGGTTGCCAAGTCTCTACTGCATGTAAGATGACCATCATTTCCTTCTCGTAGGTAGATTGGCCCAGATTCTTCCCACTTAGTTGTTGGCTTGTGAAGGCCAAAGGTCGCCCTTCCTGCATTAAGACCGCCCCAATACCTGTACCCGAAGCATCACATTCAATGACAAAAGATTTGGTGAAGTCAGGTAGTGCTAAGACTGGAGTGGAACACATGGCATTTTTTAGAGCTCTAAATGCCTGTTGTGCTTCCTCATTCCAGAAGAATGAATTTTTCTTTAGGAGTTGAGTGAGGGGCTTCGCTATGCGACCATAGTTGTGGACACATTTACGATAATATCTTGTGAGACCCAAAAATCCTCTCAAGCTCTTCAAGGTCTTAGGTTGAGGCCAATCCTGCATTGCCTGGATATTTTTGGGGTCCACCTTGACACCTTCATGCCCCACAATGTGGCCCAAATACTCAACTTCTTCCATGCCAAACGAACACTTGGACATCTTGACAAATAATTTATGCTTGTGGAGCAGTTGCAAGAGTAGATCTACATGCTGAAGATGTGCGGCCCAAGTGCAACTATAGATGAGGATGTCTTCGAAGAAGACAAGGGCAAATTTCCTGAGATATGGTTTGAGAATGTGGTTCATAAGGCTCTGAAAAGTAGAGGGGGCATTACAAAGACCGAATGGCATGACCAGGAACTCATAATGGCCTTCATGAGTTTTGAAAGCGGTCTTTGGAATGTCGACTTCCTTCATGCGAATTTGGTGGTAGCCTGAGCGAAGATCCAGCTTAGTGAAGAATTGAGCCCCATTGAGTTCATCCAGCAAATCGTCAACCACCGGGATGGGAAATTTATCTTTGATTGTCAACTTATTGAGGGCCCTGAAGTCTGGACACATCCGCCACTCCCCGTCTTTCTTGAGCACCATGAACACCGGTGATGAATAAGGACTAATGCTGGGACGAATGACACTTGCTTCCAAAAGTTCCTTGATTATTTTTTCTATTTGATTCTTTTGGGTGAACGGATATCTGTATGGGCGCACATTTGGGGGTTGGGCCCCTGGAACCAAGGTGATGCTATGATAATGTTCCCATCTCGAGGGTGGAAGCTCATGAGGCTTGTCAAAGACCGGCAGATGGTTATTTAAAATTTGTTGCATCTCAGGATGAATTGGCAGAGACTTGGTTTCAACTGCCTGGATGGCATTAAATTGAGCTATAACTCCATGATGGCCCTTTTTTAGCAATTTTTCCATCCTATGCCAGCTGATGATAGAGGGAGCTCCCGCCTGGAGTCCAGGGAGGGTATGTGTGTAGTTGTTCTGCTTAAAACTCATATATAACTCCTGGAAATCCATTGTGATTGGCCCAAGGGAGCGGAGCCATTCAGCGCTGAGGACAATGTCGCAACCTCCCATGTGTATGGAAAACATGTGGGTTTTCGACTGATAATCCCCCATTTGAAGTTTGAAATTTTCACAGCGGCCTTCACATTTCATTGTGCCCCCATCCGCAATTTGGACTTGGAAGTTAGAAACTACTCATACAAAAAAATGCACTGCTTCCGCGACTTTTTGATGGATGAAATTATGTGTACTTCCACTATCAATCAGGACTACTACTGGGCGATGTTTAATAAAACCTTTGATTTTGAGAGTTTGAGGTGAAGAAATCCCTGCCAAAGCATGCAGCGAAATAACTGGTTTGTCAGAGACATTGTCCTTTTGGTCAAGGATAATTTTAGGGGCGAATGTTCGCCCTTTGGCGAAATTAAGGGGTTTTAAATTTTTAGTGGGCGAATATTTTGTATCATAGTACATTTTTACAAATAACCTCAAATAGCCCACCTTATTTTAAGGGAGAGGGTAAACAAGGTAAATTTAGCCCTTGAAATTAGGACTTACAACCTTCCATTCGCCCATTTTCAAGAATAGGTTTTATTTAAGTGAATCCTATGGGCCAAATACCATATTTATAAAAGAGGTATGGTAAATTAATAAAAATATAAATAAATGAGAGGTATGGTAAATAAATAAAACATTTTTTATATTTACTCCATAAGTCACCTTATATACATGTAAGGGTGTAAACAAATAAAAATATAAGTAAAGTGAAGGTATGGTAAATAAATAAAACGTCTTTTTAACTTACTCAAAAGGTATGGTAAATAAATAAAAATATAAATAAACTAGACGTATCGTAAATAAATAAAACCTCTTTTTATATTTAGTCCATAACCCTCGTTATATTTATGAAGGCTCAAGAAAGAGGTTTTATTTAAGTGAATCCTATGGGCCAAATACCATATTTGTAAAAGAGGTATGGTAAATTAATAAAAATATAAATAAACGAGAGGTATGGAAACAAATAAAACATTTTTTTATATTTACTCCATAAGTCACCTTATATTTACGAACACTCAAAAAATGGGTTATATTTAGGTGAAACCTATGGCCAAAATACTATGGGACAAATACCATGGACTAGATTGTTATTAATACCATGCAAAAAACCATTATTAACCCTAATATTAGAATTAATAAAAATAAAAATGGCACATGGTATTGACCCATGGTATTCACCAAAATGGCACATGGTATTGACACATGGTATTCACCTGGAATGTAGCCTATTTAAATGGGGGAATTAAACCAGCATGTAGCCTATGCTAAGATTCACTAGGACTTTACAAAGTTTTATTATTTAGTGAAAGACTCGCCAAGATCTTACAAGATTTTATAATTGAGTAAAATATTCGCCATGCCTGGTGAGAGATTCGCCAAAAAATTATATATACATATTATATTATTGATAAAAATAGCCTTTCATTTTTCCTATATACCATGGAGATTCGCCCATTTATTATATTTATAAATTTAGCGGGGGTTCTTAAAATTTTCCCTGCTTTTGGTTGTCCTCTTCTAGCGCCTCATGTTCCTCAAGTGGTGGATCTTCCTCTGTTGAGTTGTAGTCAATGGCATCAATTTGAAAAAATTTGGGCTCCTTGCATTTATGACCTAGGGAGTATTTTTCATCACACTAGTAACATAATCCTTGCTTTCTTCTTTTCGCCATTTCCGCAGGTGACACCTTTTGGACCTTAAGTGTTTGAGTCATGTTGTGAGCCTGTGGGGGGCGACCTTTAGCGGAGAAATTTGGGAGACTGTACTGGGCTGCTAATGCACGTTCCATGTTACGGGCTACCTTGCAAGCCTCCGTCCATGTGGGAGGGTGGTGCAGTAGGACTTGGGCTTTGATGGCTTCTTTAAGACCGCTGATAAAACATTCTGTGTAGAACACATCTGAGAGACCCCAAGTGCGGAAGGCTAAGGCTTCAAAAGCTGTAATATATTCATCCACTGTGCCAGTCTGTCGGAGCTTAGTAAGATGACCCAAAAAAGAAGATTCCTGGTCAAAGCGGTCTGTAAGAGCTTTTTTGAATTTGGTCCAAGCCAGAAAAGGTCCATTGCAACGTTGATGCCATTCCCACCATTGCCACCTTTCATTGTCCAAGTACATGCTCCCCACCATAAGCTGAGTCACATCATCTAAGATGTTATTCAGATTGAAATACTGCTCCATTTGTGCTATCCATGCTACCAGGTGAGAACCGTCGAATTTATGCATATCCAACTTGGGAGGTCGCTAACGGGATTATTGGTGGGTGCGCCAGACGTGAGGAGAGTGGCTAGACTCACCCTCACTGTGTCCATTACCATTATACGCCTCCTCGTGGGCTGCCTCCTTGCCCTTCGGGATTATGCTCGTGATCAGGCTATTTAGTCGGTCAAACTGAATGTGGAGGGATTGCAAGGATTCTTCAAGTTTGTCCATCCTTTCGTTGGCCATAGCTTGAGCTCTAGTTTCTACCATCCACCGACCTGATGTTTTTGAAAATGGGACCGCCTAAAAAAGAATTTCACTAAGAATTGAATGGTACCAACGTGCTCAGCTCGTCGTCCTGATTCTGATGGGCTAGATCACCAATAAGCAGCCCAGGAGATCTCAGACTTTTTTTTTGAAAACTCCGAGCGGAGTTTTACTCCTTCCTTATGAATACTATAGTTGCCAAATCCTCAAAATTTCAATGCGGCCAAAAGTCCTGCGAAAATTATACCCCGGTATAGGAACCCCACACAACTACTCAGATCTAGTGGATCTGAGAGATTTGAATGGCGGATCGGATAGCTCTGGGCGGCGGAATAGACTGCTGCTGCAGATTTGATGGATCTAATAGATCGGAATGGCTGGTCTGCTAACTCAGAACTGCAGGACTGATGTCTGCTTCTGCTGCACCTATTTGCGTGCTGATCTGGCAGATATGACGCGTGATCCCCAGATAGAAAAGGGAACTATGGTCTCGAGGAGTGTCAGGTGCTACAAATCGCAATATACATAAGGGTCTGATAGTAGTACTCGGCCCAATGTTTCAGGGCCCTAACTGAGGAGGATCAATCATACCCTTAGCCGTACAACCAGACTACCCTATCGTACGGGCGAGTAATCTCTCCGAGTGCTGTTCTCGGTGTACTGTAGCAGCAAGACGGCCGAAGGTTTATCTATGGCAAGGTTGCGGAGGAGCTAAGGGGCTTCCGATATACCTAGAAGGTACTTGGAAGACAGTCCGTACGCGGTTCTGTCTAATGCGCTACTACTTGAAGGGGTACCCACAAGGGTTACAAGGGAGTCCAACAAGCATGACCACCTCTTGTATTTCCTGCGTGCATGCCTCCCCAAATCTGCAGGTTTATGCGCACAACGACAGATCCCGTGGTTTAAAGACGCTGGAACACGTCTCTAGCCAAAAACAAATTTGCTACGAAATGGAGATCCCACCGGCCCTGGAAAGTGCTCTGATACCACTTGTTATGCTCTTAACCTACAAAAGATACCCAAATACAGAATATGTGAAGAAAGATACCCAGAACATAGAGCAGTGAGAGACAACAACAAATATTTTATTATTCAGAAAGCAATGTTCACTGGCCTCTTCGAAGGGGCAACCTCAAATAGAGCAGAGCTCGATACAAAAATAAGAAACGATGCTCCTCACAGGGATTCTCTATCCCTTATATATGACTCATACATGCAATACCAAGGATCAATACCATGGGTTTTATTAATACCATCGATATAATACTACGGCCCATTTGCAACTAACTGTGGTCCCGTCATTACTTGCGGGTTAACCACTTACAATTATCAATATGGGCTTTATTGACTCTTGACTATGACTTGATCCCATTACATAAATAAGGGGGTTAGGGTGGGACCCTAACATGCCCTCCCCCTTAAGACTAGCCTTGTCCTCAAGGCTGAAGTTGCGGAAACTGCTGAAGAATAGTGGCTAGTTCCCAAGTTGCATCTTCCGGAGAGGTGTCTTTCCACTTGACGAGAACTTCCCTAATCATGCGGCCCCGCAAGTGCCTGTCTCGTGTGTGTAGGACCTGTTCGGGTTGGGTCCAGATTGACCCTTCTTCGTCCAATTCAGGTAGACTGGTTTGAATTCTACAATTGTTCCCAATCACTTTCTTGAAGCATGAGACATGGAAAACTGGATGGATTTTTGAAGTAGGTGGCAAAGCCAACTTGTAAGCCACTTCTCCAATGCATTGAAGTACTTGATATGGTCCGTAGAAATTTGGAGATAGTTTATGACAACCCTTGTCTTTGAGTGATGTTTGCTTATATGGTTGCAGCCTCAAAAAGACCCGATCCCCTTCTTGAAATTGGCGCTCTGAGCGATGCTGGTCTGCATGTTGCTTCATGCAGTTTTGAGCTTGATGAAGATTCTCTCTAAGATGGGCGAGCATGGTTGCGCGGTGTTGTAGGATTTGATCTGCTGCTTGTAATTTTGAGCACGCCTTGAGATAAGAAGTAGGGAAAGGAGGGAGTTGACCATATACTGCTTCATAGGGAGTCATTTTGGTGGTGGCATGATAGTTGGTGTTATACCACAATTCAGCCAGAGGTAACCACTGTACCCAAAGATGTTGCTTTTCTGAAGTGAAACACCTAAGGTAGGTTTCCAGACATTTGTTGACGGCTTCAGTTTGACCATCCGTTTGCGGGTGATAGAAAGTACTGAGTTTTAGTTGAGTGCCTTATATCCTGAAGAGTTCCTGCAAAAAATTACTGGTGAATATCGGGTCGCGATCGGACACAATAGAAGTGGGCATGCCCTGCAATTTGAAGATCTGATCCATGAAAGATTGAGCGACCAAAGTTGGTGTAAACGGGTGGGGTAGGGTGCAGAAATGAGCATACTTCGAAAGTCGGTCCACAACCACCATGATGACTGACTTGTTTCCTGACTTTGGAAGACCTATAATGAAATCCATAGAAACCTCCGTCCAAATTGATGCCGAGATGGGCAACGGTTGTAATATGCCTGGTCTGTTGACGGTCTCCCCTTTGTGGCGTTGACAGACATCGCATTCTGCTACGAAAGTAAGGATGTCCTTTTTCATGCCAGTCCAAAAAAATGATCTTCTGGTGCGAGCATACGTCTTCTGAAAGCCTGAGTGTCCTGCAATGGGGGATGAGTGCAATTCTGCCAAAACGCGACTTTTGAGGGTGGATGTTGGTGTTATTACGACTCTGTCCCTGTAGCAAAGAATATCATCCTGCCACGAGTAGCCCTTGGTGGAATTTGGATCTACCTGCAATTGAGAAATGAGTTGGGAGGGCCTGGGATGTGAAAACCATTCCCTGCGAGCCTCTTAAATCCATTCTGGAATGGGGAGGGAAATTGCTAGCAGAGTACTTTTCTCCTCAAATTGGCAAGATAAGGCATCTGCTACACTATTGTCTTTCCCTTTCTTGTAAATGATCTCATAATCATATCCCAGCATTTTGGCGAGACATTTATTTTGTTGTGGGGAGGATAGGTGTTGCTTCAAAAAATATTTAATACTGTGATGATCTGTGCGGATTTGGAAACGTCGCCCCAATAATTAAGGTCGCCAAGTCTCTACTGCATGTAAGATGGCCATCATTTCCTTCTCGTAGGTAGATTGGCCCAGATTCTTCCCACTTAGTTGTTGGCTTGTGAAGGCCAAAGGTCACCCTTCCTGCATTAAGACCGCCCCAATACCTGTACCCAAAGCATCACGTTCAATGACAAAAGATTTGGTGAAGTTAGGTAGTGCTAAGACTAGAGTGGAACACATGGCATTTTTTAGAGATGTAAATGCCTGTTGTGCTTCCTCATTCCAGAAGAATGAATTTTTCTTTAGGAGTTGAGTGAGGGGCTTCGCTATGCGACCATAGTTGCAGACAAATTTACGATAATAGCCTGTGAGACCCAAAAATCCTCTCAAGCTCTTCAAGGTCTTAGGTTGAGGCCAATCCTGCATTGCCTGTATATTTTTTGGGTCCACCTTGACACCTTCACGCCCCACAATGTGGCCCAAATACTCAACTTCTTCCATGCCAAACGAACACTTGGACATCTTGACAAATAATTTATGCTTGCGGAGCAGTTGCAAGAGTAGATCTACATGTTGAAGATGTGCGGCCCAAGTGCAACTATAGATGAGGATGTCATCGAAGAAGACAAGGACAAATTTCCTGAGATATGGTTTGAGAATGTGGTTCATAAGGCTCTGAAAAGTAGAGGGGGAATTATAAAGACCGAATGGCATGACCAGGAACTCATAATGGACTTCATGAGTTCTGAAAGCGGTCTTTTGGAATGTTGACTTCCTTCATGCGAATTTGGTGGTAGCCTGAGCAAAGATCCAGCTTAGTGAAGAATTGAGCCCCATTGAGTTCATCCAACAAATCGTCAACCACCGGGATGGGAAATTTATCTTTGATTGTCAACTTATTGAGGGCCATGAAGTCTAGACACATCCGCCACTCCCCATCTTCCTTGAGCACCATGACCATCGGTGATGAATAACGACTAATGCTGGGATGAATGACACAGCTTCCATAAGTTCCATGATTACTTTTTCTATTTCATTCTTTTGGGTGAACGGATATCTGTATGGGCGCACATTTGGGGGTTGGGCCCCTGGAACCAAGGTGATGCTATGATCATGTTCCCCTCTCGAGGGTGGAAGCTCATGAGGCTTGTCAAAGACCGGCAAATGGTTATTTAAAATTTGTTGCATCTCAGGATGAATTGGCAGAGACTTGGTTTCGACTGCCTGGATGGCATTAAATTGAGCTATAACTCCACGATGGCCCTTTTTTAGCAATTTTTCCATCCTATGCCAGCTGATGATAGAGGGAGCTCCTGCCTGGAGTCGACGGAGGGTATGTGTGTAGTTGTTCTGCTTAAAACTCATATATAACTCCTGGAAATCCATTGTGATTGGCCCAAGAGTGCGGAGCCATTCAGCGCCGAGGACAATGTCGCAACCTCCCATGTGTATGGAAAACATGTGGGTTTTCAACTGATAATCCCCCATTTGAAGTTTGACATTTTCACAGTGTCCTTCACATTTCATTGTGCCCACATCCGCAATTTGGACTTGGAAGTTAGAAACTACTCGTACAAAACAATGCACTGCTTCTACGACTTTTTGATGGATGAAATTATGTGTACTTCCACTATCAATCAGGACTACTACTGGGCGATGTTTAATAAAACCTATGATTTTGAGAGTTTGAGGTGAAGAAATCCCTGCCAAAGCATGCAGCGAAATAACTGGTTCGTCAGAGACATTGTCCTTTTGGTTGTCCTCTTCTAGTGCCTCATGTTCCTCAAGTGGTGGATCTTCCTCTGTTGAGATGTAGTCAGTGGCATCAATTTGAAAAAATTTGGGCTCCTTGCATTTATGACCTGGGGAGTATTTTTCATCACACTAGTAACATAATCCTTGCTTTCTTCTTTCCGCCATTTCTGCAGGTGACACCTTTTGGACCTTAAGTGTTTGAGTCATGTTGTGAGCCTGTGGGGGGCGACCTTTAGCAGAGAAATTTGGGAGACTGTACTGGGTTGCTAATGCACGTTCCACATTACGGGCTACCTTGCAAGCCTTCGTCCATGTGGGAGGGTGGTGCAGTAGGACTTGGGCTTTGATGGCTTCTTTAAGACCGCTGATAAAACATTCCGTGTAGAACACATCTGAGAGACCCCAAGTGTGGAAGGCTAAGGCTTCAAAAGCTTTAATATATTCATCCACTGTGCCAATCTGTCGGAGCTTAGTAAGACGACCCAAAAAAGAAGATTCCTGGTCAAAGCGGTCTGTAAGAGCTTTTTTGAATTTGTTCCAAGCCAGAAAAGGTCCATTGCAACGTTGATGCCATTCCCACCATTGCCACCTTTCATTGTCCAAGTACATGCTCCCCACCATAAGCTGAGTCGCATCATCTAAGATGTTATTTAGATTGAAATACTACTCCATTTGTGATATCCATACTGCTGGGTGAGAACCGTCAAATTTATGCATATCCAACTTGGGAGGTCGCTGACGGGATTGTTGGTGGGTGCGCCAGACGTGAGGAGAGTGGCTAGACTCACCCTCACTGTGTCCATTGCCATTATACGCCTCCTCGTGGGCTGCCTCCTTGCCCTTCGGGATTATGCTCGTGATCAGGCTATTTAGTCGGTCAAACTGAATGTGGAGGGATTGCAAGGATTCTTCAAGTTTGTCCATCCTTTCATTGGCCATAGATTGAGCTCTAGTTTCTACCATGCACCGACCTGATGTTTTTGAAAATTGGGACCGCCTAAAAAAAAATTTCACTAAGAATTGAATGGTACCATCGTGCTCATCTTGTCATCCTGATTCTGATGGTCTAGATCACCAATAAGCACCCCAGGAGATCTCAGACTTTTTTTTTTTTTGGAAACTCATAATGGAGTTTTACTCCTTCCTTATGAATACTGTAGTTGCCAAATCCTCAAAATGTCAATGCGGCCAAAAGTCCTATGAAAATTATACCCCGGTATAGGAACCCCACATAACTACTCAGATCTGGTGGATCTGAGAGATCTGAATGGGGGATCGGATAGTTCTGGGCAGCGGAATAGACTGCTGTTGCAGATCTGATGGATCTAATAGATCGGAATGGCTGGTCTGCTAACTCAGAACTGCGGGACAGATGTCTGCTGCTGCTGCACCTCTTTGCGTGCTGATCTGGCAGATATGATGTGTGATTTCCAGATAGAAAAGGGAACTATGGTCTCAAGGAGTGTCAGGTGCTACAGATCGCAATATACATAAGGGTCTCACAGTAGTACTCGGCCCAATGTTTCAGAGCTCTAACTAAGGAGGATCAATCGTACCCTTAGCCGTACAACCCGACTACCCTATCGTACGGGCGAGTAATCTCTCCGAGTGTTGTTCTCAGTGTAATGTAGCAGCAAGACGGCCGAAGGTTTATCTATGGCGAGGTTGCAGAGGAGCTAAGGGGCTTCCGATATACCTAGAAGGTACTTGGAAGACAGTCCGTACGTGGTTCTGTCTAATGCGCTACTACTCGAAGGGGTACCCACAGGGGTTACAAGGGAGTCCAACAAGTGTGACCACCTCTTGTATTTCCTGCATGCATGCCTCCACAAATCCGCAGGTTTATGCGCTCAGCGACAGATCCCGTGGTTTAAAGACGCCGGAATGCGTCTCTAGCCAAAAAAAAAATTTGCTACGAAATGGAGATCTCACCGGTCCTAGAAAGTGCTCTGATACCACTTGTTATGTTCTTAACCTGTAAAAGATACCCAAATACAGAATATGCGAAGAAAGCTACCCATAACATAGAACAGTGAGAGACAACAGCAAATATTTTATTATTCAGAAAGCAATGTTCACTGGCCTCTTCGAGGGGGCAACCTGCAATAGAGCAGAGCTCGATACAAAAATAAGACACGATGCTCCTCGCAAGGAGTCTCTATCCTTTATATATTACTCATACATGCAATACCAAGGATCAATACCATGGGTTTTATTAATACCATCTATCTAATACTACGGCCCATTTGCAACTAATTGTGGTCCCGTCATTAATTGCGGGTTAACCACTTACAATTATTAATATGGGCTTTGTTGACTCTTGACTATGACTCGATCCCATTACATAAATAAGGGGGTTAGGGTGGGACCCTAACAAAGTCACGAAGGGCTACTAAATAGAAGTATGGGAACAAGAAAGTATAACTGAGCATCTATGTGATAAATATTCAAACACATAGTTAGATAACAAAGGAGTAACCAGGTGATGCAAAGAACCTGACATATATCAAGAAGGCCACTTTCCACGAAGGGAGAAATTACATGACAAGCCAAGAAGAAAAGTGATAGATGATTGGTGCCCTACCAAGAAGAAGTTCAAACAAAGACTTCATGACATCAAAATAAAGAAGGAGATCAAGCAGCTGAAGGACCCACAAAACAAGAAGTTGTTGATGTATGGACAAGTCCCTAGCTAAGAGGGAGTTCTAATAATTTCCCAATTACAAAGGAGCTTGGGAAAGTTCCTTGTCAGAGGAAAATTTGTCATGTCTTCCTCAATTAAGAGAAAGAGATAGACACAACATTATTGTATTCACTTGGGAAGAAAGAATGGAAGGATTGGGTAATCATCTGACATCCAATACTCTCTGAGGATGTGTAGGGCATCCTAGACAAGAGTAGGTAAGAAGAACGATATTCTTTGAGGGCTGGGAACCCAAGACAATAATAGTCCTATAAGGTCATACTTAGTGAACACATGAGTGGGTATGTACCTTGAGAGACAATGAATAAGGTTTCTATACGTCATTGGTATTGCCAACAATGTTCTCTGATCTTATGAGAAATAGAGTTGTTAGTCAAGGCATTGCTATGAACAATGTTGGTTACTATTATTCTATAATAGATGGATTTCCAATCCGGTTTCTCTTATGTGAATTCTTCAAGATTGAAAAATATCCAAACATCTTGTAATGATCTATGAATACCTCCCTAGTTAAGAGGCAGTGTTGAAGAAAGTGTAACTAGGTTCGGTATTCATAAATGTACTTTTGATATTTGTATTTATAAAAGAATATATATATATATATATATATATATATATATATATATATATATATATATATATATTATATTTACTTATTTATTTATTTATGTATCAATGATTTTCTTTCTCATTGAAATAGGTCTAGTGCATGTCAAAGTGATATAGGTAAGTCAAAGAGTCAAAATAAATGTTGAAGACCCTTAAGGGCATGTTACACTATGTATATATTTGTATAAGATTCAAAGATATCCCTCCAAGAAAAGTCACAAGTCCTCTCCAAGCAACGACATCACTAAAGAAGAAAAAATGAAGAAGAAAAGTCAAGTCAACCTACAGTCATCAAGTCGGCCTAAAGGAGGGACAAACCTCTATATATAGAGGTTGTCCACTCCTCCAATGACAAGCAATCTACCTCTGAAATCAACGAGCAAGGAAGACTGAGAAAAAGCGAAGAAAGTAAAATTAAAAGGAACCTCTAGTGCAACAAAGAAGGAGAAGACAAAATCCAAGTCTAGAGGGATGATTTAAGAGTGAATTATAGTCACACGTGCGAGAAAAGGAGGGTAGTTTGCAGTTATAACAACAAAATATCACATTTACATATTCCTATTTGTTTGGGATAGAAAATTAGGTCTATAAGGCCTCCTACTCAAACAAAGAAGAGAATCTCACAAGAGAAGGAGAAAGGAGTCAAAACATAAGTGAAACCTCTCACACGTGCGAGAAACTAGGCTATAGTACTGTCACATCAAGTCTGCAACTACAAATCAATAAGAAGTTTGGTTGGACAAGAGAAGGAGGGTGTCTTCATAGGTGAAGGATCTCACTAAGTATCAAAGATAATTATCTCTTTTAGAGCTCTCATAAACAAGGTCTATCACCAGTTGCTGAAGGAATAAGGAGGATGAAGTGACGGGGAACGAAGTGCCGGAAGAAGGAGGATGAAGTGTCGGAATAAGGAAGGAATTGACTTGTGCTTGGAGGATATTCTTGTCAAGGGTCTAGGGTTTTTCATTGATCAATAAGAAGCTTAAATAAGAGAAATTTATGAAAGGGTTTCCTCTCTAAGAGAGAGAGGTTTTTCCCTAGCAGAGAGCCAATATCTTGTGTTTTGGTAGTAGTTTGATGAAGTAATAATAAGAGAAGATCAAGCTAACAATATAAATTGGAAAAGTGCTTCACAAATTGTTATCAAGTCTAGAAGAATCCTACTATATCTAATTGCCCTAGATTCTTCAAAGAAATCAACATTCCCCTAGTCCTTCGCCATCCAATTCTCCACCCCTGCGCTCGCCCTCTCTCCCCATCTTCATGGCCCATACATGTCGTCCTTCTCTTGTTCGTAGAGATCCTGAACCAGTTTCGTCGTTGATCTCATCTCAAGATCCAACCTTCACTACCTCTCCTCCCTCCATAGTCCCTACGAGTGCTACATTATTGAGGAGAACCCAAATGAAGTGGGAAATGCAACAAGGTCCTCCAATGCAGGTCAAGATCATCACCAAAAAGTCAACTCTTCAACAATTTCTCTCTAATTTCTCAAGTCTTTCATGTCACTCACTGGGTTGATCCATTTTGGCACTTTGCCTCCTCCATCAAGGTTGGTCAATTGGTGGCCCATCGCCACTCATCCCACAGTGGGACAAATTAAAATTCTCTCTTTTCATGGGATGTTTAAATCTACTTTTTTCAATCTACAATCTATAGTTTTCCCTCTCAGTGGCAGAGTATTTTTGTGTCTTAATCATTGGTTTCCCCACTCTGGGGCTGTGCATTCTGATGGGTGAAGGGCTCATACCCCCCATGATCTCTGGATTGTATGCTATGTATTTTACACTGTTAATATAATGTTAATGTATTTTCTTACAACAAAAAAATACCCCATTTTGTTTAACCTCCTCTTTCTCCTCTCTTCATATTCAATATCTTCATTTTATTTGGTATCAATCACATTTTTTTTAAATTATATGTTTATTCTTTAATTTTTAGTTTACTCCTATTTGAACAAGTAATAATTTAATTCTCTTTTATTCTTTGACTTTTACAAAATTTCGTTATCATTTTTATTGAATTTTGTTATTTATTTATGTTATTATTATAATAATTGTTATTATCTTATAGCTCTTTTGACCTTGATTTTACTTCTTTGTAATTACTTACTTCAATAGCTAGATCCTATCCTTTTCATTTCATCTCTATCTCAACACTTGTTTAAGATATCATTAAAGCTTTCATATTTCTAATGATGGGTGGAGTGCCCACCTAAAACATTGGACAAACAAATCGTCAACACAATTTTATTCTAAAAAAAATCTAACAATACAAGAAAGTGTGAAACTTGCATTCATTGTAAAATGAATATTAAAATTAAAAAACAATAAAAATAAATTAATTAATTTTATTTTAAAAATTTAAATTTTAAAAATTTTAAAAACAAAAAACAAAACACAAAATAGAAATATCTTTTGAATACCTCATTCACAACAACTTTGTATTTTGTTTTATGGTTTTTTAATGGGGTTGAAAAAAAGATCCAATATTAACAAGTTCATATTTTGTTTTGTGGTTTTTTGAATGGTGTTAAAAGGACAAAAAAAACAAAAACTAAATTAAAAACAAAAGCTTATGTAAATGCCCCATTATTTGTAATTCTGCCTCCCACCCCCTTCATCTTCCCGGGCTGATGGGACGTGTTCCTTTTAATTAATCCAACCTCCAAGGCCTCATTATGGAAATGGGGTTACAAAATTTCCCTCCTTCCCAAATTTAACGGAATTAACTTTGGATAACACCATCATGGTTCCACCTAGCCAAAAACCTCATGGTTCGTCAATCTCAACCACCGATCACCGCCAAGTTGGGGCTGAAACTCCACAAGAAATGGTAAATTGATAATAATAACATATCGATGGTCAAGGTGCCAACCCAATAGCCATGACTCCAACCTCTACACTCTTCTTCCCTAAACCTACACCCAAGTGGCACACCCTTCTTTGGGACCTACTAGTCCCTTTGTGATGCCCACCTTCTAAGGCACCTTAAGGCCAACCAGGAAATTCTCAACACATGGCTCCAGGAGCTTATGTTGCTTCCAGGGCTTCCAAGCACCCTTCCAGGTGATAACCATTCTAGCTCGCCAGTCAGTTCCAAAACCCAAGTGGCACACCCTTCTCTAGGAGCAGCCAATCCCTCTGCAATGCCCACCTTCCAAGGCTCACCAACCGTTCACCAAAATTGTTGTCGGTTTGAGAGTCCCAACACATGACTCACTGACTGAAAATTCCAAGTCAATTCTAGAGCTCCACATAGGCTCACCAATTGGTCCACAACAAAAATCACCTGTCCACCTCTCACCATAGCATGAATGATGAATACAGATGATGATGATGGAATGACATAATGGGTGGTTGACTATAGGAATGAGTGGTGATGAGGAAAAAAAATGATGGTGATGGAAACTATTGATCATAATGAGTGATGAGTAATGGTCCTATGAATATATTTTTATAATACATTGTATTTCTCTGCCATGTGTCACCTCCCCGAAGCCACATGGACCCCTAGGTGCCTTTTCCTAAACACCATACTATAAATTGTTTCCCATCCCCATGGAGTTTCTCCGCCTCTGTACTATGTTCCATGGAGAGGGATCGACAATCAAAAGTTATTTAATTAATAAAACTTATGTATAGTATTTACAATATTTACAAACTTGGCCCTTCGACCACTTGACCAAAACTAGCATACATGCCTAAGCATGTTGGCCCTAAAATATATGACATAAGTACATATGCATGTAAGCATTCAACATAACTCTAACTCAACAACCTAATATTAATGTACATACGACTCAACAGCCTAATATCAATGTACATACGACTCACCAGCCTAATATCAAAGTATTTATACGTACATCATAAATTAGCGGGGGTATTACACATTCTGACTCCTAGAATGAAATTTATACCCTCCTGAAGGTTGACCAATTACATAGCGACACATGACACCCCACTTGACCAATGAACCAACCACCTCGTAGTTTAAAGCTCTAGTTCTAGTTAATAGCGGGACCCCTTGCCTCCCTAACAGTTAACGAGGTCTACTGCCAGCACTTTTCACATTAGTTAACGATCAATACCTTTGTCATGGATTATATTAACCATTCCTATAACCATGGATGATTCAATCGTACTCGACGCTAAATGAGAGGCATAGATAAAAAATTTCCTATCCTGAAACTCCAATATTTTACACCATTCTCTTTATTACCCATGTTATGAGACATGTGCAAACCTCATGAATCCTTTAATAAGCAAAAATAGGATGACAAGGAATCTATTCTTACTGTAGATTAAATTGATTATGCAATGTACTAATCGATTTGAGCAAGATCAAACATAACACATATAATAGAGAAGAAGAATCAATACACATGAAACACAGAAGAATACTTTGGGGAAAGCCTCAGCTAAAAACCCTGCCATCTGTATTATCATACAAGTGGAAATATCTCAGGATTACACAAATCTTTAGCTCTCAAGCTATCCAGCTCTCAGTACAATCCCCCACTGCTGCTCATAGATAGAATAGACAACACATATGTCTTCTTTCATTCCTCCAAGCGTCCTATTTTCTTGCGCATTTTCCCCTGGGTCCTCCAGCTGCAACCTATGTGATAATCACCTCACACACAACACTAACCTCTGAAATAACTATGCAATCATAAAGAAGATAATTCCTTCTGCATGGATGAGTTTCCTTTATAGGAAAATTCCTCCAACTGATAGTACAATGTCCCTGTCTTTAATATCAACTGGGTCTCTGTCTGAACTGACATGCATTGGTTATTTATGAGAGAATATTCAATTATCTGGAGAACACTAGTTGCATGCATGCATGCATTAACTAACTGAACTCATAATTAGTTCCTCCAACTGTTTGGAACTAATTTAACTAGACTTAACTCAGTTAATTGAGCTAACTAATTACAACTCAAATACAACTCATCCTTATCTCCTTAATTAAGGGATAACTTCCTCAATCAAAGGGATAATTGTTGCTTGTCTTCACAAAGACTTCATGTTTGATTTTCTCCAACTAATTAACTCAAGATGAATTAATTAATTATTTTTCAAACAACTAGCGAGACTAACTTCGAATTTTAATTCTCAATTTTGATTCAAGGACAAATCAAAATTGGAATATATCCCAAAATTATATTTATAGCAATGCTATTTTTAGCATTTTTATTTTTTTCTATTTCCAACAAAGTTGGAGTATATCCTAAAATGCTATTTATAGCAATGCTATTTTTAGCATTTCTATTTTTAGCTTTTCTTGATGCTATTTTCAACACTCCCTCTCAACAAGAAAGGCATTCAACTCAAACCCGATCCTGAACCTTTGGAATGTTCTGCATGCAAAACTTCTCTCAAGTGTTGTTGCTCCAGCAACTCTAGAAACACAAAAAATATCCACCCTGAATCAGAATGATGCCTCTGTCATCAAAGTCTCTGACTGCTATTGCCTCTGTTGACTGAAAACTCTGCACCAATGTGCTCTTCAGCATCTGACTGCTCTAGCCTCTGTCACTTTGATCTCTAACTACATCAATCACACTGATTCCTCCTGCCGCATTCATGTTGTTGTTGGTCCTATCTCCCAGCACTTTATCCGCACTGCACCTCCTCTCATCATGTTGCATCGTGTTGCGCACTGCTGCACTGGAACTCAATTACTGAGAAGTAAGTAACTGATCTCCCAACTGACCTCCCTATTAGGCTAGAAACACCTTCTGATGCTGAAGCTCCCTCTACTGCTCCATCCACATCTGCCTCTACCCACTCATCCAATCCTTCTACTCCTCGTTGGGGCTCCCGTAGCGAGGTCTAATCAAAGAGGTTGGGTACCTCAAGGATCTTGCCCCTATTTCAGCCTTCTTGTACTATCACTTCACATCGCCCCACCTCACATCTGGAGGTGTCAGCCGGATAAGTCGTTCTTGTGGACAAGACCGACCTCCCTAGTATCTAATGATATCTAGCGACAAGCAAACCAAACAAATTCTATCTTTCTCTAAATATGAAATTTATAAGTAAAGGAAAATAAGTGTTTTAGGCCTAGCTTGGATCTAGTGAAAGGTTATAGAATCCACACTCCGTTGATCCAAATGAGCTCCCTTGTAAAGAACCTGCAAACACAAACAAGCACACACATTAAATAGCACCTGAAAAGCCAATATAATAAAGCATATTTATCATAATGATCAAGGAATTCATGAAACAAATCACATAAGACAATTTGTTGAGAAAAATGAATCTGATTATATTAACTTTAATCAAAGAAGAACTTTACAACCTTAGTGCCTTGATGTTGTACAAGCTCCTCCCAGGGTCCAGCAAGAATCTCCTCTACTTTGACAAGTTTCACTCTCTTCCCAATGAAGCCAAAAGGTATGTAATCTCTCCTCTCAAGAGTAACTAGGAAGTCTCAATTCCAACAACATTTACCCTAAAAAATGTTCAGCTTCTAACCTCCCTAGCAACCAACCCAATGCCTTAATTTATAGTGCAATGGAGGCAAGTTACTAGGTCCACCTTCAAAGGGATAAAGCCCTCCTTCAAAGGGATAAGCTCCTCTCATCAAGGGATTAGCTCCTTTAGTTTTGGGATGCATGAACCACCTAGGAGCGAACCATCCACGTCAAGATTCCTTCTAGAATCATCTAGAATTAACCCAAAGTGAGTTTTTAAGAATAAACTTGCGCCTTTTTGACTTTCACAGGGGTCCGCACCCACTCCTTTAGAGACAGAGCGGGTAGGTATGCAGATAACATGAACAAGGGGTGCGGGACCACAGGTAATAGTAAGAGAAAGTGCGGAACTAGAGCTTTATTGATTTTCAAAGTCTTTCTCTCATTTTTAAAGCTTGACATGAAGAGCTGAGGTTTGAGACTTGATAAGGAGGACAATATGAATGATGATAGACCCATACTGACTGAAAATAGTCATGGTGACAGTATTTTGTGTAACAGATTTCCCCCTAAAGTGCGAAGTCTGTAGTAGATGAGGATTTCATTTATCATCTAAGAAGAGTGAAGTAATTTATCATTTCGAGGATCCTCTTATGGAGAGCCCGGTTGGAACCTATAAAAACATTCAATACAAAATATATATATGAGATCATATCATCGCTGAGGTAGGAATTCCCATACTCAGATCAAAACTGACTAGAAAACTAACTACTGCTCTGATATAGGAATGATCTTGTAATACATCACAAGTATAGACACATGTAGACGCAGTATGGACACAACCATCTGTTTATGAATAGTCGACTGTATAATGAATACAAAATTCCTCGCAGCCTGGATGGTGGAAACTAGATCCAGGGTCTTGATTTCTACTTCCCGAAATAGTACGATTCTATCCATGTGAATGAATGTATCGAAGTTGAACATGGTAGAAACCACTTGATTACCAGTCAATGATGTAAACTATTAACAAGTGCGAGAGAAACGACCAGTAATGTCAATGGCTCTCAAAGCACTCAGTACAATCCATGAAATGTGAATAGATGTGTTGATGTCGAATATGTCATGGAATCCTTTGATCGAAGGTCAATGATGCAACCTATCGTCGAAGGCGAGAAACCTGCCATTGAGGCATGCAGATTCCAAGGTACTGACGATTTCTAGATCATCTTTCTAGATAATGAGCTGAAGTCGATAGAAAGTGATCCGTCGTAGGCAAGCCCACAACACAAAATCATAGATCAAGTTTGAAGAAATTTATTTGCAAGGACTGACTCAGGGATGGTCAAGATGGATGACAGATATTTTGCAGATGAATGGTTTATTTGCATTGACCTCTTGAACACATAACGACACAATAGATGGTTTGGTGACAATTGACCCAAAGTTAATACACAGAAACCGGCTGAAGACTTTCAATATGGTTTGATCAACTGTTAGGCAAAGGATTTCCCAACCCAGGTGAATAAAAGATTCATGTTCAAGAGTGGTTACAAAGTATGACAAACAGGCTCATTTTTCTCTCTTTTCCCCCACCATTTCTGGCAAGTACCTCTTTATTTTTGACAAGCTTGAGGAGGATAACATTTTCTTGATTATAAGCTCTTCCTTCAGATGAGTACAACTTAGTTTAAATTCGAACCCTAAGAAGGAGTGGTATGTTCCTATTTGTAATTGAACAGGTCCTTTACTGTTAAATTTTAATGAGTCCAGTATAGGAGAAACTTGGCATTTTTCAATTTTAGAGAGTCTGAAAAAACTTAAGAAGACTCCATGGTTGTCCTTTTTCGTAAATTTGTGTCTCCCAAGCCTGAAAAAGTATAAAATAATACTTGAGAGAACCGCTTGACCATTACAATCAAGGATTACTTTTCATAATTAGTGCCTCTGATTCGAAAAAGTAAAAAAGCGATCAATGACACATCGTTTTATAACCAATATCGAATTTGAAACGACAAAAATCCGGCAATCTTTTCATGTTTTTACGGTCAGAAAAGGGCTGTAAGTGGACCGTCTTTTTAGTTCCGTTTTAACGAGCTTAAAAAGAAAAACTCGGCAATATTTTCATGTTTTAGGAATCAGAAAAGAGCTTAAAGTTGACTCTAATGTTTTTCGTCAAAAATGACCAATTTTGCCTGAAAAATCCGTTATCCTGCACAAAAACTCAAACATTACTCATACCTGTTTAAAATAGATAAAAATGCTGCAAAATTTACCTCTTTAAAGTGAAAAATAAACATATTACAAACTCATTTATTCAAAAAATCTTATAAAAAGGGCTTTTGTAAATTCATTTTTACCGTTTGACTTCAGAGTGAGAAAAGAGAGCTTTTGGTCAGAAAATTCCCGTGAAGGTTGCGGAAAATCCGTCCTTTGGAATCGAATGTCGTCTCCTCCAGGTAATCCACATCATCATACTCTTTCATTTCATCCATTTAAAAATTGTTTTTAGGGCTTTATTTTGTTTTTAGGAAATTTTTTAGGTTAAAACTCGCGCGCGGGGGTCTGCAAGCATAGCACAGGGAACCTGCGGACCCCAACTTTTTCGTAAAAGGAAAAAAGTCAGGGGTCCACACCTGCCATGAAGGCAAAGTGCGGACCCACACACTGTCTCTAATAGAGAGGGTGCGGTCCCCGCAGCAAAGGTTTTTAAACCTAAATTTTTCAAATTCCACCCAAAAATTTTGATTTTAAATATTCTAATCTGCCTTTTTATTGAATGTAGGGTATACATCATGCTTGATTGGCGGGAATGGGAGCACGAGGATATAGATCTCGCCGCGATTAATCATCAACCTTCGATTGATGCATTGAATGCATGCGGTTTATACAAATTCTAGGCCATACATGGCATGAGGGCCCAAGTGGACTTTTTGCAGTGGCTGGTAGACAGGTGGAACATACAGGACCAGTGTTTCTTTATTGGTGGCCACCAGCTCGAAATGGAGCCGGAAGACATTTAATTTTTGACTGGTTTTCCTAAGAGAGGTGAACATTTGACTCTATTCGGGACTAGGCCAGGTGGCCAGTCTGTCGATAGGCTCCGGCTAGAGTTTTGTAACGACCAAACTAGAGACAAAGGGATTGATATCAAAACCATATCCCTTCCTGAACTGAAAGTGATTGCGTTTACTGTTACCAGGCTCTGCGGAAGCGCAACACTACATATAGCCACTGGTTCCCAAATGCGGATGGCAGTAGACTGCTTTCGAGGCACCATCTTCAACTGGTGCGATGCTGTGTTGGCTAATATAAAAGGCCAACTGACTAGAGCAAAGAACGGACAACTGAAGACCTTTGAATATGGTGCTTTAGTTGTGAGCTTTGGTCTGGAGAGGGTCCCAATGTTGGTCCCACAGCATTTTACCATTGGAGCTGGACTTCCCCGAGAGCCCAAACTGATGCATTGGGTTACAGTTATGGCCCGTCATCTTGAGGAGGGAACATAAGTCGTTTGATTCACTCCTGAGTATTTTCATTGGTTGGAGAACCAAGTATTTTTTATTCAGGACTTTCCTTACGCTGGGGTAGATTATCGTGGTGACCCAGACATGGCTCTTCCACAAGGAGAGCAATGGGATGACTCAGGTAAAATCATTTTCAACATTTTCTAATTTAATTTTTTATTTTTATTTTATTTAATTTTATTTATTTATTTATTTTCATCCCAAAATTGATAGTAAAAGTTTCAAATGCAGATGTAGGTCCACGGCGACCAGCCACTCTCCGGCCCTATGATAGGAAACAGCCAGTTGCAGCATCACTAGCCCCACAGGATGAATCTACAGAGACCTTGGCCGAATTGGAGAGTCATCTAGAGCGTTTGACAGCAGACATTCTGAAGACCAACATAGATGAAATTCCTCTTAGGCTACAGCGCTATGTGATTGGGGTCCCGGGACCTTTCAGGAGGTTCCTTTGTAGGGTGGCCCGTACAGTGGTTTCTTATCGTGATCATCACCAGTGATAGGATGATCGCCTGTTGTAGACACATATGACATTTTTGCTTTTTTTACTATCATTTTTGCCGATCATAAGGTGTTTTTCAACCTATGATCGAAGACGATGTATATTTGACACACTTCTATGCTATACTATATCACTATTGCCGGTTTATCTTGTAAAACATGTTATGAAATGTTTTTAAATTTACTTGTATGATTATTGCAAATGTCTACTTAACATTCGAGAAGCAATTGCATCTGCTAATGTATTTAAATATCTTGGAATATGCTGATATTCAATATAGTCAAATTCACGTTCCAAGAGACGAACTCTCAAAAATAATCTCAATAACACTGGATTTCTAATGGAATATACTCTATTAAGTTGTAATACAATGAGTTCAGAATCTAACCTCACTATCAAAATCCGAATCCCAAATGAGATGGATTCAGATAATAACTCAATCACTGCACTATACTTGGCAATGTTTTTCGTTGTTTGACCAAGGCTTACCCCATGCATAGATACCAACTCGTCAGAGGGCGAATAGACAACCCAAGCTGCGGAAGAAATGTTCTGTGTATTACGACAAGCACCATCAGCAAAACCAATGTATGTTTGGAGAGACGTCGACATCTGCAATATCAAGAGTAAAATCAAGATAAGCAGGAATAATGACAAAAAACATTCTCTAAGCTAAGAACACTTTTTAATCTAAAACACACCAGCTAGAAAGAAAAACTAACCTAACTAAAAAATCTCCACACCCAGATTTAAGCATAATACCTCTTCAGGTAAAGACCATTTCTGGGTTTACCTAAAGAGACCCCTTCAAAGTCTACCAATTCATAGGCCCCCTTTTCCAGCTTTTGCTTAACAACATAAGGACCATGCCACATGGGTACGAATTTTCCAGCGCCTAATTTATCATTTTCTTGATCGTACAATAAGACTAGGTCTCCTTCTGAAAAATTACGAGGGGTAACATTTCGATCATACTGAGCTTTAATACGTTTGGCATGAGTTTCGATTGCTAATGTAGCATCATGTAGATTCTCATCTAGCTGAGCCAAGTACAACAAAAATTTTTCCTCTTCGGAAAAGGCTGGAAGTAATTCGATGTCCATTTGCAATGACGGGATTTCGCATTCAATGGGTAACACAGCTTCCAGAGCATAAACTAGTTGGAAAGGAGTGAAACCGGTTGACGTTTTTACTGAGGTTCGATACGCCCAAAGCGCTGAAAATAGAATGTTATGCCAATTCGACCCATGAATCCCAATGATTCGTCGGATCATGATGACTAGAACTTTGTTGATGGCTTCGACCAGAACATTAGCCTGTGGATAATATGGAGTTGAACTATCGTGACATAGGCCAAATTGGTCTGTAAGTTCAGTCATCATAATGTTTCGAAAATGACACCCATGATCAGTGATAATCGCTTGTGGAACACCAAACCTAGCAATTATATGATTGAACATGAAAATCGCAGCAGTTTTTCCGTCTGCCTCAAATGTAGGCATCGCCTCGACCCACTTGGCAAAATAATCTACCGCAAGGATGATATACGCATGCCCCCCGGCCGAGTGAGGTTTACATGTAATAAAGTTGATACCGCATTTCTCAAAAGGACCTACGGCAATTATAGGGTGGAGAGGAGCAGGTGGAGCACGCATCTTTCGATCAAAAATTTGGCAGTTGTGGCATTTTCGGACTGCGTTAATACAATCTTTAAACAAAGACGACCAGAAATAGCCAGCGCACAATATCTTTTGGGCTATGGCAAACCCAGACATATGACCGCCACACGCTCTAGAGTGACAGTCATTTAGAACCCTTTTAGCTTCCTCATGAGTTAAACAACGTCAGAAAACAGAGTCTACCCCACGACGATAAAGTGTATGTCCAATACTTTTGAATTGTTGGGATTGGAATCGTATTTTCCGAAGTTCTGATCTTGAAATTTCTGGCCGAAAGGATTTGGTCTGGAGATAAACGATGATATATCCATACCATGGATCTAAAGTGCTGATTAGAAACAAGGATTCGTCCGCAATGGGCTCCTCTGCCACAGTTTCCGTGTCAGCACACGGGAAGTCACACATTAAATCTGCAAAAACTAAAGATTTCTTTGACTTAGACTTTTCAAATTCTAAGTCGAACTCCTGCAGGATCACAATCCATTTGGAGTACTTGCCCCCTAGCAATTTTTTGGTCAAAATATAGATCATATGGTTGCAATCGGAAATTACTGTAGTTTTGCGTAGTAAAATGTAATGGCGAAAACGTTGGACAACTTGAACAGCTGCCAATGCCAATTTCTCCACATGTGAATATTTTAGCTCAGTTGGATTTAAAGTTCGACTAAGGTAATATATCACATGTTCACTACCGAATTCATCTTCCTGAACTAACACCATTCCAATGGTGGAATGGGAGGCGGCGAGATATAAGAAGTAGCCCTGGTTGTAGTTGGGAGGATGCAGTAACGGTTCATGGGTCAACGCGTGTTTTAGTGCATCAAAAGATTTGTCATCTATCTCATCCCAAAAGAATGGAGTATTCTGTTTCAACAACCGGGTAAAACCCTTTGTGATCTCGGCGTAGTTAGGAATGAATCGACGTAAAAAGTTTGCTTTCCCTTGCAAACTTTGGAGTTGGTGAAGATTCGAAGGAGGAGGCAATTTGAAAATAGCTTCAACCTTAGAGGGATCGACGCGAATGCAAGCTTTCAAAACAACAAACCCTAGTAACCGACCCGTTTCTATACAGAAAACACACTTGTGTGGATTCAACCTAATTTGATAATGCCTACACCTCATAAAGATTGCGCGTAAATGGATGAGATGATCAGCTCGATGTAATGAATGAGTAGGTAAATCATCGAGATAGGGTTGCACAATGTGCTTGATGTCATGAAACGCGTAAGACATGGCTCTTTGAAAAGTTGCCTCGACGTTCTTGAGCCCAAAAGGTAATTTGCAATAACCAAATGTCCCCCATGGACAAATGAAAGCCGTTTTTGGTTGATCAGTAGGTAGAATATTTATTTGATTGTATCCGGAAAAACCATCCATGAAGGAGAATATTTCACTGCAGGCACAATCATCAATGATTTGATTGATATAGGGAGTTGGGTAAGTGTCTTTTGGACAGGCTCGATTAATATCCCTATAATCGATACATGTTCTTATTGTTCCTTGCTTTTTATTAACGGGAACAATATTTGATACCCAATCCGTTAACGGAATTGGATAAATGAAACCTGCTTTAAGTAATTTTTCAACTTCTGCTTTAATGGCAGCAGCGTTTCGCGGGTGGATCTAACGCAAACATTGTCGGACGGGTTTAGCATCCGCGTAAGTTTTGATTTCATGAAAAACAATTGCTGGGTCAATTCCTGAAATTTCCTCATATGACCAGGCAAACACGTCAAGGAATTCTTGAAATAGGGCCTTATATGTTTGAATTTCATTTTCCGTACAAGAGGCACCTATATGAGTGTTTTCAAAAATTCCAGGCTTAACAGAAATGTCAATAGGAATAGTTCGAGAAATATTTCCCAAATTTAACTCAGGATCAGGATTTTGCAATGGATTCTGAGTTTCCTTGACATAATCAGTCGTAAAAATAGATGAAAAATCATTTTCAAAGTGATCAATCTCAGGTAAAAACGAAGATCTATGATGAAGATCTTCCCATGGTAAATCATCAATACACAGGATTTCACGAATTTGCTCATCAATGTGAACAAGTTCGAAAAGCCTTGTTGAATCTGAGTTTGATGTTGAAATTGGCTCTTCATGGACCACATTCATTAAGTCAGTTTCGGTTGAAGAAGGGTCAGAAAACGACTGCACAGCCTGATACGCAATTTCATATGGACTCAAACGCATAACATCACCAAATGAATCTATCTCAAATTCGGAAGGTACGATCCAAGGATCATCATAAACATTAGTATCTGAAAAAATCATATGAATGACTGCAGTAGAAGACGATGCGTTGATAGGAGGAAAAGGAAAAGTTCCTAGTAAACCAGAATCTTTAACTAATCCTACTCCAACATCTTTATAAGGGATAGTTGTTTTTCCGACATGCTGAATACTTTCAGAAGAGGCTGGGTCAGATGAAAAGTAAGTTAGCTGGTCTATAGTTACGATCTTTCCATTATGAGGGAACTTTATAAGCCGAAAGACCGATGAAACAACAACTGTCATAGCATAAGACCAGCTACGACCCAAGAGAAGGTTGTAATCTAGAGGGGCATCAACCACCTCCACATCTAGATTAACAGTTTTTCCTTCAACCCATATAGGTAAATCCTGTAGAATGCTAAAAGGATGGAACCCACGGCCATCAAAGGCCTTTAGAATCGTCGGGGATTGATTAAGTGTAGGAGAACCAAGCGATCTCCAACACTGGATCAACATAATACACATTGAGGCTCCCTCATCAATCACAGTCCTATAACAAGGTCTGTTTTTTACTAACACTGGAATCTGGAAAGCCATTTGATGAGGTAAGCGAGGTGTACTATTTTCTAGATCGAAAATTATAAGGTTCGAGTCCTGAATGTCAACAACTCCTATAGCTGACAATAGCAATTTACGTTGTGCTGGACATGATTGCAGCACTTCCAAAGCCGACATTGCTGAACGTGAAATAGCCAAATATTCAACAATGTTATAGTTCTGAGCCGCTCTCGCATGTGGATTGAAAGCTGACTTTCGAAGTATACCCTTGGCGGGCGGTTTGATTACTATGTCTGGGTTAGGTTTCTCAATCTGTAGTGGATTGAAACCGGGAGTTGAAGTTGATGGGTTCGAATTAGAAGATTCTTCTTCCTTACCACCAACAGGACTTTTACTTCCATAATCTTGCGATCAAGTCGCAATCCTATCATGGGACATCATCATTATGGGTTCCTCGGAGGCATTTGAGGAAGAACCTATCATCTTACTGTCTTGACTAGGAAAAGGATCCTTCAAAACAGTAGGCGTTTGGGAACCTTTGACGATTTTTGCAGCCTCAACGCGATGAGGGCAATCTCTTGTAAAATGCTCTTCGTCACAAATGAGACAAGGATAACGAGGTTTGCGTTTCTCATCAGTTGATTCCGTTTTTTCTGGTTTCTCTTTCGAATTTTTATCTGTTTTATTTTTCTTCTTCCCTTTCTTTTTACCGCCGGATTTTGATTTGGCTGTGGATGACTCTACAACATGAATAGTGGCGGAAATTTCCATGGAAGAATCTCCTGTCGGGGAATCTGGTAAAGTTATGATAGGAGAAGAATTCTTGGAATATTTCTTCTTACTTTTGGTATTAACCGTACCAATCATACCATCAGCGACATGAGACCCTGAAGGAGCTGCAGTTATTTGATTTTTTTTAGGAAGGTCGGGGATTTTCTCATGTAACGTACCTAACTGCGTATAAACTAAGTCAAGGTACTGAGCTTGAGCAATTACTTGCTCTTCAATAACGACTCCTGCCTTAGCTACATCCTCAGTGATTTTCGGTAATAAAGATTTGACAAACCATTCTACTAAGATTTGATCCGGATTAAAAACTTTCACTAAACGCCATCAACGTCTCCATTCATGAATGTGATCTAAAATGTAAGTGGATGTAGACTTCTTTAATGGAGTTAATAATTCCGTGCCATTGTCATATCTGACTGGGAATTGAAAATGAGTTAAAAACGAAGTAGCTAAGTGACTAAAGTTATAAAAAGTGGCTCGCGGTAACTCAATGTACCACTTGGCTACAAGACCAATTAGAGTGCGTTGGAAAAGCCTTAAATGGGTTGAATCATCTGAAATGGAGTTAGATGCACACCAGAGGTGATAAGTCATCACATGGTTCGACAGATCCTCTCCTGATTTGCCTTCAAACTTAGGAATATCACTAGGCAACTTATTTGGCATTGGCGGCCAAAACGGAAGATAGTTAGTTGGATCCTTCGTAAGGCGCGACAAGTCAGGCAAGTCCAAAGTTGCAATGAACGATAACTAATGATTAGGGTCCCTAAAAACCTGGGTCATGAGACCAGCCCCAGGAGGAGGATATCCAGGATAACTAGGAATTGGAATTGCATTTGGGATATTATATCCTCCCGGAAAAGCAGGATTAACCGGACCGTACTGGGGTTGTTGAGGTTGTTGATATGTATATCCAAGGTACAGTTGATACTGATAGACTGGCTGCTGCACAGCAGGACCGAATTGGTATTGTCCCTGGTACGATTGATAAATAAATTGAGGTTGACTTGTGACAACCGTACTTGGACTAGGTTGTCCTACAGGCATTTGAACCGAAGTCTGAATTGTAGATCCAGACTGAGATAAAGATGCTTGAGGAGTTGATACAGGAACAATAGAAACTGGAGCTGTCGATACTCCAGAAGTAGGTGGGGTAGATTGAATAGATGTGGCAGCAGTTGCAGTAGTCGTTTGAGGCGGAGTACGAGGCGTACTAGGCCCAGGCTGAGAAACTACAGAGGGTGGAGAAGTTTGAATAGTAGATTGGACAAGTTGCTGGGGTGAACCAGAAACCAAAGGTTGTCCAGGTTGAGATGACAACTGCACATTCAGTTGCAAGATCTATTGAGATTGAGAGGGATCCCACACTAAGTTCATTCCGGGGTACGAACCCATAGCAGGTTGAGAATATTGAGGACCATAACCGGGTTGAGGGTAGGGTTGATAATTCAAAGGTACATTTCCAGCTCCTTGGACAAATGATTGACCGGAAGGTGGTTGGAAACCTTGGGTTGGGTACTGGACTTGAGGTTGATAACCTTGAGGCACGTACTGATACTGGGGTTGACCTTGAGGTACATACTAAGTCTGGGGATGACCTTGAGGAATGTACTGTCCCGTAGGTATGTACTGTCCTTGAGGTTGCCCCCCAGGCGGTAATTGAGTACCTTGAGGTTGCCACCCAGGTGATAATTGAGGACTTTGAAGTTGCTCCCCAGGCGGTAACTGGCCACCTTGAGGTTGCGGATTAGGAATAGTACCTGACATCATAAGAATATCTTCTACACTCAACAGCTTAGTTCTGTTATTACCAGTTAATAACCCTTGTTCAATAAGTTGAGGAGATGCTCCCGAAAAAGTACCAGTAAGTGACTGATACCCAGAGGGAACAGAAGGACCACCGTATAAAAATGTTTCTGGAGATTGAGAAAACATGGACGACTGTCTTGACATATTTAACGGAGGATAATAACCTCTAGGTGTGGGATGAAAAGGAATGCGAGGTGGTGAAAAACTTAGTCCCGGGTTTTCCAAAAAATTGGTCAATGAAAGATACCAAGCATCCCTCCTAGGTGGATTGTAAAATATCGATTCACACTCCCTAAGTTCTAAAGCTGGTTGATTTTCAGGGATAGGGATACCTTCTTCCGAAGTAACAAGTTCTTCAATAGCTATAATTCCAAAAGGAAGATTTTGGGTAATTACTCTTTCTACCCTGGGTGAACCAGGACCACTGGAAGTTGGAGAGACAAATCTTGATGTTGGAGTAGCAGTAGATTCAGTTTCAGGTTCCGATATTTCAGGTTCCTCAGCTAAATCACTAGTAGATGGAAAACTACCAGTAACTTCAGAAAATGAAATAGATTGTGGATTATAATCTGCTACTAGAGCTTGATAATCAGGATGTACAACCAATGAAGACTCTCCTTCTTCAGGGGACCCAACTCTACTGTCTCTAGGAGTTACAAGGGCTCGTAGCCCTTCAAGCTGGCTCGGTGAAAATTTAGGAGGTTGGCCCCGAAGTCTACGGGACTTCCTCGATAATTCAGCCATGATTAAATATTTTAACTACTTCACTCGCAAACAAAGAAAAATCTCAATGAAAACCACCTAAAGCCTCTAAAGAACCAAACAATTTTGAATCACACGCCTAAAGAATCTAGGAGATCAAACCACACACAAACAATAACTTTTCGTACTGAAAACACTAGTTGGTGATGAAATCCAACGTCGCAGAATTCAATACAGAAATGGCGGTTGGAACAGTTACCTCGGAAACCTGCTTAATGAATAGACTGGCACAAGTTTCTCCACTAAACCGTCTCGAGTGAAGAGAACCCCCCAGAAAATCCTAGTGAGTCTAGCCGACGTCTGCTCCAGGTACAGTGGGATCTTCTCTCCACCGTCACCTTAGGAAAGAATCCTATAGAATATGGTCACTATGGTTACCAACGGAAACAAAATATACCTGGGGGAACAGTCTACGATCCGATACGCACGCAAGGGCAGAGTAACAAGCTCAATCCCCTTGAAGGCTCCTTGACATAATCCAAGGTTTACCAAGTGACCCTAGGCTCCTCGACAATGGTCAATCCGAGGTTTACCGTTTTTAATATGTGAATATCTTCTATCGTTCCCAATGAGGAAGGATTTATTCCCACACTGGTTCAGATATGATCCCGTGCTTCTCCTTTAAGAGGAGCTTTCCCAGAGCATAGATGTAACAATTGGAATTTATATCCTACCGCAAGATACAACTACTTGTTTGTTTTACTATCTTGGAGAGTTAATTACTCCTTACTCCAAGATACTAGCCTAAGCTATGTTGGTGATAAAGAGCCCTAGAAATAAAAATATTACTAGATAGATTTTACTTTAAGCGTTATTTTTATTGGTTTTTTCTTAAGTCAAAAGGTGCGGAGATGAAACTTATGGTGTGAAGACTCAACTCCAAATCACTAAAAAATGCACTTAAGATGATAAGCAATCTTTTCCCTTCAATGAATTTCTAGCTAAGAAAGAGTTGAGAATGCAAATGCTTGTAAAAACAAATCTTTCCTTAACAAACAAATCAAAAGAAGAGCTTTTTGTCCTTTCCAATACACTCAAAAACGAGACAACTAGTTATGCTCACGAAAATTTCCCTTTTCTTTCAAACACTCAAATACTACTAAAACAAACTTTTTCAAAAGAGATTTTTTATTTTTATAAAACACTCAAAATGATGGAAAAATATAATCTTGAGATCTATAAATTCTAAAAACTATTTGAAGTAAAAGCTTACAATATTTCTTTTCAAGGATGTTTTACTTGGCTATAAGAAAACCAAGGACTAATTTGTCCATAATCACAAATCAGTCAAAAAACAACCAATTTTTGTTTTCTTTTCTAAAAATGAAATCCAAAACTTTCAATACAAGTCCTTTCGAAGTTTCGCAAAGAGAAAAAAAATATGGATTCCTCAACAAAGGTAGATTTTACAAAATGGTCAGACTCATAAGAAGGCCAGTAAAAAAACCAAGGTGATCTGAGGTTTCTAAGGCTTCTAAGCTCTGAGTTACTACAAGACCAAAATGAAAATCAAGCTCGAAAACCAAAACTTCTAGGAATTTCACCTAAAACCCTAATGCCAATGGAATTAACCTAAGAAAAGTTCCTGACAAGTCACGTGCAGATCTGGGCAGAGGATAAAAACACCTAAACAAATCCTAAGCTGACTGAATGAGAAAATTTTAAGTTTTTCAAAATTTTGACAGGGTCCACAGGCTCGCAATTCACCCAGGTGCGGGACCGCTCTGTGTGTAAAACAAAAGTGTGGGTATGTCCACACTGTGTTACAAGCAGAAGGTGCGGTCCTCTCCCAAAAGTATGAAAAACAAAAAATAATTCAAGATCTACTAAACCTACCCAATCCCACACACATCAAGCCAAAAACAGAAACAAAGATACAGTTTCTCAAGTCAAAGTAAAAGCAAAGGAAAAATAAAAAATTCAAGTCCCCAGTGGAGTCGCCATTTTGTCTGCCATATAAGTCGTTCTTGCGGACAAGACCGACCTCCCTAGTATCTAATGATATCTAGCGACAAGCAAACCAAACAAATTCTTTCTTTCTCTAAATATGCAATTTATAAGTAAAGGCAAACAAGTGTTTTAGGCCTACCTTGGATCCAGTGCAAGTTTGTAGAAGCCACGCTCCGTTGATCCAAATGAGCTCCCTTGTAAAGAATCTGCAAACACAAACAAGCACACCCATTAAATAGCACCTGAAAAGCCAATATAATAAAGCATATTTATCATAATGATCAAGGAATTCATGAAACAAATCACATAAGACAATTTGTTGAGAAAAATGAATCTGATTGTATTAACTTTAATCAAAGAAGAACTTTACAACCTTAGTGCCTTGATGCCGTACAAGCTCCTCCCAGGGTCCAGCAAGAATCTCCTCTACTTTGACAAGTCTCACTCTCTTCCCAATGAAGCCAAAAGGTATGTAATCTCTCCTCTCAAGCTTAACTAGGAACTCTCAATTCCAAAAGCATTTACCCTAAAAAATGTTCAGCTTCTAACCTCCCTATCAACCAGCCCAATGCCTTAATTTATACTGCAATGGAGGGAAGTTACTAGGTCCACCTTCAAAGGGATAAGCTCCTCTCATCAAGGGATTAACTCCTTTAGTTTTGAGATGCATGAACCACCTAGGAGCGAACCATCCACGTCAAGATTCCTTCTAGAATCATCTAGAATTAACCCAAAGTGAGTTTTTAAGAATAAACTTGCGCCTTTTTGACTTTCACAGGGGTCCACACCCACTCCTTTAGAGACAGAGCGGGCAGGTCCACAGGTAACATGAACAAGGGGTGCGGGACCACAGGTAATAGTAAGAGAAATTGCGGAACCAGAGCTTTATTGATTTTCAAAGTCTTTCTGTCATTTTTAAAGCTTGACATGAAGAGCTGAGGTTTGAGACTTGCTAAGGAGGACAATATGAATGATGATAGACCCATACTAACTGCAAATAGTCATGGTGACAATATTTTGTGTAACAGAAGGTATGGTTGCATGTGATCCCTTTGCCCACTTCTCCAATTGTGGCTCCTCCACAATTGTTTGACACTGCTTCTGGGACTGCATGTTGAGAGGTAATTTACTCTCCCTCTCAACCACCAAGTATCTAAAATTTGCCTTGATCCTCAAGGCTTTGCATGCATCTTGTACCTCAAGTGCATACAGGTTCTTGGCTAGCACACCAATCTATTTCATCTTTCCCACCGTCACGAATTTTCTAGAAAAAGAGCTGATTTTAAATCAGCAATATCTCCCTCATCCGAACTCCGATTCAGCCAATTTTTTTTTTTAATTTGGGCATTTTTTCACAAGGAATCCAGATATGCTATTTCTTTTTTCTGAAAATTTTCACAAAAAATTTCATATATGCTCTGAAAACTCGCGGCCCATTTTTTTTTCTTCGAATTCTCTTCTTCGTATACTGTTCACTACTCCAATAAACTTTGCTCCGATAAACTAGGCTCTGATACCATGTATAAATTCTTACTGTAGATTAAATTGATTATGCAATGTACTAAAGTAAAATACTTAATCTATTTCTACAATCAAACTTGCGGAAGCTTAATCATTTTGAGAAAGATCAAACATAACACATATAACAAAGAAGAAGAATCAATACACATGAAACACAGAAGAATACTCTGGGGAAAGCCTCAGCTAAAAACCCCGCTATCTGTATTATCATACAAGTGGAAATATCTCAGGATTACACAAAGCTTTAGCTCTCAGTAAAATCCCTCACTGCTACTCATAGACAGAATAGACAACACATATCCCTTCCTTCAGTCCTCCAAGCCTCCTATTTCCTTGCGCAGTTTCTCCTGGGTCCTCCAGCTGCAACCTGTGTGATAATCACCTCACACACAACATTGACCTCTGAAATAACTGCGAAACCCTGAAGGAGATAATTCCTTCTGCATGGATGAGTTTCCTTTATAGGAAAATTCCTCCAACTAATAGTACAATGTCCCCGTCTTTAATCTCAACTGGGTCTCTGTCTGAATTGACATGCATTGGTTCTTTATGAGAGAATATTCAGTTATCTAGAGAACACTAGTTGCATGCATGCATGCATTAACTGACTGAACTCACAATTAGTTCCTCCAACTGTTTGGAACTAATTTAACTAGACTTAACTCAGTTAACTGAGCTAACTAATTACAACTCATCCTTATCTCCTTAATTAAGGGATAACTTCCTCAATCAAAGGGATAACTGTTGCATGTCTTCACAAAGACTTCATGTTTGATTTTCTTCAACTAATTAACTCAAGATGAATTAATTAATTATTTTTCAATCAACTAGTGAGACTAAACTCAAATTTTAATACTCAATTTTGATTCAAGGACAAATCAAAATTGGAATATATCCCGAAATGCTATTTATAGCAATGCTATTTTTAGAATTTCTATTTTTTGCTATTTCCAACAGAGTTGGAGTATATCCTAAAATGCTATTGATAACAATGCTATTTTTAGCATTTCTTGTTTCTATTTTCAACAATATCATGTGGTAACACATGGTTTCCACATGTATGTGTAGAGTCCTCGTCATCTTACTTCACACCACCCTATCTCCATGACATCTTGTTGATGTCACACTAGTGCTAGGGTGATGCCACCCTACCATGTGGCATCTTATGTCAATGCCACTTGTCTGCCAAAAACCAGCCACTTGGCCCTATAAAGGGGTCTATTTTTCCTACCATGTGTCACACTAATAGCATGTCACATCAGCAACCTTACCACTTCATCCTACCTATGTAGAATCCATGTAAATCTTCCTACCCTTTGTGGCATCTCCCACCTCATCCTGTTTATGGTCCCACAAGGCCAAGCCCTTTTGTGCAATTCCATGCTTTCCCATTTTTAAATAGAGGGTACTTCTGTCACGCTCTTTGCCAAGCATGCCTAGGTCCAAAAAGATTCAACTAATCCTAATGCTAATTAATGGTATGGCATGAATTTTCCCATTGTCTTACACCGATTATTGGCATCACACTTTATGTCTACCATGCCCATTCCAAAGGCTTAACACCTAGCGACTAGCACAACACATTATTAAGCCTTAATCCCTTGGTTTAATGATGAACATGGCATTAAGGTAATGATGTGTTTAGATCTAATACAAAATATCCGACCCACATAAAATACTATTTTTTGTAGCACTCAAGCTTAGAACCTTAAGGGTTTCGAATACTTTTCTTAGCCTTCTTCTGATACCTAGCTGTTTGTTGAACATCGGAGCTCCATAAGGATATAACCTGTTATTTCTACACAAATCCTTCAAGGCATTATACAAATCCTGAATATATGTAATAAAACCATCAACCTACCCACTAACTAGCATCTAAGCAAGCTTAACCATATTTATCACTTCTCTGTAATTTCAAACACGATGGCATCATGTAAACAAGACAATAGAACCAAGATGGACTCTGTTAGCGCTTGAGATTTCACCCTAGGCTGAGGAAGGTAAACCTTCAAGGCAACATCAAACCATTACACCTCGTAGCTAGCCCTACGAGGAAGGAGAAGGCTCTCTCCGGTCAGACTCAAGGTATTTTCTCAATGGGGTGAGCTGACCAATTAGGATCAAAGATATTAGGCTAGTAAACTGATAAGGAGGGTTGATTTAAAGTTTTTGGGGTTTTTAATGATGGGGAAAAAAGACTATAGACCTGCGAGAGTACTCCAGTTTCACTTTTAATTTCATGTGGCTCTCCTCTAATTTCCCATGGGCTTCCAACAAACAAGCTTCTTCTAACCCATCAATGGTATCTACTTCATTGAGTTCCATGCTGAGATCATTAACAAATCTCCCAGGTGAAAGTTGCTTTTTATTTACATGTGCAATTTTTTCAAGGATATGGCGTGCATCATCAGTTCTACCCTTCAGAAAAAGATACCTCGGGGATTCTGGGACCGTTTGCTCCTCTTTGATGGTTCTTGGCCTCTCCTTGATGATGGCTCGGCCTCCGACATCCGTCTTAACATGACAGCCACATAGATACATTTTGGCCGAAAATTATATTGATATACCGGCTGCCCTGAGCAACATGTTTGATGCTATATATCTTTTCTGTGGAAAAAGAGAACGTGGGAAACTGTAGCAGAGAGTGCTCCAAATCCGACTCCATATGTAGAGGCAAAGAAAGCACTCAAGTGTTGTTTGCCATAATAAGTATATGAAGCCTCATCGAAGGTGAATTGGCTTGTTAACAATTGTAATGTGTTTTAGTTATGACCAGTCTTTAAGAAGACACCTGATGAAATGATGGGAAATGTTTTGGCATCGTAAACATTGTTCCAATATATGATTGGCGTTAAAACATAGACAATGAAAAAGGAGTCCACTAGAACATTGGCGATTGCGAAAACTTCATCCAAATGTCCCCTAAAGACCTGCAATTGGGTAGGTCGGATTCTTCTCAAGTCCCAGAGACGCAAAGTTCTGTCAAGAGAACTTGAAATTAACAAATGTTCATCCAATGCAGCTAGCTTGGTGACGAAACCATCATGAGCCCGCCAATGTGTAATAATGGTCCCACTCTTTAGATCAAGCAATCTACAATGCCCTGAACTGAGACCAGCAGCTATCCAAGTAGAGTTGGATAATCCTTTCTTGCTTTCAAGGTTATCTCGATGTCCAGAACAGCAAATAGCAGAAATTAAAGAAGAAAATGAAGTCTCCAAAGGCTCACATCGCCATAGATGAAGTTGGCAACCAGCATTAATATCAATAAACCTTAAGTAACCATTACCAGTGCCAGCAACAAGCTTTTCTTCGGCCTCCATGCAATGCATACAAGTATACAAGCTTCCATGAAATCCGGCAGAGAGTATACCTCCAGATAAGGTTGTACTGTTTACTCCACTTACAACTTCATTACCCTCCCTAGACACTGAAGGTAGGCTAGAGCCCATAGAAGGAGAAGTAGTTTCTGAAGGTTCAGACAATATGAAAGTTGGTTGCCAGTTGAAGAGCTGAAGAACAAATTACATAATCTGAAAAGCAACATTTAATGATTTCTTCTTCAAAACCCTGTTTTGAAGAAGAATCAATCGCACACTGTCATGAGACGGAGTCTAACAGACTCCATTAGCTCTATTGGTAAAACATAGATTTTAGCATAAATACATTCAACAACCTTAATTTAGAAAATAATTATGGCCATTCCAACCAATGGAATTTTGCACACTGTAACATTTAACCAAGCACAATAAGAATTCATTCAATTCATGTAAACAAATTTGTAACTCAGTAAGATATTAGCAAGAAAAAAGGCATCCTAAACCCTCATAACGCTGAAAACATATAAATAACATCTCATTATATTCAACCATGAATATCACATTCCTCCATAAACAATATTGTTACATGTATTTCCATAATACATAACAATATCATTTACCATTCATAGTGCAATATATGTACAAGTGAATATACTTATCTAATTAACTTAGATGACTAGAAACTAAAGGAGGGACTTGAACTCTCCATCCAACCAGAGGCCTATTACACTGCAACCTTTCTTGCAGATGAACACCCCCGATCCTGATTTAGAGATTGAGGAGTCAAGTGATCAAGGGAATTCACACCAATCCAAGTCAACTAGAGCACATAGTCCCTCTACCTAGTACCTAGGATTACAGAGCACAATGTCTCCACCCAATCAAACAATTCAGGGAATCTAGAGCTAATAGTGTCTCCACCTAATTCACACTAAAGGTATCAAATCTCCACATGCACTCTAACAAGAATCCAAGGCACACCATGCCTCCAATTTTTAGGTTTTACGGGAATCTAAAGTCCACCTTCAGGGTCTCCACCTATGAAAACATTACAAGAAGTGTCAAAGTCCATAATATATTCACCTGCCAAGTAGGAATCTAGAGTCCACCATGACCCCACCCTATCAACACAAAAATATTATCCTTACTCCACGCTCCTCATCATGCTTCCAAGCCTTTGCATACAATGGGATTTGGCCTTTCTTCAACATTTTACCTTGCAATTATTTCTATGAAACTAAGAGTATCCACTCCCTTCATATGCTTCTACATAGCCAAGATCATTGTTTCTGTCTCCAAACATATATCTTGCATACCACCACTAATTCCTTCCCCCCATTTTCCCCTTGTGTGTTGACTCCCACAACACATTCCATGAGATCAGGGACTATATGGCTTGTCCTTTGTTTAGGTAGCCCATACATTCTTTAAGGCTTACACCAACAAGGCCATCATGTCTTGATGGATATATGTGATAAAAATAATGCAATGGTCTTTGTTTACAAGCAAATATTACTCTTACTCCTAAGACCTTTGAATACATGTCCACTCCTCCAACCTAGTTATTGTGTTACATTTCCATAATATTTACATGAATTACAATTCATAATGACATTTAGAACAGAGGAAGAAAAAATGGTTGTCGCAATCCCAACCCCCTTAGAGGAACACTATCATTGGTGTTTTATACATGAATATAAAATTCAACAACGAGCTTTACATACACATCTAGTCTTACATTTACTTAAAATGTAAATAAAAATGGGTATGATACCCTCATTTGATCAGTCATTTCCCAATTGGCTTCATCTGGTCCAAAGTGCCTCCAATGCACATGTTGAAGCCTTGAAATTTGTTGCAACAACATGGGGGATGACCACCAGGTCCGGACCTTAAAACAACTCCTTTTTCATTTGGAATGGTGGATTCGACTGGTTTAACTAGGTTCAGTTACCTTTTCTCAATCTCCAAAATGGCTTAAATTATGACTTTCATCCACCAATGGAGAAGAGACATCAGATCAACCCTCTTGCTGATCAGGCAAGAAAGTGATCCTTAAGCTGATCTGGGGCTCAACCAAGCCACAACTAAAGCTTGCCTCTTTATGAAGAGGACTTTTATAAATGTAGAATTAATCTAAATGAAAAATTATTCTAAAATGCAAGAAAAAAGAACTAAATCCTAATCCTATCTCAATTAGGCAGATATAGATCTAACCCAACCGAGAGAAAGATATTTAAATGATTGGGATTTAAATATGTCTGGCTTATGATGAATATCAAGCTAACAAATTAGTTCAATTAACTAACATTATGAATACCAAGTCACATTCTATTAAGAGATCTCTTGACTGAAATAATCAACTAACAAAAATTCGGAAGTGGTTCACAAAATGATATTGATTGTTAAATCAGTAACTCGAATATTTAAACAATAATATGAGGAAATGGTTCACAACATATCATTATTTGTTAAATCAGTATTAAAAGACAGATTTATGAGTAAATAGTTACTCAGAAATCAGAATTCAATCCATAAGAGCAGAGATAAATAATAACATATAATTGAGACACATTACTCATATCGACAATAGTGCACAAATATGAATAAAATGACACATTCCTGCCATCATAAAATGAAACTAGTATTTAAAACAATAGTATTAGAAATACCAATTTATTGAATTCATTTCTCTGGCTCTGGTCTCCAATAGTCCTCTACAATCTTTGAACTTATGTTGTTACAACAAGAGCTGCAATAGTGCAAATTTTGTTCTCCATACATAATTCAGAATGCAAAAGAAAAATCCTCAATAATCCCCAGATCTGAGATTTTATCTCCTCTCACCTACAATTCTAAATCCCTATTACAGTAGTGCTTTTAGAATTCTAGAATTGCAGAGAAGAGAAGTCCTCCTTACATTCTACAATCTAGTATTTATAATATTTACAAAAGAATTTAGAATAGGAAAGTTTGTTGAAGAATAAATCTTCTCCATCAATTTTCATTGGGCCAAAATTTCATTCTTCTATTGTTGGAGCATTCTTATTGATTGAGATCTTCTTCTCCTCATCTCTTCCACTGTTTTCCTGCAAAAACAAATCAAAATTAAATTTAAAATGCAAAAATAAAATCAATTTGGAAAACAAAAATCCATTCTCATATAAAAATGAAAATAAATAAAATAGATTAAAATTCAAACATAATTGAAGATGTGATTGTTCCTGTTGAGTCTAATTTGTTGTTGGAGGAGGAATTCTAAAGTTAATAAATTTTGTCCAAATTAATATAAAAATTAATTTTGTGTCAAATTCGTCACTCTTCTTTCCACTAGATTTCTAGGTCAATTAATGATGATATTTTCTAAAATAGACCATCCCATATTTTTCTCCTCTATTATAGCTTTCAAATGAGCTATTCTGGGCTTAATTTGGTTGAGTAGATCTCAAGTTATGCCTCTTCAAAGATGAAGTACTGAAATAATTTGAATTCTGGAAAATGTCATGCCTTGTTAAAATCTTGAAAAAAAATCTTGAAAATTTAATAATAAAAACTAATTCTAATTAAATGTATAATTGAAAATAATTAATTTCTAATTAATTATAATTTGCTACATTAATTATATACATTCTATTTAAAAACAATTAAATTAAATTACAAACTAAAAATAAGGTTGAATTAATTACAATTTCTAATATAATTCTCAAAATATAAAATTAATTAAATTAATTACAAATTAACAAATTTACATATTAATTAAAATTAAATTAATTAATTTAATAAACAATAAATTAAATAATATCAAATATTATATACAAAATATTAAAATAAATTACAAATGTTAATAAACAAAACTTATATGAACATTTTTAAACAAAGGTTAGACCAAGATCATCTAAGCTATGAGGGACATCGGAGATCAGAGGATCGAGGATGAGAGAATATCGGTGATCAGAGGTTTATGGATAAGATCCATCACAAAAGTTTTGAGGTGGGCAGACCCGATGTTGTAATATATTGCAGTTAAATTTTCTATCGGATCTGGGTATCAGATGTTTCAAACAATAGTTGTTACAAAAGTCCTAAAGTGAGCGGACCTGATAATTTTATAATGAAGATTTAATTGCATATCAGATCCAAGACATCGAAACTTTTAAGCATGTACCTCAACCGAATTGCTATTTATGCACACACGTGATATCTTTCAGAACTGGGTTTAAATGTCATATCGGTTTCGGGTTTGTGTAAACATCACAATATTGGCAAAGTTGTTTTATCGGAAAATGAGCGAAAAGGAATATCGGAGGTCTTGCATTAGCGGTATCTTATTAGAAAATGTTAAGAGCTACTTCCAATCAAATGTTTCCGATACAGAGGTTTTGCGATATGGATGATGCGATATTGGGTGGAAGGTTTACCGAAGAATGAGCGGATGGGAATATCGGGGGATCAGAGATATTTGGAGTATGCTCATTTGAGAACCTCCGATATGCGAATTGCAATATATGACATGGTTGTTATATGATTAATGCTTAAGGCCTTTGTGTGGATCATGGTCTTGGAGGCTATGAAAACAATGAAGTATTTACAAAATAAATAATTTACAAAAACAAAAAAAAAGGATAAATTAATGAAACACAATGATACTGTATATTTTATACATATTATAAGGCCAAGGCAATGAAAAATATCCAATCTTCAATTAGGTTCCATTTGCAAACTGAGCAACCAAATGAGACGAAATAAGTACTGATGGAAAGCTTGCTAAAAGTCGAACTCAATGAAACAATTGAAATAGAAATCCAACAAAAATAAAAATAAGAAAAGGTAAAATTGTAGGACACAAAACTAAATGAAAATCATAAAAGGTGTTTTAGCCAAATATTTAAGGAAAGGGTCCCCATTATTTGAAGTAATTGGGGGCATTGGATTTTCCCTACAACAACACCTTAAACTACTCAATTACATGATTCTAGAGCATGATTTGCGTCCAAAACGTGTTGTGTTTATATATGGAATTCTCCCTTGGATTACACCTGTATCATAGAACAATTAGCAACATGATTAGCATCATGTACATAATGTTTAAGAAAATAACTATAGAAAATTTATGTGCTTTCACTATGGATGGCAAGGTTAGTCTATAAGCCACTGGCCCCACTCTTTCTAAGATATGAAAAGGTTTGAAAACCCCGGTTTTAACTTAGCACAAAACTGATTTTTTAATGAACTCTTCCTTTGTGTTTTGTGGAGGTACACATGTTCCCCCACTTGAAATTTCTTATGCATTTGTTGTCGATATGCATATCTTTTTTTCATGTCTTGAGCTATTTTTGCCTTCTTCCTAATAACAACTACTTCCTATTCCATTTAATTCATCATATCAAGTCCAAAAATCATCTTGTTTTTAGACCAAATATGAAACTGGCAGGGGGCGGGGGGTGAATCAGTGTAGTGGAAAACTCATCATTTCAAAGCATTTCATCAATAAAGAAACAAGTTGAAGTGTACGATAACAATTTGCAGCATAAAAATAAATGGACCATGCATCAAGAAGTCATTATCACATTAATGCAAGAGGAAACAATCTTTTACGTGGAAACCCTTGTGGGGGAAAACCACAAATTCTTTCTTTTCTTCTTCTTCAATTCATTAAATAGATTTGCAAGCACTGATCTATTGGAGGCACCCACCCCTAAGATGCGCAATCAACTACTTGCAGTAGGCTACAACATAATTAAGGCACTGACATCACGAATGTGCAAGCACCCACATGCAGTAGGCTACAACCTTATTGAGGCACCAACGTCATGAATGTGCAAGCACCCACATGCAGTAGGCTACAACCTTATTGAGGCACCAACCTAAGAATGTGAAAGATTTGAATTACAATAGGCTTCAACCTAATTGAGGAACTGACCTCAGTGGAGGCACCCACCTCCTCCTTTGACTTTGTGTACACCACTTTTCATAATATTTCAAACTAGATTCACATGCACTTCAATATAGGTATTAATAAATGATCATGTTGTGTTGGCATTATGACACAGGTTGGCACTATAACGCAGGTGTTGTCCTTGATGGCAACTCACTCAAATGACAGATCACAGTTCAAGCTCTCAGAATGAAGAAAAAAGAGATATACGCAGGTTCCTCTTAACCAAGTCACGTATACATGCAGGATCGTCGATCAAAAGGTGTGTATACCTATGCACGCACTTTCATGTAAGGCAAAGCGCGTACATGTGGGAAAGTTATTTTTGGTCCATGGTATTTAGTCCTTGGTATTTGGACCTATGGTTTTGGACCATGGTATCTCGTCCGAAGTGTTGAACCCAGGTATTGGGTCCATGGTATTGATTCTCTATGGTTTTGGACCATGGTATTGAGTAAAGCCTAAGACTATAAAAGGGGAAGGAGATCATTAGGCAAAGGCATGCACTGAAGAATTGAATATCTTATGAAGAGCAAGATCTAGAATACTGGTCATCGGGTTATGGTGCATAGCTGGATCTAAATCAAGGAGGAACCTGAGCACAAGGAGAAGGATAAATTCTATTGATGGGTCAAGATCTTAAGGCTTGAAGTATCTTTGTGTGGTTTTGATCTGTTATATTTGGCGGATGACTTGATCTATAAATCTGGTGATCTGGGTATTACTGATGTATGAATAACTGAAAAGGGTAAGATTATCTTTTATAGATTTGTATGCAGGTTCAGCATAGCAAAGGCGCGTATACACGCTGGTTCAGTAATTCAAAATAGCGTATACACAGGTTGGCCTTAACACAAAAGCGTATGCACGTAGGTTATACATACTGAAGTAGCGTACATCTCATGAAATATGTTTTAGCTACTTCTGTTTATTGCTCCAGTATTCTGGGTTTAGGACTGGTTTCTGGTTACTGTTAATGTATTCTGGTTACAACATTCAGAGAAGTAATCATTTGATTCAGTTTTGATTGAAGCAAAGGAGATTAGTTGATGCAGATGTATTTGATGTTTTGTTATTGATGGATCCAGTCTGAAAATTTATGAAACGTGGTCCTTGGAAGAAAAGAGAAGGTTGGAGCCTTCTGTAGGTTAGCACGTATGTACTAGTACATTAGCTAGTACAAGAGCTTAGGGGGTAGTAACTCCCTTCCAGGAGAGTCTGGAGAACAAGAGAAGGTTGTAGCCTTCTGTAGGTAGAAGCCTGTGTACTGGTATAAGACTGCACCAATACAGAACTATTGTAAAAAGAAGATTCTCATTAAAAGAAGATAGAGACGAATTGCAGTAGGTGGTTTTCACCCACATTGGGTTTCCACCTTATATCTTGTGTTCTTGTGTGTGACCGTCTGATCTGTTTTACTGTTCTTGGTTATTGTCTATATGATTCTGATGCACAGATTAATGATCAACATCTAAAGAATAAATCATTTTATAAGTCTGCAGGTTATACGCTAGTTTCCTTAATTGTAGTTGCATATATATGCAGTTTTCACTAACTGAAGTAGCATATACAAATCTGATTGTGAAATGAAAAATAATTGACTTGATAATAATGATTCACACCCCCCCCCCTCTCAGTATTATTTCCAACAATTGGTTTTAGAGCAGGTCCTTTAGAAGAAGCTTGATCGCTTGAAGGAAGATCTATCATCATGAGCAACTACGAAAAGGAGGCATCTATCAAGCACTAATCTTTGATGGGAGAAACTTCATCTATTGGAAGGTAAGAATCACAGCCTATCTTCAATCTCTTGGTACAGAAGTTTGGGATATCATGGAAGGAGGATACACATTTCCATCAGCAACTCCTACAGATACGGCTGGTAAAAGCAGTATGAAACAAATGCAAAGGTTGTCAATACTCTATTGGGGAGTCTATCTCAATCAGAATTCGTCAAGGTTATGCAGCTCAAAACCGCCAAAGAAATATGGGACAAGATCATTCTAAGCTATGAAGGAGACGATCAGGTAAAACATGCAAAACTACAATCTCTCAGAATTCAATATGAAACTCTCAGAATGCACAATGATGAAAGTGTGGCTAATTATTTCTTACGTATAGATGAGATTGTTAATCGTATGAAAAACTTGGGTGAAGAGATAAAAGAAGTTACTTTGGTTGAAAAGGTTCTAAGATCTTTGTCTTCTAAGTTTGAATCAAAAGTTTCTGCCATAGAAGAAAAGTAGAATCTACAGAGTATTACCATGTCACAGCTGCACGGAATCCTAACTGCTTTCGAAATGAGAAAAGGGGGGCCATCAGACAGGAGAGAAGCCGCATTCAAAGCTTCAGGAAAAGGAGAATACAATGAGTCAGGGCATACATCAGAAGGAGAGGAAGAATCAAACTTTGTCAAGAACCTTCAACGGGGTTCTAGAAGATTCAAAGGTAAGCTACCTTTCAAATGCTTTTCTTGTGGAAGAGTCAGTCACTATGCAGCCAAATGTCCTCATAAAGATAAGCTTGATAAAGGTAAGGAACTAGTTAGATGGAACGGAAAACATAATGTAAGTAAGAAGAGCTATTATACATATGAAGACAGTGATGGATTTTCAATTAGTGATGAAGATGAACAATGTAATGATTATAGACTTTTGATGGATTTTGAAGATGATGATTTCTTGGATGCTATAGATGAAGATGATCTCTATGAAGAAATTTCTAAACTTAAAATTTGTTTAGAAGAAAAGAGTATGATCATAGATACTCTGACATTCCAACTTGATGAAAGGGAAAAACACAATGAAAAGTTAGAATGTAAAATTGTGGAACTTAGAAAAGCTATTGAGAAAACAAAAGCTCTTAACCTTAGATTTGCTAAAGGATCTGAAACTTTAGATGAGATTATCAAAGTGTAGCATTCTCCTCTAATCAAGATAGGTCTTGGATATACTGAAGAAGCATCTCAAGCACAGAAGCCATCCACCTCCAAAAGTTATCTTGATGCAGCAAGGAGAAGTGAACAAGTTGACAATCAACAAAAAAGGATGAACAGAGATCACCAAGTAAATCGGGGGCAATATACTTCAAGGATGAACAAAAGCTACAACCAACCGCAGGTAAATCATTCTCAATTTGCCTCAAGAAGGAATGTCTATGGAAACTACAATCACCTAGACGGTAGGTTTGATAATCGCAAGAATTTCTTCAATGGCCAATGTTTCTCTTGTCATAAATTTGGACACAAAGTTGCTCAATGTGTTGCCTACAAGACCATCATGACTAGAGAAGCACAAAAACAAAGAAGTATGACTGAGATCATGAAAAGGACCTACAATAACTTCTCTGCTCTTGAAAATGAAATAGAATTTTCTTTTTGTAACAACTTCGGTCATGAAGATTCTGAATGCAAGAGTAGGTTTCGGCAAATAAATCGTAAGGAGCAAGCTTCATTGAGTCCCAAAACATGGAGAAAGAAAGAACCGCAACCAGAAAGATGTGGTATAGCCTTATATGCGGAAGGACAGGAAAATCAGTGGTACATCAACAGTGGATGCTCAAAACATATGACAGGTGATAAAGAAAAACTTCGGTCATATAGTGCCTTAGAAAAGGAAATGAAGGTATCATTTGGAAATGACACCCCTGCACTCATAAAAGGTAAAGGTTCTATTATTTTCAAAGAAAAAGTCAAAGCTGGAAATGTTATGTATGTTGATGGTTTAAAGCATAATCTATTGAGTGTTAGCCAAATGTGTGATCAAGGAAATGAGGTAATATTTCAATCAAATGGATGTATTGTTCGTGAGCTTGATACAGGAGAAAAAATGATCAAAGGCATAAGAACTCCAAATAATTTATACATACTCAAGGGAGGGCAACAACAATGCTTTCTAAGCAAGAATGATGAACACTGGTTATGGCACAGAAGATTGGGGCATCTAAGCTTCTCTCAAATAAGGAAAACATGCAAATATTAGGTGGTTCGTGATCTCCCTGACATCAGAATTCCAAACAATACAATATGCAAATCATGTCCATTTGGAAAGCAAACCAGAACTAATTTCCTTGAGAAGGAAGGATCAGCTAGTAAGCCACTTGAACTTGTCCATACTGATTTATGTGGTCCATCAAGGAAAAAGTCACCTCGAGGAGAAGAATACTTCATATTGTTTATTGACAACTTCTCTAGGATGTGTTGGATAGGACTTTTTAAGCATAAAGATGAAGCTTTCGAAAAGTTCAAAGCCTTCAAAGCCTTGGTTGAAAATGAATCAGATCGCAGAATCAAATGCCTCAGGTTTGATCAAGGAGGGGAATTTACCTCGGATGAATTTTTCGACTTTTGTGAAGAACATGGAATAAGAAGGGAATTCTCCACTGCAAGGACTCCTCAACAAAATGGAGTAGTGGAAAGGATGAACAGAACGGTTCAACAAATCACTCATGCTATGCTTGATGAGTCTGGAACTCCCGCAACCTTCTGGGGTGAAGCTGCATTTACTGCCGTTACTATTCTCAACAAAACAAATGTCCGGGTGAATAACACTCAAACTCCTCATGGAATTTGGTATGGTAAGACTCCTACAGTAAAATACTTCAAAATTTTTGGAAGCAAATGTTACATCAAAAGGACTGATGAAAACCTTGGTAAGTTTGAACCTAGAGCAGATGAAGGCATTCTCCTTGGTTACTCTTCCTGAAGTAAAGGATATAAGTGTTACAATAAAAGACTTGGAAAAATTGTTGAAAGTATTGATGTAGTGGTTGATGAAGCAGGAAACAATCCAAGGCAGGTAAAATCTGAAGATTTCAAAGATGATGAGGACTATCCTTCAACATCAAATTAGAATAATAATGAAGAAGAAACCTATGAGGCACCAGAAGAACAGATAAGGGTAGAAGAAAAGACTCCATCCAGGTACGTCCAAAAGAATCATCTAGAGACTCAAATTTTGGGGCAGAAAGAGGCAGGTGTACAAACAAGAAGAACTATTTCAGAAGCTTCAAGCTATCTAGCATTGCTCTCCTCCATTGAACCATGAAATGTAAGTGAAGCATGCAAAGATGAATGCTCGGTCAAGGCCATGAATGAAGAACTTGAGCAGATTGAAAAGAATAACACTTGGGAGTTGGTTCCTAGACCAAATGATAAGAATGTCATAGGGAAAAAATGGATATTCAAAAAAATGTTGAATGAAAATGGAGATGTTATTAGAAACAAGGCCAGACTTGTTTGTAAAGGGTATGCTAAACAAGAAGGTATAGACTTTGAAGAAACTTTTGTACCAGTTGCTAGACTTGAAGCCATAAGAATGTTCCTTGCTCTTTATAGCTTTCAGAAGTTCAAAGTATATCAAATGGATGTGAAATCTTCCTTTTTAAATGAAGACTTAGAAGAAGAAATGTATATTGAGCAACCAGATGGATTCATCCTTGGAAATGATCCAAAACTTGTATGCAGACTTAAGAAGGCGCTCTATGGTCTTAAACAGGCTCCAAGGGCTTGGTATTATTGTCTAGACAAATACCTCCATCAACAAGGTTTTTCAAAAGGATCAGCAGATAGCAATCTATATATAAAAATTGACAATGATAAATTGCTAATACTTGTTGTGTATGTTGATGATATCATCTTTGGTAGAAATGAAGAAACCATGAGTCAAAACTTTGCTTTGGTAATGCAGAAAGAATTTGAAATGTCCTTACTTGGTGAGCTCACATATTTTCTTGGTTTACAAGTCCAAGAAAACAAAGACGGTATCTTTCTATCACAAACCAAGTACCTTAAGCAGATCTTGAAGAAATATGGGATGGAGGATTTGAAGCCAGTATGTACCCCTATGGTAACAGGATGCAGCCTCAGCATAAATGATGAATCAACAACAGTACATCAACCAACCTATAGATCCATGATTGGATGTCTGCTATATCTGACAGGTACCCGACCAGACATCATGCATGCAGTGGGAATAGTTGGAAGATTCCAGGAAAATCCAAAGGAAGCACACCTTCAAGCAGTTAATAGGATTTCCAAATATCTTCAAGGAACACAAAACTATGGTTTATGGTATCCTAGAGACACAGATCTCACACTTCATGCATATACAGATGCAGATTGGGCAGGAAGCGTGGATGACAGGAAAAGCACTAGTGGTGGTGCATTCTTTATGGGTTCCAGATTAGTATCTTGGTTCAGCAAGAAACAAAGTTCAATTGCATTATCTACAGCTGAAGCAAAATATGTGGCTGTTGCATCTTGTTGCACACAACTCCTTTGGATGATGCAAACATTGCAAGACATTCAAATCACTTGTACTCCACCTATATCCATTTTTTGTGATAATACAAGTGCAATTAGTATTTCAAAGAATCCAATCATGCATTCAAAGTCCAAGCACATACCTATAAAATATCATTTTCTCCGGGAACAAGTGCTTGAACAAAAGGTCAAATTGGAGTATGTTCCCTCCAAGGAACAGGTTGCTGATATATTCACCAAACCACTGCCCAGGGAGACATTTGAATACCTCGGACAGAAGCTGGGAGTAGTTGATGCATCATCTTGCTGTTGAAATTATCTATTTCAAAGAACAATGGTTGTACGCAAGTTTCATGAAGTGTATCCGCGTACATAAGCAGGTGTCTGTGGACACAATCGTGTATATTATGGTTTGAAGACAAACAGTGGGGCCAGACTCAGGATGGAAATAGTCTGATATGGGTATGACAGAGACCATCTGGCACAGGTTTGGGGGGAGCATATAATTCTAATAATGCATTGTTGGCATTATCTTAGAAGATCTTGGTTCAATTTCACATCTGTTTTTTTTTCAGGTGGAACAGGCACAGAGGGAGATTATGGTTGCGGTCTGAATGATGATTAACAGATGTTGCTGATGTTAGTTGCTGATGACTATCATAGTATTCTCTTAGATATTTAGTCTCTATGTCCTATATTTCTTTTATTATCAAGGTCATGTAACAGCCTATGTTGGTTTCCCCACTATGCCTGGGATGGATGATGTAATGTTCTTGTTTTATCATGTGTAAACTTTTGGTGTATCCCCACTTGGTTGGGCGAATGAGTGAATCCCCACTTGGTTGGGAGATGGATGTATGTATGAGTCTTTGGTGATAGGAAGGTCATTTATGATGTATAGAGTCATGTTCTTTCTTGTAGAACATCATTTTGCAGACCTTGCCTACAGTCAGGGGGAGCATGGACAGCACAACAGAGCAGAGATTTCAGCATGTACTCAGGGGGAGCATAACCCTTTGCACTTGATGAAAAAGGGGCAGAATGACTTTGAGTGACTTGGGGTTGCCATCAAGTCCAAAGGGGGAGATTGTTGGCATTATGACATAGGTTGGCGCTATAACACAGGTGTTGTCCTTGATGGAAACTCACTCAAATGACAGATCACAGTTCAGGCTCTCAGAATGAAGGAAAAAGAGATATACGCAGGTTCCTCTTAACCAAGTCACGTATACACGCGAGATCGCCGATCAAAAGGCACGTATATGTATGCACGCACTTTCATGTAAGGCAAAGCACGTACATGTGGGAAAACTTATTTTTGTTCCATGGTATTCAGCCCTTGGTATTTGGACCTATGGTTTTGGACCATGGTATCTCGTCCGAAGTGTTGAACCCAGGTATTGGGTCCATGGTATTGATTCTCTATGGTTTTGGACCATGGTATTGAGTAAGGCCGAAGACTATAAAAGGGGAAGGAGATCATTAGGCAAAGGCATTCACTCAAGAATTGAATATCTTATGAAGAGCAAGATCTAGAATACTGGTCATCGGGTTATGGTGCATAGCTGGATCTGAATCAAGGAGGAACCTGAGTGCAAGGAGAAGGATAAATTCTATTAATGGGTCAAGATCTTAAGGCTTGAAGAGAAGTATCTTTGTGTGATTTTGATCTGTTATATTTGGCACATGACTTGATCTATAAATCTGATGATCTGGGTGATGTCTGAATAACTGAAAAGGGTAAGATTATCTTTTATAGATCTGTACACAGGTTCAACATAGCAAAGGCGCATATACACGTTGGTTCGGTAATTCAAAATAGCGTATACATAGGTTGGCCTTAACACAGAAGCATATGTACGCAGGTTACACATACTGAAGTAGCGTACGTCTCATGAACTATGTTTTAGCTACTTCTGTTTATTGCTCCAGTGTTCTGGGTTTAGGACTGGTTTCTGGTTACTGTTAATGTATTCTGGTTACAACATTCAGAGAAGCAATCGTTTGATTCAGTTTTGACTGAAGCAAAGGAGATTGGTTGACGTAGATGTATTTGATGTTTTGTTATTGATGGATCTAGTCTAAAAATTTATGAAACGTGGTCCCTAGAAGAAAAGAGAAGGTTGGAGCCTTCTGTAGGTCAGCACCTACGTACTAGTACATCAGCTAGTACAAGAGCTTAGGGGATAGTAGCTCCCTTCCAGGAGAGTCTGGAGAACGAGAGAAGGTTGTAGCCTTTTGCAAGTAGAAGCCTGCGTACTGGTATAAGACTGCACCAGTTCAGAACTATTGTAAAAAGAAGATTCTCATTAAAAGAAGATAGAGACAAATTGCAGTAGGTGGTTTTCACCCACATTGGGTTTCCACCTTATATCTTGTGTTCTTGTGTGTGACCGTCTGATCTGTTTTACTGTTCTTGGTTACAGTCTCTATGATTCTGATGCACAGATTAATGATCAACATCTGAAGAATAAATCAAATTATAAGTCTACAGGTTATACGCTAGTTTCCTTAACTCTAGTTGCGTATATATGCAATTTTCACTAACTGAAGTAGCGTATACAAATCTTATTGTGAAATGAAAAATAATTGACTGGATAATACTGATTCACCCCCCCTCTTAGTATTATTTCCAACATGTTGTTGTCACAATGTTGTCATCAACATGTCATATCACGTTCATACTCTGTTACATCTTGTTCATCATTTTTGTCACACAAAATTCTTCCTAAAATCTATTCTAGTCATATATAAAACACTTATTGTAACCTACTCATAAGTCACCAAAACACATAACACTAATTTTGGACATCAAAAATATATCGAGGTTTTTCATTCCTTTAGAAAAGTTCACAACTTAATCCTCCTCATCATGCTTCTTCCATAATCAAATTTGGCTTTGAAATGAGCCCAAAAACCCCCAAAACCGATATAAAACCAAAAAATAAATTAATCATTTAAAAGAATGGCCCTTTCAAAGCGCATTGTACAAAATGACCTTTCTCGACAACCCTTCTACAAAAAATACACTTTTTGACCTCTCAATATTTTGAAAAAATGTGACTTATAGGAGAAAATAAAAAAATATTTTTTCCTGACCTAATAATTGTTGTGGTTCTAACCTTTACCTTAGCTGGCACAATACAAGTCCGCTACCAACTGAATTCCACAATGTCAATCGTAATACCCTTCTCCTGAACTAATTTTATTATGAACTAACATAGGTGAAGAGCATGGGGATGTGATCCCATGTCTCTACTCATAACATAATATATGTTCTATATAAAAAGACAACTCAATCTAACGTGTACACCTGCCCACTGCATATCATATGTAAATAGCTAAAATTCGTCATGTCTATGGGATCCTCTAACCATCGTCCAACCTTGGATTTACGACAAGAATTAAACCACGTGTTCAATCTGATGTGTTTGCGGGATCCAATCATCATCTGAACTTGACGTTATGACTCTACTTACTTTGTATATGTGTTTATCTACCAATCCAACATGTCTACTGGAACTAATTATAGTCAAACCTATAGATCCAATCAATGTTCAATCTTTGCATTATATGTAGCCATTATAACCAATCCTCAGATCTTTGATCTCCATAGAATTTTATACAAACTCGTTGTTTCCATGAATATTCACAATTCCACTGAGGGTTACTCCTCGGTTGAGAACCACATTTGTAGGGTGATATAGATCTAGTTCCAATTCAATCACAACTTTACCATGGGGATTGATAACCAAAACCATATGCAAACAAAAACTATGTTATACGTTGCAAGACTTACAGTTTCTTCCACAAGGTTTGAATTGAAACTATCAACAACAAACTAGAACCAATGAACCCAAATGAGCTCATAATTGCACTACTTCATGAGCATTGTAACCATGACAAACACCAAACCAAAACTTCACTGCAATGTTCAGAACTCGGACTTCAATTTGCAACCATACCATAGACCTTCGACCTTTAAACTATATAATATTATCCAACTCATATTTTTTAACCAAGTTCTTACTTCACCCTTCTAGCCCATGGTCGAGTGTGTATATATACTTATTTATGTGGTCCCGAGGCTCATGAGGATCGACATTTAGGCCATTGTTTACGCTAGAAATTCAGATTTTTAAACCATGTGACCATAACCATGTGATCTTGACGAGACCCAAATACATTAGCACTCAACCTTTTTCACAATATGACTATCAAGGAATTTTTTAGGGGTGAAATTTCACCTATTGGCTATTTTTTGCACATTTTATAAAAAGATATTCACCCATTTGGTTTAAAAATTCACCTATTTTTTACATATATATGATTAAGTTGATAATTTTCACTAAAATTTTACTAGTTATTAATGGTAAATTACTTGTTTTTAATTGAATATTTTCCTACATTCTATATGTATGATTTTTCAATCCACAATAGTCGATTATAATACTATACATTGGCATAATATTTGAATCATTAAATAATACCCTAATGACCATGCTATGTGACCTTATCCATAAGGGTCCATGGTCATCGACATGTTGATGTCATCGTGCCACATAGCATCGCGTGAGAGGTTCCACATGTCACGCATTTTTGGCATTTTCACGAATCAAAATGAGTCAATTGTGTCTTCCATATGGTGGTCCTTGGTGGCACCACATCACCCTATTGACGTCATCTTGATGATGATCAAGCCGTGTCATTACCATATCATCTTTATTGTCACATCATCTCCTCTAACCAACCAAACTTTACCACATCATCTTTGATACCACTTCATCTCCTCTGACCAACCAAACTTCACCACATGATAGGACTCAGGACTCCCATGTCACAATTAACTGTGCAGGAGATTCCACATGTCATCTGACTGAAGGGTCCATGTTTCATTACAGGATTCACGAGCATGGAGGGTTGACCTTTGTTAAAGCTCAGACAAGTTGACACATCCTTTTTCATTCAATTATTCATCCAATCATTGGATCCCTTTGATCTGAGTAAACATGATCAAACTTTAATACTATTAAAGTTCATGCAGGTTGGGCCACCATCTGTTGTAGAATTGACCATTGAACCATAGATCCACCTAGAATATGCATGTTGTTTAACAAATTTGGTTTTTGTTGGTTTTGCCCCATAATTTAAGTCCTTTACTAATTTTTATATTCAAATGGCCATAACTTCTCATTCGGGAGGAGTTTTTTAGAGTGTGATATACCATTGGAAATGTCTCAGAGAGGATTTTCCAACTATACCATCCATAGACTCATCATAACTTCAAAAAAATCTCAAGAAACTTCAAACCTATTTGAATTCACTTGATGAGGTAATTGAAGAAATCATGTTTTCATACTGCTTCCTTTGAATAATGAATGACATTGTTGCTTCCTTAGACATCTCCTTTGACATCAATGACACTTATTGTCATCAATGACAAAACTATGCGCTTCTTCTCATTTGTCATTGATGTCACATCAACAGACATTGATGGTGATTGATGGAAAATGGATCAAACTACCCTTGACATGTTACTAGGGACTCCCCTAAATTTCCTAGAAAATATTTGCTTGCTTCTTCAGTGTCTTCATTGTCAATGTGTGAATTTTCTCCCCCATTGTCTTCCTTATTAGTCTTTGAATTCTCTCCCCCTATTACATCAATAGAAAATGGAGATTATCACCTACTAGTGCTTTCATAAATGTGTGTGGACCTAATGTTGTTGTAAATGTGGTCTCCCCTTTAGACCATTTTGTATAAGTTCTTCATCTATAAGTGCCTTCTTATGCTTTCAATTGTTCTTGAACTTTCCTGTGAACCTAATGGAGTCTCCCCCTGAGACCATGATTCCTTCTTTGTGCAAATACTTTTCGTATACACATCTTGTTTATAATCCTTGGCTGGAATTAGTTTTGGATTCCTTCTCATTATTCATATCATATGTTCTACAATATAAGGCCTATATGAGTTGTTCAACTTCCCTGGATTTCTCTACTCTTTTGATTGTGAACTTTGTGAATTTGTCTTTGATGGTGAACCTGCGTAAGTTCTCTACCTGTGCATGCCTACCATCATATTGTTTCCACCATATATCCCTATGAGTAGGTTGGGAAACATCAAGCATGAGATATCACCTCCAAAGGACCTATTTTTATTCTCCATACTTTTAGCCCATTCTCTTCCTTTCTTTGAATTCAAGCTTTCACATTATCGATGTCTAGAGCACCCTTGGTATTTTCATCAACATGATTATTAGCGATATTCTTTAGGAGCATTCCAGTGTTTCTTATGCATTCAAATTATGTTCTTGTCATTGATGAAACATTTGAAATCATTCTCTAAAGCATACTATAAATTTTACCTTTTATATAATAATCTTTGAATATAGAACTTCCTCATTAGGAAAAAATTTAAATAGTAGAATTGTGGGTTCTGCCTTAAGGCACATAATTGATATAAAACTCATATAGATGCCTAGAGAACTCAAGGAAAGTTCATTATTTTCAACCAATTTTCTTCCCCACACCTTAGTGTGACTTTCTCCTTGCCTGGTATACCCTTTCCTTCTCTGGTTTGCTTAGGTAACCTCTTCATGTTGCACTCTCATGCAATGTGACCAAGACTATGGAATCTAAAGCATTTTGTATAATACTTGAATGAAGGAGCAATTGAAATATAATTTATACTATTGAAGCCATATGGATATTTTCTTCCTGCAAACATGCTTCTAGAAGTTTAATAATGACTTTTATAATCATTTATAATGATAAGCTTTGCAATCCCTACCCTTATACCTGAAATTTGTACACAAAAAGTAATAACCAAGAAATATACTTTCATACCTAGAGGAGCAAGGTTCTCTTGAAGATATTTTGAAGATATTCTTCGTTGGAGGATGTTCAATCCTTTTCTAATGTTTTTTCTTCATTACATTATTTCCTTCTTTCTGATGGGGCTTCTTGAGAACATCAACATAACTTCCTTGAGTAGAAACACTTCCAATTTAGCCAACTTTATCTTTGATTTTTTCTACAAATTAAACCTTTGGAGATTGGAGCTTGAGCGTTCTTTACAAGGAAACTTACATGTATAACCAAGACCTATTGTGTCACATGGTGATCTCTGATAGCTAAGAATTTCATCCAATACTTGCGATCTCTTCAAGTTCTTGTTGATCTTGTCAACTTCAACCCTCAATGAAACAACTTATTCTTCAGGCAGCTCACAATATTCTTCTTTCTTCAACATCTAGATCTTCATTACTTCTTCCATTTTCTTTGCTTCTTCAAATTGGGATTTCAAAGAGATGGTTTTTTCTTTTGCTTTGATAAGTTTGTGATTCTTCTCTTTATATTATTACATATTTTCTTTTAGCTAATTCACTAGGGAATCATTATTATATATAGATTCTTCTAATTATATTTCAAGAATGGAAACATCATGCTCCCTTCTTTCCAATATATCCCTTTGTTATTTGTTAAGAAATGTGAGATTCCTTAGCTCTTGTAGAGTAGTAGAGAGTTCATATTGAATGGATTTCAAATCTTGTAACATATCCCTCAATGCATCTTCAACTGATTGAGCCTTCAAACTCACAATAGGTCCATATTTAGAAACATTAAGTATCATCCATGTTGCACCCATTTTTTCCTTCATCATTTCGATGGTTGAACTTTTGTAGTACATTTTTTAATGAGATCATTTCAACTTGCAGTACCTCACAATGATTTTTGTTTCTTTTCAACTGGTTTTTCCTTACTTCATCCAATATTCTTGTTTCTTCTAGTTGGGCCTTCAAAGTAGCAATACTATGGTCCTTCTTCTTGTAGAATTCATATTTTCCATTATAATCATGGAGATGCTCTTCTAATTAATTGACCCTTGTTCTTGAAGATTTTAATTATTTTAAGGAACTTTTGAGTTCTCCTTCATAAACTATTTCTGCTTCAATTTCATCTTTTACTTCCTCCGCAATAAGTTAAGGAATTCCATATTCATTATCTGTGATAGGATATGGACACATAGAAGTATAGTGACCTTCATTACCACAATTCAAACAAAAATGCAATACCTAATTCCTATTTTTAATTGTCTTTAACATTGATGATCATGAAGAAGATGTCTTCTTTAGGAAATGATTTATTTCTCACATAATTACAACCCTTCCTCTTCTAAGACAACTTCTTCTTACTCTTCCCTTTATTGGTCATATCTCCTTTGTTCTACCTCACATTAGTTAACTATTCATAAAGGAAACTGCTCTAATACCACTTGTTAGACCAAATATCAAACTGAGAGGGGGATGTGAAACTTATCTTATCAAAACATTTCATCAATAAACAAAATAGTAGTAGCGTATGATAACAATTTGCAGCAGTAAAATAAATGAACCATGCTTCAAGAATCCATTATCACATCAACACAAGAGGACATAAGATTCTACGTGAAAACCATTGTGAGATAAAACCACAAATGCTTTCTTTCCTTCTTCTTCAATTCATTTCATAGATTTGCAAGCACTGATCTGTTGGAGGCACCCACCGCCAAGATTTCCAATTAACTACATGCAGTAGGCTACAACCTTATTAAGGAACCAAGCTTGAGAATGTGCAACCACCCACTTGCAATACACTACAACCTGATTGAGGCACCAACCTTGAACATGTGGAAGATTTGACGTGTTGTAGTCTTCAACATAATTAAGGAACCGACCTGAGTGGAGACACCCACCTCCTTCTTCAACTTTCTGTGGAACACATTTCACAATATTTCAAACTAGATCCACATGAATTTTAATGTAGGTATTCAAAACTAATCATGTTATTGTTTTCACAATGTTATCATCAACCTTTCATACCCTATTCATACCCTATTACATCATGTTCATTAGTATGGTCATATGAAATTCTTCCCTAAACCTGTTCTGGCCATATATATAATACTTACTACAGCCTACTCATAAGTCCCAAAAATGCATAACGTTGATTCTAGACATCAAAAATATATCATCAAGGCTTTTTGTGCCTTCAAAAAAGTTCACAACTAAAGTTCATCATGCTTCTTCTAGAATCAAATTTGGCTTTAAAATGAGCCCAAAAGCCATATAAAACCAAAAATTAAATAAGTGCTAACATAATGGCCATTTCAAGGTGCATTATACAAAATGGACTTTTTCTCAGCAGCGCTTCTACAAAAGGTACATCTCCAACCTCTTAATCATTTGAAAAAATGTGACTTATGGGAGAAACTAGAAATAAAATAAAAAAAAGTGACCTCATAAATATCATGGTTTGAATCTTTTACCTCAGCTTACACAAGACGAGTTTGCTACCAACTTAGTTGCGCAATGTAGCTTGTAATGTCATCCTCCGAAAGTAGTTTATTATGAACTAACACCAAGGTGGAGAGAGCAGGGATGTGATCCCATGTCTCTGCTCATAGCATAATATATGTTTTTATATAAAAATATAGATCAATCCAACATGTACACCTACCCACAGTGTACCATACGTAGTTGGCTCAAATCCATCGTGTTTGTGGGATCCTCCAATCTCGAATTTACGACAAGAATGGTGGGCTCAAGTATTGCAGCAATAATGTTGCAACTCTGGGACTCCCTTCTTTAATTTTATCAACCCGTTAGTTCGTAACAAACTTGGAAGTGACGGTGCTATATGCACAAGTACTAGCTCTTGACACAGGTTGTCACTTGATCAGCTGGCACAAGTCCGCTAGGAGCTTAAGCCAACTTCTATGAGCTCTCAGAAGAAGCTTTTAACTGTGATGGATGAAAACTAACTCAACCAGAGGCTAATCTACTTGCAGAAAGAAGTTGAAAGCTAGAAAGGAACGCAAACCCTAGCAAACCCTAGTTGTACCGACTAACCATACTGTTGCAAGTAAAAGGATGAAAGCTACAGAAATGGATGCCATTGACTTCTAGAAAGGTAAAATGGATGTGGCTAAGCTACTTCTGAAGAGAAATATGAAGAAAACATATTTTTGCATTTTTGAGTAATTTGTCAGAATTATCTTGCATGTGCTTTAACTGTTTTTTGATTGTGCAGAGGTTGACTGGCGAAAGGAAATGGAGTAGGTGCTTGCAGGAGGTTGGGAAGGTTAGAAGAGGGCCTAAGGGGTCCCTAGCACCCTTCCAGAGAGTTTCACAGTGCTCGGATCTCAAGAAACCACTTTCGTGAGCTTCTACAGGAAGTCTGCAGGGGTTCTACAGGATGTTCTGTGGCTTCTACAGGATGTTTCTACAAGATGTTCCGAAAGGGAGTTTTGAAGGGCTGATGGTGGAAAAAAGGTGAAGAAGTGGGTATGGAGGTGAGATAAGGGTGTGAGGAGGTCTAGGACTTGGCGAACAAAGCGGGTGAGTGATAAGGATGGCTGGATTTGTTCAAGGAGGGGTAGAGTAATGTTGCACAAAAATATGGAAATTAGGTCAAAGCGAGGGAACGTGGAAAATGAGAGGCAAGAATCAGAGTTGGAGGATGGAGCAGGTGGTATTGATGGATTAGGAGTAGGTAAAAAGGTATCACAGGTGCTTTGCAAGTTATTTTCGAAACTATTCAAACAAAGACTCAGAAAACCAAAGACCTAGCTACTTTAACCTAATCTGACCTGAATATCAGCAAAGAAAATGAATAGAAGTTTATTGCAACGAAATCATGTGAAATAGTTATGCAAACTAAGCAATCATGAACCTGAGCATGTAACCACAACTGGTGTCAACTTCTGCAAATGAGAATCTAACACTAACAATTGCATGATGAAGCAAAGACAGTGTTTTTGGTGGCAGCAAGGACACCTTGGTCTCAGCTCATGGTCCCACAGAGGGAGAGGTGAGATCAGGGGTGCTTGATGGCCTTTTTCTGAAGATCTTCTCTGTTATTAACCTATCAAATCAATCTGAACATGAAAAGCCTTTTTAATCATCAACAATGACCTAGGTAACCAAGCAAGACTGTAATCTACTTAACATAAATTATTTTGCAAAGACATTAAAAACACATAACAATACACGAAGGAGGCCTTGGAACTTGGGTTGGGCCCAACCCCAAGAGCTGCAGGTTCCTAAGAAAAAGCTTAGAACTGGTGCCAAATGAAACTGCTTTCCATTATTCAAAAATAACCATTTCACAAAGAAAGTTGTACATCAGAAGCTACAAAGTGAGCTGAAAAACTAACAGCACTATAGTGCAAAATACAACTGCTCAAAAAGTAACCTAAGAAGGCTAGAAGCCTTCCTATTTATGCACTATGAGGGTCTCCAACAGCCCTCCTTAACTAGAGGGGCTCGGCTGCTCGAACTGCCAATGATCATTCACTTTACACAAAACTACTCGGCTGCCTTTGGGAATCCTTTTCGGTGGCCTGCTGAACTCCGAGCTGAGGGTGGAGAATTCGAGGAAGGGGCCATTTAGTGCAGAAGACAACCTTCCTACAAATCCTCACCCTTGTTCCTTCATGCTTGGCTGTCATCTGGCTCATAAATGCTTGGCCTTGGTCCAAAATTTGTCCAAAAATCTGCAATAAGCACGTGTTAGCCTTCTTGGTCAAGTGACTCTTCTCATTCGTTCAACTAACATAAATATACTCAAAAAACATGCATAAACTATGAAAAATGGTGGATTGATGAAGAACAATAGGCAAAATGAGCCCAATAAGTTACCCATTTTTGGGGCTCATCAAAGAATTAAACCACATATTTAATCTAATGTGTCTATGGGATCCAATCATTTTCCATCCTTGAAGTTATGACTCCACTTACTATGCATACATGTTTATCAACCAATCCAAAATGTTCGCAGGAACCAATCATCATCCAACCTGTCGATCGAATCAACATTCAATCTCTACATGTTTTCCACTATTGTAACTATGACCGGGGGTTTTGTTAGACTAGTTCTGATCAGGTAGTTCCATATCATTCTGATAGGGCAGATCCTCAGGATTCAGATTGGGTTGTTCCACCAGATTCTAATCGGGATGTTCCTGCCTAATTGGGGTTGGTAGGGTCTACTTGATTAGTAGCGGGGTTATATGTAGCCATTATAACCAATCCTCATATCTTCGACCTCTATAGAATGTCATACAAACTCATTATTTGCACGAAGTTTCACGATTCCTCTCAAGGTTACTCCACAATTAAGAACCACATCAGTAGGGAAATATATATATGGTTCCATTTCAATCAAAATTTTACCATGTGGATCAATAACTAAAACCATATGCAAACAACGACTGTGTTATATGTTGCGATACTTGTGATAGGACCTTCCACAATATTTAAATTGAAACTATTAACAAGAAACCAAAACCAATGCAGCCCAACGGGCTAAGAATCACATTACTTGATGAGTTTTGAAACCACAACAAATGTCAAACCAAAACTTCACTGCAATGCTTGGAACTCAGACTTTGATTAGACCATAGACCTTAGACCTCCAAACCAAAGAATATTATCCAACTCATTATTTTTAACCAAGTTCTCACTTCACCCTTCTAGCCCATCGTTGAGTGTTTATATATACTCATTTACATGGTCTCAGGGCTCATGAAGGCCAACATTGGGGCCACAGTTTATACCAACAATCTAGATTTTGAAACCATATGACCATAACCATGTGACCTTCACGATACCCAAAGAAACTAGCACTCAATCCTTTTTGCAATATGACCATTCCATGTGACCCAGTCCCTAGGGATCTGTGGTCATTGGCATCCTAATGTCATCATGACATCATCATTCCATGAAGCAACTCATGTGAGGTGCCACATGTCACCCATTTTCATCCTTCTCACTAATCAAATTGGGCCAATTGTTCCTACCATTTGGAGATCCCTAGTGGTGCCATGTAACCTACTAACATCATGATGATGATGTGTCAAGTCCTATAATTTCCATATCATATTTGATACCATGTCATGTCCTCTAACCAACCATACTTCACCACATCATCTCCTCTAACAAGCCAAACTTTGCCACATGTCAGGACTGCCACATCACAATTGACTATGTAGGAGAGTCCATGTGTCATCCAATTAAAGGGCCCGCATGTCATTATGGGGTTGGGCTAGCATGGAGGGATGAAATTTGTTAAAGCTCGGACAAGTTGACACATACTTTGTCATTCAATTCTTCATTTGATCAATGGATCCATATGATCTGAGTAAACATGCCCAAACTTTAACATTGTTAAAGTTCATGTAAGTTAGGCCACTATTTGTTGTATATTTGACGATAGAACCTTAGATCTGCAAAAATATGCACATTTAAAAAAAATGGTGTTTGTGGGTTTTGTCTCATAGTTTAGGTCCTTTAATAATGTTGATCTTCAAATTTCCTTAATCCCTAATCTGGGAGGACTTTTTCAGAGTGTGATATACCATTGAAAATGTATCAGAGAGTACTATCCAAACATACCATCCATAGACTAGTCATAACTTTGACAAAAACAAAAGAAACTTCAAACCTATTTGAATTCACTTGATGAGGGGATGTAAGAAATCAAGTTTTCATACCGCCTCCTTTGATTCATGAATGACATTATTGCTTCCTTAGGCATCTCCTTCAACATCAATGACACTTGTTCTCATCAATAATAACACTATGTGCAACATTTGTTCACTGGATCATTCTAGCTAATAGGTGTATTACATTTTCTACCATATACAACCTCAAATGGACTCATCTTCAATGATTCTTGGTAACCATTGTTGTATGAAAAATCTACCAAAGGTAAAAACTCTTCCCACTTCTTAGGTTGATGCATGACATACATCCTTTGCATGTCTTCCAACACCCTATTTACTCTTTCAATCTATTCATTGATTTGAGGATGATACATTGTACTAAATTCTAATTCTATTCGAAGACCCAAACAATGTTTTCCAAAAATTTGAGTTGAACTTGGCATCCCAGTTCGAGATGATCTCCTTGGGTATACCATGTAACCTAAATATTTCTTTCATGAAAATTTGGGCAATATCAATTGTATTATGGGTAGACTTGATGTTGAAAAGTGTGCAACAATAAATGCTTGTTGAGAATGCAACAAGATGATGGAGCTTAGTGGAAAGGATTCACCTTCACTAAGTGGGCCCGCAGGGAAATTATTGCACAAAGTCTATTTTTGGATTACAGCAGGAGTGATCAGAGTCTATTTTTAGACTGCTAGTCAAAAATAGAAAAGTCAAATATTATTGTCTCATAATAATACTTAGACTATAAACTTTATCTTATCCTCTTGGAGCACTTCAGTTTGAGCTACAGATGTGGCACATGCAGCTGTCAGAAGGAAATACGCTTTCTTTATGAGTCAGTTGAGCTATTGCATGCAGGACATCCGTTAGAACTCATGTGGTTGAGTTCTGTGGAGTTGGATGAGTAGTTAATGGAGTTGTGTTCAGTTTGACTTAGTTGAACTAGTTGTATTTATTCTAACTGATCAATAGACTAAGTGATGAGTTTTTTGAATTAGTTATTAATTAATTCACTAATTATTAACTCATAATGAAACTGAAGAATACATCAGTTAACTCAGTGCATGTACAGTTCAGTGGAGACAGGTGTTAGAGGTTGAGATTGCTATCAGTTGTGCATGAGATTGTGCACATGCATGGGATTGAGTTATGCCAATGATCTCTGCGTAGTGTGGACCAATACCAAGTGAAATATAGCTTGTACTAACGTGATTTACAGTGTGGGTGATTTTCACAAGGTAAATAGGAGTTTGGATCAGCTATTCTCATTCATTCTCTTGTAGGTATTGTGCAGTGGAGGCAGGCAAGCAGCAGGGGAGATTTGGAGATCAGATCTGAGTTGTATTGTGTGTAACATGTGGAGATAGTACTGAGTACTTGTGAGGAGTATTGTACTATGTATTGTTACATGATTCAATCAATATAATATACAGATAGTTAGGGTTTTTAGCGAGATGATTTCCCCGAGAAAATATTGTGTTGATATGTGTGATTGATGCTTCTATGTGTGCCTGTGAATGTTTCTGCTTCTGTAAATTGACAATAAACGTAGAGGAGGTTATGTATTATGCATGTTCCTCTTATAAGTGTATAATCAGGATAATCTCTGCGAATATGTGTCATATTATTCAAAATTTCTACATGGTATCAGAGCTGGTTGATTTGTAGAAAAAGTTCTACAAGATATCAAAGCGAGGATTGATCATCAGATCTATTATTCAGAAAGTGTTTACATTTTATTTCTTTAGGCAGAGTCTATAATCGGGCCAGGTAGCCTCTGGATTCATCCTTCTTTTGGCAGGTGAGATATCCGGTGAATGCCCATACAGTCGATCTTTGTACTTGAAATACTTTGTTCTCACGAATTTTAGATCAGAAGCGGTTGAGTTTTGAGCTGGTGGAATGGCGCTCAAGGATAAACTCAGAAACATTAGGTGTGAGAATGGAGACAGTATGCCCCAGTATCTCATGAAGTTCACCCAATGCCGGGATGAGCTGGGAAGTGTGGGGGTAACTATTGAGGATGAGGATATGGTGAGTCTAGCACTCCTTGGCCTTCCTAAGAGTTGGCATAGTTACCAGGACTCGGTGAATGGAAGGGAGAAATTGCCAAGATGGGAGAGACTTTGGTTGGATCTTGTGTAAGAGGAGATTAGACGACGCACCAGAGACAGTTCTTCATCTATGCATGATGAGGAGAACTGTGCCTTAGCGAGTAAGGTGAAGAAGGGGAAGGGGAAGGTTTCTCTTTCCGAATCCAGTTCTTCCAATGATGGGAAGAAGGTTGACAAGTCGAAGGTGCGATGCTTTCTTTGTCATGATTTGGGCCATTATGCTACTAATTTCCCAAAGAAGAAGTCCAAGAAGGGATCTGGGGAAGGATCTAAAGGTGAGGCAGCCTCACTTGCTTCACAGATTGAGTTGGACTTCACATTCTTCGCATGCATGGATTCATCCATGATGGGAAGTGGTTGGTTTCTTGATAGTGGAGCTTCTTTCCACATGACCGGTGACAAAAGTTTGTTTAGTACTTTGGAGGAGAAAGATCTCCAGATACTCATAGCGATGGGTAATGATGAGAAGTATAGTGTCTCAGGTGTAGGCACAATTATTTTTCAGAGGGAGCATGGAGCTCGCCTTACCTTGACCAATGTCAAGTATGTACCAAGACTGAAGAGAAACTTGGTGTCGATCGTGATGCTGGAAGATAGAGGCTATGATGTAGTCTTCAGTGAGGGAAAGGTTTTCCTTAGACACATCATCACTAGACAGGTGAAGCAGATTGGTTCACAGGTCAAGAACCTATATGCTCTTGTGGTTCAAGATGCATGCAAAGCCTTGAGCAGCGAGGCAACTGATGGAGACTTGGTGGTTGAGAGGGAGCATATATTACCTCTCAACATGCAGAGCTAGAAGAAGTCTCAGATGATTGTGGAGGAGCCACGATTGGTGCAGTAGCTTCAGGAGGTTGTGGAGCAGCGACAATAAGGGAAGCTGAGAGGAGATCGAGTAGAGACATCTACTCATGCAAAGACCTCCAGTAGGGGGAAACTTCGAGCCAGGTGGGCAGAGGGATCACATGCGGCCATACCTCCAGGTAGGAGGTGGGGTGATTTGGATTGATCATCCCAAGGAGGAGGGGTAGGATCCTTGAGGTACCCAACCTCTTGGATGAGACCTTACTACGGGAGCCCCGATGTGTAGTAGCAGGAACTGACTGATTGGGTAGAGACAGATGCAGATGGAGCGGCAGAGAGAGCGACAATGCAGGGAATCCCAGGACAGCGCATAGCATGCAGGCTGCAACAATGCGAGAGGCACAAGTGTTTTGCACAGTGCTAGGTGGCACAGAGAGGTGTGCAATGGTGCGAGATGCATGGAGATGTTGCAGTATCGGAGATGTCAAAGAGGGAGCACTTGTCAGCAACAAGTAGAGCTTCAGCATTAGAGTATGTTCCTAGCACAACAGAGTGGTCAGTTAGGAGTGTTTTTGTTCCAGTGTTGTTGGAGCAAAGTGGACTGGGCAGATGTGTTGCATGCAGAACATTCCAGAGTTTCAGGATCGGGTTTGAGAGGAAGCCTTTCTTGTTGAAAAGTGTGCAACAAGAAATGCTTGTTGAGAATGCAACAAGATGATGGAGCTTAGTGGAAAGGAGTCACCTTCACTAAGTGGGCCTGCAGGAAAATTATGGGGCAAAGTCTATTTTTGGATCACGGCAGGAGTGATCATAGCAGGAGTGATCACAGTAGGAGTGATCACAACAGGAGTGATCAGAGTCTATTTTTAGATTGCTAGTCAAAAATAGAAAAGTCAAATATTATTGTCTCATAATAATATTTAGACTATAAACTTTATCTTATCCTCTTGGAGCACTTCAGTTTGAGCTACAGATGTGGCACATGCAGCTGTCAGAAGGAAATACGCTTTCTTTATGAGTCAGTTGAGCTATTGCATGCAGGACATCAGTTAGAACTCATGTGGTTGAGTTCTATGGAGTTGGATGAGCAGTTAATGGAGTTTTGTTCAGTTTGACTTAGTTGAACTAGTTGTATTTAGTCTAACTGATCAATAGACTAAGTGATGAGTTGTGTGAATTAGTTATTAATTAATTCACTAATTATTAACTCATAATGCAATTGAAGAATACATCAGTTAACTCAGTGCACGTACAGTTCAGTGGAGACAAGTGTTAGAGGTTGAGATTGCTATCAGTTGTGCATGAGATTGTGCACATGCATGGGATTGAGTTATGCCAATGATCTCTGCGTAGTGTGGGCCAATACCAAGTGAAATATAGCTTGTACTCACGTGATTTACAGTGTGGGTGATTTTCACAAGGTAAATAGGAGTTTGGATCAGCCATTCTCATTCATTCTCTTGCAGGTATTGTGCAGTGGAGGCAGGCAAGCAGCAGGGGAGATTTGGAGATCAGATTTGAGTTGTATTGTGTGTAACATGTGGAGATAGTACTGAGTACTTGTGAGGAGTATTGTACTATATATTTTTACATGATTCAATCAATATAATATACAGATAGTTGGGGTTTTTAGCGAGATGCTTTCCCTGGGAAAATACTGTGTTGATATGTGCGATTGATGCTTCTATGTGCGCCTGTGAATGTTTCTGCTTCTGTAAATTGATGATCAACGTAGAGGAGGTTATTTATTATGCATGTTCCACTTATAAGTGTATAATCAGGATAATCTCTGTGAATATGTGTCATATTATTAAAATTTCTACACTTGATAGCTATAAAATGAGTTATTTTACTCATTTTGTCAAACACTACCATTAAGGAAATATCAGTTGTCCTATGATGAAGTCCACAAAGATTACTTCCCACTTCCACTTAGGAATGGGGATTGATTGTAAGAATCCTGCTAGATGTATACAACGATCTACTTTCACTTGTTGGTCATCCAACCACTTGGTAACATACTTTTTCATTCCTAGCCAATTGGGATGACTTAAATAAGGTTTTTTATGAAGGTCGTCAGAGATGAGCTTCTTCAAGTCACCCATACAAGGTATATACCACCTGCCTTTTAACTTCAACAAACCATCATCTATAAGAGAGTAATCGTCACTAAATACTCATTTTGGTTCTTGCTACAATCATTCCTTCACTTAATGGTAATGTTGATCCTAATGCATTTCGTCCTTGATCATTTCTTTAGTATCAAGCTCACAAGTGTTGATAATATCCATAAGCATTAAACCTATTATCTCTACACAGATCCTTCAAGTCATTATACATGTCCAAAACATATGCAATAAAATGATCAACATGCCTACTAAGCAACATTTGAGCAAGCTTAACCATGGCTATCATCGCTCTGTAATTTCAAGCACAATGACATCATATTAACTAGATAATGAAACCAAGAAAAACTCCATTAGATCTACTAGGAAAACATATATTTCAGCATAAATACATTCAAATGTCTTAATCATAAAATAATCATGGCTATGCTAACCAATGGAATTACACACACTATAATAGTTAACCATGCACAACAAGCATTAATTAAATTCATGTAAACAATTTTGTAACTCAGTAAAGTATCAACAAGCATAGAGGCCTCCTAACTCCTCATAACCATTAGAACATATAAATAACATCTCATTAGAGCCAACCAGGAGTATCACATTCCTCCATAAACGTTTTATTATATGCATTTCCATAACACATAACAATATCATTTACCATTCACATTGAAACATATGTATAGGTGAATATACTTATTTGATTAACCTATATGAAAATGAGGGAGCGACTTTAACTCTCCACCCAACCATAGGTCAGTTACATTGCAACCTTTCTTGTAGTTGGCCAACCCCGAGCAAGATTCAAAGATTGAGGAATCAAGTGCTCAAGGAAATTCACACCAATCCAAGTCAACCAAATCACATGGGAATCTAGAGCACATAGTGCCTCCACCTGATACCCAAAAGTCTAGAGCACATAATGTATCTAACCAATCAAACACTTCAGGGAATCCAAAGCATAGAGTGATCCACCCAACAATGACTATAGGAATCCAGAGCCCACAGTGTATCCACCTGATTCACACTAAAGGGATCCAAAGCCCATAATGTATCCACCCACAATCAAATAGGAATCCAAAGCACACCATGACTCCACCTATCAAATTCCATGGGAATCTATATTCCACCTTCAAGATATCCACTTGTGAAAACACCACAACAATTCCTAGATTCCACAGTGTCTCCACATACTAAGCAGGAATCCAAAGTCCATCATGACCCTACCTTCTCAACACAATATTATTCTCCTTACTCCACGCTCCTCAGTGTGCTTCCAAGTCTTCACACACACTGAGATTTCATCCCTTTTTCAATATTTTCTCTTGTAAATTTCTTTGTGCGACGAAGAGAACCCACTCTCTTCTTATGCTTCCACATATCCAAGTTCATTGTGTTTGCCTCCCAACATAATTCTTTGCATACCACCACCAATGTCTTCTCCCACTTTTTCCACTTTCATTTTGAGTCCCACAACACATTCCACAAAATCAAGGAGTGTATGGCTCATCCTTTGCTCAAATATCCCATACATTCTTTAATGCTTACACCAGTGAGGCCATCATTTCTTCATGGCGATAGATGATAAAATAAATGTAGTGGTTTGTGTTTATAAGAAAATCATCCTCCTCAAACCTCTAAATATTTTTCCACTGCTCCATCCCATTCATTATGTTACCTATCCACAATATTTACATGAATTACAATTCATAGTTGCATTTACAAGAGGGGCAACAAAAATAGTTGTCGCACACTCCACCCCCTTAGAGGAACATCATCCTTGGTGTTTTATACCCAAATATAAAATTCAAAATAAATCTTTATATACATAATTCTTCTTATATTTAATTACACAGTAAACAAAAACGGGTATGATACCCTCATTTGATCAGTCATTTCCCAAGTGGCTTCATCTGGTCCAAAGTGCCTCCAATGCACCTTGACATGCTCAATTACTTGATTATGGAGAACGATCGACCTCTAGTCAATAATGCATTGTGGTTCTGGTTTGAAATATCCCCCAAATTCTACCTGTATCACAAACCAATCAAAAACATGATTAGCATCATTCACATACTTTTTAAGCAAAGAAATATGGAAAACATCATGTGCTTTCACTATGGGTGGTAAGGCTAGTCTATAAGCCTTTGACCTCACTCTTTCTAAGATCTGAAAAGGTCCACAAAACTTCAGTTCTAACTTATCCCAAGACCTCAATTTTTAGTGAACTCTTCTTTGGTTTGATGCGAAGGTACACATGTTCCCCACTTGAAATTCCTTATGCATTCTCTACCAATCTACACAACTCTTTTACATGTTTTGAGCTATTTTCAACTTTTGATTGATAGTGACTACTTCATTTTCCATTTCCTTCAGCATATCAGGTCTAAGAAGCACATTTTTCACTAGATCATTCCAGCTAATAGGTGTATTGCATTTTTTACCATATAGAACCGAAAATGGGCTCATCTTCAATGATACCTAGCACCCATTGTTATCATCAAATTCTACCAAAGGTAGAAAATATTCGCACCTCTTAGGTTGATGAATGACATACAGCCTTAGCATGTATTCCAACACCCTATTTATTGTTTCAGTCTATCGATCTATTTGAGGATGATAAGCTATACTAAATTCTAGTTATGTTCCAAGTAAAATAAACAATGGTTTCCAAAATTTTGAGGTGAACTTGGCATCCGCATCTGAGATGATATTCTTGGGTATACCATGCAATCTAAATATTTGTTTCATGATAGCCTAGGGAATATCAATTGCCTTATGGGTAGACTTGACAACCATAAAATGATCTACTTTACTTAGCTTGTCCACCACTACCATTATGGAATCATGTTGTCTAGATATCTTTGGTAGTCCCGTGATGAAGTCCATAGAGATGAATTCCCACTTCCATTCAGGAATGGTGACTTTTCGTAAGAATCCCACTAGATGTATACATTATTCTTTCACTTGCTAGAACTCCAAGCAGTTGGAAATATACTCAAAAACATCCTTTTTCATGCATGGCCAATAATACATCTTCTTAATAGATGTTACCAATTTGTGATAACTAGGATGACGTGAATAAGGTCTTTTATGAAAATCATTAGAGATGACCTTCTTTAAGTCACCCATACAAGGTATATACCACCTACCTTTTAATTTTGGAAAATTATTATCTGTAAGTAATCCTTATTGGATACTCTTTATGGTTCATATTGCAAGTGTTCCTTCACTTGTTGGTAATGCTCATCCTAATGCATTTCCTCATTTATCCTTTCATTTAATATCAACCTTATAAGTGTTGATGGCTACCACATGATCCACTAGTTGTCTTCTACTGAGTGCATCCGCTGCTTTGTTTTCCTTGCCTTTGATATATTTTATTTCAAAGTCAAATTCATTAATCAAGGCTAGCCACTTTTCCTGTCTTGCATTTGGATTTGTTTGGTTAAATAAATATCTTAACCCTCCATGATCTGACATCAAAATAAACTTCCTACCAAGCAGGTAGTGCCTCCACATTTTCAATGCATGCACTATTGTTACTAGCTCCAAGTTGTGTGACAATCATGCCGACATAAAAATAATAATATAAGGACACAAAAATAAAAATAGTGGGCTTCTATAGGGCACAATAATAACAATATGGGGACAGTAGGGGCACACCAATAACAATAAGGGCTAAAATGATTATAGTAATGGGGGAATCACTAGTATTATAGGGACCTAACATACCCCTCTCCTTCAAAAAAGCGTTGTCCTCATCGCTTGAGTAGTTACGGATGCTTTTGTATAAAATTCCCATCCTCCCATGTGGAATCTTCAGCGGGTAAGTTCTTCCACTTGATGAGATACTCCAAAATTGATTGATTTCGAAGTTGTCAAGTTCTTGTTTCTGTGACTGCTTCAGGTTCCAATATGATTTTTCCTTCCTCGTCAAGTTATGGCAATATTGTTTGAACTGAGAGCTTGTCACCTATAACCTTATTTAAGCATGAAACATGAAAACTGGGTGCACTCGGGAAGCTGCAGCAAGCTCCAATTTGTATGCCATAGTACCAATCTTTTGCAACACCTTGTATGGACCATAATACTTTGGCGATAATTTATTATCCTTCTTAGCTTGCTTGAGGGACATTTTTTTATATGGTTGTAGCTGTAGAAATACCCAGTCACCTACATCAAAACTTCTTTCGCTACGATGTTGATCTGCCTGTTGTTTCATTCTATTCTATGCCAAAGTGAGGTTATCCTTTAAGAGTTGGAGAACTTGTTGTTGATGCTCGATGTTATCTTCCACTACTTAAACCTTATAATTTTCTCTTAAATGGGATGTGATGGATGGTGGATGATATCCATAAAGTGCCATAAATGGGGTCATTTCTGTTGCATTATGGAAGGAAGTGTTATACCACCATTAAACTAGAGGCAACCATTTGACCCATTGTGTATGTTTATCAGATACAAAGCAACGAAGATATCCTTCCAAACATTTGTTTACTATCTCAGTTTTCCCATCAAATTGAGGATGATAAGATATTTTATGAGCTAACTGAGTACCAAGATAAGAAAATAATTATTTCCAAAAATTTCCAGTGAAAATGGGATCATTGTTGCTTACAATAATCTTTGGATTTCCATGTAGCTTTTGAATTGTTTCCATAAATGAAGTAGAAACTATACTGGATTTAAATGGATGAGATAATGGACAAAAATTTGCATACTTGGTAATTTTGTCAACTACCACCATGATGACACTCTTTCCTTCAGACTTGGTTAAACCTGTGATAAAATCCATTGAAACCTCTTCCCAGCGTTGGCTTGGAATGGATAAAGGTTGTAATAAACCTAGGGTCTTAATTGTTTCAAATTTATTTTGTTGACAAACCAAACATTTTGCCACAAACTTTCGAATATCTGATTTAAGTCCATCCCAAAAAAATTCCTTCTTAACCTTGTGGTAAGTTTTTAAAAATCCTGATTGCCCTCCTAAGGGAGAGGTGTGCAATCCCATAAGAATCTTTTGTTTGAGTTAGGAATTCTTACATAGGTATAAACAATCTTTGTACCATAATGAATCATTTTCCAGCTAAATGTATCATATGTATAGGGATATTGTTGTAACTTTTGAATGAGTTCCCACACTTCTTCTTCATTCTTCCATTCATCCCTTGCTTCATTTATCCAAACTGGGTGGATAATAGAAATGGCGCAAAGCAATGCTTCCACATCGTCATCCTTTCTTGAGAGTGCATCTGCCACAACATTTTGCTTCCCTTTTTTGTAGATGATTTCAATGTCATAACCCAGCATCTTTGTGACCCATTTTTTCTACTCTTCTGAAGATAATCTTTGTTCTAAAAAGTATTTAAGACTATCATGATCCGTTTTTACCTTGAAGTTTCTTCCCATTAGGTAGGGTCGTCATTTCTTAAGTGCATGTAATATTGCTAACATTTCCTTCTCATAAATAGCTTTTTGTAAATACTTTCCTTTGATTGGAAGACTTTCGAAAGCAATGGGTTTTTCTTCTTGCATTAAAACAACACCAATTCCATTTCCTAAGGCATCACATTCCACAATAAAAGGTTGTTGTGAAGTTCGGCGTAGCTAAGACCGGTGCCTGGAACATTGCCTCTTTAAGATGTTCAAAGGCCTTCGTTGCTTCTGGAGTCCATGAAAATGCATTCTTCAATAATATTGTTATAGGTGTTGTTATTCTCCCATAATTCTTAACAAAATTGTGATAATACCTTGTAAAATTGAGAAATCCTCGCAGATGCTTTATGGATGTGGTGATTTTCCATTCCTTAATGGATTTAATTTTTCTAGGATCTACCTTAACACCTTCATGAGATACAATATGACCCAGATATTCCACCTCTTGTACTCCAAAGAAACATTTGGAACTTTTTTCATATAATTGTTTCTCCTCTAATAGTTTGAGCGCCCTGTCAACATGTTGAACATGATCCTTCCAAGACTTGTTGTAGATTAGTATATCATAAAAAAATACTAACACAACTTTTTAAGGAAGGGTTTGAAAATGGAATTCATCAAACCTTGAAATGTAGAAGTTGCATTGATAAGGCCAAAAGGCATGACAAAAAATTCATGATTACCCTCATGAGTTCTAAATGTTGTTTTCAGAATGTCTTCAGTCTTCATTCTGATTTGATGATATCCTAAATGAAGATCCAACTTGGTAAAGTAAGCTGATCCATGCAATTCATCCAATAATTCATCAATGACAAGAATGAGAAATTTATCTTTAATAGTGAACTTGTTGAGCTCCCTATAATCTGGACACATGCGCCACGATCCATCCTTCTTGTGCACCAATACTACTGGAGCAAAGAAAGAACTTTGACTAGGTTGAATTATACCAACCTCTAGAATTTCTGCAACCATACATTCAATTTCACTCTTTTGGGCATAGGGATATCTGTAAGGCCTGATGTTTGGAGGAACACTTCCTGGAATCAAATGAATAGCATGATCATGATCACGAATAGTTGGGAGGCCTTTGGGAGTCTCAAATAACTTGGAATGATTGTCCACTACTTTTTTGATATCTGGAGAAATAGTTTATTTCGATGTGGGAACCTCTAGCGAACATAATTTTGCAATTACACCTCATTGTTCTTTTTTTAGAAGCTTTGTCATTCCGTTAGAGCTGACTATCTTTCCCGGTTTCCCTGCAATACACCTTAATTCAACTTCCTTTCCTTTCAAAAAAAAAATCATGAAAAGTTCTTGAAAATTAAAACTTATCTTACCCAAAGATTGTAGCCATTGGACTCCTAGTACAACATCAGCACCACCCATTGGAATGGAATGCATTGGGATATTCAATACATATTCTCCCATGGATAGCTTGATACTATGGCATTCTAGAGTAATTTATGGTTCCTCCACTTGCAACCATCACTTGACACTCTGGTGCTAGATATAGGAAGAAATTCAATTCCTTGGATATCTTACAATGAATAAAATTATGGGTACTGCCCGAATCAATCAACACTATTACCTTTTTCTTCTCTATATGTCCTTCTATCTTGATAGTTTGAGGAGTGGTAATTATGACCAATGCATTACAAGCTATGACCGGATTCATTTCTTCTATCTCTAGGGTTTTTTCTTGGTGTATATTCTCTTATTTTGATGTTTCTTGTTCCTTTTCTTCTTCCTCTTCACAATCTATGTAAAATAATTTATTCTTAGCACACTTATGACCTTTAGTGTATTTTCTATCACAACTGTAACAAATCCCTTTTTCTCTTTTTTCTCCCAATTGTTGTGGTGTCAACCTTGTAGGTTGTGGAAGGCTAGGGGAAACAACACTTCCATCTTTATAGTTGTGAGTGGTAGGCTTCCTTGTTTCCATAATTTTTCTTTCCATTTTTCTTGCCAACCTCAATGCCTTCTCCAATGAATCAGGTTCCCAAAGGTGAACCTCATGTTGTATGTTATCCTTTAAACTCCCTATGAACACATCAATCCTATGCTCCGTTGGAATATCTTTTACCCTTATATTTAGTTTTTGGAAGTCCTCAATGTGCTCCATCATTGAACCCTTTTGTTTGAGATTTATTGATTGGCTAAAAAAGGTGTTGCTTTTTGTATCCTCATAATGTGCTATCATTTCTTCCATAAAAAATTCCCAAGTGACAATTTTTTTATGAGATTAAAGGCCATCATTACCATACAAATTTATTGGGTTCCAAATATAAAGTTGCAATGCGTACCTTTTGTCTGTTTTGCACATTATGGAGATTGAAATATTGCTCCATCTATAGTATCCATGTTACGAGATCCTTGCCATCAAACTTCCTCATATAATCTTTGGAAGATGATGGGTCTTCAATCCAACATTATATTCTATGAAATCATGATTAGAATTTCTTTTGTTCTCATCATGAGTTTCCTTTTCTACTCTTTCGCCATTAGTAAGCATTTCTTGTAGCAACTTTGTCAAATCTATCTTCAAATCTTCCATGTTACCTTTAAGTTTTGCTTCTATCTTAGCTTCCATGCCATCCATCTTAGCTTCCATGCCATTCATCTTAGATTCCATGTCATTCATCTTAGCTTCCATGCCTTTCTTTAAACCATCCATCTTAGCTTCTGTTACTTTTTGTGAGAGTGAAATTTGTTGCACTTGGTCTCATAATTTTGATATATCATGTTGCATTTCTTCCTCTTCTTCATGAGTCATGCTAGAGCTTTTATGTTTCTTACTAGGTGTTTCAATTTTATTTCTTCTGGGCATCAATTAATGATAATTATGCTTCACTATGTCCTTTTAATTCCTTCAAACTAATTTTTCAAACCAAACTTATGAAAATTTTTAAAAGACTACACACCTTTTTTGGCTTTGTAGGAGCCCGATATTGAATCTATTGTATCTATGTAATTATGGATCTCTCAGGTTTTAAATTCAATCCTATGGTATCCCTCTGCGTCCTCGTTCCCACCCCACAAGTCTGATTAATATTGGATTCTCCAAGAAAGAGTTATGCCAAATCTCCCACGATGACATGATTATATACTAGTTTAGTAGATCTAACTTGTATTAAGTTCTGCGTGTCACTGTTTTGACCTTCGAATCTGAAACTGATACGTAGAAAACTACAATATGTCCTCTTTCTATATATTTTTACAAAATTTCAATCTAATGCTCAGAGAAAGTTATGATGATTTTCTCCAGGTCACCTTTTTGAGATTAATTCAAAAGCCTTCAAAAACCCTGACTTCCTTGGATCATATCTCCTAAAATATAGCGATACAAGATCTGAAATTCAGAACCGAGATTCATCGAGATTTCGGCTAAATTTTGTTTTAATTTAAGCTTTTCAAACGTCTTATAAAAAACGTTATAGATAAAATTCTGCGATGACTTATTTGGAGTAGCGAAACCCTAGAATTCAAAGCTCTGATACCAAATGTTAGGCAACCATCTCACAAAATAGAAGAAAAGATAGATCAACAACTTCAAAATCAGCCTCTTTGAGGGGGAAACCTCCTTTACATTAGACAAATTAATAATTCTTGGATGATACAAATGACAAAACCACCTTTCTATATATAAGAGGCTAAGGGGTCACAATATAATCAAGCTGACATAACAATAATAATATAAGGGCACAAAAATAACAAGGGATTTTATGGGGCATAATAATAAAAATATGGGGACAATAGGGGCACAACAATAACAATAAGGGTTAAAATGATTATAGTAATGGGGGAATCACTAGTATTATAGGGACCTAATAGTTTTGTTCATGCTCATTCAACTTCCTTTATTCATAAAAAATTACCTATCCTTCTTAGGACTCCACTGAGCCCTTCCTTGAAGCATCTATGCAAACCACAAAATCCTTTTCCAGGTCCATTATTATGGATATCGGTGCATGTGTGAGAATATGTTTTAATTTCTCAAAACTACCTGCACATTCTACTATCCATTGGAATTTAATTCCTTTTCTCTACATTGTTATGGTTAGATGCCTAATCTTGGAAAAATTCTAAATAAATCTTCAGTAATACTCGTCCAATCCCATGAAGGATCTAACTTTTGTCACATTCTAAGGAGTAGGCCACTTCATGATGGTTTTCTATTATAAGTAACTATTGATACTCCTAACTTGGAAAAATGTGTCCCAATTACTGGATTTGTAAATCACATTTGTTGAGCGTGGCATAAAGCTTGTGTTCTCTCAATAATTGCAATACTACTGCCAAATTTTCTTTGTGTTCCTTCTTGGTATTATAATAACCAAAATATCACTACAAATACCATTACATACTTGTCCAAGTATGGACTAACGACGTTGTTCATTTAGCACATAAATGTTGTTGGATAATTGATGAGTCCAAACGGAACCACCACAAATTCATAATTCTCGTACCTCTTTTTGAAGGTTTTATTTTGGATGTCTTCTCCCTTAATTCATACTTGATGATACTCATACCTTAAATATATATGTGAAAATACTGCAACTCCTCTCAATTGATCGAACAAGTCAACAATCATAGGAAAAGGATATGTTTTCTTGATGATGACTTTATTTAATTTCCTATAGTTGATGCATAGTCTCAATGTACCATCCTTCTTCTTCACGAATAGTACTGGAGCTCCCCGGGGTGATATGTTGGGTCTAATGTATCCCCTATTCAACATTTCCTTTAATTGCAATTTTAGTTCCACTAGCTTTGGTGTGTTCATGCAATAAGGAGCATTTGACACTAGTGTTGATTCCAACAATAATTTAATTGAGAAATCTATTTCCCTTCTTGGTCGTAAGCCTGGGATTTCCTCAGGAAACAAATCACTGAATTGTTTTAGTATAGGATATTCCTTCTTTCTATATTTGTTATCCTCTAGTTCTCTCATGACTTGGACAACATATAATTCACACCCTTTCTAGCCGCACTTCTTCATCTACAGCGTTGATATTTTCCTGAAAGTCATGGATTTATTTACTCCTTACAACATCACTCTCTCCCCTTCATCATTGAGACATTCCATCAATTTTTTTTAGAAATCAATATTGGTATTGTGGTCAGGGAGCCAATCCATGCCAACCAACATGTCATATGAACCCAATGGAAATATGTTTAAATCTATAAATTTTGGAATGTCGTTTATCATTGCGGGGCATGACTTCACCATTTCTTCAACTCGCATCTTAGTTCTCGTGGCCAAATGAAATAACCATGACTTTTCATGTGTTATCTTTTGTAATGCACACTTCTTTGCAACTTGTGTACATACATAGCTGAAATTAGAACTGGGTTCAATTAGAATTGAAATAGTTTGTTTGTTGACCATATCTTCCATCTCAATCGTTGATGCTTGGTGATCGACTTGCTTTTTTTCCAACGTAACATAAATTCATGGCACATTGTAAGACACATCTTGCATTATCTCCACCTCTTTCACATTGTACATCCTTGGGCTGCTCTATTGTCATTGTGGATAGTCTCTCTTCTGGTGGTTATTTCCACAAGTATAACACTTTATAGGTTCTTTGTCAACAATAATTGATTTCTACTAGGTATCTCCCTTGACCGGAGTGGTAAAATCCACATGCTTTCCCCCTTATTGGGGCCCCACAACTTTCTTTCCTTTTCCTTTAAAGATGGGCTTCTTGTTTGCTTTCTAATCAGTTTAAAACTCTACCTTATTCCTGGATTGTTCATAGCAGTACCTCATTTTCCTAATGGTATCCTCAAGGGTTTTTGTCTCTTCAAATTCTATTATGTCACTTAATTCCTATGGAAATCCACTGAGGTACCTCTATATTTTCATCTTCCCATCCTTTATGTAAGGAACACAACTTAATAGCCCCAAGAATTTGTTGGTGTATTCATTAGCTATCAATTACCCTAATTTGGGTTCAATAACTCTTTCACCTTCTTGTCATAGTACCTTTCAAATATTTACTTCTTCTAGAAACACCCCTCAAACCTTCTCCAAAAAAACTCCTCTCTAATGTTCTTAACATTTCTCAGGTATTCCCACTAATCTATTAGTTGTGCCTTTCAAGTTGAAAATGGCTACTCTTGTCTTCATATTCTCATAGTAATCATGTACTCTGAATTACTTCTTCATTCCTAGTAGCCATGCTACCACTTCCTCAACCTTCTTCACCTCTCCATCAAATATGGAAGGTTTTTCCTTCTTAAACTCTTTTGGAATTAAATATGTATCCTTCATTTTCCACTAGTAGTGCCTCTTAGTTCCAACACTATACCATTTCTCCTGACTACCTATTCTCCTCACTAGATTACATAGTGGAGTTTCACTCTCATTGTATCTTCACTTTCTTGTCTACGACTTTTCTTATATCTACTTCCTTTTGCACCATCGATCCTTAATTCATGCTTTCCAAGTCATAATGGAATCTGCCTGTACTTATGTGTTCCTAGGTAACTAGCACCTTGCTCATGTTATTTTTTTCTTTGCAAACCTGACAGAATCTACAGTATCGATACATTTACTTCTACCTGCTTCTCTTGATCTCTAACAATATTCCCATTGTCACCCTTGCAACTTCTCATCTTATCCCTTAAACTTCTAAGGGTGTCTCTCCAGTCAAGGGAGTCTTCATCTCTCCTCTTTCCTACTGACTCTTCCTCATGACCATGTTGACATCTATCAATGTTGTACTGCACCATTATGTTGCTCATCCTTTTATTTTATTTTTATTCCTTGGTGTCTTCTTATGTGTGGTTGCACACACATAACTATTAGTCAAACCAAAAAAATAACATATTTACCCATCACCTTGGCCGGTCTACAATGAGCATGCTAATGTGAGGCTATCTGAAACATCAAGACTCAAGTTAGTATGTTAGTTACAAAATATATAACAACTCAAAATTTGATATTCCTATCATTTCACAATTTTGATATCAACATACATATGCATACAACATATACCCATCAAACAAATTATGCAATCAACACACGTTTTCACACAACAAATAAGAATCCTCTTAAATAACACAGTTTGGAATTCCACGCTGTAACATAGATAATCTTATTTTCCAATGGTCTAGTATTGAAATCTTGCTCTAATGCCATCCACTATGTAACAGATTTGTAAATATTTATCCTCATAGGCCCATAGTCTGAGTGTTAAACATGGGTGCTCTGATACCACCCTGTAATGCTCCATCCCACGCCCTTGGTCTTCCCACGTTAATAGGAGGTGTTAATTTTAATTAACCAATCTCTAAGGTCTTAGAATGGAAATGGGGTTACAAACGTTCCTTCCTTCCCAAAGTTAGTGGAATCAACTTTGGATAATTGTTATGTATCTAGATCAAAATATCACAAAAACATAATAAAATATAGATCAACGACTAGATAATAAGCCACTCCAGGGGGGAACCTCCATTTAAATCACATAAATAAACAATTCTTGGATGATTCAAATGAAAAGACCTCCTTGGTAATGTTGGGTTGTGTTATATTCTTTCCATGTAGTTAACAGGGGGTCTGAAGGGCACCTGTAACCCCACTTTATGGGGTTTGGGGCAGTGCCCCGGAAAATTTTGGTTTTGGACCCTATGTTAGGTTGGGCGGACCCACCTATGGTTTTGTGCATGATTTTCACACATGTTTTTTTTGGACGCGATGGTTTTTCGGTCCATGGTATTGGAAGCGACGGTTTTCGGTCCATGGTATTGGATGCTTCGGCATGTATAAATATGTATTGTAACATTGAAAGGAAAATAATGCAAAATCAAGCTAGTAGTCCCGTTTTGGGATCAAGGGGAAAATATCTGTGTATATGTGTTTTATGTGTTCTGCTCTCACATTATTTATTTTCTGTGTTTTATAATTCATATGCAGGTAATTTCTGTACGGGGTTAAAACCTACATTTGGAATCAGAGTAGATTTGGCTTCAAGGGGACGCCTTTATTGCTAAGGGGTTTCGCTCGGGCCTATGGTAGACCCTATTAAGTGGGAGATCTACGAGATCAATTCTGGTGGTGAAAGAAGATGGCGAGCAGTGGAAAGATAGAGATCGAGAAATTTAATAGTCAGAGTTTTGAGTTGTGGAAACTCAAGATGGAGGATCTGTTGGTGGATAAAGATCAGTGGATCATGGTAGATCTAGGTACTAAACCAACAGGAGTGTTTGATGAAGAATGGAAGAAGTTGGATCAAAAGGCAAAGAGCACAATACGATTGTGTGTCTCAAATTCAGTATTGTTGAATGTATCAAGGGAAGCTATGGCGAAGGCTTTGTGGGACAAGTTAGGGACTTTGTACCAATCTAAGTCTCTGGTGAATAAACTATTCCTGCGGAAAAAGCTGTATAACCTGAGGATGAAAGATGGAGACTCGGTGACAGAGCATCTGAACGTATTTAATACTGTGGTAAGTCAGTTAGCATCTGTTGATATTAAAATTTCAGATGAAGATAAGTGCATCAGTTTGTTGTGTTCTCTACCAGATTCGTGGGATAGTCTGGTTATTGCAATAGGTAGAAATGCAACTACCTTGCAGTTTGATGAAATAGTCTCAGCCTTGCTGACGGAGGAGATGAGATGGAAAAATATGGAGAGCCAGAATGGTGATTCCTTGTCTGTACAAGGACGGTCCCAGAACAGAAACAAAAATAAGTCATCGAGTGGGAGATCTAAATCTCCAGGAAAACCTGTAAAGGTGGTGTTATGGAAATGTGGAAAGGAAGGCCACTTTAAAAGGGACTATAAATCTAAAATTCCTGACAAAGGAAAGGGATCTGATGAGGCTCCTTCTACAGAGGCAAAAACCACCTCAGATGAAAGTGGGGATGTGTACCTGGCTTCTTCAAGTACACATGTAGATCATGAGGCATGGTTGATTGACTCAGGTGCATCCTTTCACTTCACTCCCCATAGAGAGTGGTTCTACGAGTATGAGAAATATGATGGTGGTGATGTCTTCTTGGGGGATGACAGGAAGGCTAGAATCATTGGTCAGGGAAAAATAAAGTTGAAGTTGCAAGGTGGAAGGGTTAGAACACTTCCGAGTGTCCTACATATTCCTACATTGGCCAGAAATCTGATTTCTGTAAGCAAGTTGGATGATGCAGGTGTAAAAACAGTGTTTGAGAAGGATACCTGCAAGATGGTTCGGGGAGCACTGGTATTGATGCGGGGAGTTCGGATTGGAACTCTGTACAAGCTGCAAGGTAGCACTGTTATTGATGGGTGCAATAGTTCTATGGTTCCTGAAAGTGGAGTAGAAAATCTAGTGCCATGGTTGATGAAATGGCATCTTTGAAAAAAATGAGGCTTGGGATCTGGTGGAGTTTCCAACTGGAAGGAAACCCATTGGCAGCAAATGGGTGTTCAAAAAGAAGACAAATGCAGAAGGAAAATTGGAGAAATACAAAGCTCGGTTGGTAGAAAAAGGTTATTCCCAGGTGCCAGGAATTTATTTTGGCGATATTTTTTCTCCTGTTGCCAAGGTAACTTCTATTAGATTACTTTTATCTGTTGTTGTTGCTTTTGATTTTGAGGTAGAATAGATGGATGTAAAGACAACATTTCTTCATGGGGATCTGGAACAGGAAATCTACATGAAGCAACCTGAAGGCTTTGTGATGAAGGGTAAGAAAGAACTGGTATGCAAGTTAAAGAAGTCTCTGTATGGGTTAAAAAAGTCACCAAGGATGTGGTATCAGAAATTTGATACATTTATATGGGGACTTGGCTTCACTAGAAGCAAAGCAGATCACTGTGTGTATTTTAAATTAATTGGTAACCGTGTTATTTATCTGGTCTTGTATGTGGATGATCTGTTGCTGGTTGGAAATGACAAAGAAATTATCCAAGATTTGAAGACCCAATTGTCCTCCAAATTCGACATGAAAGATCTTGGTGCTGCAAACTATATTTTGGGCATGGAAATTAAAAGAGATTGGGCAAAGAGGAAGCTCTGGTTAAACCAGAGGAAGTATGTCGAGAGAACACTGCAGAGGTTTAATATGTAGGATAGTAAACCAGTGAAGGTTCCTATTCCTGTAGGTGTGAGGTTATCTGTCGAACAATGTCCCAAGACACGAGAAGAGGAAGAGGACATGTCCCGTGTTCCATATGCAAGTGCAGTCAGTAGCCTAATGTATGCAATGGTCTGTACTAGACCAGACATTGCACATGCAGTGGGAGTATTGAGCAGGTTTATGTCAAAACCAGGGAAGGAGCATTGGGCAGCAGTGAAGCGGGTTTTCAGGTATTTGCGTGGCACTAGTGATTATGGTTTGTGCTACCAAGGAAGACCAGGATTGGACAGAGTGTTGGATATTCGTGGCTTTTTTGATGCAAACTGGGCTGGAGATCTGGTTCAGAGAAGATCTACAAGTGGGTATGTGTTTAACCTATTTGGAGGTGTAGTCAGTTGGATGAGTAAGAAACAATTTGTAGTGGCACTATCAACTATAGAGGCAGAATACATGGCAGCCACTCATGCAAGCAAGGAAGCAGTTTGGTTGCAGAGATTGTGTTCAAGTATGGGGTTAGTATAGGAAGCTATAAGGATAGACTGTGACAGCCAAAGTGCAATTTTCTTGGCAAAGAACCCTTCATATCATTCAAAGACAAAGCACATTGATGTTCAGTATCACTTTGTGAGGGATATGATAGAAGACAAAAAGGTGTTGCTGGTAAAGGTGGACACTTTGAAGAATATTGTAGATGCATTGACAAAATCTGTGAGCTCTGAGAAGTTCTCTTGGTGTAGAGAGACAATGGGCGTTTCAGGGCTAGGAAAATTACTAAGCTCTCTTGTGGCCCCCTGTGGAAAGAAAACAACAAGTGGGAGAACGTTGGGTTGTGTTATATTCTTTCCACGTAGTTAACAGGGGGTTTGAAGGGCACTCGTAACCCCACTTTATGGGGTCCGAGGCAGCGCCCCGGAAAATTTTGCTTTTGGACCCTATGTTAGGTTGGGTGGACCCACCTATGGTTTTGTGCATGATTTTCACACATGTTTTTTTTGGACGCGATGGTTTTTTGGTCCATGGTATTGGACGCAATGGTTTTCGGTCCATGGTATTGGATGCTTCGGCATGTATAAATATGTATTGTAACATTGAAAGGAAAATAATGAAAAATCAAGCTAGTAATCTTCCGCTACTTGAACCTTAAAATTCTCACTTAGAGATGATCTGATAGATAGTAGATGATATCCATAAAGTGCCATAAATGGGGTCATTTTTGTTGCAACATAGAAGGAAGTGTTATACCACCACTCTGCCAGAGGTAACCACTTGACCCATTCTGTTTGTTTATTAGATACAAAGCAACGGATATATCCTTTCAAATGTTTGTTCACTATCTCATTTTTCCCATCAAATTGAGGATGATAAGATGTGCTATGAGCTAATTAAGTACCAACACAAGAAAATATTTTTGTCCAAAATTTCCAGTGAAAATGGGATCTCTGTCACTTACAATAATCTTTGTGTTTCCATGTATTTTTTTAACTATTTCCACAAATGAAATATTGACTATCCTGGATTTGAAAGGATGAGAAAATGTGAAAAAGTGTGCATACTTGGTAAGTATATGAACTACCACCATGATGAAGATATTTCCTTTGGACTTGGGTAGAAATGTGATAAAATCCATTGGGACCTCCTCCCAACACTGACTTCGAAATCTTAATGTTTGTAAATACCTAGGGTCTTAATTGTCTCGACTTTATTTTTTTGGAAAACCAAACATTCTGCCACAAAAGTTTGAATATTATATTTAAGGCCATCCCAAAAAAAAATCCTTCTTGAACCTATGATATTTTTTATTTTAAAATCTTGAGTGCCCTCTAATAGAGGTGTGCAATTCTAAGAGAACATTTTGTTTGAGTTGTGATTTCTAACATAGATATAAGTGATCTTTATACCACAGTGTATCATTTTTCCAAATAAATGTATCATATGCGTTAGGATCTTGCTGCAACTTTCTAATGAGTTTCAACACCTCTTTGTGACTCTTCCATTCATCCTTTGCTTTAATTAACCAATCGGGTTGGATAACAGAAATGAAATGGAGCAATGCCTCCACATCCTCATCCCTTCTTGAGACTGCATCCACAACAAAATTTTGCTTCCCTTTTTTGTAGATGATTTCAAAGTCATAACCCAACATTTTTGTGGCCCATTTTGCTACTCTTTTTAGGATAATATTTTTTCCAAGAATTATTTAATACTATCATGATCTCTTTTTACCTTGAAGTGTCTTCCCATTAGGTAAAGGCACCATTGCTTCAAGGAATGTAGTACAACCAACATTTCCTTCTCACAAATAGGTTTTTGTAAATATTTTTCCTTGATTGGATGACTTTCAAAAGAAATGGGCCTTCATTTTTGCATTAAAACAACACCAATGCCATTTCTTGAGGCATCACATTCCACAATAAATGTTTTTGTGAATTCAGTGTAGCTAATACTAAAGATCAACACATTGCCTCTTTAAGATGTCCAAAGTCCTTAGTTTCTTCTGGAGTCCAAAAAAATGCATCTTCCTTTAGTAATGTTGTTAGAGGTGTTGTCATTTTCCCATAATTTTTAACAAACTTGCGATAATACCTTGTCAATCCAAGAAATCCTCAAAGATGCCTTAAGGTTGTGAGAATCTTCATTATGTGATGGCTTTAATTTTGTTATACCTTAACACCCTCATGAGATACAATATGACTCAAATATTCCACTTCATGTACCCCAAAGAAATATTTGGATGGATTTGCATACAATTGTTTCTCCTCTAATAGTTTGAGCACCCTGTCAACATGTTGAACATTATCTTTCCAAGACTTGTTATAGATTAGTACATCATCAAAAAATACTAACACAAATTTTCTAAGCAAGGGTTTGAAAGTGGAATTTATCAAACCTTGAAATGTGGAAGGTGCATTAGTAAGACCAAAAGGAAAGACCGAAAATTCATAATGAACTTCATTAGGTATGAATGCTATTTTTGGAATGTCTTATGTCTTCATTCTAATTGGATGATATCCTAAATGAATATCTAGCTTGGTGAAGTAAATTGCTCCATGTAGTTCATCCAACAATTCATCAATGATAGGAATAGGAAATTTATATTTAATAGTAAGCTTGTTGAACTCTCTATAATCCAGATACATACTCCATGATCCATCCTTCTTGTGCACCAATACTACTAGAGAAGAGAAAGAACTTTGGCTAGGTTGACTTATACCTGCCTCTAGCATTTCTGCAACCATACATTCAATTTCATTTATCTAGGCATAAGGATATTTGTAAGGTATGAAGTTTGGAGGAACACTTCCTGGAATCAAGTGAATATAATGATCATGGTCATGAATAGGTGTGATACCTTTGGGAGTATAAAATACCTTGGAATGGTTGTCAAGGACACTTTGGAGATTTGGAGAAATGGATGAATTAGATGTTTTAACATCTAGTGAGCATAATTGTGCAATTACCCCTCATTGTTACTTCTTCAAAAGCTTTTTCATGCAATTAGAGTTGATTATCTTCCCATATTTCCCTGTGATAGCCCTTAATTCAATTTCCTTTCCTTCCTAGAAAAATTTCTTGAAAATCAAAAGTTATCGGTCGCAAAGGTTTTAACCATTGGATTCCTAATATAACATCAACACCACCCATTGGAATGGAAATCATTGGACTATTCAATACATATTCCCCCATGGTTAGATTGATATTATGGCACTTCCCTGAGCAATGTATAATTCTCCCATCTGCAACCATCACTTGACACTCTAGTGTTAGATATAGAAAGCAATTCAAATCCTTGGCTATATTACAATGGATAAAATTTTGGGCACTACCTGAATCAATCAACATTATTACCTTTTTCTTCATGAGATTTTGAGGGGTGGTAATTCCCACCAATGCATCAGAAGATATGGTTGGATTCATTTTTTCTTTTACAACCACTAGGGTTGTTTCCTAGTGTATATCTTGTTCTTTTGATGTTTCTTGTTCTTTTTCTTCCTCCTCTTCACAGTCTATGTAAAATAATTTCTTCTCAACACACTTATGACCTTTAGTGTATTTTTTATCACAACTATAGCAAATCCATTTTTCTCTTTTTTCCTCCAGTTTTTAATGTGTCTACCTTGTAGGTTGTAGGAGGGTAGGAGAAGCAACACTTCCATCTTTATAGTTGTGAGTGGTAGACCTCCTTGTTGCCATAATTTTTCTTTCAAATTTTCTTGCCACCCTGAATGCATTCTCCAATGACTTAGGTTCCCAAAGGCAAACCTCATATTGGATGTTATCCTTTAAAGTCCCTATGAAGACATCAATTAGATGCTCCTCTAGAATATCAGTTACCTTGATATTAAATCTTTGGAAGTCCTCGTTGTTCTCCCCAAATGAACCCTTTTGTTTGAGATTTATTAATTGAGTAAAGAAGGTATTGCTCTTTGTATTCTCATTATGTGCCATCAATTCCTTCATAAAAATTGTCCAAATGACAAGTGATTTATGAGAATAAAGCCATCGATACCACACAAACTAATTAGGTTCTAAATATAAAGATGCAATGTGTACCTTTTGTGTGTGTTACACATCGTGTATATCAAAGAACTGCTCCATATGTAGTATCCATGTTACCAGATCCTTGCCATCAAACTTCCTCATATCGATCTTTGGAATATGATTGGTCTTTAACCCAAAGTTAGAGTCTCTAAACTTATAATTCACATTCCTTTTGTTCTCATCATGAGTTTCATGGAATACCTTATGACCATTAGGAAGCATTTATTGTAGCAACTTTGTCAAACCTTCCTTCAAAACTTCGATTTCCGGTTTTAAACCATCCATCAAACTTTGATTTCTTCTTTTAAACCATCATTAAAACCTTCCATTTTTTATTCTAAACCATCCATGTTAGCTTCTAATTCATTTATTGTTTCTCTTTATGATAGTGAAAATTGTTGCACTTGTTGCCGTAATTTTGATATATCATGTTGCATTTCTTCCTCTTCATGTGTCATTGTAGAGCTTTCTAAGGGCTTAACAAGCGTAGCATTTTTTTGTTTAGGAGGTAGTTTGGAACTAATTAATGATATCTATGCTTCACTATTCCCTTTGAATCACTTCAAACTGATTTTTCAAACATAAATTATGCAAATTTACAAATACACACGTTTTAAGAGCTTGATTTTGAGCTTGTTGATATGGCTAACATTGAAAATGCCATATCTCTGTGATTTTGGCATCCCAAGGTTTGAAATTGTGTCCTAAAGTATCACTCCGTGTCTTCTTTCCAGCCTCACCAGTTATACCAAGATTGGATTATTCAAAATAAAGTTATGTCAAATCCCCACATTGACCTAATTATCAACTGGTTCCAAGGAAAATTTTAAGGATGGAAGTTTATCTTAAAGTTTAGAAACCTTGGCGAATCTTACTAGTCTCTAATAGACAAATTATAAAATGTTTGATGATATTTTTGTAAAAATATCAAGATTTTTTATTACATTATATTAATCTATATAAGATCTTGGCGATTTTTAAGGTAAAATAATTTTATACTATAAAACTTGGGCAAATTATTTTTAGAAAAAATGGAAATTGGCGAATCTTTTTTTAGAAGAAGTATAGAAAATTAGCCCACCTATGAATATTAGCCCCTAAAATTTTCCCTAACTAGTTTAGTACAGAATACTTGTACAGGATGCCACATGTCACTATTTTATCCTTCAGCCCTAAAGCTCATACCTGAAAAACTACATTATGTTTGATTTAAGTGTCTTCTTATGAAATTCAAATCCAATGCTTGAAGAGAAACTTATGATGATTTTCCTAGGGACATATGTTTGACTAAATTTTGGAGCATATAAAAACCCTAACTTATTTGGAAAATATCCCCAAAAATATAGCGAAAAATGGTATGAAATTGTAGCCATATGTTCATCAAGATTTCGCCTCCACATGGTAACAATTTCAGGGTTTGAATATTCACAATTTTTTATTATATTGAAGTAGAAAAACCCTAGGATTAAGAGCTATGATACTAAATGTTATGTACCCAGATAAAAAAAAATGCAGAAACATAAGAAAATATAGATCAACAACTAGATAAGAAGCCTCTTCGAGGGGTCAACCTCCCTTTACATCACATAAATGAACAATTCTTGGATGATTCTAATGACAAGACCTCCTCGGTATATATAGGATTCTAAAGGGTTAAAATATAGTTAGGGCATACATAACAATAATAATGTAAGGAAACAATAATAACAATAGTGGGATTCTATGGGGCACATAATAACAATATAGGGGATACACTAGTATTATAGGGACCTAACAATAACACCATCACTTCATCTCTTCAATAACTTCCTAACGATATAAACCTTGCCTAAATATGACTCCTGATTGAAAGTTATACCCTCCTAAATATTGACCAATTAGGTAGTGCCACATGGCACCCTACTTAGCTAATGGACCAACCACCTCATGGTTTAAACCTTTAGTCCAAGTTAATAGCAGAACCCCTTACCTCTCTGACGATTAACAAGATCTACTCCTAATGCTTTCCACATTTGTTAACGGTCATTACCTTCATCGTGGCTTGTGTTAATCACGCCCCCAACCAAGGATGAGTCAACTTTACTCGATGATAGACGTGAGGCGTGGACAGAAAATTTCCTATCATAAAATGCCAATATTTGACCCTGCGCTCTATATTACCCATGCCAAGAGACAAGAAGAAACCTCATGAATCTTCTAGTAGGCATAATCAAGGGTGACAAGGCATATCACGTGGCACCACCTGGTATCCATGTGTTCATGTAAATTCCTCATCATCTGACTCGAAGACACCCTGCCTCCTAAAAATCCTATTGGTGTCACACTATCGTTAGGGTTATGTCACCCTGTCATGTGGCATCGTATACCAGTGACACATATCATCCAAAAACTAGTCACATAGACCTCCAAAGGGGATGATTCTTCCTATCATGTGTCATGCTAGAAACATGTCATATCATAAACCTTACCAAATCATCCTACCTACGTGGTGTCCATGTAGTTATTCCTAACCTTCATGGTGTTTTCCAACTCATCTTGTCTAGGGTCCCAGAGAGTCGAGCCCTTTTGTGAAATTCCATGATTTCTCATTTATAAACAAATGGGACTTCTATCATGCTCTCTATCAACCATACTTGGGTCAAAAATGGTTCAGTTGATCCCAATGCAAATGAATGGTACAACATGAAGTTTCTAGTTGTCTGATGCTAACCCTTGGTGTTGTGATTTCTGTCCACCATGCCCATTCCAAAGGGTTATGACCTAGCAACTAGGCACGACGCATATTGAGGATTAATCCATCATATTACTGATAAACCCATCATTATGATAATCACATGATTAATGCTTAATACAAAGTCTCTAACCCGCATACAAGCTTACTTTCTGCAATGCTCAAGATTAGAACCTTAAGGGTTCAAATACTTTTCTTAAACCTTCCTCTAAGACCTAGCAGTAAAATTGAACACCAGATCTCAGTAAGGATAAAATCCCTTATCTCCATACGGATTTTTTAAGGCATTATACACATCTTGAATATATGTAATAAAAACATCAACATGCATACTAACCGACATCCAAGAAAGCCTAACCATGAATATTAATGATCTATAATTTTATGCACAATGGCATCATATTAACCACAAAGTGGAACTCGGACATACTACATTAGATCTATTGGTAAAACATATATTGTAGAATAAATATATTCAACATTCTTAATTAGAAAATAATCATGGTCATGCTAACTAATGGAATTCCACACATTGTAACAATTAACCATGCATAACAAGAATTCATTCAATTCATGTAAACAACTTTGTAACTCAGTAAGGTATCAATAAGCATAGAGGCCTCCCAACCCATTATAACCATGAGGACATATAAATAACATCTCATTATAGCCAATCATAAACATCACATTCCTTCATAAAAATTGTTTTTACATGCATTTCCATCATACATAACAATATCATTTACTATTCACAATGAAACATATGCACAGGTGAATATACTTATCCAGATAACTTAGATGATTGCAAATTAAGGGAGGGACTTCAACTCTCCACCCAACCATATGCCAGCTACACTACAACCTTTATTACAACTAAAAACCCCTGAGCTAGATTTAGAGACTAAGGTGTCAAGTGCTCTAGGGAATTCACACCAATCCAAGTCAACCAGATCACATGGGAATCCAGAGCACACATTGCCTCCTCCTGATACTCAGGAGTCCAAAGCACACAGTGTCTTCACCTAATCAAACGCTTCAAGGGAGAGTTGTGGCATAGTGAAATGGACCATGGGGTACTCAAGGAGACAGGTGTTCTAGATGTGAGCATGAACCATGATGGTGTCAAATGTAGAACACCTTCTACTCTAAGAGAAAGTGTTGGTTGATGTAGCTCAAACAGGTGTTATAGCCTCAGGTGGTGTCAATGAGGCTATGAACACAAGAGAAAAAAAATATCGCCAAGCCCAAGATATAATTTTGAATGGAAATGTCTTAATTAAATTAATTAATTAAGTAGTTTTTAATTATTTTCCTAAGTTTTAAATTTGGGAAATAGATGAATTAATTGGTAATAATTGAGACATGGTTGGTTTTCCTCTAGAGTATTCTAAAAAACATTTTAAGTGATCTTAGCCATTAATTAGATCATTTCAGATATAGATATTGTTGTTGATTTCTCAACACGAGCTTATAAAGGAAATTGATGGGCAATATTGGAGATCATTCATTGCAAAGAAGAGAGTGCATTCATAGCTAGGAGTTTGACACGAATGAGCGTTTCAGCAGCAGTTGAAGCAGTGCATATTTCTAGAGGAATATTATAAAATAATAGTGGAAATAATAAAATAGTATTAGATTACATCATCAAATTTTAAAGGGAAAAAAGAAAAACCTACTTTTCTACTCGTATTTTCAACTTATCTCACTATGGTTTTACTCAAATTTTGAGCGTAAGCACTCGTTGGATGTAGAATTTAATTCCTCATCCAATATGTACCCATGTTGCATACTTTTAATAGACCTTGCTACACGTAAAATGAGAAATGCATGAAAAAATGTTAATGCAATCATGTTTTTTATGTATTTCTCATTTTTCATGTAGTAGGGCCCATCAAAAGTATGGAACATGTTTACTCCTTGGATGAGGAATTAAATTTTTCATCAGACAAGTGCTTCCGCTCGAAATGTGAGTAAAATCGTAGGGAGATAATTTGAAAATACGAATTGAAAAAGTAGTTTTTTTATTGTTTTATTTTTTAATCTTTTTACTTTTTTACACCAAAAATGGTGAATCATCCCCCATGGTTGGCATCATCATCTTGAATCCTATTGGTTCTTATAAAGTTGATTTTGGTTGTACATTTATATTTTGAGGCCCATTTTTTGCCTCTAATTTTCTCTAATGAAACTCTTCTAGGATAAAAATATGAATTGGAAAATGATCGTAAGAGAGAAACTCAGAAGCACCAGACAAAATAAGGGAGAAAATGTTGTTATTTATCTCACCCGCATCAAGACAATCAGATATGAGCTAGCAATCCTTGGAGAGAATTTCAAGGATGAAGAGCTTGTGAGAACAACCCTGAATGGGTTTCAGAAGCAGTGGGATGTTTTCATGCAAGTGGTTAGTGGAAGATCTAATTTTCCTAGTTGGGAATGCTTGTGGAATGACTTCACATAGGAGGAGCTTCAATTAAACCTTATGAAAGGAAACAAAGATACTATCAATAGTTCAAAGCATAAGGGAGATGACAGTGAGAATGTTTCTATTATGAGCAAGGGAAAAGTGAAGAAGGGATCCATCAAAAGGTCCAACTCCAAGGAGGAAAATAAGGAGGACATGTCAAAGATCAAGTGTTATGGTTGTCACGAGTTTGGCCATTACTACAGTAGTTTCCCACACAAGAAGAAAGGTGACAAGAAGGGTGAGAAGAAGACATCAGTGGTCGTAGATGATATATCTAGACAGATGGAGGATGAGTTTGCACTCATTGCTTGCAGCAATTGTCTGTGAGAGTTGTGGCATAGTAAAATAGGCCATGGGGTATTCAAGGTGAAAGGTGTTCCATATGTGAGAAAAGACCATGATGGTGTTGAACGTAGAACACCTTCCACGCTAAGAGGGAGTGTTAGTTGATGTAGCTCGGACAAGTGTTCTGGCCTTAGGTGGTTTCAATGAGGCTAAGAACACAAGAGCATAAAATCTATCCATGCCCAAGTTATTATTTTAAATGGAAATGAATTTAATTAAATTAGTTAATCATTTTTTATTTATTTTCCTAAGTTTTAATTTATCAATATTTCCAGTTATAGAGCGAATTGCAGGAAATCAGTGCAAATTTCCAGAAAGTGCATGTCAGGTTGTAAAGAGACAGTGTAAGCCTTTTACTAGTCAAATCAACATGTGGAGATGAAAAAATATTTTTCCAGAGCTTTGTTGTGGTTGGGAAAGCAGTTGTAATATTTATCAATTGCATAATTTGCTAAAGATTAATAATAAAACCCTTAGATCTGAAGAATCGGTTTTCCCTCTGGGGTTTTTCCAAGGACGTTTTGTCTAAAAATATTGTGTCCATTTTGTTATTTGTTTTCTATCAGAGTTTTCGTAGTTTATTTTTTTGAATATTACAATCATGTTTTATTCAAAATTTGAAGTAAAATAATTTTGATTAGAATTAAATAAGTTGGATAATTATTGATTGATTGCAACAAGTGATAGTTTTATCAATTTTTCACAGCAATGTCATCCTACGTTCAATGTGGCAATGGTAGCCGAGGGGAGTAGGAGGGTTTACTCGCTCGTTTATATGTAGAAGATTTTGTTTGAGCTTATGCTAAATAGACTCTAGAGATGGTTCATAAGGAGTTACAACAAATGAAGGTGACTATGGCAATGGATTGCGCTTGCACTTCTTAATCAGAGGTCATGGTTGATATTTTGGATTGGGTTCCAGACCCGGCGCACACCCAAGAAAGACGAAACCAACGCCTCCCTACTATTAATCTTATTGGAAGTCAAAAATGTTGTTGGGGAAGGTTAACATTGATAAAATTGAAACTAAAGAGGAGATATTGTTCATGTTGAAAAAAGCAGTACTGAACTAGAAGGAGATGAGGCTTCACCTCACACATATTGAAGAACAATTTCCTCATGGCCTTTATCCAAGTGGTTGTAGTAAGGAGCACCCCAACCCAATTGAGGTGGATGCCACAGATTCTCCTTAGTTTTCATGCCTTTGTTTGCTAAGTTGTGTTGGTTCCATAATCTACTTAGGCATAAATGTTATGCTCAGAAAAGTCTGCTTATCAGGCTTTCTATAGAGTTTCCTATGCTCTTCTTTTCTATTGTATACTGCATGCAACTCTGTTAGTTATTGACTCTTGGTTTCAAATTCAAAATTTATTTTGAAATAGATTTATTGGTATTTTGTCAATGGTCTAATTTCCCTAGCAAACTATTGACAAGCAAGGCTTGGACATTATATTTTCATGATATAATAGAAAGTTCGCTTACATAAATATTGTAAATTGTTAAAAAATAATCAATTAAGAAAATAAAATATCATGTACTTCCACTTTTAAATTTAGAGTCAATTTTATGTTTTTTATTTTCAATGGTACTAGTTGTTAAGACTATAATGTTATATTTGGAAAAAAAAAAGAGATAAACAAACTTAAAAAACACTTTAAAAACAAACATTTGGAAAAAATTGTAATCTTAAAAAAATGCTTAAAAATTCAATCTTTAGAAAAAATAAAATATTCATACTTTATACATTAAAAAATTAAATAACAAAAATTGTACCAACCACTCTCAAACAAAAATTTGTGACCGATAATACTATTTTTGAAAATTAGCATAAAAAAATTTATCCCCAATAACATTATTTTTGAAAAGTAGCATAAAAATTAATATTAAACGTATCTCTACAGAAACGAAATCTCAACAATGTTCTCATTAAATTGATAATTTTATTGAAAATAAGTAATAAGTAATTTTAAAGAAAGATATACCCTTTTTTTTTTTTTAAGAAAGCATGATTGAGTCACATTTTTTGGAAAGCTCCAAAGAGTTCGAAAGGTCCATTAAAAAATGGCAACAGGTAAGAATGCCCATAAGACTTACGGGTTTTTGCAAGGCACACAAATGAGATAAAAGCAAGTTTATTTTTAAACTTCTAAGAAATCCTTTTCACGTTTTCCTTAAGAGTGTCCACGAAAATTCTGGTTTAATGTTTTGGAGAAATGTTGAAAAGGGTTGTATCATGTTTTCTTCAAAGTTCTAATACTCATATTTTTCAAAAGCTTTAATATTTATATTTTTACACTGGTTTATGGTATGGTAGGTTATATGGTTGTTATTTTACCATTAAAAATGTTTTGATTTTCAATTAGTTCTAAAAATAAAAAAAATTGCAAAAAAATAATTATCAAATTTAATATTTCAAAAATAAAAGATAATATTTGAAATTAAATTTTTATTTTTTTTATTAGTTTATATACATTAAATGACTAATTTTATAGGTTACAAATAGAATTTATATATATATATATAGATGTGTCAGCAAGTGTCATAATAATACACACATCAAATCTCAATATTTATGAAAAACAATACATATATCCAATCTTAATATCTATGAAAATTTCATTATTTATAAAAATTAAAATAAAAATAAAAAATTTATGTCACCAAGTGTCATAATAGTACACACATCAAAATAGGTCTAGAGTATGCCCTAAAACTATTTCAGCTTGGCTAAGAGCCATTTTTCCTCAGATGTAAGGAAACAGGTTAACGACCCAAGACCCAGAGGCATCCTGCCCCCATACAGACCACCAACGGGTTATTTCAGGTGGCGTGGTTTTCTTTGATTAACGATGATGAGACAGCGTGCATTCGCAGTTAGCAGTTAGAGATGGTTGTTCTCACTGTTGGTTTGAGAATTGAGTTATGATAGGTTTTCCCACCTATGAAAAAAAATAAACATCAAATTTCAATGTTTATGAAAAGTAGTACACACATCAAATCTCAATATTTATGAAAATTTCATTTCTAATTAAGTGTGTTAAACTCGTGTTTGGCTTTTAGTTACTGTGTAACTTTTAAAAATAATTTAGAAAAGTTTGTTTAAGATTTTGAAAATTTTTAACAATCACATTTTATTTTATGATATTCTTTTTTAGTAGTTTAATATATATATATATGTGTTGTGCGCGCGCGTGTGTGTATTTAGTTACTTTATATATAGATTCACTTTTTATATATAATATTAACATATATAATCTATTTAATATAAGAAAAACATCTAAAATTATTATGTCACTATTTAAATAAAATATTCCTAAGTTATAATGGGAAATCTTTAACAAAATCTTTTTTAAGTCTTTCTACTAGGACTTCCATACTATTGCAACAACTACAAAAATCCCAACAAACACATTTGTGATTTTTTATCACTTCCTATATCAATATAAAGATATTTTTGAAAATGCAATATAAGTTATTTCTCTAAACTCTTGTTGCATTTGAATCTCTTCCTACATTAATACAAATTCTTTAAATAAATGATCAACATTTGAGTTGATATATATATATATACACACACACATAGTTTTTTTATCTTCATAAATTGATTTCTAATTGGCACTGATATTATAGTCTTACCGGGTGTGTACAAGCCAAAGATGGGGAAATACAAATTGAAGCACTTTGAAGGAGCTCGCAGGCGAAAAACATGGCGGACCCTAACTAGGGTTTGACACAGGGCCCCCCTCCCATGGCGACCTGCACCTGGTGCTCCTGGGTAACGACAGCACTGACGGCCTGTTCATTGACTGCGATTTTGGGATTCACGGAGGCTTTTGTCTTATTCTGCGGTCCCCTCCCGGTTCCGGTGGCGCACTAACCCTCCTTTCTTTCCGCTGACGGTTTCCGGATCGATTCCTGTACCGGCTCTCCCTGCACCGACACACAGAATGGGCGATGAAGACCTGGTCGATTATGAAGCGGACCCCACGCCTCACCAGGAAATATGGGCACACTCTAATAGACCCCTTATGATACCGCGGAGCGTCGCTCTGGGTTATGAGACAGGTGTGACTTCACAGCAGAGGCATTTGCCGGTATCAGGGCAGAACAAGGCCACTGACTTCAATCCTGCGGACGCCTCACCTCTTGTGTGCCCACCCCTTTCCCCTACGACGTTACAGCTTCTGGGTACTAGCTTCCTGAACTCGCCTACTCTGGACGCTCCGTTACAGTTTAATAACCGCTCTGCATTACCTCCGCCTCCTCCGCCCCCGCCTCCATCTAGCTCACATTCTCCCTCAGTTTCCTTTATGCCGCAGGCCCAACGACACCCCCACCACTCCTCCCCTCTTTTCCCTCCGGGCACTAGCTCCTCGCTCCCCGATACGCTCGGGATGTTTCGCTACTACACCAATTCCGGTCCGCTCCACGGGCTCTGCTCAACACAGTTCATCTGATCCCTGTCACAAACTTATGAAGGAGACCCCCATCGGCAAGCGTTCTGAAAAGGTGACGAAAGGCAGATGTATGCGGGACATTGACTCGAACTTCAGCGTTTTTTTTGGGCCAGAAGCTCCACTGCCGGATGTGATGGCTGCTTCGCACAAGGTATTGGTTGGCAGGGTTCGAGGACGCACCTACAACGCGAAGCGACTAAAGGCTTGGGTGGAGGAAATATGGGGTACGCTACTTAAAGAATTACCAGAGGTAATGGTTCTCACCAGAGGCTGGTTTGCCTTACATTTCCACCGACCTGAATACACCCAGTGGATCCTTTCCCAGTTTTGGCATATTGAGCTAGCACCAGTCCTGCTCAAGCGATGGGATGCTCTCTTTGATCCAGAACGTGAACAATTGGGGGCTGGACCCATATGGGTTCGTCTGCCAGGTCTACCATGGCAATTCTGGAGCCCATATGCTTTCAAGCGGATCGGGGACACACTTGGTACATACCTGGAGCACGACAGATCATACGAGAAAACGGGAACTAGGACCTTGGCGCGCATTCTAGTTTACATGGACACCAGACCTGGTCTTGAGGGGACTATTACACTACACCATAATCATGTCTCCCGCAAACAGCTCCTGGACTACGAAGGAGTCCCCTTTCGCTGCTGAAGGTGCCATAAAATTGGCCACATGTATAAGGATTGTCCGTTGATCACGGGGGTGACTTTCGCGGAGACTAAAGGACCTCGACAGAAGACTACTATGGAACAAAATGCAGGAGCAAACATCTCGACAGCTGGTGACCAGGCTCAACAGGAGACTCTTAACAAAAAGGCGGATGATGGTGCTAAGATGAACGCTCGGAGGAAAGCAACGCCCTCATCAGGACCGCCGCGTACACGCTCAAAGACAGCAGAGGATGCTACCAAATCGGCGGAGGCTGCACCTGCTCATTCGGGTAATGCATCCACTCCTATCTGTACTCCTTTTATTTCTGATGAATTACAATCGATATTACACTCCACATATCGGAATTCATTCTCAGAAAATGTTACTCTCCCCTCCATTCTGTGCACCATCGCCCCCCCCCACCCACTTTTTCCACCACCCCCCCCTCCCACAATCCGACATTGGGTTGTCCTGACTCTCCGCCCTCCCCGGCCGGTTCCGGCTCCCATCATTATCATCTGCGATCTCGGGCTCGTCCTAAACTTCTGGGACTGGGATCATCCCCTGGTCGGCTACGCAAGCAAAAATGCGGTAGACCATCCAGTATCTCCTCTGCAAAGCTTAATGCAGTTGCGGATGTTGCTATGGGGAGACAGTTTACTATTGAACGGGCACTTAGAGCAAATGAGCCCCTGATCTGTGGTTCTCCATGATCTGGCTCTCCTTCAACTGCAGGGGACTAGCCAACCCCAATAAACGACTGGCTCTTAAAAGACTCTTGCAAGAGTCTAGATGTGACATCATTTTCCTTCAGGAAACCCTCTGTAATGCCGAAGTGGCGGTGAAATGCCTTCAATCTCTGCTCCCGGGATGGGTTTTACATGGATTGGATGCCTGTGGCCGATCTGGTGGTCTTCTCATTGGTATAAACCCTAGAAAATGCAAGCCTCTCTCTGCTTGGGGGGGCAGTGGCTTTCTGGGGATGGACATTATCATGGGTGAGTTAGGCATACCAATCAGAATCATAAATATTTATGGGCCTAATCAGAATAGACTTGCATTCTGGCAAAATTTCTTATCTAGCAGCCATATTACGCTGAATACAGTTATTGGGGGAGATTTAAATTTCTCTCTGGGGGTGGGGGAGTCCTGGGGTCATCATGCGCAGTGTGACCCTCTGGCGGAGCAATTGAACATGCTTCTGGATACTCACCATCTTGTAGATATCCCCATGAACAAGAAACTCCCCACTTGGCATAACCAACGTATTGGAGAGGCTGCTCTAGGAAGGCGTCTAGACAGATTCATGATGCATGAGGCATTGATACAATTATTTCCCTTATACAAACAGTGGGTCAGCACTGGGGGACTATCAGATCATCAACCGATCCTTCTACAGGTCAGTGACAATAATTTCAAGCCGCGCTCCCCCTTCAAGTTTTTTGCGGGCTTCCTCCAAGAACCAGACTACATCAAGCTGGTTACGGATTTTTGGGTTTCCCAACCCCCGCTAAGAGAACAAAGGAAAGCATTGGATTTCTGTGAAAGACTAAAGATTCTCAAAGTGAAGACTGAGATCTGGGCAAAACTTAAGTGGAAAAGAGATGACCAGATTCTAAAGGACACAAAAGAACAGATTGCACTTTTAACTGATGAAAAAGGGGCTGGATATCAAACCGACACCACAAATACACTACTGTGTCAGTTGCTTGGGCAAAAAACGAAGATATTACAAGAAAAGGAGGAACTTTGGAGACTCAGAAGCAGAGCCATTTGGCTCAAAGCTGGGGACAGCAACACTAAGTATTTTCATAACCTCGCAAATGGCAGAAAGGCTTCAAATACCATTTGGAAGCTACCAAGGGAACCGGATGGCTGGGCCACCACACACCAGCAAATTGCGAGATTGGGAGTCTCACACTTCAAGAATCTATTCACGGCTCCAAATACTGTAAATCTGCCAGACATTATCAGACTAGCTGGGAAGTTCCCTCGGTTTGTTGGGCAGGATGACATTGAAGACCTCAGCCAACCGGTTACTACACAAGAGCTGGAAAGTACCCTCAAATGGTTCAAAAAGGATAAGAGCCCGGGACCAGATGGTTGGCCGGTGGAGTTCTATTTGACCTTTTATGAATTGCTGGCAGAGGACCTTCTGGCTGTCGTTGAGGAAAGCAGGATTACAGGGCACATTCATCCTCCTATGAACCAGACCTTCATTGCCTTGATACCAAAATCTGATGACCCCTCATCCTTCAATGATTTCCGCCCTATCTCCCTCTGCAACTGCCTCTATAAAATTATTGCCAAAATCATTGCTAACCGCATTACGCCTATCCTGTCCACACATATCTTTGCGGAACAATTTGCTTTCCTCCAAAACCGCCACATACAAGAAGCCATTGGCACTGCCCAGGAAGCCTTACACTCCATCAAGCTGAAGAATCTGAAAGGTATCTCATTAAAGATTGACCTTGCAAAGGCTTTTGATAAAGTGAATTGGCTCTACCTTAAGATGATCCTCACTCATTTGGGATTTCCCCTCTTGTTCATAAACTGGATTATGGGATGTGTTTCCTCTGTTTCCTTTGCTATCCTTATCAATGGTGCAGCCTCGGACCGCTTTAATATAACAAGGGGGATTAGGCAAGGCTGCCCCCTTTCCCCACTACTCTTTCTCATTGTTATGGAAGGCTTGAGTAGGCTTATTGCCGAAGCAAAAAGGAATGGAGATATCAGCGGCCTCAAAATTACCGAACAGTTCTCTCTTACCCATTTACTGTTTGTTGATGATATTTTAATCTTCCTTAATGGTAGCATGCGAGACATAATTGCACTAAATGATATATTGCTACTCTTTTGTAAAGCTACGGGCATGGAAATCAACAGGGACAAATCCACCAGATCTATGATGAAATGTTCTCAACAGGAATCTCAGCTGGCGACCCAATATTTCCCCTATTTGGAAAGCCAAATGATGGAAGGTATCAAATACATTGGATTCAGATTGCGTCCGGATGGATACAAAGTGGCACACTGGTCCTGGCTCATAAATAAAATTGAAAAAAGAATTATATGCTGGCAGCATCGACTACTATCAAAAGCCGGTAGGCTTCTACTGATCAAATCTGTTCTTGAGGCCACCCCTGTCTACTGGATGTCACTCACGTGGATTCCTATGGGTATTCTACAAAAAATCCAACAAATATGTAACAAGTTCCTGTGGAATGGCAACAAAAATGGAAAGATTTTTTCCTGGACCAGATGGTCCCTTGTATCTCTGCCAAAGAGATGGGGTGGATGGGGACTTAAATCTCTCTCTGAATTTGCACTAGCCTTAGCAGCGAAACAGGGTTGGTCACTCATCAAGATGGACAGCTTATGGGCGGAAGTTATTCACCAAAAATATATCTGGCCTTCCAACATTATTGAATGGCTTCGCAGACCCACTTGGAATCACCTTGGCATATCCGTGATCTGGAGGGCCACACTAAAAGCTATGCCTTTGATACGGGATAATCTGCTTTGGAAAATTGGGAATGGTGCACAGGTCCGCATTGGACTAGACCCTTGGCCTGGTTCAGGAAATGCTCATCTTCTGCCAGAAGGCTTGATCCGACATCTCAACATCGCGGGCATCAAATATCTTGCTCAGATCCTGGGTCACGGATCCGCAATGGCATTTACCTGATGATTGGTCTGCACATTGGCAAGGATATGTACAGGCACTCACGGAATCACACATTAAGCTTCATGAGGAGGATGATGAACTCATTTGGGCGCCAGCTAAATCGGGTTCTTACGCACCAAAGCTCGACTACATAAAGCTCATTGAAGCTAAGAAACCTGATAATCTAAAAAACTGGTGGCGAGACATCTGGCAGCTGCAAGCACAACCTCGAGCCAGACTACTAATGTGGAACATTATCGCTGACAAGCTTCCTACTGGAGCCAATCTTAGGAAGCGTGCTTTCAATGGACCAACTTGGTGCGTTCTTTGCAAAAAAGAGGAGGAAACAACGCCTCACTTATTCCTTACCTGTGAAATCACAAAGGAAATATGGCAACAAGTCACTCGGGCCCTCAACATTAGCACAGTCTGGCACGGTGCTGATATACCCTCTGCCTGGGATCATTGGTGGTCTGCGGTGCCTTCAGAAAAGGCCAGGAATCTACCTCCTGTGGTGTCCTGGTATATATGGAACAAGCGCAATGCTATTATCTTTGAGGATTACAGAGTCAACTGGCTACTTCTTCCGCCATCCATCTGCGCGGCCTATACGGAAATCCCCTTTGAGCATAAAAACATCACTCCCAGACACATTCTGCCCGAAAACATCAACAAGGATATACCTTGGGCCTATTTCGACGGTGCAGCCCCTGTGCATGGATGTGGGGGGGGTATTGTTTTTCATCTCTCAGAAACTCATTTTTATCACCTGAGATTGGGACTTGGAACGGGCTCAAACAACCATGCTGAGCTTATCACTCTGAGACATCTCCTCTTCTTTGCTCTTTCCAAACAATGCCGACAAATACAAATATTTGGGGATTCAAAGATTGTGGTTGATTGGGCAAATAATAAATCTATATGTCATGCATATTCTTTGAAACACATCTTGGAAGAAATTGTTTTTTTAAAAACACAATTTGACCAGATCACTGTTTCTCATATCTACAGGGAAAGAAATGCGCTTGCTGACCGGCTCTCGAAAGAAGCGGCGGATCGGCCTATAGGAGACTGGCTGATTGAAGAATACACTCCTGAAGGGATGCACAGGTTCTACCACCGACCATATATTGAAGACCAGCAACGGGGGGAAATCCCCCCCAACTAAAACATTTTTTATCTACATGTTATTTATATTTTTGTTTATACACAACATTGTAATGATCAGCACTATACTTCTTCTTACTGCATGAGGCCACATAGACCTCAACTCTGGTTAGTTACGGATATATATGAGACACTGTTATTTTACATATATGGATGGATACAGATCCACCGTATCCATAGCTGCACTTACAGGATACTTCATTGATAACATTTTTGTACAGTGGATAAACCACACTATTGCATATGCTACGGCATCAACAACATGTAATCTCTATTATCATCTTTTTAATAGAAATTACGAACTCTATTTTCCTGGGAAAAAAAAAAAAGATATTATAGTCTTACCTATTTAATCTATTAATAACTTAAAGTCTCCCAATACTTACAAATATTTTTCTATTGGTTTTTTCATAAGATATAGAATGTCTAAAACTTAACTATTCCTTTACTAACAACATATTTCAAAACAATATAATGTATTGATAAGAAAAAGCAATATCCCCTCCATTATAAATCTTTATAGCTTTTTGGTATGCTCCTAAGTCAATATGCAATTTCATAATCAATTATGTGTTCATTTAATATTATATAATATTTTTTTTTTCAAACATTTTTACCTACCTTTAATAGCTAGTTTGATTTTATGAGCAACTTGTGTAGGAGTCATACAACATCTTAAAATATCAAGTTGTCAAATAATGCAAGATAAAGACTTACAAGCAGTTGTAGATGCATTACTTATTTAAGAATATCGACAACAAACAAAAGCCAATTGATGTCAATTGTTGTATAACTTTTTGTTCTAAATGATTTTAATGCAAAATAGATATTTCATTGTTTCAACTAAACACTTATGAAATCTTAATTTTGTAAATTAAACTATAAAAAAACTCCCGACATAAAAACTTTAACAATTTTATTTATTTTAATATTTAGAAAATTTGATTTAATATTCTAGAGTAAAAACCTTTAATGCTTTAATTAATTATATGTTTTTTAATTTTTTAATATATATATTTAATGCTTTAATAGCTATATGTTTATTTATTTATTTTTTCATGTTTTTTTTTTCCTTTATTTTTGTTTGTTTTTTTAGTTTAATTTTTTTAATTATTTAAAATTGTTATTTTTTTAGTTTTTTTTGGTTAATTTTCTTTTTAATTATGTTTGTTTCTAATTTTTCTATAATTTTTTTTTATTATTTATAATATATATATATATATATATATATATTTGTTTTTTTGATATTTTTAATGTTATTATTATTATTATTATTACAAAAAAAAAAATTAGAAATTCCATTATAAAAAACATTGTAAAGAAAAACAAAAAAACAGATGTTTGGAAAACTCTTAAAATACTAACATCCTAGGACAAAAAACAAGAAGAGAAATAAGACAACTTAAAAATTTGTTAAATTTTAAACTTTTTTGCAATGTGTCAAGTTATCTTAGGTTAAGTTTTAAAGTCGTTATATTTTTAGCATTTAAAAATAAATTACTCTTTGTATAATGACTCTTTCATTCAGGTGTTCATTTTTAAAGTTTTTTTAGTCACCAAATTTTGTCATAATGTCATGGTTGAAAATTTGTCAAAATGTTAAGATTTTCCAGCATTTCAGTATTTCAGAATCAACATTTTTTGTTTTTAGGTTGTTTTTTAATGTTTTTTGGGGTTTTTTTGCTAGAGTTCTTGTTTTGAGTTTATAGTTCTCGTTTCAAAATTTATATTATTTCTACCAAAAATTCGTGTTTTCCTTGAAAAGATAAAAAATTTTGCGACAATTGTGATCTACAACAAACATTCAATCCATACTTTTCAGTTAAACCAATATGACTAAGAGTAATCTCATATATCATATTTCCTCCATTGAATTTGAATAGGGAATATGTCACAAATATGCCATTGAGGAAGACCCATGTTCAACAGAATATTAAATCACTAAATAGGAAATATGTCACGAATATGTCATTGAGAAAGACCCATGTTCAACAGAATACTAAATCACTAAAAGAGAAGAATAAAAAAAAGAAGCTTCATAAAAATTATCAACCATTAAAGGAGATTGTGTGAGTGATCCAAATACCCACATTGAAGAAACCTGTGATGCACTCCATATATAAAGACATTAAACCAACCACTATGGTCCAATTCCAATTATTATGATGGAATGAATTATAATATCAAGAAGATGAAAAGTATCCAAAAACTTATACCCATATCAACCTTACCATGAGAGAAATTAATGGAAGAGTTTTCATAAACATGAAGATATCTTGATTGCATTCAACTATAGCTAGAGCACCAATGTTTTATTTTACAAAAGCAATTGGGCGGATAATAAAGTCACATTGATCCTAAGAAGCGTGTGGTTAATAATAATAATTATGTATGGTGTGTGGGAGTGTTTCTCGCACAGGAGCGGGATGTTAATAAGTATTTTAAGTTTCCATCATCTTAACAATATTTTTGTGACGTGTGTATGAGTAGCATGCATGATTTATGGAAACTTTTGGTATATAAGAAATTGTTCAATGGAAAGGATTGTTATTGGTTCCTTTGGCGTCAGCTGACACAAGAAAAATGTTCAACGGGTAAGCAATCATTTCACGCCATCTTAGTTCCATGATTTAGTAAGTTCATGAGGTTGCAAAATAGCTAGGCATGATTCCTTCTTTTGATATGGCTTCAATTTGTTAGATTTGATTTAGGTTAGGTAATGTACTTTTATATTAAATCCCAATTGGATGTTGTAGAAGTTCCAATGCATGTATATTTCAAAATGTTTTGGGAGGATATGTATAATAAATCTTATTCAATCATTTCACACTTATATTTTATTATTTTTTATAAAAAAATTCCAAGGCTAACCAAACATGTCAAGAAACTCATTTTAGATATGTAGAATTGGGACCAAAGAAAAAATTACATATATTAGGATTTTTGGTGCCACCGTTTCGCGTCATGTATTTCTCAAATAAGTCATGGATATATTGGTCATAAGGGTAATTTTTGATCAAACTATTCTTCAAAGATTTAATGCGTCTTTGGTAAAGAAAGATAAGAAAAGTATTTTTACTCCATATGCTTTTAATTTGGGTTATCAATATATAAAAGGCAAGAAGTTCTTAATCATTTGGAATATAGGTTTGAAACGAGACAATTTTAAAAACATAATCTAAAAGGCCTAGTATTGAAACATGATGAGAAAGTAACCTATCATTGGCCATATGTTCGTGAAAAATGGGATCATGAAATCTATTTTGAAAATGCTCAAAATTGGGATTTGTAAAACAAAGCAAAAAATCTACACATGTAATGTTGTTAAATTGTTGAAAATGATTTCATCCAAAATCAAACTTGAAAGTTGAAAAAAAATATTAGGAAGATATTGCAATCGTTTTTTATTTCTTTATTATGAATGATTTGATACTAACAAGATAATAAGAAGCTATTATGCAATAGCCAACCTTTTATTCCTAACTCTATTGTCAATGTTAAAAACTATGAATGTCTTAAATCGACAATCCAAGTCATTGGAGAGATTTAATTTTCAAAGAATAGAGAATTCAATATTTACTTTATACCAAATGAATGATAATCATGGCTCTAAAAATAGTATTACAAGCTTCTTTAAAAGGTAATATATATGGTCTAAGTTACTTCACTAGTTGTCTAGACTCTATATACAAGAAATAACCAATACTAATCCAGGTGGATATTGATGGTTGCCCACCTATTCCACTTAGACCCCATAGTTATTTCTTTCAGTTTCCTTAATTGTAGCACAACTTACTATTTTTTGCAGTTTTTCAGGTCCTAAACTTCTGGAGCCATTTTGAGGGACTAAAAGACTTTTTTGGGAAAACAGAGAGACCAGTATGCCAAAGTTATTATAGAAACAAGGTATTATGATAGCAAAATGGAGATCGTATGCCAAACTTACGACCCCGGGAAGTTGACGTTCCAAATAACCCAAACAGGCCCCACAAGCTTTTGGCGCTTCAACTCCTAGGGTTAGATTTTTGGATGTTTAGGATTTCCCATTATCTCTTAATGATAAAAAGGCCTTCGAGCTTCATTGTAACATATATCAGAAGGCATGTAGTTGTCACAACATTTTCATAGATAAGCTACCACCGTCTAAGCTAATCTATTTCCATTCTACATGCAAACAATTTTCAATACTTTGTTATTAATGAATTGAAGTTTTGTTTTCATTATATCTCCGTGTTTTTGTTTATATTTTTATTTCATTTCGTTCCTTCATAAATTTGGATCAGTGGTATTAGAGCGGTCTTCTCTTTCTCACTTTTTTTATGCCTGTCCCCAATGAGGTTGGGGTATAAGGAGTTGGGACTTGAACTAGTTGAGCTCTTGCAAGATGGTCCCCACTGACATTGACGAACTCCCATGGAGGAAGAAAATAAAGACGAGGGAGTAGGTTATCCTATCAAGCTACTACTCGAAAGAAGCCCTCGAGCAGAAAAGGAACAAGATGATGGACAACTTTTCCCAGGTCCTTCAACGGATTCCCACCAACAATGCATCTTCATCCAACAGTCACTTCGGAGGTGCCGCCCCCTTCAAGGTACGAGTGAGATTCAATATCCCTATATTCAAAGGTCAAATAGATGCAGATGTTGTAGATAAATGGTTGAACTTTTTCAAAGGTTTTTTTTCGGTTCATAGTTTCTCTAATAGTGGGAAGATTACTTTTGCACTACTTATGTTTTCCTTCCATGTCAAGGAATGGTGGGAAAGTTATTGTGAGAAAAGGACCCGGGAACCCTCTTTGTTTACAACCACTCCCTTGTGGAACTCTTTCTGAAATGTTGTCAAGGAACAATATTACCTCGTTGGGAGTTATGAGCACAAGTACATATAGTGAACTGCACTACGGTAGTAAAGGGACCCTAGACCAAGATGTGCATGAGCCCCAAATATTTTTTGTACTCTGCGCACAAAGTTGGGTATCAAAAACTCTGAGTGACATCTAATGCTCAAGTACCATGGTTTTCGGCACAAATACATTCAAGAAGAATTCGATTTCCTGGACATCGCCTCGCTTTTTGTAGCATACCAATATCCTACCAAGATTGAACAAAAATTTTTAAAAACATTTGCTCTAATTTTGATCTGCGAATCAGAAGTAGGGCAAGAGCACCCCCAAACCATAGAACAAAGGACATAGCCAAGGTGGAGTGACCTAGGACAACCCATCGAAGCCGCAAGCAAAGAATGGCACCACAAAAACGATCAAGGACACAAGAAAATGGTGTGAGTTCCACAAGAGCCCCACTCACAACAAAAATGAGTGTCACGCCAAACAGTCATTGGTGGCCGAGTTGAAATCTTGAGAGTCTGATGCATGTTCTGATTCTCATCCAGAACCCAAAAAGGGGAAGACAAGGGGATGCATATTATTGACGCAGAATCCAATGTCACCATTGCTAACACCAAGGTCCAGAAGATTGAGTGTGAAGATCCAGAGGAGGGGGAGTGTCTCTCCCACTCACAGATGTGGGTGAAGGGTTCTTCATTGCAGTTCATTATTTACATTGGGAGCCAAAAGAACCTCATTTCAGCAGAGTTTGTGAAGTAGTTGGTCCTATCGACCACACCAGACTTACATCCGTACACCATTGGGTGGCTTCACCAAAGAATAGATCTTTGCATCAGCTAGTAGTGTCGCCTTCCCTACAACATCAAGCCCTTCATGAATGAGGTATTGTGTGATGTTTCTACTCTTAAAGTTTGTGATGTGTTATTAGGTCAATCATACTTGTGGAAGTGTCATGATGTGTGTGAGTCTAGGCCTCAGACTGTTATTAATACTTTGGGCAATAAGTTACACAGTATACTGGAGGTAGCCCTACCTACCACCATCTCTTTGATCTCTGCTAAGCAATGTAGCAAGATCATCTCCCAAACTGGGATTTTATTTTTCTTTTTTATTCAATCTCAAAGTAAGGGTAAGATCATGGCTACATCCATGGCCCCCGGGAAGGGTTCCTCCATTCATCGGAAGTAGGTGCATAAGGTCGTGGAAGAATACAAGGACATCTTCTCCTCATCCACAGTGGTACCCATGCACTATTAGGTCAAGCATTCAATAAATTTGACTCCTGGAGCACCTCTACCCAATGGGCCAATATATCACTTCTCCATTCTAGAAAATGAAGAAATCAAGTGGCATATCCAGGAATTGTTGCAAAAATGGCACATCCGACTAAGTTCCTCACCATGTAGGAGCCTGATTGTACTTGTATAGAAGAAGGATGGGACCTAGAGGATTTGCATTGATTATCGGGCACTAAACAAAATCACTGTCAAGAACAGGTATCCAATCCCACAAATTGATAACCTTTTGGACCAGCTCAAGGGGGTCAAGTATTTCAGAAAGATCAATATGAAGTTTGGTTATCACTAGGTTCCAATAGATCCCGCATATGTATGGAAGACCACCTTCAAATCTAAGGAATGCCTTTTTCAATGGTTGGTCATGCCCGTTGGGTTGACAAATTCCCCTGCTACTTTTATGAGGCTAATGGATGACATATTGTGGCCCTTCACCAACTTTTTTGTGGTTTTTTACGACAACATCATCTTCAACAAGAGTTGGGAAGAGCACTTGTAACACATTCAACAGATCCTTCAAACCTTGTGGCATTACAAATTGTGTGCCAACTTGGAGAAATTCACCTTTGGCATGAGTCAGGTCCGATATCTAGGTTACATCATAGATCAACAAGGCATGCATGTGGATCCGGTTAATATCCAAGTCATTTGGGTTTGGTCAGCCCCGACCACTCTAACGTAGCTTCACAGCTTTTTGGACCTAGCAATTTTTTATCAGAGGTTCATGTTGGGATTCTCCCATATCACTTATCCTTTGAGTCAGATTACCAAGGGAAAAGTGAAATAAAATTTGTCATGCTCTGATTCCTAACAAAATCTGTTCGTTGTGTTGAAACACTGCCTCTACTTTTCCCCTCTACTCACATTTCCAGATCTATAGCAACCATTTGAAATTGAGACAGACGCCTCCAATTATGTTGTTGGTGTAGTCCTCACCAAGCATGGGCATCTAGTGGCCTATCATAGTGAGACACTTTCTGATACAAATCAAAAGTACCCCACCTATGAAAAAGAGAAGTATTCTGTCATTTAGGCTTGTCAGAAATGGAAACAATACATTCTGGGGAAGGAGACGACTATCCACACTGATCACCCACCTATTCAGTTTATACATACACAAGGGAAGTTGCAGAACGATCGTCATCAGAAGTGGTCTACATATCCGCAACAATTCCACTAGAAAATTAGATACAACAAGGGAAACATTAATCATGTTACAGATTGCCTGAGTCAGCCCCTAGTTGCAACACTGACTATTGTTCTCAACTCCTGTGGCCATGAGACCTCTGGATGGTCGCAACTATACAAAAATTATCCAAAGTTTTCCACCACATACCAGATGCTAGTGCATGGCAAGAAAGTTCCATATTTACAAGTCCAGGATGCATTATTAAGCTACCTAGGCCACCTTTGTGTTCCTTCAAGTGAGAAAGCCAAACTGATTTGGGAGGCACACTACAATTAGTTCACAAGACACTTTGGTGTGGAGAAAAGTGTGGTCATACTACAAAATTATTTTTATTTGCCCAAAATCCAATAGGATGTTGGAAAATATATCATATCCTGCAATGCATGGGTCATCTCCAATCCAACCTTCAAGAAGCAAGGGATGTACACTCCTTTACCTACTCCCAGCTAGCCTTGGGAATCCATCTCCATGGACTATCTATCTGACCTCCCTTCTACCAAGCATGGTAATGGCTATTTATTTGTGGTTGTGCATAGATTTTCTAAGATGGATATATAGGCGGCCCGCAAGAAGAGTATCATGGCAGAGGTCACTGCCAAATGCTTCTTTGAACGAGTGTGGGTAAATTTTGGGATCCCGCGGACCATTATATCAGATCAAGATACTAGGTTCCTAAGAAAATTCTGGTCGAGCCTCTAGACACTATTGGATACCAAGCTCACAAATTCGAATGCATTTCATCCTCAGACTGATGGCCAGACGTAGGTCATCAACAGGATGATAGTGCACATACTCTGCATGTACAACTCCAAGCATCCATGAACCTAGGATGAGATCCTTTCCAATGTGCAACACAACTATAATAGAGCTCTCCATAACTCAACTGGTCACAGTCCCTATAAAGTGGGTCTCGGATTTCAACCATTGTACCCAATTATGTTGTCATGCCTTACATGACTACACAAAAAGAATCCAAACATGTACATTTTGGGGCTAATAAAGAAACCAAGTTTATTGAATGCATCCAGCACATTCGCTAGTAGGTTCATGGCATCTTCGAGAAGTCCAATTCCAAGTACAAGTAGTGGCATGATCGGCATTGGATGCCACATAAGTTTTAGATGGGCAACAAAGTTTGGTTTCATTTTCACAAAGAACACCTTGCCAGCCCATTAGAAGATATAAACACTCTGATACGGGCCTTACACCATCACCAATATTGTGGGTGAAAAGGATTTCGAGCTCACCATTCCCCCATTCCTTGGTCTGCACCCAATGTTCAATGTGGACTACCTTCGTCCATACTTTCTACCATTGATGGAAACATTAGACATTATAGAACAACTGACACCAATAGAGCTCAACCCAGACTGCATGGAATAGGTGGCAAATAATCAGATTATGGACACATAGATCAAGGTCACACGCCCACAAAGGATCCAACTGTATCGAGTTGTCAAAGCTGGTCAAATCATGGACTAAGGGAAGTGGCTCATGAGGTACAAAGTTCAAAAGAAGTTTCTCGATCTCATGGAGGCACACAACACAATGGGGACCATTTCCTCCAAATGAGAGAGGATTGATCTAGGTGGATATTGGTGGCCACATGCCTATTCCACTTTGACCCCCACCATTGTTTTTTTCAGTTTCCTTAATTGTAGCATAACTTACTATTTTTGGCAGGTTTTTGGGTCCTAAACTTCTGGAGTCGTTGTGAGGGCCTAAAACACATATTTTTGGGAAAAAGGAAAGACGGGAAAAGTGAAAAACTAGTCTACAACTATTATTTCCATCTCCTCTTAGAGATCTTTGAAATGAGGTATTATGATAGCCAAACGAAGATCATATGCCAAAGGTACAACCTCGAGAAGTTGACATTCCAACTAACCACAACGGGCCCCACAAGTTTTTTGTGCCTCATCTCCTAGGGTTAGGTTTTTGGATGTTTAGGATTTTCCATTTTTTCTTAATGATAAAAAGGCCTTTAGGCCTCATTGTAACACAGTTCAGAAGGCATGTAGTTGTCACATCTCTTCTCAGAGATAAGCTACCATCACCTGAGGTAGTTTATTTCCATTCTACATGTAAACAATTTTCAGCAATTTCTTATTAATGAATTGAATTTCTGTTTCGTTGTATCTCAGTTTTTCTATTTACATCTTTATTTCATTTCATTCCTTCATAAATTTGGATCAGTGGTATCAGAGTAGTCTTCTCTTCCTCTATTTTTTTGTGCATTTCCCCAACAAGGTTAGGGTATAAGGAGTTGGGACTTGAACTGGTTGAGCCTTTGCAAAACGGTCCCTACCGACACCGACGACCTCTAATGGAAAAAGAAAAGAAAGATGAGGTACCAGGAGATCCTATCAAGTTGTTTCTCGAAGAAACCCTCGAGCGGAAAAGGAACGAGATGATGGATAAATTTTCCGATATCCTTCGACGGATGCCCGCCGGTGATGCATCTTCACCTACCATCCACTCAAGGATAATTTTAGGGGCGAATGTTCGCCCTTTTGGCGAAATTAACGGGTTTTAAATTTTTAGTGGGCGAATATTTTGTATCATAGTACATTTTTACAAATCACCTCAAATAGCCCACCTTATTTTAAGGGAGAGGGTAAAAAAGGTAAATTTAGCCCTTGAAATTAGGACTTACAATCTTCCATTCGCCCATTTTCAAGAATAGGTTTTATTTAAGTGAATCCTATGGGCCAAATACCATATTTATAAAAGAGGTATGGTAAATTAATAAAAAATATAAATAAATGGGAGGTATGGTAAATAAATAAAACATTTTTTATATTTACTCTATAAGTCACCTTATATACATGTAAAGGTGTAAACAAATAAAAATATAAGTAAAGTGGAGGTATGGTGAATAAATAAAACGTCTTTTTATACTTACTCAAAAGGTATGGTAAATAAATAAAAATATAAATAAACTAGACGTATCGTAAATAAATAAAACCTCTTTTTATATTTAGTCCATAACCCTCGTTCTATTTATGAAGGCCCAAGAAAGAGGTTTTATTTAAGTGAATCCTATGGGCCAAATACCATATTTGTAAAAGAGGTATGGTAAATTAATAAAAATATAAATAAACTAGAGGTATGGTAAACAAATAAAACATTTTTTTATATTTACTCCATAAGTCACCTTATATTGACGAAGTTACGAACACTCAAAAAATGGGTTATATTTAGGTGAAACCTATGGCCAAAATACTATGGGACAAATACCATGGACTAGATTGTTATTAATACCATGCAAAAAACCATTATTAACCCTAATATTAGAATTAATAAAAATAAAAATGGCACATGGTATTGACCCATGGTATTCACCAAAATGGCACATGGTATTGACCCATGGTATTCACCTGGAATGTAGCCTATTTAAATGGGGAAATTAAACCAGCATGTAGCCTATGCTAAGATTCACTAGGACTTTACAAAGTTTTATTATTTAGTGAAAGACTCGCCAAGATCTTACAAGATTTTATAATTGAGTAAAATATTTGCCATGCCTAGTGAGAGATTCGCCAAAAAATTATATATACATATTATATTATTGATAAAATCGCCTTCCATTTTTCCTATATACCATGGAGATTCGCCCATTTATTATATTTATAAATTTAGGGGGGGTTCTTAAAATTTTCCCTACATCCACTTCAGAGGTGTAGCCCACTTCAAGGTACAAGTGAACTTCGATATCCCTATATTTTAAGGTAAAATAGATGCAGATGTTGTAGATGAATGGTTGAATTTATTAGAAGGTTATTTTTCGGTCGATAGTTTCTTCGATTGGGAGAAGATTAATTTTGAATTGCTTAAAGTTGCCCCCCATGTCAAGGACTAGTGGGAAACTTACTGTGAGAAAATGGATGAGAAACCCTTTATGTTTGCAATCACCCCCTCTTGGAACTCTTTCCGAGAAACTGTCAAGGAATAGTATTACCCCGCGGGGAGATACGAGGACAAGTACATATAGTGGACCACACTACAGTAGCAAAGGGACCAAGATGTGCATGAGCTCATAAATATTATTCATACTTTGTGCAAGAAGTTGGGTATCAAAGACTCTAAGCGAAATATAGTTCTCAAGTACTGTGATTGTCTACACAAATTCATTTAGGAAGAAATGGAGTTCTTGGAGATATCCTTGCTTGGTGCAGCATACTGATATGCTGCCAAGATTGAACAAAAATTTAAACAAAAGAAGCGAGTCTTTGGATCTATGAATCATAAGTAGGGAAAGAGTGCCCACAAATTGTAGAACAAAAAATAGAGCCAACATGGAGCAACATAGGACAACCCATCAAAGCTGCAAGCAAAAAATGGCACCATGAAGATGAAGAAGGAAATAAGAAAGTCTTCTGAGCTCCACAAGAGCCCCACTCACAACGCAAATTAATGTTGCACCAAGCAGTCATTGGTGGTCAAGCTAAAAACTTTAGAGTATGATGCATGTCCTGATCCTAAGCCAAAACCTGACAAGGGGAAGAATATTATTGACGCAGAACCCAGTGCAACCATTTCTACCACCAAGGTCCAGAAGATTGATCTTGAAGATCCAGAGGAGGGGGAGTGTCTCTTCCACTCACAGGTGTGGGCGAAGGGTTCTGCGCTACAGTTCATTTTAGATAGTGAGAGCCAAAAAATATCATTTTAGCAGAGTTTGTGAAGCAGTTTGGCCTACCAACCACACCACACCCACATTCGTACATAATCGAGTGGCTTCACGAAGGACGAGACCTTCACGAAGGACGAGACCTTCACGTCAACCAACAATGTCACCTTCCCTACAACATTTAGCCCTTCATGGATGAGGTATTGTGTGATTTTTCTCCTCTTGAATTTTTTGATGTGTTATTAGGCCGACCATACCCTTGGAAGTGTCCTCATGTGTATGATTCTAGGCCTCACACTGTTATTATTACTTTGGGAAATAATTTATACAACATACTGGAGGTAGCCCTGCCTACCACCATCTCTTTGATCTCTACTGAGAAATGCAGTAAGATCATCTCCCAAGCTGGGAAATTTGTTTTCTTTCTAATTCAATCTCAAAGTAAGCGGAAAATTGTAACCGCATCCATGGCACCTGGGAAGGGTTCCTCCACATAGTAGAAGCAGGTGGATAAGGTGATGTAAGAATACAGGGACATCTTCTCCTCACCCACAAGGGTATCCCTGCACTGTCAGGTCAAGCATTCTATTGATCTAACTCTCGGATGACCTCCACCCAATGGGTTGATATACCATCGCTCGATTATGGAAAATGAAGAAATCAAGTGGAAAATGCATGAGTTGTTGCAAAAAGGGCATATCTAACCCCATTCCTCACCCCGTGGGAGCCTAATTTTACTTGTACAAAAGAAATATGGGACCTGGAGGCTTTTCATTGATTATAGGGAAATAAAAAAAATCATTTTCAGGAACAAGTATCCAATCCCACAGATTGATGGCCTTCTGGACCAGCTCAAGGGGGCCAAGTATTTCATCAATATCGATCTGAATTCTGGTAATCACTAGGTTCCAATAGAGCCGACAATAGTATGTAGGACCACCTTCAAATACAACCAAGGTCTTTTTGAATGGTTGGTCATGCCCTTCGAGTTGGAAAATTCCCCTAATAATTTTATGAGGATGATGGATGACATATTGCGACCCTTCACCAACTCGTTCATGGTTGTTTATCTGGATGACATGCTCATCTTCAACAAGATTTGGGAAGAGCACTTATAACACATTTGATAGGTCCTTCAAACCCTACGGCAGCACAAACTGTGCGCCAACTTGGAGAAATGCACCTTTTGCATGAGCCAGGTCCAATATCTAGGTTACATCATAGATGAGCAAGGAGTGCATGTGGATCTGGCTAAGATCCAAGTCATTCAGGATTGGCCAACCACGACCACTCTAACAGAGCTTCACAACTTTTTGGGCCTCTGACTATGTTATTGGTGCAGTCGTCACCTAGCATGAGCATCTAGTGGCCTATCACAGTTGGACACTTTTCGATACAATTTAGAAGTACCCCACCTATGAAAAAGAGATGTATTCTATCGTGCAATCTTTCTGGAAATGGAAACCTTACATTTTAGGGAAGGAGATGATCATCTACACTGATCACCAACCTCTTCATTTATATAGACTCAAGGGAAGTTGTAGAACGATCGCCATAAGAAGTGGTCTACATATTCACAACAATTTCACTTAAACATTAAATACAAAAATAAAAACACCAATCATGTTGCATAATTCCTTAGTCAGCCCCTAACTGTAGCACTAACTACTGTTCTCAACTCTTGTGGCCATGAGACCTTTGGATGGCCGCAAATGTACAAAAATGATCTAGAGTTTTCCACCACATACCATATGCTAGTGGATGGCAAACAAATTCCTGATTCACACTGCCGGGACTCATTATTATGCTACCTGGGCCACCTTTGTGTTCCTTCAAGAGAGCATGGAAAGTTGATTTGGGAGGCGCACTACAGTCGAATCGCAGGACACTTTGGTGTGGAGAAAAAATTCTCGGTACTACAAAAGTATTTATATTGGCCCAAACTTTTACAGGATGTTGGAAAAATATATCAGATCCTACACTGCATGTGCCATCACTAAGACAACCATAAAGAAGTAAGACCTATACACTCCTTTGCCTACTCCCAACTAGCCCTGGGAATCCATCTCCATGGACTATCTGTCTGGCCTCCCTTCAACCAATCATGGTATTGATTGTGTATTTTTGGTCGTGCATGAATTTTCTAAGATAACTATATTGGTGGCTTAAAAGCAGAGTATCATAGCAGAGGAAACTGCCAAACCATTCATTCAACGAGTGTGGGTAAATTTTGGGATCCCACAGACCACTATATCAGATCAAGATAGTAGGTTCTTGAGCAGATTTTGGTCGAGCCTCTGGACACTATTGGACACTAAGCTCACAAAGTCGACTGCATTCCATCCCCACACTGATCGCCAGACAGAGGTCGTCAACAGGATGATAGTGCACATACTATGCATGTACAAATCCAAGCATCCACGAACATAGGATGAGAACCTTCCCTATGTGTATCATATCTATAATATATCTCTCCATTGCTCGACTAGTCACAGTACCTTTCAAGTAGGTCTAGTATTTCAACCATTATGTCTGATTGATATTTTCATGCCTCATGCAACTAAAAATACAGAATCCACACATGTACAGTCTGAGGGTGAAAAAGAAACCAGATTTATTGAATGCAACCAACACATCTATCAACAGGTTCATGACATCTTGGAGAAGTCCAATTCAAAGTACAAGTAGCGGCATGATCAACATCAAGTGCCACATAAGTTTCAGGTGGTTGACAATCTTTGTTGCATTTGTAGAAAGAACACCTTGTCAGAGCCCATCAAAAGATCCGACCACTCTGATACATGCCTTACACCATCACCAAGTATGTGGGTGACAACGCTTTCAATCTAAGAATTCCCCCATTCCTTTGCATGCACCTAGTGTTCAATGTGGATCACCTTCGGCCATACTTTCCACCATTCCTAGACACATCAAACATTGCAGAATAATTAACACCAATAGAGCTCAACCGAGACTGCATGGAATAGGGGAAAATTGATTAGATTATGGATGCATACATCAATACCACTCACCAACAGAATATCCAACTATATTGGGTTGCCAAATTTTGCCAACTCTTGCACCAAGGCAAGTGGCTCACCAGGGACCAAGTTCAACAAAAGTTTCCCCATCTCATGGAGGCACTCAACACAATGGGGAAAATTTCTTCCTAAGGATGGAGGACTAATCTAGGTGGATATTTGTGGCCACATTCCTATTCCACTTGGACCACCACCATTGTTTCTTTTACTTTTCTTAATTGTAGTCCAGCTTACTATTTTTGGCAGTTTTTTGGGTCCTAAACTTTTGGAGCCATTTTGAGGATCTAAAAGACGTCTTTTAGAAAAAGGGAGAGACAAGGAAAGTGCGAGACCCATTACTATATTTTTTTCATTCTCCTCTTGGAAATATTCAAAACAAGGTATTATGATATCCAAATGGAGATCATATGCCAAAGTTACAACCTTTGCAGGGCCACTAAGCCTAAGGCCTATGATTTCCTAATTGCTCCATTTTTATCCATTTCCTACAATTAAACCATATTAGGCCACATGACATGACAAACTTGTTTTATCCTTCTCAATAAGAATAATATAACAAAAAAGTAAATAAATGTGAGAAAGAGAGTTCTAAATCTGGAGGATGGCATCATGACACTTACAATGTACCTATTGATGGGCCTCATCAATATGTACTTGTCTTCGTAGCTCCCCATGGGGTAATACTATTCCTTGACAACATATCAGAAAGAGTTCCAAGAGGGGGCTAAACAGAGAGGGTTCCTCAACCCTTTTCTCACAGTAAGTTTCCGAATAGTTCTTAACATGGGGGGTAGCCTTAAGAAGTGCAAAAGTAATATTCTCCCTATTAGAGAAACTATGGACCAAAAAATAACCTTCCAATAGATTCAACCATTTATCTACAACATATGTATTTATTTGACATTTTAATAAAGGGTATTGAAGTTCACTTGTACCTTGAAGGGGGTGGCTCCTACGAAGTGTTTGTTGGATGAAGATGCGTCATCGATGGGCATCTACTGAAGGATCTGGGAAATGTTATCCATCATCTCATTCCTTTTTGGCTCAAGGGATTTTTCGAGCAAAAACTTGATAGGATATCAAACTCCCTCGTCTTTCTTTTCTTCTTCCATGGGAGGTCATCAGTGTCAGCAAGGATGGTCTTGTAAAGGATGAATCAATTCAATTCCCAACTCCTTATACCCCGACCTTGTTGGGGACATGCACAAAAAACAGAGAAAGAGATGATCGTTCTAGTACCATTGATCCATATTTATGAAGGAACGAAATGAAATACATATATAAATAGAAACATATAGATGCAATGAAAACATCATTTCAATTCATTAATAACAAAGTATTGAAAACTATTTACATGTAGAATGTAAATAGACTAGCTCTGGTTTTGGTAGCTTATCTCAGAGAAGAGATGTTGCAGATACATGCATTTTGAACTATGTTACAATGAGGCTCGAAGGCCTTTTTATCATTAAGAAATAATGGGAAATCCTAAACATTCAAAAACCTAAGCCTAGGAGATGAAGCAACAAAAACTTGTGGGGTCCATTAGGGTTAATTGGAACATCAACTTCTCGCGGTTATAACTTTGGCATATTATCTCCATTTGGCTATCATAATACCTCATTTTGAATATCTCCAAGAGTAGGCAAAAAAAAAAAACCAATAATTGAGACTTGCACTTTTATGGTCTTTCAGTTTTCCCATAAAACATCTTTTAGGGTCTCAAAACGACTCTAGAAGTTTAAGACCCAAAAAACTACCAAAAATAGTAAGTTGTGCTACAATTAAGGAAAATGAAAGAAACAACAATGGGGGTCCAAGTGGAATAGGTGGGTGGCCACCAATATCCACCTAGACCAATCCTCCCTCCTTAGGAAGAAATGGTCAGGGCTTACCAATCCTGAATGACTTGGATCTTAGACAAATCCACATGCATGCCTTGCTCATCTATGATGTAACCCAGATATTCGACTTGGATCATGTCAAAGGTGAATTTCTCCAATTTAGCACAAATTTTGTGCTTCCCTAGGTTTTGAAGGACAAGATGAATGTGTTGCAAGTTCTCTTCCCAACTCTTGCTAAAGATGAGGATGTCGTCTAGATAAACAACCACAAACAAGTTGGTAAAGGGCCGGATTATGTCATTCATCAACCTCATAAAAGTTGTAGGGGAATTTGTCAACCCGAAGGGCATGAACACCATTAAAAAAGGCCTTCCCAGGATTTGAAGGCGATCTTCCATACATCTGTGGGATATATGAACCTAGTGATATCCAAACTTTAGATTGAGCTTGCAGAAATATTTAGCCCCCTTAAGCTATTCGACAACGTCATCAATTCATGGGATTGGATACATGTTCCTAACAATGATTTTTTTAGTTGCCCAATAATTAATGCAGAGCCTCTAGGTTCCATTCTTATCCTATACAAGCACAATCAGGATCCCACATGGTGAGGAACTTGGTCGGATGTTCCCTTTTTGTAGCAACTCCTGGGTATGTCACTTGGTTTCTTCATTTTAGAGAATGGAGTGGTGTTATATCATCCCATTGGGTAGAGCTTCTTCGGGAGTCATATCAATCAAATTCTTGACCTAACAATGAAGGGGTACCCATGTGGGCCAAGAGAATATGCCCATGTATTCTTCCATGACCTTATCCACCTTCTTCTTCTACGTGGAGTAATTATTCTCGAGGGCCATTGATGTGGCCCCGATCTTCCCCTTACTTTGAGATTGAATATGAAAGATAACAAATTTTCCAGTTCGGGAGATGATCTTACTGCATTTCTTAGTAGAGATCAAAGAGATGGCATAGGTGACGCTACTTCTATTATCATGTATAACTTATTGCCCAAAATAATAATAACAATGTGAGGCCTAGAGTCATACATATCATGACACTTCCACAAGTATGGTTTGCCTAATAACACAACACAAAATTTAAGAGGAGAAACATCACACAATACCTCATCTGTGAAGGGCTTGATGTTGTAGGGAAGGTGAAACTTCTGGCTAATGCAGAGATTTGATTCTTGGTGAAGCCACCCGATGGTGTACAGATGTGGGTGTGGTGTGGGGAGTAGGCCCAACCTCTTCAAAACCTCTGCTAAAATCAGAGGTTCTTTTGGCTCCCATTGCTCACAATGAACTACAGCAAAGAACCCTTCACCCACATCTATGAGTGGAAGAGATGCTCCCCCTCCTCTAGATCTTCAAGCTCAATGTTGTAGACCTAGCTAGTGGCAATGATGGCACTGGGTTCTACATCAATAATATGCTTTCCCTTTTCATTCCCCTGGTCATCTTCTAGCTAATAATTAGAACATGCATGGGACTCTAAAACTTTCAACTTAGCCACCAATGACTGTTTGGCACGACACTCATTTGTGTTATGATTGGGGCTCTTGTGGAATTCCCACCACTTTCCTATGTCCTTCTTTGTCTTCGTGGTGCCATTCTTTGCTTGTGGCTTTGATGGGTTGTCCTAGGTCACTCCACCTTGGCTCTATCCTTTATTCTGTGGTTTGTGGGTGCTCTTGCCCTGCTTCTGATTCATAGATCCAAAGTCATGATTATTTTGTTTAAAATTTTGTTTAATCTTGTAGCATATCGATATGTTGCACCAAGAAAGGAGATGTACATGAAATACATTTCTTCTTCAATGTATTTGTGCAGAAAATTGTGGTACTTGAGCACCAAATATTGCTCATAGCCTTTGATACCCAACTTTATGCACAAAGTATGAAAAATATTTGTGATCTCATGCACATCTTGGTCCCTTTTCTCCCTTAGAGTGGTCCATTTTATATACTTGTCCTCATAGCTCCCCACGAGGGCAATATTGTTCCTTGACAACATCTCGGAAAGAGTTCCAAGAGGGGGGGACTGTAAATAGAGAGGGTTCCTCAACTCTTTCCTCACAGTAAGTTTCCCATCAGCCCTTAACATGGGACGAAACCTTGAGAAATGAAAAAGTAATATTCTCCCTATTAGAGAAACTATGGAGCAAAAAATAACATACCAATAGATTCAATGGTTTATTCACAACATCTCCATCTATTTGACCTTCGAATATAGGGATATTGAAGTTCACTTGTACCTTGAAGGGGGTGGAACCTCTGAAGTGACTGTTGGATGAAGATGCATTGCTAGTGGGCATTCATTGAAGGATCTGGGAAAAGTTGTCCATCATCTCATTCCTTTGCCACTCAATGGCTTCTTCGAGCAATAGCTTGATAGGATCTCCTACTCCCTCATATTTATTTTCTTTCACCATGGGAGGCCATTAATTTCGACAGGGATGGAATTTCAAATGCTCAACTAGTTCATGTCCCAACTCCTTATACCTCGACCTCGTTGGGGGCATGCACAGAAAAATAAAGAAAAAGAAGACTGCTCTAATACCACTAATCCAGATTTATGAAGGAATGAAATGAAATATAGATATAAAAAAAACACAAAGATATAATGGAAACATAATTTCAATTCATTAATAACAAAGTACTGAAAACTGTTTACATGTAGAATGGAAATAGACAAGCTTATGCAAAGGTACCTTATCTTTGAGAAGAGGTGTGGCAGCTGCATGCCTTCTTAACTACGTTACAATGAGGCTCAAAGGCCTTTTTATCAATACGAAATGGAGCAATCATAGGCCTTAGGAAATGGAACAATTTTTTAGATGATTTCTATGCAGGGACTCGGACTAGACAACAAGGAGAGAATATAGGGGGTTTTCCACCTCCTTAAATCCCTCAATTATCCCAACATCACAACACTCTCTCTCTCATCAGCTCGAGGTCATTGGCAACCAAGAAAGTGAAAGTAAGCAGGAACAAGATCCACCATTCTCAAGTTGTAGGAAACAAATATTCCGATTTTCTAGGGAGATTCTAGTAGCTACCCTCTTGTATAAATAAGCATGTATAAGCGCTCATTAGGGTTCAATTTTTGTTTTCAACTAGGTATATATTAAGCTCAAGGACTTGGCACTGTTATTTTTATTGTTATTTGATGTATTAGACTTTGATTCAATGATAATGAGAAGTAGTTTGTTGATCCATCACTGAGTTAGTTCCAGAGGGCTAAGGCTCTTGGGTTTGGGCCCAACCTAGTGGCTTAGGTCTCTCTAGTGTATTTGTATCTCTTTTAGTTTCAAAATATTTCTTAGTTTCTAGCATTTCAGTAGAGAATAATCCATAAAAATCTGTGATTGCAACCTCTACCTCATTTCTCTCATGTGAGCACGAATAGAAAGATTTACATAAACAGTCAAAAAGCATCATTTTATGATTTCTTGGAAGAATGTTTATGTTATTCATATTAATTTTCATGGTCTTATTGTAGCTTAGGAGTTGTTTTATTGATTAGATTGGAGTTTTGGCATAGATTAGATAGCATTTAATTCAACTCATATTTTCCACTACTAGTTGTTTCATTTTTGTCAATGATAAATGGGTATATGCATGTGATGATTGCAGGGTTGTTTGGATATGCAGGAAAAGGAACTTTCACCACCTCCATCTTGGACTCCCTCACATTCTCTTGTGAAACCCAACTTCTGTCCTAAAAAGTTTGTTTCATGAGATCATTTTCCTAGGTTCGCTGAGAGCATCCCTACTAGTGCAAAATAGGCCTTCAAAACGCTCTGAGCTTGGCCAGGGGCTTAGGCCAAAATTCACTCATTTACCTCAACCTCCATCCACCTTTTACATACCCTTAAACCATCATTTTCACCTCTTAAACATTCTTAGAATCCCTCCTGTAGCATTACAAGCCCTCTTGTAGCAATATAGGGCACCTGTAGCAACCTTTTATAGCACACATGTAGCATCCTTTTTCTTCACTAGTTTTGATCCTTACTACAACTTGGACTTATTTTAGAAGGATATTGACCCCCAGTTGTGATTTCATGATCAAGCATAACTCCTAGGCCACTCCAAACCTTCATTTTCCTTCACTGCAAAAACAAAATAATGTTAATTTTCTTATCACAGATTTGGCACAAATAGAATATTAATTTACACGCAAGTGTGATCTAGTTAGATGTTATATAGAATCTTGAATTACAGTTTGATAGGTTATGAAAGAGATATTAGTTATTTTTTGCAAGTAGATTTGATAACTAGATGGATGATTGCAAGATAATGTAGTTTCCTTTCTGCAAGTAGTTTAGCTCTTTCCTTTTCATGAATTGTTTTAATAGCATTTGCAAGTTGAAGTTAATATAATTTTCCTTTTCATAGTTAGATGCATCTTCTAAATTGCATATTCATATGTTAGCTTTCATTCTAATTTGGTAGGAGGAATGGTCTTGGATCACTATTGATTAGATGTCCTAGTTGAGGGTGACTTGACTAGAATCCCATCTACTATGCATATAGCACTGTCACCTCGAAGTTTGTATGAACCTCAGGTTGATAAATAGAGTTGAGGAGCCCTTGGGAGTTGCAACACTCTTGGTGCAATACGAGGGCTCACCACTCTTTGTCGTTGTTGTTGGGGAAGTGTCTATGTACATGTTATTTCTTCTTAAGAATTTTTTTTTGTTTTTCATACAATTTTGAACAAGTAACAATAAAAGAAAAATAGAAAATTTGTCTTTCATGCATTGTAGAAGTAGAGATAATCAAGGAAAATTCTTACCAAAAACCCCTACTAAGGCTTAATTGAACTACATTGTTACTAAAAAAGAACTCTTAGTTTTTGTAGACACCTTAAACAAATTTAGACACTATATCACTAGATACCAAACTTTTGTGCATATTGATCATGTAGCTATTAAATATTTGATGAATAAGCCTAATGTGAGTGCTAAGATAATTAGATGGTCGTTATTGTTACAACAATTTGATTTGACTATCATTGAAAAGTTGGGAAAAGAAAATGTAGTTGATACTATAGGCCCACTCTCCATCAAGATGAAAAAAGGTAGGCCAGGAGATGTGATTAGTGCCAAAGGATGGGTAAACCCACACCCAAGGATGAGATGCATCTACAACCTCAATTGGCCTTAGAGCCATTTGACAAGTGGGCCATGGATTTCATTGGGCCGACTGATCCACCATCAGGGAAGAAAACGTACATCATTATGTGCACTAATTATTTGACAAAGTGGGCTGAGAAAAAGGTTGTCAATGCAACAACAAAGGAGAAAGTGGTTAAGTTCTTAAGGGAAAATATTTTCTACAAGTTTGGGTATCCAAGGGAGATAGTCATTGATAAGGGGGCTCAATTCACATCACATTTATTGATAATCTCCCGAGGTAGCATAATATCAAACACATAAAATCTACTGCCTATCACCCTCAAGAAAATGGTCAAGTAGAGGTTACAAATAGGGCATTGGAGTGAATCCTAACCAAGGTTGTGAGTAGCAATAAGGGAGATTGGGCAGACAGATTAGTGAAGGCCACTTGGGCCTATAACACCACTTCGAATATAACAATTTGAGATTGGCAACCCAATTAGACTGAATGTCACCAGTGCAGAACAAGAAAGGTTGTTGCAATTGAATGGCTTGGATGAGTTCAGAATGTAAGCCCTCTACACACTAAAGTTATACAATTGCAAAGGAAGTTCTGGCATGATAATCATATCAAGGAAAATGTTTTTCAAGAAGGGGATTGGAACTTGTTATATGATTCTAGGTTCAAGGATTTTAAAGGAAAAATAATGAAAAGATGATTAGGCCCATACCTGGCAGAAAAATTTCATGACAATGGAGTTGTCGAAATCAGAACCATTGATGAGGAAGGGATCCCCTTGTCAATGGTTATAGGTTGAAGTTATATAGGAAACATATGTCTAAGGCAGAATTTTTCAGTACAATCAACAGAGAAGTCAATGTGATTGGGAGTGTCATAGCTTCTAGTCCACAACACTTTTAGATATTTTTGTTGAAAAAAGAAAAAAATAAAGGAAAAAATAAAAGGCCTGGATGAAAACCTTTATGAGGCATTTGAGGCCAACTCATGGGTTGAAAACCTCTCTGAGGCATCTCAGGAGCAAACAAAGAGAATAAAAAAATAATATAGATACTTAGGTGAAAAACTCTCTTGAGGCACCTAGGGAAGGCATGTAGGTTGAAAACATCCTTTGAGGTAGCCTATCTGTCTCAAGAAAAAAGAAAAGAAAAAAAAAAAAGAGAAAACACAAGGAAAGAGTTTTATCATGCCTGTTGACTTTTTTTTTTTCCATTTTGCAGGATTATACACAATGGAAGATTTCACGGCTACAGGGCCAAAATTTTCAATATTTCCTTCATTCTTCAATCCATCCACTTAATATACATCATATCCACTCATTTGATCACCTATATCCACCATATCTTAGCCTGAACTTCGATTTTTACCTCCTCTCTATGATGCTACAGGAAGGACCTGTAATTGATATAGGAAGGTCCTATGGTACTACAGGAGGGTTCTAAAAAGATATACGAGGGAGATCTAAGGAAGAGGTCAACCCAATAGGAACCTTAATATTTTAAAATGATGAATAAGGTTCCCCCATTATTTCCCACCATCCATCCATCACTCATCCATCTCACTTCACAAACAAATTCACTCAAATTCTCCACTTTGTCCTACCTTTTAAAAATATATATAAAAACATAGAAGTCATCATCTTCATTTATACAAGTCTACACTGCTCCCTCATGATCCTAGTATTGTCCTTAGGACTTGTTACAATTTCTCTCATCACCCCCATGCAGATTGAAAATCCCAGAGGAAAAGGAAAGGACTGCTACAGGAAGAAAACCTCTTCTTGTAGCACCCTGTGCACACATCACAAAATGCACTGATATTATTTTTTCTCATCAGAGGGGATGATGGAACCTTATGAGACAACTCTGGAGAATTCATATCACTCCTAGGAAGAATTTCCACCAGCAGTGGTAGCTTGGACATCGACGAGGTACTTGCACACAAAGCAAACACAACATTCAAGTATCATGAGGAGAAATGAAGAAATTCATAGGAAATAAGCCAACAAGTCAAATCCCTTGATGCCAATGAAAAGGTCCATCTATAACATAGAAATCCCTGCAACAGTTCGATCATGTGGTAGGTACAGGTATGGAAAAATCTTGCCTCCTCCCTATATGTGAATAACGAAAATGTATAAATGTTAAGAGGGGGTGTTTTAATAAGTTGGAGGTGGAAAGTTAACTTGGCCACCCTCGACTAGTGAAATAAAAGTGATGGTAAGCACTCATGCAACGTGGAGATGTCACATCTACTGGGTTGGAATCACAAATAGTGGGTGGTGATTACAAGGGAAGGAGAAATGATTACTCAGAGTGGGGATAATGATCCAAAATAGGAAAGAATGTTCCATTTCCAGGTCACCACATCACTGCAAGCCTTAACCTAAAAATGGCATATTATGTACATGGGCTCGGTTTCTTTTGCTTACTCGTTCATTTCAAAAATAGTTAGGTAGAGGACAAGCTTAGTGTGCCACCAGGGAGATTTGAACCTCGTTCTACAATTGCAATGGGAAGGAGCTACATGCATACATGCAATTGCTACAAGAGGGTCGATAAACTGCTACAGGAAGATTGAAAGAGTGAAAAAGAGCCACAAAGGTTCGAATTGATTTCCAAATTATCATATTCATCCCAGACTACTTGACAAGAAGTAAATGTCACTATCTCCCTCATCCATCCATCAAATTGCATGCAAATTCCACTTAAATTCTACATGCAGTGTCAATATAATTTTGCAATTAAAAGGTCTTGTTGAGTGGTATAGTGATTGAAACATAGGCAATTGTTATTGAAAATGATTTTTTGACTCACTGCTACCACTAAATTAAACACTACAGCTATAGAATAACCATCCCGCTCTGAATTAATTAAGGACATAAAAAAAAGATGGGGGGAGGATTTAATTAGAGGGAGCCCTCAGATACTAAGAGAATCACCTAAACACTCTTGTGGTAAACATTTTAAGAAGACACCAATGGCTACGATTCTTCGAGTTATTGAAAGGGTTTGATGATGACCTTGCCCTTGAATTTTCCTTGGCTATGAATTCCAAAACATAGGACAACTCCATCATTGTTGTGAGGGGGTTGGCTCTATTCTCTCTGAACCTTGAAATAATTAGCAGAGTAACAACCCTAACTCTAGGGATCAAGTGGAGTAGAGAAGAAAAATCACTAGTGCCACTGCTAAAATAATATCTTCATTGTCAAAGAAATGCCTATTGAGGACAAGAATGGAGTTAGGAGGGAAAGCCTACCTTATCCTTGGGATGAGGTGCCCTACCATATTCGGAAGTGCATATCCTGTGAGGGAAGAATGAGTGTGATATATTCTCACCACTTTAGATTACTTCATGAACTCGGATTCAAGGCAGAATTGCCTCTTTCTCAAAGACTTAGTGTGTCATACTTCCTCCTGCAGTCCATAAGGGAAATGTGTCAAAACATAAGGGATGGAAAAAAACAACAACTAGCTCACCGTGGCCTCATCAAACTAATAGTGGTGGATGCCTCAAATAATTTGAGAATCCCTATCCTGTGGCCCAAATTAATAGACATGGATATAGATACTTTCATAGAAACACAATCCCTCACACCAGGAGAGACCCTAACCTCTAGAGTTGGAGGAAGAGGGGAGGAAAAAGAGGAAGAAGAGGGGGGAAAGACAGATGAGGAGTAGGCAACAAGGTAAGAAGAAGAATAATAAAGAGAGATAGAAGAGGAGGAGGAAGCAAGAAAGAAGGAGAAGAAGAAGAGATGAAAATAGAAGAAGAAGAGGAGACAAAGGTAGAGGTAGGAGGAGAAAAGGATGAAAAAGAAGAGGGATAAAAACAAGAAAAGGAACCATTAAGTCCTAAGAGGACTACTGAGCCCAGAGAAATAGATATATCCCCACAACAAACAATCTTGTCTCCAGGAAACACAAAACATGGGGTAGCTGCAAATTTAACTACCTTAGGCACCAGGATCAAGAAAGGGAGGCTACTCCAATAAAGGTCTACATCACAATTGATAAGTCCCCAAGCAAGAAAGAGTAGGTAGGTCCAACTGAAGGAAAATTTGAAGAGGTCACCTCTCCAAAACCCAAAACGAGAACTCCTATAACATATGTGAGGATGCCTACCACCAGATCAACCTCCTTCAAACAAACCAAGACACCAACAACCCTCCAACAAGAAGAAAAATGAAAGCTACAGGATGGACAAAGTAATAGGAGGGATAGAGTATGCTACAGGAGGACCATGTATGGTATAAGAGGGGAAGAATGTGTTGCTAGAGGAGAATAATGTGCTATTAGAAGGGCAGAATGTTCCACAACACCAATAGGAGGAAGAAGCCTCCTAAAGAACATTTGAGAAGGAATTCCTAGAGCTCCAAGAGCCTAGTCCATAACCTAGCCTGAGCTCCAACTACAAATTCATTGAAGGAGGTAGGATTATCCCACAAAAATTTGCATTCCCACTTCTTTATGAGTTGGAGATAGAAAGAGGAAGAACCCATAGGTGGATGCAAATTTATAAATCTAAGAAGGTAGAGGATGTAGGCCTCATGGAAGAAAAGGTCCTTGAAATGAGAAAATAATTAAGTGAGCTAAGAATGAGAGCCTATAATGAAGGAACAACTATAGGCAGAAAATATGAGGTTGAGAGAGAAGTTGTAGGAGAAAGAAACACAAATTTCCACCATGGAAAGCCTCTCCATGGAGGAATTTCAGTGCAAAATTCTATCAAAGTCTTATGCCATCTTTCTCAAAGAACACTAGCTGCAATTCCAAATCAAAACCTTGGCACAACATGGATCCATGCCCTTTCACAATTACAAACAGTTCATTGAATTTTGCAACCAAGCTAACATGGAAGACACAACAAAATTGGCTTAATTTTACATACACAACCTCATTTTGACATATATGAATATTTGGGATCCAAATGTAATATTGGGGGATACACAACTGATGGCCTTAGCATCTTGTATGACTCATGAGGAGGAAAGAGATGAGGAAGTGAAAAGGGTAATGACAAAGGAAGAAAAGGAATCATTGTATATCAAGGCAGAGCTAGTGAGCCCAATGGTTGTCATTAACAATCATGGTATCATCTCCAATGACGTTGTTTTGGCACCTAAATACCTTGCCAACCAGGAACAAGCCATCCTACACTTTGAAAACACATTCAGGTTGTTGGGAACAGAAAGCCTGCAAGACTGCTAAAGGAGGGCATTCCTTACCCCACAACCTCCCTATCATAGAATATCACTCTCCTAAAAGGCTAAGGAATCCCTTGGAGAGAACACCCTTATACAAGAGGATCATGCACAGGTTAAAAGTCAAGTGGATAAGACTCAATATCAGTCCACCCTTGCTGCTAGGACTACAAGAAGGAAGAGATGAAGCATGAGAGAAGAAAGAGTGGAAAAAAATAGAGAAGAATGTAGGTTTCTATCCATAAGAGGCAAAACTATCGAGGAGCCTTGGGATGTTAGGAAGGCCACCAGGGGAATGAGAGAGATGCACATGGATGAGTGAGTTGCTTAGAGGATGAGAACCAATTTCAGTAGGAGGGTGATGATGAGGCTCATCAATGGGTACATTATAAGGGTCATGATGCCATCCTCCAGCTTTAGGACTATCTCTTTCTCACATTTATTTACATTAGTTTGTTATATTATACTTAGTGAGAAGGGTAAAATATGTTTGTCATGTCATGTGGCCTAATATGGTTTAATTGCAGGAAATCGAGCAATTTTTGAGATGATTTCTATGTAGGGGCTCAGAGTAGACAACAAGGAGAGAATCTATGGGGTTTTCCACCTCCTTAACTCCCTCAATTAGCCCAAGATCACAACACTCTCTCTCTCATCAGCTCGAGGTCATTGGCAGCCAATCAAGTGAAATTAAGGAGGAACAAGATCCACCATTCTCGAGTTGTAGGAGGAAAATATTCTTATTTTCTAGGGAGCTCCTAGTAGCTCCCCTCTTGTAAAAATAAGCATGTAGAAGAGCTCATTAGGGTTTGAGTTTTGTTTTTAGCTAGGTATCTATTGAGCTTAGAACTTGGCACTATTATTTTGATTGTTATTTGATTGATTAGACTTTGATTCAATGATAATGAGAAGTTTCTTGTTGATTCATCATTGAGTTAGTTCCAGAGGGCTGAGGTTCTTGAGTTTGGGCCCAACCCAGTGGCTTAGGTCTCTCTTGTTTATTTGTATCTTTTTTGGTTTCAATGTATTGCTTAGTTTCTTTCATATCAATAGAGAATAATCCATCAAAATTTGTGATTACAGCCTCTACCTCATCTCTCTCATGGGAGCATGAATAGAAGCATTTACAACGACAATATAAAAGCATCACGTTTATGATTTCTTGGAAGAATATTTATGTTAGTCATCTTATTTTTCATGTGCTTGTTGTATCTTAGGATTTGGTTTATTGATTATATTAGAGTTTTGGCATAGATTAGACAACATTTAAATTCAACTCATCTTATCCACTACTAATTGTTTCATTTTTGTCAATGATAAATGGGTATATGCATGTTATGATTGCACCACTGTTTGGATATTTAGGAAAGGGCACCTTCACCACCTCCATCTTGGAATCCCTCACCTTCTCTTGTGAACCCCAAATCCTTTCCAAAAAAAAATTGTTTCATGAGATCATTTTCCTAGGGTCACCAAGAGCATCCCTCCTTGTGAAAAAGAGGCCTTCAAAAGGCTTTGGGCTTAGCTAGGGGCTTTTTCCACCCTTCACTCATTTACCTCAACCTCCATCGACCTTTTCCATACCCTTAAATCATCATTTTCACCTCTTAAAACTTCTCGACAGCCCTCCTGTAGCATTACAGGCCCTCTTGTAGCAATATAGGGCACCTGTAACAACCCCTTGTAGCACACCTATAACAGCCTTTTTCTTCACCAGTTTTAATCCTTACTGCAACTTGAACTTAGTTTATAAAAATTTTGACCCCCATCCGTGATTTCATTACTAAGGTAAACTCCTAGGACAATCCAAACCTTCCTTTTCCTTCATTGCAAAAACAGAATAGTGTTAGTTTTCTTATCACATATTTGGCAAAAATAGAATATTGATTTAAATGAAAGTGTGAGCTAGTTAGATGGTACATAGAATATTGAATTATAGTTTGGTAGGTTATGCAAAAGAGATTGGTTATTTTCTGCAAGTAGATCTAATAACTAGATGGATGATTGCAAGATATTGTAGTTTCTTTTATGTAAGTAGTTTAGCTATTGCCTTTTCATGAATTGTTTCAATAGCATTTGCAAGTTGAAGTTAATATAATTTTCCTTTTCATAGTTAGAGGTAGCTTCTAAATTGCATCTTCATTAGTTATATTTTATTCTAATTCAGTTGGAGGAATAGTCTCAGAGCACTATTGATCAGATGTCCTAGTTGAGGGTGGCATGAGTAGAATCCCATCTACTGTGCATATGGCACTGTCACCTCAAAGTTTGCACGAACCCCGAGTTGATAAATAGAGTTGATGAGCCCTTTGGAGTTGTAGCACTCTTGGTGCAATACCAAGGCTCACCACATTTTGGCATCGTTGCCGGGGAGGTGTCTAGGTAGATGTTATTTCTACTTAAGAATTGTTTTATGTTTTGCATATAGTTTTGAAGAAGTACCATAAAATAAAAAGAGAAAATTTTTCTTTCATGTCTCATAGGAGTAGAGATACTCAAGGAAAATTCTTACCAAAAACACCCACACCCTCAAGCAGTCAACCTTCACTCTTCTTCGGTGATTGTCAGCTTCCCTCTCTGACTACAAAGGAGTTAGAAGACCCTCTAGGTGAGCAACCTGGAATTTTTGAAGAACTTGTTGGGGAAGAATAAGAACCCATTTCACGTACCCAAAAAATGGCTAAAAATAGGAAAAATGAGGTTTTCCCTATTAGAGAGAATAATGGAGAGGCTAGAATGAAGAATATAAGCTGTACTACTCTTCCACACTTCCATGGCTTATCCTCTGAGGATCCTGATACCTTCATGTTTGAATTTTTTGTTGTATGTAGGACCTATGACTATGCCTTTGATTACCAAAAGTTAAATTTATTCCCCTATACCCTTAAGGATGTAGCCTTGAGTTGGTTTATGGGTCTGCCCAGGGGTAGCATCACTACCTAGGCTCAAATACAACAAGCCTTTAAAAACAAGTACAAGGACTATTGTAGGTCCAAATAAACCAAGGAAGAAATCTTTAGAATGACTCTTGGACTTGATGAATCCATAGAAGAATATGAGGAGAGACTTCAACTCAGTTATAGGAGGGCTAGATGTACATTAAAATTATGTTCAATAATCACTCTAAGGTTGCTAGAAAGAAGGGCAAGGCTAGTCAAGGCTTGGTTAGTTCCTCTCCTTCCACAACTTCCATTAAGAATGAGATAGGCAACATCTTGGAGGATTTCAAGAGTGAAATGTTTATTACCTTTTCTTTGAAAATGGATACCATGCAGATCAAGAGGAAACAAGAGGAAGCAGAGAGATCCATAGTTATTTTCTTCCATAAATGCACTAGAAGGCACCCTAGGAATGAATGTTCATTAAATATCATAGAGGTCTGCTCAGTTTGTGAGGAAAACCATGCCACAGATAAATGACCTTATTTTACTGGTTTAAAAATTGTATACAAAGGGGTAGAAGGTGGGGCGAGAAACTCTACTTTATAAATCAAAGGAGGCCTCAAGGACCTCGACCATACCAACAAGGCATGAAAGGTTTATCTTATTACAATCCAAACCAGAATGCACACTTTCCACCCTGGTACTCTTCCACTCATCCATCATGGTACAAACCTCCCTCTTGTCCCTATGCTCCTCCATATCATCCTCAACCTTTCAATCAACCATTTCAGTCATATGCTCCCAAACCTCCTCAATGAAACAACACATCATAAAGGTTGAGGCCTCAACTCAATCAACCTCTTGCTTTACTACCTCCACCCCAACCTCAACCACAACTCACTCATTCTGCTCCACCCAAGCAACCTTAGATGCCTGCTCAACCCAATCTGAACCTGAACAACAAGCAGGCACAGAAGGTCTACATTGGAGAGACATCTTATCTTTCCCATGTTGTGGAGATCCAACATATCAGCTTTAGGTTTGGAAGAGTGCTTCCAGATAACCTTCCACCATCCCCACCTTAAGAGCTTGAAGAGGAAAAGGAAGAGAGTACCCATCAGGTAAATCTACCTGCTTTTGTCGAGATATTGATCCACCGTAGCCATCTGTTGAGGCCCCGAAAATTGGGTCGACAACAAGGGGGATACCCACCCGGTCCGGACCTTGGTTGGCAGCTCCTTATCTGTTTGGTATAGCAGGTCCGACTGGGGATAATGGGACCAGTTTCCCAATCTAAGGGTGTGTGTGTGTAGAGTTGGATTATGCTGATCTAAGAGTTCTGATCTAAGCTACTTTAATCTAATTCTATGCTATTGTAATCTAATGAAAACAACACATCTAATCTATGCTAACCCGGGGTGTATTTCTTCTATTATGCGATCTAAAGAGATTTCAAACAATTAATGGTAATAAAGATCATTCAGCTATCATAAGAATGGAAATCAATTAAGATGAACCACTTTGCATAAAAAGTTAGGCAAAACAGTTGTGAACAGCATATCGCATAATAAGTTATTCATATATTAAACATAAATAAATGACTCCACCGTACAAAAGTGCCAAATGGTAAGTCACACATTCATGCAATAACATATAAACAACTAAAAAACTGTATATCACTTTTAGAATATAAGCAGAAATGGCCAAGAGATAAAACTACCATTTATGACTAGTCCTACTCATAAGCTTCAAGCAAAAATGATTTATCTCTACTTGTTCTAACATCTACTAAGAGTACAAAAGTGCAACATTAGTAGCAGATATCAAATGCAAACATTAATAAACCTCGATCCATCCATTCATCAAAACCTCCTCTAAGGGTGCAGAAGTGCATGTTCTGAGGACAAGTTTTTGACAAATTTCCGGACCCTTCTCCAAATGCATGAGAAGGGTTTAAATACTGCTAACTAAACAACTTAATTACATAAATTTCAGATACGGTTCAAAATGACCGCCCTTTATCTAAGCAAACTTATTTCTAAAAATTGAATCTAATTTCTAACTATTTCTACATTTGCTCCTTAATGCTGTGAGTATGCAACATTTGCTTGGGAAGAGTCGGCTGGTCGTCTTCTGCTTTTGTTTGAGCTACGAAAATAGAAATGACAAGAGCTGGCACCTCTGTTTAGTAAACTGGAAGATATTTTTGAGAATTATCTTCTAGTTGAGCGAATTTACTGCGTGTATGCTTGGTAACAGCCCGGATTCCTCTTCAACTGCCTCTGCTTTTGCTATCTCGGCTTCCGGACTCGTGGATGACTAAGCAAGTTAGGGGTTTTGCTTTCTGAACAATTTTCTTAGCGATGCGCGATTAGCGCTAGGCACTAATCGCGCATCAAAAACTGCCTCCGTTCTTTGATCCGGACCTTTCTGGTGCGTTTTCTGCCTTTAGCGCTTTTTCCTTTACCAGGCATGAGCTTCAGAATTTTGTAAACATGCTGCTTTTGTGAGTTTCTTGACCTTGAGTGTCGAATCGCCTATTGATATCAGTATCTGTTCAGTAACACTCTGAAATCTGCCTTTCTGTTGTATGCGGCATCCGTGTATGAGAGCATCCCTTCTCTGTTCTTCGAGCATTGGCGCTTTCCACTTTTTCCTTAGATGTTTCCTGCAGTTCACGCAAAGGAAAAAGTAATGATAATAAATTTTGACATGAAAGCTTCAAGTTCTATGAATGTGTAAAATCATGACACCCACAGTGAACTGACTCTTCGAAAAACACAAAACTGTCCTTCATGAATACCTTGATGTACATTCATTAATTTTCTTTAAGCCGTGCGCTCAATTTTTGGTTTAGGGACAACTTTTCTTGGGTGCTGAGCCGAGGAAATTTGCGATGGGTGATTTCTGTGACTCGCAGATCGCATTGATCGTAGATCTCTTTGATCGCAGATCACAGTTATCGCAGTATCGCGGCATCACAGATCGCTTTGATCGCATTGATCGCAGATCGCAGATTGCTGCAATTTGTCAAGTTATTCGTGTGCTGCTTATGCGACGTTGCGATATGCGATATCGCATATCGGCCATCGAAGATTTTCTTGAGATTAGTCATTTATGGGCGCTTCTCAATGTATGCGATGTGATGAATTTCACGTCGCTTCTTCGCATTTGTTTTAATGTGCTCATAAAGGAATGCTTGACTCTTCTCTGTGCGATGTATCTTTGAGGAGTATAAAACAAAAAAAAAAAATTATAAAATATTTTTGGATTTTTTATTACTAAGGGTCCCCACTTCTTTAGCTTTATTGCTAATACTAAAGGAGGAGGGGGGTTGTTGGTGGTCACAACAATGGCGATTCACTTGGAAGAACCAATTATCTCTGCTTTTCTATTGAATTCTTTAAACTTCCAAAATAGAAAAATTTTCATAAATCTAAACTTTGTTATGGACAGACAGAGTACATTATGCCTTATTCTATCAATGATATTTTGTTTCAACTTCTTTCTTTTCTAATTGTTTGCTTCCTCAGTCTCATCCTTGTATCTACATTAGCCATTACTTGGTCATGTAAAGAAAAAAAACTAGTTTTCTCTGTGTGCTAGCCTTAAAATATGCTCGTTTGCCGTAGGTAAAGCCTCTGCTGCCAGCAGGCGTCCATAGCCTCGACAGGGTTACCTATTACCCAACAATGATCCTTTATCCCGTTTAAGGTTATCTACAACCCTCAAAGAAAAATCCATTTTGACACTTTTTCCTTTTTTATTCTTAAAGAACAATGTCTTGGTTTGGTAGCCAAATTATGACACAGTCATTCACTTGATTTACACTTTTGTTGAACAAGCTGGCTCGTGATGAGACCCCTTGTCTTTTGATTTCAATAATCTTGAGTCATTGCCCTGTTTTAATGGACAGTGTTTGGCAAAGTCAGCAAAGTTATAATATCTGTGATCATGATAAGCCGGCTCGTGATGAGACCTCTTATTCTTTGAGATATAGTGTTTTTTCGATTGTCTCTCTGAATGCTGGAATTTTCTTTAACAGGGAGGATATCATTGTTTTCCTTAAGAAAGTTCTGGATGACAACAATAGAGTTTGCAAAATAGCAGTTTTACAGAGAATCTTTATTTTGTTATTGATACCTTTCATTGTGCTGATATAAAACAATTCCTTCGCTAAAGGTTGCTTTCATCAAATTTTTTGAAGTTGAAACTAATATCATATCTAGGCTAAAGTTTTTAACTATGTCTGTCAATAATAAAGATCAGATTTTCAAAAAAAATTCTGTTTATACAAGCGAAAAGCTCAAAATCTGAAAGAGAATTGGTGCCTTCTTCGCGAATACCGATAGTAACCATTAACAACCGGTTTTATTATAAAAGAAAGAAAAAGAAAAAAAAAAGAAACTATTCTACAAAACAGAAGAATAATCTTCTATGGAAAATATATTTTAAGGATTTGACCATTCATAGGCAAAGAATCCCTTCTACCTGCTAGATCCTGTAAGACAAACATTGATGGACCTATGACTTCAACAATCTGAAAAGGACCAAGCCACATCTTTTGAAATTTTGTATGTTTGCCTTTTTATTCATGAGCTTTATCCCATTTTAAAACTAAATCTCCCATCTGAAAATTTTTTCTGGTCATTTTGTTTGAATCAAAAGAGGATTTTATTAGCGCTTGATGATGAGCATGGGTTCTTTTAGCTTGTTCTCGCTGTTCTTCTAATTTGATTATTTCCATTTGTCTTAGCTGTATGGAGGAAGTAGGTACTTCATCAATGTACTGTATTAAAGACAAAGAGGGAATTACTAAGTGAGTTGGAAGAACCACTTCTTTCCCATAAACTAAATTAAAGGGGGAAGTGCCGATCAAAGTTTTTTTTGTTATTCTATCTGCCCATAAAGCATTTATCAAAGCTTTATGGCAATTCTTTTGGTTCTGGTCAACTGTTCTTTTAATAATCCTAATTAGGTTTTTATTTGTTGACTCAGCTAACCCATTACCTTGCGGATAGTAATTGGCCGAATATTTTAGTTTGAATCCCCTTTTAAGTGCGAACTCAGTCATTGCATTTCCAGAAAAAGTAAGATGCAATATTCAAATATTAAAGCCTATTGCAATTCCAAATCCTAATGATTATAAATTGATCTATGAATTCGATAATATTTTCAGAATTAGCAATCTTGAGAGGAACTGCCTCTACCCATTTAGTAAAATAATCTGTTGCCGTGAGGATGTATCTATGCTGCTTAGAAGAGTGAGGAATGATCTCACCTATTATGTCCAAGCCCCACTGGCTGAATGGTTGCTCGATGTTTACCGGTTGTAGTGGCAGGGACAGCTTCTTTTGTTTTCCAGCAGTAGTTTGGCAGACTTGACATTTCCTCACGTAACTGTGTGAATCTTTGAACAGCGTAGGCTAGTAATATCCTGCAAGTAAAATTTTATGTGCAGTAGCATCTCCAGCGTAGTGTCCGCCTGCTGGTCCATCGTGGAGTTCCTGAAAAACTTTTTCGGCTTCAGTTTTTTCAAGACATCTAAGAAGAACAGAATCATAATTCTTCTAAAGAGAATATCATTATGAGCTGATATTGTTTAGCTTTCAATCTCAGAGCTCTTTTCTTAGTGTGATCCAGGTGTGATGGAGCATACCCGTTCTTAAGATAATAAATGATATCAGCATACAATGATTCTGCATCATTCAGGCTTACCTCATACATTTGTACCTCTTCGGATGACTTTTCGGGGATTTGCGATGCTCCAGCCAACATCTTGCAGAAGCCTTGACCTCTTACAATGTTTGCTGGTTTGATGTCAAGATCATATTCCTGTAAAGTAGTGATCCAATTCGCTCTTTTCTCGCCCATATCCTTCTGTACTAGAAGATTTCTTGCCGCTGGAAACGGTACTATGATCTTAATATGGGTTTTGAGTAAGAAAGGTCTGAAATATTTAACCGCTTTGAAAATAGCATAGGCCTGTTTCTCTACGTCTGAATAATTGAGTTCAGCACCTTGTAGATTCGAGCTAAAAAACGCAATTGGAGCTTCGGTTTTTTCTTGATTCGCTTGGTTTAGAATCGCAACATATGATTTTCCTGAGGCAAATGTGAATAAAACAAACGATTCTGAAAAATTCGGGGTTGCTAAAGATGGAGCATTAATAATAGCTTTTTTGATCAGGTTGAATGTTTCATGTTCATCTTGACCCCATTTGAAAGTTGAATTCTTTTTAATCATGGTTTGCAAAGGAGACACAATTCGTGAAAAATCTGGTACAAATCTCTTTACAAAATTGATTTGACCAAGGAAAGATTGCATGGCTTTTTATTATGAGGCAGGGATATTTCTGAGATTTCTTTGATTCTGTCAAGATCAATGTGAATATTGGACTTTGACACTATGAATCCTAGAAGTTTTCCTTCACTTAATGCGAAAAAATATTTCTTTGGGTTAAGTGAAATCCCATACCTTAAACATCGTTGAAAATTTTTCTTTAAATCTCTAAGATGGTCACTTTGCTTCTTGGAATACACTGTTATATCATCCAAATAAATCACTACAGATTTGTTGACTAAATTGTCCATGGCTCTTTGAAATGTAGCGCCGGCATTAATCAAACCAAATGGCATCTTCCGATATGCGTATGTGCCCCATTTAGTTCTGAATGTGGTTTTCAACTGATCATTGGGATGCACCAGCACTTGATTATATCCTGAAAATCCGTCCAAGAAAGACATTAGTTCTGAGCCTGCTACTGCCTGTAATATATGTTCCATAGGTGGAAGAGGAAAATTGTCTTTTTGACAGGCTTTGTTAAGATTCCGAAAATCAATACAGATTCTAATATCTTCGTTTTTTCTTTCTAACGGGTACCATATTGGAGACCCATTTGGAATGTCTGACGGGGAAAATTATTCTAGATTTTAATAACTTATTTAGCTCAGTCTTTATCTGATTTTCTAAATTGGGGTGGATCTTTCTCAGTTTCTGTTGGACAGGTTTTTCGTTGTCAATCATAGGAATAGTGTGTTGAATGATAGAAGTGTCGTATGTCTTCAGCTCATCGTAATTCTAGGCAAAAACATTTTTATATTGTCTCAAAAGATGAATATACGCTAGTTTTTCTTCAGGGGCCAGGCCTATGCCTAGATTAATGTTTTGTGGTTTATCATCGGTTCCTAGGTTTACTAATTCATAGTTCAGAGTTGAACTGTAGAGCTTTGAATTGGTAGACCTTTTAAACCATTTTTCAAATCGTACAAGTCTTCTAACTTAACCACCGATTTAGGTATAGCATTATCAGTGCTATTTTGTTGTGTTTGTCGATCATGATGGTCTTCGTCAATTATCTGATTGGAGTAGGATCCTTCAGAAGTGAGGAAATTTACAATATCAGGATCATCATTGAATACTCTCCAATTTGTAGTGTTGTCAGGGATGGATGGTCTAAAGATTAATTCTATTGAGAATCTATCTGGACTAAAATCTTCGGAGGGAATAAGCCTAGAGGCTACGTTAGCCAAAAGGTCTGCACTCGCGTTTTGGAGTCTCGGGATTGAAGAGATATTAAATTATATGAAATGCTCAGTCAGATCTTGTACTAAAGATTGATAGTGTTTTAAATGAACTGATAGGCAATGTATAGTGTTACGTACCTGTTTGACGATAATCTCAGAGTCTCCAAAGACCTGAAGATACTTGACGTTTAACCCGATTGCTTTGTATAGGCCTTGCACCAAGGCCTCATATTCTGCTGTGTTGTTTGTGCAATTGAATTCGAGTCTGCATGTAAGCATGGTCTTGTTTCCTTCTTGACTAATCAGAATGCATCCTGATCCTGCTCCTTCGTTAGATTTAGAGCCATCGAAATATAATTTCCAAAACAAAGATGTATTTACAGGTTTATCTACAAAATTAACACACTTTGAACTATCAGTTTGGGAAAAATTTTCGACTTGGGACAAAACTGAATTTTCTAAGTAAGGTGATGGGTGAGCATTGAAATTACCGAGAAAAGAATCTACCGAGTAATTACCTATGATACTGTTGTTATATGATACTGCTTCATTTTCTCCCTCTAATTCCGTTACTATGTACTTCTGGTGTAATTCTCGTTCAACCTTTATCTGATTCGGTTTACCGTTATAGGGTAACCACATGTGCGACCAGTCGGTTGCAAAGTATCCATGGAGTTTCTCGGACCAATCCATGCTAAGAATTAATCCATAGAATTCTGGGATATCGGCCACTAGAATGTCAATAACCTGACATACCTTCGGGTTAGATGACAATCTTATGGTTACTTGATTAATTTCACCAATCACTTCGACTTGAGATCGATCAAGCTGAACTATACGCACTGCGGATTTTTGTGGTTGAACATTTAGCTTAGCACATATTGATCCGGGTAAAATATTCGAAGAAGCACTGGAATCTACCAAACAATTGTGCACATTTTTGTTGAAAATCGCGTAAGTGAGAAGAAACGGGGGAGTGTGAGATCTTGATCTTCCTCCAATTAAGGCAATATCATTTGGATCAATCTTATTGATCGCGTTAGTTGGAGGTCTTCCCATGTTATGGGAAGCTTGAGAGAGTACAACGACAGGCAAAGGTACAATAGGCACAGCATGTAATTCTTTCATCATTATCTTCTATTGATGCTTCAATTTGCTCAATTCATAGAGGGTAATATTAGCCCTAGTCTTTTTCATGTCATCAACAATATTGTACTCCATTTCATTTGACACTATCAATGTTTTTGATGGAGTTGCTGTTTTTTCTTGATTTGCTTGGACTGGGTTAGACTGAGTCGCTTTAGTTGTTGCTTTCTTTGTTGCGACTTTATCTTTTGTTGTAGGGCTTGCGCCCTTCTGCTTAGGGGTAGTTTGGAGAGGATCAAGCTGATTTTTGCTTCGTGTGCTAACCGGAAATACTTCTTGATCCTCTTCTTGTGGGAGGATGAAATCCCACATTCCTTGTAATTCCACAACTTCTTTGTCATCGGTTTGCCCTTCAGTGGCACTTTCTTCTTCTTCCTCTTTCTCAGTTTCAGCATTGGAGATGGCATTGGGTGGTTTTGCATCCGTTGAAGGACCTCTTTTAAAAGTTCTGTAGGGCTTTTTAAAAGAAGTTTCCGCTACTTGTTTTTTTATGTCAATCATCTCATTAGACATGGTCTTTAATACTTTCTGCAATCCTTCCAAATCGAAAGGGTCTTTTGTTTGTTTCTTCTTGGGGTCTTCCTTGAAGGTGATTTTTTTAGACTTTCGTTCCTCTATCGCGGATCTCTTTTCTAGGGCTATTACACGTTTCTCTACTGCTATCGCCTCTGTCATGTTTTCAACTAAAGTTGTTTTATTTGCTCTATCCATGAAGATTGCTATGTTTGATGGTAAAGCAGTAATATACCATTCACATCGTACTTCTTCGCTAGGTTGGGAAGCAGTAGGAATTTTGTTGAGAATTTTATTAAACCGTAAATCGAAATCTTTGATAGATTCTTTAGCTTGGGCCTTGAGATTGGATAGGTCATTGATTAATGTTGTTGTTGATCTGTCATCACCAAACTTGATAAGGAATTGATTGTGGAAGATATCCCAACTTGTGATAGACCCGGAAGGTAATGAAAAATACCATGACCCGGCTGTTCCTTGCAGTGTGTATGGGAAAATCCGAACAACAACATCTTCATTAGTAACTCCGTTGAGATTGATAAAAAACATGAAAGTGTTTATGTGTTCTTCTGCTAGCATGCCTACTTCTGGATTGAATTTAGGCAGCCATTTCTCAGGATGGGCCGGTATTGGGCTCAAGGGTGCAGGCATCAAGACTGCCCCACGGTTGTTCCATGGAGATTGGGCCATCGTTGAGCTGCTAATAGAGAAAAGTGCAGGAGATGATCTCTGCGGTTGGGAAGATGAGGATACTATGATCGTGGATGATTGAAGAGGGATTGTGGTAGACAGATGAATGATGGTTTGGAATGGAGGTGTGGGTGGTTGACTTCATAGTGAGGTAGTTGAAATGGGTGATGTAGACGAAAGAATCTCACTGTCAGACTCTTGTGGTGATTTCCTCGCTCTTTTCCTGGTGGGAAGAGGCAACTCAGTCGGCTGGATGCCAAATTTTTTACTTTTCAATCTGGTTAGGGGATGAGCAGGATTGTACTGCGAAGTCACACTGCTTTGAGATTTATCAGACCTCTGAGGAGAAATGGAAAATCCCTGAAGTTTGTGAAGCAGAGATTCGACTTCAGGAGGTTTAATGGTAAATTGGTTTGAAATATCAAGGTGTGCAGCAACGATTGATACTCGAGCGACTTCCGATTCTAGATTTAAATATACTGGAGAAGTCGGGGGAGATGATAAGGGCGATTTACTCTCAGAATGGTATTTAGATTTTGATTTAAGTGCCATTCATAGTTCGGGCCCTCCTTCTAGCGCCAAATATGTTGAGGCCCTGAAAATCGGGTCGACAACAAGGGGGATACCCACCTGGTCCGGACCTTGGTTGGCAGCTCCTTATCCGTTTGGTATAGTGGGTCCGACTGGGGATAATGGGACCAGTTTCCCAATCTAAGGGTGTGTGTGTGTAGAGTTGGATTATGCTGATCTAAGAGTTCTGATCTAAGCTACTTTAATCTAATTCTATGCTATTGTAATCTAATGAAAACAACGCAGCTAATCTATGCTAACCCAGGGTGTATTTCTTCTATTATGCGTTCTAAAGAGATTTCAAAAAATAACTGGTAATAAAGATCATTCAGCTATCATAAGAATGGAAATCAATTAAGATGAACCACTTTGCATAAAAAGTTAGGCAAAACAGTTGTGAACAACATATCGCATAATAAGTTATTCATATATCAAACATAAATAAATGACTCCACCGTAGAAAAGTGCCAAATGGTAACTCACACATTCATGCAATAACATATAAACAACTAAAAAACTGTATATCACTTTCAGAATATAAGCAGAAATGGCCAAGAGATAAAAGTACCATTTATGACTAGTCCTACTCATAAGCTTCAAGCAAAAATGATTTATCTCTACTTGTTCTAACATCTACTAAGAGTACAAAAGTGCAACATCAGTAGCAGATATCAAATGTAAACATTAATAAACCTCGATCCATCCATTCATCAAAACCTCCTCTGAGGGTGCAGAAGTGCATGTTCTGAGGACAAGATTTTGACAAATTTCCGGACCCTTCTCCAAATGCATGAGAAGGGTTTAAATACTGCTAACTAAACAACTTAATTACATAAATTTCGGATACGGTTCAAAATGACCGCCCTTTATCTAAGCAAACTTATTTCTAAAAATTGAATCTAATTTCTAACTATTTCTGCATTTTCTCCTTAGTGCTGTGAGTATGCAACATTTGCCTAGGAAGAGTCGGCTGGTCGTATTCTGCTTTTGTTTGAGCTACGAAAATAGAAATGACAAGCGCTGGCACCTCTGTTTAGTAAACTGGAAGATATTTTTGAGAATTATCTTCTGGTTGAGCGAATTTACTGCGTGTATGCTTGGTAACAGCCCAGATTCCTCTTCAACTGCCTCTGCTTTTGCTATCTCGGCTTCCGGACTCGTGGATGACTAAGCAAGTTAGGGGTTTTTATTTCTGAACAATTTTCTTAGCGATGCACGATTAGCGCTAGGCGCTAATCGCGCATCAAAAACTGCCTCCGTTCTTTGATCCGGGCCTTTCTGGTGCGTTTTCCGCCTTTAGCGCTTTTTCCTTTACCGGGCATGAGCTTCAGAATTTTGTAAACATGTTGTTTTGTGAGTTTCTTGACCTTGAGTGTCGAATCGCCTATTGATATCAGTATCTGTTCAGTAACACTCTGAAATCTGCGTTTTTGTTGTATGCGGCATCCGTGTATGAGAGCATCCCTTCTCTGTTCTCCGAGCATTGGCGCTTTCCCCTTTTTCCTTAGATGTTTCCTGCAGTTCACACAAAGGAAAAAGTAATGATAATAAATTTTGACATGAAAGCTTCAAGTTCTACGAATGTGTAAAATCATGACACCCACAGTGAACTGACTCTTCGAAAAACACAAAACTGTCCTTCATGAATACCTTGACGTACATTCATTAATTTTCTTTAAGCCGTGCACTCAATTTTTGGTTTAGGGACAGCCTTTCTTGGGTGTTGAGCCGAGGAAATTTGCGATGGGTGATTTCTGTGACTCGCAGATCGCAGATCGTTTTGATTGCATTGATCGCAGATCGCAGTTATCGCAGTATCGCGGCATCGCAGATCGCTTTAATCACATTGATCGCAGATCGCAGTTATCGCAGTATCGCGGCATCGCAGATCGCTTTGATCGCATTGATTGCAGATCACAGATTGCTGCAATTTGTCAAGTTATTCATGTGTTGCTTATGCAACGTTGCAATATGCGATATCGCATATCGGCCATCGGAGATTTTCTTGAGATTAGTCATTTATGGGCGCTTCTCAATGTATGCGATGTGATGAATTTCGCGCCGCTTCTTCGCATTTGTTTTAATGTGATCATAAAGGAATGCTTGACTCTTCTTTGTGCGATGTATCTTTGAGTATAATACAAAAAAAAAATTATAAAATCTTTTTGGATTTTTTATTACTAAGGGTCCCCACTTCTTTAGCGTTATTGCTAATAGTAAAGGAGGAGGGGGGTTGTTGGTGGTCACAACACCATCACACCTCAGAAGAGGTTGAACTTTTGGGATAATTGAAGAATTTATGTGTTAAAATACCCCTTCTCTAGGCTAGTAAGTATGTTCCCATATATAATAAGCTTGTCAAGGAGAAATGATTTAAAAATCCTGGGAGATGAAAAAGAGAGACCCCCACCATCAATGTTGTTGGTCATTTATCTGATTTGATGCTGGGGAGAGTAATTTTTCCAAAATACTTAGACCCTAGAAATCCAGTAGTGGATGTTCACATTGATGGCATAATTATCCCTCATACCCTGATTGATCTTGGGGCTACCATTAACGTGATGACTAAAGAAACCATGATAAAGCTAAACCTCCAAGGAGCTTTGAGAAAGACCACTGTAATGTTGCAACTTGCAGATAGATCCACAGTAGCTCCTAAGATATTTTTTGAGGATGTCATGGTCTCTGTCTACTCTTGGGAGTATCCTATTGGCTTCCTAGTGCTCCAAACTAAAACCAAGTTTAATGGTTATCCTCTTATCTTAAGAGGACCTTGGTTGGCCAATGTTGATGCCTATATCAATTGTAGGGTTGGAAACATGACCATCAAGAATGGGTCCTTATCAAAAAAACTGAAATTTTACCCTTCTGCTCAGCCTTCTCTTGAACACGATCTACCTTTGTGGCTTGAGGATGAGGAAGAAGATGAAGTGTATCATACAACACCCTACCCAATCTATACCATAGATGTTGTTATACAGGGAGGAAACCTGATGAATATGACCTCATTGATCATATCCTTTAGAACCAACCCCCCAATACCATTCCTCTTGATGATATTGTGAAAGAATCTGAGAGTAGTCCTTGGAATGAGTTATGCTCAATTGACCCAAGTCCTGAACATGTCAAAGTTGTAGAGTTTGGCCCATCAAGAACCTCAAATATTCACCCCTCTATCTCGACCAAACAAGAAGATAAATTGTGCAAGATGCTAAGGGAGAACTTAGATGCTTTTGCTTGGGACTATAAAGAAATGAAGGGGGTGGATGCCTCGGTTTGTACTCCTCAAATTTACATCAAAGAGGGATGCAAACCTGTGTGCCAACATCAGAGGAGAATGAACCCAGCCCTTAAGGACATAGTGACGGAAGAATTACAAAATTTGTTGGATCTGTTAGCGCTTGAGATTTCACCTCACCCACATTCGGTATACCTGTAGCCTCTGAGATCACCTCGGGTGTCAATATGAAATTCACCCCTGCAAGAGTGACATGTCCATCATGGAGGTGTAAGACAAACAAGCGGGCCAACTCTCTATGATGCTGAATCTGAGAGAGCCTCTCACAAAACTGATAGCATGACATGTACTGGAAACAACTCAGTGCCAAAGGACAAGCCTGTAACTCTACCAATGAAGTAGGCTCCTCCCTCTTATGGTGACCTCCCTTACCCCCTCTACGAGGCCTCCTCTGTTCCTCAATCTCTGTAGATGATGAATGGTCATCACCTTGCTCATAAGTCTCGGTATCTGACATGGTTTTGGAGCAAGGTGGGCAAACTGAAGGACAAATTGAACTGCTGCCTCTGCCTGCAAAAGTACTGAACTCTATGCTGTTTCAAGGGGAAAAACATGAGGGGAATGTTAGGGGAGGGAACTTCTTAACAAGGAATGGGAATATATGATAATAACAGGGAATTTTTCAAGGGAAATTTTACAAATTGTCATGCATATAGGAACAATTTTAACATTGGGAAATCATTTGCAAAGAACATCTTATATGGGACAAAACATGTATGATAATGAATATGAAGAGGCATACATGAATCAATAGGGACATATGGACACCATACACAAATTTGCTTGCAGGAGTTTCATGTGTGGCATAAGGCAAATTTTGCTCTTTTTGTTCTTTAAGGAGTACATGCACATTATTTTCACATAAAGGGAAAGTATTCATGTACAAGGGGATGTCAAGGGTATATAGGGATTGCCTTTAGATATACAGCACATTAAATTCACATGACTCTCTTCTTTCTTTACAAATGTATCTTTTCCTTTTTGTTTTATTTTTTGCATGTGTATGGTAGAGGGAATTAGGGTTTTGAGTTCTTGTGAGAGGGGTAGGGTTTATAGCTTAGGTATGGGGGAAAAAATCAACATTTTATGTACAAATCAAATGAGACAGAGATGCAAGCATGACTATGAATGAAAGAGGGGAAGAAGGAAGGGATCAAATGGGACAAAAAACACTTGAAACAGTCACAAAACCCTAGCATTTTACAAACATTAGCAACAGCCACATTAATCCATTCATTTGCAAATTTAAAAGATAAAACCATAGCATACATCATTATTTTCATCACCCATACCATCAACCATGGATTAGGAGCCTACCTCGACCGATCAAGCAAGTTTGAAGAGGAATGAAGGAATTGTTTTGAAGTTTTGATAGCAGGTAGATGAACGGGTCGCGCACAGCCCTGGATGGGTTGCGCACAGCCCAACGGGTCGCGCCCGTTGTGTTTTTGCACTGCCGGAGACTGCTGGACGGGTCGCGCACCGCCCAACAGGTCGCGCACGAGCCTGGACGGGTCGCGCTTTTGCAGGAGGCTTTTGGAGGCCTTCCCGGTGTCGTAATTGGGTGCAAGATGGCTCGTTGGAAAGATATTTGAGTCTAATTTCCAACCCAAGTGGAATTTTTCAATTTGGAGTTGATTTGACCTGTCAAAAATCAAATCTCCCAAGACTGGTCAAAAAGTGCCAAATGAGGCTGCCTGAAAGAAGAGTACTATTACAGTCAAATTTTGAATGCCTTCCTCAACCCCAAATTGAGATCATGATAGCTCATGGGAAATATATTTGTGTCTAGTTATCATTTTACCCATCAATAAAATCATTTGGCCAACCCAGCTAGGATAAAACTTGATTTTGCCAAGGTCACTTCAGAAGTGCCTTTGATTCTCCTGAGGCAACGGTATTCTTTGACATTTCTCTCAAAACATGACACCTGTGCAAAATGTGAAGGAGGTTTTTCTTCCTTGGCATGTTGTGGACAAAAACCTCGCTCATTTTTCCAAAATTCATCTTTTATTGCTCTGAAACATCATTTGAGTGCGACTTGTCCCGATGTGTGAAGCAAGGAATTTTGTCGAAATGGAGCGAGATGAAGGGGATAGGGGGCTTCTAAATTCTTGGGGAAATTTTTTGGAGTGAGGAGGGATGTTAGGAAGCAGGGGAAAGTGGAGTCTCAGTGATTGAGTGAGGGGAAGGGGTCCAAAAGGGCAAAACACAAGCCCAACCTAGAAAATTGCCAGGTTGTAGCTAGAAACTAGGGTTTGTGGAAAAATGAGGAATTTGGCGGATATAAGGGATGGGAAGTGTTTTATAAGGTACTTTAAGGATAGGGGAAGGTGTATGAACATCAGGATATGAGTTTTGCTGATTATTTAGCCGCCCAAGAGAAATTGCCTTCAAAACCCTAGGAGAGGGAAATGACCTTGCCAAGGCACAATTGAAGCATGAACAAGTTGTAAAAAGACTCATTAGACACTGACATGATAATGAAAACCCTCTGAATGATGATAGGATCAGCTGAATGATGACATGGACTGACATTTGGGCAAAACCTAGACCTAACGCCTAGTGACCAAATTTTGCTTGAAGACTCACTGAAATGACAAAATTTGACCTTGACACTCCAAAATCACTTTGTAAGAGCACATTTGATCACTGGAGGAAGGCTGGAAAGACTGACACTAACAGGATCCAAGTTTTATATACCCCATATCAGATAGTGAGTGGGTGTCCCCTCTAGTCTTAGTCCCAAAGAAGAATGGGAAGTGGAGGATCTGTGTGGATTATAGAGAACTAAACAAGGCCACAAATAAAGACCATTTCCCTTTGCCTTTCATTGACCACGTTTTAGATGGTCATGCAGGGAAGAATTTATTCTCTTTCTTGGATGGATTTATTGGTTACAATCATTTCCAGATCAGCCCTGAAGACCAAGACAAGACTACATTTACATTTCCTTGGGGTATCTTTTTTGTAGAGTCCTCCCATTCGGTCTATGCAATTACCTTGCCACTTTTCAAAGCGCTGTTTTTAGCATATTTGATGAGCTTGTTCATGACTCTATGGAGATCTACATGGATGATTTCACTCCCTATGGATGTGACTTCCTAGAGGCTCTCTCTAATCTAGGTAAAGTCCTAAGAAAATGCATTGAAATGAACCTCTCGCTGAGTCCTGAGAAATGTGAATTCTTAATGAATGCAGGGACTTTCCTTGGCCATTCCATATCTCAGGAAGGGATACAGGTGGACCCAAATAATATTTCCATCATCAAAAGGGTCCCTACCCCTCAAAAGCAGAGGGATGTTAGGAGTTTCTTGGGATTAGCTAGTTATTATAGAAGGTTTATCAAGGAATTTAGTAAAGTGGCTTCACCATTGTTTGGATTGCTAGCCAAGGACTCAAAATTATGTTGGACAAGTAGTTGTCAAGAGGCCCTTGAAATATTAAAAAAAATTGACCACTGCACCCATACTTAGGGATTCCAATTGGTCTCTACCTTTCCATATCCATACTAATGCATCAAACAAATTTGTGGGGGCGGTCTTGCAGCAATAGATGATAAGTTACCCTATGCCATTTATTTCATTAGTAAAAATTTGTCTAAGGTTGAATTGAACTACATTGTCACTGAAAAAGAACTCTTAGTTGTTGTACACTCCTTAAACAAATTTAGGCACTATATCACTGGATACCAAACTTTTGTGCATACTGATCATGCAACTATTAAATATTTGATGAATAATCCTGATGTGAATGCTAGGATCATTAGATGGTTGTTATTTTTACAATAGTTTGATTTGACTATCATTGACAAGCCAGGAAAAGAAAATGTAGTTGCAGATTTTTTGTCTTGACTTACTCTGTCTGCAGGTGATGAAGGGATGACCGATAGTAAACTTCCATATGAGAAACTATTTTATATCTTAGTGCTCTCTTCCCGGTTTGCTGACATAGCCAACTACCCAGTTTCTGGGATATTTCCTCCAAATATTTCATCCAGGGAGAAGAGCATAATTGTAAGAAAAAGCGCTTATTTCACTTGGATTGGGGGAAACCTTTTCAAACTGGGACCAGATCAGATATTAAGGAGATGTTTGAGGGAAGAGGAGGTCTTTGAAATCCTCTTAGCCTACCATGATGGGCCATGTGGGGGTCATTTTTCTACCAAAAGAACAACTTTCAAAGCTTTACAAGTTGGCTACTATTGGATCACTCTCTATCAAGGTGAAAAAATGTATACCAGTATATGTGATCAGTGCGAAAGGATGGAGAAATCCACACCCAGGGATGAGATCCCTCTACAACCTCAAGTGGCCTTAGAGCCATTTGACAAGTGGAGCATGGATTTCATTAGGACAATTGATCCATCATTAGGGCAGAAAAAGTACATCATTGTGTGCATTGATTACTTGACAAAGTGGGTTGAGACAAAGGTTGTCAAAGTAGCAACAAGGAGAAAGTGGATGACTTAAGGGAAAATATTTTCTACAAGTTTGGGTATCCAAGGTATATAGTCACTAATTAGGGGGCTCAATTGACGTTACATTTGATTGAGAATCTCTTGAGGTAGGATAATATCAAACACATAAAATCTATCGTCTATCACCCTCAATCAAATGGGCAAGTAGGGATTACAAATAGGGAATTGGAGAGCATCCTCACCAAGGTTGTGAGCAGAAACATGAGATATTGGGCTGACATATTAGTGGAGGCCACTTGGGCTTATAACACCACGTAGAAGACAATGACTGGGTTCACTCCATATGATTTAGTTTATTGGAAGAAAGCTCTGCTTTCTATTGAGTTTGAATATAACACTTTGAGAATGGAAACCCAATTAGACTTAGATATCACCAGAGAAAAACAAGAAAGGTTGCTCTAATTGAATGGCTTGTATGAGTTCAGAATGTAGACCCTGATACACACTAAAGTTATACAGTTGCAAAGGAAGGTTTGGCATGATAAGCATATCAAGAAAAAGGTTTTTCAAGAAGGCGATTGGTCCTTGTTATATGATTCTGGGTTCAAGGATTTTAAAGGAAAACTAATGAAAAGATGGTTAGGCCCATACCTGGTAGAAAAATTTCATGACAATGGAGTTGTCCAAATCAGAACCATTGATGAGGAAGGGATCCCCTTGCTTGTCAATGATTATAAGCTGAAGTTATATAGGAAACTTATGTCTAAGGTATAATTCATCAGTAATAGTATAATCAGCCGAGAATTCAATGTGATTGGGAGTGTCATAGCTTCCAGGCAATAACACTTTTAGATATTTTTGTTGAAAAAAAAGAAAAAGAAAAAAAAAAAGGCAAAAAAAAAATACTTGGATGAAAACCTCTATGAGGCATCTGAGGCCAACTCCTGGGTTGAAAACCTCTCTAAGGAAGCCTAGGAGAAAAAAAAGAGAAGGAGAAAAAATTAAGATCCCTAGGTGAAAACATCTCTTGAGGCACCTAGGGCAGACATGTAGGTTGAAAACCTCCTCTGAGTAAACTTGTGTGTCTCAAGAATAAATAAAAACAAAAAAAAGAGAAAAAACAATGAAAGAGTTTTACCATGTATGTTGACTTTTTTATCCATTTTGAAGGATTATACACAGTGGCAGATTTCATGGTTATAGGACCAAAATTTTCAATATTTCCTTCATTCTTCCATCCATCCACTTCGTATACATCATCTCCACTCATGTGATCACCTCTCTCCACCATCTCATCATCTTGAACTTTGAGTTTAACCTCCTCTCTATGATGCTACAAGAAGGACCTGTAGTTGCTACAGGAAGGTCATATGGTGCTACAAGAGGTTCTGAAAAGCTACAGGAGGGATATTGGAGGAATAGGGAAGCCCAAAAGGAACCTTATGACTTTGAAAATGATGAATAAGGTTCCTCCATTATTTCCCACCATCCATCCATCACTCATCCATCTCACGTCACAAACGGATTCACTCAAATTCTCCAATCTGTCCTACATTTAAAAAAAATATATAAAAACACAAAAATCATCATCTTCATTTCTACAAGTCTACACTACTTCCTCATGATCCTAGTATTGTCCTAAAAAATTGTTACTATTTCTCTCATCACCCCCATGTAGATTGAAGACCTGAGAGGAAAAGGAAATGACTGCTACAGAAAGAAAACCTCCTCCTATAGCAACATATGCACACATCACAGAAAGCATTGATCCTATTTTTTTTCTCATCAGAGGGGATGATGGAATCTTATGAGATAACTCTGAAGAATTCATATCACTCCCAGGCAGAATTTCCACCACCATCAACAGTTTCAACATCAACGAGGTACTTACACACACACAAAACCCAACATTCAAGTATCATGAGGAGAAATGAAGAAATGCACATGAAATAAGCCAACAAGTCAACTCCCTTGATCCCAATGATATTTTCCAACTCCAACATGCAAATCCCCGCAACAGTTCGATTATGAGGTAGGCACGAGTATGGAAAAATCTTACCTCATCCCTATGTGTGAATAAGAAAAATGTATAAATGTCTAGAGGGGATGTTTTAATAAGTTGGAGGTTTCCAGTTAACCTGGCCACCCTCTGCTAGTGAACTAAAAGTGATGGTAAGAACTCGTGAAACATGGATATGTCATCGACCGAGTTGGGATCACAAATAGTGGGTGGTGATTACGAGGGGAGGAGAAATGATTACTTAGAGTGGGGAAGATGGTCCAAAAGAGGAAAACATGTGTGATTTCCATGTCACCACAATTCTCCAAGCCTCAACCCAAAAATGCAAGATTATGTACTTGGGCTAGAGTTCTTTTGCATACTCACTCATTTCAAAAATAGTTAGGGAGAGGACAGTCTTAGTGTGCCTCCAAGGAGCTTCCAACCCCGTTTTGCAATTGCAATAGTAAGGAGCTACATGCAGAGCTGAATTTTCTACAGGAGGGCCAAGAAACGACTACAGGAAGATTGAAAGGGTGAAAAAGAGCAAAAAAGGTTCGAATTGATTTCCAAATTATCATCTTCATCCCATACTACTGGATAAGAAGTGTGACCACCTCCCTCATCCATCCATCAAATTGCATGAAAATTCTACTTAAATTCTACATACAGTGGAAATATAATTGTGCAATTAAAAGGTATTTTTTAGCAGTATAGTGATTGAAACATAGGCAATTGTTATTGACAAGGAGTTGTTGACTCACTGTTGCAACTAAATTAAACATTGAAGCTATAGAATAAGCATATCTCCCTCACTTTATTAAGGACATAAAAAAGAGATGGGGGGAGGGGGGGATTTAACAGGAAGGAGCCCTTAGATACTACAAGAATCCACCTACACACTCCTGTGGTAGACATTTTTAGAAGACACCAATGGCTAGGATTTTTCGAGTTACATAAAGGGTATGATGATGACCTTTCCCTTGAATTTTTCATGGCTCTGAATTCCCAAACAGAGGACAGTTCCACCACTATTGTGAGGGGGTTGGCTATCTCTCTCAGCCCTGAAATAATTAGCAAAGTGACAACCCTACATCTAGGGATCAAGTGGAGCAGAGAAGACATAGCCACTAGTGTCACTGTGTTGATGCTTATAAAATCCTAGCACCAACATTAGGGATAACCACCTGGTCCGGACCTTAGTACAACTCCTTTTCCGTTTGGTATGGTGGCTCCGACTGGATATTATGGGACCAGTTTCCCATATAATGAATGGTTTGATGGATGATTGTTTTATAATGTATAATGAAGAGGATAAGTGTTTTAACCTACAACTCAAAATATACAAATATACTTATATAACCCGGGTATTATATAAACATTGTGATTTCTGATTATTCCTAACAGATAAATAATCATATAGATGGCTTACTTATCAATAGAAAGATGCACTTATATATAATGATTACTTTGTTTAAGAAATTAAATGAAGTAATAATAAAAACATATCGCATTCATAACAATGTATATCGCTGATATATATCTTTGAAATATAACAATTCTAAATCTTCAGAAATGACATGATAAAGAATTGTTTGAAGAGCATACATATATCAACAATAGAAACTTTTAAAAGGAATGCTTCATCACATAAGGAAACAAAACAAAAGAACAATGATAGAAATACCACATGCATTTGAGTCTTTCCAATGTAAATAACACTCCGATTCCACTTTCTTATTTGAGAAAACTTCCAGGAGATACAAAAGTGCAGGTCTTGAAAAAGTTTCTTCACAAAAATGTAGAACCTTGATCCACTATTGATAAAAAAATATATTCAGAAGTACAAAAGTGTAACTTCTCAAGTCAAGTTTTTATGAAAATTGAGGACCCTTTCTTCACAGATATGAAAGGGTTTAAATAATAAAAATAAAAAAATAACTATCAATAAAAATCGCTTTGAGCTGTTGAAACTGCAAACATGAAAATCTAGGATTTGATTTATGAAAATAACAGTGCGATAGCCTTTGAACTGATTCATTGTATCTACTTCTCCTCTTGCACTCGCAGCTGACAAATTGAGAGCATTTCTCGAATTTCCGGAGGATGACTTAGCCTTGAATGTAGTTGACCTGTGTATGTGGCATCAGAAAGCTCGGGAACCATGTGATTGACAACGTCGTCAAGGCATTTGGTGGCCATCTGCTGGCTGTGCGGCTTGACTAAGAAGAACCAAAATGCATCCCAAGTCAAGTCTCGTACTTTTCCAATTTGTTCTTCTCTGATGGTAAGATCCTTTCTCCATTGAATTTCTAGCGCTTTTTCCTTCGGGAGCTTTCCTGGGGAGCAATCAGAGATCAAGTTAGCTCCATATAATTTGTCATTTACCAACTCGATCACACTGTTCATTGTAGCCCTGACTCTAGAAGTAGCCCTTTCGGCCTTTATTAACTGTGATTCCCACTCCGAAAACAAGAATTCTTTGTGTGATTCTTGGATTTTCAGTAGATTAGTAGCCATGCCTTCTTCTGAACTTTGCCAAGAGAGAAATTTTGTGAACTTATCATCTGCGTTTTCAAATTATAGCCTGGTGTCAACTGCCTTTTCAATGAGTGATGCAGTGATGACGCACAATGGGACAACCAATGATATTTTATGGAAAAGGATATTCAGTTGCCGAGATAAGGCTTTAATCACTTCCAGGGCTTCTTTCTTGAATTCATCAATCTTTAGATAACCTTTGAATTTCTCTACCTGTAATTGCAGCTGTGTGATTTGTTCTTCTTTGGCCTTCTTTTCCTGCTGAAGTGCCACTTGAACCTTGTTGAGTTCTTGAGACAATTTTTGTTGTTTCTGGAGAGCCTATTCATCAGTCTTTTGTTTCTCCAGATTTAATTTTTCTCTCAGTTGCTCATTTTGTTGTTTTTGCTCTGCTAGTTTTTTCTCACGCTGACTGATCTTCTGCTGTTCCACTCCCATTTTCTCTTCAAATGCGGTGATCCTTAGATCCTTTTCCTTGATCAGTTAGCTAACTTCGGAGGCCTTGTCCATTGTAGCGGATATAGAGGCACCAACATATTGAGATAACTTAGTTAAATCCTTAGAAGGATTGGCTTCTGAGTCTTTCCATACCACATTGATAAGTTCTGCTTGAGGAGTTGAGAATGGTCCCTGCTCAATTTTTCTCATTTTCCTCTGCCTTTTGACCATAGCCCTATGCTTTGGACTGTAAAATACATCCAGGGGTGGCATTTGTAGAAATTTTGAATAATTAAACACTTATTCATAGAGATTATCCTGATTATACACTATTGCGGAATACATGCATAATACATAACCTCCTCTACGTTGATCATCACTTTAGCAGCATTAAAAACAATGAAACATCAATCGCATGCGTACATTAACATAGTATGTAACCCGGGGAAAGCATACAGCTGAAAACCCCACACTATCTATATATTATAATGATTGAGAACATGTAACAATACATAGTACAATACTCCTCACAAGTACTCAGTACTATCTCCACCTGTTACACACAAACTAGCTCAAATCTGATGCCTCAAATCTCCTCCGCTGCTTGCCTGCCTCCACTGAACAATCCTGCATGAGAATAGATGATAATGGCTGATCCAAACTCATTTTCTTTTGGCTGAACCATGCAATCCATATTGGAAATTACTCAATCCATGCATGTGCAAAATCTCATGCACAACTATAGTCACAACTGACAGTTGTCTTTCCCTTTCACTCACCTCTAACACCTGTCTCCACTGAACTATCCATGCACTGAGTTAACTGATGTATTATTTAGTTAATTTATGAGTTAATAATTAGTGAATTAATTAATAATTAATTCACACAACTCATCACTAGTGTATTCTTTAGTTAGACTAAAATACAACTAGTTTAACCAAGTCAAACTGAACACAACTCCATCAACTCCTCAATCAACTCCACCAAACTCAACCACATGAGTTCTAACTGAAGTCCACCATGCAATATCTCAACTAAACCACAAAAAAGCGTATTTCCTTCTGACAGTTGCATGTGCCACATCCGTAGCTCGAATTGAAGTGCTCCAAGAGGATAAGATAATGTTTATAGTCCAAATATTATTAAGAGCTAATAATATTCGACTGTTCTATTTTTAGCTTGGCAGTCTAAAAATAGACTCCGCCCATATGTCTAAAAATAAAAGTCCATATATTTTTACCAACATGACCAATCATCCACAAATAGCATCCTGCAACTCATAGACCATGATCCATATGTCTAAAAATAGACATAGTCTAAAAATAGACTTTGCGCCAAAAATAGCCTGCTGGCCCACTTAGTGAAGGTGACTCCTTTCCACTAAGATCCATCATCTTGTTGCATTTTCAACACTCCCTCTCAACAAGATATGGATTATCTGAAACCCCTATCCTGCCTCTGGAATTTTCTGCATGCAACACATTTTCCCGGTCCACTTGCTCCAACAACACTTGGAACAAAAACACTCCCAACTGACCACTCTGTTGGGCTAGGAACATACTCTGATGCTGAAGCTCTACCTGCTACTAACAAGTGCTCCCTCTATGACATCTGTGCTACTGCAACATCTCCATGCATCTCGCACCATTGTACACCTCTCCGTGCCACCTAGCACTGTGCAAAACACTTGTGCCTCTCGCATTGCTGTAGCCTGCTAGCTATGCGCTGTCCTGGGATTCCCTACACTGTCACTCTCTCTGCTGCTCCATCCGCATCTGTCTCTACCCAATCAGTCAGTTCCTACTACTCCACATCGAGGCTCCCGTAGTAAGGTCTCATCCAAGAGGTTGGGTACCTCAAGGATCCTGCCCCTCCTCCTTGGGACGATTAATCCACATCACCCAACCTCCTACCTGGAGGTATGGCTGCATGTGATCCCTCAGCCCACCTGGCTCGAAGTTTCCTCCTACTAGAGGTCTCTGCATGAGTAGATGTCTCTACTCAATCTCCTCTCAACTTCCCTTGTTGTGGCTGCTCCACAACCTTCTGAAGCTGCTGCACCAATCGTGGCTCCTCCACAATCGTCTGAGATTTCTTCTGGCTTTGCATGTTGAGAGGTAATATACACTCCCTCTCAACCCCCAAGTCTCCATCAGTTGCCTCGTTGCTCAAGGCTTTGCATGCATCTTGAACCTCAAGAGCATACAGGTTCTTGACCCGTGAACCAATCTGATATACCTGTCTAGCGATGATGTGTCTAAGGAAAACATTTCCCTTACTGAAGACTACATCATAGCCTCTGTCTTCCAGCATCGCGATCGACACCAAGTTTCTCTTCAGTCCTGGTAAATACTTGACATCGGTTAAGGTAAGGCGAGCTCCATGCTCCCTCTGAAAAATAACCATCCCTACACCTGAGACACTATACTTCTCATCATTACCCATCGCTATGAGTATCTGGAGATCTTTCTCCTCCAAAGTACTGAACAAACTCTTGTCACCGGTCATGTAGAAAGAAGCTCCATTGTCAAGAAACCAACCACTTCCCACCATGGCTGAAACCATGCATGCGAAGAGTGTGAAATCCAACTCAAATTGCAAAGCAAGTGCCTCACCTTCATATCCTTCCTCGGATCCCTTCTTGGATTTCTTCTTTGGGTAATTAGTAGCATAATGGCCCAACTCATGACAACGAAAGCATCTCACCTTCGACTTGTCAACCTTCTTCCCATCAGTGGAAGAACTGGATTCGGAAAGAGAACCATTCTCCTTTCCCTTCTTCACCTTACTCGCTAAGCCACAGTTCTCCTCATCATGCATGGATGAAGAACTGCCTCTGGTGCTCCGTCTGATCTCCTCTTGCACAAGATCCGACCAAAGTCTCTCCCATCCTGGCAGTTTCTCCCGACCATTGACAGAGTCTTGATAGGAATGCCAACTCTTTGGAAGACCAAGGAGAGCCAAGCTCATCAAGTCCTCATCATCGATAGTCACCCCCACACTTCCCAACTCATCCCGGCATTGGGTGAACTTCGTGAGATACTTGGGCATACTGTCTCCATTCTCACACTTAATGTTTCTGAGTTTATCCTTGAGCGCCAACTTCCTTTGGTCGCTCTTGCTTTGGAATAAATCTATCAATGCTTTCCACATCAAGTATGGAGAAGCCTTTCCATGCAGGCTGGATACAATGTGATCCTTCACGCCCTCCAACAGAATTCTTCGACACTTTGCTGTCTTCTTTTGCCAAACCTCAACGTGAGTAGCATCAGTAGGCTTTGGGACTTTAGCATCTATGAACTCCTTCAACCCATTTTCATCTAACACCGCCTCCATCCTGTCTTTCCATGCAATATAATTCGAGCTACCTTCAAGAGCATACTCCAATCACAATCTGTTGAAAGACATTTCAACTTTGACACCAAGAAAACACTGCTACAAATTCGAATTCCAACAACTCAAAACTCAACCGCTTCTGATCTAAAATTCGTGAGAATAAAGTATTTCTCGTACAGAGATTGACTGTCTGGGAATTCACCGGATATCTCACCTTCCAAAGGAAGGATGAATCCAGAGGCTACCTGGCTCGATTATAGACTCTGCCTGAAGAAATAAAATGTAAACACTTTCTGAATAATAGATCTGATGATCAACAGCTCCGATACCATGTAGAAACTTTTTCTACAAATTATCTAGCTCTGGTACCATGTAGAAATTTTGAATAATTAAACACTTATTCATAGAGATTATCCTGATTATACACTATTGCAGAATACATGCATAATACATAACCTCCTCTACGTTGATCATCAATTTAGCAGCATTAAAAACAATGAAACATCAATCGCATGCGCACATTAACACAATATGTAAACCGGGGAAAGCATACAACTGAAAACCCCACACTATCTGTATATTATAATGATTGAGAACATGTAACAATACACAGTACAATACTCCTCACAAGTACTCAGTACTATCTCCACCTGTTACACACAAACTAGCTCAGATCTGATGCCTCAAATCTCCTCCGCTACTTGCCTGCCTCCACTGCACAATCCTGCATGAGAATAGATGATAATGGCTGATCCAAACTCATTTTCTTTTGGCTGAACCACGCAATCCTCATTGGAAATTATTCAATCCATGCATGTGCAAAATCTCATGCACAACTATAGTCACAACTGACAGCTGTCTTGCCCTTTCACTCACCTCTAACACCTGTCTCCACTGAACTGTCCATGCACCAAGTTACTGATGTATTGTTTAGTTAATTTATGAGTTAATAATTAGTGAATTAATTAATAATTAATTCACATAACTCATCACTAGTGTATTCTTTAGTTAGACTAAAATACAACTAGTTTAACCAAGTCAAACTGAACACAACTCCATCAACTCCTCAATCAACTCCACCAAACTCAACCACATGAGTTCTAACTGAATTCCACCATGCAATATCTCAACTGACCCACAAGAAAAGAATATTTCCTTCTGACAGTTGCATGTGCCACATCCGTAGCTCGAACTGAAGTGCTCCAAGAGGATAAGATAATGTTTATAGTCCAAATATTATTAAGAGCTAATAATATTCGACTGTTCTATTTTTAGCTTGGCAGTCTAAAAATAGACTCCGCCCATATGTATAAAAATAAAAGTCCATCTATTTTTACCAACATGAACAATCATCCACAAATAGCATCCTGCAACTCATAGACCATGATCCATATGTCTAAAAATAGACGTAGTCTAAAAATAGACTTTGCGCCAAAAATAGCCTGTGGGCCCACTTAGTGAAGGTGAATCCTTTCCACTAAGATCCATCATCTTGTTGCATTTTCAAAACTCCTTCTCAACAAGATATGGATTATCTGCAACCCCTATCCTGCCTCTGGAATTTTCTACATGCAACACATTTGCTCGGTCCACTTGCTCCAACAACACTTGGAACAAAAACACTCCCAACTGACCACTCTGTTGGGCTAGGAACATACTCTGATGCTGAAGCTCTACCTGCTGCTGACAAGTGCTCCCTCTCTGACATCTATGCTACTGCAACATCTCCATGCTTCTCGCACCATTGCACGCCTCTCTGTGCCACCTAGTACTGTGCAAAACACTTGTGCCTCTCGCATTGTTGTAGCCTGCTAGCTATGCGCTGCCCTGGGATTCCCTACATTGTCACTCTCTCTGCTACTCCATCCGCATTTGTCTCTACCCAATCAGTCAGTTCCTGCTACTCCACATCGGGGCTCCCGTAGCAAGGTCTCATCCAAGAGGTTGGGTACCTCAAGGATCCTGCCCCTCCTCCTTGGGATGATCAATCCACATCACCCCACCTCCTACCTGGAGGTATGGCTGCATGCGATCCCTTAGCCCACCTGGCTCAAAGTTTCCCCCTACTGGAGGTCTCTGCATGAGTAGATGTCTCTACTCAATCTCCTCTCAGCTTCCCTTGTTGTGGCTACTCCACAACCTCCTGAAGCTGCTGCACCAATCGTGGCTCCTCCATAATCGTCTGAGACTGCTTTTGGCTGTGCATGTTGAGAGGTAATATACGCTCCCTCTCAACCACCAAGTCTCCATCAGTTGCCTCACTGCTCAAGGCTTTGCATGCATCTTGAACCTCAAGAGCATACAGGTTCTTGACCCGTGAACCAAACTGCTTCACCTGTCTAGTGATGATGTGTCTAAGGAAAACCTTTCCCTTACTGAAGACTACATCATAGCCTTTGTCTTCCAGCATCGCGATTGACACCAAGTTTCTCTTCAGTCCTGGTACATACTTGACATCGGTCAAGGTAAGGCGCGCTCCATGCTGCCTCTGAAAAATAACCGTGCCTACACCTGAGACACTATACTTCTCATCATTACCCATCATTATGAGTATCTAGAGATCTTTCTCCTCCAAAGTACTGAACAAACTCTTGTCATCGGTCATGTGGAAAGAAGCTCCACTGTCAAGAAACCAACCACTTCCCACCATGGATGAAACCATGCATGCGAAGAGTGTGAAATCCAACTCAAACTGCGAAGCAAGTGCCTCACTTTCAGATCCTTCCCCGGATCCCTTCTTGGATTTCTTCTTTGGGCAATTAGTAGCATAATGGCCCAACTCATGACAACGAAAGCATCTCACCTTCGACTTGTCAACCTTCTTCCCATCATTGGAAGAACTGGATTTGGAAAGAGAACCCTTCTCCTTTCCCTTCTTCACCTTACTCGCTAAGGCACAATTCTCCTCATCATGCACAGATGAAGAACTATCTCTGGTGCTCTGTCTGATCTCCTCTTGCACAAGATCCGACCAAAGTCTCTCCCATCCTGGAAGTTTCTCCCGACCATTGACAAAGTCCTGATAGGAATGCCAACTCTTTGGAAGACCAAGGAGAGCCAAGCTCACCAAGTCCTCATCATCGACAGTCACCCCCACACGTCCCAACTCATCCCAGCATTCGGTGAACTTCGTGAGATACTTGGGCATATTGTCTCCATTCTCACACTTAATGTTTCTAAGTTTATCCTTGAGTGCCAACTTCCTCTGGTCGCTCTTGCTTTGGAATAAATCTGTCAACTCTTTCCACATCGAGTATGGAGAAGCCTTTCCATGCAGGCTGGATACAATGTGATCCTTCACGCCCTCCAATAGAATTCTTCAACACTTTGCTTCTTTTGCCAAACCTCAACATGAGCAGCATCAATAGGCTTTGGGACTTCAGCATCTATGAACTCCTTCAACCCATTGTCATCTAACACCGCCTCCATCCTGTCTTTCCATGCAATATAATTTGAGCTGCCTTCAAGAGCATACTCCAATCACAATCCGTTGAAAGACATTTCAACTTTGACACCAAGATAACATTGCTGTAAATTCGAATTCCACCAGCTCAAAACTTAACCGCTTCTGATCTAAAATTCGTGGGAACAAAGTATTTCTCGTACAAAGATTGACTGTATGAGCATTCACCGGATATCTCACCTTCCAAAGGAAGGATGAATCCAGAGGCTACCTGGCCCGATTACAGACTCTGCCTGAAGAAATAAAATGTAAACACTTTCTGAATAATAGATCTGATGATCAACAACTCCGATACCATGTAGAAACTTCTTCTACAAATTATCTAGCTCTGATACCATGTAGAAATTTTGAATAACTAAACACTTATTCATAGAGATTCTCCTGATTATACACTATTGCGGAATACATGCATAATACATAACCTCCTCTACGTTTATCATCAATTTAGCAGCATTAAAAACAATGCAACATCAATCGCATGCGTACATTAACACAGTATGTAACCCGGGGAAAGCATACAACTGAAAACCCCAAACTATCTGTATATTATAATGATTAAGAACATGTAACAATACATAGTACAATACTCCTCACAAGTACTCAGTACTATCTCCACATGTTACACACAAACTAGCTCAGATCTGATGCCTCAAATCTCCTCCGCTGCTTGCCTGCTTCCACTGCACAATCCTGCATGAGAATAGATGATAATGGCTGATCCAAACTCGTTTTCTTTTAGCTGAACCACGCAATCCTCATTGGCAATTACTCAATCCATGCATGTGCAAAATCTCATGCACAACTATAGTCACAACTGACAGCTGTCTTGCCCTTTCACCCACCTCTAACACCTGTCTCCACTGAACTGTCCATGCACTGAGTTAACTAATGTATTCTTTAGTTAATTTATGAGTTATTAATTAGTGAATTAATTAATAATTAATTCACACAACTCATCACTAGTGTATTCTTTAGTTAGACTAAAATACAACTAGTTTAACCAAGTCAAACTGAACACAACTCCATCAACTCCTCAATAAACTCCACCAAACTCAACCACATGAGTTCTAACTGAAGTCCACCATGAAATAGCTCAATTGACCCACAAGAAAAGCGTATTTCCTTCTGACAGTTGCATGTGCCACATCCGTAGCTCGAACTGAAGTGCTCCAAGAGGATAAGATAATGTTTATAGTCCAAATATTATTAAGAGCTAATAATATTCGACTGTTCTATTTTTAGCCTGGCAGACTAAAAATAGACTCCGCCCATATGTGTAAAAATAGAAGTCCATCTATTTTTACCAACATGACAAATCATCCACAAATAGCATCCCGCAACTCATAGACCATGATCCATATGTCTAAAAATAGACTTTGCGCCAAAAATAGCCCGCGGACCCACTTAGTGAAGGCGACTCCTTTCCACTAAGATCCATCATCTTGTTGCAGTTTCAACAGTATTTCCTCAACCTTCAATACAATCTCTTCGGAAGGATTCTCTAGAATTATTTCAATATCATGCTAAATGTTAACTGTGCCAACCGCCCCTTCAATTGGAATATTAGTAACAATAGGCTCCTATGTTGTGGGTGATTTTGGCATAATGATGTTTTGGGAGTCATTATGGTTCTTGATCATTTGATCGAACTACTCCCATTCCTTGATTAAGCTGGAATGAATATGCACATCGATATCTAGGAGCTCATTGGTCTTTTCATTTGTCTGCTCCTTTCTAGGACTCTTCTTCTTTTCAAGACTCTTCTCCTTTTCAAGACTCTTCTCAGTAGTTTGTTCTTCATTGTGGCCTTCTTGCTGCACCATAGGGGTAGTGTTCAATAAATCCAGAGGTAGTGTTTGTAACCTTTGTGTCCTGAACTTCATAAATTTATCTATTCCCTCTGCTCCCAATTTGATCTTTCCTAGATGTTTTACCTGTGAAAATGAATCAGCCGAAGTGAACAAGTCATCATATTCATCTTTCTCATGTTCAAATTTGGAAAGTTTCACCTAAGTAGTAAAGTTGTAAGCCACTGCTTTTGGATCATACTGTCTCTTAAGAATGACTGCTAACTTCAGAATTTTTATCTTCTCTGCTTCTTTCTCTGCATGTTTGAAATCATGCAGTGAGTAAGTACCACAATGGAGGGAAAATGAAGGCCACATTTGTTTCTTGGACTCTTTGAGGTTCCTGGGCATTCTTGTTTCTGTTATCTAGTAAGCTATTTCTTTGGCCAATAGCTTATCATGAATGTACAAGGGGAGAACATGTGGATCTATAATGCTACCAAAAAGTCTGACATAGGTGAACTTTTCTTCACCAAACCAACTTCCGATTGATTTTAGGTCAATGTTGGCCTCATCGGATAAGCGAGGAGCAGGTTTTTTGAATATGGCCTGATGGACGGGTAAAACAAAACCATGGCAAATTCTATATATATGATATTTATAATGGGCCTTCCACAAATACTTATGATAAATGTGAATAGGAGTTGGGTCTTGAGGAGTCCATTTCCAACCTAGAATGGGGTAGTCAGAATTGAAACAGATGGTATCCATGATGTAGGCACTCATATAGAATGGGGGTATTATTCGGGTAGTTACAAACTGATTTCTTCTATAATCAAGGATTTGGCTGGCCATTTTATCTGATAAAATGGTTGCTTAATCCATGATATAAGAGTTTATTGCTGCTTCCATTAAAGGCACCATTTCTATGGAAAACCTAACTGAATCAGAGACTCCAAAGAGTCTACATATCATAGCACCAACATAGTAATAGGGAGATGCTAAGGAGTCTACGGAGTACATACCAGAGGATTCATGCTTATGCTTGTTTGGGAAATGTCTCCATTGCTTGATAGGGTCCGACTCTACATCGTTCTCCTTGGCGAAAGCTTCTAAAAATTCTTTGTTGTAATGTTTTTGGGGGTCCGGCAAATGATACATCTTCTTGATATCTTCTGCCCTGAATGTCCTAAACATCCTTCCATCGATTGTATAGAATGCTCTGTCAGTTATGTTGATACTCTCTATTACCCATCTCACCAAGTCATTGTATGGTAACACTTTCGCACGGGCTGCTATTTTGTGGAGGAAGGAGCTGGCTAAATTGTTAAGAGTATTTTCTGATTTATCAGTTGAACCAGCCATTGCTCCTTCTTCTTCAATTTCAGTTGGATCCTCGGCTTCAAGTAGATTATATATGCCCTCCCATGAAGTCTTGCCAAGGCCTGAACAAGTAGTATCAGCTATCAGTACCAACTTTGCTGGTTCATCTTTCACTATGACGGGGACTTTTGATTTTTGAGATTTCTTAGACATTTTTGTTGGACTGATGATTTCAGATTCGCTCTACAAAATGAAACAGAAGGACGCAATAGTGGAAAAATTTGTTCAAAGCTAATACACAACACATAGGACTAATAGAAATTAAGCGTAATAGGTGCTACGGATCTATGATATGTTAAGCCACCACGAATGAATTTCTTGAAGGATTCAACCTTAACTTCTTATTAATGATTTCCCCGTAACTTCCAACGTGAAACTTGAATGCTTTGATGATATGTCGCATCAAAAATTTATAACGGTCCTTTTTAGAATGGGTATCGTGACTTCCCGATCAGCGAATAGCGATAATCGCATATCGCAGATCGGGAGTTACAAGTTCCATGCTTAAATGGTTCCTTTGCATGGTTGCGATTGCGATCAGTGGTGACATGGCATGGGGAGACGAAATGCTTTAAAATTGACAAATCATTTATATTTTATTTATAATTGACTTATAACTTTAAAAAGCACATGTTCATAATACTTCATGTTTTGCCTTTATTGAAAGAGCGCTACACGATAATGAAATCGCATCGGAAGATTTTCAAATGGGCTTTTGGGACGTGTTTTATGATTTTAGCGATGCACGATTGCAATCAGCTTATCGCATCAGACATTTTCAATGGAACAATTGGGAAGGCTTCTTGATGAGTAGCGATATGCGATTTCCGATAGAGTTATCGCATCAGCAGATCTCAATGGAACACTTTAAGTTCACTATTGAAATAAAGGATGTGCGCAATGCGCCATATTCCTTTTATAATTGTTTTCCTTCAATAAAACTTTATGATAAGGTTTTATTATAATTCAAATCGGATAGGTCCTTATCAAGAGGGCTTTCATGAGTTCGATAGATTTGCAAATTGCGATTGCGATTTAACCTATCCTAAAAGAAAATTTCATATAACCTATTATAAAAATTTATTTTCAAACGTTTTATTGATTTTATTTATATTCTAAAAGGGGACCCATTTCTTATTAAAGTTTTATATGAAAAATTTTAAAATGGTGAGGGTTGTTGTATAGCACAACAATTGGCGATTCACTGGGAGAAGCAGTTATCTCTGAAAAAATAATGCAATATCTAAAACTTTCTTAATTGGAAACAATTGAGGGCAAAGAAAACTATCTAAGAATAGTTAAATAAAAAATTACTCTAAATAAAATGATAATTTTTTGTAATTTCTTTTACAATCCTTTAAAAATAAAAACATTTTGGGTTTGTTAAAGCTTTGATTGGTTGATAAAGATAAAGTAGGGGGCTCCTCCAACTTAGATGTTTAAATTTACTCTTTTGTCACAGGTAGTGTCTTTGCTGCTAGCAAACATCTATAGTCTCGACAGGGTTACCTTTTGATCATTAATCATTCATTGTCCCATGCATCTAAGAGTATAACTTTTGAAAGATAAATTCAAAAAGATATGTTCACATATATTTTTTGATTTTATATTCTTTTATTATTTTTTTAAGATAAAAAGCCATTGTTCTGGTTTGGGAGCCAACTGATGACAATGTCATTCACTGGTTATAATTGAACTGAATAAGCTGGCTTGTAATGAGACCCCTTGTCTTATGATTATAAACCATTACCCTGTTTTGATATGCAATATTGCTAATGTCAGTTTAATTAGTTCCCTATGATCATGGTAAGCAGGTTCACTATGAGACCTCTTATCTTTTATATCAAACATATTTTAGAACTACACTCTGAAAAATCATAAACTTAGTGGATGGGGTGAATGAATTTCTCCTTAAGAGTTTATGGATGACAATTTTTTAGAGTTATAGATGCTAAGTTTGGAAAAGTCTTTACTTTTTACAAATAACCTCTCTTAACTTTATAAAACTTAGAATGATTTACAATATTTTCAAGGTTTTGGAAGATTTTACAAATTTTAAAGAGGTTTTCAGAGTTTCATGTTTTATTTAACTTTCCAAAACTGTAATCATTTACTTAAAAGTTTCCACCTATTAAAAGCAAGTATTCACAATATTCTCTTAAAGAGATTTTCAATAGTAAAAGGGAAATGGAAGACTATTTACAACATTATTTTCTAAAATAAACAAACTTGCATAAAGAATATTTATAGGTAAGAAGGGGTTACCTCCTTAAGAAAATAATTTCTTTAAGATAAGCCCATTCACAGGAAGAGAATCTCCCTTTCCTGATAAATCTTGCAGTATGAATGTTGATGAGCCTATCTTTTCAATGATTTGAAATTTTCCCAACCACATCTTTTGAAATTTGGTATGTTTACCTTTGTCTTCATGTGCTTTTTCCCATTTCAACACAAGATCACCAATTTGTAATTTTTTTGAGCCGGTAGAACTTGCATCAAAAGAAGATTTAATGACTTGTTGATGTTTAACGTGAGTGATTTTGGCCTTCTCTCTTTCTTCCTCCAATTTGAGGATTTGATCAAATCTTAATTGAATAGAGGAAGAAGGATTTTCTTCAATAAATTGTATTAGGGCTAGATATGGGAGTGCTAAGTTTGAAGGTATTACAACTTCTTTCCCATACATTAAGTTAAAAGGAGAAGTACCTATTGAGGCCTTCTGAGTTATGCGATCTGCCCATAATAAAAATATTAAATATTTATGCCAATTATTTTGATTTTGATCAACAGTTCTTTTAATAATCTTAATGAGATTCTTATTAGTTGACTCTGCCAAACCATTACCTTGAGGATAGTAATTTGCAGAATATTTTAATTTAAAACCTCTCTTAAGAGAAAATTCAACTATACTACTCCCATAAAAATAAGATGCATTATAAAAACTAAGGGCATTAGGTACACCAAACCTGGTAATGATGAATTGATCAATGAATTCAATGATTGCATCAGAATTGGCTACATTTAATGGAATTGTTCCGACCCACTTTGTGAAGTAATCCGTGGCTATAAGGATATATCTATGTTGCTTAGAAGAATGTGGAACAATCTCTCCTATGATATCAAGCCCCCACTATTCAAATGGTTGCTCAATGTTTACTGGTTGTAAAGGAAAAGCTGGTTTCCTTTGTCTCCCACTAGAAATTTGGCATATCTTGCATTTCCTGACATAATCATGGGCATATTTAAACAAAGTCGGCCAATAATATCCAACATGTATTATCTTGTGGGTTGTAGTATCTCCTCCAAAATGTCCACCTGTTGGACCATCATGTAATTCCTGCAAAACCTTTTGTGCTTCAGTTTTTTCAAGGCATCTTAATAAAATTGAATCATAATTTCTTCTAAATAACACATCATCAATGATTTCGAAGTGTTTTGCTTTTAATCTTAAGGCACGTTTGTTTTTGCAACTAAAATCAGAAGGAGCATATCCATTTTTCAAGTGAAAGATGAGATCAACATACTAAGATTCAGAATTTATGATACTTATCTCATTCACTTGAAAATTATTATTTGAATCTTCATATTCTGGAATATTAGAAGCTCCTGCTAATAACCTACAAAAAACTTGTCCTCTCACAATTTTCGTTGGTTTAATATCAATATCATACTCTTGTAAGGTTGTTACCCAATTAGCTCTCTTCTCTCCTACTTCCCTTTGAACTAGAAATTGCCTCACTGCAGAGAATGGGACTATTACTTTTGTGTGTGTTTTTAGGAGGAATGGTCTAAAGTGTTTGATAGATTTAAACACAACAAAAGCTTGTTTTTCAACTTCGGAATAGTTGAGTTCAACACCTTGTAAATTAGAACTGAAGAAGGATATAGGTGCTTCTACTTGTTGGTCATTGATCTGTGTTAAGACAACAGCATAAGATGTTTTAGTGGCCAAAGTATACAAAATAAAATGACTAGAAAAATTCGGAGTATTCAATGCAGGAGCATTAATGATTTCTTGTTTGATCGATTCAAAAGCCTCTTTTTCATTATGTCCCCATTTGAAAACTAAATTTTTCTTAATCATAGTTTACAAAGGCAAGACTATATGAGAAAAATCAGGAACAAATCTTTTTACAAAATTTATCTGTCCCAAAAATGATTGCATTGATTTTTTGTTATGTGGAAAAGGAATATCAGAAATCTCTTTTATCTTGTCAGGATCAATATATATGCCATATTTGGATACAATAAATCCTAAGAGTTTTCCTTCATTAAGAGCGAAGAATGATTTCATGGGATTTAGAGAAATCCCATACCTTCTACATCGTTCAAAGATCTGTTTTAAATCATGGAGATGATTGGCCCTTTTCTTGGAAAAGATAGTTATGTCATCTAAGTAAACAACAACTGACCTATTGATCAAACCTTTGAAGGCTATATCCATGGCTCGTTGGAAGGTAGCTCCAACATTTATCAAACCAAAAGGAATTTTCTGATAGGCATATGTTCCCCATTTAGTTTTGAATGTAGTTTTTAGTCTATCATCTGGATGCACCAATATTTGATTGTATCCTAAAAAACCATCAAGAAAGGACATTAACTTTGAACCAACTACTGATTGAAGTATCTACTCCATTGTTGGTAATGGGAAATTATCTTTTTGACATGCCTTATTGATATTTCTAAAATCTATGCAAATCCTAATATCACCATTCTTTTTCCTTATAGGTACCAAGTTTGAAACCCATTTAGAATGTCTGACCGGGAAAATTATTTTAGATTTCATAAGTTTATTCAACTCTGCTTTGATTTGACTTTCCAGATTTGGGTGAATTTTCCTTAACTTTTGTTGTACAGGTTTCTCATCAGAAATCATTGGAATTGTGTGTTTAATGATAGAAGTATCATAAGTTTTAAAATCTTCGTAATTCCAAGCAAAAACATTTTTGTATTTGTTTAATAATTTGATGAAAGAAAATCTTTCTTCTGATGTGAGTTCAAGTCCTATATTGATATTTTGTGGTTTTACCTCAGTGCCAAGGTTTACTAATTCAAACCTTAAAGTAGAACTTTGAAGTTTTGCATTAGTGACCTTTTTGAATCTATCTTTGATATCATAGAGATCTTCTAGCTTGACCATAGATTTAGGAATAGAATTCTCATTTAGTCTTTGTTTTAGTTGAAGATCATGATCGTTCTCATCGAAAATATGATCATCATATGATTTTTCAGAAGTCAAGAAATTTAAGATGTCTTCATCATGATTAAATACCCGCCAATTGGTGACATTATCTGGGATAGATGGTCAAAATATTAATTCAATTGAAAACCTATCTGGACTATAATCCTCAGATGGAAGGAGCTTAGAAGCAACATTAGCCAATAAATCAGCTGCTGCATTCTGAGATCTAGGAATAGGAGAAATGTTGAATGCCAGAAAATGAGTTATGAGATCTTGAACAAGGGATTGATAATGTTTGAGATGCCCTGAAAGACAATGGATAATGTTCCTTACTTGTTTGATGACAATTTCAGAATCACCAAATACTTTCAGATATTGAATATTCAGGCCTATTTCTTTATAGAGCCCTTGAATCAATGCCTCATATTTTGCAGTATTATTGGTACACTCAAATTATAGCCTACATGATAGCATAGTTTTTCTCTCTTCTGGACTAATTAAAATACACCCTGATCTTGCACCGTCATTGGATTTTGATCCATCAAAATATAAAGACTAAAATAAAGGCTTATCCATATATTTATTTACAAGTTCATCAATAATACTAACACATCTTGAGGTATCAGTATGACAGAAATTTTCAATTTGTGATGTGAAACTTTTAACAAGAAAAGGCGATGGTTGAGCATTAAAATTTCCAAAGAATGACTTAGCTGAGTAATTTCTGATAATGTTGTTATTGAAAGCTACAGGTTGGTTTTCTTGTTCAAACTCTATTACTGTATGGGTCATGTGTTTTTCCCAATCTATTTTGATTTGATTTGGTTTCCCTTTATAGGGAAGCCACATGTGAGACCAATTAGTGGAAATGTAACCATGGAGTTTCTCAGACCATTCCCTGCTTAGAATTAAACCATAAAACTCAGGGATGTCAGCAATCAATTTATCAATTCTTTGAACAACTCTGGGATCAGCCGATAACATAATGGTAATTGAATTAATCTATCCTAAAACTTACACTTTAGTCTGATCTAATTGAACTATATGGACTGCAGATTTCTGGGGCTCAATGTTTAATTTAGAGCAAATTGAGGCTGACATTATGTTTGATGAAGCCCCTGAATCTATCAGGTTTCTATTATAGATCTCATAAGTCAAGAGAAAAGGAGGAGTATGAGAATTAGACCTATCTCTGATCAAAACAGCATCAGCAACATCTACTTTATTCGATGGTGGTTTACCTGATCTTTTGGCCGCCTTGGATAATACACTAATTGGAAGAGGAGAAGAAGGTACTTCATTTAATTCTTTAAGTAACAACCTCTGTTGATGTTTGAGCTTGATAAGTTCATATAAATAAATATTTGCTCGAGTCTTCTTCATGTCTTCCACAATGTTGTAATCCATAGAGTCAGAGACTACTATGTTTTAGATGATGAGGGTGGATTGGAGGATGATGGTTGATTTTGGGTAGGCATAACTAGAGTTTTATTCATGGGAGATTTGTCTTTAGTAATATGGCTTGAATTTTTCTTCTTTGGATTCGTTTGAACAGGCTCTGCTGCATTTTTACTTCTGGTATTTACTGCGAGAGCTTCCTGTTCACTTTCATTATCAGAGTTAGGTAAGATAAAGTCCCACATTCCATGACATTCAACTATTTCATCTTCTTCCATTTCGTCCGATGATAAAATTGTGTCTTCATCTTCATCATCATCTAGATCTGATTCTGCATTAGATATAGCATTAAGTGGTTTCGGTTCAATTGACTGATTTCTTTTGAAGTTCCTAAATGCTTTTTAGTAGAAGTTTCAGCTACCTACTTTTTTATTTCCACCATTCCAATGGACATAGTTTTCAGAATTTTTTGTAAACCTTCCATGTCATATGGGTCTTTAACTGCTTTCTTTTTTGAATCATCTTTAAAGGTAACATTTTTGGATTTTATTTCTTCAAGAGCGTTTTTATTTTCCAAAGCAATGATACATTTTTCAACAACGATTGCTTCCTTCATATTTTCTGCTAATGTGGGTTTGGTAGCCCTATCAACGAAGATGACTATATTTAAAGGCAAGGCAGAGATATACCATTCACTTTAGAATTCTTCAATAGGCTTGGATGTTGCGGGAATTTTATACAGCAGTTTATTAAATCGGGAGTTGAAGTCTTTGATGGGTTCCTTTGATTCAAATTTTAGATTGGAGAGATCATTAATCAAAGTCGTCGTGGACCTATCGTCTCCAAACTTGGTTAAAAATTGCTCCTGAAAAGCATCCCAGATATTGATGGATCCTGGTGGTAATGAAAAATACCATGATCCAACTACTCCTTGTAAAGTGTATGGAAATAGCCTAACAACATCTTCTTCTATTACCCCATTCAAGTTTATTGACAACATGAAATTGTTTATATGTTATTCTGCTAATATACCAATGTCAGGATTAAATTTTGGTAACCATTTTTCAGGATGGGCTGGTAATTGACTCAAAGGTGCAGGCATTGCGACTGCTCCTGGATTTTTCCATGGCCTTGGTTGAGGTTGATTATGTGCCATTGTTGAACTAACAGCAGAAGAGGGTGAGGAGGTAGTTGAAAGTGATTGGGTAGAGGATGTTGGAGTACCTGTACCCTTTTGGACTATGATCTTGAGTTGGGGAATGGATGGATGACTTTACAATGGTTTAGATGGAATGGATGATGATGAAGAAAGAGTCTCACTGTCAGACTCTAAAGGTGTCTTCCTAGCTCTTTTCGACTTGGAAAAGGAAATTCAGTTGGTGGGATACCAAGCTTTTCACTCTGCGATCTTGTAAGATGCTGAGATGGGATATACTGCGAAGTCACACTGCCTTGGGATAACTCAAACTGTTCTTGGGATATCTAAAACCTTGGAGTTTATGAATCAAGGACTGTACTTCAGGGGGTTCAAGAGAAGAATTGTCAGGTGTGTTTAAGTTTTTAGTAGTGGGTGTTGTATTTTCCTTTTCAACTTCTCGCTTAAAAATAGGAGATTTAGAATGTGAAGGAGAAGTTGGAGGAGATGGCGAGGGAGTTTTACTCTTAGAATGGCCTATGGATATGGATTTGCTCACCATTAATAGTTCAAGCGCTCCTTCTAGTTCCAAAAATGTTGATGCCTTTAAAATCCTAGCACCAACATTGGGGATAACCACCCAGTCCGGACCTTAGTACAACTCCTTTTCCATTTGGTATGGTGGCTCTGACTGGATATTATGGGACCAGTTTCCCACATAATGAATGGTTTGATGGATGATTGTTTTGTAATGTATAATGAAAAGGATCCTTATAATCAAAAATCACATTGTTTTTAATGGTTGGATCCTCGGCTTCGAGTAGATTATATATGCCCTCCCATGAAGTCTTGCCAACGCCTGAATAGGTAGTATCAGCTATCAGTACCAACTTTTCTGGTTCATCTTTCACTATGACGGGGACTTTTGCTTTCCGAGATTTCTTAGAAATTTTTGTTGGACTGATGATTTCAGATTCGCTCTGCAAAATGAAACAGAAGGACGTAATAGTGGAAAAACTTGTTCAAAGCTAATACGCAGCGCAGAGGACTAACAACAATTAACCGTAATAGATGCTATAGATCTATGATATGTTAAGCCACCATGGATGAATTTCTTGAAGGATTCAACCATAACTGATTATTAATGATTTCCCCATAACTTCCAATGTGAAACTTTAATGCCGTGATGATATGTCGCATCACAAACTTATAACCGTCCTTTTTACAATGGGTATCGTGACTTCCTGATCGGTGATTAGAGATAATCGCATATCACAGATTGGGAGTTACAAGTGCCATGCTTAAATGGTTCCTTTGCATGGCTGTGATTACGATCAGTGGTGAGCTGGCATGGGGAGGCAACACGCTTTAAAATTGATAAATCATTTAAATTTTCTTTATAATTGACTTATAATTTTAAACCACACATGTTCATAATGCTTCATGTTTTTCCTTTATCGAAAGTGCGCTACATGATAATGAAATCACATCGGAATATTTTCAAATGGGCTTTTGGGACATGTTTTATGATTTTAGCGATGTGCGATTGCAATCGGCTTATTGCATCAGAGGTTTTCTATGGAACACTTGGGATGACTTCTTGATGAGTAGCAATATGTGATTTTAAATAGATTTATCGCATCGATGTATCTCAAGGGAACACTTTAAGTTCACTATTGAAATAAAGGATTCGCGTGATGTGACATATTCCTTTTATAATTGTTTTCCTTCGATAAAGCTTTATGATAAGGTTTTATTATAATTCAAATCTTATGGGTCCTTATCAAGAGGACTTTCATGGGTTCGATAGATTTGCAAATTGCGATTGCGATTTAACCTATCCTAAAAGAAAATTTTATATAACCTATTATAAAAATTTATTTTCAAACGTTTTATTGATTTTATTTATATTCTAAAAGGGGACTCATTTCTTATTAAAGTTTTATATTTGAAATGGGGAGGGTAGTTGTATAGCACAACACACTGCTAAAAATAATTTCTTCATTTCCAAGGAAAATCATATTGGGGACAAGAATGGAGATAGGAGGGAAAGCCTACCTTATCCTTGGTATGAGGTGGCCTACCATATTCTAAAGTACATATCCTGTGAGGGAAGAATGAGTGTGGTATATTCTTACCACTTTAGATTACTTCATGAACTCAGATTCAAGGTAGAATTGCATGTTACTCAAAGACTTAGTGTGCCATACTTCCTCCTGTAGTCCATCAAGCAAATGAGTCAAAAATTAAGAGAGGGAAAAAACCAACACCTAGCCCACCATGGCCTCATCAAACCGATAGTGGTGGATGCCTTGAAAAATTTGAGAATCCTTGTCCTATGGTCCAAATTCATAGACATGGATAGAGAGACTTTCATAGAAACACAAGCCCTCACACCAGGAGAGACCCCAACCTCTAGTGTTGGCAGAAGAGGGGGGAAACAGAGGAAGAAGAGGGGGCAAAGATAGATGAGGAGGAGTCAGCAAGGTCAGAAGATGAAGAAGAAGAAGAAAGAGAGACAGAAAAAGAGGAGGTAGCAAGAACAGAAGGAAAAGAAGCATAGATGAAAACAGAGGCAGAAGAGGAGACAGAGGCAGAGGTAGGAGGAGAAAAAGATGAAAAATAAGAATGGGGGAGGGGGGGACAAGAAAAGGAAACATTAAGTCCTAAGAGGACTACTGAGCCCAGAGAAACAAAGATATCCCCACAACAAACAATCTTGTCTCCAAGAAACACTGAACATGAGGTAGATGCATCTTTAGCTACCTTAGGCACCCCTATCAAACCTAAAAGAAAGATACAAAGGCAAGCCCCCAATATTCTAAAACCAGGAGAAGCACCAGGATCAAGAAAGGGAGACCACAAACTCCCACAAAGGTCCCCATCACAATTGAGGAGTCCCCAAGCAAGAAATAGGAGGTAGGACCAACTAAAGGAAGAATTGAAAAGGTCACCTCTCCAAAACCTAAAACAAAGACTCCTGTAACATAAGTGAGGAAGCCTACCACCATATCTACCTCCTTAAAACAACCCAAGACACAAAAAACCCTGCAACAAGAAGAAAAAGGGAAGTTATAGGAGGTACATAGTATGCTATAGGAGGGATAGAGTATTCTACAAGAGGGACTGAGTATGCTATAAGAGGGGACGAATGTGTCACTAGAGGAGAAAAATGTGCTACTAGAAGCGAAAAATGTGCCACAAAATCTACAGGAGGTAGTGGCCTCCCCAAGAACATTTGAGAAGGAATTCACATAGCTCCAAGAGCTTAGTTCACAACCTACCCTGAGCTCCTACTACAAATTCATTGAAGGAGGGAGGATTATCCCCCACAAATTTGCAATCCCACTTCTTTATGAGCTAGAGATAGAAAGAGGAAGAACCCAAAGGTGGATGAAAATTATAAATCTAATAAGGTAGAGGGTGTAGACCGCATGGAAGAAAATGCCCTTGAAATTAGCACAAAATTAATTGAGATGAGAATGAGAGATTCTATAATGAAGGAACAACTACAAGCAGAAAACATGAGGTTGAGAGAGAAGTTGTAGGAGAAAGAAACACAACTTGCCACCATGGAAAGACTCTTCATGGAGTCATTGCAATGCAGACAGCCATCAAAGTCTTATGCCCTCTTTCTCAAAGAAAAATGGTTGCAATTCCAAATAAAAACCTTGGCACAACATGGATCTATGCCCTTTCAGGATTACAAATAGTTCATTGAATTTTGCAACCAAGCTAACATGGAAGACAAAGAAAAATTGGTTGAATTTTACATACACAACCTCACTCTGACATATATGAATTTTTGGGATCCCAATGCAATATTGGGGGATACACAGCTAATGGTCTTAACATCCTGGATGACTCATGAGGAGGCAAGAGCTGAGGAAGTGTAAAGGGTAATGAAAAATGTAGAAAAGGAACCATTGTATATCAGGACAAAGCTATTGAGCCCAATGGTTGTCATTAGAAATCATGGCATCATATCCAATGGTGTTTTTTTAGCACCTGAATTCCTTTACAACCAGGAACAAGACATCCTACACTTTGAAGGCACATTCAGGTTGGGAACATAAATCCTGCAAGCCTGCTTGAGGAGATGGCATGCCTTACCCCACGACCTCCAAATAAGAGAATATCACTCCCTAAAAGGATAAGGAATGTCTTGGAGAGAACATCCTTATACAAGAGGATCATGAAAAGGTTGAAAGTCAGGTGGATAGGTCCCAAGCTTAGTCCACCCTTGCTGCTAGTCCTACAAGAAGGAAGAGATGAAGTAGGAGAGCAGAAGGAGTGAACAAAAATAGAGAAGAAAGCAGATTTATATCCTCAAGAGAGCCAACTATCCGAGGAGCCTTGGGATGTCAGGGAGACCACCAGGGCCATGAGAAGGATGCAATGGATGACTAGATTTCTCATAGAATTAGCAAAAGTTTCAGTAGGCGGTGATGACAAGGCTCATCAATAGGTACATTATAAGGGTCATGATGCCATCCTCCAGCTTTAGAACTATCTCTATCCCACATTTATTTACATTTTTTTATATTATGCTTAGTGAGAAGGATAAAAGATTTTTGTCATGTCATGTGGCCTAATATGGTTTAATTGTAGGAAATGGAGCAATTTTTTAGGGTATTTCTATGCAAGGGCTCAAAGTAGACAACAAGGAGAGATTATAGGGGGTTGTCCACCACCTTAACTCCCTCAATTAGTGCAAGATCACAACACTCTCTGTCTCTCATCAACTCAAGGTCATTGGCAGCCAAGCAAGTGAAAGTGAGGAAGAATATCCACCATTCTCAAGTTGTAGGAGAAAAATATTCCTATTTTATAGGGAGTTTCTAGTAGCTACCCTCTTGTATAAATAAGCATGTATAAGAGCTCATTAAGATTCAAGTTTTATTTTCAGCTAGGTAGCTATTAAGCTCAAAAACTTGGCATTGTTATTTTGATTGTTATTTGATGTATTAGACTTTGATTCAATGATAATGAGTAGTTGCTTATTGATTCATCACTGAGTTAGTTCCAAAGGGTTGAGGCTCTTGGGTTTTGGCCTAACCAAGTGGCTTAGGTCTCTCTTTTTTATTTGTATCTCTTTTAGTTTCATAGTGTTTCTTAGTTTATTTCATTTTAGTAGAGAATAATCCATCAAAATTTGTGATTGCAACCTCTACCTCATCTTTCTCATGTGATCATGAATAGAAGGATTTACAACCACAGTCCAAAAGCATCATGTTTATGATTTCTTGGAAGACTAATTATGTTTGTAATCTTATTTTTCACGTACTTGATGTAGCTTAGGAGTTGGTTTATTGATTAGATCAAAGTTTTGGCATAGATTAGATATCATCTAAATTCAACTCATATTTTCCACTACTAGTTGTTTCATTTTTGTCAATGATAAATGGGTATATGCATGTGATGATTGGATGGTTGTTTGGATCTGTAGGAAAGGGAACCTTCACTACCTCCTACTTGGAATCCCTCACCTTCTCTTGTGAACCCCAAATTCTATCCCAAAAATTAGATTTCATGATATCATTTTCCTAGTGTCACCGAGTGCATCCCCCTAGTAAAAAATAGACCTTCAAACTCTGAGGTTGGCTAGGGGCTTTGGCCACGATTTTCTCATTTACCTAAACCTCCATACAACTTTTACATACCCTTAAACCATCATTTTCACCTCTTAAACCTTCTCGACAGCCCTCCAGTAGAAATACAGGGCACCTGTAGTAGATTTTTTCTTCACCATTTTTAATCCTTACTACAACATGGACTTAGTTTAGAAGGATATTGACCCCCTTATGTGATTTCATTATCAAGGGCAACTCCTAGGCCACTCCAAACCTTCATTTTCCTTCACTGCAAAAACATAATAGTGTTAGCTTTCTTATCACATATTTGGCACAAATAGAATATTGATTTACATGCAAGTGTGAGATAGTTAGATGGTACATATAATATTGAATTATAGTTTTGTAGGTTATGCAAGAGAGATTAGTTCTTTTCTGCAAGTATATATGATAACTAGATGGATGATTGCGAGATAATATAGTTTCCTTCCTGCAAGTAGTTTAGCTCTTGCCTTTTCATGAATTGTTTCAATAGCATTTGCAAGTTGCAGTTAATAGAATTTTCCTTTTCATAGTTAGAGGTAGCTTCTAAATTGCATCTTCACTAGTTATCTTTAATTCTAATTCCAAAGGAGGAATGGTCTTGGAGCACTATTGATCAAATGTCCTAGTTGAGGGTGGCATGAGTAGAATCCCATCTACTGTGCATATGGCATTGTCATCTCAAATTTTGTATGAACCCCAGGTTGATAAATAGATTTGAGGATCCCTTGGGAGATGCAGCACTCTTGGTGCAATACTATGGCTCGCCACATATAGTGGACACACTAGGGTGAGAAAGGGACCAAGATGTGCATGAGCTCACAAATATTTTTCATATTATGTGCACAAAGTTGGGTATCAAATACGCTGAGTGACATCTGGTGCTCAATTATCACAGTTGTCTGCACAAATACATTTAGGAAGATATAGGAGTTCCTGGAAATATCCTCACTTGGTGCAACATAACGATATGCTGCCAATATCAAACAAAAATTTAAACAAAAGAATCACGACTTTGGATCTGCAAATTAGAAGGAGTGCTAGAGCGCCCCCAAACCACAGAACAAAGGACAGATCCAAGGTGGTGTGACCCAGGACAACCCATCTAAGCCAAAAACAAAGAATGGCACCATGAAGATGAAGAAGAACACATGAAAGTGGTCTAAGTTCCACAAGAGCCCCACTCACAACACAAATTAGTTTCATAGTAAGTAGTCATTGGTAACCAAGTTGAAATCTTCAAAGTCAGATGCATGTTCTGATTCTTAGCCAGAACCCGACAAGGGGAATGACAAGAGGAAGAATATTATTGATGTAAAACCTAGTGCTACCATTTCCACCACCAAGGTCTAGAAGATTGAGCTTGAAGATAGAGAGGAGGGGGAGTGTCTCTTCCACTCACATATGTGGGTGAAGGGTTCTCCACCGCAGTTCATTATCGACAATGGGAGCCAAAATAACCTCATTTCAGCATAGGTCATGAAGCAATTGGTTCTACTAATTACACCAAACTCGTAGTCATACAAAATTGAGTGGATTCACCAAGTATGAGATCTCTGCATTAGCCAGCAGTGTCACCTTCCCTATAGAATCAAACCCTTCACAGATGATGTATTGTGTGATGTTTCTACTCTTGAAGTTTGTGATGTGTTATTAGGCCAACCATAATTTTGAAAGTGTCATGATGTGTATAAGTCTAGGCCTTGCACTGTTATTATTACTTTGGGAAATAATTTATAAAGGATACCAGAGGTAGCCCCACCTACTGCCATCTCTTTGATCTCTGCTAAGCAACGCAGTAAGATCATCTCCGAGACCGAGATTTTTTTTTCTTTTTGATTCGATCTCAAAGTAAGGGGAATATCATGGCCACAACCATGGCCCCAGGGAAGGCTTCCTCCACACAATAAAAGTAGGTGGATAAGGTCATGGAAGAATATTGGGACATTTTATCGTCAACCACAAGGGTACCCCTGCACTGCTAGGTCAAGCATTCAACCTATCTAACTCCTAGAGAACCTCTACCTAATGGGCCAATATATTGTCGCTCCATTCTAGAAAATGAATAAATCAAGTAGCAGATCTAGGATTGGGTGCAAAAAGGGCATACCTGACAAAGTTCCTCACCCTATGGGAGCCTGATTGGACTTGTACATAAGAAGGATGGGACTTGGAGGCTCTTGTTTGTTAGAATGTGTTCGTTGATTTGAAGCATTACCTATGCTCTTCCCATGTACTCACATTTCCAGACATGCAGTAGCCATTTGAAATTGAGACAAATGCCTCTGATTATACTCTTGGTGCAGTCCTCACCTGGCACTGGCATCCAATGGCCTATCATAGTGAGACACTTTCTGAGAAAAATCGGAAGTACCCCACTTATGGAAAAGATATGTATTTTATCATGTAGGCTTGTTGGAAATGGAAACATTACATTCTGAGGATGGATATGGTCATTCACACCAATCATCAACCTATTTATTTTATACAAACACAAGGGAAGTTGTACAATGGTCACCATCAGAAGTGTTCTACGTATCTGCAACAATTTCACTTGAAAATCAAATATAAAAAGGGTAGCACCAATCAAGTTGCAAATTTCCTAAGTCGGTCCCTAGTTGCAGCATTGACTACTGTTCTCAACTCTTATGGCCATGAGACATATGGATGGTCACAACTGTACAAAATGATCCTGATTTTGCCACCACATACCAGATGTTAGTGGATGGCAGGAAAGTTCCATATTTCCACCTCTAGAACACATTATTATGCTACTTGGACCACATTTCTGTTCCTTTAAGTGAGCATACCAAGATAATTTGGGAGGCACACTACAGTTGGTATTTGGGAGGCGCACTACTACATATGCCATCATCAATCCATCCATCAAGAAGTAAGGAATGTACTCTCCTTTTCCTACTCCCAACCAGCCCTAGGAATCCATCTCCATGGATTAATTGTTTGGCCTCCCTTCTACCAAGCATGGTAATGACTGTGTATTTTTGGTCACGAACCAATTTTCTAAAATGGCTATGTCGGTGGCGTGCAAGAAGAGTATCAGAGCATAGGGCACTTCCAAACTCTCATTTGAATGAGCATGGGTACATTTTGGGATCCGTAGACCTGTTATATTAAATTTTCATTATTGCGAACAAAGATGAATTTCCTAAACCTAATGGCCTAATCTAGAACAACAAAAGACAAAAAGATTCAATATTTCCTTAGAGAAATTAGACAATGGGAAAGAATCTTACCTCGAAGTTGTAGCAAGCTTTCCTTTCCTCCTCACTTGTAAGTTCCAATTCTAGCTCCAAGTGTTATAATTAGAACCTACACATACGACTAAAGTAAGCAAAGGAACTACTGTAGAAAATCTTGTAGATTCACAAGCTCATGCAATGTACTAAAGCAAAAAACAAGAATCTACTTCTACTCTTTATAGCAGAAGCACATAAAGATCGAGCAAAACAATAATCGATAGAGGAAGAGAATCAAATACACATAAAACAATAAATATCCAAGGAAAGCCACAACTCAAAACCCCACTATCTGTATTGTATATATCGGAAAATCAAGATGAGATTAAAATGTTTGTTCTCTCAAGAACAATCCCAACACTCAGTATAGTCAATATCCAACTCACAAGAAAGAACTAGGCCAATACTTAGCCAATTCACCAGCTCTCTAAGTCCCTATTTCCTTGCGTAATTCCTTCAAGGATCAGTTCCTAATTGCATGCACTATCAATGAAACTCTTAAAAATCTAAAAAACATAGTACATTATCCCTGAACTATAGTCTCAACTAGGTATTTCTCATAATCGACATGCATCAGTTTCTGATGAGGGAATATTTAGTTAACTGGAGTAGCACTAGTTGAGTGCACTAATGCATCAACTAACTGTTAACTCACTATTAGTTTCTCAAACAGTTCGAAACTAATTTAATTGGACTTAACTCAATAAACTAAGTTAACTAATTACCAATCATACTTGACTCATCCTGGACCCCTATAATATAGGGAGAACATAAACATGACTTCATAAATACTTCCAACTCGAAATTCCTAATCTAATTAAGTTTAATAAACTATTTACAAGTTTATAAGAGAATAGAGTTTGATTTTAATTCACAGTTTAATTCAAGGACAAATTAAACTGGAATTTCTTGTTGCCATTTTCAACACTCCCTCTCAACAAGAAAGGGATTATATTCTACCCTAATCCTGTCTCTGTGAAACTCGAATTTACATCTTGAAAATGCCTTTGTTAAGATATCAAAATCTTGCTCCTCCATGGGAATGTAATCTAACAACATGATCTGCCTCAACACACAATCTCTAAGATGATGATATCGGATATCAATATGCTTGGACCGATCAAGAAAAACAATATTTTCAAAGAGTTTGATAGAACTTTGATTATCACAATAAATCACAGTAGGATCCATCTGCTGACCAAACAAACAAACTAGTATCTTCCTCATCCAGATAGCCTCACATGTTGCCTGACTTGCAACCATGTACTCTGCCACTGCCGAAATGAATGCAACCGATCTTTGTTTCCTGTTGTACCAAGAAGCTTCCACTGACCTAATACTGAAGATCCCTCTTGATGTGCTCTTCCTGTCGAATGGGCTCCCTGCCCAATCTACATCAGTGAAGCCTTGAAGCTTCACTCCCTCTATCCATTTGTACCATAACCTAAACTGAGTAGTGCCTTAGAGGCATCTCAACACATGCTTTGTTGCCTTCCAATACAGCTTGGTAGGCCTAAGATGTTTAACTGCATGTCACATATCTGGTTGTGTGTTCACCAAGTACATGAGTGAACTCACAAGATTCCTGTAAATAGTAGCTTCCAATACTTCCCCTAAAGTAGCATCCTCCTTCCTCCAGTTACCAGCTAGAGGGTTCTCCATGGGCTTACTGCTCTCCATGTGGAATCTCCTAAGTATCTCATTGGCATACTTTCCCTAAGATACAAACAACTCTCCATCTCCTTGCCATACCTCCATGCCAAGAAAGTAATGCATGAGCCCCATGTCCTTCATCTCAAGCTCTCTTGCAAGTTCCTCCTTGCAAGATTTGATGAGCTTCTCATCACCTGTCAGTATGAGATCATCAACATAAAGTACAATGATCAACAACTTACCTTCCAACATGTTTGGTACAGGTTCACATCCGCTTCACTCTTCGTGAAGCCTAACCCATTGAAGTAGCTATCTATCTTGGTGTACCAAGCACGGGGTGCTTGCTTCAGCCCATATAATTCTCTCTTGATTCAACATGCATGTGACTCACGATCAAAGGTTTCAAAACCTTCGGGATGCTCTATGTACACCTCTTCCTCAATCATGCCATTGAGGAAGGCATCCTTCACATCCATTTGATGGATCTTCTAACCCATCTATGCTGATAGTGCTAATATAGATCTGATTGACGAGTACCTTGCAACATGAGCAAAGGTATCATCATAGTCAATCCCCTCTACTTGTGAAAATCCATGGGCCACAAATCTGGCCTTATGCTTCTCCACACTACCATCTACAACTTTCTTTACCTTTTAAAGCCAATGGGATTTCACAACTGACTTGTCCTCCGGTCTCGGGACCACATCCCAAACACTATTTCAAACTATGGAGTCATACTCCTCCACCATCGCATCAACCCAAACCGGCTGCTGCACTGCTTCGTAAAAGGAAGATTGCTCTGTCACAACACATGCACCCATAAGAGCCATGAATCCAGTGTACCTCTCAAGTGACCTCCTTTGTCTGCGCTGAGAAGTGGGTGCTCTCACATTCTCCCATGCATCATCCAAAAATTTGTCAACCTCTCTAATGCACTTTGTTCCCTCTCTGGAAGACTCTTCCTGAGTGGATGTCTCCACTCATGGAACCTCTGCATGTGGCTGCTCCACATCAATCTGAGACCCCTCAAATTTAGGAGCTAAAATCTCCTCATCTTCATGTAGCTCAAGCTCCCTCTCAAGGGAAACTCTCATGGTCTTCTCCTCATCGAATCTGATATCCCTGCGAACCATTGTCATCCGACTGGTCGGTATGTACACCCAATAGTTGTGGGGTGTATCAGTGTACCCCACAAATATCCCCAACTCTGCTATCGGGTCAAGCTTCTTCCATGCATCTTTGGTCACATGGAAATATACCGATGACCCAAAAATCCTGAAGTGACCAAGATCTGACCTCTTACCAGAATAAGCCTCCTCTAGTGTATTCATCTCAAGTATTTGACGTGGGCTATAGTTCTGAACGTAAACTGCTGTGTTGTATGCCTCAACCAACAAGTGTAGTGGTAGGCCCTGATCATGCAACCATCCCCTCGCTTCCCCTATTATGCTTATGTTCTTCCTCTCGTCCACCCCATTCTGTTGAGGGTTATGGGGTGTCGTCAACTCTCGTTTAATCCCTTCTGTGCACATAAGTTCTTAAACTCATTTGAGACATACTCACCACCATTATCACTCCATATAGTTTTAACCTTCTTGCTTGAATATTTCTTGACCAATGCTTTGAACTTACAAAAATTTGTGAAAGTTTGATCCCTTTTCTTGCATCAAAAATATCCAGCATTTACGAGAATAGTCATCAACAAATATAACATAATACCCGTGTTTGGTCGTGGATGCTATTGAGAATGATCCACACAAATCTGAATGGACTCTGTCTAAAATAGACTCTACTCGATTGTCTATGTCTCCAAAATAAGACTTGGTGTATTTTTCCAAAGTACACCCCTTTCATGTTTCAACTTGCTCAAACATACCTTTGAGAAGACCGGTAAAATTTTCTACAATATCTTCAAAGCCCCATGATGAAAGTGGCCCAATCGCATGTGCCATAACTCGCCAACGTCTCGGCTCTGCATCCTTTTTTCTTTTGAACTCAAAGAAGCACACTCCTCTACCTCCATCTTATAGAGATTCTTAACTCGAATCCCTATCTTCTTTACTTGACTCGTGGCTATGTGTCGAAGGAACGCCTTTCCTTTCAAGAAGATCACATCATAGCCTCTATCCTCAAACATGGAAATGGATATCAAGTTATTCTTGAGCCCAGGTACATACATAACATTCTTCAAGGTGAGTGGAGTCCCATGCTCCCTCTAAAAATAAATCGTGCCCAATCTAGAAACATTATACTTCCTATCGTCACCCATATTGATATGCATTTGGATATCTTTCTCCTCCAGGTCATTGAATAAATCTTTGTCGCCATTCATATGGAATGAAGCTCCACTATCTAAGTACCATATAGTTCCCAACATAGATGAAACCATGCATCCAATGAGGGAAAATTCCAATTCGAATTGAGAGGCCAAAGCCTCACTTGTCACTCCTCTCGAGGACTTCTCCTTGGACTTCTTGAGTGGACAATTTGTAGCAAAAATGTCCCATCTTATGGCAATGAAAGCATTTAACTTTTGTCATATATTTCTTCTTACCTCCATGACAAGAATCTTATCTGGAATGGGAAAATTTCCCTTTCCCCTTCCTCACCTTAATCGCTAAGGCACAATTCTCTTCATCTTCAGTCTTTGATGAAGAGCCATCCTTGGTGTTCCTCCTAATATCCTCCTGCATCAAATCTGACCACATTTGTTCCCAGTCCGGCAATTTCTCTTGACCATTGATAGAGTCCTGATAACTATGCCAACTCTTTGGGAGTCCTAGAAGAGCAAGACTCACCATATCCTCTTCAACAACTATGATTCCAACACTTTCAAGTTCATCACAACATTGAGTGAACTTGGTCAAGTATTTGGAAATAGTCTCGCCTTTCTCCATTTTGATTTTTCAAAGTTTGTCCTTCAGTACCAATTTCCTTTGGTCACGATTGTTCTAATACAAATTCATTAATGTTTTCCACATATCATGTGGAATTTCCTTGCCATGGATACTCGAGACAATTTGGTCTTTAACTCCCTCAAGGATTATCCACCTTGCCTTCAACACACACTTCTTCCATTCGGCCAAGTTTTGTGCATCCATAGCTGCTGGCTTGGGGACTTCTTGTCAATGAATTCCTTCAAGCCATTATCTTCTAGCACAGCCTCCATCCTTTCCCTCCAGGCTATAAAATTTGAGCTTTCTTCCAAGGCATACTCGAGCCGCAAACCTTAGAAAGCCATGTGTCGATCCTTAAGTATGAAATGCAAATTCGAATTTCAACTGTAACCTTGAACTCATAAACTTTGAAATCTCCTCTATTATATTGTTCTCAGCTCTGATAACATGTAGAAAATCATGTAGATTCACAAGCTCATGTAATGTACTAAAGAAAGAGACAAGAATCTACTTCTACTCTTTACAGTAGAAGCACACAAATATCGAGCAAAACAATAATCAATAGAGGAAGAGAATCAAATACACATAATATAATAAATATCCAGGGAGAGCCACAGTTCAAAACCCCATTATCTGTATTATATATATCGGAAAATCAAGATGAGATTACATTGCTTTTTCTCTCAAGAACAATCCCAGCACTCAGTAAAATCAATCTCCAATGCACAAGAAAGCACTAGGCCAATACTTAGCCAATTCACCAGCTCTCCAAGTCCCTATTTCCTTGCTCAATTCCTATGGCTGACTAACCCATCTTAAAGGAAAATCAGTGCACTAAAAACTATGCAATCCCTTCAAGGATCAATTCTTGACTGCATGCACTATCAGTGCAACTAAGAAAAATCTAAAACAAATAGTACAATGTCTCTGCACTCTAGTCTCAACTCGATCTTTCTCAGAATCAACATGCATGAGTTTCTGATGAGGGAATATTCAATTAACAGGAGTAGCACTAGTTGAGTGCACTAATACATCAACTGACTGTTAACTCACTATTAATTCATCAAACAGTTTGAAACTAATTTAACTGGACTTAACTCAATAAACTAAGTTAACTAATTACCACTCATACTTAACTCATCCTGGACCCCTATAATATAGGGAGAACATATACATGACTTTAGAAAGACTTCCAACTCAAAATTCCTAAGCTAGTTAAGTTTAATAAACTTAATTAACTATTTACAAGTTGCTATGAGAATAGAATTTGATTTTAATTCACAGTTTAATTCAAGGAAAAATAAAACTGGAATTTCTTGTTGCCATTTTCAACATCTACAATAGCCACATAGCATAGTCTAACATCTCTATTCAATGAATCAACAAGCATTGAAATACATGAGTGCAAACATAACACAACAAATATATGAAAATAGATGTTGACTTTGTAGATATCTCCCTAAGTTGACTTGTCCTTCCTTGTCACAAAGAACACCTCAATGCCAACCCTAATGCATGAAAGTGATGACTCCTTAGGTTCAAACCAGCAGCATGAGGGCACAATCAATCTCCAAAATCCAAACCTAAGGCTATGAAAGAAAGTAAATATATAGGATAACAAGGGTAGTTTAGGATTTACCATCTTATGCTTGAGATCCAATTATGGTGGAAGGATGAGCTCAAAGGATAAGAGATAGGTCCATTATGATAGGATCGTATAGGAATTCAAGATCTATATCTGAGGTAAATAGTCAAAACCACCTTGGAAGCTTCTAGAAGAGGAAGCTTCAGAAATATATTTTTATTTTTCCTGAATTTCTAGAATCAGTGCACTTGCAGAAAGGAGCAACCTGTGTTGGTCAGCGCTGGTGACCTTGCATAAAACCTATGTTGAGCGTAGGTGGGCTAAAAGTCTAGGTGTGCTTTGGCTTAAAATAATGATTTTGAGCAGTTGGTCCCAAAAACTCTGATTTTTTGGGATAATGTTTCTTAGGGCTTTGTGAAGGGATGATAAAAAAATGTATATGAATGTTGAATGGTCTGGTTTGTAGGCCTATTGACTAGATGTAAGCACATTCTAGTTGAGCCTCTGGACACTATTGGACACTAATATCACAAAGTTGATTGCATTCCATCCTGAGACGTATGGCTAAACAGAGGTCATCAACAGGATGATAGTGCACATACTCCACATGTACAACTCCAAGCATCCATGAATCTGGGATGAGAGCCTTCCCTATGTGCAACACAACTATAACATATCTCTCCATAGCTCGACTGGTCACAGTCCCTTTCAAGTCGGTTTGGGATTTCCACCATTGCGTCTTATTGATGTTGTCATGCCTCATGCAACTACACATACAAAATCCACATGTACAATATGAGGTTGATAAAGCAACCAGTTTTATTGAACGCATCCAACACATCCACCAATAGGTTCACGACATCTTACAAAAGTCCAATTCCAAGTACAAGTAGCAACATGATCAACATCAGGTACCACATAGGTTTCAGTTGGGTGAAAAAGTTTGGTTGCATTTACAGAAAGAATGCCTTGTCGGATCCCATCAAAAGATCTGACCACTCTGATAAGGGCCTTACACCATCACCAAGGTTGTGGGTGACAACGATTTTGAGCTTAGCATTACTCCATTCCTTGGCCTGCACCCACTATTCAATGTGGAATGCCTTGGACCATACTTTTCACCATTGTTATACACATCAAACATTGCAGAAAAACTAACACCAACATAGCTCAACCCATAATGCATGGAACAGGCCACAACTAATCATATTATGGACAAACAGATAAAGACCATTTTCCCACAGAAGATCCAACTATATCGGGTTGTCAAAACTAGCCAACTCCTACACCAAGGCAAGTGGCTCACCAGGGACCAAGTTTAGAAGAAGTTTCCCCGTCCCATGGAAGCACTCAACGCAATGGGGACCATTGCTTCCTAATAAGGGTGGACTAATCTAGGTGGATATTGGTGGTCACACACCTATTCTACTTGGACCCCCACTGTTGTTTCTTTCAGTTTCCTTAATTGTAGCACAACTTACTATTTTTGGTAGTTTTTTGAGTCTTAAACTTTTGGAGTCATTTTGAGGGCCTTAAAAGACATCTTTTGGGGAAAATGGAGAGATCGTAAAAGTACAAGACCATTTACTTGTATTTTTTCAAACTCCTCTTAGAGATCTTCAAAAATAGGTATTATGATAGCCAAAAAGAGATCGTATGCCAAAGTTACAACCCTGGGAAGTTGACGTTCCAACTAACCCTAATGGGCCCACAAGTTTTTGGCGCTTCATATCCTAGGGTTAGGCTTTTGGATGTTTAGGATTTCCCATTATTTCTTAATGATAAAAAGGCTTGTACCTGCCACATATCTTCTTAGAGATAAGCGACAATCGCTTGAGCTAGTCTATTTCCATTATGCATGTAAATAGTTTTCAGTACTTTGTTATTACTGAATTGAAGTTTTGTTTTCGTTATATATCTATGCTTCTGTTTATATATGTATTTCATTTTGTTCTTTCATAAATATAGATCAATGGTATCAGAGTGGTCTACTATTTCTCTGTTTTTATGTGCGTTTCCCCAACGATGTCGAGGTATAAGGAGTTGGGACTTGAACTGGTTGAGCCTTTGCAAGACCATCCTTGTCGACACTTACAGCCTCCCATGGAGGAAGAAAAGAAATATGAGGTAGCAAGAGATCCTATCAGGTTGTTTCTTAAAGAATCCATTGAGAGGAAAAGAAACGAGATGATGGACAACTTTGCCCAGATCCTTCGGCGGATGCCCACTGGCGACGCATCTTCATCTAGCAATCACTTCAGAGGTGCCACCCCCTTCAAGGTACAAGTGAACTTCGATATACCTATAGTCAAATTTCAAATAGATGCAAATTTTGTAGATAAATGATTGAATCTATTGAAAGGATATTTTTTGGTCCATAGTTTCTTCGATAGGGAAAAGATTAATTTTTCACTACTTAACATTGCCCCCCATGTCAAGGACTAGTGGGAAAATTACTATGAGAAAAGGGTCGAGGAACCCTCTCTGTTTACAGTCACCCCCTCTTGGAACTCTTTCTGAGATGTTGTCAAGGAACAGTATTACCCCGTGGGTAGTTATGAGGACAAGTACATATAGTGGACCACACTACAGTGGCAAAGGGATTAAAATGTGCATTAGATCATAATTATTTTTCATACTCCGCAACAAAGTTGGGTATCAAAGACTCTGAGCAACATCTAGTGCTCAAGTACCATGGCTGTCTACAAAAATAAATGCAGGAAGAAATGGAGTTCTTGGACATCTCCTCGCTTGGTGCAACACACTGATATGTTGCCAAGATTGAATAAAAATTTAAACAAAATAAGTTCGACTTTGGATCTGTGAATTAGAAGCAGTGCAAGAGTGCCCCAAAACCGCAGAACAAAGGACAGAGCAAAGGTGGAGAAACCTAGTACAACCCATTGAAGCCGCAAGAAAAGAATGGCACCACGAAGATGAAGAAGGAACAGGAAAGTGGTGTGAGTTTAAAAAAAGACCCACTCACAACATAAATCAGTGGTGTGCCAAGTAGTCATTAGTGGTCGAGCTGAAAGCTTCAGAGTCTAATGCATGCTATAATTCTTAGCTAGAACCAAACAAGGGGAATGACAAGGGGAATCATATTATTGACGCAGAACCTAGTTCCACCACTACCACCACCAAGGTCTAGAGGATTAGGCCTGAAGATCTAGATAAGGGGAGAATTTCTTCCACTCACATATGTGGGTGAAGGGTTCTTCGTTGTTTTTCATTTTCAATAGTTGGAACCAAAAGACCTCATTTTAGCACAGGTCATGAAGAAGTTGGGACTACCGACCACACCACACCCGTAGTTGTACACCATCGGTTGGCTTCACCAAGGATGAGATCTATGCATTAGCCAACAATGTCGCCTTCCCTACAGCATCAAGCCCTTCATGGATGAGGTATTGTGTGAGGTTTCTCCTCTTGAAATTTTTGACATGTTATTAAGCCAACCCTAATTGTGGAATCATCATGTTGTGTATGAGTCTAGGCCTTGCACTATTATTATTACTTCTAGCAATACATTTTACAGGATATTGGAGTTAGCCCTACCTATTGCAATCTCTTTGATCTATGTTAAGAAATGTAGTAATTTCATCTCCCAGATCGGGAAATTTGTTTTCTTTCATATTTTATCTCGAAGTAAGGACAATATCATGGTTGCATCCATGGCCCCCAGGAAGGGTTCCTTCATGCATCAGAAGCATGTGGATAAGGTTGTGGAAGAATACAATGACATCTTCTCTAGACCCACAGGGGTACCCTTGCTCTATCAGGTCAAGCATTCGATCAATCTAACTCAGGGAGCACCTATACCCAATGGGCCGATATACCATCGCTCCATTATGGAAAAAGAAGAAATCAAGCAACATATCCAAAAGTTACTGCCAAAAGGGCACATCCGACCAAGATCCTCACCCTGTGGGGGGCTTATTTTACTTGTACAGAAGAAGGATGGGACCTAAAGGCTCTGTATTGATTATCGGGCACTAAAAAAAATCATTATCAAGAATAGGTATCCTATCCCACAGGTTGATGACCTTCTGGATCAGCTCAAGGGGGCCAAGTATTTTAGCAAGATCGATATGAAGTCTGGCTATCACCAGGTTCCAATAAAACCCAAAGATTTATGGAAGACTACCTTCAAATCTAATGAATGCCTTTTTCAATGGTTGGCCATGCCCTTAAGGTTGACAAATGTCCCTACTAATTTTATGAAGTTTAGGATGACATATTGCAACAATTCACCAAATCTTTCATGGTTGTTTATCTAGACAATATCCTCATCTTCAGCAAGAGTTAGGAAGAGTAATTGTAACACATTCAGTGGGTCCTTCAAACCCTACACCACCATAGACTGTGTGCAAACTTGAAGAAGTGCACCTTTGGCATGATTCAAGTTCAATATCTGCGTTACATCATAGATGATCAAGGAGTGCATTTGGATCGGGCTAAGATCTAAGTCATTTGGGATTTTTCAGCCCCAACCACTCTAACAAAGGTTCACAAACTTTTGGGCCTTGTAAATTTTTATCGAAGGTTTGTGTTGGGATTCTCCCATATCACTTGGCCTTTGAGTTAGGTTACCAAGGGTAGAGTGAAAGAAATGTTTTCATGGTATGTGTTCCAACAGAAGGCATTCATTGAGCTGAAGCACCACCTCTACTCTTCCCCTGTACTCACATTACCAGACCTGCAGTTGCCATTTGAAATTGAGGTAGATGCCTCCAACTATGCTATTGGTGCAGTCCTCACCTACCATTGGCATCCATGGCCTATCATAGTGAGACACTTTCCGATACAATTCGGAAGTACCCCACCTATGAAAAAGAGATGTATTTTATTGTCTAGGTATACTGGAAATGGAAACATTACATTTTGGGGAAGGAGATGCTTATCCACACCGATCACCGAACTCTTCAGTTTATACAAACAGAAGGGAAGATGCAAAATGATTTCCATCTGAAGTGGTCTACATACCTACAACAATTTCACTTTAACATCAAATACAAAAAGGGCAGCACCAATCATGTTGTATATTGTCTCAGTCGTCCCCCAAGTGTAGCACTGGAAACTGTTCTTAGCTCTTGTTTCCATGAAACCTTTGGATGGTTGTAACTATAAAAAAATGATCTAGAGTTTTCTACCACATACTAGATGCTAGTAAATGACATTTAAGCTTCATATTTCCACCTCCTGGATGCATTATTGTGCTACTACGACCACCTTTTTGTTCCTTCAAGCGAGTGTATCAAGCTGATTTGGGAGGTGCACTATAGTTGGGTCACATGACACATTGGTGTGGAGGAAATTGTGGTCATACTATAGAAGTATTTTATTGGCCCAAAATCTGATAGGATGTTGGAAAATATATTAGATCCTGCACTACTAGTGTCATAGTCAAGCCAACCATCAAGAAGCAAGGACTGTACACTCCTTTTCCTACTCCTAGACAGCCCTAGGAATCCATCTCCATGGACTATATGTTTGGTCTCCCTTCTACCAAGAATGGTAATAACAATGTAATTGGGGTCATGGACAGATTTTCTAAGATGGCTATATTGGAAAACTGCAAGAAGAGTATCACAATAGAGGACACTGCCAAACTCTTCTTTTAATGAGTGTGGGTATTATTGGGTAATTTAATTGTCAGTTAAATTAATTGTCATTAAATTGTCAAACCCAGGGTTTTTGAACTTGCGAAGTATACTTGCACAATATATGCTAGGAACCAACTTTCAATTTCAAAAGAAAAGTCTAATCTATTGAAATAAATTGCAAGATTGAAATAAAACCTATTCATGAAAAATCTCTAAGATGAGCATGCACACACTCTTTTTTCAAAAGTCTCAAATTTGAAATTTGGAAAGAAATATTTTAATCTATGAAATTGAAATGACAATTGACATGAAAGTAAACTTACTCTATTGACATGAAAATAAATCTATTCTAATGACATGAAAGTAAATCTATATTTATCAACAGGAAAGTAAATCTATTCTAATGACTGGAAAGTAAAGACTTGAAAGTAAATTTAATCTAGAAAGCAACAAATCCTATACTAAGAAAGAATTGAATTCTTAATCTAGGAAATTTAAAAGAAATCTATTCTAAAAGCAGTGAGAGATCAATTGAAATTACTAATGTGTGCATTGAAAAATTAGAATCATTCATGACTAACTATGAATCTAAAAAAAACAAATTGAAAAGAAATGAGTCTATGACATAAAAGCAATAATGCTTGACCCGCAAAAGAACACAAATAGAATGAACATAAAATAGTGTGAAAAATGCATCTAATTAAAAGACTTAAAATGAAGCATAAAAGAAACTAATCTATCTTAAAAAATGAAACATTAAAATGCATCTCATACTCATTAAGCGGTCATTCTAAAGTGCATGAGAGGTGGAAAGTTGAGAAAAATATTGATCAAACACCAACCGTATCAAAGTGAACTACAATGGCATTCATTACATCAATCCTTAACATCCAAAACTCTACTTTGAAGCACGATCATAGCTCCAAAAAATTTTCACACCTTTTGAGATGATAAGGCACTCATCTTTATACAAAAACTAAGATAACTAATTCAAACATGTAGATCCACAAATATCTCATGTGGTTACAACTATGTGTTAACATATAACAATTAGCATATCTTAATATTCTTGCACAAATCTCTCCTAGCTTTGATAAGAGACACTTATGAAAAATTTCAGGATCTTTCTCCATGAAATGTGATTGACCAATGATCTCAAATCTTCCTCAAACCTTCAGAAGTTTGAAGAGGAAATTCGAATTTGAGTCTTGGAGGAAAAATATGTATGTCCTAGAATCTTCAAATATGCCTACACACATCAAAAATTCTTATCCAACTTTTATATATAAGTGAATACATGTTATTTTTCTAATATTTAACCATAAATACACTCAAAATACCAAAATAAATGTATTGGAAAATAATGTTTCTAAACCCATATTTAATTATGAAAATGGTCTTAGTGCATGGTTAATAAGTTGCAGAATATCGTAAATTCTGAAGAAAAGTGAAAGAAAAGAGGGTGAAATGACATTTTGGAGACCCAGACGTACATTTTGGGATCCTGTAGACCATTATATCAGATAGGGAGAGCAAGTTCCTAAGCATGTTTTGGTCGAGCCTCTGGAAATTATTGGACACCAAGCTCACAAAGTCTATTTCATTCAATCCCCAGACTGGTAGCCATACAAAGGTCATCAACAGAATGATAGTGCACATACTGCATGTACAATTCCAAGTATCCATGAACCTAGGATGAGAACCTTCCCTATGTGCAACACAACTATAACAGATCTCTCCATAGCTCGACTAGTCGTAGTCCCATTCAACTGGGTCTGGGATTTCAACCATTGTGTCTAATTGATTTTTTCATGTCTCATGCAACTACACAAACATAATCCACACATGTACAGTCTGAGGTTGATAAAGCAACCAAGTTTATGGAATGCATCCAACACATCCACCAGTAGGTTCACGACATCTTTGGGAATTTTGATTTCAAGTACAAGTAGTGACATGATTAGCATCAGGTGCCACATAAGTTTCGAGTGGGCGACAAATTTTGGTTGCATTTTCCGAAAGAATGCCTTACCAGATCCTGTCATAAGATATGGCCAATTTGATATGGGCTTTACACCATCACCAAGGTTGTGGGTCACAATACCTTCGAGCTTAACATCCCCCCATTCCTTGGCATGCACCCAGTGTTCATTTTGGACCACCTTTAGCCATGCTTTCCACCATTGTTGTACACATCAAACATTGGAGAACAACTGACACCAAGAGAACTCAAACCAATATGCATGGAACAGGCCACAACTGATCAAATTATGGACTCACGTATCAATACCACTTGTCACAGAAGATCCAATTGTATTGGGTTGTCAAATCTAGCCAACTCCTACACCAAGGCAAGTGGATCACCAGAGACCAAGTTCAATAGATGTTTCCCCATCTCATAGAGGAACTCAATGCAATGGGGAACATTAATTCCTAAGGAGGGAGGACTTATCCAGGTGGATATTGGTGTCCACCCACCTATTCCACTTAAACTCCCACTGTTGTTTCTTTCATTTTCCTTAATTGTATCACAACTTACTATTTTTGGCAATTTTTTAGGTCCTAAAATTCCAAAGCCGTTTTGAGGGCCTAACAGGCATTTTCTAGGAAAATGGAGAGACTAGAAAAGTCAAAAACTAGTTTAATAGTCTGTTTTCGGCCTCCTTTTAGAAATCTTTGAAAACTGGGATTATGATAGCCAAATGAAGATCGTATGCCAAAGTTATGAACCCTAGGAAGTTTACATTCCAACTAACCCCAATTGGCCCCACAAGCTTTTGGCACTTCAACTCCTAGGGTTAGTTTTTCTAATGTTTAGTATTTCTCATTATTTCTTAATGATAAGAAGGCCTTCAAGCCTCATTATAACATAGTTTAGAAGGCATTCAGTTACCACATCTCTTCTCATAGATAAGATACCATTGTTTGAGCTAGTTTATTTCCATTCTGCATGTAAACAATTTTTAGTACTTTGTTAGTAATGAATTGAAGTTTTGTTTTCGTTGTATCTTTGTGTTTTTGTTTATACCTATATTTCATTTCATTCCATTATAAATATGGATTAGTGGCATCTGAGCAATCTGTTATTTCTATGTTTTTACGTGCATGTCCTCAACCTCCAACGAGGTTGAGGTATAAGGAGTTGGGACTTGAACTGGTTGAGCCTTTGCAAGACCATCCTCGCTAACACCGATGGTCTCCCATGGTGGAAGAAAAGAAAGATGAGGGAGCAGGAGATCCTATCAAGTTGTTTCTCAAAGAATCCATTGAGCGGAAAAGTAACAAGATGATAGACAACTTTGTTGGGATCCTTCGACGGATGTCCACTTCTGACGCATATTCATCCAAAAGTCACTTCAAAGGCGTCACCCCCTTCAAGGTACAACTGAACTTTGATATCCCTCTATTTAAAGGATAAATAAATACAGATATTGTAGATAAATGGTTGAATTTGTTGAAAGGTTATTTTTTAGTCCATAGTTTCTATGATAGGGAGAAGATTAATTTTGCACTACTTAACACTACCCCCCATGTCAAGGACTGGTTGTAAACTTATTATTAGCAAAGGGCTAAGGAACCCTCTCTGTTTACAATCACCCCCTCTTGGAACTCTTTATGAGATGTTTTCAAGGAATAATATTACCCTGTGGGGAGCTATGAGAACATTTACATATAGTGGATCACACTACGACAGCAAAGGGACCAAGATCTCACAAATATTTCTCATACTCTACACACAAAATTGGGTATCAAAGACTCTAAGAAACATCTATTTCTCAAGTACTAAAACTGTCTACACAAATACATTCAGGAAGAAATGGAATTCTTGGACATCTCACTTGGTGCAACATAACTATATGATGCCAATATTGAAATAAATTTAAACAAAAGAAGCACGACTTTGGATCTTTGAATGAAAAGTAGGGCAAGAGAATCCCCAAACCACAGAACAAAGGGCAGATCCAAGGTGGAGTGACCCAAGAAAACCCATCGAAGTCGCAAGAAAAGAGTGGAACCACAAAGATGAAGAAGGACATAGGAAAGTGGTGTGAGTTTCAAAAGGGCCCCACTCACAAAACAAATGAATTTTATGTTAAGCAATCATTAGCGGCCAAGATGAAAGCATCAGATTCTAATGCATCTTATGATTTTGAGCCAAAATCTAACAAGGGGAACACCAAGGGAAATGTCAAGGGGAAGTAGATTATTAACGTAGAACACACTGCCACCGTTGCGACCACCAAGTTCCAAAAGGTTGAGCCTAAATATCTAGAGGAGGGGGAGTATCTCTTCCACACATAGATGTGGGTGAAGGGTTCTACGTGGCAATTCATTATCGATAGTGGGATCCAAAAGAGCCTCATTTCAACAAAGGTCATGAAGTGATTGGGCCTACTGACCACATGTTATGCAACCATCTCACAAAATAGAAGAAAAGATAAATCAACGACTTCAAAATCAGCCTCTTCGAGGGGGCAACCTCCTTTACATTACACAAATGAAAAATGCTTGGATGATACAAATAACAAGACCTCCTTTCTATATATAGGAGTCTAAGGGGTCCCAAAACAATATGAGCCTACATAAAAATAATAATAGGGGCACAACAATAACAATAATGGGCTTCTATGGGGCACAATAATAACAATATGGGGACTACATGGGTACAATAATACAATAAGGGGGTTACACTAATAACAATAAGGGGTTACACTAGTAGTATAGGGTCCTAACATGCCCCTCTCCTTCAAAAAGTGTTGTCCTCAATGCTTGAGTAGTTGTGGATGCTTCTGTATAAAATTCAAATCCTCTTATGTGGAATCTTGAGTAGGTAAGTTCTTCCACTTGATGAGATACTCTGAAATTGATCGATTTCATAGTTGTTGATTTCTTGTTTCTGTGACTGCTTTAGGTTCCAATATGATGTTTCCTTCCTTGTCAAGTTATAGCAATATTATTTGAACTATGATCTTCTCACCTATAACCTTCTTTAAGCATGAAACATGGAAAATTGGGCGCACTCAAGAAGATGCAGGAAGCACCAATTTGTATGCCATAGTACCAATCTCTTGTAACACCTTGTACGGAACATAATAATTTGGTGATAATTTATTATCCTTCTTAGATTGCTTGAGGGACATTTTTTTGTATGGTTGTAGTCATAGAAATATCCAGTCACCTACATAAAAACTTATTTCGTTACGATGTTGATATTCCTGTTGTTTCATTCTATTATGTGCCAAAGTGAGGTTATCCTTTAATAGTTTGAGAATTTTTTGTTGATGCTCGGTGTGATCTTCCACTGCTTGAACCTTAGAATTTTATTTTAAAGATGATGTGATGGACAGTGGATGATATCCATAAAGTGCCATAAATTGGGTCATTTTTGTTGTAGTATGGAAGGAAATGTTATACCACCATTCAGCCAGAGGCAACCACTTGACCCATTGTGTTTGTTTATCAGATACAAAGAAATTAAGCTATCCTTCCAAACATTTGTTCACTATCTCAATTTTCCCATCAGATTGAGGATGTTAAGATGATCTATGAGCTAACTAAGTACCCAAACAAGAAAATAATTATGTCCAAAACTTTCCAGTGAAAATGGGATATATGTTGTTTACAATAATCTTTGGGTTTCCATGTAACTTTTGAATTATTTCCATAAATTCAATAGCAATTGTATTGACTTTAAATGGACGAGATAATACACAAAAGTGTGCATGCTTGGTAAGTCTATCAACTGCCACCATGATGACACTCTTTCCTTCGAACTTGGGTAAACCTCTGATAAAATCCATTGAAAGCTCCTCCCAACGTTGACTTGGAATGGATAAAGGTTGTAACAGACCTGGGGTCTTAATTGTCTCAACTTTATTTTGTTGGAAAACCAGACATTCCACCACAAACTTTTGAATATTAGATTTAAGGCCATCCCAAAAGAAATATTTCTTAACCCTAGGGTAAGTTTTTAAAAATCCTGAGTGCCCTACTAAGGGAGAGGTGTGAAATTCCAGAAGAATATTTTGTTTGAGTTGGGAATTCTTACAGAGGTATAAGCAATCTTTGTACCATAACGAATCATTTTTCCAACTAAATGTATCATATGTACTGGGATCTTGCTGCAATTTTTGAATGAATGCCCATACTTGTTCGTTATTTTTCCATTCATCCCTTGCTTCGTTTATCCAATCTGGTTGGATAACAGAAATGGTGTAAAACAATGCTTCCACATCCTCATCCTTTCTTGAGAGTGCACCTGCAACAACATATTGCTTCCCTTTTTTTATATGATTTTAAAGTCATAACCCAACATCTTTGTGACCCATTTTTTCTTCTCTTCTGAAGATAATATTTGTTCTAAAAGGTATTTAAGACTATCATGATTCATTTTTGCCTTGAAGTGTCTTCCCATTAGGTAGGGTCGCCATTTTTTAAGTGCATGTAGTATTTCCAACATTTCCTTCTCATAAATAGCTTTGTGTAAATACTTTCCTTTGACTGGACAACTTTCGAAAGCAATGGGTATTTCTTCTTGCATTAAAACAACACCAATTCCATTTCCCAAGGCATCACATTCCACAATAAAGGTTTTTGTGAAGTATGGAGTAGCTAAGACCGGTGCTTGGCACATTGCCTCTTTAAGATGTTCAAAGGCCTTCGTTGCTTCTGGAGTCCAAGAAAAATGCATCTTTCTTTAGTAATGTTGTTAGAGGGGTTGTTATTCTCCCATAATTCTTAGAAAACTTACGATAATACCCTGTCAACCCGAGAAATCCTCGCAAATGCTTTATGGATGTGGGGATTTTCCATTCCTTAATGGATTTAATTTTTCTAGGGTCTACCTTAACACCTTCATGAGATACAATATGACCTAGATATTCCAGCTCTTGTACTCCAAAGAAACATTTGGATGTTTTTGCATATAATTGTTTCTCCTCAATAGTTTGAGCACCTTGTCAACATGTTGAACATGATCCTTCCAAGACTTGTTTTATATTAGTATAGCATGAAAAAATACTAACACAAATTTTCTAAGGGTGGGTTTGAAAATGGAATTCATCAAACCTTGAAATGTAGAAGGTGCATTGGTAAGGCCAAAAGGCATGACCAAAATTTCATAATGACCCTCACGAGTTCTAAATGTTGTCTTTGCAATGTCTTTAGTCTTCATTCTGATTTGATGATATCCTGAACTAAGATCCAACTTGGTGAAGTAAATCGCTCCATGTAATTCATCCAATAATTCATCAATGATAGGAATGTGATTTTATATTTAATAGTGAGCTTGTTGAGCTCCCTATAGTCCAGAAACATGTATCGTGATCCATCCTTATTGTGTACCAATACTACTAGAGCAGTGAAGGAACTTTGAATAGGTTGAATTATATGAGCCTCTAGCATTTCTGCAACCATTCGTTTAATTTAACTCTTTTGGGAATATGGATATATGTAAGGCCTGATGTTTGGGGGAACACTTCCTGGAATCAAATTAATAGCATGATCATGAAAACAAATAGGTGGGAGGCCTTTGGGAGTCTCAAATACCTTGGAATGATTGTCCAAAACGTTTTGGAGATCTGGAGAAATAGATGATTTCAATGTGGGAACCTCTAGTGAACATAATTGTATAATTACGCCCCATTGTTCTTTATTTATAATCTTTGTCATGCTATTAGAGCTGATTATCTTTCTCGATTTCCTTGCAATACCCCTTAATTCAACTTCCTTTCCTTCCCAAAAAATTTCAAGAAAAGTTCTTGAAAATTAAAAGCTATCGTACACAAAGATTGTAGCCATTGGACTCCTATTACAACATCAGCACGACCCATTGGAATGGAAAGCATTGAACTATTCAATACATATTATCCCATGGATAACTTGATATTATGGCACTTTCCTAAGAAATTTATGGTTCCTCCATTTGCAACCATCACTTGACACTCTGGTGCTGGATATAGGAAGAAATTCAATTCCTTAGCTATCTTGAGAGTTTGAGTGGTAATTACTACCAATGCATTACAAGATATGGTTGGATTCATTTATTATTTCTCTAGGGTTGGTTCTTGGTGTATATCCTCTTCTTTTGATGTTTCTTATTCCTTTTCTTCCTCCTCTTCATAATCTATGTAAAATAATTTCTTCTTAGCACACTTATGGCCTTTATTGTATTTAGTATCACAACTATAACAAAACTCTTTTTCTCTTTTTTCTTTCAATTATTGTGGCGTCAACCTTGTAGGTTGTGGAAGGATAGGGGCAACAACACTTCCATCTTTATAGTTGTGAGTGGTAGGCTTCCATGTTGCCATAATTTTTCTTTCAATTTTTCTTACCAACCTGAATGCCTTCTCCAATGAATCAGGTTCCCAAAGGCGAATCTCATGTTGGATGTTATCCTTTAGAGTCCCTACGAACACATCAATTCCACGCACCTCTCAAAATTATTTTACCCTTATATTCACTTTTTGGAATTCCTTAATGTGCTCCACCATTGAACCCTTTTGTTTGAGATTTATTAATTGGCTAAAGAAGGTGTTTCTTTTTGTATCCTCATAATATGCTATCATTTCCTCCATAAAAATTGACCAAGTGACAATTTGTTTACAATAGCAAAGCCATCGATACAACACAAACTGATTTGGTTCTAAATATAAAGTTGCAATGCATACCTTTTGTGTGTTTTGCACATTATGGAGATCTAAATATTGCTCCATCTGTAGTATCCATGTTACAGGATCCTTTCCATCAAACTTCCTCATATCGATCTTTGGAACATGTTGGGTCTTCAATCCAACATTAGATTCTATTGAATCATGATTAAAGTTCCTTGTGTTCTCATCATGAGTTTCCTCTACTGCCTTTTCGTTGTTGAAGCAACTTTTCCAAACCTCCTTTCAAATCTTCAATGTTTACTTCTAAACCATCCATCTTAGATTCCACGCCATCCATCTTAGCTTCTGTTACTTTTTGTGAGAGTGAAATTTGTTGCACTTGGTCTTGTAATTTTGATATATCATGTTGCATTTCTTCCTCTTCTTCATTATTCATGGTAGAGCTTCCAGATTGCTTACTAGGTGTTTCCACTTTCTTTCTTCAGGGCATCAATTTATGATAGTTATGCTTCACTATTCCCTTTGAATTACTTCAAGCTAATTTTTCAAACTAAACTTATGAAAATTTTTAAAAAGAGATTGCACACATTTTTTCTCTCTGTAGGATCTCGATATTGAATCTGTTGTATCTATGTAACTTTAGATCTCCAAGGTCTGAAATTTCATCTTGTGGTAGCCCTCCAAGTCTTTTTTCCAACCCCACTGTTATCACTCAGATTTTCCTAGAAGTTGTTGGGAAGAAGAAAGGGGTCCAAGGTAACCACAAACCAACTTTTAGGTACATAATCTAGCCAATCTGTACCTAGAGAGGGCTCTATCTTTATGATTTAGCTTGGTTTTGAAAGATATTAGGCTAGTTGTGAAGTTTAGGAGTTTTGTTTGAGTTTGGGTGGTGAGATTCAATAGCAGAGGGGTAAAACTGAGTAGTTCAGGCCATTGGGCTAATGGAGTCAAAGAGGATGGCTTAACTGGACTTGGTTTCTTAACAAAAGATGGTTTCACAAGGCAAGATGGTCAAACAGGGAACAAATGGAAACTTGAGATAAATGGAATGGGTTTAAAATGGATGAAGGGCAGTTAAGAATCCTTCAGCACATTTACAGAGGGAACTTGAGTGATTACTACTAAAGAGCAGTTAAGAATTCTTTAATAAATAATCAAAATGAATGAACTAGAAAACAGGAGCAATTAAGATTTCACTTTTTATACTAATTCAGAAGAAAACATAGAGAACAATAACGATTGAAAACAGAGTGCAATCAAGCATATTCTGAATTATTCTTTTTCGTTTACCATTCAGATGTGAAACATAGATGATATAATAAACAAGGAAAACTTTAAAACATAAAGTATAGAGGACTTATTGATCCGGTTTTTGCTTCAAGAAATCTGTGAAAAGTCCTTTACTTCAATTCTTTATCCAGCAAGCCATACCAAATTTGGTCCAATCATCACTTTATTCCAAAATAATCAATATTACAGCAAAGTCTAAGAATCCGCCCTCAATACTCCAATTGAGGGGGTATTTATACAAAAAAATTTACAATGAAATATCTCATAACAAAGTGAGATATAAATTAGGGTGACTAATTATATTCTTCAAGAAAATAGGGCTATAAGACCTCGTAGATGACAGATAAGGAAACCGAATGGTTTGTTGTCCCTATTTCTGAGAATGTGCTAGAGTTAGGGTCTATGATTTGGCCTCTTGCTGTCATTGGTGTAATTATGTGATGGCTGCTCTGTTTTGACTGATACTCTTTACCTGTTTTGATACACTTCGACCTGTTTGACCTTTGTTCATCTCTGCTCACCTTTATTCATCTTACCACAGTAAATAGCCCAAAATTTACATTTTACTAAGGATAAATTTACAAAATTTCCAACATGTCTTCCCACCATTTTTGTTCTGGCAATCTGTGTTTCTGAAGTTTCCTCAGGGTCTCATCAGTTTCTGTATATCTGAAGAAGGTGGGCTAGATTGGGAACAAGTGCTTTATCTCATGCTCAACATAGAATAAGTTCTCTAAGCTGTCATAGAGAACTCGGCCTGTGGGGAGTGTTTTTATTCCTGATGCACTTGTTGATGAACTAGCTTGGTTGCCAACATACTTATTCAATTTGTCTACATAATCTATATGCTTCATTAATCTGTCGTTAATCACCAAAGGACTTGGTAGCCCTTTATTCTGCAAAATAGTGAACTTCTCCATAAATGAATTAATTTCCACCTGCATACCTTAACATCTTCTCTCTAAATTCTGCATCAAAGTTTTCTTTGTTAGCACCCTTTTGATTTCCAAAATAGCGTCTGTCCTGTCTGAGATGCCAAGTTCTTCCAGTTGTTCCTTATTTCTGTTATTCAAAAAATGTACGAGCCGGTTGGCTTGATCAGGCATTTTTCCTAACAGAGCTTTTGTCCTTTGAATTTCTCCCTGTGCCGCTCTCACTAGATCAATCTGTTCATAGATCACTTGGATGGATGGCCAAACATCATTTATGGATCGGGTGATGTTGGCCCACAGAATTTTCTTGATCTCTACCAAAGGCTTGTCAAAAGTGAGATCCTTTTATAATGTTTTCACTTTATTTTCTAATGCTTTGATCTCCCTTGTTTTTTCCACAACATTTATTTTGGAGATATCATAATTTCTTTCTACCTTAGCCAACTACTCTTTTACCTGTTTTAATTCTGAAACTTGTAGTCTCATTTCTTCCATTGCCTTTATCAACTCTTCAGTGCTCAAATTAGCACTGCTACCCTGTCCTATTCTTGCTGTTGTTGTACCTGTGACCACCTCTGTTGTGGCTACTAGGATGTTTGGAGCTAATGTTGTTCCAAGTGTAGAAGGGACTACTATTGAGACTATGGGGATTACATCAGGAGGCTGAGAGATCGACTCTCCCTGCCTATCCTTAAGTGCTTTTTCTAATGCTTGCTCTGTGTCATTCAATCTTTCATTGAGTTTCAAGAGGAGATCCATCATCTCTTCTTCAAATTTCTGCTTTATAACCTCAGCAGTCTGTGGATGCCTTGAAGGAGGCAGCTTTAGCTGCTTCCTCAAGGCAGCAATGTATTTTTCTTTCTTCTTGATTAGTGCTTCTACACCTTTTACATCTTTGGAATCATGTCCCAATCCAATGATGATTTATTCTAATGATTTTATTCTGTTATCCTTAGCCAGGGATGAGGCTTTTTCTAAGCTCAGTTGGGCAATTGTATCATCCAAAGAATTTTCTAGCCTGTGAGCCATCAATGCTTTACTAGTTAAGGTTGAATAGACCATTTCTCCCGTTTGCTTATGTCCAAAGGATTAATATCCTTAGCCAAGACTTCCAGATTTTTCCTGATATAATCTGCCACTGTTTGAGGTTGCTGAACCTTTGGCTTGAAGTAGCTCATTATCATCTTGCCTTCTTGAATGTCATAGGTTGACATCAATCTCTATTGGTTTGTGGGGGCCCTTTTCAAATACTGATTGTAAATTTGAAGCCTTACTGGATCGTCTTTGGCTTTTATTTCTGTGAATGTCTTGTTGATATCTAAGGCCTCTTTACTTTGTGGTCTAGTGGATGATACTTTTGCACTGTGTTGTCTTTCTAGCTCCTGCCGGTGAGCCAGTGGATGTTCCTCCCAATGGGGAAGTTTGCTGGCGAACTACCCTTTCTACTCTTTGACTATGTATAGTTTCTTCAATAATTTCCCCTTCTTAAAGAGGATTCAGTCTTTGCCTCTTTGTCCTAGGCTATCCTGCAGGTCCACTGGTGGGGGTAGTGGTTTTCCTGTCCCTATTTTTATTTCTTTCCTCATTTAGAGGAGTTTGCAAAATTGGACTTTCTACTACTTTGGTTTGAACTGGAGGAGTTGGTACTTGACCCTGTTCTTTGGAAATTCCAGGATGATCTGTCATTGTAGGATGTTCTGTGGTCTCTACTTCGTTACCTTTGGATGTTCCTGTGGCTGGTACACTGACTTCCTGTGGAGGTTGTTAAGAAGTTTCAGTAGTGGATGTACTAATTGCTGATTTTTTAGACAACTTGAATGGTACCTGCCCAAAAGAATCCACGTCAAGGGTTTTCTCAAGATCTCTCATAGCATTTTCCATATTGACCTACTCATTAACCTCTTCTGCTAGGGTCCCCTCTATCCATTCATCCAAGTTTGCAAACTGCTCAATTTGTGGGATCCTATGATGTATATAATGTGATAGCCTGTTTTTCATTCTTTTGTCACATATGAAGCTATTGGGGTCATATGGCACCCACCTAAAACTTTTTCGTAATTTAAGGTGATCTTCTAATATTTTTTCAGCTTCTTTCCATGCATCCCTATTGTTGATGACAAAAGGGCCTAGTTAGTTCCTAATTCTTAGTTGAGCTTTCTTCTTGGCACCACAAAAATGGACTAAATCTGCATTTATGATCTGCCTGAAATATTCCAATGCAAATAATCTCATGGGAACATATTTGGGTAACTTAAAAGGACAAAGTTCACACCCATACATCCTAATTTCTATGTGATCTTTATATAGGTACTAGTCACCTGTCTTGTACTGCTTAGAGAGCTGGAGAATTTTCTTCATGTCACCATTGATCCTAGGAGGGGAAACTCCTGTCAATAGAGTGGTTGTTGGATGTACAAATAGGTCAATAAACTCACTATAAGTGTAAGGGGACTCACTGGTATTATGAAATATTGAACTCCAAAAGATAGCATATCTAGGATTTCCTTTGGTGTCCAATTTCTTGATAGGGAAAGGAAATTTATCTGACTGATAATATAACATAAGATGGTATATGAAAGAGGTGTATTTGAAAACTCCTTCCCTTTCCAAATTCAGGAATTGATCATGGATTCTGTTGGCAATATAGGAGGCATAGTCATATCTGACAGCAGGGGGTTGTCCTGGAGTAAATATTGATAGTAACACTAGGGTGATATCATCAACATATTCACTAGAGTTAAATCCCATAATCAGGGATATCATATCAACAATAAGTCTTCCAGTTTCAATGAAGAAAGCCTGTAGATAAGGAGGTGGACCTTTGGGCTGGTGCTTTGGCAACATGAAGGTTTGAGCAATACGAGTCACTTCTGATTTGGATAACTGAGATGCTTTTTCAAGTAAATATGCCATGGAAATAGGAGTGAGGGGCTGACTGGAGTGGAACTGCAACATTTCATTGATGGATTGAGCAGTTATGGGAAAAAGGACTATCTGGCTTGGGGACACAATAGCTCTATGGTTGGGATCATAATCAGCACAACATTTGATGAATTATCTCTAGGAAAACATGGACTGAGGGGAGGAAATACATGGGAAGGTTAGATTCCCACAGTCCAAAAATGTCAGACTTATTCAGATAACTATCTCTGGCTCGGTAGAAGGCCTGAAGATGGTTCTTATCACTAGATAGGTCTTTTATCTGAAAATCCTTATCGACCAGAGGCAGATAATCTAAGTCTTTGTGGGGAGCGTTCATGGGTGCTACATTCAGGGCTATAGGGGTTTCCATTTTGTTTCTTGTGGATTCAAAATGGAATTTAGACTTTCTGTGAGAAAATTGACCAAATAGTAGGTTTGGGAACTTTTTATGGCAACCACAAACTGTCCTAGAACTGAATTTGGCCCTTTCTTGTAGAATTTTCAGTAGAAAACCGAAATTACAAGGTTTCATGGTAGACTAGATAAATACCTGTACAATGAAGTAAACAGTACAATGGCAGGTTGTATGACAGGCTGCGGAGTGCATCGCTATATATTTTCTGATCAGGTGGCGGTTGGGAAATTGGAACAGTCAACTTGGACGTTGTTTTGCATGGGAGCACTGGTCGCAACGTATAACAATGAAAATGACTCTTTTTTGTTTTATTTAACAAAACTGAGGTTGGCAGGGTTTTTTGGATTTAGCAGGCGAATGACACAAGTGGATATGGGACATTTTGTCGTTTTATGGAGGGGCGGTAAGCGGTATGTGCTCGCATCGCTTTTGGGGCTGGGAGGTTTTGGACAGAGGGTGAGTGATCATATGGACTGCACGACGCGTGACAGAGGTACGGGCGGAAAACCGCCTAGTGATCTCGCGTTAAAGCGTGTTCACCAGGGGGGCGCGATATAGATGTCAAATGTTGGATGAATGAGGAATGATCGAATGGCGGACAGGGAGCGGGATACAGTGGGACCTTAACTGTGGCGGGCCCGATACATATAACAACTTTAATCGTATTGGGGTCAATGCGATTGGTCGGGGTGTGGTTGTTAATTAACCTTGGGGGTTAATTAAGTCCAATTTGTAGAGCGGGGAGGTTAGGTTATTAATAAATTTCGGATAAATCTATTAATCCCTTTTTAAAAGTGTTTATGGTTATAATTAACCAGAGCAGGATATATAATGTTTCGGGGATTAGTATATAACTAAATAATACAGGAAAGGGAAATAGGGCAGGATTTATATATTATGTATGTTAATAGTTAATATGACTATGAAGTGTGAAAGTGCCAAGTTAAAGCATTTCACATATATATTTGAACTTAGACTAAAGATAAAAAGGGGTTTTTTTAGGTGATATTGTGCATTATTCCTAAGTAAAATAAGATTTTACTTAGGAAAAACTTTATGAAATGAAATGAACGGTTTATGGATGATACTAAGTACTTATGCTTTTCAAATTACTGGGTCGAGGGTCCGGTCCCTCCAGAAGTCAGAGAAATGCTCTGAGCCCCTTTAATTTTCAAATACCTTAATACTTTAGGGGGAATTAGTGAAATCTTTGGGGTAATGTGAATGGAAGTTAGTTATTTGACCTTGTCTTGCTTGAACTACATCAAGTGTAATGTTTGCCCTGCACTTGTGATAAAAGTAAAAGTTAACACATTTCAAATACATTATCCATCACAAGTAATTTTGCAACACCATCTACTTACCCTACCTACTTTAGCCTGACATTTTTTCTTCTTTATTAGGGTGCACTTCAGTTGGCAAACCCTTATCACACTTTTTCTTTTACATATGGAAGTCTATCTAACTCTAACCTTATTACATCCAAGGTCTTAGATTAAATTGTTGAGCTCCTTTTATTCACTCTACCTATGTACTTATCTGCCAAGATTAAATTGTTTGGTCAGATTTTATTCTCTATCTCTACAGCATGAAATTGAAAAATGAATGAGCCAATTTTAAACAGTTTGACTCTTCATCAATTGTGGCATAAGTTTAACAAGCTGCACACAATTACTTATTACAAAAAATGAAATAGTAGTGGCATTTAGACTTGCATACTTTCCTTGGTCTTTCCTTTGGTGGGGTTCATTTTTCTTCACTTTTTTGACCATTTTATTTCTATTCACCCTTTGATTTTTCTTTTAGGGTGTACCCTCTTTACATTTTTTAAAAAGGTTTGATTTTTTGATAATATGGAAAAACTTTGCAACACGGAAAGGTATGAACATATTCATAGATCATCAAGTCAATCATGAAATATGACACCTATTAGTATAGGAGCATCACACTGGTTCCACTTGGGGATGGCTTTTCCTGGTGGAAAGTCAAGAACAGTAGGTCAGATGGCTTTCTAAATGACTTTGACTGTGCTCCGAAATATCCTTCTGCTGGTTGCTTTATTGTATGTATGAAAGTAATCCTTCTGAAGCTTAGGGCCTTCTCTCCAGGCTTCAACTCCAGCAAGTTACTATCCAATCCAAACTGTGACATTACCAAGGATATAGTATTTACATGTTAAAATTAGAATACATTAAAAAGTGGGATCATAGTAATGCTTCAGCATCCGACCATTAATTGGCCCTTCTTTTGTTTCTGTGTCATCCAAGTTTTTGAGATAGTAAGTATTGTTCCCTTGTAAAGCATGGATAACAAAAAGTCATTTTCATAGGAAGTCAAACTTCCCATGTTTTCCCTTATCCTCTCTCCTGGAATCCCATCTTAAAACTTTGTATCCAATGTAGAAGTCTTCTACCTTGGTTCTTTTATCAAACATTTTCTTAAGTTTCTCTTGTACCACTTGGGATCTCTGATATACTTCCTCTCTAGTTTGTTGCAAATGGATGGTCTGATTTATTCTCCTTTGAATATCATTGGGTTCCACTTGAGCTTATTGAAGTAATTTCATTACAGGAACTCTTAAAGATGAAGGAAATACAACCTCCATGCCATAGACTAATTCATAAGGACTACTCCCAATAGATTTCTTGGTGGTAAGTCTGTCTGCCCACAGTGCATTAGTAAGTTTCTTGTGCCAAATTTTCTTGTTCTCTTCCAATAATTTCTTAATAATATTAATTAGGCTTTTATTGGAGGACTCGGCTAGACCATTACCTTGAGGGTAATAGGTTGTAGAATGGCCTAAAGTGATATGGTACTTATTACAGAAACTTATTATTTTCTTGGATTTAAAGGCAGCAGCATTATCAGTTATGATTTTTTCGGGACAGCCAAATCTAGACAATATGTTGGTTTCTAAGAATCCTATAATCACTGTGTCATTGGCTTGTCTAGAAGGAATGGATTCTATCCATTTGGTGAAATAATCTGTGGTAGTGAGAATTCATTTATGTTGGCCAGAAGAAGGAGGATGGATTTCTCCAATGAAGTCCAAGCCCCATTGTTGGAAGGGTTTTTCAGTGGAAATTGGTCTCAGGGGTAAAGGTAATAGTTTTCTCTTGCCTTCAAAAATTTGGCATTTATGGAAAGCAGTAACAAATTTCTTTACATCAGTGAACAAGGTTGGCCAATAAAATCCAGCCCTCAGGATCTTGTCTGCAATTGCCTTCCAATAAAGGTGTCCACCACAGTCTCCTGCATGAAATTCTTTGAGAACCTTGTCAGCTTCTTTTAATAAACAATTCAATAGAATACCTTCATGATTTTTCCAAAAAAGAGCATTGTCTAAAATACAAAATTTTGAAGCTTTCATCTTTAAAAACCTTTTCTTTGTTCTGGATAACCCTGGAGGAGCTTGTAGGTTTAATAATACATAAGTTATATCAACGTACCAAGGTGAATCTAAGAAGGCCTGGCTAATTTGTGGAGTCACCATCTCTTGTTCATTATCCAGTTCATTAATATCTAGGGCTTGACAATTTGTTTCAGTCATGAGTTTGGCCAATCCCTGTCCTTTTATAAGCTTTGTGGGTTTTATTTCAAAATCATATTCCAATATAGCAGCAATCCATTTACCTCGTTTTCTCTCAATTCCATCCTGAGTTAAGATGTCTTTGACAACAACATTTGGTACATAGGCTATTACATGGGAATACAATATGTAGACTCTAAAGTCTTTAATAGCTTTTACAAGTGCAAAAGCTTGCTTTTCCATGATTTTGTATTTTAGTGGTGCATCCCTAAGTGCTTTGCTAAAAAAGGATATGGGTTTTTCACATCCTTGATCGTCCTTTTGTAGTAAAACAACAGCTATGGTGTGTTCTGATGCAAAGGAAAATATTATGAAGTCTCTATCAAACTTGGGATTTGTAAGGACTGGTGTTCTGGTCAAAGCCATTTTAATTTATTCAAAGGGTTGCTTGGCTTCAACTGTCCATCTAATACTAGAATCCTTTTTCAACATATTATTAAGCAATCTAATTAATTCAGCTAAATTAGAGATAAATCTTCTCAAAAAATTGATCTTTCCTAGGAAAGCTTGAAGTTCTTTGACATTTCTAGGGTGGGGTATTTGCAGAATGGATTCTATTCTAGCATGATCAATCCTGCTGCCCTCTTTGGAGATAATGTGGACTAAAATTTTTCCTTCCTCTAGACCAAATAAGGACTTTTTAGGATTTAAAGAAATACCATATTTTCTACATTTCAAGAATACCTGTCTCAGATGATCCAAATGTTGCTGATTTGATTTAGAATAAACAGTCAGGTCATCTAGATAAATAACCAAAAAATCATGAATTTCCTTTGAAAATGCTATGTCCATTGCTCTTTGGAAGGTCGCCCCTGCATTTTTAAGTCCAAATGGAATTTTAACATATTTGAATGTAACCCATGGTGTTATAAAAGCAGTGTTTTCCTGGTCATCAAGATGAACCAAAATCTGGTTATAACCTGAGAACCCATCCAAGAGTGAAATCCTAGAAGCACCTACCACCCTCTGTAAAATGTGATCCATCTTGGGTAAAGGGTAGTTTTCCTTCAGAGAAACTTTATTAACATTCCTTAAATCAACACATAATCTGATTTCTCCAGTTTTCTTCCTAGTAGGTACTAAATTAGATACCCACTCTGAAAACCTGATAGGAGCAATTATCCCTGCTTCATACATTCGTTTGATTTCTTTTTCAATTAAGGGAAGTAGTACAGGGTTAATTCTTCTAAGCTTTTGCTTGAATGGTTTCTGATTTTCCTTTAGAGGTATTGTATGTTGAATTATGGAGGTGTCATAAGATTTCAGGTCTTCATAACTCCAGGCAAAGACATCCTGGAATTCTCTCATTAGTTCAACATATTTGAGTTTTTGGTCAGGAGGCAAAGATTTAGATAACTTTACCATTTTAGGATCATCCTCAGTTCCCAAATTATAGTCCTCAATATCTGCTTTTAAGGGTTCCATCTTAGGTTTCTTTGGAATATCATTGAAATCAAAGAGATATTCCAAAGGAGTTAATCCCTGAGGCAAATGATTGTCTTTTAAATTGATTACTTCAGATTCTCCTACAATAATTTCATCAATATCCATTTCTTGAAGATCTTGCATTTCTTTTTTGGTAAATTTTGTTGGATGGAGAATTTGAGTTGCACTTTCTACTGAAATGTCTATTTCTATCTTATTTGTTTGATCAAACTGATTAACTATATCTACATCTATGTTATTGTTACAAAATTCTTCATCTAAGGTCAAGAAATTGTTAATCTTTTTATCACTATCAAACACTTTCCAGTTCTTCAAATTGTCTGGTATAGATGGCCTATGTCTAATCTCAGCTGTGAACTGATGATTAGGTTCGAATGGTAATCTGTAGGTGCTGGCAAACATTGCCAGACTATGAGCTTGCAAGTTATGTTTTCTTGGGATTTTGGCAAGCTTAGTTTCCAAAAATGTGTTGAGAATCTCTATCACTGTATCTCTGTAATACTTCAGTCTTGGATCATTTGTTGAATACTGTCCTTTAATCTGTTGAAATATTAACTCAAAATCTCCTAAGACAAACACCCTAATCGCTCCTAATTTTTTAATCAATTTAAGACCTAGCAACAGAGCTTCATATTCTACCATATTGTTGGTGCATCTAAAGTTTAATCTGTAGGCATGGCCTTCAACATGGTCATTTTCAAGATTGTGCACCCAAATTCCTGCTCCTGCTCCTAATTTGTTAACTAAACCATCAAATTCTAAGTGCTAGAGAATTTCATGTTCATAATTAGTGTCAGGAGTCTCAGGAATCTGTTTAATAGGGAGATCTGGTTTTTTAGTTTCTTTCGGTTTCTCTTGGGTGTCTGATGTGTCATTGTTCTCAGAAATTTCTTGTATTTGAACACTAGATTTTTCATTTGTATTTTCTTTTGGTTCTGCTACTAAAACTTCCAATTCCTTTGAGGAATCACTTTCAGCATTGTAAAGAATGAAAGAATTCATATCAAAGTGTACTAAGTAGATAGGGAAATTTTGGGGTTTCTCCTGACTGCTTACAACGTATTTCATTAAGGTTTCTCTGTATAGTTTCTTGGGTTGACTGAATACTGAAATAGTAGCATAAGACATGTCTAGTAGATATCCTTGAAGCTTTGCACCCCAAGACCTGGACAATAACATGCCATACTTTGGTGGAATATCAGCTACTACTATGTCCATTAAGATTGATTTGGCAGGATATTGAACTAGTGATACACACAAATCTTTGATTAATCCTAAACATCTGACCTGACTTGAATCAAAAGAAAAGAGGTCTTTATATGGCCTGGTGATGTCTAGGTCCAATTTCTCCATTACAAATTTAGGCATTAAATTATGAGATGCACCAGAATCAAACATGGCATTATGAAGTATTTTATCATGTATGTTCAAACTTACATAGAAAGGAGGGATTCCTCCATCTACTGATTTCCCATTCACTTCAGGGCCAAAAATTAATTCAAGCTGATTGTCAAAAACATTTACTGAATCTTCATTAACAGAAATTTTGAGTGACTTGTTGATTTGGTTTCTGTAGACATCATGTTTAGCTAGTTCAGTCAATGGAACAACTATTTTTAATTTGCCTACTTTAGCTTCCAGATTAAAAGGCTTTTCAGTCTGAGTTCTTGTATTTCGGACAGGTGAATTCTCTTTATCCTCTATATTTTCTGTGTTTTTCTCCTTTTCAGGAGCAGGGTTATGATTTGAAGTTGTTTCCAAATCAACTTCTGGAGGTTCTTCCACATTTCCTTTGGAGGGAATAGAAGTGGAAGGTTGTCTGTTATTGTTAGATTATCGGATACATCTTCAATAATTGGGTTAGCTTGATTGGGATCTATTCTGGAAAGAATATGTACAGGGGTGGTATTGGTCTTACCTTTGTTACGCTGCTTTGTGGCTTTCTGTTTATTAGTTTCAAGAATATCTATTCTTCTGCTCCTCAGGTTATATTGTTTGTAGACTTCAAAAATGGTTGTATCATATCCCTCCCTAAACTCAAATGGTTCACTTGACTGAGTTTGGAATTGTTTAAGAATGTGAGCTTCTTGGTCCTCTTGGGTCAAGAAAATTTGTTGCTCATTGTTGAGTCCCAACAAATTGATTTGGGTATCTTCTGTTGGTTCATCAAAATTTGAGGCTTTAGCATAAATTTCTTGGAATGGGGGCCTAAGGTTTTGATCAGGGCCGGTCTTTCCAGTGTTCTGGTTCTGGTTTTTCCTGAAATTTGGATTTCTCCCAGTGTTGCTTGGTTGACCATCCCAAGGGGATTTCCTTTCAATTGTTTCTACTCTATCTCCTAGCCTCTCCATACCTTTAATAATAGCATCCAATTTTTGTTCAAAGGCTAAGGGTTCTTCTTTCAAAGGTATCCTCCTTTCAGCTCTGGCTTTAGCTCGTTTGGATATCAGGTTGGCTTCAACACTGACAACTATACTTTGCATCTCTTCTAAGGTTCGAGGAGCTCTTTCCCTAAGTTGGTATGCCATATCAGAATCAAATCCATCAGGGAATTTGATCAATGCCAAATCTGGGGGAGGTCTGAGGTTTTGAGGGATAGCATTGTAAACATTATTGAACCTAGTACAGTAATCTTGTATAGTTTCTTGTGTTCCTCTCTTCAAGTTTTCATACTCTGATAAGATCTGGAGAGGATCTTTCTTCTTTTCCCACCTGTTCAAGAATGTTGTATAAAGGGCTTGTAGGTCATTGATACTGTTTGCAAGGAGGGCTCTAAACCATGTTCTAACATCATTAGTTAGACTTTGAACAAATACCATCATTCTAACATCATCAGCATCAACCTCATATATCTCAAAGTAGTCTGTCATCTTTTTAGTATGTTGTTGAGCAGTGTAAGTACCAAAGCCATCGAAAGGAGTGATTTTACTTTGATAGTCTTGGGGCATGGCCCCTGGATTGGTAGGTAAATTGAGGGGGGTATACCTATTTTCCATTGCAGTAGGTTGGGTTGAAACAAAAACTGGGGTTGGTCTTGGAGTGGTGGGTGGAAGGTTTGGTTTGAGGTTGAGATGTCGAAGGTGTTCTTAATGAACTAAGAGAAGATGAAGTTATTACAGAAAGGCTTGGTGTTCCTACAGAGGTAAGTTCAGATTGAATGGAATTCTGTAAATGTCTGTCAAGATGTGAAGTGACAATCTCAAGTTGTAAATCTTCTATAAATAATGGATCATGAACTGTGTGGGCTAACCAAGATTCAGAAAAGGTTACAAATAAAGAAGTCTCAAAATACTCATCAAAGGGTTCGTCCTCAAGGTAAATCCACTTCACAGGATAGGATTTGGTTCTGTGTAAAGGTCGAGAACGAGAAAAACTCTCTTGGCTTTCTTGTCTCCTAAGAATCCTAGGGATCAGATTAGGGTTTTCAAACACAGGTGGTGGATTTGGATCAGGGTTAGCTCTGGTGTAATGAGTCCTTTCTGAAGCCAGGTTTCTAGGTGTGTTTTGGTTTTTTCTCTAAATGGGTTGGACAATACAACTTCTTACAGTTTCTTTAAGAGGCTTAAGGTATGGGATTTGAACTTTCTTAAAGACTTATTTGGTAAGAGGAACTGATCAAGAATTTGAAACCAGATGTTCAATCCATAAACTAGACCAAAGATAGACTGAAGCAGCATTCATTTACTTATGCAATTTCAAAGCAAGAGCAGTTCAAAGGCTACCTGGCTGACTTCAGGCTCTGTCTATAGCTTATAAAGTAAACAATAGTAGCAAACAAATTATTCAGGTCCCCAGTGGAGTTGCCATTATGTTATCACTTAGATTTTCCTAGAAGTTGTTGGGAAGAGGAAAGGGGTCTGAGGTAACCACGAACCAAATTTTAGGTATAGAATCTAGCGAATCTATACCCAGAGAGGGATCTCTCTTTATGATTTAGCTTGGTTTTGAAAGATATTAGGCTAGTTGTGAAATTTAGGAGTTTTGTTTGAGTTTGGGTGGTGAGATTCAATAGTAGAGGGGTAAAACTGAGTAGTTCAGGCCATTGGGCTAATGGAGTCAAAGAGGATGGCTTAACTGGACTTGGTTTCTTAACAAAAGATGGTTTCATAGGGCAAGATGGTCAAACAAGGAAAAAATGGCAACTTGAGATAAATGGAATGGGTTTAAAATGGATGAAGGGCAGTTAAGAATCCCTATCAGCACATTTACAGAGGGAACTTGAGTGATTACTACTAAAAAGCAGTTAAGAATTCTTTAATAAATAATCAAAATGAATGAACTAGAAAACAAGAGCAATTAAGATTTCACTATTTATACTAATTCAGAAGAAAACATAGAGAACAATAACGATTGAAAACAGAGTGCAATCAAGCATATTCTGAATTATTCTTTTTCGTTTACCATTCAGATGTGAAACATAGATGATATAATAAACAAGGAAAACTTTAAAACATAAGGTATAGAGGAATTATTGATCCGGTTTTTGCTTCAAGAAATCTATGAAAAGTCCTTTGCTTCAATTCTTTATCTAGCAAGCCATACAAAATTTGGTCCAATCAGCACTTTATTCCAAAATAATCAATATTACAGCAAAGTCTAAGAATCCACCCGCAATACTCCAATTGAGGGGTTATTTATACAAAACTTTTTACAATGAAATATCTCATAACAAAGTGAGATATAAATTGGGGTGACTAATTATATTCTTCAAGAAAATAGGGCTAGAAGAGCTCGTATATAACAGATAAGGCAACTGAATGGTTTGATGTCCCTATTTCAGAGAATGTGCTGGAGTTAGGCCCTGTGATTTGGCCTCTTGTTGTCCTTGGTGTAATTATGTGTTGGATGCTCTATTTTGACTGATACTCTTTACCTATTCTAATACACTTCGACATGTTTGACCTTTGTTCATCTCTGCTCACCTTTATTCATCTTCCCACAATGAATAGCCCAAAATTTACATTTTACTAAGGATAAATTTACAAAATTTCCAACATGTCTTCTCACCATTTTTGTTCTAGCAATCTGTGTTTCTGAAGTTTCCTCAGGGTCTCATCAGTTTCTGTATATCTGAAGAAGGTTGGTTGGATTGGTAACAAGTGCTTTATCTCATGCTCAACATAGAATAAGTTCTCTAAGCTGTCATAGAGAACTCGGCCTGCGGGGAGTGTTTTTATTCCTGATGCACTTGTTGATGAACTAGCTTGGTTGCCAACATACTTATTCAATTTGTCTACATAATCTATATGCTTCATTAATCCGTCGTTAATCACCAAAGGACTTGGTAGCCCTTTATTCTGCAAAATAGTGAACTTCTCCATAAATGAATTAATTTCCACCTACATATCTTGACATCTTCTCTCCAAATTTTGCATCAAAGTTTTCTTTGTTAGCACCCTTTTGATTTCCAAAATAGTGTTTGTCCTGTCTGAGATGCCAAGTTCTTCTAGTTGTTCCTTATTTCTGTTATTCAAAAAATGTATGAGCCAATTAGCTTGATCAGGCATTTGTCCTAACAGAGCTTTTGTCCTTTGAATTTCTCTCTGTGCCGCTCTCACTAGATCAATCTGTTCATAGATCACTTGGATGGATGGCCAAACATTATTTATGGATCGGGTGATGTTGGCCCACAAAATTTTCTTGTTCTCTGACAGAGGCTTGTCAAATGTGAGATCATTGTCTAATGTTTACACTTTATTGTCTAATGCTTTGATCTCCCTTGTTTTTTCCACAACATTTATTTTGGAGATATCATAATTTCTTTCTACCTTAGCCAACTGCTCTTTTACCTGTTTTAATTCTGAAACATGTAGTCTCATTTCTTCCATTGCCTTTATCAACTCTTCAGTGCTAAAATTAGCACTACTACCCTGTCCTGTTCCTGCTGTTGTTGTACCTGTGACCACCTCTGCTATGGCTGCTGGGATGTTTGGAGCTAATGTTGTTCCAAGTGTATAAGGGACTGCTGTTGAGACTATGGGAATTACATCAGGAGGCTGAGAGGTCAACTCTCCCTGCCTATCCTTCAGTGCTTTTTCTAATGCCTGCTCTGTGTCATTCAATCTTTCATTGAGTTTCAAGAGGAGATCCATCATCTCTTCTTCAGATTTCTGCTTTATAACCTCAGCAGTCTGTGGATGCCTTGAAGGAGGCAGCTTTAGCTGCTTCCTCAAGGCAGCAATGTCTTCTTCTTTCTTCTTGATTAGTGCTTCTACACCTTTTACATCTTTGGGATCATGTCCCAATCCAATGATGATTTCTTCTAATGATTTTATTCTGTTATCCTTAGCCAGGGAGGAGGCTTTTTCTAAGTTCAGCTGGGCAGTTGTATTATCCAAAGAATTTTGTAGCCTGTGAGCCATCAATGCTTTACTAGTTAAGGTTGAATAGACCATTTCTCCAGTTTGCTTGTGAAGTTCAATCTAATCCAAAGGATTAATATCCTTAGCCAAGACTTCCAGATTTGTCTTGATATAATCTGCTGCTATTTGAGGTTGCTGAACCTTTGGCTTGAAGTAGCTCATTATCATCTTGCCCTCTTGAATTTCATAGGCTGACATCAATCTCTGTTGGTTTGTGGGGGGCATTTTCAAATACTGATTGTAAATTTGAAGCCTTACTGGATCATTTTTGGCTTTTATTTCTGTGAATGTCTTCTTGATATCTAAGGCCTCTTTACTTTGTGGTCTAGTGGATGATACTTCTGCACTGTGTTGTCTTTCTAGCTCCTGCTGGTGAGCTAGTGGATGTTTCTCCCAATGGGGAAGTTTGTTGGCTAACTACCCTTTCTACTCTTTGACTATCTGTAGTTTCTCAATAATTTCCTCTTCCGAAAGAGGATTCAGTCTTTGCCTCTTTGTCCTAGGCTGTCCTGTAGGTCCACTGGTGGGGGTAGTGGTTTCCCTATCCCTCTTTTTATTTCTTTCCTCATTTAGAGGAGTTTGCAAAATTGGACTTTCAACTACTTTTGTTTGAACTGGAGGAGTTGGTACTTGACCCTGTGCTTTGGAAATTCCAGGCTGATCTATCATTGTAGGTTGTTCTGTGGTCTCTACTTCCTTACCTTTAGATGTTCATGTGGCTGGTACGCTGACTTCCTGTGGAGGCTGTTGAGAAGTTCTAGCAGTGGATGTACTAATTGCTGATTTTTGAGACAAATTGAATGGTACCTGCCCAAAAGAATCCAAGTCAAGGGTTTTCTCAAGATCTCTCATAGAATTTTCCATATTGACCTGTTCATTAACCTCTTCTACTAGGGTCCCATCTATCCATTCATCCAAGTTTGCAAAAAACTCAATTTGTGGGATCCTATGATGTATATAAGGTGATAGCCTATTTTTCATTCTTCTGTCACATATGAAGCTATTGGGGTCATATGGCATCCACCTAAAACTCTTTCGTAATTTAAGGTGATCTTCTAATATTTTTCAGCTTCTTTCCATGCATCCCTATTGTTGATGACAAAAGGGCCTAGTTGGTTCCTAATTATTAGCTGAGCTTTCTTCTTGGCACCAAAAAAATGGACTCAATCTGCATTTATGATCTGCCTGAAATATTCCAATGCAAATAATCTCATGGGAATATACTTGGGCAACTTAAAAGGACAAAGTTCACACCCATACATCCTAATTTCTGTGTGATCTTTATATAGGTACCAGTCAGCTGTCTTGTACTGCTTAGAGAGCTGGAGAATTTTCTTCATGTCACCATTGATCCTAGGAGGGGAAACTCCTGTCAACAGAGTGGTTGTTGGATGTACAAATAGGTCAATAAACTCACTATAAGTGTAAGGGGACTCACTGATATTATGAAAGATTGAACTCCAAAAGATAACAGATCTAGGATTTTCTTTGGTGTCCAATTTCTTGATAGGGAAAGGAAAGTTATGTGACTGATAATATAACATAAGATGGTATATGAAAGAGGTGTATTTGAAAACTCCTTCCCTTTCCAAATTCAAGAATTGATCATGGATATTGTTGGCAATATAGGAGGCATAGTCATATCTGACAGCAGGGGGTTGTCCTGGAGTAAAGATTGATAGTAACATTAGGGTGATATCATCAACATATTCACTAGAGTTAAATCCCATAATCAAGGATATCATATCAACAATAATTCTTCTGGTTTCAGTGAAGAAAGCCTGCAGATAAGAAGGTGGGCCCTTGGGCTGGTGCTTTGGCAACATGAAGGTTTGAGAAATACGAGTCACTTCTGATTTGGATAACTAAGATGCTTTTTCAAGTAAATATGGCATGGAAATAGGAGTGAGGGGCTGACTGGAGTGGAACTGCAACATTTCATTAATGGATTAAGCAGTTATGGGAAAAAGGATTGTCTGGCTTGGGGACATAACAACTCTATGGTTGGGATCATAATTAGCACAGCATTGATGAATTATGTCTTGGAAAACATGGACTGACGGGAGGAAATACATGGGAAGATTAGATTCCCACATTCCAAAAATGTCAGACTTATTCAGATAACTATCTCTGGCTTGGCAAAAGGCCTGAAGATGGTTCTTATCACTAGATAGGTATTTTATCTGAAAATCCTTATCGGCCAGAGGTAGATAATCTAAGTCTTTGTGGGGAGCGTTCATGGGTGCTACATTTAGGGCTATAGTGGTTTCCATTTTGGTTCTTGTGGATTCAAAATGGAATTTAGACTTTCTATGAGAAAATGGACCAAACAGTAGGTTTGGGAACTTTTTATGGCAACCATAGACTATCCTAGAACTGAATTTGGCCCTTTCTTGTAGAATTTTTAATAGAAAACCGAAATTACAGAGTTTCAGGGTAGACTGGATAAATATGTGTATCAATAAAGTAAACAGTACAATGGCAGGTTGGATGACAGGCTGCGGAGTGCGTCGCTGTAGATTTTCTGATCAGGTGGTGGTTGGGAAATTGGAACAGTCGACTTGGACGTTGTTTTGCATGGGAGCACTGGTCGCACCGTATAACAACGAAAATGACTCTTTTTTGTTTTATTTAACAAAACTTAGGTTGGCGGGGTTTTTTGGATTTATTGTGCGGATAACGCAAGCGGAGATGGGACGTTTTGTCGTTTTATGGAGGGGCGTTAAGCGGTATGTGCTCGCACCGCTTTTGGGGCCGGGTGGTTTTGGACCGAGGGCGAGCAATCATATGGACTGCACGACGTGTGGCAGAGGTATGGGTGGAAAACTGCCTGGTGATCGCGCGTTAAAGTGTGTTCACCAGGGGGTGCGATATAGGTGTCAACTGTCGGATGAATGAGGAATGATCAGACAGTGGACGGGGAGCGGGATATAGCGGGACCTTAACTGTGGCAGGCCCGATACATTTAACAACTTTAATCATATCGGGATCAATGCAATTGGTCAGGGGTGGTTGTTAATTAACCTTGAGGGTTAATTATGTCCAATTTGCAGAGCGGGGAGGTTAGGTTATTAATAAATTTCGGATAAATCTATTAATACCTTTTTTAAAAGTGTCTATGGTTATAATTAACCAAGGTGGGATATATAATGTTTCGAGGATTAGTATATAACTAAATAATACGGGAAAGGGAAATAGGGCGGGATTTATATATTATGTATGTTAATAGTTAATATAACTATGAAGTGTCAAGGTGCCAAGTTAAAACATTTCACAAATATATTTGAACTTAGGCTAAAGATAAAAAGGGGTTTTTTTAGGTGATATTGTGCATTATTCCTAAGGAAAATAAGATTTTACTTAGGAAAAACTTTATGAAATGAAATGAATGGTTTATGGATGATACTAAGTATTTAGGCTTTTCAAATTACTAGGCCGAGGGTTCGGTCCCTCCAGAAGTCAGAGAAATGCTCTGAGCCCCTTTAATTTTCAAAGACCTTAATACTTTAGGGGGAATTAGTGAAATCTTTGGGGTAATGTGAATGGAAGTTAGTTATTTGACCTTGTCTTGCTTGAACTGCATCAAGTGTAATGTCTTCCTTGCACTTGTGATAAAAGTAAAATTTAACACAGTTCAAAGACATTATCCATCACAAGTAATTCTGCAACACCATCTACCTACCCTACCTACTTTAGCCTGACATTTTTTATTCTTTATTAGGGTGCACTTGAGCTGGCAAGCCCTTGTCACACGTTTTCTTTTACATATGGAAATCTATCTAACTCTAACCTTATTACATCCAAGGGCTCAGATTAAACTGTTGAGCTCCTTTTATTCACTCTACCTATCTACTTATCTGCCAAGCTTAAACAGTTTTGTTAGATTTTATTCTCTATCTCTACAGCATGAAATTGAAAAATGAATGAGCCAAGTTTAAACAGTTTGACTCTTCATCAATTGTGGCATAAGTTTAACAAGCTGCACACAATTGCTTATTACAGAAAATGAAATAGTAGTGGCATTTAGACTTGCACACTTTCCTTGGTCTTTCTTTTGGTGGGGTTCATTTTTCTTCACTTTTTTAACCATTTTATTTCTTTTCACCCTTTGATTTTTCTTTTAGGGTATACCCTCTTTACATTTTTTAAAAAATTTTATTTTTTGATAATATGGAAAATCTTTGCAACAAAGAAAGGTATGAACATATTCATAGCTCATCAAGTCAATCATGAAATATGACACCTATTGGTATAGGAGCATAACACCCACAAGTCTGAGAAAAAATGGATTCTCCAATAAAGAGTTATTCCAAATCTCCCACAATGGCCTGATTATAAACAGGTTCAGTAGAGTGCACTTGTACGAAGTTACACGTGTCACTATTTCAACCTTCAACCCTAAAAATTATACACAGAAAACTATAGTTCGTCCTCTTTCTGTAACATTTTATGAAATTTCAATATGATGCATAAAGATAAAGTTATAAAGATTTTCCCAAGGTCATCTTTTTGAGATATAATTTGAGCTCCCGCCATAACCCTAACTTCCTCTGTTCATATCTCCGAAACTATAGTGAAAAAAGATCTAAAATTGGGACTCAAGGTTCATCAAGATTTCAGATCAAATGAGTTTTAATTTCATCTTCTGAAACTTCATAGAAAGAAAGTTATAGTGGAAATTCCATGATGACCTGTTTGAAGCAGTGAAACCCTAGAATCCAAAGCTCTGATACCAAATGTTATGAAACCAAGTCACAAATAGAAGAAAAGATATATCAACGACTTCAAAATCAACCTCTTCAAGCGGGGAACCTCCTTTACATTACACAAAGGAACAATTCTTGGATGATAAAAATGACAAGACCTCCTTTCTGTATGTAGGAGTCTAAGGGGTCCCAATACAATAAGAGCCTACATAACAATAATATTATAGGGGCACAACAATAACAATAGTGGGCTTCTATGGGGCACAATAATAACAACATGGGGACTACATGGGAACAATAATACAATAAGGGGGTTACACTAATAACAATAATGGGTTACACTAGTAGTATAGGGACCTAACACCACACCACACCCACATTCGTACACCATTAGGTTGTTTCACCAAGGACGAGATCTCCACATCAGTAAGTAGTGTCACCTTCCCTACGACATCAAGCCTTTCATAGATGAGGTATTGTGTGATGTTGCTCCTCTTGAATTTTGTGATGTGTTATTAGGCCAACCATACTTATGGAAGTGTCATGATGTGTATGAGTCTAGGCCTTGCATTGTTATTATTACTTTGGGGAATAAGATATACAGGATACCGAATATAGCCCCGCCTATCATCATCTCTTTAATCTCTGCTAAGAAATGCAGTAAGATCATCTCCTAGACCTGGAAAGTTGTTTTCTTTCTTATTTGTCTCAAAGTAAGGGAAATATCATGGCTACATCCATCGCCCCCAGGAAACGTTCCTCCACGCAACAAAATCAAGTGGATAAGATTGTGGAAAAATACAAGGACATCGTCTCCTCACCCACAAGGTACCTCTGAATTGTCAGGTCAAGCATTCTATGGATATGACTCCCATAGCACCTCTACCCAATGGACCAATATATTGTTGCTCCATTCTTGAAAATGGAGAAATCAAGCAACATATCTAGGAGTTCTTAGAAAAAGGGAAACAAAATCATTGTTAGGAACAGGAATCCAATCCCACATATTGATGACCTTTTCGACCAACTCAAGGGGGTCAATATTTCAGAAAGATCGATCTAAAGTCTGGTTATCACAGGTTCCAATAGATCCCACACATGTATGGAAGGCCACCTTCAAATCCAACGAAGGCCTTTTTGAATGGTTTTTCATGCCCTTTAGGTTGATAAATTCCCCTGCTACTTTTATGATGTTGATTGATGACATATTGTGTCCCTTTTCCAACTCGTTCATAGTTTTTTATCTAGATGACATCCTCATCTTCAACAAGAGTTGGGAAGATAACTTGCAACACATTCAGTAGGTCCTTCAAACCCTGCAGCAACACAAACTATGAGCTAACTTGGAGAAATGCACCTTTGGCATGAACCAGGTCCACTATCTAGGTTACATCATAGATGAGAAAGGCATGCATGTGGATCCAGATAACATCCAAGTCATTCTGGATTGGCCAGGCGCAACCACTCTAACAAAGCTTTGCAGCTTTTTGGCCCTTGCAAATTTTTACCAGAGGTTTGTATTTGGACTCTCCAATATCACTTGGCCTTTGAAGTAGATTACCAAGGGTGAAGTGAAAGAAAATTTTTCATAGTCTAAGTCCCAATAGAAGGCATTTTTTGAGCTGAAGTATCACCTATGCTCTTCCACTATACTCACATTTCCAAACTTGCAGTAGCTATTTTAAATTGAGATAGATGCCTCTAACTATGCTATTGGTGCAGTCCTCACCCAACACGAGCATCCAATGGTCTATCATAGCAAGACACTTTCAGATACAATTTGGAAGCACCCCACCTATGAAAAAGAGATGTATTCTATCACGCATGATTATCGACAATGGAAACATTGCATTATGAAGATAGAAAAGTTCATCCACAATGATCACCGACCTCTTCAGTTTATAGAAACACAAGGGAAGTTGCAGAGAAACTGCCATCAGAAGTGGTCTAGATATCTACAGCAATTCCACTTTAACATTAAATACAAAAAGGGTAGCACAAATCATGATTCGAATTCCTCTAGTCAGCCCCTAATTGCAACACTGAATATTGTTCTCAACTCTTGTGGCCATGAGACCTTTGGATGGCCGCAATTGTACAAAAATGATCCAGATTTTTCCACCACATACCAGATGCTAGTGGATGGAAAGCAAGTTCCATATTTCCACCTATAGGATGTATTATTATTTTACCATGACTACCTTTTTGTTCCTTCAAGTGAGCGTGCCAAGCCAATTTGATTTGGGAGGCACACTACATTCGGGTCACTGGACACTTTGGTGTGGAGAAAAATGTGGTTGTACTACAAAAGTATATTTATTGGCCCAAACTCTAATAGGATGTTGGAAGATATATCAGATCCTACATTGTGAGTGACATCACCAAGCCAACCATCAAGAAGCAAGGCTTGTACACTCCTTTTCCTACTCCCAACCATCCTCGGGAATCTATCTCCATGGATTATCTTTATGGCCTTCCTTCTTCCAAGCATGGTAATGACTTTGTATTTGTGGTCGTGGATAGGTTTTCTAAGATGACTATATCGGCGGCCTGCAAGAAGAGCATCATAGCAGAGGACACTTCCAAACTCTTCTTTGAATGAGTGTGGGTACATTTTTGGATCCCACAGACCATTACATCAAACCAAGATAGCAGGTTCCTTAACACATTCTGGTCGAGCATTTGGACATTATTGGACACAAAGTCAACTTCATTCCATCCCCATACTAATTTCTAGACAAAGGTTGTCAATAGGATGATAGTGCACATACTCTACATGTATAACTCCAAGCATCCACAAACCTGGGATGATAGCCTTCCCTATGTGAAACATAACTATAACATAGCTCTCCATAGCTCAAATGGTCACGATCCCTTTCAAGTGGGTCTAGGATTTCAACCATTGTGTCTAATTGATTTTTCCATGCCTCATGTGACTACATAGACAAAATCCACACATGTACACTCTGAGGCTGATAAAGCAACTGAGTTTATTGAATGCATCCAACACATCTAGCAGTAGGTTCACAACATCTTGGAGAAGTTCAATGCCAAGTACAAGCAGTGGCATGATCAACATTGGGTGCCACATAAGTTTCAGGTGGGCAACAAAGTTTGGTTGCATTTTGATGAGCCCCAATTTTTGGTAACAATTTGGGCTCATTTGGCCTACTTACCTTGCTCAACCCTTCATTTTTTATCACTTATGCATCATTTCTTAGTATATTCGTGTTATTTGTAGGAAGAAGGGCAGTCATTGTGCCTATGTGGCTAATACATGATGATTTCAAGTTTTTTGACATTAAATGGAGCAAAAACCACGCAAATGAGGACAAGGAGACAACCAAGGTGGCATTGCGGGTTTATAGGGAGGTTTTCCACAGCCTTGAATGACCTTCCTCGTGATCTCCACCCCAACTCCGAGCTCCAACAGCTATCACCACCGAGCTAGAAGGCAGCCAACAGATTCTACAGGAACAACAGTTTACTTTTAGTTGGACAGCCAAGCCCCACTAATTGAGGAGGCCATCTTGGCCCTCATCATGTATAAATATTGAGGCTGTAGCCTTCGATAAAGACTCTTGAACCTTTGTTGTAGATTTTGAATCACGAGCTGTAGCTCTGTTTTTGCTCTTTGTAAGCCAATTTTGGCATGTTGTTAGACTCATGATTATGATCTTTTAATAAAAGGCAGGCATATTTGGATTCAATTCTGAGTTCTTAGAGGAGCTATAGCTCTCAGGTTAGGGCCCAACCTGAGAGCAATAGACCTCCTTTTCTTTGTATTGTTACTTGTCTTTCTTTTATCATTGCATTTCTTTCCTTTACATGCACTTGGAAAACACAGTTTTCTAAGTTGACTGTTTCGGTTTGGTTATGTAGGTTAGTTTCATGAATGCAGTTGTTTCAGTAGTTCAGAATTAGCGTAGGGAGATTGAAGTTACGCTGAATTCAAAAAAAGGTTGAATGCATGCTTACTTTCACCTCTGTTTGGGGACCGGAAGTGTAGACCGTGCCAACTGCCAAAAACACTATTTTAACATATGCATGCAAGTATTGATGTAATGTTTTCGGTTGAAGATTATCCATACGATTATATCTTGAGTAATGACTCTTTGGTTCAGCATCATGCACGGTTCCCCTTCAACTACATTGTTGTTCTTTGATTCCTAATAAAACAGTTAGAATAGGTTGGTGAACTTTTGTTTACATGCAAGATAAGGGTGATTTGTTTCATTTACACTGCGCAGCACCACTTCATCGTGTTCTTATCCTTCTAAACCATGCCTAAGCCACCTACTCATCCTCTGTTCAGCTCATTTGCCTTCCAACCCTTCTACTGTCCACGTTGCTCAATCTTTTTGGCCTTCCACTACTACTACCCTCCTCTAGACCAACCAGCTTTACACACACCTTCCCCATCTCATCTCTCTGTCCATAGGCCATCACAAGCTCCCTTGTCATCTTACCTATCCACCCATACAGCTCCTTCACTCCTCCATCACCCAAAACTCCGACTGCAGAACATCCTGTAGAAGTTAGCAGACTTCCTGTAGAAATCCCAAGCTTCCTGTAGGATCCCCTGCAGACATCCTGTAGAAGCCTGCAAACACGGTTCCCAAGCACCTGAACGTTGTGAACTTCTGTGGAATGATGTGAAGGATCCCCTGGAACCTCTCAGAGTCCTCCTGACCTTTCCCAAGCCTTCCTCCCCTTTGAACTACCCCTGCACAGTCAAGACCCAATAAGAAGCACAATCATAATGACTCCACCCACTTGAGCAAAAATACAAAAACGTGTTCTCTTCAATGGAAGTAGTTTAAATGCATGCATCTCATCTCACTAGAAGTAATGGCATCATTTCTGGAAGTTGCATTCCCACCATTGCATCATAAGGATTAAGCTAGTTAGATTAGGGTTTACTAGTGTTTCCATGTTTGGTTGGCTTTCAGTTCATTCTTGCAAAATAGGTTAATTTCCTTTGAGATAGCCTTCGTTCGTCATTTAGAAAGCTTCTTCTGAGAACATATAGAAGTTGGCTTGAGCCCTAGCGGACTTTTGTCAGCTGACCAAGTGACAGCTGCGACAAGAGCTAGTACTTGTGCATACAACACCGTCGCTTCCAAGTTTGTTATGAACTACCGGGTTGATAAAATTAGAGAAGGAAGCTCCAAGAGTTGTAGCATTATTGCTACAATACTGGAGCCCACCATCTTTTTGGCGCCGTTGCCAGGGAAGCGTCAGAGTATTAGTAATCGTTGATTTTCTTTTGTTTTCTTACTCTCGCCTTCTGCCAAGTAGTTTATTTCATTTCCATTCTGCAAAAGTAGCATAGACATTTCCTGCTTTCATAGATTAGCATTTCAATTCCGCAATTTCAATTTTGCAAGCATAGATTAGCATTTCAATTCTGCAAGCGTAGACTAGCATTTCCATTCCTGCAATTCCATTTGAGCAAAGTAGATTAGTCCTTTCCTGCTTTCATTTCGATTCTGCATTTTTATTTCAGCAAGATAGTTAGTTGTAGATCAATCTGTTTCAGTTTTGCAGGTACCAAATAAAAAACAAAAGCAATCAAAAAGTCTTTCCATTTCATGCCTCGTAGGAATCGAGATAAAACAGGCAAATTCCTACCCAACACCCCCACCACATCACTGAGTCACCCTTCTCTCTTCTTCGGTGACAGTGATCTAGAAGAACTTATAGGTGAACCTCCTGAGATATACGAAGATCCTATAGCAGAAGAAGAATTAGAGACCATCCCATCTGAAGCTATGGCTGACAATAGAGGAGAAGATGAGAGAATAGAAGGTGCCTTCCCCATCCGAGAAACCAATGGAGACATGAAAATGAAAAACATTAGTCCCTCCGCTCTGCCTCACTTCCATGGACTGACTATTGAAGATCCTGATACCTTCCTGTTTGAGTTTGTTGTCCTTTGTAGAACCTATGACTATACTGAAGATGAGCAGAAGCTGAAACTCTTCCCTTCAACTCTTAAGGATGCAGCATTACGATGGTTCATGGGCTTACCTGGGAATAGTAACACCACTTGGGCTCAGATGCAGCAAGATTTCAATACCAAGTACCAGGACTACTGTAGGTCCAAGGAAACCAAGGGAGAAATCTTTCGGATGACCATGGGAAATGATGAGTCCTTAGAGGATTATGAGGAGAGGTTCCAACTTAGCTATAAGTGGGCCAGGTGCACACTTGACCCTGAATCCATCAAGTTGGTCCTGCTCCGAGGAGTCCCTGAAGACCTTTTAGATACCCTTCACATGTTAGCTGGGGGAGATATTTACCAGCTGCCTTATGAGGACATCAAGACTGTGTTCAGAAACCACTCTAGGGCAGCCCGGAAACGAGGTAGAGGAAACCTTCTCTCAGCTGGTATTCCTTTCTCCAAGCATGAGTTTGCAAATCAATTAGAAGATCTTAAGAGTGAGGTGAGACAGACCATCGCCATGCAACTAGACACATTCAGGATCCAGCAGAAGAAGGAAGAAGCTGAGAGGGCCTTGGCTATCTTCTGCCCTAGATGTATAAGGAGACACCCTAAGAACGAATGCCCATTGCATTCGATCGAAGTGTGCTTCGTTTGTGAGGAGGACCATCCCATAAATCAATGTCCAACCTTACCTGGGCTTAAATCTATGTACCAAGGGACAGAAGCTCCCACTGAACCTCTCTATTTCCTCAACCAAAGGAGGCCACAAGGACCTAGACCTTACCAGCAGGGGATGCAAGGGGCACCCCAAGCTTATTACAGCCCCAACCAATCGACTCCTATGCCTTCCTGGGGTCCCCCTGCTCATCCTTCCTAGTCTATGCCTCCTCCATGGTCTTATCCACCTCAGTACCCTACTCAACCCACTACTCATTCATATCATTCACATGCCCAGCCACAGCCTCAGTGGAATGCACCTCAGTCGGGGTGGAGGCCCCAGTACAACACTCCTCCCGCCATTTTGCCTCCACCACCAGTTCAACCTCAACCATTACCTCCTACTCCTCCAAGGCAACCTCAAATGCCTGCTCAACCAAACCCGAACCCCAACAATATACAGGCCCAGCAGGTATACACTGGGGAAACATCATGCCCTACCTATGCTGTGGAGATCCAGGAGATCAATCTTCGATCTGGAAAGACTCTTCCGGATCGCCAACCTCCTCCCCCAGAGGACGAGGAGGACAAACAGGAAAGTGAACCAAAGGCTATTCCACCCTTTCCTGAGAGACTAACAGCCACCACACAACCCAACCCAGAGGAGGATGAACTTCTGGGAGAGCTCAAGCAGTTGTGTGTGAAAATACCACTTCTCCAAGCCATCAAGGATGTGCCAATATACAACAAACTGGTTAAGGAAAAGTGTTTCAAACACCCAGGCAGGCGAAAGAGAGATGATTCAACCATCAATGTCTTAGGACAACTGTCTGACCTTATGTTAGGACAAGTCATCTGCCCAAAGTACCTAGATCCTGGGAGTCCTGTAGTAGATGTCCACATCAATGGCACCATCATACCTCACACCTTGATTGATCTGGGGGCTGCCATTAATGTGATGACCAGAGATAGCATGCTCAAACTCAATCTTCAGGGTTCCTTGAGGAAGACCTCGACAGTACTGCAACTAGCAGATCGCTCCACTGTGACTCCCGAAGGGATTGTGGAGGATGTCTTGGTCTCTGTCGACTCTTGGGAATACCCTGCAGATTTCTTGGTTCTGCAACCCAAGGCAAAGCTTACTGGATATCCTCTTATTTTGGGAAGGCCTTGGTTAGCCACCGCAAATGCTTACATAAGTTGCCGTGCAAGAAACATGACCATCAAAGACGGTCCTATGTCCAAGCAGCTAGTCCTATACCCTCCTACCCAACCCTCCTTAGAGCATGACTTACCACTGTGGTTGGAGGAAGGAGAAGAGGATGAGGTGTACTCAACACCTTTGTGCACCCTAGATACCACTAGAAGAGACCCCCCAACCGAGGATGACTTGATTGAGACTTTGATCCAGAATCCACCTTCCAGTGCACTATCCTTAGAGAAATTGGTGGAGGACGCCCAAGCCAGCACCTTAGTGGACCTTTGTGCCACCAACCCTGTCACTCCCAGAGTCAAGAATGTGGAGTTTGGCCCTGAGAGAATGTTAAAGATCAGCTCCTCCCTATCTCCTTCCCAGGAAAAGGAGCTATGTAGCCTGTTGGCCAGCCATCTAGATGCTTTTGCTTGGAGCTATAAGGAGATGAAAGGAGTCCATCCTTCGGTCTGTACCCATCACATATACATCAAAGAGGATTGTAAACCGGTTAGGCAACCTCAGAGGCGAATGAATCCAGCCCTTAAGGACATTGTCAAGGAAGAATTGCAAAAACTGTTGGATGCCAGATTCATTTACCCCATCTCAGATAGTGAATGGGTGTCCCCTCTGGTGTTGGTTCCCAAGAAAAATGGGAAGTGGAGAATCTGTGTGGACTACCGAGAACTAAACAAAGCTACCAAGAAAGACCATTTCCACCTACCTTTCATAGATCAAGTGTTGGATGGACTGGCAGGAAAGAAGTTCTTCTCTTTCCTAGATGGGTTTAGCGGGTACAACCAAGTCCAAATCAGCCCGGAAGACCAAGATAAGACCACCTTCACTTGTCCTTGGGGTACCTTTGCCTACCGAGTTCTCCCCTTTGGGCTATGCAATGCTCCTGCTACCTTCTAGAGAGTTGTCTTGAGCATCTTCTCGAAGCTGGTCCATGATGCGGTGGAAATCTATATGGATGACTTCACTCCTTATGGGTCCAACTTCCAGGAAGCATTGTCCAATCTGGGAAAGGTCCTAACCAAATGCATTGAGATGAACCTATCCCTTAGTCCTGAAAAATGTGAATTCCTGATGACTGAAGGGACCGTGCTGGGCCATACCATTTCTTGCCAAGGGTTACAAGTGGATCCTAACAAAATTGCTCTCATCAAGAAGGTTCCACCTCCCCAAAAGGTAAGGGATGTCCGGAGTTTCTTAGGGTTAGCAGGGTATTACCGGAGATTCATTAAATACTTAAGCAAGCTAGCCTCGCCATTGTTTGGCCTGTTGACAAAAGATGTGGAGTTTAAATGGACTGACAATTGTCAGAGGGCGTTGAATGAATTAAAGGACAAGTTGGTGTCAGCCCCAATCCTGAGAGGTCCAAACTGGGCCCTACCTTTGCACATCCACACTGATGCCTCGAACAAAGCCATAGGGGTAGCTTTAGGACAAGTTGAACAAAAACTTCCATATGCCATTTACTTTGTTAGCAAAAACTTGTCCAAAGTCGAACTTAATTACACTGTAACTGAGAAATAATTCTTGGTTGTGGTCCATGCATTGAACAAGTTCCGACATTATATTATTAGCTATCAAACCTTTTTACATACGGATCATGCTGCAATTAGATATTTAATGAATAAACCAGATGTGAATGCTCGTATTATTAGATGGTTACTTTTGTTGCAGCAGTTTGATTTGACCATTGTTGACAAACCAGGTAAAGAAAATGTTGTTGTTGACTTTTTATCTAGATTGGATTTGTCTGCAGATGAGGAGGGAATAGTGGATGACCAGATGCCCGATGAACATCTGTTTGCTATCTCAGTACTCTCTCCATGGTTTGCTGATATAGCAAACTACCTTGTTTCAGCACAGTTCCCGCCGCACCTATCTTCAAGGGAGAAGAGCAGAATCATCAGAAAAAGTGCCTCATTTACTTGGATCGGGGGCAATCTGTTCAAGCTTGGCCCTGATCAGATCTTAAGGCATTGTGTAAGGGAGGAGGAATTCTTTTATATCCTCCTCACCTGTCATGATGGGCCTTGTGGAGGACATTTTGCAGCAAAGAGGACTGCCTTCAAAATCCTACAGGCAGGCTACTATTGGCCCACACTTCATCAAGATGTCAGAAGATATATCAGCCAATGTGACCGATGCCAAAGAATGGGGAAACCGACTCCAAGGGATGAGATGCCTCTCCAACCTCAAGTGACTCTTGAGCCATTTGAGAAGTGGGGTATGGATTTTGTGGGTCCAATCAACCCTCCTTCGAGGCAAAGGTCTTACATCATTGTGTGCACTGACTACCTGACAAAGTGGGCAGAGACTAAAGCAATCAAGGCAGCAACAGAAGAAAAGGTGGCTGAGTTCTTAAGGGAAAACATCTTCTACAAATTTGGCTACCCAAGAGAGCTGGTCACCGATCAAGGGAGCCAGTTCACATCCAACTTGATTGAAGACCTACTAGCTCACCACAAGATCAAGCATAGGACTTCCACCCCCTATCATCTACAGGAAAATGGGCAAGTGGAAGTCACCAACAGAGCATTGGAAGGGATTTTGACTAAGGTGGTGAGCAGCAGTAGGAAAGATTGGGCAGATCGCCTGGTTGAGGCCACATGGGCTTAAGCCACCACCTGGAAGACCACCACCGGCTTCACACCTTATGAGCTGGTCTATGGGAAGAAAGCTTTGCTGTCCATTGAGTTTGAATACAACACTTTGAGGATGGCAACTCAGCTAGATCTAGATCTCAGCCATGCACAACAAGAAAGGTTATTGCAGTTGAATGGACTGGACGAGCACCGGATGCAGGCCCTCCTTCACTCAGAAGTGGTTCAACTTCAGAGAAAGGTGTGGCATGACCAACACCTCCATGACAAGCAATTCTAGTCGAGAGATTGGGCCTTGTTGTATGACTCCAGGTACAAAGATTTCAAGGGGAAGCTGAGAACCAGATGGCTAGGACCATATGCAGTGGAAAAATGCCATGACAATGGATCTGTTCTTATTCGAACCATTGCTGAGGAAGCCATCCCCATGCTTGTCAATGGGCATCGATTGAAGATCTACAGGAAACCTCTCTCAAGACAAGAGTTCATCAAAACTATGGAGAAATCAGTGTTGGTCATAGAGAAGGGTTCTGCCTCTGCTTTGGGCATACCCTGAAAGATCTAAAAAAAATAATAATAATAATAATAATAATAATAATAAAATAATAATAAATAATAAATATCCTTGGGTGAAAACCTTTCTGAGGCTCCCAAGGCAGGTGGTAGGGGTGAAAACCTCATTGAGGCGCCCCTATTGTCTTTCAAAAAAAAAAAGAGATTTAAAAAAAAAAAAAAAAAAAAAAGATCCTTGAGTGAAAACCTCTATGAGGTGCTTAAGGCAGATGGCAAGGGTGAAAACCTCATTGAGGCGCCCCTATTATCTTTCAAAAAAAAAAAGAGAAAAAAAAAAAGAAAAAACAATAAGCAAAAAAAGGCGAGGACAACAAGTTTATAATGTGAAAATGCATGCAGGTTGCAGGTGTTCTATGAAGGAGAGGAGGTCTTTTAACGCAAAGCCAAAGATCCTTATCATGCTGCCAGGAGACCTCACCAGCACCTCCTCCAAGCATACTCATTTTCTTCAAGGTATGTGCACAATTTCATCACGGCTTGAATCTTCTACAGGAAGATGCAGACTTTCTACAGAAGGTGCAGACTTTCTACAGGAAACGCAAACTTTCTACAGGAAGTTCTGTATTTCTACAGGAAACTTCCTGTAGAAGTCCGGGACGGCCCAGAATTCATTTTATGAGGAGATCTAACAACCAAGGATCGGTTTGGATGCATGCAAGCTACTGTTGTCACCCTTATACACTGTTGTCACCTCTTTCTACCATCCCTGTCGACATGCAATGAAGTTACCTGCACCATCAAAGCAGATCATTGAGTTATCAAGAGAAAAGCAATTTTTGAGATGGAAAAAACATTGAGATGTCATACCATATCCATCCCAGCCATCCATGAGCTCTGTGAGCGTGATCGTGGGGCCATTTCCTTCATCGTGCAGCATGCACCCGAGGAGGAAAAAACTGTTACAGGACATCCTGCAGGAGTCCCGTAACAGTTAAGCCAGCTAGAGTGCACACCATTCACAGCGCTTGCCATATACAATGAAAACGCGGGCGCATGCAGCCGAAGCATCAAATCCATCGTTAGCGACCTGTGAATATGAACCTCCGGGCCTGTGCAAATCCACCAGTAGCAAATAAATCCACTCATCATCGTCCAAGAACCGAAAAATCTCGTTGCGGCCGCACAGGTAAGTGTCTCGACCCTTTCTTCCGTCGAATTGCATGAATTTTACTTTGAAAATGTTTGCAAGTGTGAAGTGAATGGGTTGAGCGGTTGTATGGCCATTCGACTGGCCACGTCGATCAGTTAATGGTCTAGTCGTATGTTTGGGTGGCGGTCGTGGCAAAAGAAACGGGCAGTACACACGTGAGAGCAATCCCGTAAAAAAAAAAATGAGTTTAACAGAAGAGACGGCGGTGGATCTGCGGGGAATGATGCGGCAGTAAGGGAACTCGCAGGCAAATGATGGGATGACGTCGTCCAACGGTCCGGCAGGGACAACTCACCCCGCGCCACGGATTCCGCCGATTCAAATCTAATCGGCTAGATTGCCACCCCATGCATTTATCATTCACCGTTTGAGACTCGAGTGATCATCCGGATCCCTCTGCAGCTCGATACTCCGAGTCTTTGGCCATCAAAACGCCTGTGAAGCAACACCAAGAGCGCAGACCCACTGCAGTATCCCCCAGAAATCGCGCGTTGCTCCTACAGGAAAAGTTGTTTCTACAGGAAGTCGGGTTCCTCACGTCAAAAGGTGGCGGATTAAAAAGGTAAGACTGAACTCTCCATGCAATTGGTTTTTGAGGGTGGCAGAATCGTCGTCTACAGTCTGTTCGTAGAAAATTGTTGCAAATGTTGTCTGTCGTGCATGAACTGTCGTCCTACAGGATGTGAGTGTAATTAGTTGTGTTAAAGTTTCTCAGGGGATAAGCTTTGTGAATTATGCACATGACAGAGGCGTAATCCTACGCTCTGTCCCAGTAGACCAAATTTCTTCCGCATTTGCCACCTCCAGCTAACGCAGCAGTTTTTCACCATGCCGGGTGGGTTCATCAGAAGGGAACCCACTGATTCAACGAAGTTAAGAGAAAATCCCGAGGTGGTGGAGCTCTTCACACGAGCACAATGGATATCCTTCTGTGACAAATTGCAGGGCTATGACGACAAAGTGGCAGAAGAGTTTTTGCAAGATCTGAGGCCGAAATCTAAAACCTTGGCCACCGTTAACTTCAGGGGTTTAAGCCTCAAACTCACCCCACAATTCATCAGCCGAGTTACGGAGCTCCCAATGGGATTACCATGGGATAAAGAAGAAAGGAAATTGGGCCAACAAGCTAAGAAAGAATTCTTTCCACCAGAGGACGAATTCTCAGAAGACAAAAATGGGGTTCGTAGAACCAGTTTACTGCCACCGTGGAATGAAGTTAGCCTGCAAATTATGAAGTACATCACCTGCGAAGGCCGTTTTAGCATTGTATACGGGTATCATTTTCGGTTACTCACTGAATTACGGCACCAGATGGATCTACCTATAGAAAACAAACTCAGTCTCCCTTACTTTCTAGTACAGTCTCTGATTGAGTGTGCAACCAAGTTGAAAGAAGGCACACCAGACCAGGTAGCCCACCATGGACTCATCAAACTCCTCGTGGAGGATGCGCTCCACACATACAAGGTTCCTCTCTCATGGGAAGCCTTCAGAAATTTGACCAAGGATGGTGATATAAAGATGCTGATCGAAGAGCTCGGTTCATCTAGCAGTGAGGAGAAAGAGTCAGTGCCCGCAGTGAAGAAAGAAAAAGGCCAAAAGACCCCGACCACAGAGCAAAAGAAAAAGCAAGAGAAGAAACAAGAGAGAAAGGGTGACAAAAAGAAAGATGACACACCCATCTTGACAGCAAGAGAGAAAAGGTTGCAAGGCAGAGTGGACAAGGCTGAGAAGGTCCACATCAGCAAAAGTGCCTCGACAGCGACCGCAACCAAGTCAAAAAGAAAAACTCATGCAGCAAAGCAAACCAAGGCGGTGACACCTGTTTCTACAAGAAGCCCGAAATTAACTGAACAGGGGTCTTCTACAGGAAGCTCGAAATTGACTAAAACAGGGTCTTCTACAGGAAGCCCCGAAAAAGTGAAACCCAAGGAGAAGAAAGCTGACATTCGTGAAAGGGAGGCAGCAGCTGTGCTGGCCGCCCTCAGCACACCTCCTAAGCCAAAGGAGAAGAGAAAGAGGGAGACCCCTCTATATTTTAAAGCTCGAAGAAGTGTGAGAATAAAGACGGGCAAGCCACAGCCTCCGTCCAGCAGCCCGATCATCATTGAAGATGCCCCTACCTCGCCCAAGGAAAGGTCCCCCTCGAGAATATCAGTCACCTATGAGAGGGGGAGCCCGAAGAAAACTACGTGGCAAGGAAAGTTAGACCAATTGACTGAAAAAGCTCGGCTACAGGATGCTGAAGATGCTCTACAGGAAACCTTATCCAGGCTTAAAGAAACTGAGAGAATAGAAGGAGAAGCACCCTTATCACCACCAAGGGAGGGTGAAGTAGAGCCACCAAAGGAAGTGGAGAAAGAGCATATACCAGAGCCCAGCCCTCAGCCAAGTCTAAGTTCATATTACAACTTTTTAGAGGCTGGCAAAATTATACCTCAGAAATTTACTGTGCCACTGTTTTTTGCATTAGAGGAAGAAAGAGTCCGTACACACACGTGGATGAAAATAGCCAAGTCAAAGGGTGTGGCGGACATAGGTCCCTTACAGGAGCAGCTCAAGGAGGCCAGAAGTGAATTTTCCATGGCTAAACACGTGGCAAATTGCCAATGCGTGTTCCTACAGGAAGAAAACCAGAAGCTGAGATTGCAGCTACAGGAGCTGAGGGCAGGGACAGGTACATCCTCCAAGGACACCACAGAGGAATAGCAAGGCAAAAAGGAACTGAACACCAGTCTTGGGGAGCCAACCACACTTCTACAGGAAGCAGAATAGCAAGCACAAATTGAGGTGCAAGCTCTCAGAGAACAGCTGCAGCAGAAAGAAGCACAATTGGCCTGCATGGCCAGCTAGGCCATGGATGCTATCCAATGCAGACAGCCAGCCAAATCCTATGGCTTGACTTGAAAGACCAATGGCTGCAATTCCAAATCAATACCTTGGCGCAAAGAGGTATCTCTCAGCTCCAAGGCCCGCAGCAATTCACTGAAGTTTGCAGTACTAGCTCATCAGAGGATAGGGCCAAATTAGCAGAGTTCTACCTCCATAATCTGGCCCTGCCTAATGTAGTTTCATGGGATCCCAATACGGCCTTGGGAGATATGCAATTAATGGCATTTGCCTCATGGCTAAACCATGAGGACAAAAGAGCAACAGAAGCCAAAGCAATCATGAACTGAGAGCTGAACGAGCCATTTCTCATCAGACCAGAACCGGGGGATCCAGTTGCACTAATCTCGGCACACCAACATTTGTCCACTGACTCTCAAGCTTCATTAAGATATATGGATCAACAGGCCCAAGCCATAGCTCATTTTGAGGACATGGAGAGACTGTTAGAAGACAACGCTGTCCAAGCATGCACACGCAGATGGAATACATTGGCACACAGTCTGAAAATTCGTGAGTACCATACCCCAACTCGGATGAGGGAAGCTCTGGTACGGGTAGCCCTCTATAAGAAATCCATGCAAAACCTCCAGGCCAGCTGGATAGGCCTTAAACTCAGCCCACCACTGCTGCTAGGATTGATGGAAGGCAGCACAGAGACAGATGATAATGAACAATGGGAAGAGGTAAACAGAAGGGCTGGGTTTCATATCAGCAAGGAGGACACTACTACAGAGGCTTGGGATGTAAAGGTAGCAGTAAAGGCAATGAAGGATGAAGAGTTGGACTAGTTGCTCAAGGATGAGCAAATATTTTAGCTGGGGGGTGATGATGAGCCCCAATTTTTGGTAACAATTTGGGCTCATTTGGCCTACTTACCTTGCTCAACCCTTCATTTTTTATCATTTATGCATCATTTCTTAGTATATTCGTGTTATTTGTAGGAAGAAGGGCAGTCATTATGCCTATGTGGCTAATACATGATGATTTCATGTTTTTTGACATTAAATGGAGCAAAGACCACGCAAATGAGGACAAGGAGACAACCAAGGTGGCATTGCGGGTTTATAGGGAGGTTGTCCACAGCCTTGAATGACCTTCCTCGTGATCTCCACCCCAACTCCGAGCTCCAACAGCTATCACCACCGAGATAGAAGGCAGCCAACGGATTCTACAAGAACAGCAGTTTACTTTTAGTTGGACAGCCAAGCCCCACTAATTGAGGAGGCCAGCTTGGCCCTCATCATGTATAAATATTGAGGCTGTAGCCTTCGATAAAGACTCTTGAACCTTTGTTGTAGATTTTGAATCACGAGCTGTAGCTCTGTTTTTGCTCTTTGTAAGCCAATTTTGGCATGTTGTTAGACTCATGATTATGATCTTTTAATAAAAGGCAGGCAGATTTGGATTCAATTCTGAGTTCTTAGAGGAGCTATAGCTCTTAGGTTAGGGCCCAACCTGAGAGCAATAGACCTCCTTTTCTTTGTATTGTTACTTGTCTTTCTTTTATCATTGCATTTCTTTCCTTTACATGCACTTGGAAAACACAGTTTTCTAAGTTGACTGTTTCGGTTTGGTTATGTAGGTTAGTTTCATGAATGCAGTTGTTTCAGTAGTTCAGAATTAGCGTAGGGAGATTGAAGTTATGTTGAATTCAAAAAAAGGTTGAATGCATGCTCACTTTCACCTCTGTTTGGGGACCGGAAGTGTAGACCGTGCCAACTGCCAAAAACACTGTTTTAACATATGCATGCAAGTATTGATGTAATGTTTTCGGTTGAAGAATTGTCCATATGATTATATCTTGAGTAATGACTCTTTGGTTCAGCATCATGCACGGTTCCCCTTCAACTACATTGTTGTTCTTTGATTCCTAATAAAACAGTTAGAATAGGTTGGTGAACTTTTGTTTACATGCAAGATAAGGGTGATTTGTTTCATTTACACTGCGCAGCACCACTTCATCGTGTTCTTATCCTTCTAAACCGTGCCTAAGCCACCTACTCATCCTCTGTTCAGCTCATTTGCCTTCCAACCCTTCTACTGTCCACGTGCTCAATCTTTTTGACCTTCCACTACTACTACCCTCCTCTAGACCAACCAGCTTTACACACACCTTCCCCATCTCATCTCTCTGTCCATAGGCCATCATAAGCTCCTCTGTCATCTTACCTATCCACCCATACAGCTCCTTCACTCCTCCATCACCCAAAACTCCAACTGCAGAACATCCTGTAGAAGTTAGCAGACTTCCTGTAGAAATCCCGAGCTTCCTGTAGGATCCCCTGCAGACATCCTGTAGAAACCTGCAAACACGGTTGCCAAGCACCTAAACGTTGTGAACTTCTGTGGAATGATGTGAAGGATCCCCTGGAACCTCTCAGAGTCCTCCTGACCTTTCCCAAGCCTTCCTCCCCTTTGAACTACCCCTGCACAGTCAAGACCCAGTAAGAAGCACAATCATAATGACTCCACCCACTTGAGCAAAAATACAAAAACGTGTTCTCTTCAATGGAAGTAGTTTAAATGCATGCATCTCATCTCACTAGAAGTAATGGCATCATTTCTGGAAGTTGCATTCCCACCATTGCATCATAAGGATTAAGCTAGTCAGATTAGGGTTTACTAGGGTTTCCATGTTTGGTTGGCTTTCAGTTCATTCTTGCAAAATAGGTTAATTTCCTTTGAGATAGCCTTCGTTCGTCATTTAGAAAGCTTCTTCTGAGAACATATAGAAGTTGGCTTGAGCCCTAGCGGACTTGTGCTAGTTGACCAAGTGACAGCTGCGACAAGAGCTAGTACTTGTGCATATAGCACCGTCGCTTCCAAGTTTGTTACGAACTACCGGGTTGATAAAATTAGAGAAGGAAGCTCCAAGAGTTGTAGCATTATTGCTACAATACTGGAGCCCACCACATTTGCAAAAAGAATGCCTTGCAGGAGCCCAGTGGAAGATTTGACCACTCTAATACAGTCCTTACACTATCACCAAGGTTGTGGGTGACAATTCCTTCGATCTAAAGATTCCCCTATTCCTGGGCATGCACCCACTATTCAATGTGGACCACCTTCGGCCATACTTTCCACCATTACTAGACACATCATACATTGGAGAACAACTAACACCAACAGATCTCAACCCAGACTGCATAGAACATGCCACAACTTAATGTATTATGGACACACATTTCAAAACCACTTTCCAATAGAAGATCCAACTGTATCAGGTTGTTAAATCTGGCCAACTATTACACCAAGGCAAGTGGCTCATCGGGGACTAAGTTCAACAAAAGTTTCCCCACCTCATGGAGGCACTCAATGCAATAGGGACCATTGCTTCCTAAGAAGGGAGGACTAATCAAAGTGGATATTTGTGGCCACCCACCTTTTCTACTTGGACCCCCACTTTTGTTCCTTTCAATTTCCTTAATTATAACATAGCTTACTATTTTTGGAGGTTTTTCAGGTCTTAAACTTCTAGAACCGTTTTGAGGGCCTAAAAGACGTTTTTTTGGAAAACGGAGAGGCAAAAAAAGTGTAAGCCCCATTTGGCCATCTATTTTGGCCTCCTCTTGGATATCTTCAAAAATAGGTATTATTATAGCCAAACAGAGATCGTTACCAAAGCTACGACCCTGGGAAGTTGACATTCTAGCTAACCCCAACAGGCCCCACAAGCTTTTGGTGCTTCATCTCCTAGGGTTAGGTTTTCAAATTTTTAGGATTTCCCATTGTTTCTTAATGATAAAAAGGTCTCTGATCCTCATTGTAATATAGTTCAGAAGGCATGTAGCCACCACATCTCTTCTTAGAGATAAGTTACCATCGCTTGAGCCAGTATATTTCCATTCTGTATGTAAACATATTTCAGTACTTTTTATTAATGAATTGAAGTTTTGTTTTCATTGTATCTCTATGGTTCTGTTTATATCTTTATTTCATTTCATTCCTTATTAAATACAATTATAATACATAAAATTCCTACCTAAGATTAACATCATTGCGGCTAAAAACCTTTTGAATGAGGAGTATTGAAGGGTGGGAATTAAAGGGGGAGAGGGCTCAGTGATTAGAACCCTAGCTAGCGGAATCATCTTTTTCTTGTTTCCTTTCCCTGTATCTTGCACTGCTTCAAAGGCCTACTTGACATTTTTTTCATGTCATTAGATGCTATTGTCGAATGTGGTATTGTGATTATCCTGGAACATACTCTATTGTTGCCATATTTTGGACCGTGTGTTTGGCTTTGTTCGTGGCTCAGCTCTGTGTGTGGTTCCACTTTTTTTGTGGCTTGGCTCAGCTCTGTTTGTCACTCAGCTATTTTTATGGCTCATGCGCTTTGCTTACTAAGGTTTATTATGCTCTCATCTGCAGTTTTTGACATCGTCTAGCCGGATATGTCACAACGGTTTTCCCTTGGCTCGTGGGTGGTGGTATCTTGTCGTCGCTTTCTTAACATGTTGTCATTTTTTTTCTGTGAACCATTCCATTTTTGGGTTGGTTTTGTGGATGTTTCTTTGATGCTTATCATTGATGTTTTTTTTACCCAAGTTTTATATGTAACCCTATGGTTTTGTATGTGAGCCTTATGCTCAGTTTTCTGCTAATAATTGTTCTCGATCCAATATGTTTTTTTTTTTTTTGGGGATCTGGTCGGATCCCTAGTAATGTGCATTTTCTAAAGTGTATCTGAAAAATGTAATTTTGTTTATTCTGCATGAATAAAGTTACGGTTTTTTTCCTCGTAAAAAAAGGATTAACATCATCGCAAAGTTATTCCAAATGCAACTGCCCTAAAATACATTGGATTTTTCTTTACTTCACTATTCAAAAATATTAGCTATAAAATATACATGAAAGTTTGAATTTGAAGTATTTAGGAGCATATATATATCCACTTATATATATCTCAAACAAATATATATATATATATACAAGTAACTATACAAGTACAATTTGAAGTGGAATTTTGATAATCTAAATCAAATTAAATCTTTATTAAAGAATGATAAGTATATCATTCCCTTTTATCCTCATTAACATGAAAATTAATTTCAAGGAAGGGTCAATAAATATCTTCCCTAAGGTGCATCCTCAACATGAATATTATGATTCAGGAATGGTTAGCTAACCCATTTAAGGTCTCCCACTCAATGGGAATAATATATCTTAGGAAGGATCGGAAAAAATTTCCCTTGGATCCACAATGCCCTGCCTCTCTACAATTACTGAGCTTAAAGAAGGGAAATTAACCTTCCTCTAGGCTACCTCATGACATGAATACTATACTTCAATAAGGACCAATTGACACTTCCCTAGGAACATCTATGGCATAAATACTATGTTCAATGAAGGATCAACCCATCCTTCCCTATGATACCCCTCAACAAGAGAACTATGCTCAAGAAAGAGTTAACATTTCCATAGGATCCCCCTTTATCAATATAATAAGCTAGTGAAATAGTCAAATTTTCATTCCATAAGCTCTCCTTCAATGAGAATTCTAAGCTAGAGGATGGGTCAATCAACCCATTCTTGGTCTCCAAATTAAAGCATCAATTGACCCTTTATGTTAAGAATAAAACCCATTCGTAACCCCTACATATTGATTTATTACATTTCTAGTGTTATATTAGTAGGTCATCCATAACCTTTCATTATACATTTTCAATATAGTTGTACCCTTTGTCTCCTATATGTATACCAAGGTACCTAGTCTTAGGATCATCTCACCTTATCTTTTGTATTGAATTCAATGTAAAGGGGGTTTCTCCCATGAAATTGATTGAATTCATTAACTTTTTCTCATTTTTAAGGCACATGGATTGTTACATTTGGTATCAGATCCTTTGATCCTAGGGTTTTTCTCCTTTAATAAATACATTATGAATAATTATATGGATTGAATTAAGGAAGAGATACATAAATTCATCAAGGAAGAAAGATAAAAAAAATTGTGAATTCCATGGGGAATATTCTATCAGAGAGGCTTCCTAAAAGGGATATGGAGATCCAAGGAAATAATTACAATAAGGTGAATAGTTGAGTTGGGACTCAATCACATAAGGGAAGTATTTTATCATGATATGAAAGCACAAATATTGATACAAGAATCATGAGCATTCAACACTCTAGGATTTGCAACATCAAAGGTTCAACTTAGCATCAATAAACTAATTCATTCAAAAGTTCAACATGAGTAAGTTTGATGCCAAAGGTCCTATAACATAGATATTCTAGATGGAGAAATAGTTTTATCTATGTCATGTTTCGGCCTTACAAAAGGTATTCATCGCATCATTTAATTTAGAACAAGATCAATTTGTATCATATTAATGGCTTTGTGAAAATAAAAAGGATTCCAATGTATCTTAGCCCATTTTTACGAATGAATTGATAACACAATATGGGGATATTAGAGCAATGCATACTTTACTAAAATGATAAATCTTAGGAAAAGAGTTCTAATTATACAAAACATTCAACAATTCTAGAAGTCGATTCTTAGGGTAAAGAATAATCTAGAGGATAATTTGTTAGACCTGTTTATGGGAACTTGAAAGGGAATCATCCAACATGAGGTGCATCTCTTTGAACCTAAACACTTTAAGCATGATTTCAATCTAGCATGGAAAGTTGAAAGTAAAAATATGGATACTTGAAGAGTGGTCACTAACAACTATAGAGAATATCATTTTCCCTCGTCTAGCCTCACTCAACCAACATGGTTGACACCTTTGCAAATGTATGAAAGAAGAGAAAAGGGACAATGCAGTTTCAACAACTAGTACAATAAGGGGCATAAAAGTGGTGAGAATAAATTATTCTACATAGACTATGAAGGAGGAGGAGATCAAGAATTGGAATTGTTACAAGATCTAGCCATAGAAGAGACTACTCCAATAATATTTTAGCATGCATTGGTTGGCATCATCACTCCACAAACCCTCAAGATAGAAAGCTATATCAAAAAGAACAAAATAATAGAATTGATTGATTTATGTAGTACCCATAACTTCATTCATTACAAATTAGCAAAAATTCTCAATTGTTTTGTATTTCCAACACCTAAATTTCAAGTGATGGTTGTACCATTAAAATTTTATAGAAGTTTCAAAGTATTAAAATTAATATGGGTGATTATTAATTAGATAGTCCCATGATTGTAATCCAAATGGCTGGTGCTAAGGTTGTATTAGGGGCCCAATGGTTACAATCATTAGGAAAAGTGGCCCTTAATTTTTAATATATTTTCATGAGGTTTTCATCATAAGGAAAGGAAATTGAGATTAGAGGCATCCAAGGGAAAACCTATAAATTGATAATATATAACAACATGAAAAAGTTACTCAAAAATGGACACCATGGTGTAATTGCACAATTGTGCTTACTTGATGTTCAAACATCTATATCCTCTACTCCAATGGATCTCCAAAAATTTATCCAAAATAATTCTAATGTATTTGGAGAGATTCATTAGGCCATTCTACTTGCTCAATATCATGACCATGTTACTCATTTGCAACTTGAATTTGTACCACCTGACATTAGGCTTTACAAATATCAATATGCACAAAAGTGTGAGACTAAGCATATGGTTCAAGAAATGATAGAGGTTGACATCATTAAACCTAGCCAAATTTCTTTCTATTTACTAGTGGTATAGTTCATGGAATTAGAAAAATTGCATCAAGTGGTTGTCTTTACTAAGTCGGATCACCATTCAATATATCATTGGATCATAATGAGGCAATATGCATTCCCAAAACAACCTTCAAAACACATGAAGGTCATTATGGTTTTCGGTTATGCCATTTGGAATTACTAATGAACCTTCAACATTTCAAAGCTTAATGGATTTGATTTTCAAACCTTTCCTTATAAATTTTTTGTTACTATTTTTTGATTATATACTAATATATATAAATATTGGGAATAGCATGTACAATATGTTGGCAGGTCTTAAAACTATTGGAATAGTAACAATGATGTGTGAATCCTTCCAAGTGTGTATTTGGGGTTCAAAAGGTGGAATAATTGGGTCATATTATATCTCATGAATGTGCCAAAGTGGACCCTACCAAAATTAAAGATTTGATGGAATGGCCAATCCCCAAAACCTTGAAACTTAGAGGATTATTAGGATTGACAAACTATTATTGCAATTTTGTCAATAACTATGGTCAAATAGCAGCACTTATAATAACATTATTAAAGAAGGGAAAATTTCTTTAAACTCAATAGGCAACCAAATGCTTTAAAAAACGTAAGTAGGTTATGTGTACAACTTTTATCATGGCCACACTTGACTTCACAAAAACCTTTGTTTTCGAGTGTGATGCCTTAGACCATACCATTGGTGCATTTTTTATGCAAGAAAAAAGGTCCCTTTCCTTTTAAACCAGTGAAAATAAAGGAGAAAACTTGATCAAACCCATTTATGAAAATATAAATCTTGGCCATACTACATGGAATTAAAAACGACATCCTTAGCTAATAGGGATACTTTTCAAAGTAAAAACAGATCATGATAGTTTGAAGTGATTCTCAGAGCAACAATTATTTTCAAAAGAGAAACAAAAATAGGTTACAAAGATGTTGGGTTATGAATTTGAAATTATCTACAAAAAAGGAAATCGTAATATGGTGGTAGATACACTTTAAAGGAAAGAAGAAGAAACAAAGGGTTTATTATATGTTATTTATATTCTCAGTCGGATTGGATGGAAGAACCAAGGACACAATGTAAGAAATATCAAAAGGTATAAAAGATCATTCAAAAACTACAAGAGAACCCAAGTGCATTGGATAAATTTGTATTGAAAAATGAATGTTTGTGGTATCAAGATTGTTAATATTTATGTTAGAATTTTCAACTCAAACAAAAGGTCCTTTTGGAATTGTACACTTCTCCTCTATGAGGACATTCAAGGTTCTTGAAAACTTCCATAGTATCAAGAAGGATTTTTTATGGGAAGGTATTAAAACTAATGTTCAAAAGCTTGTGGTTGAATCTATGGTATGCCACTAGAATAAGGTAAAGACAATAAAAATCCCAAGTCTCTTACAACCATTAGCTATAACAAGTCAAATTTTGGAAGAAGTTTCAATGGATTTCATTATAGGTTTACCCAAATATGAAGGGAAGAACGTCATTATGGTAGTATTAAATTGACTAAAAAGGTATTCCCAATTTTGTCATCTTTCTTGTCCTTTTAAAGAAAGTAGAGTGGAAACAAAATTCATGGAAATAGTCTGAGAGCTACATAGAATATTGAAGGTTATTTAGTGACAGAGCTCCAATTTTCACTGGAATGTTTAAACTAAATTATTTTCTTGTTTGGGTATTCAATTGGCTCACAACTCATCTTACCATCTTCAATATGATGTGAAAATTAAGATTGTCAATAAATGTTTAGAAGGATATCCTCATTGCTTCAGATCTAATAAACAAGCATAATGGGTCAATTGGTTTCCCTTCGAATAATTATGATACAACACATCCTTCCATAGTTCAAAATTTTCCCCATTTATGTCAATTTATATATATCATCCTCCTTCCTTCTTATCACCCTTGAAAAGGATTGCAAAGTTTCTAGCAATGTTGGACTACGTATGATACCAACAAGAGGTTCTCAAAATATTGAAGGAAAACTTGGTTGTAGCACAATATAGGATGTAACAACAAGAAGATAAACATTGCAGTGAGAGGGGACATGAAGTGGAGGATAGGGTATTTTTAAGGCTACAACCATCTAAACATATGTCCCTCAAGTAGAAAAAGAAGGATAACAAATTAGCATCAAGTTATTATGGCCCCAGTAAGGTGTCATAGGATTGGAAGTATGGCTTGCAAATTGGATTTTCCTCCATATTCACATGTACATCCATTCTTCCATGTGTCTTATTTAAAGAAGGTAATTTCTAACAAGAACACAGTCCAAATTATTTTACCATAAATTAATGAATAAGGGGAAAACATATTAGAACCAAAAACAATCCTTGAAAGAAAGATTAATCAACTATAAAATTGAAGAATTATTCATTACCTTATCAAATGGAAGCATTGAGGTGTTATATATTTTCAATGGAAACTCAATTGACTAGAATTCAATTGGTTGACTAGCTGGTTGGATAGATCAACTAGGAATGATCCTAAATAGTATAATTAGGGAGAGTTGACTAGGTGAAGAATTGACTAGATGGTTTAATCAATTTGATGGTTAAATGGCTAATTCAAATACAAAATGATGGTCAATTCAAAGACAATAACTATAGTATAGTAGTCGATGATAGTTGAAATTCAAGTAAATAAATCAAGAGAAATTGCGGTTGGGTGTGAACATAGTCAACCAATAGTAGTGGTCAAAGGGAAATTGACTACAGTCAAATTGTATAAAAAATGGTTAGGAATATCAATATTTTAAGGATATTTGCCTATAGGATTCATTTAATTTTAACTAATTTAAGAGCTAGGAATTAGGGTCTTATATGCCTATAAATATAGCATGATGTAAGGTGATGAAGAGTGATGTAGAGCACTGAGAAACTCATACTCAATAGAAATTGGGTGATGTCTAAGTGCATTAGCCTTAGGTGTGGACCAAGGTCAACATTCATCATAATATGGCTAAATATTTGGTAAAGAATATAAAATCAATTCTCAACGGTTGGTTGATTTCCCCATTAACAAATTCCAAGATAAAATATTTATGTATTGTGTGAATATTTATGGTGTTTATTTTATATTCTTTAAATTATCTCATGTGCATTTAAAGGTTTATGTTAATTGAGCTTCTATAGTAGTTTATATGTCTAGTGGACTTAGTAGTTTATATGTCTAGCAGACTCTATAACTGGATGTAAAGAGTGTTCATATCATTAAATATCATTAAAGATCATGTAGTATTTCCATAATTTCATATCAAACTTGTAAATATAGTGCTTGACATCCAAAATATAGTATCAAATAATGTTTTGGCTATACGGGGATGAATATACCATCAAAGGTTATGGATCTTAGAACTATATATGTTCAAGAAAGACATCCTTGATTATATCTAAGATAATCCTACATAAGTGGGAGTATTAATATTGAACTTTGGTCAAAGAAGGATGACTATCTTTATGGGAATTAAGATCAAGAATTTTAATCCTAGAATTATGGGTTCTAGAAGCTTAAAATGGAAGCTCTCCTTGTGAATTGATAATTTTTCAAATTAGAACACCTCTCACTAGCATGTTGATGGAGGGTTGGGAGAAACTCAAAAGAAAAGAAAGGAATGCAAATTATGGGAAAAGTTGAGGAACATGTACCATTCAAATTCCCTAGTTAATAAGTTGTTTCTGCAAAAGAAGCTTTATATTCTAAGGATGGGAGAGGGTGATTTGGTCATAAAATGACTGAATGAATTCAATATTGTGATTAATTAAATATTAAGTGTGAATATGTATATAACAGAGGAGAAATATATCAATATCGTATGCTCTTTTCTAGATTCATGAGATAGTCTAGTCATGGAGATTGGGAGTAATAAGACCCCATTGGTGCTTGTTGATGTGATGGTGTCTTTGTTTTCGAAGGATATGACATGAAAGAACATGGAATGATTAACCAAGGACACATTTTCGATGAGAGGTCGGTAAATTCTCTAAAGGGAGATCTAGCTTCAAGGGAATATCTAAGTATCGTAGTTAATAAAAAAGAAGAAGTTGCAAATGCAGTGAAACAAGGAATTACAAAAGAGGTTGCAATTTGAAGGTTGTTAAGTAGAGAAAGGAGTACAATGAATAGTCTATTGAAGGAATAAATTGTTTAAATGAAGCAGGGGATGTGTACTCAGCATCGACAATTACATAATTAGATCATGAGGCATGGTTGATTGACTTGGGAGAATCTTATCATGTGACACCCCACAAGGAGTGGTTTTGAAATTATGGAGAATATGATGGAGGGGATGTCTATCTCATCAATAGCACGATAACTAGGATATTAATTAAGATTGAGTTCAACTAATTCTCAAGGATGGATTCAATAGAACATTTCAAGGTGTGTTATCTATTCTAGGTATGGCAAGAAGCCTAATATTTATCAATTTATGGGTGATGTAAGGGTGTATATTGTATTCAAGAAGGGCCTAATGGGCATCCTTTAGAACATTCCTCTCCATCACTGTTATGAAAATACTAAGCCTATGAGAGAAGATAGAGTGGAAATTTTTGGATATTTGGCTTGAGGCCAACAACCACTAGTCTAATGATTTGGCCTTCCATAACATTGAAATTGTAGAAAACTTCCCTTTACCCAAAAATTGTTTCAATGCTTAAACAAGGAGGTTAGTGGTAAGTATGCCCAAGGAGATCTAAAAGCCTTCAAAAATATAGCTCATGATACAAATCAGGTGGGAGTATTAACCTTCCCACAATGGATTCCTTCTCACATTGTTAAAGTGGTTGATGCATCTCCTTTAGACTTCATACCAAGCACTCTCAATTCCATTCTAATTAAACATTTCTAAAAAAATTACTAGAACCAAGGATTTATTTGATTATATCTAACTATTGAGATTATGAGTGGTATATCTCCCTTTGATTTCAATACCTCTACATAGGGAGACTTTAGAGCAAAAAACCTTCAAAAGAAGAGAAAATGTATATGGAAAAAATTGGAGTTAAATAATGTCTTTCTCAATTATGCAAGAAAACTCAATGAAATTTTGGTTCCCAAGAAAGAAAATGAGAGTAGAATTGCTCAAATCCTAGATTGGGGAAACTTTTGGTACCCTTATTGGATATATCTTATGAAGTGTGGTATTTTGAAAGTTAGATGTTCTAGACTTTTTTAATTGAATGAGAATTTCTAGAGAATTGGTAACCTCAATCAGATGGGTTGCCACTATTACACCAAATACAACTATTTTATAAATGTCAAAAATGGGCCAGCTACAATATGTATCCAAAGACTTGAACCCATGTAGTTAGGGAAATCAATTGTTCATGAAACCACTCAAGCTAAAATCCTTTGATTGGATACTCTAGACTTTTCAAACATCGAAGGTGTTGATTTTTTTTAGTGCCTTCCATACTGATAATTATCTTTGATGATTATGATATTAATATTATTAACTTCATTAATAATTATGATTACTAATTATTATTAATAACTTAATGGGTTCTTATCCATTATGAGCTCAATAGGTTAATAAAAATAATAATTATTATCTTCGTCTTTATTGTTATTATTATTAAATAGATTGATTGTTAGTTTTAATCATGTAATTAATACTAATAATATTAATAATTAATAATAATGATAATTTTAATTTTCATTATCAACTTTAATATAATAAACATTATCATAAAAAATTATGATAATTTACTAATTCTCCTAGCATAAAAATAAATTATTAAAATGGTCAGGTTTTTCATTCATTTATTTCCTTCTATTCCATATTTATCTCTTGCATTTCATGCTCTTATTTGTAGGTATTGTCCTGATGATGATTCTTGTTATAGACTCAAAATGTCGACTCATAAATGGCTACTGTGGGATTAGTTCTAAGCACTAAACAATCGCAAGATGCCCTCCACATAAATCTTCAAACGATTATGATATTTTCACATTCTTATTTATCAATTCCATCATTCAATAATTACACATAAGACATCAACCATATAGAAAATAAGAGAGTAAGATCATAAAGAGATAGCCACACAAAGAACATAAATTTTTACCTTGGGGAAACTCAAGGTTGGAAAAAACACATCCAACCTTTTCCTTAGAGAATCAATGCAACAAGAGATACATCAAATTTTACTCACTAGTAAGATGACCAACCGCCAAATTCCAAGTTAATCCTCCACAAAACTGACCAAATAAGTTCTGCAACAAGGTCAAGAAACATCCTCCAGGTCTTCCACATAAATCACACCATACCACAAAGACACGTCCTCCATCTCAACCTCCAAACTCATATTGTATTGTAAATATATGCCATAGAGAACAAAGTCACAAGAGGGTTGATGTCTGACCTCTTTTCACAGCCTTAGAGTTCATAGTGTTGATGCATCATATTTTCACACAAGACAACAAACCCTCCTCATTGTTCTACAAAATTATTCCACAAAAAATGTGCCTCAAACCTATGCAATATGTCACAAAAAAAATTCATTGTTCATAGATAAATATGTGCCTTAGACCCCCATGGTTCCACAAAGTAATAATGAGTGATCTGAATCTATGTTTTGGAGGAGATCGAAAAGGGTCTATTTATAGTGATTCATCCATGGGAAGGGACGTGTCTCTTGGGCAAGTCAACTTGATCTTGGAGGGGCTGACTTGGTCACTTGTGGAGGTAAAATAAATTTCAAAATTTTATTTTTCCCGCTCTTGATGAGCCTACAATATTTCTCTTTTGAACACAAAATAAATAATAATTTTTATTTTTCTTGCAAGCATGAATAACATGCTTTATATAATTTTATTTTGCAAATACAATTTACATTTTTCATCATTACATGTAAAAATGATACATTATGAATATTGGCCATAGCTACAAAAATTTAGCACTCCCTCTTAGCTAGGGACGTATTCATAAATACTATATTAATGTTCTCTACATACATGATCTCTCTAAGAAAAGGTATAATTCATCGATAGCATCATCATCTAGGTCAAACACTCTTGACCTACATTAACATTATCTTATCATCATCATCATCAGTTGCATCAGTATCTGCCATTAACATCCACTAGTGGCCATATACAGGGTGGTACCAAACCCAAGGCTTACCATCAACATACTAGGACTCACTCCTCCAGAGTGATCAATTCTAAAGGCTAAAACTCAAACCTCCTTGGAAGTCCTAGCAGGTACTCACTCAACCCTCCTAGGGAGTACTCGCTCAACACTTATGGGGAGTACTCACTCAACCCTCCTGGAGAGCACTTCCTCACCCCTCTTAGGGAGTATTAAAAGGCACTCACTCAACCCTCCTAGGGAGTATTCGCTCAACACTTATGGGGAGTACTCACTCAACCCTCCTGGGGAGCACTTCCTCACCCCTCTTGGGGAGCACTCTGGGCCAAGACCTCACTCAACCCTTCCTGGTTGGTGATCGGGTCTAGATGTTTAAGGACCTCACTACACCCTTCCATAGTGTTTTTCAGGTCTATGACCTGACTACACTCTTCCCTGGTGTGTGATCAGTTCTAAATGTTGAAGGACCTCAATATACCCTTCACTAGTGTGTGATCGGATCCAAATGTTGAAGGACCTCACTACACCCTTTCCTGGTGTGTGATTGGCTCCTGATGCTAATATACCTCATTCAACCCTCCCCCATGGAGTGATTGGGTCTAGATCTTACTCAACCCTTCATGTGGGTAATCGGGTCTCTTCACCGAGAGGAACTCACTCAACCTTATCTGGTGAGCACTTTGGGCCTCTCAAACCATTCTCCCTATTGGGAGAATGCCCATCCATGCTAGTATCAAATCAACACTCCCTCTCAACAAGAGGGGTAAACTCCAAAATATCCAACTTGTCTCTGAAGTACACGAACTTCTTTTCTAGGCAACAACTTTATCATAACATCAATGGTCTTCTCATTAGTGGAGATATATTTGAGCTTCATTTCTCTCCTCGGTACCATGTCATGAATGTAGTGGTACTAGGTCTGAAGGTGCCTTGGCCTATCATCAAATTGTCATCTACACTTGATCAAAACAATCCTACAAGTTGCAGCCATACTGCTTCATAAATTTTCTTTCGCGCCACAACATACTCAGACTCTAAGTGCAATAGATGTCTTCTTCCTGCTCATCCACAAGATCAGAGCCCAAATAAAGAAACTCTCACTATTTTCAGCACTCCTTACCCAATGTGAATCCTTGTAGCTACACTTCTATGTTTGAGAGATCCGAAGATTCCATGAACACACGTTGAGCTACATTCCTTGGCTAAACTATAAATTGATCTGATTCCTTCACTTGATCCCTCATCTTGATTACATTGGATACCCCAACTGGTTATTATTTTGAAGTAGATCCTTCCATAGTAATCATGATTTTCTCCCTTTTTCACTAATGTTATTAGTTATCAAGTCAATATTCATCATCTTGAATTCTAATATCAAATCCTTCTGAAGCCAGAAATGAGGGTTCCTAGAGAAGTCTTGACTTCTCCATCTAGGAAAAATATTTAGGTCAATGCAGTTGCTTTCATCAGATAACAAATCCTATAGGATCAACCTTGATACATTAATCCAAGTGCATCAATTATGAGGAGCCTCTACAAAGCCTTCCTTTTGTAGCATGATACATCTTCATATACCTCACAAGCTTGAGGTAGTTCTTACATATACTTCTTCTTTCATCAAATAATATGATCTCTGCATCCATTAAATGTAATAACAAAAATCATAAATAAACTCTTAATAGAAGTGTACCCGATAAGACGTCCCTTAATATTATTCTCCCTCTTACTAAGGTAATCCTTTGCTTCATACCATCCAATCATACTTTGCCTTGGAAATCATCATTAACTTCTTTTCATCATAGATCGAGGAATTCTTCCATCTTATTAACATGTCTGCTCCCTTTGAATCCAGATCTCATCTCTCATCACAAATCCCTACTTTTGGGAGAGTCCTCTTGCCATATATTTGATTTTTTCTTCCATCTTCTACCAAAGCTTTGGCAGCCTTTATTACATACCTACAATCCTCACTAGGAGACCAAGGAAGAAAAATCACAACCAAGCAAAGAAATTAAAATAAAAAGAGATTTAAAAATAGTATTAACAATAAAATAAGAAGATATAAAATACTTATCTTTTGAAAATAATGGCATCTCCCTCTTCATCTCTAAACTTCTTGTATCCATCTACAACTCTATCAGCTTAATCCACATCACCATGATGTCATTCCTTCCTTGTAAGATCTAGGGTTTCTACTTTCAGTGGAAACATCCAATCCTAGGTTTTGTACATAAACCCTATGGTTTTCTTGATTCTTTCTATCGTTTTACAAATCCTAGATATCAAATGTCAAAACCCTAGATTTAATTTACACATGATTAGTTAGATCAACTTCTTCAAGTACCCAAATATTTGCATCAGTAGTATGACATCAATTTTTCAAGAGGTTCAGATCTTAGCAACAATAAATCTAATATCCTTTGCCTGCTATATTTGCATGCGACTTGTATTTTCTTCCACTGAAGTGGACTTTAGTGATACCTTCTTTCTGAAGACTGAGCATCCATAGATCATTACTATATGACACATCTTGCTAATGTAATGCAACATTTTTCAAAAATATCATACTTCAACCTTTCAATATAAAGGTCACATGATTCCCTTTATATGTTATGACATACTTCTTGAAACATGACTCGACATCTTGATAGAACTAATATTAAATTTGTAACAAACAATGTCTTTATTTTTTGTTTATAATACATTAGCTTCAAAAATGTCTGACAATACTTATGTATGTAGATCATGAGTGAGTTGCATCACATGAATCCTTTCGACATAATAGGCTTTTATGGTCCCTTAATGTATTTTTCAAACTTCGGGGAGCTAAGAATTAATCTTACTTCCATTGATCTGGAAATCACTAGTTTCAAGGGAGAATATTGATGCAAATCTTAACACATACTTATATTATGTCATAGATGACAAGCCTGGGAATTTTTCCAAAAGAAAATGACTTCAAGCGAGTAAGCTAAAAAAAAATTGCAAACATACCTTATGCTTATAGATTTTCTACCTTTGACTGCTCTTTTCATAGGCTCGGCTTCAAGGTATCGATTGAGCTATAAGTATACAGACTTCTTCAAACTTGTTGAAGCTTCTAAACCTTGGAACAGAGGATCATATTTAGTTCACTCTTTGTGACATCTTATCAAGGTGTAGCAAAAAACAAAAGTAGTTTGATTTCTTCTTTCATAATGATGAAGACAAGGGGTTGCTTCATCCTTTCAAGGATATTGACATTTCAAGAGGTAAAAACTACCTTTTCAACACCTTGAATGGGGCATGGGACATATTCTCATATTCATTTTCTTTTACATTTATTAAATCAATTTAGTTTCTAAATTTGAGGCTTCTTATATTTCTTAGATCATTTTGAGACCTATTTATAATTTTCGAAGATAGCTTACTACCTTTGGTAGCCTTCTTGAATATGAAACATAGAAATTTCACAACATAAACAGATCCCCTTTAAAATATTAACTTGGATGGTTTGAGAATATTTTGTCCTATAAGACTTTTCACTACTTACAAAGCATATTAATGTATTCCATAGAGATTCAGATCTGATGGACAGAGGTAGGACATAGACTTCTGATTTTTATGCCTTCTTCAATACTTTTGAGGTCAAGTTTTGGATCTTCTGAAGATTTGTGTCCTATAAGACAAACCTTGGCTAAGGCTTGGTTTGAGATTAGATTTATATCTCATGATACAATAATGGACCTTCGGCCAATTAACATATCTTTCACCTACCGGTCCATAAGTTAACTTGTCTTCATATGAGATAGGCCTAGATTGAAACAAAAGATGACTCTGATCTAGGGTTGCTCTTCAACCATATCTCTAATACCATGTTGATTTTTTTTCAAGTGTATTCCATACTAATAATTATCTTTGATGATTATGATCTTTTCACATTCTTATTTATTAATTCCATCATTCAATGATTACAAAGAAGATATCAACCATATAAAAAATAATATGGTAAGACCATAAAGAGACATTCACACAAAGAACACAATGTTTTACCCTGGGAAAACCCATAATGGGGAAAAATCCAACCAACATTTTCAATAGAGAATCAATGTAACAAGAGATATATCAAAATAAACGCATCAACAATATGACCAACCACTAAGGACCAATTCAAACCTTCACAAAAATGACCAAAGAAGTTTTGAAACAAGGTCAAGAAACATCCTCGAGGTCTATCACAGACCTCCCACCATACAACATAGTTATACCAAAGATACATGCCCTCCATATCAACCTCAAAATTCACACTATATTGTAGATATATTCCACAAAGAATAAAGTCACAAGAGGGCTAAATTTTGACCTCTTGTCACAACCTCAAAGTTCAAAATTGTCCACATATTTGATGCCTCAGTTTTGCGCACAAGAAAAAAGGCCCTCCTCACTATTCCACAAAAAGATGCCACAAATATTGTGCCTTAGACATGCACAATATGTCACAGAAATTTCACATTGTTTACAAAGAGATATGTGCCTCACACACGCATGATTCCACGGATTAGTAATGAGTAATTTGAATATGTGTTTTGGAGGAGAGCGAATAGGTTCTATTTATAGTGATTCATCCATGTGAAGGGATGTGTCTCTTGGGCAGGAAGAATTGACCTTGGAGGGGCTGACTTGGTCACTTGTGGAGGTAAAATAGAAATTCAAAAATTCATTTTTCTTGCTCTTGGTGAGCCTACAATATTTCTCTTTTGAATATAAAATAAATAATTATTTTTCTTTTCTTGCAAGCATGAAGAACATGATTTATATAATTTTCTTTTGCAAATATAATTTATATTTTTCATCATTATGTGTAAAAATGATACATTATGAATACCAACCATAGTTACAAAAAATCATCAGGAGGATGCAAAAGAAAAAAAAATCCCCTAATCGAAAATAGTCTCATAGGCCTTATATCTCAAAAAGTGTGATTTGTACTTTGACATCCATTCAACTTTCCATGACTTTACTCATATTTTGGCTTTCCAATATTATATTCCACTTATTATTTGTTATAAATAAGTGTTTAAGGAAATTACAAACTCTTTAGCACTTTTTTATGAAGCATATAACTCTTTTCAATATACTATATACTTGGGGATGGAAAAAATTGTGCTAGGCCTTGACTTTCACAAGGGTATGGAAGAGAAAATTATCATTGAAAAAGTTATATATATCCTCTTCCAGACCCTTAATTATGAATGGGTTCCCGTAAAATATGGGATATTCCATGACTATTGGAATTTGGTAAAATATTTTGTTCATCATGAAGGTTTAGGTTCAAAAGACCCCTCCACTTCCAAATAAACCAACTCCTACTCATCAAATAGAAACTCAAATAGAGCACCTTTATCATATTCCTCAAGAATACATATATACTAGACATCCCTACAAATAAGCCATCTCAAGGGTGGCATGACCCTCCCTCTATAATTTCTCATTAGTGAGATTCGACAATAGTTCCAGGTAATACTTTTTCTCCACCACCTCTCCTCCCATTTCCTATAGTTGAATGTTCATTGAGACCTAGGAAGTAGATCTAGGGAATTATTTGAGGAACAGTCAAAGGGATTTCATATCTATTTTATCTGGGTTCTTAAAACCTAAAAAATCCCCCTCGTCACTATGGGATGCCTATGAGAGGCCCTCTCCATGGATTCCAAGCCTTCAAACCCCCTCTTCCTCAACTAGAGAAATTGACTACGCCTATTTCTCTTGGAGACCACCCCTCATTATATACTTCTAAATACAATTTCAAACCTGATAATGGAGAACAAGAATTTTTTGAAGGAATAAATGAAGGAGGAATTAATCAATTGAATGGAAAAACCCTAAATTAGGTCAACAAGATAGAAATACCTACCTTTCCATAGTTGAGAAACAATCCAATTCAAAATTTAGAAGTATTTGAAAACAAACATTGAATGGGGCCCTTAGAGCATCTACCCTGAAGTGGGGTGAAAATTTATTTTTATAACCTTGACTTGCAAAGTTATGGACAATCCCTAAAAGAAAAATGCATTGAAGTAGTTGATTGAAACACACAATTCATCTGTCATCTACCCTGAAAACTCATGACACATGGAAAAAGAGTAACCCATGGTATCTCAAATATTTTAAAAGGTTATTCCTTTAGTTTCATTACTACCATAGGATGACTTGAAGGGTTATTTATAGATTTTAAGGCTAACCACTTTACACTTTCTAACTCATGGTATTTTTATTCATGTTTGTGAAAATCCTTATTCTTTCTTGAACAGTGGAAAAACCTCACCTACTTTAACCTCCATGAACCTTATTCTAACAGATTGATTTTCTAGGTTTCTTAGCTAAAGGGAGAAATGGTGGTTCTTGGAGGAGTCCTAAATTTATTTCTTGGTGCCCTCTCAAATATCAGATCTAGTGGCACAATTGGATAAATTCTTCATTATGAATTTGAAATAAGCTAAATCATGAGATATTGATCCAACCAAGGTTTCCCCATCCTAGAAAAACATATGATAGCAGAAACCAAAATAACTAAATGTTTAGATCATTTTTTAGTCTAAGAGGATTTCTTAATGGTTTCCCTTAAGATTCATCAATGGGATTTAGCAGATGGAGAATCTAACCATTATATTGTGCTTTACAAATGATCCCTGCTATTGGAAAACCACCAAGCCCCTTTGAAATTGAACCATAAATGCCTCCAAGAAGAGGATTTATTTCAATTATTAAACAACTCCTAGACCCCCTTCAATATTTTTCTCAATTAATCAATGGCCATCCACTTCCTACAAAACCTGAAAAATGTCAAACACTCTTTGACCCAATGGCCTAAAGAGAAAAAGGCAAAATGATGGTGAACATCTTCAAGGAGTGGAAAAGACAGTGGACTCCAAGTTCTTGTCAAAATGTATTGGTGTTTTAATAGAATCCCAAAAGGATGATCTTATTCATCTAGAACCCAAAAGAAAGAAGATCCTCCTAGACAAGGAAAAATAATGCCATGTGAAGAGTAAGGAAATGTGGCTTAAGGTTGGAGATGAACACCAAATTCTTCACCATTTCACCAATTATAGGAAAAACATAAATTCTATTTAGAAAATTGCCAAAGAAGATGATACTTGGGGAAGAACTTTTTAAATATATCCATATAGGGAATTCCTCATTAATGAGATTCCACAATAGTTCTAGGTAATACTTTTCAACCCCTGCCTCTCCTATCATTTCCTATAATTGAATGTTTATTGGGACCTATGAGGTAGGTCTATGGCATGATTTCGGGAAAAAACAAAAGGATTTAATATCTATTTTATCTAGATTTTGAAAACCGAAATTTTTTTACCTCAATTTTGTGGGAGGCCTATGAGAGGCCCTCTCCATGGATTCCAAGCCTTCAAACCCTCCTTACCCTCGACTACAGAAAGTTCCTATGCCTATTTCTCATGGAGACTACCCCTCATCCTAGACTTCTAAATACAATCTGAAACCTCATAATGGAGAACATAAATTTTTTGAAGGACGTAATGAAGTAGGACTTGATCAATTGAATGGAAAAATCCAAGGTAGGTTAGCAAGATATAAATACCTACCTTTCCATAGCCGAGAAACAATCTAATTCAAAATTTAGAAATATTTGGCAAAACTCATTGATTGGATCCCTTAGAACATCTACCCCTAAGTGCAGTCCAAAGTTGTTTTTCTAACCTTGAATTATAGAGTTATGGCCAATCCCTCGAATAAAAATTCCTTGAAGTAGTTGATTGAAACATGCAATCCATTTTTCATATAGCTCCAAAAATCCATTTTGAATGGAAAAAGAGTAACCCATGGTATCTCCAAGGTTTTAAAATGTTGGCCCTTTAGTTTCATTGGTGCCATAAGATGGATTGAAGGGTTAGTTATAATTTGGAAGACTAGCCTCTTTACACTATCTAACTAATGGTATTTTTTCAGGTTTGGTAAACTCCATATTCTTTATTTAACTAGGGAAACTTTTGACTTAATTTAACCTCCATGAGCCCTATTCCAACAGACTGATTTTCTAGGAACAATATTTAATAGTTCTTGGTTAAAGAGAGGAATGGTGGTTCTTGGAGGAGACCTAAATTTATTTCTTGTTGCCCCTCAAATATCAGATCTAGTGGCACAATTGGATAACCTTTAATAATTATTTATTAGGAATTTGAAATAAGTTAAATCAAGATATATTGAGCCAACAAGCTTTCCTCAACTTAGAAAAATAAGATGATAGGGTAGATCAAAATAATTAAATGTTTAGATCATTTTTTGGTCTAAGAAGTTTCCTTAAAGGAGGATCTTAACATTCGTCAATGGGTTTCAGTAGATGGAGAATACAATAATTATAGAGCACTTTAGGAGTGATCTTTGCAATGGGAAAACCACCAAGCCACTTCAAATTTAATCATAAATGCCTCCAAGAAGAGGATATATTTCAATTATTAATCGACTCCTAGACCACTTTCAATAGTTTCTCAATGAATCAATGGCCATTCACTTCCTACAAAACTTGAAAAAGGCCAAACATGCTATGACCCAATGGTCTAAAGAGAAAATGGAAAAGGTTGACAACCATCTTCAAGGAGTGGAAAAGGCCCTAGACTCCAAGTTCTCATCGAAACACATTGGTGTTTTATTAGAATCCAAAAATGTTGATATCAATCAGTTGGAAACCAAAAGAAATAAGATCCTCCTAGACAAGTAAAAACAATTCCATATAAAGAGAAAGGAAATGTGGCTTAAGTCTTGATATGAACACCAAATTCCTCCACCATTTCATCAACTATAGGAAAAACATCAATTCTATTTAGAAAATTGACAAAGATGATGATACTTGGGCCAAGAAATTTTGTAATATAGTCATATAGGAATTCCTCATTAGTGAGCTTCCATAATAGTTCAATGTAATACTTTTTAACCCCCACCTCTCCTATAATTTCCAATAGTTTAATGTTTATTGGGACCTAGGAAGTAGGTATAGGGTGTTAGTGTCAGTCTTCCCAGCCTTCCTCCAGTAATCAAATATGCTCTTACAAAGTGGTCTCAGAGTTTCCAAGTCAAATTTTGTCATTTCAAAGAGTTTTCAAGCAAAATTTGGTCACTAGGCATTAGGTCTAGGGTTTGCCTTAACTCCTTCTAAAGTTGTCAAAATGTTGGTCCATGTCACCATTCAGCTGAGTCTATCATCATTCATAGGGTTTTCATTGTCATGTCAGCGTCTAATGAGTCATTTTACATCTTGTTCATGCTTCAGTTGTGCCTTGGCAAGGTCATTTCCCTCTCCTAGGTTTTTGAAAGCCAATTTCTCTTGGACGGTCAAATCATCGGCAAAACTTGTTTCCTGATGTTCACACACCTTCCCCTATCCTTAAAGTACCTTATCAAACACTTCCCATCCCTTAGATCCACCAAATTCCTCATTTTTGCACAAACCCTAGTTTCTAGCTACAACCTGGCAATTTTCTAGGTTGGGCCTGTGTTTTGCCCTTTTGGACCCCTTCCCCTCACTCAATCTCTGATATTCCACTTTCCCCTGCTTCCTAACATCCCTCCCTACTTCCAAAAATTTCCCCAAGAATTTAGAAGCCCCCTATCCCCTTCATTTCGCTCCATTTCGACAAAATTCCTTGTTTCACACATCGGGACAAGTCGCACTCAAATGATGTTCTAGAGCGATAAAAGATGAATTTTTGAAAACTGAGAGAGGTTTTTGTCTAAAACATGCCAAAGAAGAAAAACCTCCTTCACTTTTTGCACAGGTGTCATGGTTTTAGAGAAATGTCAAAATTACAATCGTCGGATCCAAGGCGGTTGGCCAAGGCACAAAAAAGGAGAAAGAGGCCCGATCCCCTCCATATCTTGGCTTAGGCCTCACTGAAGGATCAAGGCACTCAATAGCCTAGCCACAGCTCAAATCCCAAAAAATTTTGAGAATTTTGGGTAATTTTGGCATTTTTTGGTAATTTACAGGTTTTGGCTCTTTAACGGGTCTCACCCCCGGTGAGACCCCTTTGTCATGGCAACTCCTTTTCACAAAAACTCAGCATTTCCTGATTTTTTATGCAAATTTACATATGCCCATGTATGGACTTGAGTTTTTATGGAGTTTTGGGCCTCCAGAAGGTCAAAATACATGAAAAATTTGACTTTCTGCCACGTTTTTGAATTGCAGAAAACTGTCTTGGGAGAATTGATTTTTGACAGGGAAAATAAACTCCAAATTTAAAAATTCTAGTTGGGTTGGAAAGTATACTCAAATACCTTTCCAACGAGCTATCCTGCACCTGATTCTGACACCGGGAAGTGCCTCAAACATCGCTCCAAAGGCGCGCGACCCGTCAGGCAGGGGTGCGCGACCCGTCAGGCAGTTTTTGCCAGATTGCATTGTACAGCCCAGAAAACGCAGATTTGACTCAGTTTGACTTTTTGGGGTTGAATATGATTATCTTTGATGTAATTATTGTAACTCTAAGACACTTTTACTCTTGTTTAACACTTCTAGAAGATTCATTCATGTCAAGGGTAAATATTTAATGAATGGATTGGTTTCCTAGCTTATAGAGGCAAGTTGTTTTGACTGCCTAGATTTTAGTGCTCAGTTTAGAATTAGTTGAAACAGCTCCTAGAAGGATGAGCTCGACCCCTAGAGGCAAGGGAAGAGGTTGGCTTGCCTATATTATGTATTTTCTTAATCATTTTCAGGGGTTGGAAGGTTGGACTCTTGAGGGAGAAGCTATCATTGTATTATTTCACTTGTATCTCTGCAATTTTTGGCTAAGGAAGACCAGGGTTTTGCAGTCCTCTTTTGGATTCTTGTGGAATCACGTGTTGATGGTGTGTTTCTCAATGTTCTTGTAAACTTTTTTATGTGATTCATTTCCTTTCTTTACTTCTGCATATTAAACAAATGAAGTGTTAAAGTAAGAATTCATGCTTGCCATGCTCTGCTTTTAAGTTTGTTTAATTTCAATGTTTTCTATTGTTTAAGGAGGATTCAAAGTTATTGTTTACCCTCCTTAGCTCCTCACCTGTCTTTCTCATCCATTCACCTCAGTTTAAGGCATCAATATTGTTTCCTACCTCGCCCCAAAGAACCCCCTGCAAAAACTGTGTCTAATCCCCGCACCCAAAATTGCAATTCCTCAATTTGCCACCAAAAACCCAAAAAACCCCAAGTCAACCTTTTTAATTAGTTTACTAGCCTAATATCAGTGTTACCTTGTTGGTCATCTCATCCCATTGAAGATCTGCCGAGATTGACCGGAGAGAGCCTTCTCCTGCCCCGTAGGGCTAGCTACGAGGCTAAATGGTTTGATGTAGCCTTGAGGTTTACCTTTCTCAGCCTGAGGTGAAATTTCAAGCGCTAACATAGGGGATTCAAGGAACAATCAAAGGGATTTTATATATATTTTGTATGGGTTATTAAAACCCAAAATATCCTCCCTCGTCTTAGTGGGAGGCCTATGAGATGCCCTCTCCATCTATCCCAAGCCTTCAAACCCTTCTATCCCTCAACTAGAGAAGGTACATACACCTATTTCTCTTAGAGACTACCCCACATCCTAGACATCTAAATATAATATCAAACCTTATAATGAAGAACATGATTTTTTTGAAGGAGGAAATGATGGAGGACTTGATCAATTGAAAGGAAAAATCCCTAAGGTAGGTCAACAAGATAGAAATGCCTACCTTTCCATAATAGACAAACAATCTAACACAAATTTTAGAAGTAGTTTCTAACAATCATTGATTAGGTCCCTTAGAGAATCTACCCCTAAGTGTGGCATAAAGTTATTTTTCTAGATTTGAATTGCAGAGATATAGTTAATCCATAAAAAAAAAGGCCTAGAAGTAGTTGATTGAAACACACAATCCATCTTTCATCTACCTCTAGAAACTCTTGATGAATGGAAAAAGAGTAGCCCATGGCATCTCCAAGCTTTTAAAATTTTAGTTATTTAGTTTCATTGGTGTCATAATATGACTTGAAGGGTTATTTAAAGATTGTAAGAATATCCTATTTACAATTACTAACTCATGGTATTTTTCTTCATGTTTGGGGAATTTCCTATTATTTCTTCAACTAAGGAAAAATTTTAACCTCCACGAGCCCTATTCCGACACACTGATTTTCTAGGAATAATATTTAATAGTCCTTGGCTAAAGGGAGGTGTTAGGGCCTAAATCTACCTCAGGCTGAGAAAGGTAGGATCTAGGGTAACATCAAACCATGCTTAACCTGGTAGCTAGCCCTACCAGGTCGGGAGAGGGCTCTCTCCTTGTCACTCTCAGCAAAATACAATCAAAGAGGGCTTGAGATGACTGATATGAATATTGATCTTAGGCTAGGTATGTGTGCAAAAAAGCTTGATTGAATATAATGATGTTTTGTTGGCTCAAATGGAAAGGCAAATTTTGGGTCTTGGGAATGAGGCTCAGTTTTGCAGAGGTCTCAATGGGGCAAGGTAGGAAAGTGATTTGATACTTCAAATTGAATGAAATGGAGAGATTTAGACAGGTGAGGAGTTGAAGAGGGCAAGAAAACCTCAGGGATCCTCTTCAAACAGCTAAAAACATCAATAACTAAGCAAACCCTAGGTAGAGCACTGCAATTTTAATGGATTCTACCTTTATCCTTGTTTGTTTTAGTTAAGAAGAAGAAAGAGGGATAATGGCATACATAAAACACATATAAAATTATAATTACAGAAGGAAACACAATATCAAAGCAAGATGCCACATGAATCCCATAGAGTGCTGCAAACCCTGGTCTATTCCTTAGCCAAAACTGCTGAGAAATGTATACAATGAAGCTCCAAGCTTTCTCAAAAATCCAACCATGCTAATGACTGAAAAATCACAAGATATAGGCAAAAAAAAATTCATCCTAGCCTCTAGGGGTCGAGCTCATGAGTTTAGGAGTTGTTCCAACTAATTCTAAACTAAGAACTACAAATTAGGCAATGGAACAGCTTGCCTCTAGAGACTAGGGAACTGATTCATTCAGTTGCAAACTACTTTTGATAGATGAATCTACCTCCATGAGTGAAAATTTGACATAATTAGATCAATATACATCAATTTACATTAAATTACATCATAATTTTGACATTAAGAAGGAGAAATTCAAACTGTCAAGAAACTAGGCGAAAAACAGAGTATACTTGGTCAAACTGGGCAAAATTTCCCCAATGCGCCGCGCTGATTTCTCTATGCGTAGCGCCTGTTTGTAGCCACTTCTGTAGGCCTTCTTGGTGTCCAAATTTTCTCCAAGTGTTCTTGTTGGAAAGGTCTACCTGTCTTCTTTCTAGAACAAGTGGAATTTTTGAATTTGGCCTCCATCTGCCCCTCCAAAACTGAGTTCTCCCAACACTACTTCCTGTGTGTCAAAATAGGGGCACTAAGGTCATTTTTTGGGTGTTTTTGACCTTTTTGGGGGCTCAAAACCTATCAAAATTTCTTGGCCACTGGTAGGCATGCCAAGACAAATCCAAAGATTCTGAGTTTTTGTCATTTAGAGGCCTCCATCAAAAGCGAGCGCCAGGTCGCACGGCGCATTGGGCAGAAAATTCTGTGTTTTAGCCCAAAAATTTCAAAAATGAAAAAAGTGCCCCAAATTTTTTGAAATTTTGGCTGAGTGTTCTCCATCAAGTGTTGTGTTGGGCCAGGGAAGCCTCAACCAAGATCTGAAGTTTATCTTGCGCTTTTTTCCTCCTCGATCTCTTCTTCAACTTAGCCTTCAAGTTCCTGATTCTAGCTTGGCACACCATATTCCTTGACAAATAGTGATATGCCATGTTTCTCAACATATTTTTCTCATTGATGGCCTTCTCCAGCATCCTCTCCAAGTGGATATTAGTCCTCTCCAACCAGGACTCACGATCAGCATTGATCTCTTGCTCAAGTGTTGTGAACTTGACTTTCCTCCTTTTGGAAGCTTGTCAGTTTTCTCGTATGTTTCTTAGCTCCATTATGGTTTGCTAACCCTCTAGTTGCTTGTTTCTTTGCTCCATGTACTTTATTATCCACTTGTCTCTTTCCAAGTTGAGGGAAAAAGCATTGATGTCCGCCTATTTCTCTTAGATGACCTCCTTGAGCTTTGAGCTTTGTGGGCCCAAATCAGTGTCATCGTCCTGAATGAGAATGAAATCGGTCTCCTGCTCACCTGAAGGCCCCTCATCATGCAATGGCCTCTTGCCCTTATCCAGAACTTGTTGTGCTGAAGAAGGAAGTGAGATCCCTTCCCCCCCGGGTGGAGATAATACTTGCTTTGCTGCTGCAAACAACTATATAGTGCCCTTTTGATAGGTGACAAACACCAGCACACTAGCAATCTGTGTCTCATGACCCTCCTGCTGATGAGAAGGTCCACCTGTCTCATGAAAAGTCTCTGGAGGTACTTGAGGAGCTGTGAAGAACTCATGAGAAATGAAATCCTCCCATGTGATGCCCTACAAACCAAGTTGATTCATGACCACAATTTTGATGAGTGCAAAATGATATATACTATTAAACTACTGTTGAGGAGTCTTCTGTTGTACTAAGGTTGTCATCTTCTCAATATTTTGGCACATGAAGTAGGGGAGATTCATCATTCTCACCCTAGTAAAGTGCATCAAGAATCTGATATGATAAGCATATAGGCAGAAAACCGGCCCTCACAGCTGAAATACTTCATTATGAGTTTCATCAAGGGAGCATATGAGTCTTTCAGGTACCGAAAGGGAAAAACTCTGTTTAGTTGTCTCAAATAACATGGCTTGATGTATGGTTCATAATGTTCCTTGTCAATCTACTGCCTTTTATTCCACTACTCTCTGACATTAGGAATGCCGGTTGCTAGAGAAATAGACTCTGGTGTCAAGGTGAATGCCACACCAGCTAGAGTGGCTTGGCCATTATGTAGATGAAGCACAAACAACCAGGCTAACTCATGATGATACTGGACTCTAGCAACCATCTCACAGAACTGATAACAGGATTGGTGTTGGAAGCATGTGATAGCAAGAGAGTAGGCCTGCAGCTCAGCAAGTGAAGTAGGCTCCTCTCGTATATGTTTGCCACCCTTGTGAGGTCTCCTTGGTGCATGCATTTCTGTAGGAGAGTCACTGTGTGTCTCTTCATCTCGGTCATATGAAGGATCAGATTCCATGCTTGCTAATGTGTGAGTTTTCTTGATGAGTATGAAGAGATTTATGGTGATTTTATTTTTCTGCCACCAAGGGTAAGAATGTATGAGGGACTGTGGAGGGAGAGGGTATGAGGGGTTTTGGGAATATTATGACAGGTTTTTTGGGAAATAGGGGATTAGGGAATAATATGTAAGCTTAGGGACAGCAATTAGGGTTTGGGGATTTTGTAGTTAGGATTTGGGAAAATGGGAATTGGGGATAGGGGTGAATGATTTGTTTTTTAGGAATATGAGAGTTAGGGAATGAATGGATGAACTGGGAAAATAAATGGAGGAGTCAAAGAGTAAGGGAAAGGTGGAGTGGACTTGGCAGCAAAATGACAAATGCAAACCCTAGGCAATCGTTTTTTGATAAATTGCAAGGAAGTAGGGTTTGAGTTTTTTTCACACAACCACCATAAATTTTTAAGAAAAACTCTTTCACTAGCAAGGAAAAGGGCTTGACTTACTTGCACACTAGAAGATTTGAGTAATTTTGGCAATTCGAGGGAGTTTATGATGAAATCAGGCTTGGAAGCTCTATGCACCACACCACAAACCCAATGCGCTGCGCCTCCTGCATGCACCGCACCACTATAAATCTAATACTGTGGAGGTCGGCCCAATGCGCCGCACCACTTGTATGCGCCGCGCCTCCCACTGATGTGTCGCTCCTCCAAAACTAGAACTCTTTGCTGCGATTTTGCTTCCTTTCTCCAACACGACCTTCACTTTGCTCAATCTTTCTTCTTTAAGTGCCAATGAGCTTTTTGAATTGTAAATATCACTTATATACAAGAGCTTTTGATTTTTCCTTCATAAAACCCACTTTTATAATGTTTGTAATGTGACTTACTTTTTCAACTCTGTTTTTTGGGTAGTTTATTTTATTTGTGCCTTTAATGAACTAAATGACTTGATTTTTTGTTTGCCTTGCAGGGGATGGAGCTACTGAAGCTTGGCAAGGTGACCAAGGTTTCCACTAAAGTGATTTACATATAAGAGAACTGAAATTACATGAATTTTTACAACAAAAACCTAAAATACTCCATTTTTCCTTAAAACAGGGTTTTGAGGAAAAATACATTTCTGAGCATGAGATTATGAAATTTATTGGTACTGGAACTTTATTCAAACTCCTCATGCTCCTGCTGACCATTATTGGACATTTTGAAGACCATTTTGATGAAACCCTAGACCTAATGAAACTGAAACCCTAGAAATGACTCTTGCAAATTTTAAGACAAAAGGTGACTACAGATAATTTTGATGAATGGAAATGGGCCAGCAGGTAAATGACATGAAGGGAAATGTACAACAAGCCACTACCGTCAAATGATCCATGCTCCTAATGGAAGGTAAAGGACATGAAGGAAAATGTACAATCCAACTTGGTCTAGTTTAGAGTTAGGTATAGAGTTAGGTAAAGTGTGTCTCTTTACCGTTGTACATTTTGTAACTTACAATCCGACGGTCACGATATGTAGTGATCCGACGGTTCATTCTCTCCTCGGTATTATCGACACTTGATCCGTGGCTTGACACCCGATTGGTCCATGAGTTCTATTTAAAGCGCATGGAGGGTCATTGTTCGGGTAATCCGTGCATGAGAGAAGCTTATGTAAATTTTCATTCTTTGATTAATAAATTGCTTGTAGTAGCCACGTTGGCGCAGGCCGTGGACTGTTTCCCTCTTTGACGGTTTTAACCACGTCAAAAATACTGGTGTATTGATCTGTGATCTGGTTGTGAGCGGCGTCCTTTTGGTGTTCTTTCTGAGGAACTTACCCTGTAAATTCCTACATGGTATCAGAGCTATTTGAGGGCCGCGTCCGTTGGTGATCCAAATCTGAAGCCGGTAGAACTGCATCCTACTGTCGTTTCCTAGATCTGCTATTTCTGACTGCTTTCAGGCCGAGAGGACTGCTCTGTTGCGTTCGGAGCATCTGTTCCAGTGAGGAACCCCTTTCGTTTCACGCGAAAAGGTTTCCGGTAGCCCTAGCTGCGTCATTTTTCAGATCAGGAGGTATACAGTGTTTATTTGCAGTTTACTGTTATTTTCTCTCTGCTTATTTCGGTTTCAGTTTATTTAGCCTTTTTTAACCGGATCTATACCTTTCATTTCTGCGTATGCTTTTTGCCCTGTGACTCTGTACGATCTAGGCAAATCAGAAACAGAAAGGAAGGATTTTTCTCATGCGTATGCTCTTTTCCCTGCACCTTAGTGTGATCTCGAAAAATCAAAAACATTGAGAAAAATATTTAGTTTTTCGGCTAAAGCTAACTTTGAGCCGCAAGGTTCATTTTTTTTATATATCTAGTTTTTTGGCTAAAGCTAACTTCGAGCCGCAAGGTTCGTTTTTCTTTACATATTCGTGTTGGTTTTTGTGTTTTGTGTTTTGTAGGGAAAAAGAGCTTTCTCAAGGCAAGCACGCAAACCAAGCCCCCCCCCCCTCGCTCTCTCTCTCTCTCTCTCTCTCTCTCTCTCTCTCTCTCTCAAATTTTTTGTATAGATCAATTGGTTCAAAGCTATTTTAAGAGAGTAGAGGTCTTGGGTTCAAGTCTCCATTTTGCGAGGGCGGATTTTTTTCATTCCCGCACATTCGCGCACCTTGCCGGCAACTTCAACAAATTTTTTTTCAAAAAGCCATAACTTCTTCATCCGGAAGCCTTTTTCAGAGCTGTTTTTTTTAAACAGCCTAATTTTTCGAGATCTATCCATTGGAACACTTACTTTCAGCATCTTCAACTTCAGTTTTTTTTTAAAAATGGAAAGTCCATGCCAAGTCATTCTTGACAGCACTAACTACTTCCAATGGATAGCCTACATGGAAGATTTACTTAGAAGTAAAGGTCTCTACAGAATAGCCACAGACCAAGAGAAGAAACCAAAAGATGAAGACAAGGCTGCAAAATGGGAAAATAGACAAGATCAAGCACGTGGTTTGATAGGGATGTCTATTTCTCCTGATCTTAGATTCCATATTGCAGAACTTGAGACTCCTCATGAAGCATTGGAAAAACTCACTAAAGTTTTTGGGATTAAAAATGAAATTAGAGCCCATCAACTTGAAAATGAGTTGCTTACAATGGATCCTAATAATTTTTCTTGCATTGAAGATTTCTTGTCCAAATTCAAGACCCTTAGATATCTTTTGGAAGGTGTTAAGGTTAAGAAAGAAGATAGTAACCTTATTTATTCCATCCTTACTAAGTTGGGACCAACCTACTCTGTATTTGTTTCCACCTTCCATTCTACAAGGGAAGCTTGCATTTGTCAAGGAAAAGACTACAAGGCCCCTTCCTTTGACTCTTTTTGTGATTCTTTAATAAGAGAACAAGAAAAACTCTTACACCTTGGTCTTCTTAATCTTGGAAACTCTTCCACGAAAGCGTTAGCCACCCAGCAGCAACCAAATTCAAAGAATCCTAAGAAGTCATATCCTCAAAAGAATGGTCCTAAACCAACTCAGCCTCAAAATGAAAGATCATTTCAGCAAAATGATAAGACCAATAAAAACAAATGGAAGAAGACTGATAGACATTGTAACTTTTGTAATCAAGATGGCCACTTAGAATCTAAATGCTTTAAGAAGATGGAAGCCTTGGAAGCCGCAATGAAGAAACATAACATCCATGTGGAGCATACTTCAACTTCAACTTCCGGAATGGCACTTTCTGCATGTCGTTGTCAATCATCTTAGTCTGGTTATGCATTAAATGTATCTTCTTCCTCTCCTTCTCATGAGTGGCTCATTGATTCTGGAGCCTCTTATCACATGGCCAAAAACCAAGCCATGTTTTCTTCTTTAAATGATTGTAACACCAAAAATATATATGTTGGTGATGATAGATCTCTTAATGTTGTCGGGACTGGAACTGTTCATCTAGACAATGGTAAGTTTAATGATGTATTATGTGTTCCAACCTTATCCTGCAACCTTCTATCTGTATATCAGATAACTCATTCAGGTGAAGGTAAAATTGTTGAATTTTCACCTCATGATGTTGTAATCAAGGATCTAAGAGATCCTAAACAAATTCTAGCTACTGGTATTGCTGATGATTCCACAAGGTTGCATAAGTTTCACAACTTTGGGTCATCAAATCTTCCCTCGGTATTTGTTGCTCATAATGATGAAGTGAGCAAACTTTGGCATGAGCGATTTGGTCACTTAAACTATCGCTCCCTTCAGCATCTATGTAAAGAAAATATGGTGACAGGGCTTCCTATGGTATCTTGCAGAGATGGTGTTTGTTCCGGATGTGTACTCGGAAAACATCATCGGGACAGTTTTGACAAACGTGCCTCTTGGCACGCCTCAGCCCCTTTACAGCTTGTGCACAGTGATTTATGTGGTCCACTTCCTGTTGCTTCATTCTCTGGCTGCAAGTATTTCTTAACTTTCATTGATGATTTCTCCAGACGCACTTGGGTATACTTCTTAAAACTCAAGAGCGAAGTATTTAACACATTTTTGGCCTTCAAAGCCTTTGTTGAAAAACAATCTGGACATCAAATTCTTAAGCTAAGAACTGATAATGGTGGAGAATATGTTAAAAACACATTCATCAACTTTTGCACCGAAAATGGAATTCAAATGCAACATACTGTTCCATACACTCCACAACAAAATGGTGTAGCTGAAAGGAAAAATCGCACCTTAAAGGAAATGGCTAATTGTATGCTGCAATCTAAAGGACTCAGTCTTAGTTTTTGGGCCGAAGCAATTAATTGTGCAAATTATATAATCAATCGCACTCCTACTAAGGTTCTAGAGAATATCACTCCAGAAGAAGCTTGGAGTTCCATTGAACCAGATGTAAGTCACTTTCGTGTTTTTGGAAGTGAAGCATGGGCCCATATTCCAGATGAAAAGCATAAAGCTTTAGAACCTAAGAGTGAGAAATGTACTTTTGTTGGATATTCTGAAGATGTAAAAGGTTATAGACTTATTCCATTTAAGTCCAAAAATGTTATCATTAGAAGAGATGTAAAATTTGATGAAAATAAATCGGCCTGCGAGCCTAGTCCGGCAGATGTGCCACCTCTTCCTATCTCTTCTACTTTTGAAAAAATTTCTTCTTCAGATGATGAAAGTGAGGATGATAATCCTCCCCCACCTTCTCAGGATCCTCAACTTCCAAGATGGGTCCGTGCTACTCGGGATGCAGCAGGTGATCTTGCCGGTGATCCTAAAGATCAGCAACGTACACGTTCTCAATTTGAAAGAGCCTCTTCTTTACTGGCTCAAGCTCCAGTAAATCATGATCCTGACACTTTTGCAGAAGCTTCAGGCCATCCACATTGGGAAGCAGCTATGAATGAAGAATATCATTCATTGTTGGCAAATGATACATGGGATCTTGTTCCTCTACCAAAGGGACGCAAACTTGTTAGATGTAAATGGGTTTACAGAACCAAGTATGGACCAGATGGGAAAGTTGATAAACATAAAGCTCATCTTGTTGCTAAGGGCTTTTCACAGGTTGAAGGCATTGACTACACTGAAACCTTCTCCCCTGTTGCCAAAATGAACTCTATCCGCCTTGTTCTTTCCCTTGCTGCCTCTTTAAAATGGGAAGTCCATCAGATGGATGTTAAATCTGCCTTCTTGCATGGGGACTTGCAGGAAGAAATCTATATGGAACAACCCATTGGCTTCATACAAACAGACTCCAGCCTTGTTTGTCGACTTAAGAAATCCCTTTATGGTCTCAAGCAAGCTCCTCGGGCTTGGTATGCCAAAATGGATAGCTTTCTTTTAGAATCTGGCTTTTCTAGGTGTTATTCTGACAATACTGTCTACACCAAGAAAGTGGGCAACTCTCTTATCATCCTTGTTCTTTATGTTGATGATCTTATTCTTACTGGTAGTGATCCCAACCTTATAAACCATGTGAAGTCCAGCCTTAAAAAGAAATTTGAAATGACAGACTTAGGACACTTACACTATTTTCTCGGTCTTCAATTCTTGCAATCCAAGGAGGGTATTTTCCTTTCCCAGTCCAAGTATGCTTGTGATATTCTTTGTCATTTTCACATGGAAGACTGTAAGCCAGCCCCTTCTCCCTTTTAGTCTGGAGTCAAACTTTCAGTCTCTTGTACTTCTCCTGAAGTTGATGCTACCTTATACCGTCAACTTGTAGGAAAACTCTTGTATTTAACCCATACTCATCCTGACCTTTCCTTTGTTGTTGGCCTTGTTGCTCGTTTTATGCAAAACCCCCGTGAAAGTCATTGGAAAGCAGCTAAAAGAATACTTCGTTATGTTCAAGGTACAGTACAGTTTGGGATTCATTACAGTGCCAAAGAAGCTCCTCTATTAGTTGGTTTCACTGATTCTGATTGGGCTGGTGACCCTGATGATCGGAAGTCTACTACCGGTTATGTCTTCACTCTTGGTTCAGGACCTATTACATGGGCTTGTAAGAAACAGGCTGCCATTTCTCTTTCGTCAGCAGAAGCAAAGTATCGTGGTGTCGTGCAAGCTAGTAAGGAAGCCTTGTGGCTTCGTCAGATCCTATCAGAGTTTGGCTTTGAGCAGCAGCATCCAACCACACTTTGGTGTGATAATCAAAGTGCCATTCAGCTATGCAAAGATCCAGTCCAGCATCAGCGCAACAAACACATTGAACTACACATGCACTTCATCAGAAAGCTCATTCATGACCATGTTCTTGAAGTGCAATATTGTTCAACAGATGATCAGGTTGCAGACATCTTCACAAAGGCTCTCACAGAGGTGAAGTTCACTAAACTTCGATATATGCTTGGAGTTCAGGAAGTTGTCACTAAGGGGGAATAGGCTCTAGTGCCTCCTTCCTTCTCCTATTGTGTCATATTTGTAAATCCTTCAATCCTATCCCAAGTTGTTCTTAAGGGGGGATGTTAGGATATTCCGACACATAGGAAATAGTTAAGTACAAATTGGTCTAGTTTAGAGTTAGGTATAGAGTTAGGTAAAGTGTGTTTCTTTACCGTTGTACATTTTGTAACTTACAATCTGACGGTCATGATATGTAGTGATCCGACGGTTCATTCTCTCCTCGGTATTACCAACACTTGATCCGTGGCTTGACACCCGATTGGTCCATGAGTTCTATTTAAAGCGCATGGAGGGTCATTGTTCGGGTAATCCGTGCATGAGAGAAGCTTATGTAAATTTTCATTCTTTGATTAATAAATTTCCTGTAGTAGCCACATTGGCGCAGGCCGTGGACTGTTTCCCTCTTTGAGGGTTTTAACCACGTCAAAAATACTGGTGTATTGATCTGTGATCTGGTTGTGAGCGGTTTCCTTTTGGTGTTCTTTCTGAGGAACTTACCCTGTAAATTCCTACAATTTTGAAGACCATTTTGATGAAACCCTAGACCTAATGAAACTGAAACCCTAGAAATGACTCTTGCAAATTTTAAGACAAAAGGTGACTACAGATAATTTTGATGAATGGAAATGGGCCAGCAGGTAAATGACATCAAGGGAAATGTACAAAAAGCCACTACTGTCAGATGATCCATGCTCCTAATGGAAGGTAAAGGACATGAAGGAAAATTTACAACAAGCCACTACCGTCAGATGATCCATGCTCCTAATGGAATGCAGCTGATTGAGCGAGACACCTAATATGCAATGCAACAAGAGAATTTGATCTCTGACGGAGGGATTAAGATACTGACACTAACATTGGCTCCAATGGGGATGGTAGCTCCTTGGAGGTGCCAAGAACTACAGATCTCTGGGAAAGCAGGTAGTGCCTTTGTCCATTGGGCTATGGAGTCAATAACTTTGACAAACCAAAACAGGACTCTTGACTCAATATCAGGACTGAAATCGACTAGAAAGACTCAATTTCAAGAATGAAATCGACTAAAAGACTTGACTCGAACAAACCAAACCAAAACTGAAATCAAACGTCAGTTTTATAGCCTTCACCTCGGGCCCAAAACTGAAAGAATGAAAATAGTACACACTTGCAATGGAATTTAAACAAAACGGTATGTACAATGATACATATGACAACAAAAAATACTTCAAAAATAGTACCGTTTGAGTAGCCGACCGTTGACCAGCCCACCAGGATAGTCTTCGCCATTCATTTCTTGCAAAAGGAAAGCATTTTGGCCCCGATATGCAGCAATCCTGTAAGGTCCTTTCCAAATATTTTCAAACTTGCCATGCTTACCTTTCTCTTCGTTCCTTGCATCCCATTTCAACACTATGTCTTCTATTTGAAACTTGTCCGCCTTTGCCTTTCGGTCATATATCTTCTTGATTCTCTCTTGTAGCTTGAAAGTGTTCTGAAATACCTCCTCTCTAGTTTGCTGCAAATGAATCATTTGATTGATTCTCCGCTGCAAATGATCATCTTTGCTGCCCGCTTCTTGTAGGAGTTTAACCACCGAGACTGCAAGAGAGGTTGGGAAGACTGTGTCCACACCATACACGAGCTCAAAAGGGGACATGCCTATAGATTTCCTTTTACTTACTCTATCTTCCCAAAGTGCATTGACCAGCTTTTTGTGCCAACTTTTCTTGTTCGTTTCCAGCAGCTTTTTGATAATGTTGACCAAAGATTTATTTGAGGATTCTACCAATCCATTGCCTTGGGGGTAATATGCAGTTGAATGCCCCAAAGTGATTTGATATTTATGACAAAAGTCAATCATCCTTTTAGATTTAAAGGTTGTTGCATTGTCAGTGATCAGCTTATTTGGACAGCCAAAATGAGACAAAATGTTGTTTTCAAGAAATGAAATGATTATCGAATCAGTGGCCTACCTCGTGGGAATCGCCTCAATCCATTTGGTGAAATAATCCGTCGCTGTGAGGATCCATTTGTGCTACGCTGAAGAAGAAGGATGGATCTCGCCAATGAAATCCAAACCCCACTGCTGAAATGGAGCACTTACTTCTATGGGCTTGAGTGGTAAAGGCTGCATCGTCCTCCTACCTTGAAAAATCTGTCATTCGTGGCAGCTTGCTACTATTTTGTACACATCAGCAAAAAGAGTTGGCCAATAATACCCCACTCTCAAAATTTTATTGGCTGTTGTCTTCCAGAAAATATGGCCTCCGCAATCTCCCTTGTGAAAGTCTTCCATAACCTGTTTTGCCTCTTCTTCAACCAAACAATTGAGCAAGACACCACCGGGATCTTTCCAATAGAGTGCATTATTCATGATACAAAACTTGGCAACCTTCAATTTCAGTTTCCTACTTTTGTTCTTAGCCATTCTAGGTGGTGATGACAGATTTTGGAGTACATAAACAATGTCTGAATACCAAGGAGAAAGAAGAAAAATCTCTGATACCTAAGCGAGCAGACTCTCTTCATCTTCCTCGGACATAGCAGCAATGAGATTGATGTCCAAGGCGTGCAAATTTGACTCAGCCATTAACTTAGCTAGCCCCTGTCCTTTGATGAGCTTTGTCGGTTTGATCTCCACATCATATTCGAACAAGGCAGCAATCTGTTTTCCTCTTTTCCCCTCTGGATCTGTTTGCACTAAGACATCTTTAACAGCAACGTTAGGGACATAAGCAAGGATGTGAGAATGTAGAATATAAACCCGAAAATATTTCAATGCCTTTACCAAAGAAAGGGCCTGTTTTTTCAATAATATTGTACTTTAATGCCGCATCCCTTATGGTCCTGCTGAAAAATGCAATTGGTTTCTCAAGCTGGTATCTTTTCTGCATCAAGGTCGTTGCCATAGTATGATCTGAGGCAGATGAAAACTAAATGAAATCCTAAGTATAATCCGGGCTGATCAAAACCGGAGCTGAAGAAAGGGCCAATTTCACCAAATTGAAAGACTTAATTGCTTCCTCGGTCCACTTCACTACATTATCTTTTTTGAGCATGTTTGTGATTTCCCTTAAATGTTCTGCAAGATTGGGCACAAAGAAACATAAGAAATTCATCTTACCATTGAATGATTGGATCTCTTTCTTACTTCGTGGAAAATCAATTTTTTGAATGGCTTCTACCCAAGTTGGATCAATGCGGATGCCCTCCTTTGATATGATATGACCGAGAAGCTTGCCTTCATCCATGGCAAACAAACTCTTCTTTAGATTAAGAGAAATACCATACTTTCTACAACGCTGAAATACAATTTTCAGATGATAGAGGTGCTCTTCATCTGAGTTAGAGAAAATTGTCAAATCATCAAGATAAAAAACTAGAAAAACATCTTTTTCATTAGAAAATGCAATATCCATCGCCCGCTGAAAGGTTGCACCAGCATTTTTCAATCCGAAAGGCATCTTTGCATAGTGAAAAGTTCCCCACAGAGTGGTGAACATTGTTTTGTCTCTATCATCCTCATGGACCAGAATTTGGTTATACCCAGAATACCCATCAAGTAGCGACATGCGGGAAGCCCCAACTACCCTCTGAAGTATATGATCCATCTTGGGCAATAGATAGTTATCTTTCAAAGATACTTTATTCATAATTCTAAAATCAATACATAACTGAATCTCACCTGTTTTCTTGTGCACGGGTACCAAATTAGAAATTCAATCGGAAAATCTTATGGGAACAATGATACCTGCTTTGTACAACCGATTCACTTCCTTCTCAATCGAGTGCAGCAGCTTTGGATTTATTCTTCTTAGCTTCTGACGAAAAGGCTTTTGATTTGGCTTGATCAGGATGATATGTTGAATGATGCTTGTGTCATATGCCTTCAAATCTGAATAATCCCAAGCAAATACATGAGTAAAAGAAGATAATAAACTGATATACTTTTCTTTTACCTGTGGAGGCAATGCTTTTGATAACTTCACCATTTTATGATTTTCAGCTGATCCAATGTTCACATCCTCAACTCCTTTCTCAGTTGGCAAGCTCAGTTTCTGGGCCACATCATCTTGATCGAACAGCTCCTCTAAAGGTATTAGACCTTTAGGAATGACGTTGTCCTTCAACTGCAAAACTTCCATCTGATTGACTTCTATATCTGCCTCACCATCATCATACTCCACATCAATAGAAGTGTCTTTGAATTTACCTTCATTTTGCATAAATTCATCGATCTCTTCATCATCTTGAAACACTTGCCAATACCTTTGATTGTCAGGGACAGTTGGGCAATGTTTCAAATTACTTGATGCTGTTGCAAGTGAATCTGCAGTGACATTATGAACACGAGGGACACATGTCAAAGTGTAATCTGAAAATACTATTAAGATATCTAATACTGCATTGCGGTAGGCCCACATTCAAGGATGCTTAGCTTGATATTCCCCTTTCACTTGCTTGATAACTAACTCGGAGTCGCCATACACTAAAATCCTTTTAGCATTCAACTTTCTAAGAATTTTCAAACCAACAATTAAAACCTCATATTCAGCCTCATTATTTGAACAGTCAAAAGCTAGTTTATAAGAACAGGCCCTTACATTGCTTGGCACTTTGTTTTGGGTGAAAACACGGTTGCGTATCCAAATGCCAATTCCAACACCTTCCCTTCTTACCGTGCCATCAAAATACATGCTCCACAGGCCTGCTTCGTCCTCTTCCAAATGTTGAAATTCTGTTTGCTCTGTTACTCTTCCTTGTTGTCCATCAATATGTTGCTGTCGTCGGAAGGCTGATTGCTCAGTGGTACTATCAAGTCTTTGTCTTTCTTGGTTTAAGACCTCTCTGAAATTTTCAGTGATCTCGAGAATGTCTTCTAATTCAACTACTTGGCTATTTACATCATTAAAGCTATCTGAATACAAAACAAATGATTCTAAATCAGTATGTACATAGTTGATTGGATGATTTACCAGTTTCTCCTTGCTGGTAATCATGTACTTCATCTTTTGCTCCTGGTATAATTTTCTCAGTTGGCCGAACACGAGAATGGTATCATAGGAGAAATCAAGATGCATTGTCCCTTTAATATTTGCTCCCCAAGATCTGGAAAGAAGCATGCCAAATCTAGGAGGTATATCCGCCACGACCACATCCATCAAAACATTTTTAGCCAGAATTTGATCCAAACTGACCACCAAATCTTTGATAAGACCAATGCACCTTACTCTACCAGAATCAAAGAAGTAGAGGTCATGATACTTTCTAGTGATATCCAATCCCAATTTCTCCATGATGGCCTTAGGCATGAGATTATGAGAGGCTCTGGAATCAAACATAGCATTGTGTAATACATAGTCATGCACCCTAAGGCTGATGTAAAAAGGAGCTACATCACTATCTTGAGACTAACCTTCCAATGCTGGACCAAAAATCAACTCAGGTCTATCATCCTCCATGTTCACCATATTAGATGATGGATCCAAATTCAAAATCTTAGACACCTGACCTTTGTAGTTGTTGTTCTTCATCAACTCAGTCAAAGGAATAGATGCTTTTAACTTAGCAATTTCATTTTCTAAGTTAAAGACTGAAATATTTTCTACCTCTTTTGCTGAAACATCCTTCTTTTCAGTTTTCTCCTTTGACACACTTGGCTGATTGGATCTTTCATTTGTTGATGGCATTTTGTTGGTGGTAGGATCAGCTGTCTCTTTTCCCTTTTTCTACACAATGAGAGAATCATTCTTTGGCGTTGTTGTCTCCTTTCTTTTCTAAATTGGATTTATGGGCACATCTCTACTTCTGAGTGAATATTTTCGTTGCTGGGCTGACAGAGCATTCATGTATCCTCTTTGATATTCATCGAACTCCTCCTCAAGAACTGTTTCATTTGCCAGATGAAATTTTCGTCCCTTTGTACAGTTGAATTCTCGGAATACTCCTCATCTTCAGTAATAAAAATTGGCATATCATCAGGTGTAAAGAAATGATTCTCTTCTCCAATTACGTTCTCCTCATCGTCTGATTCCGGACCATGTACAAAATTTTGTTCTAAGGGTGTCTTTACCTACTGTTGCGCTGTTTGGGCTTGTGCTCATTGCTCTCTTTGCTTGATTCTAAATTGTGGTTTCTGCTGACCATGGAAGTTTGGATTTCTAATTTGTGGCTCAAGATTGTCAATTGTCAATCTATCAAACATCTTCTCCATCTTCCGCAGCACTTGATCTGAAGTGGAAACCTCTTCCTTCATTGTTACCTTCTTTTCAGCCTTTGCTCTAGCTCTCTTGGCAAGCAGATTAGCTTCAACGCTAACTACAATGTTTTGCATGTCTTCCAAAGTGGTCGGATCCCTTTCTCTTAATTGATAGGCCATATCAGGATTGAAACCATCCAAAAACTTAATCAAAGCTAGCCCCATAGGTGGCTTTATATGATCAGGAATTGCATTTTAAACTGAATTGAATCTAATAGAATAATCTTGAACATACTCACCAACATTCTGCTTGATGTTCTCATATTCGGAAAGGATCTGAAGAGGATTTTTCTTCACTTCCCAGCGATCCAAGAATTGTCTTTGAAGATTAGTCAATGTGGTGATACTTGCAGCCGGCAAAGCTTTGAACTGTTTCCTCACTTCACCACCAAAGGTTTGTACAAACAATCTCATTGTCACATTTTCAGCATCAATCTCATGAAGGTCGAAGAAATCTGCCATCCTATCCACATGTTGCTGATCTGTAACACCATGAGGAGTTCCATCAAACAATGGAATTTTGCTTTGATAATCGGCGGGCATATCATCCAAATTTTGAGGCAGCACAAGGGGTGCAAATCGAGCAGCCATTGCTCTTGGTGGATTTGCAATCGATCTTGGGGATGTTGGGGGAGTGGGTGCAGCTAATGTATGGGGTGTATGAGGTGGGGATGGTGGTGAAGAAATTTTGGATGTTTGAGGGGTAGAAGGAGTGGACCAAGGTGACACCACTGCAGATTTTTTATCAGAGGTAGAAGGCTGCACGGGAATGGTGGGAATGAAGGGAGTTTTGGTAGGAATTCCAGAGCTAGATGCAATCATGGAGGACCCAAGGGTTGCAGATGCAGACTCTAAGAAATCAGCGATGTTTGAAGCCACAATTGAAGTTTGGATTTGTTTCAAGATATAATCGTCAATTGATTTATTGGCCTTTTCAATTTCAAGATCTTTAACAAACTCTGGATTTAAGGCAGTAGAACCAACAACACTTTCAGATTTGGTTTCAAACAAAGACAACTCAAACTGTTCGTCAAACTCAAGATCTTCAAGATACTCAAAAACCACAAGACATGAACGAGATTTGAACAAGGGAATCATAGAACTTTCTCGTCCAAGGATTCTTGGAATAGGATTAGGATTTTCGTACACAGGAGGTGGATCAGGATCCGAATTTGCTCTGGTATATCTTCTAGACGCCAGTATGCTATTATTTCCAAGAAGTCAAATGGACATTATCAACTTGTTCAGCCTATCAAATTCTAAACTTATCATCCAAAAGCTTAGAATTCTCAGATGTACTGGGGCAATTTGCAAGTTAGATATTCCATTTATAAGACTAGACCAGAGATTTACTGAAGTAGCTTTTATCTACTTGCGCTAATGCAAAGCAAAAGCGTTTCGAAGGCTACCGGGCTAATCTTCAAACTCCGTCTGTAGTTTATAAAATGAAGAACATAAACAAATAAACAATTTCTTCCCCAGTATGGTTGCCACTATGTTAGGGCCTAAATCTACCTCAGGCTGAGAAAGGTAGGATCTAGGGTAACATCAAACCATGCTTAACCTGGTAGCTAGCCTTATCAAGTCGGGAGAGGGCTCTCTCCTTGTCACTCTCAACAAAATACAATCAATGAGGGCTTAAGATGACTGATATGAATACTAATATTAGGCTAGGTATTTATGCAAAAAATCTTGATTGAATATAATGATGTTTTGTTGGCTCAAATGGAAAGTCAAATTTTGGGTCTTGGGAATGAGGCTCAGTTTTGCAGAGGTCTCAATGGGGCAAGGTAGGAAAGTGATTTGATACTTCAAATTGAATGAAATGGAGAGATTTAGTTAGGTGAGGAGTTGAATAGGGCAAGAAAACCTCAGGGGTCCTCTTCAAACAACTGAAAACATCAATAACTAAGCAAACCCTAGGTAGAGCACTGCAATTTTAATGGATTCTACCTTTATCCTTGTTTGTTTTAGTTAAGAAGAAGCAAGAGAGATAATGGCATACATAAAACACATATAAACCTACAATTACAAAAGGAAGCACAATATCAAATCAATATGCCACATGAATCCCATAGAGTGCTACAAACTGTGGTTTATTCCTTAGCCAAAACTACTGAGAAATGTATACAATGAAGCTCCAAGCTTTCTCAAAATTCCAACCATGCTAATGACTGAAAAATCACAAGATATAGGCAAACAACAACTCATCCTAGCCTCTAGGGGTCGAGCTCATGAGTTTAGGAGTTGTTCCAACTAATTCTAAACTGAGAACTACAAATTAGGCAGTGGAACAGCTTGCCTCTAGAAACTAGGGAACTGATTCATTCAATTGCAAACTACTTTTGATAGATGAATCTACCTCCATGAGTGAAAATTTGAAATAATTACATCAAGATCCATCAATTTACAGTAAATTACATCATAAGTTTGACATTAAGAAGGAGAAAAGTCAAACTGTCAAGAAACTAGGCAAAAAACAGAGTATACTTGGTCAAACTGGGCAAAATTCCCCAATGCGTCGTGCTGATTTCTCTATGCATAACGCCTGTTTGCAGCCACTTTTGGACACCTTCCCGTGTCCAAATTTTATCCAAGTGTGCTTGTTGGAGTTCCACCTGTCCACTTTCCAGAACAAGTGGAACTTTTGAATTTGGCCTCCATATGCTCCTCCAAAACTGAGTTCTCCCAACACTGCTTCCTGTGTGTCAAAATAGGGTCAGTAAGGTCATTTTTTGGGTGTTTTTGACCTTTTTGGGGGCTCAAAACCTGTCAAAATTTCTTGGCCATTGGTAGGCATGCATATTTTTCCAATAAAAATCTAAAGATGCTTAGTTTTCGTCATTTAGAGGCCTCCATCAAAAGCGAGCGCCAAGTGGCATGGCGCATTGGACAGAAAATTCTGTGTTTTAGCCCAAAAATTTCAAAAATGAAAAAAGTGCCCCAAATTTTTTGAAATTTGGGTTGAGTGTTCTCCATCAAGTGCTGTTTTGGGCCAAGGAAGCCTCAGCCAAGATCTGAAGTTTATCTTGCGCTTTTTGCCTCCTCGATCTCTTCTTCAACTTGGCCTTCAAGTTCCTGATTCTAGCTTGGCACACCATATTCCTTGAAAAATAGTGATATGCCATGTTTCTCAACATATTTTTCTCATTGATGGCCTTCTCCAGCATCCTCTCCAAGTGGATATTAGTCCTCTCCAACCAGGACTCACGATCAGCATTGATTTCTTGCTCAAGTGTTGTGAACTTGAATTTCCTCCATTTAGCAGCTTGTCGATTTTCTTGTATGTTTCTTAGCTCCATTATGGTTTGCTAATCCTCTAGTTACTTGTTTCTTTGATCCAGGTACTTTATTATCCACTTGTCTCTTTCCAAGTTGAGGGAAAAAGCATTGATGTGTGCCTGTTGCTCTTGGATGACCTCCTTGAGCTTTGAGCTTTGTGGGCCCAAATCAGTGTCATCATCTTGAATGAGAATGAAATCAGTCTCCTACTCACCTGAAGGCCCCTCATCATGTAATGGCCTCTTTCCCTTATCCAGAACCTGCTGTGTTGAAGAAAGAAGCGAGACCCCTTCCACCCCGGGTGGAGATAATACTCGCTTTGTTGCTGCAAACAACCGTCTAGTGCCCTTTTGATAGGTGAAAAACACCGTCACACTAGCGATCTGTGTCTCATGACCCTCCTGCTGATGTGAAGGTTCACCTGTCTCATGAAAAGTATCTGTAGGTACCTGAGGAGCTATGAAGAACTCATGAGAAATGAAATCCTCCCATGTGATACCCTGCAAACCAAGCTAATGCATGACCACAATTTTGATGAGTGAAAAATGATATATATTGTTAAAATGTTGTTTAGGAGTCTTCTATTGTACTAAGGTTGTCATCTTCTCAATATTTTGGCACATGAAGTAGGGGAGATTCATCATTCTCACCCTGGTAAAGTGAATCAACAATCTGATATGATAAGCATATAGGTGAGAAAACCAACCCTCACAGCTGAAATATTTCATTATGAGTTTCATCAAGGGAGCATATGAGTCTTTCAAGTACCGAAAGGGAAAAACTCTGCTGAGTTGTCTCAAATAATAGGGCTTGATGTATGGTTCATAATGTTCCCTGTCAATCTGCTGCCTTTTATTCCACTGCTCTCCAACATTAGGAATGCCAGAAACTGACTCTGGTGTCAAGGTGAATGCCACACCAGCTAGAGTGGCTTGGCCATTATGTAGATGAAGCACAAACAACCGGGCTAACTCATGATGATACTGGACTCTAGCAACCATCTCACAGAACTGATAACAGGATTGGTGTTGGAAGCATGTGATAGCAAGAGGGTAGGCCTGCAGCTCAGTAAGTGAAGTAGGCTCCTCTCGTATATGTTTGCCACCCTTGTTTGGTCTCCTTGGTGCATGCATTCTGAGGAGGTCATCGTTATGAAGGAGAGTCCTGTTCAAGATGATGTGAGAATGATGAAGATCTGGAGATGATGATGAGAGACTTAGTGATTTTCTCAGGAGAAGAGAATGAGTGTAGGAGAGGGAGAGGATATGAGGGGATTTTAGAATAATGATGGGTTGGGATTAGGGAATTATGGGATATGATTTGGGAATATTGGGAATAATATGTAAGCTTAGGGACAACAATTAGGGTTTGGGGATTTTGTAGTTAGGATTTGGGAAAATGGGAATTGGGGATAGGGGTGAATGATTTGTTTTTTAGGAATATGAGAGTTAGGGAATGAATGGATGAACTAGGAAAATAAATGGAGTCAAAGAGTAAGGGAAAGGTAGGGTGGACTTGGCAGCAAAAGGACAAATGCAAACCCTAGGCAATCATTTTTTGAGAAATTGCAAGGAAGTAGGGTTTGATTTTTTTCACACAACCACCATAAATGTTTAAGAAAAACTCTTTCGCTAGCAAGGAAAATGGCTTGACTTACTTGCACACTAGAAGATTTGAGCAATTTTGGCAATTCGAGGGAGTTTATGATGAAATCGGGCTTGGCAGCTCTATGTCCCGCACCACAAACCCAATGCGCCACACCTCCTGCATGCGTCGCGCCACTATAAGTTTAACATTGTGGAGGGCGGCCCAATGCGCCGCGCCACTTGTATGCGCCGTGCCTCCCACCCAATGTGCCGCGCCTCCAAAAATGGAACTCTTTGCTACGATTTTGCTTCCCTTCTCCAACACGACCTTCACTTTGCTCAATATTTCTTCTTTAAGTGCCAATGAGCTTTTTGAATGGTAAAGATGACTTATATACAAGAGATTTTGATTTTTCCTTCATAAAACCCACTTTTATAATGTTTGCAATGTGACTTACTTTTTCAACTCTGTTTTTGGGCAGTTTATTTTATTTGTGCCTTTGATGAACTGAATGACTTGATTTTTTGTTTGCCTTACAGGGGATGGAGCTATTGAAGCTTGGAAAGGTGACCAGGGTTTCCACTAAAGTGATTTACATATAAGAGAACTGAAATTACATGAATTTATACAACAAAAACCTAAAATACTCTGTTTTTCCTCAAAACAGGGTTTTGAGGAAAAATACATTTCTGAGCATGAGATTATGAAATTTATTGGTACTGGAACTTTATTCAACCTCCTCATGCACCTGCTGACCGTTATTGGAAATTTTGAAGACCATTTTGATGAAACCCTAGACCTAATGAAACTGAAACCCTAGAAATGACTCTTGCAAATTTAAAGACAAAAGGTGACTGCAGATAATTTTGATGAATAGAAATGGGCCAGCAGGTAAAGGACATGAGGGAAAATGTACAACAAGCCACTACCGTCAGATGATCCATGCTCCTAATGGAATGCAGCTGACTAAGTGAGACACCTAATATGCAATGCAACAAGAGAATTTGATCTCTTACGGAGGGATGAAGATACCGACACTAACAGGAGGAGTGGTGGTTCTTGAAGGAGACCTAAATTTATTTCTTCGTGTCTCAAATATCAGATCTAGCAACACAATTGGATAACATTTCGAAATTATCCATTAGGAATTTGAAATAAGATAAATTATGAGATATTGAGCCAACCAAGCCTACCCCATCCTGGAAAAAACATAAGATAGGGGAGACAAAAATAACTAAATGTTTAGATCATTTTTAAGTATAAGAGGTTTTCTCAAAGGAGGTCCTTAGGATTCTTCAATGGGTTTCAATAGATGGAGAATCTAACCAATATCTAGTGCTTTAGGAGTGATCCATGCTACGAGAAAACCACCAATCTCCTTAAAATTGGATCCTAAATGCCTCCAAGAATAGGATTTATTTCAATTATTAAATGAATCTAAGACCCCCCTAATAGTTTTCTCAATGAATCAATGGTCATTCACTTCCCACAAAAACCTAAAATATTTCACACACTTTATGACCCAATGATATAAAGAGAAAAGGGAAAAGGATGGAAATCTTCTTTAAGGAGTGGAAAAGGCCCTAGACTCTAGGTTCTCATAGAAATGCATTGGTTTTTTATTATAATCCCAAAAGGATTAGATCATTCCTCTAGAAACCAAAAGAAGAAACATCCTCCTATACAAGGAAAAATAATGCCATATGAAGAGCAAGGTAATGTGGCTTAAGGTTGGAGATGAATGCCAAATTATTCAACTATTTCACCACCTATAGGAAAAATATCAATTCTGTTTAGAAAAATTCCAAAGAAGATTATACCTGGGCCAAGAAATTTATTAATATAGCCATATAGGGAATTCTTCTTTAGTGAGATTCCACAATAGTTCCAGGTAATACTTTTTCACGCCCACCTCTCCTATCATTTCCTATAGTCAAATGTTTTTTTGGACCTAAAAGGTAGGTGTAGGGCATGATTTTTGGAAAAATCAAAGATATTTTATATGGGTTATTAAAATGAAAAATTATCCTCCTACATCCTTGTGGGAGGCCTATAAGAGGTCCTCTCCATGGATTTCAAGCCTTGAAACCCTCCTCTCTCTTGACTAGAGAAGGTGTTGACGCATATTTCTCTTGGAGATTACATCTCATCCTATACTTCTAAAAATAATCTCAAGCCTCATGATGGAGAGAAGGAATTTTTTGAAGGAGGCAATGAAAGAGGACTTTATCAATTGAATGGAAAAAAACCCCAAGGAAGGCTAGCAAGATAGAAATGCCTACCTTTCCATAACTGAGGAACAATCTAATTCATAATTTAGAAATATTTGGTACAATCATTGATTGGGACCCTTAGAGCATCTGATCCAGGTGGCTCCAGACATGCTCAGAATTCAGCAGTGGCTTGAAAATAGCTAAACAAATCAAAGTCCTTGGATTTAGATGAAACTAGGACCAAATCATAGTCCTCATCACCCTTATTCCAATGTTGTTAATGGCACTCAAATTCGAGTTCATATGCTCCAAATATTCGTGGTCAAATTTCAATTCTAACTTGGCCCAATGGCAGGATTAAGGAGGCAACAAATTGGCAGAGACTCGGCATGGAATCTGGCCATCGGAACATGCAAATTTGTCGAATGGTTAAAATTCTCAATGACCCTTATTTTCGGCAAAATGGAAAAAATACCAATATGGTTTAAAAAAACAAAAATATAATTAAAATAGGTGGGTGGGTTAGGCCCGTCGGACCCAGCCGCCCCACTGGTCACATTGTATTAAAAACAAATATTAAATGTGGTTGGTTGCTGAGCGGTCAAAACCCGCCAACCCCAAACCATAACTATCATATTATATATGGCATTGTTGTATTATAAAGAAGTAATGTGGCAGGACATCGGTCAAACAATATATAATATGACCCCAAGCCGTGTGCCAATACCACCAGGGCAAGTGGGGGATGAACCCGCCTGGCCCACGTGGGTCGCCCCCCAATGGGCAACCCCACATACGATGTGCCAACCGTTAAATATGAAACTGCCCACAAGGTATGTATTAACATTACCGAGTATTATTGTTAAACAAAACCGTTTCCATATTAACTGTCGGTAGATCACAAACTGTCATTGTTAAACGAATATTCCAACGCATAAAAAATAAATCATCACACCATTTTGGGTTGGGCGAGGATTCGAACCCTTGACCCAAAATTTCACCAACACGCCAACAACCTACATTGTTTAACCTGCCAAGAAAATTACTTAAGTGCCTCTCACACTATTCGACGGGACGACGGAGAGCAGACCAGGGCGGAACCATGAGCGAATCTGGGGTGTGGAACTATGAGCCAAGGAATATTAAGATGTTGAAAATATTCCCTTAGAGGGCCAGAGAAGCCAGTGACAGAATTTGTCAAGCTTATACTCATTTTTACATGCTTTCTCGCTAAGAGACCAACCGTGCAGTCAGAATATTCATCTGAGCAGTAGTAATTCAGGTGTCCAGCAACAAGGAATCTTTAGAGAATCTTGTGGAATCTAAAAGATTCCCTTGGAGGGAGATTTTGACTGAGACAGAATGATTCTGACTTTATAGTAATTTTTCACATACTTTCGTAGGTAGTGCAATGGTGTGCTCAAAATCTTCATCCGAGTAGCAAATTTTTCAGCCATCTTTAGGAAGAAATCTTTGGGGGAATCTTCAAGATGCCCAAGGGTCCAGAATTTGACTGTGTCAGAAAGGGGAAAAAATTATTTTTGTTTGACACAATTTTGCGCCACGAATTCAGCAGTGATGTCCATTTCAGCAGCTGAGCTTTGCATTTTTCGACCATCCATCAAAGTGGAGGTATATGATGCAGTTATGTCATGTTTTCTATTGATTTGTTGAGATGATGTTTTTATTGGTTAGATCCATGATTACCATTATGTTGAGGGATACTTGTATGCCACATCATCTAAGATTTTATTAGCTTGTCATGCTAAAGGAATGCCCATTTGAAGGAGAGTTCCTATAGGGAGAATGTTTCGTAAAGATACATGCCACTCTTGTTGAGGGAATTTTCCCATATGAGTGAGATTTCCTAAGAACATCTTGTGGAGAGACATGCCACTCTGGTTGAGGGTATTCATCCTTGTAATGACAAATAAATTACCATGTACACCATCATAATTTGCAAAATTTAATCAAGCGGCCTCCACTCTTGACACCAGGGCCCAGAGACGTAACCCACACTTGGTGAACTCCGTTATTAATGTGTTTGTTTCCATTGATTTGATGGCTATTGTTATGTTTTATCTTCCTTAAAAAAATGCACATGTGGTTGTTCAATATTCTTTCATATGTAATTCTGCTAACATCACATAAGTAAAATATCTTGGATAATTCTGTTAGTTGAAGAGATCCAAATTAGCATCTACCCCTAAGTGGGGTGCAAAGTAATTTTTCAAACCTTAAATTGTAAAGTTATGGCCAATCCCTCGAAGAAAAAGACCTTGAAGCAGTTGATTGAAACATACAATCTCTCTGTCATTTTCCTCCAAAAACTAATAATGAATGGAAAAAAAATAATCCATGGTATCTCCAAGATTTTAAAACATTGGTCATTTAGTTTCATTAATTCCATAGGATGGCTTGAATGGTTAAGTACAGATTGGAAAACTATCCGCTCTACACTTTCTAACTCGAGCTACTTTTCTTTAGGTTTGGGGAACTCCCTATTATTTCTTGAACTTGGGAAAACCCGCACCTACTTTAACCTCCACAAGCCCTATTCCAACAGACTAATTTTCTAGGAATAATATTTAATAGTTCTTGGCTAAAGGGAGAAATGGTTTTCCTTGGAGAAGACTTAAAGTTCTTTTTTGGTGCCTCTCAAATATTGGAGCTAGTGGAACAATTGGATAAACTTTTGAAATTCTTCATTAGGAATTTGAAATAAGCTAAAGCATGAGATATTAATCCAACCAAGCTTGGCCCATATTGGAAAAAATAATATTATAGGGGAGACCAAAATAACTAAATGTTTAAATAATTTTTCATTCTAATAGGTTTTCTCAAAGGAGGTGCTTAGGATTCATCAATAGGTTTTAGTAGATGGATAATATAATCATTATATAGTGCTTTAAGAGTAATCCATGTTATGGGAAATCCACCAAACCCCTTCATATTGAATCATAAATGCCTCCAAGAAGAGGATTTTTTTCAATTATAAAACAAATACTAGACCCCCTTCAATAGATTTCTCAATGAATCAATGGTGATTCACTTCCTACAAAACCGAAAAAATGTCAAACATTGTACGACCCAAACGGTCTAAAGAGAAAAGGGGAAAGGATGACAAACTTCTTCAAGGAGTGGAAAAGGTCCTAGACTCTAGGTTCTCATCGAAATGCATTGGTGTTTTATTAGAATCAAAAAAGGATGATACAAGTCATTTAAAAGCCAAATTAGAGAAGATCCTTCTATATAAGGAAAAATAATGCCATATGATGGGCAAGGGAATGTGGCTTAAGGTTGGAGATGAACACCAAATTCTTCCAAAATTTCATCAACTATAGGAAAAACAATAATTATATTTGGAAATTTTCCAGAGAATATGATACTTGGGCCAAGAACTTTATTAATATATCCATTTCCTATAGTCGAATGATTATTAAGACCTAGGAGGTAGGTCTGGGGCATGTTTTGGGGAACAATCAAATGGATTTTATATATATTTTATCTAGGTTCTTGAAACCTAAAAACTCCTCCCTCATCCCTATGGGAGGGTATGAGAGGCCCTCTTTGTGGATTCAAAGCATTCAAACCCTCCTCTCCCTTAACTAGAGAAGGTGCCTATGCCTATTTCTCTTCAAGACTATCCCTCATCCTAGACTTCTAAACACAATCTCAAACCTCATAATAGAGAACAAATTTTTTTTGAAGGAGGCAATGAAGGAGGACTTGATCAATTGAATGGAAAAAACTCCAAGTTTGGTCAGCAAGATAGAAATACCTACCTTCCCATAACTGAAGAAAAGAAAAAATCTAACTTAGAATTTAGAAGTAGTTGAAAACAATCATTGATTAGGGACCTTAGAGCATCTACCCCTAAGTGGGGTGAAAATTTATTTTTATAACCTTGAATTGTGGATTTATGGCCAATCCCTCGAAGAAAAATGCCTTGAAGCAGTTGATTGAAACACACAAGCCATTTGTCATCTACCTCCAAAAAATCATGACGAAAGGAAAAAGAGTAAATCATGGTATCTCCAACCTTTTAAAATGATGGGCCTTTAGTTTCATTAGTGCCATAGGATGGCTTGAAGAGTGAGTTATAGATTGGAAGACTAGCCTCTTTACACTTTCTAGCTCATGGTATTTTTCTTAGGACTTGCGGAACTCCCTCTTCTTTATTGAATTGAGGAAAATCCTTACCTACTTTAACCTCCACAAGCCCTATTCCAACAAAACAATTTTCTAGGAACAATACTTAATTGTTCTTGGATAAAGGGAGGAATGGTGGTTCTTATAGGAGACCTAAATCTATTTCTTAGTGTCTCTCAAATACCGGAGCTAGTGAAACAATTGGATGACCTTTCAGACTTCTTCATTAGGAATTTGAAATAAGATAAATAAAAATATATTGTGCCAAAAAAGCTCGCCTTATCCTCGAAAAATCATATGATAACAAAGGCCAAAATAACTAAATCTTTAGATCATTTTTTAGTCTAAGAGATATTCTAAAAGGTGGCCCTTGAATTTCCAAAGATGATGATATTGTGTCCAAAAACTTAGATTTTTCTTTAAAATGGGCCTCATAAGGAATATTATTAAATAATAGTGGAAATAATAAAATAAGATTACATTACATCATCAAATTTTAGAGGGAAAGAAGAAAAAACTACATTTTCATCTCATATTTTTAACTTATCTCCCTATAGTTTTACTCAAATTGCTAGCGGGAGCACTTGTTGGATGTAGAATTTAATTCCTCATCTAAGGAGTACCCATGTTACATAATTTTAATGGAACCTTCTACGCAAAAAATGAGAAATGTACATCAAAAAACATTATTGCAATCACATTTTTCATGTATTTCTCAGTTTTTGTGTAGCAAGGTCCATCGACAGTATGCAACATGGGTACTCCTTGGATGAGGAATTAACTTTTTCATCCAATGAGTGCTCCCACTCGAAATTTGAGTAAAATTGTATGGAGATAAGTTGAAAATATGAGTTGAAAAAGAATTTTTTTTTATCTTTTTACTTTTTTACTTCAAAAATGTTGAATCACCCCTCATGGTTGACACCATCATCTTGAATCATATTGTTTCTTATCACTTTGATTTTGGCTATACATTTTTTGTTTTGAGGTCCATTTTATACCTTAAAATTTCTCTAATGGGGAATTATTCATTAGTAAGATTCAACAATAGCTCTCAGTAATACTTTTTCACCCCCACCTCTACTATCATTTGCTATAGTCAAATGTTTATTGGGACCTAGGAGGGAGGTCCAGGGCATGCTTTCAGGGAACAATAAAATGGATTTTATATCTACTTATCTGGGTTCTTAAAACCACAAAACTCCTCCCTCTTTCCATTAGGAGGCCTATGAGAGGCCCTCTCCATGTATTCCAAGCCTTCAAACCCTCCTCTCGCTTGACTAGATAAGGTGCCTACGCTTATTTCTCTTGGAGACTACCCCTCATCCTAGACTTCTAAATACAATATCAAACCTCATAACGGAGAAAGAGGCAACGAAGGAGGACTTGATCAATTGATTGGAAAAAACCCCAAGGTAGGTCAGAAAGATAAAAATACCTACCTTTCCATAGATAAGAAACAATCTAATTCAGAATTTAGAAGTTATTAGAAAGAATCATTAGTTGGGTCCCTTAGAGAATCTACCCCTAAGTAGGGTGAAAAGTTAATTTTCTAACCTTTAATTCCAGAGTTATGGCCAATCCCTGAAAGAAAAATACCTTGAAATAGTTGATTGAAACGCACATTCCATCTATCATCTACCTCCAAAAACTCATGACGAATGGTAGAAGAGTAATGCATAGTTTCTCCAAGATTTTACAAGGTTTGGCCTTTAGTTTCATTGGTGCCATAGGATGGCTTGAAACTTTAGCTATATATTAGAAGACTAGCCTCTTTACACTTTCTAACTAGTGGTATTTTGCTTTAAGTTTGGTGAACTCTCTATTCTTTATTGAACTGGGGAAAACCCTCACCTACTTTAACCTCCGTGAGCCCTATTCCAATAAGCTGATTTTCTAGGAACAATATTTAATAGTTCTTAGCTAAAGGGAGGAATGGTGGTTCTTGGAGGAGACTTAAATTTCTTTCTTAGTGCCTCTTAAACATCGATTCTAGTGGCACATTTGGATAACGTTTAGAACTTCTTCATTAGGAATTTAAAATAAGCTAAATCATGAGATATTGAGCCAACCAAGCCTACCTCTTCCTATAAAAATCATATGTTATGGGAGACCAAAATAACTAAACGTTTAGATCATTTTTTAGTCTAAGAAGGTTTCTCAAAGAAGGCCCTTAGGATTCATTAATGGATTTTTTTATATGGAGAATATAACCTTTATCTAGTGCATTAGAAGTGATCCATGCTAGTGCAAAACCACCAAGCCCCTTCAAATTGAAGCCTAAATTCCTCCAAGAAGAGGATTTATTTCAATTATTAAACAACTCCTAGACCCCATCAATAGTTTTCTCAATAAATTAATGGCCATTCACTTCCTACAAAACCTTAAAAAGGTCAAAAACTATATGGCCCAATGGTCTAAAGAGAAAATGGAAAAGGATGAAAAAATTCTCCAAGGAGTGGAAAAGACCCTACACTCTAGGTTCTTGTCGAAATGCTTTGGTGTTTTATTATAGTCCAAAAAGGTTGATATATGTTATCTCGAAACCAAAAGAAAGAATATCATCCTAGACAAGGGAAAAAATGCCATATAATGAGCAAGGAAATGTGGCTTAAGGCTAGAGATGAACACTAAATTATTCCACCATTTTACCAACTATAGGAAAATATTATTAAGGAAGGGGTTGGAAAATAAAATTTACTCAAAGAACTTCAAATATTACAAAGGGATAAGAGCACTACATTTATGCACTCCCCATCACGTTCTCTCTCATTTGTTATGACTTCACTAGAAACAATTTCAAAATAGTGGTGGAGAAATCTAGAACAACTGGCAAGACTATGAAAGCCTTCAACTCCACCTTCATAGCCCTTATTCTAGAAACCAACAACCCAATTTCATATGATTTTTTTCAACCTATTTCACTTTACAATACTATCTATAAAATCATATAAAAATTCATCTCCTGAATACTAGAGTATATCTTGTGTCACCAAAATTTTCATTAAAATTTATGCTTCTTGGAATGCAAGGAAATGCATTCAACCTTTGTTTTGTGGTTGGGTAATGAGTTGCTTAAATTTAATATTGTTTGTAGTTTTAGTAAACAAAGTATCCTCACAGTTATCCAAGCCTAAAAGAGGAATTAGGAAGAATTCACATTATCCCAACTCCTCTTCCTACAAGTTTTTGAAGGGTTAATTAGAGCATTGAGAACAACTTTATCTAATGGCTCCTCCAAAGGTATTTTGATCAGCAACTCACCCTTTATTTCACATTTATTTTTTGTTGATAATATTATCATTTTCTATGATCGCTCTAATAGGATGGTGGGATACCTAAAAGATATCTTATATGCAACGACAAGCATGATGATAAACTCCTCCAAATATATGATTACCTGCTAGGATCTCTCATAGGGGAAAAAACAACACATAAATGACACCTTCCACTTCCTTGTAATAAATTTTGGCACAAGTTTCAAATACCTTTGGTTTCATCTACTGGTCGATCCATACCTTAAAGCTGATTAGCAATGACTCATTGGAAAAATAGATTAAAAAGTAAACACGTGTAATATGTGGCACTATCTATCCATATTATGCCATTAGCTTGTCTGATATTCACCTCAAAGATTGTTGGAAAGCTTTGATTGGAGTTCAAGGTCTAGAAATGGTTGAAGACAATGAATATTTGTCTGTGATAGTCCAAGCCTCATTCCAATTGACAAATACTATGCATCCTAAGTTAAGACAGCCAGTGTTAAAAGATTGTGTTGTTGTAGGAGTAAGCAATGCACAAATAGAAGGAGTTCATTATGACAAAGAAGCTTTGCCTAGTGACTGGTACATCCAATATAAGTCCTTGGCCGCTACAGATAGCTCAAATAGTATGCTCAAAATAATGTCTATATCAGATGGTTGTGTTAGAATTATTCCAAACAGACCAAGAATACCACGACCAATAGTTATGCCAGAAAAACATGTGTTACCAGCAGTCTCAGAAAATGAACCAACTTCTGTTAGTGGAAGAAGATACTTTTATCATCATGTTCCTATACCAGAGGAGCCTAGTTCTCGCACCAGTACACCACTGTCCACAAACCAGTTGTATATACCAGAGGAAAAATCGTTCTTTGCTAAAAATAAAATGTTTAGAACATATGTCAATACCACTCCACCTATAGAGGAATTTCAGTTTGCAAATCATAGATTTGTAAGAGGAGGAAAGTGGCCACCTAAAACAAAGTTTTGTACTTCTTCGTCCAATACCAGACAGCCAGCAACAAGAGCTGATTGCGCCCCATTATTAGAACAAAATTCACAGAATCCAAATGACATGGACCAAGTATACCAGATAGGCAACTACCTAACCACTTGGTGTGCCCATGCCGAAGATGTTCTAGATGATCTGGGCAAACAAGCTGATCTGATAAATGCAAATCTCAAATTTCTCTATGATGAGCAATAATCAGAGAAGCTGGAGAAATAAGAAAGGAGACAGAAGGAGACAGAAGAAGAAGGCCAAAGAAATTCCAAAGTTTCATATAGATATGAGTGCACCCAATTATTGGGATCTAGAGGAAGAAGAAGCAGTAACTGTAACTAGTGCAGAAGAGGGTACTTCTAAAGACACTGGAAAGCTAACCAGTGAAAGGGAGACATAAAAAACTGATAAACCTTTTGAGTCAAAGAAAGACGTCATAACCCTTGAACAAGCTGCCTCTAAATTCCCTTATTTCATTTTGCCATCTATAAATAATCAGAATAAGGCACACATCTTGAAAGAAGTCAGTAAATACCCTCGTGTTGAAGAAGACCTGTATGCAACCAATACTAGTGGCTATATCTTAGATATAAATAATTCTTCAAACCCTGGAGAATCAATCCAGATTTGGATAGCAGCTTTGTATCAAATGCAGGTTACTACAAAATTGGATAATGTATCCATCATGGTCCTAGCAGAAAAACGCATGACTGGTATAGTCTATGATTGGTGGATGGGACCATCCGAAGCAGAAAGAAGAGCCATTATGGAAGCCGGACTGACCACATTGGAATTGTTGCTAAAGACACAGTTCGTGTTAGAACGAGTTGATGAGAAGAAGCAACTAATAACAGATCTTAGTCAAATGGAATTGAAAGATCTGAAATACCTTGATCAATTCAGTAAAGATTTCATGGCTAAGGTATTTAAAGCTAATCTCTCAAATGATGTGGCTCAAAAAATTTCATTTTGTCAAAATTACCAGGCAATCTAGGAGACCTCGTGATGAAAGATCTAGATGTACAGGACAAAAGACTAGATCAAATTTATTGGGTTGACCTTCTTTTTAGAGTTACAGAGAAAGTTAAATACTTATGCTGGCAGAAGAAGGTGCATGACATCACACCGAGTTCTGATGTCTGCAAAATCATGCTACCATGGACACCTTTCAGAAAGAAGAAGAAAGCAAAAAGGTATGGCAGATTTAAACCCAAGAGAATCTCAAATCCAAGAAAGAATTTTCGTAGATATAAATTTTTGAAGAAAAGATCAAGACCCAGAAACAACAATTGTTGTTTCATTTGTAAAAAAGAAGGACATTTTGCACGAAAGTGCCCGCAGAATTCATCTAGTAAATTCAAAGCCTGTATAGATATAGAAGAATTTCAAGATGATTGGTCAGTAGTAGAGTCAGAAGATGATATTTCATATGTATATATTCTAACTGAAATATCAGATGCAGAGGAAGAAGAAAATGTTCAAAAAATGAATATTTGTCCATCATGTTCTGACAATGAGTTTTCAGAAGAAAACCATTACAGTGAAGAAGAAAGTGACACTGAAATCACTAGTGAAACACTAGATGATTCAGATGATGAATCTGTAACTTCACAATCAAATCAGTCAGAGAAGTTGATACAAAAAGGTAAGCAGCCTATGTTACCTTTTCCTGAAGTAAATGCTTTTTTCCCATTTGAGAAAAGAACAACAGCATCAACCAATCTTCCACAACCAGAGATTAAGAGAACAGAAGAAAATACATTGTTAAAAAAGATCGTCAAGACTAATAGCCTTATTTATATCCCGGTTCAAGTTCAAGTAAAAAATGAGTGGATATCTGTAGATGCATTCATTGATACCGGTGGATCTAATAATTTGGCTAGACCATCTTTATTTAAATCTCTGTGGAAACCACTGCAAAATATACTAGTTTAAGAAACCATTGGCGGATCTGTCAGTTTAACTCATTATGTAGACAATATTTCTTTAAAAGTTGGGGGGAGTATTGTTAAGATCTCTGCAATATGGCATTTTGATCCCTCGGCTAGTTTAATGTTGGGAATGCCATTTTTAAATTTTTTGCTTCCAGTGACAATCAACCAAGACAAGCTGATTATCAATTTGAAAAAGAAAGCTATTTTTTTCCCTAGGTTGTTTATTGCAAACTCAGAAGCAAGACATGAAAATAGCCAGAAAAGAGTAGGAGCCAGAAAGCCATTAAAAGATTCTGATGATTGGCAGGAAGTACTACAGTTCTATGAAGCAAGAGCAAAATCTAAAATAGAACAATTGGCATGCATAGATCCCAATTGGTCTATAGAACAAGATGATATCCAAAAAAGACTTCTAAAAAGTTGCTTGAAAAACCCACAACAGTTTTGGGAAACAGAAAGTCCTATGCAAGAAATCATAGCCTTGCATGACAATGGAGTCAAGGGAAAGTTGATTCCCTGCACTCCCTCAAATGAGCATGAAATAAAGAAACGGATAAAAGAATTGCTACAGATGCAGCTCATTGAGCCAAGCGAGTCCCATTACGCTTGCTCAGCATTTCTGGTAAGGAATCATTGTGAGATAGTTAGGGGAAAGCCTAGAATGGTGATAAATTATAAACCCCTCAATTCCATCACTCAGAGCTTTAACTATCCATTGCCAACGCCAAAAACCATAATGCAAAAAAAAATCAGCACAGCAAGGTATTCAGTAAATTTGACATGAAGTCTGGGTATTATCAAATTTAGATCAGCCAAAAGACTGGCATAAAACTGCTTTTATTTGTCCAGCCGGATTTTACCAATGGAAGGTTGTCCTGTTCGGTTTGAAAAATGCCCCTGCATTCTTCCAGAGAAGAATGGATTTTATTTTGCTAAATATGATTTCATTGTTACATATATAGACGACATCCTCATTCATAGTCCAGATGTAAAAACCCATTTAGAGAATTTAGAAATTTTTCTAAAAGAAGTCCAGCAGCATGGAATAGTTTTCTCAGAAAGAAAGATGTCTTTATTTCAAGACAGTATAGATTTTCTGGGAATTTATCTTGACAATGGTGCGATTCAAATGCAACCCCATGTATTAACAAAATCGTCACAGTTTCCAGATGAACTGAAGGATACCAAGACAATTCAAAGATTCTTAGGAGTTCTGAATTATCTTCACAAGTATATCCCAAACCTGACAAAAAAAACAGCGTCGATCAAGAAACATCTCAAACAGGGATGGTCACAAGAAGCAACAGTAGCAGTTAAACAATTGAAGGAAGAATGCCAACAACTGCCAAAGCTCCAGCCACCAAGTGATGGCTTGCTTATACTCCAAACTGATGCTTCTCTAGATTTTTGGGCAGCCATTCTTTTAGAACGAAGGGAGAAAGGTGAAGAAAAACTTTGTGCTTATGCTTCGGGTGAATTTACACCCAGTCAAAAGAACTACTTCATAGCCGAAAAATAAACATTGGCTATATTCAACGGGATACAACGATTTGAGTTATATCTTACTCCCGTAAAATTCTTGATCATAACAGACTCCAAGAATTTCAAATATTTTCTATCTACCAAAATATCAAGACAGATTGCAAAGGGAAGAATTCTTGCTTCGCACATTTGGTTCCAACAGTTTGATTTTGAAGTTGAGTGGATCCCAGGTAATTCAAATTTTCTAACAAATTCATTAACCAGGGATATGAATAAAGCATTCATGACATGTACAGGTTCGTGTTTTACCATTCCAGGTAAAAGTCCACAGGACGACGGCTTTGCTACATTTGTTGATAGATTCAGAATTTTTGAAGGACATGCAAACCAGCTTGCAGAAGAAATAAAAAAGGTTGTAGGAATGAGACTGAGAAGAAATACTTGGATACGAAAATGCCAAGCATGGCAGTGCAAGAATATAGGTGTTTCTCTGGGCCTAGACGATACACTGGTAAATGTATATCCCTTGCCAAATATGAAGGTGAAATTCTTTTTCAGAAGTTTATCTGATCTATGGTCTAGTGAATACACTGACAAAATGATCTAGACCCTCAAAGTTTTAAATTTTTATCAGCTCATTGGAGGAATTTATTTTGCTCTCAGCATTTTTACAGGAGAAAAACTACTAGATATTGAAGAAATTCCTATCAAGCCTGATTTAGAAAAATTTATTTTGTCTTTAAAAATCCACGACATTTTTGAGGAATTAGAAGCCTCTTTCTTGCAGAGATTTGATGAAAATTATGCAGCAAGCGACACTTTCCCTCAGTATGAGATATTTGAAGGATTTTTTGATTGGGAAATCAAGGACGGCTTATGCAGAAAAAAGCCAACTACCAGGATATCTCAGTGCATTCAACGGACAATGCAATATCTCAGAACTTTCTCATCCCCTTGGGATTTTCACAGTCTCAGACTAAGAGAAAGTATAGATCCTAATCCGTTTGCACAGGTCTTCAGTCATCAGAGGAATGGAGAGATAGAGACCAGTAACAATGAAGAAATGATTAAAAAGCATGCTGGTTGGTTCCATGAATTTGGAAATTTAAAGCTGGGAGAAAAACTACAGATTCTGCAAAAAATGGATGATTTACAGGGAGAACCCAAAGTCTTAAAATTTGTGGTTAATCAAAAAGCTTTGGTAACTATCAGCATTATCTCCCCTAATTGGAATAACAATGTCATTTATATAATAAGTTTGATGATTTCAAAAAGAATCTGTACATCTATGATTTTCAAGTTAGGATGGCAGCATAAAGATTTTATGAGTGATAATTACAGATCACGGGTTCAACATGCTATAGAAAGTTCCACAAATATGTTTCAAATTTTTAAATGGGAACTCTTAAACGGCATCGAGTTGGCAGTCCAGAGGTCACCCACAGTAAGAAATGTCTTTAAAGATTCCTTTCTAGACATCGAGATCAGTGCTTTACCTTTTCTTAACAAGTGGGAAAAACAGGAAGCCATGCACACACCTCAGCAACCGGGCCTCCATAGGATAAAGACAAATACGGAAAAGGAAGAATCTTCAAAAGCAGCATCCAGGAGGACAATAATTTTAGATGAAGATTCCAAAGTAAAAGCAACCGCATCTACTTTACTAGAAGAATTGACAGATGCTCAAGACCCAACAACAGATATCGATGAAGAATACAACTAGCTGATGGAATGCCACTACAAGAAGATACTCAATGAATACGAGCCAACACATGATTCTTCTAATTATGATTATGACTATGATTCGGATAGGAGTCCAATGGGACCCTGGTAGGATAGGATAGAATATTTGTACCAAAAAAGTTGAGTAGACACCATCGGCGGAAAATATGCCGATAGGACCCTCAATTATTTTTGTTTTGTCATTTTATTTTTACAGTAGAAGTTAGGAAGTCTACATAAGGAAGGGTCTGTAGAAGTTCAAGATCATCGCTTGACGGAGAACTCTGAGATCTCATATTTAATAAGATTTTGTATTCCGCTTTTTTTTATTAATATTGAAGCCTACTGGGCCGCCTGTCTGAGGACAGTTTCTGCAATCCAAAAGAACTTTGAACTGTAAGGTGAATGCGTTGAAGAAGGCGCCAGGAGAGGTCGTAGTTCCGCGGGCATGTTCGGTTGAGGAAAAGTCACCCCGTTCCATGGACACAATACACTCTATAGACAGAGCCTGAAGTTAGCCAGGTAGCCTTTGAAAAGCATCTTGTTTTACGAGTGCTAAGTAAATAAAAGCTGCTTCAGTCTTTCTCTGGAATAGATTGTAAGAGTTCAACATGGCCAATTTCTTGAGATCCTTTTCAACCATTGAAAGACTATCTGTATATGAAGTAGATAGTAGATCCCTTGAATCTGATTTAGCAGAACATGGAAAGGTAGAAGACCCAGAAAGTTGGAATCCACCCGTGTTGAGTTCTAAAGAAATTTATCCAGTACCAATGTTGTTCAAATTGTCCAGAAAAGTATATCTTAAAGAAGTTGAAGTAAAAATCAGGATAAAAGGTCCATCTGTACAAATTGTAGGTCTGAATTTGTTTTCTGAAGATGAAATCAGAAAGTTTAGAAAATATGTTGCTGAAAAATGGTTTAATTATTTTCACTTTGGGGGTATTAGAATTGGATTAGCTCCATTGTTCCGTCATGGCCTTAATACTCCCTGTATAGCCGAGCTTTTCGATACCAGGCACAATGTATATGGACATGCCCGAATTGGAACCATACTTGGAAACCTATCCTCGGGATGTCAACATGGCACTATCTATCCAGATTATGACATTAGCTTGTCTGATATTCACCTCAAATATTGTTGGAAAGCTTTGATTGGAGTTCAAGGTCTAGAAATGGTTGAAGACAGTGAATATTTTTCTGTGATAGTCCAAGCCTCATTCCAATTGAAAAATACTGTGCATCCTAAGTTAAGACAGCCAGTGTTAAAAGATTGTGTTGCTGTAGGAGTAAGCAATGCACAAATAGAAGGAGTTCATTATGACAAAGAAGCTTCGCCTAGTGACTGGTACATCCAATATAAGTCCCTGGCCGCTACAGATAGCTCAAATAGTATGCTCAAAATAATGTCTGTATCAGATGGTTGTGTTAGAATTATTCCAAACAGACCAAGAATACCACGACCAATAGTTATGCCAGAAAAACATGTGTTACCAGCAGTCTCAGAAAATGAACCAACTTCTGTTAGTGGAAGAAGATCCTTTTATCATCATGTTCCTATACCAGAGGAGCCTAGTTCTCCCACCAGTACACCACTGTCCACAAACCAGTTGTATATACCAGAGGAAAAATCGTTCTTTGCTAAAAATAAAATGTTTAGAACATATGTCAATACCACTCCACCTGTAGAGGAATTTCAGTTTGCAAATCATAGATTTGTAAGAGGAGGAAAGGGGCCACCTAAAACAAAGTTTTGTACTTCTTCGTCTAATACCAGACAACCAGCAACAAGAGCTGACTGAGCCCCATTATTAGAACAAAATTCGCAGAATCCAAATGACATGGACCAAGTATACCAGATAGGCAACTACCTAACCACTTGGTGTGCCCATGCCGAAGATGTTCTAGATGATCTGGGCAAACAAGCTGATCTGATAAATGCAAATCTCAAATTTCTCTATGATGAGCAATAATCAGAGAAGCTGGAGAAATAAGAAAGGAGAAGAAGGAGACAGAAGAAGAAGGCCAAAGAAATTCCAAAGTTTCATATAGATATGAGTGCACCCAATTATTGGGATCTAGAGGAAGAAGAAGCAGTAACTGTAACTAGTGCAGAAGAGGGTACTTCTAAAGACACTGGAAAGCTAACCAGTGAAAGGGAGACATACAAAACTGATAAACCTTTTGAGTCAAAGAAAGAAGTCATAACCCTTGAACAAGCTGCCTCTAAATTCCCTTCTTTCATTTTGCCATCTATAAATAATCAGAATAAGGCACACATTTTGAAAGAAGTCAATAAATACCCTCGTGTTGAAGAAGACCTGTATGCAACCAATACTAGTGGCTATATCTTAGATATAGATAATTCTTCAAACCCTGGAGAATCAATCCAGATTTGGATAGCAGCTTTGTATCAAATGCAGGTTACTACAAAATTGGATAATTTATCCATCATGGTCCTAGCAGAAAAACGCATGACTGGTATAGTCTATGATTGGTGGATGGGACCATCCGAAACAGAAAGAAGAGTCGTTATGGAAGCCGGACTGACCACATTGGAATTGTTGCTAAAGACACAGTTCGTGCCAGAACCAGTTGATGAGAAGAAGCAACTAATAACAGATCTTAGTCGAATGGAATTGAAAGATCTGAAATACCTTGATCAATTCAGTAAATATTTCATGGCTAAGGTATTTAAAGCTAATATCTCAAATGATGTGGCTCAAAAAATTTCATTTTTGTCAAGATTACCAGGCAATATAGGAGACCTCGTGATGAAAGATCTAGAGGTACAGAACAAAAGACTAAATCAGATTTATTGGGTTGACCTTCTTTTTAGAGTTACAGAGAAAGTTAAATACTTATGTTGGCAGAAGAAGGCGCATGACATCACACCGAGTTCTGATGTCTGCAAAATCATGCTACCATGGACACCTTTCAGAAAGAAGAAGAAAGCAAAAAGGTATGGTAGATTTAAACCCAAGAGAATCTCAAATCCAAGAAATCCTTTTCGTAGATATAAATTTTTAAAGACAAGATCAAGACCCAGAAACAACAACTGTTGTTTCATTTGTAAAAAAGGACATTTTGCACGAAAGTGCTTGTGGAATTCATCTAGTAAACTCAAATCCTGTATAGATATAGAAGAATTTCAAGATGATTGGTCAGTGGTAGAGTCAAAAGATGATATTTCAGATGTATATATTCTAACTGAAATATCAGATGCAGAGGAAGAAGAAAATGTTCAAAAAATGAATATTTGTCCATCATGTTCTGACAATGAGTTTTCAGAAGAAAACCATTACAGTGAAGAAGAAAGTGACACTCAAATCACTAGTGAAACATTAGATGATTCAGATGATGAATCTATAACTTCACAGTCAGAGCAGTCAGAGAAGTTGATACAAAAAGGTAAGCAGCCTCTGTTACCTTTTCCTGAAGTAAATGCTTTTTGCCCATTTGAGAAAAGAAAAATAGCGTCAACCAGTCTTCCACAACGAGAGATTAAGAGAACAGAAGAAAATACATTGTTAAAAAAGATCGTCAAGACTAATAGCCTTATTTATATCCAGGTTCAAGTTCAAGTAAAAATTGAGTGGATATCTGTAGATGCATTCACTGATACCGGTGGATCTAATAATTTGGCTAGACCATGTTTATTTAAATCTCTATGGAAACCACTACAAAATATACTGGTTTCAGAAACCATTGGCGGATCTATCAGTTTAACTCATTATGTAGACAATATTTCTTAAAAAGTTGGGGGGAGTATTGTTAAGATCTCTACAATACAGCATTTTGATCCCTCAGCTAGTTTAATGTTGGGAATGCCATTTTTAAATTCTGTGCTTCCAGTGACGATCAGCCAAGACAAGCTGATTATCAATTTGAAAAAGAAAGCTAATTTTGTCCCTAGGTTGTTTATTGCAAACTCAGAATCAAGACATGAAAATAGCCAGAAAAGAGTAGGAGCCAGAAAGCCATTAAAATATTCTGATGATTGGCAGGAAGTCTTGCAGTTCTATGAAGCAAGAGCAGAATCTAAAACAAAACGATTGGCATGCATAGATCCCAATTGGTCTACAGAACAAGATGATATCCAAAAAAGACTTCTAAAAAGTTGCTCGGAAAACCCACAACAGTTTTGGGAAACAAAAAGTCCGATGCAAGAAATCATAACCTTGCATGACAATGGAGTCAAGGGAAAGCTAATTCTCTGCACTCACTCAGATGAACAGGAAATAAAGAAATAGATAAAAGAATTGCTACAGAAGCAGCTCATTGAGCCAAGCGATTCCCATTACGCTTGCTCAGCGTTTCTGGTAAGGAATCATTCTGAGATAGTTATGGGAAAGCGTAGAATGGTGATAAATTATAAACCCCTAAATGCCATCACTCAGAGCTTTAACTATCCATTGCCAAGCCCAGAAACCATAATGCAAAAAATTCAGCATAGCAAGGTATTCAGTAAATTTGACATGAAGTTTGGGTATTATCAGATTCAAATCCAGCCAAAAGACCGGCATAAAACTGCTTTTATTTGTCCAGCCGGATTTTACCAATGGAAGGTTGTCCCCTTCGGTTTGAAAAACGCCCCTGCATTCTTCCAAAGAAGAATGGATTTTATTTTAGCTAAATATGATTTCATTGTTACATATATAGATGACATCCTCATTCATAGTCTAGAAGTAAAACCCCATTTAGAGCATTTAGAATTTTTCTAAAAGAAGTCCAGCAGCATGGAATAGTTTTGTCAGAAAGAAAGATGTCTTTATTTCAAGACAGTAAAGATTTTTGAGGAATTAATGTTGTCAATGGTGCGATTAAAATGCAACCCCATGTATTAACAAAATCGACACAGTTTCCAAATGAACTGAAGGATACCAAGACAATTCAAAGATTCTTAGGAGTTTTGAATTATCTTCACAAGTATATCCCAAACCTGACAGAAAAAACAACGCCGATTAGGAAACATCTCAAACAAGGATGGTCACAAGAAGCAACAGTAGCAATTAAACAATTGAAGGAAGAATGCCAACAATTGCCAAAGCTCTAGCCACTAGGTGATGGTTTGATTATACTCCAAACTGATGCTTCTCTAGATTTTTGGGCAGCCGTTCTTTTAGAACGAAGCGAGAAAGGTGATGAAAACTTTGTGCTTATGCTTCGGCTGAATTTACACCCAGTCAAAAGAACTACTTCATAGCCGAAAAAGAAACATTGGCTATATTCAACAAGATACAACGATTTGAGTTATATCTTACTCCCGTAAAATTCTTGATCAGAACAGACTCCAAGAATTTCAAATATTTTCTATCTACCAAAATATCAAGACAGATTGCAAAGGGAAGAATTCTTTCTTGGCAGATTTGGTTCCAACAGTTTGATTTTGAAGTTGAGTGGATCCCAGGTAATTCAAATTTTCTAAGAGATTCATTAACCAGGGATATGAATAAAGCATTCATGACATGTACAGGTTCGTGTTTTACCATTCCAAGTAAAAGTCTACAGGACGACAGCTTTGCTACAATTGTTGATATATTCAGAATTTTTGAAGGACATGCAAACCATCTTGCAGAAGAAATAAAAAAGGTTGTAGGAATGAGACTGAGAAGAAATACTCGGATACGAAAATGCCAAGCATGGCAGTCCAAGAATATAGGTGTTTCTCTGGGCCTAGACGATACACTCGTAAATGTATATCCCTTGCCAAATATGAAGGTGAAATTCTTTTTCAGAATTTTATCTGATCTATGGTCCAGTGAATACACTGACAAAATGATCTGGACCCTCAAAGTTTTAAATTTTTATCAGCTCATTGGAGGAATTGATTTTTCTCTCAGCATTTTTACAGGAGAAAAACTACTAGATCTTGAAGAAATTCCTATCAAGCCTGATTTAGAAAAATTTATTTTGTCTTTAAAAGTCCCTGACATTTTTGAGGAATTAGAAGCCTCTTTCTTGCAGAGGTTTGATGAAAATTATGCAGCAAGCGACACTTTCCCTCAGTATGAGATATTTGAAGGATTTGCTGATTGGGAAATCATGGATAGCTTATGCAGAAAAAAACCAACTACCAGGATATCTCAGTGCATTCAACGGACGATGCAATATCTCATAACTTTCTCATCCCCTTGGGATTTTCACAGTCTCAGATTAAGAGAAAGTATAGATCCTAATTTGTTTGCACAGGTCTTCAGTCATCAGAGGATTGGAGAGATAGAGACCAGCATCAATGAAGAAATGATTAAACAGCATGCTGGTTGGTTCCATGAATTTGGAAATTTAAAGCTGGGAGAAAAACTACAGATTCTGCAAAAGATGGATGATTTATAGGGAGAACCCAAAGTCCTAAAATTTTTGGTTAATCAAAAAGCTTTGGTAACTATCAGCGTTATCTCCCCTAATTGAAATAACAATGTCATCTATATAATAATTTTGATGATTTCAAAAAGAATCTGTACATCTATGATTTTCGAGTTAGGCTGGAAGCATAAAGATTTTATGAGTGATAATTGCAGATCATGTGTTCAACATGTTATAGAAAGTTCCACAAATATGTTTCAAATTTTTAAATGGGAACTCTTAAACGGCATCGATTTGGCAGTCCAGAGGTCACCCACAGTAAGAAATGTCTTTAAAGATTCCTTTCTAGACATTGAGATCAGTGCTTTACCTTTTCTTAACAAGTGGGAAAAATAGGAAGCCATGTACACACCTCAGCAACCGAGCCTCCACAGGATAAAAACAAATACGGAAAAGGGAGAATCTTCAAAAGCAGCATCCAGGAGGACAATAATTTTAGATGAAGATGCCAAAGGAAAATCAACTGCATCTACTTTACCAGAAGAATTGACAGATGCTCAGGACCCAGCAGCAGATATCAATGAAGAATACAACTGGCTGATGGAACGCCACTACAAGAAGATACTCGATGAATACGAGCCAGCACATGATTCTTCTGATTATGATTATGACTATGATTCAGATAGGATTCCAATGGGACCCTGGTAGGATAGGATAGAATATTTGTACCAGAAAAGTTGAGTAGACACCATCGGCGGAAAATATGCCGATAGGACCCTCAATTATTTCTGTTTTGTCATTTTATTTTAACAGTAGAAGTTAGGAAGTCTACATAATGAAGGGTCTGCAGAAGTTCAAGATCATCGCTTGACGGACAACTTTGAGATCTCATATTGTAATAAGCTTTTGTATTCCGCTTGTTTTTATTAATATCGAAGCCTACTGGGCTGCCTGTCTGAGGACAGTTTCTGCAATCCAAAAGAACTTTGAACTGTAAGACGAATGCGTTGAAGAAGGCGCCAGGAGAGGTCATAGTTCCATGGGCATGTTCGGTTGAGGAAAAGTCACCCTGTTCCTTGGACACAATACACTCTATAGACAGAGCCTGAAGTTAGCCAGGTAGCCTTTGAAAAGCATCTTGTTTTACGAGTGCTGAGTAAATAAAAGCTACTTCCGTCAATCTCTGGAATAGATTGTAAGAGTTCAACATGGCCAATTTCTTGAGATCCTTTTCAACCATTGAAAGAAGATCTGTATCTGAAGTAGATAGTAGATCCCTTGAATCTGATTTAGCAGAACATGAAAAGGTAGAAGACCCAGAAAGTTGGAATCCACCTGTGTTGAGTTCTAAAGAAATTTATCCAGTACCAATGTTGTTCAAATTGTCCAGAAAAGTCTATCTTAAAGAAGTCGAACTAAAAATCAGGATAAAAGGTCCATCTGTACAAATTGTAGGTTTGAATTTGTTTTCTGAAGATGAAATCAGAAAGTTTAGAAAATATGTTGCTAAAAAAAGGTTTTATTATTTGCACTTTGCGGGAATTAGAATTGGATTAGCTCCATTGTTCCGTCATGGCCTTAATGCTCCCTGTATAGCTGAGCTTTTCGATACCAGGCACAATGTATATGAACTTGCCCAAATTGGAACCATACTTGGAAACCTATCCTCAGGATGTCAACATGGCACTATCTATCCAGATTATGCCATTAGCTTGTCTGATATTCACCTAAAATATTGTTGGAAAGCTTTGATTGGAGTTCAAGGTCTAGAAATGGTTGAAGACAGTGAATATTTGTCTGTGATAGTCCAGGCCTCATTCCAATTGACAAATACTGTGCATCCTAATTTAAGACATCCAGTGTTAAAAGATTGTGTTGCTGTAGGAGTAAGCAATGCACAAATAGAAAGAGTTCATTATGACAAAGAAGCTTTGCCTAGTGACTGGTACATCCAATATAAGTCCCTGGCCGCTACAGATAGCTTGAATAGTATGCTCAAAAGAATGTCTGTATTAGATGGTTGTGTTAGAATTATTCCAAACAGACCAAGAATACCATGACCAATAGTTATGCCAGAGAAATATGTGTTACCAGCAATCTCAGAAAATGAAACTTCTATCAGTGGAAGAAGATCCTTTTATCGTCATGTTCCTATACCAGAGGAGCCTATTTCTTCCACCAGTACACCATTTCCAACAAACCAGATGTATATACCATAGGAAAAACTGTTCTTTGCTGTAAATAAAATGTTTAGAACATATGTCAATACTACTCCACCTATAAAGGAATTTCAGTTTGCAAATCATAGATTTGTAAGAGGAGGAAAGTATCCACCTAAAACAAAGTTTTGTACTTCTTCGTCCAATACCAGACAACTAGCAACAAGAGCTGACTGCGCCCCATTATTAGAACACAATTCATAGAATCCAAATGACATGGACCAAGTATACCAGATAGGCAACTACCTAACCACTTGGTGTGCCCATGTCGAAGATTTTCTAGATGATCTGGGCAAACAAGCTGATATGATCAATGCAAATCTCAAATTGCTCTATGATGAGCAACAATCAGAGAAGCTGGAGAAAGAAGAAAGGAGAAGAAGGAGACAGAAGAAGAAGGCCAAAGAAATTCCAAAGTTTCATATAGATATGAGTGCACCCAATTATTGGGATCTAGAGGAAGAAGAAGCAGTAACTGTAACTAGTGCAGAAGAGGGTACTTCCAAAGACACTGGAAAGCTAACTAGTGAAAGAGAGACATACAAAATTGATAAACCTTTTGAGTCAAAGAAAGAGGTCATAACCCTTGAACGAGCTGCCTCTAAATTCCCTTCCTTCACTTCGCCATCTATAAATTATCAAAATAAGGCACACAGCTTGAAAGAAGTCAGTAAATACCCTCATGTTGAAGAATACCTGTATGCAGCCAATACTAGTGGCTATATCTTAGATCTAGATAATTCTTCAAACCCTGGAGAATAAATCCGGATTTGGATAGCAACTTTGTATCAAATGTAGGTTACTACAAAATTGGATAATGTATCCATCATGGTCCTGGCAAAAAAACGCATGACTGGTATAGTCTATGATTGGTGGATGGGACCATCCGAAGCAGAAAGAAGAGTCGTTATGGAAGCCGGACTGACCACATTGGAATTGTTGCTAAAAACACAGTTCGTGCTAGAACCAGTTGATGAGAAGAAGCAACTAATAATATATCTTAGTCGAATGGAATTGAAAGATCTGAAATAACTTGATCAATTCAGTAAAGATTTCATGGCTAAGGTATTTAAAGCTAATCTCTCAAATGATGTGGCTCCAAAAATTTCATTTTTGTCAAAATTACTAGGCAATCTAGGAGACCTCGTGACGAAAGATCTAGATGTACAGAACAAAAGACTAGATAAAATTTATTGGGTTGACCTTCTTTTTAGAGTTACGGAGAAATTTAAATACTTATGCTGGCAGAAGAAGGCACATGACATCACACCGAGTTCTGATGTCTACAAAATCATGCTACCATGGACACCTTTCAGAAAGAAGAAGAAAGCAAAAAGGTATGGTAGATTTAAACCCAAGAGAATCTCAAATCCAAGAAAGCCTTTTCGTAGATATAAATTTTTGAAGAAAATATCAAGACCCAGAAACAACAACTGTTGTTTCATTTGTAAAAAAGAAGGACATTTTTCACAAAAGTGCCTGCAGAATTCATCTAGTAAACTCAAATCTTGTATAGATATAGAAGAATTTCAAGATGATTGGTCAGTAGTAGAGTCAGAAGATGATATTTCAGATGTATCATATCAGATGCAGAGGAAGAAGAAAATGTTCAAAAAATGAATATTTTTCCATCATGTTCTGACGATGAGTTTTCAGAAGGAAACCATTACAGTGAAGAAGAAAGTGACACTGAAATCACTAGTGAAACATTAGATGATTCAGATGATGAATCTGTAACTTCACAATCAGAGCAGCCAGAGAAGTTGATACAAAAAGGTAAGCAGCCTCGGTTACCTTTTCCTGAAGTAAATGCTTTTTGCCCATTTGAGAAAAGAACAACAGTGTCAACCAATCTTCCACAACCAGAGATTAAGAGAACAGAAGAAAATACATTGTTAAAAAAGATCGTCAAGACTAATAGCCTTATTTATATCCCGGTTCAAGTTCAAGTAAAAAATGAGTGGATATCTGTAGATGCATTCATTGATACCGGTGGATCTAATAATTTGGCTAGACCATCTTTATTTAAATCTCTGTGGAAACCACTGCAAAATATACTAGTTTAAGAAACCATTGGCGGATCTGTCAGTTTAACTCATTATGTAGACAATATTTCTTTAAAAGTTGGGGGGAGTATTGTTAAGATCTCTGCAATATGGCATTTTGATCCCTTGGCTAGTTTAATGTTGGGAATGCCATTTTTAAATTTTTTGCTTCCAGTGACAATCAACCAAGACAAGCTGATTATCAATTTGAAAAAGAAAGCTATTTTTTTCCCTAGGTTGTTTATTGCAAACTCAGTATCAAGACATGAAAATAGCCAGAAAAGAGTAGGGGCCAAAAAGCCATTAAAAGATTCTGATGATTGGCAGGAAGTCCTACAGTTATATGAAGCAAGAGCAGAATCTAAAACAAAACAATTGGCATGCATAGATCCCAATTGGTCTACAAAACAAGATGATATCCAAAAAATATTTCTAAAAGGTTGCTCGGAAAACCCACAACAGTTTTGGGAAACAGAAAGTCCGATGCAAGAAATCATAACCTTGCATGACAATGGTGTCAAGGGAAAGCTGATTCCCTACAGTCACTCAGATGAGCATAAATAAAGAAACAGATAAAAGAATTGCTACAGATGCAGCTCATTGAGCCAAGCCAGTCCCATTACACTTGCTCAGCGTTTCTGGTAAGGAATCATTCTGAGATAGTTAGGGGAAAGCCTAGAATGGTGATAAATTATAAACCCCTCAATTCCATCACTCAGAGCTTTAACTATCCATTGCCAAGCCCAAAAACCATAATGCAAAAAATTCAGCACAGCAAGGTATTCAGTAAATTTGACATGAAGTCTGGGTATTATCAGATTCAGATCCAGCCAGAAGACCGGCATAAAACTGCTTTTATTTGTCCAGCCGGATTTTACCAATGGAAGGTTGTCCCCTTCGGTTTGAAAAACGCCCCTGCATTCTTCCAAAGAAGAATGGATTTTATTTTTGCTAAATATGATTTCATTGTTACATATATAGACGACATCCTCATTCATAGTCCAGATGTAAAAACCCATTTAGAGCATTTAGAAATTTTTCTAAAAGAAGTCCAGCAGCATGGTATAGTTTTGTCAGAAAGAAAGATGTCTTTATTTCAAGACAGTATATATTTTCTGGGAATTAATGTTGTCAATGGTGCAATTCAAATGCAACCCCATGTATTAACAAAATTGACACAGTTTCCAGATGAACTAAAGGATACCAAGACAATTCAAAGATTCTTAGGAGTTCTAAATCATCTTCACAAGTATATCCCAAACCTGACAAAAAAAACAGCGCCAATCAGGAAACATCTCAAACAGGGATGGTCACAAGAAGCAACAGTAGCAGTTAAATAATTGAAGGAAGAATGCCAACAACTGCCAAAGCTCCAACCACCAGGTGATGGTTTTCTTATACTCCAAACTGATGCTTCTCTAGATTTTTGGGCAGCCGTTCTTTTAGAACGAAGGGAGAAAGGTGAAGAAAAACTTTGTGCTTATGCTTTGGGTGAATTTACACCTAGTCAAAAGAACTACTTCATAGCCGAAAAAGAAACAATGGTTATATTCAACGAGATACAAAGATTTGAGTTATATCTTACTCCCGTAAAATTCTTGATCAAAATAGACTCCAAGAATTTCAAATATTTTCTATCTGCCAAAATATCAAGACCGATTGCAAAGGGAAGAATTCTTGCTTGGCAGATTTGGTTCCAACAGTTTGATTTTGAAGTTGAGTGGATCCCAGGTAATTCAAATTTTCTAACAGATTCATTAACCAGGGATATGAATAAAGCATTCATGACTTGTACAGGTTCGTGTTTTACCATTCCAGGTAAAAGTCCATAGAATGACAGCTTTGCTACATTTGTTGATAGATTCAGAATTTTTGAAGGACATGCAAACCAACTTGCAGAAGAAATAAAAAAGGTTGTAGGAATGAGACTAAGAAGAAATACTCGGATACAAAAATGCCAAGCATGGCAGTCCAAGAATATAGGTGTTTCTCTGGGCCTAGACGATACACTGGTAAAGGTATATCCTTTGCCAAATATGAAGGTGAAATTCTTTTTCAGAAGTTTATCTGATCTATGGTCTAGTGAATACATTGACAAAATGATCTAGACCCTCAAAGTTTTAAATTTTTATCAGCTCATTGGAGGAATTGATTTTGCTCTCAGCATTTTTACAGGAGCAAAACTACTGGATCTTGAAGAAATTCCTATCAAGCCTGATTTAGAAAAATTTATTTTGTCTTTAAAAATCCCCGACATTTTTGAGGAATTAGAAGCCTCTTTCTTGCAGAGGTTTGATGAAAATTATGCAGCAAGTGACACTTTCCCTCAGTATGAGATATTTGAAGGATTTGCTAATTGGGAAATCATGGACGACTTATGCAGAAAAAAGCCAACTACAAGGATATCTCAGTGCATTCAACGGACGATGCAATATGGGATTTTCACAGTCTCAGATTAAGAGAAAGTATAGATCCTAATCTGTTTGCACAGGTCTTCAGTCATCAGAGGATTGGAGAGATAGAGACCAACAACAATGAAGAAATGATTAAACAGCATGATGGTTGGTTCCATGAATTTAGAAATTGAAAGTTGGGAGAAAAACTACAGATTCTACAAAAAATGGATGATTTACAGGGAGAACCCAAAGTCTTAAAATTTGTGGTTAATCAAACAGGTTTGGTAACTATCAGCGTTATCTCCCATAATTGGAATAACAATGTCATCTATATAATAAGTTTAATGATTTCAAAAAGATTATGTACATCTATGATTTTCGAGTTAGGCTGGCAGCATAAAGATTTTATGAGTGATAATTGCAGATCATGGGTTCAACATGCTATAGAAAGTTCCACAAATATGTTTCAAATTTTTAAATGGGAACTCTTAAACAGCATCGAGTTGGCAGTCCAGAGGTCACCCACAGTAAGAAATGTCTTTAAAGATTCCTTTCTAGACATCGAGATCAGTGCTATACCTTTTCTTAACAAGTGGGAAAAACAGGAAGCCATGTACACACCTCAGCAACCGAGCCTCCACAAGATAAAGACAAATACGGAAAAGGGAGAATCTTCAAAATCAGCATCCAGGAGGACAATAATTTTAGATGAAGATGCCAAAGGAAAAGCAACCACATCTACTTTACCAGAAGCATTGACAGATGCTCAGGACCCAGCAGCAGATATCGATGAAGAATACAATCGGCTGATGGAACACCCCTACAAGAAGATACTCGATGAATACGAGCCAGCACATGATTCTTATGATTATGATTATGACTATGATTTGGATAGGAGTCCAATGGGACCCTAGTAGGATAGGATAGAATATTTGTACCAGAAAAGTTGAGTAGACACCATCGGCGAAAAATATGCCGATAGGACCCTCAATTATTTCTGTTTTGTCATTTTATTTTAACAGTAGAAGTTAGGAAGTCTACATAAGGAAGGGTCTGCAGAAGTTCAAGATCATCGCTTGACAGAGAACTTTGAGATCTCATATTGTAATAAGCTTTTGTATTCCTCTTGTTTTTATTAATATCGAAGCCTACTGGGCCGCCTGTCTGAGGAAAGTTTCTGCAATCCAAAAGAACTTTGAACTGTAAGGCGAATGCGTTGAAGAAGGCGGCAAGAGAGGTCATAGTTCCGCGCACATGTTCGGTTGAGGAAAAGTCACCTACCTCAAATCTGTTGTTTAGAAATCTTCGAGCTTAATCAGAAGTAAGTTCGAATGCACCAAAGCTTTATTCTATTGTCTGCTCATTTTAATTATTAGTCTCTGTTGATCGATAGGGGTGACCGATATAGGAGTGATCGATCAACAGAGACTAATAATTAAAATGAGCAGACAATAGAATAAAGCTTTAGTGCATTCGAACTTACTTCTGATTAAGCTCGAAGATTTCTAAACAGCAGATCTGAGGTAGGTGACTTTTCCTCAACCGAACATGCGCGCGAAACTACGACCTGTCCTGGCGCCTTCTTCAACGCATTCGCCTTATAGTTCAAAGTTCTTTTGGATTGCAGAAACTGTCCTCAAACAGGTGGCCCAGTAGGCTTCGATATTAATGAAAACAAGCGAATACAAAATCTTATTACAATATGAGATCTCAGAGTTCTCCTTCAAGTGATGATCTTGAACTTCTGCAGACCCTTCCTTATGTAGACTTCCTAACTTCTACTGTTAAAATAAAATGACAAAACAGAAATAATTGAGGGTCCTATCGGCATATTTTCCGTCGATGGTGTCTACTCAACTTTTCTGGTACAAATATTCTATCCTATCCTACCAGGGTCCCATTGGACTCATATCCGAATCATAGTCATAATCATAATCATAAGAATCATGTGTTGGCTCGTATTCATCGAGTATCTTCTTGTAGTGGCGTTCTATCAGCTGGTTGTATTCTTCATCGATATCTGCTACTGGGTCCTGAGCATCTGTCAATTCTTCTGGTAAAGTAGATGCGGTTGCTTTTCCTTTGGCATCTTCATCTAAAATTATTGTCCTCCTGGATGCTGCTTTTGAAGATTCTCCCTTTTCCGTATTTGTCTTTATCCTGTGGAGGCCCCATGATGGATATGTTGAAGAATGTAACTAGGCTTGGTCTTCATAATTGTACTTGAAAATGTAATATATTTGTCAAAAGAAAGAAAAAATATTTTTATTATTAATTGAATTATTAAAGCATGGGTTTCATGCTTGAGTCAATTGTCATAGGTCAAGCCTCCATTGTAGGATTTAAGATTGTTTCTTTGAGTCAAAGTATATCTTGTCATGTTAAATATCCTCCTCCATCAAAGTCTCCTTGATGTCAGCCTCAAAAGAAGTCATCATTAAGTCATCTTCCCTCAACAAACACAAGTCGGCCTATAGACACTTCTCTTCATTTAAATCATGTCAGCTCATTTCAAAGGGACACAACTATATATAGCACTATCACCCTCACTAAAATTACAGTGCAGCAATTCGATGATCTCAAAGATAGAGTTTGGTCCTATTATAGTGCACAAGTTCAAATAAATCACAGTATATTTTCGACATATAGTTTTGAGATACAAATGTTGGATTACAGTGGAGAATAAAGACATAATTTCAATGATATGTCATAGTGAATGGTTTGATGTTATTTCAGTGGAAATATTTCGATGCTAGTGCAAACACAGTGATGAAGTCTTAGTGCAAACACAGTGATAAGGATTCAGTGCAAGCACGGTGATGAGGTTTTGGTGCTATCACAATGGGCAAGTTTTGGTGATATCACAATGGACAAATTTTGGTGTTATCACAGTAAAGATGGTTCGGTGATAAGTGCTATCTCAAGATACAAGTTCAATTCCATTGCAAAGACTGAAGTGTGAATAAGGATGACTGCTACAGGAGCGAAGAATGATATAACTGAAGAATGACATGACAAGGTTGACTTGATGGATGGAGGTAGTTTTGATTCTATGTTATGAGGGTCTTGGTCGTCTCATATTGAATCTACTAAAGGAATAATGTTGACCGAATTTTCCCCTAGAGAGGGGTTTTACCCTGGTTGCGTGCTTACATTTTGTGTTATCTTCTATTTGTTTCTTGGAATTAGTCTTGATGATAAGAAAAGATAATTTGAAAGAACAAATATTAGTAATGAAAAACATCATAAGATAATGTCATAATAAGAGAAATCATTTAATTTCCTCGCTTTGGATTTCTCAACATGGTGTTAGAGCTATGGTCATGCTCAAAGGCAGTTTGAAGACCACTTATACATCTTTGAAGTATTCTCAGTGAAAGGTTATGTTATCATTTGTCTTAAAGAACACATCATCTAAATCAAGATCCCAGCTTAAGAATTACATTTATGGGCTAATAGAACTAAGATTACAGTGAGCTATTTCAGTCTTTATTCACCATATCAAGACACCTTAAAGAAGAAGGAGGATTTCGATATACCACAGTAAAGGAATTCGGATCAATCTTTAGAGAATAAGGATCGGTGAATTCACAGTCTAGAAGAGATATAACTTGCTCAAATTACATAGAAAGTTTTCGGTGGAATCAAGTGACACAGTTTCAGTATACCACAGTGAACTAGTTCAGATTAAATTTAGAGTGATGAACTCGTGAGCTCTCAGAAGACAAGTGCGGAAATCACAGTGAATGAGATTGTAGAAATCAGTAAAGTCACAATAACCTCGCTATATATTACAGTGAAGACTATAACGAAGACAGGATGACACTATATGGATATTATTACAAATACATAACTTTGTCATAAGTTATCGAATAGAACCAAAGTATGAAGCATATGATTGAACTGTGTCATCACATAAAGAATCCAAAGTTTGTCCTATGGAAAATGAAATTCAAACCTTGAGGATCTAAATTGATAGTCTTAGTACAAGGTACAAGCTCAAGGAAATCAAGTAAGTATTGGCACTTAATAAGATGCACATGCAACAAGTCTAATAAGCTATCAAATTAGAGGTATGTAAACACAAGGTACGTATATTCATAAGTTTCTTCAATGTATCTAATCGTTCATATCATCCTTAATAATAGCTAGTCTAGGATAACAATTGTAATCCTTAGATAACATATGAAAATCTCATATTCTATGGTTTACAAGTAATCTAGGATATCAAGTAAAAGTCCTAATTTTGATTAAAATAACAAATAACTTAATCTTTGATATCATAGGATTCCATCCTCCATGATCACATAGAAGATATAACTTAAGAAATTAAATAATGTTCTTGGTATCACATGTTTTTGCTTGAAAATATGCATTACAGGTATAAAAGATTATGGCTTAATACAAAGAGAACGCTTCAAGTAATTCTTACAAGGTTTGTCAAGAAACATCTCTAGGTATGTCTTAGACTATACACCTTATAAAATTCTCTTAATATAAAAAGTGTGTTCATCTTATTTTTAAATTTGTATTACTAACATATTTGTGTCTATCCTTGAATCTTAAAGATTCTTGATTGGGTGATTCATCATTAGATAAATATGCCCTCCTCATATCTCTGATTTCTCTTATAGAACCCTAGAAAGGTTCATTGTAAAAAACCCCAACTTAAGGGTATGTCGATGATTATGTGTGAAACCCTAATCTGCTTAGGGTTATTGTTGAAATAAATTATCTTATGTTTTGATGAAGTAACTGAAGGATGCTTGTATGATGTCTTGTTTGGGGTTTTGGTATTATTATGGAAACCCTAACGTGTTAGCGTTGAATGATAATGTCTAACATCCTGAACCTTGAAGTATTGGTAATTTAGGGTTTTCTATGTTTTGTATTGAAACCCTAGATAATTAGGGTTTGGTAGAGTGTATAAGAAAGACCCTTATAATGTCTTAGAAATGGAATCCTTGGCATGTGTGTGTTTGTACAATCAAACCCTACTCTGATCAAGCTTGTTATATGTCTAAATCTTATTGATATTTGTAAAATGGGTTTGACTAACACATGATATGAAATGCCTATACATGATGATGAATTCCTAGATGTATGTTGACTTGTTTATAGTCATGAGTCCTAGGGTATGGAACTAAACCCTAGTCGAAGTTTGTTTCTCTAGAATGATAATATTTGTGAATTCTAGGGTTTTTAGAGTTAAACCTTAGTAGAAGTGAAAAAAAATTGATGTATGATGATAATGTGATAATTTGAGATTTGTGTAAATCTAAGTTTTAGTTATGATTGATGAGAAAATATAGGGTTTGAAACAAACCCTAGTGGAAGCTAGTCATGTTGTTGATTGAGCTGTGATTGGTTTTGATTGTTAAATATCATGTATGAAATTTAGGGTTTGTATGGAACCCTAGTTAGAAGTCTAACATATGAATTTTGATAGTTGTTATATACTTTGTAGATCTATATTTGTTTGAATTGTTTCTAGGGTTTGTTATATGTTGTAGTAGGGTATGTCATACCTTTGGAAGAAACATTGAAACCCTAGATGTAATGAAAGTTGTTATGAAATAAGCCTTGATGAAGTAGTCTAGGGTTTATGACAAAGTCCCTAGCAAGATGTTGAAGAGTATGTGTCTAATATATAAATTTGAATGCTTGCATGATTTTTATATGGTTAACTTCATGCTTCTATATATTTGGTTGTACTTGTTATCTAAGTTGTGCAGGTACGTGATCTTCAAGATAGTGAAGATGTTTGTAAATAAAAGTTGATGTGATAAGCATGATGTGAATGGTGATGGTAATGATAACTCTAATGAGAAGGATGGAAGCCACAAAATATTCTTCGATGTCATAAAGAAGAAGTAGAACTCCCTAAGTTATGAGGGAGCTTGATTGAAATAAATCTCCCTAGATTGAGAGGGAGCACAGATTAAAGGAATCTCCCTAGTTGAGAGGGGGCTCATATCATAGTCATGATGGACACCTTGATAGAAGAAATTGGAGAATGAATTTTTGAAGGGCTGCTGAGTTAAGCAAAGTTGGGTCGATCTATGAAATATGTTGTTGCATGAGAAGTAGGAAAGAAAGTTGCATGGTTGAGGAATCTTCTACCAAGATGTAGATTTTTACTGTAGATTCAGCAACTTATGTGATATCCTAAAACAAAAGACAAGAATCTACTCTACTCTTCAGTGGAAACCAAAATTGATCGATAAAAACAATAAGTAGAAAAGGAAGAATACCAATCGCACATAACACAATAGTTCTATGGGGAAATCAATTGCTAAAAAACCTGACTATCTATATTTCATTAACCAGAAGATTTGAGAAGAAAATACAATGCGTGTTCGTCCAGAACAATTCATGCACTAGTACAATCTAACTCTCTTCTTCACAAGCCAACACTTAGCCAATTCTATTGTCTTCCAAGCCCCTAATTCCTTGCGCAATCCTCAAGGGAATTATCCCATATTTAATTGGGAAAACCTCTCCATAACTGTACAATCCATCCATAGGTATTTTATTGATTGCATGCACCATTTGTACAACTTGGAAAATTATACAATTGATAGTACAATGTCCCTAAACTCTAATATCGATCGGGTCTTCCTCAGAACTGACATGCATGAGTTATTTAGGAAGAAATATTCAGTTAACTAGTGTTTTAATAGTCTTGCATTGGTGCACTACTCCACTACTAGGCCTCTACTAGTTCCTCCAATAGTTAGAACTAGTTTAACTGACTATAACTCAGTTTGACTGAGTTATCTAATTACAACTCAAAAGAACTCAACTACTCCACTACTAGACCTCTACTAGTTCCTCCAACAGTTAGAACTAGTTTAACTGACTATAACTCAGTTTGACTGAGTTATCTAATTACAACTCAAAAGAACTCAACCTGGGCCCCTAAAATTTAGGGATCACTCTACATGACTCTAGATAGAATTCCAACTCAAATTTCCTAAGTCAATTAAGTCAATTTAGTTTAATTAATTATTACAAATTGCTATGAGAATAGAATTTTGATTTAATTCAAGGACAAATTAAAATGGAATTTATTGTTGCTATTTTTAACATAAGATTTATTGAGAAACCTTTGTCCTACTATGGAAAGTTGAGAAGCAACATCAAGTTGCCTGGAATACCCTGGAGGTTTGTATATGTTTGAAATTTTGTCACTTATTAGGGTTGTGTTTGTATAGGTAAATATCTCGAAGTTTTGATAGCATGCTAGTTACCGATCAGTTTGGTTGGGAGAGATATGTTGAGGCTTTGTGAGTGGAGGATTGCATAAGAGTACATCTGGTCGACACCTTGTGTTGATGTCTAGGCCCCGAAGTAGGGATAGCGATGTTGGTCATAGAGCTCTAACCTCAGATATGCACCTGGATCCCTAAGTTGATGGTTAGCAAGTAAACCTGATGGTACCTAGAGAGGCTAAAAGATTTAGTCCATCTTAGTCCCACTCAGATAGATTTTCCTGGTCAAGAATTTAGTCTGTGGCATTGTGATGCCTAAATTGTTGAGAGACCTTGGATAGATTTCCTTGGTCAAGAATCTAGTCCATGGCATTGTGGTGCCTAAACTTCTTCATAGATTATGATTTTTAGATCTTCCATGTACTTCTATAGTTATATGTAAATATGAATACCTCCCTAGTTAAGAGGGTGTTACACAACATTTTGTCATTGTCCCATTACTCCTTGTCCCTTGATCTTGAAGGGCCTCTACAATGAACCCCATATGCTTTCCCATCATGAAGACCATTCCTTTACGTCCCTCTTCATCTGCACAATACTTCCCTCTAACATCATTTCCCAAGAATCTTCCTTCAAACCCAGTTTTCAAGACCAACACTAGTTCTCAGTTCCTTCCCCGTGCCGATTTGCAGAGTTTGAAACCAGGCCTAGCACCGAATAGTGCAAGTGAGCCATTCATCACTTGTGCCGACCCTCTTCTGGCAAGTTTTTAAACATGGAGTCGAAACTTCCAGGTCTAGAAGCATTGTGAACGAAAGTCTGGTAAATAGTTGGGTTGGATAGAGTCGAGAGAGTCTATTTGGGCTCTTTTCCCCTATTAAAACGGAACAAACCCAAGAGATAAGGCCTCTCCCATCATAAGAGGATCCATCTCACCTCTATAAAAGCTATATAAACTCCTCCTTTTCCAAGTTGAACTAGTCTTTTTGGAGCTTGAATAACCAGAAAGATGTCAATTGATAGTACAATGTCCCTGAACTCTAATATCAACCGGGTCTTCCTTGGAACTGACATGCATGACTTATTTAGGAAGAATCATTCAGTTAACTGGTGTTGTAATAGTGTTGCATTGGTGCACTACTCCACTACTAGACCTCTACTAGTTCCTCCAACAGTTACAACTAGTTTAACTGACTATAATTCAGTTTGACTAAGTTATCTAATTACAACTCAAAAGAACTCAACCTGGGCCCCTAAAATTTAGGGATCACTCTACATGACTCTAGATAGAATTCCAACTCAAATTTTGTAAGCCAATGAAGTCAATTTAGCTTAATTAATTATTACAAATTGCTATGAGAATATAATTTCGATTTAATTCACAATTTTATTCAAGGACAAATTAAATTGGAATTTATTGTTGCTATTTTTAACATAAGATTTATTGAGAAACCTTTGTCCTACTATGGAAAGTTGAGAAGAAACATCAAGTTTCCTGGAATACCCTGGAGGTTTGTATATGTTTGAAAGTTTGTTACTTATTAGGGTTGTGTTTGTATAGGTAAATATCTCAAACTTTTGATAGCATTCTAGTTACCGATCAGTTTGGTTGGGAGAGATATGTTGAGGCTTTGTGAGTGAAGAATTGCATAGGAGTACATCTAGTCGGCACCTTGTGTTGATGTCTAGGCCCCGAAGTAGGGATAGTGGTGTTGGTCATAGAGCTCTAACCTCAGATATGCACTTGGATCCCTAGGTTAATGGTTAGCAAGTAAGCCTGATGGTACCTAGAGAGGCTGAAAGAGTTAGTCCATCTTAGTCCCACTCAGATAGATTTTCTTGGTCAAGAATCTAGTCTGTGGCATTGTGGTGCCTAAATTGTTGAGAGACCTTGGATAGATTTCCTTGGTCAGGAATCTAGTCCATGGCATTGTGGTGCCTAGAATTCTTCATATATTATGTTTTTGTGATCTTCCATGTACCTCTACGGTTATATGTAAATATGAATACCTCCCTAGTTAAGAGGGTGTTACACAACATTTTGTCATTGTCCCAGTACTCCCCGTTCCTCGATCCTGGAGGACCTCTACAATGAACCCCATATGCTTTCCCATCATGAATATCATTCCTTTACATCCCTCTTCATCTGCACAACACTTCCCTCTAACATCATTTCCCAAGAATCTTCCTTCAAACCCAGTTTTCAAGACCAACACTAGTTCTCGGTTCCTTCCCCGCGCCGATTTGCAGAGTTTGAAACCAGGCCTAGCACCGAATGGCGCAAGTGAGCCATTCATCACTTGCACTGACCCTCTTTTGGCAAGTTTTTAAAAATCGAGTTGAAGCTTCCAGGTCTAGAAGCATTGTGAACAAAACTCTGGTAAATGGTTGGGTTGGATAGAGTCGAGAGAGTCTATTTGGGCTCCTTTCCCCTATTAAAATGGAACAAACCCAAGAGATAAGGCCTCTCCCATCATAAGAGGATCCATCTCACCTCTATCAAAGCTATATAAACTCCTCCTTTTCCAAGTTGAACTAGTCTTTTTGGAGCTTGAATAACCAGAAAGATTTCAATATCTTTAGCCTTCTAGCTTATGCTTGTAGAGGGAGAATAGGTGTGTATTGTGCTTGGTTTGGAACTAAAGGGGGGAAGCTTTAAACTTCCATTGTTGAGGCTAACCATGAAATGTTAACAGTGGTTTTGGAACCCGGATACGTCGGAGGAGACATAAAACATCAAGGCTTTGATTATATTTCCTTCTGAAGTTTATATTAATACAACTAATGGTTTATTTTTTACATTGAGTGTCATATTGCATTTGATGGCTTAAGCCTCCTTGACTTTTTAAGTAGATTGAATGCGATTGTATGCTATCACGTTTGTTGTTTTCTCTTGTGTATTTGTTTCAGGTATTTGAATGGAAAGCACGAAAGGAAGTTGGAGCAAAGAAGCGAGATCACCATCAAGAGGATTAGTATTCTAAGAGGTAGGCCCTCTTATTCGATTCTAATCTAAGGAAGTTTGCATTAGATTCTAATCTAAGGAATTTCACTGTAGAGGTCCTCTAGGATCGAGGAACAAGGAGTATAGGGATAGTGACAAAATGTTTTGTAACAGATACCCCCTAAAGCGTGAAGGCCGAAGTAGAGTGAGGGGTGAAATGATTTACAAGTAGATGCGTGGAACCGAAGACTGCCGTCAGAAATCTTGCAAGCAAGCATTGATACATATACATCAGTGAAATATCTGATAAATGATGCATGAATCATGGTATGGACGCGACCATCCAAAAAAATATCTGTAAATGCATTCAATGTATGGGCGTAGCCATCCAATAGGGAGGATCATATCGAACCCAAGGTATAGTAACATCCATCCAATAATGAGAAGGATCACATATAACAACTCATGGTATGGTCGCAGCCATCCATCCGAAAGAGACATGTATATCAGAATGATCATGTCACATTGCCTTGCAACATGGACTTTAGTAATCTTAGCCCAAGGTCTTGTGCTCCAACACGACCCGATCAAAGTATAAATTCTAACATGTGAATAGATGTGTCAAAGACGAACATGCTAGAAAGTCACTTGATAATCGTTCAATGATGTGAATCGTTAACAAGTGTGAGAGAAGCCACCAATAATGACAATGGCTCTCAAGGTACCAACAGCACAATCCACAGAATATAAATAAGGGACTGAAGTCGAATACCTGTTAAATCACATGATGGAAAGCCAATGATGTTAACTTGTCATCGAGTGCGAAGAACTTACCATTAGGGCATGCAAGCTCTAAGGTACTAGAAAGGAGTCTCTTGGCCAAATTCATGAATAATGAGCTGAATTCGACAGGAAGTGACCTTGTCGAAGGAGGGCCATGATGTATCCCACGTCATCGATGTGATAAAAAGGGATGAAATGATTATGGATGATACAGAAAATCAGGAATGAGTGTAATTACAGAAGGATAACTCTTGAACTAGAAGGCTAAACTATTCTCCCTCTACAAGCATAAACTAGAAGGCTAAAGATATTGATATCTCCATAGGCAAAAAATTCTTTTAAAACCCTAAAACATTTTTTACCATTTACCTCTTTTTACCTCATTCGGAACAATTTTAACCCACTTTTTCCCTAGATCTTCAGGAGCGGATTGCAGCAGATCTAGGAGGTCGATCGATGAACCGTCAATTGCGGGTAAGAGTTGAGGCCCTAATATTTGTTTTCATACCTGTTTTGCTTGCTTTTAACCAGTTTTTCATATTTTTGAGGGGATTCTTGCAAAAAAAATTCACCCTCGGTCAGCGCGAGATCCAAGCATGGGATCGCACCAATCGAGGGTTAATACAATAGGCACTTGGGCCGTCAACGCTGTTGTTTTTAAAACAGTCACGCCGATGCATAGGATTGAAAAATTTTCAATTTCACCCAATTTAACTTCTTTAAATATGCATTTCTTCTGTGAAGGACTGATGTTAACTTGAATGTATGGTATTTGCAGGCAAATTATAGTGAAAAATGGTTGATTGGAAAGAACGTGAGCACGAAGCAATTGATTCATTGGCATTGGCAGATCAAAACTGTCTAGATGCTCTGAGGAACTGCGGGCTCCTCAAATTATTCCTTACATCGAGAATTTGAGCTCAACCCAAGCTGCTACAATACTTGATCAGTCCGTGGGACGTTGGATGAGAATTTTTTGTGATCTATGACCAAGAGCTGGAGCTACAGACTTCAGACATCTACTTCATCACCGAACTATCCCAAATAGGGGAACCAATCCAATTGTATGGGGCCAGGCCCATTGGGGCAAGTGTGAACATGTTTCTTGCATAACATTGTCCAGAAGTGTTGAAATCAAAAAGTGGCAAGATTGATATCATGACTATTAATGACCTTGTACTGAAAGTGCTTCTCTTTACCATTAACATAGTTTTCAGGGCTCAAGCATTGCACAAGTCCAACATTTCCAAATTCCAGTATGCCATACACTGCACGACGCCCATTGTTCCACTATCAGCTGGCAGAGGTAAGTCCCCCAATGCCACGAGATCCATGGATGGTCCGATGGAGTGAAATAATGCCTAGAATTAGAGGAGGCCAGCACATGTCATACAAGCCTTCTTTATTTGCATGGCTGAGGTGTCAGCTGATTGTGGTAGAGGATTGGCCATATAGCGGTATTGACTTCCGCGACGATCCTGACATGCCGCTCCCAGAAGGGGAGGATTTTGATGATGGAGGTAAGCAAACAATTTTGATTTTTGATTTTTTATTGTTTTTGAAATATATGTATTCATGACACTTTGATTTTGTAATTGCAGATGTAGGACCAGAGCGACCAGCCAGGATGTCCCCGATCACTAGACACGTTGCTCGACAGTTTGAGATCACTCCTTATCAGGAAGGAGTCGATAATGAGGAAGAAATTGCGCAGAATCTCAATAACCTAACTAGAGGCATCCCAGAGTGTGCTCGGATGGCAAACATCCCACGCCAATATCAGCGGCACAAAGTGGGGGTGTCAAATTAGATTTGTCGATCACTGACTCGCGTAGTACGAGCAATGACGTGCTATCATGAAAACAATGTTGAGTAGTCCATAGTTTTAGCATTTATAGTTTTGAGGTCTGTGAGCCATAGATGCACTAAACACATATATTATTTTTGGGTTTTGATGTATGAAACTCAAACATTATCGACATATATATATGTTATATTTCTTGTTTACTATGATACAATGTTTTGTTTTTTCACATATTTCGTAAATGTTTGTCTAACACATAATTAGCGTTTATAGTTTTGAGTTCTGCGAGCCACGGATGTACTGAACACATATATTATTTTTGGGTTTTGATGTATGAAACTCAAACATTATAAACATATATATATGTTATATTTCTTGTTTACTATGATACAATGTTTTGTTTTTTCACATATTTCGTAGATGTTTGTCTAACACATAATTAGCTAATGCATCTGTTAATGTATTCATATGTCTAGGAATGTGATGATATGTGATATAATCAAAATTTATCTCCAAAACACAAATACGCAAATACATTCTCAATATGTGAGGGTTTTTGACAGAATATTGCCCATTGAGCTAAAGAAGAACAAGTTGTGAATCAAGGTTAACAACCATATCCCGAATGTCAAGAGCAATAGCTTCTGACAAGAGTTTGATAATGCTGCTATATTCAGCAATAATATTAGTTGTTTGACCCAAAAAAATACCTTGAATATCAATAAACTCACCATTAGGGGCATAAATAGCCCATGCCACAGAGGATAGATTTCGGGTACTATGGCAAGCACCATTAGCGAAACTGACGTAAGGAGTCACAGACATCTACAAAGCGGGTGAAGACATAATAAGTAGGAAAGATGCTTGAAAAACACACCAAACCAAACTGAACAAAAATAAATAACACACTTATGTAAAAAAGTAACCATGCGAGATAACTTAGGCATAGTACTTTTTGACGGAGTCCATTGCCGAACTCGGGTAATCAATCAACAGCGAGGAAAATCGGATTTTTACCATTGGCATGACGTGTAAGCATCAACTCAGCCAAATAATAGAGTAAAACTCATAAAAGTTTGCGCCCTCATGCCCCCCAGGCGAGTGAGGGTTACAAGTCGTAAGATGAAAACCCCATTTCAATAATGGGTCAACGGTAGAAACTCAAGGAGATGAGGCAAACCTGAACTCATGATGAGAAAAAGGTGCCCCCAGTTGAAATATCTTGACAATATCATGATTAAAATGAAATGTCAATAGCCAGCATTGCGGTAATATTACCCATGTTCCCTTCTAATCATACTTCATAGGTCATCATAGGCATCTGAAGTGGTTGGGTCGGGAAATGAGAAGAGAACTTGTCAAGACATGTAGACATGACCGTCAGGCCAGGCAAGAACGAGGAACAATGATGAGCATCATTCCATGGTGCTTCCTCCAGAGACATAATTTCCATGATACTTTCATCAGTAGGAAATGTCTCAGTTAAGGGATCGGGAGAATCTGAAGAACCAAGCCACGGGGATTGAGAATACCCATCAAGAGACACACTTGAAACAGTATGATCAGTGGACACCGAAGCTAAAGCCGAAACAATCTTCACATAATTAATCTTGGCAGGACTTAACGGCATGACATCACCCCATGTATCAACAAGATCAGGAGAGGGAATGACCAAGGGATCAGACTTGACCAAGATCATGTTGACTGAGGCAACATGTCGATGTGGGAGAGGAAAAATACCCATCAATGTGGGATATTTAAAAAGTACTGCCCCCACACTCTCATAAGGAGCACCGGTATGCTTCACGTAAGGAACGTTACCATCCAAGGAAGAAGAGGAAAAGAAAGAAAATTGGTTGACCATGACGATCTTCCCTTGATGGGGAAAACAGAGCACGCAGAATAGAGAGGAGGCTACAACTTGCATAGTCCGAGTAGAAGATTATAGTTAAGATTTGCATCCACAATTTCTACTTCGATATGTATTATCTTTCCTTTCAAGGTAATGGCAAGATTATGAAGGACACCGAATGGTCAAGAATCGCATCCATCGAAGGCTTCTAAAGTGTTAGGTGATTGGTTCAGGGTAGGAGAACCAACTTCCTTCCAACAAGAGACAGAAATGATGCAGGTAGAAGAACCTTCATCGATGATGGTCCTATGAATGGTTTTCTCATTGATGATCACCTGAATGAGAAAGGAAATCTGATTAGGTAAGCACGGAACATGGTTTTCCAGATCAAAACAAATGAGATTGGAATCAATACCTCCAATAGCTAACAATAATGCTTTATCTGATTAGGTAAGCACGGAACATGGCTTTCCAGATCAAAACAAATGAGATTGGAATCAATACCTCCAATAGCTAACAGTAATGCTTTCCACTGAGAAGGACAGCTTTGAAGGAACTCGAGATCATACATAGTTGATGGCGCTTGAGCCAAATCCTCAAAAATGTTATAATGTTGAGCAGCTCGAGTGTTTGGATTATACGATGACTTTCACAGCACAACCCAAAAGGGTTGTCGAATAGCGGAAATGATTAGGACGCTCTATATCGAGAGGACTAGAGGTGGATGGGATAGAGGAGGAAGGGGTACCTTCTTTCTCTTTCCCTACCATCGGATTAGGTGTTTGATAATCTTTTAATATGGTAGCCACATTTATAGGTGTATTCATGATAAACACTAGGGAACCTGTGGAAGCGGAAGACTGAGGTTGGTCTACCATTTGGGACTGTTGGGACAGAAAAGTTTCTTTCAGGACTAATGGAGTCCCTTTGAGCAAGATACTAACTTCATATCCTCAGAGACAATCTTTAGTGTAGTGATCCTCCTCACATGAGGCACAGATACTTGGGCTTCCTTTGAGAAGTGTCGCCAGCAAACGACTTAGGAGGGTGCTATTTTGGGGCATCATCTTTGGCCTTGCCTTTGTCCTTCTTTTTACCTTTAGAGGATTTTTACGTTGTGGTAGACTGGACAGCATGAACCTCAGAGGTTTTACCAGGACCAGGTGAATTTCGAGAGGGATCATTGGAACCAGTGTTTGAGACTGCCTTCTGCTTGGAAGAAGATTTCGCGGGGGTCTGAGACATGGAACCAATCACTCCATCAACATGTGGGGTAGCCAGAGACTTAGATGTTGATAGATCTAATGATGGTCTTGGCACATCATGTAAAATATCATATAACATGTCAGATTGTGAGTGGACAAGGTCTAAATACTGGGCACAAGTAATGGCTTGCTCCTCAATGACACACCCACCCATAGTTATGTCCTCAACAATTTTTCTAATGAATGATTTGGTGAACCACTCTATCAATAATTGATCAACAATTTCAAACTTGATCAGGTGACGTTGATGCCTCCATTCATGGATGTGATCGAAGATATGGGTCGCAGTGTCTTTCTTAAGTGATGTAAGCATATGGTTGCCAATTTCATAGCGAACTGGTAGCTAGAAATGTGTGAGAAAATCCATAGCGAGAGTGTTAAAGTCATTGTAGGTACTTCGAGGCAATTCGATGTACCATTTCACTGCAACACCTATGAGGGTTCATTGAAAAATTCGAAGATGAATGGAATCATCAATGTACAAGTTAAAGGAGCACTATAGGTGATATGTCATCACCTGGGCTTGTGGATCCTCTTTCGCTTTTCCCTCAAACTTCAGAAAATCGCTCAGAATCTTGGACAGAACTGGAGGCCAGTATGGCGAATGCAGAATGGGATCATTCGTGAGTCTTGAAACATCTGCCAGCTCCAATGTGGCCAAGAATGAAAATTGTGTATTAAAAGGCATTTGGGGCCTTTGAGAGGGCCCGGACTGCAGAACCCATCCCTGTTGGTAAGGATTTTCCCTCCATAGTGGAGGATTTTGTCCATAGGGCATCTAATTTTGCCCCCACTATAGATTACCTTCCCCGTAGGGAGGATTATGGCCTAGGTAGCCTTGATACTCTCCAGCCATAGGCTGTTGATAAGAAACATATGGGTTAAAAGGTTGTTGAGCCTGTTGATCTTAGACATACGGATTTTGTACATGTTGCCCCTGTACATAAGGGTTTTGAACCTGCTACCCTTGGACATAAGGATTTTGCACCTGTTGCCCCTGGACATAAGGATTCTGAGCCTGTTGCCCTTAGACATAAGGATTTTGAACCTACTACTACAGGACTTGACCTTGACCTTGAAAAGGTGGACCTTGTTGATATCAGTACAAGGGTTGTTGTTGCCCGGTCTGACCTTGTTGCTGCAAGGGTTGACCTTGCTACTGTAAAGGTTGTCCTTGCAGCTGCAGAGGTTGATCTTGCGAGGAAATAGGTTGGGAAGATTGGTGAAAAAACTGCGTTTGAAACTACAAATTTTGTTGCGACTGTTGCAAGGGTTTCCCCTACGGTTGTTGTAGTTGTCCTTGTTGTTGCACTATCTTCCCTTGCTGCTGCAAGGACAGCCCTTGCTACTGTGAAGGTTTCCCTTGTTGTTGCAAGGATTTACCTTGCTACTACAAAATATTTCATTGTTGTTGCAAGGGTACTTGGACAGTTCTCGGGGTGACACATTGAGGGTACTGAAAGTTCCCGAATTGAATATGGCCATACCCACCAAGCATGGTAGATGAGCCAAGCGGAACATATGGTCCAACTTGAGGGATGTAAGGCGGATTTAGCATCGCTTGTGAACCATATGGAACATAAGGAGGTTGGTATTGAACCTGAGCCACACATGATTGCTGGTATTGGATGTTACTTGACCCAGATGGACCAACAGGGTTCAGCTACTAGTATTGGACATTACTTGATCCAGCTAGACCAGCAAGGTTCAGAATGGCACTATAAGAGGGCTGGTTTGTTCCAACCATGTGAGTTTGTGAGCCACTCACATTGGTTGCACCATACATCATGGAAATATTCGAGCTTCCCCCCCAGGCTATGGCACAGTCTATCCACTTACTGGAGGGGTCGAAGAACTTACCGAGACTTGACTTGAGACCGTCGTTTTAACTGGAAGAGTCGGTTGAAACAATGAAACAAGTGGATTTGGAATGGTAGGTTGCATCAGAACTGAAGTGACTGTAGTATACACAATTAGTTGAGAGGTCGAGTTCAGGGAAAATTTTAAGAACCCCCCTTAAATTTACATGTATAATAAATGGGTGAATCTCCATGGTATATAGGAAAAATGGAAGGCGATTTTATCGATAATATGATATGTATATATAATTTTTTGGTGAATCTCTCACCAGGAATGGCAAATATTTTACTCAATTATAAAATCTTGTGTTTATTGAATACACAAATGAAATCATTGCATTTCTTTAAAATATCTTTTGAAATCAAAATTACCGAAATTACATATCGATAACCTAGTGGGTGTAGGATAAAATTCACCCATGCCATTCACATAAAGCATGAGAAAAAACCTAATACTATATATAAAACCAAGAAAATTCAAATTCATCACTTCTAGGGACCTCGTAACCACCCTGCCAATACACAAGTATGTTCCTGTTTGCAATTAGAAAAATTACCCAAATTACAATCTGTTTACTCCAGCATATGTTAGAAAGTTATAGAAGGATGACTAGTGCAATCAATCCATTCCTTTTAGACCTGGATTTGTTTCAGTTTAAAGCAGAAGTATACAAATATACTTGTCCAATGTCTATGCTTTAACCATTCACCTTAAGATGTTTTTACAATATAATTTCCTAAGTCTATTTAATATCTTCATTATCATAAAAGCCAACCTATATCCATCTTAACTCCACATCTACCACTCTTAGGGGGATGAAATCTCTTTATCCCTCTGAGCACTTGGTAGACCCAGAATTAAGATGGATCTAAGATGATAGAATTTCCCCTTTAAATAGTTTATGCTCACATGAATACCATGGTATTACCATGGGTTATCATAAACCTGGAGTTAAAAATTACTATTAGTAATTTATAAAAATTAATAAAATTAATAGTTGATTTTTATTTTATTTTTTATTTTAACCAAGCTAAAATGTTTAACATACATTAAATTACAACATCCATTTTTACTCTTGATCGGATCAAGTATTTTTTCACTCTATGCTAGTTTTCATATCACGATATTTGATACCTCTCGGGGGGTTAGTAGATCCAAAGTAAATATGGATCTATGCTGGTTTAATTCCCCAATTTAAATAGGCTACATTCCAGGTGAATACCATGGGTCAATACCATGTGCCATTTTGGTGAATACCATGGTCAATACCATGTGCCATTTTTATTTTTATTAATACTAATATTAGGGTTAATAATGTTTTCTTGCATGGTATTAATAATAATCTAGTCCATGGTATTTGTCCCATAGTATTTTTCCCATAGGTTTCACCTAAATATAATGCATTTTTTGAGTGTTCTTAAATATAAGGTGACTTATGGAGTAAATATAAAAAAATGGTTTATTTGTTTACCATACCTCTCATTTATTTGTATTTTTATTAATTTGCCATACCTCTTTTACAAATATGGTATTTGGCCCATAGGATTCACTTAAATAAAACCTCTTTCTTGAGCCTTCATAAATAGAACGAGGGTTATGGACTAAATATAAAAAACGGTTTTATTTATTTACCATGCATCTAGTTTATTTATATTTTTATTTATTTACCATACCTTTTGAGCAAGTATAAAAAGACATTTTATTTATTTACCATACCTCCACTTTACTTATATTTTTATTTGTTTACACCCTTGCATGTATATAAGGTGACTTATGGAGTAAATATAAAAAATGTTTTATTTATTTACCATACCTCTCATTTATTTATATTTTTATTAATTTACCATACCTCTTTTATAAATATGGTATTTGGGCCTTTGGCCCACAGGATTCACTTAAATAAAACCTATTCTTGAAAATGGGGAAATGGATTCACTTAAATAAAACCTATTCTTGAAAATGGGCGAATGGAAGGTTGTAACTCCTAATTTCGAGGGCTAAATTTATCTTTTTTACCCTCTCCCTTAAAACAAGGTGGGCTATTTGAGGTGATTTGTAAAAATGTACTATGATACAAAATATTCGCCCATTAAAAATTTAAAACCGCTTAATTTCGCCAAAGGGCGAACATTCGCCCCTAAAAGTTTCTATGGTTGAGTTCTAAATGAGGGGACTTGAGGTAGGCATAGCGTCAAACGACCAGATAGGGTTGTGATATAATGACAAGGCACTAGGATTGCCTAAAACCAACTAAGCTAGAGAGGTATAACCATGTGGCAATGAAGGCTCGCTATACTCAGGGTAAACGCTAGTCGGAATGCTTCCTGTATAAGGGAAACCTTCATGAGGGAATGGATATCCATGTTCGTCAACTATGTGAGGAGTTTGTGTAGCAGAAACCTCCAAGTGACCTGGAGAGGAGAGTGGGATCTCGCCTTCTGATTCCATGGGTGGAAACAAACAATGACGGACAACCAAAGATATTCGAGGGGATAATTCCAGAGTAATACCTGGTCGATCGTATAGACTATACAGATGTTGCAGTGATATCACAATAGGATCGAAGAAAGGAATCGGAGGGTAAACAACTAATCCCTGCTGGCCTTCAGGATTCGGCGGACTCTCGAGAGTCTGGATAGGATTATCCAGAGATTCTGGGCTAGATTCGTAAGGTGACCCAGTATCTGATGGAGGAGGATAATATGACAAAGTTTGAATACTCATAACAATTCCAAATTCAAGGCCTTGATCCTCGAGTGACTGCGAGAGTTCAGGGAGAGGCTCCTTAAATGATCTTTCAGATGGAGGAGTGGAAGAGAAACTAGGCGAACCTGATGGTTCAGCCAGGATGAATTTGTCTCATACAACAAGAGAAGAGATTAATTTCAGGGATTCTTTAAAACATATTAAAGGTATACTCATGATGTGGTCCAGAACAAGACTATCAGGAATGTAATGTGATCGTGGGTAATAGTTTTTTAACATTTTGAAACAGATTGATGCCTTTTCATGTTTTAAGAGTCAAGAAAAGGGCAAACGTGACTCTAGTCACTTTCGGTTTGAACGAGCTTGAAAGGAAAAGTGCTCGATGATATTTTAAATTTAAAGAGTCAAAAAGACCAAAATGATTGCTCAGGGTAATCTAGGCAAAAGGATTACCAGGTAACCATGAACTGCAGAATACCTCCTAGAAAACCAAGAAGTACGGGTAGGAAATCTCCCCGAATGTTGTGTTCAGTGTATCACGTTTACAAGGCAACAAACTTGGCTTCCTACGGATAAAGGATTTCAAACTAGTGGGGTCTCCCTTTATATATGTGGCGGTACGGGGAGCACAAGTCCATACTAGCGTTGTCTAGTGCCAAGGCGAACGACAACTGCTAGGTTTAAAGACGTCGGAACACGTATCTATCCTAGACCTTTAGATATGAATGTTAAGTTTCAAATGTGCCTTAGGTTAATTGAATACATTTTAAAGTTTATCTTGAAATTATGTCTCAGTTTTCAGGCCCTATCGATGTGACTCGAAAAACTCCTCTATGCAACTATATGAGATAAAACCCTTTCAATTCAATGAATGTTTACACTAATTGAGAGTAGAGAAAACAATTAATGCAACAATCAAGATGACTCTTCACCACTTCACTTTTAAAAACAAAATAATGAAAATTCTTTTCACTTACTATTCTTCCTATCAAATGCACTTCAACTAGAACTTTTAACAGTAAAAGAAGTTCATTTATTTCAAATGCTTATAATGATGCAATTCTAGCTTTCAATCATGCTACTTAATGCAACATATCGATTCAGCGAACTAGAATGATGTACTTTTCAATGGAATGATAAAATGGATTTCTCACATAAACATTTCCCAAAAAATTACAAAACAATCAACATCAATCAAATGAAAAGCATGATAAAGAGAACTCCTTTCAAACCAAGCATGCAAAGACTCAATCGAAACAAAACAAGCAATGTGATCTATGCTTGAAAAGAGACATGCAATCAAGAGAAGAGTAGACGAAACTTTTACTTGTTCAATTGAAACAAAGTAATACAAGGACTAAAACACAAAATGCATAAGGTAGCTAACCAACAACTTGACTTAATGAGTATAAAATTAGCTAAATGGAAAATGACCTAGATGCCCTAGGGACACAAACCATCCAAAAACTCAAAAAATCAAGTACGGAAAACTCAAACCAGTCAAGCAAACAAATCAAGCTAATGAAGTTTTCTAGCCATGGAGAACAAAGGAAAACAAGCTAAGAGACAAAACCTATGAGGAGAAGACACACTGGTGATGATTTAGGAGAAACCCTGATTTTCACCCACAGGAATTGACGCGATTTCCTAACTGACAACAAGTGCCAGAAGGGGGTATGACGCAACTATTTAAGAGAAAATCGCGATGCTCAGCGTGATTGTCAGAAAATAAAATGCACTGATCGAGGGAATAACAGAAAAAATAAAAAAATTCATAGACCAAAACCAGGCCTGTCACCCTAAATTTTAGAATCCAAGCAGTAAACTAGGCAAAGCACATAAAACCAAAAGGAAAGATTGATACGACAGAAGTCCATTCAAACCATGAAATGAAAAACAATCAAAAGATAGGGATGGCTCTACAGCGGAGTCGCCAATTTGTGGTGTAGGTAAATTCTCAATGCGGACAAAGACAATCCCTCTAGCCCAAGAGAGAGGGTCTAGCCACAAACAAACAATCTAATGTAAACTTCCTTAGATTAGAATTGAATAAGAGGGCCTACCTCTTAGAACACTAATCTCCTTGATGGTGATCTCACTTCTTTGCTCCATCTTCCTTTCATTCTTTCCATTCAAATACCTGAAACAAACACACAAGAGACAACAAAAAATGTGATAGCATACAATCGCATTCAATCTACTTAAAAATTCAAGGAGTCTTAAGCCATCAAATGTAATATGACACTCAATGTAGGAAATAAACCATTAGTTGTATTAATATAAACTTCAGAAGGAAATACAACCGAAGCCTTGACGTTGTAGGTCTCCTCCGACGTATCTGGTTCCAAAACCACTGCTAACATCTCATGGTTAGCCTCAACAATGAAATTTTAAGGCTTCCTCCCTTTATTTCGAAACCAAACGCACTACACACCTATTCTCCCTTTACAAACATAAACTAGAAGGCCAAATCTATTGATATCTTCTTGGTTATTCAAGCTCCAAAAAGACTAGTTCAACTTGGAAAAGGAGGAGTTTATATGGCTTTGATAGAGGTGAGATGGATCCTCTTATGATGGGAGAGGCATTTTCTCTTGGGTTTGTTCCATTTTAATAGGGCGAAAGGAGCCCAAACAGACTCTCTCGGCTCTATCCAGCGCAACCATTTACCAGACTTCCGTTCATGAAGCTTCTAGACCTGGAAGCTTCGACTCCATTTTTTAAAAACTTTCCAAAAGTGGTTCGACGCGAGTGATGAATGTCTCACTTTCACCGTTCAGTGCTAGGCCTGGTTTCAAACTCTGCAAAGCGGTGCGGGGAAGGAACTGAGCACTAGCGTCGGTCTTGAAAACTAGGTTTGAAGGAAAATTATTTTGGAAATTATGCAAGAGGGAAATGTTGTGCAGATTAAGAGGGATGTAAAGGCATGCTCTTCATGATGGGAAAGCATATGGTGTTCACTGTATAGGTCGTTTAGGATCAAGGAACGGGGAGTACAGGAACATTGACAAAATGTTGTGTAACGTAACATCTAGTACTAGCAACCATATGTGGCTCAAGTTCAATACCAACCTCCTTATGTTCCATATGGTTTACAAGCGATGGTAAATATTCATTACATCCCTCAAACTAGACCCTATGTTCTGCCTAGCCCATCTGGCGTGCCTGGTGGATATGGCCAGATTCAATTCGGGAACTTTCAGCACCCTCAAGGTGTCACCCTGGGAATTGTCCAAGTACCCTTGTAGCAACAAGGATAGCTTTTGCAGCAGCAAGGGAAATCCTTGTAACAGTAAGGGAAAGCTTCGTAGCAGCAAGGAAAAACAGTGCAGTAGCAAGGACAACTGCAAAAACCGCATGGGAAACCCTTGCAACAGTCGCAACAAACTTTGCAGCCAAAAACACAGTTTGTTCGCCAATCCTCCCAATATATGTCCTCGCAAGGTCAGCCTCTACAGCCGTAGGGACAACCTTTACAGCAACATGGTCAGTCGGGGCAGTAGCAACCCTTGTAATCATATCAATAGGGTCCACCTTTGCAAAGGTCAAGGTCAAGTCCTGCAACAGTAGGTTTAAAATCCTTATGTCCAAGGGCAACAGGTTTAGAATCCTTATGTCCAAGGGAAGCAGGTGAAAAATCCTTATGTCCAAGGGCAGTAGGTTCAAAACCCTTATGTCCAAGGGCAACAGGTACAAAATCTGTATATCTGAGGTCAACAGGCTTAACAGCCTTTTAACTCGTATGTTTTTTATCAACACCCTATGGCTAGACAGTATCAAGGCTACCCAAGCCAGAATCCTCCCTATGGGTAAGGTAACCTATAGTGGGGGAAAAATCAGATGCCATATGGACAAAATCCTCTACTCTGGGGGAAAAATCCTTACCAATAAGGATGGGTTCTACAGTCCAAGCCCGCTCAAAGGCCCCAAACTCCTTTTAATACGCAATTGCCATTCTTGGCCAAATTGGAGCTGTCGAATGTTTCAAGACTCACGAATGATCCCATTCTTCATTCACCATACTGGCCTCCAATTTCGTCCAAGATTCTGAGAGATTGTACGAAGTTTGAGGGAAAAGCGAAAGAGGATCCACAAGCCCAAGTGATGAAATATCACCTCTGGTGCTCCTCTAACTCATACGTTGATTATTACATTCGTCTTTGACGTTTTTTCAATGAACCCTCACAGGTGTTGTAGTGAAGTGGTACATCGAATTGCCTCGAATTACCTACAATTACTTTAACGCTCTCGCTATGGCTTTTCTCACACATTTTTAGCTGCCAGTTCACTATGAAACTGGAACCCATCTTCTTACATCACTCAAGCAAGACACTGCGACCCATATCGTCGATCACATCCATGAATGGAGGCGTTGGCGTCACCTGATCAAGTTTGAAATTGTTGATCAGTTGTTGATGGAGTGGTTCACCAAATCCTTCGTCGGCAAAATTTTTGAGGACATAGATATGGGTGGGTGTGTGACTAAGGAGCATGCCATCGCTCATGCCTAGTATTTAGACCTCGTTTACTCGCAATCCACACCTTATATGATATGTTACCCGATGCACCAAGACTATCATCAAATCTAGCAGCATCAAATTCTCTGGCTACCCCGCCTATTGATGGAGTGATTGGTTTCGTGTCTCAGATCCTCGTGAAATCTTCTTCCAAGTAGAAGGCGATCTCAAACACTGGTTCCAATTATCGCTCTCAAAATTCACCTGGTCCTGGTAAAACCTCTGAGGTTCACATTGTTCAGTCTACCACAGCGGAAAAATCCTCTAAAGGTAAAAATAAGGGCAAAGGCAAGGCCAAAGATGATGCCCCAAAATAGGGCCCTCCTAAGTCATTTGCTAGCGACACTTTTCAAAGGAAGCCCAAGTATCTGTGCCTCATCTGTGAGGAGGATCACTATACTAAATATTGTCCACGATGATCTAAAGTTAGTCGCTTCCTCAAAGGGACCCCAGTTGTCCTGAAAGATCCCTTTCCATCCCAGCAGGCCCAAATGGTAGACCAGGCTCAGTCTTCCGCTTCCACAGGTTCCCAAGTGTTTATTATGAATACACCTATAAATGTGGCTACCAGACCAAAATATTATCAAACACCTAATCTGATGGCAGGGAAAGACAAAGAAGGTACCCCTTCCTCCTCTATCCCATCCACCTCTAGTCCTTTCCATATAGAGTGACCTAATCTTGATTCCGCTATTCGACCACCCTCTAAGGGTGTGTTGTGAAAGTCCTCGTATAATCCAAACACTCGAGTCGTTCAACATGATAACATTTTTTAGGGTTTGGCTCAAGTGCCATCGGTTATGTCTACTCTCGAGGTCCTTCAAAGTTGTCCTTCTTAGAGAAAAGTATTTCTATCGACTATTAGAGGTATTGATCCGACTTATTCCAATTTCATTTGTCTTGATCTGGAAAACCATGTTTTGTGCTTACCTCATCAGATTACCTTTCTCATTCAAGTGATCATCAATGAGAAAACCATTCACAGGACCCTCATCGATGAAGGTGCTTCTACCTACATCATTTATGTCCCTTGTTGGAAGTTAATTGGTTCTCCTACCCTAAACCAATCACCTAACACTTTAGAAGCCTTCAATGGACGCGATTCTCAACCATTCGGTGTCCTTCCTAATCTTTCCAATACCTTGGAAGGCAAGACAATACATGTTTAAGTAGAAATTGTGGATTCAAATCTTAACTATAATCTTCTACTCGGATGGAGTTGGACCCATGCTATGCATATTGTAGCCTCCTCTCTATTCTGTGTGCTTTGTTTTCCCCATCAAGGGAAGATCGTCAAGGTCGACTAGTTGTCTTTCTTTGCCTCTTCTTCCTCGAATGGCAACATTCCTTACATGAAGCATATCGGTGCTCCTTATGAGAGTGTGGGGGCAATACCTTCTAAAGATCCCACCTTGATGGTTATTTTTCCTCTCCCACCTCCACATGTTGCCTCAGTCAACATGATCTCGGTCAAGATTGATCCTTGGTTCATTCCCTCTCTTGATCTTGTTGATACATGGGGTGATTTCATGCCATTAAGTCTTGTCGAGATAAATTATGTGGAAATTGTTTCGGCTTTAGCTTCAGTGTCCACTAATCATATTGTTTCGAGTATGTCTCTTGACGCATATTCTCAACCCATGTGGCTTGGTATTTCATATTCTCTTGATCCCTTAACTGAGACATTTCCTACTGATGAAAGTATCATGGAAATTATGTCTCTGGAGGAAGCACCATGGAATGATACTAATCATCGCTCCTCGTTCTTGCCTGGCACGACGGTCATTTCTACCTATCTTGAGAGGTTCTCTTCTCATTTCCCGACCCAACCAATTTAGACGCCTATCATGACCTATGAAGTCTGGTTGGAAGGGAAAATGGGTAATATTACCCCAACGATGCCTATTGACATTTCAATTTATCCTGACATTGTCAAGATCTTTCAACTGGGGGCACCTTTTTCTCATCATGAGTTCAAGTTTGCCTCGTCTCCTTGAGTTTCTACCATTGACCCATTATCAAAATGGGGTTTTCATATTACGACTCGTAACCCTCACTCGCCCAGGGGGAATGGTGGCACAACATTTTATGATTTTTACTCTATTATTTAGGTGATTCGATGCTTACACGTCATGTCAATGGTAAAACTTTGGTTTTCCTCGCTGTTGATTGATTACCCAAGTCCGGAAATGGACTCCATCAAAAAGTATTATGCCTAAGTCATCTCTTATGGTTACTTTTGTACATAAGTGTGTTATTCATTTTTGTGCAATTTGGTTTGGTGTGTTTTTCAAGCAGCATTCCTGCTTATTATGTCTTCACCTACTTTGCAGATGTCTGTGACTCCGTACGTCGGGTTTGCTGATGGTCCTTTCCATAGTACCCAGAATCTATCCTCTGTGGAATGGGCTATTTACGCCCCTAATGGTGAGTTCATTGATCTTCAAGGTATTTGTTTGGGTCAAACATCTAATAACATTATTGAATATAGCATCGTTATCGAACTCTTGTCAGAATCCATTTCTCTTGACATTCGGGAAATGGTTGTTAACCTTGATTCGCAGCTTGTTGTTGTTATGAAACCAGCTCAAGAAGAGATAGAAAAGATAGATCAACGCCTTAGAATTCAGCCTCTTTGAGGGGGCAACCTCCTTTACATTACATAAATGAAAAATTATTGGATGATTCAAATGACAAAACCTCCTTTCTATATATAGGAGTCTAAGGAGTCACAATATAATCCAGCCGACCTAACAATAATAATATAAAGCCACAAAAATAACAATAGAGGGATTCTATGGGGCACAGAAATAACAATATGGGGGTAATAGGGGCACAACAATATAAATAAGGGGTATAACTACAATAGTAATGGGATAATCACTAGTATTATAGGGACCCAACATGCCCCTCTCCTTCAAAAAAGTGTTGTCCTCAACGCTTGAGTAGTTCTGGATACTTCTGCATAAAATTCTCATCCTCCCATGTGGAATCTTCAGCGGATAAGTTCTTCCACTTGATAAGATACTCTGAAATTGATTGATTTCATAGCTGTCGAGTTCTTGTTTCTGTGACTGCGTCCGGTTCCAATATAATTTTTCTTTCCTCGTCAAGTTCTGGCAATATTGTTTGAATTGGGAGCTTCTCGCCTATAACCTTCTTTAAACATGAAACATGGAAAACTGGGTGCAATCGAGAAGCTGCAGGAAGCTCCAATTTGTATCCCATAGTACCAATCTTTTGCAACACCTTGTACGAACCATAATACTTTGGTGATAATTTATTATCCTTCTTAGATTGCTTTAGGGACATTTGCTTATATGGTTGTAGCCGTAGGAATACCCAATCACCTACATCAAAACTTCTTTCACTGCGATGTTGATCTGCCTATTGTTTCATTCTATTTTGTGCCAACACGAGGTTATCCTTTAAGAGTTGGAGGACTTGTTGTTGATGTTCGATGTGATGTTTCACTGCCTGAACCTTAGAATTTTCTCTTAAATATGATGTGATGGATGGTGGTTGATACCCATAAAGTGCCATAAATGGGGTCATTTTTGTTGTTGTATGGAAGGAAGTGTTATACCACCATTCAGCCAGAGGCAACCATTTGACCCATTGTGTCTGTTTATCAGATACAAAGCAACAAAGATATCCTTCCAAACATTTGTTTACTATCTCAGTTTGCCCATTAGATTGAGCATGATAAGATGAGCTATGAGCTAACTGAGTACCAAGACAAGAAAATAATTCCGTCCAAAAATTTCCAGTGAAAATGGGACCTCTGTCACTTACAATATTCTTTGGGTTTCCATGTAGCTTTTGAACTGTTTCCATAAATGCAGTAGAAATTGTACTGGCTTTAAATGGATGTGATAATGCACAAAAGTGTGCATACTTGGTAAGTCTGTCAACTACCACCATGATGACACTCTTTCCCTCAGACTTGGGTAAACCTGTGATAAAATCCATTGAAACCTCCTCCCAACGTTGGCTTGGAATGGATAAAGGTTGTAATAGACCCGGTGTCTTAATTGTTTCAAATTTATTTTGTTGGCAAACCAAACATTCCGCCACAAACTTTTGAATATTTGATTTAAGGTCATCTCAAAAAAATTCCTTCTTAACCCTGTGGTAAGTTTTTAAAAATCCTGAGTGCCCTCCTAAGGGAGAAGTGTGCAATTCCATAAGAATATTTTGTTTTAGCTGGGAATTCTTACAGAGGTATAAGAGATCTTTGTACCATAATGAATCATTTTGCCAGCTAAATGTATTAGAAGTACTGGAATCTTGTTGTAGCTTTTGAATAAGTGCCCACACTTCTTCGTCATTCTTCCATTCCTCCCTTGCTTCGTTTATCCATTCTGGTTGGATAATAGAAATGGCACACAACAATGCTTCCACATCCTCATCCTTTCTTGAGAGTGCATATGCCACCACATTTTGCTTCCCTTTTTTGTAGATGATTTCAAAGTCATAACCCAACATCTTTGTGACCCACTTTTGTTGCTCTCCAGAGGATAATCTTTGTTCTAAAAAGTATTTAAGGCTATCATGATCCGTTTTTACCTTGAAGTGTCTTCCCATTAGGTAGGGTCGCCATTTCTTAAGTGCATGGAGTATTGCCAACATTTCCTTCTCATAAATAGCTTTGCTTAAAAACTTTCCCTTGATTGGACGACTTTCAAAAGCAATGGGTCTTTCATCTTGCATTAGAACAGCACCAATTCCATTTCCTGAAGCATCACATTCCACAATAAAGGTTTTTTTGAAGTCCGGTGTAGCTAAGACCGGTGCTTGGCACATTGCCTCTATAAGATGTTCAAAGGCCTTTGTTGCTTCCGGAGTCCATGAAAATGAATCTTTCTTCAATAATGTTGTTAGAGGTGCTGCTATTCTCTCATAATTCTTAAAAAACTTGCGATAATACCCTGTCAACCCAAGAAATCCTCGCAGATGCTTTATGGATGTGGGGATTTTCCATTCCTTAATGGCTTTAATTTTGCTAGGGTCTACCTTAACTCCTTCATGAGATACAATATGACCCAAATATTCCACCTCCTGGACTCCAAAGAAACATTTGGATCTTTTTGCATATAATTGTTTCTCCTCCAATAGTTGTAGCACCCTGTCAACATGTTCAACATGATCCTTCCAAGACTTGCTGTAGATTAGTATATCATCAAAAAATACTAACACAAATTTTCTAAGGAATGGTTTGAAAATTGAATTCATCAAACCTTGAAATGTTGAAGGTGCATTGGTAAGGCCAAAAGGCATGACCAAAAATTCATAATGACCCTCATGAGTTCTAAATGTCGTTTTCGGAATGTCTTCAATCTTCATTCTGATTTGATGATATCCCGAACGAATATCCAACTTGGTGAAGTAAATTGATCCATGCAATTCATCCAGTAATTCATCAATGACAGGAATGGGGAACTTATCTTTAATAGTGATCTTGTTGAGCTCCCTATAATCCAGACACATGTGCCATGATCCATCCTTCTTGTGCACCAATACTACTGGAGCTGAGAAAGAACTTTGACTCGGTTGAATTATACTGGCCTCTAGCATTTCTGCAACCATACGTTCAATTTCACTTTTTTGGACATAGGGATATCTGTATGGCCTGATGTTTGGAGGAACACTTCCTGGAATCAGATGAATAGCATGATCATGATCATGCATAGGTGGGAGACCTTTGGGAGTCTCAAATACCTTGGAATGATTATCCAGGACTTTTTGGAGATCTGGAGAAATAGATGATTCCAATGTGGAAACATCTAGCGAACATAATTGCGCAATTACACCTCTTTTCTCCTTTTTTAGAAGCTTTGTCATGCCATTAGAGCTGATTATCTTTCCTGGTTTCCCTGCAATACCCCTTAATTCAACTTCCTTTCCTTCCATAGAAAATTTGATGAAAATTTCTTGAAAATTAAAAGCTGTTGTACCCAAGGATTGTAGCCATTGGACTCCTAGTACAACATCAGCACCTCCCATTGGAATGGAAAGCATTGGGATAGTCAATACATATTCTCCCATGGATAGATTGATATTATGGCACTTTCCAGAGCAATTTATTGTTCCTCCATTTGCAATCATCACTTGACACTCTGGTGCTGGATATAGGAAGCAATTCAATTCTGTTGCAACCCTACAATGAATAAAATTGTGGGTGTTTCCTGAATCAATCAACACTATTACCTTTTTCTTCTTGATTTGTCCTTTTATATTGATGGTTTGAGGAGTGGTAATTCCCTCCAATGCATTACAAGATATGGTCGGATTTATTTGTCTTCATCTAGGCTTTGTTCCTGGAGTATATCCTCTTCTTTTGACCTTTCTTGCTCCTTTTCTTCTTCCTCTTCACAATCTATGTAGAATAATTTCTTCTCAGCACACTTATGACCTTTTGTGTATTTGCTATCACAACTGTAACAAAGCCCTTTTGCTCTTTTTTCTTCCAATTTTTGTGGTGTCAACCTTGTAGGTTGTGGAAGACTAGGGGCAACAACACTTCCTTCTTTATAGTTGTGAGTGGTATGCTTCCTAGTTGCCAAAATTTTGCTTTCCATTTTTCTTGCTAACATGAATGCCTTCTCTAATGAATCAGGTTCCCAAAGGCGAACATCATGTTGGATATTATCTTTTAAAGACCCTATGAGCACATCAATCCTATGCTCCTCTGGAATATCTTTTACCCTTATGTTCAATTTTTGGAACTCCTCAATGTGCTCCATTATTGAACCCTTTTGTTTGAGACTTATCAATTGGCTAAAAAAAGTGTTGCTTTTTGTATCCTCATAATGTGCTATTAATTCTTCCCTAAAAATTGCCCAAGTGATAAATTGTTTACGAGAACAAAGCCATTGATACCATACAAACTGATTTGGTTCCAAATATACAGTTGCCATACGTACCTTTTGTGCGTTTTGCACATTATTGAGATCGAAGAATTGCTCCATCTGTAATATCCATGTGGCGGGATCCTTGCCATCAAACTTCCTCATATCGATTTTTGGAATATGGTAATTCTTCGATCCAACTTTAGCGTCTATGGAATCATGATCAACATTTATTTTGTTCTCATCATGAGTTTCCTTTACTACCTTTTCACCATTAGTAAGTATTTCTTGTAGAAAATTTGTCAAATCTGTCTTCAAATCTGCCATGCCTGTCTTCAAATTTGTGTTCAAATCTATCTTCAAATTATCCATCTTAGCTTCCATGCCATTCATCTTAGCTTCCACACCATTTATCTTAGCTTCTGTTAACTTTTGTGAGTGTGACATTTGTTGCACTTGTTCTTGTAATTTTGATATATCATGTAGCATTTCTTCCTCTTCTTCATGAGTCATGCTAGAGCTTTCAAGTTCCTTACTAGGTGTTTGAATTTTCTTTCCTCGGGGCATCAGTTACTGATAATAATGCTCTACTATGCCCTTTGAATTCCTTCAAAATAAATTTTCAAACCAAGCTTAAGCAAAAATTTAAAAAAATCTACACACCTTTTTTCACTTTGTAGGAGCTCGATATTGCCTCTGATGTATCTTTGTACTTTCCAATCATCTAGTTCTGAATTTGTGATCTGTAGTAGCTCTCTGTGTCCTCTTTCCAATGCCACCAGTCTGATCCAAATTGGATTCTCCAAGAATGAGTTATGCACAATCTCCCAAGATGACCTGATTAAAGACCTTTCCAGAAGAGCGAACTTGTATGAAGTGCCACGTGTACAATTTTTGATCTTTGGTTCTGAAAAACATATACAAGAAACTACCGTCTGTCCTCTTTTTGTACCTTCTTACGAAATTTCAATCTGATTCACAGAGAAAACGTTATGACAATTTTCCCCAGGTCACCTGTTTTGAATGTAATTCAGGAGTCTGCAAAAAGACCAACTTCTTGAGATCATATATCCGCAAATATCGCGCGAAAAGCTCTGAAATTCGGACCCAAGGTTCAGCACCATTTCTTCTCAAATGGGTTTTTTTGTGACTTCTGAAACGTCACAGAAATAATTTATAGCAAAAATGCCACGATGACCTGTTTGGAGCAGCGAAACCCAAGAATCCAAAGCTCTGATACCAAATGTTATGAAACCAGCTCAAGAAAAGATAGAAAAGATAGATCAACGCCTTAGAATTCAGCCTCTTCGAGGGGGAACCTCCTTTACATTACATAAATGAACAATTATTGGATGATTCAAATGACAAAACCTCCTTTCTATATATAGGAGTCTAAGGAGTCACAATATAATCCAGCCGACCTAACAATAATAATATAAAGCCACAAAAATAACAATAGAGGGATTATATGGGGCACAGAAATAACAATATTGGGGTAATAGGGGCACAACAATATAAATAAGGGGTATAACTACAATAGTAATGGGGTAATCACTAGTATTATAGGGACCCAACAGTTGTTCTTCAGCTCAATGGGCAATATTCCATCAGAAACCCTCACATATTGAGAATGTATTTGCGTAATCATCTTTTGGAGAGAATTTTTTATTATATCACATATCATCACATTCCTAGACATATGAATACATCAACAGATGCATTAGCAAATTATCTGTTAGACAGAAATTTACGCAATATGTGAAAAAACAAAACATTGTATCACAGTAAGTAGGAAATATAGAATATATATATGTCTATAATGTTTGAGTGTCATACATCAAAACCCAAAAAAATAATATATGTGTTCAAGTACATCCGTGGCTCGCAGGCCTCAAAGCTGTAAATGCTAAGACTATGGACTACTTGGCATTCTGCTCATGATAGCACGATATTGCTCGTACTATGTGAGTCAGTAAACGGCGAATCTGGTCTGACACTCCCATTGTGTTCCACTGATATTGGCATGGAATGTCCACCATCTGGGCATACTCTGGGATGTCTCTGGTTAGGTTATCGATATTTTGTGCAATTTCTTCCTCATTATCGACTCCTTCCTGATAAGGAGCGATCTCAAACTGTTGAGAAACGTGTCTAGCGATCGGGGACATCCCAGCTGGTCGCTCTGGTCCTACATTTTCAATTACAAAATCAAAGTGTCATGAATACATATATTTCAAAAAAAAATAAAAAATCAAAAATCAAAATTGTTTGCTTACCTCTATCATCAAAATCTTCCCCTTCTGGGAGCAGCATGTCAGGATCGTAGTGGAATTTAGTACCGTTATATGGCCAATCCTCTACCACAATCATCTGATGCCTCATCCACGCAAAGAAAGTAGGCTTTTATGACATGTGTTGGCCTCCTCCAGTTCTTGGCATCAGTTCACTCCATCAGACCATCTGTGGATCTCGTGACATTGGGGGACTTATCTCTACCAGCTGATAGTGGAACAGTGGGATCTGTTCCAAGAAGAAAGTCAGTAGAACGGAACCATATCCAAACTTCCTCAGTTTTCCTACCTTGAATTTGGATAATTTGCATTTCATATTCACTTTCATGGCTTTCGCCTAGTTGAAGACAGTGGGCGTCGTGCAGTCTATGGCATACTGGAATTTGGACTTGTTCGACTCGTGCAATGCTTGAGCCCCGACAACTCTATTAGTGGTCAAGAGAAGCACTTTGAGTACAAGGTCATTAACATTGATGATATCAACCTTGCCGCTTTTTTATTTCAGCGCTTCTAGCAACAGGTGATGTGATTGTTGATGATGGTGTTGGAGTCGTGTTTAAGCTCTTTTCTCAACTCGTAAAAAACTTAAATGAAAAGATTGTCTAGTGTTTTTCCCTTTTTGACTCGTTAAAGAGAATAAAAATGGGGGATTATTTTAGCTCTTTTCTGACTCTTAAAACATGAAAATATTATATATCTCTTGTCATTTTGAACTCGTTAAAGGTTGTGAAACGTCATTTACCCAGTATACGTTTACCCCTTTTTCGAGCTGGGATAAACTATTTACGAAAAAGGTACTCCTTGGCTGACATGGTCAAGCGGTTCTCTCAAGTATTATTTTCTACCTTTTTGGGCTCAAGAGACACAAATGTACGAAAAGGGACCTTTTGGAGTTTTCTTTTTCGTGTCTTTCTCAAACTCTTTAAACATGAAAACCATGTCGAGTTACACCTTTTTTGGACTCGTTAAAAGATTAAACGACATCGGATTCGTCGCCATGACAGACATGAGCTTATTCTTCCTAGGGCTCATTAATCTTACTAGGTTGGATTCATCTGAAGGATGGACTTACAATGAAAGCACATGCTATCCCCTTCAAGCTTGCGATAAAAAATAATTGGGGTACCTGCCAGAAATGGTGGGGGGAAATGGGAAATTCTATCAGTTGTGTCAGCAACTCACTCTTGAACATGACACTTTTTGCTTCATGTCGAGTTGGGATATCCTCACCTTTATTGTTGACCTTCCTGGGTTTGGGTCATTCATTTTTGCCTTTCCATTTGATATCTGCCACATCATCATGACCTCCGATCCTATGGATCCAAAAGTTGCCAAACTCAGAGTCATGTCACCGATATGTTCAAGATTTATCCTTCTGCAGTTACACTCATTCCTAATTCTTTGTATCATCCATAATCATTGCATCCCTTTGTCTCGTGTCGATGATGTGGGATACATCATGGCCCTCCTTCGACAAGGTCACTTCTTGTCAACTTCAGTTCATTATCCAGGAAATTGACCAAGAGATTCCCTTCTAGTACCTTAGAAATTACATGCCCTAATGGCAAGTTCTTCGCACTTGACAACAATTTAACATCATTGGCTTTTGATCAGGTGATTTCACGGGTGTTCGACTTCAATCCATTATTCACATTTTGTGGATTTTGTTGTTGGTACCTTGAGAGCCAATGTTATTATTAGTGGTTTCTCTCGCACTTGTTAACGGTTCACATTATTGACCAATAATCAAGCGACTTTCTAGCAAGTTCAACTTCAACACATCTATTCACATGTTAGAATTTGTACTTTGATTGGGTCGTGTTGGAGCACATGACCCTGGGCTCAGATTACTAAAGTCCAGGTTGCAAGGCGATTTGACATGATCATGTTGATATACATGTCTCTTTCAGATGGAGGGTTGCGACCATACCATGAGTTGTTATAAGTGATCCTTCTCATTATTGGATGGCTGCGACCATACCTTGGGTTCGATATGATCCTCCCTATTGGATGGTTGCGCCCATACCTTCGATCCATTTACATGATATTTTTCTAGATGTTTGCATCCATACCACGATTCATGTATCATTTATAAGATATTTCAGTGATGTATATGTATCTATGCTTGCTTTCAGGATTTCCGACAGCAGTCTCTGGTTCCACGCATCTACTTGTAAAGAATTTCACCCCTCACTCTAGTTCAGCCTTCACGCTTTAGGGGGCATCTGTTACACAACATTTTGTCATTGTCCTTGTACTCCCCGTTCCTCGATCCTGGAGGACCTATACATTGAACCCCATATGTGTTCCCATCACTAAGAGCATGCCTTTACATCCCTCTTCATCTGCACAACATTTCCCTCTTGCATCATTTCCCAAGAATCTTCCTTTAAACCCAGTTTTCAAGACCAGCGCTAGTGCTTAGTTCCTTCCCCGTGTCAATTTGCAGATTTTGAAACCAGGCCTAGCGCCGAACGACGCAAGTGAGCCATTCATCACTTGCATATACCCTCTTTTGGCAAGTTTTAAAAAATGGAATCAAAGCTTCCAGGTCTAGAAGCTTCGTGAACAGACTTCTGGCAAATGGTTGGGTTGGATAGAGCCGAAAGAGTCTATTTGGGCTCCTTTCCACTATTAAAATGGAACAAGCCCAAGAGATAAGGCCTCTCCCATCATAAGAGGATCCATCTCACCTCTATAAAAGCTATATAAACTCTTCCTTTTACAAGTTGAACTAGTCTTTTTGGAGCTTGAATAACCAGCAAGATATCAATAGCTTTAGCCTTCTAGTTTATGCTTGTAAAGGGAGAATAGGTGTGTAGTGTGTTTGGTTTGGAACTAAAGGGAGGAAGCCTTAAACTTCCATTGTTGAGGCTAACCATGAAATTCTAGCAGTGGTGTTGGAACCCGGATACGTCGGAGGAGAACTACAACATCAAGGCTTTGGTTTTATTTCCTTCTGAAGTTTATATTAATACAACTAATGGTTTATTTACTAGATTGAGTGTCATATTACATTTGATGGCTTAAGACTCCTTGAATTTTTAAGTAGATTGAATGTGATTGTATTCTATCATGTTTGTTGTTGTCTCTTGTGTGTTTGTTTCAGGTGTTTGAACGGAAAGAACGAAAGGAATTTGGAGCAAAGAAGCGAGATCACCATCAAGTGGATTAGTGTTCTAAGAGGTAGGCCCTCTTATTTGATTCTAATATAAGGAAGTTTACATTAGATTGTTTGTTTGTGGCTAGACCCACTCTCTTGAGCTAGAGGGATTGTCTTTGTCCGCATTGAGAATTTACCTACACAACCGAGGGAGTGTTCAAGAATGTAACTAGGCTCGGTCTTTATAACTGTACTTGAGTCAAAATGCAATATATTTGTCAAAAGAAAGAAAGAAAGAAAGAAAATGGTATTATTAATTGACTTATTAAAGCATGGGTTTCATTCTTGGGTAAATTTTCATAGGTAAAGCCTCCATTGTAGGCTTTAGGATTGTTTGTTTGAGTCAAAGTCTATCTTGTCATGCTAGTCTCCTCCTCCATCAATGTCTCCTTGATGTCGGTCTCAAAAGAAATCATCATCAAGTTGGATTCCCTCACAAACTCAAGTTGGCCTATAGAAACTTCTCTTCATTGAACTCATGTCAAATCATTTGAAAGGGAAACAATTGTATATAGGATTATCACCTTTGCTCAAATTACAGTGTAGCAATTTGATGATCTCAGAGATAAAGTTCGGTCCTATTACAGTGCACAAGTTCGGAATAGTGATATTTTCAGCATACCTTTCTGAGATACAAATGTGGATTACAGTGGCGAATAAAGACAGAATTTCAGTGATATTTCACGGTGAATGGTTTGATGTTATTTTAGTGGAGATATTTCAGCGCTAGTGCAAACACAGTGATGAAATCTCGGTTGCAAACACAGTGATAAGGATTCGGTGCAAGCACAATGATGAGGTTTCGGTGCTATCAAAATGGACAAGTTTCAATGCTATCATAGTGGAAAATTTTTGGTTTTATCTCAGTGAGTAAATTTAGTGTTATCACAGTAAAGATGGTTCAATGTTAGGTGTTATCCCAAGATACAAGTTTAGTGCCATTGCAAAGACTGAAGTGTGAAGAATGATGACTGCTACAGGAGCGAAGAATGATAGAACTGAAGAATGGCATGATAAGGTTGACTTGATGGATGGAGGTAGTTTTGATTCTATGTTGTGAGGATCATGGTAGAACAATGTAAACTTTGAAACGGGAACTATAAACTCAAAACGGGAACTCTGGCCCAAAAACCCCAAAAAAACCACAAAAACAGTGCTCAAAACGAAAAGTGTGTATACTGGAACGATGTTTTTTTTTTTTAGTTGTCAATTTTGCGGCTGTTTTAAAAATGCCGGTGAAAACCAATTTTTTGCGCAAAAATTATCCAAAAAACACTCTCAAAATGAAAAAGGTTGATTCTGGAAGACTTTTTTTTCAAAACCTAAATTTCAACATCTCGAAATAATGGCATGAATTAAAAAAAAAAAAAAAAAAATTATCATGACCCCGAAAAAATATTAAATTTAAAAAAAAAAAAAAAAAAACAATGAAAAAACAGAAAAAAAAAAAAAAATAAAAATAAATAAATAAATAAATAAATAAAAACAAAACATAGATTAAAATATCTATTAAAAGAAAAATATAAAACAAAAATAAAAAATCAATCATAAAATGTAAAAAGAACGAAATTAATGATAAGAACTATAAAAAAAAAAATTATAAACAATTAAATAGTAAAAAAAATATTTTAAAAAAATGGGGAAAAAATGAGTAATCTTGTAAACCAAAAAAATTGGCAAAATAAAATATATATGAGATAATAAAAAAAAAAAAAAAAAAAAAAAAAAACATTTAAAAGAAACAAAAAATTTAGTGGTTGAAAATAGAAAATAAAAAATAAAAACAAAAAAATTAAAATTAAAAACAAACTAAATTTCAAAAAAAAATAGAAAATTAAAAAAAAAAAAATATAAGCTACTAAAATTAAGATTAAAATGTTAATTACTTAAAAAACAAATATAAAAATATATATAAAAGACAAAAAAAAAAAAAAAAAAAAAAAAAAAAAAAATGTTAAAAAAATTATCTCACAACCCATAAAAGGATTTGGAAAACAAAAAAAAAAACACGAAATTAAAATATATATATTAAGTAAGTAAAAATAGAGAAATAAAAAAAAAACATTAGAAAAAACCCGGAAAAAAAATAATAATAATAATAATTAAAAACAAACTAGTTAAAAAAAAAAAAAAAAAAAAATTAATGAAAATAATTTAAAAACTAATAAAATTAATATTAAAAAAGAACAAAAAAAATTTCAAATTTAAAAAAAAAAAAAAAAAAAAAATGTATTTTTTATTTAAAAAAAATGTAATTAATTTTTACTAAAAATAGATATTTTGTTTAAAAAAAAACGTTTTTTATTATTAAAAACAAATTTTAGTTTTATTTCTACTTTTTATTTAAAAATAAAACTATTCAGCAGATATTTTATATTTAAAATATATATATATATATATATAATATATATAAAATAAATATCGTATTTTTTTTTATATTATAAATTTTAAAATTTAAAATCTTTAAAATTAAATTTTTTTTTTTTTATTAATTAAATAAAAAAAAAAAAAAATTGGGTCGCCGCCCTGCGCCGCGCCGCCCGGCGGCCGGTCGTCGATTCCCACAGGCCCTCCGCCCCGGGTCGCGCCGCCGCCGTGCAGGCCCTCCGCCCCGGGCCACGCCGCCGCGAGCCGCCCTGCGGCCGGTCGTCGATTCCCGGAATCGACGCCCGGCCGCAGGGCGGCCCGCGGCGGCGCGGCCCGGGAATCGACACCCGGCCGCCGGGCGGCCCGCGGCGGCGCGGCCCGAGGCGGGGACCCAAATTTTTTTTTTTTAATTAATAAAAAAAAAATTAATTTAAAAAAAAAAAAAAAAACGATATTTTTTTTTTAAATTTTAATTTTTTAAATTTTATTTAATTTTTTAAATTTTGAATTTTTAAAATGTTTAATTTAAAAAATAAAAAATAAAAAAACACGATTTCATTTTTAAATTTTTAATTTTTTTTAATACTTTTTAAAATTAAAAAAATAAATAAATAAAAATAAAATGGGTTAAAAAAAAAAAAAACCATTCTTAATTATAACCAAAAAAAAAATGTTTAAAAATTTTAAAAACATTGTTTAAAAAAAATATTTAAAGTAATTTTTTTTTTAAATATAAAATATAGGTTTATTTTTTTTTTTTAAATATAAAAGATCTGTTGAATAGTTTTATTTTTAAATACAAAGTAGAAATAAAAGTAAAATTTGTTTTTAAATAATAAAAAAAAACCTTTTTTTTTTTTTTTAATTAAATTTTGATTTTTTTTAAAACAAAATATCTATTTTTAATAAAAATTAATTACATTTTTTTTTATATATAAAAAATACACTTTTTTGGGGTTTTTTTTTTTATAATTTGAAATTTTTTTTGTTCTTTTTTAATATTAATTTTATTAATTTTTAAATTTTTTTCATTAATTTCTATTTTTTTTTTTAAACTAGTTTGTTTTTAATTTATTTTTTTCCCGGTTTTTTCTAATGTTTTTTTTTTTTTTTTTTTTTCTCTATTTTTACTTACTTAATATATATATATATATATATATATATATATTTTAATTTTGTATTTTTTTTGTTTTTCAAATCCTTTTATGGTTTGTGAGATAATTTTTTTAACATTTTTTTTTAAATATTAATTTTACTATTTTTTAAATTTTTTTCATTAATTTTTTTTTTTTTAATTAGTTTGTTTTTTTAATTTTTTTCCCTTGTTTTTGTTCATGTTTCTTTTTCTCTCAATTTTTACTGACTTATATATATCTATATTAATTTTGTTTTTTATTTCCAAATTGTTTTATGGTTTATAAAAATTTTTTTTTAACATTTTTTATTTTTTATTTTTGTCTTTTTTTATATATAATTTTTTATTTGTTTTTTAGAGAGAATTATTTCATTTGGATTGAAAATTTAATTAACGATGTATAAATATGTAAAATATCAAAAATGAAAAATATCAACCTTCTTCTTTAAATATGCAAATCAATAAAAACCTCACTACAAAAAAAAAAAAAAACTATGAAGAGGAAGACCACTTCCAAAATTATTAAATTTACAAAATAATTGTTTACATTTCATACATTAGAAAAGTTAAAGTCAAGAAAACAGGCTTTTTAAAAAAAGGGTCTGATGCAGAATAACCACTTTTTTAAATCGGCATGAAAATCACTACCATTCTAAAACGCAATGTACATAACAAGAATTTAAAAAAATTAAAGTTCCAAAAACCATGTTCTAAAAAAAACATGTGTATTCTGCATCACCACTTTTGAAAATCGGGTCATTTTTTTGCCACCTCTACGAAACGGGTAACAGTATCAGTGCCCGTTTCAAAGTTTACATTGTTGTAGTCTCATCTTCAATCTACTGAAGGAATAATTTTGACCGGGTTTTCCACTAGAGAGGGGCTTTTCCCTAGAAGTGTGCCTACATTTTGTGTTACCTTCTATTTGTTTCTTGCCATTGGTTTTGATGATAATAAAATATAATTCAAAATAACAAATAATAATAATAAAAAACATCACAAGATAATTTCATAATAAGAGAAATCATTTAACTGCCACGCTTTGAATTTATCAACGGGATACTTATTCCTAGTAATATCCATCCATGAGACCATCCTAATCTATTGGATGTCCCTTTCCTAGATCTCAAAAGGAATCCTTGAATGTATAAGGAAACTTTTCTTTTGTTTCATTTGGTCATGGATGTGGAAAATAAAGGTATGGCACTAATATTGTTGATGCCTAATCCTTATGGATTGGGGAAATATTGTAAATATTCTAAATATGCAAATAAGAAGATGAACAGACAATGGAATATGAATTCCAAGGGTATCTCTCTCTAATGTATATATTAATGACTCTTATTAAGATAAATTCAATTATTTGTGGATTTACCAAACCTAACCTAACATGATATAAGATCACAAGTCTTAATTTAACATTTTTCTACTTAGTAACTCCTCTGCTCTCTGCTCTCCCTTGAAAAAAACTTTCCATAATTTTCTTGATTCCTTGAAGTTATGCTCCTAATAATCCAAAGACTTTGTGTTCCTGCAGACATTGAACACTTTCCAGACCCATTGGAAGATATAGAATGCAATCTAGACTCGTCAAAAGTAGTACAGAACCGAGGAGAGACCTCCTTTTATGACTAGTATGCTTGCTCTATTTGTGACCTCTCTGTGACTATTATTTTATATTAGAGTTGGTGATACACACAGTGAAAGTGTGGAGTCTACCCATGCTTAAGCTCAAGTTGAAGCTCAATATGTGTGTGTGTTTTTGTTCATTCTATGCAGTTAATTCATCATGTTTCGTGCATTGGTGAATCCCATCGTTTACAACAACAATCTACGTGCATTTAATAATCTCTCATTATTTGTGTTGATATTTAAAGTACATGCATTGAAGTTGAAGTATATGACTAGTTCATGTTGGTTCAAATATGCCTCTGCATTTTCCTTGAATAGAGTTGTTTCTTATATATTATATGTGTTGGTATTTGATGTGAATTATATGGTTTCACTTGCATGTGTTGAATGGTGAAGTTCATTTATATGTTAGTTCATATATTATGGTATAAATTATATGCATTGGTATTTGATGTGAATTATATGTTTGCACCTACATGTGTTTAACGGTGAAGTTCATTTGTACATTTGTTCATATATGATGGTAAATATTATATGTGTTGGTATTTGATGTGAATCATATGGTTGCACCTACATGTGTTGAACAGTGAAGTTCATTTATACATTGGTTCACATATGATGGTATATATTATATGTGTTGGTTCATATTTAAGGCATGTGTTGGTTCATATTTGAGGTATATGTTGGTTCATATTTGAGGCATGCATTGGTTCATATGTGATGGTATATATTATATGTGTTGGTTCATATGTGATTGTATATGCAAGTTGGTCTATATTAATATAATGTATCATTGTTTGGGTTAGTTTGGAGACAAATTTGTATGGTGAATCTCTATTGTCTGCGGAGATATATATTATATTTTTTACCAGGGATTAAAATTTGAATATTTAGGGCCTAATTCAAAATTATATTTAATAATGCATTAACTCATCTCAATTGTTGGGGTAATTCTCACTGGCAAAGACAACTACCATGAATGGTCTAGAAAGATCAAGCATACCTTCATTTTCAATGAACTATGGAAAGGTATTTGTGAAGGAGAAAATGGGAATCCACTGGAAAATCCCTTATCTAACAAAGAGCTTGCCATATGGGAGAATAATAACAAGGAGGCATATGCCTTGATTGTTGCATCAATACATGAAGAGGTGAATTGTCACATTGCACCATTTACCAATGCCTTTAGTGCTTTAAATACACTGAAAGATTTATATGACTCACACTTAGATCTTGAAGTATTCCAGCTAATGATTAAACTCTTCAATATTCAATTGAAAGATGATGATCCCCTTGCCCTAGCCTCTTAAATCAAAGCTATTATGCATGATGTAGAATCCGCTGGTGTTAAAATGGATGTTCCTCCCACATATTTCGTTAAGGCACTATATCCTACATATTCCCAATATATTGAATCATTAAAATCCAGTGAAAAACATAAAGAGATTACTCTTGACTCTCTTGTGAAGTTTACATAAAAAGAGAAAGCTTTTGGAAAGAGGAAGACAATTGCTCAGCCTTCTGAATAAGTTGTGTGTCTTGAAAATAAAGAGAAGAATCGGGAAAATATTCTTCTAAATGAAGAGGTGGAAAAAAAGGACGTTGAAAGAGGAATAACAGAGGTAGGGGGGAACATTACCAAGGAGGAATATCCCATCTTCATTAAAAAAATACACTGCAACATAAATGGACATGATGCTTCCACATGCAATCTCTCTTGGTAGAATAAAATAAGAAAAAATCAAGAGAAAGGTAAATCACCTAATCTAGGGAAAGGTAAAGCACCTGAATCTACTCATTATATTGTGCAAATTGCAATATTGGAATAATTGAAGACATGTTTAATACTTCACTTGATTCATGGAAAGATGCATGGTTGCTTGATACAGGAGAAACCTACCACATGACCTTTCGGAAATACTTCTTTAAAGATTCCAATGACAATGTATATGGAACAATCTACTTTGTAGAAAAATAAAAACTCAAGCCATTTTTACTTGGCACCATCAGGCTCAAACTTCCTGGTCTCCTTGACTTTATTTTGTGTGGTGTTCTCTACCTCCCAAAGTTGCAGAGAAACTTGTTGTCCTTGGTTCACAACTACCAGCAAGGACAATCCATTCACATGTTTGATGGAAAAGTTGAGGTGAGAAAAGCATCAAAAAACTCACTTGTCATGATGAGAATAGAAGAAGAAATATTCTTGAAGCTTCAAGGAACCTATACTCATCCATAGAATTATGCACACAATTCTCAATATGACGAAGGTACACTTCCATCCAGTCTCTTATAGCATGCTAGATTTGGACATCTGGACTATGAAAATATTATTTTATTGAAGATAAATGGTGTTACATTTTTACTAACCATTCCTAGGAAACTTAAGAAATGTGATTCTTGTATCATAGGAAAACATAGCAAACAATAATTTCATGATTCTCTTTCCATAGCACATAGAAATCTTGAACTGGTTCATTTTGACTTCTGTGGCCCTATGCATGTACTTTCTGCAAATGGAAATAAATACATGATGACTTTTTTTATGACTACACCAGAATGTGTTGGGTGTATCTATTGAAAAACAAATTTGAATCTTTTGAAACTTTCACAAACTTTCATGCATGGATTGAAAACAACACAAAGTCTCATATTGGCTTTATTCGTACTGATAATGGAAAATAATATAATTCAAATGAATTTAAAAAATATCTTTGCCAACATGGGATGCAACGTCAAACAACAATGCCTTATAATCCTCAACATAATGGTGTAGTTGAAACAATGAACAAGACAATATTAAATATCTTATGTTCAATGATGTTTTTCAAAAATGTAAGGTTGATGTTATGGGATGATGCAATTCTGTGTGCAATTTATAATAAAAAATATGTCCATCTTATGCTCACAAAAACAAGACTCCTTATGAAATGTGGTATGGCCATATTCCTTCGATGAGGCATCTTAGGGTTTTTGTTTCCACCTGCTATGCCTTGATTCCTAAGGAATAAAGAAAAAATTGAGTTCAAGGAGTCCAAAGTGTATCTTCTTGGGGCACTCGGATATCTTCAAAGCATATTGTCTCTACTATGAGGTAAATAAGAATTTTATACTATTTTTGATGGTGTTGGACCTTCCAACATTCAGGGGATCTCCCGGATATGAAGTCCCAATCAGACCTCACACCATTTGGTGTAATAGTCCAATCTGGTATAAAGGATCAGTTGCCAAATCCTTAATTATTTTCCTTGGCTCTAGCTGTCAGCACAAGAGAGTGATGAAATGGTGTCTTTGAAAAGAAAGGGAGATGTGTCTGGTGAGTGTGCAGTTGTAACTATGTCAAGGTTCTTCTATTGCAAAGGGGGGAGAGAAGTGAGCCTCTAAGTGAGAGGTAATAGTACCACCCAGGAAGAGACACACATGAACCAGAAGGATATGTCTAACATCCAACGGAATAGTCCATAACGGAAGTGACAGTCATTACAACCAACAAATGGGGAAGATATCTCTAATATCCTGTGGAATAGTCCACATCAATGGGATAGCAATAACAACCTTTACAGCACATTCTCAATAAAATAAGCACTAAACTAACCGAAATAGTTCAACTATATTAGTACATGTGAAAGCAAACATGAACTAAAAACATGCACAAAATAGTCTTTTAAATATTCATAGTCCATGCATGAAGAATGTGTTGGCCTTAAAGGCTTTTGTTATTAAGAAAAAGTTCCAAGACACATGTTTACAATGTACATCACTAGCCCCAATAGTGGGACATTTGAGCCACTCCTTTCTCCTCAAAGAACTAGTTGATCTCTCTAATGCCTTGCGGGAGGAGCCAAGGTGAAAATTCATTTGCTCATACAATGAGGGGGTACATATAACTAATGAGTGATACTTCCCATTTGTGTCTCTTTGACTACCCTCATGACTGTTCAACTTCCTATGACTTTTCAACTTATGTGACTCTCCATATTCATGTGTATCCATTGGATTTCCACTTTACAATACATTTGAATAAAATATACATGGTCCACAATAGTGATGTGGCATATGACCACTCATAACATGACACTGTTGACATGGACTGCTTGGTGATGTGGCAATGTCAAGTTACTATTGTTGCTGAGTGTTGGATGCATTCTTGGATATGCTTTCTCTTCACCTGTTCATGGCTTGATGATGCGAAATCTTCAATGATCTTTAGTCTTGGATAGTTGTTGTAAACTTGTGTCCCTTTGCTTCCTCTTGATTGATCCACTTGTAAGTTTAGCTACAAAAGAGCCCTTAGGAATGCGTCCATCCTTCTTCTCCTTCTTCATCATCTCGCCATGACTTGATAGTGTACATGTTCCTGCAATTCACTCATGACAAGATGACATCAATCTGCAAACGCCCTAGTCTAAGATGATGCATCCTTATCCATGAACTGAGCCCTGGACAAGTCACGGATTGGGGAGAGGGGCATAGTGACTGCACATTGCGTAATTCCAGCACTCAAGGGGAGAGCTTGGGCTATGAGACTGCACAATGCGCAGATCAGGGAGTCTTAAAGGACAGAACTACACAGTTTCTGGAGGCAGTGAGATCCGGTTGAGGAAAGGACACTAGGAGAAGCATCTGCACAGTTTTGGGTGCCAAGGGAGGTTGGGCTCTGCGCATTGCACATTTCCAGTAAACAAGGGAAAATCTTGAGGGTTGCATATGTGAAGTGCATGGTTCAAGGCAAACTGGGAGGCACAACTGCGCAATTCTAGAGGTCAAGATCGGGAGCTGGGCTTAGGAATTGTGCAGAGCAGCAACCTTGGAGGACGGGGACTCCACACTACACAGTTCCAAGAAGAAATGTCACAGCTTAGACGGTTGAGACTGCGCAATGCACATTTCAGTCGGGTCCTGGTGAAGTTAGGTTGCTCGATCGGAAAGATTTTCCGAAAATGGTTGTGTGGGATGAGTGATGAACTGTGGTGAACCTTGACTGTGATCACACACCTAGCATACTTTGAAAACACAAAAACATAGATCATCAGAACATGTAAACAAATAATTTCCCTCTATTTGACTTCCTCGCAGCAAGATAAAACAAGTGCGACATTTAAGATAGACTTTAGGACGACCGTGACAACACTTGTGCGAGAATGCTCAAGACTTTGTGTATGGATGCAACAAATGTTTACATGGTTGGGACAACTCATATATACAAAATTTTGGAGGGTGTTGTAGCAGCTACAACACTCGGTGACACACTAGTTGAACTCCAACTTCTCTTTTTTAGTTAAATTTTTCTGTGTAGGGCCTTGGTTCTTCATGGAGTATTGATTCATTGTTCAGATTACTTTGGCCTTCCACTTACCCCACAAATAGACACAGTCCCCTCTATACCTTCTCAGTTGAACACAACATAAGATTAAGCATAATCACAATGTTTCGAGTTGGGAAGGGTAGTGTAGCTAGTGAGCTTAATATTTTTAGAGTATAACTTTTATCATTGGTGTTGCTCCGCTGCTAGCAGACCTGGACAGTACCCCGGCAGAGTCACGCAGGAACACAAACATTGCTCCACTACCAGCGAGCCTCAAAAGTACCCCGGTGGAGTTTCTTGCTTCACCTCTCTACGTAGGAAGCCTTTCTCTTCTTACGCCTTTATTTATTTATTTAAAGAGAAATGTACATTTGCACTTATTTATTTTGAGTCAAAAGAGGGACCCTAAGTTATTAAGAGCAGAATAGGTTGTTTCTTTAATTGTAGCAAATTTTACTATTTTTGGCAATTTTTCAGGTCCTGAACTTCCAGAGCCGTTTTTAGGCCCTAAACGACGATTGTTTCGGAAAATGGGAACACATGAGTTTTTAATTTATGTTTGCATTTGAAATTTGTAGTCCTCACATATATGTTTCTAATGAGGTATTGTGTGCGTCAAACGGAGATCGTATGCCAAAGTTACGACCCCAGGAAGTTGATGTACCAATTTACCCAAATGGGGCTCATAGTTTTGTTGCCTCATCTCCTAGGGTTAGGTTTTTGGATGTTTAGGGTTTTATATTGTTTCTCAATAATAAATAGGCCTTCGAGCTTCATTGTAACAGAGTTCAGAGGCTTGTAGCCTCCATATCTCTTCTTAGAGATAAGCTACGATCACCCGAGCTCGTTTATTTCCATTTTGTATGTAAGCATATTTCAGTTCTTTGATATTATTGAAATGAAGTTTTATTACTGTTGCATCTTTGTATTTATGTTTATATCTATATTTTTTTGTCTTCCTGCATAAGTCTAGATCAGTGGTATCAGAGCGGTATGCTCTTTCTCTGTTTTTCTTTGCATGTACCCAACGAGGTCAGGGTATAAGGAGTTAGGGCTTGAACTAGTTGAACCTTTGCAAGACCAACCTCGTAAACCCCGATGGCCTCCCATGGTGGACGAAAAGAAATACAAGGGAGCAGGAGATCCCTTCAAAATATTGCTTTAAGAATCCCTCGAGTGACAGAGGAACTCGATGATGGACAACGTTGCCCAAATCCTTCGGCAGATGCCCACAGGCAATGCATCTTCATCCGAGAGCCACTCTAGAGGCACCACTCCCTTCAAGGTACAATTCAACTTTGGTATTCCCATATTTCAAGGCCAGATAGATGCAGCGTCATAACCTATTGGAAGGGCATTTTTCGGTTCATTGTTTTTCCAATAGGGAAAATATTACCTTTGCACTCCTCAAAGTTGCCCTCCACGTCAAGGACTAGTGAGAAACATATTGTGAGCAGAAGGAAGAGAGGGAAGCCTCATTGTTTTCAGACGCACCCACTTGGAACACTTTTTTTAACGTACCTCAAGTGTTTGCAGATGTAGGTAAAAGTTGTCCAAATGGTCTTCAGCCTTCACTATCTTATCAGGGTCATACTTTGTTAACAACTTCTCTGAATGCCTTGGCATCTTATGGAGGACACCCGAAAGTGTGAGTGGGCCCTGAGTCATCCAGTCCATATTTTGGTTTGCCATGTCTTCTTCTTCGTTGTCCTCCTCTTATTTACCGGAATTCGATGGCTCTTCTTCCTCTTCTTCTTCTCCACTTGTCCCGCCCAAAAATGTGTCCGAGAGTAGAATGTTGTCTCTGTCACCATCATAGAAGAGTGGAGGCTCTTCTTGTTTTTCCCCAACATCCACTAATACTTCAAGAGTGGCGAGAACTACTTCTTTGAGAGTCGAAACTAATATCCCTGTGGAGGTGGTCTTGTTCTTCTTTGGAGAATATGGAAGACTAATTACTCCCGGAATCAATCTAAAAACTTTTGCAAATTGACGGGTTATAGGGAAGATAGCCTCAAGTTGATCACACAAAATTTCACGTTCAAGCCTGGGTTCAGAAGAGTCGCCAACTTCGGAAACACGAGTAATGGAGGTGAAATTACCATTGCTTCCTTGACCAGAAGATGCAATGACGGAGTCAGAGGGTTTATCAACCATAAAATACTAACGACACTCCTTCTAGCACCATAAATGTTGACAATGTTGGACCCACCAACATTCAGGGGATCTCTCAGGTATGAATTCCCAATCATACCTCACACTATTTGGTGTAGGAGTCCCATCTAGTATAAAGGCATGTTTCCAAATCCTTAAAGATTTTCCTTGGCTCTAGCTGTCAGCACAAGAGGTTGATGCAAAGGTGTCTTCGAAAATCAAGGGAGGTGTTCCTGGTGAGCGTGCAGTTGCAACTGTGTCAAGGTTCTTCTACTGCAAAGGGGGGAGAGAAGTGAGCCTCTAAGTGAGAGGTAATAGTACCACCCATGAAGAGACACACATGAACTAGAAGGATCCGTCTAACATCCAGCGGAATAGTCCACAGTGGATGCGAAAGTCATTACAATTAACAAGTTTAATATCCTTTGGAATATTCCACATGGATGGGACAGCAATAATAACCATCACATCAAATTCCCAGTAATATAAGCACTAAAATAACTGAAATATTTCAACGATCTTAGTACATGTGAAAACAAACATGAAATACAAACGTCCACAGAATAATCTTACAAACAATCATAGTCCATGCATGAAGAATGTGTTGGCCTTAAAGGCTTTTGTTATTAAGAAAAAGTTTCAAGACACGTGTTTACAATGTACATCACTAGTCCAAATATTGGGACATTGGAGCCACTCCTTGCTCCTTAAAGAACTATTTGATCTCTCTAATGCCTTGCGGGAGGAGGCAAGGTGAAAAGTCCTTTGATCATACAATGAGGGGGTATATATAACCAAGGGGTGATGCTTCCCCTTTGTGACTATTTGACTACCCTCATGATTTTTCAACTTACATGATTATCCATATTCATGTGTGTCCTTTGGACATCCACTTTACAATACATTTGAATACAATAGACATATGTGGCATATGACCACTCACGACATGACACTACTGACATGGATTACTTGGTGATGTGGCAATGTTAAGTCATTGTTGTTGTTAAGTGTTGGATGACTTCTTGGATATGCTTTCTCTTCACTTCCAAATGGCTTGATGATGTGGAGTCTTCAATGATCTTTAGTCTTGGATGGTTGCTGCAAAATTGTGTCCCTTTGATTCCTCTTCATTGATCCATTTGTGATTTCAACTACAAAACATTATTTAGGTATGCTTCCCTCCTTCTTATCCTTCTTCATCATCTCGCCATGACTTGATAGTGTACATGTTCCTACAATTCACTCATGAAGGGATGACATCAATCCATAAACCCCTTAGTCTAAGATGATGCATTCTTATCCATGAACTGAGCCCGGGACAAGTCACAGACTGGGGAGAGGGGCTCAGTGACTATGCATTCCACAGTTGCATCAGTCAAGGGGGAGAGCTTAGTCTTTGAGACTGTGCAACACACAGATTATGGAGTCTTCAAGGACATAACTGCGCAATTTTTGGAGGCAATTAGGTCCAGCTAAGGAAAAGGACATCGGGAGAAGCATCTTGCCAGTTTTTGGTACCAAAGGAGGCTGGGCTTCTACGCATTGCACAATTCTAGCAGAAAATGGAAAATATTGAGGGTTGAATATGCGAAGTGCACAGTTCAAGGTAGACTAGGAGGCACAACTGCACAATTTTGGAGGTCAATATCGCTAGTTGGGCTCAGGAATTGCACAGAGCAGCAACCTTGCAGGACAGGGACTACGCACTGCGTAGTTCCAAGCAACAAGGTCACAGCTTAGAGGGTTGATACTGTGTGGTGTGCAATTCAGTCGAGGCCCAGTGAAGCTAGGTTGCTCGGTCAAGAATATTTTCCGAAAATGGCTAAGTGTGGGATGAGTGAGGAACTATGATGAACCTATTGACGTGGCAAATGTTCGCTATGCCAACAAGGGGAACTAACCCGATTACAGACCCCAATCATATCTGCTTGCATTTGGAATGGCTAGCTCCGACGAGTTTTAGAGGATCCCGTAAATTGTTATATGTGTTGAAAGATTGCTTCTTGGAGTAAGACTTCAATTAAATCAACAAACGAAACATCTAATCTATATGTATCAAATCCTATCTACACTAATTCTAACTACTTATGCTAGTCCTGACTATTCTAATCTATCCTACAAGAGCATAACAAAAGGAAGTTAAACATCATATATCAATTCCAAGTCCTAATGAATCAATTACTGGTTCACAGATGAACAAGGTTGCATCAAATCTTAATTGCAATCTAATTACTTATGCAGGAATACACATTCCTTTCCATACAAATAAAACTTGCAATTGATGTTTAACAAGGTCTCGAATCAGCAATCGCTCATGAATTAACCATGGTAACGAATCATATTTGAATAACCAAGGATAGTCACGAACTCTCTGTTATCAATATGCACAAAACAAATCACATTTATATTTATGCCAGCAATGACATCCTGATTCTAAACACATGAAAGGAGAGGCAAATGAATCTGAAAAAAGGCTCTTTCTCAACCCAACAGTCTTCTTTATTCATAATAAATCAAAAGTTGTTACCTCAAAAAAAATGTCCTCCCCTCATCTTTAGAGGTTATACTTATGCAGAAGGAATTAACCCTCGGTCATCCCCTGACTTTTCACCTCCCTCCTCTTTTCAATATACAAATTAAAATATGCAGGCGTCGAATCGATCGGTGAAACGGCTAACACATAAAGGCCACATCTGCTGGAGCATTTCATTTCCTGGGGAAAAGAATAGATGTTGATTGAAAGGAGGAGGTATGTGTGTCATTTCTTCATGATAAGGCCCGAGACCGCATAACCTTCGAAACAAATAGGTAACACATGGAAACATGACCGCCAACGCCTAAAGCCAGATCTTAAATTAAAACACATCCGCATATATAAACTCTTCGGATCGCTGATGCGTCTTTTATCCGGAGCCATACTTGATGCTTATGCATCCGTTCTTTGAGCTCACTTGCCTTCTCTCGGTCCTCGCCTGCAGAGATAACCAACATCATCTATGCTTATGAAAATATGATAGAAATGCTTAAAACACAAATCTTGCCTTCATTAAAACGTTTATAACATCAAAAGGAACAAGTGTGAAAGAATCAACCCCTGGTTTTTAATTCATGCATTGATTAAGTCCCGCAAGCGTAAACCCGGTTTACATTGAAAATCGTCGCATAACACAGAACTGGATCCAAAATCCGAACTTGAAATATTATAGACGGGAACCCATACTCTATCGGGTCTGTGAAACACTATCGCATCGCATCGTTTCAGTGGAGAGGAATCGGGCTTATTGAACTACTAAACTCCGATATTGCGATGGCGGAAGCAAACCCAAAATCATATTATGTTGCGCTTAATAATCTCGATGGGTCTGTCAGATTACAGAGCGCCTTGTGTATGGGCCTTGGGTTCCACCGATTGCGATATGCGATAGGCTGTCCCCGAAAATATATATGTTGCAGTTAATAGTCCCGGCGGGTCTGCCATATCGCATATCGCCTTTTATATAAGCCTTGAACTCTTCTGATTGCGATTTTTGATTGGGAAGTAGACCCAATAAATGTATGTGTTGTGTTTAATAATCGCGGTGGGGCCACCATATCGCATCGTGCTTTATGTATATGCCATGGACTCCGCCGATTGCGATAAGTGATGTAGGGGCGGACCCGATAGATATATGGATGCGAATAATTGTATTTGGAGTCTGGAAAGTCATCGCATATCGGATGCAAGAGGGGAATGCGTAGTGTGACTGTGGAAATTGCGATATTGCGATAGCGATAAAGGCATGCATAGGGAAATGTGTAAAGACTGAAAAGGCGCGGAAAGGGTAAGTTAAGAATGTTTGCAGAGTCTTTCTATTGCAAAAGCGTTGAGATAGAAATAAGGATGCAATAGAAGGTTTTGTGGGTTAGATCCCAAAACAACCATAGTAGAGAGTGGGGGTTTGGTGAAGGTTTATGAGGATTGAAAAGGTCCCGATGAAGGATATGAATGAAGGGCTAGAAAGGGTTATAGATGAATCATGCATCAGAGATTTGTTAAGGGGGGCCTAACTATTAAGAATTGAAGATTTGACTCAGCAAAAAGCTAGAAACCCTGAGATAAAAACAGATCATTCAGAGAAGTGAAAGATCAAACTTCTAGGGGGGCCATTCAAATTTGCTACCAGATCATGTTTTAATAGGGTGGTGGTTGTGGCCACAACAAATGGTGAACCACTAGGCGAACCAGTTATCTCTGTTTCCAAATAAACCTTGGATCAATAGAACATCAGGGTGTTAAGATAAACTTGAAATGCAAACTGTATAGATGGACAGGCAAGGGTTCCACTTCAACATTAAATGCTTCAGGTGGGATAAAGACAAATAGCTTCAACTTACTGATAAGGTTTTGACAGGCATTCTCCAATGGTAGTATTATGGGGTTTATTGATCCTCCTTTACCTGTTTTCTACTTTCAAAAATCATTTCGAGGCCATCACCGGTCTGCCAATACCTGTTTAGGTGTGTACCTCAGCTCTTTATTGCTCATCAATCTTGAAGTAGATATATTTATCTACACTTTATGTAAGAATTTTAGTGTTATACTTTCGTGTGATTGAATGGGGCACAGTCATGGATTGTGCCATATTTTTAAACAACTTAAACAAGGTTGGGCTTGTTGTGTCAGCTAGTACTCTAAGTCCAGCAAAAGTCCCTACTCTAACCAGCATCCCAAACAACCTGTCCTTCCAAATTGGCACAAGGACTCAACGTTTCATTTTCTTTTAAATAAGTCCTTCCAGTTTCAGGCACAAGGACTAGAGCACGATTGGATTCGCCACAGGATATATGACATTAATCTTAGCCCATGAAAGGAGGTTTACTTGTAGATGACAAGTATTGGAAAACTTAGTGTGGTGGATGGGACCAATGGAGAATAATTGCACACCTTACATGCAAGTATAGGCTAGGTCTGAGTGGGATTTTTTTTTAAATGTAGCGTTCTGCCATTCCAATCTAGTTGTGGTTACACATTTCTTGTTTTATAAAGATGCCTCTACATGCTCCAGGTATCCAAGTTATCAACAGATCCTACCTAGTTCCCATCAGATGCTAATGAGTGGCTTCAATTTAAATTCCACCGTTGATTTTCCAGTTCTCATAGGCTCATTGAAGTTTGCTTGATTTGCAAGGTAAAAGCTGAAGGTGGAGAATGAGGGCAATCTGAAGAGAGTCATAAAAGGTGAAAATGAGACCAGAGGACCAAAATCAATTAGCTAAAAGGACTAAAATTCAAAACAAAAAGAAACTAAACTTTGTGGAAAAACAAGAACGGAAGGGACGAAAATATAACTAAGCTAACAAAAAAATAAAATAAATTCTAACCTACTCATGAGGTAACCACCATGTGGTGGCTACTGGAAGTATCTCTTAAGATGTTGGCCATTAACAGGGAGTTTTTCAGTTTCTCCCTATAAATTTTTCAATTTGTAAGTTCCTTGACCAATTTTTTCCACAACTTGGAATGGGCCCAGCCATAAGTGTTGGAATTTAGTGTGTTTACCTTTTGGCTCATTCAACTTGTCCCATTTCAGGACTAGCTCTCCTACTTGGTAGTCTTTATCTCCTTCCAAATGGAGATCAAACCATCTCTTCACAATCATTTGGTGATTTCTGAATTTATTTCTGGCTTTATCTCTCAATTCCTCCAACCTCACCAGTTGGTTGATCCTTTTTTGAAGTAAGGTTGAATGGGTCCCTCTTGAGGCTTGGGAGAGCTGTAAAGAGGGAAGGGTAATGTTGGTAGGCAGGATGGCTTCTTGTCCATAGATGAGGAAGTATGGGGAGTTTCCTAATGCTACTTTTGGGGTGACCCTATCGGCCCAAAGGGCGTTTGTTAGAGCGTTGTGCCAATTCCTCTGGTTGTCGGCGACAGATTTACGAATTATGCGGATGAGGTTTTTATTTGAGGACTCTGCAACTCCATTTCCCTGGGGGTAATAGTTTGATGCATACCTTATGTGAATTGATTTATCAATAGCAAATCCAGTCAATTTCAGTGATGAAAAGTAAGAAGTGTTTTCAAATATGAGAGTGTCAGGGATGCCAAACCTGTTGATAATAAATTTCTCAATAAATGATATTACCTCGTCTTCATTTACCTTCCGAAGCGGGATGGCTTCGGTCCATTTGATGAAGTAGTCGGTCACCGTGAGTATATGCTTATGCTGCTTTGAAGAGTTCAGAGTGATCTCCCCTATGACATCTAGGCCCCATTGCTGGAATGGGCGATAAATCATAACGAGACTGAGGGGAACGGCTGGCTTTCTTTCTCGTCCTGCGACAGTTTGACATACCTTGCATTTCCGAGAATAGGCATGAGAGTCTCTGAACATTGTGGGCCAATAATATCCAGCTCTTAATATTTTGTGAGCAGTGGTCTCTCCGCCATAGTGACCACCTACTGGGCCATCATGCATTTCTTTCAAGACATGATTAGCATCATATTTTTCCAAACACCTCAACCAAATTCCATCATAATTTTTTCTGTATAATGTGTCATTGGCTAAGTGATACTGATTATATTTCAATCTGAGTGCTCTCCTTCGTGATGCATCCATGTGTTCAGGACATGCTCCCCATGTTAGATAAAAGCATATGTCATAATACCACGACTCAGGATCCACAAGGGCTTCTGACGTTTCGCACTCATACATCAGCGTCTCATTAATCCATAGGGGCTCCTCCCTGAATTCTACTTGTGAATTTTGCATGCTCTGCGCTTCTGGTTCTTCGGACGCCCCTTCTTTATCTGCCAAGGCTTCTACTGCTAGCCTACACAATCCCTGCCCTCGAACTATCTTCGCCGCTTAATCTCAAGGTCGAATTCTTGAAGTGCGGTTATCCAATTCCCTCTCCATTCACCCATTTCTTTCTGCATGAAGAGGGCTCTTATAGCAGGATGGGGAACGATTACTTTAGTCCTGGCCTTTAATAAATAAGGGCGGAAGTGTTTTATGGCTTTAAAAACCATAAAGCCTTGTTTCTCCACGTCTAGGTAGTTCAGTTCTGCTCCCTGAAGATTAAAGCTTATATAAGAGATAGAGACTTCATTGCCATCATCATTTTTTTGGGTGAGGATTGCGGCATACGAAACATCAGAGCTGAAAGTGTACAATAAGAATTCTGTGTCAAAATTGGGGCTGACCAATGCAGGAGCTTCTGCGATGGCCTCCTTAATTCGCTGAAATGATTTCTTAGCTTCATCGCTCCACCTATGCACAACGTTCTTATTCATCATTAGCTGCATGGGATGCACTATTTCTGCGAAACCTGAGACGAATTTCCTAACGAAATTAATCTTCCTGAAGAAAGATTGCATTTCCTTTTTATTTGCAGGGGGTTGTATTCTCATGATGGTCTCTATTCTTTCAGGATCAATAACAATCCCTTCTTTAGAGAGGATATGACCCAGTAGTTTCCCTTCTGTAACTACGAAAACGCTCTTCTTGGGATTCAACGATATTCCATACCTTCGGCATCTTTCGAAAATTTGTTTCAGGTGATAGATATGATCCCTTTTGTGATACAAATACACAATAATGTCATCCATGTACACTACTACTGATCTGTTAATCAATCCTCGGAAAGTTATGTCCATAGCTCTCTGGAATGTGGCACCCACATTAATAAGTCCAAAAGGAATTTTACGATATGCGTAAGTGCCCCATTTAGTATTGAAGGTTTTCTTGAGCTGATCTCCATTTGCCACCAACACTTGATTATATCCAAAAACCATCCAATAGGGACAACATTTCATACCCAGAAACGCACTAAAGAATGTGTTCCATAGAAGGGACAGGATAGTTATCTTTCTGCGATGCGTTGTTCAGGTTTCTGAAATCGATACACAACCTGATGTCTCCATTTTTTTTTCTTACTGGCACGAGATTGGCTACCCAGCGGGTGTGCCTGACAGGAAAAATGATTTTGGCATCCATCATTTTGTTTAATTCTTTCTTCACCAACGGTTCCAGGCTTGGATGTATCTTGCGAAGCTTTCGTTGGTATGGCCTAACATCCTTCTCCAACGGAATCACGTGCTACATAACGCTGGTATCAAAGGTTTTGAAGTCGCCATATGTCCATGCAAATACATCCTTGTACCCTTTAAACAGCTTAACAAACGCAGCCCTTTCTTATGAAGAGCATCCTAAAGCCCAAATTAACAATTTTTGGGTCTTCTTTGGTTCCAAGGTTGACCGATTCATACTTCATGGATGAACTATACGTTTTGTAGTTAGTCGGCTTCTTGAATTTATCATGCAAGTCATACAAGTGCTCCATCTTGACAACTGACTTGGGAATTATATTGCACTGATCCTTTTCCTCATCTTCCCTCTCATTCATAAGCCTGACATGCTCTTTTTCATCAATGATTGCATTTTTGAATGTCTTCTCGCAGTGCAGGAACTCAAGGATTTTCTCGTCATCTTCGAACACCTGCTAATTTGAGATGTTATCAGGCATGGATGGTATGAAAATCAATTCAACATAATATTTATTCTTGTTTAATCTAAGATCAGGAAAAAGTTTTGAAGCCATACTAGCCATCAGATCGGCATCTCGGTTTTTCCCTCGAGGTATGTATGTGATATTAAAAGAATCAAAATTGTCAATTAAACTCCATACCTCATGTTGGTATCTTACCAAGTGTGGTGAATTGCAATGTATCCTTTTCCTTACCTGGTCGACAATTATCTGTGAGTCACCAAAAGCTTTAAGATTTTTCACCTTCATATCAATGGCTTTCTTCAGGCCCTGCAGCAAGCCTTCATATCCTGTCGTGCTGTTGGTGCACGCGAACTCCAACTAGCTGGCCATCAGATGTTGATTCCCTTGCGGGTCAATGAGAATGCTTCTAGGACCTGCACCTTCAAGGCAGTTAGAGCCATCAAAATAGAGTGTCAAAAATATAGAATCTAATGTTACATCAATTGAACTGATTTCTACGAAATTCGTCCTATCATCTACTATAATACAAGATAATCCATCAGTTGGATTGCAGGGGAGAGCTTCCAACTGTGTGTTTGTCACAATTTCTTCAACTATCTCTGCATGGAATTCTCCAAAACAAGTTTCCGTGGCACAAACGTCAAAGCTATAATTCCCAAGGATAGAGTTGTAAACATTGCAGGTTCATTGGGGCCATTTAGTTCCGTCACCACATACTTCATGTATCTTTCTCAATCAACCCTCAGCATATCACATTTTCCCTTCTGAGGCACCAAGAGATGGGACCAATCAGTTGAGAAATATCCATTCATTTTTGCTGACTAGTCCCTACTAAGCAGCATTCCATAAGCCTCGGTTATGTCGACTACTACTATGTCAATGACTTGCGTGTACTGTGGTTTGGTAGCCATCCGAACCAACACATCTTTCAATTCCCCAATTACTTTCACATTCGTTCTATCCAATTGCGTAATTCGAGTTCCAATTTTCTCGGGTATCGCGCGAATTCTTTTAGCAATAGCATAAGGCATAACAGTGGACGAGGCACTAGAATCTACCAAGCAATTGTGTAAGTTCATGTTGAAGGTTTCAAATGTGATAAGGAAAGGTGCAGTTATGGATTTTGATTTCCTTCCTATCATGGTTGCACTGACATCTTGGGGCGCTCGATTTATTTTTAACAGGGTGGCTTCCATGGTTGGTGGCTTTTGGGATGTACTGGAGGTACTAACGGGTCTGGACACCGATGTTTTGGTTTGACTACTTGGATTGGTGGGAGATTTTCAATTCTGTTCATTCATAGCTTTCAAAAATGGATCTCTTTGTTGCGTTAATTTTATCAAATCGAAGTATGTGATATTAGCTTGAGGATTTCTTAAGATCATCCACAATATTGTAATCAATGTTATAAACAGGGTAGGGCAAAGTGAACATACTTGTTTTTCCATTCTTAGGTGGGAGTTTACCATTTTGAGTCGCCTTCGTTGCAGTCAGAGATGTATTATCTTCCTATGGACAATTCACAACTGGAGTACTCTTGGAATCACCACTAGGTCTACCCTTCTCAACAGGAACTTTGGGAGCGCATGCCTTCAAAGGGCGAACATCTTTCTTTGTCTGGTCTACAGGCTTCATCACGCCCGCAAGTGGCCCCTTCATGTGTGGATTTCATTAGTGTGGATTTCTACCATACTATCTCCTTCATCATCATCATCATTCTCATTTGTATAGAAATCCCACAGTACATTGATTTGAGATTCTTCATCGAAGGGCTCTTCTACTTGGTACTCTTCCTCATTTTCTTGTTCTAGCTCCAGCTCCACTATAGGTTCTTCATTGTAAGGAGTGATCCGATAAGAGCCAGCTCTTCCATATTTAAATTCCCTTGATTGGGTGGAGCAGGTAGTGCAATTTGATCATGACCACCTTCTGTCTTCTTATGATAGAAAGGTTTGAAAGGTTTTCTGTTGTTATAATATTCTCCATTCCCGCTTGTACTCTCTCCGGAATTCCTTTTCATATCGATGACTGTGTTTGTCAATTTCTTAATGATCCGATGCAAACCTTCCACATCTGTGGTATCCTTTTCTTTGATTGCAGCCCCTTTGTTATCAGTCCCATTATTCTTCTTGTAGGATTGAGGGGCTTTCTTTCCTTCGGTTGTATGATGACATGTTGTGAGACTGATCATTTCATTCTCGACTTTTACTACTTCATCGATAGCACCCTGTAAAGTTTGTGGATTACTCCTTTTGACCCACATCGCAGTAGGGATAGGGAGAGCAGTGATGTAGAATTCCATGAGCACCTCCTCACTAGGTCTAGCATTAGTCGGGATTTTGTTAAACAAAGTGTTGAACTGGATGTTAAAATCCTTGACCTTTTCTTTGGTTTCCATTTTCAAACAGATAGTTCTAAAACTAAGGCCATAGGTGTTTTGTCATCGCCATACTTGTCTAAAAGTGCCTGTTGAAAGGCATCCCACAAGGTGATCAATCCTGTTCTCAAGCTAAAGTACCAAGTGGAGGCCACACCAATCAGAGTAAAATGGAATAGGCGACATACTATATCTTCATCGGCTACCCACAACATGCGCACGGCTAGGAAGAAAGAGTGAATATTGTTATCAATGGTGTCTCCCCACTTAGGGTCGAATTTAGGCAGTTCTCTTTTTGCATTCTTAGGTAAGGGATGATGCTGCCCAGGTACCGCTATGGCGTCCTAAACGAGCCAGGGAGGGAGCGCTCCCGGAGGAGGTGGGAGTTGGTTCCCACCCAATTGAAGATAATTCCCACCTGGAAGAGGAACGTTAGCCATATTATGGATAGGGAGGTTCTGGTTGAAGGTTTCTTCGAGGTGTTCTTTATTATGATTTCCTAAATCGGGCCAGGGATTACCTCCAGAGAGTGGATCTTCAGGAATTTCTTCCTAGGGAGTGTCAATACTTTGCAAGGACTCTAGCACAATATCTTCAAGAGACAGGGTTGCAGATGTCTCTTTGTTTATGGAACAGATCCTTGGCTTTCTTTTAGTTGTAGGAGGTAAAGAGTGAAAGATGGGGAGCTGAGAGAGGGAATGAGCGTAAGCCCAAGTAAGTACTCTAACTAGTTGTTCCTGAGTAACAGGATACTTCCACAGTGTCTCTTCTTCAGGTGACCCAAGCACGGGACTTAGAGGGATCTAGGGATCTATGTTTCTTCGAAATGAGGCTTTTCCAAATGGGAAGAAGGACCTTTTCAACCTTTACGATCCATGCATTAATCTTTTCGAGTCCATGCGTAACATTTATAGATGAAATCATAAAAATTTGAGGATGGCGGTTCAGCCCCTCCTTCTAGCGCCAATTCGTTGACACAGCAAATGTTCTCTATGCCAACAAGGGGAACTAACCCGATTGCAGACCCCAATCAAATCTACTTTCTTTTGGAATGGATAGTTCCGACGGGTTTTAGAAGATCCCGTAAACTGTTATATGTGTTGACAGATTGCTTCCTGGAGGAAGACTTCAATAAATCAACAAACGAAATAGCTAACCTATATGTATCAAATCCTATCTACACTAATTCTAACTACTTATGCTAGTCCTAACTATTCTAATCTATCGTGCAAGAGAATAACAAAAGGAAGTTAAACATCATATATAAATTCCAAGTCCTAATGAACCAATTACTGGTTCACACATGAACAAGGTTGTATTAAATCTTAATTGCAATATAATTACTTATACATGAATACACATTCCTTTCCATACAAAACTTGCAACTGATGTTTAACAAGGTCTTGAATCAGCAATCACTCATGAACTAACCATGGTAACAAATAATATTTGAATAACCAAGGCTAGTCACAAACTGTCTGTTATCAATATGCACAAAACAAGTCACATTTATATTTAAGCCAGCAATGACATCCTGATTCTAAACACATGAAAGAAGAGGCAAATGAATTTGAAAAAAGGCTCTTTCTCAACCCAACAATCTTCTTTATTCACAATAAATCAAAAGTTGTTCCCTCAAAAAAAATTCCTCCCCTCATCTTCGGAGGTAATACTCATGCATAAGGAACTAACCCTCGGTCTTCCCCTGACCTTTCACCTCCCTCCTCTTTTCAATATACAAATTAAAATATACAGGCATCAAATCGATCGATGAAATTGCTGACATGCAAAGGCCACATCTGCTGGAGCGTTTCATTTCCTAGGGAAAACAGTGTGTCATTTCTTCATGATAAGGCCCGAGACCGCATAACCTTCAAAACGCCCAGGTAACACATGGAAACATGACCGCCAACACCTAAAGCCGGATCTTTAAATTAAACACATCCGCATATATAAACTCTTCGAATTGCTCATGCATCTTTTATCCAAGCCATACTTGATGCTTATCCATCTGTTATTCGACCTCGCTTGCCTTCTCTCGGTCCTCGCCTACAGAGATAACCAACATCAGCTTTGATTATGAAAATATGATAGAAATGCTTAAAACACAAATCTTGCCTTCATTAAAACATTTATAACATCAAAAGGAACAAGTGTGAAAGAATCGGCCCCTGGTTTTTAATTCATGCATTGATTAAGTCCCGCAAGCGTAAACCCGGTTTACATTGAAAATCGTCACATAACACAGAACCGGATCTGAAATCTGGACTTGAAATATTATAGACGGGAACCCATACCCTATTGGGTCTGCAAAACAATATCGCATCACATCGTTTTAGTGAAGAGGAATCGGGCTTCTTGAACTGTCGAACTCCGATATTGCGATGGCGGAAGCGGACCCAAAATCATATTATGTTGCACTTAATAATCTCACCGGGTCCGTCAGATTACAGAATGCCTTGTGTATGGGCCTTGGGTTCCGCCGATTGTGATATGCGATATGTTGTGGTTAATAGTCCTGGTGGGTCCGCCATATCGCATATCGCCTTATGTATAAGCCCTGAACTCTTCCTATTGCGATTTGCGATTGGGGAAGCGGACCTGATAAATATATTTGTTTTGTTTAATAATCATGGCAGGTCCGCCATATCGCATCATGCTTTATGTATATGCCATGGACTCCGCCGATTGCAATAAGCGATGTAGCGGCGGACCCGATATATATATATGGATGCGATTAATTGTATTTGGAGTCTGAAAAGTCGTCGCATATCGGATGCAAGAGGGGAATGCGTAGTGTGACTGTGGAAATTGCAATACTGCGATAGCGATAAAGGCACGCATAGGGAAATGTGTAAAGACTGAAAAGGCGCAGAAAGGGTAAGTTAAGGATGTTTGCAGAGTATTTTCATTGCAGAAGCGTTGAGATAGAAATAAGGATGCGATAGAAGGTTTTGCAGGTTGGATCCCAAAACAACCATAGTAGAGAGTGGGGGTTTGGTGAAGGTTTATGAGGATTGAAAATGTCCCAATGAAGGATATGAATGAAGGGCTAGAAAGGTTATAGATTAATCATGTGTCAGAGATTTGTTAATGGGGCCTAACCATTAAGAATTGAAGATTTGACTTGGCAAAGAGTTAGAATCCCTGAGATAAAAACAGATCATTCGGAGAAGTGAAAGATCAAACTTCTAGGGGGCCCATTCAAATTTGCTACCAGAGCATGTTTTAATAGGGTGGTGGTTGTGGCCACAGCAGAACCTTAATTGTGATCACATACTTAGCATACCTTGACAACACAACAACATAGATTATCAGAACATGTAAAAAAAGCATTTCCCTCTGTGTGATTGCCTCACGGCAAGATACGACAAGTGCCACATTTAAGACAGGCTTTAGGACGACCATGACAACACTTGTGTGATAGTGCTCAAGACTTTGTGTATGGATGCGACAGATGTTTACATGGTTGGGACAACTCATATACATAAATACCAACCTTCGAAACCATCAAAAAAGGCTCGCAAACATTGTATGACAGTCAAACATGCCAAAAGACTACAGTTAACCCAACATGCAAAAGGGACCAAAAAACCGCGAGAAATCTCATGAAATGAGCTCTAGTGTTTGCAATAACATTGTAAAAGACCAAGGAAGGCTCTGAAACTTGAGTGTAAGCCAAAATTTTGGAGGGTGTTGTAGCAGCTACAACAATTGTCTAGAGATGTTATTTTTCTTGAATCTTCCAAATTGACAATATTGTTGAGCGGCATCTTGATCGCTTGGACAGATTCGAGAAGGAAAAATATTTTCAGGAACTTTTTAATTCTATTTCACATATTGAATGGGGGGTCCCTATCCTGGATCAATTTGTGGAATCTCATTCTGAAACACTCTCTCCCCCTCATGAAGCTCTAGCCACTAATCATGAAGACACTTTGAGTGATGTGATTGAGAGAATTTGAAGGATAAATCTTGATCCAACCCCATCTTAGTCAACTAAACAGCCTGGGTCATCTCAAAAAGGTCCTCCAAAATGGCTCACTAAGACACTTGAAAGTGTTCATCATGATAAGGTTGGAAAAACAGGAACAAGAAGTTCTACTAGACATAATGTAGGTGATATAGATGATTCTTATTTAGCTATTGATATGGATGTTTCTAATGATTGTGAATTAAATTTTTGTATTGATTTTGGACCAAATCCTTTAAATATGTTGTTGCTCATGATGAATGGAAAGAATCAATGCATAAAGAGTATGACGCTATGATAAAGAATGGAACGTGAAAGTTGGCAGACCAAACTGATTGGTTGCAAGTGGGTCTTCAAGAACAAGTATAACCAGATAGTTCACTTGATAAGCATAAAGAACGGAGCACGGAAAAAGGTTTTGTACAGAAATAAGGGGTCAATTATGAGGAGAATTTTCCCCCACAGCAAAATGGGCTACCATCTGGACTCTGTTTTCCTTGGCAGCACAAAATGGATGAATGGATGTAAGAACTTCTTTCTTGAATGGAGATCTGAAAGAAAATGTTTTTATGTCTCAACCAAAAGCATTTTATGTGAAGGGATGGGAGCAAAAACAATGCAAGCTTATCAAATCCTTGTATGGCCTCAAACAAGCATCGCGATCCTGGTATGAGAAATTGACTGAGCATTTCTGAAACTAAATTCCAAACACTATGATCTTGATGATGTGACTTTATTTGTTAAGAAAGTTGGAAAAATTGTTGTTTATCTTGTGGTGTATGTAGATGATCTACCGATGACAGGGAAAAATGAAAATTACAATGCATCCATAAAAGAAAGAATTGAGGAAAGGATTTGAGATGACAAATTTGGGATACGTTCATTACTATCTAGGTATTGAAGTAATCCAACATTATAAGTTTATATTCCTCTCTCAAAATAAGTACATTGAATATTTGTTGAACAAATTTGGCACATCCGAATGCAATCCTTTGACCACTCCAATGGAACAAATTTTAAAGCTTACATCCAAAGAAGGAAATGAATTTGAGGATGTAAATAACTACAAACAGCTCGTAGGAAGTCTCAACTACCTAACTAATACTAGACCATATATTTCATTTGATTTTGGAATTCTCTCCATATTTATGCAAAACCCTTGTGAGGGTCATTGGTCTTATGTAAAAAGAGTTCTAAGGTACTTGAAGGGAACTCAACACTTTAGACTCAAGTATACACAGGTGGATGACTTATCTTGATTGGATACTAAGATTCAAACTTTGATGGAGATAAGGAAAACAGAGTATCTACTTCAAGTTATGTTATGAGTCTTGGATCAAGAGTTATCTCCTAGAGGTCACATAAACAATCAGTTCCGGTAGATTCCACAGTAGAGGCAAAATATGTGGCAACTATAGAAGCAACCAAGGAGATTGTGTGGCTCAGGAAAATTCTTAAAGATTTTCAAGAGAAACAAGTGCATTTTACTCCTTTTTTATTGACAATACTTATGCAATAAAATTGGCCAATAATCCAAAGTTCTATGATCAAACCAAGCATATCAATACAAAGTATCATTTGATTCAACATCATGTTGAGGCCAAGACTATTCACCTACGCCATTGTTCCACAAATGAGCAGGTAACAAACATCTTCACCAAAGCACTTGGAAGAGAAAAGTTTGAAATATTCAAACTGATGCTTGGGCTTACAAACATCCCTTCAGATTAAGGGAGTGAATGTTGGCACCTAATCCTTAGGGATTGGGAAAATATTGTAAATATAAAAATAAGAATATGAAGAAACATAGGAATATTAATTCCAAGGGTCTCCCTCTCCAATGTATATATTAGTGACTCTTCTTAATAGAAATTCAAATATTCGTGGAGTTACCAAACCTGACATGACAAGTAAATTGGAAAAAACTTGTTACCTTGAAACGCCAAGGTGGTTAGGAGATATAAAAATGGTATGTCTTCTTAAAATCCCTCACAACTAAGAATGTAAGGAGACTCTTACAAGAAAAAGGTATCTAGGTTAAAACCATAAAAGATAAATGCTTTTCCTCCATCTCCTTGAAGAATTGAATTTAAACCCTTCTAAAAAATTCCAAACTCCTCGATAATTTAGAAAGCCATTGTCTCATCATTTTCATTGATTGAAGTATTTGATATAGGTAGTTGGAAAACAAGATAAGTTCTATATCATTTTAAATCCATGGGTTGGGAAGGAGTCACATAAGCTACTAGCACCACTCGTCCAAGACATAATATCCAAAGGGGTATACCTAAGCCATATTGATATGGGCCTAGCGGTGAACAATCATCATCAACATTGGTTCTCATGGAGAGACCTAGAACTCAACAAGGATTTTAAGAAAAGATAGTGTTTTTGCTTAAAATGTATGTTTTAATAAAGGAAAAAGAAATGCTCTCTTTTTTGTATGAAGACCACTAGAGACATTGAAATACCTATCAATGTTAGTACAGATGATCTTTAATAAAATTATTAGATTTTTTCCTAAGGAAAAGGAAAAAAAAGAGCAACGATTCTTAGTTATTGATTTTAATTTTTCAAATATGTAGATAACATTTATTTGTTGATTTTATTTACTTTTGATGGTGTAAAAAAATGTAGTTCATTAATTTTTATATTAGGTATTGAAATGCCATGATGAAATAAGATGGATTTTTTTTTCTCGTGTGATAGTATAATGAACTCTTCAATTAAATTTATGAGTTTTCTTTAATGAAAAATAATTCATAATCTAGGGGAGGCAAGTGTGAGAATGATTTTCTATAATATTTATGGAAATTAGGAATTTAATTATGCTTGAGGACATGTCAATGCAACAAATAATGTCGCTGAGGCAATGGAAATTTATCAAGGACTAGTGTTGCTCAAGGACCACAAGATAAGCTATGTAATAGTGGTAAGGTATTCCATTATCATCATTTGACACTTGCGTTGTCAATATTCTCCACGGTTCTTTCACCTTGCTCAAATTATTCACAAAGTTGATCCATTAGTAAAGGAATTTCAAAAAAATATGCTCTTTCAAGTTCTAAGAACCTATAACTCTAGCTCTCCCATTTACTTTTAGAATTGCATCACTTAACTCAAGAGCCAATATGGGGATTGAGTTAAGTGATGGAATTCTAAAAGTAAATGGGATAGCTTAATGTACATGATCCTCGATTTATTTTACATCATTTATACTATGCCACTTTTATCCATGTGTTGTTTCATGCATGCAATATATGGGGAGTTAAAGCTCCCACAAAGCTCATTAATCTGATACTCCTCATCAACATTGGGTGTTATCTATAGTACAATGATGAGGTAGTGTGTATTTTAATTGGTTTGTTCTTCTATAACACTATAGTTTAGCACTCTACTTCTAGATCCTTTAGCATTGTAATGGCAAGTCTAGAGCCTTGTAGTAACAATTTAAGGGTTGTGGATTGGTTGTTTGGTGGTTTTGGTGGTGGTTCAACTAATTGTCTATGCAATCTCTTGGACTGTGTTTATGAGGGATTGATTTGACATTGCAACACTCTTGTGGTAGACATGGCTCATTGTCACCATTAAAATGGACATTGTGTGTTGTGTGATTTAGAAGAGGTTAAGTGTGGTATCAATAGATGTGAGTGAGCATATTCGTAAGTATAATATTCTCTAACAAAATCCTCTCACAAATGGACTTTATGGAAAGAGATTTGAGGACACAAGGCCACTATGGAAAACAAAGTTAGGCATCAATGTGCAATTGTATATTGTCACACAATGATTGACTCTTGCACAAATGGAGTAAGAATTCACAACACTTGCGTATATGCACAATGGAAAATACTTGGATTTGAGAACAAAATTGAGCTCTTTACATTCATTGGTCTCATGCATTGTAGTGCATCTCTAGCCCCTAAAAACAGTAATGTTTCCCCCTTCCACACACCACCCCCTTCGTTAATTTCTCTCTCTATGGGATTCTTCCCAAAATCGTTCCTCACAAGTTGAGGATGAGACCTCAGAGACAAAACATACTTCCCAATGGAAAATGGAGGATGTTGTATGTGAGGTTAGCATAGTGGAACTAAGGTTAGCATATTGGAACTAGCAAGACGAGGATATGCACCTAATGTTACACACTTTAGAGACCCATGTTGGCATGAATGTTGTAGCCCTTAGTGAGCCAATTTTTGGTCAATTATTGTGTTAGTTATGCTTTATCAAGTTGCATTTTTTGTATGTTAGTGTTTATCACAATATGCTTGTGAAGTTTATAAGCATAGGTTATGGTTAAGGCCAATTACAGGAGTTTTAAATGAAGAACTCGTTTTCTTCAATCTTTATGGTTAGCAAGTTGCAATTATTTTCACAATGTCTTGTATTTAATTATAATTTATTTATTTTTATTTTTTCTAGTTAAAGGTTCAACCGTTATAATTGGTTTGGTCTACATGGAAGTGATCAATAACCCCTCGGTTGCTACTTAGGGGTTGATGCCTTTCAGTGAATGCAAGGTCCTCCTTCTACATTTGGGCTTGGTCACCTCGTTGACGTAACCTAGTGAGAGCATCTAAACATGTCTACTAGAACTTGGACTTGAACTTAAGACCTCCTACAGCTCCTAAGAGCCAAAATAGAGTAGCTTTGTTAATCCACCTAGAAACCTAAGCCCAGCATCTTGTACTATTTAACTATCTAGTTCATTTACAACCCACTTTTTTAATACAAAAGTTACACATAATTATTAAAAAATAATATAATAATAATTCATGCCCAAATATCCTTAATATTTTAGTCAAATTGATTAATTTGACTAAATATTAATTGAGTCTCCAAGTTTTTGATATGATTAATATAACTTGTATAAGTTTCTAAATATTTTAATTAAAAACATTGTTTCCATTTTATTTAAGATTATCAAATTTAACCCTTCAATATCTCCTTATATCCTATCAAATAAACAAGTATTTATTATTCTTTACTCCAAAATTGTTTATGTTTAGATTTTCCTTTCTAAACAAAAATGTTTTAAACCTAACCAAATAAATACACAACATTTTGAACTTGCATATCTTCTTGCAAATAACAAAGAATGCTACTATTACTATGGCAACAATGTCTTCATAGAACACATTATTATAAAAACATTAATCACCTAAAAACAAAAGTTTTCATTCAATGTGTTTAAAAGAGAAAAAATAAGAATATTTAAAGGTTTTTCTCCACAAGTTGATAATATATTTTCATGTTTTTCTTTCCAATCTCTTAGCATTTTGGCAAATGCATAATTAATTTTGATATTTTCCTTTTTGATCATTGATTACATTTCACAGATGCATAATATATTTCGATGTTTTTTTCCAATTTCTTATTACATTTGATACATGGTTGGAAGTTAAGCATTATATTGTATCAAAGTCTATCATACCATCTCTACATGTCATTGGAACAAGTAAGTTTCTTCATATTAATGTATTAATATCTTTCTTAAATACCTATGTCTTTACAATCCAAAAATCATATCGACATATACTAAAAATAAGTTGGTTATTGTCACGCATGCATTAACATAATTTTTCAATCCTTTTTTATCTTATATATGTCACAATGCACAAATCATATTGTGATATACTTGAGATAAGTTGGCTATTGAGGCATCGAACCGTGTTTATAGTGTATCGTAATTTGTTTATTTATAGTCAATTTTAAATCCACTTTCTACGTTACTCATGTCATAGTGCTATAGTAATCGCTACTTTTATTAGCATGTTTATAAAAAACATGCAATCAATATATACACCTATACCTAGCAAATGCTTCACCTTCAAATGGAAAATCCCTAGCATTGATATCTAAAATGAAGCTTTATAAGCTAAATATACCATATTCATAATCGAATGGTCTAGCTCAAGTAGTAGAGTGCTTTGAGCTTCACACAGAAAATCTGAGAGTTAAATCCACAGACACACCACCTCTATTATGTGTCTCAATGTATTTAGAGGGTTGGGTATCATAATCAACTTGGACTTATTTACACTACACAAAAGGCATGCCTCACTTAATGTATTTGGACGATTGAGTGCCATAATCAGTTCTGACTACTTTCTAACAAGATTTTCTTTAAAAACAAGTCTGATATTCATTTTAAAGTCATTTTATTCGCATTTTTATTTCACAATATATTCAACTTTTAATCTCTAAGCTTATCCACTATTATGATTTTATTGTATATCTACTTCAACTATCTAATTTCGCATAAGTCAACCAATTAAAAAATTATGTTTCATCTCCTTTAGTATCTTCAAAAATGTAGTTCATGAAATGTATAATTTGTTATGAATTATTCACATAATGTTGTTGAATGCTAATAATTTTTTCAAAAAATGTAAATTGGCAAAACCTAAATTCAATATACCAATATCTAAGCATAATTGTTAAAAGAAGAGCCTTTGAAAATATATATTATAAATAAACTAAATATTCTCAACTATATAAAATAAACAATATGCATAATTCAGTCAAATCACCTCTGTTAGCACAATCTCTAGTGTCAATGTACATGTTGTCAACTATATAAAATAAACAATATACATAATTCAGTGTAATCACTCTCTACTAATTCAGTGAAATCACCTATATCAACATATTCTTTGGTGGCAATGCACATTTGCTCTATATGTCTAAAATGAGGTAGTCTAACGAAGCGTCAAAGTTGCTCAAAAAACCATGAAAATTTGGGCATAATTTTTTATAAAAATCCAACAAAAAACTATAAATCCAAGATACAATTGTCGAGCTTCAAAATTTTTGGTACCCCAGTTGTTTTTTGATGGTTCTGAATCCATTTACACTATCAAAAACACGATTTAAACACTCCTGTCAAATTTTTTTGAAAAAATATTACTAGATTCCAGTGACTTTTTGTCGTCCATACAAATTTGACATCTTGGTTACTGATGTCTTTCCAAAATCAATCTAAAACACTATATAACATATTATTATTATCCAATTTTAAGGTCAAGACCAAGCTAGACACCAAATTGGTGTATCAGACCCCTTGTTCGTGGAACATGGGACCCACCTCCACGCAGCAATTTCACTGCTAAGTCTTGGAAGGCATACATACTCTACCCCTCGGGTCGTGAACCTATAACCTCTTAGAAGGAGACACATGATCTTAACCATTAAGCTTAAACAAATAAATTTTAAAAATCAATCTTAAACCACCATAGTAATAATATGAATATTTAAAAAAAACACTGTTAACTAGCCGGAGATAGCCGGAGAAGAAGACATGGTAATAATATGAATATTTTTTAAAAAATACTATTAACTAGCCGGAGAAGACATGGTAATAATATGAATATTTTTTAAAAAAATACTATTAACTAGCCGGAGAAGACAAAAGGTAGGTAGACAAGAAAAAAAGGTAGTTTGGTATAAGAATATAATATTTTCCATAACGTAGGATTGGTTGTCAATAACCCTTTTTAACATGCTCAGTGCATAGATGTTTTATACCCCTTCCAGACCATGCAATTTTTGCAATGAATTCTTTGTTACTTTATTAGTCGTGGCATAGTGTGAAGTTAGCGTCAAGGAAGCAATTTCAATATACTCGCATACTTTAATATAGAGAATGAATGCTCAGTGCAATGCTTGAGATTGCCAAGTCTCAAAGACCACCCTTCTCTATTTTTCAAAATTTCAAATACACCATCACCTATTGGACATATTGTTCTCGTCCTCCTTCGAGCACATTGCTATTAAATTCCTAGATCCATTGATGCGCGGAGATTTTGTAAATGCCCGTAATTGCATGTCCTCCATTTGAATATTATTAAAAATATAAAATATCATTAACTTTGGAAAGACTAAGAAAACCTATGTTGTACGAGTTTTTGGTAAGTTGGTACTTCGGGTATTGGGAACAAGTATCTGGCACGATAAGTTGGTACTTCGGTTATTGGGAACAAGCATCTGGCACGATTAGAAGTTTTGTCTAAATTTACTGGAAATGTCAAGTTGGGAGTAGCAATAATATATTATATTAAAATTTAATATGAATTAAAAGCAAAAATAAAATCATTAATTTATTTCAATCCAAAATTTGTTAATCAAATTCCATCTTGCAAAAAAATATGTAAAAGATTGAACTTTGAAACAGTGCCAAAAAAAATCAAAATATTAATCTATCAATGATTTTCCAATCAAATTACTTCCCAGCAAAGAAACATGAGGAACTCCCAAACCGAAACAAAAAAAAAAAAAAAATTGTTATTTCTCGATTATTATGTGATTTTATGCAATGCTATATTATATTCAACTTCGAAATTCAAGTTTGGAAAGTTATAAAATGAAATTAACACATTATTCTCTCTCTGACCATCATTATAATTCGTTGAATCTTATCATTAAAGTTTCAAGATAGGCTTTTCAAGAGAGTAGACTTATATGCAATTGTTGAAATTCAAAATTTGCAACAGACCCTGCCAAGGAATGACCGACAATTGTCTATATTTTGTTGAAACCTTTGCTACATATCCACCTTTGCTACATCTCCACGTCTTTGTTGTTTTACAGAGTTCATGTAGTGCAACCCCCTGACTTGGCATGTATCACTTGGAAAATAAACAAATAGTACCTTCCCTGCCTAAAATAGGTACCCGAAACATCAAAATTTGCTCAAAATAAGTAGGCGAAATGTCAAAATTTGTTGTAGTGAAGTTCCCGAAAAGCTCAAAAGTACCCATTGAAGCTCTTGGCGATTTTGGAGCGTTTCCTACAAGCACCCAAGCTCCCAGCAGCAAGGGTGCGTGGAGTACGTGCTCTCCAATGCCTGGGAGCGGTACCCATGTAACTATGAAGAAAACCCTCTTTGGTATATTAGTGGTATCAGTTATCTTCTATGGTTGCAAAATATGGGGGAGCAACATGCCAAACCACAAATGACGACAAATAGAAAGAATTCAAAAGCAGCTTACCACAAGTAGTCTCAAAGTCAAATCAGCGGTCCCATATGATATCCTTTTCGCTGAGGCTGGTATGTTTCCAATTGAGGTGTCAGTGATCATTCATTTGCTAAGTTATCTGAAGAAGGTTGAAAATATGGATAAGCACCGGTGGCCTAAATTGTTTGTTGAAGAACAGCTAAACCACCGAAAAAGAACATGGATGAAACAAAACAGAAAGTGGTTAGGCAAACGGGACATAAATCTGCATGATTGCCCTTACACTAAAGAGGAAATAAAAAAGTGGGTGTTAGAAAAATTTAGGACTGCCATGTGGACAAAACAAAGAGGCAAAAAGAAAGCATATTATTTCAAAGAATTTAATCCAACGTGAAAACATGATGATAAAGAGTATTGGAGTTCTTCAATGAAGGGAACAGCTAAAATTTGTTCCACTGAGGACTAAATCCCATCATCTAAGATGTGAAACTGGTAGATAGGCAATCCCTAAAGAACATTGGGAAGAACGAACTAGCATTTTTTGCAACAAAGGGGTGGCAGAAACAGAATGGCATTTTATCAAAGAGTGTGCAGTATATGAAGTTATCCGTCGTCAGTTTGATAGCAGCCTAAAGGTGAACAGTCTCAGTGAACTTTTTGAGGAAACAAGGCTTCACAAAACAGCGAATTTATTATTCAAGCTCCATAACCGCAGAATCAGCCTAGAAAAAAATCTGAATATGGATTACGTGATAGTGGGTGGTCCCTTAGACCGTGAAGTCATCAGTTTGATAGCAGCCTAAAGGTGAACAGTCTCAGTGAACTTTTCGAGGAAACAAGGCTTCACAAAACAGCGAATTTCTTATTCGAGATCCATAACAGCAGAATCAGCCTACAAAAAAATCTGAATATGGATTAAGCGATTGATTGTGGGTGGTCCCTTAGACCGTGAAGTCTCGTGGACATCACTAAAAGCAATTTCATTGTCCGCTAGGTCACTTTAGCCCAAGGATACAAACAATTAGATGCAAGGTTTAATAAATCCTTTGAAGTGGCCAACCCTAGTAAAGGTATTATTTACATCTTCTTCAGGTAGCTGTTTTATAGTGCAAACCCAACCGTCATTAAAATTGGTAGTGTCGAGAGTGAAACAGCACCTGGAGATTTTGTGATGTTATTTTGCATTCGCCTGTACGTCAACCCAGTGAATCTGTGTCTACAAAGTTGTTTAAATATGTTTAATAGATTTGAAAATACAGTTCAGTTTTTCTATGAAAATCCCAAGGATATTTTAAGTAGCCTAATATTAAAATGTGAATATAATGCATTACGGACCAGCTAAAAGGTCAAGCAGACAAGCGCCTTATTTGACAATATCATTAACCATTTTAGTAATAAAACTTTTACAGAAGTGCTAACACCGACATACAACTGTCGCAGATGAAGCTGTTTCTCCTTGAAAGAGACCGATCTAGGACGTTAACAATAATAACTCAACGATTGCCTACCAAACAGATTTAACCATGGCGGAATTAACAATAATAACTCAACGATTGCCTACCAAACAGATTTAACCATGGCGGAATTCACAGTTCGACCCCTTTCTACAAAAACCTCTTTCATGAAACCTACAAGGAGTATCTTTCTTTGAATTTCTAGAAGGCCGAAAACCATCATTGGGAGGTCTATTATGAAACTTTCCAGCAGAACCTGAATCATGACAACTTGTTTGAGTACTCCAAGGTCTCATCCCTGCAACTTTTCCCATTTCACTATTTTCAGTTCTCCCAGATGCTTGATCCCAACCTCCACTACCTCCCCATCCTTCAGTTGAACCACTACCCCAACCTTCACTTCTAGTTTTGCAAGCTTCACCAGTTGACTGGGTTGTCCATGATTTCTCCGAACTTTGAGGTGCACCCCAGCATTCATTTGTAGATTTACAAGCCTCAACTGCTGAAACTGTAGCACACAAGTTTTCCGAACTTGAAGGTGCACCCCAACTGTCTGTTGTAGAGCTTGGAGCTGGAGCAGAAAACAGATTTTCAGAGCTTCGGGGATCACCCCAATTTTCCTTTGGGCATTTGGGAGTATCGACAATAACACTTGCAGATGTTTTCCACGGGTTGTCGGAACATTGGGTTGTCGTTGCAACCCAACCTTCAGTTGGACCTCCACTCCAATCTTGACTTGTAGATTTAGGAACTTCAACAGTTTGAGAAGACAGCACAATTTCAGAATTTTGGGATGCACCCCAACCATCATCTGGACCTCTATCCCAACTTTTATTTGAAGATATTGGAGCTTCAGAATTTTGGGATGTACCCCAACGTTGGTTGGTAGACTTGAGGACTTCAACTAAATTGGTTGATGAGTCTTTCCAGGTATTTTCACTAGGTTGCAGTGTACCCATTCCTTCAACATGGCCACCAACCCATCCTCCCTTCACAGAATTAGATGTTTCAGGTGTCTTCAAGCTTGACCACATACTTACAGAACTTTTCGGCACACCCCAACCTTCACTAGAACTTCCACCCCAACTTTCCTTGGGACCTCCAAGCCAACTTCCATCCGAAGACTTGGGAGCTTCAACAGTTGACGGAACTGACAACATACCTCTGGAACTTTTGGGTGTAGCCCAGACTTCATTAGTACCTCCACCCCAACCAGCATCTGCAGATTTGGGGGGTTCAATAGCAGAAGGGGCTGCCCATGATTTTTGAGAACTAATAAATGGGCCACTCAAACCCTCATTCGAAGACGGAGGAGCTTCGGCACTTGATGGGGCAGTCCATGTATTTCCAGAACTTTGGGTTGCACCCCATCCATCATTTTCTGATTTTCCAAGTTTTTGAACGCCGTTGCTGTTATCCCACCCAAAAGATTGATGATCGGTAGTCGTTGTCAACTCACCATCATTGGCAGAAGATCCACAACCAGTATCCATCTGCCAAGTTGACCGAGGAGAGATGTTGTTCCTTTCTGAACCCATCCATGTGGATACACCATTCCCTCTCCAACCAGCGTTAGGATTTTTCCCACCCACAGCTACTTTATTCACCATGGAAGTTTGATTCAAGTGACTTTTAGCTTCCCAAGCATTGGAATCCCTCCCAAACTTACCGGTAAGTGCATCGGTTAACAATATTGAATCATCTTCCTTCTCATGTGTTTTCCAGATTCTCAAATCTATAGGGAAAAACCCAGTTGTGTTCCATTTCCGAAGTTGGAACATAGAAAAGGGTCCTTGAATTTTGCCAGTAGGGTCCTTATAGTGCCACACCTTTTCTGTTTCACTGACCTCCTCCTTCAGATCAGGCCTGGTTGAGAATTCATCCACAATGGTTGATGATGTGTGTATCTGACTCTCATTTTGCTCTTGCTGCAAATTTGAGCTTGGATCCAGGATAGCAGTTCCAGCATATGACCCAGACCAACCAGTGTTGCTATCATCACTTTTTTTTACAGAAACCGTTTGGGACTCCCAACCACTAAATTTACGTTCATTTCCAGCTTTCTCTGTCCCCCAGTTCCAACTTGTACTTTTGTTGTTTTGATTATTATTTTCATTGTCATTATGAGACCAACCATGACTCTCTGCAATGCCAGGCCCCCTCTCCCCTGCAGACTGCCCCCATGAGGATGTATTTCTTTTACTATTATCCAAAGTCTTTGTTGAGATTTGATGGCCACCATCCCACCCCTTCTTTGATGATCCTTTGTCCCATTGATTAGAATGTGCACCTGTATAATAAGGAGCAATGTCAGCAAATAAAACGGTTCGGCATACTAGTCGCTAACAGAAACATCCACTAAAAAATTCAGAATGTCTAACCCAAAAAAGAATCAAACCTTGGTTGTTATCTGCAGTCTTCTCCTCATCTGAATCATAACCCGGATCTACATTTGGATCAGCAATCACATCTGGTGTTTCTTGTAATTTTCGAGCACGCTCATCAGGGCTGCTTAGCAGCTGCAACTTCTCTACACATTCTCTTAGCGTGGAGCAGAACACAAATGTTAAGGAATGACAATAATTAATAACAATACACAACCACACCAATAATTTACAAAGCAACATCTTTAAATATATGGATTATCAAGTATGCTTCCTTTGTGTCATCTGTTTCCATCGTTTTGGGCAGAACATAATATCTTGGGAAACAGATGCAATGTTTAAGTTGTGAAGGAGATATGAATTGACAACATAAAATATTTGTAAACTTGAATATAAATTCCTAGTCATAGATTCAGAAGATATTGGATGTCCGAATCTACAAAACTGTTCTGGAAGCTAATAGGAGATAGATATATACTCTATATTTTCTATGGAAAATAAATAATAATTGTGTTATATTGAAAATAAATAAAATGTGTTTAATATCTACGAATCATGATATAATTATCATGTATAATTATTTACTGTTTGTCCATTCTATTCAAAAGGGCAACAGATTACGTAGTTAACTAAGCGTTCTAATATTGTGCCAAAAAGTATTGGAATCTGACCAAGGGAAAAGGATGGGGTTTTGGCCCTCAGCCAGTCACTTTTAAATTTGTAAAGTGTAATCACTTTTGACATTAATCATATTCACTGTTGCCAATCGAGGCTTCACATTTTGTCTTTATGATGGATTGATTGATGTGGTTCATGCAACAATGCAGTTACTGGAAGAACTGGGATAAATGGGCGTATACTGATGACATATGGCCATGGATCCATTTGTCCCTAGGTTGCAAACATTGACTGTAGATATCTCATAACAAAATTTGGAATTCATTCACGTTACACTTTGTGACTTTAAGTTACTGGTTCAATTTCCATAGTGACTTGAACCTGTGCAAAGAGCCAGTTGGTTTGTCAGATTGTCTGTGGTTCAAATTGGAGATCAACATAATGGTGACGCATCACCAGTGTCATTCATATGGATGCCTGTTAATTTAAAACTTTTTCCATCTCAATTCAATCATTTAAGTCCAATTTAGACATAAAAGCCTACAGAATACGGTGAAAGACTACAAACTTCCCTGCTGATAATAGTTATCCCATGCCTAACCGAGCCTTCTTCCTTCTTTTGCAAGAGTCGAAATAAAATAAATATTCGCATATGAACTGGGAAAACATAAATTTGACAAAACTACAATAAAAAGAACTCCGACCACCAAAGGTCTGACAAAGGCATACTGAATCGTTGATCATTTTTGTAGGGCAAACAGTTTGATTAGAATTGTTCAACTAACTTAAATTCTTAGCCATGTTGTCAAATTGCCTTTTTATTACAATCAGGTTGGTTATAAACTAGCCTTGACGACATCTTTGCATAAGAAATAAATTCAATTGAGATTCTTTAGCATTCATGGTCAAGATTCACCATAATATAGGAAAAGATACAAGTGCAGTTCAAGAAAAATGGTAGGATCTGAGTTTATAAAGAATTATGAATAAGGTGAAGCTTGTGGCCTACTGTCCCCACTTTCACCATCAAGTCATCTAAGGCCGCTTTATTCCAAAAGCGTTGTAATATTTTAAGTCCATGTCATTTAAGAAGATAATATTCGCTCAATATCAGGCAGCGGCTCATGGATAGTTATACCTTAAAAACTTCAATCGAAATGCATGCAAAAGAAGCATGCCTTCTTTGAAAAAAAAAGGTGGTTGAATGTTTCAATTCGTAAATGGCACATGAAAAGAGGTTTCATTGCCTTCACCATTCTGCCATATGCCATTTCTAATTGGGAATTTACATGCAGTCTGCCAAAAGGCACCAGCATTATTGGCTGTGCAATGATAAAGGCAATTTTCCTTCGGCCATAATGAAGCTTTTGGTCAAAGCAAACCTTTTTAAAGGTTGATTTTGTTGAGATGATCAACAAGCTTGAAAATTAGGAAGAGAAAATGGCTCGAAAGAAAATAAGGTTACAGGCTTTCTTAATAAAAATAACAACTATAATGGTTCTCAAATGTCTCGAAAACATCAAAAAAATAAATACCCACAGTAGAAATTTTCTAAGGCATCAAAATCTCAATAGCGTCCAAAATCTGCCAGCCTATTTCCATCATATACCAATTTTATTAATGCTAGAGCTTGACTGCATAATGCATAATCTCATTGGAAGCAAGATCAAGTGTCGAGGTGCACTATATACAGATGGGTGTCAAAAGTTATAACTAAGCAGGCAGGGTATGATCATGTGTGATTGAAGGCATGAGACAACAAAAAATTACACTGCATTGAAGAGTACAGAGAAGCCAGAGTTCCGGATTATAAACCATGTAGTAGCTGTTTACCACAGTTCTGAATTATAAACCGGACTTTTTACCCTTTTGTTGCTGTTGACATACATTGTATGGAAAATATATATATATATATATATATATATAATGCTGTAACGAATAAAAAATATATAAATAATAAAGATAAATTTTAATAATGATTAGTTAACTAGTAATTAGGTTGAAGAGGCATGTCTAAATGAGACATGACTCTTCATGAAGAGACGCTTGGTATATAAGCAAGCCTCTCGTTCTCATTTGTAAATCATTCTTATCCTCATGGATATCTTTATATTCCAAGTCTTCTGAAGTAATTAATTTATAGAAGGAACTTTGTACGCTTCATTTGGTTTCAGAGGAGTTCGGTCCTCTAGGTTGCTTAACCGGTGCACATAGCTCGTTCTTCGATCCAAGTCTTTGGCTATCGACTCTTTGTCAAATTTATTGCTGTTACAGTTCAAGCGTTTGGCTAAATATTTGGGAGTTTCTCCTTTTCTCCATTTTTCTAGGCCTTTGGCCATATATAAAACAAAAAGAGAAAAGAATTAAAATATATATATATTAGATATAGATATATATATATAAGTAAACAACAAAAAAAAAAGTAAAAGAAAAAACAAAACAGGATACAAAATCTCATACCAAGTATATTTAAAACTTTTTACGTAGAGAAGCCCGTGGTTTTAAAAACAACCCATGTACATTTTATTTTTTACGTGGAGAACATTAGAACATTTTAACGGAGCTTTTAAAAACAACCCATGGTAATAGCCTGTGGTTTTAAAAACAACCCATGTACATTTTACTTTTCACGTGGAGAACATTTTAACGGAGGTTTTAAAAACAACCCATGGTAATAGCCCATGGTATTTTAACATCGTGACCGTGTCATATGAAAAGACGTGACCTTTATATTTATCAAGTGGGGTGACATTAAAAATTTATCAAGGAAGTAATTAAGTATATAAAAAAGGGGACCAATTTATTATTTAAAAAAAGAAGTGAAACTATTATTATTATAAGATAATAAAGTTTTTTTGAAAAGGGGTCTTAATATAAAGAAATACATACATATATAGAGGGCAACAATATAAATGAATATTTTTTTAATAAAAGGGTATTCAAGTTTTAACAATCCACATTAAAGGAGAATATTTGGAAAATATATATAGAAGAAATAAGTGATATTTTATAATAAAAATAGCTCCAGTTGACATATTGTTTACGTAAAAACATCAAGGCAAAAATGGAGACTAGTAATGAAAAGTTTCCTGAAACCCGTATTACATGTGTTTACACACTATTTAAAATCAAAGGATCACTCGCAGGAAGAGACATCATAATCTCTATCAGTCCTACTAAAAGAAGTAATTATGTTAGTCCTAAATGTGCTAATCAATTGGTGATTCATGAATCAAATATAGTTGAAACAAATATTTTTGGCAAACAATACGATATAAGCAATCTACACATAAATATTGGAGATTATACTTTTACCTCACAATTCACCGTGCAAACCTTATCTTTTAATGATAGTGACATTGTTTTGGGATCACCATGGATGAAAACTCTAGGTTCCTTTATTCTAAATACTAAGAAAAAGTTTTTAACATTTTCTTAGAAGAAGAAGAAAATAACACTCCAAGATGTTATACTGAAACCTAATTTAGTAACGCCAGAAGATATATTGGATATTTCAAAAGTAATTTCTCAAGAAGGTAAAAAAGTATTACAAAATATGCAAAATGAAATTGACAAAATCACTATTGACAAAAATGAAGAAGTTTCTCGACTTAAAAACCATAGTGAAAAATTATTGACGCAAATTAAGAAACTTAAGAAGGATAAGAAGTCATTAGAAAACAAGGTACAACAATTTATCGAGAAAGAAGTATCAAATGTAGGAATTCAAGTTGATGACAAAACAACAAATACCGATCCAGTGAATATGACAACTCAAGAAGACAAGTCAGTTGAAGAAACGACACACGTAGATGTTGCAGTTCAGACAATGAACATCCCAAGTGAATGTTCCATAACCATCTCAACAACATCTTTGCCAGAAGAAAATATAAAAATTGGCACATGCCCAGTAAGGAGAAATCAAACCAAAAAAGTTCCATATCGGCATCCGAATCATGAGAACAGACGAATCAACCATGCTACATATTTGAACCAGTCAGAACCGAAACAACAAACTGATGTTCTGGATAATAGTGATGTAATCTCAATCCCGTCTTATGCTAACAAGTCGTTACAAAATTCCAGTGATCAAAATACCATACAGAAGATTAATCTCGGATGGTCTGATCCCTTCTCAGTGCGACAATTTTGTTTGTCACTAAGAAGATCATATCAACTTGTATCGACGAGGATGACTATTCCGAGACAGAAAGACTTTCAAAGCCGAAAAAGAGATCAAGCCTTTTTTCATCGACAAGCTTTGAGGACAAAGCTCTTTGAGGAAGGAGGCAATGTAACGAATAAAATACATATAAATAATATAAATATAAATAATAAAGATAAATTGTAATAATGATTAGTTAACTAGTAATTAGGTTGAAGAGGCATGTCTAAATGAGACATGACTCTTCATGAAGAGACACTTGCTTGGTATATAAGCAAGCCTCTCGTTCTCATTTGTAAATCATTCTTATTCTTATTCACACATTTAATATATAATATTTGTATCCTCATGGATATCTTTATATTCCAAGTCTTCTGGAGTAATTAATTTATAGAAGGAACTTTGTTCGCTTCAAATGCTTATGATATGAATAGTGTGTATAATTATTTATTGTGTCGTCTATTCTACACAAAAGGCAACAGATTGAGTAGTTCCCCAACTGATTTAAAATTGTACCAAAGAAATGTATCAGAATTTAGAATCTCATGGAGGAGCGAGTTTCAGCCTTCGTGTAACAAATAAAATATATAAATAATATAAATATAACGTAAAAGATAATAATCATAAATAATAGTTAGTTAAGCTAGTAATTAAGGTTGAAGAGGCATGTCTAATAGGACATGACTCTTCATGAAGAGACACTTGCTTGGTATATAAGCAAGCCTCTCGTTCTCATTTGTAAATCATCATCATTCATTCTCATTCATATTTAATATAATATTTATATATCTATTTCTGCGTATCAGAAGTTTTATACCAAATGAAGCGAACAAAGTTCCTTCTACAGATTAATTGCTCCAAAAGACTTGTAATGTCAAGTTATCCATTGAGGATATAATTATTATATTAAATATGAATGAGAATGAATGATGATGATTTACAAATGAGAACGAGAGGTTTGCTTATATACCATGCAAGTGTCTCTTCATGAAGAGTCATGTCCTATTAGACATGCCTCTTCAACCTTAATTACTAGCTTAACTAACTATTATTTATGATTATTATCTTTTACATTATATTTAAATTATTTATATATTCTATTCATTACACTTCGGCCAGCTGCCAGCCACTTCTGATATGTACAAACATTTTTGGTATTATTAATATTGTCTTGTGCCAATTGAAATTTCCAAATTTGTCTTTATGATGGACTGATTAGCATAGTTTGTTCAGCAATGCAGTTACGGGGTGGATTGGGATTACTGGGCAAATAAAGGTGACTTTTGGCCTTATAGGTCCTTTTTCCCCTAGGCTGCAATTGTTGAAAGGAGGTATCTCTTATCGACATTTGCAATGTATTTACATTCCACTTACAGTCTATTGTCTTAAGTTACTAGTTCAATTCAATATTCATTTGGACCTAGGCAAAGGGACAATTTGCTTGAAAGATCACAATACCGGAAGTGTGGAACCCATAAAACAATACACCTTAAGGCAACTTACTGACTTTGTGTCCAGATGTCTATATAATGAAAAATATGCAAGTAAATATTATTTCTGTGGCCAGGGCTTAATCAAGATGTAAAACTCTTGGAGAAAATCAGCTTGCAGGCTTTCTTAAATAAACCTAATAACTATGATGGCTCTCAGATATCTTGAACACATGAATTATATAAATATCCCACACTAGAAATTCTCAAAGGCGTCAGAATCTCAATAGAGTTTCTGAAAGCTGCCAGCCTACTTCCATCATATACCAATTTTATTAAATGCTAGAGTTAGACTGCACAATGCATAATCTCAATGGATGCAAGATCACATTTCGAGGTGCATTATATACAGATGGATGTCAAAAGTTATAACTACGCATGCTGGGTATTATAATCTGTGTGATTGCTGGCACGGAACAATAAAGCATTACACTGCATTGAAGAAGACACAGAAACCGGAATTCTGGATTATAAACTCTCTGGTAGCTGTTTACCGAAGTTCTGAATTATAAACTGGACCTTTTACCATCTGGTAGCTGTTGACAAATTTTACTTGGAAAATAAATAATACCATGTTTAATGTTTACGTGTCGAGGTGCATTATATACAGATGGGTGTCAAAAGTTATAACTACGCATGCAGGGTATTATAATCTGTGTGATTGCAGGCAGGAGACAATAAAGCATTACACTGGATTGAAGAATACAGATAAACCAGAGTTCCGGATTATAAACCCTCTGGTGGCTGTTTACAGGAGTTCTGAATTATAAACCGGACTTTTTATGCTCTGGTAGTTGTTGACATATTTTATAGGGAAAATAATTAATAATTTGTTATAATGATTAGATATGATGACCCGTAAAATTATTTGTTGCCTCGTCTATTCTACAGAAAAGGTAACAGATTAAGTACTTCCCCAGCTGATCTAAAATTGTACCAAAGAAAATGTATCATAAATTAGAATCTCATTAGGAGGGGAAAAAGTTTCAGCCTTCAGCCAGCCACCTTTAATATGGAAAAACATTTTTGGTATTAATTATATTGTCTTGTGCCGATTGACATTTTCCAAATTTATCTTTATTATGGATTGATTAGCATAGTTCACGAAACAATGCAGTTACAGGGAGGATTGGGATTACTGGGCAAATAATGGTGACGTTTGGCCCTCGGTCCTTCTGCCCCTAGGCTGCAATTGTTGAAACGAGGCATCTCATATCGACATTTGAATTTGCATTCCACATACAGTCTATTTTCTTAGTTCAATTCAATATTGATTTGGACCTAGGCGAAGGGGCAGTTCGCTTGTAAGATCACAATACTGGAAGTGTGGAACCCAAAAAACAATTCACCTCAAGGCAACTTATTGACTTTATGTTTGGATGTCTATATAATGAAACAAATGTGGAAGTAAATAGCATTTCCGTGACCATGGGTTAATCATGATTACATGATAGACGTAAAACTCTTGGAGGTATATAATATTGGCATGCCCCTATATCCAATTTACCAAAACTACATAAAAGTGACAAGAAGAAAGTTTGCCCGTGGTGGTAACCACAGTGCTTATTGTAAATAGGTTTCATCATTCTATTAAATAAAAGCTTAGTACTAATGGCATATTCCCTAAAAAGAAAAAAATAGACAGCATATAAGCTCTCGCCACAGTGCACTGCAGATGAAGTGCAAGCAAAACTGTGCCCCAAATCAAAAGCCAGAGGCATAAGAAGCCTAAAACCACATAGACTCAAACCAAGTCCATTACTTTACAAAACAAGTCATCATAGAATGGAGCAGCATGACTCTGGCAGAGAAACCAAACATTACACCATCCATTTATTATTTCAGGCAACAAGCAAGGGGACAGCATGCAAATGGGCCAGAAAACCATGTATTCACACCCCAAAGGCAGAGAGGCATAAGAAGCGTAAAACCACAGACTCAAACCAAAGTCCATTACTTTACAAAACAAGTTAATGAGTCATCATACAATGGAGCAGCATGACTCTGGGAGAGAAACCAAACATTACACCATCCATTTACGATTTCTCAGGCAACAAGGAAGGGGACAGCATGCAAATGGGCCAGAAAACCATGTATCCATACCCCAAAAGCTCAGAGAATGATGCATAGGGAAAACAATCACATTCCAAAAACACAACAAAATGGAGATTACCAAAACCCTAAGCCTTATAAGAAAGAAGCATGAGACTGGCAAAAAAACTAAATAAAAACCATCCGTCTACAATTTTACAGGAAACATGAAAGGGAGAATGTGTGAAACAGTAAGAAAAGCAAATATTTGTTCATGGCAGAATGGTCTCCTTCCTGCGTCTTTTTATTTATGGTCTTTGAGGGTTCAAGCTTGCAAATCCCAGCAATATTTCGCCTGGGACCGACAGGAATCCAACGGTAATGACCCCAGAATAACACAGGAACCCACGAATGGTTTCTATGGTTTATTCCAGTCCTGTGGGGGACGCGACAGCCAAGCCCAACAGGGCTGTCTTTTGGTCCCCCCATCACCTATATTTCGTACCACGAATGCATGCAGATTTGTGTGCCTTGAGGTCTGTAGGGGCTCTGTCTCCTGTTCAAAAATGGCTCGTTCCTCCTCAAATTGAAGGATCTCGGATTAAAAATCCGGATTTGGAGGAGGATTTTCAGATTTTCATTAAGACCATAAGCGGGAAATCGATCCTTCAATGAGTATATGGATCTGATCTTGTGGTGGATGTAAAACAGATGATAGAGCACTAGCATCCCTGTTACTCCGCAGCACCTATTATACGAAAGGAAGCAGTTAATGGATTTCTCTTATTTGCACGGATATGGTATTTCAAGAAACTCCGCCGTAGTCACGCTTGTGAGGATGTGCATTGGAGATACAGGCATCAGGCAACAAGGTGTCTCAGTATCTTACAAGGAAGTTGTTGCTCCAGAAATCCCAGTGGATCTGTCTCTTTCAAGGATGCAGTGCAAGGGAAGACGCACATCCCATCAGATCAGGTCCAAAACAACCCAGGACCATACATCGTAGAACAAATGAAAAAAGCACCAGCCATGGAAGTTAATCTACAAGAGGTAAATTCTCTTTTTCCTGTTCTACAATCCAGGGCAGTTATATGCAGATTCAATACTTTCTGGCCCAAATCTGACACATTACACCAGTGGATTTTCCCACTTTGACCCCCCACCTGTGATATCTATTTATGCTCCAAAAGTTTCTTTATTGTACAATTTGATACACAGAAAAATCTGGATTATGTCCTAAATGACTGGCCATGGTTTTGGGGCAGAGCTGGGCTCTTAATTATTCCATGGTTCCCAGATTTTGATGCTAAAAATATGCTGGCTTTAGCAATGTCATTATGGGTAAGACTACCCAATCTTCCTCTTCCCTTCTGGCACCATCAGGTCCTAGAGGATATTGGAAATACTCTGGGAAAATTCAAAAAGATGGATTATGGCAAAACAGAAAAAGCTAAGTTGCACGAAACGTCTGGAAATTTCCAAAACGGGTACGGTTGAAAAGTGACCCTTGGAAAATGGAAAAGTCGGCCAAAACGTCATATATATCTATATATATGTATGTAGATAAAATTTAGTGGTAGATTAAATCTTTTTTGGCCATAAAAGGGCCCCAAATCCTTCTTAGGTACCTGAGTGAGCCCCCAGAAGCACAAAAGTCATGGAGACAGAGCGCATTTTGACAGAAACAGGGCAGTTTTGTGTGACAACACCACCAAAACGTTTCAGCGGCAATTCCAAATCAGGAAATGCCACCCAGGCATTTTGGCCAAATTTCAGTCACGTTTCAGCATCATTTTGGCGTTTCGGGTAACGGTACAGCACGAAACGGTGGGTTCCTAGACATTCCGTGCAACATAGTGAAAAAGGTATCTTCACTTTTGCCAAAATATGTGTAGAGATTGACCTCAGCAAAGGTCTACCTAATCAAATCCAACTGAAACATAAAAACTTTCAGCAGACCCAAGTATTAGATTACAAGAACACAGCATTCAGATGTCGAATTTGTTTTCAGACAGGACACTTGTAGAACACATGCACCCTCGTGCAAAAAAGATCCCTAAAAAGAAAAAGAGGCAGGACCACAAGCCAAAGGCAGGTATCCGATCCTCATTTTTCTGAAGAAGAGGAATAAGAAACCTTAGAGAACCAATAAAATATGGATGCACAAGCTCAACATGATAATCAATCAAGATAGAGGTGATGAGGATCAGTCTGGAGCCACAACCCACTTCCAGAAGGGCACCGAATTAGTAAAGATCTGAGCATTAGCGCAGAAGTAGGAACCACAAAATGAAAAGGGAACGGGGGATATAAAATGAACCCATGTCTCTGAAAGTTCAGAATCGGACAAAGAGGTCCCCTTGCAGACTACTGGAAATGAATTGGCTATGATAACAGTTGAGCCCAACCATGGGGTTTGGAAAAAGGTTTAGAAAAATAAAGGCAAAAAGGAGAAGTTAAGTGATTTTTATCACACTTAACTTCGGCATAATTTATGTAAATTTTACAGTTTTATTTTTATTTTTAATCAGCCGAAAGGCTTATATGACCAAATGCTTTCAACATCTACAGAATGTAATTTTGTTCCTTGTTTCAAATTGAATAAAATTACGATTTTTTTCTGAGGAAACAAGACCTTGAAAGAAAATACAAAGAAAATATTCCCTTTGTGGCACAATAATCTCAAGCAACTGCTTTCTGAGGTAGCCAAAAAAAACATTAAGAAAGCTACTCTTGCATTTGTGAACGAGGATAAAGAACACATCATAACAAGTTCTTGTGTGCAGCATCTTTCACAACAGAATAACTGAACATTAGTTTTGGAAGGCTTGCAGTGTAAAACACAGAAAGTACCGCCAATTATGTAAAAATCAGATATATGTAAGTATAATTGTAACCATATATAGGACATCTACTTCTTTCATCTATCTTTTGGTATTACTTTAAGACATTTTAGGTGGCTACACATATGCGTATGTTTTAGGACCTATAGCATTTAGTGGCTAGCTTCAACCAGAAATTGGGCCCTTAATTCCTCTGTGAGTCTGCAACTGTTACAATTCTGTTAGAACTGTGAAAGTCATTCATTCACAAGCTATCAAAGTTACATAGCTTAAATGATATTTCTTACTAATGATAGAAATTACTAATCTAATAAGTAATAAGCAATTACAATATAAATTTGCGCAAAACCCCACCATGAAAAGATAAAGACTCGAGTTTAGTCAGATGCATGAACCACAAGGGCCAAAATGGAGTATTGATAACATGTAACCATGAAATTACATGTACGCAATTCCATCTAAAATCTGATATTACACTGGAACAGGAAGATCAAGCAGCTCTAAACTCCTACAGTTACAGAATTTGCAACTTGAAAGCATTTGTACTTCAATTTACCAAGCATAGTCCTCAGGTTCAAGAAATAGAGTGATGTTTTATATGCACACATCATACAACCTGCCATTTATAGGTACCCATACCAGCCTACAATTGAATCTCCTGAAATGGTCATCCACAATGGCACCAAGCACCAATGTTACCAGAACCAGACCGGTCATCAAACTGGTCAACCCCAAAAATGTGAACAAGACAGGAACCAGAAGGTAACAAATACAACAGAAAACCGGTCAACCAATATATATATATATATATAGAGAGAGAGAGAGAGAGAGAGAGAGATTCAAATTTTGAAAAAAAAAATCATGTATATTATGTGCATTGTGCACCTATATTGAATCCAAACCAGTAAACAAATATATGCAAAGTTTCTCATATACATAACAAGGTTGCATATATCCAAAATAGCAATCCATCTCTGAACCAAAAATACAAAGAGGCTCTAAATGGCCTCTAAAGTCCAAAAAAATCATGCTACAACAAATAACTACATAACATCAAAATCATTGCCTATATTGAAATCCTCAGCATCAATATCAACCTCTAGGCATTAAAATAAGAAAGAAAAAACTTAAGATGTCAAATCAAGATTTTGTTGGAGTGATGGTACATTTTTACTGGGACATGACAGGAATTCAACAATCAATGTCACCGACATCAAGGCATATAGAGTGCTTGATACTATTTATTAAATGCTAATTCCATACCCTCATATATGACAGAATCCAATGAAAATTTTGTAATGCCCCCAATTCTGAAATACTGAAAACTGTTAAGTCTGCTAGATTTTGAATGGGATCTATAATTCTACTTTCTCCATATGAAATCCAACAATGTTGGAACTTGGAACCACTATGAAACATCCTGAAACATCGTAGGATAATGTCACTTTTGTCATCCTTTTACTTTTAGAATTTTAAATTACCATTAATTACATAGCATTAGTAGGGCCCTAGAGTTGAGTATTAGGCTGCCCCAATCAAAAAATATTGTATGTTTTTTTCCTTCCCATTTTTTTTGAGTTCTGAGGATCATCAGCCACATCGTACAAAACCAGCCTGTTCCATACAGGAACTGGCCATTACCAAACAGGCCCTGTCCACTTCCGGTTCAGGCAACCAGTTGGACCAGTTTTGCCTCCAAATTGGTCGAACCAGTCAGTTCCACCACTTCCGATAACTCTACCAAGCACTTCCCTCATTCTGGTGGGTCACATTTTCCTTTTGTTGGAGGTGCTAGTATAGTTAATTATGTTTTCACTGATCAGTGATGAATCCTGTGATCTGAACATTTTTTTATCTTGAGCTGTTCACTACCCCCCCCCCCCTTGACCAATCACACTATTATCACTTTTTTGAGCCATATGTTCCAATCCCATGTCAGTCGATTGCTAATAGCTTCACCATTCATATGATAAAATTTACACAATCAACTGTAAAACCACAATTCTAAGCAGTTACAAAACCCAAAACCCTATGGAAAGAGATCATTGTTGGTCAGATTCCTTAGTTGCATTCCCCCAATTGACATGCATTTCATGTCCCCACATTTCACATGATTACTACCGTTGAAACTTGTGGTGTCATACAGATTGCAAGAGCCTCCATATATGAACCAAATATATGCTTGTGAGTCTCAAAAGCTAAGCTAACCAAAAATCTATCATGGCCTTTATAGGTGAATTGAGATCCCTCATCAACTTAGTCTCAACCCGGAGTCCTTTTGGAGATAATTTATATCAAAACAAAAAATTATGCTTGCTCTATCTCCAACCCTAACACCTGGTTTCACTATGCTACATCGCTTTATGACATCTCCAATCATTGTTAATCTCTGGTCTTCTACTTGTCATTTCGTTACTAACCACATGATCATACAACATATATAAAAAACTTCAATCAAACACTGTTGAATATCCTCAAAACTTGAAAGCCAAATTCTTCAAGCTTAAGCCCAACCATTTTAGCAGTCCATTTTACAGATCTCTTCGATTACATTGTCCCCCATGGCTTTCCACCCCCTTCGACCTCACATATCCATCCTATTTACAATCTTGGAGATCAAAATGAAGCAAGTGATTATCAAGCAACTGTGATTGGGCATACATTTGAGAAACTCTTCACTGCACCCACGAATGACTACATTTCAAAAACAAGGGCAAAGAAGTTACGAGCCAAAGGCCAACCAAGTTTTACAAGGAACCAACACACTATTGATGATTTCTTTACTCATGCAACCATCATTGAAGTTGAAAAGCAAGCAAAAGCAAGCCCTTGTAAACTTTTGCAAAGCCTTTGGCACAATGCTCACTCTCACATACTCTTTCTGCCAATATATTGATTAACTGAAGAACCTTATTTCAATATTCATAGTTGAAAGGGGTGGTTTCCTTTTTGGGGGGGACCTCCAGTGCGATTTAATTTGGAAATGGCATTGTTCTTCCATCCCACATAGTTGCAAGCCTCCTAAAATAGTAGGAACTTGGCACTCATTCAGTCATAATCATGGCCTTTAGGTCAACCTTCATAAGACTAAGACTATGGCCTTTAAAACGTCTAAAAGAGAGACATTCAACATTGCTCTGACTACAAAGAATAAGTGTGAGAGGTTGTGAAATCATACACCTATCTGAGTGTGGTAATCATTGGACCATCCCCCAGCCTAGCTTCAACCAATGTTTTAAACTCGAGCTCAGACAAGGAATCTATCAAGGGACAACTCAAACTCAAACATGGCCCGAACCAATCTGATTTTAATAACTCTATTTACGAAAAAATACATAAAATATCTAAATTTTAATGAAAAATATATATTTTAAAGATTCCAAACCATTAGAGACAAAATATACAAAGTCTACTCATGTATATACCATGTAAGGGTGAATATATCAAAATGGCACCAACTGCAATACATATCAGCAACAAAATACAGAACCAATGAAGCTTTGAATGGCCTCCAAAGTCCAAAATGCATGTTACAAGACACTGGCCTACTACATAGTACATAGTACAATTCACTGATCAACATTATCAATCATCAAACTCATTGCCACTACAGTAGTTGTATTGGCAAAAGCATGAACTATACAACTAATGCTTGCATGTGCCATGCCTAGTGCTATGCTTACTTTATCTCCTACTAGTGGATCTGAACCCAAACCAATCCCCTCAAGTCATCAATATCAAACTCAATTGTGCAAGACTCCACCCATTTTGAATTAGTTTTTTTTCATGAAAAATGTATCACAATGGGGCTTTGGCCAACTCAACCAATAAAGGTACAGACTCGACTAACTAGGTATGATCTCAACAAAGTTGGACCAATTTGGTACAAAACTAAACAAGTCATCCTTGACTTGATCAAGTTCAGTACCACCAAACCAGTCCCCCAAACCAAGTAAAGGGGCAAGTTGAATGTTAGGTCCCTATACTGCTAGTGTAGCCCCTTATTGTTATTAGTGCAACCCCTTTTTTGATTGTTGTGCCCATGTAGTCCCGATATTGTTCTTATTGTGCCCCATAGAAACCCACTATTGTTATGGTTGTGTCCTTACATTATTATTGTTATGTTATTATTGTTATGCCAGCTTTGATTATATTGTGACCCCTTAGACTCCTATATATAGAAAGGAGGTCTTGTCATTTGTATCATCCAAGAATTGTTCATTTGTGTAATGTAAAGGTGGTTGCCCCCTCGAAGAGGCTTATTTTGAAGTCGTTGATCTATCTTTTCTATCTTTTTGTAAGCTGGTTGCATAACATTTGGTATCAGAGCTTTGGATTCTAGGGTTTCGTTCCTTTAAACAGGTCATCGTGGAGTTTTCGCTATAACTTTTTTCTATGAAGCTTCAAAAGCTGAAATTGAAACCCATTTGAGCCAAAATCTAGATGAACCTCGAGATCGAATTTTAGATCTTGTCTCACTATATTTTCGGACATATGAACTGAGGGAGTTAGGGTTTTGCAGGGTCTAGAATTCGATCTCAAACAGGTGACCTTGGGAAAATCGTCAAAACTTTATCTCTGAGCATCGGATTAAAATTTCGTAAGAAGTGACAGAAAGAGGACAGATTGTAGTTTGTTGGGTATCGTTTTTAGGGCCAAAGGTCGAAAAAGTGACACGTGGCACTTCGTACAATTTCACTCTACAAAACCAGTCTATAATCAGGTCATCGTGGGAGATTGGGCATAACTATTTCTTGAAGAATCCAATCTCGATCAGACTTCTAATGTTGGAAAGAGAACTCGGAGGGCTACCACAGGACGAAATTTCATAACTTAGAGATATGAGGAAGTTTGATGGCAATAAGGGGCTATACTAGTAGTATAGGGACCTAACATTAAATCAATCAAAAGGTCAACTCAAATAACTTGGCTAATAAGCCCGAGGTTTTGTGGACCAATTTTTAAAACTATGGTTCCAACAATAAAAGCAAGGTTGGGTAATGGGCGTGCAACACTTACAACCTTTTTGGAAAAGCAATGCTTCCAACTTCAATTTTAAGATCTCCAAAATCAAGATTTACCTCTCCCACACTTAGGTTGAATGTCCTCTCCTTTATGGTTGTAACATTTGTAAACCAAATATCAGGGCAACAAGTCAAAGCCATGTCAAAAGGATTCTTGTTGCACTAATAACAATAAGGGGCTATACTAGTAGTATAGGGACCTAACATTGAATCAATCAAAGGGTCAACTCAAATAACTTGGCTAATAAGCCCGAGGTTTTATGGACTGATTTTTAAAACTATGGTTCCAACAATAAAAGCAAGGTTGAGTAAGGGGCGTGCAACACTTGCAACCTTTTTGGAAAAGCAATGCTTCCAACTTCAATTTCAAGATTTCCAGAATCAAGATTTACCTCTCCCACACTTAGATTGAATGTCCTCTCATTTATCGTTGTAACATTTGTAAACCAAATATCAGGCCAACAAGTCAAAGCTGTGTCAAAAGGATTCTTATATCGATCCTCACAAGAGCCTCCCATATCTCTTTTGCTGACTTACACTCTGCAGCTGATGTAATGCGGCATAAGTCAGGTGGATTGTTTGCTGACTTACACTCTGCACCCACTGTAATACGGGATAGCTCAGGAAGATTGTCAACAAGATGTGGCTCCATGCACATATTTTAGATATCAACAATGTCCCTGTTGAACCCCCACACAATAGCTCAGGAAGATTGTCAACAAGATGTGGCTCCATGCACATATTCTAGATATCAACAATGTCCCTGTTGAACCTCCACACAATATGATCTGTTGTCAACAACAGATCATGATCAACCAGACTCTAGCTAACTGCAGCAACCAGAGTCACTGCCACCAAGCCTCTGAGTAATAGGACTCCATGAGACCTTATATCTAGTAGTTTTGATTGCAATCAAGCTCCAATACAAATTGTTGGATTGAAGAATGGCTTTCCCCTCTTAGTTTGGACAACAAGGGGAAACTCAGAATATAGCCACATGTTGCAATTCTAGAGTCCAAATTGCAAAGATTAGTGCCAAAAGAAGAAACACATTTAGCACACAAATAACACAGGATCCACAGTGCATCTCATTTTAACATGGAAAAGTAGAGATAAAAAGAAAGATACACATTTCATTCATTCACATACATACGTGATTTTCTAGATATAATACTACATACCCTTGCAATTATAACATTAAGCTCATAGTAATAGAGATAACTACAATCCTGAAACAAGAAATGCATGTAACAACAGTGATTAGTGGAAATACTCTTTTCAGCACCTCCCACTGCACACTCTAGAGGAAATATCCCACGATTAAGTACAACCAGCATGTGAACAGCAACATGATAATATTCCGTACATATCTCACACCAATCAAAATATCCAGCACAAGTGAAACCATCATAATGCAATCTAGTGAAACCATCAGAAATGCAATCAAGCATCTACCTACAGACTAAATTTAGTTATATGTTAACATCAATCCACTGCTTGTAAGTTAGTTCTGAGTCCTGACACAATACTTGTCATCCCTTCTACTGATGTCAATGTCAGCTCTTGCTGCTAATGCTGACATACTCCATTGATGTCAGCTCCTGCTGTTAATGCTGACATACTCCATCGATGTTAGCTCCTGCTACCAATCTTGATGTGCTCCATCCATCTTTTTAGAAACATCATAATTTAATGACATCTTTATAGCTGGTGGCCTTCAGGTTGATCAAAGTTGCCAAACAGGAGGAAGGTTTTTGTGCAGGCTCAGAGATTGCCTTTCAACATCTATAATTCTCAAGCACAACTTAGTCACACAGTCAATTTTGCGAAGCATTAACAATAGTGCAATGGGTTATGTTTGAATCAGCGGTGGTACTAGCATAATATACTGGCAGCCAGACAGAGTTGGAGATAAAAGATTTTAAATACAAATTTAGGGGCATATTTACATATCTGCCTCTTGCGAAATCGGGGATTTCCAGTGGCCAGAATTGTGCATACAAGATTTGTATATTTTTCCACACTGGTAGGCAGTGGCACTACATACAAAATTATTTGCAGGAGGTATGTAGGTCATGTGGCCCATTATGTTACCAGATCTGCGGGGGTCAAGAGAAGGAAACACGAATCCCCGCATCCGAACCAGATGCAGACCCGGATCTGCCTGGATCTGTGTATAATCCGCCAAGGTGGCGTTTCAGCATCAAATGGAACCTCGCCCTGTGTTTAGGAGACGATTTAACTGGTTTGGTGGCAGATTCAGTGGTTTTGGAGACGGAATGGGCATTGACAGCGCACTGCAGGAGGTTGCCTAGTCGAGTACCGTGAGACGCCGCGTGGTTGGGGTGGCTACACATGGCAGGAGGTTGTGTGGTCAGGGTGTTAGCAGCATGTCACATCGTCAGCGACACAATGGTCGCTTGGTCGGGGTCGTGGGCAGCACAACGACAGTGACGCCAGCTGGAGGGATGTTAGGCATTGGCGGCAAGTTGTTTTATTACGTTTTTTTATTTATATTAATATTTGTGCATGCAATTTTAATTAATTTTTTATTATATTCAATATATATTATTATTAATATTTCATACGGCAAGTTGTTTTATTATGTTTTTTTAAATTTATATTAATATTTGTGCATGCAATTTTAATTAATTTTTTATTATATTCAATATATAGTATTATTAATATTTCATTTACATTAATTTATAATGTTAATTATAAATCAATATAATATTAAATATTAAATATTAACAATATGATTTAATTTAATATTAAATATTGATATATTTAATCTATATTTATAACATTAATTTATATTATAAATTAAATATTATTAATATTTAATTTATACATGTTTAATTTGTTAATGTGTAATTTACAATTTTAAAAACATATATTTAATTTATATATAGTTTTATTAATATTTAATTTATATTAATGTTTAATTTATAGTTTTATATATTAATTAATTAATGTTTAATTTTAGATTAAAAAACATATATTGCTACTTGTGTATGGTTTTAATTTATATCTAATTATAAAGACCCATCACGACATGAGCAGAGTGAAGGAACAAATATCAATAAAGACTCAAAATCTCCTTTGTGGTAGTATGTGGAAATTCTTGGCAAAAATGTTGGGATGGTTCATACAAATGGAGATGTAGTGAATGCAATAGCATTCCAAATGGCTCATACACTAGGGTGAAGGCCCATCTCACTGGGCAAACTAAAATAGGTGTGTTGGTATGCACCTACTTTATATTATCATATTAGTAGAGTGACCACTCATGAGGCACTCATTTTTGTATTACTACTATCATTTTTGTATGAGGCAACATGCATCATTTCAGTGTTTAGATTCATAAATTATCTAATGATTTAATTCTAATGTTGTGACTTAGTAATGGTTTTGATTTAGAATTATGGTTTCAAAATATAAAAAATATTATTATATTTTTTTGTACTTGCCGTATCCTCACTGTAATCCAAATCCTGGCTTTTCGAAAAACCAACAGATCCGTATCCGGATCCAAATCAGGATCCGGATCCGGATCTTGGTAACTTAGCCCTTAACCTGCACATTTATTGATGATTTATATACACCAATATTTTCTCTTTACCACTCCAATTTATTGGATGTCCCCAAAGAGACATTATATACACTGACATTTTATTAAAGAAAGGATAAAAGGCATCCCAGCATATTTGCCAATTTTTATTGGTCCCTTGTTGGATTTGGTTCAATGCATGTCATCAGAACCAGACCAATCAACGAACCAGTTGACCCCAGAAACCAAAATTGGACAAAAACTGAAACTGAAACCAGACCACAAAACCAGTCAACCCAAAGATAAATAAAACATTCAATTTTGATTTTTTTTTTTAAATTATATATATATATATATATACAACCTTGTGAAACCAAACCATTATACACAAATATGCAAAGTTTCTACGTATATAGCAAGGGAAGGCACACATAACAAAAATAGCACTGAGTGCAATCCATATATGAAACAAAATACATCAACAAAGAGGCTCGAAATGACCTCTAGAGTCCAAAAATAAGCATAGCAATACTAAATAACTATAGTCTAGACTCTAGACCCTACAATCTAATCATATGAGAGAATCATCTGAATTCTCTTCATCTCCATCCTCAATATGACTAACTCAAAAATGGGATAGGGAACTTCAATGAGCTCTAAACTACCTGATACTAAATGCATAAGCAGTTGTCTGGTGGTAGTACCTGTTACTTGGTTGAGCTTAATACAGGAGGATGAGACCAAAGTGGCAAAGAGTAAGACCTGTGGTTGTTTTCTTAGCATTATGCTTTAGGGGAGGGCCTTATCATCCTCATGCAGGCTTCTTATAATATCATTCACCTTAAAATTGAAAAATGCCAATTGTTTTTACTTGTATTTGGACTAAGAACGGAAAACCTATGTGTTCATCCTTTCCTATGAGCTTTGGGAAAGGGCATTTTTCTTTGTATCCGACACAGAACCAGTGATTACTCAATATAAATGTAACTAATTTCTAATTTTTAAAAGCCATTCTGAGATACTTCACATCATAGACATGCTTGTTGCATAACCTTTTTCATCTTTATAAACCACAAATTATGCACTTGTGAGGCATGTTTTATGGTGTCGGCTATGTAAATCCCATACGGTGATCTATTTTAATACTGCAACGCATCCTCAGAGATATCACTAGTCTCACCAAGAGAAGCAAGGTACTCTTATAGACGGGTGGAAGAAATTTAAGTATCATTTCACATCATGTCACATGTCTATCACTAATAAAATAGAATGAAATAAATGGCTTCAAACATCAAATGTCAAAAAAAAAATTAAAACAAGTATACCTTTTGTTTCTTTTAAACTCTAGCATATATCCATATTAATCCCAGATTTTTTAACTTTTAAGCAGCCAGGGCTTTGCACCTGGGCATTTTCTTATCCCTCTTTGTGCTTAATAGATCTGGGGTTAAGATGGATCTATGCTATAGTGGTAACCATACCTGCAGCATAGACACTTTAATATTCACTATAGGCTAAATCAGATAAGGGTATTGAAAATGTAACTAGTATCAGTCTTCATAATTGCTGTCTAGCTAATTACATGATGTAATTCATTTGTATTTGTGAAAAGAAGAAAAGAGAAATTATTGTAAAAATCAAAGAAAAATATTTTTATAAAGCATGGGTTAATTACTAAGTTGCACAAAACGCCAAAATGTCTAGAAGTTTTCCGAAACGGGGACGACCCGAAACGCAACCCCCCTGGAAAATGGAAACGACCGAAACATCATATATATATAACTATATATATATATATATATATATATATATATATAACACATTATTTTGCAAGAAATGAAAGAATGAAACATATAAATGACATTTTAGAAGGAAATCCAAATTTATATTAACTCCAATAGATAATTACATGATGCAAATATCCAAAATTAGCCTTTATAGATGAAGCTATATATCCAAGACTCCAAAATCAACCTTTACATGTGAGGCTATATGTGCTAAAACTGAAATAAAACATGAACTAAAGACAAGCATGGCTACATTAACATATCATTACTAATAAAACTCCTCATCCTCATTAGCAAAGATAGAACAAGATGCTTGTTCAGCAAAAGAGGCAACTCTATTAGTGCTTCCAGTTGCACTTGCATCACCACTGGCACAAATACCAAGAGCAAAAAGAGAGAGATCTAAATTTTGACATTTTGCATCCACATCCCACTCTTTATGAGGTCCACTTGTATATTCTTCACCCCTACGAGACACAAGGCGTAGCTTTGAATGCACATATACAAGGTCCTCTGCCTTCTGCGATCCCAACCTGTCGCGCTTCACACTATGAATGAAACTGTAGATGCTCCAATTTCGTTCTACTGATGAAGAGCTTGCCACTTGTGATAGAATAAGAGTGGCAAGACTTTGCAAATGAACACCACTTGCCCCATGACAAGTCCATCACTTAACTAGGTCCATCGTCCTCCTCTCATCCAAAGTTGATATGTCTGCAAAATCCTCTAAATCCAACAACAAAACATGCTAATTCTTGCATTACATTAGTTTGTAAAGAAGTTGGAAATATCCTCTGAAAGGCTTTCTTCACTCCATTGGCCACCTCCTTGTCCTTATGCGGAGCCTTCCTCTTCCCATTGCTTTCAGCAATGAATTCTTCATCATAAAATTTTGGATTCAGAGCATGTGCCAAAGTATGCAATGGAGTGTTGAAGTTATTCCACTTGGTAACAATAATGGACCTCACTTGTTCAGCAAAATCAAAATCCACAAAAAGAAGAGTGGGAGCCTCCAATGTAATAATTTCCACAATTTTTTCAACCATGTTATCCATGCCATCATAAACCTCTCCTAGGAAAGGTTTCCCTATGTCTGCAGCTCGGAGAAGATCAAATGCAGGGAATGTGAACTTGAGCAAGAAATCAATCTTGCTCCACCAATCTTCATCAACCAACACTCTCCTCACCATACTTCCCTTCTTTGAATCTGCCTGTCTCCACTCAACCCAAGTTGGACCCACCACCATACTCATTAATGCATTTTTAACCTCAACAAGGCAACGCAACATGATGAAGTTTGAGGCCTACCTTGTCTCAACAAATTTCAACAACTCTAATTTGGAGTATTCTCGATATATTTCTTGAGATTGGTGGTGGTTGGTGATTAAATTATAATCTCCCTAGCCTGCCCTGTGACCTTAATCCATTCTATTTTTGCCTCAATCTCTTCTAAAAGCATATTCAAATTGTGGACAATGCAAGGATTCCAAAATATGTGATTGTATCTACTCTCAACAATCAACCCTGTAACTTTGCAAACAGGTGCATTATCTATGATAACTTGCACCACATTTTCTGGCCTGACTTGTTCTAAAAGCATATTCAAATTGTGGACAATGCAAGGAGTCCAAAATATGTGATTGTATCTACTCTCAATAATCAAGCCCGCAACTTTGCAAACAAGTGCATTATCTATGATAACTTGCACCACATTTTCTGGCCCTACTTGTTCAATAGCAGAAATTAAAATATCAACAATGAGTTTACTATCCTTTATCTCACCCAAACAATCTTCTGCTCTGATGAACATGGCTCCTTTCGGTGATGATGTAATAACATTAATCAAAGGCCCGCGTCTTGTATTGGTCCAACCATTTGAGATAATAGAAAGCCCTGTACTACCCCATGAGCTACGAATTGGTTTCAAAACATCATCAAGAAGTTGCCTCTCTCTCTTCAACAAAATTGTTGTGACTTTTTCATAGTTTGGGCCCTTGTAACCTTGAGGAGCTTTGTTAATCGCTCTCACCAAATCCTGCCAACATGGGGATCGAACCACATTAAAGGGGATGCCACAAGCAAAGATGGCCCTTGCCACTCTTGAGTCAGCTTCTTCTCTCCCTTGACTATCAAGCATTTTCAACAATTTGCAGCCTTGAATTGGAGTTGATGGCTTTGGTAACTTTGCTTCTACTTCTAGTGCCCTCCACTTTCTTGCTTCTTGAACAATCCTTGGCTCAACGCTATCAGACATGCGATGATTGGTAGTACCCATGCCGATTTTGCTTCTTTGATCCTTCAACCTTTGAGCATCATCGCTCTCTTTCTTGAAGTTAGCACTCACCTATGCATTTTTGGTATGTGCACACACATCAATACCCTTTATCTCTTATGCAAAATGTGAGCCTTCACTCTTGTGTAAGAGCCCTTGAAGGTCTTTTTATTTTTGCATAAATTGCACTTCCATTCCCATGTACCACCGAAACCATTTGCTTCACTTTGGTAACATACTTCCATAGAGGATAATATTCTTGATGCCTGCTTGCTTGAGTGGATTTAGGCACGCTTGAAACACAACTTTGAGAAGCCATGAATGCTGCAAAATTACAATAATACAAAATGAAAAAACTCACCCAATTTAGGGTCACTTGAAACACAACTTTGAGAAGCCATGAATGACGCGAAATTAGGAAATGAAAACTCACCCAACTAGTTGTTGTCCATGCTCTTTCGCTTCCTACCCACGCCCTTCCTCTTGCTTCCCACGCTCCAAAACACAAATAAACTCTTTGTTGTTGCTATAGGAAGCTCTTCTTGCAAAACAATGTGTGAGAAATGAGTGAATGAAGTGCCTTTTTAATTAAAAGAAGAGGCTCATAGGTTTTGTAGAGAATTCTATTATTCTCATCTTCTAGAAAATTCCATTTGTAATTTTTTTTATTAAATTTAACTAACGGCCACATAAAAATTGGTTTATTAGTATGTTTTGGTGTTAGATGAGGCCCACACCCTCTTTCCATTCCTTGAGATGGCCGAAAAAGTACCAAGAAATTTTATTTTTCGCTTTTTAGCCGCCGAAACGATGTCGGTCATACGATACGGTGTTTTGAAATCGTCGACGTTTCAAAATCGCAAAACGTCGTACAGTATGGCCAGTGGCATTTCGGCCCCGTTTCAAGCCCGTTTCAGGTCGATCCCGGCACTGGTACGCCACTAATTTGGGTGTTTCTTGCAACATAGTTCTATTATGCTTATAGGTCAAAGTACCCATTATGTGCTTCTAGGGTTGAGTCATGAGTCATTGTCATTGTCATCATGTCCTAGACCCTTATTGGGCATTTTGTATCAAAGAAGAAAAAATATTTTCATGTAATTTGGTCATGTAAACCTCCTCCACCAAGTCGACCTCATTAGGGAGCTTCAACCACTATATATAGCAGTGCATTCGACCTATTGTGATACATTCAAGCAAGAAGTTCGATCTGCAATCCAAGGAAGTGCGAAGGCAAGAAAAGGAGAAGAAAAAGGCTTGAAGAAGGAAGATAAACCCTAGCGAAGGAAAGAAGATCATTTTTCTCTTGTTTCTAGTCCACACGTGCAAAGATTTTGAAGTTGCAGAAGGGCCGAAAATTGCAAGTCTGCAGTGTAGGTCGAAATCTGTGATTGATGCAAGATTGAAGAGGGTTGACTTTTGTTGACTAGAGGTTGATTTTTGTCAACTTGAAAGGAATTTCTTAGGACACTGACATGGTGGATTAGAGGAGGTCTTTGTCTTGGTCAAAGGGTCTTGGTTGTCTCTTTTGATTTGTTTCTATAAAATTGGGTTTTCCCTTAAGAGAGGGGTTTTGGCCTGGCTGAGAGCCTACATCCTATGTCCTTGTTTAGATCTTCATACATTTATGTTTTGGTAGTTGCATGATAATAAGAAGATACAAAAGAAGATAATGAGAATACAAAGAAATCACGAGTAATTATCAAGAAAAGAAAATCTTTCTGCCTTTCTAATTTTCTAACAAAGGGAACACATTGATTGGTGAAAATCTTCAAGGCCATCTATATGGTGTAAGTCTTGGATGATCTGTTGGAACAGACGACCAATCGACTACCTGCAATATCTAATCAGAAGGAAAATAACAAATCAATTAGAGTGCTAGAAGCTGCAATATTCCTTTTTAAATTTATTTTAATTTCCTAGAAATTATTCTATGAAATTTCTTCCAAAAAAGCACATAATAGTTCTTGCCGAGAATTTGACCAAATTAAAATCAATAATTGCAAAATTTCCAGAAAAAAACCCATCGTAAAACCCCAGCTATCTATTTATTTATTATTAAGAGAAAAATTACATAAAATTTTCATAGAATTGGACAAATAGATAAGCTAAAGAAATCGTTCCTGGTTGGATTCCCCGATTTGCAATAGTGCGCTGCTTCCAACCAATGTTCCAAAATCTCGATCTTTCTAAGCACCAATGAGGAATCTGATTTGATCCCTCCTCTTTGAGTGCCTTGGGTATATCTCTCAATACTGAAAACCCTCTTGATTGGATAAGCTAGGGTGGATCACTTCCCACCAAAACTAACCCTCTATATAATATGGGCTATCACCTATACAAGCTCCAAGATCTCAACTCAACGATAACAAACAATAATCCCAAATGCATCCTAAGGAGTGAGCTCTCATCTCTTTCAATAGTCATGGACTATCGGAATACCATGGGTCATCCAAATACCACAGGCCTTCTTCTTTTATTAAAGTTACTCTTAATGTCTTTTTCTTTAGTCACATTTAATTAATTAATTCTCTCATAGCCTGTAATTAATTTTACTTTGTAGTTAGGCTTGAGGTATCTTTTCCCAATGTTCGAAAAAAGGGACATTACAATCCTCCCTTCCTGAAATTACTTGTCCTCAAGCAATTCATACACCTATACAAGGGTCCCAAACAAGTCTGAAGAATCCATGTTCTATTACTGAGATAGAATCCATAATTTGTATGCCAGGACCAAATCCTGGATCCCAAGTAAATCTGAAGGAGGCTCCCCTATACTCCTGCTACATCTATAGGATATTATCGATCCTTGTGCCTCCTACCTCCCAGTTATACTCCCCTACTTGGTCAGGCATTATCATACGAGGGGATAATCCACCTTGATCCCACTGCCAAACAGAGAATCTATCATCCCCAATGCCCGAACACTCTAACTGCAGTACATCCCTGGCTAGAATTAATCTCCCATAAGTCTCCCATTTGATAGGGTACCAATTCACAATCTCCCTCCAATCTAACTATTTGGGACCTCTGTCATAATAGATGTCCACTACCACCATAGCACCTCTGAAGTCCCTAACTTACCAAAGAGTGTCTCTCCCTCCAGTGATCAACAATCCCTAAAACAGACCACCATGATTATACCTAAGATGTCATTATGCTATAGCTCCTGTTTTTGCATCTCGATATACTTGTTATCCTGCTCAAACATCCTGCAAGCTTGTATCACTGCTTCCTCGTACCATCCATCCATCGTCTTCTTTCTATGTGGTATGAGTAATAATGTCCAAGGTTGCTTGTTACTTGTACTTCTACTCTCCTACAATTGTGAACTCAATGTGGTGCAAGCCTTGCTTATACACTTTTGAAGTCAGCTGCTGTACATCTCACCCTTTCCTCTTGCTAAAAGCAACTAAAGTGCATGCTTCTGTTGTTTCCCTCCCTGATGTTTTAACTGCTCTTCAATACTAAAAAATTTGGCAATTGACCATGCATTCCTGATCCTCCAATCTTCAAGCTCACTACCCTTCTTCAATAACGTGTCCTTTTTCCTCTTAAGTTTTTCCTTTATTTCTAAGAGCCCTCCTATAAGCTCCTACAAATCTGCAACTTCTTCATACCTTTTCAAATCACCCACCCGATCTTGGGTGTCACTGCTTCCGTCATCCCCCTGGGTTATGGTCTCTATAAATGATGAGGGTTGTGCTTCACCAACTCTTTCTTCTTCTACCAATTCTAGAACGAACAAAGTTCGTTCTTCAAGTTAAATACTCCAGAAGACTTGGAATATGTAGATCTCCATTGAGATACAAGAATATATATTAAAAATGTATGAATGAGAATGATGTTACAATTGAAAATGAGGGTCTGCTTATATACCCTAAGAACGTGTCCCTTTATGAACGGTCATGTCTCCTTAGACATGCCTCTTTGTTTAACTAATTATTATTTAATTACATATTATTATGATTATTATTTATTATCTATATTTATTACTTTTACATAAATTATATTTATTATTAATATCTATATTTATTATTATCCCTTTCAAAAAACTTTGTCCTCAAAGCTTATTGATGAAAACGCTTGATCTCTTTTTCTGTTTCGAACATCTTCTCGTCTCGGCACTGTCATTTTTGTTGATACAAGTTGATATGATCCTCTAAGTCATAAACAAAAATGCCGCACTAAGAAGGGACCGGACCATCCTAAATTAATCTTTTGTGGAATACTACGATGACTGAAAACTTGTGATGAATTGTTATCACATGAATGGATTGCACAGACATTCGTATTCTTCGTAACATCCATTTGTTGTTTCTGTTTTGAATGGTACAGATACGTAGCTTGATTGAATTGTCTACTCTCGTGATTCGAATGTCGATATGGAATTCTTTTGGTTTGACTTTCCCTTATTAGGTGTGTGGCAATTTTTTTATTTTCTTCTGGTACCGTGGTTGTTGAGTTAGGTACAAAATCTTCGTTTGTAATTTTCATCATCTGAATTGCAACATGTGAGTGTATTTTTCCTTTAACTGACTTATCATCTTCTTGAGTTGTATTGATTGGTTCGATATTCGTTCCTTTACCTTCAACTGGAGTTGTTACGACTGTCGGCTTCGATACTTCCTCTTGAAAATAATGTTCTAACTTGTCTTTTAACAACTTCTTATCCTTTTTAAGCTTCTTAATTTGTATTAGTAGTTTTTCACCATAGTCTTTAAGCCAAGAAACTTCATTTTTTCAGTAGTGATCTTGTCAACTTCTCTTTGCACATTTTGTAGTACTTTTTTACCTTCTTGAAAAATTACTTTTGAGATATCTAATATGTCCTCTGGTATTACTGAATGCGGCTTCACTGTAACATCTTGTAGAGTTATTTTTTTCTTTTTGTAAGAAAATGTCAAAAACTTCTTATTTGTATTCAGGATGAAGGAACCTAGGGTTTCCATCCACATTGAACCTAAAATAATGTCACCTTAATCGCTCCATAGGTTTTGACCTGAGAATGGTGATATGAATGTATAATCTCCAATGTTTAATTGTAAATTGGTTATTTCATATTTTTTGTTGTTATAACAGTGTAATTTTTCAATTATATTTGACTCGGGAATCACTAATTGGTTAGCGATTTTAGATTTTATGTAATTTTTATCTTCGGCTAGCGAGATAGCGATAGTAACATCTTTTCCCACAATAGAACCTTTAATTCTAAATAGCACTGAGGCATAGTTATATGAAGTTTCTGGAAATCTTCCTTCCTTCAATTCTGAATTAGGCTCCATTTTGTATTTGTTGATAGAACCATACCTTACTTGAGGAATTTAGAGTGACCCACTTCTTCAAATATAATTAAGTCCCCTTATAACTTTGAATTGGAACCTTTTAAATTTCCTTTTCCTTGAATATTTAATTACTTAGACTTTGCTTTTCTTTTACTTAATTATTTTCCTCTTCTTTTTCCAATTATTATAATATATTTAACCACAATTTTCTTTAGATTATTATTATATTAATAATCTATTTGGTTAAGTTCATGAATCCCCAAAACTCCTTAACATTCCTCCTCCTTACTTCGAGTTAGCCTCCTTCATATCTAAGGAGCATAAATACTCTTTTAATTAACTTAAGAGTTCTATTTTAATAACTTCAAATATCTCCACTTAAAATTATTAACCTTGCTACTATATTAATAGCCTTTCTTATCCACTAATATATTAGACTTCAATTCTTAGTATCGTTGCTTTGACAACACTTGTTTTTTTTCCAATGAATGAAAATCTATCTCACAAACATTAAAAAATTGAGGAGATGTGACTCCCTGCACTGGTCATGTTCCACTCTAACCATTGGGATAATTGTCCACGACAGTGAAAGATAATGCAACGATTTTTTTCTTCATCCTCACATTCCACTCTAACAATTGGGATAACTATCCACGATGGTCAAAGATAATGCAGCGATTTTTTTCTTACCTTGGTGGCAAAGGCAGATTGATAATGGCGGTAGCGTATTTGTTCAGGCTCAATGGTAATGAAAGTGAACCGCAAATAGAACGTCAATGATGGTTGACAAAGGTGTGGATGGTGTGTTGACCGGTAGTGACGGTTGGTCAGGACAAGTGAACTAATGGCGCAAACAATAGCGGTTGATAGTTGCGCACGATGCAGAAGTGACAGGCGGAAATTGGGATGTCGAATACATGGTTTTAGTCGCTGACAACAGCAGCCACTCCAAACGGCAGACACAGTTAAGGCTGAAATATCGGTGGCAGAAATGAAGATGCAAGAGAAGAAGAATGTGGAGAGGATTACTACCTCAGCGAACAGGGCAGCGGCAACTGGACACGGGTAGGGTCAACAACGACAAGGACAATGTGAAATAAGCGGGGAATATGCAAGAGGGTCGAGGAAGAGGTACGACAAAGGACAGAGGATAGTGTTGCTAGTCTAGGCCGTTGGCGACTGTGCAAATGTGGCGGTGGCAGTTGATGGAAGCAGCGACTCATCCGAGCAGCGAAAAGTGTTATATCGGGGCAATCGTGGTGTCTGGAGCGGCTCAAGAACATTGGATGGTGGCTGCAAAGGTTGTGAGACTGTGGTTGCAAGTTGGCTCCGACGGCTATTGTGTTTTGAACAGTGGCGGTACGTCGAGCATTCGACCACAGGTATGCTGTTTTTTTGGCCATTTTTTTTTAATTTTTAAATCAATTTAAATTTCATTTTTTTACATTTTTTTAATTTTATTTTTACTTTTTTATTTTTAATGTTGATTTTTTTATTTTATTTTTTTTCCTACTATATGATCTATTTTCCCTATGTTTTAGTTTTTCTTTTATTCTTCTATATATATTATATATATATATAGATATATATATATATTAAATGGCCAAGGGCCTAATAGCGAAAATGGAGACCCTCCCAAAGCTTGTAGCAAAATGCTCCAATGGCAACAAGGTTGAAGAATTTCAACATGCAAGGACCAGATCAAACTGGCTTTGTGCAGCGACTGAACAGCCAAAGGATCGAACAGCTTTGATACCAAATGGAACAAACAAAGTTCGTTCTTCAAGTTAAATACTCCAGAAGACTTGGAATATGTATATCTCCATTGAGATACAAGAATATATATTAAAAATGTATGAATGAGAATGATGTTACAATTGAAATTGAGGGCCTTCTTATATACCCTAAGCAGGTGTCCCTTTATGAACAGTTGTGTCCCCTTATACATGCCTCTTTGTTTAACTAATTTTTATTTAATTACATTATTATGATTAATATTTATTATCTATATTTGTTACTTTTACATAAATTATATTCATAACAAGTTCCTTATCAGCTGAGAAGTTCTCTTCTACAGTTCTACTCTTTTGTTTTTAGCACCATTTGACAGCAAGAAATATTTTCCTCTACCAATTCCACCCTAGTGACAAGTTATTTGCCTTCCCCGTTGTGATGGACAAATTCGCTTCATTTATGGTTGTTACTCTTGTTGGCATTGTTGTCACACGGAATGTCTAGGCACCGCGACAACGGCTCAAATCGGGGGTTGTCACCCTGATTCCCCAATCTCTTCATTTAAGTTGTCTCCCAATAGCAGACTAAGGGGGGTAGACCCTACAGAAATGGAACGAAAGAGAACGAGTGGAAACCAACCAGTTCGGGAGACACAATTAAGCAACCAATACTTGTTTTAGATTTAGCAAAACTTACAGGATTCGATTAGATTTAAACAATTGACACCAGTGCCTTGTGGAATCAACTATCTTGCTAAGAAATTTAGGACCAAGTACAGGATGGACAATTGTTGCTAAGGAAAATGTTATTATGATGAAAAGAGATACAAGATGCGATTAGCAAAGGGATGAGTGAGTAGTCTTGAGGTAAGATTGTTTAAGGCTCAAGTACTTAGTATTGATTAACTTTATGACAAGAATACTTAATGAAATAAAGAGACAATCTTAACTTTATGACAAGAGTACTTAATGAAATAAAGAGACAATCTTATACAAGACAAAGTGTCAAATATTTCAATTGCCAATAAGATACATAAGACGACCACAAGATATATGTTCTCAAAGAAAGATCACTAATATGCCAAAAATTTATAATAACCACAAACCAATAATGATATTAATGTCAACAAAGAGAACTAGAGCATTTATCCATTTTATGCTTCAACGAAAATTCTTCAATAAGATTATCAACGCTCCATTTAGACAATTAGGATTCTTCCAAGATAATGCCTATGACAATTAGATTCAAACCATTCAATTATCTTCAAATAACTCAATATTATGCAAATTGAGTAAATCACCTTCAATGCTACTTAGCTCAAAGAGAACTATATTTCAATGCAATTACCATTCACAAGTCAAGCCATGAGAAATGCTTTAGAAGGATAAATATCAACTATTCCCAACTTAAATGTTCTTGAGGGCAGCAAGTTTATACATGTGATTTTGAAGTAGGAAATCAAAAGGCAATAGACACTTAGACTCGAAATCCAAAATCCAAAAAAACCACTAGAGTTTGTTGATGTAATCTATGTAAACAGTTGCCCTTACAAATGAAACAAAAGCACTTGTTTTCAGAGGTGTTATCTATGACAGTGGTTATGTTTTCAAAGACAATAAGAGCACCAAAAAGGAAAAAGGTTTATGACGGCAAAGAAAAGCTTGCTGCAAACAAATATGTCAATCCTCTAAAAACTTGTGACAATCACCTTCACAATGATGTTAAAGCACTTAATTTTCAAAAATTGTTTTTTAAGAAAGCTATAAGAAAATATTTAGGACAACAACAAACAAATGTTATAACAGCATCAATCTGACAATGAAAACAATAAGCTATCAATGCTATCTTTATGCCAAAAATTTACCGAAATTTTTCCAAACTTGCCCACATGAATTATCAAGAATTTTCAGTCTGTTATGATGTGATTTCCAGAATTATATCAGATCTAATATACTTATTACAGTCAGCAATTAAAATATGAAATAGGCTAAATGATGGACGTCTAACTCAAGAAATTAATTCCTTAATGTATTACACAACTTAGGAATTGATTTTAGGCTAACCCACATGAAAATTTGTCACTATTATATTTCAGACTTCAGAAACAGAATTATTTGGAGATAACAGTCACCCAAAAATGTAGATCTAGGCCAATTTTTTTATACCCATCAAACATAAGTGACTTATTAATGTATTTAGCAATTTTTTTAGTTAATTTCAAACCACTTAGATGTGTTTTTCACCCCTATTAGAAAGGTATATTACTGTTGTAGCAAACAATGAGGAAAAAGAGGTTTTAGAGATCAAACCCTTACGTATTAGGCCTGAAGATCATTTTCCCAAGTTGCCAAAAAAAAATAAAAAATTCAATACCTAAAACACAAATTTTTACCAATTTTTCTACAAACAACCACCAATGATCGCTTCAGAAAATTTAAATATTCAAATCAGAAATGGAGCAAGGGAAATCTAGGGCCAATGAGGCCTATCACTAGGCCCAATAGGGTTAGCGTTGGGCTAGGAAAAGGCAGATATGGGTTTAGGAGCCCCAAAACTTGAAAAACTTGTTTTGAAAAAGTTATTTTGCTTCGGAACTTCAGATTTGTTGCAAAATCTTCAATGGTTGGTTGTGCAAAACTTTTGCAAACTAAATCTTGCCCTACAAGGCTTATTTCTATCTTCAAAGCCAAAATTTTCCTCAAAAAATCTCAAATCTGAAGGCTTTAATGAAAGATCTTATCTTTTCTTCCCTGCAAACAAAATTTTGAAGCTAGATCTTTCCCTCCAGGGTCTATATCTAGCTCAGATCTGAAGATCTCCTCGGCTGATTTCTCAAATCTATTCCTACAAACAATCTTTGAGCCTAAATCTTACCCTCTAGGATCTAGATCTAGCTCAAATCTAAAGATTTCCTCGGCTGATTTCTCAGATCTATTTCTGCATAAGTGAAAAGAGAAAAACACAATACCCAATATGTACAAAAATGGAGAAAATCCCAAAAACCCAAGTGTTAAAATTCAAAATTAAGTTACAAAATTTCAAATCTACACAAGTAAATAACAGATCTATACAAATAATTTACAGATCTATATAAATAATTTACAGATCCATCAGATCTGAGGAGTATGAGTCCAACTCCACTCCCAGATCTGTAGATCTAAGGCTCTTTCTAGCCAGATCTAGTTATTTAGCACAGTTTTTTGAAGATAAATATTTTTTAAAATTTTAGGTACTAGCCCAGAAAACCCTGCAAAATATATTTCATTAGATAATCCCAGAGTTTTAATCTGGAAGGCTCACCAAATATTAAATTTTGCCAGTCGGCTGGTCCAACTGGGGACTTCCGCGAATGCCCAAAATCTTTGAATAAAAATGACTTCTACACACTTAAAATATAAGCCGTCAAATTAATAGAGGTATAAAATAACGATTAAATCTGCAAAGATTGGAGATACCTGCCAATCGAATAAAAATCTTAATGTTATCTTAAAACCCAACAATTTAAGCAAGATACCTGTGCAATAAATTGATCTACAAGAGCTATTAACCAGCATCTTATAAATAAGATCAGCAAAAAATTAAACACACGTTACCATAAGATACCAGAGAGGAACACTACCATCAAGTAAAACCCCAAAGACTTTGCGTTGTATTATTCCATAAAAGTTTACAAGAGCTTCAAGAGCTAGTACACGATCAAAAGATCAGATGATTTCAAATGACAAATGACCTCTAATTTTTATATTAGTTCTCCAACGGCTAGTTGGCTTGATCCTCGTCAAAGTAATCTCGACCATTAAAAAATATTTAATTATCTTTTAATCTCGTTTGTCAAAATTATTTTATTTTTTGAGGAGATTCGAATTTTTCATTTAATTGGATTTTAATCAACTCAAAATCAATTATTTTGAGTTGATTTCCTCAAAAAATTGACTTTGACTTAACTATCAAGGCCCAAGGGTCCAAAATCGCTTGAAATTTTCAATATTCCCTTAGTCGGGGACCTCCAAAAATTAATTTCTCTAGGACCCACGAATTTTTTTATTTGGAGTTAATTTTTCCTGAGACACAAAATTAATTAAATTTTTGGGTTAGGATTTTAATTTATTTTTGCCAGAAAATTTAATTAATTAAGTTAATTTGACTCTAATTAATTAAATTCCCAACCCTCAAATAATTTAGCCATGTCTAAATATGAGTGACCATGCACTAAAATATTTTTTTACATGAAGATTTTACATTTTAATACATGAAGGGGGAAAACCCGTTCGTTATAGACCCTCAACATTTACCCATTTCTGCAATACAAAAAATATAATCTAGTAAACCAAGTGACTTGTAATAAAATAATTTAGCCAATTATTCCCAAGTCACTTTTACAAAGACTCGATCTAAAATACTAAGACTCGCCTAAGATCTTGACAACAAAATTCACCCTAGCTTTGGAGTAAGGGTGGAAGAAAAAACTCTGCCAATTATTTGTCTAGAGACAGATGAATCAGTGAGACAAAAAACCTCCTAGAATGGAAATCGTCACTTAGGTTGTTACATACAGATGTGGTCATACTAGAATTATTTACATTATACATATGCAGAATGGGTTGACATCTTTACAAAACTGTCGACTAATGATGAAATCTGAAAGGCGCAAACACTCGAACACGACAGATCCCTTTTGCGAAAAAAGGGGGGTGTACTGCTATGGGGTTGTTGACACAGAGTGGTCAATAGGCATAACATACAACCCGCAACCCCAATGAATTTAGCTCTCATTCAGTCAGTTGTAGTTTGAACCATTTAAGGTTAAGCTCAGCCAATCTTTCTGGGAGTTCATGAGTAGCCAATGAAAAAACTTGCGCTTTCCTCCAAATAGCCAACACCTTTGATTGTAGTTGCTTGCAAATGGCATCATCATCACCTAAAATCAAAGACATTACTTTGCATGTTGGTTTTTATAATGCAAAGATGATATTCTCTGATGTTCGTGAGGAAATAGGGGAATATTAGAAAAATCAAATTACTACAGTCTAGATTGAACATAATGGCACACATCTTGGTTCTAGCCACCATATCCAAGATCTTGAGTTTCTTACCAAAGGTAAGGTCCTCGATATCCTGCAATCCTTGGAAGCTCTCCACGATCAATTGTAACACCCTTCTTAAAATGTATTCATTATAAGGGGGAATAAGAGCAATGATCCTTATGATCTCAAAGAGGAAAGAAACAATTGCAAGTCTTACCTCCTTACAAGGATGTTCCATGAACTTGTGTTGGATCAAGGCAAGCATTGATGGCTTCACTACCCAACTACAATTGTCTACTGGTGATGAAATTTGAAAGGCGCAAACACTCGAACACAATAGATCCCTTTTGCGAAAAAAGGGGGTGTATTGTTATGGGGTTGTTGACACAGAGTGGTCAACAGGCATAACATGCAACCCACAACCCCAATGAATTTAGCTCTCATTCAGTCAGTTGTAGTTTGAACCATTTAAGGTTAAGCTCAGCGAATGAAAAAACTTGCGCTTTCCTCCAAATAGCCAACACCTTTGATTGCAATTGCTCGCAAATGGCACCATCATCACCTAAAATCAAAGACAATACTTTGCACGCTGGTTTTTATAATGCCAGGATGATATTCTCTGATGTTGGTGAGGAAATAGGGGAATATTTGAAAAATCAAATTACTACAGTCTAGATTGAACATAATGGCACACATCCTGGTTCTGGCCACCATATCCAAGATCTTGAGTTTCTTACCAAAGGTAAGGTCCTCGATACCCTGCAATCCTTGGAAGCTCTCCACGATCAATTGTAACACCCTTCTTAAAATGTATTCATTATAGGGGAAATAAGAGCAGTGGTCCTTGTGATCTCATAGAGGAAAGAAACAATTGCAAGTCTTACCTCCTTACAAGGATGTTCCATGAAGTTGTGTTGGATCAAGGCAAGCATTGATGGCTTCACTACCCAACTTAACATCCTCCAATCAAATTGTGCCACTTTGGACAAGCATGTGTCTAACTCCTCCAATTTAGAGAGGACATCCCCTGTCTTCATAAACTTCAAATCTAATCCAAGTACAAACAGCCAATTTCCTACTTCCTCCTCTTTCTATAGATCTCTCGACTACTTTTGCTTAAGAGTAATATGGACTACTTTAGACCCCTTTGGAGAAGTGTTTGTTGACATGCCCTGTTCTTGGCTCCATCAGAACGCCACTACCTAAAAATGTATTGTTGAACTGTTGCAGCCTTTTTACCAAGTTATTTATGGCACTTGTGAGGCCTTCTAAGGCCTAATTCTATTGTCCATGAGCCAATAAACTTGTAAATTTTCAAATTCCGCTTTAGTAATTTCAAGGGATCGTAGGGAAACTATGGTTTCCCCTTTCTATAAAAACCATTTAAAAGCTCTCCCAAACTTCAAAGGTTTGTTACAGACAAAAAAAATTGTGCACAAATTTTTCTTGAAAGAAAACACTAGAATTTATACAATGGAAAATCACCAGCAAAAAAATATGCAAACCCAGAAAATGTTTCAATATCCAACATCAATTTATTGAAGGAGTTCTCCGAGGAATTTTTACAACATTTTTTTAAATGGAACCAGGGAATTGAACTTCAGAAAGATGCTTGCTTGGCCCAAAAACTTGGATTATTTGTTGTAACCCGAAAGAAATAACTCATCCTTAATCCAGCGTCCTTGACCTAGCAATTTGCTCACCAATTTGCTCAAAAAACCGACCCTCCAATCAGTCTGGTAATGCAGCCCCTTAGAAAGATAAATGTGCCTTTGAGAAATGATGAAATTTAGCCCCTAGAATCGCAAATTCAGCCCAGCTATTAATCAACTCAACGTCTGGTAATTTATTGGCCCTTTAGCACTGCTTGATTGCACCAGAATTTGGTGATTCGGCCCAACAATGGTGTGGAACTTGGCCCCAGTGAAAACCCCACAAATCCAGCCTTGCAAAAATTACAAATTCAACCCAGCAAAATGTTGAACTCAGCCTCAGTGAAAACCCAACAAATTTGGTCTGCAAAATAAGACAAATTCGGCCCAAAATAATGTGGAACTTGGCGTCAACATAAACCCTACAAATTCGGCCTAGAATAATGTGGAACTCGGCCTCAACATAAACCCTACAAATTTGGCCTAAAAAATGTGGAACTCAGCCTCAGCAGCAACCCTACAAATTCAGCTTGAGAAATTTCTAAACTCGAACCCAATAAAACTGTGAATTCGTCCTCAACAATGGTGTCATCGGCCCCAACTAAATATCCCACGAACACGTCTTAGATAAATTGCAAACTCTGTTGGAAAAAGTGTCATTGATGTCAAAGGGTGAATGTGCTAGCATTTGTTTGACGTTTTGCGTGCACAAATCAACAAATTTGGGTAAGAGGACCCTCTATATTTATAGCCCTTGTAAAATCATTTCGTTTGATAGGTGGCACATCTTGTGGGTCCTCCTGGTTGGAGAGAGATTACTTTTTTGAAGTCTAACGCCCCAAAGATGTGGTTTCGCACCAACGAGTGTTACTTGGGAACGGGAGCGAAAGCGGGGAGCAGGAGCGAAAACGGGAGCGGGAGCGACATTTTCACAAGCTCCCAATTTGGGAGTGAATCCCGGAGCGTTATATATGTCAACAAAAACATGTAGAATAATGAATTAGATATTAAAAACATAAAAAAAAAACATAGATTGAACCATATAACAACAATCATCTAGAAGTTATAATCTTCATCAACCACTTCCACAAGTTAGTAACATAATAACATACAACATATTGAGTCTCATGATTCATCAATCTTAAAGTTTCAAGCTTTCAAAATTCAATATATAACATTTATCATCATTGATCACCAAAGTTGTACTTGTAAGCTAAGTGTAACCATTACAACAAATAATAACTAACATGAAATGAAATGTTATAAAATGAAATGAAATGAAACAACTTTCAACTTTTATGAAGTATCATATTCATAATTCATTACTAATGAGTTATAATTGCCAACTTCAAACTTAAATTGTCATATATTGTTTAAAAAAATATCATAATAAATATGAAAGAGTCAATAGTTATAAAAGCTACTAGAAGCTAGAAAAGAGAAGTAAATCTATTATCTATTTCTTATGCTTGGGCCTCTTGCCACCTCGAGAAATGTCTAATTTTTTAGTCTTGTTGGAAAATCAAGATCTTTGTCATTAATATCACCCTCTAAGCATTAATATCCAAAGGTATCTTTGTCATTACCTCTGTATCTATATAAGGATCTTTGTCATTAATATCACCCTCTAAGCATTAACATAAGATAGAAAAAGCATAGCATGTAAAGTCAAGATTTTGTTTGAGTGATGCGTACAGTTTTAGGAGGGTCATGATAGAGGAGTTCGACAACCAATGTCACTAACATCAAGGTACATAGAGGGATTGGTGCTCTTGATTAAATACGAGTTCCATACCCTAATACATGACAAAATTCAATGGAAACATTGCAATCCCCCAATCCTAAAATCCTGAAAAACTGATAACTCTGCTGGATTTTGAATGAAACCTAAAATTCTACTTTGTCCATATGAAATCCAATGAGGTCGGAACCAATGTTGCACGAAGCGCCCCCCCCCCCCCGGTTCCAAGCCCGAAAGCACGTCCCGTGCGAAAGCACCTAGGAAGCTTCGCCGGAAGCGCGCTTCCGACTTTTTTTGCCGCTTCCTGGACTTTTCGGAAGCGCGCTTCGTACGGCGCTTCGAAGGAGGAAGCATACGCTTCCGTATGCTTCCAGAAAAGCGTTTAGAAAATCGTTTTTTTTTCAATTTCTTTTTAAATTTTAGGTGAGTTTGCTTGTTGGGGGTGGGTCCACCTTGGGTTAGGGTGAGGAATGAAGGCAAAAAAATATAAATATAGCAAATGCTCCCTCATGGTAATGTTAAATTCTTAAAGTAAAAGTGACATTCTCCTTTATTTTTCATTTTCATTCTTTTACTTAAATTTTTAACATTACCATGAAATGACTCAGGATGTTTAAGAGTGGTTCTAGCCTCATTGGACTTCATATGGAGAAAATAGAATTTCATATCCTATTCAAAATTCAACAGACTTAACAGTTTTCAAGAATTCAGGATCAATGGGATTGTGGCATTTCATTAGATTATATCAAGTATGAAGGTATGCGATTAGCATTTAATCAAGAGCACCAAGCCCTATATGTACCCTAGTGTTGGTGGTGTTAATTGTTGAACTCCTTTGTCACGTGGCACGCCCTTAGCAAAAAGTTACCTTTCAATCAAGTCAAAATCATCGATCAAGCATGTTAAGCTTTTTCTACCATATTTTAATTCTTGAATTAGGTAGTTTGATCAAAATTAGGCAATGTTGACTAATATCCCTAGACAATCGAGGTAGAGGCAAAGGCTAGACAAGAGGAGAAGAATCTAGATTCTAGATGGTTGATGCATCTAAATGGTTGATGCTCGAATAATTAATCATTAATGTACAATGGATGTTATATCTATCTTGATTTATGCAAAAATATGCATGTTTTCATGTCTTCTACAACTAATTTGGTATTTGGGATGTTTGTTTTGAGTATAAATGCAAAAAAATATAAATATATATATATATATAGCAGACGCTTCGCTTCCTAGATTTTTGGAAAATGACGCTTTGACGTCCCCACTTCCAAAAAGCGTCCCCGCTTCGTGCAACATTGGTCGGAACCACTCTCAAACATCCTGAGTCATTTCATGGTAATGTCAAAAATTTAAGTAAAAGGATGAAAATGAAGATTAAAGATAATGTCACTTTTACTTTAAGAATTTAACATTACCATGATTCTTAACATTACAATGAATAGCATATCAATACTAGGGCCTAGACTTGATCATTAAGCTGCCCCACTCAAAAATTATTTGTTTCTTTAAAAAAAATGCATTTCGAACATTACTACAAAAAAAAATTTGCAAAGAAAGCAAAACGCTCCCAAAAAGGCAAGGAGCTAAAAAATTTTTAGGAAGCATGCTCCCGACCCGCTCCCGAGTTGCTCCCGCTCGGAGCGCGGATTGGGAGTGGGATCGGGGGGTGAGGCGCTCCCCCGCAACACTGGCACCAACACATTTGTCCCAAGGTTTTTGGCCTTATCATTCATTACTGCCGTCAGATTTTATAAATTAAGAAGCCTAAATTCATTGGTTCAAATCTACCTTGAGAAGAGATTGTAAGAAAGGCAAATTTTGATTTTTAAGTGTCCTAAAGCCTCCTTATATAGGTTGGCTTGATAAGATTTTAGGATGGCTCCAAGAAAAGTCATGTCCATTCATAAGTCGGACCAGTTTGTGTCACTACACAAGTATAAATATATGAGCTCTCTCCCCCAATTGACATCCAACACAGTCGAGGAGACAAAAAAAAACTAGGACCTATGAAGAAGAAGAGTAAGGGTTCATATCTTATGAATCTAAAGGCTAATTAAAGGAGCGCTATTTGAAGAAAATTTTTGTTTTGGTTAAGGCTTTTTGGAGCATTGACTGATCTATTTTGAAGTATCTTTGGAGCTATTCTCTGTTTGGAATTCGACCTTCTTTCTAACACAAGAACTCGACCCCTTAACTCTGATTTCAGCTTACATCTGTGGGGAATCTCTGCCCTAAGGTAAAGTAGATTCTCCACCCTGAGGCAAGGAAGATTCTCGACCTAGTCTCGACTTGTGGAAAAAGGAGACTTCGACCTCTAGGAGGACCAAATTCTAGCCTCAAATTCAGCATGAGGAAAGGTGCAGATTCAGCCCTTCAACTCGGCCATCCTGTGACAAATTTCAGTCCTGTAAAAGGGACAAACTTGGCCCTGTATTTCGACTTCTCTTGTGCATATATTCGAACCCTAACCTCAGTTTGATTTGGAGTAGATGACAAGAGGATTTCTTGATAAAATTTTGAGTGGATTTGATGCAAACCTTGGAAACTCTTTGGAGTGTCTCAGCCTTTAAAAGCATACGTTGGACCAATCCCTAAAGCAATCTTTGAAGTATTTAGAGCAAACGTTGGAAATCATTTTGAAGTAAAGTTGGAGCAAACATGAAGTCAGCCTCTTTGAAGCAGTCTTGGAGCAGACTTGGAGGAGATCTTGAAGACCCCTTGAGCGCAGAGTTGAAGCAGGCCTATGATGATCTAGATATAAAAGCAGTATTTGATATAGACTTTGATGTTTGCAACAGACCTCTTCTGGAGCAAACTTTGTCACTTGTTTTGAAGCAAATCTTTGGAGCAATCTTTGAAGTCTTACGTAACCCTTGTTAAAGCAAAGAATGGTGGATGTCTTGGTAAGCCTTGAAGCTGACCCCTAGTGAGGTTGTGGAGCAGGATTTTCGAAGGCAGAGTAAGGGCACTTGCATTAATGATTTGAGGGTCTAAATGGTATTGTGATTGGGTCATCGTCGCTAGTACAAGAACCCGAGAAGTTTTATTTTATCCTCCTATGTTATAGGGTGGTAGGATCGTGCTAGGGAAAGAAGTTGTAGCTTCCTTTAGGAGGTTGTCATCTCCTTCCAGTGGGAGCTAGTAAATCTTGGGGTTGTAGCCCTTCAAGTTGTAGTTGGTAGATTTTTCAGAGGCAGAGTAAGGGCACTTGCCTTAATGATTTGAGGGACTAAATGATATTGTAATTGGGTCATCGTCCGTAATACAGGAACCCAAGAAGTTTTATTTTATCCTCTTATGTTATAGGGTGGTAGGATGGTGCTAGGGAAAAAAATTGTAGCTTCCTTCAGGAGGTTGTCATCTCCTTCCAGTGGGAGCTAGTAAATCTTAGGGTTGTAGCCCTTCGAATTGTAGTTGGTATACCGGATGTTGTACTTCCCTTTTAATATATATAAATTGCTTATATATATCTTGTGTTCCTTTGATGTGATGTTATTGGTTAATCATTTTGATACTTAAATTGTTGAAATTTACGAAATATCGAGTCACCCCCCTTCTCAGTGTTTTAAACAATTGGTTTCAAAGTATGTTACCCTCTAACAATCTAATCACTGGAGGGAATATCGTGGGCAGACATGGAAATGGAGGCATCTCTTCAAGAACAATTCCAGTGTTTGATGGAAATGATTATCCACTATGGAGGAATTGGATGGAAACCTACTTGAAGGCTTCAGGACTAGATGTTTGGTTCTCCATCATAAATGACTACAAAGTTCCTACAATCAATCCCGATGAGAAGAAGTTGTTTACCTGCAATTCAAAAGCTCCAGAAGTTGTAGCTTCCTTTGTAATATAAATAAATTGTTTGCATATATCTTGGGTTTCTTTGATGTGATGTTATTAGTCAATCGTTTTGATACTTAAATTGTTGAAATTAAGGAAATATTGGTTTCAGAGCAAAATATCCTCTAATGGTCTAATCACTGGAGGGAAGATCATGAGTAGATATGGAAATGAAAGGCATCTCTTCAAGAACAATTCTGGTGTTTTATGGAAATGATTATCCACTATGGAGCAGTTGCATCGAAACCTACTTTAAGGCTTTAGGGGTGGATGTTTGGCTCTCCATCATAGATGGCTACAAAGTTCCTAAAAATCCTCCAACCGATACCAATCAGCAGAAATCGTTTAGTTGCAATTCAAAAGTTCTTCATACCATCATGGGTTGTTTGTCAAGAACCATCAAGTCCAACGTGATGTCCTACACCACAACCAAAGTAGTTTGGGATAAAATTGGAACCATGTATGAAGGTGATGATAAAGTCAAGCAAGTCAAACTTCAGAAGTAGAGAGCTCATTTTCAATATCTGAAAATGGATGAAAAGGAAGATATTGTGACTCACTTGCTCATAGTAGATGAAGTTGCCAATTCCATCGGAGAATTAGGAGAAAAAATTGAAATGCCTAATCGTAAAAGGTCTTCAGATTGTTTCCCTTGAAATACAATGCTGAGGAATCTGCAATAGCAAAAACCAAGGACTTGACCAAGATGATAATGGAAGAATTACATAGCACTCTTACAACATAAGAAATGAGAATAGATAACAAAAAACATACCGTCACCCAGAGAAGCAGCTTGTAAAGCCACAGGGAAGACAACAAACAAAGAACTCAACGTCAAACGAACTCTAGACGATGATTCAGATATAAAAGAAGCAAAATTCATAATGAAGCTAGAAAGGGGAACCGGAAAACACAAAGGTAAGTTACCTTTTAAATGTTTCGAGCGTGAAAGAATAGGTCATTATGCCATGAGATGTCCCTTTAAGGAAAAGAAAAGCTTTCAAAAGAAAAATCTTTATTCTAAAGAGGACAACAGCTCTTTAGAAGAAAGTGATACAGAAGAACCCGATGCAAGAAAAGTTCTCTTCATAACCCAAGAAAATCAAGATAATGACCATGATGACGAAGAGGTCAATGATTCAGATGATGAAGAACCAAATATGAAAATAGACTCTTTCTAGGGACTCAAAAAAGATTCAGAGACCAAATAGGAAGACGAAGATCTTCAAGAAACATTGAAGAATAGTGAAAATGAAAATGCCTTGCTTGGAAATAAAGACAAAGAATTAAAAAACCTTTGTGAAAAGCTTGATGAAGAAATTTTGTCTTTAAAGGTTCATCTTGAAGAACCAAAAGGAATTGAGGAAGTGATGAAGATCCAGATGAAGAAGAATGAAGAAAAGTGTAAGAAGCTTGAAGAGGAAGTTGTAACATTGAAGGTTGAAGTTGATAAGCTTAATAAGAACTTGAATAACTCACTAGTGTTGGATAACATTCTTAGTTGTCAAAGATCTCCAGGTGATAAAACAAGTCTTGGTTATGAAGGCACATCTTCAAGCAAGGAAGGCACAAGCTCCAAGCCTTTGAAGGAGGAAATTAAAGGGGAATTTAGAAATGTTGCTACTTCAAGAAGTTTTGTTGATGTTCCCAAGAACATCCAAGATCAGCAATACATTGAACCGCCTTCAAGACAAAACAACTTCAGAAGACCATCCTACTCTGTTATGTATGAAAATACTTTTCTTCGTCATTTTTACTCTTGCGGCAATTTTGGGCATAAAGAAATTCATTGTAAAATCAATACAAGATACAATTATGCAAGAAGCAGAAATGATTATGGAAGGAACAAATCAAGAAATGTTCATGGATCTACCAATAGAAACTACAATCCATTTGAACCACTAATGAATCAAAATATTGTGTGCTACAAATGCAATAATCTTGGTCACAAGGCACAAGATTGTAGGCTTGAAAATGCTCCAATCATAAAGACAGAAAAGCCAACTATGAAATGGGAAAGGAAAAAGAAGGAAGATTGCAACTTAGCATTGATCGTTGAAGATAAAGAAGATGAATGGTACATAGACAGTGGATGCTCAACACATATGACTGGAGATCAAAACAAATTTGTCAGCTTAAAAGAAAAGAGCGCAATGTTGCATTTGGAGATAACTCTTCTATCAAGATACTTGGAAAAGGTGTAGCAAGTCTTGGAAGCGAACATATGAAGGCACAAAATGTTTTGCTAGTTAAGGATTTGAAGCAAAATCTTCTTAGTGTTGGCAAGATGTGTGATCAAGGGTATAATCTCTTGTCTAACTCTTGGAAGTGTGAAATTAAGGAAAAAGACTCAGGAAGATTGGTTGAAATAGCCATAAGAAGACCAAACAACATATACGTTCTAGACCAATCAAAGCGGAAGAAAATTGTAGCCAAGCAAAAGAATCATAAGAATGACAAACAAGGGAAGGATAAGAAGATAGAGGTCATGTTGAGTGCCATATGTTCAGGGAGAGCAGCCCCAAAGACATGAGTCACCCTTTGACATTGATGTCAAAGGAGGAGAGAAAAGGAAGGGCAACATGGAGACAGGGGGAGCATGATCACAGTGGAGCATGTGTGTTGACATCAATGACAAACGGGGAGATTGTTGGAAAAAGTGTCATTGATGTCAAACGGTGAAAGTGCAAGCATTTGTTTGATGTTTAACACGCATAAATCAAAAAAAGATTGGGTACAAGGACCCTCTAGATTTATATCCCTTGTCAAACCATTTCATTTGAAAGGTGGCACATCTTGTGAGTCCTCCTAGTTGGAGAGATATTACCTTTTGAAGTCTAATGCACCAAACATGGGTTTCGCACCAACACATTTGTCCCAAGGTTTTTGGCCTTAACATTCATTGTTGCCCTAAAAGGAAGGTCAAATTTTATAAATTAAGAAACCTAAATTCATCGATTCAAATCTGCCTTGAGAAGAAATTATAAGGAAGGCAAAATTTGATTTTTAAGTGTCTTAAAGGCTAAAGCCTCCTTGTGTAGGTCAGCTTGATAAGAGTTCAAGTCGACTCCAAGAAAAGTTATGTCCATTCATAAGTCAGCCCAGTTTCTGTGACTAAACAAGTATAAATATACGATCTCTCTCCCCAAATTGACATCCATCTCGGTCAAGGAGACAAGAACTCAAACCTTTGGAGAAGAAGAGTAAGGGTTCATATCTCATGAATCTAAAGGCTAACTTCAGGCACACTATTTGAAGAAAAAATCTATTTTTGTTAAGGCGTTTTGGAGGATTGACTAATCTATTTTGAAGTATCTTTGGCGATATTCTTTGTTTCGAATTCGGCCTTCTTTCTAGCACAAGAACTTGGCCCCCTTAAGTCTAGTTTTGGCCTACATATGTGGGGGATCTCTGCCCTAAGGTAAGGCATATTCTTGGTCGAGGCAAGGCAGATTCTCAACCTAGTCTCAACCTGTGGAAAAAAGGAGACTTCGGCTTGTGGGACGACCTCTAACCTTAGATTCGACTTCAGGACAACTGCAGATTCATCCCTGGAACTCAGCCATCCTGTGACAAATTTCAGTGTTGTGTAAGGGACAGACTTGACCCTATATTTCGGCTTCTCTTGTGCACAGAATCGGACCCTGAACTCATTCTGATTTGGAGCATATCTTGAGTGGATTTCTTGATAAATTTTTGAGTGGATTTTGGTGCAGACCTTGGAAACTCTTTGGAGTGTCTAATCCTTTCAAAGTAAACTTTAAACCAGTCAATGAAGCAGTCTTTGAAGTATTTAGAGCAAACATTGGAAAGCATTTTTGAAGTAAGGTTGGAGCAAACTTGAAGTCAACCTCTTTGAAGCAGTATTGGAGCAGAGTTGGAGGAGATCTTTAAGACCCCTTGAGAGAAGATTTGAAGGGAGACTATGATCATCTAAAGTAGGATACGATATATACTTTGATGGTTGCAGCAGACCTCTTATGGAGCAGGGTTAGTCACTTGTTTTGAGGTAGATCTTTCGAGCACTCTTTGAAGTCTTACGTAACCCTTGTTAAAGTAGAGATTGGTTGATGTCTTGATAAGCTTTGAAGCGGAACCATAGTGAAGTTGTGGAGAAAATTTTTCAAAGGTAGAGTAAGGATGTTTGCATTAATGATTTGAGGGTTTGAATGGTACTGTAATTGGGCCATTATCCATGGTACGAGAACCCAAGAAGTTTCAGTTTATCCTTTTATTCTATAGGGTGGTTGGGTGGTGCTAGGGAAGGAATTTGTAGCTTCCTTCAAGAGGTTGTCGCCTACTCCCAGTGGGAGCTAGTAAATCTTAGGGTTGTAGCCCTTCCAGTTGTAGTTGGTAAACCAAAAGTTGTAGCTTCCTTTGTAATATAAATAAATTGTTTATATATATCTTGTGTTCCTTTAATGTGATGTTATTGATTAATCGTTTTGATACTTAAACTGTTAAAATTTACAAAATATTCATTCACCCCCTTCCCAATATTTCCAACAAACTCGTCCCTGGTTATTGCAACAAATTCGGCCCTCACGAGTTAGGATTTCCAACCTGTAGATATGACGGTCTGAGTCCTGACCCACGAATATGGCTCTCATGACTCTAGGATTTTGGCTCCAAAAGAGATTAACTCCACCACTGCACGAACAAATTCGATTTGGCACTCACAACTAAAGGAATTTGGCTCTAAGTAGAGATTAACTCAATCGTTGCAAGGATAAATTCTACTTCATTGAACGAGTGAATTTCGCTCCAAGAAAACCCTCGAGTTTGGTCTCACGAGTTGTATGATTTGGCCTCCATAATTTCAACAATTTTACGGCCTATCAGTCCAATAGTTATCCTTCTTGCAATTGCTAAATCTGGGCCGACAAAATTGACAAGAAAACCTTCAACTTGACAAGAAAACCAACTCTGATACCACTATAATAATCCTTTTTAAATTTATCTTCATTTCTCAAAAAAAATCCATGCAATTTCTTTCGGGAAAGCACATAATAATTCTTGCCGAGAATTCACCGATTTAAAATCAATAATTGCATAAGTTTCTAGAAAAATTCCATAGTAAAACCCTTGATATTTATTTATTTATTATTAAGAACGAAACTACATCAAAATTTTATAGAACTTGACAAATAGATAAGTTGGAGAAATCTTATCTAGCTGGATACCCTGATCTGCAATAGAGCGTTGCTTCAGCCTTCCAACCAATGTTCCAAAGTCTCGATCTTGCTAAGCACCAATGAGGACTCTGATTTTATCCCTCCACTTTAAGTGGCTAGGGATCTCTCAATACCGAAACCCCTCTTGATTGGATAAGCTAGGGTGGAACACTTTCCACCGAAACTAACCCTCAACATAAAATGGGCTCCCACTCAAACAAGCTCCAAGAGCTCAACTCAACAACAACAAAACAATAATCCCAAATGCATCATAAGGAGTGAGCTCTCATCTCTTTTAATAGACATGGGCTATCGAAATACCATGGGTCTTTTTCTACTTTTATTAAAGTGACTTGTAATATTTATTTTTCTCTACTCACTTTTAATAAATTAATTCTCTTATAGACTGTAATTAATTTTAATTTGTAGCCTAGGCTACTGAGATGTTCTCCTTTCCCAATGTTCGGAAAAAGGGACATTACAGAAGCAAGAGGTTGGTTCATAGACCAAAACAATACATCAAACAATTGTAGTCAACATCTCCCATTGAAGTTGGCTCGGAAGACACTCTACTTTGTATATTTCTGGTACTTAGAACTACTTTCCACGGTTACACACTCAATATTACTTAGAAAGGAAAATGCTGCCACAAAAAGCAAGGCATCATGCATGTAATTCCTGCACTTATACATCCCCCAAATTGTAGGAATCCTTTCCTATGGAAAATATTAAATTCCAAATACTTCAATGATTATTCTTACCAAAATCTCCAGTTATAGTGGAACATACTTCACATAGAGTCAAAACACATTTGCAAGTAAATTTCAAAGTGTAATACTCCCCTATTTCGAACCCTACGTGATTGATTTCCTATTAGTCTACATTTAACCTCTAGTGGCGTTGACTTTCAGGTCTTCAATCTCCAAAATTTTCAATAACACCCTCTTTCAGCTTTAATTTTCTAACAAATAGATCTGCCTCAAACTCACTTTCTTAGATCAAAAAGTATCATATACAAAAGCGGGGTTCACATTCAAGCTTTAGAGAGATTATTGCAAAACATGCTTTTAGCGATTTCTTGAATATCTTTTAGCATTTTATTAAACGTGCACAACTATAAAAAACTTCATGGCATCAGCATGTCGACTGACTTAGAACAGGGAAATTAGGGGAAAAAAGGATATTCTTTCCTGAGACCCTTTTCACTTGCCCGATCCCTCAGGTGGCTAAGCCTTAGCAACTCTGTTTCAAACCACTGCATTATAAACAAGAAGATTATTTCAGACTCCAGTTAGAGTGAAATTAATTATCAAGTGAAATCAATTCTCTACTAATATTTAAAGAATCAAATGTTAAAGCATGCTTCAACTTTTTTAAATTTATAGATAAGGAAAAAAAATCAAACAAACATTTGACACAATCAGACCCAGGCTCTCATAGGGAGCACTGCCTCAATAGACACTCACATCATTGAGTTTAACTTCATGCAGAGCCTTAGCTTTTTCCTGAAGCTCACTCTGCAAAAGTAACACCAGTTTTAACTTGTAATCAAAGCAGAAAATTCTGATATAATAGAGTTGGAAAAATAAAAGATAAACAAGATTACCACAGTTGGTCGATGAACAAGTCCACATCTTACACTCTGCCGCAGGCGCTTACACTCCTCCTGCAAATAATTAATGTAATCAGCTAATTATCCAATGTAAAGCACTGACATTGGAAATTAGTTAACTTTAATTATTTATGGTAATTTGAAATCAAACAAATATGGACATATTTATTATAAATTATTTAGAGTACCTTTGTAATCATCTTCAAGAACTACTAACATACCTCCATGCGTATATGAAGCAATTCAGTCATAAGTTGGAAATAATGCAACATATATACCTTTTATAGTGCCAATATCAAGTAGTTTGAAGATGTCACTATTGAGTCCTGGTCAGGAAGCCCAATTAGCTGGGCAAATAGAAGTGCTACGCAGTCATCAAGTTTGGAATCCCTATGTGTATAAAAAGGCGCCCATTTTGATTAAAATTAATGTCAAAAGGGGAGTCATGTTTATTGTAGATCATGTTTCACCACTTTCTGTTGATCGCATTTACACATTCTATAGACTATGAGTTGAATTACGCACTTCACAATAATTTATGTGCTCTGTGAATCATGTGGTGATTATTTCTTACCTTCATTTAGTCATGTCAGTCATGTGCACACATTATTCTTGATACTTCTGTTTCATTGCCATTCGAAACTCATAGCCTTGGATTCATTGAACTAGTAACATTTAGCATCAGGGAACCACTCTTTGGTTGGTAACACCACTCTTGATAATCTTGCCTCCTGGTGGGGGGGATCTTAGCCCAGTTGGTACCCTGTAACATTCGTTGGGTGCAATGATTGATATTTAGCAGAATGATGTAGCAACATAGTCAAGAAGAGCAAGGGGTTGGTGCTCCAATATGCTCTAGTAATTAGAGCACAAGGGATTAAACTCATACCACATATACATGATTCAAAAGCTACCACCTTTGCAGGTTCCAGATAACAGGATTAACCCCCTGGCAGTGAAGCTCAGTCCATTGGCTTCCCATGTTTTAAGTTTCATCCCAAATGGCCTCTGTATATAAAAATAGCAACATTGTCCCATTTTGCCAATGTGTTATACAGCAACATTGTACAGCTTGAGTGGGCTTAATGATTAAGAACAGAACACATGTTCAAATCCAGAAGGGGGTAGAGTATGTACACCTCCGTCCCTTTAGCAGTCAAAGAGCTGAGTGGAAGGGGGGTCCCTTGTCCCAAAAACAAGGGGCCTCATACACCAATTTGGTGTCTGGTTAGCTGTGACCTTAAAATTAGATGAATGGCTTGGCTGTGGCCTTAAAATTAGATGACTGGCTTGGCTGTGGCCTTAAAATTAGATGACTGGCTTGGCTGTGACCTTAAAATTAGATCACGATGATTATTATTATTATTATACATGAGATTTGAAGTGGGGCATATTAACATTAGAAAGGAAGAAAATATTTTAATAACAAAAAATCCATCATATTATTGGGGAAAAAAGGTGAAAGATATTTTTCCAACTTAATGTGCAATCAAAAGAAAAAAAGGAATTAGTGGAATGTAAACCTAGGCCTAACCTTCTAAAATTCTATATAGCATTCCACTAGCCAGCACCCCCAAATTGGTACCTCATGAAATCATCAGGTACTTGATATCTTTGCAAGTGCTTACAGCATGTAGAGGAGTTAAATGGGGCAAAGAGCAAAGAAATTGAGTGGGATTTGAACATGGGCATGGTGGTTTAAATATTAAACCTTAAAGTCTGTAACAAACAAGGTTCCATTGAATATACAAAAATATATAATATATATTAAAATGTATGAATGAGAATGATGTTACATATGAAAGTGAGGGTCTGCTTATCTACCCTAGGCAGGTGTCCCTTTATGAACAGTCGTGTCCTTAGGGACAGACCTCTTCATTAACTAATTAATCATATTTATCATGTGTTCTTAATATTTATATTTACATTATTTATATGTATATTTTATTCATAATATTGTCTTTCCTCCTCAAAAAGCTTTGTCCTCAAAGCTTACTGATGAAAAGGCTTGATCTATTTTTCTGTTTTGAATGTCTTCTTGTCTCGGAACTGTCATCTTCGTTGATACAAGATTATATGATCCTCTCAGAGATAAACAGAATTGTCACACTAAGAAAGGATCTGACCATCATAAATTAATCTTCTGTGGAATCTTTCAATTACTGGAAATTTGTAATGAATTGTAATCATCGGATTGGAGTGTGCAAACAGCAATATTCTTTGGAACATAAGTTTGTTGTTTATGTTCCGAGTGATATAGATTCGTAGATTGATTGAAGTGTCTATTCTTGTGATTCGGATGTAGATAAGGAGCTCTTGTGATCTGATTTCCCCTTAACGTTGTTGTGTCGAATTCTTGATTAACTTTAAGTATCTGATTTCCGTTAGGTATGGAAGTCGTTTGGTTAAACCCTGGATCTTCACTTCAAATTACCGTTGCTTGAACTGCAACTTCTAAGTACATCTTTGCTTCAATTGGTTCATCATTTTCTTGAGTTGTGATATTGATTGGATCGGTATTCGTTCCGTTATCTTCAACTTGGACTGTTACGACTGAAGACCTCAACACTTCTTAAGTAAGTTGTTCTAACTTGTCCTTTAGAGATTTTTGTCACTTTTAGGCTTCTTTATTTGTGTAAGAAGGTTTTGATTATGAATCTTTAAACGTGAAAGTTCTTTGTTTTCTGAACTAATGACTTTATCCTTAGTATCCTTCTTTTCATCTTTTAAACTTTTGATTTGTTCATCAAGCACTCCACTAGCCAATGCTCCTAATTTGTCCAAGTTGAATCATAACAAAAATCATGCCTCTCAAAGATATTAGAATATCAAGGGTGTTTGAAGGACACAGGAAATCAAGCTTATGGGGGTTGAACCTGAGCATCACAATGTAAATATATATCATTTTATGCAGCAACGTAACTATATCAAAAATATTACATATCAAAGCTTCTAAAAACTGTGGCAAAAAAACGAACAGCTTGAAAACATGTTTTACACACATGCCATCCATCAGAGATGTATTGCAGAGATTTGACAAAAGTATGAGCAGCCTTCATCACGCAACTATCAGCAGAAATATGAATGGTAGGAATGGTATTCCAGCCATCCACTATTCTCCAGCAAGAGGGTGTTATCAACAAACATGTTCAATAACAATGTAAATATCCAAACCAAATAGGAAAAGGGAAACAAATCCATATAGGATAAAGCATATATCTGTAATCATGAATGAAGACCTATCATGACATTAGAAATATCACTGACTGGTCATGGGGATGAAACGTTATAACCTTTGGTGATTAATTATTTTATGTAATGCATTAGTATATTTTTCTACATTACAAGTCATACCCCATATAAGACGTTTGCTCTCAAAGCATAGTTACGGGAAGGGTACATCTTCGGGTCAAATTGAACATTCTTCCCTTATGTTCTGCAGGTTGAGGTAACAAGATAGTAAGATCTTCAAAGCTATGAACGATACTGTCACAGTAAAAAGGGGTTAATCCACCCTAAGTTGATCTTCCTTGCTATTGTACAATGAGAAACTGATGGGGAATTCTTCGATTTCACTTAGTATATCTTTGGGAATAAGTCAACTTAGCATCATTATATTTAAGAATGTAAAAAGAGTTTTGTTTCAGATAATGTTAATATGTTGACTTTTGCATGTGACAGTTTTCCTGATTAGGCCCTAGGGCGACAACAGGGTATATAGTTGAGCTTATTTCTGATATACAGAAAACGGAATTTGATTCTTCGGTATACACTGATTTGTCAATACTTTTAGGCTGATATACAATTTCATCAGCAGTTGCAAATGGATCTTCAACTGAATCTATAAGTGTTGCTTTGTCGATCGATGGCTTGACTTCTTCAACAATAGACAATTTTTCATATCAGTGACACTTAGCTTTTAAACTCCAATTTCTTATGTGATATTTTCCGTCTTTATAGATTGTACGTTGACTTCGGCAAGTAATGTTAATTCCACTAAATCTGTTAACATTTCTTTGTCAAACATTGGAATATGTATGTCCTTGCCATTCAATTATTTAACTTCATTAAGCAAAATTTGTCTAAGAATTCTTAGAAAGTCGATTTCCTTGTCCTTGCTTGATATGACTTTGTCCAATTTTTTCTTCAGGTCTTGATTTTTTTTGTTGCTTCTTGCTTGCTTTGTTGAATTTTACTATTTTTTTGTTGCTTCATTTCGTTAGCAAGAGTGCATTTCTCAATTTGTCATTCTAAATTATCCCCAACCATACTATTTTATGGTTTATGCTATTCACTTCGTTAGCAAGAGCCCATTTCTCAGTTTGCAATTCTAAATTATCACCAAGTTGTTTCAAAGATACCAATCTAAGTTTTGCTACTTCTTCCTTCAGTTGTGCCATTTCATATTTTGATATTAATGCCAAATAGTTCTCAAATACTGCAATTTTGATCCGATATGTTTGCGCCATGGTTTTGACATTATTATTTTCTTAAGATTTTTACTTGACAACATTCAAATTAAGTGGGGAAATGAAGTGCAATGATCTCACAGAAAAGCCATTCTATGACCTCAAACTGGGTTTTAAATTTAGCTCGAAATGATATCCCTTCTTAAGTTGGTCCTCCTAACAATTGTAAGAGGGATTAAATGGTGACTTTAGAAACTTTACTTAATATCCCTCTTCATGTTTGCTTTCCACATTCTATTTCTATAATATTATCTACAGTCACAGTTATCATTCAAAACCAACAGAGTTATTGGTCTTTTTTGAAATATTCCAATGGATTTTTAACCCATTCTACTTGTTTTCTATAAAATTCATTGATTCAAGACCACAAAAAGGGTTCATTCTATTGATTAAACCAATAAAATGGTTCTACAACCGCAATTTTCCCTGCTCAACCTCATTCCACTAATATAACTTGTGCATCATTGTTTCCATCTTGAAAGCAGCATAAACATTTTATTTGGACATGTACTATGGCTTAAACCAATTCTTCCAAAGACTGTCAACTCCCAAGGTCCCAAAATTATTCAACACTTGGCAAGTAGGGAGTTTAAAAAAAACTACATATGGAAACCCTAACATGGCAACAACAAGAAGCCGAATTGAAGCAACACTTGTTTCAAACGAAAACGATGGAAGACACAATGGCCATGATTCCAAACCTTACAGTAGACTCTCCAACAAGTACAAATCCACAATGAAGATATTTTCACCCCTTTAGACATTATTTTGCCCCTCCTCTTGCAACAATGTCCACACATACTGCACATGTACAGGCTCACCATTATGCTACAACATCCTCCATCATGCCTAGCTAGCTTGTTGTAGAGGCCGGCCCACATGAAGAATCTCAAGAGCCAAGTCAACATCCACTATAGTCCAATCATGTGCCTAATATTTTCAAGAAACATACTTCATTACTAGTCTTTCAAGTTTCCCAAATAGGTTAGATCATAGATGTATCAAAATAATCCAACTCCACTACTTGGCAAGCCTATGGTGCTAAAGAACCATCAAGAATTCATCTCCATGTCATCCTCTTATGTCCTCCTCTTATGTCCTCCCACCCTTCACGGGCATTATTACCACAAAATCTAGAACCCTAGTGCAAAGACTCACTAGGAACTCTAGGTTTAAATGCAACACTGCAATCAACCACCATTGTCATCTTAGTAGTTGTTCCCCCACTCTTTTGTGGATGGAGGTTATCCCCGCAAGGGAGGCTTCCCCAACATGGAAACCCTAACATGGCAACAACAAGAAGTTGCATTGCAGCAACACTAGTTTCAAATCAAAACAATGGAATACATAATGGCCATGGTTCCAAACCTTACAACAAACTCTCCAACAAGTACAAATCTACAATCAAGAGATTTTCACCCCTTTTAGACATTATTTTCCTCGCATACAACAATGTCCACACCTCTTGCACTTGTACACACTCAGCATCATGCACCAACGTCTTCCATCATGCCTAACAAGCTTCTTGTAGAGGCCAGCACACATGAAGAATATCAAGAGCCAAGTCAACATCCACTATAGTCAAATCATGTGCCTAATATTTTTCAGAAACATACTTCACTACCAGCCTTTCCAGTTTCCCAAATCGCTTAGGCGCATCAAAGCACTCCAACTCCATTACTTGGCAAGCCTGTGGTACTAGAGCATCATCAATAATTCATCTCCATGTCATCCTCTTATGTCCTTCTACCCTTAACAGACATTATTACCACAAAATCTACCACCCTAGTGCAAAGCCTCACTAGGAACTCTAGGTTAAAGACAAAACTGGGATCAACCACCACTATCATCTTAGTAGTTGTTCCCCCACTCTTCTGTGGATGGGGATGTTATCTCCGGAAGGGAAGCTTCGCCAACATATCTCAAAGATTAACCCAAGAATTTCTCAAACTAAATACCCTCCAAGGATTCTACTAAAGATCACCCAAGAACAATATTCAATAAGGGAAGGCTCCGAGTGGGATCAAGGAACAAATTCAAAGAACCTATGGCTAGGGTCTAGAGGGTCAAGATGATCCTAAAGATGCTCAAATAGATTCCAAACACATACTACCTTTAATTTTATGATTCTCGGTATACATTAGGGTTTGTAATAAGCACAAATTACAACACGCAAAATTTAAGACAGCAATGGCAAAGCAGGATATAATTGATAAATAACAATAAATAAGCAGCGTTATTTAAATGAGTAAACACAGGAAAATATTACAGCAATTTCTCAATGATCAAAAATGCATAAAACAATTGCTAAACCCTAGATGTCAGCCCCAAAAAGGTGGTTTAAAATCACACAATAAAATGATATTTTGATTTTTCAATACAATGCAATCTAACTAATCTAACTAATCGATGATTTCCCCTTTTTGGCCAGTATGTGGTGATAGAAGTTTTCACAAGATCGTGATTTTTTGTTGTTTAAAAGGTGTTTTTGAATGCATAAATGAATTATGTGCCATGAAAAACCACCGAGTCACTCGGATTGTGCAGATTATAGAGCTCCCTACTAGATTTCAGGGAAAAACGACCAGAAAATATAGACAAAAAAGTTCAAAAATGTCAATTAGTTATACTATGTTTTTCAACACAATAGATGCAAAGCCTAACCCTAGGAGCATGAAATCTAAGATGCTTTATGCAATTAAATGCATATTTTCCATAACTTAACACTAGTTGACATTAAAATAAAAAATAAAAATAAGATGAAAAAGATTTTATTTTTGAAAGCCTGGCACACAAAGACTAGTGCCTTTATCAATCTTGGGTATATGGGATCAAAAAGGGTGAGGTCAATGGTAGAAGACCTTGAATGCAACAAGTTAAGAGAGAGAAGACCTCTCAATCTAAACCCTAGCATCTCAATCAAATGGAGCTTTAAGGGCAAGGAATGTTATACTAAGTTTCCTTGATAGATGCCTCGTGACAAATTTTGCGAGGGAGATGATATAACCATAAAGATTCAATATATCAAAATGAAAACTTTGTATAAATCCCAACTCTACAACAATTGTGAAATGGAAGAATATACTCAATAAAATAGCACAATTCACCATGGAAACACTTCAACAATCCAGGAGAAAGTTCCTCCAACAATAATATCCTCCCTAAGACGATTCACTACCATAGTGCTCCATTATGTCCAAGAGAAAAGAAGACTAGTGCTCGCACTCTCTAGATGAGAAAATGAGTGTGACAAGAATCCTCCAAATTGACTTTCCTATGTTCTTAGGAGGGAATCCAACCCGATTTAGGTGAATAATTGACTAAAAGCCCTAAAAATAAGAATAACTTAAGCAATTAAAAGTTAAGTAGATCACAAGTCGACCTAAAAGATAGCTATCTCAATCCTAAAACATAACAAAAAGCCTCCTTTTAGCCCATGTTTGAGTATAAGGTCCTCCAAGAGTGACATCATCATGCAAAGGTGAAGATCTCCATAAAAAGTGTCATGGATGGGTCACAAGAGTGCTCCTCACTCAAAGGTCATCTCCTCATCAACAAGTGTGCAATCAAGCAAAACAGTCCTCATCAATGTGTCATCATCAATCCAGCCCATGTCATTACTCCAAGCCTCATGAGGGTGATGTCACAAGGCTAGGGCATGACATCATCATCCAAAAGTTTGTACCATCCCTTCCAAAGGGATCTCAAGTCATCATCATCTTCAAACTGGTCTAGAGACTGGGCAACATCCATCAAGAAGGTACAATGCAAGTTGGGGGCATTCTTTGGTCTCTAGGGCACATCTTCTGGTGGGAAACATCTTAGTTGCAATTTGCAGTATTCCTGGCTCTAAATGGAGTGGTGAAGGTCATCATTAGTGCTAGAAACATCCCAATGTCAATGCTCTTCATAAATTGGTCAGTGTCATGGCTATGTTGCCCTAAAAGGTCATCTAGTGGGGTTGGATGTCCTCTCTAAAGTGATGGAGAAGTTTGCATTGATCCCTAAAGGGATGGAAGTTGTACTTGGGATCATCATCATAAGTAAAATAACCACAAGAGTATCAAAGTGGGCCATATCTAGTGCAAAAGGCACCAAAGTACTTCATACAAGCATCATTTTCCAAAGGTCTTCCTAACATAGTGTTTGTAAACGAGTTGTCATGCTTAAATATGGGAGGGTTATACAAAGGCCCTATTAGGTGTTTCCAACCCTGAGGGGAGGAACAATTCCTAGGCTAGCCCATCAAACAGTAGGTGCAAGTGATCAATGGCACGCTAGGGTTTTACTTCATCGAGGATGCCAATATCTTTATACCAACTACCAAATTCCACGATTGTTAAGCATTGTAATGTGAATAGAGAGCAGTCGTGTTGTTGGAAGAATTCTTGTTATTGATGTCAAAGGAGACACCATCTTGAGAAAATTTTTCCACAGACTTGTAGAGGACTTCAAGCCCTTTCTAATGAGCATTTACTCGCCATCTAACTCCTAGTCATTGATGAGATATTTAACTTTGAAGTTAAACACCATATTCTATCAAGCCTACATAAGTCTGCCTACATGAGCCTACATAAACTCAAGTTGGCCCCTTCTCAAGAGACGCATCTATTCATCATAACGAACAAGTATAAATAAGAAGCTAGACTTCGCATTCAGCCATCCAACTCGAGCAAGCAAGCAAAAAGGAGCTTGGACCTGCAAGAACACAAAGAATGATTCACATCTTGTGAACCTAAGGAGCAAATATGAAAAAAGAAGATGTGGATATGGTTTTCTGGTCTTACATTTGATTGGTTCCTGGTAGTCTTTTGTTTAAGATTTTTCTTGTTGAATTCAATACAAAAGATTCGGTCTCTTGAGCAGCGTCAGCCTCCCTTCTTAAGTAGGCCCTCAAACTTGCAACTCTCCCACTGTTTTTGGCTCTGTAACCCCTTTTTCGACCTGCAACTAGAAATTTTCAACCCTATAGTCAGACCACATTTGGGGTCTATGGAGGATGCAGAGCTCTACAATTTGAGTTTATTTTGGACCTGTAATTAGGGCTTATTTGATACAGACTTCGGCCCTCTTACGGGCAATGTTTTAAAAACCTGAATCGGTGACCGAACCGGTCCACCTAATGAACCGGGTTTCGAACCGGAACCAATCGAACCAGGACTGTTCAGGTCTAAAAGAAATGGTTTAAAAAAATACATTAAATAGTTAATTTTTAATGAAAAAAATATTTTTAAGATTTAAAACCATGATTCCAAGCCAATATAGGCAAAATATGCAAGATTGCTCATTTACATACCATGTAAAGGTGAATATATCAAAATGGCACCAATTGTAATACATATAATGGACAAAATACATAAGCAATGAGGCTCTAAATGGCCTCTAGAGTGCAAAACCAAAGCCTACAAACCATGGGGCCATTGGTCTACTACAAGTCTACATATATGATAATAGTGATCAAAATTATCACTTGAAACTTCTCATGAGTCATCATCATCAAACTCATTTGGTTGAGTCTCGACTCCCAAACTTTGCAACTGCTTGAGTCACAACCATCAAACTCATTTGGTTGAGTCTCGACTCCCAAACTTTGCAACTGCTTGAGTCACAAACTTCTCTATTGGTTCAGTGACTTGAGTCTCAAACTTCTGAAGGTATTCTGCCATAATATGCCCTATTGAGTCATTTGGTGCTTCACATGGCTTTACATGGCCTCCTATCCCAGCCAAGTGTTGCTTGAACCTATTAATACCCCCTGCAATAGATTTTTGGCAATATTTGCAAATCATTTTGCCATCAATCATATCACAATGAGCCCATGCAGTATCCTTTGCTTTTGGAGGCATGATGACTACTACTTAGCTTAAACTCTTTGTTGTTCCACTACTCCAGCAAAAACTCAACACTCTCCAAGCTCTCAATCAAACTCACAAAAACTCCAAATGAGATGTGTGAGGCAAACGACGGATTGAGCTCCTTTTAAAGGCTTGGAGAGGGTGTTTTTGGAGGTAAAGAACGCTTATTTTTCCTCCAAAACACCCTACAAACTTGGAAAAGCGTTGCATGGGTCCTTCGTGGCCTTAGCAGCTAACCGGTCGATTTAGGACAGAACCAGTCCGTTTCGTCCTAAACCACCAGTTTTTCCCTTTTTTGGGCGAAATGAAGGGTCAAACCAGTTTTTCTGTCGATTTGACCCAGTGGGCTAGCTAACTAGCCAGTTTGACCGGTTACGGTTCAAACCCGCTGGTTTTTAAAACACTGCTTACGGGCAAGCTTCAGGTTGTTATTAAGGCATATAATTTCAGCCCTAAGTTGCAGACTTAAGCCTAATCTTGAAGCAACACTTATGTATCCATTAGGGCAGACTTTTAGAGTTTTGATCAATCTATTGAGTAGATATTGATGAGCCTTGGAACAAACCTATTGAAGCAACCTTGGAAGCATTTCTTGGAGAAGACTTATAGCAAACTATTGAGGGCACTATTGAGCTAGTATCTTGAGGGCTCTTTAAAGTGGAGTTGAGACATACTTTGAAAGCATATTTGGAGTAGCATTGTTGAAGCCTATTGAAGACATCCTTTGGAGCAGGCAATCTTGAAGTATTTGTTGAAGACATTTTGGAACCCTTTTTGAAGTAAGTATTATGTGTAAAAATTCAATTTGACCAAGTTGGAGCTTGGAGTTGAAAGGATTGGAGTCTTGATTTTTTGACAAGGTTGGAGCTTGGAAATTGTTGAGAGGAATGGAGTCCTCATTTTGACCAAGAATGAGCTTGGATCTTTTCAAGGTTGGAGCCTTGAAAATGTCAAAGATATTGTTATACACATTGGAGCCGGATTTGTTGTACAAGAGGATTGGAGTCCTCACCATTTGGATCAACAAAATTATTTTTGTTCTATATCTTGTGTTCTGGTTTATTTTGTGATAAAAATCTTAACTAGCACAGAATAACAATTGAAAGAAATATTGATTTACCCCCACCAAACCCCGAAGTATTGCCAACAATTGGTAACAGAGCCAGCTTCTTCAAAGAACATCCCAGCAGTTGGAAGAAGGATTTTTGAATCACAATGGCCAGTAAGGATCCTAGGGTCCCCTAATTTGACAGAACAAATTTTACCTTTCGGAAAGTTGGAATCAAATTATATTTAATGTCTCTTGGAGTCAAAATTTGGCAATCAGTGACAGATGGATACAAGATCCCATCTCCTCTTCCAACAGATCCTTATGAGAAGAAAGCATATGTGGCAAATGCAGAGGCTTTGAATTCTATAACAAGTGGTCTGTCAGATTCAGAATTCACTAAAGTGATGCAAATTAAAATAGCTAAAGAGATGTGGGACAAGCTCATTAGCATCTATGAAGGAGACGATAAAGTCAAAAAGGAAAAGCTTCAAACTTTTAGAAGGCAGTTTGAAAGTCTCGAAATGAATGAAGAAGAAGAAAGTTCGCTTATCTTCTCTACGTATATGAAGTTGCCAATCCTCTCAAAGGACTCAGAAAGACATCAAGGAGAAGGCAATTGTCCAAACCTTTTTGATGCCAAAGTCAGTGACATAGAAGAATTGAAAGACTGGACGACTTGAAAATATATGAGCTTCATGGAATTCTTATTGCATATGAAATGTAAACAAAAAACTCAACACATAAAGAAGTTTCTTTAAAAGCATCAAAAATATCAATGAAGGGGAATTTGCAAAAACATGTCAAAATAATTTGAAATGTCGATGATTGGTGAGTTATCTTACTTTCTTGGACTTCAAGTAACTCAAATCGAGCAGGTATGTTCATATCACAAGCAAAATATCTCAAGGTTATGCTCAAGCGATGTCAGAAGAAAGAATGTGCTATTGTAACCACACCTATGATCACAGGTTGCAAGCTATGTAAGGATGACGAATCTCCTATGGTGGATGCTACTCTTTACAGATCAATGATTGGAGGTCTTTTATATCTGACAACTTCACGATCAGACATCATGCAAGCAGTAGGAATGGTTGCAAGATTCCAATCAGCCCCTACGGAATCTCATATGCAACTATCAAGAGAATACTCCTTGATTTTGTTTTATGGTACCCTGTTGTGGTATTCAACAACCCCCCATTTATCAATGATAGTAGTTAATATTACGTCAATAAATGGGGACCCTTCAAAATATCTATCCAAAAAACAAAACTTACCATTTAGGCATTTATTTTATGTTTTGGAATAAAGCAAAGATAACAATCAAAACATCTTTTTAGAAAAACCACTAGAAACTAACCTTCACACATATAGCATGATTTAAACCCACCAAAAGACCTTTCTAAACCCTCCAAAATCAAGAAAATTGATTAAGTAAGGACTCTATGCTCGAAACTATCATAAGATCCGACATAAATTAAGTCCTTAAGCTTTTTAGGCTTAAGTCTCACATCACATATCACCATTCATAAAGGGCCCGCTTTAAAAAGGTCATTGCGAAACATGCGAGATGCGAAACTGCGATGGCATTGTAACTCTTATCGCATCGCATTTTGGGCATTTAAACGAACACCATGTACTTACCACCAGCCAATATTGCGAAATGTGATTAAGACCTGGACCCACTCCTTAAATATCATAAGCAAATGTTTTAGGTCTGCCACTCAGTAAAAAGGGTCTTTTACATAGGATAGACCTGGAAATTAGCTATGTTTTGGAACAACTAACGAGCGGCTCGCATCTTGCATCTCGCAAGAACATAGCGGGAGGTAAGAAAGGCGAAAAGGCATATTGCGATATTGCGATCTGCGATATTGCTTCACAAATCGCACAATCGCTATCATCGCAGTTCAAAGGCTCGTCACCCTAGAAGCTTTCTTCCTGTTTTACGATGCAAACATTTATGAGCATTAAAGCTAAGGGATAACGAACCATTAGTGGGCATTTAGTAAGAGATAACTGCATTTATGTGTGAAAATCCATTTAGTGTGATATGATATCTTCTTACGTGCGTTCAAATAAAACCCCTTTTATCACCTTTACAAGCTATCTGCGTTATTCCGTTTTACATTCATCTTTGTGTATCCAATAGTTGTTGTTCTTCACTTTCAGGGAAAGTCCACAGAGCAAAGCGTTGAGAACAATGGTGAAGAAAGGCAAGGTAGTCGCTTCTGAGAAGTCAGAAATGACTCCTCTGTTTACGGATACTACATGCAACAGAGAGGGAGGAACCTCTACATGGGAGGCTATGTGTAACATATTAGAGGAGGAGCACTCGAGCATTATGGAAACAAAAATTACAGTTGACGGACGTGATTCCTTAGACGCTTCCATGCTAGAGACGGCTTGCTCATTTTTGAACCGCATAGCCGCACGGCCGAAGATAATCCTTTATACCGACATGGCTAAATGGGTTATTGATGAAGCTGACATATCAGACAGAGAATTCAGGACAACAAGCCAAGGGGTTATGGAATCCTTTACCCCAGACAAACTACGACTTATGTACCACCTACCAGAACCACAAGTCATCTACAACAGGCAGTTAATGGAGAAGTTGGCTAAAGAGAATGATGACCCAGCAGACTGCACCCGGACCTAGTCGAATAATGAGGAAAAAATCAAGAAAGACAAAAACAGTATATACACTACTTCGTCTGTTTGTCCCCCTCATAGTTTTGCAGCGGCTATGTTATGTAGACTATTTGGCAGACCCGATAGTACTAAGTTCTCCCCAGAATGATTGTCATTAATAGATGAAGTTGTTAACCCAACTGTAATGAATTGGGCACAAATTTTGTCTGACAATTTAGCAAAAACAATTATCGAGTATAGAAGGAAATGAGCGCCTATGTCATGGACGCAATTTGTTTTAATTTGAAATTCCCTATCATGGGATGGAAATGGACTGTTCAAAATCCACTTCCCATTCACATATACCACAAGGACATGTGGGAATCCAATTTTCAACCACATTTTTTCAAGATTTGTCATGGAGTTATGCTCCCTATTCATAAGCAGCTTTATAATCGATACGCCCTAGGTTTTCCCAAGAAGCTAAAGTTGACATCCTCTCGGTGGCCAGATGGTTCGAGGAGGAATCATTATATATATCAGAGTTTTTGGCAGCATCACCTCCCCCCATGTCCTCCCATACTATGTTCCAGATAAATTGATGGCTAGAGAGATAGCCTATCAAACAGCTAGTGAGGGAGGAATGAGCAAGACATTGAAGGATTCAAAGAAGGCCATATGGCCTACATTCCCTGTACAGTGTGGAGCATTTGCATTACACGACCTAGGGCATGCATTCAAAGAAGCAAAGAACATGTTATCTTTGCGATTACCTAATTCCCTACAAGGAAATATGTCCCGTTCGACACTGTCGAAAATTTCACCACTCTGGTGAAAATAAAAGTATTCAGCAATGAGGCGGATGCCTTGATGATATCTTTTTGCAGAAAATTAAAAAAAAAAAAAAAAAAAAAACCTGCACAGAAGTGAAGCATATGGCACAACTACTTTTTGACCGTGAAGATCTGGAAAATTTTTACAATTACGGAGAAAGGAGGTTAGAAAAGGTTCCATTGGACCAATTATTGATTGAACCAATAAGGGAGCCTACTCCCAGTGTGACTATAGAAGGTGACTCCAAAGAAAATTCCAAGACCGATTTTGGAGCAGAATCTCAAGAGAAATCTACTAGGTAATCACAACAATCATCGCAAAATGGAAAAGCAGAAGCATGGAGTCAGTAAAGGATACATCCCAATCTACACAGAAGATAGCTGAAGAAACTTCAGCTAGCAAGCAGGCTGAAATCCCTACTACCTCCGCACAGCCAATAAAACCCCTGGTAATCGATTTAGAGGAAGAGTGGGATAATTTTAATAAAAGTCTCAACACAGAGGAACAGGCGACAGAGTTGCAAACTCCACAACAGAAAACAACTTTGGAAATTACAGTGGAAGAGACTACAAATACACAAGAGATAGAGCACATCCCTGCTACCCCCACTTCCGAAATAATTTTGAGAATTGAAGAAATTCCCCCTCTAGATGTGTTCTATAGCCCACAGCATAAGGCCGTGGTGAAAAGACAAAGAAAGAAAAGGAAATTGGACTCTACAGCTACTACTACCCCTGAAAATGAACCAATGGATGTTCTATGGAAAGACTCACCCGTTGACCCATCCGCCAACCTTACTAGACTCTCGCAGTTTGCAGGTGCTTACGCTACAGCGACCATGGACAAAGCAACAAAAATACAAATGTTGCTTAGAGAAAAGGAAGATAAAATAATGTCGCTTGAGCAACAATTACAGCAAGTAAAATCCGACCAGCAGGCAGAGATACAGTTGGCCAAGCTTCAACAGGTATTTGAACAGATGCAAATAGAACATCGAACCAGCTTAGCCGAGAAGGAAGCACAAATGCAGGCAATAACTGATCTACACAAAGACGATCCAAAAATTGATCAATTTGTTACCAAAGCACTTGGTCTTAACTCCCAGCTAATGCACCAGAAAGAATTATTCTACCAAAAGATTTCACATTGGAAATCTTATTGCGAAACAAGCCATAAATTGACAAGTCCAGTTGTGGAAATGAGACTTGAATAAGGTGAGATCTTTAAAAAGATCTCTGATTTTATCCCCTGGCAAAATACAGAAGATGGGAGAAAGGTCGACCTACCCAAGCTAGAAGAATCGCATAAGGAAATCCTATTTGCGAGCTGGGATTCTCGGCTTAAAGAAGCAGAAAAGGCAACAACAGACGCGGCGACAGCAGCAAACAGTGTCATAGAAAACATCAATGAGAATTTACATAGTGCCAACCTTGTGGCAAAGTCCATTCTGGGTTTCCTTCCTAATTCGAAACAGCTTGAACAACAATGGAAACAGGCAACGGCAGAAAAAGCAAAAGTGATAAGGCAAACGACCAGGTTAAACTGGGAGGCATATTGGCAACATTTGGTAAAGCCTCACAGCCAATGGATGACCCTACGATGCCTAACCACTTCTACGGAGAAAATGGCGCCAGCACTGACCGATGCCGTATTCGCTGGACAATTGAAAGCTAAAGTCGGCCAACCAACACAGCTCAAGCCCATGATGGATATTTGCAATCTGAAGGATCAAATGCAGGATAGTTAGTCACCTTGTTTATTTCCATTTTGATTTTATTTTTGCACAAATTGAGGTAGGTTGTTTAAACCTCCTCAACTATTTTTGTAATAATCTATTTTTAGTTTTATAGTTTAGTATTTAAACCCCTCTCATGCATTTAGAGAGGGGTCCAAAATTTTATCAGAAACAGTCTTCGAAACATGCACTTTTGTCCCTTTGAGGAAGTTCTGGTGAAATTAATGGAACAAGATTTATTTTCTATCTGATTTAGCATCTTCTACTGAAATTGCACTTTTGTACTCTTAGATGGTGTTGAATGGACTAAAGATAGATCAATATTGTTGAAACACATGAGTAGGACGTATTATAAATGGTACTTTTATCTCGTAATCCTTTTTACTTATGTATTAAGCAATGATTTCTTCTCGAATTGTTTATGTATGAAAGTCTGAATCTTGATTACCATTATTGCACTTCTGTATGATGATAATCTATATTTTATGCTGAATATATGAATAATTCCTTATGTGATATATCTTTCACAATCGTTTCGGCTAACTTTTTATACGAAACGATTATTGTTAAAACGGATTCACTTCTCATCACAATTGAATGATCTTTATTACCAATTGCTTTCAGATATTATTGTAGATCGCATACATCAATTTAAATCCCACATATATTTATAATTAGATAGTGCTTATATTAGTATAAAATGCATGTGATTGTTAGTTAAGATTAGATTACTTTTCACTTAAACATTACTTTAAAACCTCACATATCACCCCATTAGCACAAGCATTTAATAGATTGGGAAACTAGTCCCATTATCCCCAGTCGGATCCACTTCTCCAAACGGAAAAGGAGCTGCCAACCAAGGTCCGGACCGGGTGGTTTCCCCCCATGTTGAAGCAACGATTTCCGAGGCATCAACATCTTAGCGCTAGAAGGAGGGCATGACTATGAATGGCAAGTAAGTCTAAATTAACAGGCCATTCTAAGAGTAAAACTCCCTTGCCCTCACCTCCAACTTCTCGAAAGTCTTCTAAATCCCCTGATCCTAAGCGAGAAGTTGCACAGAATATTATACAACCTGTTGTTGAAATCCCAAACCAGCCAGATCATTCTTCTTTTACTGAAACCCCTGAAGTTCAATCTTTGATTCACAAATTACAGGGGATTTCGCTATCTCAAGAAGAATCTGAGTTATCCCAGGATAGTGTTACCTCTCAGTTCACTCCATCTCAACGGTTGACTAGAGCACAGAGCGAAAAGTTCAGAATTCCTTTGTTCGAATTTCCTCTGCCAAGCCGAAAGAGAGCTAAGAAAACACCATCCGAATCTCACAGCAAGGTTCTATCATCGTCTTCATTCATTCCATCTATACCATCACAAGATCAATCATCCACCTCACCACTCCAGATCGTGATTCACACAGGTACAAAAGCTACATCTTCTTCTACCCAATCACCTTCGAACACTACTGCTACACCTTCCCCTACCCACATACCAGCAATGGCACAGAATCCTCCAAGGCCATGGACAAATCCAGGGGCTGTTAGGATGGTTGGACCTTTACATCAATTACCAGCACACTGAGAGAAATGGTTGCCCAAATTCAATAATGATAATGGCCTATTAGCTAAGGAACATATAAATAATTTTATGTTGTCCATTAACTTGAATGAAGTAGAGGAAGAAGACGCAGTTGTAAGATTATTCCCATATACTTTACAGGGAGCAGCGGGATCATGGTACTTTTCATTACCATCAAGTTCTATTAATAGTTGGGATGCTTTTCAAGAGCAATTTTTAACTAAATTTGGAGATGATATATCCACAACTACCCTAATCAATGATCTCTCCAATTTGAAAGTTGAACCGAAGGAACCCATTAAAGATTTCAACTCTCGCTTCAATAAATTATTGAATAAGATACCAACGGCATCTAAGCCTAGCGATGAGGTCCAAAACGAGTGGTACATCTTTGCTCTACCATCAAACACAACTATCTTTGTTGATAGAGCTGCCAAACCAACTTTGGCAAAAAATATGAACGATGCAGTCGCTGTGGAAAAATGCATTCTAACTGTGGAAAAGAAAAACGCATTAGAAGAACAGAGATCTAAGAAAGTAACCTTCAGAGATGACTCTAAGAAGAAACCACCAAAAAATCCTTTTGATCTTGAAGGGTTACGGAAAGTCCTCTAGACCATCTCTAACAAAATGGTTGATATTAAAAAACAAGTAGCAGAGACTTCCTCTAAGAAACCTTTTAGACCATTTAAAAGGAATTCCTCTACTGATCCTAAACCCCCAAATGCCATATCAAATGTTGACTCAGATGGAGAGGAGGACGAAGTTTCAACAAACGAAGAACAAACAGACGATGAGGAAGTAGCAGAGTTACAAGGGATGTGGGATTTTATACTTCCCAATGAAGAAACTCAAGAAGCATTACCTGTCACTACCCGAAGTAAAAATCCTGTTGAATTGTCACAAACAAATCCAAAACAGAAGGCTTCAATGCCACCCCCTAGGGATAAAGCAATAGGTAAGAAATCTGTACCAAAATCCACTCAAACTACACCTACCCAGTTGGATCCTTCTCCTTCATCTAAAACTTTGATAGTTTCTGATGAAATGGAATATAATATTATTGATGATATGAAGAAGACTAGGGCAAACATCACATTTCATGAGCTTAGTAAATTGAAACATCAGCAGAAGTTACTTCTCAAAGAACTCAAAGCAGTACCTACTGTGCCACTTCCTGTTGTCGTGATCTCACAAGCTGCCCAAGAAATGGGAAGACCCCCTAGTGCTTCTTTGAATAAAATTGATCCAAATGATATAGCTTTAATTGGGGGAAGATCAAAATTCCACACCCCGCCATTTCTCCTTACTTTTGAAGTCTTTAACAAAAACTTACACAACTGTTTGGTTGATTCTGGAGCTTCATCTAACATCTTACCCAGAACGGTTTGTGAAAAGTTGAATGTTTAGCCTCAAAAATCTGTTGTACGAATAGTTCAGTTCGATCGCTCTCAAGGCAGAGTTGTTGGGGAACTTAACCAAGTAACCATCAGAGTTTCATCAAACCCTAAAGTTTTCCAAGTCATTGACATACTTGTAGCTGAAATTCCTAAGTTTTATGGCTTAATCCTTAGTAGGGACTGGTCAAAAAAACTTCATGGTTATTTCGCAACTGACTGGTCTCACCTGTGGCTTCCCTATAACGGCAAACCAAATCAAATAAGGGTTGACCGCAAGAAGCATCAAAAGTTCATAATGACAAAATTAGAAGGACAAAACGAACCAATCGTGTATAGCAACACTATCATCAGAAATTATTCTGTAGAATCATTGCTAGGAAATTTCAATGCTCATACTTCACCTTTCTTAGAAAACTCTGTTGTCTCTCAAGTTGAAAATTTTTCTCAAACAGACACTTCTAAATGTGTAAATTTTGTAGATAAACCTGTAGTTAGATCTTTATTTTGGAAATTATTTTTTGATGGATCTAAATCCAATGATGGAGCAGGAGCAGGTTGCATCTTAGTCAGCCCAGAGGGGGGAAAAACTATGCTAGCATGCAGACTTGAATTCGATTGCACAAACAACACCGCTGAATATGAGGCACTAGTTCAAGGTTTGTATAAGGCAATTGGCCTTAACGTTAAATACCTCCAAGTATTTGGAGATTCAGAGATTGTCATAAAACAGGTGAGAAATACTATACATTGTTTGTCAGGACATTTGAAACATTATTAGTCATTAGTCCAAGACCTGACTCTCCACTTTACAGCGTTTAATATTTCCCCTATTCCAAGACTCTAGAATGCTAGTGCCGATCTTCTAGCCAATGTCGCTTCCAAGCTTATCCCACCAAAATATTACAGCCCAGATCGATTTTCCATTGAATTAATTTTTAGGCCTTCTATTCCTGACAATATCACCAACTGGAGAGTCTTTAATAACGATCCAGATATCATAAGCTTCTTGACCTCAAAAGGTTCTTACGATGACCAAATAGTTGATGAGGACCAACATGATAACCAACTTAAACAAGAAACAGTCATTAATGCTATACCAAAATCTGTAGTTAAGTTGGAAGATTTATATGACCTTAAAGACAGATTTAAACGATCCACCAATTCAAAACTTCAGAGTTCAACTCTGAGGTTTGAATTGATCAATCTTGGGACTGATTTAAAACCTCAAAATATTAACTTAGGTCTCGGTCTTTCATCAGATGAAAAAGCAGCTTTTATAGGTTTGTTGAAAAGATACAAGAATGTCTTTGCATGGAACTATGAAGATCTCAAGACATACGACACCTCTATTATTCAACATACTATTCCCATGATATTTGACAAAAGACCTATTCAACAGAAATTGAGGAAGATCCATCCTAATTTAGAAAGTCAAATTAAATCTGAGTTGAATAAATTGTTGAAAGCCAAAATTATTTTTCCTGTCAGACACTCACGATGGGTTTCCAATCTTGTCCCAGTCAGGAAAAAGAACGGAGATATTCGGATATGTATAGATTTCTACAACCTCAATAAATCTTGCCAAAAGGAAAATTTCCCATTACCCCCTATGGAACAGATTTTGCAATCAGTAGTAGGCTCAGAATTAATGTCTTTCTTGGATGGATTCTCAGGTTATAATCAAATCTTAGTACACCCAGATGACCAGTTGAAAACTACATTCAGGACAAAGTGGGGCACTTATGCTTATCAGAAGATGCCATTTGGACTGATCAATGTCGGTGCCACTTTCCAGAGAGCTATGGATATAGCCTTCAAGGGTTTAGTAAACAAATCAGTAGTGATCTACTTGGATGATATAACAGTATACTCCAAAAAATGCAGTAATCATCTAAGAGATTTAAAACAAATCTTTGAACGTTGCCAAAGGTATGGAATTTCTATGAACCCCAAGAAGTCTTTTTTCGCATTAAGTGAAGGAAAGCTCCTTGGATTCACTGTGTCCAAAGCAGGAACTCATATCAACCCTGACAGGATTAGAGAAATTTCTAAAATACCTTTACCCCATAACAAAAAATCAATGCAATCTTTCCAGGGTCAAATAAATTTTGTTAAAAGATTTGTCCCTTACTTCTCGAGAATTGTTTTACCTCTTCAATCTATGATAAAGAAAAATTCTCTATGTAAATGGGGACATTTAGAACATGAAGCTTTTAGCTTAATAAAACAAGCAATTATAAACACCCCATCTTTAGCACCCCTGAATTTTTCCAATCATTTCATTCTATATACTTTCGCTTCCGAGAAATCATATGCGGCCATATTGACACAAGATAAAGTTGAAGCCCCAATCTCTTTCTTTAGCTCCAATTTGCACGGCGCTGAATTAAATTACTCAGATGTTGAAAAACAACCTTTTGCTATTTTCAAATCTATAAAACACTTCAGACCTTTTCTCCTCAAAACCCACACTAAAGTCATAGTACCATTCTCAGTAGTGAGAAATCTTTTAATACAAAGGGACGTAGGAGAAAAGAGAGCAAATTGGGTGACAGCCCTACAAGAATATGACATAGAAATTAAACCAGCTAAAATTGTTAAAGGTCAAGGTTTTTGCAGAATGTTGGCAGGAGCATCGAATCTATCAGAATTGCAGCATTCAGGTGACGATGTACAAATCTATGAGGTAAGCCTCAACAACACAGAATCAAGGTATGTTGATATCATATTTTACTTGAAAAACGGATATGCACCAACCCAATTAAATTATACAAAGAAAAGAACCTTGAGATTAAAAGCTAGGCAATATCAAATTGTCGACGATGTGCTTTTTAGAATAAATTATGATTCTGTTTTACTTAGATGTCTTGAAAAATTTGAGGCAGAGAAGGTGTTGCAGGAACTTCACAATGGACCAGCTGGTGGTCACTTTGGAGGTGATACTATAGCACATAAAATCCTGCATGCTGGCTAGTATTGTCGACGATTTGCTTTTTAGAATAAATTATGATTCTGTTTTACTTAGATGTCTTGAAAAATTTGAGGAAGAGAAGGTGTTGCAGGGACTTCACAATGGACCAGTTGGTGGTCACTTTGGAGGTGATACTATAGCACATAAAATCCTGCATGTTGGCTATTACTAGCCAACATTGTTCAAAGATGCACACAGTTATGTAAGGAAATGCAAGATTTGTCAAACAACTGCTAGAAGACAACGAAAACCCGTGCTACCATTACAGCCCGTCAACATTGACCAACCATTTGAACAATGGGGATTGGACGTAATAGGTGAGATCGTTCCTCATTCTTCTAAACAGCATAGATACATCCTTACAGCCATTGATTATTTCACCAAATGGGTAGAAGCAATTCCACTCAAGGTAGCCAATTCAGAAAATATTATTGAATTTATAGATCAATTTATCATCACCAGGTTTGGCTTACCATATGCTTTGATGTTTGATAATGCATCTTATTTTCAAGCAATGCTATGATAGAATTTGCTCTTAAAAGAGGTTTTAAGCTTAAGTATTCGGCCAATTACTATCCGCAAGGAAATGGATTAGCCGAATCCACAAACAAAAATCTCATCAGGATTATTAAATGAACTGTTGACCAAGGTCAAAATAATTGGCATAAGTCTTTAGTGTTTGCTCTATGGGTAGATCGAATAACTCAGAAAGCCTCCATTGGCACTTCTCCTTTTAATTTTGTCTATGGGAAACAAGCAGTGTTACCAACAAACATAGTTATTCCCTCCTTAGCCTTAATTCAATTCATTGGAGAAACTCCTTCCTCATCTATGAAGGCTAGACAATTACAAATTCTTAAGCTTGAAGAGGAAAGGGAAAAAGCCAGGACCATGCATGCACATCATGAGCAGTTAGTCACAGCCTCCTTTGATTCAAATTTTGTAACTTCAAAGTCTTTTCAACTCGGAGACCTAGTACTCAAATGGGGCAAAGCCCATGAAGAGAAAGGTAAGCATACCCAGTTCAAACAAATGTGGCTAGGCCCATTTCAGATTGTGGAACAATTAGGCCCATCAACTTTTCTGCTACAAGATTTATCAGGTAAGAGAGAATCTCTACCTGTTAATGGACAGGTTCTAAAGAAATACTTTCCATAAAAGATGATCTCTTCTGTCCACTGTATATTATTGCCTTTAGTTAAAATTTTCCTTTAGAAATAATAATACCAATTCAAAAGCATTTAATTTTGGTTTTACAAAGGATAGTCTCTTTTTAATTTTGACTTTTCGCTTGTATAAGTAAAGATTATTATGAAAGTAATCTTCACATATGAAATATATAGTTATGTTTGATTGCTCTTAAGTTCCCTGTCTTCTACCTTGATTATTTGATTTTGATGAAACTTAGCTTTAAGAAAGAAACTTCTCCTTTACATCAGTCTAGAAAAGTATATATAACAAAGCAAAGTCCCTCTCCATAAAGGCATCTTCAAAACTCTACAATTGTCGTCCAGAAGCTCTTAGGGAGCCAATGATCCTCCCCACTTAATCAGCGTTCATTTTTAGAGTGTAATTCTAAAATATACTTAAACTTAAAGGATAAGAGGTCTCATCAAGAGTCGGTTTACCATGATCATAAGATTATAACTAACTGACATTACAAACACTGCATATCAAAACAAGGTAATGGCTTAAAATTATCTTAATCAAAAGACAAAGGGTCTCATAACGAGCTAGCTTGTTTAGTTAAGTTACAATTCAAGTGAATGGCATTGTCAATATTGGTCACCAAACCAAGACATTGTCCTTTAAGAAACAAAAGATAAAGACTAAAGCAAAAATGAATTACTTCATAAAAGAAAGAAAGCAATAAGTACACTTACGAGCTTATCTTTAAAATTGCATTTTGATTTAAGTGGGATACTGGATCATTGTCGCTTAAAAGGTAACCCTGTCGAGGCTATGAACGTCTGCTGGCAGCAGAAGCTCTACCTACGACAACTGAGTATACCAAAAACTAATCTAAATAGAGACTTCTTGGTTTTATCTTGAAAAAACCAAGTAAGGACTGATGTAGACAAAGTAACTTTCCATGAGAAAAGCATAATCAAAAGAACGATAGTTAAGTAGATGTTGTTTTATTAATAAAGAGCAGTATTTCTTACCTTATATTCCATGTAACTATCTTATTTTCAAAACTATATTTATTTTGGAAGTTTTAGAAATTTCAAAAAACTCTCAGAGATAACTGGTTCTTCCAAGTGAATCGCCAATTGTTGTGGTATTCAACAACCCCCCATTTATTAATAATAGTAGTTAATATTACGTTAATAAATGGGGACATTTAGGCATTTCTTTTATTTTTTGGAATAAAGCAAAAATAACAATCAAAACCCCTTTTTAGAAAAACTACTAGAAACTAACCTTCACACTTACAGCATGATTTAAACCCACCAAAAGACCTTTCTAAACCCTCCAAAATCAAGAAAATTGATTAAGGACTGTATGCTCGAAACTATCATAAGATCCGACATAAATTAAATCCTTAAGCTTTTTGGGCTTAAGCCTCGCATCGCATATCACCATTCATAAAGGGCTCGCTTTAAAAAATTCATTGCGAAACTGCGATGGCATTGTAACTCTTATCGCATCGTATTTCGGGCGTTTAAACGAACACCGTGTACTTAACACTAGCCGATATTGTGAAATGTGATTAAGACCTGGACCCACTCCTTAAATATCATAAGCAAATGTTTTAGGTCTGCCACTTAGTGAAAAGTATCTTTTACATAGGATAGACCTGGCAATTAGCTACGTTTTGGAACAACTAACGAGCAGTGCGCATCTCGCATCTCGCAGGAACACAGCGGGAGGTAAGAAAGGCAAAAAGGCATATTGCGATATTGAGACGCAAATCGCACAATCGCTATCATCGCAGTTCAAAGGCTCGTCACCCTAGAAGCTTTCTTCCCGTTTTACGATGCAAACATTTATGAGCATTAAAGCTAAGGGATAATGAATCATTAGTGGGCATTTAGTAAGAGATAACTGCATTTATGTGTGAAAAGCCATTTAGCGTGATATGATATCTTCTTACGTGCATTCAAATAAAACTCCTTTTATCACCTTTACAAGCTATCTGCATTATTTCGTTTTACGTTCATCTTTGTGTATCCGATAGTTGTTGTTCTTCACTTTCAAGAAAAGAACGCAAAGCAAAGCGTTGAGAACAATGGTGAAGAAAGACAAGGCAGTCACTTTTGAGAAGTCGGAAATGAATCCTCCATTTTTTGAGCACCTATGTCATGGACGCAATTTGTTTTAGTTCGAAATTCCCTATCATGGGATGGAAATGGACTGTTCGAAATCCACTTCCCATTCACATATACCACAAGGACATGTGGGAATCCAATTTTCAACCACATTTTTTCAAGATTTGTCATGGAGTTATGCTCCCTATTCACAAGCGGCTTTATAATCGAGACGCCCCCAGGTTTTCCCAAGAAGCTAAAGTTGACATCCTCCCGATGGCCAGATGGTTCGGGGAGGAAACATTTACATATATCAAGGTTTTTGGCAGCATCACCTCCCCCCATGTCCTCCCATACTATGTTCCAGATAAATTGATGGCTAGAGAGATAGCCTATCAAATAGCTAGTGAGGGAGGAATGAGCAAGACATTGAAGGATTCAAAGAAGGCCATCTGGCCTACATTCCCTGTACAGTGTGGAGCATTTGCATTACACAACCTAGGGCATGCATTCAAAGAAGCAGAGAACATGCTATCTTTGCGATTACTTAAATTCCATGGAAGGCAATATGACCCGTTCGGCATTGTTGAAATTTCACCTCTGGTGAAAATAGAAGTATTCAGCAATGAGGTGGATGCCTTTGATGATATTTTTTTGCAGAAAAACACCTTCACAGAAGTGAAGCATATGGCACAACTACTTTTTGACTGTGAAGATCTGGAAAAATTTTACAGTTACAGAGAAAGGAGGTTAGCAAAGGTCCCATTGGAACAATTATCGATTGAACCAATAAGAGAGCCTACTCCCAGTGTGACTATAGAAGGTGACTCCAAAGAAAATTCCAAGACCGATTCTAGAGCAGAATCTCAAGAGAAATCTACCAGGGAATCACAAGAGTCATCGCAAAATGGAAAAAGCAGAAGCATGGAGTCAGTAAAGGATATAGCGCAATCTACACAAAAGATAGTTGAGAAACTTCAACTAGCAAGCAGGCTGAAATCCCTACTACCTCCGCACAGCCAATAAAACCCCTGATAATCGATTTAGAGGAAGAGTGGGATAATTTTAATAGAAGTCTCAACGCAAAGGAACAAGCGGCAGAGTTGCAAACTCCACAACAGAAAACAACTCTGGAAATTACAGTGGAAGAGACTAAAAATACACAAGAGATAGAGCACATCCTTGCTACCTCCACTTCCGAAATAATTTTGAGAATTGAAGAAATTCCCCCTCCACATGTGTTCTATAGCCCACAACATAAGGTCGTGGTGAAAAGATTGTCAAGTCTTCTAATTTCACCGTTTGTTGTGTTAAAAAAAGGTTTCATTGATTGCTTGAATTCATCAAGACTCAAAATCCATTTTCATGGGAGTTGAATCATTTCAAGATGGCATCCCGTTAGAACTCTCAGCACAACTTTTTTTTCCTATGATACATTGTTCTCTAGCTTTTAAGACTTTATATCAGTTTCCTTTACCCTTTTCACCTTAATTGTCTTTATAGTAAAAAGATGGGATATATTTTAACCATAGTGATCCCTTTTAATTCTTTGAGTTCAAAGGGAACTAATATTCTAGTTTAAATTTTTCCCTTTTACTAAGGTTATAACTATAAATTGTTGATTCTAGTGTCTCATAACAATATCAATGATCTGTAAACTACCGTGGATATTCCATTGGACAATTCGTCACAACAGATCTGACAAATCTATATTAAAGATCCGAAAATCTACACTATTAGGGTTTATTCCTCTTTATATTTCTGAATCTGTAGATTACTATTTATTGTGTATGCATGTAAATTAAAATTTATGCAGAAAATAGAGAACAGCGAAATAAAACTCACAAAACCACATTTGACACAAGATATATCTTTGGTAACCCTTTCGGGGGAAAACCCAGCTGGAAGGTGAGGTTGCTTTGCTCTCTTTCTTTGAATAGAAAATAGTTGTGAGTACAAAAAAGTATGGCATGTCGCCTATGGGCTACCACAGTGCACAAATCCTCTTTGTGTGCTCTCTCCCTATCCCTCTCGACTATTTTGCTCATCCATGGAACAAACGTACTCAAAAAGAACAAAACCCCTTTCCCTCCTAGTGGCCTGGTTATAATACAGCCCGATAGCCTACTAGTGGTTAGGTTTGACTACCTCAACTCTTAACCAGAGTTACAATCTGGAATCTTTTAAACTTTGATTAGGGCGATTTTGCACCTTTGGAAAGGGGTCTCTTTGTGTAGAAAATATGAAAAAAAAGGTTTCGCACTAAAGCAGCAAAGTTTTACCCTCGAAAAACGTCATTTGATGCCTCAAAATGTTCCCAGAATGATTTCAAACCCCAATTTTCCAAATTGGATCTCGTCGATAAAATGGCATTGTGAATTGATTCCTCCACTTTTTCCACTCTAAAAGCATCGAGATGTGTGACAGACAATATATTGATCCAATTTGAATGAAACAATCATGATTACACCATGATAGCAACGACAAGATGTTTCAGCAATACGAGCCTTATCACTTGAGAACATTCTTTATTTAATATTAGTCTATTCAAGCATACCTTATAGATGTCATGATAATATGCCCCTAATTATACTTTGGCAATGACAAGATGTTCTGCTCAACAACACCTATGTTTCATGGAAACAACAGGTTCTTTTTGCAATGTCAAGCTCCCTGAAAATGGATCGGGTCAACAATCATGAGACAAATATAGTGGTGACAATTATGAACTTCATGTTTAGTTACAGTCTTAGACTACTACATATATACTACATTTTTTTCCTTTTTTTATTAATGATGATTCCTCTAATGTCAGCAACATACCTTCATAATGGTGTTTTTTGAAATGTTCGAGAATGATTCCTTTTGATATCTCTTGCTCATCAGTTTCCTTATTTAGCATTTACTTCGTTTATGCTTCCAAAATCCAAAAACTTCGTTTATGCTTCCAAAATCCAAACTACATTAGCTTATGGGAAGAAGACTAGCTTTCATAGTACTCATTAGAATCCAAAAATTAACAAAATATAAGTGTTTATTGATTTATAGGATCCTGAATTATGGATGACACTATCCAACAATACAATATTTATATATATGAAGAGAGGGTGGACGATGAGCAGTTGTGACTCTTTATTAATTAGATAAATACTTATTTAGGTATATTACAATCAACAAGTTTCCATTTGTTCATGGAGGACATCCAAAGACAATATCACCAAAGGTTGTGAATGGGAATTCCTGAAGATGTCCACAAATAGAAGTAGCAAAGAGAGATACAAAGACAATGACAAATTGATCTTGAGGAGGCATTCCACAAGAACAAAAGTGATCAAGTCCAAGTCATAGTTAATTTTTAAAATAGTGTTTCACTACCATTCAAAACTTATAACCTCTAGCAAAATAAACTCTTCAACATTAGGCAATCTCATTGAAAATAGCTAGTATGATGGTTATACCAACAATTATCCTTGGAGTTTATGAGGCTTGCATTACATTCTAGCTATTTGTCTTCTCTATATAAATGAAGTAATTTCAAGGTGAACAAAAATTGATCCATAACAATCCTAAATAAACCATTTCCATATAAAACCTCCATGGATGAAGAAACACAAGATCACACTCATGTTAAAGTTCCATAGTCCCCTAGTCCAGGATTGTGGTTGAACTCAACAACAGCAAAATTTAGCAAAGGTTAATTGATGCCAATAAATGACTTAGTTTGCCATTAAGTCAAGCAAGGAGAATTAAATATGCACAATTAAATGATATATTCATGGAAAATAAATTCATAAATAAAAGCGAAATAAAATTTTATTCAAACCTTAGCCCATCAAGGGTAGACCGAGTGGTTGGAATTAACAATGTTAATGCTACCCACCTAGGTTATCCTAGTTAATCTCAGCACTTGATTCTACGTTTAAAAAATGAGGTTTATGGTGGCAATCCGAGGTGGGTTAGATTCTACCGAATTATTGATTTCTCCAACCAATTAATACCCCCAAATAAAATTAAACGGTTATTAAGAAAATATCAAACCTTTTAAGTATTATCCATATTCTAATGTATGAAATTATACTTTAAATATAAGAGAATTATTTTATCAAATTTAAATGGCGATAGGAGAAAAATGGATTTCACACAAGTAACTAGGGTTTTCTCAATCAATGTATGTTACCCAAACGTCATCGCCAAACAGGGGTGCGCTTTCACCTTCAAGGATGTGTCGAGTTACAAAGATGAAGCCTCTTACTTTATCTTAGGAGCCGATAGATGGGGGCATTGTTTTAGAACTGCGGTAGAATGGCCCCTCCTCTGTTGCAGTAAGAGTTTGATTACTATGAGCTCTACATGTCAACGCATAGTTGGCTTTTCACAAGCCCTCTCTATTTTATGTATATAGACAAGGCCTGAAGTCTATCTAAGATTTCAATTGTTGTCTGCTTGGGATGGGCTTCGTTTTACCTGAGCTCGATGCGATGGGTGCGCTCTTCGGGGATTTATTTTGAGTCCTTTGTTCCCTCTACCACGACTTCTATAACATGTCCTCTCTCAAGAGCAGTGGGGTCGGTGACGGCTTAATTCCCTGTTCACAAAAGGGTGTTTTCCCCTCAAAGAGTCCCTATCCACCCCACGTGGTCTGAGCAGTATGCCCCTCTGGCTGAGAAGGATCAAAGCACCTTTTAGATTTGTATCAAGAATATTAGTGGGAAGCCTTCTACTCTTTGGACAAGGAGCTCTAACTTTGTCACTTTTCTAAAGTAGACCATAAAGGATAAATGGGGCATGCCTACAAAATTCCAAAGTCTGCAATATGAAGGGAAGTTGCTCCATGATTCTTCCCAGATCAAAGACTACAGCATCAAAAGGAACTCAACCTTAGTCCTGAACTCAAGGTTGCGTGGAGGAGCTCCAAGTCCTAGGATACCAAATGGAACATCTACCTCTATCAAGGATGCAATGAAGGGAAAATCTTCTATCCAAGCAGAAAAGCCTCAAGATATTCCAAGACCCTACATTATAGATCAAATGGAACGAGTACCAGCCATGGAAGTCAATCTTCCAAAGATAACATCCCTCTTCTCTACCATCCATTCCAAGGTTGTTATTTGCAGGTTTAATGGCTTCTTGCCAAAACCTGAAGCTTTACACCAATGGGTTTTCTCTTCTTAAACACCCAACTGTGACACTTATTTATGTTCCAAAGGTTTCTTCATTGTCCAATTTGATATGCAGAAGGATTTGGAGTATGTTCTAAACAAAGGGCCGCGGTTTTCCCTAAGCTTGATGCCACAACTATGGTGGTCTCAACTATGTCGATATGGGTGAGACTTCCAAACCTCCCTCTTCCTTTTTGGCATCATAAGGTCCTTGAAGATATTGGAAATACTCTAAGCAAATTCAAAAAAATGGACCTAGAAAGAACAGAGAAAGGTCTTTTGACTTTTGCCAAAATATGTGTGGAGATAGACCTTAGTAAAGGACTTCTAGATCACATAATGTTGAAACACAAAAACTTTCAATGGTCCCAAATGTTAGATTAAGAGAACACAGCATTTCGATGTCGAATATGTTTCCAAACTAGACATTTGCATAACACATGTCCTCGGGCTAAAAAGAATCCAAAAAGGAAAAAGAGGCAGGCCAATACGCCAAAAGGATGGCACTTTTTTTATCCTCACCTCTCTAAAGAAGAAGATAAAGATACTATGGAAAGCTATCCTATCCAAACAGAAGTGGATGCACTGGCTCAACATGGAAACCGATCGGTTGGGGATGTAGAAGCACAGTTAGGAATCATCACCCATAATCAGAAGGGTCTTGAATCTGATGTTTTTCAAGCATTTGATGGGAAGTGAGGCACAAAAAGAACTCATGCATCATAGAGCTCACACTTGGGCAAAGAAGCTTCACAAATGGAATCAGGAAGAGAATTGGCAATGGTTCTTGTTGAACCAAACTTGAATTGTTGGCAGAAAGTGCAAAAAAATAAAGGCAAAAAAAAAGAAGTGAGAACCTTTCACACTTTTTCTTGTTGTAAGTTTTTTTATAGTTATTTTTTCCTCTTTACCTCAAACTCGTGAAGTGTATTTCTAGAAGCTTACAACGTATGCAAAATGTAATTTTATTTTTCTTTCAAGATGAATAAAATTACGAGTGCCTTTTCTTCAGAGAAAAAAAATCACATTTAAATTCTCTTATATTAGAAGTTCGCATATGAATCAAATTCAAAACAATCAAATTTGTCATATGTGAATAATTTAACTACCATTGCTTGAGAGTTATCAAATTTCAATTTTAAACAAAAAATCGTCAAATGTGATGACTAAGCTCAAACTCCAAGACAAAAGCTTTGAAACCCATAGGCCACCAAATATAAGTTACAAGCCATAGACCCTCGCTAGCCAACATGTTTCATGATATTATAATGAGATGTGTACCTCCCACAAATCACATTGATTTGCTCCCTAAGGGGATGCTATCCATCCACGTTCATGGGTGACCTAGGAGAAAAAAATTCTCCTAAGATGCAACTTGTCAGCCAGCAGCCAATACAATAATCCATAGATAGCCAAACTCAAATGCATCTCAACCACTCTCCCAATTAGTACATTCATTAGTCTAGCTTACTCATCAGATGAATTTGGGTCATCTATTGTTAAGTACAATAACCATTCTTGCATTCAAGTGCTTCTATTTAATGTTTGAGGCGTTCTAGTACGGATCACAAGTCGATATTGGATTATAAAAATATATTGGTTGAGTACTTGTTCCCTTACTTCACCTGGGTAGTTATCATTGCCCCTAGTCTAGTGTGACCTTCCTTCAAGTCTTGCTTTCAATGTCTAGGACGAGCACAAATAGGAGGCTCTAATGATGGTAGTGTTCCATGTTATTCATACTTAACACTTGTCATCATCCCCCTGATATTCATTATCCCATATTTTGATTGATTGTTGTCGATCAGCCATACTAGTACCCCGTTGGCCTTGTCCTATGAGAAGGGGTTGGAAATACCCGAAGTTGATGTAGTTGTAAGAAAGAAAAAGCATGAGCCAAATATCAAAATGCAAAGAATGCCAAGGGATGTAAAGCAATCAAAAGCCAATTATAGCTCAAGCTCTACCCTCTCGTATACAACCACTCGTCCTTAAAAGTATCCATGCATATCACGCCTATCAAAGTAAAAGGAACTCTCGATGAACATCTCAACCCCAATGAAGTGATACATAGCCAAGCATCCAAGGGGGATTATATCATGATTAAAACAAGCCATATCAAAGGAAGAAAAAGACAAATATGTGGGCTTGGCAAAACAAAGGCAAGGGAAGGTAACTAAAGTAGCTAAGTGCTCCCTCTACAAAGGTGCTCATGGGCAATGGTTTTACATAACCTAGTATAAGATTAGGGCGCATTTCATAAAGTAAACCCCAAGCCATAACATCTATCACTTGTACCTATTATTTGAAAGGGTTGAACTAGGAATTGTTCCTCCGCTTATGGTTGGAAGCACCTAACAATGTCATGTGATAACCCTCTCGTAAATTGGTTGTGATAGTTTCTATGGTCCAACTTGATGCTCTTGTGGTTCTTGCACCCATGATGTTGATTTCGCTTGATTCTTTGAGTATGTGTTAGATGATTCCTAGGTGCAGCAAAAATCCCTCAAGGGATGATATAATGCTTCTCCAACTCTTCATAGATGATGTCCAGAATCCAGCCACTTTGATGATGACACACAACAATTTGACAAAGGTATTTGAGAACCTTTTGAGGGACATGAACCTTAGGGTCACTTTGCACAATTGATGAGACCCTCTCTCAAACTCAGAACCTTGGACGTTGGTGATCTAGGTTAGAATGTTGCTTGGAGTTTAAAAGATAATAGGACATCCCAGGGTTGGCATTGTACCTTCTTGATCGCTATTACTCTTCTCTTGGTGATGATTGAGGATGATGATGACCTAGTATCCCTCTGGAGGGGATTTTACACCTACCCTAATAATGCCATGCCATAGCATGATAACGTAACCCTTTTGATGCATTGGATAATGACATGGGCTTTCTAGAGTATGATGTTGGTATTGAGAGGGTTTTCTTTGGTGATGAGGCACCATTGTAATGAGGAGAAATAAATTTTGGGATGATGAAGCAAACCCCTTGTGTCATCCCTTGCACCTTTTCATGGACAAACATGCATTTTGGGAGATGACATCACTATTGGAGACTTTTATACTCACAGTTAGGTTAATTAAGGCTTATTTTCATGTTATTTTATTAGTTCGGCTATCTTTGGGGGTCAGCTTGATCACCTATACAACTTGTGTCATGGATTTAGTATTTTTGTAGGGCCTTTAACCTAATATGAGGACAAATTGACGTGGGTGTTCTCATTTAAATAGAGGTTCGATTTACCTCTTGGACTCATTGTCATACTTGGATCATAACGGCTCTTGATTAGTGATTCTTCTCTCTTGTGCGTTATGAAGCCTTGGTTGAGCAACTTTCTTTAGGGGATTTGTGATGTGATGTGATCACTTTTCATGATTCCTTATGATGGATCTTGGATGTTGCATGGTGAAGCAAGTTAGTTTATTTGTTTCTAAGTTGCACAAACCGCCGAAACGTCTAGATTGAGACATATAAATGACATTTTAGAAGGAAATCCAAATTTATATTAACTCCAACAGATGATTACATTATGCAAATATCCAAAATTAGCCTTTATAGATGAGGCTTTACAACCAAGACTCCAAAATCAGCATTTATATGTGAGGCTGTATGTGCTAAAACTGAAATAAAACATGAACTAAAGACAATCATGGCTACATAAACATATCATTACTGATAAAAATCCTCATCCTCATCAGCAAAGATAGAACAAGATGCTTGTTCAGCAGAAGAGGCAACTCTACTAGTGCTTCCAGTTGCACTTGCATCACCATTGGCACAAATATCAAGAGCAGAAAGAGAGAGATCTGAACACCACTTGCCCCATGACAAGTCCACCGCATAACTGGGTTGTTAATTTTAGGTATGTTATATGCTTAGAGCAATTTATTTCAATTTTCACAGTTAGCTCAATATCTTTTCCAGATTAGCACTCACATCAGCATTAAAGTAAATTGCAGATAGAACATAAACATAAATCGCAGAAGACAAGCCAAGACAAGAGGACACAAGATGTGGTGCTAGCCAAGTACAAACCCCAATGTGGGGAAACCCTTGATCAATTCTTCTTATATGTTCTTCAATAGTTCAGCAGAGAGAGAGAGAGAGAGATAGTACATTTACAATAGAAGTCAACACTTTGATTTATCTTAAATAAGAACATAGATCATCTCTAAGTAGATGATACATGAGGTAGCTGAACTCAATTGAAGACATGTTGCTTCAACTAATTCTCCCAGGTGACTCCATCACCCATCATAGTGTTGCACCTTGTCATCATGCTGCATGAATCATATTGTTGCACCATGATTGCTTGCTGTCCTATGCAAGCACCATGTCCTTGTTGTCCCATCGTTTAACATTGTTATGCCATGTCATAGCTTGTTGTCCCAAGTACCAAGCTCCAACAAGCACCATGTCCCGTTGTACCACTTACCATGTTGTTGTCCCATTGTTTAGCATTGCTACAACTGTCACAATGTGCTTTTGCTGCCACATGTCATCCGTGCTATTATGCTGCCCATGCATCTTGTTGTATTATCACATTAGTATGCATTCAAACTTCATGGGTCACTTTGTTGTTGCGGCTGTCCCGTTATGCCATCATTGCATTATGCCATTGTTGTTGTCCCACTGTCATTGCTATTCCATGTTTGCCATACTACTTTCATATAATTCCATGTATTCTGGGCAGCCTTTATCATCAACAGTCTTCACACTTTGGCATGTTGCTCCAACCCTGTTTGTTAGTGCATATTGCAATAACCTTAATGTTCTCCAATCTGCCCCAAACAAACCCTAAAAGACTATGGCTTGCTGAAGGTGAACTCCTTCCTTGCTAGCTTGCTGCCATAGGGTATATGACAGCTTTTAACAGCTCAACGCAAGCCCAGTTGTGGTGCTATGGCTTGAGGCCTAGCACAACAGCAATTGGCTTTTGGTTATGCTCAACACAACAACGTTTAGCCCTCAACACTTCAACCTTCTAACCATAGTTCGGATATCCTTCAATGAGCCCTAGAACAGTCCTTAAACTGCCTTGCTGTTAGATGTGTCTAAGGGCTGCATTATACCTTCTATTCTCTGCGGCTAGGGCATGTTTTACTCCAGCTATGGTTCCTCCAAAAGTTGCGGTTATAACCCTTCTTGTAAGACTTCGTTTAGGGCAGCATTATCTCTTCTTTGATTGTGGATAAGTGCATGGCTTGGACAGCAGTTTCACCTCCTAGTCGAGAGTGTGGTTAGGGCTTCATACTTATATTAAGGGCAGTGTATATCCTCTTCTTGACTATGGCTAGGTTACCCTTGAGACAGCGTGGAGGATTAGGGCATCTCTTCATGACTGCGTCCTCTAGGTTAGGACAGTGTATATCTTCTTCTTGACTGCGGCTAGGGTTGTGCTAGGGCTGCGGCTAGGGCAGATTGTAACCTGCCTTTCCTCCTGTGTCTTAGGGCTACTTCCTCCTAGATTTCTCTCACACTAAAACCCAAAACAAGTGGAGAGAAATCAAGAATGAAGTGTGTGTTAAATGACTCTCAAGTCATCTCCTTTTACACTAAAACGTTGAGCACATGTGTGGGTTATTTGGTTGTTGGCCGACCTTGACGAATTGTCTTATAACACAAATAAATTCATATCTCCATGAATACTTATCAGAATCGGATGATCTTTAGATCAATCCTACACCTCTCGATGAGTGGGATCCAAGAAAAATATCAACTGCCATAAATAAGATGACCCACATGGAGTTTGTCCCTAGTTGCCAAATTTAACACTCCCTCTCAACTAGGGAGAACTCCATCCGCTGATCCATATGTCCAACTGTACTATCTCTGCCATCAGTGCCCTGCACTGCTCAACTCTGCTGAACCATGAAGAAGAAGAATTGATCGAAAATGTCTCATACCATTCTCTACTGATCCGAAGTCAGTTTTATTGATCCTAGATCAATATCACAAGAGAGTTTCTCAAATCACTCATATTGATCCCAGATCAATGGAGGTCATCCTAGCATAGGGAGTACGGTAGATACAACAATGCGTCCATCGATAGTACTACTATGGTCCCTAACCCCGTTTCCCTGCTCAATGATTAGATGAGAGGTACTTCCCATGGGTCCCAGACTGCATGGGTAGGATGCCTCGACAAGAGAACTAATCATCCTGTCTATAGGAGAACGAATCATCCTGTACCACAGTTGCAATGAGAGAACTAATCATCCCGGCCCATAGGAGAACTAATCATCCTGTTTCACAGTTTCCACGAGAGAACTAATCATCCTGGCCCACAAGAGAACTTATCATCCTGTTTCACAGTCGCCACGGGGTATCACAGGGGAAGGTTGAACCTGTCACCCTGTACATAGCGCACCACCAGGGGAGGGTGAGTCGCCCTGTGGTCGTATGTCGCTCCAATAAGTACCCCAAGCCCCCCAGAGCTCCCAAAGCTCAATGCATACAACATGCAGGACCATTTTACAAAGGTCTCTCAACGACTCCAAGTCGTTCGGGAAAATCACAGATTTGATCTTTCCCCAGGGCTTTGACAAAGTGTATGCGACCTGTACATCAGTCTCAATGCGATGGAGCCTCCTCGCTCATCGACTTACCATATCCCAAATAAGGTAGTATCTGATGTATATCTGCTGAAGCAATCATCGAATACGGGATTCCTCAACAATCGAATCCCCCCTGGTTGTCACAAAGAATCACAGTGGTATTCATCATGTGTACAAACAGCTCACTGATGAGCTTCCACAACCAGGCAACTTCACACGAGATTATACTCGTAGTTATGTATTCGGTCTCAACGGTGCTTATAGCAACCGACTTTTGCTTCCTGCTCATCCATGATACCGAAGCAGAACCCAAATACAACCAGCACTAAGAAGAGCTCTAGTGATCCTCCACATTGCCTACCTAGTCAGCATTCGAATAATCATGCAACTTCATATTTCCGACAGTGTATCTCAATCCATGAGATTGTGCCCCGAAGATATCTCAGAAGATTCTTGGCACCAATCGAGTGAGGCTGAACCAAATATGAGCTCACCATGCTAACTGCAAAACATATGTCCGAACGAAAGTTCACCAAGAACATCAATGCAAATGAGTTTATGAAACTTAGAGGCATTTCCCAAATCTGGTCCGGCATCACCACCATATAACTTGTAAAAGTTAAGATCCTCGAGGTAGTCACGAGCTTGCAGTTTACCATTCCATATCTGGAATCCAACTCCCTCTTACTTCTTCAAGTGAGAGGGTATGCACCTGTCAAAAATAGGTCGTTTCTCATAAGGTGTCGGTATGAGAGGTCTATCATCCACAACCTTCAAACAATGGTTTGGATCGGCTTCACTTTTAGTGAATCTCAGCTTCATCAGACAATTATCAATCCTATCATATTAGGCTCGGGGTGTCTTGCTTCAAGCCATAGAGGGCTTTCTTCCACGTGCATACATGAGATTCCTGATCATGAATCTCAAACCCCTCAGGTTGTTCCAAATCAGTAGACCCTCTACATGAGGGGAATGACCCCCTTGTAAGATTTTCATTTGATACATCTCGGACATGTACCTTCATGCTCTTCTTGAATCCAAGCATCCCTGTCACCATTTGACTCACATCGGGTAGGGTCCCATAATAAGTAGACCTCCAGTGCTATAGATGAGATATGTCGATTGACATGATCCCCAATGGGCCATCCTGTTACTTGATACAAATTGCTAACCCTGAACCCATGAGAAAAAGTATCTTTGAAAATTCTATTTTCAAACACGTACCTTTCCATCGATGAGTGCCACCCTGTAACCTTTGACTTCCATTGCCGAAATGGACACCAGGTTCTTCTTGCAATCAGGTACATAAAAGAGATTCTGTAAATGAATCGAATTACCCTCATTTAATTGAGTGGTAACATTCCCTACACCCTTTCCGAGATATGGTGGCATCGGCTCCAAGTATAATCCCACGATTGTTTCCATCTCTACCAAATTAGAGAGTGCACCCTTCTATCCGATGAAGTGCCTTGAAGCACTACAGTCAATAAGCCAGATTCCCAAAGAACTAAAGGAGAGGGCCAATACAAGATAATGCTTCTTTATCTTATAAAAACAACATTTTATTCTTCAGACCTGGGGTTCCTTGCTTTATTTGAAGAGTCGGCCATTTCCTTGATGACCTGCATTACCTGTCATTCTTTTGATCATTGAATATGTCCCTAGAATGATTGTTAACTTCATCAAGAGATGTGTCTCTACCATTCGGACACTCCTTCGCATAATCGCCAAACTTATTGCAACCAAGGCATCTGCCTTTCCTTCCACCCTTAGATCCGGACTTCCCAATGAAGTGATCTTTAGGTAGGCCATTAGAAACTTCCACTGCGCCATTTTGATAATATTCTCTGCTTCTACTTCACCCTTAGTGAATTTGAAGAGGGATGAGGAACACATTGATCCTTTTGTCCTTTCCTAATTGTCTTCGGTGATTGCTCTTTCACTCTAGCTTGGGCATTGTCTCCATCTCAGCTCCGATACCATGTTAATTTTAGGTATGTTCAATGCTTAGAGAAATTTATTTCAATTTTCACAATTAGCTCAATATCTTTTCGAGATTAGCACTCACATCAGCATTAAGGTAAACTACAGATAGAACATAAACATAAATCGCAAAAGACAAGCCAAGACAAGAGGACACAAGATGTGGCACTAGCCAGGGACAAACCCCAATGTGGGGAAACCCTTGATCAATTCTTCCTATATGTTCTTCAATAGCTCAGCAGAGAGAGAGAGAGAGAGAGAGATAGTACATTTACAACAGAAGTCAACACTTTGACTTATCTTAAATAAGAGCATAGATCATCTCTAAGTAGATGATACATGAGGTAGCTGAACTCAGTTGAAGACATGCCGCTTCAACTGATTCTCCCAGGTGACTCCATCACCCATCATAGTGCTGCACCTTGTCATCATGTTGCATGCATCATATTGTTGCACCATGATTGCTTGCTGTCCTATGCAAGCACCATGTCCTTGTTGTGCCATGTCATAGCTTGTTGTCCCAAGTGTGATAGTGATTCTCTAGTGGGGAGTTTATTTCTGAGGATACACCAAAATAACAGTCTTGTTCTTGGTGGCGATACAGGCTTCCAGATACTCTTCCACCATACTACTGTTTGCTCCAGTTGTTTGTGTGAAATCAGGTTGAGGTATCCGACCTTTGGGGAATAAATGCCATTCTCAGCAAGTCTCCAAACAAGTTCATCTGGTCCTTCCTTAATCTTGATGTGTGATTCACACAGTTCATTTATGTAATCATGCCATTCCTGATGCCACTTAGGAGGAGTTGTTGGGCAGATTTCCATCCCTGTGAGAAGATGTTGGTATTCAATGGTTCCGCTATGTGTGCCATTAGCTTTATCTCGTGAGAATTAAGGTGTTGGATGAGTTCTCTTGATAGCTGGAATCTACCTCCTCCCCCAGTCCAGGGGTCCAATCCAATGCGAGCTTTTGATCCATCATTTATTCTCCAGACAAGATTGTTGCTAGGCAGGGAGTGTAGAAGAGCCTTCCATACTGAAGATATACCTGTTCTAGGCCAGCTTGGCATGCGAACCCAATCCATAATTTGATGTGGCCAAATGTACTTGTGATATGAAATTGTAGTCCATAGATTCTGCCCGGTCAATAATGTCCAACCCATTTTTGCAGCCAGGGCTTGTGCAAAAAGGGATAGGTCTTTTAGCCCCCATCCTCCCCATTTTTTGGTCAAGGCGATCTTGTTCCCAGCTGACCCAGGCAAATATCTTTTTGTCTTGATGGCCATTCCAGAGATATTTGCTACAAAGCTATTTTAGTCGGGCCAAAATGTTCCTGGGTATCCATGCTAATGCCATCTAGAAAACAGGGGTGGCCTCAAGAACAGATTTGATGAGCACTAATCTGCCAGCTCTGGATAAGTATCTATGACTCCAATTAGAAAGGCTTTTTTCCAACTTGGTGACAAGCCAGACCCAATCTGCTATTTTCTGGCTGAGAGGCTTTATCCAAAATCCCAGATATTTGAAACCCCTGTCAAGGGGGATGATGCAATAAGGGAAGTGCTGCTGAGCAAGTTGTGACTCCTGGATGGAAGTGAGGGCTAAGGTAATGGTGGATTTCCCTTGATTAGCTTGCATACCAGTAGCCATCGAGAAGAGGGAGAGGATTTTGGAGAAAGTGAGTGTGTCTCGGATGCTCCCATCAAGGAAAATGAGAACATCATCCACAAAAAGGAGATGAGTGAGGTAGCAGGATTCAGATATCTTGAGGCCACATAGGCTGCCATCTCTTTTAGCTTTAGCTAGTAGACGGCTAAGCCCATCCATAACAATTAAAAAGAGTAAGGGGGAGAGGGGGCAGCCTTGCCTGAGACCATGCTCAGCATGAAAGAAGTGGGAGGCAGATCCATTGATGAGAACACTGTAGGTAGTGGTGGTGATGCAAGCCATAATCCAAGTAATGAAATCATGAGAAAAGCCCAGGTGTATAAGGAGCATCTTGATGTAGAGCCAATTTTGGACACCTTGTGCTGCACATTGTATTGATTTGATGTTGGAGGACATAGGAAAAATTTCCTTTATCAAAGATATTGTTGACTCTTCAAAAAGAATTACAAAATTTATATATAATCATACATCTGTGCGTAGCTTGACGAGAAAATTCACCAACAACAAAGAGTTGGTGCGCCCCGCCATTACACGGTTTGCAACTAGTTTCATATCTCTTCAAACCTCTTGAATTCTATGTGGGATGTGAAGAGAATGTTTCTTTCAGAGGAGTGGCATGCTTTGACAATGAGCCGCAAACCAGAGGGAGAGGCCATATGCAGATTAGTTTCATACCAGGAAGACTTCTAGGCGGGAATACAGAAGGTGTGCACCGTTATTGAACCTTTGGTAAAGGTTCTTCGATTAGTTGATGGTGAGAAGCCTGCAATGGGCTATTTGTATGAGGCCATGGACAAGGCCAAAGAATCCATTCGGGCCTACTATGATGATAAGGGAGATGAGGGGTTTCAGAAACAACTCCTATGGGAAGTGATTGATGAACGATGGAACAACACACTCCATTGTCCCATTCATGCTGCAGGGATCTACCTGAACCCCGCATTTTCTTACCCATGTGGGTTCGTATTTGATGCTGAGATCTTGGATGGATTCTTAACCTCTGTTTAGAGAATGGTGCGATCTCCAGCAAAACGTACAGAAATCTCCAAAGAAATGGAGACATACAGGATGGCAGGTGGCACATTTGGATTTGAGATGGTTGTGACTGATAGGATGATTAAAATGCCAGGTATTTTTTAGTTTGTTTCAAATTTTATTGTCTCTTCAAGTTCATAACTTCGTACTTTGCTTCAACTTTCAAATTTCATTTTTTTCTTATGTTTATTTAAATTTTATTTGTAATTTTGTTGTAGATGCATGGTGGAGAATGTATGGTGCCAGGGTACCCCATCTGCAAAAGCTTGCCATTCGAATCCTCATCCAAACATGTAGCTCCTCAGGATGCGAGCACAACTGGAGTGTATTTGAAAAAATACACAACAAGAAGCACAACAGGTTAAATTTAAAACTTAAAATATTGCAAATTTCCAATTAATTTTTTGAATTCATTAAACAATATTTTTTTTTTATAATTATTATTTCATGATCTTTGTACAGGTTGGAGTCCCAACGAATTAATGACATGGTCTACGGTTACTATAATTTTCGATTGTGGGCGAGGCAACTTGAGAGGATACCTGATATGGAGGCCATCTCATTGGATGGGATTGACACCACTGCTGCATGGAGGGTTGAGGTTGAGAGGCAATGATTGGTTAGAGCAGGAGGTAGTGGAAGGCGTAGAGGGGGAGGAGGAGGAGGAGGAGGTGACACCACCTACCCAGGCTACCCTTGCCACCGGTAGAGGACGTGGTCTACCTCCTGTAGCTCCTAGTTTTTCAGCTTCTAGAGCACAACAGAGTCTACTGCCAACTCCACGGGCATCTACATCTAGAGGGAAAGGGAAAGCTATTGCATTTTCTCGCAAGAGGGGCAGAGGAAATCAGTAGTATTAGACTTTAGTTATTTGGTTCATTTCATTATATATGACATTATGACTCATGATATGAGATACATTATTATATTTTTTGTTGATATTTTGACGCTGAGTTGGGACTCAGGAGTTGGGACTTACTATTCAGGATATGATTCACTGTTATGTGTGATGTAGCACTAGAAATGATATTACAGATCTTATATATTAGTTCTTTTATCATATTTATGTGTCAATGTATTTATTTTATGTTGTAGATTCTTTAGATATTAAAAAAATTGGAAAAAATGATTATTTTTGTATTTTACGATTTTTTCCCGATTATTACGATTTTTTTCGATTTTTTCCCCATTTTTTCCCTTGTCGATAATATCCTGATAACGATAACTGCAACATTGAGAAAGACACGACCAAGGGAAGTAGTATGAATTGGGATAAAAGAAACCTCAAGCAAAGCAATTACTAGAAGAAACAATATCTTTGTGAAATTGAAATATCGAAGAAGAAGAAGACTTAGGAAGTCTGCTAGGAGTGAAGACACAGTTGAGGATGCTTGGAATAAGAAGAAGAGTCCATGCCAAAAGTTTCTTTGGCTATAAATCCTATGGTGAAGGGTTATGTTAAGAAAGTTAATGTGATAGTGTTAGCAAATTTCAAAAGTATTCACAAATTCATTGATATTGGCCTTGCTAGGAGATTAAACCTTGTTGTCAATTAGGTTAAAAGTTTCCAAATAATGGTTGCTATTAAAATACTCTTCCTTCTATGGGAATATGCAACAAGGTGAAGTTATTTATACAAGCTTTCACCATGAAGTCCTTACCTTTGGAAATTGATGTGGATATTTGGGTATAATGGATGGAGAAGTTCAATGTCTTCACTATGAGTTTCATAATTCAATTATTGAGTTCAATTGGTAAGGTCAAAAGTACAAGCTCAATAGTTTTTCCCTTCCATTCCAATTGGTGTCCTGACATCTCATTGAAAAATGATGTGCAAAGAAGTTTTAGCCTCCTTAACAAAATGTTATCATGTCAAAACATCATCACCAAAATCTTTAGCTTTTGAAATTCAAGAGATGAATTAAATTATCAAAAACGTTGATAATTTATTTGAACATCCCATTAATAGGACTACAGTTTGATCGTGGAATGAGGCTTGCTAGTAAAAATTTAACTTTCTTTAAGGTCTTTCTTTGATATGATATTAGAGTCTAAGTTGCGAAGAATGATCTTGAAAATTCACAAAAATCGTTTTCATTTTGATGACAAACTTCTTGAACTTGAAGACTTCTATTGACACTTGAAATCTTCGAGATCTAGACAATACCTCATCAAATGAAGGACATGCATGCTAAAGAATATTTCAAGAGCAAATACGAACATATAAAATAAATACCCCCCTCTTACATTCTTTGGGTACAAAGCATTTTAAGGTGGAGGGGGTTGTGTTACACTAACTCATATAACCATATCTTAGTAGTGCATATTTAGCATCAACACATAAATGGTTCTACCAAGAGAGAACACAATAGTAGTAATAACCATGATCACAAGAATGACGAGATATGTTGTTGGTTTACTTGTGCTATAATGTTCATTAAGCATAAGTGAGATCATCATTGCAATGGATGATGATCCCCACAATATGATCTCATAATGGGCATTGATATAAGGCTAGAGCCTTGTCAATATAGTATGGGACCACATTCTGTAATTGTGCACATAAGTAAGGGTTTTACATGCTTGAAGTGGAACTAGTTAGTGCTAATGGTCTTTCAATCTTATTTTTGATCTCCAAGTTATGTTTAAGGGGTGATTTCGAATCTTGTAATGGTTGGTAAACTGAACTTGTAGTAGACGTAGGCATGTCGTGTGGATTATTGTGATGCTTAGTTGTGTAATGTCCCCAATTGACTAATTGCCCACAGGAGGATGAAGTAGCATATCCAACCCTGTAGGCCATAGTCTTGATAGAGTGGGAAAACCAATTATCCAATGGTTGGGCAACATTGGGTAATTTTTTGGGTTGGCCGGGGCAAAAAGCCCAAATTGGGGATGTCACTTGCAACCCCTCACATTTGAGAAAATCCCATGAGGAAACATATAAATAAAAGAGAGTTGGAATCACTTTTTATCGTGGATTTGGATTTGATATCTCTGTTTTCTTGAGCTGAGGCTCTGAGGGCTTAATACCCTTATTCTTGATTGGCTGGCTTCGGTGGAGGTGATCCCACCCTATCTAATCCTTTTGTCTAGTTCCGGTGGAGCTGATCCCACCCTACCTAGACACCTTTTTCCTTGTTCTGACACAACTTTTTTCTTGGAACAGATCAGGACTGTTTTGGCACATTGAGAAGTTCTCTCTTCAATTGGAAGACTTGATCTGTGGGTGTTTAAGGACAGTAAGATCTGTGGCTCACTTGGAGGACAAATCCGAGGTTATTAAGGACAACACAAGCATTTCTCGCGGTAGTGGCAGGGACACAGGGCCTCAGGCCTAAGATCTGGCAGCGTAATGTTTTGAGGCAAATTTTTAATTTGTTTTGGTGAGAAAAGGAATAGATTCATGGCTGTTGAACTACAACTTCTATGGCACATAGTGAAGTGGATTGGTCAATATTAGCCAAATTAGAAGACAAGTTGTTGTCAATTAGTTAGCTGTTCATTAATCTGGTAGCATAGAACTAAAATAGTTTGGTCAACAACCAAGCTGTTGAGTATTGACTGAATAATTTGGTGGATTTTGATTAGATACAGTTACTGTTTTGGGACAGTTAACCCCACTCCTACTGTGGTTTTGTTTAAACAATTATCTTGTTGTGGAACTCTATCATTGTTGCACTGCTACTATTGTGTTGTTAAAAGAATCATATCACTGTTACAGTGGAGATGTTGTGCTATTTCAATGCTGCCTATTGTTGAATAAATGAATTTTGTTGTAGTATAACCTTGTGGATTTAGTGTAACCCTAACAAACAGAGAAGCCTTGGGCCAAAAATTACCCTAGGACATTACAGTGGTATCAGAGCTGGTTCTCCTGCTAGCCTGCAGGGTTGTTTAAAGATGGAGCAACTGGAATCAGTTTTAGGGAAGGAATATGGAGAGACTTGGTGGAAGCTTGAAGAGCTTCACAAGAACTTAGCAAGGGAAGCTGATGCATGGGCAAAGGCACACCTGAAAGATTGGTCATGGCTATATCCTCTGGAAAAGAATGAAAAACCTGTTCGAAGAAGGACAACATCTCTAAGGGCACAAACACTTATGACATCATCAATAGCAGGTTCAATTAATGGCCCGTAAGACTTTTAAAGTGGGGGATAATGTCCATTCACTTAATTATATCAATAATCATCCAAAAGGTGAAGTGCAAGATATTGTAGGAGACATGGATTATGAGGCCCAAGAGCTACAGAAAGAAGAAGAAGACCTTAAAATCACTAGAAGATGAATGAATAGAAGGGCCATGTGAAAGAGAAAGGAATACCAGACACCACTGTGATTACAATGCAAAATATAGATGTTTTACCCGATGCTTTGACTTGAACATCTGCAGCCTTGCAAACAGATGTACTTGTATTAGAATCAGGTTCCTCTAGGAAAATAGATCAACACTATCAGCCCGGGTTTCCAAAGCGAACCAGGATTTGTCAAGAGACAAAGAAATGGTATATTGCAGAGCAAAAATCTTTAAGTGCCCAACCATCAACCTTGAAGAAAATTGGGTAGCTTGTTACACCAAGCAGTGGAAATTCTGTGAAATTGGGCATTTCTGCCGTTCCAATTTCTACTAGTGACATTTGTGATGCTTATAAGAAAGATGGTGAACCTGTTTTTTATTCAGGAAAAATGATGGATGGGAAAACTGATGATGGCTCTCAATATCAGGATGAAAACACCAAGACCACAATTCTTGTCACTGGGATGCCTTAAGCTCTTTGGGAGCTCGGGTTGGGGAACTTATTGGCATCGAAGATACAGTTGGTGAGAAGATGGTGAACGATGGTGTGACTGTCACTGAAGGCCAAGTGGTTGAGGCTTCAGAAATTCAGTGCTGAAGACTGTCAGGATAGAGAGGAAGAAATGTTAGGTGACTTATAAAACAATGTAGAAGGAAATCTGGATGTCCAGGACTTTGACCTTTCTTTTAAGGTGGTATCAAACATTTTGTAGGTCGCTGGTTTTGCAAATTTTGAAATCCAAGACCTTGAGGCTTCAAACAAAGTTGAGGATGGTGGAGCCTGTAGAGGCACACAAGAAGGAAAATTGCACACCCTAACACGTTTGCATGAGGAAACGAAGGATGTCGCAACAGAAGAATCCATTGGCTTAGGCATCATAAATCAAGATCAAGGGGCCTGTAATGATACAGTGAGAAAAAATTGCTATAGCAATTCAAAAGCGTGGAACTTCAAATGACGATAGAAAAGCTATTGATAGAAGTAACAATGGGAAACTAGATGTTTTTCATGAAAATTCATCAAGCATAAACAATTGTGTTATATTGCTTTGTGCCAAGGAAGAGACAAACATGTAGAATCAAATACCACCAGCTCCAGGCATTATTGACCATCTGGAATCAGATACAATGGCTACTACAAGATCAATTGAATTTGGGAATGAAGGGAGAAAGCTTGAAAAGGAACTTAGACAAATAACAAAAGAATGGAATGATGTTGTTCAAAGCCAGTGCTTTGAAAAAGAGATGGAGTTGAAGGTACAAATTGTTGAGAAGGCTAAAGAAAAATCAAAAGTCGAGAGTGAGGCATGCGATGAGGATCTACCAAGCTCCAACAAGCACCATGTCCTGTTGTACCACTTACCATGTCGTTGTCCCTTGCAGCACCATGTTGTTGTCCCACTATGTAGCATTGCTACAACTATCCCAATGTGCTTTTGCTGCCACATGTCATCAGTGCTATTACGCTGCCCATGCATCTTGTTGTACTATCACATTAGTATGCATTCAAACTTCATGGTTTGTTGTTGCGGCTGTCTCGTTGTGCCATCATTGCACTATGCCATTGTTGTTGTCCTACTGTCATTGCTATTCCATGTTTGCCATACTGCTGTCATACTATTCCATGTATTTTGGGCAGCCTTTATCATCAACAGTCTTCACACTTTGGCATGCTGCTCCAACCCTGTTTGTTAGTGCATATTGCAGTAACCTTAATGTTCTCCAATCTGCCCCAAACAAACCTTAAAAGACTGTGGCTTGCTGAAGGTGAACTCCTTCCTTGCTAGGTTGCTGCCATAGGGTATATGACAGCTCTTAACAGCTCAACGCAAGCCCAACTATGGTGCTATGGCCTGAGGCCTAGCACAACAGCGATTGGCTTTTGGTTATGCTCAACACAACAACGTTTAGCCCTTAACAGTTCAGCGTTCTAACCATAGTTTGGATATCCTTCAATGAGCCCTAGAACGGTCCTTAAACTGCCTTGTTGTTAGTTGTGTCTAAGGGTTTCATTATACCGTCTATTCTCTGCGGCTAGGGCATGTTTTACTCCAGCTATGGTTCCTCCAAAAGCTGCGGTTATAACCCTTCTTGTAAGACTTCGTTTAGGGCAGCATTAGCTCTTCTTTGATTGTGGATAAGTGCATGGCTTGGACAGCAGTTTCACCTCCTAGTCTAGACTGCGGTTAGGGCATCATATTTATATTAAGGACAACGTATATCCTCTTCTTGACTATGGCTAGGTTACCCTTGAGACAGCGTGGAGGATTAGGGCATCTCTTCATGACTGCATCCTCTAGGTTAGGACAACGTATATCTTCTTCTTGAATGCGGCTAAGGCTCTGCTAGGACTACGGCTAGGGCAAATTGTAACCCTCCTTTCCTCCTACGTCTTAAAGCTACTTCCTCCTAGATTTCTCTCACACTAAAACCCAAAACAAGTGGAGAGAAATCAAGAGTGAAGTGTGTGAAATGACTCTCAAGTCATCTCCTTTTATACTAAAACGTTGAGCACATGTTTGGGTTATTTGGTCGCTGGCCGACCTTGACGAATTGTCTTATAACACAAATAAATTCATATCTCCATGAATACTTATCGGAATCAGATGATCTTTATATCAATCCTACACCTCTCGATGAGAGGGATCCAAGAAAAATATCAGCTGCCATAAATAAGATGACCCACATGGAGTTTGTCCCTAGTTTCCAAATTTAACATGGGTCCATGGTCCTCCTCTCATCCAAAGTTGATATGTCTGCAAAATCCTCTAATCCAGCAGCAAAATAGGCAAATTATTGCCTTACATCAGTTTGTAAAGAAGTTGGAAATATCCTCTGAAAGGCTTTCTTCACTCCATTGGCCACCTCCTTGTCCTTATGTGGAGCCTTCCTCTTCCCATTGCTTTCAGCAATGAATTCTTCATCATAAAATTTTGGATTCAGAGCATGTGCCAAAGTGTGCAATGGAGTGTTGAAGCTATTCCACCTAATAACAATAATGGACCTCACTTGTTAGCAAAATCAAAATCCACAAAAAGAAGAGTGGGAGCCTCCTGTGTAATAATTTCCACAGTTTTTCAAACATGGTATCCATGCCATCATAAACCTCTCCTAGGAAAGGTATCTCTATGTTTGCAGCTCGGAGAAGATCAAATGCAGGTGATGTGAACTTGAGCAAGAGATCAATCTTACTCTACCAATCTTCATCAACCAACACCATCCTCACCATATTCATTAATGCATTTTTAACTTCAACAAGGTGACGCAACATGATGAAGTTTGAGGCATATCTTGTCTCAGCAACTTTCAACAACTCCAATTTGGAGTATTCTCGATATATTGCTTGAGATTGGTGGTGGTTGGTGATGAATTTTATAATCTCCCTAGCCTGCCCTATGACCTCCTTAATCCATTATGTTTTTGCCTCAATCTCTTCTAAAATCATATTCAAATTGTGGAGAATGCAAGGAGTCCAAAATATGTGATTATATCTACTCTCAACAATCAAGCCTGCAGCTTTGCAAACAGGCGCATTATCTGTGATAACTTGCACCACATTTTTTGGACCTACTTGTTCAATAGCAGAAATTAAAATATCAACAATGAACTTACTATCCTTTATCTCACCCGAACAATCTTTTGCTTTGATGAACATGGCTCCTTTTGGTGATGATGTAATGACATTAATCAAAGGCTTGTGTCTTGTATCAGTCCAGCCATAAGAGATAATAGAAAGCCATAAACAACCCCATGAGCTATGAATTGGTTTCAAAACATCATCAAGAAGTGGCCTCTCTTTCTTCAGCAAAATTGTTCTGACTTTTCCATAGTTTGGGCCCTTGTAACATTGAGGAGCTTTGTTAATCGCTCTCACCAAATCCTACCAATATGGGTATCGAACCATATTAAAGGGGATGCCACAAGCAAAGATGGCCCTTGCCACTCTTGAGTCAACTTCTTCTCTCCCTTGGTTATCAAGCATTTTCAACAATCTGTTGTCTTGAATTGGAGTTGATGGCTAACTCTAATTCTACTTCTAGTGCCCTCCTCTTTCTTGCTTCATGAACAATCCTTGGCTCAACATTATCAGACATGCGAGGATTGGTAGTGCACATGCCGATTTTGCTTCTTTGATCCTTCAACCTTTGAGCATCATCGATCTCTTTCTTGAATTTAGCCCTCGCCTCTGCATTTTTGGTATGTGCACACACATCAATACCCTTTATCTCTTCATGCAAAATGTGAGCCTTCACTCTTGAGTCTTGTGTAAGAACCCATGAAGGTCTTTTCATTTTTGCATAAATTGCACTTCCATTCCCATGTACCATCGGAACCCATCTGCTTCACTTTGGTAACATACTTCCATAGTGGATAATATTTTTGCTGCCTACTTGCAAAATTACAATAATACAAAATAAAAAACTCACCCAATTTAGGGGCACTTGAAACATAACTTTGAGAAGCCATGAATGATGCAAAATTAAGAAATGAAAAACTGTTAAATTGGCAACTAGGGCCAAACTCCATGTGGATCAGCTTATTTATGACAGCTGATATTTTTATTGGATCCCTCTCGTCGAGAGGTGTAGGATTGATCCAAAGATCATCCGATTCCGATAAGTATTTATAGAGATATGTATTTATTTTGTTTATATAATTATTACCAAGCCGACCAGCAACTTGAGTAGGCTCAGAAGCCCAATAGACGTGTCTATTCATCATCTACGTTCTAGTATAAATTGGTGAGGATTTGAAGTCATTTTAACACACATTCTTGGTGTGTTCTCCTCTCCACGTCTTGGGTTTTTGGAGAAGGAGGGACACCTAAAATATACATTTGCTGATGCCCTAGCCGCAGTAGCTGATGCCCTAGCCGCAGTAGCTGATGCCCTAGCCACAGTACAGTTGTGCCCTAGCCGCAGTGCAGATGATGCCCTAGCCGCAGGCTTATAAGAAGATCTAAATGCAGATAAGAGGAGACTTATGTGCAGCATGAATAAGCCCCTATACGCTGTCTCAAGAGGCTCAATCTGCAGATGAAAGGAGGGCTAATATAGACCCTAAATGAAGGCCTGAATCCGCTGTCTATTGACCCTATGCACAGCTCCTTATCCACAGTCAAAATCTGCCTTATCCGCAGTCAAAGAAGGAGGTTCCAGTCACCGAAAATGGAGGCCTCAAGCAGCTGTAAAACTGTGCCTTAAACCGCAGTCCAAACAAGGAGTTTAAGCTGCAGTGCAGGTGTGCCCTAATCCGCTGTCAAAGTAGGGCTAGTGCTGCCCTAGTCACAGTCCTAAAGGAGGTCATAATCAGCAGCAAATAAAGGAGGAAGGCTGTAGTTAAAGGAGACCTTATCACAGTATGAAAGGACCCTTAGACGCAGCAGGAAAGTGAATCTAAAACGCAGCAAGGTAACTATATTACAGCATGAAGGATCAATGATAATGTCACATTGCTGTAGGTGACAGCAAGGCTGTTTGAGCATGTTAGTATTGCTCCTAAGCTCGATTTAAAGGGAAGGAGAATCCGTTATAAAGAGGAGATTGAGGCTGCTATGTAAGGGCTGTTTGAATCACTGTTTGAAGGAACGTAGTTGCAGTCCAACTGTCCACTGCTGGGCTAGGCCGCAGGCCATAGCCAGCAGTTGGAGGCCTTTATCTAGTAGCTGCGTTCAGAAGGTAAGCAGCCCTATAAGGCAGCGTATCATTGGAGGATTGTATGAAAGCTAGCTGCAGTAATCAGGTGAACTGTGGGGCATGGTTAAGGTGTTGTGGCTCTCAGAGGGTGCCCTAACAAATGACCAGGTCTGCCATGCACCAGTCCTTATGAAAGGTACCAGATTAGCAGCCTTGACATGATCAGTGAAGCAGCAAAGGAAGGAGAGTCTCATGGAAGGAAAGCTTCAGTAATATGGGTAACTGACTGAGCTGTTCATCTGCTACATATCTTCAGTCCTTGGGATCAGATCTGCAACCTCATTGTGTCATCTTCAAGGTGAAGATCTCTGATGTCTGATCTCCTATTTGGCAAGTCAAGTATTGACTTAAAATCATTGTACTCTATCTCTCTCTCTCTGCTGAACTTTGAAGATAAAAGAAGATTTGATCAAAGGGTTTCCCCACACATTGTGGGGTTTGTCCCTGGCTTGCGCCATATCTTGTGTCCTCTTGTCTTGGCTTGTCTTCTGCGTTTTATATTTATGTTCTATCTGCAGTTTATCATAATGCTGATGTGATTGCCAATTGTGAAAATTTAAATAAATTGCTCTAGCATAGAACATACCAAAAATTAACAAAAACTCACCCAACTAGTTGTTGCCCATGCCCTTCCTCTAGTTGCCCCTGCTCCAAAACACATATAAACTCCTTGCTACTGGTATAGGAAACTCTTCTTGCAAAACAATGTGTGAGAAATGAGTGAATGAAGTGCCTTTTTAAACAAAAGAAGAGGCTCATAGCGTTTCTAGAGAATTCTATTCTACTCATCTTCTAGAGAATTCCATTTGTAATTTTTTTTATTAAATTTAGCTAACAACCACATAAAATTTGGTTTATTAGTGTGTTTTGGTGTTAGATGGGGCCCACGCCCTCTTTCTATTCCTTGAGATGGCCCAAAAAGGCCCATTCCTTGAGATGGCCCAAAAAAAATATTTTTTGCTTTACGGCCGCCAAACTCAACCTGTTGCAATTGAAACGCCACGGGTTGTACCATCCAGCGTTCCGAAATCACGAAACGTGGCCATACAATCTGGCATTTCGAAATCACAAAACGTTGTACGGTACGACCGGCGGCATTTCAGCCCCATTTCAGCGTTTCGGGCCATCCCAATACCGATACGCCACTAATTTGGGCGTTTCCTGCAACATAGATTTGTTTCATCTTGGTGTTATGTTCCACAAGATTAATGCCATTGTGCTAAGTCAATTTATTTGGTATTTGCTTCATTGTCCCTTGTTGAACTAAACCCTTCCTCCAAGTATTTGAGAATTAAAGATAGGTTTTTCTTTCCCTTAATCATCCAAAAAATTGAGAACTTAAATCTCAAACCCTAGGTTCAGTTACAGTTTGTTTGGATTTAGAATCACTTCAAATAAACCCTAAAATTGTTTGTATCCTAGACTCCATATGACCTAGATTGAGAAGGCAGTAGTCTATCTCACTTATGGCAATCTTTTGAAATACAAAAATCATATTTTTTTTATATGATGAAATAAAATAAAATTACAGCATAATCTTATATTTTCAGCATTTAAAGTCTTTAAGTATTGAGGGGTTTTCATTGGGATTGATTGTGGGGAAAACTCCACAGTTAAGCGCGCTTGAGCCAGAAGCAATCTTGGATGGGTGACCTCCCGGGAAGTCCTGGTTACCAGGTGCAAGCCTGGGAAGTGATGATTGATGCAATGTGATTCATTTCACTAGTTTCAATCCCACTTCTTCACCCCTGTGAGCATAACCCGATGCAATGAGTGCTCAGTGGACTATTCAAAAATCATGAGAAATTAGTGAATACTTTACCTATTGTCATTTAACCGCGCACGCTGCCTCTCTGCTGCAAACTAGGTCTGCCGACTCTGCTCTGCGTGCCCCCTCTAGCTGTTGCGCATAGCAGCTCTTGAGCCCCTCGGCTCTCCAATGGACTCCAGCGGGGGTCCGCCTCCCCCCTCTTCCCCCAGAGGTTATGGCTTTCAAAACGATGATAGCAGCTTGCATTAAGAGAACCACTTCCGCCATGCAACAGAAATTTGTGAAGAAAATGGACAGCATACCCTCTGTTGCACTCCTGGAAGGAGAAACATGCAGCGCAGCTCTGAATCTTCGTTCACTAGCCTCTGGCCTTCACCAAAATCTGTTGAAGAGTGGGTTCAGAGAAACTGGATCCCCTTAACCAAAGAAGCCATAAAAAGCTACTTTGTGGGCATGGGCTACTTCATTTTCGTCTTCGAAAGTGCAGAGGGCAGAAGCTTAATCTTCAGGAACGGACCATATTTTATGGGTCCACAAGGATTATATTTGAACAAATGGTCACTCGATTTTGACCCTGCTCAAGATGTTCCATCAGTTGTTCCCGTCTGGGTGCATTTGCCCCATCTTCCCCTCCACTGCTGGAACCAAAAGTCTCTTCAGCTAATCGGCAACGCTCTAGGAAAATACATAGACCAAGCAGTCAAAAAAGATCAGTATTCGTGTGCCCGCATATGTGTCGAAGTCGATCTGGAGGAGGGACTGCCAGAAGCAATCAAGCTAACGGTCGCCAGATGGACGCATGTTCAAGAATTGGATTACGAACAGCTCCCTTTTAAATGTAGACACTGCCATGGTCACGGCCATTTCGCAAAACACTGCAAGAAAAAGGCAGAGGAACAAGCAAAGATTCACAATGGCAAGCAATGGACCCTAGTCCAGAAAGCATCGCAGCAAAAAAAAGGTAGGGGGAAAGTCACTCAAAAGGAGGCCCCCAACAGCTCCAAACCCACCGAAGAAAATGGTCCAAACCCAAATGATAAAGAAAGCAGTCAAACCCAACCCTCATAAATAATCCCAGAAAACGTAAACCAGGAAGGAACATCCAACTCCAACAAAGAAGACGAAGAAGCAGGCCACCCAGAGGCTTCCAAAGGCAGCCCCTCCAAGCCCTCATACGCAGAAGTCACAAGGAAAAAGCCAGCAAATAGCTCAGGATCATCGAAAGACGATATCTACGAGCGTCCATCAAAAAGAGCCGGAAGGAAATCCCATAAAGAAGCAAGGGAGGAGGGCGCTGAAAGACTTAAAACTCAAGGCAGCCAGCCCATGATAGAGATGTCGATTGGGAGAAATACCAGAACAAGGCCTCCTAAGGGAGGATCCCTGCCCCCATCTAGTAAATAATGCATCTTGTCTCTTGGAACTGTAGAGGTCTGGGGACGCACATGAAAATAGAAGCAGTCAAGGATCTACTAAAAATCAAACCACCAGATATTCTCATGCTCCAAGAGACAAAAATCGAAGGGCAAGCCCTCCTCGACATCAGTACAAGTGGAAGAAAAACGCAGGCAAAGCAATAAGCTCAAGGGGCCCTTCAGGGGGGCTGGTTACCCTATGGACAAAAGATCTCTTCCACCTGAACAACTCCTTCGAAACTCAACACTGGATCTTCACAGAATTAAAGCATTGTGCAAGTAAGTTGACTATCTCACTCTTCAATCTTTATGTTCCAGTTCTTTACTCTGAAAAAAGAGAATGTTGGAATTCCCTCCTAGCATTCTTAGAGCAGCATAACCCCAATAACATAATCCTTGCTAGAGATCTAAACATAGTTCTGAAGCCCAAAGAAAAGAGAGGGGGCAACAGCAGTAGAGACCATTTGCTTCCTTTTGTGGAAGATCTCATCCAGCAATGGGACCTCCTTGATTTTAGCCCAATAAGAGGTCTTTATACATGGACAAATAACAGGACAGGGGAGGAACACATATCTGCTCGTCTGGACAGATTCTTAGTTCAAAGCTCGCTGATGATGAACAACAAGATAATCAATACAAAAATCCTCCCCAAATTAACTTCAGACCATAAGCCCATTCAGCTGCTCTTGGAGGATGAAGAAGACTTGGGTCCTCTTCCTTTTCGCTTCAGCCCCCTCTGGATTGAAAGGGATGGTTTCATGGAAACAGTGAAAGAAGCTTGGGCCAAACCAATCTCAGGATCACCATGTTATGTTTGGGAGCAAAAGCTCAAGGCAGCAAAACAAGCCTTAAAAGAATGGATAAAAAACATGCTCCAAATCCAACCAGCGAAAGGAAAGAAATAGTGCAGACTTTGGAGGACATACAAGTTGAAATGGAACACAAGGATATCACCTTAGAGATGATAGGCAAAGAGGTAGAAGCCCAACGCTCTTCCCTCCGATCCTTTAGAATGGAAGAAGGTTGGGGATCGAAACACCTCTTTCTTTCATCGCCAATATAGAGCTAGACTCTCACGGAATCATATTTCGGAAATCATAATTGAAGAAGGGCAGATCTGCAAAGGGTTTGCACAAATAAAAGAGGCAGCAGAAAGTCACTTCAAAAAGCTTTTTGCTGCAGGGACACAAGGCAGCAAGGAAGACTCAGCGGAGCTCCTCTCAAACATCCCTTTCCTTGTCAGCTCAGAAGAAAACCATGCTCTCATCAAACCCTTCACGAAGGAAGAAATAATTAATGTTATTTGGTCTATGGAACCTGATAAGGCTCCTAGGCCCGACAAATTCACCATCCACTTCTACAAGATTTGTTGGGATACCATTAAATATGACCTCCAGAAAATGATAAGAGGGTTCCAAAAGAAAGCTAAGATAGGAGGAGGAACCAATTCCACCTACCTCGCACTAATTCCAAAAGAGGCCAACCCAGAAACCTTTGCCAGATTCAGACCCATATCTCTATGTAACGCCTCCTACAAAATTTTGGCCAAGCTGCTAGCAAACAAAATTAAACCATTACTCAAAAGGCTCATCTCCTCCTCCCAAGGAGGATTTGTTGAAGGTAGACACATCTTGGATAATGTCATCCAAGTGCAGGAGACAATTCACTCAAGTAAACAGCAAAAAGAAAAAGGAATGTTGATAAAACTAGACATGGTGAATGCTTTTGATAGGGTTAATCACACCTTCCTCATCAAAGTCTTACGCTCCTTTGGGTTCTCGAACCAGTTTGTGAATCTTATAAAAGCCTGTATTGACAATCCCTAGATTGCCCCCCTGGTTAATGGGCGCCCTACTGGCTTCTTTCATGCCCAGAGAGGCCTTAGGCAGGGCTGCCCCCTCTCTCCTTTTCTATACATTATGTTGGCTGAATCTCTGAGCAGAAAGCTCACTACTGAGAGAGACACTGGGTCACTACCTGGCCTCAGAATTTCCCATGGCATAGATCCCTTAAACCATGCCCTGTTTGCGGATGACTCTATTCTTCTCAGAGGAGCCTCTCTCAGAATTGCAATGGCGTTTGACTCAGTCCTCAAATGCTATTGCAGGGTAACAGGAGCCTTAGTAAGTGAAAGAAAGAGTGAAATTTATGGTTGGAATATGGAACAACAAGAGCTCATGAGCATATCTCAAATCCTGGGCTTTAAAGCCTATGCAAAATGGGACAAGATCAAATACTTGGGTTTGCCCATTACAAATGGAATTAACAAAAGGGATCTGTGGAGCGACATTATCAGCAAAATCAAAACAAAAATCTCATCTTGGGGAGGCTACTGGTTAACAAAAGGAGGAAAAGTATTTCTTAGTAAAACTTTGTTGTCTGCGTTGCCAATTTACCAAGTTGCTTTTCTTCTTGCTCCTAAAAATGTGATGGATCAAATATCTAAACTCCTGAGGGATTTTCTATGGCAAGGGGGGAAAGGGAATCAGGAAAAAATTCACCTGATCAACTGGGACACAGTCAAAAGAGACATCATAGAGGGCGGTTTACAGATTCGCGATCCTGCGATGGTTAACCTTGTGCTTGGTGGCAAAATCCTATGGAAATTGCATTGTGATCCACAGCACCCGGTCAGTCAATCACTCTTGCACAAGTACGCAGATGGTCCTGCGCTACAGAATCTGCAAGCCTGCATCTCAGTTAACTGCTCCCAAACCTGGAATTTATGCCGAAAAAAGTCTACACTTCTTCAGAGAGAAGGTGTATCACGTGCCCGGAAATGGAAAGAAAACCTCTCTGTGGGACGATCGCATTATGGATCGTGCTCCGCTATCTGAGTCTGAAGACATCGCAGATATAAAGGAGTGGCTCCAACGCACTGGCATCAATAGCGTCTACGATCTTTCTAGGTGGGACAGCAAAGGCAATTGGTGCTGTTGGGACTTCCACGGCGTCCCTGTTAGACTCTTGCAGCAACAAAATCGGCTCATCGAATTGCTTGAAGAGGCAGCACCAGTTCATCGAAGCATGAAGGACACATGGGGATGGGGACACTCAGGAAGGTATACCACAGCTGCTGGTTACAACGCCTTCACCCAACAAAAATCAACAATCATCCGCCCAGTTTCTGGAAAAAAGTATGGGATCCTGGAGGTCTTCCCAAAGTCAATTTTTTTTCTGGATTTTGGTGCATAACAGAGTCCTAACAGGAGAAAATCTAGCCAAGAGAAGCTACGCAGGACCGCATAGATGTGCCCTCTGCAGAAGCAATACTGAAACAACTAAACACCTCTTTATTGACTGCTATTTTGCTAAAGAAGTATGGGGCTACATTCTCCATGAACTCCAGATTGCCCCCCCGGGCCATGATTTTGTAGCAGAGTTATTTGCCTCATGGAGCCACCTATATCCCCACAATATTCCCACTAAATCTCTATGGAATAGAATTTGGATCGCCATCCCCAAATACGTATGTTGGCAAATTTGGTTGACCCGGAATGAATAGATTTTCAAAGAAATCTCTTATACTCCCTTGAAAGTAGCAACCAAAGAAAAATCCCTCCTTTTAGAAGCAGTCCAGCAATCTTACTTTAAAGAAGACCTCACTCTCCTTCCTGAAGAAAAGAGATGGTTGGATTCTCTTTCCCCTTTGCCTCGAAAGCTCCCCCTGGTCCCCCCCATTGCAAACCCTGAATGGCGAAAAAGAGATTCTGACATCACTTTCCAAGATTGGTGGAGGCAACAACATCTAACCTCGATTTTCTTTGATGGGGCTTCCAAAGGGAACCCCGATGTTGCTGGAGCAGGGGGTATTATGTACTCTCTGGATGGCTCAAGAAGGGATTGCTTTTGCTGGGGTATTGGGCAAAAAACCAACAATCAAGCAGAGATTCTAGCTCTCCTCAAAGCATGCCAAATTGCAAGGGAAAGAGGCATCAAAGACTTTCAAGCATTTGGAGACTCATAAATACTAATCAAAAAACTCAACATGGAGGAACTGTTCAATAATGCAAGCCTCAACAAAATTCTCAGCGCATTAAAGAGAACCCTCCTTGAATTCGACACCTACAAATTCTACCACATTCTAAGGAATTCGAACAGTGAAGCAGACCTCATGGCAAATAAAGGGTGCGCTCTTCAGAAGGGACAGCTCAACATTAATGACGAGATATCATACCAATCTTGCTTCTCTTGACAGAATTGTAATCCATCCTAGCATAAGAAAGAGGATAAGGAGAACTGTACTCTTGGTTGTTTAGGCTTTGGCCCAACCATCTACCTTCAAATAAATAAAAAACATACCCGTTTCAGTTAAAAAAATAAAAATCATGAAAAATTAGTCAATTACGACTACCTCTCATGGAAATGGTCATAGATGAATGACTTACTTAACGCAATTGAATCCAAAAAAATGATTTCTAACTTAAATTCTTGTTGTTATATGCCCTAGGGTTAGGCATTGTTTTAAAGTACATTAGAGAAGCAAAATTTAAGTTTTTCGTGCATTTTTCAACCACTTTCTAGAGCCGACGTCAAGGTTTTATTTGTTGTTATAAACCTTATTAACCATCAAAATTTATTGTAACTTTGTCCTTAGTTTACTCTTTAATTTAGCCTTCATTTAGAGCTTGCACAATTTTAACGGCTGAATTTTTTGTTGTTATAAACTATTGTTTTGTTGCAATTTGTAGGTCTAAAACCCTGGTTTATAGCATCCTTGAGTATTTTCATTATTTGGTGTGTTTGGGAAACCTATTTGAGACTCTTTACGTCAACCATAACCTTTATAAAGACCCATCACTCCCTTGAACCCAAATCTTAAATTTACTACTCTATCCACCTCAAACCCTAATTTGCTATACCTACATTAGGTGGATTTACATAGTAGGATCCTTAGGGGGCATTTAGCTTAAGATCCTTGGGTTGCCTGATCCCTAAGCCCTACCAAGGAAGCTTCCATTGTGTTGAATTGTATCCTTCACTAAAGAGGGGAGTAGTTGCTGAGATGATAGTGGTAAGACTCCCATTTGTTGCACATTGTCTAAATCACTTAGTGAGGATTTGACTAGGTGTTGGATTTTGTTGTAACAAGGTCAGCCCATACCCCCGCCTCCCTTGTGTTGAATTGTATCCTTCACTAAAGAGGGGTGTAGTGCTGAGATGATAGTGGTAAGACTCCCATTTGTTGCACATTGTCTAAGTCGCTTAGTGACGATTTGCACTGGGTGTCGGATTTTGTTGTAACAAAGCAAGCCCATACCCCCTTGTTAAATGTAGCATTGTAGCTCCTACTCCCTTTATACAGCCTCCTAGCTTGAGTGTGAAAGAAACACAACTCTAAAGTTTTGGGCAATAGAAGAGGGACATAGAGGTGCAATCATTAGGGCTAGTACAGTAAGGGAATGCAATTACCCTTTTTGGAGGTTCAAAACTTCACAGCCTAGACCTAGAAAGACGCCTCCAGAATGACAAAAGGAATTGAACCAAACAAACGTGAGATTGATTTCTCATTTAAGGAAAACATGGAGAATATCACTCAGAATGTTGGAAACTGCCAGCATGAAGAAGGAATGTTCATGCTTACACCCATGCTCAAGTGTTATGCAAAAGATAGGTGGGTCCAGGTACAAGTTCCAAGCAGCTTTGGCACAAGAGAATTCCCCAACTCATGGCCTCTTAGCCGAAAAGTGACTTCTTTATTGTGGCAAGAGGTTTCTGTCCATTGAAGATCAAAAATAGAGTAGTTACTGCTTGATCGTGTTGATCAGAAGCACTCAGTTAAAAAAAATCGAAGGAAGCTATAATGTATCTATTGACAAATTCTCAAAAACATATGTATTAATATATTGACATTAAGAAACCAAGTTCATGTGTCTTCCTCTTTGAAGATTCAAGATAAAAACAAGATATAGAAAAGGTCAGGGTTGAAGAAAGGAAAAATTGAACCCCACAAGCTAGGGGTCTTAACTCAAACTTCCATCTGCTGTACACCCACATAAAGGAACAGTCAGAAAATTGGGAAAATCATTTTGATAAGTTCCTTATCTATAATGATGTTAAAAATATTTATTGGAGGGGACCAACTAGAGGGAATGCTTATCTGTTTTACAGGACCTCTACAAAATAGGATATGAGAATCAAGTTCTCTAACAACAATCTCAGAGAGAGAGAGTTTTCATCAGACAGAAGTAGCTATACAATCTGAAGATTAAGATAGATGGAAATCCTGTCAAGCATGCTGAGCTACTGTGCTAAGTATCATAAAACTGTGCATTTTTAATGATAAAAAGTAAGAATAAAATAAACCATGACCACACAGAAGATGAAACCTTTGAATAAAGTGCAATGTAATTCAAGGTAACCAATACATAGAAAATTGATTTGACATCTTCTGAAAAATATGACAATTCCTAACTTTATCTTCTGTATTCAATATTCAATGCAGGTTATTAAAATCCAGCTTGTAATTACCTCGGTAAAGTCCTGATTAGACACTGCATCGATGGATACATCCTCCTTTTTTGTCAAATTCAAGATTTCAAGAATAATATCTGTTATCTTTCTCCCTGTATTATAAGCATCCACAACCTTCTTTGTACCTATAAAATGTATTAAATAAATTAGACATGTTATACAATATCAAGAAGTGAAATCCAACTGCTAGCTAAGCTCAACATAACAGATGAATAACTGCAAAAATTTACAGGAATTTAACCAAAAATGTTCACATTACCGACAACTTGAACAAGCCGGTAATACACCTCTTGCCGATTCCCTCCATATATTCTTATCCGCACGAAAGAACCAACAATTTTGGCATTGAAGCTCGTAAGATCTTCCAGCAAATCTTCAATTAAAGTACGCCGCATGTAAATTAACCCAATATTATGTACATTTATTGCAGCAAAATCATTTGGATTAGATCTTGGTACTTTATCATCCATCTTTTTGCGTGACTTGCGCCTTTTATCAGTCACACTCTTGCCAACTTTCTCCCTACTGTCATCAAGTTCAATATTGTAATCATTATCAGTTGGAGACCCTTGACTTAAATGTGTTGAGTTTCCTTCCACAAAGCATGACTGCTTTGAAGGAAGGTGTGACTCAAGAAGCTTTAACATCTCAAACTGTCCCACAGTAGGTTTTCCAAATAAGTTGCGCAATCTCTCATCACAAATAATCAGACTTCTCTTGCGAGGATCCTGAAGTCTATTCTCTTTTATATATGTTAGCAAGAGTTGCTGAACCTCAAAAAGAGAAATAGCCTTTTCAGCATCTTCTTTCAAATATCCAATAAACTCTAAAAGTTCCTTTGAAGCCCAACTGCTGAACTCTCTAGTCGAAGATATTTCTTTCCTCCTTGTCTCTTGCTCCAATCCTATATTATGCTGCTCCCCAGGCACAAACTTTCTAGACCTTCTCCTTCTCTTCCTTCCAATGTTATACTGCTCCTCAACAAACTGATTCATTTCACTGTCCGAACTAGAGACTGATGCATCAATTCCATCAAATGTCTCATCTGATTCTGCATCTTCAGCAAAATCAGCATCCTTGAAAGGATGTGTAGCCTTCAGAATCTCTTCTAATGTCAAGGATAGTTTTTCCTTTAGCTCAATCCAGTAATCTTTGAACAAATACTCCCATGTCTCCTTGTCACCAAAATCTACTTTCACCTGATGAGCACATACACCATGCTGATGTTACAAGCTGTCAAAAATAATGGGAGCTAACAAACAGAAAAGACATTTCATTAATCTATATGATGTCTAACAAAACACTATGTTCATTACAAAACATGTAGTGGCAGGCATTTCATCCATGACCCGCTTGGTATGTTAAACACGCCCAATCTGAAGCTATTTCTAAATCCCAAAAGTTAAAAATTAACTTTCAAAAATATCCTTCCTATTATTTGTTTATAATTACTGGGAAACCAGCAACAGATGGCTGTAATTAACAAACAGTTCAAATTTTGGTGTACCAGTTTCCGATATGCAGAATCATGTTCCTGGAATAGGTAAAAACCAGTAACAGATAGCTGTGTATTCAGAAACAGCTAAAAATGCACAGCTATCGTGATTTCTGGAAACATCTACAAAACAGTCACCCACATCCTCAACTAATACACAACAATAAGGATAAACATACAACTCTAATATCAAATTCTTAGCCCCAACTCAAGGGTGGCAATCTCTTCAGTGGGACCATTGTCTTCAATGTAATAGGCAATTTTATGGTTCATAAACTCTTTCAAGATTCACGCAATTAGCTTAAAATTGGGTTACAGCATCATTCACTATCAACCTCAAAATATTAATGATGTAATATGCTCATTTTGGGAGTGGCCTACTCAGTTATAACTTAAAATGTAGAAGTAGAGATAAGATGATATATGGTAGACAGTTTAGGGAGAAGACTAGTCTAATGTAGCATGAGCTATACTTTGGCCAATTTTGAAACAAATTTTGTACTATAAAGGTGTGTTCCTATGCAATACAAAAATCATCAGAGTTTAGTGCAAAATCTCCCATGTTTTCATGTCCATGTGGCTTAGAAAAACAACTTGTTGTCAGCGCAATAACATTATAACAGTGACCATAAGCCTCTGAGATGATTACAGATTGAAGTGGAAAGCACCAAATCTGGAAAAAGGGAGACATCAGTTTAAAAATAGAATGATGCCCAATTGAAGAAACTGACTCTGCTCAGTTCAGTCTTCTCTCGATCCTGACACTTCTGCACATAAAAGAGAGCCAAAAAGTCTACTGTTTAACTCAAAACAGCCCCCTATTAGAGAGAGATGGCTGCTATTTATAACCTCCAACATGCCAAGAGAGCAAAGAAGTCTATTGTTTAACTCAAGGTCATTCGCTAGTTGAGAGAGATAGCTGCCATTTACGACACTCAACATGCCACTGCCTGCAATAAACGTTCCTGCTTGGAGAATAGAACATTGTAAATGCAATTCAATGGCACTCAAGTGGAAATCGGAGTGGTGAGAAGAGGATAGAAAAATCCTTAGCCTTTTTCAATTTATTAAAGGAAGACTATCCAGAAGTTTAACCTGAATTTGAATAAAGTCCAGACTCATATCTAAAGTTAAAAGGTGTTCAAACCGGGTCACTTAATATTTCAGTAGAAGATTCTTATATTAAAGGTTAGTAGGCAATTTCTGGAGGAGATTTTTCTCTGTTCTTTTCAAAATACATTTTGCAATTGTTGCAAGTAGGCAAAGGAATTTCTGTTGGACCATAGATCAGGTTAACGGCAAAAAATTAAGCCACCTAGAAATTTAAAATCAAAAAAATATTCTAGGGGTCAGATAACTGTCGGACATTATAAGCAAAAAAGAATTAAGACCCACAAGGCACAAAGGAAAGAAAAGACAAGCACTGAAAATCATTGGTATGTCAAGTTGCCAACATCAGATGAAGTTATCTTACACAGCTAAGATGCAAACAGATGAAGAGATTCATGGAACATATTGAACTCCTTGAACAACACTTCCAACCCAACCAGGGTCCTCTACTTGAGAAATCACTTGTACAGTTTGACAATGAACGAGGGTAAACCAATCACACCTAAGCAGAATAAGGGGCTGGTTTTGAAAAGAGGACCTTGTTTCATGCAACACAGATTGCAGTTAAAAAAAAAGGCATGCAAATAACTGTATTGAAGTACAGAAGGGTTGCACAGTGATGAAGGAGGTAACGAGTATAAATTTTAAAATCATTGTTACTTCCCAAAAGAACAAGATTGCATTGGGAGTTGCATGGCAGGTAGATTCAGGTACCACCAGTCATAGTGGTTTGTAACTTTGTCACATAAGATGACAATAAAAATCAGGAGTAAATGTTACATCGGGAGTTGACATTATACATGGTCAAAGGTCAAGGAAAGGCACCTATAAAAATACCGGACAGGAAAATTAAGAAGGTGCATTCTGTGCCATATATAGCAATACTGGCAAATAATTTGCTTTGTGTGAGTCCGATCACAAAACAACACTTCAAAGTGAAGTTTGTTCAAGGAGGGTGGCTCATAAAGGATAAACAATAACCATTTCAAAGCAGTGCCTCTAGGTGCAGAAGAAGGTGGCTTGTACAAGATTTCAACTGTGCTATCAGGTTCCCAAACCTTACGGTTAAAAAAATTGCAAAAAGTCACCTTTGGCATCAGAACTACGGCAATCTTAACCACCAAAACCTGATAGTTTTGAAAAGGTTGAACGTGGTCCACAGTTTGCTGCTTGTTCAACGGGAAAAGAGGAGTGTGAAGCTTTTTGTATTAGGCAAGCAGCATGCAAAACAAGGTCAAAAAAGGCACATGGAGAGCAAACAAGCAGTTCGAAATAGTGCACATAGATCTCTGTGGTCCTATGAGAACAGCATCCTGGGCAAGTGGCAAAATAGTAGGAGATCTGTTGATTTCTCTAGGAAACTCTGTTTGTACTTTCTCAAGAACAAGTCAGAGGCACTACAAGTATTCAAAAACTCAGTCATACAGTGGAAAAGCATAGCGGAAATACGATCAAAGTTCTCAACAGCGAGAATGAAGGGGGGGGGCTAGAGATCTAAAAGCTTTTACAAGTTCTGAAAAACTCATGGCATCTGCAAACAATTAACTTGCTCTTATATTCACTAAAATGGTGTTGCACAGAAGAAGAAAGGAACAAATCTTGGATGGCATGAAGCATGCTTACGCTTAAAAACTGACATATGAGTTCTTGGTTGAAGTAGTGCATACAGCAGTGTATCTACTAAACACGTCCAACAAAAGCAATCAAAAAAGCACACATGGATATGCATCAGATGGAAAAGGAATAGATGAGTCATCTCAAAGCCATGTTCCAAAAGAAAAGAGAACATCAATCTGATGTTCATGTTTCAAAAGCAAGAGAACATGAGATGGACGATAAGGAAAGATGTATACCTCCTTAGGTTGCAGTGAAGAGTCTGAGGCATGTTAGCTAGTCTAAGGCACGTTAGCTCTTCGATTGGGATAAGAAAGATGTAGTTTTCAGCAGCGACATGGCATCTGACAAAAATCATGGCCAGGGATATCAAATATGAAGATCATATTTGATGACAAGTTCTTATTTGTCCTTCATGTAGAAACTGAAGATAACAACCAATTTAGTTCCCACTCATGGAGTGGTAGGGATGTACCATATATTAAACAGGAAGACTATTACAAGCAGAAAGCAAAAACTTTCCTTGCATCTATTTTGTAAAGGCCTTGGAACTCCCTTGAGATTCCGCCACACATGATACAATTGACCACATTTTGGTCATCCATGGGGATTAATATAATTTTCAGTCTTTCTTCCTTCTTCTTTCCGGGGTTGGTAGACAACCCCTTTGAATATGCAACAGTTAGCCTGATGGCTTTTATGTTTTGAACATTTGAACAATGCCTCATACCATTTTAAGTGAGTGTCTTCATTGAATGTTTTGACTCGTGTAACACGCAACGCCACATACTGGGAAAATTTGAGGTCATGCTACTAACATTTAATATTTGACAAGAACTGTATATATATTGGATATTAAGGCTGAATACATGCAAGTAGCATCAATCAATGTGTGAATGATGAGCTTTAAAAAACTTCACTGGCAGATGGTTTGATAAGATAAATCAAAGAAACGTTCTAACAGCACGGATGAAAGTTGCATACCCCATCTGAATTAACTTCTTTGTTTTCCTCTATCATGAGAACAAGTGGCATGCAGTTTTCACAAAAGCCCCTGTTTTTTCTGACACGAAGGAACTCGGAATCTTTGACGCAGACTTCACAAACTGAAAATGTACAAGTGTGGCACAGGAACTTCGCCGGTTTTTCGCATACAGTACATAAATGCCAGCCTGAGATTCATCCATCATATAATAAGAACCTAATGTGTATATATAAAGATATTAACACTTAAAGGCTTCTATAAAACAAACAATACATCCTTGTGGGAAGAAGAATAAATTACCTAGGATAATGTTCTATTATGTCAACCTACCTAGTTCTAGCATAAATGTAATTAATATAAGTCAATATACTGTCTACCCTTCATGTTATTGAAAGTCGAGGAATGAAAAATAGTCCCTTCAAAGCCAGTAGATACATCTATCTTCATATTAATATTATGTTCTAAAACATGGACTCAACTTTAATCCCAGTAGCAAACCACTTCACATGAAGATTGAAACCCCTGTAACATTCACATTCACCTTATATGCAAAAGTTGTTGAACATTAGAATGCGTGTTCAAGTGCGACATTCATTCTATTAATCCATGCAGGAGTAACAATTAAAAAAGATCAACTGAGCAAAGTTGCAGTGTTTGCGTTCCTTTTAGCATTTGATTAGCTAAAAGTCACCTGGAAATTAACTCGTAAGAACCAGAGCCAGTTGTTTGTTTTGAAAAACATTAACAATAAGCAAACTGAAAATGAGTAGGTGGGGGAGAAACTAGAATCGTGCAATTTCTCGGACCTGAATATTACAATATAATATTGTCCTTTTCGTTTTTAATTTCTCTGGGCGAACATGCAACGAATGTTCGGTTTCACAGATAGTTCGTCGCTGGCAGTTCCCTGCCGATATTACAGTTTCACATCCCACGGAAAGTTGTAGTCTTTGAAACAGAACACACAGCCCTAAAGCCCGAACTGGGTGCGACAAAGACATAAAACCTGGTGCTTCTGCCTATGTCTTACTGTGTCTAGTTCAACGGATAGGTGGAGATGAGTATCTAAACGACATGCATGAATGGCCCATTGCTACCAATTAAAACCCTCGAAGACACCCACTGGCATTTCCTTCCTGAACCTCACACTTCTCCCACCAAAATGAAACCCCCGCAGTATTCACACTGCTCAGAAAGAACCTAACTTGGTTAGCCCGCACCCCCACCCCCCCTCCCCCCCTTAAAACCCTTGATAGGAAAAGCCCGAGATAGAAAGAGAGAAACAAATAATAGCATTGCATACCACAGGTCCAGGGGCCCTTTGTTTGAAAGAAAGCCTGGTCTCGTCCAACACAGGTTGGGTGGTAAGCCTTGGTACATGACCTGCACAGAAGCATAATTCCATCAATAATTAAGTGCCCGTTTACGAATTAAGATTAGTTCATAAAGGGTTTCACGCACATTCTCGTAATATTAGGATAGAACCCCTACAATTAACATACAGACGTAGAGCGGGAGAGAAAAAAATAAATACTTGCGATCGCATAGAACTAAATCTCCTCCGTCATAGCAAATAAAGCAAACATCTTCGCCTTCCTCCGTTTTTTGCTCCGCTTTCTTTCGGAGTCGAGATGAAGACGGGGAGAGCGAAGAGGAGGGGGAGGAGGAGGAAGATTGAATTTGTAACGGAGCCTGCATTTGGGATTTGGGTTTTCTGCCTCGTTTTTTCTTGCCTTGATTGTTCTCTGCAGGGGGCCTCTTGTCTGGTTGTTCTTGTATTGCCTCTTCTTCTACTTCTTGGTGTTTGTCGGGGCGAATTGCAGAGAGGAAGTGGGTGTCCTCGTGCCTCTCGGAGGCCTCGAAGAGTTCCAATTCCCTCTGCAACTCAGTCATCTTGTCGATTCCGCATTCATTTCTGCGAACACCATCGGTTGCAGTTTCCATTGGAAAATTAACAAGAAATGAGAATTGCAGACTATTCTTCTCCTACTACTTGATGGAACTCAACCCAGCTCTACATGACAACGTTGTAGCATGGAAATGTCGATAATTTATCTACAAAAACACCATCTTTCCTCATTCTCACTGGACGACCAGCTTTTACATTTGCAGATGGATACAGGGCTGCCTTGCTTTGTTTAGTGTGGGTTTTCACTCGGTCACATGCAGTTCTTAAATGCGAACACCTTTCCATTGAGGTTGCAAAATAATTATTATAGTTTCATGAATCGGTAATGGGGGAATTGTGAGGCTGCCGAATTCATGACGAATCGGGGTGGAATTTCACACGCTTGAGGTTTTGGGGCGTCCAAATGCGCTCCTTACCCTTCAAATTTGGAGGGCTATTCCAACTTCTTTTCTTCCAATAAGAAAAAACAACTTTTCCAACTGAGAAACAATGTATTCAAACAAGTTTATAATGCCATTTGGATTCATATGAGCACCCAGCCGGCTCATACTTTTGAAATTATTACAATGGTCCATAGCGTTGAGCTTTAAAAGTATTATAATGGTCAAAGCGTTGAGCATTTCAAAGCAAGCTATGGTATCTCTTATTTTTGCATATGCCAAAGTTGGTCATACATAACGTTGAGGAGGAGGAAAGGTTGTAGAGAACAAGTCGGTCATACATAACGTTGAAATGGAAATGTGGTCTTTTTTTGGTAGAGAAACCTACATTCTTTGTAAATTTGGTATTTCCAAAGTGTAATGTTTCTTTGTAAATTTGGTATTTCCAAAGTGTAATGTTTCTTTGTAAATTTGGTATTTTGTAATGTTGTTTTAGTGAGTTAGAATGAGTTCCATTTAAGTTAAAGAGTAAATGGAAAATGGTAATATGTTTTTTTTATTGTGATTTTCATTTATTTTTAATTTTAATTAATTATATTATATTATAGGAATCAATACACATGGATCTTAATTATATTATAAAAAATGATACAAATATATACTTATAAACGAATTAGTTAGAATATTAAGTGGTAAAGAGAATTAGAATTATACGAAAATGTAAAATGGGTAGACAAACATTTTCTCTTTATTATTTATTTCAACAAACATATTGAAGAGCAATGGCGATAGTAATATATAAATTAAAACAAGTAAAGAAGAAATTATTTATAAAAAAAAAAAAAAAACAATTAAGACAAAAAAACCTCAGATAGTAAACCCAAATTTCAATCAAAAGAGTTTAAATTTAGATATCATTGTCCCAACTTCTAGCCTATTTCAAGAAATTACAAGAGAAATGTGTAGGTGTAATGTAAGATTCTAAGTCAACATTTTTTTAAATGTCCTTAAAAATATATTAAAAATGTGTCGCATTCATATGTTTTAATTAATATTCAAATTAAAGCATTTATAAATATAAAATGTAAACCAACTTTAAATTTCCACATTATCTATTTAAAGAAAATTTAACTAACACAAATTAATACACTGGATATATATAAAGTAGAAAACCATGGGAAAAACTAATAGATTAAATAAATATAAAGTACAAAACCATTGGCTATAACTAAATCAATGGTTTAGTAAATTATAAACTCAAATGATATTTACATATAATATTTAATTTTATAGAAATTAAAAATAAAATAAAAAAGAACACAATTTAATTATATTTTTAAAATCAAATAAAATTAATAAAAATTAACCAATATCAATGTAGGATAGTTAAATTTCACCATCAAAATTTAACATAATAATAAATTATTATTATAAAAATTATGTGCAAGGTCCATTAAAATAATTAATATAAAATATAATTCTATATATATTAATGATTTAATAAATGTGAATACAAATACATCGAATATGAGAGGCCCATTAAACACTTTAACAATAATTATAGATAAATAATTTATATGAAAATGTACATCTCAATTTATGTGTCAAATCCAAAAATTATAAAGAAATTAAGAAAAAAATGATATTCCCTTGATATTAATCTTCCTTTCTCCTTTTTTATTATGTTGAGGATTATTGGTATTACTAATTTATACATTATCTACGGGTATTACTAATTTATACATTATCTATCTTGATTTCATTTTCACTGTCTTTTATTTAACCTATAATAGGTTGGCCCTCTCTTCTATTTTATTTATTTATTATTTAATTTATTAAATTGTCTTTCATTAATTAATTGTTTCTCTTCTTTCAAAATTAAGCTTATTTTCCTAGTGGTTCGAACTAGCAAATTAGTTTTGATGTGATTACTACCAAAAAAAATCTTTAATCATAAATGAATTAAATATTAAACACTATAATTTATAAATGGATTGATAATTAGAAGTTATGAAAAATTTTATTAAGGTTATGAATGACTTTGGGTAGTCTAATTAATAGTTTATATTCAAAATTCAGTGCAAATTTTTAAAAACCGTATGTTTAAGTTACTTAATTTGCAAATATCAAATGTCTCAAGGTTTTGAAGTGCAAAATCTATTTATGCATTCAAAAGTGTATTTTAAAGAATAGGAAATCACAATCTTGCTAAAAATTATATTGATTTCAACTAGAAAGTCATTTTGTATTATGTCAAACTAAGTTTAAACTAATAATTATTTTTTATCAATTCACAATTTAAATTTCAACAATCAAAAAATATTAATTTTAAAAATAATAAACAAATATTTATTATATTTTGTTTTCAAGAATTCCAACATTAATTACTATTAATATATTATAATTTATATTAATTTATAAAAATAATATTTAGTAAACAAAACAATAATACTTAAGTATATTTGAGACATGAAATAGAAACTATAAATTATATTATTTTTAAAATCGGTCTAGATTCATCTTTAGATATGAATCTACAAGTGTTGAGAGAGATCAAATCTCTTGAAATACAAACATCTTTTAATGTGAAAAGAGATTTGATCTCTCTCAAATCTCTTGAAATACAAACATCTTTTAATGTGAAAAGAGATTTGATCTCTCTCAGGTGTTTGTTGGGTCAAAAAGTGCTCTACAACTCATTATAGATGAGATGTGTAAGTGTAATGTAAGATTGCATTTAAATCTTTTTTAAGAGGAAAATATATTAAAGAAAAACAAAAATGTTAATTCCACCTAATAATGATCTATCTGGCTCATCTTAATTTATAAAAACAAAAAACAAAAATTAATAAATTGGATAAATATAAAGTACACAAATATGGGGTATAACAAAATTATGGGCAAAAACTAATAGATTAAATAAATATAAAGTACACAACTATCGGTTATAACCAAACCATGGGCCATAACACCTTTCTCAAAAACTACTTTAACACAATCAAATCCAGTATGTTATAGAATCAAGTGAATAGTTTAGTAAGTTATAGACTCAAGTGATATTTATATGTGAAAAATTTTGTGGTGAAATCTTGATTTGTGTTGTTTTACTGCATATATGGATTCAACATCCTCAAAAACCCCTAGGCTCGCGTGTCAAACTTGTGATTTCAATGAATGTGTCAAATTTGTGATTTCAATGAATGTGTCAAATTTGTGATTTCAATAAATGAAATCTTGATTTGTGTTGTTTTATTCCATATATGGGTTCAAGGCCCTCAAAAACCCCTCTTCGTGTCAAACTTGTGATTTCAATGAATCTATGTCAAATTTGTGATTTCAATGAATGAAATCTTGATTTTGTGTTGTTTTATTCCATATATGGATTCAAGGCCCTCAAAAACCCCTATTCGTGTCAAACTTCTGTTTGCAATGAATCTGTGTCAAATTTGTGATTTCAATAAATGAAATCTTGATTTGTGTTGTTTTATTCCATATATGGATGCAAGGCCCTCAAAAACCCCTCAGCGCATCAAACTTGTGATTTCAATGAATGTAACAAATTTGTGATTCAATAAATGAAATCTTGATTTGTGTTGTTTTATTCCATATATGGATTCAAGGCCCTCAAAAACCCCTCGTGGTGTCAAACTTGTGATTTCAATAAACGAAATCTTGATTTGTGTTGTTTTATTCCATATATGGATTCAAGGCCCTCAAAAACCCCTCCTCGTGTCAAACTTCTATTTGCAATGAATCCGTGTCAAATTTGTGATTTCAATGAATGAAATCTTGATTTGTGTTGTTTCACTGCATATATGGATTCAACACCCTCAAAAACTCCTCAAGGTGTCAAACTTGTGATTTCAATGAATTTGTGTCAAACTTGTGATTTCAATAAATTCTTGTCAGATTCTAGACATATTAGATTGAAAATAAACTGGAAATTTTTCAAAAAAAAATCACTTATAGACAACGCCTATTTAATTTTAATAGAAATTAAAAATTTCGTGATTTAATAATTTTTTTTAAAATCAGTTAAAATTAATATAAAAAAATTAACTAATATCAAGCTGGGTAGTTAAATTTGACCATCAAAATTTAACATAGTAATAAATTTATTATACAAATTACGTATGTGGTCCATTAAAACAAAAACACAAATATATATATATATATTATAAATGCGAATACAAATCAATGTATATGAGAGACTCATTAATCACTTTAATGATAATTATATTAAATAATATATATGAAAATGTTTATAAGTGAAATTCAAAACTTATATTATTATCCAATTTTAAGGTCACAGCGAAGCCATACACCAAATTGGTGTGTGAGACCCCCTTAAAACAATATCTATATTATATATATATATATATCCAATTTTAAGGTCATAGCCAAGCCAGACACCAAATTAGTGTGTGAGACTCCCTTGTTTGTGGGACTAACTGCTAAGTCTACGAAGGCATACATACTCTACCTCCTCTGGCTTTGAACATGTGACCTCTTAGGAGGAAACACTTGGTGTTAACCATTAGGTCCACTCAAGATGTATAATTTGCATAAAATAAATAAATAAACCAAGAATTAAATACTATATTTTGCATATCTACAAAATGTAATTTTTGTACTCTTAATAAAAATTAGGGTTTTTTTCTCAAAAAAAAATTGTAATTTATAAATGGATTGATAATTAAAGATAATGAAATTTTTTATCAAGATTATGAATTAAGTTTGGGTAGAGCATTTTTTTGGTCTTTTTTATTCAAAATCAAGTTCAAGCTTTTAAAAATCATATGTTTAAGTTGTTTAATTTGCAAAGATTAAAAATATATATTTTAAAGAACAAGAAATACATTAAAAATCATTTAGTTTATTAGTTAGAATACACCAAATTAAATTTAAGATAATAATTAATTTTTATTAATTCACAAATTTAAATTTCAACAATAAAAAAATTAAAATTTTAAAAAGTAATGAATAAATATTTATTATTTATTTTTCAAAATTTTCACCATAAATTACTGTTAATATATTATAATTTCTATTAATTTATAAAAGTAATATTTAGTAAACAAAACACTAAAGTATATTTGAGATATGAAATAAAAACTATAAATTATATTACTTTTAAAATTAGTGTAGATCCCTCTTAACTTCTCCCAATCCTCAAGAGGGATCAAAACTCTTGATATACAAACATTTTTTAAAGTGAAAAGAGAATTAAGAAAGACACCGATTTTTGTTAATTTACAAGTTTAAATTTCAACAATTAAAAATTAATCATTTAAAAAAAAAAAGTATTTACTATAATTTTTTTCCAAAGTTTTCTACATAAATTACTATTATATATTATAATTCATATTAATTTATACAAATAATATTTAGCAAACAAAATACTAAGACTTAAGTGTATTTTAGACATGAAATATAAACTATAATTTGTATTTCTTTTAAAACCAACCTAGATCCATCTAAATTCTATAACTTTGATCTACCAAGTGTCCATAGGGATCAAATCTCTTGAGATATGATCATCTTTTAAAGTGAAAAGAGATTTGATCCTTCTTAATAGATCCAAAATTAAGATAAATATAAATTAATATTAATTATGAATATATATATATATATATATATATATATATATATATAACTCTTTATGCTTACAAATATTTATTTTCTCCTTTTTTCATGTTAATTATATACTCTGCATTCCATGAAAATGTTTATAAAACCTTTTATCAACCCATATTAATTTTTTTGCCATAGGTATTTATTTATTGAATTGTGCTTTAAAGTCATGTCCTCACCACCAAACTTATACTAAACAAGGGAGGCTGTGAAGCAGCAAGTCCCTACTGCTGACTAAAGAGAAAACAGAAGCAATTGAAATAGAAGCAACCCTTTTTGACTCAAGAGAAAACAGAAGCAATCGAAACAGAAGCAGCCTTTTCCGCGGATTGACACATCAGCCTATTTGTTTCACGTAAGTGTTGTATAGACAGGCTTAGTTACACGTAAGCGCTGTATAGAGCTCTTGAACTAGTTGTCTGTGCTAATTTATTGGATTAGTTTGTGATTAATATAGAGAGATACTTATCTTACGAAATGAATAAGCTCGTGGTAGTATGGTGAATCAGTAGGTGTTGCACACATGACTAATAACACGACGAAGCTGATTTGGCTCGTGATAGTATGGTGAATCAGTAGGTGTTTCACATCCATAAACTATCGCTCATGATAAGAATTATGATGCAGTGACTAAATAAATCGTGTCCTATCACTAGCATGAATTAGTACTAACAAGCAGGTATATTATTATTGATGAGCTAATTAGCACCACTAGCATGTTTATAGTTAGACAATCAATTTCAATTGTTATTTTGGAAACTACATTTCATTGTTTAATGTCGCTGCTCTTTCTGAACCCCAATAAGACTCGTCAGTGCTGTTAATGATAATTGAGCAGGATACCTCTTCAAAATAGGTGCTTGAATCAGATTTCACCCATTTATTTTCCAATAATTACAGATAGAATAATACTAGTCAAAGAAATAAGTATAATTGGCGATATAAGTATTCATAATGAATAGTACCTAAAAAGTAATACATGCAGACCAAAGAAGGATGCTTCCAAAGACCATGATGGAGCCTAGTATAAAATTAGACTTAGAATTAAATGTCATTTGATGAGTTTTTACATCCGGTGATAAAACCCTAGGAGCAGGGCCATTGTATAATGTCATGACCATTGCGCCAGTGACACAAATAACTGTGCCCAGAACCTTTGCTTGTCCTCCCGAAGTTCTGATATTAACTTTCTCAAATCTAGCCAAAACAAAGTTGAATAAGCAGAATGTGCATTCGAAAGGTTAGGATTGATTTTCCATGTTTTCTCAAAGAGGATAATTAATTTCCTGGGCGAAATTTTAGAAATACCCAAATTTTTCTATACACTAATACTAATATATAAAAAAATTAGAAATCTAAATATTAAAAACAAAGGCAAAATTTTAACATATATCATCAAATATTTTACAACATGGTTTTTAAACTTTAAGATGAATTCTCCTTTCTCCATAATCAATAGATTCCAGATAGATAAAAAACAACAAGATTGTCATTTCCAGATAGGTAATACCTAATCCAAAAAAAATTCTAACATGACATGGTAAAATTGATATCCCAACTTCTACCTTAGGATTGTGGCGATTGCAAATGTGAAAACCAGTACTAGATTAAATGTTGTTGAACTAAACATAGAGGAAGTGTAGTACAATCCTGGAAGGACACAATTCTGAATGATCGCAATTCTGTAACATCACATTAATAAAATTGGCTTTATACAAGAATATTGCGACGTCAATTTCACAATATGACCTAGTAGATTATAACAAAGGTAGTATATGTAGACGATGCTTACCCACTTCCAAGCAAGAAAATTTGAAATACGACAGGCCATGTTAAAGGTGGGTGTTCCTTTCTGGAATGATGGATAAAAAGATTAAACCATGTCTATCTAGCCACTATCATATCTCAGATGGTGTTCACTGTCCTTCCAGTTGGAGAGTTCCCTGTTTATCTATTAAGCAATTGCTCAATAACATTGAAAAAATGAAATCTAGATCGAAACATAAAGATAATAATGAGTGCACTACCTCTCTAAAATGAAAGCGAAAGGAGCCATAATTAATGATCCAATACCCATTCTGTAGGTCACGAAAACAAAGTGATTCATTCCAGCTATTAAGGCGGCTCTCACGATGATATACGTCCCCGCTAATGTTACCTGATATAAAATCTGTGAAAGATGGGGTTTGAATTTCTCAATTCGCTGCTGGGAAACCATTATAATAATACCAATCGACCTAGCAGTGTCCCGGATGAGTAACTTTCTTAACCACTGAAGACTGGTATAGAAAGCCTTCTTATATTGACTGAAATTAAGGTTCCAGTACTGAAACGATTAGATTTTACCAAAACATAGTTCCAAGCAGTTAGTCGAATAAACTTTATAGAATGTACTTGATAGAATAATGGATGGCCCGTGACCCTTTAAATTGACACTTGCAATGCATGTGCCATGCTCGATCCACATGTAATACATGCGTGGAGACAAGTGGAGTACTGCATGTTTAAACATGTGTCATTTATTTCGTAAACCCTCGGCGCCTTTGCAAACATGAAAATAAATATTCTCTTAAAACGCAAACATAAAATGTCAACGAATTAATGTCAGCATTACTTACTTGAAACTTAAATTCTTGATATCATTGGACATTTAACCTAAGTTTCATAACATTTTGCCTCAATATGAGGCCAAATAAGACCTTCAAATTTCCTAGTCACTGAAATAACAGTGAGAAATTTTTTTATTCGTTGAAAAAAAATGTTTATAAAATATTAAATTAAAACTTTAGCTTAATAAGCTTTGCCTCTCACTTGGTTTATGTGCAAACGTTTGAAGCTCGACAAAATCGATTACAATAGTCCCTGCAGCCCCGGAGGGCAAGGACTAAAAAGGCAAAACTTTCTTTCAAACAAAGGGACCTCAGATTTGTGATACATTATTCTTTATTTCTTTGAGATATTACCTATTAAGAATTTGAAAAAAAAATTAGTTGAGAAAATATCTTACTAGACAATCTAAATGGGCAAGTATTTCAATTTATGAGGTGTGAATACTTTATATGAGAATTGGTAATTGATCTTTTCAAGAGCTTTAACTAATAACTAATAACTAATAGTGATGGGTTTTTCATATATGAATGGTGTTTGGACATTCCTCTCTAATGTATTCATCTCACCCATGAAATTAAACATAACAATACCTACTTAATGGCTTCAAGTTTTAAATTTTTATCATAACCTTAACCCTTTTAAACATCAAATGTGCAAGTATTTCAATTTGTGAGGAGTGAATACTTTATATGAGAATTGTTAATTGATCTTTTCAAGGGCTTTAACTAATAGTGATGGGTTTTTCATATATGCGTGGTGTTAATACATACTTTAATGGCTTCAAGTTTTAAATTTTTATCATAACCTTAACCCTTTTAAAACATCAAATGTACAAGTATTTCACTTTATGAGGAGTGAATATTTTATATGAGAATTGTTCAGTAAATAATTTATATGAAAATTGTTAATTGATCTTTTCAAGGGATTTAATTAATAGTGATGGGTTTTTTCATGCATGGGGTTTAGACATTTATCTATGATGTATGCATCTCACCCATGAAATTAAACATAACAATACATACTTAATGGCTTCAAGTTTTTGTCCGCATGGGGTAGCTCAAGTGGCAATGGCCGTGGAAATGAAGTCTCACCGAACGGAGATCTTGGGTTCGATTCTTGTGCTACCCTCCCTGGAAATGGGGTGAATAACGGACATGTAAAAACTCGAAAATGAGAAGGTCCCACCTAAGCTTACAAAAAAAAAAAATGGCTTCAAGTTTTAAATTTTTGTCATAACCTTAACCTTTTTAAACATCAAGGTGTCATGGGTGCTATGATATGTTTCAAATACTAAAATTTTAAGGGATATGAAAATGCTTTGTCAGTAAGTAATTGCCATAATGGTCCTTTTGTATATTCAACAAAATAAACATTAAAAATATATATAAATAATTTAAGTTGTAATATTTGAATTTTTTACATTGCATTATTCTTATTATATTTTTAAAGATTTTGTTTAAAGGACTGAAAATTTTCCTAATAATTAACGAAAAAGTTCTGAAATTTTTCTTAATAATTAATGAAGAAGTTTTCAATATAGTTATGAAACACCCAAAATGACATCCATTTCTCAAATACCTAAACCACCAAATTTATTCTTTGAAGTAATAATATGTGACTATAAATTCTACATCAAAAATTACGACTTTAAATTAAACATATTCATAACCAGAAACGTTAATAGGGAAGTAATTAGAATTTCCAAATATAAGGTTAATCATTTTAATTGATTTTTTATTTCAAATGTTGAATGTAATGATAAGATCAACATTAACAAAATTCTATTTCGAAAATATAACTTTAAATTAAATATATTTATGATCATAAATGTTAATAAGAAAGTAATTAGAAATTTCCAAATATAAGGTTAATTTTTTAATTGATTTTTTATTTCAAATGTTGAATGTAATGATATGATCAACATTAACTAGGACCTTTGTTGTTTAATAATATAAAAAAATTACAAATTTGTGTATCAAAATGATTAAATATAATTATGAGCAAGGAATATTAAGTGTTACCGATGAATTAACTTTCTTTCACATTGTAATCATATAATTGTTCATACACATTAATGTTAGCAAGTTTAGATTTTATGTCACCCTTATGTGTATGTTCAACCATATAAAGTTTTAATAAGTGTCCAAACATGATCTTTAGACAAAGATGGAGACCATTGATGTAATGTCCCCATTTTTATTTTTCCTCTATAGTACAATCAGGGTAGATTTATAGGGTATGAGATGGCCAAGTCACGGGAGTAAGGTTATGTTATTAGTGGTCTGGGGGAGATTTGAGGAGTTTTACGGGGTCTGACGGTGTTCGGTTGGCATTTTCTACCATCAGTAGCAGTTCAGTACATTTGATTTTGGTTCCATTGCTTTATGGTGATTCCCATTATTATTGAGCATAACTTAATTAATTATGCTTAAGGTGGCATTCTGGAAGGAATATATGATGGAACACCTTGGTGTAATAGCTCGTTGGAATCATAATGAAAAGACTTATTGGATGGGATGTCGAGGAGTTGCTTTCAGTGGCCAAACAATGTATGGTGGGTGATTCACCATTTTCCCAAATTAAAAGTGACCTTAATTAGTCACTTAATTAATTAAAATAAAAAGGGAGAAATGACTAATTGGGGAAAAAGGCTAAAAGTGACTTGAGTAAATTAAAATTAAAAAGTCACTTGGATGGAGCCAAGGGAGAACTTCTAGAATGATAATAAAATAATAAAATAATGCACTTCTAGAAGTTTAGAGATCTATCTATTAGATCTTTAAAAGGAGAAGGAGGAGATCATTTGGGACACCTTGGTCTTGAGTATTTGTCTTTGGTGTGGATTGGAGAATTTAGTTTTCTACCATAGTAACCCCACGACGAAACCCTCTGATGATTCAGTGAGAGTGGGTGAGAACCCATCTCTCCCCTTGGTGAATTCATTCAAAATTCACAAGTCATATTCAGCAGTACAACTATTTTTGGAGGCCTGAAATAGTTGTTGTAGTCTTGTAGATTTCTTGGGAGACCATCGCTTCAGCCACTTCCATTCCATTGTACTAGCTTGTGATATTTGTTGCATATTTATAAAAATAAGGTTGAATTCTTCTACACATTTATATTGTTTACTCTTTAGTTGCAAATTCTATTTCTAGTTTTTACTGTTAATTTTGTGGTTTAATTTATGTAAATTATTTATGGAGTGGACAACTAAATTTTCTAAAGAAATTTCCTACTAAAATTATACTTGGAATATTATAGTGGTATCAAAGCCTTGATATTGGATCGTTGTGGGTTAATTTGAAAAATCCAGTCAAGATTTTTATTTTGAAGGTGTCAAATTATATTTGTCAGAGCTAATTTTTATTGCAGAAAATATATCTTTGTCAAAGAAGAAATATTGTTGTTGAAGAACACTTTTAGAAAGGTATATATACTCCCATCCTACTAATTAAGTTTATTCCTTTACCAAATTGTCCCATCTTTAATAAATGATCGACAAAATGGCATGTACTTGTGCGAAAAATTAAAGAATCAAGATTATCATTTTAGAAGGCCAAGAGCGAAGTTTGATAAAAGCGACTAAATGTTACTTGGTCGAATTAATAATTGAGGTCCAATTATTGACTTAAACTAAAATGATTTACAAGGTTGAGATCATATTTGCAAAAGATAAGGGTGAATGTGATGGGGAGACTGGGTCGCCATTATCATAGAGGTAAGGTTGTGAATCCAACCCCGTATTTGCAAAAGAATCAAGGCAAAGCCCACAACGATTGAATGTGAATTTATGGTAGAAGATAGTTGCGACAACAATCCTGGGGGGAGGGGGTCAAGACCCTCATTGTTGAGCTATTTCAGTGTTTTTCTGTGATTGAAATTGTCTCAAGCCAAGAGCGAGCTACAAGTTTAGGAGGTTGAAGTGGGAGATAAATATTAAGAGAATGATGGAATTGACATTGAAGATCAAATTGACTAGATCAAGTATCCATTGAAATAGTTTCTACACCTTGAGGCCGTATTTCATTCTCAAGGGGTTCGAGGGCCACAAAATCTCTACAATTCAACCCATTTGCTAGGATCTAGATCTGAGTTTGTAACATGAAAGGTCGAGTTCGCCCTTCAGTAGGACAAGTTTCATATTGGCCACAGTCATTACCACTAATGTACGTGGATTCTATTTCTACTTGTGTGTATTCTAGACACAAGATAACCACATTTGGGTTACTTCCTCAAATTTTGGCAACATATCCTTCCTGTGGTCGAATTTGCCACATTTGGGCTATCTTAGGTTCATTTTTTCCTATGGAAGAGGGATTAAGCATCACATTATCATTTATGGAGAAGTTTTGTTGTTGAAGCTTCGAGCTGCATCAATTAAAGAATCGAAGTCTCTGATAGACTATTGTTGAGTGTATTCCTTTACAGTGGATCATTTTTTGGCATGCTAAAGTCTATCTTTCTGCCATCATAGAATGAGTTTACACATACATTGGAATCAGAATATTGTCTTGTGTGTGTGGCTGAGTTTATTCATTATAAAGGAACGATGTCTGCAGCATATTGTGGACAACGTTGGGTGCCAGTGTATTTTGTGCTTGAAGTTTGAATTACTAACTCACATTTGGGTAGCGTATCTCCAAACCAAGTGCTGAAATATTATTTCAAGAGGGTTGTGTTATTTATATGCTTTCGCTGGCAAAATCTGAACCTAGGTTCTGTTATCACCCCAAGAAACTCTCCTAGGTTGTATATCAGAGATGCTCAGGAACATTACAAACGCAACAAAAATGTTGGAAAATGTGGATGAATGGAAGAAATGATGCATATTCAAGCCAGATAACCACTTATACTATGCTTAACCCCAGACATGGGTGAACACCCCCAGACTACAAGGTTTTAGACCACCAATTACTCACAATTTAAGGAAAATGTGATGATGGAGAATGTTGATCACACCAGCAGATGCACAGGACCCTGTGATGGCCAGTTGCAACTAGTTAAAAGGTCTGTAAATCTATTTCCTAATGCATAGACAGGATAACAGCTTCTGGCATTAAAACAACAGAAACCTGCATACACATTCAATAATACTAACTAGATTCTAACATAGAGGTGGGATGACAGCCCCTCTAATGCTAAACATCAAGAGCACATGAAAAATGCATAACAGGCACAGCTTGGAACAAAGAAGAAGTGGAAAGTGAGCAATTAACAACAAAAGAAGCTTGCATTAGCTGAAAATGAAGACTAGAAGCTGCAGGTATCGCAGTAGTTACAGTCTCCAGAAGTTGAACTTTACATCAGAATAACATTCATCAACCATCAACCCCTATTACATTCTCTCTTCTGGATATATATAGAGGTAGATTACAAAAACACTTTGCTATGCTATGCGTGGAGGGGTCATAATGGACCACCAACCACATTTACAATCTAATATGGGTCTCTGCTGCAAAACTGTGCATTTTAATGAACAAAATGACATTCTCTGGTGTTTTGCAGTCCTTCTCTGAGCAGGTGGAGTGCTGCATGAGTGAAACTCCATAAACTGGTAAGTGCCATTAACTACGCGGACTCTGCATTTTCCTCTTCGGCCATGCTTTCCTTTAAATGCAGTTGTTGAAGATTTACTATGCAGGGTACAGGTAGCTGGCCTCCTTCCCTCCTCGGGTACATTGGACAGGCTAAGGACACCGGCAATACGGCGGAGGCATGACGGGGAAAGATCAACCGTTGATATGCGTGAATTAATGGCGAAGAGCGTTTGCTACAGAGTATCGGGAGGTACGAAATGATCAGAACATCGGGAGGCGAGGCGGAAGAAAGCTCTGAGTCGTCGAATCATGAAATTGAACGGTGGAGATTAGATTATGGAGGTTATCGGGAGGTGATGCGGAGACAATCGTGAACCATCGAATCACATACACGGATGGCCAAGATCATTTGATAGGGAGTATCGGGAGGACATGTGGTCGGACAAACGAGGGCCGTCGGATCATGGGCGGGCAGATCCGACGGCTGACGGGCGTCTAACAAGTGCGGGCGATAGCGCGCGGGAATCGTACAGGATAGCGGTAAGCGATTTCCCCGCACCGCTTATTAGAGGCGAGCGGTATTCGTACGTGACCGCTCGATCAAATACAACAGCGACACATGGCAAATGTGATGGGCGCGAAACCGCCGCGATTGCGCATTAACAAGCGGGCAGGTCATGCGAGCGGGGCTTGCGATTACCGTCCAATCGCACGACGGACGGTCGGATGGAGAGGAAAGTGCGCGGGGTTTAATCATGCAGTAAACATAGCGGAAACCGTCAGGTCGTGATGCGATTGATGGTGGAGATTAAGGCGGAGGGTTAATTACACAGGTTTCCCACTGTTATGACAGGGAAACGGTTAATTCGAGGATCGAATTAAGGCACGGGGCTACATGGGCACGGAGTCAAAAGGTGGCTAAAGCTCAATGCTCGAGGTTAGAGGGAACAAGCGGTTTCGAAGAGTTTTGTAGGAGAATGGAGGAAAGCGGGGAATGAAGATTTTCATAGAGGAAACAGAGACAACGGAGGTTAAGATGGTGTGAGGAAACCAAAGGAGAAGAAGATGAATGACTGTTGAGAGCACCTTTCTTGGCACAAACCAACCACCAGACCAAAATTTGACCTTTAAACACTGAAGTTTATAGCAGAGCTAACACTGGCTCCTTCTGGGATGAGATCCTCCCTGTGAGGTCTCAAGAACTGCAGACCATTGCCTTCATACAAAACCCACTTTTAAAATATTGCCTAGTATCCATTGGGCATTGAGTTAAACTAAGTCAACAGTAAAACATGTAAAAGAATACGATTACAATCATTAAGGCCTGAGAACATAAGTCTTCAAAAATTGGCCGGCTGCTGGGCCATTAAAACTATTTCTCCTTCTCTCAACCAGTTCATCATAGATCAGCAAAACTGGATTTATTTGATCCTCTACCTCAAAAAGTTTAGGACATTTGACCTTGTCTGGTAGATATGGATCAAATTTCATTTCCCTTCTGTGTGCTCTCCTTCTTGGATGTTCTTCATGGGAGCCTTTGTACAATTGCTGAATAATCATGGCTGCTGTGTACTTGTCTTTGTCACCTGTGGCCTGCACAATAAATATGAATGGTGTACCAATATGTTCATGTGTAGGGGACACAGAAACATTATCTGCTCCTAAATCTTTCTTTGAACAATCCTCATCCAAGGAGGAGTCCCACAATTGTACATCCTCTTCCTCTGTCATCTGATAAGCTACCCTTTTATTCTGTGTGGAGGCCATCTGAGCAGGTTTTAGAAAATCAAAACTGAGGTGATCAATCTCAGCCTTAAGAATGGAGTTATTTCCTGCCTCAATGCCTAGTGAGCAACTTAGAGGGATTATCACTTGAGTAGACAGAGAAACATAAGATGATGGGGAGCTTTCCTCTCCCTCTTTGATTACTGGGCCGGGGATGATAACAGGCTGGCTAATTTGCAGATCTGCATAGCCATGTGAAGATGAGTTGGCTTTGGGCACAAATTCTTGGAGGATGAAGGGGTCAGCTATTGATAAGCTTGTTGTTCTGCAGGTACAACAAACTGACAAGCAGTGCCTCTGGATAATGCTTCTTCATATGCAGCTCTGGTTAGGAAAGGGGCACTGCCCTTATCTTCCAAACCATGGACCTCCTCCTCTTCTTCAAACAGCTCTTCTTCCATGACTAAATTCTGACAAAGGGTCTTCTCCCTTTGATCTTCATTTGCACCATTGTTTCTTTGCAAAACTTGCAACTGCTCCTGTGTTCCTCTATATGGATTTGGCTTTGAAAGAGTAAAGGAACAAGGAACTCCTGCTTCGTCAGAATACTACTCATCCTTTAATTTCGAAACTTCAGAGGCCAAGAACTCAATCATCCTAGCTAATTCATCGATCTCAGGCTCTGAGGATAATGAGGATTCACCTTCCTGTCTTCTCCTTTCAGCATCACCTTCGAGTCTTTTTGCGGCAATGATATTTGCTTCTACTTCAAAGGTTGCATCTTGCATATCAGCCAAAGAAGTACATCTTCTTTCTCTTAAGAGCAAGCAGAATTGAGAATCAAAGGCATTGGCATAAGTGAGCATGGCAGAAGCAGGGGTAGGTCTTACTTCAGCTGGCATTCTACTGTACATATTATTGAATCTGATGTTGAAATTAGACAGCAGCTCTCCATCTTCTCTTTGCAAGTTCCCAAATTCAGTATGATAAAAGAGCAGATCTTTATTATTCCCCCAGTGCTTTAGGAACACATCATCTAGGGCCTCAATGTCTACAATAGACCTAGGGGGTAATTCTCTAAACCATTTTCTAGCTTCCCCATCTAGGCTTTGGACAAAAACCCTCATCCAGACATCCTCTTCATTGATATCTAGGTTATCAGCATAGCTATAAAAGGCCTCTAAATGCTCTTCAGCTATTACTCCTTCTATACCAGTAAACTTTGGCATAAATTCTTGATAATCTCCTGCAGGCATGGCATTCAATGGGGTAGGCAAGACTAAGGGTCCATACCTAGCAGCAACTATTCTTTCTATCTTTGTGGGGGCTTGCTGGCTTGCCATGACTCAGGAATATGAAAGGATACTGGTAGACTGAGTGGTATGAATCAATGAAAAGAATGACAGAGACAGAGGAATATGATGGACAGCATGGATGCTTCTTTGAACTGAGGTCTGAAAGGGAAATGAATGACTCAGGAGCTAAATGAATTTCTGAAGGTAACATTCACTAACAGAGATACATGGAACTTTTAAGGCTTACCTGATCCTGGTGCTCCTTCCTACGAACTTTTCTTCTACTTAATGATCTTCTCAGGGTCAGGCACTGATTCAACTGATGGTTTCTAAGGATTTCTCCGAGCATGCCTCATTAGCTGCGCCAGAACTTCAATGTGGAGTCGCCAAAGGTTGGTCTTCCTCTAGTGGAGTCGCCAAATAGATGATTACAATCAGATTATGTGTCCAAACCTTGTCTATCATCAAAGCTTGGAATTGTGTCGTTCTCCCAGGGAGGCTGAGCTTCAATCTCCTCTCCCTGGCAACGATGCCAATTAATGTTATCACCCCAAGAAACTCTCCTAAGTTGTATATCAGAGATGCTCAGGAACATTACAAACTCAACAAAAATGTTGGAAAATGGTGGATTAATAGAATAAATGATGCATATTCAAGCTAGATAACCACTTATACTATGCTTAACCCCAGACATGGATGAACACCGCCAGACTACAAGGCTTTAGACCACCAATTACTCACAGTTTAAGGAAAATGTGATGATGGAGAATACTGATCACACCAGCAGATGCACAGGACCCTGTGATGGCCAACTGCAACCAGTTAAAAGGTCTGTAAATCTATTTCCTAATGCACAGACAGGATGACAGTTCTCTGGCATTAAAACAACAGAAACCTGCATACACATTCAATAATACTAACTAGATTCTAACACAGAGGTGGGATGATAGCCCCTTTAATTCTAAACATCAAGAGCACATGAAAAATGCATAACAGGCATAGCCTGGAACAAAGAAGAAGTGGAAACTGAGCAATTAACAGCAAAAGAAGCTTGCATTAGCTGAAAATGAAGACCAGAAGTTGCAGGTATCATAGTAGTTACAGTCTCCAGAAGTTGAACTTTACATCAGAACAACATTCATCAACCATCAACCCCTATTACATTCTCTCTTTTTGATATATATAGAGGTCGATTACAAAAACACTCTGCTATGCTATGCATGGAGGGGTCATAATGGACCACCAACCACATTTACAATCTAATATGGGTCTCTGCTGCAAAACTGTGCGTTTTAATGAACAAAATGACATTCTCTGGTGTTCTGCAGTCCTTCTCTGAGCAGGTGGAGTGCTGCATGAGTGAAACTCCATAAATTGGTAAATGTCGTTGACTGCTCGAACTCTGCATTTTCCTCTTCGGCCATGCTTTCCTTTAAATGCAGTTGTTGAAGATTTACTATGCAGGGTACATGTAGCTGGCCTCCTTCCCTCCTCGGGTACACTGGACAGGCTAAGGACACGGGCAATACGGCGGAGGCATGACGAGGAAAGATCAACCATTGATATGCGTGAATCAACGGCGGAGAGCGTTTGCTACAGAGTATCGGGAGGACACGTGGTCGGACAAACGAGGGCCGTCGGATCATGGGCAGGTAGATCCAACGGCTGACGGGAGGCTAACAAGCGCGGGGGAATAGTACAGGACAGCGGTAAGTGGTTTCCTCGCACCGCTTATCGGAGGCAGGCGGTATTCGTACGCGACCGCGCGATCAAATACAACAACGACATGTGGCAGATGTGATGGGCGTGAAACCACCGTGATCGCGCGTTAACAAGCGGGCAGGACGTGCGAGCGGGGCTTGCGACTACCATCCGATCGCACGACGGACGGTTGGATGGTGAGGAAAGTGCGCGGGGTTTAATCGTGTGGTAAACATAGCGGAGACCGTTGGATCGTGATGCGATCGACGGTGGAGATCAAGGCGGAGGGTTAATTACATAGGTTTCCCACTGTTATGATAGGGAAATGGTTAATTCGAGGATCGAATTAAGGCACAGGGCTACATGGGTGCGAAGTCAAAAGGTGGCTAATCTTAACGCTCGGGGTTAGAGGGAACACGGGGTTTCAAAGAGTTTTGTAGGAGAATGGAGGAAAGCGGGGAATGAATATTTTCATAGAAGAAACAGAGACAGCGGAGGTTAAGAGGGTGTGAGGAAACCGAAGGAGAAGAAGGTGAATGACCGCTGCGAGCACCTTTCTCGGCACAAACCAACCACCAGACCTGAATTTGACCTTTAAACACTGAAGTTTATAGCAGAGCTAATAGGTTCCATCACCTTATTTGCTCACTGTTTATTCACTTTCAAATGTCGATAAGGATAGTCTATGCTTATATTGTCTCAATATTGTAATATATCAATTGAATGTTATTTTATGAGTGAGATACAAATGGGATGAAACTATTTTGAAGTATGTTGGGCATGTTTGGATATTAGAAATTGTAGCAAGAAAGGCTCAATTTGACTTGTGCCTTAGTCAAATTCAGTAATTCGATTTTCCACATCACCACGATGACTTGGATTGCAGTTAGCTTGAGTGACATGGCCTCGTCACTTAGTTAGATCAACAAATTTGAGTTTGTAGGCTTGGATAGAGTTGTGCATGTGGTGATTTCTAAAATTTAGTAATATAGTTTAGTTATTTTCAGTTGAACTCGATTAACTGAGCTCAAGTCATCAGTTGAGCCAGTTAAAGCTTAGTTGAGTAGTAGAATTGTTTTTTAACTCATTGATCTCTCAGTTAAACTAGTCAATCAGCTAAAGATAACCCATACATGCATGGAATTCGAATTGCCTAGATGGAGTGGAGGAAAATTGACATTGTAATGTTCAATTGTATACTAGCTGAGTGTACAGACTTGGCATTAATGCAGGTGATCAATTCCTTGGGATTTGTGCAAGGAAATAGGGAATTCCCCTATTATTTAAGAGCCTAATTTCTCCTGAATTGTGCAAGGAAATAAGAGGAATTTGGGGCCTTGAATTGGCTAAGTGTTGGCCAGAGCATGACAGTCAACAAGAGAACATGTTTACAGTGCAGGGTGTGCTTCAGGATTGAAGTAAGACATTGTAATAGTTTCTCATTCTCATCTAATTAATGAAAAGCAACAAAGGGTTTTTTCCCAATTGGGTTACCCTGTAAATCATTGTGTTCTTGTGGTTTTGATGGTGGAATGTGTTTCATTGTTGCAATTTTCATTTCGCAGAATAATAGAGGAAATTTGTGATCTCTTGTTTTCAGTTTGAATTAATCAATAGTATAAAATTTCTTTCTACATGGTATCAAAGTGGAAATCACACTAGGAACCAATCAATAGAGCTTCTCCTTCAGATATTTTGATTTACAGATTTAGCGAAGCAATTTTGTTTCGTGCGATAAAATTTATTTCAATAGATTGAGATTGGAGTATGCCCTGGAGGGAACCTCGAATTTCATAGCTTGGAAGGACAGGATGGAAGTTGTACTCGATGATAATGGAGTGTTGGAGTACACCAAAATTGACATTCCAAAACTAGCAGCATCGGATGCGCAACAGTTAGCATAGTGGGAGAAGGATACCGCAAAAGCCATGAGGATCATCCTATAGGGTGTGAGAGACCACATAGTCTTGAATTTACATGGAAAATAAACTCCATTTGTTATGTGGAAGACCCTAACTAGGTTATCAGAAAATAACAATGATGTCAGGAAATTGGAATTGAGGGACAAGCTCAGAAACATTCACTTGCAGGAAAATGAAACCATTCCACATTACCTCTCCAAATTCTCTTAGGTTCGAGATGACCTTGGAGGAGTAGGAGAAAATGTTTCCTCTTCTGAACTAGTGAGCCTATATCCCCTAGGCATTTCAAAATCTTGGCACAACTACTAGGACCTTGTAAATGGAATGGACAAATTTCCAAATTGGGAGAAACTTTGGTCTGATTTGTTGCAGGAAGAAACTCGAAGGAACACTAGAGATGGAGTAATATCCAAAGCTGAGAAGGAGGAGAAATTTTCCTTGGTTGGGAAGGGAAATATAGATAAGCGAAAGAAGGCCTAAAGCAAGCCAGAGTCCAACCAAAATAATGCCAAGAAGAAGGACATAAAAAAGATAAAATGTTTTCACTGCCATGAATATGGGCAATATGCAACAAAGTGTCAGCACAAGAAGTCTAACAAGAAGCCTTCGGGAGGAGCAGGAGGTGAAGAACTTGCCTCACAATTCAAATTAAACCATAGCCTAATTTCATACATAGCCAACACTGTAATGGGGAGTGTGTGGTATCTAGATTCAGGTGCCTCATTCCATATGACAAGATGCAAAGACTTCTTTAGTAGCCTATAGGAGAAGGATCTCCATATGCACATAGAACTTGGGGATGATGGGCGGTATAGTACCAAAGGAATTGGAATTCTAACCTTTAAGAGGGAGCCAATCACCCATCTTCATCTAAAAGATGTTATGTATGTACCTGGGCTAAAAAATAATTTGATCTTTGTAGGTGTATTTGAGAATAGAGGTTATGATGTTGTTTTGAGTAAGGGGAAATCCTTTATGAGACATGTAGCTACTGTGAAAGTGAAACAAATTGGAGTTAGAGTGAAAAATCTCTGCAAACTTGAGGTGGAGGCTTGTGTTGTACTAAGTAGCAAGGAAGAAAAGGTGCAGATTCGAGATGTTGGAGAACTATAGCACGGGCACATGGGACACTTAAACCATGGGGCCTTAAAAATCACGCAGTAGATTACCACCGGTCTCTCGAAATGCACTCTTGACCAACATGATGTTTGTAAGGTGTTGTCCTCGGAGGTAATTCTAGGTTTATTAACTGTGCCAGAGCATCTAAAATATTTTGGTGTTTTAAAAGCTTTTGGATGACCAATGTTATGAGCAGATAAGGCAAGTGCTTAAAACCTTAATAATGTTGAAAATTAAGAAAGGGTTGATTCTTTACCTCTGAACAGTAATTTGAATTAAAAATGTGTGGAAAGGCATAAATATAAGAGAGTATGATTTACTGAATATTCAGTCTGAATTTTTAGTTAATCATAAGAAAGCATGCAAGTAAACAATGTTTACAACCCAACAAAATATATTTAACCTTATGAAGATGGTTGACAATTTATAAATGTATAGGATCTTATAAAGACAAAGAGTCCAATAAACTAATATCTAAAATAGATTATAACTTCAGAGGGGGTTTAAGATAGATTGGCATTCAGTTTTATCTTACCCAATTATCTTCATAAAACTTAAATACATGCAGAATAACAAATTGAAGTGAAAACATAAGACAAACTCACTGTTGGGAATGGGTTCCCCCAAGAGCCAGTTTTCGGGCTAAAAACCCATGTTTGGGGCAGAAGGCCCAAATTTTGTAATAGATATGTAAAGTCTTCACATTTTGTGGTCGCGGAGTGCGAAGAGGTCAAAGGGTTTTGTGAAGTATCATGTCAGTTGTAAAGATCTACCCATGGTCTGCGGACCATGGGATTGTATAAAAAGGGAGTCTTAGAAGAATTTAAGAGAGGAGTAGTAACAATAAGAAGGATTCTGGGTAATAAGTTCTAAGTGTTCTTGAGTCTTAGCATAGGTAGAGGCTCTGCAGCTGAGTGCACAAAGGCCTAGGGTGGAAGTCCGCAGCTGAGTGCACGGACCCCTGCAGCTGTGTGCGCAGGGCGGATAGAGTCTGTACTGAACTTGAGATATCAATAAAGAGAAGTATTTTGCAACCACTGTGTATTTTGTCTCTATTTAATGCATCTGATTATATTATGTTATGATTTGGGTTTACATTATAATGCTTATTTGATGCGCAAATGTATTTGATTATATATGTTAATTGAACACAAGCAAGATTAAAGGTTTACGCGAAGGTAACTGTAAATGCATGGTAGATTAGGGAAACACTTAAGATAACTTGGGAAGTTATACAGTAATGCAGTCATAGAGGCGCGTAAGTGCCTAGACCTTAGGTTAGGGCTACACGAAGATCAGTCGAGTGCCTTCGTGGAGGTACTGAAGGATGAAAGAGAAGGAATATTGATAAGCCCTAAAGGCTTGTAGATCTGCATGAAGGCAGGATCAGGAAGTATATACCAACATCACGACCATCTTAGGGTGCGGAAACTTGGTTCCTGCATCTCCCCATACTGCTTCGGGTGAGACTTCGGTCTGTGCTCCACGGGTTGATGTCGAGAGGGCCAGTAGTGCAGGGATTTGCTTGGTTGACTAACGTTGAACCTGGGTCAAGGCCCACCAAGCCAACAATTAGTTATGTGGTCAGGATTGGGATTTGCATAACGAGATGTGTGATATCGTATCATTGGAAGAAATTAAAACCTGGTGGGATAGAAAGATCTGCGAATTAGCGACGCAAGAAAACAAGAACCCGTAATTGACGAAAGAACAGTGGTTGGATAGATACATGTACATAGAAATACACAAAATCTTCTTCCTTTCCTTCCCGGTTGAGTTATACGAGTGGATCGTAAATTTGGCAGACGGTCAAGGAAGGTGGAGGCTTGACAAGCCGATTGTTTGGACACCGGAGCTAGTAAGGAGGTTAGAAGCTTCTGAAGATAAGATCGTGCGCACTATTGACCATTGGCTCGACCGCATCATAGGAGGATTTGTGACCGAGTTCACGATTGATACCTCTGTTAGTTACAACGAAGTAGAGCATCGCTTCTTCAAAGGACCGCAAGGTAAGTATTTAAAATCATTAAATACTTGGATTAAGATGCTCTTGTGTGAATAATGGGTTATGCAGTTACCTTGATGTTTGGAGCTACGCAAAGCGGAAAACCTTTCAGGGATGGAGGAAGAAAGGGTCCTAAGTATAGCCCACTGATTGGACTCCCTTTAAGTGACGACAAAGGGACACCGCAGATTTCTCCCCTGAGCGCTAGTCAGTTGATAAGACGAGGGTTCCTGTGAATACCTACACCGCCTCCACCCTCATCACATCCATCCACACCACCTCCATCCTTGCCTCCACTGCTCACCCCATCACCCACACCACTGCCACCTCCACTGTTCAATATGGCGAACTTCGTAAAACTACTTGTATTCAAGGGCATAGGGAATAAGGACCTGGACCAATTTTGGTTCGTCATAAAGGTTGTATGGGAAGCTCAGGGCGTTGCAGATGATCACATGAAGAAGGTGATGTTGGTTAGTGCTTTGCAGGATCGCGCGCTAACCTGGTACATCAAGTACTCTAATGACAACCAGGTAGCTACGTTGGCAGAGATCCAGACCGCGCTGAATAAAGAATTCCGTTGCCTTAAGTCTGAAGCGCAGTCGATTGTGGGCTTCAAGGAAATCGCGATGAAACTAGGTGAGACTCCTTGGGAGTTAGATCAGAGTTTGAAGTGTAAAATCTGCCAAGCTAATATGAATTTGACAGACGGGCAGCACCGTAAGTGGTTCGTGGCTTCACTCCTACCTCACCTAAGGGTTGCGCTGTCACAACATAAGATTACGACTTGAGCAGAAGCCTTGGATATTTCAATGAGACTACATGAAACACTGATGCAAGATCTAAATCTGGGGGTTCAGCAGATTCATGCACAGTTGCAAAACCTTTGTCTCGAAATGCAAAGTTTGAAGTAGGACAGAACTGCTTGGCCGTAGGCACGCGAAGAGGTTTGGTGCATAAAATGCAAGGGTCAGGGGCATGACAAGGATCACTGCCTAGTGTTTGCAAACTACGTTGTAGCAGGAGGACCAATGCCTCTATGAACGGAGGCCACAACAGGGCCAAGTGCAGGGCCTGCGCTATGGTGTGTTATATGTCAGGTAGCAGGGAAACACATGACTGATAATTGCCATTTGCTACAGAAATTTATACAAACACCGCAACAATTGTTCTGCAATTTCTGTCAATTAGTAGGCCATGACGAGCGCAATTGTTGAAGTTACAAACTGATGATGGATAGGACACCCGCATACAGAATGCAGACAGAAACGTGGCCTCTAGACCAAGGCGTTGGGGGAACGCGAGGTGAATATTAGGGGCGCGGCCGAGGCCGAGGTGGAGGAGGGCCTGGGAGAGGCCGAGGACAACTGATTTTTTACAATTGCGGAGGCCCAGGACACTACGTGAGGGACTGTCTGAATCCGATGCGATTGTCATGCCGCTACTGTACTCAGTTTGACCATGCAACTGAGGATTGCCTAATATTGTTGGCTAAGATTTGCGAAAAGGGGGCACAACCTCCGTAGCTGACACAAAACCTCCACGTGATGAGGAATGAGCCTCGCAAGGAAGACCCTAAGGTAAACCTTATGCTATGGAGCAGAACCACGACTGGGGAGGATAAAGGGAAGCATCCTGCAGAAGGTGCATGGGTCTGCAAAGCACCAGCAAATGAGACTGGGTTTGATTTGAAGCGCGCAAAAGAAACATTTATGGAAGCAAAGAAAACCTTCGCTAAGGCCTCTACCTCCGAAGTCAGGAGAAACCAATTGAAGAAATGGACCCGTCCATGCTTACCACATTCTTGGAGACCTGCATGAAGTTGCTCTGTGACAGTAAGGCTGTGAAGGGCCTGCAGGAATTGATCAATCGGTGCGATGCTAAGGATAGCGCTACTAGTGAACTGCGCATGGTCAGGAAGCTTAGCAAGCACAAAGCAAGGACTGGACGAGAGATGAGACTCACCACGTAGATAGGGGAATACGAGATGGACCAAGTTATCCTGGATCTGGGGTCCGACGCGAATGTTTTGCCAAAACAGACCTGGGAGAGAATGGGGAGACCTGCACTCCAGTGGTCTCCGATACAATTAAGAATAGCGAATTAACATAAAAGTATCCCATTGGGGAGGCTACAAGGGGTCACAATTGACATTGAGGGTGCAAGTGCGCTGGCGGATTTTGAGGTAATAGAGATTGTGGATGATAGCAATCCCTACCCTGCGCTCCTTGGAATCGATTGGACCACTAACAAGAATGGGCTAATCGACTTGAAGAAGCGGAAGATGATATTTGAAAACAAGTCGCTTTGCATAATGGTGCCACTGGATCCCGTGGAGGGATCGTGCTATACAAACCAATCCGAGATTACGAAAGTGATGACGATCTACACCAAATTTACAAGATAACGACACGAGACTAGGATTGGGTGAATCCGACAGTGAATGGACACATTACATGGGATCGCGAAAGCTCCTAGGTTTCAAATTTAGATGAAGAATTGGAGCATTGGCAGAACCAACTACATGAAGTCTCGACGTTGCGTTGTAATATGATGACCAAATCGTTGCGCTGTGTGTCATCCAAAGTCAATAATTTGCCTCATTATGATGGGCTAACTAATGTTGATTGATTTTTCAATGCATTTGAAAGAGAAGTACTGGAGAAACATCGCTTCCAGGCCTTAGACTAGGTACTACGCGCTACACATGCAAGATGGTGGGGTACGCACAAGGATAGTTTTAGTGATTGGCACTAATATGGGAGGATGATGAGAATATGTTTTGGGTAGCCAAAAGTACAGATGATAGATAAGTATGACGGACGAGATGACCCGTGCGATCACCTGGCTAAATGGAATAAGGCTTATGGCATGGAGCCCTAGCCTGAATGGGTGCATCTGTTTTGTCATACCCTCGGTGTCATACCAATGAATTGATTCTTGGAAACCGATCTCCACCATGGCACAGAGGAATGGGACATCCTGCCCCAGGGATTTTTAATGATGTTCAGCTTTGAGGATGGGTTTGACTATATTGACGCGACGCTACAAGAGGTTAAAGCAACGATCTTTAGGATACCACAAGATCCTTTGGACCTAATCCAACCTGATTGGACTACCCAGTTGAGTCATGCACTAGAATGCTATAACATGACCGTTGAAAAAGACGACGATGATCCCCGAAAAGTTAATATTTAGAAAACTAAAGGTCACCACGAGGTTGAAGGTCCACAGATAGAGGATCCTGACATAACTGCGCCGCTGAAAACCAGGCAGGTCAACATTGGCACAGAGGCAGAACCAAAATTTGCAAAAATTGGGGACTATTGGGATGATGCGATAGTAGATAAGGTCGCTGAGCTCCTTCGCGAATATCAGGATTTGTTCCCCACAAAGTTCTCTAATCTAAAAGGGATAATAGGAGACCTGGGTGTCATGAAGATCACCCTGAAACTGGACGCGAAGCTTGTAAAACAAAGACCTTACCGCCTTAATCCTAAGTATAAGGAAAGGGTTTGCGCTGAGTTGGATAAGATGCTCGCGACAGGAATTATTGAACCAGTCAAAGAGTCCGATTGGGTAAGCCCAATGGTGGTTCAAGAAAAGAAACATAAGGAAGAAATAAGGATATGTGTGGATCTCTGGAAGCTGCATGATGCTTGCGTGCATGACCCCTTCCCCACCCCATTCATTGATGAAGTCCTAGATAATGTAGGCGGCCAAGAAGCATACTCTTTCACTAATGGGTTCTTTGGGTATCATCAGATCAAAATCACGCCTGAAGATAGAATCAAGATGACCTTTGTGACCGAATGGGGATGTTTTCAGTATTTTGTAATGCCTTTTGGGCTGAAGAATGTGCCAGCAATATTTTCGTGCGTAGTCATTGTGACATTCAAAGACTTCATTCATAAGTTCCTGGAAGTGTACTTTAACGATTGGACAGTGTTTGGATTGGTCAAACGTCATGTGGCAAGTCTGCGCTTACTATTAGATACATGTTGAAGATACCAGATCGCGCTTAATTTGAAGAAGTGTCAGTTTTTTCTCCCTTTTGGGATCTTGCTAGGGCATGTGGTGTGCATACAAGGATTGATGGTAGACCCTACGAAGATCACAGTGATAATAAACTTGGAGGTGCCAAGGAATGTGAAACAACTGCGTGTGACCCTGGGGCATACTGGATACTATAGGAAGTTCATCAAGAGCTATGCCCAGATCACCGCGCCCATGGAGAAGTTGTTGAAAAAGGATGCTATGTTTTGTTGGAGTGATGAATGCCAGAAGAGCTTGGACGTGCTGAAAGAGAAAATGGTCACCGCGTCGATCCTAGTCTTTCCAGACTCGAAGAAGGAATTTCATATGCACCTGGACGCCTAATGTATCATGTTAGGGACCATGCTAACACAGGCGGGTGAGGGGGAATTGGACCATCCTATAGCATTCGCGAGCATGAAGTTGTCCAAGGCTAAGAAGTACTATTCCACTACAGAGCGCAAAGGACTAGCCATGGTACACATGCTCCAAAAGTTCAGGCACTATTTGCTGGGTGGACATTTTAAGATGTATACGGATCATTCTTCGTTAAAATACATGGTTAATAAGCTTATGTTGGGGGGGAGGATCTGCAAGTGGTTTCTATTATTTCACGAATATGATTTTGAAGTTATTGTGAAGCCTGGACAATTGAATGGGGACCTATCATCTATTGCGTATCGAAACGGGAGAGGATCCCACTAATTTGGAGGAAGGGCTCCCTGACACGTAGCTCTTTGTGGTATATATCACCAACAATCAATTTGAGGATATCATACAATTCCTAACAACAGGGACTGCTCTAGAAGGGTATACAAGCCAACGAAGAAGGAGTTAGTAGTGCGCACAACAGACTTTTCCGTCATTGCAGGACATCTGTACAAAATGGGGTCTGATGAAATATTGCGACGCTATGTACCTGACTTTGAGCAGAGCAGCATCCTCACGGAGGCTCATGGAGGAGTTGCAGGAGGACATTATGCAGGAAAAGCGACATCGTAGAAGGTTTTGCGTGCTGGATTGTGGTGGCCAACTCTGCATAAGGATGCGAAAGCTTATTGTAGGGCCTATGATGCATGTCAGAGGACTGGCAAGCCATCGCAAAGGGATGAACTGCCATTGACACCGCAAGTGACATTACAACCATTCGAGAAATGGGCGATTGACTTTGTGGGACTAATTCAACCTCCGGGGAAGAAAACAGTTGCACGATACATCATCACCGCGATAGAGTGCTTGACTAGATGGGAAGAGGCATAGCCTGTGAAGGACTGTACCGGTGCAACAGTAGTGAAGTTTATTTTTGAATATGTGTTGATAAGATTTGGCTGTCCAAAGATCTTGATGAGCGATCATGGTACACACTTTCTTAATGAAATAATCAGCGCGTTGATAGAATAATTTTAGGTGTATCATCAGAAAAGTACTCCTTATCATCTGCAGGCTAATGGGACGGTGAAAGCATTCAATAAGATACTGGAAAGCGCACTAAAAAAGGTCTGTAATGCTCAGAGAAATGACTGGGATGTGCGCATACTCGCGGTGCTATGGGCCTACAGAACGACTTGCAAGAAGTTGACTGGGCAAACGCCTTTCAGACTCATGTATGGCGCAGAAGTTGCGATTATAATGGAATACATTTTACCTAGTCTGCGCATAACGGCACTCACAGGAATGGTGAATCGCGGAGCCCTGGAAGAGAGGCTCGCGCAGCTAGCAGAGCTTGAAGAGGACTGATTTCTAGCTGCATTTCATCAACAAGTTCAAAAGGAGCGCAAAAAGGCATGGCATGATTGGCACATTAAACTGCGCACCTTCTAAGTAAATGATCTGGTTTTGCTATATGACATAAAGTTTGATGAATTTCCAGGAAAATTTAGGATGCACTAGCTGGGGCCCTATGTCATCAAAGAGATTACCGATGGTGGAGCAGTTTAGTTGGTTAAGTTAAATGGGGAGCCCTTCCCAAGAAAGGTGAGTGGTAGCCGATTGAAGCCATACACTGGTGATATGACTAGATGACTATATGAAGGAAGCATAGTCTTAGCACTCCAGATAGCTAAAAGGAGGCGTGGGACTATAAACTACACTGCCCAGGTCGAGGAACTGCGTGGAATGAGGAGATGTCACAGAGACCACACGAGCGTGCAGAAGGTTGTGCTACCTGGGATGAAACCACGCAGGTCAGGTGGAAAGTGACTGTTAAAGTCACTGTTCATGATTTGACGACAAAAAACAGCCAAATGGAGCAGGGGTCGGCATTTAAGATGAAATTTATGGGCGAGATCCTTGAAAATCACCGCCAATCTAGTATTAATGAACCGATTTTGGGGAAACGGTTTGATTTGAATTCAAAATGGTCTATAAATTACATTTGGCTGCCCAACGAAGAACACTTGGCATTTTTAGCATTGAGTTGTTGAGCTCTCAGACATGTATGAACCGTGAATTCTTTGAGGCTCTGATAGTGAGTTCGGCGTTTGAGCAATTACCAAAGGAGACCCAAGAACTGTTGGATAACGTCATGTCGACACCAGCAGAAACCGTGGATATTTGGGAAGCAATGACAAACGAAGGGTCTATGCCAGAGGTTGCTATGGAAGCAGAAGGAACTGCTCCGGAGGTTGCATAGATACCCAAGTCACCACGATCGCCTAGACCAAGGCCTACCCAGACCCAGGAAGGTGCGAAAGGCAAGAAAGGAAAGTAGGCTACGACACTACCAGTGTGCGCGTCACCTAGGAGAACCCCGCCAAAGGACAAGCCCACCGCTCAGGGAAAGGGAAAAACCATTGAACTGGAACCAGAGGAAGAAGAAATTGGGGATATCCTAATGGATGATGAGGATCTTGGGATCGACACGGAGGACATTGAAGTTGAGGGGTCTGAACCCATTACTAAATTGCCTGAGTACGTCCCTCTGCATAGGGGCAAGGCCAAGGTGCCTAAGGACATTGACGAGAGCAAGGTCACCTTGTACACACCTCTGCTGTCGGACAAGATTGTTTTTGAAGGACCGCGCTTGGCGTGGATTCCAATGTTGAAATTAGAGGACTGGGACTTAGCTGCTACCGAGCGATTCCCTCACTTGGTAATAGACTAGTTGATGCACCACGTCCTCCATAAGACCACCAGGGTGATCGCGTTGGAACTGTGGAAGTGGTTCAAAGGAGTGGATAAGGCAAGCATGCTCAACCTGCTATGGGTGTCGCACTACAATCGCACACCCATTACCTTGTTGGTAATCAAGCAGCTGTTGTGCTTGGTACATGATGGGTGTCTCTGGTTGGAGGAGCCAATACCCATCACTGATAGACTGATCCATAGAATCACGATGTTTCCATATTCAGGGGAGAATCCGGCTATGATGTTTGGTGGAAAGGTGGGCAAACTAGCCCTCATGGAGGCGATGAAGAGGAAGTTCGGAGTCGTAAATAAGCCGCGCGACTATGCGATTACAAGTATTTCCAACCGTGCGGTCAAAGTGGCCACACAAATATTGGCAGCGAAGGTCATGCAAAACTGTCGCTCCGACGAAGTACCGACGCTTGTCGTAGCTCTAGCAGCCCAATGCGCAGAGGGAATTTAGTTTAATTGGGCGCGCTACCTCTGCGGTGAGTTCCTTGCGAACTTTCACGAGGCGCAAGATCTCAGCAAGACCTTCCACTATGCGTGGCTCTTGCTGTCCATCGTGCTGGTAGCCTGGAAGCTACCCAAAGACAGTCAATTTCCCTCGGTCGCGCTAGACCTACCTAAGGCCATGAAGTACACTTTGCTATGGGTGATTAAGTATCCCTAGCGGATCAAGGACAACAAGGTTTTTTGGATCTTGATGGAGATGAATGTGCACATGGCCATCAATCGAAAGTTGTGGTTGTCACCTACTATCTTTGATAAATTACAGCTGTACGCGGAGTTTAAGGTTGATTTCCACCATGTATCCATCAGGGTGCGAAAGGACCCCAAGCAGAAGTGGCATGACTTGCCCTACTTAGCTACGAATGATGCGATTCAAGTAGTTATTGACAACTGGCAGGTAGAATGGCACATTGCCTCGGATTTAACGGCAAGATCAAGTAAGAGAGCCACACAGTGGAAGAAGGATGAAGCTAAGCTCAAGATGGAGCAATTGGCTGAGAAAAGGAGGAAGGAGGTTGAGGATAAGGCTAGGGTAGACTACGTTGCCACACAGGAGACAAGTGGATAGATAGGAGGAGAGGAGTGTGTCTCTGGCGAAGAGAAGTCGCCCTCCCTAGAAGAAGAGGAAGAAGAGGACGATCCGACAAATAGGGAGGAGCGGACCCACAGACACCTCCGTTCCATATAAAGCATCTAAGGAAACAAGAAAAAGTAGGGCCACGGAAGAATTCCAAGGTCAACAAGACGTCCGTGGACCTGATCACCCTAACAGAGTGGGATATGAACGACATTAGGGATACAATGCAGGATGCCATCGCGGAATTGATGCAGCAACAACAAGCTTTGGGGACCATTCAGGCGAATTTGCGGGAGCTACAGATTCGGGCAACACAGACCGGGGCGACATCCACCAGTTTGGCCATCGGCACTTCAGAAGCCGTCGGGATGCTGCGTGCGAAGGATTCCCAAGCCATAGTGTTGCCAGATGGAGCAATGACGAAAGAGACCGAAGTTAACAGGCCTGCTGTCAGCGCACTCAAGGGAGTAGGGTTGAACTTGGTAGTGCTTTCGAGCGAGGCACTCCACCTGCTGTAGGATGGGGTGATCGTGGAGCTAAGGGCCCGCGAACAGCATGCTTTGCAGGTGATTAGCGAGCAAAAGATCAACAATACTCAGATGGGCATGCAACGAGACTCCGCCCTCGCATCCATGATGGAACTCATTGACACGAATCAACGCATGATTAAGGCAGTGGAGGAAGCATGTTGAATGGTCCCAGAGTTGGCCATTCTTGCGGATGAGCTGGTAGATGTGCATGTTCGCAAACTCGCTACGGGGGTGCGCGATGCCTGCACAGAATTGGCAAAGGTTTAGCTGGAGCTGAACCTCCAAATTGCAGTTGAGAACCCAACCTTCCACTCCACTAGAAGTCAAGGAGTAGCGTGCGACTGCTATAACAGAGGCAATAACGACCATAGAAAGTGTAGTGGCGAACTGCACAACGCTTTTTAAACAGTCATTCAATGTACTAAACAGCCTACAAGAAGACCCTACTATGCAGAGTCTGGAAACAGAGGCGTGAGAGTTGTAGCAACACTAAGATGAGGTAACGGGGACAACGCGTATTGTTGCCCTCACACAGAGACTTGCGAAGCTGCAGGAGGCCAAGGCATTGAAGGAGTAGGTAGATGCAACTCAACAAAAAGAGGCAGTGTTGAAGGCACGCTTGAAGCCTTGTTTGGAAGAGGCCTCCTTGATCATAGCCGCCATTGAAGGCAAGTTGGCTAGTCTGTAGGAGACTCAGCAGAAGCTTCAGACTGACAGTGCAGGGCCAACAACAGAGCAGTTGGTTGAGGAAATAAAGTAGTCGGTTGTGCAGTGCACTGCCAAGGTAGCAATCATATAGGTCGAGCTGGGGGGTCTTTACGCCAAGAGCTTTGCACCCGTAGAGTGACTCAAGGGCGAGTCACCATTTTTGTGTTGGGGGCATGTTGGGAACGGGTTCCCCCAAGAGCCATTTTGGGGCTGAAAGCCCATGTTTGGGGCATAAGGCCCAAATTTTGTAATAAAGATGTAAAGTCTCTACATTTTGTGGTCGCGAAGCGCGAAGAGGTCAAAGGGTTGTCTGCCCTTGTTTTGTGAAGTATCATGTCAGTTGTAAAGATCTATCCATGGTTTGCGTACCGTGGGATTATATAAAAAGGGAGTCTTAGAAGAGTCTAAGAGAGGAGTAGTAATAATAAGAAGGATTTTGGGTAAGAAGTTCTAAGTGTTATTGAGTCTTAGCGTAGGTAGAGGCTTTACAACTGAGTGCGCAGAGGCCTAGGGTGGAAGTGCACAGCTGAGTGTGCAGACCCCTGTAGCTGTGTGCGCAGGGTGGATAGAGTCTATACTGAACTTGATATATCAATAAAGAGAAGTATTCTGCAACCACTGTGTATTTTGTCTTTGTTTAATGCATCTGATTATATTATGTTACGATCTAGGTTTACATTATAATGCTTATTTGATGCGCGAATGTATTTGATTATATCTGTTAATTGAACGCAAGTAAGAGTAAAGGTTTACACGAAGGTAACTGTAAATGCATGGTAGATTAGGGAAACACTTAAGATAACTTGGGAACTTATACAGTAACGTAGTCATAGAGGTGCGTAAGTGCCTGGACCTTAGGTTAGGGATGCGCGAAGATCGACCAAGTACCTTCGTGGAGGTACTCAAGGAAATAAGAGAAGTAACATCGATAAGCCCTAAAGGCTTGTCGATCTACAATCTACACGAAGGTAGGATCAGGAAGTATAGACCGACATCACGACCATCGCAAGGTGCAGATACTTGGTTCTTGCATACCCCCATACTGCTTCAGGTGAGACTTTGGTCCGCGCTCCATGGGCAAATGCCGAAAGGGCCAGTAGTGTAGGGATTTGCTTGGCTGACTAACGTTGAACCTAGGTTAGGGCCCATCAATCCAACACTCACAAAGTGACAAGTTGTTTGAAGCAAATCCAAAATCCTTTCATTAATGTGAAGCAATTTCAGTCTATTACAATTCTTCTTTGAAAAGCTCTATCAAGGGTTCAACCCTTAATACATCAAATCACTACTTATTTATACAAAAATATAAGGTTCTAGAAACATCTAAATAATTAAAAAAATGGTACAAAAATGTAGGGGTGTTTAAACTGCTGACTTTGCTTGCACTATCTTCAAGGAAATCATTGATGACTTGGCCCCAAAATGTTGTCTTGATGTCTTTTTGTTGGATTTAAAATGTTTTTACTCAATGGTATCACATAAATCATCCCGTCTTTCATCATTCGGTATAGAAATATTTATTAGCTTTCTATAGATTTCATCTACTTCAATGTACTTTTCGAAAGTTGGCTTGTTCATGAAGATATGCTTGATTTCATGTTTGATAGTTAAATCAAACTCTAATGCTTCAATAAATGTTTTTCCTATGACATGTCCCTTAATACCTGCAAATTTTGATGTATCTGTTGCAATGGTGTAAATCTTTTCACAGTAATATTCCAAGCTAATTAACTTGTTATTGGGTGCTACTAACCGTGGCAATCCTCTTTGATTCAACAAATTGAAATTAGTATGAAATCTTTGGACAACATTTTCCAGAGCTTGAATCTTAGTCTCCAACTAAGTCATTAAGTTCCTTTTCTGTAATACCTTTTTGATCTCTAGGATTTTCTCTATCCTATCAACAATCTGACTCTGTTCTAACTCTACTCTAGTATTTGAGTTCAACACATTGATCATAGATGTAGCCTCTGCAGGTTTTTGTCCCATTGTTGTTCTGACTTGTTTAATTGTTGTCTAGCACCTGTCAATTAACTCTTCCTACGCAAATATAATCTTAATGGATGGCTAAACCTTAGTTATAGCATGATTGATATCTACCCAAATTCTTTCCTTGGCTTGGGCCAAGGTTTGAGCCATCAATGACTGATTTTCCAATTGATCTATCTTCTTGGAAAGTTAGTGAGATTCCTGCATCTCTTCGACCAAGAGGGTATCCTTTTTATTTTTGTGCTTCTAAGTTATTTAGCTTATGTTTGAGCTTATCATTTTCTTGTGTCTGAAGAGACAGGTCCTACACAACCTTGTTCAATTCCTCTGGTGTTGATGTAGATTCCCCTGCTGTCCCTACAACTGTAATAGGTATGGTTGCTACTGGAGCTACAATTATTTGTGCATCCTCTTCTTTTTTATTTAGTAGCCTCACTATCTATTCCTCCATCTCTTTTATCTGAATATTTTTCTCAATGATCAATTTGAGCATATCTTCTTTATGTTGTTCACTTTCTTCTATCTCCTTTGTTAATGGATCTTCTGTAGAAGGCAATTTTAGTTGTTTTTGAGTGTTGCTATGTCTGCATTCTTTTTCTTGATGATCTCCTCCATTTCTTTGACATCATTGGGACCATATCCCAATTTGATCACCAAATTTTCTAATGTTTTGATTCTGGTGTCTTTGTCTAATGAAGAATTTTTCTCTAATTTTAATTGCACCTAGAAATTTGCAAGGGATGTCCTTAACTTTGATAGTTCAATAGCAGTATTTTTCATGATGGAGAAAATCATTTCTCCAGACTGTCTATGCATATCCATTTGATCAATGGGATGTATAAGCTTTGCATCAAATGAGAAGATAGTCTTCTTATAATTTGCAGGAGTTTTTGGAGATGGTACTTGGGCTTGTAAGAATACCATTTGCATCCTTCCTTTCTCACTATCAAATGTTATTAATAGCCTATGCTAGGAGGTGGAAGTCTACTTCTAGAATTGAGCATAGGTACTGGCTTTGAGTGTTTCATTCTTCTGCTTAATCTGCAAAAACTTACTAAAGATATTGGGATCATCATGTTCACCCAATTCTATTGATTATGATTTTTCTGAAGGATTTTGTGAGGCCGAGGAGGATGGGGTGTCAGGGAAATGTTCCTATGACCCTTTGGAAGGCTGTAAACCACTCATAAAAATGGTCTATTGTTCTTCTTCATTCTGAATAGTGACACCTTTAAGATTTTTTTATGCTTTTTCTGCTGAATGATGAATTCTTGAGCACTTATTTCTTTACAGGATGGTGATGAAGTTTCTTCTCTTTTCCTTTTCCCCTATTTATCTTGAGGTACTGGAGTGTGGAGGGTAGCTGTAGACAAAATATTCTCTTTTGCTTCCTGAAGTGTATTCTCCTCCCATTGGTCTTGATTCATAAATTTCTCATTTTCTGGCCTGGGGGTATGATTATAAGTGTGGTTTTGAGTTCCACCCTTAGAATATAAATAATGTTGAATGGATCATATGACTAGGTGAAACTAGGCTGAAAGTTGAATTGCTTGAGAATCGAATCTGCCTCATCACCTGCTGTTTTGGTATTGCATATAAATGGTCCTACTTGAGTCTTGATCTTGAATTGTGATTTCCTTTTACTTGATACATAATGGATTTCATCCATATTGATCATATGCCTTATATATTCCAGAGATAAAGTTCTCATTGGAACATACTTATGCAGCTTGTAGGGAGCCAACTCACATCCATATACTCTTATTTCTATGTAATTCTGGTATAAATACCAATCTCCAGTCTTTGTCTGCTCACTCAAGTGCAAAAACCCTTTTGATTTTTGAACAGATCCTTGGCTCACTCTAACTGCTAAGAAGCCTTGTAATTGTATGAACAAAATCGTCAATGAAGTCTACAAACTTAGACTCTATTGAGTTTCTCTTGACTAATGAATTCCACTGTATCACAGATTGATTGATGCCCCGATTGTCTTGCTTGTGTAAGTTTATTGGAAACTTATCTCCCTGCTGGAAAAGAAACATGTAGACTAGTACAGATGCATAATTAAATATGCCTTATGTAGTAATGTTCATCATTTGTTCATGCATATTATCAGCCAAAAATTGGCTAAAATTGTACATGAATGTTGGTTTGTGCTCATTGGAGAAAATTGATAAAAAACCTAGAATATGCTCTTCTACCCACTAATCTGATGGATACCCTAAAAGGCAAGAAACTAAGGCAATTATTTGTTTGGATTTCTCTGGGTACATAGAAGCTGGGTAAGGGGGATTTTTCTTAGGAAGTTGATAGTCTTCTGGGAGTAAAATCTCGAAAATTTGGGCTCTCTAAGGAAAGGTTAAGATATGATACAGGTCCATTTGAATAGCTGCAGAGAAATGGCTAAGGGAGTCATTTTGAGGAATCAACAACATCTGGTTTATGGTTTCAGGTGTAATTTAAATCAGAATGTCTCGATTCTAGGCCACAATGGTTTTGTGCAGTGGATTGTATCTTTCTTGACCCCAAATAACTAGATTAGGGAAATAATGCATTTGTGGAAAGATGAACATAGGTAACAAGGATTCCCATGTCATCTTTCTAGTTTAACTAGTGATGTAATTCGAACAGGTCGAATTCACACTCGGTGTCAGCAATCTTGAAGTATTGGTTAGCTAATGGCATGTGATCTAGGTCTAGGGTAACATAGGTCTTAGGGTTATCATCACTTTTTGTTTTGCTGCTAGAAGATTGGGTTTTTCCCTTTGGTGCCATGACTGAGGATTTTGAGAAAGAATGATATCAGAGGACAAAATTTGGCTTGAATAGGTACCTGGATAAGCAAATAAATCTCTGTCAAGGGTATCTGGGCTCTGAATTTCCGAAATTGATAAGTGTTGATCAGTAGGAGTGCGGAAACTTAAAACAGTACCTGCAATTTGAAAACAGTAATCAAAGTGGGTAGGGGAATCATGTGAAATGAGTCAATGTCATTTTATAGGCCTTGATCGATTACCGTTGTGTTGCAACCATTACCAGATGGGATTTAGGTGTATTAATGGGTAACGGGAACATGATAACAAATAAGCGTGTAACGAGCAAATGATAATGCGAATAGATGTGAGCAAATGATAGAAGGACAGATGGCGAGACGTGATTAGCGGAGGGAAATGCGGGGGAGGTGATGTAGTGACCGTTGGCGGGAGAAAAGGAGCGATAAGCAAATTTCGGAGGGGAGTGATGGTAAGCGGTTTAGGACGAGGGGGCGCAAATTCATGAGAGAGTGCCATGTTGCATGGGGCTCGAGAAAAACAATACCGCTTTTCGGACCCCCCCCGCCCCCCCGACATTAATGTGAAATGGGATGAGGGGTGTGAATTGGTTTTCCCGTCGTTGATCTGGGCAGGGAAAATCATGGTCGTTGAAACACGCCCTTTGGATATTATAAACGACAAAACATCAAATCACCTCTGACGTAAAAATAAAACTCAAGTTTAATGCTTATTACATGGCGCTAATCATGTTTAAATGACATGATTAGTTTATTATTTAACTAAAATAAATCAATCAAAGCATGATTAATAATTCTAAAGGTGCATTTGATCAAGCATGCCCTTTTTATTTCCTAAAGTAACTCTTAACCCTATTCTAGTGCATAAAATGCAATTGACCAAGATTAAATGCTTTGGTCATTTTTTCCTCTAATCTATCCTATCTTCTAATTTCAACCAAGATTAAACAGTTTGGTTGAATTATTTTCTAATCCTAAAACATAAATTTAAACATGTTTGATCATGATTATACTATATGATTCAAATAGGATTTATTTCAAGTGGAATTTGATCTTGCTCACTTATGCACTTATTTTTCTTTAGATGGGGTTTATTTTCATATTTTTTTCAACAATTCTCATATTTTCATTATTTTATTGTATTTTCTATTTTTTATACCCTCTTTTATAAAAATACAACTTATCAAAACTATTTATGTTACAATATTGACTCCAACTGGGGACAGCGTCCTCCTACAGGATGCAAAGAACTTACAGATCCATGTGCCTTCTCCTCTTGCTAATGGGGTCTCTGTTGAAAATAATCACACACTACATATAAAAATAAAAACAATCCAGTGATGTACAAATCATGAATGAATGAAGGAATCTCAATATTGGATATAATGCTTCAAATATTTCCCATTGACAGGCAATGAGGAATATTGTCCTTCCAAATTTTGCAAGATAAAAGTATTGTTGCCTTTAACCTCTACAATGCTAAAAGGTTTAAACAAGGTATTATCAAACTTTCCATGTTTTCCTTTATCTTCCCTTCTTGCATCCCATCTTAATACTAAATATCCTTCTTTAAAATCTCTTTCTCTAGCCTTTCTGTCAAACAAACTCTTCATTTTGTTCTGATATTTCCGAAGCTTATAATGAACTTCATCTCTGTTTTCATTAAGTTCTATAATTTGATTGATTCTCCTAGAAAAATCATCAGGTTCTTCATTTGCTTCTTGTAAAAACCTCATGACAGGAAAATCTAGATGTGTAGGAAATATGGCTTCCTTACCATAAACAAGTTGAAATGGAGATTTACCTGTTGACCTCTTTGGAGATATTCTGTTTGCCCAAACTACATATATGAGATGGTTGTCCCAACTCCTTTTATGGTCTTCTAGTGTTTTCTTAATGACTTTAACCAGGCTCTTGTTTGAAGACTCTACCAGTCCATTTCCTTATGGATAGTATGGGGTAGAATGATGCAACAAAATTTGGTATTTCTGATAAAATTCAATCATTTTGACATTGTTGAATGCTGTTGCATTGTTTGTAACTATCTGTTGGGGGCATCCAAACCTAGATAGTATATTCTCTTCAATAAATTTAATAACTACAATGTCAGTTGTGTTTCTAACTTGAATTGCCTCTACCCATTTAGTAAAGTAATCTGTGGCAATCAATATCCATCTATGTTGGTTGCTTGATACTCGATGAATTTCCCCAATGAAATCCAATCCCCATTGTAGGAAAGGTGCTTGGAGTAGTATTGGAACTAGAGGAAGTGTTGCTAATCTTTGTTTTCCAACAAACAACTGGCATTGGGTACAACTTCTAACCTTTGCTCCTACTTGTGCAAACAATGTGGGCCAATAAAATCCTGCTCTTAAAATTTTTTATGTTGTAGCTCTCCAAGCCTAGTGTCCTCCACAAATACCTACATGAAATCGATCAAAAAATCCTTATGTCTCACTTTCTATTAAGAAAAGTAAAAGGATGTTGAGTGGTTCCTTCCAATATAGATTTGCATTGATGATACAATATTTTATGGCCTTAAAGTTTAGTGTTTTGCATCGATTCTTTGTAAATTCAGATGGACACTCAAAATCTTTAAGAGAATGTACAATATTAGTGTACCATTCAGATAACAAAAAATTCTCATCAATATGGATAGGAGTTAATTGGATTGAAGATGAAGGTTCTTGTGGATTCTCCTATGTTGAAGATTGAGAAGGTTCTTGTCGATTCTTCTTCGTTGAACGCTGAGAAGGTTCTTGTGGATTCTTCTTTGCTGAAAATTCAAAAATAGAATTTATTCCCAAGACTTTACAATTTGACTCAGCTAAGAGTTTAGCCAAGCCTTGACCCTTAACCAACTTTGCAGTTTTGATAATGAGATAAAATTCTAATATATTAGTAATCCATCTTCCTCTTCTTCTATCGGTATCAAGTTGAGTTAACACAGTTTTAACAACACTATTGGGAACATAGGCAATAATGGAAGAATGAAGGACATAGACTCTAAAAGCTTTCAGTGCTTGAACTAAGGAATAGGCATGTTTTTCAATAATATCATATTTGAGTTCAGCATCTCTCATAACTTTATTGAAAAAGGCAATAGGTTGGTCATATCCATCCTCATTCTTTTGAAAAAGAACAACACCTAAGGTGGTTTCAGAGGCAAAGGAAAATATGCTAAATGGTTCACAATAGTTTGGAGTGGCCAGTATTAGGGCTTCTAAAATAGATTTTTTAATTTGGTCAAAAGAATATCTTGTTGGAATTATCCATTTAACTTCATGATCTTTCCTCAACATATCAGTGGTATCATTAACTATTTCAGCATAATTAGGTATAAATCTTCTTAAAAATTTGATTTTTCCAAGAAAAACTGAATTTCCTTCTTATTCTTTGGTAATGAAAGTGCTTGGATAGATGAAACTCTTCTGCGATCAATAACCACTCCTTCCTTAGAAATAATATGGCCAATCAATTTTCCTTCTTTGATTGCAAACATGGACCTTTTGGGATTAAGTGAGATCCCAAACTTCCTACACCTGTCAAAAACTTTCCTTAAGTGCTTTAAATGTTTTTATCAGAATTAGAAAATACAGTCAGATCATCAAGATAAATGACAATAAATTTATTTGTCTTACCCACAAATTCTAAGTCCATGGCTCTTTGAAAGGTAGCTCTAGCGTTGGTTAATATGAAAGGCATCCTTGCATACATAAATGTACCCCAAGGAGTTGTGAATGTTGTCTTTTCTCTATCTTTTGGGCTCACCATGATTTGATTGTATCTAGAAGAACCATCTAACATAGAAATTCTATTAGCACATGAAATTTTTTGAAGCAATAGGTCCATCTTGGGTAATGGATAATTATCTTTCAAAGATTATTTATTTAAGTTCCTAAAATCTACACACAATCTGATTTCACCATTTTTCTTTCTTACTAGAACTAAATTAGCTACTCAATCAGAATATTTCAATGGAACTATGATCTTGGCATCAAGTAGCTTTTTAAGTTCTTTCTCAATGGTAGGAAGAAGGACATGATTAATTCTCCTTAACTTTTGCTTAAAGGGTTTAAATTCTGGTTTTAAAGGGATTTTATGTTATATGAGTGTTGTATCATACGTCTTCAACTCACAATAAGACCAAGCAATGACATCTCTATAAGCTTTAAGGAGAGCTAAATATTTATCTTTCACTTCCTTTGGCAAAGATACAAAGATTTTAATATTTCTGATTTCTTCTAAGGTTCCAATATTACATTGTTTTATACCTTCTTCACGTGAATTTGATAATGGATTTTTAGGAACATCATTGTGGTCAAACAACTTTTCAAGAGGGACCAAGCCCTTAGGAATGAAATTGTTAGATAACTGAATGATACTATGATCAGCAATTCTTGAGTCAAATTGTGAAGTTTGATTTTCCTTATTCAACTCATTATTATCCAGTTGTTCTTCTTCAATTTGTAAGGCTAAAAATTCATCAATTACTTGCAAAAAGGATTTAAATTGCTCATCATCATCAAATATTTGCCAATGTTTAAGATTGTCAGGAATTGAAGGCCTATATTTAACTTGAATTCAATATTACACAAGCATTTGATCAGGAATTTTAAAATAACTAGCTGAAACAACTAAAGAGTCTGCATGAATATTTTCATCCCTTAGAATAATAGTGATTTTAAATGCTTGGAAGAAATTATCCACTGAGTCCCATACCTCATTTCTATAAGATCTAAGTATGGGATGTTTTTTTTTGACAAATATTCCTTGTTTAACAATGAGCTATGAGTCACTAAATACACTTAGATGTTGCACTTTAAGACTTTTGGCTAATTCCAATCCTAGAAGGAAGGCTTCATACTCAGCTACATTATTTGTCACATCAAATTCAAGCTTATAGGATTAAGTTATATTCTCTTTGTCTGGTGAAACTAGTACAATACCAGCTCCAACTCCTTCCTTTGAGCAACAACCATCGAAGTATAACCTCCAAATATCAGTCTTAATGGACTTTGGTTTTTCTACAATGTTTTCAATGTTAAGATGAGTATTTTGTAAGTTATTTGATGATAATTCGAAACATCCAAAGTCTTGATCTACTGCATAAATGGGATGATTTCTTTCTTGATTTGATTTGCAAACAATATTCATTAATCTCACTTCTCTGAATAGTATGAGATGCTCACCCCCATATACAAGAGTTGTAGCATAACACATGTCCATTTGAAGACTTCCTCCTAATTTGGCACAACATGATCTTGATAATAACATGCCAAATTTAGGAGGAATATCAGTAAATCAATGTCTAATACCAATCTTAGCAGGACTAAAGTCATATCCTAATCTTACTATATACCACCTCTTAGCAGCATGGATTTAGCAATAAAGTGCCCACTATCCTTTATACCTACTTTATCTAATTAAAACTTTATAATCAAAGTTAGGGAATAGAATCTATTGAATGTTTTTCCATGATTACTTTGCATCAGATTATGGGAGGCTCCAGAATCTAACATGCAATTATATAATAAGAAATCATGAATTTTAAGAGTAACATAGAAAGGTGGTACATTTTCATCAATCATATCTGAGTTGGGACCAAATACTACTGAAGGTTTTTCATCTTGTAAGCATATTACATCTCCTTCAACATCAACACTTGATGACTAGATCCATTTAGAAACTTGATTTTATTTCCTGGATTCTTTGAAAGTTTAGATCAATGAATGGGTATTTTGACTCTTTCTAATTCCTTTTCAACATTGAAAGTGGTCAAAACAGTTTTATCAATTGAAGTTGTTTCATTTGACTGATTCAATGGTTGGATTGTTGTTGTTTGAGATTCAATAGATTTAATTTGTGGTTCATTTACAATGGGATTTTTGGGAGGTCTACCAGGACTTGACCTTGGTCTTAAGTCATCTCTCCTGTTCATTTTTGCAATTAAAAAATAAGAAAAGGCTTGATATTTTGAAACTTGTGAGTCTTCTTGATCTTGCTGAGAAGACTGATTTAGAGGAAGAGAGACAATAACATTTTGTACAGATGAATGATCAAGATTATTTATATCCTCAGTAATCAAAGGGCTAGTGTCTTCAAGTTGTTGATCATCAATCATTAATGGTGGTTGAATTTGTTGATCAACATTTGGTATTTGCAAAATTTGGGGTTGGGAAGCTCTCCTAAATTGAGTTTGAGGTCTAGCAGCAGTTTTGTTGAATTGTTATAGGCTAAGCTTCTATTTTTGAAATTCTATTTGAAAGGTTTCTAAGAAATGAAGTGATTTAATCTATCTTTTGATCTTCATTTTTAGTTTTTGAGGAAGAACCTTCTTCCTTGGCTTTCATTTTTATTTTAGCTTTTTCTACCTTAGCTTTAAGTTTAGCTGATGCCGACCTATTGGCTTCAACTTCTGTGGCATTTGTTTGCATGTCTTCTAGGGTATGAGATGTCCTTTCCCTAAGCATAACTACAAAGTCATCTTCAAATGCTTTAGAAAATCTAACTTTGGCTACTGCCACTGGTGGTTTACAGTCAGGTAGAATTTTATAATAAAGTTTATTAAATCTCTTTATGAAATCAACCATTGGCTCACCATGGTTTCTTTTTAGTTCTTCAAATTCTGTGAGAAAGTAAACATGATCCTTCTTAACCCCCATTGATTCTTAAATATGGTAGTTAATTCATTCCAAGATCGGATAGAATTTGGTCTAAGTTGTCTAAACCAAATTATGACATTCCCTTCTAGTGATTGAACAAACAATCTCATATACACATTTTCATGTTCAATGTTCATGTTATCAGCAAAGTCCAAGAAGGTAACTAAATGGTATTCAACAGACAAACCAGTTTCTCCATTAAACCTAGGTAGGTGTTTTAAATACCCATCAGGAAAATTATTGAGTATATTAGGAAGTTGTAAAGTAGCATACCTAGCTTGAACAATAGGTTGAAAATCAACCATACTTGAAGATGAAGATGAACGAGTAGAAGATGGGGTAGAGGATGATTAAGCTGTAGGTGAAGATAGAGGTATAAAAGTAGGTGGAAGAGGAAAAAAGGGTGGAGGATTTCTCAAAGTTTTAAAAGGTGTTTCAATGACTAACTTCTGGACCTTCGTTTGAACTTCTTCCTTGTTTTCAAACAAAGGATTTGAATATACAAAAAAAGTTTCCTCAGGTTGGGTAGAAGTAGATGGAAAAGTATAATGATTGGGAGACATCAAATCAGTAGGTTTTAACTCAGGTAAATGTGCATCGAATTCTTCTTCTGACTTAGGTGAATCTGTAGGTATTTTAGGAATTTGAAATGGTTCGAGTGAATGGACTAAAAGAGTTAATTGTAGATCAACTCCTTTGGATAGTAGTTCTAAAACCCTAGGTGTTAAGTCAACCAAATTTAATGGAGATGGAACATACCTAAAGGGATCAGAGGCTGAAATATCCTCAGGTTGTAGTGGTACATAAAAAGAGGAAGAATCTTCAAGTCTTCTTCTTAAAGAGGCTTCTCTTACCAGTTTCTCTGGACCAGATAATGGAGAAACAATTTTAGAATCAGAATGAGACCTAGTGTGTCTTGAAGGAGTCAGTGTGGGTTTGTGAAGTTGCGAGGTGAAAGATTTTAACCTACTATTCCTTTATTCATCTTAAAGGAAAAGCTCTATCGTTGCCCCAGTGTTACATAGCATTTTGTCACTGTCCCTGTACTCCCTATTCCTTGATCCTGGAGGACCTCTACAGTGAACCTTACAAGCTTTCCCACCATGAAGAGACTACCCTTATGTCCCTCTTCATGGGCAGAACATTTCCCTTTTGCATTATTTCCCAAGAATCTTCCTTTTATCCCAGTTTACAAGACCGACGCTAGTTCTCAATTCCTTCCTCGCGCTGATTTGTAGGTTTTAAAGCCAGGCCTAGCACTGTACGATGCAAGTGAGCCCTTCATCACTTGCGCCGATCCTCTTTTGGCAAGTTTTTTAAATATGTAGTCGAAACTTCCAGGTCTAGAAGCTTTGTAACAGAAGTCTAGTAAATGGTTGGGTTGGATAGAGCTAAGGAATTCAATTTGGTCTCCTTTCCCCTATTAAGATGGAATAAACCCAAGAGATAAGGCCTCTCCCATAATAAGAGGAACCATCTCCCCTCGATCAAAGCTATATAAACTCCTCCTTTTCCAAGCTGAACTAGTCTTTTTTGGAGCTTGAATAACCAACAAGATATCTATAGCTTTTTTCCTTCTAGTTTATGTGTGCAAAGGGAGAATAGTGTGTTTGGTTTGGTTTGGAAATAAAGGGAAGAAGCCTTAAACTCCTATTTTTGAGGCTAACCATGAGATGTTAGAAGTGGTGTTGGAACCCGGATACGTCGGAGGAGACTTGCAACGTAAAGGCTTTGGTTGTATCTCTTTCTGAGCTTTATATCAATACAACTAATGATTTATATCCTACATTGAGTGTTATACTACATTTAATGGATTAAGATTCCTTGAATTTTTAAGTAAATTGAATGTGATTGTATTCTATTACATTTGTTTTTGTCTCTTGTGTATTTGTTTCAGGTAATTGAAGGAGAAGAACTCAAAAGAAGCTGGAGCAAAGGAGCGAGGTCATCATCAAGTAGAGTAGTGTTTTAAAAGGTAGGCCCTCTTATTCAATTCTAGTTTAAGGAAGTTTTCATTAGGTTGTTCTGTTTGCAGCTAGATCCACTCTAGGGCTAGAGGGATCACCTCTGTTTGCAGAGGAGATTTACCTACTCCACAAATTGGCGACTCCACTGAGAAGCCGTCCCTCTCTTTTTTTCATTTCATGGTTTGTGTGAACTTTTGTAGTATCACCCTTTCCCTTTGGTTTTCTCTACTTTGCCCGGTTTACTGATTTGAGTCTGAAATTTACAGTGGCAGGTCTGGTTTTGGCCTTTGAAAATTTTTATTTTGTTCTTGAAATCCTTGATCATCGCGTTTAATTTTTTGACAGTCGCGCTGACCCGCACGAATTTCTCTCAAACAGTCATGTCGTTCCCCCTAGTAGCACTTTTTGTAAGTTAGGCAATCGCGCTGATTCCTGTAGGTGAAGATTAAGGTTTCTCCTAAATCATAATCAATGTGTCTTGCCCTCTTAATTTTTGCCTCTTAGCTTGTTTTGCTTGTGTTCTCCCAGACTGGAAAGCTTCATTAGCTTGGTTTGTGTGCTTGTTTGGTTTGAGATTTCCCTACTTGATTTTTGAGTCTTTGGATGGTTTGTGACCCTAGGGCATCTACGTCATTGTCCATTCAGCTGTTTGTGTGCTCAGCAAGTCAAGTTGTTGGTTAGCTGCTCCATGAATTTCGTTTTTAGTCCCTTTATTGCTTTGATTTCAATTGAACAAGTTTGAAAAGAGTCGTTTGTTCTTCTCTTGATTAAGCGTCTCTTTTCGGGCATAGATTACATTGCTCGTCTTGTTTTGGTTGAGTCTTTGCATCATTGGTTTAGAAAGAATTCTCTCTTTGTGCTTGGCATTTGATTGATGTTGATTATTTTGAAATTTTTTTATTGAAATGTTTGTGTGAAAATTCATTTTATCATTCCATTGAAAAATATATCATTCTAGTTTGTTTAATCAATATATTACATTAGCTAGCATCATTGAAAACTGGAGTTGCATCATCATTTTCATTCGAAAAGAAATGAATTATCTTTACTGTTGAAAGGACTATTTGAAGTGCATTTGATAGGAAAGATAGGAAGTGGAAAGAACTTTCATTATTTTGTTTTCAAAAGCGAAGTAATGAAAAGGCCATCTTGCTTTCAGTTGCTTGTTTGTTGCATTGATTAGTTTCTTTACTCTCATTAGTGTAAACATTCATCGAATTGAAAGGGTTTTGTCTCATTTAGCTGCATATAGGTGTTTTTCGAGTCACATCGATAGGGCCTGAAAACTAAGACATAATTTCAAGATAAACTTTAAAATGTAATCAATTAATTGAAGGCGCATTTGAAACTTAACACTCACATATAGAATGTCTAGTCTAGAGACATGTTCCGGTGTCTTTAAACCTAGCAGCTGTCATTCGCTTTGGCACTAGACAACGCTAGTACAGACATGTGGTACTCGTACAGTTGTGTATACAAAGGGAGACCCCACTAGGTTTGTAATACTTTATCTATTGGAAGCCGAGTCTGTTGCCTTGTAAATGTGATACACCGAACACAACATTCAGAGAGATTGCCTGCCCGTACTTCTTGGTTCGTCGGGAGGTATTCTACATTTCACAGTTGCCCGGTAATCCCTTTTGCCTAGATTATCCTGAGCAGTCATTTTCATCTTTTTGACTCCCTAAATTTAAAAGATCACTGAGTGCTTATCCTTTCGAGCTCGTTTCAAACCGAAAGAGATAGAGTCATCTTTGCTTTTTTCTCGACTCTTAAAACATGAAAAAGCATCAGTCTATTTCAACGTCTTAAAAAATTGTTGTCCACGATCACATAACATTCCTCATAGTCTTATTCTGGACCACATTGTGAGTACCTTTAATACATTTTGTAAAAGCCCTGAAATTAATCTCTTTCTTCTTGTTATTTGAGACAAAGTCATCGTGGATGAACCATCAATTTCACCCAGTTCCTCTTCCTCTCCTCCGTCTGAAAGATCATTTGGGGAGCCTTTTCCTGAACTTCCGCAGTCACTCGAGGATTAGGGTGTTGAACTTAGAACTGTTTTGAGTATTCAACCTTTGTCATCTTGTCCTCCCCCATCAGTTATTGGGTCACCTTACTAATATGGCACGTAATCTCCGGATAATCCTATCCAGACTCGTGAGAGTCCACTAACCCCTGAAGGTCAGCAAGGTCTGGTTGTTTATCCTCCGAAAATCCTTTGTTCGATCCTGTTGTGATATCACCGCAACATCCGTATGATTGACCGAGTATTCCTTTGGAATTATCCCCTCGAACATCTTCGGCTGTCCGTCGTCATTTATTTCCACCCATGGAATCAGAAGGCAATATCCCAGTCTCCTCTCCGAGTCACTCAGAGGTTTCTGCTACACACACTCCTCACATTGTTGATGAACAAGGATATCAATTCCCTCCTGAAGGTTTCCCTTACACGGGAAGCATTTCGACCAACATTTACACTAAGCATAGCGAGCCTTCATTGCTGCATGGTTATACCTCTTTGGCTCAGTTGGTGTCAGGCACTCCTAGTGCTTCATCATTGTGTCACAACCCTATCTGGTCATCTGGTGCTATGCCTACTTCAGGTCTGTTCGTTCGGAACTCGACCTCTCAGTCGATTATGCATTCTGTAGTCACATCAGTTCTGATGCAACCCACCGTTCTGAATCCACTCATTTCGTCGTTTCAAGTTACTCTTCCAGTTCAACTGATGGTTTCAAGTCAAGTATCTGTAAGTTCTTCAACCACTCTAGTAAGTGGGCAGGTTGTCCCACTGCCTGGGGGGTAAAGCCCGAATATTTCCATGATGTCTAGTGCAACCAATGTGAGTGGCTCACAAACTCATATGGTTGGGATGAACCAGTCCTCTTCCGATGCTATTTCGAACCTTGCTGGTCCTTCTGGATCGAGTAATGTCCAATACCAGCAGTCGAACCCTGCTGGTCCGCTTGGGTTAAGTAACGTCCAGTACCAGAAGCCATATGTGGCTCAGGGTCCATTCCAACCTCCTTATGTTCCACATGGTTCACAAGCGATGGTAAATCTGCCTTATGTCCCTCAAGCTGGACAGCTTGGTGCATCCACCATGCCTAGTGGATATGGGCAAATTCAATTCGGGAATTTTCAAGTTATTGCTCTAGGAACTGTTCAAGTACCCTTGCCACAACAAGGGCAACCCTTGCAGCAACAAGGGAAACCCTTGCAACAATAAGGGAAACCTTCGTAGCTACAAGGGCCACCTTTGCAGTAGCAAGGGAAGACACTGCAGTGACAAGGACAATTGCCACAACCGTAGGGTCAACCCTTGCAACAACGACATCAAACTTTGTAGCCGTAGGCGCAGTTTGTTCACCAAGCTTCCCAACCTATGCCTTCACAAGGTCAACCTCTGTAGCTGTAGGGAAAACCTTTACAGTAGCAAGGCCAACCCTTGCAACAACAAGGTCAACCCGGGCAACAGAAACCCTTTTACTCATATCAACAGGGTCAACCTTTGCAAGGCCAAGGTCAAGTCCTGTAGAAGTAGGCTAAAAATCCCTACGTCCAGGGGCAACAGGTTTAGAATCCTTATGTCCAAGGGCAGTAGGTGCAAAATCCTTATGTCTAAGGGCAATAGGTTCAAAACCCTTATGTCTAGGGGTAGCAAGTGCAAAATCTGTTTATCAAAGGCCAACAGGCTCAACAAACTTTTAGCCCATATGTTGCTTATCGGCAGCCTATGGCCGGATAGTATCAAGGCTACCGAGGTCAGAATCCTCCCCACGGGCAAGGTAACCTATAGTGGGGAAAAATGAAATGCCATATGGACAAAATCCTCCACTATGGGGATAAAATCCTTATCAACAACTACAATCCAGGCTTGCTCAGAGGCCCCAAATGCCTTTTAATACACAATTGCCTTTCTTGGCCACATTGGAACTGCTAGATGTTTCTAGACTCACGAATGATCCCATTCTTCATTCGCCATACTGGCCTCTAGTTCCATCCAAGATTCTGAGCAATTGTCCAAATTTTTTGAGGGAAAAGTGAAAGAGGATCCATAAGCCCACGTGATGACATATCACCTTTGGTGCTCCTCTAATTCGTACGTTGATGATTCCATTCATCTTCAACTTTTTTAGCGAACCCTCACGGGTGCTACAACCAAGTGGTATATCTAATTGCCTCGAGGTACTTACAATGACTTTAACACTCTTGCTATGGATTTCCTCACACATTTTCAGCTGCCAATTCGCTATGAAACTGGCACCCATCTGCTTACGTCCCTTAAGCAAAAAACTGCGACCCATATCTCAGATCACATCCATGAATGGAGGTGTTAGTGTCGCTTGATCAAGTTTGAAATTGTTGATTAGTTGTTGACCGAATGGTTCACCAAGTCATTTGTTAGCAAAACTGCTGAGGACATAGCCATGGGTGGATGTGTCACTGAAGAACAAGCCATCGCATGTGCCCAGTATCTAGACCTCGTCTACTCGTAATCTGTCACGTTATATGATATGTTATCCAATGCGCCCAGACCATCATCTGATCTGGCAACATCGAAGTATCTGGCTACACCTCCTGTTGATGGAGTAATTGGTTCAGTGTCCCAGACCCTCGCAAAGTCTTCTTCCAAGAAGAAGTCGGTCTCAAACACCACTTCCCATGATCCCTCTTGAAATTCACCTGGTGTTGGTAAAACCTCGGAGGTTCACGCTGTCCATTCTATCACAGTAGGCAAATCCTTTAAAGGTAAAAAGAAGGGTAACAACAAGGGTAAAGCCGATACCCCGAAATAGGGCCCTCCTAAATCATCTGCTGTTGATGCTTCTCAACGGAAGCCCGAGTATCCATGCCTCATCTGTGAGGAGGATCACTACACTAAAGATTGTCCCTGACGATATGAAGTTAGTAGTTTTCTCAAAGGGACCCCAACTGTCCTGAAAGAGCCCTTTCCATCCCAGTAGACCCAAATAGTAGACTAGCCTCAGTCATTCGCTTCTTCAGGTTCCCAAGTGTTCATGATGAGTAGCTTATCAATGTTGCTACCAGATCAAAAGATTATCATACACCTACCTTGACAATGGGGAAAGAGAAAGAAGGTGCCCCTTCCTCCTTTATCCCGTCTTCCTCTGGTCCTCTCCATATAGAGTGACCTAATCCAGATTCCGCTATTTGACCACCCTCTCGGGGTGTGCTGCAAAAGTCCTCGTATAATCCAAACGCTTGATCCGCTTAAAATTATAACATTTTTGAGGATTTTGCTCAAGTGCCATCGACTATGTTTGCTCTCGAGGTCCTTCAAAGTTGTCTCTCTCAGCAGAAAGCATTGCTATCAGCTATTGGAGGTATTGATCCATCTGACTCTAATCTTATTTGTTTTGATCTAGAAAACCACATTCTGCGCTTACCTCATCAGGTTGCTTTTCTCATCTAGATTATCATTAATGAGAAGACAATTCACATGATCGTCATTGATGAAGGTGCTTCCACCTGCATCATGGTTGTCTCTTGTTGGAATGAAATTGGTTCTCTTACCTTGAACAAATCACTTAAGACTTTGGAAGCTTTTGATGGGCGTGATTCTCGAACATTCGGTGTCCTTCCGAATCTTGCTATTACCTTGGAAGGCAAGACAGTACACGTCGAAGTAGAAATTGTGGATGCAAATCTCAATTATAATTTTCTACTTGGATGGAGTTGGACCCATGCTATGCATGTTGTGGCCTATTCTCTATTCCGTGTTCTCCATTTTCCCCATCAAGGGAAAATTGTCACAGTTGACTAGTTGTCTTTCTTCACTTCTTCTTCCTCAGATGGCAATGTTCCCTATGTAAGGCACACCGATGCTCCTTATGAGAGTGTGGGGGCAGGACTTTTTAAAGACCCCACCTTGATGGGTATATTTCCGCTTCCACCTTCGCATGTTGCCTCCATCAACATGATCTCGATTAAGTCCGATCCTTGGGTCCTTCCCTCTCCTGATCTTGTTGATACATGGGGTGATGTTATGTTGTTAAGCTGAAATTAATTATGTGGAGATTTTTTTGGCTTCAGCTTCGGTATCTACGTGGTATCTACTGATCATTCTATTTCGAGTACATCTCTCGACGGGTATTCTCAATCCCTATGGCTTAGTGCTTCGGATTCTTCTAACCCCTTAACAAAGACCTTTCTTACTGATGAGAGTATTATGGAAGTCATGTCTCTGAAGGAAGTACCTTGGAGCGATACTCATCATCGTTCCTCATTCTTGCCTAGCCCAACAGTCATGTCTACTTGTCTTGAGAAGTTCTCTTCTCAGTTCCCGACCCAACCACTTCAGATGCCGATCATGACTCATGAAGTTTGGTCAGAAGGGAACATGGGTAATATTACCCAAACGATGCCTATTGATATTTCTGTCAAGCCTGGTGTCGTTGAAAATGTTCATATTGGGGTGACTTGTTCTCCTGATGAGATCAAGCTCTATACTCATCTTTTTCAAGAATTTCGAGACGTTTTTGCATGGTCATATGAAGAATACCCGGCATTGACCCAAGTATAGTCGTGCACGAGATTCCAACTTATCCTAACGCGAAGCCCGTTTGACAATGACTTTGTCCAGTGCACCATAGAAAAGCGGTTGCCATTAAGGGGGAAGTTGAAAAACTTCTCAAAGCTGGATTTATTTATCCAATCCCTCTGACAGATTGGGTATCGAATATTGTACCGTGACAAAGAAGCAAGGCACCATTCGGGTCTGTGTTGATTACCGTGACCTAAATCGTGCCTGTCCAAAGGATAATTACCCCACTCCTTTTATAGACCAGATCATTGATGAATGTGCTGGGAGTGAAATCTTTTCCTTTATGGACGGTTTTTCTAGTTACAACCAGATAAACATTGCGCCAGCTGATCAAGATAAGACTACCTTTATCTGTCCATGGGGGACTTTTGCGTATAAAAATCTCCCTTTTGGCCTTAAGAATGCTGGGGCAACTTTTCAAAGAGCGATGTCATATGCTTTCCATGATATTAAAAACATTGTTCAGCCTTATTTGGATGATCTTCCCACTCATTGATGTAAGCGCCATGACCATTATGACCATCTTAGACAATTTTTTCTTCGTCGTAGGAACTACAACATTCGGTTGAATCCGCATAAATGTGTCTTCTGCGTTGAATCTGGGTGCCTGCTCGGTTTTATTGTTTTGAAACATAGGATTCAACTTGATCCTCTTAAATTCGAGGCTATTGTCAATCTACCCCCTCCCTCTTCATTGCATCAACTACAGAGTTTGCAAGGGAAAGCAAATTTTCTTCGTCGTTTCGTGCCTAACTATGTTCAGCTAGCTTCAGGGTTCACCCAATTTCTTAAGCAAGGGATTCCATTCGTTTGGGATGAGGCTGCCCAAAAATCTTTCGATGACCTAAAAGCTGTCCTCATTAATGCTCCTTTGTTGCATCCTCCGAAATACCATCGCGATTATTTTCTCTATCTAGCTGCAACCTCTAGCACCATTGTTATGGTGTTAGTACAAGATGATGATGAAGGCCATGAACATGTTATTTACTACCTCAGCCACAATCTCCTCGACCCTGAGACACATTAAGCTCATGTTGAGAAGTTCGCTTTGGCTACCGTTCAGGCTGTTCAGCGCTTTCGGCATTATATTCTCCTCCACACTACAATGATGATTTCTGAGTGTAACCCCATGAATTACATTATGACTCGTCAGTTGCTGGGGGCAAGTATTCTAAGTGGATTGTAATCCTCCAAGAATTTGATTTGGTGTTCACTACTGCCAAATCCAAGAAATCATTTGTATTTTCCAAGTTGATTTGCTCTCTTCCCTCTGCTTCTCTTCATGCTGGTGTTGATGAGCAGCACCCGAACGAGTCTCTTTTTCTGATTAGCACCCTCGACTCTTGGTACAATGATATCATCGTGTATCTCCAAACCTCTACCTTACAGTATGTGTTGACCAAGGATGATGACCGACACATTTGGCATCAATCCCAACCTTACTGCATCATTGGAGATACTTTCTACCACGTTGGTGTTAATTTAATTCTTCGCCGATGTTTGACTCTCGAGGAAGTTGAAAGAGCCTTGAATGAATTTCATTTTGGCGCATGTGGCGGTCATCTGTCTGGCTATTCCACTACTCAAAAGATACTTTGTGCTCGTTACTTCTCGCCCTCCATATTTAAGGATTGCATCCTTGCTGTTCGCAAATGCCATGAGTGCCAGATTTATCAGTGCAAAATGCATGTCCCACCAGCTCTCCTTCACCCCATTATTACCATTGGTCCCTTTGCTAAATGGGGCATCGAATCTATGACATGTAACCCTCGTTCGGCCGGGGGGCATGGTTATATTATCATTGTTATGGATTATTTCACCAAATGGGCCGAAGCAATGCCTACATATTCAGCTGACGGTAAAACAACAACACAATTTCTATTCAATCATGTTGTTTCCAGGTTTGGAGTGCCTTAAGCCATTGTCACCGACCATGGCTCCCATTTTCGCGATTACATGATGGCTGAGATGACTTTTATGTTGGGATTGCATCATGATGGCTCAACCCCATATTATCCTTAGACCAACGATCAAGTTGAAGCTGTAAACAAGGTCTTAGTCATGATGCTTCAGCGCACCATTGGGATGCACAAGTCAAATTGGTATCTCATGCTTTTTTCAACTCTGTGAGCTTATCAAACCTTGACCAAAGATGCAACTGGATTCACACCTTTCCGTCTCGTCTATGGTCTCGAAGAAACTTTACCGATTGAGTGTGAAATTCCCTCATGTTGGCTGTTGAACTACTCCCTAAAACCTCACCTCAAGAAGAGCACCTGTTGTATTTAGAATGACTAGATGAAACTCATCGTCTTGCTGCTTTAGTAATTGAAGCACAGAAAAGAGAGTTAAGTCCCATTTTGATTAGTCGGTTTCTCCTTGTGCTTTTTCTGAGGGCAATTTGGTCCTTCTATATGACCAAGCAAATGATAAGAAGGGGGCAGGTAAATTCGAACCCATGTGGCATGGGCCTTATATTGTCAAACGCGTGTTACAAAAAGGGGCCTATGAGCTGATTTATTATGAGGAAAACCCCTTAGACAAGCCCCGTAATGAGCTATATCTCAAGAAGTACTATGCCTGAGTCATCTCGAATGGCTACTTTTGTACATAAGTGTGTTATTCATTTTTGTGCAAGTTGCTTTGGTTTGGTGTGTTTTTTCAAGCAGCTTTCCTGCTTATCATGTCTTCACCTGCTTTGTAGATGTTTGTGACTCCTTAGGTTGGTTTCGCTGATGGTGCTTGCCGTAGTACCCAGAATCTATCTTCTGCGGCATGGGCTATCTACACCCCTAATGGTGAGTTGATTGATCTTCAAGGTATTTGTTTAGGTCAAACAACTAATAACATTGTTGAGTATAGCGCTGTCATTGAACTCTTGTCAGAAGCCATTGCTCTTGACATTCAGGAAATGGTTGTTAACCTCGGTTCACATCTTGTTGTTCTTCAGCTCAATGGGCAATATTCTGTCAAAAACCTTCACATATTGAGAATGTATTTGCGTATTCATCTATTGGAAAGAAATTTTTATTACATCACATATCATCATATTACTAGGCATATGAATACATTGACAAATGCATTAGCTAATTATGTGTTAGACAGAAATTTACGCAACATGTGAAAAAAAAAAACATTTGTGTCATAGTAAGCAAGAAATATAACACATTTGTATATATGTTGATATTGTTTGAGTGTCATACATCAAAACCCCAAAAAATAATATATGTGTTCAGTACATCCATGGCTCGCAGGCCTCAAAATTGTAAATGATAAACTATGGACTACTCGGCATGGTGATCATGATAACATGTTATTGCTTGTACTACTCGAGTCAGTAAATGGTGGTTCCGATCAGACACCCCCACTGTGTTCCTTTGATACTGGCGTGGGATGTCACCCACCCGGGCATACTCTAGGATACCCCTGGTCAATCGCTCAAGGTTTCGTGCGATCTCCTCCTCGTTATTGATTCCTTCCTGATAAGGAGCAATATCAAACTGTCGAGAAACGCACCTAGCGATCAGGGACATCCTGGCTGGTCGCTCTGGTCCCACATCTGCATTTACAAAATCAAAATGTCACGAATGCATATTTTTCAAAAAACAACAAAAAATCATAAAATTAAAATTGTTTTTCTTACCTCCATCATCATAATCTTCTCCCTCTGGGAGCGGCATATCAGGATCGCCACAGAAGTCTGTATCGCTATAAGGCCAATCCTCGACCACGATCAGCTGATGCCTCAACCACGAAAAGAAGGTGGGCTTGTATGACATATGTTAGCCCCCACCAGTTCTGGGCATTAGTTCACTCCAATGAACCATCCGTGGGTCTCGTGGAAATGGGGGGTTCACCTCTGCAAGCTGATAGTGAAATAGTGGGATCCACTCCAAAAAGAAGGTCACTAGAATAGAACCATATCCGAACTACCTTAGGTTTCCTGCTCTAGCTTTGGATAACTGGCGCTTCATGTTTACCTTCATGGCTTCCGCCTAGTTGAAAATAGTCGGTGCCGTGTAGTCTATGGCATACTGGAATTTGGACTTATTGGACTCATGCAATGCCTGAGCCCCAACCACTCTGTTTATGGTCAAGAGCAGCACTTTCAGCACAAGGTCATTGACAGTCATGATGTCAACCTTTCCACTCTTTGATTTCAGTGCTTCTGGACAGTGTTCTGCGAGCAACATGTTCACAATTGCATCAACAGGCTTGGCCCCATACAGATTGACTGGTTCCCCTCTTCGGGACAGTCCGGTGCTTAAATAAATGTCTGAAGTTTCTAATTCCAGTTCTTGATCCCGGATCGCAAAAGCTTCCCTATTAATCTCCCAAAGACTGATCAAATATTGCAGCAGCTCAGGTTGAGCTTGAAGACCCGGTGTGAGGAAGAATTTGAGGAGCCCATAGTTCCTTAAGGAATTTAAACAGTTTGGGTTTGCCAATGCTTGTCAATCAATTGCCTCATGTTCACGTTCTTTCCAATCGACCATTTTTCATTGTAATTTTCCTACAATAACTATAGAATCAAGTCAACGTTCATCCTTGACTGAAGAAATTCGGATTCAAAGTAGAGAAATCAAGCAAAAAATCAATTTTTTCTTACTCGTGGCATCGACGCAACTGTTTTAAAAACAGTAGCATTGACGGTACAAGTGGTCATGTTAATGAACCTCGATTAGTGTGATCCTGAGCCTAGATCTCGTGTCAACCGAGGGCGAATTTTTCTTGCTAAGATCTCCTCCAGAAATCCAAAAAATGGTTAAAAACAGGAAAAACAAAGCATGAAAATATAGTTAAGGGTATTAGATATCATTTTTTGGGATTCAACTGCGTTAAGTAAGTCATTCAAACGTATGACCATTTCCATGAGAGGTAGTCGTAACTGACTAATTTCTCATGATTTTTGAATAGTTCACTTAGCACTCATTGCATCGGGTGATGCTCACAGGGGTGAAGAAGTGGGATTGAAACTAGTGAAATGTGGAGAACGAATCACATAGCATCAATCATCACTTCCGGGGCTTGCACCCGGTAACCAGGACTTCCCAGGAGGTCACCCATCCCAGAACTCCTCTGGCTCAAGCGCGCTTAACTGTGGAGTTTTTCCCACAATCAAGCCCACTTAGCTTGCTACCCCATTTGCAAAACCTTAGCAAGTATTGTGCCTCATGAACCATTCAAGAAGAGATCCCTTGACTCTTTTTTGAATTTAAGTATGGGGGATTTACGCAGTGCATTATATTAGATATCATTTTTTGGGATTCAACTGCGTTAAGTAAGTCATTCAAACGTATGACCATTTCCATGAGAGGTAGTCGTAACTGACTAATTTCTCATGATTTTTGAATAGTTCACTTAGCACTCATTGCATCGGGTGATGCTCACAGGGGTGAAGAAGTGGGATTGAAACTAGTGAAATGTGGAGAACGAATCACATAGCATCAATCATCACTTCCGGGGCTTGCACCCAGTAACCAGGACTTCCCAGGAGGTCACCCATCCCAGAACTCCTCTGGCTCAAGCGCGCTTAACTGTGGAGTTTTTCCCACAATCAAGCCCACTTAGCTTGCTACCCCATTTGCAAAACCTTAGCAAGTATTGTGCCTCATGAACCATTCAAGAAGAGATCCCTTGACTCTTTTTTGAATTTAAGTATGGGGGATTTACGCAGTGCATTATATTAGATATCATTTTTTGGGATTCAACTGCGTTAAGTAAGTCATTCAAACGTATGACCATTTCCATGAGAGGTAGTCGTAACTGACTAATTTCTCATGATTTTTGAATAGTTCACTTAGCACTCATTGCATCGGGTGATGCTCACAGGGGTGAAGAAGTGGGATTGAAACTAGTGAAATGTGGAGAACGAATCACATAGCATCAATCATCACTTCCGGGGCTTGCACCCGGTAACCAGGACTTCCCAGGAGGTCACCCATCCCAGAACTCCTCTGGCTCAAGCGCGCTTAACTGTGGAGTTTTTCCCACAATCAAGCCCACTTAGCTTGCTACCCCATTTGCAAAACCTTAGCAAGTATTGTGCCTCATGAACCATTCAAGAAGAGATCCCTTGACTCTTTTTTGAATTTAAGTATGGGGGATTTACGCAGTGCATTATATTAGATATCATTTTTTGGGATTCAACTGCGTTAAGTAAGTCATTCAAACGTATGACCATTTCCATGAGAGGTAGTCGTAACTGACTAATTTCTCATGATTTTTGAATAGTTCACTTAGCACTCATTGCATCGGGTGATGCTCACAGGGGTGAAGAAGTGGGATTGAAACTAGTGAAATGTGGAGAACGAATCACATAGCATCAATCATCACTTCCGGGCTTGCACCCGGTAACCAGGACTTCCCAGGAGGTCACCCATCCCAGAACTCCTCTGGCTCAAGCGCGCTTAACTGTGGAGTTTTTCCCACAATCAAGCCCACTTAGCTTGCTACCCCATTTGCAAAACCTTAGCAAGTATTGTGCCTCATGAACCATTCAAGAAGAGATCCCTTGACTCTTTTTTGAATTTAAGTATGGGGGATTTACGCAGTGCATTATATTAGATATCATTTTTTGGGATTCAACTGCGTTAAGTAAGTCATTCAAACGTATGACCATTTCCATGAGAGGTAGTCGTAACTGACTAATTTCTCATGATTTTTGAATAGTTCACTTAGCACTCATTGCATCGGGTGATGCTCACAGGGGTGAAGAAGTGGGATTGAAACTAGTGAAATGTGGAGAACGAATCACATAGCATCAATCATCACTTCCGGGGCTTGCACCCGGTAACCAGGACTTCCCAGGAGGTCACCCATCCCAGAACTCCTCTGGCTCAAGCGCGCTTAACTGTGGAGTTTTTCCACAATCAAGCCCACTTAGCTTGCTACCCCATTTGCAAAACCTTAGCAAGTATTGTGCCTCATGAACCATTCAAGAAGAGATCCCTTGACTCTTTTTTGAATTTAAGTATGGGGGATTTACGCAGTGCATTATATTAGATATCATTTTTTGGGATTTAACTGCGTTAAGTAAGTCATTCAAACGTATGACCATTTCCATGAGAGGTAGTCGTAACTGACTAATTTCTCATGATTTTTGAATAGTTCACTTAGCACTCATTGCATCGGGTGATGCTCACAGGGGTGAAGAAGTGGGATTGAAACTAGTGAAATGTGGAGAACGAATCACATAGCATCAATCATCACTTCCGGGGCTTGCACCCGGTAACCAGGACTTCCCAGGAGGTCACCCATCCCAGAACTCCTCTGGCTCAAGCGCGCTTAACTGTGGAGTTTTTCCCACAATCAAGCCCACTTAGCTTGCTACCCCATTTGCAAAACCTTAGCAAGTATTGTGCCTCATGAACCATTCAAGAAGAGATCCCTTGACTCTTTTTTGAATTTAAGTATGGGGGATTTACGTAGTGCATTATATTAGATATCATTTTTTGGGATTCAACTGCGTTAAGTAAGTCATTCAAACGTATGACCATTTCCATGAGAGGTAGTCGTAACTGACTAATTTCTCATGATTTTTGAATAGTTCACTTAGCACTCATTGCATCGGGTGATGCTCACAGGGGTGAAGAAGTGGGATTGAAACTAGTGAAATGTGGAGAACGAATCACATAGCATCAATCATCACTTCCGGGGCTTGCACCCGGTAACCAGGACTTCCCAGGAGGTCACCCATCCCAGAACTCCTCTGGCTCAAGCGCGCTTAACTGTGGAGTTTTTCCCACAATCAAGCCCACTTAGCTTGCTACCCCATTTGCAAAACCTTAGCAAGTATTGTGCCTCATGAACCATTCAAGAAGAGATCCCTTGACTCTTTTTTGAATTTAAGTATGGGGGATTTACGCAGTGCATTATATTAGATATCATTTTTTGGGATTCAACTGCGTTAAGTAAGTCATTCAAACGTATGACCATTTCCATGAGAGGTAGTCGTAACTGACTAATTTCTCATGATTTTTGAATAGTTCACTTAGCACTCATTGCATCGGGTGATGCTCACAGGGGTGAAGAAGTGGGATTGAAACTAGTGAAATGTGGAGAACGAATCACATAGCATCAATCATCACTTCCGGGGCTTGCACCCGGTAACCAGGACTTCCCAGGAGGTCACCCATCCCAGCACTCCTCTGGCTCAAGCGCGCTTAACTGTGGAGTTTTTCCCACAATCAAGCCCACTTAGCTTGCTACCCCATTTGCAAAACCTTAGCAAGTATTGTGCCTCATGAACCACTCAAGAAGAGATCCCTTGACTCTTTTTTGAATTTAAGTATGGGGGATGTACGCAGTGCATTATATTAGATATCATTTTTTGGGATTCAACTGCGTTAAGTAAGTCATTCAAACGTATGCTCAGCTCCTACCTGCAACTGACGGATCGTCAATCGGCCTCCTGGATCTGCCACAATATGCTCCTGAAAATCTAGGGCACAAATGGGTAAAAAATTGCTCCACCAAGGTAAAAAGGTAAAATGGTAAAAAATAATTTGCTTTTCCCCCTTTTTATTCATTTTTCATGATATTTTAGGGTTTTTTCCTCTATTTTTACCTCAGAAATTGGATAATACGTTTGCCTCTTGTGCAGCGACAGGTGACAAATTACTGATGATGGTACTGGAGTTGTCTTTAAGCTCTTTTCTTGACTTATAAAAACTCAAATGAAAAGATCGCCGAGTATTTTTCGCTTTTGACTTGTTAAAGAGAATAAAAATGGGGGGTCCGCTTTCACGCTCTTTTCCGACTCTTTAAACACAAAAGGATTACCAAGCTCTTGCTTTTTTGAGCTCGGTAAAGGCTACGAAACATCGCTTACCCAGTATACATTTACCCCTTTTTCAAGCTGGGATAAACTATTTATGAAAAAGGTACTCCTTGACTTAAATCGTCAAGTGGTTCTCTCAAGTATCATTTTCTACCTTTTCGGGCTCGAGAGACACAAATGTATGAAAAGGGACCATGTGGAGTTTTCTTTTCTGTATCTTTTTCAAACTCTTTAAACATGAAAAAGATATTGAGTTACACCTTTGTCAGACTCGTTAAAACATTAAAATGAGATCGGATTCGTCACCATGACGGACATGAGCTTCTCCTTCCTAGGGCTCACTAATCTTACTATGTCAGATTCATTCGAAGGATAGACTTACAATGCAAGCGCATGCTATCCCCTTCAAGCTTGCAAGTAAAAATAATTGGGGTACCTACTAGAAATTATGGGGGAAAATGGGAAATTCTATCAGTTGTGTCAGCAACTCACTCTTGAACATGACACTTTCTGCTTAGTGTCAGGTTGGGATATCCTCACTTCATTGTTGACTTTCCTAGGTTGGGCCATTCATTTTTTGCCTTTCCATTTGATCTCTGCCACGCCATCATGACCTCCGATCCTATGGATCCAAAAGTTGTCAAACTCCAGAGTCGTTTCGCTGATATGTTCAAGAGTTATCCTTCTGCAGTTACACTCATTCCTGATTCTCTGTATCATCCAAAGTCATTACATCCCTTTGTCTCGCATCGATGATGTGGGATACATCACGACCCTCCTTCGACAAGGTCACTTCCTGTCGACTTCAGCTCATTATCTAGGAAGTTGGCTGAGAGACTCCCTTCCAGTAACTTAGAGCTTCCATGCCTAATGTCAAGTTCTTCACACTTGACAACAAGTTCACATCATTGGCTTTCGATAGTGTGATTTCACGGGTGTTTTACTTCAGTTTCTTTATTCACATTCCGTGAATTGTGTTGCTAGTACCTTGAGAGCCATTGTCATTATTGGTGGTTTCTCTCGCGCTTGTTAAAAGTTCACATCATTGACAAGTAATCAAGCAACTTTTTAGCATGTTCGACTTCAACACACTTATTCACATGTTAGAATTTGTACTTTGATCAGGCCGTGTTAGAGCGCAATACCTTGGGCTTCAGCTTACAAAAGTCCAGGTTGCAAGGCGATGTGACATGATCATGCTAATATACATGTCTCTTTCAGATGGACGGCTGCAACCATACCATGAGTTGTTATATGTGATCCTTCTCATTATTGGATGGTTGCGACCATACCTTGGTTTCAATATGGTCCTCCTTACAAGATGGCTACAGCCATGCCTTGGATCCATTTACATGATCATTCTCTAGGTGGTTGTGTCTATAACACGATTCATGTACCATTTATCAGAGATTTCAGTGATGTATATGTATCTATGCTTGCTTGCAGGTTCTCCGACGACGGTTCCAGTTCCATGCATCTACTTGTAAATCATTTCACCCCTCACTCAGTTTGGCCTTCACGCTTTAGGGGGCATCTGTTACACAACATTTTTCACTGTCCCTGTACTCCCCGTTCCTCGATCCTAGAAGACCTCTACAGTGAACCTTACATGCTTTCCCATCATGAAGAGACTGCCCTTATGTCCCTCTTCATGTGCAAAACATTTCCCTTTTGCACCATTTCCCAAGAATCTTCCTTTTATCCCAGTTTACAAGACTGTCACTAGTGCTCAATTCCTTCCTCTCACCAATTTGCAGGGTTTAAAACCAGGCCTAGCGCCGCACGGTGCAAGTGATCCCATCATCACTCGCATTGATCCTCTTTTGGCAATTTTTTTAACTATGGAGTCGAAGCTTCGTAACGAAAGTGTGGTAAATGGTTGGGCTGGATAGAGCCGAGGAATTCAGTTTGGGATCCTTTCCCCTATTAAGATGGAACAAACCCAAGAGATAAGGCCTCTCCCATAATAAGAGAAACCATCTCCCCTCCATCAAAGCTGTATAAACTCCTCCTTTTCCAAGCTGAACTTGTCTTTTTTGGAGCTTGAATAACCAACAAGATATCTATAGCTTTTTTCCTTCTAGTTTATGTGTGTAAAGGGAGAATAGTGTGTTTGGTTTGGTTTGGAACTAAATGTAAGAAGCCTTAAACTCCCATTGTTGAGGCTAACCATGAGATGTTAGAAGTGGTGTTGGAACCAGTATACGTCGGAGGAGACCTGCAACGTTAGGGATTTGGTTATATCTCTTTCTGAGCTTTATATCAATACGACTAATGATTTATTTCCTACATTGAGTGTCATATTAAATTTAATGGCTTAAAATTCCTTGAATTTTTAAGTAAATTGAATGTGATTATATGCTATTAAGTTTGTTGTTGTCCCTTGTGTATTTGTTTTAAGGAGAAGAACTCAAAGGAAGTCGGAGTAAAGGAGCGAGGTCATCGTCAGGCGGAGTAGCATTTTAAGAGCTGGGCCATCTTATTTGATTCTAGTTTAAGGAAGTTTTCATTCGGTTGTTTTGTTTACGGCTAGACCCACTCTAGGGCTAGAGTGATCACCTCTGTCTGCAGAGGAGATTTACCTACTCCACAACCAAGGAAAAATAAATCAGTTTTCGTTCCTTGGCAACGGTGCCAATTTGATGTTGTCCTTTGATATAATTCAAGGTTAATTAATTATGCCAAAGCATCTAAAATGTTTTTTTGTTTTAAAAGTTTTTGGATGACCAATGTTATGAGCAGATAAGGCAGGTGCTTAAAACCTTAATAATACTGAAAAATTAAGAAAGGGCTAATTCTTTAGCTCTGAACAATAATTTGATTAAAAAATGTCTAGAAAGGAAGAAATATAAGAGAGTATGATTTACTAATATTCAAATGGAATTTTTAGTTAATCATAAGAAAGTATGCAAGTAAATAATGTTTACAGCCTAACAAAATATATTTAACCTTATGAAGATGGTTGAAAAATTATAAATGTAGAGGAGCTTATAAAGACAAACAATCCAATAAACTAATATCTAAAATAGATTATAACTTTAGAGGGGGTTTAAGATAGATTGATATTCAGTTTTCTCTTACCCAGTTATCTTCATAAAACTTAAATACATGCAGAATAACAAATTGAAGTGAAAACATAAGACAAAGTCACAAAGTGACAAGCTTTTTGAAGCAAATCCAGAATCCTTTGATTAATGTGAATCCATTTCAGTCTATTACAATTCTTCTTTGAAAATCTCATCCAAGGGTTCAACCCTTAATACATCAAATCACTGCTTATTTATACAAAAACATAAGGTTCTAGAAACATCTAACTAATTACAAAAATAGTACAGAAATGTAGGGGTGTTTAAATTGCTGAGTTTACTGGCACTATCTTCAAGGAAATTGTTGATGACTGGGCCCTAAGATGTTGACTTGTTGTCTATCTGTTGGAGGTAAAACTTCTTTACTCAATGGTACCACATAACTCATCCCACCTTTGTCCTGACGATGAACCACACTAGTTGGTTCGAAATGCGTCGACAAATGATTTATCTTGTGATTTACGCCGAAGAATTTCTCTTAAAATAGAAAGATTTATTAGCTTTCTATAGACTTCATCTACTTCAGTGTACTTCTTGAAAGTTGGCTTGTTCGTGAAGATATGCTTGATTTCATGTTTGATGGTTAAATCAAACTCTAATGCTTCAATAAATGCTTTCCCTGTGACATGTCCCTTAATACCTGCAAACTTTGATGTATCTATTGCAATGGTGTAAAGCTTTTCACAATAATCTTCCAAGCTAATTAACCTGTTATTGGGTGCTACTAACCCTCACAATCCTCTTTGATTCAGCAAATTGAGCTTGGTATGAAATCTTTGGACAAAACTTTCCAGAGCTTAACTCTTAGTCTCCAACTAAGTCATTAAGTTCCTTTTATGTAATACCTTTTTGATCTATAGGATTGCCTTTGTCCTATCAACAATATGAATCTGTTCTAACTCTCCTCTACTCTTTGAGTTCGACATTTTGATCATAGATGTAGCCTCTACTGGTTTTTGTCCCAATGCTATTCTGACTTGTTCAATTGTTGTTTTGCACCTATCAATTAACTCCTCCTACTCAAATACAATCTGAATGGATGGCCAAACCTCAGTTATGGCATGATTGATATCTACCCAAATCATTTCCTTGGCTTGGGCCAAGGTTTGAGCCATCAATGACTGATTTTCCAATTGATATATCTTATTGGAAAGTTGAAGAGATTTATGCATCTCTTCGACCAAGAGGGTATCATTTTTTATTTTCTGTGCTTTTAAGTTCTTTAACTTATGTTAGAGTTTACCATTTTCTTATCTGTGAAGAGAGAGGTTCTGCACAACCTTGTTCAATTCCTTTAGTGCTGATGTAGATTCCCGTGTTGTCCCTGCAATTGTAATAGGTATGGCTATTATTGGAGCTACAATTATTTGTGCAACCTCTTGCTTTTCCTTGAGCAGCCTCTCTATCCATTCATCCATCTCTTTTATCTGAATATTTTGCTCAATGATCAATTTGATCATATCTTCTTTATGCTGTTCACTTTATTCTATCTCCTTTGTTAATGGATCTTTTGTAGAAGGAAATTTTAGTTGTTTCCCGAGTTCTACTATGTCTGCATTCTTTTTCTTGATGATCTTTGCCATTGCTTTGACATCTCTGGAATCGTATCCCAACTTGATCACCAAATCTTCTAATGTTTTGATTCTGGTGTCTTTGGCTAATGAAGAAATTTTCTCTAATTTTAATTATGTCTGGACATTTACAAGAGATGTCCTTGACTTTGATAGTTCAATAAAAATATTTTTCATGGTGGAGAAAATTATTTCTCCAGACCGTCGATGCATATCCATTTGATCAATGGGATGTATAAGCTTTGCATCAAATGAGAAGATAGTCTTCTTGTAATCTGAAGGAGTTTTTGGATGATAATTGGGCCTATAAGAATGCCATTTGCATCCTTCCTTTCTCACTATCAAATGTTGCTAATAATCTGTGCCAAGAGTTGGAAGCCTTCTTCCAAAATTGAGCATAGGTATTGGCTTTGAGTGTTTCATTCTTCTGCTTAATCTGCAAAAACTTACTGAAGATATTGGGATCATCATGTTCACCCAATTCTGTTGACTGTGATTTTTCTGAAGGATTCTGTGAGGCCAAGGAGGATGGGGTGTCAGGGAGATGTTCCTATGACCTTGTGGAAAATTGTAAACCCCTCATAACAATGGTTTGTTGTTCTTCTTCATTCTAAATACTGACATCTTTAAGATGTGTTTTTTGCTTTTTCTGCTGAATGATGAATTATTGAGCACTTATTTCTGTACAAGTTGGAGATTAAGTTTCTTATCTTTTCATTTTTCCCTATTTATCTTGAGGTACTGGAGTGTGGAGGGTAGTTGTAGACAAAATTTTCTCTTCTGCTTCTTGAAGTGTTTTCTCCTCCCACTGGTCTTGATTCATAAATCTCAATTTTTGGCCTGGGGGTATGATTATAAGGTGTGGCTTTGAGTTCCACCCTCAGATTAGAAATAATGTTGAATGGATCATATGACCAGGTGAAACTAGGCTGAAAGTTGAATTGCTTGAGAATCAAATATTCCTCATCACCTGTTGTTCTAGTATTAAAAATAAATGGTCCTACTTGAGTCTTGATCTTGAATTACAGTTTCCTTTTACCTGATACAAAATGGATTTCATCCATATTGATCATATGCCTTATATATTCTAGAGAGAAAATTCTCATCAGAACATAATTAGGCAGCTTGTAGGGAGCCAACCCACATCCATATACTCTTATTTCTGTGTAATTCTGTTATAAATACCAGTCTCCAGTCTTTGTCTGCGCACTCAAGTGCAAAACCCTTTTGATTTTTGAACAGATCCTTGGCTCACTATGACTGTTAAGAAGCCCTACAATTGTATGAACAAAATTGTCAATGAAGTCTGCAAAATTAAACTTTGTTGAGTTTCTCCTGACTAATGAAGTCCACTGTATCACAAATTGATTGATGCCCTGATCGTCTTGCTTGTGTAAGTTTATTGGAAACTTATCTCCTTGCTGAAAAAGAAACATGTAGAATAGTACATATGCATAATTAAATATGCCTTCTATAGTAATCTTCATCATCTGTTCATGCATATTATCAGCCAAAAATTGGCTAAAATTGTACATGAATGATGGCTTGTGCTCATTGGAGAAAATTGATAGAAAGCCTAGAATAGGCTCATCTACCCACTAGTCTGATGGATACCCTAAAAGCAAGAAAATAAGGCAATTATCTACTAGGCTTTCTCTGGGAACATAGAAGTTGGGTGAGGGGGATTTTTCTTAGGAAGTTGAGAGTCTTTTGGGAAAAAAATCTAAGAAAATTGGGCTCTCTGAGTAAAGGTTAACTTATCATACAGGTCCATTAGAACAACTGTAGATAAATGGCTAAGAGATTCATTTTGAGGAATCAACAACATATGGTTTATGGTTTTAGGTGTAATTGAAATTAGAATGTCTCCATTCTAGGCCACAATGGTTTTGTGCAGTGGATTGTATCTTGCTTGACACCAAATAACCAGATCAGGGAAATAATGTGTCTATGGAAAGATGAACATAGGTAACAGGGATTCCCAAAGATTAATGTCGTCTTGCTGGTCTAGGTAATTTTTCTTTAACCAGTGATGTAATTTGAATAGGTCAAATTCACACTCAGTGTCAGCAATCTTGAATTATTGGTCACCTAATGGCATGTGATCTAGGTTTAGGGTAACATAGGTCTTAGGGTTATTATCACTTTTTTCATTTTGCTAGAAGATTGGGTCTTCCCCTTTGGTGACACGACTGAGGATTTTGAGAAAGAATGATATCAGAGGACCGAATTTGGCTTGAATAGGTACCTAGATAAGAAAATAAATCTATGTCAAGGGTATATGGGTTCTGAATTGCCGAAAATGATAGGTGTTGATCAATAGGAGTGCGTAAACTTAAAACAATACCTCCAATTTGAAAACAATAATCAAAGTGGGTAGGGGAATCACGCGAAATGAGTCAAGGTCATTTTATAGGATTTGATCATTTACCATTACAATGGAACCGTTACTAAACGGGATTTAGGTGTATTAATGGGTAATGGGAACATGGTAAAGGATAAGCGTGTAATGAGCAAATGATAACGGGAATAGATGTGAGCGAATGATAGAATGACATGTGTTGAGATGTGATTAGCGGAGGGAAATTTGCGGGAGGTGACGTAGTGACCGTTGGTGGGAGCGGAGGAGCGATAAGTGAATTTCAAGGGGGGGGTGATGGTAAGAAGTTTAGGACAAGGGGGTGCTGATCTAAAATGGAGAAGATTAGTAATGCTGTGGTAATTCCCCATTCAAATTAAAACCCAAGATTCTTATCATTTTCTTATCAAGTGCTTAAGGATTTAATACTTTTGCTTAATTACCTGATTCCCATGAGAGTTTCTTATGTAAATGTTAGAAACAATTTAACATAAAACATATGCTCAAGAGTAGCAAAATAACAAAAAATAACATCAAAATACAACACACGACAAGCACATGATAAAGGAGTTCACCCCTCCTAGGTTACGTCTCCTTGGTCTAGCTTCTAATGGCTTGGGCCTCTCTATTATGCTCAAATTACAACAAAAGTGTGTTTACAATGCTCAAAAGCTTCTGCAAGCCTATCTCATTGAGTTAAGAATACTAAAAAATGGTTATCCAGCCTTTTTTTGCCTCCCATTTGGCTAAGAACTGAATAAGTTATGAATTCTCCTAGTTCTTCCACTATTTGTTCCACAAATTGCTCCAAAACCGACCAAAAACCCCATTTCCACTCCAAAATCAGCTAACGGAGCGATAAATTCACCGCACGGTGGGCTATATCATGTCGGTTGTATCACAAATCAAAATCAACAAGTGTTGTAGGCTCTTATGGTCTTGTTAACACAACAAAATGTTGCGATTGCGATATCGCGGACCTGCCGGGGATATTTAACTGTAACATATAAAATCCTGCGTATGGGGTCCATCGCTCATCGCAATTGGCGAAGTTTAGTGATCAAAGGTCTTGTTAACATGGCAGAACACTGCGATGTGATATTGGCAGACCCGACGGGATATTAAATCGCAACCTATAGCGGTAATGCATCTGGGAATTATTGAATTTCGCAATGTTAACGGTGAAATGTTGTGCGATGCAATATTGGTGGACCCAACGGGAACTTAAACTGTGACATACAAAATCCCGTGTCTGGGTAATTTATCACATCGCAACCTGGTCTGGCTGATTATAACTTGTTCTCCCCTAATCGATCTGCGATTGCGATATGCGATGGCCTTATCGCATCGCAACCCTTAACATGCTAGGGCCGATTTGTAACGCCTTTCCGCCTTGCGGCTGCAATTTGCGAAATGCGGGGGCCAATGGCAGCCTACCACTTGGCACCTCCTCATTCGCTGAAGACCTTGCCACATCATCCCAATCCTGCGATGTAGACAAGTCAAACTTAAACTTTGACTTGATCTAAATTATGCATACGAACTCGGATTTGAGTATCGTTGGATTCATAATGACGAGCTCTTCAATCTGAAGCTGAGTTTGAAAAGATTCTAACACTTTGATTTTTGAGCATACTTCTGAACACTTGATCACTTCTCCCCACTTGAAGCCTTTTGGACCCCAAAATATTTATATTCAGATATTGAGTAGATGCGGGTACTGTTCCCTCACTTTTCCCACTTCAATCCATTTGGCCTTTGATGGATGTGTACCTTTGAGACCCACCCGAACATAATCAATACTTCCCCTTTTAGTTTTCCTTGTCCTTCTGTCAAGTATAGTGTCTTGTTGAAGCACATCAAGGAATTATAGAGAAAAGTCTTCAATAGATGGAATTTGAACATTATCTCGTTGACCTTCAATCAAAGGAGGCTCATATAATTTCAAATTTTCAACATTAACAATAGAATAGATTTTCATATATGAAGGCAAATCAATCTTGAAAGCATTATTACCAATCTTTTACATAATTCTAAATGGACCATAACGAATTGGTTTCAGCTTTTTATCTTCACCTTGAAGCCTTTCCTTACTAATGTATATCCAAAATTCATCACCTACTTGAAACTGATGATCCACACGATGCTTATCATGCCTTGCCTTATACTTTCCTTGACTCTTTTCTAGTTGTTCTTGAACTGTTTGGTGAATCAACTGAATTTTCTCAATGAATTTCTTTGCTTTCTCTATGTTGTTATGTCCATCTACAACTACATCTTTCTCAAAGACGAAATCCAAAGGTGATTTAGGCAAATAACCAATACATGCCTCAAAAGGTGAAGTTAGAGTAGAAGAGTGTTTTGCTCGGTTGTAAGCATGCTGAATATAATGCAACTGTTCATCCCACAATTGAGGATGTTTGCTACAATAACCTATTAGCAAATGAATAATTGTCATGTCAACCACTTCAATTTTACCATCTATTTGTGGATAGAAGGTTGTACTTTTCTTCAATTTGGTGTCCATCAAGTTCCATAAACTTGGCAAAAAATTCCCAACAAATCGAGAATCACGATCACTTACAATAGAAGTAGGAAATCCAAAATGAACCCATACATTTTGAAAGAAAAGTTGAGTTGCTTGTTCAGCTGTAATTTTCTTTTTACAAGGCATTAATACGAACATCTTGCTGAACATATCTACAACTACATACAAATAATCATGACCTTTCCTTGATAAAGGAAGACCTCCTACAAAATCCATAGAAACACTCTCCCATGGACATGAAGGTATTGGAAGTTGTGTGTACAATCCTAGCTTCATATTACTAGGTTTACTGACTGCACAAAATGAACAACCTCTGACAAAACATGACACACTTTCAAGCATACGAGGTCAGTAAAAATACCTCTGAAGATTTTCAACTGTTTTACTTACACTGGAATGTCTAGAAATAAGAGAAGTGTGTGCTATAAACCCCACCCACAAATTCATTAGTTTCGAATATAGTGAATCGATGGCGGCCCGGTGGTTCTTCAAGTTCCTCTCCTTATCAGTCGAGCCCCTCTCCTCTCGATGGCGACGATGGCAGCCCTATGGTCGAGCGATAAATCGATGGCAGCGATGGCGGCCCTTATGGTCGAGCAACTAAAGTTTCAATTTACTTATTGGGTGGGGGGCTTAAGGTCGAGCCCCGTTGCCGGTCCTCTCCTCTCGATGGCGGCCCTCTCCCTCTCCTTAACAGTCGAGCACCTAAAGGTCCTCTCCTTAACAGTCGAGCCCCCCGAGCTGGATACCCGGAAATTGGTTCGAGCCAATCAAATGGATTTTCTTATTACTAAACATTGCCTTTTGAGAGCATTTACCTTGTTTAGCCGATTCGATTGACGGGTTTCGATCCCAGGATTTCATGCAAGTACCCTTGTGACATTTACTCTCTCTCCCTGTTGAACATAAAGTTTTCCCAAATGATACAATATATCATCATGAACATGGTAGTCTAATTCCTTAACTTGGTGGCCTTCACTCAAGTTTAAATATACCTCTTGAAAGTCAACATCATGTGCATATTGCTCAACATAACTTTAAGGAAAAACAGAATGATTCTTGAGTAAAATGGTTGCATTAACAATCGGTCTAGAAAGCATATCAACAACTTGGTTATAAATACCTTTATTGTACCTCATTACCAAGTGGAATTGTTGTAAGAATCCCATCCAACGAAAGTGGCTTGATGTCTGTAATTTTGTTTAAGATTGAAGATATTGCAAAGGTTGATGATCAGTGTGAAAAATGGTTTCTTTTCCCATCAAGTAATGCTTCCATTTCTTCACACTTTGCACCAATGCATAAAGCTCTTTATCATACGTAGGATAATTAATAACAACCAAGTCTAGCTGATTATGACTTGTTCTCCCCTCGTTGATCTGCGATTGCGATATGCGATGGCCTTATCACATCGCAACCCTGAACCTGTTGGGGCCGATTTGTAACGCCTTTTCGCCTTGCAACTGCAATTTGTGAAATGCGGGGGCCAATGGCAGCCTGCCACTCGGTGCCTCCTCATTCACTGAAGACCTTGCCACATCATCCCAATTCTGCCATGTAGACAAGTCAAACTTAAACTTTGACTTGATATAACTTATGGATAAGAACTCGGATTTGAGTATTGTTGGATTCAGAATGACGAGCTCTTCAATCTGACGCTGAGTTTGACAAGATTCTAACACTTTGATTTTTGAGCATAATTCTGAACACCTAATCACTTCTCCCCACTGGAAGCCTTTTGGACCCAAAAAGATTTATATTCAGTTATTGAGCAGATGCGGGTACTATTCCCTCACTTTCCCCACTTCAATCCATTTTGCCTTTGATGGATGTGTACCTTTGAGATCCACCCGAAGATAATCAATACTTCCCCTTTTAGTTGTCCTTGTCGTTCTGTCAAGTATAATGTCTTGTTGAAGCACATCAAGGAATTCTAGAGAAAAGTCTTCAATAGATGGAATTTGAACATTATCTCCTTGACCTTCAATCAAAGTAGGCTCATATAATCTCAAATTTTCAACATTAACAATGTAATAGATTTTTATATATGAAGGCAAATCAATCTTGAAAGAATTATTACCAATCTTTTACAGAATTCTAAATCGACCATAATGAATTGGTTTCAACTTTTTATCTTCGCCTTGAAGCCTTTCCTTACTAATGTATGTCCAAAATTCATCACCTACTTGAAACTGATGATCCACATGATGCTTATCATGCCTTGCCTTATACTTGCCTTGAATCTTTTCTAGCTGTTCTTGAAATGTTTGGTGAATCAACTAAATTTTCTCAATGAATTTCTTTGCTTTGTCTATTTCGTTATGTCCATCTACAACTACGTTTTTCTCAAAGATGAAATCCAAAGGCGATTTAGGCAAATAACCAATACATTCCTCAAAAGGTGAAGTTAGAGTAGAAGTGTGTTTTGCTTGGTTGTAAGCATGCTGAATATAATGCAACTGTTCATCCCACAACTGAGGATGTTTACTGCAATAACCTCTTAGCAAATGAATAACTGTCATGTTAACCACTTTAGTTTTACCATCTATTTGTGGATGGAAGGTTGTACTTTTCTTCAATTTGGTGTCCATCAAGTTCCGTAAACTTGGCCAAAAATTCCCAACAAATCGAGAATCACGATCACTTACAATAGAAGTAGGAAATCCAAAATGAACCCATAGATTTTGAAAGAAAAGTTGAGTTGTTTGTTTAGTTGTAATTTTATTTTTACAAGGAAACATCTTGCTGAACCTATCCACAACTACATACAAATAATCATGACCTTTCCTTGATAAAGGTAGACATCCTACAAGATCCATAGAAACACTCTCCCATGGACGTGAAGGTACTGGAAGTTGTGTGTACAATCATAGCTTCATATTACTAGGTTTACTAACTGCACACAATGAACAACCTCTGACAAAACATGACACTCTTTCAAGCATACAAGGTCAGTAAAAATACCTCTGAAGATTTGCCACTGTTTTACTTACATTGAAATGTCCAACAATAAGAGAAGTGTGTGCTCCCCTTGTGACATTTACTCTCTCTCCCCGTCGAACAAAAAGTTTTCCCAAATGAGACAACAGATTATCATGAACATTGTAGTCTAATTACTCAACTTTGTGGCCTTGACTCAAGTTTAAATATACCTCTTGAAAGTCAACATCATGTGCATATTTCTCGACATAACTTTCAAGAAAAACATAATGATTCTTGAGTAAAATGGTTGCATTAACAATCGGTTTAGAAAGCATATCAACAACTTTGTTACAAATACTTTTCTTGTACCTGATTACCAAGTGGAATTGCTGTAAGAATCCCATCCAACGAAAGTGCCTTGATGTCTATAATTTTGTTTGAGATTGTAGATATTGCAAAGGTTGATGATCAGTGTGAATAATGGTTTCTTTTCCCGTCAAGTAATGCTTCCATTACTTCACACTTTGCACAAATGCATAAAGCTCTTTATCATAAGTAGGATAATTAATAACAACCAAGTCTGGCTGATTATGACTTGTTCTCCCCTCGTCAATCTGCGATTGCGATATGCGATGGCCTTATCGCATCGCAACCCTGAACCTGCTGGGGCCGATTTGTAACGCCTTTCCGCTTAGCGACTGCAATTTGTGAAATGCAGGGGCTAATGACAGCCTGCCACTTGGAGCCTCCTCATTTGCTGAAGACCTTGCCACATCATCCCAATCCTGCCATGTAGACAAGTCAAACTTAAACTTTGACTTGATCTAACTTATGCATACGAACTTAGATTTGAGTACCGTTGGATTCAGAATGACGAGCTCTTCAATCTGAAGCTGAGTTTGACAAGATTATAACACTTTTTTTGAGCATAATTCTGAACACCTGATCACTTCTCCCCACTGGAAGCCTTTTGGACCCCAAAAGATTTATATTCAGTTATTGAGCAGATGCGGGTACTGTTCGCTCACTTTCCCCACTTCAATCCATTTGGCCTGTGATGGATGTGTACCTTTGAGACCCACTCGAAGATAATCAATACTTCCCCTTTTAGTTGTCTTTGTCCTTCTATCAAGTATAGTGTCTCGTTGAAGCACATCAAGGAATTCTAGAGAAAAGTCTTCAATAGATGGAATTTGAACATTATCTCCTTGACCTTCAATCAAAGGAGGCTCATATAATCTCAAATTTTCAACATTAACAATGTAATATATTTTCATATATGAAGGCAAATCAATCCTGAAAGCATTATTACCAATCTTTTACAGAATTCTAAATGGACCATAATAAATTGGTTTCAGCTTTTTATCTTCACCTTGAAGCCTTTCCTTACTAATGTATATCCAAAATTCATCACCTACTTGAAACTGATGATCCACACGATGCTTATCATGCCTCGCCTTATACTTGCCTTGACTCTTTTCTAGTTGTTCTTGAACTGTTTGGTGAAAAAATTGAATTTTCTCAATGAATTTCTTTACTTTGTCTATGTCGTTATGTCCATCTACAACTACATCTTTCTCAAAGATGGAATCCAAAGGCGATTTAGGCAAATAACCAATACATGCCTCAAAAGGTGAAGTTAGAGTAGAAGAGTGTTTTGCTCGGTTGTAAGCATGTTGAATATAATGCAACTGTTCATCCCCCAACTGAGGATGTTTGCTGCAATAACCTCTTAGCAAATGAATAACTGTCATGTTAACCACTTCAGTTTTACCATATATTTATGGATGGAAGGTTGTAATTTTCTTCAATTTGGTGTCCATCAAGTTCCATAAACTTGGCCAAAAATTCCAAACAAATTGAGAATCATGATCACTTACAATAGATGTAGGAAATCCAAAATGAACCCATACATTTTGAAAGAAAAGTTGAGTTGTTTGTTCAACTGTAATTTTCTTCTTACAATGCATTAATATGCACATCTTGCTGAACCTATCCACAACTACATACAAATAGTCATGACCTTTCCTTGTTAAAGGAACACCTCCTACAAAATCCATAGAAACACTCTCCCAGGACGTGAAGGTATTGGAAGTTGTGTGTACAATCCTAGCTTCATATTACTAGGTTTACTGACTGCACACAATGAACAACCTCTGACAAAACATAACACACTTTCAAGCATATGAGGCCAGTAAAAATACCTCTAAAGATTTGCTACTATTTTACTTACACTGAAATGTACAGCAATAAGAGAAGCATGTTCTTCCCTTGTGACATTTACTCTCTCTCCCTGTCGAACACAAAGTTTTTCCAAATGATACAACAGATTATCATGAACATGGTAGTCTAATTTCTCAACTTGGTGGCCTTGACTCAAGTTTAAATATACCTCTTGAAAGTCAGCATCATGTGCATATTCCTCAACATAACTTTCAGGAAAAACAGAATGATTCTTGAGTAAAATGGTTGCATTAACTATCGGTCTAGAAAGCATATCAACAACTTTGTTATAAATACCTTTCTTGTACCTGATTTCCAAGTGGAATTGCTATAAGAATCCCATTCAACGAAAGTGCCTTGATGTCTGTAATTTTGTTTGAGATTGTAGATATTGAAAAGGTTGATGATTAGTGTGAATAATGTTTCTTTTCCCATCAAGTAATGCTTCCATTTCTTCACACTTTGCAACAATACATAAAGCTCTTTATCATACGTAGGATAATTAATAACAACCAAGTCTGGCTGATTATGACTTGTTCTCCCCTCGTCGATCTATGATTGTGATATGCGATGGCCTTATCACATCTCAACCCTGAACCTGCTGGGACCGATTTGTAACGCCTTTCTGCCTTGCGACTGCAGTTTTGGAAATGCGGGGGCCAATGGCAGCCTGCCACTTGGCGCCTCCTCATTCGCTGAAGAACTTGCCACATCATCCCAATCCTGCCATGTAGACACGTCAAACTTAAACTTTGACTTGATCTAACTTATGCATACGAACTCGGATTTGAGTATCATTGGATTCAGAATGACGAGCTCTTCAATTTGAAGTTGAGTTTGACAAGATTCTAACACTTCGATTTTTGAGCATAATTTTGAACACCTGATCACTTCTCCCCACTGGAAGCCTTTTGGACCCCAAAATATTTATATTCAGTTATTGAACAGATGCGGGTACTATTCCCTCACTTTCCCCACTTCAATCCATTTGGCCTTTTATGGATGTGTACCTTTGAGACCCACTCAAAGATAATCAATACTTCCCCCTTTAGTTGTCTTTGTCCTTCTGTCAAGTATAGTGTCTTGTTGAAGCACATCAAGGAATTCTAGAGAAAAGTCTTCAATAGATGGAATTTGAACATTATCTTGTTGACCTTCAATCAAAGGAGGCTCATATAATCTCAAATTTTCAACATTAACAACGGAATATATTTTCATATATGAAGGCAAATCAATCTTGAAAGCATTATTACCAATCTTTTATAGAATTCTAAATGGACCATAACGAATTGGTTTCAGCTTTTTACCTTCACCTTGAAGCCTTTCCTTACTAATGTATATCCAAAATTCATCACCTACTTGAAACTGATGATCCACACGATGCTTATCATGCCTTGCCTTATACTTGCCTTGACTCTTTTCTAGTTGTTCTTGAACTGTTTGGTGAATCAACTGAATTTTCTCAATGAATTTCTTTGCTTTGTCTATGTCGTTATGTCCATCTACAACTACATCTTTCTCAAAGATGAAATCCAATGGTTATTTAGGCAAATAACCAATACATGCCTCAAAAGGTGAAGTTAGAATAAAAGAGTGTTTTGCTCAGTTGTAAGCATGCTGAATATAATGCAACTGTTCATCCCACATCTGAGGATGTTTGCTGCAATAACCCCTTAGCAAATGAATAACTATCATGTTAACCACTTCAGTTTTACCATCTATTTGTGGATGGAAGGTTGTACTTTTCTTCAATTTGGTGTCCATCAAGTTCCATAAACTTGGCAAAAAATTCCCAACAAATCGAGAATCACGATCACTTACAATAGAAGTAGGAAAGCCAAAATGAACCCATACATTTTGAAAGAAAAGTTGGGTTGTTTGTTCAGCTGTAATTTCCTTTTTACGAGGCATTAATATGCACATCTTTCTGAACCTATCCACAACTACATACAAATAATCATGACCTTTCCTTGATAAAGTAAGACCTCCTACAGAATCCATAGAAACACTCTCCCATGGACATGAAGGTATTGGAAGTTGTGTGTACAATCCTAGCTTCATATTACTAGGTTTACTGACTGCACACAATGAACAACCTCTGACAAACCATGACAAACTTTAAAGCATACGATGCCAGTAAAATTACCTCCAAAGATTTGTTTTACTTAGTACACTAAAATGTCCAACAATAAGAGAAGTGTGTGCTTCCCTTGTGACATTTACTCTCTCTCCCTGTGGAACACAAAGTTTTCCCAAATGATACAACAGATTATCATGAACATGGTAGTCTAATTCCTCAACTTGGTGGCCTTGACTCAAGTTTAAATATACCTCTTGAAAGTTAGCATCATGTGCATATTTCTCAACATAACTTTCAGGAAAAACAAAATGATTCTTGAGTAAAATGGTTTCATTAACAATCGGTCTAGAAAGCATATCAACAACTCTGTTATAAATACCTTTCTTGTACCTGATTACCAAGTGAAATTGTTGTAAGAATCCCATCCAACGAAAGTGCCTTGATGTCTGTAATTTTGTTTTTGATTGTAGATATTGAAAAGGTTGATGATCAGTGTGAATAATGGTTTCTTTTCCCATCAAGTAATGCTTCCATTTCTTCACACTTTGCACCAATGCATAAAGCTCTTTATGCATAACGCATTTTCGTGTGACCTGAAAATTGACATCCTTAGTTATCCAACCCAACAGATATGGTTTATGATGAGGCACGGTTTCTAGATTCAACTTCTTGACCAAGTCTGTAGAAATTAAATTTTCCTGGGATCCACTGTCAAACAACGTATCAATTTTGGTGTGTTTGGAAATAACTTGGATATGGAACAACTCTATTCTATTTTCCTCATTTGAAACGTTATTGGAGTTATTTTTTGCACGGGTGCTTTCCACGACTTCCTCTTTTCTTGTCTTTGCCACAATTTTCCCTTTAGTGACTGTGACTACAATCTTCGCTTCATCACCCGAGTCAGAACCCAAGTCTTGTTATGCAATACCATTTGTCTTCTGTTTCCCTTTATTGTTAGATTTCTTCGGTCTTAATTCAGGATGAAGCTTCCAACAATGTGCTTCATCATGACCCTCTTTGGAATAATTCTTGCACGCGGGGTTTCTCCCCTTCTTTCTTAACAGAAGCATTTTTCTTTTGCTTTCCTTTAAATTTCTTCCCTTTTTCACCACTTTGAAATGGCTTCTTCTTACCTTCTTCATGTACATTTTACCCTCTTTCTTCGAGGTGTGTAGCTTGAACACAAACCTCATCAAGATTTGTGGGACTAAACATAAGAATGGTACGTAGAAGATAGTTATGCAACCCTCCTATGTATTTAAGCAAAGTATCTTGTGGCTGTAAGTATACTCCTAGCATAAGAGATTTTTTCCTAAACTATTGAGTATACTCTTGCACATTTTCACCTTTCAATTGTCTGAAATTTTGCCAATTCATGATAGCTTTTTGCATATGGGCTAAAGGGTAGAATTGTCCTTTTATAGCGAGAATGAAATCATACCAAGTAATAGAGATCTTACCATGTTTTTTTGATCTCGTCTTGAGTCCTTGATTCCCACCATACAAGTGTTGCACCCTCCATTCTCAATGAAGCCAACTAAATTTTGATATCATCCTCTTGAAGGTTCTGAATTCTACAATACACATCCAACTGACAAATCCAGTTATCTAGCTTCTCTACATTAACTTCACCATTGTACATAGGAGTTATCGGGAAAAGTGTCTATTCAGAATGACTCTATCCCACTAAGGTGTGACAGTTACCTTAGAAACAAACAAAGAAAACTACTTTTGTATTTCCTTTATGAATTAAAGATAGAGGGGGATAGGAAGAACCGACCTGTGTCTTGCGCTATTCCTTTGATCCAATCCCTGTCTTCTTTGACAGCTTCCAGCTACCTGCTTCCTTACTTGCCCAGCTTCACCAAGTTCCTATAAGATCACAAAAGAAGAAAACTAGACAAAGACATGGATCTATATTCATAAATAGCTTAGGATTAGATTCAAGCTAAACATACAAATGTAACAAGCATCAATGATACACAAGCATGTAGGAGAAACTCAAATAGTTTTATTGATATAACAAGAAGATCCAGGAGGAGTTACAACCGATGATTCCTGATCCAGCATCAACCTCCCAGCAAAGAAGCCCCTCTTCACCTCCAACAAAGCATAAATCACCCAATACTCTGATATCTATCTCAAAACCAACAGCAATTCTTTGCAATGTACAAAATTCCAGCCTTTGGATCTCTGGGATGAGGGATCCATATATAGATGTATGCAAGGAAGATGAGTCAGCTTATGATTTGACTAGTGTCTTCTCTCTGTCAGTTCTTGCTTCCACTTGGAGACTGAGAGCCTCTTACTCATCCTTGGTCGAACTCAGTGAGGCAAGTGTCATTGGAGAAGATTTTGGAAGCTTCCATTGTCTTTCCACCTCGCGGAATGGCACTGCCATTTGTCATTTCCCGCTCAACGCACCCTGATAGTGCATTTAGGTGCGTTGCAACGCACCTGGCTAGTGTATTTGGGTGCTATGCAACACAGCTAGCCAGTGGAGCAGCTGAAATGATCCTGATTTAACTGATTCTGAGCAGTTTCTGGTGGAGAACTTCTGGGAGAAGCTGTAATTTGTTGACCTTGTTCCTTTAGGGGTCGAAACAACACTTTTAGGGACTTAGGAGCCCTTGGTTTATGGACATTTCATGCTTGGTGCTGCAAGGCACAAAAATGTTTATAACAGTTGCCCCCTAAAGTATGAGGCCGTTAATCGGGTGAAATGCTTTATTATGAGGATCCGAAGTTCTTTCAATGCTGGGAGGAGACCTGTAATAAGATACAATACAATACGTTATCTTCATACTGTTTTTCATGATCTAGCTGAGGCGGGAATTCCCATGCTCAGCTTTATAAATTCATTTTAATGTACATAGGACAGACAATCGTCTGAGTGTACACTGATGATTCTGATAGAGCCATCATCCTTTTGGTAGGATGATTATCTGTGCTGCAATGCTGTACATTTAATGTCTTTATTTTCCTGAATATATATCGCAACCCGGATGGATGAAACTAGATTCGGGGTCTTCAATCTCGTCCGATCTTCACTCGAAGTACAAGTCGATCCATGTGAGAAATGCTCTGAAGTCGAACATGGAAAGACATCGCTTGATTACCAGTCAATGATGTAAACTGTTAACAAGCGTGAGAGGAATCCCCGATAATGATAATGACCCTCAAGGTACTACAGTACAATTCACGTGGTGTGAATAAAGGACTTGGCGTCGAACACCATGCAAAATATTTCGGTCGAAGGTCATTGATGTAAACCTGTCGCCAGAAGTGAGAAACTTGCCATTGAGGCATGCAAGCTTCAAAGTACTGAATGGGGTGTTCCTAGATCAACTTCTTGGATAATGAGCTGATGTCGACAAGAAGCGATCCGTCAAAGGAGGACCTTAATGAATCCCACATCAATGACATGGAACGGAGCAAATGATTTTGATGGAGGTGAAAACAATCTGATGATATACGGTTCAGGATGCCAGTCATGAAAGAATGAAGTATACTGTATGGTAGTGGATGGGACACATGTGACTTCTCTGGATGACTTCTCTTGAACATGTCGGCGACACTTATGTGATGGATTGGTAGCATTTACCCCAATGTGGATGGTATGGCGTGACCATGGTGATGTGACCAGTGAATGAAACAACCCAACCCGACTCGGACACGGAGTGGAAGTGTCATGTTCAAGAGTGACTTGCTACCAATAAAGATTCTTTGAGTTTTCTTCCCAATTTTTCCCCAGGCATTCCTGACCAGTACCTCTTTATTTTTGTCAAGCTTGAGGAGGATAACATATGCTTGTTCTATAATTTGCCCTTCGGGCAAACCCATCGCTATGTTTTAATGAGCCTAGCGATAGTGAAACTCGTTCTCGTCTAAAGACAAGTTTGTCGCTATTAATATTTTTAACGAGTTTAACGACAAAGATAACTCGGTCCTTTTCATTTTTAGAGAGTCTGAAAAGGTGCGTAAAGGTAACTCCAAAATTCCTTTTTCGTCATCTAATCCCTTAAGTCCGAAAAAGTATAAAACAATACAGAAGGGATGAATTTTCGATAGTTTTAACGAGCCGAACAAAACAAGCGCTCGATCTTTTTGTGCAATAATCCCTTAGGTCCAAAAAGATTAAAATCTAGAGGAGGGATAACACTTCCTGTCCCTTTAACGAGCTGGAAGGCCAAGGACTCGGCAATCTTTTCATATTTTACGAGTCAGTTGAAAAGAGCTTAAAGAAGACTCGTCTTTTGAGGAACGAGTGATAAAATGGGTAGCAGCTGATTCCAGGTAAGGTTTGGAATTTTCAAATCACGGCAGTGTCACAAGGATGGCTAGTGAAATCACTCTTCACAGCTGTTCTTCAAAATGGGTAAACAATCAAATGGAGGTGAATGATCGGCCAATGGAAAAGTGGAGGTGACGGTGCAAACACGACCAAGGCTTTAATGGCTGAAGTACTACATTCACGGTGGTTATTTACCGGGGAATAGTTCATTTTTTAACGAGCTTAAACGCGGGTGGAAACATTTGCTCGGTGCGGGTTTATTTTTTAACGAGCTTGAACCTTGCGGTAACACTGCTCGATGCGGGTTTATTTTTTAACGAGCTTGAACCTTACGGTAACACTGCTCGATTAATCCAGTCATATGATAAGAGTGTCTCATATAAAAACGACAATTTTTAGAGTTTTCCCCCACATCCTTTCTTTATGCAAGTTAGGAGACGACCAATCCTACGAGTTTAAAGGGTTAGAGGTCCTAAAAATTTAAAAACATAAAGAGTCGCTCTTTGCTTGCACTCCAAAAGGTTTGCATGCCCCCAGGTATGAAACAGAGTTTCAAGGTTACCCCTTCTTTAGTCCATTAAAACATTTGTTTTACCGGGAGATGCCTACCTCTTTCAGGCTACCCAAAGATTGTTCTATTCGCGGCGCAAACAAAACATTTCTTCGGCGATGTCTACCGAGATAAACAAAGGTGAGTGGTGGTGCTCGCCCACTTACATAACTTTGACAAGAGAATCCTATACTAGAATAACCCCCTCTTCCAATCACGGACGGGGTACAGACTAGTCATATTCTCCCGCGGAAACCTACCCTATACTCGAAGTTTTCCTGCCGAAGCAGACCAGGATGCATGCCCCCTGTGTTTCAGTCATATCCCTCCGAATTACTCGTGCTCATCGGGAGGACGAACTGGAGATTGAGACATTTCTTGCGTGAAAAGACCATTTAGGGATGGTATATGACTATTTGTTATGCGTAATCCGGGGAATGAAAGCTGGTCCACGAGCTTGACCACTCTTCCTTCGTGCGAAAAACACATTACTCTAAAGAGTGAGGAGACAATCGCTCCCATGCAATAAATATAGTCTCGTCCAAGGAGTAGGTTATAATCCAAGGGTCCATGAACTACCATTACGTTCAGGCGAACGGTTTTCCCTCTCAATGTTATGGGCACATCGGGAAGGATCCCTAAAGGTCGACTGGTTCCTTTATCAAAGCCCGTCAGATTTCTCATCTCAGGCAAAAGCGATGGCGAACCAAGCACTTTCCAAGCAGTCGAGGAAAGGATACTCACAGAAGCCCCCTCATCTATGATGGTACCAACCATAACCATTATATATATTTGGACGATAATTCGGAATGGTATGCTAGCTGGTAAACGGGGTCTGCCTAGTTGATTCTAGTCGAAGGAGACAACTAGGTTGCTTGGAGGTGGGACCGAATAGACGGTCGGGTACGAATCTGACGAACTTCCTTCCTGCGGTAAAGGAACGGGTATATTGCCCCCATGTTCGTTGGAGTCTATGCTTATGAAGAGAATTTGGACGGTGTCATCCTTGTTCTCCTCAGTGAGTGTATCATCTGAAGATGAAACCTCTGAAGGCAAGACCGGGTCAACTGCCGCCTCGACCTTTTGACTTTCGTCTGGTATGGATCCAGATGGTTTATCTTCAATGATAGGCGCTTCAGCTGACCACTTGAGCGGGCCAGCCGGATTTTCAACTAACGATGGACTCGACAAGAGTTTTTTTATATCCAGGAGGAAGTCGTAATGGTGAAACCGGACGATCATCCAAAACTCTTTTAGCTTCATCTAAGAAGGGACAACGGTGGACGACATGATTGCCTTCACACAGTTTACAGGGAAATCTAGCTTTCCCTTTTTTTCCTGGGGCTTCACTTTCGCTAGTTGACGGTGTGCTTTCAACATGATCATCAGAGGTTGACGACACCGGATTGTGCAAACGAGGAGACCAGTCCCTTAGTATCCGAGGGATGCAAGGACAATCTCTGTGAAAGTGGTCTCCTCTGCAAATGACACATGGCGATTTAGGCCTGGTCGGTGCAGTGTGTGGATTTTCGTTAGATGACACTCGTTTTTCCCCATTCGCCTTTGGCTCCTTTTTCTTCTTCTCTTTCTTCTTCTTTTCCTTCTTCTCCTTAGGAACTTGGCTTTTAGCTTTACCAGCTCCATCAAGCGAAGAGGAAGGAAGAGAGGAAGAATTAGATGAAGTAGAAGGTTGGTGGGCAACTCTGGACTCGTCTAATTGCTGATTCGATTGTTCAGGAATAGTGGTGTTCTGAACGACAGAGGTTGAGAAGAGCCATACAGGCAAACCAATTGTCAGTCCTGGAAGCGACAATGTGGCCATATGGGGTGCACCAACATCTCCCCAAGAGGAGAAGGGACTAGGATTTCCACCAAGGGGAATTCCTTGGTTGGTAGACTCCATTTTCTCAACCCAAGATCAACGTAGGAAAGGGGTAATGAATATTCCGTTTAAAATAAATTTTAAGACGCTTTGACACAACTTGTTTTTTCAGTTTTAAAGAGTCGAGAAAAAACAAAAGATGACTCTAGTCTCCTTCGATTTTTAATGAGCCTGAAGTGACAAGTGCTCAGATGGACCTTTTCCGTTAAAGAGTCTGAAAAGGAATGAAAGGGACTGCTCTGGAGATCTAGGTAGAGGGAGTACCAAACCAATCGCAAAACTGTAGAATAATTTTTACGGTACGACAGTCAATCTTCCTGAATGCTGTGTTCAGTGCATTGCGATCGATAGGGCGGCAGACACGACTTCCTATGGATAAAGGATTTAAGCCTATAGGGGTCTCCCAATATATACTTGACGGTACGTGGGAGCACAAGTCCATACTGGCACTTATTGTCTCAAAGTGGAGGAATCACCCAACCATCAGTGAGGACAACAGTTACTAGGCTTTACGACGCCGGAATACGTCTCTAGCCTAGACCTCTAAATGTTGTGCGTTAAGTTCCAAAGCGTTGTTAGATTCATTGAATTTATTTTAAGTTGATCTTTCTTATGAATTTTGCCTTTTGGGTTCACCACGAGATGTAGATGTAATTCCTAAAATGCAATCTAAAGATGATAAGCAAACTTTTATCTCTTTTCAGCAATGAAAATCCTAGCTACAAGGGGAAAAGAAAGACACAATCTTTTTACAAAGAGCAAAGAGCACACTGTAAATGCACTTTTCCTAAATCAAGCCAAACAGACCGTCAATATGCAAATGCACATGTGCATGTATTTGTTTTCGACTTTCTTAATATTGATGCTAAAAATAAAGTTGTTGTACAAATCTGAATTTGCTTTCAAGCGACAAACACAAACAAGCTTCTTTTCGAAATCAAAGGATAAAGACAATTACGACGCTTTACGATTTTGAAAAAACACTCGTTTTTGACACTAGAAAAAAATAAATTCAGACCAAAGGCAAAAGTAAAAGTATAGTCAACTATCAACAGCAATCAAACTTTCTCCTATGATCGAAATCAACACTTGCGACAGATCTAAATCAAAGGACGACAGTACGACTATTCTACTTTTGCAATGGAAAACTGTAAATGATGCAACAAACACAAAAAAAAAACCTACAGTTCTTTTGTACAAATGAGGCGGAATAACAACAAGGAAAAGGGGTTTTCAAACAGACACATACACTGATCACAGGCTGCAAAAATCAGAGACAAAACTGGAAAGAATGAAGCACAAGAACCGCAGCTGCACAGGGCAAGTCTGATCAGCGCACCTGTAACACAGAGAAACTGGATTGCAACGCAGGTTGCCCTCACGGGAATTGCGCTGAAATGCAGGAACTCTTCACAGTACTTGCGCTGGGGCAGAAACGAGAATTCTATCCGGGTTCTGGGTCACGGTTTACGATTTAGTCTTTGGTTTTTGGCCGAGTAAAAGCAATCAGTAATGCACAATCAGAGGGTAGATTTAAGGAAGGTCTAAGAGCTATCTCAAAGGGCAATCAGATCATTTGTGAATCAGCTGTTCAAATCATAAACAGATCCAGTGAATGGATTGAAGTAGTAGATGTCTACTTTGCATTTGCTATGGCAAATGCAGTTCGAACGCTACTTAAAAGTTTATGAAACAAACAACAAAATGATACACAAACAAACTAATTAGACAATCGTCCCCAGTGGAGTCGCCATTTTGTTACCGGGAAAAGTGTCTATTCAGAACGACTCTATCCCACTAAGGTGTGATAGTTACCTTAGAAACAAACAGAGAAAACTACTTTTGTATTTCCTTTATGAATTAAAGATAGAGGGGGATAGGAAGAACCGACCTGTGTCTTGCGCTATTCCTTTGATCCAATCCCTCTCTTCTTTGACAGCTTCCAGCTACCTGCTTCCTTACTTGCCCAGCTTCACCAAGTTCCTATAAGATCACAGAAGAAGAAAACTAGACAAAGACATGTGTCTATATTCATAAATAGCTTAGGATCAGATTTAAGCTAAACATACAAATGTAACAAGCATCAATGATACACAAGCATGTAGGAGAAACTCAAATAGTTTTATTGATATAACAAGAAGATCCAGGAGGAGTTACAACCGATGATTCCTGATCCAGCATCAACCTCCCAACAAAGAAGCCCCTCTTCACCTCCAACAAAGCATAAATCACCCAATACTCTGATATCTATCTCAAAACCAACAACAATTCTTTGCAATGTACAAAATTCCAGCCTCTGGATCTCTGGGATGAGGGATCCATATATAGATGTATGCAAGGAAGATGAGTCAGCTTATGATTTGACTAGTGTCTTCTCTCTGTCAGTTCTTGCTTCCACTTGGAGACTGAGAGCCTCTTACTTATCCTTGGTCGAACTCAGTGAGGCAAGTGTCATTGGAGAAGATTCTGGAAGCTTCCATTGTCTTTCCACCTCGCGGAATGGCACTGCCATTTGTCATTTCCCGCTCAACGCACCCTGATAGTGCATTTAGGTGCGTTGCAACGCACCTAGCTAGTGTATTTGGGTGCTATGCAACGCAGCTAGCCAGTGGAGCAGCTGAAATGATCCCGATTTGACTGATTCTGAGCAGTTTCTGGTGGAGAACTTCTGGGAGAAGCTGTAATTTTTTAACCTTGTTCCTTTAGGGGTCAGAACAACACTTTTAGGGACTTAGGAGACCTTGGTTTATGGACATTTCATGCTTGGTGCTGCAAGGTACAAAAATGTCTATAACAATAGGCAACTCGAATTTAACATCAAGCTTTAGGAAAGGTGATTTACCAATCCCTTTTGAAGAATGATGATGAGTATGAGTAGTGGTGGTATTATTGGAAGAGTGGGAAGATGATTTCGAAGAAGAAGATGAAGAAGATAGTGGAGATGGTGGAGGCTTGTCTCCATTCCCATTACCTCCTTTTCATTACCTCCTCCTGAAGATCCTTCTCCTTTGGGAGGCTTGGAGCTTTCTCCCTGCAATCTGTTGTTCCTCTCTTCATAGAGGACCTTCACCATATTTGTCATATCAAAGAGAGTCTTTCTGAAGGTCTTCTCATCTTCTATCATGATAGGTTCTTCTTCATGAGACATGATCTTTGGAGACTCAACTGCAACTTCTGCAACTTTAGGATGTACTGGTGTAGAATTCTTTGGAAACCTTTCTCTTCTTCCACTTGACCCAATTTTAGGGCTTTCAACGAACTTTCCTTCACCTCTTTTGAGCTTTAACCTTGTAAGCATGACATAAAACTTGTAAACAATTCAATCCTTCTTCACAAAGCAAATCTAGTAAGAAAAAGTTAGTGCTCTGATACCAACTTGATCTTAAATGGAGCAGATTAGTACTGATGTGCTAATTCCCCATTCATATTAGAACCCAAGATGCTTATCATTTGCTTATCAAGTGCTTAAGGATTCAATACTTTTGGTTAATTAACTGATTCCCATGAGAGTTTCTTATGTAAATGTTAGAAACAATTTAACATAAAACATATTCTAAACAACAACAAAGAACATCAAAATACAACACACAACAAGCACATGATCCTCCCGGGTTATGTCTCCTTGGTCCAGCTTCCAATGCCTTGGGCCTCTCTATTATGATTAAATTACAACAAAAGTGTGTTTACAATGCTCAAATGACTCTGCAACCTGTCTCAATGAGTTTAGAATACTTAAAAATGGCTATCGAGCCTCTTTTTGCCTCCCATTTGGATAAGAACTAAAGAAGTTATGCTTCTCCTAGTTCTTCCACTATTTGTTCCACAAATTGCTCCAAAACCGACCAAAAAATCCATTTTCGATCCAAAATCTTCTAATGGAGTGAGAAATTCGTCACACGACGGGCTATATCCTGTCAGTCATATCGAAAATCGAAATTGGCAAGTGCTGCGGGCTCTTATGGTCTTGTTAACACAACAAAATGTTGCGATTGCAATATCGCGGACCTGTAGGGGATATTTAATTGTAACATATAAAATCCCATGTCTGGGGTCCATCGCTAATTAAAATCGATGAATTTTAGTGGCTGAAGGTCTTGTTAACACTACGGAACATTGCGATGAGATGTCGATGGACTCGATGGGATATTAAATCGCAACCTATAGCGGCATCACATCCGAGAACTATCACATTTCGCAATGTTAATGACGGAATGTTGTGCGACGCGATATCGACGGACCCGATGGGAACTTAAACTATGACATATAAGATCACGCGTCTAAGTAATTTATTGCATCACAACCTGGTAACTACCAGGGGCCGATTCTCACTTGTTCTCCCCTCGCCAATATACGATGGCCTTATCACATTGCAACCCTGAACCTGCCTGGGCCGTTTTGTAACGCCTTTTCGCCTTGCGACTGTGATTTGTGAAATACGGGGGCCAATGGAAGCCTGCCACTTGGTGCCTCCTCATTCACTGAAGACCTTGCCACATCATCCCAATCTTGCCATGTAGAGCAGTCAAACTTAAAACTTTGACTTGCTTTAACTTCTGCATATGAACTCGGATTTGAGTACTGTTCACACCGTTGGATTCAGAATGACGAGCTCTTTAATCTGAAGTTGAGTTTGACAAGATTTTGACACATTTATTTTCGAGCATAATTCTGAGCATCTGATCAGGTGCGAATTCATGGGAGAGTGCCACGTTGTGTGTGGCCCGGGAAAAGCAATACCACTTTTCAGACCCCCCCGTGGCGTTAACGTAAAATGGGACGAGGGCTGCGAATTGGTTTTCCCACTGTTGATCTAGGCGGGGAAAATCATGGCCGTTGAAACGTGCCCTTTGGATATTACAAAACGACAAAACATCAAATCACCTCCGACGTAAAAATAAAACTCAAGTTTAATGCTTATGACATGACGCTAATCATGTTTAATTGACATGATTAGCTTATTGTTTAACTAAAATAAATCTATCAAATCATAATTAATAATTCTAAAGGCGCAGTTGATCAAGCATGCCCTTTTTATTTGCTAGAGTAACTCTTAACCCTATTCTAGTGCATAAAATGCAATTGACCAATATTAAATGCTTTGGTCATTTTTTCCTAATCTATCCTATCTTCTAATTTCAACCAAGATTAAATAGTTTGGTTGAATTATTTTTTAATCCTAAAACATAAATTTAAACATGTTTGATAATGATTATACTATATGATTCAAACATGATTTATTTCAAGTGGAATTTGAGCTTGCTCACTTGTGCACTTACTTTTCTTTTGATGCGGTTTCTTTTCATATTTTTTTCAACAATTTTCATATTTTCATTCTTTTATTGTATTTTTTGTTTTTTCTATCTTTTATACCCTCTTTTATAAATATCTAACTTATCAAAGCTATTTATGTTACAACACAAGGGATGCACATTGGGGAAATATGCCAAATCTACCTTCCAGGTGTGAGATAACAGAGCGGGAGCGATATTGGAGTGAGTCCACTCTGATGTATGTGGACATTTTTCTACAACATTTACAATAGTTATGGAATTTTTGTTGACGAAATTTCTAGAAAATGTTGTATCTTCTTTGTGTGGAAGAAGGATGAAGTTTTCTCAAATTTTTTTGAATTCAAAGCATTGGTTGAAAAGGAGACTGGTTAGAAATTGAAAGCCCTGAGAAGTGACAATGGAGGAGAATTTGTTTCTAACACCTTCAAGGAATTTTGTGCCAAAGAGTGTATTATAAGAGAACTTATAACACCCCATAACCCACAACAAAATGGGGTGGTTGAGAGGAAGAACAAAAGCATAGTGGGAGCAGCAAGAGACATGTTGCATGATCAGGGGTTGCCATTACATCTGTGGGCAGAAGCATGTAACACCGCAGTTTATTTTCCGAATAGGAGCCCTCACAAAATACTTGGCATGATCACACCTGAAGAAGCTTTCTTTGGGAGGAAGCCGGATGTATCTCATTTTTGAATTTTTGAAGCTATTGTGTATTATCATGTCTCCAAGGACATCATGAAGAAACTTGAGCGTACAAATGAGATGGGAGTCTTTGTAGGATACACAAAGACACCACATAATTATCGGGTGTTTTTTCTCTCATTCTGGGTGACAGTAGTGAGGCAAGATGTCAAATTTGATGAGGAGAAAGCTATGAGATGCTCTCTAGAGTGAGAGCTGAGTATCCCGCCAGAGGAGGAGCTTCTAGCGCTAAAGGAGGAGCCTCAGCTAGAGCTTCAGGATGTTATGGAGCAACCACAAGTGGAGGAGCAAACATGAAGCTGAGTGGAGGCACCCACTCAACTACAATATTCTAGAGAGGGGAGGAAGAGAACCAGAGAAGCTGACAGATTGCTACAAGATACATGGGAGCATGTGGGTGCTCCTACATCTCAGCATAGAAAGAGAAGGTCACCAAATAGGTACACTAGGTATGTGGCTCTCATGACAAGACTCATCGAGTCAAAGCCATATTCATTTGAGGACGCAGTTTCTTAACCAGTGTGGATTGATGCCATGGTGGAGGAGTATGAATCCATCATGAAGAACAGTGTATGGGAGGTGGTGCTAAGAGCAGAGAACAAGTCAGTGGTTGGTTCTATATGTATCTGCAAAGTGAAGCATGCAGTTGATGGGATCATTGAGAAGTACAAGGCCAGATTTGTGGCCAAAGGCTTATCTCAGGTAGAGGGAGTGGACTATGAGAATATTTTTTCCCCTGTGGCAAGATATTCCTCAGTTAGAACCATTCTAGCACTAGCTTCGTAGATGGGGCGGAAGATCCATCAGATGGATGTGAAGACCGCCTTCCTCAATGGTGTTGTTGAGGAAGAAATTTACATAGAGTAGCCAAAGGGATTTGAGACATATGACAGGGAGACACATGTGTGTAGACTCAAGAGAGCCCTTTATGGTCTCAAGTAGGCTCCCCAAGCATGGTACACTCAGATCGACACATATCTCAATGGATTTGGCTACACCAAAAGTTAAGCAGATGCCGATCTCTATCACATTGTGGTAGATGGAAAGTTGCTTATCTTGGTATTGTATGTTGATGACTTGATACTTACAGGGGATGAGCAATTGATCCACTCTTGCAAGGAGGACCTTGCAAGAGAATTCAAGATGAAAGACATGGGCTTGATGCATTACTTCCTTGGGATGGAAGTATGGTAGGGTGATGGTGAGTTGTTTGTGAGTTACAGGAAATATTCCTCTAAAATACTTCAAAGATTTTGCATGGAGAACTCGAAGCCTATGGAAACACCTCTAACTACAAACTAGAAGAAGGAGAGTGCCTCTTTAGGATAGGCAGTGGATGCAACCATCTACAGACAACTTGTTGGATCCTTGATGTATCTAGTGAACACAAGGCCTGACATATGATATTGAATTAATCAGTTGATTCAAGCCATGGTAAAGCCTACCAAGTTGTATTGGAAGGCAAAAAAGCATGTGTTAAGATACCTCAGAGGCACAACCAAGTATTAGTTATGGTGCAATAGGAAAGAGGGAGTGAATCTCCAAGGCTTCACTGATGCAGATTGGGTAGGGATTCCATCAGATAGGAAAATTACTTCAAGTGCTACCTTCAGTGTTGGGTCTGCAGTTCTTTCCTTGTATAGTAGGAAACAAAGGTCTATGACACTCGGCTCAACAAAGGATGAATACATGGTTGCAAGTCAAGCAACATGTGAGGCCATATGAATGAGTAAAATACTTGTGGGTCTTTTCAGTCAGGATATGGATCCAACGATGATTTTTGTGATAATCGGAGTTATATTAAACTCTCTAAAATTCCAGTATTTCATGACAGGACCAAGCACGGATATCAGGTACCATCACTTGCGATATTGTGTGCAGAGGAGAATTATGATGCTATAGTACATTCCAATTGAGGAGCATGATGAAGATATGATGGCAAAGGCATTGTCAAGAGGAAAATCCAAATTCCAAAGGTGCAGGATAGGGATCATGCAAAATCCCTTTCTTAATAAGAGGAAGTGTTACAAATTGTAGCATGGAAGGCTCGATTTGACTTGTGCCTTAGTCAAATTGAGCAATTCGATTTTCCACATCAGCAAGATGACTTGGATTGCATTTATCTTGAGTGGCATGGTATTATCACTTATTTAGATCAACAAATTCGATTTTGTAGGCTTGGAGTAGATTTTTGCATGTGGTGATTGCTAAAATTTAGTAATATAGTTAAGTTATTTTTAGTTGAACTTAATTAATTGAGCTCAAGTCATTAATTGATTTAGTTGAAGGTCAGTTGAGTAGTAGAATTGTTGTGAACTTAGTGATCTTCTAGTTAAACTAGTCAATCAACTAAAAATATCCAATACATGCATGGAATTTGAATTGCCTAGCTAGAGTGGAGGAAAAGGCACATTGTAATAATCAATTATATACTAGTTGAGTGTATAGGTTTGACATTGATGCAGGTGATCTATTCCTTGGGATTTGTGCAAGGAAATAGGGAATTCCCCTATTATATAGGAGCCTAATTTCTCCTAAATTACGCAAGGAAGTAGGAGGAAGTCGGGGCCTTGAATTGGCTAAGTGTTGCCTTGATTGGGGTGTGCTTTAGGATTGAAGCAATACATTGTAATAGTTTCTCATTGTCATCTGATTAATGAAAAGAAACAGAGGGGGTTTCCCCCCAGTTGGGTTCCCCTGTAAATCATTGTGTTCTTTTGGTTTTGATGGTTGCATATCATTTCATGTGTTTATAAATTGTGATTTTCATTCTTCAAAATAGTAGAGGAAAATTGTAATCTCTTCTTTTCATTTCGAATTCATCAGTAGTAGAAAATATCTATTAATTTCTACGGTGGAAATAAAAACGATGATAGTCACCTACAACATGCTTTCTACGTAAATGTTTGACAATAATTTCCAAAACAATTACAACAAATACACCTATAAAATTAGTAACATAATAAGGGTATTTTTGCAAGGGAATTTTACAGTATAAGGGTTTTTCTCAATTACAGATGGTCGAGCAATATAGCGCTGGTAAATAACACAAAATTATATGTTTGGAAGGCACTTGCATAATCTATTTATCAAGTTATCTAGTGGTATTTTCAAATCCCTTCATGAAACATCTTGCAAGCAAACTCAGATTTGAAGGAAAGTTCAGCTCAGTTCCTATGAAAATTATTGTGTCAATGTGAGTATGCTTTTGTTACTACAAGAAAAGATCTTGTATTCAATATTGAGGTAGAACATGTGCCAATGGATGGTTTGGATAATGTCCAACCGCTTTTAGCCTAAAAGTTTTGGTTTGAATATTGAGTCAAATTTTGTACAACATTGTAAGCCTTGTTACAAAATGATGAGATTTTGGGAGACTTTTAAGAACCTCATAAAAACCTTTAATGGCTTCCAAAGAAGACAATACTAGAAACAACTCGAGAAATCACTTGCACTTGGTGCTTAAGTCTACAGTTTTTCCTTGTATAAAATAGCAAAACCAAAGAAGAGACCCTTTTCAAAGGGGGTACATGCTATCCTAGAACTAGAGTCGATAAGGGATTTGCAGAAAGAGCTGGAGGTAGGGAATTAGATCTTTGCACTTGGGTAAGATCTGAAGAACTTGAGGATGACTACTAAAAGTTTCCTTAATTAAGGGAAATTGGATTCACACCTTTCCAAGGTGAGCTAATCAGATTAGAGGATTTTGAATTGGGCACTCAAACCGACAATGCTTGCCTTGATCCAACCTAGATTCCTAGAGCACCCTTGTGAAGGAGTTAGACTTATAGTGGCTTCATGTCTCATTGAGATTATTAGAATAACTTCACATATTTTTCCTTATAATGTTGACATTATGTGGAAAGTTTTCCAGCTAATATAAGAGAATCTTCAGGATCTACATAACATCTTAGGTCTTGCCATTGAGAAGAGGCTCAAGATATTAGAAAATATGGATACGGTTATGGGTAACCGTGATGAAATTTGCAAGATGTTGCAACCTAAGTTGTTGGACAATTGGAACGAGGAACAATGTGTCTCACTTGTTGCTTATGAACTAGCTGAGAGGTTGGTTATGAAAAATTTATAACTATTCAGGAGGCAGTTGACCAAGAAGGAGTTGATGAGGATGGGAGTTGGTGGTGAATAACAAGATGCAAGATATTAAACATGCAACAAAAATGAATTGAGGAGAGGTATTTGCTTAATGTTCAAGGAATCTTAGGGGTCGAACTACTCATGTTTCAGTGACACTGGGGAGATGACAGAGGTAGATCGAGAGGAGATTCCTTCTGACTTTTTAGATAATGATTCTTCTTTTATAGTTGAGTCCATGGGTTCCTAAAAGGATTCCTTGAGTGTGAGAAATCATGATATTTATTGACAAAAACTTAGATATGCAACCATGTTTGATTGAGTAGAATGATGAGTGACTGATGATCCAACATGGAGAGCACATAGAGGAATGTGAGTCAGATCATGAGGATGATATGCAAAATCTGCATGATGAGCCTTTTTTGGAGAGTCAACTAATGGCTCATGTTGAGCCCATGATGGAGGAGGATGAGCTACTGTCCTTTAGGCCAACCATTAGTGAGGAGCATATAGATTCACATACAACCAGTAGGGTTGTAGTACCTTTAGATACTTTTCTTCATGAGGTGTTGGAAACTAACAAGATAACTTTACAGGAGATTGGTAGACTGGAGGAGCATGGGTTTTCCATTCAAACGAGGGAAGATATTTTGGAGAAGGCGGTGCATCCATATTTGGGTCTACCCATTGATGAGGTGAAAATATATGCAATGGCATCCAACAAAACTGAAATACTTACAAGTAGAAACCCTCTCAAGGACTACATAAACAGGGCCTGCAACACAATCTACCCACTTTTGTCCATTATATAAAGATGGGCAAGATTTCTTGGATAGATATTTTTTATTGACTTAGTAAAGAAACATGAGTTGAGCATGGACCAACATCATCATTATAAACTTGTTCCATACACAAGTGTCCATTCGTTTGATTCTTCCCATAGGATGGATTGGTGGGAGATCATGAGTTGGTATCCTATTGATGGGGTATCATTATTAGTCAAGAGAATAATATATCAGGGCCCTTAGATGTGAGGGATATTGCATGTTTTCATTGGCATGGGTATTTGGACCAAAAGTTCATCAGCGTTCCAATAGCACTAACCCAACATCATAAAAATGGGGTTGACCTTGGTCTATGCTAGAGGCTGGATTGGAGAGAGGTGATGAGTTGGTACTTTATTGGTGGAGCGTCATCTATGGGCAAAGACAACACAAACCAGAACCATGGGGTATGGGTGATGATGATTGTACATGGTGGCTTTAGGATCCAAGTGGATCCATTGATAGTGGATTGAGTCAATGAATTGTTTGGGATTTGGGTATCGAGGAACCAATTCATTTTGGTCTCGCATGGAGGCATGTTGTGACCGAGTGGTTTGTATGGGATCCTGGTATCAGTGTGTAGATGCATATGCTATGGAAAAATATGGATTGATTTAGGGAAAGAAATGTTGGCATGGGAGGATTTGTAATGTCTCCATTTTTATTTTTCCTCTATAGCACAACAAGGGTGGATTTCCAGGGTACGAGATGACCAGGTCACAGGAACAGGATGTCATTAGGGGTCCCGGGGGAGTTTTACAGGGTCCAACGGTGTTCGCTTAACATTTTCTACCATCAAGGGAAATTCAATACATTTGCATTTGGTTCCCATGCATTATGGTGATTCTCGTTATTAATGAGCATAACTTAATTAATTACGCTTAAGGTGGCACTATGGAAGGAATATATGATGGAACACCTTGGTGTAATAACTCATTAGAACGGAAATGAGAAGAATTACAGGATGGGATGCTGAGGAGTCGCTTTCAATGGCTAGAGAGAGTATGGTGGGTGATTTACCATTTTCCTAGATTAAAAGTGACTTTAATTAGTCACTTAATTAATTAAAATAAAAAAGGGGAAAATGACTAATTGGGGAAAAAGGCTAAAAGTGACTTAAGTAAATTAAAATTAAAAAGTCACTTAGACGAAGTCAAAGGGGAGCTTCTAGAATGGTAATAAAATAATAAAATAAGACACTTCTAGAAGTTTGGAGATCTATCTATTGGATGTTTAAAAGGAGGGTGGGGGAGATCATTTGGGACATCTTGGTCTTGAGTATCTGTCTTTGGTGTGGATCGAAGAATTCAGTTCTGTAATAACCCTGGTAAAAATTACATGTAATAAAAGTTAGAAAAAATAACCACAAATGAATGGGACACTTATTCCAAGTTGGATGTTGGGAAAGACATCCTAGTGTGTGTTCATTTGGTTGTTTATGGCTAAGGAAGTTGACAAAGGAAATGGCTAAGTCTCTGGAACGACAAAATGGATTTTTGGCATATTTATTTATGAAAATAATGGAAATTAGGAGAAAAATGAGGTGAAAGGTCACAGGTTGCATGTGAGGAGGAAAATGAAGGAAAATAATGGAAAATGAAGAAAATAGAGGTCTCATTCATAAAAAGGCTTATGAGGATCAGTGGGTAACCTTTTGTCAGTTTAGCTTTGGAACTCTCTCATTATTCTCTCTCTCTCTCTCATGCTCTTAGACACTTAGATTTTTCTTGGAGCACTTTGACATTGGAGCAAGAAGTGCAAAGAAGGCAAGAGGAAGCAAACATAAGCAGGGAAAGGTAGGATCAAGTAGCTACAATAGGCTTCATTGCAAGTATCAACTTGCATGTGTATTTTCCTTGCTATATTTGGCATGCATGGGATTGCATGTGTTTCTTTTCTACCATGGCGTGGGTTTTGCCAGGTGTGATGGTATTTTCAGCCTAGCCTTGCCATTTCTTGATAGATTTGATGAGATTGGTTCTCTCATGTGGTTTATATGGGATGACTGGATTGCATTCGAAGCTGAGTGGGGTGAATCTCCGAATTGACAAACACATGGTAATAGTGGTCCCCGAACTGGACTGAGGATGCACGAAGCCACTGGCTTAGTAACCCCTGAATCGGACTGTGGGTTGCGGTAAATCCAGATTGTGTGCCTCGGTGGGCCTACGAATACTTGTCGGTGAATGGCGGGATATATGGTAAAGCTAAGAGGTGGATTTTCTCTCCATTGGGCCTAGTGATTCTAGGATGGAATGCACGGTAAAGCCTGGAGAGTATGTCTCGGTGTAGGGCCTAGTGATCCCTGGATCAGACTGCATATGCATGGTAAAGCTTGAGAGCTAGGAGGCACTAAAATTCCTCATAGACTAGGTGGAGAACTCCGGTGGCATCCACATTGATTGGTGTTTTTGATGTGTTCTATGAATCCCACATTAATGCTTGGAATATGGCACGAGGGTGATTGGTTGAAGAGAGACTTGGCTCAACCAATCTATGGTCGGGTGGAACGTGGTAGTCCCATCTCCAGTTGGTTCATTGCATTGATTAATGAGAAATTCATTCCATTGATTTTCATGTGTAAATGTACTAGTGTATATATGGATTTTGATGGCTGATATGTTTATTATAATTATGTTCCTATTATGTTGGTTATATGTTCATTTTATGGCAGCAACTATGTTTTTCTCTCAACATGTTTTTACTTGTATTTGAATGGATATTGTATCTATGACCTAATAAGTGATAAGGCAACAAATGACATGAGGAAATAATGGTTCATGGCAATTCTCAGATAAGTAAGAGATCCCTACACTTAACTCTGTTGTTTACACCTGTAGGTTACATGTTGATGATATGTTTAATGAAATGCCTGTCATGGCTAGTAGGGGTTTGGTTAAGGCCTTGATCAACTATTTACTTTTGCATCATTGTTTCCCTGTACTTTACTTAATTCTGAGCTTTCATTCCATTCTGGGCAGTGGCCTGGGCTCTGGGCCTGAAAAAGTGGCTCAAATCCCAGAGTTGCTGGCACCTAACTGGCAAGTTTCGTCCATAGTCACTGGCATGCAGGTCTATGAGAGCAACTTTAGGTCTCTGGTCGCTCCCTTGCCCATAGCATGAGAGAGACTAAGCCTTAAATTGCCTAGAATAACAATGGGACCCAAGGACAGGCTGTTTGAGTGGCTGACTTGTCTCTTGAGGGTTATGCTGATGGTATTGGATGAATATATGTGATGTTCCATCGATTCCACTTCCTTATGGTCACCTAGGAGGTCGAATATGATCATAGTAGCCTCTTGTTTCATGTTTACCACAGTTGGCATGGTTACTTGAGTGGATGTGGGAGGAGGGTGTTACATAGTGGTATCATAGCATGGCTTAAATCTCAGACTGAATGGGTTGAATGTGTGTTGGTCATGCATGCATGTCAGTTGCATGTGTGCCTCTTACACTTATATACTTGTTGCATTTGCTTGATGTTGGATTAGGGTTGCAGTATGGTTATCATGGAGAATTTGATGTTGATTTCATGAAGAGTAATTCACATGGGTATGTGACTGACTGTATATGGTTATTTGTCGCTTACATGTTGATTTTATGTCACCTACTTACATTCTTGTACGTTAGATTACATTTTGAATATTTTGATTACATACATCAGTAATGTAGGTTGATTACAAGAATTGATTGATTATGTTCGACTACATGCGGTTATGTGTAATTGTAGTTGGTTAGGCATTGCTTATGCATATTGTCGGTTTCATGTAGCAATGTGTACGATGGAGTAATGGTTATTGTCATGCATGAGGTCATAGCATGCACTATTGATATGACCTTGCATTGATGACTGGATCCTAGTTAGAGTGATGTTTTTGTGTTGATATATTTATTGTGTATGTCTATACATTGTTATGATTATGTTATACATGTATCACACTCATTTGGTGATCTTGCAGACAAGGTATCCTCCCCAAGCTAAACTAAGGTACATCAATTCATTGTGATTTGGTTTATCTGACATATTATGCATTGCAGGAAGAAAGAGATCAAATGGCTAGCAAGATGGTTGACTAAAAATACTCTCCCTATGAATCCAAAGAGTAGTATGGTGTTGGAAATCCTTCCTATTTGACAGTTACACTGAGGAGCTTGAAGGAAGAGATAAGGAGTTGTAAGGCAGATAATGACCATATCATACAAGAACAAGAGAAGTAAGTGGAGGTCAATGTTATACTTCTTCAGAGTTTGTTGGACTTGCAGTGACAAGGGCCGCTTCGGATCAGCCATGCACATGAGGATGGAACTAATGGAGCATATGGCAATAGATCTCCCGGTAGACACAGGTCGGATAGATCTGACACAATGAAAGATGACAGTTTGTTGGACACTTCAGACAGGAGGGGGGATGAGTACAGGTATTATTATAGTTATAATTATGATAGACATCATGATCATCATCACTATCATCCTTATAGGAGGAATGATAGGGGGTAATTGCAGGATGAATTCAAGAAAGCAAAACCACCTACTTTTGATGGAGATGTGAAGAAGTCGGAAGATGCAAAGGCTTGGATACTTGGTATAAAAAAATTCTTTGAGTTGCATGAGTACACAGATAACATGAAGGCTTGGATAGCTATCTTTAGCTTGAAAGGTAAAGCAAATATCTGGTGGGAAGATGTTAAGCGGGTTAGAGACATTAGGACAGATGACTTGAGTTGGCGGGAATTCAAGAGGCTTTTCAGGAAGAAGTACTTGTTAGAAAGGTACTACGACAACAAGGCTAAAGAGTTCTATGAGTTAAAGATGGGGTCAATGATAGACGAAGAGTATACGACCAAGTTTCTTGAGTTATTGAGGTATGTACTGTATCTTACTGATGAGAAGGCTAAAGTTCAGAGATTCATTAGTGGTTTTCCATTAGCATTTAGAGATCATATTGAGTATGATGAGCCTTGGTCACTTGAGGAAGTTACTGGGAAACTGAAGCATTTTTATGAGAAATCAAAGCGTAAGAATGAATCTCAACATGGATGGAAAGGAAAAAACAAAGGTAGAGGTAAATGGCAGCCTAAGAGGATAAGGCCTCAACATGAAGATGGGAAAGAAAATGTGGCACCACAAAAGAGATTTAATGCAACTAGAAAGGGACATGGGTCACAACAATAGCAACAAAAACATAGAGGTGAGGGCACTGGTTGGTTGGAGTGTTGGACTTGTGGTGAGGAGAACCTTAAGAGAGATTGTTTGCAACATCAGGGTGGAAGGCCTAAGATATACAATGCAAAGGAGGCACAGATTGTTGGGGATGTTGGTCAGAGTATTCCATGTATCTATGTAACAAAGGACAATGGGCAAGCAAAACACCAAGCATCTATCATTGTGATGGGATGGTAAGCTTTGTGATCAAGTTATTTCTATTTTTATTGACCTTGGATCTAATTATAGCTATGATAGTCCTAACTTGGTGGATAAGTGTGGGTTGAATAACGAGTTTCATGTAGAGTTTTGGTTAGTGCAGCTGGCTACAGGTATGAAGAAGCGAGTTCATCATTGGGTAAGAGCTTGTGCATTTGATTTGAATGGTATGCCTACAATAGCACATTTCAATGTATTACCATTGGCTTAATACAATATGTTATTGGGAATGGATTGGTTGTATCTACATAGAACCGAGGTTGACTGCTATGACAAAGCTATTGAGTGTGTTGACGACAATGGAGAACCAAGAGTTAGACTTGCAAGGTAAGAAGAAAGCCACATCAATTAGGATGGTGACAACTATGCAAGCAAAGCATAGCCGCAGGGAAGAGTGCAAGCTATTTGCAGTACATATTTCTAGTGATAAGAGAAGGAGGTTGAGGATGCAGATGTGTTGAAAATATACCCGATTTTATAGCAGTTCAGGTATGTATTTCCTTAGGACATCACAAAGTTGCAACCGCATAGGGAGGTAGATTTTTCTATCGAGCTAGTGCTAGGGGTAGCTCCAACATCTAAATCAACTTACAGGGTGAGCACACTTGAGTTGGTTGAGTTAAAGTTGTAGCTGAAGGAAATGTTGGACAAGGGGTACATTAGGCCAAGTGTATCACCTTGGGGCGCACCGGTCTTGTTTTTGAGGAAGAAAGATGGTACCCTTAGATTATGGATTTATTACATATATCTGAACAAAGTGAATATCAAGAACATATATCTTTTGCCAAGGATTGATGACTTGTTCGATCAGCTAAAGGGAGCATCAGTGTTCTTGAAGATTGACTTGAGATCTGGATACCATCAGGTATGCATCAAAGAGGAGGACATTTACAAGACTGCGTTCAGGATCGGGTATGTGCATTATGAGTTTGTTGTTGTTCCATTTGGTTTAACTAATGCTCCAACCACATTCATGTGTTTGATGAATATCGTGTTGCATCCATATTTGGATAAGTTTTTTATTGTGTTCATTGATGATATAATAGTATATTCTAAAAATGAGGAAGAGCACGTTGAGCACTTAACAACAATATTGAGGTTGTTGAGAGAGCATCAGTTGTATGCTAAGCTCAACAAATGTAGTTTCTTTCAGACTAAAGTACACTACTTGGGGCACACTGTCTCCAAGGAAGGAATTACAATAGATTCAGAGAAGATAAGGGCCATCATGGAGTTGGTAGCTCCTAAGAGTGTGGATGACGTGAGATCTTTCATGGGTTTGGCAGACTATTATAGTAGGTTCATCAGGAACTTCTCACAGATTACTTATCCCATTACATCATTGCAGAGGAAAGGTAAGAAGTTCGAATGGACTGAAGAATGTGAGGCTAGCTTTGAGAAGCTTAAGCAATTGCTGACACATGCACCAGTGCTACAGATTGCAGATCCGGACAAAGAGTTTGTAGTATGTACAAATGCTTGCAAGAGAGGACTTGGTGGAGTTCTTATGCAGGATGGATAGTTGGTATGTTATGAGTCCCTGAAACTAAACGACCACGAGCAAAACTACCCAACACATGATCTTGAGTTCGTGGTGATTATACATGCACTGAATATGTGGAGGCACTATCTTCTTGGTAGACGATTTGTGCTTATGAGTGATCACATTAGGTTGAGGTATTTGTTTGACCAGCAAAATCTAAATGCCAGGCAGGCTAGATGGTTGGCCATGATCAAGGAGTTTGACTTTGATATAAGGTACACCAAGGGTAAAGAGAACATGGTGGCATATGATCTTAGCAGATTGGTCCTCGTACATCACTTGGCAGCTATGAGCTCCTATGGGACAGACTTACAGGATAAGATATTATTGGCAGGACAACAGGATGTCAGTTATATGGAGATTGTGCACAGGTTGAAGTAGGGTGATAGTATAGGTACAGGTATAGGTACATGTAGTGGTACATGTACAGGTGGCAGTACAGGTACAAGCACAAGTACATGTATAGGTGCAAGTGCATGTGCACAGGGCATGGACTATTATCTTACATTAGAGGGATTGGTCAGGTTCTGAGACAAGATATATGTACTAGATAGAAGTGAACTCAAGAAGGTGACCTTGATGGAATTTCATACGAAACCTTATTCGGGTCACCCAAGTTATTAGAAGACACTCACAGTGGTGAAGAGATAGTACTATTGGCCGAACCTAACAAGTGATGTAACAGAGTTTGTGGCGATATGTTTCGATTGTCAGCGAGTGAAAGCAGAGTGCAAACATCTAGGTGGGCTGGTACAACCGATCGCGATTCCAGAGTAGAAATCGGAGGTCATTTCCATGGATTTCATCATAGGGTTGCCGAAGACAGTGAAGTAGCATGATTCCATCATGGTCATTGTGGAAAAGTTAAAAAAGGTTGCACACTTTGTTCCAATAAAGTCTACATTCTTAGCTAGTGATGTGGCACAGGTGTTCATCCAAGACATGGTTAGACTACATGGTGTTCCAAAGAAGATTATGTCAGACAGGGATGCGAAGTTCACTTCCAAGTTTTGGAAGGAGTTATTTGCAGGTTTGGGCACCGAGTTGGCATTCAACACAACTTATCATCCACAGACAGATGGACAAAGAGGGTCAACAAGATATTGGAGGACATGTTGAGGATGTATGTGATGCATCGACAGAGGAAGTGGGAAGAGTATCTCCCTTTGGTCGAGTTTGCATACAACAACAATTATCAGGAGTCATTGAGGATGAGTCCTTTTGAGGCATTGTATGGATGGAGTTGTAACACTCCCATTAGTTGGAGTGACCTGGTTAACAAAGTATTGATTGGACCATATATGTTGGCAGACATGGAACAAGATATGCAGGTGATCAAGAGGAATCTCAAGGAAACACAGGATAGGTAGAAGAGTTATGCAGACATGAATAGGTTGTTCAAGGAGTTCCAGGTTGGGAAATAGGTGTACTTGCGCATCAAACCGAAGAAGAGCTCCTTACAGATTGGATCATGTGCCAAGTTGGCACCATGGTTTTGTGGACTCTTCAATATCATTAAGAGGATTGGGCCAGTAGTCTATCGACTTGCACTACCTCCGACAGTGAAGGTACACGATGTTTTCCATGTATATTTGCTTAAGAAGTATGTTAAGGATGTTGATCATGTGATTGACTGGTCTGTATTGCAGGTAGAACCAGATGGAGAATTCCAGCTGGACCCTCACTGTATATTACAGAAAAAGTTGCTCATGCTTCGAAACCAAGCAATCGAGCAAGTTAGAGTGCAATGGAAGTACTTTGGACCCGTTGAAACTACATGGGAGATGGCGTATTAGATACGGGCCATGTAACCTTCCTTGTTTTCTGGTTGAGGCAAAGCAACTTTGATATGGTGGTTTGGTGATTGCTTATGGTGGTTTGGTGATTCTCATGGTGGTTTAGTATTTGGTAATGATGGCTTGGTATATGCTTCATGGTGGTTTAGTATTTTCTTATGTTGGTTTAGTATATGCTTTATGGTGATTGATATATGCTTTATGATAGTTGATACATGATATTTGATGTTTTGATATATGCATAGATATGATGTTCGTATATGTTCGATATATGTTTTGGTATATGATTTGGCATATGTTTTGGTATATATATATATATATACATATATTTTGATGATGTTGTATGGATGTAAATATCACAACGAGCTGTGTTATAAAGCTCCACTATGCAGTATGGATGTCATGTTATTATGCTATCTTGTGGTTTTGTTATATGATGTTGTGATGTTATATGAGTTGGCACTCAACAGGATGATCATTGTAAATACTGTAATGAGTTGTGTTATAAAGCTCCACTATGCGGTATGTTGTCATGTTGTCATGATGTTTTGTCTTAAGCAGATCTTTCATTGTAAATACTGCATCGAGTTGTGTTATAAATCTCCATAAGAAGTATGTCTTGTTTCAGCAGGTTGCTGAGGTATATGTGTGATTGAACACCACGGATGGTGTCTCCCAAGGGGGAGGGTTCTGTAACAACCCTGGTGAAAATTCCATGTATTAAAAGTTAAAAAACAATAACCACGGATGAATGGGACACTTCTTCCAAGTTGAATGTTGGGCAGGACATCCTAGTGTGTGTTCATTTGGTTGTTTATGGCTAAGGAAGTTGGCAAAGGAAATGGCTAAGGTTTTGGAAAGGAAAAATTGAATTTTGGCACATTTATTTATGAAAAAAATGGAAATTAGGAGAAAAAGGAGGTGAAAGGTCACATGTTGCACGTGAGGAGGAAAATGAAGGAAATTGATGGAAAATGAAGAAAATAGAAGCCTCATTCATAAAAAGGCTTCTGAGGATTAGTGGGTAACCTTTTTTTAGTTTAGCTTTGTAGCTCTCTCATTATTCTCTCTCTCTCTCTCTCATACTCTTGGACACTTAGAGTTTTCTTGGAGCATTTTGACATTGCAACGAGAAAGGAAAATAAGGCAAGAGGAAGCAAAGATCAAGCAGGGAAAGGCAGGATCAAGCAGCTACAACAGGCTTCATTGTAGGTATCAACTTGCATGTGTATTTTCCTTGCTAGAATTGACATGCATGGGATTGCATGTGTTTCTTTTCTACCATGGCATGGGTTTTGCCAGGTGTAACAGTATTTTCAGCCTAGCCTTGCCATTTCACGATAGCTTTGATGAGATGGGTTCTATCATGCAATTTATGTGGGATGGCCAGATTGGATTCGAAGCTAAGTGGGGTGGATCTTCGAATTGATAAAAACATGGTGGTAGCGGTGTCTAAACCAGACTGAGGATGCATGAAGGCACTGGCATAGTAATCCGTTTTGCGGTAAAGCCAGATTGTGTGCCTCAGTGGGCCTAGGAATCCTTGTGGTGAATGGCGAGATATATGGTAAAGCCAAGAGGTGGATTTTCTCTCCGTTGGGCCTAGTGATTCTGAGATGGAATGCACGGTAAAACCTGGAGAGTATGTCTCGGTGTAGGGCCTAGTGATCCCTGAATTAGATTGCGAATGCACAGTAAAGCCTAAGAGACCAGGAGGCACTCAAATTCCTCACGGTGTAGGCAGAGAACTAGGGTGACATCCACATTGATTGGTGTTTTTGATGTGTTCTATGAGTCCCACATTCATGCTTGGAATATGACACGATGGTGATTGGCTGAAGAGAGACTTGGCTCAGCCAATCTATGGTCGGGTGGAACGTGGTAGTCCCATCTCTGGTCGGTTCATTGCATTGATTAACAAGAAATTCATTCCATTTATTTTCAGGTGCAAATGTACTGGTGTATATATGGATTTTGATTGTTGATATGTTTATTGTAATTTTGTTCCTATTATGCTGGTTATATGTTCATTTTATGGCAACAACTATGTTTGGCTCTCAACATGTTTTTACTTGTATTTGAATGGATATTGTATCTATGGCCTAATAAGTGATAAGGCAACAAATTACATGAGGAAACAATGGTTCATGGCGATTCTCAGATAAGTAAGAGATCCCTACACTTAACTCTGTTGTTTATACTTGTAGGTTACATGTCGATGATATATTTGATGAAATGCCTGTCATGGCTAGTAGGGGTCTAGTTAAGGCCTTGATCAACTATCTACTTTGCATCATTGTTTCCCTGTACTTTACTTAATTATGAGCTTTCATTCCTTTCTGGGAAGTGGCTTGGGCTCTGGGCCTGAAAAGCGGCTCAAATTCCAGAGTCGCTGGCACATAACTGGCAAGTTTTTTCCATAGTCACTGCATGCAGGCCTATGAGAGCGACCTTAGGTCTCTGTTCGCTCCTTTGCCCATAGCATGAGAGTGACTGAGGCTTAAATTGTCCAGAACAACAGTGGGACCCAAGGATATGTTGTATGAGTAGCCGACTTGTCTCCTGAGTGTTCTACTGATGGTATTGGATGATTGTATGTGATGTTTTGTCAATTCCACTTCCTTAAGGTCACCTAGGAGGTTGAATATGATCATAGTAGCCTCTCGTCTCATGTGTACCCTAGTTGACATGGTTACTTGGGTGGATGTGGGAGGAGGGTGTTACAAGTTCTCTGCCATGGTAGCCCTAGGACGAAAACCCTTAGGTGATTCAGTGAGAGTGGACAAGAACCCATCACTCTCCTTGGTGAATTCATCCAAAATTCATAGGTCGTATTCAATAATTCAACTATTTTTGGAGGCCTGATATAATTGTTGCACATTTCTTGGGAGGGCATCGCTCTAGCCATTTCCATTTTATTGTACTAGCATGTGATATTTGTTGCATATTAATAAAATAAGACTGAATTCTTCTACACATTTATATTGTTTATTCTTTAGTTTCAGATTTTATTTACAATTTTTGCCATTAATTTTGTGGTTTAATTTATATAAATGATTTATAGAGTAGATGGCTAAATTTTCAAAAAAATTCCTACTAAATTTATATTTGGAATATTAAAATTTACCACAAATTTGAATATTTGTAAAAAAAATTCTCTAAATTTTTGGAATTCCAAAAATTCTTTCTAATGGGAAAAAATATTTTTGAGATTTTCATTTAACTTTATAATATCATAATCTCTAACGATGCTCCTATCTAAAAAACAATTTTAATGATTAAACCCCAAAATGTATGCATTTGTGTCACCTTACTAAACATTGTTTACATTGATGCACATCCTTTAACTCAACATGTATACCAATTCACTATTCAAACTCAGATTAAGCATTGTATGGGTGTTTGACCAAACTAGTTCTACACATGTATACCAATTCACTGCAACATTGATTCAATCTCACATTAATCATTGTAGGGGTGTTTAACCAAACTAATTCCACACAAGATATTATGCATATGCATTATGTGCACTTCATCTTTACATTTTGACAAAACTACAATGTGCGTTGAATGATCTTTCATTGCATCGTGTAACCATATATTTCAATTAAATGGAAAACCATATATTTCTTAAATGGAAAACCATATATTTCAATTAAATAAATGTAGAATTTCTTCCATTTTTTCTTATCCGAGGGATTTTGTAAAATATTAATTACGTGTTCTGTTTTATCATGAGCATGAAAATAGCATTTCGTAAAAGTTTTTTTTAACCCTCTACAAACCATAAGATTTTTTGGGAGGTTTTCTTTAATGTTTTATTTCATATATTGATGTGGTGCACCATTTGGGCACACGCTTACGTGTGTGATCATAGTTTTATAAACTAACAAATTGCATCATTGTAACATTTCGCAATTTAAATGAAGATTTGGCATTCTACGTTAAATAAAATGTTATAAAAATTAGGGTAACTTATGAATATAGGTTTGGTTAGTTGTATTTATATAACAAGCAACACCAAAGCAACACCAATGCATCAAGAGAGCAGGGAGGTCTTCTCTGGGTGAGAAAGAAAAAGAAAAAGGAAAAGAAAAAAAGAAGAAGTCATTTTCGACTTACATTATTACTTTCACTCTTGGTAATCCACTTTTTTCTTCAAATCCCCAATGTGCCTTAGCATACTAAGAGTGGTTCCTTGCCACTATGTGAATGTTTTGTTCCCTCTTCATCATTATTAATTATTAGCTAACAAAGTAGAGTTTTAGAATTTTTGTTACGAAAACACTAGTTTTCGTTTTCTTCTATGTTTGATGTTATGATGCCTTAAGAACAAGCATTATACTCAATAACTCTTTAATCATCCTTTTAAAATATTTTTACTAAATTGTTTTCTTTTTATCCATGTGTTTATTTTTTTCAAAACATATGCGGCATTCTTATGTTTATGCTTCTATTAAATGCAATACACTAATAGTTAACCATTCAAATGCACCATACTCTTAGCAGATAACATTTCCCACATATTCAAATGCACCATACTCCTAGCAAATAATGTTTCCCACATTACTTGGTATGGTGCACATGTGATGCCACTAAGAATTATTGACATAGCAATGTCTCAACAATACGTTTTTATGAGTGGAGCATTGCAACCACTAGAAAGTCAAATAATGGTTAAAGTTATTAAACATATAGTGCTTCTATTTGTCATTTGAGTAACATATCAGAGCTCTATGTTGAAAGAAGCACACCAATACACCTTTATAATATCATAGCACCAATGTGCCAACACTATAGCAAAGAATACATGTACTTGTATATAACAAAACACTAGTGTGCTAAAAGAAAAATATAGCAAAGCATACATGTACTTGTATATAACAAAACACTAGTGTGCTAAAAGAAAAATAAAGAACTAATGCATAGGTACAATGATAAAGCATCAATGATATTATTGTAAATTAATAATTTATATTTTTCCAAAGAACTTATATTACTTTGGTAATTTGATCATTGAATATATTGGCTATAACAAGTGTGGTTTGTCAATTATCATGAATATATTAACTATAACACAAGGAGGAGATAAGAATCACGTAAGAAGGCACATGAGAACATCCCACACCATTTGTTGAGGATATATGTCTATGTTTCATGATGTTAGTCTTGTAGGATATGTCGATGAAATAATATTGTTAAAATTGAAGAAAAAATTCTTACGACACTTGATTTGTTGATGGGATCAATATCATTGAGCATCATGGGTTACAATGAGCACCTGGTGTGGCACATAAGAGGATGGTATATTACATATGTGAACACTCTAAGTGGGGACAACATCCTTCCAAATTCCCTAATTCATCTGGTGGTGTACTTCATTTAACTTAGATTGTTGTTTAACCAGGTCACAAAATAAAAGAAAAGATAGATCAACGACTTGAAAATAAGCCTCTTCAAGGGGGCAACCTCCTTTTACATCACATAAATGAACAATTCTTGGATTATTCAAATGACAAGACCTCATTGGTATATATAGGAGTCTAAGGGGTCAAAATATAATTAGGGACTACATAACAATAATAATGTAAGGGCACACCAATAACAATAGTTGGATTTTACGGGGCACAATAATAACAATATGGGGGCTACACTAGTATTATAGGGACCTCACATGCCCCTCTCCTTCAAAAAAGTGTTGTGCTCAATGCTTGAGTAGTTCTGGATGCTTCTGAATAAATACACATCTTCCCATGTGGAGTCTTCAACATGCAAGTTCTTCCACTTAATGAGATACTATGAAATTGATCTGTTCCGTTGCTGCTAGATTCTTCTTTCTGTGATTGCTTCACGCTCCAATATGATTTTTCTTCCTTGTCAAGTTCTGACAATATAGTTTGAACTAGAAGCTTGTCACCTATAACCTTCTTTAAACACTAAACATGGAAAACTATGTGTACTCGTGAAGATGTAGGCAACTCCAATTTGTATGCCATAGTACCAATCTTTTGCAACACCTTGTAAGGGCCATAGTACTCGAGTGATAATTTATTATCCTTCTTAGCTTGCATGAAGGACATTTATTTGTATGGTTGTAGTCGTAAAATTACCCAGTCGCCAACAGTAACACTTCTTTCACTATGATGATGATATGCTTGTGTTTCTTCTACTCTGTGCCAGAGTCAAATTATCCTTTAAGAGTTGGAGAACTTGTTGTTGATGCTTGATCCGATATTCCACTGCTTGAACCTTAGAAATTTCTCTTAAATATGATGTGATGGAGGGTGATGATAACCATAAAGTGCCATAAATGGGGTCATTTTTGTTGCGGTATGAAAGGAAGTGTTATACCACCATTCTGCTAGGGGTAACCACTTTATCCATTATGTTTTTTTATCAAATGCAAAGCAACAAAACTATCCTTCCAAACATTTGTTCACTATCTCAGTTTTCCCATCAAATTGAGGATGATAAGATGAGCTAATTGAGTACCAAGACAAGCAAATAAATATGTCCAAAAATTTCTAGTGAAAATGGTATCTCTATCACTTACAATAATCTTTGGGTTTCCATGTAGTTTTTGAATTGTTTCAATAAATGAAATAGCGATTTTACTGGCTTTGAGAGGATGAGATAGTGCACAAAAGTGTGCATACTTGGTAAGTCTATCAATTATCGCCATGATGACACTCTTTCCTCCAGACTTGGGTAAACATGTGCTAAATTCATTGAGATCCCTTCCCAACACTGACTTGGAATGGATAATGGTTGTAAAAGACACAGGGTTTTAATTGTCTCAACTTTATTTTGTTGGAAAACCAAACATTTTGCCACAAACTTTTGAATATCATATTTAAGTCCATCCCAAAAAATTCCTTCTTAACCCTGTGGTAAATTTTTTAAAATCTTGAGTGCCCTCCAATAGGAGAGGTGTGCAATTCCAAAAGAACCTTTTGTTTAAGTTGGGAATTCTTACATAGATATAAGTGATCTTTGTACCACAATGAATCAATTTTCCAAATAAATGAATCAGATGCACTGGGATCTTACTGCAACTTTTGAATGAGTGTCCATACCTCTTCATCATTCATCCCTTGTTTTAGTTATCTAATCAGGTTGGATAATATAAATGGCATAGAGTAATGCTTCCACTTCCTCATCCCTTCAATGTGAGAGTGCATCTGAAACAACATTTTTCTTCCCTTTTTTGTAGATGGTTTCAAAGAAATAACCCAACATCTTTGTGACCCATTATTTTTTCTCTTCGGAAGATAACCTTTGTTCCAAGAAGTATTTAAGACTATCATGATCTGTTTTTACCTTGAAGTGTTTTCCTATTAGGTAAGGGCGCCATTTCTTCAGTGCATGTAGTATTGCCAACATTTCCTTCTCATAAATAGGTTTCTGCAAATACTTTCCCTTTATTAAATGATTTTCAAAAGCAATGGGTCTACCTTCTTGCATTAAAACAACACCAATGCCATTTCCCGAGGCATCACATTCCACAATAAAGGTTTTTGTGAAGTTTGGTGTAGCTAATACCGAAGCTCGACACATTGCCTCTTTAAGATGTTCAAAGGCCTTAGTTTCTTTTGGAGTCCAAAAAAATTAAGCTTTCATCAGTAATATTGTTATAGGTGCTGCTATCTTCCCATAATTCTTAACAAATTTGCGATAATACCTTGTAAACCCGAGAAGTCCTTGAAGATGCCTTAAAGGTTGTGGGGATTTTCCATTCCATGATGGCTTTAATTTTGTTAGGGTCTACCTCAACACTCTCATGGGATACAATATGATCCAGACATTCCACTTCTTGTACTCCAAAGAAACATTCGGAGGATTTTGCATACAATTGTTTCTCCTCCAATAGTTTGAGAACCCTGTCAATTTGTTGAACATGACCTTTCCAAGACTTGCTATAGATTAGTATATCATCAAAAAATACTAACATAAATTTTATAAGGGTGGGTTTGAAAGTGGAATTCATCAAACCTTGAAATATGGAAGGTGCATTAGTAAGGCCAAAAGGCATGCCCAAAAATTCGTAATGAACTTCATGAGTTCTAAACGTTGTTTTCATAATGTCTTTTGTCTTCATTCTAATTTGATGATATCTTGAACAAAGATCCAATTGCGTGAAGTAAATTGCTCCATGTAGTCCATCCAATAATTCATCAATGACAAGAATGAGAAACTTATCTTTAGCAGTGAGCTGTTGAGATCCCTATAATTTAGACACATATGCAATGATCCATCCTTCTTATTCACTAATATTACCAGAGAAGGGAAAAAACTCTGGCTAGGCTGAATTATACCCGACTCTAGCATTTTTGAAACCATATGTTCAATTTCACTCTTCTGGGCATAAGGATATTTGTAAGGTCTAATGTTTGGAGGAATACTTCATGGAATAAAGTGAATAGCATGATCTTGATCACAAATAGGTGAGAGACCTTTGGGAGTCTCAAATACCTTGGAACGACTATCAAGGACTCTTTGGAGATTCAGAGAAATGGATGAATCAGATGTTTGAACATATAGTGAACATAATTGTGCAATTACGCCCTATTTTTCCTTCTTCAAAAGCTTTTTCATGCCATTAGAGCTAATTATCTTCCCAAGTTTCCTTGTGATACCTCTTAATTCAATATCCTTTCATTCTAAGAAAATAATCAAGAAAATTTCTTGAAAATCAAAAGTTATTGTCTCCAAAGATTGTAAACATTAGACTCTTAATATAACATCCACACCACCCATTAGAATGGAAAGCATTGGACTGTTCAATACATATTCCCCCATGGTTAAAATTGATATTATGACAATTCCTTGATAAATTTGTAGTTCCTCCTTTTGCAACCATCACTTGACACTATAGTGTTGGGTATAGAAATCAATTCAAATCCTTGGCTATCTTACAATGAATAAAATTATAAGTACTACTTGAATCAATCAACATTATTACCTTTTTCTTATTGATATATCCTTCTATATTGAGAGTTTGAGGAGTGGTAATTCTCTCCAATGCATTAAAAGATATGGTCATATTCATTTATTCTTTTTCAACCCCTGGGATTGTTTTCTGGTGTATATATTCTTCTTTTAATGTGTTGGTCCCCACTTTTGTACCTATTTACACCTACTACCTTACTATTTCTATCGACATTTACCTCCCTTTCCCCTTTTGTACCACACCATCATTGTCAAACTATGTTATTTTGCAAATGGAGGTAGAATATTTACTTAGTACTATTTTCATATACTTTTGATTAAGTTTGAGTAGATATTAACGAGCTCATATCCATTGGACTACTTTTGACTGATCATTATTTGGACTCGTAGACTTTGAAGCATGTATACAGGTAACAGAGGTTCCAACTCATGGATGGACAACACACGTTGAGGGACAGCTCATCAAGCAACCTATTATGAAACCACCATTCTGCACCGTGATTCTGTACCTTATTAAGCAACTGATATTCAAAGTTATATCCTGAACGTTCCAGAATGAATCTTCTTATACTAAAAAAGGAGATCAGTTTCGTTAATCACGACATGACCTAGCCCAGTTTAGTCCGGGATCCATCTGAAGATCATTCATGAAGATTTCATGCAACCTAGTTTAGTTTTGATGTTATCTATTTGCTTTTTTCTGGTTAATCAGTTAGATCTAGCTTCCATCGGTTGAACCTTTTTAAGGCCCGATGCATTCTGTATCTAGGCTAGGAAGGAAGTAAGAGAAAAGACCATGAAGTAGTTTGTTTTTGTACAAGTGAGCTTTGCCTTAGAAAACATTGCAGTGATGATGTATATGTCATTTGAATTCTGAACTTCAATATATAATTTCGATTCGGCATTTAATCCTTTGTGAGTATTATGGTTTTCTTTAGTTTTTAACAGTATTGAATTAATTTAAACTTGCTCCAGGAGTGGCAAGGGCCCACCACACCCTGGAAACAAGTTCTGAAGTTAATATAGATAATAAGAATTACATTTGATCAATATTTAGAAGTGTGAATGTTGCTCAAGAAAGTTACTACTTAGATCTCATAATCATTATCTTTATTTTGTACTTAAAATCTCTACTCTGTTTCATAGATCTGAACCGAATGTGATAGATCTCGTTCCTCAATCATCTAAAGACCAACAAGGATTGTATTGAGTGATGATTTCTAATGCATGAATGGTTTCTTTAATATGATTTCATAGCATAGAATGTTTGAGAATATCCTTAATCTAGAAACATACATGGGTTAATTACCATATCATAAGATTAACAACAAAATCGGTTTTATGCTCTGTTGTTTTCTATTCAAGACCGAGTTCTGTGACGTTATGCCTATGTGAAGAATGCTCAGGAGTAGTGAAACAAATATCGGTTGTATTTCAGTTTGATGGTTCTGGAACTTAGCATGATTAGAATAATATTGAATTGAAGTCGAAGTGTAATGCTTGTTGTGAAAGATTTCCTTTGTTTGGTTATAATAGCTTTCATTTAGAACACGATTTGGATTTTTGAATTGAATACATAACATAGTCAGCGTGGAAAATTTAATGAGGGTTGTGTGCTTATATCTTTTAGAATTCTTGCAAAGTAGAATATTTATTGATTGACTTCATATGACTTGGGATTTAGGCTCAATAATTAGAATTCATTCGATTTGAGTTCTCTTGTTTTCTCTAGCATGAGGACGTTTTAGTTGAGTATTACTTTTATTTGGACTGAGTTTGGTATGAATTCAATTTTGTAGTGAATGCAGGAGTTCAGTGTGAATTTGCTTTTACTTCTTTTAATTTTGTGTTTACAATGTGATTCCCATTATTCTAAAAAGGTTGATCTTTCTGAGTGATTTGTCTCATTTGAATAGAGAATATCCTTATTGAAGATTTCTAAGTGGTGAACTGTAGTAATTTGTGATAAGTTTCTCTTAGGTCGTGATTAGAATCTTTTAATTTAATCAACAACTTCTCCTTTTCTTACATCATGATTAGTAAATCCATAATTGATATCATGGTTCATTTTATATAGTAATTGGGTTATTTAAGTAATTATTGGTATTCTTTTACAATAATGATCCATATTACTTGAACTATAAATTATGAAGCACTTGCATAATGGATTTACATCAATTTGTTTGCCTGTTTAATTTATGAGTGTATTCTTAAGATAGGGAAGTTATTATTGAAATTTTAAATATGATAGAGGTTGGATTTAATAGGTTTCTTCACTTCAGCTTGTTGTGCTTATGAAAAGGAGGAATTAAGCATTCTGTACTTAATTTTGGAACCTGAATTAGAACGCAGTGTGACTCAATGATTACGATCCTCGATTGATGATTTAATTTAGGGGACTTAAAACAAAAAAGAAAACACCTAACATGATGTTTCTTGTTCCTTTTCTTCCTCCTCTTCACAATCTATGTAAAATAATTTCTTCTCAACACACTTATGACCTATAGTGTATTTGATATCACAACTGTAACAAAGCCCTTTTACTCTTTTTTCTTTTAGTTGTTATGGTGTTAACCTTGTAGGTTGTGGAAAGCTAAGAACAAAAACATGTCCATCTTTATAGTTGTGACTGGTAGACCTCCTTGTTTCCATAATTTTTCTTTCAATTTTGTTTGCCACCCTGAATGCATTCTCCAATGACTTTGGTTCTCAAAAGTGAACCTCATGTTGAATTCTATCCTTTAGTCCTTATGAATACATCAATAAGTTTCTCATCTGGAATATCAATTACCTTGATATTCAATCTCTTGAAGTCCTTAATGTGCTCCATAAATGAACCCTTTTGTTTGAGATTTATCATTTGGCTAAAGAAGGTATTGTTCTTTGTATCCTCATAATGTGCTATCAATTCCTCCATAAAAATTGTCCAAGTGAATAGTGTTTTCTGAGAACAAAGCCATTTATACCATACAAATTGATATGGTTATAAATATAAATATGCAATGCGTACCTTTTATGTGTGTTGCACATCATGTACATCAAATAACTGCTTAATCTGAAGTCTCCATGTTACCAGATCCTTGCCATCAAACTTCCTCATATTGATCTTTAGAATGTGGTTAGTATTCAACCTGCTGTTATAGTCTCTAAAAACAATTCATATTCCTTTTGCCCTCATCCTTATTTTCATGGAATACCTTGTCACCACCAAGAAGCCTTTCTTGCAACAACTTTGTCAAACCTTCCTTCAACACTTTCATCTTGGCATTCATCATTTCTTCCATGTTTGCTTTTAAAGCATTATTCAAAACTCCCATGTCCCTTATTATTTTTCATTCTAAACCATCTATGTCCCATTTTAAGCCATCCATCTTAACATTCATCATCACTTCCAATTAATTTTTGGTTACTCTTTGGAAGAGCGAAATTTGTTGCACTTAGTCTCGTAATTTTGATATATCATGTTGCATTTATTCATCTTATTCATGTGTCATACTAGAGCCTTTTGTTGGCTCAGTGGGTGTATCCATTTTTATTTTTTGTTTTGAGACATTTTAGAACCAAATAATGATATATATGCTTCAATATTCCCTTTGAATCGCTTCAAACTGACTTTCCAAGCAAAAGCTATGAAAATTTTAAAAAATACACACATTTTTCTTGCTTTTAGGAGCTCGATATCGAAACTATTGTATCTCTATAATTTTGGCCCTGCTAAGGTCTGAAATTACATCCTAAGGTGGCCCTCTGTGTATTCTTTCCAACCCCACCAATTAGACCAAGATTGGATTCTTCAATATGGAGTTATGCCAAATCTCCAACGATGATTTGATTATGTATTGATTTAGTAGAGTGAACTTTTACATTATGCCATGTGTCATGTTAACCTTTGACCTTGAAAATAATACACGAAAACTAAAATCCATGTAATTTTTGTCACTTTTATCTGAAATTCAAATCTAATGCTTGATGAGAAAGTTTTGATGATTTTCCCTGGAACACCTGTTTGAGACTGAATTTTAGAGCATGCAGAAACCCTAACTTTCTTGGATCATATCTCCAAAAATTTAGCAAACCAAGGTCTAAAATTTTTACATGATGTTCATCAATATTTTGACTCCACATGGTCATAATTTTAGCTTATGCATCCTCGCAAAAAATAAAAATAAAATTATAAGGAAAATTCCAAGATGACCTGTTTGAAGCAGCGAAACCCTAAGATCTAGAGCTCTGATACCAAATGTTAAGTAACTAGATCACAAAATAGAAGGAAAGATACATCAATGACTTGAAAATAAGTCCCTTCCATGGGGAAACCTCCTTTTACATCACATAAATGAATAAGTCTTGGATTATTCAAATGACAAGACTTCCTTGGTATATATATGATTATAAGGGGTCAAATATAATTAGGGCCTACATAACAATAATACTGTAAATGCACAATAATAATAATAGTGGGATTCTATGCTGCGCAACAATAACAATATGACGGCTACACTAGTATTATAGGGACCTAATATAGATTCATTTCTCCAAGGGGCGCTCTACAACCAAGTGTAGGGGATATGTGTAGATGTATTGTAAGATTGTATGTCAACATTTTTGAAGTCTCAAGAAAAATATTAAAAAACAAAAGAAAAAATTAAATGTTAGCTTCATTTTTTTCCTGCGGAAAATGAGGGAAGGTCCAACCGAAGAGACCACACCCTTTAGCCAAACTATTTTGAGCCTAACCTTGAGGGCATTGAGGAGAATTGAACCCATGACCTCCCAATGACAAGGTGCTTTAGCAACGAGACCTAGACCAATTGAGCTAACCCTCAGGACTAAATGTAAAATGTAAACGAACATCGAGTTAACTCGAATTGACAATGATCTATTTTGGTCATCTTAATTTATAAAAGAAAACTTAATGACCAAAAATTAATTAATTGGATAAATATAATGTACAAAATCTTGAGCTATAACAAAACCATGGGCAAACAATAATATATTAAATAAATATAAAGTACAAAACCATCAGCTATAACCAACCATGGACAATAACGCTTGTCTCCAAAGCTACTTTAACACAACCAAATCCAACAACTAAAAATAAATGGTTTAGTAAGTTACAAACTCAAGTAGTATTTATATATAATAATTAAATTAATAGAAATTAAAAAAATTCATAATTTAATAATATTTTTTTTTGTAAGTCGAAGAGTTTCTATTAATCAAAAAACATATACAAAGATGTCAAAATGCATGTGGTCTCACCTCGACCATGTTTGTTGACTAATGATATAAGCATGCAACATACAAAAAAGAAAAATGCCCAGCTGAGAGGTACATAGCCTTAGAGGCTAATCAGGTGCTCAAAATTAAAATTTGTCAGATCAGTGTGGAACCTAAACGAACGCGTAGTGTTCGTCATCCTAAATCGAGTGCAACTCGTTTTGCGTGAAACAGACACTGTATGCTCCCAGAATAACGTTTTGTTCACTTTCCCAAACAAGGGATTTTTTGCAAAATGTGACAGCCTAGTCAGCAGTTCGTACTGCTGAGGTGGTGTTGTCTATGCATGCCTATATGGTAGGTTGAATGGTCAACGGGCTCCTCCGACAAATGGTAGGATGACACGTGGCATGTACCTAGGTTCTGATTTTGTGGAATTTGATTGGTTGGAAGGTGACCAGCCACGTGGCCCAACCAAGGGCCACCACATGGCAGCCCAAGGGCAACCAAAATTTTGGTTAAGGGTCTAGGTAGCAGCAGCAGGGGTTGAACCCATGACCTCCAAGAAGAAGTCTAAAGCCTCATACCAATGCACCATACAAGAAGTTCTTAATAGCTATAGGTTGCAACATGTATTTTTTGTTGATGTATTGCGCATTCGGGGAAAAGGGCTAGCCACGAGGCCATCCCTTGGGAACGCTCCAACGACGGGACCACCACCGGAGAAGAGCACAGGACCGGTTGACAAGGGCAGGCCATTGGCCTTAGTCCCGAGCACTTGGCCCCCCATATGGCCATAAAATTTGTATTTAAGGCCTTATAGGCTATTTAATGCGTTCGACAATTTTGCCCGGGAATTGGTGAAATCGGTGCTTCGTTAGCACAATTTGGGGCGAAATTGTAGGATGGTGCTGGATTTTGGGGAAATTGCAGTGCGATTAGAAGAAAGACTTGGGGAAGCCATAAATTCTTTAGTTTTTGACTAAATCAGGAGAAAAAAGAGGCTAGACAGGCATTTTTGAGCATCTGGAGCCATTGGAACAATTTTTAGAGCTATCTAAGAATTATAAATGGATGTATTCACACTTTTGAGCATAATAGAGAGGGCCAAGCCATTGGAAGCTGGACCAAGGAGACGTAGCCCAGGTGGGGCAAACTCCTTCATCATGTGCTGTTGTGATACTGTTTTGGTGATGTTCATGTTTGTTATATGCTGTTGTTCAATCATTTTTTTATGTTAATTTGTACATAAAATTTACATAAAAACACTCAAAAACTCATGTTTAAACTTGAAATTAACCTCATGATTCCTTAAGCACATTTACATATTTTTAAGAGGAATTTAGCACATCAAAACTAATTTTCCCTTTCAGATCAAGTTTGGTATCAGAGCTCTTGGTTTTCTTTGTTCAAGAAGGATTGAAGTGTTTGAAAGTGAATGCCATGCTTACAAGGTTGAAGCTCAAGAGAGGAGAAGGGAGTTGGTTGAAAGCCTTGAAGTTGGGTCAAGGAGAAGGAGTGCAAGGTTGCCACAATCTCCACCACTAGTTCTTCCTCAACTTGCAGTTGAAGCTTTAGTGAGCATGTCACATGAAGGAGAGCCTCCAAATATGACAGAGGATGAAAAGGTCTTTAGGAAGGCTTTTTTTGACATGACAGAGATGGTGAAGGTCCTCTATGAAGAGAGGAATACCAGACTGCAGGGTGAAAGCTCCAAGCCTCCAAAAGCGAAGGTTCTTCAGGAGGTGGAGGTTACAGAAATGGAGGTAAACCTCCACCCTCTCCACCACCATCTTCATCTTCATCTTCACATACATCTTCACCCTCTTCCACTAATACAACCCTTACTCATACTCATCAACATACCTCAAAAGGAACTGGTAAAAAACCCCTATTAAAACTTGATGTTAAATTTGAACTGCCCATGTATAATGGTGAAGTGAATGCAAAGAAGCCTGACAATTGGGTTCATCAGTTGGAGGTCTATTGCAGAATTCAAAACCTTCAAGATGATGACATAAAGATTCAGCCAGCTTCCTTGAGGCTGGAGGGTGCAACACTAGTATGGTGGGAATCCATGACACAATAAGAGATAAAAGATATGGTAAGATATCAATTTCTTGGTCTAATTTCATTGCTACAATTAAAAGGCAATTTTACCCTCTAACATATATGCAAAAAGGCACCATGAATTGGCTGAACTTTAGACAAATTAAAGGTCAAAATGTGCAAGATTACACCCAAGAATTTAGAAGAAGGTCTCTAATTTTAGGTGTATGTTTGTAATCACAAGACACGTTGTTGAAGTATATAGGGGGTTTACACAGTTACCTTAGGTATACTATCCTTATGTTTAATCCCAATAATCTAGATGAGGTGTGTGTGCAAGCCACTCATCTTGAGGCAAGAGGGAAAAATACTCCAAAAGAGGGTAGTAAAAGTCCATTTAAGGGTAAAGGAAAAGAAAAGGGTTTCAAAGGGAAAGGAAAGAAAAAATCATCCATTAAGAAGGAAGGAGAGAAATTAAAATGCAAGCACTGTTCCAAAGAGGGCTACGATAAAGCTCATTGTTGGAAGCTTGATCCCGAGATGAAACCAAAGAAATTCAATAACAAGGGAAAACAAAAGACAACTGCAACCACTCAAGAGGATTTGGGATCCGATTCAGGGGATGAAACTAAAATTACATGCATGGGTATGAAAGGGAAATAATCCATTGCTAACACTAGTACTTCAAATTTACACAATGAAACTCCAAATGAAAAGAAGAGGATATAACTTTTTCACACAAGGGTAATCTCAAAACATAGCAAAATTGATACTCTTTTTGATAATGGCTCTCAAGCCAATCTCATCTCTGAAATCATTGTCAAACGTTTAAACTTGGAAACCATTCCACATCATAAACCATATCCATTAGGATGGGCGTGTGACAATTCACAATTGAAAGTAACTAGAAAGTATAAACTGAAATTCGCCATTACTGCAAATTTCATAGATGAAGTGGAACTTGATATTGTGCCATTAGACATATGTGGTATAGTTTTGGGCAGCTCGTATCTCTATGACAGAAAATATATCTTCCATAGACATGAAAACAAATACCATTTGTTCAAAGATGGAGTAGAATACATTATGAGAGACCATAGCAAGAAACTAAATCTTTCACTTGTAAATGCGGGCAGATGAAAAGACTAGTGAATTCTAGCAAGAATTTTGTGCTTCTAATGATCAAACCCAAAAATGATATTGATAATGAAGCTTTTCAAGGTTGTGACTCAAGATTGAAATCTGAATTGGTTGATGTTGTTAACCAATATGATGAGATGTTTCAGGAACCAAAAGGATTGCCTCCCAAGAGAGGAATCCAACATGAGATACAGTTGTAGCAAGATAGTCCTCTTCCTAACATTGGCATGTACATGATGTCAATGATGGAAAGTGAAAAAATTAAAAATCAAATTCAAGCGTTGTTGGATAAAGGGTTCATCAGGCCAAGTTCTTCGCCATGTGGGTCACCTATTATTTTGGTGCCAAAGAAGGATGGAACATGGCGCATGTGCGTGGACTTCCATGCATTGCACAAGATTACGGTAAACAACCGTTACCCACTGCCTAGAATAGATGATTTACTTGATCAATTGAAAGATGAAAAAATATTTTACTAAGTTGGACTTACAGAGTGGCTACCATAAAATTAGAATTGCTGAAGGAGACATTTGGAAGACAACATTCAAGACAAAACAAGGTTTCTTTGAATGGCTAGTTATGCGTTTTGGTTTATGTAATGCTCCTGCTACCTTCATGCATGTGATGAATGATGTGTTGAGGCCATTTCTTGATGAGTTTTCTATAGGCTACTTAGATGGCATCTTAATTTTCAGTAAATATCGTGATGAACATGTCATGCATGTGAGAAAAGTACTTGATGTCTTAAAGAAAGAACAATTGTATTTAAAGGTGTCAAAGTGAGAGTTTGGAAAAATTTCTTTAGTTTTCTTGGGTCATATTGTTGTAGGAGGTGAGTTAAAAATAGATCTCTCCAAGGTTGATGTCATTTTGAATTGGCCAAGGCCCAAGAAGTTACTGAGGTAAGAAGTTTTTTGGGAGCAACCCAATATTGGAGGAAATTAATTGCTAACTTTTCTTCTATAGCAGCTCCTTTGCATGCATTGACTAGTGTGAACAAGGTTTTTCAGTGGGGAGGAAAACAACAAATGGCCTTTGATGCATTGAAGGAAAAGATCAGTTTGGCTCTAGTATGTGCACTTCCAGACTTCAGATAGTCATTTGAGATCCAGACTGATGCTAGTGACTACGCCATGGGTGCAGTCCTCATGCAACATGGTAATCCTATCTTTTTTCATTTGGAAACTTTCAATGTGTAGAAATTCCCACTGTAGATCACCTGATAATGCAATATACTAAAGAAAGATAATTGATCTACTTCTACAAACAAACTTGCAGAAGCTTAATTGATTTTGAGCAAGATCAAATAGAACTCATATAATAGAGAATGAGAAATCAATCACACATGAACATAGAAGAATACTCTAGGGAAAGCCTCAGCTAAAAACCCCGATATTTGTATTATAATACAAGTGGAAATATCTCTGGATTACACAAAGCTTTAGCTCACAAGCTATCCAGCTCTTAGTACAATCCCTCAATGCTGCTCATAGACTGAATAGACAAAACATATGCCTTTCTCCAGTCCTCCAAGCCTCCTATTTCCATGTGCAGTTTCTCCTGGGTCCTCTAGTTGCCACCTGTGTGAATTCACCTCTCACACAACTCACCAAACTCAGAAGTAACTGCGCAGTCTCCAAGGAATGAATTCCTTCTGCATGCAAGAAATATCCTCAATGGAATATTCCTACAATTGATAGTACACTGTCCCATCATTTGATCTCAACTGGGTCTCTAACTGAGCTAACATGCATGAGTTATTTATGAGAGAATATTCAGTCATCTAAAGTACAGTAGTTACATGCATGCATGCATTAACTAACTGAACTCATAATCAGTTCCACAAATTGTTGGAACTAATCTAACTGGACTTAACTCAGTTAACTGAGCTAACTAATTACAAATCAAAGTACAACTCATCCCGATCTCCTTAATTAAGGGATAACTTTCTCAATCAAGGGGAAAACTGTTGCATGTCTTCACATAGACTTCATGTTTGATTTCTCCAACTAATTAACTCAAGATGAAATAATTAATTATTTTACAAATAGCTGCTAAGATCAAATTCGAATTTTAATTCTTAATTTTAGTTCAGGGACTAACTAAAATTGAAATGTATCTCGAAATGCTATTTATAGCAATGCTATTTTTAGCACTTCTATATTTAGCATTTCTTGTTGTTATTTTCAGTACTCCCTCTCAACAAGAAAGGGATTATCTATCACCCCAATCCTGTCTTTGTGGAACTCGAATTTTCATTTTGACAATGCCTTAGTCAAAATATCTACATCCTGCTCCTCAGTCGAAACATACAGCAACAACATGATCCTCTTCACCACACAGTCTCAAAGATGATGATACCAGATATCGATGTGCTTGGCCCTGTCATGAAATACTGAATTCTCAGAGAGTTTGATGCAACTCTGATTATCGCAATAGATCACAGTTGGATCCATCCTCTGACCAAACAATCCAACTAGAATTTTCCGCATCCAAATGGCCTCACATGCTGCCTGAATGGTAGCCATGTATTCAACCTCTGCTGAGCTAAGTGCAACTGACCTCTGTTTCCTTCTGTACCAAGAAACTACAACTGAACCAAGGTTGAATATTCCTCCTGAAGTGCTCTTCTGATTTGATGGACTCCTTGCCCAATCTGCATCTGTGAAGCCTTGAAGCTTCACTCCCTCTGTTCGTCTGTACCATAATCCATACTGCGATGTGCCTTTGAGGTATCTCAGCACATGCTTCGCTGCCTTCCAAAACAGCTTGGTACGCTGAACCATAGCTTGACTCAGCCGGTTTTCCGCAAAGCACAAATCTAGTCATGTGTTCACAAAATACATCAATGAACCCACAAGTTGCTGATAAACAGTAGCAGCTTCTACCTCACCTGAAGTAGCATCATCCTTCCTTCAGTTACCTGCAAGAGGAGTCTGCATGGGCTTGCACTTCTCCATGTGGAATCGCCTGAGTATCTCATTGGCATACTTGCCTTGAGACACAAACACTTCCCCATCCTTCTGCCACACTTCCATGCTTAGAAAGTAGTGCATGAGACCCATGTCTTTCATCTCGAACTCTCTTGCAAGGTCCTCCTTGCAAGACTTGATCAACTGATCATTACCTGTCAATATAAGATCATCAACATAAAGAACAATGATCAATGGCTTACCTTCTACCATGACGTGGTAAAGGTTCGCATCTGCTTCAATCTTTGTGAAGCCCAACCTGGTGAAATAGCTCTCGATCCTGGTGTACCAAGCACGAGGTGCTTGCTTCGGCCCGTACAAAGCTCTCTTGAGTCGACACACATGCGACTCATGATCAAAGGTCTCAAAACCTTCCGGCTGCTCTATGTACACCTCTTCCTCAATCTTTCCACTGAGGAACGTAGTCTTCACATCCATCTGATGGGTCTTCCAACCCATCTGTGCTGATAGTGCCAACATAGATTTGATAGATGAGTACCTTGCTACAGGAGCAAAAGTCTCATCATATTTTATCCCCTCGACCTATGAGAAACCACGGGCAACAAACCTTGCCTTATGTTTTCTCAACACTCCCATCTGCTGCTTGCTTTACCTTGTAAAGCCATCGGGAACTCAACACTGGCTTGTCCTCCGGTCTTGGGACAACATCCCAAACACTATTCCGAACTATGGAGTCGTACTCCTCCACCATAGCATCAACCCAGACTGGCCGCTGCACTCCTTCCTCAAAGGAAGAAGGTTGGTCTCTACACACTCCCCAACTAAGGTCATGTAACCAGTGTACCGCTCAGGTGATCTCCTCTATCTGCGCTGAGAGGATGGCTGTCCCACATTCTCTCTCACATCCATCTTCAGCTTCCCTTGTGTGTTTTTGCCCATCTATGGAAGACTCTGTATGAGTGGATGTCTCCACTCCTGGATCCTCTGCATGCGGCTACTCTGCATCAGTCTGAGGCTCCTCCTCCTTAGGAACCAAAGTTCCTCCTCTGCATGCAACTTGAGCTCCCTCTCAAGGGATACTCGCATGGCTTTTTGCTCGTCGAACTTCAGATCTCTGTGTACCACTGTCCTTTGACTGGTAAGCAAGAACACCTGATAGTTGTGGGGTGTATCGGTGTACCCCACAAGTATTCCCAACTCAACTATTGGCTCTAGCTTCTTCCGAGCATCTTTGGTCACATGGCAATAAACTGATGATCCAAAGATCCTGAAGTGATTCACATCTGGTCTCTTCCCAGAGAAGGCCTCCACTGGTGTCTTCATCCCCAGTATACAATGCGGGCTTCTATTCTGCAAGTATACTGCTGTATTGCATGCTTCAACCCACAAATGAAGTGGTAGGCTTTGGTCATGCAACATCGCCCGAGATGCTCCCACAATCGATCTATTCTTCCTTTCGGCCATCCCATTCTGCTGTGGGTTATGGGGTGCCGTCAACTCCCGTTTAATTCCTTCTGCTGCACATAAGTCATTAAACTGTTGGGAGACATACTCTCCACCATTGTCGCTTTGCAAGGCCCTTATTTTCTTTCCAAATCCTTTCTCAACTAAGGTTTTGAACTCACAAAACCTTGAGAAGGTTTGATCCTTCTTCTGCATGAAGTAGATCCAACATCTACGAGAAAAATCATCAATAAAAATAACATAGTACCTTTGTTTAGCGGTGGAGACTGTCGAGAATGGTCCACACACATCTGTATGAACTCCCTCCAGGATTGCTCCAGCTCGAATGTCTTGATCCTGAAAGGAAGATTATGCATACTTACCCAAGGTACAACCTTTGCATGTATCCATTTGCTCCAGTTTTCCCTTAGGAAGTCCGATAGAAATTTGCCACATGATCTTTAAGGCCCCATGGTGCAAGTGGCCCAATCTTCTATGTCATAGCTCGCCAATATCTTGGCTTTGAACCAACTCTGCTTTGGAACTCAATGCAGCACAGTCGTCTACCTCCAGCTTGTAGAGATTCTTTACTCGAATCCCAATCCTCTTGGTCTGTCTAGTGCTGATATGCCTCAGGAATGCCTTTCCTTTACTAAAGACTACATCATAGCCTTTGTCTTTCAACATAGCAACAGACACAAGGTTCTTCTTCAAACCATCCACATACTTTACATCAGTCAAGGTGAGAGGAGCTCCATGCTCCCTATGAAACAAAAATGTACCTTCACCTAAAACTCGGTACTTTCCATCATTGCCCATCTCTATGCACATCTGGAGGTCCTTCTCCTCCAAGGTACTGAATAGACTCTTGTCGCTGGTCATGTGGAATGAAGCTCCACTGTCTAGGTACCAAACACAACCCACCATTGATGAAACCATGCATGCGATGAGGGTGAAATCCAATTCGAACTGTGAGGCCAGTGCCTCACCATCTGATCCTTTCGTGGATCCCTTCTTGGATTTCTTATGTGGAAAATTCGTAGCATAATGGCCCAACTCATGACAATGAAAGCATCACACTTTCGATATGTCAATCTTCTTCCCACCATGGGAAGAACTCGATTTGGAATGGGATGCCTTCCCATTCCTTTTCCTTGCCTTACTCACTAAGGCTAGATTTTCTTCATCATCTTGCTTTGATGAAGATCCATCTCTGGTGCTTCTCCTTATCTCCTCCTGCATCAAATTCGACCATAGTCGTTCCTAATCTGGTAGTTTCTCTCTTCCATTTACCGAGTCTTGGTAGCTATGCAAGATCTTAGGAAGACCGAGGAGAGCAAGACTCACCATGTCATCATTGGCTGTCGTGATTCCTACACTTCCAAGCTCATACCTGCAGGTGGTGAGCTTGTTCAGATATGTAGAGATTGTGTCACCCCTTTCACACTTGATTTTCCAAAGCTTGTCTTTCAGTGCCAACTTCCTCTGATCACTGCTGTTCTAATATAGATCCTTCAATGTTTTCCACATTGAAAACAATGTCTCATTCCCATGGAGACTCGAGACAATGTGGTCTTGAACTCCCTCCAGTAGAATCCTCCTAGCTGTAGCCACACATTTCTTCCATTCCGCCAATTCTTGGGCATTAGCAGCTGCTGGCTTGGGGACTTCTTGATCAATGAAGTCCTTCAAAACGTTGTCCTCTAATACCACTTCCATGCGATCCTTCAAGGCTATATAATTCGAGCTGCCATCCAGGGCATACTCGAGTCTCAAACCGTTGAATGCCATTGGTGAAATTTGAGATGTGATAAGAATTTGATTTCTATAATTAGGAACTTCAAACTTCAAACTTCTCCATTCTTTATAAACTGTTCTCCGATTTGATCACCTTTGCTCTGATACCATGTAGAAATTCCCACTGTAGATCACCTGATAATGCAATATACTAAAGCAAAATAATTGATTTACTTCTACAAACAAACTTGCGGAAGCTTAATCGATTTTGAGCAAGATCAAATCGAACTCATATAACAGAGAATGAGAAATCAATCACGCATGAACATAGAATAATACTCTAGGAAAAGCCTCAGCTAAAAACCCCGATATCTGTATTATCATTCAAGTGGAAATATCTCCAGATTACACAAATCTTTAGCTCACAAGCTATCCAACTCTCAATACAATCCCTCAATGCTGCTCATAGACTGAATAGACACAACATATGCCTTCCTCCATTCCTCCAAGCCTCCTATTTCCTTGCGCAGTTTCCCCTGGGTCCTCTGGCTGCCACCTGTGTGAATTCACCTCTCACACAACTCACCAAACTCAAAAGTAACTGTGCAATCTCCAAGGAATGAATTCCTTCTGCATGCAAGAGATATCCTCAATGGAATATTCCTGCAACTGATAGTACACTGTCCCATCATCTGATCTCAACTGGGTCTCTGACTGAACTGACATGCATGAGTTATTTATGAGAGAATATTCAGTTATCTGAAGTACAGTAGTTACATCCATGCATGCATTAACTAACTGAACTCACAATCAGTTCCACAAACTGTTGGAACTAATCTAACTAGACTTAACTTAGTTAACTGAGCTAACTAATTACAACTCAAAGAACAACTCATCCTGATCTCCTTAATTAAGGGATAACTTCCTCAATCAAGGGGAAAACTGTGCATGTCTTCACATAGACTTTATGTTTGATTTTCTATTCTCAACTAATTAACTCAAGAAAATTAATTAATTATTTTTTCAAACAACTGCTAATATCAAATTCGAATTTTAAATCATCAAATATTAGTCATGACTAACTAAAATTGGAATGTATCCTGAAATGCTATTTTTAGCACTTCTATATTTATCATTTCTTGTTGACACCTAATCCTCAACGGATGGGTGAACTGGAACGCGATCAGTCATCAAGAAGATGAACTGATGCGTCCTATTTCTGTATATAAATGATAGTTAGCTAATGAATTAGAATATCAGTTTTCTTCTACCTATTCTGGAGTTACCCTGGCCTGACATGGTATCAGAGCACAGGTCCCAGGTTCTTAAAATAGCCATAACTCCTTCATTACTGCTGTTGTCCTCTGCCCTGAGCACTGCCAACGCATCTGTCTATAATGTTCTTTGGCGCACCAGCGCTGCCTTCTGTCCATATTCCATAATTAAACGTTGGCTTGACATTCTCTGCGCATCCGTTTTGAACGCCTGGCTCCAATTTCTTCATTGAATTTCAGAACTTCTGCTTCGAGATTATTTTGATCAGAAATCACTTCTCTACAGTACAGTTTCTCCTATGATTCTATGCGCTCTCTGACTCCCAGAGACTGCGCATTGTTTTTATGAACGTTTGCTTGAACGCCTGCGTTATTTGATATTCTTCTGTCCCATTTTTTTTGTAAAACTATACAAAGATTTGCGCATTGTTTTATGAACGTTTGACTGGCATTCCACTTCTTGATTTCAAATCTATTATTGTTGGTGGAGCCCTCTCCTGTAGACTTACATCCTCGTTTCTGCATCTTTTGATGCCATCACGCCCCACGAGAGAGATTATTGCAGAGTTTTATGTTGAATCGGACGCAGCATCTTCGAACGGATCCTCCTCAAGGTCTTGTGTGTCAAGTGCTGCTCTCCATACACTGCCGTCATACCATACAACAACATCTATTACTGAGCCCTTGTCTTCATAGCAATCCGCTTGTTTATAAAGATAATCAACTCTGTTTTGAAGATCTTCACGCTCTTTTTTAATGTGCTACTGCCCGGTTTAGGGTGTTTCTGATCAAATACCGCGAGCTTACTTAAAGCCTCCAGTGTGGCTTCCGCATTTTTTTTCTTCTTTCGTTCTTTCTAAAAGATCATATACCCCTCTCCCATCATAAGTAGGGTGTGTCTCGAGAAATTTCTGTGCACCGATCTCCTGCTTCGGCATCAAGCTGGCAATGAAGGTGGACTCGCTCATTTTAAATGTGGGTAGAGCTCAATTATTAGAGGCTATTGTGCTAGCACAAGGCATGGTCCTCCTGATGTATTGAAGTCGCTCTATAATCTGTGAGAATGCCGATATATGACAATTTTAACTTCATGGTGGCCATCATCACAATCCACAAGTGCTATGCGTAAATCGAGGGCAACGAAATAGTAATATTGCACAATTCTTTATCATTTGAATGATAATGCTGTAGTATTGGGCCATCTATATAAACAGTTTTTCAAAGCATTGCGCTGTTTTTTTCAAAGTGTTCATATATATCATTCAAGGCAGTTTTGAAAGCATTCAAGTTATATCAGTCATGGTGTTTTTATATATCAAAACATTTGTAGTGTTGCATAATATATGGATTATTGAAGTGATATATTGATGAAGTGAAGTGATCCCTTGCGCATTTGCATAATATATTGAGATATTGAAGTGATATATTATAGAATGAAGTGATATATTGAAGTGATCCATTGCGCATTTTCCAAAACATAGTAGTATTGCAGTGATATGTACAATGAAATGCTGATGCTTTTAGCAAATATCAGAAGGATTTGAAGGCTGTAACGTAAAGTTTTTTTTTATCAGCAGAAGTATTTTTTTTTACAGAATGCATTCAATCATCTCTATGGTCGGAATAGTTCTCACTGGCAAGGAGAACTATTCTGAATGGTCTCGGATGGTAAAACACACCCTCATCTACAATGAGTTGTGGAAAGGAGTGTGTGTCGGAGAAGAAGACAAAGATCCTGTGCAGCCTACCTCAGATAAAGAACTTGTCATTTGGGAAAACAAGAACAACAAAGCCTATGCATTGATCGCAACATCTGTAAATGAAGAAGTAAGTCGTCATATTTCATCCTATTGCACTGCCTTTGAAGCTTTACAAAAGCTGAAAGAACTCTATGATTCTCATTCTGCACTTGAAGTTGTTCAGCTCATGATTAAACTTTTCACTCTTGAACTGAAAAATAATGATCCCCTTGCTCTTGCATCTGAAATAAAGTCTATAATGCATGATATTAAATCCACTAAGGTTGAGCTGGATATCTCTCTTATTGCCTTTCTCAAAGCACTCTATCCTACCTACTCCAATTATCTTGAGTCTTTACAAGCAAATGGAAATCTTAAAGACATAACCTTTGAGTCTCTTGTGAAAAAGTTTGCTGAAAGAGAGAAAGCCTTTGGAAAGAAAACAGTCCCTGAATCTTCTGAAGAGACTGTTTGCCTTGCTCATAAAGAAAAGCATCCTGCTCCAGATTCTACAAGAGGAAGAGGTGGACGAAGAGGAAGAGGAAGATACTTCAGAGGCAGGGGGGGCAGACATTCTCAAGCAGAAAAAGCAGATCTGCATTGCATTCGCTGCAAACGAAATGGATCACATGATGCTTCTCATAAAGCACCTAAATACGCTCACTATATTGAGGCACAATGTAACATTGGAGTAAATGAAGATTTGTTTAATGCTTCACTTGCTTCTTCGAAAAATGATTGGTTGCTTGATTCAGGAGCAACTTGTCATATGACTCATAGGAAAGATTTTTTTGAATATTTCACTGATAATGTTGATGGAGCAGTATACTTTGCAGATCAGTCAAAAATCAAGCCATCAGGGCTTGGCACAATCAGGCTTAAACTGCCTGGTCTTCCAGACTTTCTTTTGGATCATGTTCTATATCTCCCACAGCTCAAGAGAAACTTGCTGTCCCTAGTCCACATCCGCCAGCAAGGTCACTCCATTCACATGTTTGATGGAAAGCTTGAGGTAAGAAAGACATCTGACCACTCACTTGTCATGAGGGGTATAGAAGAAGAAAGACTTCTTAAACTGCAAGGAACCTCTGCTCATGCACAACATTTCTCATATATTTCTCATCATGAAGAAGGTACACTTCCGTCAAGTTTATTATGGCATGCTAGATTTGGACATTTAAACTATGATAGTCTCCGCTTGTTGAAGAAAAATGGTGTTGCTGGTTTGCCTACAATCCCTAGAAAACATAAGCAATGTGATGCTTGCATTCTAGGAAAGCATAGCAAACAGTCTTTTCATGATTCACATTCAAGAGCACATAGGAAGCTTGAACTCATTCATTCAGATTTATGTGGTCCAATGCCTGTTCCTTCTGCAAATGGAAATAAATATATCATGACATTTATTGATGATTACACCAGAATGTGTTGGGTTTATTTATTGAAGAACAAATCTGATGCTTTTCAAACATTCAAGAATTTTCATAAGTGGATTGAAAATGATGCACAATCTCATATTGGGTCTATTCGAACTGATAATGGAAAAGAATATACATCAAATGAATTTGAACACTATCTTCGCCAACATGGGATTAAACATCAAACAACTGTGCCTTATAATCCTCAACAGAATGGTGTAGCTGAAAGAATGAACAGAACAATTTTGAATATGGTACGATCCATGCTTTTCTTCAAAAATGTAAAGATAATGTTTTGGGATGATGCTGTTCTATGTGCTGCATATATAAAGAATAGATGTCCATCTAGTGCTATAAGAAACAAGACTCCTTATGAATTGTGGTATGGACATGTTCCTTCGGTAAAACATCTCAGGATCTTTGGTTCCACCTGTTATGATTTAATACCAAAGGTACATAGAAACAAACTTGGTGCTAGAAGTCGTAAGTGTATCTTCCTGGGGTATTCAAACACATCTAAAGCATACCGTCTCTATGATGAAGTAAATAAAAAGTTTGTTGTATCTAGAGATGTCATTTTTCTTGAATCATCCAAATCTGACAGTGTTGTTGAGCGACAACTTGATCGCTTGGATAGATTCACAAAACCGAAATCATTTCAAGAGTTTGATAATCAGATTCCACATCTTGAAGGGGGGATTCCTATACTAGATCAACATGTGGAATCTTCTTCTGAAGAACAATCTCCCCTGCATGACACTCCAACAACGGATGATGCTTTAAGTGATGTAATTGATAGAATTGGGAGACTCAATCTTGATTCAGACCCAACTCAATCAACAGAGCAGCCTGGACCATATCAGAAAGGTCCCCAAAATGGCTGACAAAGACACTTGAAAGTGTTCATCCTGATGAAATTGGAAAAACAGGAACCAGAAATACAAACCGACAAGATGGAGGTGATGTAGATAACTCTAATTCACCTGTTGATATGGATGTTACTTATGATTGTGAATTGAACTTGTCTACAGATTTTGAACCAACTTCCTTCAAAGAAGCTGCTTCTCATGATGAATGGAAAGAAGCGATGCAGAAGAAGTATGATGCCCTCATAAAGAATGGCACTTGGAAGTTGGTTGACCCTCCATTTGGAACCAAACCAATTGGCTGCAAGTGGGTCTACAAGAACAAATACAAAGCTGATGGCTCACTTGACAAGCACAAAGCTAGGCTTGTGGCAAAAGGTTTTGCACAGAAGGAAGGGGTCGATTATGAGGAAACTTTTGCCCCCACAGCAAAATGGGCCACCATCCGGACACTCTTTGCACTAGCTACTCAGAACGGTTGGAAAGTCCATCAAATGGATGTAAAAACTGCATTCTTGAATGGAGATCTAAAAGAGAACGTTTTTATGTCCCAGCCTGAAGGATTTGCTGTGAAAGGACATGAACATAAAGTATGCAAACTTGTGAAGTCCTTGTATGGCCTCAAACAAGCACCACGAGCCTGGTATGAAAAACTAACTGAGCATCTTCTGAAACTCAACTTCAATCATTTTGATCTTGATGATGCAACTTTATTTGTCAAGAAAATTGGCAAAGCAGTTGTATATCTTGTGGTATATGTAGATGATATTTTAATGATGGGGAACAATGAAAGCTATATTACATCCATAAAGAAAGCATTAGGAAATTTTTTTGAAATGACTGATTTGGGCTATGTTCATTACTATCTTGGCATTGAAGTAACCCAACATCCAAAATCCATATTTCTTTCTCAAAAGAAATACATTGGAGATTTGTTAAACAGATTTGGCATGACAGAGTGCAATCCTCTTTCTACTCCAATGGAACAAAACTTGAAGCTCACATCTATTGAAGGAAAGGAATTTGAGGATGCAACAAAGTATAGACAACTTGTAGGAAGTCTCATCTACCTCACTACTACCAGACCAGACATTTCATTTGCTGTTGGAATCATCTCCAGGTTTATGCAAAAGCCTTGTGAGGGACATTGGTCTGCTGCAAAAAGAGTTCTAAGGTACCTGAAGGGAACTCAAGACCTTGGAATCAAGTATACATAGGTGGACAACTTCAACTTGATTGGATACTCTGATTCAAACTTCGATGGAGACAAAGAAACTGGGGTATCTACTTCAGGATATGCTATGAGTCTTGGATCAGGAGCTGTCTCCTGGAGATCACGCAAACAATCAGTACCAGCAGATTCCACAACAGAAGCAGAATATGTGGCAGCAGCTGAAGCAACGAAAGAAATTGTGTGGCTCAGGAAAATTCTTGAAGATTTGCAGGTAAAACAAATACAATCAACTCCACTCATGATTGATAACACCTCTGCAATAAAGTTGGCCAAGAACCCAAAGTTCCATGATCGTACTAAGCACATCAATACTAAATATCATTTGATCCGACATCATGTTGAGGCCAAAACAATCCATCTCCGTCATTGTTCCACAAACGAGCAAATTGCAGACATCTTCACCAAAGCGCTTGGAAGAGAAAAGCTTGAAAGATTCAGAACGATGCTTGGACTCACCAACATCCCTTCAGATTAAGGGGGGAATGTTGACACCTAATCCTCAACGGATGGGTGAACTGGAACGCGATCAGTCATCAAGAAGATGAACTGATCCGTCCTATTTCTGTATATAAATGATAGTTAGCTAATGAATTAGAATATCAGTTTTCTTCTGCCTATTCTGGAGTTACCCTGGCCCGACAGTTGCTATTTTCAACACAATGGTCTAGTGATTAATTATCCTACATATGACAAGGAATTGTATGTATTGGTGGAAAGTGTGAAAAAGTGGAAGCACTACTTGATAGGTAGAGAAACAATTATTCACACTGATCATCAGCCATTGCAATACTTGCAATCTCAATCTAAGTTGCAACAATCAAGGCACTTCCGATGGATGGGTTTTCTTCAACAATTCCACTTGGTAATAAGGTATAAGAAAGTTATCTACAATAAAGTTTCTTATATGATTTCTAAGCATATTATTAGTGCAGCTACTTTACTCAAGCATAATTCTATTTTGAATGAAAGTTATATTGAGTAGTATGCATTAGGCAGTGACTTTCAGGATGTTCATTGTTTATGCAAGCTTGAGTCAAGGTAATCAAGTAGAGGAATTAGATTATCATTTGCATGATAACTTGTTGTACCATCTTGGTAAGATTTGTATTCCAAAGGGAGAAAGAGTCAACATCATAAGAAAGACACATACTTCTCTTATTTTTGGTCATTTCGGTGTAAGTAAGACGGTGGCACATCTACAAAGGTATTGTTATTGGCCTTGTATACTTGAAAGTGTGTCACGTTTTATTAAAGGATGTTCATTATGTGCAGTCAGTAAGCTTAGCAATAGGAAGTTAGGATTGTACACACCACTTATAGTACCTTCACGACTGTGGGAGAGTGTTTCTATGGATTTTGTAGGAGGTCTTCCATTGTCAAAAAGAGGTCACGATTATTTGTATGTAGTTGTGGATAGGTTCAAAAAAATGTGTATTTTGATGCCATGTAAAAAGAAAATTACAACTAAACAAACTATTTAGTTATTATTTTAGAATGTATGGGTGCATTTTGGATTGCCCACATCCGTTGTTAGTGGTCAAGATTATCACTTTGTTGGGACTTTTTGGTCAAGCTTATGGGGATTCATGGACATCAAATTGAAAAAGAGTACAACATTTTGTTCGCAAACAGATGGTCAAACCGAGGTGGTGAATAGGATAGTGATACATCTTCTTCGTGGGTATTGCAACAATCATCCTAAGTTGTGGGATGAACATTTGCACTGCATTCAATATGCTTACAACCAGGCTAAACACTCTTCAACTCAAAAATCGCCTTTTGAAGCATGTTTGGGATACTTGCCTAAGTCTCCTTTAGATTTCATTTTTGGAAAGGATGTTGCTATTGATGGTCATAATGACATAGAAAAAGCAAGAAGGTTCATTGAAAAAATCCAATTGGTACACCAAAGAGTTCAAGAACAACTGGAAAAGATCCAAGGAAAATACAAATCAAGGCACGACAAGCATTATGTAGATCACAAGTTCCAAGTCGATGATGAAGTTTGGATTCACATTAGCAAAGAGAAGTTCCAAGGAGAAGGTAAAAAGATAAAACCAATTAGATATGGTCCATTCAGAATTCTCGAAAAGATTGGTGACAATACCTTGAGGTTGGATTCGCCTCCATATATGCAAATTTATGTTGTTTTTAATGTTGAGAACTTAAGGTTATATGAGCCTCCTTTGATTGAAGATCAAGGAGAAAATGGTCAAATTCCTTCCATTGAGGATTTTTCTCCTGAATACCTTGATGAACTACAACAAGACACCATTCTTGACAAAATAACAAGGCATTCAAAACGAGGGAGTGTGGACTACCTTCGAGTGGGGCTCAAAGGAACAAATCCTTCAAAGGTCAAATGGAACGAGATTGGAAAGGTGAGGGACTTGTACCCTCACCTGCTGGATAACTGAAAGTGATATTTTGGGGTCCAAAAGGCTTCCAGTGGGGAGGAATGATCAGGTGCTCAAAATTCAAAGTTTTCGGATCGGTGTGGAACCTGAAAGACCACGTAATTCTCATCACCTTGAATCCAGTGCAACTCATTTCACGCGAAACAGTCTCTGTATTCTCCCAGAATCATGTTCTGTTCACTTTCCCAAACAAGTGAATTTTTGCAAAATGTGACAGCCCAGTCAGCAGTCTGTACTGCTGACGTTGCGCTAACTGTGCGTGCCTATGTGGTAGGTTGACTGGTCAACGGGCTCCTCCAACAAATAGTAGGCTGACATGTGGTAGGTACCTAGGTTCTGATTTGGCAGTGTTTGATTGGTTGGAAGGTGGCCAACAAAAGGCTTCCACGTGGCCCAGCCAGGGGCCATCACGTGGTAGGTTGAGGGCCACCAAAATTTTTGTTAAGGGTCTGGGTAGAAGCAGTGAGGGTCAAACCCGTGACCTCCAAGCACAAGTCCAAAGCCTCCTACCAACGTGCCATACAAGAAGTTCTTAACAACTATAGGTTGCGACATGTATTTATGGTTCATGTATTGCACATTCGAGGAAAAGGGCCAGCCACGGGGCCAACCCTTGGGCACGTGCCAACCACGGGACCACCACCGGAGCGGAATGTGGGCACGACCAGCGGGGGCGGGTCGTTGGACTTAGCCCCTGGCACGTGGCCCCTCATATGGCCATAAAATTCAGATTTAAGGTGTTATAGGCTATTTAACGCGTACGACAACTTTGTCTAGAAATCAGCGAAATCATCATTCCGTTAGCATAATTTGGGGTGAAATTGTAGGATGGCTCGAGATTTTGGGGAAATTGAGGTGCGATTAGAAGAAAGGCTTGGGGAAGCCATAACTTCTTCAGTTTTTTACCAAATCAAGAGCAGAAAGAGGCTAGACAAGCATTTTTGAGCGTTTCGGAGCCATTGGAATAGGTTTACGAGCTATCTGAGCATTGTAAACTGATGTTTTCACACTCTTAAGCATAATAGAGAGGGCCAAGCCATTGGAAGTGGGACCAAGGATACGTAGCCCAAGCGGGGTGAAATCCTTCATCATGCACGGTTGTGATACTATTTTGGTGATCTTCATGTCTGTTATATGCTACTGTTAGTCATTTGTTTATGTTAATTTGTAGATAAAATTGACAAAAAAACACTCAAAAACTCATGTTTAAATTGCAATTAACTTCATGAATCCTTAAGCACATTTACACATTCTGAAGAGGAATTTAGCACAACAAAACTAATTTTCCCATTTAGATCGAGGCTTAACATACCAGAAAACAAAGAGAACTAGAAAGGCACCGATTACCATAATCATTCGTTAGAGGTGATTGAAGTAGGATTATCTAGCCCCATTCCTGGAGGAGGAGGACGACGATATAGAAAATTGACATGATGATCAAAGTGAACAAGCCAATGTTCCAACTTTTCGACTTTCTCTGTCAGCAGATTTTGCCCACGCTAGATAACTACAATTATTTCACGAACATGGAATTGGAAGTAGTGGATTTGTTCCAGCTTGGACATAACTACCTCATGCTCCTCTCTTCGGGCTCTATCATGAGATTCTAGTAGGTCAATGACAGATTGTACTAGCTTCTGAAGTACCATGGAATTCTCAAAACGCCTGGAATGAGCACGATGCATTGACCCTGCACATCATTGGATGTTGCTCTACCATTGTGAGGCCATGGCTTGACCACGATCCAATCCTCTACGTCCTTTGACAAAACCACGACCACTGTGAATTAACATTCTGCTGCCTCTGCCTGCTATTAGGGTCTAAATCTACCTCAGGCTGAGAAATGCAAAATCTGGGGTAACATCAAACCACGCTTAACCTGGTAGCTAGCCCTACTAGGTCGGGAGAGGGATCTATCCTTGTCAATCTCATAAGAATATGGTTAATAGAGCTTGAGATGACTAATGTAAAGACTAATTTTAGGCTAGGTATATGCTCAGAGGAGTTTGATTGAATTTAATTTTGATTTGTTGGCTCAAATGTGAAAGGCAGATTTGGGTCCGGGGAATGGACACAGTCTTGCAGAGATCTCTATGGGGCGAGGTAGGAAAATGGTTTAGTACTTTGAAATAAGTGAGATGGAGAGTCTTAAGACTGGTGAGGAGATGGAGAGGGCATGAAAGTCTTAGGAATCCTCTTCAAACTGCTGAAAACATAAATAACTAAACAAACCCTAGGTAGCACTGCAACATCACAAGAATCCCACAAAGTGCTGCAAACCTTGGTCTATTCCTTTGCCAAACTGCAGAAATAAATGTACAATAATGCTCAAATCATTCACAAGAGTCCAACCTTTACAAATGACTGAAAAACTACTAGATACAGGCAACAAACAACTCATGCTAGGCTTTAGGGGTCGAATTCATGAGTTTAGGAGCTGTTTCAACAAGATCTAAACTAAGAACTGAAAAGTAGGCAATGGAACAAATTTCCTCTAAAACTTAGGAAATTGATTCATTTAGTTTCAAACTACCTTTTCATGATGTATCTACCTCCATGAGTGAAATTTTAACATATTTACATCAAATTCCTACATAAAATTACATCATGAGTTTGACCATGAGAGAGAGAAAAGTCAAAATGAGAAAAAACTAGGTGAAAAAATAGAGTTTTTTGGAAAAAAGTCAATTTTCCACCCTGTGCGTCGCGCCTTTGTCCCTGTGCGTCGTGCCTTTTTGCAACTGATTTTGGAGGCCTTCCCGTGCACCAAATTTTCTCCAAGTGGCCTTGTTGGAAATATCTTTCTGTCTACTTTCCAGAACAAGTGGAATTTCTGAATTTGGTGTCCATTTGCCCCTCCAAAAATGAGTTCTCCCAACACTGCTTCCTGTGTGGCCAAAAAGGGGCAGAAAGGGCATTTTTGATGTGTTTTTGACCCTTTTGGAAGCTCAAAACTTGACAAAATTTCTCGGCCATTTGTGGGAATTCATATTTTTTCCCGAGGAATCCAAAAATGCTAAGTTTTCCTCCAAAGGAGGTCCCTAGAAAAAGCGCACGCCAGGTGGCGCGGCGCACCAGGTAGAAAAACCTATTTTTTAGTCCAAAAATTCAAAATTTGCAAAAAGTTTTCCAAATTTCTTGAAATTTGGGCTGAGTGTCCTTCATCAAGTGCTGTGTTGGGCTAAGGAAGCCTCAGCCAAGATCTGGAGTTTATCCTGCTCTTTTCTCTTCCTCAATGCTTTCCTCAATTTGGCCTTCAAAGTCCTAATTCTCGCTTTGCAAGCTTTGTTTCTCGCCAAGTAGCGGTAAGCCATGTTCCTCAACATATTTTTCTCTTTGTTGGCCTTCTCCAGTAGCCTCTCCAAGTGCATGTTCATCTTATCCAACTAAGACTCCTTGCCATTTTCTATCTCTTGTTCAATGGAAGTCAAAGTGACATGGTCCTCTTCGTCTTTTTGCTTCTTCAGTTTCAACATTTCTAGCTCCATTAGGCTTTGCTTATCCTCCAACTGTTTGTTTTCTTTCTTGTTTGTCATCTATATCATCCTCGTGCATCTTCTCTTTGCATTTGCTTTGCTGCTTATGTTTCTCCATAGAACTATCACTGAGTGTCTCTTCCTCATAGTGCTTATCTTAGGAAAATGATGAGATGAAGGTATGGTGGAAAAAATGATGATGAAATAGGGATGAAAGAGGACAATGGTGATGAGTATGAAGAGATTTTACTCTTGGGAAATGAAATTGGGGAAAGAAGGGAATAATTTTGGGAGATTAGGGTTTAGTGAGGGATTTAGGGTTTTATGAGGGAATTAGTTACTTTAGGGGAGTGGGATATGGGAAAATAGGATAAATGGAGTGTATTAGGGTAATAAAAGAGTGAAAAGGGGTTTTGATGATGTTTTTGTGGTGATGGAATGAAATTGGCACAATGAAATGGAAAATAGTGAAGAGAAACTAGGGTTTTAGGGTTTTGTGGATGGGGGGTAGGATTAGTGTGAATGAGAGAGGGAAAGGGAAATAAAATTTAGGAAGTGTGGTGGAGGGATGTGAAAATGATACAGGGGGTAAAACAACAAGAATTGACAATTTTGCAAACCCTAGGCAGTTTTTAGTGCAACTGTGCAACAAACTAGGGTTTGTATTTTCACCTATTAGAACACCATTAAAGCTGATCAAATCTCTTGCAAAGGCACTTTAGGATGCTTAACTTACTTTAGGAATGAAGCTTGCAAGAATTTAGAGCTTGGGAGGATCGATTTGGTGAAATTTAGGCTTGGAGGGCAGGTGCGCCCGCCTTTTTTCAGACCAGTTTTGGAGGCCTTCTCGGTGTCCAAATTGGACGTAGGATAGCTCATTGGAAATATTATTGAGTCTAATTTCCAACAAAACTTGAAGTTTTCAATTTGGAGTTCATTTGCCTGTCAAAAATCAAATCTCCCAAGACTGGTCAAAATGTGCAAAATGAGGCTGCCTAAAGGCAGAGTGCTGTTGCAGTCAACTTTTGAAGGTATTCCTCAACCCCAAATTGAGCTCATGATAGCTGATTGAAAATATCTTTGTGTCTAGTTATCATTTGACTTATCAAGAAAGTCATTTGGCCAACCAAGCTAGGAGAAATCTTGATTTTCCCAAGGTCACTTCAGAGGTGCATCAATTCTCCTGAGGCAACTGTATTTTTGACATTTCTCTAAAACCATGACACCTGTGTAAAAAGTGAAGGAGGTTTTTATTCCTTGGCCTATTTTGGACAAAAACCTCTCTTAGTTTTCTCAAATTCATCTTTTCTTTCTCAGAAACATCATTGGAGTAATACCTATGCCGATGTGTGGAATAGGGGATTTGTTGAAATGAAGTGAAATGAAGGGGATAAGGGGCTTCTAAATTCTTGAGAAAATTTTCGGAAGTGGGGAGGGATGTTATGAAGCAGGGGAAAGTGGAATTTTAAAGATTGAGTGAGGGGAAGGGGTCCAAAAGGGCAAAACACAGGCCTAGCCTAGAAAATTCTCAAATTGTAGCAAAAAACTAGGGTTTGTGTGAAAATGAGGAATTTGAGGGATATCAGTGATGGGAAATGTTTAATAAGGTACATTAAGGATAGGGGAAGGTGTATGAACATCATGATACAAGTTTTTCTGATGATTTGACCATCCAAGAGAGATTACCTTCAAAACCCTAGGAGAGGGAAATGAACCTTACCTAGGCACAACTGAAGCATGAAAAAGGTGTAAAATGACCCATTGGAACCTGACATGATGATGACAACCCTCTGAATGATGGTACACTCAGTTGAATGGTGACATGGACTGACATTTGGACAACTTTCAAAGGAGTGAAAACAAACCCTAGACCTAATACCTAGTGACCAAATTTTGCTTGAAGACTCACTGAAATGACAAAATTTGACCTTGACACCTTAAAATCACTTTGTAAGAGCATGTTTGATCACTGGAGGAAGGTTTCAAAGACTGACACTAACACTTGCCATGGAACTAGATGAGGACCTTCATCCCCCATGAGCTCATGACCCCCACGTTTAGCACCACAGGCTGAACCAACACCTCGTCTATTGCTGCCATCACCCGCATTTTCTACGCCACCCTGGACGCCTTCTTGAACAATTAATCCTTCCCTGAGGCGCGATGCTTCCACCTTTTCTTGAACTGCGGCATGCAAGGAGCACGAGCTTGGATTCATGCAGAAGTCCAAGAAGAAGCCCAGACCACAAAGGGTAATCCCAATCTGCACCAAGGACCACCAAAATAAACCAAGAAAAGCACAACCATAAACTACGCACTCAATAAAACGACCACCCCCACCAAAGGCCTAGAAATCCACACTATAGACAATGAACGAAAGGGAATTCAACGCTACAAATCACTTCACCGTAAATTCACCACTAGAAAAATACCAAACTAGACTAGAACATATAGATAAACCCTTGGTTGGAAAGGCCAGGGTTGACCTTCGAACTAAGCACAAGAAAAATTGGAAAAGTGGGCTCCGAAAATCCTGAGCGACGCCAAAGTCACAGGGCTACACCAAAAGGAGGTATTTTATTAGCGACCCTGGAAGGGAAGAATTAAGGGATTCCTACGCCAGAAAACCAACACCACCCCAACGCCAATTCCGCCACCCAAATGAAATCAACACCACCGGAAGTCCATGTGTCAATTAAAAAAGAAACAAAATCCATATACAGATGATCCAATAACCACCAACCATAAGGTCAAGTTGAGAAACTATGCAAACTCAAAGCGACGAGACCCAAAGCTAGCCAAAACCTCAAACAACATGCCCTTCGACTTAGGAAGGAGAGGGAAAGTTTCACCAATTGCAATAAGGAAAGAAAGATTACTGAATTGAGCCTGTAGGAGGAGTGATAGACAAACGACCACCACCCTAACCAAACGACCTGGAGATATAAGAGCACAAAGGAATTCACATCCCTCGGAGAGCCAAAAAATGACCAGAAGACTTCATGCACCAAGTTATTTAACCAAATAAGCATTGGCGCCATTGAACATTGAGACAAAATAAATCTGTTGCACACAGACAGAGGAGGATGTTCCACACAAACGAGCTTAGAGTTATTCACTACTGCGTGGTGGAGGAGCTGTAGGCCTGCCCTCCCTCGCTTAAACTAAGAGCCAAATGTCATTCTTCACATGACAAGTGGTTTCCATGGTGTGACACCCCCATCGGGGAATAATTTAGTAAAAAATAACTAATATCAACGTAGGGTAGTTAAATTTCACCATCGAAATTTAACATAGTTATAAATTTATTATATAAATTATGTGTGTGGCCCATTAAAATAAGGCGTAGTCTAACCAAAACCCAGTAATACAATTTCAGGGTCTATTGTTTTTTAAAATACATTTTTGAATGCATAAATGGATTGAGGACCCTGCAAAACCGTTGGGGCACTCGAATTATGCAGATTAAACAATTTAAACTCAAGTTTTTAAAAATCTCTGTAAGATTTTGATTAAAATTAACCAAAAAAATGTTGTGAAAAATGTCATTTCGTCTATAAGTTAGACTATGCCTTAAATAATTAATATAAAATATGACTATATATCAATGATTTAATAAACGAGTAGTCTTTAAGTGTGACTTTTTGGAAGGTTTTCCATTTTATTTTCCGATATAATTTGTCTATAATTCGACAGGGATTCATTGAAATCACAAGTTTGACAAGTGAAGTCTTCACAATCGAAGTGCCCTAGGGGTTTTTGAGGGTGTTGAATCTATATATGCAGTCAAAAAACTAGTTTAAAATAACACAAATCAAGATTTGACTACAATTTTTTTCGTTGGATTCGAGTTAGAAATCTGCTGAAAACTCCAAAAAGTCACATTTAAAGACTACTCCATTTAATAAATGCGAATATGAGAGACTCATTAAACACTTTAACAATAATTATAGCAAATAATATATATGAAAATGTCTATCTCAATTTGTTAGTGAAATTCAAAATTTTAAATAAATAAATCAAGAATTAAACACTATAGTTTATAAATAGATTAAGAATTAAAGGTTAAGATTTTTTTTATCAAGATTATGAATTAAGTTTGATTAGTCTAATTAATAGAGAAATGGTTTATTTTCAGAGCATTTTTTTGTCAATTTTATTCAAAATCCAACCCAAATTTTTAAAAATCATATGTTTAAGTTGTTTAATTTGCAAAGGTTAAGTGCCTCAAGTGTTGTTCAAGGTGAAAAATTTATTTATGCATTCAAAAGTGTATTTTAAAGAAGAAGAAATCACAATCTTGCTAAAAAGTGTATTGTCATATTGTGGCTAAAAAGCCTTTTCGTTTATTAGTTAGATTATGCCAAATTAAGTTTAAGATAATAATTAATTTTTAGCAATTTAAGAGTTTAAATTCTCAACAATTAAAAATTAATATTTAAAAAATAAAGAAATAAATATTTATTATATTTTTTCAAAATTTTCAACATAAATTACTATTAATATATTACAATTTATATTTATATTACTTTATAAAATAATATTTAGCAAACAAAACACTAATACTTCAAGTATATTTGAGACATGAAATAAAAACTATAAATTATATTACTTTTAAAACAACTTAGGTGTGTCTTAACTCCAGATCTACCAAGCGCATAGAGGGATCAAATCTCTTGAGATACAAACCTATTTTAAAGTGAAAATAGATTTGATCTCTCTTGGCACTTGGTAGATCTAGAGTTAAGATGGATCTAGGCTAGTTAGTTGAACACCTATTATAATGAGTAGATGGTTACATTAAAAAGACATAAGGTTGTCGAGGGACAACTATTTGTACTAGTTTTACGAATACCAATAAGAATATGATAAAAGTCAACACTATCCATAACACACTGAGTACTCCATTAACACTTGGAACTCAATAAATTGCATACACTAGCATATGGTGATTGTATTATATAGAAACACATGTTTTATAGGTGGAGTGCGATATTTTGAAATGTTTTTGACATGAATCAATCCTTGCACATTATTTTGGAGTGTGTGAGAGGGTGGTATTTTGTTATGGATTTGAGTTGGTGTGATATTTTGAGATGTTTTTGACATGAATCAATCCTTGCACATTATTTTGGAGTGTGTGATAGGATGGTATTTTGTGTTTAAGGTTGACTATTACCTTCTTTACCATCCAATATCACCTAAATGATGAGATGTTGGTTAATGCTTAAGGTGGTTAAGTTAATACACCACATTGGAATGTACCTCATGCTATTATTGATATGATTAGACATCCAAATGAGCCTGAATTGGATGTTGGTTAATGCTTAAGGTGGTTAAGTTAATACACCACATTGGAATGTACCTCATGCTATTATTGATATGATTAGACATCCAAATGAACCTGAATTGGACATGGTACTATATGCATATGCAGTCATAGAATGGTATCAACTCTAGAACCTACACTCACTAATGTTGATGCATAAGATAATAGAAGTAAATATAATCATATATGTCAATGGAGTGTAGCTTTATGAGGAAAAGTTGTTAGGTTCCCAACCTAAGTTCAAATCCCACTCCGTGATATGTTTTCTCTCTCGGTGAGTGATTTTTTATTACTATGAATGATATATTCATGAGTTGTTGGCCTAGGCTTATGGTCTATCTGGCATACCATCATAGCAAGAATGAAGAGAAGTACCTAACTAGTTCCACCTTCTCCCCGCGCAACCACCCACACACTCACTCTAATAAGTTTTATTCATAACATATTTATGCCAATAGGAGTTGCTTTTGAATCAGCTCACCTCCGAGTTTCTTTTGAGTCAGCTCACCTCCCAGTTTCGTCTACCTTTTTCGTTTAAGCTTGACATCTGTCTCGTCTGCATTAATGTGACATATGTTCAAAATTTGTTCAGTTCCATTTAACGTGGCCCCGTTCTCTGGATGCAGTGGCAATTTCAATCGATGTTGGTGCCATGATCGTATCGAGTGGCATTTCAGTGACATCTACCAGAACTGCGGGCGAGAAAATTGCAGGTTCCATTAAGGAAGTATTCATCATCCAATAGTTCAAGGATATTTATTATCTGGAAGAAAACCATGAATTTTTAAATGAAAACGTCAACCCTATGGAGACCAAGTTGATCCATTTGCGCACTCAATTCCAGAATGAACAGAGAGTGTGGCCGGATTCTGCACAAAAATGCATAACAAAGATGGAAGATGAAGTAAAAAAGGCCAAAGAATTCAACGTTCGTGTCGAGCAACGACGAAGTCGGTGTTTCTAGTGCTGGAAACTTTTCTACCCGAAGCTCCGTATAGAATGTAACGCAAAATTCGTTAACCTATTTAAAGAGATTCATGGTGAATTTCAATTTCTTTCCAATATCGAGCAAATTCTGTCGGCTGTAGCATCTGAGGCAAAGCTAGTCGTCCTTCAACATGTCCCAGCGACTGCCTTCGTTGGGTCATTTATGGGAATCTTCTCAGGTGATGGCTCAGAGAGTCTCCTTATCGCGTGGTTGGTGTGCGGGGTATGTTTGGGGTTGGTAAAACGACCTGCCTCAAATTGAGAGATCCATAATCATTTCAAGGAGGTGAGCGGTATCTTTGATGTTGTCATTTGCGTTGTTGTTTCTCAGAATTTTGAGGTTGAAGGCTAGCAGAAATCCATTGCTAAGAAACTGCATTTGAACTTTGATGAAAGCTTTCTCAATGATGAGCGGAGGACGGAATTGTCGGCATACCTTGCGAAGAAAATATTTACCTTGATGACCACGTGTGGGAGAAAATTGATTTTGATGAAGTAGGCATCAACTTTGGAAATGATAAGGGGAGTAAAGTCTTAATTTCCACCACTCGCAGCTTCCAGGTGATTGCAGAAATGGGGGCAAAGGAGTGCTCCTTGAAGATGCAGCCCCTCTCTGAAGAAGAAGCATGAAAGCTTTTACAAATGGCCCGACTGCTCTCGACAAAAATATACAAGTTATTTCCAGAGAAATTGGCAAGGAATGTAAAGGCTTGCCTTTGTCTGTCTGGAAATGCACTTGGTGCATCCATGACTCTCACAAAGAGTGAAGACCACTGGGATCGTGCTTTAACTCTGATGAGAAATACCGATCCTAATTTCCAAGAGGTTCACAAGATAATTGATGCACAACTCTATCCAATGTTAATCATTATAGTTATAATGATTTCTTTGACCATAACTTAAAGAGTATTAACAAAAAGGAAGTTTACCTTTTAATGCATTTGTTTGGATTAACAATCTAACCGGGGAGATCCTATTCATCTTTCGTTATAATTTATATCTTTCACATTAAAAATATAAACTGATAATATTGTTGAAATAATGTCTGGTTTATGGTACTTCCAATCGTCTAGGTCGTGAGACTTCTTAATATTTCAATTGGTAGGCCCAGTCGAACTTTCAATGGCCCACTCACCCGAATTATTGCATAATTTTCAAACTTCAACGAGGATAAAGAATTCACTAATTGAGAGAATTTTTGGGAGAAAGGTCTAGGGAATTTTTAGATGCTTTATGTTAGTTCCATTCATTTGGGTTTCAAAGTTTTTAATATGAAAGACCCTTGTGATATTATTGTTGGCAATTCTAGCTATTCTAAGTGCTATCATGATTAGATCTAGATTCCAAACCATACGTAAATGGGCCAATAATAGACATGTAAGGAAATTGAACTCCTAGAGTCTTTATCCTTAGTTCTAATAACATTTTAGTATATCTAGTTTATCCTCTCTTTAGACTTTCATTTTCTTCATCTTTGTTTCATATGTCATAAAATATGAATAATCTTCCTTCCATGGTTGAAAGAAAATGTTTTTGTGAAAATACTAATCTTGTTAAATTTGATGATAGATAAAGATTCATAAAGATTAAATTTGATGATAGATAAAGATTCATGAAGCCAAACAGATTAGGAAGGGTTCATATTTGTCTGTTGTCAACAGAGGTGAGATTTGTTGAAGATAATGGAGAATATCCTAGAATAGGTAGAATTGGTTCACGTAACCTCAGGATAGGAATTAGTTTCTATTTCTTAGGATGCTGTTCTAACTTCCCTAAAACCATGTTTTCTATTTAGTGTGTAATGTGCATGAACAATGTAGAGCGTTCTGCAGAGCCAGATTCTCTTGGTTCAGACTCTCTTTCGTAGAGCTGACCAGTAGGTTTTATTTTTAATACAAACATTGCCATTTTTATCATGGTATCAGAGCATCAAGGCTAAGGAACCTGTATGCTGGCTGGTGGGTGGTTCTTTGAACCGAGATCATCGTAGTTGTAAGGCGGATAACTGCAACGATTCCGAAATCGTCGTTGGTTTTCGAGTGTACCTTTGCGACGAGTGCATTGTAGCTCCTTCGCGCGTATTTTCTAACTTTTTCATCGTAGCAAAGATGTGTACAGCTGCGACGATGTCGCAGAAACAACATGAACTTCTGCGACGATCGTGGAACCCAATAAAAAAGTTGTGGCTGCGAGGGAAGCTAAGAACAAGGCTGTAGCTGTCAGAGAAGTTGCGTGGGGAAGCCAATAACAAGGCTGTAGTTGACAACAAAAGGTTGTCTCGAGGCTGAGAAGAAAGCCACAGTGATCTGCAGGTGTGCTGCGAGATCAGACAACATTGAAGAACAATGATCTGTCTCTGTCACAGATTTGGGGTAAATTTAACATCTTTTACCTGTCGATTTTTTTTTCTAAATCGCTAAGATGAATAACAATATATTTGAAGCATGCATGAACGAGCATAACAAGCTCGATGGTTCCAATTATGCAAATTGGAATTTCAATATGCAAACTTTGCTAGAAGCGTAGAGTGCTTGGATGATTGTGAATGGGGATGAGCCGAGGCCTGTGGCTGGGTCAGCATCGGTCCCAGATTGGGATAAACGAGAAAGTAGAGCAAGGACAATGGTAAAGATGTCAGTGAAAGACTACATTATACCACACATCAGAGAAGGTAAGTCTACTAACGAGATCTGGGGAATTATGAAGGAATTGTACGAGATTAGGAATTCAAATCGTCTTCTGTTTCTCAAGAGTAAGATCCTATCCATGAACATGGAGGAGAATGAAACAATTGCTTCATTCGTGGCAAGGATTAAGGATCTGAAAACCAAATTATCAGATATTGGTCATACAATGGACGCTACAGATCTTGTAACCATTACAATGAATGGTGTCACTGATGATTATCAAATGTTCATCACTGGGATAAATTCCAGAGAGAAGATCCCGCATTTTGAAGAGCTGACAAGCATATTGATGTAGGAAGAAGAGAGGAGATCGACTCTGAAGCCCTAGAGTGTTGATCTTGCATTGATGGCGAGGAAAAATTCTACAAAGGGAAATGAGGTCCACAACAGCAAAACGGAGCAAGTTCACAGAAACGACCAAATTTGACCCAAGGTATGCACCCGAATAAAAACTACTCTGAAACTAAATGTTTTTATTGTGGAAAATTGGGTCATATTGTCAGGGAGTGTAGGAAAAAGAAATATCATGAAGAACAACAGAAGCCCAAAAGACATGCAGGTCATCTTGCGAATGGTGATAAGGTGCAAAATTTAAGATTGTTCATGGTAGATCGTGATGAAAATGTTGATGCAGACATCTGGTATGTAGATTCAGGAGCGTCAACACACATGACATGGAATAAGCACTGGCTAGAGGATTTTAAAGAGATCAACGAAGGCGCACATATTTACCTAGGTGATGACATAAGTCATCAAATCAAAGGATGTGGGAAAGTTTCTGTTATTCTACCTGATGGTAATATCAAACAAATCTATAATGTTATGTATGTGCCTGGTATGACAAAGAACTTGATTTCTATATCTATGATTACAGATCAAGATTTGAAAGTTGAATTTTTAAAATCTAACTGCTACATTAAATATCTGCTTGATGACATGAGGACAATTGCTACAGGAATCCGAACAGGAGGACTATACAAGTTGGATGCGAGACCTGCACCAGTTCGAGCATTAATAGCAGTGAGCTTGACTACAGAAGAGCTTTGGCATCAGAGATTCGACCACATCAACTACAACGATTCGTTGTTACTACAAAGGAAGGAAATGGTAAGAGATTTTCTTATGCTAAAACATGTACACAATGATTGTGATGCCTGTACTTTAGGAAAAATGCACAGAGAAGAATTCCTTGTTAGAGTAGAAAAGAAACAGAGGGATATATTGGAGTTAGTGCACACAAACCTTTGTGGTCCCATGCAGACAAAATCATTAGGTGGTGCACTGTATTTTCTACTGTTTATTGATGAATGTAGAAAGTTTTCTTGGGTGTATTTCTTAAGTAAAAAGAGTCATACATTAGAATACTTTAAGCAGTTTAAAAATATGATTGAAAGACAAACATGGAAACAGATAAAAATTCTCCGTTCTAATCAAGGGGGAGAATACAGGAAAGATGAGCTTATCAAATATTGTAAAGATCATGGAATTTTGCAGCAGTTCACAGTACCACATACTCCACAGCAGAATGGAGTAATAGAAAGAAAGAACCAAACTCTGGTGGAATGTGCTTGAAGTATGCTGAAAGGTAAGAAGCTTTCGAATGGTTTTTGGGCTGAAGCAGTGAATACTGTGGTTTATTTGAAAAATAGGAGTCCTACAAAAAGTCTTGAGCCTAAAACTCCTTTTGAAGATTTATATGGATATAAGCCTGCAGTAAAACACTTAAGAATATTTGGATGCAAAGCATTTTCCCACATACCAAAGGAAGATAGAAGAAAATTAGACTCAAGAGCCATCAGATGTACTTTTATAGGGTATTGTTCATCATATAAAGCATACAGATTATTTAATCCCTCGACTCATAAGATCTTTGTTAGTAGAGATGTTAAATTCCATGAGCAGGATAATGAAGAACCTGATGAGAACTATGATGGATGGGAAATTCCATACTTTGAGGAAGAAGAAGCAGAGAACAATCAGGGTCAACAACAAACAAAGGCAGAGGATGAACAACAACAACAATAGCAGCAATAGTAGCAACAACAACAACAACAACAACAACAACAACAACACCAACAACAGGAGGGGGAAAAAGTAAATGATGATCAAATAAGGTTTGAAACCACTACCCCACCACTCAGGAGATCATGTAGGAAAGCTCAAATGCCTGCAAGATATAGGGAAAATGCTTTTATAACTAATATGATGAATGTGGTTGAACCATCTAGTTATAAAGAAGCAAATGAAAGTAGTGAATGGGAAACAACTATGGAAGAAGAATATGATTCAATAATTGAAATAACACTTGGGAATTGGTTGAACTTCCTAGAAGAAAACAAAGCATAGGTTGTAAATGGTTATATAAACCGAAAATTAATGCAGATGGAACTATAGAAAAACTGAAGCTAGGGGGTTCAAACAAAAAGAAGGGATAGACTATGAAGAAACCTTCGCCCCTATAGCTAAATTGAACACCATTAGAATGCTAATCGCTTTAGCTACTAAGAAACATTGGATGATGCACCAACTAGATGTAAAGTCTGCATTTTTGAATGGAGAACTAAAAGAAGTTTATCTAGAGCAACCGGAAGGGTTTATCCATAAAGGAAAATAACATTTAGTTTGTAGATTGAAGAAAGCACTTTAAGGACTAAAACAAGCTCCCAGGTCGTGGTATGAGAAAATTGATTCATTTTTTCTACAAGCTGGCTATAATAGAAGTAAGAGTGACCCTAATATTTACACCATGAAAGATGAATAAGGGTTTGTAGTGTTGATTTCATTATATGTATATAATTTGATAATTACAGGTGATGCTATATATCTAATTGATGAAATCAAGCAACAGATGTCACAGATGTTTGAGATGAAGCACCTTGGTGAACTCAGATACTGTTTAGGTCTCGAGATCTGGAGAGACTCAGGTCAAACATTTCTGTATCAAGCAAAGTATGTCAAAGGCCTATTAGAAAAGTTCAGAATGGACCAGTGTAAGCCTGCACCGGTACCATTGCAGCAGAACATCAAATTGCAATGTGAGGATGGCTCAAAAGCGGTGGATGCAACACTTTACAGACATCTGGTTGGGAGTTTAATCTACCTAACCACCACTAGACCTGGTTTGGCTTATGCAGTCAGTGTGCTAAGCCAATTTATGTCTAAGCCACTTGAAAGCCACTAGAATGCAGCGAAGAGTGTTTTGAGGTATCTACAAGGTACTGTAGATTACAATATTATTCACACTAACTCTTCTGATGTTAGATTGGCATGATTTGCAGATTTAGATTGGACAGGAAATGTAGATGATCGCAGATCTATAATAGGTTATGCATTCAGTCTTGGATCTGGGGTGATAACATGGAGCAGCAATAAGCTGAACACAATCTCCTTGTCTTCAGCCGAAGCAGAGTATCAAGCCATGTGTGTAGCAACATGTGAGGCGGTTTGGTTGCAGAGAATTCTCCAAGATGTTGGGGAAGAACAGACAGCCGCAACAACAATAAGATGCGACAATCAAAGTTCAATCAAGCTGGCCAACAATCTGGTGTTTCACAAAAACACTAAACATATTGATACTCAATTTCATTTTGTCAGGGAGAAAGTGCAATCCAAAGAAATTCATCTGGAATATTGTAATACATGTGATAATGTTGCAGACATTTTCACTAAGCCTCTTGGAAAAGTTAAGTTTCAAATGTTTAGGGAGATGTTAGGCATATATGTGAACCCATTCTCCATTAAGGGGGAGTGTTGAAGATAATGGAGAATATCCTAGAATAGGTAGAATTGGTTCACGTAACCTCAGGATAGGAATTAGTTTCTATTTCTTAGGATGCTGTTCTAACTTCCCTAAAACCATTTTTTCTATTTAATGTGTAATGTGCATGAACAATGTAGAGTGTTCTGCGGAGCCAAACTCTCCTGGTTCAAACTCTCTTTCGTAGAGCTGACCAGTGGGTTTTATTTTTAATACAAACATTGCCATTTTTATCAAGATTTAATGGCAATTCCTTTACAATATGATATATAATATTGTGCTTCATCCATAGGAGCACACAGAATATTGAATTGCTTGAACTTAATTCATATTAGATGCAGAAATATAGAGTACATGCATAACATATCCATAATTCCAATTCTGAAATCTCAAAAGAAAGGAGAAATTAAAGAGAAAGCAATGAAAGTTTCTGCAGGTTATTGAAGTTGCACCATCTTTCTCTTTGGTGGAGTTATGGAAATCACCAGGGGATACCGTAGAGTTTATAAAGGTATACATTAAGTTCAATTTTAACCAACTTCTATTCTATATTTTCCATAAAATTTGTGCAAATATTTCCTTTCTAGTCTTTCCAGTTTTACAAAAGATTTTCAAACATTTTAATGGATGTCATGTTGTACTTGATAGTCCAAAGGTAAATGTTGTTGATATTTACTGCTGCTCAAGTTTCTTATTTGAACTCTTCATTATGTTAATGATACAGAAATTTGTAATCAAAACACTTTATGCAATCCCCATCTCTCTTGTATTGCCATTACTCCAAGTTCTAAAAAAATGTGTTATTGGATTGGAAACAAGATTTATATCTCGGGAAAGATATAAGTTATAACGAAAGATGAAGAGGATCTGTTCGACTAGATTGTTAGATTCGAACTAACCATCCAAACAAATGCATTAAAAGGTAAACTTTTTTTTGTTAATAGTTATCACTTTATAAACTTTACTGTTGTTTATTGTTCGGTAAATATGTTATTTTACTGTTGTTTGTTGTTCAGTATAGCTGTTATTTTTAGACCGATAGGCATCCCCCTATCAAAATTGGTAACTTAATCATTTTCTTAATTAATTTTTTTGATTGGATGGCCTAAATTGAAAGATGCCAGTATTGAAAGATGCCAATATATTCTTGTAGTCGTCACTAAATCAATGAATGAAATTCGCAACAGTAACTTTCTTGCATGTCTAGAACACATGTTTAAACCATACTTAAATTAATTTTTTACAAATCATGATTAAAAATTTACTGTGCCTCTTGTTGATAACCACGCATGTTCATTAGTGAGAAATGTATTTAAAAAAAATATTAAATATTAACCTAAAAGACGTGGATCAAAGAGGAACAACACTTATGCCTCTTCATATTCTGAAACATATACTCTGACCACATGTCAATTGTAGTTTATAATTAAGCAATTATATTGTAACGTTTCCAACTCCTGCACGTAAACCTTTGTAACGTTTCCAACTCACGTCCAGGTAAACCTTAAACTATTTCCAGTTCACATCCTTTGTAACGTTTCCAACTCACGTCCAGATAAAATTTAAACTGTTGCCTGTTCACATTCTCAAGAGAAATTGTTGCCCGTTCATAAAGCTTACAAGGTTAAAGTTCTAACCGAATACAACAGGCATCCTGTGGCTATAAATCTCTATTCTCCTTACTAGAGTGTACCATTTCCATTATTCATTCCTACCTTCCTCGCTACGAAACCATGGATTTTCAATATGGCTGTTTCATATATGCCGTGCTCTTGGCCTTGATATGTTCTGTGGTGAACTGTGGTGTTGATAACAATACCTTGGCCGGCACCCTCCTCCCCATCGTTCTTCGAATGCTTTCCCAAGTTGCAGGGACGGATCGTCGACATTTATTCAACTTGTGCAACTCGACGCCATGAACGAATCACTGCAGAACTATAGGTAAATAACTAGGGTTTAGTTTTAGCCACTTTTTTCATTATTGTTTTGACTTAATGGGTTACCATTTCTGATTGTTTTTTTGGTTTCTTCTCCAACACAGGATGTGATTCTGTTCATGTGAATTCTGGTTTGATTGACGCTGATGACGGGAGCTGCCGTAGCAAAGGGTTGTTGTAGCGGATGATGATTTATTTTAGATACAAACTCTGATAAATGGGTATATAACATTTTAAACATTCTTGGGTTTTACAAGTTTATGCCGTAGTCTAACTAGCTGGAGGAATTGCTTGGAAAGTTATGGTGCCATTTTTTCTTTAATGCATGTCCACATCTCTCCAAATTCATTATTATACCAATTTAAACATATAAAATATATTGTATTCTCTTATAAACATTTTTTTATGCATGAACATAAATTATTAATCTTCTTTCTCTCAATTTTCTTTCTTATTTCCTACTAGTAAACTTTATTCATTATCTTTTAGCTACACCCATAATGTATAATCTTAAAATTTACTATTTGATCATTCGAAAAAGAGAAAATAAGAAATGGAAACAAAAATCAAATCAATAAATAATATAACAGTTACCGTAAGAAACATAAGAAATGCAAAAAATCTAATCACTATCTCAGCCATTCCATTTTTCATGATCCTCCTTACGTCAAGGTAAATACAAAATAGAAACAAAAATTAATATAACATCTAATAAATGAAATTAATAAAGACTTTTTAACGTTCATGTGGCTAGATTTTCAAACCTCATAGCGAAAAGCAAAGACTTTTCTAAAGTTTTATCATTCTACTAATTAAATTAATTGAAAAGAAAACGAAAAGCCTTCCAAAAAGATTCCATTACGATGGAATCATGAGTCTTATTTTACTCATCAAATCACTTGAAAAGGGAATAAAAATATTTTCCATCCATTCTCATTACTATGTGATGGTTTTATCAAATCAATTAAAAATAAAATAAATAAGCTTTTCTGATGATTCCAAATACAATTCAACCCTTTTACCAAACCAATGGATCATAGAAAAAATTTCAAAAGATTCGAGTTATAATTTTCGTACATTATAATTTGGATTATACAATTTCAATATTATTTTGATAAATGTGAAATCTAACTCTTTTCAAGTTATAACATTTGTACTCAATCACAGTTTAGATAATACAATCTTTACTCCATTAGATTAATTTGAAATTCTTCTCAATTTTCCGCAACTAGGACTCCTGGAAAAATAACTATGTCTAGAAGATATGATGGGCTCGTCGAAAGTAATAATACATATATAAATTATAAGATCTTTAGCTAAGTCGTAAAATCTAACGCTTGAACAGTTCATGCTATTGTTTTCAGTGCAGGTTCAACTTGTTTATTTTTTATCAAAATCAAAAGCATCAGAATAATCAGAACAACTGAAGAACATTTTGATGCGGGAGCATATGAATCAGAGGGGAAAAATCTTCCAAATTATTCCAAAAATCCAAAAAAATCTACAGGCAAGGGAGTGGGGTCCTTTAGGCTGCAATTTCTATGCTTTCTTAGTTAAAAATAGAATAAATTCTAGCAATAAATCATGCTATTTGTAACAAAGCTTTTCAAGCTTTAAATCATTCTGTAAAGCATGCTTTTCTTTGTATCGGATAAGGACCGAGAGGGCCTATCCTTAATTATAAATAAAGAGGCAGCGAAGCTCTCAGGAGAGAGAGGAGAGGAGCGAGCGCCTTAGCATTATTTTAAAGAAAGGAAACCATTCTCTCAGCGTCTCTTATTAATGACACTGTAATATGCATGCATAGATTATTGGATAGTGCCGACGGTGTTGAATGGTTCCTATTTCCGCACGCTGCAAATGATGTATATTAATCATTGAAACCGTTTTCCCTTTCGTTTTATGTTTATACAGGCTTTGATTGCGTATATGTCTCTGCTTATCCTAAGAACTCTTGCGAATTCCCATCGGATTTGAAACTTTATAACTGTAAGTCCTTACCATCGTGGTCCTGAGAATATATCGGCGTAGGGAGATCCTTGGAACTGTTAGTCGTGTGCCGGTTTTCAAAGTCTTTCGGTTCGAAGGGAGCCATAGCGCAATAAGGGCGAGTTCCGAATTTAGGAGCCGAAAGGATATAAACTGTGATGTATATATATCGTTGAGTCCGTCATCTCGGAGGCGGGGAAGTTGCTAATTGAATCAACCGGCGAAAAGCGGAACTGGCGACATATTAAGGGCTGCATATAAGTGTATCGGTTCCGGAGGCAAGAAGATCATTGTTTGGGCGATTGCGACTTATATATATATCGACCCGAAACTAGCATAGAGGCGGAGATATATAACCATCGCAACGATGATATAATATATATATATATATATATATATATATATATATATATATATATATATATATATATATATATATATATATATACGAGCCTTTGTCCATGGTAAGGTCCTACCTATAACCATCGCCGATGCGATCGCGCATCAGGCCAAGGAACATAACGTGGCATATATGTATATTGTGTTGCGTAAGTCCGTCAATTGGGTATTTCTTTTAAGAATTCCCGGAAGCCACTGTTTGTTAATAAAGCCTGACAGTGGGTTTTTTTTAAAAGAAATGAAATATCAGTTTAATGACTGATGCGCCCAGAAGAGGAGAAGGGGAAGTTGATGAAGACATTGATGAGCTTGTTGGCAGATTAGGGAGATTGTCTCTAACGCCTGCACCCCCGCCATCATTAGTGGTATCAGAGCCATCAACTGACATTGAATTGAATCTCAGGAGCAGAAGAAGGATGGCTTTCAAAGTTGGAAGAGGACGAGGACGTGGTGGAAGAGGACGACCTGCTGCAAATGCTGAACTAATGGAAACAATAGAAGAGCTGTGAGCTAGAGTCGATGCATTAACTTCAGATAGAAATATAGATGATGGAGATGTCAGTGAGCCCGAAATTGAAGCTGCTGAAGAGGAGGAAGCTGTACAGGTTACTCCTGAGATGAGGTTCTTTCAGTTAGTGTTAAAATCCACAGCCAGGCCATGGAACCAATTAGTATCGGTATATCAAGGAGGACTAAATCCAGAAGAATTGATCGACTGGATTAACAGCATGGAGAAATTCTTCGATTACGAGGAAACAGAAGATGAGAAGAAAGTAAAGTTTGCTGTCACCAAGTTGAAAGGCCACACAACACTATAGTGGGATGGTGTGCAGGCGGAAAGGAAGAGACTTGGTAAGCAGCCAATCAAGAACTGGAGCCGAATGGTAGCAAAGTTAAGAGGTAAGTTCTTGCCAAGTAATTATCAGCAAACATTGTTTAGACAAATGCAAAATCTTAGACAGAGAGCTTTAACAGTAAAAGAATGTACAGAAGAGTTTTATAAAGTAAGCATAAGAGCAGGAGAAGCTCAAGACACAGATGAGAAGGTGGCTAGATATATGAATAGCCTCAGGATGGACATTCAGGATGAGATAAGTCTGCTGTCTCCTAAAACAGTAGAGGAAGCTTATCAGATAGCGCTGAAAGCTGAGGAAAAACTCATAAGGAAGCAGTCTGCCAAAGGGAGAGGGACTTTCAGAGGGAAAGGAAGTCAAGGTGGTAGAGGAAGATCTACAGCACCTAGAGATGGAGCTAGCAGTAGCTCAACCCAGCATGCACCCAGAGAAGGTGATGCAAGAGGCAGAGGGAGTTTTTCCAGAGGAAGAGGAGGCAGAGGAAGAGGTAGAGAAATAAGATGTTACAGATGTAACAAGCTGGGACACAGAGCTTTTGAGTGCCCAGAGAATGTAGACATAAAACAGAGGAATGCAATTGTTGCTCTAGCTGAAGAAGAAGCACCAGCGACAGCGGTAGCAGAAGAAGAAAATACACCAGAAAGAGGAGAATCTCTGGTGGTTAATAAAGTCTTACTTAAGCCAGTGAAAGAGGTGGCTGAACCGCCACAAAGAAAAACTTTATTCAGGACAGTGTACAAAGTCCAAGGGAAATGTTGCCAGATGATCATTGATAGTGGCAGCACTGATAATTTGGTCTCTACAGAAGTAGTGGAGAAATTGAAGCTGAAGACAATGAAGCATCCAACACCTTATAAGGTGTCATGGTTACAAAAGGGACATCAACTGTTGGTAAGTGAACAGTGTGAAGTGGAATTTCAAGTGGGCAAGTACAAAGATAAAATTGTTTGTGATGTGATGCCTATGGATGTGTGTCACATATTGCTTGGAAGGCCTTGGCAATATGATAGAGGAGCCATACATGACGGGAAAAAAACACCTACAAGTTTGGAAAAGATGGTGTTAATCATACATTGTTGCCTCTGCAAGAAGAAGAGGTACCGGGACAGAAGACTGATCCAAAAACTCTGTTACTTGGAGGGAAGGAATACTTGAAGCAGATTGAAGAAAATGAGGTAAATTTTGCTGTAATTTGCAAGCCCAAGGTAATATTGACTTCTACTAAAATTTCTGAATTACCCATTGAAATTCAAGAAATGCTGGAGAATTATTATGATATTATTGTTGATGACTTGCCTAATGAATTACCGCCAACTCGGAAAATCAGTCATCATATAGACTTGATTCCTGGAGCAAGCCTACCTAACAAAGCAGCATATAGAATGACTCCTGCAGAAAATGAAGAAGTTAAGAAACAGGTGCAAGAATTGCTTGACAAGGGATTGATCAAAGAAAGCCTGAGTCCTTGTGCAGTTCCAACAGTGCTGAGCCCGAAGAAAGATGGAGGCTGGAGAATGTGTACAGATTCAAGAGCCATCAATAAGATTACAATCAGGTACAGATTTCCATTACCCAGAATTGAAGATTTAATGGATTGCTTGTCTGGCGCAAAATATTTTTCAAAGTTAGATCTTAAAAGTGGCTATCATCAGATAAGAATAAGAGAAGGGGATGAATGGAAAACCGCTTTTAAGACCAATGAAGGATTATATGAGTGGAGAGTGATGCCTTTTGGGTTGTCCAATGCACCAAGTACATTCATGATGCTTATGAATGAAGTTCTTAAAGAATTCATTGGTAAATTTGTAATAGTATATCTGGACGATATATTAGTCTATAGCAGATCCAAGGAGGAACACTTGAGGCATTTAAATTATGTTTTACAGAAGCTGCAGCAAGAAAAAACTATTGTTGAATCTGAAGAAGTGTTTATTTATGAAAGAGGAGCTGGTGTACTTGGGATTTGTTATCTTAGCTGAAGGATTGAAGATGGATCCAGAAAAGATCAAAGCAATTGTGGAGTGGCCTTCACCCAAGAGTATTTTTGAGGTAAGGAGTTTTCATGGTCTTGCTAGTTTTTACAGAAAATTCATTAAGAATTTTAGTAAGATTAATGCACCTATTATTGAGACCATAAAGAAAGATAAACAACCATTTAAGTGGACTGCTGAAGCAGAGAGAAATTTTCAGCTGTTAAAGAGGAAAATAACTGAAAAGCCTGTTTTGGTTCTTCCTGATTTTAACAAAACTTTTCAAGTTAAGTGTGATGCCAGCGCAGAAGCAATTGGAGGAGTTTTAAGCCAAGAAGATAGACCAATAGCTTATTTCAGTGAAAAGCTAAATGATGCAAAAAGGAAGTATTCTTCTTATGATAAGGAGTTTTACGCAGTTGTGCAGGCACTAAAGAAGTGGAGGCATTATTTAATGTCGAAAGAATTTATTCTTTATTCAGATAACCATGCATTGCAGTTTATAATGCAGCAGCCAAAACTCAGCCAAAGACATGCTAAATGGGTAGAATATCTTCAAGGCTTTCATTTTGTGTTGAAGCATATAACTGGACAATCAAACAAAGTCGCAGATGCCTTAAGTAGGAGAAGTGTATTGCTGCAAGAAAGTCAAATCCAAGTGTTGGGGTTTGATTTTCTTAAGGAATTATATGAGATCGATTCAGATTTTAAAGAGGCATTTGAGGCTTGTATGTTTTGGCGGACAGGAGCAAGTGGCTGGATTATTTTATACAAGATGGACTGTTATTTAAGAAAAATCAGCTGTGCATACCAAACTGTTCAATGAGAGAAAATTTAATCAAAGAGAATCATAGTGGAGGACTTGCAGGACATTTTGGTAGAGAGAAGACCTTTGAACAGTTCAACAGATTTTACTTCTGGTCGAAAATGAAATCTGAAGTAGAAAAGTATGTAAGAAATTGTAAAGTCTGCCAGTATGCAAAAGGAAGGAGCCAGAACACAGGGTTGTATATTCCATTGCCAATTCCAGATAGGCCTTGGGATATGGTAAGTATGGATTTTGTGCTAGGATTTCCAAAGACTCAAAGAGGCTATGATTCAATTTTTGTTGTAGTGGACAGATTTTCAAAAATGGCACACTTTATTCCATGTTATAAAACTAGTGATGCTTCTCATATTGCTAACTTGTTTTTTAAAGAAATTGTAAGATTACATGGATTGCCCAGAAGCATTGTTTCAGACAGGGATTCAAAGTTCGTTGGACATTTCTGGAGAACAATATGGAAGAAGCTGGGAACTAAATTAAGTTTCAGTTCTGCCTATCATCCACAAACTGATGGACAGACTGAAGTTGTGAACAAAAGTTTAGGCAATCTTTTGAGGAGCTTTACTGCAGAACATCCAAAGCAATGGGATCAAGTGTTACCACAAGTTGAATATGCATATAATGACTCACCAAACAGGAGCACAGGACAGAGCCCCTTCCATATTGTTTATGGAATGCACCCAAGGGGAATATCTGAATTAAGGAATTTGGGAAAAGAAGAAATGAGAAGTGCAAAAGGTGAAGACTTTGCTTCAAGAATGCAGGCGATACATGAACAGGTGAAACAACAGCTACAAGACAACAACATTCAATATAAAACCAGAGCAGACATGAGGAGAAGAGAAATGAACTTTGAAGTTGGAGACTTGGTTTTAGCACACCTCAGAAAGGAGAGATTTCCAAAGGGAGAGTATAATAAGTTAAAATCCAAGAAAATTGGACCATGCAGGGTACTAAGGAAATTCTCTGCAAATGCTTATGAGATTGAATTACCACCTGGTGTGGGAATATCACCAATTTTTAATGTTGCAGACTTGTACAAGTATGAGAATGAAGCTGCAGATGATACAGCACAGGATCAAGAGACTCCAGAGATTGATTGGGTAAAACAGCTACCCACAGCCAAGGATTTACAGCCAGAAAGAATTCTGGATAAGGAAGTGTATAAAAAGACAAGGGGACGAGAATATTTCCAGTATCTGGTGAAATGGAAGGGACAACCGATTGCTGAAGCTACTTGGGTTACAGAAGACATTCTACAGAAATTGGGCAAATCTGTAGATGAGCTCATGGACAGGAGCCCATGAAGAATTTTGTCCTCAGGAGTCTGATGCGGGAGCATATGACTCAGAAGGGAAAAATCTTCCAAATTATTCCAAAAATCCAAAAAAATCTACAGGCAAGGGAGTGGGGTCCTTTAGCCTGCAATTTCTATGCTTTCTTAGTTAAAAATAGAATAAATTCTAGCAATAAATCATGCTATTTGTAACAAAGCTTTTCAAGCTTTAAATCATTCTGTAAAGCATGCTTTTCTTTGTATTGGATAAGGACCGAGAGGGCCTATCCTTAATTATAAATAAAGAGGCAGCGAAGCTCTCAGGAGAGAGAGGAGAGGAGCGAGCGCCTTAGCATTATTTTAAAGAAAGGAAACCATTCTCTCGACGTCTCTTATTAATGACTCTGTAATATGCATGCATAGATTATTGGATAGTGCCGACGGTGTTGAATGGTTCCTATTTCCGCACACTGCAAATGATGTATATTAATCATTGAAATCGTTTTCCCTTTCGTTTATGTTTATACAGGCTTTGATTTCACAATTGCGTATATGTCTCTGCTTATCCTAAGAACTCTTGTGAATTCCCACCGGATTTGAAACTTTATAACTGTAAGTCCTAACCATCGTGGTCCTAAGAATATATCGGCGTAGGGAAATCCTTGGAACTGTTAGTCGTGTGCCGGTTTTCAAAGTCTTTCGGTTCGAAGGGAGCCATAGCGCAATAAGGGTGAGTTCCAAATTTAGGAGTCGAAAGGATATAAACTGTGATGTATATATATCGTTGAGTCCGTCATCTTGGAGGCGGGGAAGTTGCTAATTGAATCGACCGGCGAAAAGCGGAACTGGCGACATATTAAGGGCTGCATATAAGTGTATCGGGTCCGGAGGCAAGAAGATCATTGTTTGGGCGATTGCGACTTATATATATATCGACCCGAAACTAGCATAGAGGCGGAGATATATAACCATCGCAACTGCGATATATATATATATATATATATATATATATATATATATATATATATATATATATATATATATATATATATATATATATATATATATACGATATCTATATATACAGCCTTTGTATCCATGGGAAGGTCCTACCTATAACCATCGCTGATGCGATCGTGCATCAGGCCAAGGAACATAACGTGGCATATATGTATATTGTGTTGCGTAAGTCCGTCGATTGGGTTTTCTTTAAGAATTCCCGGAAGCCACTGTTTTGTTAATAAAGCCTGACAGTGGGGTTGTTTTTTTAAAAGAAATGAAATATCAGTTTAATGACTGATGCGCCCAGAAGAGGAGAAGGGGAAGTTGATGAAGACATTGATGAGCTTGTTGGCAGATTAGGGAGATTGTCTCTAACGCCTGCACCCTCGCCATCACATTTGCTACCAGAATAATCCCCACCATTTAATTATTCCAATTTAATTATCGGCAATTGCTGTCGGCAATTTCACATGGAACAGAGCAATAACATAGTGCTCCAATAACCCCGATGCAATAGTACGTGGATTATCGGAAATTGCTATCAGCAATTCCAACACTCCAATGCTCAGCTCCTTCCGTTCCGATCTGGTGATGCGATAACAATTGCGGACCTGATAACCTTTCCACTCTTCTCTATAATGGTTTGGGTCTGGGCTGTCGGAGTTCGGACTTCGGCGGTTCCAAAGGTCCCTTCCACTCCACTTGTGGTTCTTGCGATGCGATAATGATGCGATAAAAGCCTTCCAAAAAGATTCCATTACGATGGAATCATGGCTCTTATTTTACTAATCAAATCACTTGGAAAGGGAATAAAAATGTTTTCCACCGATTCTCATTACTATGTGATGGTTTTATCAAATCAATTAAAAATAAAATAAATAAGCTTTTCTGATGATTCCAAATACAATTCAACCCTTTTACCAAACCAATGTATCATAGAAAAATTTCAAAAGATTCGAGTTATAATTTTTGTACATTATAATTTGGATTATACAATCTTTACAACCTTATTTTGATAAATGTGACATCTAACTCTTTTTATTTTTAAAATTAACCTCATTTAATACAAAAGAGCTACTACTTTAAATTTATGACCAATCAAATTTTATATAAACAACTTATATCAATTTAATGGTGTACAAAGTTAAGCCCTGCTTAAAGTAATGACTTTTCAGCAAATTCGCTTTAAACTCTATCCTAGCTTCAAAATTTGTTGAGCCAAGTTGTAAAAATTGTCTAGCTTAAATTTTTTTTTGAAATACAAAAGTAAAGAAAATAAAATATTTTAAATTTAAAAAAAAATTCATAATATTTTAATTATAAAACAATTACCATTTTACATTATAAATTATTAAATTATAATAAAATATAGTTAATATTTTCAGAATATCCCAGATATATTTATGAAAAACAAAATTGTTTTATTTTTATAAAATTGTTGTTTGCTATAAACGAATTAAAAAAATACAAAAATGCTAACATCTTTTTGTTTCGTTTATTTTTATAAAATTGTGACATTGAATGAAAACAATACCCAATGCAAGCAATATATAATTAAAATATTTAATCATCATAAATGGAAATTAATTTTAATTTCAATAATAAAACTAAATTAGGAGTTGTAAATGTTGAATTACTATCGAAGAAAAACACAAGATTAGATGTGATATTGCCATATAAAGACTTCCTAGATTCTTTAATCACATATGTAAAAATTTAAAATAAACTTAATATGCGGGTTTCTGTTAAACGTCCATGAAAAACAAATTGCGTGCATCTTTTAAACCTCCATTAAATGTAAATGCTACACATTGTTCTGCATATGACGTATGAATTACATTGACTTGCAACTACATTCTTTGGATTGATGACCATCTAGAAAATACATATTTAAAATAAAAAAGTATATTGTCAATTTTACAACACCAAAAAAAATAATTTAATATTAGAATGGGAAATTAAACGGGTGAGTTCATATGGACGTAGTTCTGGACTTGAAATATTATTGAATGTGATTCATACCCGTATCGGGTCCAAACCATTATCGCATCGCAAGAACCACAAGTGGAGTGGAAGGGACCTTTGGAACCGCAGAAGTCCGAACTCCGACAGCCCGGACCCAAACCATTATAGAGAAGAGTGGAAAAGATCGAAACGGAAGGAGCCTAGCATTGGAGTGTTGGAATCGCTAATAGCGATTTCCGATAGTCCACGTATTTAGATTGATGACCATCTAGAAAGTACATATTTAAAATTAAAAAGTATATTGTCAATTTTACAACACAAAAAAATATAATTTAATATTAGAATGAGAAATTAAATGGGTGACTTCATATTAACAAGTAAATTAACAAAACATTGGATTACTAGCTATTCAAAACTTCATAAATTTATAAATCTAAGACGTTAAATTGATTAATAATTATATTAAATTTACTCCCGCAACAAAAATGCTAAAGGACACTCATCTTACTTGGATGTAAATGAAATTTTAATAGAATAAAACTTGGGAAATTAAAAAATATCATAACATATTTAAAAACATAATAACTTAACATTACATCCTTGTAATAATTTACAAAGGTGTGCTAAATTTAAGGCATAAATGACGGGCACAAAAATTTAAGTGGTTAGATATTTGACAAGGTAGAGTGATGAGTGATGACCTTTTCTATATATCCAAGTGAACCTGAGGATATTATAGATGTCAACATTCATAATCTTAGTTCAATGTTATTTTACTTATCACATATTGTATTAATTTGATAGTAATCATAAATTAAAGTGAGTTAAAAACAATGCAGATCGTAATGGATTCGCTTTCAATATTCTTCATAATGAAATTTCAAATTTATATCAATTAAATAAATTAATTACATGTCATATTATTAAGTTATTTTGTTATTAAAATTTCAAAATAAAATAATATTAATTAATTAAAATTAATTATAAAATTTATTTTTTTACAATAAAATAAATTATTAATTTTAAAATTTAATTTTAATTTTAATTTTTAATAATATATTTATAAATAATTTAATTTTAATTATTATAATTTTTTTACAAAACACGAGATATTAACTCAAAATGGTTATTATCAAATCATATCTTTTTACCTCAACCTGTATTCACAAAAGGCATCTAGAGTTTATGACCAAACAAATCTTACGTGTGCGCGTGTATGAAAGCAGTTTTCTTCACGTTAAGTGCCACTAAAAGTAACGAATTTTCATCCCACTAGCGGTACCCTATATCAGAGATTCAAAACACGTTGAACTAAACTGCAGATATTTTTTCTTGGACAGAAATTTGAGATAAAATCATAAAGAAACTAAAATAATCTTAATCTATTCATATACATTAAAACTTTTAACAAAATTATATATAAATAATAATATTAATATACATTAAATATTTTTAACAAATTTATATATAAATAATAATATTTATATTTTTAGTTATAGAATAATTATTGTTTTATTTATAAATCAGTATAGATTTATTTTAAATACAAATTTAACATGGCTTTAGAGAAATTTAATTTTTTCACTTGCAATATTTTAATGCTTTATATAGCTATTTAATTTTTTTTCTTTGAGATTTAAAAAAAATCTATTTTCAATGGTATAAACAAAATTTCAATTTCAATGACTGATCAACAAAGTTACACATCATACTGGACTATAAAATTAACCTCTCCACTCAACTAATCACAAATTTACATTTATACACTTATAAAAAACCAATTACATATAAATAATAATATTGATACTTTCATTATACTCCAATTAGTAATCTACTACATCTGTACATTATACTCCAATTAGTAATCTAAATCCGCAAAGAAAAACTTAAAAATTAAAACTAAAAAAGGGCAAAGGTTTTGTCAATTTTTTTTAATATCATTCTTTAATTTAAATGGTTTGATAACATTGTTTTAGGATATAAAAAAAGATTACAAAATTATAATCTCTGTTGGTTTAATTTCATTTCTATAAAAGTATAATATTTCAAAAGAAACTTAAAATATTGAATCATCCTAAATTGAATTTAATCTTAATTTCACGAATAAAACAATCACTGACCCAATAACCTTTCCACTCTTCTTTATAATGGTTCGGGTCCGGGCTATTGGAGTTCGGACTTCGACAATTCCAAAGGTCCCTTCCACTCCACTTGTGGTTCTTGCGATGCGATAAAAGCCTTCCAAAAAGATTCCATTATGATGGAATGAGCACTCTTATTTTACTAATCAAATCACTTGGAAAGGGAATAAAAATATTTTCCACCGATTCTCATTACTATGTGATGGTTTTATCAAATCAATTAAAAATAAAATAAATAAGCTTTTCTGATGATTACAAATGCAACCCTTTAACCAAACCAATGGATCATAGAAAAATTTCAAAAAATTCGAATTATAATTTTCGTACATTATCATTTGGATTATACAATCTTTACAATCTTATTTTGATAAATGTAAAATCTAACTCTTTATTTTTAAAATTAACCTCATTTAATACAAAGAATCTACTACTTTAAATTTATGACCAATCAAATTTTATATAAACAACTTCTATCAATTCAATGGTGTACAAAATTAAGCCTGCTCAAAGTAATGACTTTTCAGTGTTGTACAAAGTTAAGCCTGCTTAAAGTAATGACTTTTCACCGAATTCGCTTTCAACTCTATCCTAGCTTCAAAATTGGTTGAGCCAAGTTGTAAAAATTGTCTGGCTTAAAATATTTTTTTGAAATACAAAAGTAAAGAAAATAAAATATTTTAAATTTATTTAAAACAAATTTATAATATTTTAATTATAGAACAATTACCATTTTACATTATAAATTTATTAAATTTATAATAAAATATAATTAATATTTTTAGAATATACTAAATATATTTATAAAAAACCAAATTTGTTTTATTTTTATAAAATTGTCATTTGTTATAAGCGAATTAAAAAAATACAAAATTGCTAACATTTTTTTTGTTTCGTTTATTTTTATAAAATTGTAACATTGAACGAAAACAATACCAATGCAAGCAATATATAATTAAAATATTAATCATCATAAATGGAAATTAATCTTAATTTCAATAATAAAACTAAATTAGGAGTTGTAAATGTTGAATTACTATTGAAGAAAAACACAAGATTAGATGTGATATTGCCATATAAAGACTTCCTAGATTCCCTGATCACATATGTAAATTAAAATAAACTTAATATGCGGGTTTCTGTTAAACGTCCATGAAAAAAAAATCACGTGCATCTTTTAAACCTCCAGTAAATGTAAATGCTGCACATTGTTTTGTATATGACGTATGCATTACATTGACTTGCAACTACATTCTTTGGATTGATGACTAGGGTTTTTATTACAAATGAAGTATCTAGCTTTGTAATGGGAGTATGGGGGAGATATAGAAGGATATGTATGTAAAGTCTTTTTCTTAATATAATAACCACTATGAGTTTTTATTACTATGTGGTAATATTGTTGGTGTATTGGTGTATAGTTGATTATTTTAGGTAATTTTCTTGCAACAAACAAGTTCCATATGAAGTGAGTTATTGTTTTCTGGGCATATGGTATTGATAGGCCATGTTATTGTAATAAAAAAGTATATTGACCATCTAGAAAATACATATTTAAAATAAAAAAGTATATTGTCAATTTGACAACACTAAAAAAATATAGTTTAATATTAGAATGAGAAATTAAACGGGTGAGTTCATGTGGACGTAGTTTTGGACTTGAAATATTATTGAATGTGGTTCATACCCATATCGAGTCTAAACCATTATCGCATCGCAAGAACCACAAGTGGAGTGGAAGGGACCTTTGGAACCGCGAAGTCCGAACTCTGACAGCCCGGACCCGAACCATTATAGAGAAGAGTGGAAAGGTTATTGGGTCCGCGATTGTTATCACATCGCTAGATCGGAACGGAAGGAGCCATAGCGATAGCCCACGTATTTGGATTGATGACCATCTAGAAAATACATATTTAAAATTAAAAAGTATATTGTCAATTTTACAACACAAAAAATTATAATTTAATATTAAAATGGAAAATTAAACGGGTGACTTCATATTAACAAGTAAATTAACATAACATTGGATCACTGGCTATTCAAAACTTCATAAACTTTTAAATCTAAGACGTTAAATTGATTAATAATTATATTAAATTTACTCTTCAAATTTTACCGCAACAAAAATGCTAAAGCACACTCATCTTACTTGGATATAAATGAAATTTTAATAGAATAAAACTGGGGAAATTAAAAAATATCATAACATATTCAAAAACATAATAACTTAACATTACATCCTTGTAATAATTTACAAGGGCGTGCTGAATTTAAGGCATAAAATGATGGGCACAAAAATTTGAGTGGTCAGATATTTGACAAGGTAGAGTGATTAGTGATGACTTTTTCTATATATCCAAGTGAACCTGAGGATATTATAGATGACAACATTCATAACCTTAGTTCAATGTTATTTTACTTATCACATATTGTACTAATTGTATAGTAATCATAAATAAAAGTAAGTTAAAAACAATGTAGATCGTAATGGATTCACGAAATTTCAAATTTATATCAATTAAATAAATTACATGTCATAATATTAAGTTATTTTGTTATTAGAATTTCAAAATTAAAATAATATTAATTAATTGAAATTAATTATAAAATTTATTTTTTTTATAATAAAAAATAAATTATTAATCTTAATATTTAATATTTAATTTTAATTTTTAATAATATATTTATAAATAATTTAATTTTAATTATTATAATTCTTTACTTTACACTAGATATTAAATCAAAATGGTTATTATCAAATCATATATTTTTACCTCAAGCTGTATTCACAAAAGGCATCTAGAGTTTATGACCAGACAAATCTTATGTGTGCGCGTGTATGAAAGCAATGTTCTTCACGTTAAGCGCTGTTAAAGTAACGCATTTTCATCCATCTAGCGGTAACCTCTATCGGAGATTCAAAACACGTCGAACTAAACTGCAGATATTTTTCATGGACAGAAATTTGCGATAAAACCGTAAAGAAACTAAAATAATCTTATTTTTTCAGAGAGAAAAAGCATCATAGTTTATATTAAGAGAATATAAAGTTCAGTATACATACAAAACCTGTAGCAAATAGTTCCAATTTGACAAATGTCCAGAAAAAACAAAACCTAAAGATCTGTTCATTCCATTTTTACCCAATGGCCAGATACTGGAAAAGAGATCCAGTCGAAACATAGTACATACAATAAAAGATTTTAAAAATTGAAGTCACTGAAACTTATATGAAGAAGCACAGAGATACCATCAATAGATAATGGAATGCCATAAAAACAGCGGAGACCCAGGCTCAAAAGAAAGCACATGAATGGAGGCCAGCAGCCCAAAACATCAAGTCAGTTCGAGAGTTCCGAAACCAGGAGCAGAATGGAGTCCAGGGGATCCCTGGATTCTTGAAAGATTCGGGCATTCCTCCATTTCCATAAGAACCAGACGACCATGACAAACAAGGTACGCCAGGATGAACATTGTTCGCTCCACCATTTGAACCCTTCCTGTACAGTAGAAAAAACCCGGTAAGGAAAACCAAAAGACAAGGACAATGCATACCAGATGTGAAGAGTTTTGGCACATAGGAAAAACATGTGAGCATTTGTCTCGGATTCGGAGTGACACATAGAACATCTGCCCGGACCAAGCCATCCTTTCCTTTGGAGGACCTCCCAAGTGAGATTCCTGTTTGAGAAGACCAGCCAAGAAAATAATATCATTTTTAGTGGGCATGCCACCTTCCATAGTCTAAGAGGGTAGATCGGATCAGCGCTTGTTGGATGGCAGACAGTCATTGCAGCATATATAGCCTTGACCCGAATAGGCAGAGATGAATCCGGAAGGGATCATGCCAGATCATCCTTATTACCAGAGCGGAGAACCCCTTTGTTGGAAAGGTTCTGAATCACTGAAGTCCAAACAGGTCTCATGGTGATAGGCAATGATAAATCCTCCCCTTCCATCCATACAGGAGATGAAGATGACCATGATTTAATCAACTTATCCCATGTGAATATACCTTTTGAATGGAGATGGGAAATCAGTCTGCGGGGGAGAAGAGACTCCAAACCATTAACAATTGGATCAATACCAATGATGATACATGAGCCCGAAAAAAACCTCCATCGTAAATTTTCCATGAAGAAAGGCTGTATTTTCTGGAAGCTGAGCCATATAGCTGATCCTCTTTTGATACCTAATGAGTTCCTTCTATACCAATAAACCATGCTTCGTCCTTTTAAATATTTTTTATGTATGACATTACTCCATGGGCTAGTCCCATAAATGCCCCGATGAAGAGCTTTGCAAAGAAGGGCTTTTCCAAAGATTCTCATGTTAATAAGACCCCATCCTCCTGCCTTCTTCATCTTTGAGATAGTTGCCATCTTAACTAGATGTATTTTGGACTGGTAATATCTTCCTCCCCATAAAAAATTTGCCGCTAAAGAACATATTTTATTTATAACAGGTGCCGGGAGAAGATAAAGGTGAGCCCAATAAACCGCTAATTGAGATAATACAGCTTGCACCAAGATAAGTCTGCCCGCCAAAGATAAAAATCTCGACTCCCATCCTGATATTTTTTTGTAGAAGCGGTCAATTAATACATTAAAACTTTTAACAAAATTATATATAAATATTAATATTAATATACATTTTTTTTTTAACAAATTTATATATAATTAATAATATTTATTTTTTAGTTATAGAATAATTATTATTTTATTTATAAACCAATATAGATTTATCTTAAATACAGATTTAACATGACTTTAGAGAAATCTAATTTTTTCACTTGCAATATTTTGATGTTTTATATAGCTATTTAATTTTTTTGTCTTTGAGATTTTAAAAAAAATCTGTTTTCAATGATATAAACAAAATTTCAATCTCAATCACTGACCAACAAAGTTACACATCATACTGGACTGTAAAATTAACCTCTCCACTCAACTAATCACAAATTTACATTCATACACTTATACAAAACCAATTATATATATAGATAATAATATTGATACTTTCATTATACTCCAATTAGTAATCTACATCTCTACATTATACTCCAATTAGTAATCTACATCCGTAAAGAAAAACTTAAAAATTAAAACTAAAAAATGGCAAAGGTTTTGTCAATTTTTTTTAATATCATTCTTTAGTTTAAATGGTTTGATAACATTGTTTTATGATATAAGAAAAGATTACAAAATTATAATCTCTGTTGGTTTAATTTCATTTTTATAAAAGTATAATATTTCAAAAGAAACTTAAAATATTGAATCATCCTGAATTGAATTTAATCTTAATTTCACGAATAAAACAAAATTAGCATCTCCAATACTTCATAAAGTTGACATCTATATTACTTCAAAGGTAGGTTTTTAAAGGTTAGATTACCATTGAAAAAGGAAGCATAAGGTCCTATGTGGTTCATCCATATTAGATGTGGATGAACCACATCTAATATGGATGAACCACATTAGTTGGTTCGAAATGTCGACCAAATCCTAATAATGTGATTAATCCGAAAGGTACTCTCATTTATTTATAAATATTAATTTTAATATTAATTATTAATATTAATATTAATTGATATGAATACAAATATTAATATTACTTTTAATATTATTAATATTTACAAGTATTAATTTTAACGTTAATTATTAATATTAATAACATTAAATAATATTATCATGGTCAACCATGGTCCAATGTTGCATTGTGACAAATATTGTCTCTATATGAAAATCAACCATGGTCCTACGTCGCATTGTGATAAATATTGTCTCAATATGAAAATAAATCATGGCCAACCATGGTCTAACATCGCATTGTGACAAAGATTACGGAAATATGAAAATCAACCATGGTCAACGATGGACAACCATGTTTATTTTAGGGTTTATAATATTTATTCAAACGTCGCATTGTCACATAGATTGTATATAAAAATCCATCATAGTCAATTACGCTCAACCATGGTCAATATGAAAATCAACCATCGTCAATCATGGTTAGCCATGGTCCAACATCACATTGTGACAAGGATCATTTCACCATGAAAATAAATAATAATCCCTTGGATTTATTATTCCTTTGGGTTTATTATATCAATCTCTTGGGTTTATTATCCCCTTAGGTTTATATTATTAGTCCCTTTTGTTTAATAGTATTTCCTTTGGTTCATAATCCCTTGGGGTTTTAGTATTAATCCCTTGGGTTTATAATATCAATTGCTTGGGTTTATTATTCTTGAATCAAACATGGTTTATATGATGTCAACCATGGTCCAACATGGAATTGTGATAAGGATTGTCTCAATATGAACATCAATGATGGTCGATCATGTTTATTTCAATGTTTATAATATTTGTCTTAGGCTTTATATACGTTGGGTTTATAATATTAGTCCCTTGGGTTTAATATTATTCCCTTGGATTCATAATCCCTTGGGCTTTTAGTATTAATATTTTGGGTTTATTATTAACTTGGGTTTATAATATCAATCATGGTAATCTTTATTAGTCTCTTGTATTTGTAATATCAACCCCTTGCACTTCTTGATCCCTTAGGTTTTTAATATTTATCCGTTGGGTTCACTAATTCCTTGGGTTTATAATATTAAACCATTGGGTTTATTAGTTCCTTGGGTTTATAATATTAATCCCACGGGTTTAATATTATTCCCTTCGGTTCATAATCCCTTGGGGTTTTATTATTAATCCCTTCGTTTTATTATTGCTTTGCGTTTAAAATATCAATCATGGTCAACCATTGTCAATCATAGCAAACCTTGGTCAACCATGCTTGAATGTCGAATTGTGACAACGATTGTCTCACCATCAAAATAAACCATGTTTATTTTAGTGTTTATATTTAGGTTTAACAATGTTGGGTTTATAATATTAGTCCAATGGGTTTAATATTATTTCAGTGGGTTCATAATCCCTTGAGGTTTTAGTATTGATCCCTTAGTTTTATTATTCCTTTAGGTTTATAATATCAATCCCTTGGGTTTATTATTCCCTTAGGTTTATAATATTAGTCCCTTGGGTTTAATATTATTCCCTTGGGTTCACAATCCCTTGGGGTTTTAGTATTAATCCCTTGGATTTATTATTCATTTGGGTTTATAATATCAATCCCTTGGGTTTGTTATTCCCTTAAGTTTATATTATAAATCATAGTCAACCATGGTTGAATGTTGCATTGTGACAAGGATTGTCTCACCATCAAACTAAATCATGTTTAATTTAGTGTTTGTAGTATTTATATTTGGGTATACCAATGTTGGGTTTATAATATTAGTCCAATGGTTGAATGTTGCATTTTGACAAAGACTGTCTCACCATGAAAATAAACCATGTTTATTTTAGTGTTTGTAATATTTATATTTGGGTTTACCATATTAGTCCAATGGTTGGATGTCCCATTTTGACAAATATTGTCTCACCATGAAAATAAAAGATGTTTATTTTGGTCTTTGTAATATTTACATTTGGGTTTACGAATGTTGGGTCTATAATATTAGTCCCTTGGGTTTAATATTATGTCCTTGGGGTTTTAGTATTACTTCCTTGGGTTTTAATATCAATCCCTTGGGTTTATTATTCCCTTAGGTTTATAATATCAATCATGGTCAACCATGGTCAACCGTGGTTGAATGTCACATTGTGACAAGGATTGTCTCACCATGAAAATAAATCATGTTTATTTTAGTCTTTGTAATATTTATATTTGGGTTTACGAATGTTGGGTTTATAATATTAGTCCCTTGGGTTTAATATTATTCCCTTGGGTTTAATATTATTCCCTTCGGTTCATAATCCCTTGGGGTTTTAGTATTAATCCCTTCATTTTATTATTGCTTTGTGTTTAGAATATCAATCATGGTCAACCATTGTCAATCATAGCAAACCATGGTCAACCATGTTTGCATGTCGCATTGTGACAACGATTGTCTCACCATCAAAATAAATCATGTTTGTTTGTAGTGTTTATATTTGGGTTTAACAATGTTGGGTTTATAATATTAGTCCCAAGGGTTTAATATTATTTCCTTGGGTTCATAATCCCTTGGGGTTTTAGTATTGATCCCTTAATTTTATTCTTCTTTTAGGTTTATAATATCAATACCTTGGGTTTATTATTCCCTTAGGTTTATAATATTAGTCCCTTAGATTTAATATTATTCCCCTTGGGTTCACAATCCCTTGGGGTTTTAGTATTAATCCCTTGGATTATTATTCATTTGGGTTTATAATATCAATCCCTTGGGTTTATTATTCTCTTAGGTTTATATTATCAATCATGGTCAACCATGGTTGAATGTCACATTGTGACAAGGATTGTCTCACCATCAAAATAAATCATGTTTAATTTAGTGTTTGTAGTATTTATATTTGGGTATACCAATGTTGGGTTTATAATATTAGTCCAATGGTTGAATGTCACATTTTGACAAAGATTGTCTCACCATGAAAATAAACCATGTTTATTTTAGTGTTTGTAATATTTATATTTGGGTTTACCACATTAGTCCAATGGTTGGATGTCCCATTTGACAAATATTGTCTCACCATGAAAATAAATCATTTTTATTTTGGTCTTTGTAATATTTACATTTGGGTTTACGAATGCTGGGTCTATAATATTAGTCCCTTGGGTTTAATATTATTCCCTTGGGTTCATAGTCCCTTGGGGTTTTAGTATTACTCCCTTGGGTTTATTATTCATTTGGGTTTTAATATCAATCCCTTGGGTTTATTATTCCCTTAGGTTTATAATATCAATCATGGTCAACCATGGTTGAATGTCACATTGTGACAAGGATTGTCTCACTATGAAAACAAATCATGTTTATTTTAGTCTTTGTAATATTTATATTTGGGTTTACGAATGTTGAGTTTATAATATTAGTCCCTTGGATTTAATATTATTGCCTTGGGTCCATAATCCCTTGGGTTTTAGTATTAATCCCTTGGGTTTATTATTCATTTGGGTTTATAATACCAATCCCTTGGGTTTATTATTCCCTTATGTTTATAATATCAATCATGCTGAACCATTGTCAATCATAGTCAAACATGGTCAACCATGGGTTTATTATTAACTTGGGTTTATAATATCAATCATGGTCATCTTTATTAATCTCTTGTATTTGTAATATCAATCCCTTGCACTTCTTGATCCCTTAAGTTTTTAACAGGGAAAATTTTAAGAACCACCCTAAATTTATATGTATAATAAATGGGCTAATCCCCATGATACATAGAAAAAATGGGAGGCGATTTTATCAATAATGTAATATGTATATATAATTTTTTTGGCGAATCTCTCACTAGATTATATTATCTTGTACAATGATGGAGAATCTTTCACTGAATTATAAAATCTTGTAAGATCTTGGCAAATCTTTTACTGAATAATAAAACATTGTGAAGTCTTGGTGAATGTTTTGTTAAAGTATGAAACCATATATGATAATAAGAAAAAATATTCATTAAACTGTAATAATATACTAACATACATGTTTGGAAAAAAGAAACATAATTTTCTCTTCCTACAAACAATGTTCCAAGTTTCAGTGGCCATGTTTGTCAAGGTTCTTACAATACACTCTTTCATATCCTTCTATTAGTTTTGATAATATTCCACAACAAAGTTCTTGTAGGTGTTGATATTGACAACAAGTTCTGTCAAGGTAGGAGAGATTAATCTTTCCTCTACAACTTTTGTCAAGCTACCACTTTTTTCAAGTTATCAAATTTCTTTCTTATTCCATAGACTCCAACTACGTGATAAAAAAAAACACATCAAGTTTTTTTACCCCAACACGCCAACAAGTGGCAAGCCCCAACTATATTATCTAAGAAAGTATTAGGTATCCCAAAGGCTTGAAGGGGATCTAATTGAAAGAAGTGACCATTGTGAGAATCCTTCCAATCAATATATGAATATGTAAATGTAGATTTATTATTATTTTAATTGGAAATCTTCAATTAAATAATAAAATTTAATTACGTCTCTCCCAATCTAAATTTCTTATTAGCATAATTCACTACCCTCATAGGTCTCGCATTTGTTAACAGCATCGTAACATGTAGATTAATTTCCTTTTTGGTGAACAAACTCCACCTTTTAGGAAAATATGGTGCAATGGCTCCAACCCCTACAGATCATTAGGACAAACTAAGAATAGCACAGAAGATGAAAGGTTGTACAAACTAGCTTATTTTTCAAACAACTAATCCAACATCGGTACCTAAACTTTTTCATGAAGATATCATATTAAGAATGTTTGAAAAATTGTGAGAAATCTCTGCGAGGGTGATGCGGAAAGTGTGATAAGGTTTCATTGTTTTGAATTCTTTTTGTTAAATCAGAAAAAAGTTAAAAACCAATATTAATAGAGATATTGGTATATTTTACTAAATTTTGTGAAGTGACTAAATGTAGCTTTAACCATTCACATTGAGATATTTTTACAATATAATTTCCTAAGTCCATTTAATATCTTCATTATCATAAAAACCAACCTTTATCCATCTTAACTCCACATCTACGACTCTTAGGGGGATGAAATCTATTTATCCCTCTGAGCACTTGGTAGACCCATAATATAATAATCATAATAAAATAAAATAATATAATAGTAATTATTATTATTATAGCTATTATATTATTATTATTATTATAATATTATTATCTTATTAATAATTATATTTATATATTATAATAATATAATATTATTATTTGATATTATTATTATTATTTTTATAATTTTATATTAATATAGCAAAGATTAGAACAAATTCTCATGAGCTCCATAGTGAAACAGGTCGTTGGGCAGTTCCTAAAACACCATGGACGGAAAGGATCTGCCATATTTGTGAGAATAGGAGCATCGAGGATGAAAACCACTTCCTCTTAGAGTGCCCTGCTTACAACCACATTAGATCTCAATTTCACAATCTTTGTTACAATACTGACCTTCCTAGCCTTTTACAATGCAAAAATTATAGTGAACTTGGGAGGCTTCTCTCCAAGCTTTTTGAGCATAGGAATAAAATCTTAAATCAAAATAAATAATTTGTCTTTTTAGGTCCGATAGATCATTATTTGGTCTCAGCGGACGTTAACCATCATCATCATCATCATCATCATCGTTTTTTTTTTTTTAACTGAAACGGTTGTTTATTTTATTGATATGTTAGAAACAGAAAGGGACTTTGCCGAGGCAGCCCTGCTTACATGGTTGAAAACCTACTTTTGCTTCCTTTGGAAAGGAGCAGTTCACAAATGATGATAAAGAATTTCCCCGTTTACATTTAAGATTCCTTTGTTGAGAGTGCTGCCCAAGTTCGCCATACGATCTGCTTCCTTGTTGGAATTTCTGAGTATATGATAAAATTTGCATGAGTCAAAACTCTGTAGAACCGTCTTCAATCTATCCAATATTTTGTTGAGCCCAACATTGTTGAAGTATTCCTCTCTGATTAGTTTTTTGATTAAAATTTCTGAGTCTCCGAAGACTTGAATATCTTTAGTGCTTTTCTCTCTTGCAATGTGGCAGGCCTTTAGCAGCCCCAGAATCTCCGCTTGGTTGTTTGTTTTCTCTCCGAGACCCCATGCAAAAGAAACAGAGGAGAGCCCTTCCGCAAAGTAGATGACCCCGCCAGCACCTGCTGCTCCAGGATTCCCTTTGGACGCTCCATCAAAGAAAATGGTAGTTACATTTTGCGCCCTCCACCAGCTTTGAAAGATGTCATCAGTCTCTCTTTTTCTCCATTCCAGGTTTGCTTTCAGGGGTGAGGTTCTATACTTTCGGGACAGCGGATCTATAGCAAGCCACCTTTTTTCTTCTGGCCTGAGCAGGGGGTCTTCTTTGATATATTGCTGCTGAGCCGCTTCCAACAGAAGGGCCTTAGCTTTTGCTGCAACCTGATGCGGGGAATACTGCGTTTCTTTGAAAATCTGCTGATTTCTGGTTAACCACAGTTGCCAGCAAACAAATTTTGGCAACGCTATCCAAATCCTGCGCCAAAAGGACTTGGGGAGGATGCCTTTGGGGTAGCTAGCACACCAAGTCGCAAACAGCTCAGAGACAGAGATTTGCTGAGGGAGAGAGATCTGGAATTCATCGAGAAGAAGTCCCCACACCTTCTTGGCAAAGGCGCAGTCAAGAAACAAGTGCTGGGCAGTTTCTAACTGACATCTACAAAGAGCGCATCTATGAGGCCCTTCAAACTTTCTTTTTGCCAGAATCATCATCATCATTATTATTACAAATATATTTTATTATTATAATAATAATACAATATAATTGTTATTATTATTTTTATAATTTTATATTATTATTATAATAATATAATAATAATTACATTATTTTATTTCTGGAATAATATAATGATAATCTAATTAATTAATATTAATAATATTATTATGAGTTTATATTATTATTATAATATTAATATAATATCATACAATAATATATAAATAATATGGTTGTTAATATTTATATAGTTATTAATAATCAGTTGGCCTATCGACGTATATCAACCACATTGGAAAATGTGGTTGATAAATATGCTTGATATACAATAACTGGACAACTTTATCATTTTATAAAGTTTATTGCCTTACATTGTCTATGTTTATAGTGTTAACGAGACCTAAAAAAGAAAAAAAATGGAAAGATGACCTAACAAATTAACATTGTCTTTTTATTATTATTATTTGACATTCTATGTTTGTCATGGAAAAAGGTAGTGTTATAAATTATTATAGTTTTTATATGTGTTTATTATAGAGATAAAAACACAAAGATAACATGTTTTTTTAAGTAATACAATTGTAGTTAATTTATATTTAATTACAATAAAAATATAAAAATGCCATTTCTTTTACTTTTACTGGTTGGGAGGAAAGATTAGGATCTTCTCCACTTAGATTTAATTCCCACAAATAATATGATAAACTTGGATATAATGAACTAGAACATATGTAATATAATAACAATAACAATATAAATATATGGCAAGGGCTATTTAATTGGTCATCACCATATTATGTAAACCATATGATTCAAAGTTCAAATCCCCTAGATCAAACCATCAAATAAACAAATAAAAATATTCATTTTAATAATAATAATAATAATATATATATAATATATATATATATATATATATATATATATATATATTAAATTAAAATTTTTAAAATTTAATCAAATTATAAAATCATTCCCTCTTCATAGTTAAGATGCATCAAGTGGAATAATTAATACTTTTATTTATTTATTTTTGATCTTTGAACATATCCCATGATGAAATGATGAGATATGTTCCAAAACCTCTTCAACTATCTAAACAATTATTATGTTTAATTTATTATCTTTTTAAAATATATCATTTACCAACAAGATTTATAACTTATTGGTGTAACCAATATGGATGATATAGGAAAGTCATATTTGAACTTTATTTTAGGAATAAGGGAGAGATCCATGTTTTTAAATTATGTTTGAAAGTTTTTGTTTTAGTATAATTTGTTATCTTTTATGTTATAGATAGAAAATTAGAACTGAGATGACATCCTAATTCAATTTGTTTTCTTTCATTGTATAATTAATGCATTATATTTTTAATAGTTTTATAATATTTTTTACTTAAAATATTCATTGATGCAAATTATTTGAAATGAAAATAATATTATTACGTGAATAACCAAATGCTCACTTAATGAATATAATTATATATAGAAACAAAAAAATTTGCTTGTATAATGAATTTGTCAAGTTGCTTAGCATATATGTTAATGTGAAAACATGTTTGAATATTTTGCATTTCGATGAAGTGTTTTCTTCTCTTTCACTGTTGATCTATTGCAAAAATTCAAAATCTGGTTTCCCTGCCTATTCATATTATGCATTAAAAGGCACACTATTTCCCTCTATTGTATATAGTGTCTCTTAAAATTCTTTCTTCAAACGTTAAGCGAGCATATTGATTCAAGAGGTTTTAAATAAAGTGACAACACATGTCTTCATGTCAAACAAGGGCTTTTATGACAACATAAAGGAAACTCACGAAATAGAACCACTGATTTTTTTATATGTAAACATTTTGATATCAAACAAAGGATTTTATGAAATTAGGAAAAAAATCACAAAGTAAAACTCATAAATTTATATATTGAAAAGAGTCTAAACAATATTACAAAGAGAAGTTCATGTGAAAGAACAAAAAATTGTAGAGCAAACTTCAAAGCATCCTTTAAAAACCTTGAGGCACCAAATTTAAGGTCAAAATATTTAAGGAAGGGAAGGTTTAAAAGGATTTGGAGATCAAACACCCTTAAGGTGCTTGATTTCCAATGAGACACATAAATCCTAGGAATGTCCTCTAAACCTCAGAGCTGCTAACAAGTGAACAATAGCACAAGAAGAATCACATGGAGAGGAAAGTGAGTGTGAAACAGGAAAAACATTAATGTTGCAAAGAAATTTAGTAATGAAGTGCCAAAAAAGGAATAAAATGTGAGGCCTAAGAGGCATGGACATAGAGGATTTGGAAATCATCTGGTATGAACTTAAATTGTCTAGAAACTCTATTTCACTTGTATTCCTCTAATTGGTCCTTATAAAACCTCTTGGTTAAAAAAAGATCAAAGTATGTTAGTAGACAACTCAAGTTGGGTTGCTTTAATAATGGGCCATACAAGAATTGGGTATTTTGTGATGTAATACATAGTGGATGTTGGTCACCTTTTGTTGGGGAGACCTGGAAATATTATAGGAATGTCATTCAACATGTTTTGGAAAATACACATAAAGTGTAGCATGAGTCCAGACAAGAATTTTGTTATTTGTTATAATCTATGTCCTACAAATGGGAAGAGGTTAAATGAGGAAATTCCACTAGAGGTTCAAGGTTTTCTCAATGAATTCATCAAATTGATTTGATCCTTAATGCACGGATATTTCATTTAATAAATTATTTGGAAATATTTTTAATATTTCTACATATTAAATGTTTGTTCAAAATGACCATTTTTTTTTTTTGACTACAATATTTCCGAGTTGTCTTTAGTGCGACTTTTTGGAAGCTTTTCCGGTGGGTTTTTCGGTCTAATTTCTCTAAAATCCAGCAAGAATTTATTGAAATCACAAGGTTGATGGGTAAACCTGCACAATCGAAGTTCCCTAGGGGTTTTCTAGGGTGCTGAATCTAGTATATAATGAAAAAATCAATTTAAATAACATAAATCAAGATTTCACTTCAATTTTTTTGCCGAATTCCAGCACCGGAAAGTCCAAAAAGTCGCACTAAAGACAACTCCCAATATTTCATTTTGTAATTAATGTTTCACAACATAATCCCCAAATTCAAAAGGCAAAGCATATGGCATACATGTCTACAAATGTGTTTCTCATACAACGTTTCCACTTTAACAAACCTATCGACTTCTCTTTGCACCTTTTGAGGCAATTGCTAGTTAATATGCAAATATGTAAGTAGAAATATTATTCGTAGATTTTATGTATTAGTTTTGTTGATTACTTTGCATATATTGGTTTAGCGGAGCTTAATTTCCCCTAACAAATCCTAATTAGGAAAAAAAGTCAAATAGCTATAGAGCATCCAATAAGCATTGCATAAGCCTTGCATCTAGATCTTAATATGATGTTGTTAGCCACCTTTGTGACCTACTCATTAGACCTAATGTAGAGTGAATGGGACCATTAGTCAATGCAAGAGATAATTATACATACATTCTCATTGACATGGCATGCCATGAGATATGGACTACTTGTTTAGCATATTCTCAAGGTAGATGACCTTGGAGAGTGTGATTGTAAGGGTGGTTGTAACGTACACAATTGTAAACCTCCCTCCCACCCCCTTTGGCTTCCTAATATGGGAGGTGTTACTTTTAATTAACCCAACCTCCAAGGTCTCATTATGGAAATGGGGTTACAAAATTTCTTCTTTCTCCAAAGTTAGCATAATTAACTTTGGACAACACCATCACATTTAGCTCATGAGAGCTTTTCGACCATATAATTTTTTTTTGTAAGCTGGGGTGGGACTCTCCGATTTACATGTCCATTATGTACCCCTCTACGGGGGAAGGGTAGCCCAGGATTTGAACCCAAGACTTCCGGTTCGGTGAGACTTCATTTCCACGGCCCTTGCCGCTTGAGCTACCCCATGTGGACTTTTCGACCATATAAATTTTACCTCAATTTAACTACGAGATTAAAATTTATGTGTTCTGAAAGATTAGCCATTTAATCCCTACCACGTGGCACCCACACAAGACCCATGTTATGTTGCCACATCAAACATGTAGAAATTTCCCACTGTAGATCAACAAATTATGCAATATACTAAAGCAAAATACAAGATCTACTTCTACAACAACCTTTGCGGAAGCTTAATCGAATATGAGCAAGATCAAATAGAACACATATAACAAAGAAGAAGAAATCATACACATGAAACATAGAAGAATAACCCGGGGAAAGCCTCAGCCTAAAACCCCCAATCTCTATATTATCATACAAGTGGAAATATGTTTGAGTTACAAAAAGAATCAGCTCACAAGCTATCCTGCTCTCTTTGCAATCAAACAATGCTACTCATAGACAGTTAAAGACTTCTCCAAACCTTCTCCTTTGCCCTCCAAGCCTCCTATTTCCTTGTGCAATTTTCCTTGGGGTCGAGTACTGCCACCTGTGTGAATTGGCCTCTTCACACACTCACTAACCTCTGATCTAACTACGCAATCCTGAAGGAGATAATTCGTTCTACATGGATGAGTTTCCTATATAGGAAAAATCCTCCAACCGATAGTACACTGTCCCTTCCTTTGATCTCAACTGGGTCTTTGACTAAATTGACATGCATGAGTTATTTATGAGAGAATATTCAGTTATATGGAGAGCAACAATTACATGCATGCAAGCATTAACTAATTGAACTCACAATTAATTCAACAAACTGTTTGAACTAATCTAACTGGACTTGACTCAGTTAACTGAGCCAACTAATTACAACTCAATATTACAACTCATCCTTATCTCTTTAACTGATGGATAAATTCCTCAATCAATGGAGAAACTGTTGCATGTCCCCAAATAGACTTCATGTTTGATTTTCTATAACTAATTAACTCAAGATGAATTAATTAATTATTTTACAAACATCTGCTAAGATCAAATTCGAATTTTACTTCTCAATTTTAGTTTAGGGACTAACTAAAATTGGAATCCATCTCGAAATGCTATTTATAGCAATTCCATTTTTCATTCCTTGTTGCTATGTCCAACACTAGTACCCGAAATGCTATTTATAGTAGTGTTATTTTTAGCGCTTCTATTTTTATCATTTCTTGTTGCTATTTTCAACACTCCCTCTCAACAAGAAAGGCATTCAACTTGAACCCGATCCTGAACCTTTGGAATGTTCTGCATGCAACAATTCTCCCAAGTGTTATCGCTCCAGCAACTCTAGAAACAAAAAATCTCCCAACTGACCTCTCTGTTGGGCTTGAAACATCCTCTGATGCTGAAGATTTCTCTGTCACTGACAAATGATCCCTCTGTGACCTCTGAGCTACTACAACACTCCATGCATCTCGCACCATTGTACACCTCTCTGTGCCATCCTGCACTGGTGCAACACTCCTATGCCTCTCGCATTGTTGCAGCCTGCTAGCTTTGCACTGTCTTGGGATTCCAACACTGTAGCTCTCTCTGCCGCTCCATACGCATCTACCTCTACCCACTCAGCCAGTCCTGCTACTCCTCATCGAGGCTCTCGTAGCAAGGTCTAATCAAAGAGGTTGGGTACCTCAATGATCCTGCCCCTATTCCAGCCTTCTTGGGACTGCCACTCCACATCGCCCCACCTCCTACTTGGAGGTATGGATGCATGTGATCCCTCTACCCACTTGGCTTGAAATTTCCCCCTACTGGAGGTCTCTGCATGAGTGGCTACCTCCACTCCTTATACTCTCGGCTTCTCCAGTTGTGGCTGCTCCACAACCTCCTGAAGCTGCTTCACCAATTATGGCTCCTTCACAATTGTCTGAGACTTCTTCTGGCGTTGCATGTTGAAAGGTAATGTACTCTCCCTCTCAACCACCAAGTCTCCAACAGTTGCCTTGCTCTTCAAGGCTTTGCATGCATCTTGAACCTCAAGAGCATACAGGTTCTTGACTCGTGAACTGATCTGCTTCACCTGTCTCGTGGTGACGTGTCTAAGGAAAACCTTTCCCTTATGAAGACTACATCATAGTCTTTGTCTTCCAGCATTGCAATAGATACCAAGTTTTCTTCAGCCCTGGCACATACTTCACATCTATCAAGGTAATGCGAGCTCCATGGTCCCTCTGAAAAACAAATGTGCCTACTCCTGAGACACTATACTTTTCATCATTACCCATTGCTATGAGTATCTGGAGATCTTTCTCCTCCAAGGTATTGAACAAACTCTTATCGCCGGTCATGTGGAATGAAGCTCCACTGTCAAGAAACCAACCACATCCCACCATGGATGAAACCATGCATATGAATAATGTGAAATCCAACTCGAACTGTGAGGCCAATGCCTCACCTTCAGATCCTTCCTTGGATCCCATCTTGGATTTCTTCACTGGACAATTTGTAGCAAAATGGCCCACTTCATGACAATGAAAGCATCACACTTTCGATTTGTCAAACTTCTTCCCACCATGGGAAGAACTCAATTTGGGATGAGAATCTTTCTCCTTCCCTTTCTTTTCCTTACTCGCTAAGGCGTAGTTTTCTTCATCCTCCTTGGATGAAGAACCATCTCTGGTGCTTCTTCTTATCTCCTCCTGCATCAGATCCAACCAAAGTCGTTCCCAATTTGGCAGTTTCTATCTTCCATTTACTGAGTCTTGGTAGCTATGCCAACTCTTCGGAAGACCGAGGAGTGCAAGACTCACCATGTCATCATCGACTATCGTGATCCCTACACTTCCAAGCTCATCCCTGCAAGTGGTGAGCTTGTTCAGATACATAAAGATCGTATTGCCCTTTTCACACTTGATTTTCCGAAGCTTGTCTTTCAGTGCTAGCTTCCTCTGATTGTTGTTGTTCTGATATAGATCTTTCAATGTTTTCCACATCGAAAATGGTGTCTCCTTCCCATGGAGGCTCGAGACAATGTGGTCTCGAAATCCCTCCACGAGGATTCTCCTTGCTCTAGCCACACATTTCTTCCATTCCGCCAATTCTGTAGCATCAGTCAGCTTGGCGACTTCTTGATCAATGAAGTCCTTTAGACCATTATCCTCTAATACTACTTCCATGCAATCCTTCCAGGCTATATAATTCGAGTTGCCATCAAGGGCATACTCGAGTTTGAAACCGTTGAACGCCATTGGTGAAATTGAGATGTGATAAGAACTCGATTTCTATAATCAGGAACTTGAAACTTCGAACTTCTCCCTTCTTTGTATACTATTCTTTGCTTTGATCACATTTTCTCCGATACCATGTAGAAATTTCTCACTGTAGATCAACAGATTATGCAATATACTAAAGCAAAGTACAAGATCTACTTCTACAACAACCTTTGCGGAAGCTTAATCGAATATGAGCAAGATCAAGTAGAACACATATAACAGAGAAGAAGAAATCGTACACATGAAACAAAGAATAATAACTTGGGGAAAAACTCAACCTAAAACCCCCAATCTCTGTATTATCATATAAGTGGAAATATGTTTGAGTTACAAAAAGAATCAGCTCACAAGCTATCCTGCTCTCTTTGCAATTAAACAATGCTGCTCATAGACAATCAAAGGCTTCTCCAAACCTTCTCCTCTACCCTCCAAGCCTCCTATTTCCTTGTGCAGTTTTCCTTGGGGTCCAGTGTTGCCACCTGTGTGAATTGGCCTCTTCACACACTCACTAACCTCTGATCTAACTGCGCAATCTTGAAGGAGATAATTCCTTATGCATGGATGAGTTTCCTACATAGGAAAAATCCTCCAACTGATAGTACACTGTCCCTTCCTTTGATCTCAATTGGGTCTCTGATTGAACTGACATGCATGAGTTATTTATGAGAGAATATTCAGTTATATGGAGAGCAGTAGTTACATGCATGCAAGAATTAACTAACTGAACTCACAATTAATTCAACAAGCTGTTTCAACTAATCTAACTAGACTTGACTCAGTTAAATGAGCCAACTAATTACAACTCAATATTACAACTCATCCTTATCTCTTTAATTGATGGATAAATTCCTCAATCAATGGAGAAACTGTTGCATGTCCCCACATAGATTTCATGTTTGATTTTCTACAACTAATTAACTCAAGATGAATTAACTAATTATTTTAAAAATAACTGCTAAGATCAAATTCGAATTTTACTTCTCAATTTTAGTTCAGGGATTAACTAAAATTGGAATCCATCCCGAAATGCTATTTATAGCAATGCTATTTTTAGCACTTCCATTTTTCATTCCTTGTTTCTATGTCCAACACTGGTACCTGAACTGCTATTTATAGTAGTGCTATTTTTAGCACTTCTATTTTTAGCATTTCTTGTTGCTATTTTCAACAAAACACAACTCCCACACGGCGCTTACGTAGCTTATGGATGCATCCGTGGCGTTTGACGCATCAACTTTACTTCCGGGCCATGCTAGGCTCGTTTTATTCGTGCAAATAATAATTTTACTTTATACTTAGCCACCGGGGATATCTAGGTGCGCAAGTAGTTTGTGCTCGCCAAACCTCTCGGACCCTAGATCCCTAAATATGGTTGGCTCACTGTCATTCCATAACACTTATCTAACCTGGCCCACATTTAATTCTTTCACGAAACATGTGAACACGAAAATCCCAGATGTTTGAATTCTTGGATATATCCGCTAGAAATATAGCACATCTGGCTCCATGCCTTGAGCACCTTGACAGGCCCCACCATATATTTTGAATGAAATCCAACTTGTGATAATGTCCATAAGTTATACGAGTTTATTTTAAATCTGACACCTTCGCAAATATGCACAAGGGAAATCGGCCCAGATGTTTATAATGTTGATTTTTGTAGCTATTTTTGGTCTTCATAATGTATATCTGAGTAATTTATGTGTTTTTAAGCATGTTCTTCATGATAGAACAAAATAAAAATATTATTGAGTCATGTCCCTTTTGGACTTTCAAAAGAAAAATATTTGAATTTGTCAAAAGACAAATTTTTTGGATGTTACGCAACCAACTCACAAAATAGAAGAAAAGATGGATCAATGACTTAGAAATTAGCCTCTTCGAGGAGGAAACCTCCTTTACATTACATAAATGAACAATTCTTGTACAATACAAATGATTATACCTCCTTGCTATATATAGGAGTCTAAGGGGTCACAATATAATTAGAGCCTACATAACAATAATGATGTAAGGACACAAAAATAACAACAGTGGGATCTTATGGGGCATAACAATAACGATATGGGGGCTACATGGAAAAAATAATAACAATAGGGGGCTACACTAACAATAACAATAAAGGGGCTACACTAGTATTATAGGGAACTAACATGCCCCTCTCCTTGAAAAAAGTGTTGTCCTCAACAGTTGAGTAGTTCTTGATGCTTATGTATAAAATTCCCACGTGGAACCTTCAACAGGTAAGTTCTTCCACTTAATGAGATACTCTGAAATTGATCGATTTCGTAGGTGTCGGGTTCTTGTTTCCGTGACTGCTTCAGGCTCCAATATGATTTTTCCTTCTTCGTCAAGTTCTGGCAATATTGTTTGAACTGGGAGCTTGTCACTGATAACCTTCTTTAAGCATGAAACATGGAAAATTGGGTGTACTCAAGAAGATGTAGACAACTCCAATTTGTATGCCATAGTACCAATGTTTTGCAACACCTTGTAAGGACCATAGTACTTGGGTGATAATTTATTATCCTTCTTGACTTTCTTGAGGGGCATTTGTTTGAATGGTTGTAGCAGTAAAAATACCTAGTCGCCTAAATCAAAACTTCTTTCACTGCGATATTGATCAGCCTGTTATTTCATTCAATTCTGTGCCAAAGTGAGGTTATCCTTTAAGAGTTGCAGAACTTGTTGTTGATGTCGATGTGATCTTCCATTGCTTGAACCTTAAAATTTTCCCTTAAAGATGATGTGATGGATGGTGAATGATTTCCATAAAGTGCCATACATGGGATCATTTTTGTTGCAGTATGGAAGGAAGTGTTATACCACCATTCAACCAAATCTAACCACTTGACCCATTGTGTTTGTTTATTAGATACAAAGCAACAAAGATATCCTTCCAAACATTTATTCACTATCTCAGTTTTCCCATTAGATTGAAGATGATAAGATGAGCTAACTGAGTACCCAAACAAGAAAATAATTATGTACAAAAATTTCTAGTGAAAATGGGATCTCTATTGCTTACAATAATCTATGGGTTTCCATGTAGCTTTTGAATTATTTCCATAAATGCAGCAACAACTGTACTGACTCTAAATGGATGAGATAATGAACAAAAGTGTGCGTACTTGGTTAGTCTATCAACTACCACCATGATGACACTCTTTCCTTCAAACTTGGGTAAACCTGTGATAAAATCCATTGATACTTCCTCCCAACGTTGACTTGGAATGACTAGAGGTTGTAACAGACTCGGGGTCTTAAGTGTCTCAAATTTATTTTGTTGGCAAACCAAACATTCCGCCACAAAATTCTAAATATCATATTTAAGGCCATCCCAAAAAAATTTCTTTCTTGACCCTGTGGTAAGTTTTTAAAACTCCTAAGTGCCCTCCTAAGGGGGAGCTTTGCAATTCTAAAGGAATCTTTTATTTGAGTTGAGGATTCTTACGAAAATATAAGTGATCTTTGTACCATAATGAATCATTTTTCCAAATAAATGTATCAAATGTATTGGGATCTTTTTGCAACTTTTGAATGAGTGTCCACACCTCTTCATAATTCTTCTATTCATCCCTTGCTTCAGTTATCCAATAAAGTTGGATAATAGAAATGGCACAGAGCAATGCTTGCATATCCTCATCCTTTCTTGAGAGTGCATCTGAAACAAACTTTTGCTTCCCTTTTTTGTAGATGATTTCAAATTCATAACCCAACATCTTGGTGACCCATTTTTGCTGCTCTTCTGAAGATAATCTTTGTTCCAAAAAGTATTTAAGACTATCGTGATTTGTTTTTACCTTGAAGTGCCTTCCCATTAGGCAAGGTTGCCATTTCTTTAGTGCATGTAGTATTTCCAACATTTCCTTCTCAAAAATAGGCTTGTGGAAATACTTTCCCTTGATTAGATGAATTTCAAAAGTAACAGGTCTTCCTTCTTGCATTAAAACAACACCAATTCCATTTCTCGAGGCATCACATTCCATAATAAAGGTTTTTATGAAATCTTGTGTAGCTAAGACCGGTGCTTGGCACATTGCCTCTTTAAGATGTTCAAATGCCTTCGTTGCTTCTGGAGTCAAAGAAAATGCACCTTTATTTAGTAATGTTGTTAGAGGCGTTGTTATTCTACCATTACTCTTAACAAACTTATGATAATACCCTGTCAACTCGATAAATCATCGAAGATGCTTTAGGGTTATGGGGATTTTCCATTCCTTAATGGATTTAATTTTGTTAGGGTCTACCTTAACACCCTCATGAGATACAAGATGACCCAAATACTCCACCTCCTATACTCCAAAGAAGCATTTGGAGGTTTTTACATATAATTGTTTCTCCTCTGATAGTTTGAGTACCCTATCAACATGTTGAACATGATCCTTCCAAGACTTGTTGTATATTAGTATATCATCCAAAAATACTAACATAAAATTTCTAAGGAAGGGTTTAAAAATGGAATTCGTCAAACCTTGAAATGTGGAAGGTGCATTAGTAAGGGAAAAAGGCATGACCAAAAATTCATGATGACCTTCATGAGTTCTGAATGTTGTTTTTGGAATGTCTTCAGTCTTCATTCTAATTTGATGATATCCTGAAGGAAGATCCAGCTTGGTGAAATAAATTTCTCCCTGTAATTCATCCAATAATTCATGAATGACATGAATGAGAAATTTGTCTTTAACTAGTGAGCTTGTTGATCTCCCTATAATTTGAACACATATGCCATGATCCATCCTTCTTGTGCACCAATACTAATGGAGTAGAGAAATAACTTTGACTAGGTTGACTTATGCTGGCTGATATGGGCTTGACCCAGGTTCGGAAGAGTTATTTAGACAAATAAATCCCGCAGCTACCGACCCTTTCGGTAACAGCCCGCGGAGTGCGGACTGAGGTCTCACCCGAGGTAGCAGGGGAGGGTGCTGGAACCAGGTTTCCACACCTTTGGGATGTCTTGATGTGGTCTGGAAGGTTCGCACACCGTCTGCGGTTTTGCGCCACTCTACCCCGCGTAGATCGGGACCCAGGAAACTCCTTAATAGTTGTTATAGATTAGATCTACTTTTTATGGTCTTTAAGCAAAAATTTAGCAGAAATAACCAGTTCGCGCACCTAGAAAAGATATAAATTTTCATAAACTCATAACATAAGCATAACAGTTGGATCAACCATAAATTAGCTAGCTCCACAATAAGTTAGATTTAACACATAATTTCTGAATCAACTTATATGTATTCAATTCCTTCACCAATACATCCATATCCGCCCTGCGCACTCAGCTGCAGGGGTCCGCGCACACAGCTGCAGACTCTACTAGGCCTCTGCGCACACAACTGTAGAGCCTCTATCTACCTGCCAACACCCTTGACTCAGACTTACAGACACTCCAAGGCTTTGCTTCTCAAAAACCAATTACATTTTAGATCCAAAGTACATACCAAAAAGCTACCTTCTACCCATAGAGCCTCGCTCTATTTATACATGCATATGGGTCCCCGGACCATGGGCAAGCCGACTTACTTCCTATTATTCCATATTATTTCTTGGGCGGACAACCCTTTGAATTGACTTATTTACAATTCGCGCTCCGCGCACTTCACGGAGTCTTTACCATACCTTTCCCAAAATTGCGGGCTTTGAGCCCCAAAACTATTACGCAGGCCCTCTGCTACCCAACAGTTCCCCAACACAATCATCGTGACTCATCCCGAGTCACTTGGCTGGTGTGACAATCTTCATATGAAGGTCAGACACCGATTTTTGTGGTTTTCTGGTACTTGCAGCAAACTCATCTGCAATCTGCTGTACTCGTTCAATGCGTGCCACCAACACATCAATCTCTACCATAACTTTTGCGCCAGGTGCATACTTTGCTTGCATGTGTGCCACCTTGCGCTCAATGGCGGTGGAAACCACGAATGCCTCATCGATCCATGGCTGGAGACATTCTTTAATCATTGCTTCTTTTTGGCGAGCAAGATCAACTTGGATTTTCAAATCCTGGGCCTCCTTCATCTTGGCCAAGCACTGCATAACCACAACCATCTATGCGGTCCCTTTGATATTATCATAGGCTTGTTGGAGCTCTCTTGCCTCATTTTCCAGTCACTGTAGGGCAGGATCTTCCTGGAGTGAAGTGAGATTAATAAGCGACTGAGTCAACAAGTCAGTGCATTCCTTCATGGAACGTGTGATCTTTTCCCGTTCGAAGCTAATGATGCTTTTGTGCTGCTCGGTGACCTCTGGTGGTGTCGATGGTTGTGCCTGCAGCTTCAGGTCTACAATCTACAAACTGAGCTCCAATTGAATCTTTGCGGCCTCCTTCTTTGCTTCACGGAACCCATTAGCTAGCTTGTGGATTCGTATGCCAACAGGTAAATCGGCCACAATCTCCAACTCTGGGGCACGACATGCTTCCCATACCAGTTGCTCCACTTGTTGACTCTATGCGATGGCTTTGTCCCTTAGAGGCTCAACTGTTCTATATTAATTCTTTGTTCACTGAGTACCTATTACACGCACCTCTCCCTGGCACAGAGCTCTATCGTGGCGTTATCCTGGAGCTGGTACAAGCTTTCGCGCAGGAGGGCAGCCAAATTGAGTCCCAGCCCCGTAAGCCGTCCTACCACAGCTCTGTCCTCCACATTTTCTGTTATCAATGCTCCTGCTGGAATTGCGATAGTATGAGCTAGTTGGGCCTTCAGCAGCTGCTCAGTGGCTGACATACCTGTAACCCCATGAGTAGCGGTGGTTCCCGTCTGCGTTGCCCGTGTCCCAAGTTCTTGTAGCTACGTGCGGAGCTCCCCCAACACAATCTGTTGCTCTGACATGGCGTCGTCTATTGCATCCCGAGTGGCTTTGCGAATGGTGTCCCCTATGTCACCTAGGTCACCCTTAGTCAAGGTGGTCAGTTCTTCGTCCCATTTAGACGCCTTGGCCTTCTTCTGTGGCTTCGTCCATTCTGTCGGTGCTAGCCGCTTTAAGGGCACCCCTGGTGGTTGATGGTGTTCCTTCCATCCCTCTCTCCATGGCCATCTCTTTGGGCACCTTCTGACGGCTTTCGTTCGTTGCAACTGCTCCAGGTGGTGGTTTGGCTATCGAAGTTTGTGCTTCCCGGGTCGCTCGAACTTCCACAGCGTGCTGTTCATTGCGCTTCTGCTGTGCGGTACGCTTTGCTTCAGCCTTTTGTTTCTTGATGGTGGCCTCATCGTGCCCCACCGCATCAGGTTTGCGCCATTCCGGTGGCCAAGTATCCAATACTACATCGATAACTTCATCAATGGCAAGGAAAGGAAGTGTAGTCCATGTTTGGTTGGGGTCCTTGCACGCCCGGATGTAGACAAAGTGCATGTCTGCTTTAAACTCAGCTATATGCTTCACACTATCATAGATTTCGGTGGACAACTGGGGTTGCCGGGTGACCCCGTGTCGAACGTCTTCCTCCATCAATATCCCAAAAATATTAATGCCCATGATTCTTTCAGCATCCCTGGTTGCCCAGAACGACGCAAATCTGGCGGCTTTTGGCCAATCCTGGTCCAAAGAGGGAACTGACTGTCTTCAGGTAGGTCAGTGGTAACCAGTACAATGGAAAACAACAACCACGCATAGTGGAAGGTCTTTCCCTCCTCTTGGAACTCCCTATAGTTGGTCAAGTATTCTTCTCACATGAATTGCGCCCAATTGAACCGTTCTCTAGCTGCACATTCCTTAGCTAGCACAATGACGATCGCTGGAACCTCGGTGCTGCGACATTTCCGCATCACTTTCCTGGCCAACAAATGGGTAGCAATGCAGACTTCTCTATCCGAGATACTATCAATAATGTACCCTCACTACCCTTTCTCTATCTTATATTCTTTTTCAGGGTTTCGGTCATCGTCACATCGCCGCTCTTATCGAAAATTTCCTTAGGGGTCTCTTCCTTCGCAGGGAAGTAGTGAGATCCTATGTATGAGTTTGGCTGTGATTTGGATGGGTTGGCCAAGCCATAAGTATCCGTCATGCACTAGACTCAGCAACTGTCTGATGACCAAGATTGTAATAGGGGGCCGGAGAAAGTGGGGAACAGATAGGAGACAGAGCAACCCGACATTCTCCACCTTTCGCAGCCATTCCTTTGGCTGAAGTGTCGTAACCATCCCTTTCGTGCTCTACTCCATTAATTCGTTAGTCGCCAAATGGGGAAATTTTGCTGTATCTGCAAGGTCCCAATCTTCAAATTTCATCGTCGTATACGGCCAGTCACCATACTTTCAATTGGAACCCATTTCGGAAGAGAGGGGGTGGTGATTATATTGTCAACATCATCCAGATTGGTAGGGACCTTAGCCTTCCCTTTGCTTGGAGGAACATACTTGGGACGACACACTGGCTGGACAGTTTCCTCGTCGCGATTTACTTCTTCGACATATGTCGGGGATCCCTTGTCCTCCTCATCGCTTTCAATGGTGATAGTTTTCCCCTTTTCTTCCATTGTGAGCTTGCTAGAGCATGGATTTTGTGGCGACCGCCTCACTGGTCCTGGTATCTGGGGGTCATTTTTGGTTCACGGCGTCCTGGGTGATTTAGGGAGTTTGGCTGCCTGCAGTGTGGGATTCTTTGGACTCTCTTTGGTAGGGTTTATTGACCTGAGGAATGACTCTCGGTATTCCTTTGGCAGTGCCTGAAAACACGGGCTTTCCTTCAATATTTTGTCATTCATCTTGCTCCTTTCGGCCAGAACCCAGGGTATCCAATTCTTCACAAGATCAAACTTTGTGGTATGCCCCTTTGCGTGCTTGATATATATGATTTCAAATTCAAAATCAGCCATTCACCCCCCTCGTGGCTCATTAATGTGAATTTGGTGGTTATCCTTATGCCTTAATTTCCCACTGCCTGCACCTCCGTGTCTTAAATGGTACATCTTGTCATGAGCAGTACCTGCAACGGTCACCTTCCATTCCCTCCCCGCAGCAGCGCAACCCTTGGTGCGTGGGTGCGTTCTATGCAGTTGACCGTCCTTACGCAGCTTTTCTGCAACCTGTTTTATAGTTCCATGCCGTCTTCCAACTACGTGGAGCGCTAGGAGTGGGCCTTCTATATATAGTTAGGTGGTCGCACCCGTCGTGTGGGTCTTCTGCTTCCTTACTAGCCCGGGCTGTGAGCACCATTCACATTCCTTTGTGTCTGATGGCGTATCACAGTTTGTGTTTCCGTGTGCCCTAGGGTGCAGGCACAACCATGCTAGTAGGGTCGTGGCTTGTCCTAATAGTGTAGGAGAGCCGGCCAGGTTTGGTGCCTTCAATAGTTCTTGCGTGTGGTTTGTGTGGGTAAGTTCTAATTTGATTTTATCAATTTCTTCATCTAGCTTTGCACTTTTCTTTCATAGTCTATCACTCATTTCTGCTAACTTGCAAAGTCTCATTTTTCCAATCCGAATGTCTTCCCATAACTGTTGAATTCTGTCACGCAGATCTTTAGGTGCAGGTCAGACCACGGGGGAAATGGCCTGTCCGACCGTGGATAGAGTTCCCTTGGCATACCCGACGCTAGGTATGGTCGTATTGGCCTAGTGGACCCTTGCTACACGCAGATTCAGTTGGTGCGATGAGCACACAACATATGGCCATGCCCTCTGTTGTAAATGGATGATTGCCCTATTCCAGTGTGCACGTCCTCCAATCTGTACACGGAACCGTCTTCTTCTTCTAAGCTTCCCCTGGGCATGCAACGCTTCGTCTGACGCACCATGCTACTTCTGGGCGACGATTAAGGTGCTAGGGTTGACGCACCGCCCCTCACTGGTTGTGTCGCTGTCTGCTGACCATGACCTTACTTCAGTGGTTACGCGCCACAATGATCTAATCATCATATTACAGTTGAGAGTGGTGACTTCCTGCAATATATTATGCCATCTTTCCATCTCCTTATCTGTATCTGATGTGCACGAACTATCGCGCTCCCATGAGAGTCTTCCGTCCAGTGAGGGATTCACTTGATCCTGAGCTCGCGCTGTTATCTGGTATATGCAGTCTAGTTCATCATCATTGTCCTCATCGTGCACCGGCTCGGTGTAGCGCTCTTTTTCAGCCAGGTCCAGCGGGACAATTACCCGTAGTGACTTTTTTCGAACGTCTTTTTCCGTCTTTACAAGTTGATGACCCCATTCATGTCCATGGCCCAATCAATTCCTAGCAAAACAGGGTAGGGATTAGTGTCATCCACAATTTCTATTACCTCGAAGTCGGTCTATGTACTTACGCCTTCAATGTCCATTATCACCCCTTGCAGTCAGCCCATCGGTAGGATCTTTTGCTGGTTGGCCATCCGTAGTTGAATAGGAGACCACTGTAGTGCGGGCCTACCCATGTGTTCCCATGTTTGCTTAGGTAACACATTCGCATCCGACCCTAAATCCAGAATGACCTGGTCCATCTCGTACTCGCCGATTTGCGTTGTCATACACATCTCCCGTCTAGTACACAGAGCATGTCTTCCCAGTTTCTGGACTACGCGTGGCTCGCCCGACCCTACGCACTTAGTGATCAGCTCTTATAGTCCCTTAACGACTGTACTGTCACGCAACAACTTCATACACGTTTCTTAAAAGGTAGTAAGCATATAGGGATCCATCCCTAGCTCAATTGGGTCCCTCCTACCTGGAGTAGAGACTTCTGTGAAGCTCTTCGGAGCTTCCTTCGGCATCTTTGTCCCTTGTTCCACTTCAAATTTGGGTTTCCTTGCAGAGGTATTGCAACCCTTTGCCTCTTTGGTAAACTCGTTCTGTGCATCTCCTCTCGTGGGTGCGTCGCTCCTCAATACCATATTTATGCTGGGGACTTCTTCGCGTGGTTCTGACCTCATCATTTGGACATTTTAGGTTGGAGTGGGATGTAATACTCCCTTTTCATGCATCTGGGCAATTAACGTCGGGCAATCTACCATTTCATGGTCAAACTGCTCACAGTATGGGCAAGATATCCTCGTCGGGTTAGTACAGTCGCGAGCGTAATGTCCTGGCCCTCCGCAGTTATAACAGATCAGCTGTCCACGCCCTCGCTCAGGCCCCATTCCTCTTCCTTGAAATCCCCCGCGTGGCCCTACGGCTAGGTCGAACCCTCGTGCTTCAGTCTGCACTTGATAAGCTAGGGTACTTTTCATCATTAAGTCGTAGATCCGACATGTTCTCTCATCGTGACCCACTGATATACAAAAGTTGCAATATAGCTGTTGCGAGGTCTGGGTATACTTCTGCAACAGGTGGCAGTTATCCGTTGCGTGCTTTCCACCTACTTGAAAAATTGCACACCAGAGTGCGGGTGCCACATTTGGCCTTGCTTGTACCTCCAGTTTTAGTGGCATCGGCCCCCCCCGCCAGATAGTTCGCAAAGACGGGGCAATGGTCTTTGTCGTGTGCTTGACTTTTGCATTTAATGCATCCTACCTCTATATGTGCCTCCGATTTGGTCGCCCTTTCTTGGCTCAAGCTTTGCATTTCTAAGCTCAGGTTTTGTAGTTGCGCGTGGATCTGCTGAACTCCCAACCCTGGATATTGTATTAGGGTTTCATGCAATCTCATTGTGGTTTCTAATGCTTCGGCTTGGGTTGAGATATTTTGCTGTGATAGTGCCGTCCTTAGATGTGGTGTCAAGGATGCCACAAATGACGCGCAGTGCTGCTCATCCGTTAATGTCATGTTAGCCTCGCGGATTGTTCTCTTTAATCTCTGATCCAAATCCCACAGGGTTTCACCTGGTAGCATCATTATCTCTTTGAACCAAATGATCGACTATGTCTCTGATCTTTGTCGACCAAATTCTTTATCTAAGGCATCCTAGATCACCGTTATTCCCGCATTCGGATGATCACTTGAGTACTTTATATACCACGTCAACGCACGGTCCTGCAGTGCACTAACCAGGGTAGCCTTTTTTATGTTATCATCCGTTATGCCTTGGGCTTCCCATACAACATTTACCACAAACCAGAACTGACCTGGTTCCTCATTTCCTGCACCCTACCGGCAACTTGACTGCACTCGCCATCCCGCCCTTCGGTGGTGGCAGAGGTGGGGGTGGAGTGGGTGAAGATGGACTTGACGTTGGAGAAGTAGGTGATGGCATAGAATAAGGTGGTATCAGTGGAAAACATTGCTTAATCAACCGAACTGTGCTTCTTGGAGAGAACCTCGCGAGCTCCTCTTCGCTCTCCCATGAAATAGAAATTAGCGGACTGTTCTCTAATCCTTTGATTCCTCGGTAGCCTCTTCCACTCTGCGTTACACCAGACATCAATAAATGCGCATAATATGTTTTTCACACAACAACATCTTAATCCAAGTGTTCAACGATTTAATATACTTACCCCGGGTCCTTGGAGAAAGCGCCTTTCTGATTCACTATAACTCACAGTTGTGCCTATCACGAACTCAGTAATAAACCCTCCTATTACCCGATCCAACCAGTGATCTTTTGCGTGTGCAATTTTATCTTTGGATGCTTCTAGCCTGTGCACCAATTCTGGAGTCCACACAATAGGTTGATCTAGTCTGCACCTTCCCACACTGTCGGCTAACCTTGCGATCCACTCGTACAATTCTATCGGGAATGTCATGAAGAAGATTTCATGGATATCTGTGTATATGTAACGATCCAACCACCCTTCCTCCGATATCCGTGGGTTTCTGTTTTCCTGAACCACGAACTTGTGAAGCTTCTGATCCAGCCAATATTCAAGCTCTTTCTTTGTAGGGTTCTAGTGTTCCAACATCAGACATCCCTTAGGCAGATCTCGATCCTGGCAATGGAACCATTTGTTGGCTTATATGGGCCTGACCCAGGTTCGGAAGAGTTATTTAGCCAAACAAATCCTGCAGCTACTGGCCCTTTCGGCAACAACGCGCGGAGCAGGGACTGACGTCTCACCCGAGGTAGTAGGGGAGGGTGCTGGAACTAGGTTTCCGTACCCTTGGGATGTTTTGATGTGGTATGGAAGGTTCACACACCATTCTGCGGCTTCGCGCCACTCTGCCCCACGTAGATCTAGACCCAGTAAACTCCTTAATACTTATTAATGCACTGTTATAGATTAGATCTACTTTTTATGGTCTTTAAGCAAACATTTAGCAGAAATAACCAATTCGCACACCTGGAAAAGATACAGATTTGCATAAACTCATAACATAAGCATAATAGTTGGATCAACCATAAATTAGCCAGCTCCGCAATAATTCAGATTTAACACATAATTTCAGAATCAACTTATCTTTATTCAATTCCTTCACCAATACATCCAGATCCGCCCTGCGCACTCAGCTGTAGGGGTCTGCGCACACCGCTGTAGAGCCTCTATCTACCTACCAACACCCTTTACTCACAGATGCTCCAAGACTTTTCTTCTCAAAAACCCATTACATTTCAGATCCAAAATATATACCAAAAAGCTACCTTCTACCCATAGAGCCTCTCTCTATTTATACATTCCTATGGTCTGCGGACCATGGGAAAGCCGACTTACTTCCTATTATTCCATATTATTTTTTGGGAGGAGAACACTTTGACTCGAATTATTTACAATTCGTGCTCCGTGAACTTTGTAGAGTCTTTACCATACCTTTCCCAAAATTGCGGGCTTTGAGCCCCAAAATTGTTACGTGGGCCCTCTGCTACCCAACAAATTATATCGGCCTCTAGCATTTTTGAAACCATATCTTCAATTTCACTCTTTTGGGAATAAGGATATCTGTAAGGCCTGATATTTGGAGGAACACTTCCTAGAATCAAGTGAATAACATGATCATAATCACGAATAGGTGGGAGGCCTTTGGGAGTCTCAAATACCTTGGAATTATTGTCCAAGACTTTTTGGAGATCTGGAGAAATAGATGATTTCAATGTTTTACCTATAATGAGCTTAATTGTGTAGTTATGCCTTGTTTTTATTTCTTAAAAAGATTTGTCATACCATTAGAGCTAATTATCTTCCCTGGTTTCCCTGCATTACCCATTAATTCAATTACCTTTCCTTCCCAAAAAAATTCTTGAAAGGTTCTTGAGAATTAAAAGCTATTGTCCCCAAAGATTGTAACCATTGGATTCCTAGTACAACATCAACACCACCCATTGGAATGGAAAGAATTGAACTATTCAATACATATTCCACCATAGTTAGCCTTATATTATGGCACTTTCCACAACAATTTATAGTTTCACCATTTGCAACCATCACTTGACACTCTGGTGTTGGATATAGAAAGAAATTTAATTCCTTGACTATTTTACAATGAATAAAAGTATGGGTACTACCTGAATCAATCAACACTATTACCTTTTTATTCTTGATATATACATCTACCTTGAGAGTTTGAGGAGTGGTAATTCCCACCAATGCATTACAAGATATGGTCAAATTCATTTATTCTTTCTCTCGGGTTGGTTCCTGATGTATATCTTATTCTTTTTATGTTTCTTGTTCCTTTTATTCCTCCTCTTCACAATCTATGTAAAATAATTTCTTCTTGGCACTCTTATGACCTTTAGTGTATTTTCTATCACAACTATAACAAAGTCCTTTTTCTTTTTTTTCCTCCAATTTTTGTGGTGTCAACCTTGTAGGTTGTGGAAGGCTAGAAGCAACAACACTTCCCTCTTTATAGTTGTGAGTGGTAGACTTCCTTGTTGCCATAATTTTACTTTCAAATTTTCTTGCCACCTTGAATGCCTTCTCTAATGAATCAGGTTCCCCAAGATGAACCTCACGTTGGATGTTATCCTTTAAATTTCCTATGAAGACATCAATCCTCACCTCCTCTGGAATATCATTTACCTTGATATTCAATCTTTGGAAGTCCTTAATGTGCTCCGCCATTGAACCCTTTTGATTGAGATTTATCACTTGGCTATAGAAGGTATTGCTCTTTGTATCCTCATAATGTGCTACCAATTCTTCCACAAAAATTGTCCAAGTGACAATTGATTTACGAGAACAAATCCATCTATACCACACAAATTGATTTTGTGCAAAATATAAAGATGAAATGCGTACCTTTTGTGTATTTGACAAATTATTTAGAACAAAGAATTGCTCCATATGTAGTATCCATGTTACCAGATCCTTTCCATAAAACTTTCTCATATCAATATTTGGAATATGGTGGGTCTTAAACTGAACATTGGAGTCTCTAACATCATGATTAACATTTCCTGTGTTCTCATCATGAGTTTCATGGAATACTTTTTCGCCATTAGGAAGCATTTCTTGTAGCAACTTTGTCCAACCTTCCTTCAAACCTTCTATGTCTACTTTTAAACCATCCATGTCACCTTTTCTTTTTGCTTTTAAACCATCCATGTCCCCTTTTAATCCATCCATGTGTCCTTTTAGTTCATATTTTCCTACTCTTTGTGAGAGTGGAATCTGTTGCCCTTGGTCCCATAATTTTGATATATCATGTTGCAATTATTCCTCTTCATGAGTCATAGTAGAGCTTTCTGAGGGATTAATGGGTGTATAATTCTTTGATTTGGGAGGAATTTTAGAACCAAATACTAATATATATGCTTTAATATTTACTTTGAATCACTTCAAACTATTTTTTCAAACAAAAGTTATGCAAAATTTAAAAAATACACACCTTTTCCTTACTTTTTAGGAGCTCGATATTGAATATGTTGTATCTTTGTAGTTTCAGATCTCCAAGGTCTAAAATTTTACCCTGTGGTAGCCATATGAGTCTTCTTTCCAGCCCCATAAGTTAGACCGATATTGGATTCTTCAAGAAAGAGTTATGCCCAAAATCCTATGATGACCTGATTATAGACTAGTTCAGTAGAGTGAACTTGTATGGAGTTCCACATGTCAATGTTTCCAACCTCGACCCTGAAAATCATACACGAAAAACTATAGTCTATGCACTTTTAGTCACTTTAGAAAAAATTCAAATCCAAGTTTTGGAGAGAAAGTTATGACTATTTTCCCTAGGTCACCTGTTTCAGATGGAATTCTAGAGCCTGCAGAAATCCTAACTTCCTCAGATCACATCTCCGAGAATATAGCGAACCAAGATCTGAAATTCATACACAAAGTTCAAAAATATTCTGTCTCCATGTGGTTGCAATTTCAAATTATGAAGCCTCATAGAAAAAATGTTATAAAAAAAAATCCAACATGACATGTTTGAATAAGTGAAACCCTAGAATCCAAAGCTCTGATACCAAATGTTATGCAACTAGCTCACAAAATAGAAGAAAACATAGATCAATGACTTAGAAATTAGCCTCTTTGAGGGGGAAACCTCCTTTACATTACATAAATGAACAATTGTTGGATGATACAAATGATTAAACCCCCTTGCTATATATAGGAGTTTAAGGGGCTACAATATAATTAAAGTCTACATAACAATAATGATGTAAGGACACAAGAATAAAAACAATGGGATTTTATGGGGCATAAAAATAACAATATGGGGCCTACATGGTCACAACAATAACAATAGGCAGCTACACTAACAATAACAATAAAGGGGCTACACTAGTATTATAGAGACCTAGCATTGGCTCTAAAAGTTAATGTCAGCCTCCTCCTATTCAACTCAGCCTCATCAATAATTCAACTCCAAGTTAAAAGTCACACCCATTCCTTGTCAAGTAAACCTAGAAAAATGCACTATAGTTTTCTAAGATAACTCACACTCTGAGGTAGAAAAGTATGAAGTCTGAGGCAACTGGCAAAGGGAAATATGAGGCAATGAAGATCAAAAGTTTGAGGCAACGAAGAAGGGTAACACTAAGGCAGCTAAGTCTGAGGTCTAGAGTAGTCAGCAAGGGTATATTCTACAATGCGAAGTGTCACCTATGAGGGATAGTTGAGTAGCATTTTTGAGGTAAGAACAAAGTATGTTTTTGGGCCAGATTGACTTGACTAGGAGGACGGACCATGGACTAGGTTTGATCTAGTTATTGACTAAGATGTATCTCTGTTGAATTAAAGATTTCTGTATTGAAAATGTTGTTGGGCTTTCCCCTTAGTGGTTTTTCCTAGGGTAAAATATTGTTCTCTTGTGTAAACTGTTTCTTTATTATTCTAATAGCATTTTGTTTATTGTTGAGATTATATGTGTAATTACTTTATGATGGATAATAAATGAAAAAAAAAAGACTAACTCAAGATTATATCATAAGAAGTAATTGTCTATTTATAGGATCATTTAAAAATTAACATATATTCCTAGATACATCTGATGAGTCCATATTGTATTTGACCCATATACAAAATTGCACCAAAAACATATTAAGACTCGGATACAACTTGATTCTCTACACTTCTGTTGTGGTAAAAAACACAACACCCCCATTTGAACTTTATTAATATCATAATAATAATGGGGACCCTTTTGTGTTTGCATTTGGCTTTTGGATCATTGGTTATTTCATTTTTACCTATTTTGGCTTGTTTTATTTTTAGTTTACCTTAATATTATTTCAATAAAACTTTGTTTTATTATTCATTAATTAGAATAATTAAATCAAATAGCCCCTGAGTCCATGAATTAGGTTATCATATGAATTTAATCCTTTTATATTTGATCCAAAGTGAAATCGGGCCTTGTTGGCTTATATGGGCCTGACCCAGGTTCAGAAGAGTTATTTAGCCAAACAAATCCCGCAGCTACCGGCCCTTTCGGCAACAGCCCACAGAGCGCGGACTGAGGTATCACTTGAGGTAGCAGAGGAGGGTGCTGGAACCAGGTTTCCGCACCCTTGGGATGTCTTGATGTGGTCTGGAAGGTTCGCACACCGTTTTGCGGCTTCGAGCCACTCTGCCCTACGTAGATTGGGACCCAGGAAACTCCTTAATACTTATTAATGAACTGTTATAGATTAGATCTAATTTTTATGGTCTTTAAGCAAACATTTAGCAGAAATAACCAGTTCGCGCACCCAAAAAAGACAAATTTTCATAAACTCATAACATAAGCATAACAGTTGGATCAACCATAAATTAGCCAGCTCCGCAATAATTCTGATTTAACACAGAATTTTAGAATCAACTTATCTTTATTCAATTCCTTCACCAATACATCTAGATCCGCCTTGCGCACTCAGCTGCAGGGGTTCGCGCACACAACTGCGGACTCTACTAGGCCTCTACACACACAGCTGCAGAGCCTCTATCTACATACCAACACCCTTGACTCGGACTTATAGACGCTCCAAGACTTTTCTTCTCAAAAACCCATTACATTTTAGATCCAAAGTACATACCAAAAGGCTGCCTTCTATCCATAGAGCCTCGCTCTATTTATACATTCCCATGGTCCGTGGACCATGGGCAAGCCGACTTACTTCCTATTATTTTACAGTATTTTTGGGTGGACAACCCTTTGACTTGACTTATTTACAATTCGCGCTTCACACACTTCACAGAGTCCTTACCATACGTTTTCCCAAGATTGCGGTCTTTGAGCCCCAAAACTGTTACGCGGGCCCTCTGCTACCCAACAGGCCTTTTAATAAATAACACATTGTCATAATGATAAAAGAATACTTTGGAAACCTTTTGTAAACAATGCACAATACATATAACAAAACCCTTTCACATAAATCACATATCAGTGTTTTTATTAAGTGTCACAACGCAAAACCTGCGATATACTTTCACTTCCAATTACCGACATGCGATATCGCATAAACCTCCGATTTCCGATATCACATAAACCTCCGATCACCAATATCGTGTCACCTCCAATTTGTTCCTATCACCAATGTGCGATATCACATAATCTCTAATTTGCCCAAAGCTCTGATACATGGACCCAATTTTGATTTATGATATGATTTAATTATTAAATTGCATCCGTCCATATCAGAACTCTAAAATAACACCTCCGATAATGCTTAATCTCCAATTGATGATATGATATGTGGATCCGATGTGATTTCTCATTATGTTTTAATGTTATTTCATGTCCACTATATCACAATTTTGAAGTGTATGTCATGTTGCGATTGTTTTAAACCTCTAACTCATAAAATCTCTGATACCTATCCACGTTTTCCACTGGTCACACTATGGTTTGATCATTGCTATAAGGTCGTGTGGTCACTATTTTAAGGTTTCAGGATGTTATTATGGTTTACAAGATTTGTATGATTTATAATAAAACGCTTATTGTTATGTTTTATTCCCATTGTAGGGATAATCCAGGGGTCCGATTCTGGAAGATATTGGACTTCCAATTTTATTTGGACAATTGAACTACTTCAATGCTTAAAAAGAACAGAGATTGTTGATAAAGCTATTCAAGTATTCTATCGGAAACAACCCTTCGACTTATTCAAAGTCTGTTGGAATAGGGTTCAGATTTAGTTTCTGAGATCTGCTAATTTAGGCCAAGATATCTGTTGGAGATTGATTTATTGTTTGTACTTCTGTTTATGTAATTTTAGTTGAAAACCAGTGAAAAATTGTTATTCTTTCAAATGTATAAATACCCATCTCTATTATGAGATCAAGGTTCTGATTTGAATTAAAAAAAGACACTCATATGTGCACTACTTTCTGTAAGTGATATTTTATTTTAATGTGGAACCATCAAGCATTTCTGGAGAAGGCATAACATGATTCTTCTTGGGCACTATTATTCTAGATTTCTCCCATCTTTGTTTTTCAAAATAAATTGTTTATTCCATTCATTCATATATATTGAATTAGACTTGGTATTTTTCACTATTGAAGTTACTGATGAAAGCGATATGCAATTCTGAATTATTCACTGAGTTTTACATGTCTATTGTCATTAAAATATAGTTTTGATTAACTATTTAATCACAATTACTTTTATCATTTAAGAGGTTCACTTCCAATTTTACTTATTTATCTATATTACTAAGTAATATTGGAAAAGTATAAAAACATGTCAACTCAATTAAGCTAGGGTATATGTAGTTAGTAAGTCAATATTTTAGGTTATATTAGAGTAATAGTTATGCAATTCATAACTTAGAGTACATAGCTTATCTTTCATTTATTCCTTTATTATACACTTGTTGTGAAAGGGTAACTAGTCCGACAATACTAGTTGGAGCCACCACTTCAACATATATAGATCTAAGTTATAGGTCTTGAATAGGTGGATTTCCCCAAATGCTGATTAGGAAAATTTTCCCGATTAACATTTTTGGTGCTAGAAGGAGGGCCCTAAGGCTGTGAATGGCAAGAAAATCTAAATAAAAAACTTCAAGTCATTCTAAGAGTCAATCCCCACCCAAATCACCTACAACTTCCAGATCTTCTTCTCCAAATCCCTAATCTGAGATTGCTGAACCATCTAATAGATATCCTAGCCTTGAAAAGGAATTAACCAGTGAAAATTTTGTTCATACTCCTCGGCTTGAGCAACCAATTGAAATTCCTAAGGTTGAAAATCTTATTGAAAAATTGGGTAGTTTTTCACTTTCTGAAAGACATACTGATCAACCTGAATCTTCTGAAGGAAGTATTACTTCCTCATTAAGATTTACAAGAGTCTTAACTTAACTTGTTCCCAAAGTGAGAAGCTTGGGATTCCCCCTTTTGAATTTCCATTACCTTTTCCAAGGAAGAAACTCACTTTTGGTTCAGATTCTATTGCTAGTGAGAATATCTCATCTCCTGTCACACCTTCATTTACCACATCTGCTTCACTATCATCCGATCATCCTCTAATCATCTCATCTAATTCCTCTCTTCAATCATCTTACTCATCTACAGTTGGAGCTTCATCATATACTGTTGTTACTACTTCAATTCCAACAAATCCTATAGTTATCCAAACTTCCACAGGAAATTCCAGAATGGATAATCAAAATCCAAACCCAAATCGAAATCCACCATGGAATAATCCTGGGGCAGTTGCCATGCCACCTCCATTGCATCCAATTCCTAATCACCCTAAAAACTGGTTTCCAAAGTTCAATATATAAAGCGACACTTCGACTGAAGAACACATTAATAATTTCATTCTTGTTATTACTTTAAACACTGTTAATCATGAAGACATTGTTTGTAGATTGTTCCCATACACCTTTGGAGAATGAGCGACCTCATGGTACTTTTATCTTCCTGCTGGTTCATTTGATGATTTGCATACTTTTGAAGAAGATTTTATTAAGAAGTTTAGTGATGATAAAATGATTGCAAGTTTGATAAATGAAATGTCTAATTTGAAATTCTCACCAAATGAAAAGGTCAAGGATTTCAATTCTAGATTTAATAAATTACTAAATAAAATCCCAGACACATCTCGACCCAACAATGAGGTGTTAATTGAATGGTATATTAGTTCTTTATCGGCTAACATTTCTATGTTTGTAGACAGGGCCAATAAAACGACATTAGTCGATAACATGAAAGAGGCCATTGCTGTTGAAAAACACATTTTGTCTTTGGAAAAGAAACCAGTGTCCAATGAAAAGAAAGTTGTAAAAAAGGAAAAGGAAGATCCAAGAAAGAAACCTTCTAAAGATGCATTCGATGTTGAAGGTCTACAAAATCTATTAAGTCTATGACAAATGAAATCATTGAATTAAAGAGATAGGTGGTAGAGAGTTCTTCCAGAAAAGGTTACAAACCCATGAAAATAAATCCACCTGCTCAATCAGTACCTCCTGCATAGATTTCAACTATTGATTCCGATGAAGAAGAGGAAGACAAAATGATGCCAGCTGAAGAGGAAGACGAATTTTTTTTAAATGAAGTTAACAACTTATGGGATTTCTTGCCTTTTTCTTTAGATAATGAAACAAAAGAAGAAGCAATGCCTGTTACAACAAGGAGTAAAGAAGTTGCTGATAATTCACAGAAAGCTCAGAAAACTACAACTACTTCTTATGGTAATAAAGGTATTCCTAAAAATAAATCCTCTTCTAATTCTCCTATTTCATCTTCAACATCCAAAACTCTGTTGATTTCTGACAATATTGATTACAACATAGTAGAATATATGAAGAAAACTAAAGTGAATATTTCTATGTTTGAAGTTTGCAAATTAAAACAACAACAAAGGTTACTTTTAAATGTGTTAAATGTTGTCCCAACTCCTTCTTTGCCTTTTGCTGCTGTCATTAATAAATCTTCAAAAGTGAAAAATTAGTCTTCTAATTCTATTCCTGAAAAATATCATCCTTCTGATTTTATTATGATTGGTGATCGATCAAACTCTCATACACCCCATTTTCTATTAACTTATGAAAATTTCAATAAAAATGTTCACAACTGCCTAGTAGACGCAGGAGATTCTTCCAACATAATGCCATTTTCATTCTATCAAAAGCTCAATGTACAACCTCTCAAGTCTGTTGTCCAAATTGTGCAACTAGATAGAACAAGAGTTAAAGTTATTGGAGAATTGAATAGGGTGTTAATTCGGTTGTCTTCTAATTCCAAAGTTTTCCAAACTATTGACATTCTAGTGGTTGATATCTTTGAGTTATATGGTTTAATCCTTAGCAGGGATTGGTCTAAAAAATTTCACGACTACTTCACCACTAACTGGCCTCACTTATGGCTTCCATATAATGGTAAGCCAAATAATATTAAAGTAGAACGTGAAAAACACATGAAACTCGCAGTCACTGATCTTGAAGAGGAAAACAAACCTGTTGCATTTACCAATAATATTTTGGGAAACTACACCACTGAGTCATTCTTTGGTTGTTTTTCAGCTGATATTTCTCCTTTACCTAAGGAATCTTGTCTCTTCACAGATTGAAATCTACTCCTAAACAGATTCCTCAAAGTGTGAAATTTTGTAGATACAAATGTAAATAACGTCAATGATAATGTAGATAATTTTTGGAAACTTTATTTCTATGGGTCCAAATCTAATGAGGGCGCAGGAATTGGTTGTATTTTGGTTAAACCAAACAAAGAGAAGATCATGATTTCTTGCAGACTCCAATTTGAATGCACTAACAACGTAGCTGAATATGAAGCAATAGTACATGGATTGCAGAAAGCTATCAGCCTTGGAGTAAAATTTCTAAAGGTATATGGTGACTCTGAAATTGTAATAAGACAGGTACGTAATACTATTCATTGCATTTCAAGTCATATTAAACATTATCAATCATTAATTCAGAAATAGATTTCTTATTTTACAACATTCAACATAGTACCAATTCCTAGGATTCAAAATGTTAGCGCTAATCGTTTGGAAAACACTACATCTAAATTAATGCCTCATGAAATTTTTAGCACAAATCAATTTTCTATTGAGTTGATTTTCCATCCTTTTGTTCCCAACAATATCACAAACTAGAGAGTGTTCAACGATGATGAAGATATAATAAAATTTCTCACCTCTGAAGGAACTTACACTGATCAAGTTATTGATGAAGAAGAACATGACAAAAATATTAATACTTCTTCTAATGATAAACTCAGTGAAAATTCTTTACCCATAACAGTAGTAAAACTTGAAGATCTTTACGATTTAAAAGACATATTCAGAAAACAACAAATTGTAAAGTTCAGAGAAGCACACTAAGATTTGAGATAATCAATATTATGACTGATCAAGAACCAAGGAATGCTAATTTAGGCCTTGGATTATCCCTTGATGAGAGACTTAGTTTTATTCAATTATTAAGAAAATACAGGGATGTTTTTTCTTGGAATTATAATGATCTGAAAACTTTTGATACATCAATTATTTAGCACACCATTCTGATGTCATCGGAGGTTAAACTAGTCCAACAAAAACTTAGGAAAATCCATCCCACTTTACAGTCTCAAATCAAAGCTGAACTTAATAAACTGCTCAAATCTGAAACCATATTTCTAGTTCGTCATTCAAAATGGGTATAGAATTTAGTTCCAGTTCGAAAAAATAATGGTGACATTAGGATCCGCATTAATTTTCGTAATTTGAATAAAGCTTCCCAAAAGGATAATTTCTTGTTGCCTCCTATAGAACAGGTTTTGCAAGCTGTAACAGACTCACAACTGATGTCCTTTTTATATGGCTTTTTCGGTTATAATCAAATTCTGGTTCATCCTGATGACAGGCTCAAGACGACTTTTAGGACCAAGTGGGGCACTTATGCATATCACAAGATGCCATTTGGTCTAGTCAACGTTGGAGCTATGTTTCAGCGAGCAATGGAGATTGCATTTAAAGGATTAATTAATAAATTTGTAGTGATTTACTTAGATGATATTACTATTTATTCAAAAAAGAGAAGTAATCACGTACATGATTTGAAATTAATTTTTGAAAGATGTAGGAGATATGGTATTTCATTAAATCCCAAAAAATCATTTTTTGCTTTAGATGAAGGTAAATTGTTGGGATTTATTGTTTCCAAGGATGGTATTTCTATTGATCCTGAAAGAATCAAAGCAATTTCTGAAATTCCTCTGCCCCACAATAAAAAATCAATGCAATCATTTTTAGGGAAGATTAATTTTGTGAAACGTTTTGTGCCTGATTTTTCACAAATCATTGCACCATTACAAAATTTAATTAAAAAGAAAACGGTTTATAAATGGAGTTCAATAGAAAAATCAGTAATTGATTCTAAGAAACATGCCATTATTAATACTCGTCTTTCTTCTCCTGATTTTAAAGAGAATTTGTATTATACACTTTCGCTTCTCATCATTCATTTGTATCAGTTCTAACCGAAAGAAATGAAGAAAATGGAGAGGCTTCGATTGCATTTTGCAGTTCTAATTTATAGGGAGCCGAATTAAATTATTCAGAAGTTGAGAAACAAGCATTTGTTGTGCACAAAGCAATCAAATATTTTCGGCCATTTTTTTTGAAAGTACATACTACTGTCATCGTGCCATTTCTAGCTGTTAGGCAATTGCTAGTGCATAAGGATCTCAGTGAGAAAAGAGCTAACTGGGTGATTGCACTACAAGAATATGATTTGGAAATCAAACCTGCCAAAATCATAAGAGGCCAAGGATTTTGTAAGCTGGTAACAAGTTCTCCTTCAATTTCATCTCAAGAAGACACAAGTAAAGAGGAACAATCAACTGAGGTATGTCTTATTGATTCAAATTCCCAATATTCAGATTTAATTTATTATTTGACTTATGGTCATGCCCCAGCTAAATTGTCACCAAAGAAGAAGAGAGCTTTGAGGCTCAAATAAAATAAATATCAACTTCTGAATGATATATTTTTTTCGCATAAATTATGATTCTATGCTTCTTAAATGTTTGGAAAAAGCTGAGTCTGAAAAGGTTTTGCAGGATCTTCACGATGGACAAGCAGGTGGTCATTATGGAGCAGAAACAACAACTCACAAGATTATCCATGCTGGTTACTATTGGCCAACGCTGTTTAAAGATGCTTACACCTATGCTCGAAACTGCAAAGTCTGTCAAACTAATACTAGAAGAGAAAATAAGGTTGATTTGCCTTTACAACCTATTACAATTGATCAACCATTTGAACAATGGGGCCTTGATGTAATAGGTGAGATCATTCCAAACTCTGCTAAGAAACATAAGTATATCATTACTGTAATGGATTACTTTACAAAATGGGTTGAAGCCATTCCTGTCAAGGTTGTTAATTCTGAGGTCATTATTGATTTTATTGAAAAAATACATCATAACTAGGTTTGGACTTCTGAACTCTCTCATGTTTGATAATGCTACATATTTTTTCAGGAATGCTATGACTGAGTTTGCTTTAAAAAGAGGCTTTAAGTTTAAATATTCATCTAATTATTATCCACAAGATAATAGGTTAGCTGAATCAACTAATAAAAATCTCTTAAGAATAATTAAAAGAACCATTGATGATAAACAAAAGAATTGGCATAAAGCTCTTCTTTTTGTTGTTTGGGCTGATAGGATTACTTTTAAAACATCTTTAGGGACATCTCCTTATAATTTGGTTTATGGCAAGGAAGTTATTATTCCTACCAATATTTCCTTGCCATCATTAGTCCTTGTTCAATCAATTGAAGCCCAACCATTCTCTTCTCTACAATATCGATTATCACAAATCATTAAGCTAGAGGAAGAAAGAGAAAAAGAAGTTAACATTTATGCCAAACATCAGGAAAATGTAAAATCATGGTTTGATTCAAGCTCAGTTGGGCATAAAGCTTTTGATATTGGTGACTTAGTGCCGAAATTGGACAAAGACCATGAGGAAAAAGGAAAACACTCTAAATTTCAAAAAATTTGGCTTGGACCGTTTCAAATTGTGGAAAAACTGGGCCCATCTACCTTTATACTTCAACATTTACAAGGAAGATTAGAATCCCTTCCTGTAAATGGGATAATTCTAATTTTTCTTCTTCTTAAAATTCATGAAATTGATTGTAAATATGTAAATACTCATTTGTACATATCAGTGTGTTTATTTTTGTTTATTACCACCTCTTTGGTTTGACACTTGGTAAATTTTTGTTTTCTGTTAATGAAATTCTTTGGTAAAAGGAAAAATATTTGGTTAATTATCAAAACTGTTATTTTTCAGATTCAAATTTGAAGATCTTATTCCATGAGTTTTTCCTTTTTCATTTTTGATGATCTCTAATTTATAACATAAGAGATAATATCGTTTTACAACAAACTTTTATCATAAACAACTCCTAAAGTAGCAAAGGAAAAAGAAAAGGTTTAGTGTTTTATCACTCTTCTATATCATCCTAATCTCTTAAGGAGAGGATTTGTCTCCCCATCTATGTTAAAATCATCAGAGTGTAAAATAAACTATTATATACCTGGAAGATAGGGGGTCTCCTTACAGAGCCAACCTACCATGATCATGGGCATTGATCATAGTGACATTATCTTATTTCGTTACCAAGCCAAGATAATGGCTTACAATAACTTGTTGTAGGACAAGAGGTCTCATCACGAGCCGACTTGTTCATTACTATCAATACTTGTGAATGGCATTGTCGAAATCTGGTCACCAAGCTAAGACAATGGCTTTCAAAGTAATTTAATGAAAATTGTATTTCCTCTGAAATATAAAATAATAGATGGGATATTGAATTTTCCTTGGGTTAAAAGGTAACCCTGTCAAGGCTATGGACGCTTGCTGGCAATAATGGCTCTACCTGTGATAATAAGAGTTCATCTTTTTATTAAACTCAATTAAAAGCTTTTTCTCTTTAGTTAAAGTTGTTATCAATTAATGACTGTTGTAAACATGTTTTTTATTTTATTATCAATACTAGAGATGTACAAAATGATTAAATTTCACTGTCCTTTACTAAGATTTCATTGAAAAATCTGAATTTTAGCATTTTGATTCATTTAACTTCATTCCTTTTTCTTTGGAGTTTCATCATTATTTTCAGAGATTACTGGTTCTTCCTGTGTGTCGCCATTGTTGTGGTAAAAAACAACAACACCCCCATTTTAACTTTATTATTATCATAATAATAATGGGGACCCTTTTGTATTTGCATTTGGCTTTTGGGTCATTGGTTATTTGATTTTTGCCTATTTTGCCTTGGTTTTATTTTCAGTTTACCTTAATATTTTTTCAATAAAAAATTGTTTTATTATTCATTAATTAGAATAATTGAATCAAATAGCCCCCAAGTCCATGACTTAGGTTATCGTATGAATTTAATCCTTTTATATTTCAACCAAGTGAAATCGGGCCTTTTAATAAATAACACATTGTGAGAGTGATAAAAGATTATTTTGGAAACCTGTTGTAAATAATGCATAATACATATAACAAAACCCTTTAGGATAAATCACATATCAATTTTTTTTATTAAGTGTCACAACGTAAAACCTGTGATATCACTTCACTTATGATTGTTGACATTCGATATCGCATAAACCTCTGATTGTCGATATCACATAAACCTCCAATCACTAATATCGTGTCACCTCCGATTTGCTCCTATCTCCGATGTGCGATATCACATAATCTCCGATTTTCTCAAAGCTCCGATACATGGAATCGATTTTGTTTTATGACATGATTTAATTATTAAATCGTGTTCACCCAGATCAAAACTTCAAAATAACACCTCTAATAATGCTTAATCTTCGATTGCTAATATGATATGCGGATCCGATGTGATTTATCATTACATTTTAATGTTATTTCGTGTCCGCTATATCCTAAGTTTGTAGTGTATATCATGTTGTGACTATTTTAAACCTGTGATTCATAAAACCTCCGATACCTATCCATGTTTTCCACTGGTCACACTATGGTTTGATCATTGTTATAAGGTCTGTGCGGTCACTGTTTTAAGGTTTCAGGGTTTTATTATGGTTTACTTTGTGATTTGTTAAGATTTGTGTTATTTATAATAAAGCACTTATTGTTTTGTTTTATTATCATTGTGGGGATAATCTAGGGGGCCGATTCTGGAAAATCTTGGACTTCTGATTTTAATCAGATAGTTGAAATACTTCAGTGCTTAAAAAGAACAGGGGCTGTTGATAAAGCTATTTAGGGATTCTGTTGGAAACAACCTTTCAAATTATTCAAAGTTTGTTGGAATAGGTTTCAGATTTAGTTTCTGAGATCTTCTAAGTTAGGCCAAGATATCTGTTGGAGATTGATTTATTGTTTGTATTTATGTCTATGTAGTTTTAGTTGAAAACTAGTGAAAGATTGTTATTATTTCAAATGTATAAATACCCATCTCGATTATGAGATCGGGGTTATGATTTGAATTCAAAAAAGACACTTATATGTGCACTAATTTTTGTAAGCGATCTTTTATTTTAATTTGGAACCATCAAGCATTTATGGAGAAGGCATAACATAATTCTTCTTGGGTACTATTATTCTGGATTTCTTTTGTCTTTGTTTTTCAAAAGAAATTGTTTATTTCATTCATTCCTGTATATTGAATTAGACTTGGTATTTTTCACTATTGAAGTTACTGATGAAAGCAATATGAAGTTCTGAATGACTCATTGAGTTTTACATGTCTGTTGTCATTAAAAGCTAGTTTTGATTAACTATTTAATCACAATTACTTTTATCATTTAAGAGGTTCACTTCCAATTTTACTTATTGATCTATATTACTAAGTAATATTGGAAAATTATAAAAACATGTCAACTCAATTAAGTTAGTAAGTTAACATTTTATATTATATTAGAGTAATAGTTATGCAATTCATAACTTAGAGTAAATAGCTTATCTTTCATTTATCCCTTTATTAGGCCGATAGGCCTTCCTTTGAAAGAGACTTTCGTCGTCTCTTTGTTCCTCATGCTGACACCTGGCGGAATGGGCAATTTGCTTCGTATTTGTTCAGGCTTGATTATCACGCTGACACCTGGCGGAGTGGTTTCTGCAGCCGATTTTACAGTCAGTTGTTACCCATTTTACGCCGGAGTTCCAGTACACCACTTGGGTGCAGCACAATCCCAAGTCCAGGTGCATACACCTGTCTGCACAAACTCACTCCTCCCTCTGCATTCGATAGGGTTTAGAGGTCTGTTCTCTGAGGTTCGTTGCTGCAGCTCCTCTTTTCTTCCTCTCTTGATTTTCTTGTTTGCCGACATCGACATTTCTTGTTATTCTTCAGCAGAGATGGCCTTCTCGTCTGTCTCCGTGACGGTGCTGATGCTCTCTGTCGCCTTCCTGTTGATTAATCTCTTCGCACCTTCTGCCAATGCAGAGGCTCCCGCTCCTGCTCCCTCGTCCGACGGTAAGATCTCGGTCTTTTATTCTTTTTTTTTTTTTCTGCTTTTTCCGACATTAAAGTTCTGTTCGGTTCGGTTCATTAGGGGATTCGTCACGGGATTTATAACAGGATTGAAGGAAATTATCTTGATGTTGCAGGCACCGCCATCGACCAAGGGATAGCATAAGTGCTCATGTTCCTGGCGCTGGCTTTGACCTACCTCATCCATCCCCTGGACGCCTTCCCTTACAATCTTTTCTGAGCTGCTGGAGATCCGTTATCCGTTTCTTGACAGAGACTATCAGTTTCTTGACAGAGACGAAAGAAAGGGCCTGGATTTGTATAATAGATGGAATTTGAGCATCGGATTTACGTTAGATGACGATGTCGTGCCTGGCAGATCCGAAGGGTTTATTTTTGGCTGCTATTTGATTTTTCTATTACTATTTGTTTTAGGTATTTGGCAATCTTTCTGATTTTTGACAGACACTCTGTAATCTTCACAATTTTTTGGCTCTGTGAATGCTATACTAAGTCTTTCGGACTGCTTTTGCTCCATTCTTGTTTAATATGATTGGGTGATTTTACTAATCCGCTAAATGTGGCGGTTATTTATGGGGTGTTGCTTCATGAGTTTTCATATGCGGTATCTCAACTTAAAATGCAGCTTGGCACTAATTTGATCAAAATGTCAATGTTTTTGTGGCAAGAGGAAGCAAACGATTTATCGGCAGAGAGGTTTCTTGGGATAGTGGGGAGTTTCGAATCTTTGAAGGAATTTGACATTGGACTTTGGCCATCGCTTGAAAAGATGTTGGTTCCTTTCTACAAGCTACTCGAGAGACTTCCCAATCTCGATCGTTTGGAGGTTCGTTGCATGTCTATTCGGGTAAGGAATTCATTTTTATGCTAATTTCTTCTTACTCTTATTCTCATTATGCATGTATAATGTTAAAGCCTTGCTTCCCATGGTATGATGACAATATGGAGTCCAAAGCTGTGTTGTGTATTTATGTGCATCGTGGGCAAACTGACCCGCTCTTTATTTATGTGCATCGTTGGTGTGCATCAGCAAAGGCTAGGGCTAAAATCTCATCTAGGGCAGAGTTGACTGATATGCTTTCTAATTTAATGCAGGAGCTAGCCAGAGATCCAGTACCAGCACGCTTAAGCATTCCGTTGATTAATCTTCAATTCTTAGGGGTAGATTTAGTTCAATTAGATGATAGGGAAATCGCCGTGGTAGGTTGCTTGCTTTAGAGCACTCCTGCTCTTAAAATTATGGACTTCATCTTACTAGAGGAATATGCGAAGACACAGTATATAAAGTTTTTGGAAAGGATATCGGAATTGGGGAGAGCTTCCACGCAGACAAGGATACACAAAGAGTGGTACCATAGGAGCCGCTGAAAGATACTCACTTCAGTAACCGTTGATTAAACATATAATAATGGAAGATACATATTCATATATTTTATTTTACAGTGTTCAAATGCATTTTAGAGGAATTTCCTTCTCGAGGTTTACTGTTTGAACAATTGATGGTATTCACTGTGTAGGCTTTCGTAAATCACAGTATTATATATCGAATGGACATGATTTTCAGACATCGATAACAATTGTATCAGCGTGAATATAAGTGTAATTTAGGCGTTCAAAGCTTTGACTAAGAAGAATTTGTTAAACACAATGGGCATTAATACTAAATTTTTTTTCTATTATTCTTCATCCTACAGTATTAGATGAGAAACCCAGCTTGTGTTAGACTGAGGTGCCATAAATGGACAAGTTCCTCATTCTCATGTTATCCATGATGATGAACCAGCCCATAGATGGATAAGTTTTACATTATCTTGGAGTTTCAAGTTACCAGCTGCTTGTGTGCAGTGTCTCAAGTATTGTAATTTCTTTTATTACACTAAAATATGTAATGTATTGTAATTTCTTTTATTACACTAAAATATGGAATGTATTGTAATTTCTTTTATTACACTAAAATATGGACTGCTTTTGCTCCATTCTTGTTTAATATGATTGGGTGATTTTACTAATCCGCTAAATGTGGCGGTTATTTCATTTCCTTTTTCTTTTTCTCACTAAACTGGATCTGCTATGCTGAAGTGCACTTCTGTAATCTAATGTTTAATTGTTAGCGAAAGAGATTAGTAAGCTTAACACTGTGGTTCTGCAAAATTAACTGTAAATCAATTGAACTGGAGGGTTAGTAAAGGGTTATTGTTGCATCAGATACACTAATTAAACTGTGAGTTAAATGCATTAAGTTTTAAAGGTTTCAACTTACTTTCAAGTGTTTTCTAAATTAAATATTGATTATTTTAAACTTGTCTAACCTCCTTGGAATGTTACCATGCTCATCTCTAAACACCCCCTGCCCCGCAAGGCCTATATTGCCCTTGGATCTCCTATCAAAACAGAATTTACTCAATGCAGAGCGACTCCAAGTCTGGATGCAGCCTGCCATTTATGCAAAAACTACTTTCCTGAATTGTAGAAGATTTTATAAGTAATTTTGAGATGATAATATATTAAGTTTGACTGAAGAAATGAAATAATTGACCTCGTTGACAATGTATAGTGTTTTACAAAGTGGGCATGTCAATTGCGAGGACTTTTGCTCGCTGTACTGTTAATAATTATAAAATCATTCATAATGGTTTCTTTGATTGGAATTGTTGTGTAAAATTCTTCTCTGTTGTGGAATCAGGGATGGGTGCTACTTTGAACGCAGGCAAATCCAAGAAGGGTTCGATAGTAGCAGTATTTGGCCTGGGGGCTGTTGGGCTTGCTGTAAGTACTAATAACAAGTGCCCTCTTTATGTTCCACTGTATGCATATTAGTATATGTTGCAGTTTTAAAGTCCTCAAACCTTTTTCTAGGGACTATTCTGTTCACTTCCCCTACCTGCATTTTCATTGGGACCAATATGATGAGGGTAGAGTTTAATTATATGTTAGCCTTCTGACCCGAGTTTAACTACGCAGGCTTGTGAAGGTGCAAGAATTGCAGGAGTTGCTCGAATAATTGGAATCGATTTCAATAATGAGAGATATGAACGAAATAATTGTATATTTCCCACTTCCATTATTGGAAAATCTGTGTACATATGTTGATATGTTGACTTGTAGAATTGCCTTTTTAACCCTTTCTTGTAATCTTTCCTTTCTCAGCAAAACAATTTGGAGTAACGGAATTTATAAACCCTAAAGAGTACGAAAAACCTATTCAACAGGTACGTTGAGCTGCCCAAAATGATCATCAAACTCTCTCCCAGATCAGAGTATTGGTTGCTTTTGACTAGTGTGGTACTTTAGTACTTAGGTGGGGGAGATTTTAAGTTTTCGCATGGAGTGCACTCATTCACCATCCATTCAAAGCAGTGTAGACTCTTAATTTCCAAACACTTATAAAAAATGTTTACAGGTAATTGCGGAAAAAACTGATGGAGGGGTGGACTGCAGCGTCGAATGCACAGGGAGTATTGAGGCCATGGTTCAAGCTTTGGAATGCTGCCATGATGTACTAGCTCTTGGTTTCCTTTGGTTTAAGATACATCAATCATTTCAATTCTAAGCTGTAGCTTTAAAGTTTAAACTGATTGCTTCGATTTAATTAAGAAAATGCAGGCAATGCATATGTTTGATATCAGAGTTTTGTTTTTGCAGGGTTGGGGTGTAGCCGTTTTAACAGGGGTCCCTCGTTCAGACGCAGTCTTTAAAACGAATCCTGTAAACTTTCTGAGCGAGAAAACGTTGAAAGGAACCTTCTTTGGAAATTATAAGCCTCGTACTGATTTGCCAGGCCTTGTAGAGATGTATTTGAATGGGGTAAGACTTCATAACATAGTTGTAACAACTTATTCAAACCATAATTGTAGATAATACTGTGTGGTCATATTTCCCAGTTGTTTTTTTTTTTGTCCGTACCATGACGGGAGCAATCTATGCTTATCATATCTAATTAGAGTTATAATTACGGTTTTAATCTTTCCTTCCTTGATTGTTAAATTTGCAGGAGCTTGAACTGGATAAATTTGTTACAGACAAGGTTTCTTTTGCTGACATCAACAAGGCATTTGATCACATGCTTAAAGGAGAGGGTCTGAGAACTGTAATTAAAGTCATCCAGGATTAGTGACAAATATGAACACAGTTGGAATATCTCCAATGTTATGAAGGCATGCTGAACTATTTCAAACTGTTATGTGATTAATGTCGTGGCTTTTATGTGTAACTATGGTATGCAATTAAAGTCCTGGAAAGCATGTAAACAGTTATAATAATTTTAGGGTAAGTATGATGTTTAAGTTTTGACACTGCTGCTTCCAAAACAACCATCCAAAAGGTCATTACTATAATAGCTTGATTAGAAATAGATTGAATGAGAAGGTCCAGATGGGGTATTCAATCATCTCCATCCATCTGTTCTGCATCCTCAGTGCTTACTTGAACAATATATCAGCCTTCATATTTATCCCTTGCAGACATGCTGAAAAGATAATGACATGGAATTTTTCCTTGCTTCTCTGATTCTGTCCAATGATGGGCCAGCTGCAAATTTTCCTGATTGAAATTTCCATTTGACCTCTCTGCAATGTGTTTGGAATCTCTTATCACCTATAGACAATTTAAACCTTTCTCTATTGCTATTTTCAGAATCTACCAAAAAGCATAAAGTTCTGCTCTGTTGTTTGATCCATCTCCTACAGCTCTGCTTTGAAACTGATCTCGTAATTGTCTCTTAAAGTAATGCCTCATGATCCACAATAGCTGGGATTACCTTGACAAGCCTCGTTGAAATAACTCCACACTATTGTTATATATATATCGGGGGATCTTAGTATTATTTGTTTCTTTTCCTTTAAAGGTGGCTGTGTCCCTTAATATGCATATCTATTCTTGTGTCAAACTTGATTAGGAATAACATCTTTGTTTTGAATTCTTTTCATTTCTTGCTAGCCAAATAGCTTAAGTCACTGTACAAGGACAGTCTGATGCCCACATGTAGTTAATACAGAATGTATTTTGAAAACTAGGATTTAGCTTTGTAGTGCTTGAATCATCATTTCATGTTGGTTTTCATTTGTTAGTAGCCAGATCATTTCTCTTACAATATGATTGTAATATATTTTGTTTCTCTTACAATACGATTGTAATATCTTTTGTTTCTCTTCTGTGGGAAATTTTGTACAGGAGTTCAAACAATGTATATAAATAGAAAGATGCAGAAAATGACAGTCAAATTTTGTACTTAGAATTATGACAAGAAAGCCCCTACTGGGTTTGTGAGGAAAGAGAGCTTCAACACCAGTTCTGTCTCCAACCGCCAAGATGATCAGTATGCTACTAACATGTTTAGTGAAGAATTTCTGCTATTCTCTTGTAATTTATAGGCCCCCAAAGCTCCTCATAGATTAGAATATTTGCAGGATGTTAATATTGTTGTAAGTTTGTAGTAATTGTGGAATGACTTACTTTTGTGCTGCTTCTCATCTTCAACAACAAGAGTTTCTGTGGTGAATAAGCAGAATCCATGTCCTGCCTTGTGAAGCAGCTCTCCACTGTGATAGCGTTCTTTGTAATGTCTCTGATAAATCCTTTAGACTTCTATTTCATTCTGTAATATGATGGGATTCACTCTACAGAGTCCATGTCATACCTTCTGAATCAGCTCTCCACTTATGTTAATTTTCTCTGTAATGACCCTAATAAATCCTATATAATGAGATTTCATTTTGTAATATGATGGTATTTCACTCTACAAGATTGGTTTCAGTTTTACTTGTATTGTGGTATATGAAATTTCTCAGTTTTACTTGTAATAGGATGGGATTTCATTCTGTAATATCATGGGATTTCCCTCTGCAATATTTGCTACTAAATTTTACAATTCCAAATTAATAATCCTATCGGCCTCTCTTTGTACCTTTTGGGACAATTGCTAGTTATACACTTGTTGTGAAAGGATAACTAGTCCCACAATACTTATCGGAGCCACCACTTCAATAGATATAGATCTAAGTTACAAGCCTTGACTTGGTGGATTTCCCCAAATGTTGGTGAGGACATTTTCCCCGATCAACAACTTCTTAAGACGTAGAAACTTTTATGAGTTTCTAAGACTTATCCTAGACTTCCATTGATTCATAGTGTTACTTAGAACACAGATTTGTATAGGAATGGAACCTTCATTCAACCAAAATTTCAAACATTGGTTCAAGCTAGAAATACAATAAAGATAATTCAATTACATGCCTAATAACATGTATAAGAGCAAGCTTGGCCATGTATAACATTGATCGATAATTTCAAACACAACAAAATCATATTAATCCACTTAATGGGTCCTATTGTAACTTATTTTTACCCTTACAATAGTTTGTAAATTTCCTTTTATTTTCAAAAAAAAAGGGAAAAGAGAAAAAAAAAATAAGGAAAAAATGGAAAAAAAGAAAAAAAGAAAAAAAAAAAAAAGAAAAAAAGAAAAGAAAAATATTTTTACCCCTGGAATAAGAGAGCACATTGAAATGCCGCTCTTTATGTTTTTATTTGGCAATTTACATAATTGTTTTTTTCAATTAAATATTGTAATAAATGTTGATGTGATTGTCGCCCACCGAAGACTTAATTTTTATGCAGCTTCTGACAGCTACGATCAAGCGTGCTAAGATCAATAATGCAAAGTGAATTGGGGGACCCCCCACTTTTCCGAGAGTTAATGGAGGGGTGGTCCACAAAGTGGTTTCCCTCGATCCCACTTTTGTTACATGTCCGCTCCTCATGCATTGCGGCACCTCCCCACATGAAACCACAAACTGCCACCCCCCCTCACAAACCGCTTATCTTACTCCACCCTTATTCTTGCCATTCTCACTTTCCGCCAACCTTTCGCTATATTTAGCCATGACTATCTCTCCCGCCAGATTTATCAGGTGACCATTATATCATATATTTCTCTCACCAACGTTCAAATGCATTAAATCCTTCGTGCCATTAACAATTATTCCGACAAAAAACCATTATGATTTCCTTATTAAAAGTTGTTATCACCGCCAAACCAAATTATTTTACAATTCCACTTACAAACAGAGCTTCTAGAATGATATCCATGCAGATTTCAGAAAATAGTAGCTTCCAATCATCGTTAGTCCTGGGTAAATTTTCAATTGTTCTCAGTACTTTTTATTTTTCCGAAATGGCCAGCCATAAAGGAAAATCTAAAGTATATGTAGACAATCCTCTGTTACCCCATGTGATCAATTTAGATGATATTCCCCTTATCGACACCCATTTCAAAATTACTGAAACCAATTGTGAATTCGACTTGTATGAGCTTCACAATATGGCATTTTAGAAATATGAAGACGCAAACCAAAAATTATCTTTCTGGGAATCCTTACTCCCTCAATTTTCTTTCCCTCAAACACATCATTTTCCAAAATTTGTCACCTATCGATACCTTCCCAGTCATAGAGTTGTAATTGCTCAAAATAATGAGACTCTTTTCTACATAACCTCTGAGTCAATTTTTCAGGCCCTATAGTTAAACCCTTAGAACTCCCTTCACCCTTTTTCCACTAATGCCCTTATGGAGATTTACCAGAGACTTTCTTTTTCAAAGAGAGTGCATATCTTTGAGTCTTTTCTACCAAAAAATTCTAAATTACCCAGGACAAACCCACCTTATCCCTCTGCAATGTTTCCTGAGATGTCTAGGCAGGTTATTTCCATGGTCTATTGTCTATTAGGATATCCCAATGATCAGTGGGTAGATGAATTTATTTTAGGGTTTTTATCAGTGTTTTCTTCTTGTAAAAAACCTTCAATTATGTTCAATTTTTTTATTTTTTTTTTATTTTTTATTTTAATTTTAATTTTATTTTATTTTTTATTTTATTTTTTATTTTATTTTTTATTTTTATTTTTATTTTTTTATTTTTTTTAATTTTTAATTTTTAATTTTTAATTTTTTAATTTTTTTTTTTTTTGTTTTTTTTTTTTTTTTTAATTTTAATTTTAATTTTTTAATTTTAATTTTAATTTTAATTTTAATTTTAATTTTTTATTTTTTATTTTAATTTTAATTTTTTTTTATTTTTTATTTTTATTTATTTTTATTTATTATTTATTTTATTTTATTTATTATTTATTATTTATTATTATTTATTTATTTATTTATTTTTATTTTATTTTTTTAATTTTTTTAATTTAATTTTTTTTTTTTTTTTTTTTTAATTATTTTTTATTTTTATTTTTTATTTTTATTTTATTTTTTATTTTTATTCATTTATTTATTTATCTATTTTATTTTATTTATTTATTTTGTTTTATTTTATTTGTATTTATTTATTTATTTATTTTTTATTTTTTTATTTTTTATTTATTTTTTTATTTTTATTTTTATTTATTTATTTATTTTTATTTTTATTTTTATTTATTTTATTTTATTTTATTATTTATTTATTTATTTTTATTTATTTTTATTATTATTATTATTATTATTATTATTATTTTTTTTTTTTTTTCAGATGCAATTCATGATATGTTCCTAAAGTTCAGGGTTGAAGCGTCCTTCAAGAACTAGTCAATTTTGGTTTACTTATTTTTATATCATCAGTCAGAAAGGTTCAAGTTTCTTCTACATAAATTGAATGTTGAAGGAAAACCACAACAAATGATTCATTGGACCTCATTAGTGAGGAAAACTTCCAAAGAATTCTTTTTTCAGTGACTTTGTCAATCAATTTTTATATATGGCAATCTGTTTGTTAAGTAGTGATGTAGTTCCTAGAGTTTCCACAAAGATCAAAAGGATTCTACATTTGAGTGAGCAATCTAAAGTTGGAGACTAGTATCTATACCAGAATTTTACAGAGATTAGAATCTATGATTACGAGCCTCCACCTTTCAAACTACCAGTGTTCCTCCCCATGAGGATTTTTGCACTAGAACAAATCAGGTAGATGACGAACATGGATGATGTTCATTTTGTTTCTAGGAAGCAAAAATATCAATTTAAACTAAAGGCATAAGTTGGCCCATTCATAGTCAAGACTAGAGTTGTAGAAAAAGAAGTCAATGATTTGTTGAGTCAGACGAATTTTAGATTAAGTTTTAGTTGGTCATATGATCCATTAGGAGTAATAACATTAATGACATTTGGGAAGAAGTACACACCATATGCGCCCCTTACAAAACCTAAGATTGAACAATATGCTAACAAAGACAAATGGGAAGATAACACACTACAGGAAGTTGAGAGCTAGTTTCCAGTCAAACAACATTGGAAACTCCAAGGATGACAAAAAAATAATTGAAAATACCAAGAGAAAGTTTATCTCCAACAGGGTCAGAGTTACAAAAGGCAACATTCAAAGTGTTTAAGAGAAGAAATACCATAAATGTTGAAGAAGAGTCCTCAAAAGTTCAAACTTATGAAGAACCTACCACAATCATACTTTTAGGAGAATCTACATTTTCATTACAACAAATTGAAGAAACCACCATAGATTCTCCTTCTTCTCCTTCTTCTTCAAGACAACAAAGTATTTTTTCAAAATTCTTAGAGATGAAGAAGAAAAATGAGGCATTAAAAACTTCGACATATGCGGATTTCTGGAAACAGTCTTCCACAACTTAGAATAAGTTAATTTCCGCCTTAGATAGTGAAAGAGGACAATTCCAATTAGAATTTTTAGAATGAAAGGTCGCTCTACCTAAGAGTGCAGAAGATTACAAAACCTCTTTATTTTCATTTGATACTAAACAAATACATCCTATAGATCAAATTGATCTTCACAAGCACGCAGGAGAAATGATCTACACATCCTTGACAAGTTCTGCTTTGGTAACATCCAAGATACAAGCATCTCTGAACAATATTCACTCTCAGTGAAGCTAGAAAATATGTCTTCTCTAGCTAAGGATACCAATATTAAGGGACTATAAGATCTGGTTTTAAAGTTAGGATTGAATCCTAAAGATGTAAAGGCAACTGAAGAAATAATTAAAAGCATAAATGCAGACATTCAGACACTAAGGAAATCACTGAAATTACCAACAACTGAACATCCCCAAGCACAAGAATTAGGCCAACTGAAGAAAGAAAAGGAAACATGCTTCGAATGATTATGGAACAAAATGTGTAGATTCAGAAAATGGAGGCAGAGATGGAAAAATTAATCAAGGAAAGAGAACTTCAAATCAACATTGGAGCAGGGACATCTACAACAACAGTGTCAACAACAAAAACAAAGTCTACTAGTCAGAATCTAGCAGAGCAATTATCAAAAGCTATGGGAGACCTGTCATTATAAGATATAAAGGTTGAGAAGCTTAGAGCTCAATTGGATAAGACCCAGGACAACAAAATAAAGGTTGATAATGCATATCTTACCGAAGTACATAAAAACTTCAGATTAACCAAGAAACTTGAAAAATATGAAAATGAATCATTGATTGCACAAACATTATTTGAAGAAAAAGAAAAAATATGGATTGATATAAATTCAACCATAACTGAACTCTAGACATCTATTGAAATCATTTTTGAACAGGAGGAACTGGTGACAAGGTCAAAGGCAACCATTACAGAAATCAAAGAAGACTTAGATCACAAGCTAGGAGAAGCAACCAAAATAATCAAAGTACTGAATTATAAAACAAAAGAAGAATTAGAGGAATTTAGAATTGAAGACAATACTAATACAATCCTATAAGTAAGAAGATTTGTGACAAAAAGGAACTTAAAGTTACTGTTAGAAAATAAATGTCAAAACTTAGAAGTATAGGTGAAAAAATAATTTAAAGTTTAATGTTTTACTCTAGAAAGGACTTCCATATCTAAGAGATTCTAGTGGCCAATTGATTCCACTAGAAAATTATCAGCACATATTGTATGAGAAAGCAACAGATAGAACAAAGTTTGCTAAAGTTAAAGGGGTAATCAGTGGTAAAACATTCATTGAAGGCCTAGAATATAACCTATTTATCCAACATGAAATTCATTTTTTCATTACTAGGCCAACCTTTGAGAATTATACAGAGGTGGATTAGGCATATAGAAAAGTAACAAAATTTTCTATTCCAGATGACAAAAGATGGGATAAATTACTCGAACTCATCGAGTAAAATAGAATGCAGAATTTTAGCAACTGGTTGTAGTGAAAGCAGCATAAAGAAGGATAACAAGAACATAAAGCAGAGAATTCAGTTTAAAGAAACAGTCATCAAACAACACCCTCAAATTGTGTGCTGATTACTCAAATCAGTTTAGAAAAGCTATTTTTGTGTTCTATTTTGTAATATCCAAATCAATTTTGGATAATATTGTATTTTGTAAAAGAATTATTTTTTAGATCTAGATATTTTTGAATTACACTCTATAAGTATTTTGTAATTCGAATAAAGAAGGGTTGAACCCTTGTGATGATCCAGTGACACTATTGTACTACTCTGAAATATTTCTGAAGATAATCAAAGGATTCTGGCTTCATTCTTAACAACTTTTGTGTTCATGTGAGTTTTTCTTGTTTATTCATTTATGTTTTTCATAATCTATTTCTACATATGTTCAAGGTAACATAGGAGTTAGGGTAAGGCTAGATTGAGTATCAATCTCCCTGACAGCCCACTGCAAAGTTATAATCATTATGGAGATTAATTAACTAAACAATTTGTTTAAGTTAGTTCCTCTACATCTTTTAATTGTTGCCTTTTGTCATCTCTTGAACATATATTGTTTGGCTGTAGAATTCTTCTGCACACATCAACTGTATTTGATTAATTAAATATTCAATATGGATGTTTTATTATCACATATATTCTTATTTTTCACTTTCAAACTCAACTAAAATATTTATGCTATTATGAATGAAAATCAACCCTTTGAACTTCTCAGAAATATTTAGATTTTACAAGTGTTAAAAGTTTAATACATTCTATCTACAAAGATACAACGTTAGATTGGTGATGTTTCCGGGGATCAAAATTTGAAGTTTTCCCCTGGGACAATGGTCAGACTTGCCTCTTAATGGTGAATAAGAGGTCAACAGGCTAAAATATTTCACATGTCGACTTCACTGGTTAAATCTGGCTTCACGCAGGCATTCCAGATCTCATTCAGATCCATATCTTTTCTCTCCTTTATCAGATCCAGAGAGACTTTTTCAAATTACATCAACCAGATGTAGATTAGAAGCTTCCACTTCTTCTTCTCTTCCACCTGAGACACCCTCACAAATTGAGCCTTTTGAATTAATCCCAATACCCAATGAATTATCAGACATTCCACCTAAAGTTTTAGAATTCCTTTCTAAAGGAGTAGATATTCAATATGCATTTCTAATTCATCATCTTGAGTCTTCCGAGTTTTTTGCTTCCCATTCAGAACCATATGACACTGAAGCAGATCCTGAACTTCAATTACTCGAATTGAAACTAGTTGATTTCATTTCCTCTGTCATACATACTTATCCTTCAATTTCTACCAAGCCTAAAGAGGAACTTAGCATTTATAAAAATCCTCTAGCCTTTGAAGATCAAGAGAAAATCATACCTGAAGTTCAAAAAATAGTTGTTCATCATCAATTTTTCAAGAAACCTAAACCTCCATCCCAACCATCTTCAAGCAAAGTTGTCTCTCCTAAACAAATAGTTCTATTACAACACCAAATGGCTAGATTTAGGCCAATTGTAACATCTCAGTATGAAACATTGGTACTTCCACCAGCTGCACAACTTCATGATTTTCCCGAAAGGAATTTGAAACATTTCCCCAAATTCAATGGAGAAATAGGGCCATCTGCAGAAGATCATTTCGCTGCATTTCTTGATTTTGTAGACAATATGAACATTGAACATGAGGATGTTTATACAAGATTATTTGTTCAATCATTAGAGGGAAATGTCAGGATATGGTTTAGAAAATTACAAGCAAATTCTATAAATTCATGGGTTGAATTAACCAACATCTTCAAGAATCAATGGGGAATTAAAAAGGATCATGTTTACTATTTAACATAATTTGAAGATTTGAGAAGAAACGTTGGTGAACCTATTGCAGACTTTATGAAAAGATTCAATAAGATTTCTAACAAGATGCCACGAGATTGTAAACCCCTAATCACTGCAACTAAAGTACAATTTTATAAAGCATTTGATGATGATTTTACTGTAATTCTTAGAGAGAGAAAATATGAAACCTTAATAGACATGTAAACCAATGTAATTGAGGTGGAAGCTAACATGTCAACATCTAGTAAATTGAAAGAAAAGGCGGAAAAAGATGAAAGGAAACTCAAATCTAGAGAGGAAAGTACTTCATCATTAAAGACCAAAGAAGAATAAAAAAAAAGTTGAAGTAAACTCTTTATTAAGAAATATGTCTAATCAAATTTCAAGAAGGGAAACTGAACCTAGAGTAACCCAACAGGTTGTAAATAGAGCTCCAGTTCAATATAGAAGACATTTCCAACCTCAAAGTTTGCAAAGACCAAAAAATGATCAGCAAATTCAACCTCCATTAATGATTGATCATCAAGACCCTGAAGAACCTATCTCTGTTGTTACAAATGATATCAATTATTTTGAAGATCCATAATCTCAAAATTGTATTGTCCCAATCAGTCAGGACCAACCTCTGGCTCAAAACCAAGAGTCCTACCAACTTTCCAAATTTCAAGTTTTTTCTAAGTTTCTCATTGTTGAACTAAATAAAATATATGACCTAAGACCTAGACAAGGTCCTGGTAGACCTGTAAAAAAGGTTACCTTTGATGAGCCTCAAGTGAAAGTTGCTGAAATACCATCTATCCAACCACAAAATTAGTTACAAGAACAATCTTCTACTAAAAAACCTGTTCCAACTGGTTTTAATGTTGAAAGAGAATTAGAAAGGGTAAAAATTCCTATTCCCTTATCTGAACTTTCCATAAATTCAAGTTATAAACAACAAGTCTCCAAATGGATACAATCTTCAAGTGTAGATGTTGAAGGGGATGTCATTAGCCTACAGGATGAGAAGCATTCAATTGTTTTTGGGCCTAGTTCAAATATGATTGATGAAAGTGTGCCACCTTTCTATGTTACATTAAAATTTCATGATTTTCTATGTTACAAATGTATGCTATATTCTGGTGCTTCCCATAATCTGATGCCTAAAGTTATCATGGACCAACTTTAGTTGCAAATTACCAGACCATATCATGATTTATACACATTTGATTCAAATAAAGTACCTTGCTTGGGATTAATCAAAGATTTAGTTGTTACACTTGCTCAAATCCCTGTGAAAAGCATAGTATTGGATATAGTTGTTACAAACATTCCCCCAAAATTTGGCATGTTGTTGTCAAGATCTTGTTGTGCTAAGCTTGGAGGAAGCTTACAGATGGATATGTCCTATGCTACAATCCCAGTTTATGGAGGTGAACATTTAAGGCTGTACAGAGAAGTAAGATTCATAAATATTGTCTGTAAAGCTAATCAAGCAATAAATCATCCTATATATGCTATTGATCAAGATTTTGGATGCTTTACTTTGGCTGCAAGTGATCTCTCTAATCCTCAAACCAGAATTGAAGATACTGTTAATATACCTCAGTTTTCATATAATGATATTTGGAAAATGTATTTTGATGGAGCATTTTCTAAGGATTGAGCTCGCACAGGAATTGTACTCATTTCCCGTGAAAATAAAAACATAACCCAATCCTTCAAATTGGATTTTAAAGTCACAAATAATGTGGCAAAATATGAGGCTTTAATTTTAGGATTAGAATTAGCTAAAAGTTTGAAAGTACAAAACCTAGTAGTATATGGTGATTCAGAATTAATTGTAAAACATATTAGGAATATCTATCAAACAAATCATCCTAGACTCAGAGCTTATAGGAATGAAGTATGGGACTGTGTGAAAAACTATTTTTAAGTTCTTTGGCAATTTCTGCAAGTTCTTTTAAAATACCCGATCCTTTGCAATTACATTACCAGATTGAAGTAAAGTATAAACCTTCCATCCCAGATAATTTAAGACACTGGAAAGTCTTTGAATATGATGAGCAGTTGAAGAATTTCTTACAGGCCATTGATGAATTTTCTGGTTTACATGTTGAAGAAGAAAACAATGATGAAATCAAATCAAATGATGGTGACTTAGATTTGAAATTTAAACAGAAAATTGTTGATCATGATATCATTCAATTATCTAATAATTATATTCCAAAGGGATTATTTCCCATTGAAAAACTTTTTGATCAGAATGATGTATCAAAAACTTCATTTCTAAGTTCATAACAAGAAGATGTACAAGATTGTAATATTGGCACTACAGAAAAATCGACTATCTCAAAATACCAACCAGTTTGCCTCAACACATAAAATAAAAATGTGTCAATTTCTTTAAGCAATATAGAGATGTATTTTCATGGTCATATGAAGAATTGAAAATCTATGACAGAACTATTATTGAGCACAAAATTCCTCTTAAACCGAGAGCTAAGCCATTTCAACAAAAATTAAGAAGGATTAACCAAATCCTATTGCTTATTATTGAGAAAGAAGTAAGAAATTTTTTGGATGCTAAAATAATTGTTCCCTTAAGATATTCTGAATGGATAACTAACCTGGTACCTGTTAGGAAGAAAAATGGAGAAATAAGACTATGTGTCAATTTTAGAAACTTGAACAAATTGTCCTTGAAAGATAATTATCCATTACCAAAAATGGATCAATTGCTTCAAAGAGTATCAAGTTTTGATAGGATTTCAATGTTGGATGGTTTTTCTGGATACAACCAGATTTTGGTTAGTCAAGAAGACAGAGAAAAGACAACATTCACAACTCCGTGGGGTACTTTCATGTATGCCAAGATGCCATTTGGTCTAATCAATGTTGGAGCAACATTTCAAAGGGAAATGGATCTGGCATTTGTTGGTAAGGTAAATAAATTCATAGTCATTTACCTTGATGATTTGACAATATTTTTTGACTCTGATGCTAAACACATCAAACACTTGAGGAAATTTTTTGAGAGATGCAAAAAATTTGGGATTTCTCTTAATCCTAAAAAGTCACTTTTTGCAATGAGGGAAGGAAGATTGTTGGGACACATAATTTCAAAAGGAGTTATAATTGATCCTAAGAGAGTTTCAACGATTCAATTAATCAGTTTTCCTAGAAATAAGAAATAAATTCAATCATTCTTAGGGAAGATAATTTTTTTAAGGAGGTTCATACCTAATTATGCTGAAATTGTTAAAGATATTACTGATATGCTCAAGAAAGATAATGAAGTTAAATGGACTATCCAAGCTAGATACTCTTTCTCATAGATCAAAAAGGAAATTTCAGAAGCTCCAGTGCTTTCCAGCCCATATTATTCAATTTTTTTTAGTATTTTCTCCTTCACCTTAGATACTACCATAGAAACAGTTTTATTACAGAGAAATGATGATCAACATGAGCAGCCAATTGCTTTCTTTAGTAAGGTTATGAGAGATGCTGAACTAAAATATGAAATCATAGAAAAACAAGCTTATGCCTTGGTACAAGATTTGAAAGCATTTAGGATTTATGTTTTACATTCTCCTATAATTGCTTATGTGCCTAACAATGCAGTAAAGATAATGTTGACTCAACTTGATACAGATGGAAAGAGGGGGAGATGGATTGCTAAGATACTTGAGTTTGATTTAGACATCAGACCTACAAAGTTGGTGAAAGGACATGGTTTAGCTAAGCTGTTGGCAGAATCAAACTGCAAAATACTTGGTATTAATACTATAATGCAAATTTCAAGTGAGAAGAATCCACAAGAACCTTCTCAGATTTCAGGTGAGAAGAATCCACAAGAACCTTCTTAGATTTCAGGTGAGAAGAATCCACAAGAACATTTTCAGATTTAGCAGAGAAGAATCCACAAGAACCTTCTTCCAGTTTAGTTCCTATTCCTCTTCCTACACATTGATGAAAAGTTTTTACTATCAGATTGGTATAAAGACATAGTGCATTTTCTACGTGATTTTGAGTACCCTCTTGAATTCACAAAGAATCAATGTAGATCCCTCAAACTCAAGGCCATGAAGTACTACATAGTAAATGAAAACCTGTATTGGAAGGATCCCTTAAATATCCTCTTACTATGTTTGACTGAAAGTGAAATAGATGGAGTAATTGATCAATTTCATGAAGGCGTTTGTGGAGGGCATTATGCCTTGAAATAAAGCATATAAAATATTAAGAGCAGGTTTCTATTGGCCAAAATTGTTTGCACAGGTTGGAGCAAAGGTGAGGAGTTATATCCCTTGTCAGATATTTGCAGGAAAACAAAGGTTAGCAACACTTCCCCTTGTTCTGGTTTCAGTAGAAGCTCCTTTCTTACAACGGGGATTGGATTTCATTAGTGAAATAGTTACTCCTTCTAGTAATAAACACATATGGATATTAACAACCACTGATTAATTCATAAAGTAGGTAGAAGCAATTCCTGTTAAGAATGTATCTGACACAGTGGTGATACAATTCATTGAATAAAACATTTTTTCTAGATTTGACTGTCCAAGGAAAATAGTTACAGATAATGCTCAAGCTTTTAGTAGTATTAAGATGAAAGGAATTTTGTTAAAAATATCAGATTGCCTTACATCACTCTACAACTTATTATCCAAAAGGTAATGGGTTGGCATAATCATCAAATAAAAATATGATTAAAGTCATAAAGAAAGTGTTAGCAGATCATAAAAGGAACTAGGACAGTCATATCAAATATGCGGTATGGGCAAACATGGTTTCACCTAAAAGGTCTACTGCTAAATCTATTTTTCAACTTGTTTATGGAATATAAGCTATCTTCCCTACACAATTAGCATTTCCAGTCATGAAGTTTTTGTAGGAGTCATACGAAGAAGCAAAAGATTTTTTAAGAAGGATAAAATTATTGAGCTAAATTAGGATAGAGATAAAGTTCAACGTAAACTTCGACAATATCAAGACAAGATGAAGAGTTTGTTTGGCAGAAAAGCTAGGGAAAGATATTTCAGACAAGGAGATTTAGTTCTCAGATGGGATACAAGAAGGGAACAGCGGCAAACATGGGAAGTTTGATAACATATGGTTAGGACCTTTCAACATTGCAGAAGTCAAAGACAATCATACATTCATCCTACACAATTTGGAAGGAGAATATTTCTCATTGCGAGTCAATGGGAAATATCAAGCATTATATCTAGGATTGAGTGCTTTTTTATAATAATCATTGTACATTTCCTGTTTTTCTTTAAAATTCCAGAGCAAGTGCGATTTCCACAGCAAAGACTCCATAGTATGAGGAGAAGGCACATGGATGTATAGGTCCTCTGCATCTTGCAGGGGGAAGCAGTCCCTAGATGGAGCTGATGTTTTAACTTATTTTTACCCTTACACTAGTTTGTAAATTTCCTTTTATTTTCCAAAAAATAGAAGAAGAGAAAAATAGAAAAAAAAAAGAAAAAAATGGAAAATAAAAGAAAAAAATCAAAAGAAAGAAATGAAAAATAAAAGGGGAAATAAAGAAAATAAAAGAAAAGTATTTTTACCCCTAGAATAAGAGAGGATATTGAAATTCCGCTCTTTATATTTTTATTTGGCAATTTAAATAATTTTTTTTTTCAATAAAATATTGTAATAAATGTTTATGGGATTGCCGCCTGCCGAAGACTTAATTTTTATGCAGCTTTTGAAGGCTACGATTAAGCGCGCTAAGATCAACAATGCAAAGTCAATTGTGGGACAACCCGCATTTCCAACAATTAATGTGGGGGGGGGGGGTCCTCAAAGTGGTTTCCCTCGGTCCCACTTTTGTTATGTGTCCGCTCCTCATGCATTACAACACCCCCTGCTTGAAACCACAAATCCTTTATCTCACTTTGCCACTATTCCCACCATTCTCACCTTCCGCCAACCTTCCACTATGTTTAGCCATGATTATCTCTCCCGCTAGATTTATCAGGCGACTGGTATATCATTTATTTTTCTCGCCAACATTCAAATGGATTAAATCCTCTGTGCCATTAACGGTTAATACAACAAAAATCCGTATGATTGCCTTAATAAAGGTTGTTAATCCTGCCAAACCAGATGCTTTTACCATTCCACTTGCAACTAGAGATTCTAGAATGATATCCAAGCAAATTTCAACAAATAGTAGCTTCCAATCATCGTTACTCTTGGGTAAATTTTCAATTGTTCTCAGTAATTTTTATTTTTCCCAATTGACCAGCCATAAAGGAAAATATAAAGTATCTGTAGACAATCTTTTGTTACCCCCTATGATCAATTTATATGAATTTCCCCTTATCGACACCCATTTCAAAATTACTGAAAAAAATTGTGAATTCGAATTGTACGAGCTTCACAAATTGGCATTTAAGAAATATGAAGCCGCTAGTGACAAATTCTCTTTCTAGGAATCCTTACTAAGTTTTGTTTCCCTCAAACACATAATCTTCTAGAATTTGTCACCTGGTGTGGAGCCCGATACCTTCCCAGTGAGAGAGTTGTAATTGCTCAAAATAATGAGACTCCTTTTTACATAAACTATGAGTCAATTGTTCAGGCCTTATTGTTAAACCCTTAGAACTCCCTTCACCCTTTTTCCACTGATGCCGTTATGGAGATTTACCAGAGACTTTCATTTTCATAGAGAGCGCATATCTTTCAGTCTTTTCTACCATAAATGTTTGAATTACCTAGGACAAACCTACCATATCTCTCTGCAATGTTTCCTGAGATGTATATGTAGGTTATTTCCATGGTCCCTTGTTTGTTAGGATATCCGAATGATCAGTTTGTAGATGAAGTTATTCTAAGGTTTTTATCAGTGTTTTCTTCTGGTAAAAAAACTTCAATTATGTTCAATTACAGTCAATTTCTGTCATATGCAATTCATGATCAGTTCATAAAGTTCAATGCTAAAGGGTCATTCATGCACTAGTCAATTTTAGTTTACTTATATTCATATCATTAGTCAGAAAGGTTCAAGTTTCCTCTACAGAAACTGGATGCTGAAGGAAAACCACAGCCAGTGATTCATTAAACCTCAATAGTGAAAAAAACTTTCGAAGAATTATCTTTAGTGACTTTGTCAATCGATTTTTATATATGGCAATATGTTTGTTAAGTAGTGATGAAGTTCCCTGAGTTTCCACAAATATCAAAATGATTCTACATTTGGGTGAGTAGTCTAAAGTTAGAGACTGGTAATTATACCAGAATTTTACAGAGATTGGAATCTATGGTTGCGAGCTTCCGCCTTACAAATTACCAATGTTCCTCCCCATGAGGATTTTTTCACTAGAATAAATGAGACAGATGATGAACATGGATGATTTTCATTTTGTTTTCAGGAAGCAAAATTCTCAATTTAAACTAAAGGCACATGTCCACCCATTCATAGTTAACACTAGTGTTGCTGAAAAAGAAGTCAATGATTTGTTAAGTCAGATGAAGTTTAGATCAAGTTTTAGTTGGTCATATGATCCATTAGGAGTAATAGCATCAATGAGAGTTGGGAAAAATTGACACCATATGTGCACATTGAAAAACCTGAGATTGAACAATATGCTAACAAAGAAGAATGGGCAGAGAACACACTGTAGGAAGTTCAGGAGCTAGTTTCCGGTTAAGCAACATTGCAAACTCCAAGGATGATAGAAAAATAATTGAAAAGACCAAGCAAATGTTTATCCCCAGCAAGATCAGAGTTACAAAAGGCAAAATTCAAAGTGTTTAAGATAAGAAATGCCATAAATGTTGAAGAAGAGTCCTCAGAAGAACCAACCACAGTCATACTTTTATGGGAATATACATTTTCATTACAACAAATTGAAGAAACCACTATAGATTCTCCTTCTCCTTCTTCTTCTTCAAGACAATAAAGTATTTTGCAAAATTCTTAGAGATGAAGAAAAAAAATGAGGCATTAAATACTTTTTAGGTTACTTTTTTCCTTAGATAGTGAAATAAGACAATTCCAATTAGCATTTTTGGAACCAAAGATCCCTGTGCCTAAGAGTGCTGAAGATTACAAAACTTTTGTATTTTCATTTGATACTAAATAGATACATCCTATAGATGAAAATTGATCTTTCCAAGCAAGCAAGAGAAATTATCTACACATCTGTGACAAGTTCTACTATGGCAACATCCAAGCTACAAGAATATATAAACAATATTCACTCTTAGTTGAAGCTAGAAAAGATGTCTTCTCTAGCTAAGGATACCAAATTTAAGGGATTAGAAGATCTGGTTTTAAAGTTAGGATTGAATCCTAAAGATGTAAAGGCAACTGAAGAAATAATTGAAAGTAGAAATGCAGTAATTCAAGCACTAAGGAAAAAACTAAAATTACCAACAACTGAACACCCCTAAGAATAAGATGCAATTCAGATGGAGAAGGAAAAGGAAAACATGTTTTGAATGATTGTGGAACAAAATGTGTAGATTTAGAAAATGGATCCAAAGATGGAAAAGTTAATCAAGGAAAGAGAACTTCAAATCAACACTAGAGCAGGGACATCTATAACAGCAGTGGCAACAACAAAAACAAAGTCTACTAGTTAGAATCTAGCAGAGCAATTATCAAAAGCTATGGGAGACCTGTCATTAAAATATATGGAGATTGAGAAGCTCAATGCTCAATTGGAGAAGACCCAAGACAACGAAATAAAGGTTGATAATGCATATCTTTCTGAAGTACCAAAAAACTTATGATTAACCAAGCAACATGAAAAATGTGAAAATGAATCATTGATTGTACAAACATTATTTGAAGCAAAAGAAAAAATATGGATTGATATAAATTCAACCATAACTAAACTCTGGACATCTATTGAAATCATTTTTGAATAGGAGGAACTAGTGACAAGGTCAAAGGCAACCATTATATAAATCAAAGAAGACTTAGATCACAAGCCATGAGAAGCAACCAAAATAATCAAAGTGATGAATTCTAAAACAAAAGAAGAATTGGAGGAATTTGGAATTGAAGACAAGACTGATACAATCCAAGAACTAAGAAGATTTTTGAAAAAAAGGAATTTAATGTTACAGTTAGAAAATAAATGTCAAAACTTAGAAGTATAGGTGAAAAAATTTCATAGAAAATTTAATGTTCTTCGCCATAAAGGACTTCTATCTTTAAGAGATTATAGTGGCCAATTGATTCCACTAGAAAATTACCAGCACAGATTGCATGAGATAGCAACAGTTATAAAAAATTTGTCTAAAGTCAAAGGGATAATAAGTGGTAAAGCGTTCATTGAAGGCCTAGAATATGATTCTTTAATGCAACATGAAATTCAAAATTTGTTCATTACTAGGCCGATATTTGAGAAGTATACAGAGGTGGATGAGGCATTGTTGGTACCATTTCATTACCATCATTTTCTTCTAGAAACACCATCATTTGTCTATATTTTTCTTCCATAAACCCTCATATCCATCGAAATTGATTAATCAATAGCTTATAGTTTTTAGTTTACATTAAAATTAATTTGTGAATTTTTATGTTAGAAATTATGAATTTTCAACAAAAAGATTACAGGATGTCATAACTTCTTGTAAATGGTTTATGATGTGACACGTGGCATGATAGGCAAGTCAAAGCAATGGATGGGAACGTGATCTGTAATGTACGTGCATGGTGAAAAATCGATTCAACAGCAAATCTAACACTCCTGGATATGCGTTCAATGCTGGTCAAACCCAGCCCTTTTGGACACAAAGGCAGCAAAAATCCATGGTTTCCCAAACTGATTTCGTTTTGCTTTTGGAAATCGGTTTAGATTAGAAAGGAAAAAAATCACTCTTTTGTAAAAGCAGAAACATCTGCTTAATGTATGTACATTCGATTTAGATAGGAGAAAGGCAGATAAAGACTGTGTATTGTATTGTTTCAAAAAAAAAAAAAACGATTATTATCTCTGTGTATTATTCCAGAACGCTGCTCTTGTATGTGATTTCAATCTTTAGAACTTAATTACAATCACCGTTTTACTCCAACAATGTTTATGCGTTAATATTCTCATCGCTTGAAGTTTCTTCAGTGTGCCAGTGAAACGTGGACGGGCCCTACGTGGAATTGGTATACTGTTAATTTCATTTCCATAGCATTTTGAATTTGAATAGTGTGCATAGTGTTTAATGTTATTTCCATGCCTGTGAGTTTATCGATTTGATTAGGAATTCTTGCAAATGATATTTATGGTGATAGCTTAAAGATCTGATTGTTAGATCATTGAATAATATCTTGTAAAAGATTTGATCGATCATTAGATTTTAAGGCATCTCCGTAGACTCTGTTTCCATGCATTTAAAATTCAGTGTGCTTTTGATTTTCATGAATGCTTAGTGTGTTAGCTATAAAGAGCTTTTGTGCATAACATCCTCGTAAGAGGGTTGAAAGCTCAGTCTAGCAATACATTGTATCTTTAGGACAGTTAGATAAACTAGATGATAAACTAGATGATCTGAGTGCTAAAGTGTGAGAGGAAACATATTTTAACCTCCTGTAAAGGAGTGCTGTAACCTATCACAGTGAACACTTAGTTAGGTAGCCGAGATCCTTTTAGGTCTATAGACTTTAGATGCGTGCCTCTAAGTTTACCTACCCTGGTTGATAATAAATCTAGTCTAATCTACCACCCTAGATTGACCACTACAGGCATATAGAAAAGTAACCAAATTTTCTATTCCAGATGACAAAATATGGGATAAATTACTCGAACTCATTGAGTAAAACAAAATGCATAATTTCAACAACTAGTTGCAGTGAAAGAAGGAGAAAAAAGTAGGATAACAGGAGCATAAGGCAAATAATTCAATTTGAAGCATCAATCATCAAACAATAACCTCAAATTGTGTACCAATTACTCAAATCAGTCCAGGAAAGCTATTTTTGTAATATCCAAATCAGTTTTGGATAATATTGTATTTTGTAAAAGAATTATTTTTTATTGTTTAGATAATCTTCGGCAAAATCACATAACCAATCTTTTGTCGACGCGTTTCGAACCAACCAGTGTGGTTCATCGTCAGGACAAGCTGAAGAACCAATCCGGCTTAGCTTGATTAAATAGAGTGTGCAGAGACTCCAACAGCTATAATGCTAACGGCTAATTTTGACCTAATGATCCTGGTCAAACCACTAAAATAGTTAATTAATATTTCTCGAAATAGGTAAATAAAGGCATTCATTTGTTAATTAAAAATAGATATATTATTGTTATTATCTCAAATATTAAGAGAATTCATAGTATAATATTAATATTTTAATTATAATGGTCATTAATAAATTATATATATTAAATAATCTATATTTAATATTATTCCAATATAATACAAGTAAAAGGTAATCAATTATTTTTAGAATATAGTTACCTAGATAATTGAGTAATAATTATTCAATGGTCCTTGGTAAGTTAGATCTTCATTATTTTGTTTTTTAGATTATATCATATTTATTATTTAAATATAATGGTCCATTAAGATAATAATAATATATGTTTATTAATAATCTATATCTAATTTATAATCCCAAACAAATTGATAAATCAATATTATTCCTAGAATTTAGTCACATTAGGTAAATACCATAGTATAGGGTTGTTAAAGCCAAGTCTATTAATAATAGAATAACTAATATTATTGGTATATCCTAATTTATTCTATAAACCTAATGGTCAAATAATCAATATTAGTTCAATATTTATTAATCCCAATAAAATATTAAAGGTAACTAAGACCTTAGGTAAATATATTATTACTTACAAGATAAATATCATAATTTAGGGTTGATAAAGTCCATGTTTATTACTATAACTAATATTATTGGTATATCATAATTTATCAATATTAATTCAATATCAAAGTTAACTATGTCATTAAGGTTTAAAAAGGGGTTTTTTAGACATTAGTTAAAGGGAGATTCAATTCTAAGGTTATAATAGAAATAATTATGAAATTATGGAAAAACAAATCTAATTATAACATGCCCAATAGTATCATAAACAGGTTAATACAATACTTAGCCCGAAATTAATTCATAACATATTAATGACTCAAACACTCCATAGTAATAGGACAAATCTGCCAAAAGAAAAATTAAAGGAGGGGGAAGACAGAAACCCTAAGACCTAACAAAAAGGGAAGAGGAGGCTAGGAAGACAAGGCTGGGACCCAGCAACTACTAATCCTCCAGCCATCATCCCTATTAAGATTGTGCGGCCTCTTCTCAATCTCCAGGGCCTCTCTAAATTTGCGATGGTGAAACTGCGCAATTTTGGCAATGACTTGAGCCTCCTCTATACATACATGATGCATAGTCTTTCCCGCATGCTCAGCCAGGGCCGAGGACTTAGTCCTCCCATGTCTTAAGTCAGCCGAATGCTCGCTAATCCGCTGATTGATAGAGCGACCAGTCTCACCAATATAAGGGGTCCCACAGGAATAGGGAATGACATAGACGCCCTTCATGTCCTTAGGGTCAATTGGGTCTTTCACAGACCTGAGGGAACCACAGATAGTATTGAGAGGTCTAAAAGTAGCGGGCACATCATACTTCCTCAGAATCCTCGCAATCCTGTCCATGGTTCCTTGGATGTAAGGAAGGTTCACACCCATGCTATGATCATTAGGAACCCTTCGGATTGAAGGCTCCTTCTTGGCCCTGAGGAAGGATTTTTGCCCGAGGTGCCTATTGTAACCATTCTTCTCAAAGACTTCTAGGAGGTGAGCCTTCTCCGTTTCCAGGCTCTCCTCATCCGAAATTCTAACAGCGCGGGTGGCAAGCGTGCTAAGAACCCCTAACTTCTGAGCGGGGAAATGATGCGAAGAAGCATGCAAGTATTGCTCAGTATGCGTCTTCTTTCTATACACCTGATGCGAAAAGGAACCATCCACCTTCTTAGAGATGAGAACATCCAAGAACGGAAGACAACCATTATCTTCTTTTTCCATCGTGAATTTAATGGCGGCGGATTGGTTATTGAGGTGACTAAAGAAATGATCCAGCTCGTCAGGACCATGAGACCAGACAACACCAGTGTCATCAACGAATCTCCTCCAAAGCTTTGGTAAGAGACGAGAGGAGGCCAAAGCCTTAGACTCAAAATCCTCCATGAAGAGATTAGCAACGACAGGGGACAAGGGGGAGCCCATGGCAACTCTGCAAGTCTGCTCATAGAATTCTCCCTCGAAGCTGAAAAAGGTAGAGGTAAGGCAAAGCTCAACTAACTTAGCCGTATCAGGGTCAGTTAGCTTATTAATTACCATCATGGCCTCATTGATAGGAATGCAAGTATAGATAGAGACCACGTCGAAACTTACCAAAATGTCCTCGGGCTCAGTGAGATATAACTTAGTTCCAGGAAAATGAATGCACTATATGGGTGGTTTATCAATTGAATTCTCTAAGTTAGCAGTGTAGGAGTTTGGATCCCACTATCTAGGTGGTTTATTAAAATATTGAGTTAGCACATAAGTGGTTTATCAACCCCAAGCCTAGCACTTAGTGCTTTATTAGTCCTTCTAGCTAGCACCTAGGTGTCTCAACCTATCAAGTGGTTTATCATCCCTCTAGCTAACATCCCAGTGGTTTATCGTCCCCAAGGAAAAAACTAAATGATTCAACTCCACTGAACTCTCATTGGTCAACCAATTCATAGGAAGGCAAACTGGGCTTAACAAAATATAGGGAATACCATCCTAATCATAGAACACAATCTAGAAAGGATTATTTCTCCTTATAAGATCCATGTCCATTGCGAATTATACACCCTATATTCTCTTGTTCTTCTGCTTTCACTTCTCTTTTCTCAGTGAGTTCTCTCATGGTTTTTCTTTCATCACTAAGCATACTTGTCTCTTCTGCATATGTTCTCTCTATTTCATCTCTCCCAAACACTTTGCTTCACCTCCTTCTCTTACATGTTGACCGCATCAACATGATCCATGATGACAAAAACTATATGGATCATCCTTCACTCAGGAAACTATACTTGAATTCAAGGCTTGCAACAACTATGCCATAAATCCATCAGGGAGATAGGTGTTGAAATAAATATAGTGGCTTGGGTTTACAAAAACTCCTCCTCCTTAGACCTCTGAATTTTTGCCCTCTTCTCTTAACCTATCATTGTTTAGATTTCCACATTATTCACATGAACTACAATTCATAACAATATTTACAAGAGGGATAGAAAAAGGGTTGTACCTATTGTTATAAGAAAAATCTACCTTCCCACCTCTTAGGCTAATTCAAGGCGTACATTCTTAGCATGTCTTCTAGAACCCTATTTACTCTTTCAATCCGTCCATCTATTTGAGGATAATATGCTATACTAAATGCTAATTTTGTCCCGAAACCAACAAACAATGCTTTCCAAAACTTAGAGGTAAACTTGGCATCCCTATCTGTAATGATTTTCTTAGGTACCCTGTGCAGTCTAATTATTTCTATGATGAAAATGTGAGCAATATCAATTGGCTTGTGTGTATACTTGACAACTATAAAATGATCTACCTTACTCAGCTTGTCCATGACTACCATTATGGCATCGTGTTGTCTAGATGTCCTTGGTAGTCCTATGATGAAGTCCATAGAGATGAAGTCCCACTTCCACTCAGGAATGGGGATTGGATGTAATAATCTTATTGGATGTCTACAATCGACTTTTACTTAACACTCCAAGTGCCTAACAATATACTCAACAACATATTTCTTCATTCCTGGCCGATAATACATCTCTTTCATGGCTGTTTTCATTTTCTGATAACCAAGATGACCCGAATAATGTATTTTGTATAACTCATTAGAGATGAGTTTCTTCAAGTCGCTCATACAAAGAATAAACCATCTATCTTTGAATTTTAACAACCCATCCTCTATGAATGAGAAATTCTTACTCAATGCTCCTTTTGACTCTTACTGTAAGCGTTACATCACTTGTTGGGAATGATCATCCTAATACGTTTCCTCTTTGATTCTTTATTTAATGTCAGCTTCACAAGTGCTAATGGTTGCCACATGAGCCACTTGTACCCTCTTGTTGAGTGCATCTACTAATTTGTTTTCCTTGCCTTTGATGTATTTTATTTCAAAATCAAATTCACTAATCAAGGATAGCCACCTTTCCTGTCTTGCATTCAAATTGGGTTGGTCAAATAAATATCTCAACCCTCCATGATTTGACATCAAAACAAATTTCCTTCCAAGAAGGTAGTGCATCAACATTTTCAATGCATGCACTATCACTGCCAACTCCAAGTCACGAGTGACATAATTTCGCGCATGATCATTCAAATTCCTTGATTCATAACAAAACATCTGTCCTTATTGTATTAGGATTGCATAGAGCCCTTCATTGCAGGCATCAATTCACACCGCAAAATCCTTTTTTGGGTCTATTATTATCAATATTGGTGCATGTGTGAGCAGATATTTTAATTTCTCAAAGCTAACTGCACATTCTGTTGTCCATTGGAATTTTAGTTCCTTTTCTCTATAATTTGTGATTGATGTCCAATGTTGGAAAAATTTTAAATGTGCCTATAGAAATAGTTGGCTAATCCCATGAAGGATCTAACTTCTACCACAATATGAGGAGTATGCCACTCCATGGTGGTTTTAATCTTCTCTGGATCCACTTCTACTACTTTTTTGGAGAAAGTGTGTCCCAAGTATTGAACTTGTGACTAAAAGAAGTCACACTTGTTGAGCTTGGCATAAAGCTTGTGTTCTATTAGCAATTGAAATATTGTTGCCAAATTTTCTTCATGTTCCTCCTTGGTTTTATAATAAACCAAAATATCATCTATAAAGACTAATACAAACTTTTCCAAATATGGACTAAGAATGTTATTCATTAAACACGTAAATGTTGTTGGAGCACTGGCTAGTCCAAACGGTATCACCGCAAATTCATAATGTCCATACCTCAATCTAAATGAAATTTTGTAGATTTCTTCATCCTTAATTCATATATGATGGTACCCAAACCTATTGATGGTGCTAGAAATTTGTCAACCAAAGGGGTCTCCCCAGTATGAAGTCTGAATTAGACCTCACACTGTTTAGAGTATAATCTCCAACCAGAAAATAAGGCCGGTTTCCATTATTGTTAAGAATTTTCCTCGGCTACAATAATCAACATAAGAGATTATACAAACAATATTTGAAACAAGCAAGTAAGTTGACACTATGAGGCATATAACTGCAATGTATATAAGGTAATTTCATGAAAATGAAAACGAGAGTGAGCCTCTAGAAGAAAAGTAATAGTCATATCCTAAAAGAGATACACAAGAGCATGGAAAGAATCAATGATCAACCTGCAAAGTTGTTCACAAGATAAAAACGATGATCAAAGGAAATAACAATGCACATTCAACAAGATACATACCAAAGCCAAAAAAATAGTTTATTTTCATTAGTATGTGTTAACATAAACATGTGTTGTAAACAATGAAAGAATAGTCTTACAACCATTCATGACATATGCATGAAAGTGTGATGGATTTGAGAGCTTCATATATTCAGTGAAATTCCTAAGATACACAATTACAATGCTGCCACAGTAACCCCAATAGTGGAACGTTAAGTCACCACTTGCTCCTCCAAAAAATGATCTTCTCTCCTATGCCAAACTAGAGAAGCCAAGGTGAAAGGTCCCAAAAGTCCCATCCCTTAATATATTAGGATGTATTTATAACAAATGAGGCGACTCTCCACCTCCCACATGACTCTTCACCTCCCTCATGACTCTTGAGCTCATACTATGACTTTTTGAGTTCTTATGTGACCTTTGGGATTCTAATGACTCTAGGAATTTCGAGTGACCTTTCACATTCCATGTGGTACCCTTGGTCTTCCAAACATTTTAGATTTTATCATTTTTGAAAATACGATAATTACATTCCACAAGTGACGTGGTGAAATAAATTGACACATATGACTTTTATGGTGACACTTTGACATGACATGGTTTGGAAATGATGACATGGAAATTCATTGTGATGTGTCAAGGCCAGGCTTCTCTTTTTCTTCTATCTTCACATCATCATGATAGGTCTTGCATGTACTTCATATTCATCCTCCAAAAGGCTAGAAGGATAGGGAGTCTTCAAGGTGATCTTGATCTTTATTCTTTTGTCGTAATCTAGTGTCCCTTCATCTCCTTGCTTGATGATCTCTTCACAGTTTTAACTTCACAAGTGTCTTCCTACAATATCTCCTTAGCATTCTCTTTGAGAATCATCTTGTTAAGTCAAGATACTAGCACCTGCAAATGGAATTCACTAATGACAAGACGACGTTAGTCCCAAAATATCTTAGTTTATCTTGTTGCTCATGCAACATGTCAATTGAGATGGGATAGTATATAGGATTGAGGAAGAGGCTTAGAAATTGTGTAGTGCACAAAAACACGAGGAAATGATTAGGTTCTAGTCACTATGACTACACAATGCATAATGGATGAGGGACAGGAAGAGGCAAGCTTACTCATTTTGATTATGCAGTTGAGTAATTCAAGGAAAGAGACATGTCCTAACTATTGAATGAGAATGCATAGTGTACAGTTGAGGCATTAATGGGAAAATATTGCGTAGTTAGCAAGAGCAGGAAGCAATGACTAAGCACTGGGATTGAACAATGCGTGGTTCTTGGAGGCAGTGACTACGTAGTGTGCAATTGCAGGAGGCAAGGATGGCTGACTGGGGCTTGATACTATGTAGTGCATAGTTCAGGAAAGTAAGATGAGGAGTGATTGGTCGGGAAAGTTGAAAAGGCAAGAAAACTCAAGAATTTACCAAGTGTGGGATCAGTAAAGTAGAAGGATGAGATTGGAGCATGAACAAGACTTAAACATGATCAAACAGTCATAAACAATCCACCACATGAAAATTAAACACTTAACACCCAAAATCAACACGCGTCCATTTAGATGACAATAAAATGACACTTATCTTCAAGTGCGACACTTGAAACGTAGCTTTGTGACACTTGTAACACAAGTTATGATACAAGTGTCGAATGTAACCAGAATGTGCACTAAGCTATGGGAGAGTGTCCAACACATATTTTTATGATATCTATGATTAACTAATGTAGAAGAGTGTGATAGAGGTGCCTCTATTGGTTCGTTAGAGTGTGACACATGCAGGAGTGAAAAAAATCGAAAGTGACACTTGCGACAGTAAGAATAAGTGAAAATGACACATGCGAAATCTAAAGAAAGAAAAAGTGACACTTGAAAAAGTGAAAGAAAAAAAAATATACTCACAAAAGTGAAAGTGACACTAGCGAAAGCAAAATCACACAAAAGCAACAATTGAGAAAACTCATGGGGATGATGGTACACTTTCAACTAAGAGTGACACAAACTTTCAATCGAAATTGCACATTATCTGTCCACATGGATTGTGCAGTCCCTGTCCTTGTCAACTGTGCAAGCACTGTCATTAGGGATTTCACAACGTCTGAGAGTTGCGTAATGTCTTCCACTTGTTAGGGTCCTATAATTTATAGGATATCAAGGTAATTGAGTGATGTATCTCAAGAATCCTATTTTGTAAATACTTGTCAATCTGCCAATGATTTCCAAATAAAAAGAAAAAAATGAAATAAAAATGAAAAGAGGGTATAAAGAAGAAGAATAAAGAGAAAAATAAAAATATTGAAAAGGAAAAAGTTTGAATCCCACCAAAAAGAAAGAAAATAGAAAAGAGAATAATACTGAAAGCGTTGCAAGTCTAAATGCCAATACTCATATATAGTTTTTTGTTTCATTTCTGTAAACTAAATTTGTGTGCAGCTTGTTCAAAATGCCACAATAAATTGCTTTAGTTTAATCATACTTTTTAATCATGATTAGAATTCTTTAAATTTCTATAAATTATATAGAGAATGAAGTTTTATCCAATAGTTTAATCTGGATAAATCATTAGTTAGGTAGAAAATGACCTTTACCCAACAGTTTAATATGGGTCAATAGGAGAAATAAGGGATAGGTTAGATAGTTTTTCTTTTTACATAAAATAAAATGAGAATGGGTTTGCTAGTCTAAATGCACCCTAGAGATTAAATAAAAATGGTAATCTAGCTAAGGGTAGGAAGATTTGGTGGTTTTCTTACATGTCAGCATGCATGAATTTTATCCTAATTTTGAGGATAGGGAAAGAGGAGAAAAATGAATGTTATGCATTATCTATTTCAAAAAGTTTAGTGCTAATCCCTTATCCTAAGTTTAGAGGATAAATATGCACAGGGATAAAGTATTTCATTTCCCTATTTTTTCCCCTATCCTAAGTTTGAAAACAAAATTATGTGAGCACAAGCGGACAAAGCATTTTTTTGTTTGTGGTTAAATTTTTGTCACCTTTGACACCTCAGGATTTGGTCCCCCGTTTCATCCATGGCCATCATCCCTTTTCGCCCCCCTACGCATTCTCCCTTTACCGGGGGGGGGGGGAGGGAATCCAGAAGGCGGTTTTTTTTGTCAGGCCCTACTCCCTACGTGGCGCATCCTCGCGATTTCGCACCCCACCCATTGATACCACTTACCGCCCATCACCCCCTCTGGAAACCACCATCCTACATCTACTCTTTCCGCACCCCCACCACTCTTCCTCTGCCACTCTCTGCCTGCCACCTGTCCCGATCGTTGCCCCAATTAAATGCTTTCCCGCTTGATACTCATTCTGCATTTAATTTTCCCGGGTAATCGTTCAGTAACGGCTCCGCGCCATCTCTATTGTGACTGTGCCTCTGCTTTTAAAATGATCCAGAGCCTATCACTGCCAATCTTTCACTCCTCGTTATCTTTCTGTTATTCATAGTTTCTTGTTGTAGTCTCTATTAGAGCTTCTTCACAACCAACTTCCTGACAATTGCTGACCTCTTTGATCATTTTCACCTGACAGACTATTGTTTCAGAGCTTGGTAAGCCTCCTTTGTCTATCCATTTTTCTCAGAAACTTCTCCATTCATGCCTTGTAAAGCTAAAACCCAAGACCAGGCCGTTAGCCAATTGATTCCGCCTTCTGTAGACCTGGATCACACACCATTGGAAAACATAGATCACTGGATCACTGAAACACTCTGTGACTGTGATTTCCTCAAGTTATACTACTGGTCAGAGGAGAAACACACTGATAAAACATATGAGATAGGACTTTGGGAGTCAAACCTTCCCCACTATATCTTCCCTGTGACTTTTCAAGCCCCATAATTCACCAAAAGATGCCAAGCTTGCTATGTACCTACTGAAAGATCCATAATTGCACCTACATGGGACATCCTCTTCACCATTAGAGTCAAATCAATTGACCAAATGATGCTGGCCCCTTCTGTGGAAAATTCTACCCTTTTCTCCCTAGAAGCCCTCACCCAACTTTATTAAAAGATGGATTTTTCCACGAGAGCTAGGATTTTTGAATTTTTCCTTCCAGAGAGTGCCCAATTGCCCAAAAAGAATCCTCCTTATCCTTCTTCCATTTTCCTTGATCAGGCCAAACAAATTATTTCTATCCTTTCTCACATTCTAGGCTACCATTCTGATCAGTGAGTGGATGAGCCTATTTTAGGATTCCTTTCCACATTTTCCACAGACAGCAAGCCCTCTACAATTTTCAATTTCAATCAATTATTGGCTAACAATATCCATGAGAAGTTCATCAAGTTTCCTACAGAGTAGGTCTTCAGTTACACCTGTATTTTAGTGTACATGTTCATCTATTACCAATAAGAAAAATTCAGTTTTTCCTTGCAGAAATTGGATGATGCAGGTGATCAACAACCAATGATCTTTTGGACATCACTGGTCATGAAGTAACAACAAGAATTCACCTACAAATAGTTTGTAGAAGACTTTGTTCATCCATCCATGAACATTCTCTACAGTATAGTGCAACCTAGGATCAATGAGGAGATCAAACAAATACTACATCTATCCGACCAAGCCAAGACCGGAGATTGGTACCTATACCAAAATTACAAAGAGATTAGAGTTTATGGGTGTGAATTGGCCCCCTCCAAGCTCTCTAAGTACCTCCCAATGAGGATCCTTGAACTAGAATATATCACACAAATATTGAACTCAAATGAGATCCACTTTTTAGTAGCAAAGAAGAAGGCACAATTCAGGATTAAAACACAGGTAGACCCATTTGTATATAACACAAGAACAACTAGGGAGGAGGTAGATACGATACTGAAGGAAATGAAGTTCAACTTGAGCTTCACATGGTCTTATGACCCCTATGGCATCATTTCAAAACTCAGAGTGGACAACAAGAACACTCCCTACATTCATACTTCTAGGTACGAGATAGAACAATATGCCAATTAGTTTGAGTGGGCAGAAAATGCCCTACAGGAAGCTAAAGAGTAGCTGGTTTCCACTTCTAGTTTATAGATTCATGTTCCTCAAGAAAAATATAGCAAAAGGCAGAGGGAGAAAGGGTCATCATCTACAACTGGGAGTGAAGCCAAATAATTTAGAATCAGTTATAGAAAGAGGCCCAAGGTGACTCACAAACCAGAAGTGGATAAATAAATGGAAGAAAAGGCAGCTATCATCATCATAGATTCTCCACCAGCCACCATGCAGTTCACTACTTCTCCTTATGAACATTCATCTTTAGAGGGTCATAAAGGGATCGAGCTGGAAAATCACACTGTCTAGACAGAAAAAGAAAAAACAGTGTTTGACATATACAGGGAAATAAATATTAGAAATGAGATTTTGAAGAACAACACCTACAACCAATTTTGGAAGCAGACCAGTTCACAAAGTAGACTTCTGTTAGTAAATGATATTGAACATGGAAGAATGAAAATTTCATTCCTTAAGGCCTAGACTTCACAACCCAAATCAACAGCTGACTACAAGAGCACCATCTTTGAGTTCAACACAAAGGACATACATCCCATTGATCAAATGGAGATGCAAAAACAAACTGGTGAGATGATATCCTCCACTCTCACTAATACTGCCATGTATTTATCCAAATTGCAGGTTTCTTTTGCAAATGTACAATCACAATTGAAGATGGAGAAGGTCTCCTCCTTGGCCAAAGACAATAGGATCAAGTCTTTGGAAGACTTGGTGATCAAGATAGGGTATGACCCTAAGGATGTTATTGCTGCTGAAGAAATTATTAAGAAGAAAAACTTGGACATTGTAGCATTGAGGAAACAACTTAAGCTGCCAGCTACAGAAGATCCAATGACCACGGAAATTGCATAAGATGAAGCTCAAAAAGCATATATGATGAAACTGATTATTGACCAAAACATACAGATCAGGCAGATGGAAGCAGAGCTAGAAAAACTGGTAAAGGAGAAAGAAGACAACTTGAAGATGGTTACTGTCCCCTTAGATGTTGTACCTCTTTCTTAATTTCCATAAACATGAACAACTAGTACACCTACTACTTCAACTCAGACTCCCAGTGCTAAACAAGTAGCACAGACACTGCAAAAGATGTCCTTGCAATCAAAGGAGATTGAGACCTTACAGAGCCAACTTAAAGCCATGGAAGTCTAGAAGGCCAAAGCTGAAGCTGCTAGTATTGCTGAATTGGAAAAAAATCAGAGAGTTTTGGAAAAGCTGCGCCAGGTAGAAAGAGACACATCTATTGGCTAGACCTTAGCCCAAGCCAAGGAAAAATTTAGATGAACATACTTGACTCAATGAATGAGATTTGGCCTTTTTTTTGTTTTTTTGTTTTTTGCGCGTGGTTCATGGACACCTTCGGTCAACGGGTGGCGCTACTTCCATTGGAAAAATTTGGGCTGACGCCCCTCGGTCTACTGCAAGACCTGACCCCAAGAGCTTTTGGGAATTGATCCTGTGACCTTTCATCTGGCGAGGCCCCGACTTGATCGATTGAGCTAACCCTTGGGGCTTAGAGATTTGGCCTTCTATTCAGATTATATTTGAACATAAAGAGTTAATAGAGAAGACCACTCAGACCATTGTGCTAGGAAGGGAAAAGCTGGGAGAAATGCCAACTTAAGCTACCAATATTATCAGGTTCTTAAATTCAAAATCTGGATATCAGTTGGAGGAAGTGGGAATTAGTGACAGAACTGCGACCATTCTAGAAGTAAAGAAATTCTTGACCAAAAGAAATATTATTGACCAGTCGGAGGAAAAGTGCGAGACCTTGGAGCTACCGGTGAACATATTTACCAACAGGATTAAAACCTTAATGCAGAAGGGGCTGCCCAATATTTATGTTATCAATGACAAGCTGATCACTCAGGAGGACTACATCTAGAAAATGAAAGAGGTAGCCAAAAGTAGCACCAAGTTCAGTGGGATAAGAGGAAGTATGACAACAAAAGCGTTTTTGGAGACTATGTCAATTGATTTCCACGTGCAGAATAAGGTAAATCATATTTTTACTGTGAAACCAACTTTTGCTAAGTATACAGAGGTAGATGAAATCTACCGCAGGGTGACTAAATTAACAGTTCTAGATGAAAATAGATGGGAAGATTTACTGACTTACTAGACTGAGCAATAACTCAGCAACAGTGAAAGGTTTTTCCAGCACAGCAGCCAGCGCAAGTTTCAGTTCAACATCAAATTCTATTTTGAATGACTCAGCAAAAGAAACCATCCAAACAGGGCCACTATTTCCCTCAACAGCATATGTGGTCTATTTTTTCTACCAGATTAGATGATGTTAGTTTGTAACTAGGCTAATAATAAAATTTTTGTTTGACAATGATCTTGTAGAGCATTATTGTAATTTTTATTATAAATACTTCATTGTTTGAAGTATTAAGGGTTGATTTCCGAATGTAATTTTTGCTGCACATTGTAATTTTGAAGTACTTGAACATCGATAATACAGGGACCTTTTAAATGACTCATGTGGTGCCTTGAATGGTGTTGTGTTTCTTGTCTTTATCTGTTTAAACACTGCTATTTCTTTCCTTTGTTTTCTAAATCTGAATTAATCAACAGAAACCGTGAAAAATAGGATTCGTTATCAAGAACGCCCATTTTGGATGTTGTTTATTTTAATGTTTTCCTTTGAAGTCAGGATAAATAATTCTTAATTTCTCTTTGTTATATACTAAAACCTCACCCTTCTGCCTTTCCACCATCCATTTAAACTCTGAAAAGATCCATTTACCGCACCTAGCTTTCCCTGTGAGAACTCCTTTAAAAATTTATGAACAAACTCCAGTTTAGTTTATAGACTCCATAACCCAATGGAATTATAACACTCAATTCAACCAAACCTTTGAAACAAAACAAACAAGTATAGTCATAGCTAGCCTAAAATTCACATCAAAACAAAGCTAAATTAAATAGAGAGATCCCTCGCTAAAGCTGGCAGGGCTAGATCCCAGCTTCCAAAGTGGTTTTAATGTTGTCCTATGTGTTTACTCCCTCAAACTCCAAAATACAGAACGACAACACCAATAAAGACTGTACAATCACTGCTACCAGGGACTACATAGGTACTATTCTCAAGGACTGCGCAATTCCTGTCTCCAAGAGTAAACATTGACTATTGAGCTTGCTAGGAGGAGGGTTGCTTGAGAATGCATCAAAAGGATAAGCATGTGTAAGCAAGTGACTATAAGAATACATCAACCAATTACGAAGCGAATATGATCAAACTAGGAACGAAAGATCGTAAGATCACAAGGAGGCTCAAAAATTAAAGTGTAGGCAAAATTTTGGAGGGTGTTTGTCGCAGTGACAAGAAAACCTCAATTCTATGAAAATAGCATAACTCTTCTCAGCTGGTAAAATAAGTCATCAATTCTTGACATGGGATACATATACTTTATTGTGGACTTATTTAACTTCCAGTAGTCGATGCACAATATTAGTTTCTTTACGGATAACATTAGAGATGCTAAAGGCAATAGGTTGGGTCTGATGTATCCTCTATCCAACATCTCCTTTAACTACAATTTTAAATCCATTAGTTCTAGTGTTCTCATGCGATATAGATCTCTTGACACCAGTGTTGATCCTAGCTATAATTTGATTGAAAATTCAATTTATTTTCTTGATGGCAGTGCTGGGATTTCCTTAGGAAACACATCACAAAATTGTTTGAACATGGGATACTCTTCCATTCTATATTTATCAACCTCTGATTTGCTAGTTACTTGAATAGCATACAATTCACACCCCTTCTGACTACATATTTTTAATTGCAATGTTGATATTTGTTGAACCATCATAAGTTTTCTCTTCCCTTGCAGTGTCATTCTTTCCCTTTCTTCGTTGAGACATTATATTGACTTGTTATAGCACTCAATTTTGGTTTTGTGACTTGCTATCAAGTCCATGTTGATCAACACATCACATGAACCTAATGGAAATAGGTTCAGGTCTGCACACGTGGGAATGTAATTTATCACCATTATGTATGACCTCACCATGTCTTCAACTCACCTATTAGTCCCCTTTGCTAGCTGGACTCACCAATATTTTTCACAGACCATCTTATGCAATGCATAGTTCTCTGCAACCCTTGGAATAATATAACTGAAATTAGAACTTGGATCTATCAAAATTAAAGCAGGTTGATTACTAACCATACCTTCCATCTCGATAGCTAATGCTTGGAGATCAACTTACCTATTGTCTATCACAACATATATTTGTGGCATGCTCTCTGCCACATCCCTTATTGTCTTCACTTCTTTCACATTGTACAAACTAGGGATGTTCCTCTATAGCTGAGGGAAATCCCTCTGTAAGTGGTCTTCACCATATTTCCAGCACTCTGTGGGTCTTATCTTGGATGCCTCTATTTCATATCTTGCAGACCTAGAGAGATAGTATGGATTAGTAGTAGTAGATTTATGCTAAAGCTCATCCCTTGCAAGAGTGGTGAACCTCACATTCCTACTTGGATGACGCCTATAATTTTCTGCCCTTTTCCTCTAAAGCTCAGTTTTCCTTTTGCTTTCTGATCAGTTCATGACTTAGTCCTATGCTTGAAATGTTCATAGAAGTACTTGATCTTTCAGATGGTGCCTTTTATAGTTTGTGGCTCATCAAAATCTATTCTACCCCTGAATGCTTATAGAAACCCATTGAGATACCTTTGAGTCTTCACCTTCTCATCCTTGAGGTAAGGCACATGCCTCAACAACTCCAAGAATCTAGTTGTATATTTATCAGTTGTCAACCGCCCTAGTTTGTGCTCATAAAGTTCCTTGTCCTTGTTGTCCTAATACCTTTTAGATATGTAATTTACCCAAAACTATCTCTAAAATATTCTCTACGTTAACTCCTCCTCTTTAATATTATTTACATTCTTCAGGTCTTCCCACCAGATATCAGCCTTGCCTTTTAAGTTAAAAGTGGCTACTCTTGCCTTCATATTTTTAGAGTAATAATGAACCCTGAAATATTTATTCATTCATAGTAACCATGCTTCTACTTCCTTAACATTCTTCACCTCTCTATCACATGTAGGACTTTTTGACTTCTTAAATTCTTCTGGCAGGAACCCTTTTTCTTTTGTTTTATGTTGGGTGTGTTTCTTAGTTGTAGCACTCGAAAACTGCTCATGACTACTTATCCTCCCCTCCAGAGTACTTAGTGGAGTTCCACCTCTCACTGTATCCTCCCTTTCTTTCCTATGTATTTTCTCAGATCTCTTGACTTTTAAACCATCAGTCTTTCAAATAGGTACTTTTCCCAAAAATATCTATAAAATTTTCTCTAGAACAACTCCTCCTCTTTAATATTATTGAAATTCTTCAGGTCTTCCCACCAGATATCAACCTTGCCTTTTAAGCTAAAAGTGCCTACTGTTGCCTTCATAGTTTTAGAGTAATAATGAACCTTGAAATATTTCTTCATTCATAGTAACCATGTTTCTACTTCCTTAACCTTCTTCACCTCTCTATCAAATGTAGGACTTTTTGACTTCTTAAATTCTTCTGGCATGAATCCTTTTTCTTTTGTTTTATATTAGGTGGGTCTCTTAGTTGTAGCACTCAACAACTACTCATGACTGCCTATCCTCCCCTCCAAAGTACTTAGTGGAGTTCCACCTCTCACTTTATCCTCACTTTCTTGCCTATGTCTTTTCTTGGATCTGTTTCCTTTTAAAACATCAGTCTTCAATTCATGCTTCCAAAGTGCAGATGAGCCTTGCCTGTATTTGTACTTTCCTAGGTGGCTGGAACCTAACTCATGTCGCTTCTGTCTTTGCAAGTCTAGTAGGGTCTGCAATATAACTTCATTTACTTCAACTTGCTTCTCCTGAGATCTGAAAATCTTATCATTGTCAACATTGCAACAAATTCAACTTTTAAGCTTCTAAGAATGTCCATCCAATTAGGGGAGTCTTCCTCTCTCCTCTTTTCCACTAACTATTATTCATGACCATACTGGGATTTAACAATGTTGTATTGCACCATTCTACTGCTCATCCCTTTACTCTTGTTGTTCTATGTTGTATTCTTATGTTTTGTTATACACACATAAATATTAGCCAAACCAAAACATGAATAAACACATTTACCCATCACCTTTGCTTATTTCCAATAAGCATGTTGATGTAAGGCTATATGAAACACCAAATTTTAATTTAGTGTACCAGTTAGAAAATAAATTGACATATCAAAAACTACTATCTCTATCATTTCAAAATTATGATATAAATGCAGATATGCATACAACACACAGTATGCAACGAGCACCTAGTTGCACGCAACAAGCAATCATTAGAAAACACCACACTCTATAACAAATTTCCAAATTTTTTATTTTTATTTTTTTAATCTCCAAAGGTAGAGTGTAGAACCTTCACTCAGATACCACTCCGTAACACTCTCTCCCACCCCCTTTGACTTCCCAAGAAGATGGGAGGCTTTTGTTTTAATTAACCCAACCTCTAAGGTCTTGTTATGGAAATGGGGTTACAAAATTTATTTTCTCCCAAATTAACTCTGGACAACACCATCACATTCAACTCATCAAGAGCTTTCCGACGATATAAATTTTACCTCAATCCAATTATTCGATTGAAAGTTATGCCCTCTCAAACATTGGCCATTTAACTCCTACCATGTCAATTGGGTCTACCACATGGCACCCAAATGATACTCACGTGGCCTTTCCACATCAACCAAAACTCCCACACGGTGCTGAGACAGCTCATTGACACATCTGTGATGCTTGCCACATCAAATTTACTTGAGGGTCCCACTAGGCCTGACTTCTTCATGCAAATCATAATTTTCCTTTATACCCAACCACATGGGATATCTAAGTTCACAAGTATTTTGTGCTTGGAAGGCCTCCTAGACCCTCAGATCCCTGAATTCGACTAACTTCCATTTCATGACACTTATCCATCCTAACCCACATCCAATGCTTTCACGAAACACATGAACAAGAAAGTCCCAGATGTCTAGATTCTTGTGTTAGTGCACTAAGATGTCTTTTTTACAGGAAATCTTAATTCCTACATTAATTGTCAACCTAAGGCAAGTCTTTTTATTTCAAGAGTGCCAGCACTATATATGCAGTGAGAGGTTAACTAATAGCAAATCATTTCAATTGCTAATGCCTATCTTTTCAGACTCAATCTAAACAATTTTGAAAGAAGTAACTCTGAAAGAAACTCATAACATACTCTGCAATTCTACTTAACCTATCATGAAAAAAAATGAATTTGAATAAAAATATAATGAATCACACTTGGTAGCCTTAAATGGAATTGAAACTAACTCACTCAATTATTAAAGAGACTATGGAAATTGAACAAAAAATGATAATTGAACAACAAATTCCAATTGAATAGCAATTGATAATTGAAAAACAAATGATATTTGAACAACAAATACCTATATTGTGGAAAGTGATCAATTCTATCTCCGAAATCTATGATAACATTACCTAGACTGAATCAGTGATCTAATGTTGGAACTACATAACCAATCTAACCAAAAGCATTACTCATATATAACACACGACTAAATCTGAATCTCGAATGAACAACAAAAGAAAATCGAATCGACAATCCTCACGATAATCAAAATTATATTAACTTAACATTAACAAACAATAAATAATAAAATAGAAAAGATTATAGCACAGATGAAGTAGTAGATCTTCTCTTGACTGGGCCCAGAGTTGCCAAAAGTCTCTGCTATGAGATACTCAGAATATAATTATGATTTAAATGCAGTCTTCTTCATTAATACAAATAACAGAGTTATAACATCACCAAAGTAACAATATTATATGTCTAAAAGAATAATTATGAACTCTGAATTTCTAAACTAGTTGTGCAGTTTGCCTTTCAGCCTTATATATAACAATTAGAAAAGTAAATACATAAAAGCGAATCCTCAGGATCAGGAGATCCCGAGGATTTCACAATACTTGATCTGATTTCGTCATAAAATAGCATCGGTCTTCCCGGTCTTCCGCTATCATGCTTTTCCTCAGACGTTGTCTTTTTCCTTTATGAGGTGCTGTTGTTCTGTTGATTGAACAACTAACATCCAATTTGCGTCTTCTACACATAAAGATAGTAAAAATTAGTTTTTCCTGCTTAGATTCGTCTAATTTGTTACTGATTAATTTGACCCAACTTTAACTGTTATTTCCTCTACTTTTATCCATAAACGAAGATAATCATGTGAGGATGGGTGCTAAATAAAGCTATTACCAAAGAGAGAACATACCTTTTTCTTGACCCAACATACTCCCCAACTTGCCTTGTTGCATGTCCTCATGCAATTGAATGGTTTAGGTGAAGTTGGGTTAGGGAATAGGCAGGTTATACCTCCTCCTTATAAACTCTGAAGCCATTTTTCTTCTTAAGTATAGCAAAATCCTGGTTTACTTCTTGATCCTTCAAGTTGTAGTCACTGCGATACTTATCTGGAGGATACCATATGATTGGGGTTCTATACTGACATCCTATCCATTCAGGCCCCATGGTTAAGACCATGTTACTGTATTTATGGAAACGAGAGGAGGAAGCTTTAAAGTTCTGGTATCCAAATGGTTCTTGGTTTCTAATAGTATTGTTGGAGACCTCCCACCTTTGTCTGGCTGCAGACAAGGCTTCATCCTTGATCTCTTGGAAGTACTCCTTTCCAGCTTGTATAATATTTGTGTGGAATGGCCCTAATTGGCCTACAACACCAGCTTGCTTCATAAATTTCTTGTGCCTGACATAGAGATGTAGGGGTTTTGTAGGTCCCCCCCTAACCCATAGGTCAATTCCATATTCACGCTTTCTAAAAGTATTGTGAGCGTTGGCCCACCTGAGTTGGTTAGTAGCAAAAGAAAGAAATGACTGGAATTGGACATCCCATATAAAGGGGCCAGGGTTGTTGTCTCTATCATATTCCAAAAAGAAATTGTGCATGTAAAGTTCACAAAGGAGGCATTGTACCTGCTTGTTCTTCTCTCTGAAGCACTTGACAAAGTCTGGGGTAGTTTTGATTTCCACAGACTTTCCAGCCTTAACAACTTTGATTTTTAGCAGGAAGTACCTTTCCAGGAGGAATAATGCATAGTTTGTAGCAGGAGCTCTGCATGACAGGGTGTCTAAATAAAGGGAGTAGATAGTTTCCAACTAGTCTTTAGCCTTTTGTAATATGTCCTATGCTTTCTCAACCTTTTTCTATTCAACCTTGTACTGAGCTAAGGTCTCATCCTCAGTAGCTATGAGTGACTCAAACTTTTTCCTTAATTATTGATGTATACATAGGGGCACTACTTCTTCTTTGTGCTGAGTTAATTCCCGCTGAACCTTCAATAATTCATTCTGCATCCTCCTAATAAATTCCTCCCTTACTAAGGGAATGTAAGCGGGTGTCCACTCTATTTGGGGTTCATTATCTTATGTCTCCATAGGCTCAGTTTGGACAACAACCTCGACTGCTTCTCGAACTATGCAAAAATCATTTGGTATGCTTTCTTTAGCATCAGTCTGAACAACAACGTTCACAGTAGTGTAGTCCATTTGGGTCTCCTGTGAGTAGACACAAGGGTCTTTAGTCTGCATTTCAATGTCCTCTACAAGACATGGATCTGTCTGAGTTTCCTTTGAACAAACAAAAAGAATCTCAGTTTGGGTTTCAACATCTTTTCCATAACAATGTTTTGTCTATTTTCCTGTGGTCTCCATTCCCACTTTCAATTTTTTGGCTCTGGTTGCTTCTTTTAATCACTGTCTAAGTTGCCCAATTATTCTCTTCTGTTTTCTATACTTTTAAAGCATTTTTCTGAGCCTGTCCTTGTAGGAATTCTTTATTTTGGGACTTCCAACCTACCGTGGTGCAACTGCATTTTCCTCAAGTTCATTCTCAGGTGGTATTATGTTAGCATCAGGGAAGGTTTCAATTGGAACTGTATCTCCCGATGGAGCTTCACCTTCTGGATCTTCTTCATCATGAATTTTCCTCTCAAGGGACCCCAATAAAATGGTGTCTCCTGAGTAGTTATCATTCTCCGAATTTTCTTTTGGGTAGGCCTCATCCTTAGGGGACTTAAAAATATAGCATTGCCTGGCTGATTTCCATCTCCCAGGGTTTCATCTGTAGTATTTTCTTTAGCTGGGGGTCCACTAGACTGGTATATTTTGTATGATTTTCTTCTCTAGTGGATTCCTTTTCATGCACTTTGGCTTCAAGGGGTTTTTCCATAGAAGGGACTGGTTCCCTCTATTCTTCCAAGAAATTAGTAAATGGCAGGGTTTGATCATAACCAGGGTTGTCGGCAGAGGCAGACTGGTTGGGGGTACAATTATGTCCTTCAACATTTTCCGATTGTTCTCTTCCCTCACCAAATATCCCCATGTTTTCCAATACCATGGCCACCTCTTCTTCATAGTCTTGCAAAGGGGCATATTGCTGACTTGGAGGTGGTGTCTGAGATGACCTGGCCTCATTTGTTTGAATTGGGGTATGTCGCTAAGATGTCACCCACACAGAGTGCCTATGTTTGGCCGGGTTCAAGGGCACATAGGAATTCTTTCTTTTCAGTGTCCTTCTTGGAACTGGGGTTCTTAGCCCTTGTTGTTTTGTTGTTGGGTTTTCTGGAGGTGGAGCCAGAGTAGGATTTACAATATTGTCCCAGGTTAGTTGCTGCTGGGCTAGTCCATGCATGATAATCAATTTGATCGGTCCATGATGACAGATGACTGTGTGTGGGTCGTTAGCTTTCCTAACTCAATGTGCGACATTGTGCAATAGGGAATTCAAATAAAATGGAAAATTAGCTGAAATTTTCTGTTTTAGGATGGCTAACAATTTGAGTTGGTGGGGCTTTACCACATCTTGACGACTGTCGCATGTGATGTACCATTGCACAATGACTGCCAACTCCTACCATGGCTGTCTTAATGTTGAAGGGTGAATCCCTTTCCCTATTTGCACCAATTGCTCGCCTGGGTCTTGGAACACTGCGACCGCATTGTGCAGAAGGACATGCTTGTCTGTCCACTTTGTTTGCTTAGCCGGAAGTCTAGTGACTTCATCTATGATCGCTTCAGAGACCATTATGTCCCTGCCTCTTACTGTAGTGCTTCCATTCTGCAAATTCTACAGGAATTCGAGTGTCATTTCTTTGTGCAATTTATTCAGATATTGCAGCCAGCCAACGCGCTCGAGAATTGCATGAGCCTAGTCCGATACCATGAGCAATGTGGGTTCATTTAGGATACCTCTACCTCCCATGGCTACTGTTTTCCTGTGACTAATTCACTCATATGGACTTCTCTTGCACTTTCATAGTTTAGAACAACAGTAAAGGACGATAAAGCAATTAACAGGAAAATTACGTTGTTTTGGGAATTAACAACATATACAGTCAAGTCATTTGTCTCGTCAGTAATATTTGATGCAGGCTCATAATCAATCTGCATGCCATCCATAATGGTCACCGTCTTTTCTCCAATCAGAAATACTTTGATAATTATTACGCATACACAATCATCATGTAGTCCTTTACCCAGAAATCAATTTAATAATTATCACTCAATTATCCATAACTGTCACACATGCTGTTCACACGCAGACCATCCCCCCTCCAATGAGAAAAGGGTGTCCACGTCCACCAAGCATGTGAAAATCAATAGAATGAATTGGTAATTCATAAATGCGGGAAACTAATCCATAAAAGAAACACGATTTATGAAAAAGCAATTAAATCAATACACATATCACAGGTAAAATGGCCGAAAAATAAAAAAACAAATATTTAAATTATTATGTCAAATGATTTTCACCTTAAGTGGTATTAGTAACAAATTCATAATTTGCGGTAAGTATTAATGACTGTCATAAAGTGATTGGACAATATAATATAATGAATATATAACATAAGTTACCATGCATGTTGGCTTGTAAGAGTGTTGTTCAAATGGGAAATTTCCTTAGAAACGAATCCATAGGTGGTAATAGAATAGAGAGAATTTGGCAATGTAAGATAATACTCTGATACCACAAGCAGATCCACTGCTGCCAGTAGGCGTTCATAGCCTTGATAGGGTTTCTTTTTAACCCCACAAATGAGCCAGAGTCCTCCTTTTAGCATGTAGATGATTCTTTCTTTTCTTAACATAAAGAGACCACTATGCTGGCATGGTGACCAAATAATCATAGTTCCATTCACCAGGATATATCAAAGTGATCAGGTTGGCTCATGATGAGACCCCCTTGTTGGCCGGATAAATCGATCTTGCGGACAAGACCGATCTCCCTAGTATCAGAAGATAGTCTAGCGAAAAACAGACAAACAAACCTATCTTTCTCTAGACATATGCGATTTACAAATAAGTACTATAAAGGTGTTAAGATCCTACCTTAGATCCAACGCTTGTTCGTTGTAGTCATCCTTCAATCGTTTGAAAGAGTTATCTATAAAGACCTGCAATCACAAACAAGCAAACATTAAATAGCACCTGCATAGCAAATATTGTAAATCATGTCTAATATGGTGATCAAGGGATCCATAAAATAAACCACAAATGAACAACTTATTGAGAAAAACAAACTTATTTGTATTAACTTTGAAGTAGAAGAACCTTACAACCTTTTCAGCACCTGCATAGCAAATATTGTAAATCATGTCTATTATGGTGATCAAGGAATCCATAAAATAAACCACAAACGAACAACTTATTGAGAAAAACAAACTTATTTGTATTAACTTTGAAGTAGAAGAACCTTACAACCTTTTCAGCCTTGATGTTGAACAAGCTCTTCCTGGGGTCCGAAATAGGAATTTCCTTTACTTTGACAAGCCTTGCACTCTTCCAAATGAGATTTTAGAGGTATATAATCTCTCCTCATAAAAACTCAACTAAAGAAGACTAAGTTCCAACAACATTTCACCTCAAAAATATTCAACTTTTTAACCTCCTAAGTAACTTTCCCAATGCTTCATTTTATAGTGCAGAGGAGGAGGTTACAAGTCCATCTATGAAGGGATAGAATCCTCCTTCAAAGGGATAAGCTCCTCACATCAAGGGGTTAGCTCCTTAAGGTATGGGATGCATGAACCTTAAGAGAGTGAACTTGCCACCTCAAGATTCCTTCCAGAAGCTTCTAGAAATGACTAAAAGTGAGTTTTTTAGAATGTACTCGCGCCTTTTTAACTTTTACAGGGGTCCGCACCCATAACACAGAGACAGAGCGGTCAGGTGCGCAGGGGACATGACCATTAGGTGCGGGACCACAGGTAATGCAAAGAGAAAGTGCGGAACCAGAGTTTTAAAGACTTTGAGGGCTTTCTCTTATTTTCAAGGCTTGATATGAGGAACTAAGGCTTAAGACTTGCAAAGGAGGAAAGTATGAGTGGTAATGGACTCACACAGATTGCAGAATGTCAAGGTGACAATTTTTAGTGCAACAGATTGCCCCCTAAAGTGCGAAGTCTGTAATAGATGAAGATAGAGTCTGTCATTTATGAAGAGTGAAGTACTTTATCATTTCAAGGATCATCCTGTGGACACCCTAGTCGGAACCTGTAAAAACATTCAATGCAAATATATATATGTGGACATATCATTGTTGAGGTAGGCATTCCCATACTCAGATCAAAACTGACTAAACTGTTCTGATACAGGAATGATTTTGTAATACATCAAGAGTATAGACATGTGTAGATACAGTATGGATGCAACCATCTATTTATGAATAGTCCATTGTATAATGAATAACAAAATTCCTCGCAGCCTGGATAGTAGAAACTGGATCCAGGGTCTTGATTTCCGCTTCCCGAACTAGTACGATTCTATCCATGTGAATGAATGTGTCGAAGTCGAACATGGTAGAAACCACTCGATTACCAATCAATGATGTGAACTGTTAACAAGTATGAGAGAAACCACCAGTAATGTCAATGGATCTCAAAGTACCCAGTACAATCCATGAAATGTGAATAAATGAGCTGAAGTCGAACATGTCATAGGATCATTTGATCGAAGGTCAATGATGCAACCTATCATCGAAAGTGAGAAAACTGCCATTAGGGCATGCAGTTTTCAAGGCACTGACAATTTCTAGATCAACTTCCTAGATAATGAGTTGAAGTCAATAGAAATCGATTCGTCATAGGTAAGCCCACAACACGAAATCATAGATCAAGTTTTGAAGAAATATGTTGGCAAGGACTAACTCAGGGATGGTCAAAATGGATGACAGATATTTTGCAGATGAATGGTTTGTTTGAATTGTTCTCTTGAAAACATAACGACACTGCAGATGGTTTGGTGACAATTGACCCAAAGCTAATACCTAGAAACTGGCCGAAGACTTTCAATGTGGTTTGATTAACTGTTAGGCAAAGGATTTACCAACTCAGGTGAAAAAAAAGTGTCATGTTCAAGAGTGGTTAACGACTTTTTACAAAACAAAGTGTAACAAACAGGTTCATTTTTCTCTCTTTTCCCCCACCATTTTTGGCAAGTACCTCTTTATTTTTGACAATCTTGAGGAGGATAACATTTGCTTGTTTATAAGCTCATCCTTCGGATGAGTCCAACTTAGTTTAAAATTTGAACCCTAAGAAGGAGTGGTTTGTTCCTGTTTGAAATTGAACAGGTCCTTTACTGTTAAATTTTAACGAGTCCAGTATAGGAAAAACTCGGCATTTTTCAATTTTAGGGAGTCAGAAGAAAAACATAAGAAAACTCCATGGGGGTAATTTTTCGTAAAATAATCCATCAAGTCCGAAAAAGGATAAAATAATACAGGAAGGATGACATTTCCAATACTTTAACGAGCTGAAAAGACAAGCGCTCGACAATATTTTCATATTTAATGAGTCTGAAAAGGGTTTAAAGAGGACTCTATTGACCGTAATTAGTCAATGTGTACCTTTTTCATAAATAGTCCATTTCAGTCCGTAAAAGGGGTAAACTTATACTGAGGGGATGATTATTCATTTATTTTAATGAGTTCGAACAATCAAGTGCTCAACAATCTTTTCAATTTTCGAGAGTCTGAAAAAAGCTTAAAGAGGAATCTAGAGTTTCGCTTTTTCGTAAATTTTTGAAAGAGTCCGAAAAAGTGATAACAGTATGCTCTTTATTGAAAAATGATCAATTTTCCTGAAAAATCCAATATTCTACACAAAAACTCAAAAAATTACACATACCTGTTTAAGATAAATAAAAATGATTTAAGAATTTACCTTTTTAAAGTGAAAAATAAATAAATTAAAAATTCATTTATTCGAAAAAGCTTATAAAAAGGGCTTTTCTAACTTCATTTTTACCATTTGAGTTTAAAGTGAAAAGTGAGAGCTTTTGGGTAAGAAAGTTCCTGTGAAGATTCTGGAAAATCTGTCCGTCGAAATAAAAAACCGTCAGCTCCAGGTAATCCACGTCCTCCTTATCTTGCATTTCATCCATTTACATTTTGATTTTAGGCTTTAGATTTAATTTTTGAGGGAAAAATAGTTTTAGAAATTTACTTGCAGGGGGTCCGCAGGTGCAACACGCGGCCCCTATGGACCCCGACTTTTTTCTACAAAGAAAAAAGTCGTGGGTCTGCACCTATTGCTTACAGCCTGTGCGGACCTACGCACTATCTGTAAGTGGCAGGTGCGGACCCCGTGAAAATGAATTTTAAAATTTATTTTTCTCCATTTTTGCCCAAAATTTTCCGAACAAGATTGTTCTAATATGTCTTTTTATGCATTGTAGGACATTAAAAATGCTTATTTGGCGAGAACGCGAGCATGAGGATATAGATTTTTCCGCACTGAATCATATGCCCACAATGTAGGCATTGAGAGCATGTGGATTGCTAAAGTTCTGGGGCATACATGGTAGGAGGGCCCAAGTAGACCTCTTGCAATGGCTAGTAGACAGATGGAACACACAGGACTAGCGTTTCGTGATTGGTGGCCACCGGCTCGAAATCAAGCTGGAGGACATATATTTCTTGACTGGTTTGTCCAAGAGGGGCGAACAATTATCTCTTTTTGGGACTAGGCCAGGTGGCCAGTCTGTCACTAGTCTCCGATTGGAGTTTTGCGATGATCAAACAAAGGACAAATGGATTGATATTAAAACTATCAACTGCCCTGAGCTTAAGTTTATTGCATTCACTGTTACAATGCTATGCGGGAGTGCAGCATTGCATGTGGCTACTGGATCCTAGATGCAGATGGCTGTAGGCTGTTTTTGAGGCACCATATTCAACTGGTGCGAGGCTGTGTTGGCAAATGTGAAAGGCCAACTAACCAGAGCAAAGAACGGATAGCTGAAATTTTTTGGATATGGATTCATTGTGGTCAACTTTGCTCTAGAGAGGATCCCCATGTTAGCCCCGCAGCATATTCCTGTTGATGCTGGTCTTCCTCGAGAGCCTAGGATAGTTCGCTGCGTTGCTTTGATGGCCCGCCACCCTGAGGAGGGTATAGAGGTTGTTTGATTTCTGCCTGAGTATTTTCATTCGTTGAACAACCAAATTTTTGTGGTTCAGGATCTTCCATATGCTAGGATGGATTATCGTGGTGACCCAGAAATGATTCTTCCACCAGGAGAACAATGGGATGATTTAGGTAAAATCATTTTCAACACTTTCTAAGTTTTATTTTTTTTTATTTTTATTTTTATTTTTAAATCGTCCAAAACTGACAATCAAAAGTTTACATGTAGATGTGGGTCCACGACGACCAACCGCTCTCCAGCCTTTCGAGAGGAGACACCCAGCTGCAGCAGCACCAGCCCCACAGGACCAATCAACAGAGATCCTGACCGACTTGGAGCATCATCTAGAGCACTTGACACTAGATATTCCAAAGACGGATATAGATGATATTCCACTTAGGTTACAGAGATATGTGATTAGGGTCCCAGGACCTTTTAGGAGGTTCTTATGTAGGGTGGCCCGAGTAGTGGTTTCTTATCGTGATCATCGCCAGGGATAGGATGATCGATTTTGTAGACTTATGACATTTTTGACGTTTTGTATTATCATTTTTGCTGATCATAACATGTTTTTCAACCTATGATCGAAGACGATATATATTTTGAAACACTACTTCTATGCTATGATATATCATTATTACCAGCTATCTTGTGTAACATGTTGTCGAATGTTATTAAATTTACTGTTTTGATTATCGCAAATGTCTATTTATCATACCAGAAGCAACTGCGTCTGCTAATGTATTTAAATGTCTTGGAATATGCTGATCAATGTAATCAAATTCACGTTCCAAGAGACGAACTCTAAAAAATAACCTTAATAACACTGGATTTCTAATGGCATAAACCCTGTTAAGTTGTAATACAACGAGTTCAGAATCCAACCTAACAATCAAACTCTGAATCCCAAATGAGATGGATTCAGATAATAACTCAATCACTGCACTATACTCTGCAATGTTATTCGTTGTTTGACTGAGGCTTACCCCATGCACAAATACTAACTCATCAGAGGGTGAATAGATAACCCATGCTGCAGAAGAAATGTTCCGTGTATTATGACAAGCACCATCAACAAAACCAATGTATGTTTGAAGAGATGTCGACATCTGCAATATTAAGAGTAAAATCAAGATAAGCATGAATAATGATAAGAGCACTCTCTAAACTAGGCACACTTTTCTAATCTAAAACACACCAGTAGTAAAGAAACTAATCTAACAAAAAATCTCCACCCAGAATTTAAGCATAATATCTCTTCATATAAAGTCCATTTTTGGGTTTACCCAAAGAGACACCATCAAAATCTATCAATTCATAAGCCCCTTTTGCCAGCTTTCGCTTAACAATGTAAGGACCATGCCACATAGGTACAAATTTTCCAGCCCTTAGCTTATCGTTTGCTTGATCATATAGTAAAACTAGGTTTCCTTCTGAAAAATTATGAGGTGTAACATTTCTGTCGTACTAAGCTTTTATTCATTTCGCATGAGTCTCGTTTGCTATTGTAGCAATGCGTCAATTCTCATCTAGCTGAGCTAAGTACAAAAAACGTTTCTCTTCTTTAGAAGTAGCTGGGAGTAATTCTATGGCTAATTGCAATGATGGAATTTCACATTCAATAGGTAACACTGCTTCCAAACCGTAAACCAGTTGAAAAGGAGTGAAACCAGTTGATGTTTTTACTGAGGTTCGATATGCCCAAAGTGCTGAAAATAGCATGGTATGCCAATTCGACTTATGAATACCAATTATTCGTTTGATCATAGTGACTAGAACTTTATTGATAGCTTGAACCAGACCATTAGCCTGCGGGTAATATGGAGTAGAACTATCGTGGCGCAGACCAAGTTGATTTGTCAGTTCAGTTATCATGATGTTTCGAAAGTGACTTCCATGATCAGTAATAATAGCTTGAGGAACACTGACTCTAGCAATTATATGATTGAATACGAAAGTTGCAGCAGCCTTGCCGTTTGCCGAAAATGTAGGCATCGCCTTGGCCCACTTAGTAAAATAATCTACCGCTAGGATAATATACACATGCCCCCCCGGCCGAGTGAGGGTTACATGTAATAAAGTCAATACCCCACTTTGCAAAAGGACCAACAACAATTATAGGGTGAAGAGGAGCGCGTGGAGCGTGCATCTTACGATTAAAGATTTGACAATTGTGGCATTTCTGGACTGCATAGATACAATCTCTGAATAAGGATGGCCAGAAATAACCAGCGCGCAATATCTTTTGGGCTGTGGAATACCCAGACATATGACCGCCACATGCTCCAGAGTGACAGTCATTCAGAACCTTTTCAGCTTCTTTATGAGTTAAACAACGTCAGAAAACAGAATCTGCTCCACGACGATAAAGTGTTTCACTAATAATATTGTATTGTTGGGATTGGAAACGTATTTTCCATCGCTGAGATCGTGAGATTTCAAGCCGAAAAGATTGGGTTTGGAGATAAACAATAATATCTCCATACCATGGATCAAGAGTACTGATAAGAAACAATGATTCATCTGCAATGGGCTCTTCCGCCACAGTTTCAGTATCAGTACGCAGGAAATCACACATCAGTTTGGCAAAAACCAAAGATTTCTTTGCCTTGGATTTTTCAAATTCCAAGTCAAATTCCTGAAGGATAATTATCCATTTGGAATACTTGCCCCCTAGCAATTGTTTGGTCAAGATATACATCATAGGGTTATAGTTAGAAATTACCGTGGTTTTGCATAATGAGATGTAGTGACGAAATATTTGGACAGCTTGAATAGCTGCCAAGGCCAATTTCTCCACATGCGAATATTTAATCTCAGTCGGATGCAGAGTTCAACTAAGATAGTAAATCACATGTTCATTGTTGAATTCATATTCCTGAACTAAAACCATCCCAATGGTGGAATGAGAAGCGGCGAGGTACAAAAAGTAATCCTGGTTGTAATTGGGAGGATGCAGTAACGGTGCATGGGTCAACGCATGTTTGAGTGCATCAAAAGATCGATCAACGATCTCATCCCGAAAGAATGGCATGTTCTGTTTTAACAACCTGGTAAAACCTTTTGTTATCTTGGTGTAGTTAGGAATAAAATGATGTAAAAAGTTTGTTTTCCCTTGCAAACTTTGGAGTTGACGAAGAGTCGAAGGAGGAGGTAGATTGACGATAGTTTCCACCTTCGAGGCGTCAACACGAATGCCTACCTTTGATACGATAAATCCCAATAAGTGACCCATTTCTACACAGAATACACATTTGTGTGGATTCAACCGAATTCGATAATGCTTACATCTCATAAAGGTAGCTCGTAAATGAATGAGATGATCAACTCTACGTAATGAGTGGGTAGGTAAATCATCGAGATAAGGCTGCAAAATGTGCTTGATGTCATGAAATGCGTAAGACATAGCCCTTTGAAAAGTTGCTCCAGCGTTCTTCAATCCAAAAGGTAATTTGCAATAAGAAAATGTCCCCCATGGACAAATGAAAGCTGTTTTAGCTTGATCAGCAGGGAGCATGTTGATTTGATTGTAACCGGAAAAACCATCCATAAAGAGAACATTTCACTGCCGGCACAATCATCAATAATTTGATCGATATAGGGGGTAGGATAATTGTCTTTCGGAAAAGCTCGATTAATATCCCTATAGTCGATACATACTCTTATCATTCCTTGTTTTTTGTTGACAGGAACAATATTTGATACCCAATCGGTTAAAGGAATTGGATAAATGAAACCTGCGCGAAGTAATTTCTCAATTTCGGCTTTGATAGCAGCAACTTTTCGCGGATGTATCTGACGTAAGCGTTGTCAGACAGGTTTAGCATCTGGGTATGTTTTAATTTCATGGACAACAATTGATGGATCGATTCTTGGCATTTCTTCATATGACCAGGCAAAAACTTCACGTAATTCTTGAAGGAGGGCTTTATAAGTTTGGATTTCATCGCCCGTACAGGAAGCACCTATATGAATGTTTTCAATAATTCTAGGCTTAACTTAAATGTCAATAGGAACCGTTCGAGAGATATTTTACAAATTTAACTCATAATCAGAATGTTGCAATGGAATTTGCGGTTCTTTGACATAGTCAGTTGTGAAAATAGAAGAAAAATAAATTTCAAAATGATCAAGCTTGGGTAAAAATGAAGATCGGTGATGTAGATCTTCCCATGGTAAAACATCAATAGACGATAGTTCACGAATCTGCTCATCAGAATGAACAGGATCATAAAGTGTTGATGAAGCTGAGGTTGATATTGAAAGTGACTCTCCATGGATCACATTCATTGGATCAGTTTTGGTTGAATAAGCATCAGAAAACGACTGTACAACCTGATATGAAATTTCAAAGGGACTCAGAGGCATTGCGCCACCAAATGAATCCACCTTAGAATCGGAAGGTATGATCCAAGGATCATCAAAAGTAAGAGTATTTGATGAAATCATTTGAATAATTGCAATATAAGGCGATACGTTAGGAGGAGGGAAGGAAAAAGTTCCTAGTAAACTAGAATCTTTGATCAAACCTACGCCAACATCCTTGTAAGGGATAGTCGTTTTACCGATGTGCTGAATACTATCTGTAGAGGCTGGGTCGGATGAGAAATAAGTTAGCTAGTTTATCGTAATGATCTTTCCGTTATGAGGAAACTTGATAAGCCGAAAGACCGATGAAACAATAGCAGTCATAGCATAAGACCAACTGCGACCCAAGAGAAGGTTGTAATCTAGAGGGGCATCAACCACTTCCACATCTAGATTTACAGTTTTACCTTCGACCCCTATAAGTAAATCCTGAAAAATACCAAAAGGATGGAACCCTTGGCCATCAAAAGCCTTTAAAATTGTCGGAGACTGATTGAGTGTGGGAGAACCAAGTGATTTCCAACATTGGATCGACATAATACACGTAGAAGCCCCTTCATCAATCACAGTCCTAAAGCAAGGTCTGTTTTTGACTAAAACTGGAATCTGGAAAGCCATTTGATGAGGGAGGCGGGGTGTACTATTCTCTAAATCAAAGATTATTAGGTTCGAATCCTGAATATCGACAACTCCTATAGTAGACAATAGTAATTTACGCTGTGCTGGGCACGATTGCAGCACTTCCAAAGCTGACATTGCTGAAGGGGAAATAGCTAAGTCTTCAACAATGTTATAATTCTGAGCAGCTCTCGCATGTGGATTGAAAGATGATTTTCGAAGTATACCTTTAGCAAGCGGTTTGATTACTAAGTCAGGGTTGGGTTTCTCGATCTGTAGTGGATCGGGACCATTAGGAGGTGAAGTTGATGTATTTGAATTAGAAGATTCTGCTTCTTTACCACCAACATGATTTTTACTACCATAATCTTGTGATCACATCGTAATCCTGACATGATACATCATCATAATGGGTTCTTCTGAGGCATTCGAGGAAGAACCAATCATCTTACTATCTTGAGTAGGAAAAGGATCCTTCAAGATAGTAGGCATTTGAGAACCTTTAACGATTTTTGAAACCTTTGCTCGATGTGGGCAACCTTTGGTAAATTGATCCTCATCGCAAATGAAACAAGGATAACGAGGTTTCTGTTTTTCGTCAGTAGATTCATTTTTATCTATTTTATCTTTTAATTTTGTTTGTTTTTCTTCTTCCCCTTGTTTTTATTACCGGATTTTGATTTGGCCGTAGATGATTCTACAACATGGATGTCGGAAGAAATATCAGTGGAAGACTCTCCTGTCAGGGAATCAGGTAAAGTTATTATAGGAGAAGAATTCTTTGAAGATTTCTTCTTACTTTTAGTGCTAATTGAACCAATCATACCATCAGCGGCATGAGACCCTGAAGGAGCTGCAGTTATTTGACCGTGTTTTAGAAAATCAGGGATTTTTTCATGTAAAGTTCCTGACTGTCTATAGACAAGGTCAAGGTACTTAGCCTGAGCACTGACTTGCTATTCAGTAACAACTCCCCCCTTAGCTACATCTTCAATGATTTTGGGTAACAATGATTTAATGAACCATTCCGCTAAAATTTGATCCGGAATGAAAACTTTCACTAAACGCCTCCTACGTCGCCATTCATGAATATGAGAAGAAATATATGTGGACGTGGATTGTTTCAGTGAAGTTAATGGTTCCATGCCATTTTCATATCTGATAGGAAACTGAAAATGAGTTAAGAAAGCAGTGGCTAACTGATTGAAATTATAAAAAGAGGTTCGTGGTAACTCAATGTACCATTTGGCGGCAAGACCAATAAGAGTTCGTTGAAAAAGTCGCAAACGAATTGAATCATCAATGATGGAATTAGATGCACACTAGAGGTGATAAGTCATAACATGATTTGGCGGATCCTCTCCTGACTTACCCTCGAATTTCAGGATATCACTAGGCAACTTACTAGGCATTGGTGGCCAATACAGAAGATAGTAAATTGGATCGTTCGTAAGGTGCGACAAATCAGGTAAATCCAAAGTTGCAATAAATTGTAACTGATGGTTAGGGTCGCGAAAACCTTGAGTAGTAAGACCAGTTCTAGGAGAAGGATATCCAGGATAACCTGGAATCGGATTTGCATTAGGAATTTTATAACCTCCTGGAAAACCAGGAATAATAGGACCAAACTGGGGTTGTTGAGGCTATTGATAAGTATAGCCAAGATACAGTTGATACTGATAAACTGGGTTTTGTATAGTAGGCCCGAACTGATATTATCCCTGGTACAGTTGATATGTGAATTATGGTTGACTTGTGGCAATTGTAGCAATCGTACTAGCTTGTCCTGCAGGCATCTGGATTGAAGTCTGAACCGTAGGTCCTGACTGTGGCACAGAGACTTGAGGAATTTGCATTGATGCAGGGGTAGTAGAAACTGAAGCTGCTGATACTCTAGAAACAGGTGTTGTAGGTTGAATAGAAGTTGCAGTAGTTGTAGCAGTTTGAGGCAGAGTACAAGGTGAGCTAGGCCCAGGCTGCTGAATTGTACCAGATGCAGGGATTTGAATAGTAGGTTGGACAGGTTGCTGGGTGGAACCAGAAACCAAAGGCTATTCGGGTTGATTAAGTAACTGCACATTAGGTTGCAAAGTCTGTTGAGTTTGAGACGGATCCCACACCATGTTCATTCCGGAGTATGGACCCACAAAAGGTTGTGCATATGGAGGACCATAACCTGGTTGAACGTAGTACTGATAATTAAGCGGTACATTTCCAGCTCCTTGAAAAAATGGTTGCCCAGAAGGTGGTTGGAAACCTTGAGTTCGGTACTGACCTTGAGGTTGATAACCCTGAGACACGTATTGAAGCTGCGGTTGACCTTGAGGTATGTACTGAAACTGGGGTTGACCTTGAGGTATGTACTGAGTCTGAGGTTGATCTTGGGGTATGTACTACCTTGAAGGTTGAAAAACTTGAGGAAGCCCTTCAGGCAGTAACTGATTACCTTGGGGTTGTCCCCCAGGCGGTAAATGACTACTTTGGGGTTGCCCCCCAGGCGGTAACTGACTACCTTGAGGTTGCCCCCCAGGCGGTAACTGACTACCTTGAGGTTGCCCCCCAGGTGGTAACTGACTACCTTGAGGTTGAGGATTTGGAATACTACCAGACATCATAAGGATTTGTTTTGCGTTCAATGTTTGAGTTCCATTACTTCCAGATGATAACACTTGTTCAATCGGTCGAGGAGATGCTCTGAAAAAGTACCAGAGAGTGACTGGTACCCCGAAGGAACAGAAGGACCGCCAGATAAAAATGTTTCTGGTGTTTGGGAAAACATAGATGACTGTCTTGACATAATCGATGAAGGACAATAACCTCTTGGTGTATGATGAAAAGGAATTCGAGGTGGTGAAAAACTAAGAACCGGGTTTTCTAAAAAAATTTTCAATGATACATACCAAGCGTCACTCCTAAAAGGACTCTAGAATATTGGTTCATGCTCCCTAAGATTTAAAATCTGTTGGTTTTCGAGAAGAGTTACGTCTTCTTCTGGATTAACAAGTTATTCAATAGAAATGAGGCTAGAAGGAAGATTTTGAGTAATAATATTGCTTACCCTAGGTGAACCAGGACCACTAGAAGTTGGAGAAGCAAATCCTGAAGTTGGAGTAACAGCAGGTTCAGTGTCAGGCTCAGAAATTTCAGGTTCTTCAACTAATTCACTGGAAGGAGAAATACTACCAGTAACTTCGGAAAATGAAATTAGCTCTTGAATAGACTTTGTTGTTTGTATTTGATAATCCGGATGAACAATTAAAGATGATTCTCTGGCTTTTGGTGATCCAAATCTACTGTCACTAGGCGATACAAGAGCTCGTAGCCCTTCAAGCTGGCTTGGTGTATACTCAGGAGGTTTCCCCTGAAGTCTACGAGATTGTCTCGGTAATTTAGCCACAATTAAATTAATTAATCACATGCAAACAAAGAAAATTTCAATAAAACCACCTAAAGTCTCTAAAGAAACAAAAAATTGAATCACATGCCTAAAAAATCTAAGAGTTCAAACCACACACAAAAAATAACTTCCCGTACTAAAAACACTAGTTGGTGATGAAATCCAACTTAGTAGAAATTTAATACAGAAAGGGCGGTTGGAACAATTACCTCGATAACCTGCTTAATGAAACAGACTGGCACAAGTTTCTTCACAAAACCATCTCGAGTGAAGAGAACCCCCCAGAGAGTACAAGTGAGTCTAGTCGACGTCTGCTCCAGGTACAGTGAGATCCATCCTTCACCGTTACCTTAGGAAATAATCTTAAGTTTATGGACACTAAGGTTACCAACAACAATAAATACAACTGGGGGAACAGTCTACGATCCGATATACACGTAAGAGCAGAGTAACAAAGCTTAAGCCCCTTGAAGGCTCCTTGACATGGTCAATCTGAGGTTTACCAACAAGTGACCCCAGGCTCCTCGATAATGGTTAATATGAGGTTTACTGTTTATAATACGCGCAAATCTTCTATCTTTCCCAATGAAACAAACTTGATTGTCTCAAAGGTTCGGATATGATCTTGTGATTGACTCCTTTAAGAGAAGCTTCCCAGAATGTATCAATTACAATTGGATTTATCTCCTACTGCAAGATGTATCTACTTGTTTGTTTTAACTATCTTGGAGAGTTAATTACTCCCTACTCCAAGATACTAGCCTAAACTATATTGGTGATAAGAGCCCTAAAAATAGAAAAGATTACTAGATCAATTTTAATTAAGCGTTGCTTTTATAGGTTGTTCCTTAAGTCAATAGGTATGGAAATGAAACTTTGATGGTGAGAAGACTTGACTCCAAACACTAAAAAATGCACCTAAAATGATAAACAATTCATTTTTATTTCAATGAAATTCTAGTTAAAAGAAAGAGTTCGAGATGCAATTCTTTAAGAAACAATTCTTTCTTTCAACATGGAAATGAAAAGAAAATCTTTTTGTCTTTTTCATTAAGAACTCATAACGAGACTAATAATTAATGCTCACAATAAATCCCTTTCCCTTTTCAAAACTCAAAACTACAAGAAAAACAATTTGATTCAAAAGAGATCTACAAGTTCTAGAAAAGCACTCAAAACCACAAAAACTAATTTTGAGATCTAAAAACTTTAAAAAATCTAATTGAATAAAAGCTTCAATTATTTTTGAGGACGTTTTACTTAGTTGTTCAGTAAACTAAGGATTCATTTGTTCACAATAACAAATCAATAAAAAAACATCCAGATTTTTCTTTTGTAAAAATGAAATTCAAAACTTATAACAAAGTTGGTTCAAAGATTTGCAATGAGAAAATTGAATCTATTTCTCACAAAGAATAGATTTCACAACCAAGTCAGACTCATCAAGAAGACTAAAAGACACCAAGGTGATCTAAGGTTTCTCAAGCTTCTGATCTTTGAGTCACTACAGACACAAAGTGAAAACCACTCCAAGCATGCAAAACTTCTAGAAAATCATCTAAAACAAAAATACTATCGGAAATCACTCACAAGAAGTTTTTGACAGGAAAAATACAGATCTGGGTAGACACTAAAACTTCTAAATCAAACCTAAACCTAACTGGAAAAAGGTATTTTAGGTTTTTCAAAAAATTTTACAGGGTCTGCAGGCTCCAGAAGAAATAGGTGTGGGTCCGCTCTGTTTACTAAAGGAAAAGTGCAGAGGTGCCCACATTGTCTGTAAAGAGAAAGTGCGGTCCCCTAAAAACTTCGAAAAAAAAATACTCCTAGATTTAAAAACTACCCAAGCCAGTATACATCAATAAAAAACCAGAAATGAAAACAATTTTCTCTAGTCAAAACAAAGGAACACCAAAAACCAAATTCCTTCCCCAGAGGAGTTGCCAATTTGTTGGCCGGATAAATTGATCTTGCGGACAAGACCGATCTCCCTAGTATCATAAGATAGTCTAGCAACAAATAGACAAACAAACCTATCTTTCTCTAGACATATATGATTTACAAATAAATACTATAAAGGTGTTAAGAACCTACCTTAGATCCAACGCTTGTTCGTTGTAGTCATCTTTCAATCGTTCGAAAGAGTTATCTTTAAAGACCTGCAATCAAAACAAGCAAACATTAAATAGCACCTGCATAGCAAATATTGTAAATCATGTCTATTATGGTGATCAAGGAATCCATAAAATAAACCATAAATGAACAACTTATTGAGAAAAACAAACTTATTTGTATTAACTTTGAAGTAGAAGAACCTTACAACCTTTTCAGCCTTGATGTTGAACAAGCTCTTCTTGGGGTCCGAAATAGGATTTTCCTTTAATTTGACAAGCCTTGCACTCTTCCAAATGAGATTTTAGAGGTATATAATCTCTCCTCATAAAAACTCAACTAAAGAAGACTAAGTTCCAGCAGCATTTCACCTCAAAAATATTCAGCTTTTAACCTCCTAAGTAACCAGCCCAATGCTTCATTTTATAGTGCAGAGGAGGAGGTTGCAAGTCCATTTATGAAGGGATATAATCCTCCTTCAAAGGGATAAGCTCCTCACATCAAGGGGTTAGCTCCTTAAGGTATGGGATGCATGAACCTTAAGAGAGCGAACTTGCCACCTCAAGATTCCTTCCATAAGCTTCTAGAAATGACTGAAAGTGAGTTTTTTAGAATGTACTCACGCCTTTTTAACTTTTACAGGGGTCTGCACCCATTACACAGAGACAGAGCGGTCAGGTGCGCAGGGGACACGACCATTAGGTGCGGGACTGCAGGTAATGCAAAGAGAAATTGCAGAACCAGAGTTTTAAAGACTTTTGAGGGCTTTCTCTGATTTTCAAGGCTTGATATGAGGAATTGAGGCCTAAGACTTGCAAAGAAGGAAAGTATGAGTGGTAATGGACTCACATAGATTGCAGAATATCAAGGTGACAATTTTTAGTGCAACATCCCTGTGCTTCTGACAATTTTAATTATCAAGAAGGTCATTACCTTGGTTTGGTAGCCAACATGGAATGTCACTTGTTACATCCTTATGATCATGGTAGGCTGGCTCGTGATAAGACCCCCTATCCTCTTTTTGTTGTATTTTCATATTTTGATGCTTTTATTGTAAAAAGAGGGAGGCTCATTTACTCCTTAAGAGTCAGGGATGGTGTAAGAACTAAGAAAAACGCTAATGAAAATTTATAATTTTACCCCCATCTTATCATATCAAAGGGATTTATCCATTTGAAAGTGTGAAAAATAAGCCAACATGGTTTTAAAATAATGAATCATTTTATGATGTGTCCAAAGAAAAGATGTTCAGCTAGTCATTATAGAGATGCACCATATCAGCTTTTGAATAAAGATAACCATCAAATGGCTTCATAGGTCATAATGGTATTGACATTACTGTTTTTTTCTTTATGTTAGGCACAAATCCACTCAGGTGGTGTTTATTTAAAACATAAAAGAAAAAATAAAGATGGCACAATGACTGACACTGAAACAATAAAAGAAATCACAATTCTTCCTATAAAAAGAATAAATAGTGTTGTTCAATTAATTGTCAACAACCATCGTTCAATCGATTGAACAACAAAATCAAAAAGAAAAGAAAACTGTTGTTCAATTGATTGAACAACAAATGTTCAATCGATTGAACAACAAAATCGAAAAGAAAAGAAAACTTCTGTTCAATTGATTGAACAACAATCAATTAATCGATTGAACATCAAAATTGAAAAGAAAACAAAACTGCTATTCAATTGACTGAACACCAATTGTTCAATCATTTGAACAAAAAAAATTGAAAAGAAAACCAAACTGCTATTCAATTGATTGAACAACAATCGTTCAATCGATTGAACAATAAAAATCTAAAAGAACGCAAAAGTGTTGTTCAATTGATTGAACAATAATCGTTCAATCGTTTGAACAATAAAAATCGAAAAGAAAACAAAACTGCTGTTCAATTGATTGAACAAAAATCGTCCAATTGATTGAACAACAATCATTCAATCGATTGAACAACAAAAATTGAAAAGAACGCAAAAGTTCTATTCAATCGATTGAACAATAATCATTCAATCATTTGAACGACAAAAATCGAAAAGAAAACAACGCGAAAATGTTGTTCAATAGATTGAATAACAATCGTTCAATCGTTTGAACAACAAATAGAGAAAAAGAAAAAGAAAACGCAAAAGTGTTGTTCAATCGATTGAACAACAATCGTTCAATCGCCTGAACAACAAAAGTGAAAAAAAGAAAAACGCAAGAGTGCTATTCAATTGATTGAACAACAATTGTTCAATCATTTGAACAACAATTGTTCAATCATTTGAACAACAAATCAAAAATGCACAAGTGCTGTTCAATCAATTGAACAACAATCGTTCAATCATTTGAACAACAAAATGAAAATGTAGAAGTGCTTCAATCGATTGAACAACAATCGTTCAATCGTTTGAACAAAAAAAATGAAAAAAGAAAAAAGAGAAAGTGTTGTTCAATCGATTGAACAACAACCATTCAATCGTTTGAACAACAAATCAAAACACAAAAGTTTTGTTCAATCGATTGAACAACAATCGTTCAATCGTTTGAACAAAAAGAATACAAAAATTTGCTATTCAATTGATTGAACAACAATCATTCAATCGATTGAATAACACTTACCAAAAACAAAAAAAAAATCTCATATTTACATGGCGATGCCTACTGAATTGCAATCAATCAAAGGAACATATACATTATTTACAATTTAAAGAAAATCACAATTTTACGAAAGAAAAGCTGTCAGGTCATCACTCCCTGCAGCTAAAATTTGCATGGAGGGGTCCTCATGTACCTGCTCGCAGAAAGACTCCTTGGTGAGTGGTTTGTGGTAGAGATGCACCCGATGCCCATTCACCTTGAAAGAATGGCTAGCCCTGTCAATGGTAGTCAAAGTCAGAGTACCATTATTATGTACTTCTTGAATTTCATAAGGGCCGAGCCATCTTGTTTGCAAATTGCCCAAAAAATCCTGGAATCTAGAGTCATAGAGGAGTTCCCAATCCCATTTTTGAAATGCCTTCTTTTTGATAAGGTTGTCATGCCACTTTTCCCTTTTTCTGATGAATAATTGCAGTCTGTTGCAGAGTTAGCAGTCGAGCCTCATCTAGTTCGTTGATTTGTTGAAGGCACTTGGTTTGGGCTTCTATTAAATCCAGTCCCACTTCCTGAGCCATTCTTAGAGTTTTTATTTTGAATTCAACTGGAAAAATAGGTTCTTTGCCAAACACGAGTTGGTACAAAGAGTATCCAGTAATATTCCTCCAAGTTGTGTGATAGGCCCATAAGGCCTCTAGTAGTCTAGCATCCCAGTCTCATCGATGTGTTGAGACTGTCTTGGTCAAAATTACTTCAATGACCTTATTGGTTCTTTCGACTTGTCCGTTCACCTGCGGGTGATACGGGGAAGTGATCTTATGTGTAATGTGATGACTTCTGAGAGTGGCTATAATATTTTGTCCTACAAATTTCCCTCCCCCATCTATTATCACTCCCCGTGGTAAACCATACCACACGAATAGCCCAAAGAGGAAGTTAATCACGACTCCCTTTGTAGCTCTTGGTAAATCTACTGTTTCCACCCATTTCATCACATAATCTGTGGCAACCAGTATGTAGGATTTCTGATTCAATGTTGATGGAATGGGCCAAAAAAGTCCAACGCCGATCATTCAAAAGGTTCTATGACTAGTTGGGGTTGCAGCAACATTTGATCAGATTGGCCAGGCCGACCCATCCTTTGGCATATATCACAAGCATGGGCATATTTCTTAGCATCTTTAAAAATAGCGGTAATAGCCCATTTGCAGTACCTTATGCCCTTTCCTTCGATTTGCGAAGTGTCCCCCACAAGGCTCATCATGGCAAGCCTTCAGGATGTCATAAATCTCATCCTCACGAATGCATCTACATATACACATATCAGACCCTGTGTGAAAAAGATATCCGCCAATCCAAGGGAATCTGGCGCTGCGCTGAACGATATGTTTCCTTTCCCTTGATGTCAAATGCCCGGGAAACTTTCCCACTGCCACATAATTTTCCACATCTGCGTACCATGGCATCTTGAATGCTACAGAAAACAAATGCCCATCTGGAAATTGGTCGTCCACTACCAGTGGATCATTTATCTTTGGAACTCGGGACAAAAAATCAATAACTGAGTTTTCCTTCTCGGACGATCTTTAATACTGATGTAAAAATTTGTATAATTTAGCTCTACAACAATAAGATTTTTTCTAATATAATATATAGCATATGGTTTTCTGTCCTCCTCCTGGTTGAGGACAATGCCTATCTCTGCATTTGATGCATTTGTGGTTATGTGAAAAGGTAGCTCCCAATTTGGTCCTCGTAATACTGGTGCCATCAAGACTAGTTTATTTAAACCTAGAAAAGCTATGTCACATTTGTTAGACCGCTTGAAATCAACATTTCCAGTTAAATAATATAAAGGTGCAACAATTTGTGAAAAGTTTTTAATAAACCTGCGACAATAACCTGCATATCCTAGGAAGCTACATATCTTCATCTGAGTACAAGGTGTAGGTAGTAAAATAATTACCTATATTTTTGCTGGATCTACCTGTATCCCTGCTACAGAAATATAATGTCTCAAGATTATGCCTTCGATCGTCATCATGTGACACTTGACATTTCTTAAACATAACTTGGTAGAAATGCATCGTTCTAAAACTTTTTCTAATGTTTACAGTGCTTGATCAAAGTCATCCCCATATGGAGTAAAGTCATACATATATACCTTAAGTCCTTCATTTATCAGGTTGGAAAAAATGTTGAGTATAGCTCTTTGAAACGTGGCTGGGGCATTGCATAAGCCAAATGGTAACACTCTGTAAGCGAATGTACCCCAGGGACAGGTGAAGGTTGTTTTGTCTTGATCTTCAGGGGCGATTTGAATTTGATTGTAGCCACTGAAGCCATCTAGAAAGGAAAAGAACTGCTTCCCTGCCAAAGTATCAAGGACCTGATCAATAAAGGGAAGAGGGAAGTGATCTTTCTGTGTTGCCTTATTCAATTCCCGGTAATCCACACAGATACGCCACTTCCCATTTTTCTTGGGGATGACCACCAATGGAGAAACCCATTTTCTATCCGAAATAGGATAAATGAAATTCACATCCAACAACTTCTGTAACTCTTCTTTCACAATGTCTTTGAGATGCGGATTCAATCTCCGCTGAGGTTGCTGGATAGGACGAGCATCCTTTTTGGTATAGATGTGATGTGTACACAGCTATGGGTCTATACCCTTCATGTTAGGATAATCCCAGGAAAAAGCCCCCTTATATTTTTGCAGGACCTGAATGAGCTTTTGCTGCTGATCATTGTCCAGGCTATCATTAATGTTTAAAATTTTGCCTGGTTCAATTTCCACAGGCTTGCTATTAAGAACAACAATCATCTGGATGTGCTAATCATTGGTATCCTTTAAGGGAACTTCTAAGGCTTCATTATCCAAAATTGATTTTAGCATTTGACACTTTACATTGCTCACATTAGCTAGATGATTGATAAAGTTGTTGATAACACCATCTTCAGTCTGATCTTTGAATTCAAGTGCCTCTGCTACTGTGAATGGTGAACGGATGCTTTCTTCCAGGTATGATGATGGTTGTTTACATATTTTTACAATGGGCAGACTTGGTTTGCAAGGGGGATATAAAACAAGATTTTTTACAGCATCCCCCTTTGCAATAGTCATGCTCCCTCCCAACAGCCTATATATGCATTAGCTGCCGCCAGCCAAGGTCGGCCCAGTATCATAGGATTCCCATCCAATCGACTATTCGGGTTTATAACAAGAAAATCTATTGGATATTCCCATGAATCAACAAAAACCGTAATATCTTGTAAAGTTCCTTCTGGCCTTACCATCGAATGATCAACAAGTTCTAGTAAGGTGGTGGTTGGTTCCAAGGCTGTAATACCAAGTTCTTGACAGGTTTCTGTTGTTAAAATGTTAATGGATGCACCCAAATCAACTAGCGTATTGGGAAAAGAGCGACCATATATTTGAACTGTCACTATGGGATTCCTAGGATCTTCATACTTTACTAGAGTTTCCCCTCCCAAGAGTAAATCAGATAAGGTTCCTACAACATGAATGGTGGGTGAAGTTTTTTCTTTCCTCACAGGCTTCTTTACACATAGCTCTTTAATTGTTTTGGCATAGATGGGAATGTCTTGGATGGCCTGGAGGAGCATAATTTTTATACAAAGATTTTTTAGTTCCCCTACAAGATCAAAATCTAGGTAAACAATCGGCTTAGGTATCGTTAACCTTTCGGGGAACGGGGGAGAAGTGACTATGAGTTCCTCAGGATCTTTATGTTGATCTGTCTCTTCTCCTTGTTTTATTTCAGTATCAATTACAGGTGGTGGTATATGTACAAGTGGTGTTTCGATCTCAATTGATGACTGATCCCTGTTTTCCTCAGGGGTAATGACACTTCTTGACCTCAATCTTAGTTCATTACATTCTTTTTGTTCAATCTCATAGTCTGAGCTTTCGACAATCTACACCAGTTGAATTGGTCTATTATTGGGATTCAAATTCGGTTGGGATGGCAGTTGAGGGTGTAGAAGGGGATGAGGATTTTGCTGTAATGGATAAGGAGTTGACCATGAAGGTTGAGGTTAAGGACTTGTCCCCATAGGAGTATTGGATATCCCAAAGGCCACTGCCAATTTGTAGACCAGTTCAGATTTTGAGAAGTGGAGGCAGGCCACTGGGATTGACAGGGATTAGCTTTCCAAACGGGAGTAAAAGGATAATTTGGCCAGCTATTACCTGGAATGGATTGATTTGACCACGATGTCATAGGGAACGGCTAAGGTTTCCAATTCAAGTAAGGTGATTGGCCTTGCCATGCTTCCCTAGGGTTTTGTTGCTGATTAAACTGTGAAGAAGGAAAGAATTGCGATGCATCTTGTGACATACCTATAGGTTTGACCTGCCACTGTCGACGCTGGTTCATTAGATACACTGGCTCTGTCTCTTCTGCTTCCTTGAACACTTCTTTCAGCCCTGGGAGTGATGGGAACTGTTCAGTGGCGTAATCCTTGGTATAGATGGTGCATGTTTGAACCATGTCTAATGGATGCTCCCATTGGCTGTGCTTCTTTTGACAGTGTGGGAAAGAAACGACCAAGTTTTGTTTTGCTAAGGCTTATTTCTGTTTAGCCTGTAGGACGTCCAGCTACATCGTGAGGATTCCCAGGATGTCTGTCTTGAAATATTCCAGGAGATTACCGATTTCCATTCGTGTTACGCCTCCACCATGGGGTTTGTTTCCCCTGCTCATATAATCTCAACTTCCTGCTCATGTGTGTGTGATTGCTCGTGAACACCTGATACACAAGCGAATGATTTCATCATAATCTTCTTGAGAAATATCATCTTTCCCCATTAAGTTTAGAGTTTCTATCCAATCTTCTTTCATTCCTTTAATTAAGATAGATCTTAGGACTTATTTTGCTAAGGTGGCATGTGGAGATCTCTACAAGTTATAATGAAACCATTCGACGTATTATTATAGAGTTTCATTATCCTTTGCAACCATCTTAAAGATTTCATCTTTTAGCTCCCTAGTCTTGCAAAAGTCCTGGTATCTTGTCAGGAAGGAAGTCTTCATATCATCCCAAGAATTAATAGTATGTCCACTGAGACCCATGAACCATCTTAAAGCTTCTCCTTTCAGAGTAGAAGGGAACAATTTTAGCTTTTGAAGGTCAGTGGTGTAGTCATACCCTCTGCAGAGGACATCAAATTCAAACAGGAAAGCATCCGGATCCTATGTGATCATCCCATGAAAAGTTGGGATGCTTTGTAGAGGAATAGCCTTCATGGGGGAATTAGCTACTTGGTCGACTATGGGGTATTCCAATGTCGAGGTTTGACCTTGAGGTGGTTGATTTTCCATTTGGTCAAAGATGTGCCAATATCCTTCAGGGATTTCAGGGGGTGCTTTTTGAGTAAGCGAAGGATTAGCAATCCGGGTTGGCTTTGCAGCACTGCCTAGATCTGGGATCACAAGAGACCCTTGTTCTGACAGCTGAGGTCTTGCCTTAGCAGTTCCACTAGTTTCTCCCTCTCCTTCTCTTAAGTTACACGACTTTCCCTCTTGTAGAGGATCAAAATGTAAATTTGTTGTAACCTGAAGACTCTGCTCAGATCCTCCAATTTGGCTTTGAATCTCAGTGTAAGCTGCAGATGGTGAGCCTGTTGCTTGAGGGATTACAATAAGACTTTTTCCAGATACAGCCCAAAATCCTACTGATGCTTGAGACTCTGCTTTTCTTACAATTTCTTCTATAAAGGTCGTTCTACCAAGGTTCACTAATACCTTGGGTTTTGTGGATTTAGGTGGGGGGTTATGATATTTTTCTATCTGTCTATTCCTAGTCATTCATAAAAGCCTATTCCTATTTAACCTCTAGGATATTGCTGAAAAGTGGGCTAGTAAGCAAACACTTTACTTGTGAGGTACGCAGGTTCTTACCTCCCGGTTTTAAAACCCAATTATTTTGCAGCAAGATAAAAAGGAAATCACTTTGAAACACTCTCCCTGACAATGACGCCAAAATGTTGGTGCACTACGATTTCTTTTTTACAGGCAATTTTAATTCTTACATTAATTGTCAACCCAAGGCAAGTCTTTTTATTTCAAGAGTGTCAACACTATATATGCAGTGAATTCAGAGGTTAACTAAGAACAAATCGTTGCAATTTCTAATGACTATCTTTTCAGATTCAATCCAAACAATTCTGAAAGAAGTAACTCTGAAAGAAACTCATAACAGAGTTTGCAATTAGACTTAACCTATCATGAAAGAAAATGAATCTGAATACAACTATAACAAATCACACTTGGCAACCTTAAATGGAATTGAAACTAACTCACTCAATTATTAAAGAGACTACAACAATTGAACAACAAATGATAATTGAACAAAAAATTCCAATTGAACAACAACTGATAATTGAACAACAAATGATAATTGAACAAAAAATTCCAATTGAACAACTCATAATTGAACAAAAAATGATATCTAAACAATAAATAACTATATTGTGGAAAGTGATCAATTCTATCTCTGAAATATATGATAACATTACTTGGAATGAATCAACGATCTAATGCTGGAACTACATAACCAATCTAACCAAAGCATTACTCATATATAACACACAGCTAAATCTGAATCTCGAATGAACAACAAAAGAAAATCGAATCGACAATCCTCACGATAATCAAAATGATATTAACTTAACATTAACAAATGGTAAAGAATAAAATAGAAAAGATTATAGCACAAATGAAGCAGTAGATCTTCTCTTGACTGGGCCCAGAGTCACTAGAAGTCTCCGCTATGAGATACTCAGAATATAATTATGATCTAAACACAGTCTTCTTCATTAATACGAATAACAAAGTTACAACATCACCAAAGTAACAATATTGTATGTCCAAAAGAATAATTATGAACTGTGAATTTCTGAACTAGTCGTGCAGTTTGTCTTTCGGCCTATATATAACAATTAGAAAAGTAAATCAATAAAAGCAAATCCTCAGGCTCAGGAGATCTTGAGGATTTTGCAAAACTCGATCTGATTTTGTCATAAAATTGCATCGGTCTTCCCGATCTTCTGTTGTCTTACTTTGCCTTAGACACTATCATTTTCCTTTATGAGGTGTTGCTGTTCTGTCGATTGAACAACTATCATCCAATTCGCGTCTTCTGCACATAAAGATAGTAAAAATTAGTTTTTCCTGCTTAGATTCGTCTAATTTGTTACTAATTAATTTTACCTAACTTTAACTATTATTTCCTCTATTTTTATCCATAAACAAAGATAATCATGTGAGGATGGGTGCTAAATAAAGCTATTACCAAGGAGAAAACATACATTTTTCTTGACCCAACATCTTGAACACATCAAGTTGACATATAATGCATCAAAATTAAATACTTGAGCACCTTGATGGGCCCCACCCTAGATTTTGGTCGAAATTTGGCGCATGAGTGTATTCAGCTCCAATCCCTTAGACTCCCAAAACATGCCCCACACTAGATACTAGCTATAGGTTCTTTTCCCACAAATTATCCAGGTTTATTTTAAATTTGACGCCTTTGTGAATATGCATAACGTAAATTGAGTTAGTTTTCCAGACTGTTGGATACATTTGCAAGCCCACATTGTATTTGGCCTAGATACAAAAATACACCAAAAAACATTTTATTAGATTACATACAACTCTGATCACTCTCACTTCTTCAAACTTATAAACTTTTATGAGTTTCAGGGAATTAGCCCACACTTCCACTAATGCACAATGTTACTCAAAACACTATTTTCTATATTAATGGACCTTCATTCCAACTCCAACATTTCAGATATTGATTCAAGCTAGAAATAAAATAAATAGAATTCAATAACATGCCTACTATCATGCATAAGAGCAAGCCTATCCATGGTTAATATTGATTTGTAATTTCAAACACAACAACATCATATCGACCCACTAAATGGTTCCCAAGAAATACCATTAGATCTATTTATATATTATACATGATATCATTTATAGTCCCTTACTAGGAGAGACAATTATCAATATGTAAGAATATAAATCCATGGTACACATAGCATAACAAACCATGAGAATTCTTGCAAAATGATAGTCGACTGATCATGTCAAATAATCAAACAAAACCATATAAATGGTTTTGAATAATAATAACATATAAGAAAATACAAATCCTAAAAGCACTTCGACCATGAGAACACTTATATCAATATTTCATTTTAAACAACTAGGAATGTCATATTCCTCCATTCGCTAGCTGATAAATTCTTTGTCACATTTCACACACAGAATTAATCACTCATTGTGCCACATGTGTACAAGTAAATATATTATCTTATATCTTGAGTGTTTGGTAACTGATAGAAGGGCTTGAACTCTCCACCCAATCATAGGCTTGCTACATTGCATTATTTCTTGCATATGACCACCCTTGAGCCAGATTCAAAGTCTAAAGATTTAAGTGTTCAAGGGTATCCACATTAATACCAGTCAACCAAATAATCAGGAAGAGGAGTCCACTGCTTAGTGGTTTATCAACTTTCTCCAACAGTAAACACCATAGTGAATCTCTGTACCAGTAGAAGTCAACCATAGGAATTCATCCAAGGATCGGTGAGTTACAACTTATTTCCAGGAGAATGAATGCACTATATGGGTGGTTTATCTCACAGGAGTCGAAAACACACTCTCCAGGCGGTTTATCAACTTACTGAGCTAACACATAAGTGGTTTATCAACACCAAGGCTAGCAATTAGTGGTTTATCAATCCTTTCAGCTAGCACCTGGGTGTCTCAGCCTATTAAGTGGTTTATCAACCCTCCAACTAGCATCCTAGTGGTTTATTAGCCTCAAGGAAAGCATTTAATGATTAAAATCCACTGAACTCTCACAAGCCAACTGATTCATAGGAATTCACATTGGCCTTAATAAAACACATGGAATACAAACCCAAAATTAGAACACAAGCTAGAAAGGGTTATTTCTCCATAGTAGATACACACCCACCTCCAATTCCGCACCCTGCATTCTCTTACTCTTCTGCGTTCACTTAAATTTTCTCAGTGAGTTTTGTTGATTTTTTCCTTGCATCGTTGAGCATACCCGTCTCTTTTGCATACCTTCTCTCTCTTTCATATCTCTCGAACTCTTTTCTTCACCTCCATCTCTTGCATGTTTATTACATCAAAATTATCCATGATGACAAGAACTGTGTAACATACCCCAACTGACCCTGGCCCAAACCAACGGTAAAAGGAGGTAGTTAGTAATCTGACCCAACTTCCAAGGTTCAATTATGGAAATGGGGTCTAATTTTTTTGACCTTTTCTAACTTCTTCAAAACATAAGATCAATAACATCATTGTGTTTGTCTTGTCGAGACCTTTCCAACAACATAAAATTTTCTTCAATCTGACTCCCAAATTGAAAGGTATGTCCATCTGAAAATTAGCCTATAAAATAGTGCCACTTCACCAACCTACCATGTGCTGTCCATGTGGCACCCACATGGAAATCCTAGTCAACCTCTCACTGCCACATGGAAGTGTTTCCTCAGCCACCAACCCCTTTATACTGGTCACATAATACCCCACAATATAGTGGGTATGACCAAATCCATAACGCACATGAAATGTACGAAAAGTACATGGGTGCAGGCCCTCCGTGGTTTGACACTAAACCTCGTTGAACTTCATAGGAAAATATTCTAGGCTACGTGGCTTTACACATCGCGCCGAAGCTTACCTCCCCCCTTTTCGATACACAATCACATTCTCACCACACAACGCTTATTCCACACAACGAACCCCACATGGCAAGTCACCCTGGGAGATAGGTCCCAACGCCATGCCCTTCTTCCAAATTCTCTGGGGTTTGGGGTGATGTCATTGGTCTTAAATGCCAGGGTGATGTCATCCCCTGTCATGTCCTCCACACCATGTGCTATGTGATTGTAGGTTCCACCGCAAAGTTTTTCCCACAATATTTAAGTGGGGTCTTTCTTTATCATTTGTGTTGGGTAACAAGCCCCACTACGACATTATCATGGGGATAATACCCAATTTTTTTTCCACCCTTCTCTTTTTGAAACCTTCGGGGGGCGGGGGACCTTTGAGGAAGAGCCTTTGGGGTCGTCTGATAGCCACATGTGCCTACCCATCTACGACACATATTTATTTTTCTCTTTTTAAGGTCACAATGCCTGATTACATGGTTTATGAGGTTCAATCTCATGGCTTCTCTAACCTTAATATTTGACCATGACATGAATGGAGTGTCTTTGGAGCCATCTCTTAGCCCTCATGCTCAATCATATCGGTTCTTTTGTATATAAGTCATTGCGGTTTAGTGCTAAGGCCCTGAGAGTAATAAGGATTAGCTCCCACTCACTCTATATCCATAAGCTTGAACCCTTTTATGGCCTAAATCTACCTTAGGCTAAGAAAGGCAGGTCTAGGGTAACATCAAACCATGCTTAACCTGGTAGCTAGCCCTACCAGGTCGGGAGAGGGCTCTTTCCTTGTCAATCTCAGGAAAATATAGCAAATGAGGCTTGAGATGGCTGATGTAAAGACTAATTTTAGGCTAGGTATATGCTCAGAGGAGTTTGACTAAATTTATAGTTGATTGCTGGATCAAATGTGAAAGACAGTTTTGGGTTCGGGGAATTAGCACAGTTTTGCAGAGGTTTCTATGGGGCAAGGTAGGAAAATGCTTTAGTTCTTCAGATTAGGTGTAATGGTGAGTATTGAGACTGGTGAGGAGTTGGAGAGGGCATGGAAGTGTCATGAGTCCTCTTCAAACAGTAGAAAACATGTAAAACTAATGAAACCCTAAGGTAGAGCACTACAACATCAATGATTTCCACCTTTATACTTGGTTCATTTAGTTAAGCAGAAAAGAGAGAGATAATGGCACACATAAACATATGATAACCTGAATCATAGAAGGAAAAACAATACTAAGTCACCTTTCCACAAGAATCCCATAAAATGTTGTAAACCCTGGTCTATTTCCTTGCCAAACTGCAGAGATGATGTACAATAGTGCTCAAAGTATTCACAAGAGTCCAACCTTTACAAATGACTGAAAAAACACATGATATAGACCTCCAAATCCCCGGTGCTACCTATTGGGGTTCGAATCCATGAGAATAAGGGTGGTTTCAACCATATCTAAACTAGGAACACAAAAATAGGTAGTGGAACAACTTGCCTCTAAAACCTAGGAAATTGATTCATTCAACTCTAAACCACCTACAACTGATGTATCTACCTTATCAAGTCAATTTTTATCATTTTTACATCATAGTACATCAATTTATATCAGGTCACATCATGAATTTGACCATAAAAGAGAAAAAGTCAAACTAGAAGAAAACTAGGCGAAAAACAGAGTTTTTGAGCAAAATTGGCACTTTTTCATCCTGTGCATAGCGCCATTTTTCCTGTGCATAGTAATTTTTCCAAGCTGCTTTTGGAGGCCTTCCTGAGGTTCAAATCAGGTGTAGGATAGCACTTTGGAAAGACCTATGAGTCAACTTTCTGGAACAACTTGAATTTTTTTATTTGGAGTCCATTTGGCCCTCCAAAATTGCAATCTCCCAAGATTGCTTCCTGTGTGGCCAAAAAGTGGCAGAGAGGGCATTTTTTGGGTGTTTTTGGCCCTTTTGGAGGTCCAAAACTTGTCAAAATTTCCTAGTAATTTTTGAACATGCATAAATTTTCATAAGGAATCCAAAAATGCCAAGTTTTCTTCAAATGGAGGTCCCTATCAAAAGCGAGCGCCGGAGGCGCTACGCACCTGCCGGAAAAACCTGTTTTTTCCCTGAAAAATTCAAAAATGCAGAAAAGTTTACCAAATTTCTTGAAATTTGGCATGAGTGATCTATTTCAAGTGCTATGCTGGGCCAATGAAGCTTCAACCAATATTTTGAGCTTATCTTGCTCTTTCTTGCTCCTCAAAGTCTTCCTTAACTTGGCTTTTAGGCTCCTTATCCTTGTTTTACAACTTTTGTTCCGGGAAAAATAGTGATAAGCCATGTGGCGCAACATATTTTTATCTTTGTTGGACTTCTCAAGCAGCTTCTCCAAGTGCATATCACCTTCTCCAACACATATTCTCGGTCATTGTCCTTTTTCTCAATGGATGTCAACTTGCCCTTTGCCCTCTTGGAATTTTACTGGTTTTCTTTAATGACTTGTAGCTCTAGGAGTTCTTGTTTTTCGGTAAGCTGCTTTTTTTCTTGCTCAAGGACGTTGATAATCCACTTAGCCCTCTCAAGGTAAAGTGATAAGGCATGGATGTCAGCTTCTTTCTCTCTAATGACCTCTTTGAGCCTTGAGTTTTGGGAGATCAAATCAGTATCCTCCTCCTGAATCAAAACAAAATCTCTCTCTTGAACTTCATAAGGCCCTTCATCATGCAATGGTTGCTTCCCTTTATCCTGTACCTGCTATGATGAAGAAGAAGGCAAAGCCCCTTTCACCCCGGGTGAAGATAACATTTGCTTGTGGTCTGATGGAGGAGACGAGACCCCTTCCACCATAGTTGGAGATAATACTCGTTTGGCAGCTGCAAATAGTCTCCTTGTGCCCTTTTCATAAGTGACAAATACTGGCACACCTATAGTTTGAGTCTCATGAACCTCTTTCTGATTTGAAGGCCCTCCTTCCTCTTGAAACACTGATGGGGTCACTTGAGGGCTTTTGAAAACCTCATGTGAAATGAAAGTATCCCATGAAATGTTCACAAATCTCAGCTGATGCAAAACAACGATCTTGATCAATGAAAAATGATAAATGCTACTGAACTGTTGAGGAAAAGGTTTCCTTTGCACCAATGTAGCCATTTTCTCAATATTTCTGCATATGAAATAGGGGAGGTTCATTAGCGTCACTCTAGTGAAATGCATCAATAATCTAACATGGTAAGTGTACAAGCGAGAAAACCTCCCTTCACAGGTGAAATATTTGATAATGAGCTTCATGAGTGGAGCATAAGTGTCCTGTAGGTATCTAAAAGGAAAGACCCTACTGATTTGCTTTTGATAACTAGCCTTGACATAAGGCTCATAATGCTCTTTGCCCACAAGCTGTCCTTTGTTCCACTGTTCACCTTGTTATAGACATATTTGGGCACTGCAACCCCAATCACATATGTCCATAAACCAAGGGCTTCTAAACCCCTAAAAGTGTTTTTTCATACCCTAAAGGAACAAGGTCAACTGATTACATCATTTCCGAGAAGTTCTCCCTGAAAAACTACTCAGAACTGGTCAAAACTGGACCATATAGACTGCTCCATGCTGGGGGTGCGATGCATCTCACCTGTTACACACGGGGGGTGCGATGCATACTGAAAAGCCCTTCTGTAGGGTGCGATGAGCGAGAGTAGACAAATGGAAGAAGTCGTTTGTTAGGTGGAAACTCAAAGAATCTTCTAGAAACCACTCATATGACATTTGCCTCTTTGAATTCGCCCAGGGATGAGTAAGAGATCATGAAATCTCCAAGTGGAACCAAGAACTATCAGTGAAATGACACTAATCAAAATCCCAGAAGTTGACTCACTCTCCTACAAACATCTATATATGGATCCCTCATCCCAAAGATCCAGGGGCTGGAATTTTGTAATTTGTAACGAAGTGCTGTTAGTTTCTCTTTGAAGACATTGTATTGTTGGGTGATCTTGCTTTGTATGAGGTGAAGAGGGCTTTCATGCTAGGAGGATGATGCTGGATCAGATAGCTTGGTTGTAATCCTCTCTTCTACTACTTCTACCAATAAAGCTATTTGAGTTTTCCTCCATATGCTTGTATATCTTTGAATCTTATATTTGTATATGCATTTGTATGGTTAATGTACATCTGATCCTACATTGTTTATGGTTATAGATCTCTATCCTTTGATGGTATTTTTTTGCTTTGACTGTACAGGTGTTCTTCGAAGCGGGACAAGTGAGAAAGGAGTGGCGAAAGGTTTATCAAAGGGGAGAGGAAACAAGCAAGGAGACTAGCGAAAGACTGAGGTTGGTACTCTCTGCTTCTCTCTCATCTATCTCTCATAAAGGAAAACGCAAGTAACTTTAGTTTGTTTGTTTCTAAGATAGCTACCCGTCTTAGTGGGACTAGCAGCTCTGAATGGACACTAGTTTTCCCGATAACAAAATGGCGACTCCGCTGGGGAGCGAATAGTTTGTTTTCTTTGTTACTGTTTTTTGCTTTATAAACCACAGACGGAGCCTGAAGTTAAGCCAGCTAGCCTTTGAATTGCTTTTTCTATGCAACTGCAAAGTAGATCAACGCTGCTTCAGTCAATCTCCGGGTTGGTTTATGAACTGAAAATCTGACTTGCAAACATCCTAAGTGCCCTGGTGGTAGCTCAAATAACCTCATTAGATCAGCCCCTATACTTTGTGTTTACTGAAAATCATTAGCTCAGCCTAAATCCCTGAACTTAGCTGCAAACTGTGAGTGAAAACCAAGCTCAGTCTCGTCCCTGGACCATCGCACTGTCTCTCATTGGCAATCTGGATGCATCGCACCTCTGTGTGTTGCAGGTGAGATGCATCCCTGTTTCCCTGTGTAACAGGTGCGATGATTGAGTAAGACTGTTTCTGCCTCCAGATTTTGGTTTTTTCATCATTGTGTTCAGCTTTATTAAGTAGTTTTGCTGTCTATGATCAGTATATCATTGTCGAAACCATCTTCCTTTGCATTATTCAGCCTCCACTGATAAAGAATTGTGAATGTTTTTAATGTATTTTTCATCATTTGCAGTTCTATTTTGCAAACAGTAGCTTAATCAAATTGTTGTCTTTTGATTTGAAAGTGTCGCAAGTGTCATTGTCAGTCAAGAAAAAGAGTGTCGTAAAGTTTTCCTCTTTTAGATAGTCAATTACACTTTTGCCATTGTATTTGAGTTGAATTAATAGTATTTCAAGTGTCGAAAGCAATTTTAAATTCGAAATCGCAAAGTATCGTCTTAGTCTTCCTTTCATTTTTTGAATTCAAAATTGCAAAGTGTCGTCTTAGTCTTCCTTTCGTTTTTTGAATTCAAAATCGCAAAGTGTCGTCTTAGCCTTCCTTTCGTTTTTTGAAGAGAAAATTGTTAGTACTGTCGCTTTGAAAGAAGATAGTTCAGATCTGTACTTAGTTTTCTTTTGTCATTCTCACATTAATGAAAATGAAAAACAATATATGCATGTGCATTTGCATTTAGACTGCATGCTAAAATTGATTTAGGAAAAGTGCATCTAGTGTGTGCTCTCTGCTCTATGTTGAAAGAATTTCATTTCTCTTTCCTTAATAGCTAGGATTTTCATTACAAAAAGAATTTAAAAGACTGTTTATCATCTTAGATTGCACATTTAGGAATTGTATATCTACATCACGTGGTGAACCTTAAAGGCAAACTTCTTAAGAAAGATCAACTGTAAAATAAACCTCAATGAACATAAAAACGATTTGGAACCTAACGCACAACATTTAGAAGTCTAGGCTAGAGACGTATTCCGGCATTGTAAAGCCTGGTAACTATTGTTTTCATCATAGGTTGGGTGATTCCTCCTCTTTGAGATGACAAGTGCTAGTACGGACTTGTGCTCCCACGTACCGTCGAGTATATATTGGGAGACCAGAATAGGCTATATCCTTTATCCTTAGGAAGCCGTGTCTGCCGCCCTATCGATCACAATGCACTGAACACAGCATTCGGGAAGATTGACTGCCGTACCGTAAAAAGTATTCTGCAGTTTTGCGATTGGTTTGGTAATCCCTCTGTCTAGATTTCCAAAGAAGTCACTTTCATTCCTTTTCAGACTCCTTAAAAGAAAATGTCCATCTGAGCACTTGTCACTTCAGACTCATTAAAAATCGAAGGCGACTAGAGTCATCTTTAGCTTTTTCTCGACTCTTAAAAATTGAAAAAGCAAGTTGTGTCAAAGCATCATAAAATTTATTTTAATCGGAATATCGTCACTATTCCCTCATTGGTCTTAGGTTGAGAAAATGGAGTCTACCAATCAAGGATTTTCCCTTGGGGGAAATCCTAGTCCCTTCTCCTCTTGGGGAGATGTTGGTGCTCCACACATGGCTACTTTGTCCCTTCCAAGACTCACAATTGGCCTGCCAGTATGGCTTTTCTCGACCTCTGTCGTTCAAAACACCGCAATTCCTCAGTAATCAAATCAGCAACCACATGGTATTGAAGTTGCTCCCCCACCTTCTACTTCGTTTGTTTCTCCCTCTACTTCTTCCTCTTCACTTGGTGAAGCTAGTAACGCTAAAAACCAAGTAACTGAGAAGAAGAAGAAAGGGAAGGAGAAGAAGAAGAAGAAGCCAACGATGAAAGGGGGCAACCATGCATCGTCTGGCGAAAATCCACACACTGCGCCATCCAAACCTAAATCTCCATGTGTCATTTTCAAGGGAGACCACTATCATTGAGATTGTCCCTGCATCCCACGGATCTTGAGGGACTGGTCTCCTTGCTTGCAAAATCCGGTGTCTTCAACCTCTAACGATCATGTTGAGAGCACACCATCAACTAGTGAAAACGAAGCCAATGGAAAGAAAGGAAGATCCAAATTTCCTCATAGACTGTGTGTTATAGACAATTTTGTGCCTTGCAGCATCAGGCATGAATTGTCAATAATCCAAGGGATCCAAAGTCCCTAAACATGATGTTCCTACCCCTAGAGGAACAAGGTCAGCAAACCAACAGCTCTCAGATCAGTTCTCCACCTGAAAACACTCAAAAACAAGCAATCCTGAAATCAAAGCAGGTGCTCCACTAGGCTTCTGCGCTGAAACTCAACTCCTCCATGGTGTACCTGCGTTGCAAAGCAGGTAGAACAAAGCCCACCTGCGCTGAGCGAGATGGGACAAGTGGCACACTGAGTCATTGCTCTGGAATCTTCCAAAAATGACACTTGGATCAGGGATTTCGCCTTGTGATGAGTCAGAGGCTCTGTTTCTCCAAGTGGAAGCAAGGTTCTCCAAGTGGACTCAAGAACTGAAGATCAACTGAAGAGAGAGAGGACACAAGGCAGCTACACATCAGTTGCAAGCTGACTCATCCTTTCTCAATTCATCTATATATTGAGCTCTCTCCTATGAGCTCAGGAGGCTGGAATTTTGTGCAAAGTAATGATATGCTGTTGGTTTCACTATAGAACTATTGGGTGATTGCTTGAAGGAGGTGAAGAGGAGAAATTCTTTCTGCTGGGAGGTGTTGCTGGATTGGGGCCTTCAATGGTTGTAACCTTCTCAGAACTTTACTTCTTCCATTAATAAAAGCTATTGAGGTTCTTCTATATGCACTTGTTTCAATGATGTATTGTGATAATTGTATATTTGATTTATGCTAATCCTTGAATCAGTTATGATTGCATGCTTCTTGTAGTTTCCTTCTTTGTTATTTTGCAGGATCTCATTGTAGCTGGGCCAGCAAAAGAGCAAGGAGCTGGGAGCAAGCAGCAAAGAAAAGAATTTGGATTCGACATTAAGCGCAGGGCAACGGTTAGTGCATTTCTTCATTCTCTCTTGCTTTCGTAAAGAAGTAAACCTTAAGTAGTTTTCTTTACAGTTGTTGTTGAGGTACTATCACCCTTAGAGTGGGATAGGGTCATCCGAGTCGGATACTTTTCCCTACAACAAACTGGCGACTCCACTGGGGATCGTATCTGTTTGATTGTTTGTAGTATTTTTCTATTCATTTCCTGAACAAAAGAGTACCAAATCGAAAAGCTTTTGACTATATCAAAAGCGAAGTAGAGGGCAGCTACTCTAGCTCATTTCTGAGCATGTTCATGATTTGAAGAGCTGATCTACAAGGATCCTTGTAAGCTCTTAGTGATAGCTTTTCATCTTCCTTGTCATCCCTTAGTGTGTGCTTGACTGATAACTTCTCATTTGAGCAAAAACTGTGAATTTTTGAGAAAATTGTGACCCGGAAACTGTGAAAACGAAACTTTCGTTTTCCAAAGCAGGTAGTACACAGGCTACCTGCTTTGCAACGCAGGTCCCGAAGGGGCTACCTGCGCTGAGAGCCAGATTGGCTGTGCAGCACCTGCGTTGGCCCAATTTTGCCTTGTGCATTTTGGGTTTCCTCCCTTTTTCTTGCCTGTTTTCACTATAGATTTTGCAGCCAGTTACCAGTCTTGCACCTATTCTGAAACCAACTTTACTTGCCATCATTCCGCCTCTGTTATATAACGAAATTGTACTTGTTCTTTTGTATTTCTTACGTCATTTACAATTTCCCATAACGAAAGTGAACTAGTCTTGCTTTGGCCTCTTAGATCTGAACCTGTGTTAGGCATTTTGCTGGTCTAAAGAGTTAGCTTGTTTGCTGTCCATAGCTGATTAGTCTTTTTACTTTCGTCATTATGGTTTGATTTCATGTATTTCCAGTGATTAAACAAGTAAATCTTAAGGTGTCTTTTGATTTTGGACTAGCTTGTTTACTTTCGCTTTAAATCGAAATCAAAGTTATATAACAACTTTCTTTTTGTAACACATCAACATTAAGAAAGGGAAAAGAAAATACATGCATTGTGCATTTTGCATTTGACTGTTTGCATGACAATTTAGGAAATTTTGCATTAGTGTGTGCTCTATGATCTATGTGAAAAGATTTGCCTTTCTTCTCCCTCAGTAGTTAAGATTTTCAAAGTTGAAAGATTGAAAAGTTTGCTTCTCATCTTAGACTGCATCAGGAATTTGTCATATACATCTCGTGGTGATCCTTAAAGGCAAACTGCTAAGCAAGATCAACATTAAAATAAATTCAATTTACATAACAACGCTTTGTAACATAACGCAAACACATAGAGGTCTAGGTAGAGACGTGTTTCGGCGTCGTTAAACTTAGTGACTGTCGATCTCTACGAAGGTGGGTGATTCCTCCTGAGAGTCGGTGGCACTAATACGGACTTGTGCTCCCACGTACCGTCGCGTATATATTGGGAGACCCCTATAGGAACAAAGCCTTTATCCATAGGAAGCCGTGTCGACCGCCCTACTGATCGCAATGCAGTGAACACAGCATTCACGAAGATTGACCACACGTACCGTAAAACGTATTCCGTGGTTTTGCGAAAGGTTTGGCACACCGTCTGCCTAGAACTCCAGAGCAGTTTCTTTTGGCCTTTTTCAAACTCTATAACTGAAAAAGTCCATCTGAGCATTTGTCACTTCGGGCTCGTTAATACATCGAAGGAGACTAGAGTCATCTTTAGCTTTTTCTCGACTCTTAAAACATGAAAAAGCAAAGTTGTGTCTAAAGCGTCGTTAATAAAATTTATTTTTAATCGGAACATAATCACCTGTTATTCCCACGTTGATCTTTCAGTTGAAAAGTATGGAGCCCACCAACCAAGGAAGTCACCTTGGCGGAAGTCCCAATCCCTTCTCCTCTTGGGGAGATGTTGGTGCGCCTCATATGGCCACATTGTCACTTCCAGGATTGACAATTGGCCTACCTGTATGGCTTTTTTCAACTAATGTAGTTCAAATCGCCACTAATCCTGAGCAGTCGAATCAACAGTCAGACCAGTCTAGAGCTACCCACCAGCCTTCCACTTCTTACTCTTCCTCTGATCCTTCATCTTCGCAAGGTAGAGCCGGCAAAAGTCAGCCTCCCAAGGAGAAGAAGGAAAAGAAGAAGAGAGAAAAGAAGCAGAAGGAGCCTATGGCGAAGGCGACTGGGGGCAAGCAAAAGACATCTGACAAAAATCCACACACTGCACCGACCGGGCCTAAATCGCCATGTGTCATTTGTAAAGGGACCCACTTCCATCGTGATTGTCCTTGTATTCCCCGGATACTAAGGGACTGGTCCCCCAGGTTGCACAATCCGGTAGCATCAACCTCTGGTAGTCATGTTGATTGCAGTCCATCAACTAGCGAGAGTGAAGGACGGAAATGGAGACCAAGATCACCCTGTATGTTGTGTGAAGGCGATCACGCCATCCACCGATGTCCATTCTTAGATGAGGCGAAGAGAGTTTTGGAAGATCATCTGGTATCACCGTTACGACTTCCTCCTGGATACCAAAAACTCGTGCCTAATCCCTCGATAGTTGAAAATCCAGCTGGCCCGATCAAGTGGTCAGCTGAAGTGTCGGTCATTGAGAATGAACCAACTGAATCTAGACCAGACGAAAGTCTAAAGGTCGAAACGGCAGTTGACCCGGTTCTTCCTTCAGAGGTTTCATCCTCAAATGACACCGTCGTTGAAGATTCATCTTCAAATGACACCCTCACTGAAGAGAGTAAGGATGACACCATCCAGATTCTTTTCATCAACACAGACTCTGATGAGCATCAGGGCAATGCGCCCATTCCTTTATCGCAGGAAGGAACATCGTCAGGGTCGTATCCGGCCGTGTATTTGGTCCCACCGCCAAGCAACCTGGTTGTATCCTTTGATTGGAATCGACTAGGCAGACCCCGGTTACCAGCCAGTATACCATTCAGAATCATTGTCCAGATCTATAGAATGGTAATGGCTGGAACTATCATTGATGAAGGGGCATCTGTGAGTATCCTTTCCTCTATTGCTTGGAAAGCACTGGGTTCCCCGGCGCTTTTACCTGAGATGAGAAATCTATCAGGTTTTGATAAAGGAACTAGTCGCCCGTTAGGGATTCTCCCCAATGTTCCCATTACATTGAAAAGGAAGACAGTTCATATGAACGTCATGGTCGTCCAGGGACCCTTGGTTTATAACTTACTCCTTGGACGAGACTATATATATTGCATGGAGGCAATAGTGTCCTCACTCTTCAGAGTTATGTGTTTTCCGCACGAAGGAAGAATGGTCAAGCTCGTAGACCAACTTTCATTTCCAGGATCACGCATCGCAAATAGTCAAATATCATCCCTTAACGGTTTATTCACTCAAGGAATGCCTCCACCCCCGGTTCTACTTCCCGATGAATGCGAGTGATTCGGAAGAAAGAACTGGGACCCAGGGGGCATGCACCCTGGCCTGCCTTGGGCAGAGGAAACCTTGGGTATAAAGTTGATTTCCGCAGAAGAATATGACTAGTCTGTACCCCGTCCGAAAGAAGGAAGAGAGGGTTGTTCTAGAATAAGATTCTTTTGTCAAAGTTATGTGAGTGAGATAATCAGCTTCTCGCTCCCCTTGTCTAGATAATCAGGATACCGAGGAAGGGGACTATTTGCGGTAGCAAGTAGTAACCATCTTTGAAGACAAGCCTCACCCATTAAAACATATGTTTTGAAGGATAAGTAGGGGCAGCCTCCAAAGAAAGAGATTCTATTGCTGCAACAAGTGGTCGCCATCTTTAGTAACCTAATGTTAGACATCGCCGGGAAAAAGAGTTTAGTTTGCGGCAGCAAATAAAACCATTTTTCGGATAATAAGTAAGAGGTAAACCTCCCTCCGTAATGCCAATGTTTTATCTCTTGCGATCTTGCGAAAATATAAAAGTGAACTGACGAGAAGACAAGTACCGTCGGCACCGAAAAATAACGAGAAGACAAGTATCGTTAAAAATATAGCAAGACGACAAGTAGAAAAATAGAGGTGGGACAGAGGAGGGGTAGCCTTGAAATTATACTTTATACCTGGGGGCATGCGAACCTTTTGGAGTGCAAGCACGGGACGACTATTTATTTTTTAAATTTTTAGGTCCTCCCTTTAAACCTGTAGGTCTAACCCGTTAAACTCGTAGGATTAGCCGTTTCCAGCTTGCACAAAGAAAGGATGTGGGGCAAAAGTCAAAACTTGCCAAATAGGAGCATAGCTTCGTGAGATAAAGCTCCTTAAAAAATAGCTATCTCACCTGAGGCGTTTCTTGTATTATGACTGGTATAATCGAGCAGTTTTAGCAATGTTCATGCTCGTTAAAAAATAAACGCAAGATCCGAGCAGTTTTAGCACATAGTTCATGCTCGTTAAAAAATAAACATAAGGTTGAGCAGTGTTCAAGCTCGTTAAAAAACGAACCCATCCCGGTAAATAACCTTGGTAAATGTAACCTTTGACAGCCATATTAAAGCCTTGGTCGTGTTCTTGCAGTCTCACCTCCATCCGTTCATTTGGCCAATCGTTCATCTCCATATGTTTGTTTACCCATTTTGAGGAACAGCTGCGAAGAGTGATTTCACTTAGCCATCCTTGTGACACTGCCGTGATTGGAGAATTCCAACCTGTACCTGGAATCTGCTGCTGCCCTGTTCATCACTCGTTCCTCAAAAGACGAGTCTTCTTTGAGCTCTTTTCACTGACTCGTAAAATATGAAAATTTTTCCGAGTTTTGGCTTTCCAGCTCGTTAAAAGCAACCGGAAGAGCTATCCCTCCTCTAGATTTTAATCTTTTTGGACCTGAGGGATTATTGCACAAAAAGATCGAGCGCTTGTCTTGTTCGGCTCGTTAAAAGTACCGAAAACTCATCCCTTCTGTATTGTTTTATACTTTTTCGGACTTAAGGGATTAGATGACGAAAAAGGAATTCTGGAGTTGACTTTATGTACCTTTTCAGACTCTCTAAAAATGAAAAGGACCGAGTTATCCTTGTCGTTAGACTCGTTAAATTCATTAAATAGCGACAAACTTGTCTTTAGACGAGAACGAGTTTCCCTATCGCTAGGCTCGTTAAAACATAGCGATGGGCTTGCCGAAGGGCAGGTTATAGAACAAGCATATGTTATCCTCCTCAAGCTTGACAAAAATAAAGAGGTACTGGTCAGCAATGACTGGGGAAAAATTGGGAGAACCTCACAGCTTTAATGGTAGCAAGTCGCTCTTGAACATGACACTTTGTCCTCCGTATCACATCGGGTTGGGTTGTTTCATTCACCGGTCTCATCACCATGGTCCTCGCCACACCATCCACAGTTGGGGTAATGCTACCGATCCATCACATCAGTGTCGTTATATGTTCAAGAGATGTTGTTCTGCAAAGAGTCAACCGTGTCCCATCCACTACCATACATTGTCCTTCATCCATTTCATGACCGCCACCCTGAATCATACATCACAGTTTGTTTTCACCTCATCACAATCACTAGCTCCGTTCCGTGTCAATGATGTGGGATTCATTAAGGCCCTCCTTTGACGGATCGCTCCTTGTCGACATCAGCTCATTATCCAAGGAGTTGATCTAGGAACAACCCCTTCAGTACTTTGAAGCTTGCATGCCTCAATGGCAAGTTTCTCACTTCCGGCGATAGGTATACATCAATGACCTTCGACCAGAGGATTTTGCATGGTGGTCGACGCCAAGTCCTTTATTCCCACCATGTGAATTGTACTACTGTACCTTGAGGGTCATCATCCTTATCGGTGATTCCTCTCGCGCTTGTTAACGGTTTACATCATTGACCGGTAATCAAGCGATGTCTTTCCATGTTCGACTTCAAGAAATTCTCACATGGATCGACTTGTACATCGAGTGAAGATCAGAAGAGATTGAAGACCCCGGATCTAGTTTCATCCATCCGGGCTGCGATATATATTCAGGATATAAAGACATTTGATATGTACATCATTGCAGCAGATGATCATCCTTCTCAAAGGATGATAATTTCAGCAGAGAATTATCAGTCTACCATCAGACGATCGTCTGTTCTATGTACCAAAATGAATTTATAAAGCTGAGCATGGGAATGCCCGCCTCAGCTAGATCATGAAAAAGTATGAAAAATAATGTATTGTATTGTATCTTATTACAGGACACTTCTCAGCAGATTGAATGAACTTCGGATCCTCCTAATAAAGCATTTCACCGATAAACGACCTCATACTTTAGGGGGCATCTGTTATAGACAATTTTGTGCCTTGCAGCATCAGGCATGAATTGTCAATAATCCAAGGGATCCAAAGTCCCTAAACATGATGTTCCTACCCCTAGAGGAACAAGGTCAGCAAACCAACAGCTCTCAGATCAGTTCTCCACCTGAAAACACTCAAAAACAAGCAATCCTGAAATCAAAGCAGGTGCTCCACTAGGCTTCTGCGCTGAAACTCAACTCCTCCATGGTGTACCTGCGTTGCAAATCAGGTAGAACAAAGCCCACCTGCGCTGAGCGAGATGGGACAAGTGGCACACTGAGTCATTGCTCTGGAATCTTCCAAAAATGACACTTGGATCAGGGATTTCGCCTTGTGATGAGTCAGAGGCTCTGTTTCTCCAAGTGGAAGCAAGGTTCTCCAAGTGGACTCAAGAACTGAAGATCAACTGAAGAGAGAGAGGACACAAGGCAGCTACACATCAGTTGCAAGCTGACTCATCCTTTCTCAATTCATCTATATATTGAACTCTCTCCTATGAGCTCAGGAGGCTGGAATTTTGTGCAAAGTAATGATATGCTGTTGGTTTCACTATAGAACTATTGGGTGATTGCTTGAAGGAGGTGAAGAGGAGAAATTCTTTCTGCTGGGAGGTTTTGCTGGATTGGGGCCTTCAATGGTTGTAACCTTCTCAAAACTTTACTTCTTCCATTAATAAAAGCTATTGAGGTTCTTCTATATGCACTTGTTTCAATGATGTATTGTGATAATTGTATATTTGATTTATGCTAATCCTTGAATCAGTTATGATTGCATGCTTCTTGTAGTTTCCTTCTTTGTTATTTTGCAGGATCTCATTGTAGCTGGGCCAGCAAAAGAGCAAGGAGCTGGGAGCAAGCAGCAAAGAGAAGAATTTGGATTCGACATTAAGTGCAGGGCAACGGTTAGTGCATTTCTTCATTCTCTCTTGCTTTCGTAAAGAAGTAAACCTTAAGTAGTTTTCTTTACAGTTGTTGCTGAGGTACTATCACCCTTAGAGTGGGATAGGGTCATCCGAGTCGGAAACTTTTCCCTACAACACTGTGTCAAGGCGATCATGCCCTCCACCGTTGTCCTTTCCTGGATGAAGCTAAAAGAGTCTTGGATAACCGTCCTGCTTCACCACAGGGACTTCCTCTTGGATACAAGAAACTCTTTCCGAGTCCATCGCTAGTTGAAAATCTGATTGACACACCTTTGTTGTCGGTCGAAGCACCTATCATTGAAGATAAACCCTCTGAGTCCACACCGGACCAAAGTCAACAGGTCAAGATGGCAGTCGACCCAATCTTGTCTTCAGAAGGTCCACCTTCAGATGATACTGTCACCAAAGAGAATGAGAACAACATTGTTCAAATTCTTTTCGTTAACATAAAATCCGATGAACATGGGGGCAATCTACCTATTCCTTTACCGCAGGAAGGAAGTTCGTCAATTTAGCCATTGGAGACTCTGCTTAGACTATTTATCATGCTAAGCTGGATCTATTTCTTCAACTTGTCCTGACGATGAACCACACTAGTTGGTTCGAAACGCGTCGACAAATGTATGTCTACATGTGATTTACGCCGAAGTTATTCTTTCAAGGAAGGAAGTTCGTCAGATATTTATTCGGCCCTTTACTCGGTCCCTCCTCCAAGCAATCTAGTCGTTTCCTTCGATTGGAATGTACTAGGCAGACCCCACCTACCATCTAATGAACCATTCCGAATCATAGTACAAGCTTACAGGATGATCATGGTTGGTACTATCATAGATGAAGGGGCTTCTGTGAGTATCATTTCCTCAACTGCTTGGAAAATGCTTGGTTCGCCATCGCTTCTGCCTGAGATTCGAAATTTGACAGGCTTCAACAAAGGAACTAGTCGACTGTTGGGGATCCTTCCAAATTTGCCTATAAATTTGAGAAGGAAAACTGTTCATCTAAATGTGATGGTAGTCCAAGGGCCTCTAGATTACAATCTACTCCTTGGGTGTGGCTACATTTATAGCATGGGAGCTATTGTTTCCTCACTCTTTCGAGTGATGTGTTTTCCGCATGAAGGGAGAGTGGTCCACCTAGTTGACCAGCTTTCATTCCCTGGTTCAAACACAAATACTAGTAAAATGCCATCCCTAACTGGTGTTTTTACACAAGGAATGTCTCATCAATCCCTAGTCCGTCCACCTAATGATCACGAGTGATGCGGTGATTGTGACTGAAACCTAGGGGGCATGCACCCTGGTTTGCTTTGGAAGGAAAACCCTAGATATAAGGTAGGTTTCCGCGTGGGATATATGACTAGTCTGATACCCATGTCCATTTAGGAAAATGGATTTAGACTGGAAAAGGATTCCCCCGTCAAAAGTTATGTGACTTGCACTGACAACAGTCACCCTTGTCCATTTCGATGGACGAAGCCAAGGAAGTGTTTTGCCTGCTACACAGATGGAACAATATTGTAATGCAAGAACTTCCGTATGTTAACCTGGAAACTCTACTTTATACCTGGGGGCATGCAAACCTTTTACATGCAAGTGAAAAATGACCTTTTATTTTCTTAGTTTGTAGGCTCTCAACCCTTTAAACCCGTAGGTTGGTCGTTCCTAGCTTGCATACAAAAGGCTCTAGAGAAAAGTTTCGAATGGGGCAAGCTCCCTAAAAAATGAACATATCGATGAAAGACAACCTTATTATATTATTGGCACGAGTAGTTTTACGCGAAGTTCAAGCTCGTTAAAAAATAAACCTAGCAATGAGCAAATGTTCCCCTAGAGTTCAAGCTCATTAAAAAATGAACCCACCTTCGGTAAATAACCATTGTGATCGCATAATTATCAGCTTTTGAACCTTGGTCATGTTCTTACCATCACCTCCACTCTTTTTTAGCCGATCATACGCCTCCATTTGATTGTTTACCCTTTTGAGGAATAGCTACGACGAGTGATTCTATTAGCCACCTTCTTTACACTGCCATGATTGAAAAGTTCCAAACCTTACCTGGAACCAGTTGCTATCCAAAAACATCACTCATTCCTCAAAAAATGAGTCTCCTTTAAGCTCTTTTCATCTGACTCGTAGAATATGAAAAGATTGCCGAGCAAATTTGCCTATCCATCTCGTTAAAACGATCGGAAGTGCCATCCCTCCTCTAGATTTTAATCTTTTTGGACCCGAGGGATCATTACACAAAAATATTGAGCGCTTGTCTTGTTCGGCTCATTAAAACTATCGAAAAGTCATCCCTTTCGTATTATTTTATACTTTTTCAGACTTAAGGGATTATATTACGAAAAAGGACTACTGGAGTTGCCCTTTTGTATCTTTTTAGACTCTCTAAAATTGAAAAGGACTGAGTTATCTTTGTCGTTAAACTCATTAAAACAATAGCGACAAACTTGTCCATGCAGACAAGAGCGAGTTTCACTGTCGCTAGGCTCGTTAAAACATAGTGACAGGTTTGCTCGAAGGGCAAATTATAGAACAAGCATATGTTATCCTCCTCAAGCTTGACAAAAATAAAGAGGTACTGGTCAGCAATGACTGGGGAAAAAGGGAAGAAAACTTGAATAACTTCATTGGTAGCAGGTCGCTCTTGAACATGACACTTTCACTCCATCACCATGATTGAGTCGGGTTGGGTTATTCCGTTCACTGGTCGTATCACCATTGGTCTGCCGTACCATCCATCTTGGGGTTAACGCTACCAATCCATTTCAGTGTCGCCGATATGTTCAAGAGAAGTCGCTCAGAGAATTCACCAACCCAGCTAACGCCTCATCTGCTGCAATACCTTAACGCTCCATTCTTTCATGACCACCACCCTGAACCGTGTATCATCAGATCGTTTTCACCTCCACAAAATCATTTGCTCCGTTCCATGTCGTAGATGTGGGATTCATTAAGTCCCTCCTATGACGGGTCACTTCTTGTCGACATCAGCACATTATCCAAGAAGTTGACTTAGGAGCAACCCTTTCAGTACTTTGAACCTTGCATGCCTCAATGGCAAGTTTCTCACTTCCGGCGATAGGTTTACATTAATGGCCTTCGACTGAAAGATTTTGCGTGGTGTTTGATATTGACTCATGTATCCACACCACGTGAATTGTACTACAGTACCTTGAGGGTCATTATCATTATCGGTGATTCCTCTCGCGCCTGTTAACAACTTACATCATTGGCTGGTAATCAGGCGATGTCTTTCCATGTTCGACATCAAAACATCTTTTCACATGGATCGACTTGTACTTCGGGCGAAGATTGAATGAGTTTGAAGACCCCGGATCTAGTTTCATCCATCTGGGTTGCGATATATTTAGGAAAATAAAGACATCAAATGTACATCATTGCTGCACAGATAATCATCCAAGCTAAGGGATGATGGCTCTACCAGAATCATCAGTCTGCCACACAGACGGTTGTCTATCCTATGTACATGAAAATGAATTTATAAAGCTGAGCATGGGAATGCCCGCCTCAGCTAGATCATGAAAATATTATGAAGATAATGTATTGTATTGTACCTTATTACAGGTCACCTTCTAGTTCGAAAACCTTGGATCCTCATAATAAAGCATTTCACCCGACATCAGAAGATTTACGACCTCATGCTTTAGGGGGCAACTGTTATAGACATATTTGGGCACTGCAACCCCAATCACATATGTCCATAAACCAAGGGCTTCTAAACCCCTAAAAGTGTTGTTTCATACCCTAAAGGAACAAGGTCAGCTGATTACATCATTTCCCAGAACTTCTCCTTGAAAAACTACTCAGAACTGGTCAAAATTGGACCATACAGACTGCTCCATGCTGGGGGTGTGATGTATCTCACTTGTTACACATAGGGGGTGCAATGCATACTGAAAATCCCTTCTGTAGGGTGCGATAAGTGAGAGCAGAAAAATGGCAGAAGTATTTTGCTAGGTGGAAACTCAAAGAATCTTCTAGAAATTGCTTATATGACACTTGCCTCTCTGAATTCGCCCGGGGATGAGTAAGAGATCATGAAATCTCCAAGTGAAACCAAGAACTATTAGTGAAATGACACTAATCAAAATCCCAGAAGCTGACTCACTCTCCTACAAACATCTATATATGGATCCCTCATCCCAGAGATCCAGAGGCTGGAATTTTGTAATTTGTAAGGAAGTGTTGTTAGTTTCTCTTTGAAGACATTGTATTGTTGGGTGATCTTGCTTTGTATGAGGTGAAGAGGGATTTCATCCTGGGAGGATGATGCTGGATCAGACAGCTTGGTTGTAATCCTCTCTTCTACTACTTCTACCAATAAAGCTATTTGAGTTTTCCTCCATATGCTTGTATATCTCTGAATCTTATATTTTTATATGCATTTGTATGGTTAATTTACATCTAATCCTACATTGTTTATGGTTATAGATCTCTATGCTTTGATGGTATTTTGCTGCTTTGACTCTATAGGTGTTCTTTGAAGTGGGACAAGTGAGAAAGGAGTGGTGAAAGGTTTATCAAAGGGGAGAGGAAACAAGCAAGGAGACTAGCGAAAGAATGAGGTTGGTACTCTCTTCTTCTCTCTCATCTATCTCTCATAAAGGAAAACACAAGTAACTTTAGTTTGTTTGTTTCTAAGATAGCTATCTGTCTTAGTGGGACTAGTAGCTCTGAATGGAAACTAGTTTTCCCGATAACACACCCACATTTGGAATACCTGTTGCTGCAGCTATGGTTTCAGGTGTCAAAGTGAAGGAAACACCTGCTAAGTTCACCTGGCCATTGTGAAGATGAAGGAAAAATATCCTAGCAAGTTCATGGTGGTATTTCACCCTCTCCACCATCTCACAAAACTAGTAGCAGGACTGATGTTTAAAACATGTTACTGCAAGAGGGCAAGCTAGTAACTCTGTGAGTGTGGTGGGCTCCTCCTGGATGTGTTTTCCTCCCTTATGTGGTTTTCTTGGTGCATGAATCTCTTGGGAGGAATCACTCACAGTTTCCTCATCCCTTTCATAAGCTGAATCTGTTTCCATATTTGCAAATGTAGAATGTAGAATGATGAGTATGAAGAAATTTTCTTAAGTATAGGTGACTGTTGTTTTTTTCTTTGGGATTTGATGGGTTGACTAATAATAAAAATGTAAAGGAGGGTTTTGATGATGGCTGTAGGGTTTTTAGGGAATGATAGGTTTTAGGAAAAGGGGAATTAGGGTTTTGGGGAATAGTGGGAATTAGGTATAGGGCTTAGGGTTTGATGATAGGGGGTAAGGTGAGTGTCAATGGGAGAGGGAAAGGGGAAGGGAATTAGGGAAATTTAGTGCAGGGGGATGGGATGTGGGAAAATCATACAAGGGAGTAAAAACAATAAGTATGACAAAAACTACAAGACCCTAGACAATTTTGTCAAGGCAACTTTGAAGCAACTAGGGTTTGATTTTTCACCATTCAAATCATTATGATGGATGAAAAATTCTCTTGCTATGGCAAATGGGAGGGTGTACTTACTTGAAGAGATGGTATTTGCAAATTTAGAGGCTTAGAAAATCGATGGCATGAATTTTTTAGCTTGGCTGACAGGTGCGCCGCGCCAACGCCCAGGTGCGTAGTGCCAACACCCAGGTGCATAGCGCCCGTTAAAATTTCTTTGCAAATCCTACGCCCGGTGCATAGCACTTGGCAGGTGCGTCGTGCCAGTGCCCAGGTGCGTCGTGCTAGGAAAAATCTTGAAATTTGCTGCAATTTTCCCTCTCTATCCTCAAAGCATGATTTTTCTTCTTGTTCTCTCTCACTTTAGCACAAAATGAAGTCTTATAACACAATGGAGCACTTTATATACATTTGGACTCTAATTTTTCATTTAGAGAAAGCCCACTTTCTAAAGTTTCCTTTTCACTTTGCTTTTTAAAACCCTGTTTTTGCAGTTTGGCTCTTTTTTGTCATTTGATGAACTAATGCTTGGATTTTCTTGTCTCTTTGCAGTAGCTGGAGTGTTGGAGTTTGGAAAGGTGAACAAGGGCTACAAATTATGCTTTATTACATATGAAAACAATAAAATTACATACAATTTGTACATGAAATGGAAAAACCCTGTTTTCACCTCAAAACAAAGTTTTGAGGTAAAAGCCCTTTATGGAGCAAATCATCAGTAAAATTTGTGATTTTATGAACTTATTGATCATCCTCATGTGACTGCTGGCCTCTTATTGAGCTCTTGAAGATTATGGTGGTAAACCCTAGACCTAATGAGACCTGAAAACCCGAAAATGACTTCTACAAATGGAATGAAATAAAAATGGCAGCAGATGACTTGTGCATGTGAAAATAGACCAGTAGATGAAAAGCATGAGGGAAATTGACAAAGAACCACTACCATCAGATGATCCATGACCTAATGGAGTGCAACTGATCGGATGAGACACCTAATATGCGTGCAAAAAGAGAAATTTTGATCACTGATGGAGGGATGAAGATACCGACACTAACATTGGCTCCAATGGGGATGGTAGCTCCTGGGAGGTGCCAAGAAGCATAGATCTCTGGAAAGCAGACCAGTGCCTCTTCCATTGGTCAAAATGGAGTCAATAACTTCAGCAAACTAAAACCAATATGTTGACTCAAAACTGACTCAATTACAAGACTAAAAACTGACTAAAAACATACTCAAACAACTAACACTACACAAGCCAAAAACTGAAGCCATACATTCAGTTTTATAGCCTTCACTTCGGGCCCCACACTGAATGAATGATGACAGTACACACTTTGAAATGAGAGAAATAAAATGGTATGTACAATGATATATGTGACAGCAGAAAATATCTCAGAGATAATACCGTTTCAGAAGCCGAGCATTGACCGATCCTCCTGGACAATCTTCCCCGTTCATTTCTTTCAGTAGAAAGGCATTTTGACCCTGATATGAAGCAATTCTGTAAGGTCCCTTCCACAGATTCTCGAACTTTCCATGCTTGCCTTTGTCCTCATTTCTAGCATCCCATTTAAGCACTATGTCTTCAATCTAAAATTTGTCCGCCTTTGCCTTCCGATGACAGATCTTCTTGATTCTCTATTGTAGCCTGAAGGTATTTTGAAAAACTCCCTCTCTCATCTGATGTAAATGGATCAATTAGTTTATTCTTCGCTGTAAATGATCTTCCTCGCTGCCAGCTTCCTGTAGAAGTTTAACAACTGGGACTGCGAGAGATGTCAGGAACACCGTGTCAACACAGTATACAATCTCGAAAGGAGACATGCCTATTGACTTCTTCTGACTTACTCTATCCACCCATAGTGCATTGACCAACTTCTTATGCCAACTCTTTTTCTTTGTTTCCAGCATCTTTTTAATGATGTTGACCAATGATTTGTTTGAAGATTCCACCAATTCGTTACCTTGCGGATAGTATGCAGTAGAATTTCCCAAGGTAATGTTGTATTTGCTACAAAAGTCAATCATCCTTTTGGACTTGAAAGCTGATGCGTTATATGTAATTAATTTGTTAGGACAACTAAAGCGTGAAAAAATATTGTTTTCAAGAAACTGAATTATTACCAAGTGAGTGGCATGCCCAGTTCGAATCGCCTCAATCCATTTTGTGAAATAATCTGTCACTGTGAGGATCCACTTGTGCTGAGATGAAGATGTAGGATGAATCTCGCCAATAAAATCTAGGCCCCACTACTGAAATGGAGCACCAAATTCGACTAGATTGAGAGGTAGAGGCTGCAACTTTCTCCTTCCCTGAAAAATCTGGCATTCATGACAACTTGTGACAGTTTTATAAACATCAGCAAAGAGGGTAGGCCAATAATACCCCGCTCTCAAAATTTTGTTCACTGTAATTTTCCAAAATAGGTGACCTCCACAGTCTCCCTTGTGAAAATAATCCATGACCTGTTTTGCTTCCTCCTCAACCAAACAATTCAGCAAAATACCGCCAGGATCTTTCTAATAAAGTGCATTGTTCATAATCCAAAATTTAGCAGCCTTCAATTTCAGAGTTCTACCTTTATTTTTGGCCATCTCCGGTGGCGGTGAAAGGTGATGAAGCACATATACAATATCTGAATACCAAGGAAAATGGAGAAAAATTTCAGATACCTGAACAAGCGAACTTTCTTCATCTTCTTCAGACATAGCAACAATCAGATTTATGTCCAAGGCATGCAAATTAGACTCCGCCATCAATTTTTCTAGACCCTAGCCCTTGATTAGCTTTGTTGGCTTTATCTCCAAGCCATATTCTAGCAATGCTGCGATCCATTTACCTCTCCTCCCTTCCGGATCTGTTTGTATCAAAACATCCTTTACGGTTGCGTTAGGGACATAAGCAAGAATATGAGAATGCAGAATATATACCTGGAAATATTTCAAAGCTTTCACCAAGGCAAGATCTTGCTTCTCAATAATGTTATATTTTAAGGCTCCGTCTCTTATTGTCTTACTGAAAATTGCAATTGGCTTTTTGAGCTAGTCTCTTTTCTGCATTAGCACTGTTGCCATAGTATGATAAAAAACGAATGAAAACAATATGAAATCTTGGGAATGATCTAGGTTGATTAAAATCCAAGCTGAAGAAAGAGCCAACTTTACCAGGTTGAAAGATTTCATGGCTTCTTTGGCCCACTTAACCACACTATCTTTCTTCAACATATTTGTAATCTCCCTCAAGTGTTCAGCTAGATTTGGCACAAAATGATGTAAGAAGTTCATCTTACCGTTAAATGCTTGGATCTCTTTCTTACTACGTGGAAAATCAATTTTTTGATTAGCTTCTACTCAAGCAGGATCAATGCGGATGCCTTCTTTGGATATTATGTGACCAAGAAGCTTTCCCTCGTCCATGGAAAACAAGCTCTTTTTGTGATTGAGAGATTTGTCATACTTTCTACAAAGCTGAAAGACAATTTTTAGATGGTAAAGATGCTCCTCATCTGAATTTGAAAAGACAGTCAAATCATCAAGATATACTACTAGAAACACATCTTTTTCATTTTCGAAGGTGATGTCCATGGCCCGCTGAAATGTTGCACCAACGTTCTTTAAACTAAATGACATCTTAGCATAATGGAATGTCCCCCATGGAGTGGTGAATGTTGTTTTGTCCCTGTCATCCTCATGGACTAGAATTTGATTATAGCCGGAATACCCATCGAGCAACGACATACGAGATGCCCCAACTACTCTTTGGAGTATGTGGTCCATTTTCGGCAACGGATAATTATCTTTCAACGACACCTTATTCAAATTTCTGAAATCAATGCATAATCTAATCTCACCTGTCTTCTTCCGCATGGGCACCAAGTTGGAGATCCAATCTGAAAATCTTATTGGAACGATTATACCAGCTTTGTACAATCGATTCACCTCTTTCTCTATTGATGGCAGCAACTTCGGATTTATCCTTCTCAACTTTTGACGAAATGGCTTCTGGTTTGGCTTGATTGGAATGATATGCTGAATTATACTCTTATCATACTCCTTCAAATCTATATAGTCCCATGCAAATACATCAGAAAATGAAGAAAATAAACTAATGTATTTTGCTTTTACCTGAGGAGGTAATGCTTTTGACAACTTCACCATCTTTGGATTTTCTGTTGTTCCAATATTCACATCCTCAACTCCCTTCTCGGTTGGCACCAAACTTGGTTTCTGGGCTACATCATCTTGATCAAACAATTCCTCTAAAGGTATAAGGCCTTTAGGGATGACATTGTCTTTCAGCTACAAAAATTCCATCTAATTTACCTCTATGTCTGATTCACCATCATCTTGCTTACCATCTATAGAAGTGTCTTTATATTTGCCTTCATTTTGCAGAAATTTTTCAATCTCTTTGTCATCTTGAAACACCTGCCAATATCTTTGATTATCAGGGATAGCTGGGCAATGCTTCACATGAATTTCAAACTTATTGTTTGAATTCATCGGGATCTTTAAATTACTTACAGCTATAGCAAGGGAATTTGCAATAACATTTTGTACATGAGGGACACATATCAAAGTATAATCTAGAAACAACCTCAAAATATCTAAAGCTGCATTACAGTAAGCCCACATTCGAGGATATTTGGCTTGGTATTCACCCTTGACTTGTTTGATTACTAATTTGGAGTCACCATAAACTAAAATTCTTTTTGCATTCAACTTCTTGGGGATTTTCAAACCAGCAATTAGTGCCTCATATTCGGCTTCATTATTGGAACAATCAAAATCCAATTTATATGAACAAACTCTTACATTACTGAGGACTTTGTTTGGTAGGAAAACAGGGTTGCATATCCAAATACCAATTCCCGCACCATCCTTACCTATTGTTCCATCAAAGTCCATACTCCACAAACCAGCTTCGTCTTCCAAGTGCTAAAATTCTGCCTGCTCTTCTACCTTTGGCTGTTGTCCATCAATTTTCTGCTGCTGGCGGAATGTTGACTCTTTAGCGGTACTGTCAAGACTTTGTCTCTCTTGATCAAGTACGTCTTTGAAATTTTCTGTGATCTCTGGAATATCTTCAACTTCAACTAATTGATTATTTACATCATTAAACCACTGTCAGAACAAAGAAGCAAAAGATTCTAAATCTGTATGTACATAATTAATTGGATGTTTCAAAGGTTTCTCCTTGCTTGTGATCATATACTTCATCTTTTTCTCCTGATATAATTTCCTCAATTGACCAAACACAGGAATAGTGGCATAGGAGAAATCTAACTGCAATGTCCCTTTGAGTTTTGCGCCCCACGATCTAGATAAAAGCATGCCAAATCTAGGGGGAATGTCGGCCACAACCACATCCATGAGAACATTCTTTGCTGGAATCTGATCTAAAGTTACAACCAAATCTTTAATGAGACCAATACATCTGACCCTACCAGAATCAAAGGAATAAAGATCATGATACTTGCGAGTGATATCTAAACCCAATTTTTCCATAATTGCCTTTGGCATTAGATTATGAGATGCTCCTGAATCAAACATGGTGTTGTACAAAACATAATCATGCAATCTAAGGCTGATGTAAAAAGGGGCTACATCACTATCCTCAGATTGACCTTCTAATGCCGGACCAAAGATAAGCTCGGGCTAGTCATCCTCCACATTAACCATATCAGACAAGGGATCTATATTCAAAATCTTTGACACTTGACCTTTATAACTGCTATTCTTCATTAATTCTATCAAAGGTATTGACACTTTTAACTTAGCAATCTCATTCTCTAAGTTAAAGGCTGTAGTTTTCTCTACCTCTTTGAGTGGAGCATCCTTCTTTTCTGTCTTCTCCTTTGCTGCACTTGGCTGATTTGACCTTTCATTTGCTGATTGTATTTTGCTGGAGGTAGGATATCTTGGCTCCTTTCCTTTCTTCTGAACATTTGGAGAATCATTCTTTGGTGGCGTTTCTTCCTTTCGCTTTTGAATCAGATTGATCGGCACATCCCTGCTTCGGAGTGAATATTGTCGTTGCTTCGCTGTCAATGCATTCATATATCCCCTTTGATATTCATCAGATTCTTCTTCTAGGACTGTTTCATTTGCTAAGATAAAATCTTCATCTTTTTGTACAGCTGGGTTTTCTGAATACTCCTCATCTTCCGTGATATAAATTGGCAAACCATCAGGTGTAAAAAAGTGATTCTCCTCTCCAATCGGATTATCATCATCATCTGATTCTGGGCCATGTACAAAATTCTGCTGTAATGGTGTTTTAACTTGCTGCTGTGCTGTTTGGTCTTGTGCTCTTTGCTCCCGTTGTTTAATCCTGAACTATGGTTGCTGCTGACCACGAAAATTTGGATTTCTGATTTGTGTCTTGGGCTTATCTGCAATAGTTAATCTATCAAACATCTTTTCAATCTTGCAATGCAAATGATCTGAGGAAGAAGCTTCTTCCTTTATGGTCACCTTCTTCTCGGTCTTCGCTCTAGCTCTTTTAGGTAGCAGATTTGCTTCCACACTCACTGCGATTTTTTGCATATCCTCCAAGGTAGCCAGGTCTCTTTCTCTCAATTGATATGCCATGTTGGGATCAAAGCCATCAGGAAATTTTATCAAAGCCAACCCCATTGGTGGCTTTATGTCAGCTAGAATAGCATTATAAACAATATTGAATCTAACACAATAATCCTAGACACTTTCACCAACATTCCTCTTTATGTTTTCATACTCTGAAAGAATTTGGAGTGGATTTTTCTTTACCTCCCAACGATCTAGAAATTGTCTATGAAGAACCGCTAGTGTATTGATAATCCCGGTTGGCAATGCTCTGAACCACTTTCGCACTTCGCCTCCAAAATTTTGTAAAAATTATCTCATAGTCACATTTTCTTCATCTATCTCATGAAGGTCAAAGAAGTCATTCATCCTATCAACATGCTGCTGCACTGTGATACCTTGGGTAGCATCAAACAATGGAATTTTACTTTGGTAATCAGCAGGCATAGCATCCAAGTTTTGTGGCAAAACGAGAGGTGCATATCGGGCAGCCATTGCTCTAGGTGGATTTGAAACTGGCCTTGGGAATGTAGGAGGAGTTGGAACAACAATAGTAGTCGATGTAATGGGTGTATGAGGTGTAGAAGGAGGGGAAGAAATGTGAGAAGTTTGAGGTGTTGAAGGGGTTTATGGGGGAGAAGAGATAGGGGGTCTCTGATCAGATATGGTGGGCTGCACGGGAATGGTGAGGATAAAAGGAGTTTCAGTAGGAATTTCTGAACTAGATACAACAACAGATGATCCAAGAGTTGCAGATGCAGATTCTAAGAACTCAGGAATATTTGTAGGCACAATGGAAGTTTGAAGATTCAAGATGTAATTATCAATTGATCTATTAGCCCTTTTAGTTTCAAGATCTTTGACAAACTCTGAATTTAGGACAGTAGAACTAAATACACTTTCAGATTTAGTTTCAAACAATGATAGATCAAAATGTTCATCAAACTCAAGATCTTCAAGGTATTCAAAAACAACTAGACATGAATGAGATCTGAAAACCAGAATCACAAAACTTGATTGCCAGAGAATTCTTGGAATGAGATTTGGGTTTTCATACACAGGAGGAGGATCAGGATCAAGATTGGCCCTGGTGTATCATCTGGAAGCCAGTGTGTTGAATTATTCCCAAAAATCAAATAGACATTACCAATTTGTCAGCCTATCAAATTCTAAACTCATCATCAAAAAGTCTAGAATTGCTTTAAGATACTGGGGTAATAGTTTTTAGTTCAGATGTTCAGTTCATAAACTAAACCGGAGATTGACTAAAGTAGCATTCATCTACTTATGCACTTGCAAAGAAAGAGAAGTTCGAAGGCTACCTAGCTAACTTCAGGCTTCGTCTCTAGTCTATAAAGCAAACAACAATAACAAACAAACTTTTCTTCCCCAGTATGGTCGCCAATATGTTATGGCCTAAATCTACCTCAGGCCAAGAAAGGCAGGTCTAGGGTAACATCAAACCACGCTTAACCTGGTAGCTAGCCCTACCAGGTTGGGAGAGGGCTCTCTCCTTGTGAATATCAGGAAAATATAGCAAATGAGGCTTGAGATGACTGATGTAAAGACTAACTTTAGGCTAGGTATATGCTCAGAGGAGTTTGATTAAAGTTGATTGTTGGATCAAATGTGAAAGGCAGTTTTGGGTTCGGCGAATTAGCTCAGTTTTGTAGAGGTTTCTATGGGGCGAGGTAGGAAAATGCTTTAGTACTTCAGATTAGGTGTAATGGTGAGTCTTGAGACTGGTGAGGAGTTGGAGAGGGCATGTAAGTGTCATGAGTCCTCTTCAAACAGTAAAAAACATGTAAAACTAATGAAACCCCAAGGTAGAGCACTATAACATCAATGATTTCCACCTTTATACTTGGTTCATTTAGTTAAGTAGAAAAGAGAGAGATAATGGCACACATAAACATATGATAACTTGAATCATAGAAGGAAAAACAATACTAAGTCACCTTGCCACAAGAATCCCACAAAATGCTGCAAACCCTAGTCTATTTCCTTGCCAAACTGCAGAGATGATGTACAATAGTGCTCAAAGCATTCACAAGAGTCCAACCTTTACAAATGACTGAAAAACACATGATATAGACCTCCAAACCACCTGTGCTATCCATCAGGGGTCGAATCCATGAGAAGAGGGGTGGTTTCAACCATATCTAAACTAGGAACACAAAAATAGGCAGTGGAACAGCTTGCCTCTAAAACCTAGGAAACTGATTCATTCAACTCTAAACCACCTACAACTGATGTATCTACCTTATCAAGTCAATTTTTATCATTTTTACATCATAGTACATCAATTTACATCATGTCACATCATGAATTTGACCATAAGAGAGAAAAAGTCAAACTAGAAGAAAACTAGGCGAAAAACAAAGTTTTTGAGCAAAATTGGCACTTTTTCATCCTGTGCGTAGTGCCATTTTTCTGTGCGTAGCGCTTTTTCCAAGATGCTTTTGGAGGGCTTCCCAAGGTCCAAATCACGTGCAAGATAGCTCATTGGAAATCCATATGAGTCTACCTTCTGGAAAAACTTGAATATTTTGATTTGGAGCCCATTTGAACCTCCAAAATTGCAATCTACCAAGATTGCTTCCTGTGTGGCCAAAAAGTGGCAGAGAGGGCATTTTTTTGGGTGTTTTTGGCCCTTTTGGAGGTCCAAAACTTGTCAAAATTTCCTAGTAATTTTTGAGCATGCTTAACTTTTCATAAGGAATCCAAAAATGCCAAGTTTTCTTCAAATGGAGGTCCCTATCAAAAGCGAACACCAGAGGCGCTACGCACCTGCCGGAAAAACCTGCTTTTTCCCTGAAAAATTCAAAAATGCAGAAAAGTTTACCAAATTTCTTGAAATTTGGCATGAGTGATCTATGTCAGGTGCTATGTTGGGCCAACGAAGCTTCAACCAAGATTTTGAGCTTATCTTGCTCTTTCTTGCTCCTCAAAATCTTCCTTAACTTGGCTTTTAGGCTCCTTATCCTTGTTTTACAAATTTTATTTCGGGAAAAATAGTGATAAGCCATGTGGCGCAACATCTTTTTCTCTTTGTTGGCCTTCTCAAGCAGCTTCTCCAAGTGCATATTCACCTTCTCCAACACATATTCCCGGTCATTGTCCTTTTGCTCAATGGATGTCAACTTTCCCTTTGCCCTCTTGGACTTTTGTCGGTTTTCTTTAATGACTTGCAGCTCTAGGAGTTCTTGTTTGTCGGTAAGCTGCTTGTTTTCTTGCTCAAGGAAGTTGATAATCCACTTATCCTTCTCAAGATCAAATGATAAGGCATGGATGTCAGCTTCTTTCTCTCTAATTACCTCCTTGAGCCTTGAGTTTTGGGAGATCAAATCAGTATCCTCCTCCTGAATTAAAACAAAATCTCTCTCCTGACCTTCAGAAGGCCCTTCATCATGCAATGGTTGCTTCCCTTTATCTTGTACCTTCTCTACTGAAGAAGAAGGCAAAGCCCCTTTCACCCCGGGTGAAGACAACATTTCCCTGTGGTCAGATGGAGGAAACGAGACCCCTTCCACCCCAGGTGGAGGTAATACTCATTTGGCAGCTACAAACAGTCTCCTTGTGCCCTTTTCATAAGTGACAAATATTGGCACACCTGTAGTTTGAGTCTCATGAACCTCTTGTTGATTTGAAGGCCCTCCTTCCTCTTGAAACATTGATGGGGTCACTTGAGGGATTTTGAAAACCTCATGTGAAATGAAAGTATCCCATGAAATGTTCAATAAGCTCAGCTGATGCAAAACAACGATCTTGATCAATGAAAAATGATAAATGCTAATGAACTGTTGAGGAAGAGGTTTCCTTTGCACCAATGTAGCCATTTTCTCAATATTTATGCATATGAAATAGGGGAGGTTCATTATCCTCACTCTAGTGAAATGCATAAATAATCTAACATGGTAAGTGTACAAGCGAGAAAACCTCCCTTCACAGGTGAAATATTTGATAATGAGCTTCATGAGCGGAGCATAAGTGTCCTGTAGGTATCTAAAAAGAAAGACCCTACTGATTTGCTTTTGATAACTAGCCTTGACATAAGGCTCATAGTGTTGTTTGCCCACAAGCTGTCCTTTGTTCCACTGTTCACCCACTTTTGGAATACCCGTTGCTGCAACAATGGTTTCATGTGTCAAAGTGAAGGAAACACCAGCTAAGTTCACCTGGCCATTGTGAAGATGAAGGACAAATAGCCTAGCAAGTTCATGGTGGTATTTCACCCTCTCCACCATCTCAAAAAACTGGTAGCAAGATTGATGTTTAAAACATGTTACTGTAAGAGGGCAAGCTAGTAACTCTGTGAGCATGGTGGGCTCCTCCCGGATGTGTTTTCCTCCCTTATGTGGTTTTCTTGGTGCATGAATCTCTTGGGAGGAATCACTCACAGTTTCCTCATCCCTTTCATAAGCTGAATCTGTTTCCATATTTGCAAATGTAGAATGTAGAATGATGAGTATGAAGAGATTTTCTGAAGTATAGGTGACTGTTGTTTTCTTCTTTGGGATTTGATGGGTTGACTAATAATAAAAATGTAAAGGAGGGTTTTGATGATGGTTGTAGGGTTTTTAGGGATTGACAGGTTTTAGGAAAAGGGGAATTAGGGTTTTTGGGGAATAGTGGGAATTAGGTATAGGGCTTAGGGTTTGATGATAGGGGGTAAGGTGAGTGTCAATGGGAGAGGGAAAGGGGAAGGGAATTAGGGAAATTTAGTGCAGGGGATGGGATGTGGGAAAATCATACAAGGGAGTAAAACAACAAGTATGACAAAAACTACAAAACCCTAGACAATTTTGTTAAGGAAATTTTGAAGCAACTAGGGTTTGATTTTTCACCATTCAAATCATTATGATAGATGAAAAATTCTCTTTCTATGGCAAATGGGAGGGTGTACTTACTTGAAGAGATGGTGTTTGCAAATTTAGAGGCTTAGAAAATCGATGGCATGAATTTTTTTAGCTTCGCTGACAGGTGCGTCATGCCAACGCCCAGGTGCATAGCACCCGTTGAAATTTCTTTACAAATCTTGCACCCAGTGCGTAGCGCTTGGCAAGTGCGTCGCGCCAGTGCCTAGGTGCGTCGTGTCGAGAAAAATCTTGAAATTTGTTGCAACTTTCCCTCTCTATCCTCAAAGCATGATTTTTCTTCTTGTTCTCTCTCACTTTAGCACAAAATGAAGTCTTCTAACACAATGGAGCACTTTATATACATTTGGACTCTAATTTTTCATTTAGAAAAAACCCACTTTCTAAAGTTTCCTTTTCACTTTGCTTTTAAAAACCCTGTTTTTGCAGTTTGGCTCTTTTTTGTCATTTGATGAACTAATGCTTGGATTTTCTTGTCTCTTTGCAGTAGCTGGAGTGCTGGAGTTTGGCAAGGTGACCAAGGACTTCAGATGATTCTTTATTACATATGAAAATAATAAAATTACATACAATTTGTACATGAAATGGAAAAACCCTGTTTTCACCTCAAAATAGAGATTTGAGATAAAAACCCTTTATGGAGCAAATCATCAGTAAAATTTGTGATTTTATGAACTTATTGATCATCCTCATGTGACTGAAGGTGTTTTATTGAGCTTTTGAAGATTATGGTGGTAAACCTTAGACCTAATGAGACCTAAAAACCCTAAAATGACTTCTGCAAATGGATTGAAATAAAAATGACAGCAGATGACTTGTGCATGTGAAAATAGGTCAGTAGATGAAAAGCATGAGGGAAATTGACAAAGAACCACTACGATTAGATGATCCATGACCTAATGGAGTGCAGCTGATCGGATGAGACACCTAATATGCGTGCAAAAAGAGAAATTTTGATCACTGATGGAGGGATGAAGATACCGACATTAACAAATCCAATAGTTTTTCAAGGGACTCTTCCCTTTGTGCCCTTTATATGTATCATTGCATCGTTGAGCATACCTGTCTCTTTTGCATACCTTCTCTCTCTTTCATCTCCCTTGAACTCTTTTATTCCCCTCTATTTCTTGCATGTTGACTACATCAACATGATCCACGATGATAGGAACTGTGTAACATACCCCCACTGACCCTGGCCCAAACCAAGGGTAGAAGGAGGTAGTTACTAAGTTTACCCAACTTCAAAGGTATAATTATGAAAATGGGGTCTAATTTTTTTGACTTTTTCTGATTTCTTCAAAACATAAGATAAATAATATCATTGTGTTCATCTCATTGAGACCTTTTCAACAACATAAAATTTGCTTCAATCCGAATCCTATATCAAAAGTTATGTCCATCTGAAAATTAACCTATAAAAAGTGCCACTTCACCAAATTGCCACGTCATGCCCATGTGGCAATCCTAATCAATCTCTCACCACCACATTTATGTGCTACCTTAGCTACCAACCCCTTCATACTGGTCATGTAATACTGCACTATATAGTGGGTGTGATCCAATCCATTACCCACATGGAATGTATGAAAAGTATGCGGGTACGGGCCCCCAATGGCCATGTTACCCTGAGAGTTAAATACCGACATGTCTTGACACTACAACTTGCTAAAATTTTGAGAACAATATTCTAGGCTACATGGCATTACACCTCGTGCTGAAGATTTCCATCCCCCTTTTCCATACACAAGCGCATTCTCACCACATGACGCTTATCCCATTGAACGAACCCTACATGTCAATTCACCCTAGGAGATAGGTCCCGACGATTCTACCATGCCCTTCTTCCAAATTCTCCAGGGTCTTGGTTGACGTCATCGGTCTTAAACACCAAGGTGACGTCATCTCTTTTCATGTCCTCCACACCATTTGACATGTGATTATGGGTTTCACTATTATTTTTTTCTTGTAGCATTTAAATGGGGTTTTGCTTCATCATTTGTGTTGGGTAACAAGCCCCGGTACGACATCATCATGGCGATAATACCCTGAGAAATTTCGACCCTGCTCCATTTGAAACCTTTGGGGAGGGACCTTTGGGGAAGAGCCTTTGGGGTCATCTGATAACCACAAGCACCTACGCATATACGACACAAATTTCTCTCGCTCTGTCTAAGATCATAACACTCGATTACATGATTTATGAGGTTGAACCTCGTGGATCCCTTGAACTCAATATTTGAGCATGGCACGAATGGAGTGTGAACACTTTGGAGTTATCTCTCAGCCTTTCGAGGACAATACTCTAGTCTACATGGTGTTACACCTCGTGCTGAAGATTTCCATCCCCCTTTTCCATACACAAGCGCATTCTCACCACACAATGCTTATCCCATTGAACAAACCCTACATGTCAATTCCCATCCAGGAGATAGGTCTCGACGGTTCTACCATGCCCTTCTTCCAAATTCTACGAGGTCTTGGGTGACATCATCAGTCTTAAATTCCAAGGTGACATCATCTCTTTTGATGTCCTCCACACCATTTGCCATGTGATTGTGGGTTTCACCACTATTTTTTTCTTGTAACATTTAAATGGGGTTTTTCTTCATCATTTGTGTTGGGTAACAAGCCCCACTACAACATCATCATGGGGATAATACCTTGACAAATTTCCACCCTGCTCCATTTGAAACCTTCGGGGAGGGACCTTTGGGGAAGAGCCTTTAGGGTCATCTGATTACCACAAGCACCTACCAATATATGACACAAATTTCTCTCACTCCGTCTAAGATCATAACATTCGATTACATGATTTATGAGGTTCAATCTCATGGCTCCCTCGACCTCAATCTTTGAGCCTGGCATGATTTGAGTGTAAACACTTTGGAGTTATCTCTCAGCCCTTGGGCTCAATAATAATGGTTCTATTGTATATAAGTCATTATGGTTTAGTGACCAGGCATAAGAGTACTAAGGATCGACCCTTACTCGCTCTATATCCATAAGCTTAAACCCAATGGTTTTTCAAGAGACTCTTCCCTTTGTGCCCATTACACACACACACACCCACCCACCCACACACACACCCACACACATATACAAGCTGGAAAATTAATCCAGATCTTAGCTGTGGTGGTTATGTTCTCAAATTGGCCTGGCATACATATAGTTTTATAAGGCTATTTGACCCGCAACCTACAGAACAAATACATACATACATACAAACACACACACACACATATAACCAATTGCTATCCCTCCCGTGCTTATGGGTAAAATCTTCCCCAATAGGCAAGATATTTTTAAAGTACATATTCATGTGACTAATAAATATCGATCTATCTCTTCATACGCAGGCCACTCAGACCAATTTGCAAAATCGAATAATTACATGAATTAAACCTTCCTAGGAAAATATTCAAGGAACACTTCCACACAAGAAATCACAACCCTTATTATCAACATGTGCCAGTAAATAACATAGATACCAAGCATACCAATGGGTCAATACTAATAATTTACCCAGTTACAGATACTTCAATCTCTTCATATTCAGGTAGGTTTAAGTTATTTCAAGATAGGCACATACATAAGTAATGAACCATTTCACAAGAAGTAGAAGCATTCCATAAGGCATGTATATATAAATGTGGCATTCTTGTTCATACATGAAACAACATCCCCATCATTAACATAGTATTGTCCCAACCCAATAAATAGAGACATTATATATATATATATATATATATATATATATATATATATATCGCAATTGAGAATGGGACTCTAACTCTCCACCCAACCATAGACAAGCTACAACCACAATTACTTGTAGTTATCACCCCAGAGCTAGATTCTAGTGCTTGAGGTTGAGTACTTCCTAAGAGGAACTTCACCAATAGTAACATCTAAAACATGTTGTCACAAGGCCACTCTACATTCATCCACTAGCTACACATGCTTTCATTTAGTCTTTCTGGACGTAGTTAACATCCATGCCAAAATATCACATCATAAAGAGTTTCAACTCACTTTTAGGAGAAGAGAGTCCACATCAAGGGAAGTTTCATCATTGGAAAAGCTATTGATGGGAAAATAGGTCACCTCTCTAAGTACTTCATTAGTGAGTCAAACACCAAAGCTTTAGCTCCAGGTCAACCTATGGTGGTTCATTAGCCCTCACAATGCTTGAATGTCTCTTCCTTATAAACTAGTAGTTTCATCAATTCACAAGATTCCTAGTGGGTTCTTTAGCATTTAGGCAAGCCACTACTCTCAATAATGCTCACCTAGCAAGCCCCTTTCAAGTTCCTCAACTAGTTAACTATGTTAGACTTACTCGTTTTGTGTTCACATTCACACCTCCATCCCTGGAGGAAATTTCTCTCTTCTACTTCCCGCACGAGAGGGTAATCAGAATGTGTTCTGCCTTCCACATTGTCTTTGTGCATCAATCAGAATGAGAGAAAAAGATATTATCAGATGCAGGAGCATTCAACTCAAGGAAAATCATTGTATTTTAATAGACATAGGGGGTCTTGTATTTTAAGGAAGTTGGGTTCCTATGTTTTGAATTAATGTAATTATTTAGGCTTTTGAGTGATTTTAATGAGAATAGGATTTAATTGAATATGGTGAGGCATATTTGTAAATGTTCTCGAATGTAGGAGAACATAAGGGATTTAGAATAATTGAGAGATGAGAGGATTTGAGAATTAATTGTAAAACTTAGATTAGGAGTTAGTTCATGATTTTATGGATTAGAGAGGATCCTTAGGGATGAGGAAGATATTTTAGGATTTTGTTGAGGAATCTATGGATCTAAACTAGGAATTGGTTTTAGAATCCCTTTGTATAAATGTAAGCCTAAAAGGAAAAGATAGAGGTTAGAAAGTTAGAGGCTACATAGATAGGTGATATAGGTTTGATTGTAAGCCTACAGGTAGAGATTGTACCCAAAGGCCATTGTAATCAGAAGATCAGGCCAGAGAGACAGAGTCTCGATATGTAATCATTGTTATATATTTATATATATACAGGGATTGATTCGAACCTGTATAAATGTGTGTTTCAAATATAGAGTGCTGAATTTGTGTTATCGGATACTTACATGATATAAATGTATGTAGGCGAATTTCAGCGAATACACAGAAGAGGAGACAGTACAGAGGATGATGAAGGGCCATAGAACCCAATTGGAGAACCCAAGTAAGGCTATGGAATGATCGTGATAAAGAAATCAAAGAGTTAAGCTCAAGCAGAAGCGAATTGAGCAGTGGAAGTGCGAAAGGTCAAAACCTTTGAAAAACCCAAAAACCACAAAAAAAAACAGAAGAATGGCATAAACTCTAAGTACAAAGAAAGAGCAAGGAAGTGAAGTCTCGGTGCATAGTAACCATTGGATCTAGAAGATCAATGGTCAGGATTAATTGCATTGGCGGAATCCTTATGGATAGATCAGAATCGGGTCTTGGACAAGAGTGATGAGCGACTGCTGATTGATCGTGGATCATTGGATCGGAACTAGATCAACGGTTGCTATCTAATTGCAAATTGGAGATCGCAAGGTCAAGGGATAATGACAATAGAAATAGCGATGTGTGATGGGGCTGATAGCAATAAACCACTGATCGACGATCAAAAGTATCGGCTATCAAGCTTCAGAGATCGGAGTGGCGCAGCAGAAGCGAATGATAAGGGCGGACCCGATATCGTTATAGACGCAGTTGTATATGTTTTGAAATCTGATATTGTGTTAATCGCATATCGAATGTGATAGAGGCCTGTGTAATATGACCATGGAGGAGCGATTAGCAATTGCAATAAAGGAGCATGCATCGATAATTGTGCAGAGGCCATAATAAAGGTGGAAAAAGTATGTTTTGTGTATGATTCCTTTGTAAATGGGTTATAATGAATTAAGCGTAGATATAAGGGTTCACATGTAAGTCCAACATTATTAAAGCGCGATGAGGGTTCATGTGGCTAAATTATGTATAACCAAAGCATAAAGAGGGGAAGGTTATATATATATATATATATATATACATATGTATATATATATAATATACATATACATATATTATATATATATATATATATATATATATATATATATATATATATATATATATATATATATACATATATATATATATATATATATAAGGGTTAATGAAGGGTGAATGAGTTCCGATAGGATGGATATAATGGAATATTAAATAAAGTCATATGTGAAGGCTTGAGGGGTGATTAAGACCCGATAAGTGAATATGGACTAAGGGGTTAGCTTATGTTCACATTAGTAAATCATTCTGCATAGGAATTAATTAATGGGCCTTAACCTTAATATTGAAGATTTAACTCGGCAGAGAGTTAAAATTCCTGGGGCAAATGTGCTTATGCATTTTACATGCATACTGTGGGTAAGCGGGGGTAGCCCTGCGTCATTTGGTATTAGGGCAGAATTGTAATTGAAGGAAGCTAGTAAGACTTTCTATGTGAAAGAAGAAGTGGTCAGAACCAATTATTTCATGGTGATTGAAATACAAGAGGACAGTTGTGTTCTTGAGAAGGTGCAGATGAGTTGAAGCCTAGAAGGAGCAGAGAAGAGTGCTCAAAGGAGGTTCCAGAGATAGAGAACCAATTGCTTGCCAAAAGACCAAGTACAGAGGAAAGCTTGGTGAGGTAAGTTGCAACAAGGAGGACTTGCTGTTGCAGAGGCTTTAGTGTAACTCATAGTGAATGAGTGAGGAACTCATAGAAAGAGGAGAAGAAGATGGCTACTGACAGTCATAGCAGAGGTTTTGAGGAAGACCATAATAGAAAAAAGATGAAGAGAGAGAATTCCAAGGCAAATGGCAAGAGGATGAGTCAAGAGGAACTTAACAAGGAAATTGCGAAGATGAAAGGACAACTCGATGTACTGATGAGGATACTAGAGGAAAGCTAGAGACAAGGTTGGGTATTAAAGAAGAAGCTGGTGAAGTGGCATAAGTTGTAGAGAAGGCTACAACAGAGGCAAGTAAGGTGGCCGATGGAAAAACTCAGAGAAAATGAGTTGGAAATGGAAGTGTCCATTTGTGAACCAGAGCAGGGTGAAGTTCTGGGTGAAGATGAAGACTTGAAGACTGAAACTTCAAGTGAGGGAAAAAGGTCTGATGATTTTAAATCTAACAATTTGTGTATGTTTGCAGGAGAAACATGTAAAGAAGGACAATTTGTTGATATTGACATAAAGAGGGAAGAAGACAGGAAAAATCTAAATTATGTTTTAAAAAAGGAGGTTGGGAAGGATATCAAGCAACCAAGTAAAGGACTTGATGAGATTGAGGAGAAGACCATCGAAATATTTCTAAGTCATGTAAAGGACTTGGAACAACAGGAGGAATTGGTGATTGAATCATCAAATGAGATGATGAGGTCTCATGGTTTTACAACTGACAGGTTGTGTATGAATGCAGGTATTGTAGAAGACAAACCATTTTATGGAAATGTCTTGAATGAAACTGAAAATTTCCAAGTAAAGTATGATGATGACTACCTTTCAAATGAAGATCAAGTTGAGTTATTACAACAAAAGGAGTTCATAAATTCCATGCTTAATGGAGGAAATATCTTCAGTGGGGATGAGACAGTTATGTCCTATGATAAGAAATTTGCTATTGAAGAGAATAACGAGGAATTGATTTTCTTAAATGATCAAAGGGAGAGTGATGGACAAACATCTAAAACTATCAAAGAGATGGAGGATCAAAATTGTATTCTAATCGAGAATGAATAAATAGTGTTAATAAGTTATGCTTGTGAAAAAGAAGAAGATAGTGAGGATTGTATAGAACTTTTGGGAGAAATTCCAAGTGAGATGGAAAATTTGTGGCATGAGTTAAGTCTTTTGGAAGAAAGTCTAGAAAACCAAAAAGTAAGTGTTCAGGTTGTAAAATCAGAATTGAATGAGAATGAAGAAGTTCACTACAGTGAATAAGGACAAAAAGACATCATAAGAACAGATGGTGTGGAGGAGAGACTAGCTGACAGTCTCATGAATTCTTTTGAGAATTCAAATAAGCATACTGATGTGCCGATAGAGGAGGAGAAAATAGAGCAGCAAACTGTATTGTTTCCAAAGGAGGAAAAGGCACAGAAGCCTTATGTTTTTTATTTTAACAAGTGTTTTGTGAGTGCAGGTTTAGTTGCAGATGATGGAGGAATTTTGGCATAGATGAGCAGCCAAATAAAAATGGAAGAAGAAGATTCTATGGAAGAATTTAATCCATGGAACAAAGATCTTCAATGAAGCATAAAAACTATAGCTGAAGTATGAAAACTGATAGCTTGGAAACTTGAATGTAAAAATATACACAGGTATTTGTAAATGATAATTTATTAATATATATAAAATGTATAAGATGATATAATATGTTACAATGAGGCCCTACTTTTATACCTCAGCAGGTGACCTTTCGTGAATGGGCATGTCTTTTAGACATGCCTTTTCACCTAACTTAATGACTATTTAACCTAATTAATATTTAACTATTTAATATTTATATTTATTTTATTTAATTACTTGTTATGAATTATATTCATAACATAGCCCCTTCCTTCAGAAGCTTTGTCCTCAAATCTATATTGCTGGTAATTTTCTTCACTTAGTGTCTATCGTCTCAATGTGTACAATCTGGTCATCGATTCATCATGTAGTTTATCAGTACTATTTCCTTGGATTTTTTTTTTGATACACAAGTGGAAAATGACAATGCATCATACAAGGTTTCTAATATTTTATAAGCGAGATGAGAATACAGCTTGGCTCAATACATTGTACATCTTATGTCCCAGATGAGCCATAGGGTCCAAGGGAATACCCCTGATAATAAATGGCAAGAAGCATCCAAGAGTAACCCACTATGTAGCTTCTAATTTATTTTCCTTGCTCCCTGAAATTCTAGATTTAATAGTATTTTGAATAAAACATATTCGATCTGTGAACAAAAGCTCCTTGATATGTTCTACTTGTGTATGTTATTTCTCGATGATAATATCAAATTCCTTAAAATGTTGAATTCTTTCCTGTAGCTTCTTCATCTAACTATCAACAACAGTGAAAAATAAATTTTCAATATCTCAGTCTTCTTGATCTGCTAGAAGCTTTGCACGCACTGCTGTTGACCCCAAAGCCGTTGCAGTAGCAGCTCTCATTTCCACTGTTGAATTTGTCATCTCTTTCTCACTAGCAAGAGACTTAACATCTTCCATAGTTTGATCAGTTCCTCCATGAGATTATTTCTTGCTATCCTCCATGACAAAATCATTAGCAACCCCCACTAGCCCACTCACTACAGTGCCATTTTTATGATTTTGATAGTCATCCTCTTAAGTACTTTTCACCTGGCTTGCAGAAGGATCCTCTTCACTCAAAGCTGCAATAGCTGCATGTGCTGCAGCTTCTGCAACATGGGAACTAACCATGGTAGAAAGTAAGGCTACCTGACCCATTATGGGATTGATGGCATCAACAAATGGTGTAAGTCACCTCCGTTTAAGAGGAGGACCTAATACATCATCCATATTATGCTTAGCATCATTGAAAACATGGTCCTGCTGTTCTTGGGTGCTACTGTCCTTTGGACTGGAAACTTGATTGATTATGGTATTTTCACCTGTAACATTACTTGATCTTCTGTCACTGCTTTCATTGTTGATGTTGTCAATATATTGCTCTCTAAAAGGAAGTTGTATGAATTTGGAAACACAATCAATCACTTTTGGTACTGACATGTTGCGGAACACATTTCCAGTCATCATTATAAAGAAAAATAGCTTCTAGGAGTTGCAAAGTTTCTTCATCTATCCATTCTACACTCTTGTGTTGATTCATTTCTTTCAATTCAACTCGTTTGAAATAAGATGCAGACAATCCAAGCCCATAATTTCCATTCTCGTAACATTTTGGACACAACACAAACCTGAATGGTGGCACACTCTTTCCATAATTCTCATACACGTCCCAATTTCCTGCGAAGCCGCTGCTCGACTGTCGCCCTCTAGAATTATTTCAATGGAAGAAAGTCCCGAATCCATTATAAGGAGCAACATCCAGATGAGTTCTGAATTAAATATGCACTCACAGAATTCATGGTTGCTCTTGACAAACCTGTGCATGAAATTTGTGAATCCTGTTTTGAAGTCCACAATTTCAATATAATCCTCTCCATAATATTCCAGTGCTTTTTTTATTGGGTCGAGGATGGAGTAGCCAGGGTGTATTCCTATGCCTATGCTTTCGGGCAACAAAATTTTTTCATCATTGTCAACATCGACAACGATAGAGAGCGCATTTGTCACCCAGCTGACAGGGGGGTTGTCGCACGACAAGAGCGTGGCTACGCACCACATGTCACCGTCGTTCTTCAGAAGCCACAGTTTGACCTCGATTGACCTAGAAAATTCGCATAATAGGTATAGGCTGCATTTATTCACTATACAAATCACAGATCTGGCGATGAAGCCTCAGGTGGAGATTGAATCGAAGGGAGGGTCGTTGATGTATTGAAAAACCACATGTTCATTCTCTTCCTCATTCTCAGATTAGGCAACACATCGTCTGGATTGTGCAAATGTTCCATAGATTTTTGATCACAGGTGAGGTGAGAATTAGGGATTGTAACTGGATCATCCATGAATTTCTTTGAAATCGGACAGAAAAATTCTTTGGGTACAGTTTCATAATGGTGCAGATTATGCATTAATCGAGCTCACATTCTGTTTTGGCGGCTGCCATGTCTCTTGGCTCGGCTTCGTTTGGAATTTCAAAAACCTTGAAACATTTTTAAAGATTTTGAATGTCTGTTGAGGTGGTTAAGTTGCAGAAAAAATAATGGCTGGCTTGAAATAAAACATCCCAACATCCTGTTTGAGAAGATGAATTCCTCAAGAAATGAGTTGAGCATTGGCAAGGCATAATTGGGGAAGCATATGTTTATATCATTTGATTTCTCAAAGCACGCTCGCAGATGGAATACATTATAGGGGCATTGATCTAAGAGGGATTGAAGTGTCGACAACCAACCGTAGTATAATTCTTTTAAAAGGTGTGATACGTCATCGGGCACCGTAATGTATGACGCATGAACTGGGGGCGCAACGCTTGACGGCGGGGGGCAGCAACCCCTCTTAATCGGCGTGTGCATGTGCAGCTTCTCATTGGTTATCGGACAATGGCCATAGTCTAAGGGAGCTGTCGGGGTAGACAGATAATAGAATGAAAGAAGTTGACTTGTTAACGATGTTAACAGGTATCGTTGCGTAAATACTTCAACTATTTCGATAAAATTTACAAAGTCGTCAATAAAATCCAATATTGACTCCAACCAACGCGGTTGTGGAGAGGGCCAGGGGATAAATTCGCGATAGAACAGTTCCTTGCACAAACAATGATTCAGATAATTGTGGCATTCGCAGCTGAAATCGACCTCCAACCTGCAACGGGCACAACGGAGATGCATATTCCTTTGTGCCAGTGAGCATTTGAACAAATGATGGTTGGAAGCATAATTTCTGTTAACAATTGACTTGGCTTTTGTGTGACAGGATGCAATAACTTTGTCTCTGCTATACTGATGCATTACTTCCAGAGCCTACGGTAGCACCACGTTTTTAGGAAGAGAGGGTGCAACAAGCTCAGTAGGGTAACTCCCAGTACCAACCTCCGGAGATTTCTCCGTAAATGCTTCTTTCTAAATATCATCTTCCTTCAAAGGTATCGCATAAGCTATTGCTTCTCCCCCTACCTCGTCAGAAGGAAATTCATTCGCTGCTTTCACTGCTTGAGACCCATCCCACACAATTTCCACCGAACCACTTTGAATTTTAGGCTCTTTTGGAACCTTAGAAGCCACAGAGGTATCTACCTCCTTCCCTACTGGAATTTCAATAGCTACGAGATGCTCCATATGCTTCTTTAAATTACTAAACTGCTCCATGAATTCCATGAATTCAAGAGGTGAATGTAATGGCATATTGTGCGGCGAACTACGTTCAAAGGCCCGCATGATTATATCGTGTACCATGGCTTTGATACCACTGAAGCATAAAAACTATGGCTGAAGTATGAAAACTGATAGCTTGGAAACTTGAATGTAAAAATACACACAGGTATTTGTAAATAATAATTTATTAATATATATAAAATGTATAAGATGTTACAATGAGGCCCTGCTTTTATACCTCAGCAGGTGACCTTTTTCACCTAACTTAATGAATATTTAACCTAATTAATATTTAACTATTTAATATTTATATTTATTTATTTAATTACTTGTTATGAATTATATTCATAACATTCAATTGCTAGAGAGAATGCTGGAAAGTCATGATTAATGCAAACAGAGATAATCATGAAAGAGGGTAAGGATGGAAGGGACGCAGTAAATGTAGAAGTCAAAGCAAAAGTTGGAGCAAGAGTAGAAGAACATGTAAGGAACCAGTGACTACAAATTGAAAGTAACCAATAGAAGATTGAAGAGATAGTGGACAACAACAACAACCTGAAGCAGAGAGAAAGAAATAGTAGTAAGTGGCAAAGTATGGACCAGACCAAGAATATGTTGCACACAAAGATTGAAGAAATGTGGAAGTTAATGATGAAGCAGTCCATATGGAGGAAAATGATAGTAGCAGGGAGGATGATCAATCAGAACTTGAACTTGATTGACAAGGAGAGGAAGATAAAATAGAAGACAACAAAAGTACAACAAAAGCAAAGGTGCAAGGCATTTGGGCTGCTACAAACTAAAGTTTGGGACCCTGGAGGTTTTTTATCAACTTATGAAGACACATGATCAGGAGATCATGGAAATTTTCTACTTTGGGAGTCTGATGCAAGAGCATTCAACTCAAGGAAAATCATCGTATTTTAGTAGACATAGGGGGTCTTGTATTTTAAGGAAGTTGGGTTCCTATGATTTGAATTAATGTAATTATTTAGGCTTTTCAATGATTTTAATGAGAATAGGATTTAATTGGATATGGTGAGGCATATTTGGAAATTTTCTCGAATGTAGGAGAACATGAGGGATTTAAGATAATTGAGAGATGCGAGGATTTGAGAATTAATTGTAAAACTCATATTAGGAGTTAGTTCATGATTTTATGGATTAGAGAGGATCCTTAGGGATGAGGAAGAGATTTTAGGATTTTGTTGAGGAATCTATGGATCTAAACTAGGAATTGGTTTTAGAATCCCTTTGTATAAATGTAAGCTTAAAAGTCAAAGACAGAGGTTAGAAAGTTAGAGGCTAGATAGACAGGTGAGATAGGTTTGATTGTAAGCCTACGGGTAGAGATTGTACCCAGAGGCCATTGTAATCAGAAGATCAGGCCAGACAGACAGAGTCTTGATATGTAATCATTTTTATATGTTTATATATATATATATACAAGGATTGATTTGAACTTGTATAAATGTGTGTTTGAATATAAAATGATGAATTTGTGTTATCAGAGACTTACATGATATAAATGTATGCAGGCAAATTTCAGTGAATACACAAAAGAGGAGATGATAAAGAGGATGATGAAGGGCCATAGGACCCAATTGGAGAACCCAAGTAAGGCTATGGAATGATCGTGATACAAAAATCACAGAGTTAAGCTCAAGCAGAAGCAAATTGGGCAGTGGAAGAGAAAAAGGTCAAAACATTTGAAAAACCTGAAAACCACAGAAAAATGGAAGAACGGTGTAAAATATAAGTACAAAGAAATAGCGGAGAAGTGATGTCTTGGTGCACATTAACTGTTGGATCTGGAATATCAATGGTCAGGATTAATTGCATCGGTGAAATCCTTATGGATAGATCGGAATTGGGTCTTGGACAAGAGCAATGAGTGACTGTTCATTGATCATGGACCATTGTATTGAAACTAGATCAAGAGTCGCGATCTAATCACAAATCGGAGATCACAAGGTCAAGGGACAGCGACAATAGAAATAGTGATGTGTGATGGGGCCCATACTCTGATAGCGATAAACCGTCGATCGACGATCGGGCTTCGGAGATCGGAGTGCCGCAGCAGAAGCGAATGATAAGGGTGGACCCGATATCGTTATAGGCGCAGTTGTATATGTTTTGAAATCCAATATTGTGTTAATTGCATATCGAATGCGATAGAGGCCTGTGTAATATGACCACGGAGGAGCAATTAGCGATTACGATAAAGGAACATGCATCGATAACTGTGCAGAGGCCGTAATAAAGGCAAAGAAGGTGTGTTTTGTGTATGATTCCTTTGTAAATGAGTTATAATGAATTAAGCGCGGATATAAGGGTTCACATGTAAGTCCAACATTATTAAAGTGCAATGAGGGTTCATGTGGCTAAATTATGTATGACCAAAGCATAAAGAGGGGAAGGTTATATATATGTGTGTGTGTGGATGAAGGTTAATGAAGGGTGAATGAGTTCTGATAGGATGGATTATAATGGAAGGTTAAATAAAGTCATATGTGAAGGCTTGAGGGGTGATTAAGACCCGATAAGTGTATATGGACTAAGGGGTTAGCCTATGTTGGAATTAGTAAATCATTCCGCATAGGAATTGATTAATGGGCCTTAACCTTAAAATTGAAGATTTAACTCGACAAAGAGTTAAAATTCCTGGGGCAAATGTGCTTATGCATTTTACATGCATACTATGGGTAAGCAGGGGTAACCTTGCGTCATTATCTCTGTTGTGTATGCATTCCCTTTGAGAATGCATCCAACAAACTAACTGTATGTTTCTTTCCCAACTCCACACAAGTTAACCCCTTGGACAACGCAACCCATGCTGCATTTAAATTTCTGTCCTCTTCTTGCTTGATGTTGGGGCTTAAATGACACCTAGACTTGTCCTCCTTTTTTAGTTAGATTTACTTCTTAGTCATCCAATTAAAACAACTCATCCAACAAGGACCGTTATTTAAAATAGCCCACTCCTCAAGCAATCTCCCTCCTCAAGCAATATAAAATATGTGTCCCTTCTCTTAGCCTTTAATTAATTACGATTTATTTACAATGGAAAAAGATTATCCAAGGGATGTCACAAAATGTATGGGTCTTCCTTCACTCATGAAACCCATACTTGAATTTAAGGCTTGTAGCAACAATGCCATAAATCCATTAGGGATATATGCGGTGAAATAAATATATTGGCTTGGGTTTACATGCAAATCCTCCTCCTTAGACCTCTAAATTCGTGTCCATTTCTCTCAGCCATTCAATGTTTACACTTCCACATTATTTACATGAATTACAATTCATAGAAATATTTACATGAGGGATAAAAAAAGGGTTGTCACACCAACCCCCTCTTCAACATGATTTTAAAGTTACTTCTAAACTCATTAAGGCATTATACTCATCAAGAGGTTTCCAATAATTATATTCTTAATTTTGAGCTCAACATAAAATCTGCCCCTTTAAAGTATCCTAAGGGTTTTCTTTCTCTCACCACATCATCATACATTCAAGGGACACTTCAACATCATATTGTGACATGTTACCTTTCATAGGAAGGGCCCCTAAGTTCACAAATATCAAGCCATTTTTATCTTCATCGCCCTATCACATCTTAGGAAATAATCCTCCAACTTTTGTACCACACCTCAATCTAACTTCTCATCATCCCATAAACATTTAAACCATTTGATAAACTACATCTTAGCGAATGTTCTCTCATTCATTGTATCACATGCCCATGATCTTTTTCTACACCCAAAACATTTTTATTTTGTGTCGTATCACATTACATAAATATTTTGGTCTTGCGACAAGTATTCACACCCTTTGAAAATTTCAAACATTGTGACATGTTATGCGAAGATTTTCTTTCTATGGTACATCATTTCGCACAAAATTACCTTTTTTCTGTGGTGATCATTCTTTCTTGGAGAGCCAAAATTATTATTGCTCAGTTAAGGACTAATTCTCATAAACTTCGTTGTGAAATAGGGCGTTGGAAAAGGCCAAAAGAAGAATGGGAGGAAAGAGTATGTATTTTTTGTTCTTCTGGAAAAGTGGAAACAAAAAAGCAGTTCATTTTAGAATGTGAGGCCTTCAAAGACAACAGGGAAAGTTATCCATATATTATGGCAACTATCTCTTAGGATAATCTATTTAGCAAGGGGTTTATCGAGAAGTTGGGAGTGCTTATTGTGAAGCTTCACACGAAAAGGGTTGAATACATCAAGCAGATGAAGAAGCAATCTGTCCCATAAGTTATTTTTAGCCTCGTGGATGTTAAAATAATTTTCTTTCTTTCTTTTCTCTTCCTCATCTTTACCCACCTCCCCTTTCGTTGTCTTCCCTCTTCATTGCATCATCAAAGGTTTTCAATCACGTGACATATCATGTTGAACAATTTTGTGGTGCGATACATAATGCCCTGAAAATTTTTGTCCACCATTAGAACTCAACCATTCCTGCCTTTTTCTTTTTCCATGGGTACCACCATGTCACATCTTAGATAATATTTGATGGTGTGATATATTTTTAGGGGAAATTTATTTTTGATGTGATACACTATCCTTTGTCAATGGAAATATTTATTTTTCATCATGATGAACCCTTCAATATCATTGGATTTTATTTATTTTGGATACAATGAGCCCTCCTTTATAACCAAAATTAATTATTTGAGGCATTGCATGTCATATATTTATTACCAAAAATAATATTTATTTATCGTGTGATGCATCATGAAGATTAATTATCTTTAGGTGCGACATATCACAACATTTATTTTTCTTTGGTGTGATTAATTTATTCCTCATCACACTAAATAAAAAAACTTTAACTTCTGCAATTGCATTTCCCACATCACTTATCACGTCATGAACAATCTTTGTGGTGTAATACATCACACTCCTAATTTTAAATCCTTGTTTGGACAACATAACACATCTCCAATAACATATTATGCTAAACATTTTTGTGGTATGATACACCGTGACCTCAAAAATGTTCCTAGTCATGATAAGTGAGTCCACTCCCATTTTCTCATCATCTCCACCTTATTGCATACAAAAGAGTTTTGTGCAATGCAAGTTGTTTACATGAAACTTATTTTCATGTGACATACCCAATTTTTCCAAGGAACGAAATTTTCCAAACCTTTTTCCACTAGTAGTTTTGCCACGGCTTTGGGAGTAAATTTTATAAGTCTCAGGCTAAGGATTCCAATATCCTAGGTTTACTTAGTATTTATCCTTTAGTGACAAGGTTACATTCGTGTATCTTATTCAATTTTGCTTTGAAACATGAGGGATTCTAAACCCTTAAACAAATGCCTTCTTTCCATAGCAATTAGAGAAAAATTATACCAACAATTAACTCATAACATTTAGGACTTCAAGCATAATCAAATCAAGCATTTAATCTAAATAAAGAATTTTCTATGTAAATAAAAAAAAACATCAATAAGTGTTCAATGTAAATGCATGTACATCAATAGAAAAATATTAGTTGTTCTTCTTAAATTCACACATTTTATAAAGTTGGATTTAGCCTTCTACTTGCAAGCCACACTAAAATTCATGCTTTACTATTAAGATGAAACACACTCTTCTCTAGTTACCCATCTAATCAATTAAAAATCAGTTCAACTCAAATTCTCTATGGAGGCACTCTATTAATTCATATGGTGCTAGAAGAGATCTATTATGACTATGTAATTCAACCCCATTTTGAATCGTACCAGAGATGCAATAGTCCATCAGACCTTTTTATTCGATCTTATAATCCTAAGCTCAATACTATCGTACATGACACCAAGTACAATAAAATGGATAGCATGATGTCTATCTCTTGACACATTAGAAATACATAATACCCACACTATGAACTCACTCGTATCATTTTATAAAGAGAATGCAAGTGTAGTGCATTAATGTAATTAAGACAACAATGATTCCCAATTATAGAAATAAATTCAAATATGCAAAGAAGGCCCCAAATTCATAACTTCCTAACCATTCCATGGATGACATATCTCATACATGTTAAGCATAAATTCATGTATTAACTTGTATGCACATAAAATTTCATTGCATATGGAATAACTTATTTGAATGACAATTGTCTAGCAAAATGACTAAGGGTGAGATATTTTCCACCTAATCGTAGGCACGATTGAACCTTGTCTTTTTGTAACTGGCCACCCACTAGTTAGATCATGATACCTCAAGGGTGGATTTAGGAAACTTTTAATAATTATTGAAAATGGAAAACTCTTTAAGGGTAAACTCACACAAGGAAGATCCTCTTTGGGTCTCAGGACCATCAAGACTTTAGGTGACCCTTTTGCTAGCTTGACATTACATGAAAGTGGGCTCCTCTTTGTTGCTTCATAGTTCATCTGAGAACTCCTTCTTCAATGTTTCCCGTGCACCCAAACTAGGTTTTCTCACAAATCCCCAAGTTCATGATTTGACTCACTCCTACTCCCTCTTCATGCAAAACCCATTGAATTTTGTGCATGTGTGCATCCCCTACTCATGTACATGAGCTTCCATTACTACTCTTGGAAACATACATTTGGTCTCTTCCCTCCATCCAATCAACCCCCATCTCTCATGCCATTCACCCCCTTTAATGGTGAGCACATTTTCCAAGGATTTGGGAGAAACTTCTATAACGTGATTTGACCATCCATTCCATAAATCCCTCCTCATAGTACTCAACCTAGTCCTCTCATAATCATGGAAGGTGGTCCTCATACCCAATGCATTCAATAATTGGCTTGTCAATCCAACAGAGGAAATGGAGGATTATTCCCAAAATTAATTTGGTATCACAAAATGATTTGACAAAGGTGGATAGGGATTTTTAGGTATATTAAACCCCTTCTCCCCCCCCACTATTCTTCATTCGTGGTATCAAAGTCCCTATAGGCACTTGTGTGTTGGTCAACTATTGTCATTTCCTTATTAGTTGAAGGATATAATATTTACAAAATTTTCATGTCTAGATCATCATGGCATCATAATTATATATCCATGTCAAAATTAAAATAATAATCAACTTTATTAATTATGCTTTTATTCATAGGATAAAAATAACTCACTATATGTAGAATAATCAGTGACAAGGTACTCTTTCAAGGAACCCATTGTGTGAAGGTAATCAGTTTGAAACCTCATGGGTACAAAAAATCTATCCATGTTACATATTGGTGTAGCTTAGGCCAGGTACAATCCTCGAGTGATTTTTATGGCCTAGATGGCCCTAGGTCATGGTTTCTTGGCCAAATCCTAATCCCGGAAGTCACAAACAAACTAGAAAAAAAGAGAGGGATCAACATGGGAATGTTACAACTTCACTCCACTACCCACCTCTCTTCCCAAGAACAACATAGTCCTTGGTGTTCTCTTCATATCAATAACATTTGTAGTGTCTTCAGCTTTAAGCTACCCAATTAATTTCCATTTTCTTCACTATTTGGGCCACCTATAGACTTCTAGCATTCCAACATATGCCTACAACAATTATCAAGTAACATGCATATTAGAAGCTCTTCTATGCATAAACACACCATTGAGATTCATGAATCAAGATAGAGTGTATAGATAGAATGTATATTTTAACATAATACTCATATGTGTGATCATAGATCCACATCTATATGGTCACCTTGAATAGAACTCAACTCATTATTTATTAGGCATACCCAATGCACATAAGATCCCATCTACCATGTTATTTATTAAAGCTTCCTCTTCCTTATAGTCACTCACACTCTAGGCTCATGCATCCCATTTTCTATTACACAATCCATCAAGTGATCCATCACTTGCTAATGTTTCCTCACAATGTAAGAGTATGGAGACTTACATGGTCTTACAACTAATGAATCCACTATCCTATTCCAACATAGTTTAGCTCATGACAATGTTGATCATAGAAAACCATAGGGCTCCCATGTCCTAACAATAGATTCCTCTGCATGCTTTCCAACCCAACAACCATTATCTGTCATTCGTGGATAGATCCACCATCTCATCTCTATCATGTAAATATAATTACCACGATATATCATTATAGAAATTTCAACCAAAATATTTTAAACTCGTATCTAACATATTGTCACTTTCCACTTACAAATTTGTTTCATATAGGAAATCAACTTTCCCCTCATACCATTTGGCTCTCACAATAGTTGGTAGCATCCAGTCTTCGTTATGGACTTAAACTTATTACCATATCCAAAACCATTCTACATGTAACTTGAACTTCCAATCAAACAAACAAATGTGAGTATTCCTTTATATAATTTTATCACTACAACATTTTTGCAACTTACTCAAACCTCAAAATTTCCACACATTGTCAATTATGTCACCCACCACTATCAGTCGTAGCAATAAGAATGAAACACTCATTAATTTCATGTGCATTACCCACACACTCATTACTACACAATGCAATCAAATGTTCATGCTAGTCACTAAGGTGTCAATACTCATGATGACATCACACATTGCATTCATGCATTGATTTTCAACATACTTCTCAATCATGCATTCCCTCAATGCATCTACAAAAGTTGCATCATGAGTGTGCTACTCATCTACTCATTGTTAGTTGTGACATATCAGTTTGTGATCAATTCATGATTGTATTACCAAGACTTTACCAATCTTTGCATGTTAGCAACTTCCTACCTTGATCATAGTCTGCACGGGTATGAATGACAAATCATGATTTTATTTCTAAGAGGCAAAATACACTTGAGGAATTATTATCTAATTCCTTTCATATTACCTACTATTTTGGACTGTCCAATTTAGTACATGCAAAATTGTTTCCATTATTCTTAATGTCATCTATTTAGCTAATATTTCCTTGGAGCTCACATGATCCCTTTGTTAGCCCTTTCAACAAGCATTGCCTTGTCTTTTTCCTTCACACAAGGTTGTCCACCATTAGTAACTACATTATCAACATCTCCAATCATCTCTTCACACACAATCACAACCACAATCATATGAGCTATTATGCCAATGATAATGTATGTGCTACACCACCTTTAAATAAAAAAAACGTTACCAAATATGCACTAGCATATCTGTAAACACTCTACCACATCATTTCTTAAATGTATTTATTAGCATAAAATGCATCTTAGTTGTTCACTTTCTTATAATTCACTAGCATTCTCGTGCCTAAAATATTTTCAGAAACTAGCTTTCTCTTTTTAGATAATATGATAAAAGAGGAATTCGATGGATTTCATTCTTTCAGCTCATCTGTACAACCTAGCTGATCTATTCCATGATCTCTCATTTTCTCTTAAGTAGTATAGCCAACTCCACGTTGAAGTTCTTCACCTAGAGCTACCCTCGTTGATGCAATCTGCATTCAACGTAGCAAGTGTAGTTTCACAAGTTCATTTAACATTTTAGTCTATCAAGCATATGCATTGATATTTTACAATGGGACCACCCATTCCTATTATCTTAACAAGAGTAATCTAGGGTAACCCTCCCCCTTTCACTTTTGTGCACAAATCGTTTCAACCAATGTTGCAAAGATGAAATGAATTTATACTTGATAACATTCAAAGACACACTTGGTTTTCATCTACATATTTTCATTTCTTCCTCATTTTTTTCATAACCTTTTTCTTCTAATAGAGCCTTCTTAGGGTCTTCCCACCTGCGACTTCTTTAGTATGAAAATTCCTTGTTGAAAATTTTTCAATCCATTAAGGTTACAACATTTAACTCTTAATTTCCCAACACTTACTTTGTTGGTATTCAAATTCATTTTCCCATGTAGTTTTCTGAGAAAGGTCACAACAACGACTACAATTTCAGAAAAAATATCTCAAATGACAAGTCTCATGGCTTCTTATCAATAATCTAGATCATTTCTGTGCATTTCTTACACCTTATAAAGATACATCAATCCCATGTCTCAATAGGGGACTTTTCAACATTGGCATCCAAGGACTACACTAGCAAGTCTATAATGTCTTTTTTTAACAAATTGACAACAATTCTTATAGCCTCAACATATGCTTCAAAACCATTTTATCTTTTGAAAGCTTTGCCATTATTCTAATGGCAAGTATTGTAGGCATACTATTAAGTAACCCATCATATACCACGTCATATGTAACACTTATGCTCACTTATTGCATGAGCGCTTCATACTATGTATTTCTGAGGAGTGGCTTAAAACCCATTCAAAGTACCATTCAAGATAAGGTAATGATAGTACTGCCTCCAAATACAAAATTATCTATTTTTTTCTCCACAAAAGTCGCATGCAAGAACTCACATTAAGAGGCCTACATTCACACCATGCATCAATTCACTTTGAATTCTACCTTCAACATGTATGTATGTGTAACATCCCTAGTGAAAATTCCTTGTAATAAAAGTTAATAAAGGCAAAATAATAACCATGGTTGATGGGACACTTATTCCAAGCTGAATGTTGGGAAAAAGCATAGTGATGGGGATCACTTGTGATTTATTAATGGATAAGTAAATTGGAAAATGAAACGACAAAGGATTTGGAAAGGCAAAATGGTATTTTTGGCACACTTATTTATGAAAATAATGGAAATTAGGAGAAAAGGGAGGTGAAAGGTCACAGATTGCATGTGATGAGGAAAATGAATGGAAATAATGGAAAATGAAGAAATTATAGGCCTCATAATAAAAAGGATTCCGAGGATTAGTACACAAACTTTTTTTAGTTCAGTTTTGGAGCTCCTCTCTATTCTCTCTCACACATACTCTTGGACACTTAGAGTTTTCTTGGAGCGCTCTTGGAGAGTGTGGCATACTTGGAGTTTTGGAGCAAGAAGGAAAAGGAAGAGTAGGAAAGCGTAAGAGGACATCGAGATAAACAATTACAATAGGTGTTGCTTGCAGGTACTAAGTTGCATGTATGTTTTCCTCACTAGTTTTGGCATGCATGGCATATGCATGTGTATATTGGTCATGATCTGTCTCTGGCATGGAGGATTGCCTAGATTGACAGTGGATTTTCCTAGCCTTGCAATTTTTGTATAGCCATGGTGTTGTGGGTTTATTTATTTGTTTTCTGGTTGGTTCTCATGTTTCCTTTAGTTTGGGTTGAGTTACTAATTCCTGGAAGCCCTGGTTGGACAAACGATCTGGAAGACTTGTAACACCTTGGGTTGAGTTACTAGTCCTGGAAGCCTTGGTTGAACAAACACTCTAGAAGCCTTTGGTGGGTCGAGTTACTAGTCTTGGAAGCCTTGGTTAGACAAATTCTCTAGAATCCCGAAGTAAGATGTCGGTTGAGTTACTAGTCCTGGAATCCTTGGTTGGAAAAAACTCTCTGGAACCCTCGAAGGCTTAGGTAGATACCAATTTGATGATGGTTTTTTGATTTCCAATTGTGAGGTGGAATCACTATTTTATGGGTTAAGGTGGTTGGCCTCTGGAAGCCCTAGATTGTTTTGGATTGATGTGTTTTATAAGATCCCACATTCATGCTTGGAATATGGCACGAAGGTGACTAGCTGGAGAGAGATTTGGCTCAACCATGTCTAAGGTTGGGTGGTTTGCAGAATTCCCACAACTGGTTGGCCTTTGCATCATTAATATGAGGTTATTTGTCCTCTTTATTTCATGAGTATTGTACTAGTTTATATGTGGATTATATGGTTGTTGTTTCCTTGGTATTTCTATTGTTATTATGTTGGTTATGAACATGTATCATGACATTAGCTATGTATGGATCTCATCATGGTTTCACTTGTAAATGAATGAATGATATATTTATGGCTTAATGGATGAAACTGTAGCTAATGTGTTGAGGCATCAATGCTTCTTAGTGATTCTCATATGAGTATGAGACCCCTATGGTTATATATGTTGTTTACAACTATAGATTACATATATGTGATATGTTTGGCGAAATTCCTGTCATGGCTAGTAGCGGTCCATTCAAGGGATTTTTTAAGTAATTGCATTTGTATCATCATTCCATTGTTATCTTTCTGTTCTGAAGGTATCATTGAATTCTGGGCAGTGACCTGGGCTTTAGGCCTCAAAAAGTGGTTCAGATCCTGGGGACATTGGCCTAGTACTGGGTAGAAAATTCCTTGGACACTGGCATACCATGCTGTGGGAGTTTCCAGAGCCCTCTAAACGCATGCATGCCCATACCAAGGGAGCGTCTCATAGTGTAATGGTTTGAAAACTCAGTGGGACCTAGGGGCTGGTTACTTGAGAGGTTGGGATGGTTCCTGTGAATCTTGTTGCTGAGGTGGAAGGTCTTTATTGTGTTTTTCTGTTAGTTCCACTTCCTTAATGTGACTTAGGAGGTTGAATCATGTCATAGTAACTTCTCGTCACATGTTTACCCTAGATGTGGGAGTGTTACAATATATATATATATATATATATATATATATATATATATATATATATATATATATAGATATATATATATATATACATACATACATACATACATACATACATACATGCATGCATACATACATACATACATACATACATACATACATACATACACACACACACACACACACACACACACACACACACACACACACACACACACACACACACACACATATATATATATATATATATATCTTGCATATATACATGTGAATCACTTGGACATGTTCCTTGTTACCTATGCACTTTTATTCAAGCTTAAGGTCTGTTTATTCTATGACAATTCATACTCATTTACTCAACAAACTTCAAATACATAAACATCAATATATATTTTTCCTTTCAATATATCACTCTTGCACACTTGGCCTATGGGAATTTCATGCCATGTAACATGACTTCCAAGTTGAGTTAAATTAGGTAAAAAATACTTTTCTTTCTCCACAACCCACTCAATGATGCATCCATGTTCGAAGACATGCATTCAAATCAATATATGTTCCTTTCTAGGAATATCAATTCACAAGTCGACTCAATATTGATATAAGCTTAGGGAGTCACTCATGTACATATGCATTTTAACCCTTTTCCAATTGATACTTTAAATTTTGTTAGCAATATGATATTTTATCCTAGATGGCTATTTCACACCATTTAGACTCCTTCCCAAGGATCATTTGTTGGAGATGTAACTAGTTTTGGTCTTCATAATTGATATTGCACTCATTTCAATATGTATCTTATGTAACACACAAAAGAAGAAAAGGTAAAAAGTTATTATTTTAAAGCATGGATTTCATGGTATTCATTGATGATCTTCTAGGTAAAAGCATGTTATTTGTGCTTCTAGGGTTTTTTAGGTCATAGGATTTTTGTCATGAGTCAAGAGAGTCAACATCATGTTTATAAGACCCTTTTGGGCAGGATGTACCTTGTAAAATAATTTATTTTGAGTCTAGAAAGCCCTAGAAGCCTCCTAGTCCAAGTTTTCCTTGACAAAGACAAGTTGACCAAAAGAGGGGTATTCGAACCACACAAAAAGGTATAAATAGAAGCAACTTGAACTCATTCACTCACCACTTTAATCTTCAATCAAGGAAGTTTGATCTAAAGTGCGAAGTTGAGGAAGAAGGATAAGAAAGGCAAGGAAGAAGAGAGAAACAACTGGAAGAGAAGAAATTAAAGTTTTTCCCTAGTTTTCTCTCACACATGTGAATTTGTTGAGTTGTTTCATGGGCCGATATTTCTGAAGCAGTGAAGTTGCAGGTCTGAAATTATAAATCTGAAGCAGCTCTGGAAGGGTTTGTCTTTGGTTGACTTGGTGTGACTTTGACCTAGTTGGAAAGTCATCTTGAAGGGCTGACTTGGTGCTAGGAGGAGGTTGTGATATAGGATTTTGGGTCTCGTTGGTCTCATTTGAAGTAGATTCTATAAGAAGAGAAGATATTTTTTGGGCTTTCCCCTTCGAAGGGGTTTTCCCTAGCTTGGAGCCTAATATTTGTGTCCATTGTATTTACTATTTTTGATCTTGATATTTGTTTGATTAAAATATCTAATAGTGAAACACAAGAAGATAATTAAAGTTAATAGGAAAGTATTAAGCAATAAGGAAAATCTGAATTAATAATTGCCACATTACATTTTTCAACATGGTATCATAGCAAAGGTGAACAAAAGGAGGCAATTGAAAAGATCATCTTATGGAGGCAAAGGAGGGTTTGTTTGAAGAATTAGGGTTCATACAACTACAAGGGAGGCTGAAATTGTAGGTATGAATTCCAGGGGATCGAGTTGTTGTATCAAGTTGATAGAAGAGCATACATTTATTTTGACCTCATTAATCTTTGTGGGGTTTTCCTTACTCAATTAAGGAACAATTTTCTTGTACTAGATCTAGGGTGTCTGCAGAAGTTACAAGATCGAAGGTGAAAATCTAAGTTGCAGGGTTGAAACTAAGGATCAATGGTGTAATTGATATCTAACCTATTAGAAAGGAATATTTCTAAGACATCATTGAAGTCCCTTTGAAGATCTTGAAAGCCTCAAGATAATTGGAGACATCATTAGAGAAGGGAAGATTCCTGATTGAAAAGTAAGTATCATATTATTTCTCTATTTTTGAATATAAAGGTCTCATGGGTTCTTTATGCAAGGAAATCAATACGTTTGTTGGCTCAAAAAATTACCTAGCATGGAAGAAAAGAATAGAACTGACACTTACAAAACATGAAGTAGTGGAATATGTCCTCAGTGAAGTTACTGAACCTAGCAAAGAAAAAACTCAAGTACTAATAAAATACAAGAAAGGTGAAGTAAGGGCACAAAGGATCATTGTTGAATCTAGTAAGGATCATTTGATTCCCTTTGTTTCTAATTTGAAAAATTCTAAGGCTATGGTATTTATACTCTATAAGTACATTAGGACAAAACATGTCTATGAGGAATAAGCTATATAAAATGAAGAATTCAAAGGATGAGGACATGGCCTCCTTTCTAATGAAGATCTCTCAAATAAGATATCAGTTGTAGGGGGTTGAGGCGAAAATTTAGATTCTAAAATGACCATATTCATACTGAATGCTTTGCCACCATAATGGAGGAGTTTTGCAACGAGAATCTACTCTAAGAAATATTCAACTCCTTTTGATGAGTTGTGGGCTCAATGCATCCTGGAAGAGACTAGGATCAAGGAAAAGGATGATATTAAATCTAATGAGCAGTCTCAAGACCTAATTACAAGAACCAAGAAGTTGAGGAAGGAAAATTTTGGGAAGTCCAATAATAAGAAAGACATGTCCAAGGTGCAATGCTTTGGATGCAAGAATTTGGACAGTTTAAGAGGGACTATCCATACAAGCAGAACAATAAAAGAAAGAAAAGAAGTGAAGCTCAAACAACTGAGGAGATGGGAGAACCTGAGAAGAAGCCGAAGAAAGAAGATGTCAAATATATTTACTATTGAAGAAGGCATCCTTCCTGTTAGGTTATTTAGGAATATGGTCTTTCCTTTAGAATATCATGCATTGTTGTTTGCTCTAGGAGAATATTGGTTTTGTTAATACATAACATCATAGATAGAAGCATGTGATAGTAGAATTTTTAGAGTCTACTTGATTGAGTTTCTTTGAAACAATCATCTAGTATTTCAATATTGAGATGGTTGGAACATTTTTCATATTAATGTTTATTCAGGCTTTCTAACATAATGCTGGAGGTATTCATTTTGTGAAGATGGATCATTATGATCTTGGAAGAACCATCATCTTTAGAAGGTTCTTGGAAAAATAATTTTCACAAGGATTAGTATACATTACATATAGTATGGAAGAAATAATCTTAAGGGATGAAGGAATGCAATTGGTTAAGTAGCAGACACATTATAAGACATATAACTAGATGATGGAATAAGACCATAATAATGCATATTGAAAGTAACTCTCGGATAAGATTCATATGTACAAAATATTGGAATATGCTTAATATGATTATGTGGTGTCTAGAGGAAAAATTGACTTACTCGAGAATGGATAAAGAATTAAGCCTTTCTCTAGATTACGCAGAATAATGATTGACATCCAATATAGTCTCCAAAAGAAAAATTGTAACTTGGTAATCAAGTTCAATCCTTGGGCACTCTAATGCATGAAGGAAGGTTTGTGTGGAGATGGACCATAAGGATGTTGATGCTGTGCTAAGAAGGACATCATGATGAGGTAAATATAATATTTTATTATTATTGGCTATCTGGTTAACATATTGTTTTGCTACCTGGAAGGATGTTGTAGGAATCCATGATGACAATTGTGGCAAGTTCAACTATATGGATTAAAGATATGGTCCCAGGAATTATGAAGACAAGATGTTTCCATATTTGGATTAATAGGTAGCAATGCGAGAAGATAAATTGAAGGTCAAGTTCGTATAAAAATTAGGAGATCACTTTCATGAGGAGGCTATGATCAACTTGAATATTTGAAAGGTTCAATATAATGCCTTTATTATTGATGACGATATGAAAGTGATGTGCAAGATTGATGACCTATATCATGTCACAAGATTAAATAAAGAAGATGGATCCATGATACCTTGAAAGAAGTAAGTTCGATATAATGAGATGCAAAGGAAAGAGGGAGCCATTCAACTATAAAGGACAAGTAGTTGATTCTCTTATGAAGGCAATCTAGAAGGCTTGTGTTATCAACTTCCTGAATAGAAAGGAAGTCTGAAATATTCTCTATATTTAAGAGGGATTAAAGGAGTCTCCTTGAATAGAAGTAAGGATCTATTCCCGGGTCAAGAGGGAATATGGATATACTCTTTAGGTGAGATGGAGTGATGTTGGACATCATATGTGCATTATATTCTTCATGTGTTAAGCACTTGACCAAGACTAACAACTGTAACTCTAAGTGAAGGCCTTGGAGAGAAGATGGTGGAGGATTGGGTAAGCATCTGAGACTGGTACTCCTTGAGGATTAGGAATCCAAGATAGGGAAGTGGAATCATGAACCAACACTCTTTGAGGATTCGACATGATATCCAAGACAAGAGTGGTTGAAGAGGACTAATATTCTTTGAGGATTGGGAATCCAAGAAAGGAATATTCCTAAAAGGACATACTTTGTGAACATTTGGATGGGGTATGTGACTTGAGAGGTAGTGTGGTATCCACATAATGCCTGCCAACATTGTGCTCTGAAATTATGGAGAGATAGATATTTTTAGTCAAGGCCTTGCTATGATGACAATAATGGTTATGATAATTTGACAATGACGCTTAAAGATGACTTACCAATCTAAATCTTTTATGAGAACTATTTAGTTTGAGAATCATGTTGTATTAGTGGTACACGTATGAAAACCTACCTAGTTAAAAGGGAGAGTTGGAAATATAATTAGTTTCAGTATTAAGAATTGATATTGTACTCATTTCAATATGCATCTTATCTAACAAACATAAGAAGAAAAGAAAACGAGTTATTATTTTAAAGCATGGGTTTCATGCTCTTCATTGATGGTCTTCTAGGTAAAAGAATGTTCTCCATGCTTCTACAGTTTTTTAGGTAATAATATTTATTGTAATGAGTAAAGAAAGTCATCATCATGTTTATAGTACCCTTCCGAGTAATATGTACCTTATAAAAGAATTTATTTTGAGTCTAGAAAGTCCTAGAAGCCTCCTAGTCCAAGTCGGCCCTCACAGAGTAATGTCGGCCCAAACAGGGGTATTCAACCGACATAAGAAGGTATAAATAGAAGCAGTTTGACCTCATTCACTCACCAATTTAATTTGCAACCAGGGAAGTTTAATATAAAGTGGGAAGCTAAGGAATAAGGACAAAAAAGGCAAGGAAGAAGAGATCAATAGCTGAAAGAGACGAAGCTCAATGTTTTTCCCTAGTTTTCTCTCACATGTGTGAAGTTGTTGAGTTCTTGCAGGGGTTGAAGTTGTAGGGGATAGGATTTATAAATCAGTGAAGCCGCAAGTCCAAAATAATATAGTTGGGTGTCGAAATTTTGAATCTGAAGCATTTCTGGATGGGTTTGTCTCTGGTTGACTTGGTGTAACTTTGACCTAGTTGGAAAGTCACCTTAAAGGGTTGAATTGATGTTGGGAGGAGGTTGTGATCTAAGTTTTTGGGTCTTGTTAGTATCATTTGAAGCAAATGCTATGAGAAGAGGTGTTTTTTTTTCAGGGTTTTCCCCTAGGCGAGGTTGTTCCCTACCTTCAAGCATAATACTTGTGTCCATTGTCTTACTATTTTTGATCTTGATATTTGTTTGATGAAAATATCTAATAATGAAACACAATAAGAAAATGAAAGTTCACAAGAAAGTATTAAGGAATAAGTAAAATTTGAATTAATAGCTTCCACATTGCATTTTCCAACATCATCTAGTTCAATGTTGGTGAAGAGTAGTTTAACATTCAAGGACAACCATCATAAGGAAATGTATGATACTTTCAAGCACGTGATTTAAAGTTTCATATAAAAAAAGGATAATCCTCATCCCTTGGTACGACCCTTATCCATATAAGGGTCTCGTCTATAAAAAAATAGTCATCCAAGCCTAGCAATTAATGAAGCACCACGATTAATCATGTTAGGACTTCTAAAAGGTACGTATAATGTTGGGTGTGTGTTATATTATTTCCACGACTAGCCCCATGCACGAGGGGGTCACAGGGGGGCGATAGTCCCCCTGTTCATTGCGCCGAGCATAACAGGGGGGGCAACATCCCCCCTATTGGGGGGCAATAGCCCCCCTGTTCGTTGCACCGAGCACAACAGGGGGGGCGACATCCCCCCCCTGTCGGGGGGCGATAACCCCCCTCTAGAAGGTCAGGGGCAGCGACCTGGGGAAATTATTTTTGGACCCTATATTAGGTGGGCGGACCTACCTATGATTTTGAGCATGGTTTTCGCACATGGTCTTGGGCATGATGGTTTTTTGCCTATGATATTTTGTAGGTCCGATTAAGGGGACTATGATTATGTTCTAATCTAGGGTTAATGGATTGGGGTTTATGGACGCTTCGACATGTATATATATGATTTGTAACATTGAAAGGATTATAATAAAAAATCAATTTAGTAGTCCCGATTTTTGGATCCAAGGGAAAATCTATGTGTATATATGTTTTATGTTTTAAGCTCTCGCCATTGTTTATTTTATGTTTTTAGAATTCATATGCAGGTAATTTCTATACGGGGTTAAAACCTACATTTGGTATAATATGTATTTTGGCTTCAACGGGACGTCTTTGTTCCTGAGGGGTTTCCTCTGGCCTATGGTAGACCCTGTTCAATGGGAGATCTGTGAGATCGATTCTTATGGTGAAATAATATGGCGAGAAATGGAAAGATAATGATCAAGAAATTTAATGGTTTGAGTTTTGAGTTGTGGAAACTCAAGATGGAGGATCTATTGGTGGATAAAGATCAGCGGATTGTGGTAGATCCAAGTACTAAACCAACGACAATGTCAGCTGAAGACTGGGCGAAGTTGGATCGGAAGGCAAAGAGCACAATACGATTGTGTATCTTAGATTCAATATTGTTGAATGTATTAGGGGAAGCTTCGATGAAGGCTTTGTGGGACAAGCTAAGGATTTTGTACGAATCTAAGTCTTTGGTGAATAAACTATTCCTATGGAAAAATCTATATAACTTGAGGATGAAGGACGAAGACTTGGTGACAAAGCATCTAAATTCCTTTAATACCATGGTAAGCTAGTTGTTATATGTTGATATACAAATTTCAGATGAAGATAAGTGCATTAGTTTGTTGTGTTCTCTACCAGATTCATGGTATAGTCTGGTTGTTGCAATAGGTAGCAATGTGACTGCATTGCAGTTTGATGAAATAGTCTCATCCTTGCTGTCAGAGGAGATGAGACAGAAAAATATGAAGGGCCAAAATGGTGATGCCTTGTCTATACGAGGACAATCCTAGAATAGAAACAAAAATAAATCCTCGAGTGGGAGATCTAAATCTAGAGGGAGATCTAAATCTCTAGGAAAGCCTGTAAAGTTGTTCTAGTGTTGAAGCCTCAAAAATCATTGCTTACAACATAGGGGAAAACCACCCGATCTGGCCCTTGGTTGGCAGTTCCTTTTCCGTTTGGTGTGGTGGCTCCGACTGGGGATAATGGGACCATTTTCCCAATCTAATTTATGATAGTGTTGCTGGGGTGATATATGATATTTGGAGTAATGTTTAAGCTAAAAGTAATATGTAGGTTTTAACCCTGTACAGAAATTACCTGCATACGAATTCTAAAACACATAAAGTAAACAATGTGAGAGCATAACACATAAAACACATATACACAGAGATTTCCCCTGGATCCCAAAACTAGGACTACCAGCTTGATTTTTCATTATGTTCCTTTCAATGTTATAATACATATTTATACATGCCGAAGCATCCAATACCGTGGACCGAAAACCATCGCATCCAATACCATGGACTGAAAACCATCACGTCCAATACCATGGACCGAAAACCATCGCGTCCAAAAACATGTGCGATAATCATGCACAAAACCATAGGTGGGTCCGCCCAACCTAACATAGGGTCCAAAACCAAAATTTGCGGGGGCGCTACCTTGGACCCCATAAAGTGGGGTTACGGGTACACCTCAAACCCCTTGTGACCCCCCCCCGCTACACAATTGACACAACGAAGGGTGGCTCTGCCCCCCATCTAATCCCCTAGTTAACTACGTGGGATAGTCGTGGAAAGAATATAACACAACCCAACATTCTCCCACTTGTTGTTTTCTTTCCACAGGGGGCCATAAGAGAGCTTAGTCATTTTTCCAGCCCTGAAATGCCCATTGTCTCTCTACACCAAGAGAACTTCTTAGAGCTCACAGATTTTGTCAATGCATCTGCAGTATTCTTCAAAGTGTCCACCTTTACCAGCAACACCTTTTTGTCTTCTATCATATCCCTCACAAAGTGATACTGAACATCAATGTGCTTTGTCTTTGAATGCTATGCGAGGTTCTTTGCCAAGAAAATTGCACTTTGGCTATCACAGTCTATCCTTATAGCTCCCTGTACTAACCCCATACTTGAACATGATCTCTGCAACCAAACTACTTCCTTGCTTGCATGAGTGGCTGGCATGTATTCTGCCTCTGTAGTTGATAGTGCCACTATAGATTGTTTCTTACTCATCCAAATGACTACACGTCCAAATAGGTTAAACACATACCCACTTGTAGATCTTCTCTGATCCAGATCTCTAGCCTAATCTGCATCAACAAAGCCACGAATATCCAACATTCTGCGCAATCCCGATCTTCCTTGGGAGCAAAAACCATAATCACTAGTGCCATGCAAATACCTGAAAACCCGCTTCACTGTTGTCCAATTCTCCTTCCCTGGTTTTGACATAAACCTGCTCAATACTACCACTGCATGTGCAATGTATGGTATAGTACAGACCATTGCATACATCAGGCTACCGACTGCACTTGCATATGGAACACGGGACATGTCCTCTTCCTCTTCTTGTGTCTTGGGACACTATTCAACAGATAAACTCACACCTATAGGAATAGGAACCTTCACCGGTTTACTATCCTACATATTAAACCTCTACAGTATTGTCTCGACATACTTCCTCTGGTTTAACCAAAGCTTCCTTTTTGCCTGATCTTTTTTAATTTCCATTCCCAAAATATAGTTTGGAGCACCAAGATCTTTCATGTCGAATTTTGAGGACAAATTCGTCTTTAAATCATGGATAATTTCTTTGTCATTTCCAACCAGCAACATATCATCCACATACAAGACCAGATAAATAACACGGTCACCAATTAATTTAAAATACAAACAGTGATCTGCTTTGCTTCTGGTGAAGCCAAGTCCCCGTATAAATGTATCAAATTTCTGATACCACATCCTTGGTGACTGTTTTAACCCATATAGAGACTTCTTTAACTAGCATACTAGTTCTTTCTTACCCTTCACTACAAAGCCTTCAGGTTGCTTCATGTAGATCTCCTCTTCCAGATCCCCGTGAAGAAATGTTGTCTTCACATCCATCTGTTCTACCTCAAAATCAAAAGCAGCAGCAACAGATAAAAGTAACCTAATAGAAGTTATCTTGGCAATAGGAGAAAAAAATATCACCAAAATCAATTCCCGGCACCTGGGAATAACCTTTTGCTACCAAACAAGCTTTGTATTTCTCCACCTTTCTTTATGCATTTGTCTTCTTCTTGAACAACCATTTGCTGCAAATGGGTTTCCTTCCAGTTGACAACTCCACCAGATCCCAAGCCTCATTTTTGTGCAAAGATGCCATTTCATCAACCATGGCCTCTTTCTAGATATTTCCATCCTCTGAATCTACTGCCTCCTTCACAGTTCTAGGATCATCATCAGTAACAGACAAAGCAAAATTTGAATAGAAAGCAGATGTACTATACCTTTCTGGCTGCCTTCTTTCTCGAACTGATCTTCTTACACCCGGAGTTTTTGGCTCTTCATCTTCTGATTCCTCCTTTGCTATAGATTTTGATTCTTCCTCCTTTAGCTCAAACTCTATCTTCTCAAGTTCCTTTGGTTGGACTTTATGTTTAATAACATATTTTACCTCTCTGAACACCACATATCGGTTGTACACAACCTTCCGTGTGACTGGGTTCCAAAGCTTATAACCCTTTAAACCATCCTTATACCCAATAAAGATGCACTTTTCAGATTTACTATCCAACTTGGTTCGTTTCTCCTTTGGAACATGTACATATGCATCACATCCAAATACCATCAGATGTGAAAGAGAGGGTTTCTTACCAGCCCATACCTCTTGTGGAGTCTTATCCTCTAACACTGATGAAGGTGACCTATTAACCAGGTAACATGTAGTATCCACAGCCTCTACCCAGAATTCCTATCCTAACCCGACACCACTGAGCATGCTTCTTGCCCTCTCCATCAGCGTCCTATTCATTCTTTTTGCAACTCCATTTTGCTGAGGTGTATATGAGTATGGATGCTAGATGTACAGAACTGTCATGCTGTACCACACTTCTTACAGAATTCTTCAAATTCCTTGCTACAAAACTCTCCATCATTATCTGTCCTCAGCACCTTTATCTTCTTCTCTGTCTGATTTTCCATGAGAGCCTTAAATTATTTAAACCTGTCAAAGGCTTCAGATTTCTTCTTAAGGAAATATATCCATGTATTCCTTGAGAAGTCATCTATAAATGATACATAGTACACAGACTTACCTAGTGATGGAACCTTCATAGGTCCAAACACATCACTGTGCACAAGTTCTAGTACACAAACTTACCCAGTGATGGAACCTTCACAGGTCCAAACACATCACTGTGCACAAGTTCTAATATCTTTTTCGCCCTCTTACTACCAGAGGGGAAACTCACCCGATTATGCTTCCCATATACACAATTTTCACAGAAATCAAAATCCAGAGAGCTATTACTCATACCTTTTACCATACCTTTACCATGAAGTATTCGAAGGCCCTCTTCTCCAATATGTCCAAGCCTTTGATGCCACAACATGGTCTTCTCTCCAGAGACCACTAGATTTTTTGCTCCACTTTCAGGAACCACGGAACTGTTGCACCCATCAATAACAGTGCTACCTTGCAGCTTGTACAGAGTTCCAATTCGAACTCCTCATATCAATACCAGTGCTCCCGAAACCATTTTGTAGATATCCTTCTCGAACACTATTTTTACACTTGCATCATCCAGCTTGCTTACAGAAATCAGATTTCTTGCCAATTGCAGGAATATGTAGAACACCCAGAAGTGTTCTAACTCTTCCACCTTGCAACTTCAACTTTACTTTTCCGCGACCAACGATTTTAGCCTTCCTGTCATCCCCCAAGAAGACATCACCACCATCATATTTCTCATACTCACAGAACCACTCTTTATGGGGAGTGAAGTGAAAGGATGCACCTGAGTCAATCAACCATGCCTCATGATCTACATGTGTACTTGAAGAAGCCAAGTACACATCCCCACCTTCATCTAAGGTGGTATTCGCCTTTGCAGAAGGAGCCCCATTAGATCCCTTTCCTTTGTCAGGAGCTTTAGATTTATAGTCCCTTTTGAAGTGGCCTTCCTTTCCGCATTTCCAGCACACCACCTTTACAGATTTTCCTGGAGATTTAGATCTCCCTCTATATTTAGATCTCCCACTCGATGACTTATTTTTATTTTTTTTCTGTTCTGGTACTGTCCTCATACAGACAAGGCATCACCATTCTGGCTCTCCATATTTTTCCATCTCATCTCCTCCGTCAGCAAGGCTAAGACTATTTCATCAAACTGCAAGGTAGTTGCATTGCTACCTATTGCAATAACCAGACTATTCCACGAATTTGGCAGAGAACACAACAAACTGATGCACTTATATTCATCTGAAATTTTAATATCAACAGATGCTAACTGACTTACCATAGTATTAAATGCGTTTAGATGCTCTCTCACCGAGTCTCCATCATTCATCCTCAGGTTATACAGCGTTTTCCGCAGGAACAGTTTATTCACCAGAGACTTAGATTTGTACAAAGTCCCTAACTTGTCCCACAAAGCCTTCACCGAAGCTTCCCCTGATACATTTAGCAACACTGAATCTGAGACACACAATCGTATTGTGCTCTTTGCCTTCCGATCCAAATTCTTCCGTTCTTCATCATACACTCCCATTGGTTTAGTACCCGGATCTACCGCAATCCACTGATCTTTATCCACCAACAGGTCCTCCATCTTTAGTTTCCACAACACAAAACTTTGACCATTAAATTTCTCGATCTCTATCTTTCCACTGCTCGCCATCTTCTTTCACCACCAGAATCAATCTCGCAGATCTCCCACTAAATAGGGTCTACCACAAGCCCGAGCGAAACCCCTCAACAACAAAAGCATCCCCTTGAAGCCAAAACTGCTCTGATACCACATGTAGGTTTTAACCACGTACAGAAATTACCTGCATATGAATTCTAAAACACAGAAAAGAAACAATGCAAGAGCATAACACATAAAACACATATACACAGAGATTTCCCTTGGATCCAAAAATCGGGACCACCAGCTTGACTTTTCATTATGTTCCTTTCAATGTTATAATACATACGAAGCATCCAATACCATGGACTGAAAACCATCGCGTCCAATACCATGGATCGTAAACCATCGTGTCTAAAAACATGTGTGAGAATCATGCACAAAACCATAGGTGGGTCTGCCCAACTTAACATAGGGTCCAAAACCAAAATTTTTTGGGGCGCTGCCCCGGACCCCATAAAGTGGGGTTACAGGTACACCTCAAACCCCCTATGACCCCCCCGCTACACAATCAGTGCAACGAAGGGGGGCTCCGCCCCCCCTCTAATCCCCCGGTTAACTATGTGGGCTAGTCGTGGAAATAATATAGCAACCCAACATAATCTAATCTAAACTAATAATCACATGTATATATCCTAATTTAAACACTATCTAACTATGACTATACCCTGGAATAAATTTGAAGTATGTGATCTACAATAATGTCCAAAAGAAATTGGTAATAAATATTATTCAATTACAATAAGAAATGAAATCGTTTAACAATAATCGTTTCGGATAAATAGTTAGTCGAAACGATTGTGAAAGATATATCACATAAGAAATTATTCATGTAATTCAGCATAAAATTTAGGCCGTCACCATACAAAAGTGCAATAAATGATAACCAAGATTCAAACTCTCATACTTAAACAACTTGAAGAGAAGTTATTGCTTAATACATAAGTAAAACAAAATTACGAGATAGATGTACCATTTGTAATAAGTCCTGCTCATGTGATTCAACAATATTGATCTACTTCCAATCAATCCAGCACCATCTAAGAGTACAAAAATGAAATTTCAGTAGAAGATGGCAGATAAGATAAAAATAAACCCTGTTCTATTCATTTCACCAAAACTTCCTCAAAGGGATAGAAGTACATGTTTTGAAGATTGTTTCTGATAAAGTTTCTGGACCCCTCTCTAAATGCATGAGAGGGGTTTAAATACTAAACTACAAAACTAAAAATAGATTATTACAAAAATAGTTGAGGAGGTTTAAACGACCTTCCTCAAATTATGCAAAATAAAGCAAAAATAGAAATGAACATGGTGACTAACTCCTTTGCATTTGATCCTTAAGATCGCAGATGTCCGTCATGAGCTTAAGTTGTGATGGTCGGCCGATTTTAGATTTCAACTGCCCAGTGAACATGACGTCAGTCAGTGTTGGCACCATTTTCTCCGTAGAAGTGGTTAGGCATCGCAGGGTCATCCACTGGCTGTGAGGCTTCACTAAATGTTGCCAGTATGCTTCCCAGTTTAACCTAGTCATTTGCCTAATTGCTTCTCCTTTTTCCTCTGTTGCCTGCCTCCATTGTTGTTCGAGTTGTTTGACATTTGGAAGAAAACCTGGAATGGACTCTGCTACCAGGTTGGTGCTATGTAAATTTTCATTGATGTTCTCGATAACACTATTTGTTGTTGTTGTTGCATCTATTGTTTCCTTTTCTGCCTGTCTAAGCCTAGCATCCCAGTCTGCAAATTAAATTTCCTTATGTGATTCTTCAGTTTAGGCTAGTCGTCCTTCCTCCCATCTTCTGAATTCTGCCAGATAATGAAGTCAGAAACTCTATTGAATATTTCATCATATTCGAGTCTCATCTCAATGAATTGACTCGTCAATTTGTCACTTGTCTCGCAATAGGAATTCCATTGCGAGATCTTCTAGCATAATAGTTCATTTTGGTGCATCGGCTGGGAGTTAAGGCTAAGCGCTTCAGTAATAAACTGATCAATTAGGCTCCTGCAAACTGTGACAATCTAGTAAGGTTGATGGATGGGTCAATGGGTGAGTCTTTCCAGACAATATCCATTGGTTCATTATCATGAGTAGTAGCAGTTTTAGCATCCAACTTCCTTTTATTCCTTTGTATTTTAACTACAAATTTGTGGGAAAGACTGTAGAATACATCTAAAGGAGGAATCTCCTTAATCCTTAAAACAATTTCACAGGTAGGAGTGACAAGAATCTGCTCTACCTCTAGAGTATTTACAGTTTTCTCTACTGTAATTTCTTGAGTTGTTCTGTGTTGTGGAGCTTGTAGCTTTGGCGTTTGTTTCTTTGCATGGAGATTTTTATTAAAGTGCTCCCTTCCTCGTCTAAATCAATCACCAGGGTTTTTATTGGCTGGATGGAGATGGAATGAATTTCAACCTGTTTTTTAGCTGAAGTTTGCTCAACTATCTTTTCTGTAGACTGGGATATATCTCTTTATGACTCCTTACTTTTTCTTCTCCCATTCTGTGATTGTTGTTCTGAGTGCTCTGACTCCCTGGTAGATTTCTCTTGGGATTATTCTTGGGAGTCATCTCTAGAGTTTCCTCTAGAACTTCCTTCTAGGCTTATGTTGGGAGTCGACTCCCTTATTAGTTCAATCCACAATTGGTCCAATGGGACCTTTAACAATCTCCTTTCTCTGTATTGATGAAAGGCCTCAAGCTCTTCTTGGTCAAAAAGTAGTGATGACATGTGCTTCACTTCTGTGAATGTCTCTTTCTATAGGAAGATGTCATCAAATGGATCTTCCTCGTGACTGAATACCTTCACTTTTACCATGGTAGTGAAGTCTTTGGCAGTGCCAAATGGGTCATACTACCTACTTGGGAATTTAGGTAATTGTAGAGATAACATGATATCTGCTTCTTTAAATGCATGCCCCAAATCGTGTAGTGAAAATGCTCCACACTACAAAGGGAATGTAGGCCAAATGGCCTTTTTTGCTTCCTTCAATGCTTTGCTCAGCCCACCCTCACTAGCTATTTGATAGGCTATCTCTGTAGCCATCAATTTGTCCAGAACATAGTATGGGAGGACATGTGGAGGGGTAATTCTACCAAATACCTTGATATACGTGAATGTTTCCTCTCCAAACCATTTGGCTACTAGGAGGATATCTACCTCGACTTCCTTGGAAAATTGGGGGTATCTCGATTGTAAATTTGTTTGTGGATAGGGAGCATGACTCCATGACAAATTTTGTAAAAATGTGGTTGAAACTGAGATTCCCACATGTATTTATGGTATATATGAATGGGAAGTGGATCTTGGACAGTCCACTTCCATCCCATGATAGGAAATTTTGAACCAAAACAAATTGCATCCATTACATAGGCACTCATGAAAAATGAAGGGTAAACCCTCGTTGAGACACTCCTTTTCCTCCTATAATCGATTATTTCCTTTGCTAAATTATCAGACAAAATTTGGGCCCAATTCATTATAGTTGCGTTTACGGCTGCATTTATTAATGGCAGCCATTCTTGGGAAAATTTAGTGCTATCAGGCTTTCCAAACATCCTACATAGCATGGCCACTACAAAACTGTGAGGGGGAGAAATAGACACAGTAGAGTACATACCATTTTTTTCCTTTTTGATTTTGCCCTCATTATTTGACCAGGTCTGGGTGCAGTCTGCTAGGTCCTCGTTCTCTTTGGAAAACTTCTCAATGAACTATTTGTTGTAGATGACTTGTGGCTCTGGTAGGTGGTACATAAGCCGCAGGTTGTCTGGCGAAAAAGATCCCATAACCTCTTGGCTTCTGGTCCTAAATTCTCTGTCTAAGATATCGGCCTCATCAATAACCCTTTTAACCATATATGTATAAGGGATTATCTTTGGGTGTGCCGTTATGCGATGCAAAAATGAGCATGTCGTCTAAAAAATGGAGGCATCTGAGGAACCACGACTGTCAACTGTGATATTTGTTTCCAGAAGTCTTGGTTCCTCTTCTTCTAAGATATTATACATGGCTTCCCACGTATAGTTTCCTCCATCTCTGCTGCATGTAGCATCCGAAAATAGGGGAGTCATTTCTAATTTCTCAGACGCGACTGCCTTGCCTTTCTTCACCATCACTCCCAAAGATTTTTTCGATGGATTGTTCTTGAAAGTGGAGAAAAACAACAGCTATCGGATATATAGAGATAATAATGAACATGAAATGGAATGATACAGATAACTTGTAAAGGTGATAAAAGGAGTTTTATTTGAATGCACGTAAGAAGATATCATATCATGTTAAATGGATTTTCACACATAAATGCCATTAACCTTCACTAAATGTTCACTAATGTTCATTATCTCTTAGCTTTAATGCTCATAAATATCCGCATCGTAAGTCAGGAAGAAAGCTTTCTAGGGTGGCGGGCCTTCGAATTGCAATAATGCCGATTTTTCGATTTGCAAAGCAATATCACAGATCACATTATCACATTATGCTTTTTTTCTTTTATTATCGTCTCTTATGTTTCTGCGAGATGCGAGATGCAAGCCGCTCATTTATTATTTCTAAGACATAGCTCATTTGTTAAGTTTTCTATGTAATGACCTTTTTACTAAGCAACAAACCTAAACATTTGTTTGTAAAGTATGTAGGGAGTGGGTCCGGGTCTTGATCACATTTCGCAATTTCGACGAGCCGTAAGTTTGCGGTGTTCTTTTAAATGCTCGAAATGCGATGCGGTAAGGGAAATGATGTGATCACAATTTCACATTTTGCTTGTTTTTTTGGGTAGCTTATTAGCGCGTGCCTTCTACGAATAGCGATATGCGATGCAAGACTTAGTTTTTATGAGAAATACCTAAGGACCTAGTTTATATAAGAAACTTAGTAGTTTCAAAGCATTCTAGCAGGAAGTCCTTCATTGATTGATTTTTGCTAGATTTGGTGGGTTATCAAGGCTTTCAATCATGCTTAATCATGCAATATGCAGGAAAGGCAAGCGTTTACTAGTTCTTTTGAAAAGAGGTTTGATTGATATCTTGTTTTATTCCAAAATTAATAAAGAAAATACCTAAATGCTAAACTTATTTTTGGAAAGATGTTTTAAAGGATCCCCATTTATTAATGTAATATTGACTACTACTATTAACAAATGGGGGGTTGTTGAATAACACAACAGTTGAAAATGCAGAAAGGAAGGGAAATTCAAAAAGTATTGTAGATGTAAAGCTCCTAAGAAGGAAAGGGATCTGATGATGCTCCTTCTATAGAGATGAAATCCACCTCAGATGAAGGTGGGGATGTGTACTTGGCTTCTTCTTCAAGTACACATGTAGATCATGAGGCATGGTTGATTGACTTAGGTGCATCCTTTCACTTCACTCCCCACAAGGAGTGGTTCTGCAAGTATGATAAATATGATGGTGGTGATGTATTCTTAGGGGATGATAAGAAGGCTAGAATCGTTGGTCCTAGAAAATTCAAGTTGAAGTTGAAAGGTGGAAGGATTATAACACTTCCGGGTGTTCTGCATATTCCTGCATTGACTAGAAATATGATTTCTGTAAGAAAGCTGGATGATGTAGGTGTAAAAACAGTGTTCGAGAAAGATACATGTAAGATGGTTCAGGGAGCACTAGTATTGATGCGGGGAGTTCGGATTGGAAATCTGTATAAGCTTTAGAGTAGCACTATTATTGATGGGTGCAATGGTTATGTGGTTCCTGAAGGTGGAGCAGAAAATCTAGTGGTCTGTGGAGAAAATACCATGCTATGGTTGGTTGACTCAGGTGCATCCTTTCACTTCACTCCCCACAGGGAGTGGTTCTACGAGTATGATAAATATGATGGTGGTGATGTCTTTTTAGGGGATGACATGAAGGCTAGAATCGTCGGTTGCGGAAAAGTCAAGTTGAAGTTGCAAGGTGGAAGGATTAGAACACTTCCGGGTGTTCTTCATATTCCTGCATCGGCCAGAAACTAATTTTTGTAAGTAAGCTAGATGATGCAGGTGTAAAAACAGTGTCCGAGAAAGATACCTGCAAGATGGTTTGAGGAGCACTAGTATTGATGGGAGGAATTCGGATTGGAACTCTGTACAAGCTTCAGGGTAACACTTTTATTGATGGGTGCAACAATCCTGTAGTTCCTGAAAGTGGAGTAGAAAATCTAGTGGTTCTTTGGAGAAAAGACCATGCTATGGCAAAGGCTTGGACATATTGGAGAGAAGGGCCTTCGAATACTTCACGGTAATGGTATGGTAGAAGGTATGTATAATTTCTCTCTGGATTTTTATTTCTATGAAAATTGTGTATATGGGAATCAGAATCAGGTGAGTTTCCCCTCTGGTGCTAAGAGGGTGAAACAAATATTAGAGTTTGTGCACAACGATGTGTTTGGACCCATTTCAGCTCCATCACAAGGTAAGCCTATGTACTATATATCATTTATAGATGACTTCTCAAGGAATACATGGATATATTTTCTCAGGAATAAATATGAAGTCTTTGAAAGGTTTAAAGAATTTAAGGCTCTGGTGGAAACCAGACAGAGAAGAAGATAAAGGTGTTGGGGACAAATAACAGTTGAGAGTTTTGCAAGAAGGAATTTGAAGAGTTATGTAAGAAGTGTGGTATATCATGGCAGAAGACTACTCCATACACACCTTAGGAAAATAGATTTGTAGAAAGAATGAACATGATGTTGATGGAAAAGGCAAGAAACATGCTTAGTGGTGCCGGATTAGGATAGGAATTCTGGGCAGAGACGATGGAGACTGGATGTTACCTGGTGAAAAGATCACCTTCATCAACGTTGGAGGATAAGACTCCACATGAGGTATGGACTGGTAAGAAAACCTCTCTTTCACATCTGAGGGTATTTGGATGTGATGCATATGTACATGATCCAAAAGAGAAAAGAACCAAGTTGGATAGTAAATATGAAAGGTTCATCTTTATTGGGATAAGGATAGTTTAAAAGGTTATAAGCTTTGGAACCTAGAAACAAGGAAGGTTGTTTACAACTGTGATGTGGTGCTTAGAAAGGTTAAATATGTTATTAAACATGAACAAAGGAACCTGAGAAGAGAGAGTTTGAGCTAAAGGAGGAAGAATTAGACTCTACAACAGAAGAGGAATCAGAAGATGAAGAGCCACAAACTCCAGCTGTGAGAAGATCAATTCGAGAAAGAAGGCGGCTAGAAAGGTATAGTCCAACTGTTTTCTATTCAAATTTTTCTTTATTTATTACTGATGATGATCCTAGAACTATCAAGGAAGCAATAGATTCAGAGGACGGAAAACTTTGGAAAGAGGCCATGGTTGATGAAATGGAATCTTTGCACAAAAATGAGGCTTGGGATATGGTGGAGTTTCTGGATGGAAGGAAACCCATTGGCAACAAATGGGTGTTTAAGAAGAAGATGAATGTAGAAAGAAACGTGGAAAAACAAAAAGCTCAGTTGGCAGCAAAATGTTATTCCTAAGTGTAGGGAATTGTTTTTGGTGATATTTTTCCTATTGTTTCCAAGGTAGCTTCTATTAGATTACTTTTATCTGTTACTGCTGCTTTTGATTTTGAGGTAGAACAGATGGATGCGAAGACAACATTTCTTCACGGGGATCTGGAAGAAGAGATCTACATGAAGCAACCTCAAGGATTTGTGGTGAATGGTAAGAAAGAACTGGTATGCAGGTTAAAGAAATTCTCCGTATGGGTTAAAACAATCCCTAAGGATGTGGTATCAGAAATTTGATACATATATATATGGGGACTTGGCTTCAGCAGAAGCAAAGAAGATCACAGTGTGTATTCTAAATTAATTGGTGACCGTGTTTTTATAGACATTTTTGGGCACTACAACCCCAATCAAACATGTCCATAAACCAAGGGCTCCTAAGTCCCTAAAAGTGTTGTTTCGTACCCTAAAAGGACAAGGTCAGCTGATTACATCATCTCCCAGAAGTTCTCCATGAAAAACTGCTCAGAACTGGTCAAAACTGGACCATCTCACCTGCTCCATGGTCAAAGTGCGATGCATCCTACCTAATGCAGACGGGAGGTGTGATGCATACTGAAAATCCCTTCTATGGGGTGTGATGGGTGAGAGTGGACAAATGGCAGAGACAGTTTGCGAGGTGGATGATCATGGAATCTTCCAGAAACTTCTCCTGTGACACTTGCCTCTCTGAATTCACCCAGGGATGAGTAAGAGATCATCAATCTCCAAGTGGAATCAAGAACTATCAGAGAGAGGACACTAATCAGAATCCCAGAAGCTGACTCACCCCCCTGCAATCATCTATATATGGATCCCTCATCCCAGAGATCTAGAGGCTGGAATTTTGTATCTTGTAAGGAAGTGTTGTTGGTTTCTTATTGGAATATCATAGTGTTGGGTGATCTAAGCTTTTCATGAGGTGAAAGAAGGGCTTTCATGCTGGAGGATGATGCTGGGTCAGAACAATTGGTTGTAATCCTCTTTGCTACTCTTGATTATTAATAAAGCTATTCACGTTTGCCTCCACATTCTTGTATGTTTGATGATATATGCATTTGTGTGGTCAATATATATCTGGTCCTATATTGTTTATGATTGTAGATCTTTGTTCTTCGATAGTATTATGATGCTTTGATTCCATAGGTGCTCTTTGAAGCTGGGTAGATGAAGGAGAAGCGGCAAGGATCTGTCAGAAGGGAGAGGAACCGAGCAAGGAACCAAGTGCAAGACTGAGGTTGGTGTCCTTCATTCCACTCTCATCTACTTCTCATAAAGGAAAACGAAAGTAGTTTTAGTTTGTTTGTTTCTAAGATAGCTACCAGTCTTAGTGGGACTAGCAGCTCCGAGTGGACACTAGATTTCCCGATAACAAAATGGCGACTCCGCTGGGGAGCAAATAGATTGTTTGTTTGTCTATATTTGTTTGTTTTATAAACTTACAGACATAGCCTGAAGTCAAGCTAGCTAGCCTTCGAACTGCATTTGCTATGCAAGTGCAAAGTAGACCAATGCTGCTTCAGTCTATCTCCGAGTTTTGTTTATAAACTGAACAATCGATTTGCAAGCTTTCTAATTGCCCTAGTGGTGGATCTAGTAACCTCATTAGATCAGCCCCTGTGATTTCTATTTACTATACATCATTTGCTCGACCTAAATCCCTAAACTGAGCTGCAAACTGTGACCAAGATCCAAGTAAAGTCTCATCCTGGTACCATCGCACCCTCTCTTCAAGGAAACCAGTATGCATCTCACCTCTCGTGTGCAGTAGGTGGGATGCATACCTGTTTCCCTGTGTTACAGGTGCGATGATCAGAAAAGGCTAATTTTGCCTCTGGGTTTTGGTTTTTCTTCACTCTTTTCAGCTCTATTCTGGAGTTTTGTTGTCTGTGATCAGTATACCACTGTGAAAACCCCCTTCCTTTCCATCATTCTGCCTCCATTGTGCAAAGAACTGTGAATGTTTTATGTATTTTCCGCCATTTTCAGTTCTCTTTTGCAAAGTAGTAGCACAGTCGTACTGTCGTCTTTTGATTTGAAAGTGTCGCAAGTGTCGTTTTCAGTCAAAGAAAAGAATTCTATTGTTCTTGATGGTTGATTATACAGTTACTCTTGTATTTTATTTGAATTAATAGTTTTTCAAGTGTCGAAAGTAGTTTTCAATTCAAAATAGAAAAGTGTCGTCATTATCTTCCTTTCATTTTTGAAGAGAAATCTGTTAGTACTGTCACTTTGAAAAGATAATTCAGATTTGTACTTAGCATTATTCTTATCATTCACACATTAAGAAAGCTGAAAACAAATACATGCATGTGCATTTTCATTTAGACTGCTTGTTGGTTTGATTTAGGACAGTGCATCTAGTGTGTGCTCTCTGCTCTATGTTGAAAGAATATCATCTCTCTTTCTTTAGTAGCTAGGATTTTCATTGCAAAAAGAAGATTAAACGATTTTTTATCATCTTAGATTGCATTTTAGGAATTGTACATCTACATCACGCGGTGAACCTGAAAGGCAAATTTCTTAAGAAAGATCAACTATAAATTAAATTTAATGAACCTAAAAATGCTTTGGAACATAACGCACAACATCTAGAAGTCTAGGCTAGAGACGTATTCTGGCGTCGTAAAGCCTGGTAACTGTCGCTTTCACTGTTGGTTGGGTGATTCCTCCTCTTTGAGACGATAAGTGCCAGTACGGACTTCTGCACCCACGTACCGTCGAGTATATATTGGGAGACACATTAAGCTATATCCTTTATCCATAAGAAGCCATGTCTACCGCCCTATCAATCGCAATGCACTGAACACAGCGTTCCGGAAGATTGACTGCCATACCGTAAAAAGTATTCTGCAGTTTTGCGATTGGTTTGGTAATGCCTCTATCTAGATTTCCAGAGTAGTCTCTTTCGTTCCTTTTCAGACTCTTTAAAGGAAAAGGTCCATCTGAGCACTTGTCACTTTAAGCTCATTAAAAATCGAAGGCGACTAGAGTCATCTTTTGTTTTTTCTCGAGTCTTAAAAATTGAAAAAACAAGTTGTGACAAAGCGTCTAAAATTTATTTTAATCGGAATAATATCACCATTCCCTCGTTGGTCTTAGGTTGAGAAAAATGGAGTCCACCAACCAAGGAGTTCCCCTTGGAGGAAATCCTAGTCCTTTCTCCTCTTGGGTAGATGTTGGTGCACCTCATATGGCCACATTGTCACTTCCAGGATTGACGATTGGCTTGCCAATATGGCTCTTCTCCACCTCTGTCATTCAGAACACTGTGATTCCTGAGCAATCAAGTCAGCAACTAGATGATACTAAAGTTACCCCCCAACCTTCTACATCATCTGATTCTCCCTCTCCTCCTTCCTCTTCGCTTGATAAAGCCAGTAAGGCCCAAAACCAGGTAACTAAGAAGAAGAAGAAGGAGAAGAAGAAGAAAGAGAAGAAGAAGAAGGAGCCAAAGGCGAAAGGGGGCAACCATGCATCATCTAGTGAAAATCCACACACTACACCATCCAGGCCTAAATCGCCATGTGTCATTTGCAAAGGAGACCACTACCACCGAGATTGTCCCTGCATCCCTCAGATTTTAAGGGATTGGTCTCCCTGTTTGCACAATTTGGTGTCATCAACCTCTGACGATCATGTTGAGAGCACACCATCAACTAGTGAAAATGAAGTCCCTGGACAGAAAGGAAAATGTAAATTTCCTTGTAGACTGTGTGAACTCAACCATGCCCTCCATCGTTGTCCCTTCTTGGACGAAGCTAAAAGAGTTTTGGATGACCGTCCGGCTTCACCGTTACAACTTCCTCCTGGATACAAGAAAATCTTGCCAAGTCCATCACTGGTTGAAAATCCGATTGACACGCCATTGTGTTCGGTCGAAGCATCTGTCATTGAAGATAAACCCGTCGAACCCATACCAGACGAAAGTCAAAAGGTTGAGGCAGCAGTCGACCTGGTCTTGTCTTCGGAAGGTCCATCTTTAGATGACACAATCACCGAAGATAATGAGAACGACACCGTCCAAATTCTTTTCGTAAACACAGACTCCGATGAACATGGGGGCAGTCTACCCGTTCCTTTACCGCAGGAAGGAAGTTCGTCAGAGTCGTATCCGGCCGTCTATTCGGTCCCACCTCCAAGCAAACAAGTTGTTTCTTTCGATTGGAATCTACTAGGCAGACCCCGGGTACCGGCCAATGTACCATTCCGAATCATTGTACAAGCTTACAAAATGATCATGGTCGGTACCATCTGTTGAAGCCCCGAAAATCGGGTCAACAACAAGGGGGATACCCACCCGGTTCGGACCTTGGTTGGGAACTCCTTATTCGTTTGGTATAGCAGGTTTGATTGGGGATAATGGGACCAGTTTCCCAATCTAAGGGTGTGTGTGTTTGCAAAGTTGGATGATGCTGATCTAGGAGTTCTAATCTAAGCTACTTTAATCTTATTCTATGTTATTGTAATCTAATGAAAACAGCACATCTAATCTATGCTTACCCGGGATGTATTTCTTCTATTATGCGATCTAAAGAGATTTCAAATAATAACTGGTAATAAAGATCATTCAGCTACCATAAGAATGGAAATCAATTAAGATGAACCACTTTGCATAAAAAGTTAGGCAAAACAGTTGTGAACAACATATCGCATAATAAGTTATTCATATATCAAACATAAATAAATGGCTCCACCGTACAAAAGTGCCAAATGGTAACTCAAACATTCATGCAATAACATATAAACAACTAAAAACTGTATATCACTTTAAGAATATAAGCAGAAATGGCCAAGAGATAAAAGTACCATTTATGACTGGTCCTACTCATAAGCTTCAAGCAACAATGATTTATCTCTCCTTGTTCTAATATCTACCAAGAGTACAGAAGTGCAACATCAGTAGCAGATATCAAATGCAAACATTAATAAACCTTGATCCATTCATTCATCAAAACCTCCTCTGAGGGTGCAAAAGTGCATGTTCTGAGGACAAGTTTTTGACAAATTTCTGGACCCTTCTCTAAATGCATGAGAAGGGTTTAAATACTACTTCCTAATTCTAATAATAGTTTATTTACAAAATTTAGGATGCGGTTTTCGAATGACTGTCCTTTTTCTAATCTAATTTTTAAGTAAAAACAATATTCCAAATTAAGCTACTTCTGTATCTGGTCTCTAAAGCTACATGCATTCATCATTGGTTTAAGGAGAGTCAGCTGGCTCACTTCTGCTTTGAGCTGGGCTGAGAAAACGGAATCTATGAGAGCTAGCACCACTTTTTTGGCCGCATTTATGATACATTTCACAGTCATCCACTGACTATGCGGCTTCACCAAGTATGCCCAGTAACACTCCCAATTTAACCTGTTTAGTGCTTGGATAGTTTATTTGGTAAATACACTAGGGTGGTCTTTGCAATTAAATTTGCTCTGTGCAAATTCTCATTTACACAGTCAATAAGAATGCTTGCTATCGTGGCCGCTGTTTCTGCTGCTTGTTCTGCCTCCCTGATTTGATCGTCCCACTTATTGAAGAGCAACTCTTTATGATTCTCATTTATCCTGGGTGCGCCTGCTCTTTTTCCCTCGTCTTCATCCTGCCAAGCCAAGTACTCCGTCATTCGTTTGTCAATCTGATCATAGTCACTTCGCAAGTTGACCACTTGATTGGTGATCTTATCACTCATTTCGAAATAATAATTCCACTGTGATATCTTTTGTCCCAACACTTCGTGTTGCTGCAGTAGTTGTTCATTCAAGGCAATAGATTCTGAAATAAACTCTGTAAGTTTAGGGTCATCTCTGTGCATCTCTTGTACATCCTACAATTGCTTTCCCTTTTCGTCCAAACTTCTTTGATAACCTATTTGCATTTGCTGGAAGTCTTCTTGCAACTTTTCAAGCTGTTTGCGTGCCTCATTATTAGTATTGGCTTGTTGCAATTGTAGTTACAGTACCTGTATCTGATTTTCTTGCTCTTTCAACAATTGTTGTACTTCTGATGCTTTGTCAATAGTCGCAGAGGCATACGCCCCTGCGATCTGAGACAATTTGGTGAGATTTTCAGTCGGATTACTGGCAGGATCTTTCCATAGGACGTCTAATTGCTCAGCATCCTGAGAAAGTGTATTTTTTAACTTCCTATTTTTTCTCTATCTTCTTACAACTGCTTTATGTTGGGGACTATAAAATATGTCCAGAGGGGGAATTTCTTCTACATTCAGTAGAAGCTCAGAAGATGGAGCGATAGGAATATGCTCTGTTTCTGTGGCATTGCTGACTATGGTTGAGCCCACTTCTTGTGCTACCTGTGTATTGCTCACAGGTGTTTTTGGGGCTTGTCCTTCAAGATTGATCAGTTCGTTGAAGGTTTCCCATTCCTTATCTAATTATGTTGTGACAGGTGGTGCTTCAATGACAAGAGGGGGGACATCTCTTGGCGGGGAGGCGATAACCTGTTGTTGTGGAAATTCCATTGATTGAGCGGTGTCTTTAGCTGACTCTTCACTCCTATCTTGGTTGTTTTCGGATCTTTTAGAATGCTCAGGCATCTCTTGTCTAGTCTTAGATTTAGATCCGGAAGTGCTTGAATTCCCACTGAGGCTAACGCTTGGAGTCGGTTCTCTGGTAGGTAGTCGCAGCTTTTCTCGAGGAACACTGGCTATTCTTCTTTCCCTGTATACCATGAATCTTTGGAGGTCATCTGGAGACAATTGCGATTATGTTTCCCGCAAAATTTCCTGAAGTGAGCTTTTACTCTGAAATATATCATCAAATAAATCCTTTTTTCCAACAAACCCTTTTATCTTGACTGTCGTTGTGAAATCCTGGGCAACCTCATTTGGGTCAAATGGTCTTTGCCGGGAATTTAAATAATTTTAGACACGTCATATTCTGTACTTCGGTGAATGCGTGACCTACATCGAACAACGAAAAGGCCCCACAAGCTACAGGAAACTATGGCCATATGGCCTTCTTTTTGTCTTTTAGGTCTTTAGTTAGGCCGCCTTCTAAACAGGTTTGATATGCAATTTCTCGAGCCAGAAGTTTGTCAGGGATATACAAAGGTAGGACATGAGGGGGGACAGTGTTTCGAAATACTCTAATATAGGTGAACCATTCTTCTCCGAACCATCTTGCGATGGGGATGATATCTATCTGTGCCTCAGGTGAACACCTCGGGGGGTCTTTGTCATACATCATTCTATACAAGGGTAAGATAAGCCCGTGACAAATCTGGTAGAAATGTGGAATGAACTGAGAATCCCATAATATCTTATGATAAACATGGATGGGTAATGGGTCCTGAGTTGTCCATTTCCAACCCATAACGGGAAATTTAGACACATAACAAATAGAATCCATAACATATGCGGATAGGTAAAAAGGAGGATAGATCCTTTGAGACATGGATCTTTTAGACCGATAATTGATAATAGCCGTGAATAGGTTATCAGAAAAGATCTTGGCCCAATCTATAATAACGACATTTGTGGCAGCATCTATTAATGGTAACCATTCAGACGAAAACTTATTGATATCTGGCATCCCAAATAATCTACAAAGCATGGCCGCAGCAAAACAATATGGAGAGGTGAGGGAACCAGTGCTGTACATACCGTTTTTGTCTTTCTTGAGCGGTTCATCTTTTCTGGACCAATCTTTGGTGGTCTCTGATAGGTTTGGGTTCTCCGCCACAAATTTTTTAATGAATTGTGCATTGTAAGTCACCTGCGGTTCAGGAAGATGATACATGAGCTTTAAATCTTGTGCAGCGAATGACCCGATGAGCCCATGTCCTTGAATCTTGAACTGTCTGTTGTTCATTTCTGCATTGTCAAGTATCCACTTGATCATATCCGTATATGGGAGAATTTTGGGCCTTGCTGCTATCCGATGAAGGAATGAGCACGCTAGTTCTTCTAAGGATGCTTCGGAAGAGCCCTGTGAGTCTGAGACAGTGGTAACCTTCATTATTCTGGGGTTTTCTTCTTCAAGCAGTCTGTACATGCTTTCCCACGTCGATATCCCTACGTCTCTGCTACAAGCTGTGTCTGTGTATAAAGGTGCCATTTCCTTCACCTCAGAGCCGTGAGCTTTATTTTTCTTTCCCATTTCTTCCTACGTATGGCTTGGTATCGTCCTTCGTTCTCCGTTCCTGCAGCTCACAAGTGAAATGGAAATGAATGATCAAGAAAGGTGATGGGAGAGTCTTAAATGCAGCAGATATATCAAATATGCCACCTTATGTGAAGTAATTCTTTGCAAAAGCATGCATCTACATCTTATAAATAGATGACAACTAATTCCTTTATTATCATTAAAAGCGCATGATCTTGAGTCAGATTATGGTAAGTGGCTTTTCTTGAATAGCGTGCCCGAAAGATTCGTGATGAAGTGATTTTGCGATTTGGTTCGCAATCGTCGCAGATCGCGACATCGCATTATTGCATTATCGCGCTCTCGCACCGACTCACAAATATAACATCGCAGAGTTGATTTAGCTTAATATCGCAACCATCGTTTTATCGCGATATCACAACATCACAGATCGCAGAAGTTATATTCTTGCCAAATTTTGTTAGCCCATTCCCTGCGATATGCGATCTTGCGATCAGTGTTATCACAAATCGGAAAATCTTGAAGTTTTCTCTTATTAGCATTACTTTATTGTGATGTGATACATTGCTTAGTACGAGAATCTTGCACATACTGGGATTATACCCAAATGGAGGTGCTTTTCTATCATTTTATGATGCGGCTTTTTAAAGATTTTTTTTCCCTATCATAAACTTAGGTTTTAAAGTATTCAAAAGATCTTCCTAAGCTTATGATGGTAACCTTATTTTGAAGAAAGGAAACTCTTTCTTTTCCTAAATTTTAACTAAGGGTCCCCATTCATTTAGTATTTTGGACAACACTTAAATGAAAAAGGGGGGGGGGGGGGGTTGTTGCTGGCCACAACAATTGGCGATTCACTTGGGAGAACCAGTTATCTCTGATTTTCTATTGAACTTTTCAAATTTCCAAAAATTTTTTTTTTTTTAGAAAATTAAACTTTATTATAAAAAGATAAGGTGCATTATACTCCAAACTGTCAATGATATTTTGTTCCAACCTCTTTCTATTTTAATTGTTTGCTTCCTCAGCTTGTCCTTGCATTTACATCAGCCATTACTTGGTCTTGTAAAGATAAAATAAGGTCTTCCCTGTGTACCAGTTTTTTTTTTTTTAAATATGCTCATTCGTCGTAGGTAGAGCCTCTGCTGCCAGCAGGCATTCATAGCCTCGACAGGGTTACCTATTACCCAGTAATGATCCTTTATCCTGCTTAAGGTGATCTACAACTTTCAAAGAAAAACCCATATTGACACTTTTTCCTTTTTTATTCTTAAAGAACAATGTCTTGGTTTGGTAGCCAAATTATGACATAGTCATTCACTTGATTTACACTTTTGCTGAACAAGCTAGCTCGTGATGAGACCCCTTGTCTTTTGATCTTAACAATCTCAAGTCGTTGCCCTATTTTGGTGGACAGTAATGGCAAAGACAACAAGTTATAATATCTGTGATCATGATAAGCCGGCTCGTGATGAGACCTCTTATTCTTCAAGATATAGTGTATCCTTGGGTTGTTTCTCTAAATGCTGCGATTTTCTTTAGCAGGGAGGAAGTCATTTTTTTCCTTAAGAAAGCTCTGGACGACGATAATAGAGTTTTTTGGAAATGGCTGTTCTACAGGGAATCCTCATTTTGTTATTGATACCTTTCATTGTACTGATATAAAACAATTTCTTCACTAAGATTGCTTTCGTCAAATTTCTTGAAGTTGAAACTAGCATCATATCTGGGTTAAAGTTTTTAACTGTATCTATTAATAATAAAGATCAAGTTTCCAAAAGATTTGCTATTTATACAAGCAGAAGTTCAAAATCTGATAGAGAAATGGTGTCTTTAGTAAATGTCAAATGCTGTTAACCACATCAAATTTTATTAGGGAGAAAAATATTTAAAGAAATGAGAGGTAACTATTCCCTTGGATTATGTACATGATAGGGATAATTTCTTTTCTTATTTTGCCTACCAACATTTAAAAATTAAATTATCCACCTAATAACCTAGCTAAACTACCCCTACTTCTATTCTAACTATACACAGAAAAGTTGACTAGGTAAAATGATATTTCCAGTGAAACCATCTTTTCATTTTTATTCCTACACGTATGTACCTTTTAAACATCAGTGTTAAGAATAAAACTTTTCTTGGACTGTGAACATTGAATGTAGGATTAGAAAGTGTAACTTCAGTCAGAATTCCGCCTGAAATTTCTTTCTTATGAAATCTTCTTTCCAATTGGATACCTATTGGATCATAAAAATCAGGATGAATTTCTGTTATGGATTGGTGATCGTGTAATAGGAAAGATGGCAAGCCAGGTTGTGAATATGATTTTTTAGTTTTTATGACCTGTAATCTACTATACGTTAAAGTCAAGCTTTTAGCAATTTCTCGTAAAAGGAAAGTTTCCACATATAAATCACTAAATAAATCAATGAAGAATAGATGGAAATTTATCGGAAGAGATTTATCAATTAACGAGAATTGCTGGCAAGTTTTTAAAAATACTTTCTTTCATTGATGATGTTTTGGATGACATAGAAGTTTCTTCTGAAAGGTTGATATTGATTGATCTTGGAATTGAAAAAGTTCTGTATTTCCTTGACACAATTTAGTTTTCTAAAATGGTAATACATCTCTTGAATGTTCTTTGATAAGGTGCTCAGTATACCATGGTAATCTATCAAAAGTCTGAAAATTTAAAATACAATCCGATTTTATACAAAATGAGTGCAAGTGAAAAAGAATGTAATGATTATCTGTACAACTAATGTTACAGCACAACTTGAAATATCTTCTTTTTCACAAGAACTGGCCAGAATTATGGGATCCGAGTAATTTTGAATTACGTCTTGTGAATCAGAAAACAAGTTATGATTGGGAACAGGCATGGGGGTTTGCTCATGATACGAATCATAGATCGGGATATTGTTTTGGATAGTGAAATCATGCAAATGATCCGTCACTCTGGAATGAGGATCGACTGATATGATTCTTGGATTAGAATATCTCTCATTATCTGAGCTCTGCTGAGTTACTTGAGATAAATCAACATCATCATCATCAAAGTAGCTATCATAAATGATTTTACAGGTTTCTCTAGATTTTTCTTTTTCATCCAATATTTTCAGAAAAGGAAGGTCAAGTCGTTCTTGTTTGTAAATGACCAAAGGATGTTCTATAGCTGCCTCTTTATCTTGAAAACCTAATGGTGATTCATTTGAATAGTCCTCTGTACTTTTTGAGATATCATTAATACTGAGGGGGAAAAAATTATCATCACTAAATACATCAAGATAAAGAGAAAAATGTGATTCTGAAACAATGCATTTGAAAATATCATTGTGAAAAAATTCTTGTTCATCACATTCATTGTAGACATCAGGCTTTAGATCATACCTTTGCGTGTTTGTATTTTCCGAAAGAGAATTAATTTTCTGTTCTAACCTTGGCATCTGCATTTGTTGTCTTGCGATGATATTATCTAACCTTGTCTCCAAGTTGCTTTCTGGTTCCAAGGCAGGCTTTCTTTCAACATTCTTGCTTTTGTCTTCTTGCATTAGAGCAGGCGTGTTTCCTAAGCTTTGGGAAGTTTCTTCATCATGAGTGATTCACACATTCAAATTGGAATTTTCATTCCTATTAGAAGAAAATAAACAAGACTTCGACTAATTTCTGATGGATCGGACATAGGAGGCAGGGAATGCTCAGCATAAACTGAAGATTCTTCATTCATGAGTTCATTTTCAAGATCATATTTTAGACAATCAAGATGAAATCGCATATTAAAATCCCTAACAGATTCATCTTCTTTTCGTAGATACTCAATTTCATCATATACCTAATCATAATCATAGCAATCAAATTTACAAATGAAATCCTTGACAAATTGGTCCCAGCTGTGAATTGAGGCAACTGGGAGGGTTCTACACCATTTTTTAGCTTCCACCGTGAATGTGAGAGTAAAAATTCTACATAAAATGCCTTCATCAATTCTTTGAACGTTCGAACTTGAAACATTTTGAATAAATTGAAGGGCATGATTGAAAGCAGAAGAATTATTCTTACCATTGAATTTTACCTGAGACAAGAGTCTTACCACTTCAGGTGGAGTGTTGGAAGAGGCACGAACATGGATACAACTCCAATTGGGAAGTTTGTGAGCAGCCATCTTAATTCAAATGTTACGATTTCAAACCATTCCAATAGACACTATGCTCAGGCCCTCCTTCTAGCGCCAAATATGTTGAAGCCCTGAAAATCGGGTCGACAACAAGGGGGATACCCGCCCGGTCCAGACCTTGGTTCGCAGCTCCTTATCCGTTTGGTATAGCGAGTCCGACTGGGGATAATGGGACCAGTTTCCCAATCTAAGGGTGTGTGTGTGTGCAGAGTTGGATGATGCTGATCTAGGAGTTCTAATCTAAGCTACTTTAATCTAATTCTATGCTATTGTAATATAAAGAAAATAGCACATCTAATCTATGCTAACCCGGGATGTATTTCTTCTATTATGCGATCTAAAGAGATTTCAAATAATAACTGGTAATAAAGATCATTCAGCTACCATAAGAATGGAAATCAATTAAGATGAACCACTTTGCATAAAAAGTTAGGCAAAACAGTTGTGAACAACATATCGAATAATAAGTTATTCATATATCAAACATAAATAAATGGCTCCACCATACAAAAGTGCCAAATGGTAACTCAAACATTCATGCAATAACATATAAACAACTAAAAACTGTATATCACTTTAAGAATATAAGCAGAAATGGCCAAGAGATAAAAGTACCATTTATGACTGGTCCTACTCATAAGCTTCAAGCAACAATGATTTATCTCTCCTTGTTCTAATATCTACCAAGAGTACAGAAGTGCAACATTAGTAGCAGATATCAAATGCAAACATTAATAAACCTTGATCCATTCATTCATCAAAACCTCCTCTGAGGGTGCAAAAGTGCATGTTCTGAGGACAAGTTTTTGACAAATTTATGGACCCTTCTCTAAATGCATGAGAAGGGTTTAAATACTACTTCCTAATTCTAATAATAGTTTATTTACAAAATTTAGGATGCGATTTTCAAATGACTGTCCTTTTTCTAATCTAATTTTTAAGTAAAAACAACATTCCAAATTAAGCTACTTCTGTATCTGGTCTCTAAAGCTGCATGCATTCATCATTGGTTTAAGGAGAGTCGGTTGGCTGACTTCTGCTTTGAGTTGGGCTGAGAAAACGGAATCTATGAGAGCTGGCACCACTTTTTCGGCCGCATTTATGATACATTTCATAGTCATCCACTGACTATGCGGCTTCACCAAGTATGCCAAGTAACACTCCCAATTTAACCTGTTTAGTGCTTGGATCGCTTTTCCGTTTTCTTGCGCCTTCTGCTTCCATTCTGCTTCTAGTCGTAGTTTATTTGGTAAATACCCCGGGGTGGTCTCTGCGATTAAATTTGCTCTGTGCAAATTCTCATTTACACAGTCGATAAGAATGCTTGCTGTCATGGCCGCTGTTTCTGCTGCTTGTTCTGCCTCCCTGATTTGATCGTCCCACTTATTGAAGAGCAACTCTTTATGATTCTCATTTATCCTAGGTGCGCCTACTCTTTTTCCCTCGTCTTCATCCTGCCAAGCCAAGTACTCCATCACTCGTTTGTCAATCTGATCATAGTCACTTCGCAAGTCGACCACTTGATTGGTGATCTTATCACTCATTTCGCAATAATAATTCCACTGTGATATCTTTTGTCCCAACACTTCCTGTTGCTGCAGTAGTTGTTCATTCAAGGCAATAGATTCTGAAATAAACTCTGTAAGTTTAGGGTCATCTCTATGCATCTCTTGTACATCCTGCAACTGTTTTCCCTTTTCGTCCAAACTTCTTTGATAACCTATTTGCATTTGCTGGAAGTCTTCTTGCAACTTTTCAAGCTGTTTGCGTGCCTCATTATTAGTATTGGCTTGTTGCAATTGTAGTTGCAGTACCTGTATCTGATTTTCTTGCTCTTTCAACAATTGTTGTACTTCTGATGCTTTGTCAATAGTCGCAGAGGCATACGCCCCTGCGATCTGAGACAGTTTGGTGAGATTTTCAGTCGGATTACTGGCAGGATCTTTCCATAGGACGTCTAATTGCTCAGCATCCTGAGAAAGTGTATTTTCTAACTTCCTCTTTTTTCTTTGTCTTCTTACAACTTATTTATGTTGGGGACTATAAAATATGTCCAGAGGGGGAATTTCTTCTACATTCAGTAGAATCTCAGAAGATGGAGCGATAGGAATATGCTCTGTTTCTGTGGCATTGCTGACTATGGTTGAGCCCACTTCTTGTGCTACCTGTGTATTGCTCACAGGTGTTTTTGGGGCTTGTCCTTCAAGATTGATCAGTTCGTTGAAGGTTTCCCATTTCTTATGTAATTCTGTTGTGACAGGTGGTGCTTCAATGACGAGAGGGGGGACATCTCTTGGCGGGGAGGCGATAACCTGCTGTTGTGGAAATTCCATTGACTGAGCGGTGTCTTTAGCTGACTCTTCGCTCCTATCTTGGTTGTTTTCGGATCTTTTAGAATGCTCAGGCATCTCTTGTCCAGTCTTAGATTTAGATCCAGAAGTGCTTGAATTCCCACTGAGGCTAATGCTTGGAGTCGGTTCTCTGGCAGGTAGTCACAGCTTTTCTCGAGGAACACTGGCTAGTCTTCTTTCCCTGTATACCATGAATCTTTGGAGGTCATCTGGAGACAATTGCGATTGGGCTTCTCAAAAAATTTCCTGAAGTGAGCTTTTACTCTGAAATATATCATCAAATAAATCCTTTTTTCCAACGAACACTTTTATCTTGACTGTCGTTGTGAAATCCTGGGCAATCTCATTTGGGTCAGATGGTCTTGCCGGGAATTTAAATAATTGTAGACACGTCATATTCTGTACTTCGGTGAATGCGTGACCTACATCGAACAACGAAAAGGCCCCAGAAGCTACAGGAAACTGTGGCCATATGGCCTTCTTTTTGTCTTTTAGGTCTTTAGTTAGGCCGCCTTCTGAACAGGTTTGATATGCAATTTCTCGAGCCAGAAGTTTGTCAGGGATATACAAAGGTAGGACATGAGGGGGGACGGTGTTTCCAAATACTCTAATATAGGTGAACCATTCTTCTCTGAACCATCTTGCGATGGGGATGATATCTATCTGTGCCTTAAGTGAACACCTCGGGGGGTCTTTGTCATACATCATTCTATACAAGGGTAAGATAAGCCCGTGACAAATCTGGTAGAAATGTGGAATGAACTGAGAATCCCATAATATCTTATGATAAACATGGATGGGTAATGGGTCCTGAGTTGTCCATTTCCAACCCATAACAGGAAATTTAGACACATAACAAATAGAATCCATAACATATGCAGATAGGTAAAAAGGAGGATAGATCCTTTGAGACATGGATATTTTAGACCGGTAATTGATAATAGCCGTGAATAGGTTATCAGAAAAGATCTTGGCACAATCTATAATAACGGCATTTGTGGCAGCATCTATTAATGGTAACCATTCAGACGAAAAATTATTGATATCTGGCATCCCAAATAATCTACAAAGCATGGCCGCAACAAAACAATATGGAGAGGTGAGGGAACCAGTGTTGTACATACCGTTTTTGTCTTTCTTGAGCACTTCCTCTTTTTTGGACCAATCTTTGGTGGTCTCTGATAGGTTTGCGTTCTCCGCCACAAATGTTTTAATGAATTGTGCATTGTAAGTCGCCTGCGGTTTAGGAAGATGATATATGAGCTTTAAATATTGTGCAGAGAATGACCCGATGAGCCTATGTCCTTGAATCTTGAACTGTCTGTTGTTCATTTCTGCGTTGTCAAGTATCCACTTGATCATATCCGTATATGGGAGAATTTTGGGCCTTGCTGCTATCCGATGAAGGAATGAGCACGCTAGTTCTTCTAAGGATGCTTCGGAAGAGCCCTGTGAGTCTGAGACAGCGGTAACCTTCATTATTCTGGGGTTTTCTTCTTCAAGCAGTCTGTACATGCTTTCCCACGTCGATATCCCTGCGTCTCTGCTACAAGTTGTGTCTGTGTATAAAGGTGCCATTTCCTTCACCTCAGAGCCCTGAGCTTTATTTTTCTTTCCCATTTCTTCCTACGTATGGCTTGGTATCGTCCTTCGTTCTCCGTTCCTGCAGCTCACAAGTGAAATGGAAATGACTGATCAAGAAAGGTGATGGGAGAGTCTTAAATGCAGCAGATATATCAAATATGCCACCTTACGTGAAGTAATTCTTTGCAAAAACATGCGTCTACATCTTATAAATAGATGACAACTAATTCCTTTATTATCATTAAAAGCGCATGATCTTGAGTCAGATTATGGTAAGTGGCTTTTCTTGAATAGCGTGCCCGAAAGATTCGTGATGGAGTGATTTTGTGATTTGGTTCGCAATCGTCGCAGATCACGACATCGCATTATTGCATTATCGCGCTCTCGCACCGACTCACAAATATAACATCGCAGAGTTGATTTAGCTTAATATCGCAACCATCGTTTTATCGTGATATTGCAACATCGCAGATCGCAGAAGTTTTATGCTTGCCAAATTTTGTTAGCCCATTGCCTGCGATATGCGATCTTGCGATCGGTGTTATTGCAAATCGGAAAATCTTGAAGTTTTCTCTTATTAGCATTACTTTATTGCGATGCGATACATTGCTTAGTATGAGAATCTTGCACATACTAGGATTATACCCAAATGGAGGTGCTTTTCTATCATTTTATGATGCGGCTTTTTAAAGATTTTTTTTCCCTATCATAAACTTAGGTTTTAAAGTATTCAAAAGATCTTCCTAAGCTTACGATGGTAACCTTATTTTGAAGAAAGGAAACTCTTGCTTTTCCTAAATTTTAACTAAGGGTCCCCATTCATTTAGTATTTTGGACAACACTTAAATGAAAAAAGGGGGGGGGGGGGTTGTTGCTGGCCACAACACCATCATAGATGAAGGGGCTTCTGTGAGTATCCTTTCCTCAATTGCTTGGGAAGCGCTTGGTTTTCCATCGCTTCTGCCTTAGATGAGAAATCTAACAGGCTTTGACAAAGGAACCAGTCGACCGTTAGGGATCCTTCCCAATGTGCCGATAACATTGAGAAGGAAAACCGTTCACATGAATGTAATGGTAGTCCAAGGACCTCTGGATTATAATCTACTCCTTGGGCATGACTATATTTATTGCATGGGAGCCATTGTCTCCTCACTATTTAGAGTAATGTGTTTTCTGCATGAAGGCAGAGTGGTCAAGCTCGTAGACCAGCTGTCGTTTCCTGGCTCACACATAGAAAATAGTCAAATACCATCCCTAAATGGTCTTTTCACACAAGGAATGTCTCATCAATCTCCAGTCCGTCCACCTGATGAACACGAGTGATTTGGGAGGATATGACTGAAACCCAGGGGGCATGCACCCTGGTATGTTTCGGCAGGAAAACCTTGGGTATAGAGTAGGTTTCTGCGGAGGATATATGACTAGTCTGACACACCCGTCCATTTAGGAAAATGGGATTAGACCGGAATAAGATTCCCTCGTCAAAGTTATGTGAGTGGAGGCGACTGCGCCACTCACTTTTGTCTATTTCGGTAGACATCACCAAGGAAGCATTTCGTCTGCAATGCAGATGGAGAACTTTCATACGGTAGCCTGGAAATTTTTCGCTATACCTGGGGGCATGCAAGCCTTTTTGCATGCAAGCGAAGAGCGACCATTTATTTTCTTAGTTTGTAGTTTCTCAACCCTTTAAACTCGTAGGATTGGTCGTTCCTAACTTGCATGAAGAAAGGATCCGGGGCAAAGCTTTGAAAGGTGCAAGTTCCATAAAAAATGGCATCTCAAATGAGACATCCTTATTATACGCCTGGCACGAGCAGTTTTTATGCGGAGTTAAAGCTCGTTAAAAATTAAACATAAGCAATGAGCAAACGTTCCCCCAGAGTTTAAGCTCACTAAAAAATGAACCAATTTCTGGTAAATAACCATTGTGAATGCATTATCATCAGCTTTTGAGCCTTGGTCGTGTTCTCATCATCACCTCCACTTTGTTTTAGCCGATTTTTCACCTCCATTTGATTTTTTACCCCTTTTGAGGAACAGCTACGAAGAGTGATCATGTTAGCCATCCTTGTGACACTGCCATGACTGGAAAATTCCAAACCGTACCTGGAATCAGCTGCTACCCGAAATTATCACTCGTTCCTCAAAAACGAGTCTCCTTTAAGCTCTTTTCAACTGACTCGTAAAATATGAAAAGATTGCCGAGCGATTGGCCTCTCCAGCTCGTTAAAGTGACCGGAAGTGCTATCCCTCCTCTAGATTTTAATCTTTTTGGACCTGACGGATTATTACACAAAAATATCGAGCGCTTGTTTTGTTCGGCTTGTTAAAATTACCGAAAATTCATCCCTTTCGTATTATTTTATACTTTTTCGGACTTAAGGGATTATATTACGAAAAAGGATTATTGGAGTTTCCTTTACGTCCCTTTCAGACTCTCTAAAATTTAAAAGGACCGAGTTATCTTTGTCGTTAAACTCGTTAAAACCGAATAGCGACAAACTTGTCCATACAGACAAGAACGAGTTTCACTGTCGCTAGGCTCGTTAAAATATAGTGACGGGTTTGCCCGAAGGGCAAATTATAGAACAAGCATATGTTATCCTCCTCAAGCTTGACAAAAATAAAGAGGTACTGGTCAGCAATGACTGGGGAAAAATTGGGAAGAAAACTTGAAGAAACTTTATTGGTAGCAAGTTGCTCTTGAACATGACACTTTCACTTTGCATCCGAGTCGAGTTGGGTTGTTTCGTTCACTGGTCATATCACCATTGGTCCATCACACCATCCACATTTGGGGTTAACTTTACCAATCCATCATGTCAGTGTCGCCGGTATGTTCAAGAGAAGTCGCTCAGAGAATTCACCTATGTCTCATCCGCTGCAATACATTCACGCTCCATTCATTCATGACCGCCACCCTGAACCCTGTATCATCAGATCGTTTTCGCCTCCAAAATCATTTACTCCGTTCCATGTCATAGATGTGGGATTCATTAAGGCCCTCCTATGGTGGGTTTCTTCTTGTCGACATCAGCTCATTATCCAAGAAGTCGACTTAGGAACGCCCCTTTCAGTTTTGAAGCTTGCATGCCTCAATGGCAAGTTTCTCACTTCCGCCGATAGGTTTACATCAATGGCCTTCGACCGAACGATTTTGAGTGGTGTTTGACGCCAAGTCCCTTATTCACACCACGCGAATTGTATTATAGTACCTTGAGGGTCATCATCATTATCAGTGATTCCTCTCGCGCCTATTAACAGCTTACATCATTGGCTGGTAATCAGGCGATGTCTATCTGTGTTTGACTCCAGAACATCTTTTACATGGATCGACTTGTACTTCAAGTGAAGATTGAATGAGTTTGAAGACCCTGGATCTAGTTTCATCCATCTGGGCTGCGATATATTCAGGAAAATAAAGACATCAAATGTACATTGCTGCTGCACAGATGATCATCCGAATCAAAGGATGATGGCTCTATTAGAATCATCAGTCTCCCGCAAAGACGGTTGTCTGTCTTATGTACATGAAAATGAATTTATAAAGCTGAGCATGGGAATTCTTGACTTAGCTCGATCATGAAAAATATTATGAAGATAATGTATTGTATTGTATCTTATTACAGGTCGCCTTCCAGCTCGAAAAAAAATTCGGATCCTCATGATAAAGCATTTCACCCAACATCAAAAGATTAACGACCTCATGCTTTAGGGGGGAAATGTTATAGACATTTTTGGGCACTGCAACCCCAATCAAACATGTCCATAAACCAAGAGCTCCTAAGTCCCTAAAAGTGTTGTTCCGTACCCTAAAAGGACAAGGTCAGCTGATTACATCATCTCCCAGAAGTTCTCCATAAAAAACTGCTCAGAACTGGTCAAAACTGGACCATCTCACCTGCTCCATGGTCAAAGTGCGATGCATCCCACCTAATGCACACGGGAGGTGTGATGCATACTAAAAATCCCTTCTATGGGGTGCGATGGGTGAGAGTGGACAAATGGTAGAGACAGTTTGCGAGGTGGATGATCATGGAATCTTCCAGAAACTTCTCCTGTGACACTTGCCTCTTTGAATTTGCCCAGGGATGAGTAAGAGATCATCAATCTCCAAGTGGAATCAAGAACTATCAGAGAGAGGACACTAATCAGAATCCCAGAAGCTGACTCACCCCCTGCAATCATCTATATATGGATCCCTCATCCCAGAGATCTAGAGGCTGGAATTTTGTATCTTGTAAGGAAGTGTTGTTGGTTTCTTGTTGGAATATCATAGTGTTGGGTGATCTAAGATTTTCATGAGGTGAAAGAAGGGCTTTCATGCTGGAGGATGACGTTGGGTCAGAACAATTGGTTGTAATCCTCTTTGCTACTCTTGATTATTAATAAAGCTATTCAAGTTTTCCTCCACATTCTTGTATGTTTGATGATATATGCATTTGTGTGGTCAATATATATCTGGTCCTATATTGTTTATGATTGTAGATCTCTGTTCTTCGATAGTATTATGCTGCTTTGATTCCACAGGTGCTCTTTGAAGCTGGGTAGACGAAGGAGAAGTGGCAAGGATCTGTTGGAAGGGAGAGGAACTGAGCAAGGAACCAAGCACAAGACTGAGGTTGGTGTCCTTGTCCTTCATTCCACTCTCATCTACTTCTCATAAAGGAAAACGAAAGTAGTTTTAGTTTGTTTGTTTCTAAGATAGCTACCAGTCTTAGTGGGACTAGCAGCTCTGAGTGGACACTAGATTTCCTGATAACACGTGTTATTTATTTTTTCTTGTATATGGATGATATGTTGTTGATTGGAAATAACTAAGAAATTATCTAGGAATTGAAGACCCAATTGTCCTCCAAATTCGACATGAAAGATCTTCGTGCTGCAAACTATATTTTGGGCATGGAAATTAAGCAAGATTAGGCAAAAAGGAAGCTCTTGTTAAACCAAAGGAAGTATGTCGAGACAATATTTCATAGGTTTAATATGTAGGATAGTAAATCGGTGAAGTTTCCTATTCTGGTCGGTGTAAAGTTATATGCTAAATAGTGCCCCAAGACACAAGAAGAGGAAGAGGACATGTCTCGTGTTCCATATGCAAGTGCAGTCAGTAGCCTAATGTATGCAATGGTCTGTACTAGACTAGACATTGCACATGTAGTGGGAGTATTTGTTGAAAATGGCAATAAGAAATGCTAAAAATAGAAGTTCTTAAAATAGCAGTTTGGGTGACAGTGCTTGATTGAGCAACAACAAATGAAAATGGAAGTGCTAAAAATAGCATTCTATTTTTAGAAGTTTGGGATGGATTCCTATTTTTAGTTAGTCCTTGGACTAAAATAGGAAGTAAAATTCGAATTTGAACTTAACAACTGTTTGAAAATAAATTAATTAATTCACCATGAGTTAATTAGTTTTGAAAAATCAAACATGAAGTCTATGTGAGGACATGCAACAATTTCTCTATTAATTGAGGAATTTATCCATCAGTTAAAGAGATAAGGATGAGTTCTAATTTGAGTTGTAATTAGTTGGCTCAGTTACCTGAGTCAAGTCCAGTTAGATTGATTTAAACAGTTTTTTTAAATTAATGTGAGTTTAGTTAGTTAATGCATGCTTGCATATAACTGTTGCACTTCAGATAACTGAATATTATCTCATGAATAACTCATGCATGTCAGTTCAGACAGAGACCCAGTTGAGATCAAAGGAGGGACAATGTACTATCAGTTGGATGGATTTTTCCTATAAAGGAAACTCATCCATGGAGAAGGATTTATCTCCTTCAGGATTGCGCAGTTAGATTAGAGGTTAGTGAGTGTGTGAAGAGGCCAATTCACACAAGTGGCTGCACTGGACCCCAAGGAAAATTGTGCAAAGAAATAGGAGGCTTGGAGGGCAGAGGAGAAGGTTTGAGAGAGGCCTTTGACTGTCTATGAGCAACAGAGGGATTGCAGAGAGAACAAGATAGCTTGTGAGCTGATTCTTTTTGTAATCCAGACTATATTTCCACTTGTATGATAATACAGAGTTGGGATTTTAGGTTGAGGCTTTCCTCGTGATATTTCTTCTGTGTTATGTGTGATTGTTTCTCATTCTTAGTTATATGTGTTCTCATTGATCGTGCTCAAATTGATTAAGCTTCCGCAAAGTGTTGTAGAAGTAGAACTTGTATTGTGTTTTAGTATATTGCATAGTCTATTGATCTACAGTGGGAATTTCTACATGATATTAGAGCAAAGTTGATCAAGGCAAAGAACAATATACAAGAAGGAGAAGCTCGAAGTTTGGTTCCCGAAGATAGAAATCGAGTTCTTATCACATCTCAATTTCACCTATGGCATTCAGTGGTTTAAGACTCGAGTATGCCCTTGATGGCAACTTGAATTATATAGCCTGGAAGGATCGCATGGAGGTAGTGTTAGAGGATAACGGTCTAAAGGACTTCATTGATCAAGAAGTCCCCAAGCCGACTAATGCTACTCAACTAGCGGAATGGAAGAAATGTGTGGCTAGAGCAAGGAGAATCCTCTTGGAGGGAGTTCGAGACCACATTGTCTCGAGCGTCCATGGGAAGGAGACACCATTTTCAATGTGGAAAACATTGAAAAATCTATATCAGAATAACAACGATCAGAGGAAGCTGGCGTTGAAGGACAAGGTTCAGAAGATCAAGTGTGAAAAAGGGTGACATGATCTCTTCGTATCTGAACAAGCTCACCACATGTACGGATGAGCTTGAAAGTATAGGGATCACGACAGTTGATGATGACATGGTGAGTCTTGCACTCCTCGATCTTCCTAAGAGCTAGCATAGCTACTAGGACTCGATTAATGGAAGAGAGAAACTGCCAGATTGGGAACAAATTTGGTTGAATCTGATGTAGGAGGAGATAAGAAGAAGCACCATAGATGGTTCTTCATCCATGGAGGATGAAGAAAACTGTGCCTTAGCGAGTAAGGCAAAGAAGGGGAAGGTTAAGGATTCTCTTTCCCAATCCAGTTCTTCCCAAGGTGGGAAGAAGTTTGAAAAATCAAAAGTGCGATGCTTTCGTTGTCATGAGGTGGGCCATTTTGCTACAAATTGTCCACTGAGGAAATCCAAGAAGGGATCCGTGGAAGGATCAGAAGGTGAGGCACTGGACTCACAATTCGAGTTGGATTTCACATTGTTCGCATGCATGGTTTCATCCATGGTGGGAAGTGGTTGGTTTCTTGACAGTGGAGCTTCTTTCCACATGACCGTCGACAAGAGTTTGTTCAGTACTTTGGAGGAGAAATATCTCCAGATACTCATAACAACGGGTAATGATGAAAAGTATAATGTCTCAGGTGTAGGCATGGTTATTTTTCAGAGGGAGCATGGAGCTCACATTAGCTTGACCGATGTCAAGTATGTACCAGGACTGAAGAGAAATTTGGTGTCTATCTTGATGCTAGAAGACAGAGGCTATGATGCAGTCTTCAGTAAGGGAAAGGTTTTCTCTAGACACATCATCACTAGACAGGTGAAGCAGATCAGTTCATGGGTCAAGAACCTATATGCTCTTGAGGTTCAAGATGCATGCAAAGCCTTGAGGAGCAAGGCAACTCATGGAGACTTGGTGGTTGAGAGGGAGAGTACATTACCTCTCAACATGCAGCACCAAATGAAGTCTCAAACGATTGTGGAGGAGCCACGATTGGTGAAGCAACTTCAGGAGGTTGTGGAGTAGCCACAACTGGGGAAGCCAAGAGGAGACAAAGTGGAGGCATCCACTCATGCAGAGACCTACAGTAGGGGGAAATTTCGATCCAGGTGGGTAGAGGGATCACATGCATCCATACCTCTAGGTAGGAGGTGGGGCGATGTGGAGTGATCGTCCCAAGAAAGTTGGAATAGGAGTAGGATCCTTGAGGTACCCAACTTCTTTGATTCGACTTTGCTACAGGAGCCCCGAAGAGGAGTAGTAAGACTGGCTGATTGGGTAGAGACAGATGTGGATGGAGCGGTAGAGAGAGCTACAGTGCAAGAGTCCCAAGACAGTGTAGAGCTAGCGGGCTGCAACAATGCGAGAGGCACATGAGTGTTGCACCAGTGTAGGATGGCACAAAGAGGTGTGCAACGATGCAAGATGCATGGAGTGTTGCAGCAGCTTAGAGGTCAGAGAGGGAGCACTTGTCAGCATCAGGTAGAGCTTCAGCATCAGAGTATGTTTCTAGCCCAACAAAGAGGTCAGTTGGGAATTTTTTTGTTTCTAGAGTTGTTGGAGCAACCACACTTGGTAGAAGTGTTGCATGCAAAGCATTCTAAAGGTACAGGATCGGGTTCGAGTTGAAGCCTTTCTTGTTGAGAGGGAGTGTTGAAAATGGCAACAAGAAATTCTAAAAATAGAAGTGCTAAAAATAGCATTGCTATAAATATCAGTTTGGGTACCAGTGCTGGATTGAGCAACAGGGAATGAAAATGGAAGTGCTAAAAATAACATTCTATTTTTAGCAGTTCGGGATGGATTCCTATTTTTAGTCAGTCCCTGGACTAAAATAGGAAGTAAAATTAGAATTTGAACTAAACAGCTATTTGAAAATAAATTAATTAATTCACCATGAGTTAATTAGTTGTGAAAAATCAAACATAAAGTCTATGTGAGGACATGCAACAATTTTTCTATTAATTGAGGAATTTATCCATCAGTTAAAGAGATAAGGATGAGTTCTAATTTGAGTTGTAATTAGTTGGCTTAGTTAACTGAGTCAAGTCCAGTTAGATTGATTTAAATAGTTTGTTTAAATTAATGTGAGTTCAGTTAGTTAATGCATGCTTGCATATAACTACTGCACTTCAGATAACTGAATACTCTCTCATGAATAACTCGTGCATGTCAGTTCAGACAGAGACCTAGTTGAGATCAGAGGAGGGACAATGTGCTATCAGTTGGATGGATTTCTCCTATAAAGGAAACTCATCCATGGAGAAGGATTTATCTCCTTCAGGATTGCGTAGTTAGATCAGAGGTTAGTGTGCGTATGAAGAGGCCAATTCAAACAAGTGGTTGCACTAGACCCCAAGGAAAATTGCGCAAAGAAATAGGAGGCTTGGAGGCAGAGGAAAAGGTTTGAGAGAGGCCTTTGACTGTCTATGAGAAGCAAAGGGATTCCAGAGAGAACAGGATAGATTGTGAGCTGATTCTTTTTGTCATCCAGACTATATTTCCACTTGTATGATAATACAGAGTTGGGGTTTTAGGTTGAGGCTTTCCCCATGATATTTCTTATGTGTTATGTGTGATTGCTTCTCATTCTTAGTTATATGTGTTCTCATTGATCGTGCTCAAATTGATTAAGCTTCCGCAAAGTGCTGTAGAAGTATATCTTGTATTGTGTTTTAGTATATTGCATAATCTGTTGATCTACAATGGGAATTTCTACAGTATTGAGCAGGTTTATGTCAAAGCCAGGGAAGGAGCATTAGACAACAATGAAGCGAGTTTTCAGGTATTTGCGTGGCACTAGTGATTATAGTTTATGCTACCAAGGAAGACCAGGATTGGATATATTTTTGGACATTCGTTGATTTGTTGATGCATACTAAGCTGGAGATCTGGATCAGAGAATATCTACAAGTGGGTATGTATTTAACTAGTTTGAAGGTGCAGTCAGTTGTATGAGCAAGAGATAGTCTGTAGTGGCACTTTCAACCATAGAGGCAGAATACATGGCAACCACTCATGCAAGAAAGGAAGCAGTTTGGTTGCAGAGATTATGTCCAAGTATGGGGTTGGTACAATGAGTTATAAGGTATACTGTGACAACCAAAGTGAAATTTTATTGGCAAAGAACCCTGCTTATAATTCAAATAAAAAACAAATTGATGTTCAGTATCACTTTGTGAGGGATATGGTTGAGGACGAAAAGCTATTGTTGGTAAAGGTGGACACTTTAAAGAATGTTGCAGATGCATTGACGAAGTCTGTGAGCACTGAGAAGTTTTCTTGGTGTAGAGAAACAATGGACGTTACAGGGTTGGACCAATGACTAAGCTCTCCTATGGCCCCCAGTGGAAAGAAAACAACAAGTGGGAGAATGTTGGGTGTGTGTTATATTATTTCCACAACTAGCCCCACGTGCGTGGGTGGGGGCTTACAAGGGGGGAGAAATCCCCCCCTGTTGGTTGGGCCAGGCGCAGTAGGGGGGTGACATCCACCCTGTCGGGGGGTTTGAGGGGCGTAATTTGTTTTTGGACTCTATATTAGGTGCGCAAAACTGCCTATGGTTTTGTGTGTGGTTTTCGCACATGGTTTTGGGCATGATGGCTTTCTACCCATGGTATTTTGTAGATCCGGTAAAGGGAACTACGATTATGTTCTAATCCAATGTTAATGGATTGAGATTTATGGATGCTTCGACATGTATACATATGTATTGTAATATTGAAAGGAATATAATGAAAAATCATTCTGGTAGTTCCGGTTTTGGGATCCAGGGGGAAATCTCTGTGTATATATGTTTTATGTTTTATGCTCTTTCCATTGTTTATTTTCTATTTTTAGAATTCGTATGCAGGTAATTTCTATACAGGGTTAAAACCTACATATCATAAGTGACTTATTTCTCATTAAATTACAATGCCTTGCTCTAAGTACTTAGTCCTTATTTTAACATGACCTTCCATTTTATTCTTATGCCTTTTTTCTAAGCCCAAATAGTTCCCCTATTGTAACTTAGCTTTAGTTCTTGGCCCATGGGAGTGCAATGATTGAACCACGTTCTAATTCCATCTAGCATGCCCAACCCCATAAGTAATAATAAGTAGGTGGGGATATTTGAATTTTCCCTATTAAACACTATTATAAGGCCAATTTTAAACTTAGTGAGGCATCCTACTGATTAAGAGTTCCAATGGCTATACTCTTGCTTAATTCCGTGCTACAAGCAAAAAATTATGGCCCTCTAAAGTTTGTTAAGAAAATTCTCTATCCTGGCACGTCATCAAACATACAAGGGATACATCAACATTGTATGGTGATGCATCATCTTTCATATGTCCTCCTCCTAAGTTCATGCTTATCGAGACATTTTCCTATTCAGTAGCTTATCACATATTGGGAAATATTCATCCAAGCACCATATTGCACCTCAATCCAACTTCTCATCACACAACAAGTATTTAAAAGATGCAATACATCACACCTTAGAATGTGTGCTATAACACATGCCTATAATGTTTTTCATCATGCCCAAAACAATTTTCAATTGTGTCATATTGCATTGGAGAAATATTTTGATCTTACAACGAGTGTTTCATATCCTTCAAAACTTTCCAGCCTTATGACATTGCACAAAATTTTTCTCATGCAATAAATCATGTCACACAATATTTCCTTTTTTCATGGTGATCACTCTTTCCTCCATTCCTATTCCTTTTCTTTCATCTCTTTCCCCACATTTTTTTCCATATCTTCCCTCTTTATTGCATCATCAAATATTTTCAATCGTGTGACATATTGCGTTGAACAAATTGTGGAGTGATACATTGTATCCTAGAACATATTTTCCATTGTGACAACTCAACCATTCATGGCCTTTTTCCTTCACATTGGGCCCCACTATGTTGCATCCTAGATTAAGTTTGAGTGTGTGGTGTATCATTGGGGGAAATTTACTTTTAGCATGATACACTATCCCTTAGCAATATAAATATTACTAGATTTTATTTATTTTGAACATAAGAATCCCTCCTTTATTGTTGAAAATATCTAAATTTGGATGGGACAAGGCATTTGTTTATTGTTGGATATATTTATTTCTAATGCAATGCATCACTAGGATAAATTGTCCCTGGTCATGACATATCGTGACTTTTATTTTTCTTTGGTATGATAATATTTTTCCTCATTGCATGAAACCAAAAAACTTCAAAATTTCCTTCTAAGTCCTTCCCCTCCTTGTTTTTCACATCTTCAAAAAACTTTGAGCATGCAATGCATTGTACCAAATACATTTTGTTGCACAATACGTCACATTTCTAAATTATTTCTTCACACAACCACTCTACCTCCTCATCTATTTCCCACATAGTGCGTCTCTGAATATATTTGGCCTTGCATCATATTGTACCAAGCATTTTTGTTGCATGATACATCATGACCTCTAAAATATTCTTAGCTATGGTAAGGAAATCCACACCCGGTCGTTTAGTTGTCTCCACCATATCACACACAAACAAGTTTTATGTGATATGAGCTATATCACATGAAACTTATTTTCATGCGATACATTCAATTTTACCAAGGAACCTTAAATAAGTAGAGAGTTTCCAAGCCTTTTACCACTAAGAGTTTTTCCATTGCCTTCACAGTAAAATTTCAAAGTCTTAAACCAAGGGCTCCAAGGTCCTCAGATTTACTTAAGTCTTTGTCTCTTAGTGACAAGGTCACACTTGATTGTGTTACTCAAGGTTGCCTTCAAACATAAGATTTTCCAAGCCCTTAAGCCAATGCCTTTTTTCCACTGTAATAAGACAATAGTTATACCCATAATTAACTCATAACATTTAGTACTCCAACCATAATAAAATAAAAAATTTAACCTAGATACATGGTTCTCTCTCTAAATTAAAAGAATGTCAATAAGAGTTCAATTTAAATGCATGTACATTGATTGAAAAAAATTAGTTGTTCTTCTTATATCCACACATTTTGCAAATCTAGATTTATCCTTTCACTTGCAAGCCAAAACAAGATTCATGCTTTACTATTAAGATGAAAACTCCTCTTCTATAGTTACTTATCTAACTAACCAACAATCAATTCAACTCAAATTATCTGTGGAGGCACTCTACAAATTGATAGGGTGCTAGAAGATATCTATTGTGTCTAACTAATTCAACCCTTTCTTGAATTATATTAGAGATGCAACAATCCATAAGACATTTTTTTCTATCTAAGAATCCTAGGCTCAATATTTTTATGCATGCCATTAATGACAATAAAATGGACAACATGATGTCTAACTCTTATCACATTGGAAATACAAACCTCCCACACTTTCAACTCACTAATATTGTTTAATGAAGAGAATGCAAGGGTATTGCATCAATGAAATTAACTTAAAGGTTATAATCATAAATTTAAAATGCAACCAAACTCCTACATCCATAACTTCTTAACCCTTCCATGTTGATGAAATATTTCATAGATGGCAATAATAAATTCACAATTCAACTTATTTGCATGTAAAATGGAATAACTTAGCTGAATGAAAGTTATCCAACAAACTCACTCAGAGTGGGTGATTTTCCACCAAATTGTATGCATAGCCGCATCTTGTCTTCTATAACTAGCCACCCCTAGCCAAACTATAATACCACAAGGGAAAATTCAGGCATTTTTTAGTAATTATGACAAATGGAAAGATATTTAGGTGTTAAATCTCATAGGGAAATTCCTTGTTTTCTCTTAAGACCCTCGTGATCCTAGGTGCCCCTTTTTCTAGCTCAGTAGAACAAAAAAGTGAATTCCCCTTCATTACTTCAAGTCCCTTGGGGAACTCCTCTTTCAGTGCTTTCTATTTTCCGATTGAGGTCTCTAACTCATGGACCTAAATTCTAGTAGTCCATAAAACTTGCCACATGAATTTTGGTTGCAACTCATAGGTTTTTCAATTGGGTTTTCCTCATAGAACCCCAAGTTAGTGACTCAACTCGCTCCTCCTCCCTCTTCATTCAAAAATCATTGTCTTTCTTTCCTATGTGCATCCCTTACTATTGAACATGGCTTTTCTTTACTTCTCCGGCACCCACATGCATTTGTCTCTCCCCTTCATCCCATTAACCATTCTCTCTCATGATATTCACCCCCTTCAATGGTGGGCATGTTTTCCAATGATGTGTGAGAAACTTCTAGAGAGTGATTTGACTATTACTTTCACCAATTCCATCCTCAATGTACTCAACCCACTCCTCACTTAATTGTAGAAGGTGGTCCTCCCACCAACTACATTTAATGATTGGCTTGTCAAGCTAACAAAGGAAATGGAGGATAATTCCAAAAAATAATTTGGCATCATAAGATAATTTGGCAAAGAGGGTTGGGGATTTTTAGGCATATTGAACCCCTTTTTGTCCCCCTCGCTACTCCTCTTGTGATATTGCTATTCCTATAGGTGCTTTTGCCTCAGTTAATTGCTATCATTTTCTTATTAGCCTAAGGATATAATATTTATAACATTATAATGTCCACATCATCATGACATTGTAATTAATTATTTATGTCAAAATTATAAAAACAATTAACCTAATCAATTATGCATTTAATTGGGGGGATCAAAGTGGGGATGCTACAATGGTGGTGGTGGTGGTATCATTGGAAGTATAACTAGCATCATTCCTAAGAATATTTGCACAAATATTGTTTGGGAGATATTGTATTTTTTCTACATTTACTATTTTTGGTAATTTTATAGATGTCATGATTTTATTGTATGGCTTATACATTTTTTACTTATATGATTTCACATAACTTGTTTGGATATAGTTTTTCATATTTATCTTATGTTATGCTTTTCTTTTTTAAGCAAAAAATTCATGTAATTTTATCTACAAAAACATAATTGCATTGCCATATGTTGTAAAGCATTCATGGTTTCCTTTTAAGGCAAGTGACATAAAATACTTGTAACTATCCCGCTATATATGAATAACTAAAAACTTCATTCATGATGACATTACATCGTTCCCTAAAAAAAAATTGTTTCCTCCTATTTCCTCAAAGATTATATCCATTTTTTAATCCATAACAGGTATAAACTATTATTCCCTGTTTGGTTCATTCACCACCCATGAGATATACTCAAAAAGTGTCACATACAATTATGTTGTACAAGTAAAAATTATATCCAAGGATCATGCAAATTCAAAACTTTTCCTTGGTGATTCACAAATACTTTCTAGACTACTTTGTCTAGCTCTAACCCTACTTTTGATAAACCATCTAATGTATTGTTTTTGTCCTTATATATAAGTTCAAAGGAAATATGAGTGAAGGCTAACCATAAGGATATGACATCAATAAACAAATATTAGAGCATGGAATTTCCTAAGGTTGACTCTTTCTTCATTCTGTAAATTATAGGGATTGAGTCCCCAAATATGTGAATATGTGTTACTCCATGTTCTTGAGCCATCACCAAAACCTATTTGAGCAATATTAATTAACATAAGTTATTTTATGCTTAGCCAACTCTAGATTTGAAAGATATACCATAACATAGAAAGATGAAGGATTCCTCCTCTATCCTACCCCTTAGAGGGGCTCCCGAGAAGCACCACAAATAATGCCCATGGATATTTTGTATTAATTATTTCTTCAATTGACTATCTTAAGTTTTTTTTCTCAAACTGAGGAAACACATCTAGCATGTTTAATATTGAACAACACATTTCATAGGTGATTTCTTTTTCTTCAACTATTTTGAGTTACTAGCCAAAAATTCTCCCCAAACAAGAGTCAAAGGGAGATATTTGTATGTTTTGGTTTCCATATTAGTGCAACAAGTTTTGAGAGCCTCCTTTATAATGTTCCCATCCCAAGCATTTTTCAATATTATCTTTCCTTATACCCCATTCCAAGCTTGCTTTGTTAATTGACAAGAAAATATTATATTATAAGTTTGTTCCTTTATATTATTTGCAAAGATAGTACCATCAAGTCCTACAAAATTCCTCTTATTCAAAATATCCCAAGTTAAAGCTTTATTATTCAAGAGTGGCCACATGGATATTTTGGATTTTCCTAGACACTTAAATTTCTAGACTTATTTTCACCACCAAATCTAGAGATTGTCACCTCCCTTAATAGTTAAAGCTTTATATGTAATTTTTGGTACCTAGTCCTAACATATTAGGCTCTTAAGTTTTCAAAATACCTTTTCAAGGTGACTACATCCTCCTCGTTTAAATCGATCTCCATCTAGGATAGCTAATGTTGTTGTCATGTAGTTTTCTTGTGCCATCTAGAAATATGAACAAAGTTACCAACTTAATGGGAACTATAATGAGTTTTCATTTTTTTAGAGGTCCTAACAAATCATGATTTTCATGTTGATTTTGTAAAGTGTTGACACAACATCAAAATTTTGTTTGAGCATATTTTTTACACTTTAAATTTTCTTATGTATTAAGTATGGACACTTTTTAAAATTTTTAGTGATTTTCATGCTGATTTTGAAAAGTGTTGATGCAATATCAACCCTTTTTTTGGGGGCTTATTTTTAACACTTTAAAATTTCTTATGTATTAAGTATGAATACTTTTTTTTAAATGTTGGTTATTTAACAATTTTTCTAGTAGTTTCTTCTTCTTTTTTCCTAATATTTTTGGTTTTAATTGTTTTTCAAGTTTGTGTTTTTTGTTTTTTTTTTCAATTTTTTTTGTAATGAAATTTTATTTTCTTTTGCAAAGTTAAAAAAAAAAGGCTCAATATTTTGAAGTTAGGATTTTTATATATTTATGTATCGTTAATTAATATTTCAATATAGATCAAATAATTGTCTCTAAAAGATCAATAATTTTAAACATTTGAAAAAAATACACATTTGAATACAAATATAATTTAAAAAGTACATTTCAAGACTTTTTTCCTCTAATAATTACATGTCAAATAAATGATTTTTATTTGAAAAATTGAACAATTTTTTTTTTTTAAATTTTATGTCAAATAATAATAATATTCAAAGTTTTTTTTTTGTTTTTTGTTTTTTCCAAAAATAATGATTCACATAAAAATTAAAGTGAAAATTAGATAATAAAATTTTTAAGCATATAAGGACAATAACTGAATACTTATTCTTATTGTAAAATATTAAAATCAAAATATTACTATTATAACATATGAATAGGTGTTAAAATTGAACTTGATTTTCAATCTCAAAATTGAGACTGATTTTCCAACATAAGTTAAATTTAATCAACTATATCATATAATCCATGCTCATTATTTTCAAGAGCTTCATTATCATCATCTTCAATAATTTTTTGTGTTTATGTTTGGTTATTTTTTTTTCTTTTTGAATCTTTGATGCCCGCAAATGTCCCGAAATATCCCTTTTAAATCATTCCATCTAAAAATGGTTGAGGTTCCCTTACCTTTTTGCCACATGTGATTTATTAAACTCCTGTTTTGTCAAACATACTTCTTGTATTGCATCTGGAAGAAATTTAACAACATTAATTCTTTGTTGAATATAACTGCATTATGGTGGGTCTTTTTCAATGCCTATGCAATTTATTCATTTTTGTAGGTAACATGCTAGTGCTGTACCTGTTCATAAAGTACAAAAGAAATAATTAAGTAAATTAGTATAAACACATAAAAGAAAGATTGAAGTTTGATTTCATATAATAAAACTTAAACCTGAGAACAAATCCAAAACTCAATCTCCCTCACTTGAACATAAATTTAAAAGATAATTAACAATGTTTGTGGCTTTTGATCAATGTTAACGATCTCTTCTTTTGCATCTTTATCCTCATATGTTATTTTTATTACCACAACATAATGAACCAGTGTTTGGCTATGACTCTTTCCATTTACTAGATTGATCCAGATCTTTTACTTCAAGGATACATACATAATTGCATTTGAAAGAGCATATAACCATATGATACACACACATAAAAGGAGCAGAATTCAAATGTAACCATGAGAAAACAAAGGCACAAAACAAGTTGATAACAAAGTTCACCCAGTGTGGGTTATGTCTCCGGACCCTGCTTAATGTGGGGAGGCCTCTTTCATTAATCTTCAATGAAATCAAATTACATGCAATTAGAAAATGACACCTTATAACTCCACTTCCAGGGATGACCTGAAAATATACACCTCTGTTGAAGCAATAGACTGCATTGTTGAGTTCGTGGCGAAAAATTGCGAAAATGACTATAAAGTAGACCTTGTTCTATGCTGGTGACCTGTGGTGCTCTAGGGAATCTTTTAGATTCCTTGCAAGATTCTCTATTGGAATATTCCTAAAGATTCCAAAGAATATTTCTTGAAAATCGCGCCCAAAATGGTCATGGTTTCGACTATGTTGGGTTCCGTAGGCTATGGTTCTTGGCCCTCTCGCGTTGCTCCACGTGGCCTCCTCCTATGTTGACATAAATTAGCGATATATATGCTTGCGGGTGGGCGAACCTATCAAGGTCTACCATTTGTGGAGCATTGGCACCACCGCAAATTGGGTCCCAAGAGACCTGGGTTCAAACCCCTAGCAATCACAAGTGGGCATTTATTTTTTTATTGAATGATTTGTTTGTTTGACAGTAATGCCGGATCGGTCGATGGCCCCGTTGGGTGGGTCCGACTCTCACCGCTTATCATATTATTATTATTATTATATATATCTATAGATATATATATATTATATATATATATTTATATATATATATATATATATATATATATATATATATATATATTATATATATATATATAATTGTCCTCTAGCCGGCCGATAGGGTTTGACCGCCCGCCGACTGATGGCTATATTTTATTTTTATTTTTATTTAAATAAGCCCCAACAGTCCTTTTCCTCGCCAACTTTTTCGGAGGTCACTGTACAAATTAATTAGGTGACAAATTGGTCGCCGTCGACTACCGTAAAGGTGAAAAATGTCGCCTCCTTAAGAAAACTGACAAAATGTTGACTGGGCACCACGTGGCACATCCTGATTGGCTCATATCATTGACTGGGGTGCTGACTGGGTTGCTGATGTCATGTTGATGTCACCTGCCACGTGTCTTCTCCCAATTGGCTCCCTGCCAACCGTACTACCAAGTCACCTTGCTAACATCACTAGGCATACAGATGATGTCAGCATCCATACTACTAATGTCAGCACCACGTGTCATCTATTTGGGTCTTGCCCGCAAATTTTTTAACTGTTTCTCAAAAACTTCAGCGAGCCATAACTTTCTCATACGATGTTGCATTGAGGTTCTGTTCACGCAGTTGAATTTAGAACGATGAGATCTTCAATTTGAGATCAATTTAGCTGCATTTTGAAGACTTCAAAAATTTGGCCTTTTAGGATCATCCTAGATCATTCCTCCCTACTAATGATATTTTGGGACACCAAAAGCCTTATCGGTCAATTGGAAAGTGAGGGAATTTCTCCCTCACTTTCTCCTTTTCAATCCAACGGGCCTTACTTGGATGCATTCCCTTGAAGCCAATACAAAGGTATTCAATATCTCCCTATCATGAAGTTCTAGTTTTGTTGTCAATAATGATATCTTCAGGTAGCTTGTCCAAGTATTCAGGTGCAAAATCATCCACTATAGGAACCTATCCAACCTCCTAAACATTCATGATCAAAGGAGGCTCATATAGCTTCAAGTTTTCAATGTTCATCACTAAGTACATCTACATGTATGCTAACAAGTCAAGGCGAAAAACATTGTCTCCAATCTTCTCTAATATGGTAAAAGGACCATATCAGATTGGTCTCAACTTCTTTCCTTCCCTTTTCATTTTGTCTTTGCTGATATGGAGCCACATCATGTCTCCAACCTGAAATTGGTCATCAACCCGGTGCTTGTCATGTCGAACCTTGTACTGAGCTCGATTTTTCTCCAATTGATCTTGCACTGCTTGGTGAATCATCTAAATTTACTGAATGAACTTCCATGCCTTGTCCCTGTCACTTTTCTCACTGTAATCTTCATCTCTCCCAAATACCATGTCCAAGGTATCCTTTGGAAAATATCCAAAACATGTCTCAAACGATGAGCTCTAAGTGGATTTGTTAATAATTACTACATAGATAATAAATAATTACCAAGAGGAAAAATAAAGATAACTAGAAACAAACATATAAACATATGAACATATAAACACACATGTTTATCTCAGAAAACCCCAAATCCGGGGAAAAACCCAACCCAATGAGATCTCATTAGCATTGGCCAAAACCCTGGCCAATCTAGCCAAGTGAGCCTTCACTGCTCACCTTTAGGCCTACCTTACAATGAAGTCTTACCAACCTTTTATAGGCTCCATTACATGAAATACCACAGGTCAAAAAAACCATGGGTGCAAAATACCATGTGCCCCAAAACCATTATTGTTTAATCTAGTCAACTTTGACTCTATCCTGAGTCAAGTTTACCAACAATTCCCCCCTTAAAATTAACTTGGGGTTCCTTAACTAAATCCATCCAAAAATTGCTAAGTGAGACAACCCCGCTCATTGTAGCCCAAACGCCCCTCAAATTTTATACTAGGGTATATGTTAACCTGACATCCCCCCTATCACCTAGGTCTAATACGACTTTACTAGTGATTTACCCAGGGGTAAGTGTGCCTGACCAGTTCTTACAGCAATATGCCCATTTACATGCAATAAAATTTGACTCCATTATAAAAAAATGTGTTTTTGTTTCATTGTTGTTGTTCTGACCCATCCTCTCTAATTTAATGCTTTGTACATATGACATCAATGTCCATATAAAAAGAAACCATCTACCAGATTACATGAGTCACGAGCTGCTATAACCGCCAATCCTTTAGGTGTTCATTTTAGATACATGGCTCATCAATTAATTAATCCATGTGGACATATACATATTCTGTTGAGCCACTTACTGCTGCAACATTTTCACCAATGAATGCTCAATTTTTCTATATGCCTTATCTCTTTCCACATTGTGAGCCCTCTACCACCTGCACTTTCCTACTAGGTAGGGATTCCACCATCCTTGTTGCATTCTTCATAGCATTGAGGCAGGAGCTACAACCATGTTTTTTTGTTTTGATATCTGTCTCACACCTTTGGCTATGCCACCACACATCAAATCCAACATAACTTTCCTGCTAAGCCCAGTCATGGTAGAATCAATAACCTTTGCCTTCATTCTTTGATGTTGGGATCTACATATCAAAAAAACTGCACTGCCTCTCTCCTCAATCACTTTCACACATTCTAGAAGCCACGTTGGGTGAGAAAAAAATTCCCATGCGTAGGAAGATCCACGACCTTCATTTAATGAAAGCCACTTATTCACACAGAGTGAATAACTTCTCGTTCTAGTGGGATTTAGCACCAGTCCATACATTTTCTAGTAGGTATTCAGCTCGGGCTTAATCATTCAAGCCACATTGACCGTGATCTACATTTTTGCACCAAATCTAACAAGATCCAGTTTCTTCACATGAAATCCGCATGCGATAAAACACTACACAACAGATCTAGCTTCTTCAAATGTTGATCTGTCCAGTTAAACTTCAGACAACAAATCCTGCTTCTTCACGCACATTCTTTGTTCTTAAACAATTCGACCACTTCATAGATTATGAAGAGTTTTGAAACTCCATCAACGTAACAGTCTTTCTTGCCATACCTCGTTGCATTGCAAATCTGTCTTGATGCTTTAGTGGTCGAGATATCCCTATAGAAATCCTTTTTGTTGCAGATATGAGACTCCACGGAGCCTATCAAGCCTTGTAAATCTAATATTAGAGGATGAATATTCTTACCACAAATCTCTATATTTCAATGAAGCATCGACAATCTGATCTGAAAGTCTTGCAGATCACACTCCCTTCTTCTTTGTGCATGAAATAAATATTTCTCAGGCTATCGATATAGAGCTTATTATTGCATGACTAGAACACCATGCTAGGGCTTGAATGCAGGTCCCAACCACGTCCACGTACCACCAATTTTCTTTGACCAACACTGCCTTGCTACTATGATCCTTTTACCACGTAAAAGGATCCAGTAAATCCCTTCTTCCTAGATCTGCATCGATATAACATATCTTTTAAGCTTTATTCATTAGACTGTAAACCTTTGGCGAAAAGAGCGTCCCTTTGAAGCCAAATCTTGGTTTTGATACCAATTGTTAAGAATTACTGCAGAGATAATAAATAATTACCGAGAGGAAAAATAAATATAACTAGCAACAAACATATAAACACATAAACACAGATGTTTACCCCAGAAAACCCCAAATCCAGAGAAAAACCTAACCCAATGAGATCTCATTAGCATTGGCCAAAACCCTGGCCAATCCGGCCAAGTGAGCCTCCACTGCTCACCTCTATGCCCACCTTACAATGAAATCTTCCCAACCTTTTATAGACTCCATTACATGCAATACCATAGGCCGAAAAACCATGGGTGCACAATACCATGTGCCCCAAAACCATCACTTCTTAACCTAGTCAACTTTGAATCTATCTCGAGTCAAGTTTACCTAACAGGATGAATGCACAAACCTATTGTATGATGTTGTACATAAGGAAGTTACTCGTCCCACAACCTGGGATGCTTTCCACCATAGCCCTAGAGTAAATGTATCACTATGCGGTTGACAACCTCTTTTTTCCCATTGGTCTGCGAATGAAATCTTGTACTCCTCTTCAGCTTGGTGTCCATCATTCTCCACAAACTTGCTGAGAAATATCCAAGGAAACAAGAGTCTCGATCAGACACAATGGATGTGGGAAACCCAAAATAGACCCATACAAATTTGAAGAAGAGATGAGCAGTCTACTCTACAGTGATATTCTTTTTACAAGGCATTAAGACACATTTTACTAAATCGATCCACAACGACATACAAATAGTCATGACCTTTCTTATACAAAGGAAAACCACCAACAAAATCCATTGACACACTTTCCCATGGACGACTAGGGATAAAGAGTGGTGTGTAGAGCCCCAATTTTCTATTAGTGGGCTTGCAAACTAAACACACCACACATCCCTTTACATATTTCATTACAATGTTTTTTATGTGAGGCCAATAACAGAACCCATGAAAATGACATGAAGTTTTACCTACACCAAAATGACCTGACATCATAGAGGTATGTGGATCTCTGATTACATGGATTCTTTCACTGGTGGGGGTACAAAGTTTGCAAAGGTGGCGCAACAATTTTTCCTGCAAATGGTAATTGTCTACCTACGATCCATGAGTCAAATTTGCATAAATCTCCTTAAAATCTTCATCAACAACATATTGTTAGATCTTAGGCTTTTGTGATCCATAATTTAGTAAGCATTCTTTCGGATTAATCACATCAATATTATTTGGTCGAAATTTCGAACCAGCTAATGTGGTTCATCCTTAGGACAACATATTGTTCAACACATCTTTCAAAAGATAAAGAAGCATTTTGCAAAACAATAGATGCAGAAATAGGAGGGTGAGAGAGAATATTTTCCACTTTGTTCAACATAGATTTCAAAATATAAAGAAGCATTTTTCAAAACAATAGATGCAGAAATAGGAGGGTGAGAGAGCATATCTACCACTTTATTACCAAATGAAACTAATGAAAAAAACCCATCCATCTAAAATTATGTGTTTGTTGAAGCTTGTTTTGTGACTGGAGGTACAGTAAGGGCTGGTGATTTGTGTGAATGATGGTATCCTTGCCAATCAAATAGTGCTTCCACTTCTCTATGCTTTGTACCAAGGCATACAAATTCTTGTCACATGTGGGATACTTCACAACAACTTGGGAGAATGTCTCTAAATGGTAATATACAAGTTTCCTCTGCTGCATCAACATGACTCCCATGGTGTACCCAATGACATCAATTTCATTTTCAAAAGGTTGCTAGAGGTCAGGTAAGGTCAAAACTAGTGCGGTATTGATCTTCTCTTTTAGTATATCGAAGGCCTTCTGCTTCTTTCCTCCCCACTGAAAGGTCTACTTCACACTCGTTAAATCATGCAAGGGTGATCCAGGAGGATCTTTTGTCATTCCATTTTGTCCAGGAAGTCCAGTTCATCTTCAATTTTCGACATCTTTGTCAATATTGTCTTCATGGTGTAGAAATTATTCTTGGTGAAAAGGTGGTCAAAATTATGTCATGGTGTGACAAAAGTTGTTTGTAATGGGTTCAACCATGGTGTAAAACCTATAGTATAAACCTATGCACAAAACCTTTGTAAAAACCCTTTCGGATCATATGTTAAACAATGCAAATACAATACAAAGTCCCTAACTGCGGGTGCTAACTGTAGCCAAACCGCCTCGGAGAAATGAGCATGTGAACGCAACATAAACCGTAACAGTCTACAACCGCAGTTTGGAGACTGCAGCAGAACCCGAGACATGTGAACAGTTGGGTCACCGCGTAGTTAGCCGGAACTGCCGGACTGATCCACCAGGTGGCGTTGGGGGTTAGACTGCCCGGTCACATGTCAACGATCAAGCCTCTGCTCTGTTTCCAGACTGTCAGTTTTCCATTGGATAACCTAAAGTGTATTTTGGGTTTTTTTATGGTTATAATGTTTATTAAGCAAACAACCATGTAACCTCTTATGACTAGACCGAGACCCATGAGCCTTTAATGTACAACCATTTGCCAAATTAAGCTAGGCGGTTTAACCTGAAATCTATAAAAACCATTTGTACTCACGATGAAGGTAATGGATGCATTAGAGTGGTTTTGAAGCTTTGTAGTCATATTTATGTGAGAGAGACAAATTTGTTCTTAGTGTTTCTTGGCCGTCCATAGGCGGAATTGGGAACCGAGACAAGCGTTGGAAATCTAGGAGAGAGAGCTTTCTGTTGACAGAGACTAGAGGTGCCTGCGATCACATTTATTCTGGTGATTTTTCTATGTAAAGACTTCCTTGGATCAATCCTTAATAAAATGAACGCCATCTTGAAAGTGGACCTGGAGACGTAGTACATCAGGGATGAACTCCGTAATCAATGTTTGTTGTTTTCTATCTCTATTCTTTGCTGAAAATTCATGTTTAAATATGCTACTTATGTTCTGGAGTAATTCATTAAATAAATTGTTTTCCTTCAGTCTTCCACATTAAGCATTTAAGTTAACAATCAATTCACTGTAGGCAAATATTCAATTGTACTTCAGTTTTGTTTATGATCAATATCAGATCAAATACTTTGGTATCAGAGCAGGTTGCGTTTTGTAGAATTTTTTCCAATGAATGTTAACCAGGTCAAGGTCATGACATGGAGAAGGAACACTTGAGGAGTTCGATCTAGAAATTGGAAAGAAAAAAGTCGCTCATCGATTGACAATGACAAGATTCGATGCAGGTGAAACTCCTAAAGGGAAGTGTTGGCATTATGACACAGGTTTGGCGCTATGACACAAGTGTTGTCCTTGATGGCAACTCACTCAGATGACAGATCACAGTTCAGGCTCTTAGATGAAGGAAAAAGAGATATACGCAGGTTCCTCTTAACCAAGTCACGTATACACGCGGGTTAGACGATCAAAAGGCGCATATACATATGCACGTACTTTCATGCAAGGAAAAGCGCGTACATGTGGGAAAACTTATTTTTTGGTCCATGGTATTTAGTCCTTGGTATTTGAACCTATGGTTTTGAACCATGGTATCTCATCCGAAGTGTTAAACCTAGGTATTGGGTCCATGGTATTGATTCTATATGGTTTTGGACCATGGTATTGAGTTAGGCCTAAGACTATAAAAGGGGAAGGAGATCATTAGGCAAATGCATTCACTCAAGCATTGAATATCTTATGAAGAGCAAGATCTAGAATTGGGTTATGGTGCATAGTTGGATCTGAACCAAGGAGGAACCTGAGCGCTGGAAGAAGGATAAGTTCTATTGATGGGTCAAGATCTCAAGGCTTAAATAGTAGTATCTTTGTGTGATTTTGATTTGTTATATTTTGCGCATAACTTGATCTATAAGTCTAATAATCTGGGTATCACTGATGTCTGAATAAGTGAAAAGGGTAAATTATATTTTATAGATCTGTATGCAGGTTCGGCACAGCAGAGGCACGTATACACGCTGGTTCAGTAAGTCAAAGCAGCGTATATGCTGGTTGGCCTTAATACAGAAGCATATGGATGCGTGTTCTACATATTGAAGTAGCGTACGTCTCATGAGTTTTAGCCACTTCTGTCTATTGCTGCAGTGTTCTAGATTCAGGATTGGTTTCTAGTTACTGTTAATGTAATCTGGTTACAGCATTCAGAGAAGTAATTGTTTGATTCAGTTTTGATTGAAGAAAAGGCGATTGGTTGATGCAGATGTATTTGATGTTTGATTATTGTTATTGATGGATCCAGTCTGAAAATTTATGAAACGTGGTCCCTGGAAGAAAAGAGAAGGTTGTAGCCTTCTGTAGGTCAGCACCTACGTACTAGTACATCAACTAGTACAAGAGCTAACGGGGTTGTAGCTCCCTTCTAGGAGAAGCTGGAGAACGAGAGAAGGTTGTAGCCTTCTGCAGGTAGAAGCCTACGTACTGGTATAAGACTGCACCAGTATAGAAACATTGTAAAAGGAAGTTTCTTATTAAAAAGAAGATAGAGATGAATTGCAACAGGTGGTTTTCACCCACATTGGGTTTCCACCTTATATCTTGTGTCCATGTGTGTGATGACCTATTCTGTTTTACTGCACCTATTTACTGTTCTTATGGTTAATGAATTTCTGATGCACTAATTAAAGATAAACATTTAATGAATCATAAGTTCACTGATATACGTTGTTTTTTTCAGACATAGTAGCGTATATACGCAGTTTCATATAACTGAAGTAGCGTATACAAATCTATTTGTGAAATGAAAAATAATTGATTTGATAATACTGATTCACCCCCCCTCTCAGTATTATTTCCAACAATTAGTATCAGAGCAGGTCCTTCAGAAGAAGCTTGATCGCTTGAAGGAAGATCTATCATCATGAGCAACTACGAAAAAGAGGCATCTATCAGGCCACTAATCTTTGATGGGAGCAACTTCGTCTATTGGAAGGTAAGAATCACAGCCTATCTTCAATCTCTTGGTATAGAAGTTTGGGATATCATGGAATCAGGATACACATTTCCATCAGCAACTCCTATAGATACGGTTGGTAAGAAGCAATATGAAACAAATGCAAAGGCTGTCAATACTCTATTAGGGAGTCTATCTCAATCAGAATTCGTCAAGGTTATGCAGCTCAAAACCGCAAAAGAAATATGGGACAAGATTGTTCTGAGCTATGAAGGAGACAATCAGGTAAAACGTGCAAAACTACAAACTCTCAGAATTCAATATGAAAATCTCAGAATGCACAATGATGAAAGTGTGGCTAATTATTTCTTACGTATAGATGAGATTGTTAATCATATGAAAAACTTGGGTGAAGAAATAAAAGAAGTTACTTTGGTTGAAAAGGTGCTAAGATCTTTGTCTTCTAAGTTAGAATCAAACGTTTCTGCCATAGAAGAAAAGCGGGATCTACAAAGCATTACCATGTCACAGTTGCACAGAATCCTAACTTCTTTCGAAATGAGAAAAGGGGGACCATCAGAAAAAAGAGAAGCTGCATTCAAAGCTTCAAGAAAAGGAGATTACAATGAGTCAGGACATATTTCAGAAGGAGAGGAAGAATCAAACTTTGTCAAGAACCTTCAACAGGGTTCTGGAAGATTCATAGGTAAGCTACCTTTCAAATGCTTTGCTTGTGGAAGAGTCGGTCACTATGCAGCCAAGTGTCCTCATAAAGATAAGCTTGACAAAGGTAAGGAACCAGTTAGATGGAACATGAAACATAATGTACGTAAGAAGAGCTATTATACTCATGAAGACAGTGATGGATTTTCAATTAGTGATGAAGATGAGAAATGTAATGATTATAGAATTTTGATGGCTTTTGAAGATGATGATTTCTTGGATGCTATAGATGTAGATGATCTCTATGAAAAAATTTCTAAACTTAAAATATGTTTAGAAGAAAAGAGTATGATCATAGATACTCTGACATTCCAACTTGCTGAAAGGGAAAAACACAATGAAAAGTTAGAATGTGAAATTGTGGGACTTAGAAAAGATATTGAGAAAACAAAAGCTCTTAATCTTAGATTTGCTAAAGGATCTAAAACTTTAGATGAGATTATCAAATTGCAGTGTTCTCCTCTAATCAAGACAGGTCTTGGATATTCTGAAGAAGCATCTCAAGCATAGAAGCCATCCACCTCCAAAAGTTATCTTGATGCAGCAAGGAGAAGTGAACATGTTGACAATCGACAGCAAAGGCATAAAGCAAATCACCAGGTAAATCAGGGTCAATCTACTTCAAGGATGAACATAGATCACCAAGTAAATCAAGGGCAATCTACTTCAAGGATGAACAGAAGCTACAACCAACCATAGGTAAATCATTCTCAATTTGCCTCAAGAATTAATTTCTATGGAAACTACAATCACCTGGACGGTAGGTCGCAGGAGTTTCTTCAATGGCCAATGTTTCTCTTGTCATAACTTTGGACACAAAGCAGCTCAATGTGTTGCCTACAATACCATCATGACCAGAGAAGCACAAAATCAAAGGAGTGTGACTGGAATCATGAAAAGAACCTACAATAACTTTTCTGCTCTTGAAAATTAAATAGAATGTTCTCTTTGTAACAACTTCAGTCATGAAGATTCTGAATGCAGGAGTAGGTTTCGACAAACAACTTAGAAGGAGCAAGCTTCATTGAGTCCCAAAACATGGATAAATAAAGAACCACAACCAGAAAGATGTGGTATAGCCTTATATGCGGAAGGACAGGAAAATTAGTGGTACATCGACAATGGATGCTTGAAACATATGACAGGTGATAAAGAAAAACTTCAGTCATATAGTGCCTTAGAAAAGGAAAGGAAGGTCTCATTTGGAAATGACACCCCTGCACTCATAAAAGGTAAAGGTTCTGTTCTTTTGAAAGAAAAGGTCAAAGCTGGAAATGTTATGTATGTTGATGGCTTAAAGCATAATCTATTGAGTGTCATTCAAATGTGTGATCAAGGAAATGAGGTAATATTTCGATCAAATGGATGTATTGTTCGTGAGCTTGATATAGGAGAAACAGTGATCAAAGGCATAAGAACTCCAAATAATTTATACATACTCAAGGGAGGACAACAACAATGCTATCTAAGCAAGAATGATGAACACTGGCTATGGCACAGAAGATTGGGGCATCTAAGCTTCTCTCAAATAAGGAAAGAATGAAAATATCAGGCATTTCGTGATCTCCCTGACATCAGAATTCCAAACAATACAATATGCAAATCATGTTAGTTTGGTAAGCAAACCAGAACTAATTTCCCTGAGAAGGAAGGATCAGCTAGTAAGCCGCTTGAACTTGTCCATACTGATGTATGTGGTCCATCCAGGAAAAGGTCACCTTGAGGAGAAGAATACTTCATATTGTTCATTGACGACTTTTCCAGGATGTGTTGGATAGGACTTCTAAAGCATAAAGATGAAGCTTTCAAAAAGTTCAAAGCATTCAAAGCCTTGTTTGAAAATGAATCAGACCGCAGAATCAAATGCCTCAGGTCTGATCGAGGAGGGGAATTTACCTCGGATGAATTTTTCGATTTTTGTGAAGAACATGGAATAAGAAGGGAATTCTCTACTGCAAGGACTCCTCAGCAAAATGGAGTAGTAGAAAGGATGAATAGAACGGTTCAACAAATGGCTCGTGCTATGCTTGATGAGTTTGGAACTCCTGCAACCTTCTGGGGTGAAGCTGCATTTTTTGTCGTTACTATTCTCAACAAGACAAACGTTTGGGTGAACAACACTCAAACTCCTCATGAAATTTGGTATGGTAAGACTCCTACAGTAAAATATTTCAAAAATTTTGGAAGCAAATGTTACATCAAAAGGACTGATGAAAATCTTGGCAAGTTTGAACCTAGAGCATATGAAGGCATTCTTCTTGGTTACTTTCCCTAAAGAAAAGGATATAAGTGTTACAATAAAAGACTTGGAAAAATTGTTGAAAGTATTGATGTAGTGGTTGATGAAGAAGGAAACAATCCAAGGCAGGTAAAATCCAAAGATTTCGAAGATGATGAGGACTATCCTTCAAAATCAAATCAGACTTATGATGAAGAAGAAACCTATGAGGCACCAGAAGAACTGATGAGAGTAGAAGAGAAGACTCCATCCAGGTATGTGCAGAAGAATCATCTAGAGACTCAAATTTTGGGGCAAAAAGAGGCAGGTGTGCAAACAAGAAGAACTATTTAATAAGCTTCAAGCTATCTAGCATTTCTCTCCTCCACTGAACCATGAAATGTAAGTGAAGCATGCAAAGATGAATGTTGGGTCAAGGCCATGAATGAAGAACTTGAGTAGATTGAAAAGAATAACACTTGGGAGTTGTTTCCTAGACCAAATGATAAGAATGTCATAGGGACAAAATGGATATTCAAAAACAAGCTGAATGAGAATGGAGATGTTATTAGAAACAAGGCCAGACTTGTTTGTAAAGGGTATGCTCAACAAGAAGGCATAGACTTTGAAGAAACTTTTGCACCAGTTGCTAGACTTAATGCCATAAGAATGTTCCTTGCTCTTTCTAGCTTTCAGAAGTTCAAAGTATACCAAATGGATGTGAAATCTGATTTTCTAAATGGAGACTTAGAAGAAGAAGTGTACATTGAGCAACCAGATGGATTCATCCTTGGGAATGATCCAAAACTTGTATGTAGACTCAAAAAGGCTCTCTATGGCCTTAAACAAGCTCCAAGGGCTTGGTATTTTCATTTGGACAAATACCTCCATCAACAAGGATTTTCAAAAGGATCAACAGATAGCAATCTATATATAAAAATTGAAAATGATAAATTGCTAATACTTGTTGTGTATGTTGATGATATCATCTTTGGTAGCAATGAATAAACCATGAGTCAAAACTTTGCTTTGGTGATGCAGAAATAATTTGAAATGTCCTTACTTGGTGAGCTCACATATTTTCTTGGTTTACAAGTCCAACAAAACAAAGACGGTATCTTTCTATCACAAACCAAGTACCTAAAGCATATCTTGAAGAAATATGGCATGGAAGATTCGAAACCAGTATGTACCCCTATGGTAACAGGATGTAGCCTTAGCACAAATGATGAATCAGCAGCAGTACATCAACCAACCTATAGATCCATGATTGGTAGTCTGCTCTATCTGACAGGTACCCGACCAAACATCATGCATGCAGTGGGAATAGTTGGAAGATTCCAAGCAAATCCAAAGGAAGCACATCTTCAAGCAGTTAAGAGGATTTTCAAATATCTTCAAGGAACACAAAACTATGGCTTATGGTATCTTAGAGATACAAATCTCACACTTCATGCATATACAGATGCAGATTGGGTAGGAAGCGTGGATGACAGGAAAAGAACTAGTGGTGGTGCATTCTTTATGGGTTCCATATTAGTATCTTGGTTCAACAGGAAATAAAGCTCAATTGCATTATCTACAGCTGAAGCAGAATATGTGGCCGCTGCATCTTCCTGCACACAACTCCTTTGGATGATGCAAACATTGCAAGACATTCAAATCACTTGTACTCCACCTATCTCCATTTTTTGTGATAATACAAGTGCAATCAGTATTTCAAAGAATCCATTCATGCATTTGAATACCAAGCACATACCTATCAAATATCATTTTCTCCGGGAACAAGTGTTTGAGCAAAAGGAGAAATTGGAGTATGTTCCCTCAAAGGAACATGTTGCTGATATATTCACCAAACCACTGCCCAGGGAGACATTTGAATACCTCAGACAGAAGCTGGGAGTAGTTGATGCATCATATTGCTTTTTAAATTATCTATTTCAGAGAAGAGTGGTTCTACGCAAGTTTGATGAAGCATATCCGCGTACATACGTTGATTTCTGTGGATACAGACGCGTATATGTTGGTTTGAAGACAAACAGTGGGGCCAGACTCAGGATGAAAGAGTCTGATATGGGTCTAACAGAGACCATCTGGCACAAGTTCAGGGGGAGCATATACTTCTAATAATGCATTGTTGGCATTATCTTAGAAGATCTTGGTGCATTTTCACAGTTGTTTTGTTTCAAGTGGAACAGGTGCAGAGGGAGATCATGGTTGCTAGTCTTGATGATGATTGACAGATGTTGCTGATATTAGTTGTTGATGACTATCATAGTCTTGTCTTGGATATTTAGTCTCTATGTCATGTATTTCTTGTATTATCAAAGTCATGTAATGGCCTATGTTGGTATCCCCACTATGCCTGGGATGGATGATGTAATGTTCTTGTTTTATCATGTGTAAACTTTTGGTAGGGTGGATGAGTCAATATTGGTATATCCCCACTTGGTTGGGAGATGGATGTATGTATGAGTCTTTGGTGATAGGAAGGTCATTTATGATGTATAAAGTCATGTTTCTTCTTGTAGAACATCTTTTTGTAGACCTTGCCTACAGTCAAGGGGAGCATGGACAGCACAGTAGGGCAGAGATTTTAACATCTACTCAGGGGGAGCATAACCCTTTGCACTTGATGACAAAGGGGGAGAATTATTTTGAGTGACTTGGGGTTGCCATCAAGTCCAAAGGGGGAGATTGTTGGCATTATGACACAGGTTTGGCACTATGACACAGGTGTTTTCCTTGATGGCAACTCACTCAGATGACAGATCATAGTTCAGGCTCTCAGAATGAAGGAAAAAGAGATATACGCAGGTTCCTCTTAATCAAGTCACGTATACATGCAGGTTCGACGATCAAAAGGTGCGTATACGTATGCACGCACTTTCATGCAAGGAAAAGCACGTACATGTGGGAAAACTTATTTTTTGGTCCATGGTATTTAGTCCTTGGTATTTGAACCTATGGTTTTGAACCATGGTATCTCATCCGAAGTGTTAAACCTAGGTATTGGGTCCATGGTATTGATTCTATATGGTTTTGGACCATGGTATTGAGTTAGGCCTAAGACTATAAAAGGGGAAGGAGATCATTAGGCAAATGCATTCACTCAAGCACTGAATATCTTATGAAGAGCAAGATCTAGAATTGGGTTATGGTGCATAGTTGGATCTGAACCAAGGAGGAACCTGAGCGCTGGAAGAAGGATAAGTTCTATTGATGGGTCAAGATCTCGAGGCTTAAATAGTAGTATCTTTGTGTGATTTTGATTTGTTATATTTGGCGCATAACTTGATCTATAAGTCTAATAATCTGGGTATCACTGATGTCTGAATAAGTGAAAAGGGTAAATTATCTTTTATAGATCTGTACGCAGGTTCGGCATAGCAGAGGCACATATACACGCTGGTTCAGTAAGTCAAAGCAGCGTATATGCTGGCTGGCCTTAATACAGAAGTGTATGGATGCATGTTCTACATATTGAAGTAGTGTACGTCTCATGAGTTTTAGCCACTTCTATCTATTGCTGCAGTGTTCTAGGTTCAAGATTGGTTTCTGGTTACTGTTAATGTAATATGGTTACAGCATTCGAAGAATTAATTATTTGATTCAGTTTTGATTGAAGCAAAGGAGATTGGTTGATGCAAATGTATTTGATGTTTGATTATTGTTATTGATGGATCCAGTCTGAAAATTTATGAAACGTGGTCCCTGGAAGGAAAGAGAAGGTTATAGCTTTCTGTAGGTCAGCACCTACGTACTAGTACATCATCTAATACAAGAGCTAAGGGGGTTGTAGCTCCCTTCCAAGAGAAGCTGGAGAACGAGAGAAGTTTGTAGCCTTCTGCAGGTAGAAGCCTGCGTACTGGTACAAGACTGCACCAGTATAGAAACATTGTAAAAATAAGTTTCTTATTAAAAAGAAGATAGAGACGAATTGCAGTAGGTGGTTTTTACCCACATTGGGTTTCCACCTTATATCTTGTTTCCATGTGTGTGATGATCTATTCTGTTTATTGCACCCGTTTACTATTCTTATGGTTAATGAAGTTCTGATGCACTGATTAAGATCTACATTTAAAGAATCATAAGTTCACTGATATACACTAGTTTCTTTAGACACAGTAGCGTATATGCACAGTTTCATATAACTGAATTAGCGCATACAAATCTGATTGTGAAATGAAAAATAATTGATTTGATAATACTGATTCACCCCCCCTCTCAGTATTATTTCCAACAGGAAGGTCATGGATTAGGAACAATTTCAACAAAATTTTTTTGAGCATGCATCAGATGTTGGGAGAACTCTACAAAGTTAAGAAGGTGAGAGATGCAACTTCTTCTTCAAACACATCGAAGAAGGACAAGGGAAAAGGAAAGGCTGATAAAACTCCTTCTCCTCCATTATCTCCATCATCATCTTCTTCTTATTCTTCTTACAAGTTAGATTTTGAAACAAAAAAGAAACCTGAGAAATCATCTCTTTTGAAACTTGATGTTAAATTTGAACTACCTATTTATTATGGTGAAATTAATCCTGAAAAGGTAGATAATTGGATTAAGTAGTTAGAAGTGTATTGTAGATTTCAAAATATTTATGATGAATTTTTTTTTAGTTATCTACACTTAGAATGGGGTGAACAACTTTAATCTGGTGGGAAAGGAAAACTCAAATAGATGTAAAGCGGAAAGGTAAAGTCATCTCTTCATGGTCTAAGTTTTTAAAATCCCTCAAAAAATAATTCTATCCTTTGGGATACATGCAACAAGCTGTTATTGATTGGTAGCATTTGAGGCAAGGTAAAGGGCAGAATGTTCACGAGTTTACTCAGGAGTTCAGGAAGAAATATTTGGGGCTTGGTATTCCATTGGATACACGTGCAACTTTATAAAAGTACATTGGTAGTTTACATTCATATTTACAACATAAATTATTAATGTTTAGTCCTGATGACTTTGATAAAGTGTGTGTTCAAGCCATACATATTGAATCAGGTGGAAGACCGTTCAAGTTTTCACTAAAAATATCCAGACAATTGGAATTCAAGGATTCCAAAGATAGCAAGAGGAAGAGCAATTCGAAGGGAAAGAGATCAGCGACAACTCAGAAAGAAAGTGAAAGACCTACTTGTAGTCACTACCAGAGGATCGAACATGATGAAGCCAAATGTTGGAAACTCCACCCAGAACTCAGACCAAAGAAGTTCCAAAAGAAGAAATGTGAAAAGAAGGCTAATGCAACAATCCAACAAGATTTGGGCTCTAACTCAGGTGATGAAAGGAAAATAACTGCAATGGTTTCAATAGGTAAAACTTCTGACACTGGTTCAAGTTCTAGTACTTCTACATCTTCTTCAAACATAAATCATCTGAATGAGCATAAAAAAGTTGAATTATTTCACTTAATGATAACTTATAAGAAAAAAAAATAGATACATTATTTGATAGTGGATCACGTGCAAATTTAATACCTGAAGATTTAGTTAAGAAATTGGGTTTGGAGACACAGAATCATCCAAGACCATACCCATTAGGTTGGCTAAATAAAGAGACTCAAATTAATGTCACAAAGCAGTGTCGTGTAAAATTTTCCATCACAGCTAATTACATTGATGAAGTGGATTTAGATGTGGTTCCAATGGACATATGTGGAGTAGTGCTAGGGAGTCCTTATCTCTATGTTTGTGATGCAATGTTTCATAGGAAAGATCATAAATATAATCTTAAGAAAGATGGGATTGAATACATTGTCAGGGCACATAAACTCAAAACACACTTTCATTTAGTTATTTTTAATCAGATGAAGCGATTAATAAGTTAAAGTAAGAGATATGTACTCATGGTTTTAAAAGAACAACATGAGGCTTTTTCAAGTTGTGAATCTCAATTTAAAGATAGATTGGTTAAAGTGGTAGATTCTTTTCAAAGTCTATTTAAAGAACCAAAACATCTTCCCCATAAGTAGGAAATGCAACATGAGATACAATTGATGTCGAATGCCCCTCTTCCTAATGTCAGATTGTATCACATGTTAGTTATAGAGAACGAAGAAATAAAGAAACAAATCCAAGAGTTGATTGAAAAAGGTTTCATTCGACCTAGTTCATCTCCATGTGGCTCACCCATAATTTGATTCCTAAGAAAGACGAGACATGGAGAATGTGTGTCGACTTTAGGGCCTTAAACAAAATCACAATTAAAAACAGATATCCTCTTCCCAGGATAGATGATTTACTTGATCAGTTGAACAATGTTGTTTATTTCACTAAGTTGGATTTGCATAGTGGGTATCATCAAATTCACATTGCAGAAAATGACATCTGGAAAATTGCATTCAAAACTAGGCAGGGACTATTTGAATGGTTAGTAATGCCTTTTGGTTTTTGTAATGCTACAACAGCCTTCATGCGGGTTATGAATGACATATTCTGCCCATACATTGATAAAAATTTCATGATCTACTTATATGATATTTTGATTTTCAGTTCCAATATGGAAGAGCATGTTAGGCATGTTAAGTAGGTGTTCGAAGTGTTGCACAGGGAAAAATTGTACCTTAAAATTTCCGAATGTGAGTTTGGGAAAACTTCATTGAATTATCTTGGTTACATAGTTGGAGGTGGTAATTTGAAAATAAATCCAGCTAAAATCAATGTGATTGTTAAGTGGCCAAGACCACAGAATGTGACTGAAGTTAGGAGTTTTATAGGTGTAGTTCAATATTGGAGAAAATTTATTGCTCAGTTTTCTTTGATTGCATCACCGTTACATGCTTTAACAGGTTCTAAAGTTTCCTTTCAGTGGGGAGGGAAACAACAAAAATATTTTGATACACTTAAGCATAAAATTTTCACAACACCAATCTTAGCTTTACCAGATCTTCAACAACCATTCAAAATTGAAACAGATGCTAGTGGTTATGCAATGGGTGAATTTTTACTTCAAAAAGGGAAACCAATTTGTTTTCATTCTGAAACTTTTTCTAAAGTAGTTATAAATTATCTGACATATGATAAAGAATTGTTTGCTTTGGTTGAAAGTGTAAAGAAATGGAAACACTATTTAATGGGTAAGGAAACAGTGATTCACACAGATCATCAACTGCTTCAGTACCTTCAGTCTCAGAATAAGTTGCAACAATCTCGCCCTTATAGATGGATGAGATTCCTTCAGCAATTTCACTTAGTAATTAAGTACAAGAAAGGAGTAACAAACAAAGTAGCTAATATGTTGTGTAGACCATCTTTGAATGCTTCAGTAGTACTACAGAATAGTTCTTTAAAACATGAAAGTTATATAGAACAATATAGTACCGATGTCGATTTCAAAGATATTTATGAATCACTAACTCATGGTACTCAGGTGGAAGAATTCAATTATCATATTCATGACAATTTGTTATATCATCTGGGTAAGTTGTGCATACCATAGACAGAAAGGGTGCATGTTGTTCGGGAAGCACATTCTTCTCGCATTTCAGGGCATTTTGGTGTAAGAAAGACAATGGCACAAATTCAAAGGTATTGTTACCGACCTTGTATGTATGAAACAATTGTTAAGTACATTAAAGGATGTGTGATGTGTTCGATCAGCAAGCCAAGAAATCGAAAGATTGGTTTGTACATGCCACTTCCACTTCCTTTTCGACCATGGGACAACATTTCCATGGAATTTGTTGGAGGAAATCCAATGTCCAGGAGAGGGCATGACTACATGTATGTTGTGGTTGATAGATTCAACAATATGTGCATTCTTGTTCCATGCAAAAAGCAAGTGACTGTCGAACAGACTACACAAATGTTCTTTCAACAGGTATGGGTTCATTTTGGGTTACCTACTTCCATTATTTCTGATCGAGACACTCGTTTTGTAGGAGAGTTTTGGTCCACTTTGTGGGGACTCATGGACACAAAGATGAAGAAGAGCACAACTTTTCATCCACAAACTGACAGACAGACAGAAGTGGTGAATAGGAAAATCATACATATCCTCCAAGGTTACTACAGTAAACATCCTAAGTTGTGGGATGAATCTTTACCTTATGTGCAACATGCTTACAATCAAGCCTTACATTCTTCAACTAATCGATTGCCATTTGAAACATGTTTTGGGTATCTACCAAAGTCACCAATGGATTTCATGTTTGGTGAAGAAGATAAAGTGGGTGGACATGATGATGCAAATAAAGCAGTTAAGTTCATTCAATGGATACAATAGATACATGAAGCAGTGCATGATCAGTTAGAGAAGAGTCAGACCAATTACAAAATGCGCCATGACAAGCTTCGAGTCGATCATCATTTTTAGGTTGATGATCAGGTATGGTTGTATATCAGTAAAGACATGTTGAAAGGTGAAGGTAAGAAACTGAAACCCATCAGGTATGGTCCTTTCAAGATTGTTGAAAAGATTGGAAATAATGCATTCCGGTTAGATTTACCTCCTTACATGCGTATTTATTTAGTTGTAAATGTGGAAAATCTGAAGTTGTATGAACCTCCCATGATCATGGATCTAGAGGAAGATACATAGATTCCTACTATTAATGATTTGGCACTTGAATATATGAATGAGTATCAGGAAGATACCATCTTCGATATGAAGGTTCGATCTTCAAGGCGTGGGTATGTTGAATATCTTTGAATGGGACTCAAGGGCATGAATCCAGGCAAGGCAAGGTGGATGGCGATCAGAAGAGTGAGGGAGTTGTATCCTCACCTGATATCTTCTTAAATCAAACTTTTGTGGTCCAAAATATTTCAAGTGGAGAGGATTAATCTAAGATGATATTATGTCAGTCTAGTTTGTCTAGGAAGTCTAGTTCATCTTCAGTTTTTGTCAGCGTTGTTAGTATTGTCTTCATGGTGCAGAAAGCCTTCTTGGTGAAAAGGTGGTCAAATTTATGTCATGGTGTGACAAAAGTTGTTTGTAATGGGTTCAACCATGGTTTAAAACCTATGGTATAAACCTATGGACAAAACCTTTGTAAAAACCCTTTCAGGCCATATGTTAAACAATGCAAATACAATACACAATTCCTAACCGCGGGTGCTAAAGCAACGAGACCGTGTCAGAGAAATGAGCATGTGAATGTAGCAGAAATCGTAATAGTCTACAACTGCAGTTTGGAGACTGCAGCGGAATCCGGGACATGTGAATAGTTGGGTAATTGCGCAGTTAGCTGGAACCACTAGACTGATCCACCAAGTGGCCGCCGGGGGTTAGACTGCCCAGTCACATGCCAACAATCAAGCCTCCGCACTGTTTCCAAACTGTCAATGGTCCAAAGCATAACCTAAAGTGTATTTTGGGTTTTTTTTATGGTTATAATGTTTATTAATCAAACCACCATGTAACCTCTTATCCTAAGGTGTCCTCTTATAACTAGACCGAGACCCATGAACCTTTAATGTACAACCATTTGCCAAATTAAGTTAGGGGGTTTGACCTGAATTCTATAAAAACCATTTGTACTCATGATGGAGGTATTGGATGCATTAGAGTCATTTTGAAGCTTTGTGGTCAGATTTTTATGAGAGAGAGACCAATTTGTTTTCAGTGTTTCTTGGCCATTCGGAGGCGGAATTGGGAACCAAGATAGGCGTTAGAAAGCTAGGAGAGAGAGATTTCTATTGACAGAGACTAGAGGTGCCTGTGAGCACATTCAGTCTTATGTTTTTTCTATGTAAATACTTCCTTGGATCAATCCTTAATAGAATGGATTCCCATCTTGAAAGAGGACCCAGGGACGAACTCCATAATCAATGTTTGTTGTTTTCTATCTCTGCTGTTTGTTGCAAATTCATGTTTAAATATGCTTCTTATGTTCTGGAGTAAGTCATTAAATCAACTGTTTTCCTTCATTCTTCCACATTAAGCGCTTAAGTTAACAATCAATTCACGGTCGGAAAATATTCAATTCTACTTTAGTTTTTCTTATTATCAATATCAGATCAAAGGGGGATGAAATAGTGGAGAAGTTGGAAATGAATATTCTCCAATATTTCACTGCACCCAAAAAGATATGAACCTCTGTAACATTGGTGGGCTTAGGAAAATTTACAATCACATCAACTTTAGAATGATCTATTTTTAACTATCCACCTCCAACAATGTGACCCAGGTAAACCAAAGAGGTCTTACCAAATTCACACTTAGACATTTTGACATACAATTCTTGTTTTTGCGAAACATTAAGAACCTTTTTAACATGACTCAAATGATCTTCCCAAGTTTTACTAAAAACAATAATTTCATCAAGATACACAAGTACACAATCATTAAGAAAAGGTATGAAAATGTCATTCATCACCCTCATGAGCGTGGCCGAAGCATTGCACAGTATGAATGGCATTACCAGCTATTCAAACAACCCTTGCTTTTCTTATATGTAGGCTTCCATAAATCTTATTCTACAATCCTGACTCGATGATAACCATTGCGTAAGTACAATTTTGTGAAATAGAAAACATTTTTCAATTGGTCTAATAAATCATAAATGCAAGGGAGAGGGTACCGATTCTTCACCATTATTTTGTTGAGTTCCTCGTAGTCCACACTCATTCTCCATGTGTCATCCTTATTTGACACCAGCATGATGGGTGAACCGCATGGAGAAGAACTTGGCCTTATGACTACTTGGTTCAACAATTCCTGCACTTGTTTCTTTATCTCCTCAATTTCAATGGTTGAGAACCAGTACATACCAATCTTTGGTAAAGGAGCATCTTGCTGAAGATGAATCTCATGTTGGATCTCATGCTTTGGAGGCAACCCACTTGGTTCCTGAAAAACTCCATTATATTTAGCAACAATTTCATATGATTATTTTTTATGAGTAGGATCACAACCTTGGAAAGCTTCATATGTCTCCGCATCTTTTTCTCTCACAACCATGAGCATGCACCCTTTGCTAGAATTGGTAAATCTCTTCATTTAAACTGCACTTATAAGACTTACATTGATCTTCTCATGATGAGCCCTGACAATATATTCTACCTTATCTTTTGTGAGGTGGTACTTGTTTTCATGTCGGAATAAAACTGCTTTCTTGTCATACAAATATGGACTCCCCAACACAATGCCACAGATATCCAAAGGTACAACATCAAGATCAACCTCATCTACAAGTTTTGATGCAATCACAAACTTAACCCTACATTGCTTGGTTACATGCAATTTTGCTTTGTCACACACCCAACCAAGTGGGTAGGGTTTTGGATGAGGCTTGGTCTCCAACCCTAACTTTTTAACAATGGATTTTGAAATCAAGTTTACTTGAGAGCCCGGGTCAAATAAGGTTTCAACTTTAGTATGTTTCACCACAACCCTAATATGGAACAATTCACTCCTCTTCCATTCATTAATAATGTTAGAAAATTATATATTACAGAGCAATGGAACACATAAAATATATTTTAGAAATATAAACACATAAAACAAGAGAGACACAGATATACGTGGTTCACCCAATTTGGGCTACTTCCATAAAGAAACAACCAGTCCTTCCTTTTATATTATCCAGCAAATGAAGAGATACAACCTACAACAAATCCATTGTAATTCCCTCTTTGCTCTCACACAATCTCCTCTCTCTTTATCGCTCAGAATATAGATCTACATAGACGCAATACAATTCCCTCATATATAGTGAGGGGTTGCCTTCTAAGGAAAAAACACTAAATTAAACATTAATTCTACTGTTAGATCTCCGCCTAATGAACGACCCATATTGACTAAGAAATTACAACATTTTACAAGGCAATTTCAAATCTATTTTTAGCTTCGGCCCCCCTTGGACCCCCCTAGTGGCGTTGCCACCACATTATGAACTGGGGTCCAATGTGGCGATACCTCTAAATAAAGAAGATAATCAAGCTCCACACCCAACAAATAAGACACTCATTTCAAGAACTTGAACTTGCATGCATTTCATAATTTTCATTAGCATGAAGAGAAAGTTTACCTTGTATGCCCAATGTTGTGATCTATGTCTCGTCACTGGAGTCAGATCCAAGGTCCTACTGCATGGTTTCCACCATCTTTTGCTTTCCCTTTCCACCAAATCTCTTTGGCTTCAATCCTGGATGCAACTTCCAAAAATGTTCATCATCATGACCTTCCTTCTTGCAATGTGTGCAAGATGGCTTTCCTCCTTCCTTCTTGGTTGTAGTTGCCTTCTTGTCCTTTCCCTTTCATTTTCCTTTGAATTTTCCATTATGAGGTTTGAAAGATGATTTCTTGGGATGACCCTCCTTATCATTCTTTCCCTCGCTTTCAAGGTGAATGACCTTCAAGCTCGCTGCATCAATAGTAGTAGGCTTAAACAACAACAAATAATTCTTGATATAACTATGTAAAGCACCAATATACTTTGTTACAGTTTCTGGTGAATCAAGTGGAATGCCCAAGTTTGAAGCTTGTTTTATAAACTCTTTTGTGAAGCTTTGCACATTTTGACCCTTTTCCTTGTCTTAAATATTTCCATTCCATTAAATCCTTTTACCGATATCCCAAAGGACATAATAGATCTTTTAATGCAGAAACAAAATTGGACCAAGAGGAAAGGAGATTACCATGAATGAATGATGCATGAATGATGATAATAGGAATGCATCATGAATTTCTTTTTAGGACATCAATTTCTCTTTCTTCCTATTCTCATCATTCATGCACCTGAAAAATGCACACCTCTACAGAAGAAAAAAAATACACCATTGAGTTTGTGATGAAAAATCATGAAAAATTACTATAAAGTTGGCCCTGTTCTCATCGAAAATCACACCCAGGAGGGGCATGATTCCTACTGTGCTCTATTCCACAGGTTATGATTCCTGGCCCTCTCGCGCTACTCCATGTGGCCTCCTCCAATCTCAACAAAATCTATCAAGGTCCGCTAGTTGTGGTGCATTGGCACCACCACGAATTGGGTCCCAGGAGACCCGGGTTCAAACCCGCGACAATCACAAGTGGGCATTGTTTTCTTTAATGAATGGTTTCTTTGTTTGACATCGTTGATAGACTGGCTGATGACCCCGCCGAGCAAGTCTGACTCCCTCCAGGGGGTCCAAATTCTGCTGCTTTTCATATTATTATATATATAATAACCACCCTTCGATCGACCGACAATTAATTTTTTATTTTTTAATTATTTATTTTTTATATAAGCCCCAACGGTCCAATTTCCCGTTGAAATTTTTGGAGGTCATTGTACAAATTAATCAGGTGACAAATTGGTCACCTCCAACTGTTGTAATGGTGAAAAATTTCACCTCGTTAAGAATAATGGTAAGTTGCCACATGGTGCATCTTGATTGGCTCGTATTGTTGACTCGACTGTTGACTAGGTTGCTGAAGTCATCTAGCACGTGTCATCTCTTGATTAGCTCCCTACTGACCGTACTGTGAAGTCACCCCATTGACATCATCAGCCATATGGATGAAATCAACATCCATACTGCTAACGTCAACGCCACATGTCATCCATGTGGGTCATGCCTGTAAAATTTTTAGCTATTTCTCAAAAACTTCAACGGACCATAAATTTCTTATACGATGTCGGATTGAGGTGCAGTATGTGCTGTTGGATTCAGAGGGACGATATATTCGATTTGAGATTGGTTTCTTTACGGTTCGAGGAATTTGAAAATTTGGCCTTTTAGGATCCTCCTAGATCGACAACATGCTAGCGTTGTACTTGTTCATCAAGTACAAAATAAATAATTAAGTAAATTAGTATAAACACATAAAAGAAATATTGAAGTTCAGTTTTATATAATAAAACTCAATCTCCTTCATTTAAACATAAATTTAAAAGATAATTAACAATGCTTGTGGCTTTTGATATATGTTAATGATCTCTTTTTTTGGTATAAACACATAAAAGAAATATTGAAGTTCAGTTTTATATAATAAAACTCAATCTCCTTCATTTAAACATAAATTTAAAAGATAATTAACAATGCTTGTGGCTTTTGATATATGTTAATGATCTCTTTTTTTGCATCTTTATCCTCATATGTTAGTTTTATTACCACAACATAATGAACCAGTGTTTGGCTATGAATCTTTCCATCTAATAGAAGAAAAGAATAGGATTATAACTATCAATTGTTTTGCAAGATGTAACATGCATGAACCCACAATTTGGATTTTTCCTGTAATATGGAATAGTAAAATTCAGTTAACTTTATATATATATATAATATATAGATATAGATATCTATATCTATATCTATATCTATATCTATATCTATATATAGATATAGATATAGATATAGATATATATATATATATATATATATATATATATATATATAATATATATATATATATATATATATATAATATAATATATATAAATATATATATATATATATATATATATATATATATGAATCAATAAACATACAATTTCTATAAGCTTACCGTGTTAGCTACATCGTTAAGGTTGTGTTTCCCTTGAAGCTTGATAATATGTGGATAATATTAGTCCAAACTTTGTGCTTGAATGAAAAATCAAAAACCTCCAAAGCGGTGATGTTGTGACTTCTTGAAATCCCGTAATCACTTTATTGAAAGCTTGATAACTATAAGGCTCACTATTATATCCAATATTTTAGAAATTGAAACCACGAGGGATATCTGCAATAACTAGCGAATATTCCCTTTTAGGAATGAGATTTGTAATGTCTTCAAAATCACCTAATATTATTTAATACTAGATAGTGTTGAGCCCATTCCAAATGTAGCAGTCAAGACATAAATCAAGTTCAACATTTTGAAATGTTGCTTTCTTTGCCTTTTCAACTTAATTTTTTGAATAAAACTTTTGAAAGTATCTGGTATTCCATCTATATTCCTTCTTGGCATCTTTAATGAAATAAAATAATATATGCATAAGTAACAAAATAAAAATCGTTTACAAATGAATAAAATATTGAATGTATTAAACCAACATACCTTTTCCAGTGCAGCAAAAAGATGTTTTAGTGTTGTTTTAGAACTTGTATTTGGATATTTGAGTGTGACATAATCTATTCTCTCTTCATTCAACATTTTAACCATCTCTTCTTGTATTTTCATATAGACATTACGATTGAATAAATAAAGTAAAAAATGTTATAGTGATATGTATAATAAATTATACCAACAATGATAATGTTAAATTGAAAAGAAAATTATAATCCAAAAATAAATAAAAATAAAACAAACTTACTTTTGAAATTCATTTCACATTTCTTTCATCGATAATTCCCCTGAATTCGCACGAGATCATATTGATTTCACAAGTCTATCATCCTTTACTCGCATTACTCTCTAAGGTGTGACAGTCATATCATCTGGAATACTATTAATTTTAGGACCTGTCTTACTGCTGGTAGATATTAAGGATTTAAAATTTTTAACCTTTTGATTTTTTATGCGAATACTCCCATATGTTGAAAATCTCATTGATTAAATCTCATATCTCCCTAGTTCTAAATCCCAACTGGAAAAATCTATCCATAACTAGGAATGCATCACTTACTTTGTGACCTTTTGAATTAATATTTTCCTCATCAATTAGACAACCTAATTCCATACAACATCGCTTTCAAAAGCTTTGATTGACATTGGACTTATCCCCACCACATTTTTATTCAAATTCACTATGAATAAATCTAACCCTTTGGATGAAAGTCATATACAACTTATATTCATTATCTGTATTATGATCCCATGCCAACAACTTTTCTTATGTATCCATTAAACTAACATAAATGAAACATTTTTCTATTTCAAAAAGTTGGTTATTGGGATATTCCTGCATCAATTCTCTTCTAGCCTCTATAGAATGGTTTCCCCTAATTACATAATATTTGTAGTCAAAACTTCTTGATCTATAAAATGCCTCTTTGCTGTGAACTTTAGTAGGATCAACAAGAACCACATTGTCAACCACATGTGCATATGGATTGTACCTAATCAACGTTTTCAAATTATGAACATGTAGGTGGTGTGCCTTTCTAATTTGGTATTTAGATTTCCCTTCTGTTGGTTTATAAATTTGTCTGACATTTAACTAAAATGTATGGCCATCATCAACCAATTTATTCTTCCTCAATTGATTTTGAATGACATTTTATTTTGTGTTAACAATACTAATCCTCTAAATCAACACCCGTTGTTATGATTCCTTGCTTCATTGAGAGCTTTCACTATGATCTTCAGTGACACCCATGATTTTTTTAGAATGACCAACAACATTTGATTTCTTCCTCTTATCATTTAACAAATTTTCTTCTAAATTAACAATCTCCTCATCATCAACTGGAATAGAAACATCCATGGGCATTCTTATTTTTTGTTTTTTTATGGCTCTTCTCCTTTTCAACAAGAGTTCTAACCTCATTGTCACTAATGAAAACATCTTCTTCATCTTCAACTTCCACATGTTCAAAAGTAACCTTTCTAGCCTTACTAGATTGACGCTTCTTAGTCCTTTCCTGATCCCTTGTATACTCTTGTAGTTTTAGGTTTTATTGTATTTCATTTCTTTCTCCTTTCTTCTTTTGCTTTATCTACATGAAAACCATTGACCATACCCATAATACCCATCTATGTATAATAAATTCCCTACTAGCCTCACTCTCACATTAAAAACAATTATAAGTCCAAAAATATTAAATTAATTAAATCATGAAATTTGGATTTAATTCCTAACTTTCTAGATTGGGTTTGTTCCTCAAAGTTAGGAGTCAGTTTAGATCTAGTTGGTTGAGAGATTCTCTCTAACTAGTTAGGCTCATAGATTAGTGTATGGTTGAGATATTTTCTCAACCAAAGTGTCCAAGATAGATGCACTTTCTTGAGACAGATTTCCTCATATATTTATATTTGTATCATAAACATTATTTTAATAATGAGAATGAGAGGAATGCAGGGAGGCTCTCAGGCCTTTTCCGCCATGTCTGGCTTGTGTATATTTTTGATGTTTACTTTATTAGTTTATTAAATTCCTTCATTATGGTATTAGAGCTGAGGGTGTGAGGTTTAATTTTGAATGTCATTGCTAGATGGAGAGAAAGATCCACGAATCTGGAAACTGCAAAAGATCCTATGGTCAATCACAAGAGTTTTTGTGTGCTGAACAAAAGCGTCGCACTAGAAGATCTGTGTTGAATATAGAAGCATAATTGTGGTGTCTGCATGGAATTGTGGCATGCAATGTGGATCACCCTTAAAAGTGCATAGGAGGAAATTCAATTCATATGTTGCAGATGATGGTAAGTTTTCACCACATTGAAATTGATGGAAATGTCTTGGAACTATCCATACATTGCACAGATAGATATCAATGTTATTGTGAGAAGGTATGATTTTTTTTAAAACATGCCTGAATATAAGATTGTGATTGTTGCCAATTAGAAAAGAGCAGAAAATATGTGTGGAGATGAGATCACAAATATGAATGCATTATAACCAACTTAAGATCAGTTGGACTTTGTGTATTCTATCCGCACGATATTCTTTTGATGAGAATGTGCAATATGCCACTTTTGATCTTTGAAATCTATTTATAAAAAGGAATAGATATCTCGACAATTACATAGCTAGAAAAGACCTCCACTGCAAAGAGCTTTAAAGACATTGGTAATTTACAACAAGAATATGGGAGATAACTACAAAGCTAGGGATCAATGGTTCGAGTAGAGATGATGCCAATGCTTGTTATCTACAACGCGAAGACTATGTGAAGAGCCATTGTAGTATGCTAGAATTAGTGCTATTGTTTTCGCTCCCACTTGTATATGTTTACCCATGTCTTTAATATGTTGATTAAATGCAAGTTATAATTGATGTGATTTAATCTACTGTGTCCTAAGAAATAATTCCTCAAAGATATCGAAGTCTTAGGATTGAAAGGAGCATGCCACACCCAGCTTGGAAGTTACATGTAGTAAGAACCCGATGAACATCGTACAGTGATGCGCGGTTTGTTGGTAGGTCCACTGGGGTGAAGCCTGGGAGATCGAAGTTTAAATCTCACAGAGTATAGTGACCTGCTGTGGTGGTAGCTAAAGGAGCATATTCCCCTTTCCGGTGAGTCTTGTTCTTGATAAAATCATAGGATCTTAGTATATCCGACTTGCAGGTAGTTGGATGTATTCCTAGTGTTATAGAGGCAACTACGAGGATTGATCCTAGGTCTCCCATAGATTAGGATTGGTAGTTACCGATTCACCATGTGTGAAAAAAAAAAGAATCTGATGAACCTTGATATTCAATCTCTCGAGATCAAAGTTAGGGAGCAACGTTGAAGAGCTTCCTATGGAAGAGTGACTGTATAACCACCATGGAAGAGCCATCATCGTAGAGATATCTAGTGTTGAGGCTCAACAACATCAATATTTGTGGAAGAAGCCAACTACGTGAACAGACCAATGTTGAGGGAGAAGCTTGTGTGGAAGGATTGTTGAGGAGTTGTGTTGAAAGAAAACCACATAAGGAGGATCTATGTTGAAACATTTACGTACAACCTCTCTCCAAACTATAGATTTGGTTCCTGGAAAAGGAGCAAACACTGTGGAGGAACTAGCTGAAAAGGAAGATTCGATATCGTAAAGCAGTGGAGGAGCAAACAAAACCTTCTCTCCACTCACAGGTCAACGAAATCATTAATTCATATTACTCACCTTTCAGAAATCACTTAAATGAAATCTTCACATTACCTTTTATAAATCAGTTTTGTAAAGTGATTTGAAAGCTTTATTAAATCGTTTTGTAAGGTTTTTTAATGTGATCATAAAGTTAATAAAAGGATAAGGTATGTAATATATACTTTTTGGGTGTAATAAGTGAGTGGGGTAATAAGTGATTTTTTTTGGGAAGAAATAAGGTAATTTTTAACAGAGGTGCAAATTTTGGAGAGATAAGGTGTAGGTTTTTTTTGTGAATTTGGTGTGATAAGGTGTGATTAAATTTTTTAATATTTTGGAGTGATAAGGGATAAATAATACTGGGAGTGCTAAAGTTTATTTTTGTTATATTTGAAGTGATAAGCAATATTTTTGGAGTGATAAGTGCTTTTTGGAGTAGTAAGTGATTTTTTAAATTTTTTAGTTATAAGGGTGAAGTTGATTGTTTATGTACTTAATACTTAATAAAAAACATATCTTTTTGGTGGTGATTGTGTCTTAGATCTGCCTGAAATTGAATAAGGGGATCTTAGGCACACCATGAGTATGTTTGTGATGGCACATGCATTTTTTGGATTCTTAATGTTGCTTATTTTTTGTGTCTATTTTTGACTATCTTTGTAAAATGGTACACATGGAGTACACAATAAATTAGAGAAATTCATGCACAGAATAAATTCTATTCAATCTCATGTAATCAAGCATAAAGAAGCAAAGCACAAGCAATCGAGAAGCTGCAACACATAATAAAAAATATCAAGTTGTCAACATCAACATTCAAAATGATTCTACATTAACATGCAATTCAACATCATTCACTCAAGGAAATCAAGTTAATGAAGTTGTCATCTACATCAAAAATCAACTACATCAACAACATTTGCATCAATTCAACATCAAATTTTGGACAATGCACTTGCAACTTTTTTGTAAGAGTCAACTCAAAACAAAATTGTAACTTGCAAATAATCTCTTTTTTTTGTAATTTAAATTGTAATCAAATTCAGATAAAATTGAGTTGAATTGTAAGGGTGCATTCTGGGTTGAAACCGACACCCCAACTTTGAATTGTTAAAGAGTCAATTAAGTCAAACGAGTCCATTATTTTCAATTGAGTCATTAAATTCATTTGAACTTGTCGTCAAATCATTATAAGAATTTTCTTGGGTGCATTTTCGATAGTATTTGACACCCTTCTTTTGCAAATAAGCTCAATCAAGTGAGCGAATTCAAGCAAGTGCAAAGTGCAAGTTAACAAGTTCAAGACAACAAGAGATCATGACATTTGTGCAACAATCAACCAAGAATCAAGCGAGCGTGACATTTGTGCAACAATCAACCAAGCATCAAGCAAGAGAGTTCAACTATAAAGCAAGTGAGCATGCAATTCAAGAAATGATCAAAACAAACATCAAACGAGAGAATCAAACAAGTTCAAATAAAAAAGAAAACGAGTGTGAGTTCCAACATTCAATTGTTAACATAAGTTCAAAGCGAGCGTGAAATTCAAAGTGATGATTAAGAAAACAACTTTAGTCAAGCAAGTTCGAAAAATCCAGCAAGTGTAAAAGGTAAGCGAGATTGAGTTCAAGCGAGAAAGTTCACATGGAGAAAAACATTCAGTTGTTACAGGTTCTTAACAATTTGATCCTATCAACTACTGAAGACATGGTGCAAATTAGCAAAGAAACTCTTGTTGATATTCAAATGCATCTACAACAGGCACATGAGATAATTGAATTTCTTCAACTAGAGTCACAATTACAATGAGATGAGTTGCAACAGAAGCATGATGCTTCATTCAACCATACAAATGAAGATAAAGACGATGATTCCAAGTGTTTGGTTGTGTTATATTCTTTCCACAACTAGCCCCAATAGTTAAGCCGGGTGGTTGGAGGGGGGTTGGAGCCCCCACTTCATTGCACTGAGCGCAGTGCCCCGGGATTATTTTTTTTTGGGATCATATATTAGGTGGGTGGACCTACCTATGATTTTGTGCATGGATTTTGCACATGGTTTTGGGTGCGAAAATTTTCGGTCCATGGTATTTTGTAGATCTAGTCAAGGGAACTACAATAATGTTCTAATCCAGGGTTAACAAATTGGGGTTTATGGATGCTTCGACATGTATATATATGTATTGTAACATTGAAAGAAACATAATGAAAAATCAATTTGGTAGTCCCGGTTTTGGGATCCAGGGGAAAATCTCTGTGTATATTTGTTTTATGTGTTATGCTCTTGCCATTGTTTATTTTATGTTCTTAGAATTCGTATGAAGGTAATTTATGTACGGGGTTAAACCTACATTTGGTATCAAAGTTGTTTTGGCTTCAAGGGGACGCCTTTGTTTCTGAGGGGTTTTTCTCGGGCCTATGGTAGACCCTGTTCAGTGGGAGATCTATGGGATCGATTCTTGTGGTGAAAGAAGATGACAATAAGTGGAAAGATAAAGATCGAGAAATTTAATGGTCAGAGTTTTGAGTTGTGGAAACTCAAGATGGAGGATTTGTTGGTGGGTAAAGATCAATGGATCACGACAGATCTAGGTACTAAACCAACAACAATGTCTGATGAAGACTAGAAGAAGTTGGATCAGAAAGCAAAAAGCACAATACAATTGTGTGTCTCAGATTCAATATTGTTGAATGTATCAAGGGAAGCTACGACGAAGGCTTTGTGGGACAAGTTAGGGACTTTGAACCAATCAAAGTCTCTAGTGAATAAACTGTTCCTATGGAAAAAGTTGTATAACCTGAGGGTGAAAGATGGAGACTCAGTGACGGAGCACCTGAACACATTTAACACTGTGGTAAGCCAGTTATTATTTGTTGATATTAAAATTTCAGATGAAGATAAGTGCATCAATTTTTTGTGTTCTCTACCAGATTCGTGGGATAGTCTCGTTGTTGTAATAGGTTGCAATGTAATTTCCTTGCAGTTTGATGAAATAGTCTCATCTTTGCTGACGGGGGAGATGAGACAGAAAAATATGGAGATCCAGAATGGTGATGCCTTGTCTGTATGAGGACAGTCCTAGAACATAAACAAAAATAAGTCCTCGAGTGGGAGATCTAAATCTCCAAGAAAGCCTGTAAAGGTGTGCTGGAAATGCGGAAAGGAAGAGCACTACAAAAGGGAATGTAAATCTAAAGCTCCTGAGAAAGGAAATGGATCTAATGATGCTCCTTCTGCAAAGGCGAAAACCACCTTAGACGAAGGTGGGGATGTGTACATGGCTTCTTCTTCAAGTACACATGTAGAACATGAGTCATGGTTGATTGACTCAGGTGCATCCTTTCACTTCACTCCCCATAAAGAGTGGTTCTGCGAGTATCAGAAATATGATGGTGGTGATGTCTTCTTAGGGGATGACAGGAAGGCTAGAATTGTTGGTCGCAGAAAAGTCAAGTTGAAGTTGCAAGGTGGAAGGATTAGAACACTTCCGATTGTTTTGCATATTCCTGCATTAGCCAGAAATCTTATTTCTGTCAGCAAGCTGGATGATGCAGGTGTAAAAACAATGTTCGAGAAAGGTTGTTATGAAACCAGCTCACAAAAAGATAGAAAAGATAGATCAATGCCTTAGAATTCAGCCTCTTCGAGGGGGCAACCTCCTTTACATTACATAAATGAACAATTCTTAGATGATTCAAATGAAAAAACCTCCTTTCTATATATAGGAGTCTAAGGGGTCACAATATAACGAAGCCGACCTAACAATAATAATATAAGGGCACAAAAATAAAAATAGAGGGATTCTATGGGGCACAGTAATAACAATATGGGGACAATAGGGGCACAACAATATTAATAAGGGATACAACTACAATATTAATGGGGGCATCACTAGTATTATAGGGACCTAACATGTCCCTCTCCTTCAAAAAAGTCTTGTCCTCAATGCTTGAGTAGTTCTGGATGCTTTTGTATAAAATTTTCATCCTCCCATGTGGAATCTTCAGCGGATAAGTTCTTCCACTTGATGAGATATTATGAAATGGATCGATTTCGTAGTTGTTGAGTTCTTGTTTCTATGACTGCTTCTAGTTCCAATATAATTTTTCCTTCCTCCTCAAGTACTGGAAATATTGTTTGATCTGGGAGCTTGTCGCCTATAACCTTCTTTAAACATGAAACATGGAAAACTGGGTGCACTCGAGAAGCTGCAGGAAGCTCCAATTTGTATGCCATAGTACCAATCTTTTCCAACACCTTGTACGGACCATAATACTTTGGTGACAATTTGTTATCCTTCTTAGCTTGCTTGAGGGACATTTGTTTATATGGTTGTAGCCATAGGAATACCCAATCACCTATATAAAAACTCCTTTCATTGCAATGTTGATCTACCTGTTGTTTCATTCTATTCTGCGCCAACACGAGGTTATCCTTTAAGAGTTGGAGAACTTCTTGTTGATGCTCTATGTGATGTTCCACTACTTGAGCCTTAGAATTTTCTCTTAAATATGATGTGATGGATGGTGGCTGATATCCATAAAGTGCCATAAATGGGGTCATTTTTGTTGCAGTATGGAAGGAAGTGTTATACCACCATTCAACCAGAGGCAACCATTTGACCCATTGTGTCTGTTTGTCAGATACAAAGCAACGAATATATCCTTCCAAACATTTGTTTACTATCTCCATTTTCCCATCAGATTAAGGATGATAAGATGAGCTATGAGATAACTGAGTACCAAGACAAGAAAATAATTCTATCCAAAAATTTCCTGTAAAAATGGGATCTCTGTCACTTACAATAATTTTTGGGTTTCCATGTAGCTTTTGAATTGTTTCCATAAATGCCGTAGAAACTGTACTGGCTTTAAATGGATGTGATAATGCACAAAAGTGTGCATACTTGGTACGTCTATCAACTACCACCATGATGACACTCTTTCCCTCAGACTTGGGTAAACCTGTGATAAAATCCATTGAAACCTCCTCCCAACGTTGGCTTGGAATGGATAAAGGTTGTAATAGACCTGGTGTCTTAATTGTTTCAGCTTTATTTTGTTGGCATACCAAACATTCCGCCACAAAATTTTGAATATCCAATTTAAGGCCATCCCAAAAAAATTCCTTCTTAACCCTGTGGTAAGTTTTTAAAAATCCTGAGTGCCCTCCTAAGGGAGAGGTGTGCAATTCCAGAAGAATCTTTTGTTTGAGTTGGGAATTCTTACAAAGGTATAAGCGATCTTTGTACCATAACGAATCATTTTTCCAGCTAAATGTATCAAATGTACTGGAATCTTGTTGTAACTTTTGAATAAGTTCCCACACTTCTTCATCATTCTTCCATTCCTCCCTTGCTTCATTTATCCAATCTGGTTGGATAATAGAAACGGCACACAACAATGCTTCCACATCCTCATCCTTTCTTGAGAGTGCATCTACCACAACATTTTGCTTCTCTTTTTTGTATATGATTTCAAAATCATAACCCAACATCTTTGTGACCCATTTTTGGTGTTCTTCAGAGGATAATCTTTATTCTAAAAAGTATTTAAGGCTATCATGATCCATTTTTACCTTGAAGTGTCTTCCCATTAGGTAGGGTCACCATTTCTTAAGTGCATGTAGCATTGCCAACATTCCGTTCTCATAAATAGCTTTGTGTAAATACTTTCCCTTGATTTGACGACTTTCGAAAGCAATGAGTCTTTCATCTTGCATTAAAATAGCATCAATTCCATTTCCAGAAGCATCACATTCCACAATAAAGGTTTTTGTGAAGTCTGGTGTAGCTAAGACTGGTGCTTGGCACATTGCCTCTTTAAGATCTTCGAAGGCCTTCGTTGCTTCTGGAGTCCATGAAAATGCATATTTTTTCAACAATGTTGTTAGAGGTGCTGCTATTTTCCCATAATTCTTAACAAACTTGTGATAATACCCTATCAACCCGAGAAAGCCTCGCAAATGATTTATGGATGTGGGTATTTCCCATTCCTTAATGGCTTTAATTTTGCTAGGGTCTACCTTAATTCCTTCATGAGATACAATATGACCTAGATATTCCACCTCTTCTACTCCAAAGAAACATTTGGATCTTTTTGCATATAATTGTTTCTCCTCCAATAGTTGTAGCACCCTGTCAACGTGTTCAACATGATCCTTCCAAGACTTGTTGTAGATTAGTATATCATCAAAAAATACTAACACAAATTTTCTAAGGAAGGGTTTGAAAATGGAATTCATCAAACCTTGAAATGTAGAAGGTGCATTGGTAAGGCCAAAAGGCATGACCAAAAACTCATAGTGACCCTCATGAGTTCTAAATGTTGTTTTCAGAATGTCTTGAGTCTTCATTCTAATTTGATGATATCCTAAACGAAGATCTAACTTGGTGAAGTAAATTGATCCATGCAATTCATCCAATAATTCATCAATGACAGGAATGGGAAACTTATCTTTAATAGTGAGCTTGTTGAGCTCCCTATAATCTGGACACATGCGCCATGATCCATCCTTCTTGTGCACCAATACTACTGGAGCAGAGAAAGAACTTTGGCTAAGTTGAATTATACCAGCCTCAAGCATTTCTGCAACCATACGTTCAATTTCACTCTTTTGGGCATAGGAATATCTATACGGCTTGATTTTTGGAGGAACACTTCTTGGAATCAAATGAATATCATGATCATGATCACGAATAGGTGGGAGACCTTTGGGAGTCTCAAATACCTTGGAATGATTGTCCAAGACTTTTTGGAGATCTGGAGCAATAGATGAATTCGATGTGGAAACATCTAGCAAACATAATTGTGCAATTACACCTCGTTGTTCCTTTTTTAGAAGCCTTTTCATACCGTTAGAGCTTATTATCTTTCCCGGTTTCCCTACAATACCCCTTAATTCAACTTCCTTTTCTTCCACATAGAATTTCATGAAAAGTTCTTGAAAGTTAAAAGCTATTGTACCCAAGGATTGTAGCCATTGGACTCCTAGTACGACATCAGCACCTCCCATTGGAATGGAAAGCATTGGGCTTTTCAATACATATTCTCCCATGGATAGCTTGATATTATGGCACTTTCCAGAGCAATTTATCATTCCTCCATTTGAAACCATCATTTGACACTCTAGTGCTGGATATAGGAAGCAATTCAATTCTTTTGCTATCTTACAATGAATAAAATTGTGGGTACTTCTTGAATCAATCAACACTATTACATTTTTCTTCTTGATTTGTCCTTCTATCTTGATGGTTTGAGGAGTGGTAATTCCAGCCAATGCATTACAAGATATGGTCGGATTCATTTGTTCTTTATCTAGGCTTTGTTCCTAGAGTATATCCTCTTCTTTTGACCTTTCTTGCTCCTTTTCTTCTTCCTCTTCACAATCTATGTAGAATATTTTTTTCTCAGCACACTTATGACCTTTAGTGTATTTGCTATCACAACTGTAACAAAGCCCTTTTGCTATTTTTTCTTCCAATTGTTGTGGTGTCAACCTTATAGGTTGTGGAAGGCTAGGGGAAACAACACTTCCATCTTTATAGTTGTGAGTGGTATGCTTCCTGGTTGCCATAAGTTTTCTTTCCATTTTCCTTGCTAACTTGAATGCCTTCTCTAATGAATCAGGTTCCGAAAGGCAAACATCATGTTGGTTATTATCCTTTAAAGTCCCTATGAACACATCAATCCTATGCTCCTCTGGAATATTTTTTACCCTTATGTTCAACTTTTGGAACTCCTCAATGTGCTCCATTATTGAACCCTTTTGTTTGAGACTTATCAATTGGCTAAAAAAAGTGTTGCTTTTTGTATCCTCATAATGTGCTGTCAATTCTTCTGTAAAAATTGCCCAAGTGATAATTTGTTTACGAGAGCAAAGCCATTGATACCATACAAATTGATTTGGTTCCAAATATAAAGTTGCAATATGTACCTTTTGTATGTTTTGCGCATTATTGAGATCGAAAAATTGCTCCATCTGTAATATCCATGTTGTGGGATCCTTGCCATAAAACTTCCTCATATCAATTTTTGGAATATGGTGGGTCTTCGATCCAACATTAGATTCTATGGAATCATGATTAACATTTCTTTTTTTTTCATCACAAGTTTCCTTTACTACCTATTGTGGCCAGCAACAGCCCCCCTTATTCAATTAAGTATCAGCCATGATACTGAATGAATGGGGACCCTTAGTTAATTTTTAGGAAAAGCAAGAGTTTCTTTTTGAAGTCACAATCATACGCTTGGAAAAAGCCTCTTAGATATTTTAAAGCCTAAGTCTATGATAAAAGAGAAAACCTTAAGGTCGCATTGCAAAAGATATGAAACACCTTCATTCCCCTTTTTATGCGCACCATCCTCATGTTAATAATGACATCGCATCGCAAATTAGTAACGCTCATGAAGAAAACTTAAAGATCCCCCGATCTGCGATAACGCCGATCACTAGATCGCATATCGCAGAAATGAGCCAGGCAAGATTTTTGTGAACATCAAATTCCTACGATCTGCGATATTGCGATCGCTGCGATGCCACATCCATGCGATTTTCAATGATGCGATTAGCGATCGCGCGACGTGCGAGGTTACGTCAGCAAATCATAAATCACTTTGGTACGAATCCTTCAGGCGCGCCATTCAAAGAAAAAGCCACTTACTATAATCTGACCCGAAATCATGCGCTTTTAATGATAGTAAATGAATTAGTTGTCAGTTATTAAATGGATTAAAGACGCGTGCCTTGGTAGAGATTTGCTTCACGTAAGGTGGCATATTTTATTTATCTCTTGCATTTAAAACTCTCCCATCACCTTTCTGGATCAGTCATTTCCATTTCACTCGTAATCTGCAGGAACAAAACATGAAGACGACTCAGACAGAAACGCAAAGCGAAATGGGAAAGAAGAACAAAGCTCAAAGCTCCGAAGCAAGAGAGAAGACCAAGGAGATGGCACCCCTGTACACAGACACAGCCTGCAACAAAGACGCAGGGATATCAACATGGGACGGTATGTACAGGCTGATAGAGGAAGAAAAGCCTAGAATAATGAAGGTGACTGTTGTCGCGGATGCACCACGCTCTTCTGAGGTGACCTTGGAGGACCTAGCATGTTCATTCCTCCACAGAATAGCGGCAAGACCCAAAATTCTACCATACACAGATATGATCAAATGGATATTGGATGATGCAAAATTGAAGGGCAGACAATTCAAAGTTCATGGACATGGGCTTGTAGGATCGTTTGCTGCGCAAGATTTGAAGCTTATGTATCATCTTCCTGAACCGCAAGCAACCTATAATGCACAATTCGTTAGGAAGTTCACGGCGGAGAATCCAGATCTATCAGACACCACTAAAGAATGGTCTAGAAGAGGCGAGCCGCTAAAAAAGGATAAAAACGGTATGTACAGCACTGGTTCCCTCACCTCTCCATATTGTTTTGCTGCGGCTATGCTCTGTAGGTTATTTGGGATGCCAGATATCAACAAGTTTTCATCTGAGTGGCTGCCATTAATTGATGCTGCCACTAACTCCGACATCCTAGATTGGGCCAAAATCCTTTCAGATACTCTATACACGGCTGTTCTCAGTTACCGGTCTAAAAGATCCTTCTCTCAAAGGGTCTATCCTCCTTTTTATCTGTCTGCCTATATTATGGATTCTGTTTGTCTTGTATCTAATTTTCCTGTTATGGGTTGGAAATGGACTACCCAAGACCCATTGCCCATCCATGTTTATCACAAGATCTTATGGGATTCCCAGTTTGCCCCTCATTTTTACCAGATTTTCCATGGGGTTATTTTGCCCCTATATAGAATGATATACGATAAGGACCCCCCAAGGTGCTCCCCCGAGGCCCAAATTGACATCCTCCCCGTCGCAAGATGGTTTGGGGAAGAATGGTTTACTTACATTAGAGTTTTTGTAAGCACTGTACCTCCACATGTCCTACCCCTATATATCCCTGATAAACTTTTGGCCTGGGAAATTGCTTATCAAACCTGTTCTGAAGGCGGCTTAACCAAGGACCTAAAGGACAAGAAGAAGGCCATTTGGCCTCAATTTCCCGTCACTTGTGGGGCCTTCTATTTTTTCGATGTAGGACACGCTTTTGGCGAGGTGGAGAATGTGACGTGTCTTCAATTATTTAAATTCCCAGCAAGGCCATTCGACCCAAATAATGTGGCCCAAGAATTCACAACGAACGTTAAGATAAGAGTGTTCTCTGGAAAGAAAGATCTGTTTGATGATCTCTTTCAGAGTAAGAGCTCGCTCAAAGAAATTTTGCAGGAAGCTCAGTCGAGGTTGTCTTCAGGTGACCTCTAGAAATTCACGTTATACAGAGAAAGAAGGCTGGCTAGTATTCCACTAGAGAGGCTGCGAATACCTACTAGAGAACCGACTCTGAGCATCAGCCTCAGTGAAAACTCCAGCACTTCCAGGTCTAAGTCCAACGCCGCCCAAGAAGTATCTGAGCATCCTAAAGAGTCTAGTCACGAACAAAGAAAAAACGAAGAAACAACCAAAGACACAGCTCAGTCGAGCGCGATGTCTCAGTAGCAAGTTATTGCCTCACCACCAAGAGATGTCCCCCCTCCTGTCATCGAAGCACCACTTGTCACGAAAGAGCTAGATAAAGAGTGGGAAACCTTCAATGAATTGATCAATCTTGAAGGGCAAGTCCCGAAAACACCTGTGAACAATACACAGGTGGTGCAAGAAGTCGTTTCGACCATGGTCAGTAGCGCCACAGAAGCTGAACACCTTCCTATCGCTCCAGCCTCAGAACTTCTACTTAACGTAGAAGAAATTCCCCCACTGGATGTATTCTATAGTCCCCAACACAAAGCAGTTGTAAGGAGACAGAGAAAGAAGAGAAAGCTTGAGGATACACTGTCTCAAAATGCTGAACATTTGGACGTCTTGTGGAAAGACCCAAATAATAATCCGACCGAAAATCTCACGAAGCTGTCTCAGATTGCAGGAGCATATGCCTCTGCAACTATTGACAAGGCCTCTGAAGTTCAGCAACTTTTAAAGGAACAAGAAAATCATATACAACTGCTACAACAACAGTTGCAGCAAGCCAACGCGAACACTGAAGCTTCGAGACAGCTAGAAAAGCTACAGGAAGACTTTCAATAGATGCAGATAGGCTATCAAAAAAGTCTTGAAGAAAAAGAAAAACAATTGCAGACGGTGCAAGAAATGCATAAAGATGAGCCTAAACTGGCAGAGTTTATTTCAGAGTCCATCGGCTTGAACGAGCAACTACTGCAGCAACAAGAAGAGTTGGGACGTAAAATATCACAGTGGAGACACTTTTGTGAGCTGAGCGACAAAATCACCAATCAGGTGGTGGAATTGCGGAGCGACTATGATCAGAACGACAAGAGGGTGACAGAATATCTGACTTGGCAAGATGATGAGGAAGGGAAAAGAGCAAGGGCACCCAGGATTAATGAAAATCATAAGGAGCTGCTCTTTAATAAATGGGACGAACAAATCACGCAGGCAAAGCAAGCAGCAGAGACAGCGGCGACACAGGCGAGCATTCTTATCGACTGTGTAAATGAAAATTTACACAGGGCCAATTTAATTACAGAGACCACCCCGGGGTACCTACCAAGCAGGTTGCAACTGGAGACAGAATGGAGGCAGAAAGCGCAGGCAAAAGGGAAAGCAATCCAAGCATTGGCTAGGCTGAATTGGGAAGGTTACTGGACGTACTTGGTTAAACCACACAGCCAATGGATGACGGTGAAGTGCATTACGAATGCAGCCGAGAAGGTAGCGCCAGCTCTCATAGATGCCGTTTTCGCAGCCCAGCTCAGTGCAGAAATCAGCCAGCCGACTCTTCTCAAGCCTATGTTGGACACTTGCAACTTCAAAGACCAAGTTCACAAATGATTTCATTTAGAATGTTGTTTTTTCTCTTTTAACTAGATTAGAAAAAGGACGGTCATTTGAAAACCGTATCCTAAAATTTTGTAATGATACTATTATTAGAATTAGGAAGTAGTATTTTAACCCTTCTCATTGCATTGGAGAAGGGTCCAGAAATTTGTCAAAAACTTGTCCTCGGAACATGCACTTCTGCACCCTCAGAGGAGGTTTTGATGAATGGAAGGATCGAGATTTACTTATGTTTGCATTTTAATGTCTGCTACTGATGTTGCACTTCTGTACTCTTAGTAGATGTTAGAAGTAAGTAGAGATAAATCGTTATTGCTTGAAGTTTGTGAGTGAAAATCAGTCATAAATGGTACTTTTATCTCTTGACGAATTTCTGCTTATATTCTTAAAGTGATATGCAGTTTTAGTTGTTTATATGTTAATGTATGGATGTTTGGGTTACCATTTGGCACTTCTGTACGGTGGAATCATTTGTTTGTGCTTGACATATGAATGACTTATTATGCGATATGTTGTTCACAACTGTTTTGCCTAACTTCTTATGCAGAATGGTTTATCTTAAATGGTTCATATTCTTATGATAGCTGAATGATCTTTATTACCAGTTATTGTTCGAAATCTTTTTAGATCGCATAATATAAGAGACATATCCCGGGTTAGCGTAGATTAGATGTGTTGTTTTCATTATATTATAATGAGATAGAATTTGTTTACTAGTTAGATTTGAAGTTAGCTCTAAAATACTTTCAGAATCAGCATAATCAAAATCTACACACACACACATAACCTTTAGATTGGGGAGCTGGTCCCATTACCCCCAGTCGGACCCGCTACACCAAACGGGCAAGGAGCCGCCAACCAGGTTCCAGACCGGGTGGGTATCCCCCTTGTTGTTGACCCGATTTCGGGGCCCTCAACACTACCCTTTCACCATTAGTGACCATTTCTTGTATCAACTTATTCATATTTATCTTCAATTCTTCCATCTTATCATCCATGTCATCTATTTTAGTGTCCATGCCATTCATCTTAGCTTCCATGCCATCCATCTTAGCTTCTACACCTTTCTTTAAACAATCCATCTTAGCTTCTACACCTTTCTTTAAACCATCCATCTTAGCTTCTACATCTTTCTTTATACCATCCATCTTAGATTCTGTTACTTTTTGTGCAAGTGACACTTGTTGCACTTGGTCTCGTAATTTTGATATATCATGTTGCATTTCTTCCTCTTCTTCATGAGTCATGCTAGAGCTTTCAGGTTGCTTACAAGGTGTTTTCATTTTCTTTCCTGGGGGCATCAATTACCGATAATAATGCTTTACTATGCCCTTTGAATTCCTTCAAACTAATTTTTCAAACCAAGCTTATGCAAAAATTTAAAAAAACTACACACCTTTTTTCACTTTGTAGGAGCTTGATATTGAATCTGATATATCTTTGTAATTTCCGATCATCCAGTTCTAAAATTGCAACCTGTAGTAGCCCTCTGCGTCCTCTTTCCAATGCCACCAGTCTGATCCAAATTGGATTCTCCAAGGAAGAGTTATGCATAATCTTCCAAGATGACCTGATTATAGACCTTTCCAGAAGAGCGAACTTGTATGAAGTGCCACATGTCACTGTTTCGACCTTTGACTTTGAAAAATATAAACAAGAAACTACAGTCCATCCTCTTTCTGTACCTTCTTACAAAATTTTAATCCGATGCTCAAAGAGAAAGTTATGACGATTTTCCCCAGGTCACCTATTTGGAATGTAATTCAGGAGTCTGCAAAAAGACCAAATTCCTCAGATCATATCTCCACAAATATAGCGCAAAAAGCTCTTAAATTCGGACCCTAGGTTCAGTGCGATTTTGTCTCAAATGGGTTTTTCTTTCGCTTCTGAAACGCTGCAAAAAAAAATAAAATAATAAAATAAAATAAAATAAATAAATAAAATTATAGCGAAAATGTCACGATGACCTGTTTGGAGCAGTGAAACCCTAGAATCCAAAGCTCTGATACCAAATGTTATGAAACCAGCTCACAAAAAGATAGAAAAGATAGATCAATGCCTTAGAATTCAGAATCTTCAAGGGGGCAACCTCCTTTACATTACATAAATGAACAATTCTTGGATGATTCAAATGACAAAACCTCCTTTCTATATATAGGAGTCTAAGGGGTCACAATATAACCAAGCCGACTTAACAATAATAATATAAGGGCACAAAAATAATAATAGAGGGATTCTATGGGGCACAGTAATAACAATATGGTGACAATAGGGGCACAACAATATTAATAAGGGATACAACTACAATATTAATGGGGGCATCACTAGTATTATAGGGACCTAACAAAGGTACCTACAAGATGATTCGAGGAGCACTCGTATTGATGAGGGGAGTTCGGATTGGAACTCTGTACAAGCTGCAAGGTAGCACTGTTATTGATGGGTGCAATAGTTATGTGGTTCCTGAAAGTGGAGCATAAAACCTAGTGGTCTCTGGAGGAAAGACCATGCTATGGTATCAAAGGCTTGGACATATTGAAGAGAAGGGACTTCAATACTTCATGATAAAGGTATGGTAGAGGGTATGTCTAATAGCTCTCTGGATTTTGATTTATATGAAAATTGTGCATATGGGAAGTAGAATCGGGTGAGTTTCCCCTTTGGTGGTAAGAGGGCGAAACATATATTAGAGATTATGCACAGTGATGTGTTTGGACCTGTGTCGGTTCCATCACTGGGTAAGTATGTGTACTATGTATCATTTATAGATGACTTCTCAAGGAATACATTGATATATTTAAGGCTCTGGTGGAAAACCAGACATAGAAGAAGATAAAGGCGTTAAGGATAGATAACGGTGGGGAGTTTTGCAAGAAGGAATTTAAAGAGTTTTGAAAGAAGTGTGGTATAGCAGGGAAAAAGACTATTCCATACACACCTGAGAAAAATGGAGCTGCAGAAAGAATGAATAAGACGTTGATCGATAGGGCAATAAGCATGCTCAGTGGTGTTGGGTTAGGATAGGAATTATGGACAGAGGTGGTGGATACTGCATGTTACCTGGTCAACAGATCACCTTCATCAATGTTGGAGAATAAGACTCCACAAGAGGTATGGAGTCTTATTCTCCAACATTGATCTGGTGTGGATTAATTTTATCTGTTACTACTGCTTTTGATTTTTAGGTAGAACAGATGGATGTGAAGACAACATTTCTTCACAGGGATCTAGAAGAAGAGATCTACATGAAGCAACCTGAAGGCTTTGTGGTGAAGGGTAAGAAAGAACTTGTATGCAAGTTAAAAAAGTCTTTTATGGATTAAAACAGTCACCAAGGATGTGGTATCAGAAATTTGATACATTTATACGAGGACTTGGCTTCACGAGAAGCAAAGCAGATCACTGTGTGTATTTTAAATTAAGTGGTGACTGTGTTATTCTCCAAGATGTGTGGATTACTTTTATCTGTTACTACTGCTTTTGATTTTTAGGTAGAACGGATGGATGTGAAGACAACATTTCTTCACAGGGATCTGGAAGAAGAGATCTACATGAAGCAACCTGAAGGCTTTGTGGTGAAGGGTAAGAAAGAACTTGTATGCAAGTTAAAAAAGTCTTTTATGGATTAAAACAGTCACCAAGGATGTGGTATCAGAAATTTGATACATTTATACGAGGACTTGGCTTCATGAGAAGCAAAGCAGATCACTGTGTGTATTTTAAATTAAGTGGTGACTGTGTTATTTATCTGGTCTTGTATGTGGATGATATGTTGCTGGTTGGAAATGACAAAGAAATTATCCAAGATTTGAAGACCAAATTTTCCTCCAAATTCGACATGAAAGATCTTGGTGCTACAAATAATATTTTGGGCACGGAAATTAAACGAGATCGGGAAAAGAGGAAGCTCTCATTAAACTGGAGGAAGTATGTCGAGACAATACTTCCTCGATTTAATATGTAGGATAGTAAACCGGTGAAGCTTCTTATTCCTGTAGGTGTAAAGTTATCTACTGAAAAGTGTCCCAAGACATAAGAAGAGGAAGAGGACATGTCTCGTGTTCCATATGCAATTGCAGTCAGTAGCCTGATGTATGCGATGGTTTGTACTAGACCATACATTACACATGTAGTGGGTGTATTGAGCATGTTTATGTCAAAACCAGGGAAGGCGCATTAGACAACAATGAAGCAGGTTTTCAGGTATTTGCATAGCACTAGTGATTATAGTTTGTGCTACCAAGGAAGACCAGGATTGGACAAAGTTTTGGACATCTGTGGCTTTGTTGATGCAGATTGGGCTGGAGATCTGGATCAGAGAAGATCTACAAGTGGGTATGTGTTTAACCTATTTGGAGGTGCAGTCAGTTGGATGAGTAAGAGATAATCTGTAGTGGCACTTTCAACTACAAAGGTAGAATACATGGTAGTCACTCATGTAAGCAAGGAAGCAGTTTGGTTGCAGAGATTATGTTCAAGTGTGGGGTTAGTACATTGAGCTATAAGGATAGACTGTGATAGCCAAAGTGCAATTTTCTTGGCAACGAACCCTACTTATCATTAAAAGAGAAAGCACATTAATGTTCATTATCACTTTGTGAGGGATATGGTAGAAGACAAAAATGTGTTGCTGGTATAGGTGGACACTTTGAAGAATACTACAGATGCGTTGACAAAGTCTGTGAGCACTGAGAAGTTCTCTTGGTGTAGAGAAACAATGGGCCTTGCAAGGTTGGATCAATGACTAAGCTCCCCTGTGGAAAGAAAACAACAAGTGGGAGAATGTTGGGTTGTGTTATATTCTTTCCACGAATAGCCCCAGTAGTTAAGACGAGGGATTGGAGGGGGCCGACAGCGCCCCAAGAGTTTTTTTTTTGGGACCATATATTAGGTGGGCAGACCTACCTATGATTTTGTGCATGGATTTTACACATGGTTTTGGGTGCGATGGTTTTCGATCCATGGTATTTTGTAGATCCGGTCAAGGGAACTACAATTATGTTCTAATATAGGGTTAATGGATTGGGGTTTAAGGATGCTTCAACATGTATATATATGTATTGTAACATTGAAAGGAACATAATGAAAAATCAATCTGGTAGTCCCGGTTTTTGGATCCAAGGGAAAATCTTTGTGTATATTTGTTTTATGTGTTATGATTTCGCCATTGTTTATTTTTTTATTTTAGAATTCGTATGCAAGTAATTTCTATATGGTGTTAAAACCTACACCAAACCACTCATCCAAACAACTTCAAGTGTAGAAGTTGTCCATGATCTAGTTCAACTTTCTTCTTCCAAGCCAATCATCAAACCATGGGAAGAAATCCAATGCAACAAAAATCGGTGTGGCTTAGGATATGAAAAAAATGACAACAACTTGCATATCCCATATTATTCAAAGCTGATCAATTTCATCAGTGCAGGGTTTCTTGATCAAGTACCATCATCAATCCATGTGAAAGTTGAAGACAAACCCAAATGAAAACATTGTCAAAGAACAGGTCACATGGAAGATCATTGTTTTGATCTCCATCCTTGTCACCATTATGGAAAGAAAAATCATTTATTTGAGAAATGTTGCAAACAAAACAAACCATTCAAATTGAATATCAATTATACATGGATTGATCCTTGGGAATGGTTGTCAACAGTCAAATGATTATATAAGTTTTACAACAGAATTAAATCTCACCTATTGTAGCCAACAGTTCAATGAAGATGATACTCTTGTGCGCTTGAACAGAAGAGTACAACAATGAAACTCTCCTACACCTGAAGGGGGGGAGTTCATAAATCAAATGTAGATGATTATCTCTCCATTCAACTGACAAAGGGGGAAAATGATAGTGGATTTGAAGGTGGTTGTCAGACTAAAAGTCTCGACAAAATCAACAAAGGCAGCCAATGGGCGGTCAACATGAAAGTAGCCAATGGACATCATCAAATTAGTCAGTGGGCACAATCAAATTAGTAGTGGGCATCATCAAAACCAACCAGTGGGCATCATCATCAAAAACAGCCAATGGGCATCATCATCAAAAGTAGCCAGTGAGCATCGTCAAATTTTCCAGTGGGAAATAAATTGGGAATATGAACTTCAACAAATTTTCCAGTGGGCATCATCAACATTTTGTCAGTCGAAAAGCAATTTGGATGCTGATAGAGAGCATTTGTGGACATTCTTTTGTTTACTTTGATGGTCAATGGACCAACAAAAGGAAAGATGGATTTTTTCTCATTGCAGCTTGGCACCTGATGGAGTGTCAAGCAATTTTCAGAGATGTATCAGACTTGCAGATGATTCGTGCTTCATGGTTTGTTCTCTTCAGATCATAGATTTTTCAGCATCGAGCTTTGGTGGTTTTTCAGGCAGTTTTGTTTTCATTGAGGATCAACAGTTTGAACATGAGGACTTGGTGATGGTACCAGGTTCTTAATTTTGACTTATCATTGAGGGGGGGAATGTTAGCCTCACTCTCACATTAAAAACAATTATAAGTCCAAAAATATTAAATTAATTAAATCATGAAAGTTGGGTTTAATTCCTAACTTTCTAGATTGGGTTTGTTCCTCAAAGCTAGGAGTTAGTTTAGGTCTAGTTGGCTGAGAGATTCTCTCCAACTAGTTAGGATCCTAGATTAGTGTATGGTTGAGATGTTTTCTCAACCAAAGTGTCCAAGATAGACGCACTATCTTGAGACAAATTTCCTCATGTATTTATATTTGTATCATAAACATTATTTTAATAATGAGAATGACAGGAATGCAGGGAGGATCTTAGGCATTTTCCGTCATGTGTGGTTTGTGTATATTTATGTTGTTTATTTTATTAGTGTTTTATTAGTTGATTAAATTCCTTCATTCCCTCCAACATAATTTAAAGAGGTTTAGCAAAATCATGTCAATCAAAATATCACATTTCAATGATAAATAAGTTATAAAATATAATGATACTTAAAATAATGCATAACACATAAATATAAATACACAAACTTACAATTTGATTATCATTGTGTTCCTTGCCACTTGCACAAATCTTTGTAAAATCTTATGTCAAGTCAAAATTTCTCTTTGTAAAATAATATCTAACCTTGCTGTGTGTCTTGGCCAATTTTATAAGAACATAAACATCATTTGTATTCATCACCAAACACAAGTCTTGTACCTTGCCAACTACCTCATAATTTCCACCATATTGATGCTCAACAGAATATAGAAATATTTGTTCTCTTCATTGCTTCGTCCATCTTTAATAAACAACGAGATATCCATTTTATTTTTCTCGAGTGCCATCTTCCATGCTCTAACATTCTTCACTGATTTTGAGGGGTCGATTACTTGACTTTTACCATAGATGTTAGTTAGGTTTTGTTGAGTAGCATTCATATAGGGTCCAGTTGAAACGTTAGATATTATAATTGCTGCCATTGATCCAAAAACATTCACAAATACCTTCTTTGATGACATTTTCCTAAATGAAAAAGAAAATATAAGTTTGTATTTTATGATCATAGAAAATTATACTCTTATTATGTTAAAAAATTCCTTTACACTTTGACCTTAAACATCATTAATTATTTCAATAATTAAAAAAAATTAACAAGAAAACATTATAATGTCCGAGAAAAAACATTATAAAAATAAAAATAAAAATGCAATATAGTAATTAAAAAAAATAAAATAAAACAAACAAGTGTAATATGCTACGTTGCTACTTAGCACCTGTCTCTTATGCAAAAAGTAAAGAACCCTTATGGGGTGAATGTGACCATATAACTTAGTTATATTAAGTGCATGATTTAAGCACCACAACCTTGGTGGAGGGGGAATCAAACTGCGAATAATCTATTGGTACATGATAACATAGTTTTATGAAAAAATGTTCGGCAATGATTAAATAATTAAAATATCAAAAAATATTATGATTAATAAAATATATTAACGGAAAAATGTGGAAAAACATTGTTATTAGAAAGAATACAACAATTAATAAAAAGCAGACAATGAATGATTATAGGTTAATAAATATTTATTGTTAAAAATAAGCATGATAATGAATGAAAATAAAATATTGATTATGGAAAAATCCATATGTTTAATGTTTTTTTGGATAATTAATTTATGAGAACATTTGACAATTAAATTATTATTAGGAAAAACATTGTTATTAGAAAGAATACAATTAATAGAAAGCAAGCAAGGAATGATTATAGGTTAATAAATATTTATTGTTAAAAATAAGTATGACAGGGAATGGAAAGAAAATATTAATTATGAAAATTCATATATTTAATTTTTTTTGGATAATTAATTTATGAGAACACTTTACGCTTATAGGTTTTTATTTTTTATTTTTACTTTTTTTAAACAATTTTTAATTATGAAAAATTGATTTTAAATCACATAATATTAGTCATCCCAATAAAAAATTAGAAATTCAAAATTTAAAAATTCAGAAAATTAATTTTCAATTTTGAAAAAATAAATTTAATATTTAATTTTACCAAAACTTTAATAAACTTTACAGATAGTTTTTAAAATTTTGGGAAAATTAAAAATCAAAGCATTTTGGCCTAGAATTATTATAATATATTCTACTTTCGACATGTATAAAAAAATTAACCACAAAATCATAAAAATGTGATTAAAAAACAACATTTACTTGAATAAATTAAATAAAAAAACAACACAAAACTAAAATTAACCAGTAAAAAAACAGCATTGAAAAATAATAATAATAATAATAATATTAAAAAAATCTAGAATATTTTTTTTTTAATAACATAATTTTAAAACAATATTTAAAAAATTAAAAGAAAAAATAATATAAAATTCAAAAATAAAAATTCAAAATTAAATGATAAAATTAAGAAAACAAAATAAATAGAATTATAAATAAAATTTCAAAAACTAAAATTATTGAATTTAATTAAAAAATTAATATAAATTTTAAAATAAAAAATTAAATTGTATTAAAAAATATAAATTAAAAAAAGAAAAAAGTTAATGTTTTTTTTTTTCAAAAAGTAAATAAACACAAAAATTATTGTTAAGGTTCGGAGTGTCGATGCTCGACATCAACTCTCCGCCGCATTAGGAACCAAAGGGCAATTGACACGTCTAATGCAACACCACAATTTGTGCCGAGGGTTGATCCCCAACATCAACATTTACATTTATCCTATACTATGTCGGGCGCCAAGGGGCTGCCGACATTGATGATGCAATGGCGGTTCAACCCTCAACCACACTGAGTGCCAAGGGGCCGTTAACATCACCATTGTAGTGACGTTCCATCTTTGCACTAGTTATGCCCATGACCCTTTGGTGTGTGGAGCGGTACCAGACATTGACCCTCGGCACAAACCATGTGGTAGTTGCACCGCTACATTGGCTACGTTGACGACCCTTCAGCGCTCAACGACTAAGGATCGATGTTGGGCATCAACCCTCGACATAAACTGTGTGCGGTCCGCTGCTGCATTCGCTGTGTCGACAACCCTTAGGCACCTGCGTGGCCAAGGTTTGATGCACACCATCGACACTCAACACAAACTATGCATGAGCTGTTGTTGCACTTGTCCTGCTCATCACCCTATGGTGCCTAGTGTAGCCAAGGGTTGATGCCCACTCTCGACCCTATTTTTGAAGTTTTAAAATTTTGAATTTATATATATTTTTAAATTTTTTAGTTTTAAATTGTTTTATTTTTATTTTTTTAATTTTCTTTAATAATTTTTTTGGTTTCTTTTTATTTAATTTATATATATATTTGTTTTGGTTTCTTTTAATTATTTAATTTTATATATTTTGTTTTGATTTCCTTAATTCTTTTAATTATTTAATTTATATATATATATATATATATATATTTGTTTTGATTTAGTTTAAGGGTTTTTTTAAATATAACTTTAAAAAAAAAAAAACTTGTTTTTTAGGTTAAGTTTTTTTGTTTTTTTCAAATATATTGGAAAATTATATTAAAAAAAATGAATTTAACAAAAATTAAAAAGAATGGTTTTTTTCCATTTCAAGATATCGTTCTTTTTCTCCTTAAAAAAACTATAAATATGGTTTTTTTTGGGGTGCTTTTCCCCCTGAAATTCTTATAAATGTGATTTTTTTGGAGTTTTTCTTAAATTATGATATTTAAAAAATTAAAAAATAAAAATAAAAATAGTAAAAAATAATTTATTTTTATAACAAAAATACAATGAAACAACACAGTTTACCTAAAATCTTTTTTAAATGGTAATAATAGAAAGAAAACTAACATTTTAAATGCCAAAGTGTGTTGTTGAATGTCTTCTCTATGACTCTATAGCTCCTATGTAAATCACTCCAAGATTTTTAACAATTTCTCCACAAGATTTGATATGACATGAGGAATAGAAATGATGAAAGCTAATTTATAGGGAAGATTGCGGGATTACTTTAAGGTTTGTAGGATTAAAATTAAAATTAAGGAAAATTATTATATAACTAAGATTATGAGTTTATATGATAATAATTAAGCAACGTCTTTTAGTAGAAATCACATAAGAGAAATTTTTAGCTGACACGTTTAGAAGAGGCAGACCATGGCAAAGGCTTAAATAGAGAGCAATGTAGAGACACAATTTCAAGTAACGACTATATTAAACAACTAGTTTTTGAAAATTAATATTTAAATAATGATATTAGTTTATTAGTTTTTTAAAAATAATACTTAAATTAATCTATTAAAACCAAATATCACTGGTTTTTGAAAAAATAATATTTAAATTAATTTATTAAAAATAAATAAATAAAAAATTAAAGTCAAACTCTAAACAAGGGAGAAATAAAAAATTATAAAAACAAGTCAAGGCACAAGATATATAATAAATAAAATAATTAATGGAAATAAAATAAACTAAATTAAAAATAATTAATGGGAAAATAAATAATAATTATATATATATATATATATATATAATCAAAAGAAATATATAAATAAATAAATAGATAAATTTTTTGTCCAAAAATTAGATTAAAAGAAGTTTGGTATTCAAAACCTACACATGAAGGATGTGAGTGTGGAAACCATGTTTCGGCCGAGTTTATTTATAGCGTTCGACTAAAACGGTTATATCGGAAGGTCGCATTGTTTCAATTTCGCAGATGACGAAAAATATGGATAAGTTTTTCAAAATAATTTATTTATTTATTTATTTGGTATTCAAAATAAAGTCGGTTTGTAGAAAAAAAATCAGCCGATTTTTCTTTTTTTAGCCAAAAACCTCTAACTTTGCAACAACTCGGTTCTGTTCACCTTTCTCCAATTTCGAAATGGTTAAACTTCATCAAATATAGTAATTTAATTTCAGAACCAATACCAACATTTGTAGAATTGAATCTACTTTTAGTAGATATACATTTTATGGAATTTCATAGATATTTGCTAATTTTAACTAATTTTCTAGTAAAATGTGTGAACAAAATTTCTGAAGGTCATTGTGATTCAATGAAATAAAAATTTTGTATCTTCCAAAATACACCGTGAAAAAATATGAGAAATTTATGTTGCATTACGTTGGTCCATCTTCTTTAATGGGTATTTTTTAGATTTTTAGTTTTTAACTAATATGTTGAGAAACATGGTGTTATGTTAAACATCTTCAAAGTCTGTAGTCTTTTCATATTGGTTCAATTCAAAAAATTCTAGTAAGTATGACGTGTATCTGTTGGTTTAGAGTTTGTCTATATTGTTGCAGCACATTGTTTTTTTCAAAAACACCAGGTTAACAAAGAATACACGAGGGCCAAAAAACATGACCTTTTATGAATCCCTTGACACAATCAGAGGATTACTAAGTTGACATATCAAATGTGAATTAAAAAATTCTAAAAAATAAGAAATAGAATGCTAATAAAATTTCTGACAAGTTTTCTTTTTACTGTAAAATGAAATTCTAAACAAAAAAATTACTTTTGCTTGCCAAAAGTTGAAAAACTTCTGAAAATGATATTTTTTCTCAAAAAAGAGCCAAAAGTGTAACCCAACTTCACATAGAGAGGATATTGAAATGATGGATATGTTGGAATCACATATTGTATCTAGGGGTAGGACTAGACCATTTTATATCAATCCAAGATGTTCCAATTATACAAGGTCTAGGAAAAAATATCTCATGACAAGAAGTTCTATCATTGATCTTATTTCAAGTTAATTTTGTCAAAATGATTACTTGAAACATATAAATTTCAAGTATGCATTAGAGAAAATGAAGATATATTTGTCAATAAATAAAGCATGCAAAATTCATATTTAGTGGGGTGTATGCAATCTACATTGACATGTTATGATTATGATATTGAGAATTTATTGTTTTGTAGAAATTATTTCAAAAAGTTGCATTCAATTGGTAATTTTCGTTTATTAAGAATCCAAACAAGATTGGAAAAAGATCCTACATTTTATTCAAAAGTACATCATATATGACAGATTGGGCCATTAGGAAATATTTCAATGTCATGGATGCAAGACTTATTTTCAAAACATGGTGAGTGTATGCCAAATAAATACATAATACATATTATTGATAATTTCTCAAGATAGGAAATCTACATCTTATACAAAGAATATGTAGAATGTGTTGAAGGAGATGGTAATTTTGTTGCATATCCATATTTAATGAGGATATGAAAGAATTAATTCAATAATGTCCATACCTATCCATATTTTATGAGGATATGAAGGAAATAATTCAATAATGTCCATATTCCTAAGAAGTCAAGGATGGGGGTTTACAAGATTTGTGCTTCTCGTAAATTAAAAAAAAAAAAAGGATAAATGTCAAGGTGTAGAAAGATGTATGCATTCACAACATTATTTATTTAAATTGGATCATTATCAACTACGAAAATGTGTTTACTAATAGGTTTTTTTATGTTATGTGAAAATTCCATTGTCAAAACACTTCAAAAACATCATAATAAGCAATCAAGTGAAAGGAAACAATTGTACAAGAATTAAAATAAGTGTTATGATCATCCAAGCCCCAAGGGATAGCTCAATTGGTCAAGCCATCGTTGTTAAGTACCTTGCCTATTGGGAGGTCACAAGGTCAAATCTCCTCGATGCCCTTGGGGTTAGGCCCGATATATTAGGTCACCTTTTATGGATATGTGTGGATTACTACTCATGGACGTAGTTGCCACTCAGTGACCACGAACCATGGTTGCCTTAAAAAAAAGATAAAGAAAAAAAAAAGTGTTATGATAATCCAAATAAATATTAGGTTTGATAATTGATGGTATGGACCAAAAGGAAACACTTCTACCACATTTTTTTCACACACCAAAATATTTACAGGAGGAAATTTTTAGTCAGTTTCATTTAGTCGGTTTTGTGTTATTTAATTGGAAAGTGTGTATAAGGGTTTACTTCATAGCTCCAAATATTCATAATGATGGAAATTTTACCATAACCATAATTCATGATGTGCTTGCTCATTGGTTTGACAATTTTCCTGAAGTTTTGCATATGCAATTAGACAACACTATTTGTGAAAACAAAGATCAAATTGCATTTTGATATCTAAGCATGCTTGTTGAATTGGGAATTTTACAAAAGGTAAAGGTTGGTTTTTTTCTTCTTGGCACACTCATGACCATATTGATCGGATGTTCAATCATTTTTCACTAAAATTGAGGAGGAAGGATGTTGAGCGCTTGCCATCATTAATTGAATGTATTAAGAAATCATACATTCTAGAGCCTAATTTTCACATGTTGGAAGAAACTATTAACATGTGAAGATTTATTCTGGGATTGCATGGTGAAGAGAAATGCATTGAACAATTTAAAAGACATTAGCTTCCAACATCAATTTTGTATAAAAAAAAAATGATGGGAAAACACTTATATGGGGCAATAAGTATTCAACTCCTTCAGAATGAGGGCCATCATCAGGTTTAGCATTTTTTAAGTTCATTCCAGATCATCCAATATTTGCATCAAATCTATTGTTTCTATAATCAATTATTGAAATCCATAATGCACAAATGCGTAAGAGAGTTATGAATTATTCTGAATTCTTGGAAGAAATTAAAAAAATGGTTAGAGATACACATGAGTACTTTGATGTTGCTAATTTAGTTTGGTGGGAGTCTTTTTTCAATGATCAAAGTGACATCATTTCAAGATCAAGAAATGACAATACACTTTTGAAGATTACATTTATTTTTCCACAAAATATGCCAAATGAATATGAGGAAAGAAACATTGTTGAACAACAACAATCTCAAGGTATTATTGATTCTTCACATGTAGAGGAAATATAAATATATCGTGATTCTAGAAGATCACGTGCACAATGTAAAACCATGGAAGACCTTTACAGGGGTTTTGTGCAGGATCTTAATGAGGGTTGCATAATTTAAATGTTAGTGGATGGAGATCCAAATGGTTATTTATTTTGGGTTGCCAAGGTTTTAAATGTCATTAGAGAAAATGAAGATGTTACAACAATTCAAGTACATTGGTATGCCATAGATACACACCCATTTAATGGTTTATAGAAGCCATAGATGGTAGTTGATAAATAAATCAACAGAAAGAGAAAAAGAAAGGGTCCAAATGTAAATTGTTTACGCACTAAACTCTTAAAAATGAAGGATGTTGATGTACTTGTTTATAGCTTCAATTTAAAAAAGATAGGAACTCTTCGCTTTAGGACCAAGAGGTTATCAAGAGGTTGCTACCACAAGAAATAGTGTTAAGATGGGAGTTTGTTGAACCTAGTCGTAGATCTATAATACTTTTAACATTTGAAATGGTGGGCATACATGCTGACTCAAATGGGGCACTATTTGATGATATAGAAGAATATGGGTCATCTTCATCTGCATCTAGTCATTAAAATGAAGGTGTTGTATATTTTGGTTGTGTGCTAGAACGTATGAGTGAATTAGAATATGTCTAAGAATTTTTATGTAAATTATGTTTGCATGGTAACTTGAAATAAATATTTTAACTTGCATATGATCTTACGTGAAGTTATGAGTCATTTCTTTGTTTGTTGGATTATATGTTTAATTATGAATAATTAATTTGTTTCGAATATCCACAAGGGAACAATAACTTATATTTCATTCACTCTATTTAATATTGATATTTTTATTAAAAGTAATAAAATATTATGAATTAATATTGATTTTTTAAATTATATAGTGATATTGTCATGATATTATTTATTGTTATGATATGATAGATCCTAGTTAAAAAAATGTTGCAATTTTAATGCCCCATTAAAAAGGGGATACCTAAATTTGATAGTTCATTTCTAAGTTTTCGTTGCAATGGGACAAATTGTTTTAGGCTAAGATTTCAAAAGAAGTTTAATTTTAGCCTTTAAAATAAAATTTACTATTGGTACAATGACTCTTTGATTTAATAGTTAATTTTTAAAGTTTTTTTTAGGCATAATATTTGGCCCAGAATGCCATGGTCGAAATATGTTGAAAACTAAAGGTTTTTTGTACTCATGATATTTAGTTTTCATTCCATGGTAGAAAAATGTCAAAATTTTAAGGTTTTTCGGAGCCATGATATTTTATTTTTAATGCCATGGTTAGAAATAGTTAGAATTTTAGGGTTTTCTTTTTGGAGCCTCGTTGTTTTATCTTTAACACCATTGCTAAAAATTGTTGGTATTTTAAGGTATTTTTGAAGTCATGATATTTTATCTTTAACACCATTCCTAAACAATGTTGGAACTTTAACTCGAAAAGAAAAAGCATTGATACAACATCAACACTTTCATTTTTGGGTGTTTTTTGCGCATAAAATTTTAGTTTTTCTGCCATTGTTAAAAAAACGTTGAAATTTTACCTATAAAAAAAAAAGAAACAATTGATGCATCATTAACCTGTTTTGTTTTCGAGATGTTTTTTCATGTTTTTTGCACAAATATAAGGTTTTTTTTTTTCTAGAATTATCATTTCAAGGTTACAATTCTTGTTAAGTTGGTAACTCTGTTTATGCTTCCATGTATAAAAACCCCAGTCATTTAGATTGTGAATTAGTTTTGGAGGTAATCTATGGAAGCCCCTACTTGGATCTATTCAAATTTGAACTTTGTCTCCCTTTCCTACACACTATGCTAGCCAATTCCCAACTAGTGAAAAAGTTGTAATGATCTCTTTCCATATAATCGATGTTTTTTTGTATTTCTTAACATGATTTATTATCCATCCCTCAACTGTATTTGGAGCTATGTACTTCTGCTTTATGACTTGATCCCACAACCAAAAACCCTATATTAGTCACAATATATCTTCATAGCTAGTGCCTTTGAGAAAAGGAAGATATTCATTAACCTCCATTATCCTTGAGCCTTTAGTATTGCTAGTTTTTTTGAAAGAAACCATAACGTTCCATGTTTTTTCTAGCTCTCCTAAACAAATAAACATGTACGATAGTTGCCTAATCCTTTCCAATACTCATTTAGGTGTCCATGCAAGGGGAATCTAGAAAATTGGATTAGCTTTCATAGACGACTTTCACCAAAACCAAGCGACCCCCTTTGGATAGTTACTAATCACACAAAGCATTGAGTTTTTTCTCTACATTTTCTATCAACCATTGCTAGTCCCCTTTTCATACATATCAAATTTTAGTTGAAATCTTAAATATTTCAAACCCATATCTAACTCAACCACATTAAAGGGAAACCATTGGTTGATAAAGTTCTTGTCCCTCTCAAAGATATCTTAGAAGGTTATTGTCGATTTTATTGTTTATCTTCATGTCCATAGCCATGCTCTAAGGTCAATGGTTTATTTGAGCTTCTCAATCATTCTTCTAGAACCTTCACAAAAAATAAGGATATCATCAACAAAGAGTGGGTGGGTGACATAATAGGAGTTCCAAACATTTATTCCTTCGAATCTTCCATTTGTGTTGGCTTTCTCTAGTGATATGTTCAAACCTTTTGCAGTAAGAAGGAAAAGGAGAGCAGATAAAACACACCCATGCCAAAGTCCTTTTTTTTTGTTTGAAGAAGGGAGGTATTGCACTATTTATGAGGACAGTAAACGTGATTAGGATTGCGTGAGGAATGATATTAATTATCGACAATAGAATATGTCACAAGTGCATAGAAAGTAATTTAGAGGAAATAATATGAAAAATATCTTAATTATTTTATTAAATGGTAAAATGTAATGAGACTACATCATGAGTAACTTCAGTGGATTTTAAGAAAAGATGAAATCTCACTTTATGTTAATTGCAGGTGACTCCTCATTTTGAGTAATGTCCTTTCATTTTTTTAATTATTTGCTTTATTTCTAAAAACCATGTGTGGGTAGCATGGTGAATACCATGGTTTGTCAAGCCATGGGCTTGTAATGCATGAATGGTAAACATCAAAGGTTAACAATGGTGATTTGATGGAAAAGGTGGATAACCACCAATTTCCACTCAGATCAATCCTCCCACCTTAGGAAGAAATGGCCCCCATTGCATCAAGTTCCTGTAGGATATGGGGATATTTTCATTGAATTTGAGTCCTTGAGAGGGATTGGCCTTGCCGAAGAAGTTTCCTTACTTTAACAACTTGATAGAGTTGTATTTTCTATTGATAGGTAGCCTTCATTTTGGCTTCCATGGTTCAATCCACTGCAACTTGCTAAATGCAATTGGGATTGAGTTCTTTAGGGGCCATGTGTTCAACCATTGTTAAGGTATTCAAAAGAGGAAAAAAATATATTCAAAGGAATTCCACATTAAATGTTGGGTGCAAGCCAAGGAAAGGAGGATTAGGCATTTTCACCCACAACCTTTGTGATTATGTAAGGCCCATATCCAAGTAATGAGAGCTTCCTGTGGGTGATTTAGAGGTACTATTTATGCAAATGAAACCACAGTTTATCATTAACATGAAACTTGTGTTGAACCTAATGTTGATCATGTTTCCACTTGTACTTATCATTAGCCCTATACAATATATGATGAACCTGTGGTTGGAGGTGTTGGTTGTGCTGAAAATGTTAAGTACTTGACTTGCCTTTATTTGAGTGTGGGAGGAATATATTGGTGAAGATGCAATGGGAATAGCTACACCAATGGATTTAGCTATGTTGAACATATGGAAGTCTCTCGTTCCATGTATATGGATGTTTGACCTTGCAATGCAGCGAAACCTCTATAGGTGAAGCAAAAATGTCTCTATGCTCTTCTAGAATATTGTCCACTTGCTTTTGCTGTGTGGAGAGACTCTGTTTTGAAGTTGTGGTGGTAATGGTGAACTTCTATTCACCTTTTGATTGATCTACGAAAAGGAAAAGCTTTGGCCAATAGAATTGTGGATAGATCTGTAATAGCTATGCTAAACCAATGGAATGCTATAATTCGATGTATATGGATGTTTGACCTGGAAATGTACAAGCACCCCTGTAGGTGAAGAAAATATGTCTCTGTACTCTTTTGTAATATTGTCCACTTGCTTCTGATGTGTAGAGAGACCTTGTGCTAAACTTGTGATGGTCGTGGTGACCTTATGTTCATCTTTTCACTGATCCATTGTAATATCCCTTTCGGGAATTTTGTGGTATTTTATGAGAATTTTCTTTATAAAATTTTATGTCGACATTTTCACCAAAAACCCATGCAATTGCACCAAAATGCACTAGTAAATATCAACCTAGAAATTATACAATCACAACAAATACATTGACAATTTGCAGAAGTAAACCTAGAAACTCAAATAACATCAGAAAATGCAGCACAAGAAATGACCCAGCTTCATTTATTATAATATAGAATGCAAAGTACAACTGGAAATATTTGAGGAAAAATAGGAAAGATGATAGATGAGCGGACCAACTGGAAATATTTGAGGAAAAATAGGAAAGATGATAGATGAGTGGACCTCCAAATATTCTGTTGATATGCTGATATTGATCTCTAAAAAATCCTCAATGACTTCCACTGAATCAATTGAAAGTCGATGAAGCACCAATTGAGGACCTGAATGATCCTCATTCTAATATCTCTGAAGCTCTATGAAACTCCTGGATGAAGTCTCCTCAAAGAGAGTTTGGTTTTCATCCAACACTCAACAACATACCCGAGGGTTTCCATCCCGGGGCTACCAATGAAGTAGAGAACCAGGTTCTCAACCTCTCATACTAGAAGAAATATCAAATCCAAGATGTCCTCTAATGGACTCATCCTCTTATTTTTATATACCTAATGGACCCCTCTAGAACCTCCTATCATTATTATTTTAATCATGGATCACTTTTCCCTCTTTTTATTTCAATTAAGATATTCTTTTTAATGTGGAAAAATGGTAAGTTGTCCACCATACTCTCTTTGACAACTAAAATCCACTTCTCAGCATCCCATCCTATAGATATTCTCATTTCGGTTCCAACGAGCTATTACACTGAGGTGTTCCATCAATTAATCCTCCCAAAATGCCACCTTGAGCACAATTAATTAAGTTAGGCCCCATAATAATGCAATTTTTTGTAAGTTGTCGGAATGCAATGGAATGAAAGGTAGACTGTGCGTGTGATGGAATATTCCAAGAGAATGCCATTGGATCCCATAAAAACTCCTCAAAATCCTTAGGAACCCCTGATGACATAAACTTGCTCCCATGATCTGGCCATCCCGTGCCTTAGAAATCAACCCTGGATGTACTATGGAGGAAAATAAAAATGGGGATATGACAAATCCTCCTACCACAAGATTGCTTTCCCTCATGCAATCCACACATGTCCACTATAGAGGCATCTACAAACTGATAACATGATCCCATATGAACCATTGGTCAATGCCATGCCTCCATGAAATCCAAACATGACTGGATCCCTCAATACCTAGATCCCATGCCCATCTCTGCCTCAACCTGCTACCAGTAGACCCACCTGGATCCCAATTCCACCTTGGAAAATCATTTCCCAAATCTCATGGCTCAGACTGTGCTCCGTCTCTAGTTATAACTACTGCTCCATCAAGCAAATACCAACTCATCACCTTTCTCCAGTCCAACCTCTGGCATAGGTTGAGGTCAACCCCACTCTGCTGATGTTGGGATAGTTCTACTAAAATATTGATGAAATGTCATTCCATGTCCCACTGCTTACTGAAACATGTAGTAAACCTCTCATATAATGGCTCCTGATGTACTGTGCCCTAAACTAAGGAAGATACTCCATCAAAAGGATACCAACTCATGATCTCTCCCTAATCCATTCTATGGGAATGATCAAATGCATAGGCACTTGTATATGTGATAATTCCCCTATTCTACACCATTCCCCACTCACGCAACCCTTCCTGGTCATTCAAGAATATCCATCGAGAAAACCTTGCCTCTCTCCCTGTAATGGGTACAAGTGGCCAAACTGTGTTGCAAGCCTTATCTATGTACTCCTAAGGAAGGATGCTCCTTGAAAGTATTATAAACTCGCCAACTACCTGTGCATCTACCCACACCTCATCAACGGGTTGTCCCAAATATGGATGCACCACCAGCTCCAACAACTCCTCCCTCCTCTGATCGGAAACTCCACGCTCCTTCTGTCTACTAGCCTCCTGTAAAACTACCCTGTCAACCTCCAACACGTCCTAAGGACAACTATTTATAAATACTGCCACCCTGCTAGCTATCTGTACATATTCCTACTCACCATCAATGGTTGTCCCAAAGGACTACTGCTCATCCTCCCCCAACATGGGCTCAACGTAAGCCACTGGCTGACCCTCCAAAAATGGCTCATCACACACACAAGGCATATCATCCTCCTCATCTGACCCACACTCCTCTATGCGCTCTCCCTTCTAAATCACCAGCTTCTCATCTCACAAATCTTCTCCATAGACAATCTATTGCTTAGTGTACTCCTCCATCTCACATGGATACATATCTGGATTGATGCCAACAAACCTACATGACTTCTCATGCTCCTCAGAGGTATCCCTGTAAGAACCCATGGACTCAACTATAAAAGAAGAATCGTCATTTGGAAAGTCAAAAGGAACCTCCTCCTGATCTACCTCTTCCAACTCCTTCGTTCAATCCTACATGAGTGGTCAGGACCCCAAGGTTCCCTACAGGTGAAGTAAAGGCCCTTCCTCCTTAAATAATTCTTTCTACAAAGTCCACCAATCCCAAGCAGCGCCTCCCTGATCAACTGTCTCCGGAACAATGTAATGTTCTGCTCAACCAACCTTTCGGCTAGCTCATAAGAAACTGGTGAGACCATCTGTTCCTTTCTTCAAATGGCCAACAACTTAGACTGTAACTTCTTGTGGATGGAATCACGACCTCCCATCACTGAAGACAAGATGGACTGCATGTGTGCTTTGACTATGCCTGGATGGTGCTTCTTAATGTTGAAGAAGTATTGGAACATTTGAAAATTCAAGTCGTCACACTCTAGATCAAACATGATATCATAGGTTTGGAGTTTGGCCATATCTTCCAAAATCTGAAGCTTTTTCCCAAAGGTAAGACCCATGGTGTTATCCAAGTCCTAAAAGGTCTCTACGATCAATATGAAAACTCTTTTCTTAACATCATCGTTGTAAGGTTGTATAGGTGCAGTCATCCTCATAATGTTACTAAGACAAGATGCAAATGAAAATCTGACTCTTTCACAGGTTCCTCCAAGAACTTGTGTTGTATGAGAACCAACATAGCTGGTTTTGGAGCCCAAATTAGTTTCTTCCCTTCTAACTGGTTCACTTCAGAAAGGAGTGCATCCAGTTCATCTAGTTTGAAAAGGGCTTTCACAGTGACCGTCATGTGTTTCAAGTATATCCCAAGTGCAAAGATTTTGTGTCCTATTTCCTACCCCTTCTACACATCTCTTGGTTATTCTTTTTGAAGAATGGCATAGACCCCTCTTGAGAAAGGTTTGTGGTTTTTCTTTATTTCTTGTTGAAAGAAGAACCAAGTAATGTATTAAATTTTTGTTGCTCCCATCTTCTCTCTAAGTTATTAATGGTATTTTTGAGATCTTCTAGGGTCTTTCAATACCCATTCTGAGTTTTTAGTTTAAGTTTCAATGAAGTGTTTCTTCAACCAAGTACTTTACACTTTGCTTATAGGTGCTCACTGAGATTTTTTTTTTGAAACTTTTGGATATTACATTCAATGACTAAAATGAACTGACAGCCTCCCCAAGCCATAAATGCACCCCCTTGTAAAAACCATAAATAATCACATAACTGAAATACTAATAGACTATTCCATAAGAAAAATTCTTTTCTTTAGAAAATTGAGCATATAGTGAATTAACAAGAGTGTGAACCTAGTATTTAGATGGAAGCCAACTAGAATGCATATGATATAACAGAGGAAGAAAGATATATTGGCATCGGTGCGATGAAAATGCTTCCCAGTATCAAGCCTTGGACTAGATATGGTAGCATGTTTGCAGCAACAGTCAATGTAAGGTTATCATAGTTGTTTGGACATCATGAATGAATCGCAACACCTCCCATATCATCAACAATGGCTCATAACTCTCACACAATCATTAGATGGCTCAAAACAAGCCTCTCCAGTGAGAAATACAACCCCCACACTATAGGAACATTGGAAGCTTCAAATTACACTAAGACTTGCCCTATCATGACTGTGACTCGGCCTAGAAAATGTATAGCTCATGTCCAGACTTAGCAGTGAGGGAATTCAACCCTCTTTTCTTCCTGAAATCGCAACAGATTTTAATGGATGAAGCCTACCTTGAGTAGGGTGACTCCTTTGTAAACTACGCTCGAGGTAAACACTCTTATGCTTCCCAAAATGTTGCATCATGCACAGATGTCTGCTATCATATGATCAGTCATTGAATTCTGCACCAACGTACAATAAGCCTTCAACCAAACAAACCCTTGCACAATTACATGGAATCGATCCATCTCTGTCAGAACAATTTTGTACAACATGTATTTTAAAAACCAGGATATCGAACTTCTGTTGTCGATCTTAACTCATTCGTACCCTTTATTCTTCATACGCTCATTGATACCCCAAAAAATTCGGTGACAGAAAAGTGTATAATACCTCATAACCCACAACATAATGGGGTGGTTGAAAGGAAGACCAAAGGTATTGTGGGAGTGGCATGGGCGATGTTACATGATCAGGGCCTATCGTTACACTTGTGGGCTGAAGCATGCAACACAATTGTTTATTTAGAGAACATAAATCCTCATTGAATTCTCGAGATGAGTACACTAGAAGAAGATTTTCAGGTAAGAAACCAGATGTGGAACACTTTCAGGATCTTTGGTTCATTAGTCTATTGTCATGTTACCAAGGATGCACGGAAAAATCTAGAGCCAACAATTGAGTTGGGCATATTTGTGGGGTACACTGATACACCTCGCAACTATCAAGTGTACCTGCCATCCAACAAAATGATAGTGGTTCGTAGAGATGTGAAGTTCGATGAAGAGAAATCCATGAGATGTTCCCTTGAGAGGGAACTTTAGTTACATGCATATGAGGATCTTTTAGCTCCAAAGGAGGAACCTCAGGATGATGTGGAGCAACCACATGCAGAGGAGAAGAGAGTGGAAGCATCCACTTATGCAGAGACTTCTAGAGATGGAAGGAAGCCCACCAAAGAGGCTGATAGATTGATGCATGATGCTAGAGAGAATGTGGGATCACCCACATCACAACATAGGCATAAGAGGTCACCAGATCAGTACACTGGCTACATGGCTTTGATGAGTGAGAGTGTAGAGATTGAACCATCCTCATTCGAGGAAGAATTCAAACAACCATTCTCGGTTGATGCCATGGTTGAGGAGTATGACTCAATTATCAGAAACAATGTTTGGGAAGTGGTCTTGGACAAGCTAGTGGTGAGTTCTAGATGGCTTTATAAGGTAAAACAAGCAACACATGGGAGTGTGGAGAAACACAAGGCCAGATTTTTGGCCAAAGGATTCTCTCAGGAGTAGGGAATTGATTATGATGATACTTTTTCTCCAGTAGAAAGGTACTCATCAATTAAATATATTCTAGCACTGTCAGCGTAGATGGGATGGAAGATACATGAAATGGATGTGAAGACATCATTTGTCAACAATATGATTGAGGAAGAGGTGTATATTGAGCAGATGGAAGGATTTGAGACCTTCAATAGAGATTCACATATGTTCAGACTCAAGTGAGTGTTGTATGGAATAAAAAAAGCACCCCATGCTTGGTACACCAGGATTGACAACTATTTCACCGGGTTGGACTTCACCAAAAGTGAAGCAGAAGTGAACCTTTACCATATTGTGGTTGAAGGTGAATTATTGATTATAGTATTATATGTTGATGATTTGATTTTGACAGGTGATGATAAGTTGATAAAATATTGCAAAGAGGATCTTGCAAGAGAATTTGAGATGAAGAACTTAGGACTCATGCATTACTTTCTTGGTATGGAAGTATGGCAAGGAGATGAGGAACTGTTTGTCTCTTAGGGAAAGTATGTGAATGAGATACTAAAGAAGTTCCACATGGAGAGCAAAAAACCCATGGAGACTCCTCTAGCAGGTAACTGGAGGAAGGAGGATGCTACTTCAGGTGAAGTAGTGGAGGCTACTATTTATAGAAAGCTTGTGGGTTCAATTATGTGTTTGGTGAACACATGACCAAACATGTTTTTTGCAGTTAACTAGCTTAGTCAAGCCATGGTTAAGCCAACCAAACTTTATTGGAAGAAAGCTACACATGTGCTGAGATACCTCAAAGCACCACTCAGTTTGGTCTTTGGTACAAATGGACAGAGGGAGTGAAGCTTCAAGGCTTCATAGATGCAGATTGGGCAGGGAGCCTGTAACAACCTATCTCAACTCACGAACATCATAGAAATATTAGCATGCATGTGAGGCATGCATATGATAGCTACATATGTGTGCATCATATACATTGCACTAGTATATATATATATATATATATATATATATATATATATATATATTATATATCGACTATTCATGGAGAATGTCTAAATATAAGATAAATGAATTAATTATCAAAAGTGTTAATTAAATACCTAATTCTCGTAAATAGAAGGAATATACATTTAGTAAGAAATATAGTTGAGTTTATTCATAGGTTTACCAGCTCATATATAACCCAAAATGTATATTAAATAAACTAAACCCATAAACCTTATTATTAAACCTAATATGTTATAAAAATAAAATAATATTTAATATTTAAAATCATTATGACCATATACTATTTAATAAATTAAAATACCAACCATCATAATTAAAAGTGATACCACTCGATGTTGTAAGAGGATCTGATTCAATTAAAGGCAAGAAGCATGACAAAGCAACCACCACTTAACAAAAATAATATCCTTTCATAAAGGCGGTGAACGGATACGTAGAGGTGAAGGGACCTCTACTATTTAAAGAGAGGAAGGAGGATTTCAAAGGGGGGGAAGATACATAGAAAGGGAAAAATAAATCTGTTGGAGGGATGAGCCAAGCGCTGGATTTTGGAACTGAAAATTGGAAGATCTTCAACTGTTCTTGGAGTTTTGGGCACGGGGGCCAGTGGACTTCCATTTCGAAGTTCTCTGGATCTGGGAACCACAGTGGTTGATCCTAGATAGGCAGGGAGGAATCAGTTGGTTTGGTAACGGAACCAGAAAACTTGGAGCAATGTGATCGACACTAGATGGGAGACTCAGGTACGCAAATGCATTTAATTTGATAGAATTAACTTGATAGAATTTTACAAAAGAAATCTGTCAATTTGATTGAAATTTAATAACAGTATTTACAAAGCCCATCCGACATAAAGAGCACATCAAGGAGAATCTTTATTATTGGATCAACAATAGTTTCCTGGTAAAACATGAAGCAAAGATCAATTGCACTTAGTTCAATAGAGGCAGGTCACATGGCTGCTAGTCAAGCAACTTGTAAGGCTATCTGGATGAGGAAGATCCTTGTTGGGTTATTTGGTTAGCAGATGGATCCTACAATGATTTACTATGACAATTAGAGTTGTATCAAACTCTCTGAGAATCTATTTTTTCATGATCAATCCAAGCATATCGACATCTGGTATCACCATCTATGATATTATGTGTAGATGATAATCATGTTGTTGGAGTACATTCCGACAGAGGAGCAGGATGCAAATATTTTGACAAAGGCATTATCATGATGAAAATTCAAGTTTCACAGAGGCTGGATTGGGGTAGCGGATAATCCCTTTCTTGTTGAGACGGAGCGTTGAAAAATGCAACAAGAAAATCCTAATTTATTTTTTTCCTTGAATTAAATTCTAATTCTAATTCTCAAAGTAACTTGTAATAGTTAACTAAGTTAATTTGACTTCGTTGGCTCAGTTAATTCAAGTTGGGAGTCTATCTAGAGTCATGTAGAGTGGTTCTTAAATTTTAGGGGCCGAGGTTGTGTTCTTTTGAGTTGTAATTATTTAATTCAGTTTAATTGAGTTAAATTCACTTAAACTAGTTCCAATTGATGGAGGAATTAGTGGGAGATCTAGTAGTGGGGTGTAATATGCAATAGTGGGGTGTAACTAACACTGCTCAACCAGTAAACTGAGTATTCACTCGTAATTAACTCATGGATGTCAGATCAGAGAAAGACCTAGTTGAGATTGGAGTTCAGGGGTAATGTACTATCAGTTGTAAAATCGTCTAAATTAAACTGATGGTGCATGCAATTAGAGGAAGGCATATTGATGGATTGCGTAGTTATAGATGAGGAATTTCCCAATTAAATACAGGCTAATTCCCTTGGAAAGTGGGCAAGGAAATAGGAGCTTGACAAGCAATAGATTTGGCTAAGTATTTCCTGGAGCTTGTTTGTGAAGCAATGAGACAGATTGAGATTGTGCAGAGGTTGCTCGAACTTAAGCAAAGCATTGTGATCTTCTCATATTTTCTAATTAACAAAATTAAGATAGTAGGGGTTTTTAGCTGTGGATTTACAGAAAAAATTATTTTGTTATCTGTGATTGAATTCTTTCTCTTTTATGCTTTGTGATTTCATCATTCGTATATTGTTTCCGCTGATGAGTAGAGAAGATTCAAGTTAATTGTTTTAGCATATTACAATATATAGTTTGAATCTACAAGCAATTTCTACAATACATTGACAATTTGCAGAAGTAAACCCAAAAACTCAAATAACATCAGAAAATGTAGCACAAGAAATGACCCAACTTCATTTATTATAATATATCATGCAAGTACAATTGGAATTATTTGAGACAAATAGGAAAGATGATAGCTGAGTGGACCTCCAAATATTCTGTTGATATGCTGATCCTGATCTCTCAAAACTCCACAACGACTGCCACTGAATCAACTGAAATACCATGAAGCACCAATTAAGGACCTGGATGATCCATAATCCAATATCCATGAAGATTTATGAAACTCCTGGATGAAGTCTCCTTAAAGAGAGTTGGTTTTCGTCCAACACTCAACAACATACCCAAGGGTTTCTGTCCTGGGGCTACCAATGAAGTAGAGAACCGGGTTCTCAACCTCTCATACTAGAAAAAATATCAAATCCAAGATGTCCTCTAATGGCCTCCTCCTCCTCTTTTTATAAATCCGATGGGCCCCTCTAGAACCTCCTATTTTATTGTTATTTTAATCATGGAGCACTTTTCCCTCTTTTTATTCAATTAAGGTATTCTTTTTAATGTGGAAAAATGGTAAATTGGCCACCATACTCTCTTTGACAACTGAAAGCCATTTCTCAGCATCCTATCATGTATATCTTCTCATTCCGGTTACAATGAGCTATTACACTAAGGTGTTCCATCAATTAATCCTCCCGGAATGCCATCTCAAGCATATTTAATTAAGTTAGCCCCCATAAAAATGAAATTTTTTGAAGTTGTTGGAATGCAACAAAATGAAAGGTAGACTATGTGGGTGATGGAATATTCAAAGTGAATGCCATCAGATCCATAATAACTCCTCAAAACTCCCTCATAACTCTTGATGACATAAACCTTCTCCCAGGATATAGCCATCCCATGCCTTGGAAATCCACCTTGGTTGTACTATGGAGGAAAATAAAAATGGGGATATGACATCCATGAAGAGGGAAAATATGGAATCATGAGAGATTACATTTCGACATTGTTTTGTCACAATTAAAGAAATTTCAATAGTTAAAATTACCTCTAATATCTTGTAGGGTCGACCTCCAAGAGTAACAATAACACTATAAGGACATGAATCATAAATTGTATGACGTTTCCACATACAGAGTTCTACTAAAAGAACATCAGAAACTTCAAGTGGGGAACATCACACAATACCTCATCTTGAAAGGGCTTGATGTTGTAGGATAAGCAACATTTCTGGTTGACACATAGGTCTCATCCATGGCTCAACCATCTAATGGTGTGGTTAGGGGTTTGGAATTGTCAGCAACTATATTCTTTTGAAAACCTCTCTAAGATCATGCTATATTGATTCTTATTGTCAACCATTAAATGTAGTGGGGTACGTGTCACCCACATTTTTTATTAAAAGAAGAACACCCCCTCCTTTGACTCATCTAGTTCCTTTGGTTAGAATTTTGCAACAATGATGTTAGTAGTGAGGTCAACATTGATGATCTATTTCCTTTTATTTTTCTATGAATAAGAGTCTGAGCCAGACTATGATTCTTATTCTTTGAGCTCAAATAACAATGATTACTTTGAGTAGAACTCATTGATGTTGACAAGAGCTTCTGTGGAACTCACACCACTTTCTAGTGTCCTTATTTGACATCCCATTATCATTCTTTTCCAATGACTTGGATTGAGTTTCTTTAGAATGGATCTCAATGATATATCCCTTCTCTACAAGTTAGGTTTTCATTTTCCTTTCTTTTGTTATGCTCTATTTGTAAAATCAAAATCCTACTTACTTCTGCTTGAGCTTCTTCTTGATTTTGACAACACAATGATAAGTGGCTCCTAATGAGGAGATGTTGAAAAAATCCATCTCCATTTGGATGTACCTATGTATGCCACTACGATACTTCAAAACCAGGTGCCTTTCGAAATCTTGAAATCCTAGTTTTGAGCATAGGGTGTGGAAGATGTTGGTATACTGTACCATTGTCTAGTCTCTCTCTTGACTAAAAATCATCCATTTCATGTATCAATCATCATATTTTCCAACTAGGTAGACTTCCTCCTTGAGGGCATCCACAAATTCCACCCAAGCGAGTTATTTCTTGAATGCCAAATTCGTTTGTTATGTATCTCTGAGTAAATTTCCCACCAAGATTTGGCATGGGGAAGGGTTTTAAGGAGTGTAAATCTGATATTTTCACTATCATTTGTTTTTGGATGAAGTAATAACCCTCTAGTGCGTTCAACCATTTCTCTGGGGCATCTTCACTATCTCGCCTTCAAATAATGGGATATCAAAATTAACTTTTACCTTGAAGGGTGTTATACCTCCAAATGGTTGTTTATTGAAGATGCTTCTACTGTCATCAATAGTTCTCGAAAGATCTGAGTGAAGTTAACCATCATCTTATTCTTTTGTTCCAAGGGGGCTTCCTCAAACAATGTCTTGAAAAAATCTATTGCTTTGTCATTTCTCTTTTCTTCTACCATGAGAGGTTGCTTGGGTTGGTGAGATTGGTTGTCCTCAAGTGAAACTAGCTTGAGATACAACTCTCTATACTCTAACCGCCTTGGGATATGCATTGAGAAACAACAAGGAGCATATTGCTTTGGTACCATTGATCTAGATTGCATGAGTAAAAAGATTAATTATCAATAATAGAATATGTCACAAGTCCAAAAAAAATAATGTAGAAGAAATAATATGAAAAAAAACTTAATTCTTTTATTAAATGGAAAAATGTAATATGACTATGTCATGAGAGACTTCAATTGGTTTTATAAAGGTAAGGTCCATATTCATATTATTTAATGATGTCTCCTCATTTTGAATCACATTATTTTGTTTTTATTATTATTTGTTTTCTTATTAGATACAATGAGTGAATACCATGGTTGAATATCATAGATGAATACCATAATTGAATATCATGGTTAGTATCATTGTTTATCAAAACCATTAACTTGTAACCCATAAATTATAAACATAAAAAATAATTCTAATAATTGGATAAAAAAGTGAATATCCACCCATTTTTAGTATAATGAGAAAGATAGAAAGTTAATACAGTTTATTAGCCAAACAACACAAAGAGAACCAAAATTAATCATATGAATAAAGAATAACCTTATATAGAACCAATCTGCCCACACATATGCTTTGGATAAATCTAAATTAATACCGCATTTTTTTTAAGGATAATATATTTATTTGGCACATGTAAGTATTTGTTTAATATAATTATTTGGTTTAATTATGCTTTAGATGTTTTAATATGTAAATATTTTGACTTGGTCAAATTATATAAAGATAAAAAATATAATAAAATAAAATAAAATTATTAATTATTAAAATCAAATAAAAAAATAAAATTTAGCATGGTTTTTGGGCTCCAAGTTTTGACAACCCATAGTTCTACTAATAATATTTTTATGTAATGTAATATAACCTATTTAATGGTGTGAAGAAGAATATATATATATATATATATTCAAAAAAACTATTTATTTTAATTTAAAGTTAGCTACCATATTTTTTTTGTAAGCTTGGTAGGACTCTCAGATTTTTTTTGGTAGGTAAACACCCATGGGGGATTTGAACCAGTGACCTGTCGCAAGGAGTGCCTTAACAATGCACCCATTGACCATCAATCCAAAGCCCCCATTAGTTAGCTACCATATTAATTAATATTAATTTATGTAATTTAAAATTAGTTACAATATTTACTAATATTGATTTATTTAATTTAAAATTACTTACATAATCAACAAATATTATTTTTTATCTCTGTGATCAAGTAGGAAATATTGCATTAGGTTTTTGGTCAAACCATGTTAGTTTGACTTTGACAAAAATACAATACAATATTTCTATAATTTAACATTAAAAACTTAAATTTATTATTATTTTTAAATAATTTAATTTATTTATGTTCAATTTAATTGGCTATCAATTAAACATGTTATTACTCATTATTATGCATTTAAACGATTTATATAGAGCGGTTAACCTGCACTTTTGGTTGGTATGCTGGTGATCCTACATCCTTCAGCAATTATACCTGCAAGTGTTGAGTTGATATTTTGTAATTATGATTTTTAACCCTTTTGATTGGGTGTGTGTGACACTTGTTTAAAATGAGCCACTGATGTTATTTATGGCATTTTTCCCGTGTTGTCAGTCTCAAATCTCGAGGTAATCGAAAAGAGTATGACTTGGGTTTCCCTATTTCCGAGAAAACCAACGAAACTCTAGCATTTTTACTTTTTCTCGTCAACATACTTCACTACAGTACTAAATTTGGTTATTTGGTTGTTACTCCAGTGATATTATGTTATATTAGTAATATTATCTAAGTGTAAAGTTATGATCAAGAGAGACACTAAATTAATGTATGAGACTCTCTTATTTGTGAGATAAGGGATCCATTTTTACGTATTTATTTCACTACTAAATCTACAACAACATACATATTTTATTCCTTCTGGTTTTGAACCTGTAACCTCTTATAAAGAACACATACTCTTAATCATTAAACTTACTTAAATAAAAATATTCAAAAAATAAACTCAATATAAAACTTAAAGTTAAGGATTTGCTTCTTTTTTTTTTCTGAAGAAAAAGCGAACTTTTTATTAAGAAAATAAAAAGTTACATTGCATATGCTGAGCATTTCCCATACTGCTCATTGATTGACCATGCAATCAGTCAAAATCCTCCTTACTGTCATTTTGTTCCACTGTTTTCAGAGCAAAATTCTGCTGTAGGTAGAAAATCCGTCAGCTGTGTTTGTCTTACAGCCATGATCAAAAGATGTCCTCCCCGAGAGAGGCATTTTAAAAACAAAATACATCATATCATTTGGGTCTCCTCAACAGAGAGGAAAACAACCCATATAAAAGTAAAAAAAACCATAAAGTCCAGTTGCTTATACAAAAAATAAGTCTGTGGTATATGCCTGTGCATGAAAAAAAGAAAAAAGACAAGTAAAAACAACAACTGTAGATTATGCATATGGCGGCACATCTGTTGATAGAACCTGTCCTTGGCAGTCTTCCACTATTTTCCAACCTCCCAAAGTTTGCTGCAAACCTTCCTTAGAAAGCTTGTCCGCGGATTCGTTGCTGTCCCTGTAGATATGGCATAGAGAGAAGATGTTAAAAGATGTTTTTAAAACTGCGGTTCTTCCAGCATGGGTTTCAAAAATTGGTTTTTGCAAGTGCTTTTTCCGTTGACCCAATTTATTACATTGAGAGAGTCTCCAAAGATCTGAATAGTGAAGGTGTTTCTTTGAATTAGCCAACATAGGAGGAGTCTCAGAGCTGACATTTCGGCAAAATTGTTTGATCCTGACCCCAATCCAACTGAGGCTTTGAGGGAGTGGTTTGCATTTAGATGGATGATAATGCCTGCTCCTGCTCGGTTGTTTTGTGAGGCTCCATCAAAGAAAGCCCAGGGAATGCCTTCTTTGATTTGCACTGTCTTATTTACATTTTGTGGTCTTTTCTCCTCTGGTTCTGAGATAGAAGTGTAGATGGAAACCACTTGAATGGCAGTGACATTTGGCGGTGTTCCCTTATCTTGAAAAATACTTCTGTTTCTAGCAAACCATACGCCCCAGCAGATGATAGGCGGAAAATTCCTCAAGTTCTCTTCCGGATATTGATGCCACCATTTAGACCATGCCTCGTCCAGGTTCCCATTTCCCCTTAGCAAGACTATTGAGCGAATGAATACTAAGAATCTAACCAACATTATATATCCATTTTAATAAAAGTTTAACATTATATACAAACCGGTTCGACGCATTAATTTATTATGCCTCGTCGTCACTCAAATTTTATAATCTCGTCTTTCGGTCGTGATGCAGTAATTGTAATTGTAGTTAGATTGTTTTCTTTCTTCTCCATCATATTTTACCCGCACAAGTCATCAGAGCTTATTATACAACTACCCAACCTATTTTTCCTCCTATTCTTGTCTATTTTTTACCCGGCGTAATAGCCTAGCCAACCCGGCCATGAATGCCTGTTTTAGTTAAATGACAATGCTCGAAAACCTCTCGCTGAAGAAATATATATATATATATTTGTTGGGTCATGCGACTATGCAAATACCCAAACGAGTTGCAGCCAAGCATGACCGTACTCTATTGCATTTCAATAAAAGTATGTTTTTCAATTTTTGCTTTTTCGAGCATTATCTCAAGCATTCAACTTGATTATTATGTATTTGTGGTCGGAAAAAAACATATTTAAACATTCCAAAACTTACAAGTTACATAGTTAAAGTAAATTTATGTTTGTTTATTAAAATGGTTGTTAAATTTTAAAGTTAGGATGTTTATATTTTATTTTTTTATTAAAAAAAAAAAGTTTATTTTAAGCTCTTTATATTAATTTATTTCAGATTTAACTAGATTTTAAGTGTATTTAAAATGTTTTTTTAACTAGATTTTAGGTGTATTTAAAATGTTTTTTTTTTAAATATTAAATGTCAAAATCACATTTCTTTAAAAATTGTGTAAATATTAATTTATATTTTAAGTTATAAGGCTCTGAAATGGATTAAAATTAATGGTTTCAATTCAAAGAAATTGTGTAAATATTAGTTTACATTTTAAGTTATAATTTTTAAGATTTTAAAATGGATTGAAACTAATAGTTTCAATTCAATTTACACTTTGGATTCTTGCCTCAAAGATAGTTTTTACAACTATATTTACAACGCATAGTAACTAAGTCTTTTAATATATAACAATGGTGATAAGACAATTTCACTATTTTTTTACTAAGGGTCAGGGACAAGTTACTATGTAGCACTTGTTTAATTTAAATTTAGCTATAATATTTATATTAATTAGGGGAAAAAATTATACATAATCAACCATCGTTGACTTATTGTTTGGGAACTGAAATGATTATAATTTAAAGTCTTGTTCATAAAGTTTGAAAAAGATAATTGACATAAATAACTTCCAAAACTAAACTAAATTTAAAAATTAATATAATTAGATGTCCCGAGTTTAAATGAGAATTAGGTACATCGCTGCTACCTAAAAATAAAGTTTAAAAAAAATAACCTCTCTACATAGCAAGGAAGACCTCTAAAAATGACCTCTACCTCTATATTGATTCAATCTCCTTATCTGTTGTACACCTACACTCCACTGGAGCTTCAATAATTTCAATTTTGGGTTTGACTTTTAGTGGAGCTTGTGTCCATAATGTTTGTGTAAAGGACTCCATGTCCAAGTGTGGCCAATGATGCCCTCCTCTATTAAAACTAACAGGAACTAACATGATCCATGATATAATGGTCTATGCAAATAAGGGTAGAGATGTTGAGTTGGGTGAAGGAAGGTGAACATGAAGGAAAATGGGGGTGACAAAAAAGGTAAGAAGGCCACTTCATAAGTGGATCGGAGAGAGGTAAATGTAAAGCCAGGCATAAGGAAAAACTAGTACATGCAGGTACATGCAGACTTAAAAGGGAGACATCTATAGATAAAGATGAAAAAACCTTCACAGAGGAACTTACCCATAACCAATTCTTGATGGTTACTAAATTGAGGACAACCCAACATGATAAACCATTACAAAATACGATAGATTATTATACCACTACTCGTTTGATTAGCCATTAAAACCTTAACTACATCGGTACTTTCATAAATTCATTCATGATGAATGGATTAAAACCTGAACTACATCGGTACTTTCATAAATTCATTCATGATGGATGGATTAAAACTCGAATTGTACTGATACTTTTTCATACCCTTAGTCATGATACATGGAGGTGCCGTTCAATCTACCTCTGATGTCGAGGTTTAGAGTGACAGAGATTGGTAATGGTTGATTGTTGGTGTAGCTATGAGGGATCGTCCTTAGCACATATTTAATTTACATTAATTAAATTAAATTAGTTGATCAATTTAATTTCCATTTATCTTTGTAAAGGTAAGATATTTTTAAACATTTAATTGGAAATTTACCTATTCTTTTAAAACTAATTATATTCTCATCATAACTAATTATATTCTCATCTTATTATGGGTCAAAAAAAACTTTTTTGAAAAAATTCAAATAAATTAGTTTTAGTGTGGAATAATAATGGTTTATAATATTAAAATTTATTATTATTATTATTATTAATAAGTGGGACAAATTTTATATTAATTTGTATTCAAAAAATATAGAATTGTTGGTATGACTATTGACTCTTCACTAGGGAAATTAGACCATTAACATAGTAGCATAACTTTTGTCCATATAATCTGTTTTAATTTAGTAACAAAAGCAGGGATATAATAAAATCGAAAACAATTCGAAAATCTACTAGAAAACTTAGAACCTATATCTCATATGATTTTAACATTGGTTCCACTATTATGCATAATAAAAATGAAAAGAAGTATGAGATATCATTTTGGGATTCAACTGCGTTAAGTAAGTCATTCATCTATGACCATTTCCATGAGAGGTAGTCGTAACTAACTAATTTCTCATGATTTTTGAATAGTTCACTTAGCACTCATTACATCGGGTGATGCTCACAGGGGTGAAGAAGTGGGATTGAGATTGAAACTAGTCAAATGAATCACATAGTGTCAATCATCACTTCCAGGGCTTGCACCTGGTAACCAGGACTTCCCGGGAGGTCACCCATCCCAGATCGCCTCTAGCTCAAGCACTCTTAACTATGGAGTTTTCCCCACAATCAAGCCCACTTAGCTTGCTACCCCATTTGCAAACCTTAGTAGGTATTGTGCCTCATGAACCACTCAAGTAGAGTTCCCTTCACTCTTTTTGAATTTAAGTCTTAAGGGGTTTCCACAGTGCATTATATTAGATATCATTTTGGGATTCAACTACATTAAGTAAGTCATTCGTTTATGACCATTTCCATGAGAGGTAGTCGTAACTAACTATTTTCTCATGGTTTTTGAATAGTTCACTTATAACTCATTGCATCGGGTGATGTTCACAAGGGTGAAGAAGTGGGATTGAAACTAGTGAAATGAATCACATACTGTCAATCATCACTTCTGGGGCTTGCACTCGGTAACCAGGACTTCCTGGGACATCACCCATCCCAGATCGCCTCTGGCTCAAGTGCGCTTAACTGTGGAGTTTTCCCCACAATCAAGCCCACTTAGCTGCTACTCCATTTGCAAAACCTTAGCAAGTATTGTGCCTCATGAACCATTCAAGTAGAGTTCCCTTCACTCTTTTTGAATTTAAGTCTTAAGGGGTTTCCACAGTGCATTAAATTAGATATCATTTTGGGATTCAACTGCGTTAAGTAAGTCATTCATCTATGACCATTTCCATGAGAGGTAGTCGTAACTAACTAATTTCTCATGATTTTTGAATAGTTCACTTAGCACTCATTGCATCGGGTGAGCATTAGATATAATTTTGGGATTCAACTGCGTTAAGTAAGTCATTCATCTATGACCTTCCATGAGAGGTAGTCGTAACTAACTAATTTCTCATGATTTTTGAATAGTTCACTTAGCACTCATTGCATCGGGTGATGCTCACAGGGGTGAAGAAGTGGGATTGAAACTAGTGAAATGAATCACATAGCATCAATCATCACTTTCGGGGCTTGCACCCGGTAACTAGGACTTCCTAGGAGGTCACCCATCCCAGATTGCCTTTGGCTCAAGCGTGCTTAACTGTGGAGTTTTTGTAGAAATTCTGCTCTCTACACATCTTGTAGAGAAACTGTAGATTAAACTAATTATGCAATGTACTAAAGAAAAATACTTAATCTACTTCTACAATCAAACTTGCGGAAGCTTAATCAATTTGAGCAAGATCAATCAGAACACATATAACAGAAAAGAAGATTCAATCGCGCATGAAACACAGAAGAATACTCTAGGGAAAGCCTCAGCTAAAAACCTCGCTATCTGTATTATCATGCAAGTGGAAATATCTCAGGATTACACAAAGCTTTAGCTCCTAAGCTATCCATTTCTCAGTACAATCCCTCACTACTTCTCATAGACAGAATAGAAAACACATATGCGTTCCTTTAGTCCTCCAAGCCTCCTATTTCCTTGCGCAGTTTCTCCTGGGTCCTCCAGCTGCAACCTGTGCAATTCTCACCTCACACACAACACTGACCTCTGAAATAACTGCACAATCCTAAAGGAGTGAATTCCTTATGCATGGATGAGTTTCCTTTATAGGAAAATTCCTCCAACTGATAGTACAATGTCCCTCTCTTTAATCTCAACTTGGTCTTCCTCTGAACTGACATGCATGAGTTATTTATGAGAGAATATTTAGTTATCTGGAGAACACTATTTGCATGCATGCATGCATTAACTGACTGAACTCACAATTAGTTCCTCCAACTATTTGGAACTAATTTAACTAGACTTAACTCAGTTAACTGAACTAACTAATTACAACTCAAATACAACTCATCCTTATCTCCTTAATTAAGGGATGACTTCCTCAATCAAAGGGATAACTGTTGCATGTCTTCACAAAGACTTCATGTTTGATTTTCACCAACTAATTAACTCAAGATGAATTAATTAATTATTTTTCAAACAGCTGGTGAGACTACATTCGAATTTTAATTCTCAATTTTAATTCAAGGACAAATTAAAATTCGAATATATCCTGAAATGCTATCTATAGCAATGCTATTTTTAGCATTTTTATTTTTTAGCATTCATTGTTGCCATTTTCAACACTGGTACATGAAACGCTATCTATAGTAATGCTATTTATAGCATTTCTTGTTTCTATTTTCAATAGTTTTCCCCACAATCAAGCCCACTTAACTTGCTAACCCATTTGCGAAACCTTAGCAAGTATTGTGCCTCATGAACCATTCAAGTAGAGTTCCCTTCAATCTTTTTGAATTTAAGCCTTAAGGGGTTTCCGCAACACATATATTAGATATCATTTTGGGATTCAACTGCGTTAAGTAAGTCATTCATCTATGATCATTTCCATGAGAGGTACTCATAACTAACTAATTTCTCATGATTTTTGAATAGTTCACTTAGCACTCATTGCATCGGGTGATGCTCACAGGGGTGAAGAAGTGGGATTGAAACTAGTGAAATGAATCACATAGCATCAATCATCACTTCCAGGGCTTGCACCCGGTAACCAAGACTTCCTGGGAGGTCACCCATCCCAGATCGCCTCTGGCTCAAGCACACTTAAGCCAAAGGCGAGTATCATCTATTTAGAAGGTGAGTCCACTTAGATTGTATTGGGGACTTCATCGTCCTCTTCTTAAATAGAAAACTATAAATTTGCAATTTTTTTTCCAGTACTGATACCCTGCTGACGAGCTTTGTTGTATGCTTCCACATTTCATCTATGCATAGTGAAATTTCCTGCAATGTCTCCAAACACTCAACCAACACTTTACCCATTATAGTGTTTAGTTGCTAGTATATGCCAACAATCCACATGTATCTTGTTTTCTAGGTTCTAGTGTTTCCTGTATCTGGAACCCAACCTCCAACCTCTTTCTCAACCATTGCATTTGTTATAAAATGCCTTTTTGTTTTGGTTTCTCATTATGAATTCTATATCTCTCTTTGAATTTATGGATGGGTGGATTGCACATAGATTGTAGTGGAACATTCTATGGAGAATTGGGCTTTGGAACTAGAAGGTTGACGAGGACCCCTTCTCCCCCTTTGATCTTTCGGGTGAGTTTTGTGTACCATAATGTCAAAGGGAAAACTAAACTCAAAATACCAATGAAGGAAAAACTATAGGAAGAGGGGTTGACCAAAATATAGCTTGGTAGGACCTTAGGATAAAAAAGGATTAGACAAGGGACTTGAAGGGGATAGAAAAACTCGGTCGATTGAGAGGGTATGACCAGAGGGTAGATGGGAATCTATTAACACGAGATCCAAGCAAAACCCACTTTCTTCCTTAAACATTGGAAGCCACTGATAGGATTCTATAGTGAATCATTATATATTTGGAGTAGAATAAAGGAAGAGAACCCAGTAACAAGCATGATCCAAAAAATGAACAACTCTAGTAAAACTAGGACAATACACCAACTAAAATTATAAACAAAATAACTAGGATGACATGACAAAGTGAGGTAGGTTCTCTAGAAAGGGAAACCCCCCAGGTACAAACCTAGAGACATGAACTAAACAAAGCGACTAGAAAACATTTTGACAATATTCAATTAAGAAATTGTTCATCCATCTCAAACTTGTAGTTGGAGCTCTTGTTGACAAAGGAACATGTATCTTCCAACCAAAGTTTAATGACACCTGCATGATGCTAGGCCGGACCTTGCATCCTTGCCTACTGAAGACCGAGAGTTTGCAAAAAGAGAGGATGTTTTCTTAGGTAGTTAACAAAATTCTTAGATAGAAATGCCAAACAAAATGAATATACAAAATTAGATTGAGCCAAGAAAATATTAGTTCCTTACCAGGTACCACTAGAGAGTATCAATTCCTCAAACTTTTGCTTGAGTCCCTTACCATTAAAATTTTGTGGTTTGGATTACCTCCTGTGCAATGATGATTCAATAATGGGGAGGTTGTCAATTGATTTCATGGGAATGTACCTTCCCTTGCATGCATGGGACCAATTTAAATGTGATTTCCAAGTGGGAGGAAATCCGACCTTCTACCTTCCATGACCACCACTTCCCTTATTTACTTTTGTCTTGTCATCAATTATCACCTGTCATGAGAATTTATGTATTAGAATTAATTTAATTGACAAATTAGATTTACATAATTTCAATAATTAGATATTAACTAATTAAATTAAAATAAATTAAAATGATTTGTCATTCAATTTCACAATGCTAAGGTTTTTGTCAAACATTTTGTTGAATACTTATATGACTTTCTTGTGAAATTAAATTGTTCTCTTTCTTGAGTTACTATGCTCATTTGATATCATACTAGTACAATCCTATAAGTTAGCACTGATAGGTCCAATACCAATGAATTTAAATTGTATCCTCCTACAATCAAGTGAATTTTCTTTAATGCTATTTTTTAACAAAATGGTTCCTTTCCACTTCAATCTTACTTTTTTTATTATACTTTCTTTAATCCTAATTTTTTTTTCAACAATGCTTATAAACTAAAAACACTTTATTCTTTTCTTTACTTTTTAATAGAAATGAGAAATTTATATTAAAATCCACGCCTGTTCATGACAAATACTTAAGAGATAAGAAACATATATGCTTCCTTTGGCTTGTTTTCGAGGGAGGGGAGAACAACTATATCAAAAAGACTATTGAGAAAGACAGAAATTCCTATATAATGATAGGAGAATACCTTGTAGAAACATCCTAACATAAAGCAAATTTTACAGTAAGAAACCATTAAACAACTAGGGGACTGACCACATCTGGAGCTCGATTTGGATTAGGAAGGGAGATTCCTATGAACTTGCTATTGTCACTAGAAATAGAGAATTGACAATTATTGATAGGAAGCTGATCCTGAAGTTCTGTGATTTTCTGTCGGAGGGTGTCTAATTCATCATCATGGTGAAACATTCTGCACTTTCTCTTGTATTTTATCCAACATCATAGCTGTACTTTTCCATTGTTCTTGGAGCCTCAGCTTGGTATCCAAAATTTCCAAATTCATAGTGTCTTGTAGAGGTTTGCTATCGAGACCGTAAGAATGGAATTATTTGTGATAGCAGGAGGCCATTTCAAACCTACAAAGAGCAGCCTAAGTAGTAACCAAGGAGTAGGGGGGAGTCAAGAAAGTGAAATAGAGTAAAGGGGGATGACATTCAGAGATGTATCTTAACGAAGATTTCACAATTGGGAGAGCTCAATTCTGGCTGGGGGGGGAGGTTATAATGAAATCCAGGAGGCTAGGTAGGCCACTCAGGGCCACAATCAAGGTGAAGATGATGAGGAAACAAGAGGAAAGTTGTTCAAATGAGCAAACAAGATTTTGTTAAGAGGAAGCAAAGGACAGTGGAGGACCAATTACCAATATGAAGAGTGATGACATAACCTAACATTAAGACCAGGTCAAATGACCAATTCAAAGACACCAAATTGGCAAGAATTAGAGTGTTTCAACCAATTATTAAACTAGAGAAACTACAAATAATGCTTCCCAGAGCTAGGGTAAAATCTTACCAGTTGCATAGGCCACCATATGGCTCAAATCCAACAGAAACTAGACCTAGGCTAGCATTGAACTCTATAGCGCTGAGTTTCCATTGAATTATACCCAGGGATGAATTGATCATGCACTAGAGTAAATGAATCCAGATATAAACATAAATGTTGAGCATTGGTGAATAAAAACCAGTAGAGGTGGAGGAAATGCACTGAGGTTGTGCCTCCACCGATGAATGGTACTTGAGGTGTGTAAGGAGGATGTGACAGAGTGGGATGCATGTAGATGAATGATGAACGCTGCCATGATAGCATGGTTTTCCTATCTGTCATAATTCACCAAGATCCCTATGAGAATGGGGCTGATAATTTGTATGAGCAGATAGTTAAAACCAAAGTGGAATGTGATAATGATGTAGGACATAGTTTGGGAGGGGGGTCAATGTAGGGTCTACCACCCTTGAACATTATTTACTTCTATTTGTCTCATTTTGAGAAGGTAGACCCAATTGACTTGAAGATCAACCTTCATATTTTATTTACGAAGAACATGATAGAAGGATTTTAGTAGTCAAGAGATCCATTGGAGAAATATCTTTATATATTGAACCCGAGGCCATATTTTGTTTCATAGGTATTGGATGATTAGAAGTGAGTCTCCCAATATTACAATATTAGAAATTCCCATACTCTTTGCTAGAAACAAGGTCTGCAACAGGCCATGTGACTCGACCTGATTGTTGGTCATGCATCCTAGGCATATAGAGTGCCTTATTTCAATTTTTCCTTTGGGGTTATAAAGAACCCCCCCTCCGCTTGCCGCCCCAGAAATATGTGTTATTCTTAAAACCAACCTAGATCCATATTAAATTCAGTTCTACCAAGCACCGAGAGGGATCAAGCGTGAATTTAATATGGATCTAAGCTAGTACTCTTACATTCCATAATGGAGTTCCTTAAGACTTTAAATAGGCTTCATCATAACAAATACCATAGGCTTGTAAACTGTTGAAACATTTTCTTAGCAAAATGACTCACTACAATTTTTGAACTTTTCCAACTTCTTCCTTATTAGGTGTTCTCATCTCCTTGGATACTATTTACAGTCCCATTATGAACATGGTTCTTGACCCAAAGAAATAAAAAGTATAGGAAAAATGTGTGGACAACTAGGGTAATCTTATACATCCCACTGAGTAGTATTCCACCATTTTGGGCAGAAACACAACAAGATACTTTAGTTTAATTCCCCAAAGTTGTTAGAGTTTTTGAAAGGGTCTAATAAGATGAAATTAGTGAAGGTTGAAGAAAGAATTTAATTTGTAAAGGCAAAGAGGTAATATCAGGAATTTTCAATTGCAAACACAATTGGCAAAGCCAAGAGGTTCATTTTTGCTAGGTGATTTGGCCACCAAAATGCAGTATAAAAAGAGGATGAATTCACTACTATTGGATCCATGATTTTTCTAAGAATTTACCAACCAAGTTAAGTAGAAGGAAGAAAATTTTGATTTGGTATTATTCCCACCAAATCGCTTTATTAAAGGGCCACAAATGCAATTGACAGAGGCACTATTTTGTTGGGGAATTAGCAACAAAAACACAATAAATATTATCATGAACTGGCCATGGAAATTGGTATGATTTCGCTTGATAAAAGGTTCATTGAATTTATTATTTGAGAGACCATTAAATGGCAGTGGTTTGTGCAATGACTTGCGGCGAAAACTAGAAGAGGCACAAGTAAAATTTGAGTATGAAAATAGCCATGAAAATGGCTAATCTAAGAAGATCAGAAGTGTGCTAGAAATATGAAATTTTGTTCGAGTCAATTTGGCTTATGGTTTATTTAGGTTTCACTGGAATTTCAAGTTTTGAAAGTGAGCACTAAAAGAGATGGTTTTCTTACAAAATCATAGTTACAAAGAGCAACGATGGTGATACATCTCTAATTGTTCTTATTGTGTAAAAGGAAGAGTAAGGAAACATCCTATTCGATGAGGATAAAAGATACATGTTGTTTCCTTTGATCTTATTGTAGCTATATGTCAATTTTTTGTAGAGATCTTGATGGTTTTCAAGTCAGCTAGGTGTATATTGCACATTAGTGAAGCTCAGTATGAAAGAATTGAACAATTTTCAATAAAACTTTTGCGGCTTTCTAAGGTGAGTCTTGGCATTCGAAGATTGGTGATTGGAGTTTAAAAGTAGATCCCCCTAACCATTTGAAATTTAACAATAGGGGGGTCTGTGATAAGTTGTTTTTCTAAACAAACAAAGGATACATGGCACATTCAGGTGAGTAGCAGATCCCCCTTGCATTAAACCGAATAGCACTACACCCTCTGTCCGCATTATGCTTAAGAAAACTGCTCTACCAATAAAATGTGGGGCTGCACATGGAAATGCTAGTGTGAGATTTCTCATCATGGCTCTGCGCACATAAGCACAATGACATATTGTTCAACTATCCAATTCACCCGTCCACATTATGCTTATGAAAACCGCTCTACAATAAAATGCGGGGCTACACATGGAAATGCTAGTGCGAGATTGCTCATCATGGATCCACGCACATAAACACAATGACACATTGTTCAAATATCCAATTCACTCGTTAACATTATGCTTATGAAAACCTCTCTACCAATAAAATGCGGGGCTGCACATGGAAATGTTAGTGCGAGATTTCTCATCATGGCTCTGCACACATAAACACAATGACACATTGTTCAACTATCCAATTCACTCGAGGTGCAATGATATATGAAATTTTCTTCCCTCAGAACATTATATAATCCATTGGATGTTAAGATTGTGAATGCACAAAGACTTATTTAGATAATGAAGGGAAATATGTGGATTTATGGTATAACAACTTCTGTTGTACTTGTTATTACAATAATCATGAAATTTATATGATTTGTATGGCGAAAGTCTCTCCAAATACAAAATAATTTCGAATCACAAGGAATAGGAGGCTCTTGATATAAGATATTTCTTAGAAATGCCATGATATGGTGATAATGACACATCAAGCAAGTTTCTAGACTCTAGGTTTCTCTTACAATGCTCCCACTCAAATTCTGCCATTCTCCCATCAATGGAGGAAGTTCTATGGTAGCACTTTTCTTATCTGGTTTGTCTCTACTACAAGACTAACTATTGCAGATCCTGAGCTAATCAAGGAGAGTTCTAGTTATACTGGAAGGAATTTTTATGTAGGTTTTCACAACTGCAATTAACCACAACACAGGTGCAATATGAAATGTTCTCGTTAAGCTGCAAATATTCTTGTGAAATACAAATTAAACTTGGGGATATTCCTATGCCTACTGAACTAGAAAACATTGATGGAAAGGCTTTAGCAAAGTTTTGTGATCTTGGTTATAGGGAAAAACACATTTTACAAATAAGAGTAGCGACCAACTTGAAGAAGTTTAATTGATTGGTCTATACATATTTCGTAATTATCAGTAGGAGAAAAACCATGGATCTAGGAGTTTCCAAACATATTTCAAGGTTTCTTCTTGGATAAATTAGTGGATCTAGTAAGGATATTACCATTTTATGATAAATAAAGGATGGGTAAAGCACTAGTACATGAGTTTTCTCAAAAAATTTCAAAGTTCTTTGTCACAGTGGTTATTTCAAGAAATATTTTCATAGATGAGTTTGAGTTGCACTTTGGTTTGGCATACATATCATATTATAGTTTGTTTATGTTCTTTGGACCTTGCAACACACACTGCAGTAATGATAGATACTTAAGTGGGTGCCACACAAGGTGTTATCATCAAAAGAGGCAAGGCATTTGAGAGTGCATATAAAGTGAACTACATTATATTTGATAAGATAGGGACACTGGACCCCGTTGAGAAATCTAGGGGCAACTAGATTAGGTGATTTCTCTTACTTTGTTAACTACTTTTGATGTATTTTTACTTAACTTGATTAAATTATTCTGTTAGTTGATTATTATTATTGTTTTCTTCATCAAACAACTACCAAACCATAAAGAACAATAAGACAAAGGGAACAAGATATAGGCGATCAACCAGGGCCAAAACCTCTTCAACTAAGAGGAAAAACCACCAAAATTCTTCTCTTCTTATATAATCTTCAATTGACGAATTCCGAGACCTATGAACCTTGACCATGACTCCTCTAAGGCCAAGTAAACCTTCCTTCTTGATTTTCACAACTTACAACAACAAACTTGGACCTTCCAACAATTTCTTCAACAACTTCAACCCCCAACAATAATTTCTACAACTTCGAACTAGTAGATTCACATATTTGACCTTGATGCGGATTCACAACTTCAACCTTGCATCTTCATAACTTCAACCTAGAAGTAGCTTACCATCTTCGACCTTGCAACTTCATAGATCCGACATAGGAGAAGCTTCATAGCTTCAACCTTGTAGCTTCACAACTTTGATGCAACTTCACAATGTCGATACAACTTCACAACTTCGATGCAACTTCAAAATTTCATCTTGCGTAGTAACTATAGAAAACCTAACAAAAGAGAGAAAGAGAGAGACCCAAAAACTTCGAACTTGTTCTTCTTCTCCTTCTTCATCCTTTTCCAACTTCTATCTTGAGGAGATAAAACTTGCTTGAGAGTGTGTCCAAATGAGGTCGAGTTCCTTCTTATTTATAGGCTTGTGTGGGGTATGAATTTCTATCTTTAGACCGACTTGTCCCTTCATGTAGGCTGACTTCATCTTTGTGCCATGACAAGGTCTTAAAGGGTCTTTTAACTTTATTTTGACTCAATAATTTTTTCTTTACAATATGTAATATGCCAAAATGGGTCTTCAATACATGACAATGACTCAATTGACTTTATGACGAACCTAGAAGCATTCAATGGGTGCTTGGCCTAAAAATAATTTTCCTTTGAGCATGAAAGTCATGCCTCAACAATAACAATAATAAATTTATTTTTCTCTTTTCATTAAATAGATAAAATCATGATTACATATGTCATTATGAAGACCAAACCTAGTTACATATTTCAACACTTCCTCTTAACTAGGGAGGTATTCATAACGCATACAAGGTACTTTGACATTCTCAATCTTAAGAATTCTCATAATAGGAGTCAGATCGGTAACCCATATATTTAGCATCATATAATCCAACATTGTCACATATCAAGGCCTTGATTAATAACTATATATTTCCACAAGATCAAAGCATAATGATGGTGCTATAGCTCCAAATATCACCCTTGGTATTTGTGATGCTTGGTTTATGGCCTAGGGAAGCCCCTCCTTCCAGACTTGGTCCAAATATTTTAAAAACAATGTTTTACTCCGCGTATGCTACTTTTCCCTATGTTAAAAGTGTGTACACGTGGGTTAGTCAATATCCAACCTGCATATATGTGTTAACACACTTAAAAAAATTAAATCTCCTTAACTATGGGCGGAGTTCACGGGTTTTACCTGTTGATTACCTCCTAGTGCCTGTGGCCCAACTGTTCCCAACTATTTCCCCAACTAAAAAACTAATTGGGTGAAGTATAAAAAGACTGTTATGGGAAGGCCTTAAGGAGGAGAGAAGAGTTAGAATTACTATATCGAGATTATCCCTTGATCAAGTCTGAAGTATCCCTGTGCTTCAAGCACTTCCCTAAGTTTAGGAAACCCTTGTTTCCTTGAGTGTTGATATTCTCCCACTTGCTTGAGATATCATGGTATTGGTTATGGAAGGAGGTTGTTGAATACTGGGGCTGGACGGACCTGGAGGATGGTTCCACTTGGAGCCGGAAGAGGAAGACTCAAGTGAACTCTTTCCATGATAATTATAGTTTTCTACAATAAAAAGAAACGTTGTCTTGTTCCTGAGATTGACTTTGTTTATGTGTAAGATGTTATTGTTATAGTTCATGTATGAATGATTATTTTGATGTGTAACTAACCATTTACTTATATGATATAAAGTTGATTTCTGAAAATGCTTTATTTATATGCTGCTATGTGTATTCGAATTGGTTGATTTTCAGATTCGAAGATCATTAGGAGTTTCAGAGGGTTTGAACCCTGGCTAGAACTACCCAAACGAAGGACATCCGGGTATGTTCATCCTCGCATAGTTTGTTTATTTAAGCATGTTGCCTGAGTTGAATGCTTGTTTCTTGTTGTAGATTATTCCTGCTCTGTTGGGATTCTGACCCAAAGCCCTAGGGAACTTATTCCCTTAACAGATGGCGAGACCAATGATTTACATACACCATCATCATTGTCTCTCTCGGAACATACCCCACTCAAGTTCTCTCAAAGTATGTTCCACCAAGACTATTCTTATCTTTGATTCCCAGTCCTCAAAGAATATTGGTCCTCTACAACTACTCTTATGTTGGATGCCATACCACATCCTCAAAGAGTATCGAATGCCAGATTCTTACCCAATCCTCCATTATTTCTTCCCAAAGTGAAGACAAGAATGATGTGTCTATCTATCCCTCTCAACCAGGGAGGATATACCCATTCCTTTGAAGGATTGTACCCATTCTTATACAAGGAATGTACCCAAGCTCCCTCTTAACCAGGGACTTGATTTCAACAACTTTCTAGGTGGAGATTGTATGAAAATAAACTGCTTGTAGGGCTCCTTATTTTAATGTCATGAATTTCATCTTCTTTGTTATGGAGCCTACATATTTTGGGACTTCTTCACAGGGCATCGACCATCCATAACTTTCACTCATGAATCATGTTAATCATGTCATCCTTTCTTTCTTTGGAAAGGGATTTGTTAGTCCATATTTTATTTTTTTTCATACAACTATTCCTTTGGTAGCCTTGTATTAGTCCATCTAGATATTGCTCAAAAATTAAAACTGAACATAAAACAAAAAACTACCTTCGTGATGGCCTTCCACCATGACATCTGCTTGTTGCATCATCAACATCCTATAAGAATATTGACACATCTCCAAAAATATTAAATGTTAAGGGCTTCCTTTCGAAACTTAATTGGAGTCTTCATACAGTTTCCATGGAGATGACATGTTGATCTCATTTTCTATGTGACCATAGTTTCATCTTTCATGATATCTTTCTTTCTTCACATATTTCTATTAGGATTCCAAGAAACTCTCCTAGGTTGTAGCTCGGAGATGCCTGGTAACATATAAATTCAACTTATTGTTGCAATTGATGAATGGAAGGAATGATGCTTGTCCAAGCCAGATAACCACTTCTACTTTGTTTCACTCCAGACATGCGTGAACACCCCCAGACTACAAGGCTTTAGACCACAAACTACTCACAATTTAGAGATAAAGTGAATATGGAGAATACTAACCACACTAGCAGATGCACAAGACCATGTGATGGCCAGATGCAACTAGTAAAGAAGTCTGTAAATCTATTCTACTAATGCATAGACAGGATGACAACTCTCTTGCACTAGGTAGAAAGAAACCTGAATAACCTATTCAATGATACATTCAACAATCTAACACATAGATAGGATGACAACTTTCTAGTGTTAAACCTTAAAGGTCAAGAACACAGCATATCAGGCGTAGCTTAGAACAGAGGAAAGTTGAAAGTGAGTAGTTAACAACAAAAGAAGTTTGTATTAGCTGAAAATGAAGACGAGACACTGCAAGTGTCAAAATATCTATAGTCTCCAAAAGTTGAACCTTACATCAAATGCCAACCTATCAACCCTGATTACATCTTGTTTTTGGGTATTTATAGATTTTACATTACAGGGCCCTTGGGCCATTTGGCATGGAGGGGTCATAATTGACCACCAACTGCATTTAACTACTTGATGGAGTCTTTGACTGTGTTTGTTTGCTGCAGTGGATAAATCCGATCTGCTCTGGTGCTGTGTTGTCTTCTTAGGTAGTTGAAGTGCTCGTACCAGCGAAATTACATAATTGATAAATGAAGCCACAGGGTTGTGCTCTGTCCTTTTTCTCTTTGGCCATACTATCTATCTAAACATGGTTGTTGAGGCTTTACTACGACTGGTACTGATAGGTTGGTCGCCTTCCTCCTTCGAGCCAACGGAGTGGTCAAAGGACGTGTAGTGCATGGGCGAATGAACGGTTGAGATGATAGGGGAGGATGACTGTCGGATCGGGGCCGTTAGATCTTAGGTGGATAGATCAGACGGTGATCGCGTGGTGGAGTTGTGCTGGAGTTTAACGGGCAGGAGGATAGGTTAGGCGGCAAACGGTATTGATCGCACCGCCTTTGGAAATAAAGTGGTAAAAGGACAAGACTGAGCGATTCCACTCAACGCTCGACACGTAGTGGCGGATGAGAGAGAAAAACCGCTCTCATCACGTGCTAACGTTCAATTACATCGTGGACGCGAGGAGAGAGAATGTCGCTATATCTCAGCGGAGATGATCTGACGACGGGGATTTGATCGCGCATGTTGCTTTATTGGGCGCGACGGAAGCCGTTGGATCGGCGGGAGGAAATCAACAACTGAGATTAAGAGAAAGGTTTATGAGTGCGCAGGGTTGTAAGGATGACGTTCTATGGCAGTTTTTAGGGCTTTGCACTCGAGGCTTAAAGTAAAAGGGGTTTATATTGGGTTTAGAGGAAAAACAAAGGGAACAGAGGTAAAGGAGAATAAGCGAAGTAGAAGAAAAAGGGGAAAATGACCAATATGAGCTTTCATTTGAGTAGAACCAAGCAGACCAAGATCATATTTGACGTTAGAAAATCATTGTTATATAGCAGAGCTAACACTGGCTCCTTCTGGGGATGAGATCCTCCTTGTGAGGTCTCAAGAACCGTAGACCAATGCCTTTCCTACAAAATAAGATCAAAAACATTGCCTAGTGTTCCATTGGGCATGGAGTCTAATTAAGTCTACACTAAAACTTGATAAAACAACATATTTACAACATTAGGGCCTGAAGACCTTAAACAACATAAATTTTCAAAAACTGCCCATTAACTGGGCCATCAAAAATTGTCTCTCCTTCCACACTTTACAGCAATAAAGTATTGTTCCCCTGGATCTGAGTGATGAAAAAAGGTCCGGTCCACAGAGCATCAAACTTCCCATGATTTCCTTTCTTTTCATTCAGAGCATCCCATTTAAGAACCAAGTCTCCAACTTGAAAACTGTCTATCTTTGCCTTTTAGTTGAAGGCTTCCTTGATTCTCTTTTGATGTGCTGCAGACTTTTCAACCAACCGATCTATGATTTGATGCACCTCTGCCAAGTCACTAATCCTCCTTGACATGTCATCCTCTTCATTATGCTCTCCCTACAAGAATTTTGCCACAGGGAGAATTAAGTGGATTGGGAATACAACCTCAGTGCCATAAACCAGCTTGAATGGAGAATTCCCTGTGGATTTCTTGGTGGTGACCCTATCAGCCCACAATGCATACTTCAGCTTGGAATCCCAGTTCCTCTTATTGTTCCAACAACTTCTTGATTATCCTTATCAGGTTCTTGTTGGAAGATTCTACTAGGCCATTGCCTTGAGGGTAATATGAGGTGGAATGAACTAGCTTAATGCCCATTGAGTCACACATGTCCACCAAATCTTTTGCCCTGAAGGCTGCTGCATTGTCTATAACCAATTTGTGTGGGCAACCAAACCTGGTGAAAATATTTTCTGTCAAGAACTTCATGATCACATGATGATCAACTTTCCTAGTAGGGATGGCCTCAATCCACTTAGTGAAGTAGTCAGTGGCTACTAAGATACATCTGTGCTGGCCACTAGAATGTGGATTAATTTCTCCTATGAAAGCCAAACCCAACTGCTGAAAAGGACCACTGGCATGTATTGGCTTTAAGGGAAAGGATTTCAAGTGCTGTTTTCCTTCAAACCTCTGGCACCTATTGATCCAGGTGGATATTGGTGGCCACCTGCCAGGTCCACCTGGACCCCCACCATTGTCTTTCTCAGCATTTTCAGTTTCCTTAATTGTAGCACAGTTTACTATTTTTAGCAGTTTTTCGAGTCCTGAACTTCCGAAGCCGTTTTGAGGCCCTAAACGACGTTTTTTTGGAATTCTGGGGCGACCGAGCCCTATGTTGCCTCCCAAAGTGGTAGTACTCGGATAGATCTTTCTAACGAGCTATCGTATGCGTCAAACAGAGATCGTATGCCAAAGTTACGACCCCGGGAAATTGATGTACCAATTTACCCAAACGGGGCCCACAATTTGGCGTTTCATCTTCTAGGGTTAGGTTTCGGTATGTGAAGGGTTTTCCATTGTTTCTCAACAATAAATAGGCCTTCGAGCCTCATTGTAATACAGTTCAGAACAGTTCAGAGGCATGTAGCCATCACATCTCTTCTCAGAGATAAGCTACCATCGCCCTAGCTAGTTTATTGCCATTTCTGTTTGTAAGCATATGTCAGTATTTTCCATTAATGAAATGAAGTATTATTTCCGCTGCATCTTTGTGTATATGGTTATCTCTGTAATTTGTTGCGTTCCTGCTTAAATCTGGATCAGTGGTATCAGAGCGGTCTGCTTTTTCTCCGTTTTTCTTTGCATGTCCCCAACAAGGTCGGGATATAAGGAGTTAGGGCTTGAACTGGTTGAACCTTTGCAAGACTAGCCTCGCAAATCCCGACGGCCTCCCATGGCGGACGAGAAGAAAGACGAGAGGGGGCAGGAGATCCCATCAAAATCTTGCTCGAAGAAGCGCTCGAGCGACAACGGAACGCGATGATGGACAACTTTGCGCAGATCCTTCAGCGACTACCCAGAAGCGGCGCATCGGCTTCCAGCAGCTCCTCTGGAAACGCCACACCCTTTAAGGTACAAGTTAATTTTGAAATCCCCGTATTCGAGGGTCAGATAGACGCTGATGCCGTAGATAAATGGTTAAATCTGCTAGAGGGTTATTTTTCTGTTCATGAATTTTCGAGTCGGGAAAAGATTGTTTTTGCTCTTCTCAAAGCAGCCCCCCACGTCAAGGACTGGTGGGAAACCTACTGCGAGCAGAAGGATGAAAGTACTGGCTCACTATTTTCAGCCGCACCCACCTGGGATTCGTTCCGGGATGCCATCAAGGAGCAGTACTACCCTGTCGGAAGCTATGAGGATGAATACATAAAGTGGACCACGCTGCGGCAGGGAAGGGACCAAGATGTGCCGGAGTTCACCAATCTTTTCCATACCCTTCGCACAAAGTTGGGTATCAAGGATTCGGAGCAACATTTGATACTCAAATACCGTGGCTGCCTGCACAAGTACATCCAGGAAGAAATACAGTTCCTAAACATCCCTCGCTCGGCGCAGCATACCGGTATGCCGTCAAAGTCGAGCAAAAGTTTAAACAAAAGAAGCGAGACTTTGGATCTGCGAATCCAAAGCAGGGGAAAGGTGCCCCTAAACCACAGAACAAAGGACAAAGCCAAGGCGGGACAGCCCAAGACAACCAGCTGAAGCTGCAAGCAAAGAGCAACGCCGCGAAGCCGAGAAAGGACACTGGAAAATGGTGCGAGTTCCATAAGAGCTCCACTCACAACACAAGTGAGTGTCGGGCCAAACAGTCACTGGTGGCTGAGCTAAAGGTTTCAGAATCAGATGCATGTTCCGACTCTGAGTCAGAACCCGATAAGGGGTATGAAAAAGGGAAGCAGATCATTGATGCGGATCCCAGCGCCACTGTTGCTACCGCAAAGATCCAGAAAAATGAACCCGAAGATCCAGAGGAGGAGGAGCGTCTCTTCCACTCCCAGATGTGGGTCAAGGGCTCCCCGATACAGTTCATTGTTGATAGCGGGAGTCAAAAGAACCTCATTTCGGCAGAGGTCATGAAGCGGTTGGGCTTACCGACCACAGCACATCCACAACCATACACCATTGGGTGGCTTTACCAAGGGCGAGATCTTCGCGTGAGCCAGCAGTGTCGCCTTCCATACAACATCAAGCCCTTCACGGATGAGGTATTGTGTGACATTGCTCCCCTTGAAGTTTGTGATGTATTACTAGGACAACCATACTTGTGGAAGCGACATGCTGTGTATGAATCAAGGCCCCGTGCTGTTATTATTACATTGGGAAATAAGTTGTTCAGGATACCAGAGGTACCACCACCTGCCGCCATCTCTTTGATTACTGCAAAACAATGCAGTAAGATCATTTCCAAAACCAGGAAATGTGTTTTCCTGATGATACGCCCTCAAGGGAAGAAGAAGACAGTGGCCGCGGCCTCCAAACGAGGTCCCTCTGCACGACAGCTACAAATGGACAAGATTGTGGAGGAGTACAAAGACATCTTCACCTCCCGGCAGGGGTTCCTCTGCACTGTCAAGTCAAGCACTCCATTGATCTGACCCCAGGTGCGCCGCTATCCAATGGACCAATTTATCGGCGCTCCGTTCTGGAGAACAATGAAATCAAGAGGCAGATTCAGGAGCTCCTACAGAAAGGTCACATCCGTCCGAGTTCTTCGCCCTGTGGGAGCCCGATAGTGTTGGTACAGAAGAAGGATGGGACGTGGAGACTCTGTATTGACTATCGGGCGCTGAACAAGATCACTGTCCGTAATAGGTACCCGATCCCGCGGATTGATGACCTCCTAGACCAACTAAAGGGGGCGAAATATTTCAGCAAGATCGATCTGAAGTCAGGATATCACCAGGTACCAATTGAACCCTCAGATGTGTGGAAGACTGCCTTCAAATCCAAGGAGGGCCTCTTCGAATGGTTGGTCATGCCTTTCGGATTGACGAATGCTCCTGCAACCTTTATGAGGCTAATGGATGACATCTTGCGGCCATTCACCAACTCCTTTGTAGTAGTATACTTGGATGACATTCTGATCTTCAGCCAGAGTTGGGAAGAGCACCTCCACCACATCCGACAGGTTCTCCAAACACTGCGGCAACACAAGCTATGTGCCAATTTGGAGAAATGCACTTTTGGCATGACCGAGGTCCAGTATCTGGGATACATCATTGATGAACAGGGGGTGCATGTCGATCCAGCCAAGGTCCAAGTCATTCGGGATTGGCCCTCTCCAACCACTCTAACAGAGCTCCGCAGCTTTCTAGGTCGTGCCAACTTCTACCGCAGGTTTGTGTTGGGATTTTCTCATATTTCTTGGCCCTTGAGTCAAGTCACCAAGGGCGGGGCGAAAGCAAAATTCTTTTGGTCTGAATCTCAACAGAAGGCATTCAGGGAGTTGAAGGATCGCCTCTGCATGACACCAGTGCTCGCGTTACCAGATTTACAACAACCATTTGAGGTCGAGACAGATGCCTCTGACTATGCTATTGGGGCAGTCCTTACTCAACATGGACATCCAGTGGCATATCACAGTGAAACACTTTCAGACACAGTCCGGAAGTACCCCACTTATGATAAAGAGATGTATTCCATTGTACAGGCCTGCCGACAATGGAAGCATTACATTTTGGGGAAGGAAACGGTCATCCACACAGACCACCGACCTCTGCAATTCATACAGACCCAAGGGAAATTGCAGAATGATCGCCATCAGAAGTGGTCTACATACCTGCAACAGTTTCACTTGAATATCAAGTATAAAAAGGGCAGCACCAATAATGTTGCAGATTGCCTCAGTCGACCACCGATCATGGCGCTAACCACCGTGCTCAACTCTTGCGGGCACGAGACTTCTGATTGGCCACTTCTCTACAAAAGCGACCCAGAATTCGGCCACACATACCAGACACTCTTGGAGGGTCGGCAGGTTGCAGATTTTCACCTCCAGGATGCCCTATTATGCCACCTCGGTCACCTTTGTGTTCCTTCAAGCGAGCGTGCCAAGATGATTTGGGAAGCACACTACAGTCGGGTTGCTGGGCATTTCGGGGTCGAGAAAACAGTGGCAGTACTGCAAAACTATTTCTATTGGCCGAATCTTTGACAGGATGTTGGGAAGTACATCCGATCATGTACTGCCTGTGCCATTGCCAAACCGACCATTAAGAAGCAAGGCCTCTATACCCCGTTGCCTACCCCTAGTCGACCTTGGGAATCCATCTCCATGGATTACATGTCAGGCCTTCCTTCCACTAAGCATGGAAATGACTGTGTTTTTGTGGTCGTCGACAGGTTCTCAAAGATGGCCATTATGATGGCCTGCAAGAAGAATATCACAGCAGAAGCCACTGCTAAACTCTTCTTTGAACGAGTGTGGGTGCACTTTGGGATCCCACAGTCTATCATCTCAGATCGGGACAGTCGGTTTCTCAGCACATTTTGGTCCAGTCTCTGGTCAATGCTGGACACCAAACTCACGAAGTCCACAGCCTTCCATCCTCAAACTGATGGCCAGACAGAGGTTGTCAACAGGATGATTGTGCACATTCTGCGCATGTATAACTCAAAGCATCCACGCACATGGGACGAGAGCCTCCCCTATGTTCAGCACAGCTACAACCGAGCTCTTCACAGCTCCACTGGCCATAGCCCTTTTCAGGTGGGTTTAGGATTCCAGCCACTATGCCCCATTGATGTGGCCATGCCACTTGCAGCTACTCACATGAATTCAGCTCATGTCCAGTCCGAAACAGATAAGGCCACCAGCTTCATTGAGCGCATCCAACATATTCGCCAGCAGGTCCATGACATTCTTGAGAAATCAAATGCCAAGTACAAGCAGCGACATGATCAACACCGGGTGCCACACAAGTTTCAGGTGGGCGACAAAGTCTGGTTGCATTTGCAAAAGGAACGCCTTACTGGAGCCTATCGGAAATTGAGACCACTTCGATATGGTCCTTACACCATTACTAAGGCTATGGGAGACAATGCATTTGAGCTCAGCATTCCCCCATTCCTTGGCCTGCACCCAGTGTTCAATGTGGACCGCCTTCGGCCATACTTTCCACCATTGCTAGACACATCCGACATTGCAGAACAGCTCAAACCCATAGAATTAAATCCAGATTGCATGGAACAAGCTGCAACTGATCGGATCATGGACACACAGATCAAGAACACTCGCCAACAGCATATCCAACTGTATCGAGTTGTCAAAGCAGGCCAACTCCTTCAGCAGGGCAAGTGGCTCACCAGGGAACAAGTTCAGCAGAGGTTTCCTCATCTCATGGAGGAGCTCAACGCAATGGGGACCATTGCTTCCTAAGGGGGGAGGAATGATCCAGGTGGATATTGGTGGCCACCTGCCAGGTCCACCTGGACCCCCACCATTGTCTTTCTCAGCATTTTCAGTTTCCTTAATTGTAGCACAGTTTACTATTTTTAGCAGTTTTTCGGGTCCTGAACTTCCGGAGCCGTTTTGAGGCCCTAAACGACATTTTTTTGGAATTCTGGGGCAACCGAGCCCTATGTTGCCTCCCAAAGTGGTAGTACTCGGATAGATCTTTCTAACGAGCTATCGTACGCGTCAAACGGAGATCGTATGCCAAAGTTACGACCCCGGGAAATTGATGTACCAATTTACCCAAACGGGGCCCACAATTTGGCGTTTCATCTTCTAGGGTTAGGTTTCAGTATGTGAAGGGTTTTCCATTGTTTCTCAACAATAAATAGGCCTTCGAGCCTCATTGTAATACAGTTCAGAACAGTTCAGAGGCATGTAGCCATCACATCTCTTCTCAGAGATAAGCTACCATCACCCTAGCTAGTTTATTGCCATTTCTGTTTGTAAGCATATGTCAGTATTTTCCATTAATGAAATGAAGTATTATTTCCGCTGCATCTTTGTGTATATGGTTATCTCTGTAATTTGTTGCGTTCCTGCTTAAATCTGGATCACTTATCACAAGATTTAACAAATGAAAAGACATCAGAAAACAAGGTGGGCCAATAATACCCAGCTCTAAGAATCTTGTGGGCTGTGGTTTTCCAGTAGTGATGTCCTCCATAGATGCTGGAATGAAACTGATGCATGACCTCCATGGATTGTTCTTTGTCCAGACACCTTAAAAGGATTCCATATGGGTCCCTCCAATACAACAAGTTTTCATGAATGCAATACTTGGCTGCTCTGAGCTTAATAGTCCTGGCTTGGCTTGAACTTAGGCCTGAAGGGACTTCTAGCTTCAGTAAAAATTGAGCTATTGTAGAATACCATTCACAAGAAGCTATATTTTCTACCAATGACTGGTTCTACCCTGGTGCAACTATTTCTTCTGTCTGTCCATCTTCTGAAATTGTGCTTATAAGATTTATGTCCAGCATCCTGCAATTTTCTTCAGCCATCAGTTTGGCAAGGCCCTGACCTCTGACAAGCTTGGTGGGCTTCAGCTCTATGTTGAATTCAATCAGCTTTGCAATCCATTTATCCCTTCTTCCATCAACATCTGGTTGCGTTAGGACATATTTTACTGAAGCAGAGGGCACATATGCAATTACCTTGGAGTGCAGAATGTATATTCTGAAAGCTTTCAAGGATTTGATAAGAGCATAGGCTTGTTTTTCTATAATGTCATACCTCAGTTCAACATCCCTTAAGGTTTTGCTGAAGAATGCCACTGGATGCTCTGAACCTTCATCATCTTTCTGCAACAAGACTACTGCAAGGGTGTCATCGGAGGCAAACGAAAATATATGGAACTCCTGGCTATAGTCTAGGCTAATCAAAGCGGGAGCTTCCATAATGGCTCTTTTTATGGCTTCAAATGATCTTCTCGCTGCATCAGTCCATTTGATTTCTGACCCCTTTTTCAACATGGAGGTGATGTGTTTTACAAGTTCTGTAAAAATAGGAATAAACCTCCTTACAAAATTTATTTTTCCCAGAAAGGACTAGATGTCCTTCTTTGATCTTGGGACAGACAAGGTCTGTATTGCTTTCACTCTTTCTAGGTCAATTTTGACACCTGCAACAGAGAAAATGTGTCCTAACAGCTTGCCCTCTTCTAAAGCAAATTGTGACTTTTTAGGATTGACTGATATCCCAAACCTTCTGCACATTAGAAACACTTTCTTTAGGTGCTGCAAATGATCTTGGTGGCTGATGGAATATACTGTTATATCATCTAGGTAGACAAGGACAAACTTATCCTTCTCTCCTACAAGTGCTATATACATAGCTCTCTAAAAGGTTTCTCCAGCATTAATCAGCCCAAAAGGCATCTTGGAATACATAAAAGTGCCCCAAGGAGTGGTGAAGGCAGTCTTTTCTTAGTCATCTGAATGCACAGCAACTTGGTTATACCCTGAAAATCCATCCAGGAAAGACATCACTTTGGCTCTTGAGACTTTTTTTAACAAATGCTCCATCTTGGGTAGAGGATAATTGTCTTTCTTAAAGCATTTGTTCAGGTTCCTGAAATCAACACACAACCTGATTTCTCCACTTTTATTCCTCACCACTACCAGGTTGGCTACCCATTTTGAATATCTCAAAGGAACTATGATTTTGGCAGCCAACAACTTCATGATTTCTTTTTCAATCAAAGGAAGGAGTAGAGGGTTAATGGGTCTCAGTTTCTACTTGAAAGGAATGGTGTCTTTTTCCAAGGGGATGCTATGCTAGATGATATTTTTATCATAAGTTTTGAGGTCACTGTATTCCCAGGCAAAGACATCAGCAAACTGCTTCATTAGGGTGCAATATTCAGCAGTTTGGGCAACAGATAAATGGGTGGACAGATTTATATATTTTGGATGGTCTAGACTCCCTATGTTATGTCCATAAACTGAATATTGGTCTTCTTTTTGGGAAACCTTATGAGGCATATCATTTTGGTCAAACAACTTCTCCAGGGGAACTAGGCCTTTAGGTATATAATTTCTAGGCAACTGAACAATGCTGTCTCAGCCAATTCTATTCTTTAGCTGGGGCTGGGGACTTTCCTCCAAGGTTTCATTCTCTTGATCAATTTGCATTTTAGAGAATTAATCAATGACTTGCAGAAACCTATTTACTTCATCATCATCCTCAAAAACTTTCCAGTGTTGGACATTATCAAGCAAGGATGGTCTATAATTTATCTGGACTTCATAAACCATTCTAGGGTGCATGGGAGGGATGAACATGCTAGTAGACACAACAACGGAATCAGCAAGCTGATTTTTGGCTCTAGGAATATATGAGATACAAAAACTATCAAAAAAATCTTTGAGTATCCATACCTCATCTCTGTATGCTTTCAGCCTTGGGTGCCTTGCCTGGAATGTTTTGTTCACTTGCTGAATGATGAGATCAACATCTCCAAACACCTTTATGTCTCTAATTCCTCTGTCTTTGGCAGCGTTTAAGACCAATATTAGAGCCTCATACTTTGCTCTATTGTTGGTGACCTGAAAAGTCACCTTAAAAGATAGATGTGTGCTTTCTTGCTTTGGAGATATCAGCACCACTCCTGCTCCTACAGTTTCCCTTGAACGTGGTCCATCAAAGAACATATGCCAAACCTGAGTTCCTTGTTCTTCCATGGCCTGGTGTTATAGACATTTTTTGGCACTGCAACCCCAATCAAACATGTCCATAAACCAAGGGCTCCTAATTCCCTAAAAGTGTTGTTCCATCCCCTAAAATAACAAGGTCAGATGATTACATCATCTCCCAAAGTTTCTCCATGAAAAACTGCTCAGAAATGGTCAAAACTGGACCATCTCACCTGCTCCATGGTCAAAGTGCGATGCATCCCACCAAAATGCACACGGGAGGTGCGATGCATACTGAAAATCCCTTCTATGGGGTGCGATGGGTGAGAGTGGACAAATGTCAGAGACAGTTTGTGAGGTGGATGATCACGGAATCTTCTAGAAACTTCTCCAGTGACACTTGCCTCTCTGAATTCACCCATGGATGAGTAAGAGGTCATCAATCTCTAAGTGGAATCAAGAACTATGAGAGAGAGGACACTAATCAAATCCCAGAAGCTGACTCACTCCCCTGCAATCATCTATATATGGATCCCTCATCCCAGAGATCCAGAGGTTGGAATTTTGTATCTTGTAAAGAAGTGCTACTGGTTTCTTGTTGGAATATCATAGTGTTGGGTGATCTAAGATTTTCATGAGGTGAAAGAAGGGCTTTCATGCTGAAGGATGATGCTGGGTCAGAACAATTGGTTGTAATCCTCTTTGATATTCTTGATTATTAATAAAGCTATTCAATTTTTCCTCCACATTCTTGTATGTTTGATGATATATGCATTTGTGTGGTCAATATATATCTGGTCCTATATTGTTTATGTTTGTAGATCTCTGTTCTTCGATAGTATTATGCTGCTTTGATTCCACAGTTGCTCTTTGCAGCTGGGTAGACGAAGGAGAAGCAGTAAGGATCTGTCAGAAAGGAGAGGAATCAAGCAAGGAACCAAGCGCAAGACTGGGGTTGGTGTCCTTCATTCCACTCTTATCTACTTTTCATAAAGGAAAATGAAAGTGGTTTTAGTTTGTTTGTTTCTAAGATAACTACCAGTCTTAGTGGGACTAGCAGATCCGAGTGGACTAGATTTCCCGATAACAAAATGGCGACTCTGTTGGGAAGCGAATAGATTGTTTATTTGTCTATATTTGTTTGTTTTATAAACTTACAGATGGAGCCTGAAGTCAAGCCAGCTAGCCTTTGAACTGCATTTGCTATGCAAATGCAAAGTAGATCAATGCTTCTTCAGTCTATCTCTGGGTTTTGTTTATAAACTGAACAATCGATTTTCAAGCTTTCTAATTGCCCTAGTGGTGGCTCTAGTAACCTCATTAGATCAGCCCCTGTGATTTCTATTTACTGTACATCATTTTCTCAGCCTAAATCCCTGAACTGAGTTGCAAACTGTGACCAAGAACCAAGTAAAGTCTCATCCTGGTACCATTGCACCCTCTCTTCAAGGAAACCTGGATGCATCGCACTTCCTGTGTGCAGTAGGTGGGATGCATCCCTGTTTCCCTGTGTTACAGGTGCGATGATCAGAAAAGGCTAATTTTGCCTCCAAGTCTTGGTTTTTCTTCATTCTTTTCAGCTCTATTATGGAGTTTTGTTGTCTGTGATCAGTATACCACTATGGAAACCCCCTTCCTTTCCATCATTATGCCTCTATTGTGCAAAGAACTGTGAATGTTTTATGTATTTTCCTCCATTTTCAGTTCTCTTTTACAAAGTAGTAGCATAGTCGAACTGTCGTCTTTTGATTTGAAAGTGTCGCAAGTGTTGTTTTCAGTCAAAGAAAGGAATTCTATTGTTCTTGATGGTCGATTATACGGTTACTCTTGTATTTGATTTGAATTAGTAGTTTTTCAAGTGTCGAAAGTAGTTTTCAATTCGAAATAGTAAAGTGTCGTCATTATCTTCCTTTCGTTTTTGAAGAGAAATCTGTTAGTACTGTCACTTTGAAAAGATAATTCAAATTTGTACTTAGCATTATTCTTGTCATTCACACATTAAGAAGGCTGAAAACAAATACATGCATGTGCATTTGCATTTAGACTACTTGTTGGTTTGATTTAGGATAGTGCATCTAGTGTGTGCTCTCTGCTCTATGTTGAAATAATACCGTCTCTCTTTCTTTAGTAGCTAGGATTTTCATTGCAAAAAAGAAGATTAAATGATTGTTTATCATCTTAGATTGCATTTTAGGAATTGTACATCTATATCACGTGGTGAACCTGAAAGGCAATTTTATTAAGAAAGATCAACTGTAAAATAAATTTAATGAACCTAAAAATGCTTTGGAACATAACGCACAACATCTAGAAGTCTAGGCTAGAGATGTATTACGATGTCGTAAAGCCTGGTAACTGTCGCTTTCACTGTTGGTTGGGTGATTCCTCCTCTTTGAGACGACAAGCGCCAGTACGGACTTGTGCTCCCACGTACCGTCGGGTATATATTGGGAGACCACAATAGGCTATATCCTTTATCCATAGGAAGCCGTGTTTGCCGCCCTATTGTTCGTAATGCACTGAACACAACATTCGGGAAGATTGACTGCCGTACCATAAAAAGTATTCTGCAGTTTTGTGATTGGTTTGGTAATCCCTCTGTCTAGATTTCTAGAGTAGTCTCTTTCGTTCCTTTTCAGACTCCTTAAAGGAAAAGGTCCATCTGAGCACTTGTCACTTCAGGCTCATTAAAAATCGAAGGCAACTAGAGTCATCTTTTGTTTTTTCTCGACTCTTAAAAATTGAAAAAACAAGTTGTGTCAAAGTGTCTAAAATTTATTTTAATTGGAATAATATCACCATTCCCGCGTTGGTCTTAGGTTGAGAAAAATGGAGTCCACCAACCAAGGAGTTCCCCTTGGTTGAAATCCTAGTCCTTTCTCCTCTTGGGGAGATGTTGGTGCACCCCATATGGCCACATTGTCGCTTCCAGGATTGACAATTGGCTTGCCCGTATGGCTCTTCTCGACCTCCATTGTTCAGAACATCGTGATTCCTGAACAATCAAGTTAGCAACTAGATGATACTAAAGTTACCCCCCAACCTTCTACTTCATCCGATTCTCCCTCTCCTCCTTCCTCTTCGCTTGATAAAGCCAATAAGGCCCAAAACCAAGTAACTAAGAAGAAGAAGGAGAAGAAGAAGAAAGAGAAGAAGAAGAAGGAGCCAAAGACGAAAGGGGGCAACCATGCATTGTCTAGCGAAAATCCACACACTGCACCGTCCAGGCCTAAATCGCCATGTGTCATTTGCAAAGGAGACCACTACCACCGAGATTGTCAGTGCATCCCTCGGATCTTAAGGGACTAGTCTCCTCGTTTGCACAACTCGGTGTCATCAACCTCTGAGGACCATGTTGGAAGTACACCATCAACTAGTGAAAGCGAAGCACATGGACAAAAAGGAAAATGTAAATTTCCTTGTAGACTGTGTGAAGGCAATCATGCCCTCCACCATTGTCCCTTCCTGGATGAAGCTAAAATAGTTTTGGATGACCGTCCGGTTTCACCGTTATGGTTTCCTCCTGGATATAAGAAACTCTTGCCAAGTCCATCATTGGTTGAAAATCCGATTGACATGCCATTGTGGTCAATCGAAGCGTCTGTCATTGAAGATAAACCCGCTGAATCCATACCAGACAAAAGTCAAAAGGTTGAGACGGCAGTCGACCCGGTCTTGCCTTCGGAAGGTCCATCTTCAGATGACACAGTCACCGAAGAGAATGAGAACGACACCGTTCAAATTATTTTCGTAAACACTGACTCCGATGAACATGGGGGCAATCTACTCGTTCCTTTACCATAGGAAGGAAGTTCATCAAAGTCATATCCAGCCATCTATTCGGTCCCACCTCCAAGCAACCTAGTTGTTTCCTTCGACTGGAACCTACTAGGCAGACCCCGTTTACCGGCTAGTGAACCATTCCGAATCATTGCACAAATATACAGAATGGTCATGGCCGGTACAATCATAGATGAAGGGGCTTCTGTGAGTATCCTTTCCTTGACTACTTGGAAAGCACTTGGTTCACCATCGCTTCTGCCTGAAATGAGAAATCTGACAGGCTTTGACAAAGGAACCAGTCGACCGTTAGGGATCCTTCCCAATGTGCCAATAACATTGAGAAGGAAAACCATTCACATGAACGTAATGGTAGTCCAAGGACCTTTGGATTATAATCTACTCCTTGGGCGTGACTATATTTATTGCATGGGAGCCATTGTCTCCTCACTCTTTAGAGTAATGTGTTTTCTGCACGAAGGCAGAGTGGTCAAGCTCGTAGACCAGCTGTCGTTTCCCGGCTCACACATAGCAAATAGTCAAATATCATCCCTAAATGGTCTTTTCACGCAAGGAATGTCTCATCAATATCTAGTCCGTCCACCTGATGAGCGCGAGTGATTCGGATGGACATGACTGAAACCCAGGGGGCATGCACCCTGGTCTGCTTCGGCAGGAAAACCTTGGGTATAGAGTAGGTTTCCGTGGAGAATATATGACTAGTTTGACACACCCGTCCGTTTAGGAAAATGGGATTAGACTGGAATAAGATTCCCTCGTCAAAGTTATGTGAGTGGAGGCGACTGCGCCACTCACCTTTGTCTATTTCGGTAGACATTGCCAAGGAAGCATTTTGTCTGCGACGTGGATCAAGAGCTTTCATATGGTAACCTGGGAATTTTTCGCTATACCTGGGGGCATGAAAACCTTTTGGCATGCAAGCGAAGAGCGACCATTTATTTTCATAGTTTGTATTTTCTCAACCCTTTAAACTCGTAGGATTGGTCGTTCCTAACTTGCATAAAGAAAGGATCCGGGGCAAAGCTTTGTAAGGTGCAAGCTACATAAAAAATGGCATCTTAGATGAGACATCCTTATTATACGACTGGCACGAGCAGTTTTAATGCTGAATTCAAGCTTGTTAAAAATTAAACATAAGCAATGAGCAAACGTTCCCTAGAGTTTAAGCTCATTAAAAAATGAACCAACCTCCGGTAAATAACCATTTTGAATGCATTATCATCAGCTTTTGAGCCTTGGTCGTGTTCTCATCATCACCTCCACTCTGTTTTCGCTGATCATTCACTTCCATTTGATTGTTTACCCCTTTTGAGGAACAACTGCGAAGAGTGATCCTGTTAGCCATCCTTGTGACATTGCCATGACTGGAAAATTCCAAACCTTACCTGGAATCAGCTACTACCCGAAGTTATCACTCGTTCCTAAAAAACGAGTCTCCTTTAAGCTCTTTTCAACTAACTCGTAAAATATGAAAAGATTGCCGAGAAATTGGCCTCTCCAGCTCGTTAAAGCGACCGGAAATGCTATCCCTCCTCTAGATTTTAATCTTTTTGGACCTGAGGGATTATTACACAAAAAGATCGAGTGCTTGTCTTGTTCGGTTCGTTAAAATTACTGAAAATTCATCCCTTTTGTATTATTTTATACTTTTTCGGGCTTAAGGGATTATATGACGAAAAGGATCATTAGAGTTTCCTTTACATCCCTTTTCAGACTCTCTAAAATTGAAAAGGACCGAGTTATCTTTGTCGTTAAATTCGTTAAAACCAAATAGCGACAAACTTGTCTGTACAGACAAGAACGAGTTTCACTGTCGCTAGGCTCATTAAAATATAGCGACGAGTTTGCCTAAAAGGAAAATTATAGAACAAGCATATGTTATCCTCCTTAAGCTTGACAAAAATAAAGAGGTACTGGTCAGCAATGACTGGGGAAAAATTGGGAAGAAAACTTGAAGAAACTTTATTGGTAGCAAGTCGCTCTTGAACATGACACTTTCAATCCACATCCGAGCCGGGTTAGGTTGTTCCGTTCAGTGGTCATATCACCATTGGTCCATCACACCATCCACGTTTGGGGTTAACACTACCTCCATCATGTCAGTGTCGCCGGCATGTTCAAGAGAAGTCGCTCAGAGAATTCACCTGTGTCTCATCCGCTGCAATACATTCACGCTCCATACTTTCATGACCACCACCTTGAACCCTGTATCATCAGACCGTTTTCACATCCAAAATCATTTACTCCGTTCCGTGTCATAGATGTGGGATGCATTAAGGCCCTCCTATGGCGAGTCGCTTCTTGTCAACATTAGCTCATTATCCAAGAAGTCGACTTAGGAACAACCCCTTCAGTACTTTGAAGCTTGCATGCCTCAATGGCAAGTTTCTCACTTCCGGCGACAGGTTTACATCAATGGCCTTCGACCGAAAGATTTTGCGTGGTGTTCGATGCCAAGTCCCTTATTCACACCATGCGAATTGTACTGTAGTACCTTGAGGGTCATCATCATTATCGGTGATTCCTCTCGCGCCTGTTAACAGCTTACATCATTGGCTGGTAATCAGGCGATGTCTTTCCATGTTCGACTCTAGAACATCTTTCACATGGATCGACTTGTACTCCGAGTGAATATTGAACGAGTTTGAAGACCCCGGATCTAGTTTCATCCATCCGGGCTGCGATATATTCAGGAAAATAAAGACATCAAATGTACATTGTTGCTACACAGATGATCATCTGAATCAAAGGATGATGATTCTATCAGAATCATCAGTCTCCCAAATGAATTTATAAATCTGAGCATGGGAATGCTCGCCTCAGCTAGATCATGAAAAATATTATGAAGATAATGTATTGTATTGTATCTTATTACAGGTCGCCTTCCAGCTTGAAAAAACTTCGGACCCTCATGATAAAGCATTTCACCCGACATCAAAAGATTAACAACCTCATGCTTTAGGGGGCAACTGTTATAGAAATTTTTGGGCACTGCAACCCCAATCAAACATGTCCATAAACCAAGGGCTCCTAAGTCCCTAAAAGTGTTGTTCCATCCCCTAAAATAACAAGGTCAACTGATTACATCATCTCCCAGAAGTTCTCCATGAAAAACTGCTCAGAAATGGTCGAAACTGGACCATCTCACCTGCTCCATGGTCAAAGTGCGATGCATCCCACCTAAATGCACACGAAAGGTGTGATGCATACTGAAAAGACCTTCTATGGGGTGCGATGGGCGAGAGTGGACAAATGGCAGAGACAGTTTGCGAGGTGGATGATCATGGAATATTCCAGAAACTTCTCCTGTGACACTTGCCTCTCTGAATTCGCCCAGGGATGAGTAAGAGATCATCAATCTCCAAGTGGAATCAAGAACTATTAGATAGAGGACACTAATCAAATCCCCGAAGTTGACTCACCCCCTGCAATCATCTATATATGGATCCCTCATCCCAGAGATCCAGAGGCTGGAATTTTATATCTTATAAGGAAGTGATGTTGGTTTGTTGTTGGAATATCATAGTGTTGGGTGATCTAAGCTTTTCATGACGTGAAAGAAGGGATTTCATGTTGGAGGATGACACTGGGTCAGAACAATTGGTTGTAATCCTCTTTGCTATTCTTGATTATTAATAAAGCTATTCAAGTTTTCGTCCACATTCTTGTATGTTTGATGATATATGCATTTGTGTGGTCAATATATATCTGGTCCTATATTGTTTATGATTGTAGATGTCTGTTCTTCGATAGTGTTATGTTGCTTTGATTCCACAGGTGCTCTTTGAAGCTGGGTAGATGAAGGAGAAGCGGTAAGGATCTGTCAGAAAGGATAGGAATCAAGCAAGGAACCAAGCACAAGACTGAGGTTGATGTCCTTCATTCCACTCTTATCTACTTTTCATAAAGGAAAACGAAAGTGGTTTTAGTTTGTTTGTTTCTAAGATAGCTACCAGTCTTAGTGGGACTAGCAGATTTGAGTGGACACTAGATTTCCCGATAACACCTGGCATACTAGTTTCTTGAGCTACACCGAGGCCTTATGGGATTCTTCAATTTGGAGAATACAAGCTCCAAAATCAGTGTCTACAACATAGATAGGATGATTAGTGGGATTCTTCTCATCATTGACGATGTAGGCAAGTTGGGCTTCCCTATACAGTCTCCTGCTTTCTCCTCCAAAAACTGGGACAGTGGCATAAGATAAATCATTTTGTAATGTCCCACCCAGCCTTTTAATCCACCCTCTAGAGAAAAACATGCCAAAATTAGGGGGGACATCTGCTACCACAATATACATTATCATGCTCTTCATGGGCAACTGAGTTAGGGTGATAGCCAAGTCTTTGATTAATCCTAGACATTTGACCTTCCTTGAATCAAAGGAGAACAAATCATGATAAGGTCTTGTGATATCAAGGCCTAACTCTTCCATGACAGCTTTGGGCATCAGATTATGGTTGGCACCTGTGTCCAGTAGACAGTTATGGAGGGTTTTGTCATGAATGGTCAAGGAGACATAAAATGATGGGGAGCTATTATCAGAGGGTTCAGTCATTGGGCTAAGCACAACTGCAGGCTTATCATCTTGTAAATTCACATAGTCGTTGGAGGCTTGTGTGGCTTTCAGCTCAAGGGCATCAAGGATAGGCCTTCTAAAGACTTCACTCTTTGCAAGTTCTATCAGAGGGACAAATATTTTTAACTTCTGAACTTCTGATTCAAAACTGAAAGGGGAAGGGAACTTGTCAGGGCCTCTTACCTCTTGAGTTGGTGCTTTGAGAATGACTGGATCAACTGTTGGCTTTTTCTGCTTGCTGCCCTGCTGCTTTGTGGGGACAACAGTTCTCTAGGCAGGACTTTCTTTGACATTGTTTGTTCTTGACCTCAAATTATATCTTTGTTGATCTTCAGTTTGTAGAATAGCTTCTCTGTCCCACTCTTGGCTGGTCTGGTCTTTGAGTAATGACTCTTCATAAGTAGCCAATGTCAAAAAGGCAACACTGCCTTTGTCTTCCATACAATGAATCTCATCCTCTTCATCAAACTGTTCCTCCTCCATGACTACGTTTTGGAAAGGAACCTTAACCCTTTGTTCTTCACTGGCGTCTTTCCCCCTCCGAATGTTTTGCAACTATTCATTAGCTCTCTTGAATGGATTCGGATTTCTAGGAGCAAATGTGCCAAGCAACCATGCCTTCCCAAAGCTCTGCTCAACCTTTAGCTTGGATATTTCAGCAGCCAATGACTCTATCATTTTAGTCATTTTGTCTATTTTAGGCTCAAAAGATGAAGAAGAGGAGGAAGCTTCACCTCTCTGCCTCCTTATATCAGCATGACTTTTGAGTTTTTCTGTAGCCATGATATTGGATTCCACCTCTAAGGCTGCATCTTGCATTTTATCTAGGGAGGCACATCTTCTTTCTCTTAATAGCAGGTAGAAATCAGAGTCAAATGCATTAGCATAGGTGAGTTTTGCAGAGGTGGGGGTAGGCTTTACTTCAGCTGGTATCTTTCTATACATTCGATTGAATCTCTTATTAAAATCAGGCAATGATTCCCCGTTTTCTCTTTTGAGGTTGCCAAACTCAGTATGGTAGTATAGCAAGTCTTTTTTATCTCCCCAATGCTTCAAAAACACATCATCTAATGCTTCAATGTATGCTATGGACCTAGGGGTCAGCTCTTTGAACCACTTTCTAGCCTCTCCATCCAGACTTTGGACAAATACTCTCATCCACACATCATCTTCACTGATATCTAAGTTATCAACATAGCTATAGAAAGACTCAAGGTGCTCTTCAGTTGTTACTCCCTCTGTACTAGTAAACTTAGGCATGTATTTATGGTATTCTCTTGCAGGCATGGAATTCAAGGGAGTAGGCAGAACCAGGGGTCCATATCTAGCTGCTATGATTCTCTCCATCTTAGTGGGTGCTTGTGGACCTACCATGACTAGGATAGATGGAAGAGTACTGGCAGTTTGAAAGGTAGGGAGCTATGAAATAACTGACAAGGATAGAGGAATATGATGGACTGTGGGGGAGATCTTCTTTGGACTGAGATACAAAGGGGAACTTACTGAACAAGGAGCTTTATGAATCTCTGGAATGATTTCTTCACTAATAATGCTAGGCTCTATATTTTCAACATGTACATGCTCAGTTACAAGCCTCTCTTGCAGAGATACATAAGATTGTTTAGGCTTACCTGATCCTGATGCTCCTTTCTGTGATGTTTTTCTTTGCTTAACAATCTTCTTAGGGACAAGCACCAGGTTAGCTGGTGATTTCTGAGGATTTCTCCAAGTATGTCTCACAAACTGAGCCAGAACTGTGATGTGGAGTTGCCAAAAGGTTGGTCCTCCAGTAGAGTCACCAGATAGATGATTACAACCAAAAATGTGTCCAGACTTTGTCTATCATCAAAGCTGGATCTGTGTCATTCTCCCAGGGAATCTGAGCTTCAATCTCCTCTCCCTATCAATGGCACCAATTATGTTAGGATTCCAAGAAAATCTCCTAGGTTGTAGCTCGGAGATGCCTGGTAACATATAAATTCAACTTATTGTTGCAATGGATGAATGGAAGGAATGATGCTTGTCCAAGCCAGATAACCACTTCTACTTTGTTTCACTCCAGACATGCGTGAACACCCCCAGACTACAAGGCTTTAGACCACAAACTACTCACAGTTTAGAGATAAAGTGAATATGGAGAATACTAACCACACCAGCAGATGCACAAGACCATGTGATGGCCGGCTGAAACTAGTAAAGAAGTCTGTAAATCTATTCTACTAATGCATAGACAGGATGACAACTCTCTTGCACTAGGTAGAAAGAAACCTGAATAACCTATTCAATGTTACATTCAACAATCCAACACATAGATAGGATGACAAATTTCTAGTGTTAAACCTTAAAGATAAAGAACAAAACATATCAGGCATAGCTTAGAACAAAGGAAAGTGGAAAGTGAGCAGTTAACAACAAAAGAAGCTTGTATTAGCTAAAAATGAAGACGAGACGCTGCAAGTGTCAAAATATCTACAATCTCCAGAAGTTGAACCTTACATCAAATGGAAACCTATCAACCCTGATTACATTTTGTTTTTGGGTATTTATAGATTTACATTACAGGGCCCTTGGGCCATTTGGCATGGAGGGGTCATAATTGAACACCAACTGCATTTAACTACTTGATGGAGTCTCTGACTGTGTTTTTTTGTTGCAGTGGATAAATCCGATCTGCTCAGGTGCTATGCTATCCTCTTAGGTAGTTGGAGTGCTCATACTAGTGAAATTCCATAACTGATAAATGAAGCCACAGGGTCGTGCTCTGTCCTTTTTCTCTTTGGCCATACTGTCTGTTTAAACATGGTTGTTGAGGCTTTACTACGACTGGTACTGACAGGTTGGTCGCCTTCCTCCTTCGGGCCAACAGAGTGGTCAAAGGACGTGGAGTGCATGGGCGAATGGATGGTCGAGATGATAGGGGAGGATGACCGTCGGATCGGGAGAATAGACGGTGGAGATGGCTTGACGGAGGATATCGAACGAGGTGGGAGAGGGATGAATGTGAGTTGTTAGATTTTAGGTGGATAGATCAGACGATGATCGCGCGGTGGAGTTGCGCGGGAGTTTAATGGGTGGGAGGATAGGTTAGGTGGTAAATGGTATTGATCGCACCGCCTTTGGACATAAAGTGGTAAAAGGACAAGACCGAGCGATTCCACTCAATGGTCGACACGTAGCGGCGGATGAGAGAGAAAAACCGCTCTCATCGCACACTAACGTTCGATTACATCGTGGGCGCAAGGAGAGCGAATGCCGTTAGATCTCGGCAGAGATGATCTGACGGTGGGGATTTGATAGCGCATGTTGCTTTATTGGGTGCGACGGAAGCCGTTGGATCGACGGGAGGAAATAAACGGCTGAGATTAAGAGAAAGGTTTATGAGCGCGTGGGGTTGTAAGTATGAGGTTCTATGGTGGTTTTTAGGCCTTTACACTCGGGGCTTAAAGTAAAAGGGGTTTATATCGGGTTTAGAAGAAAAAAGGAGGGAAAGGAGGTAAAGGAGAATAAGCGGAGTAGAGGAAAAAGGGGAAAATGACCAATATGAGCTTTCTTTTGAGCAGAACCAAGCGGACCAAGATCATCTTTGACCTTAGAAATTCATTGCTATATAGTAGAGCTAACAATTTCTTCCCAAGAACTTCCATCTGTAGTTCCTTTATCTTTATCAACCACCTCATATTCTATATGAGGACATTTATGTTGATTTCGTTTAATCAATATGTGAACCATGCCTTCATGCATCTTTCCAATGAAATAGATCCCTTTTCTTTGATCATTCTCATGAGGTAGAGAATTCATCCATGCTATCTGCAAATATGTGATGACATGACTCAATCTTATCAAATACATGCATACATACCTCATTTCTTCTTTTTGGTCATCTAGACTTCCTTTGACATCTTCCTTTCCTTGAACAAGAGTACTTCAACCATCTTGACATGTTGCACTTCTTTGTTACCATACCATCATTCTTCCATTTAATGAATCACATACAAGGTGTAATTCTCAACAAGACACTTGCTTCTTCCAGGAGAGGTGAACCTTCTAATGAATATTGCAATGAAGGATCTTGATTATCCTCATCCTGCAAATGCTCCTTGCTAGTGATGATGATGTATGATGAGTAGATGGATTTTCTCAACCCATAAGTACTACTTATGCTTTTAATGAGGTTTCCAAGAGCTACTTCTTTCTATATGATGACTACTACATCCACATATACTTCTACTTCAACTATTCTTTCAAGATTTTCTAATGAGCTCTTGTTTAAACGATATGCTTCTAGTATGATGCCATATTCTACTAAGATGAATTTTTCCATAATGCTTCTCATCTTGATTGCCATGGTGGAGGCATTTTAACCTTCAACTTATCCTTACTATGTATTGGAGAAACCCTAACAGTGAAGATCTATCCCTTTGAATTTCTTCTCATCAATTTCTTCCACTTATTTAGTGATATAAGCCTCATTTCTTTCTTTCCTTTTGTTGTCCAACTTGAATTTTGGATAATATCTCTTTTAGTGACCATAGCCATATCATTGGATCTTTGACATATTCTTCTTTTTTTCTGAGGACCAAAATTTCCAAACTTTTATTTTCTCATAGCCATGGCAACAAATGCTTGAATTTTTTCATTTGATCCTGCATCAAATTTTTCCTTCATCCTAGTTTCTTCAACCTTACATAATGACCAAATTTTACTGAATGGGGTGGCTTCCATCTTTCCCTAAATTCTTGATACGAAGTTACCCCATTATTTAGATAGTGAAATTAGCACCACAATGGTCACTTCCTTATCGAACATGATTCCCCCCAACTCTTGCAGTTGGTTTCATATTTCTGACACCCTCATAAAGTATGAGGCTATTCCTTCTTCATTTGAAGTTTCAACAATTAAAGCCTTAACATGATCAATGACTTCATTTTCTATTAGGATTAAATATGTCCTCTTCTTCCATGCAAGATAGTTTGTTGACCCAAGAAATTTATTACTTTCCTTGCAAAATGAAGTCATTTTGATAGTTTCAGATATAGATATAGAGATACTGACTTGTCAAGTGAAGATACTCCTAGATGATGAGATCTTCAACTTGATGCCTTCTTTATTTTGATGATGATGTAGATAGAAGATGTCTTCCTTCGGAAGTGATCCTTGGCTCAAAGGGAGATCACATTGATTCCATGATGATGATGAAAACACTTTTTCCTACTTTTCTTCCTTCAAGTCAACGCTAGTTAAACTTGTTTCACAACCTCAAATTTCGGCCCTTCTTTCAGAATTTCGGCTTGTTGTAACAGTTCTGCAATTTTGACCTTTTCTGTAGTAACCCTAGTTCACATGTGTGGCTATAATATGGACGCATTTTCTTCTTTTCTACTTTGCTTTACTTGAATTCTTTTTCTAGTTATTTCATCTTGCAAAGGAGACCTTTCTTGGCACAAAACTTGACCGTTGATGGTGGTTGCAATTTGATACTTACTACTGTAGAAGGATGTCCAAATGCTTTGCATGTGTGGAGAATATAACACATAAAATAGACCCAAAATTGCTTTTCTCTTCCTTCCTTGTGATAATTATTGTAGAATGTGTGAGTTTCCCAAGAACGCTTCAAGTGTGGAACCCTTCTTTGGATGAGCTAGGGTTTTGAGGTCTTATTTGATGCTCTTAAGTATTCCCTTCAATATGATGAGAGGGTTAGTACTTCTTGATGATTTATACTCTTGATATTTCCAAGATGACCTCTTTATACTTCGACTCTTGAGTATCCTTCTTCTTGCTGCCTCCCATGATGTAGTCACTTAGCTCTGATACCATTTTGAGAAATCTAGGGGTAACTAGATCAGGTGATTTCTCTTATTTTGATAACTACTTGTGACGTAATTTTACTTAACTTGATTAAATTCTTCTTTTACTTTATTATTATTAGTGTTTTATTCATTAAACAACTATTAAACCATAAAGAAAAAAAAGACAAAGGACACAAGATATAGGCGATCAACCAGGGCCAAAACCTCTCCAATTGAGAGGAAAGCCCACCATAATTATTCTCTTCTTATGGAATATTTAATTGATGAATTTTAATACCCATGACCCTTGACCAAGGCTCCTCCAAGACCAAGTCAATCTTCCTTCTTGATTTTCACAACTTCCAACAACAAACTTGGACCTTCTAGCAACTTCTCCAACTTTGACCCTCAACAACAATTTTTGCAACTTCAACCTAGTAGATTCATGGCTTTGACCTTGTAGCTTCACACCTTCAACCTAGAAGCAACTTCACTACTTCAACCTTGCAACTTCACAAATTTGACATAGGAGCAGCTTCACAGCTTCGACCTTTCAACTTCACAATGTTGATGCAACTTCACAACTTTGATGCTGCTTCAATGCAACATCAAAATTTCGTCTTGCCCAGTAACTATAGAAACCCTAACAAGAGAGAGAAAGAGAGAGGCCCAAAAATTTCAAACTTGTTCTTCTTCTCCTTCTTCATCCTTTTCCAGCTTCTATCTTGAGGAGATCAAACTTGCTTGAGAGTGTGTCCAAATGAGGTCGAGTTCCTTCTTATTTATAGTCTTCTATGGGGTACAAATTGTTATCTTTAGGCTGACTTGATATTTGTGCCGTGACGAGGTCTTGGAGGGTCTTTTGACTTTATTTTGACCTAATTAATTTTTCTTTACAATATGTAATATGCCCAAATGGGTTTTCAATACATGACAATGACTCAATTGATTTTATGACAAACCTAGAAGCACTCGATGGGTGCTTGTACTAAAAATAAATTTCCCTTAACCATGAGACCCATGCCTCAAGAATAACAATAATAAATTTATTTTTCTCTTTTCATTAAATACATAAAATCATGATTACATGTGTCATTATGAAGACCGAACCTAGTTACATATTTCAACAAACCCTCTATATGGATTTCAAGAGTAAGATTATTCTCACCTTTCATATTAAATGACAGGCCTAAGCAAGAAGTTAGAGAAATTCATGTCTCATATCTATGAGCTAAATCTCTAAGTCTAGTAGTCAGAGACATCTTCCTCGACATAGTTCATGTTATGAGTGATTGGAGACTTCCACAGTTATTCATATTGTTAGAGATTTCCAGAATATCACTATGTAATATGTGTGATCCATCCAACGTTTCAGATGGTAACTCCATCCATCAACAGGGACCAAAGAGAGCCTTGTGAGTAGACGAGTGTTGGACAACCCTTTAATAGGAAAAAATTAATTATATATTCATTGGATTAACGGTCAAAATTTAAAAATTAATAAATAATATTTGACCAACTTCACTTTTTGAAAAAATATGATTAAATTAGGATTGATTAATTTTGAAAAATTTAACAAAATTGATAGATAAATGAAATAGTAGATATATGAATTATATTTTTAATTTTGAAAATAATAATTAAATTTTTAATTTAAGAATTAGTTGATTTTTTTTATTAATTTAAGAATTAGTTAAATAATTAAAAATTAATTGATTTTTCTTTATGCTTAAAAATACGAAGGCACTGGAGCGGAGCGAGAGACTGGTGCAGCCCTCTCGAGAGGAACCAGTTAGCAGGAGCTTGGGGCAGCCTCCATTCGGTAGGAGGAAGCCAGGGGAGCGCGCAAAGAGACACACCCAACCTTGAGACTGTGTGAAGCGTCAGAGCCATGGCCCCAGGAGGGGGTCGTGAAAAGGAAACTCCCCTGCCACCAGAGCTAGCAGCTTTCAGGGATCTGGTTGCAACTTGCAACAAAAGGCCAACATTCGAAAACCAACAGAAGTTCATGAAAAAAATGGCAACTATCCCCACAATTGCTCTACCTACTGAAGAGCCTTGCAAAGCTGCTTTAAACCTAGTAGAAAGAGGACTTATCGGTCAGTTCATAGGCTTATGGCCCTCGCTAAAAGTGGTAGAAGCTTGGGTTCAAAGGAACTGGCGTCCCCTGGTCAAAGAAGGAATAAAAAGCCATTTCATCGGCAAAGGCTTCTTTGTATTTGTATTCGAAGTAGTAGAAGACAAAAACCTAATATTCAGAAACGACCCGTATTTCATGGGGCCTCAGGGACTATATCTGAAAAAATAGGCTCCATACTTCGACCTGACCCAGGATGTGCCCTCGGCTGTTCCGGTTTGGGTGAGACTACCCCACCTTCCTCTTCACTGGTGGAACACTAAATCCTTAGAAACCATAGGTAACAAGCTAGGCAAATACATCGAACAAGCAGAAATAAGAGACCAGTATTCCTGTGCCAGAATTTGTGTAGAACTAAACCTTGAGGAAGGTCTCCCTGAAGCCATTAAACTCATGGTGGCCGATTGGTCACACATACAAGTGCTATATTATGAGAAACTACCATTTAAATGCAGACATTGCCATGGCTATGGGCACTTTTCCAAGCATTGTAAAAAGAAATTAGAGGATGTAGTTGAGAAAGAGAAGGGAGACCAATGGACTCAGGTCCAGAAATCAGGACCAACTAAGCAGAAAAACAGGAATAAAGGGAAAGCCACCTCCACAGGGAGGGTTGATTCTCTAGAGCCCCAAGCAAAAGGAAGTTCAGTCCCTCCAATAGCAGACATATCAACCAACCCCTTCGATATTCCTAGCACACTAGAAGAACACCAAGATCCAACAGATAAAGAGAATGAACAACAGGTAAACAACATGGAAGAAAGCAGAAGGCAAGAGGAACCAATCCAAACCCCAAAAGGTGCCTCTAGTTCCCCTTCCTATGAAGATATGACAAGAAAGAAGACCCCTGAGACATCGGGATCCTCGGAATATGAAACATCTGAGAGGCCCTTGAAAACAGTGAGGAGGAAATCTCATAGAGAGGCCAAAGAAGAAGAAGCAGAGAAACTAAAAATGCAAGGCAGTCAGGCCACTATAGAGATGTCTATTGACAGAAATACTAGAACTAGGCCTCCTAAGGGAGGACCTGCCCCAACCCCTACCAGTAAATAGTGCGATTAGTCTCTTGGAACTGCAAAGGACTGGGGAACCCATCAAAAGCTGAAGCAGTCAAGAGCCTATTAAAGTCAAAACTTCCCGAGATCCTCATGCTCCAAGAGACTAAAATAGAAGGAGAGGCCCTTCTAGAACTCAGTAAAGCAAAATGGGAAACAAAAGATGGAAAAGAGGTAAGTGCTAGAGGTACATGCGGTAGGTTAGCCACTCTCTGGGAGGCTGACAAATTCCAACTTGAAATCTCCTTTTAGATGCAGCATTGGATTTACATCAAACTCCGACACCTACCAAGTAAGATAAACGTTGCTCTCTTTAATCTCTATGTTCCTGTACTCTATGTAGAAAAGGAACAATGTTGGCAAACCTTGATTGATTTTTTGGAAGCTTACTCCCTCAATAATATAATTATTGCCAGAGACTTCAATCTAATCCTTGACCCAAAGGAAAAAAGAGGAGGAACCAACAATAGGGATTGCTTCCCCCCCTTAGTGGAAAAATTGATTCAACAATGGGATTTAATGGACTTCAAGTCAAAAAAAGGGCTATACACCTGGACAAATAACAGAATAGGGGAGGAGCATATCTCATCTAGGCTAGACAGATTCCTCCTTCAGAGTTCCTTCCTCTCTGAGAGGATGATAATTACCACAAAAATTCTGCCAAAGTGGAACTCAGACCATAAACCTATCCTCCTACTGATAGAAGAAGAAGAAAACTTAGGACTAATCCCCTTCTAGTTCAGCCCACTATGGGCAAATAGGGAAGGGTTTTTGGACAGTGTGAATAAGTCTTGGTCCATTCATGTTCAAGGATCACCCAAATATGTTTGGGAGAAAAAGATAAAAGCCAGAAAAACTGCCCTAAAGCATTGGATAAAAAATCCCATAGTCTCTCCCACTACCCAAAGAAAACAAAGAACAAAGCAGCTGTTGGATCTCCAAATGGGCCTGGAGACTCAAGACATAACTAGACCAGAGATTCACAGGGAGCAAGAACACCAAATCAACACCCTCCGGACATTTAGAGAAGAGGAAGAATATTTGAGGCTCAAGTCACGCAATCTCTGGCTTGTGTATGGAGACAAGAATACAACCTTCTTCCATAAGAAAATTCATACTCGCCTCTCTAGAAACCACATTGCTGAAATCACCTCGCCAGACGAGACTGTACTTAAAGGCACAACACTGATTAAAGAGGTGACAACCTCTCACTTTCAGCTGCTGTTCAAAGAAGAAGGCGTGGAGGATAATGAGGAAGCACATGACTTCCTCAAGCACGTTCCAAGGATGGTTAATGAGGAGGATAATGCATCTCTCCTGAAGCCATTCACTGAAGAAGAAATCAACAATGTCATATGGAAGATGGAACCAGACAAAGCCCCTGGACCAGATGGATTCTCAATACACTTCTATAGACTCTGCTGGGACATCATCAAGGCTGATTTGTACTGAATGATCAAAGGATTCCTTCAAAAAGCCAAAGTGGGAGGAAGCACAAACTCCACCTTCCTAGCCCTAATTCCCAAAGAATCCAACTCGGAGACATTTGACAGATTCAGACCAATCTCACTTTGCAATGCATCCTACAAAATTCTCACCAAGCTACTTGCTAATAGATTAAAACCTCTGTTGGACAAACTCATCTCTCCTAATCAAGGAGGGTTTGTCAAAGGAAGGCATATCCTAGACAATGTGATATTGGTGCAGGAAATCATCCATTCTAGCTACCAGTGCAAAGAGTAAGGTATGCTCATCAAACTAGACATGGCGAACACATTCGACAGAGTAAGACATTCCTTCCTTCTCCAAGTTCTTTCTGCATTTGGTTTCAGCCCTGAATTTGTTAATTTGATTAAAGCATGCATTGGAGAACCATGGATAGCCCCTCTAGTAAATGGTAGACCTGCAAACTACTTCAAAGCTTCAAGGGGAATCAGGCAAGGATGCCCTCTATCCCCCTTCCTGTACATTCTGATGGCAGACTCTCTAAGCTGAAAACTCTCTAATGAGAAGCTCAACGGGACACTTCCTGGCATCAGGGTGACACCCGGAACTTCCCCAATCAACCATGCCTTTTTTGCAGACGACTCTATCCTTTTGGGAGGAGCCTCTATTAAAATAACAAGAGCCTTCAGCGAAGTAATCCAAAGCTTCTACAGAGTCTCCAAAGCTATGGTCAGTAACAGAAAAAGTGCACTGTATGGCCAGGCAGTAGACTAGCAATCTATTCTCAGGATTGCCTAAGCCCTAGGCTTCATCGGATATGTTTCTTGGGAAAAATTCAAGTATCTTGGCCTGCCTTTAACCTTGGGCACTACTAAGGCCCCTCACTGGATGGAAATTATCAGCAAAATCAAGGAAAAAATGACTACTTGGGGAGGTCAGTGGCTTACCACAGCTGGGAAGCTCACTCTAGTCAAGTCAGTCCTCTCTTCCCTTCCTATCTACCAAGCCTCTTTCCTTTTAGCTCCAAAAATGATCACCGAACAGTTAGCAAAGCTTATTCAAAATTTCCTATGGCAAGGAGGTAAGGGGAACCAAAAAAAATTCCATATAGTAAGCTGGGACATAGTGAAAAGGCCAATACTTGAAGGTGGACTTCAGGTAAGAGATCTTGTGTTGGCCAATCTGGCAATGGGAGGGAAGATCCTTTGGAAAATCTTCTCAAACCAAAAACACCCTTTAAGTCAAGTTCTAATTAAAAATATCTCCATAGGCTCTTAATAAAGAATATGGATGAAGGAGTTTCTCACAAAGGAACCACGCTGTGGAAGTTGTGCACCCAAGGCTGGAAATTCTTCAAATAAAAACTCTACAGAATTCCAGGAAATGGGAAAAGAATCAGACTGTGGGAGGACAATATCATGGGTCTCCATCCCCTAAAGCTTTCTCCAGATATTGCAGACTTGCGTAACTGGCTCATCCAAAGAGGTATCCACAAAATTGCTAACATTTGCACATGGGATTCAAAAGGGAACTGGAGTAATTGGGACCTACATCACCCCCCTAATTGGATGCTCCCTCAACTCCATCATTTACTGGATAAACTCACTGGTCTGGCTCTTGTGCACTTGCATTCGAGGGACAAGTGGGGCTGGGGGAAGTCTGGTTCTTACTCAGCCAGGCTGGGTTTTGCAGCCCTCCAAGAACAACAACCTCAGATCCATACTACAAAGCTTTGGCAGCATGTTTGGGACCCATTTGGACTCCCAAAAATAAACTTATTTTGTTGGACTCTCATGCACAGAAGGACCCTCACTGGGGAAAACCTAGAGAAAATAGGAATCATTGGTCCACACAAATGCCCCCTCTACTACAAGGACTAGGAAATGATCGATCACCTATTCATAGACTGCCCCTTTTCTCAAGAGGTCTAGTTGCAAGCTACCATGGGGCTCAACGTCCATTTCCCTCAGCAACCTTCAATGGTTAGTATTTTCGCAACTTGGGAAGATCGCTATCCACACCCTTTTAACAAAAAATCAACTTGAACTAAAATCTGGAATGCAATCCCAAAATATATTGGTTAGGGAATCTGGTTGGCTAGGAATGAAGCCATCTTCAACAATAGACTTCAATCCACCAACACAGTCATTGCCAAGGCCAAAGCCTTGCTGCTGGAAACTCTTGAAAATAGACCTTATAATTCAGACAACAAACCAACCATGATAAGCGTCAAATCCAGGCGAGGGAAGATTTGACGGTTATCGTGCATTTTTCATGGCGGGGTCTCATCCTTGTAGTGGGGCCAGGCACAAAGATGGGTCCCAGTTAAAGCTTAGTCAGCTAGGGATGCGATAAGCGTCGGATCTGGATAGAGTTGATCCAACGATCATCGTGCTTTAGAAAAGAAGGGGAGTTATTTCGCCAAGAGTGGTAAGTGGGTTTGTTCGCACTGCTCTTGGCTGCTCGGTAGTAATTTTGAATCAGACACGATTCCACTCAGGGGCCGATGCGTGGCAATATAAAACCGCCCATATCATGCGCTCCTGAAGAATTAAGGTTCAGAAAGCATTGGACGTGATATGCGTCGGATCTGGGCAGGAGAAGATCTAATGGCTGTCGCGTGTCGAGATCGGCGGGGGTTAACTCTGTAGTGGGGCCAGGTACGGGGGATAAGACAGATTTTAATCAAAATCATTTTAATTTTGCGGGTTGGTATTTTGGCCCATAGAACTTAGTGTATGTGGGTTTTAACTTAACCCAGGAATGTACCAAAGCTTCAAAGAAAAGAGGACCATAGCCAAGCAAGGATAGGAGACCTCTTTTGCGCCTGAATTCTCGCACTTGTCTGTACTCGAGGTTGTTTGGCTTGCCCAACCTCTTCTTATTAATAAAATTCAACCGTTTCTGTTAAAAAAAAATAAAAATTGAAAATTAAAAATTAATAACAAATATAGGTAAAATAATAACAAATGTATTCATCTATATTTGTTATTAGTATCATCAAATTAATTTTGCTAAATGAAAAACTAGTTGAGTTTGATCAAACTTTTAAATGAAATAAGGATTATTAAGTGAAAATGAATTAATAAATCAAAAATAATTTTCTTATTTTATAGTTAATAGACAAAAAAATATAACTAGAAAATTAAAGCGGCTAAGAATTAAGACAAGATTTTTTTTTTTTTTTTAAAGAATTAATGGGAGTTAAGGATTAATTTAAACTTTGTTCGTGTAGAATATATATATCTATTCAATGTGATTAGTTAGATAAAGTTAAGAAGTTATATATATATATATATTATATATATATATATATATATATATATATATATACAATGTGATTAGTTAGATAAAGTTAAGAAGTTAGCATTCGCATTCTTGAAGATGACCAAAACAAAATATTTCTTGCTTTAATTCTTAGCCTCTTTAATTTTCTAGTTCATTTTTGTTATTAGCCATAAAATAAAAATTCTTTTTGAATTATGAATTCCATTTCTTCTTAATAATCCTTATTTCATTTAACAGTTGATCAAATTCAACTAATTTGTCATTTAGAAAAATTAATTTGATGATACTCATAACAAATAACAAATATAAAAGAATACATTTGTTATTATTTTATCTAAGTTCGTTATTAAATTTTAATTTTTCAATTAATTATTAAATTAAAAATTTAATTCTTATTTTCAAAATTAAAAATCTAATTCCTATTTCTACTATTTCATTTCTCTATTAATTTTGTTAATTTTTTCAAAATTAAGAAATCCTAATTTAATCATATTTTTTCAAAAAGTGAAGTTGGTCAAATATTATTTATTATTTTTGAATTTTGGTCATTAATCCAACGAATAAATAATTCATTTTTTTCCTATTAAAGGGCTCTCCAACACTCGTTTACTCACAAGGCTCTTTTTGCTCTTTTTGGTCCCTGATGATGGATGGGGTTACCATCCGAAACATTGGATGGATCAGACATATTACACAATGCTATTATGGAAATCTATAACAAAAAGAGTTCATGTTGGAAGTGCTAAAATGTTCAAATGGAGAAAAAAAGCCAGACTAGCCAACATTCCAAAAGTCAATTGCCCATGCCAAATTATTACTATATGATATGGATAAGGATGGGATTAGAGAAATGACTATAGAAACAAATACAAATCAAAGCTATCTTTTTTCAGGGTTTCATGGTTTTCAATGACAAACAATTGGAGGTTTTAGGTGTACTAGTTTACAAAGGTTGACATGTTGAAAAAGATCGTTCTGATTGTGGTTATCATCATGTGCATGATAATGTTTTAATTCAGAAATCTATTAACAATAAATCCATATCAATCATCAAAGAAATCCATGAAAGACATCACTACAATGTCGATTATGTTATAGCTATATATGTGGGTATTTTGCTATGGAGGACCACTAGTTTTATTTGGTTTTCAAAAGATCAATCTTAGAAGCCTAAGTTGGAGTGGCCTGCGAAGTTTGAAGGAAGACTGGTTCAAGCTACCAAGGATGATGATAATGAAAATAGATTGCTAGGTGGAAAGACAAGGGAGATAGAAGCACATGCTTTTTGTTACCCTCCTGTTGCAACAGGTTTCATATTTCATGATTGACAGTGGAAGTGCCAAAAATGTTCATCTTTTCCATGCTGCAAAGGTTCCATTTTTGAAAGGTTGCTCAGTTAAAGGAAAGCCAAACAGCCTAAGCTTGGTTTCCCTAAATTTAAATTGCTTGCCTTAGAATATAGAGAATAATATCTGGCCAAACAGTTCAAACTTGGCAGATGTGCAGATAGGTAGAGAATCTTGGGAGCTCAACAGTTCAAGCTGAGCCCCTGGCAGAAATAAGGGTAGTTTTTAGATAGGAAGGCAGTTGAAAAGAAAAAGAAATCAGGGTTTGCAAGTCTAAGTGCACCCTTCCTGAAGTAACAAAAAATGCTAGGTGTTGTAAAAAGGGTAGGTAGCCTGGGGTTGCAGAAACGAGATTATCTTCATTTTTGGCTTTAACAAGCACAGCTCATCTCATCAATGGCAGAATTTTTGGAAGCATGTCTAACTTCCCTTCTCCTCCCCCTCAAAGTTCCTTACTAACATCCCCTTAAGGACCTTGGGATCTGCCCAAAAAGTCTTGATTCTGCTCCATCTCTGTGAAACATCAAGTCAAAATGTTGGCTTTCTTAAATGAAAAGAAGCCACATTTCTTGTCTAAAATCACTTTTTCACTTTCATTTGTCCCTACATCTAAGTTTTACTGTTGAAACTTAGCCTTCTGCTCTTTTTTCACCTCACAATCCATATTAACTCTTAATTTTATTATATAACTCCCTAACCACTCCCCTATCCCTATTTACTACAAAAATTATATAAAAATCCCAAAAATAATGAATATCCCCCCTGGGCACTATAGCCTTATGTTCTAAAATCTAGGGAAATATTTAGTCCATCTGGGACTCATATTTAGCCTTTCCTCGTTTTCCCCTGGGATCAGTTAAACCCCTCGTTGAACTGATAACCTTTTGTTTTCCCCGCACTCATTTCCCACAGTTAAGCGTTTAAAAACGCTTTGTTAAAACGTTAAATTAATACCTCCCCCCCCGCATATAAACCTTACCCGCAAAACCCATCTCTCCGAAATTTTAAATCCCGCTGGCGCACAACACATAAACCATAGTTTTTACCCACCCCCGCGCATTATTGAAAACGGGATATTCCCTGTATATTCCCCCGCCCTAACCCTCCATTTCTTTGTCTGCCCCGCCAGCCGTTAGATCTGGCCCGTCCCAGATCTACGGTGGGCGGGCCTTTTCGCGCGCCAACTGCCCGAGCTTTAGCGTCCGGGAGTTCGGCGGTTTTGCCATCGTACTCCTGCCATGCGTCAAGCTCTGGGGTGTGGCGGAGCCCCTCCCCCCAAAACCGCCCAGGCGCTAAGGCGGTGCGCCCAAAACCGCTTACCGCCCTCCCCTGTGACGTAAGCCCCACGTCACCCGCTTGCGTCACCCCCTGCCCAGTCACCATGACACGTCGTCTGCCACCATGTCCCCTGTCGTACTACCACGTCACCCATCCGTACATGATGATGTCATCTGCTGACGTCATCCCGCCACATCATCCATCCACACCCCGGGACCCGCCGATGACGTCACACTGATGTCATCCCGAAAAAGCGCCAAAAGCGCCAAATGTCAATTTTTTGCTTAAAAGAGCGCGGACGACCATTATATTTCGTTTCTATTGATTTATTTGAACGCTCTCGTCCCCTGTTTCATTCATTTTCTCACTCCCAAAGCTGGAAATCAATCAAACAAGCTGCTGCGGCCTGCATTTCGAGTTCATAGCCTTCCTGCGCGCTAGTCCGTCCACCTTCGGTGCTGTTCGAACCAGGTATTTGCCATATCTTCCCCTTTTCGCTCCTGTGCTTGCATTTTATCTGTTTTTCATACTGTGAACCTGCAAAAATTTCCCCAAATTGTAACTCTGCTGCGTCTGAGACCCCATTAGACCTACTGGAAACCCTTTACTTCAGAAAAATCTCAGAAACCTTATGCCCATTTACACTTTTGCGGGCGAATTCTGTTTAAAGCTTGGCCCCCAGTAAAAATTGCTCAGTAGCTCAGCATTGCCCAATTTTACCCCGTTCCGCTGTTCAAATCCGTCCACTAAAACTGCAATTGCCCTCTGCTCCCCTGCATTGTTCCTCACAGTCTTTAGCTCCAGAGAATTCACCAAGAAAAGGGAAGTTGACCCAAAACTCCTCCAAGTTGGTCTCTTACAGCATAAGCTCTCAAGCTGTTCAACTACTATCACATTTGAAGTTCAGTTTGCCTACTCTTGCTAGTTATTGCAAGCAAATTTGATAGCCAATTGTTTCATTAGCCCTCCTTTCAGCTCAAGCACTCAAAGTTGCATAATGGTCGCTCCATCTGCTCTGAATGTTACTCCCATCAACCCGCCAAGTAAAGAACTGGAGTCCATGCCCTTGGCCGATACAGATTACCTCATTCAAGACTTTGTTGCTAAAAGAAATCATCTATGCACCTACTGCCAGCTGAGAAACAGCTTCTTAGACAAAACTGACAAGTATTACATATGGGAGTCCAATCTGCCCTATTATTTCCTCCCTTCTGTGAATATTTTTCCTGAGATTATTCATCTCTGTGCTGCAAATTATGAACCAAGTCAGAGGGCTGTCAAGTCTTCATCTGGAAGCATACTTTTCTACACCACTCCCGACTCCATCAACCAGATGTTGAACTTCAAAAAGACTGAGACACTATTGCCCTTCTCCATAAATAATTTGCTGCAAGAAGCCTCTTGGTTCCTTGGTACCAAGATTGAAATGATTGCTGAGACATTTATGAGGGCAGATTGCCAACCAAAGGAACCACCTCCATTTCCTTATGACCATTTCAATGAGGTGGGCAAGTTATTGGTAGATATGATATCCTATGTGTTGGGATTCACATCAACTGAACTCGTAGACGAGACAGTGCTGGTTATATTGTCTTCTTTCAGCCAAGGACAACCTCCTGCTGTCAAGTATAATTATGCCAGGTTCATATCAGACAAAATCCATGACTAGCTCACAAGACTAGATAGGCAGGGAATTTTCAAATATTCCTCCTATATCTATCATCTGTTCATGTTTTATCAATCTGAGATCTTCCAATGCCCTATCAAGAAACTGGATTCAAGGGGAGAAAGGAGGTTTTTTGTCTTCTGGTCATCAGTTTTCCACCAAGTTCAAGACTCCCCTTATTCGTACTGTGAATTCATTGACCAGTTTGTATATCCTGTGTCCTGCCTCTTAATGAAGGTTCCTCCTCCTAGAATAACCTATGAAATGCAAAAGATCTTACAACTGTATAAGAATTTCAAATTAGGTGATTGGTACCTATATCAAGACCATACTATTATCAGAATTTACGGTTGTGAGCTGTGTCCTTATAGGCTTCCGAGATATGTGCCAATCAGGCTGTTTGCATTAGAATACTACAGGTAGCTTATAAATTCAGATTTGACTCACTTCCATAGCACTAAGAAAAGGGCACAACTGAAATTCAGAGACCGCCTAGGCCCCTTCATCATGAATAAGAAGGATGGTTGGCAAGATGCTGACCTAATACTCAAAGATCAATTAAAGTTAAAAATGAGTTTTTGGTGGGTCCCTTATGACCCGCTTGGTTTTATTAATGCCAGAAGGGTCAAGTATAGATTGACACCATATGACCACTGCAAAAACCCTCAAGTCGAACCATATGCTAATCAAGATGCTTGGGCACAAGGAACTTTAGTTGAAGAATTAACTCAAGAGGAAATTTTGGAACAAACTGCTAGAGACCTTGAAAAGACTCTTGACTTGGATTCTGATGACCAGGTATATTTCAGGCTGCCATACCAAGTGGAAGAGGGCCCATCTACAGCTGCAGCTTCACAAGCTGCCCAAGGAGTTTCTACATCAGCAACAGGTACAACCAAAGGGAAAGAGCCGATGGAAACAGAGCAAACGGTTACAGAACAGCCTGGCAGTACAATGGAACAAATTCAAGGGCAAACCCCTCCTGAACAAACAGAGGCACTACAAGTGCCACCTTTGCAAACTCTTGCCCATGAAAAGAGAGGCAGGAAAAGAGATCGGGAAGCCTCCACACCTGCCAGTGGGTCTACACAACAGTCTAAGTCAAAAAGGCAAAGAGGGGACTCCCCAATTGAGGAGGAGGTCAGTGAAGAGGTTATAGAAAGCCCAAGAAGGGAAGTGAGCCTGCATACACCAACAAGCTCTTTTCAGCAAGAGCAACAGAGACAGCAAGAGCAAGATATACAACGCGGATTGGAGGTATCTTCCTCCACACAAAAGGGCAAGAAACCGGCCAGCACCAAGGCCAGCTTCAAAGAAATCAAAGCTCAAAATGAGCAACTGAGAGTACAATTGTATGAACAATTCTTGAAGGCAACCCTTTCCAAACAGGAAAGACTAATGGCAGCGTTTGATATAAAGCAAGAAAAGATGTTTCTGACCCACTTCAAGCCCAAGGTGCAGCAGCCACAGTCAGCTGCAAATTTTGTTAAGACGAGGCTAGAGGTCCTGTCCAAAGATATTCACCCCATGGACCAAATAGAGCTACACAAGCAGACAGCCGAAATGCTTTATGCCACCCTTGCAGAGAAGGCCACATTGGCTCATGAGTTGAAAGAGTCATTGAAGAATACTAATACTCAGCTGGATTTTGAAAGATCTTCCTCCACGGCCAAAGATAATAGAATTAAAACACTGGAGGAGATCATTGTGGACTTAGGACATGATCCTAAAGATCCTAAGGGTGTGAGGACCCTTATGAAAAAGAAAGACGATGACATTGCTGCATTAAAGAAGAGATTGAGGTTGCTTCCTACTGAGCATCCTCAAACAGGGGAACTGCAGAAAGAAAAAGAAGCTGAGGATCAACTGGATTTGATCATGAAATTAAACCAAAGAGTGATTGATTTGGAAGGGGAATTGGAGAAGGCACTGCAAGAAAAACAGGGAGAGTCGACCTCCCAGCCGCCTCAAACACTTCCAACTGGTGTTGCTGTTCCTCCAGCACAAGCAACGGCCACCCCTCCAATTATTCCAACAACCACAACAACTACAGATGCTATAGCGGCAACAACAACAATTCCTGAGTCTAGCATGAGCATGGACGAATTAAAAAGGGCTATCAAAGAAGTAGAGCTTTAGGCAACAGAGATTAAACAAGCCAGAGAAAAATTGGCTGAGCTAGAAACAAAATATGACAAGTCTAAAATGATAGTGGGTGAGCAATCAAGAGAAATCAAGGCCCTGAAGGACAGAATCAAAAACTTGGAGAAAGAGCTGTCATTGGACAAGACTTTGGCTGAAATAAAGAAGATCCTGTGGGCCAAAATAAATCAGTCAATCATTGGCCAATGGAGGTCAATTCAGGCAATATATGAACAAGTGGAACTGCTTGGTCGTGCTAAGATTGAAAGCCAGAGAGCCAAGGCAGCGTTAGGAAATATGCCTGACCAGGCCAACAGAATGATCAATTTTCTGAATCATCAGACTAGGGAAGAGCTGGCAGCACTCCATATCATGAACAGAACAGATGCCATACTGACAGCAAAAAGTGTGCTCACATTGAGAAGCCTGGTGCAAACTCTGGAGGGAAGATGTTGTGATATACAAAGAGATGTAGACAATTTTGACATAAGGCTTGCAGCATTACAGACCAGGAGATTGCCCAGCCTGCTGGCCAGTGCTGGAAAACTATTGACATGTGACCAGTATTCTACCAGACTCAATAATTTTGTCAATAATCAGCTTACTGCTGCATCAAGTTCTGCAACAGAGACAAGGCCACCTACAAGACGGACGCTCTACGACAAACTGGAAAGCTTATTTTACCTGGAGCACAAGGTCAATCATCTGTTTGAGATGCCTCCTAGTTATTACAAGTACACAGAGGCCGACAAAACACTTGTCAAAATACAAAGACATCAGTGGCCTTCTGAGAATTGGTGGCAAGCAATGCTGGCCGTATTGCCCAGGTGATTTCAGTTTTTCCCTCTTTTGTTTATTTCAAAATCACAGACAGCTGCAGGTCATCAGCGAGCACAGGTTAAGGCACAGAATGTGCTGAACAAAGTAAAGAAGGAACGCACAGGACAGGTGGGAGCAGGTACAAAGCAGTAACACTGAGATGGCAAACTGAAGAGCGCGGATTTCTAAGAACGCAACCCAACCGACTCAAAACAACTCAGAAGTCAACATCTACTGCCAGAAGAGAAAAAATGTTGCATTTGTATTTACTTTAGCATTTACTTTTCATCAACCACTCCTTAGGAGTTGGTAGAGAAGTTATGAGCTATTAACTTCTCGTCTAGATATTTTTGTATTCAATTTTTGTATAAATACGACCCTCTGCATTGCTAGAAGGGTTGGTCGGCTAATGTATCTCAAGAGAGACTCGCACTGTGTGTCTAATACTTTTTCTATAATCAAAGACTGCTCAAGAGTTTGGAAAACAACTGTCTGCGCTATGTTTAATGGTTAAATATGTGAATGTGGAATTCTTGCTCTGCTGTATGAATCAATAAGTGTTCCTCATCTCTGTTATTTTCATCTCATACATGCTCAAATCACAGAAAGAAAGATTGGTTTAGAATTTTCATGCTTGCACTCTATGCTCAATTCTGTGGTTTCTTAATGTTTTCCTCTTGATTTAGGCATGAATATGAATTCCTTTATGGCTCATGTTTAAACCTTTTTCACATATGAATGACTATTAACTAGGAATTCTTAATTGCTCCTAGGCAGGATTCATTCATTTTCCTTCTGCTAAAAATGCTTGAGAGATTCTTAATTGCCTCTCATGCCTTAGTTTTCACTCCACCCTTTAGCTTGAAAGATTGTTTCATATGCAGCTACCTTGCTCCATGTTTGTCTTGTGACCAAGAAAACGCACCAGCAGTCCTACTCTTTGACTCCATGCCCAATGGTTTGAAATTGACCAGATAATGTTTTGCCTCTCTACTTGAAAGCACCATCCTTCCCACCAAATTACAAGTTAAACCCCTGAACTCAATAGCTAGCCTAAAACCCTTCTCAACAAAGCTAAATCATAAAGAGAGAGCCCTCTTTGATTGCAGGTTGGCTAGAATCTGCAGTCCAAAGTTGGTCTGTGGTTACCTCAGCCGTATCCTTTTCCGGAGCTTAAGGACAACCTGAGTGATAACACTTTTAAATGAAGTTTAACTAATTAATTAAAGAAACTTCAAATTGTGACATCCTGTGTGCAGTTTCTTCTTAAGTTGTACACTAATTAAGAAGTTGCATATATGACATTCCTTCACCAAAAAATTTCTTGTATGAGACATTTGTTTACAATAGAAAGACATTAGCATCAGTTGATAAGATTGATGTAAAACATGCACTAGAACCTCCAAGAATTGTTGCTTATATATCAACCAATGATATTCCAAAAAGATAGAAATTGTTGGAATATTAGAAAGAGTGGTAGCGAATTGAAGTCAAAGGAAAATACATATTATGTGGCAACTTGAAAGTATAGGTGGCAGAGTTTCCCTCATTTAAAGCGCAGTTGACTGATTTGAAGGAGACAACTACATGACAGTTGAAGATTCAAAGGAGTAGGATCATCATCAAAGAACATATCCCAGATGTCCAAGAAAAATATCAACAAGCAAATTTAATCTAGATTTAAAGGAGATGAATCAATAGGTTGAAGAATTCAATGAGAATTTTAGGTAGCTTTAAAGTATTCAGAGGACACAATTGGCAGAATATGCAACAATTATGAATTTATTTCAGATTTGAAGGCACTCTATTCCTTTTGGTTCCATATTTCCTGTAACAAATTAAATATTTTTATTTTTTATTTTTAGTTGATTGTTAGGATTTGATCCCTAAAATCTAGTAGAGCTAGAGGATTGTAATTCTCCATATATTCTTTCATTTCAATGTAATAAAGGTTCGCCTTTGGGGGCCCAAAAACACTTGTATTTTGTAAAAGCCTTGATTTTTTAGAGTTTTAATCAAAAGCTTTTGGATTTAAATTATGACAAACTTTGTTTACTGTGTAAGTAATTTCTTGTGTTTCATTATCTTTTCCTTTGTATATTTTTAAGTTGTGTAGACCATAAGGAGAGGTTAGGCTGAATATCAGCCTCCCTTAATCCCCTCGACAAAGTTATATATTTTTATTAAGCAAGTTGAATAAACTATCTATTTATATTAGTCTCTTTGCATTTGAAGATTGCTGCCTTCTGCATAACAACAATTTATATTTTATTGAGTTGTTGAAGAATCTTCTTCATGCTTTCTAATCTTATTAGGTGAAATAAATGCTTAGACTGAGTGTAAGTGTTAGCTGATAATTTCTTTAGTCTTCTAGACACATATTTCAAGCTAATGCTACTATACCATGGTTGAATGTTGACACTTTGATTGGGTTTTCTGTAAGGGAGGGCTTCATTAGTTGGAGCAAGGATCTTGAAACCCTTAGCAACCACCTCTCAATGAACCCTAGGTTCCCTAAATTTGGCCATTGTGCTTAAAAGGTTATTGTTCATTGCCTTGAACAATCAATTAGTCTCGTAACATTTGAGGGAGCCCCCTCTGGTTCAAGGGCTAACTTAAGCCTAAAGTAGGTTGAGTTGATTTCTTGGCACAATTTCCCAACCAAAAATTGTCTTCAAGTAATCAATACAACATAAACCACCATAGATAAACCATCACATGACTAACTCAAAGTTATCTATAGATATATATATATATATATATATATATATATAATATATATATATTATAATATATATATATATATATATATATATATATATATATATATATATATTAATTTAAATTTTATTTTAAATGATTTGACTAAAATAATATAACATTACGTTACATAATGTTTTGCAACATCACTCCCATACTGTGCTATAAAGTGCCTCTCGACACAATAATTAAAATAAAATAACAAAGAAAAAAAAATTAACTACCAAGATTAAGGTTAGAGTTTAATCTAATCTCTTTATATATGAAGACAATGAATAATATTCTAGAGTTCAGGCTTCTGTGATCCATATCAAGATTGTGAGAGATTTTTCAGCGAAAATCACATGGAGTATCATTTGTCGACGCGTTTCGAACCAACTAGTGTGGTTCATCGTCAGGACAAGTTGAAGAAACAGATCCAGCTTAGCATGATAAATAGCCTGAGCAGAGTCTCCAACGGCTAGATTGATTAACGGCTAATTTTGACCTTAGGAGCCAGGTCAAAATTATAATTTATTAATTTAATATTTTTACTATTTTTATTATTATTTTTCATATTCTCTCTTTATTAACTCTCACCTATCTACATAATTTTTTAATTCAAAAAACAAAAATCTTAAAAATCTGATTCCAAAATAAACATATCTATCAACCTAGTAAAAAATATTAATTTAACATATTTATCAAGTTAATTAAAAAAAATACTAATAATTTAAAAAAATTTCAATAAAAGAAACTTTATTTAAAAAATATTTATCCATTTTTCTATTCATCATTTTTATTTTTAAGTAAATAAATAATATATTTTGTATAACTAAAACTTAAGGCTAGAGTTGAGTTGGGGGGGATGGCTAGGGTTTGGAGGCGAGGGTTCCGGCCAGAACCGCGATCAGGGCACGGTTAGGGGGTTTACAAACAGTTTCCGTGCGTAGGAGCAGGTGTAGGAAAGACAATCTTGGTTTGACTGGCAGCTGGAGGTTGATTTTTTCGCTTATGCGGTCAGCTGGGAGGTAACATATTCACAGGAGCTGCTAGATTAGCCTTTTTCCGTTTGCGACAGTATAGGTCAAGGGTTTGCGCTGGCACCTAGACTGTTTCCGGCGCCATCCTCGGAACGACATCCATAACCATGGTTAATCCAAATGAACTGGTTGATTTGGACCCGGAATTGGAGGACATTTTATCAGTTTGGGGAAGGAACCTACAACCCAAAATGTTGAACGGTATTTCGGGGGTTATGAGCTATCAAGGCTAGAACCGCCTCCTTAGGTATCTCTGGAGACTAAACCCTCTTTCCTACAGCTCAGTAAGGAAACTGACAGAAATGCTCTCAGGATTCGAAACCAGACATCCTTCCAACAGCCGGTCAGAGAGGATGCGGCGGAGAGGGCGTCAAATGCTGCTCATTTTCTTGGTAACAGGGGAAAATCTGTTTCGGGCTGGAACTTTCTCTCAGGAGGCATCGAAGATATAGTAAATTTAGGGCTTGCTTCAGGGCTTGGCAAAGCAAGGGGCTCTGGAAGGGATTCTTCGTTTTCTAGGGTTTCTCTTTCAAGAGACCCTCCCTTTCCTAAAGAAAGCATAGCAGGAGGTTTCGAAGGCCATATCGACAGTCAAGTAGGTGAGCCGGGAGGAATTTATGGTTCGCTGGTCGGTCAACAAACAACAGAAGACCCCTTCCTTGATTCCTCAGTCCCAGTTCAGTCTCGGCCGGAGTTAGAAACCCCTTCAGTTCCGACCCAGGAAGAACCAGAATGGAACGGTGATTTCGAGGAAGCCAGGGTCTCTGCCGAAGGAATTAGGAAAAAAGGAGAGAAAAGAAAAACCCAAAGACCGATTGGATCTCAAGAGTTGGAAGGAAATTTGGTACTAGGTATGGAGGTCTCAATTGAAGAAACCCTAGGAGTAGTAGAATGCACCCTGGTTGGTAGGGCGAGAGGCAAGAAACTCTCGTCAGGGTTTTTGCAAGCATGGGGAGAACAACAGTTTGTTTCTGACAGACCCATAGGTTTTGAGGCATCCTGTTTAGCTAAGGGATGGTTTATGCTCCGGTTCGAGGATAGGGAGGCAGCTGAATGGGTGCTTGAAAGAAATTGGACCATCGGTAACATCCCGGTTCTGTTGAAAAAATGGAGCCCCCTCTTTGACGCTATTAGAGAGAAAACCGACATTTTTCAGGTCTGGGTAAGGGCCCATGGCCTTCCTTCGTTCCTCTGGACTGAAGCAGTGTTTAAAGCCATTGGAAATAGATTGGGCTCTTTCCTGGAAGTCGACATGTCATTTCTGGAGACAAAGAACAGAGCAATGGCCCGCATTCTGGTGAGCCTAAACCCTAGCAGAGGTCTTGCCCAAAAAATAAATTTGCAGTACAAAGATTATGTATTTGAGCAGATTTTGGACTACGAGCACTTGCCCTTTCGGTGCCATAGGTGCCATGAGTATGGGCACCTTGCCAAGGACTGTCCGCTGTCCAGGAGAAGGAGGCGGTTTCGGAGGACCTCAGCTTTCAGGGAGCAGGATTTCTTTCACGCACATGTTCCTCAGGAGAAGGAAGGCTTGGTGGAGCAGATAGTTGAAGAAATGGAGACAGAGGGGACTCAGAAAGAGCCATCGCCCGAAGATCCTCAGCTCCAAGAACCGGCCAAGGTTACAGAATTGCAACCTGCGGAAGCAAAGGAGGAGACCGTAAGGGATTCAATCGCTGATCAAAATCCTGCCAAAGAACTTGAAAAGGGTATGGGTTCAGATCTACCTCCTTCTCCTCTTCAATTTCCAGAACATAATTCTGAATCTCTGCATAAAATGCCCTCTCTTTCTCACAATCAAAACGAAGGCTTAAATGAGAACAAAGACACTTCAATGGGTGAACTTGATATTGAAACTATTTTGGCTGCCATGCCTTCCCTCGATTTGAATTGTGAAGATGTTTGGCCTCCTCTTGTTCCCCCGGTACCTCACACCCCCTGCCCCTATAACCTTAGATCCTTGGGAGGAAAGCCTGGGTCGTCAGGATCAGTTGGAGGTTTAGGGTAGTTGGTCCCTCAAGGTTTCTCCAAAAATAAGAGAGGAAGAAAATCGGATTTATCTAAGGCCAAATTAAAAGCAAAATTGGATGTAGCTGATGGAAAACAACACTCAATTCCTGGGGTTCTTAGAGTGGTGTAGACCCCTGAATCCGTTATCAAATGATTCTGTCTTCTTGGAATTGTAGGGGTTTGGCTAGTAAACCTAAAAAATTGGCCCTTAGAGATTGGATCCAAAACTCTAAATCTGAAATTCTTTTTCTCCAAGAGACTCTTGGAAAAGGAACTGAAGTGGAAACAATGCTAAGTGCTCTCCTGCCAGGGTGGAAATTCTCAGCAGTGGATTCATCGGGCCATTCTGGAGGTCTTGCAATTGGGTATAAAGAAGGGAGAATAAAGGTAATAAATCAATGGGGGACGAAGCATGTAATGGGCTTGGAGATTATTTCCCCCGACCTCGCTCTTCCCATTTCAATTGTAAATATTTATGGCCCCTGTCAAGGAAGGGAGATATTCTGGAAAGACCTGATGGCCAAATCCTTGATGAAGTCTTCTCTGTTGATTGTGGGAGGCGACCTAAATTTCTCAGTAGGGAGAGCAGAGGCTTGGGGACCATCGGCCAGGGAAGACCCCTTGTCGGATTTTTTCCTCAATCTCCTCTCGGACAACAATCTCATTGACCCCTCCCCGATCAAACTCAAGCCAACCTGGAGGAACAGAAGAGCAGGGGAGGCTCGAGTAGCTAAAAGATTGGATCATTTTCTTTTATCTGAAGATTTAATTTCAAAGGTCCCTATTCTCAGACAGTGGGTTGATGAGATAGGTAACTCTGATCATTTCCCTATTTTTTTGGATCTCTCCTCCCCCCCCCAAAGCCTCCTGCCCGCTTTAAATTCAATTCCTCTTGGTTACAAGATCCTTCCTTCAATAAGCTCTTCAAGGAAACTTGGATTCATCCAGATAGAAGCGCAAGAGAGGACAAAAGTTTCCTGTTTATGGAAAATCTTAAGAGATTGAAGAAAGCAACTATCTCCTGGGCAAAGGACAGGAAGGTTAAACAGAATGAAGAGCTGATCAGGATCAGGGAGGAACTGAAGAAATTGGAGAGTACTGAGGAGGATGGATATATTTCGCAGGCTTCTAAGGATAGAATCCTCCATCTGGAAAAACTTCAGAACCAAATCCTCTTGGACAAGGAAGAGGAATGGAGGCTCAAGAGCAGGGCAATATGGCTAAAAGCGGGTGATGAAAACACCAGTTTTTTTCATAATTATGCCAAAGGAAGAAAATCAGCAAACACCATCTGGAGTCTTAAAGACGAAGAAGGAAGGGAGGTCAGTACTTTTTCAGGCCTCTCTGGTTTAGGACAAAGACATTTCCAGAGATTATTCTCAGATTCGGGAGAGGCCACCATAGCAGAGGTTATTAGAACTGCGCAATGCTTTCCAAGATTTGTCGAAGAGGGAGAAGCAGAAGAATTATCAAACCCCGTATCCAAGGAGGAGGTTGAAGCTGCTATGAAAATTATGGCCAAGGATAAAAGCCCCGGGCCTGACGGGTGGACTATAGAACTCTTCCTCTTTTTCTTCGATTTAATTGGTTCTGAAATCACTGATGTAGTAGAAGAATCAAGACAGAAAGGAGAAGTCTACAACCCTTTCAATTGAACTTTTCTAGCTCTCATTCCAAAGAAGGACGATCCGGAGAATTTTGAAGACTTCAGGCCGATCTCCTTATGCAACTGTATATATAAGATTATTGCAAAGGTGATAGCTATTAGAATAGTTCCTATTCTGTCAAGAAACATCTCAATGGAACAATTTGGGTTTTTAAATGGAAGACAAATACACGAAGCCATTGGAGTAGCATAGGAGGTATTACACAGTGTCAGACAAAAGAAAAAGAAGGGTGTGGTTCTTAAAATAGATCTCTCCAAAGCCTATGATCGAATCAATTGGATTTATCTCCGGTTGCTTCTAACTCATCTAGGCTTCAAATATTCTTTCATCAGTTGGATTATGGGTTGCATCTCCAATGTCAGTTATGCAGTTCTTATCAATGGAGCAGCTTCACCTTTTTTCAGAGGTCAAAGAGGCTTAAGGCAAGGTTGCCCTTTATCTCCTCTTCTATTTCTTCTAGTGGCAGAAGGGTTAAGCAGGTTGATTCATAAAGCTAGAAGAGAGGAGAAGGTAAAAGGTATCGAGGTAGCAATAAATCTTTTCATCACTCATCTCCTTTTCGTTGATGACATTTTGATTTTCTCAAATGGATCGTATAATGAACTTAAGGAACTAAAATACATATTAGATCTTTTTCTGAAAGCTACTGGCATGCAGATAAATTCCAAGAAGTCTCAGGTTTCTGTGGCAGATATTGACAGAAGGGAAAGAACCACGTTGCTTAATCTATTTCCTTTCCAATATCAACCTTTGGATTCCCCACTCAAATATTTTGGGTTTTGGTTAAAACCGGCAGCATACAAGAAAGAGGATTGGAACTGGCTCATAGCTAAGTTAGAAGCCAGAATTTCTCATTGGAGTTTCAAATGGCTTTCCAGAGCTGGTAGACTGACCCTCATCAAATATGTACTGTTAGCCATTCCAGTATATTGGGTAGCCTTAACCTGGGTTCCTAAAGGAGTGTTGGAGAAAATCAGAAGGATATGTTGTAGATTCTTGTGGGCAGGCTCAAAAGAAAGTTCAGTTCTTCCTTGGGTGGCATGGGATAAGTTGGCTAGGCCAAAAGAATGGGGAGGTTGGGGGTTAAAAAGGCTCCCTGAGTTTAGTCTCTCTCTGGCAGCTAAATCAGGATGGAGATTAATCTCGTTGGAGAACTTATGGACAAGGGTGGTCAAAAGAAAATACATAGACCCAGTCTCTTTGGAAGATTGGATAAGGAGCCAGGAAAAGATAAAGAAGAATGTCTCAGTCATTTGGAAAGACACGGTGGAGGCATTCTCAGTGATTGAACAAGGGCTGGCGTGGAAGATAGGAGACGGAAGACAAATAAGGATTGGCAGGGATCCCTGGGTAGGTTGTAATGAAGCCTTTGCCTTATCCCCAGGCTTACTCAGACATTTAGGAAGTAAGGGCATTTTAACTCTAAATCAGGTGGAGAAAACAGGCCATTCTACTATATGGGGACAGGCTTGGAAAAATGATGAAGAGCTAGGAATAAACATTAGGTGGAAGAATGAATGGTGCTCTTTCATTCAAGAACTCCATCGCTCCAATGTCAGGCTTAAAAATGAACCAAACTTGCTGATCTGGGCTCAGGGGGAAACAGGTGAATACTCTCCAAAAGTCGGATATAATTTCTTAATGCAAAAGAAAGGTTGGGGAAACCCAGAATGGTGGTCAAAACACATTTGGAAGTTAAAATGCCCAGCAAAGGCCAGGATCTTCTTTTGGTGTATGCTAAAAAGGAAAGTTCCAACTTGGGACATTTTGCGAGCCAGATACTTGGTTGGGCCAGGGAGGTGCCCCTTGTGTAAGATAGAAGAGGAATCAATAAGTCATCTCTTTATATCCTGTGCAGAATCAAAAAAGATCTGGGGGGAGTTAATCAGATTGCTCAACATTAAGGCGCAGTGGGGGATTGAACCCTTGGAAGAAGCTTGGAGTAGATGGTGGCAGAACTACCCGGAGGGGAACATGAGAAACCTCCCTCTTATCTTCTTTTGGGGGGTGTGGATAGCGAGGAATAAAAGTCTGTTTCAAGACAAAGACACTCCAACATCTGTCACAGCTATTAACTGTGCAGCCATTTACTCTGCCATCCCTATCCCTGAAGCAAAAAATCCCCACTCACATCACAAGCCTGTTATTATCCAGGAGGGCATGCCTTGGGCTTTTTTCGACGGAGCATCTCAAAATAACAAGGCCGGTGCAGGATTGTGCATTCATCTGAATCCTGATCACTCTCTAAAAGCATCTGTAGGTCTAGGTTCTGGCACTAACAACTTTGCTGAGCTGTCTGCCTTGCGCCTTCTTCTTTGCTGGCTTCTTCAAAGAAACATCTTCACAATTCAAATTTTCGGAGACTCTTTGAATGTCATAAATTGGGTTAATGGGAGTGCTATATGTCAAAATCAAATTCTGAAGATCATTTTAGAAGAAATATTGCATTTAAAGTCATCATTTAACAGTTTTATCATCTGCCATGTCTACAGGGATAAAAATGAGGAAGCAGACCAGCTTTCTAAGACTGGTTTACAGCAAGCTCTGGGAAGCTGGTCAATAGTTGAATTAAGACAGGGGCAGTCCTTTACCTCTGTTCGGCCTCCTTTTGCTCCTCCATAGTGATCGCGGCTCTATATTTCTTTTTGTTTCTGGTTCATGGGCACCACTGTTTATACTTCCAGCATCTTTTTCTGTTATATTTCGAGTATTGCAATCAGAAAACTCTCTTTATACTTTTCATAATAGCATGATTTTGTGAACTTACAACCATGTAAGGGGTTGTTTTCCTTCTCTGAAGGAGACCCTAAAATATTTCTGTTAACTGTTCTAAGCCTCCTGAAGGGAGGAAGACATGATAGTTATTATCAGACTTCTATTACAGCAGTATAGGATATATTTCAAACTTCTCAATCAGTCAAGAAAGACTAAGATTTTTTGTGTTTTTAAAGAATGACAAATCAGCAAGCATCTGAATCATCAGAAATGCTAAAAGCATATGCAATGTAACTTTTTATTTTCTTAATAAAAAGTTCGCTTTTTTCTTCGGAAAAAAACTAAAACTTAAAAAATATGAAATAATAATGATACATTTACCACTTTATAGATGAATGAGTTTCATTAATGATTTGATATCATAATTCCACGGATATATCAATTTATAGATGAACAAGGGAAGCTACGATGCAGCAAGTCCCTGCATCAAGTTGAGCCTGCCTGAGAATTGGGAATAAACGGATATGTGTTTATTTCTGATGGCCAGCTAAGTCTGAGCAGGGCAACCTCGACTTACAGAGGTGGAGTTAGAAGATCGATTCCCTGCCCTTGCTGCGGGCTTTCTCTGTTTCAACTTTCTCTGTTTCATATAGACTAAGTACTGATGAATCTACTTGCTCTATTGTTGGTTTTGGATCATTGACTGGAGGATTTGAATCTGGAAGTGGATCTTGAATGGGTATAACTGAAATTGCTTCTGCTAGTGCGGGTGATGCTTCAACTTAGTTTCAACTGAATCCGCTACTGAAACAAAGACTTCATATAATAATGGCAATAACTAACTCTTAAACTGGTGATGCCTCTCCTTCATCTACCTCTGTCTTTACTACCATTGCCTTCACAGGTTATGTATTTAGATCTTGAACAACATCTGCGCGTTTGATTCATTAATGCTTGAACGATTATTAAGTAGTCACGAACTGGAACTGAAGTATCTAAAGAAACTGTCTATGAGCTAAAGCGAGGATAAGTATATATAAGAAGGATTGAATAGGATAGCAGATAAGAGGATGGGAGTTAAGAATATAGGAGTGAAGAAGGGCGGGTCTGTCGGCTGTGGATGCGCTTAGAACGGGTTATGTTTACACTTTATGGCGCTTGACTGACATTGATGATCGATCGGAATACATTGTGGGTGTCATGAGGTGGCTTTAGTTCTGGCATAAGGAGCATACCATACTACATACACACTTCTGGGTCATAAGGTAGTTATAAAGCCAAGACCCCACTGGATCTGTTGCTGGTTCTCTAGTAGCTGTTCGATCCAGACCCATAACCTGAAAGCCAGAAAGCCAGCCAGCTACGTAGCATAAGGGATAGGTAGCATAAGTACCAATAACATAGGCAAAGGCATCACAGCCAACAGCATAGGAAGCAAAAGGATAGACACAGGTGGGAGCAGCAGGGTCAGAGGGCAAGAGCATAGTCATAAGTAGCAAGCGTAAAGGTGGGAGAGAAAGCAGATAAATAGCCATATTATTCAGATACTTTACCATTTAGCTGAATTACGTATATAGATAAGCTCACTAAGGTTGATCAAGATCTTATAGATCGGATATATTGATTGGGAAAGAAGAGCCAGTACGATCGATGGTAAGTAAGGGCAGGCAGAATCGGTAAGTAATGAAAGAACAATTCATCGTACTAAGTCCTTTCATAGCTAGATGAATTAGCCTGAAAGGATGAGTAATCGTATAGCTGTGAACCCGTACCACTGGAAGAATAATCGATATGTCAACCCCTGGGTTCAAAGGCCTTGATCAAGGCTTTTTGAGTTTGAGTGATGGCTACTTTCACAGTTGCTTCGCCCAGCGCCAAGCTTGGCTTATGCATTGACAAATCTGACAATCCGACCTATTCACGGAAGGGCCTAGTGAGACAAGGAGCTAGTCAACTTTTAGAGCACAGATAGGAGGTCACTGCATTTTTCCTAGCTATAAGGTAACAACCAACCTTACATAACCTTCCTTGCTCACATTATGAGAAGCCCTTGTATTCTAGTATCACCTGAAATAAAGAAGTTGATTTTGAAACAAACGCATTGGCACCAGCTAGATATGGACCTTTGGCTTTCCCTTAAAACTTGCATGACCTCCCAGATAATTATCTAAACTTGCTACCAGAATATGATGAGAGAAATAACAAACTGCACTTAAAAAGAGGCTAGAAATCTTGTTGAACCATATGATTCTTAAAAGTTCGTCAGCAAGATATAATTTCCATAGGTTTATTACAAACTGAATTTGAATCATCCTTTACAAAATCTTAGAATTTCATCTTTTCTTGCTAGAACATATACTACTCATTCAAAATATAAAATTACTTAAAATATTAGTTCTACAAGCATTCATAGCCTTTTAAGAAAAAGATACAAGTCATTCAACCAAGGAAATTTTCATATTTCCAATCAAGGCAGTCTGCAATGCTGTTATGCTCCTAACCTGCAAAGCGATACCCAAACATAGAATTTGCGAAGAAAAGATACCGAGAACACAAAATATGCGAAGAAAATATACCCAGGGCACAGAATAGCAATGATTTTATTATCCAGAGAGAAATGTTCACAGGCCTCTTCGAGGGGGCAACCTCCAATAGAGCAGAGCTCGATTACAAAACAAGACACAATACTCCTCGCAGGGAGTCTCTATCCTTTATATATGATTCATACATGCAATACCACGAGCCAATATCGTGGATTTTATTAATACCATCTATCTAATACTACTGCCCATTTACCATCTAACTAATACTACCGCCCATTTGCAACTAACTGTGGTCCCGTCATTAATTGCGGGTTAACCACTTACAATTATTAATATGGGCTTTATTGACTCTTGACCATGACGTGATCCCATGACATAAATAAGGGGGTTAGGGTGGGACCCTAACATGCCCTCCCCCTTAAGACTAGCCTTGTCCTCAAGGCTAAAGCTGCGGAAACTGCTGAAGAATAGCGGCTGGTTCCCAAGTTGCATCTTCCGGCGAGGTGTCTTTCCATTTGACTAGGACCTCCTTAATCACACGGCCACGCAGTTGCTTGTCTCGTGTGTCTAGAACCTGTTCAGGTTGAAGCCAGATTGATCCTTCTTCATCCAATTCAGGTAGACTGGTTTGAACTCGGCAATTGTTCCCAATCACTTTCTTGAGGCACGATACATGAAAAACTGGGTGGATTTTTGCTGTAGGTGGCAAAGCTAGCTTGTAAGCCACTTCTCCAATGCGCTGAAGTACTTGATACGGTCCGTAGAATTTTGGAGAGAGCTTTTGACAGCCCTTGTCTTTGAGTGATGTTTGCTTATATGGTTGCAGCTTCAAAAAGACCTGATCCCCTTCTTGAAATTGGCGCTCTGAGCGGTGTTGGTCAGCATGTTGCTTCATACGGTTCTGAGCTTGATGAAGATTCTCGCGCAAGTGGGCCAGCATGGTTGCACGGTGTTGTAAGAGTTGATCCACTGCTTCTACTTTGGAGCACCCCGTGAGATAAGAAGTAGGGGATGGCGGAAGTTGTCCATAGACTGCTTCATAAGGAGTCATTTTGGTGGTGGCATGATAGTTGGTGTTATACCACCATTCCGCCAGAGGTAACCACTGTGCCCAGAGGTGTTGTTTTTCTGAAGTGAAACACCTAAGGTAGGTTTCTAGACATTTGTTGACGGCTTCGGTTTGACCATCTGTTTGCGGATGATATGAAGTACTGAGTTTGAGTTGAGTGCCTTGTATTCTGAAGAGCTCCTGCCAAAAATTACTGGTGAAGATTGGGTCACGGTCGGACACAATCGAAGTGGGCATGCCATGCAATTTGAAGATTTGATCCATGAAAGTTTGAGCAACCAAAGTGGGTGTGAATGGTTGGGGTAGAGCACAGAAATGAGCATACTTCGATAGTCGGTCCACAACCACCATGATGACTGATTTTTTCCCAGACTTTGGAAGACCTGTAATGAAATCCATGGAGACCTCCATCCAAATTGACGCCGGAATGGGCAATGGTTGTAATGTGCCTGGTGTGTTGACCATTTCCCCCTTGTGGCGTTGACAGACGTCGCATTCTGCTACAAAAGTAAGGATGTCCTGTTTCATTCCGGTCCAAAAAAATGATCTTCTGGTGCGAGCGTATGTCTTCTGAAAGCCTGAATGTCCTGCAATGGGAGAGGAGTGCAATTCTGCCAAAATGCGACTTTTGAGGGTGGATGTTGGTGATATGACGACTCTGTCCTTGTAGCGAAGAATATCATTCTGCCACGAGTAGCCCTTGCTGGAATTAGGATCTGCCTGTAATTGAGAAATGAGTTGGGAGAGCTCAGGATGTGAAAACCATTCCCCACGAGCCTCTTTAATCCAGTCTGGAATGGGGAGGGATATTGCGAGCAGAGTACTTTCCTCCTCAAATTGGCGTGACAATGCATCTGCTACCCTGTTGTCTTTCCCTTTCTTGTAAATGATCTCATAATCATAACCCAGCATTTTGGCTAACCATTTATTTTGTTGGGGGGAAGATAGGCGTTGCTCTAAAAAATATTTAAGACTGTGATGATCTGTGCGGATTTGGAAACGTCGCCCCAACAAGTAAGGTCGCCAAGTCTCAACTGCATGTAAGATGGCCATCGTTTCCTTCTCATAGGTAGATTGGCCCAAGTTCTTCCCACTTAGTTGTTGGCTGGTGAAGGCCAATGGTCGCCCTTCCTGCATTAAGACTGCTCCAATACCTGTTCCCGAAGCATCAGATTCAATGACAAATGTTTTGGTGAAGTCCGGTAGTGCTAAGACCGGAGTGGAACACATGGCGGTTTTGAGAGCGGTAAATGCCTGTTGTGCTTCTTCGTTCCAGAAGAAGGCATTTTTCTTGAGAAGTTGCGTCAGGGGCTTCGCTATGCGGCCATAGTTGCGGACAAATTTACGATAATAGCCTGTGAGACCCAAAAATCCTCTCAAGCTTTTCAATGTCTTAGGTTGAGGCCATTCTTGCATTGCCTGGATCTTTTTGGATCAACCTTGACACCTTCACGGCCCACAATGTGGCCTAAATACTCAACTTCTTCCATGCCAAACGCACACTTAGACATTTTGACAAATAGTTTATGCTGGCGGAGCAGTTGCAAGAGGATATCTACATGCTGAAGATGTGCCGCCCAAGTGCCACTATAGATGAGGATGTCATCGAAGAAGACCAGGACAAATTTTCTGAGATATGGTCTGAGGAGGTGATTCATAAGGCTCTGAAAAGTAGAGGGGGCATTACAGAGACCAAATGGCATGACCAAGAACTCATAATGGCCTTCATGAGTTCTGAAAGCTGTCTTGGGAATGTCAACTTCCTTCATGCGAATTTGGTGGTAGCCTGAGCGAAGATCCAATTTAGTGAAGAATTGAGCCCCATTGAGTTCGTCCAGCAAATCGTCAACCACTGGGATGGGAAATTTATCTTTGACTGTTAACTTATTGAGGGCCCTGAAGTCTGGACACATCCACCACTCCCCATCTTTCTTGAGGACCATGACGACTGGAGATGAGTAAGGACTAATACTAGGACGAATGACACCTGCTTCCAACAATTCCTTGATGATTTTTTCTATTTCATTCTTTTGGGTGAACGAATGTCTGTATGGCCGCACATTTGGTGGTTGGGCCCCTGGGACCAAAGTGATGCTATGATCATGTTCCCCTCGCGAGGGGGGAAGTTCATGAGGTTTGTCAAAGACCGTCCGATGTTTATTCAAAATCTGTTGCATCTCAGGATGAATTGGCGAAGACATGGTATCTACTACCTGGATGGCATTAAATTGAGCTACTACTCCATGATGGCCCTTTTTTAACAATTTTTCCATACGATGCGAGCTTATGATAGAAGGGGCTCCCGCTTGTAGCCCACGGAGGGTATGTGTGGAGTCGTTCTGCTTAAAACTCATATATAACTCCTGGAAATCCATTGTGATTGGCCCAAGAGTGCGGAGCCATTCCGCACCTAGGACAATGTCGCAACCCCCCATGTGTATTGCAAACATGTGGGTTTTCAATTGATAATCCCCCATTTGAATTTTGACATTTTCACAGCGACCTTCACATTTCATTGTGCCTCCATCTGCAATCTGGACTTGGAAGTTAGAAACTGCTCGGACATAACAATGTGCTGCTTCAGCGATCTTTTGGTGGATGAAATTATGGGTACTTCCACTATCAATCAAAACTATTACTGGCCGATGTTTAAGAAAACCCCTGATTTTGAGAGTTTGAGGTGAAGAAATTCCTGCCAGTGCATGTAGCGAAATCATTGGTTCATCAGATACCATCTCCTGTTGGTTATCTTCTTCGGTCGCCTCTGGTTCCGCAAGTGGTGGATCTTCCTCGGTGGAGCTGTAGTCAGTGGCATCTATTTGAAAAAACTTGTGCTCTTTGCATTTATGACCCGGGGAATATTTTTCATCACAGTAGTAACATAGTCCTTGCTTCCTTCTTTCGGCCATTTCTGCAGGTGACACCTTTTGAATCTTAAGTGTTTGGGTCATATTGGGAGCCTGTGAGGGACGACCTTTAGCAGGAAAGTTGGGGCAGCTGGATTGAGCTGTTAATGCTCGTTCCACCTTACGGGCTATCTGGCAAACCTCGTTCCATGTGGGGGGGTGGTGGAGAAGAACCTGAGCTTTGATGGCTTCTTTAAGACCGCTGATAAAGCATTCCATGTAGAATTCATCTGTGAGACCCTTAGTGCGGAAGGCTAAGGCTTCAAAAGCGGTAATATATTCATCCACTGTACCCGTCTGTCGGAGCTTAGTGAGACGTCCCAAAAAAGAGTCTTCCTGTTCAAAGCGATTTCGAAGAGCTTTGGTAAATTGGCCCCAATTCTGAAATTCTCCATTGCAACGCTGATACCATTCCTTCCATTGCCATCGTTCATTGTCCAAGTACATGGTGCCCACCATAAGCTTCGTCCCCTCATCTATGATATGATTCAATTGAAAATAATGCTCCATTTGTGCTAGCCATGCGAACGTGTGGGAACCGTCAAATTTATGCATATCCAACTTGGGAGGTCTCTGATTGGGTGGTGGACGGGTGTGCCAGACGTGAGGAGAGTGGCTCGATTCCCCCTCATGGTATTCATGACCCTTATACGCCTCCTCGTGGGCTGGCTCCTTGCCCTTGTCCTGTATTAGGCAATCTAATCCTTTAAGATGTTTTTCGATCTGTTCCATCGCAGAGTGAAGGGAGTGCACCTCTTCTTCTATTTTTTCTATCCTTTCAGTGGCCATTGCTTGAGCGCGAGTTTCTACCATACACTCGTCTGACGAAAATTTGGGACCGCTGAATTTTTTTTTACTAAGAATTGAATGGTACCACCTTGCTCAGCTCGTCGTCCTGATTCTGATGGGCTAGGTCACCAATAAGCGCCCTGGAAGATCTCCTTCCTGATCAATACTGCAGTCGCCAAATCCTCAAAATGTCACTACTACCAAAAGTCCTGCGAAAATTATATCCAGATACAGGAACCCTTCCCAACTACTCCGATCTGGTGAATCTGAGAGATCTGAATGGTGGAACAACTGCTGCTGCTGATCTGATGGAGCTGCGGGACTGATGTTTGCTGCTACTGCACTTACTGATCTGGAATAGATGATGAGTGATCCCCCGATAGAAAGGGAACTATGGTCTTGGGGAGTGTCAGGTGCTACAGATCGCAATATACATAAGGGTCTGACAGTAGTACTCGGCCCAATGTTTCAGGGCTCTAACTAAGGAGGATCGACCGTACCCTTAGCCGTACAACCCGACTACCCTATCGTACGGGCGAGTAATCTCTCCGAGTGCTGTTCTCGGTGTACTATAGTGTTGTAGGGAAAAGTATTCGATTCGGATGACCCTATCCCACTCTAAGGGTGATAGTACCTCAGCAACAACTGTAAAGAAAACTACTTAAGGTTTACTTCTTTATGAAAGCAAGAGAGAATGAAGAAATGCACTAACCGTTGCCTTGCGCTTAATGTCGAATCCACACTCTTCTCTTTGCTGCTTGCTCCCAGCTCCTTGCTCTTTTGCTGGCCCAGCTACAATGAGATCCTGCAAAATAACAAAGAAGGAAACTACAAGAAGCATGCAATCATAACTGATTCAAGGATTAGCATAAATCAAATATACAATTATCACAATACATCATTGAAACAAGTGCATATAGAAGAACCTCAATAGCTTTTATTAATGGAAGAAGTAAAGTTCTGAGAAGGTTACAACCATTGAAGGCCCCAATCCAGCAACACCTCCCAGCAGGAAGAATTTCTCCTCTTCACCTCCTTCAAGAAATCACCCAATAGTTCTATAGTGAAACCAACAGCATATCATTACTTTGCACAAAATTCCAGCCTCCTGAGCTCATAGGAGAGAGCTCAATATATAGATGAATTGAGAAAGGATGAGTCAGCTTGCAACTGATGTGTAGTTGCCTTGTGTCGTCTCTCTCTTCAGTTGATCTTCAGTTCTTGAGTCCACTTGGAGAACCTTGCTTCCACTTGGAGAAACAGAGCCTCTGACTCATTGTTGTGGGGAAAAGTATCCGATGCAGATGACACTAACCCTTTCTAAAGGTGACAGACTTTAGCAACAACTGAATGACAAAGTTTTCATGTTCATCTTTATGAAAGCACAGAGAGAATAGAAAGAGGATCAACCAACCTGGTGTCTTGCGCTTAGTCGATCCTTGTCCTTCTCGCTTTGTATCCCGTTCCCAGCTCTTTACTCTCCAAGCTGATCCAGCTACACACAGAATCTGCACAACAAAAGGGAGCAAACTACGAGATACAAGCAATCATAATTGAAGCATGGATTAGGTTGCATCAAATATACATGTAAACACAAAAGCATCTATGTAAAACAAGTATATAGAAGAACATGCAAACTTTATTGATAGAAAGTAACAGGGTTCCAGAGGAAGTTACAACCAATGATGTTGGCCCCAATCCAGCAGCACCTCCTCGGCAGCAAGAACTCTCTTCTTCACCTCTAGTAAAACAATCACCCAATAATCCTGGCAGTATACCAACAGCACCTCCTTGCTTATACAAAATTCCAGCCTCCTTAGACCTCATAGAAGAGCTCTATATATAGGAGAGAAGAAGAGAGGATGAGTCAGCTTGAGGCTGGCATAGAGCTGACTAGTGTCCTCTCCCTCTTCAGTTAATCTTCAGTTCTTGAGTCCACTTGGAGATCCTTGGTTACACATGGTGATCAAGTACCTCTTACTCATCACAAGGCGAATCTGATGAACCAAGTGTCAGTTTGGAAGCTTCCTGGGCAATTGACACCTTGCAGGAGGACTGTGCCACTTGGCCAATCTCGCCCAGCGCAGGTAGCCTTCATTGTTTTTGACTTCCAGCGCAGGTACAGAGTGGGACAATTGCAATACAGCGCAGAAGCTCAGTTAAGCAGCTGACATGATCCAAAATAAGCCTGTTCTGAAGTGTTTTCAGGTGGAGAACTGATGGAAGTGCTGTTGATTGATGACCTTGTTCTTTTAGGGGTAAGAACAACATGTTTAGGGACTGAGGATCCCTGTAATTATCGACATTTTCTGCTCCTTGACGCGAGGCACAAAAATATCTATAACACTCATCACAAGGTGAAATCCCTGATCCAAGTGTCATTTTTGGAAGATTCCAGAGCAATGACTCAGTGTGCCACTTGTCCCATCTCGCTCAGCGCAGGTGGCCTTTGTTCTACCTGCTTTGCAACGCAGGTACACCATGGAGGAGTTGAGTTTCAGCGCAGAAGCCTAGTGGAGCACCTGCTTTGATTTCAGGATTGCTTGTTTTTGAGTGTTTTCAGGTGGAGAACTGATCTGAGAGCTGTTGGTTTGCTGACCTTGTTCCTCTAGGGGTAGGAACATCATGTTTAGGGACTTTGGATCCCTTGGATTATTGACAATTCATGCCTGATGCTGTAAGGCACAAAATTGTCTATAACAGATGCCCCCTAAAGTATGAGGTCGTTTATTGGGTGAAATGCTTTATTAGGAGGATCCGAAGTTCATTCAATCTGCTGAGAAGTGTCCTGTAATAAGATACAATACAATACATTATTTTTCATACTTTTTCATGATCTAGCTGAGGCGGGCATTCCCATGCTCAGCTTTATAAATTCATTTTGGTACATAGAACAGACGATCGTCTGATGGTAGACCGATAATTCTCTGCTGAAATTATCATCCTTTGAGAAGGATGATCATCTGCTGCAATGATGTACACATCAAATGTCTTTATATTCCGAATATATATCGCAGCCCGGATGGATGAAACTAGATCCGGGGTCTTCAATCTCTTCCGATCTTCACTCGATGTACAAGTCAATCCATGTGAGAATTTCTTGAAGTCGAACATGGAAAGACATCGCTTGATTACCGGTTAATGATGTAAACCGTTAACAAGCGCGAGAGGAATCACCGATAAGGATGATGACCCTCAAGGTACAGCAGTACAATTCACATGGTGGGAATAAAGGACTTGGCGTCGACCACCATGCAAAATCCTCTGGTCGAAGGTCATTGATGTATACCTGTCGCCGGAAGTGAGAAACTTTCCATTGAGGCATGCAAGCTTCAAAGTACTGAAGGGGTTGTTCCTAGATCAACTCCTTGGATAATGAGCTGATGTCGACAAGGAGCGATCCGTCAAAGGAGGGCCTTAATGAATCCCACATCATTGACACGGAACGGAGCTAGTGATTGTGATGAGGTGAAAACAAACTGTGATGTATGATTCAGGGTGGCGGTCATGAAATGGATGAAGGACAATGTATGGCAGTGGATGGGACACGGTTGACTCTTTGCAGAACAACATCTCTTGAACATATAACGACACTGATGTGATGGATCGGTAGCATTACCCCAACTGTGGATGGTGTGGCGAGGACCATGGTGATGAGACCGGTGAATGAAACAACCCAACCCGATGTGATACGGAGGACAAAGTGTCATGTTCAAGAGCGACTTGCTACCATTAAAGCTGTGAGGTTCTCCCAATTTTTCCCCCAGTCATTGCTGACCAGTACCTCTTTATTTTTGTCAAGCTTGAGGAGGATAACATATGCTTGTTCTATAACCTGCCCTTTGGGCAAGCCCATCGCTATGTTTTAACGAGCCTAGCGATAGGGAAACTCGTTCTCGTCTAAAGACAAATTTGTCGCTATTTAATGAATTTAACGAGTCTAACGACAAGGATAACTCGGTCCTTTTCATTTTTAGAGAGTCTGAAAAGGTACATAAAGTCAACTCCAGAATTCCTTTTTCGTCATCTAATCCCTTAAGTCCGAAAAAGTATAAAACAATACAGAAGGGATGAGTTTTCGGTACTTTTAACGAGCCAAACAAGACAAGCGCTCGATCTTTTTGTGCAATAATCCCTCAGGTCCAAAAAGATTAAAATCTAGAGGAGGGATAGCTCTTCCGGTCGTTTAACGAGCTGGAAGGCCAAAACTCGGCAAACTTTTCATATTTTACGAGTCAGGAGAAAAGAGCTCAAAGAAGACTCGTCTTTTGAGGAACGAGTGATAAACAGGGATAGCAGCAGATTCCAGGTACAGTTGGAATTTTCCAATCACGGCAGTGTCACAAGGATGGCTAAGTGAAATCACTCTTCGCAGCTGTTCCTCAAAATGGGTAAACAAACATATGGAGATGAACGATTGGCCAAATGAACGATGGAGGTGAGACTGCAAGAACACGACCAAGGGCTTTAATATGGCTGTCAAAGGTTACATTTACCAAGGTTATTTACCGGTTCATTTTTTCTGGGTGAGCTTGAACTCTAGGGGAAGATTGCTCACAACTTATGTTTATTTTTTAACGAGCATGAACTATGTGCTAAAACTGCTCGGATCTTGCGTTTATTTTTTAACGAGCATGAACTGTGTGCTAAAACTACTCGATTATACCAGTCATAATACAAGAAACGCCTCAGGTGAGATAGCTATTTTTTAAGGAGCTTTATCTCACGAAGCTATGCTCCTATTTGGCAAGTTTTAACTTTTGCCCCACATCCTTTCTTTATGCAAGCTGGAAACGGCTAATCCTACGAGTTTAACAGGTTAGACCTACAGGTTTAAAGGGAGGACCTAAAAATTAAAAAAAAAATAAATAGTCGTCCCGTGCTTGCACTCCAAAAGGTTCGCATGCCCCTAGGTATAAATTATAATTTCAAGGCTACCCCTCCTCTGTCCCACCTCTGTTTTTCTGCTTGTCGTCTTGCTATATTTTTAACGATACTTGTCTTCTCGTTATTTTTCGGTGCCGACGGTACTTGTCTTCCCATCAGTTCACTTTTAGGTTTTTGCAAGATCGCAACAGATAAAACATTGGCGTTACGGAGGGAGGTTTGCCTCTTACTTATTATCCGAAAAATGGTTTTATTTGCTGCCGCAAACTAAACTCTCTTTTCGGCGATGTCTATCATTAGGTTGCTAAGGATGGTGACTACTTGTTGCAGCAATTTCATCTCTTTCTTTGGAGGCTGCCCCTACTTATCCTTCAAAACATATGTTTTAATGGGTGAGGCTTGCCTTCAAAGATGGTGGCTACTTGCCGCTACAAATGGATCTCCTCCCTTGGCAGAGCCTACTTTTTTAGACAAAGGTGAATGACATGGCAAACACATAACTTTGACAAAAGAATCTTGTTCTAGAACAACCCTCTCTTCCATGCCGGACGGGGTACGGACTAGTCATATTCTTCCGCGGAAATCAACTTTATACCCAAGGTTTCCTCTGCCCAAGGCAGGCCAGGGTGCATGCCCCCTGGGTCCTAGTTCTTTCTTCCGAATCACTCGCACTCATCGGGAAGTAGAACCGGGGGTGGAGGCATTCCTTGAGTGAATAAACCGTTAAGGGATGGTATTTGACTATTTGCGATGTGTGATCCTGGAAATGAAAGTTGGTCTACGAGCTTGACCATTCTTCCTTCGTGCGGAAAACACATAACTCTGAAGAGTGAGGACACTATCGCCTCCATGCAATATATATAGTCTCGTCCAAGGAGCAAGTTATAAACGAAGGGTCCCTGGACGACCATGACGTTCATATGAACTGTCTTCTTCCTCAATGTAATGGGAACATTGGGGAGGATCCCTAAAGGGCGACTGGTTCCTTTATCAAAACCTGATAGATTTCTCATCTCAGGTAAAAGCGCCGGGGAACCCAGTGCTTTCCAAGCAATAGAGGAAAGGATACTCACAGACGCCCCTTCATCAATGATAGTTCCAGCCATTACCATTCTATAGATTTGGACAATGATTCTGAATGGTATATTGGCTGGTAACCGGGGTCTGCCTAGTTGGTTCCAATCAAAGGACACAACCAGGTTGCTTGGTGGTGGGACCGAATACACGGCCGGATACGACCCTGACGATGTTCCTTCCTGCGATAAAGGAATGGGCGCATTGCCCTGATGCTCATTAGAGTCTGTGTTGATGAAAAGACTATGGACGGTGTCATCCTTATTCTCTTCAGTGAGGGTGTCATTTGAAGATGAATCTTCAATGACGGAGTCATTTGAGGATGAAACCTCTGAAGGAAGAACCGGGTCAACTTCCGTTTCGACCTTTAGACTTTCGTCTGGTCTAGATTCAGCAGGTTCATTCTCAATGACTGACACTTCAGCTGACCACTTGAGCGGGCCCGCTGGATTTTCAACTATCGAGGGACTTGGCGCGAGTTTTTGGTATCCAAGAGGAAGTCGTAACGGTGAAACCGGACGATCTGCCAAAACTCTCTTTGCCTCATCTAAGAATGGACAACGGTGGATGGCGTGATCACCTTCACACAGCATGCAGGGTGATCTTGGTCTCCCTTTTCGTCCTTCACTCTCGCTAGTTGACGGACTGCAATCAACATGACTACCAGAGGTTGATGCTACCAGATTGTGCAACCTGGGGGACCAGTCCCTTAGTATTCGGGGAATACAAGGACAATCACGGTGGAAGTGGGTCCCTTTGCAAATGACACATGGCGATTTAGGCCCGGTCGGTGCAGTGTGTGGATTTTTGTCAGATGTCTTTTGCTTGCCCCCAGTCGCCTTCGCCTTAGGCTCCTTCTGCTTCTTTTCTTTCTTCTTCTTCTCCTTCTTCTCCATGGGAGGCTGACTTCTTCCGGCTCTACCTTGTGAAGATGAAGGATCAGAGGAAGAATTGTAAGAAGTGGAAGGCTGGTGGGCAGCTCTAGACTGGTCTGACTGTTGATTCGACTGCTCAGGATTTGTGGTGGTCTGAACTACATTAGTTGAAAAGAGCCATACAGGTAGGCCAATTGTCAATCCTGGAAGTGACAATGTGGCCATATGGGGCGCACCAACATCTCCCCAAGAGGAGAAGGGACTGGGACTTCCACCAAGGTGACTTCCTTGGTTGGTGGGCTCCATACTTTTCAACTGAAAGATCAACGCGGGAATAACAGGTGATTATGTTCCGTTTAAAATAAATTTTATTAACGACGCTTTAGACACAACTTTGCTTTTTCATGTTTTAAGAGTCGAGAAAAAGCTAAAGATGACTCTAGTCTCCTTCGATGTTTTAACGAGCCCAAAGTGACAAATGCTCGGATGGACTTTTTCAGTTATAGAGTTTGAAAAAGGCCAAAAGAAACTACTCTGGAGTTCTAGGCAGAGGGTGTGCCAAACTTTTCGCGAAACCACAGAATACGTTTTACGGTACGGGTGGTCGATCTTCGTGAATGCTGTGTTCACTGCATCGCGATCAGTAGGGCGGCCGACACGGCTTCCTATGGACAAAGGCTTTGTTCCTATAGGGGTCTCCCAATATATACGCGACGGTACGTGGGAGCACAAGTCCGTATTAGTGCCACCGACTCTCAGGAGGAATCACCCACCTTCGTAGAGATCGACAGTCACTACGTTTAACGACGCCGGAACACGTCTCTACCTAGACCTCTATGTGTTTGCGTTATGTTACAAAGCGTTGTTATGTAAATTGGATTTATTTTAATGTTGATCTTGCTTAGTAGTTTGCCTTTAAGGATCACCACGAGATGTATGTAACAAATTCCTGAATGCAGTCTAAGATGAGAAGCAAACTTTTCAATCTTTCAACTTTGAAAATCCTAACTACTGAGGAGAAGAAAGGCAAATATTTTCACACAGATCATAGAGCACACACTAATGCAAAATTTCCTAAATCAGCATGCAAACAGTCAAATGCAAAATGCACAATGCATGTATTTTCTTTTCCCTTTCTTAATGTTGATGTATTACAAAAAGAAAGTTGTTATATAACTTTGATTTCGATTTCAAGCGAAAGTAAACAAGCTTGTCCAAAATCAAAAGACACCTTAAGATTTACTTGTTTAATCACTGGAAATACATGAAATCAAACCATAAAGACGAAAGTAAAAAGACTAATCAGCTATGGACAACAAACAAGCTAACTCTTTAGACCAGCAAAATGCCTAACACAGGTTCAGATCTAAGAGGCCAAAGCAAGACTAGTTCACTTTCGTTATGGGAAATTGTAAATGATGTAAGAAATACAAAAGAACAAGTACAATTTCGTTATATAACAGAGGCGGAATGATGGCAAGTAAGGTTGGTTTCAGAACAGGTACAAGACTGGTAACTGGCTGCAAAATCTATAGTGAAAACAGGCAAGAAAAAGGGAGGAAACCCCAAATGCACAAGCAAAATTGGGCCAACGCAGGTGCTGCACAGCCAGTCTGGCTCTCAGCGCAGGTAGCCCCTTCGGGACCTGCGTTGCAAAGCAGGTAGCCTGTGTACTACCTGCTTTGGAAAACGAAAGTTGCGTTTTCACAGTTTCCGGGTCACAATTTTCTCAAAAATTCACAGTTTTTGCTCAAATCAGAAGCTATCAGTCAAGCACACACTAAGGGATGACAAGGAAGATGAAAAGCTATCACTAAGAGCTTACAAGGATCCTTGTAGATCAGCTCTTCAAATCATGAACATGCTCAGGAATGAGCTAGAGTAGCTGCCCTCTACTTCGCTTTTGATATAGTCAAAAGCTTTTCGATTTGGTACTCTTTTGTTCAGGAAATGAATAGCAAAATACTACAAACAATCAAACAGATACGATCCCCAGCGGAGTCGCCAATTTTTTGTAGGGAAAAGTATCCGATTCGGATGACCCTATCCCACTCTAAGGGTGATAGTACCTCAGCAACAACTGTAAAGAAAACTACTTAAGGTTTACTTCTTTATGAAAGCAAGAGAGAATGAAGAAATGCACTAACCGTTGCCTTGCGCTTAATGTCGAATCCACACTCTTCTCTTTGCTGCTTGCTCCCAGCTCCTTGCTCTTTTGCTGGCCCAACTACAATGAGATCCTGCAAAATAACAAAGAAGGAAACTACAAGAAGCATGCAATCATAACTGATTCAAGGATTAGCATAAATCAAATATACAATTATCACAATACATCATTGAAACAAGTGCATATAGAAGAACCTCAATAGCTTTTATTAATGGAAGAAGTAAAGTTCTGAGAAGGTTACAACCATTGAAGGCCCCAATCCAGCAACACCTCCCAGCAGGAAGAATTTCTTCTCTTCACCTCCTTCAAGAAATCACCCAATAGTTCTATAGTGAAACCAACAGCATATCATTACTTTGCACAAAATTCCAGCCTCCTGAGCTCATAGGAGAGAGCTCAATATATAAATGAATTGAGAAAGGATGAGTCAGCTTGCAACTGATGTGTAGCTGCCTTGTGTCCTCTCTCTCTTCAGTTGATCTTCAGTTCTTGAGTCCACTTGGAGAACCTTGCTTCCACTTGGAGAAACAGAGCCTCTGACTCATCACAAGGCGAAATCCCTGATCCAAGTGTCATTTTTGGAAGATTCCAGAGCAATGACTTAGTGTGCCACTTGTCCCATCTCGCTCAGCGCAGGTGGCCTTGTTCTACCTGCTTTGCAACGCAGGTACACCCATGGAGGAGTTGAGTTTCAGCGCAGAAGCCTAGTGGAGCACCTGCTTTGATTTCAGGATTGCTTGTTTTTGAGTGTTTTCAGGTGGAGAACTGATCTGAGAGCTGTTGGTTTGCTGACCTTGTTCCTCTAGGGGTAGGAACATCATGTTTAGGGACTTTGGATCCCTTGGATTATTGACAATTCATGCCTGATGCTGTAAGGCACAAAATTTTCTATAACATGTAGCCACAAGACGGCCGAAGGTTTATCTATGGCGAGGTTTCAAGGGAGCTAGGGGGCTTCCTATATACCCAGAGGGTACGTGGAAGACAGTCCGTGCGCGGTTCTGTCTAATGCGCTACTACTCGAAGGGGTACCCGCAGGGTTTACAAGGGAGTCCAAAAGACGTGACCACCTCTTGTATTTCCTGCGTGCATGCCTCCCCAAATCCGCAGGTTTATGCGCTTAACGACAGATCCCGTGGTTTAAAGACGCCGGAACACGTCTCTAGCCTAAAAATTTTTTGCTAAAATTTGGAGATCCCACCGAGCCCTGGAAAGTGCTCTGATACCACTTGTTATGCTCTTAACCTGCAAAGCGATACCCAAACATAGAATTTGCGAAGAAAAGATACCGAGAACACAAAATATGCGAAGAAAATATACCCAGGGCACAGAATAGCAATGATTTTATTATCCAGAGAGAAATGTTCACAGGCCTCTTCGAGGGGGCAACCTCCAATAGAGCAGAGCTCGATTACAAAACAAGACACAATACTCCTCGCAGGGAGTCTCTATCCTTTATATATGATTCATACATGCAATACCACGAGCCAATATCGTGGATTTTATTAATACCATCTATCTAATACTACCGCCCATTTACCATCTAACTAATACTACCGCCCATTTGCAACTAACTGTGGTCCCGTCATTAATTGCGGGTTAACCACTTACAATTATTAATAAGGGCTTTATTGACTCTTGACCATGACGTGATCCCATGACATAAATAAGGGGGTTAGGGTGGGACCCTAACAAATGCCTCTCCTTTGTCAGCTTGATATTCTAGTTTTGTGATCATTGACATCTCCTTGCGCCTGATTAACCAGTACCAAGTGTAGTTCTTAAAGTACTTGTTTTCTGTTTCTTAGGAATTTCTGTAACCACATGAGGGATGCTATTTGGAACCTGCCTTGATTGTGAAGGAGCAAAACCAGAAACTTGAATTGGCTCTGGCGACAGTGTCATGAAGACAGCAAGCAATCAACCAACTTTGATATATGAGGATACAAAATATCAGTGTTTATGCTGCGAAGAAGTCAACAACATCTCTTAAAATTGAAAAGCATGTGAGGTTCGCGTAACGACATTCTTTCTAGAAATGAGAGCACTTACTAATCCATAGAAGCAGTGATGCATATTTGGATTGAAACCAGGGTGGTTTCTTTGGAGAAGAATATAGGGCATGACTTTGTGTATAGACCTGTAACAGAGAAGGAAGACGGGAATTAAGACAATGCGTAAAATAATGCAAAAATATGCGTGAGATTCAGAATTTTGAGAATCTCTGCTGAACAATGTGAGTTGTAACTCAAATATACCCCATAGTCATTGTGCAAAACCATATGCAGAATAAGGAAAAGAATTGAACCCAGAAAGCAGTTATTTCTATTCTTTGGCAAAGATGATGTAGAGGCAAAAGCAGTAGATGCATAGTCTAGTAGCCAAGTACTTGTTGTAGATTCCTGTGCTCCTCGTTCAAGATGTTATTGTTTTCTTGGTTTCTTTTTTCTTTGTGCTTCAACTTTTACGATGTCCATAATCAGAAGAGTCATGAGAACGAGTGCTAAGAGAAACAATGCTACCAGTTGAGTAAGTTGGCTTATGCTAATGGATTCCATATTATGTGAAGCAAAGAGATGTATGTCAAGATGTAGGTGCAGAAGGTGGTTTTGTTTTGTAGGCGAGAAATTAAGCATTACTTGTGTCAATTTATAAAAGAGTTAAATGTGTTTGCAAGCTGATTTTAAGTGTGAATGGAACTGAGTTTTTGAGAATATTTTAATGTACAACCAAATAAGGAAAGCCGTGCAAGATCGGAAGCCTTGAATGCGGGTTAAATTTCTGACACGTGTAGAAGTAAGTACGTATACGGACTGATTGGAAATGGAACTGAAATACTTGAAGACCAGATTAGAGAGGATATAATCCAATATGAAGAGCATTTATTGGAGCAAACGGGTATTTAATGATCGCCGTAGAACAAGAAACGTATCATTGCAATGTTGCAAGATGGAAGGTGCGGAATTTGATATGAAATCGGTGCAGTTAAGTGAGCAATCGGTGCAATTAAGTGATCTATCTGACTGCGGAGACAGGTGGCATATGAAATGATGTATCTGACGGTAAAAGTAAATCGGAAATGAAGTGGTGTATTTGACAGTGGGGGCAAATTGGAAATAAAATCTTGGTGTTAGATTGCAAGTGAGGTTTTGGCAGTTGAGTGTGACAGGGACCAGTGCATACCAGCTCCTCTGATGTCGAGTCTTCATGATGATATTTCGTTAATATTTAAAGTAGCAGATTCATCATATTAAAGGATTTTGAAGAAATAGAGTGTAATGACAAAGCAAATTACAGAATACAGGCTTTTCCGTGAAGAGAATACTTGTTCAAAGTATGGCTTTGACACCTGACTTAGGATGACCTGCTATAGTATGCGTTGTTAACAATTCATCAAAATGCAAAACATAATCTCATGCTTCTTATAACAGTGATCCATGCACTAGAGCGTTCCCAGATATCCTTTCAAGATGCGGAAAAGCGACTTCGTTCGGGGATTGGGGTGGGTTGGTAAATAGTCATTTTGACTTTCCATCCATGGATGCATAGTATACACCTACTTGTTGTAAGTTCTCAAACAGGTACCATCAAATTTGAACATGCCCATGTCCTCGAAGAAGTTGCCTAATGCAACAAGAATGCACATACTACTTGCTTGGATAGCCAAGAGAATAACAATGCATGTCGAGTCTTCATGATGATATTTCGTTAATATTTAAAGTAGCAGATTCATCATATTAAAGGATTTTGAAGAAATATAGTTCCGTGAAGAGAATACTTGTTCAAAGTATGGCTTTGGCACGTGACTTAGGATGACCTGCTATAGTACGCATTGTTAACATGTCATATCTAGAAATAGAGGAATTTAGATTCAAGAATTCATCAAAATGCAAAACATAATCTCATGCTTCTTATCTTCATAAGTTGTACAAAAACAAGGATCTAGGGTAAAACTAATAAGGAGATTGAAAGTCTCTTTAAATGTATGATTGTGTTATTAACGATGCACCTTGCTTGATTCCATGAGGCATAGTTTAGATGTTTCTTCAATGACTGGTTGTTTCAATGACTGAATAATCCATGCCATGTAATCTTTGTGATAGTCCACGTCTTTCAATAGGATAGTTATTGCTGATCTTGCTGCTATGTGAAAGAATCTTGCTAAGTGAAAGAATCTAGGGCTCTCTCTGATGTTGCTATCTATGTGAAAGTGAAAAAATATATGGCTTGATCTCTGATTCATGATGATCTAAAATATTGATGACGTAACAGGCAAAATAGGATGATGATCTCCCTTTTCTAACCTACTCATCTGTACATGCGGTAATGAATATATGTTTGCATGCCATAAATATAAACTCTTTAACTAAGACTTCAAACATGAACTTTATAAGGGCCCAATGAAAAAAACAATAAGAACCATGTCCAAGCCCTCCTCAGGTGTTTTGAGGGGCAATATTGGTTTCCCCTTTTCAAAAAATAGCTTCGGTGACTTTACTGGGTCAAATTTCGTGGGTGCCCACCACTTGAACATCGTAAAAAGAAAATAAATTAGGTAGTAATGGTAAAGAACCATTATGTAAGTCGCGACACCCCCAACATATTGTAGACACAAGATATATAGTCATACCTTGGAAAATCTGAATCCGACACCAGCTCATCACGTCAAACTTGCAGAAGAAACCCTTATCAGTAAACTTACAGGGCTGCTGAGGATACTCATCATTTGTCCCTTGTTTCTCATGGCAATTACTGCAACTTGACGTATGGAACATCTGCAATAGGTCCCACTGGAAAATGACGGTGAACTAGACCATCATGTACAAATTATGGAACACACTCCAGGGAAGCTTCATGAGTTGAATTAACTGTAACTATGTCTACTATAGAGTCTACTATCGTTTGAAGACGCGGCCTTTAATCAAGAAACATGTGCTATAAAATACCATATTATTCCAGTTTAGTTAAATAATGGAATGTATGTTTCATCATTAATAAGAAGCAATATAGACTTAGAAATCACTGCCTAAAGAATACTCAGAAATGTCAATCCACCATGATAGAAAAAATTGAAGCTTCAACTTAAGCTGATCCTTATCAATATCCACTCTATTTTTCATGATAGTAGGTTCAATTGTGTTGTTAGACATATGGAATAGTTGTCCCTGCCTTGTATTTTGAATTGGTGTAATTTTACGAACATAAGTACCATGATATTATAGTGGGCATCTTGATTGAATTTTTTGTCTTTTATTAGCTACAAAAACAATAGACCTCACACCCTGCCAAGCATATGAAAGGCCTTTAATCAAGAAACATGTGCTGTAAAATACCATATTATTCCAGTTTAGTTAAATAATGAAATGTATGTTTCATTATTAACAAGAAGCAATATAGACTTAGAAATCACTGCCTAAAGAATACTCAGAAATGTCAATCCACCATGATAGGAAAAATTGAAGCTGCAACTTAAGCTAATCCTTATCAATATCCACTCTATTTTTCATGATAGTAGGTTCAATTGTGTTGTTAGACATATGGAATAGTTGTCCCTGCCTTGTATTTTGAATTGGTGTAATTTTACGAACATAAGTACCATGATATTATAGTGGGCAACTTGATTGAATTTTTTGTCTTTTATTAGCTACAAAAACAATAGACCTCACACCCTCCCAAGCATATGAAATATTCATGATATAGGGTGAAGATAGAATAAAATAACACCCCAAAAAATTCTAGAAATCATCCCCAATTTATTGTTATCACTAGTCAAAATCCATCATAAGGTCAAGAAATCATTGTTACCATGAGAATTGGGAACAATGTTGAACATATATGTTGCATCCTAAGAGGAAAACACAACATACCATGTTTTTAAGAACCATGTCCAGGCCCTCCTCAGGTGTTTTGAGGGGCAATATTGGTTTTCCCTTTTCAAAAAATAGCTTCAGTGACTTTACTGGGCCAAATTTCGTGGGTGCCCACCACCTGAACATCGTAAAAAGAAAATAAATTAGGCAGTAATGGTAAAGAACCATTATGTAAGTGCCGACACCCCCAACATATTGTAGACATAAGATATATAGTCATACCTTAGAAAATCTGAATCCGACACCAGCTCATCAGGTTGAACTTCTTACTCATATTCAATCCTCTTGAAGAGAGTTAACTAGTAAGGGTGTCTTCAATTTTCACACCAAAAAGCAACTAAAACCAATATTTCAAAATTAGCAGGAGAAAAAACATAAAGGAAAGGAGGTTGAACGTCAAACTTGCAGAAGAAACCCTTATCAGTAAACTTACAGGGCTGCTGAGGATACTCATCATCTGTCCCTTGTTTCTCATGGCAATTACTGCAACTTGACGTATGGAACATCTGCAATAGGTCCCACTGGAAAATGACGGTGAACTAGACCATCATGTACAAATTATGGAAGACACTCCAGGGAGGGTTCATGAGTTGAATTAACTGTAACTATGTCTACTATAAAGTCTACTATCGTTTGAAGACGTGGCCTTCAATCAAGAAACATGTGCTGTAAAATACCATATTATTCCAGTTTAGTTAAATAATGAAATGTATGTTTCATCATTAACAAGAAGCAATATAGACTTAGAAATCACTGCCTAAAGAATACTCAGAAATGTCGATCCACCATGATAGAAAATCTGAATCCGACACCAGCTCATCAGGTTGAACTTCTTACTCATATTCAATCCTCTTGAAGAGAGTTAACTAGTAAGGGCGTCTTCAATTTTCACACCAAAAAGCAACTAAAACCAATATTTCAAAATTAGCAGGAGTAAAAACATAAAGGAAAGGAGGTTGAATGTTCACTTGCAGAAGAAACCCTTATCAGTAAACTTACAGGGCTGCTGAGGATACTCATCATCTCTCCCTTGTTTCTCATGGCAATTATTGCAACTTGACGTATGGAACATCTGCAATAGGTCCCACTGGAAAATGACGGTGAACTAGACCATCATGTACAAATTATGGAAGACACTCCAGGGAAGGTTCATGAGTTGAATTAACTGTAACTATGTCTACTATAAAGTCTACTATCGTTTGAAGACGTGGCCTTTAATCAAGAAACATGTGTTGTAAAATACCATATTATTCCAGTTTAGTTAAATAATGAAATGTATGTTTCATCATTAACAAGAAGCAATATAGACTTAGAAATCATTGCCTAAAGAATACTCAGAAATGTCAATCCACCATGATAGAAAAAATTGAAGCTTCAACTTAAGCTGATCCTTATCAATATCCACTCTATTTTTCATGATAGTAGGTTCAATTGTGTTGTTAGACATATGGAATAGTTGTCCCTGCCTTGTATTTTGAATTGGTGTAATTTTACGAACGTAAGTACCATGCTATTATAGTGGGCATCTTGATTGAATTTTTTGTCTTTTATTAGCTACAAAAATAATATACCTCACACCCTGCCAAGCATATGAAATATTCATGATATAGGGTGAAGATAGAATAAAATATTCAAACTTTCACCTATCACAAGATGTATTAAAAAAAGTGAAGCTACGTTTCACACAAAAACAAAAAACCCTTTGCTGATCACTGATCCATGATCAATGCATTGACATCTAATCAGTCCAGGCAGCAAGGAGATGAGTTCTGTTCCTTGAAGATGTGGTAGAAAGAAATCGAATTGAATCATTCTTTATAGCTTGGATTTGCAAGAGCATAGCCAGGGCACAGTTTTGTGTAAGATTCAAATTCACATGTTATTTAAGAAATTGAAAATTTCCAGTTCCTTACTGAAATTATTCACTCAATTGTCAATTAAGAGGAAAGTGTTAAAAAGCACATAATACGCCAGATTCCTTGTCACTTCATAAATTTGCTCACCTTACAGCATATTTTACCTACTTTTAGCTAATAAGGCATAAAATTATGGTTTAAAGACTAGCAAATGCCGTAAAACATTATGTTCTTCACTTCAAAGAAAAACAACAATCAGCTCTTCACTGTAAAGAACAAGAAGACAAACGCAGGGAGTCTGCCACAAAAAGCAAGAAAAATGATGCAGGATACTTTAGAGGCAAACATCATAGAGTCAATTAGTATCAATTAAAGAGCGAGCACGAGCAATGATGAATGAATAGAATTGGAAGCTTATGACCCCAACCTTGTGGAAAATAATATCACAGTGACTTGCGAAGACATATAAAAGTCATGTTACATAATAGAAATTATGCAGACATAGGAAAAAGGTAAAGAACCGAGTACAGTAGTCTAGACTGAAAACACAAATGGTAAGTTAAGGGTTTGAAACATATGAATATGTTGATCATAGCTTCACTTTTTTTAACACATCTTGTGATAGGTGGAAGTTTGATGCTCTGTTTTTATTGAGTCACAATCCTTACATCACCCAATAAGAAACTACATCCAAGCACCAATCTTAATGGTACCACAGTGGTTAGTCACGGAAATGAGACAACTCATCATTCCTGATGTGATAAACATGGAGAACAGAATCCACAGAGGAAACTAAAAGAGATGAATTTGTTTGAGATTGAAATGCAGTATGAAAGCATCAAGCATAGGCATGGTATTGCCAAGTATTTCGGGAAAATATATCAAAGTCATCTCTGAAATTGTGAACCAAGTTTCCCTAGGTCCATCTATCCAATTAGCCTTGAAAAAATATTTCATAGAAGACAACAAAAATATTTTTTAATAGAAGCCTAAACCTCGTTGTACAGGAGGCTCCAAGAATAGTCATGCATTTTCAAAAATATTTTTTTTTTTTGCTCAAGTTGACCAATATTACGGCCCCCTACAAATGTGTATATATATGGTAGTCGTTAAGCATCAAAGGGCAAGAATTTGTGGCATCTTTTGTTCAAGAATATCATTGGAATTTGTCTAAGGCCGAGAATATCTATAGAAGAAGGTTGAGCTGCTAAGATTTTTGGAGCTAATCATTTCATTTTTCTATTGTACTTTACGTTGAAATAAATCAAGTTTCTTAAGCCTATTCTGAGGCCATTCTTGAGCATAAACTAAGCTCATGTCTGAGGTTATTTTTTGAACCTTTGTTTGATGTATTCTTAAGGTAAAATCAAGGCTGATTTGACAAAAAGCCTCCCAACATACCTGAAAGACAATATTCTATTAGGCTGAAATAAGCCAACTAAATTCCGGTAAAAAATCCATATTTGGAAAAGTATATGAGTGGAAATAAAATGCACATTGCATACCATTGTGAGAACAGTTGAATTTTTCAACCAGTTTGGATTTCCAATGAATGAACCTGCAAAGAAAAATCCACAGATTCCTTCACTTCCCAAGTAAGGGCGACGGAAGAGGGTCGTTAAGTCGTATCCGTTGACAGAGGCAAATAAAATTGAAGAGTAAAAATGGAAAAGACTTGCAGTTTGCCCTGAAAAATTGATACTGCCAAAATAATGATTCTCAGAAGTGCCAAAGAGTCTAGATTCTTAAAGAGACTACAAAGTTGGATGCATATAAAATTGTGAGAAAAAAATGGAAAAGATTTGCTGTTTACCCTGAAAGCATGATACTTATATGCCCAAAAAAGGGTTCTCAGAATTGCCCTAAAGTCAAGACACTTAAAGAGTCTTGACAGTGTGTGCAAATAAAATTACAGAAAAACATAACAAGGAAACTCATGAAATTTGCAGGAAACAAATGACACATAACAAATGATGCAAAGGGCACTAAAACTTGCAAAACAAGATCCTACAAACAAAACACAATTGAAGGATTTTCTTTTATGATTGGACAACAACAGCAAACAAGGTATCAAGACAACAAAACAACTAACATTTCCTGGACAGAGATACAGATTGCAAAATTGCTATACCAAATACAATGGAGAAATACTCGCAACATGCCCAAACAATAATGAGAAGTTCATAATTTCTACACCCCAATTTGAACAATAAAACTTAGACAGAACTATAGAAAGCTAACACGCTTTGAGTAAACATGTTCCTACCTGAGACATCAAATGTCCCACCACCAAGATCAAACACAAGTATTGTTTCATTATTATTCTTCTCGAACCCATAGGCCAGTGAAGCAACAATGGGTTCATTGATAATTCTCAGGACTTCCAACCCAGCAATCCGGCCTGCATCCTTTGTGGCCGTTCTCTGAGAATCGTTGAAATATGCAGGAACAGTTATCACAACCTTGTTGACCTTATCACTTAAAAACTTGGTGGCATCATCAACGAGCTTTCTCAAAACCTATATCACAAAAATCCCAACTGCAACTTATTAAACACAAATGCCTATAAAAGCAAAACTTAAATTACATTTTCAAACCAAACCAAATCAGTAATAGCCAAGTGTATCCTAAGACACAACTGCTTGGCAATACAAAACTTAAATTACACCATTAAATTTTTTTTTAGAACCAAACAAATTCAGACGCGTAAATCAACAATTTCTAACCAAGTGTGTCATTCACGGCCCAACGCCCTCACAAAATCAAACTATGCATAACAGGGGCCTGGAACATAATAAGGGAAACATGACCGCATGCACAGCTGTGCACCCATAATTTTACACCAAATGTTTCCTTGTGCCAAGCTATTCTAAACAAAGAAAACCAGTGCTTCATTACATCTGTATAAGCTTTACTCAAATCAAACAGCATATCTACATTATTTTGATTTAAACTTGTAAAATTTAAAACTTGATTTTGTTCATATACTAGCACAGATATGACAGATGAACACAACAGAAAAAGGATTGAATCGCACCAATATCATTAGTATTGTAGGAACATTGGTTTATTTTAAAGTGTCCTGTAAATCCGTCAAAATTCACGTGATCAATCAAAGCAACATGACTCATGTCTAGGCGAGACTTTTAATATCAACTATATTTTAACCATTTACTTATTCTACAATCTCTATTGTGAATCTAACAGAGCTCAACTCACCAACCAAAGAACACTTGCCTTCACTCAAAATTTTATGGGTTTAACCACAATAGCCCTGTTTGAATGAAATTCTTCACAATTGTTTTTGCAAATCAGCAAATTTTATTCTTAAAAGCCTCCCAACATACCTGAAAGACAATATTATATTAGGCTGAAATAAGCCAACTAAATTCCCATAAAAAATCTATATTTGGAAAAGTATATGAGTGGAAATAAAATGCACATTGCATAACAACTGAGAAATGACAATGCAACATGAAATTTCAAATTTAAATAAAAATAAGAAAATAAATCGATTTCAATAAAAATAAAAATGAAAGTCGAAACTTTTATCCACCTTGTGGCCCTACATGACGGCCATGTGCCTAACACCTCTCTCCATAGCATAACACATGCAAGCTCTACAGCAAGCCACCTAAGGTTGCATCAGGTTAACAGCTGTGATCAGGCAGATTGAAACCTGAAACCCGAGCAAGAAGATTGAAACTAGTGTAACATCTGTAATCAGGCTAACATCTGTGATTAGGCATATTGAAACCTGAAACCCGAGCAGGAAGACCCTACAATGTAATGTAACGCCACCTAATAAATCTACCACAAAGCTCTTGCGGAATGTTGCTGCCTGTTAGTGTCGGTCTTGAAAGCCCTCCATCAGCGATCAAAGCTCTTTGCATTTGCATTCGTAGGTGTCTCATCAGTGTCAAATTTTGCATCCCGTTAGGCATGCCATAACCCTGATGGAGGAGCTGGTCTATTTATACCCCTCTTGGCTTTGCTGGATCAGGTCATATCAGTCATTAAGCTTTTTCAAGATTGTCTTGTTTTGTCTTGAGGTCAAAGTCCTAGGTTTAGGGTTTTGGTCATTTATCTCTGCAAGGTCATGTCTTTGAAAATCCATGAGTACTCAGCAAGCCAGAGGGAGGTTGCAAACGTGTTTCTTTGATATTTTTATCTTGTACAGTGAATTTTCACCTTGGATTTAAAAACTTTGTTTTTAAAGCCAAGGTCATTTTCCGAGTTTTTGTAAATAAGTGATGAAATTTCAAAAGTCTTCAGCGGACAAAGTGCAACCTTGGTCCCCTTGCCAAGGTCCCTCAGATGATCTACCTGCAAAAAGAATCAAGTCAAAGCACTCAATGAATCAAATTCAGGATAAAGGAAACCAAAAGTCAGTGTTATAAAAGTGTCAAAGATAAACTTTAGAAAGTGGGTTTATGAATGAATTTTTTTTTAAATGAAACTTATAAAAGCCCAAATTCCCTCCTTTCACTCTCATTGTGCCTCCTAACGCTTGCAAGAGAGGTTTTAGAGAGTGATTGAGAGAAAGGAGCAAAGACAGAGCGATTTCGGGCAGAAGAGAGGGGCGCGACCCGTCGAGCCAGGTGCGCGACCTGTTGGGTGCGCGCGACCCGTCAGAGGGTCTCCCACAGTTCAGAAAAACAACGGGCGCGACCCGTCAGAGGGGCGCGACCCGTTGGGCGTGGTGCGCGACCCGTTGGACTGTTTTGCTGCAAACTCCAAACAAATTCCCTCAAACGCCCTCCAAGCTATCAAATTGTTTGAGGTAGGTGCTCTAAACATGGAATGGTTGCTGGTTATGAATGGTGGATGTCATGAACATGTTAAAATGATCAAAATTTTGCAAGTGAAACTCCTTTATATGGCTGCAATGTTAATGAGAAAACTGTGCTAGGGTTTGTGTTGTTTCAAGCTATTTTTCCCTTTGGTTTGTTTCCCTCCTTTCCCTTTCACTCACACTTATATGTTCATCTCTTTTCCCATATTATTTTACAAATGAAATGCAAATCTTTCCCCATCCCTAATCACTAAAATGAAAACCCTATCCCTCTCCCAAAGCATCAAAAAACAAAATTCAAAACCCTAGTTCTCCTCCACCATATGCATGTGTAAATAACAAAAAATGTTGGTAAATATGTCAGCATGTTTTGTGCATGGTTTCCCTATTTCCCCTATTAATACATGCTTTCATATATGTTTTTTCCCATATGCAATGATCTTTGCAAATGATTTCCCAATTATAAATATGTATTCCTATATGCATAATGATTTGCAACATTTCCCTTAAAAATTCCCTGTTATATTTATATATTCCCATTCCTTGTTAAAAGATCCCTCCCCTAACATTTCCCTCATGTCTTTTTCCCTCAGTTTGTCCACTTTGCTCCTAAACCATGTCAGAAACCGAAACTTATGAGCAAAGTGATGACCATTCATCATCTACAGAGGTTGAGGTACAGAGGAGGCCTCGTAGGGGTGGTAAGGGTGGACATCATAAGCGAGAGGAGCCCACCTCTTTGGCAGAATTACAGGCTTGTCCTATGGCAGTCACTTGTTTTCAGTACATGTCTTGTTATCAGTTTTGTGAGAGGATCTCCCGGATTCAACATCACAGAGAGTTGGCCCGCCTCTTTGTTTTACATTTGCATGATGGACATGTCAATCTAGCAGGGGTAGATTTTACATTGACACCTGAGGTGATCTCACATGCTACGGGGATACCGAATGTTGGTGAGGTGTGGCCTAAGCGCAAGTTGCTAGATACTGTTCACTTTGAGCCTTATGTCCGGCCACCATTCTTGAGACATTTAGCGGGTGTTTTTCCATTCAGATTTCTCCGGAGCGAGTATGCTCCCATCATGAGGCTTATTATGCACTATTTTACCTGTGAGGGCAGATTTTCACAGGTGTACTCATATCACATTCGCCTCTTGATGCACTTCACCCGAGTGAGGATGATGAACATCTCGGTTTTCTTCTTTCAAAACATTCAGAAGATGGTGCCCATGTTACAGAGGAAGACCCCAGCCCAGCAGTACAGGAGCTTATGTCATTATGGTTTGATTCAGCTCATAGTCTTGCATCAGTTGACACAGCAGGGTATCTCATGGGAGGAGTTTATCTCTCGTGAGTTTTTCATAGTGCCACCCCAGCCACATCATGAGGTCATTCATGAGGAGGGAGGACCATCTCAGCAGCCTGATATTCCGGTCACCCGACATGTCAGCTCCACACCTCTGGTCACCTATCAGAAAGGCCCAAGGGCCTTATTTGCAGCAGCCAGGCGAGTACTATCTCCACAGCAGGTGGAAGGGGTCTCGCCTTCATCATCAGCTCAACGAGTGTTATCTCCACATCAGGTGGAAGGGGCCTCGCTCTCTTCATTAGCACAGGTAGCACAAAGGGGAAAATAGCTTATGATTCATGAGGGTCCATCAGGAGTCCCAGACACCGAGGTCATTGATCTTGAGGCCAGTTCTCCTAGCCGAGAGGCAAAGGAGATCATTCAGCATCTGAGAGCTGAAAATGATGCTTTGCAAAGGAGACTTGAGGGTGCCCAATGGACTCACTTACCTGGAGCAGCGGAACAAACAGCTGGAGGAGGAGAAAGCACTTGATGAGCTATGGAGGATTCGTAGTGACCGAGTCTTGAACCGAAGAAGACCCGGTGATCCATTGCCTGCAGACCGAGAGTCAATGCTCATCCAAGTGAATGCATACTTAGAGAGGCTGTTGGCTAAGGCCAACCAAGAGAAAAAGCTGCTGAGGAATATGAAAAATCATCATTGGGCAAGGATGCATGTATGCAAAGCCAAAATGAAAATGTTTCAAAGGAGGTTGACTGAGGCTCAAAAACGGAGAAATAAGCCAAATCCCCTCTGTATCTTGGCTGAGGCTTCACTCAAGGATCATGGCACTCATTAGCCTAGCCACAGCTCAAATCCCAAAAAAATTCTGAAAGTTTTGGGTAATTTTGGCAATTTTTGGAAATTTACAGGTTTTGGCTCCTCAATGGGTCTCACCCCCGGTGAGACCCTTTGTCATGGCAGCTCCTTTTTGCAAAAACTCAGAATTTCTAGATTTTTCATGCAAAGTTACATATTCCTATGGATTGACTTGAGTTTTTATGGAGTTTTGGGCCTCCAAAAGGTCAAAATACATGCAAAATTTGACTTTCTGCCCCTTTTTTGAGTTGCAGAAACCAGTCTTGGGAGAATTAGGTTTTGATAGGGAAAATGACCTCCAAATCCAAAAATTCCAGTTGGGTTTTAAAGTAGACTCATAGACCTTTCCAACGAGCTATCCTGCACCCAATTCTGACACCTGCAAGTGCCTCAAACAGAGCTCCAAAGGTGCGTGACCCGTCAGGCAGGTGTGCGCGACCCGTCAGGCAAACTTTGCCAGATTTCACTGTAACAGCTCGGAAAAGCACAGTTTGACTTGGTTTGACTTTTTGAGGTTAATGATGGTCCTCTTTGATGTAATTATGACACTTTTTAGACACTTTTACCCTTTTGTAACTCTTCTAGAAGGTTCATTTATGAAAAGGGTAAATATTAAATGAATGAATTGGTTTCCTAGCTTATAGAGGCAAGTTGTTTTGACTGCCTAGATTTTAGTGCTCAGTTTAGAATTAGTTGAAACAGCTCCTAGAAGGATGAGCTCGACCCCTAGAGGCAAGGGAAGAGGTTGGATTGCCTATATTATGTATTTTCTTAATCATTTTCAGGGGTTGGAAGGTTGGACTCTTGAGGGAGAAGCTATCATTGTATATTTTCACTGTATCTCTGCAATTTTTGGCTAAGGAAGACCAGGGTTTTGCAGTCATCTTTGGGATTCTTGTGGACTCATGTGTTGATGGTGTGTTTTCTCAATGTTCTTGTAAGCTTTGTTATGTGATTCATTTCCTTTCTTTACTGCTGCACATTAAACAAATGAAGTGTTAAAGTATGAATTCATGCTAGCCATGCTCTGCTTTTAAATTTGTTTAATTTCAATGTTTTCTACTGTCTAAAGGGAATTCAAAGTCATTTTTTGCTCTGTTTATGTCCTCATCTTTCATTCCTGATCATCCATCTCAATCAAAGGCATCAATACGGTCTCCTACCTCGTCCCAAGGAACCCCTTGCAGAAACTGTGTCAAATCCCCGCACCCAAAATTGCAATTCCTCAAATTGCCACCAAAAACCCAAAAAAGCCCAAATCAACCTTTTAAATTAGTTTACTAGCCTAATATCAGTGTTACCTTGTTGGTCATCTCATCCCATTGAAGATCTGCCGAGATTGACCGGAGAGAGCCTTCTCCTGCCCCGTAGGGCTAGCTACGAGGCTAAATGGTTTGATGTAGCCTTGAGGTTTACCTTTCTCAGCCTGAGGTGAAATTTCAAGCGCTAACACTGCCAATACTGCTGAAATAATACAGAGACCCACAAGCAGCACTAGTTCGATTTTCACAAAAGGGGCGTTGGCGGGATTCGATACCATGATGAGGTTGTGCAAAGTGGAGACGCAATTTTGGCTATTTTGTGACCCTAAGTTAGAAGAAGAAGAAGAAATTAGGATGCGAGTCTCTCGGCCATGGAGGGAAGGTGATGGTTTCTCCTATGGCAGAATCGATGAGGGCTATGCGGCCGTGATGTGATTGTAGTTTCTGAAAAAAATAACACCCATCAATGTGCTTCACTAAGAAGATTTCATTTCTGCAGGCGGTGGTTGTTGTACAGGTACAGGATCTGTTCCACCGTCACCTGAAAGTAGTCCTGATGATGAAGATGTTGCTGCAGAGGATTCATTAGTCAGACAGCAAGTAACTGAGGATACGAGGAGTCCAAATGTGGCTGTCCAAGTTCGTGGCCTCATCAAGAGACTGGTCCTTATAGATGAAGCAGAATAAGGCGGGTGTGCCCCAGCTACTTCCGCCTAGACCAATTTGAGGGATGGCTGCTAATCAGCGCTCAATCCGAATCAGAATTGCTGCAATTGACCGGTCTACATCAATGACTTGTTCTGCTGGAAATAAAGGACAGAATTCTGGCCAATATTTTCGGTCAAACTGTTCTCTAGTCACTGAGCGCTTCTCACTATTCCGATAACCCACAGGCTCTGCTCGGGCCAGGACTGCTCGCTCCCTTCTGCGCTCTGATACTCGGCCTCGGCTAAGCTATCCTCGGAAAGGTAAGCTGAGGTAAGCTCTGCCCTCATAACTTAGTATCTTACCAGCCATTCCGCCATTGCCATTTTTGCTATTCCCTTCATGGCAATCAAATTTGGTTTTCTCCTCAGGGCGGTTTCCTGTAATCGGCCAGCTTCTAAAAACCTATTGCCGCGGCATCGTCAGCTGGGCATTTGTCTCTAGCTGCTGGCTGGCCACGGCTGCTCAGGGACCTTAGCGTACGACCTCGGCTCCTCCAAATCCTCCACTCTGCAAGAGATCGCTGCAAAAAGAAACAAGAAGACAGCAAAGGAAGAGCTGGTAGGGCAATCGAAGCAGCGAAATAGGCGGGTTGAGCGAAAGCGGGTACCTGATACAGCAACAGTTGATTCGGCTGTGCCATGCACGGACAGCTGCAACCCCTGCATGCAGAACACCTGCCTGCCAATACGCCCAAACCAAAATTGCAAACAATATAAACTGCAAACAATCCAAACTAATGCTAAGAAACGCTAACATTAAAACACGAAATCCTCCGACGGTCAGCAAAAATAAACAAGCTTAAGGAAAATAACCTAATCTCAGGCCTCTCCCGCCTCGGGAAGAGGTGCAGCCCCTGCATTCAGAACACCTGCCTACCAATACGCCCAAACCAAAATTGCAAACAATATAAACTGCAAACAATCCAAACTAATGCTAAGAAACGCTAACATTAAAACACGAAATCCTCTGACGGTCAGCAAAAATAAACAAGCTTAAGGAAAATAACCTAAGCTCAGGCCTCTCCCACCTCGGGAAGAGGCCAAATAAGATGGCAAACCTAAGCACTTTGGTTATCCGGGCACAGAGTATTTTAAAACCTTGCTCTAACCAACGCATTCTCCGAAATAACACCTGGAATTAATGCTAAATCAACGAAAATTGATTACTATAGTCCCGGCCATTGCCAGATGGCAGGGACTAATAAGTTTGCATTTATTACATTTTATGGTTGATGATTGACATCATTATCACTTGCATTTTTGATTTACAATGAATATGAGTTTTAAACATGTCCTATGTCTCGGGGTCATGTTTTAGTATTAAATATTATTTTTTATTTAATATAAAGGTGAAATCTACTTGTTTGTTGGTGTTTATGTTAGGTTTTGGAGTATGGGGTAATGCCTTTAACTTGAACGCAAATCTCTTTGGTGATAAAACTTTTTCGATGACAGACGTAAGGTCGGGTTATATATATATATATTTTAAGAAAATATAAATTCCTTTGAGTTAATATGAATTGACTTATGGTTAAAATATCTCTTTACGTTATTTTCAGTAAAAGGAACACATAAAAAAGAAAATATAAATTTCTTAAAGTTAATATGAATTGACTTATTGTTAAAATGTAAAGGGAACACATCAAAAACAAGAAGGGCTGTAGACGCAGCAAGTCCCTACCGAATTTGGATAGACTAAAAAGTCAAGATCAGAGAGCAACCTCCATGGTAGTTACTTTCAGAATGCTCCCAAACATATAAGAGATCCAACAAGGCTCCACCAAAACCAAGTCTACAGTCAAAACCAGAGCCGAAGTTTAGAAGTACATGCAGGTTGCCATTAATCCCGGATCCCTTATAATCCAATTACTTGCACTCCAAATATTAGAAAATTAATCAAAATGTAAGTCAAGCCTGGCCAAATCCTGTCTAAAGGAAGACATTAGATTGCAGCTTCAAAAGAGAGAAAATTAGTTTCAGGGGTAGCCTGAGTTTCACACAATCAAAGTTCCATGAGTTTCAAAACCCTGGCATTTTAAAGCAACCCAGATGCTCGGAAAATCAACTGTAGTTCTGGATTGGCCAGAAATTTAAATTGTTAGGTCACTGGATTCCAGCGAGGGAGGGAAGAATGCTACATGAATAGACTGCCCCTTAAGCACTAGGTGTGGGAATGTAAGGCAGCACAAAGATTCTGGGACTGGATAGTAGATGAGTACTACTCACTCTTCATCACCAGCCTTCATTGGCAGGACCCATGAGCTATACTTGGTGATAAGTGGATGATTAAATAGGCAGGGAAAAGCACATGGGACCACATGCAATTATCTGGCATCTCCTTCAAGTGGAAAAGGCAATACCAGGCAAACTTTAGTGAAGATTCAATAAAACTGCTGAGATAGGCACTTTTAGAAAAGAGTTGGGACTCTCCAGATACAATGGGTGCTAAAGCAAATATGCTGGCTTTTCTTGTCGATGTTGGCAGGGGAAGCTTGCTTACCTATGCTGTGACCCAGTAATGCAAAGTTGTATGGTGTATTTTTTTGTGCTTGAAGAAATATAAGTTGTATTCTTGCAGGATGGAAATTTATTTTAAAATTTATTTTATTTGGCTAATCTCATTAGTCTTTAACATGTAAACTGTAAAATATTTGGAAATATTTACCTGACCAGTTCTTCTGTCAAGTTCTTTAGAAAGATAAATCCTACCCTCTGACTCCTGCCACAAACTGATAAGCACAAGCTCTCATCACATTAATGGCCCTTATAAAGTGAGTTTAACACAGCTGATCATGCTAAGCTAAATCACTGCTCCTTATGACAATATGCCACATAACAGCTCCAATGACAAACGAAAAGAAAAAAACAAAAAGACAATCCTCCAGATATATCATATTTTCTATTGAATTCCCCAATAAAAACATACCGTCCAGCAACATAAATGGCAGCCATAACTGCAGCCATGGAGAGCATAATAGTTGATATGCGAGCGCGAAGCATTATACTGCGAGCCTGAGATCCTCTTCCCTTCATTTTGTCTACTACTCATTCAACACCAACAAGACGAATTCAACAAGTTTAGCTCATATGGCCAAGGATCGAAATCAACTTTTAGACTTCAGCACATCAAACTCGCCGGATCACGGAGCTCCATCTAGAAAAGGAGGGGCATACTTCTTAACAGACGAAGATCGCAAGGTCAAAACTTGTAACATAAACTTTCAGATAGAAAATAAGTATTCTGTCAAACAGAACGACAGGACAGACGAATCATATTTAAATACGCAGTATAGAAATATTAAATTTCAAACCTTGGGTTGCAATCAGGGAAAGTTTAAACAAAACAAGCTATAGCTCCGGTATTCATAAAAATTCAAAGATCGAAACCTAATATTTTCCATGCCGTCTGAAATTCTTATTTTTATGATTTAAATAAGTTGAAGATCGAACTCTCAAAATGTTTTTCTCAGATAATTAATTGGTAATGGAAATAAGAGAAGATCAAATACCTAAGAATCATACAAAATTTCACGGAAATTTTGATCTATAGAAAAAATATTATGATATCCTTTCTAATCAATGATTACAAAATAAGTGGAAATTTGAAAACCACTGCAATAGAACACCAATTGAGAAAATGTACCAGGTTTTTGAAAAGGTTAACAATATATGCAACATAAGTTGCAGAGACATGGACTCCACCGCGGAATGAACGAGGCCAAGGAATGAACAAGGCCGAGGTTAAGGAGGGCCTCAAGGAGGGCATGAGGCTGAAGAATGAACAATGTCAAGGTTAAGGAGGGTAGAGTTTTGATAAATGGAACGATGAGACACATAGCCCTCATGGTGGGTCCCACTTAGCGTTTTGTGTAGGATGATTACTATGCTATGTGTAGTTGTAATTTATAAAATTTGCATTTGCATGTGCTACACGTGCCCTCTGTCTCACCGAGAGGTGTAAACAGAGAACGATTGCCTTGAAGAAACTCAATTGCCAAACACAAACACATAGTTTTTCACACTGTCAATTCAACGAGTTATTCTGTTGGTTCAGCATAAGTACCACCAGCAGCACTTGAAGCAGCGGCTTATTCTATTGATTATGACCTTCGTGATCGAGATGCAATAGATCCATCCATAGATCTATCAGTTCTAGTTGTTGATCCGGTTGTTTAAGCCATTTAGTAAGTGGATTAAGCTTTTGACTCTGTTCATTATGCAACTTCTAAAGCTATTGATTGAGCCAAAGATCCATAGCCATATCCCGTAGCATCATATCCTTTAGCTCGAGCATATCCATATCATACAGTTCCATATCTCATCCCAAAGCTATTTGTCGTTGTTCCAATTTCAGTAGAACCAGCAGCTCCAACACCATCTATAGATACATATCCACCAGCACCAAAGCAAGCAGTTCGGGTAGTTCTCTACTGCAACTTCTGACTCAGCGCCCAAGACTTCGGGTAGTTGTACAGTCATGAAGAAGACCAAAGACGTGTTAAGGCCAAGCAACTTCTGACTCAAAGCCCGTGTTAAGGCCAAGCAACTTCCGACTCAAAGCTCGGTTCAATCATGAAGAAGGCCAGGGATGCGTTAAGGCCAAGCAGAGTCCAGACAGGATGGAGACCAAGCTATTGTCCTCGTGAAAGAAGAAGATAGAAGAAGATATCTGAAGATTCATATCAAAGAGTTGTTGGCCCATCAGAAAGAGCCCTCCATCCTCTGGCGACCTGACAATGGTGGGTGAGTTTCCTTCCAAAATCGTAGGTCCAGATTATAAGTAATAGCAAGGACGGCTAAGTTATTTGCAGTTGCAGCAATTGTTGACAGTTTATTGTGATGGTTAATAGCTCTCCCTATTGTGCTATTGCATAGCTCTCCTTTGCCCTAGAACCTCGTTTGCTGGTTAAGCCCTACTTTATTCAACGATATAAGCTTAAGAAGGCTCTATACAATATCTGCAGGCAAGTAAACGATACAAGGTCAGTTGGTCTCATGCAAATTACAACTTTACAATTTTAACACGCAGGCAATTTTGACACGTCATGGCAGGCATGGTGTCAAGGCATGGTCTGAATTCATCTTATACTAATACCCTTATGAGCTAGCATTTATGAGCTAGAATTTAATGTTATCGACTAATGTAAGCATTAGTTTGACAACAGTTTCAAAATGCAAGCAACCAGTTTCAAAATGCGTCAAAATGCTGAGAAAATAGATATGGTTTTGCCTCCCCGCCTCGGGAAGAGGCCAAATAAGATGGTAAATACATCCATATTAAAAAACTTTGATGATAAGTCAAGAGCCAGGACTAAGAAACAAGTCAAAACAACTCAAGTAATGCTAATTGCATTGTTTTCAATTATTATAGTCCCTGGCCATTGCCAGATGGCAGGGACTAAAAAAGATGAAAAGTGAACTTCCATAGTTTTATATATCTTCTCAACGTATACCTCAATTAGGTGTACGTTGAAGTGAGTGAGATGAGTAGAGTAATGTGACGTGTTAATCATCAACAATCAAATGTGACATGTTAATCATCAACCTCCTCACTACAATAATGCTCACGTCACCAACAAGCACATGGAAAATAAAGTGCCTATTATTATTATGTGTTATGAGAACAAGTGGTTGGCTTATTATTATGTTTTAAATGATCATGGTAAGTGGTATCTTTGTAACTTATTTCTCCACATTTTCATGCTTTTTCTTTTCTTTTTCTTCACAATGTAACTACTTGCATTTACATTGTATACTTTCGACCGCTTGCTTTTTTTCTTTCTTTTTCTTTTTTTTTTTCTTCGTAATGTAACCACTTGTTTCTACATTGTATATTTTCGACAATAATTTCTATTGGGTCACTTTTGTAACTCAAAACTATATATATATATATATATATATATATATATATATATTATAGATGTGGCATCTATGTACCATTTTCTATAATTCAAGTTTTTGCAAAAGTACGACGTTAAGTTAATAAATTACAACAGATGACTTGGCATTAGGCATTCTCCTTTTTTATTAGTTTATAACTTTTATCTTTCTTTTTTATCATTTTCGTGCTAGTCACCTCATACGACTCCTTCTAGAGTGTCATCAATATATTTAATGTACCCACTAGCATGATAGAATGACCTATAGGAAACATATCTCTATGTCATAGACCCTTCAAATATCTCTTCAACATTTTCATTTTTCTCTTTGGTGAACAAACTTCTTCAATATTTCCATGTTCTAATAAGAATATCTAATGACATGTGACCATTCCCACCAATTGAACCTTATTAAAAAGGTGAATAAAGAGGTGCACTTATGAGGGCATGAAACTAATGCTGAATCCTTCTTTGATGTACATATAATATTGACTAAACATTGATGACAATTTTCAATGTTATCCACGCAAATTTATTTGAAATTTATCCACTTTAGAAATGCCCCAAAATTTAAATGACACATTGCAAGCCATGGGGCAAGGCATGAGACACAATTATGTGCAAACAAAAGATAATGGCATTACAAAACATTTTGCAGCCAAACATACATAATTAGTTCAAGCACACCTAAGTAATTGTTGACCATGAAGCCCAGGGGGTTATATTAATTAATTACCACCAATGTTGTTAGGTAGTTGGCTAGTTTTGTGTCAGCGAATATTTAATTCAAAGCCACTTTGGTTTGTTGCATTAATCTATGTTGATGAGATTATTAGGGATGTCATCCACGAATTTGGGGAAGCACCCCTTTGGGTTTCCCTATGAAGTTTTCATTGAAAAAAATAATTATTAACTATTCATAATATATAAATAAGAGTAACATCCAATCCACATACCCATAAGGTTATAATGGTCATGTGATTTTAGGCGTGCCAATTTTTTTTCCCTTATCACTTCATTATTGAGTATTGTTGTATAGTTGGTCCATGCAACCATTGCACCATCATAGGGAATATGCCATTATTTATTAAAGCTAAATCATCTTTTTTAAAATCCATCGGGAATTCCCTCTTTAAATTTCCATGAGGTTTCTTTATTTGTTATGTGGTTATTTCTAGGCCAATTTTCTTTTTAATATTTGAAGCTATAAATGTCTTAAAAATCTTATTTTGTTGCCTTTTTAGACAGTATGTGCTTTCACAAAGAAGAATAGACCTTGTCGAATATATGGATTAGGTTGGGTAGATGGGCGATCTTTAGATGATCCAAATATGAAAGCTCATATAATATTGACTTTCTTTACACACCAACTAGCATTCTCTCCACATAGTTAAACAAAAAACTCCAAACCATTAGTAATATGGAAATCATTTGGATAGGACATGTAATCATAGGGCCTTTCCTATTTTCTTTCATAATCCCTTATCTAATCTGATAATTCATTGTCCTAGATTGATAAAATATCTTAATTTTTCATTCAATGCACCTCTCTCCCTTTCTTATGTGAGATCTCTTCAAAGTAAGGCCCGAGAAGAGTACAAAATACACTTTCTTGCATTATGTGAGTACTAAGCATCCATAACAAGATATCAACATTTCTATGTGTGATACTCTTTTGTTGTTAGTTTTGTAATGTTATAGGTCAAGGATAGTAGGAGGGCCAAGATCGTAAATCATTCAAAATTCGCATTGGTGGGCTTCATATTTGTAGCAAGGGTGTTTCCCTCCTGTAGCTTCCAAATTTTGTTATCAACTCGGGGTTAATACAAACTTCAGATGTGTTGTGCACTATATGTGCAAGCCACACACCTTTTCCTTACCATGCAACTATCTACATTAAAGATCCTAGCTAATGGTGGCGTATGAGGCACCCCGAGTCTTACTCTGATTATTTAGGTGAAGGGGAAGTTTACTAATAATTGCTAGTTGTTACCTACCAAAATTGAGAAATTTACTTAACCTTAATTGCAATAATATCCATCTAGTGCTTGAAATAAACTCTATTTTATTATCTGTAGCTTAATCAACTTGAAGAGAACAAACTATTGGAGACAAAATGGAAATACTACCATTCAATCAAATTACATAGATCAAAATTCAAATCACAAATGAAGAACATAGAACATTAGCAAGAGTTGAAGGAAGGATATTGAAATTCTAATTCCCCTCTATTGAGCAACATTTCTTGATATCATCAATTACGTTATGGATAGGATATGCCTTGTTGAGTGAGATATATGTTGAGAAATAGAATTTTGCATTGTTCTATAGGAATAGTTGCAAACCTATACGAAACTTTGCATGCTATAGGAAACTTGTACAGAGGGTTAAAACAAGTAGTGAAAGAAAATGAAATTCCTTTATACTTATGCAAACTACTTGATTAACCTAAAACAAATCATGCAAATCAAATCTATACCTAAGAACGTGACTATGTCATGAAATTAATTTTTTATAGGAAAGTAAATAACCATGTTTTGCAAATTTATCTAACAACAAATTATTAATAAATGATAAAAATGTAGAGAGAGAAATGGAAATAAAGCATAATATAGAAGTTTCTTACTGCCCTTTGAGTGGGCACTCCCCAAGGTATTCAAAGAAACTAAATATGTTCACCAACAATCGACTAAGCAAAAAAACCGTTCCATTAAAATGATAGAAAAAATACATAACCCAATAATTTTGAGTAGTTAGAAGTTTCTTGAGACTAAAAGTAAGAATACAAAAAAAACTCTAAAAAATCATTAGAGAATAGTTCTCCTTGATAGGTGGGCTGATTCTCTCTAGACCCTCAAGATTAGGGGACCTCGTCTTCTGAAGTAATTACGCTAGCCAAATCCGATCTACAACTAGATGAAGTGTCCCTGGGTGAACTTGAGCAGTCTTAGCTGAGTTCTAGTTACCTTGAGAGTAAGAGCTTTGGTTATTTATGAGGTTGTTGGTCAAAGATATTTCATAACATCTTGTCCTATTTAATACACTTTTTGTACCAAAAGCAAACAAAATTATGAGCATGACCATATAATTTGAGAACCTTACTACATTCATAATTAAACAGGTAAAACATCTTAAATGCACATCGAGGTCAAATTATCTATGTTTAGGAAAAAATGGCATTGTAGATGGGCCTATAGGATGCCTATTGCAAGGGCCCATCAATATCAACTAAGAAAATGGATAAGAACAAATCCAATTAATATGATTACCAAAACAAACTCCTATCTTGGATAACTTGGTGCATGTATGCACATATTCCATACAATGTAAATGACCTCTCAACCATGATGTGACTTGATACATACTTGTACACCTTACCATATCTGTTAGAATTTGTTAATCAAGGACACATGTACATCCATGTGCCTAACTTGTTTATGCCTAGATCCATGTGGGTTGGAATTAATGTTCATTTTTCACGAAAAACCATAGGAGGATATTGCCATTGATCACTGAAATATTTAGCTAAACACAATAATTGGTGCTTTAGAGGGAATCTAGGTTTTCAATTAAATATTTATTTAGCTACCAAAATAAACAAAATTTATATAAGCCCTAAGCATTATCTCAATAGGTTGAGGTCTCGTTTCTAAAATCACCTCGCAATTGTGAGGTCACAAGGTCAATTCTCCTCGATGCTCTCAGAGTTAGGCTTCACTAATAAGTCAATAGGAAGTGATCCCTTTGGATGGATCTGCCCAGATGTTTCCCTGAATATGTGTGTGTATGTATATCTATATATATATATATAGATATATATATAATGCAACCTTCATAAGCATAAGAAAAAGATAATAGCCCCAAGGGGTAGCTCAATTGATCTAGAGCCAGACATGAAGTTATTTGATATTATTGCTGATCATGGACTTGACTCTGTTTAATTCCCTTGGGGCAAGGCCCTATAATGAGGGTCGATGGGTTGCCCGATTTACCATCCATGAAATGTGGGTAAGTACTCCGAGGCTTCCCATGCTTTCATTCCAAGTAAAAGAAAAATAAGAAGCTAATAAAAACTAAAAAATAGGTTTCTTTCTAATACAATCTTCATAAGCACAAGAATAAGCTGATAAAAAATGAAAAAAAAAAGGCAATTTGGTTTAAGCCAAAACACTATAACCAAATAAAAACTACATAAATTCTCATTAAAAATCTATAGTCGAAAGTCCAAAAGAACATAAAAACAATAAATAAGGGTTAGGGAATATGGGATAACTCCATCCATGGCTATGTTCAATCATAGGCTTTGTATTTTCAACTTGAATTTATTAGAAAATGCATCTCCTATATGCTTCACAACCATTGAATTTTTTGTTATCTACATAACTCCAAGCTTGTTTACAAGTGAGGCATGCCATCTTTGCAACTTAAATAATTCCTTACAAAAACACATTCTTTACATCCTTGGGATTATAGGCACATACCTCAATATGTTATGTGGAGCACCTATTTTACTTTATTCCTTGATTTTTAATATTGGTTGTGTCCACATTGGTGGCCCATAAGTATTTTGGAAATAATGCTTCAACTCTAAGAGTCCCAATTTTAATTATCAACTTAGGGTTTGTACAAATTTAAGAGGGTTTGACACTATATGTATAGGAATCACTATCTCTTTCCTTTTCTAATCCTCATTTAGGTGAGAGATGTTGTAGTAGAGGTTTGATGAGCAGGAATCCAGTCAAATTGGCAAGCTAACTATGCTATAAGGAAGTGAAATTGCATAAATGACTTGTAGAAATTAAATGGAAAACACCTATGATGATTGTAGGGATGGAAAACACACTTTTTTAGAAAATAAAAGACTTGGAAAGTAAACCTACAATCTATGGTGTAGAAGTTAAAACCATCACTCAAAAATCATATAGTAAAAGTATCTAAGGGAAAATTCAAGAGATCTCTACTCTTCCAAACTTCATTCTCAACAAATAAAACATGTTCTAATATAATAAGGAAACTAAATCGAGAAGTTATTGTCAAATTTGATGAAAAAAATGGGTTGTTTGCTTGCTGCTATAGGATTCCCTATTTTGCTATAGGAAAAACTAGAAAGCCAAAAAACTATTGAAATGCAAATCTAAGATGAGATAATGGGGTAGAAATTATGGGAAATGATATTATTTAGTTGGTAAAAGAATGGAACAATTGAGTCTAAATTTCAACACTATGAAACCAAGTTAACTTTACCTTTGTAATGATAATCTTAGCTGCACAATAAAGCAAGGAGTAGAAAAAATTTAACAATAGATGAAATGAAATGGAAAAATACTTGAAAATGCAATGATAAGAAATATGCGTGATCCAAGATGTTGTAGTGTAGGTTTGATGAGAAATAATCCAGTCAATTTTCCAAGCTAACTCTACTATAAGAAAGTGAAATTGCATAAGTAACTTGCATAGATGAAATGGAACACACCTATGCTAATTGCAAGAAAAAGAAAACACACTTTGTTTTAAAATAAAAGACTTGGTCATAATGTATCCCAAATTGATAAAAAAAGATAAAAATGAGGCTCTAATGCATCAAATAAAGGCATAATAAGTTGAGACTGTGATAAAGGAAATGCCTACAAACTGGTGCAACAACTCTAACCATGGGTCTTCAATAAAAAAATAAAACTAAACACAAAGTCACACCAAATCATGTGCACATAAAAATCTTCATCATATTATTAATTAATCAAGAAAATATCTATAGGAGAAATCATGGCCTATTCATGGCCTCTCATTCCTCACACTCACTCACATACTTCTACATCCCATACCTCATGGGCTCCTCTTAATTTATACAAATGGATTAGAACCCAAGTAGGTCTAGATCCCTTAACAAATTCCAACAATATCTCTCTTGATCCCTAAAATCTCTCATCCAAATCCTAAAAATTCTCTAATTCCACTTTTAACTCAATTAATCCTCTATTCTAGGATCCCCTAATCCCTAAGACCTCTATGAGATCTTTACAGTCTATCATCACTCATATTCTCTCATAATTGAGAATATTTACAATTAAAACCTCACACACATATTTTTCACTCAATTTATTAAAAATATACAAATAAATTAAAAAAATAACACCCCCTAAGTCAACCAAATATACAATGATTTTCTAAAGTACGATTCTCCTGCATCAGACTTCCGATGTAGAAAAGAAAAATTCATAGACTCATGTCTATGAGGTCTGTCACTTTTCTATAGTAATGTGACAACTACAAGTCTAAAATGACTTGCTACCTCCAGGATTCCAAACTCTGTTTTGTCGTTGTTCGTTCAGTCTTTCTTCCTGATGTTATTTCCTTAAATATTTGATTTCAATATCCAATATAGTTTCTGATTGAAGTTTATTGTTACAAGATTGAAATAACAATTCATCATGATTACACTCAGGTTCCACATTCAAACATTTTTCTTGCATATGTGCAATATGTTCATGTTCCAACAACATTTTCATTTCTTCAATTTCAACTTTATTATCATTCTCTATGCTTCCATTGAGCCAAATTTGTTGATTTGAAGGCATATTGTCACATTCTAACTTTGGATTATCCAACCATTCTTCTAGAAATTTTAATTTTGCTGCAATATTACTCATGTTGACATCTGAAATTATTTGATGATTATTAACAACTTCAATTATTTGTTCACCTTCAACATCTTTAACATGTCCTGCATCCACAAACAAGCTATCAATTTTTAAAATACAAGACCTCTCAGCCTCATTTGATGCTTCAAGCATTAGGTCTTCTTGTTATTCTGAATCCTTCATATGATTCAGAAGATTCGTTGTAGATTTCTCCTTTGTATCTTCATTACTTTCAAAAAGAAATGGGCCATGTTCTGGTTCACATACCAAAACTTCATTTAATATGAGTAACTCTTCCTTCAGTTGAGCATTCAATTTACGCTCCCATTTCACTTTCAATTTATGCCATTTGACTTTTCTTTTCATAATCCATCCATGTCTCTGTCTTTGTAATAGCTCTAGCAATACGTCAAGCCATACCTTTAATTCAACAATCTCTTTCTCTTCATTAGTAATTCCAATTTCTATGGCATTATCATGTTCTTTCTCTGGAATCTGCATCTTCGGTCGTGAACTTCACCTTGTTCATTATAACCTGCTATTTTACCAAGTTAAATCCTATGAACTTGGTCAATGGTTCCTTTCACTTGAACCTTACTTGTGAGCACACCTTGCTCCTCTTCAAACAACAACTGAAGTAACTCTTCAACATTTTGATGAGACTTTAGGTGTCAGGCTCCGCTGATCATGCAACCAGTACAATCACCTTTGACTTGACTTTAATTTTCTTTTCACTCCAAACTTTTACATTAATGGATCTTGATATATTGACTTCACAATTACAACCTTTTTCACAACTCAATAATATTATTTCAACAATCCTTATAGTATCACCCTTTACAAAAATGCTTAAAACAAAAAAAACATAACTAAATCCCTCATAGCCTTCAACTTATTTTTATGATATATATTTACCCTTATACCTCCACTTAAAATTACAAATCTCTTTCCTTTATAATCAACGTATATGAAATAAGGAATTATGATTTTGAATATAAAACACCACCATATATAATAATAATGTACTTATGCTCTCTTCCACTTATTTTCTCTCATGAGCCTTATATTAAACCTTCACATATATTCACGTAATGTGAAAATTAATTCACTTACATGTAATTCCTTCCTGACATTCAAAATTAGATGATATTTACGCTATTTCCAAACACGCAATCTCCACGTACAACATGTAGGGGAGAGATGTCTAATGTTGTGCAGGGACCAGTAATTGATATAGTACTGGTCCCACCAAACCACCAGAAATTGAGACTTTTGCAAACAATATTTAAACAAAGATAAATAACATTAAGTGTAAATAAGTATTAACCTATGTCCAAAATTTCCCAAAACATTGACTCGGCCACAACTGTCCATAAATAGTATCTTAATACTTAAGAGTGCAAACCATATTGACCCAACTAGAAAACAGATAAAACCATAAATTCTTCCAAAATGGTCTATTCCAGAGGTACAAAGTAATAGTCACTTCAACACCCACTCATCAGAACTGAAGCTTTGTATCCCAAATAAATATCCATATGTTAGGCCCCTATACTACTAGTGTAACCCCTTATTGTTATTAGTACAACCCACTTATTATATTGATGTAACCATTTAGTGCCCATATTGTTACTAATGTGCCCCATAGAAGCCCACTATTGTTATTATTGTGCCCTTACATTATTATTTTTATGTCGGCTTTGATTATGTTATGACCCCTTAGACTCCTATATATAGAAAGGAGGTCTTTTCATTTGTATCATCAAAGAATTGTTCATTTATGTAATGTAAAGGAGGTTGCCCCCTCGAAGAGGCTGAATTCTAAGGCGTTGATCTATCTTTTCTATCTTTTCTTGAGCTGGTTTCATAACATTTAGTATTAGAGCTTTGGATTCTAGGGTTTCACTGCTCCAAACAGGTCATCGTGGCATTTTCACTATAACTTTTTTTCTGTGATGTTTCAAAAGTCGCAGAAAAAACCCATTTGAAAAGAAATCGTGCTGAACCTTGGATCCAAATTTCAGAGCTTTTCGCACGATATGTACGGAGATATGATCTGAGGAAGTTGGTCTTTTTGTAGACTCCTGAATTACATTCAAAACAGGTGACCTGGGGAAAATCGTCATAACTTTCTCTCTGGGAATCAGATTGAAATTTCATAAGAAGGTACAGAAAGAGGACAGACTGTAGTTTCTCGTATATCTTTTTCAGAACCAAAGATCAAAAATTGTACAGGTGGCACTTCATACAAGTTTGCTCTTCTAGAAAGGTCTATAATCAGGTCATCTTCGGAGATTATGCATAACTATTTTTTGGAGAATCCAATTTGGATCAGATTGGTGGCATTGGAAAGAGGACATAGAGGGCTACTACAGGTAGCAATTTCAGAATTTAAATATTCGCAAGTACAGAGTTACAGTCGTTTCAATTTCGAGGTCCTAAAATCAAGAAAAAGCAAGATGAGGAAGTTTGATGGCAAGGATCCGGTAAATTGGATACTTCAGATGGAGCAATATTTTGATCTACATGGTGTACCACTGTTACAAAAGGTATGTATTGCATCTTCATATTTAGAACCAGATCAATTTTTATGGTATAAAGGGCTTTGTTCTCGTAAAAAACTTGTTACGTGGTCACTTCTCACGGAGGAAATGATAGCACATTATGAGGATACAAAGATCAACACCTTCTTTAGAGCATCACCACAACAATTGGAAAGGGTAAAAGGGCTGTGTGACATATTTGAAAGTAAAATTATGGAAACAAGGAATTCTACCCCTCACAACTATAAAGATGGACGTGTTGTTCCTCCTAGCCTTCCACAACCTACAAGGGTTACACCACAACAATTGGAAGAAAAAAGAGAAAAAGGGCATTGTTACAATTGTGATAGCAAATGCACTAAAGGTCATAAGTGTGCTGAGAAGAAATTATTTTACATAGAGTATGAAGAGGAGGAAGAAAAGGATCAAGAAACATCAAAAGAAGAGGATATATGCCAGGACCCGACCCCAGAAAAAGAAGAAATGAATCAGAACATATCTTGTAAACTATTGGCAAGAATGACCACTCCTCAATAAATATCCATATGTTAGGCCCCTATACTACTAGTGTAACCCCTTATTGTTATTAGTACAACCCACTTATTATATTGATGTAACCATGTAGTGCCCATATTGTTACTAATGTGCCCCATAGAAGCCCACTATTGTTATTATTGTGCCCTTACATTATTATTTTTATGTCGGCTTTGATTATGTTATGACCCCTTAGACTCCTATATATAGAAAGGAGGTCTTTTCATTTGTATCATCAAAGAATTGTTCATTTATGTAATGTAAAGGAGGTTGCCCCCTCGAAGAGGCTGAATTCTAAGGCGTTGATCTATCTTTTCTATCTTTTCTTGAGCTGGTTTCATAACACCATACCTGCACATAATAAAAGTGAATGTATATCAGCCATAACTGCTGTGTTGTTCAACATTTAAAATCCCTATGTTCAATAAATGAAACCCAATCCAATAACATTTAAACCCACTTTGTTCAATAAATGACACCCAACTTAATAACTTCAATAAATGACACCAACCTCATTCTATTTCTCATTAAAACAAATCAAAGCACATGGATCAACAAATAACAAATTCCCAACCATTAGATCACATTGAATTAAATCCAGATCACACATTCAAAATAAAGCCATTGCAATCCATGTCCATCATTACCACCAATTAAATTCAAGTGCCAAAAACTATAAAAGAAGTTCAACCATTGTTGAAGTTGCATGTTATGCTTTCAAACTATTCACCAACCTTGAAGACAAAAAATCACAAAGCAATTTCCAGTATATCCAGGTTAGTTATATCAAATACAACACATTTTTCTTACAGTTCTATTTTCATTTCTCACATTTCTTACAATTTTAGTTCTTATAGATTCAGTTTCAGTTTCATGAAAATCAACACATAGCCTAGGGTATTCTCTCTTAGGTCCATAATTCTTATTTTAAGGGATGGATAAAGACTAAAAATATAGAAAGATAATGGGAAGATATTAATAGTATCAAGTTGGTAAATTAAAAAAAAACTAGTAGATGAGACAAATTAATGAATAAAATGACTCTAGTCAGTACATGAAGAGAAACAGGGTGTCGCTTGGTGCCTTTAGCACATCAAGAATCTCATGTTTAAATACAGAAGCAACATGCAACAATAAAAAGTTGAGTGAAAAGAGAGGAACATGTTGAATGGGGATTTGGACAAAGAAAGCCCGAAGAACCACTTAGGTAACATAACACATTGAAGGGATTAAGACAAGATGGGAGTCTGACAAGGAATGATGTAGGGATTCAAACAAAATGTAGCAAAATGTAAGAAGTATGCCTGCAAAATATTCACCCACATTGACGTGAAGATGGAACTGCAATTCATGTACATGGATTTCAACTAAGCTCACCTTTGAAGTAAAGATATTCCACAAGATAGATGGTTGAAGATACATCCATATAGAGCTTGTTTTTCCTATTTTAAAGTTTTCCTGTTTTAAACCTTTAATGTCATTGAGATGTTTGGACCCATTACAAAGGTAAAGGCTTCTCAAAGTTTTCCTGTTTTAAACCTTTAATGTCATTGAGACGTTTGGACCCATTACCGAGGTAAAGGCTTCTCATTCATATCTGAACAATTTAGATATCCTATCCACAATGAACAAACAAACCTAGAGACAAAGTTTCAAATACATTTCTATCTCTACTGAATGTAAAAAATGCATTTATAGGATACCACTCCAAATATCAGAGTACATAACATAAATGAGGTTAGAAATGCCATGCATCTCTATGAAATTAACATTCGAAATTTAGCATTTTTTATATGATTTATGAATTAACACACTAGACTAGATTATTTTGAGTTCTCTCTTAGGTCCATAATGCTCATGTTAAAGGATAGATAAATATTAAGACTAACACTATAGAAAGCTAATGGGACTATATTAATAGTTTAAAGTTGGTAGATAAGAACAAAGAACTGGTAGATGAGACCCATTAATAAAGGGAACAACTCTAGTCAGTAGATGAAGAGAAACATGGTGACGCTTGATGCCTTGAGCACATCAAGAATCTCGTGTTTAAATTACAGAAGAAACATGCAACAATAAAAAGTTGAGTGAAAAAAGAGGAATATGTTAAATGGGGATTTGGACAAAGAAACCTTAAAGAACCACATAGGTAGCATAACATATTGAAGGGATTAAGAAAAAATGAGAGTCTGACAAAGAATGATCATAGGGATTCAAATAAAATGCAGCAAAATCTAATTATTCCGGAAAAATATTCACCGAAACCAACGTGAAGATTGGACTAAGAGCTATCATCCTTCCTGGAGTCAATGTAAGCACAAAAATGTACATGCAAGATCCATTAAGAAAATATGAGCATGTGGTTCACCTCATTTACATATAGAGAGGAAGTTGAAAATCACCATAACTTGAAAAGCCCCCAACTTTTAATGGTAGCACCTTAGGTATTGCAACAGAAGTTTGGTTGCTTGGACATTTCTCTAGTGACATGAAGGCTAAAATAGCAACTTATCATAAGACATCATGCAAAAATATGTAGGAACATGATGATAAACTCAATTGAAATTTGTTTACCCATAATTTCACAAGGAAATTTCTTTCTGGAAATCTTTTTTAACAAAAGCTTAATGAAATTTTATAATAAGAAACAAAAACTATGGCCCAATTGGAAGAAAAGCATAAATTTATTGTCCTTGCGTTGGCTGTAAAATAGATCAGAAGCTTTAGATGAGTTGCTTAATTAGTGGTCAACTATTGCAATACAACTTTGGGTGTTGGAACAAAAACCTTGTATGAGGTCACCAATAAACATCATCAAGACTAATGGTAGCATAAACAAGACCTGCAAGTTAAAGTGAAGAAAAAGTTGAAAGGAGAAAAGGAAAAGGGGGTTTAGATCATTCTTGAAATATGATCAGAAAGTAAATAAAACAATGTAAAAGGAAGACAATAACATTAAAAAATGAACAAGAAATAGTGTAAGGGCCCTATTGGAAGGTTGTTGTACACAAGGGGAAACCTATCAATTGAAGGACCACAAAGAAGGCACAACCAGCCTCAAACTATTGCAAATGTGGCAAATTGCACCCTCATTACTCCTATTCGTTTTATCTAATTTGATATATGAGGTCAATAATTATCAAAACTTTACAAATTGATAATATGCTTTCCTGATTTAAGAAAAAGGCATGGCCTCTCTTATATATGTAGACAAGATACAAATAAGAGTTGTAGTTGAAATTAATGTTTACATGACTAGAAACTTCAACTGTAAGTGACATGAGGAAATTTTTTTATGGCGCCAAGTTGTGATCAAGAGTGCTTTTGGGGGTCTCAAGTTGGAGCCTTGGTCAAATTAAATACCATGCTTGGTTTGGCCAATGATAACTCCTTGATAGCCAGAGATCCATTTCTGGAGAAGTGCATCCTTACAAAAAAAAAAAAAAAAAAAAACTAGATAATGAATGTTAAGAGGGATAGGTTGTAGTGGGAGGAACTAGAACTGAATTGAACTTAGAACTTAACTAGATGTTTAACTGAATAGGAGGCTTATCTGAAGACCTAAAAAAGCAACACTCTAGTTCACTGAAGGTGACACATGCATGCACCCTCTACCAAACAACAACCTATATTTCTATCCAACTGCACCCTCATTACTCCTATTGACTTTATCTAATTTGATATAGGTCAATAATTACTCAAAACTTTACAAATTGATAATATGCTTTCCTTATTTAAGAAAAAGGCATGGCCTCTCTTATATATGTAGACAAGATACAAGTAAGAGTTGTAGTTGAAATTATTGTTTACATGAGTAGAAACTTCAACTATAAGTGACATGAGGAAAAAATTTGTTATGGTGCCAAGTTGTGATCAAGAGTATTTCAGGGGGTCTCAAGTTTGAGCCTTGGTAAAATTAAATACCATGCTTGGTTTGGCTAATGATAACTCCTTTATAGCTAAAGATCCATTTCTGGAGAAGTGCATCCTTACAGAAAAAAAAAATAAAAAAAAAAAAAAAAAAAATAAATAGATAATGAATGTTAAGAGGGATAGGTTGTAGTGGGAGGAACTAGAACTGAATTGAACTTAGAACTTAACTAGATGTTTAACTGAATGGGAGGCTGATCTAAAGACCTACAAAAGCAACACTCTAGTTCACTGAAGGTGACACATGCATGCACCCTCTACCAAAAAACAACCTATATTTATATCTAACTTTACCATCATTACAGAAGAACAGACCTAGAACAGACCTAGAAGGCATTATGCAAGTCCACTTGGTGATACAGTGGGGGCCATGAATGAATTCAATTGCAATAACAAACATGAGTCTAAACAAATTAATTCAAACAATAGTAACTACCAGATCTTCTCATTGTATCTTAACTATAAAGACAAGTTATCAAAACAACACAACAATATTTTAAGTAGTCAAACTGAACAAGAGCACTGTTGGGAAATGCATAACAAAACCAATCAATACAGTCATGGTATTTTAAGTGTAAAGACAAGTTATCAAAAACAATCACTGATAATTTTGAAGATATAGAACAAAATGATTCTGTATATTTGATTTTTCAAGCATACTAACATACATGTTGATAATTTCCTGTAATAAAGCAGAAGTATTTTTGCCTTGTATGAAAGCATAATTTAAAAATATTCTTATCTAAATGCATGCAATAATTTTACAGGTTGTTGCATCTATGAAAAAATGTAGTTATGTTGCTTGTATAAGGAGAAGTGGCAGGAGAGTGACAAGGGGTGCGCAACTGCGATGCACATTGTCTGATGAGGACATGACAGGTGATGTCAATGTCAACAATGCCCCAAGGAACATTATTAAGGATGACCATGCGACTGAAGCTGATGTTATCACAACATCAGCCACAGAACCATCATCAACAACAGTCCAAGGGGCAAGTTCAACTAAAAATATCAGTGCTATAAGAGGGTGGAAAAAGGAAGAAATGTTAGTTGCAATTGATGACATAAATTTTATTGGATACTCAGTTTGGGCATCTACATAAAAACATGGTATTCCTCCCTCATCAATACATTATTGGATAAATGGATTGACTCATACAAAACGTAGAGGGCGTCTTATAGTTATGACCGAGGGGGAGGAGGCCAAGGTGGTTGAGTGGTGTAAAGAGATGGCCCAATTGGGACATGGGCTAGAGTTGATACAACTCAAATCCACAGTTGCTCAAATCTGTCAAGGGAGGCCAAAACCATTCAAAGATGGGTTTCCTGGTAAATCATGGTGGTTTGGGTTTAAAAAAATGCATCTAAAACTTGTATTTTGTACTGCTGAGGGCCTTGACAAAGACAGAGCATTAAATTTGTGCCCTGCAGTTGTGTAGAAGTTCTATGACACACTTTCTAGTGCTTATGATAAACATTTTTATGGAGCAGACCATATATGGAACTGTGATGAAACAGGTTTACAGGCAGGGAGGAATTGTGGCATGCGGGTAATTACCAAGAGAGGGAGCCAAAATGTGTCAAACATTTTTCCTAAGAGTAGGGAGTGGATAACTATTTTATGTTGACATTGTGTCAATGCAATTGGTACTTCAATCCCAGGATTTTATCTATTCAAAGGTAAAAATCAACTGAAAAACTATATATAGAACTGTGAACCAGGTGCATGCATGGCTGCACATCCCCATGCATGGATTAGTAAAGAACTATTTTTAAGTTGGATTTTTCACTTTGCTACATCGGTACCATATGGCGCCTCGCCTAATAACATACACCTATTGATATTAGATGGCTGTGGGGGCCACATGGTTGTACAAACAATTGAGGAAGAAAACAATTTAGGCATCAACCTGTTGACATTGCCCGCTGATACCACTCACAGACTGCAACCCCTTGATGTTAGTGTGTTTGGACCTTTCAAGAACTATTTCAGGTTGGAGCATGCTGCATGGATGGCAAAGAATCCAGGGGTTGAGGTGAAAAGGTTCGAGCTAGCAAAGCTTGCAAGTAAAGCTTTTAAAAGGGCTCTAACACCATCAAATATCAAGGATGGCTTTAGGAGGACAGAAATCTGCCCATTGAACTATGATGCTCTTATGCGTGATAGTGGTTGTAGCCAGGCACTTCATGTGGATGGTTATGAAGAAGGGAATGCACAAACAGGTGTTGAAGTGCAAGAAGTAGATGACCAAGATGATGTGGTTGCAGCTGGTAATATGATTTCCCTCTCTCAAGGACACTTATATGAGGAATATGATGAAACTATATGTGAAACACAGTATAACCATGAACATATTCGTAGTAACATGGAGATCATTCCACCAACTCAAGAACATGAAACTCCTGTTGTTGATATTGCTAATGACATTGTTGAACATGCAGTTGACAATGACCAATAGACATTTCCAAGCCAAGTAACCCTACCTTCATGGCTAGCAGAAGCAATGATTAATATGAATGCACATAGTGTCTCAATGACCAATGAACAAAGCATGAACATGCCCTCACAACCAACATAATTGAACAGTGAAATTGTTCATTTTTTTGTGGACAATAGATCAATGGAAGAAGATGAAGCACATAATGAGGCATCAAATGAAGATAATTATATAGTTCAATCAGTTCCATCAGATACTAAAAGGGAAGTACCAAGTAATGACATGCAGGTGGGAGGGGTGGAGAAGATACTTGGTCGGTTCCTAAAGCTACCAGTGGAGAGAGTATCAATGAAAAAAAAGCAAGGTACACCAGGTAATCTTCATTTGGGCCGAAGCTCACAGCTACTCACCTTAGAGCACTATATAAACTTGTTAGTTGAGTCTGAAAAAAAAAGAAATTTGAAATGCAAGAATTAAAACAGAAAAAGATGGATAGTGTCAAGGAGAAGAAGGCATCAAGGATTGTTGTAGCACAATGTCGAGCAAATGAAAGGATTGAAAGAGATAAAGCAAGGCAAGTTAAGGACCAACAAAAACAAATGGTAAGACAGGAAAAGGAATCAAGAAAGACACAACAAATGCTTGAAAAGGAACAAGGGACGATCAATATGTTTGACAATGATACAAGCATAGCTGATGAAACTAGGATTATTTCAAACTCATTGGACCACATTGCATATAATACACTATTATTCCAAGATCTCATAAACATTCATGTGTCTCACTATCAAACTGAGGGTTTACCCACTTGCCTTATTCCTACCAGAGGAGGTGTCAATTCTATGTATGCTCATTACACACCTCCACTTAATGCAGGGGTCAGTAGTGCAAATGTGAGGTATGGGTACTCAATACCTCCATGGTTGGAAGCTCCAAATTGGACTCAATCATATGGAAGAAATAAACCATTTCCTCAACCCTTTTTAGGTAGGCCAACCTACCTGGCTCAAGAAGGTAACTCGGGGAGTTTTGGCACTCAAGATTCTCAAGGCCATAAAGAATAGGGGTGTCATATGTTTTTGGTTGTAACCACATTATGATGTGGATTTTGGATGGATTGTATCTTTTTCTTGTCACAGAAACATTTTGGCTTACAACCTAGGTTGTTTTATTTCATACTGTGTGCGACATTGTAGCCAAAATCCATTTTAGAAGGAACATCTATAGTATTTTATAATGTAGAAATCTTACCTGAGAATGCAAATGGGATTTTCTATTATGCATCTACACACCAAATGGTTTACACAAGTGAAACAATGACAACATTTTTAGTTTACATTTCATGATATTGTAGCAATACTTCATGATGAAACAACAGATAATGCACATAATACCTATAATTAAAACATAAAACATTTCAGGGATTTCCTTGCACGGGAAGGGAGATAATTGACTACTTGCATCCCTTTCATTTTCTACTATACATTTTGAAGTCTCCATATGCTGTCTGGTTGCACACAGCATTATGAAAGGAGTCTATTCACTCGTCTTTTTTGGCTGAACATTGTATAAAACTCCTCTCTGGAAGTTATGCAAAGAGATCACTGAACTGAAAATCATAAACATCAAGAAAACACAACAGAAAACCCAAATCTACTAGAAAAAATTAAAACTAACATACCTAACAAAACACAACAAGTGTAAAAGCCTGAATGGACTATCTCCTTGATGAAAATTCAACTCAAATTTTCAATTAAATTGGTCATTTGTTACTGAGAGCATAGACCAAAAGTGTAAAAGAAAAAGGTTCAGAGCCACTGAAATAGAAATATGCAGGAAATGGTCAACATTTATCCACTGCAGGAAAAAATGCAGGGCCACAGGAAATGGCTCCAATAGTGAACATGAGAAAAAATGAACTAGTGTTCATTATAATACTATCCATAAGAGGGGAAAAAATGGCCCTCTATACATCCATGCATACACTGTCATTGAAAATAATTGGCACCACAAACCCTACATACCCCAACATTTCTAACCATAAAAAGAAAGCAGATCCACACCAATCGATTTAATGAAATCTAAGATGGCTAGAGATCACCAGAATGAACTCCCCAAGGTTAGGATGGAAAAAGTATTCTATGACTAAAGGTAGTTTTCTGCAAGCACCTTCTTTACCACATCATGTAACAACAATCTGATTGAGATGCATAAACACAATTGTGTAAGCATAATCAATCTGTTGAGTGTGTTGCTTGCAAGTTCAAATCCACTAAAAAGTTCACAATGCTTTATTTGTGAGAACTGTTGGTTTTGCCTTAGCTTGGAGGACATATTCTACTTCACCATAGCTACTCCTCCTACTCCTTTTGGCACCACTAAAGAAATCATTTACATGTTTAGTTATTGTGGCTCCGAAATATTTGTTGAAAATGGCAACAAGAAATGCTAAAAATAGAAGTGCTAAAAATAGCACTATTATAAATAGAATTTTAGGTACCATTGCTGGACTGAGCAACAAGGAATGAAAAATGGAAGTGCTAAAAATAGCATTGCCATTTTTAGCAGTTCAGGATATATTCCTATTTTAGTTAGTCCCTGAACTAAAATAGTGAAGTAAAATTCAAATTTGGTCTTACCAGTTGTTTGTAAATTAATTAATTAATTCATATTGAGTTAATTAGTTAAAGAAAATCAAACATGAAGTCTATGTGGGGACATGCAATAGTTTCTCCATTAATTGAGGAATTTATCCATCAGTTAAAGAGATAAGGATGAGTTGTAATATTGAGTGGTAATTAGTTGGCTTAATTAACTGAGTCAAGTCCAATTATATTAATTCAAAAAATTTGTTGAATTAATTGTGAGTTCAGTTAGTTAATGCTTGCATGCATGTAACTGCTGCACTTTAGAAAACTGAATATTCTCTCATAAATAACTCATGCATGTCAGGTGAGACAGAGACCCAGTTGAGATCAGAGGAGGGACAGTGTACTATAAGTTAGATGGATTTTTCCTATAAAGGAAACTCAACTATGTAGAAGGATTTATCTCCTTCATGATTGCGCAGTTACTACTGGGCCAAGTGAGCAATGTGAGGTGGGAATTCACATGTGTGGAAGCACTGGACACAAAGAAAAAATACACAAGGAAATAGGAGGCTTAGAGGGCAGAGGAGAAGGTTTGTGAGGAGCCTCTGATTGTCTATGAGCAACAGAGGGATTATACTGAGAGCTGGTTGGCTTCCAAGCTAAGGCTTTGTGTAATTCTGTGAATATTTTCCACTTGTATGATAATACAGAGATTGGGGTTTTAGGCTGAGGCTTTCCCTGGGTTATTTCTTCTGTGTTATGTGTGATTGATTTCTCATTCTAAGTTATATGTGTTCTCATTGATCATGCTCAAATTGATTAAGCTTCCGCAGAGTTTGTTGTAGAAGTAGATCTTGTATTTTGCTTTAGTCTATTGCATAATATGTTGATCTACAGTGGGAATTTCTACATGGTATTGGAGCAAAGGTGATTAAGGTGAAGAATAGTATACAAGAAGGGAGAAGTTCGAAGTTTGTGGTTCCTGAATATAGAAATCGAGTTCTTATCACATCTCAATTTCACCAATGGCATTCAGCGGTTTAAGACTCGAGTATGCCCTTGGTGGCAGCTCGAATTATATAGCCTGGAAGGATTGCATGGAAGCCGTATTAGAGGATAACAGTCTAAAGGACTTCATTGATAAAGAAGTCCCCAAGCCGACTGATGCTACTCAATTGGCAGAATGGAAGAAATGTGTGGTTAAAGCAAGGAGAATACTTCTGGAGGGAGTTTGAGACCACATAGTCTCGAGTCTCCATGGGAAGGAGACACCATTTTCGATGTGGAAAACATTGAAAGACCTATATCAGAACAACAATGATCAGAGGAAGTTGGCACTGAAAGACAAGCTTCGGAAAATCAAGAGTGAAAAGGGTGACATGATCTCTACATATCTGAACAAGCTCACCACCTACAGGGATGAGCTTGAAAGTGTAGGGATCACGACACTGATGATGACATGGTGAGTCTTGCACTCCTCGGTCTTCCTAAGAGTTGGCATAGCTACCAAGACTCGGTTAATGGAAGAGAAAAACTGCCAGATTGGGAATGACTTTGGTCGGATTTGATGCAGGAGGAGATAAGAAGAAGCACTAGAGATGGATCTTCATCATCCAAGGAGGATGAAGAAAATTGCGCCTTAGCGAGTAAGGCAAAGAAAGGTAAGGAGAGGGATTCTCATCCCAAATCTTGTTCTTCCCATGGTGGGAAGAAGTTTGACAAATCGAAAGTGAAATGCTTTCATTTTCATGAAGTGGGCTAGTTTGCTACAAATTGTCCACTGAGGAAATCCAAGAATGGATCCGTGGAAGGATCAGAAGGTGAGGCACTGGCCTCACAGTTCGAGTTGGATTTCACCCTCTTTGCATGCATGGTTTCATCCATGTTGGGATGTGGTTGGTTTCTTGATAGTGGAACTTCTCTCCACATGACTGATGAAAAGAGTTTGTTCAGTACCTTGGAGGAGAAAGATCTCCATATACTCATAGCGATGGTTAATGATGAAAATTATAGTGTCTCTGGTGTAGGCACAGTTGTTTTTCAGAGGGAGCATGGAGCTCGCATTACCTTGACCGATGTCAAGTATGTACCAGGACCGAGGAAAAATTTGGTGTCAATTTCAATCATGGAAGATAAAGGCTATGATGTATTCTTCAGTAAGAGAAAGGTTTTCCTTCGACACATCACCACTATACAGGTGAAGCAAATCATTTCACGGGTTAAGAACCTGTATCCTCTTGAGGTTCAAGATGCATGCAAGGCCTTGAGGAGAAAGGCAACTGATGGAGACTTGGTGGTTGAGAGGGAGAGTACATTACCTCTCAACATGCAGTGCCAGAAGAAGTCTTAGACGATTGTGGAGGAGCCACGATTGGCGAAGCAACTTCAGGAGGTTGTGGAGCAGCCACAATTAGAGAAGCTGAGAGGAGATTGAGTAGAGAGATCTACTCATGTAGAGACCTCCAGTAGGGGGAAATTTCGAGCTAGGTGAGCAGAGGGATCACATGCATCCATACCTCTAGGTAGGTGGTGGGGCAATGTGGAGTGACAGTCCCAAGAAGGCTGGAATAGGGGTAGGATCATTGAGGTACCCAACCTTTTTGATTAGACCTTGCTATGGGAGCCTCGACGAGGAGTAGCAGGACTGGCTGAGTGGGTAGAATGAGATGCATATGGAGCGACAGAGAGAGCTTCAGTGTAGGAATACCAAGATAGTGCATAGCTAGTAGGCTGCATCAATGCGAGAGGCACAGGAGTGTTGCACCAATGCAGTATGGCACAGAGAGGTGTGAAACAGTGCAAGATGCATGGAGTGTTGCAGCAGCTCAGAGGTTAGAGAGGGAGCACTTGTCAACGACAGAGGGAGCTTCAACATCAGAGTATGTTTCTAGCCCAACAGAGAGGTCAGTTGGGAGTTTTTTTTGTTTCTAGAGTTGCTGGAGCGTCAACACTTGGAAGAAGTGTTGCATGTAGAACATTCCAAAGGTTAAGGGTCGAGTTCAAGTTGAAGCCTTTCTTGTTGAGAGGGAGTGTTGAAAATGGCAACAAGAAATGCTAAAAATAGAAGTGCTAAAAATAGCACTCTTATAAATAGTAGTTGAGGTAACAGTGCTGGACTGAGCAACAAGGATTGAAAAATGGAAGTGCTAAAAATAACATTGCTATTTTTAGAAGTTCGGGATAGATTCCTATTTTAGTTAGTCCCCGAACTAAAATAATGAAGTAAAATTCGAATTTGATCTTAGCAGTTGTTTGTAAATTAATTAATTAATTCATCTTGAGTTAATTAGTTAAAGAAAATCAAACATGAAGTTTATGTGGGGACATGCAACAGTTTCTCCATTAATTGAGGAATTTATACATCAGTTAAAGAGATAAGAATGAGTTGTAATTATTTGGCTCAGTTAACTGAGTCAAGTCTAGTTAGATTAATTCAAACAATTTGTTGAATTAATTGTGAGTTCGGTTAGTAAATTCTTGCATGCATGTAACTGCTGCACTTCAGATACTGAATATTCTCTCATAAATGACTCATGCATGTCAGTTCAGACAGAGACCCAATTGAGATTAGAGGAGGGACAATGTACTATCAGTTAGATGGATTTTTCCTATAAAGGAAACTCATCTATGTAGAAGGATTTATCTCCTTAAGGATTGCGCAGTTACTACTGGGCCAAGTGAGTAGTGTGAGGTGGGAATTCACATGTGTGGAAGCACTGGACCCCAAGAAAAACTATGCAAGGAAATAGGAGGCTTGGAGGGCAGAGGAGAAGGTTTGTGAGAAGCCTTTGACTATCTATGAGCAGTAGAGGGATTATACTGAGGGCTGGTTGGCCTCCAAGTTAAGGATTTGTGTAATTCTGTGACTATTTTCCACTTGTATGATAATACAGAGGTTGGGGTTTTAGGCTGAGGCTTTCCCCGAGTTATTTCTTCTGTGTTATGTGTGATTGATTTCTCATTCTCAGTTATATGTGTTCTCATTGATCATGCTCAAATTGATTAAGCTTCCGCAGAGTTTGTTGTAGAAGTAGATCTTGTATTTTGCTTTAGTCTATTGCATAATCTGTTGATCTACAATGAAAATTTCTACAATATTATTTGGGGCTATGGCTCAACTTTAGTCTCTGTGAAAATTAGTGCTTAGTTCCAATGTACTTAGCCTTTTTGCTGTCAATCATATTGATCCCTTCGATGGTACCCTATATTTTGCGGAAGGAAAAAGGCTGGCTATCTTGTTAGTTTACTTTCAAGAGCATGCCTCCAACACATGGTTTCCTCTATTATAAGTTTATTGGTAGTTTATTTTTCTAATTGTCAATCTCTATACTTGACACTTCCCACTGTCCAATTTCAAGTGTTGGAATTGAATTCATTGCTACTCTTTAACATTCTCAAATATCCACATTTAAATGCCTTAAGAAAATGTTTTTCCTTGTTACAATTGTTGCCAATAACTTTGTGGTTCATTAAAATATACCAAATACAAATTAAATTATAACTGACTCAAGAAACACATGATGGCCTAAAGAAAACTATAAATGATGTAACCATACCAGAACTCAATTAACAACCTTCCACCAACACAACTTATAAATCAATCTATCTTGGAATACACTACCAGTTAAATCCAATGTATAGCATAAACATCAAAATTCATACATCACATTAGGCATAAGAAAAACCCTAAACCCAAAAATTCATACATTCACATTAGGCATAAGAAAAACCCTAAACCTGCAAAACCCTAAAAACCCTAAACTTGCAAAACTTGCAAAACCCTTTGAAATGCAACCTGAAACTCCAAGAGAAAAAATAACAAAAATTCCAATAGGAATGTGAGGTGTTGAAAAACACAGTGGCAATGGATAGTAGGATTTTTCTTACTCGATAGACGTAGAAGCCATGTCCAAGTGCCTTCCATGTCCAGACCTTCTCCAAAGCTCGCTAGACCTTCTCTAGAGCTCGCTAGACCTGTAACCAACTTGGAAAACATGAAAAAAGTAGGAAATTAGCAAATGGCATAAATATTCAAAGAAAATTCGAAACTAAAACCATAAAAACCTGTAAATTTACCTTCGACCTCGAACTGGCTAGAAATTGGTACTGGATCCTTCCCAAATAACAGGCTGCGTGAATGAAACAACCACCAAGGTATTTGTAAACCCTCGATGGTCTAGAACAAACATCAATTGCAGGTGAAATGAAAGATGAACAACAAAAACCATGTTCTGTTAACAAGCGCATGCAAGCAAACTAGCCCAGTTAGCAGGTCAACAATGGTGGACAAGGCACACAGGTAATGGAGTCATCCCGTGCCATATTCAGCGGAGGGATTCGCCCAAACACCGAACCCGAACAGAAATACATAGAGCAGAACATACATAATGGAAAATAGGTGGAAGCAACCGAAGGAAAGAGTAATATTAGGTTTTTGAAGGCTGACACCTACCACAACACGTGGTAGGACACGTTGGGCAGGTGTCGTACCAGCGGGAGTGGCATCCACGTGCCTATAGATGAGGTGGAGGGGAGGGTGCATAGGTAATGGTGTCCTTCCCCTATTATTCTGCAAAATCAGATCTTGAAAAAAACAGTTCGCACTGAAGCATGAGTACGATCAGGTAAAAATGTTGCTTCTAAAAATGAAAACTCTTATCTGGAGAATGGAGCAAATAATTACCTGCTACAAGCATAAGTAGCTGTGAAGGAGAGCTTCTACTTACAACCTCTTTTGAATTCTTCCACAGAACAGATCCTTCGAGATAGGAAAACACAATTGATGATCAAATGTGTATCTTGCAGTTCGCCATTCTCGGATTTGAACAAATGCATTGCTCCAATATAATTCGCCATTTTGATATGGAGAATAACAATAGTTTCCACCACTCAGGAATTTGGCATAAAATCACAATTGTTGATAATGTTTTTGCAAAATCAAAAGTCAACTTTGCCAGGGATTTCGCCAGAAAAGTTCGGCTTTGCTCTGGTCCTGCTTTTTAAGAATCTTTGCCGCGTACCCTGTAACTTCTAAAAATATATTTCAATTTTTACACCATGGTTGAGGGATTTCCAAACAAAGTAGACAAAGGCGTCACCAATGATATGCACACACTTTTATTCTTCTTGAAATTGGCCAATCCTAAGAATTTACGATTTGATGGAGATTCTGCATTCTTTTCTATCCCTTACAATCACGAAGACCTAAGAGAAAATGTTAAATTGTCGTAGAACAACGCAATTATATGGTAAGAAGAAATTTTGGCAGTGTGCTTATAAACATGCCAGATTCATAAAACTAGAATGCCCTTCTGCTGGCTTCAATAGCAATGCTAATCGGTTGATGTGCCACGACTTTCTTAAATCGATAGAAATTCTCAAAGGATTAGATGGACCTTCTAGAGATAGTCTTCAGCTCGTAGGTCTTGACAAGGTGTCTTCCTTTGTGTGACAACCATGTATTTTATACAATCTCCTCGCTTCTTCATGCCTTGATAAACAGACTTCTAGTTGATTGAGAATGTATGATATTAGAAATCATGACCTTGGGATTTATGACATCCAAATGCCATTTTCTTCTTGGAGAATGTATTTCACCTTTAATGGATTGGATTTGATCGATCACCCATATCCCGTATGTACAATCGAAACATCTGCAACACTCCTCCACTAATTCTTCACATAGGATTTAACTTAACAAAAAAAAAAACTACTTCAACTACACCACATGCCTTCATATTCACTGCACCAATTCGCCACTACACAGAACTCAACGTTGGAGACTCATGTTGAGACTAAATTGATCAATTCATGCACACACATTAGACCAGGTTTCTCTAGGCTCTGATACCAAAAATGGCACAACAGCTCTAACCATGGGTCTTTAATAAAAAAATAAAGCTAAACACAAAATCACACCAAATCATGTGCACATAAAACTCTTCATCATATTATTAATTAATCAAGAAAATATCTACAGGAGAAATCATGGCCTATTCATGGCCTCTCATTCCTCACACTCACTCACATACTTCTACATCCCATACCTCATGGGCTCCTCTTAATTTATACAAATGGATTAGAACCCAAGTAGGTTTTATATCCCTTGACAAACTCCAACAATATCTCTCTTGATCCCTAAATTCTCTCATCCAAATCCTAAAAATCCTCTAATTCCACTTTTAACTCAACTAATCCTCTATTCTAGGATCCCTTGATATTTACAAGTCTATCATCACTCATATTCTCTCATAATTGAGAATATTTACAATTAAAAACTCACACACATTCACTCAATTTATTAAAAATATACAAATAAATTAAAAACATCACACCCCCGAAGTCAACCAAATATACAATGAACTTTTGAAGCAAGATGCTCCTGCATCACCAACAAAGCCCCAGCCCTGAATGGATTCGCCTCATAATTCTTCAAAGCTTGCTGTCCTTTCATGGGAGTAGAAATAGTATAATTGGTGGAAGAATCTTAGAGGCATCAACAAGTATGGTTAGGCTTGAACCTTACCTTCCTCACTCTCATCCCAAAATCCAATGATTCCAACAATCGTGGTGGTTTCCAACCCATCACCTTATGTAATGTGATCTACAAGATCCTCCAATTGATCCTCATCCATCGCCTTAAGACAATTTTGCATCAAATCATCATCATAGAGAAATCAAGGTTTGTGGAGGGTTGTCAAATCCTAGATGGAATAGTCTATGCCCACGAACTCATCCACTCTTTCAAGAGTCATAAGAAGCAGTGTATGTTGATAAGGTCAGACCTATCCAAATCCTACGACCATCTAAGCTAGACCTATCTTCTCTCGGTACAGAAGGCGTTTGGATTTGCAAATGACTAGATTCGATGGATTTGATCCATGATCTCTACTCCATTATTTTCAATTTTTCTTAATGGTTCTCCCTTAGCTACATTTAGATCTTCTCGAACCTTGCGGCAAGGGGACCTGATCTCCCCATTCTTGTTTATCGTTATTACGGAATGATTGGGCCACCTAATCAGGGCAACCACACAAGGAAATGAGATGAAAGGGCTTCAACTTCCAAGAACATACATCACCAGGTTGCATGAAAAATTTGTCAATGACAATGTTCTGTATGGTTATCTCATGATCTAGTACACAATGACTATTAATGGGATCCTCGCTTAATTATAGGAAGCTTCAGGTATGCTCATCAACAAAGAAAAATCTCATCTATATTTTTTTCATACTCTCAGGCCTATGCAAAACAATTTGGCACATTTATTGGGTTTCTCAATTGATTCTCTTCCATCGAAATATCTGGGAGTTCGTTTAATTGCTAACCCCCTCCACATAGTATGATGGAGGGACATTTGCACTAAGATCATGAAGAATTTGTCCAAATGGACATTTTGCATGCTTAATTTAGCAGGCCTAACTACTCTCCTCAAGGTTATCCTTCAAGATATCCCGATCTATCAACTTTCGGTTCTTCCTACCCCTAAATCCCTCGTTAGAGATCTGGTCTTCGTATTCTGAAAGTTCTTGTGGAATGAAGCAACCCTAGAAAATAAATGGTCCCTTGTAGCCTGGGAAAAAATTTTCCTTCCAAAAGCTCATGGTGGTTTAGGTCTACGTGACCCGAAGAACTTAAATGCAGTTATGGGTGCTAAAATATGGTGGCGCTGGGTACAAGGAGGCAAAAAATAGTGGAAACAAATCGAGATGCATAAGTGTGGCTAGGGAAGATCTCATATCATGCTCTTGTGGGATCCCTCTATTCATTCAGGTTTTTCCATATGGAATCTAAGATGTCAAACAACTACCTTACCTGCAATCACTTCTTTTGGGAAATCAGGAATGGTTCGTCCACCCTCTTCTGGGAAGAATCTTGGCAACAATTTCCTCGCTTAGACCAGGACAATTCCCTTCTAGGTCTCAAGGCACTTCTGGATTAGAGGAGCAATGAAATAGTGGGAGACTCCTAGAAAGTGGACACCAATCTGAGTGAATGGAGATCCTAGAAAATAGATCATGATTGGAAGGTGGAGGTATCCCCAGAACGCTAGCAGGCCTTGAATCAACAACTGCAAGAGAGATGTATCCCTATTTCTCAGGACTGGGATAATCTCCAATGGGGATACACGCCCACATGCTCTTTCTCCATTAGATAAGATGATCTCATCAAGGATAACATCCACAACATGCTGTGATAAAGTATTTGGGACAAAGTATGGAACTAGAAACTATGGCAAAAAGTCTCTCATTTTCTATGGATTTTTGGGCATAAGAGGATCCTAACATGGGATCGACTTCTTAAAAAAATGATTTAATGGCCCACTCCAATGCCCTCTATTTAAACATCATGTGTAAATGATGCATCATCTACTGAATACATGCCTCATTGCGGAATAGGTATGAGCAAAGGTTGCCACTTTGTTTGGACCTTTTGATTGAAATCGTGAATATATACTAGCTACTATCAACAATTGGAAAATATTTCACTATAAGAACCCGATTATTATTATAGCCTAAAGCCTAGTTTTGGTATTCCTCCTCTGGAATATTTGGAAGGAATGATACCATGTAATATTCTTAGACCAAAAATCCTCTAGTCCCACCATTTGAACACTAGTGAAGGAGAACATGCAGGAAACCATTTTGGATGAGAAATGTGGAGATGAGGACTGGAGGGCGGGTCCTCCTAAAGCATTGATCTTGTTGTCCCTAAATTCATCCCATACAATGATATTCCACCAAGAAACTACTAGGAAATAATTTCCAGTGTCCTCTCCATTGGTTTTCAGTAGACCTCCGTCGGGCTTTGTGCAAATTAAAATCGGTGGGGACCCCAAAGGAAACACAGATCTGGCTTTATATGGAGGTGTTTTACGGGACTCTTTGGGTTCACTAGTGGGTATATATGTAGGATATTGTGGTATCACTTCAAAAAAATTTGTGGAGTTAACTGCTCTAGAGAAAGGCCTTAATATTGCACACAGACTTAGACACTCTAAGCTTCAAATCGCATGCGATTCAAAAATTATCATTCATATGATGCAAAAGCTTATAGATGGATCCCATCCTTCCAAACTAGTCTAAAGATGGATTTTATAATCCCAGGTAAGGTAGATAAAGGCCCTCTTAGAAAGATTTTCATATATCACCACTGCTCACTTTTTGTGATCTCTGCCAATAAGGTTGTTGATTGGCTAGTGAACTAGGGATCAATGACACACCATAAAGATTTTTCCACTTGTTGGCAGAAAGTTTTGAGCTCAACTGAATTGGACCTAGGTGAATTGAACATTGTTTCCCGAATAATAGATGAATATTACTCCTCCCTCGATGGGGGTGGGAAAACAAATGGAAAGCAGGCTACAGAGAAGTCCCCTCATAACACTCGACATACATGCTAAGAATTAAGTGTGGATTAAGATGACGAGACTTCTATAGTTCAAACTCTCTAGAAGCAAGGTTTCGTATGTCAAATGCTATTATGGGAAAATAATAAACTATTTTAACCTTGGCAATGAGTGGTGGGCATAGGGAGATTAGTAAGACCATCGACAAGATCCATGCATGCTCGCCTGATGTTGTCTAGGAAAATCCTCTCTACGGACAAAGACGATCCCTCTAGCCCAATGAGTGGGACTAGCAACCTACATGACATTCTACAAGGAAAATTTCCTAAATTACAATCGAAATGAGAGAAGAGGAAGATGGCCTACCTCATTCTGATGCTATAATGTACTCTTTGTTGAAGACCTTGAATCACCTGTGCCTCAAGCTTAGCTCCATTGCTCGCAATGTTTGGATACCTGCACAAGAGATCAAAAGCACAACAAAGCATACCAGTACAAATAGCATAATCTAAAGTAATCCACTTTACATATCAAGGAGCATTAAGATAAATGACACATTAACACAAACATTTATGTAAAGTGAACCAACAATTGTATATATTAATAGAATAAAGTAGGAAGCATACAACCAAGCCTTGATGTCAATAAGATCTCCTTGAGTGAATGTCCAAGTCCAAGCTCAAGCTCTCCAAGCACTCCTTCTCCATCCAAATGAGTAACACGTAGGTAGTATCTCAGCATAAGGGTGCAAATAACCAAAGACCAACCATTTGGGAATGGGAGAGGATGAATATATAGGCAGGGGAAGGGAGTTAGGATATCTCCAAAGATAGGAGAAGGCCTTCATATCAAGGAGGTAGCTCATAGGGATAATATCAAAGGGAAATATTGGGAGAATTCAACCACATCCACAATGAACAACCTCCAACTCGTCATTCTGGAAGCCTCTAGATCATGAAGCTTCTTGTCCTCTTTGGGAAAAGTTGCCTTTTATGAATCAATGGGGGTATCCAAGCAAAAAGCGCACCGGAAACACGAGGCTAGTATAGTGCAACTAGCGATAAACACTAGTTTCCAGTGTCAAGGTGACGCTGGTCCTTAAATTAGGGTTTTATAGCTTGCTTCTTTAGGGAAGTCTCAAGGCATGTTTCCATCAATGTTTAAGGGAGGATCCGAGTTTCATATCTGGATGGGTATACTACATGATTGCCAAGTTTCAGGCACTTTGGGGTATGACACAGGGAAGTGCAGGAGGCGTGACAAAATATTGTGTAATAGATGCCCCCTAAAGCATGAAGGCAGAACAGAAAGTGATGGATGATATGATTTATGAGCTTTTGCAAGGACAAGAACAACATTTTCAGGAGACTTGCAAATCAAGGATGCATATACATATACATATCTAATATCAAAACATGAATCCACAGTATGGATGCAACAATCCGGATAGAAAGGACTATGTGAAAGGATTCACGACATGGACACAACCATCCAAATGAAAAGGATCCTCTGTAAATCTAAGATCCAAGGCATGGACGCAACCATCCGATATAGAAGGATCATCATCATAAATATAAAGTCCCATGGTATGGTCACAACCATTAGTATAGAAGAAACATGTGTACAATCATGAACAATACATAAATCCACGTAACTTGAGTCATATCAAACAAAACTTAGGGTCTTGCGCTCCATCCCAACCCAATACAAGTACAAATTCTAACATGCGAATGAATGCGTTGAAGTCGAACATGTTATAAAACCACCTGATTACCGGCTAATGATGTGGACCGTTAATAGGCACATGAGGAACCACCAATAATGATAATGGTCCTCAAGGAACGACAGTAAAATTCATGAATGTGAAAATTAAGATGATGTTGAACACTCGTGGAATCAGCCAATCGAAGGTCAATAGTGAAAACCTGTCGTGAGATGCAAAAAACTTGCCATTAAGGCATGAAAGCTCTAAGGTACTGAAAGGGAGTTTCTAAGTCATTTTTGTGGATAATGAGCTGGAGTCGACAGGAAGTGACCCGTCGAGGGAGGGCCATGATGATTCTCCCATCATCAACACGAAATAAGGAATAAAGTGAAATGAATGAGTATGATCAAGGCTGTAGCAAAAGGTCAAACAATGTATGGGTAAAAAGCTGTAGATAGGACTTCTATTGAACATATCGATGACACGAATCCAGAGTGTGGCAACATTTGACTCAACATAGTACCATGGGTCATGATGACAAAATAGAATAGTCATATGAGAGGCAAAATGGATCACCCAAACCCGAAAAGACAAGTGACTGAGCAAGGATATCCCAAACCCGACACGAGACACAGATGAGTGTCATGTTCAAGAGCGACATGCTGCCTATAGAAGAGATGTTTCATTTTCATTTTTCTCCACTATTTCTAGTGAGTACCCTAATTATTTTTATCATAAGCTTGAAGGGGATAACATATGATTGTCATATAAGTTCACCCTTCGCATGAATACATCCTAGTAAGTTTTACGAGTCCTAGGAAGGAGAAACTCGGGCTCATCATGGTGACAATTATTTCGTCGTTTAATTTTTAGGAGTCTGACAGAAGAGTAACTTGATGCCTTTTTCATAATTAGAGAGTTTGAAAAAGAGATGAAAAAGAAAAATCCATCACGTCCCTTTTCGTAATTTGTCTCTCGAATCCAAAAAGGTAGAAAATAATATTTGAGAGAACCTCTTGACCATGTTGACCAAGGTGTACCTTTTTCGTAAATAGTCAATCCTCGCCTGAAAAAGGGATAAACATATACTGAGACGACACCAATCCATTTAATTTAACGAGTTCGAAAAGACAAGTGCTCAACAATCTTTTCATATTTAGAGAGTCAAAAAAGAGCTTAAAGATGACTCTAGGGGGGTTTCTTTAACTGCACAAAGACAACCACACATCACTGATATCGAGGAAAATAATAAAATATTGGTAAAAATGTATTTAAAACTTATAAATAGACTAAAAGTAAAAACATTTTTACCATTTTCACTTGGAGTAAATTGGAGAGCACATTTTTCCCTATTTTCCTTGATTCTTCAAGCAAGCAGTGTGGGAGATCCAGGGCATCATTTCACAAACTATCAGCTGCAGGTAAGAGCTCTACCTTTCCTCTTCTTTTCATTCTAATTTCATGCCATTTCTTAGGGTTTTTATCAGCCAGAAGAGAGGATTTCAAAATTTTAAATCAGGGGCAATCAACGTGGGTTTGATCATCGGGTTCACATTGATCGCCCCTAAGCTTGAAAGGTTCTCGCACTTCCAGTGTGTGGTTAATTAAAACAGTCGTGCTAGCTATATGGCGGAAAGTTGAAGAGAAATATTCACTCTTGAGAAAAATTCTGAGTTTTTATCCCATGAAAAAGCATTTAATCATTGTTAATGGTTGTTTTGTAGGAGATTTCGACAACATGGTCATCGAATGGAAGGAAAGAGGCCATGAGGCAGAATATCACCAGGTTTCCCAAGTTCTTGAATGCATCAATGCTTTGAGGAACTGCAAGCTACTAAAATTATTTTGAACCAGTGGACTCAGAGCCCAAAATGAGCTACTACACTATCTAATCAGTTTATGGGATGTTAATCGAGAGATCTTCCTCATTGGAGACCAAGAATTGGAGCTGGAAGTGGCAGATATTTACTTCATTATTGGATTTTACAGAAGAGGGGAAAGGATTCAACTCTTCAGAACTCATGCTGGAGGTGAGAGAACCCATGCCCTAATAGAAAAGTATTACCTAGGTGCAGAGACAATAATGAACCAGAAGGTGAAGATATTGACCATCGACAATCTTCCCTTAAGGACAATTCTGCACACCATGGCCTGTATAACTGGGTCACAAGCTTTGCACGAGGTTTCAAAATCTCAATTTTAGTATACAGTAGACTTTCTAACTCCAACAATGTTCAACTGGTGTGAGGGACTGCTGACCAACATGAAGAGGCAATTGACCAAAGGAAAGCGAGGAAACTTGAAGCAGTTGGGTTCGATTTTGGTCACTTTCTTTTTGGAGCACGCACGCCTATTTTGGTATTAGTGAACAGAGGTGCTGGATCTGGCTCCACAAGATCCGAGGCTGGTCAGATGGAGTGAGCCCATGCCTCATGGAGGATGGGGTCAGTGGATGCATTTTCCTCCACAGTTCTTCGGTCAGTTGCGGAGACAACTGATCATTGTGGATGACTATGCCTATGTAGGAACAAAATTTAGATGGGATCCAAAATTGCTTCTACCATTGGGTGAATAGTGGACTGATGCAGGTAAAACTTCTTTTTTGGATTTTTTTCAAGTTTTATGAGTTTTTTTATTAGAGTGAATATGAGAGTTTACTTGTGATAAATGTGTAGATGTGGGACCAGAAAGGCATCCTCGCACGTCGCCAATAGCATGATGGGTAGCATGTCAGATAGAGGATGCTCCTTATGAGGAAGGAGTAGATCCTATGGTGGAGATGGAACGAAATATAGAAGTGATAACCTGAGGGGTTCAAGAATATGTGACTATAGATGATGTGCCACTGTGATACCAGAGGCATACAATAGGAGTGTTTGCGAGATTGCGTCCGATTTTAGGTTGAGTGATCAGAGCAATCTCATGCTATCGAGAGCATCATGTGGGCGAATAACATTTTCTAGTCATGTTTTTTTCATTATTGTACGCTTTGAAAGCCCTGTGTCCCAAAACACTTATTTTTTGAGATTTTGATGAACAAAATTTGACAGACGCGATCTATCTATCTATCTATCTATCTATCTATCTATCTATCTATCTATCTATATATATATATATATATATATATATATATATATATAGATATGGCGAATAACATTTTCCAATCATGTTTTTTGCATTATTGTAGGCTTTGAAAGCCATGTGTCCCAAAACACTTATTTTTTGAGATTTTGATGAACAAAATTTGACAGACGCGATATATATATATATATATATATATATATATATATATATATTTTATTATCTTCTACTTATGTGTTCGTGTATCATGGTGATCTTATCAGTTTGATAAGTTATGCAAATGTCTATCAAGAACATAATTTGCTAATGCATCTGTTAATGTATTCAAATTCTGTGGAATGTGTTGATATGTGATATAATCAAAATTTATTTCCAGTAATCGAACACGTAGATACATACGCAAAATTTGTGGATTTCTTACTAAATAATGATTATTTATCTATAACACAACAAGTTGTGAATCCAACTTAACAACCAAATTTCTAATGCCAAGAGCAACTGCTTATGATAATAGTTCAATAACGACACTATACTCAGCAATATTATTAGTTGTTCATCCCAAGAAAATACCTTGTAAATCGATCAACTCGCCATCAGGGGCATAGAGTGCCCAAGCTGTGGAAGATAAGTTCCGTGTGCTACGACAAGCACCATCAACAAAACCAACATAACGGTTTGATGACATCTGCAAACCAAGTGGAACACAAGGTAAGCAGAAGGAACATGTCTGCAAAGCAAACAATCACACCAAAAATAAAAAATGCACACCAATGAATTCACACACTAATTTACAAAAGTAATTACACAAAATTCACGCATAATACTTTTTAAGATAAAGCCCATTGCGGGGCTGTGATAATGCATTACCTTCGTAGTCAACTAGCTCATATGCACCCTTTTGCAAGACACGTTTAATGATATATGGCCCATGCCACATAGGTTCGAACTTCCTAGCTCCCAACTTATCGTTGGCTTGGTAATATAGCAAGACCAAGTCACCTTCAATGAAAATGCTTGGAGAAACAATTTGACCAAAATCAACTTTAACTCGTTATTTCTGTGCGTCAATCACCATCACAGCAATATGATGGGTCTCATCAAGTCTCTCTAGATAAATTAATTGTTCCTATTCAGGTGAGGTATTGGGGAGTAGCTCAATAGCTAATTTTAATGAAGGAATTTCACACTCAATTGGGAGTGTCGCCTCTAAACCATAAATCGGCTAGAATGGAGTGAAACTAGTGGTTGTCTTAGCAGATGTCCGATAATCCCAAAGAGCTGAGAATAGCATGATATGCCAATCCTTTTTATGTTTCCCCACGGTTCGTTGAAGCATAGTAATAAAAACTTTGTTAATTGCTTCAACTTGGCCATTGGCCTGCAGGTAGTAAGGAGTCGAGCTATCATGGCAAAGACCCAACTAAGTAGTCAGCTCTGCCATCATGCACTAACAAAAATGTGATCCGTGATCAGTAAAAATGGCTGAGGGATGCCAAAATAGGCTATGACATGGTGAAAGAGGAATTGAGGAGCAGTGATACCATCAACATTATATGTAGGCATCACCTCGTCCCATTTAGTGAAGTAGTCAACAACAATGATGATATAGCCATGTCCCTCGACTGAGCGAGGATTACATGTCATGAAATCTGTGCCCCATTTAGCAAATGGGCCAATGGTAACTAATGGGTGTAAGGGTGCTGGCAGGGCTCGCTGCTTGCAGTTATAAATATGACATTCATGGCACTTTTGGATGACCATAATACAATCTTTGAAGATGGAAGGCTAGAAATAACCAGTGCTAAGCAGTGGCATAGCCTGATGATGCAGGAGCATTCAGCTCAACATTATCATTGTATTTTAGTAGACATAGGGGGTCTTGTGTTTCAAGGAAGTTGGTTTCTCAAGTATTGAATTAATGTAATTATTTAATGTTTTGAGTGATTTTAATGAGAATAGGAATTAATTGAATATTGTGAGGCATAATTGTAAATATTCTCGAATGTAGGAGAATATGAGAGACTTAGGATAGTTGAGAGAACTGAGGGATTTGAGAATTGATTGTAAAATCCAGATTAGGAGTTAGTTCATGATTTTGTGGATTTGAGAGAATCCTTAGGGATGAGAAAGAGATGTTAGGATTTTGTTGAGAAGCTTATGGATCTAAACCACGAATTGGTTTTAGAATCCCTTTTGTATAAATGTAAGCCTACGGTCAGATAATGAATAGAGGCCATTAATTAGAAGATCAGGCCGAAGAGAGATAGAAAGCCTCATCATGTAATTGTTTGTTGATATATATATATGCACAAAGATTCAATTTCCATTTGTATAAGTGCATTGTTAAGAATCAATGGCGAATGATGAGTGAGTTAGTATATTCTGTGTAACAGAGTTGCAGGCGGAGTTCGACGATTACACAGAGAGGAACATGACGAGGAGGATCATAATGGATCGTTGAATCCATTAGAAAGATCAAAGCCAAAGCTCAGGAGGAAGTGTGCAGTGAAACAACCAAGGGATCAGAACCTTGAAGAAACCCGGAACCACAGAAATGCTAAAGAAATAGCATAAAATCATAAGCAAAGAGAAGAGCGGAGAAGTGAAGAGGTGATGTACAACAACCGTTGGATCTAACAGATCAACGGACCAGATCCAATCACAGAGGAGACGGAGGAATATCACATCGACAGAAACCCTTCAAGTGTCGGATGGCCGAATGGAATAAGCGATTGCGATCATGCGATTAGTAGTCAACCGTCGGATTGTGAGCCTGATCGACGGTTGAGATGTAATCGCATATCGCAAAGGTTAGGAGCTAAAGGATGGTGCGATAGCCGATAGCGATAAGCACTGATCAGAGATAGGGCATATCAGAGATCAGAGGTCAGAGCAATCGGAGGTCGGGCATTTCAGAGATCGGATCAACAATGCAGAAAGACTTGGTACTAATGGACTCGACGATAGATATGAATGTGGGTGTATAGATTTTGAGATCTAGCCCAAGGGTTCGTAGTGGGTTTTCCCGTTGTTTCCTGTGTATTTGCGTTAAAGTAATGGTCCCGGGTTTTTAAAATGAAAATTCTGATATGTTGTATGGTCCGAGTCAATAGATTAAAGGCCTCAGTTAAACGCTTTCAATAGGTTTGTGGGCCATAACCCACAGGCCTTATGATCGAAAATTATAAAGAAAGGGGAAATCGGTTACCCCCAAAATCTCCTTTCATCATTTGGTATCAGAGCAGAACAAAGAAATTATGTGTGAAAGTTTCTTTGGAAGAATTTAGAACAAAAATATTTGGAAGGATGTGTATGCAGGCAAGGGAGATCAAATTCTAATCTGATAGTTAAGCAACCAGAGTAAAGCTAGGAGATTGGTAAGAGGTATACTAATCTTGATATTTCTGCATTTTGATGGAATGTTCAAATTTTGAGAAAAGTAGAGCAAATGATTTATGGCCAATGAATCTGTATAATTGGAATTGTGAAATGTTTGAAATTGAAATTGGAGAAGAACAATTAATTTCTTAGAGGTAGGTGAGTAAGAATTAAGAAGAGACTGTAGAAACATAAAGAATCTATAGCGATGTTTTGAAGAATGGAGATTCACTCAGATGTGAAGAGTGGGTGGAGAAACCATGCAGTTAATGTTTTATTTAACTCTGATTTGAGCTTTGCTGGATAAATAAATAGATTGAAGATTGATAGTTGTAGCTAATGAAGTATCTCAGCAAAAGAAGATCAAGTCTTAAGAAGCAGTAATGGAAGAAACTGGTAAGGATTTCTTAGTGGGAAAAAAACTCAGCAAAGGAGAAATTGTTGTCTGATAGCTAAGCTTTGCCAAGATAAAGCCGAAAGATTGGAAGAAGGAATCAGACTCTAAATCTTATTGACAGTGGCTGAATTGAGAATTTGTGCATCGGAAGCATGAAAATCTGCTGAAACAGATTTGCAGAAATGGTGAGATCCTGAAGGTAGGTGAAGGTATGAAAATTTGTCTAATGATTAGTAGATATTGAATGAATGATATTTAGAGCAGGATTATAGTAGTTAAACTGTAAGAAGGACTTTGTAAGCTCTTGAAGTAACAGAGTTTGAAGATACAACTGAAGGCTAGTGGAAAGAACAGTCCATTCAAAAGTGCAAGTGAATGGGAGGACAAGATCAGACAGAGATCTTAAAGGTGAGGTGATATGTTCTTATTTTAATTGAATTGAAGATTGGAGAGTTGTGGTCTTTATATTGATGCACAGGTAGCAACAGAGGAAGGTGATAAGATTGCAGTAACCTAGAGCGAGGAGTGCTCAATTGGTTCCAAAGGAAAGAACTAGAGAAATGCCAATAGACTAAGCTTAGAGGAGAGAAGCTTAGTGAGGCATATGTAGCAAGAAGGAGACTTGTTACTGCAGGGGTATTGTTGCATCTCACAAATATAATTCCACAAAGGATGTGGTAGAATTGTTAAGGGAGTAAAGGAAGCTGGTAAAGGTTTCTAAGTGAAAGCAGAAATGTGGTAGAACCTTGAGGAATTCCAACAGAGATTGGATAAAAGAGGACAATTGTGTTCTTGGAAAGTACAGATGAGTTTAAGCCTAGAAGGAGCAAAGAGAATTGCTCAAAGTAGGTTCCAGAGATAGAGAACCAATTGCTTGCCAAAAGACCAAGTATAGAGGAGAGCTTGGTGAGGTAGGTCATAGCAAGGTAGACTTGTTGTTGTAGAGGCTTTAGTGCAGCTCATAGTGAGTGAGTGAGGAACTCACAGAGATGGAAAGGATGATGACTAGTGACAGTCATAACAGAGGTTTTGAAAGAAACCACAACCAAGTATAGAAGAAAAGATATGTCAAGGAAAATGGCATACATAGATAGTTTAGTAAAGAAGAATATGAGAGGGAGAAGGCTGAGATAGTAGTTTAGCTTGAAGTATTAATGGAAATGTTGCAGAGAAATGAGATGGACCAGAAATATGGTTATGTCATGAGAAAGAAAGTCAAGTATCAGAGGCTATAAGAGAAGAGGGAACAAGAGGTGAATATGTAGATAATAAAGGAGCTAAGGGAACTTGAACAAATTATAGATGTCAAATTGAAGACAGAGAAACTTGAAAGAGTTGAGCTATAGCAAAAGGGAGATGCTGAAGAAGATGTTGAAGTTTTGATATGTGAACCAGAACTTGGACCATTACTTTTTGAAAGTGATGAAGAGACAAAGGAGTTGAATCATATGAACGATTCAAAGCAACCAGAAGACTTGATGACTGAAGCATCAAATGGGACTAGAAGGCCTTGTATTTTTAAAATTAATGATTTGTGTATGATTTCGGGTTTGGAAGAAGATAGGCAGTCTTTTAAAGCTGTCAAAAATATGAAAGAATACCTTCCAGCAGATGAAATTTTTGAAGAAGAATACGACAAGGAGACTGGAAAAGAATCAGTTTGCTACAGTGGACAAGTGCTGAAAGACATCATTGAAACAAATGATGAGAAGGAGAGACTAGCTGACAGTCTCAAGAGTTCTTTGAGTTTGAATCAACATACTGATATGCTGACAGAAGAAGAGAGAACAGAGCAACATACTGAAGTGTTGCCAAAAGAAGAAGAGGTATAGAGGCCTTATATTTTTTATTATGATGATTTTCTTATAATTGAAGATTTTTTTTCAGAAACTGGAACATATTTGGCACAGGAGGACAACCAAATGAAAGAAGAAGAGGAAGAACATCTACTAAAGGATGTTAATAAAGATTTAGCAGAGGAAGAAGGACCATGTGATGATGGGTCAATAGCAAATGAAGAAATGGGAGATTGTGTTAAATTTCCAAAGTTTAATCTAAGTAAAATCATCGAGTTATATAGGGAATTAGACTTTCAAAGGAGGAAGTTAGAAGAACAGAGGATAAATGTTAAGGATAAATTGCTGAAGAAGGATGATAAAGAAGTTGTCATAAATAATAATCAAGAAGAAGTTGACAGGTGCAGGAAACAGAAGCTAGAAATTATTTTGAAAGACAATATGGTAGCAGCTGAAAAAGTGCGAGACAATAGTGAACAAGAGAGTAAAGATAAAAGAGTGGAAGTAGTAATGGAAATTCAGCAATTAAGAGTTGAAAGCAATCGGCAAAAAAAGGATGTATTGGATAGAGAAATTGAGTTGATAAGAAGGTTAATGATGAAAGTGTCTCAGAAGAAGATAACAACAAGAAAGGGGAGGAGTGACAACAAGAGGAAGACATTAGCAGACCATGAAAGCAGGGCAAGTGGAGCATTGCAGCGTAAGGTATGGAGACTTGGAGAACAGCAACAGACAACAACAGTAATAGAACAATGGATAAGTAAAGAAAGGTTACAAAATAAAATTTGGGATCCAGGCGAAAACCCTTCAAGTGTTGTCGAATGGCTGAAGGGAATAAGTGATTGCGATCATGCGATTAATCGTCAACCGTCGGATTGCGAGCCTGATTGACGGTTGAGATGTAATCGCATATCACAAAGGTTAGGAGCTGAAGGACGGTGCCATAGCCGATAACCGATAGCAATAAGCGCTGATCGGAGATCAGAGGTCGAGCATTTCGGAGATCGGAGCAACAATGCGGAAAGACTTGGTATTAACGGACCCAACGATAAATATGAATGCGGGTGTATAGATTTTGAGATCCGACCCAAGGGTTCATAGCAGGGTTTTCCTTTGTTTCCCGTGTATTTCCTTTGTATTCCGTTAAAGTGTTGTGCCCCAAGTTTTAATGCAAAAGCGTTATTTAAACATGTCTGATAGTCACATATCGGAGTCGAAAGGGTGATAAGAGCATATATGTGGTATGATCATGGCAAACTGCGATGAGCGATTGTGATAAAGGAAATTCTTGGGAAATGTGCAAAGGTTGAGGAAAGGCGAAAAAAGGTATGTTATGCATGTTTTTACATGTATTCTCTTATAGGAGAATTATAATGGATTAAAGCACCGAATGAAGGGTTTTAATGGTTTTCCAATTATAACCCAAAGTTATAAAGTGGGTTCGGTTATATGTGCGGCCATAGGAATTAACAAAGGTTTATAAGGATGTAAAGAGTCCCGATAGGGAAAGGATATGAAGGGTTAGACTATGGGGTTAATGAATAAATGTTTCCATATAAGTTCTAATTAAGGGGGCCTTAACCATTGTTCATTTATAATGAATATTTGACTGGATGGTCATATAAATTCCTGGGCAGAAAATGGTTTATGCATAGGTCTATATGCATACTGTGGGTAAAGTAGGGGTAACCCTGTGTCACTTGACATATGACCATCATATGCCCTAGAGTGGCATTCATTCAAGACTCAGTCAGCCTCTTTAAGTGTTAGACATCTAGATCAACTAGATCAACTAGCGGAGGATCAGGGGAAAATTTTTGATAACCAACCGGAAGACAAGGCTCAGAAGCTATAAGGTTTTCCAACTCTTTGGAAGCTTCATCCATAATAGGAAAAAGGTGAATGGGATGATTACCTTCACAAAAATTACAGGGAAATTTGACTTTTCTCTTTTTCCCCTGGACTTTACTAGTTGAAGGTTTATCACCAGCATGATCTCCAAAGGCTGATGACAAAGTTTGATGTGAACTTGTGGACCACACTTCTAAGACCTTGGGAATACCACGACAATTTTGAATAAGGTGGTCACCCTTATATAACATGTAAGGGAATTTTACTTTCCGAGGCTGGTTTGAAGATTTTTCTACATCAGTTTCATCCGTAGCAATGACTGCTTGGCAAGATTTAGGTTCTCCTCAGATTGTCCCCATCACCCAGAATCTATTAGATTTTAACAGAGGAACTAGTCAACCGTTAGGGATCCTTCTTAAGGTTCCTATTACTTTGGGAGGAAAGACTATATATATAGACGTGATGGTTGTCCAAGGTCCATTGGATTTTAATCTACTCCTTGGTTGTGACTATGTTGATGTTATGGGAGCTCTTGTCTCTTCCCTCTTTCGAGTGATGTGTTTCCAACATGAAGGAAGCGTTGTGATCATTGATCAACTTACATTTATTGGTCTTGAATTAACTCCCAATCAACCATCACCCCTAAATGGTTCTTATATGCAAGCGATATCACCCCCACCACAGGTTAATTATGTGGCCACATGTTCCATGACCACATCTACTGATGATACAGTAGGTGATGTAGTACATCATGTACCAAGGGAGTTGGAGCTTGATTTTTCATTTGGATCCCTAGACCTGTATCCATTCTAGAGTGTTTTTCTCCCATATGATGAGAACCTCTTGGAAGCCATGGCCTCTTTTGGTCTGTGATCAAGGGTTTGGAGTAGAGTTCCTTGCCTTGTGTCAAGCTCATTAAAAAATGAAACGAGGGTCATGAGGATATTTCTTTTACTATGTCAACCTCGTTAAAAAATGAAAAGGTCCCATGATAGTTATTTTACTATGTCAACCTTGTTAACAAATTAAATAGGTTATGAGCATGGTTCCTTTACTTGTGTCAAGCTCGGTAAAAATGAAACGAGGTGTCATGAGCATGGTTCTTTTCCTGTGTCAATCTCGTTAAAAAATGAAACAAATCCCCTTCTAATTTGAGTCTTTGATTAGATCTCGTAAAATGCTAGTCAAATATTTCACTTGATCTTGTAAGTGAACATTCATTCCATCCACCTCTTAGTAACCAACAATCTACTTAGGTGAGTGAAATCAGGCTTGGGGGGCATGGACCTTGAATTGAGTCATTATGCTGGGGGCATACAAACTCATGTCAAGCATAGTTTATCTTTGTTTCAAGCTTGTGTAAAAATGAAGTCAAACCGAAGCATAATTTGTTCCCATGTTTCAAGCTTATGAAAAAATGAAACCATCTTCAAGTATACTTAAGCATAGTTTCCCATGTTTGAAGCTTGTGTAAAAATGAAACCATTCCCACTTTACATCTCGTGGTTTCCATCTTTATCAACCTGTTTTGCTAGATGAGCCTTGGTTTTTTTATTCCATCATCACTATCTCTTTGGCCGATCATATGCTTTCACTTGGTTATTTTACCTTTGCCTGAGGAACATCTATGATGAGTGGTATTATTAGCCAAATGCTTGACCTTTATGTGTTTTGAGTAGTTCCATCATGACTGGAACTAATTGCTATCCTTTTATACCACTCATTCTTCTAGATGGAGTCATATTTAAGCTCTTTTTTGACTCTCGAAAACTAAAAAGATCGCCAAGTACTTGTTGTTTCAAACTCATAAAAGTAAATGAATTGACGTCGTATCAGTATATGTTTACTCATTTTTCGAGCTGGGATCGACTATTTATGAAAAAGGAACACCATGATCAACTTGGTTAAGAGCTTCTCTCGAATATTATTTTCTACCTTTTCGGGTTTGAGAGACAAATTACGAAAAGGGATCTGATGGAGTTTTATTTTTCGTCTCTTTTTCAAAACTCTCTAAATATGAAAAAGACATCGAGTTACTCTTCTGTCGGACTCGTAAAAATTAAACGACAAAATACTTGTCAACATGACAAACCTAAGTTTCTCCTTCCTAGCACTCGTAAATTTTACTAGGATGGATTCATTCGAAGGGTGAAATTATGCGGAAACCATATGGTGTCCTCTTCAATCTTGTGTAAAAATAAAGAGGTAATCACTAGAAATAGTGAGAAAAAAGTGAAAGTGAAACATCTCTTGTATATGCAGCATGTCTCTCTTGAAAATGACACTCATCTATTTCTTGTGTTGGGATTGGGATATCCTCGCTCAGTCACTTGTCTTTCTGGGTTTGGGTGATCCATTTTCCCTCTCAACTGACTATTTATTTCATCATCATGAACCATGGTCCTATGTTGAATCAAATGCTGCCACACTTTGGAGTTGTGTTGCCGTTATGTTCAAGAGAATTCCTATCTGTAATTTGTTACCTATACATTTGTCTGACCTTTTGCTACAGCCTTGATCATACTCATTCATTTCATTTTATTCCTTGTTTCATGTTGATGATGGGGGAATCATCATGGCCCTCCTTTGATAGTTCACTTCCTATCAACTTCAGCTCATTATCCAGGAAGATGACTTAGAAACTCCCTTTCAGTACCTTAGAGCTTGCATTCCTTAATGGAAAGTTATTTGCATCCAACGATAGGTTTTCACTATTGACCTTCAATCAGGTGATTCCACGAGTGTTTGACATCAACTTCATTTTCACACTCACAGATTTTACTATCGTACCTTGAGGACCATTGTCATTATTGGTGGTTCCTCTCATGCCTGTTAATGGTCCACATCATTGGCCAGTAATCAGGTGGTTTTCTAGCATTTTCGATTTTGACACATTCATTTACATGTTAGAATTCGTACTTTGATTAGGTTGGGATACAACACAAGACCCTAGTTTTGTTTGATATAACTCAGGCTTTGTAGAGTTATGGATTTATGTATTGTTCATGATTGTACACATGTTTCTTCTATACAAATGGCCGTGACCATACCGTGGGACTTTATATTTATGATGATGATCCTTCTATATCGGATGGTTGTGTCCTTTTCATTTGGATGGCTATGTCCATACCATGGATCTTTTCACATATTCCTTTCTATTCGGATGGCTGTGTCCATACTGTAGATTCATGTTTTGATATTAGATATGTATATGTATATGCATCCTTGATTTGTAGGTCTCCTGACAGTGTTTGTTCTCATCATTGCAAAATCTCGTAGAGCATCTCAGTCATCACTCCCTGTTCTTCCTTCACTCTTTAGGGGGCATCTATTACAAAGCATTTTGTCACACCTCCGACACTTCCCCGTTTCATACCCAGAAGTGCCCAAAACTTGGCAATCATGCGGTGTACCCATCCTGATATGTAGCTCAGATCCTCCCTGAAACACCGATGGAAACATGCCTTGAGCCTTCTGTTATCCTTTGGGATAACATAAGGTCAATTGGATATGCCAAAGCATCTAAAATGTTTTGTTGATTTTAATGGTTTGGAGGACGAGTGAATTGTTTAAAAACTAGTGCTTTAAACTTAGAAAGATTCTTAATAAAACAAAAGGTTGCTCTTTAAATACATATGGTTATTTTGATTTAAATGATATGGATAAGTAGAATATAGAGAAGTATAAGTGATTAAATATTCAGACTGAGTATTTAACCATTTATAATCAAAAATCAAGAAAACAATGTTTCCTAGATCAACAGAATATAATTAAACTATTACAGAAATATAGTGCAATTTAAGTTCAAAGAGGAATTTATAATAACAGATAATATTGCAAATTAATCTCTTATTTAAATAAAACTTCACAATGGATTCAAAATGAAACTGAGATTCAATTAAATTTTCAATCGGATGACTGTAAAATAATTGAATTATATGAAGAATACATAATGAAAAGCACGATGAAAACAACTCACTGAGAGACAAGCCATATTAAGTAAATCCAGAATCTTTTATTATATAAAAAATGCTCCAACTTAGTACAAATCTGTGTGATAACTGGTTCAAGGGTGAAACCCTCAATACTTCGACAAAATGAAGTATTTAAACAAAATAGAAAATATTACAATAAATTCATGAGTGGCATGACATTCTATTATTACTTAAAACTAAAGGGAACAGAAGTAATTCGATAAAAAAGAATGAATCTAAACATATGGCCCTGTTTTGAAGGAAAGTTGTTGCTGAGTGGCCACTATTCGGGTGCTGTGCTAGTGAAGCTGATCTGTCCTCTAATCCTGAAATTCACACAACTTTTCCCACTGTTCTTCATCTAGGATTGCTACCTTGGTTACCTTACGATAGATTTCATATACCTCAGTATACCAGGAAAGGTGGGTTTTACAGTGAAAATATGTTTTATCTCATGTTGAATAAAACATATGTTGTTGATGGCTTCATAAAATGCCCTGCCTGTCATGGAACCTTTGATGTTGGAGGACTTGGCTGTATCCCTGGCAATGTCCTGAAGCTTCTTCATATAGTCTTCTCTGGTCATTAATTTATCATTAATTACAAATAGTGAAGGTAGACCCTTCTTGTTCAATGCATCAATTCTTGTGAAAAACCTGTTGACTGCTACTTTAAGAGTGTGACACTTATCTGTCAACTGTACAACTAAGTTCTTCTTGGTCAGAATTTTCTTCACCTCTAGGATGGTTTCAGACCTGTCATCCACTCTTAGATCATCCATTTTTTGCAAAAAAAGGTTAATGTTGTCCCCCTGAAAGTATAGAAACATGTAGACTAACACAGAGGCATATTTGACTACCTCCTTAGTTGGAAATTTAACAAGTTGCTAATGAATGGAATATGCAAGAAAATGGCTGAAATTAAACACAATTGAGGGGTTAGAATTAGCAGAGAAGATGGACAAAAATCCAATAATGGCCTCATCTACCCATTGATCGGAGTAGTAGCGAAGGAGGTAGGAAAAAATAGTGATAATCTGCTTGGCTCTCTCAGGGAATATGGAGGAGGGATAAGGAGGATTTTTCTTTGGTAATGAAGCATCTTGTGTCAAAAACAACTCAAGAGTTTGGGTTCTCTTGGCAAAGTCTAATTTTTGGTATATTTCAACCAGTGCTTCATAGGAAAATGAGGTAGCATTCTCTAATGAGGGGGCTTGCATCATTTGATCAATGGCCTAAGGAGTTATGGTAAACAGAATTTCTCCAGTGGGAGTGGCTATGGGCCTTTGGCTTGGAAAATAGGATGCATTACATTTTCTAACAAAATCTGGGGTGTTGTGGGTAAGAGGTGTTATCACCCTGTAATTTGAAGGCTGTAGGAAAAATCACAGGAATGTAACATCAAACCAACTTCGGGGTGAGAATCTAGCCCTTCCAATCCTAGAGAGGGCTCTCTCTGTAAAATTCATCTTTATTGCTTGAAAATATTAGAATAGTTATGATTGTACTTGGGTTTTGGGTTTTGGGTTTTGGAAGATTGATTGTATTCGATTTAATTAGAATCTATTGGGAAATGGAGTCAAAAGGTAAACTGGATGGTTGCATCAATTTTTCACTAAGTAAACTCAGGGAAAGTTAGGAATATTTATTAGATCTTTTAGAATAACAAGTGGATGATGGCATAACAATGAAAACCTTTGGCAGCACTAAAGAGCGATTAAAAATCCTTTAGTGTGACATTCAGTCAATTAGGAAGAACTCAAGAGAAGTCAAGTTCTTTAGTATGACCTTCAATAGAAAACATACAGATTGCAAAAGCAGCTAGAATAAGGTACTCAAAAGTAAAACCTATTCATCACATTTTCTGTTTTGCAATTGGAATTTAGATGATTACAGTGAAACACTTTAACATAAGAAAAACTCAAAAGTAAAACCTATTCATCGCATTTTCTGTTTTGCAATTGGAATTTAGATGATTACAGTGAAACACTTTAACATAAGGAAAAACATCACCAGTATTTAAGCCACAAGAATCCTATCAATGGTCTTCTTAGTATTGATGCTCCAGTGCTTAAAAAAACTTACAATGCTCCAATAGATCACTAATATTTTTGATCTCAAACAATCCACCTCTAATACTTCAAAAGCAAAAGTATTTATACAAAATTTACAAATTGTTTACAATAAATGTTGTCTCTAACAGACAGGACATTTTTAGACTATAGATGAACTAAAAGCTCTAACTGCTCCAGATTAATAGTTCTGGTGGAATGTGTTGTTCAAATGTTGTTGTTGTGGAAGTGGGAGTAGGTAGGATGTGGACCCAAATTTGTGGCTACGCTGGTAGATGAAATAGCATATGCAGTTGTATCTCTCTTTTTCTTAGTAATTCACTCATCTACTTGCTGATCTTCTGACTTGATAATGTGAGGCTTCACTCACTAATAGCTGATCCTGTGACTGCCCTGTTGTTTTATTACTGATTAGTGTCACAAAATATTTTGGAAAATATATAATAATATATATATTTGAATAATATTTCCAAAATATTTTAAATGAAATTTATAATTAAATTTCTACAAAACCATTTGTTGTTCCAATTCGTGGTCATGTTTTCTCTTTCCATGAATTCACAAAACCATGTGTAGTTTTGTTTCTATTACTCTTCCTCTATAAATTCATTTTATTTGTATGTAAATTCCTTTTACCCTTGTATAATACTTGGATGGTTTTGCAAAACCATGTGTTGATTTGTATGGTTGGAAGAGTATTCTCACTTTACTCTTTTACTTTCACCTACAACATGATTTTACACCTGTAAATTGATTTGACCATGCCTATAAATTTATTTCACCTTAATATTTTAGCGTGAAATGCATTTACATGGATGCTATCTTTGCTCTCCATGGATGCTATCTTTGCTCTCCTTACCTTTGAATCTCATTCCACATAGTAAAACCATTTTACCTTTGAATCTCATTCCACAACCTTAGTCTCATATTGTCTGTAGCTATATTCACCTGTAGCTCTGAAATATTACCGCATTCTCATATCTCTGTATTTCACTTGAAATTAATCCACCATCTCTGTATTTCACTTGAAATTAATCCACCCTATATTCTCATAACATTTATAAGATTCAAAACCAAAACAGTTAATGGTTTACCGCACCGCTTTTCAATGGTAGGTGGTATTTTTCAGAGGACGCGCTATAACATGGGGCTGCCATGGAGCAAAAAATGTGGGCTAGGAAAACCACTAATCTCGCGTGCTTTTTGAGTGTGAAATGTTGGATGAGTTGAGTGCGTGATATGAAATTTTAACCGTTTATTTATTTTTACGATCTCGAGGCAAATAAAAATGAAGGGGGTTTAATTCTTAGTGTCGGGTGGGCCATTGGTTGACTTTGCAGGGGAAGTGGTAGTATAGGCTTGCACAGAGAAATTAATATAAAGTTAAAAACTTTATATTAATAGGGTTTTGTGAAGTAAGGGGTGAAAAGAGGGATTATAAAAAGAGGGATTATATATATATATATATATATATATTACTTTATGAGATTTATCCCACATTCACAAGGGAACATTCTTCATGATGGTTTATATAAGCCCATAGTTACATTGTGTTTTGACAAAATAAGCCCAAGTCTACCCACTTGTGCTTGGTGTTAGGTGTGATAGGCTTAGGTATTGGGAATGTAGGTTGCATGGAGATGGAGCGGGAGATAAGCTTTCGGGCTTGTTTTTTATGCAAATTTCAATAAAATCCAAGGCTTTAAAAGCAGAAGCTCCACAATAAATAACCTTTTTGTCACACAGACCTATTTTTAATGATTTGAAATCAAGTATTTGACTTATGTTGGGGTAATATTCATATGAATTAACAAGGAAAGTGGGTGATAAATCAGGAAGCTGAGTAAAGGATGATGTAAAATGGAGAGGACAGGGTGAGTCAACAAGGCAAAAGCTTCATCATGAGAGCAACAAATAATATCTGAATCATCAGATTTCATATAATTATAGGACCCTAACATCAGCTCCAGCTTGGGGATGGAAGTCTCCTTGGAGGTGCCAAGAACTGCATATCTCTGAGTTTATAGATCAGTGCCTTCTCCATTGGGCTTTTCCCAAATCTGCGACCTATTTTGCCAACTCTCAAACTGAAATCAAAACCACTCTGCATACTGAACATTGAACTACACACTGAACTAAAAATTGAGAAGCAAACTAAATTTGAAACTAAAAGAAGGCTCAGAGTCTTGAGCTTATTTTCACCCTACTACCTACCCTATATTGTTGAAAATTAGGTTGACTTAAATAATACAAAAATGCTAATGAAGCCAGTCAAGCAACTGCAGAAACAAATGGATAAACTCAGAAGTATAATTTGATCATGTGTCCACATAATCAAAGCTGTGATATATAATGGCAATTGCTGATGTATTTGGTCCTTATAGAGAAAACATGTTTGAAAACTTGAGCTGAAAAGAACCTCCATGTAATCTGCTATAGGATCAACAAAAGCATAATGTATGATATTTGCTTCTAGGCCTTCAATGACTAATTGATCAGCTGTATCCTCAATATTAAACCCTAAAACTACTTCTTCAGTTTTGTACTTGAAAGCATAATCATCCTCAATCTACCAGTCAAAAGGTAGTACAATTTCCTCTTGCTTTGGAGAAGGAATATTTTCCAAGAATTATTTAGGATCTCGGAAATTGTATGACTGAATTTGAGAATGCAAAAGTTTAATGCCATTTTCATGTTTTTCATCAAATAACGCAAGAACACATATTTTAATTTCAGGAGAAATTTTCTTAATTTGAAAATAAGAAACACAACTCTTTAAAAATCTTCATCAAGCTGAAATTCTGATAACTCATCCCTGAATTCATTTATAATTTCATGAAATGAAAGGTTTGCCACAAACCCTGTCATCCTGTATCATCATTAATGCTTTGGAATGTGGATTCTTTGGTTATGGTATCGCTCTGAACTTTGAAGCTTTGGATCTTGAACAATGGAGTCGCTAGGTGAAAGGTACAACCTTCTCGTGTCTAATCGTTGTTCACCATCAACAATTAGATCTGAACTTTGATGCACTTTTATGAGGAAGATAAAACGTTCTGTTCCCTCTTATGGTCGCCACTATGTTATCACCATGTAATTTGGAGGCTGTAGGACAAATCACAATAATGTAACATCAAACCAACTTCGGGGTGGGAATCTAGCCCTTCCAATCCCAGAGAGGGTTCTCTCTATAAAATTTATCTTTGTTGCTTGAAAATCTTAGACTAGTTATGATTGTATTGGGTTTGGGGTTTTGGAAGACTGATTGTATTCAATTTTAATTAGCATCTATTGGGCAATGGATTCAAAAGATAAACTGGATGGTTGCATCAATTTTCCACAGAGTAAACTCACGACGAGTTAGGAATATTTACTGGATCTTTCATAGTAATAAGTGGATGATGGCAGAAAATGATTACAATGAAGAGATGACAGTGAAACAATTTAACATAAGAAAAACATCACCAATATTTAAGCCACAAGAATCCTATGAATGGTCTGCTTGGAATTGATGCTCCAGTGCTTAAAAAAAACTTACAATGCTCCAACAGATCACTAATATTTCTGATCTCAAACAATCCACCTCTAATACTTCAAAAGCAGAAGTATTTATACAAAATTTACACATTGTTTACAATAAATGAATCCACCTCTAATACTTCGAAAGCAGAAGTATTTATACAAAATTTACAAACTGTTTACAATAAATTTTGTCTCTACCAAACAGGGCATTTTTAGACTATAAATGAACTAAAAGCTCTAACTGCTTCACATTAATAGTTCTGGTGGAATGTGTTGTGCAAATGATGTTTTTGTGGAAGTGGGAGCAAGTAGGATGTGGACCCAAATTTATGTTGTCTCTATCAAACAGGACATTTTTAGACTATAGATGAACGAAAAGCTCTAACTGCTTCACATTAATAGTTCTAGTGGAATGTGTTGTGCAAATGATGTTGTTGTGGAAGTGGGAGCAAGTAGGATTTGGACCCAAATTTGTGGATGTGCTAGTAGATGAACTCGCATATGCAAATGTATCTTTATTTTTCTTAGTAATTCACTCAACTGCTTGCTGATCTTCTGACTTGATAATCATAGACTTCCCTCACTAATAGTTGACCCTGTGATTGCCCTGCTATTTTATTATCCATTAGTGTCACAAAATATTTTGGAAAATATATAATAATATATATTTGAATAATATTTCCAATATATTTTAAATGAAATTTATAATTAAATTTCTACAAAACAATGTGTTGTTTCCAATCCATGGTTTTGTTTTCTCTTTCCATGAATTCACAAAACCATGTGTAGTTTTGTTTCTATTACTCCTTCCTCTGTAAATTCATTTTGTCTATATGTAAATTCCTTTTACCCTTGTAGAATACTTGGATGGTTTTGCTAAACTATGTGTTTATTTGTATGGTTGGAAGAGTATTCTCACATTACTCTTTTACTTCACATGGAACATGATTTTACACCTGTAAATTGATTTCATCCTGCCTGTAAATTGATTTCACCATGCCTGTAAATTGATCTCACCTTAACCTTTTATTCTAAAATTCAATTACATGAATGCTATTTTGCTCTCCTGTACATTAATTTCAAACCATTTTACCTTTGAATCTCATTCCACAACCTTAGTCTCATATTTCCTGTAGCTATATAATTTTACCTCAAATATGGTTTCACACTTTAAATTAATCCACCCTATATTCTCATAACATTTATAAGATTTAAAACCAAAATAGTTAATGGTTTATCACATTGATTTTGAATGGTAGGTGGTATTTTTTTAGAGGACGTGATATAACGTGGGGCTGCTAGTATTAAAAAGGTGCGCTGGGAAAACCACTAATCTCGTGTGCTTTCTGAGTGTTAAGTGTTGGATGAGCTGAGTGCGAGATATGGAATTTTAACCATTCATTTATTTTTATGAATCTCAAGGCAAATAAAAATGAAGGGGGTTTAATACATATCAAAAAGGTGGGCAGGGAAAACCACCAATATCATGTGCTTTTTGAGTGTTAAGTGTTGGATGAGTTGAGTGCGTGATATGGAATTTTTACCATTCATTTATTTTTATGAATCTTGAGGCAAATAAAAATGAAAGGGGTTTACTTCCTAGTGTGGGTGGGCCATTGGTTGACTTTGCAGGGGAAGTGGTAGTATATGCTTGGGGGGAGAAATTAATATAAAGTTCAAAACTTTATATTAATAGGGTTTTGTGAAGTAACGGGTGAAAAGAGGGATTATATATATATATATATATATATATATATATATATATATATATATATATATATCTTTTACTTTATGGATTTATCCCACATTAACAAGGCAACATTCTTCATGATGGTTTATATAAGCCCATAGTTACATTGTGTTTCAACAAAATAAGCCCAAGGCTACCTACTTGTGCTTGGTGTTAGGTGTGCTAGGCTTAGGTATTGGGAATGCAGGTTGCATGGAGATGGAGCAGGAGCTAAGCTTTTGGGCTTATTTTTTATGCAAATTTCAATAAAATCCAAGGCTTTAAACTAGAAGCTCAACAATAAATAACCTTTTTATCACACGGACCTATTTTTAATGATTTTAAAGTAGGTATTCGGCTTATGCTGGGGTAATATTCAGATGAATTAACAAGGAAAGTGGGTGATTAAGCAGGAAGCTGAGTAAAGGATGATGCAAAATGGAGAGTGTTAGCACTTGAATTTGGCCTCAGGCTGAAAAAGACAAAATCCAAGGCAACATCAAACCACTTAGCCTCGTAGCTAGCCCTACGGGGCAGGAGAGGGCTCTCTCCGGGTCTATCTCGGCAAAAGGTCTTCAAAGGGCGGAGATGACCAATAAAGAACACTGATTTTAGGCTAGTAAACTGATTGAGAAGGTTTGATTTCAGATTTTTATGGTTTTGGTGGAAAACAGGGGGAGAGCAATTTTGGGTGCGGGGATGGGACACAGCTTTTGCAGAGGTCTTTTTGGGGCAAGGTAGGAGACTGTCTTGATGCCTTTGATTTAAGTGAATGGATAGGAATGACTGGTGAGGAGCTAAAGAGAGCAAGAAACTTTCAAGAGTTCTCTTTAGACAGAGGAAAACATAGATATTAAGCAAACTTAAAGGCAGAGCATATAAATTATGAATTCTACCTTAACACTTCATTTACTTAATGTGCAGAAAAGAAAAGTGGGAAAATGATACACATAACACACTTACAAGTACATGAGAGAAGCACACCATCAACACAAATAACCACAGGAATCCCAAAAAGCGCTGCAAAACCCTGGTCTTTCCTTTGCCAAAATTGCAGAGATACAAAGTGTAATACAATAGAAGCTTATCCCTCAAGAGTCCAACCATGAAAATGACTAAGAAAGTACATAATATAGGCAAGCTAACACACTTCCTTGCCTCTAGGGGTCGAGCTCATCATCCTAGGAGCTGTTTCAACCAATTCTAAACTGAGCACTACAATATAGGCAGTCAAAACAACTTACCTCTATAAGCTAGGAAACCAATTCATTCATTAAATTTTTGACTTTTTATGAATGAATCTTCTAGAAGAGATAAATAAGTGTCATGACATCATAAAATTACATCAATTACATCAAGGAGGATGAAAAATCACTCCAAAAAGTCAAAACTAGTCAAATCTACGTTTTGCTGAGCTGTAGGTGAAAATCTGGCAAACTTCCCTGATGCGTAGCGCCCCAATCCTCAACGCATAGCGCGCCTTTGAGCCAACTTTTGAGGCACTTCCCGGCATCCAAATAAGGAAAACGTAGGCTTGTTGGAAAGGTTTGGATGTCTACTTTCCATCCCAAGTGGAATTTCGCAATTTGGTGATCATTTGCCCCTCCAAAATTGCAATCTCCCAAGACTGCTCCCTGTGTGTCCAAAAAGTGGCAGAAAGTCATTTTTTGCATGTTTTTTGACCTTCTGAGGGCTCAAAACCTGATGAAATGTCTTGGTAATTGTTGATCAAGTGTAATTTGTCATGAAAAATCCAAAAATGCTGAGTTTTTGAGGAATGGACTTTCCCATCTTCAGGGTAGCGCGCGGCGCGCTATGCGTTGAGAGCAAAAACCTGTGTGTGGCACAAAAAAGTCAAAATTGACCAAAATTGCTCAAAATTTCCTGAAATTTGAGCTGGAAGTGCATCATTGAGCACCATGCTCCTTCAAGGTAGCCTCAGCCAAAATATGAAGGGGATCGGGCCTTTTCCTCCGTTTTAGTGCCTTGGCCAACCGTCCTTTGAGCACCTTCATTCTTGCTTTACACACATGCATTCGAGCCCAATAGTGATTCTTCATGTGTCGGAGCATGTCCTTGTCCCTGTTTGCCTTCGCTATCAACCTCTCTAGATGTGTGTTCACCTGAATGAGCATAGAGTTTTGCTCCTTAGGTGTCAAATCACCGGGTCTCTTGCGAGCCAAGTTCTGGTCTTCTCGGATCCTCCGCAACTCATCAAGAGAGTGTTCATCCTCTAATTGCTTGTTGCGCTGCTCTAAATAAGTGATTGTCCAATTTTCCATCTCCAATTTTTGCTGCAACAAGTCATTTTCAGCCCTTAACTGCTGGATGATCTCCTATGACTCTAGGCTAGGAGAAATGATATCAAGATCAACAACATCTATGCTTGGAACACCTGATGGCCCCTCATCAATCTTGGGCTGCTTGCCTCTCTCTGGTACCTGTGCTGCTGTCGAAAGCGAGGCCCCTTCCACCTGATGTGGAGATAACACTCGTTGTGTTGATGAAGAAGGCAAGACCCCTTCCACATGATGTGGAGATAATACTCACCATGCAGATGCAAATAAGACCCTGTGGCCTCTCTGATATGTAACATAAGGAGGAGTGCTGACATGCTCAGGCTCTGGAATATCAAACTGATGTGAAGGCCCTCCCTCATCATGGACAACCTCAGGAGGTGGCTGTGGCACTGTGAACAAGTCACGAGAAATGAAATCCTCCCATGGAATACCCTGTTGTGCCAACTGATGCATGACCACAATCTTGATCAGTGCATAATGATAAATGCTCTTGTGTTGCTGTGCTGGGATCTTTCTTTGCACCAAGGGCACCATCCTCTCTATATTTCGGCACATGAAAAATGGAATGTTCATCATTCGTACCCGTGTGAAATGCATCAACAAACGGATATGGTACGAATACAAACGTGAAAATCTGCCCTCACAAGTGAAATAGCGAATGATGATCTTCATCATAGGTGCATACTCGTCTCTTAAGAATCTGAAGGGAAAAACACCAGTTAGGTACCTCATATATGCAAGTTTGATATATGGATTAATGAAATCTGTCCAACGGCTGGCGCTTGCTCCATTCTTCTCCAATATTGGGTATCCTTGTTGCTTGAGCAACAATTTCAGGTGACAATGTGAAGTCCACCCCTGCAAGATTCACATGCCCATTGTGCAAATGTAGGACAAACAAGCGGGCCAATTCCTTGTGGTGTTTAATTTGAGAGATATCAGAAACATGACACTGCAAGTGGACAAGCTTGTAGATAATCCAAAGAGGTGGGTTCCTCCCTGACATGCTGACCACCCTTACCACCCCTGTGATGCCTCCTTGGCACCTCTACCTCTGGTGTTGATTCACGGTCATCACTTTGCTCATAATCTGTTTCGGTTTCTGACATGGTTTTGGAGGCAAGTGACTGAAAAATAATGCTGACTGTGCACCCAATGAACTGCTGTTTTGACTTGTTTGAAAGTTGTTACCAAGGGGACAAACACACATGGGAAATGTTAGGGAAAAGGGAAAATTGAGGGGATTAGGGAAAACAAATGTGGAAGGAAATGTTAGGAAAGGAACATGGAACATATACAATCATAATTTGTAGGATTGTAATGGGAAGTAGGGTTTAGGAAATTTACATAGGATTTTAGGAATTAATAGGGCTTAGGGATTTTAATGATTTTAGTAGGGAAATTATATGATTTGCATGGGAAATGTCAAGGAAAATGGTGAGGAAAATATGGGGAAAGAAGAATGGGAAAAAAGGTAACCTTGGGCAGCAAATTTCAATGAAACCCTAACACATTTGCATTTTTAATAGTTGATACAGCAAGGTAGGGTTTACTCCATATTAGCATGGCATTTTTGCATTTTCATTGCTCATTCATCTTAGCCAAACCAAAAATCACCATGATTAGAGGCCTACCTGAAAAGATTTAGAGAGAAAAGCAGTTTTGGTGGCTTGCTGGCGATTTCTTGAGCAAGAAACCCAACGCGTAGCGTGCCTAGCCTGATGCATAGTGCACCTCCCAACGCGTAGCGCCTGAGTTAGATTGAACTGGAAACTGCGGGCTGATGCGTAGCGCGCTCCCCAACGCGTAGCGCACCTCCTCTGATGCGTAGCGCGCTGCTGCAACTGCTCAATTCGCCCAATGAACTTTGAAATCGACTTGACAACTATTCTCTTGGAGTGTTGAGAGGCAAATGAATTACCAATGAGGGATGGCATGCTTTTATAGGCTTCCTTTTAATTTTTTACTTGCCCAAAACCCACTTTGTAATGTTTGAATGTTGACACTTTTTGCTTTAATTGGCTCTGACCTTTAATTTCATTTCTTTGAAAAATTGGTTGAAATGATGATTTCTTCTGAAAATTTTTGCAGGGATAGCTTCTGGGATGCTTTGGCAAAGGAGACCAAGGCTGCACTTCAGCATTTGAAGATTTTGAAATTTTGATAATTTTTACAAAAATGAGATAATGACCTTGTTTTCAAAAACAGAGTTTTTGAGAACAAGGCAAAAATTTAGTTGTACAATGATAAGAAATGTTTAATGAAGGACATCCCTCTGGCCTACTGGTCCTTGATGACCTCTCAAGACAAAATTAGACTCAACCCTAGACCTAAGACCTTAAAACTTAAAGCAAAATGAATGACCCTTTGAGGACTTTATTTATTTAAACAAACCTGAACCAACAGTGCCAAACAAGAGGGGAATAACGACATAAACTCCTTCCACCGAGATTATGGCATGCCTAACGGAATGCAACATGATCACACTGATGAGACACCTAACTATGAAATGCAAAGAGCTTTGATCTCTGGTGGAGGGCTACTAGACTGACTCTAACAGAGAGGAAGTGGGGCGAGTCAGCAATCCAAAAGCTTCATCATAAGAGCAACAAATAATATCTGAATAATCAAATTTCCTATAATTATAGGACCCTAACACGAGGAAAGATGTAGTGAGGTAAATTTGATTCCCAGAGTTGGATATCATCTGATTTATCTATATATTTGTCTTCGAGCTAGCAATACATCTCTAAGTGGTTGAGTTCATAGAGTGTCTCATGAATTTTGTAATCTCGATCAACCATAGGAATGTGATGAAGGTCTATAGGAGGATGGATCATAAGATTGACAATTTCCTCTAGTCCTTTGTCCTTTGGAGGCATTTTGAGTATGGCTAAGAGCATGAGCGAAAAATGGATTGGGAGGAGACAATTCATAGACAGAAGTCAGACTTTGGAGACAGGAGCAGAAGGAATAATCTAGAAATGATCGAACAAAGAGTATCACTGGCAATTTAATAATATTGGGTTTTGACGAGCAACTTGTAATCAAATTAGTTAACAGTAATAAAACAAGAATTCATTAACCTGTTCACAAATGGGAAGAAAGTTTATATAACAATTTTTGTTTTCCGTTGGTGGCATGGGTCCATAGAATTAACGGATAATCCAATTGAATCCTTAACCGGCTAATTATGGAGGGAATGAATGTGATTTGATGAAGTTTAATAGACATATGAGGTGGAAGAGAGTGAATGGTGGAAACACAATGAATAGGTAAGCGATATCGGGAGCAATAGAATCAACTTTTTGGGGGGGAGGTGAGCAGTTAGTGGTTTCACTCAAGGAGTGTTCAAAATGCTGAGGGCCTAACACATAGGGGCGGGTGTGGTTTGGTATACCACCCATTTTGGACCCCCCCGATGGTAAAGCTCAGATGGTGAGTAGGGGATGAAATCGCATGCACGCTGTCGGATGTAGGAAGATGGGGCAGAGATGAAGTGTAACATGGCAAGGAATTAATCATGATGTGACGAGATTATTCGGTGGGGTCAAGAAGATTAATAAACGCATATATGGATTATTTATAATGTATGGGGGGTGTAATGACTTAGGGATATGAAAGTGAAGGAAAGAATGAGCGGAGGGGTAATATGGGATTTACAACTTAGGATATGGGATAGTATTAACACCCAAAATTAATATATCAACCTTACAGTAAACCTTTACTGTTCTGTCTTTTTCTTCTGCACATGAAAATATCATTTGATAATTGAATTGTGGCGCATTTAGACGAGTAGCCTGTGCATTTATGAAAGCATAAAATGAAGGATTTCTTTTATTTTTGCTTCCCTAGCATTTTATTTTCCTTTGCCTTCTTTATTTAGGGCAGCTATCACCTAACATTTTATTGATATGGATGCCTATAAAACATCAAACTTTGACTAACATTTTAACTTTTCTTTCTTTTTGCATCCATATCCTAACTTAACATTTTAGAATTATTTTGACTAATATACTAACTTATCAAAACTAAATAATGTTACAACATTGGCTCTAGCTAGGGACTGCTTCCCCCTGTGGGATGTAGAGAACAAGGGTATGTAAGTGCCTTCTCTTCAAGCTATGGAGTCTTTGTTGAAACAGATACTCACTTGCTATTTTAAAAAATAAAGTAAACTCTTCGATTATTTATAGATGACGGATGAATGAAAAATCAATACTAAATGTAATGTTTTAAGTATCTCCCATTGACTAGAAATGAGGAATACTCTCCTTCCAGATTATGCAGGATGAATGTATTGTTCTCTTTTACTTATGCAATGCTGAATGGACCAAACCAGAGGTTGTCAAATTTTGTATGCTTTCCTTTATCTTCTCTCCTTGTGTCCCATCTGAGCACTAGGTCACCCTTCTTGAAATGTCTTTCTCTAGCCTTTCTATCAAACAGTTCTTTCATCTTATTCTGGTATTTCCTTAGCTTGTACTGAATTTCATCCATGTCTTCATTCAACTCAGTAATTTGATTAATCCTTCTTGAGAAATCATATTTTTCTTCATAGGCTTCCTGGAGGAATCTCATAATAGGTAAATCTAAATGAGTAGGAAAATTGCTTCCTTTCCATAAACCAACTAAAAAGGAGACTTGCCTGTTGATCTCTTAGGAGAAACTCTGTTTCCCAGATAACATGAATAAGATGGCTGTCCCAACTCTTTTTATGGTCTTCAAGAGTCTCCTTAATGACCTTAACTAAGCTCTTGTTGGAAGACTCTGCTAGTCCATTACCCTGTGGATAGTATGGTGTAGAATGGTGTAAAAGGATTTAATGCTTTTGACGGAGTTCAATCATTTTAACACTGCTGAAAGCTGCTGCATTATATATAACAATCTGTTGAGGACATCCAAATCTTGACAGGAAATTCTCTTCAAGAATTTTTATCAAAACAGTATCAGTTTCATTTTTAATCGATATGGCTTCTACCCACTTGGTGAAATAGTCTGTAGTAGTTAAAATCCACCTGTGTTGATTACTGGAATGTGGATGAATTTCACCTATAAAGTCCAACCCCCATTGTAGAAAAGGAGCATGGACAGATACTGGGACCAAAGGAAGTGCTGAAAATTTCTGTTTTCCTGCAAATAATTGGCATGGTTTGCAACTTCTTACTCTTGATCCAAATTCTTTAAAAAGTGTGGGCCAATAGAAACCTGCTTTTAAAATTTTGTAGTTTGTTGCTCTCCAAGCATAGTGTCCACCACAAAACCTTGCATGGAACTGATCTGTAATTCCCTCTGTTTCATTTTCAGTTAAGCACAAAAGAAGGATATTAAGAGGGTATTTCCAGTATAGATTAGCATTGATAATGCAATATTTCATTTCTTTAAGTTTCAGAGCTTTGCACTATTTCAAATTAAGATTAGCCGAGCACTAAAAATATCTAAGGAACTGCACAATATCAAAATACCAATCAGAAAGTAAATATTTCTGATCTATGCAAACAAGAATGGCTTGATCTGAAGAAAGAGGTTCTTGTGGATTCTCCCCTTCTATAAGAGGAGGAGGTTCTTATGGATTCTCCCCTTCTATAAGAGGAGGAGGTTCTTGTGGATTCTCCTTTGATATCAAGGAAGGTTCTTGTGGATTCTCCCCTAATGACATTTCAGAAACCAGATTAATCCCTAATACTTTTCAGTTGGATTTAGCTAACAATTTGGCCAGGCATTGGCTTTTTACTAGCTTTGTGGTTTTAATTTCAAGGTCAAATTCAAGGATTTTAGCAATCCATCTCCCTCTTCTTCAATCAGTATCAGGCCGAGTCAAAACAATTTTGACAACATGATTAGGGACATACGCTGTAATGTGTGAATGCAGGATATAGGTTCTAAATGCTTTGAGGGCTTGAATTAAGGCATAAGCTTGTTTTTAATTAATATCATACCTAAGTTCAAAATCCCTCATAAATATGGAAAAGAAGGCTATAGGTTAGTCATCATCGTTTGTATTTTTCTGTAAAAGTATAACAACTAAGGTTGTCTCAGATGCAAAAGAAAATATGCTAAAAGGTGAAGAATAGTCAGGGCTAGCTAATGTAGGGGCCTCAAATATGGCCTTTTTGATCTGATCAAAAGAATATCTAGCAGGGACTGTCCATTTCACTTCATTATTTTTCTTAAGCATATATGTTATATCTTTAACTATATCAACATAATTTGGGATTAACCTTCTGAGAAAATTGATCTTTCCAAGGAAGGTTTGTATCTCTTTCTTATTCCTTGGAAAAGACAGGGTCTGAATAGCTGAAACTCTCTTTGGGTCAATTATAACTCCCTCCTTAGAGATTATATGCCCGAGTAATTTCCTTTCCTTCATAGCAAACAAACATTTTGTCGGATTGATAGATATGCCAAATTTCCTGCTCCTGTCAAAAACCTTGCTCAAGTGTTTTAAATGACTTTCATCAGAATCAGAGAAAATATTTAAATCATCTAAATAAATGACAGTAAATTCAGATGTTTTACCTACAAATGTGAGATCCATGGCTCTCTGGAAAGTGGCTCTGGCATTGGTTAATCCAAATGGCATTCTGGCATACATGAATGTACCCCAAGGAGTAGTGAAGGCAATTTTATATTGGTCATCTTCACTTACCATGATCTGGTTATAACCAGAAAATCCATCTAGCATAGAAATCCTATTAGCCCCTGAAACTTTCTGAAGTAGATGGTCCATTTTAGGCAATGGATAGTTATCATTTAAAGATGATTTGTTCAGACTTCGTAAATCTACACATGGCCTAATCCCACCATTTTTATTGCTGACAAGAACTAGGTTGGCTACCCAATTAGAATACCTTAAGGGCACAATGATATGAGCATCAAGCAAATTTTTAAGTTCTTTCTCAATGGTTGGCAGTAGTATGGGATTAATTCTTCTTAGCTTTTGCTGAAAGGGTTTTTCTTCTAGTTTCAAAGGAATCTTATGCTCAATCAAAGATGTGTCATAAGTTTTTAACTCATTATAAGACCAGGAAAAAACGTCTTTGTAGTTTTTAAGAAGATTCAAGTATTTGGTTTTTACATCTGAAGGTAAGGTTGATGACAATTTGATATTTCTCACATCATCCACAGTCCCAATATTGCATTCTTCGATTTCTTCTTCAAGTGAGTGAAACAAGGGATTTTTAGAGACATCATTATTATCAAATAATTTTTCCAATGGGACTAATCCTTTAGGAATAAAATTATTAGATAATTGGATAATATCATGATCAAGAATTTTAGGATTGAATGATGTTTCTGGATTTTGCTGATTTAATTATGGAATATTGTTTTGATCCCTTCAATTTGAATATTTGAGAATTCATCAATAACTTGAAGGAAAGATTTCAACTGTTCATCATCTTCGAAAATCTGCTAGTGTTTAAGGTTATCAGGAATTGATGGCTGATACTTGACTTGGATTTGGTATTCTAATGATACTGGCTCAGGGATTTTGAAAGAGCTTGCTGAGACGACTAGTGAATCAGCATGCATGTTTTCATCTCTGGGAATAGTAGTTATGTTAAAACCTTGGAAGAAATTTTCAATTGTGTCCTAAGCTTCATTTCTATATGACCTAAGCCTCGGGTGTTTAGTCTGACACAGATTTCTAACTTGGTTCACTATAAGCTCAGAATCAGAAAATACACTCAAGTTTTGAACCTTTAAACTTCCAGATAACTCAAGAGCAAGAAGGAAAGCCTCATACTCAGCCACATTATTGGTGACCTCAAATTCAAGTTTACATGACTGGATAATGTTTTCCTTATTTGGTGATATTAGAACAATTCCCGCTCTTGCTCCTTATTTTGAGCAAGAGCCATCAAAATAAAGTTTCCAGATATCTGATTCTACAACTTTAGGCAGGGAAACAATATTTTCAATGGCAAGTTGAGTGTTTGATGCATTTTGTGAAGACAAGTGAAAGCAACCAAATTCCTGATCTTAAGCATAGATAGGGTGGTTTTTTACTTGATCAGACCTATGAATAGTATGAAGGAATCTGACTTCCCTATATAACCTTAAATGCTCACCCCCATAGACCGAGATAGTAGCAAAAGACATGTCCATTTGAAGTGATCCTCCAATTTTAGCACAACATGATCTAGATAGAAGCATGCCAAACTTGGCAGGAATATTAGTGACAACTATGTCTAAAACTATACTTTTGACATGTATTTGAGCTAAGGTGACAACTAGGTCTTTGATCAATGCTAGGAATTGTACTTTCTTTGAGTCAAAGGTGTAAAGGTCATGATAAGAAAGGGTGACTTGTAACTGAAGCTGGTTCATAATTACCTTTGGCATAAGGTTATGAGAGGCTCCAGAATCCAGCATGCAGTTGTACAAAAGAAAATCATGGGCTTTTAATGTTACATAAAATGGTGGAACAATTTCATCGACCATATTAGAACTAGGGCCAAATACAACTGAGGGTTTTTCATCCTGCAGATTAATAACATCTCCCTAACATCTACACTAGAAGACTGTATCCATTTGGACACTTGATTTTTGTAACTAGGATTTTTGGAAAGTTCAGCTAAAGGTATAGGAATCTTTATCCTTTCCAATTCCTTTTCAATATTAAAAGTCACCAAGACAATCTTGTCAGGTGGAAGGGTTTCAGTGAATGACTTTGTAGTCTGAGGTGTTGGAGTTTGTGTTTGAATGTTTTTCGTTGTAGGTTCAATTATGGTGGTGGATTTTGGAGGTGTACCAGGACCTGATCTAGGCCTTAGATCATACCTTTTATTCAATTCTACAATTAAAAATTCATATAATGCTAAGTATTTTGAAAGTTGAGCATCTCCTGGTTCTTGTTCAAAAGACTTAGGTGAGGATGAAGGAACTATGGCCATTTGTACTACTAATGAATCAATACTATTGATATCTTCAGTGATTAAAGGGCCTATATCCTGTGACTGTTGATCATAAATCATCAAAGGTGGTTGAATGCTTTGGTCAGAAGCTGGTCTCTAAAGAATTTGCATTTGAGGAGTTCTTATGAATTGAGTTTGAGCTTGAGGTCTGACAACAGTTTGTTGAAAAGTTCTAGGTTATGTTTCAATTTTTGAAATCCTGTTAGAAAGGTTCCTAAGCAAAGATGTAATTTCATCAATTTTGTGATCTCCAAGTTTAGATTTGGAGGAGGATGAATCATCAATCTTAGCTTTTAGTTTTCTTTCTTATTTTTTTTCCTTAGCTTTGAGTTTTCCAGAAGCTGACCTATTAACTTCTACCTCTATATAATTTGTATGCATGTCTTCTAATGTATTAGAAACTCCTTCCCTTAGCATGACAAAAAGGTAATCATCAAATGCTTTGGAAAATTTGACCTTTGCAGCTGCTACTAGTGGTTTACAATCAACAGGCATTTTATGATAGACTTTGTTAAATCTTTTGATGAATCGGAAACTAGTTAACCAGGGTTTCTCTTTAATTCTTCAAATTCAGTAAGGAAGTAAATACGATATTTATTTACCCCCCATTGATTTTTGAAGATTGTTATGAGCTCATTCCAAGTTCTGATAGAGTCAACTTTGAGCTGCCTAAACCAAATCCTAACATTTCCTTCTAAAGATTGTATAAAGAATATCATATAAACATTTTCCTCTTCTATGTTCATATTGTCAACAAAATCTAGGAAGGCTGATACATGTTCCTCTGCTGAGGGACCTGTTTCTACATTGAATCTTGGCATATTTTTTAGATAACCATGAGGAAAACTTCCCAAGTTTGCAGGGATAACTAGAGCAGCATACCTAGCTTACATAATGGGTCAAAAAGCCATAACAACAGGAGGAGTATGGGGTGTCTGAGTGGATTTTGATGAGGAAGATGAAGATGAAGGAGATGAAGATGAGTCAGTAGGTGTATTAATATGTGGAGGAGAGGGAGGAGACTTATTTAAGGATTTGAAAGGGGTTTTGATAACCAATTTATGAACTCCTAATGGGAAGTCTTCCTTATTTTCAAACAAAGGATTCAAATAGATAGAAAATGTCTCTTCAAGATTGGTTGGGGATGATGGAATAGAATAAGGAGTTGGAGTAATGAAATCTTGAGGTTTGAATTCAGGTAAATGTAAATGCAATTCTTCCTCAGATGAAGGTGATTTAATAGGAATACATGGAACTTGATATGATTCAAGTGACTGTATTAAAAAGGCTGATGGAAGGTCTAATCCTCTGGAAATAAGATAAGAAACCCTAGGAGGTAGTTCAGTCCAATCAGGATGGGTTGGTATAAATGAAAAGGGATCTATAGATGGAATGTCTTCAGGGTGTAAAGATGAAGAAGAAGAAGGTTTTCTACGTCTTCTCCTTGAAGAGGCTCCCTTGATGAGTCTTTCTGGGTCTGGTAGAGGGTTAACAATCTCAGAATTAGAATGTGATCTTGTATGCTTATAGGGAGCCAACTTGGACCAGTGGAATCACCAGGTGAAATATTTTGACCTATAACCTATCCTTTATTCACCTTAAAGGAAAGGGAAAATTTAAATTTCAGTTCTTTGCTCCCCAGCAACGGTGCCAGTCTGATGTTGTCCTTTGAGATAACCTAAGGTAAATTGGCTATGCCAAAGCATCTAAATTTTTTTGTTGATTTTAATGGTTTGGAGGACCATTGAACTGTTTAAAAATAGGTGCTTTAAACCTAGCAAGATTCTTAATAAAACAGAAGGGTGTTCTTTATATACATATGGTTATTTTTATTTAAATGAGATGGATAAGTATAATATAAAGAAGTATAAGTGATTAAATATTCAGATTGAGTATTTAACCATTTATAAGCAAAAATCAAGAAAATAGTGTTTCCTAGATCAACATAATATAATTAAACTATTACAGAAATCTAGTGTAATTTAAGTTCAAAGAGGAATTTACAATAACATATAGTCTTGCAAATTAATCTCTTATTTAAATGCAACTTCATAGTGGATTCAAAATGAAACTGAGATTCAATTAAATTTTCAATCGGATGACTATAAAAGAATTGAATTATATGAAGAATACATAATGAAAAACATGATGAAAACAACTCACTGAGAGACAAGCCATATGAAGTAAATCCAGAATCTTTTATTATATAAAAAATGCTCCAGCTTAGTACAAATCTGTGTGATAACTGGTTCAAGGGTGCAACCCTCAATACTTTGACAAAATGAAGTATTTATAGAAAATAGAAAATATTACAATAAATGCTTGAGTGACACAACATTCTATTATTACTTAAAACTAACGGAAACAGAAGTAATTCGATAAAAAAGAATGAATGTAAACATCTGGCCCTGTTTTGAAGGAAAGCTGTTGCTGAGTGGCCACTATTCGGGTGCTGCGCTGGTGAAGCTAATCTGTCCTCTAATCCTGGAATTCACACAGCTTTTCCCACCGTTCTTCATCTAAGATTTCTATCTTGGTTACCTTATGGTAGATTTCATCTACCTCAGTATACAAGTGTAGGTTTTAACCCTGTATATAAATTACCTGCATACAAATTCTAAAACAGAGAAAATAAATAATGCGAGAGCAGAACACATAAAACACATATACACAGAGATTTTCCCTTGGATCCCAAAACAGGGACTACCAGCTTGATTTTTCATTATGTTCCTTTCAATGTTACAATACATATTTATACATGTCGAAGCATCCAATACCATGGACCGAAAACCATCGCGTCTAATACCATGGACCAAAAACCATCGTGTCCAAAAAACATGTGCGAAAATCATGCACAAAACCATAGGTGGGTCTGCCCAACCTAACATAGGTTCCACAACCAAAAATTTTCGGGGCGCTGCCTTGGACCCCATAAAATGGGGTTACTGGTGCCTCTCAAACCCCCTGTGACCTCCCCCCCTCTAACCCCCGGTTATCTACGTGGGCTAGTTGTGGAAAGAATATAACACAACCCAACATTCTCCCACTTGTTGTTTTCTTTCCATAGGGGGCCACAAGAGAGCTTAGTCATTTTCCCAGCCCTGAAATTCCCATTGTCTCTCTACACCAAGAGAATTTCTCAGAGCTCACAAATTTTGTCAATGAATCTGCATTATTCTTCAAAGTATCCACCTTTACCAGCAACACCTTTTTGTCTTCTATCATATCCCTCACAAAGTGATACTGAACATCAATATTCTTTGTCTTTGAATGATATGCAGGGTTCTTTGCCAAGAAAATTGCACTTTGACTGTCACAGTCTATCCTTATAGCTTCCTATACTAACCCCATACTTGAACACAATATTTACAACCAAATTGCTTCCTTGCTTGCATGATTGGCTGCCATGTATTCTGCCTCTGTAGTTGATAGTGCCACTACAGATTATTTCTTACTCATCCAACTTTGTTCTTTTCTCCTTTGGAACATGTACATATGCATCACATCCAAATACCCTCAGATGTGAAAGAGAGGGTTTCTTACCATTCCATACCTCTTGTGGAGTCTTATCCTTCAACGCTGATGAAGGTGACCTGTTGACCAGGTAACATGCAGTATCCATCGCCTCTGCCCAGAATTCCTATCCTAACCTGGCACCACTGGGCATGCTTCTTGCCCTTTTCGTCAATGTCTTGTTCATTCTTTCTGCAACTCCATTTTGCTGAGGTGTATATGGAGTAGTCTTTTGCTGTGCTATACCACACTTCTTGTAGAATTCTTCAAATTCCTTACTGCAAAAATCTGCACCATTATCTGTTCTCAGCACCTTTATCTTCTTCTCTGTCTGGTTTTCCATTAGAGCCTTAAATTCTTTAAACCTATCAAAGACTTTAGATTTCTTCTTAAGGAACTATATCCATGTATTCCTTGAGAAGTCATCTATAAATGATACATAGTACACAGACTTACCTAGTGATGGAACCTTCACAAGTCCAAACACATCACTGTGCACAAGCTCTAATATATGTTTTACCCTCTTACCACCAGAGGGGAAACTCACTCGATTCTACTTCCCGTATACACAATTTTCACAGAAATCAAAATCCAGAGAGCTATTACTCATACCTTCTACAATACCTTTACCATGAAGTATTAGAAGGCCCTTCTCTCTAATATGTCCAAGCCTTTGATGCCACAACATGGTCTTTTCTCCAGAGACCACTAGATTTTCTGCTCCACTTTCAGGAACCACAGAACTGTTGCACCCATCAACAATAGTGCTACCTTGCAGCTTGTACAGAGTTTCAATCCGAACTCCCCACATCAATACTAGTGCTCTCCGAACCATCTTGCAGGTATCCTTCTCGAACACTATTTTTACACCTGCATCATCCAGCTTACTAACAGAAATTATATTTTTGGCTAATGCAAGAATATGCAGAACACTTGGAAGTGTTCTAACCCTCCCACCTTGCAACTTCAACTTTACTTTTCCACGACCAATGATTCTAGCCTTCCTATCATCCCCCAAGAAGACATCACCACCATCATATTTCTCATACTCGCAGAACCACTCTCTATGGGGAGTGAAGTGAAAGGATGCACCTAAGTCAATCAACCATGCCTCATGATCTACATGTGTACTTGAAGAAGCCAAGTACACATCCCCACCTTCATTGAGGTGGTTTTCGCCTCTGTAGAAGGAGCCTCATCAGATCCCTTTCCTTTGTCAGGAGCTTTAGATTTACAGTCCCTTTTAAAGTGGCCTTCCTTTTCGCATTTCGAACGCACCACCTTTATAGGTTTTCCTGGAGATTTAGATCTCCCTCTAGATTTAGATCTCCCACTCGATGAATTATTTTTGTTTCTGTTCTAGGATCATCCTCGTACAGACAAGGCATCACCATTTTGGCTCTCTGTGTTTTTCCATCTCATCTCCTCCATCAGCAAGGATGAGACTATTTCATCAAAATGCAAGGCAGTTGCATTGCTACCTATTGCAATAACCAGACTATCCCACGAATCTGGTAGAGAACATAACAAACTGATGCACTTATCTTCATCTAAAATTTTAATATCAATAGATGCTAACTGACTTACCACAGTATTAAATGCATTGAGATGCTCTGTCACTGAGTCTCCATCTTTCATCCTCAGGTTATACAACTTTTTTCGTAGGAACAGTTTATTCACTAGAGACTTAGATTGGTACAAAGTCCATAACTTGTCCCATGAAGCCTTCGCTGTAGCTTCCCCTGATACATTCAGCAATACTGAATCTAAGACACACAATCGTATTGTGCTCTTTGCCTATCGATCCAACTTCTTCCATTCTTCATCGGACACTCCCGTTGGTTTAGTACCCGAATCTACCGTGATTCATTGGTCTTTATCCACCAACAGATTCTCCATCTTGAGTTTCCACAACTCAAAACTTTGACCATTAAATTTCTTTCACCATCTTCTTTCACCACCAGAATTGATCTCGCAGATCTCCCACTGAACAGGGTCTACCGTAGGCCTAAGCGAAACCCCTCAGCAACAAAGGCGTCCCCTTGAAGCCAAAACTGCTTTGATACCAAATATAGGTTTTAACCCCATACAAAAATTACCTGCATACGAATTATAAAACACAGAAAATAAATAATGCGAGAGAAGAACACATAAAACACATATACACAGAGATTTTCCCTGGATCCCAAAACCGGGACTACCAGCTTGATTTTTCATTATGATCCTTTCAATGTTACAATACATATTTATACATGCCGAAGCATCCAATACCATGGACCAAAAACCATCGTGTCCAATACCATGGACCGAAAACCATCGTATCCAAAAAACATGTGTGAAAATCATGCACAAAACCATAGGTGGGTTCGCTCAACCTAACATAAATTCCAAAACCAAAATTTTCTGGGGCGCTGCCCCAGACCCCATAAAGTGGGGTTACGGGTGCCCCTCAAATCCCCTGTGACCTCCGCCCCTCTAACCCCCGGTTATCTACGTGGGCTAGTCATGGAAGAATATAACACAACCCAACAACCAGGAAAAAGTGGGTTTTACAGTGAAAATATGTTTTTTCTCATGTTGAATAAAACATATGTTGTTGATGGCTTCGTAAAATGCCCTACCTATCATGGAACCTTTGATGTTGGAGGACTTGGCTATATCCCTGGCAATGTCTTGAACCTTCTTCAGATAGTCTTTTATGGTCATTAATTTATAATTAATTACAAACACTGAAGGCAGACCCTTCTTATTCAATGCATCAATTCTTGTGAAAATCCTGTTGACTGCTACTTCAAGAGTGACACTTCTCTGTCAGTTGTACAACTAAGTTCTTCTTAGTCAGATATTTCTTCACCTACAGGATGGTTTCAGTCCTGTCATCTACTCCTAGATCATCCATTTTTTGAAAATCAAGGCTAATTTTGTCCCCCTAAAGTATAGAAACATGTAGACTAACACAGTGGCATATTTGAATACCTCCTCAGTTGGAAATTTAACAAGTTTTTAATGAATGGACTCTGCAAGAAAATGGCTGAAATTAAACACAATTGAGGGCTTAGAATCAACAGAGAAGATGGACAAAAATCCTATAATGGCCTCATCTACCCATTGATCAGGGTAGTAGCCAAGGAGGTAGGAAAAAAAAGTGATAATCTGCTTGGTTCTCTCAAGAAATATGGAGGAGGGATAAGAAGGATTTTTCTTTGGTAATGAAACATCTTGTGTCAAAAACAACTCAAGAGTTTGGGCTCTCTTGGGAATGACTAATTTCTAGTATATTTCAATGAGGGCTTCATAGGAAAATGGGGTATCATTCTCTAATAAGGGGGCTTGCATCATCTAATCAATGGCCTGAGGGGTTATGGTAAAAAAAAAATCTCCAGTGGGAGTGACTATGGCCCTTTGGCTTGGAAAATAGGATGAATGACATTTTCTAATAAAATATGGGGTTTTGTGGGTACGAGGAAAGATGTAGTGAGGTAAATTTGATTCCCACAACTGGATATCATCTAATTTATCTATATACTTATCTTTGAGCCAACAATACATCTCGAAGAGGTCGAGTTCACAGAGTGTCTCATGAATTTTGTAATCTCGGTCAGCCATAGGAATGTGATGAAGGTCTATAGGAGGATGGATCAAAGGATTGATAATTTCCTCTGGTCCTTTGTCCTTTGGAGGCATTTTTTCTATGGCCAAGAGCAGGAGTGAAAAATGGATTGGGAGGAGACAATTCACAGACATAAGTAAGACTTCGGAGACAAGAGCAGAAGGAATAATATGGAAATGATCGGACAGAGAGTGTCGTTGGCGAGTTGACAATGTTGGGATTTAACGAGAAACCTATAATCAGATCATTTAACAGTAATAAAACAAGAATTCAGTAACCTGTTCTCAAATGGGAAGGAAGTTTATATAGAAATTTTGGTTTTCTGTTGATGGCACGGGTTCGTTGAATTAATGGCTAAGCCAATTGAATGCTTAATGGGCTAATTTTGGAGGGAATGAATGTGATGTGATGAAGTTTAGTGGAAAAATGAGGTGGAAGAGAGTGAATGGCGGAAACAAAAATGATAGGTAAGTGGTATCGGGAGCAATAGAATCAACTTTTCAAGGGGGTGAGCGGTTAGTGGTTTCACTCAAGGGGGCTCCAAAACACTGAGGAGCTGACACATAGAGGCGGGCGTGGTTTGGTATAGCACCCATTTCGGAGCCCCCGCGGATGGTAAAGCTCAGATGGTGGGGGGGGGGGCGAAATCGCATGCAGGCCATCGAATGTAGGAAGAAGGGGCGGAGATGAAGAGTAACATGGAAAGGAATTAATGATGATGTGATGAGATTGTTCGGTGGGGTTGAGAAGATTAATAACCACATATATAGATTGTTTATAATGTATGAGGGGGTGTAATGACTTAGGGATATGAAAGTGAAGGGAAGAATGAACGGAGGGGTAATATGGGATTTAATACTTAGGATATGGGATAGTATTAACACCCAAAATTAATATATAAACCTTAGAGTAAACCTTTACTCTTCTGTATTTTTCTTCTGCACATGAAAATATCATTTGATAATTGACTTGTGGTGCATTTAGACTAGTAGCCTATGCATTTATGAAAGCATAAAATGAAGCCTTTCTTTTCTTTTTTCTTCCCTAACATTTTATTTTCCTTTGCCTTCTTTGTTTAGGGCAGTTACCACCTAACATTTTATTGATATGGATGCCTATAAAACATCAAAATTTTCCTAACATTTTAACTTTTATTTCTTTTTGCATCCATATCCTAACTTAACATTTTAAACTTATTTTGACTAATATACTAACTTATCAAAACTAAATAATGTTACAACACTTTCCCTGAAGAAGCAAGCTCTAAAACCCTAATTTCAGGACCAGTGCAACCCTGACACTGGAAACTCGTGTTGATCTCTAGTTGCACTATACTAGCATCATGATGCCAGTGCATGTTTTTCTTGGATACCATGCTGATACCTAAAAGGAAAGTTTTCCCAAAGAGGACAAGAAGCTTCTTGATCTAGAGGCTTCTAGAACGATGAGCTAGAGGTTGTTCGTTGTGGATGTGGTCGAATTCTCCCAATATTTCCTTTTGATCTTATCTGTATGAGCTACCTCCTTGAGATGAGGGCCTTCTCCTATCTTTGGAGAGATCCTAACTCCCTTTCCCTGCCTATATATTCATCCTCTCCCATTCCCAAATGGTTGGTCTTTGTCTATTTGCACCCTTATGCTGAGATAGTGCCTACATGCTACTCATTTTTCTTGGAGAGAGAGTGCTTGGAGAGCCTGAGCTTGGACTTGGAAATTCACTCAAGGAGATCTTATTGACATCAAGGCTTAGTTATATGCTTCTTCCTTTATTTTATTAATATATACAACTGTTGGTTCAATTTCCATAAATGTTTGTGTTAATGCATCATTTATCTTAATTCTCCTTGATTTGTTAAGTAGATTACTTTCAATTATGCTATTTGTACTTGTATGCTTTGTTGTGTCTTAGATCCCTTGTGCAAGTATCTGAACACCGTGAGCAGTAGAGCTGAGCTTGAAGTGCAAGTGCTTCGAGGTCTTCAGCAAAGGAGTATGTTATAACATCAAAATGAGGTAGGCCATCTTCCTCTCCTCTCGTTTCAATTGTAATTTAGGAAAGTTTCCTTGTATATTGTCACGTAGGTTGCTAGTCCCACTCATTTGGCTAGAGGAATAATCTCTGTCCATAGAGAGGATTTTCCTAGACAACAAAATGGCGACTCCACTAGATCTATGCTCTACTTTGTTGTCTCAAAAAATCCTCTCTACGGACAGAGATGATCCCTCTAGCCCAGTGAGTGGGACTGGAAACCTACATGGCAATCTACAAGGACACTTTCCTAAATTAAAATAGAAATGAGAGAAGAGGAAGATGGTCTACCTCATGATGATGTTATAATATACTCCTTTGTTGAAGACCTCGAATCACCTGCACCTCAAGCACAACTCTACTTCTCACAGTGTTTGGATACCTGCACAAGTGATCAAAAGAACTATTAGTGTTAGTCATTGCCTGTCACCAATGAAAAAATATGATTTTACCAAGTTTGTTAGGGGTCTCAAGGTCAAATTTTATCATGTCACTAAGTTTTCGAAATAAAATTTGGTCATTGGTTAGTTTATCTAGGTTTATGTCTATTCTCTCAAAAATCTCACATGACGGTCGCTTGCATCACTTAGATGAGTGTCTAATCATAAAGAGAATGTCATCATCATGTCAGTCGTCGCCATCAGAATTTTAATTAGTCTAATGTCCTCATTAGGTCATTAGGGTTTCAAGCTCCATTTTCATTTCACGCATAAAAATCTGGCATAATATGAGTTGTGATAAGAAACTCTTTTCAATAAATCATGAGTACTTCATGGCCACAGCCTCAAGATTCCAAAAGAAAGAAGGTTCACTATTCAAAAAGGTAAAAAGAAGTTCAGATTACAAATCTCCAAAGTGGTCAAGTTCAAAAAGAGTGAAAGTCATGTTTTGAAAAAGGTATGTGGGGCCCATTTTCACTCCAAAGAGGATCATACTATGCCTACAAAAGCCCAAAAGTCCCAATAATATCTCATTTTCATCATTACTTCCTTTGTTTATCGAGATCTCCCCTCTTTTAGTAAAAAACAAGGGTTTTCTAGCTCCAACTGGCAAAAATTTCTAGGCCCTGTGCTTCTGCGAACTGCGCTGTGCTTCTGTGAATTGTGCTGCACTTTTGGGAGAGGCACTGCGCTTCTGTCAACAATGCTGCGCTCAGGGAAAAGTATCCCAAAACTTGCCAAAAATCGTCCAAATTTAGAATTCAAGCTTGCATTTCAATTTTTTATTCCTCTAAGCTATTTTGCAAGTAAGTATAATCATCTCACTCCCTTTTTCCTTTTGTCAAATCAAATGAATGATGGTTAGTTTAATCATTTAGGGTTTGGGTAAATTTCATGTTTTTAAACTTACTAATGGTGAGTTTAGTCAGCTGGAAACATTCAAAACCCTAGATATTGCTGTCCCTACCTCTGTTTGCATACAAGTTATCATTCCATTCACCAAACAAAACATTTCCTTTTAGTTCACCTCATCTTCCTACAGACCCTAGTTCTACCTATCAAACTGAACAATTTTCCTATCTAGGATTGTTTTTTAATTTTCTTGCTTCTTTTCCCTCATTAATTTCCCTCCATTTCAACTTCCTAAGATTTCTAAAACCCCTATCCATCTCCAAAAATTTCCCTTTCACCATTTCCCTTCCCTAACTCCCTCATTTCACCATTTCATTCATTCCTCATTGTTTTTTCCATTTTCCTATTATTTGGGGTTTTCATAATGGAGGGAGACTCTTCACCATTAGAAAATAGAAAACATCATAAAGAAGGGAGCATTCTGAGATATGAGCCTACAAACTACAATGAAATCAAATGTTCACCATTCATTAAACAATGATTTAAAGATGTCAGCTGCCTAGGGTTTTGTCAAAGAGTGGGTGAAGTAGGCTTTCATGAGCAGCTCACTGATTAGATTGCCACCAATTTGAAGGGATAAAATGCCATCATAGCAGGGATTGATTTTACATTCTCAGTAGCTTCCATCTCTCTTGCCACAGGGATACCTAATCATGGAGAGTATTGGTTCAAAGGCATGAGCCTAGATCTTGAGCAATACAAACCTTTCTCAAAATCACCCTATAGAGAGGCTCATTCACACATCATTCCATTAAGATATTTGTTGGAAAAGTATGCGCTACTGATGAAGGTTGTAATGAATTTTTTCACTTGTGAGGGGAGATTTTCTAGATTGTATGGGTACCACTTTAGATTGCTAATGCATTTCATGGCTCTGAAACCTCTCAACATGTGCAATTACTCGTGTAGAAGTCTTATCAAAATGTCTAAAAAGGTGCAAATGAAAAGTAAAGAACACTACCCAAATATTTTTCATCACTGTTTTATGAAAGTTGTAGTGCTCCATTAGTTGGCAGAAAAGAACATGGCATGGGATACCTTTGTAGAAACATCTTTGCAGTGGCATGAAACTACTTCATCAAGTCATCATCAAGACACATTGGCACAACATATGGAGGTAGGGTTATCAAGCAAATCAGAGGAAGTTCCCAAGGCACCTAGACCTGAGGTGACTAAAATGTATCACAGAGGAAAAAGGCTTGTGTTTACTTCTCAAGTAGAGAAAAGGGCCAAGCCTTCTACATCAGCACAACATGGATCACATGTACAGGATGAGGAGATAATTAAGCATGATTTTGAACTAGTTGAATTGGATGCAGTAGATGAAACTTCAAACACGCAACAAGTTATCAAGGAGAAGGATTCCAAAATCAGTGAGCTCATGGACAATTTGGCGAGGGCTAGATTCATCATTTCCTTCCTTGAGCAAGAAAACAATCAGCTTAAGGCCAAACAACTAATAATGGAGAAAGAGAAATCCAAGATGTTGTAGCAAGGAGACAAAGGTAAAGCAATGTTAGAGCATTATGAACATGATGAACAGGAAAAACAAATTGGAAAGAAGAAACCAAGAACAAAGGGTCCCAAAAGGGCATAAGAAAGAAAAAGAATAAAACCTATTGGATGAAGACTTGGACATTGAAGACAAAATTGCATTGGAGATTAGTGAAGACAGAGTGTATTGGTTAGGTAAGGCCAATGGCCATCTAGAGCAGCTTCTGGACAAGGCTAACAAGGACAACCAACTATTGAGGTACATGTCCCACCACTACCAAACTAGAAACATGATTTGCAACATCAATCTCAAGCAAATGAAAAACGAGCTAAAGTAAACCCTGAAAGACAAAAATGAGAGGGATAACTTGGAGATGGTTGCTGAAGCATCCATGATAGCATAACATACCTCATTTTTCACCACTAGACCAATTTTGGGATTTTTCTAAGCATTTTTGGTTTTTGGTGATTTTGGTGCAAAACTCAAAGATCGCACAGAAACACAGTGCCTTGGTGCTGTGATTTTTCCTCAAGGCTCCAAATGAAAAGTGGCTTACATTTTTGGAAATCTAGTGGCCTCCTCTCAAAACCCATGTCATCAGATTTCTTAGAAAAGTCTCATATTTTGAGAAAAATGAGAAAAAGGGGTCAAAAATTAACATTCAACCCCTCTTTTTGATAGGCGCTGTGCTTTTGGAGAAACCTTGGGGAATCAATTTGTTAAGGCCTTCGCATAGTCCATTTTAAAAAATTCAAGATGTTCTAGAAACCAGACATGATAGGCTAGTTGTCTATTCTCTCAGATTTCAAATTTGACTTCATAAAGGCACCTAAAAATGGCCTCAAAGTTGGCGCTGCGCTTCTGTAATTTTCTAAGTTTTTATTTAAAAATTTCACTGTGTAATCTCTCAGGTTTTTAGTTTGACTTGGTCAAAGTTAAGGTCATGATGTATCTTTAGTATTTCAAAGTCTAGATGATGTAATCATGAATAAATAGGCATGATAGGTTGTTTTTATAGTTAATTAGGCCTCATAAAGGAAGCAAAACTCAAATCAAAGTCTAAGAGAAGAGTGTGTTATTTACCTTCTCACTCTCACTTATTGGTTGAGAGATTCTTGGAAACTGTTCCACCACTTAGGGATTAGACCCGTGAAGGTGGGGAAGCTATTTGTTTGAGTCTATATGTGATCTGAATTGGATCCTAAAACACTCTCTAAGTTTTCATGACTGTTCTCAAATTATGCTAAAAGATTCAAGTCCTAGAAAAATCAAAGCTATCAGAAGGAATCCTCGTAACAGTTGTAGTTGTGTCCAGAGCAGAGCAATGAGGACCCTCGGTCTAGGGCGTAGACTATTGGCCCATGGTAACATGCACTGGCGCAAACTGGAAAAATCATAGGCAAAATCAAGAAACGGGGTTGGTTTCTGATACGCGATTAGTGCTAAAGTGCTAATTGCGTATCGCAAGGTGTCCCCCTCAGTGAAGGAAATCCCTGAAGTGCTCGGACCCAAAATCGCTAAAAGTAACGCATTCGGTTCTGTAGTGTGGGATTCCACAAAAAAGGCAGGATATCGGAAGGCCTTGAGGCGGTATGTAGTTTTGACTTTGTCCTGCCCGATGCCACACATCGAGTGACACGCGTCCGACGGATGAGAGAGAAAACCGATCGCATCGGACGGGTAAACATCGTGCGACTTGTCTGCTCGATATGAAGGACGACTGTAGGATCTCAGGGGCCCAGATCAACAGTGGAGATGTGCCTCGATGACTGACTGGATTTAAAAGGTCAAAAAGCAAGATGATAAGGGATTTGAAGTCCGACGTGGATGATGAGTTGGCAAACGATTCATGATTCGTGGGTGATCTTGAAGAAAATGGAATTAACGGCCATTCAAAAATGATTCAAGGAATTTGACACCCAGTTCGTTGGGAAATAGGTGGCCACCTCCCTGTGAGGTGTTACCCAGTGATGATGACGCAGAGCAGAGGAATTCGAATGGACAGAGGTAAGGAAACCAGAAGGATGGGAAGCGGAAACGAATAGTTAAAAGAACATACTGGCTTTAAAGCCATGACCTGACAGAAGCAAAAAATACATAGAGAGGTAGACAAGAATTAGCTAGACATAGGAAGCTAATAGCAGAGAACTGAGAGTAGAAGTCGAGCTGACCTGAAGGCAGAATTGAGCCGAACAGAGCCAGAGAGAGTTAGAGAGTCTGTGTACTCCACTGAAGGCTTGAGAGGTTCAAGAAAACTCCTCAGCATAGGCCTGTCATACAACTGTGACCCTCAGAGGTCGAGTTTTAGTAAGGAGATTCTATGCACTCCATTCCTATTGACTTCATTCTGTTTTGTGAGTCTCGAATTGAGCTCACTGTTGTAAAAAATTTGCTTGAAAACATAATACAGAGGCCACCATTGAAAGGCTGTACTAGGAGATGTAGCCCAGGAGCATTGGGTGAAATCCTTATTAAATTTTTTTTGTTTACATGTTTCACTGTTATGTTTCCTCTGATTGCCTCAGTGTCTATGTATTCTAGTAATCTTATCAATCCATTGCATAAGTAACATAGGCACATCCATGCACATGAGTCTGTAATACCTTTAATTCTTTGTCCTGGATAAATTCCAGATCAAGTGGTATCAAAGCTCTAGGTTACTAAGGTTAGACAAGCTTGTGCTAGATCTTGTTGTTGAATGCTAACTAGATCAAAGCTTAAATTAGGAGAAGGAGAGTTGGCTGAAACTAACCCGAAAATTGGAAGAGTCTATTCTAAGAGGAAAATATCAGAAGAAAATCCCTTGGAATCAGACCCCCAGTTCATGGATAGTTTTAGGACCATGAGATCCATGGTGGAGGAAATGTATGGGGAATTTAAGAAAATTAGAGATGAAGATTCATAAAACTCCAAACAGGACAAAGGAGTAGAAGAATCTCTCCTCCATGACCACTCTAAAGGAAAAGGGAAAGAAGAAAAATTTCGCATGCCTCCTAATAGCCCTGAAAATAAAAAAGAAGACATCTTTGATTAAATTAGATGTTAAATTTGATTTACCAATATATGATGGAGAGTTGAATGCAGAGAAGATGGATAATTGGATCAGACAGATTGATGTTTATTGCAGAGTGTAGAGCATTGAATCAGACAAGAGTAAGATTCAGCTAGCCAGCCTACACCTTGGAGGTACTGCCTTGGTATGGTGGGAAGGCAGGACACAAGATGACATGAAGAAACATGGTAAGATTCTTTCTGTTTGGAGTGAATTTGTTTCTGCAATTAAAAAGCAATTCTATCCACTAGCCTACATGCAACAAGCCATGATGAGCTGGCAAACTCTTTGACAACTAAAAGGACAAAGTGTACAAGGTTACACCCAAGAATTTAGGAAAAGATCTTTGATTCTAGGAATTTCTTTAGACTCACCTGAGACTTTGTTGAAGTATATAGGTGGTCTACACAAATACATGAGGCACACTATCCTCATGTTTAATCCCACTAGCATAGATGAGGTATCCGTTCAGGTTATGCATCTAGAAGCTAGAGGTAAGAATGGGAACCCAGAAGTTGGGGGATCATCCAAACCCACTGCAAGAAAAAATAAGGAGAAAAGAAAATAGAAATGGAAAGAGAGGAAGACAAACATTGTACAGAAAAGTAAGTCTTCATGCACTCATTGTAAGAAGGATGGGAATGATGATGAAAACTATTGGATTCTGTAGCCAGAGCTAAAACCTAAGAAGTTCAAGGGCAAGAAGAAGAATAATACTGCAACTATTCAAAAGGATTTGGGGTCAGACTCAGGAGATGAAGCAACAATCGCAGCCACAGGTATAAAAGGTAAAAATTCTGAAACATCTACTAGTAATTCTGCACAATCTACTGATAATGAAGAAAATGAGAGAAAAAGACATAAGATTTTTCATATTCAAGTTATTTCCAATCATCAAAAGATTGATACTTTGTTTGATAGTGGTTCACAAGTAAATTTAATTTCTGAAGCAATTATAAATAAGTTGGGATTACTAACCCCACCTCATAAGAAACCATATCCATCAGGTTGGTTATGTGATAAAGCAAAGCTACAAGTGACTAGACAATGTAAACTTAAGTTTTCTTTTGGGTCAGCATTTGTAGATGAGGTTGCGTTAGATATAGTTCCTTTGGATATATGTGGAATTGTTTTAGGAAGTCCTTAGTTGTATGATAGAAAAGGTATTTTCTATAGAGCTGAGAACAAGTATCTACTCGTTAAAGATGGAATCGAATATATTGTAAGAGCTCATAAGCTCAAGAATAATTATAATCTCATAAACTCAGGGCAGATGAAACGAATTGTAAATTCATGCAAACAATTTTTATTGATGGTTGTAAAGAAAAAGAAACCTGATAAAACCAATGTATTTGATGGCTGTGATGCTAAACAACAAGCTGATTTAGAAAAATTTGTTTCATAATATGTTATATTGTTTCAAGAACCTAAAGGTCTGCCGCCCAAAAAGTAAATAGTGCATGATATCAATTTGCAGCAAGATGCTCCATTGCCTAACATCAGAATGTACACGTTGCTCGCTTTAGAGAATGCAGAAATCAAGAAGCAGGTATAGGAGCTGCTCGAGAAGGGGTTCATTAGACCTAGCACATCACCATGCGGGTCTCCAATTATTTTGGTGAGAAAGAAAGATGGCTTGTGGAGAATGTGCATTGATTACCGAGCACTGAATAAGATAACGATAAAAAATCGTTATCCCCTTCCTCTCATAGATGATATATTATATCAGTTGAAAGAAGTCGTTTATTTTTCCAAGTTAGACTTACATAGTGGCTATCATTAGGTCAGAGTTGTAGAGCAAGATGCATGGAAGACTACTTTCAAAACAAAGCAGGTATTGTATGAGTGGCTGGTTATGCCTTTTGGCTTAACTAATGCTCATGCTACTTTCATGAGAAGAATGAATGATGTACTCAGACCTTTTCTTGATGATTTTGTTATTGTATATCTAGATGACATTCTTATATTCAACAAAACGTGGGAATAACATTTAAAGCATGTTAAGCAGACTCTAGATGTTTTGAAGAGAGAAAATATTTATGTTAAACTCTCAAAATGTGAATTTGGAAAAACATCTTTGAATTTTTTGGGACATATAGTAGGGGGTGGTGAACTGAAGATAGATCCCTCTAAGATTGCAGTCATTGTAAACTGGCATAAACCCAAATCTGCTACACAGCAAACAACAGAAAGCCTTCGACACCTTGAAAGGAAAGATTAGTACAACACCAGTACTAGCACTCCCTGATGACCATTTGAGATTGAAACAGATGCCAGTGACTATGCCATGGAAGCAGTGTTGATGCAACACAGTAAACTCATATGTTATCATTTTGAGACATTTAATTCTGCAGTAGTTAACTATCCCACATATGATAAAGAATTGTATGCATTAGTACAAAGTGTGAAAAAGTGGAAACATTACTTAATGGGCAAAGAGATAGTTATACATATTGATCATCAACCACTTCAATATCTACACTCCCAAACTAAGTTGCAACAATCAAGACACTATAGATGGATGGGTTTTCTACAACTATTTCATTTAGTCATCAGATATAAAAAGGGAATACACAATAAAGCTGCAGATATGTTATCCAGACCAATTATAAATGCATATACTATACTTAAGCATAATTAAGTATTGCATGAAAGCTACATTGAACAATATGCTCAAGATATAGATTTTAAAGATGTATATGCAACTTTAAGTCAAGGCAAATGAGTATAAGAATTGGATTATCATGTTAAGGACCAACTCTTATATCATCTTGGGAAGCTATGCATCCCACAAACTAAAAGAGTAAAGATAATTCGAGAAGCACACACTTCTCTAATATCAGGTCACTTTGGTGTAAGTAAAACAGTTGCACAGCTACAAAGATTTTGTTATTGGCCAAAAATGAATGAGACGGTTTCTAGATATGTAAGAGGGTGTACCATGTGTGCTAAAAGCAAGCCCAGCAATAGAAAACTAGGCTTGCACACTCCACTACCAGTTCCTTCTCATCCTTGCGAAAGTGTTTCCATGGACTTTGTTGGAGGACTGCCTAAATCTAGGAAAAGTCATGACTATTTAATTGTTGTTGTGGATAGGTTCATCAAAATGTGTATTTTAATACCTTGTAACAAACAGATTACTGCTGAACAAACTACAAAGTTGTTCTTTCAGCATGTATGGGTTCATTTTGGATTACCCACTTCCATAATATCTGATCGATATACTTGATTTGTTGGGAAATTTTGGTCAAGTTTGTGGGAATTGATGGACACTAGGCTGAAGAAGAGCACAACTTTTCACCTGCAAACAGATGGCCAAACTGAAGTGGTCAATAGGACAGTGATCTAGTTGCTCAGAGGCTATTGCAGCAAGCATCCCAAACTTTAGGATGAACATTTATATTATGTGCAGCATGCTTACAACCAAGCTAAACATTCTTCTACATAGAGACCTCCTTTCGAGACCTGTTTTGGTTTCACACCAAGGTCTCCCTTGGATTTTGTCTTTTGTAAAGACATAGCAGTTGATGGAAACAGTGATGTGGACAAGGAAACCAAGTTCATTGAACAAATCTAAGAGATTCACCAGGAAGTACAGGAACAGTTGGAAAAGAGCCAAGCCAAGTACAAGGCAAGGCATGATGAGCATTGGATGGAGCATAATTTCCAAGTTGGTGATCAAGTTTGGTTGTATATCAGCAAAGATATAATGCAAGGTGAAGGTAAGAAGCTGAAGCCAATAAGGTATGGACCTTTCAAGATACTTGAGAAAATTGGTGAGAAATTTTTTTGCCTTGATCTACCAACTTACATGCACATCTACTCAGTCGTTAATGCAGACAGCTTGAGACTATTTGAACCTTCATTAATCGAAGATCCCAAAGAGTAGAGTCAATTGCCTTCTATTGATGATCTGTTGCCTAAATATCTTAATGAATTGCAGGAAGATATAGTTCTGGACAGGAAGGTAAGAACTACGCCCATAGGGGATATTGAATACCTTAGGATTGGACTCAAGGGTTCAAAGCCAAGCAGTGCGAAATGGATAGAAATTGAGCAAGCGAGGAAGCAATACCCTCACTTGATTGATGCTTAAAATAAAACCAACTTTTGGTGGTCCAAAAGCTTTTTCAGTGGGAAGGTCGTGATCTGAATTGGATCCTAAAACACTCTCTAAGTTTTCATGATTGTTTCAAATTATGTTGAAAGATTCAAGTCCTAGAAAAATCAAAGCTATCAGAAGGAATCCTCGTAAATGTTACAGTTGTGGCTAGAGCGGAGCAACGAAGACCCTCGGTAGAGCACGTAGACTGTTGGCCCATGGTAACGCGCACTGGCGCAAACTGGAAAAATTAGAGGCCAAATCAAGAAACGAGGGTGGTTTTTGATACGCGATTAGCGCTAAATCACGTATAGCAGGGCGTCCCCCTCAGTGAAGGAAAGCCCCGAAGTGCCCGGACCCGAAATCCCTATAAAATTCGGAAAAGTAATGCATTCGGTTCCGTAGCGCGGGATTCCACAAAACCGACAGGATATTAGAAAACCTCAAGGCGGTAAGCAGTTTTGACTGAGTCTCGCCCGATGCCACACACCGAGCAACACGCGTCCGACGGATGAGAGTGAAAACCACCCACATCGGACGGGTAAACATCATGTGACTTGTCCGCCCAATATGAAGGACGACCGTAGGATCTGGGGGGCCCAAATCAACGACAGGGATGCGTCTTGATGACTGACCAGATTTGATAGGTCAAAAAGCAAGATGACGGGGGATTTGAAGTCTGGCGTGGATGATGAGTTGGAAAACGATTCATGATTCGCAGGTGATCTTGAAGCAAACGGAATTAATGACCATTCAAAAATGATTCAAGGAATCTGACACCCAGTTCATTGGGAAACAGGTGGCCACCTCCCTACGAGGCATTACCCAGTGATAATGATGCAGAGCAGAGGAATTCTAACGGACAGAGGTAAGGAAACTAGAAGGTTGAGAAGCAGAAATGAACAGTCAAAAGAATGGACTGGCTTTAAAGCCATGACTTGACAGAAGAAAAAAAGACATAGAGAGGTAGACAAGAGTTAGCTAGACGCAGGAAGCTAATAACAGAGAACAGAGAGTAGAAGTCGAGCTGACCTGAAGGCAACATCGAGCCAGACAGAGCCAGAGAGAGTCAGAGAGTCTGTGTACTCCATTGAAGGCTTGAGAGGTCCAACCAAACTCCTCGGCATAGGCCTGTCATACTACTGTGACCCTTAGTGGTTGAGTTTCAGTAAGGAGAGTTTGTGAACTCCATTCCTACTGACTTCATTCTATTTAGTGAGTCTCGAATCGAGCTCAATGTTGTAAAAACTCTGCTTGAAAACATAATAGAGAGGCCACCACTGAAAGGCTGGACCAGGAGACGTAGCCCAAGAGCATTGGGTGAACTCCTTATTAAACTTGTTTTGTTTACATGTTTCACTGTTATGTTTTCTCTGATTGCCTCAGTGTCTATGCATTCTAGCAATCTTATCGATCTGTTGCATAAGTAACATAGACACATCCATGCACATGAGTCTGTAATACCTTTAATTCTTTGTCCTGGATAAATTCCAGATCAATATGTATCATTTCTCATTCAGAGGGAAGGGTTGGACTTCATAGGAGAGGAATTGTATCTTATGCTTTCACACAATTAGTCAAAGGAGCAGTTGCAACTATTTTTCAGGAATACATTTGCAGTGAGTTTATGATGTTGTTTTCTTTCTATATCGTTTTCTTATGAATGAATCCATCTCTCTTAACATGTTTTTCTTTCCTCAGTGATTTTCCTTACAGTTATATAGGAAGAATTCTTTATATTCAAAGCTCTATTTATGTGGAAAATCATGTCTGTGTATTTCTTCTTCTAGATTAATGAATTCATGGTAACATGCTCATTATGACCTTCTAAGATTTTCAGACCCTACACTACATTGACCAAACTCTCATATTCATCACAAGACAATGCTATCTTGCTCCTCGTTATGCCTGCTACTGCAAACTTTTGAGACGTTGACCTAATTGCTCTTTCTCATCCCTGGTCGAGCAACCTAAAAACCCTAAATTTTCAAAAACTTAACTAAAACTATTATATCTAGCCTAAAATCCATTTCTCTTCCAGTCATTGACTGTTAAATCCTCAGAGAGATCCCCCTCTAGCTTAGTAAGGGTAGCTGTTAAACTTCAAATGGCTTGAAGTTACCTCTTTCAATCTCCTCCTCAGTCTGGGACATTGTACAGGATAAAAAGCACAACAAATCATACCTGTACAAATAGCATAATCGAAAGTAATCCGCTTAAATGATCAAGGACCATTAAGATAAATGATGCATACAACCAAGCCTTGATGTTAATAATCTCTCCTTGAGTGAATGTCCAAGTCCAAGCTCAAGCTCCCCAAGCACTCCTTTTCCAAGCCAAATGAGTAGCATGTATGCACTATCTCAGCATAAGGGTGAAAATAGCGAAATACCAACCATTTGAGAATGGGATATGATGAATATATAGGATGGGAAAGGGAGTTAGGATCTCTCCAAATAGAGGAGAAGGCCCTCATCTCAAGGAGGTAGCTCATATGGATAAGATCAAAGGGAAATATTGGGAGAATTCGACCACATCCACACTAAACAACCTCCAGCTCGTCATTCTAGAAGCCTCTAGATCACGAAGCTTCTTGTCCTCTTTGGGAAAACTTGACATTTGGGGATCAACACAGGTATCCAAGGAAAAAACAAACACATGCAACCATCCTCACTACAATAATGCTCACATCACCAACAAACACATGGAAAATAAAGTGCCTATTATCATGTGTTATGAGAACAAGTGGTTGGCTTATTATTATGTTTTAAATGATCATGGTAAGTGGTATCTTTGTAACTTATTTCTCCACATTTTCCCACTTTGTCTTTTCTTTTTCTTCGCAATGTAACCACTTGCTTCTACATTGTATATTTTCAACAATAATTTCTATTTGGTTACTTTTGTAACTCAAAACTATATATATATATATATATATATAGATGTGGCATCTATGTACCATTCTCTATCATTCAAGTTTTTGCAAAAGTACGACGTTAAGTTAATAAATTACAATAGATGACTTGGCATTAGGGATTCTCCTTTTGTTATTAGTTTAAACTTTTATCTTTCTCTTTTATCATTTTCGTGCTAGTCACCTCATATGACTCCCTCTAGAGTGTCATAAATATATTTAATGTACCCACTAGCATGATAGAATGACCTATAGGTAACATATCTCTATGTCATAGACCCTTAAAATATCTCTTCAACATTTTCATTTTTCTCTTTGGTGAACAAACTTCTTCAACATTTTCATGTTCTAATAAGAATATCTAATGACAAGTGGCGATTCCCACCAATTGAACCTTATCAAAAAGGTGAATAAAAAGGTGCACTTATGAGGGCATGAAACTAATGTTGGATCCTTCTTTGATGTACATATAATTTTGACTAAACATTGATGACAATTTTCAATGTTATCCATGCAAATTTATTTGAAATTGATCCACTTTAGAAATGCCCCAAAATTTAAATTACACATTGCAAACCATGGGGCAAGGCATGAGACACAATTATGTGCAAAAAGAATATAATGGAATTACAAAACATTTTGAATCCAAACATACATAATTAGTTCAAGTAGACCTAAGTAATTGTTGACCATGAAGCCCAGGGGGTTATCTTAATTAATTACCACCAATGTTGTTAGGTAGTTGGCTAGTTTTGTGTCAACAAATATTTAATTCAAATCCACTTTGGTTTGTTGCATTAATCTATGTTGATGAGATTATTAGGGATGTCATCCATGAATTTGGGGAAGCACCCCTTTGGGTTTCCCTATAAAGTTTTCATTGAAAAAAATAATTATTAACTATTCATAATATAGAAATAAGAGTAACATCCAATCCACATACCCTTAAAAGGTTATAATGGTCATGTGATTTTAGGTGTGCCAATTTTTTTCCCTTATCACTTCATTATTGAGTATTGTTGTATATTTGGTCCATGCAACCATTGCACCCTCATAGGGAATATGCCATTATTTATTAAAGCTAAATCATCATTTTTAAAATCCATTGGGCATTCCCTCTTTAAATTTCCATAAGGTTTCTTTTTTTGTTATGTGGTTATTTCTAGGCCAATTTTATTTTTAATGTTTGAAGCTATAAATGTCTTGTAAATCTTATTATGTTGCCTATTTAGACAGTATATGCTTTCAAAAGAAGAATAGACCTTGTCAAATATATGGATTAGGTTGAGTAGATGGGCAATCTTTAGATGATCCAAATATGAAAGCTCATATAATATTGACTTTCTTTACACACCAACTAGCATTCTCTCCAGATAGTTAAACAAAAAACTCCAAACCATTAGTAATATGGAAATCATTTCGATAGAACATGTAATCATAGGGCCTTTCCTCTTCTCTTTCATACTCCCTTATCTGGTCTGATATTTCATTGTCCTAGATTGATAAAATATCTTAATTTTTCATTCAATGCACCTCTCTCCCTTTCTTATGTGAGATCTCTTCAAAGTAAGACCCGAGAAGAGTAAATAATACACTTTCTTGCATTAGGTGAGCACTAAGCATCCATAGCAATATGTCAACATTTCTATGTGTGATACTCTTTTGTTGTTAGTTTTTTAATGTTATAGGTCAAGGATAGTAGGAGGGCCAAGATCATAAATCATTCAAAATTCACATTGGTGGGCTTCATATTTGTAGCAAGGGTGTTTCCCTCCTGTAGATTCCAAATTTTGTTATCAACTCAGGGTTAATACAAACTTTAGAGGTGTTGGGCACTATATGTGCAAGCCAGACACCTTTTACTTACCATGCAACTATCTACATTAAAGATCCTAGCTAATGGTGGCGTATGAGGCACCCCGAGTCTTACTTTGATTATTCAGGTGAAGGGGAAGTTTACTAACAATTGGTAGTTGTTACCTACCAAAACTGAGAAATTTACTTAACCTTAATTGCAATAATATCCAACTAGTGCTTGAAATAAACTCTATTCTATTATTTGTAGCTTAATCAACTTGAAGAGAACAAACTATCGTAGACAAAATGGAAATACTACCATTTAATCAAATTAAATAGATCAAAATTCAAATCACAAAGGAAACACATAGAACATTAGCAAGAGTTGAAGGAAGGATATTGGAATTCTAATTCCTCTCTATTGAGCAACATTTCTTGATGTCATCAATTATGTTATGGATAGGATATGCCTTGTTGAGTGAGATATATGTTGAGAAATAGAATTTTGCATTGTTCTATAGGAACAATTGCAAACCTAAAGGAAACTTTTCGTGCTACAGGAAACTTGTACAGAGGGTTAAAAAAAGTAGTGAATGAAAATGAAATTCCTTTGTACTCATGCACACTACTTGATTAACCTAAAACAAATCATGCAAATCAAATCTATACTTAGGAACGTGATTATGTCATGAAATTAATATTTTATAGGAAAGTAAATAACCATGTTTTGGAAATTTATCTAACAACAAATTATTAATAAATGATAAAAATGTAGAGAGAGAAATGGAAATAAAGCATAATATAAAAGTTTCTTACTACCCTTTGAGTGGGCACTCCCCAAGGTATTTAAAGAAAATAAATATGTTCACCAACAACCGACTAAGAAAAAAACCCTTCCATTAAAATGATAGAAAAAAATACATAACCCAATAATTTTGAGTAGTTAGAAGTTTCTTGAGACTAAAAGTAAGAATACAAAAAAAAAACACTAAAAAATTATTAGAGAATAGTTCCCCTTGATAGGTTGGCTGATTCTCTCTAGACCCTCAATATTAGGGGACCTCGTCTTCTGAAGTAATTACACTAGCCAAATCCAATCTACAACTAGATGAAGTGTCCCTGGGTGAACTTGAGAAGTCTTAGCTGAGTTCTATTTACCTTGAGAGTAAGAGCTTTGATTATTTATGAGGTTGTTAGTCAAAGATATTTCATAGCATCTTGTCCTATTTAATACACTTTTTATACCAAAAGCAAACAAAATTATGAGCATGACCATATAATTCAAGAACCTTACTACATTCATAATTAAACAAGTAAAACATCTTAAATGCACATCAAGGTCAAATTATTTATGTTTAGGCAAAAATGGCATTGTAGATGGGCCTACAGGATGCCCATTGCAAGGGCCCATCAATATCAACTAAGAAAATGGATAAGAACAAATCCAATTAATATTATTACCAAAACAAACTCCTATCTTGGATAACTTGGTGCGCGTATGCACATATTCCATACAATTTAAATGACCTCTCAACCATGATGTGACTTGATACATGTACACCTTACCATATCTGTTAGAATTTGTTAATTAAGGACACATGTACATTCATGCGCCTAACTTGTTTATGCCTGATCCATGTGGGTTGGAATTAATGTTCATTTTTCATGAAAAACCATAGGATGATATTGCCATTGATGACTAAAATATTTAGCTAAACACAATAATTGGTGCTTTAGAGGGAATCTAGGTTTCAATTAAATATTTATTTAACTACCAATATAAACAAAATTTATATAAGCCCTAAGCGTTATCTCAATTGGTTGAGGTCCCGTTTCTAAAATTACCTCGCAATTGGGAGGTCACAAGGTCAATTCTCCTCGATGCTCTTAGGGTTAGGCTCCACCAATAAGTCGATGGGAAGTGATCCCTTTGAACAATGTAAACTTTAAAACGAGAACTGATATTGTTACCCGTTTTGTAGAGATAGCAAAAAAGTGACCCGATTTTGAAAATGGGTGATGCAGAACACACATGTTTTTTTTAGAGCATAGTTTTTTGCACTTTCATACCCATTTTGTAGAGATAGCAAAAAGTGACCCAATTTTGAAAATGGGTGATGCAGAACACACATGTTTTTTTTAGAGCATAGTTTTTTGCACTTTCATACCCATTTTGTAGAGATAGCAAAAAAGTGACCCGATTTTGAAAATGGGTGATGCGGAACACACATGTTTTTTTTAGAGCATAGTTTTTTGCACTTTCATACCCATTTTGTAGAGATAGCAAAAAAGTGACCTGATTTTGAAAATGGGTGATGCAGAACACACATGTTTTTTTTAGAGCATAGCTTTTTGCACTTTCATTTTTTTTATGTACATTGCGTTTTAGAATGGTAGTGATTTTCATGCTAATTTAAAAAATGGTTATTCTGCATCAGACCCTTTTTTTAAAACCTATTTTTTAACTTTAAATTTTCTAATGTATGAAATGTAAATAATTATTTCGTAACCCTTTTTTTAAAAGACCTATTTTTTGACTTTAAATTTTCTAATGTATGAAATGTAAATAATTATTTCGTAAATTTAATAATTTTGGAAGTGGTCTTCTTCTTCATATTTTCTAGTTTTTATTTTTTATTTTTTATTTTTTTTTGGTAGTGGGGTCTTTATTGATTTGCATATTTAAAGAAGAAGGTTGATATTTTGTATTTTCGATATTCTACATATTTATACATCATTAATTAAATTTTCAATCCACATGAAATAATTGTCTCTAAAAAACAAATATAAAAATATATATAAAAAAGACAAAAATAAAAAATAAAAAATGTTAAAAAAAATTTATCTCATAAACAATAAAAGAATTTGGAAAAAAAAAAAAATTAAAAAAATATATCTATATATATATATATATATATATATATATATATATATATATAAAATTAAGTAATTAAATATTGAAAAATAAAAAAAGAATATATTAGCAAAAACTAGGAAAAAAAATTAAATTAAAAACAAACTAGTTTAAAGAAAAATAGAAAAATAACGGAAAAAAATTAAAAAACTAGTAAAATTAATAATAAAAAAAAAAAAACAAAAAATGTAAAAAAAAAATTATCTCACAAACCATAAAAGATTTTGGAAAAAAAAAATAAAAATATATATATATATATATATATATATATATATATATATATATATATATATATAGAAATAGAGAAATTAAAAAAAAAAAAAATTAGCAAAAACTCGGAAAAAAAATAAAAATAAAAACAAACTAGTTTTAAAAAAAAAGAAAATTAACAAAAAAATTTAAAAACTAGTAAAATTAATAATAAAAAAACAAAAATAAATTTAAATTATTAAAAAAAAACCAAAAAATGGTTATTTTTATTTAAAAAAAAAACAAAAATGCAAATATTTTTTATTAAATATGCATATTTTATTTAAAAATAAATATATATATATATTTTTTAAACAATCTTTTCTTTTATTAAAGAAAAACTAATTTTTTTAAACAATTTTTATTATTATTATTTTTCATTTTGAAAATACAAATTATTAAAACTACATTTTATATTTTCAAAAAAAAAAAAGAAAAAACCTACATTTTATGTTTAAAAAAAAGAAAAATTAAGTTTACATTTTTTTAAACAATCTTTTTTTTTATTAAAAAAAATTATAATGTTTTTTTTTTTAAACAATTATTTATTTATTTTAAAATACAAATCATAAAAAACATTTTAATTTTCTTAAAACAAATTTAATTTTTTAATTTAAAATTTAATTTTTTTTTTTTTTTTTAAATTTAATATACCAATAAAAATTAATTATAAATATGTTTATTAAAAAATTTTAAAAAATATTATTAAACAATTTATTGCTTTTTTTTTTTTTTTAAAACGAATATTTTAAAAAATTATTAAAATTTTTTAATTTTAAAAAAAAAATGTTTTTAAATAAAAATAAAAATAGTGGGCCCCGGGCCGTGACACCACCAGGCGGCGGGAGGGTGTGGGGGCAATTCCCCGGAATCGCCCCCACGCCCTCCCGCCGCCCGATGGAGGCGCAACAGGGGCCTAGGGCCTGCTTGAGGCCCTGGGCCCCTTGCCGCGCCTCCACCGGGCGGTGGGAGGGCATGGGGGCGATTCCAGGGAATTGCCCCCACACCCTCCCGCCGCCCGGTGGTGGCGCGGCCCGGGGCCCACTATTTTTATTTTTATTTTTTTTAATAAAAACATAATTTTTATTAAATTTTCTTAATAAATTTTAAAATATTCGTTTAATAAATAAAATAAAAAAATAAAAAATTGTTTAATAATATTTTTTAAAATTTTTTAATTTTTTTTTGGGTACCTTAATTTAACCAAAAAAAATTTAATAATTTTTTAAAATTTAAATCAAAAAATTAAATTTGTTTTAAGAAAATTAAAATGTTTTTTATGATGTGTATTTTGAAATAAATAAATTTATAAAAAAAAATTAAAATTTAATTTTTATTAAAATATTTTAATAATTTTTTTTGTTTATTTAATTTTTATTAAATTTTTTTAATAAATTAAAATTTAATAATTTTCATTACAACTGTCTTTCAAATAAAAAAAGAAAAAATTACGTTTTAAAAAAAAATTATCTTTAAATTTTTTTTTGTTGTATTTAAATAAATAATGAAAATTTAATTAAAAAATTTATTTATTGATTTATTTTTAAATCAAAAAGACTTTTTTTTGTAAGTTGAAAATGTTCTTTAATTTTTTTTTTAATTGGAAAATACCTATATTTTTAAAATTTGGATTTTTTTTAGTTTTTTTCCTTTAATAATTTGAGCTTATTTTTGTCTTTTTAGTTTTTTCTAAATGTTTTTAATATTGATTTTACGAGTTTTTAATTTTGTTTTTTTTCTTAATTTTCTATTTTTGTTTAATCTAGTTTGTTTTTATTTTTTATTTTTTTTTTTTGCTAGTTTTTGTTAATGATTTTTTTAATCTTTATATTTTTACTTAAATTTATATATATAAAATTTTTTAATTTTTTAATTTTTTTTTCCAAATTCTTTTATGGTTAAACATTTTTTTTAAAACATTTTTTATTTATTTTTTGTCTCATATATATGTATTTTTACATTTATTTTTTAAGTAATCATCATTTTAATCTTAATTTCACTAGTTTTTAATTTTCTTTTTGGTTAATTTTCCAATTTTTTTTTTTTTAAATCTAGTTTGTTTTTAATTTTCATTTTTTTTTAGTTTTTTGTTAATGTTTTTTTAATTTTTCTATTGTTACCTACTTAATTTTATAGTTTTTTTTAAAGTGTTTTTGTTTTTTTTTTCTTTTCCCAAATTTTTTTATGGTTTACATATTTGTTTTTGTTTTTTTTTTTCATTTTTTTAGATATGTTTTTTTTACTATTTATTTGTTTATAATTTGTAATTTTTTTCTAGTTTTTTAATTCTTATTTTTTATAGGTTAATTTTGTTTTGTTTTTTTTTTACATTATACATTTTTATGATTGATTTTATTTTTGATGTTTGATTTTTTTTTGTTTTGTTTGTTTTTTTTTTTATGTTTTTTTTCAAGTATATATTTTTATTTATGTTTTGTTATTTTTATTTTTTATTTTTTTGTTTTGTGTTTTTTCATTGATTTAATTTTAATTTTTATTATTATTTTTTTTGAAATTTTAATGTTTTTTGGGGACATGATAAAATATTTTATGCTATTATTTTGAAATGTTGAAATTTCACCCTTGAAAAAAAAATTGTTATCCCAGCATCAACACTTTTCGTTTTGAGGGTGTTTTTTGCACAAATTTACCATTGAGAAAAAAAATGTTATTCGAACATCAACACTTCATTTTAAGGGTGTTTTTTGGACAATTTTTGCACCAAAAATTGGTTTTCACTGCCATTTTTAAAACATGTTGAAAATTTACCCTTGAAAAAAAAAAGGTGTTATTCCAGCATCAACATTTTTTGTTTTTAGCACTGTTTTTGATGTTTTTTCGGGGTTTTTTGGCAGAGTTCCCATTTTGAGTTTATAGTTCCCGTTTCAAAGTTTACATTCTTTTTGGATGGATCTGCCCAGATGTTTCCCTGAATATGTGTGTGTGTGTGTGTGTGTGTGTGTGTGTTGTGTGTCTATATATATATATATATATATATATATATCAACCTTCATAAGAATAAGAAAAAGATAATAGCCCCAAGGGGTAGCTCAATTGATCTAGAGCCAAACATGAAGTTATTTGATATTATTGCTAGTTGTTGTTGATCATGGAATTGACTCTGTTCAATTCCCTTGGGGCAAGGCCTTCTAATCAGGGTTGATGGTTTGCCCGGTTTACCATCCAAGAAATGTGGGTAAGTACTCCGAGGTTTCCCATGCTTTTGTTCCAAGTAAAAGAAAAATAAGAAGCTAATAAAAACTAAAAAATAGGTTTCTTTCTAGTACAATATTCATAAGCACAAGAATAAGCTAATAAAAAATGAAAAAAAAGGCAATTTGGTTTAAGCCAAAACACTTTAACCAAATAAAAACTACATAAATTCTCATTAAAAATCCATAGTCGAAAGTCCAAATAAACATAAAAACAATAAATAAGGGTTAGGGAATATGGGATAACTCCATCCATGGCTATGTTCAATCATAGGCTTTGTATTTCGAACTTGAATTTATTAGACTATGCATCTCCTATATGCTTCATGACCATTGAATTTGTTTTGATCTACATAACTCCAAGCTTGTTTACAAGTGAGGCATGCCATCTTTGCAACTTAACTAATTCCTTACAAAAACACATTCTTTACATCCTTGGGATTATAGGCACATACCTCAATATGTTATGTGGAGCACCTATTTTACTTTATTCCTTGATTTTTAATATTGGTTGTGTCCACATTGGTGGCCCATAAGTATTTTGGAAATAATGCTTCAACTCTAAGAGTCCCAACTTTAATTATCATCCTAGAGTTTGTACAAATTTAAGAGGGTTTGACACTATATGTATAGGAATCACTCTCTTTCCTTTTCTAATCCTCATATAGGTGAGAGATGTTGTAGTAGAGGTTTGATGAGTATGAATCTAGTCAAATTGGCATGCTAACTATGCTATAAGGAAGTGAAATTGCATAAATGATTTGTAGAAATGAAATGGAAAACACCTATGATGATTGCAGGGAATGGAAAACACACTTTTTTTGAAAATAAAAGACTTGGAAAGTAAACCTATAATATATGGTGTAGAAGTTAAAACCATCACTCAAAAATCATATAGTAAAAGTATCTAAGGGAAAATTCAAGAGATCTCTATTCTTCCAAACTTCATTCTCAACAAATAAAACATGTTCTAATATAATAAGGAAACTAAATCAAGAAGTTATTTTCGAATTTGATGAAAAAAATGGGTTGTTTGCTTGCTACTACAGGATTCCCTATTTTGCTATAGGAAAAACTAGAAAGCCAAAAAACCATTGAAATGAAAATCTAAGATGAGATAATGGGGTAGAAATTATGGGAAATGATATTATTTAGTTGGTAAAAGAATGGAACAACTGAGTCTAAGTTTCAACACTATGAAACCAAGTTAACTTTACCTTTGTAATGATAATCTTAGCTGCACAATAAAGCAAGGAGTAGAAAATTTTTAACAATAGATGAAATGAAATGGAAAAAGACTTGAAAATGCAATGATAAGAAATATGCGTGATCCAAGATGTTGTAGTGTAGGTTTGATGAGAAATAATCCAGTCAATTTTCCAAGCTAACTCTGCTATAAGAAAGTGAAATTGCATAAATAACTTGCATAGATGAAATGGCACACACCTATGCTAATTGCAAAAAAAAGAAAACACACTTTGTTTGAAAATAAAAGACTTGGTCACAATGTATCCCCAAATTGGTAACAAAAGATAAAAATGAGGATATAATGCGTCAAATAAAGGCATAATAAGTTGAGACTGTGATAAAGGAAATGCCTGCAAACTGGTGCAACAACTCTAACCATGGGTCTTCAATAAAAAAATAAAATTAAATACAAAGTCACACCAAATCATGTGCACATAAAACTCTTCATCATATTATTAATTAATCAAGAAAATATCTACAGGAGAAATCATGGCCTATTCATGGCCTCTCATTCCTCACACTCACTCACATACTTCTACATCCCATACCTCATGGGCTCCTCTTAATTTATACAAATGGATTAGAACCCAAGTAGGTTCTAGATCCCTTAACAAATTCCAACAATATCTCTCTTGATCCCTAAAATCTCTCATCCAAATCCTAAAATCCTCTAATTCCACTTTTAACTCAACTAATCCTCTATTCTAGGATCTCCTAATCCCTAAGACCTCTATGAGATCTTTACAGTCTATCATCACCCATATTCTCTCATAATTGAGAATATTTACAATTAAAACCTCACACACCTATTTTTCACTCAATTTATTAAAAATATACAAATAAATTAAAAAAATCACACACCCTAATTCAACCAAATATACAATGATTGTATGAAGCAGGATGCTCCTGCATCAGACTTCTGATGTAGAAAAAAATTCATAGACTCATGTCTATAAGGTTTGTCACTTTTCTGTAGTAATGTGACAACTACAAGTCTCAATGCCTTGCTACCTCCAGGATTCCAAACTCCGTTTTGTTGTTGTTCCTTCAGTCTTTCTTCCTGATGTTGTTTCCTTAAATCTTTGATTTCAATATCCAATATAATTTCTGATTGAAGTTTATTATTACAAGATTGGAATAACAATTCATCATGATTACAATCAGGTTCCACATTTGAACATTTTTCTTGCATATGTGCAATATGTTCATGTTCCAACAACATTTTCATTTCTTCAATTTCAACTTTATTATCATTCTCTATGCTTCCGTTGCACCAAATTTGTTGATTTGAAGGCATATTCTCACATTCTAACTTTGTATTATCCAACCATTCTTCTAGAAATTTTAATTATGCTGCAATATTACTCATGTTGACATATGAAATTATTTGATGATTATCAACAACTTCAATTATTTGTTCACCTTCAACATCTTTAACATGTCCTGCATCCACAAACAAGTTATCAGTTTTTAAAATACAAGACCTTTCAGCCTCATTTGATGCTTCAAGCACTAGGTCTTCTTGTTATTCTGAATCCTTCATATGATTCATAAGATTTCTTGTATATTTCTCGTTTTTATCTTCATTACTTTCAAAAATAAATGGGCCATGTTCTGGTTCACATACCAAAACTTCATTTATCTGAGTAACTCTTCCTTCAGTTGAGCATTCAATTTACGCTCCCATTTCACTTGCAGTTTATGCCATTTGACTTTTCTTTCCATAATCCATCCATGTTTCTGTATTTGTAATAGCTCTAGCAATACGTCAAGCCGTACCTTTAATTCAACAATCTCTTTCTCTTCATCAGTAATTCCAATTTCTATGGCATTATCATGTCCTTTCTCTGGAATCTGCATCTTCTATTGTGAACTTCACCTTGTTCACTATAACCTGCAATTTTACCAAGTTAACTCCCATGAACTTGGTCAATGGTTCCTTTCACTTGAACCTTACTTGTGAGCACACCTTGCTCCTCTTCAAACAACAACTAAAGTAACTCTTCAACACTTTGACGAGACTTTGGGTGTCAAGCTCTGCCAATCATGCACCCAGTACAATCACCTTTGAATTGACTTTAATTTTCTTTTGACTCCAAACTTTTACATTAATGGATCTTGATATATTGGCTTCACAATTACAACTTTTTTCACAACTCAATAATCTTATTTCAACAATCCTTATAGTATCACCCTTTACAAAAATGCTTAAAACAAAAAAACATAACTAAATCCCTCATAGCCTTCAACTTATTTTTATGATATATATTTACCCTTATAGCTCCACTTAAAATTACAAAAATCTTTCCTTTATAATCAACGTATATGAAATAGGGAATTATGATTTTGAATATAAACAACACCATATATAATAATAATGTACTTATGCTCTCGTCCACTTATTTTCTGTCATAAGCCTTTTATTAAACCTTCACATATATTCACGTAATGTGAAAATTAATTCACTTACATGTAATTCATTCCCGACATTCAAAATTAAATGATATTTACGTTGTTTCCAAACATGCAATCTCCACGTACAACATGTAGGGGAGAGATGTCTAATGTTGTGCAAGGACCAGTAATTGATATAGTACTGGTCCCACCAAACCACCAGAAATTGAGACTTTTGCAAACAATATTTAAACAAAGATAAATAACATTAAGTGTAAATAAGTATTAATTTATGTCCAAAATTTCCCAAAACATTGACTGGGCCACAACTGTCCATAAATAGTATCTTAATACTTAAGAGTGCAAACCATATTGACCCAACTAGAAAACAGATAAAACCATAAATGCTTCCAAAATGGTCTATTCAAAAGTACAAAGTAACAGTCACTTCAACCCCCACTCATTAGAACTGAAGCTTTGTATCCCAAATAAATATCCATACCTGCACATAATAAAAGTGAATGTATGCCAGCCATAACTGTTGTGTTGTTCAACATTTAAACCCCCTATGTTCAATAAATGACACCCAACCCAATAACATTTAAACCCACTTTGTTCAATAAATGACACCCAACCCAATAACTTCAATAAATGACACCCAACTCATTATATTTCTCATTAAAACAAATCAAAGCACATGGATCAACAAATAACAAATTCCCAGCGATTAGATCACATCGAATTAAATCCAGATCACACATTCAAAATGAAGCCATTGCAATCCATGTCCATCCTTACCACCAATTAAATTCAAGTGCCAAAAACTATAAAAGAAGTTCAACCATTGTTGAAGTTGCATGTTATGCTTTCAAACTATTCACCAACCTTGAAGACAAAACATCACAGAACAGTTGCCAATATATCTAGGTTAGTTATATCAATTACAACACATTTTTCTTACAACTCTATTTTCATTTCTCACAGTTCTTACAGATTCAATTTAAGTTACAGTTTCAGTTCTTACAGTTTCAATTTCATGAAAATCAACACACAACCTAGGGTATTCTCTCTTAGGTCCATAATGCTTATTTTAAGGGATGGATAAATACTAACAATATAGAAAGCTAATGGGATGATATTAATAGTATCAAGTTGGTAAATTAAAAAAAACTGGTAGATGAGACAAATTAATGAAGAAAACGACTCTAGTTAGTACATGAAGAGAAACAGGGTGTCGCTTGGTGCCTTTAGCACATCAAGAATCTCATGTTTAAATATAGAAGCAACATGCAACAATAAAAGGTTGAGTGACAAGAGAGGAACATGTTGAATGGGGATTCAGACAAAGAAATCCTGAAGAACCACTTAGGTAGCATAACACATTGAAGGGATTAAGACAAGATGGGAGTCCGACAAGGAATGATGTAGGGATTCAAACAAAATGTAGCAAAATGTAAGAAGTATGCCTGCAAAATATTCACCCACATTGACGTGAAGATGGAACTGCAATTCGTGTACATGGATTTCAAATAAGCCCACCTTTGAAGTAAAGATATTCCACAAGATAGATGGTTGAAGATACATCCACATAGAGCTTGTTTTTCCTGTTTTAAGGCTTTCCTATTTTATAACTTTAATGTCATTGAGACGTTTGGACCCATTACCCAGGTAAAGGCTTCTCAAAGTTTTCTTGTTTTAAACCTTTAATGTCGTTGAGACGTTTGGACCCATTACCCAGGTAAAGGCTTCTAATTCATATCTGAACAATTTAGATATCCTATCTACAATGAACAAACAAACCTAGAGACAAAGTTTCAAATACATTTCTATCTCTACTAATTGTAAAAAATTTGTTTATAGGATATCACTCCAAATATCAGAGTACATAACATAAATGAGGTTAGAAATGCCATGCATCTCTATGAAATTAACATTTGAAATTTAGCATTTTTTATATGATTTATGAATTAACGCACTAGACTAGATTATTTTGAGTTCTCTCTTAGGTCCATAATGCTTATGATAAAGGATAGATAAATATTAAAGACTAACACTATAGAAATCTAATGCAACTATATTAATAGTTTAAAGTTGGTAGATAAGAACAAAGAACTGGTAGATGAGACCCATTAATAAAGGGAACAACTCTAGTCATTAGATGAAGAGAAATAGGGTGATGCTTGATGCCTTGAGCACATCAAGAATCTTGTGTTTAAATTACAGAAGCAACATGCAACAATAAAAAGTTGAGTGAAAAAAGAGGAACATGTTAAATGAGGATTTGGACAAAGAAACCGTGAAGAACCACATAGGTAACATAAAATATTGAAGGGATTAAGAAAAAATGACAGCCTGACAAAGAATGATCATAGGGATTCAAACAAAACACAACAAAATCTAAGTATGATGGAAAAATATTCACCGACATCAATGTGAAGATTGGACTAAGAGCTATCATCCTTCCTGGAGTCAATGTAAGCACAAAAATGTACATGCAAGATCCATTAAGAAAATATGAGCATGTGGTTCACCTCATTTACAAATAGAGAGGAAGTTGAAAACCACCATAACTTGAAAAGCCCCCAACTTTTAATGGTAGCACCTTAGGTATTGCAACATAAGTTTGGTTGCTTGGACATTTCTCTAGTAACATGAAGGCTAAAATAGCAACTTATCATAATACATCATGCAAAAATATGTAGGAACAAGATGATCAACTCAATTGAAATTTGTTTACCCATCATTTCACAAGGCAATTTCTTTCTGAGAATCATTTTTAACAATAGCTTAATGAAATTTTATAATAAAAAACAAGAACTATGGCCCAATTGGAAGATAAAAATAGATTTATTTTCCTTGTGTTGGTTGTAAAATAGACCAGAAGCTTCAGATGAGTTGCTTAATTAGTGGTTAACTATTGCAATACAACTTTGGGTGTTGGAACTAAAAACCTTGTATGAGGTCACCAATAAACATCATCAAGACTAATGGTAGCATAAACAAGACCTGCAAAATAAAGTGAAGAAAAAGTTGAAAGGAGAAAAGGAAAAGGGGGTTTATATCATTCTTGAAATATGATTAGAAAGTAAACAAAACAATGTAAAAGGAAGAAAATAACATAAACAAATGAACAAGAAGTAGTGGAAGGGCCCTATTGGAAGGTTGTTGTACACAAGGGGAAACCTATTAGAATGAAGGACCACAAAGAAGGCACAACCAACCTCAAACTATTGCAAATGTGGCAAACTGCACCCTCATTACTCCTATTCACTTTATCTAATTTGATATATGAGGTCAATAAATACTAAAAACTTTACAAATTTATAATATGCTTTCCTGATTTAAGAAAAAGGCATGGCATCTCTTATATATGTAGACAAGATACAAATAAGAGTTGTAGTTGAAATGAATGTTTACATGACTAGAAATTTCAACTGTAAGTGACATGAGGAAATTTTTTATGGTGCCAAGTTGTGATCAAGAGTGCTTTTAGGGGTCTCAAGTTGGAGCCTTGGTCAAGTTAAATACCATGCTTGGTTTGGCCAATGATAACTCCTTGAAAGCCAGAGATCCATTTCTGGAGAAGTGTTACACTAAAAAATGTCACCATGACTATTTACAGTTAGTATGGCTCAATCAACAGTCATGCTACCCTCTTAGGCAAGTCTTATGCCTCTGCTATCCATCTCAAACTCAAAGAAGAGAGAAAGTCTTGTAAAAAATGTGTTTATCTCTGGGGTCGCAGGTTCTCTCAAGCCTTACCTACGGGGATGCTCACAATGTTCACAAAGTCTACGTCTTTGGACGCTCTGTATGTCAAGGGACAGGTGCGTCCTTCTGTAAAAGGCAAAATGCGCAAGTTTCATCTTAAAAAAGTTACTTTCTAGAGGTCGGTTTGATGAAATGGATGCGCCTCCAGTTGGTTCATGTATCCCTATTAAGGAGGAACTTATCCTATCAATAAGGGAGCTATCCCACTCAAAAAGGGGGATTATCCCATTGATGGTGGACCTGAATAACCTCTTTACAGCACTATAAATAAAGGCATTGGGCCAGAAGGAGGAGAGGTTGGAGCTATACATTTTCTTTGGGTAAATGCTGTAAGAATTAGGACTCCCAATTAGAACCTTGTGAGGAGAGATTGTCTTTGCTTGATTCTACTTGGAAGTGGGTGAGCTTTGTCAAAGTAGAGGAAAACCCTTGATGGACCCTGGGAGGAACTTGCACAACACCAAGGCCAGGTTGTAAGAGTTTCTTTGTTTCGTTATTAATACAAACTGGTTTATTTTTCTCAATAGCTTGTGTTAATGAGTTATTTCATGTGTTCCTTGGTCTGCATGTTGAATATATGTTTTATTATATGAAATGCAAGTGCTTGGTAATTGTTTGATTGTTTGTGGTTGCAGGAATTGATGTGAAGGAGGAGCTCATCCGGATCGGCAAGGACGGACTACAACAACAACGTTTTGGAATAAGGTAAGCCTAAACACTTGTAGTTTTCATGTTTTAAAAGGTATATTTAGAGAAAGGTCACTCCATTTTGTCTTGTTTGTCGCTAGAGAGTTTAGACTCCTAGGGAGGTCAGTTGTGTCCGCACAAACGACTTTTTCCGCCACGACAAATTGGCGACTCCACTGGGGAATCCATTAATGAGAAAGTCTTTTCCTTTGTGTGAACTTTGCTCTGGGAAAATCATTTTTATTTTCTGGTTTTTGACTGTGAGAATTAGTATTTGGGTGGCTTAGCTTTAGATTTAGTTAGATTTGGTTTTTCTTAACTTTTCCAGAAGGACGCACCCTCTGAGTACTGCACAGTGCGTCTTTGGACGCGCTGTTGCCGTTTGCACAGAGCGGGCCCGTGCCTGTTCTAACAGGCTGCCTGCGTCTTCCTGTAAAATTTAGGAAAATTCCATTTTTTGCTTTAATTGCTTTTAGATTTTGATTTTTCTTAGTGTTTTCTGCCCAGATCCTTTACTACCCTGTCAAAAATTTTCACCTGAACTTGTTACTTGTTTTGTGAGTTTTTTTTTGTGGATTTACAATGAAGTTTAGGCCTAGGGTTTGATTTTTAGATAGGTCCTGTAGTGACTCTGACGGTAGAAAGTTGTCCAGCCTTAGATCTCTCTGGTTTGTCAGCCTTCTTAGAAGTCGGGCCTGTCGTAAAGTCTCCTTGTGTGAGCAGCTTGCCATTTAAGTTGTTTTGGGTCAAATTTCGAATTACTTGTTTATAAAGTGTTGATTTCCATTTTACAAAAGAACAAAAAGATTAGAGTTTTGTTTTGACTAGTTTTTTGGTTCTGCAATAAGCTAGTCCTTGATTTGATTGTGATCAAGTAAAACACCTTAGAATAATCATTGTTGGTTTTGGCCTCGTTAAAATTGCTTAGAGTAAATTTACCTTTTAGTTTGCTTATGAGTGAATTTTCGTAGATTTTAATAGTTGTTAAGATTGATTTTTGTTACCTTAGATTTATTTGCTTTATTAAAAGAAAAATACAAAAAACATCTTCTTTAAAAGTCTTGTTTCAAGTAGCTTTTGTTTTTGAAAGAGAAAAAGAGTTTTTTCGTGCATGTAAAGAGCGGTCATGTTTTTATGCTTGGAAAAGACAAACGAATTGTTTCTTTGATTGTCTTCAATTAAGAAGTTTCTTTTATAAAGATTGCATTCTCTCAACTTTTCAGTTAAGCAATTCATCGAAAAAGTAAAGTAGTGGGTAAATCATCCTAGGTGCATTTTGTAGTGGTTTCGAGTCGAGTCAACACACCATTGGTTTCACTTCCATCACCTTTTGACTTAAGAAACAACCTTAAAAGTAACGCTTAAAATTAAAATCAATCTAGTAATTTTTATTTTTCTAGGGCTCTGAAACACCAACATAGCTTAGGCTAGGGTCTTGGAGTAGGTGAGTACTTAACTCTCCAAGACTACAAAACCAAACAGATAGTTTATCTTGAGTAGAATAAATCCAATTGTTTCAGTTGCACTCTGGGAAAGATCCTCTTAAAGGAGAAGCACGAGCTCGTGTCCGAACCAGTGAGGGGATCATTCCCCCCTCGTTGGGAACGACGCCAGACAGTACGTATTACAAACGGTAAACCTCGGATTAACCATTGTCGAGGAGCCAGGGGTCACTTATCGGTAAACCTTGGATTATTGTCAAGGAGCTGGTAAGGGGATTGAGCTTGTTACTCTGCCCTTGCGTGCTGTCGGAGTTTAGACTGTTCCCCCAGGTGTAATTGTTGTGATTGGTAACTTTAGTGACCATAATCTTTAGGGTTCTACCGAGGTGACGGTGGAGGGAAGGTCCCACTGTACCTGGAGCAGACGTCGGTTATACTCACTTGGATTTTCCGGGGGTTCACTTCACTTCGAGACGGTTAAAGTGGAGGAACTTGTGCCGGTCTATTCATTAAGCAGGTTGCCGGGGTAACTGTTCCACCCGCCATTTCTGTACTGAATCCTGCGAGGTTGGGCCTAATCACCAACTAGCGCTTTTGGTCCGGAAGACTACTGTTTGTGTTTGGTTTGACACTCTAGATTATTTAGGCGTGTGCTTCAAATTTGTTTGCTTCTTAGAAGACTTTAGGTGATTTGATTTGAAACTTTTACTTTGTTTTCGTGTGTTGTAGTTAAAAATCTTTAATTGTGGCGGAATTACCGAGACAGTCCCGTAGACTTCGGGGCAAGTCTCCTGAGATTGTTACTGGAATAGATTTGTTAAGAAAACTCCGTAAATCGCGGGGTGAATCTCCTGAAGACATTCCGGGTCAGTACGAAGGGTTAAAGGTCCTTGTAACTCCTCCTATTGACAGTAGAGTAGGTTCACCTGAAGAAGGAGAATCCTCCTTGGTAGTCCATCCAGATTACCAAAGTTTAGAAACAGGTTACAATCCCGAAACTGTTACAGTTTCCGAGCTTGCTGGTAGTTTTTCATCTGCCAGTGAAACAGGCGAAGAACCTGAAATTTCCGAACCTGTTACTCCAACTTCTAGTGTCCCTGATTCACCGAGAATAGAAAGAATTATCACCGAAAATCTTCCTTCTTGTTTGATTGCTATAGAAGAACTTGCTCCAGAAGAGGATATAGGTGTCTCTCACCTTGAAGGTCAACTCACTATTGATCTAAGGGAGCGTGAATCCATCTTTTACAGTCCTCCTAGAAGTACTTCTTGGTACCTTGCATTAACCAATTTTTTGGACAACTCAGTAGGTTTTTCTACACCTCGTACTCCTTTTCCACCTGGAGGTATTTATACTCCTGTAAATATGTCTGGTCAGTCGTCCGTGTTTACTCAAAGTCCTGAATCTTTTTTACACGGCGGTCCTTCTATTCCCACTGGGTATCAGTCACTTTCTGGTACCTTTGCGGGGGCATCTCCTCAACCCGTTGATCATGGGTTATTTGCTGGAAACAGTGGTAATGTACCATTGGGTGTAGGGGACATTTACATGATGTCAGGTTCAGTTCCCGTTTCCCAACCTCAAGGTGGCCAATTACCGCCTGGAGGGCAACCACAGTTAACGCCTGGGGGGCAACCTCAAGGTACAAAAATCGTGTCTGGGGGGCAACCTCAAAGTCAGTATGTACCTATGGTGCAATACGTGCCTCAAGGTCAACCTCAGCCACAATATGTACCCCAAGGTCAACCTCAGTATCAATATCAACCTCAAGGATGGCAACCCCAAGGATGGCAACCTCAAGGGTATCAACCCCAAGGTTATCAACCTCAAGGGTACCAACCTCAAGGTCAAGGTCAACCCCAGTATCAGTATTTACCTCAAGGTTATCAACCTCAAGGTCAATACTCAAGTCAAGGTTATCAACCGCCTCAAGGTCAGTCATATGTTCCAAGTATGGGAACTGCACCTTACAATTATCAATCCTACCCCCAATCTGGTTATGGATCTCAGTATCCTCAACCTGTTATGGGTCAATACCCTGGAATGTTAGTGTGGGATCCATCACAGGGTCAACAGGTGTTGCAGCCAAGTGTACAGATGGTTCCTCAAGCTGGACAATCCGTAGTTTCTGGTCCAACCCAGCAACCGCAACCTGTCCAGCCAAATGTTCAAACTTCTGTAACTTCGGTAGTTACTCAGCCGTCAATTGCACCTAGTACTCCATCTCAAACGGCTGCTGCAACTACCGCTACATCTACCATACTTACTTCTGGAGTATCGACGGCTCCAGTTTCTACTGTCCCTGTTACCACACCTCAGACATCTTTACCGTTGTCTGGATCTACGATTCAAACCACGGTCCAGATGCCTGTAGGTCAGCCTGGTATAAGTACGGTTGTCACTACTCAACCTCAATTTGTTCAACCTCCGTACCAGGGACAGTACCAACATGGGCAAGCTGTCCAACAACCGGTTTACCAGTATCAACCGTATCCTGGGTACACTTATCAACAACCTCAACAACCCCAGTACGGTCCGGTTAATCCTGGTTTTCCAGGAGGATATAATATCCCAAATGCGACTCCTGTTCCTAGTTATCCCGGATATCCTCCTCCTGGGGCTGGTGTTGTGACCCAGAGTTTTAGAGATCCTAACCGGTAGTTACCGTTTATCGCAACTTTGGATTTACCCGACTTGACGCGCCTAACGAACGATCCAATTCAATATCTTCAGTTCTGGCCGCCAATGCCAAATAATTTGCCCAGCGATATACCCAAGTTCGAAGGTAAGTCTGGAGAGGATCCGTCCAATCATGTGATGACTTACCACCTCTGGTGTGCTTCGAATTCTATCTCAGATGATTCCATCCGCTTACGTCTTTTTCAACGTACACTCATTGGTCTCGCGGCCAAGTGGTAAATTGAGTTACCACGGGCCTCTTTTTACAACTTTAGCCAGTTAGCTACCTCGTTCCTAACTCACTTTCAGTTGCCGGTCAGATACGATAACGGCACGGAATTATTAACTTCGCTAAAACAATCGACGTCCACGTACATTTCTGATCACATTCATGAGTGGAGACGTCGTAGGAGGTTAGTGAAAGTTTTTATCCCGGACCAAATCTTAGCTGAATGGTTTGTCAAATCATTATTACCGAAGATTACTGAAGATGTAGCTAAGGCCGGAGTAGTTACTAAGGAGCAAGTCATTGCTCAAGCGCAATACCTTGACTTAGTTTACACTCAGTCGGGTACGTTACACGAGAAGATTCTGGATCTTCCAAAGTCGAATCAAATCGCTGCTGCTCCTTCGGGATCTCATGCCGCTGATGGTATGATTGGTATCGTGAATACAAAGAGCAAGAAGAAGTCTTCCAAGGCTTCCAATACTCCAATTATCACTTTGCCTGATTCTCCGACAGGAGAGTCTTCTCCTCCTGAACTTACCGCCGACATTCACGCTGTAGAGTCATCTACGGCCAAATCAAAAAACGGTGAAAAGAAGAAAGGAAAGAAGAAGGCTAAAGCAGACAAGGCTCCAAAGGAGAAAACTGAAAAGTCGGAAACCAATGACGAAAAAACGCAAACCTCGATATCCTTGTCTTATTTGTGAAGAGGATCATTTTACGAGAGATTGCCCTCATCGGGCCGAGGTTGTGAAAATAGTCAAAGGTTCTCCCACTCCTGCTGTGTTAAAAAATCCATTTCCGGAGCAGGAGAATAAGATGATAGGTTCTTCTTCGAATGCCAGTGAAGAACCCATTTTGATGATGTCTCATGTGAGGATTGCGACTCGATCGCAAGATTATGGTAGTAAGGCTCCTGTTGATGGTAAGGAAGCAGAATCTTCTCACTCTAACCCATCAACCTCAGCTCCTGGTTCCGATCCACTACAGATCGAAAAACCTAACCCAGACTTAGTGATTAAGCCGCCCGCCAAGGGTGTACTTCGAAGGTCTGCTTTCAATCCACATGCGAGAGCAGCCCAGAATTACAACATTGTTGAGGACTTCGCTGTTTCACCTTCAGCAATGTCGGCACTCGAAGTGCTGCAATCATGCCCAGCGCAACAGAAATTGCTTTTGTCGGCTATCGGAGCTGTCGATGTTCAGGACCCGAACCTAATGATCTTTGATCTAGAAAATAGTACACCACGTCTCCCCCATCAAATGGCTTTCCAAATTCCAGTGATAGTCAAAAACAGGCCTATTCATCGGACTGTGATTGATGAGGGAGCTTCTACGTGTATTATGTCGATTCAATGTTGGAGATCGCTTGGTTCTCCTCCATTGAACCAATCCCCCACCATCCTTAAGGCCTTTGATGGTCGCGGGTTCCGTCCGTTTGGTATTTTACAAGAATTGCCTATAGGGGTAGAAGGTAAAACCGTTAGTCTGGATGTGGAAGTGGTTGATGCCCCTCTAGACTACAACCTTCTTTTGGGTCGAAGTTGGTCATATGCTATGACAGCGGTCGTTTCATCGGTCTTCAGAGTAATTAAGTTTCCATATAACGGTAAGATCATGACTATTGATCAGCTGGCATACTTTTCATCCGACCCAGCCTCTTCAGAGACTATCCAGCATGTCGGTAAGACGACAATCCCTTACAGGGACGTTGGTGTAGGTTTAGTTAAGGATTCCGGTTTACTGGGAACTTTTCCTCTCCCTCCACTCAACGTAGACCCTTCATTTGCGACAATTCATATGATTACATCAGAAAACATTATTTATGACGATCCTTGGATTGTCCCATCTGACTCTGAGATAGACTCATTCGGTGATGTTATGCCTTTGAGTCCGTATGAAGTTGCTTATGAAGTTGTCGTGTCTTTTACCGACTCGCATTCAACCGAAATCGACCAAATGAATGTGGTCAGTGAAGAATCACTTTTCACCTCAACCTTAGAATGGATAGCGTTTCCCGAAGTCATGTCATCTGACGAACAACTTCGCGAAATCCTAAGTGTAGATGATCTACCATGGGAGGATCTCCATCACAGATCTTCGTTTTTACCTAAGGATGATGCACTTGAAAATGATTTTTCATCTATTTTTACCACTGAATATGCCAAAGACGCTCAGGATCCAACGAAACATTCTGATTCAGAGTTGAATTTAGGGAATATTTCTCGTACTATTCCCATTGATATTTCAGTGAAGCCCGGAATCGAGGAAAACATTCATATAGGTGCCGCTTGTACAGAAGATGAAATCGAAACTTACAAGGCCCTATTCCAAGAATTCCGCGACGTGTTTGCCTGGTCTTACGAGGAAATGCCGGGAATTGATCCTGCCATTGTTGTTCATGAAATAAAGACCTACCCGGATGCTAAACCCGTCCGGCAATGGTTGCGTCAGATTCACCCTCGAAAAGCGGCTGCGATTAAAGCTGAAGTCGAAAAGCTGTTGAAAGCAGGTTTCATTTATCCAATCCCGTTAACGGATTGGGTATCGAATATTGTTCCGGTTAACAAGAAACAAGGAACAATAAGAATCTGCATCGACTATAGGGATATAAATCGAGCTTGTCCAAAAGACAACTATCCTACGCCTTATATCGATCAAATTATTGATGATTGTGCCGGAAGTGAACTGTTTTCCTTTATGGATGGTTTCTCAGGCTATAATCAAATCAATATTCTACCTACCGACCAACCAAAAACGACATTCATTTGTCCATGGGGAACATTTGCTTATTGCAAGTTACCTTTTGGGCTTAAGAATGCCGGGGCCACTTTTCAACGGGCGATGTCTTATGCATTTCATGACATCAAGCACATTGTGCAACCCTATCTCGATGATTTGCCTGCTCATTCTTTACATCGAGCTGATCACCTTGTCCACCTACGAGCAATCTTTATGAGGTGTAGGCATTATCGAATTCGGTTGAATCCCCACAAGTGTGTTTTCTGTATAGAATCAGGTCGATTGCTGGGATTTTTTGTTTCAAAAACCGGTATTTGCGTCGATCCCTCGAAGGTCGAAGCTATCATCAAATTGCCTCCTCCTTCGAGTTTGCGCCAACTCCAAAGTTTGCAAGGGAAAGCGAACTTTTTACGCCGATTCATCCCGAACTATGCCGAGGTCACTAAAGGTTTTACACGGTTGTTGAAACAGAACGAACGCACAATTCTTTTGGGACGAGATTGCCCAACAATATTTTGATGCACTTAAACACGCGTTGACCCATGCACCGTTGTTGCATCCTCCCAACTACAACCAGGACTACTTCTTATACCTCGCAGCTTCGCATTCCACCATTGGAATGGTGTTAGTTCAAGAAGATGAGTTCGGAGTGGAACATGTGATATATTATCTTAGTAGGACCTTAAATCCCACTGAGTTAAAATATTCACATGTGGAGAAATTGGCCCTGGCAGCCGTTCAAGCTGTCCAGCGTTTCCGTCACTACATTCTTCTCCGTAAAACTACAGTTATTTCGGATTGCAACCCTATGATTTATATTTTGACAAAACAACTACTAGGGGGCAAGTACTCTAAATGGATTGTCATCCTGCAAGAGTTCGACTTGGAATTCGAGAAGTCCAAGTCTAAGAAATCCTTAGTTTTTGCGGAATTGATGTGTGATTTCCCGAGTGCTGAAACAGAGACTGTGGCAGAGGAGTCCATTGCGGACGAATCTTTGTTTCTTATCAGTATGTTAGATCCATGGTACGGGGATATAATCATCTATCTCCAAACCCAAACCTTTCGGCCTGAATCTTCCAAGGAAGAACGTCGAAAAATTCGGTTTCAATCCCAGCAATTTAAAATTATTGGAGATACACTTTATCGCCGGGGGGCAGACTTAGTTTTTCGACGTTGTTTAACTCACGAAGAGGCTGAGAGAGTTTTGAATGATTGTCACTCTGGAGCATGTGGCGGTCATATGTCTGGGTATGCCACAGCTCAGAAGGTGTTGCGCGCTGGCTATTTCTGGCCGTCTATGTTTAAGGATTGTATCATTGCCGTCAGGAAATGCCACAACTGTCAAGTGTTTGATCGCAAGATGCGCGCTCCACCTGCTCCTCTCCACCCTATAATTGCCGCTGGTCCATTCGCCAAATGGGGTATTGACTTTATTACTTGTAACCCTCACTCGGCCGGGGCATGCGTATATATCATCCTCGCGGTTGATTATTTTACTAAATGGCCGAGGCGATGCCTACATTCGACGCAAGCGGCAAGACAACTGCAGTTTTCGTATTCAATCATATCATAACTAGGTTGGTGTCCCACAAGCAATCATTACTAACCATGGGAGCCATTTTTGAAACGTCATGATGACTGAGCTAACGAGCCAGCTTGGTTTGCGCCACGATAGCTCTACTCCTTATTATCCGCAAGCCAACGGTTTGGTTGAGTCAATCAACAAAGTTCTAGTCATCATGATTCGACGGATCATTGGTATCCATCGAACGAATTGGCACAACATGTTATTTTCGGCGCTATGGGAATATTGAACTTCAGTGAAAAATTCAACAGGGTTCACTCCTTTCCAGCTAGTTTATGGCTTGGAAGCTGTGTTACCCATTGAATGTGAGATCCCGTCACTTCAAATGGCTGTCGAATTACTTCCAGCTACTTCCGAAGAGGAGAAACGGTTATTATACTTGGCTAAATTAGATGAGACTCGACGTAATGCTACATTAGCTATCGAGACTCACGCGAAACGAATGAAAGCTCAGTATGATAAAAATGTAACCCCTCGAAGTTTTTCGGAAGGAGACCTAGTACTATTATATGATCAAGCTAACGATAAGCTAGGTGCCGGAAAATTCGTTCCCATGTGGCATGGGCCCTACATTGTAAAGCGAAAGCTAGCAAAAGGGGCTTATGAGCTCGTTGACTTTGATGGGACTCTTTGGGTAAACCCAGAAATGGACTTTACCTAAAGAGGTATTATGCTTAAATGATGGGTATGGAGAAATTTTTTAGATAGGTTAGATTTTCTTTCTAGCTAGCGAGTGTGTTAATTTAGTCAGTGTGCTTAGCTTAGAGAGTGTGGTTTTTCGTCGTTATTCTGGCTTATCTTGGTTTTACTCTTGATATTGCAGATGTCGACGCCTCTCCAAACATACATTGGATTTGCTGATGGTACTTGTCGTAGTACACGGAATATCTCTTCCGCAGCTTGGGTTATCTATTCGCCCTTTGACGAGTTAGTTTCTATGCATGGGGTAAGCCTCGGTCAAACAACGAACAACATTGCAGAATACAGTGCAGTGATTGAATTATTATCCGAATCTATTTCATTTGGAATTCGACGTTTGATAGTGAGGTTAGATTCTGAACTTGTTGTATTACAGCTTAATAGAGTTTATGCCATTAGAAATCCTGTGTTATTAAGGTTGTTTTTGAGAGTGCGTCTCTTGGAACGTGAATTTGATTACATTGAATATCAACATATTCCAAGGTCTTTGAATACATTAGCAGATGCAATTGCTTCTCGAATGTTGGACAGACATTTACAATAATCATGCAAGTAAATTAAAAACATTTCATCACATATGTTAAACAGGATAAGCCGGTAATAGTGATATATATAGATAGAAGTGTGTCAAAAAGATATACATCGTCTTCGATCATAGGTTGAAAACACCTTATGATCGGCAAAATGATAGTACAAAAAGTCAAAATGTCACATGTGACTACAAAAGTGACTAGTCAATCACTGGTGGTGCTCTCTGTATGACACCACTGCGCGGGCTACCTTACGCAAAAATCTCCTAAACGGTCCAGGGACCGCGACTACGAAGCGCTGAAGCCGGGTAGGAATGTCGTCCATAGTAGTCTCAGGTATATCTGTCGTGAGACGCTCTAGATCATGCTCCAACTCAGCTAGCACTTCTGCAGCCGCGTCCTGTGGGACCGGTACCGGTGCAGCTGGATGTAGTCTATCAAAAGGCCGGAGGTTGGCTGGACGCTGTGGACCAACATCTGCATTTTGAAAATTTTACTGTTAGTTTTGAGACGATATATATGAAAAATAAAAAAATACATAATTTGAAAACTTGTGAAAAATAAAGTACCTCTGTCATCCCATTGTTCTCCCTGTGGAAGAATCATGTCCGGATCATGTCGAAAGTCTACTCCGGCATACGGAAAGTCCTGTATCGAAAAAACCTGGTCTTCTAACCAGTGAAAGTAACTATCTGAGAATCGAACCACTGTCGCGCCCTCGTCAGGATGCCGGGCCATCACCGTAACCCATCGTATCAGCTTTGGCTCCCGAGGACCCAAGATATCAACAGTGAGTTGCTGAGGGATCAACATTGGAACTCTCTCCAAGGCAAAGCTCACGACTAGAGGCCCATATCCAAAAGTCTTTAGTCGTCCGTTCTTTGCCTTGGTCAGTTGGCTCTTCATATGAGCCGACACAGCTTCACACCAGTTGAAAATGGTGCCTTGGTAACAGTCAATTGCCATCCGCATTTGGGATCCGGAAGCAATGTGTAAAGCGGCCGCGCCGCAAATTCTGGTAACCGTGAACACTATGACTTTGAGTTCACGCAGAGTGATGTGTTTTATCTCTATGCCTTTCGAATGGTGAGCCCCAGGTGTGCACCACTCGTCGCGGAGACTATCAAGGGATTGGCCACCCGGCCTAGTCCCCGCAAGACTGAGTTGCTCACCTCTGTTTGGCAAGCCAGTGAGAAAGTATACATCTGAGGGCTCTATCTCGAGCTGGTGCCCTCCTATGTAAAAGCATTGTTCTTGAACGTTCCATCGCTCAACCAGCCATTCCAAGAATCTTACCTGGCCCCTCATGCCCGGTATGGTCCAATATTTGTATAATCCGCATGCTCTTAGGGCATCCAGGAAGGTTGAATGATTTATTGCAGCTTCATCATCCTCTACATGCTCTCTTTCTCTCCAATCTAACATGGTTAATGCCCTGCACATCAGAAATAGTCATTAGAAATTGATTTGGGAATTTTTAGATAGTTTTTGAGGGGGTTGGGGTTTTGAAATGCGCATTTCACGGAAGACGCACCCCGACTTTACAGCACAGGGCGTCCAGACGCGGCTGCCATGAAGACGGGCTGCGTCTTCCGACCGTTTTCCTCTGTAGGAAAAAGTCGGGGGACGCGGGTCACCCGAAGGGCACCCGCGTCCGCCGAGAGGCGCATTCCAAAAGCAAAACCCCCCCAAAAAATGAAACTAAGACCTAAAAATTAATTCTAAACGGATAGAAATGCAGAGTAGGATGTGTAAAATACCTGGATAAGACGGCGTTCAATTCCGACGGTCGGATTTTCCGCAGCGACCACGGGAAGTTTCTTGTCAAAAGCTCCTTTTTCAACCTCAACAGTGAAACGGTAAAAATGACATGGTAAAAAGTCTTTTTATAGGTTTTTTGGATGAATTATTTCATTTTTTACCATGAAAAGATGTTTTTCGATGTATTTTTGCCTATTTTAAACAGGTATGAGTAATGTGTTGCTTTTGTGCAGGACAAAGGGATTTCAAGGGAAATTGTCATTTTTCACAAACAAAAATATCAGAGTCATCTTTTAAGCCCTTTTCTGACTCCTAAAACATGAAAAGATCGCTGAGCGTTTCTTTTACACTCGTTAAAACGGATTAAAAGACGGTCCCCTTTTAGCTCTTTTCTGACCGCAAAATCAGGAAAAGATTGCCGGTTTTTGTCGTTTCAAAACTCGATAAGGAAATAAAACGACGTGTCCTTGATCGCTTTTTACTTTTCAGGTTAACGACACTATTATGAAAGTACTCCTTGGTCGCAAGATCAAGCGGTTCCCCCAGGTATTATTTTATACTTTTTTTTCGGGCTTGAGGGACACAAATGTACGAAAAAGTTCAACGTGGAGTCTCCTTTAGTTTTTTCAGACTCTCTAAAATTGAAAAAAGCCGAGTTTCTCCTATACTGGGCTCGTTAAACTTTTACAGTAGAGGACCTGTTCAATTACAAACAGGAACGAACCACTCCTTCCTAGGGTTCGAATTTAAACTAGGTTGGACTCGTCCGAAGGATGAGCTTATAATCAAGCATATGTTATCCTCCTCAAGCTTGTTAAAAATAAAGAGTACTTGCCAGAAATGGTGGGGAAAAGAGAGAAGAATGAACCTATTTGTCACCTTTTGTCTCAAAAGAAACTTTATTACCACTCTTGAACACGACACTTTTCATTCACCTGGGTTGGGAAATCTTTTACCTCACAGTTGACCAAACCACTTTGAAAGTCTTTAACCGGGTTCCGGGAATTAACTTTGAGTTATTTGTTACCAAGCCATCTGTCATGTCGTTATGTGTTCAAGAGGTCTGCAAGCAAAACTTTCATCTGCAAAATACTTGTCATCCATTTGACCATCCCTGAGTCAGTCCTCACAGCAACATTTCTTCAACTTGAACAATGATTTCGTGTTGTGGGCTTGCCTGCAACGGGTCGCTTTCTATCGACATCGACACATTATCTAGAAAGATGACTTAGGAATCGACAGTACCTTGAAGTCTGCATGCATCAATGGCAGGTTTCTCGCCTTTGACGTCAGTTTACATCATTGACTTTCGATCAAAGGATTCCGTGAAGTGTTCGACATCAAAACATCTATTCACATTTCACGGGTTGTGCTTGGTACTTTGAGAACCATTGACATTACTGGTGGTCTCTCTCACGCTTGTTAACAGTTTACATCATTGACTGGTAATCAAGTGGTTTCTACCATGTTCGACATCAAATCATTTAATCACATGGCTAGAATCGTACCAATTCGGGAAGTATAAGTGAAGACCCTGGATCTAGTTTCTACCATCCAGGCTGCGAGGAGTTTTGTATTCATTATCTATGTAGACTAATCATAAACAGATGGCTGCGTCCATACTGTGTCTACAAAAGTCTATAAAAATGATGTACTACAAGATCATTCCTGTATCAGAGTAGTTAGTCCATTAGTTAAAGTTTTGAATCTGAGTATGGGAAAGCCTACCTCAGTGATGATATAATCTTATACATGTATTTTGTGTTGAAAATTGTAGGTTTCAACCGGGTCATCCACAAGACAATCCTTGAAATGATAAAGCGCTTCACCCTTCCTAGAATTACAAAACCCTAATCTATTCCAGGCTTCGCACTTTAGGGGGCAATCTGTTACACTAAAAAATGTCACCATGACTATTTACAGTTAGTATGGCTCAATCAACAGTCATGCTACCCTCTTAGGCATGTCTTATGCCTCTGCTATCCATCTCAAACTCAAAGAAGAGAGAAAGTCTTGTAAAAAATGTGTTTATCTCTGGGGTCGCAGGTTCTCTCAAGCCTTACCTGCGGGGACGCTCACAATGTTCACAAAGTCTGCATCTTTGGACGCTCTGTATGTCAAGGGACAGGTGCGTCCTTCTGTAAAAGGAAAAATGCGCAAGTTTCATCTTAAAAAAGTTACTTTCTAGAGGTCGGTTTGATGAAATGGATGCGCCTCCAGTTGGTTCATGTATCCCTATTAAGGAGGAACTTATCCCATCAATAAGGGAGCTATCCCACCCAAAAAGGGGGATTATCCCATTGATGGTGGACCTGAATAACCTCTTTACAGCACTATAAATAAAGGCATTGGGCCAGAAGGAGAGAGTTGGAGCTATACATTTTCTTTGGGTAAATGCTACAAGAATTAGGACTCCCATTTAGAACCTTGTGAGGAGAGATTGTCTTTGCTTGATTCTACTTGGAAGTGGTGAGCTTTGTCAAATTAGAGGAAAACCCTTGATGGACCCTGGGAGGAACTTGCACAACACCAAGGCCAGGTTGTAAGAGTTTCTTTGTTTCGTTATTAATACAAACTGGTTATTTTTCTCAAAAGCTTGTGTTAATGAGTTATTTATTTCATGTGTCCTTGGTCTGCATGTTGAATATATGTTTTATTATATGAAATGCAAGTGTTTGGTAATTGTTTGATTGTTTGTGGTTGCAGGAATTGATGTGAAGGAGGAGCTCATCCGATCGGCAAGGACGGACTACAACAACAGCGTTTTGGAATAAGGTAAGCCTAAACACTTGTAGTTTTCATGTTTTAAAAGGTATATTTAGAGAAAGATCACTCCATTTTGTCTTGTTTGTCGCTAGAGAGTTTAGACTCCTAGGGAGGTCAGTTGTGTCCGCACAAACGACTTTTTTCCGCCACGACAAGAAGTACATCCTTACAGGGAAAAAAAGAAGAAGAAAAAACTAGATAATGAATGTTAAGAGGGATAGGTTGTAGTGGGAGGAACTACAACTGAATTGAACTTAGAACTTAACTAGATGTTTAACTGAATGGGAGACTGATCTGAAGACCTACAAAAGCAACACTCTAGTTCACTGAAGGTGACACATGCATGCACCCTCTACCAAACAACAACCTATATTTCTATCCAACTGCACCCTCATTACTCCTATTCACTTTATCTAATTTGATATATGAGGTCAATAATTACTCAAAAATTTACAAATTGATAATATTCTTTCCTCATTTAAGAAAAATGCATGGCCTCTCTTATATATGCAGACAAGATACAAGTAAGAGTTGTAGTTGAAATTAATGTTTACATGACTAGAAACTTCAACTGTAAGTGACATGAGGAAAACATTTGTTATGGTGCCAAGTTGTGATCAAGAGTACTTCCGGGGGTCTCAAGTTGGAGCCTTGGTCAAATTAAATACCATGCTTGGTTTGGCTAATGATAACTCCTTGATGGCAAAAGATCCATTTCTGGAGAAGTGCATCCTTATAGAAAAAAATTAGATAATGAATGTTAAGAGGGATAGGTTGTAGTGGGAGGAACTAGAACTGAATTGAACTTAGAACTTAACTATATGTTTAACTGAATGGGAGGCTGATCTGAAGACCTACAAAAGCAACACTCTAGTTCACTGAAGGTGACACATGCATGCACCCTCTACCAAACAACAACCTATATTTATATCTAACTTCACCCTCATTACCGAAGAATAGACCTAGAACAAACCTAAAACAAATCTAGAAGGCATTATGCAAGTCCACTTGGTGAGACAGCAGGGGACGTGAATGAATTCAATTGCGATAACAAACATAAGTCAAAACAAATTAATTCAAACAATAGTAACTACCAAATCTTCTCATGGTATCTTAACTGTAAAGACAAGTTATCAAAACAACAAAACAATATTTTAAGTAGTCAAATTGAACAAGAGCACTATTGGGAAATGCATAACAATACCAATCAATATAGTCGTGGTGTAGAAATTTTGAATAATATAACACTTATTCATAGAGATTATCCTGATTATACACTATTTGCGGAATGCATGCATAATACATAACCTCCTCTACTATTGATCATCAATTTGCAGTATTCAGAAACAATCGCATGCGCACATTGAAGCATCAATCACACATATCAACACAGTATATCACGGGGAAAGCATACAGCTGAAAGCCCCCAACTATCTGTATATTATATTGATTGAGAACATGTAACAATACATAGTACAATACTCCTCACAAGTACTCAGTACTATCTCCACCTGTTACACACAAACTAGCTCAGATCTGAATCAATCACAGGCTCAAATCTCCTCCGCTGCTTGGCTGCCTCCACTGCACAATCCTGCATGAGAATGGCTGATCCAAACTCGTATTTCCCTTGGCTGAACCACTCAATCCTCATTGGCAATACTCAATCCATTTATTGTGCAAATCTCATGCACAACTGTAGTCACAACTAATAGCTGTCTTGCCCTTTCTCTCACCTCTAACACTTGTCTCCACTGAAATGTCCATGCACTGAGTTAACTGATGTATTCTTGAGTTAATTTATGAGTTAATAATTAGTGAATTAATTAATAATTAATTCACATCAGTCATCGCAAGTGTATTCTGCAATTAGACTAAATACAACTAGTTCAACCAAGTCAAACTGAGCACAACTCCTCAATCAACTCCACCAAACTCAATCACTTGAGTTCTAACTGAAGTCCATCATGCAATAGCTCAACTAACCCATAAGAAAAGCGTATTTCCTTCTGGCAGTTGCATGTGTCACATCCGTAGCTTGAACTGAAGTGCTCCAAGAGGATAAGATAATGTTTATAGTCCAAATATTATTAAGAGCTAATAATATTCAACTATTCTATTTTTAGACTGGCAGTCTAAAAATAGACTCTGCCCATATGTCTAAAAAGAGAAGCCCATCTATTTTTACCAACATGACCAATCATCCACAAATAGCATCCTGCAACTCATAGACCATGATCCATATGTCTAAAAATAGACATAGTCTAAAAATAGACTTTGCGCCAAAAATAGCCTGCGGGCCCACTTAGTGAAGGAAACTCCTTTCCACTAAGCTCCATCATCTTGTTGCATTTTCAACACTCCCTCTCAACAAGATATGGATTATTTGCAACCCCTATCCTGCAAATCTAGAATTTTCTTCATGCAACACATTTGCCCGGTCCACTTGCTCCAACAACACTTGGAACAAAAAACACTCCCAACTGACCACTCTGTTGGGCTAGGAACATACTCTGATGCTGAAGCTCTACCTGCTGCTGATAAGTGCTCCCTCTCTGACATCTGCGCTACTGCAACATCTCCATGCATCTCGCACCATTGCACACCTCTCTGTGCCACCTAGCACTATGCAAAACACTTGTGCCTCTCACATTACTGCAGCCTGCTAGCTATGCGCTGTCCTGGGATTCCCTACACTGTCGCTCTCTCTGCCGCTCCATCTGCATATGTCTCTACCCAATCAGCCAGTTCCTGCTACTCCACATCGGGGCTCCCATAGCAAGGTCTCATCCAAGAGGTTGGGTACCTCAAGGATCCTGTCGCTCCTCCTTGGGACGATCACTCTATATCGCCCCACCTCCTACATGGAGGTATGGCTGCATGTGATCCCTCGGCCCACCTGGCTCGAAGTTTCCCCCTACTGGAGGTCTCTGCATGAGTAGATGTCCTCCTACTCAATCTCCTTTCAGATCACTGCAAGGCTGCCCAACATCCCCTTAGTCTCACAACTCACTCCAGGTCAACTCCTCCAGCTCTCCCACACTCCGCGCTCTCACATTAGGAATCTTAGCTTCTAGGCTCAATAGTTCTGAGGTCCTCCACAATCGTCTGACTTCTTCTGGCTCATGTTGAGATGTAATATACGCTCCCACCACAACCACAAGTCTCCATCAGATGCCTCGCTGCTCAAGATTTGCATGCATCTTGAACCTCAAGAGATACAGTTCTTGACCCGTGAACCAATCTCTTCACCTGTCTAGTGATGATGTGTCTAAGGAAAACCTTTCCCTTACTGAAGACTACATCATAGCCTCTGTCTTCCAGCATCGTGATCGACACCAAGTTTCTTTTTAGTCCTGGTATATACTTGACATCGGTCAAGGTAAGGCGAGCTCCATGCTCCCTCTGAAAAATAATCGTGCCTACACCTGAGACACTATACTTCTCATCATTACCCATCGCTATGAGTATTTGGAGATCTTTCTCCTCCAAAGTACTGAATAAACTCTTGTCACCGGTCATGTGGAAAGAAGCTCCACTGTCAAGAAACCAACCACTTCCCACCATGGATGAAACCATGCATGCGAAGAGTGTGAAATCCAACTCAAATTGTGAAGCAAGTGCCTCACCTTCAGATCCTTCCCCAGATCCCTTCTTGGATTTCCTTCGTGGACAAGTTGCAGCATAATGGCCCACCTCATGACAATGAAAGCATCGCACTTTCACTTTGTCAACCTTCTTCCCATCATTGGAAGAACTAGATTCGGAAAGAGAACCCTTCTCCTTCCCCTTCTTTGCTTTGGTAGCCAAAGCACAATTTTCTTCATCAGATGCCTTTGATGAAGATCCATCCCTAGTATTCCGCCTAATCTCCTCTTGCACAAGATCTGACCAAAGTCTCTCCCATCCTAGCAATTTCTCCCGACCATTGACAGAGTCCTGATAGGAATGCCAACTCTTCGGAAGACCAAGGAGAGCCAAGCTCACCAAGTCCTCATCATCGATAGTCACCCCCACACTTCCCAGCTCATCCCAGCATTGGGTGAACTTCGTGAGATACTTGGGCATACTGTCTCCATTCTCACACTTAATGTTTCTGAGTTTATCCTTGAGCGCCAACTTCCTCTGGTTGCTCTTGCTTTGGAATAAATCTATCAATGCTTTCCACATCAAGTATGGAGAAGCCTTTCCATGCAGGCTTTATACAATGTGATCCTTCACACCCTCCAACAGAATCCTTTGACACTTTGCTGTCTTCTTTTGCCAAACCTCAACGTGAGCAGCATCAGTAGGCTTTGGGACCTCAGCCTCTATGAACTCCTTCAGCCCATTGTCATCTAACACACCTCCATCATGTCTTTCCATGCAATATAGTTCAAGCTGCCTTCAAGAGCATACTCCAATCGCAATCCATTGAAAGACATTTCAACTTTGACACCAAGAAAACATTGCAGCAAATTCGAATTCCACCAGCTCAAAACTCAACTGTTTCTGATCTAAAATTCGTGAGAACAAATTATTTCTCGTACAGAGATTGACTGTATGGGAATTCACCGGATATCTCACCTTCCAAAAGAAGGATGAATCCAGAGGCTACCTGGCCCGATTACAAACTCTGCCTGAAGAAATAAAATGTAATCACTTTCTGAATAATAGATTTGATGATCAACTCTGCTTTGATACCATGTAAAATTTTTGAATAATATAACACTTATTCACAGAGATTATCATGATTATACACTATTTGTGGAATTCATGCATAATACATAACCTCCTCTACTATTGATCATCAATTTGCAGTATTCAGAAACAATCGCATGCGCACATTGAAGCATCAATCACACATATCAATGCAGTATATCACGGGGAAAGCATACAGTTGAAAACCCCCAACTATCTGTATATTATATTGATTGAGAACATGTAACAATACATAGTATAATACTCCTCGCAAGTACTCAGTACTATCTCCTCCTGTTACACACAAACTAGCTCAGATCTGAATCAATCACAGGTTCAAATCTCCTCTGCTGCTTGCCTGCCTCCACTACGCAATCTTGCATGAGAATGGATGAGAATGGCTGATCCAAACTCGTATTTCCCTTGGCTGAACCACGCAATCCTCATTGGCAATACTCAATCCATGATTGTGCAAATCTCATGCACAACTATAGTCACAACTGACAGCTGTCTTGCCCTTTCACTCACCTCTAACACTTGTCTCCACTGAACTGTCCATGCACTGAGTTAACTGATGTATTCTTGAGTTAATTTATGAGTTAATAATTAGTGAATTAATTAATAATTAATTCACATCACTCATCACAAGTGTATTCTGCAGTTATACTAAATACAACTAGTTCAACCAAGTCAAACTGAACACAACTCCATCAACTCCTCAATCAACTCCACCAAACTCAATCACTTGAGTTCTAACTGAAGTCCATCATGCAATAGCTCAACTAACCCATAAGAAAAGTGTATTTCCTTCTGGCAGTTGCATGTGCCACATCCGTAGCTCGAGCGGAAGTGCTCCAAGAGGATAAGATAATGTTTATAGTCCAAATATTATTAAGAGCTAATAATATTCGACTGTTCTATTTTTAGACTAGTAGTCTAAAAATAGACTCCGCCCATATGTCTAAAAATAGAAGTCCATCTATTTTTACCAACATGACCAATCATCCACAAATAGCATCCTGCAACTCATAGACCATGATCCATATGTCTAAAATTAGACATAGTCTAAAAATAGACTTTGCGCCAAAAATAGCTTGCAGGCCCACTTAGTGAAGGCGGCTCCTTTCCACTAAGCTCCATCATCTTGTTGCATTTTCAACACGTGGTATTTTAAGTGTAAAGACAAGTTATCAAAACAACAATCATTGATAATTTTGAAGACATACAACAAAATGATTCTGTATATTTGATTTTTCAAGGATACTTACATACATGTTGATAATTTCCTGTAATAAAGTAGAAGTATTTTTGCCTTGTATGAAAGCATAATTTACAAATATTCTTATCTAAATGCATGCAATTATTTTACAGGTTGTTGCATCTATGGAAAAAGGTAGCTATGTTTCTCATACAAGGAGAAGTGTCAGGAGAGTGAAAAGGAGTGCGCAATTGCGATGCCCATCGTCTGATGAGGACAAGACAGGTGATGTCAATGTCAACAATGCCCCAAGGAACATTGTTGAGGATGACCATATGACAGAAGCTGATGTTATCACAACATCAGCCATAGAACCACCATCAACAACAGTCCAAGGGGCAAGTTCAACTAAAAATATCAGTGTTAGAAGAGGATGGAAAAAGGAAGAAATGTTAGTTACAATTGACGGCATAGAGTTTAATGGATACTCAGTTCGGGCATCTGCAAAAAAACATGGTATTCCTCCCTCATCAATACATTATTGGATAAATGGATTGACTCATACAAAACATAGATGGCCTCTTACAGTTATGATCGAGGAGGAGGAGGCTGAGGTCTTTGAGTGGTGTAAAGAGATGGCCCAATGGGACATGGGCTAGAGTTGATACAACTCAAATCCATAGTTGCTCAAATCTGTCAAGGGAGGCTAAACCCATTCAAAGATGGGTTTCCTGGTAAATCATGGTGGTTTGGGTTTAAAAAAATGCATCCAAAACTTGTATTACGTATTGCTGAGGGCCTTGACAGAGATAGAGCATTAAAATTGCGCCCTGTAGTTGTGTAAAAGTTTTATGACACACTTTCTAGTGCTTACGATAAACATTCTTATGGAGCATACCATATATGGAATTGTGATGAAACAGGTTTAAAGGCAGGGAGGAATTGTGGCATGCTGGTAATTGCCAAGAGAGGGAGCCGAAAGTGCCAAAGATTTTGCCTAAGAGTAGGGAGTGGATAACTATTTTATGTTGTGTCAATGCAATGGACTTCAATCCGAGGATTTATCTCTATTCAAAGGTAAAAATCAACTGAAAAACTATATACAGAACTGTGAACCAGGTGCATGCATGGTTGCACATCCCCTTGCATGGATGACTAAAGAACTATTTTTAAGTTTGCTTTTTCACTTTTCTGCATCAGTACCATATGATGTCTCGCCTAATAACATACACCTATTGATATTAGATGGCCATGGGAGCCACATGGTTGTACAAACAATTGAGGAAGCAAAAAATTTAGGCATCGACCTATTCACATTGCTTGCTCATACCACTCATAGACTGCAACCCCTTGAAGTTAGTGTGTTTGGCCCTTTCAAGAACTATTTTAGGTCAGAGCGTGTTGCATGGATGGAAAAGAATCCAGGGGTTGAGGTGAAAAGGTTCGAGCTAGTAGAGCTTGCAAGTAAAGCTTTTAAAAGGGCTCTAACACCATCAAATATCAAGGTTGGCTTTAGGAGGACAGGAATCTGGCCATTAAACTATGATGCTCTTATGCATGATACTAGTTGTAGCCAGGCGTTTCATGTGGATGGTCAAGAAGAAGGGAATGCCTAAACAGGTGTTGAAGTGAAAGAAGTAGATGACCAAGATGATGTGGTTGCAGCAGCTGGTAATATGATTTCCCTCTCTCAAGGACACTTATATGATGAAGATGACGAAACTGTATGTGAAACACAATATAACCATGAACATATTGGCAATAACATGGAGATCATTCCACCAACTCAAGAACATGAAACTTTTGTTGTTGATATTGTTAATGACATTTTTGAACATGCATCTGACAATGACCAACTGACATTGCCAAGCCAAGTAACCCCACCTTCATGGCTAGCAGAAGCAATGATTAATATGAATGCACATAGTGTTTCAACAACCAATGAACAAAGCATGAACATGCCCTCACAACCAACATAATTGAATAGTGAAATTGTTCATTTTTTTGTGGACAATAGATCAATGGAAGAAGATGAAGCACATAATGAGGCATCAGATGAAGATAATGATATAGTTCAATCAGTTGCATCAGATACTAAAAGGGAAGTACCAAGCAATGACATTCAGAGGGGAGGGGTCGAGAAGATACTTGGTCGGTTCCTAAAGCTAACAATAGAGAGAGTATCAATGAAAAAAATCAAGGTACACCGAGTAGTATTCATTTGGGCCGAAGCTCACAGTTACTCACCTCAGAGGACTATATAAACTTGTTAGTTGAGTTTGAAAAAAAGAAATTTGAAATGCAAGAAATAAAACAGAAAAAGAAGGATATAGTCAAGGAGAAGAAGGCAGCAAGGATTGTTGCAACGCAATGTCGAGCAGATGAAAGGATTGAAAGAGATAAAGCAAAGCAAGTTAAGGACAAACAAAAGAAAATGGCAAGACAGGGAAAGGAATCAGGAAATACACAACAAATGCTTGAAAAGGAACAAGGGACGATCAATATGGTTGACAATGACACAAGCATAGCTGATGAAACTAGGATTATTTCAAACTCATTGGACTCCATTGCAGATAATACACCATTATTCCAAGATCTCATAAACATTCAAGTGCCTCACTATCAAACTGAGGGTTTACCCACTTGCCTTATTCCTACCAGAGGAGGTGTCAATTCTATGTATGATCATTACACACCTCCACTTAATGCAGGGGTCAGTAGTGCAAATGTGAGGTATGGGTACTTAATACCTCCATGGTTGGAAGCTCCAAATTGGACTCAAACATATGGCAGAAATCAACCATTTCCTAATCAACCCTTTTTAGGTAGGCCAACCTACCTTGCTCAAGAAGGTAGCTCGAGGAGTTTTGGCACTCAAGATTCTCAGGGCCATAAAGAATAGGGGTGTCATAGGTTTTTTGGTTGTAACCACATTATGATGTAATTTTGGATGGATTGTATCTTTTCCTTGTCACATAAACATTTTGGCTTACAACCTAGGGTTGTTATTATACATATTGTGTGCGGAATTGTAGCCAAAATCCATTTTAGAAGGAACATGTATAGTCTATTATAATGTAGAAATCTTAACTGAGAATGCAAATGGGATTTTCTGTTATGCATCTACACACGAAATGGTTTACACAAGTGAAACAATGACAACATTTTTAGTTTACATTTCATGAGATTGTAGCAGTACTTCATGATGAAACAATGAATAATGCACATAATACCTATAATTAAAACATAAAACATTTCAGGGATTTCCTTGCACGGGAAGGGAGATATTTGACTACTTGCATCCCTTTCATTTTCTACTATACATTTTGAACTCTCCATATGTTGTCTGGTTGCACACAACATTATGAAAGGATTTTATTCACTCCTTGTCTTTTTTGGCTGAACATTGTATAAAAATCCTCTCTGGAAGCTATGCAAAAATATCACTGAACTGATAATCATTAACATCAAGAAAACACAACAGAAATGTGTCTACGTAAAGTAAATTTGAACCATTACAAATGAATGAAAATTACAGTTTTTTCCTCTGGAAAATTCTTGCATCTTTCCAAACAGTGCACACAAAAGAACCATGATTTTTGTTGAGTATAAATATGAAACTAGTCATTCAACTTCATTATTTACAATATAGTAAAATCACTGAAAAATTAACTAATACCAGAAGTACCAAGAACAGAAATCAAAATATTTGAATGAAAAATTACCACAGAAAATATACATAGCATCTAAAAACCCAAATCTACTAGAAAAAATTAAAACTAACAGACCTAACAAAACACAACATGTGTAAAAGCTTGAATGGACTACCTCCTTGATGAAAATTCAACTCAAATTTTCAATTAAATTGGTCATTTTTTACTGAGAGAATAGACCAAAAGTGTAAAATAACAAAGATTCAGAGCCATTGAAATAGCAATACGCAGGAAATGGTCAACATTCATCCGCTGTAGACAAAAACGCAGGGCCACAGGAAATGGCTCCAATAGTGAACATGAGCAAAAATGAACAAGTGTTCATTATAATATTGTCCATAAGAGGGGCCAAAATGGCCCTCTATACATCCATGCATACACTGTCATTGGAAATAATTGGCACCATAAACCCTACATACCCCAACATTTCTAACCATAAAAAGAAAGCAGATCCACACCAATCTATTTAATGGCATGTAATATGGCCAGAGATCACCAGAATGAACTCCCCAGGATTAGGATGGACAAAGTGTTCTATAGCTAAAGGTATTTTTCTGCAAGCACTTTCTCTACCACATCATGTAACAACGATCTAATTGAGATGCATAAACACAATTGTGTAAGCATAATCAATCTGATGAGTGTGTTGCTTGCAAGTTCAAATCCATTAAAAAGTTCACAATGCTTTATTTGTGAGAACTGTTGGTTTTGCCTTAGCTTGGAGGACATATTCTACTTCACCATAGATACTCCTGCTACTCCTTTTGGCACCACTAAAGAAATCATTTACATGTTTAGTTATTATGGCTCCGAAATATTTGTTGAAAATGGCAACAAGAAATGCTAAAAATATAAGTGATAAAAATAGTACTGCTATAAATAGCAGTTCAGGTACCAGTTCTAGACTAAGCAACAAGGAATGAAAAATGGAAGTGCTAAAAATAACATTGCTATTTTTAGCAGTTTGGGATAGATTCCTATTTTATTTAGTCCCTGAACTAAAATAGTGAAGTAAAATTCGAATTTGATCTTAGTAGTTGTTTGTAAATTAAGTAATTAATTCATCTTGAGTTAATTAGTGAAAGAAAATCAAACATGAAGTCTATGTGGGGACACGCAACAGTTTCTCCATTAATTGAGGAATTTATCCATCTGTTAAAGAGATAAGGATGAGTTGTAATATTGAGTTGTAATTAGTTGGCTCAGTTAACTGAGTCAAGTCCATTTATATTAATTCAAACAATTTGTTGAATTAATTATGAGTTTAGTTAGTTAATGCTTGCATGCATGTAACTGCTACACTTCAGATAACTGAATATTCTCTCATAAATAACTCATGCATGTTAGTTTAGACAGAGACCTAGTTGAGATCAGAGGAGGGACAATGTACTGCCAGTTAGATGGATTTTTCCTGTAAAGGAAACTCATCTATGTAGAAGGATTTATGTCCTTCAAGATTGTGTAGTTACTACTGGGCCAAGTGAGCAGTGTGAGGTAAGGAATTCACATGTGTGGAAGCACTGGACCCAAAGAAAAACTGCGTAAGGAAATAGGAGGCTTGGAGGGTAAATGAGAAGGTTTGTGAGAAGCCTTTGACTGTCTATGAGTAGTAGAGGGATTATGCTGAGAGCTGGTTGGCTTCCAAGCTAAGGCTTTATGTAATTCTGTGACTATTTTCTACTTGTATGATAATACAGAGATTGGGGTTTTAGGTTGAGGATTTCCCCGGGTTATTTCTTCTGTGTTATGTGTGATTGATTTTTCATTCTTTGTTATATGTGTTCTCATTGATTGTGCTTATATTGATTAAGCTTCCACAGAGTTTGTTGTAGAAGTAGATCTTGTATTTTGCTTTAGTCTATTGCATAATCTGTTGATCTACAGTGGGAATCTCTACATGGTATCAGAGCAAAGGTGATCAAGGTATACAAGAAGGAAGAAGTTTGAATTTTGTGGTTCCTGAATATAGAAATCGAGTTCTTATCACATCTTAATTTCACCAATGGCATTCAATGGTTTAAGACTCGAGTATGCCCTTGATGGAAACTCAAATTATATAGCCTGGAAGGATCACATGGAAGTAGTATTAGAGGATAATGGTTTAAAGGACTTCATTGTATCAAGAAGTCCCCAAGCTGAATGATGCTACTCAATTGGTGGAATGGAAGAAATGTGTGGCTAGAGTAAGGAGAATCCTTCTGGAGGGAGTTTGAGACCACATAGACTCGAGTCTCCTTGGGAAGGAGACATCGTTTTTGATGTGGAAAACATTGAAAGATATATATCAGGACATCAACGATCAGAGGAAGCTGGCGCTGAAAGACAAGCTTTGGAAAATCAAGTGTGAAAAGGGTGACACGATCTCTACATATCTGAACAAGCTCATCACTAGCAGGGATGAGATTGGAAGTGTAGGGATCATAACAACTAATGATGACATGGTGAGTCTTGCACTCCTTGATCTTCCTAAGAGTTGGCATAGCTACCAAGACTCGGTTAATGGAAGAGAAAAACTGCCAGATTGGGAATGACTTTGGTCGGATCTGATGCAGGAGGAGATAAGAAGAAGCACCCGAGATGGATCTTCATCATCCAAGGAGGATGAAGAAAATTGAGCCTTAGCGAGTAAGGCAAAGAAAGGGAAGGAGAAGGATTCTCATCCCAAATCGAGTTCTTCCCATTGTGGGAATAAGTTTGACAAATCAAAAGTGCGATGCTTTCATTGTCATGAAGTGGGCCATTTTGCTACAAATTGTCCACTGAGGAAATCCAAGAATGGATCCGTGGAAGGATCAGAAGGTGAGGCATTGGCCTCACAGTTCGAGTTGGATTTCACCCTCTTTTCATGCATGGTTTCATCCATGGTGGGATGTGGTTGGTTTCTTAACAGTGGAGCTTCTTTCCACATTACCGACGACAAGAGTTTGTTCAGTACCTTGGAGGAGAAAGATCTCCATATACTCATAGCAATGGGTAATGATGAAAAGTATAGTGTCTCTGGTGTAGGCACGATTATTTTTCAGAGGGAGCATGGAGCTTGCATTATCTTGACCGATGTCAAGTATGTACCAGGACTGAGGAAAAATTTGGTGTCGATCACAATGCTGGAAGACAAAGGCTATGTTGTAATCTTCAGTAAGGGAAAGGTTTTCCCGCGACACATCACCACTAGACAGGTGAAGCAGCTTGGTTCATGGGTCAAGAACCTATATTCTCTTGAGGTTCAAGATGCATGCAAAGCCTTGAGGAGCAAGGAAACTGATGGAGACTTGGTGGTTGAGAGGGAGAGTACATTACCTCTCAACATGCAGCGCTGGAAGAAGTCTCAGAAGATTGTGGAGGAGCCACGATTAGTGAAGCAGCTTCAGGAGGTTGTGGAGCAGCCACAACTAGAGAAGCTGAGAGGAGATCAAGTAGAGACATCTACCCATGAAGAGACCTCTAGTAGGGGAAATTCAAGCCAGGTGGGCAGAGGGATCACATGCATCCATACCTCCAGGTAGGTGGTGGGGCTATGTGGAGTGATAGTCCCAAGAAGGCTGGAATAGGGGCAGGACATTGAGGTACCCAACCTTTTTTATTAGACCTTGCTACGGGAGCCCCGACGAGGAGTAGCAGGACTGCCTGAGTGGGTAGAATCAGATGTGGATGGAGCGATAGAGAGAAATATAGTGCAGGAATCCCAAGACGGTGTAGAGCTAGCAGGATGCAGCAATGCGAGAGGCACAGGAGTGTTGCACCAGTATAGGATGACACAGGAGTGTTGCACCAGTGCAAGATGGCATAGAGAGGTGTGCAATGGTGCGAGATGCATGGAGTGTTGTAGCAGTTCAGAGGTCAGAGAGAGAGCACTTGTTAGTGGCGAAGGGAGCTTTAGCATCAGAGTATGTTTCTAGCCCAACAGAGAGGTCAGTTGGGAGTTTTTTTCTTTTTTGTTTCTAGAGTTGCTGGAGCGTCCACACTTGGAAGAAGTTTTGCATGCAAAAAATTCCAAAGGTTTAGGATCAAGTTTGAGTTGAAGCCTTTCTTGTTGAGAGGGATTATTGAAAATGAAACAAGAAATGCTATAAATAGCAGTTCAGGTACCAGTGCTGGACTAAGCAACAAGGAATGAAAAATGGAACTGCTAAAAATAACATTGCTATTTTTAGTAGTTCGGGATAGATTCCTAGTTCAGTTAGTCCCTGAACTAAAATAGTGAAGCAAAATTCGAATTTGATCTTAGCAGTTGTTTGTAAATTAATTAATTAATTCATCTTGATTTAATTAGTTAAAGAAAATCAAACATGAAGTCTATGTGAGGACATGCAACAATTTCTCCATTAATTGAGGAATTTATCCATCAGTTAAAGAGATAAGGATGAGTTGTAATATTGAGTTGTAATTAGTTGGCTCGGTTAACTAAGTCAAGTCCAGTTAGATTAATTCAAACAGTTTGTTGAAATGATTGTGAGTTCAACTAGTTAATTCTTGCATGCATGTAACTGCTGCACTTCAGATAACTGAATATTCTCTCATAAATAACTCATGCATGTCAGTTCAGATAGAGACCCAGCTGAGATTAGAGGAGGTACAATGTACTATCAGTTAGATGGATTTTTCCTATAAAGGAAACTCATCTATGTAGAAGGATTTATCTCCTTCAGGATTGCACAATTACTACTGGGCCAAGTGAGCAGTGTGAGGTGGGAATTCACATGTGTGGAAGAACTGGACCCCAAGAAAAATTGCGCAAGGAAATAGGAGGCTTGGAGGGTAGAGGAGAAGGTTTGTGAGAAGCCTTTAACTATCTATGAGCAACAGAGGGATTATATTGAGAGTTGGTTGGCTTCCAAACTAAGGCTTTGTGTAATTCTGTGACTATTTTCCACTTGTATGATAATATAGAGATTGGGGTTTTAGGCTGAGGCTTTCCTCGAGTTATTTCTTCTGTGTTATGTGTGATTGATTTCTCACTCTCAGTTATATGTGTTCTCATTGATTGTGCTCAAATTGATTAAGCTTCCGCAGAGTTTGTTGTAGAAGTAGATCTTGTATTTTGCTTTAGTCTATTGCATAATCTGTTGATCTACAGTGGGAATTTCTACAATATTCTATGGGACTATGGCTCAACTTCAGTCTCTGTGAAAACTAGTGCTTAGTTCCAATGTACTTAGCCTTTTTGCTATCAATCATATTGATCCCTTCAATGGTGCCCTATATTTTGTGGAAGGAAAAAGGTTGGCTATCTTGTTAGTTTACTTTCAAGAGCATGCTTCCAACACATGGTTTCCTCTGTTATAAGTTTATTGGCAGTTTATTTTGCTAAATGTCAATCTCTATACTTGACATTTCCAACTGTCCAATTTCAAGTTTTGGAATTGAATTCATTGCTACTCTTTAACATGCTCAAATATCCACATTTAAATGCCTTAAGAAAATGTTTTTACTTGTTACAATTGTTTCTAATAACTTTGTGGTTCATTAGAATATACCAAATACAAATTAAATTATAACTGACTCAGGCAACACATGATGTCCTAAAGAAAATGATAAACGATGTAACCATACCATAACTCAATTAACAATCTTCCACCAACACAACTTATAAATCAATCTATCTGGGAACACACTACTAGTTAAATCCAATGTATAGCATAAACATCAAAATTCATACATTCACATTAGGTATAAGCAAAACCCTAAACCTCAAAATTCATACATTCACATTAGGCATAAGAAAAACCCTAAACTAGCAAAACCCTCAAAACCCTAAACCTGCAAAACCTGCAAAACCCTTTGAAATGCAACCTGAAACTCCAAGAGCAAAAATAAAAAAAATTCCAATAGGAAGGTGAGGTGTTGAAAAACACAGTGGCAATGGCTGGTAGGATTTTTCCTACCAGATAGACGTAGAAGCCATGTCCAAGCGTCTTCCATGTCCAGACCTTCTCCAAAGCTCGCCAGACCTTCTCCAAAGCTCGCCAGACCTTCTTCAGAGCTTGCCAGACCTTCTTCAGAGCTCGCCAGACCTGCAACCAAATTGGAAAACATTAAAAACGTAGGGAATTAGCGAATGGCATAAATATTCAAAGACAATTCGAAACAAAAACCATAAAAACCTGTAAATTTATCTTCAACCTTGAACTGGCTAGAAATTGGTACTGACTCCTTCCAAAACAACAGGTTGTGTCAATGAAACAACCACCAAGGTATTTGTAAACCCTCGGCGGTCCAGAACGAACAACAATTGCAGGTAGAATGAAACAAGAATAGCAGAAACCCTATTCCATTAACGAGCACATGCAAGCAAACTAGCCCGGTTAGCAGGTCAACAATGGCAGACAAGGTGCACAGGTAATGGAGCTGTCCCACACCATAGTCGATGGAGGGTCACGCCCAAACACTGGACCCGAATAGAAATACACGGAGTAGAATATACATCATGGAAAACAGGTAGAAGAAATCGAAGGAAAGAGTAAAATTAGGTTTCTGAAGGCTAACGCCCACCGCAACACGTGGCAAGACACGTCGGGTAGGTGTCATACCAGCGGGAGTGGCATCCACGTGCCCATAGCTGAGGTGGAGGGGAGGGCGCATAGGTAATAGCGTCCCTCCCCTATTATCTACCAAATCAGATCTTGAAAAAAATAGTTTGCACTAAAGCATGGGTACGATCAGGTAAAAATGTTGCTTCTAAAAATGAAACCTCTTATCTGGAGAATGGAGCAAATAATTACCTGCTACAAGCATAAGTAGCCACGAAGGAGAGCTTCTACGTACAACCTTTTTTTAATTCTTCCATAGAACAGATCCTTCCAGATAGGAAAACACAATTGATGATCAAATGTGTATCTTGTAGTTCGCCATTGCCGGATTTGAACAAATGCATTGCTCCAATATAATTTGCCATTATTAATATGGAGAGTAACAACAACTTACACCACCTGAGATTTTGGCAAAAAATCACAATTTTTGATAATGTTTTTGTAAAATCGAAAGTCAACTTTTCCAGGGGTTTCGCCAGAAAATTTATGTTTTGCTCTGGTCCTTCTTTTTAAGCAGCTTTGCCGCATACCCTGTAACTTCTAAAAATATATTTCAATTTTTACACCATGGTTGAGGGATTTCCGAACAAAGCAGACAAAGGCACCGCCAATGATATGTACACACTTTTATTCTTCTCGAAATTGGCAAATCCTAAGAATTTACGGTTTGATGGAGATTCTGCATTCTTTTCTATCACTTACAATCACGAAAGCCTCAGAGAAAATGTTAAATTGTCGCAGAACAACACAAGTACATGGTAAGAAGAAATTTTGTTAGTGTGCTTATGAACATGCCAGATTCATAAAATTGGAATGCCCTTTCGTTGGCTTCAATAGCAACGATAATTGGTTGATGTGCTGCAACTTTCTTAAATCGATAGAAATTCTCAAAGGATTAGACGGACCTTCTAGAGATAGTCTTCAGCTCATAGGTCTTGACAAGGTGTCTTCCTTTACGTGACAACTTTATATTTTATACAATCTCCCCGCTTCTTCATGCCTTGATAAATGGACTTCTAGTTGATTGAGAATGTATGATGATTATAAATCATGACCACATGCTTTATGACATCCAAATGCCATTTTCTTCTTGGAGAATGTCTTTCACCTTTAATGGATTGGATTGGATCGATCACCCATATCCCATATGTACAATCGAAACATATGCAACATTCCTCCACTATTTATTCACACAGGATTTAACTTAACAAAAAAATAACTACTTCAACTACATCGCATGCCTTCATATTCACTGCACCAATTCACCACTACATAGAACTCAACATTGGAGACTCACACTGAGAGTAAATCGATCAATTTAGGTGCACACATTAGACCAGGCTACTCTAGGCTTCGACACCAAAAATGGTGCAGCGGCTCTAACCATGGGTCTTTAATAAAAAAATAAAACTAAACAGAAAATCACACCAAATCATGTGCACATAAAACTCTTCATCATATTATTAATTAATCAAGAAAATATCTACAGGAGAAACCATGGCCTCTCATTCCTCACACTCACTCACATACTTCTACATCCCATACCTCATGGGCTCCTCTTAATTTATACAAATGGATTAGAACCCAAGTAGGTTTTATATCCCTTAACAAACTCCAACAATATCTCTCTTGATCCCTAAAATCTCTCATCCAAATCCTAAAAATCCCCTAATTCCACTTTTAACTCAACTAATCCTCTATTCTAGGATCCCCTAATACCTAAGATCTCTATAACATCTTTACAAGTCTATCATCACTCATATTCTCTCATAATTGAGAATATTTATAATTAAAAACTCACACACGTATTTTTCACTCAATTTATTAAAAATATACAAATAAATTAAAAACATCACACCCCTTAAGTCAACCAAATATACAATGATTTTTTGAATCAGGATGCTCCTGCATCACAAACAAAGCCCAAGGCCTGAACGGATTTGCCTCATAATTCTTCAAAGCTTGCTGGCCTTTTATGGGAGTAGAAATAGTAGACTTGGTGGAAGAATCTCAAAGGCATCGACAGGTATGGTTAGGCTTGAACGTTACCTTCCTCACTCTTATCCCGAAATCCTATGATGCCAACAATCATCGTGGTTTCTGACCCATCACCTTATGTAATGTGATCTACAAGATCCTCTCATCGATCCTTGTCCGTCGCCTTAAGACAATTTTGCATCAAGTCATCATCATAGAGAAATCAAGGTTTGTGGAGGATTGTCAAATCCTAGATGGAATAGTCTATGCCCACGAACTCATCCACTCACTCAAGAGTCATAAGAAGCAGTGTATGTTGATAAGGTTAGACCTATCCAAAGCCTACGACCATCTAAGTTGGACCTATCTTCTCTCGGCGCTGAAGGCGTTTGGATTTGCGAATGACTAGATTCGATGGATCTAATCCATGATCTCTACTCCATTCTTTTCACTTTTTCTTAATGGTTCTCCCTCAACTACATTTAGATCCTCTCGAATCTTGTGGCAAGGGGACCCAATCTCCCCATTCTTGTTTATCGTTACTATGGGATGATTGGGCCACCTGATTAGGGCAACGACACAAGGAAATGAGATGAAGGGGCTTCAGCTTCCAAGAACATATATCACCATGATGCACCAACAGTTTGTCAATGACAATGTTCTGTATGGGGATCTACTGATCTAGTAGGCAATGCCTATTGATGGGATCCTCGCTGAATTATAGGCAGCTTCAGGTATGCTCATCAATAAAGAAAAATCTCATCTATATTTTTTTCATACTCTCAGGCCTATGCAAAACAATTTGGAACATTTAGTAGGTTTCTCAATTGATTCTCTTCCATTGAAATATCTGGGAGTTCGTTGAATTGCTAAACCCCTCCACATAGTATGCTGGAGGGACATTTGCACTAAGCTCATGAAGGATTTGTCCAACTGGACATTCTGCGTGCTCAATTTAGCAGGCCTAGCTACTCTCCTCAAGGTTATCCTTCAAGCTATCCCAATCTATCAACTTTAGGTTCTTCCTACCCCTAAATGCCTTGATAGAGATCTGGTTTTTGTATGCTAAAAGTTCTTGTGGAATGAAGCAACCCTAGAAAAGAAATAGTCCCTTATAGCCTGGGACAAAATTTTCCTTCCAAAATCTTATGAAGGTTTAGGTCTACGTCACCCAAAGAACTTAAATGCAGTTATGGGTGCTAAACTATTATGGTGCTAGGTACAAGGAGGCAAAAAATAGTGGAAACAAATCTAGAATCATAAGTGTGGCTAGGGAAGATCTCAGATCATTCTCTTGTGAGATCCCTCTATTCATTTAGGTTTTTCCATATGGAATCTAGGATGTCACAACAACCACCTTATTTGCGATCACTTCTTTTGGGAAATCAGGAATGGTTCATCTGCCCTCTTCTGGGAATAATCTTGGCAACAATTTCCTCGCTTAGACCGGGATAATTCCCTTCCAGGTCTTAAGGCACTTCTGGATTAGAGGAGAAATGAAATAGTGGGAGACTACTAGAAAGTGGACACTAATATGAGTGAATGGAGATCCTGGAAAATAGATCGTGACCAGAAGGTGGAGGTATCCCTAGAACGCTAGAAGGCCTTGAATTAACAATTGCAAGAGAGACGTATCCCAATTTCTCAGGACTAGGATAAACTCCAATGGGGATACATGCCCACATGCTCTTTCTCCATTAGAGAGGATGATCTCATCAAGGATAACATCCACAACATGCTGCGATAAAGTATTTGGGACAAAGTATGGAACTGGAAACTATGGCAAAAGGTCTCTCATTTTCTATGGATTTTTTGGCATAAGAGGATCCTAACATGGGGTCAACTTCTTAAAAAAATGTTCTAATGGCCCATCCAAATGCCCTATATTTAAACATCATGTGTAAATGATGCATCATCTGCTGAATACATGCCTCGTTGCAGAATAGGTGTGAGTAAAGGTTGCCACTTTGTTTGGACATTTTGATCAAAATCGTGAATATCTACTAGCTACTATCGACAATTGGCAAATATTTCACTATAAGAACCCGATTGTTATTATAGCCTAAAGCCTGGTTTTGGTATTCCTCCTCTGGAACATTTGGAAGGAATGAAACCATGCAATCTTCTTAGACCAAAAACCCTCCAGTCCCACCATCTGGACACTGGTGAAGGAGAACATGCGGGAAACCATTTTGGATGAGAAATGGGGAGATGAGGACTGGAAGGTGGGTCCTCCTAAAGCATCGATATTGTTGTCCCTAAATTTGTCCCCTAAAATGATATTCCACCAATAAACTACTAGGCAAGAATTTCCAGTGTCCTCTCCATTAGTTTTCATTGGACCTCTGTCGGGCTTTGTGCAAATTAAATTCAGCGGGGCCCCCAAAGGAAATGCAGATCTGGATTTATATGGAGGTGTTTTATGGAACTCCTTGGGTTCACTAGTGGGTATATATGCAGGATATTGTGATAGCACTTCAAAAAATGTTGTGGAGTTAACTGCTCTAGGGAAAGGCCTTAATATTGCACACAGACTTAGACACTCTAAGCTTCAAATCACATGTGATTAAAAAATTATCATCCATATGATGCAAAAGCTTATAGATGGATCCCATCCTTCCAAACTAGTCTGAAGATGGTGTTTATAATCCCAGGTAAGGTAGATAAATGCCCTCTTAGAAAGGTTTTCGTATATCACCACTGCTCACTTTCTACGATCTGCCAATAAGGTTGTTGATTGGCTGGTGAACTAGGGATCAATGACACACCATAAAGATTTTATCACTTGTTCGTAGAAATTTTTGAGCTCAACTGACTTGGACCCAGGTGAATTGAACATTATTTCCCGACTAATAGATGAATATTACTCCTCCCCCGATGGGGTTGGGCAAACAAATGGAAAGCAGGCTACAGGGAAGTCCCCTCATAACACTCGACGTACATGCTAATAAATAAGTGTGGATTAAGACGAAGATACTTCTATAGTTCAAACTCTCTAGAAGCAAGGTTTCGTATGTCAAATGCTGCTATGGGAAAAGAATCAACTGTTGTAACCTTGGTGATGAGTGTTGGGCATACGGAGAGTAGTAAGGCCATCGACAGGAACCATGCATGCTTGCCTTATGTTGTCTAGGAAAATCCTCTCTACGGACAAGACGATCCCTCTAGTCCAAAGAGTGGGACTAGCAACCTTCATGACATTCTACAAGGAAACTTTCCTAAATTACAATCGAAATGAGAGAAGAGGAAGATGGCCTATCTCATTCTGATGCTATAATGTACTCCTTTGTTGAAGACCTCGAATCACCTGCGCCTCAAGCTCAACTCCATTGCTCGCAACGTTTGGATACTTGCACAAGAGATCAAAACACAACAAAGCATACAAGTACAAATAGCATAATCGAAAGTAATCCACTTTACATGTCAAGGAGCATTAAGATAAATGACACATTAACACAAACATTTATGGAAAAGTGAACCAAAAATATTATATATTAATAGAATAAAGGAGGAAGCATACAACCAAACCTTGATGTCAGTAAGATCTCCTTGAGTGAATGTCCAAGTCCAAGCTCAAGCTCTCCAAGCACTCCTTCTCTAGCCAAATGAGTAAGGCACTATCTTAGCATAAGGGTGAAAATAGCCAAAGACAACCCATTTGGGAATGGGAGAGGATGAATATATAGGCAGGGAAAGGGAGTTAGGATATCTCCAAAGATAGGAGAAGGCCCTCATATCAAGGAGGTAGCTCATAAGGATAATTTGAAAGGGAAATATTGGAAGAATTCGACCACATCCACACCGAACAACCTCCAGCTCGTCGTTCTGGAAGCCTATAGATCATGAATCTTCTTGTCCTTTTTGGGAAAACTTGCCTTTTAGGGATCAACGTGGATATCCAAGAAAAAATCACATCGGCAACACGAGGCTAGTATAGTGCAACTAGCGCTAAACACTAGTTTCTAGTGTCAGGGTCGTGTTGGTCCTTAAATTAGGGTTTTAGAGCTTTCTTCTTCAGTGAAGTCTCAAGGCATGTTTCCATCAATGTTTAAGGTAGGATCCAAGATGCATATCAGGATGGGTATACTACATGATTTCCAAGTTTCAGGCACTTCAGGGTATGACATAGGGAAGTGCAGGAGGTGTGACAAAATATTGTGTAACAGATGCCCCCTAAAGCATGAAGGTAGAACAGAGAGTGATGGATGATATGATTTATGAGCTTTTGCAAGGACAAGAAAAAACACTTTTAGGAGACCTGCAAATCAAGGACGCATATACATATACATATTTAATATCAAAACATGAATCCATGGTATGGACGCAACAATCCAGATAGAAAGGACTATGTGAAAGGATTCACGACATGGACACAACCATCCAAATGAAAGGGATACTCTCTAAATCTATGATCCAAGGCATGGATGCAACCATCTGATATAGAAGGATCATCATCATAAATATAAAGTCCCATGGTATGGTCACAACCATCCGTATAGAAGAAACATGCGTACAATCATGAACAATACATAAATCCACGTAGATTGACCATGTCGACCAAGGTGTACCTCTTTCGTAAATAGTCAATCCTTGCCCGAAAACGGGATAAACGTATACTGAGACGATGCCAATTCATTTAATTTAACGAGCTCGAAAAGACAGGTGCTCGAAAATATTTTCATATTTAGAGAGTCAGAAAATAGCTTAAAGATGACTCTAGGGGGTTCCTTTTTCTTTTATTTTTAACGAGTCTGAAAAAGAGATAAAACTAAAACTCGTTGAATCAGTAAAAAATAATCACTTTAATCACCGAAAAGGACCTGTAACTGCACAAAGACAACCCCACATCACTGATATCAAGGAAAATAATAAAATACTGGTAAAAATGTATTTAAAGCTTGTAAATAGACTAAAAGTAAAAACATTTTTACCATTTTCACTTGGAGTAAATTGGAGAGCACATTTTTCCCTATTTTCCATGATTTTTCAAGCAAGCAGTGTGGGAGATCCAGGGCATCATTTCACGAACCATTAGCTATAGGTAAGAGCTCTACCTTTTCCCCTTATTTTCGTTCTAATTTGATGCCATTTCTTAGGGCTTTTATCAGCCAGAACGGAGGATTTAAAAATTTTAAATCAGGGGCAATCAATGCGGGTTCGCTCATCAGGTTCGCGTTGATTGCCCATGAGCTTGAAAGGTTCTCGCACTGCCAGCATGCGGTTAATTAAAACAGCCGCGCTAGACACATGGTAGAAAATTGAAGAGAAATATTCACTCTTGAGCAAAATTTCTGATTTTTTATCCCATGAAAAAGCATTTAATCATTGTTAATGGTTGTTTTGCAGGATATTTCAACAACATGTTCATCGAATGGAAGGAAAGAGGCCATGAGGCATAATATCACCAGGTTTCCCAAGTTCTTGAATGCATCAATGCTTTGAGGAACTGTGAGCTACTAAAATTATTTCGAACCATAGGATTCAGAGCCCGAAACGAGCTACTACACTATCTAATCAGTTTATGGGATGTCGATCGAGAGAGCTTCATCATTGGAGACCAAGAATTGGAGCTGGAAGTGGCAGACATTTACTTCATTATTGGATTTTACAGAAGCGGGGAAAGGGTTCAACTCTTCAGACCTCGTGTTGGAGGTGAGAGAACCCATGCCCTAATAGAAAAGGCTTATCTAGGTGTAGAGACAACAATGAGCTGGAAGGTGAAGATATTGACCGTCGACAATCTTCCCTTGAGGACAATTCTGCACACGATGGCCTGTATAGTTGGTTCGTAGGCTTTATACAAGGTTTCAAAATCTCAATTCCGGTATACGGTAGACTGTCTAACTCCAACAATGTTCAACTGGTGTGAGGGATTGCTGGCCAACATGAAGAGGCAACTAACCAAAGATAAGCGAGGAAACTTGAAGCAGTTCGGCTCGATTTTGGTCACTTTCTTTTTGGATCACGTGCCCCTATTTTGGCATTAGTGGACAGAGGTGCCAGATCCGGCTCCACAAGATCTAAGGCTGGTAAGATGGAGTGAGCCCATGCCTCATGGAGGAGGGGGTCAGTGGATGCATTTTCCTCCAAAGTTCTTTGGTTAGTTGCGGAGACAACTGATCATTGTGGATGACTATGCTTATGTAGGCAAAAACTTCATATGGTATCCAAAACTGACTCTACCACTGGGTGATCAGTAGACTGATGCAGGTAAAACTTCTGATATTTATTAAAGTGAATATGAGAGTTTACTTGTGATAAATGTGCAGATGTGGGACCAGAAAGGCCTCCTGGCACGTCGCCAACAACATGACGGGTAGCACGTCAGATAGAGGATGCTCCTTATGAGGAAGGAGCAGATCCTATGGTGGAGATGGAATGAAATCTAGAAGTGATAACTCGAGGGATTCCAGAATATGCGACTATAGAAGATGTGCCACTGTGATACCAGAGGCATACAGGAGTGTCCCAAAACACTTATTTTTTGAGATTTTGATGAACAAAATTTGAAAGACGCGATATATATATATGCATGTTTTATCTTCTACTTATGTGTTCTTGTATCATGGTTATGTGATCGGTTTTATAAGTTACGCAAATGTCTATCAAGAACATAATTTGCTAATGCATGTGTTAATGTATTCAAATTCCGTCGAATGTATTGTTATGTGATATAATCAAAATTTATTTCCAGAAATCGAACACATAGATACATATGCAAAATTTGTGGATTTATTACTGAATAATGATTATTTAACTATAACACAACGAGTTGTGAATCCAAATTAACAACCAAATTTCTAATGCCAAGAGTAATTGCTTATGATAATAGTTCAATAACAACACTGTACTCAACAATATTATTAGTTGTTCATCCCAGGAAAATACCTTGTAAATCAATCAAATCGCCATCAGGGACACAAAGTGCCCAAGCTGCGGAAGATAAGTTTCGTGTGCTACGACAAGCACCATCAACAAAACCAACATAATGGTTTGATGACATCTGCAAACTGAGTGGAACACAAGGTAAGTAGAAGGAACATGTCTGCAAAGCAAACAATCACACCAAAAATAAAAAATGCACACTAATGAATTCACACACTAATGTACAAAAGTAATTACACAAAATTCACGCATAATACTTTTTAAGATAAAGCCCATTGCAGGGCTGTGATAATACATTACCTTCATAGACAACTAGCTCATATGCACCCTTTTGCAAGACACATTTAATGATATATGCCCATGCCACATAGGTTCGAACTTCCCAGCTCCCAACTTATCATTAGCTTGGTAATATAGCAAGACCAAGTCACCTTCAACGAAAATGCGTGGAGAAACAGTTTGATCAAAATGAGCTTTAACTTTTTTTTTGTGCCTCGATCACCATCGCAGTAATATGATGGGTCTCATCAAGTCTCTCGAGATAAAGTAACTGTTCCTCTTCAGGTGAGGTAATGGGGAGTAGCTCGATAGCTAATTTTAATGAAGTAATTCACACTCAATTGAGAGTGTCACCTCTAAACCATAAACCAGCTAGAATGGAGTGAAACTAGTGGTTGTCTTAGCCGATGTCTGGTAAGCCCAAAGAGCTAAGAATAGCATGATATGCCAATCCTTTTTATGTTTCCCCATGGTTCATTGAAGCGTAGTAATAAAAACTTTGTTAATTGCTTCACCTTGGCCATTAGCCTACAGGTAGTAAGGAGTCGAGCTATCATGGCAAAGACCCAACTGAGTAGTCAGCTCTGCCATCATGTACTGACAAAAATGTGATCCGTGATCAGTGAAAATGGCTTGAGGGATGCCAAAACGGGCTATGACATGGTTAAAGAGGAATTGAAAAGTAGTGATACCATCAACGTTATATCTAAGCATCACCTCGGCCCATTTAGTGAAGTAGTCAACGACGATGATGATATAGCCATGTCCCCCAGTCGAGTGAGGATTACATGACATGAAATCTGTGCCCCATTTAGCAAATGGGCCAATGGTAACTAATGGGTGTAAGGGTGCTAGAAGGGCTCACTGTTTGCAGTTATAAATATGACATTCATGGCACTTTTGGACGACCATAATCCAATCTTTGAAGATGGAAGGCTAGAAATAACCAGTGCTAAGGATCTTCTATGTAGTGGCATAGCCTGATGATGCAGGAGCATTCACCTCAGCATTATCATTGTATTTTAGTAGACATAGGGGGTCTTGTGTTTCAAGGAAGTTGGTTTCCTAAGTATTGAATTAATGTAATTATTTAATGTTTTGAGTGATTTTAATGAGAAAGGGAATTAATTGAATATTGTGAGGCATAATTGTAAATATTCTTGAATGTAGGAGAATATGAGACACTTAGGATAGTTGAGAGAATTGATGGATTTGAGAATTTATTGTAAAATGCAGATTAGGAGTTAGTTCATGATTTTGTGGATTTGAGAGAATCCTTAGGGATGAGAAAGAGATTTTAGGATTTTGTTGAGAAGCTTATGGATCTAAACCAGGAATTGGCTTTAGAATCCCTCTTTGTATAAATGTAAGCCTAAAAGGCATAGACAGGAGTAGACAAAGTGACAGAGAGAGAGAGTTAGATATTTAGCTAGTTTTTGTAAGCCTACGGGAAGATAATGAATAGAGGCCATTAATTAGAAGATCAGGCCGAAGAGAGACAAAGAGTTTCATCATGTAAGTGTTTGTTGATATATATATATATATATATATATATATATATATATATATATATATATATATATATATATATATATATATATATATATATATATATATATATATATATATATATATATATATATGCACAGAGATTCAATTTCCATTTGTATAAGTGTGTTGTTAAGCATCAATGGTGAATGATGAGTGAGTTAGTATATTCTGTGTAACAGAGTTGTAGGTGGAGTTCGACGATTACATAGAGAGGAACATGACGAGGAGGATCATAATGGATATTGAATCCATTAGAAAGGTCAAAGCCAAAGCTTAGGAGGAAGTTTGCAGTGAAACAACCAAGGGATCAAAACCTTGAAGAAACCCAGAACCACATAAACACTAACTAAATAGCGTAAAATCATAAGCAAAGAGAAGAGCAGAGAAGTGAAGAGGTGATGTACAACAACTATTAGATCTAACGTATCAATGGACCAGATCCAATCGTAGAGGAGACGGAGGAATATTGCATCGGTGGAAACCCTTCAAGTGTTGTCAGATGGCCGAAGGGAATAAGCGATTGCGATCATGCGATTAATCATCAACCGTCGGATCACAAGCCTAATCGACGGTTGATATGTAATCACATATTGCAAAGGTTAGGCGCTGAAGGACGGTGCGATAGCCGATAGCCGATAGAGATAAGCGTTGATCAGAGATGGGCACATCGGAGATCGGAGGTCGGGGTGATTGGAGGTCAGGCATTTCAAATATTAGAGCAGCAATGCGGAAATAATTGGTATTAAAAAACCTGATGATAAATATGAATGTGGATGTATAGATTTTGAGATCCGGCCCAAGGATTCATAGTGGGGTTTTCCCGTTGTTTCCTGTATATTTGCATTAAAGTAATGGTCCTGAGTTTTTAAAATGAAAATTCCAATATGTTGTATGGTCCAAGTCAAAGGCTTAAAGGCCTCAGTTAAACGCTTTCGATAGGTTTGTGGGCCATAACCCACAGGCCTCAGGATCAAAAATTATAAAGAAAGGGGAAATTGGTTACCCCCAAAATCTCCTTTCATCATTTGGTATCAGAGAAGAACAAAGAAATTATGTGTGAAAGTTTCTTTGGAAGAATTTAGAACATAAATATTTGGAAAGATGTGTATGTAGGCAAGGGAGATCATATTCTAATCTGATAGTTAAGAAACCAGAGTAAAGCTGGGAGATTGTTAAGATGAATACTAATCTTGATATATCTGCATTTTGATAGAATGTTGAGATTTTGAGAAAAGTAGAGCAAATGATTTATGGCCAATGAATCTGTATAATTAGAATTATGAAATGTTTGAAATTGAAATTGGAGAAGAATAGTTAAGTTCTTAGAGGCAGGTGAGTAAGAATTAAGAAGAGACTGCAGAAACATAAAGAATCTACAACGATGTTTTGAAGAATGGAGATTCACTCGGATGTGAAGAATGGGGAGAGAAACCATGCAGGTAATGTTTTATTTAACTTTGATTTGAGTTTTGCTAGGTAAAGAAATAGATTGAAGATTGATAGTTACAGCTAATGAAGTATCTCAGCAAAAGAAGATCAAGCCTTAAGAAGCAGTAATGGAAGAAACTGGTAAGGATTTATGAGGGAAAAAAAAATCAACAAAGGAGAAATTGTTGTTGATAGCTAAGCTTTGCCAAGATAAATCCGGAAGATTGGAAGAAAGAATCAGACTCTAAATCTGATTGAAAGTGGCTGAATATTGAGAATTTGTGCATTGGAAGTATGAAGATCTGCTGAAAAAGATTTGAAAAAATGGTGAGATCTTGAAGGTAGGTGAAGGTATGCAAATTTGTCTAATGATTAGAAGATATTGAATGAATGATATTTAGAGCAGGATTACAGTAGTTAAACTATAAGAAGGACTTTTAAGCTCTTGAATTAATAGAGTTTGAAGATACAACTGAAGGCTAGTGGAAAGAACAGTCCATTAAAAAGTGCAAGTAAATGGGAGGACAAGATCAGACAAAGATCTTAAAGGTGAGGTGATATGTTCTTATTTTAATTTGAATTGAAGACTGGAGAGTTGTGGTCTTTATATTGATGCACAGGTAGTAACAAAGGAAGGTGAGAAGATTGCAGCAACCTAGAGCGAGGAGTGCTCAATTGGTTCCAAAGGAAAGAACCAGAGAAATGCCAATAGATTGAGCTCAGAGGAGAGAAGCTTAGTGAGGCATATGTAGCAAGAAGGAGACTTGTTACTACAGGCGTATTGTTGCAGCTCAAAAAGATAATTCCACAGAGGATGTGGTAGAATTTCTAAGGGAGTAAAGGAAGCTGGTAAGAGTTTCTAAGTGAAAGCAGAAATCTGGCAGAACCTTGAGGAATTCCAACAGAGATTGGATAAAAGAGGATAGTTGTGTTCTTGGAAAGTACAGATGAGTTGAAGCCTAGAAGGAGCAAAGAGAATTGCTCAAAGGAGGTTCCAGAGATAGAGAACCAATTTCTTGCCAAAAGACCAAGTATAGAGGAGAGCTTGGTGAGGTAGGTGGTAGCAGGGCAGACTTGCTGTTGTAGAGGCTTTAGTGCAGCTCATAGTGAGTGAGTGAGGAACTCATAGAGATGGAAAGGATGATGACTAGTGACAGTCATAACAAAGGTTTTGAAAGAAACCCACGACCAAGGACAAAAGAAAAGAGATGCCAATGTAAATGGCATATAGAGATAGTTAAGTAAAGAAGAATATGAGAGGGAGAAGGCTGAGATAGCAGTTCAACTTGAAGTATTAATGGAAATGTTGCAGAGAAATGAGATGGACCAGAAATATGGTTATGTCATGAGAAAGAAAGTGAAGTGGCAGAGGCTACAAGAGAAGAGGGAACAATAGGTGAATATGTAAATAATAAAGGAGGTAAGGGAACTTGAACAGATTATAGATGTCAAATTGAAGACAAAGAAGCTCAAAAGAGTTGAGCTACAACAAAAGGGAGATGTTGAAGAAGATGTTGAAGTTCTGATATGTGAACCAAAACTTGGACCATTACTTTTTGAAAGTGATGAAGAGACAGAGGAGTTGAATCATATAAATGATTCAAAGCAGCTAGAAGACTTGATGATTGAAGCATCAAATGGGACCAGAAGGTCTTGTATTTTTAAAATTAATGATTTGTGTATGATTGCAGGTTTGGAAGAAGATAGGTAGTCTTTTAAAGCTGTCAAAAACATGAAAGAATACCTTCCAGAAGATGAAAGTTTTGAAGTAGAATATGACAAGGAGACTAGAAAAGAATCAGTTCGCTATAGTGGACAAGTGCTGAAAGACATCATTGAAACAAATGATGAGAAGGAGAGACTAGCTGACAGTCTCAAGAGTTCTTTGAGTTTGAATCAGCATACTGATATGCTGACAGAAGAAGAGAGATCAAAGCACAATACTGAACTGTTGCCAATGGAAGAAGAGGTACAAAGGCCTTATATTTTTTATTTTGATGATTGTCTTATAATTGAAGATTTTGTTGCATAAACTGGAACATATTTGGCACAGGAGGACAACCAAATGAAAGAAGAAGAGGAAAAACATCTACTGAAGGATGTTAATAAAGATTTAGTAGAGGAAGAAGGACCATGTGATGATGGGTCAATAGCAAATGAAGAAATGGGATATTGTGTAAAATTTCCAAAGTTTACTCCAAGTAAAATCAATGAGTTATACAGGGAATTAGACTTTCAAAGGAGGAAGTTAGAAGAATAGAGGATAAATGTTCAGGATAAATTGTTGAAGAAGGATGACAAAGAAGTTGTCATAAATAATAATCAAGAAGAAGTTGACAAGTGCAGGAAACAAAAGCAGGAAATTGTTCTGAAAGACATTATGGAAGTAGTTGAAAAATTGCAAGACAATAGTGAACAAGAGAGTAAGGATAAAAGAGTGGAAGTAGTAATGGAAATTCAGTGATTAAGAGTTGAATTCCATTAGTAGACAAAGGATATACTGGACAGAGAAATTGAGTTAATAAGAAGGTTAATGATGAAAGTGTCTCAAAAGAAGACAACAGCAAGAAAGGAGAGGAGAGACAACAAGAGGAAGATAGTAGCAGACTATGAAAGCAGGGCAAATGGAGCATTACAACATAAGGTATGGAGGCCTAGAGAACAACAGAAGACAACAACAGTAATAGAACAATGGACAAGTAAAGACAAGTTACAAAATAAAGTCTGGGATCCAGGAGGAATCAATTATCCAGACTTATGACCAGGAGGTCATAAATTTTCTTACTTGGGGAGTCTGATGCAGGAGCATTCAACTCAACATTATCATTGTATTTTAGTAGACATAGGGGGTCTTGTGTTTCAAGGAAGTTGGTTTCCTAAGTATTGAATTAATGTAATTATTTAATGTTTTGAGTGATTTTAATGAGAATAGGAATTAATTGAATATTGTGAGGCATAATTGTAAATATTCTCGAATGTAGGAGAATATGAGAGACTTAGGATAGTTGAGAGAACTGACAGATTTGAGAATTGATTGTAAAATCCAGATTAGGAGTTAGTTCATGATTTTGTGGATTTGAGAGAATCCTTAGGGATGAGAAAGAGATTTTAGGATTTTGTTGAGAAGATTATGGATCTAAACTAGGAATTGGTTTTAGAATCCCTTTTTGTATAAATGAAAGCCTAAAAGGCATAAACAGGAGTAGACAGAGAGACAGAGTTAGATATTTAGCTAGTGTTTGTAAGCCTACGGTTAGATAATGAATAGAGGCCATTAATTAGAATATCAGGCCGAAGAGAGACAGAGAGTCTCATCATGTAATTGTTTGTTGATATATATATATATATATATATATATATATATATATATATATATATATATATCTATATATATATATATTTATCTATATATATATATATACATATACATATATATATATGCACAAAGATTCAATTTCCATTTGTATAAGTGTGTTGTTAAGCATCAATGGCGAATGGTGAGTGAGTTAGTATATTCTATGTAATAGAGACACAGGTGGAGTTCAACGATTACATAAAGAGGAACATGACGAGGAGGATCATAATGGACCATTGAATCCATTAGAAAGATCAAAGCCAAAGCTCAGGAGGAAGTGTGTAGTGAAACAACCAAGGGATCAGAACCTTGAAGAAACCCGAAACCACAGAAACGCTGAAGAAATAGCGTAAAATCAGAAGCAAAGAGAAGAGTAGAGAAGTGAAGAAGTGATGTACAACAATCATTGGATATAACAGATAAATGGACTAGATCCAATCGTAGAGGAGATGGAGGAACATCGCATTGGCGGAAACCCTTCAAGTGTCGTCAGATGACCAAAGGGAATAAGCGATTGCGATCATGCGATTAATCGTCAACCATTGGATCGCGAGCCTGATCGGCGATTGAGATGTAATCACATATCACAAAGGTTAGGAGTGGAAGGAAGGTGCGATAGCTGATAGCTGATAGTGATAAGCGCTGATCGGAGAGCGGGCAGATCGGAGATCAGAGGTCGGGCATTTCAATGATCGAAGCAACAATTCAGAAATACTTGGTATTAATGAACCCGACGATAAATATGAATGTGGGTGTATAGATTTTGAGATCCGGCCCAAGGGTTCGTAGCGAGGTTTTCCTTTGTTTCCCGTGTATTTCCTTTGTATTCTGTTAAAGTCTTGTGCCCCAAGTTTTAATGAAAAAGTGTTATTTAAACACGTCTGATAGTCACATATCGAAGTCATAGGGGTGATAAGAGAACATATGTGGTATGACCATGGTAAACTGTGATGAGTGATTGCGATAAAGGCAATTCCTGGGAAATGTCCAAAGGCTGAGGAAAGGCGGAAAAAGGTATGTTATGCATGTTTTTACATGTATTCTCTTATAGGAGAATTATAATGGATTAAAGCGCCGAATGAAGGGTTTTAATGGTTTTCCAATTAAAACCCAAAGTTATAAAGTGGGTTCGGTTATATGTGCGGCCATAGGAATTAGCAAAGGTTTATGAGGATGTAAAGAGTCTCGATAGGGAAAGGATATGAAGGGTTAGACTATGGGGTTAATTAATAAATGTTTCCATATAAGTTCTAATTAAGGGGGCCTTAACCATTGTTCAGTTATGATGAATCTTTGACCAGATGGTCATATAAATTCCTGGGCAGAAAATGGTTTATGCATATTGTGGGTAAAGTAGGGGTAACCCTACGTCACTTGACATGTGACCACCATATGCCCTAGAGTGGCATTCATTCAAGACTCGTTCAGCCTCTTCAAGTGTTAGACATCTAGATCAACTAGATCAAATAGCGGAGGATCAGGGGACAACTTCTGATAACCAACCGGAAGACAAGGCTCAGAAGCTACAAGGTTTTCCAACTCTTTGGAAGCTTCATCCATAATAGGACAAAGGTGAATTGGATGATTACCTTCACAAAAATTACAGGGAAAGTTGACTTTTCCCTTTTTCCCATGGACTTTACTAATTGAAGGTTTATCACCAACATGAACTCCAGAGGGTGATGACAAAGTTTGATGTGAACTTGTGGACCACACTTCTAAGACCTTGGGAATAATAGGACAATTTCGAATAAGGTGGTCACCCTTATATAAAATGTAAGGGAATTTTACTTTCTGAGGCTGGTTTGAACATTTTTCTACATTAGTTGCATCCGTAGTAATGACTTCTTAGTAAGATTTAGGTTCTCCTAAGATTGTCCCTGTCACCCAGAATCTGTTAGATTTTAACATAGGAACTAGTCAACCATGAGCGCTCCTTCTTAAGGTTCCTATTACTTTGGGAGGAAAGACTGTCTATATAGACGTGATGGTTGTCCAAGGCCCATTTGAATTTAATCTACTCCTTGGTCATGATTATGTTGACTTTATGGGAGCTCTTGTCTCTTCCCTCTTTCGAGTGATGTGTTTCCCACATGAAGGAAGCATTGTGATCATTGATCAACTTACATTTATTGGTCTTGAATTAACTCCCAATCAAACATCATCCCTAAATGGTTCTTATATGCAAGCGGTATCACCCCCACCACAGGCTAATTATGTGGCCACATGTTCCATGACCACATCTACTGATGATCTAGTAGGTGATGTAGTACATCATGTACTGGGGGCATTGGAGCCTAATTTTTCTTTTGGATCCCTGGACCTGTATCCCTTCTAAAGTGTTGTTCTCCCATATGATCAGAACCTCTTGGAAGCCATGGCCTCTTTTGGTCTGTGATCAAGGGTTTGGAGTAGATTTCCTTGCCTTGTGTCAAGCTCATTAAAAAATGAAACAAGGACCATGAGGATAGTTCTTTTACTATGTCAACCTTGTTAAAAAATTAAATAGTTTATGAGCATGGTTCCTTTACTTGTGTCAAGCTCGGTAAAAATGAAACATGGTGTCATGAGCATGGTTATTTTCCTGTGTCAAGCTCGTTAAAAAAATGAAACAAATCCCCTTCTAATTTGAGTCTTTGATTAGATATCGTAAAATGCCAGTCAAGTATTTCACTTATCTTGTAAGTGAACATTCATTCCATCCACCTCTTAGGAACCAAAAATCTACTTAGGTGAAAGAAATTAGGCTTGGGGAGCATGGACCTTGAATTGAGTCATTATGCTGGGGGCATGCAAACTCATGTCAAGCATATTTTATCTTTGTTTCAAGATTGTGTAAAAATGAAGTCAAACCCAAGCATAGTTTGTTCCCATGTTTCAAGCTTATGAAAAATGAAACCATCTTCAAGTATACTCAAGCATAGTTTCCCATGTTTGAAGCTTGTGTAAAAATGAAACCCTTCCCACTTTACATCTCGTGGTTTCCATCTTTATCAACCTATTTTGCTAGTGAGCCTTGGTTTTTTTATTCCATCATCACTATCTCTTTGGCCGATCGTATGCTTTCACTTGGTTATTTTACCCTTGCCCGAGGAACATCCACGATGAGTGGTATTATTAGCTAGATGCTTGACCTTTGTGTGTTCTGAGTAGTTCCATCATGACTGGAACCAATTACTATCCTCTTATACCACTCATTCTTCTAGGTGGAGTCATCTTTAAGCTCTTTTCTAACTCTCAAAAAATGAAAAGATCGCCAAGTACTTGTCATTTCAAACTCGTAAAAGTAAATGAATTGACATCATCTTAGTATATGTTTACCCCTTTTTCGGGTTGGGATAGACTATTTATGAAAAAGGAACAACTTGATTGACTTGGTTAAGAGGTTCTCACAAATATTGTTTTCTACCTTTTCGAGTTTGAGAGACAAATTATGAAAAGGGATCTGATGGAGTTTTATTTTTCGTCTCTTTTTCAAAACTCTATAAATATGAAAAAGACATCGAGTTACTCTTCTGTCAGACTCATAAAAATTAAATGACTAAAGACTTGTCAACATGATGAACCTAAGTTTCTCCTTCCTAGGACTCGTAAATTTTACTAGGATGGATTCATCCGAAGGGTGAAATTATACGAAAATCATATGGTATCCTCTTTAATCTTGTGTAAAAATAAATAGGTACTCACTAGAAATAGTGAGAAAAAAGTGAAAGTGAAACATCTCTTGTATAGGCAGCATGTCTCTCTGGAAAATGACACTCATCTATTTCTCGTGTCGGGTTTGGGATATCCTCGCTTAGTCACTTGTCTTTCTGGGTTTGGGTGATCCATTTTCCCTCTCATTTGACTATTTATTTCATCTTCATGAACCATGGTCCTATGTTGAGTCAAATGCTACTACACTTTTGAGTCGTGTCGCTAATATGTTCAAGAGAAGTCATATCTATACTTTGTTACCTATACATTTGTCTGACCTTTTGCTACAGTCTTGATCATACTCATTCATTTCATTTTATTCCTTGTTTCATGTCGATGATGGGAGAATCATCATGGCCCTTCTTTCATGGGTCACTTCCTGTCAATTTCAGCTCATTATCCAAGAAGATGACTTAGAAACTCCCTTTCAGTACCTTAGAGCTTGCTTGCCTTAATGGAAAGTTCTTCACATCCAAAATAGGTTTTCACTATTGACCTTCAATTAGGTGATTCCACGAGTGTTCAACATCAACTTCATTTTCACACTCATTGATTTTACTATCGTACCTTGAGGACCATTGTCATTATTGGTAGTTCCTCTCGTGCCTGTTAACGGTCCACATCATTGGTCGGTAATCAACTGGTTTTCTAGCATGTTCGACTAGGACACATTCATTTGCATGTTAGAATTCATACTTTGATTAGGTTGGGATAGAGAAAAAGACCTTGAGTTTTGTTTGATATAACTCAGGCTTTGTAGAGTTATGGATTTATGTATTGTTAATGATTGTACACATGTTTCTTCTATACAAATGGCTATGACCATACCGTGGGACTTTATATTTATGATGATGATCCTTCTATATTGGATGGCTGTGTTCTTTTCATTTGGATGGTTGTGTCCATACCATGGATATTTTCACATAGTCCTTTCTATTCGGATGGTTGTGTCCATACCGTGGATTCATGTTTTGATATTAGATATGTATATGTATATGCGTCCTTGATTTGTAGGTCTCCTAACAGTGTTTGTTGTCGTCCTTGAAAAATCTCGTAAAGCATCTAAGCCATCACTCCCTGTTATTTCTTCACTCTTTAGGGGGCATCCATTACACAGTATTTTGTCACGCCTCCTACACTTCCCTATTTCATACCCCAAAGTGCCCGAAACTTGGCAATCATGTGGTGTACCCATCCTGATTTGTAGCTCAGATCCTCCTTGACACACTGATGGAAACATGCCTTAAGCCTTCTATTTTCCTTTGAGATAACCTAAGGTCAATTGGCTATGCCAAAGCATCTAAAATGTTTTGTTGATTTTAATGGTTTGGAGGACGAGTGAATTGTTTAAAAACTGGTGCTTTAAACATAGAAATATTCTTAATAAAACAAAAGATTGTTCTTTAAATACATATGGTTATTTTGATTTAAATGAGATGGATAAGTAGAATATAGATAAGTATAAGTGATTAAATATTCAGACTAAGTATTTAACCATTTATAATCACAAATCAAGAAAACAGTGTTTCCTAGATCAACATAATATAATTAAACTATTACAGAAATATAGTGCAATTTAAGTTCAAAGAGGAATTTATAATAACAGATAATATTTCAAATTAATCTCTTATTTAAATGCAACTTCATAGCATATTCAAAATGAAACTAAGATTCAATTAAATTTTCAATTGGATGACTGTAAAATAATTGAATTATATGAAGAATACATAATGAAAAACACGATGAAAACAACTCATTGAGAGACAAGCCATATGAAGTAAATCCATAATCTTTTATTATTTCAAAAATGCTCCAACTTAGTACAAATCTGTGTGATAACTGGTTCAAGGGTGCAACCCTCAATACTTAGACAAAATGAAGTATTTAAACAAAATAGAAAATATTACAATAAATTCCTGAGTGACATGACATTCAAAATTAGCCCCAAGGGTTAGCTCAATCGGTCAAGTCGGGGCCTCGCCAATGGGAGGTCACAGGGTCGAAACCCGAAAGCTCTTGGGGTTAGGTCTGTGGTGACCGAGGGGTGGACCCCCTTCGGGTGGGGTCCACCCAGATTTATCGAACCTGGAGTAGCGGATCAACTGACCAGGATACGTGAACCAGCTGGAAGAAGAAGACATGACATTCAATTATTACTTAAAACTAACGAGAACATAAGTAATTCAACAAAAAAGAATGAATCTAAACATCTGGCCCTGTTTTGAAGGAAAGTTGTTGTTGAGTGGCCACTATTTGAGTGTTGCACTGGTGAAGCTAATCTGTCCTATAATCCTGAAATTCACACAGTTTTTCCCACTTTTCTTCATCTGGGATTGCTATCTTGGTTACCTTACGATCAATTTCATCTACCTCAGTATACTGGAAAAAAGTGGGTTTTACAGTGAAAATATGTTTTATCTCATGTTGAATAAAACATATGTTGTTGATGGCTTCATAACGCCTTGCCTGTCATGGAACCTTTGATGTTGGAGGACTTGGCTGTATCCCTCGCAATGTCCTGAAGCTTCTTCATATAGTCTTCTCTGGTCATTAATTTATCATTAATTACAAATAGTGAAGGTAGACCCTTCTTGTTCAATGCATCAATTGTTGTGAATAACTTGTTGATTGCTACTTCAAGAGTGTGACACTTATCTGTCAACTGTACAACTAAGTTCTTCTTAGTCAGAATTTTCTTCACCTCTAGGATGGTTTCAGTCTTGTCATCCACTCCTAGATCATCCATTTTTTTCAAAGAAAGGTTAATGTTGTCCCCCTGAAAGTATAGAAACATGTAGACAAACACAGAGGCATATTTGAATACCTCCTCAGTTGGAAATTTAACAAGTTGCTGATGAAGGGAATCTGCAAGAAAATGGCTGAAATTAAACACAATTGAGGGCTTAGAATTAGCAAAGAAGATGCACAAAAATCCTATAATGGCCTCATCTACCCATTGATAAGAGTAGTAGCCAAGGAGGTAGGAAAAAACAATGATAATCTGCTTGTCTCTCTCAGGGAATATGGAGGAGGGATAAGGAGGATTTTTCTTTGGTAATGAAGCATCTTGTGTCAAAAACAACTCAAGAGTTTGGGTTCTCTTGGAAAAGTCTAATTTTTGGTATATTTCAACCAGTGCTTCATAGGAAAATGGGGTAGCATTCTCTAATGAGGGGGCTTGCATCATCCGATCAATGGCCTGAGGAGTTATGGTAAACAAAATTTCTCCAGTGGGAGTGGCTACAACCCTTTGGCTTGGCAAATAGGATGCATGACATTTTCTAATAAAATCTAGGGTGTTGTGGGTAAGAGGTGTTATCACCCTGTAATTTGAAGGATGTAGGAAAAATCACAAGAATGTAACATCAAACCAACTTCAGGATGGGAATCTAGCCCTTCCAATCCCAGAGAGGGCCCTCTCTGTAAAATTTATCTTTGTTGCTTTAAAATCTTAGACTAGTTATGATTGTACTTGGGTTTCGGGTTTTGGAAGACTGATTGTATTCAATTTAATTAGCATCTTTTGGGAAATGGATTGAAAAGGTAAATTGGATGGTTGCATCAATTTTCCACATAGTAAACTCAAGGCAAGCTAGGAATATTTAGTGGATCTTTCAGAATAATAAGTGGATGATGGCAGAACAATGAAAACTTCAGCAGAAATAAAGAGCAATTAAGAATTCTTTAGTGTGGCATTCAGTTAATCATGCAGAACTAAAGAGAAGTCAAGAATTCTTTAGTATGGACTTCAGTAGAAAAAGGTACTCAAAAGTAAATCCTATTCATCACATTGTTTGTTTTGCAATTGGAATTTAGATGATTACAGTGAAGAGATGATATTGAAACACTTTAACATAAGAAAAACATCACCAGTATTTAAGCCACAAGAATCCTATTGTTATAGACATTTTTGTGCCTTACAGCTCTAAGCATGAAATGTCCATAAACCAAGGGATCCTAAGTCCCTAAAAGTGTTGTTCCAGCCCCTAAAGGAACAAGGTCAACAAATTACAGCTTCTCCCAGAAGTTCTCCACTAGAAACTGCTTAGAATCAGTCAAATCAGGATCATTTCAGCTGCTCCACTGGCTAGCTGCGTTGCATAGCACCCAAATACACTAGCTAGGTGCGTTGCAACGCACCTAAATGCACTACCAGGGTGCGTTGAGCGGGAAATGACAAATGGCAGTGTCATTCCTCGAGGTGGACAGACAATGGAAGCTTCTAGAATCTTCCGCAATGACACTTGCCTCACTGAGTTCGACCAAGGATGAGTAAGAGGCTCTCAGTCTCCAAGTGGAAGCAAGAACTGACAGAGAGAAGACACTAGTCAAATCATAAGCTGACTCATCCTCTTTGCATACATCTATATATGGATCCCTCATCCTAGATATCCAAAGGCTGGAATTTTGTACATTGCAGAGAATTGATGTCGGTTTAGAGATAGATATCAGAGTATTGGGTGATTTATGCTTTGTTGGAGGTGAATAGGGGATTCTATGCTGGGAGGTTGATGCTAGATTAGGAATCATCGGTTGTAACTCCTCCTGGATCTTCTTGTTATATCAATAAAACTATTTGAGTTTCTCCTACATGCTTGTGTATCATTGATGTTTGTTACATTTGTATGTTTAGCTTAAATCTGATCCTAAGCTATTTATGAATATAAATCCATGTCTTTGTGTAGTTTTCTTCTTCTGTGATCTTACAGGAACTTGGTGAAGCTGGACAAGTAAGGGAGCAGGTAGCTGGAAGCTGTCAAAGTGGAGAGAGATTGGATCAAAGGACTAGCGCAAGACACAGGTTGGTTCATCCTATCCCTCTTCGTTTATAGTTCATAAAGAAGAATACGAAAGTAGTTTTCTCTGTTTGTTTCTAAGGTCACTGTCACACCTTAGTGGGATAGGGTCGTTTTGAATAGACACTTTTCCCGTTAACACCTATGAATGGTCTACTTAGTATTGATGCTCTAGTGCTTAAAAAAAACTTACAATGCTCCAACAGATCATTAATATTTCTGATCTCAAAGAATCCACCTCTAATACTTCAAAAGAAGAAGTATTTATACAAAATTTACAAACTATTTACAATAAATGTTGTCTCTAATAGATAGGACATTTTTAGACTATAGATGAACTAAAAGCTCTAACTACTATAGGTTGATAGGTTGTTGTGCAAATGTTGTTGTTGTGGAAGTGGGAGCAGGTAGGATGTGGACCCAAATTTGTGGCTGTGCTGGCAGATGAAATAGCAGATGCATACGTATCTCTCTTTTTCTTAGTAATTCACTCATCTTCTTGCTGATCTTCTGACTTGATAATCTGAGACTTCCGTCATTGATAACTGATCGTGTCACTACCCTGTTGTTTTATTACCGATTAGTGTCACAAAATATTTTGGAAAATATATAATAATATGTATATTTGAATAATATTTCCAAAATTTTTAAATGAAATTTTTAAATGAAATTTATAATTAAATTTCTACAAAACCACGTGTTGTTTCAAATCCGTGGTTTTGTTTTCTCTTTCCATGAATTCACAAAACCATGTGTAGTTTTGTTTCTATTACTTGTTCCTCTGTTAAATTCATTTTATTTGTATGTAAATTCCTTTTACCCTTGTAAAATACTTGGATGGTTTTGCAAAACCATGTGTTGATTTGTATGGTTGGAAGATTATTCTCACTTTACTCTTTTACTTTCACCTGCGACATGATTTTACACCTGTAAATTGATTTTAGCCTGCCTGTAAATTGATTTCACCATGCCTGTAAATTGATTTCACCTTAACCTTTTATCGTGAAATGCATTTACATGAATGCTATCTTTGCTCTCCTTACCTTTGAATCTCATTCCACAACCTTATTTCAGTAAAACCATTTTACCTTTGAATCTCATTCCACAACGTTAGTCTCATATTGCCTGTAGCTATATAAGCTCTGAAATACTATGGCATTCTCATATCTCTGTATTTCACTTGAAATTAATCCACCCTATATTCTCGTAACATTTATAAGATTCAAAACCAAAACAGTTAATGGTTTATCGCACCGCTTTTGAATGGTAGGTGGTATTTTTTTAGAGGACACGTGGGGTTGCCACGTAGCAAAAAGGTGGGCTGGGAAAACCACTAGTCTCACCTAATTTTTGAGTGTTAAGTGTTGGATGAGCGCCTGATATGGAATTTTAACCGTTCATTTATTTTTACGAATCTCGAGGCAAATAAAAATGAAGGGGATTTAATTCTTAGTGCGGGGTGGGCCATTGGTTGACTTTGGAGGGGGGAGTGGTAGTATAGGCTTGCAGGGAGAAATTAATATAAAGTTCAAAACTTTATATTAATAGGGTTTTGTGAAGTAAGGGGTAAAAAGAGGGATTATATGTATATATATATATATTATATAAGCCCATAATTACATTGTGTTTTGACAAAATAAGCCCAAGGCTACCCACTTGTGCTTGGTGTTAGGTGTGCTAGGCTTAAGTATTTGGAATGCAGGTTGCATGGAGGTGGAGTGGGAGCTAAGCGTTCAGGCTTGTTTTTTATGCAAATTTCAATAAAGTCCAATGATTCAAAACCAAAAGCTCAACAATAAATAACCTTTTTGTCACACAGACCTATTTTTAATGATATGAAAGCAAGTATTCAGCTTATGCTGGGGTAATATTTAGATGAATTAATGAGGAAAGTGGGTGATAAAGAAGGAATCTAAGTAAAGGATGATGCAATATGGAGAGGAAGCGGGGCGAGTCAGCAAGCCAAAAGCTTCATCATGAGAGCAAAAAATAATATCTGAATCATCATATTTCCTATAATTATAGGACCCTAACATCAGATCCAGCTCAGGGATGTAAGTCTCCTTGGAGGTGCCAAGAACTGCAAATCTCTGAGTTTATAGATCAGTGCCTTCTCCATTGGGTTGTTCCCAAATCTACAACAGGTTCTGCCAACTCTCAAACTAAAATCAAAACCACTCTGCATACTAAACATTGAACTACACACTGAACTGAAAGTTGAGAAGCAAAATAAATTTGAAACTAAAGAAAGGCTCAGAGTCCTGAGCTTATTTTCACCCTACTACCTACCCTATATTGTTGAAAATTAGGTTCACTTAAGTAATACAAAAATGCCAATGAAGCCAGTCAACTCTCAAACTAAAATCAAAACCACTCTGCATACTAAACATTGAACTACACACTGAACTGAAAGTTGAGAAGCAAAATAAATTTGAAACTAAAGAAAGGCTCAGAGTCCTGAGCTTATTTTCACACCTACTACCTACCCTATATTGTTGAAAATTAGGTTCACTTAAGTAATACAAAAATGCCAATGAAGCCAGTCAAGCAACTGCGGAATCAAATGGACTGCTTGATTGATTTTCAATAAACTAAGAAGTATAATTTGATCATGTGTCCACATAATCAAAGTTGTGATATATAATGGAAACTGCTGATGTATTTGGTCCTTATAGAGAAAACATGTTTGAAAACTTGAGCTGAAAAGAACCTCCATGTAATCTGCTACAGGATCAACAAAAGCATAATGTATGATATTTGCTTCCAAACCTTCAATGACTAATTGATCAGTTGTATCCTCAATATTAAACCCTTAAAATACTTCTTCAATTTTGTACTTGAAAGCATAATCATCCTCAATCTGCCAGTCAAAAGGTAGTACAACTTCCTCTTGCTTTGGAGAAGCAATATTTTCCAAGAATGATTTAGGATCTTGGAATTATATGACTGAATTTGAGAATGCAAAAGTTTAATGCCATTTTCATATTTTTCAGCAACTAACTCAAGAACACATATTTTAATTTAAGGAGAAAATTTTCTTGATTGAAAATAAGAAACACAACTCTTAAAAAATCTTCATCAAGCTGAAATTGATAACTCATCCCTGAATTCATTTATAATTTCATGAAATGAAAGGTTTACCACAACCCTTGTCATCCTGTATCACCATTAATGCTTTGGAATATGGATTCTTTGGTTATGGAATTGCTAACTTTGAAGCTCTAGATCTTGAACAATGGAGTCACTAGGTGAAAGGTACAACCTTCTGGTGTCTAATCGTTGTTCACCATCAACAATCAGATCTGAACTTTGATGCACTTTTCTGAGGAAGATAAAACGTTCCATTCCCCAGTATGGTCACCACTATGTTATCACCCCACAATTTGGAGGTTGTAGGACAAATCATATGAATGTAACATCAAACCAACTTCAGGATGTGAATCTATCCCTTCCAATCCCAGAGAGGGCTCTCTTTGTAAAATTTATCTTTGTTGCTTGAAGATCTTAGACTAGTTATGATTGTATTGGGTTTTGGGTTTTGGAAGACTGATTGTATTCAATTTAATTAGCATCTATTGGGTAATGGAGTCAAATGGTAAACTGGATGGTTGCATCAATTTTCCATAGAGTAAACCAAGGGCAAGTTAGGAATATTTACTGGATCTTTCAGAATAATAAGTGGATGATGGCAGAACAATGAAAATCTTGAGAAAAACTAAAGAGCAGGCATAACTAAAGAGCAGTCAAGAATTCTTTATTATGGCATTCAGCAGAAAACATATAGATTGCAAAAGAAACCAGAATAAGGTACTCAAAATTAAATCCTATTCATCACATTTTTTTGTTTTGCAATTGGAATTTAGATGATTACAATGAAGAGATGATAGTGAAACACTTTAACATAAGAAAAATATCACCAGTATTTAAGCCATAAGAATTCTATGAATGGTCTGCTTGGTATTGATGCTCCAGTGCTTAAAAAAAACTTAAAGCTCCAACATATCACTAATATTTCTGATCTCAAACAATCCACCTCTAATACTTCAAAAGAAGAAGTTTACAAAATTTACAAACTGTTTACAATAAATGTTGTCTCTAACAGACAAGACATTTTTAGACTATAGATGAACTAAAATCTCTAACTGTTGCATATTAATAGTTCTGGTTGTTGTCTCTAACAGACAAGACATTTTTAGACTATAGATGAACTAAAATCTCTAACTGCTGCAGATTAATAGTTCTGGTGGAATGTGTTGTGCAAATGATTTTGTTGTGGAAGTGGGAGCAGGTAGGATGTGGACCCAAATTTGTGGCTGTGCTAGCAGATGCAAATGTATCTCTCTTTTTCTTAGCAATTCACTCAATTGTTTGTTGATCTTCTCCCAAATTTGTGGCTGTGCTAGTAGATGAACTAGCAGATGCAAATGTATCTCTCTTTTTCTTAGTAATTCACTCAACTGCTTGTTGATCTTCAGACTTGATAATCTTAGACTTCCCGCACTGATAGTTGATCCTATGACTACCTTGCTATTTTATTATCCATTAGTGTCACAATATATTTTGGAAAAGTATAAATAATATATATTTGAATAATATTTCCAAAATATTTTAAATGAAATTTATAATTAAATTTCTACAAAACCATCTCTTGTTTCCAATCCATGGTTTTGTTTTATATTTCCATGAATTCACAAAACCATGTGTAGTTTTGTTTCTATTACTTCTTCCTCTGTAAATTCATTTTATTTGTATGTAAATTCCTTTTACCCTTGTAGAATACTTGGATGGTTTTGCTAAACCATGTGTTGATTTGTATCGTTGGAAGAGTATTCTCACATTACTCTTTTACTTTCACCTGGAACATGATTTTACACTTGTAAATTGATTTCAACCTACCTGTAAATTAATTTCACCATGCCTGTAAATTGATTTCACCTTAATCTTTTTTCGCTAAATGAATTTACATGAATGCTATCTTTGCTCTCACGTACATTAATTTCATGTGAAATTTTCATGGCATCCGTGAATTTTATTTCGGTAAAACCATTTTACCTTTGAATCTCGTTCCATAAGCTTATTTAGTAAAACCATTTTACCTTTAAATTTCATTCCACAACCTTCGTGTCATATTTACTGTAGCTATATAAATTTACCTCAAGTATGGTTTCACACTTTAAATTAATCCACCCATGTAGTTTTGTTTCTATTACTCCTTCCTCTGTAAATTCATTTTAACTGTATGTAAATTCCTTTTACCCTTGTAGAATACTTGGATGGCTTTTCTAAACCATGTGTTGATTTGTATTGTTGGAAGAGTATTCTCACCTTACTCTTTTACTTTCACCTGCAACATGATTTTACACTTGTAAATTGATTTCACCATGCCTGTAAATTGATTTCACCTTAATCTTTTATCATGAAATGCATTTACATGAATGCTATGTATGTAAATTCCTTTTACCCTTGTATAATACTTGGATGGTAAATCTAAACCATGTGTTTATTTGTATGGTTGGAAGAGTATTCTCACATTACTCTTTTACTTTCACCTGCAACATGATTTTACACCTGTAAATTGATTTCACCGTGCGTGTAAATTGATTTCACCATGCCTGTAAATTGATTTCACCTTAATCTTTTATCATGAAATGCATTTACATGAATGCTATCTTTGCTCTCTTGTACATTAATTTCATGTGAAATTTTCATGGCATCCCTGAATTTTATTTCAGTAAACCATTTTACCTTTGAAACTCATTCCACAACCTTCTTTCAATAAAACCATTTTACCTTTGAATTTCATTTCACAACCTTAGTCTCATATTTCTTGTAGCTAGATAATTTTACCTCAAGTATGGTTTCACACTTTAAATTAATCCACCCTATATTCCCATAACATTAATAAGATTCAAAACCAAAACAGTTAATAGTTTATCACACTACTTTTGAATGATAAGGTGGTATTTTGTCAGAGGAAGCGATATAACGTGGGGCTGCCACGTATTAAAAAGGTGGGCTGAGAAAACCACTAATCTCGTGTGCTTTTTGAGTGTTAAGTGTTGGATGAGCTGAGCGGGCCATATGGAATTTAAACCATTCATTTATTTTTATGAATCTCTAGGCAAATAAAAATGAAGGGGGTTTAATTATTAGTGGGTCATTGGTTGACTTTGCAGGGGAAGTGGTAGTATAGGCTTGCAGGGAGAAATTAATATAAAGTTCAAAATTTTATATTAATAGGGTTTTGTGAAGTAAGGGGTAAAAAGAGGGATTATATATAATATATATATATATATATATATATATATATATATATATATATATATATATATATATATATATAATATATATATATATTTCTTTTACTTTATGGGATTTATCCCACATTAAAAGGGAACATTCTTCATGATGGTTTATATAAGCCCATAGTTACATTATGTTTTGACAAATAAGCCCAAGGCTACCTACTTATGCTTGGTGTTAGGTGTGTTAAGCTTAGGTATCGGGAATGCAAGTCGCATGGAGATGGAGTGGGAGCTAAGCTTTTGTGCTTACTTTTAATGCAAATTTCAATAAAATCCAAGGCTTTAAAACCAGAAGCTCAGCAATAAATAAGCTTTTTGTCACACAGACCTATTTTTAATGATTGGAAAGCAAGTATTCGGCTTATTCTGTGGTAATATTCAAATGAATTAACAAGGAAAGTGGGTGATAAAGTAGGAAGCTGAGTAAAGGATGATGCAAAATGGAGAGGGATGATGCAAAATGGAGAGGAAGCGGGGCGAGTCAGCAAGCCAAAAGCTTCATCATGAGAGCAACAAATAATATCTAAATCATCAGATTTCCTATAATTATAGGACCCTAACATGAGGAAAGATGTAGTGAGGTAAATTTGATTCCCACAGTTGGATATCATCTGATTTATCTATATACTTGTCTTCGAGCTAGCAATACATCTCTAAGTGGTCGAGTTCATAGAGTGTCTCATGAATTTTGTAATCTTGATTAGCCATAGGAATGTGATGAAGGTCTATAGGAGGATGGATTAGAGGATTAACAATTTCCTCTAGTCCTTTGTCCTTTGGAGGGATTTTGTCTATGGCTAAGAGCATTAGCAAAAAATGGATTGGGAGGAGACAATTCATAGACAGAAGTCAGACGTTGGAGACAGGGGCAGGAGGAATAATCTGGAAATGATTGAACAGAGAGTATTGCTAGCGATTTGACAATGTCGAGTTTTGATGAGAAACCTATAATCAAATCAGTTAACAGTAATAAAACAAGAATTCAGTAACCTGTTCACAAATGGGAAGAAAGTTTATATAACAATTTTGGTTTTTTGTTGGTGGCGCGGGTCCGCTGAATTATCGGCTAAGCCAATTGAATTCTTAACGGGCTAATTCTAGAGGGAATGAATGTGGTTTAATGAAGTTTAACGAACGAATGAGGTGGAAGAGAGTTAATGGTGGAAACACAACGAATAGGTAAGTGGTATCGAGAGCAATAGAATCAACTTTTCGGGGGGAGGGGTGGGCGGTTAGTGGTTTTACTCAAGGGGGGTCCAAAACACTGAGGACCTGACACATAGGGGTGGGTGTGGTTTGGTATACCACCCATTTCGGACCCCCCCGATGGTAAATCTCAGATGGTGAGGGGGGGCCAAAATCGCATGCGGGTTGTTGGATGTAGGAAGACGGGGCGTAGATGAAGTGTAACATGGCGGGGAATTAATCATGATGTGATGATATTGCTCGGTGGGGTCAAGAAGATTAATAACCACATATATATGGATTATTTATAATGTTTGAGGGGGTGTAATGACTTAGGGATATGAAAGTGAAGGAAAGAATGAGCGGAGGGGTAGTATGGGATTTACAACTTAGGATATGGGATAGTATTAACACCCAAAATTAATATATAAACCTTAGAGTAAACCTTTACTCTTCTGTCTTTTTCTTCTGCACATGAAAATATCATTTGATAATTAACTTGTGGCGCATTTAGACTAGTATCCTGTGCATTTATGAAAGCATAAAATGAAGCCTTCTTTTCTTTTTGCTTCCCTAGCATTTTATTTTCCTTTGCCTTCTTTATTTAGGGTACCTACCACCTAACATTTTATTGATATGGATGCCTATAAAACATCAAACTTTGACTAACAATTTAACTTGTATTTCTTTTTCTTTTTGCATCCATATCCTAACTTAACATTTTAAAATTATTTTGACTAATATTTTTTTTTCCCCTGGGAAAATCAGTAACTTTCATTAATATTTTGAAAATTACATAAGCAATAGATTACATGTATCCCATAACATACTTCATAGTTCACAGCATATTCACTCATCATCTTTCTCATAGTTCATCAAAATAGTTCTAGTTACATCCATGATCTGCTATACAACTATTTCTATTACAAAAGATTTCTGTTCATAAGTATATCAGCATTCATTTTCTCTTCTGTTATGTATGCTGTGTACTCTCCTCGCTCCTATCTCTGGCCTGTACTGGTCTTCCTCCGACCCATTTCTCTCCTCCATTGCTACTGTCCATTGCCTCGGGGAAATGACGAGGCCTCTTTGGATAGCTTGTCAGCCTCGCTATTATGTTCTCTGTAAATATGCACACATGTAAAATGTTCAAATGCTGCTTTGAGAGTAAGAGTATTTTGAAATAAATTGCTGAGCATGTGAACATGGCAATTTGTCACATTATTAATCCAATTTACAACCACCATTGAGTCCCCGAATATGTTGAGCTGAGTGATGTGATGAGATAAAGCAAAATGAAGTAGATTATATAATGCAGAGAGCTCAGCAAAATTGTTCGAACCAATACCAAAACCCAATTTTGCTAGATAACGATGATTTTCGTTTATGTGCAAGACAAATCCCCCGCCACACCCTGTTTGGTTCGATGCGCCATCGAAAAAAGCCCAAGGGGTTGATCTGTCTATCTCAGGCATGGGCTGTATAACACGGATTCTGGTGGGGGTCGGTTCTGGTAGCTCCTGGTATGCTGCAATGACAGGCATTTCAATATGGCATCCCGAGACAGGTTTATCATCAAATATGGCTCTGTTTCGAGCCAACCATGCATACCAAATGGCCACAGGGGGGAGGTTTAATAGTTTGGATTCCGGGTGGCTACGGGCCCATGAGCACCAAGCCTCCTGTAGATCAGCGCCGCGCCAGTCTCCCGAAATGCCCAACTATTGACAGATATTCCTCCAAAAGTTTTGAAACGTCGGGCAAAACAAGAAAATGTGGTCTGTATATTCAGATGCATTTTTACAGAATATGCACCATGAGGGTCCCTGGATGGCTCTGCGAGTTAGCTGTTCACCAGTAGGAACGATTCCATGAAGCGCACACCAGAAGAAAAGCTTTGATCGAGGAGTGGCCTTTAACTTCCAAATGGAGTGCCACCAAGGGTGAACCTGATCCGGAGATCTGTGAGTAACGAGGGCGTAATAGCCTTTTTTAGAGACATATGTGCCATGGTCAGCAGGGCACCAGATCAATTCATCAGGCCCTTGTTTAATACGAATATGGGCTTCAGATAGAGCCATGATGTATTGATCCCATTCCTGGTGCCAATGGATAGGTAGATCCAATGAGTAAGCATTTTTCCACGCCTGAGAAAAAATATCAGTGTGTAGTGGATCAGCGATCTGTGCAAAATGTTGGATCCCCCGGCCTTGTAAATAATCTATAATCTCCTGGTTTAATATATGTCTGCCACCACTGTTGCTCCAAGGGTCCAGACCAATCCTGCCAGTCATTCCATCATTGATGCGCCATGCCAAGTTGTCCCGAATGAGAGGGAGGGAGTCAATCAGGGCCTTCCATACAGATGAGCCCCCCTTCGCAGACCAGGTAGGAAGACGTGCCCAATCCATCAAATTTTGAGGCCAAATGTATTTGTGGTATGTAACTTGTGTCCACAGATTTTGTCTAGTGAGCAAGTTCCATCCCATCTTGGCAGCAAGTGCTTTTGCGAAGTCAGGGAGTTCCTTGAGCCCCCATCCACCCCACTTCTTAGGTAATGATATTTTCTTCCAGCTGATCCAAGCAAATGTGCGATTCTCCTGATTCCCATTCCAAAGATAACGATTGCAAAGCTGCTGTATCCTCCCCAGGATAGTCCTAGGAATCCATGCTAGTGCCATCCAGAAGACTGGGGTAGCTTCTAGCACTGATTTTATGAGCACCAGTCTGCCAGCTCTAGATAGATATCTGTGGCTCCATCCCAGTAGCCTCTTTTCAAGTTTGGCAATCAACCAAGCCCAATCAGCAATCCTTTGACATGTGGGTTTCAGATTGAAACCGAGGTATTTAAGACCTCTGTCCAGAGAGTGCACCAAAAAAGGAAAAGCCTGAAGTGCAATCCTGGTCTCTTGGACCGAGGTGCGAGCACATGTGATGGTGGATTTCGATTGGTTAGGTATCATACCTGTGGCTGCAGAAAATTTCTGCAAGATTTTCAAGAAGTTCCGGGAGTCTCTGACACTTCCATCAAGCAGAATAAGAACATCATCTACAAAAAGTAGATGTGTAAGATAGCACAAATCTGATATCCCAAGCCCACCAATGTCTCCATTCCTCTTTGCAGCTTCCATGAGACGACTGAGTCCTTCCATAACTAAGAGAAATAGTAATGGAGATAGAGGGCATCCCTGACGCAGACCTCGCTCAGAGTGAAAAAATGAGGATGCCGAGCCATTGATGAGAACACTGAAGGTGGGAGAAGTGATACAAGCCATAATCCATGTGATGTAGGAGTGTGGAAACCCCAGATGGATCAGAATCATCTTAAGATAAAGCCAACTGACCCGATCGAAGGCTTTGGAGAGGTCAATTTTGAGAAGAATGGCTTTCAGATTTTTGGACCAAATGGAATGAATGGCCTCTTGGGCGAGTCCAATGGCCTCATGGATCTGACGAGAGTCTAGGAACGCAAATTGCTGGGGAGCAATAGCCCTGGAGAGGATAGGTCTGAGGCGATTAGCTATGGTCTTGGAGATGATTTTATACAAACAGTTGCAAAGCGATATGGGTCGGTAATCATCAAAGGATTCAGGGGAGTCAGATTTGGGGATGAGGGAAATAAATGTGGAGTTAATAGCATCATAAATAGACCCAGATGTACGACTCTCCTCCACCACCTTCAGCAAATCCTGTCCCAGCACATCGTAGAAAGCAAGATAGAACTCTATGGTCCATCCATCTGGGCCGGGACTTTTGTCCTTCTTGAACCACTTCATAACCCCTTCAAGTTCATCAGCTGTTACAGGCCCAGTGAGATCCGCCACATCATCATCCTCCACGAATCTAGGGAAGTGGTTAGCTACATGGATGATGTCCAGGAGTCCGACTTCCCTTGGACTCTTGTATAAATTCCTGAAGTGGGTGGTACCGAGGTGTGCAAGCTTTTGAAAGTTGTCTGCAGACTCACCATTTGGGTAGGGGAGTTTCCATATAGTATTAGACACCTTCCTGCTCTTGGCATAGCTATGGAAAAACTTTGTGTTGTCATCCCCCACTTGAATCCATAGAGCTCTACTTCTCAGCCGGATAGACTCCTCCCTCTCTTGAGGATCCTGGCTTTTTGTCCTTCCAGGTGAATAAGTCTGCACTTTTCAGCCAGTGAGATGAAACCCAGACCCCGGTCGTCTGTAAGGTTACAAATATCGGCTTCTATATGGGTAAGCTGGGAATTTTCCCTTTCAAGCTTATCCTTGGCCCATAGGATGGAGAGATGCTTAAGCTCTGCGAGATTTCTGCAGAAACTCCTAGCAAAAGATTCATTATCATTGATAGGGTGGGCTGACCAGTAATCCTGCACCAGCTTGATATACGCGGGATCCTTCAGCCAGGTGTGGTTGAATTTGAAGGGTGCTTTGGGCTTCTTAGTAGGCCCCTGAATCTCAAGATAAATGGGGTTATGATCCGATTGCCCCCCCGATCCAACCCATTGACGAAACAGATGGACACGCTGGATGAGAGATCCTTTAAGAAGGAATCTGTCAAGTCTACGAGCCAGAGCAGCATCCCCTATCCTTCTATTCCTCCAGGTGGGGAGAGGGCGCAGCATAGGGACATCAATAAAGTTAGATTGCTCAAGCAGGTTGAGCATGAAGCCTGTAATGGGGTCAATATGGCCATCCGAACCCCATGATTCCCTGAATCCTAACGAGAAGTTTAGGTCACCTCCCAATATGATATGTTCTTCACTCAGCAATGGGAGATGAAGAAGGTTCTGCCAGAAAGCTTCTCGCTGGGAGCACGGAGCATATATATTGACAATTCTAAGGTCCAAGCCAAGGTCGGCCGAGAAGATGTCCAGTCCGATGAAACCAGCTCCCCCCCAGCTAGCAGATACCTTAATGGATCGGGGGTTTATGCCAATGGCTATTCCCCCAGATCGACCAATGGCATCATTAGCAGAGATAAACCATCCAGGGATCAGAGACAACAGAATATGGGAACATTGATCAGCTGAACATAGCGTTTCTTGAAGCATGATAATGTCACAGGGCTCTGATTCGATGAGCCTCTTCAAGGCTAGTTTCTTAGAGGAACTAGCCAGTCCTCTACAATTAAATGAGAGACACTTCATGGGGGAACACCTCTCGGGGTGTGCCCTGCTCTAAGGACCCCAACTATAGTCGATTGTCTGCCAGAGACTACCTCGGCCCCAGCAAGCTTGATGGCTTTAGAAAGATGAGATTTCCTCCCCCTGGTGCACGACCCCCCCCTTCTGAAGTAACAATGCCCAACCCGGATAACTTAACAGGGGGATCCTTAGCATATAGCCGAGGACGAAGGAAGTATGGGTGCGGAGGGGAGGATGGAAGCGGGGTAGGGCAATCCGAGAGGGGTAGAGAGGTGATGATAGGATCCACAGAGGTAGAGGGAGCATTTCTGAGGGGGCAATGAATCATTGATACAGAAGATGAGGGTTCAATCACATCATTCGATGAAAGATTATGAGAAACAGAGATCTCGGAGGACATACCCGCTTCAGCCGCCGAACGAGCACGAGTGATAGGGGGCGAGGAGCGCCCGATACCAGATGCTTCCATGAATGCTGATGGCGCGGGGGAGGGACCAGCAGAAGGAGGCCTCGAAGGAATTGGTGATGCCATTCTGGATGAAGTCGGGGTGTGCCTCGGGGTATCGTCCGCTTTCTTGTTGAGAGGGCAATCTTTGGCAAGATGTCCAACTTTATGACATCTTCTGCAGCGGAAGGGGACTCCTTCGTAGTCCAAGAGCTGAACCCTGATGCAACGGCCCCATTGCAGCGTAACTTGCTCCTCAAGACCTTCTCGGGTATCCAGGTGAACCAATATCCGAGCCAGAGTGCGACTACCAGATTCCACAAAAGTGCGATCATAGTCCAAATAAGTTCCAAGAGCATTGCCGACCTGGATAAAAACTTCTTCAGCCCAGAAGGGGAGGGGGAGACCCGGAAGGCGAACCCAAATCGGCCCCGCACCTAGCTGTTCCTTTTCTGGTTCGAAGAGAGGGTTCCAGCGCTTTAGAAGAACAGGGGCCATCTCAATATGCCAATAGCGCCCCAGAACCATATCAGTCTGACTCTCCTTGGAAAATTTGAGAGAGAACCAACCTCTAGGAAGGACGTGGACCTCAGGAAGATCAAACAATACACCGCCCCAAATCTCCTTGACCCACGATATGAGCCGCTGACGCGAATACGTTATGTCCCTGACGTGCCCTACCAGAACCGCGTTCGCAATGTCCATATATTCCCCCAGCGGCTTCGATTCGTCGAATTTAAATGATAAATCTCTAGAGATCGCCCGCACACAGTGAACCTTCCTCTTACCAGATCGAGGGGCCGATGGGTGATCAACCAGAGGGTTGGTGATGCCTTCTCTCACAGGGGGAGGAGCAGGTCGCGTAGAGACCGCGGGGGTTTCAAAACATCCTGAACGGCGCGACCCAGGTGCATATGGAAAAGGAGGAGGGTTACTAGTCGGCGGGGGAATAGGAGCCGAGTATAGAGGCGGAGCTGATGGGTCGAAAGAGGGAGATGGGGGAGTGTGAGCGGCCAAGAACTGAAGGGACCCCGACGAGAGTGGCGGGACCTCAAAGGGCAGTGGTCCAGACGAAAAAACACCAGCGGAGGTAGGGCTGTTCCGGTAAACAGTGGGCACTTCAGACGAGAGATGAGAATGGAACCCGGGACCAGCAGATGAAGAAGATGGGAAAAACTGCGAACGGGAGTCAAAACAGGGCTGACCAAAAATTACCTTATCCGGCGATGGATCCGCCGAATAATCCACCGCATCCAGCTCAGGGGCATCCATAACTGACACGATAACCGCACCGACAGAGACAGACAAGGTAGCAACGGGATTGCTGCAGCAGGTTCCAGGCTAGTGACCGCGACGGAGAGTAGGCTATCCAGGCAGGTATCAAGCCCTAGGTCGATGGTACACCGGTAGACCTAGCCCAAACCCTTGCGCGTACGGTCCATCGCTCCAGTTCTGACATTATGTTAGCATCACTCCTTCATCATTTTTGACTAATATACTAACTTATCAAAACTAAATAATGTTACAACATCAGCTCTAGCTGGGGACTGCTTCCCCCTGCGAGATGTAGAGAACAAGGATATCTAAGTGCCTTCTCCTCGAGCTATGGAGTCTTTGCTAAAACAGATACTCACTTGCAATTTTCAAAAATAAAGTAAACTCTTCGATTATTTACAGATGACAGATGAATGAAAAATCAATACTGAATGTAATTTTTTAAGTATCTCCCATTCACTGGCAATGAGGAATACTCTCCTTCCAGATTATGCAGGATGAATGTATTGTTCCCTTTGACTTCTGTAATGCTGAATGGACCAAACCATAGGTTGTCAAATTTTGTATGCTTTCCTTTATCTTCTCTCCTTGTGTCCCATCTGAGCACTAGGTCACCCTTCTTGAAATGTCTTTCTCTGGCCTTTCTGTCAAACAGTTCTTTGATCTTATTCTGGTGTTTCCTTAGCTTGTACTGAATTTCATCCCTGTCTTCATTCAACTCAGCAATTTTATTAATCCTTCTTAAGAAATCATAAAGTTCTTCACAAGCTTCCTGGAGGATCTAAATGAGTAGGAAAAACTGCTTCCTTTCCATAAACCAACTGGAAAGGAGACTTTCCTGTTGATCTCTTAGGAGAAACTCTATTTCCTAGATAACATGAATAAGATGGTTATCCCAAATCTTTTTATGGTCTTCAAGAGTCTCCTTAATTACCTTAACTAAGCTCTTGTTGGAAGACTGTACTAGTCCATTACCCTATGGATATTATGGTGTAGAATGGTGTAAAAGGATTGAATACTTTTGACATAATTCAATCATTTTAACACTGTTGAAAGCTACTGCATTATCTGTAACAATCTGTTGAGGACATCCAAATCTTGACAGGATGTTTTCTTCAAGAAATTTTATCACAACAATATCAGTTTCATTTTTAATCGATATGGCTTCTACCCACTTGGTGAAATAGTCTATAGCAGTTAAAATCCATCTGTGTTGATTACTGGAATGTCGATGAATTTCCTCTATAAAGTCCAACCCCCATTGTAGAAAAGGAGCATGGACAAATACTCGGACCAAAGGAAGTGCTGAAATTTTCTGTTTTCCTGCAAATAATTGGCACGGTTTGCAACTTCTTACTCTTGCTCCAACTTCTTTAAAAAGTGTGGGCCAATAGAAACCTGCTTTTAAACTTTTGTAGGTTGTTTCTCTCCAAGCATAATGTCCACCACAAAACCTTGCATGGAACTAATTTATAATTCCCTCTATTTCATTTTCAGCTAAGAACAAAAGAAGGATATTAAGAGGGTCCTTCCAATATAGATTAGCATTGATAATGCAATATTTCATTGCTTTAAGCTTCAGAGCTTTGCACTATTTCAAATTAAGATTAGCCGAGCAATGAAAATCTCTAAGGAAATACACAATATCATAATACCAATCAAAAAGTAAATATTTCTGATCTATGTGAAAAAGAATGACTTGATCTGAAGAAAGAGGTTCTTGTGGATTCTCCCCTTTTCTAAGAGGAGGAGGTTCCTGTGGATTCTCCCCTGATGACATTTCAGAAACCAAATTAATCTCCAGTAATTTGTAGTTGGATTCAGCTAACAATTTGGCCAGGCCTTCGCCTTTTACTAGCTTTGTGGTTTTAATTTCAAGGTCAAATTTAAGGATTTTAGCAATCCATCTCCCTCTTCTTACATCAGTATTAGGCGGAGTCAAAACAGTTTTGAAGCCATGATTAGGGACATAAGCTGTAATGTGTGAATGCAGGATATAGGTTCTAAAGGCTTTGAGGGCTTGAATTAAGGCATAATCTTGTTTTTCAATAATATCATACCTAAGTTCAGCATCCCTCATAACTTTGGAAAAGAAGGCTATAGGCTGGTCATCACCATTTGTATTTTTCTATAAAAGTACAACAACTAAGGTTGTCTCAGATGCAAAAGAAAATATGCTAAAAGGTGAAGAATAGTTAGGGCTAGCTAATGTAGGGGCCTCAGATATGGCCTTTTTTATCTGATCAAAAGAATATCTAGTAGGGACTCTCCATTTCACTTCATTATTTTTCTTAAGCATATATCTTATATCTTTAACTATCTCAACATAATTTGGGATGAACCTTCTGAGAAAATTGATCTTTTTGTATCTCTTTCTTATTCCTTGGCAAAGACAGGGTCTGAATAGTTGAAACTCTCTTTGGGTCAATTATAACTCCCTCCTTGGATATTATATGCCCGAGTAATTTCCCTTCTTGTTTCAGGGAAAACTAGTGTCAATTTGAACTACTAGTCCCACTAAGACGGGTAGCTATCTTAGAAACAAACAATGAAAGCTTTTCAAGAGTTTCATTAAGTGTGATAGATGGAAGAGAAGAATAGAAGACCAACCTGGATCTCTCACTTTGATCCTAGCTTGATTTCTCCTTTCCTTGATAGAATTTGCCACTCCTCTCCTACTTGTCCCGCTTCAAAGAGTACCTGTAGAGTCAAAGTAACAGCAAACTATCAAAGCATCTCTATCTAAAACATCATAACCAATATGGAATCAGAAACACATTGACCATACAATTGCATTCATAAACAATAAGATTCACAAATACAAGATCATATGGAGGAAAACTCAAAGAAATTTATTAATAGTAATGTAAGAGAGGATTACAACCTAGCTGTTAGATCCAGCAACATCCTCCCAGTTGTAGAATCCCTCTTCACCTCATGAACAAGCAAATCACCCAACAATGCAATGTCTCTTCTCAACAAACCAACAACACTTCCTTACAAAATACAAAATTCCTACCTCCAGATCTCTCAGATGAGTGATCCATTTATAGATGTCTTGCAAGGGTGTGAGTCAGCTCTGGGTTTTTGATTAGTGTCCTTTCACTAATAGTTCTTGGTTCCACTTGGAGATTTCATGATCTCTTACTCATCCCTGGGCGAATTCAGAGAGGCAAGTGTCATAGGAGAAGCTTCTGGAAGATTCCATGATCATCCACCTTGCAAATTGTCTCTGCCATTTGTCTATTCTCGCTCATTGCACCCCACAAAAGGCCATTTTAGTATGCATCACACCTGGGCAGTTAGGTAGTCAGTATGCATCGCACCTTGTCCATGGAGCAACCTTTATGGTCCAGTTTTGGCCAGTTCTGAGTAGTTTTTCAGGTGGAACTTTGGGAAATGATGTAATCAGTTGACCATGATCCTTTAGGGTATGAAGCAACACTTTTAGGGAGTTAAGGAGTCCTTAGTTTATGGACATATGAGTTTGGGGTTGTAGTGCCCAAATATGTCTATAATAGATGCCCCCTAAAGCATGAGGTTGTAAATCTTCTGATGTCGGGTGAAATGCTTTATTCATGAGGATCCGAGGTATTCGAAATGAAAGGTGACCTATATAAGATACAATACAATACATCATCATCATATTATTTTCATGATCTAGTTGAGGTGGCCATTCCCATACTCAGCTTTATAAATTCATTTTCATGTACATAGGACAGAGAGTCGTCTATTGTTGCAAACTTGTGATTCTTTGCATGAAGAGTCATCTTCCCTGGCTAGATGACTATCTGTGCAGGTTCTGTGTACAATTGATGTCTTTATTTTCCTGAATATATCGTAGCCCAGATGGATGAAACTAGATCCGGGGTCTTCAAAACTCATACAATATTCTCTCGATGTACAAGTCAATCCATGTGAAAAGATGTTCTGAAGTTGAACATGGAAAGACATCGCCTGATTACGAACCAATGATGTAAGTTGTTAACAGACACGCGAGGAATCACCGATAATGATCATGACCCTCAAGGTACTACAATACAATTTACATGGTGTGAATATATGAGTTGATGTCGAACACCACACAAAGTCTTTCGGTCGAAGGTCATTGATGTAAACCTGTCGCTGAAAGTGAGAAACTTGCCATTGAGGCATGCAAGCTTCAAAGTACTGAAAGGGTTGTTTCTAAGTCAACTTCTTGGATAATGAGCTGATGTTGACAAGAAGTGACCTGTCGTAGGAGGGCCTTGATGTATCCCACATCTATGATGCGAAATGGAGAAAATGACTTTTGTGGAGATGAAAACGATCTGATGATATGAGGTTCAGGAATGGCGGTCATGAAAAATGAAGCGTGGATGTAATGCAGTGGATGAGGCGTTTGTTGGATGGTAAATTCTCTGAATGACTTCTCTTGAACATATTGGCGACACTGATATGGACTGGTAGCATTAACCCATGGATAGCACGGCGGACCAATGGTGACAGTGAACGGAAACCCAACCCAACTCAATCACGGTGATGGATTGAAAGTGTCATGTTTAAGAGTGACTTGCTACCAATAGAGTTCTTCAAGTTTTCTTCCCATTTTCCCCAGTCATTGCTGACCAGTACCTCTTTATTTTTGACAAGCTTGAGGAGGATAACATATGCTTGGTCTATAATTTTCCCTTCGGGCAAACCTGTCTCTTTGTGTTTAGCGAGCCTAGCATCAGTGAGACTCGTTCTTGTCTGGGTGGACAAGTTTGTAGCTATTGTTTTAACGAGTATAATGACAAAGATAACTCGGTCCTTTTCTTGTTTAGAGAGTCTGAAAACAGACAAAAAGGAGACTCCAACAATCCTTTTTCGTGGCATAATCCCTTAAGTCTGAAAAAGTGTAAAATAATACTAAAGGGATGACTTTTTGATAGTTTTAACGAGCCAACAAAGGCAAGCGCTCGTTCTTTTGGTTCAATAATCCCTCAAGTCCAAAAAGATTAAAATGTATGAGAGGGATAACATTCCCCTTACTTTAACAAGCTGGGAAGGCTAATAGCTCGATGATCGTTTTATATTTAATGAGTCTAAAAAGAGTTTAAAAGAGGCTCGTTTTTTTAGGAATGAGTGATGTTTCTGGGTAGCAGCTAGTTCTAGGTAAGTATGGAACTTCTCAAAACATGGCAGTGTGAAGAGGGTGGCAATCAGAATCACTCGTCGCAGATGTTCCTCAAAAGGGTAAACAATCAAGTGGAAGTGTATGGTCGACTGAATGAAATGGAGGTGACGGAAGGAACACAACCAAAGTTCAAAAGGGCAGATATTAAAGCGATCACAAAAGGTTATTTACCAGAGGTAGGTTTATTTTTTAATGAGCTTGAACCTTGTGCCAACATGTTCTCAGTGCGGGTTTATTTTTTAACATGTTGAACCTTGCGGGAACATTTCTCTTTTTCCTTTTTATGTAAGCTAGGAACGACCAAACTATAAAGCTAAAAAGCTAAAAATGCTAAAAAGCTAAAAAATGAAATTGGTCTTTTTGCTTGTATAAAAAGGTTTGCATGCCCCTAGCATAAACAAAAGTCTTTAGTAACCATATGGAAATTTACTTTGGTTAAGCAGGACGATTTTCTGTCAATACTTAGACAAAACACGTCCTGCACTTTGTCTGCCAAATAAACAAAGGTGAAAGGTCACTCAGACCGATTACATAACTTACATGAAAACTTATCTCTACAGCTAGGTTTGTCCGCAAAATAGACAAGGGTGCATGCCCCCTAAGCTTTGTTACATTCACCAGACTACTCGCCGTAATTAGGTGGATGGAATGAAGGTTCCTTTACGAGATCAATTGAAAGACTCGACTTGGAACTTTGCTCAGCCTTGTTTCATTTTTTAACGAGGTTGGCACCAGTTAACAAACTATCCTCTGGTGACCCTTGATCACAACTCATAAGGGGCCATGAAGGAAAGATTTGGTTCCAGTTCCCCTAGTACATAATGTACAACATCATCCTTATCAGTCGAGCCCCCTATTGGGTCCTTGCACTAGGAAGCGCAAGCCCCTCCGGGACCTTCAATCCATTCGATGTAAGAACTCATCAGGCGTAAGGTAAACTGAATTGATCATCAAATGATGTAGGTATGGTAGGGCTTGGAGGCAATACCTTGCAATGATCCACACCATCAAAATGGTCAGAGTTCTTCTTGATCTTTGACGATGTAGAAGATATCATATGACAGGTTTCCACTGTGGCCACTTCCGCTAGATTACTTGGAGGCGGAAGGGAAAAAGTACCCATTAAGGAAGGGTATTTTAGGAGACCTACTTCATTATTTTGAAGTCATTGAGAACTTCCATGGATCAATGGAATGCTTCTGGTAGCTTGTGAACTATTGGGGAAAAAGGTTAGTTGGTCGATGATTGTAATTCCACCTTGGAAGGGAAATGCAATCTTTCTGAAATATGTTGACACAACGACGGCCATAGCATAAATCCAGGGCCTTCCTAGCAAGATATTGTAGTCAAGGTTTCCATCAATGACCTCAACTTCAATTTCTACTGTCTTGTCCCCCAGTTCAACTTGCAAGTTACTTAATATCCCATATGGCATGTATGTTCTTCCATCAAACTCTTTTAATGTCATTGATGATCGTGACAAGGGTGGAGAGCCTAAAGTTTTCTAGCAACCCATTGACATAATATAGGTAGATGCCCCCTCATCAATGATTGTTTGATGAACAATTTTGTTGAGGGTTTTTACCTGTATAAGGAAAGCGAACTAGGCTGGTAACTGAGGTTCGTATCCTTTATGATTAAAGGCCACTAGATCGGAATCCGTTGGATCAATCCCACCTATCGCTGATAACAAAGCCTGCTTTTGGGAGGGGAAATTCTGCAGTACTTCAAGTATCGACATGGCGGATGGCGATTGGGCCAAATCCTCCACTATATTATAATTCTGTGCTGCTCGACCACGAGGATTAAGTGTCTATTTATGTACTACTCCCTTAGGTAGTTTTATTGTTAATTCAGGAATGATTGGTGGAACAACTTTTGACGAAGTTGTTTTCAAACTGCTGGGTTGATCTGTAGCCTTGCCGTTCGACGATTGTGGATTTCCATAATCCTTATTCCTTGTAGATATCAAAGCGTCATTTTATTGTTTTGAGATGGATAGAATAAGCACTTGGGATGGGAAAGCATGATCGATAGCAACCAGGTTTGTTTCTGTTCTCGGAAACGGATTAGTCAACACCACTGGGGTATTTGAAGTTTTTAAAAATTTCATAACCTTTGCTTTATGTGGACAATCTTTCGTGAAATGCTCATTGTCGCATATGTAACATGGATAACAAGGTTTCTTTTGCCCAGTAGGGTTTTCAGAAGATTTTTCATGAGGTGAATTTTCCTGTTTCTTCTTATTATTTTTCCCTTTCTTCTTGCCTCCTAGTTGGTTAGCATTTTTGCCTTTGTCGGTTGACATGGCATTGACCTCCGAGGTGAGAGGTTCCTCATCTACTTTTTGACTAGAATCCATACGAGCTTTCTTAGATGTAGCCTTTGCAATTTTCGTGCTTGTCGTACCTATCATGCCATCACTGACATGAGAGTATTTATTTGATTTAGGAGGAGGAGGAATGGAAAATTCTGGTCTAGGAGCGTCAGGAATTTTATCGTAGAGTGTGTCAGACTGAGTATAGATCAAGTCTAAATATTGCGCACAAGCAATGACATGCTCTTCTGTAACAACTCCTCTTTTAGCCACATACTCTGTAATAGAAGTAACAATGACTTTATAAACCACTCAGCTAAAAGCTGATGAGGAACGTACGTCTTCACCATTCTTCGACGATGCCACCACCGATGAATATGATCAGATATGTGAGTGGATGTTGTCTGTTTAAAGTTGGTAAGGAGTTCTGTCCTTGTTTCGTACCTTATGGGTAGCTGAAAATGGGTTAAAATGGTAGTGGCAAGGGTGATGAAGTTATCAAACGAAGCTCTAGACAATTCTATATACCATTTAGCTACCATACCAGTTAACATTCGCTGAAAAAGGTGAAGCCTAATCAAATCATCATTCAAGGTGTTGGATGAACACCACAAATGGAATGTCATTACATGATTCGATGGATCTTCACCTGGATTTCCATTGAATTTAGGAATATTAGAGGGAAGTTTATGAGGAATCGCAGGCCACCAAGGGGCGTAAGCAATTGGATAATTCGTCAAACGGTTTAGATCTAGTAATTCTAGAGTTGCTACAAAGGGCAACTGTTGATTTAGGTTAGGCAAAGAGTACCCAGGATAAAATGGAATCGCCTGAGCAGTAGGTCTTTGCATACCAACATAATGTACTTGATGTTGGTAACTTTGATAAGGTTGATGGGCATACCCATTATAGTATGGCTATTGATAACCGCTTTGGAAATGCGGTTGCCCATTATTTGCAAAGACTTATTGCTCAGGTCCTTGGTATGATTGCTGGAATTGCGGTTGTTGATATTGAACCAGCCATGGTTGTTGGACCATTTGTTGTTGACCAATACTAGATGATTGACCAAGATGAGGAGTCATAGTACCTGTTTGAGCTTGAGTCGCTCCAGATAAGGAGGCACTAACCTGAGGTTGTGATTGAATCACTGAGACGAGAGGTTGTTGTATTGCAACCTGAGAAATTTGAGGTTGACATACAATAGGTAGTTCTTGTACTTGCGATACAGTCACAATAGCAAGTGCAGTGGGAATATTCGACACAAGATGGACTGGTTGCATTGAATATACAACCCTTGGTTGTTGAGGCAGTATTGGTATCCAACCGCTGGATGTAATTCCAGTTTGACCTGAACTTTGTTGTAAACTCTCATATGGTTGTTCTCCAGGAGGGAACAATGAAAAGGCATACTGCCCCTCATATGGTGGCAATCCAGTACTTAAAGGGTAGATTGGCCTTTGAAGACACATTGGATCAACTTGTTTAGTTTCAACATAAGAAATACTAGACGAGAATCCAACTGAAGAAATAGGAACTGACCATGTTGTCGAAACAGTCCCTAATTGGACTCCAGCTTGTTGTTGATAACTTGCCGGGACAGATGGTATACCAGCAATCATCGTAGGAATGGCAGCAGGAAGCTTCGTCGTAGTTGTGTCTATTGACACAGTCCTAGATGTTGATGGTTGTTCAGACATGTTTAGTCTATCCAAAAGATTTCCTAGCAATTCAACAGGAACTTGCGATGAAAAAGAACTAACTTCTGTAGTAAAAGGATGTAAATGGATACCAGTTCCAAAATGCACTAGAGTACTAGGTGGAAGATCCTCCACTATCTATTCTATAACAATCAATCCAGGTGGAAGAGGTAGACCGTCAGGTCCATAAAATATTTTTGGAGCCGAAGAAAGTGTAGCTTCTACAGTAACAGATTCTGGAGGGGTGACACCTTCTGAATTCTGGAATTCGAATTCCAGATGTTCAGGTAAGTGAACTTCATTTTCTTGATCAGTCCTAGTTGGAGCTGCTTCAGGAATAGATATGTCTACCATTACACTAGGATCAGTTCTAATGTCCTCTTGTAACTGCGGAACTTCTTCTGTAAAGGCAGATGTACCAGAGATAATTGGAGTAATTGTCGTCTCTAACGATGTTGAAACACAGGTTTCAAATAAATCAAGTGAATTGGACTCAGTTAAAAGAGAACGTTTTTCCTGGGATGGTTTCATTTTTGGGGTCAAAGATGGTTGACTCGCTAGTCTCCACGAACGACGACGTTTTGATTGACTTTCTTCTATGATTGCGGATTACTTGATCAACTCAAAAATTAAAGGGGAAAAATGTTATTCTGATTTAAATGAATTTTAAGACACTTTGATGCAACTTGCTTTTTCAATTTTTAAGAGTCGAGAAAAAGCTAAAGGTGACTCTAGTCTCCTTCGATTTTTAATGAGCCCAAAGCGATAAGTGCTCAGATGGACCTTTTCTTTTAAGGAGTCGAAAAGGAATGAAAGTCACTACTCTGGAAGTCTAGATAGAGGGTTTACCAAATCGATCGTAAAACTGAAAAATACACCTTGGTGATAAATGATAGAGAAATTACCAAGGACTTATGTATGGCAATCAATCTTCCCGATTGCTGTGTTCAGTGCATTATGATCGATAGGGCGACAGACACGACTTCCTAAGGATAAAGGATGATAGCCTATTGTGGTCTCCCAATATATACACCACAGTACGGGGAGCACAAATCCATACTGGCACTTGTCGTATCAAAGAGGAGGAATCACCCAACCTACGATGAAAACGATAGTTACCAGGTTTTACGATGCCAGAACATGTCTCTAGCCTAGACTTCTAGATGTGTTGCGTTAGATTCCAAAGCGTTTTTATGTTCATTGAGGTTTATTTTATGGTTGATCTTGCTTAGAAGTTTGTCTTTCAAGGTTCACCGTGTGATGTAGATGTGAAATTCCTAAATATGCAATCTAAAATGATAAACAATCATTTATGTTCTTTTAGCAATGAAAATCCTAGCTACAAAGGAAAGAAGATGACGATTTTTCTTTCAGCAAAGAGCATAGAGCACACACTAAATGCACTTTCCTAAATCAAAACAAGCAGTAAAAATGCAGGTGCACATGCATGTATTTGTTTTCCACTTTATTAATGTATGAATGACAAAAAGAATGCTAAGTATAGATCTGAACTATTTTCTTTAAAAGCGACAGTACTAACAATTTTCTCTTTTCAAAACAAAAGGAAGACTAAGACTACACTTTTCGATTTTGAATTTAAAAATGTTTTCGACACTTGAAATACTAATAATTTCAAAATCAAGTACAATGAAAAAATTACAATGAACTATCTAGAAGAGGAAGACTTTACAACACTCTTCTTTTGATTCAGAATGACAATTACAACACTTGCATCAAAAACGATAGTTCGATTAGGCTACTTTCGACAAAGGAGGATTGCAAATGGTCGACAAATACACAAAAAACATTTGCAATTCCTAACTGATGGAGGCTAAAATAATGTGAAGGAAGATGGTTACAGCAAGAAGGTATTGTTCATGAATAGCAAAACTACTGAATAAAGATGAAAGTAGAGAAAAAAACCAAATTTCAGAGAAGAAAACATAGTTTACTCAATCATCGCACCTATAACACAGGGAAACAGGGATGCATCTCACCTGCAACATACGGGAAGTGCGATGCATCCAGGTTTCACAGTTACAGACAATGCGATGGGCCAGGGAGCGAAACTGAGCTTGGTTTTTGCTCAAAACTTGCAGCTAAGTTCAGTGATTTAGGCTGAGTAATGATGGAGAATAAACACAAAGCATAAGGGTAGGATCTGAGGTGGTTTTGAGCTACGACAAGGGCACTTAAGATGCTTTGTAAGTCAGATGTTTAGTTCATAAACTAACCTAGAGATTGATTGAAACAACGTTTATCTACTTCGCAATTGCATAGAAAAGGCGTTTTGAAGGCTAGCTGGCTTAACTTCCGGCTCCGCCTGTAGTTTATAAAGCAAACAATAAACAAACAAAGCAAACTATTCGTTCATCCCCAGCGGAGTCACCATTTTGTTTCAGGGAAAACTAGTGTCGATTCGAACTGCTAGTCCCACTAAGACGGGTAGCTATCTTAGAAACAAACAATGAAAGCTTTTCAAGAGTTCCTTTAAGTGTGATAGATGGAAGAGAAGAATAGAAGACCAACCTGGATCTCTCACTTTGATCCTAGCTTGATTTCTCCTTTCCTTGATATAATTTTCCACTCCTCTCCTACTTGTCCCGCTTCAAAGAGTACTTGTAGAGTCAAAGTAACAACAAAATATCAAAGCATCTCTATCTAAAACATCATAACCAATATGGAATCAGAAACACATTGACCATACAATTGCATTCATAAATAATAAGATTCACAAATACAAGATCATATGGAGGAAAACTCAAAGACCTTTATTAATAGTAATGTAAGAGAGGATTACAATGCAGTTGTTTGATCCAACATCATCCTTCCAGTTGTAGAAGCCTTCTTCACCTCATGAACAAGCAAATCACCCAACAATGCAATGTCTCTTCTCAACAAACCAACAACACTTACAAAATACAAAGTTCCTGCCTCCAGATCTCTCAGATGACTGATCCATTTATAGATGTCTTACAAGGGTGCGAGTCAACTCTAGGTTTTTTATTAGTGTCCTTTCACTGATAGTTCTTGGTTCTGCTTGGATATTTCATGATCTCTTACTCATCTCTGGGCGAATTCAGAGAGGCAAGTGTCACAGGAGAATTTTCTGGAAGATTCCATGATCATCCACCTTGCAAACTATCTTTGCCATTTGTCTATTCTCGCTCATTGCACCCCACAGAAGGTCATTTCAGTATGCATCGCACCTGGGCAATTGGCAGTCAATATGCATTGCACCTTATCCATGGAGTAGCCTGTATGGTCCAGTTTTGGCCAGTTCTGAGTAGTTTTTCAGGTGGAACTTCTGGGAAATGATGTAATCAGTTAACCATGATCCTTTAGGGTATGAAGCAACACTTTTAGGGACTTAAGGAGTCCTTAGTTTATGGAAATATGAGTTTTGGGTTGCAATTTCCAAATATGTCTATAACACTTCCTTCACAACAGACAAAGATTTTTTCGGATTGATGGATATGCCAAATTTCCTGCTCCTATCAAAAACCTTGCTCAAGTGTTTTAAATGATTTTCATCAAAATCAGAGAAAATAGTTAAATAATCTAAATAAATGACAGTAAATTCAGATGTATTACCTACAAATGTGAGGTCCATGGCTCTCTGGAAAGTGGTTCCAGCATTGGTTAACCCAAATGGAATTCTGGCATACATGAATGTACCCCAAGGAGTGGTGAAGGCAGTTTTATCTTGGTCAGCTTCACTTACCATGATCTGGTTATAACCAGAAAATCCATCTAGCATAGAAATCCTATTAGCCCTTGAAACTTTCTGAAGTAGATGGTCCATTTTAGGCAATGGATAGTTATCCTTTAAAGATGATTTGTTCAGATTTCAGAAATCTACACATAGCCTAATCTCACCATTTTTCTTTCTGACAAGAACTAGGTTGGCTACCCAATTAGAATACCTTAAGGGCACAATGATATGAGCATCAAGCATATTTTAAAGTTCTTTCTCAATGGTTGGCAGTAGTATGGGATTAATTCTTCTTAGCTTTTGATGAAATGGTTTTTCTTCTGGTTTCAAAGGAATCTTATGCTCAATCAAAGATGTGTCATAAGTTTTTAACTCATTATAAGACCAGGCAAAAACGTCTTTGTAGTTTTTAAGAAGATTCAAGTATATGGTTTTTACATCTGAAGGTAAGGTTGATGACAATTTGATATTTCTCACATCATCCACAATCTAAATATTGCATTCTTCGATTTCTCCTTCAAGTGAGTGAAAAAATGGATTTTTAGAGACATCATTATTATCAAATAACTTTTCCAATGGGACTAATCCTTTACGAATAAAATTATTACATAACTGGATAATATCGTGATGAAGAATTTTAGAATTGAATGATGTTTTTGGATTTTGCTGATTTAATTCTGGAATATCGTTTTGATCTCCTTCAATTTTCATATTTGAGAATTCATCAATAACTTTAAGGAAATATTTCAACTATTCATCATCTTCGAAAATCTGCCAATGTTTAAGGTTATCAGGAATTGATGGCCAATACTTGACTTGGATTTGGTATTCTAATGATACTGGCTAAGGGATTTTGGAAGAGCTTTCCGAGACGGCTAATGAATCAACATGCATGTTTTCATCTCTGGGAATAGCAATTATGTTAAAACCTTGGAAGAAATTTTCAATTGTGTCCTAAGCTTCATTTTTGTATGACCTAAGCCTTGGGTGTTTAGTCTGACACAAATTTCTAACCTGGTTCACTATAAGCTCAGAATCAGAAAATAAACTCAAGTTTTGAACCTTTAAACTTCTAGCTAACTCAAGAGTAAGAAGAAAAGCCTCATACTCAGCCACATGATTGGTGACCTCAAATTCAAGTTTACATGATGAGTAATGTTTTCTTTATTTGGTGATATTAGAACAATTACTGCTCTTGCTCCTTGTTTTGAGAAAGAGACATCAAAATAAAGTTTCCAGATATCTTATTCTACAACTTTAGGTAGAGAAACAATATTTTCAATGGCAAGTTGAGTGTTTGATGCATTTTGTGAAGACAAGTGAAAGCAACAAAATTCTTGATCTTAAGCATAGATAGGGTGGTTTTTTACTTGATCAGACCTACAAAGAGTATGAAGGAATATGATTTCCCTATTTAACCTTAAATGCTCACCTCCATAGGCCAGGATAGTAGCAAAAGACATGTCCATATAAAGTGATCCTCCAAGTTTAGCACAACATGATCTAGATAGAAGCATGCCAAACTTGGCAGGAATATCAGTGATAACTATGTCTAAAACTATACTTTTGACATGTATTTGAGCTAAGGTGACAACTAGGTCTTTGATCAATCCTAGGCATGGTACTTTTTTTGAGTCAAAGTGTAAAGGTCATGATAAGAAAGGGTGACTTGTAACTGAAGCCGGTCCATAATTACCTTTGGCATAAGGTTATGAGAGGCTCCAGAATCCAGCATGCAGTTGTACAAAAGAAAATCATGGGCTTTTAATGTTACATAAAATGGTGGAACAATTTCATCGACCATATTAGAACTAGGGCCAAATACAACCGAGGGTTTTTCATCCTGCAGACTAGTAACATCTCCCTCAGCATCTACACTAGAAGACTGTATCCATTTGGACACTTGATTTTTGTAACTAGGATTTTTGGAAGGTTTAGCTAAAGGTATAGGAATCTTGACCCTTTCCAATTGCTTTTCAATATTAAAAGTTGTCAAAACAGTCTTGTCATATGGAAGGGTTTCAGTGAATGACTCTGTAGTCTAAGGTGTTGGAGTTTGTGTTTGAATGGTTTTCCTTGTAGGTTCATTTATGGTGGTGGATTTTGGAGGTGTACCAGGACCTGATCTAGGCCTTAGATCATACCTTTTATTCAATTCTGCAATTAAATATTCATAGAATTCTAAGTATTTTGAAAGTTGAGTATCTCTTGGTTCTTGTTCAAAAGACATAGGTGAGGATGAAGGAACTATGGCCATTTGTACTGCTAATGAATCAATATTATTGATATCTTCAATGATTAAAACGCATATATCCCGTGATTGTTGATCATCAATCATCAATGGTGGTTGAATGTTTTGTTCAAAATCTAGTCTATGAAGAATTGGCATTTGAGGAGTTCATATGAATTGAGTTTGAGTTTGAGGTATGACAATAGTTTGCTGAACAGTTCTAGGTTGTGTTTCAATTTTTGAAATCCTGTTAGAAAGGTTCCAAAGCAAAGATGTAATTTCATCAATTTTGTGATCTTCAAGTTTAGATTTGGAGGAGGATGAATCATCAATCTTAGCTTTTAGTTTTATTTCTTATTTTTTTGCTTTAGCTTTGAGTTTTCCAGAAGCTGACCTATTAACTTCTACCTCTATAGCATTTGCATGCATGTCTTCTAATGTATTAGAAACTCTTTCCCTTAGCATGAATGCAAAGTAATCATCAAATGCTTTGGAAAATCTGACCTTTTCAGCTGCTACTAGTGGTTTACAATCATTAGGCATTTTACGATAAAGTTTGTTAAATATTTTGATCAATTCGGCAACTGGTTCACCAAGGTTTCTCTTCAATTTTTCAAATTCAGTAAGGAAGTAAACACGATCTTTATTTACCCCCCATTTTTTTCGGATATTGTTATGAGCTCATTCCAAGTTTTGATAGAATCAACTTTGAGCTGCCTAAACCAGATCCTAACATTTCCTTCTAAAGATTGTACAAATAATCTCATATAAACATTTTCCTCTTCTATGTTCATATTGTCAGCAAAATCTAGGAAGGCTGATACATGATCCACTGCTAAGGGACCTGTTTCTCCATTGAATCTTGGCATATGTTTTAGATAACCATGATGAAAATTTCCCAAGTTTGCAGGGAGAACTAGAGCAGCATACCTAGCTTGCACAATGGGTTGAAAAGCCATAACAATAGGAGGAGTATGGGGTGTCTGAGTGGATGTTGATGAGGAAGAGGAAGATGATGAAGATGAATATGAAGGAGATGAAGATGAGTCAGTAGGTGTATTAATATGTGGAGGAGAGGGAGGAGACCTCTTTAAGGATTTGAAAGGGGTTTTGATAACCAATTTATGAACTCCTGGTGGGAAGTCTTCCTTATTTTCAAACAAAGGATTCAAATAGACAGAAAATGTCTCTTCAAGATTAGTTGAGGATGATGGAATAGAATAAGGAGTTGGAGTAATGAAATCTTGAGGTTTGAATTCAGGTAAATGTAAACCCAATTCTTCCTTAGATGAAGGTGATTTGATAGGAATAGATGGAACTTGATATGATTCAAGTGATTGTATTAAAAAGGTTGATGGAAGGTCTACTCCTCTGGAAATAAGATCAGAAACCCTAGGAGGTAGTTCAGTCCAATCAAGATGGGTTGGTATAAATGAAAAGGGATCTACAAATGGAATGTCTTTAGGGTGTAAAGATGAAGAAGAAGAAGGTGTTCTATGTCTTCTCCTTGAAGAGGCTCCCCTGATGAGTCTTTCTGGGTCTGGTAGAGGGTTAACAATCTCAGAATCAGAATGTGATCTTGTATGCTTATAGGGACCCAACTTGGACCAGTGGAATCGCCAAGTGAAATATTTTTACCTATAACCTTATCCTTTATTCACCTTAAAGGAAAGGGAAAATCTTTGCCCCAGGGAAAATTTAAATTTCAGTTCTTCACTCCCCGACAATGATGCCAGTCTAATGTTGTCCTTTGAGATAACCTAAGTTCAATTGGCTATGCCAAAGCATCTAGATTTTTTTGTTGATTTTAATGGTTTGGAGGACCATTGAACTGTTTAAAAACAGGTGCTTTAAACCTAGAAAGATTCTTAATAAAACAGAAGGATGTTCTTTATATACATATGGTTATTTTTATTTAAATGAGATGGATAAGTAGAATATAGAGAAGTATAAGTTATTAAATATTGAGATTGATTATTAAACCATTTATAAGCATAAATCAAGGAAATAGTGTTTCCTAGATAAACATAATATAATTAAACTATTACAGAAATCTAGTGCAATTTTAGTTCAAAGAGGAATTTACAATAACATATAGTCTTGCAAATTAATCTCTTATTTAAATGCAACTCCACAGCGGACTCAAAATTAAACTGAGATTCAATTAAATTTTCAATTAGATGACTATAAAAGAATTGAATTATATGAAGAATACATAATGAAAAACACGATGAAAACAACTCACTGAGAGACAAGCCATATGAAGTAAATCCAGAATCTTTGATTATATCAAAAATGCTCCAACTTAGTACAAATATGTGTGATAACTGGTTCAATGGTGCAACCCTCAATACTTCGACAAAATGAAGTATTTATACAAAATACAAAATATTACAATAAATTCTTGAGTGACACGACATTTTATTATTACTTAAAACTAACAGAAATAGAAGTAATTCGATAAAAAAGAATGAATCTAAACATCTGGCCCTGTTTTGAAGGAAAGCTATTGCAAAGTGGCCACTATTTGGATGTTGTGCTGGTGAAGCTGATTTGTCCTCTAATCCTTGAATTTACACAACTTTTCCCACCGTTCTTCATATGGGATTTCTATCTTGGTTACCTTACGATAGATTTCGTCTACCTCAGTATACCGAGCAAAAGTGGGTTTTACCGTGAAAATATGTTTTATCTCATGTTGAATAAAACATATGTTGTTGATGGCTTCGTAAAATTCCCTGCCTGTTATGGAACCTTTGATGTTGGAGGACATGGCTGTATCCTTAGCAATGTCCTCAAGCTTCTTCATATAGTCTTCTCTAGTCATTAATTTATCATTAATTACAAACAGTGAAGGCCGAATGCATCAATTCTTGTGAAAATCCTATTGGCTGCTACTTCAAGAGTGACACTTCTTTGTCAACTGTACAAATAAGCTCTTCTTGGTTAGAAATTTCTTCACCTATAGGATGGTTTCAGTCCTTTCATCCACTCATAGATCATCCATTTTTTGAAAATCAAGGCTAATGTTGTCCCCCTAAAGTATAGAAACATGTAGACTAACACAGAGGCATATTTGAATACCTCCTCAGTTGGAAATTTAAAAAGTTGTTGATGAATGGACTCTGCAAGAAAATGGCTTAAATTAAACACAATTGAGGGCTTAGAATCAACAGAGAAGATGGACAAAAATCCTATAATGGCCTCATATACCCATTGATCAGGATAGTAGCAAAGGAGGTAGGAAAAAACAGTGATAATCTGCTTGGCTCTCTCAGGGAATATGGAGAGGGATAAGAAGGATTTTTCTTTGGTAATGAAGCATCTTGTGTCAAAACAGACTTAGGAGTTTTGGCTCTCTTGGCAAAGACTAATTTCTAGTATATTTCAACGCGGGCTTCATAGGAAAATGGGGTAGCATTCTGTACTAAGGGGGCTTGCATCATCTGATCGATGGCCTGAGGGGTTATGGTAAACAAAATTTCTCCAGTGGGAGTGACTATGGCCCTTTGGCTTGGAAAATAGGATGCATGACATTTTCTAATAAAATCTTGGGTGTTGTGGGTATGAGGAAAGATGTAGTGAGGTAAATTTGATTCCCACAGCTGGATATCATTTGATTTATCTATATACTTGTCTTTGAGCTAACAATACATCTCGAAGAGGTCAAGTTCACAGAGTGTCTCATGAATTTTGTAATCTCGATCAGCCATAGGAATGTGATGAAGGTCTATAGGAGGATGGATCAGAGGATTGACAATTTCCTCTGGTCCTTTGTCCTTTGGAGGCATTTTGGCTATGGATAAGAGCAGGAGTGAAAAATGGATTGGGAGGAGACAATTCACAGACAGAAGTCAGACTTCAGAGACAAGAGCAGAAGGAATAATCTGGAAATGATCAGACAGAGAGTGTCGCTGGTGATTTTACAATGTGAGGATTTGACGAGCAACTTATAATCAAATCATTTAACAGTAATAAAACAAGAATTCAGTAACATGTTCACAAATGGGAAGGAAGTTTATATAGCAATTTTTGTTTTCCGTTGGTGGCGCGGGTCCGTTGAATTAACGTCTAATCCAATTGAATGCTTAATGGGATAATTCTAGAGGGAATGAATGTGATTTGATGAATTTTAACGAACAAATGAGGTGGCAGAGACTGAATGGCCGAAACACAACAGATAGGTAAGTGGTATCGGGAGCAATAGAATCAAATTTTCAAAGGGGGGTTGTGCGGTTTGTGGTTTCACTCAAGGGGTGTCTAAAACGTTGAGGAGCTAACACGTAGAGGTGGGCGTGGTTTGGTATACCACCCATTTCAGAGCCCCCATGGATGGTAAAGCTCAGATGGTGGGGGGGTCTGAAATCGCATGCAGGTCATTGAATGTAGGAAGATGGGGTGGAGATGAAGTGTAACATGGTAGGGAATTAATCATGATGTGACTGGATTGTTTGGTGGGGTCGGGAAGATTAATAACCACATATATAGATTATTTATAATGTATGAAGGCGTGTAATGACTTAGGGATATGAAAGTGAAGGGAAGAATGAACGGAGGGGTAATATGGGATTTAATACTTAGGATATGGGATAGTATTAACACCCAAAATTAATATATAAACCTTAGAGTAAACCTTTACTCTTCTGTCTTTTTCTTCTGCACATGAAAATATCATTTGATAATTGACTTGTGGCACATTTAGACTAGTAGCCTGTGCATTTATGAAAGCATAAAATGAAGCCTTTCTTTTCTTTTTGCTTCCCTAGCATTTTATTTTCCTTTGCCTTCTTTATTTGGGGTAGTTATGACCTAACATTTTATTGATATGGATGCCTATAAAACATCAAAATTTTCCTAACATTTTAAATTTTCTTTCTTTTTGCATTCATATCCTAACTTAACATTTTAAAATTATTTTGACTAATATACTAACTTATCAAAACTAAATAATGTTACAACACCTTCCTTGAAGAAGCAAGCTCTAAAACCCTAATTTCAGGACCAGTGCAACCCTGACACTAGAAACTCGTGTTGATCGCTAGTTTCACTATACTAGCGTCACGATGCTAGTGCACATTTTTCTTGGATACCCATGCTAATCCCTAGGAGGTAAGTTTTCTCAAAGAGGACAAGAAGCTTCGTGATCTAGAGGCTTCCAGACCGATGAGCTGGAGGTTGTTCGGTGTCGATGTGGTCAAATTCTCCCAATATTACCTTTTGATCTTATCCCTATGAGCTACCTCCTTGACATGAGGGCCTTCTACTATCTTTGGAGAGATCCTAACTCCCTTTCCCTGCATATATATTCATCCTCTCCCATTCCCAAATGGTTGGTCTTTGTCTATTTGCACCCTTATGTTGAGATAGTGCCTACATGGTACTCATTTTTCTTGGAGAGAGAGTGCTTGGAGAGCTTGAGCTTGGACTTGGACATTCACTCAAGGAGATATTATTGACATCAAGGCTTAGTTGTATGCTTCCTCCTTTATTTTATTAATATATACAACTGTTGGTTCACTTTCCATAAATTTTTGTGTTAATGCATCATTTATCTTAATGCTCCTTGATATGTTAAGTGGATTACTTTCGATTATGCTATTTGTACTTGTATGCTTTGTTGTGTCTTTGATCCCTTGTGCAGGTATCCAAACATTGTGAGTAGTAGAGTTGAGCTTGAAGTGCAAGTGATTCGAGGTATTCAACAAAGGAGTACGTTATAGCATCATAATGAGGTAGGCCATCTTCCTCTTCTCTCATTTCAATTGTAATTTAGGAAAGTGTCCTTGTAGATTGTCACGTAGGTTGCTAGTCCCACTCATTGGGCTAGAGGGATCGTCTCTGTCCACAGAGAGGATTTTCCTAGACAACAAAATGGCGACTCCACTAAATCTGGCCTCTACTTTGTTGTCTTGAAAAATCCTCTCTATGGATAGAGACGATCCATCTAGCCCAATGAGTGGGACTAGAAACCTACGTGGCAATATACAAGGACACTTTCCTAAATTAAAATATAAATGAGAGAAGAGGAAGATGGTATACCTCGTGATGATGCTATAATGTACTCCTTTGTTGAAGACCTCGAATCACCTGCACATCAAGCTCAATTATATTGCTCACAGCATTTGGATACCTATTATAGACATATTTGGGCATTGCAACCCCAATCACATATTTCCATAAACCAAGGGCTTATAAACCCCTAAAATTGTTGTTTCATACCCTAAAGGAACAAGGTCAGCCGATTACATCATCTCCCAGAAGTTCTCCATGAAAAACTACTCAGAACTGCTCAAAACTGGACCATACAGACTGCTCCATGCATAGGGTGCGATGCATCTCACCTATTACTCATGGGGGGTGTGATGCATACTGGAAAGCCCTTCTGTAGGGTGCGATGAGTGAGAGCAAACAAATGGCAGAAGCAGTTTTCTAGGTGGAAACCCAGAGAATATTCTAGAAACTTCTCATATGACAATTGCCTCTCTGAATTCGCCCAGGGATGAGTAGGAGATTTAAAATATCCAAGTGGAACCAAGAACTATCAGTGAAATGACACTAATAAAAATCCCAGAAGCTGACTCACTCTCCTGTAAGCATCTATATATGGATCCCTCATCCAAGAGATCCAAAGGCTGGAATTTTGTAAATTGCAAGGAAGTGCTGTTGGTTTCTCTATGAAGACATTGTTGGGTGATCTTGCTTTGTATGAGGTGAAGAGGGCTTTCATGCTGGGAGGATGATGTTGGATCAGACAGCTTGGTTGTAATCCTCTCTTCTACTACATCTATCAATAAAGCTATTTGATTTTTCCTCAATATGCTTGTATATTTCTGAATCTTGTATTTGTATATGCATTTATATGGTTAATGTACATCTGATCCTACATTGCTTATGGTTATAGATCTCTATGCTTTGATGGTATTTTGTTGCTTTGACTCTACCGGTGTTCTTTGAAGCGAGACAAGTGAGAAAGGAGTGGCGAAAGCTCTATCAAGGGAGAGAGGAAACGAGCAAGGAGACTAGCTAAAGACTGAGGCTGGTACTCTCTGCTTCTCTCTCTTCTATCTCTCATAAAGGAAAGCACAAATAACTTTAATCTATTTGTTTCTAAGATAGCTACCTGTCTTAGTGGGACTAGTAGCTCTGAATGGACACTATTTTTCCTGATAACAAAATGGTGACTCCATTGGGGAGCGAATAGTTTGTTTTTTTTGTTACTGTTGTTTGCTTTATAAACCACAGACGGAGCCTGAAGTTAAGCCAGCTAGCCTTCGAACTGCTTTTGCTATGCAACTGCAAAGTAGATCAACTCTGCTTTAGTCAATATCCGGGTTGGTTTATGAACTGAACATCTAGCTTGCAAACATCCTAAGTGCCCTGGTGGTAGCTCAAATAACCTCATTAGATCAGCCCCTATACTTTGTGTTTACTAACAATCATTAGCTCAACCTAAATCCCTGAACTTAGTTGCAAACTGTGAGTAAAAACCAAGCTCAGTCTCGTCCCTGGTCCATCGCACTATCTCTTCTAGGAAATTTGGATGCATTGCACCTCTCGTGTGTTGCAGGTGAGATGCATCCCTGTTTCCTGTGTTACAGGTGTGATGATTGAATGAGACTATTTCTACCTCCAGATTTTGGTTTTTTCTTCATTGTCTTCAACTTTATTTAGTAGTTTTGTTGTCTATGATCAGTATATCTATGTTGAAACCATCTTCCTTTGCATTATTTAGCCTCCATCAGAAGGAGTTGTGTATGTTTTTTATGTATTTTTCATCATTTACAGTTCTCCTTTGCAAATATTAGCTTAATCGAACTGTCGTCTTTTGATTTGAAAGTGTCGCAAGTGTCGTTTTCAGTCAAGAAAAAGAGTGTCACAAAGCATTCCTCTTTTAGATAGTCGATTACTATTTTTCCATTGTATTTGATTTGAATCACTAGTATTTCAAGTGTTGAAAGCAGTTTTAAATTCAAAATCGCAAAGTGTCGTCTTGGTTTTACTTTTGTTTTTTGAAGAGAAAATTGCTAGTACTGTAGCTTTGAAAGAAGATAGTTCAGATCTATACTTAGTTTTCCTTTGTCATTCTCACATTAAGGAAACTAAAAAACAATACATGCATGTGCATTTGCATTAAGACTGCATGTTGAAGTTGATTTAGGAAAATAGTATCTAGTGTGTGCTCTCTGCTCTATGTTGAAATAATTTCATCTCTCTTTCCTTAGTAGCTAGGATTTTCATTGCAAAAAGAAAGTAAACGACTGTTTATCATCTTAGATTGCATATTTAGGAATTGTATATCTACATCACGTGGTGAACCTTAAAGGAAAACTTCTTAAGAAAGATCAACTATAAAATAAACTTCAATGAACATAAAAATGCTTTGGAACCTAACGCACAACATTTAGAAGTCTAGGCTAGAGACGTATTCCGGCGTCATAAAGCCTAGTAACTATCGCTTTCATCGTAGGTTGGGTGATTCCTCCTCTTTGAGACGAAAAGTGCTAGTACAGAATTGTGCTCCCATGTACTATTGAGTATATATTGGGAGACCACAATAGGCTACATCCTTTATCCTTAGGAAGCCATGTTTGTCACCCTATCGATCACAATGCATTGAACACAACATTTGGGAAGATTGACTACCGTACCGTAAAAAGTATTCTGCAGTTTTGCGATTGGTGTGGTAATCCCTCTATCCAGATTTCCAGAGTAGTCACTTTCATTACTTTTCAGACTCCTTAAAAGAAAAGGTCCATCTGAGTACTTGTCACTTCAGGCTCATTAAAAATCGAAGGCGACTAGAGTCATCGTTAGCTTTTTCTCGACTCTTAAAAATTGAAAAAGCAAGTTGTGTCAAAGTGTCATAAAATTATTTTAATCGAAATAATGTCATTGTTCCCTCATTGGTCTTAGGTTGATAAAATGGAGTCTACCAATCAAGGATTTCCCCTTGGGGGGAATCCTAGTCCCTTCTCCTCTTGGGGGGACGTCAGTGCTCCACACATGGCTACATTGTCCCTTCCAGGACTCACAATTGGCCTTCCAGTATGGCTTTTCTCGACCTCTGTCGTTCAAAACACCACAATTCCTCAACAATACAATCAACAATCAAATGAAGTTGCTCCCCAACCTTCTACTTCGTTTGTTTCTCCCTCTCCTTCTTCCTCTTCGCTTTGTGAAGCTAGTCACACTAAAAACCAAGTAACTGAGAAGAAGAAGAAAGGGAAGGAGAAGAAGAAGAAGAATCCAATAGAAAAAGGGGGCAACCGTACATCATTTGGAAAAAATCCACACACTGCACCTTCCAAACCTAAATCTCCATGTATCATTTGCAAGGGAGACCACTATCATCGAGATTGTCCCTACATCCCACGAATCTTGAGGGACTGGTCTCCTCTCTTGCACAGTCCGGTGTCTTCAACCACTGATGATCATGTTGAGAGCACACCGTCAACTAGTGAAAACGAAGTCAATGGAAAAAAAGGAAGATCCAAATTTCCTTTTAGACTGTGTGAAGGAGATTATGCTCTCCACCATTGTCCCTTCCTAGACAAAGCTAAGAGAGTCTTGGATAACCGTCTTGTGTCACCGCAGTGGCTTCCTCCTGGATACAAGAAACTCTTGCCGAGTCCATCACTAGTTGAAAATTCGACTGACACATCGTTGCTATCTGTCGAAGCACCTATCATTGAAGATAGACCCTCTGAGTCCACACCGGACCAAAGTCAACAGGTCGAGATGGAAGTTGACCCAATCTTGTCTTCAGAGGGTCCACCTTCAGATGATACTGTCACCAAAGAGAATGAGAATGACACCGTTCAAATTCTCTTCATAAACACAAACTCCAATGAACATGGGGGCAATCTACCCATCCCTTTACCGCAAGAAGGAAGTTCGTTAGAGGTTTATCCAGCCGTTTATTTGGTCCCACCTCCAAGTAATCTAGTCCTTTCCTTCGATTGGAATCTACTAGGCAAACCCTGCCTACCATCTAATGTACCATTCCGAATCATAGTACAAGCTTATAGAATGATCATGGTTGGTACTATTATAGATGAAGGGTCTTTTGTGAGTATCCTTTCCTCAACTGCTTGGAAAGCGCTTGGTTTGCCATCTCTTCTGCCTAAGATTCGAAATCTGACAGGCTTCAACAAAGGAACTAGTCGACTGTTAGGGATCCTTCCAAATTTGCCTATAACTTTGAGAAGGAAAACCATTCATCTAAACGTGATGATAGTCCAAGGACCTCTAGATTATAATCTACTCCTTGGGCGCGACTACATTTATAACATGGGAGCTATCGTTTCCTTGCTCTTCCGAGTGATGTGTTTTCCACATGAAGGCAAAGTGGTCCACCTAGTTGATTAGCTTTCATTCCCTGGTTCAAACACAGCTATTATTCAAATGCCATCCCTAACTGGTCTTTTTACACAAGGAATGTCTAATCAATCTCCAGTCCATCCACCTGATGATCACGAGTGATTCGGTGATTGTGACTAAAACCCAGGAGGCATGCGCCCTGGTCTGCTTCGGCAGGAAAACCCCAGATATAAGGTAGGTTTCCGTGTAGGAATATGACTAGTCTGATACCCCTGTCCATTTAGGAAAATGGATTTGGACTGGAAAAGGATTCCCCCATCAAAGGTTATGTGATTGGGACTGACAACAGTCACCTTTGTCCATTTCGATGGACATTGCCAAGGAAGCGTTTTGTCTACGACACGGATGGAACAATCTTGCTAATGCAAGAACTTCCATATGGTGACCTGGAAACTCTACTTTATACCTGGGGGCATGCAAACCTTTTGGCATGCAAGTGAAAAGCGACCATTTATTTTCTTAGTTTGTAGACTCTTAACCCTTTAAACTCGTAGGTTGGTCATTCCTAGCTTGCATAACGAAAGGCTCAGGAGCAAAGTTGCGCATGGGGCAAGCTCCGTAAAAAATGAACCTACTGATGAGACATCCTTATTATACGACTGGCACGAGTACTTTTATGCGAAGTTCAAGCTCGTTAAAAAATAAACCTAGCAATGAGCAAATGTTCCCCCAGAGTTTAAGCTCATTAAAAAATGAACCCCACCTTCAGTAAATAATCTTTGCGATCACATAATTATTAGCTTTTGAACCTTGGTCGAGTTCTTACCATCACCTCCACTCTTTTTTAGCCAATCATAAGCCTCCATTTGATTGTTTACCCCTTTTGAGGAACAACTACGACGAGTGATTCTATTAGCCACCTTCTTTACACTGTCGTGATTGAAAAGTTCCAAACCTTACCTGGGACCAATTGCTATCCAAAAACATCACTCGTTCCTCAAAAAACGAGTCTCCTTTAAGCTCTTTTCATCTGACTCGTAAAATATGAAAATATTGCCGAGAAATTAGCCTCTCTAGCTCGTTAAAGCGATCAGAAGTGCCATCCCTCCTCTAGATTTTAATCTTTTTGGACCTGAGGGATTATTACACAAAAAGATCGAGCACTTGTCTTGTTCGTCTTGTTAAAACTATCGAAAAAGTCATCCCTTTCATATTATTTTATACTTTTTCGGACTTAAGGGATCACATTACGAAAAAGGACCACTGGAGTTGCCTTTCCGTCCCTTTTAGACTCTCTAAAATTGAAAAGGACCGAGTTATCTTTGTCGTTAAACTTGTTAAAACAATAGCAACAAACTTGTCCATGCAGACAAGAGCGAGTTTCACTGTCACTAGGCTTGTTAAAACATAGCGACAGGTTTGCCCGAAGGGAAAATTATAGAACAAGCATATGTTATCCTCCTCAAGCTTGAAAAAAATAAAGAGGTACTAGTCAACAATGACTAGGGAAAAAGGGAAGAAAACTTGAATAGCTTCATTGGTAGCATGTCGCTCTTGAACATGACACTTTCGCTCCGTCACCATGATTGAGTTGGGTTGGGTTATTCCGTTCACCGGTCATATCACCATTGGTCCGTCGTACCATCCACCTTGGGGTTAATGCTACCAATCCATTTCAGGGTCACCGGTATGTGCAAGAGAAGTCGCTCAAAGAATTCACCAACCTAGCTAATGTCTCATCTATTGCAATACCTTCACTCTCCATTTTTCATGACCGCCACCCTGAACCTTGTATCATCAGATTGTTTTCACCTCCACAAAATCATTTGCTCCGTTTCGTGTCGTAGATGTGGGATTCATTAAGGCCCTCCTACGACGGGTCACTTCTTGTTGACATTAGCTCATTATCTAAGAGGTTGACTTAGGGACAACCCTTTCAGTACTTTGAAGCTTGCATGCCTCAATGGCAAGTTTCTCACTTCCGACGACAGGTTTACATCAATGGCCTTCAACCGAAAGATTTTACATGTTGTTCAACATCAACTCACATATTCACACCACGTGAATTGTACTGCAGTACCTTGAGGGTCATCACCATTATCGGTGATTCCTCTCGTGCCTGTTAACAGCTTACATCATTGGCTGGTAATCAGGTGATGTCTTTCCATGTTTGACATTAGAACATATTTTCACATGGATCGACTTGTACTTTGGGCGAAGATTGAATGAGTTTGAAGACCCCAGATCTAGTTTTATCCATCCGGGCTGCAATATATTTAGGAAAATAAATACATCAAATGTACATCACAGCTGCACAAATAGTCATCCAAACTAAAGGATGATGGCTCTACCAGAATCATCAGTCTGCCACACAAACGATTGTGTCTCTTATGTACATGAACATGAATTTATAGATCTGAGCATTTGAATGCTCGCCTCAACTAGATCATGAAAATATTGTGAAGATAACGTATTGTATTGTATCTTATTACAGGTCACCTTCTAGTTCGAAAAACCTCGGATCCTCATTATAAAGCGTTTCACCTAACATCAAAAGATTTACGACCTCATGCTTTAGGGGGAAATTGTTATAGACATATTTGGGCACTGCAACCCCAATCACATATGTCCATAAACCAAGGGCTTCTAAACCCCTAAAAGTGTTTCTTCATACCCTAAAGGAACAAGGTCAGTTGATTACATCATCTCCCAGAAGTTCTCCATGAAAAACTACTTAGAACTGGTCAAAACTAGACCATACATACTACTCCATGCATAGAGTGAGATGCATCTCACCTATTACACATGGGGGGTGCGATGCATACTGGAAAGCCCTTCTATAGGGTGCGATGAGCGAGAGCAGACAAATGGCAGAAGTAGTTTACTAGGTGGAAACCAGAGAATCTTCTAGAAAATGCTCATATGACACTTGCCTCTCTGAATTCGCCCAGGGATGAGTAAGAAATCTAAAATCTCCAAGTGGAACCAAGAACTATCAGTGAAATGACACTAATCAAAATCCCAGAAGCTGACTCACTCTCTTGTAAACATCTATATATGGATCCCTCATCCAAGAGATCCAAAGGCTGGAATTTTGTAATTTGCAAGGAAGTGTTGTTGTTTTCTCTTTGAAGACATTGTTGGGTGATCTTGCTTTGTATGAGGTGAAGAGGGCTTTCATGCTGGGAGGATGATGCTGGATCAGACAGCTTGGTTGTAATCCTCTCTTCTACTACTTCTATCAATAAAGCTATTTGAGTTTTCCTCCATATGCTTGTATATCTCTAAATCTTGTATTTGTATATAAATTTATATGGTTAATGTACATCTGATCCTACATTGTTTATGGTTATAGATCTCTATGCTTTGATGGTATTTTTTTGCTTTAACTCTACAGGTGTTCTTTGAAGCGGGACAAGTGAGAAAGGAGTGGCGAAAGCTCTATCAAGGGAGAGAGGAAACGAGCGAGGAGACTAGCGAAAGACTGAGGTTGGTACTCTCTGCTTCTCTTTCATCTATCTCTCATAAAGTAAAACACAAGTAACTTTAATCTGTTTGTTTCTAAGATAGCTACCCGTCTTAGTGGGACTAGCAGCTCTAAATGGACACTAGTTTTCCCGATAACAATACCTGCACAAGAGATCAAAAGAACTGTTAGTGTTAGTCATTTCTGCCTATCACCAATGGTCAAATATGATTTTACCAAGTTTGTTAGGGGTCTCAAGGTCAAATTTTATCATGTCACTAGGTTTTCAGAATAAAATTTGGTCATTGGTTAGTTTATCTAGGTTTATGTATATTCTCTCATAAATCTCACATGTCAGCCGCTTACATCACTCAGATGAGTGTCTAATCATAAATAGAATGTCATCATCATGTCAGTCATCACCATTAGAATTTTACTCAGTCTAATGTCTTCATTACGTCATTAGGGTTTCAAGGTCTATTTTCATTTCATGCATAAAAATCTAGCATAAGATGAGTTGTGATAAGAAACTATTTTCAATAAATCATGAGTACTTCATGGCCACAACCTCAAGGCTCTAGAAGAAAGAAGGTACACTATTCAAAAAGGCAAAAAGAAGTTCATATTACAAATCTCCAAAATGGTCAAGTTCAAAAAGAGTGAAAGTCATGTTTTGAAAAAGGTATGTGGGTTCCATTTTCACTCAAAAGAGGATCATACTATGCCTATAAAAGCCCAAAAGTCCCAATCATATCTCATTTGCATCACTACTTCCTTTGCTTATCGACCTCTCCCCTCTTTTAGTAAAAAACACAGGTTTTCTAGCTCCAACTGGCAAACATTCCTAGGTCTTGTGCTTTTGCAAACTGCGTTGTGCTTCTGTGAATTGTGCTGCACTTCTGGGAGAGGCACTATGCTTCTGTCAATGACGCTACACTTAGGGAAAAGTATCCCAAAACTTGCCAAAAATCGCCCAAATTCATAATTCAAGCTTGCATTCCAATTTTTTATTCCTCTAAGCTATTTTGCAAGTAAGTATAATCATCTCACTCCCTTTTTCCTTTTGTCAAATCAAATGAATGATGGTTAGTTTAATCATCTAGGGTTTGGGTAAATTTCATGTTTTTAAACTTACTAATGGTGAGTTTAGTCTGCTGGAAACATTCAAAACCCTAGATATTTCTGTCCCTACTTCTGTTTGCATACAAGTTACCATTCCATTCACCAAACAAAACATTTCATTTTAGTTCACCTCATCTTCCTACAAACCCTAGCTCTACCTATCAAATTGAACAATTTTCCTATCTAGGATTGTTTTTTAAATTTCTTGCTTCTTTTCCCTCGTTCATTTCCCTCTATTTCAACTTCCTAATATTACTAAAACCCCTATCCATCTCCGAAAATCTCCCTTTCACCATTTCTCTTCCCTAACTCCCTCATTTCACCATTTCATTCATTCCTCATTGTTTTTTCCATTTTCCTATTATCTAAGGTTTTCATAATGGAGGGAGACTCTTCACCATTAGAAAAGAGAAAACATCATAAAGGAGGGAGGATTATGAGATATGAGCCTACAAACTGCAATGAAATCAACTCTTCACCATTCATTAAACAATGCTTTGAAGATGTCAGTTGCCTAGGGTTTTGTCAAAGAGTGGGTGAAGTAGGTTTTCATGAGCAGCTCACTGATTGGATTGCCACCAATTTGAAGGGAGAAAAAGCCATCATAGTAGGGATTGAATTTACATTCTCAGTAGCTTCCATCTCTCTTGCCACAGGGATACCTAATCATGGGGAGTATTGGTTCAAAGGCATGAGCCTAGATCTTGAGCAATACAAACCTTTCTTAAAATCACCTTATAGAGAGGCTCATACACACATCATTCCATTAAGATATCTGTTGGAAAAGTATGTGCCACTAATGAAGGTTGTAATGAATTTTTTCACTTGTGAGGGGAGATTTTCTAGATTGTATGGGTACCACATTAGACTGCTGATGCATTTCCTGGCTTTGAAACCTCTCAACATGTGAAATTACTTGTGTATAAGTCTTATCAAAATGTATGAAAAAGTGTAAATGAAAAGTCAACAACGCTATCCAAGTATTTTTCATCACTGTTTGATAAAAGTTGTAGTCCTCCATTAGTTGGCAGAAAAGAACATGGCATGGGATACCTTCATAGAAAAATCTTTGCAGTGGCATGAAACTACTTCATGAAGACACATTAGCACAACATATGGAGGTAGGGCCATCAAGAAAATCAGAGGAAGTTCCCAAGGCACCTAGCCCTGAGGTGACTAAAATGTATCAGAGAGGAAAAAGGCTTGTGTTTACTTCTCAAGAAGAGAAAAGGGCCAAGCCTTCTACATCAGCACAACAGGGATCACATGTACATGATGAGGAGCTACTTGAGCATGATTTTGAACTAGTTGACTTGGAGATTGCAGATGAAACTTCAAACACACAACAAGTTATCAAGGAGAAGGATTCCCAAATCAGAGAGCTCGTGGACAATTTGGCAAGGGCTAGATTCATCATTTCCTTCCTTGAGCAAGAAAACGGTCAGCTTAAGGCCAGATAACTAATCATGGAGAAAGAGAAATCCAAGATGTTGCAGCAAGAAGACAAAGGCAAAGCAATGTAAGAGCATTATGAACATGATGAATAGGAAAAGCAGATTGGAAAGAAGAAACCAAGAACAAAGGGTCTCAAAAGGGCATTGAAGAAAGAAAAAGAACAAAACCTATTGGATGAAGACTTGGACATTGAAGACAAAATTGCATTGGAGATTATTGAATACAGAGAGTAATTGTTAGGTAAGGTCAATGGCCATCTAGAGAAGCTTCTAGACAAGGCTAACAAGGACAACCAGCTATTGAGGCACATGGCCCACCACTACCAAACCAGAAACATGATTTGCAACATCAAGCTCAAGCAAATGAAAAACAAGCTAAGGGAAACCATAAAAGACAAAAATGAGAGAGATAAATTGGAGATGCTTGCCAAAGCATCCATGAGATCATAACATACCTCATTTTTTACTTCTGGACCAATTTTGGGATTTTTCTAAGCATTTTTGGTTTTTGGTGAATTTTGGTGCAAAACTCAAAGATCGCACTTTTCCTCAAGGCTCCAAATGAAAATTGGCTCTCCAAATGAAAATTGGCTTACATTTTTGGAAATCTGGTGGCCTCCTCTCAAAACCCATTTCGTTAGATTTCTCAGAAAAGTCTCATATTTTGAGAAAAATGAGAAAAAGGGGTCAAAAATCAACATTCATACCCTCTTTTCGACGGGCGCTGTGCTTTTGGAGACACCATGGGAGAATCAATTTGTTAATTCCTTCCCATAGGCCATTTAAAAAAATTAAAGATTTTCTAGAAACCAGACAAGATAGGTTAGTTGACTGTTCTCTCAGATTTAAAATTTGACTTCATAAAGGGACCTAAAAGTGGCCTCAAAATTGGAGTTGCGCTTCTGTAATTTTCTGAGTTTTTATTTAAATATTTCACTTTGTAATCTCTCAGGTTTTTAGTTTGACTTGGTAAAAGTTAAGTTCATGATGTAACTTCAGTAGTTAAAAGTCTAGATTATGTAATCAAGAATAAATAGGCATGATAGGTTGCTTTTATTGTTAATTAGGCCTCATAAAGGAAGTAAAACTCAAATCAAAGTCTAAGAGAAGAGTTTGTTTTTTGCCTTCTCACTCTCACTTGTTGGTTGAGAGATTCTTGGAAACTGTTCCACCACTTAGGAATTATACCCTTGAAGGTGGGGAAGCTATTTGTTTGAGTCTATATGTATCATTTCTCATTCAGAGAGAAGGGTTGGACTTCAGAGGAGAGGACTTGTATCTTATGATTTCACACAGTTAATCAAAGGAGTAGTTGCAGCTATTTTCCAGGAATACATTTGCAGTGAGTTTATGATATTGTTTTATTTCTATATTAGTTTCTTATGAATGAATCCATCTCTATTAACATGTTTTTCTTTCCTCAATGATTTTACTTACAGTTATATAGGCATAATTCTTTATATTCAAAGATCTGTTTATGTGGAAAATCATGTCTGTGTATTTCTTCTTCTAGATTAATGAATTCATGGTAACATGCTCATTATGACCTTCTAATATTTTCAGACGCTACACTACATTGACCAAACTCTCATATTCATCACAAGGCACTGCTATCTTGCTCCTCGTTATGCCTGCTACTGCAAACTTTTGAGACCTTGAGCTAATTTCTCTTTCTCATCCCTGGTCCAACAACCTAAAAACCCTAAATTTTTAAAAACTCAAATAAAACTATTATATCTAGCCTAAAATCCATTTCTCTTCCAGTCATTGACTGTTAAATCCTCAGAGAGATCCCTCTCTGGATTAGTAGGGGTAGCTGCTGAACTACAAATGGTTTGAAGTTAACTCTTTCAATATCCTCCTTGGCCTGGGACATTGTAGAGCATAACAAGCACAACAAGGCATACAAGTAAAAATAGCATAATCGAAAGTAATCCACTTAACCAATCAAGGAGCATTAAGATAAATGATGCATTAACACAAACATTTATGGAAAGTGAACTAACATTTGTATATATTAATATAATAAAGGAGGAAGCATACAACCAAGCCTTGATGTCAATAATCTCTCCTTGAGTGAATGTCCAAGTCCAAGCTCAATCTCTCCAATCACTCATTCTCCAAGCCAAATGAGTAGCATGTACGCACTATCTCAGCATAAGGGTGAAAATAGCCAAGACCAACCATTTGAGAATGGGATATGATGAATATATAGGCAGGGAAATGGAGTTAGGATCTCTCCAAATAGATGAGAAGTCCCTCATCTCAAGGAGGTATCTCATAGGGATAAGATCAAAGGGAAATATCGGGAGAATTCAACCACATCCACACCGAACAACCTCCAGCTGGTTGTTCTGGAAGCCTCTAGATCACAAAACTTTTTGTCCTCTTTTGGAAAAATTGATGTTTAGTGATCAGCACGGGTATCCAAGGAAAAAACACACTGGCAATGTGAGGCTAGTATAGTGTAACTAGTGATCAACACTAGTTTCCAGTGTGATGGTCCTTAAATTAGGGTTTTAGAGCTTGCTTCTTCAGGGAAGGCTCAAGGCATGTTTCCATTAGTGTTTAAGGGAGGATTTGAGTTGTATATTAGGATGGGTACACTACATGATTTCCAAGTTTTGGGCACTTCGGGGTATGACACAGGGAAGTGCAGGAGGTGTAACAAAACACAATGTAACACCTGGGTGCTAGCTCAACTGGCGAAGTGTAGTGGCCGCCCATCTTGCACTAGTGTGGCCCAATATCGTCTTTCAAATCAACATTTGGGACCCTGACACAACACTGAGAGGCAAGCTTCTTCATTGTGGCGAACCTAGTCGGGAATTCATGAGCATTATAGTCAATATTGAATGTAGGTTTTAGGCTAGCCTTTACCTTTGTTTAATGAAGGTAACCCCTTTGTCTTGTTTTTTGATCCCCAATTGGTTTCTAATTTGTGAAGTGGTTGAATTCTGGTATAATTTCAGTTTGAGAGACGCGGTGTGGAATTGGGCCCTAAAGGGTGGCCTCATTAATTTTCTCAAAGGGGATTTCATGTGTCTAGGTAAGGACGTCTCAAATTCTCATGCCCTGGATGGTGTCCTAGTTTCTGGTTTGGTTCTATGTCTGCTCAGGTATTTTCATCTTCTCTATCTTGGTATAGCTCTCGTGACCACATTTTTCATCATTCTGGGTCTTTGTCTACTTCATTTTCTCTCTGACTCCCTGTTCTCTTTGTATTGCCATTGGCTCAAGGTTAGTCCTTTGTGGGTGGGCTCTTAGGCTAGGTGGGTGAAAGAAGCGAGAATATGGTAGGTCATCATTTTATTTGTGGAGGGTGTTTCTATCAGTGGGTTAGTTTGTCATGCGTCCATCACTTCTCTGTCTAGGGTTTATTCCTCTTGGGGGTTTAATGCTCTATGGTGAGGTAGGAATCCTGGTGCCTCGGGTTGGTGGTGAGTCCTAGTATTGCACCAAGAGTGCTGCAACTCCCAAGGGCTCATCAACTCTATTTATCAACTAGGTGTTCGTACAAACTTCGAGGTGGCAGTGCTATATACACACTAGATGGGATTCTACTCATGCCACCCTCAATTAGGACATGTTATCAATAATGCTCCAAGACCATTCTTTCTATTGAATTAGAAGGAAATTAACTACTGAAGGTGCAATGCAGAAGCTAGCTCTAATGACAAAAAGGTAAATCATTTTTGAACCTCAACTTGTAGATGTTATCAACTTGTAAATTCTATCGAATCAATTCATCAAAAAATATAAGATCTATGCTATCTACAGAAAGAGAACTACACTATTTTGCAATCAACCATCTAGATATCAAATCCAATTGTAAATACAAAATTATCCTGCCAAATCATAACTCAATATTTCATGCATCATCTATCTAATTCACACCTGCATATAAATCAATGTTGTACTTGTGCTAAATCTGTGAAAAAGAAACTAGTGTTATTATATCTTACAATGAAGAAAAAAGAATGGTTGGAATGGCCTAGGTGTTGCCCTTGATCATGAGGTCCAATTTTGGAGTCGACTTACTCTTAAACTAAGTCAAACGTACATCATAGGTCAAAATAGGGGGTAAAACAGGTTGCTACAAGAAGCTATTACAGGATCCCTGTATTGCTACGGGAAGGCTACCTAGAGGGTTTGGAAGGTAGAAATGATGAGATCAAGGGATGAAAAGATGGATGGAGGTTGTGGTAGATGGATTAAATGTGGCCAACACCCCTAGCCAATTTCAACACCTCAAGAAGGCCTAGTTGGACTAAGAGGGTTACTCACGGTGACCTAAGGGAATGAGCTCAAGAACATAATTTTGGGATTCATCAAAGAGGGTGAAGAAGTCCTAGATGGATATGGCGAAAGGCCCCTTGCATGCAAATCCAAACAACCCTGCAACATCACATGCACATACTCTTTTATCATTTACAAAGTAAAATTGCTAATGGTGGAAAAAATGTGTTGAATTTAAACACTATCTAATTTATGCTAAAGACACTGATCTAGTCAATGAATCAACTTCTAAGCTACAACAAACATATGAAAAACAAGATGACTAATATAGACCTTCTTCCAAGAAATCATAAACATAGCATTTTTGGGTTGTGATTGTAGATTCTTCCATTCATGCTCCCATGAGAGAGATGAGATAGAGGTAGCAACCATAAGATTTTTGAGGGATTATATTATAATAAAATGCAGAGAACTAATAAACATTCTAAAATAAAAATAAATACCAATACATAAGAGGGACCTAAGCCACTAGGGTTGGGCCCAAACCCTAGAGCCTCGACCCTCTAGAACTAACTCAGTGATTGATCAACAAGAAAATTATCATTATCATTGCATCAATGTCAAATACATCGCATAACTAGTAAAAAATAACAGTATCAAGTGCTTGAGCTCAATAACCTCTTAGCTGCAAAATTTTTTGAATCCTAATGATATCTTTGGCATGTTTATTGATACAAGAGGGTACCTACCAACAACTCCCTAGAAAATAGGAATGTCTATCTGCCAAAACTTGAGAAAGGTTGAACTAGATCTCATTGAATTGCACTTGTTTGGTTGCCAATGACCTCATCCTTCTTGGCTGCCAATGACCTTGAGCTGATGAGAGAGAAAGTGGTGATTTTGGACGATTGATGGATTTAAGGAGGTGGACAAACTCCTAGAATCTCTGCATGTTGTCTACTCCAAGCTCCTGCATTGAAATCATCTCAAAATTGCTCCATTTCCTACATTTAAACCATAATAGGCCACAGGACATAGAAATACTTCTTGTACCCCTCTCACTAAGTATAATATAACAAAAATTGTAAATAAATGTGAGAAAGAGATAGTTCTAAACCTAGAGGATGGCATTATGACCCTTATGATGTACCTATTGATGAGCCTCATCATCACCCCCAACTAAAATTGTTGCTCATCCTTTGAGAAACTCAGTCATTTATGTCCATGTCCTTCATGGCCTTGGTGGCCTCCCTGACATCCTGTTAGCTACCTATACCAATAGGTTTCATATTTCATGATTGGCAAGGAAAGGTCCAAATATGCTCTGCTTTGATAATGCAAAGATCCCATATTTCCAAGAGAAGACAAGCTGTGCATATAGCTTGATATAGACTCAATTTTGATGGATGGTCCAACTGCCTAATCTGGATCATGCCATGTTTTAAATTTTCAGTTGTAGAATAGAGAAAGAAGTCTGTCAAAACTGTTTAATCTTGGCAGACAAGTAGCTTAGGTAGAGAAGTAAGGCTCCCAACTGCTTAATCTGGGACCTTGGAAGCAATAAGGGTAGCAGTAGATAGAAAATCAAAAGGAAAAAGCCAGAGAAAAGAAAAGGCAAATAAGGGTCTGCAAGTCTAAGCGCACCCTCCAAGAAGAAACAAAAAATGCTAGGCAAATAGATGGGTAGGCAGATGGGGTTGCAGAAGTGTCATTCCTTACAATTGAAGGTGTGCTAACCTATTTCACAAAGCAAAATCAATGGATTGAGAAGTCCTTCTTCTCTATCAGGTTGCAGCAAAGCAAAGAAGCATGTCTAACTTCCCAATTTTCCCCTTTTCCATTCATTACTAACATCCCATCATCAGTTGAGATTCATGGAAGAATTGGTGGTTTTATGGTGGTTCTTAGTCCTTTAAAAGCCACATTTCTTGTCTAAAACTCTTTTCATTTTGATCTACTCCCTAAGCTAAGTTATTTTCAAATAAACTTAGTAATATCACCCCTCATCCACTCTTTCACCCACATTAATTTCTAACTTCTATTATATAATTCCCCTATGTTACCCTTTCCCTACTATTATAACACCATGGTGTATAAACCCCCAAGCATTGTATAAATACCCCTCCCCTTGGCATTATAGCCATATGTCCTCTGTCAGGGATCAAATTGACATCTGGTCAGCTTGAGAAACCTAATCCTTACCCCCCTTCTCCCTTCTGAATCCAGTTGACCCATTAAACCCTTTGTTGGCTAAGAAAACCTTATGAACAACCCCTTTTACCCCTAACCCGCTTTATCCGAAAAAAGCACATAAAAACCCACTTTTTTGAGTTTATCCAAAGTATCGGCGCGGTATTATTTGTATTTTTATTTTTACATTGAAAAACCATATGATCCCGCCGAAACCTAAAGTCCCGCTGGGCGCACCTTTCGAAGGAAAATAATATTTTATTACTTCCCCGCTGCCGTATCGTCCGCACTGATCAGCGACCCATCAACCGTCCGATCGGGCGCCTTTGATCGGACGGCCATTATGCATATCGGGTTGGGCCCGACGTCCGAAGATTAGCGCCCGAGAAACTGTCAGAGGGTGACGTCAGGCCTTTGCCACGCGTTGCCCTCACAATTTCTCGGGTTGCCCTCTGACAAAACCACGGCCGTATCTAAGGCGGTCCGAGAAAAACCATTACCGCTTATCATTTACCACCGGTTCTGTTATGCCTGCGTCATCACCACGTCGGACCCACGTCAGTGCCACCCGCCATCGTGTCATCACTCTGGTCCACCCCTGCGCTGATATGTCTGCCACCTCATTATCCCGTGGACCAATCACAGCTTGCCACCTCACCCGGTGACATCATGTTGACGTCATCCGACCTTGACCCCACCTAATGATGTCATGCTGACGTCATCTCAAAAACGCGCCAATATGCCAAAAGTCCATATTTTAGCCCAAAATGCGTCTTTTTTCTCACTTTTGCCAAAACAACTATTGATTTTCCTGCATGCATTTTACGACCAATTTAGCGCCAACCTGCACAACTCGAGTCTGAAACCGTGGGCGCCTCCGTCGTACCTGCATTTGCAACTGTTATCGACAATTCGCAAGGTATTTCTCAAAATTGTTCCCTGCACCTGGTTTTGTCCATGTTTCTGTAAGGAAATTGTTTAAGAGAGCATAAAACACCAAAATTACCATCAAGCATCCAGTGACCTGCACTCATTTCCGACTAGCGAGGCAATAAACCTTCTGCCAAGCCTGCATTTGACCAAATTAACCTGAATTCACTGGTAGTTCGCGCAGTCGTGAACTAGAAACCTCCATTACATAAATTCACCATAGAAATACTCTAGTCAGTCCTGCTACTGTTTTAATCAATCCTATAAACGGTATTTCAAGTGTTGTTTGCTCAATTCACCCTCTGTTCCAAACAATTCATATTTACATTGTAAAGAAACTCCTCTGCGTTGTTCTTCTCACTCAAAACAGTTTACATACAATTCAGAAGCCTTACTAGCCATGGAAACACCAATAGCCCTGAATATCCAGCCTTTGAATGCCCCTCAAAGGGAGTTAGAATGGAAAGCCCTGGGAGATGTAGATTATCAGATGATAGACTAGTTCCCAATGGGTTCCAAGTTCAATATTCACATGCTAAATGAATTGAAAGACCAACACCTTGGTGGAGCTGATATTTTAGGGATTTGGAACTAAAATTTGCCCATTTACAACCTCCCTCAAGCCAATGCCCTTCCAAACTTGATCCACAAGTGCCAGGAATGCTATGATCCTTGCCAAAGAGCTGTTCTCAGTCCTACAGGCTCAATCTTGTTCCATATCACCCCAGAAGCTATAAATGAGATGCTGCATTTCCATACTGCAAGGCCATTGACTCCTCTCTCCATGCTGGACTTAGTGAAGAAGGGGAGTAATTTTTCAAGTGCCCAGATCATACAAATTAATCAGTTATTCATACAGCCAAGCTCTGAAACCATGAGAACTCCTCCTATTGGATATCACTACCTGAATGACTTGGGCAGAATGCTGGTGGATTTGATCAGCTACATCCTGGGATACAAGGGAATTGAGGATGTTGATGACACAATAATGGCAATGCTGTCCATATTTTCTCCTGGAAAGCCTCCAGCTGTGCACTATGACTATGCCACATATATTGCAGAAAAGATCCATGAACAACTAATGAATTTACAGAGGGAGAGGGTGTTCAGATACACCTCATACATCTACCACCTGTTCTTGTTTTATCAACCAGACAGTTTCTCCATTCCCCTCAAGAAACTTAATGCCCAGGGGAATCCAAGGTCAGTAGTGTTTTGGACTTCAGTTTTCCATAATGTTTCTCAATCACCATACACATACTATGAATTTATAGACCTGTTCATTCACCCAGCTATGACATTGTTGTATGGTGTCCCTCCTCCAAGGTTGACCGATGACATGCAAAGAGTTCTCCATCTCTCCAAATCCTACAGCATTGGTGATTGGTATTTTTACCAACACCACACAGTAATCAGAATATATGGCTGTGAATTGGACCCTTACAGACTGCCAAGGTATGTCCCTATGAGACTTTTTGCCCTAGAATACTTCAGGCAGTTTGGAAATGCAGACTGCTTCCATTTCCAAAGTAGGAATAAGAAGGTGCAGCTGAAGGTAAGGAACCAGCTAGGCCCTTTTCTATACAATAAAAGAGAGGAGGGATGGAAGGAGGCAGATATGATCTTAGAGGGCTTCAAATTGCAAACCAGTTTCAAATGGATACCTTATGACCCTAATCATTTTATCTCACTCAGAAGGATAAAATACAAATTGGGTAACTATGCACATGTTAGGCTGCCTCATGTTGAAAAGTATGCAAATTCTTTGAGCTGGAAAGAGGGCACTCTAGAAGAGCCAATTACTAGAGAGCAGATGCTAGAAAGAGTGGCTAGGAATTTGAAAAAAGAGGCTGACTTGGAAACTTGTGGACAGGTTTCCTTATCATATCAAAGGCAACTTGGAGCATCTGCCTCTTCTTCAACAACACATCAGCAAGCTGCCATGGAAACTCAACAGACATCCAGCAAAGGCAAAGAAAAGCAGGTGGAACAAGAGCAACCACCTCCCATGACTGAAGAGCAAACAGAAAAAGAGGTGGAACAGCAGGAAGTACATCAACAGCAGCAGCAGCTACAACAAGAAGAACAAACACAGGAACAGCCTGTACAGCAAGAGCAGACAGTGGAAGCCCCAAAATCCACTGAGCAACAGCCACAGCAAACTGTGCCTCCAAGGCAAGAAACATCAGCTGAAGCATCAATCCTCCAAACTCCACAAAAGGAGGATACTAGCAGGAAAAGGGAAAGAGAGACTCCCTTGACCACATCAATAAATCATGGTGAGAAAAGACAGAGATTGAATCCTTTCTCTGAGGAGGAAATTCCAATAGGGCAGTCTCTGGGCATGGGCCCACCTAGTAGAGAAGCATCCGCAAGTTCCTTCCAACAGGAACAGGACGGAACAATAGGAGGAGAAGTCAGCTCCTCAAGCCACCAAAGAGAAGCTGAAGGAGGAATCAAACAGCAGTTCATAGACATAAAGAGGAGGAATGAGCCAATAAAGATACAACTATACAATCATTTGTTGAAAATGGCTCCCACTAAACAGCAAAGACTGATGTCTGCGTATGATGTTAGTGAAGGCAAGATGATCATGAGTCATTTTTTGCCAGCTGTAGCACAGCCCCAGTCTCCTGCAGATTATATAAGGACCAATCTTGAAGTCCTTTCCAAGGACATCCACCCTATGGACAAAATTGAATTACACAAACAAACGGGTGAGATGGTGTATGCCTCCTTGGCAGACAAAACATTGGATAATTATAGGCTAGAGAATAGCCTTCATAATACAGCTGCCCAACTTGAGTTGGAAAGGGCATCCTCTCAAGCAAAGGACAACAGAATAAGGTCCTTAGAAGATATAATTATAGAAATTGGGCATGATCCCAAGGATATCAAGGGCATACAAGAGATATTGAAGTTGAGGGATGCAGACATGGCAGCTTTGAGGAGAAAGATCAAAATTCCAGCCACAATTCACCCTCAAACAGATGAAATTGTCCAGCAGAGGCATGATCAAGATGCCACAGCTTTGCTGGTGTCTCTATATAAGCAGCTAATCCAGACTCAAGAAAAGCTGGGAGAATCAGAGGCTGCACAGGCAGCATTACAGGCAGCTTTGAAGCAAAAAGAAGAAGGTCAGACCTCCCAGCCTCCTCCTGAAATAATAAACCTTGAGGAAACTGCTCCAACTACTGTTCCTCCTCCTCAACAAACAGGACAGACAACACCATCCACCTCAGCACCACCAGCAACAACAGAGCAGGCCCCAAGCCTGGACATGCAAAAGCTGAGAAATGAGATCCAGGCCTTGGAAGCACAAATGACAGAATTGAATGAGGCCAGGGAGAAACTAGCCAAAGTCAATGAAAGATATGACAAGTCCAAGCAGACTGTGGCAGAAAAGGGCAGGGAAATAAAAGCCCTCAAAGACAGGATAAAGGAGCTAGAAAAGGAGCTCCAACTGGATAAAGTGGTGGCCGAGATCAAGACTGTGCTATGGGCCAATATTGGCCAGTCTATTATTGACCAATGGCAGTATATTGACAATCCATGAGCAGTTGGAGCTCATTACAAAAGCACAAAAGGAAATTCAGAGATCAAGGGCAGCTCTAGGCAATATGCCTGAAATTGCCACCAGGATGGTCAATGTGCTCAACAATAGAACAAGTTCTCAGTTAGCAACTATGGGAATTCCGAACAGGACTGAGACTATTATGTTGGTAAAAAGGGTCCTTACACTAAGAAACTTAGTGCAGACATTGGAGAGAAGGACCCAAGACATGCAGACCGAGGTGAACAGATTTATGGACAAATTTGTGGTATTACAGAACCGAGGTCTCCCTGGCTTACTGAACAGTGCAGGGAAACTGCTTACCCATGAGCAGTATGCCAAGAGGGTCAATACATTCGCCACAAGTCAGATCACTGAAAAGGCCAGCACCTCAGAGGAAACAGGGCCAGCTACAGGGCAAAGTCTCTACAACAAAGTAGAGAATTTATTCTTTATAATGAATGAAATTAATCACCTGTTTGAAGTGCCTCCTAACTTTTATAAATACACAGAGGTAGATGAGGCTATGGAGGCAATTCTCAGGCATCAACTACCCACATAGGAATGGTGGACAAAGGCAATACAGATGATCTTATAGACCACGAAGCCATTCTTCAAGTTTTTCATCAAAAATACAAGGTGGCATGCACAGGAAAAGCTAGTAAAATCAACATGCATGAAAAGATAAAAGCTGAGCCAACTCAGCAGGACTTTCGGCCAACAAGTCAAGATGGACAGCTACAGGTGACAAGGCCAAAAAGTTACAGCAGAGCAGCCACATCAGCGCATTCTCCAGCATTTAAAGCAGATCATTCCAACCGACTCAGTGGCCTCCAAAGGCCAAAATATCTTCTGACTGATATGAATGGACATTTATGATGTATTGAAGACAGCAATAACTTTTTATCTGTTGTTATGTACAAAGTTGGTGAAATATTTATTTCTCAGATGACTCAACACCATAGATATTTTGTATTACCGTTTGTATATATTTTCCCCTCGCATAAGCTTGCGGAGGTGGTTGTTGATTTCTCTTGAAGAAGTTCCTATGTTGTAATCTTTGCAGAGTTTAATAACAGAAGTAATGGAATTTCTGAAGTTCTAAGTTGTTGAATGTGTTCATGGTGTTTTGTTGAAGTTTGTAGGATCCCTATGCATCTCATATACAATAAGTTTTCTGTAACTCTCTTCATTTTGTGTTTTCAGCCTTTTGCAACCCATAAATGTCTCTAAGTTTCTAAATATTTAGCAGCAAGGAAAAAGAATAGCTTTCAGGATTTATTCATGAAATACCCTGAGCTCAATCTATGTTGTTAATGAATGTTTTCCTCAGTTATAATCCTGATAAGTGTAATTCTTAATTGCTACACTTTCAGAATATATCTTTCACAATGACCCTTGTTTCAAGAATTCAAGTTTGCTCCTGAAACAACATATTTCACTTTCACAGCATTAGCTTAATGGAAAATTCTTAATTGCTTTTCATTGGCTAAACATGCATCATCATACTTAAGCTTTGAATTTTTTTTATTGAGATACCCAATAGGCCCTGCAGTTTGAACATTCCCACTGAGGCATTTCAAACATTTCACAGCTCTAGACTCCATTGCCCAATGAAATACAACTGTCTAAACATTACATCTTAGGTATTGAAAGACATCCTTCAACCAAAATATAAACAAAAAACCTGAGCATAATAGCTAGCCTAAAACACTATCATAAACAGAGACAAATCATAAAGAGAGAGCCCTCTCTGATTACAGCTTGGCTAGAAGCTGAAATCCAAAGATTGGTTAGTGTTTACCCCGGCCATATTCCCTTGGGAGTCATGGGGAACAACCTGGGTGCTAACACATCCCAAGGCTCCCCAGATGGTGTGCATTCTTGAGGATATAAGCCCTCATTATTTTCTATCTCTATCCACTCCTTCATCTCCTCTACTTCATTTCTTCCTTGTCGGCCTACCAGCAAGGTTGGACTGAGCTTGATTCCAATCCAATTGAATTTTAATCTTTGCATGATCCTTTTGTACATGGTTTTCCTCTCCAATGCCTTCCTAAGTCTTTTAGGAGAGTGATACTCCATGATCTTGAGACTATGGGGTAAGGAATTCCATCTCCTCTGGTAGGATTGTTGTATTTCTATCCCTAACAGCCTAAGTGTGTCTTCAAAATGTGAGATGGCTTGTTCCTGGGTGACAAGGTATTTGGATGCTACATCATTGGAGATGATGCTATGATTACTAATGAAAACCATTGGGCTGATTAGCTCTGCCATGATATAAATTGGTTCCTTTTCTTCCTTTTCCATGAATCTCTTTACTTCCTCAACTCTTGCCTCCTCATGAGTCATCCAGGATGCTAGGGCCATCAGTTGTGTATCTCCCAATTTTGCATTGGGATCCCAAATATTCATATGAGTCAAGGTTAGGTTATGAATATAGAACTAAACCAATTTTTCTTTATCTTCTATGCTAACCTGGTTGCAAAATTCAATGAATTGTTTGTAATATTGAAATGGCATAGACCCATGTTGTGCTAAGGTCTTGATTTGGAATTGCATCCACTACTCTTTGAGAAAGAGTGCATAAGACTTGGATGGTTGTTTGCATTGTAATGCCTCCATGGAGAGGCTTGCCATTGTGGCCAGTTGAGTTTCCTTCTCCTATAGCTTCTCCCTCAACCACCTATTTTCTTCCTATAGTTTCTCCCTCATTGTGGACTCTCTCTCTCTTAGCTCACTTAATTCTTTTCCCATTTCAAGGACCTTTTCTTCCATGAGGCTCACATATTCCACCTTTTTAGAATTAGCCATTTGAATTTGTTTGTGGGTTCTTCCTCTTACTGCTTCTAGCTCAAAGAAAAGTGGGATTGCAAATTTTTGGGGAATAACTCTCCCTCCTTCAATGAATTTATAATAGGAGCTTAAACTAGGTTGTGGACTAGGCTCCTGGAGCTCTGCGAATTCCTTCTCAAATGTTTTTGGGGAAGCTGCTACCTCGTGTATTTGTTGTGTCACATTTTCCCCCTCTTGTTGATCATGTTGCCCCTCTTGTAACATCCTCTGTTCCTCCTGTCGCATACTCTATTTTTCCTGTAGCACACTCTACCCTTCTTGTAGCTTCCCTTTTTCTTCTTGTTGGAGGGTGGTAGGTGTCTTAGGTTGTTTGAAGGAGGTTGATCTGGTGGTGGGCCTCCTTACATATGCTATAGGAGTTTTTGTTATGGATTTTGGAGAGGTGAGCTCTTCAATTTTTCTTTCTGTGGGCCACAGCTCCTCTTTCTTACTTGGGGACTCTTCTATTGTAATAGGGGTCTTTGCGAGGGTTTGAGGCCTTCCTTGCTTGATCCTGGTGCTTTTCCTAGTCTTAAAGTATAGGGGGGGTTTCCTTTGTCTCTTCTTTTTAGGTTTGACTTGGGTGTTCAAGGTGGCTAAGGTTGCAACTAACTCTTTTTCCGTGGGTCCTAGAGACAGACTTGCTTGCTTTGGGGATACCTCTACTTCTCTAGGCTCAATAGTTTTCTCAGGACTTGGTTTTTCCTATTGCTCCCCCTCTTCCTCTTCATCTTTCTCTTTTTCTACCTCTGTATCTGGTTCTTCCTCTATCCTCTCTACATCTATGTATATTTTTTCTTATTTTGAGCTTACTGCTTCTTCCTCTCCTAACTTTACCCCTTATTCTTCTTCTTCTCTCTCTTGTCTTCCTCCAACACTAGAGGCTGGGGTCTCACTTGGTGTGAGAGTTTGTGTGTAAATGAAGACCTCTATATCCATGTCTATGGATTTGGACCAAAGGACATGGATTCTCAGTATTTTCAAGGCATCCACCACTATCATTTTAATGAGGCCATGGTGGCCTAGGTGTTAATGTTTTCCCTCTCTCACTTTCTGACTCATGTCCCTGATGGAATGTAGGAGGAAGTATAGTACACTGATTCTTTGAGCCAGGGGAAATTCTGCTTGAAATCTGAGTTCATGATGAAATCTAAAATGGTATAAATAGACCACACTCAGCCTCCCCTAATAGGAGATGTATTTCAGGATATGGTAGGTCACCTCATCCCAAGGGTAAGGTAGACTTTCCCTCCTAACTCCATTCTTATCCTCGATAGGATTTTCATTGGTAGTGAAGAAGTTCTTTTTAGCTATGGTATTGGTGTTCTTATCTTCTCTGCCCCATTTGATCCCTAGGGTTAGGGTTGCCACTCTGCTAATTATCTCAAATTTGAGTGAAATAGCTAATCCCCTCACCATAGTGGTGGCACTGTCTTCTATTTGTGAGTTCAGGGCTATGGAAAATTCAAATGCAATGTCATCATCATATTCTTCTCAATAGTTCAAATAATCCTAGCCACTGGTGTCTTCTAAAAATGTCTACCAGAGGAGGGTGTAGATGGATCCTTTTGGTGTCTGAGGGCTCCCTTCTGTTAAATCCTCTTTCCATCCCTTCTCTATGTTTCTAACTAAGTGAAGGAGAGATACTTCCCGTAGTAGTTTTGGTGTATAATTCAGTGGCACCAGTGGGTTAAAATCCCTATTTTATAATAATGTCTTACATTCCCTCTAATATACATCCCGAAAAGATATTTCAATTTCACAATTTGATTGCTACTTCCTGTAGAAATTGAAGTGCACCTTGCATACAATTTATGGGTGGATGAAGGAGATGGTGCACTTACTTTTTATCACATGGTCTAGGATGAAGGTAATAAATTGGAGACCAATTCGACCTTTTGTATTGTTCCTTCAACATTTTAGTCTTCCTATAGTAGCCTCTCGACCTTCTTGTAGTCGTTGCAGGCTTACCTGTAGCCCCCTCCTGTAGAAATGGCAGAATAGGGTTCGAAACTCCTCGATGGCACCCTGAGCTCATCCTCTCCTCAATTGTTTTTGAAATGAGAATTTACGCAAAATAATTCGATCCCTGGTACATAATATGCCATTTTTGGCTTAGGATTGGAGCGTTGTGATGACCTGGAAGTCACATGAGGTTTCCTATTTTGGATCATTGTCCTCACTCGAAGTAATTATTCCCTCATTCCTCGTAATCACTAACCACTCTCTGTGATCCCAACTCGACTAATGTAACACCTCCACATTGCATGAGTGCATAGCATCACTTTTTGTTTACAATCCGAGGGTGGTCAAGTTAACTGGTCACCTCCAGCTTATTAAAACACCTCCTCTCGACATTTACACACTTTTCATTATTTACACATAGGGAGAGATGAGAGTTTGCCATACCTATGCCTACCTCATGATCGAAATGATGCATGGATGTGCATGATGGTGATGGATATCATTATTGTCATCAAGGGAGTTGACGTGCGTTGAAGCCTCAAAAATCGGTCGACAACAAGGGGGATACCCACCCGGTCCGGACCTTGGTTGGCAGCTCCTATCCGTTTGGTGTAGCGGGTCCGATTGGGGATAATGGGACCAGTTTCCCAATCTAAGGGTGTGTGTGTGTGCAAAGTTGGATGATGCTGATCTAAGGGTTCTACTGTAAGCTACTTTAATCTAATTCTATGCTATTGTAATCTAATGAAAACAACACATCTAATCTATGCTAACCCGAGATGTATTTCTTCTATTATGCGATCTAAAGAGATTTCAAATAATAACTGGTAATAAAGATCATTCAGCTATCATAAGAATGGAAATCAATTAAGATGAACCACTTTGCATAAAAAGTTAGGCAAAATAGTTGTGAACAGCATATCGCATAATAAGTTATTCATATATCAAACATAAATAAATGACTCCACCGTACAAAAGTGCCAAATGGTAACTCAAACATTCATGCAATAACATATAAACAACTAAAAACTGTATATCACTTTAAGAATATACGCAGAAATGGTCAAGAGATAAAAGTACCATTTATGACTGGTTCTACTCATAAGCTTCAAGCAACAATGATTTATCTCTCCTTGTTCTAATATCTACCAAGAGTACAGAAGTGCAACATCAGTAGCAGATATCAAATGCAAACATTAATAAACCTTGATCCATTCATTCATCAAAACCTCCTCTGAGGGTGCAAAAGTGCATGTTCTGAGGACAAGTTTTTGACAAATTTCTGGACCCTTCTCTAAATGCCTGAGAAGGGTTTAAATACTGCTAACTAAATAACTTAATTACATAAATTTTGGATACGGTTTAAATGACCGCCCCTTATCTAAGCAAACTTATTTCTAAAAATTGAATCTAATTTCTAACTATTTCTGCATTTGCTCCTTAGTGTCGCGAGCATGCAACATTTGCCTGGGAAGAGTTGGCTGGTTGTCTTATGCTTTTGCTTGAGCTACGAAAATAGAAATGGCAAGCCTTGGCACCACATTTTAGTAAACTAGAAGATATTTTTGGGAATCATCTTCTGGCTGGGCGAATTTACTGCGTGTATACTTGGTAACAACCCAAATTCCTCTTAAATTGCCTCTGATTTTGCTATCTCGGTTTCCAGACTCGTGGATGACTAAGCAAGTTAGGGACTTTGCTTTCTGAACAATTTTCTTAGTGATGCACGATTAGCGCTAGGTGCTAATCGCGCATCAAAAACTGCCTCAGTTCTTTGATCCAGGCCTTTTTGGTGCGTTTTCCGCCTTTAGCGCTTTTTCCTTTACCAGGCATAAGCTTCAGAATTTTGTAAACATGCTGCTTTTGTGAGCTTTTGACCTTGAGGGTCGAATCGCCTATTGATATCAGCATCTATTTAGTAATACTCTGAAATCTACGTTTCTGTTGCATGTGGTATCCATTTATGAGGGCATCTCTTCTCTGTTCTCCGAGCATTGACGCTTTCCCTTTTTCCTTAGATGTTTCCTGCACATTGCTTCATGTTGTTTCCTATTTTTTATTCCTGCAGTTCACGCAAAGGAAAAGAGTAATGATAATAAATTTTGACACGAAAGCTCTAAGCTCTACGAATGTATAAAATCATGACACCTCATAGTGAACTGACTCTTTGAAAAACACAAAACTGTCCTTCATGAATACTTTGGCGTACATTCATTAATTTCCTTTAAGGCGCGCGCCCAATTTTTGGTTTAGGGACAACTTTTCTTGAATGCTGAGCCGAGGAAAATTTGAGATGGGTGATTTCTGCGACTCGCATCGCAGCATAGCGGATCGCATTATCAAGATGTGTCATCGCGGAGTTTCCTGTTCAGTTTAGCACAGAATCGCCGAGATCGCAGGAGCGCAGCATCGCAAGATCACAGATCGCATTTATCACAAGATCGCAGATCGCATTTATCGCAAGATCGCAGATCGCATTTATCACAAGATCGCAGATCGCATTTATCGTTGCAATTTGTTAATTTATTGTGTGTTGTTTATGCGATGTTGTGATATTCGATGTCGTATATCGACCATCGGAGATTTCTTAAGATTTTCATTTATGGGCGCTTCTTAATGTATGCGATGCCATGAATTTCGCGTCGCTTCTTCGCAGTTTTTTATTTTGCTCATAAAGAAATGTTTCACTCTTCTCCGTGCGATGTATTTTTTTGAGTATAATACAAAAATTCTTTATAAACTTTTTTTGAATTTTTTACTAAGGGTCCCCACTTCTTTAGTGTTATTGTTATTACTAAAGAAGGAGGGGGGTTGTTGGTGGTCACAACAATGGTGATTCACTTGGAAGAACCAGTTATCTCTGCTTTTCTATTGAATTTTTTAAACTTCCAAAACAGAAAAATTTTCATAAATCTAAACTTTGTTATGGACAGATAGAGTACATTATGCCTTATTCTATCAATGATATTTTGTTTCAACCTCTTTCTATTCTAATTGTTTGCTTCCTCAGGCTTTTCTGTGTATTTATATCAACCATTACTTGGTCTTGTAAAGATAAAATCAAGTCTTCTCTGTGTGCTAGCTTTAAAATATGCTCGTTTGCCGTAGGTAGAGCCTCTGCTGCCAGCAGGCATCCATAGCCTCGACAGGGTTACCTGTTACCCAGCAATGATCCTTTATCCTGTTTAAGGCTATCTACAACCTTCAAAGAAAAATCCATATTGACACTTTTTCCTTTTTTATTCTTAAAGAACAATGTCTTGGTTTGGTAGCCAAATTATGACACAGTCATTCACTTGATTTACACTTTTGCTGAACAAGCTGGCTCGTGATGAGACCCCTTGTCTTTTGATTTTAGCAATCTTGAGTCATTGCCCTGTTTTGATGGACAGTGTTTGGCAAAGTCAGCAAAGTTATAATATCTATGATCATGATAAGCCGGCTCGTGATGAGACCTCTTATTCTTTGAGATATAGTGTTTCTTGGATTGTCCCTCTGAATGCTGCGATTTTCTTTAACAGGGAGAAAATCATTGTTTTCCTTAAGAAAGCTCTGGACGACAATAATAGAGTTTGAAAACAACAATTTTACAGAGAATCTTTATTTTGTTATTGATACCTTTCATTGTGTTGATATAAAACAATTCCTTTGCTAAAGGTTACTTTCATCAAATTTTTTGAAGTTGAAACTAGTATCATATCTAGGCTAAAGTTTTTAACTGTATCTGTCAATAATAAAGATTATATTTTCAAAAAAATTCTATTTATACAAGCGAAAAGCTAAAAATATGAAAGAGAATTGGTGTCTTTTCGTGAATACCGGTAGTAACCATTTACAACTGGTTTTTTTATGAAAAAGAAAAGAAAAATAAAACTATTCTACAAAATAGAAGAATAATCTTCTATGGAAAATATATTTTAAGGATTTGTCCATTAACAGGCAAAGAATCCCTTCTACCTGCTAAATCCTGTAAGACAAACGTTGATGGACCTATGATTTCAACAATCTGAAAAGGACCAAGCCACATCTTTTGAAATTTTGTATGTTTGCATTTTTCTTCATGAGCCTTATCCCATTTTAAAACTAAATCTCCCATCTGAGATTTTTTTTTTTGGTCATTATGTTTGAATCAAAAGAGGATTTTATTAGCGCTTGATGATGAGCATGGGTTTTCTTAGCTTGTTCTCGTTTCTCTTCTAATTTAATTATTTCCATGTGTCTTAGTTGTATGGAGGAAGTAGGTACTTCATCAATGTATTGTATTAAAGACAAAGAGGGAATGACTAAGTGAGTTCAAAGAACCACTTCTTTCCCATAAACTAAATTAAAGGGGGAAGTGCCGATCGAAGCTTTTTTCGTTATTCTATCTGCCCACAAATCATTTACCAAAGCTTTATGCCAATTCTTTTGGTTCTGGTCAACTGTTCTTTTAATAATCCTGATTAGGTTTTTATTTGTTGACTCAGCTAACCCATTACCTTGCGGATAGTAATTGGCCGAATATTTTAGTTTTAACCCTCTTTTAAGTGCAAACTCAGTCATTGCATTTCCAGAAAAGTATGATGCATTATCAAACATTAAAGTCGTTGGCAATCCAAACCTAGTGATTATAAATTGATCTATGAATTCGATAATATTTTCAGAATTAGCTGTCTTGAGATGAACTGCCTCTACCCATTTAGTAAAATAATCTGTTGCCGTGAGGATGTATCTATGATGCTTAGAAGAGTGAGGAACGATCTCACCTATTATGTCCAAGCCCCACTGACTGAATTGTTGCTCGATGTTTACCGGTTGTAGTGGCAGGGACGGCTTCTTTTGTCTTCCAGCAGTAGTTTGGCAGACTTGCAATTTCCTCACGTAACTGTGTGAAACTTTGAACAGCGTAGGCCAGTAATATCCTTCACGTAAAATTTTATGTGGAGTAGCATCTCCAGCATAGTGTCCGCCTGCTGGTCCATCGTGGAGTTCCTGCAAAACCTTTTCAACTTCAGTTTTTTCAAGACATCTAAGAAGAACAGAATCATAATTTTTTCTTAAAAGGATATCATTCATGAGCTGGTATTGTTTAGCTTTCAATCTCAGAGCTCTTTTCTTAGTGTGATCCAGGTGTGATGGAGCATACCCGTTCTTAAGATAATAAATGACATCAGCATACAATGATTCTGCATCGTTTAGGCTTACCTCATACATTTGTATCTCTTCGGATGAAATTTCAGAGATTTGCGATGCTCTAGCCAACATTTTGCAGAAGCCTTGACCTCTTACAATGTTTGTTGGTTTAATCTCAAGGTCGTATTCCTGTAAAGCAGTGATCCAATTTGCTCTTTTCTCGCCCATATCCTTCTGTACTAGAATATTTCTTACCGCTGGAAACGGTACTATGATCTTAGTATGGGTTTTGAGTAAGAAAGGTCTAAAATATTTGACCACTTTGAAAACAGCATAGGCCTATTTTTCTACATCTGAATAATTGAGTTCAGCACCTTGTAAATTTGAGCTAAAAAACGCAATTGGAGCTTCCGCTTTTTCTTGATTTGCTTGAGTTAGAATCGCAGCATATGATTTCTCTAAGGCAAATGTGTATAAAACAAAATATTCTAAAATATTCGGGGTTGCTAAAGATGGAGCATTAATAATAGCTTGTTTGATCAGGTTGAGTGCTTCATGTTCATCTTGACCCCATTTGAAATTTGAATTCTTTTTAATCATGGTTTGAAAAGGAGACACAATTCGTGAAAAATCTGGGACAAATCTCTTTACAAAATTGATTTGACCAAGGAAAGATTGCATGGCTTTTTTATTATGAGGTAGAGATATTTCAGAGATTTCTTTGATTATGTCGGGATCAATGTGAATACCGGATTTTGACACTATGAATCCTAGAAGTTTTCCTTCACTTAATGCGAAAAAAGATTTCTTTGGGTTAAGTGAAATCCCATACCTTAAACATCGTTGAAAAATTTGTTTTAAATCTTTGAGATGGTCGCTTCGCTTCTTGGAGTACACTGTTATATCATCCAAATAAATCACTACAGATTTATTGACTAAACCCTTAAATGCGATGTCCATGGCTCTTTGAAATGTAGTGCCGGCATTAATCAAACCAAATGGCATCTTCCGATATGCATATGTACCCCATTTAGTTCTGAATGTGGTTTTCAACTAATCATTGGGATGCACCAGCACTTGATTATATCCTGAAAATCCGTCCAAGAAAGACATCAGTTCTGAGCCTGCTACTGCCTGTAATATCTGTTCCATAGGTGGAAGAGGAAAATTGTCTTTTTGACAGGCTTTGTTAAGATTCCGAAAATCGATACAGATTCTAATATCTCCGTTTTTCTTTCTAACGGGTACCATATTGGAGACCCATTTAGAATGTCTGACGGGGAAAATTATTTTGGCTTTTAATAACTTATTTAGCTCAGCTTTTATCTGATTTTCTAAATTGGGGTGGATCTTTCTCAGTTTCTGTTGGACAGGTTTTTCATTGTCAATCATAGGAATAGTATGCTGAATGATAGAAGTGTCGTACGTCTTCATCTCATCGTAATTCTAGGAAAAAACATTTTTATATTGTCTCAAAAGACGAATATATGCTAGTTTTTCTTCAGGGACTAGGCCGATGCCTAGATTAACGTTTTGTGGTTTATCATCGGTTCTTAGGTTTACTAATTCGTAGTTCAGAGTTGGACTGTATAGCTTTAAATTGGTAGACCTTTTAAACCGGTTTTTCAAATCGTATAAGTCTTCTAACTTAACCACCTATTTAGGTATAGCATTATCAGTGCTATTTTGTTGTATTTGTCGATCGTGATGGTCTTCGTCAATTATTTGATTGGAGTAGGATCCTTCAGAAGTGAGGAAATTTACAATATCAGGATCGTCATTGAATACTCTCCAATTTGTAATGTTGTCAGGGATGGACGGTCTAAAGATTAATTCTATTGAGAATCTATCTGGACTAAAGTCTTCGGAGGGAATAAGCCTAGAGGCTACGTTAGCCAAAATGTCTGCGCTTGCGTTTTGGAGTCTCAGGATTGAAGAAATATTAAATGCTATGAAATGCTCAGTCAGATCTTGTACTAAAGATTGATAGTGTTTTAAATGACCTGATAGGCAATGTATAGTGTTACGTACCTATTTGACGGTAATCTCAGAGTCTCCGATGACTTGAAGATACTTGACGTTTAACCCGATTGCTTTGTATAGGCCTTGCACCAAGGCCTCATATTCTGCTGTATTGTTTATGCAATTGAATTCGAGTCTGCACGTAAGCATGGTCTTGTTTCCTTCTGGACTAATCAGAATGCATCCTGCTCCTTCTCCTTCATTAGATTTAGAGCCATCGAAATATAATTTCCAAAACAAAGATGTATTTACAGGTTCATCTACAAAATTAACACACTTTGAACTATCAGTTTGGAAAAAAATTTCGACTTGGGACAAAACTGAATTTTCTAAGTAAGGTGATGTGTGAGCATTGAAATTACCGAGAAAAGAATCTATCGAGTAATTTCCTATGATACTGTTGTTATATGATACTGCTTCATTTTCTCCTTCTAACTCCGTTACTATGTACTTCTGGTGTAACTCTCGTTCAACCTTTATTTGATTCGGTTTACCATTGTAGGGTAACCACATGTGCGACCAGTCGGTTGCAAAGTATCCATGGAGTTTCTCGGACCAATCCCTGCTAAGAATTAAGCCATAGAATTCTGGGATATCAGCCACTAGAATGTCAATAATCTGACATACCTTTGGGTTAGATGACAATCTTATGGTTACTTGATTAATTTCACCAATCACTTCGACTTGAGATCGATCAAGCTGAATTATGTGCACTACGGATTTTTGTGGTTGAACATTTAACTTAGCACATATTGATCTGGGTAAAATATTCGATGAAGCACCGGAATCTACCAAACAATTGTGCACATTTGTGTTGAAAGTCTCGCAAGTGAGAAGAAACGGGGGAGTGTGAGATCTTGATCTTCCTCCAATCAAGGCAATATCATTTGGATCAATATTATTGATCGCGTTAGTTGGAGGTCTGCCCATGTTATGGGAAGCTTGAGAGAGTACAGAGGTAGGCAAAGGTACAATAGGCACAGCATGTAATTCTTTCATCATTATCTTCTGTTGATGCTTCAATTTTCTCAATTCATAAAGGGTAATATTAGCCCTAGTCTTTTTCATGTCATCAATAATATTGTACTCCATTTCATCCGATACTATCAGTGTTTTTGATGGAGTTGTTTGATCTACTTGGACTAGGCTAGATTGAGTTGCTTTAGTGGTTGTTTTCTTTGTTGTGACTTTATCTTTTGTTGTAGGGCTTGCGTTCTTCTGCTTAGGGGTAGTTTGGGGAGGATCAAGCTAATTTTTGCTTCGTGTGCTAATCGGAAATACTTCTTGATCTTCTTCTTGTGGGAGGATGAAATCCCACATTCCTTGTAATTCCACAACTTCTTCGTCATCGGTCTGCCCTTCAGTGGCACTTTCTTCTTCTTCCTCTTCCTCAGTTTCAGCATTGGAGATGGCATTGGGTGGTTTTGCATCCGTTGAAAGACCTCTCTTAAAAGCTCTGTAGGGAATTTTTAAAGAAGTTTCTGCTACTTGTTTTTTTATGTCAACCATCTCATTAGACATGGTCTTTAATACTTTCTACAATCCTTCCAAATCGAAAGGGTCTTTTGTTTGTTTCTTCTTGGAGTCTTCCTTGAAAGTGACTTTTTTAGACTTGCATTCCTCTATCACGGATCTCTTTTCCAGGGCTATTACGCGTTTCTCTACTGCTATCGCCTCTGTCATGTTTTCAACTAAGGTTGTTTTCTTCGCTCTATCCACGAAGATTGCTATGTTTGATGGTAAAGCAGTAATATACCATTCACATCGTACTTCTTTGCTGGGTTGGGAAGCAGTGAGAATTTTGTTGAGAATTTTATTGAACCTTAAATCGAAATCTTTGATAGGTTCTTTAGCTTGGGCCTTAAGATTGGATAGGTCATTGATTAATGTTGTTGTTGATCTGTCATCACCAAACTTGATAAGGAATTGATTCTGGAAGATATCCCAGCTTGTGATAGACCCGGAGGGTAATGAAAAATACCATGACCCGGCTGTCCCTCGCAGTGTATAGGGAAAAAGCCGAACAACAGCATCTTCGTTAGTAACTCCGTTGAGATTGATAGAAAGCATGAAATTATTTATGTGTTCTTCTGCTAGCATGCCTGCTTCTGGATTGAATTTGGGCAGCCATTTCTCAGGATGGGCCGGTATTTGACTCAAGGGCGCAGGCATTAAAACTGCCCCAGGGTTGTTCCATGGAGACTAGGCCATCGTTGAGCTGCTAGTAGAGAAAAGTGCAGAAGATGATCTCTGTGGCTGGGAAGATGAGGATACTATGATCGTAGATGATTGAAGAGGGGTTGTGGTAGACGAATGGATGATGGTTTGGAATGGAGGTGTGGGTGGTTGACTTCGCGGTGAGGTAGTTGAAATGGGTGATGTAGACGAAAGAGTCTCACTGTCAGACTCTTGTGGTGATTTCCTCGCTCTTTTCCTGGTGGGAAGAGGCAACTCAGTTGGCTGGATGCCAAATTTTTCACTCTTTAACCTAGTTAGGGGATGAGCAGGATTGTACTATGAAGTCACACTGCTTTGAGATTTATCAGACCTCTGAGGAGAAATGGAAAATCCCTGAAGTTTGTGAATCAGAGATTCAACTCCAGGAGGTTTAATGGTAGATTGGTTTGAAATATCAGGGCGTGTAGCAGCGATTGATACTCGAGCGACTTCTGATTCTGAATTTAAATATACTAGAGAAGTCGGGGGAGATGATGAGGGTGATTTACTCTCAGAATGGTATTTAGATTTTGATTTAAGTGCCATTCATAGTTCAGGCCCTCCTTCTAGCGCCAAATATGTTGAAGCCCCGAAAATCGGGTTGACAACAAGGGGGATACCCACCCGGTCTGGACCTTGGTTGGAAGCTCCTTATCCATTTGGTGTAGCAGGTCCAACTGGGGATAATGGGACCAGTTTCCCAATCTAAGGGTGTGTGTGTGTGCAGAGTTGGATTATGCTGATCTAAGGGTTCTAATCTAAGCTACTTTAATCTAATTCTATGCTATTGTAATCTGATGAAAACAGCACATCTAATCTATGCTAACCCGTGATGTATTTCTTCTATTATGCGATCTAAAGATATTTCAAATAATAACTGGTAATAAAGATCATTCAGCTATCAAAAGAATGGAAATAAATTAAGATGAACCACTTTGCATAAAAAGTTAGGCAAAACAGTTGTGAACAGCATATCGCATAATAAGTTGTTCATATATCAAACATAAATAAATGACTCCACCGTACAAAAGTGCCAAATGGTAACTCAAACATTCATGCAATAACAAATAAACAACTAAAAACTGTATATCACTTTAAGAATATAAGCAGAAATGGTCAAGAGATAAAAGTACTATTTATGACTGGTTCTACTCATAAGCTTCAAGCAACAATGATTTATCTCTCCTTGTTCTAATATCTACCAAGAGTACAGAAGTGCAACATCAGTAGCAGATATCAAATGCAAACATTAATAAACCTTGATCCATTCATTCATCAAAACCTCCTCTGAGGGTGCAAAAGTGCATGTTCTGAGGACAAGTTTTTGACAAATTTCTGGACCCTTCTCTAAATGCCTGAGAAGGGTTTAAATACTGCTAACTAAATAACTTAATTACATAAATTTCGGATACGGTTTAAATGACTGCCCTTTATCTAAGAAAACTTATTTCTAAAAATTGAATCTAATTTCTAACTATTTCTGCATTTGCTCCTTAGTGTCGCGAGCATGCAACATTTGCCTGGGAAGAGTTGGCTGGTTGTCTTCTGCTTTTGCTTGAGCTACGAAAATAGAAATGGAAAGCGCTGGCACCACTTTTTAGTAAACTAGAAGATATTTTTGGGAATCATCTTCTGGCTGGGCGAATTTACTCCGTGTATACTTGGTAACAACCCAAACTCCTCTTAAATTGCCTCTGCTTTTGCTATCTCGGTTTCCGGACTCGTGGATGACTAAACAAGTTAGGGACTTTGCTTTCTGAACAATTTTCTTAGCAATGCGCGATTAGTACTAGGCGCTAATCGCGCATCAAAAACTGCCTTCGTTCTTTGATCTGGGCCTTTCTGGTGCGTTTTCCGCCTTTAGCACTTTTTCCTTTACCAGGCATAAGCTTCAGAATTTTGTAAACATGCTGCTTTTGTGAGCTTTTGACCTTGAGTGTCGAATCGCCTATTGATATTAGCATCTGTTCAGTAATACTCTGAAATCCGCGTTTCTGTTGCATGCGGTATCCGTTTATGAGGGCATCTCTTCTCTGTTCTCCGAGCATTGACGCTTTCCCTTTTTCCTTAGATGTTTCCTGCACATTGCTTCATGTTGTTTCCTGTTTTTTATTCCTGCAGTTCATGCAAAGGAAAAGAGTAATGATAATAAATTTTGACACGAAAGCTCTAAGCTCTACGAATGTATAAAATCATGATACCTCATAGTGAACTGACTCTTTGAAAAACACAAAATTGTCCTTCATGAATACTTTGGCGTACATTCATTAATTTCCTTTAAGGCGCGCGCCAAATTTTTGGTTTAGGGATAGCTTTTCTTGAATGCTGAGCCGAGGAAAATTTGAGATGGCTGATTTCTGCGACTCACATCGCAGCATCGTGGATCGCATTATTAAGATGTGTCATCGTGGAGTTTCCTGATCAGTTTAGCGCAGAATCGCCCAGAACGCAGGATCGCAAGATCGCAGATCGCATTTATCGCAAGATCGCAGATCGCATTTATCATTGCAATTTGTTAAGTTATTGTGTGTTGTTTATGCAATGTTGCGATATGCGATGTCGTATATCGGCCATCGGAGATTTCTTAAGATTTTCCTTTATGGGCGCTTCTTAATGTATGCGATGCAATGAATTTCGCGTCGCTTCTTCGCAATTTTTTATTGTGCTCATAAAGAAATGTTTCACTCTTCTCCGTGCGATGTATTTTTTGAGGAGTATAATACAAAAATTATTTATAAAATTTTTTTGAATTTTTTACTAAGGGTCCCCACTTCTTTAGTGTTATTGCTAATACTAAAGAAGGAGGGGGGTTGTTGGTGGTCACAACAACATGCTATATTTTTTCGTGTGTATTTCTTCTTTGCTCTCCATGATATTTGACTGTTGTGGTTGCTGTGTGTGCAGGTACCTTGTTGATGTCCAAGCTACTCCTATTCGTGGAGAGTCTTGTTGGGAGCGATATGAATACTACATAGTGGCCTCATAATTTTTCATCACCCCACTACTGATGAGAAAAAAACAAGATTATTTCTTTTTGTGATATGTGCACAGGATGCTACAAGAGGAGGTTCTCTTCATGTAGCAGTCCTTTTCTTTTCTTCTAGGGTCTTCAAGTTGCATGGGGGTGATGAGAGAGGATGTAAAAGGTCTTGAGGACAATGCTAGGACTTTGAGAGAGTGGTTTAGATTTGTGGAAATGAAGAGGATGTGTTGTGTGTGTTTCTCAAGAATTTTTTAACAAGTGTAAGACATAGTGGAGGGATTTTAGTGAAATATATATATATATATATATATATATATATATATATATATATATATATTATATATATATATTATGAACTAGGATGGATGAGTGATGGATGGATGATGGAACATGGTGGGGGAACCTTATTCATCCTTTGAAATGTCATGTTGGGCTATCCTTTCCTTTGAATCTCCCTCATGTATCTTTTTGGAGCCCTCTTGTAGCACTACAGAACCTTCCCATAACAATTACAGGTCCTTCCTTTAGCAATCCATAGAGGGGGTGAAACTTGAATATTGAGCTAATGGGATGATGGAGAGGGGTGATCAAATGAGTGTGGATGATGGATATGAAGTGGATAGAGGGAGGAGTGAAGAGAATCTTGAGGATGCTGGCCTTGTAGCTATGGAATCTTCCACTCTCTTCAATCTTGTGAAATGACAAAAAAATCAACAAACATGTTGTAGATCCATTTCCTATGTTTTTTCTTTTCCTTTTTTTATTCTTCTCTTTTTGAAGACACACAAGCTACCTCAGAGGAGGTTTTAAACTTGTACGCCTACCCTAGGTGTCCAAGAGAGGTTTTCACCTAGGGATATTTATTATTTCTCTTTGTTTTTGCTCTTGGGCTACCTCAGAGAGGTTTTCAACCCAAGGGTTGGCCTCAAATGGATCATAAAGGTTTTTTTCCAAGCCTTTTATTAATTTTTTCTTTTTTCAAAAAAGGTATCTAGAAACGTTGTGGACTGGAATCTATGACACTTCCAATCACATTGACTTCTCTCCTGATCGTACTGATGAATTATTCCTTAGACGTAGGTTTTCAGTATACCTTCAACCTGTAGCCATTGGAAAGCAAGGGAATCCCTTCCTCATCAATGGTCCTGATTTGAACAACTCCATTGTCATGAAATTTATCTCTCAAGTATGGGCCTAATCATCTTGTTATCAGTTTTCCTTTGAAATCCTTGAACCTAGAGTCATATAATAGTGCCCAATCCCCTTCTTGATTTTTTTTCTTTGATATGCTTATCATTCCAGACCTTCCATTGCAATTGTATAACTGCAGTGTGTAGGAGGGCCTACATTCTAAACTCATCCAAGCCATTCAAATGGATCAGCCTCTCTTCGATGCTTTGTTGACATCTAAGTCCAATTAGGCTTCCATTCACAAAGTATTATAATCAAACTCAATAGAAAGAATGGATTTCTTTCCATAAACCATATCATATGGAGTGAACTAAATAGTTGTCTTCCAAGTGGTGTTATAGGCCGAAGTGGCCTCCATTAATCTGTCTGCCCAATCTCTCCTGCTGTTGCTCACAACCTTAGTGAGGATGCTCTCCAATGCCCTATCTTTAACCTCTACTTGTTCATTTTCCCAAGGGTGATAGGCAACAAATGTTCTGTGTTTGATATGATGTTGCCTTAAAATATTCTCGATCAGATGTGATGTGAATTGAGCTCCTTGATTGTAATGCCCCACTTAAATCTTATCATCCAAATTTTATTAATGTTTACATTACTTGAAAATATTGATAAATATTGGTCAATACCTTCATTTTGGAAACTATAAATTTATCTACTAATATGAAATTCATTATTTCTATTTTATTCGAATTCCCAACTTGCCTTCTCAAATTGAATCTTAGGTAGGATATGGTCTCCTTCCATTATTTCAAATTATATATATATATTCATCTCACATTCCCAAATGTACTCTCACATTTACTTAGGAGAAGACATGGTCCTCTCCATTTAATTACATCTCACATTCCCAAATGTACTCTCACATTTACTTGGGAGAAGACATGGTCCTCTCCATTTAATTACATCTCACATTCCCAAATGTACTCTCACATTTACTTGGGAGAAGACATGGTCCTCTCCATTTAATTACATCTCACATTCCCAAATGTACTCTCACATTTACTTGGGAGAAGGCATGGTCCTCTCCATTTAATTACATCTCGCATTCCCAAATGTACTCTCACATTTACTTGGGAGAAGATATGGTCCTCTCCATTTAATTACCAATATATATATTCATCTCACATTCCCAAATGTACTCTCATATTTACTTGGAAGAAGACATGGTCCTCTCCCATTAATTTCCCAATTTTATATTCATATCACATTTCCAAATGTACTCCCAGATTTACTTGGGAGAAGAGAAGTCAACTGTAAGGATGGAGGAGAAGTTAATGACATTAATGAGAGGTGGTTGAGGTGGAGAAGAGAAGGAGGGTATAAAAAGGGAAGGAGGAAGGGAGAAAAGGGCATATGGAGGGATGCTAAGTCTTGCTTTTGATTTTGGAGTTGGCTGTGATTTTGGGAGAGCTAAGGGAACCTGTGGAGGTTTCTTGGGCTTGGATTTTGGAGGAATTATTGTTTATCTTGGTCTAGATTATTCATCTTGGACACACACTACATCTAGTTGGACTTGGGCTCAGAAGGCTAGGGAACCTATGGAGGTTTCCTGGGCTAGGAATTACTTCCTAGTTGGCTGGGAGGTAAATCCAGTCGATAGTCAAGATGAGTGTTTCAGTAGGAGCAAAAGCTCAAGGGCATTTCCAGCCACTAGTACATGTATTCCTCCATGCATATATTACTCATGTAAATTATTGAAATGAATTTTTCACTATAAGTTATAAGGATTAGAATGTAAATGGTAAATTTTCATTGTTTATCTATCTTGTAAGAAAGTAAATTATTTCCTCTTATTGTATTTAATTTCCAGAGAAAATAGATCTGTTAGAAGACCCTAGGATAGGGCCTTACACATGGTATCAAAGCCAGGTTCAAAATCTGGACCCAAAGTCCACTAAACCCACAATTTATACTTCCAATTAATGACGACCTTGCATATAGATTTGAGCCCCATGCTTGCACACAATCCATTAAACTATGTGAAGTCTATGTTGAGCTTGGCCAACTACTTTAGTATAACATTTTAAATGAATCATACATTAATATTACCAATCTCTCACCATGTAAGTATGTCCATAGCAATTGTTGATAACTTGATACAACATTTTAGCTTAAGCAATTCTATAACTGATATTGGCATTTCTAGAAGTTGACATGCTATAAAATTTCAACCACTTCCTCATGTGGGCCAGTTAAATTTGGCATACAAGAAAATTAGGCCTACAAATATTACTGATTTACCAAATATTAAATTATTAATGTACTAATACCAGTTCAACCATGCCTTGATGTCAGATAAACTACAAGCATTTAGCTATGCCTACCTTTAAATTTGTGCCCATGGCGAGTTATTACCCTTTGATTAATTTGGTTTGATTATAAGAGCTTACACCCAAAATTCCACACAAAGAAAAACAAGAATCTAGTATACAAATCAATACTAAGCTGCCGCTCCAGCATCAAACCAAGGTTATCATCTTTCATAAGTTTTAGGAAATGCAGAGAAAATTATGTTCACCTGAAAAAAAAAATTAGACCATAGAATCTCAGTCCAACAAAAAAAAAAATTGTACAAAATGCTTACTTAAAAAGGAACTTCAGATTCTCTATCATGCGACAGTGAAAGCGCTCTGTAACTTCTCCACTTAGATTGATTGGCATCCCACTGCCACATACCAAGTCTATCATAGACTTCAGCTTTTCACAGATATTGTTGTCATCATCCTGCTTCCAAGATTTCCTGCCATTTTCATTCTCCTGCATTGAGCCAAGAGGCTTACAGGCCATGAGAACAATGGGTTCCACTTCCACTTTCGTTTTCTTTCCAAGGCTTTCTAAATTTAATCGATTACTAGGAGAGTTGCCACCCATTTTCTTGAGAAACATTTTTTTGTCGGATGCTCCCTTCTGGGTAGTTCCTAGTCTTCTCTTGCATTTTCATTCCAGCGATTCTTCTTCAAGGCTCGCGTTTTCTTCGCTCTAATTATCGTCGATGTAATCCACATCCTTCACATTTTTACCCCAGTCTTCATCAGAGTCATTTTCCTTTGAACTTTCATATTCAGCATTAAACTCTGCCAAATGTGGAGTTAATGGTTGTTTTGAACTTACGGAACTGGGAGGATCTGTACCAGAAACATCCTTTACAATTTTCTCTCCAGAATTCAAATCCTCGGTATTTGCACCATGTCCATCCATGCGAAGGCCAATGCATAGGCTCTGTAATTTACTGCACACAATATTGCAGGGATATAGACTTTAAAAGCCACATAGAAAGCGGAGAATGCCACCTTCTCAACGTTACAAAACGAGAAGGCTTCGTTCCCAATACCTGGCGAGGTCCCAAAACCTTTCCAGCCCTTGGGGGTACTTGTGATTTACGAGTTTCTCTAAGACTACTTGCTCTCCATTGCCAACGCAAACATCCAGGATCCTTTAATTATACTACCCACCCTATTCATGTTAATCGCGGCATCAATAATTTAATGACCAATCATCAACTACTTCTCCACAACAATGCAGTCAGTAATATCTATCACCATGAAGATTGTGAAACAGATAAAGATACAAATACAACCGAAATCCATGAAGGTGCGAGGGTCATAGCTTTAACAAGACAACATGTTGGAGTTTACATTGGAGATACATAATATAATGCAAGTCAAAATTTTGGGCAAAGGCTGGAAGAGGAGGTCTTATAATTACGAATGGGGTTCAAGTGCAGGTGGATGAAGAAATGCCCACACAGGAAACTGGTTTATTCCAAGTTGAATTACAATGTGTCGTGCTTGGGACTGCTGTTTATGGGTCCCTGTTTTCATGGTGTAATCACAGTTGCAGACCCAATGCCTGCTACAGGTTTGTCTTGAAGACTAAAAAAGGATGGTTGGATTCAGAGGCCCAAAAAGTGTCTCCAGGAAATGGTGCTCTTCTAGAGCCAGGAAATGAGGACTTCACTATTGTCTCTTTGGCATCAGAAACCATGGGTAGCATGGCTATTCCCTATCCTCTTATTCTGTTTTTCCTGCTAGTTGTATTGGGGCCAATATTCCCTCATATACAGATTGGGCCGAGTTCAGTTTCTTATTGTTTCAAACATACATTTGCACTCCGCTCTTTTAGGAGATTCTGTTAAAGGATATATACAATTTTCTTAAAATCCTGAGAAACATACCCTCGGGCCTCAGGGCATGCTTCGCATAGATTAGACCTCTTTTACGTTATTTTCCATGTCCAAGAAGTAATTGTCTAGTAGTACGCCATTATTGCCTGGCATTTGCACCCAACCTCACCCTTTTTGAAACTCATGCCATTTGAGTGGAGCAGACCACAGAGTACCTTGTGGATGGATTAATACTCTGCTGATTCACTAGTGAATTTGACTAAACCGAACTTTGATTCGTCTCACAACTTCTATAAAACTTGGGACCTGCATCAAGGAAGTTGTATAGATTTATGTCCACTTATCATATTTGGTGACTGTAGAATCGCAGATGTAAAATATCTTTGGCCAAAGTATATTAAATTAAGTTGTTAAGAAGATGGATGATACTGCAAGAACTTCAATTTAGGGTCATCTCACATTCCCTTGTCATTTTAAGTGAGGAGATTAAAATTATGTTGTAACTTAAGTTCCACTAAACCCTGGCAATTTCCTTGTTTAGAAGTTGGTCACCATGTATTTTAAGCAAAGAAGGTAGACAAAGTATAATAATGAAATTCATTGAGTGTTACTTTTTTCAACAGAATCATTAAACAGAGTTAGCACAAAAAAAATTTAATCGAGTATAAGTTAAGCTATCCACCAGTTTGTAGTGACCCTTAATCAGATCTCACCAGCATCCAGTCCAAAGCAACTTCAAGATTGTTCTAATTAATCTACCTTCTGGACCTTACTATAGTTTTATTCGGGCATCTGTTTTATTCATTTGTAATGGTTAGTGCCAAGTTGCCTTTCTGCTATCAGATCTAACTTGCTTTCATTGTTCAAAAATAGATGATTGTCATATCTAGTGTGACTGAGATTTGTATTTTCTATTCAGAAGATAAATCCTTACAAATTATATGTTGTAAGTACTGGTAACTGAACAATAGATCTATCCTACAGTCATTCATGGGTTAGGCAAACTAAAGTTGATTAGCTTGGTAGCAACCATGGAGGCTGACCGATGGCAAGCCAGGATAGGAGACGAAGTGGCACATTAGTGATTAGCTTGCAAGATTAGTAGGTAGACCAATGATGACAAGGCAAAACCTACAGAAAAATCAAGGGATAGGCAGACAGATAGAGTAATGTGGATTAAATCACAGGATTTGGGCCAAATTGACAAGAGGGAAGGGGAGGCATGGTAAATTGGGGAGGCAACAGTATCTCGACAGGTAAGGGGAAACAAGATTTATCTTCTGTGAGGGTAGAATCCTGAATTATGGTGTCTAAAAAGGAAGCATAGACCTTACCCTTCGATTTAGGAGTTCCAATGGCTAAGGAATTTATTTACATATTATGTTTTAATTGGAAAAACGGGAACAACATGCTCAGAGGGGAACTCTGGTCAGTGATTTTGCCTGCCAACGATGTGGGTGAGCTGAAGAATTGTCATATTAGATCTGAACATAAAGAGACTTGCCAGATAGAGTACATAAAAGTTTTTTGAAACTCCTAACACTGGAAGTGAGTAGGAGCAGTTTTAGTCTAGAGACTTAGTTGAAGGTGGAGAAGATTTTCTTCTGAATCCCACAAGTAAGCCCCTCTCTCATGCTCTGGAATCTGGCTCAAGGGTGATAACTGCAAGTGAATCCGGGTGCAGTTCGTCTATAGTTGTGTGGAAAAAAATAGAGTCCCCATCTCAGTTTCCAGATCCAACGTTAAAAGATAAGTAATACTCCTGCCCTATATGCCATTACATTGTTGTGATACATGTTTAACGATATGAGTATTCGCTTGGTCGCATTAAATAATAGATATTATCCCTTGTCTTCATGCTCCTCTGCATTATTACTTAGGTGTCTATAAGGTTAAAAGATGCAGGAATAACATGTTTCATAGATTTCATGGGTTCTAGATGGTCACCCAAACATACAAACTACAGTTACCATCAGGCCTGTAAAGGTGATGCTATTTACTCATGGTGTGTTTATTGAAAGTTCTGTGTCGCATTGCCTATCTTAAAATCTAAGCTGGGCGAAGGTTCAACCCAAGAAGGTTCATAATCACATAATTAGAAGAGTGTTTAACATGGAAAGTTCTGTTGAAAATACACGGGTAGCTATATATGGTAGGAACGATGATATACAAGCTAGATATCGTGTCTAAATGGACCTTAGTTTCAGTATTTTAATATACCTGTGGATTGTTCCAGCCTTTGTTTCGATGTTTATATTTTGTTGCCTATGTTTATTTTGCCAGAATATGAATTGGGGTAGCCACAATTTCACCCTGTATATTTTAATGTGCATACGTTGCACTTAAATTTGAGGTCATGTTTCATTTCTGTCCCTATGTCTTGTTCGCTATGCTTAATGCCTCCAATTGTGATTTTAGTTGTGTGTGCTCGATTGCAGTAAATCAATCCCCATATTTCACTGGGTGTGTTCAAGCTGTGAATTAGGCTGGATTCACGAAAATAGGGGGAAACCTTTCAGGTTGTCTATAAATCACACTTCCATCTCAATATAGGGCTGACATTCAGTTCCATGCCAATGAAAAGTGGTTTCTGCTTATCAAAGTCGCTACCATCTAGTTTCCTTCAGTCTTTTTTTTCATGGAATTACCAATGCTTTAGGGCTGATATTTTCAGGACTTTTATGAGCCACTTTATAGGAAATTTCTAATCATGTTGATCATCCTATCATTAACTGGGAGAACCATTGTGCTTTGCAACATTTTTTCTTACCACGAGTGCATTCTAGATATTCTAGTGTCTAATGTTGATATTTGTTTAATATTTTGTTACTCTGTGTTAGATATGTTGACACTTGACAAGATAAAGGATATCTTGTGTGTCTTAGTCAAACAGGCATTCTTCCCTTTAGTAGCACAATTTTGTCTGTATTTGTGTTTGTTGGTGTTAAAACTATGTTATTCCTTTTACTACAGTTATTTTTCATTAGATTGATGGAGATTGGGAGGTTGAAAAAAATGTCTTCCCTGGTGACTACCATACCCTTTATGGAGCTGAATGTAAAATAAATAAGACAAGAATGCTATAACGAATAAAAGACAAAATCCACTTGGCTATTTTTGAAACTAAAAATGCCATCAATATGTGGGTCGCATCTTGACTATTCATTAGAGGTCGTATTTGTTCAATGTCTTATTTTATCGTCTCAAGGAAAGTTTTCAGAAACTTTCACCTGTAGACTCTTTGATATTCATTTTAGAAATACACAAGACATACGAATATGCTCTCCTGTGGCTGTTGTCTTGCTTGACAAAATGCTTTTGATTAGGGCTATAAAGATATTGCAAGCACTTTGGTTGTGAAGCCGTTTCCTTTGATTATATATATGCTTATGGTAAGTTTCCAATGGAGATGGAAATAAGCGAGCATATTTCAGTATTTGAGGGCTGTTAAGCTTTACATAAAGTATTATTCCCTTACAGACGTTGATAATGATAATGGACTAGAGAACTATGGATTATAATCTTGTTTGATAAAGCATAGGAATATATAAAATGAATAGACACGACCCTAGCTCTTGCTGGCTTGCCAACTTCAACTAGACATTTTGACTTCATATAAATATTCATGTTCTGCTACAATTTTAGGATTCAATTGGCATCAATAATCTAACTCGCTATAGCATTCGCCGATAATCAATTAGTCTGCTATAGTTGATAGTGCTCTCAACATGCTTCTGATACCTATTGGGAAAAAGACACATTATACTAGAGCTTTGGTTAAAAACACAATCTGCTATTGTCTTGGCTAGAAATAATTTTAATGCAGATTTTGGTAATGCTCCCTTCTACTACGAATTTGGCTCTTCCTTATGTACGATTATAATGTCACAAAGATTGACATGTTCAACAAACATTTCTGCATTTTTTTTTATTTGTCTCTAGCCTAAATAAGTTTTGAGAATTTCTCCCAGAAATTCAGAGGCTCTGTTGTAGATTGGAATGCCTACCATGATGACTCTGTTCTCGCAAAAATAACAGAGAAATTCCATAGCACCCTCCATATACTTAATGATTCTCATCCTTTTAATGCATTAGCAAGAAGAGCCCTTAACTCTTGTAATGATCACCAAGGATGCTATTAGCAATTCCCTTCATACACCACAAAAGTTCTCCTTCTTGGCTTGCCTTTTTCTAAGCTTCCCTCTCCTCTATTGATTATTCTCCCATCAAGTACTAAACAACAAAAAAATGGCAGCAAGAAAACCAACATAGCAACGAGCCCCCTTTTTGTTCGAACCCCTCTTTTGGTAATAACAAAACACTCTCCCAGGAATCTCGTTGCCCCTACTATTTACTACCACAACAAAACAATCACAACTATTAGAATCTAGCAAAAATAAGTTGGTAGCTACTACACTATCTTATGCCATTAACATAGAAATCTGATCAGCAAATACCATGTCCAACTAATTTAGAAAAATAAATTGACAAGTACCATACTCAAGAGGCATTGCTTCTTCAGTTACACAGGTAAGAGAATCAATTTCCTCCAAGCCCCTTTTCGTTTCGAATGTATTTTCTTTTACTTCACATGTAGGCCATCATGGTATGAAAGTTTTCTAGCATAAAGAAACATCTCATCCTCTATCCTAAGATGTTTTCTGAGCTCCAAGCATCAACTCTGTTGTTAGTGTTAGTCCATAACAGTAATGCTTAGAGTAAGAGATTTCCCCTACAATTGCATTGGATTGAGTGTGAATTGGATGTGATCCTTAGCAGTGGTGCTTTGATTCCCTGCACAGATAGATGGAAAATATAACACAACTTTGTTTGGAAACTTTTAAAGCCCACAATATCATGGTGACATCCTAGAGAAAGGTTTTCTCCATTGTGCTTATACAAATTCATCAAGATCATCAACACAATGATACTAAAACTACCTTGCACATATTTAAAAATTCATTTTAACATGAAGACAAATCCATAGCCAAAATTTCTCTCCCTTCCAAGCCTTAAGACTAGGTATACTTATTGCGATATTATCACCATTATTGTGATAACATTACCTAAACCCAAAGTGTCAATATTATTGCTTGTATTTATCACAATAATTTGAGGTTGTGCCAAAGCCAGAGCAATCTAGTCAGGTAAACATACATGACTGGTAAACTGAACCTTTGCATGACTTTTCTAGTCTCATTGCATATTCTATGAAGCATGGGAATTCAGATTAGGATGTGTTGAAATATCCTATATGTCACGTTAATGATTATTCTATGGGTGGTGGAATTTTCTAGTGAAAACATAGATTGAATACCATGGACTTGTGTAAGGCTTATTGTGATAGTTGTTTTTAATGATCTTAAATTAAATGAGAAGATCAATTTGTAGAGAATTTGGGATTTTAGAATGAAAACTTATTTAGTCAATAAAAGACTAGTGAAAATATTAGAATACACTTTTACCCTTATTCTAGTGTTGAATAAAAATTCCGTCAAAAATAATGTGTCTCTATTTTTGGATAAAAGGATCCTCAACTTTCTTCGCAACTTTTGTGGTCACTGGCCACTTGTGAAAGGAGTAGGCATCTTTAGAGATGTGGTTCCAATTAGAAGGGAAATACTAATAGCAGTAGGGCAAAGGCAATTATTCCATTCGTTTAATTATTTCTCATTTGTCTGGTCATATTGTGAGCTGCAATATACATCATGAAATTGTTTTAGTACTAATAAACAATGATTAAATATATAATAAATTTGAACCTTTGACATTTAGAGGACATTTCTCTCAATTTAAAAAAAAAAAATATAGTATGAAAATCATGTTGGAAATAGTTTCTAAAGTTTTGAGTCTTTTATTTTCAAGATTAACTAATTGATTTGGAAGATGAAAAACCATCAAATTTGAAGAGTGGGACTTTTATATTCACTAAGGTTTTAAAGAAATTATATGCATGAAACTTATACTAGCACCTTCTAGTGGAATTGATAGTGCACTAATCCGTTGCTTGCCATTATTTTGGTTTTGGTACCACTTTATAGCATATCCAGGTTCAAATGCTATTTTCCATGACAGACAGTTGAATCTTTTTCAACTCTAATTGTTATCGAGTGATTCCACAAGGATGTCACATGAGCATTTATGATGCCCATTTTGACATAGATAGCTACCTATGCTAAGGTTCTATTTTGCAATTCCATGTTGTTAATTATGAACATTATATACATTTGGTTGTACATGTGAAAATCAATTGATGGATTTGGTATTGATGATGGAAATGTTGGATGTATGACCAAATGTATGACTTACTCGGTTACAATTTATCTAGTGCATGACTTGTCAGAGTTACTGTTGCATCGTACAAGGCTTAATTAGATATGATTTATCTAATCAATGACTTAGTGAAATTATGATTTATCTAATGTAAGATTTATTTCCAGTATGAACAACAAAAATTGACACGTGGAGACTGGGCTTAATAAACATGATGTTTAAGATCATGTATCTATATCTATTTTGTGGTTATATATATGCATGGATGAGAACTAAAACTACAAATTGGAAAGAACCTATGATAACCAAGATCTACCATTCCGTTGGGGAAGGTAGAGATGACCAATGAGGAAAGGTACAATGTACATTTTTCTATTACATTTTGTATCTACTTGATATACACTCTTATGACACAGGTAAAATATAAATGATAGGTGGCAAGACTACCTGACTAAATTATTTGTTGACAAGTCCAACCAACGCTGTAGTGTGGTCCGCATTAGGGTGTTGACCCTAGTTGTAAGGATGGGTGGAGGCATTTCCCACCATGTATCCTCCGAAACCTAGAATCATGGGAGGGAAGTGGTGGACACGCTCCCCTATATGTGTGATGACAATTGCCAGTTTCCTGCTGGGGAAGTTAGGTCGATGTAGTTGACGCTTCCACCATATCGGTTTTATCAGCGGTTAGTATGGTCATTGCCACTGGTAAAGCAGCAAAGGATGGATAGGGTGGGAATGGAAGTAGGTAAGGATGGATAGGAGGATATAGATCAGTTGGAGACTCTCGATGGGAAGTAATATCATTGTCTAACTTATCAAATTTTACTGCTATAACTCTCTGGTTTGCTATGCTTTCAAACTCCTTGTATCTTTTCATTCTAACTTCGGGACGAAGTTTTCTGAAGGAGGGGTGTATGTAATGCCCCACTTAAATATTATCATGCAAATTTTATTAATGTTTACATTACCTGAAAATATTGAGAAATATTGGTGAATACCTTCATTTTGGAAACTATAAAGTTATTTACTAATATAAAATTCATTATTTCTATTTTATTCAAATTCCCAACTTGCCTTCTCAAAATTGAATCTTAGGTAGGATATGGTCTCCTTCCATTATTTCAAATTATATATATATTCATCTCACATACCCAAATGTACTCTTAGATTTACTTGGGAGAAGACATGGTCCTCTCCCATTAATTTCCCAATTTTATATTCATATCACATTTCCAAATGTACTCCCAGGTTTACTTGGGAGAAGAGAAGTCAACTTTAAGGATGGAGGAGAAGTTAATGACATTAATGAGAGGTGGTTGAGGTCACGAAGAGAAGGAGGGTATAAAAAGGGAAGGAGGAAGGGAGAAAAGGGCATATGGGGGGATTCTAAGTCTTACTTTTGATTTTGGAGTTGGTTGTGATTTTGGGAGAGCTAAGGGAACCTGTGGAGGTTTATTGGGCTTGGATTTTAGAGGAATTATTGTTTATCTTGGTCTAGATTATTCATCTTAGATACACACTACATCTGGTTGGACTTGCGATCCGAGGGCTAGGGAACCTGTGGAGGTTTCCTGGGCTAGGAATTATTTCCTAGTTGGCTGGGAGGTAAATACAATCGATAATCAAGAGGATCGTTTTAGCAGGAGTAGCAGCTCAAGGGCATCTCCAGCCATCGGTACAAGTATTCCTCCATGCATATATTTCTCATGTAAATTATTGAAATGAAATGTTCACTATAAGTTGTAAGGATTAGAATGCAAATGGTAAATTTTCATTGTTTAAATGTCTTGTAAGAAAGTAAAATTATTGCCTCTTATTGTATTTAATTTCCAGAGAAAATAGATCTGTTAAAAGACCCTAGGATAGGGCCTTACATTAATTAGTGAATATCTCTCTGGGGTACCCAAATTTGTAGAAGAGATTTTTCCTTAGGAACTCAGCCAGTTTCTCTTCTGTTGTTGCCTTGATAGCCTTTGTCTCAGCCCACTTTGCCAAGTAACCAGTGCACATAATGATGTAATTTTTTTTCCCTGATGGTGGATCAAATGGCCCAATGAAATCCATGCCCCACTTGTCAAATGCCTCCAAGGTGAACTGAGGTTGTAGGGGCATTTCATCCCTGGGTGTGGGTTTTCCCATCCTCAGGAACTGATCACATATGTTGGTATACCTTCTTTCATCTTGATGGAGAGTGGGCCAATAATATCGAGCTTGTAGAGCTTTGAAAGTTGTTCTTTTGACAACAAAATTACCTCCATAGGGCCCATCATGATAGGCCGAGAGGATTTCAAAGACTTCCTCTTCCCTGAAACATCTCCCTAAGATCTGATCTGGTGCCATCTTGGACAGATTTCCCCCAATCCAAGTGAAAGGGGCACGCTTCCTTACAATTCAACTCTTCTCACTAGACGATAAATTTGGGGGAAATTTTGCCGCAATTAGGTAGTTGGCTATGTCAAAAAACCATGGAGAGAGCACTGAGATAGAAAATATGTCCTCATATAGAAGTTGATCACCGAACATCCCTTCATCACCCGCAGGCAAAGCAAGTCTAGACAAAAAATCTGCAACTACATTTTCTTATCCTGGCTTCTCAATGATAGTTAAATCAAACTGATATAACAATAGAAACCATATACTGATTCTAGCATTCACATCAGGCTTATTCCTCAAATATTTAATAGCTTCATGGTCAGTATGCACAAAATTTTGGTATCCAACGATGTAGTTCATTTCATCCCTAGACATACTTTTATTAATGAACTAAATGGCATATGGTAACTTACCATCTACTTGTACCAAGGATTCCCCCACAACTTTGTCAAATGCATCAACATGGATATCGAAAGGCAAAGCCCAATTTGGGCCCCTAAGTATGGGTGCAGTAGTTAATTTCTCTTTCAAAATCCCAAGGGTCTCTTGGCATCTATTTTTCCAGCAGAATTATTTGTCCTTCGTCAACAATCCAAATAGTGGTGAAGCCACTTTACTAAATTCCTTGATAAAACTCCTATAATATCCAGCTAAGCCCAAGAAACTCCTAACATCCCTCTGCTTTTGAGTAAAAGGGACCCTTTTAATGATGGCGATCTTATTTGGGTCCACTTGTATTCCATTCTAAGATATTGAATGGCCGAGGACAATCCTTTCATTCATTAAGAATTCACATTTCTCTGGAATAAGTGAGAGGTTCATTTCAATGCACTTCCTTAGGACCTTTCCAAAATTAGAGAGAACCTCAAGGAAGTCAGACCCATAGGCAGTGAAGTCATCCATGTAGATACCTACATGGTCACAGATGAACTCGACAAAGATGCTTAGAACTTCCCTTTGAAAAGTGGTAGGGGCATTACATAGACTGAAGGGGAGGACCCTATAAGCAAAGGTACCCTAGGTACATTTGAATGTAGTTTTTTCCTCATCATCAGGCCTAATCTAGATCTGATTATAACCAATGAATCCATCCAGGAAAGATAAGAACTTCTTCCATACAAGACCATTTAGAAATTGATCGATAGAAGGAAAAGTAAATGGTCTTTATTAGTGGAGTTGTACAGTTCTTTGTCATCCACATAGATCCTCCACTTCCCATTCTTTTTTTGGGATCAAAACTAGAGAGGACACCTGTTACAGGGAAAAGTGTCTATACAGAACTTCTTATCCCACTAAGGTGTGGTAGCTACCTTAGAAACAAACAAAGTAAAGCTACTTTCGTTTTTCCTTTATGAAAGATAGATGAGAGAAGAATAGAGGAGACCAACCTTTGTCTTGCGCTTGGGTCCTAGGTCGATTCCTCTCTCTTCTGATAGTCCTTTGCTACTTGCTTCCTTGTACACCCAGCTTCACAGAGTACCTGTAGAATTAGAGTAGCATAACACTATAAAAGAACATGGGTCTATAATCATAAACAATCTAGGATCAGATGTAAATTGACCATACAAATGCATAAAACATAAATGACACAGGAGTATGGAGGAAACTTGAATAGCTTTTATTGATAATCAAGAAAGATCCAAGGGAGTTACAACCAGTTGTTCTGACCCAGCATCATCCTCTCAGCAAGTAAGCCCTTCTTCACCTCATACAAAGCTTAGATCACCCAACACTATGATGTTGTCTCAAGAAACCAACAGCAATTCCTTACAAGATGCAAAATTCCAGCCTCTGGATCTCTGGGATGAGGGATCCATATATAGATATTTGTAAGGGAGATGAGTCAGCTTGTGATTTGATTAGTGTCTTCCCTCTGATAGTTCTTGCTTCCACTTGGAGATTGATGATCTCTTACTCATCCTTGGTCGAATTCAGAGAGGCAAGTGTCACAGGAGAAGTTTCTGGAAGATTCCATGCCTCTCCACCTCGTGGATTGACACTGCCATTTGTCACTTCTCGCCCATCGCACCCCATAGAAGGGCTTTTTGAAATGCAACACACCCACCGAGTGTACTTAGGTGAGATGCAACGCACTTTGCCTATGGAGCAGGTGAAATGATCGTGTTTTGACCAGTTCTTAGCAGTTTTTCATGGAGAACTTCTGGGAGAAGCTGTAATCAGTTGACCTTGTTCCTTTAGGGGTTAGAACAACACTTTTAGGGACTTAGGAGCCCTTGGTTTATGGACATTTTATGCTTGGGGTTGCAGTGCCCAAAAATGTCTATAACAGTTTCCCCCTAAAGCATGAGGTCGTTAATATTTTTTTTGATGTCGGGTGAAATGCTTTATTATGAGGATTCGAAGCTATTTCAAGCTGGGAGGAGACCTGTAATAAGATACAATACAATACATTATCTTCATAATTTTTTCATGATATAGCTGAGGCGGGCATTCCAATGCTCAGCTTTATAAATTCACTTTCATGTACATAGGACAGACAATCGTCTGAGTGTAGAGTGATGATTCTAGTAGAGCCATCATCCCTTTGATTGGATGATTATCTGTGCAGCAACGATGTACATTTGATGTCTTTATTTCCCTGAATATATATCTCAGCCCGGATGGATGAAACTAGATCTGGGGTCTTCAATCTCGTTCGATCTTCACTCGAAGTACAAGCCTATCCATGTGAGAGATGTTCTGGAGTCGAACATGGAAAGACATCACCTGATTACCAGCCAATGATGTAAGTTGTTAACAGGCGCGAGAGGAATCATCGATAATGATAATGACCCTCAAGGTACTGCAGTGCAATTCACGTGGTGTGAATAAAGGACTTGGTGTCGAACACCACGCAAAATCTTTCGGTCGAAGGTCATTGATGTAAACCTGTCGCTGGAAGTGAGAAACTTGCCATTGAGGCATGCAAGCTTCAAAGTACTGAACGCGGTGTTCCTAGATCGACTTCTTGGATAATAAGCTGATGTCGACAAGAAGTGATATGTCATAGGAGGGCCTTAATGAATCCCACATCAATGACACGGAACAGAGCAAATGATTTTAATGGAGGTGAAAACGATCTGGTGATATAAGGTTCAGGGTGGCGGTCATGAAAGAATGGAGCGTAAATGTATTGTAGCGGGTGAGACATAGGTGAATTCTCTAAATGACTTCTCTTGAACATATCGGCGACACTGACGTGATGGATTGGTAGTATTAACCCCAAATATGGATGGTGTGATGGGACCATGGTGATGTGACTGGTGAATGAACAACCCAACCCGACTTGGATGCGGAGTGAAAGTGTCATGTTCAAGAGCGACTTGCTACCAACAAAGTTTCTTCAAGTTTTCTTCCCAATTTTTCCCCAGTCATTGCTGACCAGTACCTCTTTATTTTTTTCAAGCTTGAGGAGGATAACCTATGCTTGTTCTATAATTTTCCCTCCAGGCAAACCCATCGCTATGTTTTAATGAGCCTGGCGATAGTGAAACTCGTTCTTGTCTGCTATGGACAAGTTTGTCGCTATTAGGTTTTAACGAGTTTAACAACAAAGATAACTCGGTCCTTTTCAATTTTAGAGAGTCTGAAAAGGGACGTAAAGGAAACTCCAAAATTCCTTTTTCGTCATCTAATCCCTTAAGTCCGAAAAAGTATAAAATAATACAGAAGGGATGAATTTTCGATACTTTTAATGAGCCGAACAAAACAAGCGCTCCATCTTTTTGTGTAATAATCCCTCAGGTCCAAAAAGATTAAAATCCAAAGGAGGGATAGCACTTCCGGTCCCTTTAACGAGCTGGAGAGGCCAATGGCTCGACAACCTTTTCATATTTTACGAGTCAGTTGAAAAGAGCTTGAAGAAGACTCATTTTTTTTAGGAACGAGTGATAAAATTGGGTAGCAGCTGATTCCAGGTAAGGTTTGGAATTTTCCAATCACAGCAGTGTTACAAGGATGGCTAGTGGGATCACTCTTCGCAGTTGTTCCTCAAAAAGGGGTAAACAATCAAATGGAGGTGAATGATCGGCCAATACAGAGTGGAGGTGATGATGAGAACATGACCAAGGCTTTAAAGGCTGAAGTATTACATTCACGATGGTTATTTACCGGGAAATAGTTCATTTTTTAATGAGCTTAAACGTGGGGAGAAACATTTGCTCATGACTTATGTTTATTTTTTAACGAGCTTGAACTATGTGCTAAAACTGCTCGATTAATCCAGTCGTAAAATAAGAATGTCTCATATATGAAAACGACAATTTTTTGAGTTTTTCCCCACATCCTTTCTTTATGCAAGTTAGGAAACGACCAATCCTATGATTTTAAAGGGTTAGAGGACCTACAAATTTAAAAAATAAATGGTCGCTCTTCGCTTGCACGCAAAAAGTTTTGCATGCCCCCAGGTATAAAATAAAGCTTCAAGGTCACCTTTCATTCTACCGACAAGACATTTTTTTTATCAGGAAAGGTCTACCTCTTTCAGGTTACCAAAGATTGTTCTATTCACACCGCAAACAAAACACTTCTTCGGCGATGTCTACCGAAATAGACAAAGGTGAGACAATCCACTCACATAACTTTGACGAGGGAATCTTATTCCAATCTAACCCCCTTTTCCAGTCATGAACGGGAGTACAGACTAGTCATATATCTCTCGCGGAAACCTACCCTATACCCGAAGTTTTCCTACCGAAGCAGACTAGGGTGCATGCCCCCTGGGTTTCAGTCATGTCCCCCGAATCACTCACGCTCATCAGGTGGACAAACTGGAGATTGATGAGACATTCCTTGTGTGAAAAGACCATTTAGGGATGGTATATGACTATTTTCTATGAGTCATTCGGGAAATGAAAGCTGGTCTACGAGCTTGACCACTCTTCCTTCGTGCGGAAAACACATTACTCTAAACAGTGATGAGACAATGGCTCCCATGCAATAAATATAGTCTCGTCTAAGGAGTAGATTATAATCCAGGGGTCCTTGGACTACCATTACGTTCATATGAACGATTTTCCCTCTCAATGTTATGGGCACATTGGGAAGGATCCCTAACGGTCGACTGGGTCCTTTGTCAAAGCCTGTTATATTTCTCATCTCAGGAAAAAGCGATGGCGAACCAAGCACTTTCCAAGCAGTCGAGGAAAGGATACTCATAGAAGCCCCTTCATCTATGATGGTACCGACCATAACCATTCTATATATTTGAGCAATGATTCAGAATGGAACACTAGCCGGTAAATGGGGTCTGCCTAGTTGATTCCAGTCAAAGGAAACAACTAGGTTGCTTGGAGGTGGGACCGAATAGATGGTCGGGTACAACTCTGAAGAACTTCCTTCCTGCGGTAAAGGAATGGGTAAATTGCCCCCATGTTCATCGGAGTCTGTGCTTACGAAAAGAATTTGGACGGTGTCATCCTTGTTCTCTTCGGTGACTGTATCATCTGAAGATGGAACCTCTAAAGGCAAGACTGGGTCAACTACCGCCTCGACCTTTTGACTTTCATCTAGTATGGGTTTAGATGGTTCGTCTTCAATGATAGATGCTTCGGCTGACCACCTGGGCGGGTCAGCGGGATTTTCAACTAGTGACGGACTCGGCAAGAGTTTTTTATATCCAAGAGGAAGTCGTAACGGTGAAACCGAACGATCGTCGAAAAATCTTTTAGCCTCGTCTAAGAAGGGACACCGGTGGACGGCATAATCACCTTCGCACAGTTTACAAGGAAATATATATTTTCCTTTTTGTCCTGGGGCTTCACTTTCACTAGTCGATGGTGTGTTTTCAACATGATCATCAGAGGTTGACAACACCGGGTTGTGCAAATGAGGAGACCAGACCCTTAAGATCCGAGGGATGCAGGGAGAATCTCTATGATAGTGGTCTCCTTTGCAAATGACACATGGCGATTTAGGCCTGGTCGATGCAGTGTGTGGATTTCCGCTAAACGATGCTTGGTTGCCCCCTTTCACTTTTGGCTCCTTCTTCTTCTTCTCTTTCTTCTTCTTTTCCTTCTTCTTCTCAAATACTTGATTTTTGGCTTTATCAGCCCCATCAAGCGAAGAGGAAGGAGGAGAGGAAGAATTGGAGGAAGTAGAGGGTTGGAGGGTAACTCTGGAATCATCTAGTTGCTGACTCGATTGTTCAGGAATTGCGGTGTTCTAAATGACAGAGGTTGAGAAGAGCCATACGGGCAAGCCGATTGTCAATCCTGGAAGTGACAATGTGGCCATATGGGGTGCACCAACATCTTCCCAAGAGGAGAAGGGACTAGGATTTCCTCAAAGGGGAATTCCTTGGTTGGTGGATTCCATTTTCTCAACCTAAGATCAATGTAGGAAAGGGTGATGATTATTCCATTTAAAATAAATTTTATACGCTTTGACACAACTTGTTTTTTCAATTTTAAAGAGTCGAGAAAAAACAAAAGATGACTCTAGTCGCCTTCGATTTTTAATGAGCCTGAAGTGACAAGTTCTCAGATGGACCTTTTCCGTTAAGGAGTCTAAAAAGGAATGAAAGGGACTGCTCTGGAAATCTAGGCAGAGGGATTACCAAACCAATCGCAAAACTACAGAATACTTTTTACGGTACAACAGTCAATCTTCCTAAATGCTGTGTTCAGTGCATTGTGATCGATAGGGCGGCAGACACGACTTCCTATAGATAAAGGATTAAGCCTATTGTGGTCTCCCAAAATATACTTGACGGTACGTGGGAGCACAATTCCGTACTGGCACTTATCGTCTCAAAGTGGAGGAATCACCCAACCATTAGTGAGAACAATAGTTACCAGGCTTTACGACGTCGGAATACGTCTCTAGCCTAGACTTCTAGATGTTGTGCATTAGGTTCCAAAGCGTTGTTAGATTCATTAAATTTATTTTATAACACATATTTCATTAAAATTGGAAAATTTTTATTACATGGACATCACTAGAATTGAGTTTTTTAGTTATTTTGAAATTCTAAATCCACTATTTAATTCCAAATTTAATGAAATATATGTTTTATAGTTGATCTTGCTTAAGAAATTTGCCTTTCAGGTTCACCGCGTGATGTAGATGTACAATTCCTAAAATGCAATCTAAGATGATAAACAATCTTTTATCTTCTTTGTGCAATGAAAATCCTAGCTACTAAGGAAAGAGAGACAGTATTCTTTCACAAAGAGCAAAGAGCACACACTATATGCACTGTCCTAAATCAAACCAATCAAACAGTCTAAATGCAAATGCACATGCATGTATTTTTTTTCAGCTTTCTTAGTATGTGAATGATAAAAAGAAAGCTAATGCGCAAATCTGAATTACTTTTCAAGCGACAATTACTAACAAGCTTTTTTTCAAAATAAAAAATGAAGACAATCACAACACTTTACGATTTGGAAATGAATACTTGCTTTTGACACTAGAAAAACTACAAATTCAGATCAAATATAATAGTAACAGGGTAATCGGCTATCAAGAGCAATCAAACTCTCTTCTACGACTGAAAATGACACTTACAACACTTTCAAATCGAGAAACAACAGTACAACTACGTTACGTTTTTGCAAAGGAGAACTGAAAATGACTCAACAAATACACAAAAACATTTACAGTTCTTTGCACAATGGAGGCGGAATAACAGCAAGGAAAAGGGGTTTCAAATAGAGATATACTGACTACAGGCAGCAAAATTCATGAATAGAACTGAAAAGAATGAACACAGAAACAAAAACTGAGGAACAATGCCTAGTCTAATCAGCGCACCTGTAACACAGTGAACTTGAAATGCAGTGCACCTACTACACTCGGGAAGTGCGCTGAATTTCAGATTCACAGAACAAAGCCTGTGCTGGGCCAGAGACGAGACTTTGCTTGGGTTCCGGGTCACAGTTTGCAGTTCAGTTCAGGGGTTTTGGCCGAGCAAATGGTAATCAGTAAATCAACAATCAGGGGTAGATCTAAGGAGGTTACTAGAGCTACCACAAGGGCAATCAGAGAGTTTGTAAATCAGTTGTTTAATTCATAAACAAAACCTGGAGATTGACTGAAGCGGCATTTATCTACTTTGCATTTGCATAGCAAATGCAGTTCGAAAGCTACCTGGCTCGACTTCAGGCTCCGTCTGTAAGTTTATAAAATAAAAAACAAGGAAGATAAACAAACAACCTAGTCGCTCCCCAGCGGAGTCGCCATTTTGTTACAAGGAAAAGTGTCTATACAGAACTGCTTATCCCACTAAGGTGTGGTAGCTACCTTAGAAGCAAACAAAGTAAAGCTACTTTCATTTTTCCTTTATGAAAGATAGATGAGAGAAGAATAGAGGAGACCAACCTTTGTCTTGCGCTTGGCTCCTAGGTCGATTCCTCTCTCTTCTGATAGTCCTTTGCTACTTGCTTCCTTGTACGCCCAGCTTCACAGAGTACCTATAGAATCAGAGTAGCATAACACTATACAAGAACATGGATCTATAATCATAAACAATCTAGGATCAAATGTAAATTGACCATACAAATGCATAAAACATAAATGACACAGGAGTATGGAGGAAAACTTGAATAGCTTTTATTGATAATCAAGAAAGAGACAAGGGAGTTACAACCAGTTGTTCTTAGCCAGCATCATCCTCTCAGCAAGTAAGCCCTTCTTCACCTCATACAAAGCTTATATCACCCAACACTATGATGTTGTCTCAAGAAACCAACAACAATTTCTTACAAGATGCAAAATTCCAGCCTCTGGATCTCTGGGATGAGGGATCCATATATAGATATCTATAAGGGAGATGAGTCAGCTTGTGATTTTATTAGTGTCTTCCCTCTGATAGTTCTTGCTTCCACTTGGAGATTGATGATCTCTTACTCATCCTTGGTCGAATTCAGAGAGGCAAGTGTCACAGGAGAAGTTTCTGGAAGATTCCATGCCTCTCCACCTCGCGGATTGACACTGCCATTTGTCACTTATCGCCCATCGCACCCCATAGAAGGGCTTTTTGAAATGCAACGCACCCACCGAGTGTACTTAGGTGAGATGCAACGCACTTTGCCTATGGAGCAGGTGAAATGATCCTGTTTTGACCAGTTCTGAGCAGTTTTTCATGGAGAACTTCTGGGAGAAGCTGTAATCAGTTGACCTTGTTCCTTCAGGGGTCAGAACAACAGTTTTAGGGACTTAGGAGCCCTTGGTTTATGGACATTTTATGCTTGGGGTTGCAGTGCCCAAAAATGTCTATAACAACACCCACACACTATCTAAGATGGGGTATATGAACCCTGCATCCAACAAATTTTGCAATTCTTCCTTTACTATGTCATTTAGGGCTGGGTTAATTCTCCTTTGAGGTTGGCACACAAGTTTGCATCCTTCCTTGATGTAATGTGATGAGTACAAACCGAGGCATGCACCCCATTCATTTCTTTATAGTTCCAGGCAAAATCATATAAGTGTTGTCTCAACATCTTACACAACTTCTCTTCTTGATTGGATAAGAGAGAGGGGTTAATATTTAAGGTTATATATGGACCAAATTATACAAATTTGACATGGATAGGACTTGGGTCAACTAATCATAATTCAATCCAAGGACTACTCTCAGAATATTTTACAAACTCAACAAGAGGCATGGTATTGGGGGGTTGGTTTTGGAGGATTTGGCTAATGAGTTCATCTTCATAAGGTTTCCCTACTCCTATAACAACATCTAGGGTACACTTCATCTTCCTCCTCTTCTTCTAGCCATAGGGGTAAGTCATTCTCAATGGATCGTTGAGCAAGAGGGTACATACCAATTGTTTTGACAAATTCCCATTCTTAATGGTCATGTTCGTGACCTTGCAACTAATGTAAGCATTAGCAGTGGTTGACCATGTCCTTCCCAAGATGAGAGGATAACCATTGAATTTGGTTTTGGGATGGAGAACCAAGAAGTCAATAGGATACTCCCAAGAGTCAATAGAGACCATTACATCCTCAACAACTCCCTCAGGAGCCACTGTGGATCTATCTACAAGTTGCAACACTGTAGTGGTCTTTCTCAAGGATCCTTGGAGGTTTAGTTTTAGCATGGTTTCTTTAGTCATCACATTGATGGCAAACCCAAGATCAATCAGGGTATGAGGGACAATGATGCCATCAATGTGAACATCTACTACTGGACTTCCAGGGTCTAAATATTTTGGACAAATCACTCTCCCCAACATAAAATCAGATAATTGACCAATAACATTGATGGTGGGGGTGTCCCTTTTTCTCCTCCTGGGGTGTTTGAAACATTTTTCTTTGATAATATTATTGTATATGGGAACATCCCTAATAGATTTGAGGAGGGGTATTTTAACACACATATTCTTCAATTCTCCCAGAAGTTTGGTTTCTTCTGGGGTGTGTAGGTTAAGATGGATCAATCTCTCAGGAAAAGGAGGTGGATTTACTTGAGGGATACTCTCTTCCTTTTCCTCTTTAATTTCTTCAGGTGGAGATGAAGGTTGGTTATCTGGAAGCACTCTTCCAGATCAGAGGTTGATTTATTAAATCTCCATAGCATAGGCAGGGTAAGATGTCTATCCACTATAGAGCTGTTGTACTTGCTTGTTATTTGGGTTTGGATTGGGTTGAGCAATCATCTGAGGTTTCTTGTTTGGAGAAGGATGAATGAGTTGTGGTTTATATGGAGGTGGATGCAGTAAAGCAAGAGGTTGATTGAGTTGAGACTTCCACCCTTGTGATGGGTTATTCCATTGAGGATGTTGAGAAGCATGTGGCTGAAATGGTTGATTGAGAGGTTGGGGAGGATATTGAGGAGCATAAGGCCAAGAAGGAGGTTTGGACCATGAGTACCAGGGTGGAAAGGGTGCATTCTGGTTGGGATGGTAATAAGAGTAAGATGCACCTTGCATGCCCTGCTCGTATGGCCAAGGTCCTTGAGGCGTCCTTTGATTTATAAAGCAGAGTTTCTTAGCCCTACCTTTTTCTCCTTGGTATAAAAATTTTAAACTAGGCAAAGAAGGACATTTTTCTTTGGCATGATTTTCCTCACAGACTGAGCAAACCTCTATGACATTTAATGGACATCCATTTATGGGATGCCTTCTAGTGCATTTAGGGCATAAAATAGCTAGGGACCTCTCTCCTTCCTCTTGTCTCCTCTTGATCTACATGGTATCCATTTTCAAGGAAAAGGTATGCAACATTTCACTTTTAAATTTCTCCAACATGTTCCCAATATCATTCTTGATGGATGTTGTGGAAGGAGAGGAACTGACCAAGGATTGACTAGCGCTACCCTTCTTCCTAGTATCCCTAGAGTGGTTTTTGAAAACCATTTTTATGTCATCATAGGATAACTGATAGATGTCTCCCTCATACAACATGTTGAGGGTTTCCAGCATGTCCTCCTAGATCCCTCGGAGAGGAACTAGCTTGAGTGATTCAGTATCTAGGGTGCATTTAGCCCTCCTATAACTGAGTTGAAATATCTCCTCATAGTCCTCAATGGATTCATCAGGTACAAGTGTCATTCTAAATATTTATTATTTGGTTTATTTGGACCTAAAATAGTACCTATACTTGTTGTTAAGGCTTGTTGCATTTGAGCCCAGGTAGTGATGCTATCCTGAGGTAGACCCATAAACTAACGCAAGGCTACATCCTTAAGGGTAGATGGGAATAAATTCAACTTCTGGTCATTAGAGGCATAGTCATAGGTCCTACAGACAACAATAAATTCAAACATAAAAGTATCAAGAGCCTCAAAGGTTAAGCCATGGAAGTGTGGGAGAGAAGTAGGTCTTATATTATTCATTATAGCCTCTCCATTAGTCTCTATGATAGGGAAAACCTCATTATTCCTGTTTTCAACAATGGTTTGGGTAGGTGAAATGGGCTCTTCTCCTTCCCTAATAGGTCTTCAAAGATATCAAGTTTTTCACCTAAAGGCTCTTTTAACTCCCCTGTAGTTAGAGAGGGAAGATGACAATCACCGAAGAAGAGTGAAGGTTTACTGTTCGAGGGTGTGGGGGTGTTTAGTAATTTTCCTTGAGTATCTCTATTCCGACGAGGCATGAAATATTTTTTTTTCTTTTATATGATTTTTTCAAAACTGAATGCAAAACAAAAAATAATGCTTAAGCAAAAATAAATCTAATTAGAAGCCTCCCCGACAACGATGCCAAAAAGTGGTGAGCCTTAGTACTGCACTAAGAGTGTTGCAATGCCCAAGGGCTTCTCAACTCTATTTATCAACCCAGGGTTTGTACAAACTTCGAGGTGACAATGCTATATACATAGTAGATGGGATTCTACTCATGCCACCCCCAACTAGGACATATGGTCAATAGTGCTCCAAGACCATTCTTTCTACTGAATTAGAAGGAAATTAACTACTGAATGTGTAATGCAAAAGCTAGCTCTAATGAAAATAATTTAAATTCTTTTTAAACCTCAACTTGTAGATGCTATCAACTTGTAAATGCTACTGAATCAACTCATCAAAGAATATAATAGCTATACTACCTGTAGAAAGGGAACTACAATATTTTCCAATCAGCCATATAACTATCAAATCCACTTGTAAACAGGAAATTATCCTACCAAATCATAACTCAAGATTTCATGCATCATCTATCTAATTCACACTTACATATAAATCAATGTTCTACTTGTGTTAAATCTATGATAAAGAAACTAATGCTATTCTATCTTGCAGTGAAGGAAAAAGGATGGTTGGAATGGCCTAAGTGCTACCCTTGATCATGGAATCTAAGTTGGGGGTCAACCTACTCTTAAACTAAGTCAAACTTGTATCATAGGTAAAAAAAAGGGGGTAAAATAGGCTGCTACAGGAAGGTTTGTAATGTTATAGGAAGGCTGTCGAGAGGGTTTGGAAGGAATCAATGATGAGATCAAGGGATGGAAAGATGGATGGAGGTTGTGATAGATGGATGAAAGGTGGCTAACACCCCTAGCCAAGCTCAACACCTTAGGAAGGCCTGTTTTGGACTAAGAGGGCTACTCATGGTGACCTAAGGGAATGAGCTCAAGAATATAATTTTGGGATTCATCAAAGAGGGTGAAGAAGTCTTGGATGGAGATGGTGAAATTCCCCTTGTGTGCAGATCCAAACATCCCTGCAACATCACATGCACATACTCTTTTATCATTTACAAAGTAAAATAACTAATGGTGGAAAAGATGAGTTGAATTTAAACACTATCTAATTTATGCCAAAATCATTGATCTAGTCAATGAATTAACTTCTAAGCTACAACAAACATATGCAAAACAAGATGACTAATATAGACCTTCATCCAAGAAATCATAAACATAGTATTTTTGGGCTGTGATTATAGATTATTCCATTATTTATCCCATGAGAGAGATGAGATAGAGGTAGCAGCCACAAGCTTTTTGATGGATTATATTCTAATAAAATGCAGATAACTAATAAAAATTCTAAGATAAAAAGAAATACCAATAAATAAGAGGGACCTAAGCCACTATGGTTGGGCCCAAACCTAAGAGCCTCAACCCTCTCAAACTAACACAGTGATTGATCAAAAAAAAACTTCTCATTATCATTGCATCAATGTTAAATACATCACATAAATAGTAAAAAATAACAGTATCAAGTGCTTGAGCTCAATAGCCTCTTAGCTGGAAACAAAGTTTGAATCCTAATGAGCTCTTTGGAATGCTTATTTATACAAGAGGGTATCTACCAACAACTCCCTAGAAAATAGGAATGTTTGTCTCCCAAAACTCAAGAAAGGTGGATCTAGATCTCCTTGAAATGCACTTGCTTGGCTTCCATTGATCTCGTCCTTCTTGGCTACCAATGACCCCGAGATGATGAGAAAGAAAGTGGTGGTTTTAGCTGATTGAGGGAGTTAAGGAGGTGGATAACCACCTAGAATACCTCCCTATTGTCTACTCCGAGATCCTGTATTGAAATCATCTCAAAAATGCTCCATTTCCTGCATTTAAACCTTATTAGGCCACATGACATAGCAAAACATCTGTTACCCCTCTCACTAAGCATAATATAACAAAAATTATAAATAAATGTGAGAAAGAGATAGTTCTAAAGTTGGAGGATGGAATTATGACCCTTATGATGTACCTATTGATGAGCCTCATCAGTTGGCATCCTTTCCTATGTTCAATAAAACTTCTTGGGGTTCCCTCTCAGTTCTAGTTCATAAACCATTCCATTCTAGTGGTAATTCCACACCAACAAGGGAGGCCACGTCGTGGGGGTGGCCATTATATCTTTGCAGGTTATCCGACCAACAATAAGAGTTCATATTCAGGCAATTCAATAGGTGAGAAACGTGAAGGTGATGTGGGTCATGCTCCAGATTACTCCCTAGTATAGGTGGATGCTCCATCTTCCTTGGAATCCATTGGAAAGAAAATTAGAGGAATTCAGGAAAATATTGACATTCTCAGAGAGCATATGTATGAGGACCATAACAAACTAGTTTCTTACATGAATGACATTCAATTCAGCCAAAACAATATTCTTGAACAATTGGACAATCTCTGCCGGAGCCAACGTCGAACTAATGAACATCTTCGCGATCTAGAAGCCCCTGTTGAACACATCGACTTCCACATGCATGAACGTGCTAGATTTCTTGCTACACCTCTTGTAGTTCCTCCCCAACCTCCTCCTTGATATGCTTATGTCAGTATGTTTGATCCTTTTCTCTTTTTTGTGTTATAAGGATCTTCAACCTAGTAGAAATAATGATTGTATGCGTCTATATTTGGCACACTCCATATCCCTTTGCCAACAAGTTTGGTGGAATGAGGATCAGGGGGTTGTAGAGATACATTTTGTACTATCTATTTTCATGAGAATATAATAGATGAAGGTTGAATGAAAAAAAATAAATAAATAAAATACTTGAAAAGTAAAGCTAATCTATGTTGCAGAAGCTAAAAACATCACTCACAGAGAATATAATAAAAGCATCTAAGGGAAACTTCAAGAGATATCTACTCTTCCAAACTTTATTCTCAAAAAATCAAAGATGTTCTAATATAATAAGGAAACTAAATCAAGAAGTTATTGCTAAATTTGATGAAGAAAATGGGTTGTTTGCTTGCTACTACAAGGGTTCCTATTTTTCAATAAGAAAAACTAACATGCCAAAAAAAATATTGAACTATAAATCTAACATGAGATAAGGGGGTATAAATTATGGGAAGTGATACTATTTAGTTGTTAAAATCATGGAACAACTAAGTCTAAGCTTCAACACTATGAAACCAAGTTATGTTTACCCTTTGTAATCATAATCTTAGCTTCACAATAAAACAAGGAATTGCTTAAATTGTAACAATAGATGAAATGAAATGGAAAAAGACCTGAAAGTGCAATGATAAGCAATATGCGTGATCCAAGATGTTGATATATTGTATAAATAAATTGCAAAGAAAATTAACTCATAAAACTACTTACTTAACTAGGCATAAATCTATCAAACCGTAATTTCCAGAAATGCTTATTCAAGAGCTAAATAAATCAAATTCAAAGCATGAAAATGATAGTAAAAAAAATACGAGAGGGTGCTAAAAATCCTGGGCTAGGCCCAACCCAAGGATGCTCAGAGTCCTTGAAGAAGAACCAAGCTAGAAACTGAAATGAGGAACTACTTCCATTAACTTAAAATATGTCTTACATCGGGAAATACAATGCTGCAAAATTAGCTCAAAAATATTCAAAACCTAAGCTCTTTCTAATCTATTCTTTTTTCTATTACCCCAAGGGCCAACTCAAATATTTTATTTATACATTAGGTGGGGGAGAAACCTCCTTGAGAGGAGGGTTTCGTTTCCCTCCAAAAATACTAAAACAAAGGGATCTTGCCCCACATCAAACTCACAACAACATGAAGAGGCGTTAAATACTCGAGCTAGCTAAGTTTGAGTCTTTTTGCAGTCGGGAGAAAGTTCGTAGAATATTTTCAATCCTAGATTCTTCGAAATATACTCAATATATTTATAAATCCTACACAAAATACATATTAAGACACATAAAGCATGATAACCACATCAAATCCTCTAGGAACTCATCAAGCTAAGAAAATATACCAATAAGTGCAAAAAAATTTGTCAAAACATTGTTTTATGTGCATAGGAGTGGATTGATGGGCCTTATGATTTACATATTTTGGAGGCCCATCATACCTCCGTATTGGAATTGTTGCTCATCCTTGAGCAACTCAATGTTCCTCTCTTCTATGCTTTTGTTCATTTAGTTCGTTTATTGTTTGCTTGATATCCTAGGTTGAATTGGTTATGGTTTTCCTTGCTAGAGAGAATCATGCATTCTCCTTTATGTCCTTCCACACTTGCTTTTACTATTCTTAACTTTGATGCTTATCTCATTCATAGATTCTAGGAGAAATAATGGGATGCTTAGTAATTCATAGGTTGGGAGATGGGCTTAGTATCTCAACTAATGTAATAGCCTAAATTGGTAAGCATAGACTATGCTCAACATGACCTTACAAGAGATGTACTTGATTATATGATAGGCTACATATCCCTAGGGATTAGGCAATATCTCCCTCACTCAATTTTTATCCTCATCAGGCTTCTCATCTTGTAGGAAAAATCTGTTCTTGGTAGTGATGGCCTCCTGCCTCTATTGCTTATTTCATTGAAGTGCCTTAGGAAGAGTTGTAATTTTACTCACATAGTTCTCATTGATGTAAATTTCTATCCCCCTAACTATAGTGACAAAATCATGCCCCTTAGGGTTATACACATTCGTTAAAAAAGTCCATTGCCACTTCATCATCAAAGCCCCTACGCTTTTCGAAGAACCCTAATCAATGGAAAATTTCAAAGATAACAACAACTCCAGGGTACTCGTAAATAATTTTGGTGTCAGTGGGCTCTATTTTATTAAAAATACCCCCAATTCTGTAGGAAGAGAAGAAATGACCTCCTACAGGGTTCCCACAGTCAAGTTTTGGGGGATAATTTTCAAACCGTACTCAGAGATTTCTTGTTATAATTCCTAAAATTTCGGTTGAACTGTTGGCACGAAAATGGCAACAGGGAAGAGACCCTGGGTTCAGGCTCAAGGGGCCAACAAGGCTCCACTGTAGTCTAGGACAACGCTAAAATTTCCACCTTACCCAGAGGGAAAGGAGTCTCACCCGAGGCATTCCACAACCAAAGTTAGATGGGGCTGGATGGGGTATCAAAGAAATGAAAATAACAGACAAAAATATCTCATCACACTCAATTATGTATATTATACAAGACTGTCATTCTACTCATACCATCATAGGAAAACACCAAGATATTGAACATTAATTTAAAAATTTAAATAACGCATAAGGAACACAACAATATAATAAGGAACGCAAACTACTTCTTTCATTAACTGGAATATAAGAGAGTACATGACAGAGTATAAAAGGCTCAAATCATGTTCGTCAAATACACAACGAGTACATTTTCATAGAACACAATTGAAAAGAATGGACATAAGCAGAGTAGAGGATAGTCCTAGCCTTTCCTCAACTAATCTGGCTCTCAGGATCCTGCGCTTTCTCAGCCACTTCATCACCAACCCCTTCCCCGTGCTATCTTTTGCCTTTTATCCTTTTCTCTGTATTCCCATTGCCAGTTCCGCTCTGCTGACTTTGCCCTCACGGCCTTCTATTTCCCTTTCTTGATTGCTTTTGTACTCTTCCACCACCTTGCCGCAACTGCCCGTTCACTCCCAATTCCTGTCCCTTTCCTTTGACTGTCAGCTTCACAACCCAAACCATTGTCCTCGCCACCTATTCTTAACCTTTCTTCCTGCCAAAATCCAAAATTAAAAATGAAGGCCACTCAAGCCCCGACCACAATTCTTTGACTCGTCCTCAAGTCAATCTATCTCAAGTGTTTTCAGCTTTGTTTTTGTTCCTCACAGTGTCTCTTCCGTTATTGCTTGTTGTTGTGATAGTTCCACTTCTTGCGGCACTGCCGCTTCTGCCTATGGTTGTGTTTGTCCTACTTCGTGCGAGGCTGCTTTTGGTACAATTTGACCTTCTTTTCCAAAAAAAGGCCCCAAATCAGGTACTGTGACAATTGTTTCCTGGTGGAAGCGGTTATAATCTTCTAATGTCATCCGTCAGATGCCTGTGAGGGTTTCTTCCTTTTGGAGAAATTTGGCCACTAATGTGGAGTTCGGTTGATCGGGCCAGGTGTTCTATAGGGTGCTCCACTCTTCTTCGATCTCGTCACATAGCTCCCGCAGAGCAATCACATGCCTACGGACTAATGGCCTAAGATCATGAATTTTCTTTTTCGTCTTGACCGATTCCTCCTCAATTTTTTGTACCATGGCCTCGAGGGACGTGATCTTGTCATTGATTTTATTTAGTTCGAATTTGTTCCTACATGTCTTGCTGTCAGCGATGCGCTAATTGAGTTGTTGGTGAAGTGGATACAGTGGTTGGTTTTTCATGGCCAAGTTTCCTTACCAATCATTGACTTGCTCCATTAGCACATAACCATCCTCCATGGCATTAGTTAGCGAATATTTCAGTGCAAGGACAGTGTGGAGTTTCTGCTCGATCTCCACGATGTAGCTTGTAGTTGGATTGGGCATCGATGTTCTTACCGTATCTAAACTCTTCTTCAGATCCTTGTTGGTGGCCACAAGGTCCATGCATGTTATCTGAATATGGTCGCAACAATTGACCAATGTGCAGGTCGAAAAATCGTCGAGCACTTCAATTACTAAATCGGCCACAGTTGGCCAAAGTGGTCGTAGATTTGATGTCACCTGTTCGACCTTTGATTTCAACTATTAATTGGTCTGTCGAAGTTGATCTCGCTCCACCATGATAGAAATAATTTGTCGCTTCTACTGCTCATGCTTGACGACCAAATCATTGTGGATCTCCTCAGCCCTATGAGTTGCCAATTGGATAAATTTGAACAACTGCGTAGATGACCAGTGCTGAAGGTTCTCGAGTTGCATTGTTTGTGGGTCCGGGAAGATGCTTTGTAGGGGTTGGCCACTAGCAAAATATTTTTCTGAGTGGCCTTGGCGAGAAGTTGTAGGCTATGTGGTTTCAAGAAACTAAGGAGTGGGAGGGATAATGACTGGCTCTCGAACAACGAGGAAATTTATTGGAAATGAGGTTTTCAATGATTTGATTGTAGTGGAGTGTGGTTGTGAGGTAATTGATTCCTCACCAAGGAGTGGGCCCATCCCTAATAATATGGATATTAGGGATGTTTAAACAATAGTATGGCCTTCACCCCCGTTCAGCGACTTGGTGGACTAGATAGCCGAATTGAATTCCATTTCTTCTGTGGTTATGTAGGTGCCTGTAGGGATTGTTCCAGATAGGGTCGTGGAGGTGGAAGCTATATGGGGGGATGGATCATGTGACCTATGTGAAACAATAGAGGTGTATTGTGGGTTTTATTCAACAATTGGGGAGGTCGATGCTGACTGGAGTCCATCACCGGTGAGGTCAACAACGGTCATGATAGGCATTGTCTTTTGCTTCTTGGCCACAGGTACCTTGGTACCTTTGGGCTGCATGGTCTTAGGGATGGTTGGATTTTTCTGAGAGTGAGGGGTGCAATGGGGGATAGCCACATCGAGGGGAGTAGTTATTATTGGATTGAACAAAGTAAACCCTTGAAAAGAAATGAACTAGGGAGTCGTACCTGATAACCATTGAAGCTAGAAATTTTTTGCTTAATGGAGCTCATATGTTGCTCCATTTGATAGAAAATTGGTTGTAATTCCTCCTTTTCCCCCTATTCCTACTACTCCCAACTATGTATCCTATCAGCAGTTGTTGTTGCATGCCTCGGAACAAATATTTGAACTAGCCATTTGTAATCTCGCAGGAGACCCCTGTCCATGACCCGACCTCTGTGTCGAATGCCCCTTCTGCTAATGTGAACCTCTGTGGCCTCATTTAGAAAGTCTCTAGGTGGACGCATTGTGGCTTAATATAAGTCTGGCCATGTGTTACCCCAAACTAGATTTCTTATGAGTAGCTATCAAGAAATCCCTTGGGGATTCTATCCGTTGCCATTATTGTCAAAGAAATCTTCTGATACTAGTCCTTAAAGCATGCCTTGTTGATCTCTTTGCTACCGGGGTCCCTGGATGTCCTCCATGGTGTGTATCTGAGCGCCAGTGGTTTCTCATCCGTGATTTCCGCGAGGTCCCTCCCTGCTAGCAGGTACCATTTCCAAATCGCCAAGGTCATAATCAAATACCTGAAAATAAAACTTGTGCTTCATCTGTAGACATCCCTACAAGATTCAAATAACTCATTCGGTAGAAATGGAGAACGATTGAGAGAAATTCCTTCGTAACAGTGCTTCGTAACTAATATGGTGTCCAACGTGCACTCATTTCTGGAGAAGTGTCGCATTACTTTCCCTACAATGATGTAGCAGGAGAATCTGATGTGGTCCTTGTTGATCAAATCTATTTTAGTTCCCTCACCATCACACTTGGTGTTATACTTGCTGTAATAATCATTGTCCCCCTCTTTCTTGGATTGCTTCGACCCGGTTTGGAATGCTTTTGAGACTACATATCCTATTGCTAAGATTCTGGTGAGGCATTGAATGTCCTCCACATGAAATGGATATTCCTTGTCTAACCAGAGCGAAACACCATGCATCCTAATCACCAGAAGTTTATGGCATTTCATTGCAGCGAAATACGTTCTGAAGACCGTCAGACTCCTGAAATTAATCAATGTCGACTGTTGAAGTGCCAAAAATGTTCCTTTTCTCTTCGTCGCCATTGTGCCATCACCCTTCGAAACTTCTTTTGTATATACCTCTCGCTTGAGTGTTGGAAAATGGAAGCAATCTGAAAGATCATTTTCTATCAGTTTTGCCTTGTCATATTTCCCATAAAATGATTCCAAAACAATAATTAGGTCATCTAATTTATCTTCAGGAACTATAATTATCTTCGTCATACTTCTACATTGTTGATATACAACAGTTACAGGAGGCTGATAGCGAGTGCTTGAGCGATGTTACTGAGTTTCGAACCGAGACTCGAACAATTCTGTCACCTGAATTGGAAATTTTGAAAATTCCTCCATATGCATGCAAATTAAGTAGACCAGCTTCGACACGACGTTTCTGACTAGACTCACTAACTAATTACTATGACAAATTTCCCTATGTAGACTCGACCATGTTAAATTTTCCGTTGGCTGATCTGTACCTGACTCTTATGATGCATGACGATAAAAGTACAAAGTGGATCATATGGGTATAATGTGACCATAATGGTAGCTTTTATTAGTTAACTCTTTACATAATGGGAAAATATTCCACGGAAACTTACCTGACAGGGGTATTATTACCTAATTATTACAGAAAAGACTTTGAGCACAGTGGATAAGACTTGTGAAACATGTGACTAACCTCCCCATCCACATTCGGTTGTGGTGAGGCGGCATAGGTGCCACAACTGAACTGATAAATGAGAATTATTGTATTAAAAATAAAAATAAAATAAACAAATTGATTACTTGACTGAATTATTCCTATTGAATCTACCCCTACTTATAGGCCCTTTTCAGAAACCTCATCAATTAGAATATCGGGTGTTGTGCTGGTGGAAAGGCTTCATGCGTGTACCATTCACCCATCTTGGTACCAATATTCCATCTAGTTGCACAAACTTCACCATTCCAGACTCCCTAATTTTTGGGACTATGAACAAACTGAGCCAATGCATCTGCAATTTACCCGAGAACTCACCACTTCTCAAAGATCTGCACTGTATGTATCGACTGTAATGGTAATTCATCACGATGTGGTGATTTTGCAACTGTATGACACACATCACAACATTTTTCATATTCTTTGGCATCCTTGTAGAGTGTAGGCCACCATAACCTTGCTTCAAAGACCTTCCTTGTCATTGCTTTTCCCTTGACATGCCCTCCCGCAACTCTAGAGTGGCACTCCCATAGGACATCTTTCCTTTCATGTTGGAGGAGACATCACCACAAGACTTGATCGAGGCCCAACTTATATAGATGTCCTATGATCAACTGATAGTCAACTTCTCGCACCACCATGTGTCTCTTCTGCGTCGCCATATGTCCCTCTAGACATTGCCCTGTGGCCAGAAAAGCTACGATTTCCTCCAAGTAATCAGGTATTGCTTCTATGTGGAGTAAATCAGCATCTGGTATTTGATCATCTAGGGAGCCCCCACTTTCCCCTAATTCTAGTATGGAGAGGTGATCCGGTCCCACATTCAACCAGCCTAGTTTAATGATAACCTGGAATGTAAACTCCTACAACAACAGTAGCCACCTACAGATTCTCATCTCTAAGACTGGCTTGTTGACCAAGTATTTTAATGTCGAGTGATCTGTAAAGAATTTTAACGGGGCTCCAAGTAAATAGTTATGAAACTTTTGAAAGGAGTACACCATGCCTAGTTCTTTTCTCTCGGTCGTGGTGTAGTTATTTTTTGTAGTCAACAACTTCCTACTTGTAAAGTAGATCAAATGATCCAAGTTCCGTTCTCCTAGTTGTGCCAAAACTACCCCTAGAGTAATGCCCGATGCATGGATGTGTACGTGGAATTGTTTGTTCTAGTTCGGGTATACTAAGATGGCTGCAACTATGAAATTCTCCTTTAGGATGTTCAACTTCGCTTGACAAGTCTCCATCCAGTTGAATGCTTCCATCTTCTTGATCATCTTCTCTATGGGAGCGGTTATGGATGCATATTTGCAGATGAATCGACAATAATACCCTATGTGGCCCAGCACCAATCATAACTTCTTCACATTGGTCGATGGACCATATTTACAATTGCCAAAACCTTTGTAGGGTCCACACAAACATTGTCTTTGCAAGTGATTTGGCCCAACAACGTACCAAAAAAAACTGCTAAGATACACTTCTTCAGGTTTAGGGAGATTTGTAGTTGTTCTGCATCGATCAAACATTGCTCTAAGTAAGCTGGCATGCTTTTTCAATAGGCTGTAAATTGTCCAACCATCCATGTATACTTCCAAGAACCGGTGAATGTAGTCTCTGAAAGCGGTGATAGCAATTCAAGAGAACACAGAAGACACATTATTTAGGCCAAAAGGCATGATGTGGTATGTGTATGAGCCCCATTTTGTGGTGAACATTGTTTTCTTATTGTCCTCCTTTCCTATTCGAACCTGGTGGTACCCTAAGAACCCATCTGTGAAGGAGTAGGCTTCATTCCTGGCAACATTATCCAAGACCTCATCAAAAGTCGTAGGAAATGGTTCATGGAAACAAGCATTGTTGAGGCCACGGTAGTCTACACATACCTTTATTTCCATGGCATCCTTTTTGTTCTAGATCATTATTGGGTTGATCCATTTTGATTTATCTACCAGAAAGATGAGTCTTGCCTCCAACATTTTATTTATCTCCTTCTTGAGCTTTTCTTTTACCCTTGGGTTCAACTTATATGGTCTGTGCTTCACAGGCTTGGCATCAAGCTTTAACACAATTTTCATTTCTCTGACATCTCCTTTGACTCCCTTTAATTCCACGATTAAAGTTGGGAATAAATCCTCATACTCCCGCAATAGATAAAAAAATTCCTTAGTCATGTGCTTGTCCTAGTAGTCCCCTATTGATGCCATATTTGGTTTGTCCTCCGTCCCGATGTTATGCTTCCACAGTTTTACTGGGAGCAAGTGGGGGGCATCTATTACCGGTCCCTCTTGAATATCCCTTTCTCCTTCAGTCTCTTGAAACTTTAGGTGCCTCAGTCCCTCTAGATTGTCCTCCTCTGGATCCGCGCTTACCATCCCGCAAGCCATGGACTCTAGGTACCCTGACTCATAAAATTATTGCAGGAACTTTTCACCAATGCATCCTTCCCATAACCGTCTTGATGTGAAGAGTATTCTTTTGATGGCATACATAGCCTTAGTTATTCGTTTGTCACTATATTTAAATGAAAAATTGTTACAGAATTGTCCAGCCAGTGCGTCCTAGTCCCCAATTTGTCTTCAAATTTCTTCCTTTATGTACCAAACTTGCGGAACTGTACCCAGGGTGTGTACAAAAATGTGTACCCATAGCTCCTTCAGGATCCATTCTCTGTTCCATTTTCCTATGCAAGGTTCCAGGTGTTGTCGTGGATTAGAGTCCCCCCCTGTATTTTACTTTGTCTTGTGGTTGGTCCCCTTCCTTCTTGAACCTTTTTCTCATGGCTTGCTTGACCTTATCCCAATCATGAAGGGTGTTGCAGTGAGATCGCCACCACCATGATAGGGTTGCATGCAGTGCAATGTCTAGAAACAGTACCTTGACGCTTTCCCTTATGGTTATATCAACCTTACTTAGAAATACATCTACAGAATCTATGCCATGAAAAGTAGGATAATAACTTACCTATGTCCCAATCCATTTGATGTGGTATATTGTAGCACAACATCTTATATATACTTCGTATCCTCCTTACTGCTAAGCATCCAATGCAACCTCAGAGTTAACCTTTGAGCTTTGTATACTACTCCAGCTAATTGACCCCTACGTCGTGGGATTGATGTAATATTCCCTCTTCCATGTTGTTAAAAAATAGAGATGGTCTAGTGTTCCAGGTTCATCTCGGTCATCTACTGGTTCTGTGAATATTAGCCCTTGGTATAGATCCAGTGGTTGTATTACCTGCATCCCTTCCACCTCAAAGATCATCAACTCCTTCTTAAGATCGATGACAACATAATTCTCATAAGCCCAGTGAATTACAAGCAGTGATGGGTAAGGATATTTGTCCCCCATTATATCCATTACCTCAAAATATGCATGTGTCTTCATCCCTGTAACATCTACTTCCACATCTTCTAGCCTTCTGATGGGCAGAATGAAGTACTGGTTAGCCATCCACAACTGGATCAATGAGTTGTCATTTTCCCTATGCCTCCCATGTTTTCCTAGGCAGAATGTTAACATCTGAACTTATGTCCAATAGTTTATCTTTGATATGGAATCTTGCCACTTGTGTGTTAATTCAGAACTCCCTACTTATTCTTTTCTTATTCCTTCAGACTCTCCTCGTGTGATTCTCTAGCAAATTTGTCAAGATTCCTTCTTCCCCAATTTATCCTTCCGGTAGAACTTCTTTTAGACTCCTGCGTAGCTCTTCTAACATCTGATCATTCTTGACAATCTGCAAGAACAGTTAGAACCATTCCTTAATTAGGCAGGAAACAATGGGCTTTGCTAAATTTGGTACCCTGTCCTTCTGGGATTCCACCAAGTTTTCAAACATTTTTCTTCATCGTGATAGTATTGTTTTTGCTATCCAAGGTCGTATGATTATTTTGGGGAAGCTACTTGAAGAATCAAGGGTTTCTCTGGTGCACCCAGGTTAGCCTAGTCTTCTTTCCTCCTCTGGTTATTATGTTTATATTGGATAGTGGATATATTTCAGCAACCCTCCGTTCTGCATTGATCAAGTTAGTTCCCCTTTTCCTAGTTCACTCTTCCCATCTTGTGATCAACTTGGGGCAGTCCTCTGTTGCGTGTGCGTTAGCTTGACATTGAGAGAACCAAGGTCTTCATGGAAGAGGATAGTCCCTGGTGACGTGTCCCTCTCGGTCATAGTTGTAGCATTGCACAGGTCCCCTACCCCCTTTTCTTCCTCCTCTTGTTCCTCCTCCCCCTCCTTGCCCTCTGCGAGTGGTCTCATTGATCCTAAAAGTCAACTGGTCTAGCCGCTTTGCTAGTGCATCCAATGCTCGAAATTGGTCAGTGTGGTGAGTCATGGATGCACAAAAATCACAATAGTTATTGTTTGGTACAGTTGAGTACTTCTAAAATATTGGGCACAACCGAGGTGAGTGTCCATATCTCCTACGAACCTCACAATACTTAGGTTGGTTTCGTCTCGGAAATGCCCCTTGCGATCCTACGGTTGCAAGCCTAGTTGTAGGCGGAGCCCTGACAGTCTAGCGGGCCCTGATGTAGGATTCATGCCTCTTAGCCTCAGGCATTTAGTCACGAGGTGACCTTCACCCAAACAATGGGTGCACCATATGTTGGGTCTCGCTAGGAAGACTGGTTGTATTCAATTTCTTCGTTAAGCTAGCAGTCTAATGTTGGAGTCCCATGATTGACAGGTCTTGTGACCTTGCCCCCCCCCCCCCCCCCCCCACCCCGTTTCATGTGGGTATCCAACCATCACCTCAATGTGAGTTGCATGCTCTAGAGCATCCTGCAAGGTCTCCATCTTTTGTTGTGTTAAGGGCATCTAGGTAAGGGGTAGGAGTGCCTTGATAAACCAATCCCTCTGGTGATTAGGGTTTATGGTGTAACTTATCTTGCCGATTGCATCCTTGAACCTCTGCATCAAATCCCAGGGAATCTCTCCATCCCACTGCTTTATCTCCCACAACTCTGTCAACCCTTGCTGGTATGTTTGTGGAAGCTTGAATTCCTATACGAAGCTCTTCTTTATGTCATCCACCATCAGATTCTAGTTTAACTCTTCCCATTTGATAAACCATCTCAGGGCTCTCTCCCTAAGGGTGGTCTGGAATTCGATCAACTTCACATTATCTAGTGTTTGGCGAGCTCTCCATATAGCTTCGCAGAGGTACCAATGTTTATCCACATCCTCATTCCCTCGACCATAGAACTCCAGGTATCTGGTAAAGGATCCTGCCATTCTGGCTTGAGCGTGTGCTAGAAGCACAAAGCCTTGGGTCCTAGGCTGTTGAGATCCTTGCAATCCTAGATTACTAATACCACTATTCCCACTACTATTAGAGGTACCAGAATTTGTTTTATATCTAACATGCACACTATGTATCCATATTGCTTTAAGCAAATTAGCAACAAATTTACCAGGACTGTTGTAAAGTACCAGGGGAAGGTGCGGGGTGAACACTACCTGATATTTAGGGGGTCGGATGCTTGATTTCATCTGGCATGTTTCCCTCATCAAACAACTATCTCATAACATCACACATCTAACGGGATTACTACGACCACTTCCATTAGACACCTCCCCGAAACTGGGGAGGGAGGGCTCCTACCGCCTTCTGGGCTTTTCGTCTAGCCCATTTGTCTCTATTCCTTTCTCTGAGTTCTCCCGCTATCTCATCTCTTCTTTTTGGACCCCTCAACACCGCTCCTTCTTGGTGTCGTCCCTTTGCATGCACCTTCATTACTTGCATGGCCCTTTCTTGCCACATTTCTGCTATCAACGCCCTCCTTTGTGCTCTCACTTCCCTAGCACTCCGTGAGCCTTCTACATCCATCCTTTCAATGGCATCATAGTCCCCTATTCAGAAGAATTTCCCCCCTTTGACCCTTCCCCCAGAATTGGGGTTTTACGCTATCATGATCGCCTCTTGGAAAGAAATTAAACCTTCTTCCATCATAATAATTTTAATCCAAAGAGGTACTTCCTTCAAAAAATTTCCTCTCAGCCCTGATCTGAACAAAACATCAACCTTCGAGAAGGACTGATAACTTTCTGCTGCGAACTCGACCACGTATCCCTCCAAAGTATTTTGTACCCAAAAATATACTGCTCTTGTCAGATCAGTGTCTAGGTGGTGGAGTGCTACAAGGTTGGAGGGGCCCCAACCACGATGAGATGGTTGTTTTCCTTTCGACCGACCCTTCACTTGCAATCTCTGGAGCCAATTGTATATTTCCTTCAGGAACTTACACCAAAAGATCTCATACTGATCACCTGCAGCTTTTGAGTACAAGATCTTGTCATTCACCTTAGCAACAATCCAACTTTGAAGGACAACTTGTTGTGACACAAACCAATCCACTTGGTCATCCCACCAGCTTCGTATTTCTTTCTTAAAAATCCTCTATACCATCTTCCAAACTCCTCTTTTTGATTTCAGGTCCAAGGAACAGAAACATTTGTTGGCATGAAAAGGACAATAGGGAAAGAGACATTGGGTTCAAGTTCAAGGGGTCAACAAGGCTCCGTTGTAGTCTAGGACAACATCGACATTTTCACCTTACCTAGAGGGCAAGGAGTCTCACCCGAGGCATGTCGTGACCAAATTTAGATGGGGTTGGATGGCGTATCAAGGAAATGAAAATAACATACAACAATAACTCATCACACTCAATTATTTGTACTATCCAAGAGTATCATTCTACTCATACCATCACAGGAAACTACCTAGCTATTTATCATTCATTTAAAATTTAAATAACCCTTAAGGAACACAAAAATACAATAAGGAACCCAAACTGCTTCCTTCATTAATTGGAATATAAGAGAGTACATGACAAAGTATAAATGGCTTGAAGCCTGTTCATCAAATATACAAAGAGTACATTCTCATAGAACGTAACTGACAAGAATGGACATAAGAAGAGCAGAGGACAGTCCTAGCCTTTCCGCAACCAATCCGACTCTCAGGATCCTTCCCTTGCTAACTCACTTCATAACAAACCCATTCCTCATGCTATATTTTTCCTTTTATCCTTTGCTATGCATTCCCACTGCCAGTTCTGCTCAGCTGACTTTACCCTTGGATGCCTTCTATTTCCCTTCCTCAACTACTTCTGTAATCTTCCACCACCTTGCCGCAACTGCCTGTTCACTCCCAATCCCTACCCCTTTCCTTTGGCTGTTAGTTCCGCAACCCGAACTGTTGTCCCTGCCACCTGTTCTGGACCTTTCTTCTCACCAAAATACAAAATAAAAATGAAGGCCCCAACATGAACTAAATGGTTTGTTGTTGTGGTTGTATTTTTTTTTAAGAGAATGGTGTTATTGTGTTTCTATAGGAAACAGTTTTTCCTATTACAACACCTCTGTGTTTTTTTAATGGACATAAAAGATTCCTTCAACAATTTTTGGCATTCAACATAAAAATAGAAATGATGAAACCCCTCTTCCTACCACCCATTATTTGAGATAGAACAAATTTTGCAGAGTGTTTACCCAACTTTACATAAAACAAATTATGCAGACTACATAATTCTCTTGGAAGATGACTGATAGGAAATTTAAGAGCTTTTTTTCACCAACCTTTCAACACATGTGGAGAGTTTGATTTCTTGGCGAGGAAAAATTGGTAGCATTTTTACATTGTTTGGTATCAAACCCTACTACAATCCTATAAATTTATTTAATTGCTCCTATAGCAACCTGTAACAATTATGTATATAGCTACAATGCACCTATAGGCCCTCACTTTATCATGCATCTCGTCAACAGAGATATTACCACAATGTTGTTTTAAAATGGAGTTGAATACAAGGTGTACCATGGTTATGGGGTCGTAGGGATGGGACTCAACACACAACACTTAGCTTTCCTGTCTACCACTCCACTCAACGTACTTCCCAAATTACTCACCACCTCTATAGTTACATCATTAAAACAACTACCACCTTTTTCCAATGAGACAAGGAGATAAACCCGCTTGTCTTAATCGACTTCCACACATGGGAGGGAAACTTTAGGAAAAGTGGGTGCTATAAATATTGGTTAGATTTCGACTGCTAGCTTATTTGAACCCCAATTTATCCACAAAAAGGAATTTTTCACTATGCTTTCAAAGATATTTTTTGGTTCCATGCCTCGTGCTTACATTTTGTAACCCTGATGTTGACGAATGCCATGGATGTAGGTGATTTGGACACCGAGTTGATGTTGTTTGTTCTATACAATTCATCCTATAATAGTCTGCAAGGGATCCTATAGTTTCTTAGGACTTCTTCGTCAATCCTAGAGGGTGCTTTTGGATATTTGGAGTTATTGAAAAATATGGTTCCCTTAGAGACCTCCTTATATGTTAAAAGAGATAGGTCTATAAGGCCTTTGCAACCATCTACAGGACTATGTGTTTTCCTACAGTAGGCATAGAATCCTTTCAAGATCAGTGAAAAATCTCCTTAAGTGATGCATGTGACTTGATAATTCAAAAGGGTAAATGAAATGTGGACGTATACTTTTTTTGGTTTGTTTGTGATGAAAAAGTGAAGGAAATAGGCTACTAGAGGGTAGAATAGGGATAATATAGTGAAAGGAGCACATTTGTGAAGCTTATACATGGAAAGGGAAATTAGTAGGACCCTATTGGTGCTCTCCTTTGGAAAAAAATACTAAAAAAACTTGGATTTGTAGCCTTTTTCAAGGACAATTTTTTCCTATATAAATTCTCGACTTTCTTGTACCAATTTAGGAATGTTGCAGAAAACCTATGGAAAGTGAGAAATATGAGATAGATGATGTTGTGAATGTTGTAAGGCAATGGAAAATGTTACAATGACACCAATTGGGCCAACCTTGGGGTAGTCTGCGCTGATGACTGAAGCATGTGCTAGACTATTCCCTTTCCTTTTTCTTGGGTAGTATCATTCATTTTCGTTGACCTAATTATTTTTTCTTCTTTTATTGTAGGGGAAATTGTTATTGTACAAAATATAATAATGTGAGAGATAAACATGTTCTTACTTCTTTTTTTATTCTCTCTCTCTCTCTCTCTCTCTCTCTCTCTCTCTTCTCCATTTCTTTTGGGCTCAATGGCTACCTCATGGAGGTTTTTAGCCAAAGAACTTGCTTCAAGCGCCTTAAAAGATGTTTTTACCTAGAGATTTATTCCGTTTTCTTTTTTTTCAAACTCAATAGTGTCCTCATGGAGGTTTCAACTAGTGATCTTGTCTATGGAATATCAACTGAGGTTTTCACTTGAGGCTTTATTTATTTATTTTTTATCTGTTGGTTAGTAGCTACATGGATTCGGAGCAAGGGCTTCTTGTAAAATTTCAGTCTGTAACCATTCACTAATTGTGGGATTTTATCCTCATCTATTGTTTTGATCATGACAAAGCCATTATTATATCATTTTTCCACCAGGTAAGGTCCCAACCATCTAGTCATGAGCTTCACTTTAAATTCCTTGAACTCAGAACCCTACAAGAGAGCCCAATAACCCTCTTAAAAGGCTCTATTTTTGATGTGTCTATCATGTTAGATTTGATTTTATAGTTGGACTATCTCAATGTGCACTAAGGCTTGCATCCTATGCTCATCCAAGGCATTTATTTTTTGTAATCTTTGAGTTTGTTCCTTGGCTAAATTGATATCTAGCTGAGATGATATCCTCTAAGTGTTGTATTCAAACTCAAATAGTAACAAAGCCTTCTTTCCATAAACTAGCTCATAGGGAGTGAAATCAATGGTGGTTTTCCAAGTGGTATTGTAGGCCCAAGTGGTATTGTAGGCCCAAGTGGCCTCAACAAGCCTTTCTGCTCAATATTTATTTTTGTCACTAATTACCTTAGTGACAGTGTTTTCTAAGGCTCTACTGGTGACCTATACCTACCCATTTTCTTGGGGTAGTATGGAGTGTGATTTTGATGGAAAATGTGATGCTATTTCATTATCTCCTTAATAAGGTTGGAAGTAATATGGATGACTTGATCTATCACTAACTCTCTTGGAAAGCAAAACTTGTAGAACATTTTCTTCCTTAAGAACTTAGCTACGTTTTTATTTGTGGCTACCTTTATTGCTTTTAGTTAGGCCCATTTAGTTAAGTAATTAATGCATAAGATGATATACGTTTTCTATTTGTATGGGGAATCAATTGGACCAATGAATTTCATGCCTGATCCGGATTTAAACAGGAACACAACAAATTATAGATATAACCATAAATACAAAGATGCAATAGAAATAACACTTCATTTCATTAATATCAAATACTAAATATGCTTACAAATAGAATGGTAATAAGACTAGCTTGGGAAATGGTGCTACATGCCTCTGAACTGTGTTACAATGAGGCTCAAAGGCCTATTTATTATTGAGAAACAATGGAAAACCCTAAACATCCAAAAAACTAACCCTAGGAGATGAAGTGCCAAACTAGGGGTCTCGTTTTGGGTAAATTGGTACATCAACTTCCCAGGGTCGTAACTTTGGCATACGATCTCCATTTGACGCACACAATACCTTGTTAGAAATATCTATCTGAGGACTACGACTTTTGAATGTCCAACATCAATTTTTTTCCCATGTTGGCCCTAGTTTTCCAAAAAAATGTCGTTTAGGGCCTCAAAATGAATCTAGAAGTTTAGGACCCGAAAAAATGCCAAAAATAGTAAATTGTGCTACAAATAAGGAAACTGAAAAACCGAAAGAAACAATGGTGGAGGTCTAAGTGGAATAGGTAGGTGGCCACCAATATCCACCTCGAGCATTCCTCCTCCATTAGGAAGCAATGGTCTCCATTACGTTGAGTTCCTCCATGAGACGAGGAAACTTCTGTTGAACTTGGTCCCTGGTGAGCCACTTTCCCTGGTGAAGGAATTGACCTGGTTTGACAACTCGATATAGTTGGATCCTTTTCTTTCAAGTGTTCTTGATCTGCATGTCCATGATCCGATCAGTGGTCAAAGACACTCCACATTGAACACTGGGTGCAGGCCAAGGAATGGGGGAATACTGAGCTCAAATGCATTGTCTCCCATAGCCTTAGTAATGGTGTAAGGACCATATCAAAGTGTTATGAGTTTACAATAAGCTCCAGTAAGGCATTCCTTCTGCAAATGCAACTAGAATTTGTCGCCCACTTGAAACTTGTGTGGCATCCGATGTTGATCATGTCGATGCTTGTACTTGGCATTTGATTTCTCCAGAATGTTGTGGACCTACTAGTGGATGTGTTGGATGTGCTCAATGGATTTGTTTTCCTTATCGACTTCAAATTACACATGAGCCAAATCTGCCTGAGTAGCTACAATTGGTATGGACACATCAATGGGACATAGTGGCTGGAATCCAAAGCTCACCTGAAAAGGAATGTGCCTAGTCGAGCTGTGGAGAGCCCGGTTATAGCTACGCTAGACATAGGGGAGGCTCTCATCCCATGTGCGTGGATGCTTTGAGTTGTACATGCACAGAATGTTTACGATCATCCTGTTGACGACCTTTGACTGGCCATCAATTTGGGGATGGAAATTTGTGGACTTAGTGAGCTTGGTGTCTAGCATCGACCAGCGACTGGACCAAAATGTACTGAGGAACTTGCTATTCTGATTTGAGATGATAGACTGTGGGATCCAAAAGTGTACCCACACTCGTTCAAAGAAGAGTTTAGCAATGGATTTTGCTGTGATGTTATTCTTACAGGCCTCCATAATGGCCATCTTCGAGAATTTGTTGACGACCATAGAAACACATGTTGAAAATGCAACAAGATGATGGAGCTTAGTGAAAAGAAGTCGCCTTCACTAAGTGGGCCCGCAGGCTATTTTTGGCGCAAAGTCTATTTTTAGATATATGGATCATGGTCTATGAGTTGCAGGATGCTATTTATGGATGATTGGTCATGTTGGTAAAAATAGATGGACCTCTATTTTTAGACATATGGGTGGAGTCTATTTTTAGACTGCCAGTCAAAAAAAATAAATAGAACAATCGAATATTATTAGCTCTTAATAATATTTGGACTATAAACATTATCTTATCCTCTTGCAGCACTTCAGTTCGAGTTACGGATGTGGCACATGCAGCTGCCAGAAGGAAATACACTTTTCCTATGGGTTAGTTGAGCTATTGCATGATGGACTTCAGTTAGAACTCAAGTGATTGAGTTTGGTGGAGTTGATTGAGGAGTTGATGGAGTTGTGTTCAATTTGACTTAGTTGAACTAGTTGTATTTAGTCTAACTACCAAATACACTAGTGATGAGTGATGTGAATTAATTATTAATTAATTCACTAATTATTAAATCATAAATCAACTAAAGAATACATCAGTTAACTCAGTGCATGGACAGTTTAGTGGAGACAAGTGTTAGAGGTGGGTGAAAGGGTGAGACTACTATCAGTTGTGACTATAGCTGTGCATGAGATTTGCACAATCATTGATTGAGATTTCCAATGAGGATTGCGTAGTACAAGCCAACGGAATTCGAACTTGGATCTGATCTATTCTCAACTTGGATTGCACAGTAGAGCCAGGCAAACATTGGAGGAGATTTGAACTCGTGACTTGTTTAGATCTGAGCTAGTTTCTGTGTAGCATGTGGAGATAGTACTGAGTACTTGTGAGGAATATTGTACTATGTATTGTTACATGTTCTCTATCATTATAATATACAGATAATTGGGGGTTTTCAACTGTATGCTTTCCCCATTACATACTGTGTTGATATGTGTGATTGATGTTTCAATGTGCGCATGCGATTGTTTTTTTTAATTCCGCAAATTGATGATCAATGGTAGAGGAGGTTATGTATTATGCATGCATTCCACAAATAGTGTATAATTAGGATAATCTCTGTGAATAATATTATTCAAAATTTTTACATGGTATCAGGGCAAAGTTGATCATCAGATCTATTATTTAGAAAGTGATTACATTTTATTTCTTCAGGCAGAGTCTGTAATCGGGCCAGGTAGCCTCTGGATTCATCCTTCTTTTGGAAGGTGAGATATCTAGTAAATTACCATACAGTCAATCTTTGTCCAAGAAATAGTTTTTTCTCACGAATTTTAGATCAGAATCGGTTGAGTTTTGAGCTGGTGGAATTCGAATTTGCAGCAGCATTTTCTTGGTGTCGAAGTTGAAATGTCTTTCAACGGATTGCGATTGGAGTATGCCCTTGAAGGTAGCTCGAATTATATTTCATGGAAAGGCAGGATGGAGGCAGTGTTAGATGACAATGGGTTGAAGGAGTTCATAGATGCTGACGTCCCAAAGCCTACTGATGCTGCTCAAGTTGAGACTTGGCAAAAGAAGACAACAAAGTGTCGAAGGATTCTATTGGAGGGCATGAAGGATCACATTGTATCTAGCCTACATGGAAAGGCTTCTCCATACTTGATGTGGAAAGCATTGATAGATTTATTCAAAAGCAAGAGCGACCAGAGGAAGTTGGCGCTCAAGGATAAACTCAGAAACATTAAGTGTGAGAAAGGAGACAGTATGCCCAAGTATCTCACGAAGTTCACCCAATGCCGGGATGAGCTGGGAAGTGTGGGGGTGACTGTCGATGATGAGGACTTGGTGAGCTTGGATCTCCTTGGTCTTCCGAAGAGTTTCCATTCCTATCAGGACTCTGTCAATGGTCGGGAGAAATTGCTAGGATGGGAGAGACTTTGGTCTGATCTTGTGCAAGAGGAGATCAGGCGGAATACCAGGGACGGATCTTCATCAAAGGCATCTGATGAAGAAAATTGCGCTTTGGCTGCCAAAGAAAAGAAGCGGAAGAACAAGAAATCTTCTCATTCCGGTGCAAAAGGTAAGAAGCAGGACATGTCCAAGGTGAAGTGCTTTCACTGTCACCAACACGGACATTATGCCACAAATTTTCCGCAGAAGAAGAAAAATAAGCAAGCTGCTAGATCTGTAGCTGGAGAGGCCTTAGCCTCGTAGTTTGAGCTGGATTTTTCGTTGATTTCATGCTTGGTATCAAGTGTGATGGGATTGGTATGGTTCTTGGACAGTGGTGCGTCTTTTTACATGACAGGAGATCGAGATTTGTTTTCTGATCTGGATGAGAAAGATCTTGGAGTGCACATTGAGATGGGCGATGATGGTAGATACAGTGCAACCGGTATCGGTACCATTTTCTTTGAGAGGGAGTCTGGTAAACCCTTCGTATTGAAGGAAGTGATGCATGTTCCAGGATTGAAGAAGAATCTTATCTCTGTGGCGATGTTAGAAGATAAGGGATATGATGTTGTCTTCAGCGAGGGAAAGGCTTTCCTGCGCAGTAAGACAACTAGAGAAACCCGGAAGATAGGGGTTCGAGTCAAGAACCTTTATTAATTGCATGTAGATGGCTGCGCAGCAATGGCATGCAAGGTATAAGGATTGGTGATCCGGGATGATGGTGATCTGTGGCACCAAAGATTGGGCCACCTTCACCATGGAGCCTTGAAGATACTGCAACAGATTTCTACTGGGCTTCCTAAAGGCACTCTTACACAGTCAAATCAGTGCAATGTGTGTACTTTGGGAAAATTTGTGAAAGCCACCTTTCACGAGAAGGACATTCATGCCATGACGATCCTTGAGAGAATTCATACAGAAGTATGTGGACCTTTCTAAGTAGCTTCGACAGCAAAGCACAAGTACTATGTGATCTTTGTTGATGATTTCTCTCGAAAGTGCTAGATATTCTTCATGCAGAAGAAGAGCGAGACATACTCAAAGTTCTATGAGTTCAAAGCATTGGTTGAAACAGAATCGGGGAAGAAGTTGAAGGCTCTTAGGAGCGACAATGGTGGTGAATTCATCTTTGGCGAGTTCAAGGACTTCTGCAGCGCAGAAGGGATTCGAAGAGAGCTCATAGCTCCCCATAACCCACAGCAGAACAGGGTTGCTGAGCAGAAGAATAGAACGATCGTGGGTGCTACACAGGCGATGTTGCATGATCAGGGCCTACCCCTTCACTTGTGGGCGGAGGCATGCAATACTGCAGTATATGTGCAGAACCGTTGTCCTCACAAGATACTTGGCATGAGTACACCCGAGGAGGCTTATTCTGGTAAGAGGCCTGATATTTCCCATTTGAGGATTTTTGGTTCTCCTGTTTACATACATGTGATGAAGGATGCCAGGAAGAAGCTGGAGCCGACCATAGAGGTTGGGATATTTTTGGGGTACACTGATACGCCCCACAACTATCATGTGTATTTTCCAGACAGTCGCAAGACTGTTGTGCAACGGGATATCAAATTTCAGGAGTAGAAAGCCATGAAGTGTTCGCTTGAGAGGGAGCCACACTTGCATGCAGATGAGGAGCTATTAGTTCCTAAGGATGAGCTTCAGGATGTGGATCAGCCACAAGATGAAGTTCATGGAGTGGAAGAGACCACTCATGCAGCGCCAACCATCAGAGGGCGAAAGCGCACTACAGAAGCTAAGCGACTGGCTCAAGATGCAGAGAAGGTTGCAGGACCACCTACAACACAATGCAGACAGAGACAGTCACCTGATTAATACACTGGATACATGGCTCTTGTGAGAAAATGTGTCATGACTGAGCCATCCTCTTTCGAGGAAGCTGTGGAGGATCCCGCATGGGTAGATGCCATGGTAGAAGAGTATGATTCAATTGTCAGAAACAGTGCATGGGAGATTGTCCCAAGACCGAAAGGGAAATCAGTGGTGGGTTCGAGAGGGATCTACAAAGTGAAGCAGGCAGCTGATGGGAGTGTGGAGAAGTACAAGGCAAGATTTTTTGCCCAAGGCTTCTCACAGATAGAGGGGATCGATTATGAGGAGACCTTTGCACCTATCACAAGGTATTCTTCCATACGGACAATTCTTTCTCTCTCGGTGCAGATGGGGTGGAACATCCATCAGATGGGGTGGCACATCCATCAGATGGATGTGAAGACTGCGTTCCTCAACAGAGTCATTGAGGAGGAGGTGTACATAGAGCAGCCTGAAGGTTTCGAGATCTTCAGTAGCGAGTCACATGTGTGTAGGCTCAAGAGAGCGCTGTATGGGTTGAAATAAGCACCTCGTGCTTGGTACACATGGATAGACAGTTATTTCACCAGACTTGGATTCTCCAAGAGTGAGGCGGATCCTAACCTATACCAGATTATGGTGGAGAGTAAGTCGTTGATCATTGTACTTTATGTAGAATTTGATTTTGACGGGAGATAAGTTGTTGATACTTTCATGCAAGGAGGATCTTGCTAGAGAGTTTGAGATGAAGGACTTGGGCCTCCTTCATTATTTCCTGGGATTGGAAATTTAGCAGCGCAGTGATGGACTATTTGTTTCTCAGGGTAAGTATGCCCGGGAGATACTGGAGAATTTCAACATGCATGGCTGTAAGCTTGTTGATACTCCTCTTCCTGGAGGTTGGAGGAAGGAGGATGCTACTTCAGTGGAGGTAGTGGATGCCACTGTTTATCGACAGTTGGTGGGGTTGCTTATGTATCTGGTCAATACACGACCCGATGTATGCTATGCTGTTAACCAGCTTTCACATGCTATGGTTAAGCCAACCAAGCTCTTCTGGAAGGCAGGAAAGCATGTATTACGTTATCTCAAAGGCACAGGAGGATGAGGTGAAGCTATGTGGCTTCATGGATGCAGATTGGGCAAGGAGCCCAACAGACAGAAAGAGCACATCTGGAGGGATCTTCAGTATCGGGTCGACAGTAGTTTCTTGGTACAGCAAGAAGCAGAGGTCGAGTATATGGCAGCAAGTTTGGCTGCATGCGAGGCTATATGGATGAGGAAGATCCTGGTCGGGTTGTTCGGATCACACTTGGAGCCTACTGTGATTTATTGTGATAACCAAAGTTGCATTAAACTCTCGTCTAATCCAATATTTCATGATAGATCCAAGCACATCGACATCAGGTACCATCATATCAGAGATTGTGTGCAGTGGAGAATCATATTACTTTCATACATCCCCACGGAGGATCAGGATGATGATATCTTGATGAAGGCGCTCACCAGGAGAAAATTTGAATACCACAGAGGCAGGATAGGGGTCGCAGATAATCCATATCTTGTTGAGAGGGAGTGTTGAAAATGCAACAAGATGATGGAGCTTAGTGAAAAGAAGTCGCCTTCACTAAGTGGGCCAGCAGACTATTTTTGGCGCAAAGTCTATTTTTAGACTATGTCTATTTTTAGACATATGGATCATGGTCTATGAGTTGCAGCATGCTATTTATGGATGATAGGTCATGTTGGTAAAAATAGATGGACCTCTATATTTTTAGACATATGGGCGGAGTCTATTTTTAGATGTCTATTTTTAGACATATGGATCATGGTCTATGAGTTGCAGCATGCTATTTATGGATGATAGGTCATGTTGGTAAAAATAGATGGACCTCTATTTTTAGACATATGGGCGGAGTCTATTTTTAGACTGCCAGTCAAAAAAAAAATAGAATAGTGGAATATTATTAGCCCTTAATAATATTTAGACTATAAACATTATCTTATCTTCTTGCAGCACTTCAGTTCGAGCTACGGATGTGGCACATGAAACTGCCAGAAGGAAATACACTTTTCCTATGGCTTAATTGAGCTATTTCATGATGGACTTCAGTTAGAACTCAAGTGATTGAATTTGGTGGAGTTGATTGAGGAGTTGATGGAGTTGTGTTCAGTTTGACTTAGTTGAACTAGTTGTATTTAGTCTAACTACCAAATACACTAGTGATGAGTGGTGTGAATTAATTATTAATTAATTCACTAATTATTAACTCATAAATCAACTAAAGAATACATCCGTTAACTCAGTGCATGGACAGTTCAGTGGAGACAAGTGTTAGAGGTGGGTGAAAGGGTGAGACTACTATCAGTTGTGACTATAGCTGTGCATGAGATTTGCACAATCATTGATTGAGATTGCCAATGAGGATTGCGTAGTACAAGCCAAGGGAATTCGAACTTGGATCTGATCTATTCTCAACTTGGATTGCGCAGTAGAGGCAGGCAAACAGTGGAGGAGATTTGAACCTGTGACTTGTTCAGATCTGAGCTAGTTTGTGTGTAGCATGTGGAGATAGTACTGAGTACTTGTGAGGAGTATTGTACTATGTATTGTTACATGTTCTCTATCATTATTATATACAGATAGTTGGGAGTTTTTAGCTGTATACTTTCCCCATTACATACTGTGTTGATATGTGTGATTGATGTTTCAATGTGCACATGCGATTGTTTTTTTTAATTCCACAAATTGATGATCAATGGTAGAGGAGGTTATGTATTATGCATGCATTTCGTAAATATTGTATAATCAGGATAATCTCTGTGAATAAGTGTTATATTATTCAAAATTTCTACAACACAATCATTGCCATGCTTAGTAGAAGGAAGGCTCGACATGTAATCCATGCAGATGGATTCCCAAGGTTGACTAGGGGTAGGCAATGGAATATAGAGGCCTTGCTTCTTGATGATCGGTTTGGAAATCGAGCATGCAGTCTAGGATCTGATGTACTTCCCAACATCCTATCGGAGATTCGCCCAATAAAAATAATTCTGCAGTATTGCCACTATTTTCTCAACCCCAAAATTCCCAACGACCTAACTGTAGTGTGTTTCCCAAATCATCTTGGCACGTTCACTTGAAGGAACACAAAGGTGTCCCAGGTGGCATAACAGGGCATCCTAGAGGTGGAAATCTAGAACTTGCTAACCCTCCAAGAGCATATGGTACGTGTGGCCGAATTTTGGGTCGCTTTTGTAAATAAGTGACCAATCAAAATTCTCATGCCCACAAGAGTTGAGCATAGTGGTTAATGCCATGATCGGTGATTGGCTGAGGTAGTCTGCAACATTATTGGTGTTTCCTTTATTGTACTTGATGTTCAAATGAAATTTTTGCAGGTATGTGGACCACTTCTGATGGCAATATTTCTACAACTTCCCTTGTGTCCGTATAAACTACAGGGGTTGGTGGTCTGTGTGGATGGCTATTTCCTTCCCCAAAATACAATGCTTCCATTGTCAGCAGGCCTGCACAATGTAATACATCTCTTTTTTATAAGTGGGATACTTTCGGATTATGTCTGAAAGTGTCTAACTGTGATATGCCACTGAATGCCCCTATTAAATAAGGATTGCCTCAATAGCATAGTCAAAGGCATCTATCTCGATCTCAAATGGTTGTTGCAAGTCTGGTAATGTGAGTACTGGTGCAAAGAAGAGACGATGTTTCAACTCTGCAAATGGATTTTGTTGAGATCCAGACAAAAATAATTTTTCTTTTGCTCCTCCCTTGGTGACTTGACTCAAGGGCCAAGTGATATGAGAAAGCCCCAACACTAACTTGTGGTAGAAATTGGCAAGACCCAGAAAGTTGCGAAGCTCTGTCAGAGTGGTTGGGGCTAGCCAATCCTGAATGACTTAGATCTTGGCTAGATCCACATTCACCCCTCTTTCATCAATAATGTATCCCAGATACTGAACCTTGGTCATTCCAAAAGTGTATTTCTCCAAATTTGCACACAACTTGTGTTGCCACAGTGCTTAGAGAACCTGTCGGATGTCGTGGAGGTGCTCTTCCCAACTATGGCTAAATATCAGGATGCCATCCAAGTATACCACTACAAATGAGTTGGTGAATGGGCACAAGATATCATCCATCAACCTCATGAAGGTTGCAAGAGCATTCGTCAACTCAGAAGGCATAAGCAACCATTAGAAAAGGTCCTTCTTAGCTTTGAAGGCAGTATTCTACACATCGGATGGTTCGATTGGTACCTGGTGATATCCAGACTTCAAGTAGATGTTGCTAAAATATTCCCCCCCCCCCCCCTTGAGTTGGTCCAAAAGGTCATCAATCTATGGGATCAGGTACCTATTCCAGACAGTGATCTTATTCAACGCTCGATAGTCAATATAGAGTCTCCAAGTCTCATCCTTCTTCTGTACCAGCATGATCAGGCTCCCAGAGGGTGATGAACTCGACCATATGTGACCTTTTTGTAGCAGCTCTTGAATCTACCTCTTGATTTTATTGTTCTCCATAATGGAGCACCGATAGATTGGTCCATTTGGCAATGACGCACCTAGGGTCAGATCGATGGAGTGCTTGACCTGACAGTGCAGAGGCACTCCTACGAGGGAGGTGAATATGTCCTCGTACTCCTCCACGACCTTGTCCATCTGTTGTTGTCATGTGGAGGGGCCTTGTCTGGAGGTCATGGCCACCGTCTTTTTCTTTCCCTGAGGGCGTATCATCATGAAAAAAAAATTCCTAATTTTGGAAATGAGCTTATTGCATTGTTTTGCAGTAACTAAATAGATGGTGGTAAGCATGCTACCTTCAGTATCCTGTAAAACTTATTTCCCAAGGTAACAGTAATAATGTGAGGCCTTGAGTCATACACAACATGTCACTTCCATAAGTATTGTTGGCCTAATAATACATCACAAACATCAAGGGGAGCAACGTCACATAATACCTCATCCATGAAAGGATTGATGTTGTATAGAAGGTGACAATGTTGGCTCACGCAAAGATCCAGTCCTTGGTGAAGCCACCCGATGGTGTACAGTTGTGGGTGTGTTATGGTCAGTAATCCCAACATCTTCACGACCTATGCTAAAATGAGGTTCTTTTGACTCTCGTTGTCGATATTGAACTGTAGCAAGGAACCCTTTACCCACATTTGGGAGTGGAAGATTCTCTCCCGCTCCTCTGGATCTTCGGGTTACTCCTTCTGGATCTTTGTGGTGGCTATGATGGCGTTGGGCTCTGCATCATTAATCTGCTTCCCTTTGTCATTCCCCTTATCAGGTTTTGACTCAAAGTTGGAACATGCATCTAATTCTAAAGCCTTTAGCTCGACCACGAGTGACTGCTTGGCCCGACACTCACTTTTTTTGTGAGTGGAGCTCTTATGGACACCACTTTCCTGTGTTCTTCTTCAGCTTTGCAGTGTTTTTCTTTGCTTGCAACTTTGGCGGGTTATCCTAGGTTGTCCCGCCTTGGCTTTGTCCTTTTTTATGTATTTTGGGGACACCTTTCCCTTGCTTCATATTCGTAGATAAAAAGTCTTTCTTCTTTTGTTTAAACTCCTGCTCGATCTTGAAGGTGTATCTGTACGCTGTGTCAAGCAAGGAGATGTCCAAGTATTCTATCTTATCTTGGATGTATCTATGTAGGCAACTGTGGTACTTGAGTACCAAATGTTTCTCAGAATTCTTGATACCCAACTTTGTGCGAAGGGCATGAAAAACATTAGTAAACTCCGACACATCTTGGTCCCTTCCATGCCAGTGGTCCACTTTATGTATTTATCCTCATAGCTCCCGACAGGGTAGAACTACTCCTTGATGGCGTCCTGGAATGAATTCCAAGTGTGAGAGGCTGAAAACAATGAGGTCATACTTTCATCCTTCTGCTCACAGTAGGTTTCCCACCAGTCCTTGATGTGAGCGAAGGATTTGAGAAGTGATGAGCCTCGGTATTGCAACAATAACGCTGCAGAAATATGAGCTCTCTCCATAAGAACACTAATGAAAATCTCCCCCTAGAGGCAAATTCGACTTGGTACTTGTTAGCACCTAAATCTGCCTTAGGCTGAAGGAAGGAAAAAATTAGGGTAACCACAAACCACGCTCAGTCTAGTAGCTAGCCCTACTAGAGCATGATAGGGCTCTCTCCGAGTCACGCTCAGTGAATAGATGATCGAAAACGGTATGAGATGACTTACAATACAATATTTACCTTAGGCTAGTAAGTGAAAAGGGATTCTAGAAACAATTTTCATGAATGACCGAGCTTCTGGGATGTTATGGGACTGACGCTCAGCAAAGAACAGAGAATTTAATACAAATACACAGATTATTCCGTGAGGCAAGGTAGGCGGAAAATGTAACAATTTAGTTTGAGGTACCGCGGCATGAATAGATTGTTGAAGAAAGTGAAAAGGGCATAGTGACATGAATCCTTTTCAACAGAAGAAATAACACTGAAACATGAAATTTTCCCACAGGCAGAGCAATAAAAATTGGATTCTACCTAATCTCACTCAGAAAATTTCACTGGAAATGAGCATGAAATGAATTATGAAACATAACTAAATAAATATGAACACATAACAAATACATTTTCTACACTCACAACCACAAGAATCTCATGAAACAGAGCCGCTGCCTTTCATTAATTCTCTGTCAAAAATACACAGTGAAGAAAGAGAGTTTCTTTCCCACAGTCTCCCAGAAGTTACAAGCCAACCAACCCTTTGCAAGTAACTTTTGGGCCTATTTTGGGGAACTTTCAGGTGTCCAAAATGTTCCCAAGTGGGTGTTTTGGAAAGCTTGTCCTGTCTACTTTCTAACCCCACTAAAATTAACAAATTTGGTGCTCATTTGCCCCTCCAAATCTTCATTCTCCCAAGACTGCTTTCTGTGTGTCAAAAAAGTGGCAGAGAGGCCATTTTTGGGTGTTTTTTGATCTTTAGGAGACCCAGACCTTACCCAAATCTCTTGCCCGGACACCAGTAGTCATAATTTTCGATGTTGAATCCAAATATGCAAGCCGTTTCTCCATTGGAGCCCTAGAATTTTAGCGTCGCGCCAATGGCACGGCGCACAGGGAAAAAATCCCTGTCTTCTGCCCAAAAACTTTCCATGTGACCAAAATTTGCCCAATTTTTTTGAAATTTGGGCTGGAAGTTCTCTATGGGGTGCCATGTTGAGCTAAGGAAGCCTCAACCAGGATTCTAAGCCTATCTTGCTCTTTTGCCCGTTTTGCCCTTCTTGTTGCTTTCCTTAATTTTTCTTTTAAACTCCTTATTCTGGCCTGTGTACTCATGTTTCGCACCCTGTAACGGAAAGCCATATGTCTCAATAGAGCAAGGTCTTGGTTGGATTTGTCCAGCAGCCTCTCCAACTGCATGTTCCTGATCTCGAGATAGGCCTCCCGATCTTCATTGATCGCCTGCTCCAGTGATGTGGGCTGAACTCTTCTCCTTTGAGCAGCTTGGCGATGCTCACGAATGTTTTGAAGCTCCATAATCGTCTGTTGGTCCTCCAGCTGTTTGTTCCTCTGCTCCAGGTAGTTCATGTTCCATTTGGCCCTCTCCAAGTCAAGGGACAAGGAGTCAATCACTGACTGCTGCTCCTGAATGATCTCTGTGAGCTCCTCCTTTGTTGGTTCAGCATCTGTCTCATCATCCTGGAGGAGAAAAAACTCGGTCTCTCGCTCACCTGATGGTCCTTCCTCCTGCACTGGCTCCTTACCCTTACCCTGCTCCTGTGGTGCTGATGTCAGAAGCGAGGCCCCTTCCACCCCGGGTGGAGATAACACTCGCTTTGCTGCTGCAAATAAGGGTCTACTGCCTTTCTGATAGGTGATGTATACTGGCATAGTGGCAGTCTCATGTCACTCATACTGATGAGATGGGCCCCCTACCTCATGCTCTGCCTCTGAAACTACCTGTGGAGCACTGAAAAAGTCACAGGAGAGGAAGTCCTCCCAAGCAATACCCTGCAATCCCAACTGATGGTCTACCAAAATCCAGATAAGGGCAAAGTGATACACATTATTGAGCTGCTATCGAGGGGCCTTGTGCTACATGAAGTTCCTCATCCTCTCTATGTCCCGCAGATGAAAAATGGGAGGTTCATCATCTGCACCCTGGTAAAGTGCATGAGCAACCTGATGTGATAGGCATAGAGGCGAGAAAACCTCCCTTCGCAACTGAAGTACTTCAAGATCAATTTCATGAGCGGGTCATACTCATCTTTCAGAAATCTAAATAGAAACACTCTCGTGAGTTGGCTCAAACAATTGTCTTTGATGTAAGGCCCATAATGGTGCCTCTCCACCTTTTTCTTTTTGTGCCACTGCTCTCCAATGTTGGGTATGCCTGTCACCACTGGTATGGTCTTGGGTGTCAATGTGAAAGTGACCCCAGCCAAGATGGATTGTCCTCCATGTAGGTCAAGTGCAAAAAGTCGGGCCAACTCATGATGAACTCTGACAATTGCCACCCTCTGACAAAATTCGAAACATGCTAAGTGCTGGAAGCAAGACATAGCAAGAGGGCATGCCTGCAACTCAGTGAGTGTGTTTGGCTTGTCTCTAAGATGTCTGCCATTCCGGTGATGTCTCCTTTGGGCCCTTTCTCCTGAAGCTGTGTCATTGTGGGTCTCCTCCTCATACTCTGATGAAACTTCTGATGCCATTACTGCTGTTTGTACCCTGAATTTTATGTTGCCCTTGAATTCCAATGAAGCTGGTAGTTGCCTTGAAAATCTGCCACCAAAGGGACAATAAAACATGGAGTATTAGGAGGGGAATGATGAAATAGGGATAGGGTTTAAAGGGAGAGATTTATCATGGATTTGGGAGTAGTTTGGGTATAGGGTTGATGGGGTAGGGTTTGAAACATATTGGCAGCCTTGTCACTGTAGCATAAACCCTAGGATCAATGATTTCTTTGTTTCCCTTTTGTTTGCTTTACAAAAAAATTTGCATTTGATTCCTACCCCTACAACCATGCTATCTCTTTCAATTTTGGATGCAAGAATTGAGGTAGGTGGCCTACCTTTCAAAATTGGTGAGCCTCCAACAAATTTTAGGGAGATTGAATAGTTTTTAGGCTTTAAATTTCTGTGCGCCGCGCGCTATGCCCAGTGTGCTGCGCGTCGGGTATGCGCCGCGCCAGTGTTATGTTTACACGGTGGGCGGGCCCTATGTGCGCCACACACCATGAGTGCGCCATGCTCTTTGGTGTGTGCGCCGCGCACTATGAAAACCCTCAAATTTCTTCCTAATTGTTTAACTCTCTGACTCTTCGGCCACACACCCCTCTCCCACGGCTTTGCTTGCCCAGTAAGCTGGTCCTATGGTGATTTTGCATTAACCAAATAGTGGAGGAATAGGGGGAGGGTATGGTAGTGACTTAGGGCAGGGGTTTAGGAAAAATGACAAGGGAGGATGGGGAAAAAATGATAGGTGAGGGGAATAAGTGGGTGGAGCGAAACCTTGGCAATATCAACACAAATTTATAACCTCAGCCTTCGTTTTCTTGTTGATTTTCTCATGGGTGACATTATGCGTTTTGGGTGACATTCTAACCTCTTCACAAACACCATATCCTTGACACAATTTGACAAGCAGTCGATGTTACAAGGCTTACCTCTCAATTTGATAGCCTTCCCCAAGGTTTGCAGTGATTTGGCACCGTTTCTTGGCTGTTGGACTGTGTGTGCCGTGCGCTCTTCCCAGTGCGTCGTGTGCCTTGTATGCGTCGCGCCTGTGTATTCTTTCAACGGCGGGCTGGCTACGTGTGCGTCGCGCCTGGTGAGTGCACGGCACCCCTGGTTATATGAGTTGCACGCTCCAAAACCTGCCTCCAATCACTCAAACTCCCCAATCTCACCTTCACACCTTTGAAATGCTTTCTCCAAGTCTTACAAGAGCACAATGCTTTTGGTTTGGGTCAAAACATGTATTTATAGCCTTGGAGGATATGGGTTTTATTTTTGTCTCTTTGAAAACCCCTTTTCTAATGTTGATTTTTGCACTTTTTCATTGACCTTTAGACACAATAATTTTCACTTTCCATTTAACATTTTGGCTCAAATAATGAAATTTTCAGCACCTCTTTGTAGGGACTGTATGACAGAGCATTGGGCCATGTAAATCATAACTGCATTTGAAAAGTCAACCAGTGATTTAAAAAAAAAAAATTGTCATAATTGACCTTGTTTGACTTTTCTTCAAAACAGAGTTTTGAAGAAGAGTCGATGTCTCTCCAAGTGATGATGAAGCTTTCTAAACCATAGCTGTGTAAGGCCTCCCTCTGGCCTGCATGGCTTGTTCTGGACATGTTTTCAAAGACCAAATTGATGAATTCCTAGACCCAATCATAAAAAATGACTTTGTCCAGTAAAGGACTAGACCTGGACTGTCATGAGCTTCGATGATTATGGACAAAGACCTGAGCCAGCAGGGGCCAGACATGAGGGAAAATGACTAGCATGACTTTCTCCGTCAGATCATGGCATGTCCCTAGCGAAATGTAGATGAGTGAATGGAGCGGGACACCTAAAATTGAAATGCACAAAGAGTTTTGATCTCTGACGGAGGGCTGACCAGACCGACTCTAACATTGGCTGCAATGGGGGATGGTAGCTCCTTGGAGGTGCCAAGAACAGTAGATCTCTGGAGGAGCTAGACAGTGCCTTTTGTCCATTGGGCTATGGAGTCATCATTTCAATAAACAACACAGGACTCTGACTCATTTATGAAACTGAAATGACCAAGAAATTGGCTCTACTTGACACTAAAATAACTCAAAAACTAACTTTACAGACTGAAACCAAACTGAAATAAAAATGGTATTTGCAATGACAGTGGAAGTAGCGTTAATAGATCAGTAGTGATACCGCTTGAGCAGTCAACCATTGATCGGCCCTCCAGGACAATCTTCCCCGTTCATTTCCTTCAGAAGAAAGGCATTCTGACCCCTATATGCTGCAATCTTGAACGGACCTTTCCACAAATTTTTGAACTTTCCGTGCTTGCCTTTCTCTTCATTCCTTGCATCCCACTTCAGCACCACATCATCCAACTGGAATTTCTCTGCTTTTGCTTTTCTGTCATAGATTTTCTTTATCTTCTCCCGCAACTTGGATGTGTTCTTGAAAACTTCTTCTCTTGTTTGCTGCAAGTGGATCATTTGATTCGGCCTTCTCTGCATGGGATCCTCTTCACTGTCGGCCTCCTAAAGAAGTCTGACCACCGGGGCAGCAAGAGAGGCGGGGAATAGTGTGTCAACTCCATAAACAAGCTCAAACGGTGGCATACCAATAGACTTTTTTCTGACTGATCCGATCTGCCCAAAGCGCATGGACCAACCTCTTGTTCCAGCTCTTCTTATTTATCTCCAACAGCTTCTTGATGATGTTGACCAAAGATTTATTTGAATATTCTGCCAATCCATTGCCTTGCGGATGATAGGCAGTTGAATGACCCAAAATTATGTGATATTTATAAAAAAATTCTACCATCCTTTTTTATTTGAAAGTTGCTGCATTATCGGTGATTAATTTGTTTGGACAACCAAAGTGAGACAAGATGTTATTTTCGAGAAATGAAATGATTACCGTGTTCATGGCTTGTCTGGTAGGGGCTGCCTCAATCCATTTTGTGAAATAGTCTGTCGCTGTAAGGATCCATCTATGATGTCCGGAAGAGGCGGGGTGAATTTCCCCAATGAAATCCAACCCCCACTGCTGGAAGGGAGCGCTCACTTAAATAGGCTTGAGTGGCAAAGGCTGTAATTTTTGTTTCTCTTCGAAAATCTGACATTTATGACAATGCTTGACCATCTTATGCACATCAGCAAACAATGTAGGCCAGTAGTACCCTGCTCTCAAAATTTTGTTCGCTGTTGATTTCCAAAAAAGATGACCACCACACTCTCCTCCATGGAAATCCTCCATGACTTTATTTGCCTCCTCTTCCACCAAACAATTTAGCAAATTTCCACCGAGATCTTTCCAATACAGTGCAGAATTCAAAATACAAAACTTGGCAGCCTTCAATTTGAGTGTTCTCGCTTTGTTTCTAGTCATGTCGGGCGGTGGTGATAGATTTTTCAGCACATATATTATATCGGAATACCATGGGGACAAAGCAAACATCTCGGATACCTGAATTGACGTTCCTTCCTCATTCTCATCGGACATGGCAGTGATCAGATTTATGTCCAATGCATGCAAGTTTGATTCAGCCATTAGCTTCGCCAACCCCTGTCCTTTGACCAGCTTTGTAGGCTTTATCTCCACATCATATTCTAGCAAGGCTGCGATCCATTTGCCTCTTCTCCCTTCCAGATCGGTCTGCACTAAAACATCTTTTACAACAGTATTGGGAACATAGGCCAGAATGTGAGAATGTAGGATATACACCTAGAAATCCTTCAATTCCTACACCAATTCCAGGGCTTGCTTCTCAATGATGTTGTACTTTAAAGCTGCATCCCTTATAGCCCTGCTGAAGAATGCAATGGGTCTTTCATGATCATCTCTCTTCTGTAATAATACCGTTGCCATAGTGTGCTCCGAAGCAAATGAAAACAATATGAAATCCTGAGTGTAGTCCGGGATTACTAGAACTGGAGCTGAAGAAAGGGCCAATTTGACTAAGTTGAAAGATTTTACAGCCTCCTCTTTCCATTTCACCTGGCTGTCCTTCTTAAGCATGTTGGTCATTTCTCTTAAGTGTTCTACAAGATTAGGCACAAAACGACGCAGAAAATTCATTTTACCATTGAATGATTGTATTTCCTTTTTGTTCCTGGGCAGATCGATTTGCTGAATTGCTTGCACACGTGCTGGGTCTATACAAATGCCATCCTTTGAAATGATGTGCCCAAGTAATTTTCCTTCCTCCATGGCGAACAAGCTCTTCCTAGGATTCAGCGATAGACCATATTTCCTGCATTTTTGAAAGACAATTTTTAGGTGATGCATGTGCTCTTCATCAGATTTGGAAATACCATCAAATCATCCAAGTACACCACCAAAAACACATCCTTCTCGTTTGCAAAAGCCAAGTCCATTGCCCGCTGAAATGTGGTGCCTGCATTCTTTAAACCGAAGGGAATTTTGGCACAGTGAAAGGTTCCCCATGGAGTGGTGAATGTTGTTTTGTCTCTATCATCTTCATGGATAGAAATTTGGTTATATCCAGAATAACCCTCAAGCAGTGACATACGAGATTCCCCTACTACTCGTTGAAGTATATGGTCCATCTTGGGCAGTGGATAGTTTTCCTTCAATGAGACCTTGTTCCGATTTTTGAAATCAATGCACAGGCGGATCTCACCGGTCTTCTTGCGTACAGGCACTAAGTTAGATATCCAATCTGAAAATATGATGGGCACAATGATACCTGACTTGTACAACCTATTTACCTCATTTTCGATAGATGGCAGCAACTTTGGATTTATCCTCCTCAGCTTTTATCTAAATGGCTTTTGATTGGGCTTGATAGGTATTGTGTGCTGAATAATATTTGTATCATAGGTCTTCAAATCATAATAATCCCAAGCAAATACATCTGCAAATGAAGCCATCAAACTGATGTATTTATCCTTGATCTTTGGTGGTAATGCTTTGGACAATTTTACCAACTTTGGATTGGCAGTTGTACCGATGTTGACTTCTTCTATACCCTTCTCTGTCGGCTGCAATGTTGGCTTGCGAGCTACATCATCCTGATCAAAAAGTTCCTCTAGAGGTATCAAGCCTTTAGGAATGATGTTATTCTTCAGCTGCAATATGTCCATTTGATTGATCTGCACTTCATCTGTACCATTCCCTTTGCCTTCGTTGTTTTCTACATCAATTGAGGTTTCTTTGAACTTGCCTTTGTTGAGCAGAAAATCCTTAATCTCCTCATCATCTTGAAACACTTTCCAATATCGCTGATTGTCTGGAATGGTTGGACGATGCTTGACATGGATTTCAAATTTATTGTTGGAGTTCATGGGGATCTTCAAGCTGCTCGCTGCCTTGGCAAGAGCATCAGCAATACTATTTTGTATATGTGGCACACATGTCAAGGTGTATTCTGAAAATAGCTTCAAGATGTCTAAAACTGCATTACGATAGGCCCGCATCCTAGGATGTTTTGCTTGATACTCACCTCTGACCTGTTTTATTACCAACTCGGAGTCGCCATATACCGAAATCCTCTTTGCATTCAGCTTTCTAAGAATCTTCAGGCCAGCAATCAGAGCTTCATACTCAGCTTCATTATTTGAACATTCAAAGGCCAGCTTGTAAGAGCAAACTCTCACGCTGTTAGGCACTTTGTTTGGGGCGGAGAAGGGACTGTGTACCCAAATTCCAATGCCAGCGCCATCATTCCCTATTGCTCCATCGAAATCCATGGTCCACAAGCCTTCTTCCTCCTCTTGTAAGTGCTGGAAATCTGTTTTTCGTGCCTTGTCTGCTTGCTGTCCATCACTTTCAGCTGATTTCCCAACGTTTTCCTACTTTTCTTGTCTTTCTTTCTTCAAAATTTCTCTGAAATTTTCTGTTATTTCCGGAATGTCATCTGCTTCTACTATCTGACTATCTATCTCATTTAAACTATCTGAAAACAAAACAAAAGACACTAAATCTGTATGTACATAGTTAATAGGATGATTTATTGGTTTCTCCTTGCTTGTGATCATATATTTCATTTTTTGTTCCCGATATAACTTCCTCATTTTTCCAAACACCAAGATTGTTGCATAGGAGAAATCCAGCTGTAGTGTCCCTTTCAATTTCGCTACCCAAGACCTGGAAAGAAGCATGCCAAACCTTGGAGGAATATCTGCTACCACCACATCCATCAAAACATTTTTCATAGGAAGCTGATCCAAACTCACAACTAAGAATTTGATGAGTCCTATACACCTTACTCTGTTGGAATCGAATGAATAGAGATCATGATATTACCGGGTGATGTCCAGACCAAGCTTATCCATGATAGCCTTGGGCATGAGATTGTGAAAAGCTCCAGAATCGAACATGGCATTATGTAACACAAAATCATGCAATCGTAAACTGATATAGAAGGGTGGCACATCGCTATCAGGGGACTCACCATTCGTTGCTGGTCCAAAAATCATTTCAGGCTGATCATCTTCTACATTTACCATGTCGGACATTGGGTCCAAATTCAACATTTTAGAAATCTATCCTCTATAACTGTTGTTCTTCATGATTTCAATCAAGGGGATGGATACTTTTAACTTAGAAATCTCATTCTCTAGGCTAAAGGTGGGAGATTTTTCTACCTCTTTGACTGGGATCTCTTTCCTTTCCTTTTCCTTTGATGTGGCTTGCTGTTGTGATTGTTCTACTGATTTTGATTTGCTGCTCTCCGGACCAACTGCCTCCTTTCCTTTTCTTTGTGTAGTTGATGAATCATTTTTTATTGTTTCACCCTCCTTTTTCTGAATTGGTTTGGCTGGCACATCTCTGTTTCTAAGTGAATATCACTGTTGTTGTGCAAAAAGAGCATTCATATACCCCCTTTGATATTCTTCTGATTCTTCTTCCAACACGGTGTCGCTAGCTAGAATAAAATCAATGTCTTGGTGTGCAGCTAAATTCACTGCACATTCTTCCTCTTCGGTAATGTAAGTAGGCAGCTCATCTGGAGTAAATAGGTGGTTTTCTTCGCCTATTACATTCCCATCCTCATCTGACTCCAGTCCATGTAAAAAATTCTGCTGCAAAGGTGTTTGTACCGGTTGTTGTGCTGTCTGCTCTTGACTTCACTGATCTCCCTGTCTTATCCTATATTGTGGCTGCTACTGACCACAAAAGTTAGGATTCTGTTGAGCGCCCCGAAATCGGGTCAACAACAAGGGGGATACCCGCCCGGTCCGGAACCTGGTTGGCGGCTCCTTGCCCGTTTAGAGTAGCGGGTCTGACTGGGGGTAATGGGACCAGTTTCCCAATGTGAGGGGTGTGTGTGTGTGTAGAGTTTGATGGTATTGATCTAGGGGTATTTTAAGCTAATTTAATTCTAACTTCTAAACTAACTCTATGCTATTGTAATCTAATGAAAAACAATACATCTAATCTACGCTAACACGGGGTATTTTTCTTCTATTATGCGATCTAGAAAGATTTCGAGCAATAGCTGGTAATAAAGATCATTCAACTATCATACGAATAGAAATCCATTAAGATAAACCATTCTGCATAAAAATTTAGGCAAAACAGTTGTGAATAGCATATCGCATAATTAGTTATTCATATGTCAAGCACAAATAAATGACTCCACCGTACAGAAGTGCCAAATGGTAATACACACATTCATACATTAACATATAAAGAACTCAGCTGCATATCACTTTAGGAATATAAGCAGAAATTAGTCAAGAGATAAAAGTACCATTTATGACTGATTTCACTAATAAACTTCAAGCAATAACGATTTATTTCTACTTGTTCTAATATCTGCTAAGAGTACAGAAGTGCAACATCAGTAACAGACATTAAAATGCAAACATAAATAAATCTCGATCCATCCATTCATCAAAAACCCCCTCCGAGGGTGCAAAAGTGCATGTTCTGAGGACAAGTTTTTTTACAGATTTCCGGACCCTTCTCCAAATGCCATGAGAAGGGTTAAATACTACTAACTAATTAATCTTAATTACACAAATTTAGGGAATGGCTTCAAATGACCGCCCTTTTACTAAAAGCAAATTTATTTCTAAAAATCAAATCTAATTTCTAACCGTTTCTGTATCTGCTCCTTAGTGTTGTAAGCAATGCGCTATTCACCCTGAAAGAGTCGGCTGGTTGTCCTTTCCTTTTGTTCGAGCTTGAAAATTAGAAATAACAAGAGCTGGCACCTCTTTCTGACAGACTAGAAGATATTTTCGAAAAACTTTCTCTAGCTGGGTGTATTCGCTGTGCGTATACTTAGTACAACCCAGGTTCCTTTCGCACTGATTTTGCTGTTGCTATTTTGGTTTCCGGTCGTGCGCATGACTCAATGAGTTAGGAGTTGCGTTGTCTGGACAATCCCCTATATCAAGAATTGCTTCCGTTCTTTGTTCCAAGCTTTTCTGGAGCGTCCTCCTTCTTTTGCGTTTCTCTTTTTGCTTACCCAGTCTGAGCTTCAAGATCTTTTGCAAACACGCTGCTTTTGTGCGCCTTTGACTCTGAGTCTTAGATAGTCTATTTTCATCAGCGCCTGTTGGGTGATACTCTTCTGGAATCCGCGTCCTGCTGCATGCGACATCCATTTGCGAGGCATCTTCTCTCTGTTTACCATTGGCGCTTTCCTCTTTTTCTTAGATGTTTCCTGCATATAGATTTATATCAATACATGTCTTGCAGTTTACGCAAAGAAGAAGAGAAATGACGAAAATATTGACATGAAGCATTAAATCCTAATGAATGCGTAATTCTGACACTCATCATGATTTGACTCTTCGAAAAATGCGATACAATCATTCTTGGATACTGAAGCATGCGATCATTAATTTCCCTTAAGGTGCGCGCTCAATTTTGGGTTTACCGTTTATGCCGGAGAATTCTTGCGATGAGTCCTTTATGTGATTGGAATCGCAGTATCGAGGACTGCGACGTCATTAAGTGTTATCGCAAATTGCCAATATCGCAGATCGCAGTTTTGTATGATCGCAGATCGCAAGATCGCAAGATTGCAAGATCGCAAGGTTTTCGCTTTATCACTCTGTGCTGCTTATGCGACATTGCGACGTGCGACGTCGCATATCGGCCATCGGCGATTCCTTAGGTTTTCCCTTTTTGAGCGCTTTTAATGCACGCGATGCGATGGGTTCTCGCGTCGCTCTTTTTCAGTGTATTTATGCGCTTTGGGAAAACGCTTCTCTCTACCTTTGCGACGCGATATAGCTCTTAGGGAGTTAATACAAAAGCTTTTTTTAAACAAAATATTTTTTGGATTTTTGGTTAAGGGTCCCCCTTTGCTTGATGTTATTACTAATATCAAACAAAGAGGGGCAAGGATAATTTTAGGGGCGAATGTTCGCCCTTTGGCGAAATTAAGGGGTTTTAAATTTTTAGTGGGCGAATATTTTGTATCATAGTACATTTTTACAAATCACCTCAAATAGCCCACCTTATTTTAAGGGAGAGGGTAAAAAAGGTAAATTTAGCCCTTGAAATTAGGACTTACAACCTTCCATTCGCCCATTTTCAAGAATAGGTTTTATTTAAGTGAATCCTATGGGCCAAATACCATATTTATAAAAGAGGTATGGTAAATTAATAAAAATGTAAATAAATGAGAGGTATGGTAAATAAATAAAACATTTTTTATATTTACTCCATAAGTCACTTTATATACATGTAAGGGTGTAAACAAATAAAAATATAAGTAAAGTGGAGGTATGGTAAATAAATAAAACGTCTTTTTATACTTACTCAAAAGGTATGATAAATAAATAAAAAAATAAACTAGACGTATCGTAAATAAATAAAACCTCTTTTTATATTTAGTCCATAACCCTCGTTCTATTTATGAAGGCTCAAGAAAGAGGTTTTATTTAAGTGAATCCTATGGGCCAAATACCATATTTGTAAAAGAGGTATGGTAAATTAATAAAAATATAATAAACGAGAGGTATGGTAAACAAATAAAACATTTTTTTATATTTACTCCATAAGTCACCTTATATTTACGAACACTCAAAAAATGGGTTATATTTAGGTGAAACCTATGGCCAAAATACTATGTGACAAATACCATGGACTAGATTGTTATTAATATCATGCAAAAAACCATTATTAACCCTAATATTAGAATTAATAAAAATAAAAATGGCACATGGTATTGACCCATGGTATTCACCAAAATGGCACATGGTATTGACCCATGGTATTCACCTGGAATGTAGCCTATTTAAATGGGGAATTAAACCAACATGTAGCCTATGCTAAGATTCACTAGGACTTTACAAAGTTTTATTATTTAGTGAAAGGCTCGCCAAGATCTTACAAGATTTTATAATTGAGTAAAATATTCGCCATGCCTGGTGAGAGATTCGCCAAAAAATTATATATACATATTATATTATTGATAAAATCGCCTTCCATTTTTCCTATATACCATGGAGATTCGCCCATTTATTATATTTATAAATTTAGGGGGGGTTCTTAAAATTTTCCCTGAAGAGGGGGGTTGTTGGTGACCACAACAATGGCGATTCACTGTGAAGAACCAGTTATCTCTGCTTTTCTATTGACCGTTCACTTCCGAAACAGCAAAATTTTTATATGTCTAAATTTTGTTATGGACAGATAGAGTAGATTACCCCTCACCTTGTCAACGATACTTTGTCTCAACCTTTTTATATCACAATTGCTTGCTTCCTCAGGCTTTTTCTTGCATTCGCACCAGACATTACTTGGTCTTGATTAAAGATAAAATAAGGTCTTCTCTACGTACTGGCTTAAAATTATGCTCATTTGTCGTAGGTAGAGCCTCTGCTGCCCGCAAGCATCCATAGCCTCGACAGGGTTACCATGTTATCCAGCAATGATCCTTTTTCCTGCTTGAGGTTACTCGCAACATTCCAGAGAAAAAATCCTTTTTGACACACTTTTCCTTTTTTAATTCTCTAAAGAACAATGTCTTGGTTTGGTGGCCAAATTATGACACAGTCATTCACTTGATTTACACTTTTGTTGAACAAGCTGGCTCGTGATGAGACCTCTTGTCTTTTGATTGCAACAATCTTAAGTCGTTGCCCTGTTTTGATAGACAGTATTGGCAAAGTCAGCAAGTTATAATATCTGTGATCATGATAAGCCGGCTCGTGATGAGACCTCTTATTCTTTGAGATATAGTGTTTTCCTTGGATTGTTTCTCTGAATGCTGCAATTTCCTTTTAGCAGGGAGGAAGTCATTGTTTTTCCTTAAGAAAGCTCTGGACGACAATAATAGAGTTTTTGAAAACAACAGTTTTGCAGAGAATACTTATTTTATTGTTGATGATACCTTTCATTGTGCTGATACAAAACAATTCTTTACCAAAGGTTGCTTTTGTCCAAGTTTTTAGAGGTTGAAACTAGGATCGTAATCAAGGTGAAGTTAACTCTATTTGTCAATAATAAAATTCAGATTTTCAAAAATTTTGCAATTTGTACAAGCGAAATCAAAATCTGATAGAGAATTGGCATGCTCTTTCATGAATCCCTTTTAAATGATCATTTACAACGGGTTTTATTCATAAAAAGAGAAAAGCAAAACAAAATAAAAACTAAAAATTAAATCTATCCTACAAAAATTAGAAGAATTCTCTTCTATGGAAAATACATTTTGAGAATTTGTCCACTCACAGGCAGAGAATCTCTCCTGCCTGTTAAATCCTGCAACACAAAAGTCGATGGGCCTATGACCTCTACAATCTGAAAAGGACCAAGCCACAGCTTCTGGAATTTCGTATGTTTGCCCTTTTCTTCATGAGCCTTATCCTATTTTAAAACTAAATCTCCCATCTGAAAGTTTTTTCTGGTTATGATGCTTGAGTCAAAAGAAGATTTTATTAGCGCTTGGTGATGAGCATGGGTTTTCCTAGCTTGTTCTCTTTGCTCTTCTAGTTTGATTATTTCCATTTGTCTTAATCGTAAAGAGGAAGTAGATACTTCATCGATATATTGCACTAAAGACAAAGAGGGAATGACTAGGTGAGTCGGAAGAACCACTTCTCTCCCATAAACTAAATTAAAGGGAGAAGTGCCGATAGAAGCTTTCTTTGTAATTCTATCTGCCCATAAGGCATTTACCAGTGCTTTGTGCCAATTCTTTTGGTTTTGGTCGACTGTCTTTTTAATAATCCTGATTAGGTTCTTGTTTGTTGATTCGGCCAACCCGTTACCTTGCGGATAGTAGTTGGCAGAATACTTCAGTTTGAACCCTCTTTTGAGCGCAAACTCAGTCATTGCATTTCCAGAAAAATATGATGCATTATCAAACATTAAGGCCGTTGGCAATCCAAACCTAGTGATGATAAACTGATCTATGAATTCAATAATGTTTTCAGAATTAGCTGTCCTGAGAGGAACTGCTTCTACCCATTTGGTAAAATAGTCAGTTGCCGTGAGGATATACCTATGCTGTTTAGAAGAGTGATGAACGATCTCACCTATTATGTCCAGGCCCCATTGACTGAACGGTTGCTCAATGTTAACCAGCTGCAGTGGCATGGATGACTTCTTTTGTTTCCCTGCAGCAGTCTGGCAGACTTGGCATTTCCTTACGTAATTGTATGAGTCTTTGAACAGCGTGGGCTAGTAATATCCTGCACGTAAGATTTTATGTGCGGTGGCTTCTCCAGCATATTGTCCACCTGCTGGTCCATCGTGAAGTTCCTGCAAAACCTTTTCGGCTTCAGTTTTCTCAAGACATCTAAGAAGCATAGAATCATAATTTCTTTTAAACAGAACATCATTTATGAGCTGGTATTGTTTAGCTTTCAATCTCAGGGCTCTCTTCTTGGTGTGATCCAGGTGAAATGGAGCATACCCGTTCTTAAGAAAATAAATGGTGTCAGCATATAATGATTCTGCGTCGTTTAGGCTTACCTCATACGTGTGTACCTCTTCAGATGAGTTCTCAGGAATTTGCGATGCTCCAGCTAACATCTTGCAGAAGCCTTGACCTCTCAAGATCGTATTCTTGTAAGGCGGTGATCCAATTCGCTCTCTTTTCGCCCACGTCCTTCTGTATCAGGAGGTTTCTTACCGCTGGGAACGGTACTATGACTTTGGTATGGGCTTTTAGCAAGAAAGGTCTGAAATATTTGATCGCTTTGAAAACAACATATTCCTGTTTCTCCACGTCTGAATAATTGAGTTCAGCACCTTGTAAGTTCGAGCTAAAAAATGCGATTGGAGCTTCTGCCTTTTCTTGATTCGCTTGAGTTAAAATCGCAGCATAAGATTTCTCTGAGGCAAACGTGTATAAGATAAAAGGTTCTGAAAAATTTGGGGTTGCTAAAGATGGAGCGTTGATGATAGCTTGTTTGATTAAGTTGAATGCTTCTTGCTCATCTAGACCCCATTTGAAATTTGAATTCTTTTTTATCATATTTTGTAAGGGAGAAATAATACGTGAAAAATCCGGGACAAATCTTTTGACAAAATTGATCTGTCCAAGGAAGGATTGCATGGCTTTCTTGTTATGGGGTATGGATATTTCGGAAATTTCCTTGATTCTGTCGGGTTCTATGTGAATACCAGATTTTGACACTATGAATCCTAGCAATTTCCCTTCACTTAATGCGAAAAAAGATTTCTTCGGGTTAAGTGAGATCCCATACCTTAAACACCTTTGAAAGATTTGCTTCAAATCTTTGAGATGGTTGCTTCGTTTTTTGGAGTACACTGTTATATCATCCAGGTAAATCACTACTGATTTATTGACTAACCCTTTAAACGCGATGTCCATGGCTCTCTGAAAGGTAGCTCTGGCATTGATCAGACCAAATGGCATCTTCCGATATGCATAAGTGCCCCATTTGGTTCGGAACGTAGTCTTTAACTGATCATCGGGATGCACCAGTACTTGATTGTATCCTGAAAATCCATCCAGGAAAGACATTAATTCTGAGCTTGCTACTGCCTGTAATATTTGCTCCATAGGTGGGAGGGGAAAACTGTCTTTCTGGCAGGCTTTGTTGAGGTTTCGGAAATCGATACAGATTCTAATATCTCTGTTTTTCTTCCTAATGGGTACCATATTGGATACCCATTTGGAATGCCTGACGGGGAAAATTATTCTGGCTCTCAACAACTTATTAAGCTCAGTTTTTATCTGATTTTCTAAGTTAGGGTGTATTTTTCTGAGCTTCTGCTGGACAGGTTTTTCATTGTCAATCATAGGGATAGTGTGTTGAATGATAGAAGTGTTGTAAGTCTTCAGCTCATCGTAATTCCAGGCAAAAACGTTTTTGTACTGTCTCAGAAGACGGATATATGCTGATTTTTCTTCAGGGGCCAGGCCCTGGCCTAGATTAACGTTTTGTGACTTCTCATCGGTTCCTAGGTTCACCGATTCATAGTTCAGAGTTGAAATGTAGAGTTTGGCATTAGCTGACCTTTTGAACCGACTTTTCAAATCATATAGGTCTTCTAACTTGACCACCGATTTGGGTATAGCATTATCAGTGCTATTTTGTTGTATTTGGTGATCATGACAGTGTTCGTCGATTATCTGGTTTGAGTAGGATCCTTCAGAGGTGAGGAAACTTACGATGTCTGGATCGTCATTGAATACTCTCCAGTTGGTGATGTTGTCAGGGATGGACGGTCTAAAGATTAATTCTATTGAAAACCTATCAGGACTAAAATCTTCGGAAGGAATAAGTCTAGAGGCTACGTTAGCTAACAGGTCTGCACTCGCGTTTTGAATTCTTGGAATTGACGAGATGTTGAATGCTATGAAATGTGCAGTGAGATCTTGAACTAACGATTGATAGTGCTTTAAATGACTCGACATGCAATGTATGGTGTTACGTACCTGTTTTACGATGATCTTAGAATCTCCAAAGACTTGAAGATACTTAACGTTCAATCCGATTGCTTTGTATAGGCCTTGAACCAAGGCTTCGTACTCCGCTGTGTTGTTCATGCAATCGAACTCAAGTCTGCATGTGAGCATAATCTTGTTCCCGTCCGGGCTAATCAGAACGCATCCTGCTCCTGCTCCCTCATTGGATTTAGACCCGTCAAAATATAATTTCCAAAATAAAGATGTATTTACAGAATTATCTAAAAAACTAAAACATTTTGAGTCATCAGTTTGGGAGAAATTTTCAACTTGGGATAAAACTGAATTCTCTAAGTAAGGTGAAATATGAGCATTGAAATTGCCAAGGAAAGAATCTACTGCGTAATTGCCTACAATGCTGCTATTGTATGTTATGGCTTCATTTTCTCCTTCCAGTTCTGTCACTATGTATTTTTGGTGCAACTCTCGTTCAACCTTTATTTGATTTGGTTTACCGTTGTAGGGTAACCACATGTGCGACCAGTCGGTTGAGAAATATCCGTGGAGTTTCTCCGACCAATCCCTGCTAAGAATCAAACCATAGAATTCAGGGATATCAGCTACTAGAATGTCGATAACCTGGCATACTTTTGGGTTAGACGACAATCTTACGGTTACCTGATTAAGTTCACCAATCACTTCGACTTGGGATCGATCAAGTTGAACTATACGTACTGCGGATTTTTGAGGTTGCACATTCAATTTGGCACATATTGACCTGGGTAAAATATTCATTGAAGCACCAGAATCGACCAAGCAATTTTGCACGTTTTTATTGAAGATTTCATATGTGAGAAGAAAAGGAGGAGTATGAGATCTTGATCTTCCTCCAATCAAGGCGATGTCATTTGGATCAATATTATTGATCGCGTTGGTTGGAGGCCTTCCCAGATTGTGGGAGGCTACAGTTGTAGGTAAAGATGTAGTAGGCACAGCATGTAATTCTTTCATCATTATTTTCTGCTAGTGTTTCAATTTACTCAATTCATAAAGAGTGATGTTAGCCCTAGTCTTCTTCATATCATCAATGATGTTATACTCCATTTCATCCGACACTATCAGTGTTCTTGATGGAGGTGCTTGATCAGATTGGACTGGGCTAAACTGGGTCGCTTTAGCAGTTGTCTTTTTTGTTGCGACCTTATCTTTTGTTGCAGGGCTTGCGCCCTTTTGTTTTGGGGTAGTTTGGGTAGGATCAAGTTGATTTTTGCTTCTCGTGCTAACCGGAAATGCTTCTTGATCCTCTTCTTGTGGGAGGATGAAATCCCACATTCCTTGTAGTTCCACCACTTCTTCATTGTCAGTCTGTGCTTCGATGGTATTCTCTTCTTCTTCTTCTTCAGATTCAACGTTTGAGACAGCGTTGGGTGGCTTCGTCGCCATGGGAGGGTTTCTTTTAAAAGTCCTGAAAGGCTTTCTTGAAGACGTTTCTGCTACTTGTTTTCTTATATCAATCATCTCATTGGACATGGCCTTTAATACTTTTTGTAATCCTTCCATATCGAAAGGATCTTTCGTTTGCTTCTTCTTGGTGTCTTCTTTGAAAGAGATCTTCTTAGATTTACGTTCTTCAATTGCAGATCTTTTTTCAAGGGCTACTACGCGTTTTTCAACTGCTAACGCCTCTGTTAAGTTTTCAACTAAGGTTGTCTTGTTTGCCCTATCTACGAAGATAACCAAGTTTGGAGGTAAAGCCGTGATGTACCATTCACATCTTACTTCCTCGCTGGGTTGTGAAGCAGCGGGGATTTTGTTGAGGATCTTATTGAACCGTAAGTTAAAATCTTTAATGGGTTCTCTAGCCTCAGCCTTAAGATTAGATAGGTCATTGATCAATGTCACCGTGGATCTGTCATCACCAAACTTGGTGAGGAACTGACTTTGAAAAATGTCCCAGCTTGTGATGGATCCGGAAGGTAACGAAAAGTACCACGACCAGGTTGTTCCTTGCATTGTATAAGGGAAAAGCCGGACAACAGCGTCTTCGTTAGTAACTCCGTTGAGATTAACAGAAAGCATGAAATTATTGATATGTTCTTCAGCTAACACGCTTGCTTCTGGATTGAATTTAGGAAGCCATTTCTCAGGATGGGCCGGTATAGGGCTCAGGGGTGGAGGCATTAAAACCGCCCCAGGATTGTTCCATGGAGACTGGGCCATCGTTGAGCTGCTAGTCAATGGAAGTGCAGAAGATGATCTCTGATGCTGAGAAGATGAAGATATTAAGGTCTTTGATGTTTGAAGAGGAAGGTTTGTGGAAGATGGATGAGTGATCTGGGGTGAAGATGTGGGTGGCTGACTTCGCGATGAGGGAGTTGAAATGGACGAGGTAGATGAAAGAGTCTCTCTGTCAGACTCTGGAAGTGCTTTCCTTGCTCTTTTCCTAGTGGGGAGAGGGATTTCAGTTGGCTGGATGCCAAACTTTTCACTCTTCAATCTGGTCAGGGGATGAGCAGGATTGTACTGCGAAGTCACGCTGCCTTTAGATTTATCAGACCTCTGAGTAAAAGTAGAGAATCCCTGGAGTTTATGAATCAAAGTTTGAAGTTCAGGGGGATCAATAATAAGTTGGTCTGATATATTAGGGTGTGTAGCAGCGGTGGATGCCCGAGCGACTTCTAGCTCCGAGTTTAATCGTACCGGAGAAGTCGGGGGAGTTGGTGAGGGTGATTTGCTCTCAGAATGGTATTTAGATTTTGATTTATGCGCCATTCATAGCTCGAGCCCTCCTTCTAGCGCCAAATATGTTGAGGGCCCCGAAATCGGGTCAACAACAAGGGGGATACCCACCCAGTCCGGAACCTGGTTGGCGGCTCCTTGCCCGTTTGGAGTAGCGGGTCCGACTGGGGGTAATGGGACCAGTTTCCCAATGTGAGGGGTGTGTGTGTGTGTCTAGAGTTTGATGGTATTGATCTAGGGGTATTTTAAGCTAATTTAATTATAACTTCTAAACTAACTCTATGCTATTGTAATCTAATGAAAAACAATACATCTAATCTACGCTAACCCGGGGTATTTTTCTTCTATTATGCGATCTAGAAAGATTTCGAGCAATAGCTGGTAATAAAGATCATTCAGCTATCATAAGAATAGAAATCCATTAAGATAAACCATTCTGCATAAAAAGTTAGGCAAAACAGTTGTGAACAGCATATTGCATAATTAGTTATTCATATGTCAAGCACAAATAAATGACTCCACCGTACAGAAGTGCCAAATGGTAATACACACATTCATACATTAACATATAAAGAACTCAGTTGCATATCACTTTAGGAATATAAGCAGAAATTAGTCAAGAGATAAAAGTACCATTTATGACTGATTTCACTAATAAACTTCAAGCAATAACGATTTATTTCTACTTGTTCTAATATCTGCTAAGAGTACAGAAGTGCAACATCAGTAACAGACATTAAAATGCAAACATAAATAAATCTTGATCCATCCATTCATCAAAAACCCCCTCCGAGGGTGCAAAAGTGCATGTTCTGAGGACAAGTTTTTTGACAGATTTCCGGACCCTTCTCCAAATGCCGTGAGAAGGGTTAAATACTACTAACTAATTAATCTTAATTACACAAATTTAGGGAACGGCTTCAAATGACCGCCCTTTTACTAAAACAAATTTATTTCTAAAAATCAAATCTAATTTCTAACTGTTTCTGTATCTGCTCCTTAGTGTTGTAAGTAATGCGTTGTTCGCCCTGAAAGAGTCGGCTGGTTGTCCTTTCCTTTTGTTCGAGCTTGAAAATTAGAAATAACAAGAGCTGGCACCTCTTTCTGACAGACTAGAAGATATTTTCGAAAACCTTTCTCTAGTTGGGTGTATTCGCTGTGCGTATACTTAGTACAACCCAGGTTCCTTTCGAACTGATTTTGCTGTTGCTATTTCGATTTCCGGTCGTGCGAATGACTCAATGAGTTAGGAGTCGCGTTGTCTGGACAATCCCCTGTATTGAGAATTTCTTCCGTTCTTTGTTCCAGGATTTTCTGGAGCGTCCTCCTTCTTTTGCGTTTCTCTTTTTGCTTTACCCAGTCTGAGCTTCAAGATCTTTTGCAAACACGCTGCTTTTGTGCGCCTTTGGCTCTGAGTCTTAGATAGTCTATTTTCATCAGTGCCTGTTGGGTGATACTCTGGAATCCGCGGTCCTGCTGCATGCGGCATCCATTTGCGGAGGCATCTTCTCTCTGTTACCCCATTGGCGCTTTCCTCTTTTCCTTAGATGTTTCCCGCATATAGATTTATATCAGTTACATGTCTTGCAGTTTACGCAAAGAAGAAGAGAAATGACGAAAATATTGACATGAAAGCATTAAGTTCTAATGAATGCGTAATTCTGACACTCATCATGATTTGACTCTTCGAAAAACGCGATACAATCATTCTTGGATACTGAAGCATGCAATCATTAATTTCCCTTAAGGTGCGCGCTCAATTTTGGGTTTACCGTTTATGCCGGAGAATTCTTGCGATGAGTCCTTTCTGCGATTGGAATCGCAGTATCGAGGACTGCGACGTCATTAAGTGTTATCGCAAATTGCCAATATCGCAGATCGCAGTTTTGTATGATCGCAGATCACAGATCGCAAGATCACAAGATCGCAAGGTTTTCGCTTTATCACTCTCTGCTGCTTATGCGACATTGCGACGTCGAATATCGGCCGTCGGCGATTCCTTAGGTTTTCCCTTTTTGAGCGCTTTTAATGCACGCGATGCGATGGGTTCTCGCGTCGCTCTTTTTCAGTGTATTTATGCGCTTTGGGGAAACGCTTCTCTCTACCTTTGCGACGCGATATAGCTCTTAGGGAGTTAATACAAAAGATTTTTTTAAACAAAATATTTTTTGGATTTTTGGTTAAGGGTCCCCCTTTGCTTGATGTTATTACTAATATCAAACAAAGAGGGGGGTTGTTGGTGACCACAACAGATTCCTAACTTGTGGCTCTGGCTTGTCAAGTTTTACCCTTTCAAGCATCTGCTCTACCTTTTTGAGCAGCTGATCCATTGAAGAAGATTCTTCTTTCACAGTGGTTTTCTTCTCTGCTTTCGCTCTAGCTCTTTTGGACAACAGATTTGCCTCAACGCTGATCGCGATTTTCTGCATGTCTTCCATTGTAGCCTGTTCTCTCTCTCTTAATTGGTACGCCATGTCAGCATCAAAATCATCTGGAAACTTCATCATTGCTAGTCCCACAGGTGGCTTTAGATGGTCTGGAATTTCGTTGTAGACTACATTAAATCTAACACAATAATCTTGGATCGACTCACCGGCATTCCGTTTGATTTGTTCATATTCTTCTAGAATCTGAAGGGGATTCTTTTCACTTCCGACCGGTTCAAAAATTGTCTTTGTAGTTCAACCAAGGTAGTGATACTTGCAGCCGTCAAACCTCTGAACCACTTCCTCACATCACCTGCAAATGTCTGTACAAAGAGCCTCATTGCCACGTTCTCTGCATCAATCTCATGAAGTTCGTAAAAGTATGCCATTTTGTCTACATGTTGCTGAGTAGTAACGCTGTTAGGAGTGCCATCAAAAAATGAGATTTTACTTTGATAATCATTTGGCATGTCATCTAGGACTTGGGGCAGAACAAGGGGTGTGAAACGGGCAGCCATCATTCTCGGTGGATTTGGCCTTGGAGGTGTTGGAGGAGTGTGCATAGTTTGCAAGGGGATTGCAATTGGAGTTTCGAGGTCTACAATAAATTGAGGATTGGGGATAGTATAATCAATAGCCCTTTCAGATTTAGACTCAAACAGTGATATCTCAAATCGTTCGTCAAACTCAAGCTCTTCAAGATACTAAAAAATGGCGAGACATGAATGGGATTTGAACATGGGAGTTATGGTGCTTTCTTGACAAAGGAGTCTTGGGATCAAATTGGGGTTTTCGTAAATATGAGGAGGATCTGGGTCTGGATTGGCTCTGGTATATTGCCTCGAAGCCAACGTGCTATTGAGAAAAATTACAGGACACGACCAACTTATTCAGCCTTTCCAATCCTAAGCTCATCATCCGGAAGCCTAGAATTATTATGAAACAAGGGGATTTGATTTCATCATTCCCCAGCGGATTCGCCACTATGTTAGCACCTAAATCTAACTTAGGCTGAAGGAAGGCAAAAATTAGGGTAACCACAAACCACGCTCAGTCTGGTAGCTAGCCCTACCAGAGCAGGAGAGGGCTCTCTCCGAGTCACGCTCAGTGAATAGATGATCGAAAATAGTCTGAGATGACTTACAATAAAATATTTACCTTAGGTTAGTAAGTGAAAATGGATTTTGGAAACAATTTTCATGAATGACCGAGCTTCTGGGATGTTATGGGACCGACGCTCAACAAAGAACAGAGAATTTAATACAAAGGCACAGATTATTTCGTGAGGCAAGGTAGGCAAAAAATGTAACAATTTAGTTTGAGGTACCGCAGCATGAATAGATTGTTGAAGAAAGTGAAAAAGGCATAGTGACATGAATCCTTTTCAACAGAAGAAATAACACTGAAACATGAAATTTTCCCACAGGCAAAGCAATAAAATTTTGGTTCTACCTAATGTCACTCAGAAAATTTCACTGGAAATGAGCATGAAATGAATTATGAAACATAACTAAATACATATGAACACATAAGAAATACATTTGCTACACTCACAACCACAAGAATCTCATGAAACAGAGCCGCTGCCTTTCATTAATTCTCTGTTAAAAATACATAGTGAAGAAAGAGAGTTTCTTTCCCACAGTCTCCCAGAAGTTACAAGCCAACCAACCCTTTGCAAGTAACTTGCATAAAATATATAGAATGTGTGAGGAAGAGATAGAACACCCAGGGGTTGGGAAGTTACTCGAATCATTACAAAATGGAGATGGAGAGCCAACCATCAGCTACAGGTGCAGCGCTGCAAACATGACATTTGGCATTGGGTGACCATTTTCCTTCATTCGTCACTTGGATAGAAGCCAATTTGGAGAAAAAAAATCTTTAAATGCCACCTTTGGTGCCAAAAAACTGAAGTGTAGATGACCGGACCCATTTGGAGAATTCGTGAACCGAAATTTCGCGAAACAGAAGAAAATTGGCAATTTTTCCTCTGTGCATCGCGCCATTTTCTCTGTGTGTCACGCTACTTTGGGGCCTGTTTTGGGGCACTTGCAGGTGTCCAAAATGTGCCCAAGTGAGATTGTTGGAAATCCTGTCTTGTCTACTTTCTAACCCCACTGGAATTTTCAAATTTGGTGCTCATTGTTCCCTCCAAATCTTCATTCTCCCAAGACTACTTTCTGTGTGTCAAAAAAGTGGCAGAGAGGCCATTTTTGGGTGTTTTTTGACCTTTAGGAGACCCAGACCTTACCCAAATCTCTTGCTTGGACACTAGTAGTCATAATTTTCGATGCTGAATCCAAATATGCAAGCCGTTTCTCCATTGGAGCCCTAGAATTTTAGCGTCGCGCCAGTGGCGCGGCGCACAGGGAGAAAATCCCTGTTTTTTGCCCAAAAAATTTCCCTGTGACCAAAATTTGCCCAATTTTTTGAAATTTGGGCTGGAAGTTCTCTATGGGGTGCCATGCTGAGCCAAGGAAGCCTCAGCCAAGATTCTAAGCCTATCTTTCTCTTTTGCCCATTTTTCCCTTCTTGTTGCTTTCCTTAATTTTGCTTTTAAACTCCTTATCCGAGCCTGTGCACTCATGTTTCGCACCCTGTAATGGAAATCCATATGTCTCAATAGAGCAAGGTCCTGGTCGGAATTGTCCAGCAGCCTCTCCAACTGCATGTTCCTGATCTTGAGATAGGCCTCCCGATCTTCATTGATCGCCTGCTCCAGTGATGTGGGCTGAACTCTTCTCCTTTGAGCAGCTTGGCGATGCTCACGAATGTTTTGATGCTCCATAATCGTCTGCTGGTCCTCCAGCTTTTTGTTCCTCTGCTCCAGTTAGTTCATGTTCCATTTGGCCCTCTCCAAGTCAAGGGACAAGGAGTCAATCACTGAGTGCTGCTCCTGAATGATCTCTGTGAGCTCCTCCTTTGTTGTTTCAGCATCTGTCTCATCATCTTGGAGGAGAACAAACTCAGTCTCTCGCTCACCTGATGGTCCTTCCTCTTGCACTGGCTCCTTATCCTTGCCCTGCTCCTATGGTGCTGATGTTGGAAGCGAGGCCCCTTCCACCCCGGGTGGAGATAACACTCGCTTTGCTGCTGTAAATAAGGGTCTACTTCCTTTCTGATAGGTGATGTATACTGGCATAGTGGCAGTCTCATGTCACTCATACTGATGAGATGGGCCCCCTACCTCATGCTTTGCCTCTGCAACTACCTGTGGAGCACTGAAAAAGTCACGCGAGATGAAGTCCTCCCAAGCAATACCCTGCAATCCCAACTGATGGTCTACCAAAATCTGGATAAGGGCAAAGTGATACACACTGTTGAGCTGCTGTCAAGGGGTCTTGTGCTGCATGAAGTTCCTCATCCTCTCTATGTTCCCGCAGATGAAAAATGGGAGGTTCATCATCCACACCCTGGTAAAGTGCATGAGCAACCTGATGTGATAGGCATAGAGGCGAGAAAACCTCCCTTCGCAACTGAAGTACTTCGTGATCAATTTCATGAGCGGGGCATACTCATTTTTTAGAAATCTAAACAGAAACACTCTCGTGAGTTGGCTCAAACAGCTGTCTTTGATGTAAGGCCCATAATGGTGCCTCTCCACCTTTTTCTTTTTGTGCCACTGCTCTCCAATGTTGGGTATGCCTGTCGCCACTGATATGGTCTCGAGTGTCAATGTGAAAGTGACCCCAGCCAAGATGGATTGTCCTCCATGTAGGTGAAGTGCAAAAAGTCGGGCCAACTCATGATGAACTCTGACATTTGCCACCCTCTGACAAAATTCGAAACATGCTAAGTGCTGGAAGCAAGACATAGCAAGAGGGCATGCCTGCAACTCGGTGAGTGTGTTTGGCTCGTCTCTAAGATGTCTGCCACTCCGGTGATGTCTCCTTTGGGCCCTTTCTCCCGAAGTTGTGTCACTGTGGGTCTCCTCCTCATACTCTGATGAAACTTCTGATGCCATTACTATTGTTTGTACCCTGAATTTTATGCTGCCCTTGAATTCCAATGAAGCTGGTAGTTGCCTTGAAAATCTGCCACCAAGGGGACAATAAAACAGGGAGTATTAGGAGGGGAATGATGAAATAGGGATAGGGGTTTAAAGGGAGAGATTTATCATGGATTTGGGAGTAGTTTGGGTATAGGGTTGATGGGGTAGGGTTTGAAACATATTGGCAGCCTTGTCACTGTAGCATAAACCCTAGGATCAATGATTTCTTTGTTTCCCTTTTGTTTGCTTTACAAATATTTTTGCATTTGATTCCTACCCCTACAACCATGCTATCTCTTTCAATTTTGGATGCAAGAATTGAGGTAGGTGACCTATCTTTCAAAATTGGTGAGCCTCCAACAAATTTTAGGGAGATTGAATAGTTTTTAGGCTTTAAATTTCTGTGCGCCGCGTGTTATGCCCAGTGCGTCGCGCGCCGGGTATGTGCCGCGCCAGTGTTATGTTTACATGGTGGGCGGGCCTTGTGTGCGCCGCGCGCCATAAGTGCACCACGCTCTTTGGTGTGTGCGTCGCGCACTATGAAAACCCTCAAATTTCTTCCTAATTGTTTAACTCTCTGACTCTTCGGCCACACACCCCTCTCCCATAGCTTTGCTTGCCCAGTAAGCTGGTCCTATGGTGATTTTGCATTAAACAAATAGTGGAGGAATAGGGGGAGGGTATGGTAGTGACTTAGGGCAGGGGTTTAGGAAAAATGATAAGGGAGGATGGGGAAAAAATGATAGGTGAGGGGAATAAGTGGGTGGAGAGAAACCTTGGCGATATCAACACAAATTTATAACCTCAGCCTTCGTTTTCTTGTTGATTTTCTCATGGGTGACATTATGCGTTTTGGGTGACATTCTAACCTCTTCACAAACACCATATCCTTGACACAATTTGACGAGCAGGCGATGTTACAAGGCTTACCTCTCAATTTGATAACCTTCCCCACGGTTTGCAGTGATTTGGCACTGTTTCTTGGCCGTTGGACTGTGTGCGCCGCGCGCTCTTCCCAGTGCACCGCGTGCCTTGTATGCGTCGCGCCCGTGTATTCTTTCAATGGCGGGCTGGCTGCATGTGCGTCGCGCCCGGTGAGTGCGCCGCGCCCCTGGTTATATGCGCCGCGCGCTCCCAAAACCTACCTCCAATCACTCAAACTCCCCAATCTCACCTTCACACCTTTGAAATGCTTTCTCCAAGTCCTGCAAGAGCACAATGCTTTTGGTTTGGGTCAAAACATGTATTTATAGCCTTGGAGGAGATGGGTTTGATTTTTGTCTCTTTGAAAACCCCTTTTCTAATGTTGAGTTTTGAACTTTTTCATTGACCTTTAGACACACTGATTTTCACTTTCCCTTTGACATTTTGGCTCAAATGATGAACTTTTTGGCACCTCTTTGCAGGGACTGTACAACAGAGTGTTGGGCCATGTAAATCATAACTGCATCTAAAAAGTCAACCGTTGATTTTTTTTTAAAAATTTGTAATAATTGACCTTGTTTGACTTTTCTTCAAAACAGAGTTTTGAAGAAGAGTCAATTTCTCTCCAGGTGATGATGAAGCTTTCTGAACCATAGCTATGTAAGGCCTCCCTCTGACCTGCATGGCTTGTTCTGGACATGTTTTCAAAGATCAAATTGATGAATTCCTAGACCCAAACATAAAAAATGGCTTTGTCCAGTAAAGGACCAGACCTGGACTGTCATGAGCTTCGGTGATTATGGACAAAGACCTGAGCCAACAGGGGCCAGACATGAGGGAAAATGACTAGCATGACTTTCTCCGTCAGATCATGGCATGTCCCTAGCGAAATGCAGCTGAGCGAGTGGAGCGGGACACCTAAAATTGAAATGCACAAAGAGTTTTGATCTCTGATGGAGGGTTGACCAGACCAACTCTAACAGTACTTATACAAAATGATTAGGAATCATTCCCCATGAATGGAGGAAGCTTTCCCCACCAAAATCCCTTGATTAGTGGATCTCGTTCCCAATACTAGGAATCTGCATTAAATGGCAAGGAACACATTCCTAGATTTTCTTAATCATTGGAGTTCCACAATATGTGCCATAATCCCATAATATCTTGTTGATTTATTATTTAATAGTGATCCTCCTGTAGTAGGGAGAAATTCCCTAAATTATCTCCTCCTCCAAATCTTCATAATCTGCCCAATATTCTCATAATATTCCACAAAAAAAATAATAATAGGCACAAATATGCAATTACTCATAAACCTTCCTAATGAATATATTAAAGTTAAAAATACATTATCCAATGCAATGTGCTGAAGGATGGTCATAGGCCTTAATTTATGTTTAATTTAGAGGCACATGCCTTAATTTATGTATAATTTAGAGGCCCATCAAGAAGAGCAAAAGTAATATTTTCCCAGCTAGAAAAATCATGAACAAAAAAACATCCTTCTAGCAAATTCAACCATTTATCTATGGCGTCTGCATCTATTTGGCCCTCAAATATGGGAATGTCAAATTTTACTTGTACCTTATTGGGCGTGGAGCCTCCAGAGTGGCTACTGGATGTGAATGCACCATCGGTGGGAAATCGTTGAAGGATCTGAGCAAAGTTATCCATCATTGCATTCCTTTGTTTCTCGAGGGCCTCCTCGAGAAATATTTTGATAGGATCTCCTGCCCCCTCGTCTTTATTTTCTTCCCCCATGGGTAGTTGTCGGGGTTTGTAAGTCTGATATTGTAAGGGTTCAACCATATCGAGCGCTAACTCCTTATATCCTGACCTCATTGGGGACATGCAAAGAAAAACATAGAAATAGCAGACTGATCTGATGTCATTCATCCAGATTTAAATAGGAACACAAGAAATTACAGATATAACCATAAATATAGAGATGCAACAAAAAGAACACTTCATTTCATTGATATCAAATACTAAATATGCTTACAAACAGAATGGAAATAAGACTAGCTCAAGCGATGGTAGCTTATCTCTCAGAAGAGATGTGGTGGCTACATGCCTCTGAACTGTGTTACAATGAGGCTCAAAGGCCTATTTATTATTGAGAAACAATGGAAAACCCTAAACATCCAAAAACCTAACCCTAGGAGATGAAGTGCCAAACTATGGGCCTCGTTTTGGGTAAATTGGTACATCAACTTCCGGGGTCGTAACTTTGGCATACGATCTCCATTTGACATGCACAATACCTTATTAGAAATATCTATCTGAGGACTACAAATTTTGAATGCCTAAAATTACCATATACTTCATGTTGGCCCTAGTTTTCCCAAAAGAACGTCATTTAGGGCCTTAAAATGGCTTTGGAAGTTTAGGACCTGAAAAACTGCCAAAAATAGTAAATTGTAATACAAATAAGGAAACTGAAAAGATGAAAGAAACATTGGTGGGGATCCAAGTGGAATAGGTGGGTGGCCACCAATATCCACCTGCATTATTCCTCCCCCCTTAAGAAGCAATGGTCCCCATTGCGTTGAGTTCCTCCATGAGATGTGGAAACTTTTGCTGAACTTGGACCCTGGGGAGCCACTTGCCCTGGTGAAGGAGTTGGCCTGCTTTGACAACTCAATATAGTTGGGTCCTTTGTTGTCGGGTGTTATTGATCTATGTGTCCATGATTCGATCAGTTGTGGATTGTTCCATGTAGTTTGGATTTGACTCTATAGGTGTGAGTTGTTCTGCAATGTCTGTTGTGCCCAACAATGGTGGGAAGTATGGTCGAAGGCGCTCCATATTGAACACTAGGTGCAGGCCAAGGAATGGGCGAATACTGAGCTCAAATTCATTGTCTCCCACAACCTTAGTAATGGTGTAAGGAATATATTGGAGTGGTCCAAGTTTTTGATATGCTCCGGTAAGGCGTTCCTTCTGCAAATGCAACCAGACTTTGTCACCCACCTGAAACTTGTGTGGCACCCGATGTCGCTCATGTTGTTGCTTGTACTTGGCATTTGATTTTTCCAAAATGTCGTGGACTTGCTGACGGATGTGTTGGATGTGCTAAATGAAGTTGTTTTCCTTATCGACTTCGGACTGGACATGAGCCAAATCTGCCTAAGTAGTTGCAAATGGTATGGCCACATCAATTGGACATAGTGGCTGGAATCCCAAGCCCACCTGAAAAGGGTTGTGCCTAGTCGAGCTATGGAGAGCCCAGTTATAGTTATGCTAGACATAGGGGAGGCTCTCATCCCATGTGCGTGGATGCTTTGATTTGTACATGCGCAGAATGTGTACGATCATCCTATTGATGACCTTTGTTTGGCCATTAGTTTGGGGATGAAAAGTTGTGGACTTAGTGAGATTGGTGTCCAACATCGACCAGAGACTAGACAAAAATGTACTAAGGAACCTGTTGTCCCAATCTGAGATGATAGACTGTGGGATTCAGAAGTGTATCCACACTCGTTCAAAGAAGAGTTTAGCAGTGGCTTCTGCTATGATATTCTTCTTGCAGGCCACCATAATGGCCATCTTCGAGAATCTGTCGATGACCGCAAAAACACAGTCGTTGCCATGCTTAGTAGAAGGAAGGCCTGACATGTAATCTATGGAGATGGATTCCCAAGGTCAACTAGGGGTAGGAAGCAGAGTATAGAGGCCTTGCTTATAGATGGTCGGTTTGGCAATGACGGATGCAGTGCAGGATCTAATGTACTTCTCGACATTCAGTTGAAGATTCGACCAATAGAAATACTTTTGCAGTATTGCTACTGTTTTCTCAACCCCGAAATGCCCAACAACCCAATTATAGTGTGCTTCCCAAATCATCTTGGCATGCTCGCTTGAAGGAACACAAAGGTGTTCCAGGTGACATAATAGGGCATCCTGGAGGTGGAAATCTGGAACTTGCTGATCCTCCAAGAGCGTCTAGTATCTGTGGCCAAATTCTGGGTTGTTTTTATAGAGAAGTGGCCAATCAGACGTCTCGTGCCCAGAAGAGTTGACACAGTGGTTAACGCCATGATCGATGGTTGACTGAGGTAGTCTGCAACATTATTGGTGCTTCCCTTCTCGTACTTGATCTTCAAATGGAACTGTTGCAGGTATGTGGACCACTTCTGATGGCGGTCATTTTGCAACTTTCCTTGCATTTGTATAAACTGCACGGGTCAGTGGTATGTGTGGATGATTTTTTGCTTCCCCAAAATGTAATGCTTCCATTGTCGACAAGCCTGCACAATGGAATACATCTCTTTGTCATAAGTGTGATACTTTCAGACTATGTCTGAAAGTTTCTCACTGTGATATGCCACTGGATGCCCCTGTTGAGTAAGGACTGCCCTAATAGCATAGTCAAAGGCATATGTCTTGATCTCAAATGGTTGTTGCAAGTCTGGTAATGTGAGCATTGGTGCAGAGCAAAGAAAATGTTTCAACTCTGCGAATGCCTTCTACTGGGATTCAGACCAAAAGAATTTTGCTTTCGCTCCTCCCTTGGTGACTTGAATCAAGGGCCAAGTAATATGAGAGAACCCCAACACAAACCTGCGGTTGAAATTGGCAAGACCCAGAAATTTGCGAAGCTTTATCAGAGTGGTTGGGTCTTACCAATACCGAATGACTCGGATCTTGGTTGGATCGAGATGCACCCCTCTTTCATCAATAATGTATCCCAGATACTGAACCTCGATCATGCCAAAAGTGAATTTCTCCAAATTGTCACACAACTTGTGTTGTCGCAGTGTTTGGAAAACTTGTCGGATATGATGGAGGTGCTCTTCCCAACTCTGGATGAAGATCAGGATGTCATCCAAGTATACCACTACAAATGAGTTGGTGAATTGCTGTAAGATATCATCCATCAGCCTCATGAAGATTGCAGGAGCATTCGTCAACCCGAAAGGCATAACTAACCATTCAAAAAGGCCCTCCTTAGCTTTGAAGGAAATCTTCTACACATCAGAGGGTTCGATTGGTATCCGGTGATATTTAGACTTCAATTCAATCTTGCTGAAATATTTTTCCCCCTTGTTATAGCTCTGATACCACTTGTTATAGATCTAACCCAGAAATACTATAGATCTGATATGAAAATATAAGATAATGGAAATAAACCCAGAAATAATATGAAATGATTCTTTATTGATCAAGCCCTTATGGTAGGGCAACACCATACATTCACTCCTTAAGGAAGGAGAACACTCCACAAGTCATATGCTTGTTCATACAATAATCCTTGACAATATTCCTTGACATGGAGTCTCTAGCCTCTATATAGGCCTCATACATATAATACCATGGGTCATTACCATGGTTCCCTCATACCATCAACTAATACCATGGGCCCATTAAATTATTACTAACTACTTGTGGTCCCTTACATGATATGGGTTAACCACCTTATTTATTACTATGGCCCATCCCATTATTACATTATTACCTTGGGTACCTCCCTTGGTACCCCATATTATCCCCCCTAGATATATAACAAAATGAGTTGGTGAATTGCCGTAAGATATCATCCATCAGCCTCATGAAGATTGCAAGAGCATTTGTCAACCCAAAAGGCATAACTAACCATTCGAAAAGGCCCTCCTTAGCTTGGAAGACAATATTTTACACATCAGAGGGTTCGATTGGTACCTGGTGATATTCAGACTTCAAGTCAATCTTGCTGAAATATTTTCCCCCCTTGAGTTGGTTAAGAAGGTCATCAATTTGAGGGATCAGGTACCTATTCCAGACAGTGATCTTATTCAGTGCCCGATAGTCAATACAGAGTCCAAGTCCCATCCTTCTTCTGTACCAACACGATCGGGCTCCCAGAGGGCGATGAACTCGGCTGGATGTGATCTTTCTGTAGTAGCTCCTGAATCTGCCTCTTGATTTCATTGTTCTCCATAACAAAGCTCCGATAGATTAGTCCATTAGGCGATGACGCACCTAGGTTCAGATCGATGGAGTGCTTGACTTGATAGTGCAGAGGCACCCCTGCAGGGGAGGTGAAGATGTCCTCATACTCCTCCATGACCTTGTCCATTTGTTGTTGTCGTGTGGAGGGGCCCTGTATGGAGGTCGTGGCCACCGTCTTCTTCTTTCCCTAAGGGCGTATCATTAGGAAAACAAATTTCCCGGTTTTGGAAATGAGCTTACTGCATTGTTTTGTAGTAACCAAAGAGATGGAAGTAGGCGATGCTACCTCCAGTATCATGTACAACTTATTTCCCAAGGTAAAAATAACAACACGAGGCCTTGACTCATACATAGCATGTCGCTTCCACAATTATGGTTGATCTAATAATACATCACAAACATCAAGGGGAGAAACATCACATAATACCTCATCTGTGAAGGGCTTGATGATGTATGGAAGGCAACACTCTTGGCTCACGGGAAGATCCCATCCTTGGTGAAGCCACCTGATGGTGTACGGTTGTGGATGTGTTGTGATCAGTAAGCCGAACCGTTTCACCACCTCTACTGAAATGAGGTTCTTTTGGAAGAGGTGCTCCTCCTTGTCTGGATCTTTGTGTTCCTCCTTCTAGATCTTCGTGGTGGCTACGGTGATGTTGGCCTCTACATCGATAATCTGCTTCCCTTTTTCATTCCCCTTGTCGAGTTCTGACTCAGAGTTGGTACATGCATATGATTCTGAAGACTTCAACTCGACCACCAGTGATTTCATGGCCTCACACTCACTTGTTTTGTGAGTGGAGCTCTTATGGAACTCACACCACTTTCTCGTGTCCTTATTCGACTTCACGGTAATGTTATTTTCTCGCAGCTTTGGCAGGTTTCCTGGTCTGCATTTCCTTGGCTTTTTCCTCTGTGTTATGGTTTGGGGGCACCTTTCCCTTGCTTCAGATTCACAGATCCAAAGTCTCGCTTCTTCTATTTAAACTTATGCTTGATCTTGTTGGCATATCAGTACGTTGTGCCAAGCGAGGAGATGTCCAGGAGCTCTGTCTCATCCTGGATCTATCTGTGTAGGTAGGCTCGGTACTTGAGTACCAAATGTTTCTCAGAATCCTTGATACCCAACTTTGTGAGAAGGGTATGAAAAACATTGGTGACCACCAGCACATCTTGGTCCCTTCCCTGGCGCATCGTGGTCCACTTTAGGTATTTATCCTCATATCTCCCGACAGGGTAGTACTGCTCCTTGATGGCATCCTGGAATGAATTCCAAGTGGGAGTGGCTGAAAATAGTGAGGTCGTTCTTTCATCCTTCTACTCACAGTAGGTTTCCCACCAATTGTTGATGTGGGGGCATCTTTGAGAAGAGCAAAATTAATCTTTTCCTGGCTGGAAAAATCATGAACATAAAAATATCCTTCTAGAAAATTCAACCATTTATCTATGACGTCTGCATCTATTTGGCCCTCAAATATGGGAATGTCAAAGTTTACTTGTACCTTAAAGGGCTTGGAGCCTCAAGAGTAGCTGTTGGATGTGGATGCGTCGTCAGTGGGCAAACATTGAAGGATCTAGGAAAAGTTATCCATCATCACGTTCCTTTGTTTATCGAGGGCCTCCTCGAGCAATATTTTGATAGGATCTCCTGCCCCCTCATATTTCTTTTCTTCCCCCATGGGCGGCCATTGGGGTTTGCGAGGATGATCTTACAAGGGTTCAATTAGATTGAGCCCTAACTCCTTATATCCTGACCTCGTTGGGGACATGCAAAGAAAAATAGAGAAAGAGCAGACCGCTCTGATACCACTAATCCAAATTTAAACAGGAACACAACGAATTACAGATATAACCATAAATATAGAGATGAATAAAAAATAATACTTCATTTCATTAATATCAAATACTAAATATGCTTACAAACATAATGGAAAGAAGACTAGCTCAAGTGATGGTAGCTTATCTCTGAGAAGAGATGTGGTGGCTACATGCCTTTGAATTGTGTTACAATAAGGCTCAAAGGCCTATTTATTATTGAGAAACAATGGAAAACCCTAAACATCCAAAAACCTAACCCTAGGAGATGAAGCGCCAAACTATGGGCCCCGTTTTGGGTAAATTGGTACATCAACTTCCTAGGGTTGTAAGTTTGGCATACGATCTATGTTTGACGTGCACAATACCTCGTTAGAAATATATATTCGAGGACTACAACTTTTGCATGGCCAAAATTGATCTAGAACCCATGCTGGCCCTATTGTTCCCAAAAAACGTCGTTTAGGGCCTCAAAATGGCTCCGAAAATTTAGGACCCAAAAACTACCAAAAATAGTAAATTATGCTACAAATAAGGAAATTGAAAAAATGAAAGAAACAATGGTGGGGGTCGAAGTGGAATACACGAGTGGCCACCAATATCCACCTAGATCAATGCCTCATTTCTCAAATGACTCAAAATACACTTGAGGTTGAAGGGAAATTTCATCCTTCCTTGTATGCTTCCTCATTCTTTGGCACTCATCACATTGTCCTGTATATATTTGGGAATCCTTATGAAGTGTTGGAAAAAAGTATCCTGCTTGTAGGATCTTGTAGGTTGTCCTTCTTGCAACAAAATTACCTCCACAAGGTCCATCATGATGGGCTGAGAGAATATCATAGACCTCATCCTCCCTCAAACATCTTCTTAAAACTTAATTAGGTCCCAACTTTAAAGATGCTTCCACCATTAAAAGTAATTTTTGTTAAATATATAAAGAAATAATATATTTTGTGTTGTATTTACCTCCTTAGTTTTGTTAGTTTATCTTGTACATTACTCTACCTTTTTCACATTAAAGTAGTTGCATCTCATTTAGTGCACCCAAAAAAAACCCTAATGATGCATTGATATATGAACCATAAAGCTTCCCATAAACATTTAAAGGTCATTGGGTTGTAATCTAAATGGATTCACCATTTTAAATAATGAGGTTTAATTGAGACTTAAATCACTCGGAAGAATCCCTAGTGACTATATAAGGCTATTCATCCCTATGAACAATTTTGGTGCTATAAGAAAGGTAGATGGAAAACCCAAGAGCCGCATTTGCTATATATGTATATTTTATGGCTCTACCGAAATCCATGTATGAAATTGCAACATTATATTGGACTTGCAAGGGCCTACGGATGACCTTCCGGAAAAGTCAATCAAATTCTTGTTAAAATTCAACGGTCAAGGGAATAAAGAATGCTTGAGTATATAAATAAATATGAAAGAGTTTTACTTCTACTTAATATTTTTCATGTGCATTTCGTTTGTCGACTATTTTCTTTCACTTCCAAAGGTAAAGGTTCATGCTAATATGATGTCTTAACGATTGGCACCGTTACAATTTGGTGAAGATGAGGATCATTGATTACATGAAATGCGCTAAGATCTCGATGAAATGACCATGAACGTAAGAGAATTCATTTGAGACTTAAAATACGAGGTCCCTTCAAGATTACTATCGTCTTCATGACAATCTTAAACCTTCACCTAAAATTTTGTTCTTTTCCTAAACCATACCCTACCATGATTATGCTCATTTGAAGAAATATCCTATGACTTTTTTCGCTTTTTTTAATTTTATTGGAGGTAAAATAATTGAATTAGAATCCATTGAATTAAAGAATCATATCAAAAGTAGTGGTTATAGATATGTGGTTTCACAACGGGAAAAAATTGACCAAGAAAAGGTAGTTGCAAAATAAAATGTTAAATTATTTGTGAAAATATGGAATGTGAGATTAATGGAAGCTTACCCTTCCTTGATGTGCTTATTTCAAAGAAAGATGGTGATTTTTTCTCCCATTAGGTTTTTTGTAAGAAAACCCACATTGAATAGTATATTCATGCTAAATCTCATCACTTTCCAGCCCATAAGCTAGGGGTTCTCAACACTCTAACTACTAGGGCTTTAAGGGTTTGTGATGAAGACTATTTGAATGATGAGAAAACCCATCTCTTAATTGTCTTCAAGAAGAATGGTTATAATATGTTCCAAGGTTTCCGTGCCTTTTTAAAAGCTAGTCAAGGACCTAGAACTAAGAAAGAGTCGACTGAGGTGGTCTCTAGTGTCCAACTTCCCTTCATCCAGGGGACAACTGACAAGATTTCTAGGATTATGAGGAAACAAAATATTGGCTAAACCTTTAGACATTTAAAAACCATTCGTGGCTCTTCAAGATCCGTCAAAGACCCTATTGATCGCAAAAGCATGAAGGGCGTTTATTTAATTCCATGTTCTTATGGAACCCCCTACATTGGAGAGATTGGTCGTTCCATTTCTCAGAGGATTCAAGAGCACGCAGTGGACCTTAGACACTCTAGGACTCGCTCCTCTGCTCTAGCGGAACATGCTGAATTATCGAAACACCATATTTGCTTAGAGGATTCTAAGGTCCTCTCTAGGGTTGATCATTTCCATAATCGGAAATTAAGAGAAGCGATTGAGATTGAAAATAGAAGTAAGACTCTTAATAGGGATGGTGGATGGTAGTTAAGTAGCTCGTGGGTCACTTCTTTTTGTTCTTAACCCCCTGGGTTTTTCTCCCCTCCTTTATTTCCTTCTATTCTGTTCTAGGATCTATTTTCTTTTATTTGTTTTGATTTTATTTTGAATTTTGTTTTATTATGGTATACATTAATTTTTATTATTAATATTATTATTATTATATAATTTTCCCTTTCTTATTAAATAGATATAATTTTTAATCAATCATTCTTTATATTTAATATAATTTTAATTGATAAGATATTTGAATCTTAATAAATTATATAATAAAATATTAGAAATTGTTAGAGTTATATAATAATTTCTGAATAATAAAATAGAAATTAAATTAAAAAAATAACTAATAAATAAATTGTTTTTTATCCTTAATGTATTTTTCTTTTTGGCTATAAAATAATAATAATAAAATAAGAAATATATATTTGTAAATGTTATTCATAATTCAAAATAATTTTAATATAGGATGAACCACATTAGATGGTTCGAAATGTCCTGAAGTTATAATGCCATTAATCCAAAAGACATTATCAAAATAAAAATAATTGATCAATATATAAGTAAATCTTAAAAACAAGTACTACATAGTACCTAATACCTTCGACTTAGTTTAAATATAGTCAAATTAAAGTAAAAAAATTGTCTCCATAATAGCAACCAATCATAATAATGTAAGCAATAACATTTTCTAAAATACCTATGAAAACACAACATATGAAATGTAAGTTCAATAAGTGAAAATCATATTAGTTTTTGTTTGAGTGTTAAGTTCATAAGTTTTTTTTATTAAATTTAAGGAAAAATAATTATTAATTAATTAAAATAATTAAATTTTATTAAAAAAATTAAGTACTTTTTAAATCTAAATAATACATAACTATTTAATAAAAAAATTTAAATATTTATTATTTAATAGTTTAAGTTAATGAGGAAAATAGAATTTTGTTTATTCTATAAACTATAATTGAAATGTTAAATATGTTAAATAAAATTTTAAATAATATTTAAATTGAAAATAAAACAAATTTCTTAAAATAGCCTCAAGGGATAGTTCAATTGGTTGCTAAGTCCTTTGCCAATTGGGAGGTCACCGGGTCAAATCTCCTAGACACCCTTAGGGTTAGGCCAGGCTTGATAAGCCAATGGGTAGATCATTTGGGCTTTGGGTGGATAACCCCCAATGGGTAGATCCTTTGGGCATTGGGCGGAGACCCCATAAGCCGATGGGTAGATCCTTTGGGCATTGGGCGGAGACCCCATAAGCCAATGGGTAGATCCTTTGGGCTTTGGGTGGATAGCCCCCAATGGATAGATCCTTTGGGCTCCTTTGGGCTTTGGGTGGATAGTCCCCAATGGATAGATCCTTTGGGCTCCTTTGGGCTTTGGGTGGATAGCCCCCAATGGGTAGATCCTTTGGGCTTTGGGTGGGCTTTGGGTGGATAGCCCCCAATGGATAGATCCTTTGGGTTTTGGGTGGATAGCCAATGAGTAGATCCCTTTGAATATCTCATCCTTTGGGTGGATATTGACCAGTAGATCTCTTTGAGTAGATTTACCCAAATTATTACCCATAAATGTTATCTGCTACTCAATAAAAAATACATAAAAAAAAATTATGTAACAAAATATTAAAAATAATTGAAATTTGTATTTTTTTTCCAAATTTATAACCTTAACATAAATGGCTCTGAATGGCCTTATTCAAATTTTGATGATTCTAACATTTATTATGCGCATTTCTTTCAAGGTGACAACATAAGGAGGTCATCAGTATAAATTGGAAATGCTTCCAAATAATAGGGGTTGTAATATGTATTATCAACATTTATTCGCTTGACGTTTGCACGACGACGAAGGTAATTAATATTATGATGACATGTATTCATAGGGCAGGGCAGGGCAAGCCACAGCGATGTGTCTCCACGATGAACGCTGCGTGGAAGAAATAAGCGCAATGAACCTTCCTTCAATTTCTTGGTGGAAATCAGCGCTGCCCGATCACCCTTCCACCCTTCCTATTCTTCCTTCACTGCTTTTATAAAGCATACGTATTGTTTGTCACGTCAATGGATGTGAAAATCATAAAACGCAGGTTAGGTGACATATCTTCGCGGTTTGTATACGTATTGTTTGTCACGTCAATGACTCAGGTTAGGTGACATATACGTGAATTCTTTTCTTTTTTTTTCCGAAGGTGGTAAAACCTATCAACTCAGGTGTCAAACCAACAGTGAGGACAGCCATCTCTGGCTGCTATCCGCGAATGTTGGGTTTGACTCATCACTGTTAAATAGGAAAACCACGCCACCTGGCATAACCCTGCTGGTGGTCCGTAATCGGGAGCAGGCTCTCACTCCTGCCAGATGCCTCTGGGTCTTGGGCCGTTAACCTGTTTCCTTACGTCCGAGGAAGACGAGCTCTTAGCCAAGCAGAAGCAGTGATTCTTTTCTTTTCTTTTACTTATATACTCTCTTTACCGATGTGACCAAATAATAATTAGAAAATAAGAACTATAAGAATTAAACCAATTAAATTTTAAATAAATATATTTAAATATTATAAAAATGAATAAAAATTAAGTTGGTAACGTTAAATTAGGCAGAAGTTGTATTTTTTTGGGGCCAAATATAATTAATAGCCACTCAAAAGCAAGCTGAATGCATTATACACTACGCTAGTATAATAAAAATAGAGGGAATTTTATAGATAGAAAGGGGAAGAATTAATGTCATTAACAAAATTAATAATAAATTATTATATTAAAATTATATATTAAATTTAAGGAAAATAAAAACACTCAAATTATAAGTTTATTGTTATATTATTATAATTAATTATAAAATGTTGTTATATAAATTATTAAATTTTAAAGAAAAAATTAATAGTTTTATTAAAGTTGTGAGAAAAGTATTAATTTTGATTTAAAGTTAAATACCATGAAAAAGGATAATTAAAAAATAATGGAATATAAAAAAATAAGAAATAGAAATATTTGAGAAAAAATAAAATAAATAAATAAACAATAATAAAAAATAAAAACAAATAAATATAAGGAATATATATATATAAAGAGGAAATGCCTAAATTAATAGGAGGAGAGGGCAAGAATCCAACTTTTTTTAGATATTTTCTCTGTTTTTCAATTTCAATGGCCTCTCACAACTTCCTATGATGGACATGATCGATCTTCGAGATGACCGTGGAATCCTCAATGCAAACATAGTGCTTAGTTTTCACCACATGCTCAGTAATAGCCGAGGAACAAGAACGGTTATGCTTAATGTTTGCTACATGTTCCTAAATTCTTAAATTAATGGATCGACCAATTTTCCCAATGTATAAAACCCCCACAAGAGCAAGGCATTGAGTAAACCCCTTTAATGTCCTCAGGGTTCACTGGGTCCTTAACATAATGAAGGGAGCTTCTAATGGTATTAATGAGCTTGAAGGTAGTAGAAACATTATTCTTTTTAAGAATACGAGTAATCTTATCAATGGTCCCATAGATGAACAAAAGTTGAACACTGGAAAATTGTTCATCCCGAGCTTTTTAAATCCTTGGACCTTTACTAATTTTTTGAAAAGTTACACGACCTTGATGTATGCTATATCCATTGTTTCCAAAAACCTTCAGAAGATGGGATATCTCATCTTCCAGGTGATTAATATCAGAGATCCTAAGAGCACGTGTAACAAGGTTGTTAAGAACTCCTAATTTCTGAGCCGAAAAATTGTATGAATTGGCATGAAGATATTGTTCCGTGTGAATCTTTTTGAGGAAAACTTGGTGAGATAAGGAACCATCTTCCATTCCAGAGAGGAGAACATCAAGGAAAAGAATAATATAATTTACCTCACCATGGGATCACTGTTAAAATTCTCATATTCTTACAACGAATAATGTCTCTGTTATCTTCAAGACCATTAATACTATTAGATGTTGCCTTTGATCTGTTGAGGATCTAGTCAACTCTAAGGACATGAAAGGAGTTTACTTAATCTCTTTCCCCTATGGGGTTCCATATATTAGGGAAACTAGTCGATCTATTAAATTAAGAATTCAGGAACATGCAATAGACATTAAGCACAATTGTTGTTGTTCCTCAGCTATTGCCAAGTATGCGGTGAAAACTAAGCACTATATCTGCACTGAGGAACAATTGTTCCCATTCCTCATCTATTGCCAAGTATGCGGTGAAAGCTAAGCACAATGTCTACATCGAGAATTCTAGGGTCATCGTGAGGATTGATTATTTCCACCAAAGGAAGTTGAGAAAGGTCATTGAAATTGAGAAACATGAAAAACCAAAGGAAGTTGAGAGAGGTCATTGAAATTGAGAAACATGAAAAAACTACCAACATGGATGATGGTTGGAAACTGAGTAAAAGTTGGATTCCTGCCCTCTCCTCCTCATCTTTTAGGTGTTTCCTCTTTTTATTTATTTAGTTTATTTTTTATATATACGTATATATTTTCCTTATAGTTATTCCTTTGACACTCTTCCCTTTTTGATCCTATTTGTTGGGGAGCCTTTCTCATTGTTTGTTATATAATACCCTATTATAATTTGTCCTTAATGATATTCATTTATTTTAATTAATTAATTAATAAATTTTGTTTTAATTTTTATTATTATTATTTTTAATATATATATATATATATATATATATATATATATATATATATATTTCTTTTTTCCTTTTCAAGTTTTTCTATCTAATATTTTATAGTTTTATTTTCTCTTATTTTTAATGTTCCGGTTTTTTCTATTATTCTCTTCACCTATCCTATTTAATTCTATATCAACGTTAATATTCTTCTTTAACCTTTAGTCAACGCAACAATATTATATAACTAATTATAATAATATAACAATAAAATTATATTTTTTTTGCCTCTTGAGAGACAATAATTTATTATTAATTTGGTCAATGACATTATTCTCCCATTTTTTTATCTATCAAAATTCCACCATTTTTATTTTTAATGTTTACTTATATATTGACCAATTATTTTTAATATTTTATATTTAACTAAACTCTCCCCTAACCTTCTTTTGTTGATTAAAATAAATTATATTTTTAACTGCTAGTTCTTGAACAAGATGCATCTCTGCTATTTATTTCTAATAATATATTGATTTTTCAACTTGATCTTGATGATGAACCACATTAGAGGGTTTGAAACGTCCACCAACAAATATTGATAATGTGATTAATGTGAAAGTCAATTTCAAAGACTCAATATGGATCACAAAAATCTGAGATCAAAAATAATGAAATTAAATCGTTGTAATTAGAATTGGAAGAAGTTGAAAATTAATATGTGCATCTTTCTCAAAAATATACTTTCATAAGAATATATTCAATGGGGAAATGTTGCACAACAAAAATATCTTAGACTCTATAAAGTCCAACCTTTAACCAACATGTAAAGGAAAAAGGAAGTTAATACAAATCTAGTTAAAAAATACTATAACAATATAGTGATATCAAGCACATCTATTTGTGTTGGGGAAGCTTCCATCTCTAAAATAATGAGGCCTTACAATGTCCCACTCACACCTAATCTACAATCTCAAAATACAAGAATAGTGAAGGGAAATAATTCTAACATATACAAATTATGTGTTGCTATATGAGGATTCCAATTGAATAAGAGATTTAGGCATCCATAAGTTGTTATGAATAACATAATAAAGGAGAACTTATGGGGAAGCATTAATTCAATTTGAAAGGTTTGTTGTGCTAAATAATGTAGTGGATAAGGTATGTCATTTTTCATTAAATAAAATCTTTGATTCCATCCATTACAATAATCACTTATATGGTTTTGTTGGAACTATGAATTTAATTATTGTGGTCTTCTAATCTCTTGCATTGTGCTAATCACTTCACATTCTTCACTATTTGAGATCTTGATTCCCATAATTTTTTCAATTAGACAACATTCAACATGTCAACCTCACATACATGCCCGCTACCCTAATATCTTGATAGATATCACCATTATTTGATGGTTTCTTTGGATTTATGATTCAACATAATGTTGAATGCACTAATGTAGGTTAGGCTAGGGGTAAATTCTTTAGGTGTTTCTTTGCCTTATTCCCTACATTATTTCTTAATTAAAATGGCTTTCACATCTAACTTGAGTAAATTAGTTGCTAGCTAAGTGGTCCTTAAGGCAATTAGCTTGTACACATTAGTTTTTCAATCACTTCATATTTCTTCTTTGGGTTAGTGTAAGCAGTTCTTTTTTTTTTTTTTCTTTAGATAGATTAGCTATAGGGATTTTGAAATCTACATCTATGTAAAATACTTTTCTTCACATTTTATTTAAATATTCTACTTAATTCCAAATTAATTTAGTTTAAGACCTTAGTTTGGAAATTTTTGATATCTCAAAACATGGTTTGTTTGTTCATTAATAAGGCTATGATTTTCTAATTATAATTGATGATTCCATGCTTTGACATTTCCCTTGCAAGGCCAACATTAATATTCGTAGACTATAGGCACGGAGAATTCTACATGCTAATGCATAATTACGAGCTTAGTGAAAAGAGGTTCCATTGGAAAATTAAACCTACAACAAGACAGAGTGTAAGTGTTTGAAGCATGAGAATTTGAATGAATAATCATGATCATCCTTGCACCCTTAGATTGGTGAATGAATTCAATGTGTTTTAGGGCCCACTTACACATATTAAAGAGTTTATGATAAGAAAGGTGAAAACTCAAAAGTATATGGTATAAAAAATAAAAAAGGAGGTATTTAAGGAGCCATGTGTAATAGATTATTTACAAAAATGAAAAGATCAAGGAATTCATCCCTAATAAGTGTGTATAGTACATTGTTTTCCCTATCCTTTTCTTAAATATATTCCAAAATTAAAAAGAAAGGATTTGGAGAGGAAGCTTAGGTTATAAATGGCTCATGCAAATAACTCCATTGAGGTTATGGATATTTGGTAGCCACAAAGAAATATCTGTGATGCCACTGTGACTCTAACATGGCTATGGTCACTCTTGGATAATGGAGAAACACCTATGGGATAACATGTTGGTGCTTGGTGAAAATCATTTTAATCTTAAATATAGCATGCCCTATATCTAAGACTTTGACTTAGATCATTAATCCATGCTCCATGGAAATGAACCTTAATATACTTTTCTTTTTTAATACAATATATAAAGTTTCTAAGATAGAATGCAAGTATGATGAATTATTCCATCACAAGGTAAGGATCATAGGGAATTGTTACATATATCGTGCTCAAAGGCCTTGAGTAAATAATAAAATATTCTTTGCACTTTAGGCTAATAACATAATAGAATGTAGTAGAAATTATGGCCTTGCCTACTATGTTTCCATTTGTTGAGGCCTCATCAACCCTTAAAGCATGGGGATCCCTTCTTATTTCCTCATTTTTGGGATTCATATTAATCTTGTCCCTTGATTTCCTTATAGCTCATTTTTTTTCCAAATGGCTTACCTTTTGAATCTTGCTCTTAATTCCCTTTCCTCATTTTTTAAATTTTCCTTTAGTTCAATTTCATTTTCTTTTGATTGAAGTTTCTTTTACTCAAACTCTTTCAATTCTATTTTCTTAATTTTTTTACTACTTTTCCTCTCCAATTCCCAAGTCAAATGATGAGCTCAACCCACGTAGCCACTCTCCATGAATACCTATGCGGGAATTACGTGGCAATTTACAATAATGAACAACAGATTGCTTGGGATTCAAGTTGATTCGCCGGCGGTTGAATTTATGGACACTGCAATTATCCCCTGTACCTGTACAATTGATTGGTACCTCCGTCTCCTGTTAACTGCCAACTGTCCTCCCTCGGACTTCTCGTCCCGCCTAGGTATGGGTGATCAAACCCTCGCCATGGTCATTTGGTCTGTGCCTTCGTTTGGGTTCTGTAAGCTCTGCGTGTTCGATGTCTTCTGGAGGTTTCGACCTAGGGTTCTGCTCCTCGTCCTTTGACTCGAAATGCTGCCCGGACGTTGCTCCTCCTAGTCTGCTTACAATGTTGGTCCAATAAGGTTTGGTCTCCCCTGTTTTGTTCTTGTCCCTGACTATTTACTGGTTATCCATGGTCCGCGATTGCATTTTTGTACTTCCTGTAAATAACTGTATGAATGTTTGTGGTTTCTCTCTGTCTATCACTGCATTCGACTGCCGGCTAGACTGCTCCAGATGTTCATTCTCAGGTTCCTGGTTATCCTTTCTCGTTCGTGGCAGGTTATGATGTCAACTTCCTCCGGCGCCTTCGTCAATCCACCAGGTAGGTTCTCTAGTTCTATGCTATCAGTATGTGCTTTTCCCTCACTCAGCTAGCTAACGTTTCGGCTCCTTCGTGAGCAGGGTATTCTGGTGTAATTATTCCGGCCACGGCTCGCCAACGTCAGGTAAGCACTTTGTGGTTTTGTTTCGTTATCACCTGTTATACATTTGTCTCTCCTTGCGTGCTTTCCCCTGTTTTTATGACACTGTTCTAGTGATTGCAGGGTCCGGTTCCTCAAAAGGATTTAGGGCTCGGCGACTTGGCCGGCTATTCGAAGAAATTCAAAACTCGACAGCTTGGTTGTCTCGGTTTGTCATGGGTAACAACATTCCTATGTTATGGTCACTTTTGTTTGTTCTTTTCTCAAATTGATGTGTCGATGGCTTGTTGTGCCTCTAACGGTTGTAGTCTCGGCTGTTGGGTTTACAGTTGTTATTTCATTGTCTAGCTTCTGTAGTGGTGTCGAGGGTTTCTAAACCCGTGTGATATCTTGTCCGAATTTTACCAAGGAATTTATTTTTCTAGCACGGCATCTGTAACTGTTGAATGATTATGTTTTGATCGATATATCTATAAAATGAATGTGCAGAGATTTCTTTTTTTTCCTCTTATGTATAAATTTAGATGCATAGGATTATGAATACTCATCTTGGGTGCATACCTGGCAGTGTCTGAGTTTAATTCCCGCCTGTAAATTAAGTTTTCTGTCGGGTCTTGATGTTTCTGCTTATGGGTCTTCTCGTGAACTGGAGGTAGTCTTTCATCCCTCGTCCTGGGGGTTCATCCGTGTGTTGTCCAGACTTAACTCTCTCTCTTGGACCAGCGTAGCTTGATTTGTATGTAACCACACACCTGTGAATTTGTCACGCACAGAAACTATATTGCACATAAAAGAAAACTGAACACTATATTGTATAACAGTTCAAACTGTTTAGGGACGCTGTAGAGGTTAGAATGCATAGATTTTTTTTTGTAAAGATCAATTTCTTTATTACCCAGAATATCGAAGAAGAAAAACTATTGTGTTCTGTTCCCCTTTTAACCACTGTTAGATGGTTGTCAGTTTCTTCCCAACTGTTGTCGGTTATGTTTTGATTAGTTACATCAGTTTTGTTCTGAACTGTTTCTTTGTCGTTTGTCATTAACAGACTGTCTTAAAACTCTAGTCCTAACTAATTAACATTTCTAATGTTCCTAATTACTGTTCAGTTACTTGAGTCTTACAGCTTAATCAAATAAAAGACAAAAAAAAACAACCACATTATCACTCCAGTGAATTTACTCCTCTGTCCCCTTCAGAGACCAAACAACCTTCCTTATATCTCGCCCTGTCAGCCAAATGCTCCTGCATCTCAAGATAGACTTCCAAATTGGGCCTCCTTTTCACTTTGTTTGCATTCTCTTTACTTCATTTCAAAATCATGCCTGATTCTCAAATCATGTCACTTCTGTTCTTTGTTTGAATGATTTTTCTTTTCAACTATGAAGTCCTCTTGTCCTTGAACTTAACTTCCCTAATTCATTACCAAATTATGCATGACTACAAAAATCAAGCTGATAACATTTTTCAATATTGTAATTTTACATTCTTGATGGACATTGCTCTTCTCTTGATGATGATGATGATGACTTGCACCCATTTAGAGGGGATTTTCACCTTCTACAATAATGACATCATGCCATAACATGATGAAATCACTCTTATGAGGCATTTAATGAATATGTGGGATTTATTAAGCATGGTGGTAGGATTGGGAGGGTTTTATTTGGCGACGAGGCACTATTTGGATCATTAAAATTGACTTATGGGATAAGACAAACCCCTCGGGTAATCCATCGCACATTTCCATGGAAAGACATGCCTTTTTGATGATGTTGTCACCCTTGGAGGATTTTATACTCAAATTTGTGGGTTAAATGAGGATTATTTTCATGCTACTTAACTATTTTGAGTATAGTTGGGGGTCATCATGATGACCTAACCAACTTGTATCATGGATAATTTGTTTTTAGGGGTTCTTAGAGAAAATTAGAGTTAAATCGACTTGGTTTCCTTAGTATAACCAGGGAATTTGATTCATATCTTGGTTCATTTCCACACTTAGACCATAAATTCTCTTAATTAGTCATTCTTCTCTCTTGTTCGCATGGAAGCCTAATTGAGTGAATTCTCTTGGTTGGGTTTATGATGTGATGTGATCTCTTTTAATGGATGTTTATGGTGGATCTTGGATGTTGCATGGTGAACTAAGATAATTTGCTTGATTTATCTTGGGATTATGTTTCATGGGGCTATTGTTTTTATGCCAAGTTAATTATTCAGTTTTTGCTTCATTGTCTCTTATTGATCTAAACCCTTCCTCCAAGTATTTGAGGAATAAATATAGTTTTTTTCTTTCCCTTAACCATCTAGAAAATTGAGAATCTAAATCTCAAACCTTATGATAAGTTATTTTATTTTCCCTAGTTTGTTTGGATTTAATATCACTCCAATGAAATCCTATATTTTTTTCTATCTTAGACTTTATATGCCATACATGGAGAAGACACTAGTCCATCTCTCTTGTGGAATTCTTTCAAAATATGAAAATCATTTTCCTTTTATTTCATGGTAAATTAGGGTTAAATTACAATAAAATCTTATATTTTTAGCATTTAATGATTAGTTGATGTATGCCCTAGGGTTAGACATTGTGTAAAGGTTTAATAGAGAAGCAAAAAATGAAGTTTTTTCACGCATTTTGCAGCAATTTTCTAGGGAAGACATCAAGGTTTATTTTCCTATTTTGTGCCTTATTAACTATGAAAAGTTGTTGTAACTTTATCCATATTTTACTCCCTAATTTAACATTCATTTCTCATAGTTAATCACCATTTTCACGACTAAAATTTTCGTTATTATAATCTACTATTTTGTTGTAATTCACTTGTCTAAAATCATAGTTTATAGCAAGTTTGAGTATTTTCTTGATTTGGTTCATTGAAGAGACCTATTTGAGACTCTTTAAGCCAACTTTATCCTTTAGATTGAGATATAGCCCCCTTGAAACCAAATATGAAATTGATTTCTTCATCCATCTTATTCCCTAATTTGTCATATCTCTATCTGGGGAATTTATATCATAGGATCCTTATGGGGCACTTAGCTTAAGATCCTTGGGTTACTTGTGTTATCACTTGTAAATTTTTATGATTTTGGGTAAAAAAAAGAGACTTCAAGCTAAATGTTTTTGGTTTTATAAGCTCATTTGTGTTCTCTGGCCTGCTAAGGTTGATATCCAAAAGATTGTGGTTGTTCCAGCCTGCTAAGTTTGATATGCAAGGGTTTTTGGTTATTCTATTAAAAATGTATTGGGCCTGAAGCCTAATCTCCAAGTCTATTATCACAACCCAAGTACTTACCAATGTTGACTAATCATTCATACAAGTCAAAAGTCAAAACCAACACAATACGAGCATCAAGCCGAAGGGAGGAGCCCATAAGAGGCATAAGTTTGTGCACTACGAGTCGAGAAGGCATCCAAACATTGCCACATATAAATACTAAAGGCTCCATCTACCTTATCGATGTGGGATATTTCCCATTGAAAGCATGCAAAAAACGCACTGCCAAATGTCGAAATGTAATTGAAAAGAATCAAGGTTTTTTAGAGTATGTTTGGGTTTTAAATGACATGAAGAATAATTTTTGAAATAATTCTAGATCATGTTTGTTAGATCCCCAAATAAGTGACAAGTAATGCCCTACTTAATCTTATCACACAAATTTTATTCGTGTTTAAATTACCTGAAAATATTGACTTATAATTATTAAGAAATATTGGTACATTCCTACATTTGTGAAAGTGTAAATTTATTTACTGATATAAATTTTATTATTGTTATTATTCAACTCCCAACTTGTCTTCTCAAAATTAATTTTGGATAGGATATGGTCTCCTTCCTTTTATTCCAATTTAAATATCCATATCCAAAGATGTCTTCTCAAAATCTACTTGGGAGAAGATATGGTCTTCTCCAATTAATTTCCAAATTAAATATCCATATCTTATCCTCAAAATGTCTTCTCAAAATCTACTTGGGAGAAGCTATGGTCTTCTCCAATTAATTTCCAAATTAAATATCCATATATTATACCCAAAATGTATTCTCAAATCTACTTGGGAGAAGATATGGTAAGAAAGTCAAGGATACTAAATGAAAGGATGAGGGGGTAGTCATGACATTAACGATAGGTGGTTGAGGTGGATGGGAAGAAGAGGCATAAAATGGGAAGGATGATGAAAGGAGAGGGGAGATCCTTGGTTGATTTTGTTTTGGAGGATTGTGTTTGGGGGAGGAATGTGGAGAAAGAGAAGGGAGAGAATGGAGAGATAAATGAGGGAATACAAAATTGGAGCTGGAGAGTGTTTGTTAGACTTAGACACACTACATCTAGTTGGACTTGGGCTTAGAGGGCTAGGGAACCTATGGAGGTTCTCTAGGCTAAGAAATACTTCCTAGTTTGTTGGGAGGAAAATCTAGTTGGGTAGTCAAGAAGAGCATCCCAATAGAGTCAGGAGCTCAGGAGCACCTCAGCTAAGCTATTGGGATAGGTATTCCTCCGTTTATTGATCACTTATGTAAATGGTTGCAATAAAAATTTTACTTATTTAATTTTTGGTAAATAAATTTTAATGGTATATTATCATCAAATAATTTTTTAGATATAAATAAGTTATTTCCCACCTTATTGTGTTTAAAATTTGAGAAATTTAATTTTTAGTTAGAAGACCCTAAGGAGGGAGCCTCACACGTGGTATCAGAGCCCAAATTCAAAACCTGGATCCAAAATCCACTAAACCCAAATTTCCGCTATAAGAGCTTGTAACCCTCATAATTACTTGTAATCCTATATATATAATATATTATATATATATATTATATGTATATATATGTATATATATATAATATATATATATATATATATTATATATATAATATATGTATATATATATGTATATATCTATGTATATATATATGTATATATATATATCTTATATGTATATATATGTATATATATATATCTATATATATATGTATATATATATGTATATATACATATATATATATATATATATATATACACACACATGTATATTATATATATAGATATATATATATATATATATATATATAGCAATTTTATTTTAGATTGAAAATGATACGTCTCTTATTGCCTTGGAAAGCAATAAATTTGCGTAAAGACATGTTAGAGTTGTGTTTTACAAGCATCATTATAACTATAATACATATTAACTGTGATACGTGGAAAAAAATAATAATACAAGAAACTATCCTAGTGTCCAAATGCTAGTCCGCCTCCTTGATTAATAAATCTGGATTCTTTGATCCATCACCTTGATTAATAAATCGGGAGTGAATATGGATCTATAATAACGTAGGATAATCTCAGGTAGGGGAGCTAGCCATAAAGAAAACGAAGGTGAAGTCCACTCGGCTGTAACTACTCATGCTAATATTCTTTCTCCTTGACCTCTCCGCCAGCCATGGGGGATGCTCAATCCATGTGGCACTCACACAAACCAAAACTCTACTCTTAACAACCTCACCAATTGCCATAATAAACCAAAGTATGACAAATTGAGCCCAGTCGCTAGCCTAGGAGGATTTGGGATTCAAAGAAGGAAATGGCATCCTTAGCTGTGATGTCGAATGGTGCCAATGGTGCCAATCTCTCTTTCAGTAAATCTGACTCTGTCATGGGCACCAGAATCAACAAAAGCAACCTCCTCCAGTGGAGCCCAATGAGGTTGAGGGTTAGCAATGGAAGAAGATTTGGTCTGTGTGTCGAGGCTAAGATATGGGAAATCTTCATGCCCACACTGAGCTCCACCATGGCAGAAGGCAAAATTGTGTCGTGGATAAAATCAGAGGGTGAAACACTCTCCAAGGGGGAGAGTGTGGTTGTTGTCGAGTCTGACATGGCTGACATGGATGTCGAGACCTTCTATGACGGGATCCTCGCTGCTATCATCATCGGGAAGGCGAGGTTGCCCTGTTGGAGCTCCCATTGGCCTCCTCGCCGAGAATGAGGAGGAAGTCGCTGAGGCCAAAGCCAAGGCCAACAACGCCTCTGCTCCTTCTTCTTCAGGAGCTTTGCCACCACCTCCAGAGACCACCCCTGCCCCTTCGTCTACCTCTGCCTCTGCTCCTACTCCGATTCTCGCCCCTGCACCTGGTACACCATGCGATGTCTATCACAACATTGCCCTAACCTCACTGATCTCACTCTTAGCGTTTGCACATTTATTACAGATGGAGGTCTGGGGTATCTAGGTTCCTGCACTGGGCTTAAGGCCTTAAGGCTAAATTTCACTCCAGGAATAACAGGTTATGGAATATTGTCTGTGGTTGTAGGTTGCAAAAAATTGTCAACTCTTCACTTGACTAGGTGCCTCAATGTAAGCAGTGTAGAATGGCCGAAGTATCTAGGTTGGCTTGAGAGTTTGGAAGATTTGGCTATCAACAATTGCCGAGCTATTGGAGAAGGTGATCTAGCAAAGTTGGGGTATGGTTGGAGGAACCTGAAAAGGCTTCAATTCGAGGTTGATGCAAATTATAGGTACATGAAAGTATATGGAAGTTTAGCTATCGAAAGATGGCAGAAACAATGGATAGCATGTGAGGCTTTGGAAGATTTGAGTCTTGTTAATTGCCTCATCAGCCCAGTTAGAGGACTTGCTTGTGTGCTTAGGAAATGTCAAGCTTTGTAAAATCTTCATCTTCATATGTGTGTTGGGGTAAAATATAATGATTTGATAAGCCTTGCCCAACGATGCCCCAAGTTGAAAAGTTTGTCATTACGAGTTCCTTTAGATTTCTCCATTCATATCCTAATGAAAAATCCACTGCGGTTGATAGACTAGAGCTTGAAGGCCATAGCTCAACATTGCTTTGAATTGGAATCAGTTTCAATATTGTTCTCTGATGGAGACTTCCCTTCCTCATCTTCCTTCAGCCTTGCTGGCATAATTTCATTAATTGAAGCATGTCCTATCCGAGTTTTAGTTCTTTACCATGTTTATTCATGCAATGACAGTGGCATGGAGGCTCTTTGTGCAACTCAATTTCTAGAGATCCTTGAACTTATACAATGCTAGGAGGACACTAATGAAGGGCTGCAATTGGTCAAGCACTTTCCATGCTTGAGTGTCGTGCGACTTTGTAGGTGGTTGGGTTTGACTGATATTGGACTCAAGCCTCTATTAGCTTCTCATAAATTGAAAAAGTTAAAGGTGGAATATTGCCCCCAAATATCAAAGAAAGGCACTCCAGGTGCTGCAAAGGTTGTCTTCTATAAGCAAGATCTCTCATGGATTTATTGATGGATGGTTGACCTTCATTTTTTGAATCGTAGAATGGTCCATCCATGGATATCATTTGAAGAAATCCGTTCTTATTAACAAACATTTTATCAATTAGAAGGACAACTTTTATGAAGGCAAGATAATTCTAGGTGTTGTGCTATATGTATTATGAACAAATCCTTTGTCTCAAATTTGCTTCCTAGCAGAATATGCTTGGAGTTGCCTTTCATATAGATGTACATGCAAGGCTGTCTGGTGGTTAGCTCTTATCCATATGCTGGACTGTTTGAGCGTTTCAAGAGATCAACTTTCCTTGACTTCTATATTTTCTATGTTTGATTTCAGGTTCATAATGTAAATACCATTCCTGTTGAATTTTTTCCATTTATCTGGAATCATTTCCCCAACCCTAGCCAAGAAAACTAGCTAGAAAAATTGAGTGAGTGCTTTGGATTGTTTTCATTCTATTGTTTTTATAACAAGTGTATTACTTCATTTCTATATCTATACAGATGTAATAATAGTGTACGGGCAATTTTGTAAAATATTGTACATCTTATAATTTCTAGATATAGCAAAATGATGTGTTAATTCATGGTTCTACACATAAGGTTTGCCTGGTATTACCAACTTCAAACTCTGTTGGTGAGTGTTAATGAGAATGTAGGGGTTTGATCTCGCTGGCTAAATGTAGTGGCTTGCCAGCATAATGCATTGTGTGGGCTGCATAGTGAGACGTGACAATTGAATCAAATTTATGTTACTTTTAAACTTATAAATGGAAAGAAAATATATGATGTTGATGCATTCAATATAGTGAAAAAACAACACCTAATGGTTGTAGTAATGGCTACAATGTCAGCTTGATACAAGTGGTGCATAGTGGTCATCGATTTAATTGCCATGTAGGTTAACCTGACCTTTTCCATGGTGTTTTGGCATTGCCATGTGGGTAAAGTTTGAAAAAAAATATGGTCAGGAAAAATGAGCGAGCAAACATTGCCCCAGAACTCAGGTTTGATTCCAAGTGTTTAAAAATTCACAGCCCTCTTAAAAATATGAAGGTAATCGTGACTTGAAAGCTGATTTTTGGCTTTGAACCAGTTTTTCTGGTGCTTTTTATTTGTCTGTTATGATGTTTTAGGTTATTTTATACAATTAAGCACTATAATCTATTGTTTTTTGAGACTTACATTCTGCTTCGTTGCAGTTTGCTCACCAATACAGTGATAATGTCAGGTTCTGCTACTGAAAATTGTGATCTCATGACATTCCTTGGGTTGTGACATCAAATTTTTATGTTTTCACCCTGAAATTTTTGTCATTGTTAAAGATTTGTGCTTCCAACGTTAAATTTGAAATTTTTGCTTCAAATTTGTCTTTCTTGTCTTTGATAAGGTAAAACTACTTTTAGTCTTAAATTCAGATTCATCTGTCTCAAATCCTTTATTTGTTCTCAATTTGGGCTACTTCTTGGCATGTTATACTATTGAATCTTCTGAACCTTGTTTATCCGTGCTAAAAATCAGTTTCCTTCTCATATGTTGAGTCTATTTATCGCTATACCCTGTTCGGTCCCTTTTTTTCTTTAGGGGTAAGCACTTTTTGATTTTTTCACATTGGAAAGGTGCACACTTGCCTCAGTGGGAGATGAAAATCATTTGTTCAACTAGCTTCTCTTCATTTAATATGCTCTCCTATTGGGAAGGTACATGCTTCTAGCATGGACGTTGCTGGGTTGAGTTGAGTCAAGGGCACCCTCCTCATTCTTCTGGCTGTTCTCGATGTGTACATGAACATCACCATGTTGTCTCTGATATTGTCATGGATATCACAACTGCTCATGGCCTTGATGTCTAAGTCGAGCCCAAGATTGAACCTTGTTGATTTTGACACAAACTCAACACTCTCATTGCTGTTGGACAAAGACTAAATTGACATTTGAGGATAGGGAATTCAACCTTTGAACAACCAGTTTCGTGGTTGTGTTCTAGTTTAGAAACAACAAAATATCTGACTTAAATTCGACTAGATAGAATTCAAATTCCTTGGTGGCATACTCTATGTAGAGAGGAGTTAGGACACCTCTAGCTTGGATGATGACCATGAACAAAATAATGAACTACAAGTAACCATGATCGGTCAAACCTTAGAGAAGCAATTTGAGTTGAGATCGCCATTAGTGACTAAGGACATGATCAATGGTTTGACGACAAGCTCTTATTCCAGTTGCAACTCTACATTCCTCCTTCCTATGGCACTGACGACAACAGAAGCTCTTCTTGCCTTGTCTTATGTGCCCATTCCCTGACTCTCTTTGATGCTCTCCTTCTCCCATTTTTGGGGCATGCAGGTTTTGTGGAGCTCAAATTTTTCTGATAGTGATCCCTCAGATCCTCGAAAATCGACTCAATAGAGACAAGGCCAAATAATATTCAAAAGTTGTTGGAAAACTGAATTAACATTACAAGTTTTGCAAGGTTCTAATTAGTGCGATAGTGATCCTTCAGAGCCCTGGAAATCGATTCAACCAAGACAAAAACAAATATCATTCAAGAGAGATGTTGCTTTAAACTTGGAACTTACTTCCAATTCAACTTCTATTGCTCAGTTGTAAGGCTACATTTCTGGTTTGAAGTTGTAGAAATGCCACAATTCAGCTTTCAGGAAATTATACATTCCTTTTCAAATTCATGGAAGGTTCAAGATCCTAAACAAATACAATCATACTCTTGTCAAACTGCTTGATTAAATATTCCAGCTACACTTGTATATCCGAAACACAACTTAGGCTACAACATTTTAATACTACACATTCTGTCGGAGTGCCATTGCACCACTATGGGCAATTGTTAGTATTGAAGCCAACCAAGACTTATGCCTGGACTCCCCTCCAAAATTAACATTAGCATCCAATTTCCCCAAGACCTCTATTCATCATGCTATCATGCATGGATAAAGAAATGGTGCAACAATTTGAATGGTTTAATATTGAAATTTAAAAGCAACACATATCAAGGCCCAAAATAGGATTTAAAAAAAAACAAGTTAGGCGCCTGGGCAGTGATATGACCATATATTATATTTGGAATACAAACATCGTAAGCATAAAGTGATAGAGCACAAAAACAGGTAATAAAATACTTGAAAGACAGACGATGCAAAATATTCATTAAATACAAATTTAGGATGACCTGAATTCCATACTACTCAGAGAGGATGAAAGAAGTGTCAAACATAAAAGACATCGTAACATAGGGTTTTAGTATTCACATAATACCTTAGAAAATAGAAAACAAAAGAGAAAGGTTAGATGGAATGTAGCAAAGGAGAGATGAAAGATACACATCACAAAATACCATACATAGGTATCGGTTGAATTTATTCTTGTCATCTCCAACAACAATTTTATAAATTTGGTCAAAGACTCCATTTTCCTTTAAAGCTCTTGTAAATATTTGATTATGATTGATAAGGTATTAATAAATCCTGCTTTCAACATTGTTGTGCTTGGATCTAACTTCCTCGAAAACACTTTGATTTTGGAATTCATAAAAAAAATTGCTTCAAGTGTGGCTTCATTTGGAACCTCTCTACATCATTAGCATTTCTTCAGTACCTGATCTAACTATAGTAGTACAAGTCTTTATCTACATATGGGTATGACTCATCAAAGTTTCCTTCCAGCTTGTTTACAACTTGCAACCTTCTCCAGCTTATCACATGAGCCTTAGTAGTGCTCATTGTGCTAGAGCTTGAACAATACCCATTGTGCTAGACTCTTGTAGCACTAGGACTTGAATGACCATGCCTGGAATCTTTGAATCTAGTTCAAAAATCAACAATGAATCATCTTTGACTCTTGTCGTTCTCAATGCATCATCGTGTTTGTGACTGCCATCAGATTTAATAGGAGCTATTTTTTTTTTTTGCTATAGTTTGGGATTCTAAATTACAATGTTACCTCCTCGTGTTCTTTTGATCATGACATAAAGTCCTTTATTCATTGTTATGGTCTTTGTATGATTGTGGAAGAACTAGCTTCCAAAGCTTTGATATGAAAGAGCCTTTCCCCAGTTGTTGTTCTTGCATTTTGTTTTTCATTGGCTCTGCCATAATGGCATAAAAGAGTGACCTTTAAACTACACCTCCGTGGGAAACAAAAACCTTTGTTAAAAGAAGCACTCTACTTAGAGGAGAGGGCACCATGTCAAATTCAGATTTGTGCTCATAATAAACTGCAAATTCAATATTCTCTCTTTTAGGTTTTCAACAATTGTTTTCACCCACCCTTTGTTGCATAATTAATGTCCCTTTTGGTGGATGTCTTGATGACATGGAAAAGTGGTTGTGGTTTGTTAGAAGAATTCTAATGGATATTTATAGTTTGGCTATGATGTGGCATGTTGTGAGTAGTTATTTTCTTGATAGAGGAAATCACTCCCCTTATTTGGCATCTTCTCATGCATTTGGAGGCATTCAAACCTTGCTCGGGTGGTCTTCAACATTGACACCCATGGTTTTGGTCACTTGGTATGTTATTTCACATTGTATCATATAATTTCTCTTGGTTTGGGAAGATCCTTTATTACTATATTGGAGAGTGTCCTAGCCGCATTACACAATCTCTTAGGGTGAATTATTTATCATATTCCTTGGAGGAGACGTGTTGGTGCATGTGCATTTAACCACTTTGGCACATTGATTGAGGATGCCCCACTTCTTTGAGGAGGTTATAACAACTTTATGGAAAATTGTGGCACATGTTTCTATGGGATTACTATTTATGGCCAATTTGGTTGATCCTAGGAGATACTTCCCTAACATATTTATACTATTTCCATTTGGAGGAGTTACGTTGTTTGTCTATAAGACTCTAATTACCTTGGCATATTCTTTGAAGTCACTCCACTTGTAAAGGTGGTCATGACCATTATTTGCAATTTTTTTTTTTTTTTGTTATGGATTACTCTTGAAGGATGAGTTTCTCTCTTCTTGGAGAAACAACCTTAACATATTCTATTTTGGCCATGTATTTGGTATCTCTAGGTGGCTAACTACCTTGTCTAAGAGACTGATCCTATTTTGGCTTGAGTATCTATAGGTGAAGTTATCTAGCTACATGGGTTACCCACAAAGATCATTTTGATAGGGACTCTCACTTTATATATACATTTTAGACAAGCTAGCACTTAGTGTTGGGGACTTAGTTAAAACTTAGCACTGCATATCTCTATAAATAGATGGAAAGACTGAAGGAGTAAATCAGGTTATAGAATATATGCCTATAATGTATGTCATGGATAATTATACTCGGTGGGAAAGGTACTCACCATTAGTAGAGTTTTCCTATAATAACAATTACGACAATTCAATTAGGATGCCTCCTTATCCAGCTCTATATGGGAGGCCATGCAAGACACCATTGAGTTGATGAAAGGATGGTAGACACAGCGATAGTCACAATATGATTGTTTCAAAAAAAGGAGGAATAGGTAAGATAGATTCAACGAATTTTAAAGGAAGCACAAGAAGGGAGAAGAGTTAAGTTGATGCACATAGTACTGATCGAAGTTTTAAAGTGGGGGACCGATTTTTTTTTTTTTTTTGTTATTCCTAACACTATTCAGTTTGAGAAAGGTATGAAGTTACCACCTCAATTTATAGGACCTTTTAGAATTAAAAAAAATTGGACTAGTGTCCTATTGTCTTGTACTACCATCCAACTTGCATAAAACTCATGATGTTTTTATGTATCTGTCCTATAAAATTATGTTTTTGATGAATCCCATAAAATCGACTAGAGGGAATTATAGGTCTCAGATGTGGGAACCATAATGATCAAACCAATATGCATATTATACCCTAGGGTTCGATAGCTCAGGCATCACTTGGTGGACCATGTTAAGATACAATGGGACAAGTATAACCCAAGAGCTGCTACCCGGGAAGATGCAAAGACTATATGTCGCAATTACCCCTCACTTTTGACCATTTATGATTTCCATTTTGACTTAGATAGCTACCTATGCTAAGGCTCTATTTGTAGTTCTGTGTTATTTATTTATGAACGCTATGTAATATTGATGCATTTAGTTGGACAGGTGAAACTACTTATATAAATCATTAGATGGATTAGGTATTGATGATTGAAATGTTTGATGTATGACCTAATGTATGACTTACTTGGTTATGATTTATCTAGTGCATGACTTATCAGATTTATTGTTGTTTCATGTATGGCTTAAGTGGATATGATTTATCTAATGAATGACTAGGTGAAATTATGATTTATCTAATATACAATTTATCTCCAGTATGAACCACAAAATTGAGACGTGGATACTAGACTTAATAATATGATGTTTAATATCACACATCTATGCCTATTTTGTTGTTATATATATGCATGAATGAGAACTAACCTGTATATTAGAAAGAACTATATGATAACCAAGATCTACTCTTCCAATGGGGAAGGTCGAGACATCCAATGAGGAATGGTATGATGTACATTGTCCTATTACATTTGGTATCTACTTGATATGCACCCTTATGACATGGGTAAAATGTAAATGGAAGGTGGCAAGACTACCTGACTAGATTATTCGTTGACAAGTATACAACCATTGCTGTAGTGTGGTCCATATTAGGGTGTTAACCCTAGTTGTAATGAGGGGTGGAGGTATTTCCCACCGTGTAACCTCCAAACCTGGAATCATGGGAGGGCAGTGATGGACACGCTCCCCTAGACATGTGATGACGATTTCCAGTTGCATGCTAGGGAAGTTAGGTCGATATAGTCGACGCTTCTGCCATATTGGTTTTATCAGTGGTTAGATTGGTATAGCTGATGCCATAGTATATAACAACAGAGGATGGATAGGGTGGGAACGTGTTGGGAACGGGATCCCCCAAGGACAGTTTTGGGGCTAAAAGCCCATATTTTGGTCAAAGTTTGTAATAAACATGTAAAGACTCCGCATTTTGTGGTCGCAGAGTGCGAAGGTGTCATGAGTCATAAAGGGTTGTCCGCCCTTATGTTTTGTAAAGTAAAGTCGGTTGTAAAAGAGTTAAGTAAGTAAGCTCTAAGTAGAGGAGATAAATCTTAGAGAGTCATAGCTCTGAAGTAAGAAGTCTAAGTTTCGGGTCATAGCATAGGTAAAGGCTTTGCAGCTGAGTGCGCAGAGGCCTAGGGTGGATGTCCGTAGCTAAGTGCACAGACCCCTGCAGCTGTGTGCGTAGGGTGGTTAGAGTCTGTAATCACTTGGAAGATATCAATAAAGAGAAATATTCTGCAAATTCTGTGTCTTTGTTCCTATTAATGCATCTTGACATGTTATGTATGAATTTCATTTATAATTCTTATATGATGCGCGAATGTATGTAATTATGTCGGTTAAGTGAATGCAAGTAAGGACATCTGTTTACGCAGTGCTAACTATGATTTTCTAATAAGGTAAGTAAGACACTTAAATTAATTTGGAAATATGCATGGTACGCTGTTATAGCAAGGCGAAAGTACTTGAGCCATAGGTTAGGGCTGCGCGAAGGTCAATCGTACCCTTTCGTGGACGTAATGAAGGGAGGAATAAAGGGCTAGTATGGCAAGCCCTAGAGCTAAGTGCCCTATGCGAAGGCAGGAATAGAAGGAATAAACCGACATCACCACCATCTCAAGGTGTGGAAACTTGGTTCCAGCATCCCCCCTAACTGCTTCAGGTGAGACTTCGGTCTGCGCTCCACGGGCTGATGTCGAAAGGGCCAGTAGTGTAGGGATTTGTTTGGCTAATTAACTCTGAAACTGGGACAGGCCCCGACAAGCCAACAAATGGTTCTGTTGCCAGGACTAGAATCTGCATAAGAGATGTGTGATTTTGTATCACTGGAATCCAACTAAGAAAGAGATCGGAGACTGGTTGGATAGGAAGATCCACAAATTTGCGGTGGAGGAGAATAGAAACCCACGACTGACAAAGGAACAATGGTTGGAAAAATACCTATATACAGAGATACACGAAATATTTTTCTGCTCCTTTCTGGTTGAGCTATATGAGTTGATCGTAAAGCTAGCAGATAGCCAAGGAAGGTGGAGACTTGACGGTCCTATTGTTTGGACCCCGGAGCTAGTACAGAAATTGGAAGCATCTGAGGACAAGATCGCTCGTGCCGTCAATCATTAACTCGATCGTGTCATACGAGGATTTGTGACTAAATTCGTGGTTGACACCTCAGTCAGCTACAGCGAGGTGGAGTGGTGCTTTTTCAAAAGTCCACGAGGTAAGCACATGAAATATTTGAATACCTAGAATAAAATGATATTGTGTGAAAAATGGGTTATGAAACTACCTTAATGTTTGGAGCTATGGGAAGCGGAAAAACTTATAGGAATGAAGGAAGAAAGGGTCCTGAATATAGTCCATTGATTTCACCTCTGCGAGGTGACGAAGAGGGAGTAGTGTAGACTTCTCTGTGAAGTGCTATTCAGTTAATAAGACAAGGATTCTTGCAACTTCCACCTCCACCCACACCACCTCCAACTTCACCACCATCACCTGCGACTTCACCCGTACCACCTCCGCCTCCACCGTAGTTCAATATCAAAAACTCAGTAAAGCTGCATTTGTTCAAAGGCTTGGGGAATGATGACCCGGACCAATTCTGGTTTGTCATGAAATCTGTATGGGAAGCTCAGGGCGTTACAGATGATCACATGAAGAAGGTCACATTGGTTAGTGCTTTAAAGGATCGCGCGCTAACCTGGTATATCAAGTAATCTAATGATAACGCAAATGCTAAAGTGGAAGACATCCAGACAACACTGAAAAGAGAATTCAGTAGGCCTAAATCTGAGGCACAATTAATTGTGGGATTCAAGGAGATCATGATGCAGCTAGGCGAGATGCCTTGGGAACTAGATCAGAGGTTGAAATGTAAAATCCGTGAAGCTAACATGAACATGACAGACGAACAACATCGCGAATGGTTTTTGGCTTCACTCTTGCCACACTTAAGGGTTGCATTGTCACAACAAAAGATAACAACTCAGGCATAGGCCTTAGATATTTCCATGAGACTGCATGAAACACCGATGCAAGATCCAAATCTAGGGGTTCAATAGATCCATGCGCAGTTGAAAAATCTTTTCCTTGAGATGCAAAGTTTGAAGCAGGACATAACAGTTCAGCCAAAGGTGCAAGGAGAGGTACGGTGCCTAAAATGCAAGGGTCAGGGGCATGACAAAGACCATTTCCTGGTCTTTCCGAACTACATTGCAGGAGGGGGACCGATGCCTTTGGGGCCAGAAGCTCAAGCAAGACTAAGCATGGGGCCTGCGTTGTGGTGTGCTATATGTCAGGTAGCAGGAAAACATGCCACTGATAACTGTCATTTGCTGCAAAAGTTTGTACAAACTCCGCAAAAATTGTTCTGAAACTTTTGTAGGTCGGTAGGACATGATGAGCATAATTGCAGAAGCTATGAATTGATGATGGATAGAAATCCCGCCTATAAGGTTTAGGTAGAAATGTGACCCCTTGACCAGAGCGTGGGGATGGCGCAGACAGGATTTTAGTGGCGCAGACGAGGATGAGGTAGAGGAGAACCTGGTAGATTTAGGGACAGTTGATCTGCTACAATTGCGGAGGACCAGGACATTATGCCCGTGATTGTACTAACCTAACACATCTGTCGTGCAAATATTGCACCTTGTTTGATCATGAAACGAAAGACTGTCTTATGCTGATAGCAAGGATACGTGACAAAGGGGCGCTACCACCTCAGCCGACTCATAACCTGCAGATGATGAGATCTGAGCCATGCGAAGAGGATCTAAATGTGAATATAATGCTCTGAAGTGGGATCACAACAAGAGATGACAAGGGGAAAAAACACAAAGACAACACATGGGTTCACAAAGCTCTAACAAAGGAGGTTGATTTCGATTTGGAGTGCACACGTGAAACCTTCATGCAAGCTAAGAAGAGCTTTGCCGAGGCCTCCACTTCGGGAAGCAAGGATAAGCTTGATCAGGAGATGGACCCTTCTATGCTTATAACTTTCCTGAGACGTGTATGAAGTTACTGCGTGACAGTAAGGTTGTGAAGGGGTTATAGGAGCTCATAAATAGATGCGTCAAAAACACTTTGGGTGAGCCGTGCATAGTACTAAATATTGGTATGCATAAAACAAGGACGGGATGGGAGATGAGGATGACCGCATTGATAGGAGAGTATGAAATGAACCAGGTTATTTTGGACCTGGGGTCAGATGTGAATGTCCTACCAAAGCAGACTTGGGAACAGATGGGGAGACTCATGTTGCAGTAGTCTCCGATTTAGCTAGAATGGCGAACCAACAAAATATCATCCTCATGGGGCGGCTGCAGGGGGTAACTGTAGATATTGAAGGTGCGAGCGCGCTGGCTCACTTTGAAGTAATAGAAATTGTGGATGACAACAACCCCTACCCTGTGCTCCTGGGAATTGATTAGCCTACTGATATGAATGGGGTAATCAACCTAAAGAAGTGAAAAATGATATTTGAGAAGAAATCACTATGCATGATAGTACCCCTAGATCCTGCTAAAGGATTGCGGTATACTAAACTAGTCTGCAATTATGAGAGTGATGACGATATGGAATGTATCTATAAAATAACAGCGCGAGACCAAGATCGGGTGAATCCAACAGCAGATGGACGAATTACATGGGATCGCGAGAGTTCCTGCACCTCAGACTCTGATGAAGAGTTAGAGCGCTGGTAGAATTGGTTACATGAGGTGACTACATTGAGCTGTAACATGATGAACTGGTCGCTATGCTGTGTGTCATCAAAGGTAAGGAATTTACCCACTTATGATGGCCTAAATGATGTAGATATCTTTTTGGATGCATTTGAAAGGGAGGTACCAAAAAAGCAGCGCTTCCAGGCATTGGAATGGGCACTATGCGCTACGCCTACAAGATGGTGGGGTACGCATAAGGGAAGCTTTGATGATTGGCGCGAACGTAAGAAGATTACGAGAACATGCTTTGGGAAACTGAAGGTGCGAATGATAGACAAGTATGATGGGTAGGATGATCCACGCATGCACTTGGCCAAATGGGCCCAGGCTTATGGAGAGAAGCCCCAATTTGAATGGGCGCACTTGTTCTGTCACACACTGGATGTCGTCTCGATGAATTGGTACGTAGAAACAGAGCTTCACCATGGTACATGTGAATGGGATATTTTGCATGAAGGATTCATAATGACATTCAGTTTTGGAGACGGGTTTGACTGTATTGATGAGGCACTACAAGAGGTGAAAGCAGCAATATTTAGGATACCGCAGGGTCCTTTGGAGCTGATTTAGCCTGAGTGGGCTACTCAGCTGAGTCATGCACTAGAATGCTATAACGTGACTGCTGAAGAAGAAGATGAGGATCCACGAAAGATTAACATCCCTAAAACAAAATTCCACTGCGAGGTTGAAGGACAGCAGATTGAGAATCCTGATATAACTGCACCATTAAAAAAAAATAGGTAAACATTGGTACGGAGGCAGATCCCAAATTCGTGAAGATTGGAGATTACTAGGACAACACAATGGTGGATAAGGTCATTGAATTGCTCCGCGAATACCAAGATTTATTCCCTACCAAGTTTACGGATTTGAAGGGGATAATCGGGGACCTGAGTGTTATGAAGATCACATTGAAACCTGACACGAAGCTGGTTAAGCAAAGACCTTACCATCTCAATTTGAAGTATAAGGCGAAGGTCCGCTTAGAGCTAGACAAGATGTTCACAGTAGGCATCATTGAGCCTATGGAAGAATCTGACTGGGTAAGCCCAATGGTGGTATAGGAGAAGAAGAAGAAGGATGAAATAAGGATATGCGTGGATCTCAGAAAGCTAAGTGATGCCTGCGTACATGATCCTTTCCCAACTTCATTCATTGATGAAGTTTTGGACAGTGTAGGCAGCCAAGAAGCATATTCCTTCACTGATGGGTTCTCTGGGTACCACCAGATCAAAATCGCGCCGGAGGATGGGAGCAAAAAACCTTCGTGACTAAGTGGGGTTGCTTCCAGTACACTGTAATGCCATTTGTATTGAAGAATGCACCTGCGATTTTCTCGCACGTAGTCATTGCTGTGTTCAAGGAATTTATTCATAAGTTCCTGGAAGTATACTTTGGTGACTAGACTGTGTTTGGTCTGGTGAAACACCATGTTGCCAATTTATGCCTAATGCTGGATACTTGTCGAAGATACCAGATCACGCTCAATCTAAAGAAGTGTTTGTTTTGTGTTCCTTTTGGGACACTGCTGGGTCATGTGGTTTCCAGACAGGGACTGATGGTAGATCCCACGAAGTTAGCGGTGATGCTGAACTTGGAAGTGTCGAGGAGTGTGAAACAATTGCATGCTACCTTAGGACATACAGGATATTACATAAATTTTATCAAAGGCTATGCCCAGATCACCATGCCTATGGAAAAGTTTTTGAAGAAGGATGTCACATTCTACTGGAACAAGGAATGTAAGAAGAGCTTGGATGTATTAAAAGAAAAGATGTTCACTGCACCGATTTTAGTCTTCTCGGATTGGAAGAAGGAGTTTCATGTACATGTCGACGCATCTTGTATAGCGTTGGGAGTAGTACTGACATAGGCTGGAGAAGGAAACTTGGACCATCCTATCATGTTTGCAAGTAGAATGTGGTGAGCACCAGTATTGCAGCAATAATTCTGCAACTTCTGGGTTGCCTACTTTACTCTTATCAACCCGGTAGTCCGTAACAAACTTGGAAGCATCGGTGTTGTATTCATAAGTACTAATTCTTACTGCAGGTTGTCACTTGGTCAATTGGCGCAAGATCACTAGGAGCTCAAGTCAACTCCTATGGATTCCATAAGAATCTCTATATGTGATGAAAGGAGAGAAATATTACTCTACAGATGCTACTCTAACTGCAGAAAGGAGAAAGACTAAAATGTAAAGCAAACCTAGTAAACCCTAATTAACCAACTAATTCTACTTTTGCATAAAGCACTATGAAAACCATGAAAGGAATGCCATTACCTACTCAAGGAAGTAAACAACATCTAACTAGGCTATTTCTAGAAGTCAATAAGCAAAAAACATCTTTTTGGATTTTTATGTATTTTTATGTGAATTTGACATGCATGTAATTTATTGTGTGTGAATGTGGCAGAAAATAGGTGGCGTTGGAGGGTGGTTTTGGGACTTGAGAGGATGTAGGATGGTGTGGATGGGTCCTAGGAGGTCCCAGGTGGCCTTCTCAAGGACATAGAAAATCTACAAGAGGAAAACAGGGAATCTACAAGAGGCCTACAGGAGAGGCCGAGAGTAGTTTTCACTGTGTTGAGGGTGTGATAGTGGGTGAAAAAGGTGGATGAAAGTTGGGATAAGGTGTTAGAGTGCCTAAGGTCTACCATGAATCACTAGGAGAGAGGAAGATGATTGGGTTTGCTCAAGGAGAGAGGATGAAGTTCTATGGAAAATGTAGGAAACTAAGGCAGAATTGAGGTGAGGTTTAGGTGATCTGTAGGGCATGGATCAGATGGAGGATGTGATGGCTGATAAGCTGGCCTACTGCTAGAAGAGATCTACTGCAAAGGAACTAACAGTCAACCAATAAGATCAAGAAAGCAATGAAATGAGTGCATCTAGAAAAACAAAGTTTTGCATCAAAATAGTATAAACTATGATCTATGAAAGGAAATGCTAAGAAATGCTGCAAGAAAGGAAAGCATGAAAGAAATCAGGAAGTGAACATGATAAGGAAGATATGAAGCAAAGAAAAACTGGACTATTAACCTATTGAAAAGCTGCAAACACTAGAAGTCCTATGAATGAGGAAAATCTGTGTTTTTGGGGCAACACGAGAGTCTTTGCCTCAAATCATGGTCCCAGAGGAAGGAAGAGAGGCCAAGGCACTGTTTCTAGCCTTTTGAATCTTCTCTTGATCACTTCTTAACCTGCTACAGAAAGCACATGGAAGCAAACTACTAAATCATCAAAATCAACCTATTCTTAACCATAAAAGAAATACATCTACCAATAACCTAATCTACAAACTGAAATAAAACATACAAATACAAGTAAAGAGGAGCTTGTCTGCTTGGATTAGGTCCTAACCCAAGAGCTTCAACCCTCTGAGGTAACTCAATGCTAGCTAAAAAAGGATTCCATCTTTATTTTCAAAACGATAGCAAGATTACATGAAATTGTCACAAAATAATAAGCTCGAGGTTGGAGCAGAGTTTACATAAGAAAAAATCCAACAAAAATCTGACCCTAGTGAGGTCTAGGCCCTTCTACTTATACAAATGAAGCTACCAATAACTTCCTTAAAATCAGGGAGGCTTGGCTCCCAAAACTTGAGATAATCATCAGTCATCCTCTGCTTGCTTGGCTGCCTTCTAGTGCATGGTTCAACTGCTTCTACTCCGAGCTGAATGAAGGGGAATTCGAAGTGAGGAGTAATAAATGAGGTGGATTCCCTCCTATAAGTCCTCTCCTTTGTCCACTTTGAGTTATTTCTACCATTTGTCCATTGGATCCTTGACTTTGACCTTGAAACTCATCAATAATCTACATTAAATACATGTTAGACCACATGGCACAATAACTAACTCAACTCACTCTATAAGCATAAATATAATCCAAAAATCATACAATAAGCTAAGAGAATGGTTGATTTGACTAGGTTAAGAGGTAAAATGAGCCCATATAATTACCCATTTATGAGGCTCATCATCACCCCCCTACTAAAAGTGTTTCTCATCCTCTAAGCAACTTAGTCAATCTGCTCATATTTTATGGCCTTGGTGGCCTCCCTATCATCCTAGGATTCTAATGTGCTCTGCTCTTCTTTGCCATAGAATCCTGCCTTCCTGTCTATCTCTTTCCACTGCTCCTCATCTTCTTCTTGTCTTCTGCCTTCCAACATGCCTAATAGTAGTGGGAGGCTCAGTTTGAGGCCAAGAGTGCTTGTACATTGGCACTCTTTTCAGTGCCTCTTTCAACCTCATGGGGGAATGATATTCCCTGATCTGCAAACTATGTGGTAAGGTGTTCCATCTCCTCATGAATGCATGCACACAGTCATCCCCAAGTAGCCTTTGCATATCCTCAAAGTGTGCAATGGCTTGTGCTTGATTGGTGAGATATATAAGGGCAATCTGAGGGTCATTAGCAAGCAGGTTGTGTGTGCTGATGAGTTCCATAGGATATGATGGTTTAGCTCTTATCATTAGTGGCTCATTCTGCTCCTTTACCATCAATATTTTTATTTCTACTGCCCTCAATTCTTTATGGTTCATCCATGAGGCCATGGCCATTAATTGCAGGTCCCCTAGCTTGGCATTGGGGTCCCACACATTCATGTTTGTGAGGGCCATGTTATGTAGGTAGAATTCTGCCATATTTGCCTTATCCTCTGATGTGCTTGGTCACACAAATCCATAAACTTCTTGTAATCTTGGAAATGCATTGTGCCTCTTTGTGCCAGAGTCTTTATCTGGAATCGTAACCATTGGTCCTTGAGATAGAGGCCATATGATTTTATTGATGTTCTACATTGCAATGCCTCCATGGATAAGGTGGCCATGCATGCCAGCTGAGTCTCTTTCTCTTGCAGCTGCCTCAACAATTCATTTTCAGTTTCAAGGTGGCTTCTTGTAATTGCTTCCCTATCTCTGAGAGCACTCAACTTTCTACCCATTTCTCTGATTTTGTTTTCCATATGGCCAACATCCTCAACTCCTTTGGATTTGGCTATTTGCATCCACCTATGTGTTCTTATTCTTTCTTTCTCTAATTCAAAGAATAGTGGAATTGCAAATTTTTGTGGGATTATCCTTCCTCCCTCAAGTAGATTGTAATAGGAGGCAAGACTAGGCTGGGGATCATGTTATTATCTCTCTTGTGCTTTCTCCTTCACTTGTGGCTGTCCTTCTATCCTTTTCTCGAGCCTTTGGGTCTCCTGTAGTTTTGACAATGTCTCTTGTAGAACTGTCTGAGCCTCTTGTAGGACTATTTTCTCGTGCTAAAACTCATGTTTTCTCCCTTCAAAACAACTCACTGCCCCTCCTGTAGAAGCCTGATGTGCCTCCTATATAATTCCTGTAGGTGCTCCTGTAGAAAACGTCGAGAGCAGGAATATGGGAGAGATCGATGGAGGAGAATGGTTATAAGGCTGTGGGGGCACAAGGAGACTGCTATAGCTGAGTTACGAGGAGAAAATGAAGGAAAAGGTGGTGATAATGCTCGGGGAGGAGTACTTATTACCCTTTATGGATATTTTCAGTGATGAGGGGTGAGCTGGCAAGGTATACGTTGGCCATATTCAGACTGTTGGTCCCCACCTGCCTTGTCATCATGGCTTTTCCTCGTAATCATCTCCCATCATTGCATCGGAGTTCACACTTCCTCCACTACCTGTCCTTGACATCTTTTCTTGAGTTGACTGTGCGCACGTGTGGGTGACATCTCGGATGAGTGGAGTCAACTAGATGAAGGTGGCCAAGTTAACTGGCCACCTTTTCCTCGTTCAACCTCAACCATTTCGTTGCTTTTGCATGACTTCTAATTACACAAATGAAAACAAATGAGTGATTTAGTTACTTACCTTTGATTTGAATGTATTTGCTGTGAGGTGTTGTGGCTCTCTCTCTGATGCATGGCTTTATTTCTTTTGATGCATGCTATCTAATTGCTGATGTGTGGCTGTGTCTTGTGTAGCTTCTTCTCTGGCTGGATTTGAGCTTCAGGTGTCTTCTCAACCTTCATGATTGCACTCTCTTGCTGTTGGTGCTGGATTTTAATGGGATCAGCTTCTACAGGAATTCCTACAGGAGCTCCTGTAACTGCTTCTCCCCTTGAAACTTAAGCTTCTTCCTGTGCTTGGAGCTTGAGGATGCTGCCAGAGGTGTAGATAAATGTGGAGAGGTAGTAGGTAAGCTTTAGGTGAGGTTTATGGTGCTTCTTCCTCTCTTATTTTTTGTTTTTTTTTTCTTTTATTGAGAAATTGTTTTTTCTATGTTTTTCTTGGACAAAAAAAATGATGCTTGGGGTGTGGTGTAGGCTTGGAAATGATGGCAAGGAGGTTTGAAGACTGTAGGAGGGTTTATAGGTTCTTCATGAAGCTTCTTTTTCCCTCAAACTTCCTTTTGTATCCATTTTTGCCTCTCTGTAATTCCTAGAGGAGCCTCCTGTAGAGAATATAGAGCCTCCAGTAGAAAACACAACTTTTGAAAAAGAAGCATAGTGGGGTGGAAGAAATTCCAAATATGATGGAGGAAGGTGTGGAGAAGGTGATATGGATGTTGGTGTGAATGTCAGGGTCCCCTTGGCACCTTCTTCTGCTCCTTGTAGTCCTCTTGTAAACCTGCAATGCAACAAAAATTCATTTCTTTCCTCCCTTTTTTTTTTTGAAAAACAGCTAGGGTGCCTCAAAGAGGTTTTCACCCTAATTTCCTGCCCTAGGCGCCTCCAAGGAGGTTTTCACCCAGGGATCTTATCCTTTTTCTCTTCCTTTTTTTTTTTGACATCACTAGGCCGCCTCAGAAGAGGTTTTCAACCCAATGATGGGACTCAAGCACCTCATGGAGGTTTTCACTTGAGTCATTATTTTTTATTTTTTCTCCAGTGAGTGGGTGAAGTGGAAGCTAAGACATGCTCCACTACCATCACTGTTTTATTCAGACCTTCAATAAAATCTCTCTCTTGGAGAGGGGTTTCTTGTAGACTTTCAACCAATGTCCATTGACAAGCATGGGGATGGCTTCATCATCAATGGTTCTGATCAGAACTAAACCATTGTCATTGCATTTCTCCACAGTGTAGGGTCCCAGCCATCTTGTCCTCAGCTTGCCTTTGAAATATTTGTATCTTGAATCATAGAGTAGTGCCCAATATCCCTCTTGGAATTGCTTCTCCTTGATATTTTTTTCATGCCATATATTTCTCTGAAGCTAAACTACCTTTGTACGAAGAAGGGATTGCAATCTGTATTCATCCAATCCATTGAGTTGAAGTAATCTCTCCTTTTGTGCATGGATGAGGTCTAAGTCTAGCTGAGCTTCCATCCTTAGTGTATTGAACTCAAATTCTATTGACCTTCCCATAGACCAGTTCATAGGGTGTGAACCCTGTGGTGGTCTTCCATGTTGTGTTGTAGGCCCAAGTGGCCTCAACTAATCTATCCACCCAGTCTTTTCTACTGCTGCTCACTAGCTTGGTCAAGATCCCTTCCAATGCCCTGTTAGTGACCTCCACCTACCCATTGGCTTGTGGATGGTAAGGGGTGGAAGTCCTGTGCTTGATTTTATGATGTGCGAGCAGGTCTTCAATCAAATTGGAGGTGAACTGACTGTATTGATCTGTGACCAACTCTCTTGGATACTTGAACTTGTAGACTATGTTTTCTCTCAAAAACTCAACTAGTTTTTCCTCTGTTGCTACTTTGATTACTTTTGTCTCTGCCCACTTTGTCAGGTAATCGGTGCACACAATGATGTATTGTTTATGCTTTGAGGGAGGGCTGATAGGATCCACAAAGTCCATGTCCCACTTCTCAAATGGCTCAAAGGTCACTTGAGGTTGCATGGGCATCTAATCCTTTGGAGTAGGTTTCCCCATCCTTTGACACCGATCACATTGGCTGGTGTATCTCCTCACATCCTGATGAAGAGTGGGCCAGTAGTAGCCTGCTTGCAATATCTTGAAAGCAGTTATTTTTGCTGCAAAATGACCTCCACAAGGCCCGTCATGACAGGTTAAGAGGATGTCAAAAAATTCCTCCTCCCTGATACATCTTCTTAAGATCTGATCTGGGCCAAGTTTGAAGAGATTGCCCCCAATCTAGGTGAAAGGGGTGCTTTTCCTTACTATCTTTCTCTTCTCTTTTGAGGACAGGTGTGGTGGGAACTGTGCTGAAACCAAGTAGTTTTCTATATCAGCAAACCATGGAGAGAGTACTAAGATAGAAAACAGATGTTCATCTGGAATTTTGTCATCCACCATTCCTTCTTCACCTGCAGGCAAATTTACTCTAGACAAAAAGTCAGCAACAACATTTTCTTTACCAGGCTTATCAATAATGGTCAAATCAAACTGCTACAATAAAAGCAACCATCTAATAATGCGAGCATTTACATCTGGTTTGTTCATTAAATATCTAATTGCAACATGATCAGTGTGCATAAATGTTTGATATCTTGTGATATAATGTCTGAATTTTTTTAAGGAATGCACGACAACTAGGAGTTCCTTCTCGGTCATTGTATAGTTTAACTCTGCCTTTGACAAGTTTTTGCTTATAAAGTATATGGCATAAGGTAAATTTTCATCAATTTTTCCTAAGGCTACTCCTATTTCTTTGTTCGCGACATCAGTGTGAATGTGGAAACATAGGGCCCAGTTTGGGCCTCTTAGAATTGGGGCAGTCACCAACTTGCTCTTCAAGGTATCTAGGGCTTCTTGACAGTTTTCCGACCATATGAACTCAACATCTTTTCCTAAGAGGCCAAACAAAGGAGAGGCTAGCTTGCTGAAATCTTTAATGAATCTCCTGTAATACCCAGCTAAGCCTAGGAAACTTCTGACATCTCTCACCTTTTGAGGAGGTGGGACCCTTTGGATGATGGCAATTTTGTTGGGGTCCACCTACAGTCCTTGTTGCATGACCTAACACTATCCCTTCAGTCATCAAAAAATCACATTTTTCCAGACTGAGGGATAGGTTCATCTCAATACACTTGTCTAGAACTTTTCCTAGGTTAGATAAAGCTTCCTGAAAGTCAGAACCATAAGGAGTAAAGTCATCCATGTATATCTCTACTGCATCATGAACTAATTCAGAAAATATACTTAGTACCGCTCTTTGGAAAGTGGATGGAGCGTTGCACAAACCAAAAGGAAGGACCCGATATGCAAAAGTACCCCAAGGACAAGTGAAAGTGGTCTTATCTTGGTCCTCCAGGCTGATTTGAATATGATTGTACTCGCTAAACCCATCTAGGAAAGAGAAAAGCTTTTTCCCTGCCAGATCGTCTAACACTTGATCTATGAAAGCTAAATGAAAATGGTCCTTTTTAGTGGCTTTTTTCAATTCCCGATAGTCGACACAGATTCTCCACTTACCATTTTTCTTTGGCACTAGCACTAAAGGAGAGATCCATTCACTGTTGGAGATGGGATAGATGAATCCTGCATCAAGCAATTTCTGTAGTTCTTCCTTAACAATATATTTAAGTGTTGGATTCATCCTCCTTTGAGGCTGCCTGATTGGTTTGCAATCTTCCTTGATGTATATATGATGATTACATACTGAAGGGTGCACTCCATTCATCTCCTTATAACCCAAGGCAAAGGCATCTAGATGCTTTCTCAGTAGGCTGCACAGTTCCTTCTCTTGGGAAGTGGATATGGATGGATTGATTTTCAAGGTTCTTTCTGGGCCGAACTCTATATTCTTAACACAGAGAGAAGTAGGATCGGCCACACAGAGATCAGTTGAGGGGTCGTTTTGGGCTTCTCTTACTATATACTCTAACGTGATACAATAGGAGGTGGATTCTGAATCAAATTTTTGATCATATTATCCTCATCTTGCGGTTTTCCCCCCATTGCGATTTCTAATGACAAAGCAGTGTAGAATAAACTTCATCCTCATCTTCCTCCTCCAACCAGAGAGGTAGATCATGTTCTAGCAAGGGTTGGGCAGGAGGATATAGGATTAACTACTTGGACATGTTCCCCTTTTTTATGGTCATGTTCCCAGCTCGACAGCTGATGTAGGCATCAGATGTAGCCAACCAGGGTCTTCCCAGAATGAGAGGATACCCAGTGAGCTTTGCCTTTGGCTGGAGAATTAAGAAATCAGTAGGGTACTCCCTAGAATCAATATATACCATCACATCTTCCACAATCCCTTCAGGGGTCACGGTGGAGCGGTCTGCTAGCTGCAGTACTGTCGTGGTCTTCCTCAAGGATCCTTGGAGGTTAAGTTTGAGCATTGTGTCCTTTGTCATCACATTAATGGCAGCTCCTAGATCAAACAAGGTATGTGGTGATTCGGATTTAAACAAGAACGCAACAAATTATAGAGATAACCATAAACACAGAGATGTAGCGGGAACAATACTTCCTTTCATTAATGTAAAATACTGAAATATGCTTACAAACAACAATGGAAATAAACCAACTAGGGCGATGGTAGCTTATCTCTGAGAAGAGATATGGCTGATACATGCCTCTGAACTGTGTTATAATGAGGCTCAAAGGCCTATTTATTGTTGATAAACAATGGAAAACCCTTAACATCCCAAAACCTAGCCCTAGAAGATGAAACACCAAATTGTGGGCCCCGTTTGGGTAAATTGGTACATCAATTTCCCGGGGTCGTAACTTTGGCACCCGATCTCCGTTTGACGCGTACAATAGCTCATTAGAAAGATCTATCTGAGAAATATAACTTTGGGAAGAGAAACATCAGTCCATGGACCCATGTTACTCCCAGATTTCCCAAAAACGTCGTTTAGGGCCTCAAAATGGCTTTCGGAAGTTCAGGACCCGAAAAACTGCTAAAAATAGTAAATTATGCTACAATTACAGAAACTGAAAAACTGAAAGAGACAGTTGTGGGTGTCCAAATGGGATATGTGGGTGGCCACCAACATCCACTTGGATCATTCCTCCCCCCTTAGGAAGCAATGGTCCCCATCGTGTTGAGTTCCTCCATCTGCTGAACTTGGTCCCTGGTGAGCTGTTCTGCAATCTTGGATGTGTCTAGTAATGGTGGGAAGCATGGTTGAGGGCGGTACACATTGAAAACTTGGTGCAGGCAAAGGAATGGAGGAATGTTGTGCTCCAAAGCGTTATTTCCCACAGCCTTAGTAATGGTGTAAGGACCATGTCGGTGTGGTCGGAGCTTCTAATGGGCTCTTGTAAGGCATTCTTTCTGCAAATGCAACAAGACTTTGTTACCCACCTAAAGGCTGTGTGGTACCCCTGTGAGTGAGGAGAAGTTGTTCCTGTGTTCTGTCATGACCGTATCCCTTTGCTGCTGCTGCTCCATGGAGGAACCCTTCACGGGTGTCATGGATGTGGTGATGATCTTGCCCTTACTTTGGTATAGAACTAGACATAAAATGAATTTCCTAGTCTGGGAGATGAGCTTGCTACCTTTCTTGGCAGTGATCAAAGAGGTGGCGGTAGGTGGGGCTACCTCTAGTATCATGTATAATGAATTATCCAAAGAAATAATGATAGCAGGAGGCCTTGACTCATACAAAACATGTTGCCTCCATAAGTATGGCTGGCCTAATAATACATCACAGACATCCAAAGGTGTAACATCACACAATACCTCATATGTGAAGGGCTTGATGCTGTAGGGAAGGCAATAATGCTGGCGAACTTTGAGATCTCGTCCTTCATGAAGCCACCCGATACTGTACGGCTACGGGTGTGGTGTAGTCAGTAGGCCCAACCGCTTCACAACATCTACTGAAATGAGGTTCTTTTGGCTGTCACTGTCGACAATGAATTACAGCGGCGAACCCTTCACCCACATCTATGAGTGGAAATGACGTTCCCCCTCCTCTAGATCTTCGGGCTCATTCTTCTGGATCTTGGTGGTGGAAACAGTGACACTGGGCTCTGCATCAATGATCTACTTCCCTTTGCCATTCCCCTTCTCGAGTTCTGACTCAGGGTTGGAACTTGCATGTGATTTTGAAGCCTTCATCTCGGCCACCAACAACTGCTTGGTTCGACACTCACTTGTGTTATGAGTGGGACTCTTGTGGAACTCACACCACTTTCCTGTGTCCTTCTTCGACTTCGTGGTGTTGTTCTTTTCTTGTAGCTTCAACGAGTTGTCTTGGGTCACCCTACCTTGGCTTTGTCCTTTGGTCTTCGGATTTGAAGATCCAAAGTCTCGATTCTTATATTTGAACTTTTTCTCGATTTTGACAGTGTATATGTACGCCGTGCTGAGTGAGGAGATGTTTAGGAACTCCATCTCTTCCTGGATGTATCTATGTAGGTAGCCGTGGTATTTGAGTACCAAATGCAGCTTAGAGTCCTTGATACCCAACTGTGTGCGAAGGGTATGAAAATTTTTTGCGAACTCCGGCACATCTTGGTCCCTTCCCTGCCATAGTGTGGTCCATTTGATGTATTTGTCCTCATAGCTTCTGACAGGGTAGTACTGCTCTTTGACGGCATCCTGAATGAATCCCAAGTGGGTGCGTCTAAAAATAGTGAGCCCGTACTTTCATTCTTCTGCTCGTAGTAGGTTTCCCACCAGTCCTTGATGTGGGGGGCTGCTTTGAGAAGAGTGAAAACAATCTTTTCCCGACTCGAAAATTCATGAACAGAAAAATACCCATCTAAAAGATTTAACCATTTATCTATGACATCTGCGTCTATTTGACCCTCGAAGATGGGGATTTCAAAATTAACTTGTACCTTAAACGGTGTGGCATTTCCAAAGTAGCTGTTGGAAGCCGATGCGTTGCCTATGGGTAGCCACTGAAGGATCTGGGCAAAGCTGTCCATCATCACGTTCCTTTGTCGCTCGAGGGTTTCTTCGAGCAAGATTTTGATAGGATCTCCTATCCCCTCGTCTTTCTTGTCATCTACCATGGGAGGCCGTCAGGATTTGTGAGGTTGGTCTTGCAGAGGTTCGACTAGTTCAAGCCCTAACTCCTTATATCCCGACCTCGTTGTGGACATGCAAAGAAAAATAGAGAAAAATCAGACCGCTCTAATACCACTGATCCAGATTTAAACAGGAATGCAACAAATTATAGAAATAACCATAAACACAGAGATGCAGCGGGAATAATACTTCATTTCATTAATGTAAAATACTGAAATATGCTTACAAACAACAATGGAAATAAACTAGCTAGGGCAATGGTAACTTATCTCTGAGAAGAGATGTGGCGGCTACATGCCTCTGAACTATGTTACAATGAGTCTCGAAGGCCTATTTATTGTTGAGAAACAATGGAAAACCCTTAACATCCCAAAACCTAACCCTAGAAGATGAAACGCCAAATTGTGGGCCCCGTTTGGGTAAATTGGTACATCAATTTCCGGGGGTCGTAACTTTGGCACCTGATCTTCGTTTGATGAGTAAAATAGCTCATTAGAAATATCTATCCGAGAACTATAACTTTGGGAACAGAAACATTGGTCCATGGACCACTGTTGCTCCCAAATTTCCCAAAAAACATAATTTAGGGCTCAAAACAGCGCCGTAAGTTTAGGACTCGAAAAATTGCTAAAAATAGTAAATTGTGCTACAATTATGGAAATTGAAAAACTGAAAGAGACAGTCATGGGGGTCCAAATGGGATAGGTGGGTGGCCACCAACATCCACTTGGATCATGTGGGATCATGGTGCCATTGATGTGGACATCAAATACTGGGCTTCTAGGGTCCAGATATTTTGGATAGATTACCTGCCCTAATATCAGGTCAGACAGTTGTCCTATGACATTGATGGTTGGGGCATCTCACTTGTGCCTTCCTGGATGCCTAAAGCACTTCTCTTTGATCAACCTATTGTATATAGGCACATCTTTTATGACTTGGAGAAGTGGTATCTTCACACATAAATGTTTCAATTCTCCCAGGAGTTCAGTTCTTCTGGGGTACACTGGACTGTCACGGATAGTCTCTCTGGAAACGGTGGAATTGCTTTAGCTTCACTTTCCTCTTTACCTTCTTCAAACTCCTTGGGTGGAGGTTGGCTATCTGGGAGAACTTTCCCAGATCGCAAGTTAATTTCTTGAATATCCACAACATAAGTTGGGCATGATGGTTCCCCACTATACACTTGCTGAACCTGTCTGTTGTTCGGGTTCGGAATTGGCTGGGCAGGCATTTGGGGTTGCCTTGGTGGAGCAGAGGTAACAGTTATGGGTGGGCAGGTGGTGGAGGCAAAAATGTAGGAGGAGAGTTATATTGGGGCCTCCACCCCTGATGAGATGCATTCCACTGAGGTTGCGGTTGAGCATAAGGTTGAAATTAATGAGCGGATAGTTGGGCATGATATTGAGATGTGAAGGACCAAGGAGGTGGTGTAGACTAGGAAGGATGAGCAAGGGGACCCCAAGAAGGTATGGAGGGCACTTGGTTGTGGTTGTAGTATGCCTGAGATGTCCCTTGCATCCCTTGCTGGTATGGTCTAGGTCCATGCAACCTCCTTTGGTTTATGTAGTAGATATGTTCAGTGATTCCCTCAGCCCCTTGATATACAAATTTAAGTCCAGGTAAGGAAGGGCACTTATCTGTAGAATGATTTTCTTCACAAACTGAGAAAACCTCTATAGAGTTCAATGGGTATTCATTCCTAGGATGCCTCCTGGTGCATCTAGGGAAAAAATGGCTAAAGCCCTCTTTGCTTCCTCTTGTTTCCTTTTGATATGTAAGGCATCCATTTGCATGGCAAGAGTCTGCAACGTCTCACTCTTGAAGTCTTCCAGCATGTTTCCAATTTCTCCTTTAATGGATGAGTTAGAGGAAGAGGTTTTGGCTATGGGTTGACTCCCCCTCCCTTTCTTTCTGGCTGCTCTAGAATGGTTTCTAAAAATAGTCTTTATGTTGTCATAGGATAGTTGGTAGATGTCTCCCCCAGCCAGTAGATGGAGGGTGTCTAAAAGATCTTCCCGAATTCCCCCGAGCAGGACCAGCTTTAGAGACACAGGGTCAAGTGTACACCCGACCCTTTTGTAACTAACTTGGAACGTCTCTTCATAGTCGTCCAGGGACTCATCACTTCCTATGGTCATTCAGAAAATTTCTTCTTTAGTATATTTTGACCTATAATAGTCTCAATACTTGTTGTTAAAGGCTTGCCGCATTTGAGCCCAAGTTGTGATGCTATTGCCAGGTAATCCCATGAACTAACACAGTGCTGCATCCTTGAGAGTAGAAGGGAACAATTTCAACTTTTGCTCATCTTCTACATAGTCATAGGTTCGACAGATGACAACAAACTCGAACAAAAAGGTGTCAGGATCTTCTGTAGTCAGACCATGGAAATGAGGTAGGGCGGAAGGGCTTATATTCTTCATTTTGGTGTCCCCATTGGTCTCCCGAATGGGAAAGGTACCCTCTATTCTCTCTCCATTCCCCCTAGCATTTCTGTTTTCAGCCATTGGCTCCAAAGGAATGTTTTCTTCTTCTTCTTCCCCTATAGGTTCTTCAAATATGTCTTGTTGTTCACCTAAGGGTTCTTCTTGATCGCAGCCGTCGAAGAAGAGAGAAGGCTGGCTATGTGAAGTAGTGGGGGTGTTGGGAAAAAATTTTCCTGAGTTATCTCTATTCCTACGAGGCATGAAAGGAAATATTTTTTGGTTTTTTTTTTTGTTTCTTTTTCCCCACACTGATAGTACCTGCAGAAACTAAAATTGATTGAACAAAACAAAATGCAACTAGCTGAATAGAAATTTGCAGAATTGAAGAGGAAAGCAAGGAAATGAAGACCTGAAGGAAAAGGAATGACTAGTCTACTTTTGCTGAAATGAAATTTGCAGAATTGAAGAGAAATGACTAGTCTACTTTTGCTGAAATAAACTATTAGCAGAATGTTTCAATAGAAAATAGAAGAAAACAGTAATCACAGATACTCTCACGCTTCCTCAGAAATGGTGCCAAAAAGTGGTGAGCACCAGTATTGTAGCAATAATGCTGCAACTCTTGGGCTGCCTACTTTACTCTTATCAACTCGGTAGTTCGTAACAAACTTGGAAGCGTCGGTGCTGTATGCACAAGTACTAGTTCTTACTGCAAGTTGTCACTTGGTCAGTCGACGCAAGATCACTAGGAGCTCAAGCCAACTTCTATGTATTCTAGAAGAAGCTCTATATGTGATGAAAGGAGAGAAAGATTACTCTATAGATGCTACTCTAATTGCAGAAATGAGAAAGACTGAAATGTAAAGAAACCCTAGTAAACCCTAATTATCCAACTAATTCTACTTTTGCAGAAAGCACTATGAAAACCATGAAAGGAATGCCATTACCTACTCAAAGAAGTAAAAAACATCTAACTAAGCTGTTTCTGGAAGTAAATAAGAAAAAAACATCTTTTTTGATTTTTATGTATTTTTATGTGAATTTGACATGCATGTAATTTTTTGTGTGTGAATGTGGCAGCGAATAGGTGGCATTGGAGGGTGGTTTTGGGACTTGAGAGGATGTAGGATGGTGTGGATGGGTCCTAGGAAGTCTCAGGTGGCCTTCTAGAGGCTTTTCCCACACTCAGCCTTCAAAGGAAAGCCTACAGGAAAGTCTACAGGAGGACACAGGAAATCTACAGGAGGAAAACAGGGAATCTACAGGAGGCCTATAGGAGGAGGCCGAGAGTAGTTTTCAATGTTTTGTGGGTGTGAGAGTGGATGAAGGTTGGGATAAGGTGTTATAGCACCTAAGGTCTACCATGAATCACCAGGAGAGAGGAAGATGATTGGGTTTTCTCAAGGAGAGAGGAAGAAGTTCTATGGAAAATGCAGGAAACTAAGGCAGAATTGAGGTGAGGTTTGGGCAACCTGTAGGGCATGGATCAGATGGAGGATGTGATGGTTGATAAGCTGGCCTACTTCTAGAATATATCTACTACAAAGGAACTAACAGTCAACCAATAAGATCAGGCAAGCAATGAAATGAGTGCATCTAGAAAAACAGAGTTTTGCATCAAAATAGTCTAAACTATGATCTATGAAAGGAAATGCTAAGAAATGATGCAAGAAAGGAAAGCATGAAAGAAGACTATTGAAAATCAGGAAGTGAACATGATAAGGAAGATCTGAAGCAAAGAAAAACTGGGCTATTAACCTATTGAAAAGCTGCAAACACTAGAAGTCCTATGAATGAGGAAAATCTGTGATTTTGGGGCAGCAAGAGAGTCTTTGCCTCAAATCATGGTCCCAAAGGGAGGAAGAGAGGCCAAGGAACTGTTGATAGCCTTTTTAATCTTCTCTTGATCACTGTTCAACCTGCTACAAAAAGCACAAATGGAAGCAAACTACTAAATCAACAAAAGCAACCTATTCTTAACCATAAAAGAAATACCTCTACCAGAAACCTAATCTACAAACTGAAATAAAACATACAAATACAATTAAAGAGGAGCTTGGCTGTTTGGATTGGGCCCTAACTCAAGATCTTCAGCCCTCTGAGGTAACTCAGTGCTAGCCCAAAAAGGATTCCATCTTTATTTTCAAAACAATAGCAAGATTACATGAAACTGTCACAAAATAATAAGCTCGAAGTTGGAGCAAAGTTTACATAAGAAAATATCCAACAAAAATCTGACCCTAGTGAGGCCCTAGGCCCCTCTACTTATACAAATGAAGCTACCAACATCTTCCTTAAAATCAAGGAGGCTTGGATCCCAAAACTCGAGATAATCATTAGTCATCCTCCACTTGCTTGGCTGCCTTCTAGTGCATGATTCGGGTGCTTGTACTCCGAGCTAAATGAAGGGGAATTCAAAGTGAGGAGTAATAAATGAAGGGGATTCCCTCCTATAAGTCCTCTCCTTTGTCCACTTCAAATTATTGCTGCCATTTTTCCATTGGATCCTTGAATTTGACCTCGAAACTCATCAATAATATGCATTAAATACATGTTAGACCACATGGCACAATAACTAACTCAATTCACTCTATAAGCATAAATATAATCAGAAAATCATACAATAAGCTAAGAGAATGGTTGATTTGACTAGGTTAGGAGGTAAAATGAGCCCATATAATTACCCATTTATGAGGCTCATCAGAATGTTATGCAAGGCGGAAAAGAACTATTCCACTACGGAGCACGAAGGGTTAGCCATGGTATACACGCTCCTAAAGTTTAGACACTACTTGTTGTGTGGCCATTTTAAGATGTATACAGATCACTCCGCACTGAAATACTTGGTCAATAAGCCTATGTTGGGGGGGGGAGAATCTGCAGGTGGCTGTTATTGTTCCAGGAGTATGATTTTGAAGTTATTATGAAGCCTGGACAACTGAATGCAGGACCACACCATCTGTCGCTCAACGAAATAAGGGAAGAGCCCACTAATTTGGAAGAAGGATTGCCTGAAGTGCATCTATTTGCAGTGCATGTTGCAGATGGTCATTTTTAGGATATAATACACCTCCTAACGACAAGAACTGCCGTAGAAGGATACATTTTCCAATAGAAGAAGGAATTAGTGGTGCGTGTGACAAATTTCTCTGTCATTGTTTGGCATCTGTACAAAATGGGGTCTGATGAGATATTTTGACAATAAATACCTAAGTTTGAAAGAAGTAGCATCCTTCCAGGCATTCATGGGGGTTCCGCGGGAGGACATTATGCAGGGAGAGCGACTGTGCAAAATATTCTACGAGCAGGGTTGTGGTGGCCAACCCTCCATAAGGACTCGAAAGAATATTGCAAAGTGTATGATGTGTGTCAAAGGATGTCATGCCATCGTGGAGGGATGAGATGCCTCTAAATCCACATATGACATTACAATCCTTTGAGAAATCGACGATAGATTTTGTGGGACCCATTCAGCCCCAAGGGAAGACGGGAGCGAGGTACATTATCACCGTGATGGAGTATTTGACTCGTTGTGCGGAGGCACAACCTATGAAGGATTACATAGGCGCGACTGCTACAAAGTTCCTCTTTGAGTATGTATTGACGCACTTTGGCTTTCCAAAGATCTTGATGAGTGATTGTGGTGCACACTTTATGAGTGAAATGATCAGCGCGTTGACAGAGGAATTTCAGATATATCACCAGAAGAGCACGCCTTATCATCCACAGGCTAATGGGATAGTGGAAGCATTCAATAAAGTGTTGGAGAATGCATTGACCAAGGTTTTCAATGCTCAACGAAGTGATTGGGACCTACGCATACCTACAGTACTATGGGCTCATCAAACGACACACAAGAAGTTGATTGGACAAACCCTCTTTAAGCTTGTTTATGGTGTTGAAGCGGTAATGCCTATGGAGTATATTGTGCCTACTCTACGCATAGCAGCACTCACGGGTATGATGGATCGTAGAGCCTTGGAGGAAAGGCTCGCATAGTTGGATGAGCTTGAGGAAGAAAGATTTCTAGCTGGATTGCACCAACAGGTCCAAAAGTAGTGTGAGAAATCCTGGCATGATCGACACAAGAATTTGTGCACCTTTAAGGTAAATGACCTTGTTATGAAACCAGCTCAAGAAAAGATAGAAAAGATAGTTCAATGCCTTAGAATTCAGCCTCTTCGAGGGGGAAACCTCCTTCACATTACATAAATGAACAATTCTTGGATGATTCAAATGACAAAACGTCCTTTCTATATATAGGAGTCTAAGGAGTCACAATATAATCCAACCGACCTAACAATAATAATATAAAGCCACAAAATTAACAATAGAGGGATTCTATGGGGCACAGTAATAAAAATATGGGGACAATGGGGGCACAAAAATATTAATAAGGGGTATAACTACAATAGTAATGGGTTATCACTAGTATTATAGGGACCCAACATGCCCCTCTCCTTCAAAAAAGTGTTGTCCTTAACGCTTGAGTAGTTCTGGATACTTCTGCATAAATTTCTCATCCTCCCATGTGGAATCTTCAGCGGATAAGTTCTTCCACTTGATAAGATACTCTGAAATTGAACGATTTCGTAGCTGTCGAGTTCTTGTTTCTGTGACTGCTTCCGGTTCCAATATAATTTTTCCTTCCTCGTCAAGTTCTGGCAATATTGTTTGAACTGGGAGCTTGTCGCCTATAACCTTCTTTAAACATGAAACATGGAACACTGGGTGCAATCAAGAAGCTACAGGAAGCTCCAATTTGTATGCCATAGTACCAATCTTTTGCAACACCTTGTACGGACTATAATACTTTGGTGATAATTTATTATCCTTCTTAGCTTGCTTGAGGAACATTTTCTTATATGGTTGTAGCCGTAGGAATACCCAATCACCTACATCAAAACTTCTTTCACTGTGATGTTGATTTGCCTGTTGTTTCATTCTATTCTGTGCCAACACGAGGTTATCCTTTAAGAGTTGGAGGACTTGTTGTTGATGTTCGATGTGATGTTCCACTACCTGAACCTTAGAATTTTCTCTTAAATATGATGTGATGGATGGTGGTTGATACCCATAAAGTTCCATAAATGGGGTCATTTTTGTTGTTGTATGGAAGGAAGTGTTATACCACCATTCAGCCAGAGGCAACCATTTGACCCATTGTGTCTGTTTATCAGATACAAAGCAACGAAGATATCCTTCCAAACATTTGTTTACTATCTCAGTTTTCCCATCAGATTGAGGATGATAAGATGAGCTATGAGCTAACTGAGTACCAAGACAAGAAAATAATTCTGTCCAAAAATTTCCAGTGAAAATGGGATCTCTGTCACTTACAATAATCTATGGGTTTCCATGTAGCTTTTGAATTGCTTCCATAAATGCAGTAGAAACTGTACTGGCTTTAAATGGATGTGATAATGCACAAAAGTGTGCATACTTGGTAAGTCTGTCAACTACCACCGTGATGACACTCTTTTCCTCAGACTTGGGTAAACTTGTGATAAAATCCATTGAAACCTCCTCCCAACGTTGGCTTGGAATGGATAAAGGTTGTAGTAGACCCGGTGTCTTAATTGTTTCAACTTTATTTTGTTGGTGTCATGCATAAAGAGTCAATTTTGCGGATAAAACCGACCTCCCTAGAAGCTAAGGCTTTCTAGTGACAAACAAAACAATCAAGCACTATCTTTCCCTAAATATGCATTTAAAATAAAAGCAACCAAGTGTTCAAGTCTTACCTTTAGTCCAACGCTGTTTGTAGCAGCCAAGCCTCTCCGATCCAGATGAGCTCCTTCTCCTTGAAGCCTGCATTCACTAACAAGCAAACGATTACATAGCACCTGAATAACTCATATAATAAAACATATTCATCATAAAGACCAAGGAGTTTATGAAACAAATTATATATAACAACTTGTTGAGAAAAATGAACTTAATTGTATTAATTGGAAACAAAAGAAACCTTACAACCAGTGCCTTGGTGTTGTGCAGGTCCCTCCCAGGGTCCAGCAAGAGCTCTCCTTTACTTTGATCAGCTCACCCACTTCCAAATGAAGCTAAGAAAGGATTGGAATCTCTCCTCTCAAGCTCTATAAGGGAGTCCTAATTTCAGCAACATCTACCCTTAGGAATGTTCAGCTTTCAACCTCCCCTCCCTCTGGCCCAATGCTTGTATTTATAATGCTTTGGAGGAAGTTAATCAGGTCCACCATGAATGGGATAAGCCCCTCTTTCAATGGGATAGCTCCCCTCTTGATGGGATAAGTTCCTCTTTCATTGGGATGCATGAACCATCTGGAGGCGCTCAATCCACGTCAAACCATCTTCTAGAATGCTCTAGATTCGACCACAAGTAACTTTTTTGAAGTAAAACTTGCGCCTTTTGACCTTTACATGAATACGCACCCACCCCTTTACAGACAGAGCGTACAAGTACGCAGGTATTATGAATTTGAGGTGCGTACACGCAGGTAAGGGTAAGAGAAACTGTGTAACCAGAGTTATATTGACTTTTTAAAGGCTTTCTCTCTTTCTTGGAGTTTGACATGAGGAGCAGAGGTATAAGACTTGCCCAGAGGACAGTATGACAATTGATGGAGCCATACTGACTGCAAATAGTCATGGTGACAAATTTTAGTGTAACAGATTGCCCCCTAAAGTGCGAAGCTTGTAGTAGATTAGGGTTTCATATCATCTAGGAAGGGTGAAGCACTTTATCATTTCAAGGATTATCTTGTGGAGAGCCCAGTTGGAACCTGCAAATATTCAACACAAAATACATATATGAGATTATATCATCGCTGAGGTAGGCATTCCCATACTCAGATCAAAAACTTTAACTAACAAACTAACTACTGCTCTGATATAGGAATGACTTCGCAGTACATCATAATCATAGACTCATGTAGACACAGTATGGACGCAGCCATCTGTTTATAATTAGTCTACTATATAATGAATACAAAACTCCTCGTAGCCTGGATGGCAGAAACTAGATCCAGGGTCTTCATTTCTACTTCCCGAAATAGTACGATTCTATCCATGCGAATAAATGATTTGATGTCGAACATGGTAGAAACCACTTGATTACCAGTCAATGATGTAAACTGTTAACAAGTGTGAGAGAGACCACCAGTGATGTCAATGGTTCTCAAAGTACCCAGTACAATCCATGAGATGCGAATGAATGTGTTGATGTCGAACATGTCACGGAATCCTTTGATCGAAAGTCAATGATGTAAACTGTCGTCAAAGGCGAGAAACCTGCCATTGAGGCATGCAGATCTCAAGGTACTGACGATTTCTAGATCATCTTTCTAGATAATGTGCTGATGTCGATAGAAAGTGACCCGTCGTACGCAAGCCCACAACACGAAATCATAAATCAAGTTGAAGAAATGTAGCTGTAAGGACTGACTCAGGGATGGTCAAGATGGATGACAGGTATTTTGCAGATGAATGGTTTATTTGCAGTGACCTCTTGAACGCATAACGACACAATAGATGGCTTGGTGACAATTGACCCAAAGTTAATACCCAGAAACCGGCTGAAGATTTTCAATGTGGTTTGATCAACTGTTAGGCAAAGGATTTCCCAACCCAGGTGAATGAAAAGTGTCGTGTTCAAGAGTGGTGATAAGGTTTTTCCCGAGACAAAGGATAACAAATAGGCTCATTTTTCTCTCTTTTCCCCCACCATTTCTGGCAAATACCTCTTTATTTTTTACAAGCTTGAGGAGGATAACATTTTCTTGATTATAAGCTCATCCTTCGGATGAGTCTAACTTAGTTTAGATTCGAAACCTAAGAAGGAGTGGTCCGTTCCTGTTTGTAATCGAACAGGTCCTTTACTGTGAAATTTTAACGAGTCCAATATAGGAGAAACTCGGCGTTTTTCAATTTTAGAGAGTCTGAAAAAACTTAAGAAGACTCCAGGGTTGACCTTTTTCGTAAATTTGTGTCTCCCAAGCCCGAAAAAGTATTAAAATAATACTTGAGAGAACCGCTTGATCTTTACGATCAAGAGTACTTTCATGATTAGTGTCTCTGACCTGAAAAGTAAAAAGCGATCAAGGACATGTCGTTTTATTTCCAATATCGAATTTGAAACGACAAAAATCCGGCAATCTTTTCATGTTTTTACGATCAGAAAAGGGCTGTAAGAGGACCATATTTTAATTCCGTTTTAACGATGTTTTAGGAGTCAAAAAAGGGCTTAAAGATGACTTTGATGTTTTTGTTTGTAAAAAATTACAATTTTCCCTGAAAATCCTTTATCCTGCACAAAAACCAACACATTACTCATACCTGTTGAAGATAGATAAAAATACTTTGAAAAATACCTTTTCATGGTGAAAAATAAACAAATTTACCATTTATTTACCCAAAAAACCTATAAAAGGGCTTTTACCAATTCATTTTTACCATTTGACTATTGAGGAGAGAAAAAGGGCTTTTGGCAAGAAACTTCCCGTGGACACTGCGGAAAATCCGACCGTCGAAACCGAACGCCGTCTCTTCCAGGTAATTTTCAACATCGTCCTCTTTAATTTCATTCGTTTAGAATTCTTTTTAAGGCCCCAGATTTCATTTTTTGGAGGCTTTGGGGTTTCAAAGACCGCCTCTCGGCGTACGCAGGCACCAAACTAGGGACCTGCGTACCCCGACATTTTCTCAGTTGGAATAATGTTGGGGGTACGCACCTTGCCTTCAGGAACCTTGCGTACCCACGCTCTGTTCCTAAAGGCGGGGTGCGTACTCCGCGCAACAAGTTTTTAAACCCTAAATTCTCCAAAATGGACCAATTTTTTTTGATTTTATGGAATCTAATGGATGTTTTTTGGCTTGTAGATTGTTCACCATGCTTGATTGGTGCGAGAGAGAGCACGAAGATGTTGATTTGGCCGCCATTAATCATCAACCATCAATTGATTCTTTGAAGACATGCAGCATTTATAAATACTGGGCCATACCTGGCATGAGGGCCCAAGTGAGATTTCTAGAGTGGCTGGTAGAAAGATGGAACGTTCAGGACCAGTGTTTTTATATTGGAGGGCACCAGCTCGAGATGGAGCCCGCAGATATCTACTTTCTCACTGGTTTGCCCAAGAGAGGCGAACACTTGACTCTGTTCGGGACTAGGCCGGGTGGCCAGTCCATCGCTAGTCTTCGACTAGAGTGGTGTAACACTCAGACTCAGGAGAAGGGGATAGAGATCAAAACTATATCCCATCCTGAACTTATGGTGATTGCCTTTACAATTACCAGTCTTTGCGGGGCTACCGCTTTACACATTGCCACTGGATCCCAGATGCGGATGGCGATTGATTGTTATCGAGGTACCATTTTCAACTGGTGTGATGCTGTGTTGGCCAATGTAAAATGCCAACTGACTAGAGCCAAAAACGGACAGCTAAAGACCTTTGGTTATGGGCCTTTAGTTGTGAGTTTTGGCTTAGAGAGGGTTCTGATGCTGATCCCACAGCAGCTCACTGTTGAGGATGGGCTTCCCCGAGAGCCCAAATTGATGCGATGGGTTGCGATTATGGCCCATCATCCTGATGAGGGGACGGAGGTTGTCCGATTTACTCCGGAGTACTTTCACTGGTTAGAAGACCAGGTCTTTTCTATACAGGATTTTCCTTATGCCGGAGTTGATTTTCGTGGAGATCCGGACATGGTTCTTCCACCGGGAGAATAATGGGATGATACAGGTAACTTCATTTTCCACAAGTTTTTTAAACTATCTATTCTTTTTGTTTGTTTTTATATCGTCTCAAAATTGATAGTAATAATTTTCAAAATGCAGATGTAGGCCCACGTCGTCCAGCCAATCTCCGGCCTTTTGAGAGGAGACTACCAGTTGCAGCGGCACCGGCCCCACAGGACGAGGCCACAGAGACTTTAGCTGAGTTGGAACATGACCTAGAGCGTCTTACAGCAGATATACCGGAGACTACCATAGATGATATTCCTATCAGGCTTCAACGCTATGTAGTCGGGGTCCCAGGACCATTTAGGAGGTTCTTGTGTAGGGTGGCCCGTGAAGTGGTGTCATATAGAGATCATCATCAGTGATTGGATGGTCGTTTTGTAGACACATGTGACATGTTGGTTTTTTGTACTTATCATTTTTTCCGATCATAAGGTGTTTTTCAACCTATGATCAAAGACGATGTATTTTTTGACACACTCCTATCTATATATATCATTATTACCGGCTTATCTTGTTAAACATGTGTGATGAAATGTTTTTAAATTTACATGTATGATTATTGCAAATGTCTATTTAACATTCGAGAAGCAATTGCATCTGCTAATGTATTTAAAGACCTTGGAATATGCTGATATTCAATGTAATCAAACTCACGTTCCAAGAGACGCACTCTCAAAAATAACCTTAATAGCACTGGATTTCTAATGGCATATACTCTATTAAGCTGTAATACAACGAGTTCAGAATCTAACCTCACTATCAAACTCCGAATCCCAAATGAAATAGATTCAGACAATAACTCAATCACTGCACTGTACTCGGCAATGTTGTTTGTTGTTTGACCGAGGCTCACCCCATGCATAGAAGCTAACTCGTCAGAGGGCAAATAGATAACCCAAGCTGCAGAAGAGACATTCCGTGTACTACGACAAGCACCATCAGCAAATCCAATGTATGTTTGGAGAGGCATCGACATCTGCAATATCAAGAGTAAAACCAAGATAAGCCAGAATAATGACGAAAACACACTCTCTAAGCTAAGCACACTGTCTAAACTAAAAAACACACCAGCTAGAAAGAAAACTAACCTAACTAAAAATTATCCATATCCATCATTTAAGCATAATACCTCTTCAAGTAAAGACCATTTCTAGGTTTACCTAAAGAGTCCCCGTCAAAGTCTACCAACTCATAGGCCCCTTTTGCTAGCTTTCGCTTGACAATATAGGGCCCATGCCACATAGGAACGACTTTTCCAGCACCTAATTTATCATTAGCTTGATCATATAATAGCACTAGGTCTCCTTCCGAAAAATTTCGAGGGGTCACATTTTGATCCTACTGAGCTTTCATACGTTTTGCGTGAGTCTCGATCGCCAATGCAGCATCATGTCGATTCTCATCTAATTGAGCTAAGTATAATAAACGCTTTTCCTCTTCAGAAGTAGCTGGAAGTAACTCGATGGCCATTTGCAGTGACGGGATTTTGCATTCAATGGGTAGCACAGCTTCCAAACCATAAACTAGTTGGAAAGGAGTGAACCCTGTTGATGTTTTCACTGAGGTTCGGTACGCCCAAAGCGCGGAAAATAACATGTTGTGCCAATTCAACCGATGAATACCAATGATTCGTCAGATCATGATAACTAAAACTTTGTTGATGGACTCAACCAGACCATTCGCTTGTGGATAATAAGGAGTTGAGCTATCGTGATGCAAACCAAGCTGGCCTGTAAGTTCTGTCATCATGACGTTTCGAAAATGGCGCCCATGGTCAGTGATTATTGCTTGCGGGACACCAAACCTAGCAATTATATGATTGAACACGAAAAATTGCAGCTGTCTTGCCGTCTGCCTCAAATGTAGGCATCGCCTCGGCCCATTTAGTAAAATAATCTATCGCAAGGATGATATACGCATGCCCCCCGGCCGAGTGAGGGTTACATGTAATAAAATCGATACCCCATTTGGCAAAAGGACCAACGGCAATTATAGGGTGGAGAGGAGCAGGTGGAGCGCGCATCTTTCGATCAAACACTTGACAGTTGTGGCATTTTCGGACCGCAGTAATACAATCTTTAAACAAGGACGGCCAGAAGTAGCCAGCGCGCAATATCTTTTGGGCTGTGGCATACCCAGACATATGACCGCCACACGCTCCAGAGTTACATTCATTCAAAACCCTTTCAGCTTCTTCGTGAGTTAAGCAACGTCGAAAAACCAAGTCCGCCCCACGACGATAAAGTGTATCTCCAATAATTTTGTACTGTTGGGACTGGAATCGAATTTTCTGGCGTTCCGACTTTGAAACTTCGGGCCGAAAGGATTGGGTCTGGAGATAGACGATGATATCCCCATACCACGGATCTAAAGTGCTGATTAGAAACAAAGATTCGTCCGCAATGGGCTCCTCTGCCACAGTTTCCATATCAGCACCCGGGAAGTCACACATTAACTCTGCAAAAACTAAAGATTTCTTAGACTTAGATTTCTCAAACTCCAATTCGAACTCCTGCAGGATAACAATCCATTTAGAGTACTTGCCCCCTAGCAATTCTTTAGTCAAAATGTAGATCATAGGGTTGCAATCCGAAATGACTGTAGTTTTACGGAGTAAAATGTAGTGATGAAAACGTTGGACAGCTTGAACGGCTGCCAAGGCCAATTTCTCCACATGTGAATATTTTAGCTCAGTTGGGTTTAACGTCGACTAAGGTAATATATCACATGTTCCGTTCCGAATTCATCTTCCTGAACTAAGACCATTCCAATGGTGGAATGGGAGGCGGCGAGATACAAAAAGTAATCCTGGTTGTAGTTGGGAGGATGCAGCAACAGTGCATGGGTCAACGCGTGCTTGAGTGCATCAAAAGATTTCTGAGCTATCTAATCCCAAGTGAATTGAGCGTTCTATTTTAACAACCGTGTAAAACCCTTTGTAACCTCGGCGTAGTTAGGAATGAATCGTCGTAAAAAGTTTGCTTTCCCCTGCAAACTTTGGAGTTGGCGAAGACTCGAAAGAGGAGGCAATTTGATGATAGCTTCGACTTTCGAGGGATCAACGTGAATGCCGGCTTTTGAAACTACAAATCCCAGTAATCGACCCATTTCTATACAGAAGACACATTTGTGTGGGTTCAACCGAATTCGATAATGCCTACACCTCATAAAAATTGCTCGTAAATGGACAAGGTGAGCAGCTCGATTGAATGAGCAGGCAAGTCATCGAGATAGGGTTGCACAATGTGCTTGATGTCATGAAACGCATAAGACATCGCCCTCTGAAAAGTTGCTCCAGCATTCTTGAGCCCAAAAGGTAATTTGCAATAAGAAAATGTCCCCCATGGACAAATGAAAGCCGTTTTTGGTTGATCGGCAGGTAGAATATTGATTTGATTGTAACCGGAAAAACCGTCCATAAAGGAAAATATTTCACTGCCGGCACAATCATCAATTATTTGATCGATATAGGGTGTTGGGTAGTTGTCCTTTGGACAAGCTCGATTAATGTCCCTATAATCGATGCATATTCTTATTGTTCCCTGTTTTTTGTTAACCGGAACAATATTCGATACCCAATCCGTTAACGGGATCAGATAAATGAAACCTGCTTTCAACAGTTTCTCAACTTCTGCTTTAATTGCAGCCGCTTTTCGTGGGTGAATCTGACGCAAACATTGCCGGACGAGTTTAGCATCCGGGTAAGTCTTGATCTCATGGACAACAATCGCGGGATCAATTCCTAGCATTTCCTCATAGGACCAGGCAAACACATCGCGGAATTCTTGAAATAGGGCCTTGTATGTCTGAATTTCGTCATCTGTACATGAGGCACCTATATGAATGTTCTCAACAATTCCAGGCTTGACTGAAATGTCAATGGGAATAGTTCGAGAAATATTTCCCAAATTCAGCTCTGAATCAGGATGTTTCATTGGATTCTGAGCTTCCTTGACATATTCAGCTGTAAAAATTGATGAGAAATCATTTTCAAAACGATCATCCTCAGGTAAAAACGAAGATCTGTGATGGAGATCTTCCCATGGTAAATCGTCTACACATAGGACTTCACGAAGTTGCTCGTCAGATGAAACAACTTCGGGAAACACTATTAACTCTGAGGTTGATGTGAAAAGTGATTCCTCACAGACCACATTCATTAAGTCTTTTTTGGTTGAACGCGGGTCGGTAAAAGATTGCATGGCTTCATAGGCAATTTCATATGGACTCAAAGGCATAGCATCACCAAATGAGTCTACCTCAGATTCAGAAGGAACGATCCAAGGATCTTCATAGACAATGGTATCTGATGTAATCATATGAATGGATGCAAACGAAGACAATGTGTTGATTGGAGGAAAAGGAAAAGTTCCCAGTAGACTGACATCTTTAACTAATCCTACCCCAACATCCTTATATGGGATAGTCGTTTTACCGACATGCTGAATACTCTCTGAAGAGGCTGGGTCGGATGAAAAGTAAGCCAGCTGGTCTAATGTTACGAACTTTCCATTATGTGGAAACTTTATTACTCGAAAGACCGATGAAATGACCGCTGTCATAGCGTAAGATCAACTTCGACCCAAGAGAAGGTTGTAGTCTAGAGGGGCATCAACCACCTCCACATCTAGACTAACAGTTTTTCCTTCAACCCCTATAGGAAAATCCTGTAGAATGCCAAAAGGATGAAACCCACGGCCATCAAAGGCCCTAAGAATTGTCAGGGATTGATTTAGTGAAGGAGAACCAAGTGATCTCCAACACTGTATCGACATAATACACGTGGAAGCTCCCTCATCAATTATAGTCCGATGAATAGGCCTATTTTTGACTATCACTGGGATCTGGAAAGCCATTTGATGAGGCAAACGCGGTGTACTATTTTCTAGATCAAAGATTATTAGGTTCGGGTCCTGAACATCAACAGCTCCTATAGCTGACAAAAGTAATTTACGCTGTGCTGGGCATGATTGCAGCACTTCCAAAGCCGACATTGCTGAGGGTGAAACAGCTAAGTCCTCAACAATGTTATAATTCTGGGCCGCTCTCACATGTGGATTGAAAGCAGACTTTCGAAGTATACCCTTGGCGGGTGGTTTGATTACTAAGTCCGAGTTAGGCCTCTCAATCTGTAGTGGATCGGAACCGGGAGCTAAGGTTGATGGATTAGAATGAGAAGATTCTGCTTCTTTGCCATCAACAGGACTTTTACTACCATAATCTTGTGATCGAGTCGCAATCCTTACATGGGACATCATCAATATGGGTTCTTCATTGGCATTCGAGGAAGAACCTATCATCTTGCTATCCTGCTTTGGAAATGGATCCTTCAAAACAGTAGGAGTTTGGAAACCTTTGACGATTTTCGCAACCTCTGCTCGATGAGGGCAGTCTCTTGTAAAGTGTTCCTCTTCACAAATAAGACAAGGATAACGAGGTTTGCGCTTTTCGTCATTGGATTCCGCCTTTTCGGTTTTCTCCTTTGGAGTTTTGTCTGCTTTATTCTTCTTCTTCCATTTCTTCTTCCCACCGGATTTTGATTTAGCTGTAGATGACTCTACAACATGAACGTCGGCAGAAACCTCTGCAGAAGAATCTCCTGTCGGGGAATCAGGCAAGGTTATGATAGGAGAAGAATTCTTGGAAGACTTCTTCTTACTTTTAGTGTTCACCGTACCAATCATGCCATCAGCAGCATGAGATCCCGAAGGAGCAGCAGCGATTTGATTTGACTTAGGAAGATCTGGGATCTTTTCGTGTAACGTACCTGACTGAGTATAAACTAAGTCAAGGTACTGCGCTTGAGCAATCACTTGCTCCTCAGTAACTACTCCGGCCTTAGCTACGTCTTCAGTAATCTTCGGTAACAATGATTTAACAAACCATTCAGCTAAGATCTGGTCCAAGATAAAAACTTTCACTAACCACCTTCGATGTCTCCATTCATGAATATGATCGGAAATATAAGTGGACGTCGATTGCTTTAACGAAGTTAGTAACTCCGTGCCATTATCATATCTGACCGACAACTGAAAATGAGTTAAAAATGAGGTAGCTAACTGGCTAAAATTATAAAAAGAGGCCCGTGGTAACTCAATGTACCACTTGGCCGTAAGACCAATGAGAGTGCACTGGAAAAGATGTAAGCGGATCGAATCATCCGAGATGGAGTTAGAGGCACACCAGAGGTGGTAAGTCATCACATGATTCGACGGGTCCTCTCCAGACTTACCTTCGAACTTGGGAATGTCACTGGGCAACTTATTTGGCAATGGCGGCCAAAACGGAAGATAATTAATTGGATCGTTCGTTAGGCGCGACAAGTCTAGTAAATCCAAAGTTGCGATAAATGGTAACTGCCGATTAGGATCCCTAAAACTCCAGGTCACGAGACCAGCCACAGGAGGAGGATATCCAGGATAACTTGGAATAGGAATTTTTTTCGGGATATTGTATCCTCCTGGAAAACCAGGATTAACCGGACCGTACTGGGGTTGTTGTGGTTGTTGATAAGTGTACCCAGGATATGGTTGATACTGGTAAACTGGCTGCTGGACAGCAGGACCGAATTGGTACTATCCCTGGTACGATTGATAAGTGAATTGTGGTTGACTTGTGACAACCCTACTTAAACCAGGTTGTCCTACAGGCATCTGAACCGTAGTTTGAATCGTGGATCCAGACGATGGTAAAGATGTCTGACGAGTAGATACAGGAACAGTAGAAACCGGAGCTGTCGATACTCCAGAAGTAAATGGGGTAGATTGAACAGATGTTGCGGTAGTTGCAGCAGTCGTTTGAGATGGAGTGCGAGGCGAAACAGGCCCATACTGAGAAATTACCGAAGGTACAAAAGTTTGAATATTAGACTGGACTGGTTGCTGGGGTGAACCAGAAACTAAGGGTTGTCCAGTTTGAGATGACAACTGTACATTTGGCTGCAACACCTATTGAATTTGCGATGGATCCCACACTATGTTCATTCCGGGGTACTGACCCATAACAGGTTGAGAATATTGAGATCCATAACCAGGTTGAGGGTAGGATTGATAATTGAAAGGTACATTTCCCGTACCTTGAACATAAGATTGACCTTGGGGTGGTTGGAAACCTTGGTTCGAGTACTGACCTTGGGGTAGATACCCTTGAGGCATGTACTGATACTGGGGTTGACCTTGAGGTATAAATTGATACTGAGGTTGACCTTGGGGTACATATTGAGGCTGGGGTTGACCTTGAGGAATGTACTGCACCATGGGTACATACTGTCCTTGAGGTTGCCCCCCAGACACAATTTGTGTACCTTGAGGTTGCCCCCCAGGCGTTAATTGAGGCTGCCCCCCAGGCGGTAACTGGCCACCTTGAGGTTGAGAATTGGGAATAGAACCTGACATCATAAGAATGTTTTCTACGCTCAACGGTTTATTACCATTGTTTCCAGTTAATAACCCATGTTCAATGGGTTGAGGAGATGCTCCCGCAAAAGTACCAGAAAGTGACTGATACCCAGAGGGAACAGAAGGACCGCCGTACAAAAAGGATTCAGGCGATTGAGTAAACATGGACGACTGACCAGACATATTTAAGGGAGTATAAAGACCTCTAGGTGGATAAGGAGGACGAGGTGGAGAAAAACTTAACCCTGAGTTGTCCAAATAATTAGTTAAAGAAAGATACCAAGTAGTACTTCTAGGTGGACTGTAAAAAATGGATTCACGCTCCCTTAGATCAATAACCGGTTGATTTTCAGGGATAGGGATGCCTATTTCTTCTTCTGGAGCAAGTTCTTCAATAGCTATCAAACCAGAGGGAAGATTTTCGGTGATGACTCTTTCTACCCTAGGTGAATTAGGAGTACTAGAAGTTGGAGAGACTAACCCCGATGTTGGAGTAACAGGTTCAGATATCTCAGGTTCTTCGCTTATATCACTATTAGATAAAAAACTACCAGCAAGTTCGGAAACCGAAATAGCTTCAGGATTATAACCTGTTTCTAGAGTTTGGTAATCAGGATGAACAACCAACGAAGACTCTCCTTCTTCAGGTGACCCTACTTTACTGCCACTAGGAGTTACGAGGACTTTCAAACCTTTATAATGACCCGGGACGTCTTCAGGAGGTTGGCCCTGAAGTCTACGAGACTTCCTCAACAAATCGGCCACGGTTACAACCTCAGGAGACTGGCCCCGAAGTCTACGGGACTGTCTCGGTAATTCAGCCACAATTAAAACTTTTAACTACTGCACACGCAAACAAAGTAAAATCTCAAAGCAAACCACCTAAAGTCTCTAAAGAACCAAACAAATTCGAATCACACGCCTAAAGAATCTAGGGTGTCAAACCACACACAAACAATAACCTTCCGGACCGAAAACACTAGTTGGTGATGAAATCCAACATCGCAGAATTCAGTACAGAAGTGGCTGGTGGAACAGCTACCCCAGAAACCTGCTTAATGAATAGACTGGACCAAGTTCCTCCACTTTAACCGTCTCGAGTGAAGTGAACCCCCCAGAAAATCCAAGTGAGTCTAGCCGACGTCTGCTCCAGGTACAGTGGGATCTTCCCTCCACCGTCACCTTAGGAAGAATCCTAAAGATAATAGTCACTAAGGTCACCAACATCAACAAATATACCTCGGGGAACAGTCTACGATCCGATAGCACGCAAGGGCAGAGTAACAAGCTCAATCCCCTTACCGGCTCCTTGACAATAATCCAAGGTTTACCGACAAGTGACCCCAGGCTCCTCGACAATGATTAACCCGAGGTTTACCGTTTGTAGTACGTGCATATCTGGCGTCGTTCCCAATGAAGGAGGATTGATTCCCTCACTGGTTCGGACACGATCTCGTGCTTCTCCTTTAAGAGGAGCTTTCCCAGAGCATAAATCTAACAGTTGGATTTATCCTACCGCAAGATAAGCTACTTGTTTGTTTTTACTGTCTTGGAGAGTTAATTACTCTCCTACTCCAAGACACTAGCCTGATCTATGTTGGTGTATCAGAGCCCTAGTAAATAAAAGTTACTAAGTTAATTTTACTTTAAGCGTTAATTTTTATGGCTTTTCTTTAGGACAATAGGTAGCGGAGATGAAACTGATGATGTGTAGACTCTACTCAAATCCACTAAAAGATGCACCTAGGATGAAACAAAACAATCTTTCCTTTTCAATGAATTCCCTAGCTAAGAGAGTTGGAGAATGCAAAATTTATAAAGACAACTTTCTTGGCAATGAAAATCAAAGAAACAATCTCTTTATCTTTTCCAAAGCACACAACACATGACCACTAATTATTTCACGAAGACTTCCTTTCTCTTTTCAAAGCCTTCAAACGCTACTAAAACAAACTTTTTTCAAAAAGAGATTTTGTATTTTTCCTATTTTAACAAAGCATGTAAAACTACTTAACAAAAATCAATTTTAAGATCTATGAAAATCTAAGAAAAATTTACCTAAAAGCAAATCTAACAGAAATTTTCCTAAAAGCAAATCTAATGAGGTAAAAGCCTACAAAATATAATTCTAGGTTGTTTTACTCAGTTACAATTCAACCAAGGACTAATTCATGCAGAATCATAAATCAGTCAAAAACAAAAACAAAAAGCTCTTGTTCTTTTTCTTAAGAATGAAATTCACAGCTTTAACAAACAAGCCTTCTCGAAATTCCGCAAAGAGACAACACAACGGTAGGTTTCTCACAAAGGTGGATTTTACGAAAGGTCTGACTCCTAAGAAGACTGAAAAGACCAGGGATATCCAAGGTTTTTACAAATTCTAAAGCCAAAGTCACTACAAGACCAATACAAAAATCAAACCTAGGGCTAGAATTTCTATGAACTTCACTAAAACCCTTGATGCTAATGAAACAAGCTTAGATGAAAACTTTTGAGAGGTAACCAGTGGATCTGGGCAGCAAAAAATAAACTACAAACAAAATCTAATGGGTAAAAAGGAAAAAATAGAAAATTTCTAAACTTTTGACAGGGTACGCAGGCAGCCTGTTTGCACAGGTGCGGCCACGCTCTGTGTACAAAGCAGAAGTGCGTACAGGTACGCACTGTGCTTAACACAGAGGGTGCGTACTGCTCTCAAAAACAAGAAAAATAAAAACTAACTCAACCCTAAGCTATTCCACCCAAATTCATAGTCAATCAGTCAAAAACTAGAAAGAAATCAGATTTTCTCAAATCAAAGTATCAATCAAAAGAGAAATCAATAAAATCCATGGATTCCCCAGTGGAATCGCCATTTTGTCATGCGGAAAGAGTCAATTTTGTGGACAAAACCGACCTCCCTAGAAGCTAAGGCTTTCAAGTGACAAACAAAACAATCAAGCACTATCTTTCCCTAAATATGCATTTAAAATAAAAGCAACCGGGTGTTCAAGTCTTACCTTTAGTCCAACGCTGTTTGTAGCAGCCAAGCCTCTCCGATCCAGATGAGCTCCTTCTCCTTGAAGCCTGCATTCACTAACAAGCAAAAGATTACATAACACCTGAATAAATCATATAATGAAACATATTCATCATAAATACCAAGGAGTTTATGAAACAAATTATATATAACAACTTGTTGAGAAAAATGAACTTAATTGTATTAATTGGAAACAAAAGAAACCTTACAACCAGTGCCTTGGTGTTGTGCAGGTCCCTCCCAGGGTCCAGGAAGAGTTCTCCTTTACTTTGATCAGCTCAACCACTTCCAAATGAAGCTAAGAAAGGATTGGAATCTCTCCTCTCAAGCTCTATAAGGGAGTCCTAATTTCAGCAACATCTACCCTTAGGAATGTTCAGCTTTCAACCTCCCCTCCCTCTGGACCAATGCCTATATTTATAATGCTTTGGAGGAAGTTAATCAGGTCCACCATGAATGGGATAAGCCCCTCTTTCAATGGGATAGCTCCCCTCTTGATGGGATAAGTTCCTCTTTCATTGGGATGCATGAACCATCTGGAGGCGCTCAATCCACGTCAAACCATCTTCTAGAATGCTCTAGATTCGACCACAAGTAACTTTTTTGAAGTAAAACTTGCGCCTTTTGACCTTTACAGGAGTACGCACCCACCCCTTTATAGATAGAGCGTACAAGTACGCAGGTATTATGAATTTGAGGTGCGTACACGCAGGTAAGGGTAAGAGAAACTGCGTAACCAGAGTTATATTGACTTTTTAAAGACTTTCTCTCTTTCTTGGAGTTTGACATGAGGAGCAGAGGTATAAGACTTGCCAAGGAGGACAGTATGACAATTGATGGAGCCATACTGACTGCAAATAGTCATGGTGACAAATTTTAGTGTAACAGTTGGCAAACCAAACATTCAGCCACAAACTTTTGAATATCTGATTTAAGGCCATCCCAAAAAAATTCCTTCTTAACCCTGTTGTAAGTTTTTAAAAATCTTGAGTGCCCTCCTAAGGGAGAAGTGTGCAATTCCATAAGAATCTTTTGTTTTAGCTGGGAATTCTTACAGAGGTATAAGCGATCTTTGTACCATAACGAATCATTTTTCCAGCTAAATGTACCAGACGTACTGGAATCTTGTTGTAACTTTCGAATAAGTTCCCACACTTCTTCTTCATTCTTCCATTCCTCCCTTGCTCGTTTATCCAATCTGGTTGGATAATAGAAATGGTGCACAACAATGCTTCCACATCCTCATCCTTTCTTGAGAGTGCATCTGCCACCACATTTTGCTTCCCTTTTTTGTAGATGATTTCAAAGTCATAACCCAACATCTTTGTGACCCACTTTTGTTGCTCTTCATAGGATAATCTTTGTTGTAAAAAGTATTTAAGGCTATCATGATCTGTTTTTACCTTGAAGTGTATACCCATTAGTTAGGGTCGCCATTTCTTAAGTGCATGGAGTATTTCCAACATTTCCTTCTCATAAATAGCTTTGCTTAAAAACTTTCCCTTGATTGGACGACTTTCAAAAGCAATGGGTCTTTCATCTTGCATTAGAATAGCACCAATTCCATTTCCTGAAGCATCACATTCCACAATAAAGGTTTTTGTGAAGTCCGGTGTAGCTAAGACCGGTGCTTGGCACATTGCCTCTTTAAGATGTTCAAAGGCCTTTGTTGCTTCAGGAGTCCATGAAAATGCATCTTTCTTCAATAATGTTGTTAGAGGTGCCGCTATTCTCCCATAATTCTTAACAAACTTGTGATAATACCCTATCAACCCGAGAAATCCTCGCAAATGCTTTATGGATGTGGGGATTTTCCATTCCTTAATGGCTTTAATTTTGCTAGGGTCTACCTTAACTCCTTCATGAGATACAATATGACCCAAATATTCCACCTCCTGGACTCCAAAGAAACATTTGGATCTTTTTGCATATAATTGTTTCTCCTTCAATAGTTGTAGCACCTTGTCAACATGTTCAACATGATCCTTCCAAGACTTGCTGTAGATTAGTATATCATCAAAAAATACTAACACAAATTTTCTAAGGAATGGTTTGAAAATTGAATTCATCAAACCTTGAAATGTTGAAGGTGCATTGGTAAGGCCAAAAGGCATGACCAAAAATTCATAATGACCCTCATGAGTTCTAAATGCTGTTTTCGGAATGTCTTCAGCCTTCATTCTGATTTGATGATATCCTAAACGAAGATCCAACTTGGTGAAGTAAATTGATCCATGCAATTCATCCAGTAATTCATCAATGACAGGAATGGGGAACTTATCTTTAATAGTGAGCTTGTTGAGCTCCCTATAATCCAGACACATGCGCCATGATCCATCCTTCTTGTGCACCAATACTACTGGAGCAGAGAAATAACTTTGACTCGGTTGAATTATACCAGCCTCTAGCATTTCTGCAACCATACGTTCAATTTCACTCTTTTGGACATAGGGATATCTGTACGGCCTGATGTTTGGAGGAACACTTCCTGGAATCATATGAATAGCATTATCATGATCATGCATAGGTGGGAGACCTTTGGGAGTCTCAAATACCTTGGAATGATTGTCCTGGACTTTTTGGAGATCTGGAGAAATAGATGATTCTGATGTGGAAACATCTAGCGAGCATAATTGTGCAATTACACCTCTTTGCTCCTTTTTTAGAAGCTTTGTCATACTGTTAGAGCTGATTACCTTTCCTGGTTTCCCTGCAATGCCCCTTAATTCAACTTCCTTTCCTTCCGTAGAAAATTTGATGAAAAGTTCTTGAAAATTAAAAGCTATTGTACCCAAGGATTGTAGCCATTGGACTCCTAGTACAACATCAGCACCTCCCATTGGAATGGAAAGCATTGGGCTAGTCAATACATATTCTCCCATGGATAGCTTGATATTATGGCACTTTCCAGAGCAATTTATTGTTCCTCCATTTGCAATCATCAATTTTCACTCTGGTGCTAGATATAGGAAGAAATTCAATTCTTTTGCTACCTTACAATGAATAAAATTGTGGGTGCTTCCTAAATCAATCAACACTATTACCTTTTTCTTCTTGATTTGTCCTTCTATCTTGATGGTTTGCAGAGTGGTAATTCCTGCCAATGCATTACAAGATATGGTCGGATTTATTTGTTCTTCATCTAGGCTTTGTTCCTGGAGTATATCCTCTTCTTTTGACCTTTCTTTCTCCTTTTCTTCTTCCTCTTCACAATCTATGTAGAATAATTTCTTCTTAGCACACTTATGACCTTTAGTGTATTTACTATCACAACTGTAACAAAGTCCTTTTGCTCTTTTTTCTTCCAATTTTTGTGGTGTCAACCTTATAGGTTGTGGAAGACTAGGGAAAACAACACTTCCATCTTTATAGTTGTGAGTGGTATGCTTCCTGGTTGCCATAATTTTGCTTTCCATTTTTCTTGCTAACCTGAATGCCTTCTCTAATGAAGAGGTTCCCAAAGTCGAATATCATGTTGGATATTATCCTTTAAAGACCCTATGAACACATCAATCCTATGCTCCTCTGGAATATCTTTTACCCTTATGTTCAATTTTTGGAACTCCTCAATGTGCTCCATTATTGAACCCTTTTGTTTGAGACTTATCAATTGGCTAAAAAAAGTGTTGCTTTTTGTATCCTCATAATGTGCTATCAATTCTTCCGTAAAAATTGCCCAAGTGATAAATGGTTTACGAGAGCAAAGCCATTGATACCATACAAACTGATTTGGTTCCAAATATAAAGTTGCCATACGTACCTTTTGTGTGTTTTGCACATTATTGAGATCGAAGAATTGCTCCATCTGTAATATCCATGTGGCAGTATCCTTGCCATCAAACTTCCTCATATCGATTTTTAGAATATGGTGAGTCTTCGATCCAACATTAGTGTCCATGGAATCATGATTAACATTTCTTTTGTTCTCATCATGAGTTTCCTTTAGTACCCTTTCACCCTTAGGGACCATTTCTTGTAGCAACTTATTCATATTTATCTTCAATTCGTCCATGTCTGTCTTCAAATCTATCTTCAAATCATCCATCTTAGCTTCCACGTCAATCATCTTAGCTTCTACGCCTTTCTTTAAACAGTCCATCTTAGCTTCTATGCCTTTCTTTAAACCATCCATCTTAGCTTCTACATCTTTCTTTAAACCATCCATCTTAGATTCTGTTCCTTTTTGTGCAAGGGACAGTTGTTGCACTTGGTCTTGTAATTTTGATATATCATGTTGCATTTCTTCCTCTTCTTCATGAGTCATGCTAGAGCTTTCAGGTTCCTTACTAGATGTTTGCATTTTCTTTCCTCGGGGCATCAGTTACCGATAATAATGCTCTACTATGCCCTTTGAATTCCTTCAAAATAAATTTTCAAACCAAGCTTAAGCAAAAATTTAAAAAAATCTACACACATTTTTTCACTTTGTAGGAGCTCGATATTTCCTCTGATGTATCTCTATACTTTCCAATCATCTAGTTCTGAATTTGTGATTTGTAGTAGCCCTCTGTGTGCTCTTTCCAATGCCACAAGTATGACCCAAATTGGATTCTCCAAGGAAGAGTTATGTGAAATATCCCACAGTGACTTGCTTATAGACTAGTTCAGTAGAGTGAACTTGTACGACGTGCCACGAGTCACTGTTTCGACCTTTGGATCTGAAACATGCATACAAGAAACTACATTCTGTCCTCTTTCTGTAAATTCTTACGAAATTTCAATCCGATCCCCAGAGAGAAAGTTATGATGATTTTCCCCAGGTCACCTGTTTTGAATGTAATTCAGGAGTCTGCAAAAAGACCAACTTCCTCAGATCATATCTCCGCAAATATCGCGTGAAAAGCTCTAAAATTTAGACCCAAGGTTCAGAGCGATCTCTTCTCAACTGGGTTTTTTTTGCGAATTCCACGATGACCTATTTGGAGCAGTGAAACCCTAGAATCCAAAGCTCTGATACCAAATGTTATGAAACCAGCTCAAGAAAAGATAGAAAAGATAGATCAATGCCTTAGAATTCAGCCTCTTCGAGGGGGCAATCTCCTTCACATTACATAAATGAACAATTCTTGGATGATTCAAATGACAAAACCTCCTTTCTATATATAGGAGTCTAAGGAGTCACAATATAATCCAGCCGACCTAACAATAATAATATAAAGCCACAAAAATAACAATAGAGGGATTCTATGGGGCACAGTAATAACAATATGGGGGCAATGGGGGCACAACAATATTAATAAGGGGTATAACTACAATAGTAATGGGGTAATCACTAGTATTATAGGGACCCAACAGACTTGGTTTTTTTATATGACAGTAAGTTTGATAAATTTCCAGGGAAATTTAGAATGAACTAGTCAGGGCCCTATGCTATTAAGGAAATTACCGACGGAGTAGCGGAACATCTGGTCAAATTGAATGGATAGCACTTCCTAGGAAAGGTGAATGGCAGTCGGTTGAATCCATACACCAGTGGTTTGGCCATGCGACTAGATGAAGACAACACAGTATTAATGCTCTAGGCAGCTGAAAGGAGGCGCGAGACTATAAAATACACTGCCTAGGTTGGGGAGCTGTGGGATTGGAGGTTTGTGCAAAGCAAGGAAGTGTCACAAGGTTCGTGGAAATGTGAAAGGAGCTGCACTACCCATGGAGAAATTGCGCTAGAAAGTGACCGTTAAAGTCATTGTTCATGATTTGATGGTAGAAGTGTGGCGAAATGGAGTGAGCGGCTGAAATTTAAGATGAAATTTATGGCTCAGATCCTTGAAAATATGTCATCAATCTGACATTAATGAACCGAGTTTGGGGGAACAGTCGGATTTTAATTCAAAATGCCCAATAAATTACAAGTGGTTGTCCAGTGAAAAACACTTGGCATTCTGAGAATTGAGTTGTTGCGCTCTCATGTACCCATGAATCGAGAATTCTTCGAGGCTTTGAAAGAGACTCCAGCATTTGCAAAATTGCCAGAGACGCTGCAAGCACTATTGGAAAGTGTTATGTCGACACCCACAGAAGCTAGAGATACCGAAGTAGAAGAGTCGGTGTCGGAAATTGAGATGGAGGCAGAAGTAGCTACTCCAGAGGTCACCGAAGTCCCTAAATCATCGAGGATGCTGAGACCAAAACCAACCCCAACCAAAGAGACCGTGAAGGATAAAAAGGGCAAGCAGCCTGCCATATCAGTGCTTGCAATGCCAAGGAGAAACCCACCTAAACCCACCGCACAAGAGAAAGGCAAGGCCATAAATTTGGAGTGGGAGGAGGAAGACATTGAAGACATCTCGATGGATGATGAGGATGTAGGAGTTGAAGTAGAGGAGGTTGAAGCCTAGGGTGTGGACCCTATTACTCGGTTTCTTGAGTATGTCCCTCCGCATAAGCTTAAGACCAAGGTGCCGAAGGACATCGATTAGAGAAAGACCCCCTTGCAAGCTCCTCTGCTGCCAGATGAGATTGTTTTCGATGGACCACACTTGGAACAGGTACCGCTATTGAAACTTGAATACTAGGACTTGGCTGACCACGAGAAGTTCCCACACTTGGTGACCTAGCAGCTGATGCATCGCATCACTGATACAAACACTGGAATGACCACATTGGAGCCGCGGAGGTGGCTCAAAGGAGTAGACAAGGTAGGGTTGCTCAACCTGCTTTGGGTGCCGCACTACAACTACACCCCAGTGATAGTATTGGTCATCAAGCAGTTGTTGTGCTTGGTGCATGATGGGTGTCTATGGCTGGAGGAGCCAATACCCATCATGGATAGATTGATTCACCGCATAACGCGATTGCCTTACATAGGAGAGAATCCAACCATGATATTTGGTGGAAAAGGTGGTGAATAGGCTCTCACGGAGTCTATGAAGGAAAAGTTTAAACTAGTGAAGAAGTCGCGTGGATATGCTATATCCAGCATTTGCTACCCTGCTGTGAAGGTAGCCACATAGATCTTAGTAGGGAAGGTGATGAGGAAGTGTCACGCTGATGAGGTGATGATGCCTGTCATTGCGTTAGCAGCCTAGTGCACTGAAGGAGTCAAGTTTAACTGGTCAGACTACCTTTGTGGTGAGTTCCTGGCGAATTGTCACGGAGCACAAGAGCTTAGTAAGACATTCCACTATGCGTGGCTCTTGCTGTCAATTGTGCTGATAGCATGCGAGTTGACACAGGACAGTTAGTTCCCTTCGGTCATGCCAGATCTCCCAGAAGTAATGAAGTACGCTTTGTTGTGGGCGACCAAGGACGCACAGCGAGTCAGGGACAAAATATCTTTTGGATCTTGATGGAAATGAACATCTGAATGGCCATCAATCATAAACTGTGGTTGTCCCCTATGGTGTACGCCAACTTGAAGGGCTATGTTGAATTTAAAGCAGATTTCCATCGTGTATCTATCACGGCGTGGAACGACCCTACGCAGAAATGGTATGACTTGCCTTACTTGGAAACAAATGACACCATTGATGTGGTACTTGATCAATGGATGCCAGAGTGGCATGCTACAACAGACTTGGTTGTGGGAGGAAGCAAGTCCTCTGCATAGAAGAAGAAGCAGGAGGCCAAGCTAAAGATGACTTGTTTGGTTGAAAATAGGAAAAAGGAGGCCGCTAATAAGGCCTAGGTGGAGCGTGAAGTTGTGCAGCAGATAATGAAGCAGACAGGTGGGACAGAGAGGGGATCTGACAAATGCGTGAGGTCTCCTTCACCTGAGACAGAAGAGGAGACAGAACAACATGGCATGGACCCTCAAGAGACATCCGCTCAGATGAAGTTCCCAAGGGAGTAGGAGAAAGGAGGATCTAGAAAGAAATCAAAGGCTACCAAGACACCACTGGACCCCATTACGCTAACAGAATGTGACTTGCATCATATCGGTGACACAGTGAGGGATGTCACCACAAAGGGTTGCAGGAGCTGCAGACCCACGTGTCGCAGGTTGGCACGATGTCTACTATCCTAGCTATCAACACTTCAAAGGCTACAAAGATGTTGCGCGTGAAGGCCTCCAACGTGATCGTTCTTCCTGATGGAGCACTGACCACAGAGAATGAGGATGGTAGGCCCACTATCAGGGCGCTAAAGGGAGTAGGGTTAAATCTAGCAGCGCTCCTGCGAGAAGTGATCCACCTCTTGCAAGATGGAGTGATCACAGAGCTGAGGGCCTGTGAGCACCGCGCCCTCTAGGTGATCAGTGAACAATGAATCAACAATGAGAAAATGGAACTGAAACGAGATTCTACCATCATCGCTAAGACCGAGGTGACCCATCAGAGCATGTGCATTATGCAGGTTGTCGAGGAGGCATTATGAATGGTCCCAGAGTTGGCCATTCTAGAGGAGGAACCAATCGAGGTGCGCATCTGCAAGCTGGTCACAGGGGTGCACGAAACTCATACTAAGATGGCGAGGGTTTAGTCAGAGTTGAACCTGCAAATCACGGAGTTATAGTTGAAGGCCCATCCCTCAACTTCGCCAGAAGTGAAGGAGCAGCGGGCAACCATTCTCACGGAAGCAGTAGCGGTGGTGGACAGTGTAGTAACAGACTTCATGCAACTGTTTGAGCAGTCACTTGAGGTGTTGACAATATTGCAGGAGGACTCCTATGTACAATGACTAGAGATGGAAGCGCACAAGCTACAGTAGCACTATGATGAGGTTAAGGGCACAATGCGAACCGTCACACTAACACAAAGACTAGCGAAGCTGCCAGAGGCCAAGTAGCTGAAGGAAAAGGTGGATGCAGTACTGCACAAGGAAGAAGTGCTGAAGGAAAGACTAAAGCCCTAGCTGGATGAGGCTTACGCAGTGACAGGATCTATTGAAGGCAAGCTTGCGACTTTGCAAGCAACTCAGCAAAAGCTCCAGGCCGACAGGTTAGGAGCAGTGACTAGGCAGAGAGTGGAAGACATGAAGCAGGCAGCCGCATAGTGCACAACTAAGGTTGTGGTCATACGAGTTGAACTGGAAGGTCTTCGTGCAAAGATCTCCGTGCTTTTCGAGTGACTCGAGGATGAGTCATGATGTTTGTGTTGGGAGCCTGTTGGGAATAGGATCCCCCAAGGACAGTTTTGGGGCTAAAAGCCCATGTTTTGGTCAAATTTTGTAATAAACTTGTAAAGAATCCACATTTTGTGGTCGCGGAGTGCGAAGTTGTCATGAGTCATAAAGGGTTGTCTGGCCTTATTTTTTGTAAAATAAAGTCAGTTGTAAAAGATCTACCATGGGTTTGTATAAAAAGAGCTAAGTAATTAAGTTCTAAGTAGAGGAGATAAGTCTTAGGGAGTCATAGCTCTAAAGTAAGAAGTCTAAGTTTCAGGTCATAGTGTAGGTAGAGGCTCTACAACTGAGTATGTAGAGGCCTAGGGTGGAAGTCTATAGCTGAGTGCACGAACCCTTGCAACTGTGTGCACAGGGTGGCTAGAGTTTGTAATCAATTGGAAGATATCAATAAAGAGAAATATTCTGCAAATTCTGTGTCTTTGTTCCTATTAATGCATCTTGACATGTTATGTATGAATTTCATTTATAATTCTTATATGATGCACGAATGTATGTAATTACATTGGTTAAGTGAACACAAGTAAGAACATCTATTTACGCAGTGCTAACTATGATTGTCTAATAAGATAAGTAAGACACTTAAACTACTTTGGGAATCTTCACGGTACGTTACCGTAGCAACACGAAAGTACCTGGGTCGTAGGTTAGGGTTGTGTGAAGGTCAATTGTACCCTTTCGTGGAGGTACTAAAGGGCAAAATAAAGGGCTAGTCTAGAAAGCCCTAAAGATAAGTGCCCTGCGCGAAGGAAGGAATAGAATGAATAAACCGAAATTATCACCATCTTAGGGTGCGGAAACTTGGTTTCAGCATCCCCCCATACTGCTTCGGGTGAGACTTTGGTCTTGCTCCGCGGGCTGATGCTAAAAGGGCTAGTAGTGTAGGGATTTGTTTGGCTAATTAATGCTAAACTTGGGTTAGGTCCCCTCAAGCCAACAAAACATAAGTAGGTTAGGAAGGATATGAGGATATAGACTAGTTGGATACTCTTGATGGGAAGTGGTATCATTGCCTGACTTATTAAATTTTACTACTATGACTCTCTCTCTATTTTGTTATGCCTTGTTGTCAAACTTCTTTCGAACTCCTTGTATATTTTTCACTCTAACTTCGGGACGAATTTTTCTGGAGGGGTGTATGTAATGCCCTACTTAATATTATCATGCAAATTTTGTTAGTGTTTAAATTACCTGAAAATATTGACTTATAATTATCAAGAAATATTGGTACATACCTACATTTGTGAAACTGTAAATTTATCTACTGATATAAATTTTATTATTGTTATTATTCAATTCCCAACTTGTCTTCTCAAATTTAATTTTGGATAGGATATGATCTCCTTCCATTTATTCCAATCTAAATATCCATATCCCAAGGTGTGTTCTAAAAATATACTTGGGAGAAGATATGGTCTTCTCCAATTAATTTCCAAATTAAATATCCATATCTTATCCCCAAAATGTCTTCTCAAAATCTACTTGGGAGAAGATATGGTCTTCTCCAGTTAATTTCCAAATTAAATATCCATATCTTATCCCCAAAATGTCTTCTCAAATCTACACGGGAGAAGATATGGTAAGAAAAGTCAAGGATACTAAATGAAAGGATGAGAGGGTAGTCATGACATTAGTGATAGGTGGTTGAGGTGGATGGGAGAAAGAGGCATAAAAGAGTAAGGATGATGAAAGGAGAGAGGAGATATTTGGCCTTGATTTTGTTTTGGAGGATTGTGTTTGGGGGAGGAATGTGGAGAAAGAGAAGGGAGAGAATGGAGAGATAAATGAGGGAATACAAAATTGGAGCTCGAGAGTGTTTGTTAAACTTGGACACACTACATCTGGTTGGGCTTGGGATCAGAGGGCTAGGTAACTTGTGGAGGTTCCCTGGGCTAGGAAATACTTCCTAGTTGGTTGGGAGGAAAATTTAGTCGAGTAGTCAAGAGGAGCATCCCAACAGAGTGAGGAGCTCAGGAGCATCTCAATTAAGCTATTGGAATATGTATTCCTCCGTTTATTGATCACTTATGTAAATGGTTGCAATGAAATTCTTACTTATTTAATTTGTGGTAAATAAATTTTAATGGTATATTATCATCAAATAATTTTTTAGATATAAATAAGTTATTTCCCACCTTATTGTGCTTAAAATTTGTGAAATTTAGTTTTTAGTTAGATGACCCTAAGGTGGGAGCCTCACATGAAAGATTTAGAGGAAACCACCTAGGTGTTGTTTTAAACCATCACCAAATGTCATGGTTAACTACTAAATGTTATGGAAAGTGCCAAGAGCTAGAAGGAATTAGTTTGATGAAAGTAAACTTGGTTATGTGACAGAGTCACCAGCTACATTTTTGTATATCCTAGAGCACATGGTGCCATGAGTTTAAGTTTTGCAAGTGAAATCCATTTGATAAATTCTGGTGTGCACAATTTTCTAATGTTTCTTCTCCTCTTGCAGCCCATGTAAATATTGAAAATGAGTCTCGAAAATTTTGGAACCATTCCTTCATAGTCCATGGTTAACATGTTTGTGGAATGTGGGCTTTTAGGATAAAGATCCAACAATGGAGAATATTTCAATAAGTGATGAAGAGGAGAGCTCATGGCAGTTATTTGAGCCAAATAAACTCATCAAAATAAAAACAGAACCCAAGTGCCAAAATCATAAAAAGCAACTGGAATGTTTTAGTTTGATCAGAGTTTTGAAATAGCGGCCATTAAGGAAAAATATCACTGAATCATCCAAAGGAACACTCAAAACATAAGTTTTTGCAGAAAGGCAGAGTGATTGTAATGGTCTATTCATATTGAAAATGATTCAAATATGCAAAAATATCTTTTTATATTAACAATTTTGGTTACTTAGGGGTATTGTCATTTGTTTCCATACAATGCATTGATCCAAATTCCACTCACCTAGAAAATTAGTGGAGGATGTTGCAAATATCTCTTGTGAAAGATATCATTGAAAGTTTTTTTGAGAGGGTAAAAGGAAACTCCAAATTTATAGGCTAGACTTTGAGAATTTACGAGGATCTGATAGAAGATATACTTTCCATATTTGAAGGCAACATATGAGAGAACAGTTGAACACTTAGCAACAAAGGTTCCAGATTCTAAGGAGAAAGATCAGACTAAAGACCAGGTTTCCCGTAGACTAGGTTTCCATAGGGAACGAGTTTCCACAAACTGGGTTTCCATAGATAGTGCATTTCCGTAGACTGGGTTTCTGTAGGCAGTGCGTTTCTGGAGACTGGGTTTCAACAGGTAGTGTGTTTCTGCAGAATGGCTTTCTGCAGGTAGTGCATTTCTGCAGGCTGTGTATAGTCTGTTTTTTCGTAGGCAGGGGCCTCATTTTGATAATAGATGTGAGGTATGGTGATGTTGATTTTATGTTGAATTTTTTGCTGTTTGGATGAGTGTCCTAGGACAAGACAAATTGAGGAGTCTATTTGCAGCCATGTGGAAGGGATTCATAGATGTTTAGATACCCTAAATAGGAGCATATGCTACAACAAGTATTGGACACTCATGGAATGTTGGAGGGAAGCGTGAGAGTGGGCCATGTATAGACGTGGATTGGGAATTTATGGTCTACTGGAGAACAATGTCATAGTGCTCAAGTTGGAGCCTGATATGCACCATCTTCATGGAATTAGGTGGTTTATAGAGTGGTAGAAGTTGATATCAAGGTTTAATCAACAAAAGGAGTAGTTGAGCAACCCTTGACTTGTGTGTGAAGAAGGAATTTTATAATAGATGATGGGAAGTCCTCCTAGCCCATGTTCATTATGGGAGATGAACATCTTGCAATGATAGGTGGCAGCTGTCCATGCCCTATGTTGGTCTTCATTGGAGCAATGCAAGAAGACCATAGTGGGTTGGAGTCCCTGAGTAGTTGAGTAGCAACAATGGGCATATTGAGAGTTGTTCATAAAACAAAGTTGTGAAAAACTCAAAAGGAGTGTCGATGTGTTATGCCCTTGATGGACAAAGGCACAACTAGTGAGCTGATTGGATAGACGCAATTTAGTGGCCAGATGGACTTGGAACATTGATAGAGGGAGGAGTTGTAGATCGGAGGCTGAAGGACCCGGTAGGTACAAGGTACGACTAAGAGGAATTGAGAGAGCATGCAACAACCAGATGGTCAGAGTATCTTATTGAGGGTAGATTAGTTGTTGATGGATTGAAACCAAGCCCTAGTTTTGTATTCTTGTACTAGGGGATGTATGAGGGCCATTATTCCTAGTATGAGAGCCCTAGACTATTTTATTATTCAATTTAATTAATATAACGAAGTTGGGTTGAAAATTGTAGAAAGATGTCTATATTTTGTGCATGTGTGATTTACTATTGTTTATATTCTACTGTGCAAAGTAGTTTCATTGTTATTCTTGGTTTGGTATTGTCAAATATTTAATATTATATCCTAAACACTAAGATCATGGGAAAATAGCATAGTATCAGAGCATATCTGAGCTACTTTGACAGGAAATGAATTAGAGTTTGCACGGCGAATCAACTCAGATGGATTTGTGGGTGTATAGATTAAATAACAAACGATTCAACTGAAGACATGGAGATGTGGTCTTGACTGGCTTGGCAACGAGATTGGCTGGGAGTTTTGGTGGTGAGCCTGGTGAACAACAATTTGTTGTAGGGAAAATTGTTGATCACGAACTTCCATTGATTTTCCATGGATGGTTGGGATAGCTCGAGGGTTTCCTTGGCATGGACGATATCAGGTTCATCGAGATTGCTTCATGTGATGGACTATATATTGGCAGGCTAGAGTCCTCATCGGATCATGATGTGGCATATCTGAGATTGACATGAGTATTATTTGATCCAAAGGTGTGTGCTTGCAGGACTAAGCTAGTGGAGATCGTGTAGGCTCAAAGCGAGTCTAGCCTCAAAGGGAGAAGCCCTATGGAGGTTTGGGATCTTCGGGTTCAGATGTGATGAGGTAGAGGCACTACCGAGATTGCAGGGTTCACTCTAAAATGTATGCTACAACGATGGACGCCAGATGGGCTAGTGTCATCAGATGATAATAGTTACTTCTTAGTCTTGGAAGTACCTCCCTTGCTAAGAGGGAGTGTAGAATTTGGTATCTTGGGAGGTACTTCAAGCCTTGAAGATCAAGAGGTTGGAGGTTGGAGCACCACAAAATCAATTGTGGGTTTGTAACCCAAGGTTGGGGTTTTGCACCCATCAATGTTTGGGCCAAAACCATGGAGAATTTTGGACATGAGATGGATGGAGATGATAGAGGATGGCGAGGAGAATCCAACACTTTGAGAATCATTGAATTCCAAGATGTCCTTGATGAGATATGAATTTTTGAAGTTGACAATGAATTTTTTGGGTGTTCAAGTCATGTAGGCTTGAAGTGAAATTACCCAAAAGTCATGTCTCTTCATGAAGTCATTGAGCCCTCTTGTTTGGTATAAATAAGAGGTGATGTCAAGTCATTTTAGCATCCAAATGTGCAACAAACATAGAATATCAACTTCAGAGGTAGTCACAACTCTAGAAGAAGGCAGGTCGAGTTTCTGCAGACTAGGTTTCTGCAGGAAACGAGTTTCCATAGATGGGGTTTTCGTAGGAAGTGAGTTTCCACATATTGGGTTTTTGCAGGCAAGGAGTTTCCATAGACTAGGTTTCCATAGATAGCGAGTTTCCATAGACTAGGTTTCCACAGGTTGGGTTTACACAGGCAGTGTGTTTTCATAGCTTGGGTTTCCATAGGCAATGTGTTTCCATAGGCTGGGTATAGGCCAAGTTTCTGCAAGAAGGGGCCATAGTTTGACAATAAATTTGAGGTATGGTGATTTTGATTTTATGTTGAATTTGTTTCTAGTTGGATGAGTTTCCTAGGAGAGGAAAAATTGAGGAGTCTGTTAGCAGCCATGTGGAAGGGATTCATAGGTGTTTGGATGCACTAACTAGGAGAAAATGCTACAATAAGTATTTGACACTCATGGATTGTTGGAGGGTAGCGTGAGAGTGGGCCAAGTATAGCGTGGATTAGGAATTTATGGTCTACAGGAGGACAACGTGATAGTGCCCAAGTTGGAGCCCAACGTGCACCATCTTCATGGACTTAGGTGGTTTCTAGAGTGGCATAAGTTGAGCTCAAGGTTTGATCAGCGAGAGGGCTAGTTGAGCAACCCTTAACTTTTCTGTGGAGAAGGACTTCTAACGGAAAATGATGGGAAGTCATCCTAGCATGTGTTCATTGTGGGAGACAGAAATCTTGCTGTGATAGTTGGAAACCCTTTGTGCCCTGTGTTGGTCTTCATTGGAGCAACACAGGAAGACCATAGTGGGCAAAAGTCCCTGAGTAGTTGAGTAGAAGCAGTGGGAAAATTGAGAGTTGCTCACAAAACAGAGTTATCAACAAATCAACAGGAGTCTCGATGTGTTGTGCCCTTGATGGACTAAGGCACAACTAATGAGCATACTGGATAACTGAGATTCAGCGGCCATATGGACTTGGAACATTGACAGACGCAGGAGCTGTAGATTGAGGACTGAAGGACCAGGAAGGTACAAGGTACTACTGAGAGGAATTGAGAGAGCATGCGACAACTAGATGGTCAAATTATCTTATTGTGGTTAGATTGGTTGTCGATGGATTGACACTTGTTAGTGTCAGTCTTTGCAGCCTTCCTCCAGTGATCAAACATGCTCTTACAAAGTGATTTTAAAGTGTCAAGGTCAAATTTTGTCATTTTAGTGAGTCTTCAAGCAAAATTTGGTCACTAGACATTAGGTCTAGGGTTTGTTTTTACTCCTGCCAAAGTTTTCCAAATGTCGGTCCATGTCACCATTCAGCTGAGTGTACCATCATTCTGAGGGTTGTCATCATCATGTCAGGGTCTAATGGGTCATTTTACACCTTTTTCATGCTTCAGTTGTGCCTAGGTAAGGTTCATTTCCCTCTCCTAAGGTTTTGAAGGCAATTTCTCTTGAATGGTCAAATCATCAGGAAAAATTGTATCCTGATGTTCATACACCTTCCCCTATCCTTAATGTACTTTATTAAACACTCCCCATCACTGTGATTCCCCAAATTCCTCATTTTTCCACAAACCCTAGTTTCTTGCTACAACTTGGCAATTTTCTAGGTTGGGCCTGTGTTTAGCCCTTTTGGACCCCTTCCCCTCACTCAATCTCTACAATTCCACTTTCCCATGCTTCCTAACATCCATCCCTACTCCCAAAATTTTTTTCAAGAATTTAGAAGCCCCATTATCCCCTTCATTTCGCTTCATTTCAACAAATCCCCTGTTCCACACATTAGGATAGGTTTTACTCCAATGATGTTTCTGAGCAAGAAAAGATGAATTTGGGAAAACTGGGAGAGGTTTTTGTCAAAATAGGCCAAGGAAGAAAAAACACCTTCACTTTTTACACAGGTGTCATGGTTTAGGAGAAATGTCAAAAATACAGTTGCCTCGGGAGAATTGATGCACCTCTGAAGTGACCTTGGGAAAATCAAGTTTTCTCCTAGCTTGGTTGTCCAAATGACTTTCTTGATGAGTCAAATGGTAACTAGACAAAAATATATTTCCAATGAGCTATCTTGATCTCAATTTGGAGTTGAGGAAGCTCTTCAAAAGTTGACTACAACAGCACTCTGCCTTTAGGCAACCTCATTTGGCACATTTTGACCAGTCTTGGGAGATTTGATTTTTGACAAGGAAAAGGAACTCAAAATTGACAAATTCTGGTTGGGTTGGAAATTAGACTCAAAGACCTTTCCAACGTGCTATCCTGTGCCCAATTTGTACACCGGGAAGGCCTCCAAAAGTCTCGTACAAAAATCACTACGCATAGGGAAGGCGCGGCGCATTGGGCTGCATTTCTCAGTGCAAAAATACACTGGCGCGGTGCATAGGGAAGGCGCGCCGCATTGGGCTAAAAAGCCTGAAGTTCATTGAAATATTCCTCCAAATTGCAAATTCTTGATTCCAAAAGTAGGTAGAGCCTCCATTTTTGTGTTTCATCCAATTTTTGTGCTAGGGTATGGTGGTTAATGGATGGTAATGGTTAAAACAAAAACATCAAACCCTATCCTTTAAAATACCTCAAGGAAACTTGCTGCTAGGGTTTCAAATCACTATTTTGTCACCAAGTTCACTCCCTCATCTCATTTTTCCCTTGTTTTCATTATTCCCTAAGTTCCACTACCCTTTAAATCATTCATCCCCTATCCCAAGTTCCCTTTCCCAAATTTCCTAGTGTCCCCAAACCCTAACCCTATACAAAACTCCTAACCCTATACAAAATTCCCATAACATCCCATACTTCCCTAACTAAGTCTATCCCAACATTCCCAAATTTCCCACTAGTTTTCTCCTCTCCTAACAGTCCCTTGTTTCACTATTTTCCCCTAGGTGATAGAGATCAAGCACATCATAAAAAAAATATACCACAGTTTGACACATCAGCACCTGTTTCTTCAAGCCAATTTGTCTTTAGCAGTTATGACACCCGATCATTCATCTGATTATGAAGTGGGGACCCAAAGTGACTCTCCCACATAGGTACATGCACCGAGGAGGCCTCATAGAGGTGGCAAACATATTCGAGAATCGCCAAGCTGCCCAAAGGAGGAGCGTGGAGTTTACTTCACTTGAGTAGGAGATCAATGCCGACCGAGAGTCTTGGCTCGAGAGAGTCAACATCCATATGGAGAGACTGCTGGACAAGGCCGATAGAGACAAAGCATTTTTGAGACACATGGCTTTCACTACATGGCATGGAACAAGGTTTACAAGGCACGAATAAGGAATTTAAAGGCGAACCTAAGGAAGGCATCCAAAAGGGCATCAAAGAGGCAAAAGGAGCATGATCGTCTTCGGATATTGGCCGAGGCATCTTTAGCCCAGAATGAAACTTAATGGGGGACCTAAAGCCCAAATTTCAAGAAATTTGGAGCAATTTTTAACATTTTGAAATTTTTTGCACTAAAAAACAGGGTTTTCCTCCCTATGTGCCGCGCCACGTGGCGCTCGCTTTTGGTAGAGGGTTCCAAATCCAAAAAAAATTGCATTTCTATATTTTTCATGATAAATTATGGTTGCTGGTGCATGGCCAAGAAATTTGGGCAAGTTTTGAGTCCTCAAGAGGCCAAAAACACTCAAAAAATGACCTCACTGCCCCTATTTTGACACACATGAAGCAGTCTTGGGAGATTGAAGTTTTGGAGGGGAAAATGACATCAAAATTCAGAAATTCCACTTGTTTTGGAAAGTAGACAGGTAGGGATTTCCAACACGCTATATTGGGCTCAATTTGGACTTCAGGAAGTGCCTCAAATTTAGCTCCAAAGTGGCGCGACGCATAGAGGATTTTTGCCCATTTTTCACTGTTCAGCTCAAAAATTCACCCAGTTTTGACCAATTTTGTTTTTTGATGTTACTCTTGACCTTTCATGATGTAATTTGATGACCATGATGTAATATTGGCACATTTTTACTTGTTCGAGAGGATTCATTCACTAAAAGGTGAAAATTAAATGAATGAATCAGTTTCCTAGCATATAGGGGTAAGTTGTTGGACTACCTAGATTTTAGTTCCTTCTTTAGAATTGGTTCAAAAAGCTCCTAGAATGATGAGCTCGACCCCTAGAGGCATGGGGAGGAGTTAGGCTTGTCTATATTATGTAATTTCTCAGTCATTTTCATGGTTTGATACTTGGGATTGCTTGGCACTCTATTGTACACTTCATTTCTGCAATTTTGGCAAAGGAAAGACCAGGGTTTTGCATCACTTATTGGGATCCATGTGGCTCTATGTTTTTATGGTGTGTTTCTCTATGTATTTTTAAGTTCACTGATGTTTATGTGTATCATTTTCCCTTCTCTTGTCTTCTGCAATTAAAGAAATGAGTGATTAAGGTAGAATTCATTGGACTGCTATGCTCTGCCTGTATATTTTGTTTAATTCTTCATGTTTTCATCTGTTTGAGGAGGACTGTTGAGACCCTCTTGCCCTCCTTAGCTTCTCACCGGTCTGATCCATCCATTCATTTGATTCAAAGCATCAAAACGATTGCCTTCCTTGCCCCAATCAGAACTCTGCAAAAACTAGGCCTCATCCCCGGACCCAAATTTACCTTTCCCTTTTTCCAACACAAAACCCTCAAAAACTCAAATCAAATCCTTGCACTTCATACCTAGCCTAAAATTAGTTTGTATTTCAGCCATCTCAAGCCCCAATGATTATATTTTGTTGAGATTGACCCGGAGAGAGCCTTCTCCTGTCCTCGTAGGGCTAGCTATGAGGCTGAGCGTGGTTTGATGTGGACCTAGAACCTTGTCTTTTCAGCCTAAGGCAAATCTACGCTCTAACAGCACCAAGCCCTAGTTTTGTGTTCTTGTACTAATGGATGTATAAGGTCCATTATCCCTAGTACGAGATCCCTAGACTGTTGTATTATTAAGTTTGATTAATATAACGAAGTTGGGTTGAAAATTGTAAAAAGTTGTTTATATTTCACTGTGCAAAGTAGTTTCGTTCCGATCCTTGGTTTAGTAGTGTCAGATATTTAAGATTATATCCTAGGAACTAATATTGTGGAAAAGAAACATTCCATAGAAGCTTGCAAATCTGAAAGGTATGCTTCTATGAATCATTCACATATTCCTAGTTTTCCAAATCATTTGCCTCGTATAGATTGGAAAACATATCTACCAAAATTTAAAGATCAAGAAGGAGATGATGTTGCTTTGCATTTGATCAAATTTTATATGAATACACATAAGCTAGGGGTTGAATTGCATGAAGACTACTTAATGAAAATGTTCATGGTCACCTTCGAGGGAAATATGAGATCATGGTATGCAAATTTTCCACCCGCTAGCTTATGTTCTCTTAAATATTTCCATACAATTTTTTATGAGAATTATTATAGGGAACGATACCAATATTTATCACTTTTTTGGAATTGTTGTGGATCTTTTGAAAGTCGAGAATGAATTTGGTGACGAAGAAATAATGGATGAATAATAAAAAAAACCTTTATGAATATTCCTCTCAAGAGGAAATAGTAGAGGATAACTGCCATCATACTCAGGAAAATATTCAATAAACAATAGTTTCTTCTTTGGTTGTAGAAGAAGGAAATCAAGACCTTAATTTTAAAATTCATGTTCCATCATTTGAGAATGGTGAAGAAATAGTTCCTATATAGCAACTTTGATTTAGAGCTTAAAGAAAACAGTGAAGAAGAAAAGATTGTTTCAAATTCTTATGAAAGCCAAGATGTTTTTTTTGAAGAAGTACCTCTAAACATTCCTATTTTACATGACGAAGTTGTTGCATGTGAAAATGTTCAAGAATGTAGAAAGTCTTTCTCTGATATGGATGAAGAAGATAATCAGAAGACTTATGTTTTTTCATTTGAAAATGATCATGAGGTTTATAGTGAAAATCTTGAGGACATAAAACAAGAAACAATAAAGGATGAGGCTTGTCTTTTTCCTCTTTCTCACAAAAAAGAAAGGTAAATAATCCATGTTCTTCATGATCCTTTTGCAAGTATGTTGCAACCAACAGATGAAATTATTCTTAGAGTTTTAATGAACCATGGAGATTCTTTTGAGTTTTGTTAAAGTCATAAGGAAAGGTGTACTTTGTCATTTTCATGGATAATAAGTATTAGATTCATTTGTATTTGAATTGCATCCTATTATGTTATTATTCATTCTGATTTTTCTATACAAGCTAGAAGTCCAATTATCCTATCAGTTGCTTCATTGGTTATATTGGAAATTTGAGATCACATGATTCAATACCAGTTTGGGTAGTGTAGCAATAGGATTATTGTGCAAATAGAGATGTTGGGAAAGCATTTGTTTCAGTTTGGATTCTAGTTTTCAATATTTGATTTTCAACAATATTTTGTTTAGCTTTAGCACCTAGTTATTTTCAGTTTGCAATGTGGGGTTAGCTTCAACAAAATGGTCACAAGTCTTAGGATTAGAAGCAGGTCACAGGGTTCAAAATTGGAAGATGAATTGATTTTAAGGATTTGGAAACAAAAATGGATTAGGCACTAGTATTTGAGTTGTTTGATACCTCATAGGGAAGATAACATCCCCATTGGAGTCAGTTATATCTTATAATTTTTTGTAAAATACTTGAGACTTCGAGCTATTTTTTTTGGCTTTATAAGCTCATTTGTGCTCTCAGGACTGCTAAGGTTCATATGCATGTTTGATACCTCATAGGGAAGATAACATCCCCATTGGAGCCCTATGCTATCTTATAATTGTTTCTAAAATACTTGAGACTTCGAGCTATTTTTGTTTTGGTTTTATAAGCTCATTTGTGCTCTTGGGACTGCTAAGTTTCATTTGTAGGTTCGTATGTGATTTTTTTATGGTTGTTCATTTTAAAATATATTGGACCCGAAGCCCAATATGCAAGTCTATTGTCACAAAACCAAGAACTTACCATCATTGACCAATCTTTCATACAAGTCTATTGTCACAAAGCCAAGCACTTACCAACATTGACCAATCATTCATACAAGTCACAAGTCAAAGGCAACCAATCTCCAAGTCTATTGTCACAAATCCAAGCACTTACCGACATTGCTCAATCATTCATACAAGTCACAAGTCAAAGCCAACACAACAGAGCATCAAGCCGAAGGGAGGAGCTCACAAGGGGCATAAGTTTATGCACTACACATCGAGAAGGCACTACGTGTCGAGAAGGAATCATAACCTTTCCACATATAAAGACTAAGGGCCACATCTAGTTTATCAATGTGGTATATTTCCCATTGAAAGCAAATAAAAAAGGAATTTCCAGCTATCAAAATGTACCCAAAAAGAATCAAGAGTTTTTAGAGTATGTTCTGGTTTTAATCCACATGAAGGATAATTTTTTAAAGAGTTCTTGAACATGTTTGTCAGATCTCCAAACAAGTGACAAATTTAGAGGAACCCACCCTGGTGTTGATATAACCTATCACCAAATGTCATGGTTAACTACCAAATGTTATGAGAATCACCAATAGCTAGAAGGAATCAGTCTGTTGAAAGTCAACTTGGTTATGTGACATAGTCACCAACTACATTTTTGTATATCCTAGAGCACGTGGTGCCATGCGTTTAAGTTTTGAAAGTGAAATCCATTTGATAAATTATGGAATGCACAATTTTCTAATGTTTCTTATCCTCTTGCAACCCATGTAAATATCGAAAATGAGTCTTGAAGTTTTGGAACCATGCCTTCACAGTCTAGGGTTAACATGTTTTCAAAATGTGGGTTTTTAGGATCAAGATCCAACAATGGAGAATATTTCAATAAGTAAGTGATGAAGAGGAGAGATCATGGTAGTTATTAGAGCCAAATAAACTCGTCAAAATCAAAACAGAAACTAAGTGCCAAAATCATAAAAAGCAACTGGAATGTTTCAGTCTGACTAGAGCTTTGAAATAGAGGACATTGAGGAAAAATATCACTGGATCATCCAAAGGAACACTCGAAAAATAATTTTGTGTGGAAAGGCAGAGTGATTATAATGGTCTATTCATATTGAAAATGGTTCAAATATGCGACAATATCTTTTCATGTGTAGTGTTATCATTTGGAGTCATCACATTCATATTTGTTGGAATCGACGTTTCAAACCAACCTCTGTGGTTCATCATCAGGATTAGATCCCTATGATGATGAACCACAGAGGTTGGTTCCAAACGTCGATTCCAACAAACATGAATGCGATGACTACGGAAGATGACACTACACTGAATATAGATCACAAAAGTCTCAAATCAATAAAATATCTTTTCATATTATAATTTATTTGTTACACAAGGGTATTGTTGTTTGTTTCCATACAATGTATTGATCCAAATTTCACTCACCTAGAAAATCGATGGAGTATGTTGCAAAGATCTCTTGTGAAATATATTACTGAAAGTTTGTCTGAGAGGGTAAAACCAAACTTAGTATTTATATGCCACACTTTGATCATTTACGAGGGTCAAATTGAGCATATCTAGGCATGCAATCAGTTGAAAATATCCTTTCCATATTTGAAGGCAACTTATAAGAGAATAGTTTAACACCTATCAAAGGTTCGTGATTCTAAGTAGAAAGATCAAACTAAAGACCAGTGGTTTTAACAACTCGAGACATTACAACTTTTCCTAAATGTAGCTTTATCTTTAGTTTATTGATTTAGTTTTATGTACCTAGAATTTTTTCAACAATTGAGTTATATTATCTTATTTTTATTTTGCAAAAAGAAAATAATTTCATCTAAAATAGGACTTGTAATTTTCCTATTTATTTAGTGTTTTTGTAATGGTCAGGAGGGGAACTTTGAAAGAAATCCTTGGCCATTGTGTATCAATTTTCTTTGATATTAATGAAATATTTTCAAGCAAAAGTACTTGAATATTTGTTTCAAAGAATCTCGTGTTGGCTATATTTAGTCTGTTTCTTAGAGAATTTTTCCTTTCTCTGTTAATCATGATGTGTTATTATTTTATATTTGAATGAACAATTGAAAATACAGAATTCATTTGTCAATGCTCTGCATATTTGGATTCAAATATTCACACAAGTATTTCTAATATCATGGCACAATTCATCCTGTGCTAGATGCTTTCTTTTGATTGAGTTGTATTTATCTTTCCACCATCATACTACAACAATTTTAATGTCTGATAGATTGTTGACTATCTTGCCTTTGAGAACACTTGTTCATATCAACCAGTCTTGAAAACCTTTAATTGATATACTTTAATATTGACTCCATGCCCAATGGATTCACACTCTGACCTACAACTATTTTTTTGAACAAGAATATCTAGTCATTGTATTCATTCAACGAGCCTAGTTGTTTTGGTAATATTGAGTAAGTAAGTTTTAGAAAGATCCCTCTTGGAAGGAATAGATTCCAATATGAAAGATTGGTTCAATGTTACCTTCGGGTTTTCCTTTCATAGCTGAGATAAAGTCATAACAACTTGATCCATAGTTCCTACTAGGGAACTCTCCCTTTTGTTGCATTGTATCCTTCACTCAAGATAGGGGAGTAGTTGTTGAGGTGATAGTGGTGACACTCCCGTTTGTTGCACATTGTTTAGGTCACCTAGTGAGACTTTGTAGTATGTGCCAAATTTGTTGTAAAGTCAAAATATTGTTGATGTGATGACTCATATTCAAGCATGGGAATGCAATTATTTATTTAGGTTAACACCTATGGGGGATTTGAACCAGTGACTTATCGCAAGGGGTGCGTCAATAATGCAACCATTCACCATCATTCTAAAGCCCCATGGGAAAGCATGGGAACTTTATTATCAACAAGTTTAGTTACAATTTGATAAATACAAGGATTTATAGTTCTCCTTAGAGGAAATCCCTATTCAACTTTCTACTTTCACCCTTGAGGCATTTGCATAGATATATTTTGGCATATGATACTAGAAACAAGAAACTTATAATGCTCAGAAGGGAGTTATACATGATGTAACAAATTAATATTTGTTGTCACACATTATAGAAAATATGTCAAATAATTATGATTTTTCATCTTTTGGCCAAAAGACAATTTCTTTCCATAAATGAAAGTATCTAAGGACATTGAAGATATTAGTGAAGTAGCGATCCAAAATTTTAATGAGGCTTTAGCCATATACACAAAATTGATAAAAAAAATTGTTTCCTAAGATAGAAATCATTAAAAAAATAATGGGGTAGAGAATTGCATCTTATAAATCCCCTTTCAAAAAGTATACCTTCCTCCAAGGAGATGCATTTAAACTTTTAGGGTATGGACTAATTATGTAAGGAGATGGAAAAAGAAACAGACTAAGCTTCTTCACATCAAGTGGGGATGATCTAGGTGGATATTGGTGGCCACCCGCCTATTCCACTTGGACCCTTGCTATTGTTTCTTTTCAGTTTCCTTAATTGTAGCACAACGTACTATTTTTGGTAGTTTTTTGGGTCCTAAACTTCTAGAGCCATTTTGAGGGACTAAAACACATTTTTAGGGAAAATAGAGAGATTGGAAAAGGGACACCAATTTGCTAATTTATTTTTGGCCTACTCTTTGATATCTTCGAAATGAGGTATTATGATAGCCAAACGGAGATTGTATGCCAAAGTTACGACCTCGGGAAGTTGACATTCCAACTTACCCCAACAGGGCCCATAAGATTTTGGTGCTTAATCTCCTAGGGTTAGGTTTTTGGATGTTTAGGGTTTCTCATTGATTATTAATGACAAAAAGGCCAACGAGCCTCATTGTAACATAGTTCATAGGCATGTATCCACCACATCTCTTCTCAGAGATAAGCTATCATCATCGGAACTAGTTTATTTCCATTCTGTACGTAAGCATATTTTAGTTATTTGATATTAATGAAATGAAGTTTTATTTCTGCTGCATCTCAGTGTATATGTTTATATCTATATTCTGTTGATTCTTGTATAAGTTCATATCAGTGGTACCATAGTAGTTTTCTCTTTCTATGTTTTTCTTTGCATGTCCCCAACAAGGTCAGGGTATAAGGAGTTAGGGCTCGAACTGGTTGAACCTCTGCCACATACCAACCTCGCAAATCTCGATGAACTCCCATAGAAGAAGAAAAGAAATATGAGGGGGCATGAGATCCTTACAAAATATTTCTCAAGGAAGCCCTAGAGTGATAAAGGAACGCAATGATGGATAATTTTTCCCAGATCCTTTAGCGACTCCCCAAAGGTGACACATCTTCATCCAACAACCACTCTAGAGGCACCACTCCCTTTAAGGTGCAATTCAACTTTGACATTCCCATATTTGAAGGCCAGATAGATGAAAACAATATAGATAGATCGTTAAATATGTTGGAAGGATATTTTTTAGTTCATGGCTTTTCTAATTGGGAAAATATTACTTTTGCACTCCTCAAAGCCACCCCCCATGTCAAGGACTAGTAGGAAACCTATTGTGAAAAAAAGGACGAGAGGGAATCCTCACTGTTTTCAATGACACCCACATGGAATTCTTTTTGAGATGCCATCAAGGAATAATATTACCCTGTTAAGAGCTATGAAGATATATAAATACAGTGGACAACGTTGCGGCAAGGAAGGGACCAAGACGTGTCAAAGTTCACAAATATTTTTCATACCCTTCGCACGAATTTGAGTATCAAATATTCTGAGCAGAATTTGGTACTCAAGTACCGCGGATGTCTACACAAGTACATCCAGGACGAGATGGAGTTCCTGGACATCTACTTGCTTGGTGTCGCCTATCGATACATTGTCAAGATCAAGCATAAATTTAACCAGAAGAAGTGAAACTTTGGATTTTCGAATCCGAAGAAAATGAAGGGTGCCCCAAAACAACAAAAAAAAGGACAAAGACAAGGCGGGGTGACCCAGAACAACTTACCGAAGCCACAAGCAAAGAACAACACCAAAAGATAAAGAAGGACACAAGGAAATGGTGTGAGTTTCATAATAGCCCCACTCACAAAAAAGTGATTATAGAGCCAAGTAGTCACTAGTGGTCGAGATGAAATCTTCTGAATCAGATGCATGTTCTGACTCTGAATCGGAACCTGATAAGGGGAATGACAAAGGGAAGCACATTATTGATGCGGTGCCCAGTGCCACCATTAAAACCACAAAGCTCTAGAAGATTGAGCCCAAAGATCCAGAGGAGGAGAAGAAACTCTTCCACTCACAAATTTGGGTGAAGGGTTCTATGCTGCTATTCAGTGTCTACAACGGAAACCAAAAGAACCTAATTTCAGCAGAGGTTACGAATCAGTTGGGCTTACCAACCACACCACACCCACAACCGTACACCATTAGGTGCCTTCACCAAGGATGAGATATCCATGTTAGTCAACAATATCGCCTTCCCTACAACATCAAGCCCTTCATAGGTGAGGTACTATGTGATGCTGCTCATCTTGAAGTTTGTGATGTATTGTTAGGCCAACCATACTTGTGGAAGCGTCATGTTGTGTATGAGTCTAGACCTCACATTCTTATTGGTTATTTGGGAAATAAGTTATACAGGATACCAAAGCACCTCCTACTACGATCTCTTGATATCTGCGAAGCAATGCAGTAAGATCATTTACTAGAATGGGAAATTTGTCTTCCTTATGATTCACCCTCATGGAAGGAAGAAGGTTGTTTCCACATCCGTAGCCTCCAGATAGGCTCCTCCACATGGGAAAAATAGATGGAAAAGGTCATGGAGGAGTATAGGTATATATTCACCTCACCCATAGGGGTATCCCTACATTGTTAGGTCAAGCACTCCATCAATTTGACGTTATGCACGTTGCTACCCAATGGACCGATATATTGACACTCTGAGAACGATGAAATCAAGAAGCATATTTAGGAGCTATTGCAGAAAGGGCTTATCAGAACGAGTTCATCACCCCGTGGGAGCCTGATCGTGTTGGTACAAAAGAAGGACGGGACTTGGAGACTCTGTATTGACTATCAAGCACTGAATAAGATCATTGTCTGGAATAGGTATCCAATCCCACAGATTGATGACCTTCTGGACCAACTCAAGGGGGGCAAATATTTCAACAATATTGAATTAAAGTATGGTTATCACTAGGTACCAATATAACCATCCATTGTGTGGAAGACTGCCTTCAAATCCAAGGAAGGCCTTTTTGAATGACTGGTCATGCCATTCGCATTGACAAATTCCCCCACAACCTTGATGAGGTTGATGGACGACATCTTGAAACCCTTCACCAGATCATTCGTGGTAGTGTATTTGGATGACATCCTGATATTCAACCATAGTTTGGAATAACACCTCCACCATATTTGACAGGTCCTCCAGACCTTGTGACAACACAAATTGTGTGCTAATCTAGAAAAATGCACTTTTGTTATGACTCAGGTTCAATATTTGGGGTGCACCATTGATGAGTGGGGTATCTATGTGGACCCAACCAAGATACAATTTATTTTGGATTGGCCAACCCCAACCACTCTAATAGAGCTCCGTAGCTTTCTGGGTCTTACCAATTTCTATCGCAGGTTCGTTTTGGGGTTCTCTCATATCACTTCGCCTTTGAGTCAAACCATCAAGGGTGGAGTGAAAGAAAAATTATTTTGGTATGAATTCCAATAGAAAGCATTTTTTGAGTTGAAGCATTGTCTCTCCACTAAACAATTACCCACATTACCAGACCTATAACAACCATTTGAGATTGAGACAAATGCCTTCGACTATGCTATTGGTGCAATTCTTACTAAGCAGGGGCATCTAGTGGCATATCATAATGAGACACTTTCAGACATAGTATGAAAGTATCCCACCTATGAAAAAGAGATGTATTCCATTGTGTAGTCCTATTGACAATAAAATCATTAAATTATGGGGAAGGAAACGGTCATCCACACATACCACTGACCCTTGCAGTTCATACAAACACAAGGAAAGTTGCAGAATGATCACCATTAGAAATGGTCCACATACCTGCAATAGTTCCATCTAAATATTAAATAAAATAAGGGAAACACTAATAATGTTACAGACAACCTCAGCCAACTTCTGGTTATGGCGCTGACCAATGTGCTCGACTCTTGTGGACACGAGACTTCAGGGTGGCCATATCTTTACAAGAGAGATCTAGAATTTGGCAACACATATTAGATGCTACTGAAAGGAAATCAATTTCATGATTTTCACCTGTAGGATGCACTATTATGCCACCTAAGACACCTCTGTGATCTTTCAAGTGTTTTAAGATGATTTGGGAGGCGCATTACATTCGGGTTGCTAGACATTTTAGATTAGATAAAATAGTGGCAGTGTTGCAGAAGTATTTTTAGTAGCTGAACCTTCAACAAGATGGTGGGAAGTAAATTAGATCCTGCATTGCATGTTTCATTTCCAAATTGACCATCAAGAAGCAAGGCCTATATACTCCTATGCCTACTCCTAGTCAGCCTTGGGAATCCATCTTCGTGGATTACATGTCGGGCCTTCCTTATACTAAGCATGGAAGTGATTGCATTTTCATGGTCATCGACAAATTATATAATGGCCATTGTGGTGGTCTACAAGAAAAGTATCACAACAGAAGTCACTGCTAAGCTCTTTTTTGAAGGAGTGTGGGTACACTTTGGGATCCCACATTCCATTATCTCAGACTAGGAGAGAAGGTTCCTCAGTATATTTTTGTCTTGCCTCTAGTCGATGCTGGATACCAAGCTCACTAAGTCCATGACCTTCCACCCCCAAACTGATGGCTAAACAGAGGTCATCAATAGGACGATCGTACACACTCTTCACATGTAAAACTCAAAGCATCCATTCACATGGGATGCAAGCCTCCCCTATGTCTAGCACATTTACAACAAATCTCTCCATAGCTCAACTGGACACAACCCCTTTTAGGTGGGATTAGGATTCCATCCACTATGTCCCATTGATGTGGCCATACCATTTTCAGTTACTCAAGTAGATTCAGATCATGTCGAGGAGGAAGCTGACAGGGATAAAATCTTCATTGAATGCATTCAACACATCCACCAATAGGTCCATGAAATATTAGGCAAAGCCAATGCTAAGTATAAGCAACGTCATGATCAACATTGAGTGCCACATAGGTTCCAGGTGGGCGACAAAGTTTGGTTAAATTTGAAAAAGGAGTGTCTCGCTAGGGCCCACTACAAGCTTCACCTACTCCGATATGGTCCTCACACCATCACTAAGGCTGTGGGAGACAATACTTTTAAGCCCATCATTCCCCCATTCCTTGGCCTGCACCGAGTGTTCAATGTGGACTGCCTTCAACAATACTTTCCACCATTACTAGACACATTAGACATTGTTGAACAACTCACACCAACAGAGCTAAACCCAGACTACATGGAACATCCACAACTGATCGGATCATGGACATGCAAATCAAGAACACTCGCTAGTGGAAGATCCAAATTGTATCAGGTTGTCAAAGCTGGAAAACTCCTGCATAAGGGCAAGTGGCTCACTAGGGACCAAATTCAGCAGAGGTTTTCCCATCTCATGGAGGCACTCAACACAATGGGGAGCATTACTTCTTAAGGGGGGAGGACTGATCTAGGTGGATATTGGTAGCCACCTGCCTATTCCACTTGGACCCCCACCGTTGTTTCTTTTCAGTTTCCTTAATTGTAGCAAAACTTACTCTTTTTGGTAGTTTTTCGGGTCCTAAACTTTTGGAGTAGTTTTGAGGGACTAAAAGACGTTTTAGGGAAAACGGACAAACTAGAAAACTAGTAAGTTAGATAACCAATTTGTTTTTGACCTCCTCTTTGAGATATTTGAAATAAGGTATTATGATAGGAAAAAAAAGATTGTATGCCAACATTACGACCCCAGGAAGTTAACGTTCCAACTTACCCCCATGGGGCCTACAAATTTTTTGTCCTTCATCTCCTAGGGTTAGGTTTTTGGATGTTTATGGTTTCTCCTTGTTTCTCAATGATAAAAAGGCCACCGAGCCTCATTATAACACAATTCAGAGGCATGTAGCCACTACATCTCATCTCAAAGATAATCTACCGTTTCCCGAGCTAGTTTATTTCCATTCTGTATGTAAGCACATTTTAGTTCTTTGATATTAATGAAATGAATTTTTATTTATGCTGCATCTCGACGTTTATGTTTGTACCTCTATTTTGTTTGTTCCTGTATAAGTCTAGATCAAGGGAAATATTATATAGGAGAGGATTCAAACGACCAAGAAGGGAAATTTGAATAAACAACAAGGGTTGAATCTTCAATTAAGGGAAACTGAAAATTCATTTCAAGAACCCAACATGTAAAACAAGGAAATGAGCAATAATTTGATGTATCAATATGTTGGATTTATTTTCCCTTCTTATTTTCTATAAATAAGATGAACACAATTTTACAAGGGCTCTTTGTTTCTATAATTTTGTAAATAATTTTAGAAAATTAATGAATAAGAAGCCACTATTAACAAAGCTATTTTGGAGATAAACTTTAATTCTAATACTTATGATGAGTAGGAATTTTTTTTAATAGTTTATTGAGTTTTGGAATGTTGTAAGCATTTTCTTTTAAAATGTATATTTTTCTCATGTATGAGCCATTTGTCTTATTTTTATTATCTCACAAATTGTTTTTCTATAACTATAAGCATAATAATATAGACAATTTTTTCAAACTTCTCTACAGTGCAATTGGTTATTTAAATTTCTTCTTTTATTTTTCTGAGTAAATTTTTCTAAAGATATAAATTAGCGATATATTTGGTATTGAGTTTACCTGCTTAGTTTTTTTATTTTATCCTAGGCATTACTCTACATTTTTCATATTATAATAACTGCAACAAATTGATAACACTAAAAAAATGTAAAAAATGGACTAGACCACTGAACCACTATTGATAAAGCCTCCTAAAACCATTTAAAGATTTTTGGCCATACGCTAAGCATATTCCCTATTCCAAACATTGTAAGATGTAATTGAGACCTTTCATTCGGGATAATCCTTGATTATACAAGGACATTCGTTCTTTTTTTTTTTAACAAGAACCAAAAATAGATTGTATTAAAGTGATTTGAGTATAAAACTCAGTAATGTTGCATGGCATCATTGCTTGTAGTAAAGGTACTAGAAGTGGTCTATTAGAAGATCAAATTTACTTTCCTAAAAAAGAGTTGAGGTTATATATGGGAATAGGTCCAATTGTCTTTGGGACTTTCCTAAGGGGTATCTTTCTTCTGGTATGAAAACTCATCCAATTGGGGGTACCAAACCTTCACTTCATGCTTCAAATTGAAAATGAAGGTGTTCATTCCATCTAGTTTGAATAACATTTCTTACTGAGCATAGTTGATATGCTATGTTTGATGGCGATATTTCAGTATGGAGTATGCTTAAAAACAAATTTCATATGCAAGAAATAATATTAGAGATGGTAAAGGCTTTTTTTCCATTTTATATTGAACCAATGATTATTATTGTTCCATTGGGAATAGAAGGTAGGGCACACCTCTCTCTATCATAGAGGAAACAAAATAGCAGGGGCATGAGTAGTATAAAGTCCATGTTGGTACTGGGGCCAAGGAGACAAACATGTAAGCAGGGAAGGGAAGACAATACAAGAAAAAAAGCAGATATAGAAGGCGGATCAACCAGAGGAGTTGAGAACCTAGAGTTGCACTGAGAAGAACGAAAAGTGCGGAATCGATCCAAGAACAAATAGGAGCTATGCGGAGTGACCACACATCACAATAATCATAGAGAAAAGATAAATAATTGAAGGCATATAAAGGAACAACTACAAGGTAATGAAGAGAAGCAATTCCTTTGAGACTGATGAGTTAAAATAGACGACTCAAACCAATAATGGGAGAAACCACAATAACAAGGTGTGAGGGAGGCCCATATATGATATATAATTTAAAGACTAGATGCCACCATTCATATCTAGTGCTACCCTTCCACCACTCACTAGCATCATGAGAAGGGGTTTCATGGCCTTCACCCAAAATTATGAGAGGATCGATGTCCCTTCAAGGGAGTGTCATAGCCTTCACCCAAAATTACGAGAGGATCGAAGTCCCTTTCAACATTATCATCCCAATTGGTTCGAGTATACCAATGATTACCCATTGATGTCATCTATCTTAATAAGTGAGGAGATCCATAATAACTAGAGACTACCATGATAGCAGGATGATTGAAGAAACATGGACCTTCACCTTCGTTTGTGTCCTTTTGGAGAGTAAGTAGAGCATTGAAAATTTTAGAAAAGGGAAGGCACACATGCATTACTTGCCATGAGCTATTTGGGTGGATGGGAGGAGTCTTCCCACAATGATTATTAAAGTTTAATAATAAAGACATGTATTTCTTATCATAGAAAATCTTTTAGGGGAGCAGGGTTCTTTAAAACAAACCTTTGCATGCTAGCTCTCCTTTGGGGAGAGTAATGTTGATGTTTTCCATTTCATCTGCTTGCATATTGTTCCCCCTTAGGACAAGATGGCACTGAGAATTAGGGATGAGATGGAGGAGAATGAAAATCCTTTTAATAATATGTGATAGCTTAAGGTCAGTTGAGGTAGGTCGTTTAACAATTTTGGATATAAGGAAGAGAACGTCTCTGATCACAAAAGCATCTTGAATTTTCATTAGTATAAATTGTTTTATGCCCTAATATAGAGTGCATGCCTCTGTTACATTGTTGGTCATCTCTCCCAATCCCCAGGAAAATTTATAGTCCTGATTATTCTCAAGATAAATGATCACCCCCCCCCACTCCTTTATATTGTTGATTATTCTCAAGATGAATGATCACTCCCCTGCTCCTGCCACTTGTGAGGCCATTTGGTCTTGTTGACCCTTAACAACTCTGTTGAAATTCTCTCACATGTTTTTTAATAATTAAATAAAGGTTCTCACATTTATATAATTCCAATTCATCCATCTATAATATTTTCAATACCTTATAAAAGTAGTATTACTCAATAAATATATATACTGTGAAAATAGGATATTAAGGTTCAAATGTCAATTGGGGTTATCTCAGGTGGTTGAGAGAAATGGTTGTTATCTTCCCCAACTAGGTTCAAATCTTGGCTAGTGACATTATGAACTATATTGCCTATGTTTGTGATGGTGGCTTTGTGCCTATAAATATTGTTGTATAGATTTGAGCCTTGTGAACTCTTAAGTGAGTATACTTGTGGGTTGGCCTAGTATCAACAACATCGCTCTATCCCTCAGGATTTTTTGTATTGGATTTGAGCCTTGTGAACTCTCATGTGAGTATACTTGTGGGTTTGCCTAGTATCAACAACATCACTCTAGCCCAACAATGATTTATTTCCTTGGAAAAAATTGGATATTAAGGTACAAATAAGATTAAGCAAATGGAAATGTTTGTTAAAAGAAAGTTCCTTAAGAGCATTAATTTTGACTTGATAGAAGAGGAGATAATAAATGAATTGTGACTTATAACTATGAGATTAAAAATCTTCAAAATCTTTAGTAATAGTGTTAAGAGTATTAATTTTGACTTTATAAAAGGAGAGAAAATAAATGAATATTAACTTATAACTAAGAGATAAAATATCTTCATTGCATAAAGAGGCACTCTATAGCCTAATACATAAGCACTATTGTAAAATGTTAATTATGTAAGGCATTATATAAATGTAATGTTATGTTGACTCAGTCAACATTAAAATAAAAAAATTACAAATTAAAATTAAAAAATAACAATTAAGTATTTCAATTATATATAATTAAAATTAAAAATTAACTCTAAACTTAATTCCTCTACATGTTTGAGAAACCCAAATTTAAAAGAAATCTAAACTGATATTTTTAACAAGGGCTACATAGTAGCTAGTACTTGCCACTTAGTTCAACTATAGTTTAATTAAACTAAAAAATAATAAAGATAAATATTTCATCATAAAAATAAACAACTAATAAAATGTTGTATTGTTTAGTGCCATCACCAAAATTAATAAATATGATTAACTAATATTGTTTATATTAACATATATACACTTTAATATATATGTTTATATATATATATGTGTGTGTGTGTGTGTGTGTGCGTGTGTGTGTGTTTTTTTTAGTAATATATATAATTTATTAAAATATGTTTTTAATATTATAATAAGTTATCTTAAATTAGGCCCAAGGGTTAGCTCTACTGGTCAAATCAATGTCTCGCCGATCGGGAAGTCACAGGGTCAATTCTCCCAGAAGCTCTTGGGGTTAGGCCTAATTATTGGCCGCGAGGCTTGATTCCCTTCAGGGTCAATCAACCTAGATATTTCTGTGGACGTAAGAACCACCCAATGATGAGGGTGTTGTGAACGATACCAAATTGTTTTTTATCTTAAATTGAAAAAATGGAGAAAAAACTGCAATTTATGAAAATGAAATAATAGGAAAATGAAAAAAAAAAATAAATAAAAAGGAAATAAATCTACCCCGATCGGGGTTCGAGCCAACAGTTAAGCACTCAAACAAGGGATTAATGGTCGTACCATTGCGTACAATACCACGGCCCCCCACACGCTTTAGGCAATGGGTGCGGTGGCCCCTTGCATGATGGCATGCAATGCATATGGGAAAGGTGGCAGCGGGAGTAAAGACATCGGTGGTCTTAGTATCGGTGAAGGAGGGAAGGTTGGTGTTGATCAGAACAATTGCGGCCGAGGAGAATGGTGCAACGAGTGGGTTCTGTGGTGCCACTAACAGCAACAATCCTATCGATTGTGCGCGAAGGTTAACAGGTATGTACTTAGATATCTCTCTGATCTTGTAATGTGACCTCCTCTAGTTTTCGTTTGAGGGAGAGGGGAGAAAATATGGGGGAGAATCGCAAAATTGAGAAGCGTTGGGGGCATAGGCTGGTGGCATGTGCTTGGTTATGTGTTTGTCTCTCGCACCCGTTTGGCATACTTTCCATTTCTCTTTGCTTTGAATTTCTCCTTTCCCATATGGGAATTCTATTGGCATTGGACAAAGGGCCTAGTTTTTCAATTCATAGGAGTCCTGCTAGTAAAGGTAGGGAGATGGGTCTTGGGGGTAGAGTCGGCTAGTCCACCTGCATTCTAGGTGAAAGCCTATGCTTTAGGTCCATGCATAGCCACAGGGAGGTAGGTAGAAACCTCGACATGAGGGATAAGGTTGAGAATTACAGGCGAGAAGTATGTCAAGGAAGTGGCATTGGCTATGGACGACATATTGGCGATGGCAGCGTCATGGGGCTCAGGGATGGGTGGATTATTAGGTCAAGTCCAACTTTCATGTCTTGGGTAGAGGATAAAGGGTATGCTAGCCAAGGTCGGCTGAGAGTTGGTAAGTGGCTGTGCTTACCAACCCGGAATTGAGGAGAAGAAGAAAACTAGATTGAAGCTGAGAGGAGGTGTTTGAGGCAAAGTGTAACCACTGGTGTTGGTTGTGGGTCGGCCCCCTCCGGGAAATTGACCTGTGACCTCGAAGGGCTGGGCACTGCAACTGATAGGGGAAGGTATGATGAAGGTGAGTTGGAGCATTGTAATCCTACCACCTGTGTGAAATCTCCCTGTCATATTACGTTAAATTGTAACTGGATTACGGGTTTTTGCAATGAACAGGGCTGGTTCAGAGAAACCATGACACGTCTTGCAAAAACTTGTGGCCATGGAAGGAGGCCCCAAGCAACTAGGAAGGACACAGAACTGGGCCCATTTGAGGGATGTAGAGGCAGGAAATCAGTTGAAAGGCTAATAAGTGAAGCGACAGTTGCCTACTGCGAAGGCAATAATGAGGAAATTCACAAACTGTTAGAGGATTGGGAAGAAGAAGTAGAGCAGGAGAGTGAGACGGACACAGAAATGGAGGATTGGAGAACCCTTTTCTCGGATCTTGGAAATATGAGGGGCAAAATCACTCAATATAAGAAAACCCTATACCTGTACTGGTTGATGAAAAGCTTGTTGGGTAAGGCTATGGAACAAATTTCAGTGGGCATGGCAGTTACTATCCAAGGCATGCCAAATTACAAAAGTAATTCTAGAAGGTGCAGTTTCAACCACACAAACACGATGTTCGACTCGGTCGAATTGAGAGGCACTTGCCTTGTATCTTGATACAGACAAAGATGTCGGGGATGAATACCAAAGATCCAATGCCTGTGGAATCAGCTTCCGCTGAATATCATGACTAGCAAGCCTACTTTTAATGGTTTTGTTTATATATGTGGATAGGTTTTACATTTCCTTATGCAAATATATATGTATGTAGATCTCTAATCTCAGACTTATATAGCTTGGATAGAAAGACTGAAAATAATTTGTTACTAGATGGCATGCAATGCGGATAGGTGACCAACAGACTTGGTTTCCCATTGGGCAAGTTGGGGCCACCTAGCCAATTTATGTGGTGTAAATTTGCTTTATAATTAATGAAAAAGGAGGATCTACCAAGCTTAACAAAAAAAATAGGAAATCAATCTAAAAACAAAAAATTGGTAACTAACATGAATGGAAGTTACTAAGAGCCCACAATAAGACCTCAATCAATCACTTTACAAATAAATAAATTTAAATAATAATAATAAATAACAAAAAGTTGAACTCCTAATATTAAACTATAGATAAACAACATAAATTTTTGGTCAAAGACAAACTAACAAGTAAGTCAAAACAAAACTAAATATCTTAATACCATACCTTCGGCAAAAATAATAATATTAAAGAAAAAATCATATGATTGTATTTTTTTAAATGTTAACATCCCTAACGTATTACATACAAAAATGTCAATCGAAGGCTAGTAATTGTGAATATAATTTAAAAAACACTTAATGATTAAAAGTCAAAACTTATGTTAAAATATTTAATAAAATTAATATAAAATGAGAAACTATAAACCAAAATGTAAAATTTTAATTAGGCATCTAATTATGTGCAGCACCAACAACTTATGACATAAAACACCTTTTAAATATTATCTTAAATGGCTAGGACATGCTTTATATAATGAGATCCCTAATTTTAAAGATAAACGGATCTAATTAGATGTAAAATGATGTTTACAATAATTATATCTTAGACTTAAACTTAGACTTAGAGTGGCGCCTTCTCAGTTATATTATGTCCATTTTTACCAAGGTAAAAATATTGAAAGCCAGCATTACAAGTATTATTAGGTTACAAGAGTAATATTATATTACTATATTTAATTTAAGGTTAGATATTAAATTAGTGTGTGATATTTTTTGTTTATGGGACAAGGGATCCATCTCCCTCTACTATTTGACTGCTAAAGTCTACGAAGGCATACATACTTTACTTCTCTATGGGAGAGAGAATCAACCTATTTCAATTGGTAAGCTTTGTATACTTGTAGATTTGTATGGTTCATTAGCTTTATGTTAAGGTATATTCAGACACAATCTTACTAATTTTGTAACCTCTTCTATTAGCTTAGATTTATCTTAACTTCAGATCTACCAAGAGCCAAGTTTCACTTTAAAAGAGGTTTGCATCTCAAGAGTGTGCCCAGAGGGAACAAATATTCCTTTACTCTAAAAGAGGTTTGCATCAAAGAGATTTGGTCCCTCTAGACGACGGGTAGATCCCAAGTTAAGATGACCCTAATCTACTTTCACTCTAAAAATGTTTGCATCTCAAGAGAGCGCCCATAGGGATCAAATCTCCTTTCACTCTAAAAGAGGTTTTCATCTCAAGAGATCTCCTTTCACTCTAAAATAGGTTTGCATCTCAAGAGATTTGGTCACTCTCGAGGCTTAGACTCGTTTTGTTATTAATTATGATTAATTATAATTATAATTACTAATTTTATATTTATTTTTAGTTTTAGGTAATTTGACCATGTGAAAATGTTTTATTGATATTTACAATTATTATTTTTATTTTATTTTGACCAAGTCAAAATGTTTACAGAACATTACAACATCTGTACATACTTGGTTGGAGAGTTCCTCTCTAGGCAATTACTTTTAACCTTTTATTATTTTTTAATAGAGCCCACATGTAAATGTTTACAAACATTTACACTGCTAGAACATCTTCGTCATGGCTTAGAGATTTGATCCCTCTCGACGCTTGGTAGATCCAGAGTTAAGATGGATATAGGTTGGTTTAATCCCCCCTTTAAATAGACTATTTTCCACATGAATACCATGGATAATACCATGGGTTCTCATAAACATGGAGCTCAAAAACCACCGGTAACTTGACCAAGTCAAGTTTACCTTAACTACTTAAAAAAATTTGATTAAAAAAATAATAATGTAGAAATTTTATTGTAACATAGGGTTATTTTTATTTTATTTTAAAGTACCTAAAATGGTTACATTACATTAATTTTTTTATTTAATTTAATTTTAATTTTAATTTTTATGTATTTTGATTGAATCAAAATGTTTACAAGACAGACATTACAACATTTCTTGCATACTGTAGAGCTTGAGCCCACATGTAAATGTTTACAAACATTTACACCACTATAACATCTTCCCCATAGCTTTTTGCTTTTAGATTTAATTTAAACAATGTTATAAAATTAAATTAAATTAAATATTTATAAAATATATTGATTTTGAAATGAGTTATGGTTTTTGGACAAGTGGTATTAATAAGCCATGGTATTGTAACAAAGCCTATTTACAAGTTATTAATATCCATGGTAAAGGAAAGGTAATATGAAAAGTACTGGCCCTCACCCTAACTCCAAATATTTCTCAATGAATCTCATCTCATGGAACATTAGAGCCCTGAATGGCCCTGTGAAAAAAAGGCTTCTAAAGAAGAGAATGATGACAAATAAGCCAGAGATAGTGCTCCTTTAGGAAACCAAATTAACTATAGAAGACCTACAACTCTTTAGAAACAATGATGTAGAAGCTACAACTGTATAGCCAACGCATCACAAGGTATGGCAAGAGGGCAATTGATTCTCTAGAAGGAATAACTATTTGAGCTCATCACATCATTAACCACTAAGAGCTCAATCATTGAAGTCTTGAAGGTCACATGAACTTTTGAAATAATATGTGTTACCAACATTTATGAACCACACAAAGTTGATGAAAGAATTCAGCTGTTGAACTCAAGAAAAATCACCGGGGAACTGCCAAACCCCCACAAAATCATAGGAGGATATTTTAATATGATCCTCAACCTCTTGGATAAAAAAGGAGGACTTAGGAGATTGGATAGGGACACAAAGGCTTTTCAAGTGGCCATATACCTGATGAGACTAGTGGATGTGCAGACTACCAATGGAGTCTACACTTGGAATAACAGACGGGGTAGGGGAAGGACAAAAAAATAACTTCTCAGCTGGATAAATTCCTCATATATGAATCAATCTTCCTTGCGTCTTTGGAAACCGATGGTCTAATTCTCCCCCAAATGGCGTCAGACCACTAGCAAATCACCCTGAAAATCCACCTCTCTACAACCCCCAGGAATATACCATTCAGGTTTGAATCTTTCTATCTACATCATCCCAATTTCCATAATGACTTATAATATTGGTTGACCAACTCCCCTCCTGAGAGAGCCTCCCAAATGTAGCAATTTCAGTATAAACTAAATAACATTAAGAACAAGGTCAAACAATGGAACAAAGAGGTCTTTGGAAACATCACCATGGAGAAAAAGGGTCTGAAGAAGAGGACGACAGAACTTTGGCAAAAAAATCATTCATTAGGGCATCACTAATCAAATGAAGGAAGAGGAAAAAGACCTACAAAGGAAATGGGAAGAAAGAGTTAAACAAGAAGAAATGTTGTGGCAACAAAAATCCAGGGTGCAATGGCTAAAATGTGGGGAGCGAAACACCAAGTTCTTTCATCACTCGATGATCCAACATAGGACAACCAACATAATTCTTAGCCTAAAAAAAATTGATGGCGGAATGGAAAGCAATCAGGAGGAGATATCAGAGGAACTAAGTGACTTTTATGGAAGTTTCTTGGAGGAACAAAAAAGAGACAGATCCCAAGCAACCAGAGAAATTATTAGCAACATTCTCACCATTTTGAATCCAGACCGCAACACCATTATTATCAAATACGTCACCATGCAAGAAGTAGATGAATCTATCATGGCAATGCCATCAGGAAAAGCTCCTGGGCCAGATGGCTTCACCATCGACTTCTTTAAGGCATGCTGGTCCATAATAAAAGAAGATGTTCATGCAATAGTGGAAGACTCAAGGAAAAACAAAACAATGTTTGGAGCCTTCAATACAACCTTCTTAACTCTTATCCCCAAGGAAGAGGGAGCTGACACTTTGAATCGACTCTGACCCATAGCTCTCTACAATGTAATCTACAATATCATCTCTAAGGTTTTAAAAAATAGACTTAAATCATTGTTTCATTTTCTGATCTCGACCAATCAATCTAGATATGTTGAAGGGAGGTATATTCTACACAGTATCATTCTTTCTCATGAGACCATCCACTCGCTTCAATCCCTAAAGAAGCCCAAGATGGTAATGCAACTTGACATGTCGAAGGCTTTCGATAATATAAGTTGGAATTATATGCAGGAGGTCCTCAAGGCCTTTGGATTCCACAAGGATTGTATTGATTGGATAATGGCCCTGGTCTCAGGAGCCTTCTTCTCCATCCTTCTTAATGGAGCCCCTACCCAACCCTTTGTTCCTTCAAGAGGAATCCAATAGGGTGACCCTCTTTCCCCCTTCCTCTTCTTTCTCACGGTGGAAGGTCTAGGAAGATATTCACAAGCTGCCATAAAAAACCATCAACTAACTGGTCTAAAGCTCCATGCCTCTTCGCCTACTTCTACCACCAACAATTTTTTGAGGACACCCTTCTTATGGGTATCCCAATAGTTGAAGAAGCTGAAACTTTTAAATGCATGATAAACCTCTTCCTTGAGGCATCAAGAACCATGATCAACCTTTGACCCCTAAAGAAACATCCTTAGAATCCTAGGATTCCATATTTCCTCTCTACCCTCGAAATACTTGGTAGTACCCCTGACAGACAAATCCCTAAGAAAATAAACCTAGGAAGATCTCCTCAATCGGTTGTAAAGAAAATGATCAAATTGGACTTTTTGATCCCTCAACCTTGAAGTTCATCTTATTTTGGTCAAATCAATCCTTCAAGCCATCCCCCTATATCTCTTCTTTGCTCTTTCGACCACAAAAATCATTCTAAACCACATCCACAATATCCAAAGGAGCTTCCTCTAGCGGGGATCTGAGCAAAAGAGGAAATGGGCCCTCGTTGGATGGGAACAACTTTGCAAGCCAAAAAATGCAGGAGGTCTTGGCCTTAGAGATCCATAAATCATGGGGAAGACCTTGGTGGAAAAAAATTAGTGGAGGTGGATGGAAATCCCCACCACCCCCTCGGATCAATTTTGGAAAGCCAAATATGATCTCAACCATAACCAAAAATATCTCATCAGACTCTCAGGTCAAGCATCAGGATTAGTCGTTTGGAAGCATGCATGGAAGAGCAAAGAAATGATACAAAGGAATAGTTTCTAGGAGATCTGAAATGGGGAGGTGCCTTATTCTAGGAGGATGCTTGACATCAACTCCTGATCCTCAATGATGAGCATCATGCCCCTTTCCAAAGGTTAATGTAGGTTAAAGGGAAAATTAAAATGATTGATTACTGGAAACCCACCCCAAAAGAAAACAAACTAAGAGATTAGATTAGCAGGTAGGATTGACAACCCCTTTCCGCCAACTTGGACTGGGACTCCTTCGATAGGCATATTCAAGAACGTCAAATCATGGTGGACCACAAGGAGGAAAAATTAAGGTGGGGGAAAACTTGACAGATTTCTTCAACCTCAAGGAGGCCTACTGATATCTCAAAATTTTTGCATAGATGTAGCAAAATTAGTGATGGATCACTCTTTGGGACAAACAATAGTGGATGAAAATAACTCTCTTCCTCTGGCTCATTCTCCACAACAAAATCCTAACTTGGGATAATATTAGGAGAAAAAGGCTTCTCTATATTATCTAGACGTTTTCTATGTGAGAATCATGAATAATCCATAAATCATCTAATGAATACATGTGATTATGTTTCCATGCTCTCGGATTGGGGGGCGGAAGTATTCAGAAAAATTGATAGAAACATTGCCTCTATATAAACCATCTTAGACAATTGGAAAACTAACATTTTCTCTCACCCGATGGTCAATTGAGCCAAGAACCTCCTCCCAGGAGCCATCTGATGGGTCACCTGGAAAGAGCGAAATGCAAGAATATTCAAAAACTTGAAGACTACTAATTATCATCTCATTACCATAGTCAGGCAGATAATTCATGAATCTGCCTCCATATCCAAGCTCCCTCCAATGCATGACCCTCCTCATGCTGATGATCTTCACATCATGCAACTCTTAGACCTAGATAATATCTCCACCACCACTCCTAGCCCCCCATTACCTAACCCTGAAATCCCAAACACCTAGTTTACTTCAAAAGGCAATGTCATCAAAACCAATTACGATGGGGCCTCCAAGGGAAACCTAGGCACAAAAAGCTTTAGGGGAGTTTGTAGAAATCATAAGGGTGAAATTCTAGGGATCTTTCATGGAAAACTAGGGATCACCACCAACAATGTGGCTGAAATCTAGGCCATTGATCCAGGTGGCTCCAGACACATGTAGAAGTCCCAGAGGACTCAATAAGGGTGAAAATTCAAAGTGGTCAGATTGCTCCTAAACTAGCACTCGATCGAAGTGCTCATTGCCCTAATTCCAATAGTGTGAACGTCACTCAAATCCGATCTTGTATGAGGGAGAAAGAGCCAGTCAAGCTTTTGGTCAAAGTTGCCATGTGGGCCAGGTTTAATTGTCCTACAAATTGGCCGAGTCCGAGACATGGAATCTGGCTCCCGAGGAGCAGAGGAATTTGTTGTATGCATAATTTGTCTAACAACCCTTATATTAGACAAAATAAAAAACATGACCATGTTTAATAAAAATAAAAATAAAAAATATTATAAAACAGGTGGCAAGCCATGACCCCTGCCACCTCCATCGGACCCAAACCTTAAAAAACAAATTTTAAATAAATATGGGCTAACAAACCGTGACCCCTGCTAGCCCTACTTGCATATCACCATACCCATTATATTACCTTAAAAAAATTATGTGGCGGTGGGCGGGCCACCTCTGGTGGACCCAGCCCATGCCCCAACCTAATGAAAGCGACCACATTTAAAACAATGGAGTTGTGGAGTCGGCGGGGATTGAACCCGCCCGACCCACGTGGGATGTCCCCCACTGGGTCCCCATATGGCATATGCCAACCCAAACCTCACACAACGCCCAACCACATAACAAAACACACCTCCCATTTCATTCATTTCACACGGTTATGGTTATGTAAAATATTACAAATGATTCATTAAAGCTAACTGTGCGCCAATTTTGGCATGGGTGGGATTTGATCCTCCGACCCCATGCTTTTCATTTCCCAATATTACCAACGCACCAACGACCTTTACCTTGGTAAACTCTAAGGCCATTTATATTTAAACCTTTAAATTCATTTGCACGGGGAAGAATGGAGGTGGAACGAAGTTGTGGCAGTGTAGAGGGGGTCTACGTTGGGCACGAAAAACAAGGTAGATGCCCAAAATATTCCAGGAAATATTCTCATGCAGATTCTTTGGGAGGTAAAAATTCTTTTTATTAGAATGTAATCAAGTTTACAATCATTTTTCTCGGATTTTCACAAGGAACATAATGGCAAGGTTGGATTCGCCTTTTGAGCAGTAGATTTGTAGATTCCTGGAAGAGGAGAATCTTTGAGAATCTTGAGGGAATCTTCCAGATTCCTTGGAGGCTGAATTTTCCCAGATTCAGAATGCAGCCAACTTTATACTCATTCTTCTCAAAATTTCACAAGGATCTCAGTGGTGAGATTAGTTTTCTGATCTGAGTATCATATCTTCAGATGACTTGGAGGATGGAACCTTTGAGGAATCTAGGGGGAATCTAAAAGATTCTTGTAGCCCCAGATTTTCACTTCGTCAGAATTCAGAAATTTGACAGTCGATTTTGCACTATATGATGCCACAAATCTGATGGTGTAATCAAATTTTCCATTTGATCATTCCATTTTTTGGCCACTTTTCAAAGTGGAATGCAGGTGTCAGCGTTCAATGTGCGAGCAGTCATTTCCATGATATTCGATGCCAAAATATTGATGGTATAGCCAGATGCAACAATTTATCATCCTCTTATTCAGATAACTCCTTGATGTGAGGTATATGCAGTGTGATCATGTACTTCTTTGTCTCTTTGCTTGAGATGCATTGTGCTGTATAGATCCCTATTTGATGTTTGATGTGGGATCTTGTTTTGTTCTTGATGTGAGATGTACTTATTATCATGTTTTGATTGAGATCCCTTTGTCGCCATGTATGTTTGAGTTGATATCCCTTTGATGCCATGTTGGCATGATGCTCATTATTATCATATATGAAATTATGTCATGCTGATAGGAATCCTTTTGTGAATGAGAGTTCCTATAGCGGAACATCTCATGGAGCCACTCTTGCGCGAGGGCATATTCCTTGCATGATAGAGAAAACAAATTCATGTACATCATCACTCTTTCCAGCACTTAATGCAACAGCCTACATCATCCTGACACCGAGCCCGAAGACGTAGTCCCTCTTGGACGAACTCCGTTATCAACGTATTGTGTTTCATGTTGCTGATTCTTGTCATGTTCCTTCTTTACAACATGCATATATGTTCCTTTATGCTATTTGAAATGCAATTATCACAACATCACAGAAGTAAAAGATCTTGGTTAAATCCATGAGTTGAATCAACTCGGATCAAGTTTGGTATCAGAGTGGTCGACATGTTGATGGGATACTCATGTGTTTCCATGTTGACAGGATACTCATGTGTCGCCATGTATGTTTGAATTGATATCCCTTTGATGCCATGTTGGTGGGATTCTCATTATTATCGTACATGAAATTATGTCATGCTGATAGGAGTCCTTTTGTGAATGAGAGTTCCTACAATGGAACATCTCGTGGAGCTACTCCTGCGGGAGGGCATATTCCTTGCATGATAGAGAAAACACATGCATGTACATCATCACTCTTTCCAGCACTTAATGAAACGGCCTACGCCATCCTGACACCGAGCCCAGAGACGTAGTCCTTCCTGGACGAACTCTGTTATCAACGTCTTTTGTTTTATGTTGCTGATTCTTGTCACGTTCCTTCTTATTTACAACATGCATATATGTTCCTTTATGCTCTTTTAAATGCAATTATAACAACATCACAGAAGTAAAAGATCTTGGTTAAATCTGGGAGTTGAGTCAACTCGGATCAAGTTTGGTATCAGAGTGGTCTTTACATGGATGTGAATTGTGAGCATGAACAATGGAACGTGCAACGATGGAGGATGAAAAATCGATGTAGGAGACCATGCTCAAAATTTCCCAAAAGGTGGAAATAATGTATGAAGCTCTACAAAAAGAGATAGAGGAAAATGAACGATTGTAGCTTCAGTTGCGAGCCATGGAAGAGGCCCTAGAAGAACTGAAGCACAACAGCCAGAGTCTTCAAGTAGAGAATGTTGAATTGAAGACGATTCTACAAGAAGAGAAAGAGAAGAAACAAATTTTGCTACAACAGCTACAAGCTAAGGACGAGGCCTTGGAAAAGTTGTAGCATGACCCATGTGAGGTAAAAAGTAATTCTCTGTCCTCATGTATGTTTCCTGATCATGATTTCTCTATTTTTTAAAATCATACTACAGGAATTGTCTCCAAACTGTTGAAGAGAATGGGGTATGAAGGGAAAGGATTGGGAATTAATGGCCAAGGAATTGTCAACCCCATCAAAGTAGAGGAATTACCCCGTCAGGTAGGACTTGGGTATGTCGGAAAGGAAGTTGGGGAATGCGTCAAGACAACCAACAAACCACCAACAATAGATGATGAGAAACCCTCATCAGTTCTTTCCAACTCGATAGTGGAGGTAAAAGATGTTGATTTCCCCTCAGTTTCGTCTTCACATAGTATGATTTCTGTTGGAAATGCTGAGATACCAATTACAGGGAAAAACATGAGACCCCTTACTAGGATGAGGTACAAGGAGGAAAAACTTGGTGTTAATAGCCAAGGCATAACTCAACCATTGGAGGTTGTGAAAAGACCTCAATTTGCAGGCTTGGGATACACCAAAGTAGAATGCTCGAAGGTGCAAGATTCTTCCAAGACATCATCGAAATCGTTGAGGAAAGAGAATGATGGGAACACATCACCATCATCCTGTGGCGGTGCCCATTACAGGGAAAGAGCTGAGGCAAGATCTCATCGCCACAATGACACCAGAGACAACAAGGAAAGGTATAACAAGTCTCAATACTCAAATGTTCATTTCAATTACAATCATGTTGTTTATAATGGACATAAATCAAGGCATCAAAAAACATGTACTTTTTGTGGATTACATAACCATACATTTGTTGAGTGCTGGAAAAGAATAACAACACACAAAAGGATGAGGCATGAAAGACCCTCTCAACAGTAGGCAAAGAAGAAGGTAAATCAGATCTGGAGGAAGAAGACCTATTTCAGTCATTGTGACAGAAGTGTTCATCAAAGAGCCACGTGTTGGAGGCTCCATCCAAAGCAACACCTTAAAGACAAAGTGTCGATGCATGAACTAGGTGAAACAATTGTTTGACAAGAAAAACCACCACAGGGGGTGACCCATTCACAATGATAAGTGAAAAATGGTTTCTAGATATGTTATCTTGTCATGGTCATGCTTTTGTAAATCATTTGTTTCATTTTAAGATTTAAAAGTGATAATGTGTTTTCAACACTTGTTAAGCAACAATGATGTCTAGTCTTATTTTGTGTTGCATTTTAAGTTGTGAAAGTGATGTTGTTTTTCCATCACTTGTCAAAGAAACAATAGTGTTTGGCCTTATTTTTGTAAATCATGTGTTGCAGTGATGATGTGTTTTCCATCACTTGTTGAAGCAACAATGATATGTTGGCCTTGTTTTCATAGCTGGGGTATTGTTTCCATTTTGATGTAAACTTGACCATCGAGTATGTGTTATAAACTCGTGGCAAGTATGGGATGCTTGGGTCATTAGTTGGTCATGTGAATTAAGCATGTAATTTGCAAACACAATATACTATAGGTTTGCAGAGGTTGTAGGTGTCGGCTCATTGCTTATGGCTTCGAAGGACAAAGGTGAAGGAGAAGGAAGGGTGACATATCAGATACTTATGAGTGCAGAAAAGGTACAGAGAGGTGGCAGATTATTCTTCATGCTTTTGGAGGAAAGAAATCTCCTCAGTGGGGATGATTGATCCACGTGGCTCTAGACACATGCAAAAGTCCTAGAAGAGTAAGAAAGGGTCAAAATTCAAAGTTGTTAGATTGCTCCCAAACTAGCACCCAATCGAAGTGCTCGTCGCCCTGATTCCAACAGTGTGAACGATACTCAAATCCAAGCTCGTATGAGGGAGAAAGAGCCAATCAAATTTTTCATCAAAGTTTCCATGTGGGTCAAGTTTAATGGTCCTACAAATTGACCGTGTCTGGGACATGGAATCTGGCTCTTGAGGAGCAGGCAAATTTGTTAGATGCATAATTTGTCTAATAACCCTTATATTAGACAAAATCGAAAATGTGGCCATGTTTAATAAAAATATATATATATATATATATATTATAAAACAGGTGGTGGGCCATGACCCCCGCCACCTCCATCAAACCCAAACCTTAAAAAAAAAATTTAATTAAATATAGGCTGACAAGCCATGACCCTTGTCAGCGCTACTGGCATATCACCATACCCATTATATTACATTAACAAAATTACGTGGCAGTGGGCGGGCCACCTCTGGTGGACCAGGCCCACGCCCCCACCTAATGACAATGACCACATTTAAAATAATGGAGCTATGGAGCCGGAGGGGATTGAACTCGCCCAGCCGACGTGGGTAGACCCCCACCAGGTGGCCCCATGTGGTGTATGCCAACCCAAACCTCACACAACGCCTAACCGCATAACAAAGCGCTCCTCCCATTTCAATCATTTCACATGGTTATGGTTACGCAAAATATTACAAACGGTTCATTAAAAATAACTGTGCGCCAATTTTGGCATGGGTGGGATCTCATCCCCCGACCCCATGCTTTTCATTTCCAAATATTACCAACGCACCAACGACCTTTACCTTGGTAAACTCCACCACCCATTTATATTTAAACCTTCAAATTCATTTGCACAGGGAAGAACGAAGGTGGAACGGAGGAATGAAGTTGTGGAAGCGTAAAGAGGGTCTGCCCTGGGCACCGAAAATGAGGCAGATGCCTAGAATATTCTAGGGAATATTCTCATGCATATTCTTTGAGGAATCTTTAAGATTCTCTAGGAGGTAAAAATTATTTTTATTAGAATGTAATCAAGTTTACAATCATTTTTCTCAGATTTTCGCAGGGAACACAATGGTGAGGTTGGATTTGCCTTTTGAGCAGCGTATTTGTAGATTCCAAATAGAGGAGAATCTTCAAGAATCTTGAGGGAATCTTCCAGATTCCTTGGAGGCTCTATTTCCCTAGATTCAGAATGCAACCAACTTTATACTCATTCTTCTCATAATTTCGCAACAATCTCAGTGGTGAGATCAGTTGTTTGATATGAGCAAAAGATATTCAGATGACCCAGAGGAGGGAATCTTTGAGGAATCTAGGGGGAATCTAAAAGATTCTTGTAGCCCCGGATTTTCATTTTGTCAGAATTCAAAAATTTGACAGTCGATTTTACACTATTCGACACCACGAATATGATGGTGTAATTAGATATTCCATTTGATCATTCCATTTTTCAGCCACTTTTCCAAAGTGGAGTGCAGGCGTCAACGTTCAATGTGCGAGCAGTCATTTCCATGATATTCGACGCCACGAGATTGATGGTAGAGGTAGATGCAACAGTTTATCATCCTCTTCTTCAAATAACTCCTTGATGTGAGGTATATGTAATGCGATCATGTACTTATTTGTCTCTTTGCTTGAGATGCATTGTGCTATATAGATCCTTGTTTGATGTTTGATGTGGGATCTTGTTTTGTTCTTGATGTGAGATGTACTTACTGTCATGTTTTGATTGAGATCCATTTTTCTCCATGTTTATGAGATACTCATGTGTCGCCATGTATGTTTGAATTGAGATCCCTTTGATGCCATGTTGGCAGGATGCTCATTATTATCATACGTGAAATTATGTCATGCTGATAGGAGTCCTTTTGTGAAAGAGAGTTCCTATAGCGAAACATCTCATGGAGCCACTCCTGTGTGAGGGAATATTCCTTTAATGATAGAGGAAACACATGCATGTACATCATCACTCTTTCCAACACTTAATGCAGCGACCTACACCATCCTGACATCCGGTTTGTAGACGTAGTCCCTCTTGGACAAAATTCGTTATCAATGTCTTGTGTTTTATGTTGCTGATTATTGTCATGTTCCTTCTTCTTTACAGCGTGCATATATGTTCCTTTATGCTCTTTTAAATGCAATTCTAACAAAATCACAGAAGTGAAAGATCTTGGTTAAATCCGGGAGTTGAGTAACCTCGGATCAGCCATGAAGCATGGGATCGCAATAGCGAAAGACCATAATTTTTTTCCACTAATCATTGAGGGTGTCTCTGTGATGGCCACTCTTGTTTCCCACAAGCTCCAACATGGTTCCTTGATCAGTAAGGTGACTGACAATTGGAGGCTGATGAAAAACCTCCATCGCATACAATAACACATCAGCGATTTGGGAGGGTTCCACTTCCAGGCGGTCTGGAGGAGGGCTGATGCCGTGGCAGACTGTCTAGCTAACAACGGGAAAATTGGAAGGGACACACTAGAGTAATCCCTTGCATGCCAGGATATAAGGGATGAGCCCCTCTACCAAGATCGCAAGGCAGTCAATCAAAAGGACAATGAAGGGCGCAACATTGATGAGCATTTAACTGGCTCACATAGTACCTCTGCACGATCCGTACAAGCTCTCTAATATTGTGTGATGTGAACCTCTACGAGCATCAAGAATTATGATTTTTCCAAGGTCCCTCCAATCTCAAGCATGCCTCTGGTTTTCAAGCGTCGCCCTCCTGACCTTGTGGCTAGAAATTTACATCACTCGTCCACGAGAATTTATTTCGTCGATAATGCTATATTTAATTCTCTTAATACCCTCATCATTCTCCTCAACCTCCTCAAATCTAGGACAGCCTATGAATACCCCTTGCCTCACCCTTTCCTCTCCCATTCCCTCTCCTTTGCCTCACCCTCTCTGCTATCATTCTCATTCCCTCCGACTTTTTCTCGATCCCCTAGGAGAAATCCTCCACATCTTTGTCCTAACCACCTACCTATTAGTCTGGCATGCACCCCACATTTCAAAAATGACCCTTTGACTAGCCACCACAGAGGCTGGAACATGGGTCGTTTGCGTCAAGCTAAAATGAGGTCGAGAACTAGGGATAAATCGTTTACTCAGAAATATGCCTCGAATTTTCACAATTTTGCCCCTCAAGAGATTCAAGACTAAATTTCTCACATGGAGGATCAAGTTAGGGGCATCAAATGACAGACTAACACAAAATAAGTAGATGCCTAGTTCTCATGGATTCCAAATTCGTGTCTAACGAGAGCTCGAGAAAACTTGTACAACAAAACCATCAAGCTATCTTGGAACATCAAGATAATTTTGGGTCTTGCCATGCAAGACAACATCCAGGCCAGACATATTCTGGAGGATAAGCTGGTCAAGCTAAACAACAAGTTCACGGTTTATGTTGAAAAAGTTCACTGCATGATATTTCTTACCAAGGACTCAGGATGGGAAATTGACAACACCTAGCATCAAGAGGGAGATTGGAGGTTCCCCTACCAACCAGTTGACCACTGAGGGAACTCGAACTGATGATAATCTAGAGAATCCCATCACTATTGATGAGGACCAATCTGCTTGATAAGTCTATGAAGCAGTCTACAAGTCCCCATTTTTGGCTCTCTACCCAATGGGTTTGTATTTTGTGTTTTTTTGTTTAGTGTCTTCAATGTCAAACGAACAGTAGAAGTTCTAGTAGCTCCTGCAAGGGGTATTTTTCCACATTTTTTGTAAATTTTGATAATACTAAGATTGGTAAGGAAAAAATTTCTAAACATTACATACAATCTAGAAAGGAATTATTTTTCCGGTGGTCAGGCCTCCAGTTAGGCCGGTCATGCTCAACAAATTTTCTATGTAATCCTCTAATTTTGAAAATATAATATCGCTCTCTCTTACTTGCAAAAAAAAAGAAACTTGTTATAATGTATGTTTATTGTAATAATTAAGTTTTAATTTAAAAAACGTTATAAAATTAAATTAAAATAAAATATTTGTAATTTTATTATTATTTTGAAATGAGTTATGGTTTTTGGGTATGTGGTATTGATAAATCATGTTATTGGCCCATGGTATTATAAGAAAGCCTATTTAGAAGTTAATACTATCCATGGTAAAATGATGGTAAATATTCATGGTTAAGCCTTTTGTTAGATTGCAAATATTAAATTTTTATGTGCTTATTAATTAAATTTAAATATGGTTACAGAATCATTATTTTAATTTATATGGTAAAATGGATGTTAATTTATAACTACTATTTATATGTTATATTTTAATGTGATATGTATATTATTATTTTCTTTTATCCAAAAATTTGTTCATAATTTTATTAATGAAAACAAAATTACAATATAAAAAAATTGAATTTAAAAAATATTTACATCTATCACTTACACATATACCATATACTGAGACGTAAAGCGTCTCTTACATCTTAAGGGGGTCACTGTACACAAGGAACCAACTCACCATCCTCAATCACTGTTACAAGATTCCTTCTTATTGAAAAATATTGTGCCTTAACCAAGTTGGGATCATTGAGGAGCAAGGGTTAAGAAGGATGGATGTCGAGCTTTGGGCCGCCCGATTGGATGCTTCTTTTTTCTTTGAAGTTTTATGTTGACGAGCAACAAGCGGCGTGGACAATAATGTGAGCAGTGTGGTCAATAGTGAGCAATGAACAATGAGCAGTGTGAGAGCAGGAAGCTTTTATGCAACAGAAGTATCAAGCATCGAGAAAGGAGCAGTGATAACCTGAACTGTAGGGAGCAGTGCGAAGTAATCTTTCCATTTTATAGACCTACATATTTCTTGAAACAGGTTGGACGACAAATGCATTCAAACATGACAAAGGGACAAGAAATTTCAGAACATGTGGAGACAAATGATTTAGGACAAGTGAAAATTGCCTCATCCGCCAAAGCTAGGAAGTGGGTTTGGGTCAATGCCAAACAATATCGGGGCATTTTAAAATGAATACTAGCCCATCTAAAATGGGAGCAGACAATGAAAAAATGATCTAAAAAGGCAAGTACTCAAACCCTTCGCAAGAAGAACTCAAACAAGTCCCCTCTACAAGCACATGGAAACAAGAAGTCCAGAGGAAAAGTCATTGATAATTCTGCCTTATATAGTCCCACATCCACACCTCTCAACTGGTCATCTGATCTTTATGTGAAAGAATTGTTAAATGAAAAACAAAGGTTGAAGGTTTTAGAAGCTAAAGAGCCGGAAAGAGGTCATAAAACTCATATAATAACATCCGAGAACAAGGCTTTAGCAGAAAGCAATAAAGTTTTAAAATAAAAAGTGGCATTGCTATAGGAAGCTCTCCTAATAGGGAAGACAAAATGGTAACGCATGAAGGCGGATGTGAAAAACATAAAGAAATTTGTAGTGGAAAGTACATAGGTGGTGAATGTGAAATAATCCTAGTATAAAGGGAAAATGATTGTCCAAATAGATAACCATGAGAAAGCAAGAGAAGAAAGGAAAGGAGATTCCACCAAAGTTTCCAAAACTTGGGCTCAAGTTATTAGCAATTCTGCTAATAAGGAAGGAGAAACAAACATTCAGGATGACAACATTCAAGATAGAGAACGAAAGGAAAGAAAAAATAGGGCCAAAAACATAATTATTAAAGGGGTGAAAGACTATGGGAAAATGAATATACTCTTGACCTTGCAAGAGACTATTTGAAAGACAAGTTGCTATGGAAAGGAAAAATATACCAAGCATGGAGGGTGGGTAAGTTTAAAGGGTAGAGAGGCAAGTCCATAAAATTCATCATGCCTAACTTGCATGATAAATATATCATTCTAAGCATGAAACATCTCTTGAGGGGTTCTCAATTTTTCCTAGAAGAAGATTTAGCTGTAAAACAACAATAGGAAAGAAGGGAGGAAATGTTAAAGGTTAGGGCAGAAAGAGATGAAGGAAAGAGAGCATGGATTTATAAAGGCAAAGTTGTGATAGTGTGATTTGGAGCTCCTTCCAAAACAGAGCAGAAAGATGGTAATAAAGAAGAGGCAACAAACTCTTCAACAAGAAATCATGAAGCAAGGTCAATATGGGAAAGTAGGGACAAAGACTCAAATGTGAGTCTTGAATGTCAAACTAAATAGCAATCAAGTCATACCCAAGTTTCCTTAAGATTATTTTTTTGGAACTGTAGAGGTTACCCATGGAGATGAGGACCTAGGTTAGGGCCTATTGTGGAAGATAGAGACATAATTTTCCTCATAGAAACACACGAGCATGAAGGGTGCATGACACCTCTGTTTGAAGGACACTGGAAGAAGGCAGTGTGGAACAAGGCAATAGGGAATGGAAAAGGTCATGGGAGTATCATGGTTTTAGTAAGGGATAAAGAAGTTCGTCTCATTCAGTTAGAAAAATAAGACTCAAATAAGCAATTCCTTTGGTTTAAAATATCAGAAAATGGAAACCACATCAGAATTGCAACATGCTATTTTGCGCCGCAAGTTCCAAAAATATACAAAGGTAGAGGGCTTGACCACAAAGATCCATTTGGAGACTTAAAAGTGGATATTTCAACTTATTCACATCTAGGTGAAGTCCTTATAGTGGACTGCAAGTGAGAAAGCTAGCATTCTTTGTTGTAAAGATGATTGCGACCCTAATTGGCTTACAAAAGAGAGTAATCATCAATGGGAAAGAATTTCAGAGGACAATAACAAATAGTTTAGTAAATGGGGTATTTTTTTGAACGCGTGTCCCATAAATAGCAAAGAGATAAAATATTTTGTTATGGAAAAGTTCCACATGCGTACTTCAAATAAGGAGCTAGGAAGAAAGAAAAAGTACTATATTGAAGTGTTTAATGCCACTCATTGTCATCAACCCAAAGCATACATAGTGGCCAATATCTCTTGGAGAGCCAAAATTCTTATTGCTCAGTTAAGGACTAATTCTCATCAACTCCGTTGTGAAATAGGGTGCTGGAAAAGGCTAAAAGAAGTGTGGGAGGAAAGAGTATGAATTTTTTGTTCTTTCGGAAAATTGGAAACAAAAAAACTTTTGATTTTAGAATAATAGGCCTTCAAAGACAATAGGGTAAATTATGCAGATATGCTGGTAGCTAGCTCTTGGGATAATCTATTTAGCGAGGGATTTGTCGAGAAGATGGGAACATTTATTTTGAAGCTTCACAGAAAAAGGTCAAATACATCAAGCAGATAAAGAAGAAGTTTGTCCCATAGGCTATCTTTAGCCTCGTGGATGTTAAAATAATTTCCTTCCTTCCTTCCTTCTTATTGCCTAAGGCTTCTTATTTCAACTTAAGGTGGATGAGGATCTATTGACCTTTTTGTATTTTTTATTTGAGGGCCTAGATTGATTCTCAAGGGAATATGATTAGCATATGCTAGTCTTAATGTTTATGAATGATTGTTGTGTATTATTTGTTAGGTTGCGTTTACTTTTAATAAATTAAAAAAATTAAATTTGTGGTGGCTCCTCGACCACCAATTTCCTAGGTATTTGAGATTATTCCAATTTTAATTAGTTCCTCCATGATAAGTTCCTCATTATTATTTATAACATTCACTTATGTATAAGAAAAAATTATTTAGAAAAGTGGTCCATTACTTTTAATAAATTTAAAAAATTAGATTCATGTCACATTGCTCCACCCACCAATTTCCTAGTTATTTGAGATTATTCTAATTCTAATAAGTTCCTCATTATTATTTATAACATTCATTTATATATAAATGGTCCATTTTACAATAAGATACGTAATTCCTTTTTTTTTTTGATGAAGTTAAAGTTGACCCATAACCTTTTTAAACATGATATTAGGTAACTGAGTGCATTAGTAAGACATTCTTCAAGTTGTAATAGTTTTTTTTGGTTATATTTATAAAGCCTTCGGCTACATCAACCACATTGATATTTTTAATGTGGTTGTACTAGTATTAGACAATCTTTTTGCTTAAGAAAATGGAGTTACTTATGTAACATGGTCTAAACTACATAATTAAGATTTTAGAAAGTACGTTGAAACTTTCATAGTCTACTTAGTCATAATAATATTGAATTTTTATCATTGTAGTTTTAACAAACTAGTTAAATAATGATTTTACTGAAAAATTATCGATAAAATTGTGTATTGATATGAAGAAAAAAATGCATAATATTTTAAGATGATTGTCGCAATAATTATTAAGAAATATGGTTGAAAAATAAAATAGTTTTTATTTAATTATAGATTTTTATATGAGTATTTTTTATTATTATTATGATTTTTTTTTATGTAATAAAGTATTTTATTTTCTATTCTATAGGAAAGGGTAAGATATTTCATAGAGTTTAAGGCCTTATAACAATAAGACTTGAAGTTATGAGCTTAACATGTCACTAGTTGGAATTAAGCTTGGGTGAGAATGAAAATAATCACTCCTAACAATCCAAGATAAACTCAATTGATTTTCCAAACCATTTGAGATAAACTCAATGGACATTGCTACCATCATGGTTATAAATTTAATTTATGTGATATCATAATTGATATATTTATTTAAGACAAAATTTATGTTAAATGAAAATGAAAATAAATCAATTTAAAATAAAAACACAACTTCCCACAACTAGAACATGAAGAATATATATTTAGATTTTAGTTTTTGGAAAAGGAGTTATTTATTTGATGTTTGACTTACTAAACCAACTATTCCCGTCTAATCAAGCCTCACCAGTTTAGAATAGCAGGGGGAAACCACAATGTTGCAACTCATTAACTATGCAAAAACTGCTATTCTAGAGGAGCCCACTGCAGTCAAGGGTTTGACTCTCTTTAAGGATGAAAATCAAGGTGAATCTATGCCCCCTGTTGAAAATTCTACTAATAGTGTTTCAAAACCCAAGACCCTAGACGTCTCAAAGGCCAGAACCATAGTGGGAGAAGGTAATGAAGAAAAATAAAAGTGTTTACTCATGAATGGGAGTGTTTCTTATAATGAAGCTACGACTGCTAAGCAAGAGCCCTATAACGATGAAGCTACGACTACTGAACAAGAACCCTGTCATGAAGAATTTGCAGTTGCTGAGAAAGAGCCCTTGCCTAAAACCATGGAAGATGCAACACCTTTCCCTAAGGGCTTACCATAGATTCTGAAGCAGATCGAGGCTAGGGAAGCTGCTGGTAAGAATGCTAAACCCTTCACTGCTTTAAGCCCTTTTTAAATATTGATCAAATTGATTTCTGTGCATTCGATGTTTTTTTGGGTCAGATCTATGGATTTGGTAAAAGATCTAAAGCTATCATTGAAACTAAAAACAATGCTACCCTCTGGATTACAATGCCTTCTTTTCGAAGGTAACAAAATGGAAGATCTCTTTCCTGTCTCTGTTTATAATATATGGAGGGATGTCACACTTTTCATGGCTCTTCGACTGTGTGGGGAAGGTTTGGGAAATCCTTCCTCTTCCCAAGGATTCTCTTACAAATATGCAGTCTGAAACCAGGTTCCCTAAAGTGCAGAGCTGCCTCAAAATCGTTCCCTACCCTTAGGCAAGGCAGCTCATGCCCAAGTTGCTTCGGGTCCTTTTATATTAAACAAAGTTGAGGGTCTTCCTTCAGTGGAAATAACTCATCTAGATCTAGATGGAATGTACAAGTTATTGGTAGGTAATGGCCTCATCTTCCATTTCAATGGGCTATGGCCATGTGCAATAGACCTTTACCAATGGATGCATTCAACTTGGACCAAGGCATGCAAGTTCCTCTTTTGTTCCATGGGTTTATTCATCACTATTTTTGACAATGATGCAGATTATCATAATGCTCTTTCCAAGGGGCCCTGGTTTTGGGGAAAATATGGGCTCTTCCTAACCCCTTGGTTCCCAAATTTTGACAGCTCCATAACTGTGATCACAAAGCTACCCATTTGGGTCAGGCTTTCGAATTTTCTGCCCCATCTATGGAATTCTTCAGTGTTTTGGGTATTGGAAACACCTTGGGTCATTTTCTGGCTGTAGATCCCTCACAATGCCACTGTGGAGTCTTCACTTATGGCAAGATTTTTGTAGAAATCAACATCAACAAAGGCTTGGCTAGCAAAATTAATTTTAAAATAGGTGATTTCACTGGACCCAACAACTCGACTATGAGAGCATTGCTTTATGGTGTCAATGTTTCCATCAAACATGTCATCTTCAAAACTTTTGTTCTCAAAAACCAGTCAAACAGAAGCCCATATCTAAAGCATGGAAGCCATGCAATCGCCTCCTCAAGAAGAGGAGGATTCCTCTTCCTCAGATCAGGAAGATGATGAGTCTGATGATGACATGCTCCCATTGGACGAGGCCCAAAATTCATATCTTCAAAAGCCTCGTGAAGGAGGTCAAGAGATCCAAGTTTTATCAGCCAAAAGAGAAGAACTCAGTAATAATGCTCTGATGGGTGCCATGAAGCACACCCATGAATCAACCTCCTCAGACTCTGACAAGGATGCCTCCTTAGATTTTCAGAACAATATTAAGGTAGATTTGGTAGCTAGACTTATCCCCAAGTTGCATGATTCCAATGTTTTTATTTTTTCATTTTCTATATCTGTTCTATACTTTGTTTCATTGCCATCCTTAGGCCTGTTCTGTCCATGACCATCTTTAGGCCAACTCTATCATATGGGAATCATACGCTATCAATGTAATTTTTTTATATTAATATAAATCTTTTTGTATTTAGTTACAAAAAGAAAGGAGTTATTTATTATGAAACCAACTCACGCAAAAGATAGAAAATATAGATAAACACCTTCAAAATAATCCTCTTCGAGGGGGCAACCTCCTTTACATTACACAAATGAACAATTCTTAGATGATACAAATGACAAGACCTCCTTTCATTATATAGGAGACTAGGGGTCATAATATAATCAGAGCCCACATAAAAATAATGATGTTAGGGCACAACAATAACAATAGTGGGCTTCTATGGGGCACAATAATAACAATATGGGTACTACATGGGCACAACAATATAATAAGGGGGTTCCATTAATAACAATAAGGGTTTACAATAGTAGTATAGGGACCTAACATGCGCCTCTCCAAAAAGTGTTGTCCTCAACACTTGAGTAGTTCTTGATGCTTTTGTATAAAATTCTTGTCCTCCCATGTGGAATCTTCAGTGGGTAAGTTCTTCCACTTGATGAGATACTCTGAAATTGATCGATTTCGTAGTTGTCGGGTTCTTGTTTTTGTGACTCCTCCAGGTTCCCATATGATTTTTCCTTCCTCGTCAAGTTCTGGTAATATTGTTTGAATTGGGATCTTCTCATTATGTAAGGCCGCCATTTATTAAGTGCATGTATTCTTGCCAACATTTCCTTCTCATAACTAGCTTTGTGTAAATACCTTCCTTTGATTGGTTGACTTTCGAAAGAAACGAGTCTTTCTTCTTGCATTAAAACACCACCAATTCCATTTCCTGATGCATCATATTCCACAATAAAGGTTTTTGTGAAGTCTTGTGTATCTAAGACTAGTGCTTGGAACATTGCCTCTTTAAGATGTTCAAAGGACTTTGTTGCTTTTGGATTCCATGAAAATGCATATTTCTTCAATAATGTTGTTTTCATAATGTCTTCAGTCTTCATTCTTATTTGATGATATCCTGAACGAAGATCCAACTTGGTGAAGTAAATTAATCCATGCAATTCATCCAATAATTCATCAATGACAGGAATGGGAAATTTATCTTTGATAGTGAGTTTGTTGAACTCTCTATAATCGGGATACATGCTCCATGACCCATCCTTCTTTTGCATCAATACTACTGGAGCAGAGAAAGAACTTTGACTAGGTTGAATTATACCAGCCTCTAGCATTTCTGCAACCATACGTTCAATTTCACTCTTTTGGGCATAGGGATATCTGTAAGGCCTGATGTTTGGAGGAACACTTCCTGGAATCAAATGAATAGAATGATCATGATCATGAATAGGTGGGAGGCACTTGGGAGCCTCAACTACCTTGGAATTATTGTCCAAGACTTTTTGGAGATCTGGAGAAATAGATGATTTCGATGTGGGAACCTCTAGCAAACATAATTGTGCAATTACGCCTCGTTTTTATTTATTTACAAGCTTTGTCATTCCATTAGAGCTGATTATCTTTCCTGGTTTCCCTGTGATACCCCTTAATTCAACTTCCTTTCCTTCCAAATAAAATTTCATGAAAATTAAAAGCTATTGTACCCAAGGATTCCACTTGCAACCATCACTTGACAATCTAGTGCTGGATATAGGAAGCAATTAAATTCCTTGGCTATCTTACAATGAATAAAATTATGGGTACTCCCCAAATCAATCAACACTATTACCTTTTTCTTCTTGATATGTCCTTCTATGTTGATAGTTTGAGGAGTGGTAATTTCGACCAATGCATTACAAGATATGGTTGGATTCATTTCTTCTTTCTCGATGTGATCTTTCACTTCTTGAACCTTTTTCTTCTTGATATGTCCTTCTATCTTGAGAGTTTGAGGAGTGGTAATTCTTTCCAATGCTTTACAAGATATGGTCAGATTCATTTCTTCTTTCTCTGGGGTTGGTTCCTGGTGTATATCCTCCTCTTTTGATGTTTCTTGATCCTTTTCTTCCTCCTCTTCACAATCCATGTAAAATAATTTCTTCTCAACACACTTATGACCTTTAGTGTATTTTCTATCACAAATGTAACAAAGGCCTTTTTCTCTTTTTTCTTCCAATGGTTGTGGTGTAATCCTTGTAGGTTGTGGAAGTCTAGGAGCAAAAACACTTGCATATTTATAGTTTTGAGTGGTGGGATTCCTTGTTTCCATAATTCCGCTTTCAATTTTTCTTGCCAACTTGAATGCCTTCTCAAATGAATCAGGTTCCCAAAGATGAACCTCATGTTGAATGTTATCCTTTAAAGTCCCTATGAAGACACCAATCCTTTGCTTCTCTAGAATATAATTTACCCTTATATTCAATTTTTGAAAGTCCTTAATGTGCTCTGCCATTGAACCCTTTTGTTTGAGATTTATGAATTGGCTAAAGAAGGTGTTTCTCTTTGTATCCTCATAATGTGCTATAATTTCCTCCGTGAAAATTGACCACATGACAAGTGGTTTACAAGAACAAATCCCTTCATACCATAAAAATTGATTTGGTTCTAAATATAAAGATGCGATACGTACCTTTTGTAATAGTTGCACCTCATGTAGATCAAAATATTGCTCCATCTGTAGTATCCAATTTACCAGTTCCTTTCCATCAAACTTCTTCATATCGCTTTTTCTTTTTTCAGGAGCTCGATCTTGAAATGACTGTAACTCTGAAATTTCGGTCTGTGATAGCCCTTTGAGTCCTTTTTCTAACCCCACAAATTTTATCGCAATTAGATTCCCGAGTAAAGAGTTATGTCCAATCTCCCGTGATGACCTAATTATAGTTTGGTTTAGTATATCGAACTTCTATGACATGCCACGTGTCACTGTTTCAACCTTAGGTTCTGAAAATTATACCCAACAAACTAAAGCCTATCTTCTTTCTGTCACTTTTTATGAAATTTGAATCAGATGCTCCGAGAGAGAGTTATGACTATTTTCCCAAGGTCACCTGTTTGGGGTGTAATTTGGGAGCCCACAAAAAACCCTAAATGGCTTGGACCATATCTTTGAAAATATAGCGAAACAAGATCTGAAATTCAAGCCCAAGCTTCACCAAGATTTCGATTCAAATGGGTTTTAATCTCAGAATCTAAAACTTCATAGAAAAAATAATTAGAGTATAATTCCACGATGACTTGTTTGTAATGGAATTCTAGAGCTTGCAAAAACCCTAACTTCCTCAAATCATATCTCTGAAAATATAGTGAGACAAGATCGGAAATCTAGACTTGGGGTTCAGTGAGATTTCATCTCAAATGGGTTTTTTTTAGCTTCTAAAACGTTGCAGAAAAAAATTATAGCGAAAATTCCACGATGACCTGTTTGGAGCAACGAAACCCTAGAATCCAAAGCCCTGATACCAAATGTTATGAAACCAGCTCACAAAAAGATAGAAAAGATAGATAAACACCTTCAAAATAAGCCTCTTCGAGGGTGAAACCTACTTTAAATTACACAAATGAACAATTCTTTGATGATACAAATGAAAAGACCTCCTTTCTATATATAGGCGACTAAGGGTCAATATAATCAGATTCGACGTAACAATAATAATGTAAGGGCACAACAATAACAATAGTGGGCTTCTATGGGGCACAATAATAACAATATGGGTACTACATGAGAACAACAATATAATAAGGGGGTTGCACTAATAACAATAAGGGGTTACAATAGTAGTATAGGGACCTAACATTTATTTATTCTACTTTTTGGAATGTTTGGTCGGAATTTGGTGAAATAATTTTTGGTCAAATCATATTTTATTGCTGTTTAAAATATTTTTTTTATCTATAAATGAATTCAACAACTTGAAAAGTAAAATTAAACAAGCTAATGATAATTTGTATAAATACCTACTTCTCACACTTGCCTACCACTTGAGTTAAAGAAGATGGATTGGGAGACAAGTCAAATGCCATTTCCATCCAACTAATAGTAAGATTAATTAAAAAGGAAAAACTTGTTTGTCACATAGTGAATATACTTATTATACTTTCCAAACAAGTATATAGTGATGATATCACTTTGACTACCTATTAAATTTGACTTATTTATTTATAAGTGCATTTACTTGATGTTTTAAAAAATACATCACATTTGAAATTATTTAATCGTTTATTTTCTCAAATTTTGGTTTTTATTGGGAGTTTTGGGCATGATTCTCGATATGAGAAAGTCAAAACAATATTTAAATTAAGCCTAAGTTTATGTAAGTCTATCTAATAAGAGATGGATTAATGGAATAATTTTTCTAGCATTAGTTTAGAAGAATTAAATGTTTAATCCTATTCTGAGCATTATTTTGTTGCAATCTCTAGTAGTGACCAAATGCATTGGGGTGTCCAAGAGCATCCAACTATGGTTTTCATTCTAGAAATATCATGTTGCGGTGTCCAACTGATATTTCATGCTCCATGATATTTACCAGTTGCATATTCACTTTCCCTAGTGCATTGAAGTATTTCCCATTTCCCTATACATTGAAGTATTTCCAAGTACCATATCCCCTTTTCCCAGTACAATGAAGCAACTTTCGCCTAGTACAATGAAGCAAATTTTCTAGGGACCATACATTGAAGTATTTCCCAGTACCATAAACCCTTTTCCTAGTGTAATGAAGCAACTTTCCAAGTGACCATATCCCCTTCGCCAATACTTTAAAGAAATTTTGCCAGGGACCATATGCCCTTCACTCAATACATTGAAGAAGGGTTTCCAACACAATATCCTTTTGTAGAAAAATATAGATAAGTGAAGAAATAAAAGGTAATTCTTGCTCTTGTTTACAAATTGAAATTGAATTGAAATCAAGAAAAAATATTTATCTCACTTGGCCTTATTGAAGGCGATTGCAATTAAAATAAAGGCGCTCTCCTAAGAAACCAAATAGAGAGATTTGAACAACACCATGCAACAACTACTAGCTGCCCCCTTTTGATCAACTGCTTCATTCACTCATGATTTTTTGGCCAGAATTCTATTTGGTTAAGTAAAAAATATTGATATATTGCACTAGTATAATTGTCTTATTTGAACATACATCTCGATGCTAAATCCCTATTAATTGCTATTGAGCCTATAGAAGCTACTCGTTGTACATAAGTCAGTATTAATGACATAAAATTTTAAAAAGAGACATTTTGATGTATAATGTTTGCATTCCTTGAATTTCTAGTGGCAAGAGATATGCCACTTTTATGTTTAGAGTATAGAGTATTGTTTATCTGTGTAGAAATAATTATGCATCACTTTTTTGGTTACATTTCTTGCTAGATATATGTTCACTCTAGCTTTATGACAAAAAAAATGCTTCTTCATTCCAAGGATGGCCCAAAGACTAATTTATCTTACTTGAAATGATTGAAGAAGTTCCCAAACTCGTCATAGGTCTTTACCATGACAATATATTCTTGTTCAGAATGAGGGCATATTATTACTCTACTCATTTTCTACAATTTCCAGAAGGTTATTTCATAATGCAATTTAGTTCATGTAAAATTTTTAGTTGTTTTCAAATGATGTTATACATTTTTTTGTAAGTTAATTTGTATTTCATAAAATTTCACATTACATAGAAAATTATCTTTAAAACTTTTCCAGCCCCACCTTGCCATAAAGGAAACCAGAGGTGGATGCTGGTATGGATGATATCTATAAGTATGACAACAACAAACCTAGTATCATCTAGACAAAACAACTACAAACCAATCAAGTAATAAGCCTAGTGCATCACAACTAGATGATGAATCTAAAGAGGTCAATATAGAAAGATCATCCTCCCTTGCACTTGGAGGTTCCACCAGTTTAAACGCACCCTGGATGTGTTTTACCATGTGATCCGGGTGAGCATCCAACTTGTTCATATTGTCTTGCATCCTCCACTGATTTATCTAGATTTCATTCAGAAATTACATGACATAATTCTGATCATCATGCTTCTCACAAAGGACACATCCCAACAATGTCTTCATCTACCAATGCAAGGTGACTGATTGTAGGTACTAGTTCCTTCTTCCCTTAGTATGTCTAGGGTTAGGAAGCCAATGGGGCACCTCATCAATAATCTCTACATTCGAACGAGCGTATTGATCCTTTGAAACTTGCTCTTCCAACTTGCGAACGTCCTCTCTGCTAATGGGGGGAGTCGTCGTGTGGAATATTTCAACTAACTTCTTGGCTCGAGTCTCTACACGAGACTTAGTAATCTAGCTTAAGTCTCCCCCACCCTATCTACCTCTCACATGGATTTGGGCCATGCGTCCTGATATCCCAATTAAGCAATGCTAGAATAATCCCTTCCCATAGCCCCCTAAGTAACCCAGATATTGAGACATCGCCTTAAATGATAATGCAATACCCTTCACTGAATAAATTATAGACCACATCACAATCCACTCTTATAACACCCTCCTCCTAGGCCTACCCAAAGTAACCATGCCAACCGGGGTAAACATGAGACAAGAGGCTACTATGATCATATTTTACCTCCTATGTGACCTTAAGGAAGTGGAATTGACGAAACATCACACAGAATCATCCAACATCATTAAAAAAACCCTCAGGAGACAAGTAAGCCACTCAGACAACCTATCCCTGGGTCCCACTACTATTTTAGGTCTCTTAGGCCATAGTCGCTCTCATGCTATGGGAAAGGGAGCGACCAACAACCTAAGTCGCTATCACAAGCCTGCCTACTAGCGATTGTGGACCAAAATTGCTAGTGCTGTGCTAGAGACCCCAAGATTTAAGCCACTTTTTTAGTCACATAGCCCAAGCAACTTCAAATAATCGAATGATAGCTTGAAATCAAGAAAATTATAGGGAAAAAACGAAGCAAAAGCAATAAACTCAACAAAACCTTAACTAGAACCCTACTAGCCATGAAAGGAATTTCGTCAAACATATCATCGACATGTGAACTACATGTGTAAACAATAGAATTAAGTGTAGGGATAATAAACTTATCTAAGAATTTCTATGAACCATTGTTCCCTCATGCCATTTGCTACATATTCATCCATTAGGTCATAAACACATTATCCATTCATATACAAGTAAAAACATGTTGAGAGCCATACATAGCTGTTGTCATTACATGTGCATATAATCGGCATAATAGGAACAAAAATACAATAAACATATCAACCATCAAAAACCATATATACATTAGTATCTTTTGCACATGAAAATCAAGGGAACAAATTTCTCATTAATGAATGCAATAAACTAACCGAATATGGGACTACTAGGTTCCACCTGACCATAGAATGGCTGAGCCAAATCTCTCTTCTGCTATTCATCCTCATGCCATATTCCAAGAATGAATGTGGGGTCTCATAGAAGACATCAATCAAAACTCATCTAGGGCTTCCAGAGGCCATCCACTTGAACCCATCAAACAATGATTCCACCTCACGATTGGATGTCACAAAACCATCATCAAATTGGTCTCCATCCAAGCCTTCCAGGGCTTACTTAGCATTTTTCCAACCAAGGCTTCCGGAATTAGTAACTCAATCCACAACTTATACAGGGCTTCCAAAGTGTTTGTCCAACCAAGGCTTCCAAGACTAGTAACTTAACACTCCAATGGATTCCAAAGAATTTGTCCAACCAAGGCTTCCAGGAAGAGTAACTCAACCCAGGATGTTATAGGGCTTCCAGAGCATTTGTTCAACCAGGGCTTCAAGGACTAATAACTCAACCCAAGCTAAGAAAACATGAGAACCAACCAAAAACAAACAATGAAAGTAAACCCAAAATCACCATGGCTATCTATGAAATGGAAAGGCTAGGCAATCCACTGTCAATCCAAGCAATCCTCCATGCCAATGAAATATCACAACCAAGAAACCACATGCATATGCCATGCATGCCAAAAATAGTGAAGAAATCATACATGCAACTCAATTCCTGCGAGCAAATCTGATGTAGGTGTTGATCCTGGTGCCTTCCTGCACTTTCCTGCTCTTCCTTTTCCTTATTTCTACAAGAATCCAAGTATTCCACCCTCCAAGAGTGCTCCAAGAAAACTCTAAGTATCCAAGAGTATGAGAGAGAGAGAGAATAATGAGAGAGCTCCAACATTGAACTAACCAAGTCATGCCCACTGATCCTGAGAAGCCTTTTTATTAGTGAGGCCTCTATTTTCTTAATTTTCCATTATTTTCCTTCAATTTCCACCCCACATGCAACCTGTGACCTTTCATCTCCTTTTTCTCCTAATTTCCATTATTTTCATAAATAAATGTGCCAAAATTCCATTTTGCTTTCCAAAGCCTTAACCATTGCCTTTGCCAATTTCTTTAGCCATAAACCAGCAAATGAACACCCACTAGGATGTCTTGTCCACCATTCAACTTGGAATATGTGTCCCATCAACTGTGGTATATATATATTTTTACGTGGAATTTTCACCAAGGCTATTACAGAACCCTCCCCCTTGGTGGAACACCATCCTCAGTGTTCAATGACACCTATAACCAACAAGATTATTAAAAACAAAACATACTTCCCATGAAGCCTTATATCATAGCTCGTTGCAATATTTACAATGACCATCTGCTAAAACAAAACATCATGACAAAATGACAACATACCGCATAGTGGAGATTTATAACACAACTCATTATTGTATTTACAATAACCACATATACACATCTACTAAACCAGCAAATAAGAGAGTGCGATGCATGTATCAATCAACAAGGGAATCCAGAGGCTCACACCGCTACCCTCAAAGTAGTACCAGGATTCACCTCCTTCCTAGGAAGTCCATAATCCATTGCAAAGTCAAATCTACATGCAATGTCCAATGCCACAATCCCATGCCACTTGTCCTCTCAGTGAACAATTACTAGCTCATTGTTTCAGGGCGCACTCCCAATGTGCATCTGATTCCATCTGGTAATGCTAATGGCCAAACCAAATCATCCCTGGTCTTTCCTTCTCTGCTACAAAGTCCCTTGGGAAATCCGGTCAACCTCTTCCATGTAGTCACTCACCTTCCAAGTTCCACTAGCACCCCCATCCCGGGTATTCTATCCCTTGGCAAGGCTTCCTCGCATTGGAAGATACAAAAACCAAGGCATAAACCTACCTCAAAATCATCATACCTATTATAGCATGCTCATGGCAACCAATGGACATAATTGGGTACTAGTGTCCCACAATGGCCCTATTCCTGAAGTGCTTTACCAACATACTACTGCATATTCCAATTATTTTCACTGTTGTTCTTGATTCTTTCAGTTGATTTTAACCATCCAACCAAGCATTTATATGCTTCCTGTACCAAGCACAAAACTTCCATTAGATTCAAAATAAATTGAAATAACTTCAAATCATATGTCATTGGTAGCTTGTCAATAAGGTACACTTGAAATCCTATTTACTTCCTGTCACAACAAGTCAAAATAGCATCATGTATAAAAACATCACATCAGGTTAGCTCAAAACATAACCATCATAGATCAAATTCATAAATCATATGTAACCATCATAAACTAGAATCATAGATCACATGTAATCATCATAGATTAGAATCATAAATCATATGCATAGTAAAACTGAAATACGATACTGATACTTACCCTTCATCTATCCTTACTTCTTCCTTTGTTCTTTTGTACACAAACTAGATTGGTTTCCACACCCAACAAACACCCAATGCCTTCTTCTCCACCAAGTACACATATGCATAGTATGCAACACACACATACAACCACACATGACATAGAACACCATGCAATACATGCACTTACGCTTGATATACAACACTTACACCTATACTCAGTGCATAACACAATAACATACATACACCTATATCTGGTGTATAACACGACACAACACATATACGTACACAATGTACATCACAAGACATGCAACTGCACACAACGTACGACACCACAAATGCATACACATACACCAGATATACCTCACAACTCATACATCTATACCCGATGTACAATGCCACACAATACATGTACTTACACTTGGCATACAACACAACAAAATACATGTAATACACAAAGTACAACACAGGGAATACACATGTCACAATACCATGACTACACAATGAACATACATAGTACCGCATGGCCGCAACACAACATGTACGACATGCATTCAATCTGAAACGTACACTAGTACCACATGTACCAAACACTACCTACACAACGTGTGCACAACATCACATGTACATGGCACCACTTGCACAACATGTACACAACGCCACACGTACATTGCACCACTATACAATTGTATGCAATGCCACATGTACACTGTACCACACACACGACATGTACGCGAAACCACATGTACACAACGCCACATGAAAGACATGTACACAACATCAGCTGCACACAACACCACTTGTACAATATGTACACACAACACCACTTGTACAATCATGCACACCACACCGTATATACATAGCACCACAACATGCACACAAGACCACTCTCCATCATGTGCACAATGCCATATGCACACAACACCGCATATCCATCATGCACAGAGTACAATATGTACACAATACCACATATCCGACATGTCCATAGCATCATCTATACCCAACACTGAATATGCAACATTCATACAACACTATATGTACTACACTTTGTACATAACATTACATAATCAACATGTACACACACTAAATATACACCACACCGCATGCACACAACATCACAAGTGCAACAAGTACAACGTATATGACATATGCACAATAATTGTACCACACATCCAAAACCACATAGACTCTTTACCAAACAAACTTGCTTCTAGTGTCTTATCCATGCTTATCCCAGCATGCCACAGACCACATTGCTTTCACTTTGTTGATGTATCCCTCGGTAAAACTTGTCCATAACATAAGCATAGGAAAAATACAAGCATACAATATAAATTCATATTTACATGATACTGAACCCATACATTTTACATGACTACTCTTCCCACTTGATTCCTCATAGACCAGGAACCTCTTCATGTCATTTTCCTGCATAAGCAATCATTCCTCCATAAGAATGATTCTTGATGACCCTATTAGACATTGACATAGATACATGTAAACATACATACATCCTAAAATAATAATTATCAACCTGTCAGACATGACATACATACATGCCTACATGTATACATATATAAACATAAACATAATCATGATCAAACCAAAATTGATAGATATTATAAGGTCAAGGTTACGAGAACTTCCTTTACTCATGCAACACGTGAAATATTGAGAACAACAGTCCCAACATAGCAAAGGCATCTGGCACCGCAAATCCATTTACTTTACCTTTTCTTAATTACCTTTCCCATGACTATTCTATCATTGTCTATATACCACAATGGACCCAACCAGTCCAATTGACTGTCATAGTCTTACCTTCTGCTGCGCTTACGCATGCACTGAGCTTCATCTGTGTCTTACATTACCTGTTGGGTACCACACAACTCTCCTCGAGCTCCATAAACTTTTCCTCTTTCCCAACCAATTCCCCAGACTCAAAAATAAAAGGCAAGAATGGAAACAACAAGAAGAACAAAACCATGAAAACCAATAACAACACGACTCCGTAAACGAAGTGGTATGGCCATACTCTAGACATAAATAAAGCTACAAATCAAGTGCAAGAAAAACAAAAAAGACCAAAAGCACAAGATTAACAACAAACACCATGAATCAATCCCCATGGTTCACAGGGAAACTCAACCAGAGCCTTCTTCAAGATTTCATGTCAGCCTCTCTTTCCATGTAGTCCCTTGCATCATATTTCCATAAATACATAATTTTCAGAGTATAAATAAACATAATAATACATCAGTTACCTTATCTTGTTGCACCAAGCACATTTCTTGCAACTGAACACATGCACACCATCTCTCAAGGGACTCCATTCCTTTGATAGATCCACCTGTAACTAAAGACTAGCTAATATACCTATCAAGTACATGTTCATGAATATAGCACATATCCACATAATGTCAAACAAAATCAAGGTTAAGAAGACTCCCTGTATGCAAAGCAATAGTTTGTTTGGAATTAGGGTTTCCAAACATAGCCAAGGGAATTCTTGCCCAATTCCTTTCTTTCACATTTTTACCTTGTTGCAATCAAGGCTTACTATGTGCTGTCACATCACCCGACTATTAGTGATATAAACACATCAACTGCTACCTTGTTAGGCTATTACTAGCATGCTTCCCGCAACTTCTCACACATGTCAACCACATGTTCCAAATATCAAGTCAATCATATCTATGAATTAAAAACCAGTCTTCACAAATAATCATGTCGTAATCCATAGTCAACTCATAGTCATTAGACACAATGCTACAACTGTCAACTACATTCAAGTACATATCAAATGTCTCAACACATATATGTTAGTACAATCATCTTAAAACAAAATCATTTGAACAAATACTCATATTATGAAATTCATCAAACATTCAGCCAACTTGCAAACATACCATGCTAAATAAATCAACTAGACACCAAACACTCAAGCACCAAATAGACATCATAATCAAACAACCAAGCACCAAATATATGACATAAGAAAACTTATACCTTAATGTATATCAGGGGAGGTTATCTTGTCTACACAATAAAGCTAGGATAGCATGATACAACTTCACAACATATCAACTCAAACATAAATCATGATATCCATAACAGTAACTAACTAACATGTTCATGTCATAAGCTCATAAGCATTTTTCATTCATGCATAACAATCACATATGTACAATCAATCTAGATTAGTGTGACACCATATCACAAATATGTCAGCTCATACCTGAATATTGCAACCATAATCATCTACACAGGTCAAACTGGGTTAACACAATACATATAACATCAAGATATTCAATGCAATGAACATAGCCATCACACATATGACCAATCCAAATTACAACATCAAGATCTCAATGAAATAACCCTAAGCATCAAGTTAATAGCACATAACAACAATAAGTTATATATCATGCTCATCAACAACATAAAACATAATCGTCAAGATAATTTTCATATAGCAACAACAAGTTAACCTATAATATAATCATCAACAACATATCATATAACATAATCATCAAGGTATCTAACCTAACCAACAATAGAAATGCTTACAACCACATGTTACTATCATTCTTGACTATCAGACTCATGTGCATATAACTATGCTAATCAACTATCATCTATCAGGAACGTAAACATAACATCAAAAGACATGTACATAACCTAATGTATATAACCCTAATGCATATAACAACCCTTAACCTACATACCTGCATGTCAAACATTCAAACTTGTATGACGACATGCTCTCGCCTTGAGGACCAATGTTGTGACTTCACTTTGATGATCTGCATCTCCTGCTTTACCTCATTCAAAACATTAGCATCATAACATACCAGTAACACCATGATGACCTAAATTGCATACAATGACTTCACAAGGCATGTTTTACCTACCATTCAAATTATAACCAAGACCATACATGCATAACAACTATATATAGATGTATAACAAATGAGTACTAAACCATACACACATCATTCTAGCTAAAGTCCAGTCATCAATGCGTGACCATTTCAAGTACACAAACCATGACCTCATGCATGACCACAACCATTACTCCATTGTACACATTTCCACATGCAACAAATAGTGTGCATAAGAAATGCCAAATCAACCACACATACGCATAGATGTATGTAGTTAAATCAATTATTGTAATCAACCTACAAGACTGATAGATGTAATCCAAAATATTCAAGAATATAACCTAACATACTGCAAGGATGTAAGTAGGTGACACAAAATCAACATATAAGTGACATATAACCATATGCAACCAGTCACGTACTCATGACAAATACATTTCGTGAAATCAATATCAAATTCTCCAAGATAACCATACTACAACCCTAATCAATCATCAAGAAAATGCAATAAGCACATGAAATGAAATCGTAGGAGATGCACATGCAACTAACATTCATGCATGGCTACCACCTTCAACCTATCCAGTTCGAGAGTTGAACCATGCTCTGATACCACTCTGTAACACCCTCCTCCTAGGCCTACCCAAAGTAACCATGCCAACCGGGGTAAACATGAGACGAGAGGATACTATGATCAAACTCGACCTCCTATGTGACCTTAAAGAAGTGGAATCAATGGAACATCACACATAGTCATCCAAAATAATCAACAAAACCCTCGGGAGACAAGTTAGCCACTCAGATAGCCTGTCCCTAGCTCCCACTGTTGTTTTAGGTCTCTTAGGCCATAGTCACTCTCATGCTATGGGAAAGGGAGTGACCAACAACCTAAAGTCGCTCTCACAAGCCTACCTACTAGTGACTGTGGACCAAAATTACCAATGTTGTGCCAGTGATCTCGAGATTTAAGCCACTTTTTCAAGCCCAGATCCCATGCCACTGCCTAGAATGGAATGATAACTTGAAATCAAGAAAATTTGAAGGAAAAAATGAAGCAAAAGAAATAAAATCAACAAGACCTTAACCGAACCCCTATTATCCTTGACAAACATTTCATCAAACATATCATCGACATGTAAGCTACTTGTGTAAACAATAGAATTAAGTGTAGGGATCTCATATTTACCTGAGAATTGCTATGAACCTTTGTTCCCTCATTCCATTTGCTACATATTCATTCATTAGGTCATAGACATATTATCCATTCATATACAAGTAAAAACATGTTGAGATCCATACATAGTTGTTGCCATAAAATCTACATATAACCAACATAATAGGAACATAAATACAATAAACATATCATCCATCAAAATCCATATATACATAAATACCTTTACAGATGAAAATCAAGGAAATATATTTCTCATTAATGAATCTAATAAACCAACTGAAGATGGGACTACCATGTTCCACCCGACCATAGAATGGCTGAGCCAAATCTCTCTTCATCCATTCACCCCCGTGCCATATTCCAAGCATGAATGTGGGACCTCATAGAACACATCAATCAAAACTCACCCAGGGATTCCAGAGGGCATCCACCTCAACCCATCAAGCAATGATTCCACCTCACGGTTGGACATCACAAAACCATCATCAGATTGGTCTCCATCCAAGACTTCTAGGGCTTCAAGAGAATTTTTCTAACCAAGGCTTCCAGAATAGTAACTCAACCCACAATTTCTACAGAGATTCCAGAGCATTTGTCCAACCAGGGCTGCCAAGACTAGTAACTCAACCCACCAAGGGCTTCTATAGAATTTGTCCAACCAAGGCTTCTAGGACTAATAGCTCAACCGAAAATGTTATAGGGCTTCTAGAGCGTTTGTTCAACCTCGGCTTCCAGGACTAATAACTCAACCCAAGCTAAGGAAACATGAGAACCAACCAAAAAAAAAATGAAAGTAAACCCACAATCACCATGGCTATCTAGGAAATGACAAGGCTAGGAAATCCATTGTCGATCCAGGAAATCCTCCATGCCAATGACAAATTACAACCAAGAAATCACATGCATATGCCATGCATGCCAAAACTAGTGAAGAAATCATACACACAACTTGGTACCTGCAAGAAAATATGATGTAGATGCTGATCTCGATGCCTTCTTGCGCTTTCCTACTTTTCCTTTGCTCCAACACTGAACTGACCAAGTCTTGCCCACTGATCCTTAGAAGCATTTTTATTAGGAAGGCCTCTATTTTCTTCATTTTCCATTATTTTCCTTCAATTTTCTCCTCACATGCAACCTGTGACCTTTCACCTCCCGTTTCTCCTAATTTCCATTATTTTTATAAATAAATGTGCCAAAATGCCATTTTGGCTTTCGAAAGCCTTAGCCAATGCCTTTGCCAATTTCCTTAGCCACACCCAACCAAATGAACACCCACTAGGATGTCTTGCCCACCATTCAACTTGGAATACTTGTCCCATCATTCGTGGTATTTATATATTTTTTACTTGGAATTTTCACCAGGGATGTTACAACTCTAGGCTAGCATAATTATCCCCTCTTTTCCACAAATTGAAACTATACATATGCAACCACAATAAATATTTCCATTGATGAATAATATGACCACTCCACAAAGATATCTTTAACCCCACCCTAAGAAGATAGTTCAACTAGAACAAATCTTCCAAAAGGATGATTAGGTCCTTTCATGGCACATCAACAACCTTACAATCCAACTAAACAAGAAGAAAGTGCAACACAAGACATACAAAAAGCAAAGTCAAGAGGAGTTAATTACCAAGGATATGAGTACCATAGTATAAGAACGAACACTCGACCCATGCCAACCACCTTCCGCCTCCATAGTCAAGCTAAGATAGGTTCTCATACCAATCTATCAAACCTACAACTAAATTGAGAATGTAGTAGGAACCCCATGGGTTATAAAGACTCTCAAGATGAAAGAAACCCCATATGTAGAAATTATCACTATAGATTAAACTGATTATGCAATGTACTAAAGCAAAATACTTAATCTACTTCTACAATCAAACTTGCAGAAGCTTAATCGATTTTGAACAAGATCAAACATAACACATATAATAGAGAATAAGATTCAATCACACATGAAACACAGAAGAATACTCTGGGGAAAGCCTTAGCTAAAAACCTTGCTATCTATATTATGATACAAGTGGAAATATCTTAGGATTACACAAAGATTTAGCTCTCAAGCTATCCAGCTCTCAGTACAATCCCTCACTACTGCTCATAGGCAGAATAGACAACACATATGCCTTCCTTCAGTCCTCCAAGCCTCCTATTTCCTTGTGCAGTTTCTCCTGGGTCCTCCAGCTGCCACCTGTGTGATTCTCCCCTCACACATTTTTCTGACCTCTGTAGTAACTGTGCAATCCTCAATGAATGAATTCCTTCTACATGCAAGAGATATTCACATGGGAATATTCTAGCAAATGATAGTACATTGTCCCTACCTTTAGTCTCAACTGGGTCTCTGTCTGAACTGACATGCGTGAGTTATTTATGAGATAATATTCAGTTATCTAGAGAACACTAGTTACATGCATGCATGCATTAATTGACTGAACTCACAATTAGTTCCACAAACTATTTGGAACTAATTTAACTAGACTTAACTCAGTTAACTGAGCTAACTAATTACAACTCAAATACAACTCGTCCTTATCTCCTTAATTAAGGGATAACTTCCTCAGTCAAAGGGATAACTATTGCATGTCTTCACAAAGACTTCATGTTTTATTTTCACCAACTAATTAACTCAAGATGAATTAATTAATTATTTTTCAAATAGCTGGTGAGACTAAATTCGAATTTTAATTCAAGGACAAATTAAAATTGGAATATATCTTGAAATGCTATCTATAGCAATGCTACTTTTAGCATTTCTTGTTGCTATTTTCAACACTCCCTCTCCACAAGAAGGGATTATCTGTCAACCCGATCCTGTCTCTGTGGAACTTGAATTTACACTTTGACAATGCCTTAATCAAAATGTCAGCATCTTGCTCCTTAGTCGAAATATACTGCAACAACATGATCCTCCTCACTGCACAGTCTCTGAGATGATGATACCGAATGTCGATATGCTTGGACCTGTCATGAAATACTGGATTCTCATAGAGTTTGATACAACTATGATTATCACAATAGATCACAGTGGGATCCAACCTCTGATCAAACAAACCAACTAGAATTTTCCACATCCAAATGGCCTCACATGCTACCTGACTTGTAGCCATGTATTCAGCCTCTTCTGAGCTAAGTGCAACTGACCTTTGTTTCTTGCTGTACTAAGAAACTGCAACTGAACCAAGGTTGAAAATTCCTCCTGATGTGCTCTTCCAATCTGATGGACTCCCTGCCCAATCTGCATCTATGAAGCCTTATAGCTTCACTCCCTTTGATCTTCTGTACCATAATCCAAACTAAGATGTGCCTATGAGGTATCTCAAAACATGCTTCGCTACCTTCCAAAATAGATTGGTAGGCTAAACCATAGCTTGACCTAGCTGGTTCACCGCAAAGCACAAATCTGGTTGTGTGTTCACTAAATACATCAATTAACCCACAAGTTGTCGATATACAGTAGCCTCTACTACCTCACCTAAAGTAGCATCCTCCTTCCTCCAGTTACTTGCTAGAGGAGTCTGCATGGGCTTGCACTTTTCCATGTGGAATCTCTTGAGTATCTCATTGGCATACTTTCCTTGAGACACAAACACTTCCCCATCCTTCTGCCACACTTCCATTCTTAGAAAGTAGTGCATGAGACCCATGTCTTTCATCTCAAACTCTCTTGCAAGGTCCTCCTTGCAAGACATGATCAACTGATCATCACTTGTCAATATCAGATCATCAACATAAAGAACAATGATCAACTACTTACCTTCCACCATCATCTGGTACAAGTTCGCATCTGCTTCACTCTTTGTGAAGCCCAACCTGGCGAAGTAGTTGTTGATCCTGGTGTACCAAGCACGAGGTGCTTGCTTCAACCTGTACAAAGCTATCTTGAGTAAACACACATGCGACTCATGATCGAAGGTATCAAATCCTTCCGGTTGCTCTATGTACACCTCTTCCTCAATCTTTCCATTGAGGAGTGTCGTCTTCACATCCATCTGATGGATCTTCCAACCCATCTGTGGTGATAGTGCCAACGTCGATATGATAGATGAGTACCTTGCTATAGGAGAAAAAGTCTCATCATAGTCAATCCCCTCGACCTGTGAGAAACCACGGGCAACAAAAATTTCCTTATGTTTCTCCACACTACCATCAGCAGCATGCTTTACCTTATAAAGCCAATGGGAACTCACAAATGACTTGTTCTCCAGTCTTGGAACAACATCCCAAACATTGTTCTGAACTATGGAGTCATACTCCTCCACCATAGCATCAACCCAAATTGGCTACTACACTGCTTCCTCAAAGGAAGATGGTTCAGTCTCTACACATTCCCCGACAAGGGCCATGTAAACAGTGTACCACTCAGGTGACCTCCTCTGTCTACGCTGAGAAGATGGCTCTCCCACATTCTCTCTTGCATCCGTTAACAATTTGTTAGCCTCCCTTGTGCATTTCTACCCATCTCTGGAAGACTCTGCATGAGTGGATGTCTCCACTCCTGGAACCTCTGCATGCGGCTGCTCCGCATCAGTCTGAGGTTCCTTCTCCTTAGGAACAAAAAGTTCCTCCTCTACATGCATCTTGAGCTCCCTCTCAAGGGAAACTTGCATGGCCTTTAGCTCATCGAACTTAAGATCTCTGCAAACCACTGTCCTCTGACTGGTAGGAAAATACACCCAATAGTTTTGGGGAGTATCAGTGTACCCCACAAGTATCCCCAATTCTTCTGTTGGCTCTAGCTTCTTCTGGGCATCCTTGGTCACATGGCAATAAACCGATGAGCCAAAGACCTTGAAGTGACTCACATCTGGTCTCTTCCCGGAGAAAGCTTCCTCTGGTGTCTTCATCCCAAGTATGCGATGCGGGCTTCTATTCTATAGGTAAACCATTGTGTTGCATGCCTCAGCCCACAAATGAAGTGGTAGGCCTTGGTCATGCAACATCACCCGTGCTACTCCCACAATTGTTTCATTATTCCTTTTGGCCACCCCATTCTGCTGTGGGTTATGGGGTGCTGTCAACTCCTGTTTAATTCCTTCTGCAACACAGAAGTCCTTAAAATCTTGAGAGACATACTCTCCACCGTTTTCGCTTCGCAAGGCCCTGATCTTCTTTCCTGATTCTTTCTCAACCAAGGGTTTGAACTCACAAAACCTTGAGAAGGTTTGATCCTTCTTCTACATGAAATAGATCCAACATCTACGAGAAAAATCATCAATGAAAATAACATAGTACCTTTGTTTAGTGGTGGACATTGTCGAGAATGGTTCACACGCATCTGTATGGACTCACTCCAAGATTGCTTCAGCTCAACTGTCTCGATCCCGAAAGGAAGATTTTGCATACTTACCCAAGGTACAACATTTTCATGTGTCCACTTGCTCAAGTTTACCTTTGGTTAGTTTTGTAGAAGTCTGCTGCATTATCTTCAAGGCCCCATGATGCAAGTGGCCCAACCTTCTATGCCATAACTCACCAATATCTTGGATTTTCACTAATTCTGCTTTGGAACTTAATGCAACAAAGTCATCTACCTCTAGCTTGTAGAGTTTCTTCACTCGAATTCCAATCCTCTTGGTCTAACTCATGGCTATGTGTCTCAAGAATGCCTTTCCTTTACTGAAGACTACATCATAACATTTGTCTTCCAACATCATGACTGATACCAAGTTTTTCTTCAATCCAGGCACATACTTTACATCAGTCAGGGTGAGAGGAGCTCCATGCTCCCTCTGAAACACAACCGTACCTTCACCTGAAACACGGTACTTTCCATCATCGCCCATCTCTATGCACATCTAGAGGTCTTTCTCCTCCAAGTTATTGAATAAACTCTTATCATCGGTATGTGGAATGAGGCTCCACTCTCTAGATACCAAACACAACCCACCATCAATGAAACCATGCATGTGATGAGGGTAAAATCCAATTCGAACTATGAGGCCAGTGCCTCACCATTTGATCCTTTCAAGGATCCCTTCTTGGATTTCTTCAATGGACAATTTGTTGCATAATGTCCCACCTCATGACAATTAAAGCATTGCACTTTAGAATTGTCAATCTTCTTCCCACCACGGGAAGAAATCAATTTGGAATGGGAAGCCTTCCTTTTCCCTTTCTGGGCCTTACTTTCTAAGGCTAGATTTTCTTCATCATCATGCTTTGATGAAGAACCATCTCTGGTGCTTCTCCTAATCTCCTCCTGCATCAGATCCGACCACAGTCATTCTCAATTTGGCAGTTTCTCTCTTCCATTCATTGAGTCCTGGTAACTATGCCATCTCTTAGGAAGACCAAGGAGAGCAACACACACCATGTCATCATCGGTTTTTGTGATTCCTACACTTCCAAGCTCATCTCTGTAGGTGGCGAGCTTGTTCAGATATGTAGAGATCGTGTCCCCCTTTTCACACTTGATTTTCCGAAGCTTGTCCTTCAGTGCGAGCTTCCTCTGATCGTTGTTGTTCTGATATAGATACTTCAATGTCTTCCACATTGAAAACAGAGTCTCCTTCCCATGGAGACTTGAGACAATATGGTCTCGAACTCCCTCCAGAATAATCCTCCTCGCTCTCGCCACACATTTCTTCCATTCCACCAATTCTTGGGCATTAGCTGCTGCTGGCTTGGGGACTTCTTGATCAATAAAGTCCTTCAAACCATTGTCCTCTAATACCGCTTCCATGCGATCCTTCCAGGCTATGTAATTCGAGTTGCCATCCAGGGCATACTTGAGTCTCAAGCCATTGAATGCCATTGTTGAACTTTGACATGTGATAAGAAATTGATTATGTACTTATAATCAAGAACTTCAAAACTTCGAACTTCTCCATTCTTTGTATACTGTTCTCCACTTTGATCACCTTTGCTCCGATACCATGTAGAAATTCTCATTGTAGATTAAACTAATTATGCAATGTACTAAAGAAAAATACTTAATATACTTCTACAATCAAACTTGCGGAAGCTTAATTGATTTTGAGCAAGATCAAACAGAACACATATAATAGAGAAGAATATTCAATCACACATGAAACACAGAAGAATACTCTGGGGAAGGCCTCAGCTAAAAACCCCGCTATTTATGTTATCATACAAGTGGAAATATCTCAGGATTACACAAAGCTTTAGCTCTCAAGCTATCCAGTTCTTAGTACAATCCCTCACTACTACTCATAGAAAGAATAGACAACACATATGCCTTCCTTTAGTCCTCCAAGCCTCATACTTCCTTGCGCAGTTTCTCCTGGGTCCTCCAACTGCCACCTATGTGATTCTCACCTCACACACTACTCTTACCTTTGTAGTAACTGCACAATCCTCAAGGAATGAATTCCTTCTACATGCAAGAGATATTCACATGGGAATATTCTAGAAATTGATAGTACACTGACCCTACCTTTAATCTCAACTGGGTCCCTATCTGAACTGACATGCATGAGTTATTTATGAGAATATTCAGTTATTTGGAGAAAATTAGTTGCATGCATGCATTAACTGACTGAACTCACAATTAGTTCCACAAACTATTTGGAACTAATTTAACTTAACTTAACTCAATTAACTCAGCTAACTAATTACAACTCAAATACAACTCCTTATCTCCTTAATTAAGGGATAACTTCCTCAATCAAAGTGATATTTGTTGCATGTCTTCACAAAGACTTCATGTTTGATTTCCACCAACTAATTAACTCAAGATGAATTAATTAATTATTTTTCAAACGGCTGGTAAGACTAAATTCGAATTTCAATTCTCAATTTTAATTCAAGGACAAATTAAAATTGGAATATATCCTGAAATGCCATTTATAGCAATGCTATTTTTAGCATTTCTTATTGCTATTTTCAACACCATAAATTATTAGAGAAGAGGAAAAGGAATGGTTCTAGCTCATGGTTGGTGTGGGATTGTCACAATCCCATACGAAGTGTTGCCAAACTATCTAATGAATTTTTCTACTGTGAAATTGGGTGTTATTGTTATCTCCCCACTCCTTTCTCAACATAATAAATTCCCCATCATAAATGTCTATCACTAGCATCATCTCAAGCGACGAGGAGTATAGTCTTAAAGAGACCATTATGGGAGGTGACCATTTGTTCATGTGATGAGTCTGGGGGGTAGGCCAGACCATCTCACCCCCCATTAATTCCCACATTTGTTGGTGGGAGGGAGAACCCCAATCCCAAGGCCAAATATTGCCACGTCGATCACCCTGATTGGGGGAAAGGAAGATATACATTTATGAAAGCCCTAGCTCTACTTTTCATTTATTTTGAGAGTTTCTTATAGGTAGATTTTCTATTTCTACATGTTGTAGGGCTTATTTTGAGTTAGACAAGGAAATTTGTTTGAATATTAAAATGGGTATAAGATGGTTTTACCACATCATGGTATAATCCAACACGATTTTCTATGCTTTAGATGCATAACTGGCGAATGAAAACTCCCAAGTGAAGAACATGGGAGTACGTGAAGATGACCCTTATCAATAAATAATGCTGGGTTGTTGTGACGAGTTATTCTGTTTTATATAATAAATAGGGAAGTTAATCAAGGTAGTAATAGGGAGGTCGATAGAGGCAGTAAGTGAGGTAATCCCTCGTCAATCTCTTAAGCTTCAATGTGTATAAGCTCCATTACTCCTCTCATCATCCAAGGATTCCTTATTTCTTGTCTCGACACAACATAGATATTAGTAGTTCTTGAAAGAGGCCCATGATTTGGACCATAAGGATAATGGGTGAATCTTCAACTAGATACTTTAGCATCGCGATGTGGGGGTTTAGGGGAGTGAACTATCCATATAGATGATTGGTTGATTGAACAATTGAGAGAATACATTTATGAATGATTGAGTATACATACTTGGAACATGCTTTGAACCTTGGATTGTCCCCTTAAAAATGTCAATGAAAAATAAACAAAAGAATATGCATAAGCTAATGTGATAAACATAACAATATGAATAGGTTATAAGGTTGCTAACTCAAATTTATAAAACTCACAATAATAATTATCTTGAGTATTAGAATTGGGTCCTTATTTTTTGCTTGAAGGTACTTGGAGGAAATAAGGAAAAATTGGTAGAAAACACATGTGTAGCAGTGCAATGGAAGACATGAGCTATAGAGCAACCAATGTAGGGAGAAAGTAACTAACAAGGTCTTATCTATCAAGTAACCATATTTTGGAATGTTGTGTCCTAGATTAAATTCTTCCTATACTAAATGAATCGAGTGGGATGGGTAGGATTTTCTTTGCAATTGGTTTCTACCTTTCTCCCTTTCTTATAATGCCTCTGGATTTGGTGCTAGTGCTTTCACTAGATCAACTAATTTACTGACTACTTATTAATCTATTGGAAGAGCCGCTAAACCAACTGCTACTTCTTCTATTCTGATAGCTATCTACTGGTTCAACAATGTGTTGAATAAGTATAACCTATGTAGAAGAAAGTAACACTGTAACCACTTTCAAATTATCTATAATTTTGAACTAACAGGGTGACAGTTCTTTCCTCTCAATTGGTCACTACTACTTCATGTAATGGTGAAAATAATTTAGTGCTAGTTATATGCCAGGAAGATGGTAAGTCGAAACATTTTCACTCTGGAATATACCACCACCACTTGTTACAAGTGATTGTGTCAGCTAAGAAATCCATTGTATAGGCGTCGTTCCAATAGAATGTCTAATCTAATGTATAACATATGGTGTTGCATGGATTTTCCACTTTAATACTTGAGCACTAGCTTTTCGATATATTGTAAGTCATATAATATTTTGAAATTACTTTCACTAGAAACATTAATTTAAATTCCAATTCCAATTATGATATGGGCTTGCCTATTTGAGTTTTATTGTTATCACATATATGAAAATTTCTGGCATATGCATGGGATATTGTTCACTTTCACATGCATACATAAAAATAAAATCATGAACTAATATACGATTATAGATGACCATGGAGGATCACGTTTAAGTTAAAATTTTCTACAGATGTTTGTCCCTTGGTCCCCTCTCCACCCTACCATGTTGGCTAGGGTTGGCTATTATGATATCATATAATAAACATCTTTTCATTGTTTACTTAATAAATGAACAATAAATTATATTGAATTTATATTTTCTTATCATGCAAGATATCTATAAAATGCATGATAATAGGTATCTTGTTCCCTTATATTAAGTTATTTTAGAGTATACAGAGATACTACTGGATATAATAGATGTATAAAAAAAATTGATTTTAGTATCCAATTACAATAAATATTATAAGTGAAAATTAACCTAAATGGATTGACACATTGAAGATGGATAATTGTTGGTTTCAGGGACTTACACCTACGTTCAAAGTTAGTCTGTGCTAACCATCAAAACCCTATACTACTGGACCTTTCGACAATGATCTTTGTAGTGCAGACCGTAGTCTCACCCAAGGCAATATTGGGGGATGCTAGAACCAGGATTCTGCATCCAGAGGGGATGTGCAGTGTGGTTGTAAGGTTTCTTTTAGTTTACAGCTTAAGCCAACCTCCACAAACTGTTAACCTTATTGTTATAGTCGTAGAGAATTTTCTTACTTAATAGACTTGCAATCTGTGTGTAACTAATCTAACATGCATTATTCATCATATAAAATAGTAGTTGAAACTTCACTATGAAATTACAGAAGAAATGTACAAAATCAAACCTTAATCACGAAGAAACACAAAAACTACTTGAACATATAAGAATACGTAGATCTATTTCAAATTCTTCTTTATTATTTCAAATCTTCACTGATACAATCTTTCTGACCCTGTGCACGTAGTTGCAGGGGCCTATGCACACAACTGCATACTTAACAAGGTATCCACGCACACAGTTGTAGGAGCCTTCCCCTTTGCCCAAATACAAAAATATATCACACTTACAAACCTACAATCATATCATAACATCAAAATTGTTGCCTTTGACTCACTAAGACAACCCTTTATATAACCCTTTCCCTTAGAATACCATGGTCCACAAACCATGGGTGGAGCTCAAAATAGTTGAATATATCACATCCTTTTACAAAATAAGGGGCTTTGACCCACCCTAAATCCCCTTTGACTCCTAGAACTCTACACGAATCACGCCCTTCTCCTCAAAAGGTGGAGATTTTACATGAATTAGACAAAACTTGGACCTAGGGGACCCCTAGCCAACATGCCCCCAACACAAAGATGTGCCTTGTCCTCAAGTCAATCAGCGAGTACATCTTGAACCTTTGCTTTGAGGCTGTTGTATGCCAAATTTAATGGATGAAATGTCTTTTTGCACTGCGCTGCGACCTTTTGAACTTTCTCTATGATCTTCTTCATCATCAGTCCTTCTATTGTTAGACTGGTAGTTCTCCGAGTCTGTTGCATGCTCTTCAACTTGTTGTCCACTGTCTGTGAAAGTTGACGGGCCTCGTCTTCCCAAGGTTGTGTGCACAGAGATTATATGTGGCTTTCGCCGTAGCTCATTAATTTGTCCTTGCAGAAGCGTTCCCTCCGGAAGACGGGAAAATTGTTTTATATGTGCTAAGGTCCATGTCGTTGCTTTGAGCTCATCAAACTGCATTTGTTTGTCTTAGATTTCTTCCTTTATCTTTTGCACATGTGGGTCCTCCTGCGGTGAGGCCCATATCTCCATCGTATCCTAAAAAATCTGTACACAATCCTTGACTGCAATCGCGGTTTTATCTAGGTCGTATTTTATTACAACTTCGCGTTTCTCTCGAAATTCAGGTGGTGTGGTAGGCTGTAGCTTCATCTAGAGTTCCGTAATCTACATTTTCATCTCAAATCTGACTTTGTCCACCTTTGCCTTTGATTCCTTGACCGCTGCTGCAAGCTTCTAAAGCTTCTTTCTAAGGCTGCCTTTATCTGGATCTGTAGCTCTAGAAGCTCACTACAGGCCTTAGTAATAGCCTCTTACAGGTGTTTTCCACATGCAACTGGCTCGTCGTGATCTTGGAGTGCTTTATTCTTCTCATCAAAGATCTGTTGGTTGTCTCTTTCCAATTCTTTTATGACCAATAGAGCTCGCTGTTCCCATATCTTCAGTTTGTTAGAGACTCCCAGGTGTAAATCGTGCAATGTCTAAATGGGGAGCGCTCCAAGGTTGAGACTTAGATTTTTCTAGTGCCGCGCATACTCAAAACGTAAAGATCCCCTTGGTAGTTGCACAACTCAGAGATTGGATGAGATTTATGTAGTGGTACTAAATTTTTCCATGCTTTCTTGACCGACGCTCTTCTGAGTCACACTCGTTTGAGTCATGCTTGCTTGAACCGCACTCACCTAAACTTCCAACTTCTTGAGTCCCTGTTGGACCTTTTTCAACACCACTTTTTACTGGTCTTCAATGTTTCCCTAGAAGTCCTCCATCACAACTCAGATTGTTTCTCCTATCTCATTGATATCCCCCTCAGTGAGGACCATTGACTCTGTGCCAGCGGATCTTTATGACTTTTTCTTCTTCCGTGCGCCTTCAACACTTTGTTTCTTCGACCTTTTTACTATAAATGTGGAATCGAAGTCCCCTGTGTCCACAAAAGGGTCTTCACCACCCTGATCACCCTCATCGATCGCTGGTTCCTCCTATTCAATGTCGTGCTCTGTTTCCTGCGTGGTGTTCTTCTCAAGGTCAATTGTGACCTTATCATGCACCTTATTTTAATCCTCCTTTTCCATTGTCTTTTTGGTCTGCGCACCTTTAGTGGCTTGCTTTGTTTTACTTGTGCCTACCTACTCCAGCTCTTCTACCGTTGGAGTGAGCCAATTACTAGATCACTTGCTTATTATTAGTTGGATGTCCTCCTCAGTAACTAATAATGGCAACTCATACCATACCGCCTCCAAATCCTTCTTCGTGCAGATATACACATGGTGAAAAGACACTTTAAAGTCAACAATGCTACGATATTATTGAAATAAACTTGGTGATAGAAGTGGCTTTTGACTAATCACTATGCACATATCCATCTCAAGTAAGACCCAGAACAATTTGTTCTATGTAACCCGGGTCAGTTCCTTAGATTCCCATAGCGAGGCATACTTCGCAACCTCACACACATTAGGTTCCACAGTGAGGAACTGTGACTCTTCCAATGTTCTCCATGCTATTAGTTTGATTAAGAGTAGTAAACACATAGAGTGGAATTTCTTCCCATCTTCTTGTAGTTCTTGACAGTCATCCAAAAATTCTTAATATAAATACCCTGCTTAGATAAACGGGACCCCCTTGCTACACTATGCAGCCAAAGATACAACTGGGCCCGATACTTCATTTGCCCGACACTTTCTCATTATCTTACCAGCCAAAATGTGTGCAAAAAATGCATAGCCGAATCACTATTAGAGCTAATGGCATATCCCCAAGATTTCTTAACTAGACCGAATTCATTCTTCATCTGATCCGCTAACTTTTTCTCCTGAGACTTCCCAACAAATGCATCAACGGAGTTTGCCCCTTTGTAAGGCAGCACAATGATCCTTCCAATTAACATATCATCAATGGGGATATTCATCCTGAGCCATAGACACCCATCATGCACTAATGCCAAAAATTTGTGCACACAAATTGTATTTATGCTACTGAGCCCAAAGTGTGGAATATACAACATATTCAATAACTGAATTCTTGTTTCCCACAACAACGGTTCGACCCTTGTGACTCCATCTTCCTCATAGTAATTTGACTTCAGATACTTGATGGGTCTGAACTAGGGATATTTTCTATGATTGTTAAGATCCCAGTCCTCCATTTGGAACTGTTGTACCCTGGCCAACAAGTCACCCTCACTTGGCATGTCCTCCGATAACAGGGGTGTAAATCCTACAAGAAATTGATATTCTTCCAGTGTGAGCAGTTTTTCCAAACTTTCCTCCATAATATCACTTTCCACCATATATGTAATGACCACAATCCGAAGACCAGGTACTATTTATTCCATAGGAATTACAGCTTCTTGTCCATACACCAGTCTAAATAGAGTCTATCCTGTCAACTTCTTGCAAGTAGTCTTGTATGCCCATAAAACTGCTGGTATGTGCACATCCCAATCATTCCTCTCAGTGTTGCATACTTTAGTTAGGCATTCTCCAATATTTTGTTGAAGGCCTCAACCATGTCATTCACCTGAGGATGATAAGGCATTCTTTTCTGATGATGTACTTGAAACTCCTCTATTAGTGCTTCAATAGTGTTGTGCAAGAAATGTGAACCTCTATCGTTCATCAGGATCTTTGGGCATCCAAACCTCGACAATATATACTCAAATATGAAGTCGGAAACAGTGTCTGTGATGCAATTCTTTACTGGTTGAGCTTCAGCCCACCTTCTCAAATAATCCATCGAATTAATAATGTATCATGCACTAGTATTCTTTCCCAGTAGATTCATTGGTCAAACAAAGTCAATCACCAACTTATCAAAGGCCTTCAAAGTGACTTGTGGGTTCAACGACAACTCATCCCTTCTCGATGGTCTTCAGGTCCTCTGGCAGACATCGCAAGTGCCACAATATTCTTTGGAATCCTTGTGTACCGTGGGCCACCATAGTCTTGCTCTTAAAATATTCTATGCAGTGGCCTTTCCTGCATAGTCTCCTCCCATACACACCATCATGTGTTTCTACCAAAATACTATGTCGTTCGTGCTCAGGGACATATTTGTGCAATATCTCGTCGGGGCCCATTTTATACAAGTGTTTTGCAATAAGAAAAAAATCAGGAGCACAACATACAAGATCTTTCTTCTATTGAGTTGTATACTACGCATGGGATACTCTATTAGATAAAAAGTAGATGATATCAACAAAATGATCATCAATAACTTGTATTACAAAAAGTTGCGCATTGGGCAATCCTTCTTCAATGTTTGTTGGTTCTTTGCCATCCTCAATTCTAGACAAGTGATGTGGCCCAACGTTCAATTGTCATGACTTAACTATGACCTCAAAGTTATACTCTTAGAACAACAATAGCCACCTGCAAATATTCCTCCCCCCCCCAACACAGTCTTGTTCATCAAGTACTTTAGTGCAGAATGGTCCGTGAACATCTTAAAGTGCACGCCTAATAAGTAATGTCTGAATTTTTGCAGTGCTTACACCATACCTAAGCCCTCTCGTTCCATTGTGGAGTAATTTATTTATGCCTTAGATAACTCGTGCCTTGCAAATGCGATGGGGTGATCAAGATCCCTTTCTCCTGGCTATGCTAAGACAATCCCCAAATCTATGCATGATGCATCTACGTGGACGTGAAATTCCTTCCAATCTTGAAACACCAAAATCAGCGTAGTGACCATTTTTTCCTTTAAGATGTCAAGGCTCCCTTGACATTCATCATTTCAACAAAAGTTGGCATCTTTCTCTAGTAACTTTTCCATTGGCGCAATGATTTGCGCGTAAGCCTTTATGAACTTTCGATAGTAACTAGTAAGTCCTAGAGTCACGCGTAGTTGCTTTACATTCCTCAGTGGATCCAAATTGATAATAACAAAAATTTTGGTAGGTTCCACCATCAACGCTTGATTGCAAAAAATATGTCCCAATAATATCCCATATGGTACACAAAAAATGCACTTCTTCAGATTCAATGAAATCTGATATTTTCTATAGGTATCTAACATCAAGCGTAGACTCGAGACATGCTTCTATACCAGTCCAAAGACTATCCAGTCATCAATGTAAACCTCTTGAAATTTGTGGATGAATTCCTTAAACGCTGCGATGACCACCCTAGAGAATATCGCAGGTGCATTCTTCAGCCCGAACGACATGTGTGTTTACTGAAACGATCCCCATTCAATAGAAAAAGTGATCTTACTTTTATCCTCTGACGCGATCTTGATCTAATGGTACCATGAAAACCCATCTATGAAGGAGTAGGCCTCTTGTCCTAAAAAATTATCTAAAACTTCATCAGTGAATGGTGTTGGAAATGGATCGTGTACGCATGCATCATTCAACTTTCTTAAGTCAACACAAATCCTTATTTCTCCCTTAGTGTTTTTCTATTGCACTACCATTGGGCTTACCCATTTAGATTCTTCCATAGGTTCAATTATTCCAGCTGCGAGCATCTTATCAAGCTCCTGCTTCACCTTTTCCTTGTATTTTTGGTTTAGCCTATATGGTCACTATTTTACAGGTTTCACATCTGGCTTCAAAGTGATCTTCATTACGCCCATATCGCCTACAATGCCTTTCAGCTCCGAAAACTTCATCGAAATAGATCCTGGTACTCATGTATTAATTCGACAACCTTTCCTATTGTATCCTCATCCTAGTAATCCCCAATACGTGCAAACTTGGGCTTCACTTCTGAAGCTATATTAACTTGCCTCGTCTTGACAGGCTACAACATGTCAAGTATCTCAACATTTGGTCCTAGAACCTCGCGTCGTCCTCCTGATTTAGGGATATTGATGTTGCATGGATCCCCCTCGCCTTCTTCCATGGTTATATTATTGCATTCTAGAGCATGTTGCAACTACGCATACCATTCAGGTTGTAACCAAGCCGCAGGCTCTTTTGGTGTTTGAAAAATTGCTGCTTTGATCTCCTTATGTGCATCATCTATACAGTGAAACCCATATTCGAAACTAAAAGTCAGTGGGAATATTTCCTTCATATCATATCAGTGAACAATTCCATGGCGTAGTTCCATTTCCAGATACCAATTCATTGGTATTACATCCAAAGTATGATAAAATATGTGTACCCACTTCGATTGAGGTTCTTTGCCCCACACTTTAGCCCAACGAGCCAAATGTTCTCTAGGATCATCCTTACCCATATATTTCTTGACGAGCCTTGTGTTTGCATAACCAAACCTAAGCCTCATCAATTAGCGGTACTCCGTCCAATCTCCTATATTATCCTTACGTGTGCCCCGCCATCGCACAAGTGTAGCCCTCAAAGTTATATCCAAGCCTGGAATCATTGTTCTTTCGGGACCTCCCTTTCAAAATGATCAAGAAATACACTAACATCACCTATCCCATCATAATATGGTAAATTACGTATCTTGGTTGATATGCAGCGAAGAGATTTTGTCAGTCTATTACAACTCAGAGTAGAAAATTCATGCAATCGGCTCTGCCAGTTCTCTTATTCTTCATCCTAGTCTGAATGACATGAGCTATCCTTCTCCCATCTTATCCTTCCATCTGCAGTGGGGTTGATCCAATCCTTGTCTCGCACATTTAACTTATAGATGTGGTCAATATCGCACTCCTTCAAATGGATCTAAAGGAACAATCACCCTAGTACCATTCTTTTCAAACACCATACTCCTCTTTAAATTGATTATCGCATCCATATTGAAAGCCCAATCAAGTCCAAGTAACACTGGAAATGGATTGCTATTGTCCACAATATCATTAACTTCAAAATCTACTACTACGCTTGCTCCTTCAATATCCACAAAAACTCCATACAATTCACCCATCGGGATGATCTTTTGCTAATTGCCCATGCACAGCTGAATCAATGGCCATTGAAACTTGGGCTACCCCATTTGCTCCCAAGTATGCTTCTACAATACATTTGCATCATATTCCAAGTCAAGAATTACCCGATCCATTTCAAATTCACTGACCTACGCGGTTAACTGCATCTCTCACCCAGTGCTTTTCTTATTTTTGTATAACTTGTTTACTCTACATTGTTCAAGTTGTAGATTTTCTTTACCAACGCAGTTATCAATTAGATCTTGTAATCCTTATACTACTTTCTAATTTCTGAGCAACTTCATACATGTCTGCAGAAATTTTTTCAAAACAATTGGATAAGAATTCTCCGTCGCAGTAGTGACTTAGAAATTATTCTTTCGTGGCGCTAATTGAGTCTGCATCCTTGATGTCGAAGCTCCCGGGTTCATGAAACTCTTCTTTTCTTCCATGAATGTTTCTTTCTCCCTCTACATAGTGAACCCAATACTCTTCTCTCCTGCCTTCCTAACCCATGCGTCCACCATAGGCTTCTTACCCTCTACTTTATCTTCTCTTGTAGTCGTACCACTTCTTGTCAATATATTAACACTTGGATCATCCTCGCATGGGTCAAATCTCATCATTTGTAAATTCTGCATCGGTTTTTGATTCTTATTTTCCTACATATTAGCCATTAAAACAAGGAAATCCTCTATCACATGGTCAAATTGTCTACAATACTGACAGGAAGGGTGAGTGGGGTTCTGAAAATCACATGCAAAATGTCCAACTTCACCATAGTTATATCATATGATCTAACCCAAACTCATCCAATGCCACCTCCTCGACAATGTCCTCGACCTTGAAATCCTCTGCAGGCCACAGGTGAACCATGATCTTCCTGCGCGCGGCCTTCAGCTTGCATCCTATATGTCGGAGTGTGAACCATCATCAAATAATAGCTACGACAATCCTTCTCGTCATGTCCTATTGATCAATAGAAGTTACAAAATAATTGTATTGGACTACACATATTTTTGTAATAAATAGCAGTGATTAGTTGGATGATGGCCTGCAGCTTGGAAAATACTACACTAGACACCTGGTCCAGCACTAGGCTTCAACTTCAAAGGATTGGGACCTCCAGCAGGCACATAATTGCGATAGACAGGACACTAGTCCTTATAGTGACCCTCCACTTTACACTTTGTACACCAAAATTTTGAACGCATCTGAGACCGAGCTTCCTTTCCTTTCTTCAAATCTTGCAGCTCCATATAAAAGCTTGCTAACTGGGACTATATCTGCTGAACTCCTATGCAAGTATCTTGTACCGGTGAAGCTTCCAACTTCATCATGATTTCTAATTCTTCCGCCTGCGTCCCAATCTTTTGCTGCAATAACGGTAATCTGAGATGTGGAAATAACGCAACTATATACCACTCTTTGTGTTGTTCGTCAAAGATCTAGAATTTGACTTGTCCCAACAAGAATTTTAACCTCTGATCTTCATCCTAGGAAGTCTCGTTGATTTATTACTTAATTTCTTTTATTTTTGTAACGCATTATGATTGCGACTTCGGATTCTTGAATTCTGCACTCAATGCGCTCTTTGTCTTAGCTAGTGAAGCAACTGGGTGAGTTGTATTGTACTTGATATACCATGATAGCGCTCTGTCCTATAATGTTGTGACAATCTGCACTTTCTTCGTATCATCATCATTGATTTGTTGTGATTTCCACACAACTTGTGTAACAAACCATAGCTGACCAGGATCCTCTGATCCCTGACCCTTAAAAATAGGCATCTTCATTGTGTTAACCATGTTAAATGGTGGAGGTGGAGGTGGAGGTGAAGGTGCATGAGGTGGAGGTGAAGGTGAGTGGTCAGATGGGGAATCCCAGAAGTGCCTTAATTATTTGACTGCAATGCACCTCTAGGCGTACTAGGGTTGTTCCTTTCTTCTTCACTTTCAACTTCACCCAATAATGGACTGTATTCACCCTCAGAGAATTTATCAAGGTCTATTTTGAACCTTTTTCCACTTTGCATAGGTCCAATCTAGCTTCTTTTAAATATTAATTCATAGGCAGTACACACTTTTCACATAAAAATATCTTATTCCATAGCTTTAAAGAATTTAGGTACTTACCTCATGGACCTTTGAAAAATCGGTGTTCAGCTTCATTGTAGGATCCTGATGTGTCAATTGTGAATTCAATAAAAAAGCCTCCAAGAATATTATTGATTGTGTAGTCAACAACTCTTGTGACCTTATTTTCGGTCTCCTTGAGTCGCTTAATCAGCTTTGGGGTATACACAATAGGATTGTCATGTTTCCAATAGGGTTCATTTGCAACTAATTTTGAAAGCCACTCGTGCATCTGATTAGAAAACGATGCGAAAAATATCTCATGCTGTTTTATATAGATATACCATTATAACCACCTTTCTATCGATTGGCGTGGATTTCTATATGCCTATGCTGCAAATTCATGCAACTTCAGATCCACCCAGTCTTGGATCTATTTTTTAGTTGTTTGCCACATCACACATCCCTCAGATAGATCCTGGCAACAGAACCATTTATTGGTTTTAAGGGGCTAGACCCAGGTTCAAAGTTAGTCTGCGCTAACCAACAAAACCCTATACTACTGGCCCTTTCAGCAACAATCTGTGTAGTGTAGACCGTAGTCTCACCCGAGACAATATTTGGGGATTCTAGAACCAGGTTTCTACATCCAGAGGGGCTATGCAGTGTGGCTGTAAGGTTTCTTTTAGTTTAGGGCTTAATCTAACCTTCGCGAACTGTTAACCTTATTGTTACAATCATAGAGAATTTTCCTACTTAACAAACTTGCGAGATGCGCGTAACTAGTCTACCATGCATTATTCATCATATAAAAAAATAGTTGAACCTTCGTGATGCAATTACAAAAGAAATATGCAAAAGCGAACCTTAATTAGGCAGAAGCACAGAAACTACGTGAACATATAAGAATACATAGATCTGTTCCGAATTCTTCTTTATTATTTCAAATCTTCACTGATACAATCTTCTTGACCCTGTGCATGCAGTTGCAGGGGCCTACACACACAACTGTAGACTTACCAACGTCTTTTCACACACAGCTGTAGGAGCCTTCCCCTTTGCCTAAATACAGAAAGATATCACAATTACAGACCTACAATCATATCATAACATCAAAATTGTTGCCTTTGACTCACTAAGACAACCCTTTATATAACCCTTTCCCTTACAATACCATGGTCCACAAACCATGGGCAAAGCTCAAAATAGTCGAATTAATCCCATCCCTTTACAAAATAAGGGGATTTGATCCACCCTAAAGCTCTTTTGACTCCTATAACTCTGCATGAATCATGCTCTTCTCCTCAAAATGTGGAGACTTTACATGACTTAGACAAAACTTGGGCCTAGGGGACCCCTACCCAACAAGAGCGGAATAGTAAACATTCTTCAATTAATGATTTGGACCGCTAACATTGCCAAAATGAACCTCTTATTATGCACTAGAATCAGTTTTAGCTATATAGGGTCAACAATGGAAGGCTACCTTGGGAACAAATTAGCAAATAATGTATAGATTCGTGCACTCTTCTAGCTGAAGGAGATACGCAGCCCTAGCTAGCGAACAACACAAGAAGCCTCACAGCTACCCCTCAGCAGTCTCCTGCTGCTAGGGTTTGGGCACCATGGACGCCTCAAAGGATGAAGAGCCTCTCTCAGACCAACAACAAGAAAATTACGGAACAACAAAATCCTTTGCCTCTCTCATCTCTGCAATAGGCCCGACAAAGAACAGACATTTAGTTACCAAGTTCGTTAAAACATTGGAAGACATCCTTGAAATCTCACTTCCTCCCGCTCTTCCCTGTCGAGTAGCACTTTCCTTGGTGGAGTGTGGACTATTGGGGTAGTTTACGAGGTTATGGCCATCGCCTAAAACTGTGCAAAAATGGGTATAAAGGAACTGGACCACGTCAATAGATGGAAAAAACTTAATCAGGTTTTGTGGAAGGGGTTACTATACCTTTCATTTTGAAACCAAGGAGGATCGAGATCTGATTTTCAGGAATGTACCTTATTTTATGGATACAAGGGGTTTGTATCTAAACAGATGGACGCTGGATTTCTACCCAGAAATGGATGTTCCCAATGTTGTCCGTTTGGGTTAGATTGCCACAACTTCCCCTTCACTGTTGTGGGGGTGATTCAGTCAAAGCCATAGGAAAATATGCATGCTTGCACTTGAATCTATATAGAAGTGGATCTTGGGAAAGGGCTACCAGAAGCCATCAAAATCAAAATGGACCAGTGGACGCATATACAATAGCTGGATTATGAATAAATCCCCTTTACATGCAAGGTATGTCATGAATATGGTCATTTTACAAATAGATGTACAAAAAAAAAAGAAACAGAAAATGAAAAGATTGAAGATCCAGAAAATAAATGGGAATAGGTTAAAAGAAATAAGGCAATCAACAAACAACCAAATCTATCTTCCTCTCAGCCCTCCACATCCTCTGATCTCCATCCCTCATCATCCAAAGAAGATAACAATCCCCTTGCCAGCCTTAATCCTTTTGAGCCTCTCGACCCTTTAGCCCCCCCATCCCTTGGACCAAGTTCTAGATCTAGATCAAAATCCAAATCCAAATCCCCACAACACACCCCCAGCCTCCCTACATCCCCTCTGGCACCAAACTCTCACACCCCTCTCCCTCCCTCAGTAGACAAAATTCTAACCAGAAAATAGTCAAAGGAAACACCCTCAAATGTAGAATATCAAAATAAAGCAGGAAGAAAGACAAATAAAGAAATTAGGGATGAAGCAGCAGCAAAGGAAATGGCATTGGGAATGCAACAACCTATGGAAACCTTTTTAGGAAGAAACACAGGAAATAACGAAAAGAGCCACCAAAGAGGGAAAGGAGCCATGCATGACCCAACAATTAAATAATGATAGTGGTCTCTTGGAATTGCAGAGGAATGGGATCAACCATCAAAGAAAATGCCACAAGAGACATTCTGGCAAAAGAAATTCCAGATATCCTTATGATTCAGGAGACAAAAACAAACAACCAAGAAACTAAAAATATTAAAAAAAAAAATCAGAAATTATGAAGGGGAAGCAATACAAGCAATAGGAGCATTTGGAGGTATTTTCAGAACATGGAAAAAAGGAACCTGAGAGTTAATACAATACAAAAAAGATCAACATTGGATCCAAATGGATCTAATGCAAATCAACACAAAAGAGAGATACAGTGTTATAAACATATATGCCCCAAATCACTACAAAGAAAAAGAGCAATGTTGGGCCACCATAAAAGAAGCACTAAAAGAAATACAAGTTGGGAAAATAATCCTGGGAGGAGATTTAAATTTGGTAAGAAGGATAGAAGAAAAGTTCAGAGGAACATACCACACTAACCCATCCAAGGATATTCTAGAAGAAACAATGGAAAAACACAATTTAATAGACATCCCACCAAGAAACGGGAAATACACTTGGAGAAATAAAAGAGTGGGCAAAAGCAACATAAAAGAAAGGCTGGATAGATATCTGATACAAGAAAATATAGTAGCAATGCATAGCTCCATAAGACCAAAAATCTTACACACCACCGCATTTGACCATAAACATGTGACAATAGTCATGGGAAAAATGGAAAACAAGGTCCACTCCCATTCAGATACAACTCAACTTGGGACAGAAACACAAAAATCAGTGAATTAGTCAAGGAAGCATGGGAGCCAAGAGTAACAGGATTACCCCAGTATATTTGGGAAACAAAATTAAAAACTATAAGAGCCAAATTAAAGTAATGGGCAAGAGCAAAAGAAATAAAAAAAAAAAGAGTTACAACAGAAAATGGAAAGCATGCAAACTGAAAAATAAAATAGAGAATAAGGCAAGCAAGATTATCTAAGAGAAAAGGAAATCTTCTGGGAAATATATAGGGAAAACAGAAAAGAAGAAGAAGAGGCAAGATTGAAATCCAGAAGTTTGTGGCTCAAAGTAGTGGACAAAAACACATCCTTCTTCCACAACACAATGAAAATAAGAAGGGAAAGAATCCAAATAGAAAAAATTCAAGTTGAAAACCAAGAGGTTAGAGGTGCAGAGGAACTAAAAAAAGTAGCCTATCAGCACTTTAAAAACTTACTTCCAGCTAATGGAGAAATGGCCGAGAGTGAAGATTTCTTAAAGCACACAAAAATAAAAATTAAAAAAGAACAAAATGATGCAATGTGCAAGGATCCCACATAAGAAGAGGTAGTGGCGACAATATGGAGCCTGCATTCTGACAAAGCTCCAGGGCCAGATGGTTTCACAATAGCATTCTATAGATCTCATTGGTATACTATCAAAAAGGATTTCTTAAGAATGGTGAAGAATGCCTCCAGGAAAAAAAATAGGAGGCAACACAAAATATTCCTATCTTGCTCTAATCCCAAAGGAAGCTAACCCCTCAACCTTCAACAAGTTTCGCCCTATTTCTTGTTAGGACCTAATATTGTCTCTTTTTTACCATACATTTTGCTATAATGTCACCCTTTTTCAACTTATATCTAAAGTCCTTGTTATTGTTTTAACCCAAGTATCCCAAAGGTACACAATATTTCTTCTCATCATTATACGTTTAATTATTTTACATATAATTATGTTATCTTCATTATTAACCATTGAATTGATAATTGCTGAACGGTTAAAGAACAATGTGCAGTTCACGTTGCTGAAACTGCCTAGAGATTGCAAGATTACTTCCATAATTGCTGAAACAGCAGGAACAATGCGCAAATCTCATTGCTGAACAGTTGTGATCTGCAGTTTAGATTTGGAAGCAGCAAAAGAAGATCACCAAAGGAGTTGCTACACTGGATGCAATGATCATGATCTAAAGACAATATTTTTGTAACAACATTTTGTTAAAGGGAAAACTGGCTTCCCTTTTTGTACAAAGGGTTAAAATAGGACTTACAATGTAATCTATTGTAATAGATGTCTCTTCTTTAAAAAGAGGAGACATCTACATTAGAGGCGACGGACAAACTGTGGAAGGAGGCTTAGCGGAAGGAACAGAACTGGAATTCGTTTTTTCTGTAACATGACCTATTGACAGATGAATAAAATTTTGTTCTGAACATTTCTTTCTAGTTCTTGTTTCCTGGGGAATCTTGTGAGAAGGACAGGGCCCACCTTCATCACAAGATTCACCCATTATATTTATGTAGTGTGTTAAGTGTGTCTTTTATTCATGCTTTGTTAATAGTACTGTTCACTGAACATCATTTTACTGAAACTCTGTTTTCCTTCCAATTGATTGCTGCAATGTTTATTTTATCAACAGTTAATCCATGTGTGTTACAATTAAGTTTACAGAGCAAGGTTGCAGCTTGATAATCATGAACAGGTGCTGAAGATTCTTGCTCCGGGAATAGGGTCATGTTCTCTGTTACAGCATAGCCAGCACTCTCCTGTGCAGATTGATTGTTTAGATTATTTCTTTTAAGCATTCTTTGGTAGTTGTCTACCATAGGTTGTTTTTGCTGTAACTCCGAGTGGAGCTTCAGTTTGCTTAAGGAAAAGTGTGACCAGTCTTTACTACAAATTTTGTTGCTTTTAGGATTGAGTACATATAATACACAGTTGCCTTTGAAATAACAAGACTTCCCTGGGTTGACAATTTATGTAGCACTTTTTTGTTTGAATCAATAAGCAATTGAAGTGACTAACATTTTGGCGCCATTGCCGGGGAAGGCAATCATAGATTTTAAAAGCACTGATGATCTTCTTTTAGATATGCAGGATGCATGAGAGGACACAAGAAAACTAATCCTATAGGTGGCAAGGGCAAAGGAAGAGGAGGAAGAAAAACTTTCATTGATGAGATTATTTCAAAAGCTGAGACTTCTCAGCGGCTAAGCTCTCTAAGGCCACAGACTCAGCACTCTCTCCAAACGGACTACCAAACAGAGGAAGTAGTGGGACCTGAAAGGGTTGTAGAAACAGTAGAACATACCGAGGAACCAGTGGGGGAAATTGAAGAACCAATAGAAGATATTGACGTTGAGGAACCAGTTCAGGACATTGAGAGTCCAACAGAAAACATTGAAGACCAGGCAAGTGCAACAGGAAAACAACCAATGGATGGAAACAATGAAGGAATCTTTGGTGGAGGACGTAGAGGAGGCAAAGGAAGAGGCGAGAATTCTCTCTCCACCTTGGAATTCCGTATTGAGGAACTTCCCAGAGGAACAACTCCTATGAAGAATATCCCACTCTCAGCCCTACCTAACTTCCATGGTCTATCCTTTGAATACCATGATGAGTTTCTTTTCAAGTTCGATATATTGTGTATAAGTTATGATTATGTTAATAATGCTCAAAAATTGAAGTTGTTTCCAGCAACATTAAAAGGAAATGCACTAAGATGGTTTATGAGCTTGGGAGGTCATGTGATCACAACATGGGATCAAGTGAAAGAGAAGTTTCTGGCCAAATACCAAGACTATTGCCGAACGAGAGAAAAAAGGGAGGAATTATTCAAGATGGTTCAAAAGGAGGATGAAAATCTGGAGGACTTTGTGGAAAGACTCCAGTATAATCTACACAGATCCGAGCACCCTGATGTAAGTGAAGATATTCTCAAAACAATACTATTGAAAGGGGTAAGGGATGATTGTTTAGATATCTTAAATATGCTTGGTAAAGGGGATATATCTAAATAATCGTATGATGAAATCGTTAACCTCTGCAAGAGATGTTCAAGAGGAGCTGCAAATAAATTAAAAAGCAGGGATAATACTTATTCAAGGGTCCAGAAATCAGCCAGTGGAGGAGCAACAAGAGCTGAAATAGGTAATCTACTTAAGGAATTCAAAACTGAAATGTTAAGTTCTTTTGCTTCACAGATTGATACCTTGCAGGTTAAGAAGAAACAAGCAGAGGCAGAAGCCGCGTTGGCCATCTTCTGTCCTAAATGCAGAGAAAAACATCCGCTAAGGGAATGTCCATTGGACAAGGTACCAATCTACACCATTTGTGAGAAGGACCATGAAACTCAACAATGCCCCTCTTTACTAGGGATAAAGGCAGCATTACAACCAACTAAGGAGGAAGCTGAAGCAGTTTATCTGCTGACACAAAGGAGGCAATGGCAACCACGAGGACAAGGTACGAACTCTAGTATGCCATTTAATCATTGGAATAATTATCCTTCTTTTAATCAAGCAAATTACCTGCCCTTTAACCAAATGCAATACCCACCCTTTAATCAAATGAATTTCCCACCCATGCAGCAAACAAACCCTCCCTTTGTAGACCTTGCAATGTGGACTCCTTGGCTTCTACAACAATCTTATTTTAATCAATGGAACACAAATTGGAGAGCTCAACAAACTTCGTTCCCAAACCAATTTCCTCAGTTTTAGCAACAACTTTCTCTCCCTTCGGGTACTCCACCGAATAATCAAACAATGAAACCCCAACTTCCTATACAACCGAACCCTAACCCTAATAATAATAATAAAGTTGTGCAAGTCATCGACATTCAAAACCTACCTACATCCCCTGTGTAATGTCATGATATTCATTTACGATCCGGGAGAGTAGTTGAGCCAATTATTGACGATATTACCTCTTCTGACTCTGATAAAGAAGAGACAGAAAAGAATAATTTACCTAATAAGGGTGTTGAAACAGTCAAGCCATCCTCTAATAAAACTGCTGAAACAGTAGAGCCACCATTCCCTAAACGTCTAGCTCTCACTAAGACACCTGAGCCGCCTGTTTTTAATCTTCTAGGGGAATTGCAGAATCTTTACGTTAAAGTTCCACTTTTACAAGCACTCAGAGATGTACCAATCTATGCCAGAACCGTCAGAGACATTTTCATCAAGAAACCTGGTAGGAAGGCTAAAGATCCCCTTACAGTTCATGTGATGGGTGATCTAGCTGCTTTAATGTCAAGAAAAGTTACTCCTATAAAATACAGCGATCCTGGTCACCCTACAGTCACAATACAGGTCGGAAAAATTATTATTTCACGAGTTTTGGTAGACCTAGGTGCTGCTATAAATATTATGACCCTTGAAACTGCACAATTGTTACAATTGAAAAATGTAATTAGAGAGACACCAACTATCCTGTAATTAGCTCATTGTTCCACAATCAAACCAGAGGGGGTTATTGAAGACCTGATCATTTCAGTTGAATCTTGGAATTACCCAGCTAACTTTGTTGTATTACAGACTAAAGCAAAGTTGGGGGGACATCCTTTGATTTTGGGAAGACCCTGGCTGGCTACAGCAGATGCTTTTATCAGCTGTAGATCAGGTTCAATGACAATTTCTAATGGATGTGAAACTAAGCAGCTTATGCTGTACCCTCATGCTACACCTATGATTAACAATGATGATTCTTTATGGTTAGACTATGAGGATAATGATACTCAACCCATTTTGACCATTGGACAAGCCTTAACTCTTAAAGACACCACAGAAGATGAAGTAATTAGTAATTGTATTTCTGAACCTTCCTCAATTACTTCTGAAACATATAATCAGTTAACTGCAATTCTGGACCCTGAAACACAGGAAAAGCTTAGAGTTGAAAATCTACCTCAAACATCAATTGCTATCTCCTCTAAAAGCATAACAGTAGAAATCGAACCTGGCAAAACATTGAACATAAACCCCAATTTATTAGATGCTGAAACAAAGCAACTAATGAAGTTGCTCCGTGAAAACAAGGAAGCATTCTCATGGGATTACACAGACATGAAGGGGATCTCTCTTGAATTATGTACTCATCGTATCTATATTAAGGAGGGGGCCCGACCAGTTTGTCAACCCCAGTGACGAATGAATCCCAATTTGAGGGAAATTGTTAAGGAAGAACTTCAAAAGTTGCTTAATGCAGGGTTTATATACCCCATATCTGATAGTGAATGGGTTTCTCTGTTGGTGATAGTACCTAAGAAAAACGGGAAATGGAGAGTGTGTGCCGATTATAGAGCCTTAAACAAATCCACTCAAAAAGATCATTTCCCCTTGCCATTTATTGATCAGGTGTTGGACAGCTTGTCAGGGAAGAAATTCTTTTCCTTTTTAGATGGTTTTAGTGGATATAACCAAATCAGAATTGCACCCCAAGATCAAGACAAGACCATTTTTACTATTCCTTGGGGGACTTTTGCTTATAGAGTTCTCCCATTTGGACTATGTAATGCTCCAACGACGTTTCAAAGAGCAGTGATAGGAATCTTTTTTGATATGCTTAATGATTCTTTGGAGATATTTATGGATGATTTCACTCCCTATGGTGTAACTTTTGAAGATGCATTACAAAACCTTGAGAAAGTACTTAAACGATGCATACAAGCTAATCTTTCCTTGAGTACCGAAAAATGTCATATGATGATGAATGAAGGAATTGTACTGGGACACTTCATTTCATTCCTTGGGATTCAAGTAGATCCATCCAAAGTATAGGTAATTCAGACCCTTCCTATTCCTAAAACACAAACTAATGTAAGAAGTTTTTTAGGACATGTTGGATATTACAGAAGATTTATCAATTTTTTTTCTAAAATAGCTTCTCCTTTGTTTGTGTTAGTTATGAAAATTGTTGAATTTAAGTGGACTGATGCCTGTCAAAAAGCATTTGATGAACTTAAGCATCAGTTGTCTACAACTCCTATTATGAGGGGACCTAATTGGGCACTTCCCTTTCATATATCCTCTGATGCTTCGGATACTGCAATTGGAGCTATCCTGGGACAAGAAGAGAATAATCTTCCTTATGCTATCTATTTCATTAGTAAGAATATGACCCCTGCTGAGCTTAATTACACAGTTACTGAGAAATAATTTTTAGCAGTTATTTATGTTATTAATAAATTTCGACATTACATTACTGATTATCCTACTTTTGTTCATACTGACCACTCGGCTATCAAGTATTTAATGAATAAATCTATCACAAATTCTCGAGTTACCAGGTGGTTATTGTTACTACAAGAATTTGATATTACAATTGTAGATCAACCAGGTAAAGAAAATGTAGTTGCTGATTTCCTTTCTCGGATAAAAAATGATGATAATACTCCAGTAGATGATTCCTTTCCTGATGAATACTTGTTTGCAGTATTTGCTCACTCACCGTGGTATGCAGACATTGCCAATTATCTGGTTGCAGGGAAGCTACCATCACACCTATCACATCGGGAGAAAAGAAAGATCATTCAACAAAGTGCTCGGTATAGCTAGATAAGTGGGTGTCTTTTTCATACAGGACTTGATCAGGAAATCTGAAGATGCATTAGAGAAGATGAGGTTTATGATATATTGAAGGTTTGTCATGATGGCCCTTGTGGGGGGCATTTTGCTAATAAGAGAACAACACATAAAATTCTCAGGATGGGTTATTATTGGCCCTCACTTTTCAAGGATGCAAAGAAATATGTCAGGGCCTGCGACAGTTGTCAGAGAATGGGCAAACCTAATCATAGAGATGAAATTCCATTAAACCCCCAGGTAATACTTGAACCCTTTGAAATATGGGCTCTAGACTTTATAGGACCCATCAATCCTCCATCCAACCAAAGAGTTTATATATTGGTTTGTACAGATTATATGACTAATTGGGTGGAAGCTAAGGCACTTATTAGAGCTAATCAAGAATCTGTTTTAACCTTTTTATTTGAGGAGGTCTTCGTTAGGTTTGGAGTGCCTAGAGAACTAGTCACAGATGGAGGACCTCCTTTCAATTCTCATGGTTTTAAAGCTACGCTTCAAAAATATCATATCAATCATAAAATGACTACACCTTACCATTCCCAAGATAATGGTCAGGTGGAAAGTACAAATAAATTCATAGAAGCTATTTTAACAAAAACACTGAAGGAGAATAAGAAGGATTGGTCTCAAAGACTACCTGAGGCATTATGGTCTTACAAAACTACCTAGAGAAACACTACAGGTTTTTCACCCTATGAATTGGTTTATGGTAAAAGTGTTGTTTTTCCTGTGGAATTTGAAATTAAAACCTTAATAACTGCTTTAGTTGTTAACCTTGATTTGACTGATGCACAGACAGCTAGGTTGCAGCAGCTGCAGGAACTGGATGAAAAAAGGTTGGATGCCATCCACCAGACAACTATGATTCAACAACAAAGAACCAGGTGGCATGATAAAACTATTAAGAACAAGCAGTTCCAAAAAGGTAATTGGGCTCTATTGTATGATTCCCGGTTTGAAAATTTTCAAGGAAAATTATGAACAAAGTGGCTGGGACCTTATGAGATAGATACTATTTTTCCCAATGGAACAGTAAGACTCCTAACAATTGATGATGCTAGAACACCATTGTTAGTGAATGGTTTCGGCTTCATCCATACCAACAACCAATTTCTAAGGAGGATTTTAAAGCCACTTGCATGGCAGATTCACATTATATCTTTTCGGGGGAGCCTACTGCCCCTCATTGCATTTAATCTCTACATTATATACTTTTCTATTATTAGATTAGATTATTTAACTAATGATCCCTGTCAAGGGTTGCTATGTTATAATTATTTTGTAGATCTCAGATTGGGAGGCTGGTTGGAAAGAAAAATTGTATTGAAAGCAGGATCAGGTTTCATTTTGGGAAGCATTTTCATCTCACCTCAATTCATAGCTCACTTTCCCACATTACCTTTTAGCAACACTTTCCTATTTTGCTTTACAGCAAAATTTCTCTTTATTTTCTCTATTGCTGAAACACCATTTTCCCGTTGCTGCAACACCATTTTCCCTATTGCTGAAACACCATTTTTCCCATTGCTGAAACACCATTTTTCCCGTTGCTGAAACTCCAATTTTACCCATTGCTGAAACACCGACTTTCTCCATCTCTCCCTAAAACACTAGTTTTTCCCATTTTTCCCGTAATTGAAACATTAATTCTTCTCAAAGGAATGGATACATATTAATTTCCATTGTGAGAAATATCTATTGATCCTTATAACTTTATTATTTCACGACCTCCTCCTATGTTTATAAAAGCCTTTCACATAAACACCCTCAGATTACAAAATCCTTTTCATAACCATTCATGATCTTCTAGCAACGACATTTTCGAATATCAATCAAAGGTAAACATGAGGTATGCACTTCTTATGTGTAAATATTAAACTATAGTTAATGAGAAGATTGTGACATGATTACCGCAATCGCCGTACATTCAAACTTATCATTTGAGCCGCAGTTGGGGGGGAATACCAAAATTTTGTAATCATTTCACGATACGCAAATCATCGTCGTTTTTTACCACGATTATGTCTCGTCACCCCATCTTTGTCTTATTATGTCACGACCTTATTTCCAAAACTTACTCTGTTTCGGGTGTGGTACTTGGCTCTGTACTGTGCATTTTACTGAAGCAAGTAACTATGGGAGGCAACAGTATTCGAAATGAACCCAGCTCAACAGCCCTATTAGAATTGCACCCAGAGGTATACCAGATTTTTCAGCAGGCAGGCTGGGTAGATTATTTTCGAAGGCTCCAAGAATTTGATCCTTATCAAGTCCTTGAATTCGCACGCAATCTATAGGAAGGCTACTCTACCGTTCAAGGAGTCCGAATTCCAGTAATAGAGGATGATATAGCACAGGTTTCAGGTTTACCGTCCACTGGCATTCGATGGTTCAGTCGCAAACACATCATTTTGAACGCACAACAGAACTTCCTTCTACCGGGAGAGTGGGTCGAGCCTAAAGGTAGGGGTCTTGCACTTCATTCATTACCACCTCCATGGCCGAATGTTGCTGAGTTTGTAAAGCACTATATCACCTGCGAAGGGCATTACCAGGTAGTTTATCATCATGATTTTGTCCTGTTGAATCATTTAAGACATGGTCATCTGTTAAATATGCCATATTATCTACTTGGGTGTCTAAAGAATATGTCATATTATTCCATGAATGCGAAGTATCCACTCCTTTCCCTCACTCACCATCGTCTTGTTCAGCTTCTAATTCAGAGGGGATTTGTTCAATAGAATCCCCCTCTCCTTAACAATCCACCCCCAGAACCCCATGAAGATGCTGAAATCCCTCAAGCAGCAGCCAAAAATCCCTAAGAAACTACTAAAGTTCCTCGAGCAGCAGCCAAAAATCCTCAGGAATCTGCTGAAATTTTTCAAACAGTAGCCGAAACTCCCCAATTAAATGCTGAAGATCCCCAGCCACCCGTAACAGTTAGTCCAATTGACCCCTCCATTGCATCGACCCCACCTCATAATTTAGTTGAATCATCCACTCCCACTGTCCATATCCCCAGTGATGATTCAGATGACAGCATTCCCATTGCTAAGTTGAAAAGGAAGAGGCAAGAAAAGGCTGTGCCCCTACCAAAAAGACGAACAGGGGCCTCAATTAAAAAAGCCGTCATTTCTGATGACCCTCCTACCCTAGAGAAGGCTACCCATAAAAGAAAAACCACTGTGCTTCTTGCCTTTTTACCTCGAAGACGAACGAGGATGTCTTCTGAAGTGGCAACTAAAACCACTGCCCTAAATTCTCCACCTATTATCCTAAAACCCCATACCCCACCATAGCCCCAAGGCCCTGAATCTTTAACTACCTCACCCTCGGGTACTGAAATGTAAAATGCACAAGATTTTGTGACATCATTTCTTTCAAAGAACGTAGCTGTTACACAAGAACCAGCTACTGATTCAGCAGCTGCTTCGCAAGAACCCGTTGCTGATCCATCAAAAGTAGATACCCAAGATGATGTACAGCATGTAGCTGCCCCACAAGAACCAGCTACCAACTCAGCAGGTGCTACACAAGAAGCACCTATTGATGTCCAGAAAACAAATTACCTGGATGTAGCTGCCTCACAAGAACCAGCTACTGACTTAACAGGTGCTACACAAGAACCACCTGCTGATGTCCCTAGAACAGACAATCTAGATGTAGCTGTCCCACAAGAACCAGCTACCGACTCAGCAGTTACCACACAAGAACCACCTGCTGATGTCCAGGAAACAAATGACCAGGATGTAGCTGTGCTAACTACTGACTCAGCAAGTGTTACACAAGAACCACCTGCTGATGAGAAGAATATAGATAATCAGGACCCAGCTTTGGAGTCAGCAGCTGTTACACAAGAACCATCTGTTGATATGTAAAATGTGGATGCACAGCATGATATAGCAGCTACAGAACCAGCTGATGATTCAACTAATGTCACACAAAAACTACCTGCTGAGGCTGCAAGCAATGAAGCCACTACTAAACAACGGCCTTTCCATTCATTAGAATCATCTACTAAGACGGTGACTGTTGCACAAAGCCCAGTCACCTTGGTGTCCCTTTTACAAGAAAATGAGTTTCTGAAATCAGAGCTCGAGGTTTATAAGCAAGAACTAATAATGGAAAGGGAAGCCTATGAAAGAGAGCTTAATCTGTACACCTTAGCTCATGCAGCATCTACAGCCGAGAAAAGTGCAGAGAAAGATCAATATAGAGAATACATGTGCAGCCAATGTGGTAATATTTATCAGCAAGCTAGTTATATGATAGTCGAAGTCCCATTGCCTGGATCCACTCCTACATCGACTCATGTTATAGTTAAGAAGGAACACCCTGCTGTTACACAAGAACCACTAGGGCCTTCAAAGATTTTTGAAAAAGAAGTGAAACCTCAAATATCTCGGCCTACCCTGGTTGTCAAAACTGAAAGTCCTACATCGAGGCCTAAAAAGACTATCTTTACCCAGACTGAACCTCGACATTCAAAGACTATCTTCACTCAGACCACAAGCACTCAAGCACAAATGGATGCATGGAAGAAGGAATATGTCGAGTCACAGGAAAGGATCTTGCAAGAACATAAATTATCATGTCAAAATCATGTATATGCAAATTGGGAAGTGTTGGAACAGTCTTCTGCATAGCACAGGGAAAATAAATAGTTAAAAACTAAATTGTCCCTCATGTTTAATTTTGTTCAGAGACTACTGGCCACCAGGAAACCATATTCTAATTATTCTGTGTTTCTAGAAGAGCGCCTAGCGTTCTTCCAAGCAAAGGCAATCAGAGATGGACGAACTCACGAGGTATCTACACCTCAAGAGTTTATCAAGACATTCGCAGAGGCATCATTTCGTGAACAAAATTTACTCTGTGAACTATACCTCCATAATGAAGCCATGCCTGAAGATAGAAAACTTAATCTGATTCCTTTGGTCAGGGACATTCATATTAGAGCCTTTGTCTCTTTCCTGGCCAATCAGCTCACGTGGAAAATGCCTTCCTTTCAGCCAAACACAATGAAGATAATCACCTTCTGTGGATTCGATGAACCACAGAATGCCGCTATTTTTGTCGCTGGACATCATCGGTTTTTAAGGGAACCAGGAATGACAGAGCATCTGAGAGAACTACAGGCAGCAGTCTTACAAGATTGCCAATATTATGTCAAAGCCAAGGGAGCTCTTGCCTTACAGGAAAACAATCTATTTTGGGAACACTTCCCTCAGGAGAGAAAGGAATATCATCCCTTTAACCCTCTGAATCTTCAAACAACAATTTCACGACTACCTAATTATGTGAAATGCATTCAACAGTGTGCTGAAAAGTGGTTAGGATTTCATTCTCACTTTCCTCTTCTATGGTTGCCAGCACAGCAGTATAAGGCTTATTTTAGGTTGTCCAAAAAGGAGGAGCTCACAGCATGGCAGAGAATACAGAATGTCCAGGGTTTCAAAGATTTGGTTGATAGCACCTTCTATACTTACTATCTAAGAAACTTGCATTGTATAGCCTAGTACTCGGACTCAGACTCAGAGTAAAAGTTGCATGAGGACATGCAACCCTTTCAGTTGGGGGGGATGTTAGGACCTCATATTGTCTCTTTTTGACCATACATTTTGCTATAATGCCACCCTTTTTCAACTTCTATCTAAAGTCCTTGTTATTGTTTTAACCCAAGTATCCCAAAGGTACACAATATTTCTTCTCATCACTATACGTTTAATTATTTTACATATAATTACGCTATCTTCATTATTAACCATTGAATTGATAATTGTTGAACAGTTAAAGAACAATGTGCAGTTCACGTTGCTGAAACTGCTTGGAGATTGCAAGATTACTTCCACAGTTGTTGAAACAGCAGGAACAACACGAAAATATAATGGCTGAATAGTTGTGATCTACACTTTAGATTTGGCAGCAGCAAAAGAAGATCACCGAAGGAGTTGCTACACTAGATGCAACGATCATGATCTAAAGACAATATTTTTGTAACAACATTTTGTTAAAAGGAAAAATGACTTCCCTATTTTTGTACAAAGGGTTAAAATAGGACTTACAATGTAATCTATTATAATAGATGTCTCCTATTTAAAAACAGGAGACATCTACATTAGAGGGGACAAACAAACTGCGAAAGAAGGCTTAGTGGAAGGAACAGAACTGGAATCCGTTTTTTTTGTAACATAACCTATTGACAGATGAATAAAATTTTGTTCTGAACATTTCTTTCTAGTTCTTGTTTCCTAGGGAATCTTGTGAGAAGGATAGGGCCCACCTTCATCACAAGATTCACCCATTATATTTATGCAGTGTGTTAAGTGTGTCTTTTATTAATGCTTTGTTAACAGTACTGTTCATTGAACATCATTTTGCTGAAACTTTATTTTCCTTCCAATTGATTGCTGTAGTGTTTATTTTATCAACAGTCAATTCATGTGTGTTGCAATTAAGTTTACAGAGCAAGGTGGCAGCTTGATAATCAGGAACAGGTGCTGAAGATTCCCGCTTCGGGAATAGGGTCCTGTTCTCTGTTACAGCATAGCTAGCACTCTCCTGTGCAGATTGATTCTTTAGATTATTTATTTTAAGAATTCTTTGGTAGCTGTCTGCAATAGGTTGTTTTTGCTGTAACTCCGAGTGGAGCTTTAGTTTGCTTAAGGAAAAGTGTGACCAATCTTTACTACAACTTTTGTTGCTTTTAGGATTGAGTACATATAGGACGCAGTTGCCTTTGAAATAACAAGACTTCCCTGGGTTGACAATTTATGTAGCACTTTGTTGTTTGAATCAATAAGCAATTGAAGTGACCAAAATATCTCTTTTCAATTATTCTTATATGATAATAACAAAAATAATTGAAAATAGAATCAAGAAAGTACTTCCAATAATCATATCTGAAAACCAAGGAGGATTTGTGCCTAACAGGAAAATCATAGATAATGTGATTATTGTTCAGGAAGATGTACACTCCAGTATGCTAAGGCAAGAGAAAGGCTTCATAATCAAGCTAGATATGGCTAATGCATTTGACAGGGCCAGCCATCCATATCTATTGGCTGTCCTTCGAAATTCAGCTTCTCAAGAGATATAATGGAAGTCATACAGGCATGCATTTCAACTCCTCGGATTGCCCCCCTCATAAATGGAAGGCCAAGTGACTTCTTTCAAAGTACAAGAGGCCTCAAGCAAGGTTGTCCCCTCTCTCCCTTCCTTTATATTATAATGGTGGAAAATTTAAGCACGGCTTTGGAAAACCAAAGAAAGGAAAGAAACATCACAGGGATCAGAATAGCAAAAGGAGTTAAAACAATAAACCATTCTCTATTTGTTGATGATACTTTGCTGCTGGGAGGGGCTTCAACAATAATAGCAAGGAGGTTCAAAAAAGTTTTGGATGAATTTCTACAGGGCTCAGGTGGGCTACTAAACAATGCAAAATGCAGGATATATGGATGGCACACCCCCCCAAGAACTATGAAAAGGAACTCACAAATCTTAGACATCCCTGTTCAGGAAAAATGGACGCACTTCTTCTATCTGGGACTTCCAATTTCAAAAGAGAACATGAAGACAAAAATATGGACTAAACAAATTGAAAAAATGAAAAACAAAATTCAAAGCTGGGGTATGATGTGGCTGAACATGGTAGGAAGGGTAATACTAATCAAAGCACTCCTTGCAGCATTACCTATCTACCAATGTGAAATAATCATGGCTCCAACAAGTTCCCACAAAAAAATGGAGCTCATCTTAAGAAGTTTCTTGTGGCAGGGGAGGAAGCAAGAAAACAAAAAATATAGCCTGGTTAAGTGGGAGCAAGTTGTTCTCCCTTATGAACAAGGAGGTTTATCAATTCGGATACGTGGACTCATGAATGCAGCACTGGGAATGAAAATAGTATGGAGATTAATAACAGGAAAATGGAGCTAGTGGAAAAATACTCTTTTATCAAAATATATGGATGGCACCAAGGAAATACTTCTTAATGGAAATATCCCAATTCGACAATGTACCCAAGTCTGGAATCGTGTTAAAAAAACAATTCCATTAATGAGTAGATACATTTCTAAAATTCCAGGCAATGGAAAATCAATTTCGATCTGGGAGGACAAAATCATGGGGAAAGAACCACTTCAGACTCATCCAAAAATTGAAGACATACAAGAGTGGATGAAAGGTAAAGGCTTCAATACTTTATACTCAATCTCTATTTGGAACAAAAATGAGTGGCAAGACTGGAAAATCTCAGCAATTCTGGCAAACCTAGAAGGCAATGGAGAAAAATCATGCAGTTCTTAAAAGGGGCAATGCCAATCCATCAGGATGAGGAAGATGAATATCTCTAGGACCCAAGCAGTGGAAAATACACAGTTAAGACTGGATATAAAATCCTCCAAGAACAACCAAACCAACAAGATTGGGATTCTTGGAAAATAGCATGGAAATCAAAAAGTTTGCCTAAGATTAAAATGTTCATCTGGACTCTTTTAAAAGGGAGAATATTGACAAGTGAAAACTTAAGAGCAAAAGGCTTTCAAGGCCTAACACAATGTCCATTATGCATGCAGACTGAAGAAAACATTCATCATCTTTTCCAAGAATGTATCTTCGCCAAATTATGTTGGCAGCAACTAATAAGTCCTTTGGAAATAGGAATAAATTTTGAAAATCCCTTGCTGGATTTTCTCCAGACCTTGGAGAAAGCCTACCCATACACAACAAAGAAAAAAGCCAAAATTCAGAGGATTTGGAAATGCATTCCAGTGGTTCTTTGTTGGCAAATTTTGTTGACAAGAAACAACTACATTTTCAAAAATCAAATTCTAAGGATAGGGAAGACCCTCTCAAAAACATGGGGTCTAACCTCTGAAATACTAAATGCCAAAGGAACAGCTCCAACAACTATCAAATTATTCAACAGGAAGAGCGAGATTGGCTCAGCAAAGCCATAATAAATAATAATGGGCAAAGAGGACAGAGGAAGACAAGCATAGGAGTTATTTGGAAAATAAGAATGATTGAAGAGGAACTGACAAACTGGAGGAAAAATCAAAATAGATATTGTTTATACTTTGATGGGGCTTCAAAGTATAACCTGGGAAAGGCAAGGGTAGGTAGAATTATCCTAGATCCTGATGGGAAAGAAAATGTGACTTATGAATGGGGCTTGGGCCAAATCTCAAATAATAAGTGTAATGTCGCACTTAAATCTTATCCTGCAATTTTTTTTAATGTTTAAATTATCTGAAAATATTGAGAAATATTGGTCTAATATAAAATTCATGATTTCTATTATTCAAATTCACAACTTACCTTCTCAAATTGAATCTTAGGTAGGATATGGCCTCCTCTCCAACTCATTATCAATATATATATTCATCTCACATTCCCCAATACACCCTCACATTTACTAGGGAGAAGACATGGTCCTGTCCATTTAATTACATTTCACATTCCCCAATGTACCCTCACATTTACTTGGGAGAAGACATAGTCCTCTCCATTTAATTTTATATATATATATATATATATATATATATATATATATATATATATATATATTCATTTCATATTCCCAAATGTACTTTCAAATTTACTTGGGAGAAGACATGGTCGTCTCCCATTAATTTCCCAATTTTATATTCATGTCACATTTCCAAATGTACTCCCAGATTTACTTGGGAGAAGATAAGTCAACTGTAAGGATGGATGAGAAGTTAATGACATTAATGAGAGGTGGGTGAGATGGAGAAAAGAGGGAGGGTATAAAAAGGGAAGGGGGAAGGGAAAAAAGGGGGGGATGTGGGGTCTTGCTTATTATTGTGGGGTTGGTTGTGATTTTAGGATTTGTTGTGGTTTTGGATACCTTAGGAACCTGCAGAGGTTTCTTGGGTTGTTGAGAGGCGGAAAATATTGTTCATCTTGGTTTGGATCATTCATCTTGGACACACACACTACATTTGTTTGGACTTGGGCTCGGAGGGCTAGGGAATCTGTGAAGGTTTCCTGGGCTAGGGATTATTTCCTAGTTGGCTGGGAGGTAAATCCAGTTGGGTCAGTCAAGAGGAGCGTTCAGCAGGAGCAACAGCTCAAAGGCATCTCCACCAGCCACCGGTATAGGTATTCCTCTATAGATAGCTCATGTAAATTTATTAAAATGAAATGTTCGCTATAAGTTATAAGGATTAGGATGTGAATGGTAAATTTTTCATTATTTAAAAGTCTTGTAAGAAAGTAAGTTATTGCCTCTTATTGCATCTAAATTCTAGAGAAATAGATCAGTTAGAAGACCCTAGAATAGGGCTATTACACATGGTATCAGCGCCAAGTTCAAAATCTGTTAGGTAAACTTGATCGGGATAGAGTCAAAGTTGACTAGGTTAAACAATGATGGTTTTGGGGCACATGGTATTGTACACCCATGGTATTCTGCCTGTGGTATTATATTTAATGGAGCTTATAAAAGGCTGGAAGGACTTCATTGTAATGCAAGACCTGGAGGTGAGCGTTGAAGGCTCACTTGGTCGGATCGGCCAGGGTTTTGGCCAATGCTAATGAGATCTTATTAGGTTGGGTTTTTCCCCGGATTTGGGGTTTTCTCGGATAAAAATTTGTGTTTATGTGTTTATGGTTGTTGCTGGTTATTTTTATATTTGCTTGTCTCTCCGTAATTAATTTGTGTTCTCGGGTAAATTTCTAACAACTGGTATCAGAGCCAGATATTGGTTTCAAAGGGATTCTTTGATACCAGGGGTCTATAGTGCCTGATGAGATCAGTGCAACCTTTTTTTATAGATTTGGGTCTGGAAAATAATGGTGGAACAATCGTACGTGGAAGAACCTCGAGGAGAATGTGCAGAAGATAGTGTCATAACTGCCAGGGATCGCAGTGCATTTGCGATATTTACCGGTTTGGAACATGCTGACGAATTGTTCGGGATTCATGCGGCTATTTAAAGAAGGTCAGCAGAAGAAAATTGTTCATGCGGCTTCGAAAATTGTTCGCTTTCTGCTACGTGAGGCCACTGGTGCTGGAATCTATGAGGTTCTCGTCAAGCTCACAGTTGGTCGGGCTCACAGTTGGAGCGTTTTGATAGAAGTTTTTGAGCAAATCAAATTGAGGGAGGATGGATCAGAATTGCAGTAGCAATAAAAAATAAAAAATAAAAAAATTAATGAAGTCAAAATTATTGCATGTAAATGGGCATACTACTGTAAGACCTGGTAAGGCATGTGTACCCCTCGGTGATCACCGGTAAAGTCTGGGTTAGACCTAGGTGATAGGGGGGATGTCGGGTTAACAATACGCCGAGTAAAAGCTCTGAGGGGGGTAAGAGCTAGAGTGAGCGGGATTTGTCTCACTTAGCAGGTTTGGCTGGAGTTAGTCAAGGAACCCCAAGTCAAGTTTAAGGGGGGGATTGTTAGGTAAACTTGACTCAGGATAGAGTCAAAGTTGACCAGGTTAAACAGTGATGGTTTTGGGGCACATGGTATTGTGCACCCATGGTATTCTTCCCGTGGTATTATATGTAATGGAGCTTATAAAAGGCTGGAAGGACTTCATTGTAATGCAAGACCTGGAGGTGAGCGGTGAAGGCTCACTTGGTCAGATTGGCCAGGGTTTTGGCCAATGTTAATGAGATCTTATTAGGTTGGGTTTTTCCCGGATTTGGGGTTTTCCCGGATAAACATTTTTGTTTATGTGTTTATGGTTGTTGTTGGTTATTTTTATATTTTCTTGTCTCAGTAATTCTCCGTAATCAATTTGTGTTCTCGGGTACAAAATCTAGACCCAAAGCCCACTAAACCCCAAATACCAATAGAAGGACTTGAACCTCTGACCTTGTAGTTGTTAAGTTGTAGTGGTTAACAGCCTTTACCCATCAGCATCGTCACCATGGCCTTCTTTTCAACACATACAACACCTACCTGCAAATCCGTTGGGTTTCCCACTATGGTAACTACATGGCCGGCTGGCTCGAGAGCCCGATGTTTATTCTTGGTTTTCTGGTGTTCATTACAAGGATGAATATCAATATGTGGGCGGATTATGTTGCGTTATCTCTGTGCCGTGGGAACGAAGGCTACAAGATTCCCAGAAAAGTGACAAGATTTCTTTCAAAGAATCTGCTACCTTACAACAATTATTAATGGATGCATATAAATCAACTATTACCGTATAAATCTGATCCTTTGATTTATTTCTGCTCCATCTGATTGGGATTTCAATTAGTAGACGCGTTAGTGAAGGGAATTCACCACCCACATCCACAAAACCAAACCAAAACAAACTTGGGGAATTCTTAAAAACATAATTATTGTACATGGAAACTAATCCAAGACTAGTAAACAAATGGGATAAGAAATTTTTGAGATTTGGGGTAACAATCAGGAAATTGCTTATGATACTGATCATGGTGAGCCGCAACTATGGTGATCTGAAAATCACTCGTGAGTGACCTTAGTTAATTAATTAATGAATGAAGGTATTATAGACTCATGTGTTGGTGTGTGTCTATGCTATTTTAGGCAACAGATCGATCAGATTGCAAAATACATAGACACTGGAAAATGGAAAATAGTAAGAGAAACACAGTAAGCAAATACAAGAACACAACACATTAATAAGGAGTTCACCCTATTCTCCGGGCTACATCTCCGGTCCAGCTTTCAGTTGTGGCCTTCTTTTATTGTGTCTTTAAAGCAGAGATTTACAATGAGGAGCTCAACTTGAGTCTCCTGAAACAGATAATTCTTGGTAGTGTGGTTCTTAGATTCCCCAAGCCACTAGAGTGCACAGACTCTTTCCTTACCAAGTCTCGACCTCTCTGGTATTTAATGGGATGATTCCAACCTGGTTCTCGGTTCCCGACATATATCCTTACAGGGATCGCTTGAACCTCTCAAGCCTGGTTCTGTCTGCTCAATGTTGCCTTAACTCTGCAGGTAAGCTCGACTCTCTATTTTCTACTTCTTGCTTCACTGTCTCTTTCTCGCTTGTCTCTGTTCTCCTCCTCTTCCTGTTCTGTTCTCTGTCTGTTCATGGCTTAAAGCCAATTTGTCTCATCACTGTTCGCTTCCTCTTCCACCCCTTCGGATCGCCTACTGTTGTTCACTTGGAGTTCCATGCCTCTGTGTCATCGCTAATGTCTCACAGGGAAGTGGCCACTTTTCCTCTCATGAACTATACCAGCTCTTCCTCAAAAAGTTCGGTATTTTGGTTACGTTGTGAAATGATTCATCCGCCAACTCAGCGGTCAAATCAGACTTTAGACTTTTTAATATGTCACGACTTAATTTGCCCATCAAATCTAGTTTCCCATCGGGCACAATCTCCATCGTCAGATCTGGAGCCCACAGATCCTACGGTGTTTGCTCTTATCGCGCGGTTGACTTGCTCGACTGTTAGCCCGCGATGAGAGGCAGTTTTCTCTCTCATCCACCGGACATGCGTCGTGCAATGTATGGAATACCTCGTTCTCTGCCAAATCTACTTACCGACAAAAATGCCTTCGATATTCTGCCGGTTTTGGGGTGCGGAACCCACCTTTCACTTTAGCACTTTCCCTACGGTTTCCTGGCTTCCCATGCAACCGAGCACTCGGGGCCTTTCCTTCTTGAGGGGTTTTGCCCAGCGATGCGCGATTAACGCTAATCGTGCATCAAAAACGGCCTCCATTTTCCGATCGGACTTCCTAACTGCCAGTTTTCGTCCTGCGCAGTCTCCATGGGCCTCGGTCAACACACTTTGGTCGAGGTCCTCGTCGTTCCTTGCTGGCTACAAACTGCCACTGTCCAGAGGTCTTTCTGATAGCTCTTTGTTCATAAATTTTTGAAGTCTGTCATGATTTGATACAATCATAGCACTTTGATAATTTTCATGGATCTAATTCGGATCACGGCCTTCCCACTAAAAAAGCTTTTGGACCACCAAAATTTGGTTTTCAAGCATCGACTAAGTGAGGATACAATTGTCTCACTTGTCCAATCTCTATCCACTTTGCACTGCTTGGCTTTGAACCCTTGAGCCCAATTCTGAGGTACTCAACATCTCCCCTGCGCGTCATCCTCACCTTCCTGTCCAAAACTGTGTCTTCCTACAATTCATTAAGATATTCATGTAGCAGGTCATCAATAGAAGGCAATTGACTCTGCTCTTTGGGATCCTCAATTAGTGATGGTTCAAACAATCTCAAGCAATCTGAATTTATGACTGAGTAGATGTGCATGTAAGCTGGTAGATCAAGGCGGAAATCATTCTCACCAATTTTCTCAATTATCTTAAAAGGTCCATACTTGGTAGGCTTTAGATTTTTACCTTCACCTTGCATCTTGTCCTTGCTGATATACAGCGAGACTTGGTCACCAACTTGGAAACTATGCTCCATCTGATGCTTGTCATGCCTTGCCTTGTATTTGGCTTGGCTCTTTTCCAGCTGTTCTTGTACTGTCTGGTGGATTTCTTGGATTTGTTCAATGAACCTAGTTGCCCTGTCCACATCACTGTGTCCCCCAACTGTGGTGTCTTTACCAAAGACAAAATCCAAAGGAGACCTTGGTGTGAAACCAAAACAGGTCTCAAAAAGGAGATCTCTGTGTAGAAGAATGTTTTGCTCTGTTGTAAGCATGCTGGACATAACACAAATGTTCATCCCAAAGCTTAGGATGTTTGCTGCAATATCCCCTAAGTAACTGGATCACTGTCCTATTAACTACTTCTGTCTGGCCATCAGTTTGTGGATGAAAAGTTATGCTTTTCTTTAGTTTGGTGTCCATCAGTTCCCACATACTTGACCAAAACTTCCCCACAAATCGGGTGTCTCGATCAGATACAATGGAAGTGGGTAATCCAAAATGAACCCATACATGTTGAAAGAACAGTTTTTTAGTTTGTTTAGTTGTAATCTGCTTATTACAAGGTATCAAAATACACAATTTGCTGAACCTATCCACAACAACATACAGATAATCACAACCTTTCCTAGATTTAGGCAGTCCTCCAACAAAATCCATGGAAACACTTTCCCAAGGGTGAGAAGGAACTGGTAATGGAGTGTACAATCCTAATTTTCTATTGTTGGGCTTGCTTTTAGCACACATAGTACATCCTCTTACATATCTAGAAACGGTCTCGTTCATTTTTGGCCAATAACAAAATCTTTACATCTGTGCAACTGTTTTACTTACCCCAAAGTGACCTGATATTAGAGAAGTGTGTGCTTCTCGAATTATCTTTACTCTTTCCATTTATGGAATGCATAACTTCCCACAATAATATAAGAGTCGGTCCTTTATATGATAATCCAATTCTTCTATTCATTTTCCTTGACTTAAAGTTGCATATACATCTTTAAAATCTATATCTTGAGAATATTGTTCAATGTAACTCTCATGTAACACAGAATTATGCTTAAGTATAGTAGATGCATTTATAATGGGTCTAGATAACATTTCTGCAACTTTATTATGTATGCCCTTTTTATGTTTGATGACTAAATGAAACTGTTGTAGAAAACCCATCCATCTATAGTGTCTTGATTGCTGCAATTTAGTTTGGGAGTGTAGATATTGAAGTGGTTGATGATTAGTATGTATTATTGTCTCTTTTCCCATTAATTAATGTTTCTACCTTTTCACACTCTATACTAATGCATACAATTCTTTATCATATGTCGGATAGTTAACTACTGCAGAATTACATGTCTCAGAATGATAACATATGGGTTTACCATGCTGTGTCAACACTGCTCCCATGGCATAGTCACTGGCATCCTTTTGGATCTCAAATGGTCTTTGAAGATTAGGCAGTGCTAGTACAGGTGTTGTACTAATATTTTATTTCAAGGTGTCAAAGGCTTTCTGCTATTTGCCTCCCCACTGAAACACCTTGTTCAATCCTGTTAAAGCCTGTAAGGGAGCTGCAATTAAGGAAAAGTTAGAAATGAACTTTCTCCAATATTGCGCTACTCCTAAGAAGCTTCTAACTTCTGTAGTAGATTTGGGTTTAGGATAGTTTACAATGACTGCCACCTTATAGGTATCTATCTTCAATTCACCACCCCCTACTATATGACCCAAATAATTCAAAGATGTTTTGCCAAATTCACATTTTGAGAGTTTAACATAAATTTTTTATCTTTTCAAAACATCTAGTGTCTGCTTAACATGCTTTAAGTGTTCTTCCCACGTTTTTCTAAATATCAGAATGTGATCCAGATACACAATAACAAAATCATCAAGAAAAGGTCTGATTACATCATTCATTAATCTCATGAAAGTAGCAGGAGCGTTAGTTAAGCAAAAAGGCATAACCAGCCACTCATACAATCCCTGCTTTGTTTTGAAAGCAGTCTTCCATGCATCTTGTTCTGCAACCCTGACCTGGTGATATCCACTATGCAAGTCTAGCTTGGGTAAATAAACAGCTTCTTTCAATTGATCTAAAATATCATCTATGTGAGGAAGGGGATAACGGTTTTTTATTGTTATCTTATTCAGTGCTCAGTAATCAATGCATATTCTCCACAAGCCATCTTTATTTCTCACCAAAATGATTGGTGACCCACATGGTGATGTGCTAGGTCTGATGAACCCCTTCTCGAGCAACTCCTGCACCTACTTCTTTATTTCTATGTTCTCTAAAGCGGACAACCTGTACACTCCAATGTTAGGCAATGGAGCATCTTGTTGCAAAATAATATCATGCACTATTTCCTTTTTGGGTGGCAAACCTTTAGGTTCTTGAAACAAGATATCATACTCTGAAACAACCTTTTCTAAATCAGCTTGTTGTTTAGCATTATATCCCTCAAATACATTGGTTTTATCAGGTTTCTTTTCCTTTACAACCATCAGTAAGAATTGTTTGCATGAGTTTATCATTCATTTCATCTGCCCTCAGTTTATGAGAGTATAATTATTCTCGAGCTTATGAGCTCTTACAAAGTATTCGATTCCATCTTTAACAAGTAGATACTTGTTCTCAGCTCTATAGAAACTAGTTTTTCTATCATACAAGTAAAGACTTCCTAAAACAATTCCACATATATCCAAAGGAATTATGTCTAACTCAACCTCATCTACAAATGCTGACCCAAAAGAAAACTTGAGTTTGCATTGTCTAGTCACTTGTAGTTGTGCTTTATCATTCAACCATCCTAATGGGTATGGTTTCTTGTGAGGTGTAGTTACTAATCCCAACTTATTTACAATTTCTTCAGAAATTAAATTTACTTGTGAGCCACTATCAAACTAAGTATCAATCTTTTGATGTTCGGAAATAACTTGAATATGGAAAAGCTCATGTCCTTTTCTCTCATTTTCTTCATCAATAGTAGATTGTGCAGAGTTACTAGTAGATGCTTCAGAATTCTTACCTCTTATACCTGTGGCTGCAATAGTTGTTTCATCTCCTAAGTCTGACCCCAAATCTTTCTGAATAGCTGCAGCAGTCTTCTTCTTCTTGCCCTCAAACTTCTTAGGTCTCAGCTCTAGATGCAAAATCCAACAATGCTCATCATCATGCCCATCCCTTTTACAGTGAGTTCATGAAGCCTTGCTTTTTTTGTGCAATGTTAGCCTTCCTTTCTTTCCATTTCTGCTTTCTTTTCTCCTTATTCTTGCTTGCAGTGGGTTGAGATGATTCCCCAACTTCTAGACTTCCATTCTTTCCTCTAGCTTCTAGATGAGTATCTTGTACAGATACCTCATCTATACTAGTGGGATTAAACATGAGGATAGTGTGCCTCATGTAGCTGTGTAGACCACCAATGTACTTCAACAGAGTCTCAGGTGAGTCTAATGAGATTCCTAGAATGAATGCACTCTTTCAAAATTCTTGAGTGTACCTTTGCACACTTTGCCCTTTCAACTGTCGAAGAGTTTGCCAGCTCATCATGGCTTGCTACATGTAGGCCAATGGATAGAATTGCTTTTTGATTGCAGAAACAAATTCACTCTAGATAGAGATAGTCATACCATGTCTCTTCAGATCAGCTTGGGTCCTGCCTTCCCACCAAACCAAGGCAGTGCCTTCAAGGCATAGGCTTGCCAACTAAATCTTGCTCTTGTCTGAATCGATATTCTGCACTCTGCAATAAACATCAATTTGTCTAATCCAATTGTCCAGCTTTTCTGCATTCAACTCTCCATCATATATAGGTAAATCAAATTTAACATCTACTTTAATCAAAGATGCTTTCTTTTTGTGTTCAGGGCTATTAGGAGGTGTGAGAAAGCTTTCTTCTTTCCCTTTGCCTTTTGAGTGGTCATGGAAGTGAGACTCATCTTCTCCTTTGTCTTGTTTGGAGCCTGACGAATCTTCATCCTTGTGTTTTCTAAAGTCCCTATACATTTCCTCTACCATGGAATTTATGGCTAGGAAACTATCTATGAATTGAGGGTCTGGCCCCATAGAACCTTCCTCTGACATTGTCTTCTGAGGATAGACTCTCCCAATTTTAGGATTAGTTTTGACCAACTCTCCTTCTCCTAATTTGATCTTTGATATAGTTAGCATTCAACAGCTAAATCCAACACAAGCTTGTCTAACCTTAACAACCTAGAGCTCTGATACCACTTGATCTGAAAATCACTCATGAGTGACCTCATTTAATTAATTAATGAATGAAGGTATTACAGACTCATGTGCTGGTGTGTGTCTATGTTATTTTAGGCAACGGATCGATCAGATTGCAAAATACACAAACACTGGAAAATGGAAAACTGTAAGAGAAACACATTAAGCAAATACAAGAACACAACACATTAATAAGGAGTTCACCCTATTCTCCAAGGCTATGTCTCTGGTCTAGATTTCAGTGGTGGCCTTCTTTTATTGTGTCTTTAAAGCAGAGATTTACAATGAGGAGCTCAACTTGAGTCTCCTGAAACAGATAATGCTTGGTAGGGTGGTTCTTGGATTCCCCAAGCCACTAGAGTGCACAGACTCTTTCCTTACCAAGTCTCGACCTCTCTGGTCTTTAATGGGATGAGTCCAACCTAGTACTCAGTTCTCGACAGATATCCTCACAGGGATTGCTTGAACCTCTCAAGCCTGGTTCTGTCTGCTCGATGCTTCCTTAACTCTGCAGGTCAGCTCGACTCTCTATTTTCTACTTCTTACTTCACTGCCTCTTTCTCACTTGTCTATGTTATCCTCCTCTTCTTGTTCTATTCTCTGTCTATTCATGACTTAAAGCCAAATTGTCTCATGACTGTTCGCTTCCTCTTCCGCCCCTTCGGATCGCCTGTTGTTGTTCGCTTGGAGTTCCCTACCTCTGCATCATTGCCAATGTCTCACAGGGAAGTGGCCACTTGTCCTCTCACGAACTGTGCCAGCTCTTCCTCAAATGGTTTGGTATTTTGGTTACGTTGTGAAATGATTCATCCACCAACTCAGTGGTCAAATCAGACTTCAGACTTTTTTATATGCCACGGCTTAATTCCCCCGTCAAATTTGGTTTCCCATCGGGCGCAATCTCTGCCATCAGATCTGGAGCCCCCAGATCCTACGGTGTTCGCTCTTATCATGTGGTTGACTTGCTCAAATGTTAGCCCACGATGAGAGGCGGTTTTCTCTCTCATCCACCAGACACGCGTCGTGCAATGTATGGAATCGCTCGTTCTCTTCCAAATCCGATTACCGCCCAAAATCCCTCCGATATTCTGTCGGTTTTGGGGCATGGGACCCGCCTTTCGCTTTAGCGCTTTCCCTATAGTTTCTCAGCTTCCCATGCGACCGAGCGCTCGGGGCCTTTCCTTCTTGAGGGGTTTTTCCGAGCGCTAATCACGCATCCAAAACGACCTCCATTTTCCAATCTGGACTTCCTTACTGCCAGTTTGTGTCCTACGCGGTCTCCATGGGCCTCAGTCAGCATGCTTTGGCCGAGGTCCTCGTCATTCGTTGCTGGCTACAAACTGCCACTATCCAGAGATCTTCTTGATAGCTCTTTGTTCATAAATTTTAAGTTTGTCTTGATTTGATACAATCATAGCACTTTGATAACTTTCATGGATCCAATTCAGATCATCTGGGGCCCAGGTTGGTTAGAGAATGTTGCTGTGCTAGCCTTCTGTTTAATATAAATGGCAACATAACATTATTTTCTAGAGTGTAAGATATATAACTGTGTGGTCCTCACCATTATTTGGAACTTCTGAAAATAACTGCACTACTTATTATTGATATTATAACACCATTTTAAGAATCTTGTTTAAGAGAAAACACTAGAAATGTAATACTATTCGATTCGAAAAATACATCCTTGTAAACCATCACCATGCTGAACTTTCTATCTGTTATGCTTCGTTATAGATTAAGCTAAGTTTAAATAAATAATTTGTGTATTTTTTTTTTGGATATGCTTAAATACTTTTTAAATCAAGAGAAAAACTTGTTAAAACTTGTTATAAACTTCAAATTTATAAGACATTTGACATTTGTGACCATCTTTTTCATTTTATATTGAAATAACAACTTATTTCATTTGCTATAAGAATTATAACTATTTCATTTGACATAAGAACTGTAATGTTGTTCAGAAAATAACTTGATTCTCGAGCATAAAACCTTCAACATAATACACAGCTATATGATGATGTATAACATAATTGTCTTTCTGCCATTGAAGCACATTAGCTTGCATTTTTCTACAGTCAAATAGGCACAGAATCAAACGGCTGCATCTTTCTCTAATTTGTTTTACAGAAGCCAAGTTACTTCTCACTTGGCAAAAGTAGAGAACTAAGAAACAACTCACGTTTAAGATGGAATATATAGAACTTCTATAATGAAAAAAGGGAGGTGTGCTCCCATAGTGGTAGAAAGCAATTCAAGATCCATACCCTAACAAGAAAAAAGAGGGAAGAGGAACTTTGAAAGAAGCAAAAACTATTTCAAGATGCACACTATGAGTAGAGAGAGTGTGTGAGAAAAGAGGAGTTTTATATTCATAGGAACTTCTAAAATGCACACAATGAAAAGAAAAGAAAATTGCAGGGATCTACTAGAGATCAACTCATGCCCAGCTTCTCATTCAGAGCCAGAACATGTCATTGGATCTTAATACTTGATGTCCATTAATAGTTATGCCTAAAAAAAGCTTATGGAAATAGATTTAGATCCTTGGAAACAACATCCTTAGCATTGTGCAGTTGGCCAGCCTCATGCAGCAACTCCAACACTCTCCTCATAGATGGCCGATTGATGGGCAAAGCACTGGTACAGAGAAGAGCCACTTTGAGGACTGCAGCCATTTCTTCCCTGAAGCAATCTACCATTACTCTAGAATCTAGTATGTCCTATAACCCATCATTTTGCTTCTCAATTATAGTGCACACCCACATTACAAGGTCTTTACTCTCCTCAAAATCTTGAATTACTGGCTGCTTGCTCGTCACTAGCTCCAGAAGCACCACTCCAAAACTGTAGATGTCACTTTTCTCATTCACCTTGAGAGTGTATGCATATTCTGAACCAAATGACAAAGTGATTAATTTTGAGTTCTGAGATAAAAAAATCTAATTATAAATTATCTATTTCATTTGAATGACTTCACAACTCTAAGTTGCCTTAGGGAACTAGAGATTTTACACAAGAGATCCGGTTTTCCAAGTTTTGTATGTCCAAACCCTGTCTAGCTCCAATGCATCTTAAGGGAACAAATGAAAATTCACAATACAGGCCTTCTTACTGAAGATAGAATTGGAATTGACAGTATTTTGATGGAGATCCCATATATAACACTAATAATAAGTTCTTTAGGGCTAAAGATTCAAAATTTGTCTATCAGACAGTCAAAGAACATGGAGATATTCCATGCACTATTTTTCATTGATCGACATCCATACATCTTCAGTGGTCTTGGGTACATAACAGTCTAGTCTATAACAGTAATCCAAATTTTAATTACCCTTAATCTCAAAATTCTAGTATATGATTATCATATTTTAGATATATGATAATAAAATTTAAATATCAAATTAATTATTCTTATATAACTAAATCTATTGCTACTCTTGTACTACATATGCTGCCAGAGCAATATCAGTTCTGTTGGCACAGTCTTGGATACATAAGAGTCTAATCTATGATAGTAATCGAAATTTTAACTACCCCTTTATCTCAAAATTCTGGTATAAGATATAAAATTATATTTAAATATCAAATTAATATTCCCTTATAGTAGAATTTTATGTATGCAGCAGACTCGTGGTGATTAAATTTGCCGGTGATTGATAATCAATGAATTTTAAATTTTTCAAAAAAAGAATCACCAAATATGGTGAGTAAACTTTTTAGGACAAAGCAGCCTAGGGAGAAGGGAGACATGTCATTTTCCCTTGCAACTCCTGTATTTTGAATATGTATAATTATATTAAAAAAAAATTAATATTCCCTTACATATTAGAATTTTCTGTATGATGCAGATTCGTGGTGATAAAGTTTGCCTGCGATTGATATTCAGTGAATTTTGAATTTTTCAAAACATCAAATGTGAAACTCTCAAGGACAAAGAATCCTAGGGCAATGGGAGACATCATTTTCCCTTGCAACTCCTTCACTCTTCATATATGTCTTAAAACTTAAAAGATATGCAACCACTAAAAGGAAGACAAATGCAATGCACCCATGACAATAAGATGGCCAGTATAAACACCTTGAGGATCAAAGTGTAATATCATCATGTCTTGCATATTTGACTCTTGTTGGGTCCTTGTGCTTCTTATGAATACCTTGGATCATCATTATACTAATCTTGAAAATATTTATATGTAGCAAGCATAGTTTCACTCAATTTCTCCAGTGATATTTTTAAGATTACAAAATAAAAAACCAAGCATAGGAATCAAGAATTACAAACAAATCAGGTTTAGAGCATTATAGGAAAAAAGGCTACGATTGAAATCAACAAACAGCTATATGACCAGTTCAACCTGCTCAGAAAAGGAATCAATGAAAATTCTGATCTTTAACTGCCTGCCCTAAAAACGAAAAATCAAACAGCAATACTAGATGGACCTATCAAGACTAGAACCAGAGAAACTCTTTATCTTTATTGCCCCTAAAAAGAAATGAAATGTGTGAAGATAAATTACCTTCACAATGAGCTTGAATCTACGTCCCAGGGACCTGTTTTACCTGGCGCATCTAATTTCCATCCTTTGAAAACTACAACACCTTCTTTACCTTGCCGAGTGAAAGACGAGTGCCCAACTTCACTTCCCAGTCCCAATGCACAACCTGCAAGGGTGGAAGTTCGAATGAGGGAAGGGCATGCCCTAAATATCCATATGTTTTGTGCTAGACAACCTGGATCGAAAGATTATGCTGTGAAATGGTCTATCAAGCAACATAGGACTGCATCTGCTTATTATTTGTACTTGGGTTTGGCTTCAACGATTTGTGAAAATGGGAAATTTCTTCTCACTGCTCGAAAATTCAGAAAGGCTACAAGCACTGATTACATCATCTCGTTTGATGGAAAGGATTTTTTTTTCACTATGGATTACAAATATCCCCTGTCAGCTTTTCAGCCATTTGCCATCTGTCTTAGCAATTTCGACACTAAGTTGGCTTGTGAATAGATGGACTATGATGCTGAGGGTTGAGCGTATGTGGTGACCAATATGCCTAGAAAGAATTAAAGGGTCTCAATTTCTTAGTAGTGCATACTGGTTTGTTTTATAATAATCCTATTGCATTATATTTACTTGTTTATTCTTGGTTCTCATGATGTCTAACATGCACAAGATTGGTAACATAGAAATTGAATTGTAGCAGAGGATCAGCACTGCAATTAACTGTTGGTATAACACGGGTTGATGATGTATAAGACAAGTCAAGTCATGAGAATCTTTTGTATTTAACTAAACACATCTTTTGCTTAGATAGATGCAGGGGTATTTCTTAGAGAAGCTTTCATAATCCTCAGATATGATGAGTAGTTTTAAGAATAATAGGTCATAGGAGGCTTCCAGAAAGCCTGTGGACTAGAGTCTAGTATATGTCTTTTGTAGTTTGGACTAAATGTTTCTGCTCTGATGATGCGAAGTTTAGGCCTAGGGAGATGTATCTAAGGCTTCCACTATGTAAAGCCTTTTATATACTAGATGTTGCAATTAATAACCAGAACCAGGTATATTGGAGGATTTTGGGGACTGTATATCAAATTATGAATTTATTTGATCATTTATCCTGTTGATATCATGTCATTCTAATGAGAGACATATTTAGCCTCTTCAGTATGGACTTTTCATGGAAGTTATGCTGTTACACTTCACTGGCATAGAATTCATGACATCTTCCGGCAGCGTGTCACATATGCAAGATATTGTATTGTTAAGGCCCAATTAGAATACAAGTCATGAATGCTTAAGAGTTGTTGGTTTATTGTATGAAGCAATAAAAGCTCAGGTGTCCAAGCGAGGGGCACCTTCTAAGATTGATGTAGCTTGTTCTTTTTATATCAACAACCTCATCATTTATTCTAAATTTAAACGAAATTGCTAGCACACCAATCATCAAGTTTTGTTTTCCTTTCTCTTTTCTTTTTAACTGTTCTTTTTTTTAGATAAGCATAGTAACTTGGAATGTGGCATCTCTCAGAACATGTAGAAGTAATAATTATTTTCTGTCAATGAGGCCAACCACTTGCACACAAACAATAGATTCCAACTTCCCACATTCTTGGAGAGGTTTATTTGATTACTGCACAGTTTTTATTTTACTTTATTTTAGTGTAAATTTTCTCGTTCCTTAATCTATCGATGTTTATATCTGTAATTGTAATTGGCATCTTACACGTCCACATAATTCAATTCTTTTCGTATTTAAAAACTAAAATATTTATATTGATTTTGGTACAAATTTTGCAAAAAAAATTGTAGCTTGAGGCAAGGCCCTAAAACTAGTTATACCGTTCTGTTTGAAAAGATTGTAATTATTTGGTCCAAGAAAACTTTGAAAGATATTGCACTTCCCCTCCATCTTGATTTATAAGCATTTTGAACTCAAACTCAAACTTTTATAGTCTTAGGACATGTACTTTTGATCTCAGGTTTCTAGGCATTTTGATTAAGCCATCAAACTTAGTAGAGTTAGAGATAATTAGGCCAAGCTTGTGCTTGCTTTTGAATTTGTACATTTTTTTGGTCTTATTGTTCGAGTGTATCCTTCAATTGGATAGCACATAAAGAGCTACTATGGCACCTTTGTTAATTCACTCTAGGCCACTTAATTCTACCTCTTGTTCAATGGGGTTACACAACTTTGAATTCTATGTCTCACACAATGAATAACAATAAAAACCTCTTAATTATTTCATTGAATAACAATACTAATACATTGTGTTGTTTTGAAATGCATGATTGGTAGGGTTGTCTCAATGATCCTAAATATAGTGAAAATGAAAGAAACAACTTCAATTACTTAATCCAAAGTAAAGGAAGGCACCGCCATTATATACTCTAGTACTTCCAACAAGATAACCTTCCCCATTTTTATGATTATGCGGATCTCTTCAAGATGTACAAAGAGAAGGTTGAGAGACCAACATTTGCCAATCCAAGTGAATAAGACAATAACCATGCTATTACAAATGACAACGTATGAATATCCCATGTTTATAATTTGGTAATGAGGTCAACAATCTTCCATTACTTGGACATGCAGCCCAAGTTCATTAATTGTATAGTTAAGTCTGCCACATCACAATGATTAAATTTGGCCGAAGGATGTGTCACTTGAATGTTTTGAACAAACTCTGTAATGGTCTCAGAATTTTGATTGAAGAATGAGGTGAACTATATTTTACATTTGAAATTTGCAGTTTTGTTCCCACTAATTTGTCCCGGAGGTCTTTGTTTTGATTCCAACCTCAGTGTCTATTAAATATATGGATGGTGTGAACAATATTTGCACTGAAAATTGCAGTTTTGAGCCAGTACTTTAGACCCTAAATGTGTCCCAATCTAAAGAAAGTAGTCAATTATATTTTACATACGAGGGTGGCTTTTAATTATGTGGATAACAGATTATCATTATTCTTATTTAACATATAGTAGATTTTCCATTTAGATAGTAGGATTATCTTTCAGATAGTATATTTGTTATTCTTCATAGAGGAAGTCATAATAAAAAATCTCGAGTTTGAGAAGTAAACGACTAGGAAGCATGGGAATTCAGATTAGGATGTGTTGAAATATCCTATATGTCTCGTTAATGATTACTCTATGGGTGGTAGAATTTTCTAGTGAAAACATAGATTGAATACTATGGACTTGTGTAAGGCTTACTGTGATAGTTGTTTTTAATGATCTTAAATTAAATGAGAAGATCAATTCGTAGAGAATTTGGGATTTTAGAATGGGAGCTTATTTAGTCAATAAAAGACTCATGAAAATATTAGGATACACTTTTACCCTTATTCTAGTGTTGAATAAAAATGTCGTGAAAAATAATGTGTCTCTAGTTTTGGATAAAAGGATCCTCAACTTTCTTCGCAACTTTTGTGGTCACTAGCCACTTATGAAAGGAGTAGGCATCTTTAGAAATGCAGTGCCATTTAGATGGGAAATACTAATAGCAGCAGGGCAAAGGCAATTATTCCATTCGTTTATTTATTTCTCATTTGACTGGTCATATTGTGAGCTGCAATATATATCGTGAAATTGTTTTAGTACTAGTAAACAATGATTAAATATATAAAACCTTTGACATTTAGAGGACATTTCTCTCAATTTAAAAAAAAAAATAAAGTATGAAAATCCTGAGGGAAATAGTTTCTGAAGTTTTGAGTCTTTTATTTTCAAGTTAACTAATTGGTTTGGAAGATGAAAAGCCAACAAATTGGAAGAGTGAGACTAAGGTATTTATACTAGTGCCTTCTAGTAGAATTGATAGTGCACTAATCAGTTGCTTGCCAATAGTTTGGTTTTGGTACCACCTTATAGCATATCCGGGTTCAAATGCTATTTTCCATGGGGACAGTGAATCTGTTTCAACTCTAATTATTATCAAGGGGTTCCACAAGGTTGTCACATGAGCATTTGTGATGCCCATTTTGACTTAGACAACTACCTATGTTAAGGTTCTATGTTGCAGTTCCATGTTATTTATTTATGAACATTGTGTAATATTGATGCATTTGGTTGAACATGTGAAACTACTTAGGTTTGATTTTGATGATGGAAACATTTGATGTATGACTTACTTGGTGATGATTTATCTAGTACATGACTTATCAGAGCTATTGTTGTTTCATGTATGGCTTAAGTGGATATGATTTATCTAATGAATGACGTAGTGAAATTATGATTGTTTCCAGTATGAACTACAAAATTGACACATGGATACTAGACTTAATAGTGTGATGATTATACGTCTTGTTGTTATATAAATGCATGAATGAGAGCTAACCCGCAGGGGGAAAGAACTATATGATAGCCGAGAGCTACTCTTCCATTGAGGGAAGGTCGAGACATCTCATGGGGAAGGTATAATGCACATTGTTCTATTACATTTGGTATCTACTTGATATGCACTCTTATGACATAAGTAAAATGCAAACGACAGGTGGCAAAGACTACCTAACTGGATTATTCGATGACAAGTCCAACCAGCTCTATAGTGTGGTTTGTGTTAGGGCGTTGACCCTAGTTCTGAAGGAGGGGTGGAGGCATTTCCCACCGTGTATCCTCTGAAACCTGGAATCGTGGGAGGGTAGTGGTGGACACACTCCCCTAGATGTGTGATGACGATTGTCAGTTGCCTGCTGGGGAAGTTAGGTCGATGTATTCGATGCTTCCACCATGTCGGTTTTATCAGTGGTTAGTATGGTCGTTGCCACTGATAAAGTAGCAGAGGATGGATAGGGTGGGAATAGAAGTAGGTCAAGATGGATATAAGGATATAGATCCGTTGAAGAATCTTGATGGGAAGCAATGTCATTGTCTGACTTATCAAATTTTATTGCTATAAGTCTCTCTGGATTGCTATGCTTTCGAACTCCTTGTATCTTTTCATTCTAACTTCGGGAAGAAGTTTTCTGGAGGAGGGGTGTATGTAATGCCCCACTTAAATCTTATCCTGCAAACTTTATTAATGTTTACATTATCTGAAAATATTGAGAAATATTGGTGTAATATAAAATTAATGATTTCTATTATTCAAATTCACAACTTACCTTCTCAAATTGAATCTTAGGTAGGATATGGTCTCCTCTCCAACTCATTATCAATATATATATTCATCTCACATTCCCCAATATACACTCACATTTACTAGGGAGAAGCCATGGTCCTCTCCATTTAATTACATCTCACATTCTCCAATGTACCCTCACATTTACTTGGGTGAAGACATAGTCCTCTCCATTTATATATATATATATATTCATCTCAGATTCCCAAATGTACTTTCAGATTTACTTGGGAGAATACATGGTCCTCTCCCAATAATTTCCCAATTTTATATTCATGTCACATTTCCAAATGTACTCCCAACTTTACTTGGGAGAAGATAAGTCAAATGTAAGGATGGGTGATAAGTTAATGACATAAATGAGAGGTGGGTGAGATGGAGAAGAGAGGGAGGGTATAAAAAGGGAAGGCGGAAGGGAGAAAAGGGGGGATGTGGGGTCTTGCTTATGATTGTGGGGTTGGTTGTGATTTTAGGATTTGTTGTGATTTTGGAGACCTCAGGAACCTGTGGAGGTTTCTTGGGTTGTTGAGAGGAGGGAAATATTGTTCATCTTGGTCTGGATCATTCATCTTGGACACACACACTACATCTGGTTAGACTTAGGCTCGGAGGGCTAGGGAACCTGTGGAGGTTTCCTGGGATAGGGATTATTTCCTAGTTGGCTGGGAGGTAAATCTAGTTGGGTCAATCAGGAGGAGTGTTCGACAGGAACAGTAACTCAAAGGCATCTCCACTAGCCACCGGTACAGGTATTCCTCTATAGATTGCTTATGTAAATTTATTAAAATGAAATGTTCTCTATAAGCTATAAGGATTAGGATGTGAATGGTAAAATTTTCATTGTTTAAAATAAGAAAGTAAGTTATTGCCTTTTATTGCATCTAAATTCTAGAGAAATAGATTGGTTAGAAGACCCTAGAATAGGGCTCTTACAATAAGGTAGAAGCATACAACTTGTTGATGGGAACAAGAATAAAAAAAAAAAGAGAAATCCAAAATCCCATCATGATAGGTGACTCAGCCATAATAATAGAGGCAATGGCAAGAAACAAAAAACCAAGCAATGAGCACATGAACATCATATTTAGAAGAATCAGGAAGAACCTGGAAGGCTCTAGCGATGTAATCTACAGACATGTCTTGAGAATTCACAATCAACAGGCAGATTATTTTGCAAACCAAGCAGTGAAAAAAAATGAAGGGCATGTTCGTGAAAATCAGGAGGAATACCATAGCTCAGTTCCTTAATAACCAACAAAACCACAAGCTTCAAGCTAATCAATTCCAAAGGAAATCTCACAATGAGAAAAGCAATAAATCAAAAAATAACAGTCGTAAACCAACAAAGGACACAACACTGCAGCAACAGCCAGGAAAACATGGGAAAGCAAAGGAAAAAGCATGAAACTCCAGACTCTTGACTGAGCAATAGCAGGAATGAAGACAAGAACTACTCTGCAATCTATCTCATCAAAGGCAGGTTCCGGGCTGAGATAAAGCATTATAAGAACATAAGGTACATTCACAAAAATTACAGCAGCAATTTCAGTGAGGAAACATCCTTTTTCCAGGATATTATAATAATTCTCTGGTGTTAAAGACCCTCCCTGACCTTGCTAATAGCCAACAATGTTCACCCTCCTCAACATGCAGACTTCATCGTAAGCCCCCAACCCTTTGTTTTCGGGTGGTCAACAAGCATGGAGATTACCAGCCCAAAAACCAGTTTCTCCTCTTACCTTCGATGCTACGTGTTGCTCGGTCAATGGAATTGGGTGATCTCTCCCCTTTACCACTTATGGTTTATATCCTGCCCAATATACCACCTCTGCCTTTCTTCCCACCTTTCTCCTCGGTTAACACACGGACATGTCCGATCCCGATAACCGTAGATCTCAATGATTGTCATTTGAGACGGCTCCTCCAGTCTCCTCTTGCGCCTCTGGTAAATCCCCATAGCACATCCCTTGACCCCAATCTTTGTGAACTTCTCTTGGCCGGTATTCTCCTAACAACCTCGTATGTTAACACATCCAACGGTCCTTGTTTATACCAAAAAGAAAGTGGAAAAAAACAGCCAAAGAAGAAGCACTGCAGGCAACACAAAATTGAAGATGCACAACAAAATTCGGAGTAGAAAGCAAAGACAAAGGAAGAACAAGCAAACAACTCACATGGTCTCAATCAAATGAAGAAGAGAACTCTTCGAGCAACGAAGGAGAGAACCCGGACAATTATGACAAGAAGAATAAGTCAAATCAGGGGCAATCAAGCTACAAATCTCTCAGAGAATCCATGACATGCAAATTTCTCTTCTTAGTAGGTCAGTTTGTTAGGGAGTACACTAGAATATACAAAAAAATTCAAGAAGTCCTGAATTCAAGCCTAGGAGAAGAGACTGCGTTCCTATCTCATGGCTTAGAGGTTCTTCATGGTACAGTCTTTGTAATGGGAGCTTGCTCCATCAAAGCTTTTTGGTAATATTAAAACTACCCAACCTTGTAAAAAAAAAACAATGGAAGGCTATCTTGATCATTCAAAAACAAATTCAGTAATAAGCAAACATATATGCCAATATGCTTAATGGTGTCAATGCTTGTTTTCACATCAAGGAACACTACTATTGTAAGGATTATCGATTTATGAAAAAACATTATCATCACTCACATAGATTAAATGCATAATAAGAGTATCATCACTCACATAGTTTAATGATTATGAAAAAATTACATATTATAAGAATGACCGGATATCATGGTTCACATAGAGCAATGCATATTAATTATTGCAACAGTGGAATCAACATTTACAATGTAAAATATTTAATGAAATAGATTTAATGAAATATGAGAGCCCAACAATTTTCTATTTGGTATAAAACTATAATAAGAAAACATTTCAGAACTTAATTACAATGCCACCAACCTAGGATATATGCAGCTTAAAGGAAGATCTTAGAACAATTACTATTATTTATTGGATAATATTGACATCCTAATTAGCCTATGGTTTAAATATATAAGTACTGACATCAATATGCCTCGAAGCAAATGAAAACTCCCTCGTGTGCAAACCAACATGATATAGATCATTTCCTTCTTCACAATTTCATTTACCTACATTAGCTATAACAACCCAATCATTCACATATGTTAGGAGAGCGTGTGTAATTAATAAAATAATAATAAAAAAGTAATTATAATGTGTCTTAGAGAGATATCCCAAATATATACAAACCATATATTTTAATGTAGATTTTGTTATACAACCCTTATCTTGTAGTTTCATAATTAAAATTAAAAAATCCAACTTAAAAGTTTGTATCCAGTAAATTAAAATATATTACAATTTTATAAAATTTAATAAAAAATCAAATCGAGGGAAATAAGGTTGGCTACATTTTCCAAAGAACGGGTTAGAAAATAAAAATCAAATTGAGAAATTTTTTATATATAATGAAATATCATTATAACTGAGACCATAAAAGTTTATGATACTAGAGTCTATAAATTTGAAAATGCATGATTGTTATTCAAATAACTCAATTTTAATAAGTGTACATATTTGAAAATTACCATTAATATAATTTGACCATTCACCAGAAAAGTAAGGGTTGAAGAATTTTAATTAATAATAAGATGTGGTTGGAATAACCGTGGTTGTTGCTGCATCATCATCCATTGATGTTGTTGGTCCATATGAACACACCACAATTTTGAAAATTTATCCCAAAAATCTTACAATTGCAAGAAATTTAAGCTTCATAATTTCACGAGAATTGCAGCGGCTACCTGTTGGAAGTGCAAAGGGAGAATCAAACCAATAAGTGCAAAGAGAATGAGTCTGTTAAAGGTCACTACAAAGCTTTCGAGTTTTTTCGAAGTAGAAGCCTGAGTCTAGGGTTTGCAAAAGTTTATATTTCTGTTTTACTAGATAAGGATCATATGCGGGTATTTATTTCCCAATATAAATTTCATCTTTACATATTCTAATTATTCCATTTAATTTTCAATATTAACATTGTTAAGTATTTAGATAACTTTATGACTGTAAAATTTTATTTTTTAGATCGTAAACTTTTTGTTATTTTAGTGAACTTTTGTTTTGGATGCAATACTCATGCAAGTTTTTTTTATTAGTAGTTACATTAGTTGTTTTTAATCTATTTGAAACCGGTAGAATGGGTAACACATTGTTAGGTCTTTATAATAGTAGTGTAGCTCCCATATTAGCACTCTTGTGCCCCATGTAGCTCCCACATTGTCATTGTTGTGTCCCATAGAAGCCCACTATTGTTATTGTTGTGCCCTTACATTATTATTATTATTATGTAGGCCTTGATTATATTGCGACCCTTTAGACTCCTATATATACCAAGGAGGTCTTGTCAATTGTATCATCAAAGAATTGTTCATATACGTGATGTAATAGGAGATTTTCCCCTCAAAGATACTTATTTTCAAGTCGTTGTTCTATCTTTTCTTCTATTTTGTGATCTAGTTACATAACATTTGGTATCAAAGCTTTAGATCCTAGGGTTTTGCTACTTCAAACAGGTCACATTGGAATTTTCATATAATTTTTTTTATACAAGGATTCAAAAGATGAAACATTGACAAAATGGAGCCAAAATCTTGGTAAACATTGTGTAAACATTTGAGAGTTTGGTTTGCTATATTATCAAAGATATGATTCAAGGAAGTTAGCGTTTTTGTATGCTCTAGAATTATTTCTCAAACATGTGTCTCAAAAAAAATCGTCATAACTCTCCTTTTAGGCATCCAAAATGAATTTCATAAAAAGTGACTCAAAATTGGATGGAGTGTAGTTATTGGAAACCATTTTCATGGCCGAAGGCTGAAACAATGACACATGGCATTCTGTACAAATTCACTTTACTGAACTTGTCCATATGCAGGACATCTTGGGAGATTTGGCCTAACTTTACCTTGAAGAATCCAATCTCAGTCTAACTAGTGTTGTTGGAAATATGACACACATAGCTACCACAAAATAAAATATTACATCTTGGGAGGCCGAAATTACACATATACAACAATTTCAATATCAAGCTCAGAAAAACAAGAAAAAAAGTGTATATTTTTTAAATTTGCATAACTTTTGTTTGAAAAACCAGTTTGAAGTGATTCAAAGGGCATAGTAAAGCATACAAATCATTATTTGGTTCCAATATTCCTCACAACAAAAAAAATGGATACTCCCAGTAAGAGACCAAAATTCTCTACTATGACGCATGAAGAAGAGGAAATATCTACTATGACGAATGAAGAAGAAGAAATGCAATATGCTATATCAAAATTACAAGACAAAGTGCAACACATTTCGCTCTTGTAGACATGGAAGGTTTACAAATAGAAATGAAAATGGGCATGGAATGCTTGAAGGATGGTTTGAAAACATAAATGGAAGTATTGAAGGAAGGTTTGACAAGTTACTACAAGAAATGCTTTCGAATGGTGACAAGGTATTCCACGAAACTCATGATGAGAACAAAAGGAATGTGAATCACAATTTTAGAGACTCTAACTCAGGGTTGAAGACCAACCACATTCCAATGATTGATATGAAGAAGTTTGATGGAAAGGATTAAATAACATGGATATTATAGATGGAGCAATTCTTTGATCTACATGATGTGCCACACACACAAAAGGTACACATTTCATCTTTATATTTTGAACCTAATCAGTTTGTGTTTTATCGATGAATTTGTTCTCATAAATCAATTGTCACTTGGAAAATTTTCACAGAGGAATTGATAGTACATTATGAGGATAAAAAGAGCAATACCTTATCTAGCCAATTGATAAATCTTAAACAAAAGGGTTCAATGACAGAGCAGATCGAGGACTTTCAAAAATTGAATATCAACGTAACTGTTATTCCAGAGGAGCATATGATTGATGTCTTCATACAGAATTTAAAGGATAACATCCAACATGAGGTTCACATTTGGGAAACTAATTCATTGGAAAATGCATTCAATGTGGCAAGAAAAGTTGAAAGAAAATTTATGTCAACAAGTAAGTCTACCACTCACATCTATAAAGATGGAAGTGTTGCTCCTACCCTCTCATAACCTACAAGGTTGACACCAAAACAACTGGAGAAAAAAAGATAAAAAGGGATTTGTTATAGAAAATGCACTAAAGGCCATAAGTGTGTTGAGAATACATTATTTTAGATATGTTGTGAAGAGGAGGAAGAAAATGAACAAGAAACATCAAAAGAAGAAGATATACACCAAGAATCAACCCTAAAGAAATAAGAAATGAATCCGAAAATATCTTGTAATGCATTGGTGGAAATTACAACTCCTCAAACTCTCAAGCTAGAAGGATATATCAAGAAGAAAAAGGTAATACTACTCACTGATTCGGGTAGTACCCATAATTTTATTCATTGTAAGATAGCCAAGGAATTGAATTGCTTTCTATATCCAACATTAGAGTATCAAGTGATGGTTGCAAATGGAGGAAATATAAATTGCTCAGGGAAGTATCATAATATCAGGCTGACCATGGGGGAATATATACTGAATAGTTCAACACTTTCCATTCCAATGGGTGGTGTTGATGTTGTATTAGGAGTTTAATGGTCATAATCTTTGGGGACGATAACTTTTAATTTTCAGGAACTTTTCTTGAAATTTTTCTGGGAAGGAAAGGAAATTGAATTAAGGGGTATTGTAGGGAAGATTGGGAAGATAATAAACTCTAATGGCTTGAAGAAGATTTTTAAGAAAGGAAAACATGGCATAATTACACAATTATACTCATTATATGTTCAAAAATCGAAATCATCCATTTCTCCATATCTCCAAAGAGTCCTGAATAATCATTCTAATGTATTTGAGACTCCCAAAGGTATCCCACTTATTCATGATCATGATCATGCTATTCACTTAATTCCATGAAGTGTTATGCCAAACATCAAACCATACAGATATCCCTATGCCCAAAAGAGTGAAATTGAACGTATGGTTGGAAAAAAGCTAGAGGTAGGTATAATTCAACCTAGCCACAGTTCTTTCTATTATACATTAGTATTGCACTATTGGTGCACAAGAAGGATAGATCATGGCATATTTGTCAAGATTATAGAGTGCTCAATAAGCTCACTATTAAAGATAAATTTCTCATTCCTACCATTGATGAATTACATGGAGCAATTTACTTCACCAAGTTGGATCTTCAATATGGATATCATCAAATTACAATGAAGATAAGAGTCAGTCTAAAAAAAAATTAAGAACTCATGAAGGTCATTATGAATTTTTGGTCATGCCTTTTGGCCTTACTAATGCACCTTCTACATTTCAAGGTTTGATGAATTCCACTTTCAAACCCTTTATTACAAAATTTGTGTTAGTATTTTTTGATTATATACTAATCTAAATCAAATCTTGGAAGGATCATGTTCAACATGTTGACAGGGTGCCTAAATTATTGGAAAAGAAATAATTGTATGAAAAATCATCCAAATATTTCTTTGGGCTACAAGAGGTGGAATTTTTGGGTCACATTGTATCTCATGAATGGAAAATGCCCACAACCATAAAGAATTTGCGAGTATTTCTCGGGTTGATAGGATATTATGGCAAGTTTGTTAATAATTTGTTATGAAACCAGGGCACAAAAAGATAGAAAAATAAGATCAACGCCTTAGAATTCAGCCTCTTTGAGGGGGAAACCTCCTTTAAATTACACTAATGAACAATTCTTGGATGATACAAATGACAAAACCTCCTTTCTATATATAGGAGTCTAAGGGGTCACCATATAGCCAAAGCCGACCTAAAAATAATAATATAAGGGCACAAAAATAACAATAGGGGGCTTCTATGGGGCACAATAATAACAATATGGGGACACTAGGGGCACAACAATAACAATAAGAGATACAATGAAAAATATTAATGGGGAATCACTAGTATTATAGGGACCTAACATGCCCCTCTCCTTCAAAAAAGTGTTGTCCTCAACGATTGAGTAGTTTTGGATGCTTCTGTATAAAATTCTCATCCTCCCATGTGGAATCTTCAACGGGTAAGTTCTTCCACTTGATGAGATACTTTGAAATTGATCGACTTCATAGCTATCAAGTTCTTGTTTCTTTGACTGCTTCAGGTTCCAATATGATTTTTCCTTCCTCATCAAGTTCTGGCAATATTGTTTGAACTGGGAGCTTGTCACCTATAACCTTCTTAAAGCATGGAAAACTGGGTGCACTCTAGAAGCTGTAGGGAGCTCCAATTTGTATGCCATAGTACCTATATTTTGCAACACCTTGTACGTACCATAATACTTTGGTGATAATTTATTATCCTTCTTAGCTTGCTTGAGGGACATTTGTTTATATGGTTATAATCGTAGCAATACCCAATCACTTAAATCAAAACTTCTTTCGCTCCGATGTTGATCTGCCTGCTATTTCATTCTATTCTGCACCAAGGTGAGGTTATCCTTTAAGAGTTGGAGAAATTGTTGTTGATGCTTGATGTGATTTTCCACTGCTTTAACCTTATAATTTTCTCTTAAATATTATGTGATGGAAGGTGGATGATATCCATAAAGTGCCATAAATGGGGTCATTTCTGTTGCTGTATCGAAGGAAGTGTTATACCACCATTCAACCAAAGGCAACCATTTGACCCATTGTGTCTGTTTATCAGATACAAAGCAAAGAAGATATCCTTCCAAATATTTGTTTACTATCTCAGTTTGCCCATCAGATTGAGGATAATAAGATGAGCTATGAGCTAATTGAGTACCAAGACAAGAAAATAATTTTTCCCAAAAAAATCTAGTGAAAATGGGATCTTTGTCGCTTACAATAATCTTTGGGTTTCCTTGTAGCTTTTGAATTGTTTCCATAAATGCAGTAGAAACTGTACTCGCTTTAAATGGATGAGATAATGTAGAAAAGTGTGCATACTTGGTAAGTCTTTCAACTACCATCATGATAACATTCTTTCCTTCGGACTTGGGTAAACCTGTGATAAAACCCATTGAAACTTCCTCCCAACGTTGGCTTGGAATGGATAAAGGTTGTAATAGACCTAGGGTCTTAATTGTTTCAACTTTATTTTGTTGGAAAATCAAACATTCCACCACAAACTTTTGAATATCCGATTTAAGGCCATCCCAAAAAAATTCCTTCTTAACCCTGTGGTAAGTGTTGTAGCATTTTTTGCTTTTTATTAGATAGAATATTTCAAAAAATGTTAAGTTAAGATATAGACATAACAATAGTGAATAAAATGTTAGTAAAAGAAATTTTTTGATGATAATGTCCATATCAAAGAAAATGTTAGGTTAGATTCTCTAAAAAATAAAGGCAAAAAGAAAACGTTAGGTTAGAAAGAAAGGAAAATATATAAATTCTAAAAGTGAGCAAGTCTAAATGCCACTATTCCATTTCTGCAAAATAATGGTCGTGCAGCTTGTTTTAAATGCCACAACCCATGACAGTCAAACTGTTTAATCTTGACTGCTTCATGCTTTAAATTTGATGTTATAGTTAGAGAATAAAGGATCTGGCCAAACTGTTTAATCTTGGCAGATTAGTAGTTAGGTAGAGATTAATAAGGTGTTCATTAGTTTAATCTGAGCCCTTAGAGGTTATAAGGGTAGATTTAGATAGCTTGTTTTTGTTAAATAAGAAGAAATGATAAGGGTTTTCTAGCATAAATGCACCCGTTAAATGAAGAAAAAAATGATAGGGTAAGCAAAGGGTAAGTAGAGAAAGGTTGCAGAAGTTTAATGGTTGATTGGACAAAATGTACATTTATCATGTTTCTATGTCCAAGAAGCAATTATACAAGGCAAATGAAGGTTTACAACATCAATTTATTTAACCTCCCTCATCCTTATCCATTCATCTATTGACTAATTTCCCATTCATACATTCATAATCATTCATTTCCATTAAAAATCCCTTTTCCTATGGTAAAAACCATTTTTACCTAGGAAAAGTAAAAACACCATGTACAATCCCTTTTTACATGAAAAACCCATAAAAATACCTTTACCCTAAGTATAAATGTTATATGAAAAGTCAAATGATTCATTTAAAAAACATTATACTTAGACTATTTCCCTTTTTCCGCATTTATTTTCCCTTTCGCTCATATTTCATATTAACATTGACATAATGTATTAAATCCTTAATAAATTCACTTTTCCTGTATAATATTAACTCCTTTATAAATAGCCCGAAACCCTTAGTTTCATAATAAAACTATATATTTCATAAATATCCCATCGACGGGATCCACAACCCTTTAAACATCCATATACTATAGTTTTATTTTAAAACTAAATATTCATATAAATATCGCATCGCAATATCGACGGGTTGAAAGTCATTCATATAAATAACCCTCCCCACATTGCAGACTCCGATTGCGATATGCGATGGCAAGTCCGGACCCGACCAATATATATATTGCAGCTCATGCCACATCGCATCTGCCCCTCATCGCAAGTCCCGTCTAATGCATACATCCTCTGCCTTTGCAATATCTGATCTCCGATCGCGATGAAAGCCCAGATCCGAACATACATATATTCCAGTTAACTGCCATGTCGCATCCGCTTATTGTTATATATCTATGCGATGGGCCTATCCCTACCTAACTCTGATTGCAATATCCGATTTAGTCCCAGACCCAATGCCTTTATCCACCCGATTCCATAAATTTTCAGATCCACTATATATTGTTTTATAAAGAATTTCTTCGTTAAATCGTTTATATGATTTTAACGGAGAACCACTCCAATAGCGATATGCGATTAACCTCGGACCTAATGTTATTATCGGCCTGGGTTGATAAAATTGCAAATTCGATGTTATGTGTTTTGCAAGGTTTTCGGTGTTAAATCGATTTTCAATTTAAACACGGAAATCACCCGAAACTCCATTTAAAACCACTAATCACTGTTTTAAACATGATTAAGCCATTCCCACCTTTATTAATCCCTCCGTACTCTTTCCGCCACTGTTCATTTTTCGCCCGATAGTTCAAAAGCAAGACTGTTTTTCTCCATTTAAACAAAAAGCACCATTTGCTCTGTTTGCTTGTTTTAACACAGTGCAACCCCAATAATGCCTCTGTGGCCATTGAAGCCATCATTTGGCCTCCGATATACCCTGGCCCCCTTCCGATAGCTTCTCAAGCTTAGCAGAGCCATTGAAGACCTCCTCTGTCACCTCTGTTTTTCTTAAAAAAAATTGTTTTTTGCAGGGAAGATTGTTGTTTCAGGCTTACAAAGAAACAAGCCTGTACAAAAGTATGAAGACAAAATGAGCGATTTATTGTGAAAAACACGAGAAAAACTGGAGTGCGCAGTCAAAATCTACTCAACCAGAGTTACAGAGTTTATAGAAGTCAAATAAAAAGGTTAAATGAAGCAAACAGCCAGCATAGAGGATACAAACAACAAATCAACTAAAGGGGCAAAATATCGAACAAAAAAATCCAGCACAGCCTGAATAAAGGGGACAACAAGAAGAAGTTCAAACAACTGCCCCTATCTTCTTGCCATGAAAATCTTTTCCTTTCCCACAATAATTCTTAAACAGTTTTAGGATATTTTTACTGTATAAATAACTGTTTTCCAGAGTTGTAAATGGTTTGGAGTTCAAGATTCATAGCTCACTACTTTTAAAGTCTTTGACTATTAATGCTACTTTGAACCTGGAAGCCACCTTTGAAGGAAGCTTTTGTAGACACTTGATGTAATCGGTCTTTCTAGAACCTTAATACAAAGCAGAGGATTTTGAATCTGGTTTTACACAGTTTTGTGTTATCCTGTAAGTTTTTCCAGTTTTCAATAATTGTGTTATTTCTTCATATGCTTATGACTTAAAGAGATATGTAGGTAGGGACAATTAGAGTTTCAATTGATTCCTATAAGATCTTGAAGTGATCATCTATTAAGAGAATGGATTAATGCAACTGTTTGTGCAGCTAATCCCCTCTAATCAATAAATCATCAGCATCTTGTGTATGCTTAAGTATACTGCCTTGAATCTTTGGAACGTAGTTTAGAAGGTTTTCCAACTTGTGATTGTTTTGTTTTACAGTATGGAAACTATGATAACCGTATTTTTTGTTGTCTTCTACTCACCACTATTTTGATCTATATCACTGTGTAATGCCTTATAGCAGCCCTCTGCTGAAGTATTAATATAACCCAAAGGATTAATTACTCCAATTCTACATCTATCTTCACTCGTTGGTCTTCCAAAAACTAAAACCAAAAAACCCCAAAACAATTATTTTAGATGCTCTCGCATTGGTGGCCTAACCTACTATTATCTTAGAGGTACAACAACAAACTGGCGCTGTTGCCGAGGATTTGAATTTCATTTAAGTTTCCCTTGGGACAACGATATTCATTCATTCTTTTCCTTTAAAGGTGATTAAAGGATTTAGAAGGTTAAAATCATTCACCTTGGCGACTCCACACTCCCAAGCTGGCACCTTATAAACATACCAGATCTTGTTCAGAAGGTGACATAGTTAGTCCTTTGTCAGATCCTGAAAATATTATGAGAAAAGCCAGGTCTAAAAGGGGACACCAACCATCTTCTTCTTCCTCTTCAGTCCTACAGTCTAAAGAGTTAGAATCATTTGACCCCTATAGTAATATCCCATTTGATCCTGATTACTCCCATTTATCACCTAGGGTTACTGAACTTCTAAATAGAGGAGTTGATTTTAAGTCAACATACCTTATCCACTCATTAGAATCTCATCCTAGACCCACACTACCACCAGGATCACCTAAAACTGAATTTGATTTGGGTGTTAATCTACTTGAATATAAACCCACATATTTCATATCCCCTACCACTTATCCATTTCCTTCCATTTTTTATCAACCTGAAGCTTCTTCTTCTGAACAACCTGAGGAGACCTTTTCTGTGTATACAAATACTCTCTTTGAATCAAAAGAAGGTATTCCTTTACAGGTCCCAAAGCTAGTTCTTAAGACTCCTTTGAATTCTTTCAGGAGATCTCCTCCTCCTTCACCTCCAACTAGTTCACCAACTCTTGAATCACCATCTTCTTCATCCACTTCTTCTTCATCCTCTACATCCACTCAAACACCTCATACTCCACCTGGAAAACCTCATACACCTCAAGCACCTCATACACCACCTACTGTCATGGCTTTCCAGCCAATTGTGCAAGCTAGATATGCTTCCTTAGTCTTACCGAATAACCTTGATGCATTCCTAGCTAGATACTTAAAATACCTTCCCAAGTACAAGGGAGAAATTGGTCCCTCAGCTGAGGACCATCTTCAAGCTTTCCTAGATTTTGCAGACAATATGAATATTGAGCAAGAGAATGTTTATATGAGATTGTTTGTGCAGTCACTTGAGAGAAATGTGAGGATTTGGTTTAGGCAGTTACCAACAGCTACCATTAGAAATTGGGATGAGCTTACAACCATATTCAAAAATCAATGGGGTGTCAAAAAGGATCCTCTTTACTTCCTCACAGAATTTGAAGAGCTTAAAAGAAACTTTGGTGAACTAGTAGCAAATTTTATCAAGCGATTCAACAAACTCTATCACAAAATGCCTGCTGATTGTAAGCCTCCTGTAGCAGCAACTAAATCTAGATTTTCCAAAGATTTCGATGATGACTTTACTGTTATGCTATGAGAGAGAACTTCAAGAACTCTTGAAGATATGCAAACAAACGCTATAGAAGTAGAAGCAAATAGGGCAGCCTCAACTTCTTTAAAACTCAAGGAAGAAAAGGCCCAAAGAAAACTTAAATATGTTCAAGAAGCCTCTAGTTCCACAAAGACTAAATCAAAAGACTCAAAAATAGATGAAATAACATCTCTTCTTAGAAACCTATCAAATAGGATTTCAAAGATTGATACCCAACCTAGGACCATACAACAAACAGTTGCTAGACCCCAAAACCAAAATCAAGGTCAGTATAAAAGAAACCAACCACTACAAATTCTTCAGAGACCTACCAATGATCAACAGGTTCTTACTCCTCTATTAATAGATGACCAACAACCTAATGATAATACTATGACAATTACTGAAGATATTAATAGTATGGATTCTTCTTCCAATCAAACAACCATCATTCCTCTCTCACAACAGAATTAGGTTCAAGAAGATTAGGAAGCTGCACAGGTATCTAAATATCATGTTTTTTCTGAATTTTTAATTGCAGAATTAAACAAAAGGTATGATCTTAGGCCTAGGCCTGGTCCTGGGAGACCTCCAAAGGAAACTCCAATAATTGAACCACGTACCAAAACTGTTGAAACTCAAACAACTCTTATTCAACCGTTAGATCAGTCAATTGATACTTCCCAAGCTGGTAAAAACACTTTGACTGCGTTTAATGTTGAAAAATAATTGGAGGGGGTTAAGATCCCAATTCCACTGTTAGAACTTTCTAAAAACCCTGGTTACAAAAGCCAAGTGACAAAATGGATTCAAAATACCTTGATGGATGTAGAAGGTGATGTCATAAGTCTGTAAGATGAAAAACCAATAGTAGTTTTTGGCCCTAGTTCAAACATGATAGATGAGATAGTGCCTCCTTTCTATGTAACTCTTAAAACAAATGATTCCATGTTATATAATTGTATGCTTTATTCAAGAGCATCACACAACCTTATGCCAAAATCTATCATGGACCATTTGAAGCTCGACATAACTAGATCCTACCGACCTGTACACCTTTGATTCCAAAATGGTGCCCTGTTTGGGATTGAACAAGGATCTAGTGGTTACCCTTGCTCAAATTCCAGTAAAAAGTATAGTAGTTGATATTGTTGTCACAGATATCCCTCCCAAGTTTGGAATGCTCCTTTCTAGGTCATGTTGTGCCAAACTAGGGGGAACTCTACAGATGGATATGTCATATGCTACTATTCCTGTTTATGGAAGAGAGCAATTAAGATTATATAGAGAGGTAAGATTTGTACATACTGTTTGTAAAACTGACCAGCCAAGGAACCATCCAATTTATGCAATAGATCAAGACTTTGGTTGTTTTCAGCTCACTTCAAGCCAACATAAAACTCAGGTTAAGATTGAAGAAGTAGTTGAAAGTCTTGAACCAAACCAAACAGATATTTGGAAACTGTTCTTTGATGGCTCTTGCACAAAAGATGGGGCAGGAGCTGGAGTTGTTTTAATTTTGCCTAAAAAGGAAAATATAACACAATCATGTAAAATAGATTTTGAAGTTACCAATAATGTTGCTGGATACGAAGCATTCCTTTTAGGATTGCAGCTAGCCAAAAGCCTAAAAGTTCAAAACTTAAGCATTTTTACTGATTCCGAGCTTATTGCTAAGAAAGTAAAGAATGGTTGCTAGACCAAGCACCCAAGACTAAGGTCCTATCGCAATGAAATATGGGATTCAGTTGAAAACCTTTTCAATGCTTTTGATTTGACTCATATTCCCAGAGATTAGAATATTCACGCAGATGCCTTAGCTATCTCTGCTAGCACTTTTAAAATTCTTGATCATATTGATGTACTTTATCAGATTCAAGTCAAATACAGGCCATCTATCCTAATCTGAAACATTAGCAAATATTCGAAGATGATGAAAAATTGAAATTATTTTTGCAGGTAGTAGATGATTTCTCATTTCTGCAAATTGGTGATGACAGAACTGAAACAAATGAAAACGCAGAAGGGAATGTTACTTCAAATTTAAAAGCCTAGTTTGCTAATCACGACATTATTCAATTATCAAATAATTTTATTCGAAAGGGACTCATTCCTTTAGAAAAATTATTTGATCAAAATGATGTTTTCCAAAACCCACAGTCCATTTCTTCAGAAGATTATGTAGAAGAGAATAACGTTGGAATTGTTGAAGATATTAAAAATATCAAATTATGGGCATCTTTAGACCTAGAAATCAAAGCTCGGTATTTTAAGTTGCTGCAAAATTATAAAGATGTTTTTTCCTGGACTTACATTGATTTAAAGACCTATGATACATCATTAATACAACACAAGATTCCTCTGAAGCCAGAAGCAAAACCGTATCAACAGAAACTTAGAAGGATAAATCCAGCTCTTATACCAATTGTAGAAAGAGGGATTAAGAAAGTGTTAGATGCCAAAATCATCCTCCCTCTTAGATATTCTAATTGGGTTACAAATCTGGTTCCTATTAGAAAGAAAAATGGAGAAATAAGACTCTGCATGGATTTTAGAAATCTGAATAAGGCATCATTAAAAGATAATTATCCTTTACACAAAATGGACCAATTATTGCAAATGGTTTTAGGAGCACAAAGAATTTCTATGCTTGATGGCTTTTTAGGCTATAATCAGGTGAATGTTGATACAACAAATAGAGAGAAAACAACTTTTACTACACCCTGGGGTACATTCATGTATGCAAGGATGCCATTTGGTTTAACAAATGCTGGAGCAACGTTTCAGAGAGCTATGGACATTGCTTTTATTGGTCAGGTAAATAAATTTGTGGTTATTTATCTTGACGAAGTAACTGTCTTTTCTAAATCTGATCAGAAACATTTAAAGCACTTGATGAAGGTTTTTGACAGGTGTAGAAAATTTGGAATATCACTGAACCCAAAGAAGTCCTTGTTTGCTATTAAAGAAGGAAAATTTACAGGCCATATAATTTCGAAGGAGGGAGTAGTAATTGATCCCAAATGAGTATCTACCATAGAAATATTGACCTTGCCTAGAAACATAAAGGAGATTCAAGCTTTTCTAGGCAAGATTAGTTTTCTAAGGCGATTTATTCCAAATTATGCAGAGATAATGAAGGATATAACGGACATGATCCGAAAGGACCATAAAGTCAAATGGATTCCCTCTTCTAGGAATGCATTTGAACAAATAAAAAGGGCCATATTTGAAGCTCCCACCTTAGCTAGCCCCGATTATACCAAGCCATTTAGTATTTTCTCTTTTGCCTTTGAAACAACCCTTGTTGTTGTTCTTTTACAGAAAAATGAAGATTCCCATGACCAACCCATAACCTTTTTTAGCAAGGTTATGAGAGATGTTAAGCTGAAGTATGACATCATTGAGAAGCAAGCCTATGCCCTCCTTCAAGCCTTGAAATCATTCAGGATGTATGTCTTACACTCACCTATTATTGCTTATGCCCCAAATAGTGTTGTCAAAATTGTCTTAACCCAACCAAAAACTGATGGGAAAAGAGGTAGATGGATCACTCAAATTCTGGAGTTTGATCTAACTATCAAGATTACCAAGCTAGTAAAAGGTCAAGGATTAGTTAAGCTTCTAGCTGAATCCAACTGCAAAGTACTTGGAATCAATTCTGTTTTAGAAATACAAGGGAAGAATCCACAAGAACCTTACTTTCAGTCTCAAGAGAAGAATACACAAGAACCTTCAGTCCTTGCAGAAGGGGAGAATCCACAAGAACCTTCCCTTCATCCTACAGGGGAGAATCCACAAGAGCCTCCACCTTCAAAGCATATCAGTCCTATACACATTGATGAGAAATATTTGTTGTCAAACTGGTATCAAGATATTGTAAATTTCTTGATCCATTTTGAGTGTCCAACATCATTCTCCAAAACTCAGTGTAAAACCATCAAGTTGAAATCAGTCAAGTAATGCATTATTAATGCAAATTTATACTAGAAAGATCCACTTAACATTTTGTTATTATGTTTAATAGAATTTGAAACTGAAGGAATCATTGATTAGTTTCATACGGGATTTTGTGGGGGACACTATGCTTGGAGAGCAACAACATACAAGATTTTGAGGGGAGGATTTTATTGGTCCACATTATTTTTACAAGTACGGGCAAAGGTAAGAGGTTGTGTTCCTTGCCAAATGTTTGCTGGAAAACAGAAATTAGCAGTGCTTCCACTTGTTCCATCAATAGTTTCAGCACCTTTTTCTCAATGGGGATTATATTTTATTGGAGAGATTCACCCAAATTCAAGTAATCAGCATAGATGGATCCTCACTGCAACTGACTACTTTACTAAATGGGTGGGAGAAATTCCAGTCAGAAATGCTACTGATGCAGTAGTAATTAATGTTATTGAGGAGAATATCTTAGCTAGGTTTGGTTTCCCAACTCAAATTGTTACTGATAATGCATCATCTTTTTCTAGTGTTAAAATGATTGACTTTTGCCAGAAATATTAGATTTTGTTACATTATTCAACTCCATATTACCCTCAGGGTAATGGCCTTGCATAATCATCAAACAAGAGTCTAGTAAAGGTAATTAAAAAGACACTAGTTGATCATAAAAAGAGTTGGGATTCACATTTGATTTGTGCAGTATGGGTAAACAAAATTAATCTAAATAGGTCAACTGGAAAATCTCCATTTCAATTAGTCTTTGGGAAATATGTGATTTTCCCTACCAATTTGGCTTTCCTCGTTTTAAAATTTCTGCAGGATGCAACAGATAAACTTGATGATTTTTATATAAGAATAAATCATATTATTGAACTTAATGAGAATAGAGATGAAGTTCAATACAAATTGCAGAAATATCAAAATAAGATGAAGGTATTGTTTGATAGAAGATCCAGGGAAAGGGACTTTAAGGAAGGTGATCTAGTTCTAAGATGGGATGCCAGGAGAGAAGAGAAAGGAAAGCATGGCAAATTTGACAATATGTGGTTTGAACCTTTAGCAATTGTTGAAGTAAAGGGTAACAACACTTTCGTACTACATAATCTTGAGGGGCTATATTCCACTTATCCTGTAAATGGAAGGTTTCTCAAATATTACATTTAGTACTAAGAAGTTGAAATAGTTTTCATTGTAAATACTCTGGTTTTCTTTCCCTTTCCAAGATTTAGTGTGATATTTTTTACAACAAAGACTCCATAGCCTGAGGAGAAGGCACATGGATTTGCAGGTTCTCTGCATTCTACAGGAGAAAGCAGTCCCCAGATGGAGCCAATGTTGTAGCATTTTTTGGTTTTGATTAGATATAATATTTCAAAAAATGTTAAGTTAAGATTTGGACATAACAATAGTGAATATAATGTTAGTAAAAGAAAAATTTTGATGATAATGTCCATATCAAAGAAAATGTTAGGTTAGATGCTCTAAAAAATCAAGACAAAAGGAAAATGTTAGGTTAGAAAGAAAGGAAAACAAATAAATTATGAAAGTGAGCAAGTCTAAATGCCACTACTCTGTTTCTGCAACATAATGGTTGTGTGCAACTTGTTTTAAATGCAACAAACCATGACAGTCAAACTGTTTAATCTTGACTGCTTCATGCTTTAAATTTGATGTTATAGTTAGAGAATAAAGGATCTGGCCAAACTGTTTAATCTTGGCAGATCAGTAGTTAGCTAGAGAATAATAAGGTGCTCATCAATTTAATTTGAGCCCTTGGAGGTTATAAGGGTAGATTTAGATAGTTTATTTTTGTTAAATAAGAAGAAAGGATAAGGGTTTGCTAGCTTAAATGCACCCATTAAGTGATGAAAATAATGATAGGGTAAGCAAATGATAAGTAGAGAAAGGTTGCAGAAGTTTAATGGTTGATTGGACAAAATGTACATTTATCATGTTTCTATGTCCAGGAAGCAATTATACAAGGCAAATGAAGGTCTACAACATCAATTTATTTAACCTCCCTCATCCTTATTCATTCATCTATTGACTAATTTCCCCTTCATACATTCATAATCATTCATTTCCATTAAAAATCCCTTTTCCTATGGTAGAAACACTTTTACCTAGGAAAAGTAAAAAAACCATGTAAAATCCATTTTTACATGAAAAACCCATAAAAATACCTTTACCCTAAGCATAAATGCTATACAAAAAGTCAAATGATTCATTTAAAAAGAATTATACTTAGACGATTTCCCTTTTTCCGCATATATTTTCTCTTCTGCTCATATTTCATATTAACATTGAGATAATGTATTAAATCCTTAATAAATGCCCTTTTCCCATATAAATATTAACTCCTTTATAAATAGCCCGAAACCCTTACTTTTATAATAAAATTATATATTTCATAAATATCGCATCGACAGGATCCACAACACTTTAAACATCCATATACTATAGTTTTATTTTAAAACTAAGTATTTCATATAAATATCGCATCGCAATATCGGCGGGTTGAAAGTCCTTCATATAAATAACCCTCCCTGCATTTCAAAGTCTGATTGCGATATGCGATGGCAAGTCTAGACCCGACCCATATATATATTGCAGCTCATGCCACATCACATCCGCCCTCATCGCAAGTCCCGTCTAATCTCTGATCGCGATGAAAGCCCAGACCCGACCATACATATATTCCAGTTAACCGCCATGTCACATCCACCTATTGTTATATGTCTATGTGATGGGCCTACCCTCGCCTAACTCCGATTGCGATATCCGATTTAGACCCGGACCCGATGCCTTTATCCGCCCAATTCCATAAATTTTAAAATCCACTATATATTATTTTATAAATAATTTCTTCGTTAAATCCTTTATATGATTTTAACAGAGAACCACTCCGATAGCGATATGCGATTAACCTCGGACCCGATGTTATTATCGGCTCAAGTTAATAAAATTTCAAATCCGATGTTATGTATTTTGCAAGGTTTTCTGTGTTAAATCGATTTTCAATTTAAACATGGAAAACACCCAAAAATCCATTTAAAACCGCTAATCATTGTTTTAAACATGATTAAGCCCTTCTCGCCTTTATTAATCCCTCCAAACTCTTTCCGCCACTGTTCATTTTTTTGCCCGATAGTTCAAAAGCAAGATTGTTTTTCTCCATTTAAACAAAAAGCACCATTTTCTCTGTTTGCCTGTTTTAACATAGCACAACCCTAATAATGCCTTTGCGGCCATTGAAGCCATCATTTAGCCTCCGATATACCCCAGACTCCTTCCAATAGCCTCTCAATCTTAGCAGATCCATTGAAGACCTCCTCTGTCACCTTTGTTTTTCTTAACAAATTCTATTTTTTGTAGGGAAGATTGTTGTTTCAGGCTTACAAAGAAACAAGCATGTATAATAGTTTGAAGACAAAATGAGTGATTTACTATGAAAATCATAGTAAAAGCTGGAATGCATGGTCAAAATCTACTCGACTAGAGTTACAGAGTTTAAAGAAGTCAAGTAAAAGGTTAAATGAAACAAACAACCAGCGTAGAGGATACAGACAACAAATCAGCTAAAGGGGAAAATATCAAACAAAAAAAGCCAGCACGACCTGAATAAAGGGGACAGCAAAAAGCAGTTCAAACAACTGCCCCTATCTTCTTGCCATGAAGATATTTTCCTTTCCTACAATAATTCTTAAATAGTTTTAGGATATTTCTTAGTTTTATTGTTGTATAAATAACTCTTTTCCAGAGTTGTAAATGGTTCGAAGTTCAAGATTCATAGCTCACTACTTGTAAAGTCTTTAACTATTAATGCTACTTTGAACCTGGAAGCCACCTTTGAAGAAAGCTTTTGTAGACACTTGATGTAATTGGTCTTTCTGGAACCTTAATACAAACCAGAGGATTCTGAATCTGGTCTTACATAGTTTTGTGTTATCCTGTAAGTTTTTCCAGTTTTCAATCATTGTGTTATTTCTTCATATTCTTATGACTTACAAAGATATCTAGGTAGGGACAATTAGAGTTTCAATTGATTCCTATAAGCTCCTATATTAAGAGAATGGATTAATGCAACTTTTTGTGTAGCTAATCCCCTCTAATCAATAAATCATCAGCATCTTGTGTAAGATTAAGTATACTGCCTTGAACCTTTGGAACGTAGTTTAGAAGGTTTTCCAACTAGTGGTTGTTTTGTTTTACAGTCTGGAAACTATGATAATCATATTTTTTGCTGTCTTCTAATCACCACTATTTTGATCTATATTACTGTGTAATTCCTTATAGCAGCCCTCTGCTGAAGTATTAATATAACCCAAAGGATTAATTACTTCAATTCTACATCTGTCTTCACTCATTGGTCTTCCAAAAACTAAAACCAGAAACCCCCAAAACAATTATTTTAGATGCTCCGGAATTGGTAGCCTAACCTACTACTATCTCAGAGGTACAACAGTAACTTTTTAGAAATCCTAAGTGCCCTCATAAGGGAGAGGTGTGCAATTCCCTAAGAATATTTTGTTTGAATTGGGAATTCTTCCATAGGTATAATCAATATTTGTACCATAACAAATCATTTTTCCAGCTAAATGTATCAGATGTATTGGGATCTTGTTGTAACTTTTGAATGAGTGCCTGCACTTCTTCGTCATTCTTCCATTCATCCCTTGCTTCGTTTATTCAATCTAGCTGGATAGTAGAAATGGCGCAAAGAAATGCTTCCACATCCTCATACTTTCTTGAGAGTCCATCTTCCACAACATTTTGCTTCCCTTTTTTGTAGATGATTTCAAAGTCATAACCCAACATCTTTGTGACCCATTTTTGTTGCTCTTCTGAAGATAAAATTTGTTCTAAAAAGTATTTAAGACTATCATGATCTATTTTTACCTTGAAGTGTCTTCCCATTAGGTAGTGTCGCCATTTCTTAAGTGCATGTAGTATTGCCAACATTTCCTTCTCATAAATAGCTTTGTGTAAATACTTTCCTTTGATTGGATGACTTTTGAAAGCAACAGGTCTTTCTTCTTGCATTAAAACATCACCAATTCCATTTCCTGAGGCATCACATTCCACAATAAAGGTTTTTGTGAAGTCCAGTGTAGCTAAGACCGGTGCTTGGCACATTGCCTCTTTAATATGTTCAAAGGCCTTCGTTGCTTCTGGAGTCCATGAAAATGCATCTTTCTTCAATAATGTTGTTAGAGGTGCTGCTATTCTCCCATAATTCTTAACAAACTTGTGATAGTACCCTGTCAACCTGAGAAATCCTCGTAAATTCTTTATGGATGTGGGGATTTTCCATTCCTTAATGGTTTTAATTTTACTAGGGACTACCTTAACACCTTCATGAGATACAATATGACCCGGATATTCCACCTCTTGTACTCCAAAATAAACATTTGGAGCTTTTGCATATAATTGTTTCTCCTCCAATAGTTTGAGCACCCTATCAACATGTTGAACATGATCCTTCCAAGACTTGCTGTAGATTAGTATATCATCAAAAAATACTAACACAAATTTTCTAAGGAAGGGTTTGAAAATGGAATTCATCAAACCTTGAAATGTAGAAGGTGCATTGGTAAGGCCAAAAGGCATGACCAAGAATTCATAATGACACTCATGAGTTCTAAATGTTTTTTTTTGAAATTTCTTCAGTCTTCATTATGATTTGATGATATCCTGAACGAATATCCAACTTGGTGAAGTAAATTGATCCATGCAATTCGTCCAATAATTCATCAATGACAGGAATGGGAAATTTATATTTAATAGTGAGCTTTTTGAGCTCCCTATAATCTAGACACATGCACCATGATCCATCCTTCTTGTGAACCAATACTACTGGAGCAGAGAAAGAACTTTGACTAGGTTGAATTATACCAGCCTCTAGCATTTCTGCAACCATACATTCAATTTCACTCTTTTGGGCATAGGGATATCTGTAAGGCCTGATGTTTGGAGGAACACTTCCTGGAATCAAATGAATAGCATGATCATGATCACGAATAGGTGGGAGGCCTTTGGGAGTCTCAAATACCTTGGAATGATTGTCCAAGACTTTTTGGAGATCTGGAGAAATAGATGATTTCGATGTGGGAACCTCTAGTGAACATAATTGTTCAATTATGCCTTGTTGTTCTTTCTTTAGAAGTTTTGTCATTCCGTTAGAGCTGATTATCCTTCCCAGTTTCCCTGTGATACCCCTTAATTCAAATTCCTTTCCTTCTGAAGAAAATTTCATGAAAAGTTCTTGAAAATTAAAAGCTATTATACCCAAGGATTGTAGCCATTGGACTCCTAGTACAACATCAGCACCACCCATTTGAATGAAAGCATTGGGCTATTCAATACATATTCTCCCATGGATAGCTTGATATTATGGCACTTTCCTGAGCAATTTATGGTTCCTCCACTTGCAACCATCACTTGTCACTTTGGTGCTGGATATAGGAAGAAATTCAAGTCCTTGGCTATCTTGCAATGAATAAAATTATGGGTACTGCCCGAATCAATCAACATTATTACCTTTTTCTTCTTGATATGCCCTTCTATCTTGATAGTTTGAGGAGTGGTAATCCAACCAATGCATTACAATATATGGTTTGATTCATTTCTTCTTTCTCTAGGGTTTTTTCTTGGTGGATATCCTCTTCTTTTGATGTTTCTTCTTCCTTTTCTTCCTCCTCTTCACAATCTACGTAAAATAATTTCTTCTCAGCACTCTTATGACCTTTAGTGTATTTGCTATCACAACTGTAACAAAGCCCTTTTGCTCTTTTTTCTTCCAATTGTTGTGGTGTCAACCTTGTAGGTTGTGGATGGCTAGGGGCAATAACACTTCCACATTTATGATTGTGAGTGGTAGGCTTCCTTGTTGCCATAATTTGTCTTTCCATTTTTCTTGCCAACCTGAACGCCTTCTCCAATGAATTAGGTTCCCAAAGGTGAACCTCATGTTGGAATTTATCCTTTAAAGTCTCTATGAACACATCAATCCTATGCTCCTCTGGAATATTTTTTACCCTTATATTCAATTTTTGGAAGTCCTCAATGTGCTCCATCATTGAACTCTTTTGTTTGAGATTTATCAATTTGCTAAAAAAAATGTTGCTTTTTGTATCCTCATAATGTGTTATCATTTCATCTGTAAAAATAACTCAAGTGACAATTTGTTTATGAGAGAAAATCTATCGATACTATACAAACTTATTTGGTTCCAAATATAAAGTTACAAAGCGTACCTTTTGTGTGTTTTGGACATTATGGAGATCGAAAAACTGCTCCATCTGTAGTATCCATGTTGCAGGATCCTTGCCATCAAACTTCCTCATATCGATCTTTGGAACATGGTGGTTCTTCGATCCAACGTTAGAGTCTATGAAATCATGATTAACATTTATTTTGTTCTCATCATGTGTTTCCTTTACTACCCTTTCGCCATTCGTATGCATTTCTTGTAGAAGTTTTGTCAAATCTTCCATCTTAGCTTCCACGTCATTCATCTTAGCTTCTACGCATTTCTTTAAACCATTCATCTTAGCTTCCACACCATACATCTTAGCTTCTATGTCTTTCTTTAAACCATCCATCTTAGCTTCTGTTACTTTTTGTGCAAGTGAAATTTGTTGCACTTGGTCTTGTAATTTTGATATATCATGTTGCATTTCTTCTTCTTCTTCATGAGTCATGCTAGAGCTTCCAGGTTTCTTACTAGGTGTTTCCATTTTCTTTCTTTGGGGCATCAATTACTAATAATAATGCTTCACTATGCCCTTTGAATTCCTTCAAACTAATTTTTCAAACCAAACTTATGCAAAAATTAAAAATAAAAAAACTAGACACCTTTTTTCACTTTGTAGGAGCTCGATATTGAAATGATTGTAACTCTGTAATTTTGAATATCAAAGGTATGAAATCGTGACCTTCCATATCCCTCTGTGCCCTCTTTCCAATGCCACCAATTTGATCGAAATTGGATTCTCCAAGAAAGAGTTATGCCCCACCTCCCAAGATGACCTGCTTATATACTTTTTCGGTAGAGCGAACTTGTAAGAAGTGCCATGTGTTACTGTTTCGACGTTAGATTCTAAAAATTATACCCAAACAAAATATAGTCCGTCCACTCTCTATAACTTCTTATGGAATTTCAATCTGATGCTCAGAGAGAAAGTTATGATGGTTTTCCCAAGTTCACCGGTTTAGGATGTAATTTGGGAGTCTGCAAAACCCTTAATTTCCTCAGATCATATATCCGAAAATATAGCAATCCAAGACCTGAAATTCAGACTAAGGTTTACACCGATTTCTTCTCAAATGGGTTTATCTTTTAGCTTCTGAAACTTTGTAGTGAAAAAGTTATAGCGAAACTTACACGATGACCTATTTTAGATGAAATTCTAGATCTTGCAAAAACCCTAACTTCCTCAAATCATATCTCCGAAAATGTTGCAAGATAAGACCTGAAATTTGGACCCAAGGTTCAACATGATTTCATCTCAAATTGGTTTATTTTTTAGCTTCTGAAACTCTGCAGAAAAAATTATAGCAAAACTTCCACGATGACCTGTTTGGAGCAGCAAAACCCTAGAATCCAAAGCTTTGATACCAAATGTTATGAAACCAGCTCACAAAAAGATAGAAAAGAAAGATTAACGCCTTATAATTCAGCCTCTTTGAGGGGGCAGCCTTCTTTACATTACACAAATGAACAATTCTTCGATGATACAAATGATAAAACCTCCTTTTTATATATAGGATTCTAAGGGGTCACAATATAGCCAAAGCCAACCTAACAAAAATAATATAAGGGCACAAAAATAACAATAGTGGATTTATAAGGGGCACAATAATAACAATATGGGGACACTAGGGGCACAACAATAACAATAAGGGATACAATGATAAATAGTAATGGGGGAATCACTAGTATTATAGGGACCTAACAGAATTATGGGATAATAGCAACACCTCTAACAACATTACTAAAGAAATATTTATTTTGTTGGACTTCAGAAGAATCTAAGGCCTTTGAACACCTTAAAGAGGAAATGTGCCAAGCTCTGGTGTTAGATACACCTGACTTCACAAAAACCTTTATTGTGGAATGTCATGGATGAGGAAATGGAATTGGTGTTGTTTTAATGTAAGAAGGAAGACCCATTGTTTTTCAAATTTGTCCAATCAAGGTACAATATTTACACAAACCTATTTATAAGAAGGAAATGTTGGCAATACTACATGCTATGAAGAAATGACAGGGAAGACACTTGAAGGTAAAAGCAAATCTTGATAGTCTTAAGTACCTTTTAGAACAAAGATTATCTTCAAAAGAGTATAAAAAGTGGGCTACAAAGATGTTGGGTAATGATTTTGAAATCATCTACAAAAAAAGGAAGCAAAATGTATTTACAAATGCACTCTCAAGAATGGATGAGGATGTGGAAGAATTGCTCAGTGCCATTTCTATCATCCAACCTGATTTGATAACTAAAGCAAGAGATGAATGGAAGAATGATGAAGAGGAATGGACACTTATTCAAAAGCTACAACAAGATCCCAATACATCTGATACATTTATTTGGAAAAATGATTCATTATGGTACAAAGATAACTCTATGTAAGAAATCCCAACTCAAACAAAAGATTCTTTTGGAATTGCACACCTCTCCTTCAGGAGGGCACTCATGATTTTTGAAAAATTACCATAGGGTCAAGAAGGAATTTTTTTTGGATGCTCTTAAATATTATATTCAAAATTTTGTGGAAGAATGTTTTGTCTTCCAACAAAATAAAGTTGAGACAATTAAAACCCTAGGTCTATTACAACCTTTAGCTATTCTAAGTTAGTGTTGGGAGAAGGTACCAATGGATTTTATCACATGTTTACTCGAGTCTGAAGGGAAGAGGGTCATCATGCTGGTAGTTGATAAACTTAACAAGTGTGCACATTTTTCTGCACTATCTCATCTTTTCAAATCCAGTACAATTACTATTGCATTTATGGAAACAGTTCAAAAGCTAAATGGAAACCTAAAGATTATTATAAGTGACAGAGATCCCATTTTCACTGGATTTTTTTGGAGATAATTATTTTGTTGTATTGATACTCAATTAGCTCATAACACATTAACATTTGCAATCTAACAAGAAAAATGAGATAATGAACAAATGTTTGGAAGGATATATTCGTTGTTTTGTATCTGATACAAACATAATGGGTCAAGTGGCTACCTCTGGTATAATGGTGGTATACCAATTCCTTCCACACCACAAAAAAATGAACCCATTTATGGAACTTTATGGATATCATCCTCGATCAATCACCTCATTTTAAAGAGAAAATTCTAAGGTTCAAGCAGTGGAAGATCACATTGAACATCAACAACAAGTTCTCCAATTCTTAAAGGAAAACTTGACTCTAGCGCAAAATTGAATGAAACAACATGCATATAACCAACACAATGAAATAAGTTTTTACATAGGTTATTGGTTATTTTACAGCTACAAACATACAAAAAATGTCCTTCAATCAAGCTAAGAAGGATAATATATTATAACCCAAGTACTATGGTCCTTACAAGATGTTGAAAAATATTAGTACTATGACATACAAATTGGAGTTGCCTGCATCTTCTTGAGTACACCCAGTTTCCATGTTTCATGCTTAATTAACGTTATAGGTGTCAAGGTTCCAGTTCAAACAATATTTACATAACTTGATAAGGAAGGAAAATTTACATTGGACCTTGAAGCAGTCACAGAAATAAGAACCCGAAAACTGCGTAATTGATCAATTTTAGAGTTTCTCATTAATTGGAAGAACATACCTACTGAAGATTCCACATGGGAGGATGAGTATTTTATACAGAAGCATCCATAACTACTCAAGCATTGAGTACAACACTTTTTATTGTTGTGCCCATAGAAGCCCACTATTGTTATTGTTGTGACCTTACATTATTATTGTTATGTAGGCCCCGATTATATTGTGACCCTTTAGATTACTATATATACCAAGGAGGTCTTGTCAATGTTGGGTTGTGTTATATTTTTTTAGACCCTATATTAGGTGGGCGGACCTACCTATGGTTTTGTGCATGGATTTTGCATATGGTTTTGGGCACGATGGTTTTCTGTCCATGGTATTTTGTAGATATGGTCAAGGGAACTATGGTTAAGTTCTAATCCAGGGTTAATGGATTGGGGTTTATGGATGCTTTGGCATATATATATATATATATATATTATATATATATATATATATATATATAGATAGATAGATAGATATAGATATATATTGTAACATTGAAAGGAATATAATGAAAAATCAATCTGGTAGTCCCGTTTTTGGGATCCAGGGGAAAATCTCTGTGTATATCTTTTTAATGTTTTATGCTCTCGCCATTGTTTATTTTATGTTTTTAGAATTCGTATGCAGGTAATTTCTTTACAAGGTTAAAACCTACAGTCAATTGTATCATTAGAGAATTGTTCATTTATATTATGTAAAAGAAGGTTTCCCCCTCAAAGAGGCTTATTTTCAAGTCATTGATATATCTTTTGTTTTTTTTTATCTGGTTACAAAACACATACATTTCCAGGTCAGTTGGTTATAATGCAATAACTATTTTTTTATTTACTGATAATGAGAATTTTCGTATTAGATTAAAATCCATGTTTTGGTGGCAACAAGTATACCATGGATTACTATCTAAAAGCAAATGTGATTTTTCTAGAGGATTATTCTTTTGGCATACAAAGAGGATGATTTTGGAGGTGAAAACCTTCCAATAGAGCCTCAATATATAGTAAAACTTACACTGCATGAATTACTAGTTAATGATACAATTTCACATTACAATATACTTTCCTAGCTTAATGGGCTCATTCAGATCTAGATGTTTGTGTCATTTGAACTCAAAGTTACGCTATTCACCATTCCCCAAAGCTCTTCTACCTATTGCTTGAGATAATTTATTTTGTCCTCCTCGTTATCCACCTTAACACATAGTTCCATGACGACATCAATCATATTATAGGAGGTATAACTTTATGAATTGTGATTAATATTAAGTTGCATGATCTCCTCTTGCAAGAGATCCAATTTCATAAGATCTTCTAGCCATAGCATGGAAGAAGGCTCTAGCCCTTATCCAGTTATTCGATGAAACAAAACTAGTGAAAATAAACCCATTTATCTTATGAAACCAAGGAGTAAATAAAGAGATATTGTTTGCAGCACAATCACCACCAGCCAATTCCCTTTCAACTACAAGAATCACATTCAACAATTTGCCAAAGTCAAGAATTGTATATAAGGGATATGCATTAATTTTCGATCCAATACTAAATGTTTTAATTCATGCTATAGGATATGATCAATGACTCAATCCCAACCTAGAGGAGCTCTAATTATCAAGTATGAATAAAAGTAGCTTCATTTACAGGACAACAAAAACAACCCAGACAGTGTGTCGAACATCCACAAATTACGTGACTTATCATTGATAAACAATATGTGTCTAATTTCACTCCAATCTTTCCACCAACTTCACACTAGTGAACAGAGAGATGTAATATAATATACAATGCCAATCATGATGAAAAAAGAGCTCGAACTCACCACTAAAGGACCAACCTAGGTCGCAACAATTTAGTTCTCATTCTTAGATGGAGGATACATAAAATTCTCAAAGGACTTCACAATAACAGTCAAAACAACATCAAGCTCCTGAATGCATTCCCAAGCCTGATATTGTGCCAATTTCATTTCCACTGCTTGATGAAAACAAACACCATAACCACAAACTCCATACCAGACAAATCTAATTTGAATGAGGAAGGAGGAAACTAACTTGAAGTTGTTGATAATTAAGTATCCAATAAATGTTGAAGGTGTCTCTGCGTCCCCTATAGCTCTAGGAACCATTGCAATAAACGTTGAAGTCTTCTTAGAATTGGATTTAGAGCACCCTTGAAATTTTTAGTTACCTTCAATTGTTCCTCTGAGAAAGCCAACAAAGGAGGAGTTTCCCCAAGGCCAAATTTGGAAGCAATGCATCACCTCCAAGAGTGACATTATAAACTTAACTGGCTCACTCAGAGCTAGTGGTGGATAAGAATTCCTTATATCACTAGAAACAATCCCACATAATAGCTGCTTTATGTCATTTTAATTTGTAATAACTCCAACGCTACAGACCATCAGATCATTAAGGGGATACAAAGTTTTTACCTTAGACATGATTGATTCTTGAATGAATTCTGTGAGAAGGAAGGATTGGCATGGGCTTGTTCTATGGATTTCATGGCTTAATATCATGGGGGGTGCCACAATGATAATCTAGCCACCCTTTAACTTTTGTTTCGAAAACTTTAGAATTAACATTTTCATTTTGTTCAGGTATGAAGGTAGGCCTTAATTGACCATTAACCACTAATTCACCAAAAAATTTATTGCAACCAGATCAAAACATCCATGATATTTCCTTGTTATTGTCCCTTAATATGTTCTTAAAATTCATACTAGGGATAACTTTAGATTCCTTTTTGACTCGCTTTAGAAGATTATCCAAAATATTATTTGTTGGAGTTATATCTTTGACCATATGTCATATCATAATAAGGGAGTCCCCCAATGAAACAAGAGAGAGAGCCTGCTTTTCTTCAGTTTTAAGGATGCCTTCCAATGAGCTTTAGGCTTTTTCCTAATTGTTTTTCATATTTCCAAAGCCCCACGAATACTCTAAAACTTTAATTTCATCGAGGCCATAGAAAACCCCTCCCCTCCCACCACCCATGGATTTCTTTTAGAAGCACCATCAAAACATTGAATATAATTCAAAAATGCCCACCTCCAACTCTAGAATTCCATCCAGGAAAGGAAAAGTTGCCATTCCTCCTTTAGTCGACATGGTCACAAACCCTAAAATTTGAGTGCTTATAAAGCTGGAGGAAAATTTAGAGAGCCATGTTGTTTCCAAAGGATCCAATCCTTGTTTAGGGGGTTCATTTTTGAGTTTTTGGGACTATAAATTTGAGCATAAATGCAAAGCTTTCATTGCTACCGATTGAGGAAGAAATTTTGAATTATTAGATATACATTTGTTTCTAAGAAGATAAACTTTCCAATAGATAAAATTCAATAAAGCATCCCAAATTTTCTTGAGAAGGGGTTTCTAAGAGTGTCTATTTACATATTATGTATACCAATAAGAGAAAATAGCACAGACTAAAATAGGCCAAATCATTCTTTCTGAAAAAGGGGCCAACACCGAAACCCATACTTCCTTGATAAAGAGACATTCTATGAAAATATGGTGGATTGATTCTTCACTTTGTTTATATGGTTGGAACTGAGAGGGGCCTTAAATACCTCAGTTCTTAAAAAATTTTGTCATTAATATTTTCTTGTGAGCTACTAGACAACAAAAGGAATTAATTTTAGGAAGGATTTTAGGAAGCCATATCTTCGCCCAACAACAATATTTAGGTGGATCTCCCTGAGGGAAGAGAAGGGAAGCATACCCTTTGCGAACCACGTAAATTGTAGACTTCCAACCTTGCTCATTATTTGCATCTCAATTCCATGGGGTGTGATGATTGAGAATACCACACAATCTTGTAATTAGGTGCTTCAAAGTGGGAGGAATAAAATTTAAATTCCAATGCTTCCAATTTCCTTCACAGTTCCAACTTAATATGTCAATGAAGGTAAAATTTTGATTTGCTGCAAACACCTCCTTGAGAGGACAAAGATCTCTATTCCTTTCAAGGGGATATTTATTCATGATTTTGTATGACCATAAATTAATGCACTTTACATTTATAGGATTCAAAAAAATATTTGAGTTAATTAGGGAGGAAGAAGCCACAAAAATATTCCAAAGCATTGATACTCCATGATGAAATTGGAGTGATTCCAAGCAGAGAGTGTGCTCTAAGAGATATTTTGAATGCATGACCTCTTTTCACCATTCTTTAGAAGGGGATAAAAACCTCCATACCAATTTTTCTCGAATGGAATTGTTCATTAGCAACAAATCTATAATACCTAGTCCTCCATTTGTTCTGGCTTAAAAATTCGTGGCCCATTTGACCAAATGGAATTTCTTTGTACTAGATTTACCTCCTTCCCAAAAAAATTTGTGAATTTATTTTGCAATGCTCAATAGAATACCTTGGGTAGAAAGTAAGGAAAAAAATTATTAGAGAGGGAAGTTTCTAAGAACAACCTTAATCAAAACCAATCCGCCCACTAGATTAAGCCAATGGGCAAACCAATTCGAAAACTTGGCCTTGAATTTATTATTGATTCCCACCCAAGCTTGAGAGGAATGATTTTTTATGCAAATGGGGATGCCAAGATACTTGAACTCCTTCCAATATTCCTCTAAATTAAATCCTAGTATTCACACTATTTGACTTTTCTTTCTTTCACTAATATTCAAATAATAGATATGTGACTTCCCTGAGTAAATCAATCCTATGGATTCTTGAAGAAATGATAAAGAACATATTTGAAACTCTTGTTAATGATAGTTGTTGATGTGCCTCCCAATAACAGAGTATCATTTACAAATTGAGAATGGTTTATGTTCTTAATTCCTTGTGTGTAGTTTTCTTCCGGAGTTCTCGCATCCATAATTGTTTGAATTGACGTTTCGATCCATCCACCGTGGCTCATCATCAGGATAGATCAGTAAGTGTGTAAGACACATATCATTGGAATGCCTAAATAGAGTTGAGGGTCCCTGTAGCGTTTGAGGAATGTGAGATCTGCCTTGTTCTAAGCAATCATAGATCTTAGATGTTCGAATAGCCGAACTATTGCAATTTCTCCTTTCCGTATAGGGTTAAAATTATTGTTTTGAAGCTTCTATGATTAGTACCTTGTGTGTACTTTTATTCCAGATTTTTCGCATCCATAATTGTTTAAATCGACGTTTCGAGCCATCCACCATGGCTCATCATCGGGATATATCAGTAAGTGTGTAAGAAAGATCTCATTGGAATGGCTAAATAGAGATGAGGGTCCCTGCAACATTTTAGGAATGTGAGATATGCCTTGTTCTTAGCAACCATAGATCTTAGATGTTTGAATAGCCGAAACTCTTGCAATTTCTCCCTTCCGTATAGGGTTAAAATTATTGTTTTGAGGCTTCTGCGATTAGTACTTTGTGTGTAGTTTGCTTCCGGAGTTCCCGCATCCATAATTGTTTGAATCGACGTTTTGAGCCATCCACCGTGTTTCATCATCAGGATAGATCAGTAAGTGCGTAAGACAGATCTCATTGGAATGGCTAAATACAGTTGAGGGTACCTGCAATGTTTGAGGAATGTGAGATCTTCCTTGTTCTTAGTAATCATAGATCTTAGATGTTCGAATAGCCAAACCTCTTGTAATTTCTCCCTTCCGTATAGCGTTAAAATTATTGTTTTAAGGCTTTTGCAATTAGTACTTTGTGTGTAGTTTTCTTCTGGAGTTCTCGCATCCATAATTGATTGAATAGACATTTCGAGCCATCCACTGTGGCTCATCATCAGGATAGATCAATAAGTGTGTAAGACAGATCTCATTGGAATGGCTAAATAGATTTGAGGGTCCCTACACTGTTTGAGGAATGTGATATCTACCTTGTTCTTCGCAATCATAGATCTTAGATGTTCGAATAGCCGAACCTCTCGTAATTTCTCCCTTCCGTATAGGGTTAAAATTATTGTTTTGAGGCTTCTGTGACTAGTACTTTGTGTGTAGTTTTCTTCCGATGTTCTCGCATCCATAATTGTTTGAATTAACGTTTCAAGACATCCATCGTGGCTCATCATCAAGATAGATCAGTGAGTGTGTAAGACAGATCTCATTGGAATGGCCAAATAGAGTTGAGGGTCTCTGCAGCGTTTGAAGAATGTGAGATATGCCTTGTTCTTAGCAATCATAGATCTTAGATGTTCGAATAGCCGAACCTCTTGCAATTTCTCCCTTCCATATAGGGTTAAAATTATTGTTTTTAGGCTTCTGCGATTAGTACATTGAGTGTAGTTTTGTTCCGGAGTTCTCACATCCATAATTGTTTGAATCGACATTTTGAGCCATCCACCGTGGCTCGTCATCAAGATAGATCAATAAATGTGTAAGACAGATCTCATTGGAACGGCTAAATAGAGTTAAGGGTCCCTGCAGCGTTTGAGGAATGTGAGATCTACCTTGTTCTTAGCAATCATAGTTCTTAGATATTCGAATAGCTGAACCTCTTGCAATTTCTCCCTTTCGTATAGGGTTAAAATTATTGTTTTGAGGATCCTGCTATTAGTACTTTGTGTGTAGTTTTCTTCTAGAGTTCTCGCATCCATAATTGTTTGAATCGATGTTTCGAGCCATCCACTGCGGCTCATCATTAGGATAGATCAGTAAGTGTGTAAGACAGATCTCATTGGAATGGCTAAATAGAGTTGAGGGTCCCTGTAACATTTGAGGAATGTGAGATCTGCCTTGTTCTTAGCAATCATAGATCTTAGATGTTCGAATAGCCAAACCTCTTGCAATTTCTCCCTTCTGTATAGGGTTAAAATTATTGTTTTGAGGCTTCTGCTATTAGTACTTTGTGTGTAGTTTTCTTCCGGAGTTCTCGCATCCATAATTGTTTGAATCAACGTTTCGAGCCATCCACCATGGCTCATCATTAGGATAGATCAGTAAGTGTGTAAGACATATCTCATTGGAATGGCTAAATAGAGTTGAAGGCCCCTGCAGCGTTTGAGGAATGTGAGATTTTCCTTGTTCTTCGCAATCCTAGATCTTAGATGTTTGAATAACCAAACCTCTTGCAATTTCTCCCTTCTGTATAGGGTTAAAATTATTGTTTCGAGGCTTCTACAATTAGTACTTTTTGTGTAGTTTTCTTTCGGAGTTCTCACATCTGTAATTGTTTGAATCGATGTTTCAAGCCATCCACCATGGCTCATCATCATGATAGATCAGTAAGTGTGTAAGACAGATCTCATTGGAATGGCTAAATAGAGTTGAGGGTCCCTGCAGTGTTTGAGGAATGTGAGATTTTCCTTGTTCTTAGAAATCATAGATATTAGATGTTTGAATAGCCGAATCTCTTGCAATTTCTCCCTTCCGTATAGGGTTAAAATTATTGTTTTGAGGCTTCTGCGATTAGTACTTTGTGTGTAGTTTTGTTCCAGAGTTCTCGCATCCATAATTGTTTGAATCGACGTTTCGAGCAATCCACCATGGCTCATCATCAGGATAGATCAGTAAGTGTGTAAGACAGATCTCATTGGAATGGCTAAATAGAGTTGAGGGTCCCTACAGTGTTTGAGGAATGTCAGATTTGCCTTGTTCTTAGAAATCATAGATCTTAGATGTTCGAATAACCGAACCTCTTGAAATTTCTCCCTTCTGTATAAGGTTAAAATTATTATTTTGAGGCTTCTGCGATTAGTACTTTGTGTGTAGTTTTCTTCCGGAGTTCTAGCATCCATAATTGTTTGAATTGACATTTCGAGCCATCCACCCTGGCTCATCATCAGGATAGATCAGTAAGTGTGTAAGACAGATCTCATTCGAATGGCTAAATAGAGTTGAGGGTCCTTGCAGCATTTGAGGAATGTGAGATATGCCTTGTTCTTAGCAATCATAGATCTTAGATGTTCGAATAGCCGAACCTCTTGCAATTTCTCCCTTCCGTATAGGGTTAAAATTATTGTTTTGAGGTTTCTGTGATCAATACTTTGTGTGTATTTTTCTTCTAGAGTTCTTGCATCCATAATTGTTTGAATTGACATTTCGAGCCATCCACCAAGGCTCATCATCAGGATAGATCAGTAAGTGTGTAAGACAGATCTCATTGGAATGGCTAAATAGAGTTGAGGGTCCCTGCAACGTTTGAGGAATGTGAGATTTGCCTTGTTCTTAGCAATCATAGATCTTAGATGTTCGAATAGCTAAACCTCTTGCAATTTCTCCCTTCTGTATAGGGTTAAAATTATTGTTTTGAGGCTTCTGCGATTAGTACTTTGTGTGTAGTTTTCTTTCGGAGTTCTTGCATCTTAATTCCTCTTCGATAATGAATTTGAGGGAGCCTTTCACCATGCCTTTCAAAATCCAGATGCCTGCTAAGAGAGTCAACCATTAAAATGTAAAGCAAAGGGGAGAGGGGGAAGCATTTTTGAAGAACTCTTGTCACTTTAAAATGAACTGGCAAAATGCCCATTTACCAAGGGAGAAATCCAAGGGATTGAAACAAAAACAAATACCCAATTTATAAATTTTTTATCGAACCCAAATTTTGACCTTGAGAATGAATCCATGTCGGACTCTATCAAAGGTAGTTTCTATGTCTAGTTTTATCACCATTCCTTTATCCCTCATTTCTTGATTGGAATGGATAACTTCCTAAACCAAAATGATATTATCAAATATCTAATAATAGTGAACAAAGCCTCCTTTATTATTAGAGATGATTTTTCGTAGAAGGATTTTTGAGATGAGATGTCACGAACTTAGAAATAACTTTATGAGAAACATTACAAATCGAGATAGGCATAATCTAGTCAAAATATGAGGGATTTGAGTCCTTAGGGACTTAGAGACAAAAAGGAAGATTTAATACTCCCCCTAATGCAATTATATTTAAAGGAATAATCCATTGTTTGATATAGATCAAACTCTATAGCTTCCTAATACTGCTAATAAAAATGTGTTGTAAATCCATTAAGGCTTGGGGCCTTTTCAAGGTTGAATGAAAATACTATGTTTTTGATATCTTATTTTGACATTTATTTTTAAAAAGAAAGATTATCCTCTTGACATATTAGCTTTGGGACATACTCTAGCATGAAACATGTTGATTCCTCATTTGAGGGACCCATGTCATTGTAGAGATCCCTATAATGATGAAGTACTTCATACTAGATAATTTCAAAGTCATCAATTTTGTTCCCTCGAACTATGATTTCTCTGACATTATTATTCAAAATTTGATTTCTCGCTTGATTGTGGAATCATTTGGAATTTTTGTCTCCTGCCTTAAGAAAAACATGGTAGGATTTAAGCCTCCACCATTCTTCTTCTTCTTTTAGTGCAATGTGGTAAATATCAAACTCGTTTTTTTCCTACAAGAGGAGCTTACAAAACACATGCCTCTATTATAGCACTAATTGTGTTGCTTCTAACCTTTTTTGAAGATGGGAGGTCTTGGACAATGATTTTTCCTTATGCACCTTAGCCTGATTTTTCATATCTTCTTTGAGAAGTTTAATTTTCTTCTCCCAAATGGAAATTGGCCTACTTCCAATCCACTATCTCGAAACATTTTTGACTAAATCATTGAATCCCTTTAACCTAATCTAAAAGGGGTAGAATCAAAAGGGAATAGGATCGTAGTCATGAATCTTAGTAATTTCAAGTGAAATGGGTTGATGATCCAAGCTACACCAAGGAATAATTTTGGAAGGAAACATAAATTTTTGTGCCATGAAGGAATATACCACTAAAAATCGATCCAATCGATTAGCAATGTGGATAGGGCCCAATCTTCTGTTGCTCCAAGTGAACTTATTGGAAGAGGGATTAACATCCAAGATATTTAATTTCTTGATTAGATCCTCCATATAGTCTTGAGGTTGGCATCTAACAATAGAGAATCCTTTTTCCCCATGGATAAACTATAATAGTAAAGTCTCAACCAATTATACAATCTAGTCCATAATCAAAATATCATAATTCCAAGAGAAATTCCCAATAGTATGATTTTTCATAGAATTGAACTAAATTAGATAAATTGACCATATAACATACCTTTTGAGAGGGTAGGTGGAAGAATCTCATTTCCAACTAGAAAGGAGAGGAGCATTGGTCCAAAATCCAGAGAATTGAGGGTGCCTAGACAATGCAGAGGCTGCCTGAATCTCCCTGTGAACTAAATGCCAAAATATTACTACCATTCCATAACTTATACTAGTTTTGGAAGATCTCTTGATCCCCCATTTGGGTATCTAAGAGTAGGAGGATAAGGGGGTTCTATTTTTTACTAAATATTTAACATTTGACATTATTTTTTCAGACCCTACCCCACTACAGTTCCAGGAGATTATCCTCATAATTTACCATTGATGAGTGGATGAATTGCCTCATTTTCTTGTGTTTCAATTCCCTTTTATGGTATGAGGGTCCAAATTTCCTTGTTTTCTGAACTCTCTATCCTTCTTTTTTTTTTTAATCTCAAGCTCTCTAAATTTGTTTTTCGTTCCACATTGCGATGAATCTAATCCTTCTCCTTTTCATTCTATGACTCTATTTTTTTTGTTTGTGGAACTAGCAAGAGACATACCCATACAAGCCTCCCAAGGAGTGATAATCTTCCTCCTCCTTAAAGGAATCAACCTCGCCCATTTTAGGCACGGGAGCATATTTTAGTGGTGGCATCCATTCCTCATGAGACCTTGGAGATATTTTGAATCCTTTTCCAAGTGAAACTAGAACATTACATGAGAAAATTTCTCCTTACTCTTCAACCAAGTTTAAAGCCTCAAAACTATTGTTACTTTACTTGACTGCTTCAAGGTTATTGGGGCCTTCTATAGAAGCTAGTTTTTCTTTAGCTAGGAAGGTTGGACCCTTACCATTATATACAATTATATTTCTTTGCCTTGGATGGTTGTTGGTTTGTTTAGCTAAACACCTTCTTCTTTTTTCTTATTTCCATTGATCAACCTCATCAACTTGCTTCTATTTCTCCTCCATTTTTTGTTTGAAACTCCTTTCAAAGTATTCATACTCATGGAAGACCTTGCATTTGAAAGGTATATAGTCATAATCCACCTATTAGACGTGTGACCAGTTTTCCAAATTATATTTATGCATATGGTAGTTCTTTTTCCAAATATACCTCCACACAAATTCTTGAGCAAGAAAACAAGCCCTGTTGTGGTTTGGCATGATCAATATACTTACCTAAATCATTGCCAGTGCTTTTGAAGGTAGAATTATTCCAACTATGCAAAGGGAGAAATGGGAATTTCACCCAAACCAGAACAATAAATGGTACATCACATTCAAGATTAAAATATGAACTTCAATGATCTAGATAGAGTTCTTGGGTAGCCATGAAATACAAGCTACTCCACAAGATCAAGTCTCCATCTTCATTTTGTTTAAATAAAAAAATATAAAACCCTCTTCCATAAAAATTATAAAACCCTCTTCCACAAAATGAGGGGGAAATCAGGCCCTTGATCAACAACCACCAATTATTTTCGACCCATTGCTTCAAGGAGTGTGGGGATGGATAGGTCCCCATGAACTAACCAACTAATCCATGCTCAAAAAACTATAAAGTCTTGGATCTAGATTTTGATGTGTTTATATCCACCTTGAGGATTTCCTCAAATTTTTTGACAAAGCAGAGGGGATTCCATTTTTGAAATTTTGGACTATTCGCCACAAAAGCATTGAATGTGTTTATGTGTGGTGCCAATGGAGGGGTGGTGAGGTTGGGTCGCCCAAGCTTGTGGCCATTGAGTTGCAGGAGACCCACTGAGCATAATAGAACCCTCATAGATGTAGAGATGTAGAGTGCGACAAGAATTAGTGGAATTACAGGAATTAGAGAACCAATACTATAAACATTGTTGTTGCAACTTTGAAGAACAATTGATGCAACTCTGGAGCACTATTGTTGCAACTTCAAAGTGCTATTGTTGCAACTCTAGAGTGTAGTTGCTAAGGATTTTGTCCAAGCCACCGACCTTAGAATGGAGTAGCTCATGCGATCGATCTCAAATTTGAATCTTGTGACATAAGGATTTTATGGTAGAGAAAGGGCTTTAATAAATGGAGAAGGCAATCACATTGATGCATAGATTTAGTCCTTGCAATAAAGCATAAATTTCTACCAATTTGTTGGTTTCATGTGGCTATGATGAAGTTTTAATAAAGTAAAAATCATTTAATTAATATTTTTTTATGTATTTTTGCATTTACATTTTTAATTATTTAAGAAAAATATATTTTGTATAAAATAATCATTTTAGTAAAATATTAATAATGTAATTATTGATTTTGATGTGTTCTTTTACATTTAAATTTAAAGTGATTTTATCAAATGCCTTTTTCTAAATCTTTTAGGTTTTCCCCTTTTCGAGGGCTAAATTGTAATGTGGATTTGTTCACATCATGAGCTTTTGCTCAATCTATTATTAAGTCAAAAACACATTTTAAACAACAAAAAAACTATAATTTCACTAAAAATTATATAATTTAATATTAATAAGAAAACTAAAATGCAAAATAATTACACTGCACTTATAAAAATATATAAAATTTGATAATTTTTTAAACCATTTTTACTTATTTTTAATTTAATTTATTTTTATTATTTTATAAATTAAATGTTATACCAATTTAGTATATATCTCATTTAAAGTGACATGTTTCATAAAACATAACTTATTAGAGAAAGTAGTAGGTTGATGTAAATTGATTCAAAGAAAATCAAGTTATATGAAACCAGAGCTACATAGTGTCATTTACGTTTAGTTTAAATATAGGTAATACATTTAATATAATGGAAAGCTTTGTAATGCAAGTTTGATTTGATAATGTCCCAAAAAATATAGGTAATACATTTAATATAATGGAAAACCTTGTAATGCAATTTTGATATGATAATGTCTTGAAAATTATAGGTAATACGTTTAATATAATAGAAAACCTTGCAATGCAAGTTTGATTTGATAATGTCTCAAAACCACCTACAGTTTCAGGCAGCTTTAGCATCTAATACCAAATATAAAACAAATTGATATGCATTTTTAATGTTTAGATTGTCATTTTTCTTGTAAAAGGAATCCAAATGTTTAGAAGAAGAATATCAAAGTGTTAGAGAATATGCTAATATGTAATATGACATATAAAGAAGCATGTGAAGTAAAATTTATTTTTTTATTTATCTCATATAATTTTTTTTATATGTATGAACAAAGTAAAGAAAACCTAAATTGTATGAAGATTGTTCCAAATTGGGTTAGCTAAACGTATCTTTTATTAATAAATATATTATCATATAAATTCAAAATTTACTTATATTATTTAAATTTCTTGTTTTTATAAATAAGTATGTTATTATTCTTGTTTATTTTCTCAAATTTGTTATTATGTAACAATAGAGTAGAAATTTGTATGTAAATTATTCACATTGGAATTTAGTTATATTGATATGATAAAATATAGAAAGTGATAATAAGAATATATAATATTTGGGTTATAAAGAAAAGATTTGTGTTACACTTTAAAAAGTTATATTTATCTTATGTAATAATGTTAAAATTTAAATTAATTATAAAAAGAAACCAAGTCATTTATACAGTTGATATGAGAATTTAATTTTATATCTTTTTCTTATAAAAAAAGATTTGATGTAGGCATGGAAACTTATTTTTTTAGAATGTTAACATAAATAAAGAGAAAAAGCAAGATCATATATGCATGAATTTGATTTTTTTTTACTAAATTAGTATTAGTATTATTATACCATGCTTTTCATAAAAATTAAACTAATTATATAACCACCACCATAGTGACAAGATATAGAAACAACATAAAATAAAATATGGAGACATGACTCTTGCTATCATTACCAAAACAAGTGCTACATAGTAGCTAGTATTTAAATATAACTAAATTAAAGTAAAAAACAATAAAGAACTAAAATTAGATATACCTCATCTTGCAATGTCAATATTACCTCATCTTGCAACAACAACATTAACTACAAATACTTAAACATGTGTTTGTTAATTTAAAAAAAAAAATTATGATGTGAAATAAATGTAGGAAAAATATTTATTAAAAAAACTTTAAAAATTAGAAGTGGTTAAAGGGAAGAAAAGTCATTAAAATTAAGAAATAAAATTGAACCATTATTTTCATAGGTAGATACAAGAGAACTCCATGCTAACTTGTTTCTAGAGTTTCTAAATTGTTGTTACTATTCTCTTGTACAAAAAATAGGCTTTTGTAATGTTCTTCCAAAAATAATATGATAGTCACCAACCAAATCTTTTACTTGTCTAGAGACCAAACACATATTAGTTTGAAAATACTATGATGTTCTTAGAAAAATATAAAGTTCTTCAATAATCAATAAAATAATCATGTTTGTTTGCATAAGAAAATAACATAATACTACATCTGAGAACAATAATGATAAAAAACAAATGAAATTCACAAAAGCACCATAGAATTTCTAGCATGATGCCTCATACAATTTCTAGGATAAACAATATGATTTTGAGTTGAAAGTACATGCAAAAGATAAAAAATGTTTGAGGAAATAGATCGTTGGAATTTCTACAATTAAAACCCTACCATACCTTACAATTTCTAGCTACTAAAACACATTTTCTAGTTTAAAAATTCTGCATAATTTCACCAATGTATAATGAAGAAAAGGGTTGGAAAGATGTACAATCAACACATGGTTGTCCCATGAAATTTCCAATGTCCACAATGCCATCTTTCAAATAAGAGCTACAATTTTCTATAAAACAAATCACTTTGAAGACAAATCATTAGAAAAATAATTATTATGTAAATTAATAATAATACTTATATTAATGCCCAATACATAGCGATAGCTCATATAATATTAAAGGACATTAAAAGAGGTGATCTCTTTGAGGTTGACTCATGAAGCACAAAATGATATACTAATTTGTAATGTACAATGTCCTTATAGGACAATTTTTGCACGAATATACTACTTCACAATTTTGGAACAGTGGATGAAGGAAACATTTCAGTTGAAATATAAATAGCCACACCAGGACACAACTAAATTGTCATCGATAAAGATGAAAATGTGAATATGTTGAATATTTTTTTAAAACATACAAAATAGAGATATAAATAAAATTATAAATATATATTAAATATTTAGTTTTAAATAAAAAAAATTAATCTCACACAACTATAACAACTATGTTGAATAATAATAACACAATAATCACATGAATCACATTGCAAACTTTAACTTCACAAGTTGTCAATTTCCAAATTTGAGAGCATACAATAATGACAATAGGTCTTTAAAATTTGAATAGAATGAAGAATGAGATATGTATGTATAAGACACGAGAAGAAAATTACACAACTTTTTTATTTTTTAAATTGATTTTTACTAATTTAATTATATTCAATGAAATGAAGTTTTATTGTATAGTTGGTCCTTGAAGAAATAAAACTATGGAAAGGTAAAGGGAAAAAAAATAAAGTTAAATTAAAATTGAACAAGAAAATAAACCATGATGGAATTCGAATAAAATATAGAGAAAAAAAAGCCCATAGAAAAGATAAAACAAAAATTTAATTCAAATTAAATAGTAATAAAACTAAAACTAAAATAAAAAATGATTGAAACAAGATTTTTCAATTTTTTTTTCTCTTTAAAATTTGTAAACTACAATTCATGAAAATGGTAATAATAGAACACATAAAAAAAAAAAAAAAAAAATTAAAAATTAAATAAAAAGGAAATAAAACTAAAAACAAAAAATTTAGTAACTAATAGAAAAATGGAAGTTACTAAACACCATTGATAACATGAACCAATCACCTTACAAATAAATAAATTTAAATAATAATAAAAATAAACAAAAAATGAATTCCCAATTTTAAACTATGGATAAGGGACATAAATTTTTGGTCAAAGACAAATTAATATTGGACAAGACTTAATATTAACAAGTGTAATACAACATTGTTGCTTAATACCGGCTTCTTAGGCAAAAAATAATCGATAGTAATTATTGAATGCTTGAACAAATTCATAACTATAATAATAAAACACATTTGAACACGATGAAAGGACCTAACATAGGTAATTAGTGGACTAGATAACCTTAAAGAAAAATAGAGATAGGTGCATACATAATTTTGGATGAAACATTAACCCGAACATCATTGTTTGTATTTTGTTCCATCTCTAGCTTATAGGACTAAACGAGGAGGAAAAAAGAAATTACAATGTCTGGTATCCTTATACTAACTAATGTATATATTGGATATAAATAAAATAAATACTTTTTTAAAAAACTAATTATTGTGACAAACTATTTATTTAACTTTAAATTTATATTCATCCTAATTCAACGTCAAATAAATAATATATGGTAGAATTTTTATGTCCAAAAAATCAAATTAATATGAAGCGTCCCATGTAATAAAATATGTAATAATTCATATGTAATAAAATATCTAATATAAAATTTTACAATGTCTAGTATATTAAGATAAAAAAAATTGTTAAGCAAAAGCTTAAATGTGAGTGCAAAAGGTTCCTAAAAGATTTTTTTTCTTTTATATTTTTAAGTTATGATTAAAATTATAAAGACAAAAGAGAAAATCTTATTTATTGTACTCTTGGTTTAATTTTTTTTATATTACATCATGATTTAAAATTGAATTGTGAAAATATATAATATAGGTAAGTTTTATTGAAGAAAATGATTGAACCAAGTCCATTCAATAATAAAAATTAGCAAGGGAAAAATATGAAGAAAATAAGCGAGGGAAAAATTTGTGTAATTGCAACATTCTTGATTTTGTTTTTTAAATTGGCCAGTTTCTAGGGTTAGTAAAAACTTGAAACATAATAGCAATTGGTTTTTTGGAAAAAAAATATTAATTATGGAAAAATCCATAATTTAAAAAAAAAAAATTTGATAATTAATTTATGATGACACTTCCCAATTTGAGGTTTTTATTTATGTATTATTATTATTATTTTTTAAACCAATTTTTAATTCTGAAAATTTGATTTTAAACCACATAATCCACCAATAAAAAGTTAGAAATTCAAATTTAAAAAAATCAAAAAATAATTTTCAAAAATTAAGTTTAATAATTAATTAAAAAATAAAATTTACTAAACAATACACGTAACCTAAACCAATCACTTTACAAATAAATAAATTTAAATAATAATAAAATATTATGGTTCAAGAGGCCTCGGCCAAATGATTCTCCCATGTAATTTCTATAGAAAGACTTTGTTTAAATAATAAAATATAACCAATAATAAATTATAATAAATTTGGTAAAAACAATTAACTAAATAAAAATAAAATAAATAAATAAATTATCATTAAAAATATTAAATATCAATCTACACTTTTAAATTATAGAATTTCTTTTTTTTTTAATCCAAATTAATTGGGTTTCACCGAATGCTTTATCTATTTGCCTGGTTCGTTACTAAAAAATTCTTTAACTTCATGAATTTTTACCAATAAATTTAATTCTTAATTTAAAAATTTATTTTTTAATAAAAATTAATATAATATATATTTTAGAAATAATACAAAATATGTAGTATATTTTTTAAAATAAAATAAAAATGTTTAAATATCATCTTAATATGATGAGTTTGTAAAATTTAATGTAAGTTTGAAAATCTGATGAAGTAGCAATCAGCTTAATAATATTATTGTATTTTAGTAAGACATAGGGGTCTTGTGTTTTCAAAGAAGTTGGTTTTCTAAGTGTGAATTAATGTAATTATTTAGCCTTTTGAGTGATTTTAATGAGAATAGGAATTAATTGAATATTGTGAGATATATTTGTAAATATTCTCGAATGTAAGAGAATATGAGAGATTTAGGATAGTTGAGAGATTGAGGGATTTGAGAATTAATTGTAAAACTTATATTAGGAGTTAGTTCATGATTTTGGGGATTGAAGAGGATCCTTAGGGATGAGGAAGAGATTTCAGGATTTTGTTGAGGAGTTTATGGATCTGAAATAGGAATTGGTTTAAGAATCCCTTAGTATAAATGTAATCCTAAAATGCATAATCAACGGTCAGAGAGGAGAGATATAGGTTGGATAGGTTAGCTGGTTAGATTGTGACTGTGAGCCTACGGGAAGATTGCAAAACAAAGGCCATTGACATTAGAAGATCAGGCCAAAGAGAGAGAAATTGTGTAAAAGTGTATTTATATATACATAGATTAATTCAAAACTGTATAAGTGTGTGATTCGAATATGGAATGATAAATTTTGTGTGTATTAGAGATTTTGTATAACTTGTGTATGCAGGTGGAATTCAGTGAACATAGAGAGCGGAACGAGACAACTGATTGTAATGGACCTTTGAAATCGTTTAGAGAACCAAAGAATGTTTTGGAGGGACTGTGTTAAATAACATGTGAAGTTAAGCTCATGAGGGAGTTGTGCAGCGAGACAGCGGAAGGACAAAAACCCATCGAAGAAACCGAAACCACAAAGAACATTGAAGAAATGGTGTAAGTCCAAGTAAAAAGGAAGAATAGAGGAGTGAAGCCTTAATGCACAAGGGCCATTAGATCTAACAAATCAATAGATGAGTTCAAGTCCTATGGAATGGAACTTTCAGTATCGCATCACAACTTATCACAAGTGTGAATGAACCGGCCTTAAGGGAATTGCGATTGCGGCAGGTGATGTCATTGTGAACCATTGGATCGTATGCCCTGATCAACAATGGAGGAGCTTTAATAAATTTTGCATCGCAATGTTTCGTTGATGAGTGAACTAACCTCGGCCACAAGCGCTTGCGATGTCCGATGCGATCGGAGATTTGATCGCATCACAGATATTCCATGGTAATTTACCGAGCCTTAACCAATGGGACATGTGATGTGGAGCGATCCGATAAATAATGTGGTATGCGATGTTAAACGAGCAAAAGGATTTGCGATGTGCGATAGAAGAGTGGACCCGAGAAAGTAATGATTGGTTTATATTATATTGATGTCTAGAGGGTTATCACATATCGGATGTGATAAAGAGTCATGTGTTAGTGAGATGCGAAAGGAGGATTACGATAGCGATAAGGCATGCATTGATAAATGTGCAGACTCTGAGGAATAAGTAAAAAGGCATGACTTACATATGTTCTGTATGTATTCTATTATAAAAGAATTATAATGGGATTAAAGTGCTAATAGATGGTTTGCGGGTTAAGTCCATGAATAAGCAAAGCATAAAGATTTTATGAAGTTGGTTATATATGTGCTGGCTTAAAGTATAGAAGGTTTATGAGGTGAATAGAGTCCCAATAGAAAGGATTGAATGAAGGGTTAAACTATGGTTAGTTTAATAAATTTTTCTGTAGAGATTTGTTAAAGGGGCCTTAAACCGTTATGCATTAAGGAGTGAAGATTTGACTCGGCAGAGAGTTAAAATACCTGGGCAAAAATAGATATGTGCATTTTACATGCATACTGTGGGTATACGCAGGGAATCTTGCGCCAAAGTGGTATCATAGTGGAATTATAATTGAAACATTTGGTATTAAGGCAGTGCAAAGAAATTTAGTGTGAACATTTCTTTAAAAGAGTTTAGAACAGATTTATATTCTGAAGGTGTGTATACAGGCGAATGGTGATGAAAGCAGGCAAGGGAGATCAGATTTTAATCTGACAAACAGTAAGCACACAGAGGTAAGGTATAACAGAATATTGGGAACTTGCAGATGCAAGAAATAGAGGACAATCCATTCAAAGTATAGAAGATCGTGGAATAAGATCGTGCAGAGATCTTGAAGGTGAGATGACATGTTTTGTTTTGATTTGATTTGATTTGAAGATTGGAGAATGTGTGGTTTTTGTATTAACACACAGGTGACATCATAAGGAGGTGAGAAGGTTGCAGCAATCTAGAGTGAGGAGTGCTTGAATTGGTTCTAGAGGAAAGAACCAGAGAAATGCTAACAAACTGAGCTCAGATGAGAGAAGCTTAGTGAGGCATATGTAGTAAGAAGGAGACTTGTTACTACAGAGATATTGTTGAAGATCACAAAGGCAATTCCACAAAGGATGTGGGTAGAAATGCTGAGTAATGAAGGAAGCTAGTAAGACTTCCTACGTGAAAGAAGAGGTGGTCAAAACCAAGTATTTCATGGCGATTGAAATACAAGAGGACAATTTTGTTCTTGAGAAGTGCAGATGAGTTGAAGCCTAAAAGGAGCAGAGAGAAGTGCAGATGAGTTGAAGCCTAGAAGGAGCAGAGAGAAGTGCTCAAAGGAGGTTCCAAAGATAGAGAACCATAGAGCTTGCCAAAATATTGAGTACAGAGGAAAGCTTGGTGAGGTAAGTGGCAACAGGGAGGATTTGCTGTTGTAGAGGATTTAATGCAGCTCATAGTGAATGAGTGAGGAACTCATAAAGATAGAGATGGAGGAGGAAATGACTACTGATAGTCATAGTGGAGGTTCTGAGGAAGACCACAACATAAGAAAGATGAAGACAGAGGATCCCAAGAGACATGGCAAGAGAATGAGTCAAGAGGAACTTAACAAAGAGATTGCTGAGATGAAAGAACAACTCGATGTATTGATGATGATACTAGAGGAAAACCAGAGATTAGGTTGGGTATTAAAGAAGAAGCCAGTGAAGTGGCATAAGTTACAGAGGAAGCTACAATAGAGGCAAGTAAGGTGGCTGATGGGAAAACTTAGAGAAGCTGAGTTGGAAATGGAAGTGTTTATTTGTGAACCAGAGCAGGGTGATGTTCTGGGTGAAGAAGAAGGAATTATCGATGAATTTTTGAACTCTTGGACAAATGTAGACCAATAGGAGAATGTAAAACCTTTTATTGTTGAATCTAATAATTTTGATGTGATTACATATTTTGCAGAGGGTGAGCAATCTTTTGAAGCTGTCAAAAGTATGGGAGAGTATCTTTTAGAAGGTAAAAACTCTGAAGTCAAGAATGATGAGGAATGTCTTGTGAATAAAGAAAGCAGTGAATTATTGCAGCAGAAATAACTTAGTAATACGTTGATGTTTGAAGTTGTGACAACATAGGAAGAATTTGTTGTGGAAGGAGATGAAATTCAGTCTGAAGAACTCATATGTGAAGCAACAAATAAGACTATTGAACCTTGTAATTTTTAGATTGATAATTTGTGTATAAATGCAGGAAACATAAGTAATGATGAAGTACTTTTGAAGTGTCACAAAGAAATTGAATTGCTGGAGTGTTTGATGGAAAATTCAGAGTATGAAAGTGTGATTGTAGAGGAAGGAGTTCACTATAGTGGACAAGAACAAAAAGACATCGTTAGAGTAGATGATGTGGAGGAGAGACTAGTTGATAGTCTCGTGAATTCTATTGAGAATTCAAAACAACATACTGATGCACTGACAGAGGAGGAAGAATTAGAGCAACAAGCTGAATTGTTGCCAAAGAAAGAAAAGGCGCAAAAGCCTTATGATTTTTATTTTAACAATTGTTTTATGAGTGTAGGTTTAGTTGCAGATGCTGGAGGAAATTTGGCACAGATGAGAAGCCAAATAAAAATGAAAGAATAAGATTTTATGGAAGAATTGAATCCATGGAACATAGATATTCAATTGCTAAAGAGAGTGCTGGACAGTTAGGATTTCATGCAGAAAGGAATAACTGTGAAAGAGGGTAAGGATGAAAGAGATGCAATCAGAATAAGCAAAGAATAAACAAGAATACTCGGGAAAAAGAGTAAGTGATAGCATTCGACAAATTCAAGAAGTAAAACAACAGACTGAAAAGTTAGTGGACAACAACAACAACGATCTGAAACAAAGAGAAAGAAGTGAAAGAAGTAGAAGTAAGTGGCGGAGTATGGAACAGTCCAAAGATGTGCTGGAAACGGAGATTGAAGAATTATGGCAACTAATAATGAAACCGTTCACATGGAGGAGATTGATAGTAGCTGGAAGGATGATTGATCAGAATATGAACCTGATTGACAAGGGGAGGAAGATGAAACAGAAGACATTAGACATAAAATAGCAGCAAAGGTGCAAGGCATTTGGGCAATTACAAACTAAAGTTTGGGACCTTGGAGGTTTTCTATTAACTTATGAACACACATGATCTGGAGATCATGAATATTTTCTACTTTGGGAGTTTGATGCAGGAGCAATCAGCTCAATAATATCATTGTATTTTAGTAAGACATAGGGGTCTTGTGTTTTCAAATAAGTTGGTTTTCTAAGTGTGAATTAATGTAATTATTTAGTCTTCTGAGTGATTTTAATGAGAATAGGAATTAATTGAATATTGTGAGATATATTTGTAAATATTCTTGAATGTAGGAGAATATGAGAGATTTATGATAGTTGAGAGATTGAGGGATTTGAGAATTAATTGTAAAACTCAGATTAAGAGTTAGTTCATGATTTTGGGGATTGAAGAGGATTCTTAGGGATGAGGAAGAGATTTCAGGATTCTGTTGAGGAGTTTATGGATCTAAAATAGGAATTGGTTTTAGAATCCCTTGGTATAAATGTAAGCCTAAAAGGCATAATCAGAGGTCAGAGAGGAGAGATATAGGTTGGATAGGTTAGTTGGTTAGAGTGTGACTGTGATCCTACGAGCATATTGTAAAACAAAGGCCACTAACGTTAGAAGATCAGGCCAAAGAGAGAGAAATTGTGTAAATGTGTATTTATATATACAGAGATTAATTCAAAACTATATAAGTGTGTGATTCAAATATGGAATGATAAATTCTGTGTGTATTAGAGATTCTGTATAACATGTGTATGCAGGTGGAATTCGACGAACACAGAGAGGGGAACAAGATAGCAGATCATAATGGACCTTTGAAAACGTTCAAAGAACCAAAGAATGTTTTGGAGGGACTGTGTTAATAACATGTGAAGTTAAGCTCATGAGGGAGTTGCGTAGCGGAACAATGGAAGGACAGAAACCCATCGAAGAAACTAAAACCACAAAGAACATTGAAGAAATGTCGTAAGTCCAAGTAAAAATAAAGAATAGAGGAGTGAAGCCTTAATGCACAAGGGTCGTTGGATCTAACAGATCAACGGTTGAGATCAAGTCATATGGAACGAAACTTTCAATATCGCATCGCAACTTATCACAGGTGTGAATGAAAAGGCATTAAGGGAATTATGATTGCGACAGGTGATGCCATTGTGAACTGTTGGATCGTATGCCCTGATCAACGGTGGAGGAGCTTTAGTAAATCTCACATCGCAATGTTTCATTGATGAGTGAACTAACCTCGGCCACAAGCGATTGCGATGTCCAATGCGATCAGAGATTTCATCGCATCAAAAATATTCCATGGTAATGTATTGAGCCTTAACCAATGCGACATGTGATGTGGAGTGAGCCGATAAATAATGCGGTATGTGATGTTAAACGGGTGAAAGGATTTACGATGTGCGATAGAAGAGTGGCCTCGAGAAAGTAATGAATGTGGTTTATATTATATTGAAGTCTAGAGGGTTATCGCATATCGGATGCGATAAAGAGTCATGTGTTAGTGAGATGCGAAAGGAGGATTGCGACGACGATAAGGGATGCATTGAGAAATGTGCAGAGTCTGAGGAATAAGTGAAAAGGTATGGCTTACATATGTTTTGTATGTATTCTATTATAAAAGAATTATAATGGGATTAAAATGCCGATAGATGGTTTGCGGGTTAAGTCAATGAATAAGCAAAGCATAAAGAGTTTATGAAGTTGGTTATATATGTGCGGGCTTAAGTTATAGAAGGTTTATGAGGTGAATAGAGTCTCGATAGAAAGGATTGAATGAAGGGTTAGACTATGGTTAGTTTAATAAATCATTCCACAGAGATTTGTTAAAAGGGCCTTTCACCATTATGCATTAAGGAGGGAAGATTTGACTCGGTAGAGAGTTAGAATTCCTGGGGTAAAACAGATATGTGCATTTTACATGCATACTATGAATATACGCACTATGAATATACACAGAGAATCCTGCATCAAAATCATATCATTTTTAAATACAATATTGTTCCCACTCCATGCACTTAAAGTGGTTATGCTAGAAAAAAAGAAATAGCAAAGATATCAAAAATATGAACAAAAACACAAATTTTAGTTATTCTAAAATTCAAGTTTTATTCATGATTCTCTTTCTAAAATGATTTCGTTATATGGCTAAGCCCTCTCTAATTGACCCAATTGTTATCCATACGAACATATTTTAAAATATGTTTTATAAAGTTATTTATAGCTGACCTTTCATAGTTTGTGATTTTATTTTATAAAGTTATTTATAACTGACATGTCATGGTAAATTGTGTTGTGAAGGTCAAGCACTTGTCATATGGAAATTATTAATGCAAGGAAAGGAGATTTCACACTAATAAAACTAAACATATGGAGAGATAAAATTACGAATACATTTGTCTTTTAAATGGGGTAAATACAATTGTCTGTGAATTAAATTTATAATAGGGGAAACAAGGAACTTACGTAATTGTACAAAAATAAAATTTAATTTTAGGAGAAGGAACTTAAAATCAAGAATAAAATTTAATTTTGGGAAAAGGAACTTGTAAAATTGAGATAGGTTTTAAAAAAATTAAAAAAAACAAAATGTGCGTGTGCTACAAACTCTTTTACTTAGGTTTTGTCAACCGACTCTTTAACTAAGATAAGTCAAAAGAAGTGTCATTTTGTACACACAATTAAATAAAATAAATCTTAAAAATATTTTAGAGTATTTTGTATAAGGAGTCGTCTAACGAAGTGGAGGAATTGCCTGGACGGCCAAAAGTGGCTGGAATCCAGTAAAAAATTTCAAAAAATCTTGTAGAAGCAATGTTTGAATCGTGTTTTTGATGGTTGAAATAGATTCAGCGCCATCAAAAACGTTTAAGGTGCCTAAAATTTTAAAGTTTAACAACTATAACTTGGATTTACAAAAATATTTGCTAGATTTTCACTAAATATGACCGGAATTTCCATAGCTTTCCGGGCAACTCCTCTGCCTCGTTAGACTACACGTTTTGTATAAAATCTCTTAAAATTAAAGGACAATTATTTTTAAGTTAAATATATTTGTTAGAAGAAAAATTCATTTACTCCAAATATATATATATAAAGCTTGGGCCATCCTACACTAATCTATATGTCCTATGATGCGTATAAGAATCCAAACTTTTTCACAGTTGTGTTATTATTTATTTATCATAAGATTAAGTAAGCTAAAGTTTGTCTAAATGCAAATCCTTCAAATTTTGATGCTTTAATGGAGTGCATTATGAATAACTTTAGGGAATCTATTAATTTAATTGAACCCCTTAATATTGCCTAATTTCCTCGAAAATAAAAGACAATGTCAAAAAAAGGATTTTCTTTACAAATTTGAATAAGTTATATATTAAGTTATATATTGGTTATCTACTATTATATTATGAAGCACGTTTTTTTAACATAATTTATTTAGAACCATACATGGATAAATAGTTTTTTGTGAATGACTTTAAATTAACAACTTAACATGTAATTCAAAGGAAGAAGATCCTGTAATTTTAATTTATTTCATTTGATAATTTTGTAGCGGTAGCCAACCCCTGGTCAAACTTGTTACTAGTGTAGAAAACCATGTGCATTATCCTAAATTTCGTGTAACTTCTCGTGCCACCATTTCCCTCTTTTATGGTAACTCCAACACTTCCATCTAATCTTCAACCTATCCCTGTTTCTTTTTCTTGTACTTATAAATTGGAAAGTGGTTAGAGACAAAGTTCAGATTTGTGTTTGTCAAGTGAATAATGAACCTTTGCATCGTATTCTGCTAGATTTCAATCTCTTTTATGTAATGTCTTTTAATAATAAATATAAAAATAATAAATATTAAATAATAAACAATAAATAAAATAATAAATAATAAAAATAATAAATATTAAATAATAAACCATAAATAAAATAATAAATAATAAAAATAATAAATATTAAATAATAAACAATAAATAAAATAATAAAGAATAAATAAATAAGTAAAATAATAATAAAATGATAATTTAATTACTTGCTTTAAATAAATAAAAGAAATAAAACAAGAAAAATAGTAAAAATTAGTAAAATTATCAAAAAGTAAAAACAAAAGAATAAAACAAGAAAACAGTAAGTTGCATATTGACACATGGAATGTGTGCACGTGGTTCCCTTTCTAATGTTTGCTCTATTTAATAGATGGTGAAGAAGATGAGAGGCATTCCATCATTCCAAGATTCTATCATTCATTCTCTTGGGAGAATAGTGTTATAAGACAGAGGAGCCTCTAGCAGTAGTACGTTGATTGAGAGCTTGGGGGTGGTCAGTTGTCGCAAGTCCTTGCGCAATGGAGCCTATGGTTGGGTGGAGAGTAGTCCCCAAAAACCTTGTTGCAGTAAGCAGACTTCAACCACAGGTAAGTGCTACTCATAGTTTGAACTTGATGTTAATTAGTTGATTAATTACATGTCTTTTTTGGGCTGTTACATATGGTATCAGAGCTTAGGTTCAACCCTTAGGGCCTATGGGCATCTTTAAAAAAAAAAAATTATTTTGTTTTGTTGGGATTTTTAACTCAACTTGTTTTGAAAGTCACAGGATCGTTACTTCCAGGAGGCCGCATGTCTTTTATGGTTATTCCATTCCTCTTTTCTGGTATTTTAACCTTTTGTTGAGCTATGGTTTTGTTGAGATGGATGTTTCATAATTATCAGATTATCTCAAATTTTTAAAGAAGGTAACGCTTGTTCTATTTTCAGCCTAATTGTATTTTGTCAGGAAAGTGTGTGTGTGCATAAAAAGATTATATCCGCCGAGAAACAACGTAGGAAGAAACGCCTTACTTTGCAGTTTAATTTGTATTTGTTAAGTTACTTGATCAGGCAATATATATATATATATATATATATATATCAAACTAATGGGACAGCAAGGGTTTTAGAGCATTCAAGTTTATTTTGTGAAATCGTCTCGTCCTTTCAAGGCCGCAGGGTTTTTTGGCATTCACTTAGTAGGCCGCAAGAAATTTTGGGCCGCTCCTTTGAAGTTTGCATTTAATACACTAACCCTTGTATTTGTCCAGAGATCATAATTGTATTTGCAAGGGTTTACTATTGGAAATACTGAGAGAGGGGGCTGAATCAGTATTTCTTTTTCCCACTATTGTTTCACAAGTTAAAACATATATATTCAGAACACAAGATGAACAGCAAGAATAAATGATTTTATTAACATAAACTGTGCAGTAAAATAGATACAAATATAGATGATTACAATCAGTTGCCAAGCTCCAACTTCGACTTGGTGAGGCTCCAACCTCCAGAGCACCGACTCTATTTTGCCAAGACACCAATCTTGGACTTAGGAGCACCAACTCCCAAAGACTTCAATCCTTCCATACTTCTGAGGCACCAGCCCCAAGGACTCCAATCCTTCTTACATATCAAGATTCATTTGTTAGTGCTGTTATGCTCTTAGAACTCTTTTCTGCTGAGTTCTGTCTATTTACAACTTCCCTGTAGTCTCCAAACTATAGTATCGATGACAACCATGTATTCTCTTGAAGGAGTCTTTACAACTCTTCCTACCATTCACACAGAGTCTCCAATAGTTGACCTTTGATCATATCTCCACACTGCTTTAGTGAGTCCACTACAACTGCACTAAAACTCTGCATAAGAACCTACTTTCAGTTCATGCATATGTTCTAATTTCACGGTGAATGTTTCAGCAAGACTGCTTGTCTGTTGGCAACTTCTACCCTTCGATTGTCTGCTGTCATGTTAGCCCTGCGGCCCTCTTTCTGTTCTGCTGGATCCTCTCACTGCCTCTGTCTCCTCCAGCTTATTTTCCACAGCGTTCAACAACCTTCAACAACATTCACCGCTGCTGCTTATGCTATCTCACATTTTGATTTTTCGCAACAACCAACATCATACACAATCCTCTGTTTTTGCTGTTTTTTATGCATTCCATGCCTTTGTCCATTCATTTCCTCTTTCTCATTGGCTCTTTGGCTTCCTTTCTCCACAAGCTCTTCGGCTTCCTCAACACTCGCTTATCCTGTCAGTTACCTCCTCGCTTGCTTGCTTCTTCGGCTTCCCGAATTTACGTTTCCTCTGTCTTATCCGAACGTTCCAATATTCATAGGAAACATTCAGGAGAAAGAGAGGCTGCATACACAGAGAATACTCATTACATTTAATGGACCTGCCACATCCTATCACTGATTCTCATCTTCTGAGCTATCGGGAGCATTCCTTAACGCATATCTCTCTCCAAACCCCACGCAAGCAATATATACAAGTATTTAATTACATAGAGAATGTGATACAAATAGTCCAAAAGACTAAGGGGCGGTAGCAATGGATTTAAATAAGGCCCACAAGGGATCTTTGACCCACAATCACCTCTCTTAAATATTGGGACCAAAAACCCTTTTAAACTGGCAAATCGGCTCTTCAATCCCTTTCGGGACCCAAAGCTTTCATTACTATTTAAAAGAACATTTTCTATGCCTTTTAACACATATATGGGGTTATATACGTAGATCAGGATCTAACCGATTGGACGGTCATGATCCAATCACAGTATCGACGGTCGGCAATGCGGGCTTCCAACTATCGGCGCTTTCCACAGTCCCGATGCGATATCGCTATCGCTATCGGTAGTTCGCAATGTCCCTTTTTAATATATATATATATGTGTGTGTGTGTGTGTGTGTGTCTACTTTGATGGCCCGATGCGATGCCAATCGGAGATCACCAGTCGTAGTGGTTGGACGTCGCTTCCCGTAAGCGATGCAATATCTGCCGGACTCAATATCACTTCAAGGCAACCTTTATAATCCTTCGCGTCCGCTTTCCTTTGTAACGTGATGCAATATGGGAACACCACATAGGCCCGATGCGATGGGGTTACATGGATGTGATAGCATATTAAATTATATTGCACTAGTGTAGTCGGGTCCGTATGCATATCGATATCAGCACTTCTAGTTGGACAACCCTCTGTGTAGCATTGCGATGGGTGGATGCGATAAACATTCAACCATAACACAATCCCACATCGGGTCCCCATACATTATCGCAATCGGAGGTTTCGAGGGTGACACTTAATAAAGCCCACCGATATGATTTCTCCGATATTATATGCTGCTCCGCCTCTGATAGTGTTTATTGCATGCAAATATATATTGTTCCATTGTTTTGTTTCTTTGTTTATATATATATATATATATTGCTCCGCTTATGAACCTTACTCTTGCCCTATGCGATATGCGATAGCTCTACTCCTCCGATAGAGTATTCCTTTGGCACTATTGCTCTGATAGCTGTGATTGCTACGTCCCATGGATATATGGCTCCTGATAGGCTCCCGATAGTTGTGTGCTCCTCTTCATTGACATATATATGGCATATATATATGTATGGCTCCGCTGGTGGTAAATGCATCCATTGCTCCTCCGATGGCTCCTCTTGCTCCGATATGCTCCGTTTGCTCCTCTTCTTTGGCATATCTATATATATATATATATATATATTATATATATATATTATATATATATATATATGTGGCGACTCTTGTAGGTTTTTCGTGGGCATGTATTACATGCAGCGCTCTACCGATATGGCTCTGATGGTGGTGCTTCGTGCTCTGTTAGCTCCTCTCGTCTCCATCTGCTCCTCTGGCTTGGCAGTGTCCTTGCATATATGGTTCCTCTTGTCTCTTCATGGACATGCTCGGCTTCCCCTTGGCTTCATGTCGTCCTCTAGTATCTAGAATATTTCCATATTGACATCAATGACAACCTAGGTCAACAATCTCCCCCTTTGTTATTGATGGCAATATTCTTCTTCTCTCCCCTTTGACATCAATGGCAAAGGAGTGCTCTGGGACTCCCCCTATCAAACTGCTTCTGTTCTTCATGAATGGTAGATCTTCACGGGTCTGTGACTCCCCCTGTCATAGTTCTCTTCTTCTTTTTACTCAAGATAGAAGGATTGATGTTTTATCATCAATGTGCACATTATTCCCTCTTCATGTCTCAGAATTGCTTTATCATGGCTTCAACAATGCTTAAGGATGCTCTACTTTAATGCTTTCATTTAGATTGCAAACGGCCATACACCAAGTGTCCAAGTCCAGGCTTTCATGCTTCAATCCATATTGATGTCTCCATAGGTAGAATTGAGAGACCTTCATAGTCCGAATCAAGGGAAAATTCCCCGAGATTGTCTTTCTTGCTATCTTTCTCCAGATCTGAGTTCCTTTGTGTCTCTGTGCTTCCTCTTAAGTTACTACCATCTAGTATTCAATCATCATTGTATTTTGGACAAAAATGTGAGGGGTTGCGCCTTACTGTTGCTATATTTCTTAAGTGATCTGTATCAGCTTAAGTTATGCTTGACTGCACAACATTCTCCTTCCTATGAGCCATCTTTTTCTTGTGTTCTTGTACATATCTTTGCAGATTCAGATATCCAATCTGTGACTGTCCTTTAAATTTGTTCTACTGATTTGCATCTTCATGCAATGCTTCAATTTTGTTATATGCTGCCAGCTGCTCTTACTTCAAACTCCATTCCAAATGTATCTGTTTGTTTGAAGACTTCCGCTATTAGTGTCCAGAATTTATCTATTCTCACATTAAATCCCTGAGTTAAGACATAAACTTCTGTGATAATAGCACCATGGTTGTTTGTCCTATTTCTTTAACAACAGTCCAAATAATGGTTACAGGATCATATGCTTCAATGGAGTTCTCCTGAGACATGATCTTCATCAAATAATGATTGTTAATATAGTTCAATAAGGATTTCATCAGGACCCTTTCACTAATAGCTTCTACAATAGTGATCGAGACTTACAGGCTCCCCCTAATTGTATGCATCATCTCTTTTGGGCTGATTCTACTCATAAAATGCTTAGATTGGAAAAATTTAGGCCAATGACATATGCTGTTGGCTGAAGAACTCAAGGGACTTCTGGATTGTATTTCCTTCGTTCTCCATACTTGTGTAACTTTCTTCTTTTGCATGGTTCTAGCTTGTGTAAGAGCCCAAGTTAAGTTACAATCACGTGCCATATGACCAATTTTATGACACTTGAAGCATTCTACATTGTTCATGAATAATAATTCATGATTTCTTCTTGCAAATTTGTTTCTAGTAGATTGTTGGGGACTATAGCATCTATCTTTAAGAGATGGTTGGGGACCATAACATCTATCTTTATGATATGCTTTACAGTCTTTTTCCATGTGACCAAAGTTTGAACAAGAATAACAATAACCAAAAAATGAACTTTGGTACCAGGGAGATGGAGGTTTCCTTGATGTACTTCTGAAGCCTTTCTGCCTTGAGATCCTTTGATGATAACCATTGCCTCTTGCCTCTTTGACATCATCTACATTTCTTCTTGGAGCGGGATTTCTTCTATTGTAGCCTTGATTTTTCTCCTTGCCTTTGCTGGAACTGGGAGCATGACCATTTCTTTTTGACTTCTTCACATCAGGTAGAGACGACTGACTCCCGCAGGAAGCAGAACGCAAAGCCGTTCAATATATTTCCGTATTTTCATTCTTGTTTGAGGATTCACCTACATATCCGAGACTTGATTTATCAGATGGACATCTGTGATAGCTGAGCATGTCATCCAAGGCTTGACAGCTCTTCAAGATTTTGTTCATCCCTTCAACCTTTGTTTTGAGGAAGACAATCTCTTTTTCCAATCTTTCACACTCATTATTCGTCTTTGCAAGTTGTTCCTCAATTTCTTCCTTGCTATGAGTAGCTTCATCTGCTACTATTTTAAGGGAGATGATATATGACTTCATTTTGAAGATTTCTTCATCCTTTGCTTTCAGTTGACAGATCATGGTGTTTCTTTCCTTTCCTGCTTCATCAACCTGTCCTTCTATGACTTCCAATGTTTCCACAGTCTTTTCAGCTCCTTGTGCTTGTTTCCTTGCTTCTTGTAGTTGAGACTTGAGAGAGGAGACCTCTACCTTGTACTAACCAATCTCTTCTTCAAGTTTGTTCAAGCTCCTGTGCCTTTGTTCAAGTTGGCTTGACAAGATATCTTCCTGCTTCTTTGCTTTATCCAATTGATTTGTCATGGATATGACTTCTTCATGATACTTTCTTTTGCTTTGATGATATTCCTTCTTAAGCTTGGCAAGCTCTTTATCCCTTTCTTGTACTTGAAGCTTGATGAGGTCAACTTTCTTCCTTGTTTGATCTTGGTTACCAATTGGAGCTATCTTCTTAAGTGTCTCATTTTCCTTTTTCAAATTGTTAATCTCTTCCATGGCAGTTATAAGTTGAGCGAGGAGTTCTTCTACAAAGTCTTTTTCATTCTCTTCATCTTCTAGGTCTGTTTTAGCCTTGATGTCATCATTCTCATGTTCAGCTTCTATGATGGGTTCTAGATTTCCGTCATCTTCTTGACTAATGGTCATGGTCAATGCTCCTTTTGAGTGAAGGTCACGAAGTTTGTCCCATATACCCTTTGCTGATGAACATTTTCCTAGATTGTTCTTTACAAAATTAGGGAGCCCATTCAAGATTGCCTTCATTGCTTTTGCAATGTACTCCTTGGATTCTCTATCCATCCTGCTATCATCAATCACTGATTTCCAAATTTCAATGCCTTGAGTCTGTAAGAAATTCCTCATTCTTGCTTCCCATATATTAAATTTCCCATTGAGCCTTGGAGCCTCTTCAAATTGATTGTCTTTTATTTTAGTAGTGGAGGGAGACACATTCTTAGGAGGATTGGAGACTTTCTTCCTTGACTTCGCCATTTGTGTTCTAAGGTTCAACCTTCAAGTTGTTAAGCTTTGAATGAAGGTACCTGCTCTGATACCAATTGTTGGAAATACTGAGAGGGGGGGTGAATTAGTATTTCTTTATCCCACTATTGTTTCACCAGTTAAAACATATATATTCAGAACACAAGATGAACAACAAGAATAAATTCTTTTATTAACATAAACTGTGCAGTAAAATAGATACAAAATATAGATGGTTACAATCAGTTGCCAAGCTCCAACTTGGACTTGGTGAGGCTCCAACCTCTAGAGCACCGACTCTATTTTTCCAAGACACCAATATTGGACTTAGGAGCACCAACTCCTAAAGACTTCAATCCTTCCATAATTCTGAGGCACCAACCCCAAGGACTCCAATCCTTATTACATATCAAGATTCATTTGATAGTGTTGTTCTGCTCTCAGAACTCTTTTCTGCTGAGTTCTGTCTATTTACAACTTCCCTGTAGTCTCCAAACTATAGTATCAATGACAACCATGTCTTCTCTTGAAGGAGTCTTTACAACTCTTCCTACCATTCACACAGAGTCTCCAATAGTTGACCTCTGATCATATCTCCACACTACTTTAGTGAGTCCACTACAACTGCACTAAAACTCTGCATAAGAACCTGCTTTCAGTTCAAGCATATGTTCTAATTTCACGGTGAATGTTTCAGCAAGACTGCTTCTCTGCTGGCAACTTCTACCCTTTGACTGTCTGCTGTCCTGTTAGCCCTGCGGCCCTGTTTCTGTTCTGTTGGATCCTCTCGCTACCTCTGTCTCCTCCAGCTTATTTTCCACAACCTTCAACAACCTTCAACAACATTCACAGCTGCTGCTTCTGCTATCTCACATTCTGATTTTTCGCAACAACCAACAGCATACACAATCCTCTATTTTTGCTGTTTTCTATGCATTCCATGCCTCTGTCTATTCATTTCCTCTTTCTCGCTGGCTCTTTGGCTTCCTTTCTCTGCAGGCTCTTCGGCTTCCTCAATGCTCACTTATCCTGTCAGTTACCTCCTCGCTTGCTTGCTTCTTTGGCTTCCCGAATTTATGTTTCCTCTGTCTTATTCGAACGTTCCAATATTCACAGGAAACGTTCAGGAGAATGAGAGGCTGCATACACAGAGAATACTTATTACATTTAACAGACCTACCACGTCCTATCACTGATTCTCATCTTCTAAGCTATTGGGAGCATTCCTTAACGCATCTCTGTCTCCAAACCCTGCACAAGCAATATATACAAGTATTTTATTACATAGAGAATGTGATACAAACAATCCAAAAGACTAAGGGGAAACAACAATGGATTTAAATAAGGCCCACAAGGGATCTTTGACCCATAATCACCTCTCTTAAATATCGGGACTGAAAACCCTTTTAAACTGGCAAATCGGCTCTTTAATCCCTTTCGGGACCCAAAGCTTTCATTACTATTGAAAACAACATTTTCTATGCCTTTAACGCATATATGGTGTTATATACGCATATCAAGATCTAACCGATCGGACGGTCATGATCCAATCGCGGTATCGGCAGTCGGTAATGCGGGCTTCCAACTGTCGATGCTTTCCACAGTCTCGATGCGATATCGCTATCGCTATTGGCAGTTTGCAATGTCCCTTTTTAATATATATATGTGTTCCACTCCGATGGCCCGATACGATGCCAATCGGCGATCGCCAGTTGTAGTGGTTGGACGTTGCTTCCCGTAAGCGATGCAATATTCGCCGGAATCGATATCACTTCAAAGCAACCTTTATAATCCTTCGCGTCTGCTTTCCTTTGTAACGTGATGCAATATGGGAACACCACATAGGCCTGATGCGATGGGGTTACACGGATGCGATAGCATATTAAATTATATTGCACTAGTGTAGTCGGGTCCGTATGCATATTGCTATCGGCGCTTCTAGTTGGACAACCCTTTGTGTAGCATTGCGATGGCGGATGTGATAAACATTCAACCATAACACAATCATGCATCGGGTCTGTGTACATTATCGCAATCAGAGGTTTCGGGGGTGACACTTAATAAAGCCCGCCAATATGATTTCTTTGATATTATATGCTGCTCCGCCTCTGATAGTGTTTATTGCATGTAAATATATATTGTTCCATTGTTTTGTTTCTTTGTTTATATATATATATATATATATATATATATATATATATATATATATATATATATATATATATATATTGCTCCTCTTATGAACCTTACTCTTGCCCTATGCGATATGCGATAGCTCTACTCCTTTGATAGAGTATTACTTTGGCACTGTTGCTCCAATAGTTGTGATTACTGCGTCCCATGGATATATGGCTCCCGATAGCTGTGTGCTCGTCTTCATTGACATATATATGGCATATATATATGTATGGCTCCGCTAGTGGTAAATTCATCCATTGCTCCTCCGATGGCCCCTCTTGCTCTGATATGCTCCATTTTCTCCTCTTCTTTGGCATATATATGGCATATATATATGCTCTGTTCTGCTTGCTATGTTTGCTCCTGTAGCTCTGCTAACTCTTTTTTGGCATATATATATATATATATATATATATATATATATATATGTGGCTACTCCTATAGGTTCTTCGTGGGCATGTATTACATGCAACGCTCTTCCGATATGGCTCTAATGGTGGTGCTTCGTGCTCTGTTAGCTCCTCTCATCTCCATCTGCTCCTCTGGTTGGCAATGTCTTTCAAAGACCTCCTTGCATATATGGTTCCTCTTGTCTCTTCATGGATTTGCTCAGCTTCCCCTTGGCTTCATGTCATCCTCTAGTATCCAGAATATTGCCATATTGACATCAATGACAACCTTGTCAACATTTACATCTTGGAAATTGCCAAGGAGATGAAAAATTGATCTTTTATAAAGTTATTTTTTTTTTAAGTAAGGGTTTTGGATTTTTTTGTAAAGAGCTTGAAAGAAGTCTGTCCTATTCTCTGGTAGGAATTCGTATTAGCTTGGATTTAAATTGGTTATTTTATTTAATTAAAAATTTGCGTAAATTTATAATTCAAATTTAATTTTGTGCAGAATTTAGCAGTCCCTTGATGAATTTCTCATCCAGAATCTAGCATTTTGTTTATTAATGGTTTTTTTTACCTCATTCCCGTCTATCGTGCAATCCTCCATTACATCCACTTGTCAAGCTGCTGGCTGCATTGCAGGCTCCATATATTTTCCCTCTATTTCAAATTTTTTTTTGTTGATTGTTGTTGGTATTCGATTGTTGTCCATGACTACTACTTTTTGCCTATATAACAATAGTCTCCTTACTGTTTCTAATTCTATTGGATAAGGCTCTATTTGAGCTAACATAATATCATATGGAGTGCAATTTTTTTTAATCCTCAGGAACCCTATTCTCATTTGTCGATTCTACTCTCTCTAGCTGAGACCATCTGTTCTTCGTTGTAGTGGGGCCATACTTGATAACCGTAAAGGAGTATGTGTATGGTTAGTGCTTGGAGTAATGTGCATAGCTTGTTCTAGTTCCATATCTCCACTGCTCTACATCTCGTCTAAAATAAGAAGGCTCTTCTCCAATCCCTTGGAGCCTTTTCCTTGTGCACATATCCCAACTTATAGAATTCCAGAGTAAGATATTGCGATTGGGGTCAGTGGGGCTGGAACCCCCGACCACGCAAACCAAATTTCACACTCACCATTAAGCCAACAACTCATGGTTCATTCATGCTACTAGTTATCTCATGAGTCTGATTGATTCAAGTATTTGTAGAGTCATTTGTCACTTCTTCAACTCTGTCAACTTGTCATTTGAATGTGGATTTCAAGCGAACTATAATCATTTGTAAGACACTTGGGCATTTTAAAATTGTACTCATTACCGCAAATCGAAAGTTCAGCCTTTAAGTCAATTTTTCAAATTTTCAGTTACAGTTCATAATTTGGTTCATGGCAGAATCTACCTAAATTCTGAGCGATCTCAAATTTAGGTATAATATTGCTATATTCTGTTGTGTATTATATTATATAAAACATGTCTGGTGATTTAATAGATGCATCCTTACAATTGACGTCAATTGCTTGAGTTTTTTTTATTTATTTATTTAGAGGAAAATCAATTTCCTTTGGGAGAAAGGTTATCATTTTAATCTTTATAAAATCACTGTAAATAATTTTTTCTCATTAATGTTTTGAGGGGTATTTAGAGAAGATGTTGCTTTGGTAATATGATGTCCTCTTAAAACAAGAATACCGAAAATTTGACATGCCCTGAGATGAAGATGCTTCTCTCTCTGTGTGCTAGTCTTAGAATCAACTCCAGATCCAATTTTCATTGAATTTTAGTGACAATAAAATCTTGGTCAATTACCTTTCTTTCATTATACTTGGTATAGGGTGGATTATAATCACTACTGTTATAAATTAATTATAGAAAGTATGTATATCACACAGAAGGTGAATCAAAATTTGAGGCTTCATGGTAATTACCGTGATAAAGCTGGCAAGATCTCGCACTTTTATGCTTGAATACAGCGAAACGAAATTTCAAGGTTTTCATATTCAAGGCATTTTCCTAAACATAATTTTCAATCTAAACAATAGTGCATGTATTATGCATGTAAATCAAATTCTCCTAGAAGATTGATGTGTAGTGAACTTTAAGCTAGTCGTACAATGTTTTAAGTTTGAGTAGCATCTAGGACTCACGAGTCTTTGTGTTCTTTAAAGTCGATAACTGGATCGGAGATCCTGCATACCAGGCACCAAGATAAAATGATCATAACCATGATGAAGAAAACATGTGGCATGAAATACAGATATAGTTCCTTGAAGCAAGAACGACCATTGATTATGAAAAAGAACATACTGAGTTCTTTAATATGAAAGTTCGTATGTTAAGTAATTTTTTCAGGCATATTCATGCCTGCCTGATGTGAGAAGAGTGTTTGAATAATGAAATGAAGTCTCCATTGGCTTTTAAAAGTGGTTTGCATGATCCCGCTGGGCGTTTAGCTTCATGGAATATTTCACCCAGTGGGAAAAGCTTTGGAATTTAGGTTTTGTGAATCTCCTTGTGTAGCATCTAGGTTATAGCCATTTGCAGATAAATATAATCCACAAGGTTACCTCAAATGAAGTGAATATATGTTCAAAGTCCAAGCACCAAAAGAAGCTCCTTCTCTCGTCAAGAATTCAAAGCGCTAAAATCATTATAGCTAAAATGTATTGTATCCAATAGGTTTATTCATAGTTTCCTGGTTTTGTTTCGATCTTTATGTTGTAATTAATTAATGTAAAACTTGGTAGTTGTTAAAGCTTTGCTAAGGGTTTGATATGGTGTTGCCTTCACAGGTGCGCTTGCAGGCGGGCCATCTTATTAATAAAATGATTTTATTTTGTGTTTTGGGGAGGGATAACCTTCCCAGTCATCCGATCAGTTTTGGGTCAGGTGGCGGTGTCTCTTCTTGTTTATGGTGTGTTTCTGTTGGAATATTTCTTTGGTTGTTTGATTTCTTAAAGCCCTTAGAGTAATCATTTAATGACGATAAGAATCTCAAGATACATAAATTTGTTAATGATTTATTTTGTTAAAGGCAGTCCATTTAATTTTTATAACATCTTTCTTCTAACATAAGTTATGATTTCTTAAACAAATACTCAAAATATTTCACTCTACAACACAGAATTTCAATTTATCCTAGCACATAAGGTCATGAATCTGTAGACTTAATATTGGTGTGACATATAATTTCAAAAGTCACGGTGAATAAATTTTCTTTCAGAATTCAAGTACCTTCTTAAAACAATAATGCCACCAACATTCTTAAGCTTTACTCATTTGAATTTTGATTTTATGTTGAGACAATTCTATAAGTTTTATTCAGACATCATTATTACTTTCCAACTCATGTTTTCCATGATTTAATACTACAAAATTAGTGATTATTAATAATTTTCATGATCAATCAAACAGTTTCAAATTTGGCAATGGTCTGATTGCATGTCTTGCAGTAGGGAAAAAATATACAAAATAGTAGATTGAAATGAATCAAGAATCTTCAAAACTTTGTTAGGGTTAATACATATCTGGTTAAAAATTCACTGCATAATTATCACAACAATAATCTAAGTATCTTGGCTCTTATTTTATGCTTCTTCAGTGATGAATCTTGATATTGAGTGACTAATAATATTATTACAGTGTTTGGTTGCATTATTCCAGTGATGTTTTTATTTCTCGTACAAGGTCTCTATATCAACTTTTGTTTTCCTTTTTTTTACAGTTCATAAAATTTCTTTTTCATCACATTTTGATAACTGATATGGCTTTGGTAGACTGATATACTTGTTAAACTAGCTACAACCAGCTTATTTCTTTAGAATCATTACAAAAGTCTGATATTAAATTATGGAAGTGAGACTTGAAATTCCAGGGGTATCACCATTTGTTTTGGAGGATCAACTGTAAGTGTTTGGCTGGTATAAGTTAAAGTTTGGTGCACTCATTAGTTCCTCATTGGTTTTCTCATGCATCATTATAGACAACAGATTGATATTTGCATTAGTATTGGAATGAGCCTCCTTTCTTATTTCTTCTTTGGTTTGGATACTGGCCCTTTCCTCTGTGGTTCTCTGCTCTCATTAGAATCTCATTGCATGGTGAAACCACTGATAGAAATCTCATTTTCTTGAGTTGTTTGTGCTTGCATCCTCTTACCATTTTCTAAACGCTATCTCATAAAATGAAAAGTGCTATAGTCAACGACAACAGTTAAAGGTGTGAAAGTGCTTCACTAATCTAAAAGTTTATTAATCCAAGGTGTTGTTCACATAGTGCTCTCCATTACAACCATATAACAAAGCGAAATTCTAAATGAGTCACATGATTAAAGGTATGTAGTTTTGTTATGACTCATTGATTTATTGGAAAAGTTTTTTTTTTGTAATCTTGTAATCTTGGATGGTGATAATCTACCCATAATTGACGATGTATAATTCTCTGAAATATTGGTATATTTTCTATCTATCAACTTATTTTCACATGAATTTTTCCTTGAGAATAATGTGATACCATGCTATGATGTTAAGCATATCTTGAATGATGGTCATTTCCGAACATTATAAACAACTGAAATTCACATCCTAAACATTCATTTCTTGTGATTGAACAATACACCAACTGACATGATTCAATCCACATTGGATGGCATATTCTTTAAATTTTTTGAGCACTATTGATATGGTATACTGGCATATTTTTGTGGAGGAACAAATCTTTAATGCCGGTGTAACTACTCACCACCGGTTCATTTTACAACACAGTTTACATAGCACTTGAAGTATTTGGATAATTGATGTTGAAATTTGTCACCAATTGAAGTGCTTCAAAATAGTGAAATCTGCTCCAATTCACAATGGATAAACTATGGTATCTTATTACCTTTAGATGATCATTGTTCACTTGCATCTTTTCATTATTTTATGGTTCAATCTGATCTAAAAACATAGAGATAACATTCCTTGAATGTTGATCATATTATTCACTAATTATTTGGGTTGGATTGCTGTTCTCATTGTTCTTTAGCGATAACAGTTGCTTGGCATTTCTTTGGTATATTATTGCAAGAACACAACTCTTTGAATATGATCTTCTAACGATGACAGAAAATCCTTGATGAATAAGATGGTGTGAACTAATTAGGAGTGCTTACTTAGCTAAGACAAACTAAATCAAGTTTTATTGTTTGAACGTTATGATCGTACACTATGATTTCAGTTTAGTTTAATTAATTGTTATGATGTTGAGTATAATGTTACATGAGGTTTTGTGATTCAAGGTTAATTGCATATAGTGGATAAAGTTGTCTAAGGATAAATGGAAAGGAGAAACTTGCAAATTTTCTAATGATGATAACTAATGATAGCTCATGTGATTATGGCCAACTTGGATCGGATGCTTAAGGTGGTAGAGAAGAAGTGTCACAACAAGGATAAGAAATCAGTAAGAAGAGGCAACCTATTTTAGAACATAATGGAAGAGTTTGGTATAATAATAACTTGGTACTCTAAAGGTATCACTATAAGGTCTATCTAAGGATGGTGCACATAAAGAAGAAAATGTTGGCAATCAACTAATGAAGTTTAAAAATCATGGTAATAATGAAGGTCATAGAATGATTGGAGAAGATAAGTTGTCTGCATAACAACATCTATAACAATGGGAGAGACACATTGTAAATGGATAACAAGATGAAGGATCAGGCAATTTTATTATGTTGATGTCTTAAAATAGGAAATGATAAGCGAATTACATTTGGTAGCCATCATAATGAATTTATTTATCAGGTATTACCCAAATTGGAAAATAGTAACAACATTTCCAAAGTATATCAGTGCTATGTTTTTAAGAGAGGAGAAATTAAAGTCAATTTAATAAAATAGAATGAAGTGAAGAAACTTCCATTTTTGAAGCTAGTAGACATGGAATAGTAGGAAATTAAGACTAGGAGAAAAATAAAAAATATATCTATGAATATGTGGTGGGAGGAAATGAAGGGATGTTCTATCAAGAAGAAAGTTCTTTTAAGGGTATTGATGAGCGGAGCGAGAAACACAATTGCTAATGGTCATAATGATGATCTACATATTTTAAAAATGTGAAGATATGAAGTTGAGAATTTCCATGATGACCAAGTGATGATAAATGAGGAAGATGTTTAAAATAATAGTGAAGTATAGGAAGGAATGTTGCTAGATATTTTATAAGGATACCTTGAGAAGGATTGTGTACATAGTGACAAAATAAGTGAAAGTCAATTAATAGAGGTTGTACTTAACTGATTTGCACTCATTGTTTCATGAGTAGGACTTCCCATGACATTAAAAGAGGTTGTTTCCACATAACACCTCACATTTAAATTTTTCATTGACAATGATGGTAGTAGTGTTTCCAACTATTTCAAAATCTAAAATAATGATACTATTTAATGAGAAAGAGTCTTTTGTCCAACTTGATGAAGGGTGAATTTATGATAAGGCAATCAAGTGGTATTGAGATAGGAACTTGACGAGATAAGAAAATATTTTTGTGGATGAGAGTGATAATTGTTAAATGATGTAGGTATAAGTCAACATGGATCAACAAACCCTCCTGCAAGTAAATTAAGCATAATATAAAATTAAATCATGACAGTGGTATTGGAATTAGTAAGCCAAAGGGTAAATGGATGTAAAACCAAGGGATTTTAATTTTGAGATACAAGATTTAAATAATGATTGTATAACAATAGATTAAGACTCAAGATGATGAGGCTCATGTGAAATTTAACGATGTACTTAGATGATTATACCTATGGTGTAAATGGTCAACTTCCTAGTTTAAAGAAGTAGAAATGATTATTGAAAAGGAATTGGTATCTTGATGAAATCATAACACTAATAACCCTGATGAGATAACATAGATCCTAGATGGATGTTGAATAATATTAGTTCATAGTTGAATGTCTGTAAAGTAAATGAATTCTTATAGAGTATTATCTATATTTGATAAATATTGAGATGTTTCTCATATTGATGATATGATGGTATAAGGGTAATCATGCACATGTGCTTCATATTTATATAGTTGTTACAATAGTGATGATGTATCCTTAGGATGATGATGATATGCATAGGCATTATGATGTTAGGTCAAGGTATATTGACATGCATGAGCATGCAATTCGTTATTATTCATAATGTTGTGATTAACAATGATGAATGTTCTCATGATGACATGCAAGACTTGGCATGTGGATTATTTTTTATGATACTATGATGGTATGGCTAATGCATTGGTTGCATGTTGAGGTGTGATGATTCACAGGACTCCACAAATGGGCCAAGAGGGCCAGTTTATTTGATGATCTTGTGCGAGCCCATACGCATAAAGGAGAATAAATAACACCATATGGGCTGGGGACAAACTCAATCAACACTACATATGCCAGTGGTTCCTTTGTCTTGTGTAGCTCTTGATGGATAGCTCTTGTAGGGCTATGGGACCATCTTGAAGAGGCCAAGTGCATGATGTTCTAGGCTAGGTGCCTAGTATTGTATTGGGATGTCGAAGTCTGGTGGGGGTGTAAGGACTTCGATGCTTGGGGTTGTGCTCCTTAGTGAGTTGTGGAGGGAGTGGTCCAACCTTGCGAGATGCTTGGTGACATTGAGCACTGTACCGGATGCTTGCCTTGGGGCAGATGAGGTCTGAGTCAGGCACGAGCCTTGGGGCCAGCCTTGGACTAGGATACAGACTGAGGAGGCTTATGCCTGATTCCGAAAGTGGAAGGCTTATGCTTGATTCCGAAAGTGGGAAAAGGACAAAGATTCCTTGGGATTTCCCGGGTGTTGTGAAACTTTCGATGCCTGCTGGTTATACTAGTTCAGCAGAGGGTGCCGGGACAATTACATGATGTAATAAATAAAAAAATAAATGTAATGTCCCTTAATAATAAATAATAAATAATAATATAATAATAAATAATAAATAATAAACAATAAACAATAAATAAAATAAAAATAAAAATAAATAAATAATAATAAAATAATAAATGAATTGCATGCTTTAAATAAATATAAATAAAATAAATAAAAACATGAAAAATAGTAAGAATAATTAAATAATAAATCAATTACATGCTTTAAATAAATAAAAGAAATAAAACAAGAAAAATAGAAAAAATCAGTAAAACTATCAAAAAGTAAAAACAAAAGAATAAAACAAGAAAACAGTAAGTTGCATGTTGACACATGGAGTGTGTGCATGTGGTTCCCCTTCTAATGTTTGCTCTATTTAATAGATGGTGAGGAAGATGAGAGGCATTCCATCATTCCAAGACTATATCATTCATTCTCTTGGGAGAATAGTGTTCTAAGACAGAGGAGTCACTAGCAGTAGTACATTGATTGAGGGCTTGGGGGTGGTCAGTTGTAGCAAGTCCTTGTGTAATTGAGCCTATGGTTGGGTGGAGAGTTGTCCCAAAAACCTTGTTGCGGTAAGCAGACTTCAACCACAGGTAAGTGCTACTCGTAGTTTGAACTTGATGTTAATTAGTGGATTAATTACATGTTTATTTTGGGCTATTACACTTTACCAATCCTTTTAGAAACTATATGGTGTTGTTCCTAAAAAATGAGTAATGTACATAAATTAAGGCTATACTTTTCCTTCTCTCCCTCTCAGAAACCAATCCTTCTTAAAAGGCTCACTTTTCTTTAGCACGCGTAGGTGTCCTATAAAATGGTACCATGCTCATTAACTCCCATAGGGAAACTATGTTTCAAAACAACCCTTAAATCTAAAGGAAAAGCAAAGGCATAAATAACTTCGATTCTCATTAACTTCTCATCTATAAAGTCCTCCTCAATGGAAACTTTGTGCTTCATCTCTACATGTTGAATGGCCTTCCTTGCAAAAATAGAAAACAAATCCAACCCATTGTGTAGAGACCCTATTTTATTGCAATTGTGGTAAAGTGAGGAGTATACTTTTCAACACAAAAATCCTTGTATAATTAAGTAAATTATTTTTGGTATGTGATGATGTAGGCTAGGGAAATTCTCATAACTAAAATTTCAAAGGCAATAGAAGAAATAAGGCAACATCCAAAAGTAGTTCATCTTCACAGAAGTCCTTGAAGAAGGGTCAAATGAAAATACACATAAAATTAGTTGTGATTGTATTCTCAATTTACTCTTCACTAACCATGAGACCTACAAGGCCATGCTATTTACTATCAAATATTTGAGTGATTATTCTAAGGCATTGCCACAATTGAATTTATGTATGGTTAAATCCTCATTCTGATTTATATTTATCCATTAAGATCTTTAATTCAGAACACAATAAATTAAATATTCCTTCCATCCCATACATGTTTCATATTCATTTATTTATTATTTAATTCAAACTAGGAGATAACATGGGTTTCCCATGGGAGACCCACATGGAAGCAACATATACATCACTTATTTGGTACAAGTATTTATTGATGTTCTAAAAGAACTATCATTAGGAAATATTTATTCTTAATACAACAATATTTTGTTACATCTCCTCAAACTACTAGAATGTAGAGAAATTAGATGGACACTTCATGAAGGCTGCTCAATTTATTTTTAAAATGATCATACATCAACTATTTCAAGCAATCATTATTATCTTGAGGAATTATTTTTTTACAAATTGGTCAACATCTGCAATCTCCTTTATGGTTATATGTACATTTGAAAAACCATATCATGTTCTTAGCCATATTCTCAAATGCAAATAACTGACACATGACTATAGTATGCGTTTAACCTTTAATTGCTATTAAATGACTCTATTAATTTATTTGATCTCCTTGATATCTTACCTTGGTATAATTTCCTCTAAAATAGAAGACAATGTTAAAAAAAGAAGAAAAAAAACCTATATATTGGTGACCTACTATTATATTATGAAGTAAGTTTTTCCAACATAATTTATTTAGAAACATACATGGATAAATAGTTTTTTTTAATGACCTTAGGTTAACAACTTAATGTACAATTTCAAGAGAAGAGAAGATCATGTAATTTCAACTTCATCGATAATTTTGTAGCAGTAGCCAACCCCTTATCAAACTTGCTACTAGTGTAGAAAACCATGTCCGTTGTTCTAGAATTCGTGTAACTTCTCGTGCCACCATTTCCATCTTTTATGGTAGCTCCAACACCTCCACCTAACCTCGTTTCTTCTTCTTGTACTTCTAAATTGGGAGGTGGTTAGAGACAAAGTACACATTTGTGTTAGTCAAGTGACCAATGACCCTCTGCATTGTCTTCTGCTAGACCTCAACCTCCTTTACCAATATTTTTAGAAACTATATGGTGTTGCTCTAAAATAATGAGTAATGTACATAAATTAAGGCTATACTTTTCCTTCTCTCCTTCTCAGAAACCAATCCTTCTTAAAAGACTTGCTTTTCCTTAGCACGTGCAGGTGTCCTATAAAATGTTACCATACTCATTAACTCCCACAGGGACACTATGTTTGAAAACAACCCTTAATTCTAAAGGAAAAACAAAGCCATAAATAGCTTCAATTCTCATGAATTTCTCATCTATCAAGTCCTCCTTAATGGAAACTTTGTGCTTCATCTCTACATGTTGAATGGCCTTCCTTGAAAAAATAGAAAACAAATCCAACCCATTGTGTAGAGTGTAGAAATTCCCACTATAGATCAACAAATTATGCAATATACTAAAGCAAAATACAAGATCTACTTCTACAACAAACTTGCAGAAGCTTAATCGAATATGAGCAAGATCAAATAGAACACATATAACAGATGAAGAGAAATCAATCACACATGAACACAGAAGAATACTCTGGGGAAAGCATTAGCTAAAAACCATGATATCTGTATTATCATACAAGTGGAAATATGTCCGGATTACAAAAAGAGTTAGCTCACAAGCTATCTAGTTCTCAGTACAATCCCTCTGCTACTCATAGACAGTCAAAGGCTTCTCACAAACCTTCTCCTCTACCCTCCAAGGCTCCTATTTCCTTGTGCAGTTTCTCCCGGGGTCCAATGTCGCCACCTGTGTGAATTCACCTTTCACACAACACATTAAACTCAATAGTAACTATGCAGTCCTGAAGGAGATAATTCATTCTGCATGGATGAGTTTCCTATATAGGAAATTTCCTCCAACTGATAGTACGTTGTCCCTTCCTCTGATCTCAACTGGGTCTCTGACTAAACTAACATGCATGAGTTATTTATGAGAGAATATTCAGTTATCTGAAGTGCAATAGTTACATGCATGCATGCATTAACTAACTGAACTCACAATTAGTTCAACAAACTATTTGAACTAATCTAACTGGACTTAACTCAGTTAACTGAGCTAACTAATTACAACTCAAAGTACAACTCATCCTAATCTCCTTTAATCAAGGGATAACTTCCTCAATCAATGGAGAAACTGTTGCATGTCTTCACATAGACTTCATGTTTGATTTCCTACAACTAATTAACTCAAGATGAATTAATTAATTATTTTACAAACAGCTGCTAAGCTCAAATTCGAATTTTACTTCTCAATTTTAGTTCAGGGGCTAACTAAAATTGGAATCTATCCCAAAATGATATTTATAGCAATGTTATTTTTAGCACTTCCATTTTTCATTCCTTATTGCTATGTCCAACACTAGTACCTGAAATGCTATTTATAACAATGCTATTTTTAGCATATCTTGTTGCTATTTTCAACACTCCCTCTCAACAAGAAAGGCATTCAACTCAAACCCAATCCTGAACCTTTGGAATGTTCTGCATGCAAAACTTCTCCCTAGTGTTGTTGCTCCAGCAACTCTAGAAACAAAAAATCTCTCAACTGACGTCCCTGTTGGGCTAGAAACACCCTCCAATGTTGAAGCTCCCTCTGCCACTAACAAGTGCTCCCACTGTGACCTCTGAGCTGTTGCAAGACTCCATGCATCTCGCACCGTTGCACACCTCTTTGTGCCATCCTGCATTGTTGCAACACTCATGTGCCTCTCGCATTGTTGTAGCCTGCTAACTCTACACTGTCTTGGGATTCCTACACTGTAGCTCTCTCTGCCGCTCCATTCGCATCCATCTCTACCCACTCAGCCAGTCTTGTTACTCATTGTCAGGGCTCCCGTAGCAAGGTATAATAAAAATGGTTGGGTACCTCAATGATCCTGCCCCTATTCCAGCCTTCTTGGGACTGTCATTGATCCAGATTTAAACAGGAATGCAATAAAATATAGAGATAACCATAAAGACAGATATGCAGTGGAAATAATACTTCATTTCATTACTGTAAACTACTGAAATATGCTTACAAACAGAAATGGAAATAAACTAGCTAGGGCGTTGGTAGCTTATCTCTGAGAAGAGATGTGGCGGATACATGCCTCTGAACTGTTCTGAACTATGTTACAATGAGGCTCAAAGGCCTATTTATTATTTAGAAACAATGGAAAACCCTTCACATTCCAAAACCTAACCCTAGAAGATGAAACGCCAAATTGTGGGCCCCGTTTCCGGGTAAGTTGGTACATCAACTTCCCGGGGTCGCGAATTGGTCATATTATCTCCGTTTGACGCGCATGATAGCCCGTTGGAAATATCTCTCTGAGGACTACGATTTCCTAGTGGTAGATTTCCCAAAAAATGTTATTTAGGGCCTCAAAACGACTCCGGAAGTTTAGGACCCGAAAAACTGCTAAAAATAGTAAACTGTGCTACAATTTAGGAAACTGAAAAGACTGAAAGAGACAATTGTGGGGATCCAAATGGGATAGGTGGGTGGCCACCAACATCCACCTAGATCAGTCACTCCACATTGCCCCACCTCTAACTTGGAGGTATGGATGCATGTGATCCCTCTGCCCACTTGGCTCGAAATTTCCCCCTACTGGAGGTCTCTGCATGAGTGGATGCCTCCACTTGATCTCCTCTCGACTTCTCCAGTTGTGGCTACTCCACAACCTCCTGAAACTGCTTCACCAATTGTGGCTCCTCCACAATTGTCTGAGACTTCTTTTGGAACGACATGTTGAGAGGTAATGTACTCTTCCTCTCAACCACCAAGTCTCCATCAGTTGCCTTGCTCCTCAAGGCTTTGCATGCATCTTGAACCTCAAGAGCATATAGGTTCTTGACTCGTGAATCGATCTACTTCACTTGTCTCATGGTGATGTGTCTAAGGAAAACCTTTCCCTTATTGAAGACTACATCATAGCCTTTGTCTTCCAGCATTGTGATCAATACCAAGTTTTTCTTCAGTCCTGGCACATAATTCACATCTGTCAAGGTAATGCGAGCTCCATGTTCCCTCTAAAAAACAACTGTGCCTACTCCTGAGACACTATACTTTTCATCATTACCCATTGCTATGAGTATCTAGAGATCTTTCTCCTCCAAGGTACTGAACAAACTCTTATCATCAGTCATGTGGAATGAAGCTCCACTATCAAGAACCCAACCACATCCCACCATGGATGAAACCATGCATGCGAAGAGGGTGAAATCCAACTCAAACTGTGAGGCCAATGCCTCACCTTCAGATCCTTCCTTGGATCCCATCTTGGATTTCTTCAATGGACAATTTGTTGCAAAATGGCCCACCTCATGAAAATGAAAGCATCACACTTTCGATTTGTTAAAATTCTTCCCCCCATGGGAAGAACTCAATTTGGGATGAGAATACTTCTCCTTCCCTTTCTTTGCCTTACCCGCTAAGGCACAGTTTTCTTCATCCTCCTTGGATGAAGAACCATCTTTGGTGCTTCTTCTTATCTCCTCCCGCATCACATCCAACCAAAGTCATTCCCAATATGGCAATTTCTCTCTTCCATTTACCGAGTCTTGGTAGCTATGCTGGCTCTTAGGAAGACCGAGGAGAGAAAGATTCACCATGTCATCATCGTCTATCATGATCCCTACACTTCCAAGCTCATCCCTGTAGGTGGTGAGCTTGTTTAGATATGTAGAGATCATGTCGCCCTTTTCACACTTGATTTTCCGAAGCTTGTCTTTCAATGCCAGCTTCCTCTGATCGTTGTTGTTCTGATATAGATCTTTCAATGTTTTCCACATTGAAAATGGTGTCTCCTTCCCATGGAGGCTCAAGACAATGTGGTCTCGAACTCCCTCCAGGAGGATTCTCCTCGCTCTAGCCACACATTTCTTCCATTCCGCCAATTTTGTAGCATTAGCCGCTGCTGGCTTGGGGACTTCTTGATCAATGAAGTCCTTTAGACCATTGTCCTCTAATACTACTTCCATGTGATCCTTCCAGGCTACATAATTCAAGCTGCCATCAAGGGCATGCTCGAGTCTTAAACCGTTGAACACCATTGGGGAAATTTGAGATGTGATAAGAATTCGAATTTTATAATCAGGAACTTGAAACTTCGAACTTCTCCCTTCTTTGTATATTGTTCTTCGCTTTGATCACCTTTGCTCCTATAAACTTGGCTCTGATACCATGTAGAAATTCCCACTGTAGATCAACATATTATGCAATATACTAAAGCAAAATACAAGATCTACTTCTACAAAAAACTTACGAAAGCTTAATCGAATATGAGCAAGATCAAATAGAACAAATATAACAGATGAAGAGAAATCAATCACACATGAACACAGAAGAATACTCTGGGGAAATCCTCAGCTAAAAACCTCGATATCTGTATTATCATACAAGTGGAAATATATCCAGATTACACAAAGCTTTAGCTCACAAGCTATCCAGCTCTCATTACAATCCCTCTACTGCTTATAGACAGTCAAAGGCTTCTCAAAAACCTTCTCCTCTGCCCTCCAAGCCTCCTATTTCCTTGCACAGTTTCTCCCGGGGTCCAATGCTGCCACCTGTGTGAATTCACCTTCACACAACACATTAAACTCAATAGCAATTGCGCAGTCCTGAAGGAGATAATTCCTTCTGCATGGATGAGTTTCCTATATAGGAAATTTCCTCCAACTGATAGTACATTGTCCCTTCCTCTGATCTCAACTAGGTCTCTGACTGAACTGACATGCATGAGTTATTTATGAGAGAATATTTAGTATTTGAAGTGCAACAGTTACATGCATGCATGAATTAACTAACTGAACTCACAATTAGTTCAACAAACTATTTGAACTAATATAACTGGACTTAAATTAGTTAGCTGAGCTAACTAATTACAACTCAAAGTACAACTCATCCTGATCTCCTTTAATCAAGGGATAACTTCCTCAATCAATGGAGAAACTGTTGCATGTCTTCACATAGACTTCATGTTTGATTTCCTACAGCTAATTAACTCAAGATGAATTAATTAATTATTTTACAAACAGCTGCTAAGATCAAATTCGAATTTTACTTCTCAATTTTAGTTCAGGGACTAACCAAAATTGGAATCTATCCCGAAATGCTCTTTATAGCAATGCTATTTTTAGCACTTCCATTTTTCATTCCTTGTTGCTATGTCCAAGACTGGTACCTGAAATGTTATTTATAGCAATGTTATTTTTAGCATTTCTTGTTGCTATTTTCAACATAGAGGCCCTATTTTAGTACAATTGTGGTAAAGAGAGGAGTATACTTTTCAACGCAAAAATCCTTGTATAATTAAGCAAATTGTTTTTGGTTTTTTATCATGTTGGCTAGGGAAATGCTCATAACTAAAATTTCAAAGACAATAGAAGAAAGAAGGCAACATTGAAAAGTAGTTCATCTTGACACAATTCCTTGAAGAAGGGTCAATTGAAAATACACATAAAATTAGTTGTGATTGTATTCTTAATTTACTCTTCACTAACCATGAAACCTCCTATAAGGCCATGCTATTTACTATCAAATATTTGAGTGATTATTCGAAGGAATTGGTACAGTTGAAGGTACGCATAGTTAAATCCTCATTTTGATTTATATTTATCCATTAATATCTTCAATTTAGAACACCATAAATTAAATATTGCTTCCATCCCATACATGATTCATATACATTTATTTATTCTTTAATTGAAACTAAGAGATAACATGGGTTTCACATGGGAGACCCACATGGAAACAACATAGACATCGCTTATTTCGTACAAGTATTTATTAATGTTCTAAAAAAACTATCATTATGACATATTTATTCTTAATACAACAATACGTTGTTATATCTCCTCAAACTACTAGAATGTAGAGAAATTAGATGGACACTTGGTGAATGCTACTCAATTTCTTTTTAAAATTATCATACATCAACCATTTCAAGAAATCCAATGGATAAAAGATATTGTTATTCTCTTCAGAAATTGTTTTTTACAAATTGGTCAACATGTCTAATCTCCTTTATGGTTATATGTACATTTGAAAAGCCCATGTCAAGTTCTTAGCCATATTCTCAAATAAGAATAATCGACACATAAATATAATATGTGTTTAACCTTTAATTGATATTAATTGAAAATGAGAACATGTTATTTCTTATAAAATTCTTCCATATACATTCAACTATGAAAATACTTAACCATTTGAATGATCATTTTAGTATATTGTTCATGGACCCAATTACAAGGATCCTTTACTCTTGTAATAGGTTGTGGAAATTATTACAAGAGTATATAACCATACTTTGATTTTTCAAGTTGATATGTACATGCTCAAGAGAATGACCTCTTTATAAGAGTATATAACCATACTTTGAGTTTGCAAACTTGTGTTACATGCTCAAGAGAATTGTCTTTAAATAAATCTTGAGTTATTTCATCTTGTTGGTCCACAAGTAAAACATTGTTAGCTAGGGTTTTGGCTAGTCGCCAATTTTTGTGAATTTAAAATTAGTATTTTGCTAATGTATATTATCAAAATGAATGCAGGTCACCATAATGTGCATTAGAAAGTGTAAGGGACGACAATTCAACACATTATTAATAGATCTCTAAGGATGGAAATAATCTAAGAGCGGAAGAGTATATGACTTCTTTCATAGCTACATTAACATAATCTACATTTTCTGGGAAAAGTATTCTATCTTTTTACACTGATTTAAGGTATCTGCATGTGAATATATCGTACATGTTTTTTTTGGTAGAATAAAAATAATATATGTTATTCTTGTGTGTATCACTTTCTTCATTAATGTTTTTGTTGACCACTGAAAACAATTCATGACCCACCTATTGTGAAGGGTTACTTGGGGACAATTCTGTAAGAAAACAACAGACTAATATGCTACCATCCTATTAACAATTGCTAATTTTTTTTGTTGATATGACCTCATTAGAATTAGGTAGCGTTATATGGAATAAAAACAACATAAGTAGAGAGTTGTTGATAAAGTATAATTTGAATTGAATATATTATCCTAGTGGTACTTATGTTTCGTTGTTTACATGTCTAATTAATTAATGTGTATGATTTATTATCGTGGATGTTGATTTTAATATGCCATGATTATTATAATGGGATTAACATTCCTTTGAAAAACATGTTAGCTATGGTTTTGGCTATTCACTTAATTTGTGAAACCAATTTATGTGAATTAAGCTAATGTCTATTATGAAAATGAAAACATCACCAGAATGTGCATTAGAAAGTGTAAGGGACGAAAAAATTAACGAATTATTCATATATCTCCAAGGATGGAAATAATCTAGGAGGGACAAAGTATATGAATTATTTCATAGCTACATTAACCTAATATGCATTTATCTGGAAAATTTTTTTATCTCTTTATGTTGATTTAAGGTATTTGCATGTGAATATATTGCTCAGAGTGTTTTTTTTTCCAGAATAAAAATAGGATATGTTATTCTCGTGTGCATCACTTCTTTCATCATGTTTTTGTTGGCCACTGAAAACAATTCATGACCCACCTATTGTGAAGGGTTACTTGGGGTACTAGTCAATAAGAAAACAAAAGACTAATGCGTTGTTATCCTATTAACAAATCCTAAATGTTTTTTTTTGATATGACCTCATTACAATTATAATAGTTTAGGTAGGTGTCCATTCCCATGCATTATATTATTTCAAGGAAATTTATAAGTACACTAGACATTTAACTGAAAGGAGTTTGAATTTATTTATTTTGATCATTAAATTAATCTTCACCTACGAAAATTTATTCTAAGGATCCTTAGAATTTAATTAGAAGTGAAGTTGAAGGCTCAAAAGAAAATTGAATTGAGATATGGCCACCCTCATTTTAAAATCTATTTTTAAAATCTATATTAATCTTGAATTGATATGTTTAGCCTCTTTTCAATCTTCATATGATTTGTGGTATCATTCATTTTGCTTGAAAACATAGAATCTAATTTATATTGTCATTGAATTGATTGGTGCAAGTTCCATTGAATATATATTTGTTAGATCTATCTTCAGAGAACTAGGATAGTTTAAGAGGAATAGGGGAAAGTGAGATGTAAACTAGATGTAACCAGATGAGATAAACTAGACGTCAAAAGGTTAGAATAAATTTTGATATGTGTGGTGAATTTCTTTTGTACTAAAATTAATACATATTGTTATGATGGCGAGATAAAAGGTGACCTTGATGTGTCATCAAGGTAAAAACATCTAATCAAAAGATGGGAACCAAAACAACTTCTTATATTGGACATTGGGTTTTGTCTCAGTGAGAAAATTGATCTAATTTCTCCATCATCTATGCATGGTTTTAAACTATTTTCCATGGATGGCATAAAGGTAAAATATCATAAGATAATTTTGATGGAGTATGTTAGACCATGTTACAATTATGGACATTGGATGAAGCTAGCCAACATATATGAAGCATGTGTAAATATGAAATTTTTGCAAACTATATACAACTTAAAGGGACTAATGGAAACAAAAGAGTGACTATATATATTGATGGAAGGCCAAAAGCTTCAAGAAACATTACAAGTTTTATAACTAATACATGACTTAGGAAAATGACAAATCCACCCGATTGCATAGCAATCATGTAGTGTTATATGCAATAAAAAAAATATAAGTAGAGAGGAGTTGTTGATAAAGTATAATCCAAATCGAATATATTAATGTATTGGTACTTATGTTTCATTGTTTACATATCTAATTAATTAATGTGTATGTTTTATTATCTTGGATGTTAATTTTAATTCCAAGATTCTTAAATTGTAATTAACATTTCTTTGAATAATGTGTCAAGTTGATCATACGAAGGCACCCTTGCAGTTATTAGAGGCTATAATGTCTTGCATCTCTTTAATATCTTAGATATCTTGCAATTTTAATAATTTTTTATTTATGCTATAATGAAATTTACTTGTCACATGTTTGTAGGCATCAATACCTAATCCAAATGTGATTGATCTCAATCCAGATGTTCACAACTATCAAGAAGGTAGTGAAGAAGGACAACATGTGATATTTTGCATTATTTGATTTTGATTAGTTGGAGGAGGTTATGGAACATTAGTGCAACAATTTGATGAGTAGAATAAAAAATATGGAGTCTGTGCCAACTTTTAAATTGATTAATTTATCATATGTATTTTTTGTTTTTACTTACTCTTATATATGATTAAAAAAATAATATTTTGTGTAGTATCTTTTGAGAATAGTAGAGCCTATTGATGAGGATGGTGTAGGCACTAGCCACACTCCTACTTTGCCATCATGTCTTATCATTAGTCAAACACTAACTAGATAATTTTCCTCTCCATCTACTAGATATATTCCTTCATCTCATCCCTCTAATGCCACTCAATATGCCTCTCCACCTCCTAGGTCATATTCCACCCTTTATCATAGCACACTGGACAATGTACATGTTAGTGAATATGCCCTCGTTGCTTAATGATATGGTGGTTGCTTTCCTTGATCACTAAGTTCATATCACCATGAAACCACCAATTGAAGATTTTGGTGTATGACAACCTATTCCCATTCAACGATACAACAAAATGTAGATATGACTCCTAAATATTAGGCATGCAATGTGGGATAGTTCTGTGGCTAGGGTTTCAAAATTTGATATAAAGGTTTCAACAAGGTTGACTTTCTTATTGTCCTAGATACGAACAGGGAAGGGTGAAAATAATAGATTTTTGTGCTGCAGTTGAAGGAGGTTGGCAATTAAGTGAAGGTTAAATGGAAGATCAGGGAGGGTCGCTTAACAACTAATGGGAAATAATTTTTTTCTTCATCTACCATTGTTAGACGAAAGCTATACTGGCGAGTTTACTGAACAATTTGATCTACAGGATAACTCGGAAATGGTTTCTTATGGATGAGATTGAGGAAGTGGATTATGAACCAACAACTGAAGGTGTATCTCAGATCTAGGTTTCCACACCAGAGTTCAAGGCGAAGATGGAGGCCACCGAAAAAAGTGATCCATAGGCATCTAACAAGGTCAAAGAAAATATGAACCTAACAAATAAACTTAGAAGAAGCAACTAATGGTTTAGACACCCCTAAGAAGGAGGAAGCGCCAGGCAGGTCAACCCATGCAGAGTCTTAAACTCGTGTTAGTGGGAAAGAAATATAGCAGATCTAGATGAGGAAGAGAGGACAATGAAATCAGGAGGAGTATTGGGGATGACAGATGAGTTTAGCCTATTCGAGATTGAGCCTTTATTAGAAAATACCTTGCCAAGTAATAAATTCCATACTCTCCCTAACTTTTTGACAAATCCCATTGTAGATGAGGGTTTCATCACCACATGTGTTGCATCCATTTGTGTCATCCTAAATGAACCCTCCCCTCAACAATTGGTCAGTGACTTGATTTAGGATATCTTGGTCTTGGACGCTTAAAATGACAATTCTATCTTTTCCATTAATGTTGACAAGGAAACTAAGGACTAGGGAATCTATAACTTAACCTCCATTGGGCAACAAGATTTCGATGACATCCAAAATAAGGGATCCAAGAAGAAGAATACACACCTCATAAAAAGCTTGAACGAATCCAGACTATTGTTGGTGCTGGAAAGAGATGTACCCTTGCATGTTGAAAATATGGCTAAAAATATTTAGTGGGTCGCCAAAGGAAAAGATAATTTAGTATGGAATACATTAAATATTGGGTAGAGTAGGAGATAACGCTAGGGTTGTAGCATTGATTGGAGGTCACACTTCTAACAAAAAGGTGGATACACTTAATTTTCGAGAAACCTGAGGAAGCCTATAATGTCAAGCAGAAGGCATGGTACATCAATAGAACCCCTTTAATATCCAATTTTTTGACTCCCTTATTCAATGTTGAAACGGAAAGATTAGATGAAGTCCCTATATGGGTCATATTTCTAGGACTACCTACAAATTTATGGGATGCACGAGTATTTCGGGATTTTGGGAACTCCTTGGGGAAATACCTAGACCACAACTCCTTGTACAACTCGAATTATGGTACTATTAGACATGTAGAAATGGATTCCTAGAAATATCGACATTGGATGAGGTCCATGAAACTCCCAAATGCTGGAGTATGAGGGGGTCCCATTCCGTTGCAGAAGCCCATTCCATGGAAGAATTCAATCAACTCCCACGAAAAGGAAGAGCACAAGTCCACTGTGTTTGGAACCAAGGTCAATGATGAAGGACTAAGTAACATAAATGGAATCTGAACTTATAAATGAGAGTAGCTCAAGAATTCATGGCCCAGATTCTGCCCCACAACATAAAAAATCGGAAGCATCTTTGGGAGGTACCCCTCTCTCTACTCCCTATTCTTCTTCCCATGATGCTAATGCTATTTCTTATGCACACACCACTTCAATATCAAATTTATTATGCATCCCTTGTTTCCTTATTGGACTCGGGCCTTCCCTGTCTTCGGTCATTCCCCCTCTATCCCTAAGACTTTATCCTTGTAAATCTGCACTCAGAGAATTTTCATCCCTAGTAATCTCAACTCCTATTCCCCCCTCGGAAAAAACTGAGATCAATGACATCATCTATAACCTTCATTCTTGATCAATAATGCACCCTCAGGAGGGTTGGAAATAGGTTTGGGGAAATTCCAAATATCATCCAAAGAACCAAGGGGGAGGGGTACAAAATCCACACTTACAAAAGCCACGGAGCAAGCTTGCGAAGACTTGGCCATGGGAAAACAACAAGCCATCCAAGTGAAACTTATAGTAGTGAAAGCCTCAGGAGGGGTCTCTAAATGAAATCCCTCTCCCTCAATTATTGAGCATGACCCTATAAAATGTGTGCTCTACAATAATAGTTGACATCAATTATCTGGACCTGCTACTTCTACAAGAAACCCTAGGTGAGCGAGATGTTAGTGTTCATTGCCTAGAAACCCTCTTTAGTGGATGGTATTTCATCGAGGTAGATGCCCGTGGAAGGTTTTGAGGTTTGGAATTGGGATGGAATTAGAGAGACCTTCAGGGAAAATAAATTTTGGGTATGGAGCAAGGCCTGGGGTAGAAGTCTTCTCTAAGGAGATGGGTACCATCCTCTCCATCCTGAATATTTACGGTTCCCCCAAAAATTACAAGGAGAATTAGGGCTGTCTTTTTGGCTCTGCCCTGCTTCAATCAAACAACCTTATCTTGGGGGGCATCTCAACTTTTCCTTAGGTGAAGCAGAATCTTGGGGTCCAAGGTTGAGGCCCGATCCATTCATAGACCATTTTTAGAACAAAATCAATAGAAGTCATTTGGTGGAAACTAACTTGGTTAAAATTTGTCCCACATGGAGGAACTGCAGAATGGGGGAGGAAAAAATAACAAATCTCTTGGATAGATTACTAACCTCTAAGGATCTACTAGAGGATTTTATGCTACTAAAGTAATGGTTCAGAATGGGGGGGTGGGGGGGGGGGGGGTTCATATCACTCCCAAGCTTCCTAGAGATTAAGGGTGCTCATAAGAATCCTACTAGTGCCTTTCAAATGAACTCAACCTAGCTAAAAGATGAGGATTTCATAAACCTGGTTAGATCTCACTGGAAGACTTTCAATCCATTGGAAAACACCTCTGTGGCCTACTATTTTGAATCCAACCTAAAACTTATAAAGCTCAAAGCAAAGGAATGGGCCAAAAAGAAAAAGTAGGAGACTACTCAGGAGTTGGAAGACATTAAGATTCAACTTAAGTTATTATTTGAAAATGAAGAAGAAGGCTTCAAATCTGAACATGCAAAGGCCAAACTAATTAGAATTGAAAATAGAAGGAAGGATACCTTGGATGAAAAATAAGACAAATGGAGACTAAAAAATTGAGCCAAATGGAGTCTGAAGTATGGAGAAGGTAGAGAAGCTGGAAATTTTGAGGACCTAGAAAATATGAGGGTGTCCCATTTTCAAAATTTTTTTAGAGCCTCAGAGGAAACTTCCATTTCTAATGTTATTTGAAATGAAATTCTCTTCCCTATATTTATTGAAGAAGATGAAAGAATAGGCCTAGTGGACAAAGTGTCTAAGGAAGAGATTAAAACAATACTACATAATTTTCAAAGGGACAAAAGCCCAAGGCCTGATGGATGGACCATCAAACTTTTCTTGGATCTATATGACATAATAGGGGTTGAACTGCTAGCTGTCACTAAAGAGTCAAGGGGGGAACATAAATTTTCCTAAGATTTCAACACAACTTTCATTGCACTCATCCCGAAAATAGATGGCATCAAATCCTACGATGACTTTAGGCCTATATCACTATGCAATGTGATTTACAAAGTGATCATAAAGGTGATCATCATTAGGTTGTATCCCATCCTCTCTAGAGCCATCTCCAAGGAAAAATTTGCATTCTTAGAAGGGAAGTACATTCATGAGGTGATTGGGGTGGCTTAGGAAGGGCTTCAGAGTATTAAAATTCAAAACCTTAAAGGGTCCATCCTCAAAATAGATCTTTCAAAATCCTTTGACAAAGTAAACTAGATCTATATCCATATTCTCCTCACTCATATTTGCTTCAATGTGTATTTTATTACATGGATAATGAGCGACATACAAACAATGTCCTTTGCGGTACTGATTAATGGAACAACCTCCAATTTTTTCCACGCCCAACAAGGTCTTAGATAGGGGTGTCCTCTAGCGCCCCTTATGTTCCTTCTGGTAGTTGAAGGTAGAATAAGTTGCCTCATTTCAGATACAAAAAAAAAGCGAGCTCTTGGGTATCCTCATTTCAAGGAATATGCACATAACACATCTTCTTTTTGTAGATGACACACTCATTTTTAACAATGGCTCTAATAGATAAGCAGGAAAGCTTGTAGAAATTACAATCCTCTATAGTAGAGCTATTGGCATGCTCATTAATAATAATAAAAATCCTCTATATCCTTCCACAACATGGAATACGATGAAATGAGGCAGATCACAAACTTCACCCCCTTCACTACTAGGCCATTGGATGAGGGAGTCAAATATTTGGGCTTTTACCTCAAACCAAACTATTAATGGAAAATAGATTAGCCTTTGATCATTGTGAAAATTGAGAAGCATCTCAAATGTTGGATTAAAATGGCTCTCTCATCCTAGGATACTTGTGCTAATTAAATCGGTCATGGAAGCTATTATAGTCTACTAGATTTCACTGACTTGGGCCCTAAAACTTATTCTTGAAAGAATCAGCAGGGATTTTTCAAATTCCTATGGTCAAGAAATAAGGAAAAAGGAATAATCCCTTAGGTTCAATGGAGGACATTAGCAATACCCAAAATTATTGGTGGATGGGGTCTCAAAGATATATTTCTATTTTCAAAAGCTCCAGCTATGAAGTGCAGTTGGAGTATCATTACATCATAAAATACATGGACACTGGTGGTCACACAACAATACATGGCCCAAATCCCCATGGAGGAATAAATCAGGAGAGAGGATAAACCAAGAGAAAATATCTCCACTATCTAGAGGGTGGTTCTAGCCTCGTTGAGTTAATTGGCAATGGGAGGGTGGGGAATGGTGAAAAAGTCAAGACAATGTTGATCTGTGGTCAGGAAGTGGTGATAACCACATCCTCCCCCAACACTTAATTATCTCCCTTCGAGACAAAGGATTCTCAAGGCTTTCGCATATCACCGATATGGAAACCACCACAATATGGAGACAAGGATGGCAAAACGCTTAGGAACTCGAAATTGAAGAGAAATATTCTGAGGTTTGGAATAATTACCTAAATGCATTGACCAGTAAACACATTAGAATTATTGATTGAGAGGCTGAGTTAATTTGGAGTATATCACTTTCAAGTTACTAAACTCCCAAGATTAGATATATTTTTTTAAGTGCAAACATAGCACCCACAGATAAAAAATTGTGGTGGAAAATACTTTGGAAATCCAAATTCCCTTCAATTTTTTTTTTAATGTGATGCATAATGGAAAATAAGGTCCCTACGTGGGACATACTACAAAAAATCTATGCTATGGATCCAGGGTGGTGATCTCTATGAAAAGGAGATGCAGAACACATCAAACACTTGTTTATGTCATGCTTGTTCTCCAAACAAATTTTGGAGGTATGTAAAACAATGATGGGGATGGGTTCAAATCATAGATGGGAGGTGGAAGATTTGGAGACCTCCTAGAAAAATTGGCACTCAAACCCATCTACCTGACCTTACCGTGCCTTCTCGCTCATTCTACGTTGGGGCATTTGATTGACACATAATAAGAGAATTTTGAAGGATAAAATATTAGTGCTATATTGAATTTTTGCAGAAGGCCTTGAAATTCTTGCCCAATATCCTTACGAAAAATACACTCCCCCACCTAGGTTTATTGTGAATGAATCCTCAGACACCTCAAAATCGCGGGTATTCTTCAATGGGGCTTTTAGTGAATTTTCCACCTGGAGCGGTGGGGGTTATGTACTCTTTCTCTCCCAAACACATTCCTTTCATACCAAAATGAGATTTGATGCAATAACTAACAATATGGAAAAATTAATGGCATGCGAGAACTTAATGGTATTTTCCAGGGAGAAAGGATGTTCTCAAATTCAAATATATGAATATTCTATGTTGGTTGTAAATTGGCTGAAAATAACTCATATGTGCAGAAATATTCTCCTATGTCCTATTTTAGAAGAAATTTGGTGGCTCATAGAATCTTTTAATTTATTTTCTTTCTCTCATATATATAGGGAATGCAATGCTACAACTGGTAGACTCTCCAAAGAGGGACTAATCATGGAAGAAGACATCTGACACATTCGTGAACTACAAGGGGAAATTTCAAGTGAATTTTATGATCCGAATGGAAAATGGCATCAACCCATGGTACTCATCCACCCATATTATTCATCGACCCATGGAATTTACCCATGGTATTGTAAATGGCATCCACCCGTGGTATTGTAAAATCCACCCATGGTACTCATCCACCCATATTATTCATTGACCCATGGAATTTACCCATGGTATTGTAAATGGAATCCGCCCGTGGTATTGTAAAATCCACCCATGGTACTCATCCACCCATTTTATTCATCGACCCATGGAATTTACCCATGGTATTGTAAGTGGCATCCGCCCGTGGTATTGTAAAATCCACCCATGGTATTCATTCACCCATGGAATTGACCCGTGGTATATTAACTAAAAAATACTATAAGTAACAAGTCACATTTTGTAAAAGGACAGATTGTCTGCCACAATGTAGCCTTTACAGTTCAGAGGCATGTAGCCACCACATCTCTTCTCAGAGATAAGCTACCATTGCCCTAGCTGGTTTATTTCCATTACTATTTTAAATAAAAGTTTCTTTGTGGTTTTGTTTATTGGGCATTCTCCTATTTTTCTTTTGGCAATGCAAGTTTTCAGATCTTGGGGGTCTCTCCTCCCAAGATCCATTTCAATCTTTCAGATCTTGGGGGCATCCTCCCAAGATCCGGATCAGTGGTATCAGAGCAGGTTATGATTCCATGGGAATGAGGGTTTGATGCATATTTCAGTTTCAAATTTTGCAGCAATATTCAACAAAAATCAGGCATGTGCTACAACCTCCACAGAGCACTTTCTTGGGTCAAGTAGGAAGAATTTTTCTTTTTTTTCAATTTTTTGCTGGAATTTTTTTTTGGGCGGCGACTTTTTAGATCAGATATGAAACATTTGGTAAAAAATTTACAAAAAAAAAATACCAGATCTGGATTCCTCTCGAAAAATCACCCAATTTCAAAGAAAAAATGGGTCAAATCGGAGTCTGGATGTGGGAGATATCGCTAATTTAAAATCAGTTATTTTATCAGAATTTTTGTGACGGCGAAACTGTTGCAGTGCGAATCTGAGATCTTAGAGTGCCCATATAAGGATTTCCAACTCATGGGAAGATGCAAAATGATCCTTCTGCTTTTAAAAAACAAGTTATAATAAATATTCTGAGTTATATTGGCCGAGTTATCTCCATTTTCACTTTGGAGCAGCATTCAGAGTGGGTTTCCATTGGAGACGTGCCCTCCCACCCCACTTTAATAGGGACCTGCTTCACATTCATCAGTTTCAACATAGCAGCATTCGGCTTGGGTTATTTGGAGATGTGCCCTCCTACCCCAGGCTATGTAGGCACCTGCTACTTCATCAGCAATCAACATCATGGTTATGGGTCAACCGCATAAAATCCTTGTCATCGAAGTCCATTTGCTAGGTCGCGCACTGTTAGAATCACAGTTGGTCACAAGCATTACAGGGTATCTCTATCCTCGGATCTTCGTTTATCAGGGTTTTGGGTTAACCACATAAAACCCTTATCTTCAGTGGCTCTTCATATTCCACAAAGGCTTCGCAGGAGGGAACTTTAGGCAATGGGGACCATTGCTTCTTAAGGAGGGAGGAATGATCCGAATGGAAAATGGCATCAACCCATGGTACTCATCCACCCATATTATTCATCGACCCATGGAATTTACCCATGGTATTGTAAATGGCATCCGCCCGTGGTATTGTAAAATCCACCCATGGTACTCATCCACCCATATTATTCATCAACCCATGGAATTTACCCATGGTATTGTAAATGGCATCCGCCCGTGGTATTGTAAAATCCGCCCATGGTACTCATCCACCCATATTATTCATCGACCCATGGAATTTACCCATGGTATTGTAAGTGGCATCTGCCCGTGGTATTGTAAAATCCACCCATGGTATTCATTCACCCATGGAATTGACCTGTGGTACTGTAACTGAAAAATACTATAAGTAACAAGTCACATTTTGTAAAAGGACAGATTGTCCACCACAATGTAGCCTTTACAGCTCAGAGGCATGTAACCACCGCATCTCTTCTCAGAGATAAGCTACCATCGCCCTAGCTGGTTTATTTCCATTACTATTTTAAATAAAAGTTTCTTTGTGGTTTTGTTTATTGGGCATTCTCCTATTTTTCTTTTGGCAATGCAAGTTTTCAGATCTTGGGGGTCTCTCCTCCCAAGATCCATTTCAATCTTTCAGATCTTGGGGCCATCCTCCCAAGATCCGGATCATTTTACCACCGACCTTCCACGAATAGGTTGGAAATAATTAAGCTACTTGTTGTACCTTCACTTCGTTGCATCATTTTTTGCTTCAGATTGAGTTTTCTTACTCGATAGGCTCAATACTTACAACACGATCAATACCCTATAAGGGTTCCTGGTTTCAATTATTTATATGTATTATGTAAACCAGAATGCTTTTCTGATGCAACATGAACAATTTTACACAGTTTCTTCACCTGTTTGTTAGGCATATGACGCTTTTTGCGACCTGTAATGGCATGAAAATACTCAGATCTAGGATTAAACATGGAGACAAATCATGAAATGCTTGAGATATGAATGTGAAAAATGTAATTTTTGTATTTTTTTTATGAAAATAATGAAAATTTTCATTTTTTTTCCTGTGGGAAAAAAACTCCCATTCAACAAGAAAAATTGCCTAATAATTAATATTGTCTTATTATTTACCACAATGTGATATAAATGTGGTTTTTTTTTAATATTTATTTTCATTTAATGATGATATGGTTTGGTAGGAAATACAATTGTTTGTATGTGCCTTAATGACAAGGCAATACATAGTTTTGGGCCTTCCATTCATATGAGGCTTACTATAGAACCTCCTCATTTGAAGAATAAATTGTTAGTCCATTTGGTTGACCTTTTTCAGTGATGTATTCAACCAAAGTAAAATATTATATATGAATTGTTAATTATTTGAAATATTTGAAGGACATTTATGGGGTTAATTTGCGAGATAATGCCAAGTATAAGCATCCTTTAGTAATTCCCAAGAGGAAGTGGAGGGCTCTAATTGAGAACGCAGATGAGAAGAAAATGACAAAAGAAGGAAATACACCACCATATGGAAGGAGGCATATGCTATATTTAATTGAACATGTTGATTTATTTTATTTCCATAAAAACAAGTTCAATATAAAGCCTAATTGAAACATTTGGTAGACCCAAAGATACCTTAAAGGCCACCCTAACAAGAGTAGAGAAACATGCCTAACACAAAATTGGCCAAGTTAATTACACAAATTGATAGTGAGAATTGTGAGTACCAAAAAATTAATCCATTATTTCAATAAAGATCTATCAATTTTTATTTAATTACATCAGATAATTAAAATTGTAGGGGGATAAGTACAATTCCTTGACCACCTAATAAGAAATAAATATTAGGTTCAAACTTGATTTTAAGGTTGTGGTCAAACATTAATAATATATGGTGCAATTAGAAAGTCCCATGTTTAATGTTTTTGTTTTGTTTTTGTCAACTATCTTTGTATTGAAATCAAAAATTTTACATTAGTTTAGAAAAATTATTGTCTCTGGCCTGACACCTTGGACACTAGACCAGAGGCAGTAAAGTAGAAAGTCAAGAACTTGCAAAATTAGAAGAGAGTCAATAAAAAATAGAGACAAAAACCATTTTCTACCCCACTCAGGGGAGAACTAGCAACAAAAGACGAAAATGAAAACCTTGTTGAGCTAGAAAGTCTATTATAACAAGAGAATTAAACTAAGCATTGAAGTAAAGGACAACATAACTATAGCCTAGCCCCATTTATTTCATTTCTTGTCACCACCATCGGGGTACTAATATCTTGAGCTACTATTTCCTGGAATTCCTATTTTAATGAGGAAGGGGGGAAGGAAGACCAAGAATAATGGTGAACATAGAGAGTGGAGCACAACCATCATTAGCTAATAAATCTATAAATCAATTAACCAATATGTAGATATATGAGGGAGTGGAAATAGAGGTTTGAGGAAGGAATTTTTCGATGAGATTTAGGGAGCTTTTGAGTCTCCATGTTTTCTTGATTTTTCGAGAGGAGGATCCATAAAGGAGCTTAGTAATCAGGGAAACAACAATATGAGAGTCATCTTCGAGGGTTAGGCGAGAGAAATTTAGGGTGCAAACAATTTTGAGCCCCATTTCAAGAGATTTATGTTCTACTACATTTTTACTATTATGTTTAATGTTACCAAAACAAAGATTAATAATTTTTCATGTTTATGAATGAAAGACTCCCCAATAGCTTGTGGGACTAGTTTTTCCCTTAGAGGCACCATCAGAGTTTAGTTTGATAAAATTAAGAGGAGAGGAAGACCAGTGCGAGGGGGAGGAGAGAGTCGATATGGAGGGGGAGACGTGAGTTAGGTAAGGGAAGAGGAAAATTGAGAGTAGTGAGAATACGTGCCTAAAAGTCTTAGACTTTCCAATTTGAGGCTGATCAATTGGAGATAAGGATAGTCTCCGATATTACGAAGAAAGGTGTTCCAAAGAGAGAGGTTAGAGTCTTGAGAGTTGTAGAATATATGTTGATGGAAATCTTTCCATAGAATCTAGAGGATAAATCTAGGTTTAAGAATCCAATATCTATTGAGAATGGGATTGCAAAATGGGGAAAGAAACCACTCACTATTCAAGTCTGGGGGAAAGTCACTAGTTGAAAAGGATGTCTAGAGATATTGGAGAATCGATTCCAAATTTCTCGGGCCAAAGGATAGGAGTGGAAAATATGTTCATAATTTTCTTTATCAACTCGACATAAGAAAAAAAGTGAGGGACCAACATAACCATTGAAGAGACACTTATCCTAGGTTAATGTTTTTCTATGGAGGGGAATCTAGAGAAAATATGGTATCTTCGGCTAAATATTTTGACGCCATACTTTAGACCATACCTACTAATTTAGAGAGTGAGTGTGACTGGTTGTAAGGAAGTAAGCTTCTTTGGTGGTGAAAGAACCTTGTGAGATTATCCCCATCCATGTGTGCTCAGATCTTCAAAGAAATGGATTTTCCAATTAGAAAAATTTTCTTGAATTGTTCAAGAACTTGGGATGATAAGAGGATGTCCCAGGAGGAGGGAGATTACCATAAATGATAATTTGTCTTTGGGAAGATGTTTTCCTAGCAATCAAACACAAGAAAATTCCCTTGGGATTGCATAACATAGTGTATATCTTAAAGATGTTCTTGGGAAAAAAATTTGGAAAATTTATGCCAAGAATCATCCCAAAGGAAAGCAATTATTTTAGCCATGACTTCCCAAAAGCGCTATTCTTGTACTAAATATTTTCCTTTACAAGTTGTATTCCATATAAATGATCTTGTTGGAAAGATAGTTGTGCAGACACACCATTCATTAGGAATTTGATTGTTGTATTTATTGGAACACATTTTCTTCCATAAGTCCTTACCTTTTTGTAGTCAACACCACCAAAGTTTGGCTCCCAGGAAGGTGTTTATAGTTTTTGAATCTCAAAGGCCCAATCCTCCTGATTTTTTGTGGAGACATAATTTCTCCCAAGAAACTAGTGCCCATTTTTTAAGGATTAATTAGAATTTAGATTTAATTCTAAATTTCTAAAAGTCCACTTATCAAAGAGGCAAAAATTTAGATGTGGCTTGGCTGAGCGCTAGATCAGCTTAAAGATCACTTTCTTGCCTGATCAACAAGAGGGTTGATTTGATGTCTCTTCTCTATTGGTAGGTGAAATCCATACTTTAAGCCAGTGGAGATAGAGAGAAGGTAACTGGACCTAGTTTAACTAGTCAGAACCACCATTTCAATGGAAAAGGAGCTGATCTAAGTTCTCGACTGGGTGTTCTCCCTTATAATGTTCTAGGTAGAGATTTTTGAGCCTTCAAAATGACTGAGACTGGACTATTCCCTTGAGGGTATCTCAAATTGTATTTCTTATAAGGACATGATGGAGGCAATGGAAGATAATGGGTTGAAGGAATTCATATATATTGAGATCCTGAAACCACCAACAACTAATGTTCAAGATCTAGCAGAATGGAAGAAGTGTGTATCCAAGGTGAGGAGGATCATATTGGAGGGAGTACGAGACCATATTGTCTCTAATCCCCATGAGAAAGAGACTATGTATGCAACGTGGCAAGAATTGACAGATTTGTTCTAGAACAATAGTGACCATAAGAAGCTGCCACTCAAGGACAAGCTTTGGAATATCAAGATGTAGAAGGGAAACAAAATACCATAGTACCTGAGTAGGTTCATGCAATTTCATGATGAAATTGCGAGTGTTGGTGTTACAGTTGTAGAAGATGATTTGGTAAGCCTAACCCTTCTAGGCCTTCCCAAGAGCTGGCACAACTACAAGGATTCGGTAAATTAAAGGGAGAAGCTACCAAATTTTGAATGTCTATGGTATGATTTGGTACAGGAGGAGATAAGGCAGAACACTAGAGATGGAACCTCATCCAAGTGTGATGACAAGGAGAGTTGTGCCTTGGCTAGAAAGGAAAAGAAAGGGAAAGTGAGGAAATCCCAATCCAAAGTAGATTTTGGTCAAGGGGTTAAGAAGAAAGACTTGTCCAAAATCAATTTCTTTCACTATCGTGAACTAGGACACTATGCCACAAAGTGTCCACACAAGAAGGTGGGAAAGAAACCCTCAAGAGGAGCAGTGGGTGAAGCTTTGGATTAACAATTTAAGCTTGATTTAACCCTCATCGCATGCATAGTGAGCACAGTGATGGGTAGTGTGTGTTATCTGGATAGTGGTGCCTCATTCCATATGACGGGAAACATAAAATATTTCTATAAATTGGAGGAGAAATATATCCATATGCATATCGAGATGGGAGATGATGGAAGGTATAACTCAATAAATATTGGTACAGTTACTTTTCAGAGGGATTCTAGCTCCCCTTTCAAACTCAAGGATGTCATGTATGTTTCGGGTCTAAATAAGAATCTCATTTCAGTTGCTATGTTGGAAGACTATGGCTACAATGTGATATTCAGAACAATGGAAGGCTTTCCTGAGACACATAACCACAAGACAAGTGAATCAGATTGAGGTTTGAGTGAAGAACCTCTACAAATTAGATGTGGAAGATTGTGCAGCATTGAGCGCAAAATTAGAGAAGGTGTAGAGCAGATATATCAGAGAATTATGGCATAAAAGATTTAGCTATTTTCATCGCGGAAATTTGAAGATCATGCAACATATTTCTATAGGCCTTTAAAAGGGAGCACTAGAGGAGTGGGGATACATGTAAAGGGTGTACCTTGGGGAAGTACACAAAATCCACCTTCAATTATGGGGGAAACAAGGCACATGCAGTACTTGAAAGCATCCACTCTGATGTATGTGGACCTTTCTCAACAACCTCCACTGCCAAGCACAAGTCTTATGTTATATTTGTATATGATTTCTCATGGAAGTGCTAGATCTTCTTCATGTAGAAGAAAGACCAGACATTCTCCAATTTTGTTGAATTTGAAGCACCTGTTGAGAAATAAACTGGCAAGAAAGTGAAGGCTCTTAGGAGAGATAACCGAGGTGAGTACGAGTCAAATGAGCTTAAAAATTTATGTGAAAAGGCATTCGATGGGAGTTGACAACACCCCACAACCCACAACGAAATGGGGTGGCTGAGAGAAAGAACATAAGTATTGTGGGAGTAGCAAAGTCGATATTTCATGACGAAGGACTACCACTACACTTGTCGATTGAAGCAACACAATGGTCTATTTGCAGAACACAAATCCTCATATGATTCTTGGCATGAGTACACTAGAAGAATATTTTTCAGTGAAGAAACCAAATGTGTCACACTTCACGATCTTTGGATCATAAGTTTACTATTTTGTTTCCAAGGAATCAAGGAAAAATCTAGAGCCAACAACAAATTTGGGTATATTTCTGGGGTACACAAAAACACCTCACAACTATTGTGTGTACTTACCATCCCTCAAGATGAAAATTATTTTCAGGGATGTGAAGTTTGATAAGGAGAAAATGAGGTGTTATATTGAGAGGGAGCTTCAATTTCATTCAGATTAAGATATTTTAGCTCCAAAGGAAGAACCTCAGGAAGTTGTGGAGTAGCCACAAGTAGAGGAGCAGAGAGTGGAGACATCCACTTAAGAAGAGTCATCCAAATAAGGAAGGAAGCAAATCAGGGAAGATGACATATTATTTCATGATGTTAGATAGAATGTGGGAGCAACCACATCATAGCATAGGTAGAGGAGGTCACCAAATTGGTACACTAGCTACATGGCTCTGATGAGTGAGCTTGTAGAGACTGAGCCATCCTCATTAGAGGAATATCTAGAGAAACAAATATGGGTTGATACTATGGTAGAGGAATATGATTCCATTATCAAAAATAATGTTTGGGAAGTGGTCCCAAGACTAGAGGACAAATCAATGGTGGGCTTGAGATGGATCTACAAGGTAAAGCAAGTAGAAGAAAAAATCATAGAGAGACACAAGGCCAAATTTATGGCCATGGGGTTTTCTCAAGTGGAGGGAATTGACTATGAGGAGACCTTTGCTCCAATAGCAAGGTACTCTTCCATCAGATCAATTCTAGCAATTGTAGTGCAAATGGGATGGAAGATCCACAAGATGGATGTACATAAAACATTCCTCAATGGATTTATTGGGGAGGAGGTGTACATTGAACAACTAGAAGGTTTTGAGACCTTTGATAGAGAGTCGCACGTGTGCAAACTCAAGCGAGAATTGAATGGATTGAAGCAAGCACCTTGTGCTTGGTACAATAGGATCGACAGTTGTCTCACCAGGTTGGGCTTCACCAAAAGTTAAGCAGATGAAAACCTTTATCATATTGTTGTTGAAGGTAAATTATTGATTATTGTATTATATGTCGATGATTTATTTTTAACCAGTGGTGAGAAGTTGATCAATTATTGCAAAGAGGATCTTGCAAGAGAATTTGAGATGAAGGACATGGGACTCATGCATTATTTCCTCGGTTTGGAAGTATGGAAAGGAGACGGGGAATTGTTTTGTCTCTCAAGGAACGTATGCAAACGAGATACTGAAGGAGTTACACATGGAGAGTAGAAAACCCATTGACACTCCTCTAGCGGACAATTGGAGGAAGGAGGATGCCACTTCAGGTGAGGAAGTGGAGGCTACCATTTACAGACAGCTTGTGGTTTCACTTATGTATTTGGTGAACACATGACCAAACATGTGTTATGAAATTAAACAACTTAGTCAAGTAATGGTTAAGCCAACCAAACTATATTGGAAGGAAGCAAAGCATGTGTTTAGATACCTCAGAGGCACTACTCAGTTTAGTATTTGGTACAGACGAATAGAGGGAGTTAGGATGTAAGGCTTCATAGATTCATATTGGGTGGGGATTCCATCTGATAGGAAGACCACATTAGGAGGAATTTGTAGTGTTGGTTCAACAACGGTTTCTTGGCACTCAACTCAGTAGAAGAAGAGTACATGGTTGCAAGTCAAGCAACTTGTGAGGCGATCTAGATGAGAAAGATTATTGTTGGGTTATAACTTCAGATGATGGATCCTACTATGTTTTACTATGATAATCAAAGTTCTATCAAACTCTCTGAGAATCTTGTATTTCATGATTTGTCCATGCATATCGATATTTGGTATCACCATCTACGAGATTGTGTGCAAAGGCAAATTATGTTGTTGGCATACATTCCTTCAGAGGAACAAGATGCAGATATTTTGACAAAGGCTTTTTCAAGAGGAAAATTCACATTCCATAGAGGCAGGATCAGGGTATCAGATAATCTGTTTCTTTCTAAGAGGGAGTGTTGAAAATGCAGCAAGAAAATATAGTTTTGACTTTTCCTTGGTCAAACGAGATTAAAATTCGAATTTCAATTTCAACAGAATACTTGAAGGTAGTTAACTGAGGTGACATGGCACTTGTCATTTAGATAACTGAGTTAATTCAAGTTGGAGACACTTGAGTTCAGTTCAATATGATTGATTGCTAATTTATAGCAATCTGTTTCAATTAATTTGAGTTATTTCGAGTTAAACTAGTTCTAACTGCTAGAGAACTAGTGGAAGGTCCAGTAGTAGGGTGTGTACTTTAGTGATCAACTAGTTAACTTATCAATCAACCTAGAATAACTAATGCATGCAGAGAATTCAAGTTACCCAGTTGAGATTGGAGTTCAATGGCAGTGCACTATCAATTATAAACTATTCCAAGTTGTGCAGGTGGTGCATGCAGTCAAGCATTGGCCTAAAGGAATTGCGCAAACCAGATTGAGGAATTTTTCTAATTAATAGCAGCCTAATTCCTCATACAAGTATAAGGAAATAAGAGCTTGTTAGGCTGAGAAATTGGTTGAAGTGTTGGCTAGGGTTAGCTTGTGAGGTAGTGAGATAGACTATACAGGTGCAGAGGTTGCTGAGGCTTGAGAAAACATTGTATTTATTCTCTATTCTTTGATTAATGAAATATAGATCGGACAAAGTTTTGAGTAGTTGATTTCCCCTAGATAAATGTATGCGTATGTGTGTTGAATCATGATGTATGTTTATGATTTTCTTTCGCAATCGTGAATTTATTTCCACATATGAGTAGAGTAGGTTTGAATCTTATGTTTTTGTAAATTACATGAGTAGTTTTTAAGCTACATAGAATTTCTATGGTAGCTTATACAAGAGCAGTCTATCTAGCTATAGGAACAACATACATAACTACAGGAGGAAGAAAAAGAAACAAAATAGTATGCACCAAGTAAGCCACCTTCCTTATTTTTGTTAGCCATTAAGGGTTGATCCTCCTAGTGCAAGGACATCAGGAAGGGTGATTCCTGCACATATAGTGCCTCACCTAATGATTAAGGTGGAGAAGGCCCAAGTAGAAACCCATAGGTGGAAAATAATTGCACAAGATAAATGGGTGCTCAATCTTGCTAGCATGGAAGATGAAGCCAACAAAGTGAGAGAGGAAATGACCCTTTTGAGAATAGAAGAAGCCAACAAAAGATAGCATCTCAAGATAGATAATTAATATCTGAGGAATCAATTAAAGTAGACACAAGAATGGTTAAAACTAAAAGATGCTCAGATTGCAGTAGTGGAGACATTGTCAGGAACTGTTAGGGTCATATAAATTAGAGGATCTCAAGGTGATTGAATATTTTTTATTTGTGAGTTCATATTGTACATAATTTCAATATTCAAATGATTTCCAAAAATATATGAAAAAGATAGAAAATGAAAAGAGGGTATGTTAAAAAATAAATAAGAAAAAAGGAAATAAGAACCCCACAAAAGAAAAATATAAAATAATACAGAAAGTGCTGCAAGTCCAAATGCCACCACTGATAAGTTAGTTATTTTAGTTTATTATCAAATAAGATTGTGTGAAAATTGTTTTTGAATGCCACAATGACTAAAGTTATGTTCAAATCTTATAGTTTAATCATGATTGAACACATTTAAATTTTTGTTGAATAGGTTAGTGAATAAATATTTACCAAACAGTTTAATCTTGGTAAATCAGTAGCTAGGTAGAAATAAAATTGATTCAACAATTTAATCTGAATCAATGATGAAATAAGTGATAGAATAGGATAGATTTTCATAAGAAAAAAGTGATTTGGGTCTGCTAGTTTAAATGCACCCTGCAAAGAAAGAAGAAGAAAAAATGTTAGCTTAGAAAAAGAATTGAAATGAGAAGGTAGGTAGAAATAGGATGGTGATTTCATGAAACACATGAAATTTTTATCCTAAGTCAAATGTTAAAGGTATTTTCATGCACAGGGGGGAATAAAAGAGATAAAGGTTTATTATAAGGTTATCTATATCAAATTTATAAGTTTCATTACTCGACCATAATTCCCTTGCTTATAAAGTTCATTCATTTGCCTACTGCGCCACACATCTAATCATATTCCATTTCATTCATCCCCTACCCTGCCATATCTCCATTACATCATGATAAACCCCCGTCACCTTTCCCATCATCTGAAATCCCCTTTTCATATCTAATGGCGAATATTATGTTTCGCGCCCGCCCTCACCATTTGAACTTTACAGTCAGGTGGGGGGGTCCAAAACAGGCGGTATTGAAACCCGCCCTCCCTGCAACGTGGTGACATTCTGTGCTTTCACACTCCCCCTTGTAGAAACCATTAACCACCTCAAGCCCCCCTCTGAAAATGGTTTCTCCACCACACGAAGCCACTTTCCTATTTGTTACACTCCTGCCAATCCCCTCCCTCCAACTCATCTATCATTTGCTCCCGCCAATCACGTCCACTCCCTCCAAAATCAATATGTTAAGTAATTTAATTACTTAACCATTAATGTAACAGACTTGCGCCATCATCAACGGGAAGCTTGAAAGCTATAAAGTTCCTCTTTTCACCTATTCACTAGTTCTACACTCTGCTAATATCATCTTTCTATGATAGATTTTCCATTTCGAATTGCAACAGTTTCACCCACCCAAGCATCACACCAATTAACTGCCATGCCAATTACTGCCTATGCTTTCCTGTCTGCTCAAATCCATTTTCTCTGCACCCTGTAAACCTGCATAATCAGGATTTCACTAGAATTCTCATCCTAATCTGATCATGCCTCCTAAAGATAAGGAATAGGAAGAACCCATAAGTCCTATGATCCACCCTCCCATCAATTTTCATCATATTCCTTTGGCAAACAGAGACTACAAAATTCATGAAACCCTGTGTGAGTTTGATCTATTTGAAATGTACTGCTGGCTGGAAGAGAAATTTATTGATAAGTTTGATGATATTGGACTGTGGGAATCCAATTTTCCCCATTATATCTTTCCCCACACCCACAATAGCCCTGAATTTGTCAGGAAATGTCATGCTCTTTATCTACCCAATCAAAGAGCGGTTATTTCCCTTATAGGAGAAATTTTATTTACCATAACTGCCCAATCAATAGATCAAATGATGCAAGATCTTGTTGTAGAGAATTCCACTCCTTTCTCTCATAAAGCACTCATTGAATTGTACCAGAAACTAGACTTTGCAAAAAGAGCCAAAACCCTTGAGATTTTCTTGACTAAAGATGCCCCATTATCCAAGAAAAATCCTCCCTATCCATCCTCCATTTTCCCTGAGAGAGCCAAGAAAATTATCACTGTCACTTCCTACCTCCTTGGTTATTTCTCAGATCAGTGGGTAGATGAGGCTATTGTAGGTTTTCTTTCTATTTTCTCCACAGATTCCAAGCCTTCCATCTTGTTCAATTTCAACCAATTCCTTGCAGATTCCATCCATGAACAGTTTGTCAAATTCCAAACTGAGGAAGTATTTAAATATGTTGTTGTATTAGTATATATGCTTTTATATTTTTAGTGAGACAACCTCAATCTTGCATTACAAAAGTTGGATGAAGAGGGAAATCAACAATCAGTCATCTTCTGGACTACACTAGTAATGAAGGAGCAAAAAGATTATTCATACAAATAATTCATAGAAATGTTTGTACATCCAACACTCAGTCTCCTAAGCAGCAAGTCAGAGCGAAGAATCAACATAGAAATCAAGAAAATTTTGCAGTTATCAGACCAAGTCCAGACAGGAGATTGGTATCTTTACCAAAGTTACACAAAGTTAAGGGTATATGGGTGTGAACGCACTCCTTACAAACTACCAAACTTCCTCCCAATGAGGATTTTTGCTATGGAATACATCATGCAAATGCTCAATGTGGATGAGATTCATTTTGTGTTTGCCAAGAACAAGTCTCAATTCAAGATCAAAACACAAATAAAACCTTTTATCTGCAACAACAGGGCAACATTGGAAGAAGTAGATAAATTGTTGAAAGAAATTCAATTCAGCCTCAGCTTTACATGGTCATATGATCCATTAGGTGTCATCTCCAAGTTAATGGTAGAGAAAAAATCTACAGCTTATTTTCATACATCTAGACTAGAGATTAAGAGATACAAGAACTAGCTAGACTGGACTAAAAACACTCCACAAGGGGCAATAGAAAAATTGGTGTCAACTTCAACATTAGAGACTCTTGTCACACAGGAGAAAATATGAAAAAGGAACACAGAAGAAGAGTCACCTCCAATGAGTGATATTCCCAGCAAAGACTTCAAAATCATGTACAGGAAAAGGACTAAGCTCAATTCCAAATTAAGCCTAAGCAAGGATTTAGATCAAGAGGATATTATCACCACCAAAGAGACACCTATTTTCTCACTAGTAGGTGATCAGACTACACTCTCTCCTACCACCTCGACAACTTCACAGGATCAACAACAAGTTATGCAAACCAACACATCTACCACGGGGGATACATAAAAGAGCATATTTGATATATTCAAGGAGATTAAAGTGAGAAATGAAGCTTTTAATATCAATACATATAATCAGTTCTGGAAGCAGACTTCCAATTCTCAAAGAAGACTACTATCAACCTTTGACTTAGAGAATGGCAAAATGTAGATGGCCTTCCTTCGAGCACAGATCCCACAGCCCAAGGTAGCAACAGATTACGAAAAGACTTCATTTAAATTTGATGTAAAAGACATACATCCCATTGATCAAATGGATATGCACAAACAAACTGGGAAAATGATTTCATCCACACTCACTAACACTGCTATGAGTTTGTCTAAATTGTAGGTTACTTTAGCTAATGTTTAGTCACAATTGAAGATGGAGAAAGTCTCTTCACTTGCCAAAGACACAAGGATCAAAACTTTGGAGGAATTGGTAATCAATATAGGATATGATCCTACAAACATCAATGCAACAGAGGGGATCATAAGAAAGAATAATACTGACATAGCAACATTGAGAAAACAGTTGAAATTACCAACCATAGAAGATCCTCTGGCCAAAGACATTGAAGAAACAAAGTCACAGAAGGCAAACATGATGAAGCTCGTCATGGATCAAAATGTATAGTTGAAACAAATGGAAATAGAGATGGAGAAAATAATCAAAGAAAAGGAGACAGGTGCCAGAATGTCTATTGTCCCTTTGGAAGATGTACCTCTTACAACATTCCTACATCTACCTCTTCTACGAAAAACACAGGGAATACTGCAGATTAGCTGGCAAGTGTAGTGGAAAATATGTCTCTCCAAATAGAATAATTAAAATATTCAGGCTCAAGTTAATATTCTGCAAGACCAGAAAGCAAAGACTGAGACTTTCCATGCAGCAGAGCTACAAAGATTTGAAAACTAGATAGAAGCATGGTAGAAATCCGCAACCAAATCCTCCATTGGCTGAACACTAGCTCAAGTTAATGAAATTATATGGAACAATATAATTGAAGCCATGGATGAAATCTGGACATGTATTTAGATTATATTTGAACAGAAAGAGTTGATTGAGAAATTCAATTAGGCCATTTCCACTATTAACAATGAGTTGGGAGATATGTCTGCCATAACCAACAACATCATCAAGTTTCTCAATTCCAAAAATAGATATGAGCTGGATGATTTGGGAGTAGATGACAAAATAGAGACAATTTTAGAAGTAAAGAAAGTTCTTACAAAGAAAAATTTGATTGTGCAGCTTACAGAAAAATGTCACAGTTTGGAAGTAGCAATCAACAAAATTTTCACCAAAATAGAGGCATTAACAAAGAGGGGCTTGCCTTCTTTATTTGTAATTAATGACAAACTAATGACCAGGGAAGATTATAAGAAGAAGCTTAAATACATTGCAAAGGATACTGCTAAATCTTCCCACATTAAAGGTGCTATGACAGGGAGAGCTTTTTTTGAAGCTATCAACAACATTATGTTCATTCAGCATGAGATAAAGCATATTTTCGTGGTAAAGCCTATATTTTCTAAATATACCAAGGTAGATAAGATCTACTGCAAGGAAACAAAAATCACCATCCCAGATGAAGAACAATGGGATAAACTATGTGAATTTCAAGATTAAAGAAAAGATCAGCTACATCTAGTGCAACACCCAAATTGTGGCAACTCAACAACTGTTCTCCGCTCAAATAGTGCCAGACATCTAGATCACTTCACCAAATTCACCTTTTTTGGTCACATTAGTCATTCTATTATTTTGTAGTTAATAATAGATTTCCATGTCGATGCGGCATTCATTGTAATATTTTTGGAAATTTTGTTTAAATACTTCATTCATTCGAAGTATTGAGGGTTGGTTCCTGATCAGTGTAATTTTTCTATTGAGCATTGTAACTTTTTTCCACGCTGTTGGAGCGTCAATAATACAAAGACTTTCACAGGATTCTTGTGCTGCAATTTACTGGTGATGTTTTTCCTATTGTAACAGTTGTTCCCATTGTTTTTCTCTACGTTATAATCATTTGAAAATCTAATTGTAAAACAGGAAGTGTGAAAAATAAGATTTGTTAATTGAACACCTTATTTGGACTGTTTTTACAATCTATATGTTTTTCTTCTGAAGTCTGATTGAAAAATTATTAAATGCTTTTCAATCATTATTGAAAATACCTCTTCTCAATTTCATTATTCACTTTAAAGATCCAATAAAAGAAACTATCTTTCCCTGTGATTACTCTTTTAAACATATTGATGCAATATCTAACATTATTTGACTCCATAGCCTAATGGAAAGACAACAATTTGATCAAATCAACCAACCAAACCAATCAACCAAATTCAAAACAACCATCAAGCATAATTATAACTAGCCAAAGATCAACTTAAAAACCAAGCTAAATTATAAAGAGATATCCCTCTCTGAAGCTGGCAGGGCTAGATCCCAACTTCAAAATTGGTTTGATGTTGTCCAATGTATTTACTCCCTCAACCTCAAAAGTATAGAACGATAACAAGAACCATGGCAAACCTTTCTTTAGAAGTTTTAAGCTATACACAGCCTTCCAAGGCATACTTACTGCTACTAAAAGAGAAATGGTGTAGATTTTAGATTAATTAGATAGCTTAAATAGGCTCCATATAGTTGCAAGAGACCAAACACCTCATATACTTCTGCCTAGAGTGTCGCAACAAGGACAAAGACAAATTAGTTGAATTCTTTATGCATAACATTATCCTTTCTAATATACCCACATAGGACCCTAATCCTTACTTGGGAGATGCACAATTGTTGGCATTATCATGTTGGTTAATAGATGAGGAGATTAAAGCAAAGGAAGTTAAAACGACCTTGGAAGGGGAGTTGAGGGAGCCATTATGGATCAAACCATAACACCCATCTCCTTCAGTGCTTGCATCATCCCATGCCATTCTTACACAGGAACCTGAGATATAAACTATTTGGAAGCATAGGCAAGTAGAAGCTATCTTGCATTCCAAGCACACCTTAAGACTATTGGGAGAAGAAATCTCACAAGCCTACTAGAGAAGATGACAATGTTGGTATCACAACATGAAGATGAGGGAGTATCACTCTCCTAATAGATTATAAATAGCGCTAGCAAGAAATCCTCTATATAAGAGGATCATCTAGAAGATTTGGATTCAATGGATATGAATCAAGTTTAATCCACCCCTACTACTAGGGTTAAAGGATCATCAAAACCATGAAGAACAATCCTGAGTGTGGAAGGACATAGAGGAAAATGCAAGATTCTATCCAGCAAGGGTAGCCATAATCAACTCAGCTGGGGACATTGATCAAAAAATTAGAGAGCTAAATGAATAATATCAAAGAAGAGAAGAATATTGAGTTTCTCAAGGATGAGCAATAGTTATAGTAGGGGGGTATGATGGGCCTCCAAAATAGGTAAACTATAAAGCCCATAAGTCCATTCCTAGGCACATGGAATGATGCTTGACCCCACATTTTGCACTTAATGGTATATTTTCCTAGATTAATGAGTTACTAGAGGATTCGATGTGGCTTTCAGACTTGATGTGCCTTAATATGTTTATTGTGTAGGATTAATAGAGATATTGACTAGATTCTAAGGAATCCATCACCAGAGATATTCTAGTGACTTTTCCCCTGTAGTGGGAAGACTCAAACTGAGTTGCTCAAGGCATTTAATGCCTCCTCATATTGTTGCGAGTTGGATCTAGGAAAATATCCTCTCTTTTTAGTATTTTTGGAGGAAAATGCAACATTCCTTTCCAGGAGGATCCTCCCTCACTTGATGTATAAGTAAGAGACTCGAATTGGACCTAGAGCTAGTAGAATAATAGTAGAGACATAACATTAGGCTTTTGAAAATTTCTAAACAAGTTTTGCATCATTGTAATTTCTGATGTAAGATGGGCTTCAGTTGTAATAGCCATGGTGAAAATTCCATGTAGTAAAGTTAAAAAAAATAACCATGGATGAATGGGACACTTATTCCAAGCTAAATGTTGGGAAAGACATCATAGGGGGTGTTCATTTGGTTTTTTATGGCTAAGGAAATTGGCAAAGGCAATGGATGAGGCATTAAATGGAATTTTGGCACATTTATCTATGAAAATAATGGAAATTAGGAGAAAATGGAGGTGAAAGGTCACAAGTTGCATGTGAGAGGGAAAATGAAGGAAAATAATGGAAAATGAACAAAATAGAGGCTTCATCCATAAAGGGTTTCTGAGGATCAATGGGTCACCTTTTATCAATTCAGTGTTGGAGCTCTCTCTCATTATTCTCTCTCTCTCTCTCATACTCTTGGATACTTAGATTTTTCTTGGAGAACTCTTGGAGGGTGTGGCATACTTCGATTTTTGGAGCAAGAAGGCAAAGGAAGAGTAGGAAAGAGCAATAAGGCATCAACGTCAGCAGCTACATCATATTTTCTTGTAGGTACCAAGTTGCATGTATGATTTCTTCACTAGTTTTGGCATGCATGTCATATGCATGTGGTTTCTTAGTTGTGATCTATCATTGGAATGGAGGATTGCTTGGATCAAAAGTGGATTGCCTAGCCTTTCCATTTCCTAGATAGACATGGTGATTATGGGTTTACTTTCATTGTTTTTTTTTTGTTGGTTCTTTTGTTTCCTTATCTTGGGTTGAGTTACTAGTCCTGGAGCCTTGGTTGGAAAAACGCTCTGGAGCCTTGTACCAACTTGGGTTGAGTTACTAGTCCTGGAGCCTTGGTTGGACAAACGCTCTAGAGCCCTTGGTTGGTTGAGTTACTAGTCCTAGAGCCTTGATTGGACAAACACTCTGGAGCCGGATAAAAGTTGTGGGTTGAGTTACTAGTCCTGGAGCCTTAGTTGGACAAAAAATCTGGAGCCCTGGAACAATTGGATAAAGACCGATCTGATGATGGTTTTTTGATGTATGACCATGAGGTGGAATCATTGTTTGATGGGTTGAGTTGGATGGCCTCTGGAAGCCCTGGATGAGTTTTGATTTATGTGTTTTATGAGATCCCACATTCATGCTTGGAATATGGAATGAGAGTGAATGGCGGAAGAGAGATTTGGCTCAACCATTCTATGGTCAGGTGGAACATGGTAGTCCCATCTCTGGTTGGTTCATTGCATTCATTAATGAGAAATCCTTTCCCTTGTTTTCCATGTGTAAATGTACTAATGTATTTATGGATTTGATGGTTGTCATGTTGATTGTATTTCTGTTCCTATTATGTTGGTTATATGCACATTTTATGATAGTAGTTATGTATGGATTTCAGCATGTTTTTACTTGTATGTGAATGGATAATGTGTCTATGACCTAATAGATGATAATGCAATAAATGGCATGAGGGAAAAATGGTTCATTGTGATTATTAGATAAGTATGACACCCCTACACTTAATTATGTTGTTATTACTAACATTCGCATTTTCAATGACGACCAACAGATACTGGATTTTATGGTGAATGTTGATGTGTTCAAATATGCAGCCATTGATGAAGATGTGCACGATAAAGTGTTGCAGGATGCATCTCAGGAAAGCAAAGAAAACCCCATGCCCAAGGGCATGGTGTGACTGGAAAATATGTATGACTTGTAAAATCATTTTAAGGGGCTAGTGAATGCAAAGACTCACAACTCAACTCTATCGAATGAATAGATAAATCTTGGTACATAACAAAATCTGAAGTTCATCAATCTCGATACTTGCTGCTCACCTCAAGAGTAGCAACCTTTCAACCACCTTTCTAAGGAGTACTGAGATATTTTCATGTGGATATACGATGATCTCAAAACTTACGACACTCTAATAATCCAACACATAATTCCAATCAAGGAAGGGCCCAAGCCTTTTCAACAGAATCTATGTAAAGTTCATCTGACACTTAAGCCCCTGATTCAGAAAGAGTTGAGGAAGTTATTGGATGCTTGGATCATATTTAAAGTGAGACATTCAACATGGTTCTCAAATTTGGTCCTAGTGAGAAATAAGTCCAGGGAAATATGCTTGTGCGTAGATTTACACAATCTTCATCACATCTCAAACAAAAATAATTATCTAGTCTCGTCGATGGAACAGATTTGCAGACAATATCAGGGTATGAAATGTTTCCTTTGCTGGATGGATTTTCAGGCTATAACCAAGTTTTGGTGTCAGAACTTGATAGACATAAAATAAATTTTTGAACCAAGTGGGGTACATTTGCTTTCAGTAGGATGTCATTTCAAATTACCAATGCAGGTGTAACTTTCCAAAGCGCGATGGACATTCAATTTCGCAGTTTTATTGGTTAGAGCATAGTGGTCTATCTTGATGATGTAATGGTGTTTTCGAAGAAAATATCAGACCACTTATGCCATTTGAAGAAAATTTTCAAGCGATGTCACAAATACATGATATATCTTAATCCCAAGAAGAGCATTTTCGCAGTGTTTGAGGAAAATCTCTTGGGCCATATCATCGTAAAAGGTGGTATTAAGGTGGAGCCTGAAAGGATCAGACTTATTACACAGATTCCCTTCCCAATGAACAAGAAATCCATGCAATCCTTCTTGGGAAAAGTTAATTTCCTCCACAAGTTCATCTCTAACTACACTTAGATAGTGAAACCAATGTAGGAGAAGATAAATAATTATGCAATATATAAGTGGGATAAAGAGAAAAGGATGCATTATCCCATATAAAACAAGTGATCACAGAAGCAAGAACATTGTATAGTCTAAACTTCAGCAAAGATTTCCTAATTTATACCTTCACTTATGATACTTCTCTTGTTTTTGTTCTTACACAGAAATATTATTAGAATAATGAGCAACCCATATCATTCACGAGTGTTAGCTTGCAAGAACCTAAACTTAATTATCCCACCATCAATAAACAAGCTTATGCAGTCTACAAGGAGGTAATATACTTTCGGCCTTATCTTCTAAAGAATTATTGTATTAGATTTGTGCCACACCCAACTATCATATCGTTGTTTGTTCAACATGAGTTGGGTGAAAGAAGAGAGAATTGGATGACTGGCTTATAGGAGTAAGAGATTGAGTTCAAAATAGTTCACACTATCAAGGGCCACGATCTATTCTAGCTAGAAGCAGAAGTAGTAATGGCACTAGAAGATGACTCTTTTGGATGGGAGAAGCAGATTGAAATGTATAATATCGAACAAGCTACCCCCACTGACACACCAAACTCTTGGTATGTAGACGTGTGAAAGTATCTTGAGCATGGTGCTCTTCCCTTTCATTGATAAGCAAGGCAAAAGATGGAAATCAGACTGAAAGCTTTATCTTATCATTTGGTACATAGAGTGCTTTTCAGGAAGCACCACAATGCAGTCCTACTCAGATGCTTGGAAGCACTAGATTTGGAAAGGGCACTACGTGACCTCCATGATGGAGAAGCCAAAGAAATTTCGCGGTGACACTACGACACATAAAGTTATGCGGGTTGGTTTCTATTGGCCCACACTTTTTAAATATGCTCATACTTATGCCCATAATTGTCTTGTTATTCAAAAATGTGTTGGAAAAGAAAAGAAGTTAGCTATCCCATTATAACCCATCATTTTAAAAGAACCATTTCAACAATGGGGCTTAGATGTTATCAGTGATATCTTTTTGCACTCATCGAAGCAACACCGCTATATTCTCACTGCTACAGATTAGGAAAAAATCGGTTCCCCTCAAGAAAGTGAATGATCAGGAAGTCATCAACTTCCTCAATCATAATATTATTACCAGGTTTGTCGTTCCGACTTCACTTTTTTTTAACAATGCAATGTATTTTTCATCACTAAAGATTTATGATTTTGCATCGAAAAAATGGCATTGTATTGAAACATTAAGCTAACTACTACCTATAGGGAAATTATTTTGTTGAGTCAACCAATAAGAACCATATCCATATCATTAAAAATACAGTCTTCTCTGAACAAGGAATTGGCATACTGCTTTGGTGAATGCCCTATGGGCTTATCGTGTCATGCCTAAACCTTCTTTGAATACTTCTCCTTACTCCCTGGTGTATGGAAGAGAAGCTATCCTACATCTAAACATTTACCTTCCTGCCCTTCAACTTTCACAATAATCCCAGGGTAAGCCTTGTCTCTTGATTCAGAGCAATATAGACACTCTCCTTCATATATAGGAAGAAAGAAAGAAAGCAAAATAATTTTTTTCTCTTCACCAGAGTTGTGTCAAGAGATGGTTTGATAGGAAGTCTACAGGGAAAAAATAATTCAGTGTGGGTGACCTGGTATTGAAGTGGGATAAATCCAACGAATAGAAGGGGAAACATGCTAAGTTCTAGTCCATATGTATTAGACTGTTTCTTTTTCATGAGAAGCTTGGCCATCACACTTATTGTCTCCAATCTTTAGATGGGAAGACTGGCTCTCTTCTTGCAAATGGCCAATATTTGAAACAATATTTTTAATGAGAGTTTAGGGTTGTGCCCTATCTTATGTACATAGTTTGTTGTTTTGTTTGTTTGTCATGTTCCAACATTTCATTCAGTTTTCTTTCATTCATTTGAATAAGCATCATGTGTAAGTGTGTTTTCTGGTTCCAATGTATGTGGCGGAATTGAAAAGAGTTTTGTGACACTGCAACATTTGGCTAACCTTTAATCCTTCTTCTTCATCTTGGTTATACCTTTTGGTCGATGATGTTCTGATGGAAAATACAACCTTTTCATAAGGAAATATTTGTTTCGAACGATGATATCCATTTCTATTATGGAGATGTGGTTCCTACATTTGGTTCTTTATGTTTTGGTGTTTTCCATGTTGATATGATCAACTAAAGAAGGACAAGGGGAAAATATAAACAAGAAAATCAACATCAGAGGTTTTATATATGCTTCTCTGAAGGAACAACCTCTTCTACTCTCAATAATTTTGGACCCCTCTTCTACCCACAATGAATAAGTGTTGATGCATAGTCCTATATAAAATAAATAAATAAAGGGTGAAAGAAGAGAAAGGCTTCATGCGTAGGGAAGTGAAGCAAGAAATTCTACTGAGGTACTGTCCAGGCTCGTTGGCAGCGGTGAAATGTTTGTGTTCCTTAAGTCACTCTATCGGGGTACTGTCTAGGCTTGTTGGCTGTAGTAATTTCTCTATAGATCAGCTAGCTCTAATACCATGTAGAAATTTTGACTGTAGATTAACCTGATTATGAAATATAACTAAAGCAAAATACTTAATCTACTTCTACAATCAAGCTTGGGGAAGCTTAATATATTTGAGCAAGATCAAGTGGAACAAATATAACAGAGAAGAAGAATCAATACACATGAAACAAAGAAGAATACTCTGGGGAAATCCTCAGCTAAAAACCATGCTATCTGTATTATCATACAAGGTGGAAATGCATCAGAATTATATAAAGCCTTAGCTCTCACAGCTAGCTAGCTCTCAGTACAATCCTCCTGGATGCTCACAGGCAATCAAGGTCTCTCACAAACCTTCTCCTTTGCCCTCCAAGCCTCCTATTTCATTGCGTTGTTTCTCCTGGGTGATCCTCCTGTTACCAAGTGTAACACTGATCACTCACACTGATATTACGTCCTGTAAAACTGTACAATCCTCAAGGAACCTTATTCCTTTTGCATGGATGAGTTTCCTTTATAGGAAAATTCCTCCAACTGATAGTACAATGTCCCTGTCTTTAATCTCAACTGGGTCTTTCTCATAATAGACATGCATGAGTTATTTATGAGAGAATCTTCAACTATCTGGAGTACACTAGTTTGATGCATGCATGCATTAATTGACTGAACTCACAATTAGTTCCTCAAACTGTTTGGAACTAATTTAACTAGACTTAACTCAGTTAACTGAGATAACTAATTACAACTCAAATACAACTCATAATCTCCTTAATTTAAGGGATAATTGTTGCATGACTTCACAAAGACTTCTAGCTTGAATTTCTCCAACTAATTAATCCAAGATGAATTAATTAATTATTTTTCAAGCATCTAGTGAGACTAAACTCGAATTTTAATTCTCAATTTTAATTCAAGGACAAATCAAAATTGGAATATTCTGAATGTTATTTTTAGCATTTCTTGTTGCTATTCTCAACATTTCCTGTCAACAAGAAAGGAATTCAACTCGATCCCGATCCTAAACCTTTGGAATGTTCTACATGCAACACTTCTCTCTAATGTTGTTGCTCCAACAACTCCAGAAACAAAAAATATCCAACCTGAATCAGTATGATGCATCTGTCATCAAATTTTGTGACTGCTATTGCCTCTGTCAACTGAAAACTCTGTGCTTCTGCTGACTCAGCCTTTCTGCACTGTTGTCAATCCTTCTCTGTGCTCTTTAGTATCTGACTGCTCTAACCTTTTTCACTTTGATCTCTAACTGCATCAATCCCACTGATTCCTCCCGCTACTATGTACTTTGGGCTCTTGTAGCAAGGTATGATCCATGAGATAAAACCTCTCAATGGACCCTACCCAATTTCAGCCTTCTTGAGACTATCACTTCACATCGCCCCACCTCACACCTAGAGGTATATTTTCATGTGATTTCTCAGCCCACTAGGCTTGAAATTCCCCCCTATTGGAGGTCTCTACATGAGTGGATGCCTCCACTCGGTCTCCTCTCAGCATCTCCAATTGTGGCTCCTCCACAATTGTCTGAGACTTCTTTTGGGACTGCAGGTTGAGTGGTAATTTACTCTCCCTCTCAAACATCAAGTATCTAACCTTTGCCTTGCTCCTTAAGGCTTTGCATGCATCTTGTACCTCAAGTGCATATAGGTTCTTGGCTAGCACACCAATCTGTTTCATCTTTCCCGCCATCATGACATTTTCTGGAAAAAGAGCTGATTTTAAATCAGCGATATCTCCCTCATCCGAACTCCGATTTAGTCGATTTTTTTTTTTTGAACTTGGATATTTTTTTGCAAGGAATCCAGATCTGCTATTTATTTCTGAAAATTTTGCACAAAAAATTTCAGATCTGCTTTGCAAACTCGCAGCCCAATTTTTTTCTTTTTTTTGTACTTCAAATTCTCTTGTTCATATACTATTCACTGCTCCAATAAAATTTTCTCCGATACCATGTATAAATTTCTCTATAGATCAGCTAGCTTTGATACCATGTAGAAATTTCTCTATAGATCAGATAACTCTGATACCATGTAGAAATTCCAACTGTAGATTAACTTGATTATGCAATATAACTAAAGCAAATTACTTAATCTACTTCTACAATCAAACTTGCGGAAGCTTAATAGATTTGAGCAAGATCAAGTGGAACACATATAACAGAAAAGAAGAATAAATACACATGAAACACAGAATAATACTCTGGGAAAAGCCTTAGCTAAAAACCTCGCTATCTGTATTATCATACAAGGTGGAAATACATCAAAATTATACAAAGCCTTAGCTCTCATAGCTAGCCAGCTCTCAGTACAATCCTCCTAGATGCTCGTGTTATCACCTAGTAATTTCCCAAGGTTAAGGAAAGATATACCAGGGTAACCAAAAACCACTTTTGGCAATCAGGACCTGGCCTTCTTGATGCTCAGAGAGGGCTCTCTCTATATGATTTAACATTGTTTGAGGGGATTTTAGGCTAGTTATGAAAGTTCAAGGGGGTTTTGATTTGTATCGAAATATTAGGTGGTGGGGTTCTTTAAACAGATGGATAGAATGATGTCTCTAGACCATTGGGAATATGGAGTCAAAAGAAAGGCAGCAAGATTGGATCAACTCATTAAAGGGAATGTTCAAAGGGCAAGATAGTAGAGTATAGTGCAGGTCTTTAGGCCAGAGGGATGGAAAATGTTTTAACCAGGGTAAGAGAGAAATTAAGAATTCTCAGACCGGGATTGAAATGAAGATCGGGGGGTAATAAAAAATTAAGAATCCTTTGCTATAGATTAAAAGAAACAACCTAAACTAAGGATCAATTAAGAATTCGTTAACTTATATTATCTGTAGAAAACATATATTTGCCTTACTGTTATAATAGAGTGTACTTAAACAAATTCTGATATAATAATTCCAGTTATGGAATCCAGATTTAGGTCAATAGTATGAAAACTTTAAGAGATAACAACAACGTGAGAAAATACTTGTATACAATTCTCTTTGCACATGAATCCTTTGAAATATCTTGTCTTTATTCACCAATCTAGCTTGCTGGCTCAGTTAATGTTCCAATAGCTTTTACAGTCCTTCGATCAAGAAGTCTAAAGAAATGTCTAAGAATCCACCCCAAAATACTTCAAATGAAGAAGTACTTATACAAATTCTAAACTAAAATATCTTGAAAAAATATCAAGGTTGGTTTTACAAATATCTCAAACTGTTTTACATTAATAGAACTTAAATAAAGAACACTCAAAACTAATGAATCTATTTGAAACTATATTTATGGATTTATGGTGACAAAGAAGAGAAATTCGAATTTGATAGCAACTCTTAATTGATGATGAGGCTTCCAAGTCACCAACTACCTCCTTCCTTTGTGCATTCTGCCCCAGAAATTCTGCAAAATTAGGGTCCAGTGATACCTTTGTATATCTCAATCCGAGATAGATATGTAAAAAGTGAAAGAGGTTATTGTATATAAGTATGTTATTGAGATAAATTTCTCTCAGTTTCCCAAAATTCATCTCCAGATGTTCACAATATTATATGCAAAAAGATGTCAAAAACAGGACTTTGCACAGTCCGAAAAATAGGCTTTGAAGATATGAATTTATCTCCTTTTTGTAATACTTGTGTAAATAGTGAGATAGGATTTTGTATATTGGCCTTTTAGGAACACAAACCTCTTCCAGTTTCTCAAAATGCATCTTGGATTGGCCACAATAGTTTCTACCAAATTATGACTTAAACAAGAAATTTCTGGAAGATGTACCATTTCGGCTCTGTTTTTTCATCTATCTTCAATTTTATTTTTCAATATGATACACTTTTATTGATATTATTTCATCTGATACACTTTTACTTTGATGACTGGTCAATATCCTTTACTGTGTTTTACTTTTACTGTACATTTTAACTTTTTACTGTGTATTTCAACAGTAAATCATTTTGTTTTTTTATATGTGTCAGCATATGGTAATGGATATTGATCAACTTTCTGTATGTTTTGTTCATCTGCATCTCTAGTCTGGTTACTCTGTTTTCAACTGCCACTACTATGTATAACTGTCCTCTTCTTGGCTCTGTGTGTATTAGTCTTCATCTCTATTCCTTGTGCAATTGGTCTTCCTCTTCTGAATTTGGTCTTTTAACAGGTCTCTGGTCCGAGTCTTAGAGTAAATAGGTTCTTTTGAATAGTATCAGAACTATTTATCCAAGATTTGATCTTAGTCGGATAACCTGAAAAAATCAATAATATTTAAGAAAAGACGGTCTGCATGAAGGGCGCTTGATGGCTCTATTTGCAATGGGATGCTTGAGAAAGGTCTCGGGGTAGTGCTTTAGGCATGAACGGAGGTAAAAATAACATCGAAGAAGAGTAGGGTGGCACAGGAGGGTTTCAAGGGTTTACATTGTAATACTGGCGAAAAGCGAGAAAACACGGGCTTTCGGTGTTTAAAACTTTAAGAGGTGGTCTTTTGAAAATGGCGCGAAGTTTCATATTAATGGAGGATGGGTGGTTTATCGGAATGGTGGGGAGGTGGTTTTGGAGGGCCATCGCACCACTTTTGTGGTGTGAGCGGTTTTTGGGAGGGGTTGCCCGATGCCATAAATCATCTGACACGTAGCATCGGGCGCTGGGAGGAAAACCACTTTATCGAGCGGTTATTGTTCAGCCATCAGGCATGGCTGATATGGTTGTGTGTTGTTGGATGTGGGGGAGGGATGATCAATGGTAGTCGGGAGGTGAAGCTAAGCGGGGGAAAATGACGGAGGTTCATGGAGGGCCCAGGGATTTAATTATGGTTGTTCAGGATTAGTTTAGGGACTAATCCAGGGTTAAGTGATTGGGCCAGGCTTTAATGAGGGATTAGGGAGTCGGGTGAGGCCGATGCGGGATTAACTTAAATTTTACCGGGGTTAGGTAAATTAAGTGAAATTATATCAGGATAAGGTGTATTTTATATTATTTTTTATTTAAAACTAAGGGGTTGGGATATTCTATATAGGGTTTTAATTATTTACGGGAAAAGGGTTATAATGTATTTATATAATAGAGTTAGTTAATTAAATATGAAATGAGCGGAGATGGGTTTTTCTTAATTAAAACGGGGTAAAGTGTATGCGATTGCGCGTTTTGATTTATACCTAGGACAAAGGCCTTGGATGGGTTTTTTGGTGAAATAGGATTTACATGGGGGGTGAGTCAATTCTCCTAGGTAAATGGTGTTTAAACCTTAGGAAAAAGGGATTTCCTTAGGTTAATGAGGGAAAATGGAATTTTATGAAGGGGGAATGTGTTTTTATGAAGGGGGTTCTAGTACTTGTTCCCCTAAGTCATTAAGCGAAGGGTCCGGTCCCTCCAAAAGTTAGATAAATTCTCTGAGCCCTTTTGACTGATAAGATTTAAGTACTAGAACTTATTTATGGGAAATTAGTGAAGTGAAGGGGTGAAATGAATGACGGGATGTTAAATAAACCATATTGTGAACCATTGTCTTTGCTTTGTTTATTGCTTATGCATATTGGAAAGATTCATTTAAAACAATGACATAAGTGCTTTTATGTAATCACATGATATTTCTGCAACCTTTCTACTTCATACCCACTTACTCATCCTACCATTTTTTCTTCACTTTATTAGGGTGCATTTAGGCTAGCAAACCCTTATCAATCTTTTTCTTTTCTTTACAAAGTAAATTATCTAATTCTACCCTTATATCATCCAAGGGCTCATATTAAACTGATGACCTCCTTTTATTCACTCTACCTATCTAATGATCTGCCAAGATTACACTGTTTGGTCAGATTTTATTCTCTAACTATAAATATAAAATTTAAAACATGAAATAACCAAGATTAAATAGCTTGATTACCATGGATTGTGGGATGAATAACAAGTTGCACACAATCACTATTATGCATAAAAGCAAATAGTAGTGGCATTTGGACTTGCACACTTTCATGGTCTCTTTGCTTTTGGGGTTCATATATTTTCATCTTTTTTTATCTTCTCTTATTCTTTTGTCCTTTGATTTTTCTTTTAGGACATACCCTCTTTACATTTTTTAATTTTTTATAATATAGAAAACATTTGCAGAAAGAAAAGGTATGTACAATATTACAAGGCTTAACCTTAGTCATTCAAAATTATGAGTCACAAGGGAGGTGAATGGTCACCCCATTTGTTATATATACACCCTCATAGCTCATGGAAAGGAATTTTCACCTTGGCTCCTCCTACCAAGCATTAGAGAGGAAAATAATTCTTTTGGAGGAGCAAGTGGTTTCTCTAACGATCCACTATTGGGACTAGTGGTGTTAATTATCTTGTAGTAGTCCACAAATATTCCATATTTCTTGCCCAATTCAGTAATAAACTCTTTTTCAATCTCTTTAATGTATTGGAACATACTTGGAATGTTGATGGTGGAGTTTATATGCATATAAATCTCACAAATTTTCATTTACATTCATTTACTAAATGCTTTCTAAGTGTTGCTTTTGTGAAACACATAGGTTTCATGTTTGAAAATATTTTGTTTCCAAATAAAGTGTACTTTTTATTTATTGCATGTAGCATAGGCGTGTGACATTTCATTTATGCACGTTACTTCTACAAATTTAATTTCCTAACGAATAGTTAGTATGGAAACTTAACCTAATTTCTATTCATCTAATATTATGCTCCAACACCTCTCACCTGTATAAGAATTAGAAGAGGAAGAAGATAATTCCTATTGCACATACAATGATGACCCCTCTTAGGTTTGTATGAAACCAAGGTTGACAATTAAATTTGATAATCTTGGATTTACAACATTATTCAAACAAGTGTGCTTCGTAAGTTCACAAACCCCGATAGAATTAGTGATAAGTAACTTAACTAACAATTAAATTACCCATCAAAATGCAAGGAGAGAGGTCAATGTATGCTGAAGAATGGCCAGATTGCACTTATTATATACCTAGTATTGAGGACCATCAGTGGCATAAGCATCTTTAATAAGGGACCACTTCTGAGGTACAATTCCCTTCATGATACAAGTTAATTTTGATAACCCCTTATTTGAAGGGTAGTTAGATGCAAATGATCTAGTGAAATAGTTAAATATACTCGAGGGTCATTACTATGGTGATCCTCAGTATTGTATCAATAATGTTGTAACTCCAAGACTCTCAGGTTTAATTGCAACCCTGGTTTCATACAAACTTAAGAGGGGTTGTCATTGTATGTGCAAAGCATATATTGTGCAAGGAAAATTAATGACAAGTAATTTAACTGTCAATTAAATTACCCAACAAAATGCAAGGAGAGAGGTAAATGTATGTCGAAGGATGGCCATATGGGCCTTATTATATACCTATTATTGAGGCCCATCAATGGCATAATCATATTTAATAAGTGACCACTTCAGAGGAACAATTCCCTTCAAGATACAAGTTAATTTTGATAACCCTTGATTTGAAGGGTAGTTAGATGGAGGGTCAACATAGTAATGACCATTGAGTATATTTAACTATTTCACTAGATCATTTGCATCTAACTACCCTTCAAATAAGGAGTTATCAAAATTAACTTGTATCATGAAGGGAATTATACCTCAGAAGTGGTCCTTTATTAAAGATGCTTAGGCCACTAATGGCCTCAATACTAGGTATATAATAAGGCCAATCTGGCCATTCTTCAGCATACATTTACCTCTCTCCTTGCATTTTTTTGGGTAATTTAATTGTTGGTTAAGTTACTTGTCATTAACTTTATCGGGGTTCGTGAACTTCCGAAGCACACTTGTTTGGCAGATAATTCTCTTTTGAAGATAGAAGTGAACTCCCTAGATCTAGTGGTCAATCTAGAAACAACAGAGATAAAAATAATTATTCTTTCCTTAGAGAACTTAGAACATGGAGGAAAGACCTACCTAGATTCCAAGGCAAGTTCTCCTCTTCTCCTTGCTTTTAAGCTTTAGCTCCAACTCCAAATACTATAAGTAGGACCTGCAAGACAATTAACACAAGAAATAACACTACAAGATACAAATAGTATGCACTAACATCTCTACACAATGATTCAAGAAAACATTGTAACAAATATGCATTAATGAGACATAAGTATAGGAAAACAATTTTTTTTTTTGTATTAATGAATGTAGGAGAGATTACAACTCTTTACAAATATTGAACTCATAGATGTCTCCCAACTACCTTGTCCTTCCTTTGCCACAAAGAAAGCCTTGAATCACAACGCAAGTGTGTAGATGGATAATGGATCCTTAGGCACAAAGTAGTAGCATGAGTGACTAAATAAGAGTCACCAATAATCAACCCAGACTCAATGCAAGGCAATAAATTTATAGGGAAAATGGGGTGGTTTGGGATTTATCAATCTAGGACTTAGATCCACATATGAAGGAGGATAAGCTCCAAGAATAAGAGATAATATCTCAAGTATAGGAGTTTGAGATCTTGATCTAACAGAAAATAGTTAAAATCACTCGGGAAGTTTATGGAAATAGAAGATTCAAAATTAATTTTATTTTTTACCAAATTCTAGAGACCATCGTACCTGCAGTAAAGGAAACATGCATTGGTTAGTGCATTTTCTCTGTGTACAAAATACAACAATGCAGGTTGCATGAAGGGAAAGTGTGATGGGCCTAAAATTATAATTTTAAGCCATTTAACCCATAATTCTTGGAATTTTTGGAGAGAGGATGCTCTAGGCCTGGCAGGGGATGAATGCAAAGTATCAATGGATTTTTTTGATCTGGTTTTCAGACCATTTGATTGATGTGACAATTTTACCTATAACAGATTCCCCCCTAAAGTACAAAGATAGAAGCAACAAATGAGGACTGAAGTGCTTTATCTTTTGACAAGTCTAGATCAAGAATAGATTAGTTGAGATCACCATCTGCTATAATACATAATCATCATGATATCATTCTTGAGGTAGGCGTACCCATACTCAACATATATGCCAATTTACATGTACAATAATCAAAGTCACATCCACTGATGAGAGATGGTGAACCCATGGTTGGATGAATTCATGAATGATCATAGTCATCATACTTTATGATCTTGTATAAATCCTGAAATCACATCCCAGATGGATGAAACTAGATCTAGGGTCTTATACCTCATCACTCGATAGTACGAGTCTAACCATGTGAATAAATGAGCAATAGTTGAACATGGTAGACACCATTCAATTACCGGCCAATGATTTAAGTCATTAACAGACGCAAGAGGAACCTCTGATAATGATAACGACTCTCAAGGTACTACAATACATGTGATCTGAATGAATGAGCTGAAGTCGAACACCACACAGAATATTTCGATCAAAGGCCAATAATGAAAAGTTGTTTTCTAAAGTGAGGAAACTTTCCATTGAGCTATGAAAGTTCCAAGGCACTAAAGGGAGTTTCTAAGTCAACTTCCTAGATAATGTGCTGATGTCGATAGGAAGTGACCCATCACAGTAGCGCCTTGATGTATACCCCATCAATGACAAATAACACGTATCAAGATTTGAGATAGAATGATGATGCAAATTTGATTCATGAGCAATAGACATGAACTAAGGCTTAAGGATATGGTAGCATATGTCAACTGAGTGTGGACTTTCTCTTGAACATATCGACGACACTGATATGGAGTTGGAAGCATTGACTCGAAAACCCATCATGAATAATTCATTAATGCATGATCAATAAAGAGGCAAGAAAATTACCCAACCGAAAGTAGTCATAGAAATGAAGTGAAAGAGTGTCATGTTAAAGAGTGACTCGCTGCCATTAATAGGTTTGATGCCCTATTTTCCCACTTTCCAAATTATTTCTAGCTAGTTTCTCTTTATTTTTTACAAGCTTGAGGAGGATAATAGATGCTTGATCTATAAGTTCATCCTTCGGATGAATCCTTCTGAGTATTTTTAACAAACCCTAAGAAGGAGTGGTTTGATCTCTTCATGCTTGACGAGTCCAACGTTGTTTAATAGTTTTACGAGCCCAGCGAAGTCATAACTTGACTTATCTTTCATGTTTAGAGAGTTTGAAAAAGAGGCAAAAAAGAAAACTCCAAGATGTTCCTTTTCATAATTTTTTCTCTTGGACCCAAAAAGGTGTAAAAAAATACCCAGGAGAACCTTTTTAGCCATGTTTGACTAAAGTATTCCTTTTTTGTAAATATTCTATCTAGTCTAGAAAAGGGTTAAAATTATACTATGCAAACATATTTTCATTTACTTTAACGAGTTTGAAAATGCAGGGGCTTGGAAATATTTTCATGTTTTGGGAGTTTGAAAAGAGCTTAAAGAGGACTTTGAGGGGTTCCTTTTTCATGAGTTCAACAAGCCTGCAAAAGTGATAAAAGTACATGCATTCATCAAAATGACCTGTATCCAACTCTAAACCTACATTACATCCTTCTGTTATCATTTAACTTGCTCCAAACACCATAAAAACATTAAAAATACATGATATATGGTAAAATTAGGTGAAAAATATTAAAATAATGACCCATTTTGACCATAAAAGTGAAAAAATTAATTTTATTTCTTACCATTTTCATTTTACCAATTTGAGTGAGCTTTGAGTATTTTTTACCTTGAACCTTCAATAGTTTATTGTAACCAATCTGGTGGACCGTTTTCAGTACCATAAGTTCTAGGTAGAGGGGCTATCCTTTATCGTCATTTTCATGGTTTCAATTTCTTGTTTGATGCATTTTTTGGGAAAAATTTTAAGTTTTCAAGGCTTAGAATTCACCCTAGGCCCATCACACTCTTCTTATATTGTGAGGTGTGATGGGTATGCAAAGTTAACATTGATGAAGGTGACTCAACACACTCACCAAAGAGGGTGAGTGTGATGGGTCTCTCTATTTAGGAAGGAACAATGCGATGGGTGCACTAAAGGTTCAAAAAAATTGGTTTTGAGTTATTTTTCTCCCAATTTTTTTTAATTTTCTGATTTTATATGTTTTTCCATGTTATTTTGCAGACATTTACCGGAGTGAAAATGACTTTAACCTGGAGAGAAAGGGAGCATGAAGATCAAGACATGGTTGTTGCCACTGATCCACCAACAATACAAGATTTAAGAAACTGTGGGATTTTGAAGTTCTTTATGATTCTAGGCATGAGGGACCAGTTGGTGTTACGAGAATATTTATTAAGGGCATGGGACACACAGGGACAATACTTCAAGATAGGAGAGCACATTGTCACAATATATGTTGAAAAAAAACTACTTTTTGACAACGCTTTCTCATAGAGGCAATCTAATTTCATTATCCAAATTTAGGAGAGGTGGAGAGACAACTAGATATTACATTACCATCGATTGTCGACTTCACACTGGAATAACTAAATATGAGAAACCTGAGATAAATGATGCCATTCAACTTCCCCTCGAGACAATGCTTTTTTCCATTACTCAGTTGGCCAATAGTGTTGCTTTGCACTTAGCTACCAAGACCTAAATGAAGTATGACTTAGAATGCTTGGCACCTATGGTATTCAACTAGTTTGAAGGAGTCTTAGTTAATATGAAGGAATAGATCAACAGATAAAAAACTAGATGATCGAAGAACTTTGGGTATGGAACTATCATGGTATCATTTTCTTTACAGAGGATATCATTGCTACGAGATTAGTGGATAGACTGCAAGCTTCCTGGACCTAGAGAGCCTCACATGAGGGAGTATATTTTATGGAACGACACAGAGGAGCACCTATGATGAAATTCACCCATATCTTCTTTGATTGGCTATGGGAGAAACTGATTATGATTGATCACTACCATATGCCGGGGCTGATTTCTGAGGAGACCCATAGATTATTTTACCTAAAGAAAAGAAATGGAATGATGTACATAAAACAACATCATTTTGAATATTTTTGGTTTTTTGGGATTTTAATTTTATTTTTATGTATTAGAGACTAACTACCAGTTTTACATGCAGATATTGGACATGTCAAACCACCAGGCATGTCGTCTCTTCATCGACGGGTTCAACCACAACTTGTAAATGTTAAAGCTATAGGGTCAGAGGAAGTGATAGTCAATCTCGACATAGCAGAAACATTTATCGAGTTTGAACATCATGTTGAGGGTTTGACTTACAGTGTTTCAAACATAGAATTTTATGAGGTCCTTATCTGTCTATAGTGGTACACTATAGGAATTTCAGTTCATATCATTCAATTACTGTGCAAAGTTTCCCAAGAAATCATCTCTTATCTTGAGCATCCTCCCTTGCAAACTCACTAACTCATCATTAGGAGAAACGATTTCCCAAGTTGCAGAGGAAAGATTCTGGGTACTATGGCAAGCACCATCATCATAACCAACATGTGGTTGAGGTAATGTTGACATGTATAAATAAAATGTAATCCAAGATAAGCAGATGTGGTAGAAAACTCTCAAGAAAACCACACTGCAAACACACTAGCAAACCTATACACTATGTACATAGTGACTATGTAGAAAAAATTCTAAGCATAGTATATTTCGAGGTACAACCCATTATGGGGTTATGTCAAGGGAATTCTATCAAAGTCTACAAGCTCATAGGCACCTTTCACAAGAACATGTTTAATGATATATGAACGTAACCACATTGGTTTGAGTTTCCCAGCTCCTAGTTCATCGGCTTCTTAGTCATACAAAAGGACTAGATCACCCTTCGAGAAGGCATGAGGTTTAAAATTTTGGTCATTTTATGCTTTGACATGTTTTTTGTGAGCTTTGTTGGCCATCACGACATTGCATTAAGTCTCATCTAGTCGACCTAGGTGAAAAAAAAAATTCTTCTTTGGTGGAGGTCGTGGGAAGAAGTTCGATGACAAGTTTCAATGAAAAAATTTCACATTCAATTGGAAGAACGACTTCCACACCATAAACCAATTGAAAGGGTGTGAATGCAGTCACAGTTTGGATAGATGTATGATATGCCCGTGGAGAGAAAAATGAATAGTATGCCAATTCATTTTATGAATCCCTACCATGCATTGAAGCATTGTTTTCAAAACCTTATTAATGGATTCTACTTGACCATTGGCCTGGGTATTAGGGAGTTGAGCTAGCATGTTGTAATCCCAACTTGGTAGTCAATTCAGAAATCATATAGTTGCAAAAATGTTTACCCTAGTCTGTAACTATAGCTTGTAGCACACCAAATCTAGCAATGACGTGGTTGAAGAGGATCAATGCAGCAGTTTTGTCCTTGTTATTGTATGTAGGCATCACTTCGGCCCATTTAGTAAAATAATCTATTGCAATGATTATGTAGCCATGCCCCTCGATAGAGCAAGGGATACAGATCATGAATTTGATACCCCATTTGTCAAAGGGTCCAATAGCGACAACTAGGTGCAAAGGAGCAGCTGGAGTAGGTGGATATGACATGTGTGACACTTTTAGACCGCTAGAATGTAATCCTTGAATATAGATGGCCAAAAGTAACTGGAACACATAATTTTTTTAGTGGTATCATAGCCATACATATATACACTACATGCTCCAACATAAAAATCATTTAAATATTTCTCATCCTCCTCATGAGTGAGGCACTGTTAGAAAATTGTATTGACACCATGACAGTAAAGAGTGTTGCCAATTATGATGTATTGATGAGCCTAGTATCGAATTTTATGTTGATCAGAATGAGTGGTTTTAGGTCAGAAATTTTTGGTATGGAGATAGATGATGATATATCCATACCATGGATTGGAAGAGTCGATCATAAACAACATTTCATCGGGGAACAAGTCATCAATTGTTGATTCTGAAGCAGAGGAGGGAAGGCCAGATATCATTTCAACAAAGATTAAATATTTATTAGACTTGGATTTAATAAACTCCAAATCAAACTCTTGGAGGATAAGAATCCACTTCGAGTATTTCCCCCCCAACAATTGACGTGACAAGATTCATAGGGTTGCAATCGGAAACCATAAGATTCTTGTGAAACATAATATAGTGGTGAAATACCTAAATAGCTTGGATTGTTTCCAAAGCTAACTTTTTAACATGGGAATCTTTAGCTTCAGTATCAGCCAAATTATGGCTCAGGTAATAAATAGGGTGTTCATCTCCTAAATCATATTCTTGTACCAATACCATAGTGATAATGGTAATGATTGTAGAAAGATACAAGAAATAGTATTGATGATAATCAGGGGGATAGATTTTAGATGCTTGGGCTAATGAGTTTTTCAAGGCATCAATCCTTTTGAGCGGTATCATCCCAATGAAATGGAACTCTTTCTTTCAATAAAGGAGTAAATTCTTTGGTAAGTTCTGCATAATTAGGAACTAAATTTCGTAGAAAGTTAGCCTTCCCTTACAAGAGTTGTAACTGAATGAGAAAAGAAGGCGGGGGTAAACCATGGATTGCCTAGAATTCCAATGAATCAATGCAGATTCTTGTTTGGACACAATGAATCCTAGAAGTTGACCAAATTGAACAAGGAAAACACATTTGTGTGGGTTTAATCAGATATTATAGTGTCAACATCATAGGAAAATGGCTAAGAGATGCAGAGGATGGTCATGAAAACTCTTAGGGTGGGCAGGAAAATCATCAAGGTATGGTTGCACGATATGCTTAATATCATGAAAAGGATAATTCATTAACCATTGGAAAGTTTCTCGTGCATTCTTAAGACAGAAAGAAATCTTACGATAATAAAATGTACCCCATGGACAAATGAATGCAATGTTATGCTGGTTAGATAGAATTATGTTGATTTTATTGTAGCTGGAAAGTCCTTCCATAAATGAAAAAATTTCACTCCCGACACAATCAACAATAATTTGGTCGATGAAAGGGATTGGATAGTTGTCCTTGGGACAAGCTCTATTAATATATCGATAATCCACGCATACTCGGATCGCACCCTATTTCTTAATTACAAGAAAAATGTTTTAGATCTAGTCAATTAAAGGAACAGGATAAATAAAACCATCACGCAAAAAATTTCAACTTCTTCCTTAATCGTAGCAACTTTCTTAGGGTGAACTAGACTCAAACATTGTCTAACTAGCTTGGTATCTAGATATGTTTTAATTTCATGCACCACAATATTGGGATCAATGCCTAGAATCTCTTTGTATGTCCAATAAAACACGTCATGAAATAATTGAAAAAGGTCCTTATAAATCTTAATCTCGTCTCGAGAATAATATGTTCCGATATGGACATTTTCAATAATATTGGGATTAATTGAAATTTCGAGAGGAATAGTGTCCTCAATATTTGCTAGGATTTTCTAAGAATTCACGTCATAAATGGAGATAGGGTTCTGAGGTTCCTTAGTAAACTTGGGGGTGAACAAGTCTACAAAATTAAGCTCAAGAGTGTTAGGTTGAGGCAAGAAAGACGAAGTATGATGACTATAATCCCAGGATTTCTCATCTGACATCATGATCTCCATGATGCTTTCATTTGTGGGAAAGGTGTCATCAAAAGGATTAGATTGTGAAACTAAAATTAAATATTGAGAGGAATCATCAACCAAATTCACCAATTTATCATTTTCATAATTTGTCAGACAAACTAGGTGAATAGCCTTGTAAGCTAGCTCAACAAGACTGAGCAGCATATGGTCGCCAAAAGAGTCGATATTAGAACTATCAAGCACTATACACATATCATATGGAATAGTACTAGACGAAATCATGTTGACCAGAGCAATCGTAGAGGGAATGTTAGGATGATGAAGCAAAAAATTTCCCATCAAGGATGAGTCTTTTAATAATCCTACTCTGAAATTTTTAAAAGGTAGTGGAATCATTGCCACAAGAAGTATGTTTCTAGTCATATGGGAATCAATGGTTAAAAATGCAAGTTGATCAATGGCTATAATGCCCTCCTAATGAGGGAAAGAAATCATATGAAAATAGGATGAGACTACAACTTCCATAGCATAAACCCAAGTGCATCCCAGCAAGAGGTTGTAATCTAAAGGTCCATTAATGACATTGACCTCTACTAAGACTGCCTTACCATGTAATTCCACTGGTAAGGAATTAATAATTATGAAATGATTAAATCCTCTTCCACCAAAGGCTTTGAGTGTTGTCAGTGATTGAGTAAGGGAAGGAGAACCTAAATCTTTCCAACAATACATCAACATGATGCAAGTAGAGGTACCTTCATAAACAATAGTGTTGAACACATTTTTTCCTCTAACCACAACTTGAATCATAAGTGAAAGTTGGGGTCGAAGTTCGCTAGAAAATTTGTAAATGAATGGAGTCATAATTTAACGAGTTCGATGAACACCATGAATGATAGGTCGTGACATGATTTGATGAATATTCTCTGGGGTTTCCATTAAACTTTGGAATGTCACACAAAATTTTTGTAGGAATACCCGACCACAAAGGAGAATGTTGAATCAGATCATTCATTAGTCAGAACAAATATAGTAATTCAAGTGTTGCAATGTATTATCACTCAGGTTTTCCCAAAAGTTGTAAGAAAGGGAAAGGATGCCGACGTAACCACTAACCAATCTTTTAGATACAGAATCTAGCCAATCTGTATCCAGAGAGGGCTCTCTCTTTATGATTTAGCTTTGTTTTTAAAGGTATTAGGCTAGTTATGAAGTTCAAGGGTTTTGTTTGAGTTTGGGTGGTGAGATTCAATAGAACAGAGAGGTAATACAGAGTAGTTCAGTCCATTGGGTTAATGGAGTGAAAGAACATAGCTTTCTGGATTTGGTTTCTTAATAGAGGATGGTTTCACATAGCAAGGTAGTGAAACCGGGAACAAATAAAGACTTGAAACAGATGGAATGGGCTCAAATTGGGTGAAGGGCAGTTGAGAATCCTTTAGCCTATTTAAAGAGGGAAATTGGATGATTACTGATAAGGAGCAGTTAAGTATTCTTTAGAAAATAATCAATATGAAAGAATTGGGAAATAAGAGCAATTAAGATTTCACTGCTTATCCTAATTCTGAAGAAAACACAGAGAACAATAATGACTCAAAACAGAGTGCAATCAAGCATATTTTGAAATTAAATCTTTTCTTTATCATTCAGATTGTGAAACATAGATGATATGATAAACTATAGAAAACTTTAAAACACAAGAGATAGAGGACTTATTGATCCATTGGTTGATTCAAGAAGTTTGTGACAAGTCCTCTGTTTCAATTCTTCATCCAGTAAGCCATGCAACAGTTGATTCCAACAACTCTTTATTCCAAAAAATCAATATTACAACAAAGTCTAGGAATCCACCTCCAATACTCCAATGTGGGGGGGGGGGTATTTATGCAACAAATTATAAAACAAATATCTCATAACAGAGTGAGATAATATCTAGGATGACTAAAAATAGTTTACAAAAAATAGAAACAGCTAGCCTTGAAAATAGGGAAAAGATGAACTGATGTTGTGCTGGTCCTATTTTTGTTGAATGTGCTAGAGGCATGCCCTAGGATTCGGCTTGCAGCTGTCTTCTTCAGTTACTCTGTGTTGGCTTCCCTTTTCTTACTGATACTCTTTAACCCTGATCTGATACTCTTTGACCTGTTTTGACCCTGTTCACCTTTATTTACCTTACTGTGGTTAATTGCCCAAATTTCTCCTTTTACCCACGGTAACCGCGCAGTAGGATGAATACCTGTTGTTGGGACATTGGAGGTTTTTCTGCGCCTTCTAATTCATAACATTCAGATCTTTCTGTGGAGATTTCGTTAATTGGTGCACAAATTTCTGGCCTCTGAGATAGCTGAAAAGGTACCTGTAATTGAGGAGGAAACTGTATAATGGCGGGTTGAATGGCCGGTTGCGAGCTCGTTCTATAGTTCTTCTAGTCGGGTGCCAGTTTGACACTGGATTGCTGGCCTCGGTCGTTGTTTCTGCCTAGAAATACTGGACATTGCGAACAACAAAAAATGGCGTTTTATTCATTTTATTCAGCGAAACAACGGTTGGCAGGATTTTTTTCATTTGGTGGATGATGTGGCGGATGACGTCAGTGGAGAGTCGGATGATGTCAGCGGAGGGTGAATGATTTCAGCAAAGATTCGAATGATGTCAGCGGAGGGCGGATGACATCAGCGGAAGGTGGTAAGCGGTTTGATTGCACCGCTTTTGGGGCTGAGCAGTTTTGGGCCAGAGGCGAGCGAGCAGATTGGCTGCATGACACATGGCTTTGGTACGACGGAAAACTGCCGAGTGATCACGAATTATCACGTGGTAAAAAGGGGGGTCGCAATATGTATGTCAACCGTTGGATGTGAAGGCAGAGATCGGACGGTGGACGGGCAGGGGACATGGAGGGGAGTTATGCGGCGGGCCCGGTACAATATAACATGTTTTAATTGCATCAGGGCTATTTTGATTGGTCGGGGACTGTTATTAATTAACCCAAATGGTTAATTAATCCCATGGTGTGCGGCGGGAAGGTTTTTAATGAATTTCCAATGAAACCGTTAATTCCTATTTAAACAGCGTTTAGGGTTGTATGCGACCAGGGTGGGGATAAATAATATTTGGGGTTTTTTAATATAATTATATAATACAGGATGGGTAAATGTTTTCGGGATTTATATAATATATGTTAACAATTAATATGAATTATGAAAATGAAAGCGCTAAGTTATAATGTTAGGAATTTACATTTAAAACTTAGGCTAAAGTGGGAAAAGGGGTTTTTCAAGCGATATTATGCATTTCCTAAGTAAAATAGGGATTTACTTAAGAGAAGCTTCATGAAGTGAAATGAATGATTTGATGGGTGAGATTAAGCACAGATCTTAATACTTTTGGGGGAATTAGTGAATGATTAGGGAAAAATATGAAGGGGAGTTAGTTATGTAACCTTGCCTCACTTGGGCTGCATCAAGTATAATGTCTGCCTTGCACTTATGATAGAGATAAAGATTAACACTTTTAAGAGATATAATCTATCACAAGTATCATTCTACAACACCATCTACCTACCCTGCCTACTTTAGCCTAGCATTTTTTCCTTCTTTATTTGGGTGCACTTAGACTGGCAAACCCTCATCAACTTTTCTTTTCTTTTCATAGTAAGCCTACCTAAGTCTGCACTTATTACATCCAAGGGCTCAGATTTAACTATTGAGCTCCTTTTTATTTACTCTACCTATCTACTTACCTGCCAAGATTAAACAGTTTGGTCAGATTTTATTCTCTATCTCTAAAACAGGAAATTCAAATATGAACTAGCAAAGATTAAGTTGTTTGGCCCTTCATCAATTGTGGCACAAATTAACAAGCTGCACACAATGCTTATTATAGAAAATAAAAAGTAATGGCATTTTGGACTTGCACACTTTCCTGGTCTATTTTTGTTTGGGGTTCATTTCTTTCACTTTTTTGACCATTTTGTTTATTTTCACCCTTTGATTTTTCTTTTAAGGTATACCCTCTTTACATTTTTTACATTTTTTGATTTTTTGATAATAAGGAAAACCTTTGCAACAAGGAAAGGGATGAACATATTACAGATCTCATCAAGTCATTCATGAAATATGACACCTATTGGTATAGGAGTATAACAGTGGCTCCACTTGGGGATGGATTTCCATAGTGGAAAGTCAAGAACAACAGGTCAGATGGCCTTCTGAATAACTTAGATTATGCTTTGAAATCTCCTTTTTCTGGTTGCTTTATTGTATATATGACAGTAACACTTGTGAAGCTTAGGGCCTTCACTTCGGGCTTCAACTCCAGCAAGTTACTATCCAATCCACACCAAACCTTTATTCTTCCTACTTGAATCCTACTTGAGCACCTTGTCACTTGGGTAGGAACTTTTAGCCTTGGTCCTTTTATCAAAATCTTCTTAACCTTCTCCTACACAACTTGAGATCTGACCTGAAACCAAAAGGTGCTGCAATCTTCAAACCAAATTAGTAAATCCTCAAGATCTTAGGGCCTTTTGATTGGATTCAAATATTTAAGGATTTATTTCATAATCTACTAAAACTGAATTAAATCAAACTGAAATCCTACCTACTTACTCTAATCAGCTTTCTGATTGCTGGTTAGGTAAAATGAAACAACCAATGCAACCATTCAAGCATCATATACATTGGTGACTTTTGTTGCTTGTGCTTGTTGGTGTTTAAAATTGAGATCTTGCAATCAAATATAGCTTTGTTAACCTTTGAGAAGATAAGGAAATTCCTGATCTCCTTTGTTGGATCTAGAAACTGTACAAAAGGATCTTGTAAAATATATACACTTTTCTTGAGTTCATTCAAACAACTATATAAATTTCTGGATAGCCTACCTGCCCTGAAATTGAAATATTACTTTTATCTTTATCACCCTGCATGTTTTCAACTGCTCTTTGTGATGATATTTCTACTGATTGTAATGTCTGTCTTGTAAAACCATTATCATCTTGATTTTGACTCTCATAGTCTGTTAATGGAGATAAATTATGATTGCTTTCATCATCCAACCTGTCAGCTATTGGATCATAAAGAACTTGGAAGGATTGTTGCAACTTATTACATATATGTTCAAATGGAACTTCATAGATTTCTACACGCCGCTCCTCCTTTTCTTTAAAAATTTTACACCACCTTTCCTTTAAAAATTGAAATGATTCAAAACAAAGAGGTAAAGAAGTTTTACTTATTTCCAAATTTTCTGCATTTTCTTCCTCACTTTCATAGCTAAAATGAACAAGCTGATCACTATTCTCAAATTGGTGAAACGAGATGTCCTTATTCCCCAAACTAGCCTCTAATTTCTCTGTAAAGTTAGTTTGGATTTGAAGAACATAATTATCATCATACCGATCATGTTTGGGAAAATCATCAAAACAAGTAATTTCATCAAACACACACATTAGACCAAGAGCTTTCTCCTCCACATATTGCTTTATAAATCTATCTTCTGATCTGTGGTAGTTGGAATTAGCGGAAATTTGTTCATGATTCTTAATCTCTTCTTGCACTGATGGCTGCAAAATATTGACCAAAGGATAATGGTAATCCTGCCATATAAGATCTTCTGGATGATTGGTATCAGGAAAACAAACCTCATTCCAAATTGCTGCTTGATTCAAGTGATTGGTCAATCGTTTCTCCTCTTTATTCTACATTGTATCTAAGTGCTCTGAATACTCTTGATCTTTATCAAATATAACAACCTTATCACATACAACAGGAAAATCCTCATCATTGTCTTTGTCATATAGAAGCTTGCAAGGGAGTTGCAAACTCTCATTAATTTTAGATGAAAGATCATGATCTGTCAAAGTATGTTGTCTCATTTCATTTGCATGCAAGGAAAGAAAATTTGTGACATGGTTTTCATCAAATAATTTTGACTGGTCTTTCATCTCTGAAGAAACCACTACTTGTTGAAGATGGTCTTGTGGTTCAATATTTTTAAGCTCTATTGCCTCTACCTCCAGATCTCTGGACTGTTGTTGGTTTTCATTGCTATTTTCTATTTGAGCAATTTTAGGGAACTACATTTCTTCTTTATTCTGATCAGTTTGTAGTGCTGCAAGAATTTTTTCCTGTGGGGAAACTTCATGGGTTTCTAAACAACATATATCATCTTTTTCTTTCTGAGGGGAAGATACTTCAAGCAAGGCTTCCACTTTTTGAAAAGGATTTTCTTCTAAAACTTCTTAAATATTTCATGATCCATGAATTGATCATCATCATCATCATAGTAATTTTCCTAATATTGAATAAAACTTTCAAAATTGTCACAGCAGTCTTGAATAGAGATGAATACCTTTCCTTGTATTTGTCATGAAATGTAGCATGAAATTTCTTTAAAGAACATATGCTAGAGGCTGGTAAATTTTCATACCAAGATCTATCTTTTTCTTTTAAAGTTACCATAAATATTTTCATAAGAAAATCTTCATGGAATTTGACTTTAAACTTTCGAATGTGCGTATGAAATTTTAATAAATGTAAAGCAACATCATCTCCTATTTCATCTTTAAAGAATGGAAGATTTTTTGACCAATCAAATTTGGGCAAAGGGTTTGGAAAACATGGAATATTTGACTTGTCCAAAAGAGCGTACCTGCGTTGATTTGTTAAATTCATCTTGAAGACAATTAATGCTAAAATGGGGTCACCATAGGTTCTCAAAAACTCTAGATTCTTTTAGTAGTGGAGTCTTGAGTATTTGAGGCTTCTAGATTGGAAAGTGATCATCATAAGATTCAAAAGGATGATATATATTTGCAATTTTCAAAAGAAAATACTCGAAAATTAATCTAATTTTTTTTCTAAAATACAATATTCATTGGAAAACTTTATCAATTTAGAAAGAACATAAGGTCTTGGATAACAATCCAAGTTAAAAGCCTGATATTTTTGTATTGTTCTTTCAGGTTCGTCCCTCCAGTGGAGTCTTAGTTGTGAAATTGATGTGGAGTCGCCAGGTGGATGATTTTAACCTTTGTGTGTCTGATCCCTGTCCACCGTCATAGATCAGATCTAAACCTGTAAAACATTTCTGAAGAAAAAGTTAGTTTCTCCAGGGAACCAAATTTTTGAGTATTTTATGATTATTTTGTTTTTTATGAATTTTCAAAACAACTTCTATGATTTCATTAAGAGGCTTTAGGTATGAGGTTTAAACTTTCTTAAAGACTTTATTTGACAAGAGGAACTGATCAAGTATTTGAAACCAGATGTTCAATGCATAAACTAGACCAGAGATAGACTGAAGCAGCATTCATTTACTTCTGCAATTGCAAAGCAAAAGCATTTCAAAGGCTACCTAGCTAACTTCAGGCTTTGTCTTTAGTTTATATAGTAAAAAATAGTAACAAACAAATCATTCAGGTCCCCAGTGGAGTCGCCATTGATATTATCAGTCAGGTTTTCCCAAAAGTTGTAAGAAAGGGAAAGGAGGCCGAGGTAACCACTAACCAATCTTTTAGATATAGAATCTAGCCAATCTGTATCCAGAGAGGGCTCTCTCTTTATGATTTAGCTTTGTTTTTAAAGGTATTAGGCTAGTTATGAAGTTCAAGGGTTTTGTTTGAGTTTGGGTGGTGAGATTCAATAGAACAGAGAGGTAATACATAGTAGTTCAGTCCATTGGGCTAATAGAGTCAAAGAAGATGGCTTTCTAGATTTGGTTTCTTAATAGAGGATGGTTTCACATAGCAAGGTAGTCAAATTGGGAACAAATAAAGACTTGAAACAGATGGAATGGGCTCAAATTGGGTGAAGGGCAGTTGAGAATCCTTCAGCCTATTTAAAGAGGGAAATTGGATGATTACTAATAAGGAGTAGTTAAGTATTCTTTAGCAAATAATAAACATGAAAGCATTAGGAAATAGGAGCAATTAAGATTTCACTGCTTATCCTAATTCTGAAGAAAACATGGAGAACAATAATGACTGAAAACAGAGTGCAATCAAGCATATTTTGAAATTAAATCTTTTCTTTATCATTCAGATTGTGAAACACAGATGATATAATAAACTAAAGAAAACTTTAAAACACAAGAGATAGAGGACTTATTGATCCAGTGGTTGATTCAAGAATTCTGTGACAAGTCCTCTGTTTCAATTCTTCATCCAATGAGCCATGCAACAATTGATTCCAACAACTCTTTATTCCAAAAAATCAATAGTACAACAAAGTCTAGGAATCCACCTCCAATACTCCAATGGGGGGGGGGGGGGGTATTTATGCAATAAATTATAAAACAAATATCTCATAACAGAGTGAGATAATATCTAGGATGACTAAAAATAGTTTACAAAAAATAGAAACAGCTAGCCTTGAAAATAGGGAAAAGATGAACTGATGTTGTGCTGGTCCTGTTTTTGTTGAATGTGCTGGAGGCAGGCCCTAGGATTCGGCTTGCAGCTGTCTTCTTCAGTTACTCTGTGCTGGCTGCCCTTTTCTTATTGATACTCTTTAACCCTGATCTGATACTCTTTGACATGTTTTGACCTTGTTCACCTTTATTTTCCTTACTGTGGTTAATTGCCCAAATTTCTCCTTTTACCCACAGTAACCGCGCAGTAGGATGAATACCTGTTGTTGGGACATTGGAGGTTGTTCTGCGCCTTCTAATTTATAACATTCAGATCTTTCTTTGGAGATTTCGTTAATTGGTGCACAAATTTCTGGCCTCTGAGATAGCTGAAAAGGTACCTGTAATTGAGGAGGAAACTGTATAATGGCGGGTTGAATGGCCGGCTGCGAGCTCGTTCTGCAGTTCTTCTGGGCGGGCGCCAGTTTGACACTGGAATGCTGGCCTCGGTCGTTGTTTCTGCCAGGAAATATTGGACGCAACGAACAAAAAAAATGGCGTTTTATTCATTTTATTCAGCAAAATAACGGTTGGCATGATTTTTTTCATTTGGTGGATGATGTGGTGGATGATGTCAGTGGAGATTCATATGACATCAGCAGAGGGCGGATGATGTCAGCAAAGAGTCGGATGATGTCAACAGATGGCGGATGATGTCAGCGAAGGGCGGATGACGTCAGCGGAAAGTGGTAAGGGGTTTGATCACACCGCTTTTGGGGTTGAGCATTTTTGGGCCGGAGGCGAGCGAGCATATTGGTTGCGTGACACGTGGCTTTGGTACGGCAGAAAACCACCGAGCAATCATGAGTTATCACGTGGTCAAAAGGGGGGGTCGCGATATGTATGTCAACCGTTGGATGTGAAGGTGGAGATCGGACAACGGACGGGCAAGGGACATGGCGGGGAGTTATGCGGTGGGCTCAGTACGATATAACATGTTTTAATTGCATCGGGGCTATTTTGATTGGTCGGGGACTGTTATTAATTAACCCAAATGGTTAATTAATCCCATGGTGCGTGGTGGGAAGGCTTTTAACGATTTCCAATGAAATCGTTAATTCCTATTTAAACAGCGTTTAGGGTTGTATGCGACCGGGGCAGGAATAAATAATATTCGGGGTTTTTAATATAATTATATAATACGGGATGGGTAAATGTTTTCGAGATTTATATAATATATGTTAACAATTAATATGAATTATGAAAATGAAAGCGCTAAGTTATAATGTTAGGAATTTACATTTAAAACTTAGGCTAAAGTGGGAAAAGGGGTTTTTCAAGCGATATTATGCATTTCCTAAGTAAAATAGGGATTTACTTAAGAGAAACTTCATGAAGTGAAATGAATGATTTGATGGGTGAGATTAAGCACAGATCTCAATACTTTTGGGGGAATTAGTGAATGATTAGGGAAAAATATGAAGGGGAGTTAGTTATGTAACCTTGCCTCGCTTGAGCTACATCAAGTATAATGTTTGCCTTGCACTTATGATAGAGATAAAGATTAACACTTTTAAGAGATATAATCTATCACAAGTATAATTCTGGAACACCATCTACCTACCTTGCCTACTTTAGCCTAACATTTTTTCCTTCTTTATTTGGGTGCACTTAGACTGGCAAACCCTCATCAACTTTTCTTTTCTTTGCATAGTAAGCCTACCTAAGTCTGCACTTATTACATCCAAGGGCTCAGATTTAACTGTTGAGCTCCTTTTTATTTACTCTACCTATCTACTTATCTGCCAAGATTAAAAAGTTTGGTCAAATTTTATTCTCTATCTCTAAAACAGGAAATTCAAATATGAACTAGCCAAGATTAAGCTATTTGGCCCTTCATCAATTGTGGCACAAATTAACAAGCTGCACACAATGCTTATTACAGAAAATAAAAAGTAGTGGCATTTTGGACTTGCACACTTTCCTGGTCTATTTTTGTTTGGGGTTCATTTCTTTCACATTTTTGACCATTTTGTTTATTTTCACCCTTTTATTTTTCTTTTAGGGTATACCCTTTTTACATTTTTTACATTTTTTGATTTTTTGATAATATGGAAAACCTTTGCAACAAGGAAAGGGATGAATATATTACAGATCTCATCAAGTCAATCATGAAATATGACACCTATTGGTATAGGAGTATAACACAATGAACAATAATGACCTATTAAATTCCATTTGAGGAGGTTGAACTTGTGGATAAAGGTTAACTGGTGGTAGAGGGAATCCTGGATTCGACGAGATGGGTTGAGCTACTGGAATTTTCATTCCACTAGGATATGGAGGATTTTTATAACCAAGATAATCGAGACTATGTTGCGCAGTTCCATGAAAACCCTAGTAAGGTTGGTAAGGATAAATTTGAATCTGTTGGCCTTGATAAACTATTTGTGGTATAGTTTTTTTCCCAATAGGAATTTTTGGAATTCCTTGGAACAATGTCCTACATGGAATTTTCATCATTCCAATATTTAGTTGACTAGTTGACACCAATGGAATGATTTGAATAGGATGGTTAACTTACATCTGTGGAAGAGTATGAAGAAGTGGGTTAAATGGAGTTTGTAATACACCTTGAAGAGGTTGGGTAGACGATATTTGAGAAATCCCTATTACCATTTGACTAGTTGGTATTTGAGATATAACCTGAATAGGTTGACTCACTTAAGGTGTAACTTGGGCAAGTTGAGGTATGGATTGAATAGATTGAAAAGTAGGAACCTAAGGTGTAGCCAGAACAGATTGGGAGGTCTATATTTAAGGTAACTAGATTAAATGAGGTTGAACAGGAAATGTAGGATTCCAAGGAGGAGCAACCATTCCTAGAAATGGAAAACCCATAGGAAGAGGAATCGAATAGGACAGAGCATAACTTTGTATCATTTGATTAGTAAATGGAAACATTCCAATAATAGTTTGCCCCACTGCTGAAGGATAAGGATTAAATGGAGGAAATTTCCCCCCCAGGAGGAGGGTACCCAATATAAGACAGGATAGGATTTTGTAAGTGCCCTAATACATTGAGAAACAAACCATATTTCTGCTCCGAAATAGGTTGGGGAGAAATAAGTTGAATAGGTTGAGAGGTTCTCATGAAGGAGGGTAGATGGTATTCTACATGAAGATGGTAAAGGAGAATTCCAGGGACTAGTCGACACACATGAAAAAGTTCCTAACAACGATCGTTATCCAAGTGGCATTAATGGACCACCATACATGTGAGTGTTTGGAGAAGTTACAAACATAGAGGATTTCACAACTTTGGTCAATTCAATCATGATAGCAGAGATAGGTTGAGAACCCATTGTTGGCTCAGTCATGGTTAGACCTCTCTAAGGAGTTTTCCAAGGAAAGTTCAAATGTGAATTAAAATCAGGGGTTTGATGTAAATCAGCTAGTGTTTGAGTATTATAGGTAAAGATAGGAAAATGTTGGTATAGAGAAGGAAAGTCTTGTCACAATGGTATGTGAATAATATTTTGAGGGCTAGGATAATCCTCTTCAATAATATCCTCTATGCTTAGTAATCTAGGTGGAAGGGGTTCTTCTTCAATTCCTGAAGGCAAAGGTTGTGTGTGAGATGAAGATAAAGTTCCTAAAGAAACATGTTTAGTAACTTGAATTACCTTAGGTTTAAGGATAATCAATCCAGAAAGTCAGGTTCAATGACTTCAAGTTCTAATGACACAAGAAATTTAGGTTGAGTGGTTTCAACTCTTTAAACCTCATCAGTTTCCAAAGAGGCAACTTTGGGATCATTACTGTTCTACAGAATCTACGACTATAGACAGAAGTATCTTCCCTAAGCCTTGTGGACTAACCTAGTACAACAGAAAGACAAAGGAACTAATGTTTTCCTTAAAGTAAATAGATAACATGATGAATCCTACTTGGAATCTGTCATATTCTTTGCTCCTTCCTTGTCTTGAATTCTTTAATCCTAGCTCTGATCATTATTATTAGAACATGAACAGTCATATAACACAAGCCAATGGTCCACAAAATCTATGTAGCATCATCTAATCACTTTATTCAATAGATAAGAATGATATTGAAATATATATGAAAACAAATAACTCTTTAGATTAACAGAAATGGAGTGAAATACAACCAAAAATAGGTGCTAGTCCTATAAAAGAGCTCCTCCAAGTTGACTTGTCCTTTCCTTATCACAAATTTCACCTCTAATCACCCTAATGCATTGAAAATTATCTCTCACATCAGCAGCATAAGGGTAGAATCCCTCTCCAAAAACCAACCCCTTGCCTATGGATGATAGTAAATATATAGGTGAAGGAGGTAGTTCATGAATTCTTATCCTATTACCAATTAGGGCTTGAGATCCACTCTTGATGGGAGGATAAGATCAAGGGATAAGTGATGAAAGCTCCAAGGTAGGATAGGATAGGATTCGAGACTTTTATCTGAGATAAATTGTTACAACAAATCTTGGAAGCTTTTGGAAGAAGAGGCTTCGAGATTCTCTCTCTTTTTCCCACATTTCTAGAACCAATGCAAGTGCATAGTGGAGTAACTTGTAGGTGATCAATGCAGGCCACAGTGGAGCAACCTGGTAGTCAACGTTGTCCAGTAGGAGGCCAGGGAGCATTAGTCCTTAAATGATTGAAATAAGGTGTTTTGAGGCAGAAACTCAGGGTTTAGAATGAGTCATGCTTAGGTCTTTGTGCAAGGATGAAGAAAATGAGGTCAAAGGATATTGATTGATCCAGTTGAAGGCCTATTGACTAGATGTGAAAAAATGGCCTATAATAGATTTCCCCCGAAAGTGAAAAGTCATAGATGATGACTGATGATTGAAGTGATTTACCTTATGACAAGTGAGGATCAAGAACAAACGGTGAAATCATCATTTGTTACAATACATTTACATTATGACATATTTGTTGAGGTAGGAATACCTAGACTCAACACATAAGCTTACATTACATGTACAATGATCTAAAGACATGTCCATGGATGGTTGATGGTGGACCCATGATTGGATTAATGCTTGTATGATCATAGCCATCATACATTGTGATCTTGTATTACTCCTGAAATCGTAGCCCAAACGGATGAAACTAGATCCCGGGTCTTCTATCTCGTTCACACGATCAACCGATGTATGAGTCTAACCACGTGAATCAATGAGCTGGAGTCGAACATGGTAGACACCATTTGATTAATGGTCGATCATGTAAGTCGTTAATAAACAAAAGAGAAACCAACAATGATATTAGTCATGTTCGACTAAGGTATTCCTTTTTCATAGTTAGTCTATCTCAATCTAGAAAAGGGTTAAACTTATACTGAGTATATGTATTTTCGTTTACTTTAATGAGTTCAAAAAGAGAAGTGCTCGAAAATATTTTCATATTTTGGGAGTCTGAAAAGAGCTGAAAGAGGACTCCTCTTGGAGGAACGAGTAGTATAAAGGGTAGAAATTGGTTTTAGTCATGATGGAACTGCTCAAAACACATAGAGGTATGTCAAGAGGCTAGCTAACAAGAACACTCATTGCATCTATTCCTCAGGCAAGGGTAAAAACCAATCGAAATTGTATGATTGGCCAAGCAAATGGTAACGATGGAATGAGAAAAACAAGGCTCATCTAGTAGAAATAGGCTGATAAAAATGGAAATCATGAGAGATAAATGGGAATGGTTTCATTTTTACACAAGCTTGAAACATGGGAAACTATGCTTGGAAATATGTTTGCATGCCCCTTGCATAATGACTCAATTCGAGGTACATGCCCCCCAAACTTCATTTCATTCAACTAAGTAGACAATTGGTTACTAACAGGTGGATGTAATTAATGTTCTTTTACAAGATCGAGTGAAAGAATCGACTGAGAATTTATGAGATATAATCAAAGACTCAAATTGGAAGGGGATATGTTTCATTTTTTAATGAGCTTGATACAATAAAAGGAACTCTACTCCAAAGAACCTTGATTCCTTTTTTAAGGAGCTTGACACAAGACAAGGAACTCTTCTCCAAATAACCTTGATTCATTTTTTAACGAGCTTGACAAAATAAAAGGAACTATACTCCAAGAACCTTGTTTCATTTTCTAAGGAGCTTGACACAAGAAAAGGAACTCTACTCTGAGAACCTTGTTTCATTTTTTAACAAGCTTGACACAAGACAAGGAACTTTGCTCTAAAGAACCTTGATTCATTTTTTAATGAGCTTGACACAAGATAAGGAACTCTGCTCCAAGAACCTTGTTTCATTCTTTAAGGAGCTCGACACAAGAAAAGGAACTCTGCTCCAAGAACCTTGTTTCATTTTTTAATGATCTTAACACAAGACAAAGAACTCTACTCCGAAATTAGATCATGGCCTCCAAGAGATCATGGCTTCCAATAGGTTCTCATCAGATGGAATAAAATGCTATGGAAGGGATACATATCAAAGGATCTAATGGAAATATCACGCTCCAATTCCCCCAGTAAATGATTCACCATATCACCTACTAGATTTAGGTCAAAATAAGTTGAGCTGACAGTGAAAGGCTCATCTTCATCAGTAGGTACGTGAATGAGATAGGTTGCCACATAATTAACCTGTGGTGGGGAAGACACCACTTGCATATTTATAATTCTCAGGGAAGTAGGAGGATTGGCATTCAAATCAGGACCAAGAAGTGAAAGTTGTCAGATAACCACAATCCTTCCATCATGCAAGAATCACGTCACTTGAAAGAGTGTGGACACAACGATATTCATTACATAAAAATAGTCTCACCCTAGGATAAAATTGAAGTCCAAAGGGTCTATGACAACTATAACATCAATACATACATTTTTTCCTCCCAAGGTAATAGGAAACTAAGAAAGGATCCATAAGGGTTGACTATTTATTTTGTTGAAAGCTAACATATTCAGGGTGGTAGACACAAGTTTTGGGGTACCTAAAGCATGCCAAGTAGTGGAGGATAGAATACTAATAGAAGCTCCCTCATCTATAACAATTTGATGGATTTTCTTATCATAATCCTTTACCATGATCTTAAAAGGAATGTAAGAAGGGATACGGGGTTCTATCAATCGATTCCAATCAAAGCCAATGTCATGTTTTATTGGAGGAGATTTCACGGGAATAAGAGAAATTCCCTGAATCAAAAGAAACAAGAAGAACCCAAGCAATATGATCCTTACTATGTATAGGAAAAGTAAGATCGACTTAAGGCGTCTGAAGTATGGAGAAGGTAGAGAAGCTAGAAATTTTGAGGACCTATAAAATATAAGGGTGCCCCATTTTCAAAATTTTTAGAGCCTCAGAGGAAACTTCCATTTCTAATGTTATTTGAAATGCAATTCTCTTCCCTAGATTTGTTGAAGAAGATGGAAGAATAGGCCTAATGGACAAAGTGCTTGAGGAAGAGATTAAAACAATTCTACATAGTTTTCAAAGGGACAAAAGCTCGAGGCCTGACGAATGGACCATCAAAATTTTCCTGGATCTATACAACATAATAGGGGTTGACCTGCTAGCTGTCACTAAAGAGTCAGGGAGGGAACATAAATTTTTCTAAGATTTCAACACAACTTTCATTGCACTCATCCCGAAAATAGATGGCTTGAAATCCTACGATGACTTTAGGCCTATATCACTATGCAATGTGATTTACAAAGTGATCACAAAGGTGATCATCATTAGGCTATATCCCATCCTCTCTAGAGCCATCTCCAAGGAACAATTTGCATTCTTAGAAGGGAAGTACATTCATGAGGTGATTGGGGTGGCTTAGGAAGGGCTTCAGAGTATTAAAATTCAAAACCTTAAAGGGTCCATCCTCAAAATAGATCTTTCAAAATCCTTTGATAGAGTAAACTAGATCTATATCCATATTCTCCTCACTCATATTTGCATCAATGTGTATTTTAGTACATGAATAATAAGCGACATACAAACAATGTCCTTTGCGATACTGATTAGTGGACCAACCTCCAATTTTTTCCATGCCCAATGAGGTCTTATATAGGGGTTTCCTCTTGCCCCCCTTATGTTCCTTCTGGTGGTTGAAGGCAGAATAAGTTGCCTCATTTCAGATACAAAAAAAAGGCGAGCTCCTGGGTATCCACATTGCAAGAAATATGCACATAACACATCTTCTTTTTGTAGATGACATACTCATTTTTAACAATGGCTCTGATAGATAAGTAGGAAAGCTTGTAGAAATTATAACCCTCTATAGTAGAGCTATTGGCATGCTCATTAATAATAAAAAAATCCTCTATATCCTTCCACAACATGGAATACGATGAAATAAGGCAAATCACAAACTTCACCCCCTTCACTACTAGGCCATTAGATGAGGGAGTCAAATATTTGGGCTTTTACCTCAAACCAAACTATTACTGGAAAATAGATTAGCCTTCGATCATTGTGAAAATTGAGAAGCATCTCAAATGTTGGAGTAAAATGACTCTCTCATGCTAGGATACTTGTGCTAATTAAATCGGTCATGGAATCTATTCCAGTCTATTAGATTTCACTGACTTGGACCCTAAAATCTATTCTCGAAATAATCAAAAGGATTTTTTCAAATTCCTATGGTCAAGAAATAAGGAAAAAGGAATAATCCCTTAGGTTCAATGGAGAACATTAGTAATACCCAAACTTATTGGTGGATGGCATCTCAAAGATATATTTCTATTTTCAAAAGCTCCAACTATGAAGTGTGGTTGGAGACTCATTACATCATAAAATACATGGAAAATGGTGGTCACACAACAATACATGGCCCAAATCCCTATGGAGGAATGGATCAGGAGAGAGGATAAACCAAGAGAAAATATCTCCACTATCTAGAGGGTGGTTCTAGCCTCTTTGAGTTAATTGGCAATGGCCTAGCTTGGAGTGTGGGGAATGGTGAAAAATTCAGGACAATGTTGATCTGTGGTCAGGAAGTGATGATAACCACATCCTCCCCCAACACTTAATTATCTCCCTTCGAGACAAAGGATGCTCAAGGCTTTCCCATATCACCGATATGGAAACCACCACAATATGGAGACAAGGATGTCAAAATGCTTAGGAGCTCGAAATTGAAGAGAAATATTATGAGGTTTAGAATAATTACTTGAATGCATTGACCAATAACCACATTAGAATTATTGATTGAGAGGATGAGTTAATTTGGAGTCACTTTCAAGTTACTACACTCCCAATATTAGATATATTGCTTTAAGTGCAAACATAGCACATGCAGATAAAAAATTGTGGTGGAAAGTACTTTGGAAATCCAAATTCCCTTCAATTTTTTTTTAATGTGATGCATAATGGAAAATAAGGTCCCTACGTGGGACATACTACAAAAAATTTATGCTACAGATCCAGGGTGGTGATCTCTATGAAAAGTAGATGGAGAACACATCAAACACCTATTTATGTCATGATCGTTCTCCAAACAAATTTTGGAGGTATGTAAAACAATCATGGGGATGGGTTCAAATCATAGATGGGAGGTGGAAGATTTGGAGACCTCCTGGAAAAATTGGCACTCAAACCCATCTACCTGACCTTACCGTGCCTTCTCGCTCATTCTATGTTGGGGCATTTGATTGACACGTAATAAGATAATTTTGAAGGATAAAATATCAATGCTATATCGAATTTTTGCAAAATGCCTGGAAATTCTTGCCCATTATCCTTATGAAAAATACACTCCCCCACCTAGGTTTATTGTGAATGAATCCTCAGACACCTAAAAATCGTGGGTATTCTTCAACGGGGCTTTTAGTGAATTTTCGACCTGGAGTGGTGTGGGTTATGTACTCTTTCTCTCCCAAACACATTCTTTTCATACCAAAATGAGATTTGACACAATAACTAACAATATGGTAGAATTAATGGCATGCAAGAACTTAATGGTCTTTTCCATGGAAAAAGGATGTTGTCTAAGTCAAATCTATGGATATTCTATGTTGGTTGTAAATTGGCTGAAAATAACTCATATGTGCATAAATATTCTCCTATGTCCTATTTTAGAAGAAATTTGGTGGCTCATAGAATCTTTTAATTTATTTTCTTTCTCTCATATATATAGGGAATGCAATGCTACAACTGATAAACTCTCCAAAGAGGGACTAATCATGGAACAAGACATCTGACACATTCGTGAACTACAAGGGGAAATTTCAAGTGAATTTTACCACTGACCCTTCCATGAATAGGCTTGAAATAGTTAAGCTACTTGTTGTACCTTCACTTTGTTGCATCATTTTTTGCTTCAGATTGAGTTTTCTTACTTGATAGGCTCAATACTTACAACACGATCAATACCCTATAAGGTTTCTTGATTTCAATTATTTATATGTATTATGTAAACCAGAATGCTTTTTTGATGTAACATGAACAATTTTGCACAGTTTCTTCACCTATTTGTTAGGCATATGACGCTTTTTGCGGTCTGTAACGACATGAAAATACTCATATCTAGGATTAAACATGGAGACAAATCATGAAATGCTTGAGATATGAATGTGCAAAATGTAATTTTTGTATCTTTTTTATGAAAATAATGAAAATTTTCATTTTTTCCCCATGGAAAAAAATAAATCCCATTCAACATGAAAAATTGCCTAATAATTAATATTGTCTTATTATTTACCACAATGTGATATAAATGTAGTTTTTTTTTTTAATGTTTATTTTCATTTAATGATGATATGGTTTGGTAGGAAATACAATTGTTTGTATGTGCCTTAATGACAAGGAAATACATAGTTTTGGGCCTTCCATTCATAAGAGGTTTACTATAGAACCTCCTCATTTGAAGAATAAATTGTTAGACCATTTGGTTGACCTTTTTCAGTGATGTATTCAACCAAAGTAAAATATTATATATGATTGTTAATTATTTGAAATTTTTGAAGGACATTTATGGGTTAACTTGCGAGATAATGCCAAGTATAAGCATCCTTTAGTAATTCCCAAGAGGAAGAGGAGGGCTCTAATTGAGAACGTGGATGAGAAGAAAATGACAAAAGAAGGAAATAAACCACCATATGGAAGGAGGTATATGCTATATTTAATTGAAAATGTTGATTTATTTTATTTCCATAAAAACAAGTTCAATATAAAGCCTAATTGAAACATTTGGTAGACCCAAAGATACCTTAAAGGCCACCCTAACAAGAGTAGAGAAACATGCCTAACACAAAATTGACCAAGTTAATTACACAAATTGATAGTGAGAATTGTGAGTACCAAAAAATTAATCCATTATTTCAATAAAGATCTATCAATTTTTATTTCATTACATCAGATAATTAAAATTGTAGGGGGATAAGTACAATTCCTTGACCACCTAATAAGAAATAAATATTAGGTTCAAACTTGATTTTAAGGTTGTGGTCAAACATTGAGAATATATGGTGCAATTAGAAAGTCCCATGGTTAATGTTTTTGTTTTGTTTTTGTCAACTATCTTTGTATTGAAATCGAAAATTTTACATTAGTTTAGAAAAATTATTGTCTCTGGCCTGACACCTTGAACACTAGACCAGAGGCAGTAAAGTAGAAAGTCAAGAACTTGCAAAATTAGAAGAGAGTCAATAAAAAATAGAGACAAAAACCATTTTCTACCCCACTCATGGGGGAACTACCAAGAAAAGATGAAAATGAAAACCTTGTTGAGCTAGAAAGTCTATTCTAACAAGAAAATTAAAGTAAGCATTGAAGTAAAGGAAAACATAACTATAGCCTAGCCCCATTTATTTCATTTCTTGTCACCACCATCGGGGTACCAATATCTTGAGCTGCTATTTCCTGGAATTCCTATTTTAATGAGGAAGCGGGGAAGGAAGACCAAGAAGAATGGTGAACATAGAGAGTGTAGCACAACCATCATTAACTAATAAATCTATAAATCAATTAACCAATATGTAGATATATGAGGGCGTGGAAATAAAGATTTGAGGAAGGAATTTTTTGATGAGATTTAGGGAGCTTTTGAGGCTCCATGTTTTGTTGATTTTGCGAGAGGAGGATCCATAAAGGAGCTTAGTAATTAGGGAAACAACAATATGAGAGTCATCTTCGAGGGTTAGGCGAGAGAAATTGAGGGTGAAAACAATTGTGAGCCCCATTTCAAAAGATTTGAGTTCTACTACATTATTACTATTATGTCTAATGTTACAAAAACACAGATTAATAATTTTTCATGTTTATGAGTGAAACCCAATAGCTTGTGGGACCAGTGTTTCCCTTAGAGGCACCATCAAGGTTTAGTTTGATAAAATTAAGAGGAGAGGAAGACCAGTGCGAGGGGGAGGAGAGAGTTGATATGGGAGGGGGAGACGTGAGTTAGGTAAGGGAAGAGGAAAATTGAGAGTAGAGAGAATATGTGCCTAAAAGTCTTAGACTTTCCTATTTGAGGCTGATCAATTGGAGATAAGGATGGTCTCTGAGATTACGAAGAAAGGTGTTCCAAAGGGAGAGGTTAGAGTCTTTAGAGTTGCAGAATATATGTTGATGGAAATCTTTCCATAGAATCTAGAGGATAAATCTAGGTGTAAGAATCCAATATCTATTAAGAATGGGATTGCAAAATGGGGAAAGAAACCACTTACTAATCAAGTATGGGGGAAAGTCACTAGTTGAAAGGCTTGTCTAGAGATATTGGAGAATCAATTCCAAATTTCTTGGGCCAAAGGACAAGAGTAGAAAATATGTTCACAATTTTCTTCATCAACTCGATATAAGAAACAAAATGAGGGACCAACATAACCATTGGAGAGATGCTTATCCTACGTTAATGTTTTTCTATGGAGGGGAATCTAGAGAAAATAAGGTGTCTTCGGCCAAATATTTTGACGCCATACTTTAGACCATACCTACTAATTTAGAGAGTGAGTGTGACTGGTTGTAAGAAGTAAGCTTCTTTGGTGGTGAAAGAACCTTGTGGCCTTATCCCCAACCAAGTTTGCTCAGATCTTCAAAAAAGTGTATTTTCCAATGTAGAAAAGTTTTCTTGAATTGTTTAAGAACTTGGGATGATAGGAGGATGTCCCAGGAGGAGGGATATTACCATAAATGATAATTTGTGTTTGGGAATATGTTTTCCTAGTAATCAAACGTAAGAAAATTCCCTTGGGATTGCATAACATAGTGTATATCTTGAAGATGTTCTTGGGAAAAAAGTTTGGAAAATTTATGCCATGAGTCATCCCAAATGAAATCAATTATTTTATCCATGACTTCCCAAAAGCGCTATTCTTGTACTAAACATTTTCCTTTACAAGTTGTATTCCATATAAATGATCTTGTTGGAAATATAGTTGTGTAGACACGCCATTCATTAGGAATTTGGTTGTTCTATTTATTGGAACATATTTTCTTCCATAAGTCCTTACCTTTTTGTAGTCAACGCCACCAAACTTTGGCTCCTAGGAAAGTGTTTATAGTTTCCGAATCTCGGAGGCCCAATCCTCTTGATTTTTTGTGGAGACATAATTCTCCCAAGAAACTAGTTCCCATTTTTTTTCTTTTTTCTTTTTCCGTTCATTCCCATAAGAAAGTTTGTTGATGTAATTTGATTTGATGAAGTATGCTTTTGGGGGCTACAAAGGATGAGAAAATATACATTGGTAAAGCATGCAAGGCATATTTAATGAGGATAATTTTTCCAACTATGTTAAGTGAGTGGAAATTCTAAGTATCTATTAGGTTGGTAAACTTTTGAATGAGGTTAGACTAGATTTTGGTACATAAGGAATTGGGAGCTAAAGGGGCGCCTAGATAGTTAGTGCGTAAAGTGATTTTCTTGAAGCCCAAGAGATTAGTGAGATGGCATTGAATAAGAAGAAGATATTAGAATTTTGTCAATTTATGTCCATGCCTAAGATAACCATCAAATTATCCAATACTTTTCAAAAGGCTAACACGTTTAGGTTAGTTGGAACACCCACGAGCATTGTATCATCTACAAACTATTGGTGCAAAGATTTTTTATTAGAGTTGGATGGGTTAGTGGAAAATTCGCTCTTGTATCATCCTCGTAGTTGAAGGGATGGGTTAGGCTCATGGGTTATCTTAGGGCCTAACCCATCCCTTCAATTGTGAGGATGACAATAAAGGGGAAAATAGGATCCCCTTGACAAATTCCTTTATAAGGGTTGAAGGATTTAGAGGGATAACCATTAACTAAGATAGAGATGAAGGTAGAGGAGATAAGGGAATGGATCCAATTGATCTGGGATTTCAAGAAATCACATGCTCTAAGAATTTCTGAAATTTAAGACGATATTAATTTATCAAAACCCTTTGATAGATTGATCTTAATGAGCATAACTACTTTTTTGAATTATGAAGGGAATGAACTAGATATTGGGACACTATTACCCCATCCAAAATTTGTCTTTATTCAATGTAGCCTATTTGCTCCTGAGTGATGGAATAAGGGGTTTCAAATGTTTGGCAATGATTTTAAAGATAATTGTGTAGATAGCGTTGCAAAGGATAATAAAATGAAAACCACTAGGTTCCTCTGAATCAATTTTTTTGGTGCAAGGGTAATAAGAGTAGCATTGAGGGATGATAGGATAGATTTTATTAATCTATATTTATCGACAAATCTTCTAACATCCTCTTTTTTGAATGATCAAAATGCCTAATATAAATCAAAGGTAAATCCATCAGGCCCTAGTTTTTTGTTTTTGGGCATTCCAAAGATGGTGGCTTCTACTTCATCTATGGTAGTAGCACAAAATAGAGCCTCACTTTACTCTAGTCTAACTAATTCAAGGATGCAATAGGTGATTTTGGTGTTGACTTCAGCTCTGGAGGGGGAATACTTCTATAAAGATGTTGGTAATAGGAAACAAGCTTAACTTCAATATCATTATGATTTAAGATCTTAATGCTCACTAATTTTTTTAGGTAGGAGATTCTATTTCTACTTTTATGATTAAGCATGGAGAAATGAAAAGATTTATAAATTTTTTCACCTTCTTTTAGCCATTTGATGCACGATTTCTGACAGTAGAGAATCTTCTCCTACTATATCTGATCTTCAAGACGAGTAATGAGGGTTTCTTCCTCTATCATAAGGTATTTTGATATATCTTCCACATTGATTTATTGTTGTATTTCTTGTATGTGTTCTTCAAGAGCTCCATAAGCTTGAAAGAAGTTCCAAAATTTATTCTTATTCTATAATTCAATGCAACTTTTTAGATATTTGAGTTTTTGCTAAAAATATTTCTTGGGACATCTTGGATATGAAAGATCTTTTATCCACCATGTTTCGCATTATGAAGGAAGGATGATTTCAACATGAAAATACTCCCAGAACTAAAAGGTTGATTCATAGGCTTGGTTTTGATGTCAATACTTCAACATATGGGCTATTGATCAAAGCCTCTATAGGAAAGGATGTAGGCTTCTAAAAATAGATCATTTTCCATGATATTTTTGGAAACATAGAAGCAATCTAGTTTGGAGACAACTTGGTTCTTTCTTCTATGTGGGTTGTTCATGATGAAAGTGATAGTAACGGTATTAAGATCCACTAGTTTCAGGACATGCATGGCCTCTTTGAAGTGATCCAACTCCTAATTTAGCCTTCAACTACATCCCTTTCTCTTAGAGAGGGGTTTTATAATAGTAAAGTCTCCCCTGATTATCTATGGGAGATATGTCAACATCCAACATAGTCTCTTTAGAGTGTAAAGGGAGTCTTCTCTTTTGCTACATTTTTGTGGTCCATAGATGTTGGATACATATCCCTCTTTATTTTAGCTTTAGATTCTAAATTTGGCTATTAAAAATCAGTTGCTTTCCCAACAATACATAAGAAAAACCTCTTCAAGATACCAATATATAGGTTGATCTCTTGCTTTATCATTTTCGTTAATGGCCAAGATTTGGGATCCTTTCCAATATTTGGAGATAATAGAGGAGACTATTTCTTGAGAGAATTTTGTTTCTTGAATCATCATTATATAAGGTTTATCTTGGCAAAGATGTGTCTTAAGAAGCCTTTGCTTATATAAGAAATTTATGCCTATTATGTTTCATGAGATGATTTTCATTGAGCAGAAGGAGAGTTGAGGAAAATGCCTCATTCATTAGAGAAATTATGCTTGAATTAATCAAGATTTCACCTAATTTTTACAAGAGCTGCTTCTTGATACAATTTTATTTGTGCTCATATTCTATGAAGGGATTATGTTTGTCTTTGGGGTTTTGAATATTTACTCTAAGATAGTTGGGAGAATGATTTGAGCATGCCTGTTGTGAGTGCAACTTGGTCTTAGATTTGAGGAACAATCGCTTTAAGATATAGACATGATGTCTAGGTTTGGTATTAGGATCCTTGTTCTACTATTTGACTTCCATTGCTTGTAGATCTAAAGAATCCAATTCCATATACTCACCTCCATCTAGAATATCTTAAGATAGAACCGTTGTAATTGAGATATTAGGGTTGATAGGTAGTGTTGATTGTTGGGGACCTGTTGTGGTCACCAACAACCCCCCTCTTTGCTTGGTATTAGCAATAACACCAAGCAAAGGGGGACCCTTAACAAAAAATCCAAAAATATTTTTATCAAAATTTTTGTATTTCTACTCCCTAAAGCTAGATCGCATTGCGAAGAGAGAGTGAAGCGTTTCCTATGCGCATAAATGAGCTGAGAAGAAGCGACGCGAAATTCATCGCATCGCATATATTGAAAGCGCCTTTAAAAGAAAAACTTAAGGAATCGCCGACGTCGCATATCGCAGCATTGCATATCGCAGCATCGCATAAACAACACACAATAAATGAAAATGCGATCTGCGATCTTACAATCTGCGATCTGCGATCTTGCGATCTGCGATCTGCGATGAATGAAACTATCAATTCTTGCGATGACACTTCTTGACATCGCAATCCTCGATACTGCGATGCAAATTGCAGGAACCACTCATCGCAAGATTTCCTCGACATGGTCTGTAAACCCAAAATTGAGCGCGCACCTTAAGGGAAATTAATGATTGTACGCCAAAATATCCAAGAATGATTGTGTTGCGTTTTTCAAAGAGTCAAGTCATTATGAGTGTCATGATTATGCATTCATTAGAACTTAAAGCTTTCATGTCAATCTTTTCGTCATTTCTCTTTTCCCTTGCATAAACTGTAAGGCAGCAACTAATATATATCGATATGCAGGAAACATCTAAGGAAAAGGGGAAAGCGCCAATACTAGGAGAACAGAGAGGAGATGCCTTCGCAAATGGATGCCGCATGCAGCAGGACCGCGGATTCCAGAGTATCACTCAACAGACACTGATGAAAATAGACTATCCAAGACTCAGAGTCAAAGGCGCACAAAAGCAGCATGTTTGCAAAAGATCCTGAAGCTCAGACTGGGTAAAGCAAAAAGAAAAACGCTAAAGAGGGAGGATGCTCCAGAAAAGCCTGGAACAAAGAACGAAAGCAATTTTCAATACGGAAGATTGTTCAGGCAACGAAATCCCTAACTCATTGATTCATTCGCACGACCGGAAACCGAAATAGCAACAACACAATCAGTTTGAAAGAAATCTGGGTTATACTAAGTATACACACAGTGAATACACCCAGCCAGAGGAAAATTTTCGAAAATATCTTCTAGTTTGTCAGAAAGAGGTGCCAGCTTTTGTTATTTCTACTTTTATCACTCGAACGAAAGGAAAAGACAACCAGCCGACTCTTTCCAGGCGAACGTTGCATCGCTTACAGCACTAAGGAGCAGATACAAAAATGGTTAGAAATTAGATTCAGTTTTTAGAAATAAATTTGTTTTAGTAAAAGGGCGGTCATTTGAAGCCGTTTCCTAAATTTGTGTAATTAATATTAATTAGTTACTAGTATTTAACCCTTCTCATGGCATTTGGAGAAGGGTCCGGAAATTTGTCAAAAAACGTGTCCTCAGAACATGCACTTTTGCACCCTCGGAGGGGGTTTTTGATGAATGGATGGATCGAGATTTATTTATGTTTGCATTTTAATGTCTGCTACTAATGTTGCACTTCTGTACTCTTAGTAGATATTAGAACAAGTAGAGATAAATCGTTATTGCTTGAAGTTTGTGAGTGAAATTAGTCATAAATGGTACTTTTATCTCTTGACCAATTTCTGCTTATATTCTTAGAGTGATATGCAGCTGAGTTGTTTATATGTTAATGTATGAATGTGTGGGTTACCATTTGGCACTTCTGTACGGTGGAGTCATTTATTTATGCTTGACATATGAATAACTTATTATACGATATGTTGTTCAGAACTGTTTTGCCTAACTTTTTATGCAAAATGGTTTATCTTAATTGATTTCTATTCTTATGATAGCTGAATAATCTTTATTACCAGTTATTGTTCGAAATCTTTTTAGATCGCATAATAGAGGAAATCTACCCTAGGTTAGCGTAGATTAGATGTGTTGTTTTTGTTATATTACAGTAGCATAGAGTCAGTTTAGAAGTTAGAATTAAATTAGCTTAAATTACTTCTAGATCAGCATCATCAAACTCTACACACACACACACCCTCTTACATTGGGAAACTGGTCCCATTATCCCCAGTCGGACCCGCTATACCAAACGGACAAGGAGCTGCCAACCAAGTTCCGGACCGGGTGGGTATCCCCCTTGTTGTTGACCCGATTTCTGGGCCCTCAACATATTTGGCGCTAGAAGGAGGGCACGAACTATGAATGGCACCTAAGTCAAAATCTAAATACCATTCTGAGAGTAAATCACCCTCATCAACTCCCCCGACTTCTCCAGTACGGTTAAACCCGGAGTTATAAGTCGCTCGAGTATCCACCGCTGCTACCTACCCTAATATATCAGACCAACTTATCATTGAACCCCCTGAAATTCAAACTTTGATTCGTAAACTCCAGGGATTCTCTATTTTTTCTCAGAGGTCTGATAAATCTCACAACAGCGTGGCTTCGCAGTACAATCCTGCTCATCCCCTGACCAGATTGAAGAGTGAAAAATTTGGCATTCAACCAAGTGAACTCCCTCTCCCTACTAGGAAAAGAGCAAGGAAAACACCACTAGAGTCTGACAGTGAGACTCTTTCATCTACTTCATCCATTTCAACCCCCTCACCGCGAAGTCAACCAACCACATCCTCATCCCAAATCACTCATCCATCTTCCACAACCCTTCCTCTTCAATCATCAAAGGTCATAATATCTTCATCTTCTCAGCATCAGGGACCATCCTCTGCACTTTCATTAACTAGCATCTCAATGATGGCCCAGTCTCCATGGAACAATCCTGGGGCGGTTTTAATGCCTCCACCCCTGAGCCCAATACCGGCCCATCCTGAGAAATGGCTACCTAAATTCAATCCAGAAACAGGCATGCTAGCCGAAGAGCATATCAATAATTTCATGCTTTCTGTTAATCTCAATGGAGTTACCAACGAGGATGCTGTTGTCCGGCTTTTTCCCTATACAATGCAAGGAACAGCCGGGTCATGGTACTTTTCATTACCTTCCGGGTCTATCACAAGTTGGGACATTTTTCAAAGTCAATTCCTTACCAAGTTCGGTGATGACAGATCAACAGTGATATTGATCAATGACCTATCCAATCTTAAAACTGAGCCTAGAGAACCCATTAAAGATTTCAATTTACGGTTCAATAAGATCCTCAACAAAATTCCCGTTGCTTCTCAACCCAGCGAGGAAGTAAGATGTGAATGGTATATCACGGCCTTACCATCAAACTTGGCTATCTTCGTAGATAGGGCAAACAAGACGACCTTAGTTGAAAACTTGACAGAGGCGTTAGCAGTAGAAAAGCGCGTAGTAGCCCTAGAAAAGAGATCTGCAATAGAGGAACGCAAATCTAAGAAAATCTCTTTCAAAGAAGACACCAAGAAGAAACAAACAAAAGATCCTTTCGATATGGAAGGATTACAAAAAGTGTTAAAGGCCATGTCCAATGAGATGATTGACATAAGAAAACAAGTAGCAGAAACTTCTTCAAAAAATCCCTATAGAGCTTTTAAAAGAAATCCTCCCATGGAGGTGAAACCACCCAATGTTGTCTCAAACGTCGAATCTGAAGAAGAAGAAGAAGAAGAGAATACCACTGAAGGGCAGACCGATGATGAAGAAGTTGTGGAACTACAAGGAATGTGGGATTTCATCCTCCCACAAGAAGAAGATAAAGAAGCATTTCCAGTTAGCACACGAAGCAAAAATCAACTTGATCCTCCCCAAACTACCCCTAAACAGAAGGGCGCAAGCCCTGCAACAAAAGATAAGGTCGCAACAAAGAAAACAACCGCTAGAGTGACCCAATTTAGCCTAGTCCAATCAGATCAAGCACCTCCATCAAGAACACTGATAGTGTCAGATTAAATGGAGTATAACATTATCGATGACATGAAAAAGACTAGGGCTAATATCACTCTTTACGAATTGAGCAAATTGAAACATCAACAAAAAATAATGATGAAAGAATTGCATGCCGTGCCTACTACATCTTTACCTACGGCTGTAGCCTCCCACAACATGGGAAGACCTCCAAAAAACATGATCAACAAGATTGATCCAAATGACATTGCCTTGATTGGAGGAAGATCAAGATCTCATACTCCTCCTTTTCTTCTCACTTATGAAATTTTCAATAAAAACGTGCACAATTGCTTGGTTGATTTTGGTGCTTCAACGAATATTTTACCCAGATCAATATGTGCCAAATTGAATGTTCAACCACAAAAATCCGCAGTGCGCATAGTTCAACTTGATCGATCTCAAGTCGAAGTGATTGGTGAACTTAATTAGGTGACCATAAGATTATCGTCTAACCCGAAAGTATGCCAGGTTATCGACATTCTAGTAGCTGATATCCCTGAATTCTATGGTTTAATTCTTAGCAGGGATTGGTCCGAAAAACTCCACGGATACTTCTCAACTGACTGGTCGCACATGTGGTTACCCTACAACGGTAAACCAAATCAAATAAAGGTTGAACGAGAGTTGCACCAAAAGTACATAGTGACTGAATTGGAAGGAGAGAATGAAGCAATAGCATACAACAGCAGTATCATAGGCAATTACTTGGTAGATTCTTTCCTCGGCAATTTCAATGCTCATATTTCACCTTACTTAGAAAATTCAGTTTTGTCCCAAGTTGAAAATTTTTCTCAAACTGATAATTCAAAATGTGTTAATTTTTTAGATAACCCTGTAAATACATCTTTGTTTTGGAAATTATATTTTGATGGCTCTAAATCTAACGAGGGAGCAGGAGCAGGATGCGTTCTGATTAGCCCATATGGAAATAAGACCATGCTTACGTGCAGACTTGAGTTCGATTGCACAAACAATACAGCGGAATACGAGGCCTTGGTGCAAGGCCTATACAAAGCAATCGGACTAAACGTTAAGTATCTTCAAGTTTTTGGAGATTCTGAGATTGTCGTCAAACAGGTACGTAACACCATACATTGCTTGTCAAGCCATTTGAAGCACTATCAATCTTTAGTACAAGATCTGACTGCACATTTCATAGCATTCGATATTTCTTCAATCCCAAGACTCCAAAATGCGAGCGCAAACCTGTTAGCTAACGTAGCCTCTAGACTTAGTCCCTCCGAATATTTTAGTCCAGATAGATTATCAATAGAATTAATCTTTAGACCATCCATCCCTGACAACATCACCAACTGGAGAGTTTTCAACGATGATCCTGACATTGTAAATTTCCTCACTTCTGAAGGATCCTACTCAAATCAAATAATTGACGAAGACCATCATGATCACCAAATACAGCAAAATAGCACTGATAATGCTATACCTAAATCGGTGGTTAAGTTAGAAGATTTATATGATTTAAAAAGTCGGTTTAAAAGGTCTACCAATTCTAAACTCTACAGTTCAACTCTGAATTATGAATTAGTGAACCTAGGAACCGATGAGAAGCCACAAAACGTTAATCTAGGCCACGGCCTAGCCCCTGAAGAAAAATCAGCATATATCCGTCTTCTGAGACAATACAAAAACGTTTTTGCATGGAATTATGATGAGCTGAAGACATACAACACTTCTATCATTCAACACACTAACCCTATGATTGACAATGAAAAACCTGTCCAGCAGAAGCTCAGAAAAATCCACCATAACTTAGAAAATCAGATAAAGACTGAGCTAAATAAGTTGTTGAGAGCCAGAATAATTTTCCCCGTCAGACATTCCAAATGGGTATCCAATATGGTGCCTATTAGAAAGAAAAATGGAGATATCAGGATCTGTATCGACTTCCGGAATCTCAACAAAGCCTGTCAAAAAGACAATTTTCCCCTCCCACCTATGGAGCAAATATTACAGGCAGTAGCAGGCTCAGAATTAATGTCTTTTCTGGATGGATTTTCAGGATACAATCAAGTGCTGGTACATCCCGATGATCAGTTAAAAACCACATTCCGAACTAAATGGGGCACATACGCATATCAGAAGATGCCATTTGGTCTGATCAATGCTGGCGCTACCTTTCAAAGAGCATGGACATCACGTTTAAAGGTTTAGTCAATAAATCGGTAGTGATTTACCTGGATGATATAACAGTGTACTCCAAGAAGCGAAGCGACCATCTCAAAGACTTGAAACAAATCTTTCAAATATGTTTAAGGTATGGGATTTCACTTAACCCAAAGAAATCTTTTTTCGCATTAAGTGAAGGGAAATTGCTAGGATTCATAGTGTCAAAGTCTGGTATTCACATTGAACCTGACAAAATCAAAGAAATTTCCGAAATATCCGTACCCCATAACAAAAAGGCCATGCAATCTTTCCTTGGTCAAATCAATTTGTAAAGAGGTTTGTCTCGGATTTTTCACGTATCATTTCTCCTCTATAAAATATGATAAAAAAAAATTCAAATTTTAAATGGGGTCAAGATGAGCATGAAGCATTCAACTTAATCAAGCAAGCTATCATCAACGCTCCATCTTTAGCAACCCCAAATTTTTCAGAATCTTTTATCTTATACACATTTGCCTCAGAGAAATCTTATGCCGTGATTTTAACTCAAGCCAATCAAGAGAAGGCGGAAGCTCCAATCACATTTTTTAGCTCGAACTTACAAGGTGCTGAACTCAATTATTCAGACATGGAGAAACAGGCATATGCCGTTTTCAAAGAAATCAAATATTTCAGACATTTCTTACTTAAAGCCCATACCAAAGTCGTAGTACCGTTTCCAGCGGTAAGAAACCTTATGATACAGAAGGATGTGGGTGAAAAGAGAGCAAATTGGATTACCGCCTTACAAGAATACGATCTTGAGATCAAGCCAGCAAACATCGTAAGAGGTCAAGGCTTCTACAAGATGTTAGCTGGAGCATTGCAAATTCCTGAGAACTCATCTGAAGAGGTACATACATATGAGGTAAGCCTAAACGACGCAGAATCATTATATGCGGACACCATTTATTATCTTAAGAACGGGTATGCTCCATCACACCTGGACCACACCAAGAAAAGAGCTCTGAGATTGAAAGCTAAAAAATACCAGCTCATAAATGATGTTCTGTTTAAAAGGAATTACGATTCTGTACTTCTTAGGTGTCTTAAGAAAACTGAAGCCGAAAAGGTTTTGCAGGAACTCCATGATGGACCAGCAGGTGGACACTATGCTGGAGAAGCTACTGCACATAAAATCTTACGTGCAGGATATTACTGGCCCACGTTGTTCAAAGACTCATACAATTACGTAAGGAAATGCCAAATCTGCTAGACCGCTGCAGGGAAACAAAATAAATCGTCCATGCCAGTACAGCCGGTTAAGATCGAGCAACCATTCAGCCAATGGGGCTTGGACATAATAGGTGAGATCGTTCCTCACTCTTCTAAGCAGCATAGGTATATCCTCACGACAACAGATTATTTTACTAAATGGGTAGAAGCAGTTCCTCTCAAGACAGCTAATTCTGAAAACATTATTGAATTCATAGATCAATTTATCATCAGTAGGTTTGGATTGCCAACGACCTTAATGTTTGATAATGCATCATACTTTTCTGGAAATACAATGACTGAGTTTGCACTTAAAAGAGGGTTCAAACTGAAGTATTCTGCCAACTACTATCCGCAAGGTAATGGGTTGGCTGAATCAACAAACAAAAACCTAATCAGGATTATTAAAAGAACAGTCGACCAAAACCAAAAGAATTGGCACAAAGCACTGGTAAATGCTTTATGGGCAGATAGAATTACGAAGAAAGCTTCAATCGACACTTCTCCCTTTAATTTAGTTTATGGGAAAGAAGTGGTTCTTCCAACTCACTTAGTCATTCCCTCTTTGTCTTTAGTACAACACATCGATGAAGTATCTACTTCCTCCTTACAATTGAGACAAATGGAAATAATCAAACTAGAAGAATGACGAGAACAAGCTAAGAAAACCCATGCTCACCACCAAGCGCTAATAAAATCCTCTTTTGACTCAAGCATAATGACCAGAAAAAGCTTTCAGATGGGAGATTTAGTTTTAAAATGGGATAAGGCTCATGAATAAAAGGGCAAACATACGAAATTTCAGAAGCTGTGGCTTGGTCCTTTTCAGATTGTAGAAGTCATAGGCCCGTCGACGTTTGTGTTGCAGGATTTGGCAGGTAGAAGAGATTCTTTGCCTATGAATGGACAGATTCTTAAAATGTATTTTCCATAGAAGATCATTCTTCTATTTTTGTAGGATAGTTTTAGTTTTTTTTATTATTATTTGTTTTTCTCCTTCTTATAAATAAAACCGGTTGTAAATGATCATCAAAAAGGATTCATGAAAGAGCACACCAATTCTCTATCAGATATTGATTTCGCTTGTACAAGTAGCAAAACTTTTCGAAAAATCTGATTTTTATTATTGACAAATAGAGTTAACTTTAGCCTAAATATGATGTTAGTTTCAACCTCAAAAAACTTTGATGAAAGCAACCTTTGGTAAAAAATTGTTTTATATCAGCACAATGAAAGGTATCATCAATAATAAAATAAATATTCTCTGTAAAGCTGCTGTTTTCAAACTCTATTATTGTCGTCCAGAGCTTTCTTAAGGAAAAACAATGACTTCCTCCCTGCTAAAGGAAACCGCAGCATTCAGAGAAACAATCCGAGAAAACACTATATCTCAAAGAATAAGAGGTCTCATCACGAGCCGGCTTATCATGATCACAGATATTATAACTTGTTGACTTTGCCAATACTGTCTATCAAAACAGGGCAACGACTCAAGATTGTTGCAATCAAAAGACAAGGGGTCTCATCATGAGCCAGCTTGTTCAGCAAAAGTGTAAATCAAGTGAATGACTGTGTCATAATTTGGCCACCAAACCAAGACATTGTTCTTTAGAGAATAAAAAAGGAAAAGGTGTCAAAAAGGATTTTTCTCTGAAATGTTGTAAATAACCTCAAGCAGGATAAAGGATCATTGCTGGATAACAGGTAACCCTGTCGAGGCTATGGACGCTTGCGGGCAGCAGAGGCTCTACCTACGAAAAATGAGCATATTTTAAAAGCCAGTACGCAGAGAAGACCTTATTTTATATTTAAAAAAGACCGAGTAATGTCTGGTATGAATGCAAGAATTAAGCCCGAGGAAGCAGACAATTGGAATATGAAAAGGTTGTGACAAAGTATCATTGACGGGATAAGGAGTAATGTACTCTATCTGTCCATAACAAAATTTAGGCATATGAAATTTTTTTCTGTTTCGGAAGTGAAAATTCAATAGAAAAGCAGAGATAACTGGTTCTTCACAGTGAATCTCCATTGTTGTGGTCACCAACAACCCCCCTCTTTGCTTGGTATTAACAATAACACCAAGCAAAGGGGGACCCTTAACAAAAAATCCAAAAATATTTTTATCAAAATTTTTGTATTTCTACTCCCTAAAGCTAGATCGCATTTCTAAGAGAGAGTGAAGCATTGCCTATGCGCATAAAGGAGCTGAGAAGAAGCGACGCGAAATTCATCGCATCGCATATATTGAAAGCACCCTTAGAAGAAAAACTTAAGGAATCGCCGACGTCGCATATCGCAGCATCGCATATCGCAACATCGCATAAACAGCACACAGTAAATGAAAACGCGATCTGCGATCTTACAATCTGCGATGAATGAAAAATCAATTCTTGCGCCGACACTTCTTGACATCAAATTCAACTCGATAATGCGAATGCAATCGCATAACCACTCATCGCAAGATTTCTCACATAAAAAACAAAATTGATTGCGCACCTTAATAATTAATCAAAATTATTCGCCAAATATCCAAGAATGATTGTGTTGCATTTTTCAAAATAGTCAAAATGTTGTGTGTCATTATTATGATTCATTAGAATCACATCTTTCATTCAAAGCCTTCATGTCATCTTTTCATGTCCTTTCTTTTCCCTGTTTTTCAACTTGCGTAAAAAATATAATGCAGGAAACATCTAAAGAAAGGGGGGGGGGAAAAATACTATACAGGAGAACAGAGAGAGATGCCTTCGCAAATGGATGCCGCATGCAGCAGGACCGCGGATTCCAGAGTATCAGTCAATAGACACTGATGAAAATAGACTGTCCAAGACTCAGAGTCAAAGGCGCACAAAAGCAGCAAGTTTGCAAAAGATCCTGAAGCTCAGACTGGGTAAAGCAAAAAGAAAAACGCTAAAGAGGGAGGACACTCCAGAAAAGCCTGGAACAAAGAACGGAAGCAATTTTCAATACGGAAGATTGTTCAGGCAACGAAATCCCTAACTCATTGAGTCATTCGCAGGGCCGGAAACCGAAATAGCAACAACACAATCAGTTTGAAAGAAATTTGGGTTATACTAAGTATACACACAGTGAATACACCCAGCCAGAGGAAGATTTTCGAAAATATCTTCTAGTTTGTCAGAAAGAGGTGCCAGATTTTGTTATTTCTACTTTTATCGCTCGAACGAAAGGAAAAGACAACCAGCTGACTCTTTCCAGGCGAACGTTGCATCGCTTACAGCACTAAGGAGTAGATACAGAAACGGTTAGAAATTAGATTCAGTTTTTAGAAATAAATTTGTTTTAGTAAAAGGGCGGTCATTTGAAGCCATTTCCTAAATTTGTGTAATTAAGATTAATTAGTTAGTAGTATTTAACCCTTCTCATGGCATTTGGAGAAGGGTCCAGAAATTTGTCAAAAAACTTGTCCTCAGAACATGCACTTTTGCACCCTCGGAGGGGGTTTTTGATGAATGGATGGATCGAGATTTATTTATGTTTGCATTTTAATGTCTGCTACTGATGTTGCACTTCTGTACTCTTAGTAGATATTAGAAAAAGTAGAGATAAATCGTTATTGCTTGAAGTTTGTGAGTGAAATTAGTCATAAATGGTACTTTTATCTCTTGACCAATTTCTGCTTATATTCTTAGAGTGATATGCAGCTGAGTTGTTTATATGTTAATGTATGAATGTGTGGGTTACCATTTGGAACTTCTGTATGGTGGAGTCATTTATTTATGCTTGACATATGAATAACTTATTATGCGATATGTTGTTCACAACTGTTTTGCCTAACTTTTTATGCAGAATGATTTATCTTAATTGATTTCTATTTTTATGATAGCTGAATAATCTTTATTACCAGTTATTGTTCGAAATCTTTTTAGATCGCATAATAGAGGAAATCTACCCCGGGTTAGCGTAGATTAGATGTGCTGTTTTTGTTAGATTATAGTAGCATAGAGTTAGTTTAGAAGTTAGAATTAAATTAGCTTAAATTACTTCTAGATCAGCATCATCAAACTCTACACACACACACACCCTCTTACATTGGGAAACTAGTCCCATTATCCCCAGTCGGACCCGCTATACCAAACGGACAAGGAGCTGCCAACCAAGTTCCGGACCGGGTGGGTATCCCCCTTGTTGTTGACCCGATTTCCGGGCCCTCAACAGGACCAGAAGGGATGTAGGAGCTATAGGCACTGTTAAGTCTTCTTGGTGTGATCTAATACTAGTTGTGACTATAACTGGTTGAGAAGGAACTTGTGTCATTAGAGATGCATTAGAGAATGTGAAAGTGAGGGATTTAAAGCTAGTATGGGTCTAGAGTCCTAGAAAATTTTAAAAAGTAGTTGAATCATTTGTATGCTTGTGATTGGAATTTACTAGAGTGAATCCATTTGGATCCATGGGTGGGTACTTAGGTTGTTGCATTTCCATAATGTGAAGAGGGACTTGTTTGAAGAGATGACCAAATTCATGGAAGCAATGATAGTGGAAGGGGATGTGTTCATATTCTAATGACTATATCTAGAGATTTTCCTTGAAATAAAGGTTAATGGAGGCTGGGATAGGCTGAGAGATATCCATGTAGACACAGATCCATGCATAAGATGTATATTTTCCTTCTTTAGTGAATTTTGAATATTTAAACAAGTGACTAAGGGCATTACCTATACCATTTATGGTTTCTTCCTCCTATAATTCTCTTGGTAGAGAGTATAGTGTGATCCAAACTATGGTCACCATAAATCTTTCTTTATCTAGGAAAAAAGCATTCAGTCTAAAACAAAGGTAAATTCTTGTAGAATTGAAGAAATGTGGACCACCTTCAAATACCTACATCAAGTCATCTAGATTAGGAAATATCACATTGAAGAAGCCTTTGGCCCCCATTCCAACTCTATTTTTACTTTAGGCTTACATTTGTGTTGAGTCTAATTCGTGAGAGGAAATTCTATAGGCTAGGAAGATGAAAAATTTCCCAATAAGAGCATAGTACTCGCTCCTAGTAGGAGGGGCGGCCACTATGCAAGTTCATCTTACAAAGTATAGTCATGGGAAAGGGACCGTAAAAAATATCGATCATCTCTTGTTCTATATACTGTATATATATTTTATCATTATATTCCATTTTATTTCTTAAGAACTCGGAGTACGCATACCCCTTCTTTCACCCCTTTTCTAATTGCCACATGGAAGCCTGTCATAGGCCCACATGATCGATCAGGTGCGCGGCCAGTCAAGATACCATGCACGTTCCCATTGTTTCATTTGAATTATCGAGCTCCATCCTGATAGGAGTTGGTCCTACCACATGCCTTCTATAACCTATATGTGAATGACCCAACCCCATGACAACTAACCTAGTGAAGGTCGACCTTACCGTGCATCTGTCAAGACCTTTATCAAACAACCTCACCCTTGACGTCTGAACTAGTCAGGGTTAGTGTCAGCTTCATTCGGTGTAGCCCTCTATTAGGTCCCTATACTACTAGTGTAACCCCTTATTGTTATTATTGCAACCCCCTTATTATATTTTTGTGCCCATGTAGTCCCCATATTGTTATTATTGTGCCCCATAAAATCCCACTATTCTTATTATTGTGCCCTTACATTATTATTGTTATGTCAAATCTGATTATATTATGACCCCTTAGACTCCTATATATAGAAAGGAGGTCTTGTCATTTGTATCATCCAAGAATTGTTCATTTGTGTAATGTAAAGGAGGTTGCCCCCTCGAAGAGGTTTATTTTTAAGGCATTCATGTATATTTTCTATCTTTTTGTGAGCTGGTTTCATAACATTTGGTATCAGAGCTTTGGATTCTAGGGTTTTTGCTGCTCCAAACAGGTCATCATGGTATTTTCACTATAAATTTCTTTCGGCGACGTTTCAGAAGCTAAAAAAAACCCATCTGAGTCAAAATCATATTGAAGCTCGGGTCTGAATTGCAGATCTTGTCTCACTATATTTTTGGCGATATGATCTGAGGAAGTTAGGGTTTTTGCAAGCTCCAAAATTTCATCTAAAACAGGTTATTGTGGAATTTGCACTATAAATATTTCGCTACAAAGTTTCAAAAGCCAGAAAAAAAAAACCATTTGAGAAGAAATTGTTTTGAATCTTTGCTCTGAATTTCAGATCTTGTCTCAATAAATTTTCGGAAATATAATATGAGGAAGTTAGGGTTTTTGCATAGCCCCAAATTACATTCCAAACATGCCACCTTGGGAAAATCATCGTAACTTTTGTTCTGAGCATCAAATTGAAATTTTGTAAGAAGTTTCAGAAAGAGGACTTCCTGTAGTTTTCGGTATATCAGTTTCAGGTACTAAGGTTTAAATAGTGATACGTGGCACATCGTACAAGTTCGCTCTACTGAACTAGTCTATAATTAGGTCACCTTGAGTTATTTGGCATAACTCTTTCTTGGATAATCAAATTCTGATCATACTTGCGGGATTAGAAAGAGAACTCAGAGAGATATAGCAGGAAGAAATTTCAGAACTTGGAGATCTGAAATTACAGAGTTACAGTCATTTCAAGATCGAGCTCCTAAAATCAAGAAAAATTGAGATGAGGAAGTTTGATGGCAAGGATCCAGTAAATTGGATACTACAAATGGAGAAATATTTTGATCTACATGGTGTACCACTGTTACAAAAGGTATGTATTGCATATTCATTTTTAGAACAAGATCATTTTTTATGGTATAAAGGGCTTTGTTCTCATAAACCACTTGTTACATGGTTAATTTTCACGGAGGAAATTATAGAACATTGTGAGGATACAAAGAGCAACACGTTCTTTAGAGAAACACCAAAACAATTGGAAGAAAAAAGAGAAAAAGGGCTTCGTTACAATCGTGATAAAAAATACAGTAAAGGTCATAAGTGTTTTGAGAAGAAATTATTTTACATTGATTGTGGAGAGGAGGAAGAAAAGGATCAAGAAAAGTCTAAAGAAGAGTATATACACCAGGAACCAACCCTGGAGAAAGAAGAAATGAATCCGAACACATCTTGTAAAACATTGGAAATAATTACTACTCCTCAAACTCTTAAGATAGAAGGAGATATCAAGAAGAAAAAGGTTCAAGAAGTGAAAGACCACATCAAGAACTTAGAAATGAATCCGACCATATCTTGTAATGCAATGGCCAGAATTACCACTCTTAAAACTATCAAGATAGAAGGACATATCAAGAAGAAACATGTTCAAGAAGTGAAAGATCACATAGAGCATTAAGAAATGAATTCAACCATATCTTGTAATGCACTGGAAGAAATTACCACTCTTAAAACTCTCAATATAGAAGGACATATCAAGAAGAAAAAGATTCAAGTAGTGAAAGATCACATCGAGCATGAACAACAAGTTCTCCAACTTTTAAAGGATAATGCCACTTTGGTGCAAAATCGAATGAAACAACAGGTAGATCAACATCTCAATGAAAGAAGTTTTGATGTAGGTGATTGGGTATTTTTATGGTTACATACATACAAACAAATGTGCCTCAAGAAAGCTATTTATGAGAAGGAAATGCTGGAAAAATACACACACTTAAGAAATGGCGACCTTACCTAAGTTAGGGTTTTTGCAAGCTCCAGAATTTCATATAAAATAGGTTATCGTGGAATTTGCGCTATAAATATTTCACTACGAAGTTTCAGAAGCCACAAAAAAACCCATTTGATAAGAAATCATTTTGAATCTTGGCTCCAAATTTCAGATCCTGTCTCGATACATTTTCAGAAATATAATCTAAGGAAGTTAGGGTTTTTGCAGACCCCCAAATTACATTCCAAACAGGTCACCTTGGGAAAATCATCGTAACTTTTGTTCTAAGCATCAGATTGAAATTTCATAAGAAGTTTCAAAAAGAGGACTTCCTGTAGTTTTCGGTATATCAGTTTCAGCTACTAAGGTTTTAATAAACAATGATACGTGGCACATCGTACAAGTTTTCTCTACTGAACTAGTCTATAATCAGTTCACACTAGGATATTTGGCATAACTCTTTCTTGGATAATCAAATTCTGATCAGATTTGCGGGGTTAGAAAGAGAACTCAGAGAGATACAACATGAAGAAATTTTAGAACTCAAAGATCTGAAATTACAGAGTTATAGTCATTTCAAGATCGAGCTCCTGAAATCAAGAAAAATTGAGATGAGGAAGTTTGATGGCAAGGATCCGGTAAATTGGATACTACAGATGGAGAAACATTTTGATCTACATGGTGTACCACTGTTACAAAAGGTATGTATTGCATATTCATATTTAGAACAAGATCAATTTTTATGGCACAAAGGGCTTTGTTGTCGTAAACCACTTGTTATGTGGTTAATTTTCATGGAGGAAATTATAGAACATTATGAGGATACAAAGAGAAACACCTTCTTTAGAGAAACACCACAACAATTGGAAGAAAAAAGAGAAAAAGGGCTTTGTTACAAAGTGGAAAGAAAAATTATGGAAACAAGGAAGTCTACCCCTCACAACTATAAAGATGGAAGTGTTGTTTCTCCTAGCCTTCCACAACCTACAAGGGTTACACCACAACAATTGGAAGAAAAAGGAGAAAAAGGGCTTTATTACAATTGTGATAAAAAATACGTTAAAGGTCATAAGTGTTCTGAGAAGAAATTATTTTACATTGATTGTGGAGAGGAGGAAGAAAAGGATCAAGAAACGTCTAAAGAAGAGTATATACACGAAGAACCAACCTCGGAGAAAGAAGAAATGAATCCAACCACATATTGTAAAGTGTTGGAAATAATTACTACTCCTCAAACTCTTCAGATAGAAGGAGATATCAAGGAGAAAAAGGTTCAAGAAGTGAAAGAGCACATCAAGAAAGAAGAAATGAATCCGACCATATCTTGCAATGCAATGGCCAGAATTACCACTCCTCAAATTATCAAGATAGAAGGACATATCAAGAAGAAAAATGTTGAAGAAGTGAAAGATCACATAGAGCATTAAGAAATGAATCTGACCATATCTTGTAATGTACTGGAAGAAATTACCACTCTTCAAACTCTCAATTAGAAGGACATATCAAGAGGAAAAAGATTCAAGCAGTGAATGATCACATCGAGCATAACAACAAGTTCTCCAACTTTTAATAGATAACACCACTTTGGTGCAAAATCAAATGAAACAACAGACAGATCAAAATCTCAATGAAAGAAGTTTTGATGTAGACAATTGGGTATTTTTATGGTTACATACATAAAAACAAATGTCCCTCAAGGAAGCTATTTATGAGAAGGAAATGTAGGCAATAATACACACACTTAAGAAATGGCGACCTTACCTAAGTTAGGGTTTTTGCAAGCTCCAGAATTTCATCTAAAACAAGCTATCATGGAATTTTCACTATAAATATTTTGCTATGAAGTTTCAGAACCCACAAAAAACCCCATTTGAGAATAAATCATTTTGAATCTTGGCTCCGAATTTCAGATCTTGTCTCGATATATTTTTAGAGATATAATCTGAGGAAGTTAGGGTTTTTGCAGACCCCCAAATTACATTCCAAACAGGCCACCTTGGGAAAATCATCGTAACTTTTGTTCTAAGCATTAGATTGAAATTTCATAAGAAGTTTCAGAAAGAGGACTTCCTGTAGTTTTCGGTATATCAGTTTTAGGTACTAAGGTTTAAACAGTGATACGTGACACATCGTAGAAGTTCGCTCTACTGAACTAGTCTATAATCAGGTCACCCTGGGATATTTGGCATAACGCTTTCTTGGATAATCAAATTCTGATCAGACTTGTGGGGTTAGAAAGAGAACTCAGAGAGATACAACAGGAAGAATTTGAGAACTTAGAGATCTGAAATTACAGATTTAGAGTCGTTTCATGATCGAGCTCCTAAAATTAAGAAAAATTGAGATGAGGAAGTTTGATGGCAAGGATCCGGCTTTGTTCTCGTAAGCCACTTGTTACATGGTTAATTTTCATGGAAGAAATTATAGAACATTATGAGAATACAAAGAGAAACAACTTCTTTAGAGAAACACCACAACAATTGGAAGAAAAAAGAGAAAAAGGGCTTTGTTACAATTGTGATAAAAAATACATTAAAGGTCATAAGTGTTCTGAGAAGAAATTATTTTACATTGATTATGGAGAGGAGGAAGAAAAGGATCAAGAAACGTCTAAAGGAGAGTATATACACAAGTAACCAACCCTGGAGAAAGAAGAAATGAATCCGACCACATCTTGTAAAGCATTGGAAATAATTACTACTCCTCAAACTCTTAAGATAGAAGGAGATATAAAGAAGAAAAAAGTTCAAGAAGTGAAAGGCCTGATCAAGAAAGAAGAAATGAATTCGACCATATCCTGTAATGCAATGGCTAGAATTACCACTCAAACTATCAAGATAGAAAGACATATCAAGAAGAAAAATGTTCAAGAAGTAAAAGATCACACACAACATCAAGAAATGAATTCGACCATATCTTGTAATGCACTGGAAGAAATTACCACTCTGAATATAGAAGGACATATCAAGAAGAAAAATATTCAAGAAGTGAAAGATCACATTGAGCATGAACAACAAGTTCTCCAACTTTTAAAGGATAACACCACTTTGGTGCAAAATTGAATGAAACAACAAGCATATCAACATCTCAATGAAAGAAGTTTTGATGTAGGCGATTGGGCATTTTTATGGTTACATAGATACAAACAAATGTCCCTCAAGAAAGATATTTATGAGAAGGAAATGTTGGCAATAATACACGCTCTTAGGAAATGGTGACCTTACCTAAGTTAGGGTTTTTGCAAGCTCCAGAATTTCATCTAAAATAGGTTATCATGGAATTTGCACTATAAAATTTCGCTACAAAGTTTCAGAAGCCACAAAAAAACCCATTTGAGAAGAAATCATTTTGAATCTTGGCTCTAAATTTCAGATCCTGTCTCGATATATTTTCGGAGATATAATCTGAGGAAGTTAGGGTTTTTGCAGACGCCCAAATTACATTTCAAACAGGCCACCTTGGAAAATCATCGTAACTTTTGTTCTGAGCATCAGATTGAAATTTCGTAAGACGTTTCAGAAAGAGGACTTCATGTAGTTTTCGGTATATCAGTTTTAGGTACTAAGGTTTAAACAGTGATACGTGGCACATCGTACAAGTTTGATCTACTGAACTAGTCTATAATCAGGTCACCCTGGGATATTTGGCATAACTCTTTCTTGGATAATCAAATTTTGATCAGACTTGAGGGGTTAGAAAGAGAACTCAGAGAGATACATCAGGAAGAAATTTCAGAACTCGGAGATCTGAAATTCCAGAGTTATAGTCGTTTGAAGATCGAGCTCCTAAAATCAAGAAAAATTGAGAGGAGGAGGTTTGATGGCAAGGATCTGGTAAATTGGATACTACAGATGGAGAAATATTTTGGTCTACATGGTGTACCACTATTACAAAAGGTATGTATTGCATATTCATATTTAGAACAAGATCATTTTTTATGGTATAAAGGGCTTTGTTCTCGTAAACCACTTGTTACGTGGTTAATTTTCATGGAGGAAATTATAGAACATTATGAGGATACAAAGAGCAACACCTTCTTTAGAGAAACACCAAAATAATTGGAAGAAAAAAGAGAAAAAGGGTTTTGTTACAAAGTGGAAAGAAAAATTATGGAAACAAGAAAGTCTATCCCTCACAACTATAAAGATAGAAGTGTTGTTTCTCCTATCCTTCCACAACCTACAAGGGTTACACCACAACAATTGGAAGAAAAAAGAGAAAAAGGGCTTTGTTACAATCGTGATAAAAAATACATTAAAGGTCATAAGTGTTCTGAGAAGAAATTATTTTACATTGATTGCGGAGAGGAGGAAGAAAAGGATCAATAAATGTCTAAAGAAGAGTATATACACCAAGAACCAACCTCGGAGAAGGAAGAAATGAATCCGACCACATCTTGTAAAGCATTGGAAATAATTACTACTCCTCAAACTCTTAAGATAGAAGGAGATATCAAGAAGAAAAAGGTTCAAGAAGTGAAAGACCAGATCAAGAAAGAAGAAATGAATCTGACCATATCATGTAAAGCAATGGCTAGAATTACCCCTCCTCAACCTATCAGGATAGAAGGACATATCAAGAAGAAAAATGTTCAAGAAGTGAAAGATCACAAAGAGCATCAAGAAATGAATCTGACCATATCTTGTAATGCACTGGAAGAAATTACAACTCTTCAAACTCTCAATATAGAAGGACATATCAAGAAGAAAAAGATTCAAGCAGTGAAAGACCATGTTGAGCATGAACAAGAAGTTCTCCAAATTTTAAAGGATAACGCCACTTTGGTGCAAAATCGAATGAAATAACAGGTAGATCAACATCTCAATGAAAGAATTCTTGATGTAGGTGATTGGGTATTTTTATGGTTACATACATACAAACAAATGTCCCTCAAGAAAGCTATTTATGAGAAGGAAATGTTGGCAATAATACATGCACTTAAGAAATGGTGACCTTACCTAATGGGAAGACACTTCAAGGTAAAAATGGATCATGATAGCCTTAAATAATTTTTAGAACAAATATTATCTTTAGAAGAACATAAAAATGGGTCAGAAATATGTTGGGTTATGACTTTGAAATCATCTACAAAAAGGGAAGAAAAATGTTGTTACATATGCACTCTCAAGAAAGGATGAAGATGTGGAAGTATTGTTTTGTGCTATTTCTATTATCCAACCAAATTGGATAAACAAAGCAAGGGATGAATGGAAGAAGGACGAAGAATCGTGGCTACTCATTAAAGAGTTGCAGAAGAGCCCAGTTCAAATAATATTGCCAGAACTTGACGAGGAAGGAAAAATCATATTGGAACCTACAATAGTCACAGAAAAAAAAACTTGACAGCTACAAAATGATCAATTTCAGAGTATCTCATCAAGTGGAAGAACTTACCTGCTAAAGATCCACATGGGAGGACACGAATTTTATACAGAAGCATCAAGAACTACTCAAGCTTTGAGGACGACACTTTTTGAAGGAGAGGGGCATGTTAGGTCCCTATACTACTAGTGTAACCCCTTATTGTTATTAGTACAACCCCCTTATTATATTTTTGTGCCCATGTAGTCCCCATATTGTTATTATTGTTCCCCATAGAAGTCCACTATTCTTATTATTATGCCCTTACATTATTATTGTTATGTCAGCTCTGATTATATTATGACCCCTTAGCCTCCTATATATAGAAAGGAGGTCTTGTCATTTGTATCGTCCAAGAATTGTTCATTTGTTTAATCTAAAGGAGGCTGCCCCCTTGAAGAGGCTTATTTTTAAGGCATTCATGTATATTTTTTTTATCTTTTTGTGAGCTGGTTTCATAACATTTGGTATCAGAGCTTTGGATTCTAGGGTTTTCGCTGCTCCAAACAGGTCATCGTGGAATTTTTGCTATAACTTTCTTTGGGCGACGTTTTAGAAGCTAAAAAAAAAACCCATTTGAGTCAAAATCATACCAAATCTCGGATCTGAATTTCAGATCTTGTCTCACTACATTTTCGGTGATATGATCTGGGGAATTTAGGGTTTTTGCAAGCTCAAGAATTTCATCTAAAACAGGTTATTTTGGAATTTGCACTATAAATATTTTGCTACAAAGTTTCAGAAGCCACAAAAAAAACCCATTTGAGAAGAAACCGTTTGAATCTTAGCTCTGAATTTTAGATCTTGTCTCAATATATTTTCGGAAATATAATCTGAGGAAGTTAGGGGTTTTGCAGACCCCCAAATTACATTCCAAACAGGCCACCTTGGGAAAATCATTGTAACTTTTGTTCTGCGCATCACATTGAAATTTCATAAGAAGTTTCAGAAAGAGGACTTCCTGTAGTTTTCAGTATATCAGTTTCAGGCACTAAGGTTTAAACGGTGATACGTGGCACATCGTACAAGTTCGCTCTACTGAACTAGCCTATAATCAAGTCACCCTGAGTTATTTGGCATAACTCTTTCTTGGATAATCAAATTCTGATCAGACTTGTGGGGTTAGAAAGAGAACTCAGAGAGATACAGTAGGAAGAAAATTCAGAACTCGGAGATCTGAAATTACAGACTTAAAGTCGTTTCAAGATCGAGCTCCTAAAATCAAGAAAAATTGAGATGAGGAAGTTTGATGGTAAGGATTCGATAAATTGGATACTAAAGATGGAGAAATATATTGATCTACATGGTGTACCACTATCACAAAAGGTATGTATTGCATATTCATATCTATAACAAGATCAATTTTTTGTTCTCGTAAACCACTTGTTACGTGGTTAATTTTCACAGAGGAAATTATAGAACATTATGAGGATACAAAGAGCAACACCTTCTTTAGAGAAACACCACAACAATTGGAAGAAAAAAGAGAAAAAGGGCTTTGTTACAAAGTGGAAAGAAAAATTATGGAAACAAAAAAGTCTAACCCTCACAACTATAAATATGGAAGTGTTGTTTCTCCTAGCCTTCCACAACCTACAAGGGTTACACCACAACAATTGGAAGAAAAAGGAGAAAATGGGCTTTGTTACAATTGTGATGAAAAATACATTAAAGGTCATAAGTGTTTCGAGAAGAAATTATTTTTAATTGATTGTGGAGAGGAGGAAGAAAAGGATCAAGAAATGTCTAAAGAAGAGTATATACACCAAGAACCAACCCCGGAGAAAGAAGAAATGAATCCGACCACATCTTGTAAAGCATTGGAAATAATTACTACTCCTCAAACTCTTAAGATAGAAGAAGATATCAAGAAGAAAAAGGTTTAAGAAGTGAAAGACCACATCAAGAAATTAGAAATGAATCCGACCATATCTTGTAATGCAATGGCCAGAATTACCACTCCTAAAACTATCAAGATAGAAGGACATATCAAGAAGAAAAATGTTCAAGAAGTGAAAGATCACACAGAGCATCAAGAAATGAATCCGACCATATCTTGTAATGCACTGGAAGAAATTACCACTCTTAAAACTCTCAAGATAGAAGGACATATCAAGAAGAAAAAGATTCAAGCAGTGAAAGATCACATCGAGCATGAACAACAAGTTCTCCAACTTTTAAAGGATAACGCCACTTTGGTGCAAAATCGAATGAAACAACAGGCAGATCAACATCTCAATGAAATAAGTTTTGATGTAGGCGATTGGGTATTTTTATGGTTACATACATATAAACAAATGTCCCTCAAGAAAGCTATTTATGAGAAGGAAATGTTGGGAATAATACATGCACTTGAGAAATGGCGACCTTACCTAAGTTAGGGTTTTTGCAAGCTCCAAAATTTCATCTAAAATAGGTTATTGTGGAATTTTCACTATAAATATTTCGCTAAGAAGTTTCAAAAGCCACATAAAAACCCATTTGAGAAGAAATCATTTTGAATCTTGGATCGAAATTGCAGATCCTGTCTCGATATATTTTCAGGGATATAATCTGAGGATGTTACGGTTTTTGCAAACCCCCAAATAACATTCCAAATAGGCCACCTTGGGAAAATCATCGTAACTTTTGTTCTGAGCATCATATTGAAATTTCGTAAGAAGTTTCAGAAAGGGATTTCATGTAGTTTTCAGTATATCAGTTTTAGGTACTAAGGTTTAAAAAGTGATACGTGGCACATCGTAGAAGTTCGCTCTACTAAACTAGTCTATAATCAGGTCACCCTGGGATATTTGGCATAACTCTTTCTTGGATAATCAAATTCTGATCAGACTTTCAGGGTTAGAAAGAGAAATCAGAGAGGTACAACAGGAAGAAATTTCAGAACTTAGAGATCTGAAATTACAGATTTACACTCATTTCAAGATCGAGCTCCTAAAATCAAGAAAATTTGAGATGAGGAAGTTTGATGGCAAGAATCCGGTAAATTGGATACTAAAGATGCAGAAATATTTTGATCTACATGGTGTACCATTGTTACAAAAGGTATGTATTGCATATTCATATTTAGAATAAGATTATTTTTTATGGTATAAAGGGCTTTGTTATCATAAACCACTTGTTACATGGTTAATTTTCACGGAGGAAATTATAGAACATTATGAGGATACAAAGAGCAACACCTTCTTTAGAGAAACACCAAAACAATTGGAAGAAAAAAGAGAAAAAGGGATTTTTTACAAAGTGGAAAGAAAAATTATGGAAACAAGAAAGTCTACCCCTCAAAACTATAAAGATGGAAGTGTTGTTTCTCCTAGCCTTCCACAACCTACAAGGGTTACACCACAACATTTGGAAGAAAAAAGAGAAAAAAGGCTTTGTTACAATTGTGATAAAAAATACATTAAAGGTCATAAGTGTTCTAAGAAGAAATATTTTACATTGATTGTGGAGAGGAGGAAGAAAAGGATCAAGAAGCATCTATAGAAGAGTATATACACCAGGAACCAACCCCGAAGAAAGAATAAATGAATCCGACCACATATTCTAAAGCATTGGAAATAATTACTACTCCTCAAACTCTTAAGATAGAAGGAGATATCAAGAAGAAAAAGGTTCAAGAAGTGAAAGACCAGATCAAGAAAGAAGAAATGAATACGACCATATCTTGTAATGCAATGGCCAGAATTACCACTCCTCAAACTATCAAGATAGAAGGACATATCAAGAAGAAAAATGTTCAAGAAGTGAAAAATCACACGGAGCATTAAGAAATGAATCCGATGATATCTTGTAATGCACTGGAAGAAATTACCACTCTTCAAACTCTCAATATAGAAGGACATATCGAGAAGAAAAAGATTCAAGCAGTGAAAGATCACATCGAGCATGAACAACAAATTCTCCAACTTTTAAAGGATAACGCCACTTTGGTGCAAAATCGAATGAAACAACAGGCAGATCAACATCTCAATGAAAGAAGTTTTGATGTAGGCGATTGGGTATTTTTATGGTTACATACATACAAACAAATGTCCCTCAAGAAAGCTATTTATGAGAAGGAAATGTTGGCAATAATACATGCACTTAAGAAATGGCAACCTTACCTAAGTTAGGGTTTTTGCAAGCTCCAGAATTTCGTCTAAAACAGGTTATCATGAAATTTGCACTACGAAGTTTCATAAGCCACAAAAAAACCCATTTGAGAAGAAACCATTTTGAATCTTGGCTCCGAATTTCAGATCTTATCTCGATATATTTTCGGAGATATAATTTGAGGAAGTTAGGGTTTTTGTAGACCCCCAAATTACATTCCAAACAGGCCACCTTAGAAAATCATCGTAACTTTTGTTTTGAGCATCAGATTGAAATTTCATAAGAAGTTTCAGAAAGAGAACTTCCTGTGGTTTTTGGTATATCAGTTTTAGGTACTAAGGTTTAAACAGTGATACGTGGAACATCGTACAAGTTCGCGCTACTGAACTAGTCTATAATTAGGTCACCATGGGATATTTGGCATAACTCTTTTTTGGATAATCAAAGTCTGATCAGACTTGCAGGGCTAGAAAGAGAACTCAGAGAGATACGATAGGAAGAAATTTCAGAACTCAGAGATTTGAAATTATAGAGTTATAGTCGTTTCAAGATCGAGCTCCTAAAATCAAGAAAAATTGAGATGAGGAAGTTTTATGGCAAGGATCCGGTAAATTGGATACTATAGATGGAGAAATATTTTGATCTACATGGTGTACCACTGTTACAAAAGGTATGTATTGCATATTCATATTTAGAACAAAATCAATTTTTTGTTCTCGTAAACCACTTGTTACGTGCTTAATTTTCATGGAGGAAATTAATGAACATTATGAGGATTCAAAGAGTAACACCTTCTTTAGAGAAACACCACAACAATTGGAAGAAAAAAGAGAAAAAGGGCTTTGTTACAAAGTGGAAAGAAAAATTATGGAAACAAGAAAGTCTACCCCTCACAACTATAGTGGAAGTGTTGTTTCTCCTACCCTTTCACAACCTACAAGGGTTACACCACAACAATTGGAAGAAAAAAGAGAAAAAGGGCTTTGTTACAGTTGTGATAAAAAATACATTAATGGTCAAAAGTGTTCTAAGAAGAAATTATTTTACATTGAATGTGGAGAGGAGGAAGAAAAGGATCAAGAAACGTCTAAAGAAGAGTATATACACCAAGAACCAACCCCGGAGAAAGAAGAAATGAATCCAACCACATCTTGTAAAGCATTGGAAATAATTACTACTCCTCAAACTCTTAAGATAGAAGGAGATATCAAGAAGGAAAATGTTCAAGAATTGAAAGAGCACATCAAGAAAGAAGAAATGAATCCGACCATATTTTGTAATGCAATGGCCAGAATTACCACTCCTCAAATTGTCAAGATAGAAGGACATATCAAGAAGAAAAATGTTCAAGAAGTGAAAGATCACATAGAGCATCAAGAAATGAATCCGGCCATATCCTGTAATGCACTGGAAGAAATTACCACTCTTCAAACTCTCAATATAAAAGGACATATCAAGAGGAAAAAGATTCAGGCAGTGAAAGATCACATCAAACATGAACAACAAGTTCTCCAACTTTTAAAGGATAACGCCACATTGGTGCAAAATCGAATGAAACAACAAGCAGATCAACATCTCAATGAAGGAAGTTTTGATGTAGGCGATTGGGTATTTTTATGGTTACATACATAAAAACAAATGTCCCTCAAGAAAGCTATTTATGAGAAGGAAAAGTTTTCAATAATACACGCACATAAGAAATGGCGACCTTACATAAGTTAGGGTTTTTGCAAGCTCCAGAATTTCATCTAAAAGAGGTTATCATGGAATTTGCACTATAAATATTTCGCTACGAAGTTTCAGAAGCCACAAAAGACCCAATTTGAGAAGAAATAATTTTGAATCTTAGCTCCAAATTTTAGATCTTTTCTCGATATATTTTCAGAGATATAATCTGAGGAAGTTAGGGTTTTTGCAGACCCCCAAATTACATTCCAAACAGGCCACCTTGGGAAAATCATCGTAACTTTTGTTCTGAGCATCAGATTGAAAATTCGTAAGAAGTTTCGAAAAGAGGAGTTCTTGTAGTTTTCGGTATATCAGTTTCAGTTACTAAGGTTTACATAGTGACACGTGGCACATTGTACAAGTTCGCTCTACTGAACTAGTCTATAATCAGGTCACCCTGGGATATTTGGCATAACTCGTTCTTGGATAGTCAAATTCTGATCAGATTTGTAGGGTTATGAAGATAATTCAGAGAGATACAACAGGAAGAAATTTCAGAACTTTGAGATCTGAAATTATAGAGTTCCAGTCGTTTCAAGATCGAGCTCCTAAAATCAAGAAAACTTGAGATGAGGAAGTTTGATGGCAAGGATCCGATAAATTAGATACTATAGATGGAGAAATATTTTGATCTACATGGTGTACCACTATTACAAAAGGTATGTATTGCATATTCATATTTAGAACAAGATCAATTTTTATGGTATAAAGGGATTTGTTCTCATAAACCACTTGTTACGTGGTTAATTTTCATGGAGGAAATTATAAAACATTATGAGGATACAAAGAGAAACACCTTCTTTAGAGAAACACCACAACAATTGGAAGAAAAAAGAGAAAAAGGGCTTTGTTACAATTGTGATAAAAATTACATTAAAGGTCATAAGTGTTTTGAGAAGAAATTATTTTACATTGATTGTGGAGAGGAGGAAGAAAAGGATCAAGAAACATCTAAAGAAGAGTATATACACCAGGAACCAACCTCGGAGAAGGAAGAAATGAATCCGACCACATCTTGTAAAGCATTGGAAATAATTACTACTCCTCAAACTCTAAAGATAGAAGGAGATATCAAGAAGAAAAAGGTTCAAGAAGTGAAAGACCAGATCAAGAAAGAAGAAATGAATCCGACCATGTCTTGTAATGCAATGGTCAGAATTACCACTCAAACTATCGATAGAAGGATATATCAAGAAGAAAAATGTTCAAGAAGTGAATGATCACACATAGCATCAAGAAATGAATCCGACCATATCTTGTAATGCACTGGAAGAAATTACCACTCTTCAAACTCTCAATATAGAAGGACATATCAAGAAGAAAAATATTCAACCAGTGAAATATCACATCGAGCATGAACAACAAGTTCTCCAACTTTTAAAGGATAATGCCACTTTGGTGCAAAATCGAATGAAACAACAGGCAGATCAACATCTCAATGAAAGAAGTTTTAATGTAGGCGATTGGGTATTTTTATGGTTACATACATACAAACAAATGTCCCTCAAGAGAGCTATTTATGAGAAGGAAATGTTGGCAATGATACACGCACTTAAGAAATGGCGACGTTACCTAAGTTAGGGTTTTTGCAAGCTCCAAAATTTCATCTAAAACAGGTTATCGTGGAGTTTGCACTATAAATATTTCGCTATGAAGTTTCAGAAGCCACAAAAAAACCCATTTGATAAGAAATAATTTTGAATCTTGGCTCCAAATTTCTGATCCTGTCTCAATATATTTTTGGAGATATAGTCTGAGGAAGTTAGGGTTTTTGCAGACCCCCAAATTACATTCCAAACTGGCCACCTTGGGAAAATCATCGTAACTTTTGCTCTGAGCATCAGATTGAAATTTCGTAAGAAGTTTCAGAAAGAGGACTTCCTGTGTTTTCAGTATATTAGCTTCAGGTACTAAGGTTTAAACAATGATATATGGAACATTGTACAAGTTCGCTCTACTGAACTATTCTATAATCAGGTCACCCTGGGATATTTGGCATAACTATATCTTGGATAATCAAATTCTGATCAGACTTGCAGGGTTAGAAAGATAAATCAGAGAGATACAACAAGAAGGAATTTCAGAACTCAGAGATCTGAAATTACAGAGTTACAGTCGTTTCAAGATCGAGCTCCTAAAATCAAGAAAAATTGAGATGAGGAAGTTTGATGGCAAGGATCCGATAAATTGGATACTACAGATGGAGAAATATTTTGATCTACATTGTGTATCACTATTACAAAAGGTATGTATTGCATATTCATATTTAGAACAAGATCATTTTTTATGGTATAAATGGATTTGTTCTCGTAAACCACTTGTTATATGGTTAATTTTCATGGATGAAATTATAGAACATTATGAGGATACAAAGAGAAACAACTTATTTAGAGAAACACCACAACAATTGGAAGAAAAAAGAGAAAAATGGCTTTGTTACAAAGTGGAAAGAAAAATTATGGAAACAAGGAAGTCTACCCCTCACAACTATAAAGATAGAAGTGTTGTTTCTCCTAGCCTTCCACAACCTACAAGGGCTACACCAAAACAATTGGAAGAAAAAAGAGAAAAAGGGCTTTGTTACAATTGTGATAAAAAATACATTAAAGGTCATAAGTGTTCTGAGAAGAAATTATTTTACATTGATTGTGGAGAGGAGGAAGAAAGGATCAAGAAATGTCTAAAGAAGAGTATATACACCAGGAACCAATCCTAGAGAAAGAAGAAATGAATCCGACCACATCTTGTAAAGCATTGGAAATAATTACTACTGCTCAAACTCTTAAGATAGAAGGAGATATCAAGAAGAAAAAGGTTCAAGAAGTGAAAGACCAGATCAAGAAAGAAGAAATAAATCCGACCATATCTTGTAATGCAATGGCCAAAATTACCACTCCTCAAACTATCAAGATAGAAGGACATATCAAGAAGAAAAATTTTCAAGAAGTGAAAGATCACATAGAGCATCAAGAAATGAATCTAACCATATCTTGTAATGCACTGGAAGAAATTACCACTCTTCAAACTCTCAATATAGAAGGACATATCGAGAAAAAAAAGATTCAAGCAGTGAAAGATCACATCGAGCATGAACAACAAGTTCTCCAACTTTTAAATGATAATGCCACTTTGGTGTAAAATCGCATGAAACAACAAGCAGATCAACATCTCAATGAAAGAAGCTTTGATGTAGGCGATTGGGTATTTTTATGGTTAAATATATACAAAAAAATGTCCCTCAAGAAAGCTATTTATGAGAAGGAAATGTTGGCAATAATACACGCACTTAAGAAATGGCGACCTTACCTAATGGGAAGACACTTCAAGGTAAAAATGGATCATGATAGCCTTAAATACTTTTTAGAACAAAGATTATCTTTAGAAGAACATAAAAAATGGGTCACAAATATGTTGTGTTATGACTTTGAAATCATCTACAAAAAGGGAAGAAAAATGTTGTTGCATATGCACTCTCAAGAAAGGATGAGGATGTGGAAGCATTGTTTTGTGCTATTTCTATTATCCAACCAGATTGGATAAACGAAGCAAGGGATGGATGGAAGAAGGACGAAGAAGTGTGGCTACTCATTCAAAAGTTGTAGAAGATCCCAGTTCAAATAATATTTCCAGAACTTGATGAGGAAGGGAAAATCATATTGGAACCTGGAGCAGTCACAGAAACAAGAACTTGACAGCTACAAAATCGATCAATTTCAGAGTATCTCATCAAGTGGAAGAACTTACCTGCTAAAGATTCCACATGGGAGGACAAGAGTTTTATACAGAAGCATCCAGAACTACTCAAGCATTGAGGACAACACTTTTTAAAGGAGAGGGGCATGTTAGGTCCCTATACTACTAGTGTGACCCATTATTGTTATTAGTACAACCCCCTTATTATATTTTTGTGCCCATGTAGTCCTCATATTGTTATTATTGTGCCCCATAGAAGCTCACTATTGTTATTATTGTGCGCTTACATTATTATTGTTATGTCAGCTCTGACTATATTATGACCCCTTAGACTCCTATATATAGAAACGAGGTCTTTTCATTTGTATCATCCAAGAATTGTTCATTTGTGTAATATAAGGGAGGTTTCCCCCTTGAAGAGGCTTATTTTTAAGGCGTTCATCTATCTTTTTGTGAGCCGGTTTCATAACACCCTCTCCATGGTCGCTCGCTTCCCGAACTCCAACTCATTGACCTCATCACTTCACAAAGCCATTCCACTTGGCCAATATCTTACCACATGATCTGGACAACCAATCATTGGTTTTGTGTTTAGGGTTTGATCCAATTGGATAAGGTTTCATCTTTTAAGGGTGAGTTTCATTTCACGGCTACTCATCAAAGAAATTATCCACCCTTGTCAGGATCTGACTCAGGGTTCTAGCCACATTGTTCTTTAATAAATCTCATAAGACTACAATTATCCCACAAAAGGAGTGATTCTCCTCCTTATGCTACTCAACACGAGTTGATCTATTCAGTTATGGTGTAGACTCAAAGGTCTCGCCTTCATCCTGTCTTTCGAAGAAATTTGGTACTGACAATAAGAGGTCATTAACCTGCATCATGGTTCTACCTCTACTAAGCTTAGGAAAATTATTTTATAATGAGTCTTAACCCTTCCTGATTTCCTCGTTTCCAAAAAGGGGATTCTAAGCATGATGATAGAGGCACTCTTGCAACCATTACTTACTAAGTTCTTGGGGTGAACTCTTGAAAGGGTTCCACCTCTCTTGCCACATGCCAATGGTGCCATGATCCTTATTGGGACTGCAAGAAGCTCCATGGTGTTGTGAAAAACCTTCCGGTATGCCACCTGATCTGAATCGGATCCATAAACGATTGTCTTAGAACCGTGACTAAAACCGGTCGAACAAATCCTTGAAGAATCCAAAACAACAATCGAAAACGCCTTGAACCAGTGGGCATGGCAACCGGCGTGGAACGACGAGGACCTCGGTCAAAGCACGCTGATTGAGGCCCATGGAGACTGCGCAGGAGGTCAAAATAGCCCCTGGGAGCCCAAGAATGGGAAAAGGAGCTGGTTTTCGATAGCGCTAATGCGCATCGCTGGGAAAACAGGGTTGAAATGGTAGGGCTTAAGCACTCAGTCACATTGGGGAGCCAGAGGACTACGGGTGGAAAAAGGAAAAAGTGCCAATGTACGATGGTGGGACCCATGGCATGGAAACCGGAAGTTTGATCAGGACTCCCTTGAATGGTAAGAGGTTTTGGAGAAAGCGGAGCGATCAAAATCAGCGATCGACGCGTGGCTGTGGAGGAGAGAGAAAACCCACTACGATTGCACGTTATCAGTCAAGCAAGTCAACCATGCTCGACATGCGAATGATGTTGGATCTGGAGGAGCCCAGATCAAACGGCTGAGATTGCACCCAATAGACAGAGCGGAATTGACAGGGGATAAAGCCGCCCTTTAAGAGGGTTTGGAATCTGTTGACAGCCACGGTGGAGAAAGAAACGAATCGACGAGCGGGCTGGCACAGTTTTGATGGAGACATGTGGCTACTTCCTGAGCGTTATGCTGATGCCGAACAGGGAATTCCAAGCACACAGGCGACAGGTGAATCGATGTAGGAAGAAGGGGAAACGAACAGGCTGAGGATCGAATGGCTAAAGCCATGAACAGGGGCAATTGAATAAGAGATCAGAAGGGAGATTTAGATCAAAAGAGTCCAAGTGACCAAGAGAGACAGTGAACAGTGAACCCCTAGAGGAGGACTGAGCACAGAGTGCAGTAAATCCGAGAAGAGGAGACAGAGGTCCGAGCTGACCATAGGCGGCATCGAGCACCAAAGAGCTTGAAGAATCAAGCCTTCCCATAGAGGAATTTGTCTGGGATTGAGCATCACAGTTGGCTCTTTCCACTGTAGACTGTGGGTCACAAAGTGGGTAGGAAGAACAAGAGCCTATGTACTCCAAGTGGCTTGGGGAATCCAAGAACCACCCTGGCAAGCAAAATCTGCTTCAGGAGAACTCATATTGAGTCCCTGTATTGTAATTTCTCCACTCAAAGACATAATAAAACAAGGCCACCACTGAAGCTGGACCGGAGACGTAGCCCTGGAGAATAGGGTGAACTCCTTATTAAAAATTGTTTGTGTCTTTGTGTCTGCTTACTGCATTTCTCTGCTGTCTTTCCATTCAAAATTTTTGTGTATTGGCAATCTGATCGATCCATTGTTTCAATAACATAGAACACACACACCAACACATGAGTCTGTAATACCTTCTGTTAAATAAATATTTACTGAGGTCACTCATAGGGTGATTATCAGATCAAGTGGTATCAGAGCTCTAGGCTGTAAGGTTAGACAAGCTTGTGTTGGTTTAGCTATGAATGATCACTAGATCAAAGCTCAAATTAGGAGAAGGAGAATTGGTGGAAACTAATCCTAAAATTGGGAGAGTCTATTCTCGAAAGAAAATGTCAGAAGAAGGTTCTGTAGGGCCAGACCTTCAATTCCTAGAAAGTTTCCTAGCTATAAAGTACATGGTGGAAGAAATGTATAGGGACTTCAGAAAGCATAGGGGTGAGGATTCATCAGGCTCTAAGCAAGATAAAGAAGAAGATGAACCTCATTCCCATGACCACTCTAAAGGGAAGGGAAAATAAGAAAGCTTCCATACACCTCCTAGTAGCCCTGTGCATAATAAAAAAGCATCTTTGATTAAGTTAGATGTTAAATTTGATTTTCCTATATATGATGGAGAGTTGAATGCTGAAAAGTTGGACAACTGGATAAGACAAATTGATGTGTATTGCAGGGTGCAGAACATAGACTCAGACAAGAGTAAGATTCAGTTGGCAAGTCTATGCCTAGGAGGCACTGCCTTGGTTTGGTGGGAAGGCAGAACCCAAGCCGATGTGAAGAAGCATGGTAAGACCATCTTTGTTTGGAGTGACTTTGTTTCTGCCATCAGAAAGTAGTTCTATCCATTGGCCTACATGCAACAAGTCATGATGAGTTGGCAAACTCTTCGGCACTTGAAAGGGCAAAGTGTATAAGGGTATACTCAAGAGTTCCGAAAGAGAGCATTGATGTTAGGTATTTCATTAGACTCACCAGAAACTCTTTTGAAGTACATTGGGGGTCTACATAGCTACATGAGGCACACTAACCTCATGTTTAATCCCACTAGTATAGATGAGGTATCTGTACAAGCTACTCATCTATAAGCAATAGGAAAGAATGGAAATCCAGAAGTTGGGGACCATCCCAACCCACTGTAAGCAAAAGCAAGGAGAAAAGAAAGCAGAAATGGAAAGCAAGGAAGGCCAACACTGCAAAAAAAGGCAAAGCTTCATGCACTCACTGTAAAAAGGAGGGGCATGATGATGAGCACTATTGGATTCTGCATCCAGAGCTGAGACCTAAGAAGTCTGAGGGCAAGAAGAAGACGACTGCTGCAGTTATTCAGAAAGATTTGGGGTCAGACTCGGGAGATGAAAAAATCATAGCAGTCACAGGTATAAAAGGTAAGAATTCTGAAGCATCTACTAGTAATTTTTCTCAATCTATTATTGATGAAGAACATGAGAGAAAAAGGCGTGAGCTTTTCCATATTCGATTTGTTTCCAAATATCAAAAGATTGATACTTTGTTTGATAGCGGCTCACAAGTAAATTTGATTTCTGAAGCAATTGTAAAGAAATTGGGATTAGCAACTACACCTCATAAGAAGCCATAACCATTAGGATGGTTGAATGATAAAGCACAACTACAAGTGACTAGACAGTGCAAACTCAAGTTTTCTTTTGGGTCAGCATCTGTAGATGAGGTTGAGTTAGATGTAATTCCTTTGGATATATGTGGAATTGTTTTAGGAAGTCCTTACTTGTATGATAGAAAGGCTATTTTCTATAGAGCTGAGAAAAAGTATCTACTTGTTAAATATGGAATCGAATACTTTGTAAGAGCTCATAAGCTCAAGAATAATTATACTCTCATAAACTCAGGACAGATGAAAATAATGATAAATTCATGCAAAGTGTGCTTACTAATGGTTGTAAAAGAAAAGAAAAATGATAAAACTGATGTATTTGAGGGTTGTAATTCTGATCAGCGAGCTGATATAGAAAAGATTGTTTCAGAATTTGATGTCTTGTTTCAAGAACCTCAAGGTATGCCACCCAAAAAGGAAATAGTACACGATATTGTTTTGCAGCAAGATGTTCCTTTGCCTAACATTGGGATGTACAGGTTATCTACTTTAGAGAATGTTGAAATCAAGAAGCAGGTGCAGGAGTTGCTCGAGAAAGTGTTCATCAGGCCTAGCACATCACCATGTGGGTCACCAATCGTTTTGGTGAGAAAGAAAGACGGCTCGTGGAGAATGTGCATTGATTACCAAGCACTGAATAAAATAACGATAAAAAATCGTTATCCCCTTCCTCGAATAGATGATCTTTTAGATTACTTGAAGGAAGCTGTTTATTTCACCAAGCTGGATTTGCACAGTGGATACCATCAAGTCAGAGTTGCAGAGCAAGATGCATGGAAGACTGCTTTCAAAACAAAGCATGGATTGTATGAATGGCTGGTTATGCCTTTTGGCTTGACCAGTGCCCCTGCTACTTTCATGAGATTAATGAATGATGTACTCAGACCTTTTCTTGATGATTTTGTTATTGTGTATCTGGATGACATTCTGATTTTTAGTAAAACGTGGGAAGAACATTTAAAGCATGTTAAGCAGACATTAGATGTTTTGAAAAGAGAAAAACTTTATGTTAAATTCTCAAAATGTGAATTTGGCAAAACCTCTCTAAATTATTTGGGTCATATATGTTGTGGGGAAAAATGCCTATGCAGGACGATCCTATCCACCTAAGGTGTGACAGTGCCTTAGCAACAAACAGAGACAGCTATTCTAGTATTCTTCCTTTATGAATTAAGAATGAAGAGAGATGGATGGACTAACCGGTGTCTTCCGTTTGTCCCTCGATCCGGCTTCGCTTCTCTTGGAGAGTTCCCAGCTACTTGCCTTCTCGCTCGCCCAGCTTCAAGAGGTTTCTGCAAGATCACAAGAAGAGAACACTACACAAGACATGGATTCATATTCATAACTAGTTCAGGATTAGAAATAAACTAAACATACTAATGCAATCATACATCAAAATACATCAGTATATAGGAGAAACCAAGATAGCTTTATTGATGAATAACAAGGTTCAGGAAGAGATACAACCCAGAGGGCTCCAATCCAGCATCTCCTTCCCAGCAAATGGAATTCCTATCTTCACCCCTTCAAAGCATTAAGCACCCAATGATTCCAATCTCAAACCAACAACAATTCTTTGCAATAACAAAATTCCAGCCTCCAGATCTCATGGAGGAGAGATCCATGTATAGATGGTTGGAGAGAGGATGAGTCAGCTTGAGATCTGACTAGTGTCCTCTCCCTCTGTCAGTTCTTGATTCCACTTGGAGGTTCCTGCTTCCACTTGGAGATTTGGGACCTCTTACTCATCACCAGTCGAATTCCCTGAGGCAAGTGTCATTTTGGAAGCTTCTTGGGTTCTGACACCTTGAGAAATGAACTTGCCACATGTCCACTCTCGCTCAGCGCAAGTAGCCAGTGTTGCCTTTGACATTCAACGCAGGTAGCCAGTGTTGGCTTTGACATTCAGTGCAGACAGCTAGTGTAGCCACTGAAATGATCCTGAATTGACTTGTTTTTGAGCAGTTTCTGGTGGAGAACTTCTGTGAATTGCTGTGGTTTGTTAGCCTTGTTCCTCTAGGGGTAGGAACAGTATGTTTAGGGACTTTGGATCCCTTAGATTATGGACATTTCATGCTCAATGCTGTAAGGCACAAAAATGTCTATAACAGTTGCCCCCCTAAAGTATGAGGCTGTTTATCGGGTGAAATGCTTTATCAGGGGGGATCCGAGTTCATCCAATGCTGTGGGAGGAGACCTGTAATAAGATACAATACAATACATTATTTTTCATACTGATTTCATGATCTAGCTGAGGCGGGCATTCCCATGCTCAGCTTTATAAATTCATTTTCTGTTACATAGAACAAAAAATTGTCTGATGGTAGACTGATAATTTTGATGAAATTATCATCCTTTGAGTAGGATGATTATCTGCTGCAATGATGTACATGTCAATGTCTTTATTTTTCCTGAATATATATCGCAGCCCGGATGGATGAAACTAGATCCGGGGTCTTCAAACTCGTTTCGATCTTCACTCTAAGTACAAGTCGATCCATGTGAGAAATGTTCTGAAGTCGAACATGGAAAGACATCGCTTGATTACGGTCAATGAGGTAAACCGTTAACAAGCGCGAGAGGAATCACCGATAATGATAATGACCCTCAAGGTACTGCAGTACAATTCACGTGGTGTGAATAAAGGATTTGGCGTCGAACACCACGCAAAATCTTTCGGTCGAAGGTCATTGATGTATACCTGTCGCCGGAAGTGAGAAACTTGCCATTGAGGCATGCAAGCTTCAAAGTACTGAAGGGGTTGTTCCTAGATCAACTTCTTGGATAATGAGTTGATGTCGACAAGAAGCGATCCGTCAAAGGAGGGCCTTAATGAATCCCACATCAGTGACACGGAACAGAGCTAATGATTTTGATGGAGGTGAAAACGATCTGTGACATATGATTCAGGGTGGCGGTCATGAAAGGATGAAGGATAATGTATGGCAGTGGATGGGACACAGTTGACTTTTCTGAACGACTTCTCTTGAACATGTGGCGACACTAATGCGATGGATCAGTAGCATTACCCCAAATATGGATGGTATGGCGAGACCATGGATGTGACCGGTGAATGAAACAACCCAACCTGATTATGGTACGGAGGAAAAGTGTCATGTTCAAGAGCGACTTGCTACCATCAAAGTTTTCTTTAGTTTCTCCCAATTTTTCCCCAGTCATTGCTGACCAGTACCTCTTTATTTTTGTCAAGCTTGAGGAGGATAACATATGCTTGTTCTATAACCTGCCCTTCGGGCAAGCCCATCGCTATGTTTTAACGAGCCTAGCGATAGTGAAACTCGTTCTCGTCTAAAGACAAGTTCGTCGCTATTTGATGATTTTAACGAGTCTAACGACAAGGATAACTCGGTCCTTTTCATTTTTAGAGAGTCTGAAAAGGTACATAAAGTTAACTCCAAAAGTCCTTTTTCGTCATCTAATCCCTTAGGTCCGAAAAAGTATAAAACAATACAGAAGGGATGAGTTTTTGATAGTTTTAACGAGCCGAATAAAACAAGCTCTCGATCTTTTTGTGCAATAATCCCTCAGGTCCAAAAAGATTAAAATCTAGAGGAGGGATAGCTCTTCCGGTCGCTTTAACGAGATGGAAAGCCAAAACTCGGCAATCTTTTCATATTTTACGAGTCAGATGAAAAGAGCTTAAAGAAGACTCGTCTTTTGAGGAACGAGTGATAAACAGGGTTAGCAGCTGATTCCAGGTACAGGTTGGAATTTTCCAATCACGGCAGTGTCACAAGGATGGCTAGGTGAAATCACTCTTCGCAGCTGTTCCTCAAAATGGGTAAACAATCATATGGAGGTGAACAATCGGCCAAATGAAAAGTGGAGGTGATGGTGCAAACACGACCAAGGCTTTAATGGCTGATAAGGTTACATTCACAGTGGTTATTTACCGGGATAGTTCATTTTTTAACAAGCTTAAACGCGGGTGGAAACATTTGCTCGGTCTTATGTTTATTTTTTAACGAGCATGAACTATGCGCTAAAACTGTTCAGATCTTGCGTTTATTTTTTAACGAGCATGAACTGTGTGCTAAAACTGCTCGAATCTTGCGTTTATTTTTTAACGAGCATGAACTGTGTGCTAAAACTGCTCAATATTATATGGTCAAATTTTTTATTTTTACCATAACTAGCTTTTCCCTTTTCAAAGATAGTACTATATCCTCAATTGCTGCATCAAACTAGTTAGGAATGAATAACATTTGTTTGAAAATGAGATTAGAACCCTAATATTTCGCTTTGAACTACGTAAAAAGCAATTAAAAGGTGTCTTTACTTCTCATTTTACCATTTCATTTGAACTTGGTTTGTTGGAGCTTTGGAGGTGCCTCTTCCCCCTTGATTTTCATCAGCTGATTCTGGGAGATTCTGCGGACGATTTTCGGCGCCGTCTGGACTATGTAGGAGCTAAACCCTAGCTCTTTCTTTTCATGGTTTCCTTTTTCCATTCTGTGCCTGTTTTCATGTTCCCCTGAGCCCCTGGGGTTTTGTTAGGGCGCTCTGCCATCAGCGCAGGCAGTTCACTCGAAACCTGCGTTGAATGTCAAGCTGCATGAAGGCAGTTTGACCTTCAACGCAGGTGGAACACTAGCTAGTTGCGTTGGGCATAGAAAAATAGTTCTGTTGCACAGTTTTTGATGAAAATTTTGCCAGTTTCTCATCAAATCCAGGATCTTACTCTTTCTCTTGTTTGTTTTGTAGGGACTTTTGAGAAAAATGACCCTTACATGGCGAGAACGAGAACATGAAGAAGAGGACATGATTGCCCTCCATGACCCTGTCACGGTGAACGCGCTGTGGAACTGTGGCCTGCTGAAGTTCTTCCGTATCTCTAGTATGAGAGCACAGATCTCCTTACTGCAGTATATGCTTGATGCTTGGGATCCTATGAACCAAGTATTTCAGATCAGGAGCAAATCCATCCCTTTGACCATGGTAGGCATTTACTTCTTGACTGGTTTGTCGAGGCGGGGTGCCCCCATTTCTTTGTCAGGTTTGGCCCGAGGGAATGACTCCGTGAGAGATTATGTCCACCAGTATTGTAGGGAAGGATCCCAGCCGAGTAGATACGGCAAGGTTGTTATCCGTGAGATCACTGACAGGTCTCTCAGGTCCCTTCTGTATACTATTGGTAGGATGGCCGGTAGCGCATCTCTTCATGTTGCCAACAGATCCTATGTACAGCACGCCTTGGAGTGCCTCTAACCGAAAATATTCAACTGGTGTGATGCAGTACTTCTTCAGATGAAAAGTCAGTTGAACAAGGTAAAGGATGGGAAGCTGAAGAACTTTGGATTTGGTTCTATTCTGACTGCCTTTGCCTTGGAGAAAATACCACTGATGCAGCCTCAATATATCGCACTCGACTTGCCTTCTCCTACCGAGCCACACATGCAGAGATGGGTTGACCACATGTCTAGGCATGCTGGTCAATCTCAGATTTCTTTCACTGATACCTTCTTCAGGTGGTTCGAGCGTCAGGAGATGGTCTATTCCGAGTATCCATATGTTGGTATGGATTTCCGAGGTGATCCGGACTTGGTACTGCCGGATGGCGAACAGTGGGGCGCTATTGGTAAAATCTTCGACCATATTACTGTTTACTGTTCTTATTTATAATGTCCTTGTGCTTTATTCTATCAAGACTTTAATCAAACTCATGTGTGCATGCAGATGTTGGTCCTGTTCGTCCAGCAGTTCGCCCGAGAGCGCCAGTCGCTGCCCCAGCAGGGGAGACTGTTGGGAGGGTTATTCTCCGCGACCTTGACATGGCCAAGACCCTTACAGCTGTGCAGGAGCAGGTTGAGAGCCTTACTCTCGGCATTCCCGATGTGAGGATTGATGAGTTACCTTTACAGTTGCAGTGGCATACTACTGGTGTGCCTAGACGATGGACTCGTCTCTTGCGCATGATTGCACAGGCCGTGACGTGCTATCATGAGCATCACTAGGCTAGGGTGCCCCCTAGCATTTTTGAGTTTTTGGGTCATACGATCGATTTTTGTCTTGGTTACAGAACATTATGTATAAACGATAAACAGCTTATATATATGTATTTTGATTTTCGGGGTTTATTTTGGTTGAGTTATATGATCCATATGTACAACATTGATGATGTGTCTCTTTTTATAAATGTCGCAAATGTCTATCTAACACATAGTTTGCTAATGAGTCGGTTAATGTGTTTAAGTTTCTGGAAATATGCTGATATTGAATTAAATCAAATTGTCTTTCCAAAATCTTAACCCTTAGAAACATGCGATAAATAGCTGGGTTGCGGACGTAATATATACCATTCAGTTGTAGTATTACGAGTTGTGAGTCTAGCCTGATGATTAGTCAGCATATACCATGGGTGATGGCATCAGAGAGTAGTTCTATCAACGTGCTATACTCAGCGATGTTATTCGTTGATTGCCCAATACACACACCTCTGAAACTTACTAACTCGCCGCTTGGATCAAAAATGGCCCAGGCTGCGGAGGACAGGTTTCGCGAACTACGACTCGCTCCGTCGGCATATCCAACGCATGTCTCCAGAAGGTTTGACATCTGCAATGAATGTAAAAAAGTGGATTACTCGACCAAAACAAACACTTTAGCGAAAACAAAATACAACAAAAGCATACAAGTTACTATTTAAGCATAGTAACGCTTGAGGTACAACCCATTACGGGGTTGCGCCAGTGGAATTCTGTCATAATCCATTAACTCGTAGGCTCCTTTTGCTAACACTCGTTTAACAATATAGGGGCCCATCCATAAAGAATTAAATTTACCTGCTCCCAATTTATCGGATTCTTGGTCATAAAGCAAGACCAAGTCACCTTCTGAGAAGACACGGGGTTTGACATTTTTGTCGAACTGCGCCTTGACTCGTTTCTTATGGGCTTCGTTAGCCAAAGCAGTGTCACGACGGGTTTCATCCAATTGGATTAATTCCAAGAAACGGGCCTCTTCTTCCGAAGTTCCGGGGAGGAGATCAATTGCGAGTTTAAGAGACGAAATTTCACACTGGATTGGTAAGACTGCCTCCAGGCCATACACCAGTTGGAAAGGTGTGAACCCAGTCGCATTCCTTACCGATGTTCGGTAAGCCCACAAGGCCGAGTATAGGATTAGGTGCCACCTTCTTTTGTGAACTCCGATCATCCTTTGCAACATACGCTTCAGGACCTTGTTGATTGCTTCAACTTGTCCGTTGGCTTGTTGATAATACGGGGTAGAGCTGTCGTGAGATAGCCCTAGCTTGGCAGCTAATTCAACCATCATGTGAATGCGAAAATGCGACCCATGATCTGTAACTATAGCTTGTGGTACGCCGAACCTGGCGACTACATGATTGAAAAAGAAAAGGGCAGCTGTTTCACCAGTGTTATCTAATGTAGGCATCGCCTCGGCCCATTTGGTAAAATAGTCAACGGCGACTATAATATACCCATGCCCCCGGTCGAGGTGGGGTTACATGTCATGAAATCGATGCCCCATTTGGCGAAAGGCCCAACAACAACTATTGGCTGTAAAGGTGCGGGTGGTCTTCTGGTTTTGCTATCAAAAATTTGACAAGCATGGCAACTTCTGACTGCGGTTATGCAATCTTTGAACATGGTTGGCCAGAAGTATCCTGCTCATAAGATTTTCTATGCTGTAGCATATCCAGATTGATGCCCCCCACACGCGCCTGAATGACACTCATTCAGGGCTTTTTCGGCCTCTTCATGGGTGAGGCACCTCCTCAGAACTGTATCGATACCACGACGGTAAAGTGTATCACCGACGATCATGTAGTCTTTCGCTTGGTATCATATACGTTTTTGTTCTGAGTGAGAGGTGTCAGGCCTGAATTTTTGGGTTTGGAGATAAATTATTATATCTCCATACCACTCATTGCTTGTAGATATCAGAAACAAATGCTCGTCCACGATTGATTCTTCGGATGTTTCATCGTTGGACGACGCTGGGAGATCGCACAATAATTCTGCGAAGACTAAAGCTTTCTTTGATTTGGATTTTACAAATTCCAGATCAAACTCTTGAAGGATCGCTATCCATTTTGAATATTTGCCCCCCAGCAACTGTCGCGACAATATATAAGTCATGGGGTTGCAATCTGATAGAATGGTAGTTTTCCGAAAGAGGACGTAATGTCGAAATCTTTGTATCGCTTGAACATCAGTGAGTTCTAGCTTTTCAACATAAGAATATTTGCTTTCTGTATCATTCAAGTTTTTGCTTAAATAATATATAGGATGTTCAATTCCATCGACTTCTTGAACTAAAACCATCGCAATGGTCGTATCCGCTGCAGCCAGATTTAAAATCTCTTTGATAGTCCGGGGCATACATTAGTGATGCTTTTACTAGAGAATCTTTCAGAGCATCAAAAGAAGCTTGCGCCACCTGATCCCAGACAAAAGGTACATCCTTTTTCAAAAGATGAGTATAACCTTTAGCAAGTTCTGCGTAATTTAGAATGAACCTCCTCAGAAAGTTTGCTTTCCCTTGGAGTTTCTGAATCTGAAGCAAATTTGAAGGTGGAGGCAAATTAATGATTGCCTGAACCTTGCAAGGGTCGAGACGAATCCCATCCTTAGAGACTACAAAGCCAAGTAAACAACCAGAACCGACGCAAAATACACATTTGTGCGGATTGAGTCTTATCTTGTAGTGTCGGCAACGTAGAAATATCACTCTTAAATGCTGCGGATGATCAGTCCGCTTTCGCGAATGAGCCGGAAGGTCGTCGAGATAAGGTTGAATGATGTTCTTGATGTCATGGAAGGCATAATTCATTTCCCTCTGAAACGTCGCCCCTGCGTTCTTTAAACCAAATGGTAATTTTCGATAAGCGAATGTGCCCCACGGACAAATGAATGCAGTCTTTGACTGGTCCTGTGGGCGGATATTTATTTGATTATACCCGGAAAATCCATCCATGAATGAAAAGATTTCACATCCGGCGCATTCATCAATTATCTGGTCGATGAAGGGTGTAGGATAGTTGTCCTTCGGACAAGCTTGGTTTACATCCCTATAATCGATACACACTCTAATTTTCCCTTGTTTCTTCGTAACAGGGACAATATTTGATACCCAATCGGTTAGAGGAACCGGGTAGATGAAACCAGCATGGAGGAGCTTTTCAACTTCTGCTTTAATGGCAGCGGCTTTCTTGGGGTGCACCTGCCGAAGCCGTTGTCTTACTGGTTTGACATCAGGATACATCTTAATTTCATGTTCAACGATACTCGAGTCAATGCCTGGCATTTCATCATATGACCAAGCAAAGACATCTCTGAATTCGCGAAAAAGAGTGTTATATATTTCCAGTTCTGAAGGAGAACAACCTTTTCCGACATAAATATTCTCTACAACATTTGTTCTAGTCGAGATATTTATGGCTATAGTCTCTTAAATATTGGATAAGTTTCGCTCGGAATCCACCGTATTTACAGTATTTGATAGGAATTCAAAAACTGAAGGGTGATAAAGGTCATGTTGAGTATCTTCTTCATAATCTGGAAGAAGGGAACGATGGTGGCAATCACTCCATGGTGCCCCCTCAATCAACATTGATTGTAGGATTCCTTCGTCAGTCCCATGTACTTTCGACCAAGGATCTAACAGTGTACCATATTCTCTTGACCTATCTACCCAAACGCTTGATGAGCGTTGATTTGGGTTCGCCTCCCATGCCCGAAACATTGATTGCTACAATATTTCTATAGGGCTTGTGGGCAAAACCATTGCATGATCCATTTCGATATCGTCTTCTGAGATCTTCGTGGAAGATATCATGTTGCAGGCTCCTACCAATGCTACTTCTCCTATATAGATTGGAGGTGGAAGTGCAAAAGTTCCCATTAATGTGGGGTCTTTCAGCAGGCCTACTCCGATGTCTTGAAGTGAATGGTTGCTTCCATGGATCATGGGAATGCTTCCTGTAACTTGTGAACCATTAGGGAGGAAGTCTTGTTGGTCGACGATCGTAATCCCACCTTGAAAAGGGAATGCGACCTTCCTAAAATAAGTCGACACAACATCTGCCATGGCATATATCCACGGTCTTCCTAGTAGGATGTTGTAGTCAAGATTCCCATCGATGACTTCAACATCTATTTCTACTGTTTTTCCCCCCAGTTCAACCTTCAAGTTATTAAGGATACCGCACGGGGTATAGGTCCTTCCGTCGAATGCTTTCAATGTCGTCGAAGATCGCGACAAGGTCGGAGACCCTAAAGTTTTCCAGCAACTCATTGACATAATACATGTAGATGCCCCCTCATTAATAAGTCTTTGGTGAACAGTTTTGTTGACGGCTTTCACTTGAATAAGGAAAGCTAGTTGAGCTGGGAACTGAGGATCGTATCCTTTGTGGTCGAAGGACACAAGATTGGAATCCTTAGGATCAACCCCACCAATAGCCGATAACAAAGCCTGCCTTTGGGATGGGCAATTTTGTAGTACTTCAAGAGTCGACATAGCGGATGGCGATTGGGCCAAATCTTCCACTATGTTATAATGCTGCGCCGCTCTGACGTGAGGATTAAATGTCGACTTGTGTACTACTCCCTTTGGCGGTTTTATTGTTAATTCAGGAATGATGGGCGGTACAACTTCTGTCAAAGTTGTTGTCGAACTACTTGGTTTATCTTTACCTTTGTCGTTCGACAGCTGCGGATTCCCGTAATCTTTGTTCCTTGTCGAAATCAAAGCATCATTCTGCTATTTTGAAACCGACAACATAAGCACTTGCGACGGGGAAGCATTTCCACTATCAACCAGATTTTGACCTGGATTGGGAAACGGATCAGTTAACACAGCTGAGGTTTGCGAACTTTTGAAGAACCTTTTAAGCTCAGCTTTGTATGGACAATTTCCTGTCCAATGATCCTCATCACATATTTGACATGGACTTTTTGGTTTCCCTTTTCCAGGAGGATTCGAAGAAGTTTTTCCGGGAGATGACTCACCCTGTTTCTTCTTCTTCCCTTTGTTTTGCTTCTTCTTGCTTCCTGGTTGATTGGTTTCTTTGCCTTTATCTGCTGATACGGCATTTACTTCCGAAGCAAGAATTTCTTCTTTTGCATTTTGATCCGAATTCTTACGGGCTTTCTTAGACGAAGCCTTTGTCGATTTCGTGTTTGCCGTGCCAATCACACCATCGCCGGCATGAGAGTCACTATTTGATTTAGGAGGAGGAGGAATTGAGAATTCCGGTCTAGGGGCGTCAGGTATTTTGTCGTAGAGCGTGCCAGACTGAGTATAGACTAAGTCTAGATATTGTGCACAAGCAATAACTTGCTCCTCCATTACGACTCCCCCCTTGGCCACATCTTCTGTTATAGCAGGAAGTAACGACTTTATAAACCATTCAGCTAACAGCTGATTGGGAACGTACATTTTCACCATCCTACGACAACGACGCCACTCATGTATATGATCAGATATGTGAGTGGCTATTGTCTGCTTGAAGTTGGTTAAGATTTCCGTTCCCGTTTCATACCTTATCGGTAATTGAAAATGGGTTAAGAAAGTCGTGGCTAGGGAGCTGAAATTGTCGAACGAGGCTCTAGGTAGTTCAATATACCATTTCACCGCTGGACCCGTTAACGTCCTATGGAAAAGGCGAAGCCTTATCGAATCATCGTTTAGGGTGTTTGATGAACACCACAGATGAAAAGTCATCACGTGATTCGATGGGTCTTCACCTGGATTTCCATTAAATTTAGTAATTTCCGAAGGAAGTTTATGAGGAATCGCTGGCCACCAAGGGGCGTAAGCAATTGGATTGTTGGTTAACCGGTGTAAATCGGGTAACTCTAAAGTTGCCACGAATGGTAACTGTTGATTCAGGTTAGGTGAAGCATACCCAGGGTACGATGGAATCGCCTGAGCAGTGGGCCTTTGCATACCAGCATAATGTAATTGATGTTGGTATGACTGATACGGTTGGTGGACTTGACCACTGTAAAGTGGCTGATTTTGACCATTTTGAATATACGGTTGTCCACTGTTCGCAAAGATCTGCTGCTCAGAACCTTGGTACACTTGCTGGAATTGCGGTTGTTGGTATTGCACCAGCCACGGTTGTGAAGCCATGTTCTGTTGCGCTATACTAACTGTTGGACCAAGGTGTGGGGTAATAGTACCCGTTTGGACCTGTGTCGCCCCACCAGTTGGCGATTGTGGTTGTGTCACAGGGTTAAGGGGCTGTTGCATTACAACCTGAGAAATCTGAGGTTGACATACAACAGGCAACGTTTGAACTTGCGACACTGTCACAATAGCCGGTGTGGTCGGGATGTTCGACATAGGTACACACTGTTGCATAGAATATACAACCCTTGGTTGTTGAGTTAGCATAGGTACCCAACCACTTGATGTAACTCCAGTATAACCTGAATACTATTGTGAACTCCCGTATGGATACCCTCCCGGAGGGGGTAATGAAAGGGCATACTGTCCCCCATACGGTAGCAATCCGGAACTCAAGGGGATTGTTTGTCCTTGGGGACTGGATTGCCCAAATTGACCTCCAAATGGATCAATCTGGCGAGTTTCAACATAAGAGTTTCCGGATATTATTCCGGAGGAACAAACTGGAACAGACCACACTGTCGAAATAGTCCCTGGGTGGACTCCTTCTAGCGGTTGTGAGCTAGTTGGGACAGATGGTACGCTGGCGAACATTGTCGGAGTGACGGCAGGGGCTTCTGCTGTCACTGTGTCATTCAACATAGTCCTAGATGTTGATGGTTGTTCAGACATTTTGAGTCTATCCAAGAGATTACCTAGCGATTCTACAGGAACTTCCACTTGTGGTAGACTAACTTCTGATGAAGGAAATAGAGTGACCCCGACTCCAAAATGGGTTGGAGTACTTGCTTGCGGATCCTCTACAATTTCCTCTATCGCAATCAAACCCGGTGGAAGAGGAAGACCGTCAGGTCCATAAAATATTTCTGGTGCCGAAGAAGGGGTTGAATCGACAGCGACAGTTGTTTGAGGAGCAAGACTCTCTAAACCGGTTACAGATGGAACTGGTTCAGTAACCCAAGTATTTGCTCCCAGACTAGGATCAGTGTTACTGTCCTTCTGTGGCTGTTGAAATTCTTCTATAGAGGCAGGGTTTCCATAAATGTTTGGAGTAACCGGAATCTCGGATGTTGTCGAAACACTTGTTCTAACTTTGATAGGAGATTTCGAACCGGTTAAACGAGTTCGCTTTGTCTGTACTGTTTTCGATTCCGAAGACAAAGACGGTTGACTCGTAAGCCTCTGCGAACAACGGGGTTTCAATTGACTTTCTTCCACGATTGCGGATTACTCGATCAACCAAAATACAAAAGGGGAAAGTGTGTTTCTGAATTAAATGAATTTTTTAGACGCTTTTAGACACAACTTGCTTTTTCACTTTTAAAGAGTCAAGAAAAAGCTAAAGATGACTCTAGTCTCCTTCGATGTTTTAACGAGCCCGAAGTGACAAATGCTCGGATGGACTTTTTCTGTTATAGAGTCTGAAAAAGGCCAAAAGGAATTGCTCTGGAGTTCTAGGTAGAGGGTGTGCCAAACTTTTCGCAAAACCGCAGAATACTTTTTAGGGTACGGGCGGTCGATCTTCCTGAATGCTGTGTTCAGTGCATTGCGATCAGTAGGGCGGCCGACATAGCTTCCTAAGGATAAAGGTTTTATGCCTATAGGGGTCTCCCAATATATACGCGACGGTACGTGGGAGCACAATCCATACTGGCGCTATCGTCCCTCAGGAGGAATCACCCACCATCCACGAGATCGACAGTCACCAGGCTTTACGACGCCGGAACACGTCTCTAGCCTAGACCTCTATGTTGTGCGTTATGTTGCAAAGCGTTGTTAAGTTCATTCAATTTATTTTAGGTTGATCTTTTTAGAAGTTTGCCTTTCAAGGTTCACCACGAGATGTATGATACAATTCCTAAATGCAGTCTAAAGATGATAAGCAAGCTTTATATCTTTTCAACTTTGAAAATCCTAGCTACTAAGGGAAAAGAAAGACACCATCTTTTCTCAAAGAGCAATCAGCACACTCTAATGCACTTTTCCTAAATCAAGCATGCAAACTATCAAAATGAAAATGCACAATGCAGGTGTTTGTTTTCCGCTTTCTTAGTATTGATGCCTACAAAGAAAGCTTTTTGTACAACTTTGAATTTGCTTTTAAATGACCAATACAAACAAGTTTACTTTTTCGAAATCAGAGAGGGTAGAAGAGATTACAACACTTAACGATTTTCGAAATAAATACTTGTTTCGACACTTAAAAGAGACAAACTCAAACCAATAATCAAGAGTAAATGTATAATCAACTACAAACAGCCAATGAACTCTCTTCTAAGATCACAATCAACAGATCTGAATCAAGGGCTACAGGATGACTATTTCACTCATGCAAAGGAAAACTGTAAATGATGCCACAAACACATAAAAAAACTCACAGTATTTTTGTACAAAAGGAGGTGGAATTTAAGCAGAGAAAAGGAGTTATCAGACTGGTACCTATGCTGGTTACAGGCTGCAAAAATCAGAGATCAAAACAAGGCAAAACAGAGCAGAGAACCCCAGCTGCACAAGGGAAAACTGGTTCAGCGCAACCTCAACACAGGGGTTTTGACATTCAGCGCAGGTAGCCTTCACGGTACCTGCGTTGAAATGTAGAATCCCTTCACTGGGTCTGCGCTGAAGGAGAAACTCTCGTTTCTCACTGGGTTCTGGGTCACAGATTGCTATTTAATCCACTGTTTCAGGCCAAATCAAAGCAACAAGCAAGGTACAATCAAAGGGATGCTTTGAGGGGGTACTAAGATCTATCACAAAGGATCATCAAATCATTTGTGAGTCCATTGTTCAGATCATAGACAAGTCCAGTGATTGGATCAAAGCAGCAACTGTCTACTTCGCATCTGGGAATAGCAGATGCAGTTCGATTCTTGCTGTCAAGTCTATGAAACAAACAATGATGGAAACACAAATAAAATGACTAAACAGATCTCCCCAGCGGAGTCGCCAATTTGTTGTGGGGAAAAATGCCTATGCAGGACGATCCTATCCACCTAAGGTGTGACAGTGCCTTAGCAACAAACAGAGACAGCTATTCTAGTATTCTTCCTTTATGAATTAAGAATGAAGAGAGATGGATGGACTAACCGGTGTCTTCCGTTTGTCCCTCGATCCGGCTTCCCTTCTCTTGGAGAGTTCCCAGCTACTTGCCTTCTCGCTCGCCCAGCTTCAAGAGGTTTCTGCAAGATCACAAGAAGAGAACACTACACAAGACATGGATTCATATTCATAACTAGTTCAGGATTAGAAATAAACTAAACATACTAATGCAATCATACATCAAAAATACATCAGTATATAGGAGAAACCAAGATAGATTTATTGATGAATAACAAGGTTCAGGAGGAGATACAACCCAGAGGGCTCCAATCCAGCATCTCCTTCCCAGCAAATGGAATTCCTATCTTCACCCCTTCAAAGCATTAAGCACCCAATGATTCCAATCTCAAACCAACAGCAATTCTTTGCAATAACAAAATTCCAGCCTCCAGATCTCATGGAGGAGAGATCCATATATAGATGTTTGGAGAGAGGATGAGTCAGCTTGAGATCTGACTAGTGTCCTCTCCCTCTGTCAGTTCTTGATTCCACTTGGAAGTTCCTGCTTCCACTTGGCGATTTGGGACCTCTTACTCATCACCAGTCGAATTCCCTGAGGCAAGTGTCATTTCAGAAGATTCCTGGGTTCTGACACCTTGAGAAATGAACTTGCCACATGTCCACTCTTGCTCAGCGCAGGTAGCCAGTGTTGCCTTTGACATTCAGCACAGGTAGCCAGTGTTGGCTTTGACATTCAGCGCAGACAGCTAGTGTAGCCACTGAAATGATCCTAAATTGACTTGTTTTTGAGCAGTTTCTGGTGGAGAACTTCTGTGAATTACTGTGGTTTGTTAGCCTTGTTCCTCTAGGGGTAGGAACAATATGTTTAGGGACTTTGGATCCCTTAGATTATGGACATTTCATGCTCAATGTTGTAAGGCACAAAAATGTCTATAACAATATAGTAGGGGGAGGTGAATTGAAAATAGATCCATCTAAAGTGGCAGTCATTGTAAACTGGACTAAACCCAAGTCTGCTACAGAAGTGAGAAGCTTCATAGGAGCAGCACAGTATTGGAGGAAGTTCATTTCAAACTTCTCCTCAATTGCAGCTCCCTTACATGCTTTGACAGGATTGAACAAGGTGTTTCAGTGGGGAGGCAAACAACAGAAAGCCTTCGACACCTTGAAAGACAAAATTAGTACAACACCTGTACTAGCACTACCAGATCTACAAAAACCATTTGAGATACAAACTGATGCCAGTGACTATACCATGGGATCAGTGTTGACACAGCACGGTAAACCCATATGTTATCATTCTCAGAATTTTAATCCTGCAGTAGTTAACTATCCTACTTATGATAAAGAATTGTATGCATTAGTTCAGAGTGTGAAAAAGTGGAAACATTATTTAATGGGCAACGAAACAGTAATACATACTGATTATCAGCCACTTCAATATCTACACTCCCAAACTAAGTTGCAACAATCAAGACATTATAGATGGATGGGTTTTCTACAACAGTTTCATTTAGTCATTAGATATAAAAAGGGCATACATAACAAGGTTGCAGACATGTTATCTAGACCCATTGTAAATGCATCTACCATCCTTAAGCATAATTCTGTACTACCTGAAAGCTACATAGAACAGTATGCTCAGGACGTGGACTTTAAAGATGTATATGCAACTTTGAGTCAAGGCAAGAAAGTAGAAGAATTGGACTATCATTTGAAGGACCAACTCTTATATCATTGTGGGAAACTCTGCATTCCACAAACTGAGAGAGCAAAGGTAATTAGGGAAGCACACACTTCTCTGATATCAAGTCACTTTTGGGTAAGTAAAACAGTTGCACAGCTGCAAAGGTTCTGTTATTGGCTAAGAATGAATGAGACAGTTTCTAGATATGTAAAGGGATGTGCTATGTGTGCTAAAAGCAAGCCCAGTAATAGAAAACTAGGCCTGTACACTCCATTGCCAGTTCCTTCTCACCCTTGGGAGAGAATTTCCATGGATTTTGTTGGAGGAATACCTAAGTCTAAGAAAGGTCATGATTATCTATATGTCATTGTGTAGGTTCAACAAAATGTGTATTTTGATACCCTGTAGCAAACAGATTACAACTGAACAAACTGCAAAATTATTATTTGAACATGTATGGGTTCATTTTGGATTACCCACTTCTATTATATCTGATCGAGACACCCGATTTGTGGGGAATTTTTGGTCCAGTCTGTGGGAACTAATTGACACCAAATTAAAGAAAAGCACAGCTTTCCATCCACAAACAAATGGCTAGATAGAAGTAGTAAATAGGGCAGTGATCTAGTTACTGATAGGATATTGCAGCAAACATCCTAAGCTTTGGGATGAGCACTTCTACACAGAGATCTCCTTTTGAGACTTGCTTTGGTTTCATACCAAGGTCTCCCTTGGATTTTGTCTTTCGTAAAGATACCATGGTTACAGTGATGTGGACAAAGCAACTAGGTTCATTGAACAGATCCAGGAGATCCACCAAGTAGTATAGGAATAGCTGGAAAAGAGCCAGGCCAAGTACAAGGCTAGGCATGATAAGCATCGGATGGAGCACAGTTTTCAAGTTGGAGACCAAGTCTGGCTGTATATTAGCAAGGACAGGATGCAAGATGAAGGTAAGAAGCTAAAACCTATCAGGTATGGACCCTTCAGGATACTTGAGAAGATTGGTGAAAATGCTTTTCGCCTTGATCTGCTAGCTTACATGCACATCTACTCAGTCGTGAACGCAGATTGCTTGAGATTGTTTGAACCTTCAATGATTGAGGACCCTGAAGAGCAAAGTCAATTTCCTTCTGTTGATGAGCTACTACCGAAATATCTTAATGAGTTGAAGGAAGATACAGTGCTGGATAGAAAGGTAAGGACGACGTGTAGTGGACAGGTGGAATACCTCAGAATTGGGCTTAAAGGTTCAAAGCCGAGCAATGCGAAGTGGATTGAGATTGGACAAGTGAGACAGAAATTTCCTCACTTATTCGATGCTTAAAAGAAAACCAACTTTTGGTGGTCCAAAATATTTTCAGTTGGGAGGCCGTGATCCGAATCGGATCCATAAACGACTGTCTTAGAACCGTGACTAAAACCAGTAGAAAAAATCCTTGAAGAATCCAAAATAGCAATCGAAAACACCCTGAACCAGTGGCCATGGCAGCCGGTGTGGAACGACAAGGACCTCGGTCAAAGCGTGCTGACCGAGGCCCATGGAGACTGCGCAGGAGGTCAAAATAGCCCCTGGGAGCCCCAGAATGGGAAAAGGAGCTGGTTTTCGATAGCGCTAACTCGCATCGCTGGGAAAACATGGTCGAAATGGTAGGGCTTAAGCACTCAGTCACATCGGGGAGCCAGAGGACCGCGGGCGGAAAAATGAAAAAGCGCCAATGTACGATGGTGGAACCCACAATCTGGAAATCGGTGGTTTTATCGGGATTCCCTTGAATAGTAAGAGGTTTTGGAGAAGGCAGAGCGATCACAATCAGTGATCGACGCGTGGCAACGGAGGAGAGAGAAAACCCATTGCGATCACGTGTTATTAGTCGAGCAAGTAAACCATGCTTGATGTGCGAATGACGTTGGATTTGGAGGAGCCCAGATCGGATGGCTGAGATTGCGCCTGATAGACAGTGCAGAATTGACAGGGGATAAAGACGTGATTTAAGAGGGTTTGGAATCCGTTGACCACCACGGTGGAGAAAGCAACGAATCGACGAGTGGGCTGGCGCAGTTCCGATGGAGACACGTGGCTACTTCCTAAGCATTATGCTGACGCTGAACAGGGAATTCCAAGCACACAGGCGATAGGTGAATCGACGCAGGAAGAAGGGGAAACGAACAGGCCAAGGATCGAATGGCTAAAGCCACGAACGGGGGCAGTCGAATAAGAGATCAAAAGGGATATTCAGATCAAAAGAGTCCAAGTGACCAAGAGAGACAGTGAACAGTGAACCCCGAGAGGAGGACTGAGCACAGAGTACAGTAAAGTTGAGTAGAGGAGACAGAGGGCCGAGTTGACCACAGGCAGCATCGAGCACCAGAGAGCTTGAAGAATCAAGCCTTTCCATAGAGGAATCTGTTCGGGATTGAGCATCACAGTTGGCTCTTTCCACTGTAGACCGAGGGTCACAGAGCGGGTAGGAAGAACAAGAGTCTGTGTACTCCAAGTGGCTTGGGGAATCCAAGAACCACCCTGCCAAGAAAAATCTGCTTCAGGAGAACTCATATTGAGTCCCTGTGTTGTAATTTCTCCACTCAAAGACATAATAAAACAAGGCCACCATTGAAGCTGGACCGGAGACGTATCCCTAGAGAATAGGGTGAATTCCTTATTAAAAATTATTTGTGTCTTTGTGTCTGCTTACTGCTTTTCTCTGTTGTCTTTCCATTCAAAATGTCTATGTATTGGCAATCTGATCGATCCGTTGTTTCAATAACACAAAACACACACACCAGCACATGAGTCTATAATACCTTCTGTTAAATAAATCTTTACTGAGGTCACTCATAGGGTGATTATCAGATCACCACCTTCATGGCAAAAATGTTGACGATATATTTTCCACCTGTTGAGGATGCAAGGCTAGATATGCCTTCCTGAAGAGGCCTCATATTTTCCTCTCTAAGGAATAATGGATTCAACTGGTCAAACATTTAATTCAACAAACTAATCCTATAAAAACAACTAAGGATGATTTAATTCACCCATACCCTTCCCAAATGGGCTTTTGATTGTAATTTCTTTCATTAATAAGAAAAAGGTTCCACGAACCCTCTGTTATTTTTAAGCTAACCTTTAAGCCTTCGAGGCCTTCATCATGGCATGTGGCATAATGCCTCTTGTTTAAATACATTTTGTTCTTAATGCACTTGAAAATGTTGCATGGAATATTATCAAGTTCATGATTACATCTTATTGTTTACTGTCATTTATATATTAATACATTAAAATGTTCCATCATGGGAATCCTAGGAAGTTTCTCACAAAAAAATGCTTCATAGTTCAAGGGCTCATACTCCCATTTTTTCTCATTAATATCATTATTTTTAATAAGAAACACACATACACTGCAATATCTAACATACCCAACACTGAGGTACATTTATAGACATACATTTACATGTTTAGTAATACATATATGAAGGACCAACATAAATCTAAAACATGTATTATGATTCATTATAGATAATAAACATCTATCTTTATTTCTTTTAGACAATTGATTCTAGGACTAGGACTCTCTACCCAACTGTAGACAAATGTAACCACATTTACTTGTTGTTGTCACACCCGAGCCAAATTTTGGAGTCTGGGATGGATCCTTTCTTGGATGGAAACATGCTTGATGAATTTAAAACAGATATTCTAGGGAGCCTTAGTGAACAGATAGACACCCTTAAGTTACAAAACAAGCAGAAAGCCGAGGCTGATGCTTTAGCTATTTTCTATCCCAAATGCAGAAAGAAACATGCTTTAAGAGAATGCCATTTGGATGCAAAAATCATAGACACTTGTTTGATTTGTTTAGAAAACCATGAGACCAAAATTTTTCCTTCAATTCCTAGTCTTAAGGCTATTTTTCAAGAGAAAACAATTTCAAATCCAACATAATATCTTTGCTTTGTCTCTAGAAGACCTTGGTAGGGGAAACAAAACCAGGGTTTTAACAACAAAATGTATATGCAACCCCCACCAAATTGGAATTCTTGGCAGAAACCTTGGCCTCAATCTCAATCTCAAACTCGAACTTGGGCTTAAGGAATGCAAAATCCTTATGGAAGATTCTCTCCATACTATCAATATCCTCCATCATATCCAAACTATCCTCCCCAACAAATTCCTCAACAAAATCGACAGCCCCAACTTCAAAATCAAAACCCTCAACTTTCACTACCATTCCCACAAAGACCAAATCAGTTACCTGCCCAACCATAACCAAACCCCAACAATAAAAATCCTCAAAATACCTATATGGTGGAAGGAAAACAATTTCCAACTTATATGATCACTCTCTTAGATCTCAATGATGTGCAACTGAGATCTGGTAGGATATTAGAAAAGAAAAAGCCTTCTGTAGTTATTCAAGAACAAGACAATTCTGAGGAACATTCTGTCAGCCAAATAAAAGTTTTGAAGGGACATCTCTTAAAAACCAAAATACTGAAAATGAAAAATAGAAAGAACCAATAAAATCAACTCCTATCATAGAGCAACCATTAGTATCTACTTCTACACCTCCTTTTCCTGAAAGATTACAAGTTGATAGAGGGGTAGAAAAGCATATTATGTTGCCTAATTATGATTTTCTAGATGAATTGAAAAATGTCTGTATCAAAATCCCTTTGTTACAAGCCATTAAGGAGATTCCAATTCTAGCTAAAATAATAAAGGAATTGAGCATGAAGAAACCAGGAAGAAAAACAAAAGAAGTAAAAAGAATTCAGCTAGCAGGAAAAATAGCAGACATAATGATGGGAAAAATTTCCATACAAAAATATGTAGATCCAGGAAGTCCAGTTGTAAAAACACATATCAATGGAGTTGAAATTCCAAATACATTGATTGATTTAGGAGAAGCAATAAACATCATGAGAAAAAAAACCATGGAACAACTCAAACTTTCTAATTTTCTTTATACACCTACATTACTGCAATTGGCAGGTAGATCTGTAATCAAACCAGATGGTGTGTTAGAAGATATTTCAGTGTCCTCAGACTCTTGGTGATCTAAAAATGGAATGTACTTGTTTAAGGGTGCAAGGTATCCATTTCCCATAATTTCGAATGTGAGTTATACACTCCAAGTGATCTCTAAAAATGTGAAAACTTCTTATTTCTTATACAGAGATAGATTGTAGGGGCATTCACCGGACATGTCACCTCTAAAGAGAGGATGAGTTCCAGAGGCTACCTGGCCCTCTACAGGCTCTGCCTAAAGAAATAATGAAGTAAACACTTAGAAGTCTTTGACATACACATACTTGAAGTTTGATGTCTTGCGGAATAAGACAGATAACTTTCTGCAGCTGAATAGGTGATTATGTGTGTATGCAAGTTATGTATATTTGCGGTTTAACACTTTATATTAGTTTTGTTTAGCATATCATCTTCATCAAATAAAGACATCAAAATGATAAAGTAGTTCACCCCTTCTGGGCTACATCTGCTGGACCAAGCCTCTCAAACTAGGCTTGTCCTCTTGTATTAAAAATGCTACAAAGTCTAATAGAAGAATATGAGTGTCTTGAAAGACAGATCTGACTGTAAATACAGAATCAGAAGATAGGAATTAGCTAAACATGCTCTTTCCCAAATACTAAACAGTGAAATTGTACCTTATACAATACTTTCCCCAATTGGCCCTGGTGGCCCTTTAAACTTGCATGGAGAATTTCGAGGTGAATATGACCTCAATTGGTTCTGAAACCTCTTCCATTAGACTTAGAAGGTCGAAAATAGTAGACATAGGCTTTTGAATCACCAAAGATGGATGAACATAGCCCCCAAACAGCTCAAGCACTGAAATGGCCCTGGTGGCCCTGAAAGCTTCCCTGAAGCTAGACAGTGAGAAGAATGCCTCAAAAAGAAAAATGAGCTGTAGAAATAGATTCAGAATGCTGAAAACCTTCAGGAATGACCTTCGTTCCACATTAAATGGCTGCACAATTCCCAATGCAGCTCCCGAACTGATTTGGCCCTTTTGGCTCTTGGAACTTCCACGAAGCTAAAACACCTGTAAACAACCCCAGATGGCTGTGAAACCTATGCCAATGGCTTCAAAAGGTCGAAGATACCCAAAATAAAAAAAAAAAAATAATCCAAAACGTACTTTCCTAGCCCAAGTTATGGCCATTTACTTCCAACTGCCCGCTGGTCCTAGAAAGACTCCAGCTAACTTTAGTTGGAGCCAGTTAGGCCCGCCAAATATGGCGGGACCGCCCAAATTTGGCGCTCCGCCAAAAATCCGCCAGCCTAACTACTTGTAATTAATGGGCATGTGACCAAAAAATTTGGGCGGTTTGTTTGCATGGGATTACGTGCCGGCAGTTTGAACGGAACCCATGGTTCCGGGCAGGAGGTCACGTGTATGGGGGGCTGGACCTGCGGGGCTGGCCCCCTAGGTTTCCTGCCCAAATGAAGTTTAAACTTCATAAACAAATTCGGCCGCTTTCATGCCAAGTGCTTCTGCTGTGGTCTAGTGGTAAGACATGTGCTTTTTGGTAAGGAGATCGCGGGTTTGATCCTCCATCCATCCAAAAATTTTGAAATGCGCCACACATAAATGCTGACATCACCCTGGGTCACGTGGCTGCCTCTGGGCCTGCCACGTGGCAGCTTCTGATTCGCTACCCAAAAGGAATATTCCCGAGAATATTCCAAGGAATACTCTGTGGAATATTCTTTTTTTAATATTTTTTTTGGAAAAATATTCAAAAATTAAGGGTTTTTGGGCAATTTTGTTTTTGGCATAACTTTCTCATACGGCAACCGTTTTTCGAACCGCTCATGGCACCGGAATCAGGAAGACGAGCTCTATCTGGTCATTCAAGTTCAAACCAATTCTGAGCACTTTCATTTTTGACCATTTTACGACACTTGGTCCTGAGCTCCTGATCACTTGGGAGTACCCTATTTATTTTATGATCCTAACCCCAAAAAACAATCTAGGAGGACATCCACTTATCTTAGGAAGACCTTGGCTGGTTACAGTTGATGCTTTCATTAGTTGTAAATCTGGTGATATGTATATCTTTGATGGTAATTCAACTAAGAAATTCACTCTATATCCTCCAGCAAGAACCATAACAGAGATAGATGACAAAGAATGGATTGACGATGAAAATGATATTCAACCTTTCTTTACTATTTCAACCATTAGTGAAGATAGTCAAATATTAAATGTAATGGAAAATTTTGAATCATATTTAGAATATGAACATGATCAATTTCAAGAAAAATCAAATATTGAATATTTGTCATCTAGGCAGATGTCTCTTTATTCTATAGAAGAATTTGGTAGCTCTATATTTCCAGGAAAAACATTGAACATAAACAATAACTTGGGAAAATTACATCAGGAAAAGCTAATCAAAACATTACAACAACATTCTTCTGCATATGCATGGGAATACACTGAAATGAAAGGAATTAGTCCTAAGACTTGTGTACATCACATCTACATTGAGGAAAATTGTAAACCTATCAGAAAACTGTTGGCATTATGGTACAGATTTGTCACTATGACACTGATGTTGTCCTTGATGGCAACTCACTCAGATGACAGATCACAGTTTAGACTCACAGAATGAAGAAAGAGAGGTATACGTAGGTTCACCATTGACCAAGCCGCGCATACACGCGGGTTCGCAGACCAAAAGGCATGTATAGTTTACACACGCACTTTCACGAAAGGAAAGGTGCGTACATGTTGGAAAACTTAGTTTTGGTCCATGGTATTTTGATCCATGGTATTGGTCCAAGATTTCTTGTCTGAAGTGTCGACCCTGGGTAATTGGTCCAAGGTATTGGTTCTAAGTGGTTTTGGTCCATGGTATTGAGTAAGGCCTAAGACTATAAAAGGAGGAGAAGATCATTAGGCAAGGACACTCAAGGATTGAATATCTAATGAAGAGAAAGATCTAGAATACAGGTTATTGAGCTATGGTGCACAGCTGGATCTGAATCAAGGATGAGCCTAAGCACTTGATGAATGATAGGTTCTATTGATGGGTCAAGATCTTAAGGCTTGAAGAGAAGCATCTTTGTGTGGTTTTTGATCTTTTATCTGGATAACTGACGCATGTTGTAATACGTAAATATGATGATTTGGGTATAACTGATGTCTGGAATTGTCGTAAAGTTTAAATCATCATTTACAGATTTGTACACAGGTTCACCTTAGCAAAGGCGCGTATACACATTGGTTCTGCATATCAAAAAAGCGTATACATCTTAAATTTAATTTGCAGATCTGTACACAGGTTCTCCTTGCAAAAACAACATATGTACACATGTTCGACACAATGAAGTAGCATATACCTCATAAAATATGCTTTAGCTACTTCTTTTTGTTGTTGTAGTGTTCTGGGTTCTGGCTTGGGTTCTGGTTACTGTTATTGTATTCTAGTTACAACATTCTAAAAAGTGATTGATTGATTCAGTTGTGGTTGGTGCAAAGGAGATTGATTGATGCAGATGTATTTGATGTTTGAGTGATGTTATTGATGGATCCAGTCTGAAAATTTATGAAACGTGGTCCTTGGAAGAAAAGAGAAGGTTGTAGCCTTCTGTAGGCTGGCAACTACATACTAGTAAATAGATCAGCTAGTACAAGAGCTAGGGGGTTGTAGCTCCCTTCCAAGAGAAGCTAGAGAATGAGAGAAGGTTGTAGCCTTTTGCAGGTAGAAGCCTGTGTACTGGTATAATACTGCACCAGTACAAAAATTGTAAAAAGAAGTTTCTTATTAAAAGAAGATAGAAATGATTGCAGCAGGTGGTTTTCACCCACATTGGGTTTCCACCTTATATCTTGTGTTCATGTGTTTGATTGGCTATTATGTTTTTACTGCACCTAGTTACTGTTTATATGGTTCTGATGCACAGATTATAGATCAACATATGATGAATTAACTAAGTTATAAGTTTGCAGGGTATATGCTAGTTTCCGTAAATACAAATGTGTATACACGCAAGTTTTGTTAACTAAAGTAGCATATATGAATCTGATTATGGAAATGAAATATTATTGAATTTCTAATACTGATTCACCCCCCCCTCAGTATTATTTCCAACAATTGTTATCAGAGCAGGTCCTTCAGAAGAAGCTTGATTGCTTGAAGGAAGATCTACCATCATGAGTAACTACGAAAGAGAGGGATCCATTAGACCACCAATATTTGATGGGAGCAACTTTGTTTATTGGAAGGTAAGAACCACAACCTATCTTCAATCTCTTGGAATAGATGCCTGGGAAATCGTGGAAGGAGGATATACATTTCCATCAGCAGTTCCTATAGATACGGTAGGTAAAAAGCAATATGAAACCAATGCCAAGGATGTCAATACATTATTGGGGTGTCTATCACAATCAGAATTTTTCAAAGCTATGCAGCTCAAAACCGCCAAAGGAATATGGGACAAGATCGCTCTAGACTAAGAAGGAGACAATCAGGTAAAATGTGCAAAATTGCAATCTCTCAGAATTCAATATGAAACTCTCAAAATGCACAATGATGAAAGTATATCTAGTTACTTCTTATGTATAGATGAGATTGTTAATTGCATGAAGAACTTGGGTGAAGAGATATAAGAAGTTCCTTTAGTTGAAAAGGTTTTAAGATCCTTGTCTACTAAGTTTGAATCAAAAGTTTTTTCCATAGAAGAAAAGCAGGATCTTCAGAGTATTACTATGACACAGCTGAACAGAATCTTAACTGCTTTCGAAATGAGAAAAGGAGGTCCATCAGATATGAAAGAAGCCACATTCAAAGCTTCAAGAAGAGAAGAAATCAATGAAGTAGGACATATTTCAGGAGGAGAGGAAGAAACAAACTTTGTCAAGAATGTTCAATGGGGTTCTGGAAGATTTAGAGGTAAACTGCCTTTCAAATGTTTTTCTTGTGGAAGAGTCAGTGATTATGCGTCCAAATTTCCTCATAAAGATAAGATTGATAAAGGTAAGGAATCAACAAAATGGAATAGAAAACAAAGTGTAAGTAAGAAGAGCTACTATACGCATGAAGATAGCGATGGTTTATCAAATAGTGATGAAGATGAAAATAGTAATGACTATAGACTTCTGATAGCTTTTGAAGATGATGATTTCTTGGATGCTTTAGATGAAGATGACCTTTATGAAGAAATCTCTAAAATATTTTTTTTTTAGAAGAAAAGAATATGATTATAGTTACTTTGACATTCCAACTTGCTGAAAGAGAAAAACACAATGAAAAACTAGAATGTGAAATTGTGGGTCTAAGAAAGGATATTGAGAAAACAAAGGCTCTCAATCTTAGATTTGCTAAAGGATCAAAAACCCTAAATGAAATTATCAAAGTGCAACATTCTCCTCTGATAAAGATAGGTCTTGGATATACTGAAGAAGCATCCCAAGCACAGAAGCCATCAAACTCCACTAAAAGCTATCTTGATGCAGCAAAGAGCAGTGAACAGTTTGACAATCGACAGCAAAGGCATAAAGCAGATCACCAGGTAAATCGGGTTCAATTTACTTCAAGGATAAATAGAAGCTACAACCAACTTCAGGTAAATTATGCTCATTCTGTTTCAAGAATGAATAGAAACTACAATCACCAGGTCAGTAGATTCAATAATTGCAGGAACTTCTTCTATGGTCAATGTTTTGCATGTCATAATTTTGGACACAAAGCTGCTCAATTTGTTGCTTACAAGACCATCATGAATAGAGAAGCACGAAATCAAAGGAATGTGATGGGGATCATGAAACAGACCTACAATAACTTTTCTCTTCTTGAAAATGAAATAGAATTCTCTATCTGCAACAACTTTGGTCGTGAAGAATCTGAATGCAAGAGTAAATTTTGGCAAACATCTCAGAAGGAGCAAACTTCATTAAATCCAACAATATGGAGAAAGAAAGAACCGTAAAAAGAAATATGTGGTATATCCTTGTATGTAGAAGGACAAGAAAATCAATGGTACATCGACAATGGATGCTCGAAACACATGATAGGTGATGAAGGAAAACTTCAGTCTTATAATGCCTTAGAAAAAGAAAAGCAGGTCTCATTTGGAAATGACACTCCTGTTGTCATAAAAGGTAAAGGATCTATTCTCTTAAAAGAAAAAGTTAAAGTTGGGAATGTTATGTATGTGGATGGTCTAAAGCATAACCTGTTGAGTGTCAGTCAAATGTGTGATCAAGGAAATGAAGTAGTATTTCAATCAAATGGATGTGTTTTTCGTGAGCTTGATACGGGAGAAACCGTGATCAAAGGAAAAATAACTCCAAACAACTTATATATACTCAAGGGAGGACAACAACAGTGCTATCTAAGCAAAAATTATGAACACTGGCTATGGCACAGAAGATTCGGGCATCTAAGCTTCTCTCAAATAAGAAAAGCAAGCAAACTCCAAGTTGTTTGTGATCTTCCTGATATTAGCATTCTAGAGAATACAATATGCAAATCATGTCAATTTGGTAAGAAAACCAGGTCGCAATTCCCTGAAAAGGAAGGATCAACTAGTAAGCCTCTTGAACTTGTTCATACTGATTTATGTGGTCCATCAAGGAAAAAGTCACCTCATGGAGAGGAATACTTTATATTGTTCATTGATGATTTTTCCAGAATGTGTTGGATAGGGCTTTGTTGGTGTCCAGGTAGGGGTGATTTATCTACCTTATTCTGACATTAATCTTATCAATCTAGGTGTGTATCCTTTCAAGGCAATGTGCAAGGTATATGCAGGGGAAATGCGTGATCTTTCCCAACCAAGGGTTCATGTTTAAGGTTCAAAGCATAAATGCAATATAAACAACTTACAAAACTGCAGAAATAATCATGAACAATAAAGAACTGTAACAACACACATAAACTGATAAATCACACACACATAAAGACGCAACACCTGATCAGAAGAGCGGGCCAGCTCTCTGATCAGGGCTGCGTTAGCCATGAAAAGAATTAGAACAACAAAATGGATGATATTTTATTAATCGATAACAGAAGTTTACAATGCTGATGGGTGAACCCCCATTCACAGGATCAACCTGCGTTTTATACACAGCAAGGGAGATTAATAGTTCTCCTGCAAACATAGCAACTGCAGATACAAAGACATACATTGGTTGGAATGATATCAGTGTTAGATGCCTGGAATAGTAGGAAGGCCCAAGAATAGTTCAAGGCATCTGTTCTCTGAGCTGTGCAACCTCCTGCTGATCGGCCATTGCCAGTTCTATTGCAATACACTGAGTTGAGGGTTCATGTTCTCATGCTGCAGTCAAACACAAATATTAGTACCACAAATAGATAGATTCCATGTGTTTTACTTCATTAATTAGAATATACCAATAGGACAGTAAAGGGGGTTGGGGGGGGCATTTACCTTGTAAATTTAACATAATAGCATGGGTAAATGAGTGTAAATATGTCAAAAAGGTAATGAAAATAGGCAGAAAGATTGCCTGATTTGGCACCCAACATCTCCCCCCAACTAGCCTACTGCATGTCCTCATGCAGTCCTCCGCTTTCACAATCTGGGTTCCGTAGACTATATGTTAGATGGAGCTGGGCAAGATCATATTCCATAGTCATTTCTGTCCCTGGAACTTTAAATTTGTCCGAGAGGAAAACTTCCTTCCACCAATCCGCCAGGATGTCATAGGCTAGAGTATATTCATCAGTAGGAAGCCAGAGAACAGGGAACTGGAACCAGAGCCCCATCCACCAAGACCCACATGTCTCGACACATGCCACATACCTGGGCACCCTATTAAGTACTCGTGCAAAATTTGGTGCCCCAAAAGGTTCTCTTTCTCGGACGACTGTTGGTGACATCATCCATCTCCTCTAAGAGCAACTAAGGGCCTCTTTCTGAAATGTAGTGAGTTGATTAACACAAAGATCAAGACACCATTTCTGTGTCCTCACCATTCTATCTCTATTTTCCCCAATCCCTAGAAAGGTTCTGTGCTTATTAAATATTGTGTCTAACCTCTCATGCTCCGCTCTTATTATAAATGGATTGGTAACTTGATTGGATTCAAAAGTGTTACTAGCCTTCTAGCAATGAATCTGGTTAAAAGCATAAGAGGTGAGGGCCCTCAAATGAATGTCCCCCACATATGAGACTGGGTTGAAGTCTTTGTCCAACCGCAGTAAGTACTCGTGCAAGTACAATTCACACATCAAATGTTGTGTGGGTACATCATGACTCCTCAAAATCTGAAGGAATTGCACACCATCCTCCATCTCATGGCTGGCCTCATTTTTAATACTTTCCATGCAGAGTAAAAGAAAATGTTCATGTAGAAACAAGGAATAACAAGAAGCAGGGGGATGACATGCCATAACCTCTTGCACCAGCTCGAACATCTGCTCTTTGTCGACCTTTAGCTCTGCCTCTTTCTTTTCCAGTTGTTCTATCCTGAGTTACTATTTTGCCTGTCGTAACCTCATCACATCCCTACGCTCCACATATCCAAAAATTGTTATGGAGGCCCTTTCCTCAGTCCTTCTGATTTAATTTTTATATTGGGTTGCAGTAGACTTCCAGGACTGAATTTCAGCGGTTAGGGCATACTCCCGATCTTCAAATAATTGGTTGATCGGGTCTGTCTGAGTGTCAGCAGAGGTCATGACTATCTAGTCTGTTTGGATTTCTGCGTCAACCCAGATATTTTTGGCCTTTCTGGCTTGCCATTTGTGCTTCCTTAATTGTTTTTGCATTTTATTCACCTTCTTTCTCAGCTTCCATTTTAAGCCACATCATTTCCTTGAACTTCAACTTGTACTTTTGTTTCATCGGAAGCCTTCGCTGCTCGCACAACTCTATCCACTATTGTTTAACAAATATTTCCTCAACTGGAGGCAAATCCCTCGGAACATCTTCTGCTGTGTTGACTGGGGTTTTTCTTGCCCTGCTTGCTCTTCGCACTGAACAACCCCCTCGTTCATTTATATCGTTGGCTTAGTCGTCGGGACCGTTTCACTTGGTCCCTCTTCTTTGCGAACAACAATATCCTCTTTGTGCACACGCACTGCAACTGGAGATGTGCTGGTGAGAAATTCTTCCATTGCTGTGTCTATTGGAGTTCTTCTTGGTTCTCCAGCTTCCAGACTTTCTTTTCTCTGCTCCAGGGCACCCGTCACCTGAGTGGCTTCCAATCTATAAGTTTGTGGCCTCTGTAACAAATTCAGAGCCATCGAGATTACAACATCGTCTTTTCTCCCCACCGAGGGGAACGAATCATCCTTGCTCCTCTTGGAATCGAGGCATAGAAAGGGGACTGGGGTTCATCTTCTACAACTGGCCCCAAAGTTGACACTAGTTCTTGTGGTACAATGTCAACCTCGTGCCCTGGCTCTTCTACTGCTTCCTCGATGGGTCCCATAGTTTCCTCAATTCTGGGCCCCTCTTGTCCTTGTCCTTCCTCTTCTCTGAATTCCATGGCAGCAGGGGGTCCTATGGGGTTCCTTTGGTCACCATCTCAACTGTTCCGCCCACGCTGGCCTACTATGGGTCTGCTCTTGTGACTACCGTAGCGTCCTCTTGCTCTACTGGTTCCACGGGTGAAGCTGGTTCTTGTGGTACAACCTCATCCGTGGTACTAGCGGGCCTTTCTGTATCAGCCCCTATGTCTGCCACTGTCTCCATACTTTCTGCTTGGTCCTGGGGAGCTACCTCATCCCCCAATTCCTCTGTCTCCATTTCCATCTTCTCTGGTTCCTCCTGATCGACATAGTCATCTTCGACAGGATCTTCCTCCATGGATTCAGATTCTTTTGCCCTAGAGGCCATAACAGCTACTATCTGCTCCTCCATGGAGTCTTGAAACACCTCCCATAGAATCGAAATCTATCCAATGGCATTCATTATCAGCAGCCGCACCAACCCATGATGCGTAATGACTGCCGGTACCTGTCGAGCCCCCTAAGCCGAATGCGCCATTAGATGAAGGCTCCTTAACAGGAATTAGGGGACATTCATGGAGAAAGCCTCTGACTGTGGAAATCACAGATGAGCTAATATTAGGAGGTGATATCTGAAAATAGTAGAGTATCTACCCTCGCATGTCATATATTTGATGACAAATTCTGCTACTTCTCCCCATGGATATGGTAGCGAATTCCTGTCGTACCCCCTGCCTTTTTGTGCTATCATCTCTTCGACTTGAAGGAAGGCCTCGAGGAATTTCATAAGGGGAGTTCTCCTTCCAAACCATCGTTCCCCAACTTGCAGAATCCTAGTGACTTTTGCAACGTTTTATTCTGTTACAGGAATTTCCACTCCGCAAACCCGTGAGTCTTCTTCCCCCAAGTTCCTTGTGAATTCCACTACCAATTCTTCATCAAATCCCCTTAACATGTCAAAATATAAATCCCATCCTGTGTTCCGAAAGACCTGCCATACCTCTCGATTAATCTGAACTACCCTTGTGCTCTCTAGTTCATGTCGAATTGATCGGCCACCCATCGTTGCGAAGGCAGAAACAACACGTTGATTGCAGTTGGCTGGCAGGGAAAAGTGACAAGTTTCCAAACCATTGGAGGTTGAAATAATGTCATGGTTGATTTGGGAAAGATGGGACAAACAGTATTGGTACAAACGGGAGTAATGGCAGATCCAATATTGGTACGTATGGGAGTAATGGCAAATCAAGTACTGGTACGTTCATATATCATGGCAAGTTAGGGTGGTACAGAGGTGTATTTTGAAAATTAAATGCAGCGCGTGGGGAGGATGGCTGATATGACCTGGTGGTACGAATCCACATCCCAAGGTTTTTTAAAATACGATTACAGTGTACCGCCATCATCATATTCGGTTGAGCGAGATTATGTGCACTAAATGCTCTTCATGGTACGCCGTCATTTCTTATGATGGTTTCCCCCCAACTTTAATGATGGCCATCCTCGGCACATTTATTTTTCCTTTTTGGAATATTTAATTAAATCCATAAAACGACAAAGACGTACTTGCGGACTTACCTGGCAGAGTGACAACACAGCATGTAGCAGCAACTTGAGTGGTAGCACAGTGAGCAATGGCAACAGTGAGTAACGACTGCTCTGAAGTAGCGGAACAGTGATTAGCAGCAATAATGAGTAATGGAAAAAATGAGTAATGGCTACTCTGAAGTAGTGGAACAGTGAGTAATGGTAGTTTCAGAGTAACGATAGTTATGGAGTAACAACAGTTACGGTGTAATGGCAGATATGGAGTAACAGCAGCTACGGTGTAACAATAGTTGCAGAGTAACAGCAGCTACGGTGTAACGAAAGTTACGAAGTAACAGTAGCTATGGTGTAACGGCAGTTGCGGAGTAATGGCAGCTATGGTGTAACGACAGTTTTGAAGTAACAACAGCTACGGTGTAATGGCAGTTGCAGAGTAACAGTAGCTTGGTGTAATGGTAGTTGCAGAGTAATAGTAGCTACGGTGTAACAGTAGTTGCGGAGTAATAGCAGCTACGGTGTAATGGTAGTTACGGAGTAACAACAACTACTGGTGTAATGACAGTTACGGAGTAACGATAGCTGCAGTGTAATGATAGTTACGGAGTAACGACACGGCGAGGTAACAACAGCTATGGTGTAACAACAGTTATGGAGTAAGAGCTGCTACGGTGTAATAGCAGTTACAGAGTAACAACAGCTATAGTGTAACAACAGTTACGGAGTAATAGCAGCTATGGTGTAACATCAGTTAAAATGACAACACCAGTGTTACCTTTCTCCTCACCACATTTCTTTGTTGTTCCTACAGAAGATAACAAGCAATATATATATATATATATATATATATATATATATATATATATATATATATATATATATATATATATATATATATATATATATATATATATATATATATATTATATATATATTATATATATATATATATATCCATATATATATATAATTTTTTAATTTTAATTTTTAATTATTATTATTATTATTATTTTAGAACAAAGTGAGGTTGTCTTATTTTCCAATGACCATTAAATCAGATGAAGCAGAAAGATTTTTAACAAAAGCATCTTTAGAGGCTGGATGGTGATATAATTTAAGACAGTGTCCGTTTACCAGGAACGAAATATGGTTTTCATCTATTGTACTTAGTCTAACCGTTCCATTGTCGAACACCACGTCCACTTGATATGGGCCCATCCAGTGAGTGCAGAGCTTGCCCTTGAAATCTTTAAATCTGGAGTCATACAATAATGCCCAATCCCCCACTTGAAACACCTTGGTTTTGATGAATTTATCGTGCCATTTAATTCTCTGCTGTTGAACAGCAGTAGTTCTCTGGAAAATCACTGCTCGAATCTTGTCCAATTCATTGAGCTGTTCTAGTCGGTGTTTCTAGGCTTCTGATAAATCTAGGCCTACTTCCAGAGCTATTTTGAGTGTACTAATCTCAAATTCCACTGGAAACAAAGGGGGTTTTCCATAGAATAATTCATATGGAGAAAACCCTGTTGTATTCCGCCATGTCATCCTGTATGCCCATATAGCTTCTGGGAGTTTCTGTGCCCAATCCCGGTGATGGCTTGCTACTATCTTTGTCAAGCTATTTTCCAATACCTTATTTGTGCTTTCTACCTGTCCATTCGCTTGGGGATGATAGGGGGTTGTCACTTTATGTTTGACCCCATATTTCTGCATTAGCTTTTCTATCATATGGGAAGTAAACTGTGATCCACTGTCTGATACAATCTCTCTTGGAGTCCTGTAGCTGGCAAAAATTTCTTCAAAAAGAAAGTCTGCCACCACTTGCTTCGTCGCTCTCGTGACCGCCCTAGCTTCAATTCATTTAGTTACATAATCGGTGCAGACCAGGATGTAAGCCTTCTGATACGAAGGTGGGTTGAAGGGACCAACAAAATCAATGGCCCATTTCTCAAATGGTTCGAGGACTATCTAGGGCTGCAAGGGCATCTCATCTGCTTTCCCAGGTTGTCCCATCCGTTGATAGCTATCACATCTCCGCACATAATCCCAAGTGTCACAGAATATGGAGGGCTAGTAATACCCCATTTGTAGTATTTTATGACCCGTTCTTTTGTCTGCAAGGTGTCCCCCACAGGGGCTGCCGTGTGCAGCTTTTAATATCTCGAAAATATCATCCCCTGCTACACAACAATGAATCTACTGATCCACTCCCGTGTGGAAGAGATATCCTGCCATCCATGAATATCTGGTACTATGGTGAATGATCTTCCTTTGCTCCTTATAGGATAGGTGACGAGGCACTTTACCTGTAGCCAAATACTTAGCAATATCTACATACCACGGAGTGTTAGCAGAAATTGCAAAAAGATGCTCATCTAGAAAATCATCTTCAATTGGTGTTTCCTTACCATCACGTTCTATCCTAGATAAAAAGTCTGCAACCACATTGTCTTTACTTGGTTTATCTACTATAGTGATATAAAATTCCTGTAGCAGTAACAACCACCTTGTAATTCGACTAGGGTAACTAGTTTGTTCATTAAATACCTGATGGCCGCATGATTAGTGTGCATAATAGTAGGATTCCCGGTGATATAGTGCCGGAACTTGTTGATGGCATAAACGACAACGAGAATTCCTTCTCAGTCACTGTGTAGTTTAATTCAGAAGGAGCCAAATTTTTACTAACATAGTAGACTATGTAAGGTACTTTGTCCTCTTGCTGTCCCAACACTACACCAATTGCTATCTGAGAAGCATCCATATGAATGTGGAACGGTAATGCCCAGTTAGGTCCTCTAAGGATTAGAGCACTGCAAACTAACTCTTTAATTCTTGTAAACGCTGCATCACATTCCTTAGTCCACACAAATTCATAATCTTTCGTTAGTAATTGAAACAGTGGGTGTGCTACTTTTGCAAAATTTTCTATGAAATGTCTATAATAACCAGCACAACCAATGAAACTATGTACCTGTGTGAGCATTTTAGGTGTTGGAAAGTGTAGAATTACCTGTATCTTTGTTGGATCCATTCTGATTCCTTTATCTGAGAGTAAATGTCCCAAAATGATTCCCTCTTCCATCATCATGTGACATTTCACTGTACTCAGAGAGACACATGCTTGTATACACCTTGCAAGAACTTTTTCCAGATTTTCCAGTCCTACCATGAACGAATCCCCATATGGAGTGAAGTCGTCCATATAGATCTCAACACTGTCGTTTATCAAATCGGAGAAGATTCCCAGAATTTCCCTTTGGAATGTTGCAGGAGCATTACACAGGCCAAAAGGAAGGACCCTCTATGCAAATTTCCCCCAGGGGCATGTGAACGTGGTCTTGTCCTGGTCCTTAGAAGTAATTTGGATCTGGTTATAGCCACTAAACCCATCATGAAAAGAGAAATACTTCTTACCAGCCAATGTGTCCAACACTTGATCAATAAACGACAAGGGGAAGTGATATTTCTGCGTCGCCTTGTTTAATTCTTGATAATCTACGCAGATCCACCATTTGCCATTCTTTTTGGGGACCATTACCAATGGTGAGACCCATTGGCTGTCCGAGATTGGGTAAATGAAACCTACATCTAGTGACTTCTGAAGTTCCTCTTTTCCCACATTCTTCAATGTCGGGTTCATTCTCCTCCGTGGTTGCCTTATAGGATGAAAATCCTCCTTGATGTATATGTGGTGGGTGAATAAGTTGGCCGGGATTCCCTTCATATCTGGATAGTCCCAGGTGAAGGCCTCCTTATGTTTCCGCAGAACGTCTATAAGCTGCTCCTTTTGAGATTCTGATAGGTCCGGATTAATGTTCAAGGTTTTCCTAGGTTCCAATTCCACTTGTATACTTTCATGAGGTGCATCAACAGGTGGTTCCTCTAATCCTTCTATTGTTTCCATAGTTTCCTGAGTTTCACAGCTCAAGACAGATTCTAGGATCTGCTAGTTCGATTCTGAAATGGAATAAGGGTCATCCATGAAAGAAGTGATCACATCATCTTCTGACTCCATTTTCAATTGTAGGGCCTGTCTGATAGTAAGGACGGGTCTCACTTCTTCCTCTTCCGTTACATCCTCTATCGTAGAAACAACCTTCTTTCTGCCTGTTGGCTTTATAGATGAATTTGGTTCTGTGGGTGGATATAACACCAAATTCATAGTGTTATGCTCATTAGAAATGACCATATTCCCTGAGCGGCACCCAATGTAAGCGTCTGCAGTGGCCAGCCATGGCCTACCCAAAATTAGGGGATGAACACCAACTGAAGACTGTGTATGTAATACCAGGAAGTCTTTCGGATAATGCCATGAATCTACTGAAATTGTCACATCTTTTAGCTTTCCTACAGGTTTGACTATGGATATATCTGCTAATTCCAGTACTGTAGGTGTATTATTTAAATTACGAAGTTCTAGCACATGCACAGTTTCAGTAGTGATGACATTGATGGTAGCTCCCAGGTGTACCAACACATTTGGAATTTCTACCCCATTAATCTATACTGTCAAGATCGGGTTCCATGGATCTGCATATTTCACTGGCATTGACTTTCCCATCATAAAATCCAACAACATTCCCATAACATGTATAGTAAGGGGATCTTTAATTTTCTTGGCAAGTTTCTTGGAACAATATTCCCTAAGAGTCTTTGCATAGATTGGCACATCCTTCATAGCTTGCAATAAGGGAATTTTAACAAATAAGTTCTACAATTCTCTTAATAAATCAAATTTAGATCGAGGACCTAGTTTACTCATGATTAATCTCTCTAGGTAAGGTGGTTCAGATTGAGGCTGCTTGACAGGAGGAGTCTGGGTTCTATTGGTTCGCTCTGGCTCTTTAATGATAGGCTTCGTCTCCTTATCTTCACTATCAAGTTGTTCAATGATAACTGGAGGAGGTTGGGCATTGACTGTCCAACCTAATCGCAGATTCATTTCGTACAGCTCCGCAGTGGAGATACTATACGAAGGTAGGTTAAGAACATCAGCTTGATGAGCTCCCTTATTGTTATGGTTAGGATTAGGCTACGTGGGGAGCTAAGGATGGGCAGGCTAGTTACCAAGAGACACATTGGAAGGCAGTTGGAGCTACTACTAGGGCATCTGCTATGGAAACTAACTAAGAGTGGGTCCTCGTGTTATCGGGAAATCTAGTGTCCACTCAGATCTGCTAGTCCCACTAAGACTGGTAGCTATCTTAGAAACAAACAAACTAAAACCACTTTCGTTTTCCTTTATGAGAAGTAGATAAGAGTGGAATGAAGGACACCAACCTCAGTCTTGCGCTTGGTTCCTTGCTTGATTCCTCTCCTTTCTGACAGGTCTTTTCTGCTTCTCCTTCATCTAGTCAACTTCAAAGAGCACCTGTGGAATCAAAGCAGCATAATACTATCGAAGAACATAGATCTGCAATCATAAAAAATACAGGGCCAGATATATATTGACCACACAAATGCATATATCATCAAACATACAAGAATGTGGAGGAAAACTTGAATAGCTTTATTGATAATCAAGAATAGAAAAGAGGATTACAACCAATTGTTCTGACCCAGCGTCATCCTCCAGCATGAAAGCCCTTCTTTCACCTCATGAAAAGCTTAGATCACCCAAAACTCTTATATTCCAACAAGAAACCAACAGCACTTCCTTACAAGATACAAAATTCCAGCCTCTAGAACTCTGGGATGAGGGATTCATATATATATGATTGCAGGGGGGTGAGTCAGCTTTTGGGATTCTGATTAGTGTCCTCTCTCATAGTTCTTGATTCCACTTGGAGATTGATGATCTCTTACTCATCCTGGGTGAATTTAGAGAGGCAAGTGTCACAGGAGAAGTTTTTGGAAGATTCCATGATCATCTACCTCGCAAACTGTCTCTGCCATTTGTCCACTCTCGCCCATCGCACCTCCTATGTGCATTTAGATGGGATGCATAGCACTTTGACCATGGAGCAGGTGAGATGGTCCAGTTTTGACCCGTTCTGAGTAGTTTTTCATGGAGAACTTCTGGTAGATGATGTAATTAGCTGACCTTATCCTTTTAGGGGATGGAACAACACTTTTAGGGACTTAGGAGCCCTTGGTTTATGGACATGTTTGATTGGGGTTGCAGTGCCCAAAAATGTCTATAATAGTTGCCCCCTAAAGCATGAGGTCGTTAATCTTTTGATGTCAGGTGAAATGATTTATCATGACGATCTGAAGTTTTTTCGAGTTGGAAGGCAACCTGTAATAAGATACAATACAATACATTATCTCCATAATATTTTCATGATCTAGCTGAGGCGAGCATTCCCATGCTCATCTTTATAAATTCATTTCCATGTACATAAGACAGAAAACCGTTTGTGCGGGAGACTGATGACTCTGATAGAATCATCATCCTTTGATTCGGATGATCATCTGTGCAGCAAAAATGTACATTTGATGTCTTTATTTTCCTGAATATATCGCAGCCCGGATGGATGAAACTAGATCCAGGGTCTTCAAAACTCGTTCAATCTTCACTCGGATTACAGGTCGATCCATGTGAAAGATGTTCTGGAGTCGAACATGGAAAGACATCACCTGATTACCAGCCAATGATGTAAGCTGTTAACAGGCGCGAGAGGAATCATCGATAATGATGATGACCCTCAAGGTACTACAGTACAATTCGCGTGGTGTGAATAAGGGAATTGGCGTTAAACACCACATAAAATCTTTTGGTCGAAGGCCATTTATGTAAACCTGTCGCCGGAAGTGAGAAACTTGCCATTGAGGCATGCAAGCTTCAAAGTACTGAAGGGGTTGTTCCTAAGTCGACTTCTTGGATAATGAGCTGATGTCGACAAGAAGTGACCCGCCGTAGGAGGGCCTTAATGAATCCCACATCTACGACATGCAACATAGTAAATGACTTTGGAGGTGAAAACGGTCTGATGATACAAAGTTCAGGGTGGTGGTAATGAAAGAATGGAGCGTGAATGTATTGCAGTGGATGAGACACAGGTGAATTTTCTGAGTGACTTCTCTTGAACATACCAGCGACACTGACATGATGGATTGGTAGCGTTAACCGCAAATGTGAATGGTGTGATGGACCAATGGTGATATGACTAGTGAACGGAACAACCCAACCTGACTCGGATGCGGAGTGAAAGTGTCATGTTCAAGAGCGACTTGCTACCAATAAAGTTTCTTCACGTTTTCTTCCCAATTTTTCCCCAGTCATTGCTGACCAGTACCTCTTTATTTTTGTCAAGCTTGAGGAGGATAACATATGCTTGTTCTATAATTTTCCCTTCGGGCAAACCCATCGCTATATTTTAACGAGCCTGGCGATAGTGAAACTCGTTCTTGTCTGTATGGACAAGTTTGTTGCTATTCGGTTTTAACGAGTTTAACGACAAAGATAACTCAATCCTTTTCAATTTTAGAGAGTTTGAAAAGGGACATAAAGGAAACTCCAAGGATCCTTTTTCATCATATAATCCCTTAAGCCCGAAAAATTATAAAATAATACAAAAGGGATTAATTTTCGATAATTTTAACGAGCCGAACAGACAAGCGCTCGATATTTTTGTGTAATAATCCCTCAGGTCCAAAAAGATTAAAATCTAGAGGAGGGATAGCACTTCTGGTCACTTTAACGAGCTGGAGAGGCCAATCGCTCGGCAATATTTTCATATTTTATGAGTCAGTTGAAAAGAGCTTAAAGGAGACTCGTTTTTGAGGAACGAGTGATAATTTCGGGTAGCAGCTGATTCCAGGTAAGGTTTGGAATTTTCCAATCACGGCAGTGTCACAAGGATGGCTAACAGGATCACTCTTCGCAGCTGTTCCTCAAAAGGGGTAAACAATCAAATGGAGGTGAATGATCGGCTAAAACAGAGTGGAGGTGATGACAAGAACATGACCAAGGCTCAAAAGCTGATGATAATGCATTCACAATGGTTATTTACCGGAAATTGGTTCATTTTTTAATGAGCTTAAACTCTGGGGGAACGTTTGCTCATTGCTTATGTTTATTTTTTAATGAGCCTGAATTCCGCGTTAAAACTGCTCATGCCAGTCGTATAATAAGGATGTCTCATCTAAGATGCCATTTTTTATGGAGCTTGCGCCTTACAAAGCTTTGCCCCGGATCCTTTCTTTATGCAAGTTAGGAACGACCAATCCTATGAGTTTAAAGGGTTGAGAAACTACAAACTACGAAAATAAATGGTCGCTCTTCGCTTGCATGCCAAAAGGTTTGCATGCCCCCAGGTATAGCGAAAAATTCCCATGTTACCATACAAAAGCTCTCCATCCACGTTGCAGACAAAATGCTTCCTTAGCGATGTCTACCAAAATAAACAAAGGTGAGTGGCACAGTCACCTCCACTCACATAACTTTGACGAGGGAATCTTATTCCAGTCTAATCCCATTTTCCTAAATGGACGGGTGTGTCAGACTAGTCATATATCCTCCGTGGAAACCTACCCTATACCCAAGGTTTTCCTGCCGAAACAGACTAGGGTGCATGCCCCCTGGGTTTCAGTCACGTCCTCCCGAATCACTCGCACTCATCAGGGGGACGGACTGGAGATTGATGAGCCATTCCTTGCATGAAAAGACCATTTAGGGATGGTATTTGACTATTTTCTATGTGTGATCCAGGAAACGACAGCTGGTCTACGAGCTTGACCACTCTGCCTTCTTTCGGAAAACACATTACTCTAAAGAGTGAGGAGACAATGGCTCCCATGCAATAAATATAGTCATGCCCAAGGAGTAGATTATAATCCAGAGGTCCTTGAACAACCATTACGTTCATGTGAACGGTTTTCCTTCTCAACGTTATGGGTACATTGGGAAGGATCCCTAACAGTCGACCGGTTCCTTTGTCAAAGCCTGTCAAATTTCTCATCTCAGGCAGAAGCAATGGCAAACCAAGCGCTTTCCAAGCAGTTGAGGAAAGGATACTCATAGAAGCCCCTTCATCTATGATGGTACTGGCCATGATCATTTTGTATATTTGTGCAATGATTCAGAATGGTACACTAGCCGATAAATGGGGTCTGCCTAGTAGGTTCCAATCGAAGGAAACAACTAGGTTGCTTGGAGGTGGGACCGAATAGACAGCTAGATATGACTCTGACAAACTTCCTTCCTGTGGTAAAGGAACGGGTAGACTGCCCCCATGTTCATCGGAGTCGGTGTTTATGAAAAGAATTTGAACGGTGTCGTTCTCATTCTCTTCGATGACTATGTCATCTGAAGACGGACCTTCCGAAGGCAAGATCGGGTTGACTGCCGTCTCAACCTTTTGACTTTCGTCTGGTATGGATTCAACGGGTTTATCCTCAATGACAGACGATTCAACTAACTAAAATGGCGTGCCAGTCTGATTTTCAACCAGTGATGGACTTGGCAAGAGTTTCTTATATCCAGGAGGAAGTCGTAATGGTGAAACTGGACGGTCATCCAAAACTCTTTTAGCTTCGTCCAGGAAGGGACAATGGTGGAGGGCATGATTGCCTTCACATAGTCTACAAGGAAATTTACATTTTCCTTTTTTTCCAGGTGCTTTTCTTTCACTATTTGATGGTGTACTTTCAACATGGTCCTCATAGGTTGATGACACTGGGTTGTGCAAATGAGGAGACCAGTCGCTTAAGATCCAAGGGATGCAAGGACAATCTCGATGATAGGGTCTCCTTTGCAAATGACACATGGCGATTTAGGCCTGGATGGTGCAGTGTGTGGATTTTTGCTAGACGATACATGGTTGTCCCTTTTTGCCTTTGGATCCTTCTTCTTCTTCTCTTTCTTATTCTTCTCCTTCTTCTTCTTAGTTACTTGACTTTGGGCCTTACCGGCTTTGTCAAGCGAAGAGGAAGGAGGAAAGGAAGGATCAGATGAAGTAGAAGGTTGGGAGATAAGTTTAGTATCATCTAGTTGCTGACTTGATTGTTCAGGAATCACGGTGTTCTGAACGACGGAGGTTGAGAAGAGCCATACGGGCAAGCCAATTGTCAATCCTGGAAGCGACAATGTGGCCATATGAGGTGCACCAACATCTCCCCAAGAGGAGAAAGGACTAGGATTTCCTCCAAGGGGAACTCCTTGGTTGGTGGACTCAATTTTCTCAACCTAAGACCAACGCGGGAATGGTGATATTATTATGATTAAAATAAATTTTAGATGCTTTGACACAACTTGTTTTTTCAATTTTTGAGAGTCGAGAAAAAACAAAATATGACTCTAGTCGCCTTCGATTTTTAATGAGCTTGAAGTGACAAGTGCTCAGATGGACCTTTTCCTTTAAGGAGTCTGAAAAGGAACGAAAGAGATTGATCTGGAAATCTAGACAGATGGATTACCAAACCAATTGCAAAACTGCAGAATACTTTTTACAGTACGGCAGTCAATCTTCTTGAATGTTGTGTTCAGTGCATTGCGATCGATAGGGCGGCAGACACGGCTCCCTATGGATAAAGGATATAGCCTATTGTGGTCTCCCAATATATACTTGATGGTACGTGGGAGCACAAGTCCGTACTATCACTTGTCATCTCAAAGAGGAGGAATCACCCAACCAACAGTGAAAGCGACAGTTACCAGGCTTTACGACGCCAGAATACGTCTCTAGCCTAGACTTCTAGATGTTGTGCGTTAGGTTCCAAACCGTTTTTAGGTTCATTAAATTTATTTTATAGTTGATCTTTCTTAAGAAATTTTCCTTTTAGATTCATCGCGTGATGTAGATGTACAATTCCTAAAATGCAATCTAAGATGATAAACAATCGTTTAATCTTCTTTTTTGCAATGAAAATCCTAGCTTCTAAAGAAAGAGAGATGATATTCTTTAAACATAGAGCATAGAGTACACACTAGATGCACTGTCCTAAATCAAACCAACAAGTAGTCTAAATGCAAATGCACATGCATGTATATTTTTTAGCTTTCTTAATGTGTGAATGACAAGAAGAATGGTAAGTACAAATCTGAATTATCTTTTCAAAGCGACAGTACTAACAGATTCCTCTTCAAAAACGAAAGGAAGATAATGACGACACTTTACTATTTCGAATTGAAAACTGCTTTCAACACTTGAAAAAGTACTAATTCAAATCAAATACAAGAGTAACAGTATAATCGACCATCAAGAACAATAGGATTCTTTTCTTTGACTAAAAACGACACTTGCAACACTTTCAAATCAAAAGATGACAGTTCGACTATGCTACTGCTTTGTAAAAGAGAACTGAAAATAGCGGAAAATACATACAAACAGTCACAGTTATTTGCAAAATGGAGGTGGAATGATGGAAAGGAAGGGGGTTTCCACAGTGGTATACTAATCACAGATAGCAAAATTCCAGAATAGAGATGAAAAGAGTGAAGAAAAACCAAGACCTGGAGGCAAAATTAGCCTTTTCTGATCATCGCACCTGTAACACAGGGAAACAGGGATGAATCCCTCCTATTGCACACGGGAACTGCAATGCATCCCACCCCCAGTAGTGTACTGGGTGGGATGGCACCAGGACGAGACTTTACTTGGCTCTTGGTCACAGTTTGCAACTCAGTTAAGGGATTTAGGCCGAGCAAATGATGTATAGTAAATAGAAATCACAGGGGCGGATCTAATGAGGTTACTAGAGCCACCACTAGGGCAATTAGAAAGTTTGTAAATCGATTGTTTAGTTTATAAACAAAACCCAGAGATAGACTGAAGCAGAATTGATCTACTTTGCACTTGCATAGCAAATGCAGTTCGAAGGCTAGCTGGCTTGACTTCAGGCTCCATCTGTAAGTTTATAAAACAAACAAATATAGACAAACAAACAATCTATTCGGTCCCCAGTGGAGTCGCCATTTTTTTATCGAGAAATCTACTGTCCACTCGGATCTGCTAGTCCCACTAAGACTGGTAGATATCTTATAAACAAACAAACTAAAACCACTTTCGTTTTCCTTTATGAGAAGTAGATAAGAGTGGAATGAAGGACACCAACCTCAGTCTTGCGCTCGGTTCCTTGCTTGATTCCTCTCCTTTCTGATAGATCTTTGCTACTTCTCCTTCGCCTACCCAGCTTCAAAGAGAACCTATGGAATCAAAGCAGCATAATACTATCGAAGAACAAAGATCTACAATCATAAACAATATAGGACCAGATATATATTGACCACACAAATGCATATATCATCAAACATACAAGAATGTGGAGGAAAACTTGAATAGCTTTATTGATAATCAAGAATAGAAAAGAGGATTACAACCAATTATTTTGACCCAGTGTCATCCTCCGGCATGAAAGCCCTTCTTTCACCTCATGAAAATCTTAGATCACCCAACACTATGATATTCCAAAAAGAAACCAACAGCACTTCCTTACAAAATACAAAATTCCAGCCTCTGGATCTCTGGGATGAGGGATCCATATATATATGATTGCAGGGGGGTGAGTCAGCTTCTGGGATTCTGATTAGTGTCCTCTCTCTGATAGTTCTTGATTCCACTAGGAGATTGATGATCTGTTACTCATCCCTGGGCGAATTCAGAGAGGCAAGTGCCACAGGAGAAGTTTCTGGAAGATTCCATGATCATCCACCTCACAAACTGTCTCTGGCATTTGTCCACTCTCACCCATCGCACCTCCCGTGTGTATTTAGGTGGGATGCATCGCACCTCCGGTGTGCATTTAGGTGGGATGCATAGCACTTTGACCATGGAGCAGGTGAGATGGTCCAGTTTTGACCTGTTTTGAGTAGTTTTTCATGGAGAACTTCTGGGAGATGATGTAATCAACTGACCTTGTTCTTTTAGGGGATGGAACAAAAATTTTAGGGACTTAGGAGCCCTTGGTTTATGGACATGTTTGATTGGGGTTGTAGTGCCCAAAAATGTCTATAACACCTCGCCAGTTTGGTGCCCACGAAGAGCAGGCTAGTTTGGGGGTTCCACTGTTGCCAAGGTGGGTACTGATATTGCGGCCACATGGGAGGGTAAGGCATGGTCTGGGGATTCATATTACAATTATTAAAATACTGAGATGGATCCAGATACATACCTTTATTCCCCATCGGTGGTCGAGGTGGCCATGGCTTCCGAGGTCCCATGAGGTACAACTGCTCCATGTCCTCCCTCGTTCCTTGAAATACTGCTTTCAAGCATGGTAAGGAAGGGCATGAGCTTGTTGCATGATTGAGCTCACAGATCGTACATTCCTCTATGGAATCTAGTGGACATTCCCGCTCTGGATGCTTCTTTATACACTTCGTGCAGAACATTGCCATAGTTTTTTCCAGCTCTAGTTGCTTTTGTTTTACTTGCAAGGTGTCCATATGTGCTGACAAGGTACCGAGGATATCTGTTCTCAGGTTGTCTAGCAGATTTCCGATTTCTGTTTTTGTAACACCCCTTCCAGATCCTTTTCCTGAACGGACCCCCTGCTTGTTTCTCGCAATCCCCCTTGAGCAATGAATACATAATTTGCAGATATCTTCTAATTTCTCCTTAGAGATATCTCCCTTTTCGACAATGTTCATTAGTTCCATCGAGTCTTCGCGAAGGGATCGGAGGAGGATAATCTTTAATATTTCCTTATCTAGGTCAGAATGTCCTGACCTCTGTAAGGTATAGTTGAGCCTCTCCACACAATCTTCCAAGCCTTCATCTTCTTTCTGTGCAAACTTGAAGAGTTCCTCCTTAATGTTCAAGGATTTATACTAATCCTGGTATTTCTCCAAGAAGGCCATCTGCATATCTTCCCATGTAGAAATGGATTTTCCTCCAAGGCCCATGAACCATCGCAGAGCCGTCCCTTTTAAAGTGGAAGGGAAAATTTTCAGCTTCTGGGCATCTATTGTGTAGTCATACCCCCGACATACTATATCAAACTCAAATAGAAATGTGTCGGGGTCTTCAAAGATAAGCCCATGGAAAGTTGGTAAATCTGCCATTGGAATAGGCTTTGTAGGCAAACTAGTTCCCAGATCTCCAATAGGGAAATCGATGGTGGAGTTTGTAGGAGCCATGAATATTTTCGAGTAATCACTGGGGATTTCAATAGGCTCTGTAGAGGGTGGCTGAGGACTCTTTATTACCAGGATTCGAGCTGCTTTAGTAGCACTTCCCCAGTCTCTTGGTGATGTAAATATCTCCTCATCTCTTTCCCTTATGGCCTGATGGCTCGATCCTTCGGCTGCAACTCCCTTTCCTTTACTAGAACAGTCTGATCCTACTAACTCTCTGCTTGCAACTTCCTCCTCTTCTAATACCAGCTCAAGATTCTCTAGATTAGGTCCACTGCTAGATGCTTCCCCCGTGGTTAGAGGGACCTGCTATGTTGAGTCACCACAGAATGCTGCAGTCGATACTGGCTGTTCCACTAATTGTCCTCCTGACTTCACCCCTCTTGCTCATGGTCTCACAGCTACGTGAGAGGATGCTTCAGATTCGACCTTTGCTATGATCTCTTGTATATAAGTTTTTCTTCCCAGGTTTGGTCTTCTGCCCCTTGGGGCTCTCCCTTTGCCCCTTTTATTGGGTTCTTTGTTCATACAAAAGTTGGATTGATGGGGGGTTTCTGTATGAACCTACGATACTTCAACCCTAGAGTAAGGCGTCAAAAGACCGTTCCTTCCCTAGGATGACAGAAGTCACAAAAAGAAAGGCAGCTATAGGAAAACCTAGGGTTTCAAGCTTGGAGTATGGCGTCAAAAGACTCCTCCCTCCCCAGGAACATGAACCAAAAACAATCAAAAACCATAGAAAACTGTAATTTTCCCAAATCTTAAGCAGGGCGAAAAAACGGTCCCTCCCCAAGGTAAAAGCTAGGGATTTCCAAAAAGAAAGCACACACAGGTTAAAGAAAAACAATTCTAGCTCTAGGCCTCGAGCAGGCCGTCAAAGGACTCCTCCCTCCCCAAGACAAGAGAATGGCCCAAAATAATCAAGAAAACAAAAATAAACAAATAGAAAAAATTACCTGTGCTCAGGACTTGAAGTAGAGTGAGAAAACTCATTCTCTCCCCAGGACAAGAGATTGACCCTCTGGTCGGTCCAGATTGTTGTTTGCACCTTGTTAGCCTCCCTGGAAATGGTGCCAAAATGTTGGTGTCCAGGTAGGGGCGATTTATATACCTTATTCCGACATTAATATTATCAATCTGGGTGTGTATCCTTTCAAGGAAACGCACAAGGTATATGCAGGGGCAATGCGTGATCTTTCCCAACCAAGGGTTCGTGTTTAAGATTCAAAGCATAAATGCAAGATAAACAACTTATAGAACTGTAGAAATAATCATGAACAATAAAGAACTGTAACAGCACACATAAACTGATAAATCACACATAAAGATGCATCACCTAATCAGAAGAGCAGGCCCAACTCTCTGATCAGGACTACGTTAGCGACGAAAAAAATAGAACAACAAAATGGATGATATTTTATTAATCGATCACAGAATTTTACAATGCTGATGGGTGAACCCCCATTCACAGGATCAACCTGCGTTTTATACACAGCGAGGGAGATTAACAGTTCTCCTGCAAACATAGCAACTACAGATACAAAGATATACATTGGTTGGAATGGTATCAACGTCAGATGCCTGGAATAGTAGGAAGGCCCAAGAATAGTTCAGGGCATCTATTCTTTGAGCTGTGCGACCTCTTATTGATCGTCCGTTTCCAGTTCTGTTGCAATACTCCGAGTTGAGGGTTCCTATTATCATGCTGCGGTCAAACACAAAGCTTAGTACCACAAATAGATAGACTCCATGTGTTTTACTTCATTAATTAGAATATACCAATAGGACAATAAAGGGGGGAATTTACCTTGTAAATTTAACATAATAGCATGGGTAAATGAGTGCAAATATGTCAAAAAGGGTAATGAAAATAGGCAGAAATATACCCGATTTGACACCCAACAGGCTTCTAAAGCATAAAGATGAAGCATTTGAAAAATTCAAAGCCTTCAAAGCCCTAGTTGAAAATGAATCATATCGCAAAATCAAATGTCTCAGATCTGATCGAGGAGGGGAATTTACCTCGGATGAATTCTTTGACTTTTGTGAAGAACATGGAATAAAAAGGCAATTCTCCACTGCAAGGACTCCTCAACAAAATGGAGTGGTAGAAAGGATGAACATAACTATTCAACAAATGGCTTGTGTTATGCTAGATGAGTCTAGAACTCCTACAACCTTCTGGGGTGAAGCTGCATTCACTACCGTCACTATTCTCAACAAAGAAAATGTTCGGGTAAACAACACTCAAACTCCACATGAACTTTGGTATGGTAAGACTCCTACTGTAAAATACTTCAAAGTTTTTGGATGCAAATGTTACATCAAAGGGACTGATGAAAAACTTGGCAAGTTTGAACCCAGAGCAGATGAAGGCATTCTCCTTGGTTACTCTTCCCGAAGTAAAGGATATAAGTGTTATAATAAAAGACTTGGTAAAATTATTGAAAGTATTGATGTTGTGGTTGATGAAGCATGCAAAAATCCAAAGCAGGTAAAAACTGAAGATTGTGGTGAAGATGAGTATTATCCTTCCACATCAAGTCAGAGTAATTATGAAGAAGAAACCGATGAAGCACCAGAAGAACAGATAACAACATAAGAAAAGAATCCATCCAGGTATGTTCAGAAAAATCATCTAGAGACTCAAATTTTGGGACAAAAAGAGGCAGGTGTGCAGACAAGAAGAACTTTTACAGAAGCTTCAAAGCTATCTAGCATTGCTTTCCTCCATCGAACCTCAAAATGTAAATGAAGCATTCAAATATGAATGTTGGGTCAAGGCCATGAATGAAGAACTTGAGCAAATTTAAAAGAATAATACTTGGGAATTAGTTCCTAGACCTCATGATAAGAATATCATAGGAACCAAATGGATATTCAAAACAAGCTAAATGAGAATGGTGAAGTTATTAGAAACATGGCCAGAATTGTTTGTAAAGGATATTCTCAACAAGGAGGTATAGATGTTGAAATTTTTTTGCAACTGTTACTAGACTTGAAGCCATAAGAATGTTCCTTGCTCTTTCTAGTTTTCAGAAATTCAAAGTATACCCAATGGATGTAAAATCCTCCTTTCTTAATGGGGACTTAGAAGAAGAAGTATATATTGAGCAACCAGATGGATTCATCCTTGGAAATGATCCAAAACTTGTATGCAAACTCAGAAAAGCTCTCTATGGTTAAATGGTTAAATATATAATTCATACAGTGATCAAATTTACTCAGTACATTATTAGTTTTACATGATTTTGCCTTTTCTTTTTTGCTTTCAGGTCCTTAGTTGCATCACTTGACACTCAAAAAATCATTTCAAGGAGATTGATTTCATCATATTCCAAAATTGAATGGTTGAATGTTTAAATGAATGCAACTAATTAGTTACCTTCTGCATGAATATCACTTTTGGTTTTAAGAATTAGATCCATGGATTAGAACTAACGATAAGATAAGATAGGTGCTCTGTTTTCTTATTAGGTTCTAACTAGTTAAAAGTTCTTGGTCCATTTTTAGGAGATTAAACTAACTTAGGAACCTTTCCTTCCCTTTAAAATTCATTAGATCTGTTTAAATTTTCATAGGTTGTATATTCTTAGACATCAAAGAACAGAAACCCCAAAAACAAACATAAAATACAAACAACAAAGTAAGAGAAAAGTTAACTAAGCACATATAGTGCATCACACTTCATCAGTCTACAAACCTCGGTTGATAATTTATGCAAGCAATTTAGGACACTAAATTGACTAAACATGTCCCTTGACTCAGTTCCTTTTTTTACATATATTCATAGTATGATTACAATGCCTTTTATGATAGAAACTCAGGTTGGGTTGTCATAGTCCACGCCCCCTTGTGGGAACACTACCCTCGATGTTCTTTCACCCATAGGCCATATAATTTTGAAAATGCAAACACATTTTTTCATGGAGCTTTAAATACACTTCTCTATACAATGTTTACAATACACACACACACACACACACACACTTATTTACATAGTGAAAAAGAAAAGGAAATCTTCCTCCATGGAATCAACCATTTCCCAAGTGGCCTCTTTTGGACCAAAGTGATTCCATTGCACGTTGACTTGTTCAATGACTCAATTTTGGATATTGAGACTCCTTCGGTCTAGGATTCACATTGGTCCTAGCTAGAAATATCCTTCTAGTTCCGCATGTAGCACAAACCAATTTGTCACATGATTATATTTCGATATGTATCTTTTAAGTAAAGAAACATGAAAAACATCATGAAATCTAACTGAAGGAGGTAAATCTAGTATATATGCCATTGGCCCAATCCTCTCAAGGTTTTCAAATGGTCCACAATATCATGGTTCCAACTTGGCACATGTCCCAATTCTTAGGGAACTCTTCTTAGGTTTAATTCTTATATAGACATGCTCCCCCACTTATAATTCTTTATGCATCCTATGTTGATCTGCATAGATTTTCTGTCTATCCTATGCCACTTTTAGGTTTTGTTTTATGATTTGAAGTTGTTTTTCTATACCTTTAAGCATATCCAGCCCCACATGGATTATGTTAACTTGGTCACTCCAACTAAGAGGAGTATTGCAACTTTTGCCATACAACGCCTCAAATAGGCTCATCCTTATGGATTCTTGGTACCCATTGTTGTATGAAAATTTCACAAATGGAAGATATTCTTCCCACTGCTTGGGAAATTTCATCGCATACATTCATAACATGTATTCAAGGATTATATTGATCCTCTCCATTTTCCCATCTGTCTGTGGATAATAGGCAATGTTAAATTCCAATTCTGTTCCCAATCCTACAAACAATTCCTTCCAAAATATGGAAGTAAATCCGACATCCATTTATGATATAATTTTCTTGGGAATGTCGTGTAACCTCGTGATTTCTTTTATGAATATTTGTACGATATCACTACCTGAGTTAGTGGATTTGACTGCGACGAAATGAGATACCTTACTCAACTTGTACACCACTACCATAATTACATCATGTTGTTTGGATGTTTTTGGCAATCCTATAATAAAATCCATCGAAATTACCTCCCATTTCCATTCTGGTATGGGGATTGGCTGTAGAAATATTGTCGGGTGTCTGCATCTAGCCTTTACCTGATGGCATTCTAGGCATCTTTCCATGAAGTAATTCACTTCCTTTTTCAAAATTTTCCAATAATAGGAATTTTTAATGGTTGTAAGGATCCTCTAGCATCCCAGATGACTTGAATAAGGCTTAACATGGAATTATCTCACAATCAGTCCTTTCATTTCCTCGTTATTAGGAACTTAAACCTTACCTTTGAACCTGATTAGCCCATCCTCATTGAGGCTATATTCCTCATCCTCACCACCTTGTGTCAACCTTTCTCTTAATTGTATATATTTTGCATCTTGAAGTCTAGAAATTTAGATCTTTTCTATCAGATTCGTTATGTAAGAACTCACTGCTTCTACGTGGTATATCTGAATTCTTCTGCTCAGAGAATCAATGACCTTGCTTTATTTACCTTTTATGTACTTGATTTCAAATTCAAATTCACTAAGTGTGGCCAACCATCTAAGTGTGTTCAAACAAATACTTGATTCCACTATGGTCAGTCATGAGTGTGAATTGTTTGTCGAGGAGTTAATTCCTCCACATTTTCAGAGCATGAATGATGGTAGCTAATTCTAAGTCATGAGTCATGTAATTCACTTCGTGCTCATTCAACCTCCTTTACTCATAGCATACTACCTACCCTTCTTGCATTAGAACTCCACCAAGTCCTTTGTTGCAAGTATCTATGTACACTACGAAATCCTTGTCAGGATCTGCAATTTTCAATAATATTGCAGTAGTAAGTAACAATTTTGGCTATTCAAACCTCTCTGCACATTGTGTAGTCCATTAAAATATATTTCCTTTTCTTTGCAATGCAGAAATGGGATGACCCACCTTAGAGAAATTTAATAAGAATACCCTGTAATAGCCAGTGAAACCCAAGAATAACTTAATGTCATCCAAATTCTTTGGAGTCAGCCACTCCCTTATGGATTTTCTCTTCTTAGGGTCAACCAAGATTCCTTCCTACAATATGCATGAGATAATGTATCTGTGACTGGAAGAAGTCACACTTACTAATCTTTACATATACATTATGCTCTCTTAGTAATTGTAATATTGTGGCTAGATGCATATCATGCTCTTCTTCTGAATTTGAGTATACCAATATGCCATCAATGAACATGAATGTCACAGGGGCATCGGTAAGTCCAAAGGATACCACTATGAAATCATAGTTCCCATATCTCGTTTTGAAGGCGTTTTTATGGATATCCTCCTCCTTGACCCTCATCTTATGGTATCCTGATCTCAAGTCAATCTTAGAGAAGATTTCCACTTCCCTTAATTGGTCAAAGAGGTCATCTATTCATGGTAACGAATATCTGTTATTTATGGTAATTTTTGCATAGTTGTCTATAATCAATGCATAATCTAAGAGTTCCATCTTTCTTTTTCACAAACAATAAAGGTGCTCCCCATGGGGATACACATGGCTTTATGTAGCCTTTATCGAGGATTTCCTTTAGCTACAAATTCAGCTCAACCAACTCTAGAGTGCTCATCCTATATGGTGCCTTGGATGTTTGTGCCACCCTAGGCACTAGCTCGATAGAAAAATCTCTCTCTTTGTGAGGAGGTATTCCAGGAATATCTACTGGAAAGATATTTTCATATTGCTGCAAAATCGGGTATCTTTTTAGTATTTCAACTTCCTCGCCTTCTATGGCTTAGTCAACTTCCTCATTCTTGGAAATTTAAACTGCAAATAACATGCAACCTTTTTGGTTGTTGCATTTATCTTGCATAACAATGATTAACTTCACTAAAATGTGATTTTTCCTTCCCTGCAACACTCTTTTCACCCCCTGCTCATCCAAGCATTCAATTGTTTTTCCATAATACTCCAATTTGGTTTGATTTAAGTACAATTGGTCCATGCCTAGAAAAATATCATACACACCCAAAGGTAATACATTCAAGTGGTTTGTAGTTGGCATGTCACTGAGCTCGAATTCACATGACCTTATGCAATGGTTGATCCTTCACTTTGTTCCTTTTGCTAAATGAACTAGCGAAGTTTCTTCATGCATTTCTTTGACTATATTGCATTTCTTGACGAGCTCTACGCTAGCAAAACTATAGTTAGATCCTGGGTCAATTAACATGGAAACAATTTTTTTTTACAACTTACCTTCCATCTCAATGATATATGCTTGGTGATGTGTTTGGCGATTATCCACTGCGGCATAAATTCTGGGTATACTCCAAGCCAATTCACCCACTGTGCTCACCTACAGAGTACTACAAATGTTTGTTCCGGTGTCTTGCTAATTTTGATAGTCTCTCCTTCTGTGGTTATCACCAAACTTACAACACTTCAGTGGCTCATGAACTTCAAAATTGTGTGGTGCTACAATTGAGTGTTGCACTATTTTTCTAACATAGACATTGGCTTTCTTCTCAAGTCACTTCGACTAGGTTGGGTGTTTACCTTCCTTCCTTTCTGAGCTTCTCTTGGGCCAATTTCTATTGTGTCCAGCATTACCCCTGGCCTGCCAATTACCTCTAATATTAGGCTTGCATTGAGCTTTCTCATAGCAGTGTCCTAACATCTTTATAGCTTCCTTCAGAGTTTATGGCTCTAGCAACTCAATTTTGTCTCGAAATGCCACACTTAACCCACTGACAAATCTTTGGATTTCAGCTTTTTCGTCCTTGATATACGACACATATCTAAGTATTTCTAAAAAACTAGTAACATATTCATCACTCGTTAGTTGACCCATTCTGAGCCCATAAAACTCTATATCTTTTCCATCATAGTATTGTTCAGAGAAATATGATTCTCTGAAGAGCTTCTCGAACTCTTCCCACGCTCCTGCTCAACAACAACCCTAATATTCTTCAACTCCTCCCATCAGATATCAAATTTTCCTCTTAAACTATAGGTAGAAAATCTGACTTTGATGTTCTCAGAATAATCATGTATCTTGAAGAATTTCTTCATCCCTAGTATCCAAGCCCCTACATATTCTACTTTTTTCATGTCCCCATAAAATATAGGTGGTTTGACTTTCTTGAACTCCTTAGGAAATTGATCATTTTATTTACTTCCTGAGTGATGAAAGTGATGGTGAGAATGGCGATTCTTCCAAACAATGGAACTAGATGGTTTGTTGGAATACTACACTTGTTTACTAGTTCTTCCCCTTGGGTGCTCAAAGGTACATCCCCTGACACAGTGTCCTCACTTCCTTGCTTGTGTCTCTTTCTGGATCTCCCACCATTTTCTCCATTGGCGTTTTCTCCTCAGTCATAAGGGTCTTTCATCTCTCTGTGGCTGCTTCTCATCCCAAATTATCTTTGCATCTACCAATCAGAGAGACTCGACACTATCAAAATGGTTAGATTTCTTCTTAATCTTAGATGATGTAGAAGAGATCATATGACAGGTTTCCAATGTGGCCACTTCTGCAAGTCCAGGTGGAGGCAAGAGGGAAAAAGTACCCATCAATGAAGGATCTTTTAGGAGACCTACTCCAACATTTTGAAGTGATTGAGAGTTTCCATGGATCAATGGAATGCTTCCAATAGCTTGTGAACTGTTTGGACCAAAGGTTAGTTGGTCGATGATTGTAATTCCGCCTTGGAAGGGAAATGCAATATTTCTAAAATATGTCGACACAATGGCAGCCATAGCATAAATCTAGGGCCTTCCCAGTAAGATATTGTAATCAAGGTTTCCATCAATACCTCGACTTAAATTTATGTTGTCTTGCCCCCCGCTTCAACTTGAAAGTTAATTAAAATCCCATATGGCATGTATGTTCTTCCATCGAATGCCTTTAATTTCGTTGATGATCGCGACAAGGGTGGTGAACCTAAAGTTTTCCAGCAACTCATTGACATAATATAGGTAGATGCCCCCTCATATATGATTGTTCTATGAACAATTTTATTGAGGGCTTTTACCTGTATAAGGAAAGCGAGTTGGGCCGGTAACTGAGGTGTATATCCTTTATGGTTGAAGGCCACAAGATTGGAATCGCTGGGTCAATCCCACCTATTGCTGATAACAAAGCCTGCTTTTGGTAGGGGCAATTCTGCAGTACTTCAAGTGTTGACATAGCGGATGGCGATTGAGCTAGATCCTCCACTATATTGTAATTATGTGCAGCTCATGCACGAGGATTAAATGTCAATTTATGTACGACTCCCTTTGGCGACTTTATAGTTAACTTAAGAATAATGGGTGGAACAACTTCTGGTCAAGTTGTTGTCGAACTACTGGGTTGATCTATAGCCTTGTTGTTCGATGACTGTGGATTCCCATAATACTTATTCCTTTTCGATATTAAAGCATCATTTTGATGTTTTGAGATGGATAACATAAGCACTTTGGATGGGGAAGCATGATCAATAGCAACCAGATTGCTTTCTAGGCTTGGAAACGGATCAGTCAACACCGCTGAGGTACTTGAAGTCTTTAAAAGTTTCGTAACCTCAATTTGATGTGGACAATTCTTCATCCAATGGTCCTCGTTACATATGTAACATGGTTGAAGAGGCTTATTTTGCCCAGTATGGTTCTCAGAAGATTTTTCAAGAGGTGAATTTTCCTATTTCTTCTTATTATTTTTCCCTTTCTTCTTGCCCCCTGGTTGCTTTGGATTCTTGCCCTTGTTAGATGACATGGCATTAATCTCCGAGGCAAGAGATTCGTCATTTGCTTTTTGACTAGAAACTGCAAGGGCTTTTTTAGATTGAGCCTTTGTGGTTTTCGTGCTTGAGACACCGATGACAACATCACCGACGTGAGAGTCCTTGTTTGATTTGGGGGGGGGGAATGGAAAATTCTGGTCTAGGAATGTCAAGAATTTTGTCGTAAAGTGTGCCAGACTAGGTATAGATCAAGTCTAAATATTGGGCACGAGCAATGACTTGCTCTTCAGTGACAACTCCTCCTTTTGCCACGTCCTCAACTATAGAAGGCAATAAGGACATAATAAACCACTCAGCTAAAAGCTGATCAGGAACATACATCTTTACCATTCGACGACGACGTCGCCACTCATGAATATGATCAGATATGTGAGTGGTTGTCGTTTGTTTAAAGTTGGTAAGGAGTTCTGTTCATGTTTCGTACCTTATGGGTAACTAAAAGTGGGTTAGAAACGTTGTGGCAAGGGTGCTGAAGTTATTGAACGAAGCTCTAGGCAATTCAATATACCATTTCGCTGCTGGACCAGTGAGCATTCTCTGAAAAAGGTGAAGCCTAATCGAATCATCATTCAGGGTGTTAGATGAACACCACAAATGAAAATTCATTACGTGATTTGATGGATCTTCACCTGGATTTCCATTGAATTTAGGAATATCGAAGGGAAGTTTATGAGGAATCGCTAGCCACCAAGGGGCATAAGCAATTGGATCATTAGTCAGTCGGTTCAAATCTAGTAATTCTAGAGTTGCTACAAAAGGAAACTGTTGATTCAGGTTAGGCGAAGCATACCCAGGATAAGATGGAATCGCCTGAGTAGTAGGTCTTTGCATACCAACATCATGTATCTGATGCTAGTAACTTTGATAAGTTTGTTGGAAAAAACCATTATAGTATGGTTGATGATAAGCATTTTGAAAATGAGGTTGTCCATTACCTACAAAGCCTTGTTTCTCAGGTCCTTGGTAGGCTTGCTGGAATTGCTGTTGTTGGTATTGTACTAGCCATGGTTGTTGGACCATTTTCTGTTGCCCAATACTGGAAGATTGACCAACATGTGGAGTAATTATACTCGTTTGAGCCTGAGTCGTTCCAGGTAAGGAAGCACTATCCTGAGGTTGTGATTGGGTCGTAGAGACAAGAGGTTTTTGTATTGCAGCCTGAGAGACTTGAGGTTGACACACAACAGACAGTGCTTGTACTTGCAACACAGTCACAATAGCAGGTGTAGTGGGAATATTCGACACAGGTTGGGTTGGTTGCATTGAATATACAACCCTTGGTTGTTGAGTCAGTATTGGTACCCAACCGCTAGATGTAATTCCAGTTTGACCTAAATTTTGATGTAAACTCTCATATGGTTGTTCTCTAGGAGGGAAAAATGAAAAAGCATACTGCCCTCCATTTGGCGGCAATCCAGTGTTCAAAGGATATATCGGTCTTTGAAGATTGTTCTGTCAAATTGATACTGGCATGCCAGATCAACTTGCTAAGTTTCAACATAAGAAATACCAGATGAGACTCTGGATGAACAAAAAGGAACAGACCATGTCGTCGAAACAGCCCCTGAATGGGCTCCAGCTAGCGATTGATAACTAGCCGGGACACATGGTATACTAGCAAACATTGTAGGAATGGCAGCAGGAAGCTCTGCCACAGCTGTATTAGATGATACAGTCATAGATGTTGATGGTTGCTCAAACATATTTAGTCTATCCAAAAGATTTTCTAGCGATTCGACCGGAAATTGCGATGAAGGATGATTAAAATAAATAACTTCAGGAGTAGAAGGATACAAATGAATCCCAGTTCCAAAATGTAATGGGATAATAGTTGGAGGATCCTCTACTATCTCCTCTATAACAATTAGACCAGGAGGAAGAGGTAGACCGTCAGGTCTGTAAAAGATTTCTAGAGCTGAAGAAGGTATAGCTTCCACAGTGATAGATACTGGAGGGGTGACACCTTCTGGATTCTGAAACTCAACTTCCAGATGTTCAGGTAAGTGAACTTCAGTTTCTGGATCAACTCTAGATGGAGCTGTTTTAGGTATAGAAGTGTCTACTGTTACACTAGATCAGTTCTAATGTCTTCTTGTAACTGCGGAACTTCTTCTCTAAAGGCAGAAGTACCAGAAATAATTGGAGTAACTGTAGTCCCTGATGATGTTGAAACAAAAGTTTCAAATAAACTAGATGAATTGGACTCTGTTAAACGAGACCATTTGGCCCAGAATGGTTTCGTTTCTGGAGTCAAAGACGGTTGACTCGCTAGCCTCTGCGAATGACGGGGTTTTGATTGACTTTCTTCCACGATTGCGGATTACTTGATCAACTCAATTAAAGGGGAAAATAATGTTATTCCGAATTTTAATAAATTTTAATGATGCTTTGACACAACTTTTCTTTTTCAACTTTTAAGAGTTGAGAAAAATCTAAAGATGACTCTAGTCCCCTTTGATTTTTAATGAGCCTGAAGTGACAAGTGCTCAGATGGACCTTTCTTTTAAGGAGTCGAAAAGGAACGAAAGTGACTACTCTGGAAATCTAGATAGACGGATTACCAAACCAATTGTAAAACTGCAAAATACTCCTTGGTGATAAATTAAAGAGAAATTACCAAGGACTTATGTACGGTAGTCAATCTTCTCGAATGTTGTGTTCAATGCATTGCGTTCGATAGGGTGATAGACACGGCTTCCTATGGATAAAGGATATAAGCCTATTGTGGTCTCCCAATATATACGCGATGGTACGAGGAGCACAAGTCCGTGCTAGCACTTGCCGTATCAAGGAGGAGGAATCACCCAACCTTCAATGAAAATGATAGTTACTAGATTTTACGACACCGGAACACGTCTCTAGCCTAGACCTCTAGATGTGTTGTGTTAAGTTCCAAAGCGTTGTTAAGTTAATTGAAATTTATTTTAGAGTTGATCTTGCTTAGAAGTTTTCCTTTCAATGGTTCACCACGTGATGTAGATTTAAAACTCCTAAATATGCAGTCTACAATGATAAACAATTGTTGTTTATTTTGAGCAATGAAAATCCTAGCTACTAAGGAAAGAAGATTCAATTTCTTTCAAACAAAGAGCAAAGAGCACACACTAAATGCACTTTTCCTAAATAATTTTTCGCACACAGTCTAAATGAAAATTCAAATGCATGTATTTGTTTTCATTTTCTTTAATGTGAAAATGCCAAAAAAGAAAACTAAATGTAGTAAAGATCTGAACTATTTTTACTCAAAGCGACATTTCGACAATTTATTTTTCAAAATAGAAAGGAAGACTAAATGAAACTTTTCAATTTAGAATAGAAAAGGCTTTCGACACTTCAAATATCAACAAAAAAATAAAATAGGACAAAAAGTTCAATCGACTATCTAGAGAAGGAAGACTCAACGACACTTCTCTTTTTGACACAAAATGACAGTTACAACACTTTTTGCACCAAAATGAAAGATCGATTTAAGAAAATTTTCGACAAAGGATTGTAAATGATGGAAAAATACACAAAAAAATTTACTAATCCTAATCAATGGAGGTTGATCTATGTAATGCAAGCAGGCTTCAGTAATGAGACACTATTCATAAGCAGCAAATCAACTAAACAGAACTGAAAACAAGGACAAAAAACCCCAAATTTCAAGGAGAGAAATAGGTTCAGTCAGTCATCACACCTATGATTCATAGAAAAAAGTATGAATCACACCTGCTACACTTGGGAAGTGTGATGCATACTGGTTGACAGTGACAAACAGTGCAATGGGCCAGAGAGCGCAACTGAAGTGGGTTTTGGCTCAAATTTGCAGCTGATTTCAGTGATTTACACTAAGCTATGATGGACAGTAAAGAGAAAAGTACAGAGGTATGACCTTGAGAGGTTACTAAGCTACCAAAAGGCCATCTACAATGCTTGTAAGTCAGATGTTCAATTCATAAACCAAACCGGAGATTGACTGAAGTAGCATTCATCTACTATGCAATTATAGAGCAAGAGCAGTTCGAAGGTTATCTGGCTAACTTCAGGCTCCATCTATAGTTTATAAAATAAACAAAAATAACAAACAAACATCTATTCAATGCCCAACAGAGTCTACCATTTTGTTTCCAGGAAAACTAGTTTCTTTTCGATCTACTAGCCCCACTAGGATTGGCAGCTATCCTAGAAACAAACAATCAAAGCAATTTTCCATCCTCTATGTGTGATAGATAAGAGAGAAGAAAAGGGACCAACCTGGATATTCTACTTGACTCCTTGCTTGATTTCTCTCCCCCTTGATAGAGCTTGCAACTCCTCTCCTACTTGTCCTGCTTAGAGAATACCTGTGGAAACAAAGTAACAAAACACCATCAAAGCATCTCGATCTATTATATCATAAACAATGCAGAATCAAAAATACATTGAACATACAATAGCATTCACAAATAACAAGATTCACAAATACACTATTGTATGGAGGAAACTCAAAGAACTTTATTAAAATAGAAGGGAGAATTAAAACCCAGCTGTCTGATCCAACATCATCCTCCCAGCATCAAAGCCCTCTTCACCTCATGAAAAGAAAGATCACCCAACAATACAATCCTCTCTCTCAGATACACTATCAACACTTCCTTACAAATTACAAAATTTCAGCCTCCTTTAGATCTCTCAGATGAGGGATCCATTTATAGATGTCTGCAAGGGTGTGAGTCATATCTGGGTTTTTGATTAGTTTCATTCCACTTGTTGTTCTTGGTTCCACTTGGAGATTTCTTGGATCTCTTACTCATCCCTGGGTGAATTTAGAGAGGCAAGTGTCATAGGAGAAGTTTCTAGAAGGTTCCATGAGCATCCACTTAGCAAATTGTCTCAGACATTTGTCCATTCTTGCTCATTGCATTCCACATAAGGCCTCTTTAGTATGCATCGCACCTGGCTAGTGTAGGAGTCAGTATGCATCGCATCGTGATAGTGGAGCAGTCAGTATGGTCCGGTTTTGGCCAGTTATGAGTGGTTTTTTAGGCGGAACTTCTGGGGAATGATGTAATCAGTTGACCATGATCCTTTAGGGTATGAAACAACACTTTTAGGGGTTAAAGAGCCCTAGTTTATCGACATATAAGATTGGGTTTGCAGTGCCCAAATATGTCTATAACAAAAGGGCTAAATGGCATGATAAGTATATCAAGGAGAAGAAGTTTCAAGCAGGGGATTGGGCACTTTTGTTTGATTCAAAATTCAAAGTTTTTCAAGGAAAGTTTCAGACTAATTGGCTTGGGCCATATGAGATTGAAGAAGTCTTTAATAATGGAGTAGTGAGAATAAGAACAATAGATGAAGAAAAGGTACCTCTTCTTGTGAATGGTCATTGGTTGAAGATATATCATAAGCCAATTTCAAGAGAGGATTTTGTCAAAATTTTCCAAGATAACACTGAAATGAAGTTGGTGAAGAAGAATTCTTCTTCTCCACTAACTTAGCTTTTCTTGTATATATATCTAGGAAAAAAAAACATAATAATAATAATAATAATAATAATAATAATAATAAAATGTATAAGTATGAAAACTAATTGTTCATTGGCATACTTACATAGGAAATACAGGGTGGAAAATCAAATATTTCTGACATCCTATATTTCCCATTTTCTTTCTGTAATAAGTAGTGACATAAAGCTACATTCATTTGCAGTTCCTAATCTGCAAATTAATTTCATTTCATTTTCATTCCACTTCAATTTCATCCATTTCCATTTAATTTCACATTCATATTCCATAGCCATACTTTATTTTTATCATGTTTTGCAACTAATTCCATTCTGTAGCCATATCTCATTCAGCAACTCTGTTCCAAACAAATAATGATTGCAAGGAATTGAAGAACCTTGTTTTTGAATACCAATATGCTAAAATGGTATCTGCGGATCAACATCAAAGGAAAGAACAAACGAAAAGGTTAAGTTCTAAAAGGTAAAATGAAAAAAATTATTTTAAAATAGCAAGGTTAAAAAATAAAGCATATATAATATGAGTAATCATATGTTTCCTTGACAAATCATCATTTGATTTTATTGCAATCTCCATCGTACTTCATATCCGCCACATCCTCCATATTTTGTGACATAACGGTCCATAATTAACTCCCTCATTATTTTTAACGGCCATGACTACGACGTGACATACTTGTCCACGTTTCTCGAAAACCCTTACAATCTACTTATTTCATACAAATCCACAACCCCTTTCACCATATTCGCAGTCAATCCATTTCGTAAAACTAGGAAAGGTAATTATGAAGATTGAGAACTTTGCGTAGTAGAAGGCATGGGCTAATTGTCAGATCAGAAATGGTAGGAGAAAAATACATGGAAGGATACCCACAACTCAAAGAAATGTTGCAGAAATCTGGTTGGCTCAAATTCATCGAGAAATTTGATGGTTTTAATAAGGAGATTACAAAATATTTTGCTCGATCTTTTGATGGCACAGAGGTAGAAATTGAAGATATTAAGTTTGTAGTAACTGAGTCATTCATAACCGAGGCTATAGAACTTCCAAGACATGGTGAAAGATGGTTCAAAAACAAGGAGTTCCATAGTGAATCATGGAAAGTAATACTCGAAAACCCGAGTATGGATGTCTCTATTTTTAGAAAAGGAATTCCCATTTCAGCTCTTAAAAGTAAGTGGAGGAACATACCCTTGATATTACAGAAATTTATCACCTGTGAGGGTAGATTTGGTTGCATGTATGTCTACCATATCTATTTACTGATGAATTTCCTAGAAAACAGAGAAATCAATCTTCCTTTCTTCCTGCTAAATAGTTTAAGAAGGATGGCCTCAAATTTGCAAAAGAAAATAGAGTTCATACATACAACCATGTATCATCATGGGTTGATAAAGGTATTGATTGAGTTTCATTTAAAAATCTCAAGAGATACCTGGGAGAATTTCCTCATTAGAAACCATTTCCAAGAAGCACCAAAGTCACCTAAAGAAGATAATGTTAGAAGAAGCAGAAGAAAGAAGACTGGTATAACTATTAAAGATAGACCTAAGTCTTCATTACAGAAAGATGATGAAAAGTTGATCTATGAAGAACTGATAGAAATTAGGAAACAGATTAGGGCAAGAGGAAAGGTAAGAAAGGAGAAAAAGGTCACATATGAGGAGAATGTAAGTCATCCACAACCTAGAAGAAGCTCTAGACTCTGAGGTTTGGTAAAGAAAACATCATCAAAAGGGATAGATTTTATAAACTTAGATGAGGAAACCCTAGAAACATCTCCTGTTAACATCCCTTCTGCACACAGTCCTCAAAATTCTCCTGATCATCATTTTGAAGGTAGCCCAAGCAGAAGATCTCTAGGAATAGACCCAGTGTAGCAACAAATATATGATTATAAAGAATCAATGGAGAAGAGAAGTGCCTCAATGAACCTAGAACCTTCTGTCAATCCACAAGAACCTCTAATTGACACTCTCAAACATGAAATTTATGAATTAGAGATATTGAACAGACATATCAAATAGGAGAATGAAACCTTGAAGGAACAAAATAAATTAGACAAGGCAATTCATGATAATACCATTCTACATCTAGGACCGTGGTATAAGAAAAACAGGTAGTTGAAAAGAAAGAATAAGATTTTGAACAGAGAAGTCATTAATGTCAAGTATAGGCTTCTTATGAGGAAACCCAGAATGACAGTCACTTCAAATGAGAGCAAAAGAAGAAAATTGGATGTACTAGCAAAGGTGTCTGAAAAATGCATTAGAGAAGAAGAACTCACATTTTTGGAAAATTGCATGAGGACATGCAATGGTTTTGCAATGGGGGTATGTTGAACCTTAGAATTACCTTCTCCTTGACATTTTTTCTCACCATTTTCTCTCATTTTCTCATAAGACTACATACCCAATCAATGATAAATGCTAGGTTTTGTCTTAGGAAAGCATTAAAATGATCACCATATTATATTTTCATGTTCTTGCTATTTTAATAGATTTTTTCAAATTAGCTTACAGAACACAGCCTATTCTGTAGCTAACTGAGGATTCCATAGCTACTCTCATGGTTTGGTAGGTTACAGGTGTCAAATGAAGAATTGAGCCACATGGGAATTTCCAAAATCATCACCACATGGATTCTATCCTATTCACTCATTCCATATCGACATAAAAGAGTGCCTAAAGTCATGGTCAAAGATGGAGTCAAATATGTTATCTAGAAGCAGTAGGACTCTTGATTTTCTCTTTCATAGCTAATCAAGAGTCTAACAGTTCTGTTGAAGATTTAATTCGAATTAAGCCACTTGTAGCTGATCAGAAGTTAAATAGTCCTATTACAATTTGAATTAAGCCACTTGTAGCAATTTTTCCCCATAAATAGTCATGTTATATTTAATTCGGATTAGCCATCTATAGCAAGTTTTTCTCCAACAATTATGATATTTTCTTATAAATATCGGTTGGATGGAACTGAGAAATAGCTAGAAGCTAAAAGGAATTACAAGCTTTTTGTTGATACTCTGTATTCAGACTTTGTTTTGTTCATAATACAAACTTTGTTTTGACAATGATGGTTTAAATTGCATCTTTAACTAGCTAGCATTCCAGCCACATCAGTTGCAGAGGGCCCCTGCACTGAAGGAGGTTTTTCACTTGTTTTCAATTTTATTTCTATTACTCTGTTTTCAACAAGTCTGTTTTCTAATTTAGAATGATGTTTTATTTCAGTTTTTAACCAATAGTGTAAGAATAAAATCACAACTGTGCAACCTTCTTCTTCTAATATATTTTATGGAAAAATGAATTTGTTTCCAAAATTGAATGAAGATTAAAGTAATAAGAATACACATTTGCTTAGTCTTATTACTGTTTTTTTATTCATTTTCTTCAAATAGAACTGTTAATTAACTGTGTTAATAGATGTTTTCAAAAAACATTTCAAAATGGTGATGATCCTAACTTAAATGGTTAAATATATAATTCATACAGTGATCAAATTTACTCAGTACATTATTAGTTTTACATGATTTTGCCTTTTCTTTTTTGCTTTCAGGTCCTTAGTTGCATCACTTGACACTCAAAAAATCATTTCAAGGAGATTGATTTCATCATATTCCAAAATTGAATGGTTGAATGTTTAAATGAATGCAACTAATTAGTTACCTTCTGCATGAATATCACTTTTGGTTTTAAGAATTAGATCCATGGATTAGAACTAACGATAAGATAAGATAGGTGCTCTGTTTTCTTATTAGGTTCTAACTAGTTAAAAGTTCTTGGTCCATTTTTAGGAGATTAAACTAACTTAGGAACCTTTCCTTCCCTTTAAAATTCATTAGATCCGTTTAAATTTTCTCATAGGTTGTATATTCTTAGACATCAAAGAACAGAAACCCCAAAAACAAACATAAAATACAAACAACAAAGTAAGAGAAAAGTTAACTAAGCACATATAGTGCATCACACTTCATCAGTCTACAAACCTCGGTTGATAATTTATGCAAGCAATTTAGGACACTAAATTGACTAAACATGTCCCTTGACTCAGTTCCTTTTTTTACATATATTCATAGTATGATTACAATGCCTTTTATGATAGAAACTCAGGTTGGGTTGTCATAGTCCACGCCCCTTGTGGGAACACTACCCTCGATGTTCTTTCACCCATAGGCCATATAATTTTGAAAATGCAAACACATTTTTTCATGGAGCTTTAAATACACTTCTCTATACAATGTTTACAATACACACACACACACACACACACTTATTTACATAGTGAAAAAGAAAAGGAAATCTTCCTCCATGGAATCAACCATTTCCCAAGTGGCCTCTTTTGGACCAAAGTGATTCCATTGCACGTTGACTTGTTCAATGACTCAATTTTGGATATTGAGACTCCTTCGGTCTAGGATTCACATTGGTCCTAGCTAGAAATATCCTTCTAGTTCCGCATGTAGCACAAACCAATTTGTCACATGATTATATTTCGATATGTATCTTTTAAGTAAAGAAACATGAAAAACATCATGAAATCTAACTGAAGGAGGTAAATCTAGTATATATGCCATTGGCCCAATCCTCTCAAGGTTTTCAAATGGTCCACAATATCATGGTTCCAACTTGGCACATGTCCCAATTCTTAGGGAACTCTTCTTAGGTTTAATTCTTATATAGACATGCTCCCCCACTTATAATTCTTTATGCATCCTATGTTGATCTGCATAGATTTTCTGTCTATCCTATGCCACTTTTAGGTTTTGTTTTATGATTTGAAGTTGTTTTTCTATACCTCTAAGCATATCCAGCCCCACATGGATTATGTTAACTTGGTCACTCCAACTAAGAGGAGTATTGCAACTTTTGCCATACAACGCCTCAAACAGGCTCATCCTTATGGATTCTTGGTACCCATTGTTGTATGAAAATTTCACAAATGGAAGATATTCTTCCCACTGCTTGGGAAATTTCATCGCATACATTCATAACATGTATTCAAGGATTATATTGATCCTCTCCATTTTCCCATCTGTCTGTGGATAATAGGCAATGTTAAATTCCAATTCTGTTCCCAATCCTACAAACAATTCCTTCCAAAATATGGAAGTAAATCCGACATCCATTTATGATATAATTTTCTTGGGAATGTCGTGTAACCTCGTGATTTCTTTTATGAATATTTGTACGATATCACTACCTGAGTTAGTGGATTTGACTGCGACGAAATGAGATACCTTACTCAACTTGTACACCACTACCATAATTACATCATGTTGTTTGGATGTTTTTGGCAATCCTATAATAAAATCCATCGAAATTACCTCCCATTTCCATTCTGGTATGGGGATTGGCTGTAGAAATATTGTCGGGTGTCTGCATCTAGCCTTTACCTGATGGCATTCTAGGCATCTTTCCATGAAGTAATTCACTTCCTTTTTCAAAATTTTCCAATAATAGGAATTTTTAATGGTTGTAAGGATCCTCTAGCATCCCAGATGACTTGAATAAGGCTTAACATGGAATTATCTCACAATCAGTCCTTTCATTTCCTCGTTATTAGGCACTTAAACCTTACCTTTGAACCTGATTAGCCCATCCTCATTGAGGCTATATTCCTCATCCTCACCACCTTGTGTCAACCTTTCTCTAATTGTATATATTTTGCATCTTGAAGTCTAGAAATTTAGATCTTTTCTATCAGATTCGTTATGTAAGAACTCACTGCTTCTAAGTGGTATATCTGAATTCTTCTGCTCAGAGAATCAATGACCTTGCTTTATTTACCTTTTATGTACTTGATTTCAAATTCAAATTCACTAAGTGTGGCCAACCATCTAAGTGTGTTCAAACAAATACTTGATTCCACTATGGTCAGTCATGAGTGTGAATTGTTTGTCGAGGAGTTAATTCCTCCACATTTTCAGAGCATGAATGATGGTAGCTAATTCTAAGTCATGAGTCATGTAATTCACTTCGTGCTCATTCAACCTCCTTTACTCATAGCATACTACCTACCCTTCTTGCATTAGAACTCCACCAAGTCCTTTGTTGCAAGTATCTATGTACACTACGAAATCCTTGTCAGGATCTGCAATTTTCAATAATATTGCAGTAGTAAGTAACAATTTTGGCTATTCAAACCTCTCTGCACATTGTGTAGTCCATTAAAATATATTTCCTTTTCTTTGCAATGCAGAAATGGGATGACCCACCTTAGAGAAATTTAATAAGAACCCTGTAATAGCCAGTGAAACCCAAGAATAACTTAATGTCATCCAAATTCTTTGGAGTCAGCCACTCCCTTATGGATTTTCTCTTCTTAGGGTCAACCAAGATTCCTTCCTACAATATGCATGAGAATGTATCTGTGACTGGAAGAAGTCACACTTACTAAATCTTTACATATACATTATGCTCTCTTAGTAATTGTAATATTGTGGCTAGATGCATATTCATGCTCTTCTTCTGAATTTGAGTATACCAATATGCCATCAATGAACATGAATGTCACAGGGGCATCGGTAAGTCCAAAGGATACCACTATGAAATCATAGTTCCCATATCTCGTTTTGAAGGCGTTTTTATGGATATCCTCCTCCTTGACCCTCATCTTATGGTATCCTGATATCAAGTCAATCTTAGAGAAGATTTCCACTTCCCTTAATTGGTCAAAGAGGTCATCTATTCATGGTAACGAATATCTGTTATTTATGGTAATTTTTGTATAGTTGTCTATAATCAATGCATATTCTAAGAGTTCCATCTTTCTTTTTCACAAACAATAAAGGTGCTCCCCATGGGGATACACATGGCTTTATGTAGCCTTTATCGAGGATTTCCTTTAGCTACAAATTCAGCTCAACCAACTCTAGAGTGCTCATCCTATATGGTGCCTTGGATGTTTGTGCCACCCTAGGCACTAGCTCGATAGAAAAATCTCTCTCTTTGTGAGGAGGTATTCCAGGAATATCTACTGGAAAGATATTTTCATATTGCTGCAAAATCGGGTATCTTTTTAGTATTTCAACTTCCTCGCCTTCTATGGCTTAGTCAACTTCCTCATTCTTGGAAATTTAAACTGCAAATAACATGCAACCTTTTTGTTGTTGCATTTATCTTGCATAACAATGATTAACTTCACTAAAATGTGATTTTTCCTTCCCTGCAACACTCTTTTCACCCCCTGCTCATCCAAGCATTCAATTGTTTTTCCCATAATACTCCAATTTGGTTTGATTTAAGTACAATTGGTCCATGCCTAGAAAAATATCATACACACCCAAAGGTAATACATTCAAGTGGTTTGTAGTTGGCATGTCACTGAGCTCGAATTCATATGACCTTATGACCTTATTTTCAATCAAATGCAACAGTCATTTAAACTTGCAATCCTCATCAAATAATTCAAGATCCATTCAATAATAACAATAGTTAGTAATTCAAACCAACTTTAACATATAAACAGTTACTAAAACATCCTCACAATCATCACTTACTGGTGATTAAACCCATCTAGTTCGAGTGTCGAACTTTCGCTCTAATACCACTCTCTAACACACCCAACCCACTCACTCCTAGTAGGATGGGTGGTCACTATGCAAGTCCATATTCCATAGTACAGTCATGGGAAAGGGACCTTAAAAATTTCAACGATATCTATTTCTATAAATTATATATATGTTTTTATGATTATATTTCCTTTTATTTCTTTGAGAACTCAGAGTACGCATACCCCTTATTTTACCCCTTTTCTGATTTTCATGTAAAAGCCCATCATAGGCCCACATGACTAATCAGGTGAATAGATGGTTAGGATACCCTACATATTCCCATTAATCCATATAAATTCCCAAGCTCCGTCATGGTCAAAGTCAGTCCTACCATAAGCCCTCCATAACCTATACGTTAACGACCCAACCCCCCCGACCTTCAACCTAGTCGGGGTCGACCTTACCACGTGCATGCTATGACCCTTACTAGACAACCCAACCCTCGACCTCCAACCTAGCTGGGGTCGATCTCAACTTAATTTGGAGGATCCCTCTCCATGAATGCTCGCCACCTGATCTCTAACCCTTCGACCTCATTGCTTCACAAAGCCATTCCACTTGGTTGATATCCGACCACGTGATATCGACAACCAATCATTGGTTTCCACTCTTAGGGTTCGCTCATCCAATTGGATAAGGTTTCAAATTTTAGGGGTGAGTTGCATCTCACTACTACTCATCGAAGAAACTCTCTGCCCTCCTCATGATCTGACTCATGGTTCTTGCCCCATCGGTCTGCAATACATCTCAAAAGACTATAATTATACCATCGAGGAGTGATTCTCCTCCTTATGCTACTGAACATGAGATGCTATATTCAATTATGGCATAGACTCAAAGGTATCACCCTCCTCCTATATTTTGAAAACACTTGGTACCGAAATCAAGAGGTCATTAAACTACGTCATGGTGCTACCCCTACTGAGCTTGGGAAAAGGAGTTTATAATGAGTCTTAACCCCTCCCGATTTCCCCGATTTCAGACAAGGGATTCCAGGCATGGTGGTGTAGCCGCTCCTGCAACCATTACCTACTAAGGGATTGGGGTGAACTCATGAAGGGGTTCCACCTCTCTTTCCACACGCTAAGGGTGCTAGGATTCTTTTCGAGACTGGAAGTAGCTCCATGTAACTGTGTAGAACCTTCTGATTCACCACCATCAATGGAAAAATGCCAACGATAGATTTTCCACCTTCTAAGGATGCAAGGCTTGATATTCCTTCCTGAAGAGGCCTCACATTTTCCTCTCACAGTAATAGTAGATTCAATTGGTCAGAATTTATTTCAACATACTGATTCGAAAACAATAGTTAAGGGTGATTTAGTTCACCCAGACCCTCCCCACATATGCTATTTATTGTAACTACTCTCATTAATAAGAAAAAGGGTTTGTGAGCGCTTAATTACTTTTAAGCTAACCTTCAAGCCTGTAAGGCCTTCATCACGACCTATGGCCTAATGCCTCTTGTTTAAAGACATGTTATTCTTAACACACTTGGGAATATTATGTGGAATTTTATCATGTTCAAGAGCACATATTGTTTTTTATTGTCTTGCCATATGTTATATATTAATAAATTAAAATGGTCCATCATAGGAATCCTAAAAATTTGTTCGGACAACAATGGTTCATGTTTTAGGGGCTCATACCCCTGTCTTTGTTCACTAATATCATTCTTTTTAATAAGAAACACACATATGCTGAAATATCTAACATACGAAACACTAAGGTGCATTTATAGACATACATTTACATGTTCAGTAATACATATATGAAGGACCAACACAAATCCAGAAAATGCATTATGATTCGTTACAGATAATAAACACTTGTTTTTAATTCTTACAAGAAACTGAGTTTGGGACTAGGAATCTCCACCCGACTATAGATAGATGTAACCATAGTTACTTACTCTTGTCACCCCCAAGCCAGATTCTGGAGTCTGGTAGGGATGCTTGCTTGAGTAGGTATATTTCAACTACCAACAAGTGGAGGGACTCTAGAGGACCTCCTTCCTCAATCACAATATTTGTATATCATCCTTTACCAACACCGAGGGTCCAAAGGTGTTCTACCTCACCCTGAGTGTGCACACATAGTGATTCACTGCTTCCAGGAGTCCAAAATCCACTACCACCACAACCTTAAACCAATTATACCTTTAAATCTACTTCAGAATGATCTCTTTCCAAGTTATTATAGGACTCTAAAGACAACTATCACAACCCACATCCTCCAGGGGACCCAAGTTGTTACGGGGCTCCAAATATTCTATCCCAACCCACAACCTCTAAAAAAGATTCATCATTGGGTGAATCATTTTTAGAAAAAATATAAATGAGAAAATCTTTTTTTTTTGGAAAAAGCACGCAAAATTAGCCCACTTGCGAATATTAGCCCCTAAAATTTCCCCTGATGGTTATATATTCTTTTTGTGTAAGGGAATGTTCCTATTATTGAGGATGTTGGGAGGCAACAAAATAGGTTGAATAAACCATGATGTCTACTACCACCAAGTGATTATATATAGAGTTAGACACTATATTTAAAACAACAACATATTTTAATGATTAATTTTGTTAATATTTTATATTGCTTAAAATAATTTTTTTATAGATTTTTATACAATCTTGTTATACATTTTATGATAGTACGCTAGTTTCCATTATTTTTTAGCAGAGAACATAACACCACCTCCAACATTTTCCCACTTTTAGTAGCTTTCCAGGGTAAACACAAGCTAAGGGCTACTATTACATGAATCAACCTCCTAGATCACCTTAAGGAAATGGATTTGACGAACAAGGACTTTACTAACTTCCCTCAGGTGCTACAAGATCCCCAAGAGCTAAACCACACTTCTAGGTGCCCAAACCCTGAGTCAACTTTCTCTTTTAACTAATCTGTACTACCATACACTGACATAACACTTCCTAAGTTTGATTGTAAACCTCTGGTTGCATGCATAATCTTGCAAGGTGGGAATGTAGTGATTTTTAAGCAGTTTTGTGCCAATGACCGCGAGATATAAGCCATGTTTTAAGGGACGGTATCCAGACCATTGCCCAAAACTTGATGAAACTTTCCAAGACAATAAATAACACAAGGAAAATGCCTCTAACACAAAACTTGATCAAGGACTTGGCCTAAGCAAGCCCAACCATGACACACATTCAATCAAACTCATGGTGAATATGAAATTTACAGGTCATGAATTGATATATGAACAAAGATATATGAAAATTATCTGAGAATCATAAAGAAGTTCTAATTCCCTCTCACAATAGCTGCAATAACATCTATTAGGTCATGCATTCAATAACCCTTCATCTAAAAGTAAAAACATGTTAAGATCCATAGCTTGAATCTGCCATAAAATCATGCTTATAACCAACATATAACCAAATAAATAACAAGGGTTGCACAACCATTAAAGCCACATAATAATAGGTATAATTACTCATGACTTACAAGGGAAAGAGCTCTTATCAATCATATGCAAAAGCCAATGAATTTAGGGACTTCCATGTACCACTTGACCATATATTGAGCTAAAAAAATTCTTTCTTTCAGCCAATCACCCTCATGCCATATTCCAAGCATGAATGTGGGATCTCAAGGGATAAACCAATGCATAAAAAACCAAGAGAATCCATAGGTTAAACCACCTCCACCATCACACTACCGCGATCTCACCTAGACCATTCCCGAGATCACAAAACCATACCAAGCTTGGATGCCTCAGAATTTCTTCACCATCCCTTGATGGATTTTACTATATCCACCCACCTATTGAGGGTCTCCTAGAGAAAACCAAGTCCACCCCAACCCTTGGTATTTTCCTGAGACCAACTCATATAGATCCAAAACCTTTTAGAAATCCAAAGCTAAACCAAGAATGAATCCCATCACACCATGGCTATCTGAAAGCTGAAACCACTGTCAAACCAGGAAAAAACCATGCCAATGACAAAAAATGAACCAAATACACACATTCATATACCATGCATGCCAACACCAGCGAGAAGATCATACATGCAACCTGTTACTTGCAAGTATTTGCACTAAAGCCACTTAATCCAACTCTTCCTTGCTTCATCCTTACATTCCTTTGTTTTCCTTGTGCTTCCTTTGCTTTCCATGTCCTCCCTTTTCTTGATTGCTCCTCTTGGTGCTCTTTTCCTCTCTGAAACCAATTCCAAAGATGAACTGACAAAAAAATATGAACTGATCCTCAAAATCCTTTTTATTATTGAGGCCTCTATTTTCTCCATTTTCCTCTATTTTTCCTTTAATTTACCTGTCATGCAAAACTGTGACCTTTCACCTTCCTTTTCTCCTAATTTTATTATAAATAAAATGCAATTTTTTTTCTTTTCAAATCCTTTTCCAATGCATTTGTCAATTTTCCCTTAGCCATAATAAACAACAAGTGATGCCCACTAGGATGGTTTTCCCAACATTCAACTTGGAATACGTGTCCCATGAGCTTGGTATTAATTTTCCTTATTAACTTTATTACAGGTAATTTTAACCCGAGGTTGTTATAGACCCCTCCCCCTTAGGGGAACACTATCCTCGGTGTTCTATGACACCTATGACAAGCAAGACCATTGAAAACCAAAACATACAACCCATTCATCTTTATAACTTAGCTTGATGTAGTATTTACAATGACCATTGTTGAAAAATGACAATCATACTGTTTACAAGAGATTTATAACACAAATCATTACAATATTTACAATAAAAGCAACATATATACTCATGCACATTTTCTTCAACCAACAAATAATCATATTGTCTATGGAGCTTTATAACCACATCTCAATACAATATTTACAATAACATACTCATATACATATGCCCATTTTCTTTAACCAGAAAATAAAAGGGTATGATGCCTATATCTGCACAAGGGAATTGAGAGGCTCACACCTCCACCCTCAAAGAAATACTAGGATTCACCTCCTTCTGAGGAAGTCCAAAATCCACCACCAAAGTCAACCTATATCTAAAGTCCAACACTAAGATCCTTGCACTACTTGTTCCTTCAGTGAACAATTATTGGCTCATTGTTCCATGACACAATCCCAATGTGCATATGATTCCATTTGGCAATGCTAATGACCAAAAAGAATTCATCCCCCAAGCTTCCCTTCTCTGCTACATAGTCCCTCGGGAAATCTGGTTACCCCCTTCCGTGCAGTCACTCACCTTCCAAGTTCCCCAACATCCCAATCCTAGGTGATCCATCCCTTGGCAAGGTTTCCTCACATCATAAAGTCCAAAAAACAAGGCATATCCCTGCCTCAAAACCATCATATTAGTTATAGCATGCTCATGGAAATCAATGGACACTATTGGGTACCAGTGTCCCACAATGGCCCTAATCCTGAAGTACTTTACCAACATACTGCTGCCTGTTCCAATTCCTTTTACGCTGCTAATTATTGCAGTCAATTTCAACAATCCAAAGAGGGCATTACCATGTTTTCCTGTACTAAGCACATAATTTCCATTACACTAAAAGGAATTGAACTAATTCAAATCATACCTCATTGGTGGCCCATCAATAAGGTATACTTGTAATTTCGTTTACTTCCTGTCACAACAAGTCAAACCAAATATTTGACCAAATCATCATGTATAAACATATCACATCCTTTTAGATTGAAACACAACCATCATAAATCAAAATCATAAATCACTTGAAACCATCATAAATCAGAGTCATAGATCACATCCATAATTAAAACTGAAATAAAATACTGATACTTATCTTTCAAATGATTTTTTTGCATCTGCCTTTGTTCTTTTTCCTTTGTCTACACACACTGAATCAATTTCCAAACTTGGCAAACACCCAATGTCTTCTCTTTTTGCAACAAGGGAATACAGATACTGAACCACCTCCTCCCTCAATATCAGTAACAAGGGTATCTCGAGACTAAACCGCCTCAACCCTCAATAGCAACAAGGGTGTCTGGAGACTAAACTACCTCAAACCTCAATATAAAAAACAAGGGCCCAGATAGTCCCATACCTGCCTATCTCGTCACACCATACAACACATTCACATAGATAGTGTACAGCACAACACATACACCAACACCTGATGTAAAACATGACACATACACCTACATCCAGTGTACAACACCATACATACACCTACACCCGATGTACAACACGACACATACACCTAAACCCAGTGTACAACATGACACATACACCTACATCTGGTGTACAACACAATACATCACATACACACTGTACAATACCATGAATACAAATGTCATGATACAATTAATACACAATACCCGTAACACCATACCAAATATACATAACACAACATGTATGACACGCACACAATACCACATGTACACAATGCCACCGGCACAACGTGCACACAACACCCAATGTACACAGCACCACCTGTACAATGTGTACACATCACCACCTACACAATGTATACACATCACCTCATGTACACAACACTACCTGCTAAACGTGTACATAGCACTACATGGAAACAATGCCACATGTACCACATATACACAACACTACATGCACACAACACCACATGTACAAAATGCACACAACACCACATATACATTGCAACACATATAAAACATGCTCATAACACCATATGTACACAACACCGCATAGGAAACATGCACACAACACCATATGTACACAACACCGCATATGCAACATGCAGACCATACCACATGTACACAACACCATAGGTACAACATGTACAACATATAGACAAAAATAGTATTGCATAGCCCAAGGCCAAACTGTCTCTACCAAGAAACATAGCTTCTAATGTATTTACATTATCCATGCTTGTACCAAATGCAACAAATCACACTGCTTTCATTTAGATGACGTATCCATCAATATTACTTGCCATAACATAAACATAGACATAGTATAATCACATAATATCAATTCATATTCACTTGATACTGAACTCTTATATCTCTCAGGCTACTCTTCCACTTGGTTCCTCATAAACCAGTAACCTCTTCATGCCATTCACTTGCATAAACAATCATTCCTCCACAAGCATGATCCTTGACGGTCCTATCAGACAATGAATTACATACATGCATACATATAATCATTAGCATAAAAAAATGATGATCCACGATGACCTTGTCAGACAACGATATATATACATATATATACATGTAAACATTATCATAAAACAATCACGATCACAATATAATTACCAGATATCATAAGGTCAAATTTAAGAGAACTCCCTTTATCCGTGCACAACATGCACAACCTTGAGAACAACAGTTTCCACCGTAGCCAAGGAATTTTATGCCTCAAATACATTTACTTTACCTTTCTTGTTACCTTTCTTATGATTGTCCTGCCACCATCCATTTCTCCCAAGGGACCCAACCAATCCAATTGGACGTCATACTCTTACCTTCAACCACCTTTACACATGCACCAAGCTTCATCTGGGTCTTACATTACCTATTGGGTTTCATTCAAATTTTCCCAAGATCCATTAATTTCCTCTTTCCCCAAGCATATCCCAGGAACCTTAAAACATAAAAGGAAAGAACAAGAGGCAAACAAGAGAAAAAAATGGAAAACCTATAACAATATGACCCCATAAACAAGTCGCATGGCCATACACCACACATATTTTTTTTTCCAAATCAAGCGCAAACAAATCACAAGGCATCGAAAGCACAAGACTATCAATAGACAACATGACTCAACCAAATGGCTTCCCAATACTTCCAAAGGTAGGCTCAACCCGAGCCTTCTTCAAGATTTCATCGCAGTCTCTTTGCCATGCAATCCCTTGCATAATACTTCCATATGCACATAATTGTTAGTGCATAAATAAACATAACAATATCCAATTACCTTACCTTCCTGTGCCAAGCACACTGCCTTGTAACTAAACAAATACATATATCATCTCTCAAGGGGCTCCCATTCTCTTGACAAGTCCATCCATAACTAGAACCAGCTATTATACCCCTTAGATACATGTTCATAAATATAACACATATCCGCATGATGACAGATAAATCAAGGTTAATAAGACTTCTTTTTTTCATGCAAAGAACTCATTCGTTTGGAATTGTGGTTTCCAAATGTAGCCAAAAGAATTATTACCCAATTACTTCATTTTACCTTTTTTCTTGCTGCAATTAAGTCTTGCTATGTACTATCACATCACCCAACTGTTAGTTATATAAACAAATCAACTATTACCTTGTCACGCTAATACCAAACATGTTTCCCTGCAACTGTTCACACATGTCAATCACATGTTCCAAAGATAAAGACATCATTTTTATTAAATGAAATCAACCTTTACCAAGACTAACAACCATGTCATAATCAACAGTCAACTCACAATCATAAGTCATGAAACTACTACTAGCACACACTTACAATCAAGTGTGTATCAACTGTCTTAGCACATATCATGTTAGTACAAGCATCTTGAAACAAGATCATTCCTTCATGTAATCATATAGACACATAATCATGCCATGCAATTAATCAAAAAATCAAATAACTTTTAAAAATACCAGGTTAGATAAACCATATAGATGACATAATCAAACACATACCTCCATGTATCTTAGGGGAGGCTATCACATCTGCACAAGTGAGTCCAGATTAGTATGACACAATATAAAAAATATCTCAACTCATATATAAATATCATAACCATAACCATCTACACATGCCAACCCAAATTGTCATGATACATATAACATCAAGATCTTAAATGAAATGACCATAATCATCATGCATATTACCGTAAGTCATATAACAACAGGTTAATTACCATGCATGACTATTCGACACGTGCATATGAACACACTGATTAACTAGCATATATCATGTATATATAACCATAACAACAATAGAAGATATGCATGCATATAGCCATAAGGAATATAAAAACCTTTCAACAACATACCTACATACCCAACATACAAACTAGTATGATGAACTACTCTTACCCCAAGGTCCAATGCAACAATCTCACTTCAATCCAACATATCAACATAATAACATACCAATAGCATCATGATGACACAAGACCACAACAATGACCATCACAATGCATGCATAACAAACACATAGACAACTAACATGCATGCATGACAATCAAATTCCACACATCTAGTCCAAGTGTTAAACCATGCTGTGATACCATTCTGTAATACCACCTTCCACATTTACCCACTTTCGCTGGCCTACCAAGTTAAACATGAGCTGAGGGATACTATGACATGAATCAACCTCGTATATCACCTTAAGGAACTGGAGTCGACAAACCAAGACTTTACTGAGTTCCCTCAGGTGCTACAGGACCCCAAAGATCTAAAACACCCTTCCAGGTGCCCAAAACCTAAGTCAACTTGCTTTTTTCATTGATATGGTCTTCTAGAAATTATCATAACACTAGCTTAATTCGATTGTAACCCTCCAGTCGCATGCATAAGCATGCAAGGGAGCGACTGCAGTCTTTTTTACCCAATCTTGTGATAGTGACCGCGAAATCAACAACTTTTTTAGGGCTAGTCTGTCGACCATTGCCCAGAAGTTGATGACACTTTGCAAGATAATAAATAACACAAGGACAAATTATCTAACAAAAAACTTAATCAAGGACTTGTTGAGGAATTTAACTTGGTTCGGTCTTCATAGATGTATTTGAAACATTCTGTAATGTACTTGTCAAAAGAATAAATAAAAGACTTTTATTATTGTATCAATGACTTATTAAAGCATGGGTTTCATGCTTGGGTCATCATTATATTAGTCAAAGTCCCCATTGTGGACTCCTAGGATTAATATTGAGTCAATAGAGTCATTGCACAATTAACAAGACCCTTCTTGGGATTTGGAATCATGTAAGAAGGTTTATTATTGAGTAAAATATAATTTATGTAACCTCCACACCAAGTCAGCCCAAGGGAGATCAAGTCAGCCTAAGGGACACTAATTCGACCTCACATGGAGCCTATAAATAGAAGGAGATCAAATTCATTTGGATAATATCATGTCAAGCAAGTTCGATATCTTTAATGAAGATAGAAAAAGAGAGAAGTGGGTCAAGGTCAAAGAGAAAAGGAAAATCAAAGTTTTGGTGGTACTCTCTCTCTCTTTTGTGCCCTAGTTTGGGATATATAATTCTTGCAAGTGTTTCTACTGCCAATTGTTGTCTAATTCCATAAGTCAGTGCATATTTGAAGTTGCTAGGGTGGAAGTGTTGCTGCAAAGGGTTCAAAGTTTTGGAAGCGCTGACTTGTTTTGGAGGGAAGGTTTGGTCTATGTCTAGGTTGAAGATTCTCAAAGAAAACTATCGAAGGAAGAGAATTTTTGACAAGGTTGTCCCCTTGAGAGGGGTTTTTCCCTGGCATATTGCCTACATCTTGTGTCTTGTTTTTTTTTCATATTCCTACACACATGATATGGCAATTGATTGATGAAAGATAAGATAATAAAGAATTAAAACAAGACAACACAACTCACAAGTAATTATCAAGAAAGAGGAATCAAACCCTAATCTACTTTCATCGACTTCTCAACATGGTATCAGAGCTAAGGCTAGGAAAGGTTGAAGATAGCTTTGTTGGATCTAAAGGAATGGACATGGATTCTCCCTCTTTGATAAACTATATGAGAATGGGTATCAAAATTGTTGGAAGCTGGATCAATAAAGTCATCCACTACTTATTCAACAAGGTCAAAAGTCAAGGGTTCTTGGTTGCTCTTACAGGTTCTCTTAGTGATGACAAGGCATGGATCATTCATAGTGGAGCATTAAGGCACATGATAGGAGAAAGTAAATAAATTCATACACTATCAAAGGGGACATCTTCGCATGTAGTGGAATTGGGTGACAAAAAAATATATGCTATTAGAGGCTCAGGATCAACATCGTTGAAGCTAGAAAATGGATCAAAAATGTACCTCAAAAACATACTATATGTTCCAGGTTTGAAAAATAATTTTCTTTTTATTTCCTATTTATAATATAAAGGGGATAGAGTTGAATTTGTTGATGGTAAAGTATTGGTTTGGGGAAAATACTCTAGCATTGATAAAGCTAGGGTTATTGGAGTTTGTGAAGGATGTCTTTATAGAGTTATTACACCACCTCCTCAAGATTTGGTTCACATGGAGATCAGTCACATTAAGCTATTTCATAGGAGATATGGTCATCTACATTATCAGGTTATACCTACTCTTAATTGATTGGTTCATAACATCCCCAATATGAAGTTAGATCATGAAGTTGTGTGCAAGGGATGCTCTTTGGGAAAACATACAGGAAAGCCATTTCCTAATATTGAAACTAGGTCTAAAGAGATATTAGACCTCATTCATTCTAATGTGTGTGGTCCCATGTCTGAAAAATCATTTGGAGGTAATATCTACTATGTAACATTCATTGATTACCATTCTAGAAAGACATGGCTTTACCTTCTCAAAACAAAAGATGAAGTATTTGAAAAGTTCAAGGAATTTAGATACGAAGTGGAAATACTAAATGAAAGAAAGATAAAAATCTAAGGTCTGACAATGGTGGGGAATACACTTCTAGGGAATTGATTGCATATTGAAAGGAAGCAGGAATTAAGAGGGAGCTCATTGTTCCCTATTATCCCAAATGAAATGGAGTGGCTAAAAGGAAGAACAGGTCAATTGAGGAAGGGATTCAAACAATGCTACTTGATCAAGACCTATCAAAATTATTATAGGGAGAAGCAACAATGACAACCTTGTACATTCAAAATAGAAGTCCTCATAGAAGTATTAATAATATAATGCTTGGAGAAGTATTCATAGGAAAGAAACCAAGTGTGGATCACCTCCAAATCTTTGGAATTCCAACATACATCCATATTCCAAAGGACAAGCAAAATAAGTTGGATTCCATAAGTATAAAGGGAATATTCGTTGGATATAGTCTCTCCTCAAAAGCATATAGAATCTACATTAAGGAATGAAGACATATTGAAGTAAGAAAGTATGCCATATTTGATGAAAATAAAGCCTACAAGGAATCAAAGGATATTCCTATTGATTCTGATGACAAAGAAGTTCCAAGATTTGAAGAAGAAGAAGATCATCATGAAAACCCTACTACAAATCAAGAAGAAGAAGAAGGACCAAGTGAGCCTATTCAATCTGTGGTCATCCCAACCACAACAAAAGGGCCAAATTGGTTAAAAGCTATATTAGAATACGCTGAAGGACATTAAGCTACAAAAGGAACCTTCAAAGAAAGTAAATGGCCGAAGAGATATTCTAGTTATGGTGCATATATGATGAAGTTAATTGAAGTTGAACCATATGCATTCAAGGAACTTTCTCATCAAGAGGTTTCAAAGAAAGAGATGTAGGAAAAATATCAATCCATTATGAAGAATTATGTTTGGGAAATATTTCCTATAACTAATGACAAATCGATTGTCACCTCCAAATGGATCTATAAGATCAAGCATGCTATTGATTGAAGTATAGAAAAGTACAAAGATAGATTCATTGCAAGGAGTTTCTCTCAAAAGAAAGGCATTGATTATGAAGAAACCTTTTCACCCTCAACAAGGTACACTACCATTATATATTTGGTTTCATTGGCCGCTACAACGAGTTGGAATATCCATCAAATGGATTTGGAGACCACATTTTTGAATGGTACCATTGATGAGTAAGTGTATATCGAAAAACCCAAAGACATTGAAGTTTATAGCATGGAATATCATGTTTGTAGACTCAAGAATGCCCTATATTGTTTGAAGCAAGCACCTAGGGCATGGTATTCAAGAATGTTAGAGTCAGTATTTGCATACTGCCATCAGTGATCAAAATTCCTCTTTTATATCATATTAGTGTCCCATGTTGAAATTTTTATCATTCCACCTAGGTCATCATGTAAAAATTTACTCACTGATGGTAGCCCAAGTTAAAATCCCATCCCCTCTAAAAAATCAAAATTTGTTGGCCCACTTTCATGTGTCTTGTTGAGCATACATTGACAATAAAAGCTCATTTCATCATTTTTTGTGTAAGTCAAGTCCACCTGAAGTCCAGTCATTCAAGGTCCCATTAGGTCACTAGGTTTTATTTTCCAAGGTCCAATAAAACACCATTTCGCTGCATAAGGCCAGCAAAGTATTAGAGTGAAGAAAATAATATCCCTTTTTCAATTAAATAAGGGTTCATAAGCATGTAACCATGGTTGCTAAAGTTCCAAATTTGATTTTAAGCAAGAAATTAATTCCAGTTTGTAATTTTATTTCAAAAAGAGAGTTGTAATATTTTTTATTTATTTATGTAATTTTATGTTTATCATATGTAATGAGTCACTATTCTTTGTTGTTTACTCAAACTCCATTTCCAATATAATCCAAACAAAATTCAAAAGTGAATATTGCCAAATCTTCAGCATCATCCACTTGCAAAGAAAAAGTCAGAAAGAAAATTAGCAAAGAGGTAAAAAAGGGGTCAAATGAAACATTAGAAAGTGGGTTTGAAAAGCAAAAGATCAAATTCACTCACCTATAAAGGACTTCTTGGCTTCAAACTCACCTTCATATGCCTCCTAGCACTCATTGAGAAAACCCCAAGAGAGCCTTCTCACATTTCTGGGCGAAATCAGCAGAAATAGGGCAGGCACTGCACATTTCATTCTGGGGTAGCACATTCTCTTCTGGCACTGCACATTTCCTTAAGGCACTGCATGTTCCCTTTAGGCATTGCGTGTTTTCCTGAGGTTCTGCACATTTTTCTAACAACGCTCCAATCACCTCCTCAACTCCTCCAAAACGCTTTGAACCTCAATGCAAGTAAGTAGCAGCTAAGGGATGTGCTTTTCCATCTCCTCAAGTCAATTCCTAAGTGTTTGAAAGGTTTTATAGAAGATTTAACTTAATTGTTTCTTCTAAACCCTAGATTTCCTCCAAAAAATACCTTCCACTCTCATTCCCTTTTGCACACTTCCCTCCACCCTCCTTCCCTTTCCCTAAATATTTATATCCCAGATACCCTCCAACCCTAAGTCCTAGGTGATACAACACTACCTAGGCTCCCAAACCCCTAATATTGCAAACAAATTTCCCCATCCCCAACCTATCATACTACTACCCAGTACACCTCTCCAATACATATATCCCTTCACCCATCATCTTCATATTTACCCTTCCCCATTTATTATTCCCTAAAAAGCTATATTCCCTGTACCTTACACCTCTGTAGGGTTTGATACTAAACACCATGGCAGAGGAGGAATACAGACCACATAGTGAGGAAGAGGAAATAGAGGAGGCCACAAAAGGAGGCCATATACACAAGTTTGAGCCCATAGATCTCAGGGAACTCTTAGCATCCCCTATGACTATAACGTCCTTCAAATGTAGGCTGTTATGATTTCTGTGAGCAAGTGTAGGCAATCCAACATCATCCTGAGTTGATTAGGCTCTTCATTTCTAAACTCCAAGACAACTAGGTCATTCTAGCAGGTATAACTATCACTTTGTCTACTGCAAATATATCAACTGCCACCAGAATTCCAGATGTTGGGGAAAAATGGTTTAAACAAGGTGATTTGGAGTGGCATTATTATGAGCCTTACATGAAACCAAGGTATAGAAATGAAAGAAGGGTTTATTTTCCTTTTTCACACCTCCTTGATAGATATGCCCTAATGATGAAGACTATTATGAAATATTTCTCATGTAAAGGTAGATTTTCCGGGGTCTATTCTTATCATATCCGACTTTTAATGCATTTCACTAGGGTAAAAATGCTCAATATACCCTACTATCTTTTTGAGAAGATGGCCTACATTGCCTAAAAGAGGGAGTACAAAGATCAAATGAAGAGCCTATTTCATCATTCCCTCATTAAGATCATAGTCCTTTACCATCTCAAGGCAATCAACATTGCATGAAGTACCTTCATAGCTAATCCCATATTCACTCATGCATCTACTCAAAATATTCAAAGCATCCCTTCATCATATCATCCATCCACCTCCATTCCTCCATCTCAGCCCATACATCATTCATCCTCATTTGATGAGTCAGCCACACCATCAGCTCCATCATCACCATTTCAAGAACCTATTCAATCACCTAGAAGAGATGAAGGTAGAGAGCAAGAGCACATTGAACATGGTGAGATCAGCAAGCCAAAAAGGGTTGGTTTGGGTACCTTGACACATACCTATCAGAGAGGGAATAGGAAAGTGTTTTCCCCACAGATTATGGGAGGGTCCTTTCCTTCTTCATCAGTAAAGTAGGTACAGAAGGGCAAGGAAAATGTGACAAAGGAAGAGATCCAACAGTAGGAGGAGGACCTCCATGAGATAGAGCAAGATTTTCACTTAGTTGAACTAAGTGAAAATGATGACTGTGAGAGCAAAGCCATTGCCCTCAAAGAGAAAGAAGCACTCATAGTGGAACTCTAGGTCAATTTACAGAGGGAAAAATATATCATCACATACTATGAGCAGGAAAACAAGCAGTTAGAGACCAAGCATGAGCTCATGGAGATTCAGTTCATCAAGGCAAAGAGGGAGGCCAAAAAGGTTGAAGCCATACTTGATGGAGAATATGGAGAATACAATGATCAGTTGGAGGAACAGGTGCCAAGAAAAAATCAAGGACTAAAGGCCTAAAGAGAGCTTTGGAGCTAGAAAAAAGGAGGTTGAACTAGATAATGAGCTCACCCTAAATGAGAAATTTGCCAAAATGGTAAATTAGAACTGGGAGAATTGGCTTGAGAGAGTGAACACCCATCTTGAAAGCCTCTTAGAAAAGGAAGAAAGATACATTGACATTCAGAGAAAGATGGCAAAGTATTATTGTCGAAGACAACAAATAGCAAGGGCAAAGCTCAAAGCTGCTAGGGCAAGAATTGAAGCCCTAACTCACCATGAGGAGAAGAAGATGATTGATATACTTGAAGATGCTTCACTCCATGCCTAGCCACCTAACAAATTAGCTTCTTGCAAAATTTTGAAGACCCTTGACTCAATTTTTATCATCTTTCTCTTATATCAATAGTTTGGTCAAACACACAACACCTTAGGTGTTGCGCACTTTCTGGAGGAATGGCCACCACCATTGGATTCAGAAGGACCAAGACATCCAGGAAAATCATGTTTCCAACCTTGGAAAGTAAAACTGGTGGGTTAAAAAGGCAAAAAACTACCTACCAATCATATTTCTGCCTCATTTCTGGACCAGGCACAATGCATTTGAGTAGTCTTGGGAGAAACAAATTTTGGAGGGGAAAATCAAGCCCATTTTGAAAACCAAGGGAATTTTTGGAAGCTAGACAAGATAATATTTCCAATGAGCTATCCTGAGCTAGATTTTGACATCATGAAGGCAAGTAAAAGTCAGCTTGAAAATGGAGCCGCGCGTTTGACACTGGCACTGCGCATTTGACAGTCAACCCAGATTTTCACTGTTTCTCTCCAATTTGATTTTTACCTATGGGAAATTAGTGTTTTACTGATGAAATTTATAAGGATAATGTAATTATTATGTTTTTACTGTTACCTAGGGTAAATACATTAGGTAAATGACCTCTATGACTTGTAATGAATCAGTTTGCTTAAGTTAGGGATTAATTACTTTGACCACCCTACACTCTAGCTATCAGTTCAGTTTTTATTGCAACTTCTCCTTCTCTCAAGGATTCGACTCTTGAGGCTAGGATGAGTTGGTTTGAGGCCTATATTATGTAATTTATCAGTTATTCTACAGGTTGGACTCTATTGGATGATGTACTAGTGTTTCAAACTTTGGCATGAAATATATTAGATGAGTTGCAACTATTTTGGTGGGATTCCTGTGGCATGGTATTTTGATATTTTTTCTTCTTCAGTTACATATGTATGAATGTTTTATACCTCTCATGATCCATTTCACTCTAATTATGTTTGATTTTCAATGTGTGATAAGGAGAATTCACCTTGTATGTTATGTTTTTGGAAATCATCATAATTTGTTTTATTTCGTCAGTTTAAAAATAATTCATGATCTCATGCTCTTTTTAGCACCTCACTAGTTTAAACCATCTCATCACTATACTACAAAGTGTTAAAATAAGTCTCCTACATTGCCCCATCATATTTCTGCAATTCTGATTCTCTTTTGCCTGACCTAGTTCACTCTCTGACCTAATTCACTCATCGAGTGACTACCATAATCAAATCAAATCAAATGTCCTCTACACTTTATATCTAGCCTAAAATCCTAATCCATCCAACCCTCTTGGCTGTGATTATTTGGAGAGAGCCCTCTCTAGCTTGGTAGGGCTAGCTACCAAGTCAAAAGTTTGGTCTGTGGTTACCTTAGCTAGACTCTTCCTCAGCCTTGGAGATCCAAAGGAGTGATAACATACTGGCGCCGTTGCCGGGGAATGAAAGGTTCATTTTCCTTGGGTGTATGACTAGTTATCATTGGATTTTGGTCCTTTAGATGATGGGACTAAGCTTCATAAAGGCTGATTTAGTAATCACAGTTTCAACATTGTAGAGCTGGCCTCGAGGAGACAAACAAGACAAATTTTTCATCCTGATCCAGTTGATTCAGTTGAATACAATCAGAGCTTGTTCAAAAAGTGAATAAGGTTACAAATCACAAGTTCAATTAGACTTCATTCCATTGGTAAGCTCTCAATCATTACCAATTTTAGATTTCACTATTGAAGACTTTCCTTTGAAAATATCTTTGTTCAACTCAAAGTCTTAGGTCTTTTACCTCATATAGTTTGTGACCCTGTTAAGATATTGGCTCCGAAAATATATACCAGGTCAAACCCTGACCCAAATCCTCCTTCTCCGGTTGATAATCCTAAAATATTGTTAAGAAAGCTTAAAGTCCCTTTCCCTGAGACTGAAACCACAAAATTGGAAAGGACCACTTCCTTGCCAGATCAAATACATAGTATTAAGGATATGCCTTTCGACATTAAATTTGAGCTATCCCTATTCCAATCAAAATCTGAGTCTTTTCTTACAGAATAAGTTTTTGATCCCATAAAGTTTGAGTCATACCTTCCTGCCTCAAAGTCTTTGTTTAACCAACCTTTTGCTGCTTCTCAATCTTCAAAACTTGAGCATGAGGCTTGGTCTAATTTTGAGAAACTTCAAAGCCTAGCCGAACAATTAAAAATCACTACTAAAAAGGCCTATATTCAGTATCAACTTGAAATCTTATCTTCTTCCATACCCTCTACTACACTTATGAAAACATCCACATCGCCTCCTCTATATTCATTTCAACCAACACAACGCATTGCAGTTCAAATTCACCATTCTCAAGGAGTTATGACGAGGTTTGCACCCTTAGTATTACCTGGTCAGTTGGAAGATTTACCTTAGATCTATGTCCAAAGACTTCCTTTGTTTGATGGCAACCTAGGAGTCACAACACAAAAACATATTGATAAGATGTCTGATTTCATTGACTTAGAGGAAGTCGATGAAGATGATGCTAAAATGAGACTAATGGCTCAAATTTTTTCTGGAGATGTCAAAAAATGGTTCCGTGGTGTGGTAGCTTACTCCGTTGATACTCCTCAGAGGTTGAATGAGTTGTTCTTAACTAGATGGCAGGAAAAGAAGAATCCATTGTAGATCTTAGTGGAATACAACACATTGAAAAGGAATCCTAATGAGATGGTTTAGGAATTCACTATAAGGTTTAATCAGATCTACAATTCCATTCCGGATAACATGAAACGTCCACCTGATTTTGCGCTTCGACATTACCTGGATGATTTTTATCCGGAGATGGCTTATCCATTTAGGGAAAGAGATCCCACAACTCTAGAAGACATGCAGAACAATGCGGTAAGTGTGGAAGAAAACTTGATGATTAAAAAGTCTTAGTTGAAACATGAGAAACCGGAAAAGTGAGTAACCATCAAAGAAGAACCTTCTTCTTCCACCAATCTTAAGCTAGATGCACTGATCAGAACCATGGAGAGAATGGTTGACTATATGATAAATTCAGATAGACCTCAGGGAACCTCAAGCTAGAAATCCCAACTTCAGAAATCAGAAGCAACCTCAGTACAGAATAAAACAAAGAGAGAAAAAAGCTTCTGAAGCATCGACATCTCAATAGTCAATTCGAGTACCCTTGCAGCAAAATTATGCTCAAGGAGAATTTGATGATGAAACATACCCAATTGTTGAGGAAAATCATTTCTTTAGGGAATACTACCATCCCATTTTCTTGACTGAAAATGAGAAGTATGTCGAGAAGGTGGAGGATCCTAAAGATGAGGACTACATACTGGCAAGTGACAATGCATTAGAGACCCAAACCAATGATTATCAAAGAGGATATTTGAATGCACTCAGTTCTCAGCGGAATCAATATTATTTGATGAATAGAGATGTCCTAATCAATCCTATTCAGAAATGGACATCACAACAGAAATATACCCAACAAAAATCAAATCCTGAAGGTAATCAAAGCAAAGGTAAAGAACTAGAAACAGCCGATCAAAGCAGAGAAAAACAACCATCTACACATAGTCCAAACAAGGATCATGACAGTCCAAAGAAGGATCAAATACCAAGAGATCTGCCTGAGAAGAGAGACAATGTCCAAAGAGAGGTAGACAAATCTATTTCTTTCAATCTAGAAACTGAAATTTCAAAGTTGAAAGTTCCAATCCCTCTTACTGAACTAGTCAAAAATATCCATTACAAGTTTGATATAATTAAAATGCTCAAAGTTGATCGTATGACCGACATGGTTAATATTAAAGATGACCGACCTGAATTGATTTTTGGTCCAGCCATAGATGGTCAGTGAAGAGATAGTGATGTTCCTCCATTTTATCTCAATTTATGAATCCACCAATTCATTCTTCACAACTCCATGCTTGACTCAGTAGCCTCTCATAATTTAATGCCAAAAGCCATCATGGAAAGGTTGGGTCTAGATATAACTCATGAGTACCATGACTTGTATTCTTTTGATTCTGGTAAGGTCTATTTTCTTGGTCTAATCAAATATTTGGTAGTATCCCCAGATCAAATCCATGCAACGAATTTTTTAATGGATGTGGTGGTAGTTGATATACCACCATGGTTTGGAATGTTATTGTTGATATCCTAGGGAAAAAAACTAAGAAGCACACTGCAGTTAGACTTCTCCTATGCCACCATCCCGGTTTTCAGGAAATTGAGAAAGTTGTACCGAGAAACCAAAATGAAGTTCAATAACTAGTGAGGAGAAGCCCAATAATCATCTTATAAATGTTGTACATAAAGATTTAGAGTCATTTATTTTATATATTGATAGTGGACTGAACGATGTAGATAGCCAGCTTATGGAAATTAAATATGTACCCAAGATTTTCAATTGTATAAAGCCATTTTCAGATTAGGAAAAAGAAAAGTTGTCGAGTTCATCATAATATCCATTGGACAAGGCAGAGAAAGGCTCAGAACAGCCACAAGATAAGGTAATGGAAAATTCAGAACACTCTGAGGAGAAAATTCAGAAAATTGACCCAAAATAGAAAAAGGATGAACAACTCTTGGAAGAGGAACATGGCCTTTAGACCATGGACTTTGATGGTGCTCTTGGGAAAGACAGAGCAGGTATTGGCATTTCGCTTTGAATTCCACATCATTAGCAAGGTGAGCTCCCTTAGCATGTTAGAATATGTTCATACAAGTTAGCTTTTGATTGCACTAACAATGAGGTGGAGTACGAAGCACTTATCACAGGTTTAAAGATATTGAAGAGGTTAGGTGCATGGAGAATTTCTATGTATGGTGATTCAGAACTAGTGATCAAGCAAGTTAAAGGTGAATATCAAGCTCACCATCCATGAATGAAACAATATAGAAATGCAGTTTTAGATATTCTTAGGATGTTTCCTGAGTATACACTTTCAATTGTACCAAGGACTCAAAATCTTATGGTAGATTCATTAGCTATAGCTGCAAGTAATTTCAAAATTCCCATATTTTCAAACAAGAAATTCGAGATTCATGTGAAGCATCGGACCTTTGTTCCTGATAACTTGTGATGTTGGCAAGTATTATGGGATGAAAAATAGGTGAATAACTTTCTTCAGAGTGGAGGAGAGTTTGAAAATTGTTCTATGGATGAATTTTATGATGAAGATGATCAAGTCATCAAGGTAGCTAAAGTTGATATACTACACCTGAAAGATAACAATATTCTGAAAGGTCTTGTGCCTATGGAAGACTTGTTTGATCAAGATGATATAGCAAGGAAGCCTACATTGATACCTACTGAGAAAGGTGTTGAAGACATGAACATTGGAACAATAGACAAACCAAAAATGATCACGTTGTCCAAAACATTGTCTCCTGAGGTAAAAGAGAAATACATTCATCTATTGTCTGAATTTTCTGATGTTTTCGCTAGGGATTATGCATATTTAAAGGAGTATGAAAAGAAAATAATTCAGCATACCATCCCGATTAAGCCCAATCAAAATCCCTTTAGAAAAAATATAAGGAGGATTAACCTGAGGTTGCTGCCATCCATAGAGGAAGAATTTAACAGAAACATTGTCTCCTGAGGTAAAAGAGAAATACATTCATCTATTGTCTGAATTTTCTGATGTTTTCGCTAGGGATTATGCAGATTTAAAGGAGTATGAAAAGAAAATAATTCAGCATACCATCCCGATTAAGCCCAATCAAAATCCCTTTAGAAAAAATCTAAGGAGGATTAACCTGAGGTTGCTGCCATCCATAGAGGAAGAATTTAACAGACTTTACAAGGCATGCATCATTGTTCCTATTAGAATTTTTGACTGGATAACGAATCTAGTCCCTATGAGAAAGAAGACCGGGGAGATTAGGCTCTACATAGACTTCAAAAACTTGAAAAAAGTATCTTTGAAAGATAATTATCTGCTTCCCAAAATGGACCATATCCTTCAGAGAGTTGTGGGCACTTCCCGACTATCACTTTTGGATGGTTTCTTAGGTTACAATCAAGTTTTAGTGCATGAAGATAATCAGGACAAGACAACATTCACCACACCTTGGGGCACATTCAAATATGAAAAGATTCTATTTGGTCTCAAAAATGCAGGGGCCAGTTTTCAACATGCCATGAACATAACCTTTTCAGATGAAAAAGATGTTTTCTTGGTTGTATAATTAGATGATGTAACTGTATTTTCACATTCAGATGATGAATATTTGCGTCATTTAAGGGTCGTTTTTCAGAAGTGTAGAAAGTTCGGGATCTCTCTCAATCCAAAGAAAAGTTTGTTTGCTATGGAGGAAGGAAAACTTCTCGACCACATCATTTCGAAAGATGGCATCCATATTGACCCTTCATGAGTAGAAGCTATTCAACAAATTGATTTTCCTTGCAGTGAGAAGAAAATCCAAGCATTCAATGGTAAGATGAATTTCTTCTGCAGATGTATTCCTAATTTGGTTGAACATCTTAGAGAAATGACCAATATGTTGAAAAAGATAATGAGGTGAAATGGTTCGAAGAAGCCCACAAGTCCTTTCATGCAGTAAAGCTTGCCTTAACCACTGCCCCTGTTTTAGTCAGTCCAGATTACACTGATGATTTTATTATATTTTCATTTGCTACTCAGCATACCATGTCACAAATACTAATGCAAAAAAGGGATAAACCAAGCTGCCAATATCATTTTTTAGTCGCAACATTAGGGATGTATCCCTTAAGTACAACATCATTAAGAAACAAGCCTTGGCTTTGGTAAAGGTGATCAAATATTTCAGAGTTTACATTTTACATTTGCATACTCTTGCTTATGTACCTAATGCAGCGGTAAAACAAGTCCTTGTGCAGAATGACTTGGAAGGTAGAAGAGGTAGATGGATAGAAGCATTATTAGAATATGATCTTGAGGTCAAGCCTACAAAGTTGATCAAGGGCCAAGGCTTAGCCAAACTCACGGCTGAGTCAAACCTTCATGCTCTAGACATCAACCTTGTGGCAGCATTATCCGACAATAAATAAGAAGTGGATCTCATTTAGGTATCTAACATCTTTCTATCATCTCCGCAATATTCTAATATTATTTGTGTGCTTCAGCATCTAAATCCCCCTCCAAGCATGTCTAAGGCTAAGATCAATTCATTGAAGTTGAAGGCTTCAAAATATTGTATCATGGACAGAGAATTTATTGGAAATATCCCAGAGATGTGTTACAAACTGTTTGACCAAACATGAGTCCAAACAAGTAATAAATGACTTCCACAAAGGAGATTGTGGGGGGAATTTGTATTGGAAGACCATGGCCAACAAAGTACTAAGAGAAAGTTACTATTGGCCTACACTTTTTGCAAATATCTACAAGGCCTTGATGAGTTGTCATGAATGTCAAGTTTTCCAAGGTAAAATAAAGCTTCTTCCTTTGCATCTACAACCAATATCAGTTAATGAACCTTTTCAACAATGGGGTCTAGATTTCATAGGTGAGATCAATCCATCACCATCTGCACAACACAAGTGGATATTGACAGCTATGGACTACTTTACTAAATGGATCGAAGTGATCCCAACCAGGCAAGAAACAAATTATGTTATCATTCACTTTTTAGAAACTAATATTTTGTCCCGTTTTGGTTGTCCTAATAATATTATCAAAAACAATGTGGAAGCATTCAAGTCCAAAAAGATGACTGATTTTTGTGACAAATACAGAATAAAGTTGGGGCATTCTACATCATACTATCCAAAAGGAAATGGTCTGGTAGACTCCTCCAACAAATCCTTAATCAATATCATCAAGAAAATGTTGGAGCCCAACAAAAAGAATTGGCACAAAAAGCTTATCAATGCATTTTGGGCAGATCGGGTGAGTAGTAAGAAATCTCTTGGGCTTTCTCCTTTTCATATTTTGTATGGAGTAGATACTATTTTTCCTTCATCATTAGCAGTCTCGGCCATGAAATTGTTACAATAAGTGGGAAGTGAAGAGAATGATATTCAGCACCAGATCAATCAAATGGTTCACTTAGAGTAGACATGGGATGAGGTATTTCAGAACACCTCCAAGCTTCATGAGAGGATAAAGAGGATATATGACTAGAAAACAAAGGAAGATGATTTTAAAATTGGAGATGTGGTACTTCGTTGGGATGCCAGAAACAAAGAGAAGGGTAAGCATGGTAAATTCAAGAATCTATGGAAAGGCCCTTATGAGATTTCAGCTTTCCGAGGACAAAATGATTTCTTGTTGGATGAGATGAATGGAGAACCATGCTTAGGAGGACCAATCAATGGTAGGCTCTTGAAGCATTATCTTTTCTGAATTTTCCTGGTTTCATTGTACATACATTTTAAATTTTCTGCAAGTGTGAAGCAAAGATCATTGGATTTCGAATCCCAAAGAGAAGGTCATGGAGCTTCACTGATTTTCTACCATTTTTAGTATTCAGTCCTTAGTCATGTAAGTCAATTTCAAGTTAGTTTTGAGTCAATTTGAGTTATTTGAGTTGTCAGAATTTACTCATGCATTCTAGTTTGAGTTTTTGACCGTATTGGCCCATATGGTTAGGCACTTGGTCTGCGATGTTCTTGGCATATCCATCCCCAAATAAAGCCAATGTTAGAGACATTATTTGCATACTGTCATCAGTGATCAAAATTCCTCTTTTATATCATATTAGTGTCCCATGTTGAAATTCTTATCATTCCACCTAGGTCATCATGTAAAAATTTACTCGCTGATGGTAGCCCAAGTTAAAACCCCATCCCCTCTAAAAAATCAAAATTTGTTGGCCCACCTTCATGTGTCTTGTTGAGCATGCATTGACTATAAAAGCTCATTTCATCATGTTTTGTGTCAGTCAAGTCCACCTAAAATCCAATCATTCAAGGTCCCATTAGGTCACTAGGTTTTATTTTCCAAGTTCCAATAAAACACCATTTCATTGCATAAGGCCAACAAAGTATTAGAGTGAAGCAAACAACATCCCTTTTTTCAGTCAAATACGGATTTATAAGCATGTAACCATGGTTGCTAAAGTTCCAAATTTGATTTTAAGCAAGAAATTTGTTCCAGTTTGTAATTTTATTTCAAAAAGAGAGTTGTAATAATTTTTATTTATTTATGTAATTTTATGTTTATCATATGTAATAAGTCACTATTCTTAGTTGGTTAATCAAATTCCATTGCCAATATAATCCAAACGAAAGTCAAAAGTGAAGATTGCCAAAGCTTCAACATCATCCACCTACAAAGAAAAAATCAGAAAGAAAATTAGCAAAGAGGTCAAAAAGGGGTCAAATGAAACATTAGAAAGTGGGTTTGAAAAGAAAAAGATCAAACTCACTCACCTATAAAGGACTTCTTGGCTTCAAACTCACCTTCATTTGCCTCCTAGCACTCATTAAGCAAACCCTAAGAGAGCCTTTTCACATTTGTAGGAGAAATCAACAGAAACAGGGCAGGCGATGCACGTTTCCTTCTGGCACTGCACATTTACCTAGTGCTACACATTTACTTAAGGCGTTGTGTGTTCCCTTAAGGCTCTGCGCATTTGCTTGAGGTGCTGTGCACTCTGCATTAGTGTTGTGTGTTTTTCTGACAACACTCCAGTCACCTCCTCAACTCCTCCAAAATGCTTTCAACCTCAATGCAAGTAAGTAGCAGCTAAGGGATGTGCTTTTTCCCCTCCTCAAGTAAATTCCTAAGTGTTTGAAAGGTTTTATTGAAGATTTAGATTAATTGATACATCTAAATCCTAGATTTACCCCAAAAACTACCTTTCACTCTCATTCCCTTTTGCACACTTCCCTCCACCCTCCTTCCCTTTCCCTAAATATTTATATCCCAGATACCCTCTAACCCTAAGTCCTAGGTGATACAACACTAACTAGGCTCCCAAACCCCTAATATTGCAAAAAAATTTCCCCATCCCCAAACTATCATACTACTACCCTATACCCATCTCCAATACATATATCCCTTCATCCATCATCTTCATATTTACCCTTCCCCATTTATTATTCCCGCCCTACTGTACACCTCCCTAGGGTTTGATACTAAACAACATGGCAGAGGAGGAATATAGACCACATAGTGAGGAAGAGGAAACAGATAGAGAAGAAGACAGGGAACAGAGGAAGCCACACAAAGGAGGCCAGGTACACAAGTTTGAGCCCGCATATCTCAAGGAACTCTTAGCATCCCCTATGACTATGACATCCTTCAAATGGCTAGGCTGTTATGATTTCTATGAGCAAGTGTAGGGAGCCCAACATCATCCTGAGTTGACTAGGAACTTCATTTCTAAACTCCAAGAAAACCAAGTCACTCTAACAGATATAACTTTCACTTTGTCTACTACCAATATATCAGCTACCATCAGAATTCTAGATGTTGGGGAAAAATGGTTTAAACAAGGTGATTTGGAGAGGCACTATTATGAGCCTTACATGAAACCAAGGTATAGAAATGAAAGAAGGGCCTATTTTCCTTTTTCACACCTCCTTGACAAATATCCCCCAGTGATGAAGATTATTATGAAATATTTCTCACATGAAGGTAGATCTTCCAAGGTCTATTCTTATCATATCCGGCTTTTCATGCATTTCACTAGGGTAAAAATGCTCAATATACCCTACTATCTTTTCCGGAGTATTGAGAAGATGGCCTACATTGCCCAAAAGAGGGAGTACAAAGATCAAATGAAGAGCCTATTTCATCATTCCCTCATTAAGATCATAGTCCTTTACCATCTCAAGGAACTCAACATTGCATGGAGTACATTCATAGCTAATCACATATTCACTCCTGCATCTACTCAAAATATTCAAAGCATCCCTTAATCATCTCATCCATCTGCCTCCATTCCTCCATCTCAGCCCATACTTCATTCATCCTCATCTGATGGGTCAGCCACACCATCACCTCCATCATCATGGGCCTATTCAGTCACCTAGCAGAGATGAAGGTAGAGAGCAAGAGCGCATTGAACATGGTGAGATCAACAAGCCTAAAATGGTTGGTTTGGGTACCTTGACACATACCTATCAAAGAGGGAATAAGGAAGTGTCTTCCCCACATATTGTGGGAGAGGCCTTTCCTTCTTCATCAGCAAAGCAGGTATAGAAGGGCAAGGAAAAGGTGACAGAGGCAGAGATCGAGCAGCAAGAGGAGGAGCTCATGTGAGCTAGAACAAGATTTTCACTTAGTTGACCTAAGTGAAAATGATGATAGTGAGAGAACAACAATTGCCCTCAAAGAGAAAGAAGCAGTCATAGGGGAACTCCAGGTCAATATGCAGAGAGAAAAATATATCATCACTTACTATGAGTAGGAAAACAAGTAGTTAGAGACCAAACATGAGCTCATGGAGATTCAACTCATCGAGGAAAAGAGGGAGGCCGAAAAGGTTAAAGCCTTACTTGATGAAGCATATGGAGAATACAGTGATCAGCTGGAGGAATAAGTGCCAAGAAAAAGGCCAAGGGCTAGAGGCCTAAAGAGAGCTTTGGAGCTAGAAAAACAAAAAGGAGGCTGAACTAGCTAATGAGCTCACCCTAAATGAGCAATTTTCAAAAATGGTAAATGAGAACTGGGAGCATTGGCTTGAGAGGGTGAACACCCATCTTGAAAGCCTCTTAGAAAATGCCAAAAGAGACATTGGCATTCAAAGAAAGATGGAAAAATATTATTGCGGAAGACACCAAATAGCAAGGGCAAAGCTCAAAGATGTTAGGGAAAGAATTGAAGCCCTAACTCACCATGAGGAGAAGAATAATATTGATATACTTGTAGAGGCTTCACTCCATGCCTAGCGACCTCTAAAATCAGCTTCTTGAACAATTTTGAAGACCCTTGACTCAATTTTTGTCGTCTTGATTTTCCTGTCTTTTTAAAGCAATTTTTATATCAGTGGTTTGGTCAAATGCACAACACCTTTTGGAGGAATGGCCACCACCATTAGATTCAGAAGGACCAAGACATCCAGGAAAAACATGTTTCAAGCCATGGAAAACAAAACTGGTGGGTGAAAAGGGAAAAAAAACACCTAAAAATCATGTTTCTACCTTATTTCTGGACCAAGCGCTATGTGTTTGAGTAGTCTTGGGAGAAAGGAATTTTGGAGGGGAAAATAATGCCTATTTTGGAAACCAAGGGCAGTTTTGGAAACTAGATAGTATAAGATTTATAATGAGATATCCTGGGCTAGATTTGGACATTAGGAAGGTAGGTAAAAGTCATATTGAATATGGCACTGCACGTTTGATACTAGCATTGTGCGTTTGATAGTCAACTCATATTTTCACTGTTTCTCTCCAATTTGATTTTTACATATGGGAAATTAGTGTTTTACTGATGTAATTGATAAGGATGATGTAATTATTTTGTTTATATTGTTACGTAGGGTAAATACATTAGGTAAATTGACTCTATGACTTGTAATGAATGAGTTTGCTTAAGTTAGGGATGATTCACTTTGACCACCCTACACTCTAGCTATCAGTTCAGTTTTTGTTGCAATTCCTCCTCCTCTCATGGATTCGACCCTTGAGGCTAGGATGAGTTGGTTTGAGGCCTATATTATGTAATTTATCATTCATTCTACAAGTTGGACTCTATTGGATGTTGTACTAGTGTTTCATACTTTGGCATGAAATATATTGGATGAGTTGCATCTATTTTGGTGGGATTCCTGTGGCACGGTATTTTGATATTGTTTCTTCTTCAGTTACATATGTATGAATGTTTTGTACCTATCATGATCCATTTCACTCTAAGTATGTTTGATTTTCAAGGTGTGATAAGCAGAATTCATCTTGTATGCTCTGTTTTGGGAAAATCGTCATAATTTGTTTTATTTCTTCAGTTTAAAAGGAATTCATGATATCATGCACTTTTTAGCACCTCACTAGTCTAAACCATCTCATCACTATACTATAAAGTGTTAAAGTAACTTGCCTACCTTGCCCCATCAGATTTCTACAATTTTGATTCTCTTTTGCCCTGACCTAGTTCACTATCTGACCTAATTCACTCATCCAGTGACTACCCCAATCAAATCAAATAAAACACCCTCTACAATTTATATCTAGCCTAAAACCCTAATCCATCCAGCCCACTTGGCTGTGATGCTTTGGAGAGAGTCATCTCCAGCTTGGTAGGGCTAGCTACCAAGTGAAAAGGTTGGTCTGTGGTTACCTTAGCTGGACTCTTCCTTAGCCTTGGAGATCTCGAGGAGTGATAACAACCTCCAAATGGATCTATAATATCAAGCATGCTATTGATTGAATTATAGACAAGTACAAAGATAGATTCATTGCAAGGGGTTTCTCTAAAAAAGAAGGCATTGACTATGAAGAAACCTTTGCACCCACAACAAGGTACACTACCATTATATATTTGGTTTCATTGGCTGCTGCAATGGGTTGGAATATCCATCAAATGGATATGAAGACCACATTTTTGAATGGTACCATTGATGAGTAAGTGTATATAAAAAAACCCAAAGAATTTGAAGTTCATAGCAGGGAATATCATGTATGTAGACTCAATAAGGCCATATATGGTTGGAAGCAAGCACCTAGGGCATGGTATGTAAGAATGGATGCATATCTCCTTAGAACTGGGTTTGTAAAGAGTTATGTTGATCCAAACTTCTACATCAAGGTCGTGAATAATGAGCCCATCATTATTCTACTATATGTGGATGATTTATTCATCACAAGTGTGGAGAAAAGAATTCTAGAATGCAAGAATAGGTTGGCATATGAATTTGAGATGAAGGATCTAGCACTGATGCACTACTACCTGGGTCTAGAAGTATGGCAAAAAGCTGGGGAGATATGGTTGGGTTTGTAGAAATTTTGAATAATATGACACTTATTCATAGAGGTTATCCTGATTATACACTATTGCAGAATACATGCATAATACATAACCTCCTCTATGTTGATCATCAATTTAGCAGCATCAAAAACAATGAAACATCAATCGCATGCGCACATTAACACAGGATGTAACCCGGGGAAAGCATACAGCTGAAAACCCCACACTATCTGTATATTATAATGATTGAGAACAAGTAACAATACATAGTACAATACTCCTCACAAGTACTCAGTACTATCTCCACCTGTTACACACAAAACTAGCTCAGATCCGAACAAGTCACAGGTTCAAATCTCCTCCGCTGCTTTGCCTGCCTCCACTGCACAATCCAAAGTGAAAATCACGTGATCACAAGCTAAAATTTCCTTGATATTGGCCCACACTGCGCAATCCTCATTGGCATTATTCAATCCATGCATGTGCAAATCTCATGCACAACTGATAGTCACAACTCACCCTTTCACTTACCTCTAACACCTGTCTCTGTTGAACTGTCCATGCACTGAGTTAACTGATGTATACTTTAGTTTCTTTATGAGTTAATAATTAGTGAATTAATTAAAAATCAATTCACACAACTCATCACTAGTGTATTCTTTAGTTATACTAAATACAACTAGTTCAACTAAGTCAAACTGAACACAACTCCATCAACTCCACATCCAACTCCACAGAACTCACATGCATGAGTTCTAAATGAAGTCCTCCATGCAATAGCTCAACTAACACATAAGAAACCATGTGATTCCTTTTTTCAGCTACATGTGCCACATCGTAGCTCGAACTGAAGTGCTCCAAGAGGATAAGATAATGTTTATAGTCCAAATATTACTAAGGGATAATAATATTTGATTGTTTCTATTTTTGGCCTGGCAGTCTAAAAATAGATTCTGATCACTCCATTGTGAACCAAAAATAGAATTCCATATATTTTTCCCAACATGACCAATCATCCATAAACAGAATCCTGCAACTCATAGACCATGATCCATATGTCTAAAAATAGACATAGTCTAAAAATAGACTTTGTGCCAAAAATAGCCTGCGGGCCCACTTAGTGAAGTCGACTCCTTTCCACTAAGCTCGATCATCTTGTTGCATTTTCAACACTCCCTCTCAACAAGATATGGATTATCTGCAACCCCTATCCTGCAACTCTAGAATGTTCTGCATGCAACACATTTGCCCGGTCCACTTGCTCCAACAACACTTGGAACAAAAACACTCCCAACTGACCACTCTGTTGGGCTAGGAACATACTCTGATGCTGAAGCTCTACCTGCTGTTGAAAAGTGCTCCCTCACTGACATCTGTGCTACTGCAACACCTCCATGCATCTCGCACCATTGCACACCTCTCTATACCATCTAGCACTGTGCAAAACACTTGTGCCTCTCGCATTGCTGCAACCTGCTAGCTATGCGCTGTCCTGGGATTCCCTACACTGTCGCTCTCTCTGCCACTCCATCCGCATCTGTATCTACCCAATCAATCACTTCCTGCTACTCCACATCGGGGCTCCTGTAGCAAGGTCTCATCCAAGAGGTTGGGTGTTATGAAACCAGCTCACAAAAATATAGAAAAGAGAGATCCACGCCTTAGAATTCAGCCTCTTCGAGGGGGCAACCTCCTTTACATTACATAAATGAACAATTCTTGGATGATACAAATGACAAAACCTCCTTTCTATATATAGGAGTGTAAGGAGTCACAATATAATCCAGCCGACCTAACAATAATAATATAAAGCCACAAAAATAACAATAGAGGGATTCTATGGGGCACAGAAATAACAATATGGGGGTAATAGGGGCACAAAAATATAAATAAGGGTATAACTACAATAGTAATGGGGTAATCACTAGTATTATAGGGACCCAACATGCCCCTCTCCTTCAAAAAAGTGTTGTCCTCAACGCTTGAGCAGTTCTGGATACTTCTGCATAAAATTTTCATCCTCCCATGTGGAATCTTCAGCGGATAAGTTCTTCCACTTGATAAGATACTCTGAAATTGATCGATTTCGTAGCTATCGAGTTCTTGTTTCTATCACTTCTTCCGGTTCCAATATAATTTTTCCTTCCTCGTCAAGTTCTGGCAATATTGTTTGAACTGGGAGCTTGTCGCCTATAACCTTCTTTAAACATGAAACATGGAAAACTGGGTGCAATCGAGAAGCTGCAGGAAGCTCCAATTTGTATGCCATAGTACCAATCTTTTCCAACACCTTGTACGGACCATAATACTTTGGTGATAATTTATTATCCTTCTTAGCTTGCTTTAGGGACATTTGCTTATATGGTTGTAGCCGTAGGAATACCCAATCACCTACATCAAAACTTCTTTCACTGCGATGTTGATCTGCTTGTTGTTTCATTCTATTTTGTGCCAACACGAGGTTATCCTTTAAGAGTCGGAGGACTTGTTGTTGATGTTCGATGTGATGTTCCACTGCCTAAACCTTAGAATTTTCTCTTAAATATGATGTGATTGATGGTGGTTGGTACCCATAAAGTGCCATAAATGGGGTCATTTTTGTTGCTGTATGGAAGGAAGTGTTATACCACCATTCAGCCAGAGGCAACCATTTGAACCATTGTGTCTGTTTATCAGATACAAAGCAACGAAGATATCCTTCCAAACATTTGTTTACTATCTCAGTTTGCCCATCAGATTGAGGATGATAAGATGAGCTATGAGCTAACTGAGTACCAAGACAAGAAAATAATTTTGTCCAAAAATTTCCAGTGAAAATGGGATCTCTGTCACTTACAATAATCTTTGGGTTTCCATGTAGCTTTTGAACTGTTTCCATAAATGCAGTAGAAACTGTACTGGCTTTAAATGGATGTGATAATGCACAAAAGTGTGCATACTTGGTAAGTCTGTCAACTACCACCATGATGACACTCTTTCCCTCAGACTTGGGTAAACCTGTGATAAAATCCATTGAAACCTCCTCCCAACGTTGGCTTGGAATGGATAAAGGTTGTAATAGACCCGGTGTCTTAATTGTTTCAACTTTATTTTGTTGGCAAACCAAACATTCCGCCACAAACTTTTGAATATCTGATTTAAGGCCATCCCAAAAAAATTCCTTCTTAACGCTGTGGTAAGTTTTTAAAAATCCTGAGTGCCCTCCTAAGGGAGAAGTGTGCAATTCCATAAGAATCTTTTGTTTTAGCTGGGAATTCTTACCGAGGTATAAGCGATCTTTGTACCATAACGAATCATTTAGCCAGCTAAATGTATCAGAAGTATTGGAATCTTGTTGTAGCTTTCGAATAAGTGCCCACACTTCTTCGTCATTCTTCCATTCCTCCTTTGCTTCGTTTATCCAATCTGGTTGGATAATAGAAATGGCACACAACAATGCTTCCATATCCTCATCCTTTCTTGAGAGTGCATCTGCCACCACATTTTGCTTCCCTTTTTTGTAGATGATTTCAAAGTCATAACCCAACATCTTTGTGACCCACTTTTGTTGCTCTTCAGAGGATAATCTTTGTTCTAAAAAGTATTTAAGGCTATCATGATCCGTTTTTACCTTGAAGTGTCTTCCCATTAGGTAGGGTCGCCATTTCTTAAGTGCATGGAGTATTGCCAACATTTCCTTCTCATAAATAGCTTTGCTTAAAAACTTTCCCTTGATTGGACGACTTTCAAAAGCAATGGGTCTTTCATCTTGCATTAGAACAGCACCAATTCCATTTCCTGAAGCATCACATTCCAAAATAAAGGTTTTTGTGAAGTCCGGTGTAGCTAAGACCGGTGCTTGGCACATTGCCTCTTTAAGATGTTTAAAGGCCTTTGTTGCCTCTGGAGTCCATGAAAATGAATCTTTCTTCAATAATGTTGTTAGAGGTGCTACTATTCTCCCATAATTCTTAACGAACTTGCGATAATACCCTGTCAACCCAAGAAATCCTCGCAGATGCTTTATGGATGTGGGGATTTTCCATTCCTTAATGGCTTTAATTTTGCTAGGGTCTACCTTAACTCCTTCATGAGATACAATATGACCCAAATATTCCACCTCCTGGACTCCAAAGAAACATTTGGATCTTTTTGCATATAATTGTTTCTCCTCCAATAGTTGTAGCACCTTGTCAACATGTTCAACATGATCCTTCCAAGACTTGCTGTAGATTAGTATATAATCAAAAAATACCAACACAAATTTTCTAAGGAATGGTTTGAAAATTGAATTCATCAAACCTTGAAATGTTGAAGGTGCATTGGTAAGGCCAAAAGGCATGACCAAAAATTCATAATGACCCTCATGATTTATGAATGCCATTTTCGGAATGTCTTCAATCTTCATTCTGATTTGATGATATCCCGAACGAAGATCCAACTTGGTGAAGTAAATTGATCCATGCAATTCATCCAGTAATTCATCAATGACAGGAATGGGGAACTTATCTTTAATAGTGAGCTTGTTGAGCTCCCTATAATCTGGACACATGCGCCATGATCCATCCTTCTTGTGCACCAATACTACTGGAGCTAAGAAAGAACTTTGACTCGGTTGAATTATACCAGCCTCTAGCATTTCTGCAACCATACGTTCAATTTCACTTTTTTGGACATATGGATATATGTATGGCCTGATGTTTGGAGGAACACTTCCTGGAATCATATGAATAGCATGATCATGATCACGCATAGGTGGGAGACCTTTGGGAGTCTCAAATACCTTGGAATGATTTTCCAGGACTTTTTGGAGATCTGGAGAAATAGATGATTCCAATGTGGAAACATCTAGCGAACATAATTGTGCAATTACACCTCTTTGCTCCTTTTTTAGAAGCTTTGTCATGCCATTAGATCCGATTATCTTTCCTGGTTTCCCTGCAATACCCCTTAATTCAACTTCCTTTCTTTCCACAGAAAATTTCATGAAAAGTTCTTGAAAATTAAAAGCTATTGTACCCAAGGATTGTAGCCATTGGACTCCTAGTACAACATCAGCACCTCCCATTGGAATAGAAAGCATTGGGCTAGTCAATACATATTCTCCCATGGATAGCTTGATATTATGGCACTTTCCAGAACAATTTATTGTTCCTCCATTTGCAATCATCACTTCACACTCTGGTGCTGGATATAGGAAGCAATTCAATTCTTTTGCTACCCTACAATGAATAAAATTGTGGGTGCTTCCTGAATCAATCAACACTATTACCTTTTTCTTCTTGATTTGTCCTTCTATCTTGATGGTTTGAGGAGTGGTAATTCCCGCCAATGCATTACAAGATATGGTCAGATTTATTTGTTCTTCATCTAGGCTTTGTTCCTGGAATATATCCTCTTCTTTTGACCTTTCTTGCTCTTTTTCTTCTTCCTCTTCACAATCTATGTAGAATAATTTCTTCTCAGCACACTTATGACCTTTTGTGTATTTGCTATCACAATTGTAACAAAGCCCTTTTGCTCTTTTTCTTCCAATTGTTGTGGTGTCAACCTTGTAGGTTGTGGAAGATTATGGGCAACAACACTTCCGTCTTTATAGTTGTGAATGGTATGCTTCCTAGTTGCCATAATTTTGCTTTCCATTTTTCTTGCTAACCTGAATGCCTTCTCTAATGAATAAGGTTCCCAAAGGCGCACATCATGTTGGATATTATCCTTTAAAGACCCTATGAACACATCAATCCTATGCTCCTCTGGAATATCTTTTACCCTTATGTTCAATTTTTGGAACTCCTCAATGTGCTCCATTATTGAACCCTTTTGTTTGAGACTTATCAATTGGCTAAAAAAAGTGTTGCTTTTTGTATCCTCATAATGTGCTATTAGTTCTTCCGTAAAAATTTCCCAAGTGATAACTTGTTTACAAGAACAAAGCCATTGATACCATACAAACTGATTTGGTTCCAAATATAAAGTTGCCATACGTACCTTTTGTGTGTTTTGCACATTATTGAGATCGAAGAATTGCTCCATCTGTAATATCCATGTGGCAGGATCCTTGCCATCAAACTTCCTCATATCGATTTTTGGAACATGGTGAGTCTTCGATCCAACATTAGCATCTATGGTATCATGATTAACATTTCTTTTGTTCTCATCATGAGTTTCCTTTACTACCTTTTCACCATTAGTGACCCTTTCTTGTAGCAAATTCTTCAATTCTTCCATATCTGTCTTCAAATCTGCCATGTCTCTCTTCAAATCTGTCTTCGAATCATCCATCTTAGCTTCCATGCCCTTTATCCTAGATTCCACGCCACTTATCTTAGCTTCTGTTAGCTTTTGTGAGCGTGACATTTGTTGCACTTGTTCTTGTAATTTTGATATATCATGTAGCATTTCTTCTTCTTCTTCATGAGTCATGCTAGAGCTTTCAGGTTCCTTACTAGGTGTTTGCATTTTCTTTCCTCGGGGCATCAGTTACCGATAATAATGGTTTACTATGCCCTTCGAATTCCGTTAAACCAAGCTTACACAAAAATTAAAAAAAAAACTACACACCTTTTTTCACTTTATAGAAGCCTGATATTGAATCTGATGTATCTCTGTAATTTCGGATCATTCAGTTCTGAAATTACTATCTGCAGTAGCCTTCTGTGTCCTCTTTCCAATGCCACAAGTCTGAGCCAAATTGGATTCTCCAAGGAAGAGTTATGTGAAATCTCCCACAGTGACTGGCTTTTAGACTGGTTCAGTAGAGCGAACTTGTACGACGTACCACGAGTCACTGTTTCAACCTTTGAATCTGAAACACACATACAAGAAACTACAGTCCATCCTATTTTTGTACCTTTTTACAAAATTTCAATCCGATCCTCAAAGAGAGAGTTATGACGATTTTCCCCAGGTCACTTGTTTTGAATGTAATTCAGGAGTCTGCAAAAAGGCCAACTTCCTCAGATCATATCTCCGAAAATATCGTGTGAAAAGCTCTGAAATTTGGACCCAAGGTTCAGCACCAATTCTTCTCAAATGGGTTTTTTTTTTCGACTTCTGAAACATCACAGAAAAAACGTTATAGCGAAAATGCCACGATGACCTGTTTGGAGCAGCGAAACCCTAGAATCCAAAGCTCTGATACCAAATGTTATGAAACCAGCTCACAAAAAGATAGAAAAGAGAGATCCATGCCTTAGAATTCAGCCTCTTCGAGGGGGAAACCTCCTTTACATTACATAAATGAACAATTCTTGGATGATACAAATGACAAAACCTCCTTTCTATATATAGGAGTCTAAGGAGTCACAATATAATCCAGCCGACCTAACAATAATAATATAAAGCCACAAAAATAACAATAGAGGGATTCTATGGGGCACAGAAATAACAATATGGGGGTAATAGGGGCACAACAATATAAATAAGGGTATAACTAAAATAGTAATGGGGTAATCACTAGTATTATAGGGACCCAACATTGGGTACCTCAAGGATCTTGCCCCTCCTCCTTGGGACGATCAATCCACATCACCCCACCTCCTACCTGGAGGTATGGCTGCATGCGATCCCTTAGCCCACCTGGCTCGAAGTTTCCCCCTACTGGAGGTCTCTGCATGAGTAGATGTCTCTACTCAATCTCCTCTCATCTTCCCTTGTTGTGCCTGCTCCACAACCTCCTGAAGCTGTTGCACCAATCGTGGCTCCTCCACAATCATCTGAGACTTCTTCTAGCTATGCATGTTGAGTGGTAATATACGCTCCCTCTCAACCACAAAGTCTCCATCAGTTGCCTCACTGCTCAAGGCTTTCCGTGCATCTTGAACCTTAAGAGAATATAGGTTCTTGACCCGTGAACCAATCTGCTTCACCTGTCTACTGATGATGTGTCTAAGGAAAACCTTTCCCTTGCTGAAGACTACATCACAGCCTATGTCTTCCAGCATCACGATCAACACCAAGTTTCTCTTCAGTCCTGGTACATACTTGACATCGGTCAAGGTAAGGCGAGCTCCATGCCTCCCTCTGAAAAATAACCGTTCCTACACCTAAGACACTATACTTCTCATCATTACCCATCGCTATGAGTATCTGGAGATCTTTCTCCTCCAAAGTATTGAACAAACTCTTGTCATCGGTCATGTGGAAAGAAGCTCCACTGTCAAGAAACCAACCACTTCCCACCATGGATGAAACCATGCATGCGAAGAGTGTGAAATCCAACTCAAACTATGAAGCAAGTGCCTCACCTTCAGATCCTTCCCCAGATCCCTTCTTGGACTTCTTCTTTGGGCAATTAGTAGCATAATGGCCCAACTCATGACAATGAAAGCATCTCACCTTTGACTTGTCAACCTTCTTCCCATCATTGGAAGAACTGGATTTAGAAAGAGAAACCTTCTCCTTCCCCTTCTTCACCTTACTCGCTAAGGCACAATTCTCCTCATCATGCATGCATGAAGTACTGTCTCTGGTGCTCCGTCTGATCTCCTCCTGCACAAGATCTGACCAAAGTCTCTCCCATCCTGGCAACTTCTCCCGACCATTGACAGAATCCTAATAGGAATTCCAACTCTTTGGAAGACCAAGGAGAGCCAAGGTCACCAAGTCCTCATCATCAACAGTCACCCCCACACTTCCCAGCTCATCCTGGAACTGGGTGAACTTTGTGAGATACCTAGGCATACTGTCTCCATTCTCACACTTAATGTTTTTGAGTTTATCTTTGAGCACCAACTTCCTCTGGTCACTCTTGCTTTGGAATAAATCTGTCAATGCTTTCCACGTCAAGTATGGAGAAGCCTTTCCATGCAGGCGTGAAGGATCCTTCACGCCAAGCCACAACTTCAGCAACATCAATAGGCTTTGGGACCTCAGCCTCTATGAACTCCTTCAGCCCATTATCATCTAACACCGCCTCCATCCTGTCATTCCATGCAATACAATTCGAGCTGCCCTCAAGGGCATACTCCAATCGCAATCCGTTGAAAGACATTTCAACTTTGACACCAGGAAAACACTACTGAAAATTCGAATTCCACCAGCTCAAAACTCAACTGCTTCTGATCTAAAATTCGTGAGAACAAAGTATTTCTCGTACAGAGATTGACTGTATGGGATTTTACCGGATATCTCACCTTCCAAAAGAAGGATGAATCCAGAGGCTACCTGACCATGACTACGCTGATTGAATAGACTCTGATGAAGAATTATGTATGATCTGAATAATAGATCTGATGATCAACAGCTCTGATACCATGTAGAAATTTGAATAATATGACACTTATTCACAGAGATTATCCCGATTATACACTATTGCGGAATACATGCATAATACATAACCTCCTCTACATTGATCATCAATTTAGTAGTATAAAAAACAATGAAACATCAATCGCATGCACACATTAACACATTATGTAACCCAGGGAAAGCATACAGCTGAAAACCCCACACTATCTGTATATTATAATGATTGAGAATATGTAACAATACATACTACAATACTCCTCACAAGTACTCAATACTATCTCCACCTATTACACACAAAACTAGCTCAGATCCGAACAAGTCACAGGTTCAAATCTCCTCCACTGCTTTGCCTACCTCCACTGCACAATCCAAAGTGAAAATCACGTGAGCACAAGCTACAATTGCCTTGATATTTTCCCACACTATGCAATCCTCATTGGCATTACTCAATCCATGCATGTGCAAATCTCATGCACAACTGATAGTCACAACTCACCCTTTCACTTACCTCTAACACATGTCTTTGTTGAACTGTCCATGCACTGAGTTAATTGATGTATTCTTTAGTTTCTTTATGAGTTAATAATTATTGAATTAATGAACAATCAATTCACACAACTCATCACTAGTGTATTCTTTAGTTAGAGTAAATACAACTAGTTCAACTAAGTCAAACTGAACACAACTCCATCGACTCCACATCCAACTCCACAGAACTCACATGCATGAGTTCTAACTGAAGTCCTCCATGCAATAGCTCAACTAACACATAAGAAACCACGTGATTCCTTTTGTAAGCTGCATGTGCCACATCCGTAGCTCAAACTGAATTGCTCCAAGAGGATAAGATAATGTTTATAGTCCAAATATTACTAAGGGCTAATAATGTTTGACTGTTTCTATTTTTAGCCTGGCAGTCTAAAAATAGACTCTGATCACTCCGCTGTGAACCAAAAAAAGAAGTCCATCTATTTTTCCCAACATGACCAATCATCCATAAACAGCATCCTTCAACTCATAGACCATGATCCATATGTCTAAAAATAGACATAGTCTAAAAATAGACTTTGCGCCAAAAATAGCCTGCGGGCCCACTTAGTGAAGGCGACTCCTTTCCACTAAGCTCCATCATCTTGTTGCATTTTCAATATCATGTTTGTAGACTCAATAAGGCCATATATGGTTTGAAGAAAGCACCTAGGGCATGGTATGTAAGAATGGATGCATATCTCCTTAGAACTAGGTTTGTAAAGAGTTATGTTGATCCAAACTTATACATCAAGGTCGTGAATAATGAGCCCATCATTATTATACTATATGTGGATGATTTATTCATCACAGGTGTGGAGAAAAGAATTCTAGAATGCAAGAATAGGTTGGCATATGAATTTGAGATGAAGGATCTAGGACTGATGCACTACTACCTAGGTCTAGAAGTATGGTAGAAGCCTGGGGAGATATGGTTGAGTTAAGGAAAGTACATCATCAAGTTGTTGCAAAATTCAGGATGATGGATTCCAAGCCTATGATTACTCCTATGATCACCAATCTCAAGAAGTTGATGGGATTTAACTCAAGTCTCGTGGATCCTACCTCCTATCATTAGTTGGTGGGATCCATAATGTATCTGGTAAATACTAGGCCAGATATATGTTTTGTAGTAAACATTCTTAGTCAGTTTCAGTTGGAGCTTCGTCATGATCATTGGATAGCTGCTAAACACATATTGAGATATCTCTGTGGCACTATACATCACTTCCTAAAGTATGATAGTAAGGAATTCAAGCTAATTAGCTTCACAAATTCTGATTGGGGTGGCAATGAGACTGATGGAAGGAGAACTACCAGAGGATGTTTTAGTTTGGGAATTGCTATGATCTCATGGATGAGTAGAAATCAAGATCCCTTTTCTTTAAGTAGTGTTGAGGTGGAATACGTGGCTACATGTGAAGTAAGAAAGGAGACTGTTTGGTTAAGAGAGCTTATGACATATTTTTTCGAGAAGTCTCCGGTTCCTACTGTGATTAATTGTGACAATCAAAGTTGTATTAAAATGTCTGGAGATCCTATGTTTCATGCTAGAACAAAGGATATCAAAAATAAGTTCCACTTTATTAAGAACTTGGTGTAGGATGGCATCATGAAATTGGAGCATGTCTCGATAGATGAACAGGTAGCAAACATACCAACAAAGTCTCTTCCTAATAAAAAGTTTGAATATCTAAGAAACATGCTTGGTTTAGTAGATATTACTAATTTTATTGATGATAAGAGATTGGAAGATATTTTTTGAGGCTTTGCAAGTGAAGCATTGTCTGGGAGGACATTTGGTCAACACTTTGTCTTGATGTCTAGGTCCCAAAGTAAGGAGGGTGGCATTGATCGTAGAGCTCCGACCTAGATTCACACCTAGGTCCTTAGGTTGGTGGTTAGCAAGTAAGCTTGATGATACCTAGAGAGGATGAAAGCTTGAGTCGACCTTAGTCCCACTTGGATAGATTTTCTTGGTCAATAATCTAGTCCATGGCATTATGATGCCTAAAATGTTGAGAGACCAATGGATATATTTCCCTAGTCAGGAATCTTGTAACACCCTCCTCCAACATCTACCAAAGCAACCGAGAAGCTGGGGTAAATATGTAATGAGAGGTCATTATGATATGACGCAACCTCCTACGTCATGTTAAGGAAGATGAACCAACGAAACCACACCATACAAACATTCAACATTAGCTTCATGAACCTCAAGAAATAGTCCAACACTTTAGACAACTTTCCCTTGGGTTCCACTGAGCTTTTGGACAAATTAAGCCTCAAACTCTCTCATGTTATAAGCTTGAAAAAGTCCAGAAACCCAAAGTTTCTCTCACAGGTTTTCCTACTAGCGTCCTTGGGATTTGAGCCACTTTTTCAGGACCAAAGCCTAGTTCACTGCCCATAATTTCATGATACCTTCAAAACAATAAAATAACATGGAAATGACAGTACTAAAGAAAACACTTGTTTAATACCTTGACTGGACCTGAGCATAAGGGTCTCATAGTTATCTGAGATTTGCCATGAAGCATTGATGTCTCAACACATTAACTTCCATTCCATACATTAGACCATAGATACATTTTTCATTCATATACAAGTAGAAACATGATGAGAGCAATACATAGCTACTGCCATAAAATATATACAAAACCACATAATAGGGACAAAAATACCAATTAAATCATATCCATATAAACCTCATATAATCTAGTATAATGATCATAGAAATACAAGGATAAATAACCTCTTATTTATGATGCAAAATCTTACCTCGGATGGGACTTCCACATTCCACCTGATCGTAGAATGGCTGAGCCAAATCTCTCTTCAGCCACTCACCCCCATGCCATATTCCAAGCATAAATATGAGATCACATAGAACAAATCAATCAAAACTCATCCAAGGCTTCTAGATGCCATACACCTCAACCCATCAAACAATTATTCCACCTCATGGTCAAACATCACAAAACCGTCATCGAATTGGTCTCTACCCAAGCCTTGCAGGGATTTAGAACTTTTGTTCCAACCCGACTTCTAGGACTAGTAACTCAAGCCATGGTTGTTTTTGAGCTCCTGAGCGTTTGTCCAACCAAGGCTCTAGGACTAGTAACTCAACCCATAACTGCTGCAAGGCTTTAGAGTATTTTTCCAACCAAGGCTCCAGGACTAATAACTCAACCCACCAAGGGCTCGAGAACATTTGTCCAGCCAAAGCTTCCAGGACTAGTAACTCAACCCAAGTTGTTATAGGGCTTCCAGATCATTTTCCCAACCAATTCTAAGGGACTAGTAACTCAACCCAAGATGTTATAGGGATTCCAAAGCATTTTTTCAACCAATGCTTCCAGGAACTAATAACTCAACCCAAGCTAAGGAAATATGAGAACCAACCAAAACAAAACAAGGAAATAAACCCAAAATCTCCATGAATATCCAACAAATGGAAAGGCTAGGCAATCCACTATAAATCTAGGCAATCCTCCATGTCAATGACATATCAAAACCAATAATCCACATGCATATGTCATGCATGCCAAAACTAGTGAAGAAATCATACATGCAACTCGGTACCTACAAGCAAATCTGATGTAACTGCTGATCCTAATGCCCTCTTGCACTTTCTTGTTCTTCCTTTGCATTCTTGCTCCAAGAATCCAATTATACCACACCCTCCAAGAATGCTCCAAGGAAACTCTAAGTCTCCAAGAATATGAGAGAGAGAGAGAATAGAAGAGAGCTCCACCACAACCTTTCAAAAGCTTGAGCCAAGAGCTTCCACTGACTAAGAGCTTGCAAACTGATCCTCATAAGCCTTTTTATTAATAAGGCCTCTAATTCCTTCATTTTCCATGATTTTCCTTTAATTTCTTCCTCACATGCAACCTGTGACCTTTTACCTTCCTTTTCTCCTAATTTCATTTATTTTCATGACTAAATGTGACAAAATGCCTTTTGCCTTTATGTTGTAGTGGCTACAACCACCCTCCAAAATTTTGCCTTAGCTTCATTTTGGAGCCTACCTACCAACCATCCTTAGAAGCTTCTCTTTCTCTATCAAGTACATAGGATTCATTGGTTTTTTAGTGGCTTACCAGCCTATGCATGTTAGTTTGCCTCACTCCCTTCACAGGCTGCCATTACGGACTTAAGCTAGTTGTTGGCTAAGCAACTCCCTCAGAAAATTGTGCAATTATGGAGGGGAACCATCCTTCCCTCTAGAAATTGCTCAAATCTGCTTTGCTCAGGAATTGTGCAATGCAGCCAGACAGGCTTGCTTGAGAAAGCTACGCAATCTGACTAGAAATTGGGCCTCAACCCAAAAATTGTACAAATCTGTTGGTAGCCTACAGGGCTTTGAAATTACACAATGCATTCAGACAAGCTTCCTTGAGAAAATTGCACAATCTGGCCCAACACTGCAGCTCAGCCTAGAAATTTCACAATTCTAGGTAGCAGTGACCTTCTCCTCCCAGAAATTGTGCAATCCCTCTGGGACAACCAGCTCAATTCCTCTCAGAAATTGTGCAAATCCCTCTCTCAGTCAAGCAGGTTGTTGCATGTGCCTTCAAGTTGAGTGGTTCCCTCTGGGACTAACCAAACTTTATTTGCATGCATGGGCTTCTTTTCCCGAAATAGCAAAAGGCAGCATGCAAATGACATTCCCAGATTTATGGATCTATTTTTATCATCTGGAGGTTACATGCAAAGATCATTTTAGAAACCTATCGCCAAGTGCCACTTTTTCCTAGATTTGTGGCATGTGCATCATAACCTTGATCTTATCAAAACTTATGAACCAGACGTTGCAAATCTCATTCCTTACATCCACCATGCAGCTCTGACATCCCACATCGCATCCAGGAGTCTTTGACACTTTCAACTTAATTGTTTTAGGGTAAGTCTTCTTCTCATGTCTTGCGCTGTGTTTCTATCGCATTTTGTGTTTCACCTCATGTAAGTGTTGTCTTCTTGATTTCAATGAGTGCTTGCTGTTGTTTTTATGTATGTTAGCTTGTAGAAGAACTGTTTCAGTTTTTTATTACATCGCACTACTGTCGCATGCATGACATTATTTTTGCACCAACGGTTGTTGTTGCAGTGATCTTCTTCACACACATGCATGTTTTCCTGTTTTATGTTTCCTACACTTATTTTTTTCATGCATGATCATCCACTCTTGTTTACATTCAGTATCACCATGCATTTAGACTTCTCATGTTTTCAGTCGGCCATCGGCGGATCCAAGCTGCCTTAGCCCAGACCTTGCCTTGCCCGGCTAGCATTGCGCATTTTTGGAAGTGAAGACTCTACCTTCCCTCCAGAAATTGTGCAAGTATGGTCCAACACTGACCTCCAGGCTTGCATTGCGCAATTTTGGGAGGCACTACCTTGCTGGCCCCAAAAACTGTGTAATGCAGTTTGCTGGTTTGCATGTCACTACTGACTCAAATTACACATTGCATGGTTTTAGCCCTCAGTAGGCCAGTATGAACTATGCATTGTGTAGTTCCAACAGTCAGTCAACCTCCCGACAGCCTGGAATATGCCTTGCGCAGTTTTGGTAGTCAGTCTCCCAGCCTCTTGGTGAAAATTGCACAATCTTCATGGATAGTGACATAGGTATGCTGTAAGTCAGTCCTCAAGTTTTTTTGGTTTTCAACTGTCAGATTGATTTCCATGAGTGTTTCTATGTATCTAGGTATAACAGGTGTTCATCTACCTCTCAAAAACATAGGTATAATGCCTTCCAGGAGATCAGAATCAAAGACACTGTTGAAAGCACAACTGGGGATGCGACATCAAAATGAGTACCACCATCAGTAGCAGTATAAGGTAGCAAACCTATGTGTAACAAATGCAAGAGGAAGGTTTTCGACAGCGCAAAGATGGAGCAAAGTTGCAAGTTCAAGCAGATCCACTTGTGATGAAGTCAGCTTTGGAGATTGAGGCTATGAGGCACTGACACGACAAGAGGATTGCACAAAGGTAGAGAGAGAAATAGAGAAGGATTTTCATGTGTTGAAGCAGGAACTCAAGGAAGAACATGAGCTGCATAGATGGGAGAGGGAGTTGCAGCAGGAATAGGTGCAGTAAGAGGCGCAACATCCACAAAGTGATGAAACTTGCCCATATAGGTTATAGACCCAGCCCAGCAGCTAGCGCGGAGCAAACAGGGTGAGAAGTTCCACTGATCACATGAAAGGGTGTTCAGGAGAATGGATGTCATTATGCGAACGCATGCAATCCCACCCATTGGCACACTCACGGAGGTGAGGACAAGAAGCAAGTCCGACTAGAGATTAACATGTATTTCGACAAGTTTATGCGCATTGTCACTAGCAAACACTTGGAGATCAGCATAGGCACTATGAATTAGTATGTTGCTAGTCCAACTACAATCAAGACGATGATGTGCATGTTATCAAACGAGTTGGATAGAGGAGCCATATCAGTGTACTTGGATGCAATGGAGGCAAGAGTTCTCTTTCAATAAGATGTCACCATTGAGTGCACAAACACCATTACGAATGACCAGTTCTCCACCGTCGATCATCACAAGGATGTCGAAGAGTTTGTCTTATCACAACTTTCTGAGTGTTAATGATAGCTTGCATGGCTTTCTCAAACCTATTTTGTCTCACATGGGTACATGTGCAAATTTTATGTAACATCTTGTAAACTGAAAGTCCAAGTGTCAATAGTTGAATGTAACAGTCATGTAGTAGGTGAAGAGTCATGAGGGTAGGTGAAGAGCCACAAAGGTGAATGTCAAGGGTCACCCCACCCTTTTCTATTTATAGAACTTCATAACTCATTGTAGAGGCTTTTGGTCAGCAAAGCTTCCGATAGAGTATCTTAGAGAAAGCTTGGAGAGTATTGTAACGAGCCTTGTCTTCACCACAATGCAGAGCTAGTACATCTCTTTAGAGGAGCAGGCAACAGTGACTATAACATTCCACTACTGGGACTAGTGGTTGGTCATGGTTGTAATGTATGATTGGAACTTTCACTTTTAATATAATAGATCCAACACATTTCATGCATATGTTGTTATTGTATTTCAGTTATCTTGGTTACTCTAATGATATATGTATATGTTTACTTATGCATGCATGTATAGACTCTTTCCGTATAACTATGTATGAATCTTACTAAGATGTGTTGTTGGTTTAGCCATCACTTTGGCTTGTAGCTTACTTTCTTTCCAGTTTGTGATGCATATTTTCTCATTTTTTCCCTTCTTAGCTGCCTGTTTTCATAGGTTTCCAAGGGGCATACTCACCCCACTCTCCGTGTGTTGGAACCATTCATGCACCTTCCTTGGCTTTCTGCACATGTCACACCCTTGCTACCAACAAGGAGATATTACTTTCCTTTGGGCGCAACCGTGGTCAGGGCGATACCATACGACCCACTGCTGGGACTCCTACACTAAACAGTCTGAGCTCTAGTTAGGACTTCTTACCGGGGAGATCCCCTGACATGTTGGCTGGTCCAGAAACATCAAAATTTTTGGTGCTAGAAGGAGGGCTAGATGACAAGCTAAGACATTACATCTTTTTTTTAATCTTTTCACATCCATCATGGATACTGTCACACACATCCCTCCGCGAAGTTTTTCATATGTTGAACCTCTTGACATCACAAGGGAGTTTGCTGATCTCTTGCTCGAATTCACATATGATGGTGAAGGTGAAGTAACTTGGCCTGAGTACTTAGAATAAATATATGCATTCCATGCAGACGAGTTCTATGCAGAAGAGGCCAGCGTGCCTCTTGTATACACACTTTGTGAATCCCCACTATGGTGGTGATGGAGTCTGCCACCCGATAGCATGCACTCACTTTAGAAGTTCTATGATCTCATTGAATCTACTTTCCATCATTTTGATCCAGAAGATCTTGACAAAAAACTGTTACAACAATGGAAGACCCCGCAAGAATTGCCTATGGATTTTTGGGATCACTTCTGTGTATTGCAGTTTCAAGCTCTAAAAAGTCAGATGAAATTCTAGTATCTCATGGATAGATTTGAGTAATGTCTTACCAAATATGTTAATCCTAAGAAGAAGTTCAAGCCCAAGCCCCACTCAACATACTTCAGTGATGGATTTGTGCAATCACAGACGGACACGGTTGCTGTCACAAGTGACTGTCCATTGTCCCCTCATCAAACAACTCCACCACGGAAGAGTGATGTGGGAGCACATCTACACACATCCATTTAACTATCACATCCTGCCAACATCACTTATCACAATTATCGCACATATTTGGTTGCAAATCCCATGGGTTTTCACATGTATTTCATACCTCAACCTCCATCTTCGTATCCTGATGATCCTCCAGATTGCACTGTCTTTGTTCTTCTACTCCAGACTCTACACTTGTTGTGAAAAAGGATCAAGTTAGTGACAGAGTTGGTGTTGCACAACCAACCTGCACTGTCATTCATGTGTATCTCTATCTACAAATACACCCATAGTTGATCATTCACAGAACACACCAGATGTAATTCCATCATCAGACAATGGAGAGGACCAATCATTCATTGAAAATACACCTAATTTTTCATCTGGTTTTTATGGAAACACAGAGGGTGAACATTCTTGCTTCTCATCTACCCCTCTGTGTGATTCATCAAATCATGAGGATGCTGACAAAGATCCTGAATTTTCTGATCTCGGTTGTTGTGATCTCTTTGCTTCTTCATCCGATCATGGTATTGATTCAATCATTGTTAATTTTTCTAAGACACTGGTCTATGATGATCTATCTATCGAGGAAGTCAAAACCCCGCAGATTGTCAAGGCACTTTAGCCCGAGCTGATGGTTATGTCAGGCCCTCTTTGTCCTGAGGTTGGTTTCACTTCCGACCAGGAAATTGTTCAAACACCCGAGGCTCCTCATCACTCATCTATATGCATTGAAGATCAATCTAACACACATATCATGCCTCCTGCAGTCGAACTACACAATCCCATCTCTCATGCATTGGAGGAATCTTACACAGCAAGAACACTTGCACAACGTAAGTGGTATACCTTTCTCATGTTTGCTTGCATGTCACAGTGAAGAGAATGTGTATGTTTAAACTCTGCATGTAGTATAGCACAACAACATGGCAAGTCCACAGGGTGTATGTCATGTGGTTACACTCACTTCTTTTCTGTGGACACACTTAAATATGGAGTGTGTTTGTATTTATTGTTATATCTTTCATGTTTGTTTGTTCACACTGTTGTGCTATTCGCAAACCTTGCCTTCACCAACATGGGTCGACCAATGCACCGATGGCTGCATTGGAAGTATCACTTTACATAAGCAGACCCATGCACCATTAGCTTAGGAGTAGGAGTAGTGTCTTCTTTTGGTTTGTTTTCTTACATGCATATTTTCTTCTTACTTGGCATGTTTGTTTGTTTGCCTGCTTTTTTTCTGACTTGATTTTCTTACGCATTTACTTCTTCTTTTGCTTTGTTTTCTTATTTGCTTGCTTGTTTATGTTCGTAGGTTAGTTTCACATGAAATCGTGTGTGACTCTTCAAACAAGCTGGGTAAAGTACAAAAGGACTTGTGCAGTTATCAATACTTGGTTATTGGTTGTCATGCCTCTACGTGAATAACTTGTTGTCTTCACTCAATGATACATAAATGGAAAATACGTATTGTTTGAAGTGAAACTTGGTGAAAACATAACACCGTGCTAACTAGTGTCACCTAATCTAGTCAATTGCTTTTGGGTTAATCCTTGTCATCTCAGTTAAGTAGGGTAAGGTGAGGGGGAAAACCTCAACAAAAATGTCAAAGGTATATATATAAACTACTTCTCTCAAAGAACAACCTCTTCTGCTCTCAATAAGTCGAGATCCCTCTTCAGCCTCTGAAATGAATAAGTGTTATGCACAGTTATGAAATTTTGAAAAAATGAAAAAATGAATAAGGAAAAATAAGAGAAATGATTCTTGCACAGAGAGGTGCTACAAGTAACTCTGTCGGGGTAGACCAGGTTCACTGGTAGTGGAGCGATGCTTGTGTTCCTGCGTGACTTCGCTGGGGTACTTTCTAGGCTTGCTCGTAGTGGAGCAACACTAGAGAAGAAACTAAAACTCTGACGACCATACGGCTTGTGGACCAATATACCCCACATCCCCAATCAAAACAATTGTGTTGGCTTGGCTTGGAACGTGTGTTAACAAAAAAAGAGCTTGGTAGATGCTACATCTTACAATCAAGCAAGTGTGGAAACCAAGATGAACAAAGAACTAAACAATACTTCCAGAAGTGTTAGACTTGTTTTTCACGAACAAGGTCCATTTAGAGAGGTAGAGTTTTACTAGTGTGTCGCCAAGTGTTGTAGCAATTACAACCACCCTAAAAAATTTTGCCTTAGCTTCGTTTTGGAGCCTCCCTACCAACCATCCTTAGCATCTTGTATTGCTCTATTAGGTACATAGGCTTCATTGGTTTTTTAATGGCTTTCCAACCTGTGCATGTCAATTTGCTTCACTCCGTTCATAGGATGCCATTTCAGACTTAAGCTAGTTGCTGGCTAAGAAACTCCCACAAAAAATTATGCAATTTTGGAGGGGACCTGACCTTCCCTCTAGAAATTGCACAAATCTGTTGGGAAGCCTGTTGGGCTTAGGAATTGTGCAATGCATTCAGACATGCTTCCTTGAGAAAACTGTTCATTCTGACCCAACAGTGGGCCTCGGCCCAAAAATTGCATAAATCTTATGGGAAGCCTGCTAGTCTAAGAAATTGTGCAATGCCATCAAACAAGCTTCCTTGAGAAAATTGTGCAATTTGGCCCAGCACTGTGGCTCAACCCAGAAATTGCACAATTTTGGGGAGCAGCCACCTGCTCCTCCCAGAAATTGTGTAATCCCTCTGGGATAGCCAACTCAGTTCCTCTCAGAAATTGCACAAATCCCTCTCTTAGTCAAGCAGGTTGTTGCATGTGCCTTCAAGTTGACTGATTCCCTCTAAGACCGAGAAAAACTGATTTGCATCCATGGGTTTATTTTCCCAAACTAGAAAAAGGCATTACTAGATTTAGGCATCTATTTTTAGCAGCTGGAGGTTACATGCCACAAATCTAGGAAAAAGTGACACTTGGTGAGAGGTTTCCCACATCCCACATCGCATCCAGGAGTCTTCAACACTTTCAACTTAGTTTTTTTAGGGTAAGTATGCTTCTCATGTCTTGCAATGTGTTTCTATCACTTTTTGTGTTTCACCTCGTGTAAGTGTTGTCTGCTTGATTTCAGTGAGTGCTTGCTGTCGTTTTGATGTATGTTAGGTTGTAGAAGCACCGTTTTAGTTTTCATTTGCATTTCACTGTTGTCACATGTATGACACTGTTTTTGCAACAACGATTACCATTGTGGTGACCTACTTCACACACATGCATGTTTTCCCATTTTCTGAATCCTGCATTTGTTGTTTGCATGCATGATCATTCACTCTTTTTTACACTCAGTATCACCATGCATTCAGACTTCTCATGTTTTGAGTCGCCTGTCAGTGGGTCTGGGCTGCCTTAGCCCAGACCTTGCCTTACCTGGCTATCATTGCACACTTCTAGAAGTGAAGGCTCTACCTTCCATCCAGAAATTGTGCAAGTATGGCCCAACATTGATGTCTAGGCTTGCATTGTGCAATTTTGGGAGGGAGTGCCTTGCTGGCCCTAGAAACTACGAAATGCAATTTTCTAGTTTGCGTGTCATTGTTGACTGAAATTGTGCATTGCACAGTTTCAATCCTCAGTAGGCTAAGATGGACTGTGCATTGCATAGTTTGAGCAGTCAGTCAACCTCCTGACAACCCAGACTATGCTTTGCCCAGGTTTGGGAGTCAGTCTTGTAGCCTCCCGTTGAAAATTGCACAATCTTCATAAACAGTCACAGGTATGTTGCATGTCAATCCTCTTGTTTGTTTTGGTTTTCAACTAATAGATTTCTTGCCATGAGTGTTGCCATGTCTCTAGGTATCACATATGTTCGTCTTCCTCTCAACATCATAGGTATAATGGCTTGTAGGAGAGTAGAATCAAAGACACCATTGAAAACACAACTAGGGATGCAGCCAATCAACTGTCTATGAAGACATCAAGTTGTTCATAGAAAAGGATATCAAGATGAAATGGTAGCGGCATCACAGCAAGTAGCACCATCATCAGAAGGAGAAGGTAACACACCTTCATGCAACAAATGCAAGTGGAATTTTGTCGATAGCGCAAAGATGGAGCAAAGTTGTAAGTTCAGGCATATCCACTTGTGATGAAAGTAACTTTGGAGACTGAGGCTATGAGGGGATGACATGACAAGAGGATTGCGTGAAGGTAGAGAGAGAAACAGAGAAGGAGTTGTAGGTGGTGAAGTTGCAAATCAAGGAAGAATAGGATTTGCATAGACGAGAGACAGAGTTGCAATAGGAATAGGTACAACAGGAGGCGCAACATCCAGACACTGATGAAACTATGCCCATACAGGTTATAGACCTAGCCTAGCAGCGGGCACGGAGCAGACAAGGTGAGCAATACCATTGATCACATGCAAGGGTTTTTAGGAGCATGGAAGTCATTATGTGCATGCATGTGATCCCACCCATTGGCGCATTCACCGAGGCAAAGACAAGGAGCAAGTTCGACTGGAGCTGAACATGTATTTCGATAAGTTGATGCACACGGTCACAAACACACACTTGGAGATCAACACGGACACTATGCATTAGTATGTTGTTGGTCCAGCTGCACTCAAGACGATGATGCACATGTTATCAAACTAGTTGGACAAAGGAGCCATATTAGTGTACTCGGATGCAATGGAGGCAAGAGTTCGCTTTCAGCAAGATGTCACCATTGAGCACACGGAGACCATCATGGACGACCAAGCTTGGCATCAGTTTGTCATCATTGATCATTGCAAGGATGTCGAAGAGTTGGTCTTACCACAACTGTCCAAGTTAATGATAACTTGCATGGCTTGCCCAAGCCTATTTTGTCTCGCATGGCTACATGTGCAGATTCAATGTAACATCTTGCAAAGTGAAAGTCCAAGTGTTGATAGTTGAATGTAACAATCATGTAGTAGGTGAAGAGTCATGAGGGTAGGTGAAGAGTCACAAAGGGGGATGTCAGGGGTCACCCCACCCTTTGTTATTTACAGAACCTCATAACTCATTATAGAGTATTTTGGTCATCCAATCTTTTGATAGGAGTATCTTAGAGAAAGCTTGGAGAGTATTATAACGAGCCTTGGCTTCTCCTCAGTGCAGAGCTAGTACATAGGGGAGTAGCGGTAGTGACTGTAACCTTCTAGTACCGGGACTAGTGGTTGATCATGGTTGTACTATATGATTGGAACTTTCACTTTTAATATAACAAAGCCAACACGTTTCATGCATATGTTGTTATTGTTTTGGTTACTCTAATGATATATGTATATGTTTACTTATGCATGAATGTATGTACTCTTCCTGTATAAGTATGTATGAATCTTACTGAGATGTGTTGTTGGTTTAACCATCAATTTGGATTGTAGCTTACTTTATTTCTAGTTTGTGATGCATATTTTCTCGTGTGTTCCCTTCTTAGTCACTAGCTTTCACAGGTTTCTAGGGGGTGCACTCACCCCACTCTCCATGTGTTGGAACCATTCATGGACCTTCCTTGGCTTGCTACACATGTCACACCCTTGCTACCAACAAGGAAATCTTACTTGCCTCTGCGTGCAATTGCGGTCAAGGCGATACCATACGACCCACTTCTGTGATGCCTACACCAAATGTTCTGAGGTCTAGTTGGGACTTCTTAACAGGGAGATCCCCTAACATGTTCCAAAGCCTTAGCTATCTCCTTTTCCAATTTCCTTAGCCATAATGAATCGAGTCAACACCCATTAGGATGTTTTCCCCACTAATTAGCTTGGAATATGTGTCTCATCAATGTGGCCATATATATATATATATATATATATATATGAAAATTTCACTAGGGATATTACAGAACCCTCCCCCTTAGGGGAACACCATCCTTGGTGTTCAATGACACCTATAATGAATAAGACTGCTGAAAACAAAACATAATTCCCATGGAGGCTTATAACCTACTAAAACATGACAAGCATATTTTTTACTGGATCTTTATAACATAGATAATTATGGTATTTACAATAACCACATATACACATACACATTTTCTTCAACCAACAAATAACCATATTGTCTATGGATCTTTATAAATCTTGCTCGATACAATATTTACAATAATATACACATATGCACAATTTCCCAACCAAAAAATAAAAGGATACAATGCCTGCATCCACAACAAGTGAATCTAGAGGCCCACACCTCCACCCTCAAAGTAATAATAGGATTCACGTCCTTCCCAAGAAGTCTAGAATCCACTACAAAGTCAAATTTGCATCCAATGTATAGCACTACAATCCAGCGCCACTTGTCCTCTTAGTAAAAATTTACCAGCTCATTATTCCCTGGCGCACTCCCAATGTGCATCTGATTCGATCTGGCAATGCTAATGACCAAAACAAACATATCTGTGACCTTCCCTTCTCTTATATGCAGTCCCTTGGGAAATTCGGTCAACCCCTTCCTTGTAGTAACTCACCTTCTAGGTTTTGCTGGCACACCCATCTCAAGCATTCCATCCCTTGGAAAGGCTTCCTCGCATTGGAAGATACAAAGACCAAGTCATATCCTACCTCAAACCATCATACCGGTCATAGCATGCTCATGGAGATCAATGGACACTACTGGGTACCAGTGTCCCACAATGGCCTTGCTCCTGAAGTTCTTTACCAGCATACTGCTGCATTTTCCAATTCCTTTTGCTGACGCTACTAATTCTTGTAGTCGATTTCAACCACCCAACTGAACATGTTCATGCATTCCTGTAACAAGCACATAATTTCCATTAGATTCAAAATAAATTGAAATAACTTCAAATCATACCTCATTGGTAGCTCGTCAATAAGGTACACTTGCAATCCTATTTACTTCCTATCACAACAATTCAAACTAGAATCTTTGACCAAATCATCATGTATAAATATATGTCACATCAGGTTAACTCGAAATACCACCATCATAGATCAACATCATAAATCACATGTAACCATCATAAACCATAATCATAGATCACATGTAATCATCATAAACGAGAATCATAAATCACATGCATAATAAAACTGAAATAACATACTAATACTTATCCTTTAATAAATACTTAGCTTCTACCTTTGCCTTTATTTTGCATGCACTCCGGATTGGTTGCCACACCCCACAAACACCTAGTTCCTTCTCCTCAACCGTGTGCACACACATAGTGTACATCCTGTTAGTGTCAGTCTTGTTAGCCTGTCACTAGTGATCATATATGCTCTTACAAGGAGTTGTTATGGTGTCAAGTCAATTTTTTGTCATTTCAGTGAATCTTCAAATAAAAATTTGGTCATTGGTTGTTTTGTCTAGGTCACTGCTGCTCCCTTCACTTACTCATGGTCTTCATCACTCATCATGGTCATTGTCTTCTTCGAGGTATCATATATTCATTTAAGTGTCTTGGGTCATGAAATGGTTAAATTCCTCATTTTAGGTCATGGTGTAGATATTCACTCCATGTGTCATCATGATACCATATGTTGCCAAAAACATTTCCATCATGTGATTAAGTGGGTAAAGGGAGTTAGAATCTTAGGGAAAGCAAAATAAAGGTAAAGGTAATGTTTTATTTCAAATAAGACAATGTTGCAGTACACTACCTTGCCTCATCATTTCTCATAGGGACATGTTTGATTCAAAATATGTTTCTGATCCAATGGAGAAGAATTTTACAAAAGTGAAAGATTCTTTTGTCCATTATAGTCCAAGGAACAAAAAACTCCTTCATTTTATGCACAGGTGTTATGATTTGAAATAAATTCCCAAAATACACTTGTTACGGGAGAGTTGTTGCACTTCTAGACAGCTTGACTTCAAGACAATTTTTCAGGGGTTTGGAGCAGGTTTTGGTAGTTCTTAAGGACTCTATTGCGTATCAAAAATCCTAAGATTTCAAATGATACCTTCATATCATGATTTGGATTAGTGGAAGATATCCAAAAGTTCTTTGCAAGTTGGAGTTCCTATTTTGTCAGAGACACCTTGGGTTTTGGAGCGACCTTGGGAAAATCAATTTTTCTCCCTAATGTAGTGTCCAAATGGAATGCTTGAGGCATCTATATTATATAAAACTTCAAGGTATTTCCAACGAGCTATCAGGTTCATAATTTGGAGCAGTTTAAGGCCTTCAAAAGTTGATTGGAAGAGGGCGCTGCGCTCAGGAACACTAAGCTGCGCTTAGGCCAGAGTAGCTCAAATTTGCTCGAAACTCGCCCAAATTCAATTTTTAAGATTTATCACCTATTTTATTGAAATATTAAGCTGAGCGACAAGTAAGTACACCATCTTAATTACCTTTTTGTTTTGAAAAATGAATCCAATCTAAAGATTTCTTCAATTAGGGTTTCTAGTGAATTTCTCATGAAAAATTATAGGGTTGATGATGGTCATTTGGTTTTCTTGATTTTAAACATGTAAAATCCTATACTACACCACTACACATGTTTAATATGCTATATGAACCATTGAACCAACCTCAGAACATAAAATTATGTCACTAAAAGTGAAACCCTGGTTCATTCCTATGGGTTTTGGGCGTTTTCCCTAAAAACTCTGTTTTTCCCTTTCACAAGTACATTGTCCCTTCATTTCACTTCCTTTCATTTTCGTCAGTTGTTCATAGTCCATATCCACCTCTTTCTAATTCCCTTTGCCATTTTTTTCACTCCACCTACCCGTCATTTCATTTTTCACTCATCCCTCACAGTTTTTTCCCTTTCCTATCATCTAGGGTTTCAAAAAGGAAATCAGATTACTTCACCAAGCAATCACCAAGACACATCAGCACAGCCTATGGAAGTAGCTTTATATAGAAAATCAGTGGAGAAAACTCAAGTACCTAAGCCTGAGGTGAATAAAGTGTACAAGAGAGGACAAAGGCTTGTGTTTTCTTCTCATTGAGAGAAAGGGGTTAAGCCTTCTTCATCGACAAAGCAGGGACCGAAAACGAAAGATAAAGACACAGTTGAGAATGAGTTTGAGCTAGTTGATTCAGAGGCAAAGGATCAGAATTCAAGCATGCAACAGATAATCAGAGATAAATACTATCAAATCAAGGAGCTTGCAATCAATATGGAAAAGGCAAAATATGTCATTTCATTCCTTGAACAGGAGAATAGTAAACTCAAAGCAACGGAATTGATCATGGAAAAAGAAAAAGCCAAGTAATTACAGTAGGTTGGCAAGGGAAAAGAGATCGTAGAATCAAGTGAGCTTGAAGGATCAAAAGGGAAAGGAAAGAGGAAAAGGCCAAGAACAAGGGGCCTGAAGAAAGCTTTGAAAGAAGAGGAAAAACATATCCTATTGAATGAAGACATGGACCTAGAAGATAGAATTTCTCTTGAGGTCAGTCAAGACAAGGAGTATTGGCTCAACAGGGTGAATGAACACTTGGAGAAGCTCCTTGAGAAGGCCAACATATATAATCAGTTTCTCAGACATATGGCGCACGACTACCAGGCTCAAAACATGATCGCTAATGTCAAGGTAAAGCAGCTTGAAAACAAGCTCAAGGAAGCCAAAACAGATCAAAATGATGAGGGAAACTTGGAGATGCTTTCTGAAGCATCTATGAAGCTTTAAAAACATATTTTTACACCTTCCATCCAATTTTAAGCAAATTTTGAGCACTCTAAGGTTTTTGAGAATTTTTGGGCCAATTTCATAAAATCAGCTGCTCCAGAAGCACGCTGCGCTTTTTCCTTAGGCCTCGATTTGAGGAAATGTCTACATTTTGGGAATATCTTGCCATCCTCTAAAAATAAATTTGCTCAGATTTTGTAGAGGTGGCTTAGTTTTGGAGAAAAATGCAAAAAAGTGGCAAAAAACTGGCATTCTGGACCCTTTTTTGACAAGTGTTGTGCTCCTGGAGTGACGTTGGGAGAATGGATTGTTTAAGGCCTTCCCATGGTCCAAATGCAGAAATTAAAACTATTCTAGAAACTAGACTTGAAGGGATAGATGGTTGTTCTCTCTATTTTGCATTGTGACCCCTAGAAGGCACCTGAACATCATCTCAAATTCGGCGTTACGCTTCTGCACTTTTCTGTGTTTTAATTTGTAAATTTTACTATGTAAAATTTCTAGTTTCTAATTTGACTTGGTCAAAGTCAATCCTATTTATGTAATGGTACTATTTTCGAGGCTAGGTGATGTAGGCATGAATAAATGTACATCATAGGTTTTTTTTATGTTTATTAGGCCTCATAAAGGGAGCAAACGCCTAAACAAACTCCCCAAGAAGTGTTTGAGTTTCACCTTCTCACTCTCACATGTTGGTTGAGAGAATCTTGGAGTCAGTTCCTCCACCAAGGAATTATTGAAGGTGGGAAAGTGGTCTAGGAGACTCTATATGTATCATTTCTCTTGAGGAGAAGAGGGTTGAACTTTTTGTGAAGGAAGCTTGCATGTAATCATCTTTTCAGCTAATAGAAAGACAGGTTGCAGATATTTTCAAGGAACTCTAGCCCTGTGAGTTCATGGTGCTTGTAATTCATTCTATTTGTTTTCTAATGGTTTAAACATCTTTATCTACATGATATCTCTTCTTTCTATGGATGCCTTATAGTGAAATATATAGAATTCTTGTTTTTCAAGCTTTGTTATCTCGTTTTCATAGTTATGTTTATGTCTTCCTAAGCTAATGAAATCATGTTTACTTATGCTCATTAGTTTCTTCTACACTTTCTCCTCCATACTACACTGACAATATTCAAAATACACTATGGATTTTTGATATCTATCTCCTTCTCATATTTTCTTTTGCACTCCTACAGCCTAGACCTATTTGTGGCTCCAAACCCTAACTTGAGCAAACCCTAAAACTCAAATTTTCACAAACAAACAAACAAAGACACATATCTAGCCTAAACTTCATTTGCCTTAAAGTCATATCACTGATAAGAGACTTAGAGAGATCCCTCTCATGCTCAGTAGGGCTAGCTACTGAGCCAAAGTGGTTTGAGGTTACCCTTCTCGATTTCCTTTTCAGCCTAGGAAATTGTAAGGACTAACACATCCAACACATACAAGCACACACGTCATACCACACCATGCAATACATGACATACAACACATACACCTACACCCAGTGTACAACACAACACAATACATACACCTGTACCCAATGTACAACACAACACAACATGAATGTGTACATAATGTACATCAAAAGACTTGCATCTGCACATAACGTGCGACACCACAAATACATACGCATACACCTGATATACAATACAACTCATACATCTATACCCAATGTATAATTCCACATAATACATGTACCTACACCTGGCGTACAACACAACAAAATAAAAGTACTACACCGAATACAACACAATGAGTATGCATGTCACAATACACATACATACAACACATACACCTACACCTAGTGTACAACACAACAGAATACATATGCCTGTACCCAGTGTACAACAAAATGCAACATGTATATGCACACAATGTATATCACAAGACATGCATCTGCGCACAATGTGTGACACCACAAATGCATACACATACACCCGATATACAACACAACTCATACATCTATACTCGATGTACAATGCCACATAATACATGTACCTACACCTGGCATACAACACAACAAAATACATGTACTACACAAAGTACAACACAACGAGTATGCATGTCATGATACCACAGCTACACTATACATATACATAGTACCGCATGTACACAACACAACATGTATGACACACACACAATGCTACATGTACACTAGTACCACATGTACAACATGTACACAATACCAGTTGTACAAAGCACCACCTACACATGTGCTCAACATCACATGTACATGGCACCACCTGCACAATGTGTACACAATGCCACATGTACATCGTACCACCTGTACAATGTGTACACAATACCACATGTGAATAGTACCACATGCACAACATGTACATAACGCCACATGCATGACATGTACACAACGCCACATGCATGACATGTACACAACACTACCTGCACATAGCGCCACTTGTGCCACATATACACGGAACCACATGCTCACAACACCACTTGTATAATCGTGCACACAAAACCATATGTACATAGCACCATATGTACAACATGCCACAATGTCATATGTACATAGCACTGCATATACAAAATGTACATAGCACCATACACATCATTGCATATCCAACAGGTGAACAACACCATATGAACACAACACCACATATCCATCATGTACATACACTGTCTATACCCAACACTACATATGCAACATTCACATAACATTATATATACCACCATGTACATAAAATTGCATAAACAACAAGTACACACTATATATACACAACACCGCATGTTTACAATATCACAAATGAAACATGTACAACATATAAAACATATGAGCAACAATAGTACCACACATCCAAACCACATTGTCTCTACCATGTAACCTCACTTCTAGTGTCTCTCTGCCATCCATGCTTATCCTAGCATGCCACAAACCACACGACTTTCATTCTGTTGATGCATCCCCTGGTATAACCTGTCGATAACATAGACATAATACAATCACATAATATCAACTCATAACCACATCATACTGACCTCATAGATGTGTCAGGCTACCCTTCCCACTTGATTCCTCATGAACCAGGAACCTCTTCATGCCATTCACCTACGTAAGTAATCATTCCTCCACAAGGATGATTCTTGATGACCCTGTTAAATAGTGACATAGATACATGGATACATACATACATATACACAAATATTATCATAAAACAATCATGGTATTCTCAGACAATGATATACATACATACATACATACATGTATACATATAAACATCAACATAATCATGATCGCAATATCATTACTAGATATCATAAGGTCAAGGTTAAGAGAACTTACTTTATTCATGCAACACATTTGCAACATCGAGAAAAAAAGTTCCGAACATAGGGAAGGCATATGGTGCCTCAAATCCATTTACTTTACCTTTTTTGGTTACCTTTCTCATGATAGTCTTGTCATCGTCCATTTACCACAATGGAACCAACTAGTCCTGTCGGCTATCATAGTCTTACCTTCTGTTGTGCTTACTCATGCACCAAGCTTCATCTGAATCTTACATTACCTTTCGAGTACCACACAGCTCTCCCTGAGTTCCATGAACTTTCCTCTTTCTCAACCAATTCCCAAGACTCAAAACTTAAAATGCAAGCACAAGAAAGAAACAAGACTAAAACCATGAAAACCAATAACAACACGACTTTTCAAACAAAGTGGTATGGCCATACACTAGACGTAAACAAAGCCACTAATCAAGCACAATAAATCACGAAATACCAAAAGCAAAAGACTGATTAAAAAACACCATGACTCAATCCCCATGGTTCCTAGTCCTTCCAAGGAAAGCTCAACCTGAACCTTCTTCAAGATTTCATGGCAGTCTCTTTGCCATGCAATCTCCTGCATCATACTGCCATGAACACATAACTGTTAGTGCATAAATAAATATAACCATGCACCATATACCTTATCTTGTTCTGGCAAGCATGTTGCCTTATAGTTGAACACGTCCATGCCATCTCTCAAATGACTCCAATTCCCTTCACAAATCCACCTGTAACTAGAGACTATCTAATATACATGTCAAATACATGTCCATGAACATAGCACATATCCACATAATTTCAGACAAATTAAGGTTAAGAAGACTCCCTACATGAAAAGTACTCATTCGTTTGGAATTAGGGTTTCCAAACATAGCCAAAGGAATTCTTGCCCAATTCCTTTCCTTTACCTTTTTACTTTGTTGCAATTGAGGCTTACTGTGTACTATCACATCACCCAACTGTTAGTTATATAAACACATTAACTATTACCTTTTCATGCTAATACCAAGCACATTTCCTACAACTGCTCACACATGTCAACCACATGTTCCAAATATCAAGACAATCATATCTATCAATTTGAAATCAAATTTTACAAACAATCATGTCATAACCCATAGTCAACTCATAGTCATTAGACATAATGCTACAACTGTCAACTACATTAAATTACATATCATCTGTCTCAACACATATGTGTTAGTACAATCATCTTGAAACAATATCATTTGAACACATATCATTCTTGACTATCTGAGACATGTGCATATAACTACACTAATCAACAAACATCCATCATGAGTGTAACCATAATATCAAAATACATGTACATAAACCTAATGTATATAAACCTAATGCATATAACAATCCTTCACTTACATACCTGCATGCCAAACATACAGTACTTGTATGACAATCTTCTCTTACCACAAAGTTTAATGTTGCAACCTCATTACGATGATATGCATCTCCTGCTCTATCTCAGCCAACACATTAGCAGCATAACAACCAATAGCACCATGATTACCTAAATTGCATACCATGACCTCATAAGGCATGTTTGACCTACTATACATGCATAACTATAACCAATACCATACATGTGTAACGAATGCGTATAAACGTATAACATATGAGTACCAAACCATATACGCATCATTCTAGTTGGAGTCCAGTCATCAATGCATGACCATATCAACTACACAAACCATGACCTCATGCATGACAATAACAACCACATCACGTGCACTTGAGAATATGTGAACACTGACGTGTATAACAATTCATAATAAACCGAACACACATGAAGACATACTCCATGACAACGCCTTCAAGCTTCACATGGCAACATCACTACAACCATGATCAACACCATGCAAATTCAACATGCACATGGACTAGATGAATAAGGGACACATATGCAACTAACATGAAATCATGATCAACACACAACCCATCCAGTCCGAGGGGTGAACCATGCTCTGATACCACTCTATAACACCCTCCTCCAACATCTTCTTGAGCAACCGGCTAGTAGGGTGAAATATGCGACGAGAGGCCACTATGATATGATTTGACCTCGTAAGTCACGTTAAGAAATTGGAATCGATGGAAACACACCATACAAAAATTCAACATTAGCTTCATGACCCTGTTAGTGTCAGTCTTCTTAGCCTGTCACCTGGATCAAATATGCTTTTACAATGCTTGTCAGGACTATCAAAATCAAATTTTTATGTCACTAGGGTTACACAATAAAATTTGGTCACTGTTTGGTCAGTCCAGAAATGAGGTCAGCATTTTGAAAATTTACTCATGTAGGTCACCTATCACATTTTCTATGAAGGTTTCATAATAAAAACATGTCAGTCATCATCATCATTCCATTTAGTTTCAGTCGTTAGGGTTTCCAAGGTCCATCATTTTCATGAATAAATCCAACAGTGAAAAGACCATGACAAGCAGCTCTTTGGTATTGATTTGTGATTTATCACACATTCGTCATGTTTTCATGTTTGAAAAGTTCCAGAAGAAGGAGTTCCAATACTCAGGAAAGTGAAAAGACAGCTCAGGCTTCAACATTAAGTGTGACTTTGTTTTCAAAAGTGAGAAAATTAGTTTTCAAAAGTTTGTGGGTACCATTTCTTTTTAAAAAGAGAAATATTTTTTCCTATATAAACTCAAAAGCCCCCAAACATGGTTCATTTACCTCCTATTAACTCTTGAGTATCAAGATCTCCCACCCAAAAGAGATAAAAATTCGGTTTCTTAGAAAAAATTGGAAAAAACCTTGAGGTGTTGCGCATAGATACAAGGCGCTACGCACAGAGACAAGGCGTTGTGCATAGAGACACTGTGCTATGCACAACCTAATTGCGCTGCACACGGGGCAGAGTGTCCATAAAATGCCCAAATTTCTCCCAAATTTGATTTTTAAGCCTGCAAACTTGATTTCATTGTTTTCTAAGCCAAGCATCAAGTAAGTACACCATTATTCTTCATTCTTTGCTTTTCCAAATCATCTCATGCCAATGATTTTTCAAATTAGGGTTTGTAGTGAAATTTCTCATGGGGAATGATAGGTTGATGATGACCATTTTTATTTTTTTGTTCCTAAACATGTAAAATGTTTCCTTACACCTTTATACATGTTTAATAAACTATTTTAACCACTCAATCAACCTCAAGGAAGAATTTTACGTCTCCAAAAGAGAAACCCTAGTTCATTCCTAGGGATTTTTGGGCAATTTCACTACAAACTCTATTTTTCCTCCTCACAAGAAAATCACTCCTCCATTGCTTCTCCACTCATTTTCATCAGCTCTCCAAAGTTCATTTCCACCTCTTTCAAACCTCCTTTACCATTTTATCAAAATGCACCTTCACATCACTTCATTTTCCACTCATACCTCACAATTTTTCTCATTTTCCTGCTGCTAGGGTTTTTGTTACCATGGAGGTAGAATCTTCACCAGAGAGGAAGAGACATCACAAGGGAGGGAAAATCATCAGATATGAGCCATAAAATCGCATTGAAATCAACTCATATCCCTTTATCAAACAATGCTTTGAAGATGCACATTGCTTGGATTTCTGCAACAGGGTGAGTGAGGTGGGTTTTCATGATCAATTGAAAGATTGGGTGGCAACTCAGTTGAAGGGTGAAATTGTTGTTATTTATGGTGTTGAATTCATTTTTTCAGTGGCCTTCATTTCAATTTCTACAGGGCTAGCAAACAATGGTGAATATTGGTTCAAGGAAATGAACCTAGATCTTGAATATTATAAACCTTTCTTAAAAAAAACATACAGGGAAAAACATGATCACACTATGCCTTTCATATAATTATTGGAGAAATATTCCCCATTGATGAAGATTATCATGAATTTATTTACATGCGAAGGAAGATTCTCAGGGCTATATGCTTATAATTTTTGCCTCCTAATGCACTTCACCTCTCAGAAGCCACTCAACAAGTGTAACTACCTATTCAGGAGCATTTCCAAAATGTCATAGAAAATAAAAATGAAGAACAAGGAGCACTACCAAAGCCTGTTTCATCATAGTCTAATCAAGACTATAGTCCTTCACCAGCTGGCAGAGAAAGGTATGACTTGTGAAACCTTTTTGGAAACAACCCTGAAATGGCATGAAGCCAATGTAGCAGCTCAAACATCTAGCATACCAAAACAACAAATGGAAGTGGGGTGCTCTAGAAAATCAGTTGAGAAAACTCAAGCACCTAAGCCTGAGGTGACCAGGATGTACAAGAGAGGACAGAGGCTTGTGTTTTATTCTCATGGCGATAAAGGGACCAAGCCTTCTACATCAACAAAGCAGGGATCAACAGCACAGGATAAAGATAGTTGAACATGAGTTTGAGCTGGTTGATTTACAAGTAGAGGATTAAACTTCAAGCATGCAGCAGACAATCAAAGATAAAGAATATCAGATCAAGGAGCTTACAGTCAACATGGTTAGACCTAGATATATCATTTCATTCCTTGAATAGGAGAATAGTCATCTCAAAGCAAAGCAATTGATCATGGAAAAAGAGCAAACCAAGTTATTACAGCAGGTTTGCAAGGGAAAAGAAATCATAGAATCAAGTGATCCTGAAGGATCAAAAGGGAAAGGTAAGAGGAAAAGGCCAGGAACAAAGGGCCTGAAGAAGGCATTGGAAGAAGAGGAATAACACATCCTGTTGAATGAAGACATAGACCTAGAAGACAAAATTTCTCTTGAGATCAATCAAGACAAGGAGTATTGGCTCAACAGGGTGAATCAACACTTAGAGAAGCTCCTTGAGAAAGAAAATAGAGATAATTAGTTGCTTAGACATATGGTGCACCACTACCAAGCTCAAAACATGATCGTCAATGTCAAGGAAAAGCAGCTTGAAAACAAGCACAAAGAAGCCAAAAAGGACCAAAAGGATGAGGGAAACTTGGAGATGGTTGTTGAAGCAAATTATGAGCACTTTTAGTTTTTTGAGAATTTTGGAGCTAAATTCAGAAAATCAACAACTCCAGAAGCCCAGACATCTATTTCAGGAAAGGTCTACATTTTTGGAAATCTCTTGCCATTCTATAGAAGCCCATTTGCTCAAATTTTATAGAGGTGGCTCAATTTTGGAGAAAAGTGCAAAAAAGTGGGAAAAAAATAGCATTCTGGACCCTTTTTTGATAAGTGTTTTGCACTTGGAGTAACCTTGGGGGAATGGATCTTTGAAGGCCTTACAATGGTCAAATTCAAAAATTCAAACTATTCAGGAAACTAGACTTGAAGAGCTAGTTGACTGTTTTCTCAAATTGTCATTTTGACCTATGGAAGACACCTCAAAATCATCATAGTAGGTGTTGCGCTTTTGCACTTTTCTGTGTTTTAATTTGTAAATTTCATTGTGTAAAATCTCTAGTTTCCAGTTTGACTTAGTCAAAGTAAAACATCTTTATGTAATGGCACTAGTTTCGAGGCTAGGTGATGTAGGCATGAATAAATATACATCATAGGTTTTTTTCTTTTTATGTTTATTAGGCCTCATAAAAGAAGAAAACTCCTAAACAAACTCTCCAAGAAGTGTTTGAGTTTCACCTTCTCACTCTCACCTGTTGGTTGAGAGAATATTGGAGTCAATTCCTCCACCAAGGAATTCAACTCCTAAAGGTGGGAAAGTGGTATAGGAGATTCTATATGTATCATTTCTCTTTCAGAGAGAAGGGTTGAACTTTTTGTGGAGGAGGCTTGCATGTAATCATCTTTTCAGCTAATACAGAGACAGTTTACAACTATTTTCAAGGAAATCTAGCACAGTGAGTTCATGACATTTTTTCTTCATTCTATTTGTTTTCTAAAGGTTAAAACATATTTATCTACATGATATCTCTTCTTTATATGGATGCCTTACAATGAAATATACATAATTCTTGTTTCTCAAGCTCTGTTATCTGTTTTTCATAGTCATGTTTATGTCTTCCTAAGCTAATGAAATCATGTTTACTTATGCTCATTAGTTTCTTCTACATTTTCTCTTCTATAATAAACTGACAATATTCTAAATACACCATGGATTCTGATATCTATATCCTTCTCATATTTGCTCTTGAACTCCTACAACCTAGACCTATTTGTGGCTCCAAACCCTAAGTTCAGCAAACCCCAAAACCAAAATTTTCACAAACAAACAAACAAATATATATTTCTAGCCTAAAACTCATTTTCTTTAAAGTCATATCATTGATAAGAGACCTAGAGAGATCCCTCTCATGCTCAGTAGGGCTAGCTACTGAGCTAAAGTGGTTTGAGGTTACCCTTCTCGATTTCCTTTTCAGCCTAAGAAATTTTAAGTACTAACATTTTTGGCATCGTTGCTGAGGAATGACTGTTAAATCATTCTTTGGAAATATCTGTTATACAACAAAATACCTTCTCATCAACTCAGAGGTGGAAGACATGATGACTAAAGCAAAGACCACAATTGCAAGCCTTAATTCCACACTAATGTTGGTTTCACACTGAAAACCTGCTTTATAAAGCTTGTTACCAAGCCTAAGGGTACGTTAGTGACCCTACTAACTCAAGTTGTTAGACCAGGGGAAATGTTAGTGAAACTAATGGAAGTTCCAAGGGTCAAACCAACAAATTGACTCACAAATATCTAGATATTTGTCCCTAAATTTACTCAAGAAAAGCAAGGAAACATCCAAAAATAACCTATTTTAGAAATTCTAATCTGAGAAAAGGAGGCACATGGGAAAGAGCTGAAAAGTAGGGCAAGTTCATTGCTTTTGCCCTAGTGAACTCTATGAGGAACTTGGAAACCCTAACTTGATTGCTATATAAGCAATGAGAGGGTCATTGTGAAAGGGGTCAGATAATTTGAAAGGATAGCCTACTAAGTTGTTGTGAACTATCACATACTTGAAGAAGTGAGCTAGAAGAGAGAGAGAGAGAGAGAGAGAGAGAGAGAGAGAGAAGAGAGAGAGAGAGAGAGAGAGAGAGAACTGGAAGGGGCAAAAGAAGACTGATACAACATATGGTTGTAATCACTCTTCCGTTATTAATACAGAACTGCAGTTGTGTTCCCTACTCCATGGTGTCGGTAACATTGTTCATTAAGTTGTTCATTCAATACTTGTTTAGATGAGTAGTTTAGTTGTATGTAAATATATGTTCATTGTGGATTCATATATTGGTTTTCAAGGTTGTATGTGGTGATTGTGTTTTCCTTTCCTTTGTGCAGGAATTGATTTGGAGCTGTCTTTGAGGGAGTTCCTCTTGGCTGCATTGCGATCTCCAAACAGATCTAGAAGGAGACTTGAGATAATCCTCTTTTCATACTTCGTTAACTAATATTTGTAGATGAACGTGTGTAACTTGGTAGCATCTGCAGATAATCTTACAGTTTGTTGAAGGTCTGGGGAAGGCCTTTGAGGGTAGTTTTCATTCTCCATACACCGTGCATTTTACCCCATAGCAGAATTGGCGACTCTGTTGGGGACTATACATCTAGTTCCCGATTTACCCAGACGCTTCTTGGTTCTCTCTTCCTTCTAAGAGCTCCCTATTCTTCAGCAATCCTTTTCTCATCCACCAAATATCTTGTTGCATCTTACTTGTGTACATTCATCTCAGAAACTGATCTTGGAAACCCTCTTTTTGGTAGATTTCCCACACTAACGCAGGTTAGCAGGCTACACAGAGATTTATAAAGCATTGTGCCTGTTCACAGGGAGCGTTAGTGGGCCTACTAACTCTCTATAGCCACTGTTACAGAGTGTTAGTCTCCCATTACCTTGATTTTCAGCAATGTCTATGGACCAAAAGGGATAGGAAAACTTCTCATGGGCTAAAATAAGATCTGTAACTGTATTATGTCAGCAAAATTGGTGTCCTAGAAATTTATTCATAGGAAAAAAGTGTTGGTTTTTCTCTCTTAAAAACATTTTTTTCTGAAAGAAAGACTGACAATTTGTATTCATCCTTCTGTTTAAATAGTTATAAGTTGCTTCATTTTGGTTACAAGTAGTTGCTACCAAACATTGGAAAAGAATCTTTTGGTTATGCATGTGTTGAAAGACTATAGATGCATGGAAGAAACTATGAATATGTGAAAAATATGAATATGTAGAATACACCTTGTTTGCATTAAATTGAAAAAAAAAATCAGAGAATTGTTTTTTCATGATTTATTGAGTCAAGAGTCTCACCATATTTCATACGTCAACTCCCCTACCGAAGACAATAATCAAGTACACATAAAATTTACATAAAAAATAAATCAGTAACTCTTTTGAGCAAACCAACATTAGCTAGGCTAGGATCTTGGGATAAGCATGTGAGTGAACTGCCCAAGGTCGAAAACCAAAACTAGTGTCGCTAACAAGCGAAAAATTCCTTCTACACTCATACTACCGCGACCACTCCAGTAAAAGCAGAGTGAAATTATACAAGACAACATCGGACTATAATTGAAGGTAGCTCGCCTTCTCTTACAAATCCTTTGGGCATTCTGTGTATTGGGGGTCCCTTCAGGGATTTTGGAACTAAGTCAGGGACTCAAGTATCCTGCCCACACAGCGTGCTATCTACGACTATGTCCACCCCAGTGGTGTCTATGATCTGAGGTATCTCTAGTGTCCAAACTTATAGGGACTTACACAAGGTGACTCGGACGGGCCATCCTGGTACCTAACATGGACGGATCTACTCTATCTTTAGTTTTTGGGAGGGTGCTCATCTTCACGAGAGTACTTGGCCCCTCAATCGGAGGTTCGAGCGAAGCTCTAGAGTAACCATAACCGTACATCTACCCATCCTTCTCTGTTATTCATTGAGATACTAAGTTTCATCTTCGGTGATTGGTGCTTATCAGATGAGGTAATTTCCCTCTATTTGCTGATTGATCCATTTAGTGTATTTTTTATATTTTTTTAGGTATCTAAGTGCTATCATTTGAGACTTTAAAGAATATCATGATAAAATTTATTAATAAAAATTAACGGTCACCATGGCTACATCCGGCCCTCGTCGTCACTCCAAACGATTGTTAGACTTCCTCCACTCATTGTGGAAGATCCGGTGAGTTCCACTGAACTGAATTCCCCATCCTAGGGGGATCAGTCTCCTAGATCTCACACAGGATCTATTTGGACAACCGACAATTCAAGTTTTCCAGAGGATTTCTTTACTGAAGGATTTCTTCCTCCCTTTAACCCTCCACTCACGAATCCGTTGGAACCTGTCTTGGCTCCCGTGGTACCTGTACTTCATTCTTCAGTAGTTGGAACATTTCCATATATCTAGTCGACAACTCACGGGTTGTGGAACTTTAGGGACACTTTTGGTCCTACACCACTCCCCCAGTCGACAGTCATCAAAACACTGATAATGGCGAAACCTGCCATCTCGTTTGTCCCAGGTACAACCACTCACATCGTTACACAAAATATTGTCACCATGAATTTTTGCAGTCAATGTGAGTCTATCACCACTCATATTGTCCTCCTTTGCAAGTCTTAAACCTCAGCTCTTCATGTCAAGCCTTAAAAATGAGAGAAAGTCCTTGAAAATCTCTAAAACTCTGGTTCCACACTTTCTCTTAGCATTACCTGCGGTCCCGCACCCCTTGGTCATGTTACCTGCAGACCTGCCTGCTATGTCTCTAAAGGAATGGGTGCGGACCCCTATAAAAGTCAAAAAGGCATAAGTTTATTATTAAAAACTCACTTTGGATTAATTTTGGACACTTCTAGAAGGAATCTTGAGGTGGAAAGTTCAGTCCTAGGTGGTTCATGCATCCCATAACTAAAGGAGCTAACCCCTTGATGACAGGATCTTATCCCTTTGAAGGAGGACTCTATCCCTTTGAAGGTGGACCTGGTAAATTCCTTCCTCTGCACTATAAAATGAGGCATTGGGCTGGTTGCTAGGGAGGTTGAAAGCTGAATATTTTTGAGGGTAAATGTTGTTGGAATTTAGACTTCATAATTGAGCTTGAGAGGAGAGATTACATACCTTTTGATCTCTTTGGGAAGAGAGTGAAACTTGTCAAAGTAGAGGAGATTCTTGCTGGACCCTAGGAGGAGCTTGTACAGCATCAAGGCACCAAGGTTGTAAAGTTCTTCTTTGTTTAAAGTTAATACAATCAGATTCATTTTTCTCAATAAATTGTCTTCTATGGTTTATTTCATGAATTCCTTGATCATCATGATAAATATGGTTTATTATATTGGCTATGCAGGTGTTATTTGATGTGTGCCTGTTTGTGTTTGCAGGTTCTTTAAAAGGGAGCTCATTTGGACAAATGGAGCGTGGCTTCCACAAACTGGCATTGGACTTGAGGTAGGGTCTAAAACATCTATTGGCTTTTATTTATAAATCGCAATATTTAGAGAAAGATAGAATTTGTTTGGTTTGCTTGTCGCTAGATATCCATATATACTAGGGAGATCGGTCTTGTCCGCAAGAACGATTTATCCGCCCGACAAAATGGTGACTCCATTGGGGACTTGAATTTTTGGTTTTTTCCTTTGATTTTACTTTGACTTGAGAAACTTTTTCTCTGTTTCTGGTTTTGGCTTGATGTGTGTGGGATTGGGTAATTTCTTTAGATTTTGAATTGTCTATGTTTTTCATGCTTTTGAGAGAGGACCGCACGTTCTGGTTGTAACACAGTGTGGACATCCCCGCACTGTTGCTTTACTACACAGAGCGGTATCGCACCTGGTTATACTGGGAGCCTGCGGACCCTGTCAAAATTTTGAAAAACTTAAAATCTTTTCATTCAGTTAAGCTTAGGATTTGTTTATGTGTTTTAGCCTCTGCCCAGATCTACACGTGTCTTTTCAGAAATTTTTTGTAGGTAAATTCCATTGGCATTTAGGTTTTAGGTGAATTTCTAGAAGTTTTGTGTGCCTGGCTTTATTTTCGTTTGGTCTTTATAGTGACTCAGAGCTTAGAAGCCTTAGAAACCTCATATCACCCTGGTTTTTGTTGGTCTTCTTTATGAGTCTGACCGATTTGTAAAATCTGCCTTTGGTGAGGAATACATCTCGTTTTTCTCTTTGCGAAGCTTCGAAAGAACTTGTTTTGAAAGTTTTGGATTTCATTTTTAAAAAGAAAACAAAAGCTGGTTGTTTTTTGATTAATTTGTTATTCTGAACAAGTTAGTCCTTAGTTTGCTGATAACTAAGTAAAACATCCTTGAAAAGAAATTTTGTAAGCTTTTACTTCAATTATATTTTTAGAATTTATAGATCTCAAGATTAGATTTTTAATAGTTTTGAGTGTTTTCTAGAAATTAAAAAGAAAAATCTCTTTTGAAAAGTTTGTTTTTGTAGTATTTGAGTGTTGAAAAGGAAGGGATATTTTTCATGAGCATAATTAGTAGTCTTGTTTTTGAGTTTATTGAAAAAGACAAAAAAGTTTTTCTTTTCATTTGTTTGTTAAGAAAAGATTTGTTTTTCAAGCATTTGCACTCTCAACTCTTTCTTTAGCTAGAAATTTATTGAAGCAAAAGGATTGTTTATCATCTTAGGTGAATTTTTAGTATTTTGGAGTCGAGTCTTCACACCATAAAGTTTCATCTCCACACCTTTTGACTTAAGAAACAACCATAAAAATAACGCTTAAAGTAAAATCTATCTAGCAATCTTTTTATTTCTAGGGCTCTTTATCACCAACATAGCTTAGGCTAGTATCTTGGAGTAGGGAGTAATTAACTCTCCAAGATCGTAAAACAAACAAGTAGCTATATCTTGCGGTAGGAGAAATTCCAATTGTTACATCTATGCTCTGGGAAGCTACTCTTAAAGGAGTCAAGCACGAGGTCATATCCGAACCAGTGGGGTAATCAATCCTTCCTCATTGGGAATGATAGTAGATATACACGTATTAAAAATGGTAAACCTTGGATTAACCATTGTCGAGAATACTAGGGTCACTTGTTGGTAAACCTTGGATTATGTCAAGGAGCCTTCAAGGGGATTGAGCTTTGCTACTCCGCCCTTGTGTGTGTATCAGATCACAGACTGTTCCCCCAGGTATATTTGTTTCCGTCGGTAACCATAGTGACCATAATCTATAGGATTCTTTCCTACGGTGACGGTGGAGGGAATATCCCACTGTACCTGGAGCAGACGTCGACTAGACTCACATGGACTCTCTAGGGGGTTCTCTTCACTTGAGACGGTTTAGTGGAGAAACTTGTGCGAGTCTGTTTCATTAAGCATGTTGTTGGGGTAACTGTTCCAACTGCCATTTCTGTATTGAATTCTGCAACGTTGGATTTCATCACCAACTGGTGTTTTCGGTACGGAAAGTTACTGTTTGTGTGTGGTTTGAACTCCTAGATTCTTTAGGCGTGTGCTTCAAATTTTTTGGTTCTTTAGAGACTTTAGGTGGCTTTCATTGAGATTTTTCTTTGTTTGCGTGTGAAGTAATTAAAATATTTAATCGTGGCTGAATTATCGAGGCAGTCCCGTAGACTTTGGGGCCAACCTCCTGAGTTTTCACCAAGCCAGCTTGAAGGGCTACGAGCTCATGTAACTCCTAGTGACAGTAGAGTTGGGCCACCAGAAGAAGGAGAATCTTCTTTATTTGTGCATCCTGATTATCAAGTTCAAGCACCAGAGTATATTATTGAACCTATTTCATTTTCCGAAGTTACTGGTAGTTTTTCTTCTACTAGTGAGTTAGCCGAGGAACCTGAAATTTCTGAACCTGAAACTGAACCTGCTGCTACTCCATCATCAGGATTTGCTTCTCCAACTTCCAGTGGTCCTGGTTCACCTAGGGTAGGAAGAGTCATTACCCAAAATCTTCCTTCTGGACTTATTGCTATTGAAGAAATTGTTACTCCGAAAGAAGGTATATATATCCCTGAAAATCAACCAACTATAGAACTTAGAGAGCGTGAATCGATCTTTTATAGTCCACCTAGGAGGGACGCTTGGTATCTTTCATTGGCTAATTTTTTGGAAAATCCGGGACTAATTTTTTCACCACCTCACATTCCTTTTCATCCAACACCTAGAGGTTATTATCCTCCTTTGAATATGTCGAGACAGTCATCCATGTTTTCTCAATCTCTAGAAACATTTTTATATGGCGGTACTTCTGTTCCCTCTGGGTATCAATCACTTACTGGTACATTTTCGGGAGCATCTCCTTAACCTGTTGAACAAGGATTATTAACTGGTAATAACGGAACTAAGCCATTGAGTGTAGAAGATATTCTTATGATGTCAGGTACCATTCCAAATCCGCAACCTCAAGGTAGTCAGTTACCGCCTGGGGGGCAGCCTCAAGGTCCTCAATTATCGCTTGGGGGCAACCTCAAGGTACCCAGTTACCGCTTGGGGGGCAACCTTAAGGACAGTACATACCTTCAGGACAATACATTCCTCAGGGTCAACCCCAGACTCAGTACGTACCTCAAGGTCAACCCCAGTATCAATATGTACCTCAAGGTCAACCCTAGTTTCAGTACATGCCTCAAGGTTATCAACCTCAAGGTCAGTACCCAACCCAAGGTTTCCAACCACCTTCAGGTCAATCATTTGTCCAAGGAGCTGGAAATGTACCTTTGAATTATCAATCCCTACCCTCAACCTGGTTATCGTCTTCAATATGTTCAACCTTCTATGGGTCCATACCCCGGAATGAACGTAGTGTGGGATCCATCTCAATCTCAACAGATCTTGCAACCGAATGTGCAGTTGTCATCTCAATCTGGACAACCCTTGGTTTTTGGTTCAACCCAGCAACCTGTCCAGCCTACTATTCAAACTTCTGCACCTGGTGTTGTTTCTCAGTCTGGGCCTAGTTTGCCTCGAACTCTGCCTTAAACGAATACTGCAACTGCTGCAACATCTATTCAATCTACCCCACCTACTTCTGGAGTATCGGTAGCTCCAGTTTCTACTGTTCCTGCATCAACTCCTCAAGCATCTTTACCTCAGTTTGGACCTACAATTCAAACTTCAGTTCAAATGCCTGTAGGACAACCTGGTCCAAGTACGATTGTCACAAGTCAACCTTAATTTACTTATCAACCGTACCAGGGACAATACCAATTCGGTCCTGCTGTGCAGAACCCAGTCTATCAGTATCAACCGTACCCTGGATATACTTATCAGCAACCTCAACAACCCCAGTACGGTCCGATTAATCCTGGTTTTCCAAGAGGATATAATATCCCAAATGCAATTCCAATTCCTAGTTATCCTGGATATCCTCCTCCTGGGGCTAGTCTTATGACCCAGGGTTTTCGAGACCCTAATCATCAGTTACCGTTCATTACAACTATGGACTTGCCTAATTTGTCGTACCTTACGAACGATCCAATTAATTATCTTCCGTTTTGGCCGCCAATGCCGAAAAAGTTGCCCAGTGATATCCCAAAGTTTGAAGGTAAATCAGGAGAGGATCTGTCAAACCATGTGATGACTTATCACCTCTGGCGTGCATCTAACTCCATTTTAGATGATTCAATTCGTTTACATCTTTTTCAACGCAGTCTAATTGGTCTTGCGGCCAAGTGATACATTTAGTTACCGCGAGCCACTTTTTATAACTTTAGTCAGCTAGCCACTTTGTTCGTAACTCATTTTCAGTTGCCTATCAGATATGACAATGGCACAGAATTATTAACTTCATTAAAATAGTCAACGTCCACTTATATTTCAGATCACATTCATGAATGGAGACGTCGACAACATTTAGTGAAAGTTTTTATTTCAGATCAGATCTTAGTAGAATGGTTTGTTAAATCATTATTACCTAAAATCACTGAGGATGTAGCTAAGGCAGGAGTTGTTATTGAAGAGCAAGTAATTGCTTAAGCTCAGTACCTTGACCTCGTTTATACGCAGTCGGGTACTTTACATGAGAAAATCCCCGACCTTCCTAAACAAAATCAAATAACTACAGCTCCTTCAGGGTCTCATGCCACTGACGGTATGATTGTTTCAGTTAATACCAAAAGTAAGAAGAAATCTTCCAAGAATTCTTCTCCTATTATAACTTTACCAGATTCCTCAACAGGAGACTCTTCCACTGAAATTTCTACCAATATTCATGTCGTAGATTCATCTACGGCCAAATCAAAATCCGGTGGTAAGAAGAAGGGGAAGAAGAAAAATAAATCAGATGAAAATTCGAAAGAGAAACCAGATAAAACGGAATCTACTGATGAGAAACGTAAACCTCATTATCCTTGTATCATTTGTGACGAAGAGCATTTTACAAGAGACTGCCCTCATTGCACTGAGATTGCGAAAATCGTTAAAGGTTCTCAAACGCCTGCTGTCTTGAAGGATCCTTTTCCTAGTCAAGACAGTAAGATGATAGGTTCTTCATCAAATGCCTCAGAAGAACCCATAATGATGATGTCCCATGTTAGGATTGCGACACGATCGCAAGATTATGGAAGTAAAAGTCCTGTTGGTGGTAAGGAAGCAGAATCTTCTAATTCGAACCCATCAGCTTCAACTCTTGGTTCTGATCCGCTACAGATCGAGAAACCTAACCCAGATTTAGTAATAAAACCACCCGCCAAGGGTATACTTCGAAAGTCAGCTTTCAATCCACATGCGAGAGCTGCTCAGAACTATAACATTGTTGAAGATTTAGTTATTTCACCTTCAGCAATGTCGGCTTTGGAGGTGCTGCAATCATGTCCAGCACAACGTAAATTGCTATTGTCGGCTATAGGAGCTATTGATATTCAGGACTCAAACCTTATAATCTTCGATTTATAAAATAGTACACCTCGCTTACCTCATCAAATGGTTTTCCAGATTCCAGTGTTAGCCAAAAACAGACCTTGCTATAGGACTATGATTGATGAGGGAGCTTCAATGTGTATTATGTCAATCCAGTGTTGCAGATCGCTTGGTTCTCCTACACTCAATCAATCCCCGATGATTCTAAAGGCTTTTGATGGCCGTGGGTTCCATCCTTTTGGCATTCTACAAGATTTACATATAGGGGTTGAAGGCAAAACTGTTAATCTAGATGTGGAGGTGGTTGATGCCCCTCTAGATTACAACCTTCTCTTGGGTCGTAGTTGGTCTTACGCTATGGCTGCTATTGTTTCATCAGTCTTTCAGCTTATAAAGTTTCCTCATAATGGAAAGATCATAACTATAGACCAGCTAACTTACTTTTCATCTGACCCAGCCTCTTTTGAAAGTATCCAGCATGTCGGCAAAGCAACTATCCCTTATAAGGATGTTGGAGTAGGATTAGTTAAAGATTCTGGTTTACTAGGAACTTTTTCCTTTCCTCCTTCTAACGTATCCCCTTCTACTACAACCATTCATATGATTTCATCAGACACCATTGCTTATGATGATCCTTGGATCGTACCTTCCGAATCTGAGATGGATTCATTTGGTGATGCTATGCCTTTGAGTCCTTATGAAATTGCGTATCAGGCCGTACAATCATTTTCTGAACCTCATTCAACCGAAATTGAATTAATGAATGTGGTCCATGAAGAATCACTTTCAACATCAAACTCAGATTCAACAACATTTTCTGAACTTGTTCACACTGGCGAGTAGATTCGTGAAATTTTGTCTGTTGATGATTTACCATGGGAATATCTTCATCATAGATCTTCATTCTTACCTGAGATTGATCATTTTGAAAATGATTTTTCATCTATTTTTACGACTGATTATGTCAAGGAACCAAAGAATCCATGGCAAAACCCTGATTCTGAGTTAAATTTGGGCAATATTTCTCGAACAGTTCCTATTGACATTTCAGTTAAACCTGGAATTGTTGAAAACATTCATATAGGTGCCTCATGTACGGAAGATGAACTTCAGACTTATAAGGCCCTATTTCAAGAATTCTGAGACATGTTTGCCTGGTCATATGAAGAAATGCTAGGAATTGATCCAGCAATTGTTGTTCATGAAATCAAAACTTACCCAAATGCTAAACTCGTCTGGCAACGTTTGCGTCAGATCCACCTGCGAAAAGCTACTGCTATTAAAGAAGAAGTTGAAAAATTAATTAAAGCAGGTTTCATTTATCCAATTCCCTTAATGGATTGGGTATCGAATATTGTTCATGTTAACAAAAAGCAAGGAACAATAAGAATATGTATCGATTATAGGGATATTAATCGAGCCTGTCCAAAAGACAATTATCCAACTCCCTATATCGATCAAATCATTGATGATTGTGCCGACAGTGAAATATTCTCCTTTATGGATGGTTTTTCTGGTTACAATCAAATCAACATTCTACCTATTGATCAACCAAAAACGGCTTTCATTTGTCCATGGGGAACGTTTTCTTATTGCAAATTACCTTTTGGGCTTAAGAATGTCGGTGCAACTTTTCAAAGAGCCATGTCTTACGCGTTTCATGACATCAAGCACATTGTTCAACCTTATCTCGATGATTTACCTGCTCATTCATTACGTGGAGCCCATCATCTCATTCATTTACGAGCAATCTTTATGAGGTGTAGGCATTATTGAATTAGGTTGAATCCACACAAATGTGTTTTCTGTATAGAAACAGGTCGTTTACTGGGATTTCTTGTTTCGAAAGCCGGCATTCGTGTTGATCCCTTGAAGGTTGAAGCTATTGTCAAATTGCCTCCTCCTTCGACTCTTCGCCAACTCTAAAGTTTGCAAGGGAAAGCAAACTTTTTACGTCGATTCATTCCTAACTACGCTGAGATAACAAAGGGTTTTACCAGGTTGTTGAAATAGAATACTCCATTCTTTTGGGATGAGATAGCTGAAAAATCTTTTGATGCACTAAAACATGCATTGACCCATGCACCGTTATTTCATCCTCCCAACTACAACCAAGACTACTTCTTATATCTCGCCACCTCTCATTCCACCATTGGGATGGTATTACTTCAAGAAGATGAATTCGGTAGTGAACATGTGATTTATTACCTTAGTCGAACTTTGAATCCAACTGAGCTAAAATATTCACATGTGGAGAAATTGGCCTTGGCAGCTGTTCAAGTTGTCCAACGATTTCATCATTACATTTTACTACGCAAAACTACTGTAATTTCCAACTATAACCCTATGATATATATGTTGAAAACACAATTGCTAGGGGTCAAGTATTCCAAATGGATTGTAATCCTGCAGGAATTTGACTTGGAGTTTGAAAAATCTAAGTCAAAGAAATCTTTAGTTTTTGTGGAGTTGATGTGTGACTTCCCGTGTGCTGATACTGAACTGTGGCAGAGGAGCCCATTGCGGATGAATCCTTGTTTCTTATCAGCATTCTTGATCCATGGTATGGAGATATCATATTTTATCTCCAAACCCAATCCTTTCGGCCTGAAATTTCAAGATCTCAGCGTCAGAAAATACGATTCCAATCCCAACAATACAAAATTATTGGAGATACACTTTATCGTCGTGGGGCGGACTTTGTTTTCCGACATTGTTTAACTCATGGGGAAGTTGAAAGGGTTCTAAATGACTGTCACTCTAGAGCGTGTGGCGATCATATGTCTGGGTTTGCCAAAGCCCAAAAGATATTGCATGCTGGCTATTTCTGGCCGTCTTTGTTTAAAGATTGTATTGACGCGGTCCAAAAATGCTACAACTGCCAAATTTTTTATCGAAAGATGCGCACTCCACCTGCTCCTCTCCACCCTATAATTGCCTTCGGTCCTTTTGCGAAATGGGGTATCGATTTTATTACATGTAACCCTCACTCGGCTGGGGGGCATGCGTATATAATCCTTGCGGTAGATTATTTTACCAAATGGGCCGAGGCAATGCCTACATTTTCGCAGACGACAAAACTGCTGCAATTTTTGTTTTCAATCATATAATTACTAGACTCGGTGTTCCACAAGCGATTATCACTGATCATGGGCGTCATTTTTGAAACATTATGATGACTGAACTAACAGATCAACTTGGCCTGCGTCACGATAGTTCTACTCCATATTACCCACAGGCTAATGGTCTGGTTGAAGCCATCAACAAAGTTCTAGTCATTATGATCCGACGAATCATTGGGATTCATAGGTCGAATTGGCATAACATGTTATTTTCAGCACTTTGGGCGTATCGAACCTCAGTAAAAACATCAACTGGTTTCACTCCTTTCCAACTAGTTTATGGTTTGGAAGCTGTGTTACCCATTGAATGCGAAATCCCGTCATTGCAAATGGCCATAGAATTACTTCCAGCCACTTCCAAAGAGGAGAAACGTTTGTTTTACTTGGCTCAGCTAGATGAGAATCGACGTGATGCTGCACTAGCAATCGAAACTCATGCCAAACGTATTAAATCTCAGTACGATCGAAATGTTACACCTCGTAATTTTTCAAAAGGAGACCTATTCTTACGATACAATCAAGCAAATGATAAGTTAAGCGCTGGAAAATTCGTACCCATGTGGCATGGTCCTTATGTTGTTAAGTGAAAGCTGGCAAAAGGGGCCTATGAATTGGTAGACTTTGACGATGTCTCTTTAGGTAAGCCCAGAAATGGTCTCTATCTGAAGAGATATTATGCTTAAACATAGGTGTGGAGATTTTACTTAGATTAGTTTTCTTTCTATCTGGTGTGTTTTAGATTAGAAAAGTGTTCTTAGTTTAGAGAGTGTTTTCTGGTCATTATTCCTGCTTATCTTGATTTTACTCTTGATATTGCAGATGTCGACGTCTCTTCAAACATACATTGGTTTCACTGATGGTGCTTGTCGTAATACACGGAACATTTCTTCGGCAGCTTGGGTTATCTATTCACCCTCCGATGAGTTGGTATCTATGCATGGGGTAAGCCTCGGTCAAACAACGAACAACATTGCAGAGTATAGTGCAGTGATTGAGTTATTATTTGAATCTATCTCATTTGGGATTCGGAGTTTGATTGTGAGGTTAGATTCTGAACTCGTTGTATTGCAGCTTAATAGAGTTTATGCCATTAGAAATCCAGCGTTATTAAGATTATTTTTAAGAGTTCGTCTCTTGGAACATGAATTTTATTATATTAAATATCATCATATTCCAAGATATTTAAATACATTAGCAGATGCAATTGCTTCTCGAATGTTAAATAGACATTTGCAATAATCAAACAGTAAATTTAAGAACATTCCATAATATGTTTTACAAGATAGCAAGTAATAGTGATATAGCATAGCATAGAAGTGTGTAAAATATACATCGTCTTCAATCATAGGTTGAAAACCACCTTATGATCGGCAAAAATGATAGTACAAAAAGCAAAAAAGTCATATGAGTCTACAAAAGGCGATCATCCTATCACTGGTGATGATCACGATAAGAAACCACTATACGGGCCACCCTATAAAGGAACCTCCTGAAAGGTCCTGGGACCCCAATCACATAGCACTGTAGCCTAAGAGGAATGTCATCTATGCTAGTCTCTGGAATGTCTACTGCCAAACACTCTAGATGGTTTTCCAATTCGGCCTGGGTCTCTGTAGATTCGTCCCGTGGGGCTGGTGCTGCTACAGCTGGCTATTTCCTCTCATAGGGCCGGAGAGTGGCTGGTCATCGTGGACCTACATCTGCATTTGAAACTTTTTACTATTAGTTTTGAGGCGATTTAGAAACAAAGAAAAAAAGAAATTAGAAAATGTTGAAAATTATTTTACCTGAGTCATCCCATTGCTCTCCTGGTGAAAGAGCCATGTCTTTGGGTCACCACGATAATCCATCCTAGCATAAGGAAAATACTCAATCGAAAAAACTTGGTTCTCCAACCAATGAAAATACTCAGGAGGAAATCGAACAACCTCTTAACCCTCCTCAGGATGACGGGCCATAACTGCAACCCAATGCATCAGCTTGGGCTCTCGGGGAAGTCCAACTTCAACGGAAAGATGCTGTGGGACCAACATTGAGACCCTCTCTAGACCAAAGTTCACAACTAAGAAACCATATCCAAAGTTTTTTAGTTGTCCGTTCTTTGCTCTAGTTAGTTGGCCTTTTACATTAGCCAACACAACTTCGCACCAGTTGAAGACGGTGCCTTGAAAATAGTCTACTACCATCCGCATTTGGGATCGATGGCCATATGCAGTGTTGTGCTTCCACAGAGTCTGGTGACAGTAAATGCAATCACTTTGATTTCAGGACGGGATATGGTTTTGATATCAATCCCTTTGTCCTTGGTTTGGTCGTTACAAAACTCTAGCCAGAGGCTATCGACAGACTGGCCACCTAGCCTAGTCCCGAATAGAGTCAATTGTTCACCTCTCTTGGGCAAACCAGTCAAAAAGTAAATGTCCTCTAGCTCCATTTCGAGCTGGTGGCCACCAATAATGAAACACTGGTCCTGTATATTCCACCTATCCACCAGCCACTGCAGAAAGTCTACTTGTGCCCTCATGCCAGGTATGGCCCAGAATTTAAATACCCCGCATGCCTTCAATGCATCTATCAAAGGTTGATGATTAATTGTGGCGAGGTCCACATCTTCATGCTCCCATTCCCGCCAGCTAAGCATGGTGTATACCCTACATTGAAAGAAAAGGCGGATTAGAACATTTTAAATCGAAGTTTTTGGGCGAAATTGAAGAATTTGGAATTATAAAACCTATGTCGCGGGGACCGCACTCTCTAGTTAGAGACAGTGTGTAGGTCCGCACTCTGCTCGAACAGCAGGTGTGAGCCCTTGGCTTTTTCCTTTGTAGGAAAAGTCGGGGTCCACAATTTTTGCATGCTATGCCTACGAACCCCCGCGAGTGTACTTTTAAACAAAATTCTTCCTAAAAATCAAAATAAAAATCTACAAACAAAATTCAAACGGTTGAAATGCAAGAGTAAAGTGATGTGGATTACCTGAAGGTGACAATGTTCGATTCCAATGGACAGATTTTCCGCAATCTTCACGAGAAGTTTCTTACCCAAAAGCTCTCTTTCTCACTTTGAAGTCAAACGGTAAAAATGAATTTACAAAAGCCCTTTTTATAAGTTTTTTCGAATAAATGAATTTTTAATTTGTTTATTTTTCACTTTAAAGAGATAACTTTTGAAGAATTTTTATTTATTTTAAATAGGTATGAGTAATGTTTGAGTTTTTGTGCAGGATATCAGATTTTTCAGGAAAAATTGATCATTTTCAACAAAAACATTAGAGTCATCTTAAGCTCTTTTCTGACTCCTAAAATATGAACAGATTGCCAAGTTTTTATTTTTAAGCTTGTTAAAACAGAATTAAAAGGACGGTCCACTTATAGCTCTTTTCTGACCGTATAAACATGAAAAGATTGCCGGATTTTTGTCGTTTCAAATTAGATATTGGTTTTAAAATGATGTGTCGTTGATCGCTTTTTTACTTTTTCAGATCAGAGACACTAATTATGAAAAGTACTCCTTGATCATAATGTGAAAGCGGTTCTCTCAAGTATTATTTTATACTTTTTCGGGCTTGGGAGACACAAATTTACAAAAAAGGACAACCATGGAGTTTTCTTAAGTTTTTCTTCTGACTCCCTAAAATTGAAAAACACCGAGTTTCTCCTATACTGGACTCGTTAAAATTTAACAGTAAAGGACCTGTTCAATTACAAAAAGGAACGGACCACTCCTTCTTAGGGTTCAAATTTAAACTAAGTTGGACTCATCCGAAGAATGATCTTATAATCAAGCAAATGTTATCCTCCTCAAGCTTGTCAAAAATAAAGAGGTACTTGCCAGAAATGGTGGGGGAAAAGAGAGAAAAATGAACCTATTTTTCATACTTTGTGTCTCAGAAAAACATTTAACCACTCTTGAAAACGACACTTTTTGTTCACCTGGGTTGGGAAATCCTTTGCCTAACAGTTAATCAAACTATATTGAAAGTCTTCAGCTGGTTTCTGGGTATTTTTGGGTCAATTGTCACCAAACCATCTGCAGTGTTGTTATGTGTTCAAAAGGTCAGTGCAAATAAACCATTCATCTGCAAAATATCTGTCATCCATCTTGACCATCCCTGAGTCAGTCCTTGCAACATATTTCTTCAAACTTGATCTATGATTTTGTGTTGTGGGATTGCCTATGACAGATCACTTTCTATCGACTTTAGCTCATTATCTAGAAAGATGATCTAGAAATCGTCAGTACCTTGGGATCTGCATGCCTCAATGGCATTTTTCTTACCTTCGACGATAGGTTGCATCATTGACCTTCGATCAAAGGATTCTGTGACATGTTCGACATCAACACATCTATTCACATTTCATGGATTGTACTGAGTACTTTGAGAGCCATTGACATTACTGGTGGTTTCTCTCACACTTGTTAACAGTTTACATCATTGAATGGTAATCAAGTGGTTTCTACCATGTTCGACTTTGACACATTCATTCACATGGATAGAATCGTACTATTTCGGGAAGTAGAAATCAATATCCTAGATCTAGTTTCCACCATCCAGGCTGCGAGGAATTTTGTATTCATTATACAGTGGACTATTCATAAACAGATGGCTGCGCCCATACTATGTCTACATGTGTCTATGTGGTGTATTGCAAGATCATTCTTATATCAGAGCAGTTTAGTTAGTTTTCTAGTCAGTTTTGATCTAAGTATGCGAATGCCTACCTCAGCGATGATATGATCTCATATATATATTTTGTATTGAATGTTTTTACAGGTTCCAACCAGGCTCTCCACAAGATGATCCTTGAAATGCTAAAGTACTTCACTCTTCTTAGATGACAAATACTATCTTTTGCAGACTTCGCACTTTAGGGGGCAATCCGTTACACAAAATATTGTCACCATGACTTTTCGCAGTCAGTGTGAGTCTATCACCACTCATACTATCCTCCTTTGAAAGTCTTAAACCTCAAATCTTCATGTCAAGCCTTAAAATTGAGAGAGAGTGCTTGAAAATCTCTAAAACTCTGGTTCTGCACTTTCTCTTAGCATTACCTACGGTCCCACACCCCTTGGTCATGTTACCTGTGGACCTGCCTGCTCTGTCTCTAAAGGAATGGGTGTGGACCCTTGTAAAAGTAAAAAAGGCGCAAGTTTATTATTAAAAACTCACTTTGGATTAATTCTGGACGCTTCTAGAAGGAACCTTGAGGTGGCAAGTTCGCTCCTAGGTGGTTCATGCATCCCATAACTAAAGGAGCTAACCCCTTGATGAGAGGAGCTTATCCCTTTGAAGGTGGACCTGGTAACTTCCTTCCTTTGCACTATAAAATGAGGCATTGGGCTGGTTGCTAGGGAGGTTGAAAGCTGAATATTTTTTAGGGTAAATGCTGTTGGAATTTAAACTTCCTAATTGATCTTGAGAGGAGATATTACATACCTTTTGATCTCTTTAGGAAGAGAGTGAAACTTGTCAAAGTAGAGGAGATTCTTGCTAGACCATGGGAGGAGCTTGTATAGCATCAAGGCACCAAGGTTGTAAAGTTCTTCTTTTTTTTAAGTTAATACAATCAGATTCATTTTTCTCAATAAATTGTCTTCTATGGTTTATTTCATGAATTCCTTGATCATCATGATAAATATGGTTTATTATATTGGCTATGCAGGTGTTATTTGATGTGTGCCTATTTGTGTTTGCAAGTTCTTTAAAAAGGAGCTCATTTGGACAAATTGAGCGTGGCTTCCACAAAATGGCATTGGACTTGAGGTAGGGTCTAAAACATCTATTGGATTTTATTTATAAATCGCAATATTTAAAGAAATAAAGAATTTGTTTGGTTTGCTTGTCGCTAGATATCCATAGATACTAGGGAGATCGGTCCTGTCCGCAAGAATGATTTATCCGCCCGACACACATGACACCCTCTATGAGTGGAACCCAGCAAATTCCAGATTCCACTCCTGTGGTGCCAAATTGCATACCTTCAACAAGTACCACATACAGTGCTCCCTATAACACTCAATGCGGCACTATGGGTGCGGTTCCCATTTACCAACAATAAGGTCGGTCGCTAATGTACATTTCAAACCCCCAGATTCATATACTTGGGGAGTTCCCAGTATGCACATGGTAGTAGAGAACGTAACATTTCCCCCCCATTCTCAGGCATGCATGGTCAGTTGCTAATTGACATGATCATTCCCTCTGTTAATTAAGGACAAATGGTTAGTTCTGTGTCGGGCAAGAATCCTCAAGGGGTTCCCAACAAGTCTATGGGGGCACCCTACTCACATCATCACATGATTCAAGGGGGCACCGCTTATACTAGGGGCAATTTCATACCCTAGTATCAAAATCCTCATGGAAATCCACTTTACAACACCATACCTCAAAGCAATTTCTACACCACGAAACCCATGTATAATATGGGGAACCAAACGATGGGAGGAGCACAAATCTCCTCAAGTCATCCGTCATCAACATGGTCCAAGTCAGGGGCACCTAACTCTCTACCTTTCTTGGCAACATTGGATATACCCGACTTATACAAGTTGACAAACGACCCCATCTATCACAACTTACAATGGTCGCCGATCCTGCATAAAATACCAACAGACATCCCAAAGTTCGATGGAAAACAAGGGGAGGATTCAGGCGACCATATCACCACCTACCATCTCTGGTGTGTTTCAAACTCTATGGTGGATGATAGTGTCTGTTACATCTTTTTCCTCGTACCCTCACTGGCAACGCAACAAAATGGTATATTGAGTTACCACGCACGTCAGTAAACACCTTTGACACTTTAGCGATGGAATTCCTAAAGCACTTCCAGCTACCCATCCACTATGAGACTAGGACAGAGCTCCTCACTTCATTTCGTTAGGATACCGCCACCCACATCTCCGATCATATTCATGAATGGAGACGTAGGTAGAGGTTATTTAAATCTCCCATCCCAAGATTTTTCTTAACGGACTGGTTTTGCAAGTCCTTACTCCCCCAAATCGCTAGAGATGTCACTCTAGGTGGTGTGGTCATATAAGACCAATCCATAAGTCATGCCCATCACTTGGATCTGATATATTCACAGTCTAGCACTCTTTACGACATAATCCCAAATGCTCCTGGTAACCCCAATGCTTTCACCACTCAGAACCCCGGAGTGCACGCCGATGGGATTGTCGGCGCAACCTCTGAGGCTGCTATAAAACAACTTAGTGGTCACATTTCCAAGCTGGCAGTGGACCCCTCTACCAATATGACTGCTCTTCCTGCCACTGCGATAAAATCTATGCAGTCTACACAAAAATCCAGTGGTAAGAACAAGAAGAATAATAAAAATATCTCTCCTTCTGAAGAACAGTCACCAAAGCAGCAAAACCTCAAACAAAAGGCCGTTGCGCCTACTGACAAGGAAAACGATAAACCCACCAGATATCCATGCAAACTCTATGCCAAAGACCACATGACTTGGCATTGTCCACGGCTTTAGGAATGCACATAATACCTTGCCAAAAGGGATTCTGGTAAGGCCCCCGCTATCCTTAGAAATCCTTTTCCCACTCAACAGTAGCAAAATCTTATTGCAAACCAACTGTAATGGTTCGCAACATCCTTTGGCTGGTGAAGGATCTTCTACCATTTACACATTTGAAACGATATAACTTGCCACAAGATCAAAATATTATGGAGCTCCTGTCGCTCCTGCAGCAGAACCATCCTCAAGTCAAAACCCACCACCGCCCAACGATTTGCATATTGAACGGCCAATTGAGGACTTTGTAATTCAACCCCAAAAAGGGGAACTTCGAGATACAATGCACAATACATCTTCACGTGCCACCCAACACTACAACATTGTAGAGGATTTGGCGCAAGCTCTGTTGGCTATGTCAGTGCTCGAAGTATTACAAACATGCCCAATGCAACAGAAACCTTTGCTTTCGGCTATTAGAGGTATTGACCCAACGAATTCCATTCCTTTTATTTTTGACATGGACAAGTGTAAACCTCCCCTTTCTCACCAGCTTGCATTCCAAGCGCATAAAACTTAGAAAGGTAAAGGTATACACAAAAATGTCATCGACGAAGGTGCTTCGACCTCCGTCATGTCAGCTTCATGTTAGCTTGCCCTGGGTTCCCCAACCCTAGCCCCACCATTGAACTCCCTTAAATCTTTTGATGGCCATATATTTATCCAAAAAGGATACCTAGCCAGTTTCCCCATCACTTTGTATGGGAAAACCGTAACGGTGGACATAGAAGTCGTAGATAAGAAACTCGACTATAATCTCTTGCTGGGTCGCAGTTGGACATATCCCATGATGGCCTTCGTATCTAATGTCTTTCACATCATCATATTTCCATTGGATTTAAAGGTTATTACAATAGATCAATTGTCTTTTTGCACCCATGGTTATTCACCATTACGAAGTGGCTCCATACCCCTAGTAGGAGGTGGAATTGACTGTTATGTCAGTCTAGGTACCGGTCTACTGAAGGCTTCTTCCCTCATGGGATATTTTCCTCTTCAGTCGCCCAAGGTTTCATAGACAGTCAACATGATTTCATCTATTACTCATGAACTGGCCAATCCATGGATCCTGCCGGCTCCTTCCCACCTTGACACATTCAGAGACCAGATGTTGCTGTCACCAGTTGAATTGGCCTACCAAGCCATTCAATCCGCATCCGCATCTCCAATCATGTTAGTCACTACCGAAAGTACCACCACACTTCCCATAATTACTCCTCCTTTAGATCCATTCAATTAACTCCTTCCTACGGACAAAGCTGTTCAGGAAATCATGAGTTTTGGAGAGGAACATTGGGAGGAATGGCACCATCATGTTCAGATATATGATTCAGACATGATAGCTCTCCAAATCCAATCCCCTGACATACTGGACATCATTTCCTCTCCATATATGATGTGGAAGGAAACATGGGTGACACTTCCAGATCATTACCCATCAATATTTCTGTCAAGGCAGGCATCGTGGAAAACATCCAAATGAGAGCGGATTGCAATCCTAAGGAAATTGCAAGCTCCACCTTCCTATTTAAGGAATCCAACGATGTATTCAGTGGGTGTCATGAGGAAATGCCTGACATTAATCCGTCTACTATCGTGCATGAGATCCAGTTTTATAACGAAGAAAAGCCCATTAAGTGTCAGATCCCTTCCCTGGAAATAGTCGTTGAACCCATGCCTAACACTAATTCCAAAGAAGAACGCTTACTATACCTTAAACAGCTAGATAAAACCCGTCAAGATGCCGACTTGGCACTCAAAGCTCACAAGCATCGGGTAAAATCACAATACGACAAAAAGGTTAAGATTCGTTCTTACTAGGAGGACGACCTTGTTCTGCTCTATGATCAAAAACACGATCTCTTGGGGCAGGCACGCTCCAACTATTATGGCTAGGTCCCTATATCATCAAGAAAGTCCTCTCAAAAGGGGCATATGAACTGTAGGACTGGGAAGGAGTCCCGCTCAAGGAGCCCAGAAATGGGCTCTACCTAAAGAAGTATTATGCCTAGTATTGCACTAGGCATGTGCTGTGTAATTTTATGCAATTCTCAATAGAGCAATTTTTGTGATATTTTATTGCTCTTTAAAAAATAAGAAACATCACCGAGTTTTCATCGTTGCGCTCATTAAATCTATATGATGATGCTCTAAGCAACTGTTTTTTGATCTTTTTCCAGCTCATTAAACTGAAAAAGACCAAGGGAGCATTCTTTTTAGGTGCTTTTTTCTCTCTCTTTAAACTTAAAAAATCTCGAGTTTTGGCTTTAGGCTCGTTAAACTTTATAAAGATAACCCGAGCATTCTTTTAGGTGCTTTTCTCACTCGTTAAACTGAAAAATCACGAGTTTTTGTTATTGATCTCGTTAAAAATATATGGCAGCAGCAAGAGCACTTTCTTTTTTGGGACCATTTCTTGCTCTTAAGTTGTAAAATACCCGAGTTTTTCCCCTCCTTCGAGCTCATTAAAACTATGAAGAAGGGATGAGCCATTCTTTTCCATCTTTTTCTCACTCACTAAATTGAAAAAGATACCCTGAGTTTTCTTCATTTGAACCATTAAAAGTTTTGATGAAGGTATTGAGTTTGTCACTGCGTGACTCATTAAAAATTCACGACGAAAAACAAGTTTAGTCCATCGCCTCGTACTCGTAACAAAATGAGGTCAACATCTATTGAAAATAGGTGTCTCTTTATCCGGGTTCAATAGATTAACTAACAGAAAAGTAACTAATCCAGGTATACTATTAACCTTTTGTCGCACCTAGTTAACAACTATGACAAAGGGACCACCATGGAGTCTCTCTTTACGATATTTTCAAACTCTCTAAATATGAAAATACCACTGAGTTGTCTAGTCTAGACTCTTTAAATTACACAGATAAGACATAGAGTCGTTCTTTTTACGATACTTTTCAAACTCTTAAAACATGAAAAAATCGACGAGTTTGCCTGTGTGGACCCATTAAACTAATCAGATAGGGAAAAGAGTCACTCTTTTTGCAGTCCTTTTCAAACTCTTTAAATATGAAAAGGTCGATGATTTTACCCATCTGGACTCATAAAAATAATCATATGGGGAAAGTGGACAATACAACTATATTCTGTATTAGAAAGAAAGGTTTGGTAGCAGTCGTTCCCTTGAACATGACACTCCCTCAGATAAACCTTCCTTTTGACGGCCTCTCAATATGAACCCTACCATCCTATGAGTTTTAGCCTATATACCCTGATGTAATTGCATCTCTGTATCCTAACACTCTATAGTGTTCATGAGTCTAGTGCTGTCTGGTTAAAACCATTTTCGTGCCTTCTATTGTTCAAGGGTTACCCATTTGTTTCCTCCATCAACTGATCAAACATATCCTTCATCATGCCCTCCTTTGTTTAGACCCAATGCTCAAAAGATTCCTCAAAAAACAAAATCATTCTTGTCCCATTTCGTGTCGATAGATGTAGGACACATCATTGCCTACCTTTCGACAGGTTTCTTCCTATCGACTTCAACACTCTATCTAGGAAGATAAACTGAAACACATTCAGTGCCTTGGTACTTGCAGACATTAGCGGTAGGTTGCCTTGTGCTTGGTCAGGGGTTCTCATTATTGGCTCCTGATTAAGTGATTGTACGGGTGTTCGACAATAAAGACATCTTTGACACTCGCTAGTTTGTACTGTGCATCTTGGAGACCATCACCATTACTAGTGGCCTTCCTCGCATCTGTTAACGGTCTCCATTATTGATTGGTAATCAGATGAGTTCGTGCATGTTTGACGTCAATGCATATATTCACATGTATCAATCTATGCTGTTCGGTGAAGTGAAAATCAAGACCTTGGGTAGAGGCTTGCATCATTAAGCCTTGTTTCCTCTCCCAAGCTGTGGATATTGTTTTTTGGAGACAGCTATTTCAGAATGATTCTATTATGACACTAGATTTGCATTGTGCTTATGGGCGGCTAGTATCATCATATCTCTTTTGAGAAAATTACTTTGACATAGCTACTGAGCATGGGAATGCCCGACTCAGGAAATAATTTTAGCAGTTTTATATATATATGTGTTGTGTCAAGTTTCCCTTGCCACCCAAAGCTTCTCTCTCTACATTTTGACAGGAAAAATTACAGTTTCAGTAAAGTATTTCGGCCATCGTCTCTGCCTCTAATCTCATACTTTAGGGGGCATCTGTTATACAACAAAATGACCTCCTCATCAACTCAGAGGTGAAAGACATGATGACTAAAGCAAAGACCACAATTGCAAGCCTTGATTCCACACTAACGCTAGTTGCACACTGAAAACCTGCTTTATAAAGCTTGTTACCAAGCCTAAGGGTGCGTTAGTGACCCTACTAACTCAAGTTGTTAGACCAGGGGCAATGTTAGTGAAACTAAGGGAAGTTCCAAGGGTCAAACCAACGAATTGACTCACAAATATCTAGATATTTGTCCCTAAATTTACTCAAGAAAAGCAAGGAAACATTCAAAAATAACCTATTTTAGAAATTCTAATCTGAGAAAAGGAGGAAAATGGGAAAGAGCTGAAAAGCAGGGAAATTTCATTGCTTTTTCCCTAGTGAGCTCTAAGAGGAGCTTGGCAACCCTAACTCAATTGCTATATAAGCAATGAGAGGGTCATTGTGAAAGGGGTCAGAGAATTTGAAAGGATAGCCTACTAAGCTATTGTGAACTGTCACATACTTGAAGAAGTGAGCTAGAAGAGAGAGAGAGAGAGAGAGAGAGAAGCAGAAGGGGCAAAGGAAGATTGATACAATAGATGGTTGTAATCACTCTTCTATTATTAATATAGAACTGTAGTTGTGTTCCCTACTCCATGGTGTCGGTAACATTGTTCATTAATTTTTTCATTCGATACTTGTTTAGATGAGTAGTTTAGTTGTATGAAAATATATGTTCATTGTGGATTCATATATTGGTTTTCAAGGTTGTATGTGATGATTGTGTTTGCCTTTCCTTTGTGCAGGAATTGATTTGGAGCTGGCTTTGAGGGAGTTCCTCTTGGCTGCATTGCGATCTCCAAACAAATCTAGAAGGAGACTTGAGGTAATCCTCTTTCCATACTTCATTAACTAATATTTGTAGATGAACATGTGTATAACTTGGTAGCATCTGCAGATAATATTACAGTCTGTCGAAGGTCTCGGGAAGGCCTTTGAGGGTAGTTTTCATTCTCCATACACCGTGAATCTTACCCCATAGCAATATCTAAGAGATTTCAAAGAGCTGGTTCTGTAGTTCACAACTTCCAGTATCCAAAGATAGGTTGAATTCATAAATTTCATCAGTTTAGGGTCTGTACATTGTAGCTTCTAAAAGGCATACCAAGTGAAACCCTGACCCAAATCCACTCTTCATTGTTGAAGATCCAGGAAGACTGCTTAGAAAACTCAGATTACCCATCACTAAAAGTGTAGTTCAAAAAATTAAAAGAGCAACCTCTCTTCCTAAAATTCTGCTTTCCTTTGAGAAAATTCCTTTTTATGAAAAGATAGAGTTATCTCTTTCTAGGTCGAAGTTTGAGTCCTGTATTTCTGAAGTAACATTAGAGCCTCTAAAGGTTGAAACTCACTCTATGTCTTCAGAATCTTTGTCTGCTAAAATTGATGATGAACTATGGTTGAATAATGACAAGCTTCAGAGCCTCGTTGACCAACTCCAAATCACTATTGAAAAGGCCTTCATCCAGTATCAACTTGAATGCCTAGCCACTGCTTCATCTTCTATTTTGCCTCCAAGCACATCTATTACATCTCCCAAGACTTCAGCTTCATCATCTTTCATACCACCTCCATTTTTTCCCTCTTTTCCTATACAACCAATTGTAGTAACTCTGCCACCCCCATCAGTATCATCATCCTTACCTACATAGCCCATTGTAGTACCCCCACCACCTCCAACAGTCATGGCATGATTTGTGCCCCTCATACTACCCGCTCAACTTTCTGCTCTGCCTCAGAATTATGGTCAAAGACTCCCCTTGTTTGATGGAAGTGCATAAATCATAGCTCAGCATCATGTTGATAAATTGATAGATTTTATTGACCTAGAAGAAATTGATGATGATGATGCTAAAATGAGAATCATAGCTCAGAGCTTTTCAAGGGATGTGAAGAAGTGGTTTCGCAGCCTAGCTGCTAATTCTGTAAATAACTCACAAAGGTTGATTGAGTTGTTCCTAGCTCATTGGCAAGAGAAGAAAAATCCATTGCAGATATTGGCTAAGTATAATTCAATGAAAAGAAATGAAAATGAGACAGTTCAAGAATTTATAGCAAGATTTAATTTGGTATACAATTCTATTCCTGATGATATGAAGCTTCAACCTAGTCTAGTACTTCTCCATTTTCCCGATGCCTTTGACTCAGACAGACCCTGCTACTCTTGAAGAAATGTAGCAAAACACAGTAAGTGTTGAAGCCAATCTTCTTATCAAGAAGTATAAATCAAATCCTGAGAGGATTGAGAAGAGAGTTGTCATTAAAGAAGAACCTACATCATCTTCTGATGTAAAGCTTGACAATCCGATAAAAACTATGGAGAGGATGATGGATAGAATATCCATAACTGATCGACAAGTAGAAACTTCAGTGAGAAATCCTAACTTTCGCAAACAGCAACAACAACAGTTCAGAAATTGACAGAAAGAGAAACGAAACCAAGATCCTCAAGGTCAAGTAAGAGCTCCATTTCAGCAAAATTATACTAAAGGCCAGGATGAAGATGAAGAAGAGATTGTGGAAGTGAATCAATTCTTTCAAGAAGATGAGTTGCCTACTTTCCTAACAGAAGAAGATCAATTTTCTGAAGATTCTCTTACCAAGTGATCAACAACTTGTGCTAGCAAGTGATGGTCTGTGGGCTGTTCAAACTGAAGAATACCAAAGAGGATATCAGAACACCCTTAGTCATCTCCAAAAGCAGTACAACTTGGGAAATAGAAATGTACCTGTTACCTTGAATCAGAAAAGACAAAATGTACAAAAAGACACACCAAGCAAGGAACCAGCTCCTGCAAGTCAGAATAAAGAAAAGGAAATTTTCATACTGAGCCAGGACAAAACCAATGAAGCGTCTACCAGCAATGTGAGGAAAGACAAAGAATTTCAAACAGAAAGTCACAAGAAATAATCTCAAGCTAAAGGACAAACAGAAAATAAGGACATCACAACAAAGGAGGTAGAAAAGAAATCTAACCTTTTTAGTTTGGAAAATGAAATTTCTAAATTGAAGGTTTCTATTCCCCTCACATTAGTGAAGAATGACAAATATGAATTTCAGATTGCAAAAATGCTTAAGATTGACCAAATGTCAGATGCAGTTAATGTGACTGATGATGAACTAGACATCATTTTTGGTCCAGCCTTAGAAGGAACTCCTGAAGATAGTGAAATCCATCCTTTTTATCTGAGTCTTAAACTTCATGATTTTATCCTCCATAATGCCATGTTAGATTCCGGTGCCTCACATAACCTTATGCCTAAAGTCATCATGGACAAGCTAGGACTGAGTATCACCCAACCCTACCATGAACTTTATTCCTTTTATTCTAGGAGAGTGAGATGCCTTGGACTTATCAGAGACTTGGTAGTATGCTTGGATCAAATCTTGACCAAGAATGTGCTTATGGATGTAGTAATCACTGATATTCCTCCTAGGTTTGGCATGTTGCTTTCAAGGTCTTGGGGAGAAAAACTAAAGGGCACTCTACAACTTGACTTTTCATATGCCACTATCCTTGGTTTTTGTCAACTCCAAAAACTTTATAGGGAAAAGAAGATGAAATTCATGATCAACAATAAGGAGAAGTTAGTCAATCATCCTATGCATGTTGTCCATACTAATATTTATTCTTTTATTTTATTTAACGATATAAATTCTGTTGATGATGAAAGTCGGCTAGTGGAAATTTCAAAAGTTCCTAAGGTCATGAGCAGCATGCATGAAGTCATTGTAGCTGAAGGGAAAGAGGCGAATGAACAATGTTTGTAGCTAGTGAATTCTATTGAGGAGATTGAAAGAATAGTGTAGAAAATAGAGAGTCTTGAGACAGCTGACCATCTTCTTAAAGAGCAAACAGTTCAGTCTTCAAAGATCCTTTTTTCGGATGAAGAAAATGGTCTTTGGACCATGGAGTTTGATGGTGCATCAGGAAGAGAAGGAGCTGGGATTGGTGTCTGGATACATGGTCCATTGCATCAGTCAAATAAAATTCCTCAAAATGCGAGAATCAGTTCTTACAAGTTGGCTTTTGAGTGTTCAAATAATGAGGTGGAGTATCAGGCATTGATTGCTCTCCTCGAAATTCTAAAGAAGTTGGGAGCAAAGAAGATTTATATTTATGCAGACTCTAAATCAGTAATCAAACAAGTTAAAGGGGAATACCAGGCCAAGCATCCAATAATGAGATCTTATCGCAATGTTGCACTTAATATCCTTAAGGATTTTTCAAAATACACTTTGTCTCTAAATGCTAGAGCTCAGAATGTCATAGCTGACTAACACGCCACTACAGCAAGTGTGGTGAACTTTCCTATTCATCCCAATCATAAGTACTCCATCCATGTCAAACATCACCCAACTATTCCAGATAACATGAGATTTTGGCAAGTGTTTGGGGATGATAAATAGATAGACAATTTTTTTCAATTGGAAGGATAATTTTAGAGTTCTCACATTGATGGTGCATCCAATTTGAATGATCCGGGCATCCATTGAGATTGAGATATTACAGCTCAAGGAAAACAACATTCCAAGAGGCTTGGTGCCTTTGGAAGAGTTATTTGATCGTGATGATGTCACCAAGAATCCCACCATGGTTCCTACAGAAAAGGAGTTGAAGATGTAAACATTGGCACAATTGATAGTCCTAAGATGGTTAAGCTATCAAAGTCCTTATCTCTTGAAAAAAAAGGAAGTACATATCCTTAATGAAAGAATTTGCTGATGTATTTTCTTGGGACTATTCAGATATGAAGGTTTATGACAAGAGTATCATTCAACATATCATTCCTATCAAGCTCGATCAAGAGCCATTTCGCCAAAAACTAAGGAGGATCAATCCCAAGATGCTGCCATAAATTGAGAAAGAGGTAAATAGACTTTATAAGTCTGGTATCATAGTCCCTATTAGATTTTCTGAATGGATGTCTAATCTAGTGCCTGTAAGAAAGAAGACTTGGGAGATTCGTCTATGTATTGATTTCAGAAATTTGAACAAGATATCCCTGAAAGACAATTATCCCCTACCAAAGATGGATCATATACTTCAAAGGATGGTTGGGTCCTCTAGGATGTCATTGCTAGATGGATACTCCGTGTATAATCAAATTCTGGTACACAAGGATGATCAGCTCAAGACATTCCTTACAATGCCATGGGGTACATTCATGTATGCCAAGATGCCTTTTGGATTGAAGAACGTAGGAGCTACTTTTCAGCGGGCTATGGACATAGCCTTTGAAAATGATAAATATGTATTTCTGGTTATCTATTTAGATGATCTTATAATGTTTTAAAAATATGATGAAGATCATTTACATCATTTAAGAATTGTTTTCAGAAATGCAGAAAATTTCGCATCTCACTCAACCCAAAGAAGAGCTTATTCACCATGGAACAAGGTAAGATATTGGCACACATCATCTCTAAAGATGGAATTTTCATTGATCCTACAGGAGTGGAGGCCATTCAAAAATTAGATTTCCCAAGGAACAAGAATGAGATTCAGTCCTCCAATGGGAAAATCAATTTTATGAGAAGATTCATTCCTAATCTAGCTGAGCATTTAAAGGAAATGACAAACATGCTGAAGAAGGAAAGTGAGGTAAAGTGGTATTTAGAGGCTAAGAAATCATTTCATCCAGTGAAGTTTGCATTATCTACTGCTCCTATATTGATTAGTCCTACACTTCAGATTTCATCATCTTTTCTTTTGCATCTGAGCATACATTAGTAGTGATCCTAATGCAGAAGAAAGATTAGAAAAATGAGTAGCCCATAGCGTTTTTCAGTCGCACTATAAGAGATGCAGCACTAAGATACAATATCATTGAGAAGCAGGCCTTGGATTTGGTGAAGGCTCTCAAGGATTTCTGAGTTTATATTCTACATTCTCACACCATTTCTTATGTTCCTACTGCAGCAGTTAAAGAAATTATTGTGCAGACAGATCCTGAAGGCAGAAGAGGAAAGTGGATTGCAGCTATGCTAGAGTATGACTTGGAGATAAATACTACAAATCTCATCAAAGGAAAAGGTTTAGCTAAAATCATGGCTAAATCAAATCTACATGCACTAGACATCAATTTGATTGTTGCACTTTCTGAAGAACAAGAAGAAGACAAGCCTTTCCTATAGGTGTCCGGTATGTTTATTTCCTCTCCTTGGTATTTTGACATTGTCTATGCCTTGCAACATTTGAATCTTCCACTGGAAGTTCCCAAAGGTAAAGCTAGATCTCTAAAATTGAATGCTTCAAAGTATTGTATTCTAGATGGTATTTTATATTGGAAAGATCCTGGTGTTGTGCTGCTAAATTGTTTGGTGGAAAATGAAGCCAAGGATGTCATGAAAGGTTTCCATAAAGGAGATTGTGGTGGTCATCACTTTTGGAAAACTACAGCAAATAAGATCTTAAGATCTTGCTTCTACTGGCCAACCCTCTTTTTTGATGTATACAAAACAATGATGAGCTGCCATGAATGTCAGATTTTTCAAGGAAAGAGAAAGCTTTTTCCATTGCCCTTGCAGCCTATCTCAATTTCATCTCCTTTCAGTAGTCGGGTCTTGATTTCACTGGAAAAATCCATCCTTCATCTTTAGCACAACATAAATGGATATTGATAGCCACCAACTACTTTACAAAGTGGATTGAGGCAATCCCAACTAGGCAAGCTACTGATTCTGTTATCATTCAATTCATTGAGTCTAATATCTTGTCTAGATTTGGCTGCCCAGAGAAAATAATTACTGATAATGTTGTTGCCTTCAAATCAAATAGAATGGTGGACTTCTGTGCCAAACACCATATTGTTTTAGGACATTCTACTGCTTATCATCCACAAGGGAATGTTCTTGTTGAATCCTCCAGTAAATCCTTGGTCAACATCATCAAGAAGGTTCTAGAAGTGAACAAGAAGAAATGGCATAAAAGCTCATCAATGCCTTATGGGTAGGCAGGGTCAGCACTAAAAAATCAATAGGTATGTCCCCTTTTCAGCTGGTATATGGGATTGATACAATTTTTCCTTCATCTCTTGTTGTCCTAGTCATGAAAATTTTGCAGGGATTGGATAGTGAGACTAATGATATGCAAAAAAGGATAAATCAGATGATTCATTTACAACAGACAAAGGAAGAGGTTCTTGAAAACACATCTAAACTCTAGGAGAAGATTAAAAAGGTTTATGATCACAAGACTAAGGAAGACAATTTCAATCTAGGAGATGTGGTTCTTTGGTGGGATGCTAGAAATTAAGAGAAGGGAAAACATGGAAAATTCGACAAATTATGGAAGGGACCTTACAAAATTTCTGCTTTCAGAGGAAAGAATGCTTTCTTATTGGAAGAAATGGATGGAGGAGATTATTCAGGAGGAGTGATCAATGGTAGGCTTCTCAAGCACTACTATGTTTGAAAGAGTTCTGAAAATTCATCATCATTGTATATACTAGTGTGTACTTTATTTCCAGCAATCTAAGTAGCTGTCATAGGAGTTTGAAGCCCGAAGAGAAGGCCCTAAGGTTTCTTTGGTTAGTTACTATTTTGGTTTTTATTTTACTCTTCAGTCATTGTCATGTCAAAAAGTCAGTCAGTTTTAAGTCAAAAGTTTTTTTTTCTACATGTTGACTCCATTTCCCAATGGATAAGGCTACTAGGTCTACGGTGTTCTTGACTCCTCCAAGGAGCTACCATCCCCAAATGAAGCCAATGTTAGTGTCAGTATTGTTAGCCTGTCACCTTGATCAAATATGCTTTTACAATGCTTGTTAGGAGTATCAAAATCAATTTTTTTTTGTCACTAGGGTTACATAGTAAAATTTGGTCACTATTTGGTCAATGTAGAAATGAGGTCAATCTTTTGAAAATTCACTCATGCTGGTCACCTATCACATTTTCTATGAAGGTGTCATAATAAAAACAAGTCAGTCATCATCATCATTCCATTTAGTTGCAGGTCATCCATTTGGTTGCTAGGGTTTCCAAGGTCCATCATTTTCATGAATAAATCCAATGGTGAAAAGACCATGACAAGAAGATCTTTGGTATTGATTTGTGATTTATCACACATTCATCATGTTTTCATGTTTGAAAAGTTACAGAAGAAGGAGTTCCAGTACTCAGGATAGTGAAAAGACAGCTCATGTTTCAACAATAAAGGTGACTTTTTTTCAAAAGTGAAAAAATCAGTTTTCAAAGGTTTGTGGGTCCCATTTATTTTTAAAAATAGAAATAATTTTGCCTATATAAACTCAAAAGCCCCCAAACTTAGTTCATTTACCTCCTATTCACTCTTGAGTTTCGATCTCTCCCACCCAAAAGAGAGAAAAAGTCAGTTTCTTACACAAAATTGGAAAAAACCTTCAGGCATTGCGCACAAAGACAAGGTGATACGCACAGAGACAAGGCGTTGTGCATAGAGACACTACGCTGTGCATAGGCGCTGTGTACAACCTAACTGCACTGCGCAGGGGGTAAAGTGTCTAGAAAACGCCCAAATTTCTCCCAAATTATATTTTTAAGACTGCAAACTTGATTTCATTGTTTTCTAAGCCAATCAACAAGTAAGTACACCATTATTCTTCCTTCTTTTCTTTTCAAACTCATCTCATGCCAATGATTTTTCAAATTAGGTTTTGTAGTGAAATTTCTCATGGGGAATGATAGGTTGATGATGACCATTTTTATTTTTTGGTTTCTAAACATTTAAATGTTGTCCTACACCTACATACATGTTTAATAAACTATTTTAACCACTCAACCAACCTCAAAGCAGAATTTTACATCTCCAAAAGTGAAACCCTAGTTCATTCCTAGAGATTTTTGGGCACTTTCACTACAAACTCTATTTTTCATCGTCACAAGAAAATAATTCCTCCATTGCTTATCCACTCATTTTCATTAGCTCTCCAAAGTTCATTTCCACCTCTTTCAAAACTCCTTTACCATTTTGTCAAACTCCACCTTCACATCACTTCATTTTCCAGTCATACCTCACAATTTTTCTCATTTTCTTGCTGCTAGGGTTTTTGTCATCATGGAGGTAGAATCTTCACCAGAGAGGAAGAGACATCGCAAGGGAGGGAAAATCCTCAGAAATGAGCCATAAAATTGCAGTGAAATCAACTCATATCCCTTTATCAAACAGTGCTTTGAAGATGCACATTGCTTGGATTTCTGCAACAGGGTGAGTGAGGTGGGTTTTCATGAGAAGTTGACAGATTGGGTGGCAACTCAGTTGAAGGGTGAAAGTGTTGTTATTGCTAGTGTTGAATTCATTTTTTTAGTGGCCTCCATTTCAGTTGCTACATGGCTAGAAAACGATGGTGAATTTTGGTTCAAGAGAATGAACCTAGATATTGAATATTATAAACCTTTCTTAAAAACACCATACAGGGAAAAACATGTTCACATTATGCCTTTCAGATACTTATTGGAGAAATATGCCCCTTTGATGAATATTATCATGAAGTTATTTACATGTGAAGGAAGATTTTCTAGGTTGTATGGTTATCATTTTTTCCTCCTAATGCACTTCACCTCTCAGAAGCCACTCAACAAGTGTAACTACCTATTCAGGAGCATTTCCAAAATGTCATAGAAAATAAAAATGAAGAACAAGGAGCACTACCAAAGCCTTTTTCATCAATTTTGACCAAGACTATAATCCTTCACCAGCTTGTAGAGAGAGGTATGACTTGAGAAACCTTTTTGGAAACAACCCTGAAATAGCATGAAGCCAATGTCACAGCTCAAGCCTCTAGCATACCAAAACAACAAATGGAAGTGGGGTGCTCTAGCAAATCAGTTGAGAAAACTCAAGCACCTAAGCTTGAGGTGACTAGGATGTACAAGAGAGGACAGAGGTTTGTGTTTGCTTCTCATCACGAGAAAGGGGCCAAACCTTCTACATCAACAAAGCAGGGATCAACAGTGCTAGATAAAGACACAGTTGAGCATGAGTTTGAGCTAGTTGATTTAGAGGCAGAGGATCAGACTTCAATCATGTAGTAGACTATAAGAGATAAAGGCTATCACATCAAGGAGCTTATAGTCAACATGGCGAGAGCTAGATACATCATTTCATTCCTTGAACAGGAGAATCGTCATCTCAAAGAAAAGCAATTGATCATGGAAAAAAAGAAAACCAATTTATTGCAGTCGGTTGGCAAGGGAAAATAAATCATAGAATCAAGTGAGCCTGAAGGATCAAAAGGGAAAGGTAAGAGGAAAATGCCAAGAACAAAGGGCCTGAAGAAGGCGTTGCAAGAAGAGGATGAACACATCCTGTTGAATGAATACATAGACCTAGAAGACAAAATTTGTCTTGAGATCAATAAAGACAAGGAGTATTGGCTCAATAGGGTGAATCGACACTTGGAGAAGCTCTTTGAGAAGGCAAACAGAGAAAATCAGTTTCTTAGACATATGGCGCACCACTACCAAGCTCAAAACATGATCGCCAATGTCAAGGTAAAGCAACTTGAAAACAAGCTCAAAGAATCTAGAAAGGACCAAAAGGATGAGGGAAACTTGGATATGCTTGCTAAAGCATCTATGAAGGTTTAACATACATATGTTTTACAACTTCTAGCCAATTTTGAGAAAATTTTGAGCACTTTTAGTTTTTTGAGAATTTTTAAGCTAAATTGAGAAAATCAACAGCTAGGAAAGGTATACATTTTTGGAAAGATCTTTCCATCCTCTAAAAACCCATTTTCTCAAATTTTATAGAGGTGGATTAGTTTTGGAAAAAAGTGCAAAAAAGTGGCAAATAACTAGCATTTTGGACCCTTTTTTGACAGGTGTTGCACACCTGGAGTAACATTGGGAGAATGGATTTTTGAAGGCCTTCCCATGGTCCGAATTCAAAAATTCAAACTATTATGGAAACTAGACTTGAAGTGCTAGTTGAAAATTCTCTCATATTTCCATTTTGACCTCTATAAGGCACCTCACAATCAGCTCAAAGTCAGCGTTGCACTTCTGCACTTTTCTTTGTTTTAATTTGTAAATTTCAATGTGTAAAATCTCTAGTTCCAGTTTGACTTAGTTAAAGTCAAACCTATTTATGTAATGGAACTAGTTTCGAGGCTAGATGATGTAGGCATGAATAAATTTATATAATAGGTTGTTTTTTATGTTAATTAGGCCTCATAAAAGAAGGAAACTCCTAAACAAGCTCTCCAAGAAGTGTTTGAGTTTCACCTTCTCACTCTCACCTGTTGGTTGAGAGAATCTTGGAGTCAGTTCCTCCACCAAGGAATTAGAATCTTGAAGATGGGAAAGTGGTCTAGGAGATTCTATATGTACCATTTCTCTTTCAAAGAGAAGGGTTTAAAATTTTGTGGAGGAGGCTTGCATGTAGTCATCTTTTTAGCTAATACAGGGACAATTACAGCTATTTTCAAGGAACTCTAGCCCAGTGAGTTCATGGTGTTTTTTCTTCATTTTGTTTGTTTTCTAAAGGTTAAAACATATTTATCTACATGATATCTCTTCTTTTTATGGATGCCTTATAGTGAAATATACAAAATTCTTGTTTCTCAAGCTCTGTTATCTAGTTTTCCTAGTCATGTTTATGTCTTCCTAAGATAATGAAATCATGTTTACTTATGCTCATTAGTTTCTTCTACATTTTCTCTTATATACTACACTAAAAATATTCTAAATACACCATGGCTTCTAATATCTAGCTCCTTCTTATATTTTCTCATGCACTCCTACAGCCTAAACCTATTTGTGGCTCCAAACCCTAAGTTCAACAAACCCCAAAACCCAAATTTTCACAAACAAAACATATATATATATATATATAGCCTAAAAATCATTTTCTTTAAAGTCATATCACTGGTAAGAGACTTAGAGTGATCCATCTCATGCTCATTAGGACTAGCTACTGAGGTGAAGTGGTTTGAGGTTACCCTTCTGGATTTCCTTTTCAGCCTAGGAAATTGTAAGGACTAACAGACCCTAAGGAACCAAACCAACACTTTAGACAATTTTCCCTTTGGTTCCACTGAGATTTTGGACAACTTAAGCCTCAGTCACTCTCATGCTATAGGCATGACAATGTCCGGAAACCCAGAGTCTCTCTCACAAGCTTTCCTTCCAACATTTAGAGACTCATTTAGTCAGTGCTATGCCAACATCCCCAGGATTTGAGCCACGTGTTCAAGCCCAGAGCCCAGGTCACTACCCATAATTTCATGATACCTTTAGAATAGTAAAATAACATGGAAATGACAGTACTAAAGCAAATAATTATTTAAGACCTTGACTAGACCCCTACTAGCTAGGACAGTCATTTTGTTAAACATATCATGAATATGCAAACTACAGGTGTAAATAACATATTTGAGCATAGGGATATTATACTTATCTGAGATTCAACGTGAAGCATTGATGCCTCAACACATTATCTTTCATTCCATCCATTAGACCATAGATACATTGTTCATTCAAATAGAAGTAGAAACATGATGAGAGCCATAAATAGCTGCTATAATAAAACATATACATAACCATCATAATAGGGACAAAGATATCAATGAACTCACCACCATATAAACCTCACATAATCTAGTATAATGCTCATAGAAATACAAGGAGAAATAACCTCTTATTGATGATGCAAAATACAACCTGGGATGGGACTTCCACCTGACCGTAGAGTGGCTGAGCCAAATCTCTCTTCAACCATTCACCCCCATGACATATTCCAAGCATGAACGTGGGATATCATAGAACACATCAATCAAAACTCATCCAAACATTCCAGAGGCCCTCCACCTCAACCCATCAGACAATGATTCCACCTCACGGTTGGACATCACAAAGCCATCATCATATTGGTCTCTACCCAAGCCTTCCAGTGCTCTAGAGCATTTGTTCCAACCTGAATTCTAGGACTAGTAACTCAACCCATGGCTGCTGCCGGGCTCCAAAGCATTTTTCCAAAAAATGCTCTAGGACTAGTAACTCAACCCACAACTACTGTCAGGTTCTAGAGCGTTTGTCCAACCAAGGTTCCAGGACTAGTAATTCAGCCCACAACTGTTGTCGGGCTCTAGAGTGTTTGTCCAACCAAGGCTTCCAGGACTAGTAACTCAACCCAAGTTGTTACAGGGCTTCCTAATCATTTGTCCAACCAAGGTTATGGGACTAGTAACTCAACCCAAGCCACTACAGGGATTCCAGAGGATTTGTCCAACCAAGGCTTCCAAAAACTAATAACTCAACCCAAGCTAAGAAAACATGAGAACCAACCAAAACAAAACAAGGAAATAAACCCACAATCTCCATGGTTATCCAGGAAATGGCAAGGCTAGGCAATCCACTGTCAATATAGGAAATCCTCCATGCCAATGACAGATCACAACCAATAATCTACATGCATGCCAAAACTAGTGAAGAAATCATACATGCAACTCGGTACTTGCAAGCAAATATGATGTAGCTACGGATCCCAATGCCCTCTTGCACTTTCCTTCTCTTCCTTTGCCTTCTTGATCCAAGAATCCAAGTATGCCACACCATCCAAGGATGCTCCAAGGAAACTCTAAGTCTCCAAGAATATGAGAGAGAGAGAGAATAGAAGAGCTCCACCAAAACCTGTCAAAAGCTTGAGCCATGAGCTTACACTAACTAAGAGCTTTCCAACTGATCCTCATAAGCCTTTTTATTAATGAGGCCTCTAATTTCTTAATTTTCCATTATTTTCCTTCAATTTCCTCCTCACATGCAACTTGTGACCTTTTACCTTCCTCTTCTCCTAATTCTCTTTATTTTCATCAATAAATGTTCCAAAGTTCCTTTTTCCCTTCCAAAGCCTCAGCCATTGCCTTTTCCAATTTCCTTAGCCATAATGAATCAAATCAACACCCATTAAGATGTTTCCCCCACCATTAATCTTTGAATACATGTCCCATCACCATGGCCATATATCTATCTATCTATCTATCTATCTATCTATATATATATATATATATATAGATGACATGGAATTTTCACGAGGGTTATTACAAATCTAGTCCTTGACATTGCAATGCCTAAACTCTTCATTGTTCATATAGTTCGAGATCTTCCATTGTATATTATGAATACATCCCTAGTTAAGAGAGAGTGTTGAAGAATGTAACTAGGTTCGGTCTTCATAAATGTATTTGAGTCATTATGAAATGTACCTGTCAAAAGAATAAATACAATATTTTTGTTATTGTATCAATGACTTATTAAAGCATGGGTTTCATGCTTAGATCATCATTATATTAGTCAAAGTCACCATTGTGGACTCCTAGGATTAATATTGAGTCAATAGAGTCAATGCGCAATTAAAGAGACCCTTCATGAGCTTTGGAATCATGTAAAAAGTCTTAATACTTAGTAAAATATGATTTATGTAACCTCCACATCAATTTGGCCCAAAGGAGATCAAGTCGACCTAAGGGACAGCAATTCGACCTCACCTAGAGCTTATAAATAGAAGGAGATCAAATTCATTTGCAGCATCTCATCTCAAGAAAGTTCGATATCTCTTGTGAAGCTGGAAAAAGGGTGAAGTGGGTCAAGGAAGCTAAAATAAGTGCAAGTTGGGTCAAGGTCAAAGAGAAAAGGAAAATCGAAGTTTTGGTGGTACTTTCTCTCTCTTTTGTTCCCTAGTTTGGGAGATTAAAATCTTTCAAGTGTTGCTGCTACCAATTGTTGTCTAAAACTGTAAGTTGTTGCATAATCGAAGCTTTTGGGGTGGAAGTGGTGTTGCAAAGGGGTCAAAGATCTAGAAGGGCTAACTTGGTGTGGATGGAAGGTTTGGTCTATGTCTAGGTTGAAGAGTCTCAAATAAAACTATTGAAGGAAGAGAATTTTTGATTGGATTTTCCCCTCGAGAGGAGTTTTTCCCTGGCATAATGCCTACATCTTGTCTCTTGTGTTTTTGTGATCTTCATACACACACAATATGGTAATTGCTTGATGAAAGATAATATAATAAAGAAGTAAAAGAAAGAAACATAACTCACAAGTAATTATCAAGAAAGAAGAATCAAACTCTAATATACTTGCATTGATTTCTCAATAGGACTTGACCTAACAAAACCTAACCATGACAAAAATTCAATAAAACACGTGTTGAATATGCAATATATAGGTCATGAATGCATATCTGAACATAGAGATCTAAAACTTATCTGAGAATCATCAAGAAGGTTTAATTCCCTCTCACAATAGCTGCAATAACATCTATTAGGACATGCATTCAATAACCCTTCATTTACAAATAAAAACATGTTAAGAGCCACATAAAAACAACTATAATTACTCATGAATTAAAAATGAAAGAGATCTTATCAATTATATGCAAAAGCCAACCAAGTCAAGGAGTTCCACGTACCACCTAGCCATAGATTGAGCTGAACCAAATATTTCTTTCAGCCAATCACCCCCGTGCCATATTCCAAGCCATGAATGTGGGATCTCATCGGATAAACCAATGCATAAGCAACAAAGGGAATCTAGAGGTTAAACCACCTCCACCCTCACAATATGGTGATCTCACCTAAATTGGTACTGAGATCATAGAACCAAACCAAAATTGGATGCCCCATAATTCCTTCACCATCCCTTGAGGAATTTTCATGTCACTACCCACTCATTGAGGGCTTCCCAGAGAAAACCATCTCCATCCCCAACCCTTGGGATTTTCCTGAGACCACCTCACCTGGATCCAAAACCTTCCAGAAATCCAAATATCAACCAATAATGAATCCCATCACACCATGGTTATCCAAAAATGGAAAGGAAAGGATGAAACCAATGTCAAACCAAGAAAAAACCATGATAGTGCTAGAAAAGGAACCAAATATACACATACATATACTATGCATGCCAACACTAGCTAACAGATCATACATGCTACCTATTACCTGCAAATATTCCCACTGAGTCTGCTTGATCTAACGCTTCCTTTCTCAATCCTTTCTTTCCATCACTTTCCTTGTCCTTTCTTTTATTTTCTTGTCCTCCCTTTGCTTTCTTTCTCATCTTAGTGCTCTTCTCCTCTTTGAAACTAATTCCAAATTTGAACTGACAAAATGCTGCAAAATGATCCTCAAAATCCTTTTTATTATTGAGGCCTTTATTTTCTTTATTTTTGTCAGTTTTTCCTTCAATTTCTCTATCATGCAAACCTGTGACCTTTCACCTTCCTTTTCTCATAATTTCCTTTATTTTCATAAATAAAATTCCAAAAATGCCTTTTTTCCTTTTCAAAGCCTTTTCCAATACCTTTTCCAATTTCCCCTTAGCCATAATAAATAATGAGTGATGCCCACTATGATGATTTTCCCAACATTCATCTTGGAATAAATGTCCCATGACCTTGGTCTTATTTTTCCTTTATTAACTTTATTATATGTAATATTAACTGGGTGTTGTTACAAATCCCTCCCCCTTAGGGGAACAGCATCCTCGGTGTTCTATGACACCTATGACCAACAAGACCACTGAAAACAAAAACATACTTCCCATAAAGCTTTAGAACATAGCTTGATGTAGTATTTACAATGACCACTACTGAAAACATGACATTTATATCGTTTACTAGAGCTTTATAACACAACTCATTAAGGTATTTACAATAACAACCACATATATACTCGTGAACACTTGCTTCAACCAACAAATAATCATACTATCTGTGGAATTTTATAATGACAACTCAATACAATATTTACAATAACATACACATATACATATGCATGTTTTCTTTAATTAATAAATAAAAGGACACGATGCCTGCATCTACAACAAGGGAATATAGAGGTTCACACCTCCACCCTTTAAGAAATACGAGGATTCACCTCCTTCCAAGGAAGTCCAGAACCCACTACCAAATTTAACCTACATCCAATGTCCAGTGATACGATCCTTGTGCTACTTGTTCCCTCAATGAACAATTACCAACTCATTGTTCCTAGGCACATTGCCAATCTGCATATAATTCCATCTAGAAATGCTAATGACCAAAAAAATCCAACCCCGACCTTACCTTTTCTTCTATAGTCCCTCAAGAAATTTGGTCACCCCGTTCCGTGTAGTCACTCATCTTCCAAGTTCCCCAAAATCCCATATCTTGACTGATCAATCCCTTGGAAAGGTTTCCTCTCATCGGAAGGTCCAAAAACCAAGGCATTTCCCTGCCTCAAAACCGTCATATCGGTCATATCATGCTCATGGAAATAAATGGACATAATTGGGAACAATGTTCCATAATCGTCCTACTCCTGAAGTACTTTACCAACATACTACTATCTATTCCAATTCCTTTTGTTGCTGCTAATTCTCGTAGTTAATTTCAACCACCCAAACTCGGCATTACTTTTCTTCCCTAGACCAAGCACATAATTTCCATTAGACTAAAAGGCATTGAACTAATTCAAATTATACCTCATTAGTGGCCCATCAATAAGGTACACTTGTAATTCCATTTACATCTTGTCACAACAAGTCAAACCAGATCTTTGACCAAATCATCATGTATAAACATATCACATCTGGTTAGCTCGAAACACAACAATGCTAAATGAAAATCATAAATCACATGCAACCATCATAAATGAGAGTCATAGATCACATGCATAAGTAAAACTGAAATAAATTACTAATGCTTATCTTTCAAATGATGTTTTTTCTTCTTCCTTTGTTCGTTGTCCTTTCTGTACACACACTGAATTGATTTCCAAACCCAGCAAGCACCCAGTGCGTTCTCTTTAAGCAACAAGGGAATCTGGAGATTTAACTGCCTCCTCCCTCAATATCAGCAAAAGGGTATCCAAATACTAAACCGCCTCAACCCTCAATAGCAGCAAGGGTATCCTAAGACTAAACTACCTCAACCCTCAATATAAAAAAAGGTCCTAGATAGTCCCGTACCTACCTGTCTCATCACACTGTACAACACATACACATACACATAGACAGTGTACAACAAAACACATCAACCAACAAATGTTGTACAATGTGACACATACACCTACAACTAGTGTACAATACGACACATACACCTAAACTCGGTGTATGACACAACACATACACCCACACTTGGTGTACAGTGCCACACATACACCTACACATGGTATCCAACATAACACATACACCTACACCTGGTGTACAACACGACACATACACCTACACCTGGTGTACAATGCAATACATATATGTACATGCCATACAATACCATGAATACACATGTCACGATAAAATGACTACACAATACCCGTAACACTGTACCAAATATACACAAAAAGAACATGTATGATGTGTACACAATACGACATGTACACAATGCCATTTGCACTATGTGTGCACAACACCACTTGCCCAACATGTACACAACAACCCATGTACACAACACCAGCTGCACAATATGTACACAACACCACATGCAGAGAACCCCACGTGTACATCATGTACACAACACTACAGGTACATAGCACCACATATACAACATCCACACAACACCATATGTACACAACACTGCATATGTAACATGCACACAACATTGCATATGCAACACGCACACAACATTGCATATGCAACACGCACATTGTACCACATGTATGCAACACCACATGTACAACATGCACAACATATACACAACAATAGTACTACACATTCGGAGGCCACACTGTCTCTACCAAGAAACCTAGCTTCTAATTTCTTTCCATTATCCATTCTACTCCCACCATGTCGAGGATCACACTACCTTCATTCAACTGATGTATCCCTCAACATCACCTTCCATAGCATAAAAAAAGACATAGTATAATCATATAATAGCAATTCATATTCACATGATACTAATCTCATTGATCTGTCACGATACTCTTCCACTTGATTCCTCATAAACTAGGAACCTCTTCATGCCATTCGCTTGGATAAAAAATCATTCCTCCACAAGCATGATCCCTGACAATCCTGTCAGACAATGAATTACGTACATACATACATACATACATAGAATCATTAGCATAAAGCAATAATGATCCCTAATGACCCTGTCAGACAACGTCATATAATATATATATATATATATAAAATATATATATATATATATATATAATATATAAATATATAGATATATATATATAATATATATATACATATACATAAAACAATAACATAAATAAATCACGATCCCCGATGACCCTATCAGACAATGACATACATACATATATATACATGTAAACATTAGTATAAAATAATCAGGATCACAACATAATTACCAGATATCATAAGGCCATAGTTAAGAGAACTCCCTTATTCCATGCACAACATGCAAAACGTTGATAACAATAGTTTCCAATGTAGCCAAGGCATTTGATGCCTCAAGTCCATTTACTTTACCTTTCTTGTTACCTTTCTCATTACTATACTTCCACCATCCATTTATCGCAATGGACCCAACCAATCCAACTATCTGTCATATTCTTACCTTCAGCCACCCTTATACACACACAAGGCTTCATCTAAGTCTTACATTACCTATTAGGTTTCATTAATTTTTTCCCAAGATCCATTACTTTCCTCTTTCCCCAACCAATTCTTGAGACCCTTAAAAAATAAAAGGCAAGAAAAAGACGAAAACAAGATAAAACCATAGAAAACCAATAACACTACGACTCCACAAACAAGTGACATCACCATTCACAAGACATAAACAAAAATGCAAATAAAGCACAGACAAATCATAAGGCACCAAAAGCACAACACTCTGAACATACACCATGACTCAACCCCATGGCTTCCCAATGTTTCCAAAGGTAAGCTTAACCCGGGACTTCTTCAATATTTCATGGTAGTCTCTTTGCCATGCAATCCCCTGCATCATATTGCCATGAATAGATAATTGTTACGACATAAATAAACATAACAATATACTAGTTATCTTACCTTTTGTGGCAAGAACTCTACCTTGTAACTAAACACGTACATATATCATCTCTCAAAGGACTCCAATTCTCTTGACGAGTTCCTTGATAACTATAACCAAATTTTCTACCCATCAAATACATGTTCATAAATATAACACTTATGCATAATTTCAGACAAATCAAGGTTAAGAATACTTCTTTTATTCATGTAAAGCATTCATTCATTTGGAATTGCGGTTTCCAGACGTAGCCAAAATAATTCTCATCCAAATCCTTCCTTTTACCTTTTCCCTTTTTGTAATTGAGTCTTCCTATGTACTATCACATCACCCAACTATTAGTTATATAAACAAATCAACTATTACCTTGTCACTCTAATACAAAACATGTTTCCCTGCAACTGTTCACACATGTCAATCACATGTTCCAAAGATCAAGACATCATGTTTATTAATTGAAATCAACCTTTGCCAAGAATGAAAACCATCTTTTCTACATCAACAATCAACTCACAATCATAAGTCATAATACTACTACTAGTACAAGGACCTTAAAACACGATCATTCCTTCATGCAATCATATAGACACATACTCATACCATGAAATTAATAAAACAATCAAACAACTTGTAAAAATACTAGGTTAGATAAACCAAATAGATGGCATAATCAAACCCATACCTCAATGTATCTCAGGGGAGTCTATCACATCTACACAAGTCAGCCCAGATTAGTACGACAAAATATCACAAATATATCGACTCACATCTAAATATCATAACCATAACCATTTGCACATACCACCCAAATAGGCATGATACATATAACATCAAGATCTTAAATGAAATGACCATAATCATCGTGCATATGACTGCAAGGCATATAACAACAAGTTAATTACCATGCATGACTATTCAACACATGTGCATATGAGCACACTGATTATCTAGCATCTATCATGTATATATAACCATAAAAATAATAGATGATAGACATGCATATTTCCACAAGGCATATAATAACCAATAACCAAAATACCTGCATAGCCAACATACAAACATGTATGACGATCTGCTCTTACCCCGAGGTGCAATGCTGCAATCTCGCTTTGATGATCTGCATTTTATGATCTATATCATCCAACATATCAGCATAATAAGATACCAGTAGCATCATGATGAAACAATACCACAACAGTGATTATCATGAAGCATGCATAACCAACAAATAAACAACTAATTTTCATGCATGACAACAACATTCCGCCTATCCAGTGGAAGTTTTGAACCATGTTCTAATACCATTTTGTAACGCCACCTCCCACATTTACCCACTTTCACTAACCTGCCAGGGTAAACATGAGGTAAGGGCTACTATGACATGACTCAACCTCTTATATCATCATAGTGAAATTGAGTCGAAAAACGAATACTTTACTGCGTTCCCTCAGGTGCTACATGACCTCCAAGAGCTAAACCACCCTTCCAGGTGCACAAACCCTGAGTCAACTTCATTTCTTCAATGATCTAGACTCCCAGATGTTGGCATAACATTGCGTGAATCTGATTGTAGCCCTTTAGTCACATGCATAATCTTGCAAGGGAGCAACTGTAGTCTTTTTTAGCCAGTTCTGTGCTAGTAATTGCGAGATCTAAGCGACTTTTTCAAGGCTAGTCTGCAGACTGTTTCCCATAAGTTGATGAAACTTTCCAAGAATATAAATAACACAAGGAAAAATCCTCTAACACAAAACTTGATGAAGGACATGACCTAACCAAGTCTAACCATGACAAACATTTCGTCAAACACATGATGAATATGAAATCTACAAGTCATGAATGCATATCTAAACATAGAGATCTGAAACTTATCTAAGAATCGCCAAGAAGGTCTAATTCCCTCTCGCAATAGATTCAATAACATTTATTAGGTCATACATTCAATAACTCTTCATTTACAAGTAAAAACATCGTAAGAGCCAAACTTGAATCTGTCATAAAACCATGCCTATAATCAACATATAACTAGATAAAAAACAAGGATATAATAACCCTCAAAGCCACATAATAACAAGTATAATTACTCATGAATTACAAAGGAAAGAGCTCTTATCTATCATATGCAGAATCCAACCAAGTTAGGGACTTCCACGTACCACCCGACCATAGATTGAGCTAAACCAAATCTTTATTTCAGCTCATCACCCCTGTGCCATATTCCAAGCATGAATGTGGGATCTCATGGGATAAACCAATGCATAAAAAACCAAGGGTATCTAGAGGTTAAACCACCTACACCCTCACACTACCGTGATCTCACCTAAACTGGTACCAAGATTAGAAAACCAAACCAAGTTTGGATGCCTCATAATTCCTTCACCATCCCTTGAGGAATTTTCATGTCTCCACCCACCTATTGAAGGCTTCTAGGAGAAAACCATGTCCACCCCCAACCCTTGCTATTTTCCTGAGACCACCTCTCCCAGATCCAAAACCTTCTAGAAATAAAAAGCTCAACAAATAATGAATCCCATCACACCATGACTATCTGGAAATTGTGAGGAAAGGATGAAACCATTGTCAAACTAGGAAAAAACCATGCCAATGATAGAAAATGAACCGAATACACACATGCATATACCATGCATGCCAACACCAGCTGAGATCATACATGAAACCTGCTACCTATAAGTATTCCCATGAAAGCCAGTTGATCCAATTCTTCCTTGTTTGATCCTTGTTTTCCTTTGCATTCCTTGTCCTCCCTTTGCTTGCTTGATCCTCTTGGTGCTCTTGTTCTCTCTAAAACCAATTCCAAAGCCGATCTGACAAAAAATTGTGAATTGATCCTCAAAATCCTTTTTATTATTGAGGTCTTTGTTTTCTTCATTTTCCTCTATTTTTCCTTCAATCTCCCTCTCATGGAAACCTTTGAACTTTCACCTTCCTTTTCTCCTAATTTCCTTTATTTTCATAAATAAAATTCCAAAAATGCCATTTTTCGTTTTCAAATCCTTTGCCAATTCCTTTCCAATTTCCCCTTAGCCATAATAAACAAGAAGTGATGACCATTAGGATTCTTTTCCCAACATCAAGTTTGGAATACATGTCCCACGACCTTGGTCTTATTTTTCCTTTATTATTTTCATTACATGTACTTTTAACCCGGGGTTGTTATAGACCCCTCCCCATTAGGGGAACACCATCCTTGGTGTTCTATGACACCTATGACCAACAAGACCACTGAAAACCAAAAAATACTAGCCATGAAGCTTTATTACTTAGCTTGATCTAGTATTTACAATGATCATTGCTATAAACATGACAATCATACCATTTACTAAAGCTTTATAATACAACTCATTATGGTATTTATCGTAAAAACTACATATGCAGATTTTATTCAACCAACAAATAATCATACTATATATGGAACTTTATAACCACAACTCGAAACAATATTTACAATAACATACACTTATGCATATTCACATTTTCTTTAACAAATAAAATAAATAGATGCGATGCCTACATCCGCGACAAGGGAATCGAGAGGTTCACACCTCCACCCTCAAAGAAATACGTGGATTCACCTCCTTCCAAGGAAGTCTAGAACAAACTGCCAAATTTAACTTGTATCTAATGTCCAACGATATGATCCTTGCGCTACTTGTTCCTTCAGTGAACAATTACCAACTCATTGTTCCTAGGCAGACTACCAATCTGCATCTAATTCCATTTGGAAATGCTAATGACCAAAACAAATCCATCCCCTAAACTTCACTTTTCTGCTACACAGTCACCCCATTTCGCGCAGTCACTCACCTTCCAAGTTCCCCGACATCCCCTATCCTGACCAATCCATCCCTTGGCAAGGTTTCCTCTCATCACAAGGTCCAAAAACCAAGGCATATCCCTGCCTCAAAACCATCATATTATTCATAGCGTGCTCATGGAAATAAATTAACGCTATTGGGTAATGATGTCCCAGAATGTCCCTTCTGGTGAAGTAATTTACCAACATACTGGTGTCTGTTCCAATTCCTTTTGCCAATGCTAATTATTGCAATCAATTTCAAACACCCAAATTGGGCATTACCCTACTTTCCTGTACCAAGCACATACTTTCCATTAGAATAAAAGGAATTGAACTAATTCAAATCATACCTCATTAGTGGCCCATCAATAAGGCACACTTGTAATTCTGTTTACATCTTGTCACAACAAGTCAAACTAGATCTTTAACCAAATCATCATGTATAAACATATCACATCTAGTTAGCTTGAAACACAACCATGATAAATGAAAATCATAAACCACATGCAACCATCATAAATGAGAGTCATAGATCACATGCATAATTAAAAATGAAATAAAATACTGATGCTTATCTTTCAAATGATTCTTCTTCTTCTGCCTTTGTTCTTTGTCCTTTCTGTACACACACTAAATCATTTTCCAAACCTATAAGCACCCAGTGTCTTCTCTTTAAGCAACAAGGGAATACAAAGATTGAACCGCCTCCTTCCTGAATATCAGCAAGAATGGTATCTCAAGACTAAAGTTCCTCAACCCTCAATAACAACAAGGGTATCCCGAGACTAAACTGCCTCAACCCTCAATATAAACAAAAAGAGCCTAGAAAACCTTATACCTACCTTTCTCATCACACTGTACAACACATACACATACATAGTGTACAAAACAACACATACACCAACCCTCGGTGTAAAATGCAACACATACACCTGCACTCAATGTACAATACAACACATACACCTACACCATGTCTATGACACAACACATACACCCACACCCGATGTACAATGCCAAACATAGACCTACACCCAGTGTAAAATAGGGTACATACACATTGACCCGATGTACAACACAATTCATATACGTACAGATCGTATAATACCACGAATACACATGTCGCAATACAATGACTACACAATACCTATAGTACCGTACCAAATATACACAACACAACATGTACAATGTGTACATAACTCCACTTGCATAATGTGTACACAACACCACCTGCCCAACCTGTACATAACATCCCATGTACACAACACCACTTGCACAGTGTCTACACAACACCACATGCATAGAATTCCACATGTGCAACATGTACACAACACCACATGTACATAGCATCACATATACACCATGCACACAACACCATATGTAGACAACATCGCATATGAAACATGCACACAACACCATATGTACACAACAACGCATATGCAACATGCACACCGTAACACATGTACGGAACACTACATGTACAACATGCACAATGTTAGCGCTCAGAATGAACCTCAAGGCTGAAAAGAGGCAATTCCGAGGTAACCACAGACCAAGCTTTCGATCTAGCATCTAGCCCTACTAGACCAGAGAGGGATCTCTCTTTTCCAACAAGATTTAGCTGAAAATAAATGAATTTTAGGCCAGCTATGGAGTGCGGGGATTTGTTTGAAAGGTTTTGGGTTGAAACAACAAGAGAAAGGATGATTGGGCTATAGAGTCAATGCCAGTTTTTGCTGGAAAACTTGGGGAAAATTAAGTGCCATGTTCAGCCAGATATAAGATTGCAAATGTGAGAAGAATAGAGGGAAGAAAGCCCGCTGCCCTACAAGAATCAAACAGGGATGGATCTCCAAGAGCAGCTTTAGACGAAAGAGAAACACGAGGTTGCTCAACAGAGCATCTAGCAAAGGATGAATTCTGCAAAGACAACCATTATATCTAACAGCAAAATCATCATGAAAGGAGCATCATTTCAGATGAATTCCTAACATATCTCTTAGATAATGCTATAAAAAGGTAGAAAAACAAAATATGTAAGTGAGTTACATGAAAAAAACATACTGAACAATAACACCATGATGGATCCCAAGTCCAAAGGGCAAAAAACTGCTTTATTAAAATGATATTCAGGAAAACTTTATAAAATGCCAAGCAGCCTCTCTGCTGCCAAAATCAAACCATTACATTCTAAAATTCATCAAATATATACAATCTCTCATCCTTGTACTAAGGGAATTGAGCTCAACCATCTTCTTCAAAATAGAATTAGTTACATTAAATTTGGACAAAATTTCTGAAATTAGGTGTCAAAGATGAACTTGTATCTCCTAAACCATAGAACCTGTTACAAAACTGAAAGATTTTTTTGTAGTTACGGTCACGCTGGAGAAAAACCACTCTCAAATTTTGGAAATTCGTTTCCAGTTGCTCAGAATATGTGCCACAAAATCATCTCTAAAATAGAAAATCATTAAAAATTAAATCTATAAAAATGAGCTATAAAGATATAGTCAAATATTCCAATTCACAACACCTATGAATAAAATGAAAGAGGTTTTTTTATATGGCTCATGGTTAACAAAAACATCTTTGGGTTTCTCCAAATTACTTTCCATCTATTGTAAAATGGCACTGTACTAAAATGACTAAAACAATAAAATAACTGCAAAATTTGTTTTGTTTTAATGTAGGCCTCAAATATCACTACATATCTCCCACATAGTAACACTTGTGCATAAAATGAAGGAGGTTTTTGTTATTCGGTATGTGATGGAAAAAAATCTCTTTCACTTTTGTAAAATTCATGTCCAAACTGATTTTGCAGTAAACTTGTCCCTATGTGCATCAATCAACCTCAAAACATGCATAACCAAGAATCAATCATTCATTTCAATCATATCTTCTAATCCGGGAGCCAGTTACGGGAGTGTGATATACCATTTGAAAGAATTTTCTGAGCTCCTTTTGATGAACATACGTAGGATATGATTTTCACTAAAACTCATGTGCAAAACATCTCTGAAAACTAAACATAGTAAGAGCCCATTTTGATCCCTGGTGACTAAGACTGGAACTAACATCGTCTTTCCCTACTAAGTTATACGAGTGGATTGCGAAGCTAGCAGATAGCTAGGGAAGTTGTAAGCTCGGCAGACCTATTGTGTGGACTCTAGAATTGGTGTGCAGATTGGAAGCATCGAAGGATAAGATCATGTGTGCTGTTGATCACTAGCTCGATCAAATTATAGGAGGATTCATCACCGAGTTCACGGTAGATACTTCAGTCAGCTATAGCGAGGCAGAATGACGCTTCCTCAAAGGGCCGTGAGGTAAGTACATTAAATCTTTGAACAATTGGATTAAAATGCTACTGTGTGAAAAATGGGTTATGCGAATAAATTTATGTTTGGGGCTACGCGAAGTGGAAGAATCTACAGAAATGAAGGTAGTACAAAACTAGAAACTAGCCCCTTGATTTCACCTCTACGAGGGGGTGAAGAAGAGCTCGCGAGGGTCTCACTGAGAAGTGCAATCAATTTGATGAGACAAAGGATTCTGTGCATACCACCCCCACCCACACCACTACTAGTTTCACCGTCTTCACCCCCATCTTCACCCATACCACCTCCGCCACCATCACGAATTAATATGATGAGCGCAATAAAGTTTCCAGTATTCAAGGGAGTAGGGAATGAAGATCCTGACCAGTTTTGGTTCATGATAAAAGCTATATGGAAAGCACACTGAGTCATAGATTCCAATATAAATAAATCAAAGTTGTTCAACGCTCTGCAGGATCGCGCGCTGACCTAGTACATTAAGCATTCCAATGACAATCCGAATGCAGGGATCATAGATATTCAAATTGAGCTAAACAAAGAATTTAGTAGGCTGAAGTTAGAGACGCAATCGATCATTGGATTCAAGGAAATAACAATGATACCAGGAAAGACCCCTTGGGATTTGGATCAGAGACTGAAGTGCACAATTTGCAAAGCTAACATGACGTTGATGGATGGAAAACACATCGAATGGTTTGTAGCATCACTAACACCGCATCTATGGAATTAATTGTCACAAAAGAGGCTAACAACATAGGCTAAGGCCTTGGAGGTTGCAATGAGATTGCATGAGACCCTGATATAGGATCCCAACCTGGGAGTCCAGCAGATTCAGGCACAATTGAAAAACTTGTGCCTTGAGATGTAGAGTTTGAAGCAAGACAGGACAGCTCACCCAGAAGTGCACGATGAGGTATGGTGCGTAAAGTGCAAGGGTCAGGGACATGAAAAAGACCAATGCCATTGAAATCAGAGGCACAAGAAGGACCAAACATGTCGCCTGCATTATGGTGTGTGATCTATCAGATAGGAGGAAAGCATGCTACAGACAACTGCCACTTATTACAGAAGTACACACAGAATTCACAACAGTTGTTATGTAATTTCTGTAGATCAGTGGGACATGATGAGCGCACCCGTAGAAGTTATGAGTTGATGATGGATCAGGCTCCTACCTACATAGTTCAGTCCAAAATGTGGGCCCTTGACCAGAATGCAAGGATGGCGTGAGCCAGATTTCAGGGGCACAAACAAGACCGAGGTGGAGGAGGACCAGGAAGAGGTTGCGAACAGTTGATATGTTACAATTGCAGAGGGCCAGGGCATTATGCTCACGATTGTACAAATCCAACGCAACCATCATGCTTGTATTGTACATTTTTTTATCATGAGATAGAGGATATTCCCACACTAATAGTGAGGTTGCACGATAAAGGAGCACTCCAACCTCCCCCGACTCAGAACCTACAAATGATGAGGTCTGAGCTGCGTGAGGAAGACCCTAATGTAAATATTGTGCTCCACAGTGGAATTATGACAGGGGATGGAAAAGGCAAGCAGCTTGAAGAAAGTACTTGGGTTCGCAAGGCTCCAATGAAGGAACCAAAGTTTGATTTGGAGTGCGCTAGGGAAACCTTCATGGAAGCCAAGAAGAGCTTCACTGATGCCTCCACTTCAGGAAGTAAAGACATATTGGAGCCAGAAATGGTCCCTCAATGTTCGCAACATTCCTAGAAACATGCATGAAGTTGCTACGTGATAGCAAGGCTATAAAGGGGCTATAGGAACTCATAAATAGATGCACTGGGACTGCGCCAAGAGGACCGCGCATAGTTTGGAAGCTCGGAAAGCACATGACGTGAATGGGAAGGGAGATGAGATTGATTGCGCAGATTGGAGAATATGAGATGGACCAAGTGATTCTAGATCTAGGATTGGACACGAATGTCCTGCCGAAGCAGACATGGGAGTGCATGGGAAGGCTTGCACTGCAATGGTCTCCTATCCAACTGTGGATGGCAAACTAACAGAAGATCCTACCTATGGGGAGATTGCGAGGAATCACAGTAGATATCAAAGGAGCAAGTGCGCTAGCAGATTTCGAAGTGATAGAGATTTTTTATGACAACAATCCCCACACCATGCTATTAGGAATAGATTGGGCCACTAACATGAATGGGGTGATAAATATGAAGTCTCTACGTGTAGTTTTACCTTTGGACCCTGCAGAAGGATTGTGCTACATAGAGCCGGTGCATGACTATGACAGCGACGACGATTTGGATTTCATCTACAAGATAACTGCGCTTTGAAAAAGACTGGGTGAATCCAACTGCGGATGGATGAATCTCATGGGAATGTGAAAGCTCTTGCACATCGGATTCAGATGAGGAAATAGAACGATGGCAGAACCAATTACACGATGTAACCACACTGAACTGTAACATGATGACGAGATCGCTGCGTTGCGTATCAACAAAGGTAAGGGATTTGCCTACGTATGATGGGTTAAGTGAGGTGGATGAATTCCTGAACAAATTTGAATGTGAGGTGCCGGAACAGCAACATTTCGAAGCTTTGAAATGGGTACTGCACGCTACTCCTGCAATTTGGTGAGGTACACACCAAAGAAGCTTAGAGGACTGGTGTGAATGCAAGAGGATGATGTGCATGCGGGTTGGGAAGCCTCAGATGCAATTAATAGACAAGATTTTTGGACAAAAAGGTCTGTGCACCCACCTGTCCAGGTGGATACAGGCATATGGTACGAAACCTGCGTGGATACACAAAGTATTCACATTAGGAGACACGGTCAGTAAGCAGGTGCGGGTGAGGCAATGGCATGAAAAACCCCTTCGGTTGGAGCCATGGAGTATGGAAAGACCAAGTGCACAGAAGGTCATTCATGTAGGAGCCTTTAATGAAGTATCCAAAGCACTAAACAAGGTCCACAATGCGTAGCGAATTGACTAGGACCTGCACGTACCAGTGGTTCTATGGGCTTATAGGACCACGTCCAAGAAACTAACGGCGTAGGCACCTTCGAGGCTGGAGTATGGTGTGAACACTATAATCCCCATGGAACATAAAATGCTTAGTCCGCACATGGTAGCATCGGTAGATACGACGGTTGCAGAATCTTGGAAGAAGGGATTGCACAACCGAAGCAAGAAAAACGCTTGGGACCTAAGGAAGAAATCCAACAGGGAAATTTTAGGCTGCAAGAACTTAAGAAAGAAAGGGTGCGATTAAGGAAGAAAATCACTCTAGTAGAAGCGGAAGTCAAGAAGCTGGAGGACGAGATAAAGGAAGATTTTCTCGATAAGAAGACCTGGGTGATAAAACAGGGTGCGCATGATCACGCTGAAAAGTGTGAGGACTATTGCCACGAATTTATCAGCTTGATGCCTTGGATTGGACCGCATATTACTAAGTGGATCAACCAGGGTGGCACGCTGCAGATGATAAAGGGCATGATGCTGCCAGTAATGATAAAAGGTCGGTATTTTCCTGGAAGAGTGATGGATGACCGGAGGAAATCATATACAGGTGGCACAACCACCTGACTAGCCAAAGGAAGTATAGTCTTAGCGCTCCACGTAGTTGAAAGAAGGTGCGGGACTATAAAATATTATTTCCAGATGTTGTGCAATGGTGGAGCGGCGCGCAGAAGCAAAGAGTCACAAGGTCCGCGACCGTGCAAGGGGGGCTGTGCTACCATGTGGGTTGGCCTGAAAGTGACTGTTGAAGTCACTATTCACGATGTGATTCTCAACTTGAGACCAAATGGAGCACGCAGTAGGCATTTAAGATGTGATTTATGGGAAATGTTTGGGAAAATATGTCGCCAAGAAAGCATTAATGAACCATATTTGGGGGGAACTGTTGAATTCAAATTCAAAAGGCACTATAAATTACAAGGGGCTACCCAACAAACAACACTTGGTCATTTGTGAATTGAGTTGTTGTATACTCCGCGTTTCCTGAGCAGAGCCCTATTTAACCTGTGCAGAATGTTGATTGAGCCCCTGAGTGCGTGAGTGATAGATTTTTGGTTGGACAATGGTAGCATCTAAGGAAGTTATGGAAATTATAGAGATGAATGCTGAAGAGGCCACGCAGGCTCTGACTATGGGGGATGCCCCTGAAGGCGCCAGGATTGTGGCAGAAATCCCTAAATCACCACACATGCCAAGACCAAAGAAAGACAAATAGTTGATGGTTCTTGTACGTATGTCTCCGTGAAACTCGATGCACACCAGGATGACAAATTAGGAGAAGGGGAAAGTCATTAACATAGAAACCGACGAGGAGTAGGAAGACCTAGAGGACCTTATCATCGAAGAAGATGAGGATGAAGGCATGGAGGAGGAAAATGAGCCTACGCACCCTCCAACAAAGCTGCCCACCTATATCCCCCCACGGAAGGGGAAGGTTAAAGTGCCCAAGGAACTTGACGGGAGCAAGAGCTCTCTCCAGAGCCCGCTCTTCCCAGATGACATCATTTTTAAGGGCACCCACCTGGGATGGGTGCCTAGCTTGAAATTTGAAGATAGGGATCTCACTGACCATGAGAAGTTCCCTCACCTTGAGACCGCGTAGCTCATGAAACCTGAGAAGAACACTATGGTGGGGATTACTGAATTGTAGTCGCGAAAGTGGTTGTTCGGAGTGGAAAAGGCAAGGCTACTTAACCTGCTCTAGGTGTTGCATTTCCACCGTGCCCCAATAACAACTTTCATCATCAGGCAGCTGCTCTGCCTGGTGCATGGTGGGTGGTTGTGGCTAAAGGAGCTCATCCCCATCACAGACCACTTGATTCACCGCATTACCTAGCTTCCATGTAAAGGAGAGATCCCCGCAGTTATCTTGGAGGGGAAAAGCAGTGACCTGGCCATTGCGGAGGCCATGAAGAAGAAGTATAAACTGGAAAAGGAGAAGAGGACCTACGCCATATCCAGCATCAACGCCAAAGAAGTAAGAGTGGTGACCAAAATACTGGAAGGTAAGGTTATGCACAAGTGTTGTGCGGACGAGGTACCCACGCCGATGGTAGCACTTGCTGAGCAGTGCACGGAGGGGGTCCAGTTTAACTGGTCTAAATTCCTCTGCAAGGAATTCTTGGAGAATTTCTGCGAGGCTCAGGAAGAAGGTAAAACATTCCACTATGCATGGCTTTTGCTGTCCATAGTGCTCGTGGCAGGGGAATTGCCGGAGGAAAGTCAGTTCCCCACAATTGAAAAGGATCTGCCAAAGGCCGTGAAGTATGCTTCTCTTTGGGCCATGAAGGACGCAAACCGGATCCATGATAGCAAGATATTTTGCATGCTCATCAAAATGAACCTCATGATGGGGATTAACCGCAAGCCACGATTATCGCCCACTGTCTACAACATCCTGCAAAGTTTTGCAGAGTTTAAAGCAGACCTCCATAGCATATACATCAGAGTGTGTAAGGACCCGACAAAGCAATGGAGAGAGCTATCCTTTGTAGCCACGGATGATGTAATCTTTAATGTATTGGAGACATGGTTGCCGGAGTGGCACACTCCAAACATCGAAACAATGGAGAAGTTTGTGGCACAAAGGAAGAAAGAGGAGGCCAAACTGCGCATGGCGTAGTTGGCAAAGAAGAGAAGAAAGGAGGTAGAGGTAGCAAAAGCGCAGGAGGCGTGGGATGCTGCACAGACAGCAACAGACCAGAAGAAGGTAGCAGTAGCAGTAGTGCAGGAGGCAGCCGAGAAGGCGCGTGAGGGTCAGAAGTCACCTTCATATGGGCAAGAAGCAGAGGAAGAGGAGGGGGTTGCAGACCCACAAACTGCATCAACACAGTTAAAGCACCAGTGCTCGAGGGAGCAATTGGGGCCACACAAGAAGGTCAAGGCATCAAAGTTGTCTATTAACCCAATCACCCTTACCGAGGGTGATCTTCATGACTTCAGCGAGACAGTATGCAATGTCACCTCCGAGGCTCTTCGGAATTTTGTGCAGGACAGCCAGATTGTGATGGGGTCCCTCAGAGCACAGCTGTAGGAATTGTAGGTGTGCACTCCTCAGGCTAGTACCCTTTCGACTAGCCTCGTAGTAGGGACAACTACAGTAGAGTAGATGCTACAAGCTCGGGTGATAAATACAATAGTGCTTCCAGAAGGAGCACTGGTGACAACAAATGAGGCCAACAGGCCTATGATTAGTGCACTAAAGGGTATCGAGATCAACATGGATGCACTCCCGCGGGATACATTATACATTCTGTAGGATGGGATTACTGCAGAACTGCGGGCTAGGGAGAGTTGCACGTTGTAGGTACTAAGCGAGCAGAAAATCAACATGGAATAGTTGAGCTTGTAGTGCAGAAAATTGGCGTTGTAGAATCGGCAGCTGGTACAGGTACTGGACGAAGCTTGTCAAAGCATCCCTGAGCTAGCCATCCTAGAAAACACACTAGCAGAGATGCGCATCCACATGCTAGCAGCAGGAGTGCGTGAGGCGTGAGAAGAAATGACTAAGGTTCAGCTGGAGTTGAACCTTTAGATCACAAAACTGCATTTGAAAGTGCAACCATCCACACTTCCAGAAGTAATAGAATAGCGCACCAGCGCTATTACAACAAGACTAGACAAGATCGGCAGTGCAGTAAGGGATTGCACCCGAATGTTGGAGGAGTCATTTGAGGTCCTCACGAACCTGCAAGAGGACCCAAACATCTAGCACTTATAGATAGAGGTGCATGAACTCTAACAATAGTATACATCGTCAAAGGAACTGCGCAGATGGTGGCCCTCACTCAGAGGCTCGCGCGGATGCAATAAGACAAATCGTTGAAAGAACAGATGGACGCAGCATGACACAAAGAAGCAGTCTTGAAAGCATGTGTTCAGCCTTGGATCGACAAGGCCTTCACCATCACAACAAAAATTGAAGGCAAGCTCGCCCAAATGCAGGGGACGTAGGAACAGATGTAAGGAAGCAGTTCCGACACAGTGGTCTTAGAAAAATGTGTACAAGAGATCCAGCAGGCAGCCGCTCAATGCACTGCCGACCTTGCAGCAGTTCGAGTAGAATTGGAGGGACTCCAGGCGAAGATATTCGCGCTGATAGAGTGACTCGAGGGCAAGTCATGATGTTTGTTTTGGGGGCTTGTTGGGCATGGAATCCCCCCAAGGCATGTTTTGGGGCTTAAAGCCCAAGTTTTGACCAAATCCTTTGTAAAATCTCCTATAATTGTGGGCACGGAGCACGAAGTCATGTTAGAGTCACAGGGTTGTCCGCCCTCATTTTTGTAATGTAATGTTGGCTTGATAGACCCACCCATGGTCCACGGACCATGGGAGTGTATAAATAGAGCAAGGATCTAAGTAACATATATATAGAAGAAGCATGATGAGTCTAAGAGACTGAGTCGAAGTGAAAAGTGTGTCTTTGGGTCGTAGAGTAGGAGAAGGCTCTGCAACTAAGTGCGCAGAGGCCTAGTAGTCTGCAACTGAGTGCGTGGACCCCTGCAACTGAGTGCACAGGGTAGGTCAAGTTTATAACCGTTGGAAGAATTAATAAAGAGAATTTTACCATATTTCTGTGTATCATTTCCAGTTTAATGTATTGTTTGGTATAAATTGCAAGTGTACTATTTATTCGATGCGTGAAATTATATGTGTGTGTTGTATAATTAAATATAACACAAGGCTTCTATTTACGCAAAGGTAACTAATTGGTGAAGGAAGATAGGTAAGATATCAGGTGCAACTTAGGGAAATAGTGCAGAGCATTGCTCCAGTAGGGTGGAAGCCCCACAGCCCCTGGTTAGGGCTACTCGAAGGCAAGTATATCAGGGTACGAAGGCCAGGGAAGTGCGCGCAAGGAGGAGAAGTTGGACCGAATCAAACCCTTAGACATCTCAAGGGTGCGGATACCTGGTTCCAACACCCCCCCATACTGTTTTGGGTGAGACCTCAGTCCACGATCCATGGAGTGTTGTTGAAAGGGCCAGTAGTACATGGATTTTTTTGGCTAATTAACTCCAAACCTGGGTTAGGCCCCTACAAGCCAATAGAGATGTTTGTTTGTTACAAAATATATTTACATCTAAGGGAATAGAGATGTGCTTTTGCAAGACGAGAATTTTGACATTATGGAAAAAGCCATGAATTAATAAGAGCACAGAATGGGAAATTTCTTGTCACCTGTTGTGGAAATTCATGTCACACTGCACCAAGGTGCTAAAAGACTTTGGGGAGAAGTGGGAATGGTTGGCGGAGTGTGTTGGATAATAAAATTCCTATCACCTAGCGCCAAATATTTTCTTCATGCCATGGTGTAGGGAGAATGGTATCATCCTCTTGTGAGATTGTTGGCTTGGTTAATAAAGAGTAGGATAGAAAGTCCTTGCTTGTCATTAAATGGGCAAGTGTTGTTTGCACAAAGGTCAGGTTCCTAGTGGGACCCATGACTTGAATTGAGGTGGCAGATGCCATGTAGGATGCAAATGATGTGTACATGTGATGAGGTAAGTGTTACACAACATTTTGTCACTATCCTTGTACTCACCGTTCCTTGATCCTGGAGGACCTCTACAGTGAACCCTTCATACTTTCCCATCATGAAGAACCTCCCATTATGTCCCTCTTCATGAGAAGAACAATTCTCCTTTGCATCATTTTCCAAAACTCTTCTATTTTTCCCAGTTTACAAGGCCGACGCTAATGACCCGTGTCCTCCCTGCACCGATATGCAGGGATTACAACTGTCCCTCACACCAATCGAAGCGACTGAGCCTTTTCCCAGTCACACCGATCCTCTTTTGGAAAGTTTTTTCAATTTGCAATCGAAGCTTCCAGCTCTAGATGCTTTGTAATAGAAGTTTGGTAAATGGTTAAGCCGGATGGAGCCGAGGAGGTCATATTGGGCTCCTTTCCCTTATTAGGATGGAACTACCTCAAGAGATAAGACCTTCTCCCATGAGAAGAGGAACCATCTCCCATCCATTCAAGCTATATAAACCTCCACTTCCTAAGCACAAGCTAGTGTGTGTGTGTGCTAGTGCTAATTAAGTTCTGTTTGGAGTAATCAGCAAGTTATCCATACTTTGTAGCTCTCTAGTTTGTGTTTAAGGGAGAATTGTGATTTGGTTTGGTGTGAAGCCTAAGGGGAAGAACCTTGAGACTATCATTGTTGGGGTCATCCATGGAATGCTAGTAGAAGTGTGTGGGAACTCAGATTTGTCAAAGGAGAACAACAACATCAAGACATCGGTTGTAATCTCTTCTTGATTTAATAAATATGAAACTATCGATTGATTTCCTACATAAGATGTCATTTCACATGTTTATGGCTTAATGTTTATTGACTTGTGAAGTAGGTTGAATACAATTTTTATATTATCACAGTTGTTGTCTGCTCTTGTCTACTTGTTTCAAGTGTTCGAAAGAAGAAATGGAAGATAGCTAGAGCAAGGAAATAGGGTCGTCATCAAATGGATAGCGCACTAAGATGTAGGCCCTCTTAATTGGTTTTAAACTAAGGAAATCTTCCATAGAATGTCTTGTTTGTGGCTAGACCCACTCTCGGGCTAAAGGAATTGTTTGTATCTGCACTTAGAATTTTTACCCACACCACAAATTGGCGACTCCGCTAAGGAGACAATTCTTCTTTTTTCTTGTTTGTAATTCCATGGTTTTGTGTGAACTTTTCTAGTATCACCCTTTCCCTTTAGTTCTATCTGCCCTGCCTTTTTTACTGCTCTCGGTTTGAAACTTACAGTAGCAAGTTTGGTCTAAGCCTTTGAAAATATTTAGTTTTTCCTTGTATCCTCGGCCAACGCACTTACTTCACTAATAGTCACACCGAACGACGTGATATACTCAGGAACAGTCGCACTGACCCCCTTCTGGCGCTTGTTGTCAATTAGGCAATCGTGCCGATGCCTGTAGGTGAATATTAGGGTTTACCCCCAGATCTCTACCAATGTGTATTACTCTCTTTATTTCTGCCTTATAACTTGTTTAGACTGTTTTCTCCCTGACTGGAAAGATGCATTTTGACTTGGTTTATTTTCTTGTTGACTTGCCTTATTTTTACTTGATTTCTTGTGTCTGTGGATGGTTTGTAGCCCTAGGGAATCTAGGTTTTCATCCATTCAGTTGATTGTGAACTCAGTGAGTCAAGTTGTTGGTGAATTTACTCCTTGCATTTCATTTATAATCCTCTTACTACCTTGGTCTCGACCACACAAGTTTGAAAAGTTTTGTTTTCTTGTGTAAACATCTCTTTTCCGTCATAGGTCACATTACTTGTCTTGTTTTTGGTAGAGTCATTGCTTCATTAGTTTGAAAGAGATTCTCTTTTGTGCCTTTTCATTTGCTTGAGGATTGATTGTCTCGAAAACTTTTTCATTGAAGTATTTGATGAGAGATTCATTTTGTCATTTCATGAAAATCACATAATTCTAGTTTTCTGCATCAATATGTTACATTAGTTAGCATCATTGAAGACTAGGGTTGCATTTGCATTTGAAAAGAAAAAATAATTCTCTTCACTCTTGAAAAGATTGTTTGGAGTGCACTTGTTAGGAAACTATGAATCAGAAAGAGTTTTTTCATTAGTTTATTTTCAAAAAGTAAAGTAGTGAAAATATCATTTTTGCTTTCAGTTGCTTGGTTGTTTGCATTTGATTGTGTTTTCTACCCTCTCTAGTGTAGATGATTCATCGAATTGAAAGAGTCTTGTCTCATTTAGTTGCATATAGGACTTTTCGAGTCACATTGCTAAGGCCTGAAAACTAAGACATAATTCAAGATAAACTTTAAAATGAACTCAATTAACCTAAGGCACATTTGAAACCTAATTATCACATCTAGAAGGTCTAAGCTAGAGACATGTTCCAGTATCTTTAAACCTAGCAGTTGTCGTTAGCTTCGGCACTAGACAATGCTAGTACAGACTTGTGCTCCCCATACTATCGAGTATATAAAGGGAGACCCCACTAGGATGCAATCCTTATTTCATAGGAAGTGGAGTCCACTGCCTTGTAAACGTGATACACTAAACACAACATTCAGGGAGTTTTCCTGCCCGTACTTCTTGGTTCGCCGAGAGGTATTCTGCAGTTCACGGTTACCTAGTAATCCTTTTTACCTAAATCATCCAAAGTAGTCATTTGATATTTTTGACTCATTAAACTTTAAATATCATCCGAGTGTTTGTCCTTTCGAGCTCGTTTCCAATAGAAAGTGATAGAGTCACCTTTGCTTCTTTCTCGACTCTTAAAACATGAAAGATCACTAGTTTATTTATGCGTCTTCAAAAAACATTTCCCATGATCTTATAACATCCTGGTAGCCTCTTCAAGACCAAATCATGAGTATTCCTTAAAGTACATTTTAAAGCTTTGAACATTACTCTCTTTTCTTGATACTTGAGACAAAGGCATCATGGATGAACCATCTAGTTCACCTAGTTCCTCTTCCTCTCCTCCATCTGAAAGATTGTCAGAGGAGCCATTTCCTAAATTATCGCAGTCACTTGAGAACCAAGGTGTTGGTCTCAGAATTTTTCTGAGCATTCATCCTTTGTCATCTCATCCTCCACCTCCTTCAGATACTGGGTCACTGTCGAATATTGGACCAGAATCCCCAAACAATCCTGTCCAGACTCCTGAGAGTTCGCCGACTACTGAAAGTCAGCTTGGACTCATTGTATATCCTCTGAATCCTTTGTTCGAACCTATTGATACATCACCACAACATCCATACAGGCCGTATGATCCGCTGGGTATTCCTTTGGAATTATCCCCTTGAACATTTTCGGTCGTTTGTTGTCACTTCTTTCCACCCATGGAGCCTGAAGGCGATGCTCCAGTCTCCTCTCTAAATGACTCAGAGGTTTCCACTCCACACACTATCGAAGAGGAAGAACACCAGTTTCCTCCTGAGGGTTTCCCTTACATGCGAAGCATTCCTATCAATATTTATAGGGATTTACCCCCTAATTATGTGACTTTAGCACAATTGGTCTCAGGCACACCTAGTGCCTCGTTACTTTATCATAACCCTATTTGGGCGTCTAGCGCTATGCCTACCATAGGTCCGTTCATTTAGAACCCAACCTCCCAATAGATGGTGATTTCTGCAGTTACCTCAATCCTAGTGCAACCCATCATTCTGAAGCGTCTTTTCTCATCCGTCTAAGTCACTCGTCCAGTTCAAACGGTGGTCTCGAGTCATGTTGATGTCAGTTCTTAGACCCCTCCAATAAGTGGACAAGTTGTGCCACTGCCTGGGGGGCAGAATATGAATGTTTCTATGGTGTTAGGCACAACCAATGTGAGTAGCTCACAACCTCACATGGTTGGGATGAACCAGCCTTCTTCTGGTGCTCTTCAAAACCCTGTTGGTCCTGCTGAATCAAGCAATGTCCAGTACCAACAGGTCCAAAATCCCATTGGTCCATCTGGGTCAAGAAATTTCCAGTACCAACAGCCTTAGGAGACTCGGGTTCAATACCAAACTCCTTATGTTCCATATGGTTCCCAAGGAATGGTCAATCCGTCTTATGTCCTGCAACCTAAACAATATGTTTAGCCTGGTTCGTGCTCCTTTCCTGGTGGCTATGGCCAAATATAGTTTGGAAATTTTCAAGGTCTCAATCTAGGAACAGTTCAAGTACCCTTGCAACAGCAAGGAAAACCTCTACAGCAACAAGGGAAACCTTTATTGCAGCAAGGGCCATCTGTGCAGCAGCAGGGGCAGATGATGTCACAATAAGGACAACTGCAACAACCGTAGGGGAAACCCTCGCAACAATTGCAGCAAACTATGCAGCTGCAAATGCAGTATGTTCAGCAAACTTCCTAGCCTATGTCTTCGCAAGGCCAACCTCTGCAGCTATAGGGACAACCTTTGCAGCCATAGGATCATCCCTTGTAGCAGCAAGGCCAAACCGGGCAGTAGCAACCCTCATATACATATCAACAGGGTCAACTCTTGCAAGGACAACGTCAGGGTCAAGTCCTATAGCAGTAGGCCCAAAATCCTAATGTCCAAGGGAAATAGGTTCAGAATCCTTTTGTCCAAGGGCAGTAGGTCCAAAATCCCTATGTCCAAAGGAAGCAAGTGCAGAATCCTTATGTCCAAGAGCAATAGGTCCAAAATCCTCTTGTTCAAGGGTGCCAAGTTCAAAACCCATATGTCCAAGGACAACAGCTGCAGTATCCATATGTCCAAGGTAAACATGCTCAATAGCCTTTTAACCCATATGTTTCTTATCAACAACCTATGGCTGGACAGTTTAAAGGATTTCAAGGTCAAAATGCTCCCTACGGGAAAGGTAACCTACAGTGGGGGCAAAATCAATTACCGTATGGACAGAACCCTCCACTATGGGGCCAAAATCCTTACCAGCAGGGATGGGCTCCTCTAGGTGGACCCGCTTATCGACCTCCAATGCCTTTCAATACTCAATTTTTGTTCTTGACTACACTAGAGTTTCGAAATGTGTCTCGGCTTACGAATGATCCAATTCTTCATTCACCATACTAGTCTCTAGTTCCATCCAAGATCCTGAGTGATTGTCTAAAGTTTGATGGAAAAGAAAAAGAAGATCCCCAAGCCCATGTGATGACATATCACCTCTAGTGCTCTTCTAAATCTTACGTTGATGATTTTATTTGTCTCTGTCTTTTCCAACGAACTCTTACAGGCACTGAAACCAAGTGGTACATCAAGCTCCCTCGAAGCACTTATCATGACTTCAACTCTTTAGCCATGGCTTTCCTCATTAATTTTCAGATGTCGGTTCAGTATGAAACTGACACCTATTTGCTCACACCACTCAAGAAAAATATTGTGACACACATCTTTGATCACATCCATGAATGGAAACGTAGATGTTGCCTGATCAAGTTCGAGATTACTAATTAGTTACTGACTGAAAGGTTTACCAAGTCATTCGTCGCTCTAATTGCTCGCGATATAGCTATGGGTGGGTGCATTATAGAGGAGCAAGCCATTGCTCGTGCCTAGTACCTAGATCTTGTTTACTCCCAGTCTAGCACTATGTATGAGTTATTACCCGATTCTCTAAGGCCATCATCTGATCCAATGACATCAAATTCATAGGCTACACCTCCTGTCGATGGAGTAATTGGTTCAGTGTCTCAGGCCCCTGCAAAATATTCTTCCAAACATAAGTCAGTCTCAAACACTGCTTCCAATAGTCCCTCCCAAAATTCACCTGGCCTTGGTAAAACCTCAAAGGTCCAAGCTATCTAGTCTACCACAACGAACAAATCCTCGAAAGGTAAGAAGAAAGGCAAAGAAAAGGGTAAAGTAGATGACCCAAAATAGGGTCCTCCTAAGTCATCTGTTGGTAATGCTTCACAATAGAAGCCTAAGTATATGTGCCTCATTTGTGAGGAGGATCACTTACTAAGGGTTGTCCTCGACAATCCAAAGTTAGTCACTTGCTCAAAGGGACCCCAACTGTCTTAAAAGAGTCTTTTCGATTTCAGCAGACTCAAATGGTAGACCAGCCTCAATCATCTGCTTCCTAAGGTTCACAAGTGTTCATGATGGGTACGCCATTTAATTTGGCTACTAGATCAAAAGATTATCAAACTCCTGCTCCGACAACCGGGAAAGAGAAAGAGGCCATAGCCCCTTCTTCTTTTGCCCTATCGAACTTCGGTCCTCTCCATATAGAGTGACCTAACCCTAATTCTTCTATTCGTCCACCTTCTCGAGGTGTGCTAAGGAAGTCCTCATATAATCCCAATGCTCAAGATGCTCAACATTATAATATTGTTGAGGATTTGGCTCAAGTGCCATCAACTATGTTTGCTCTTGAGGTACTTCAAAGTTGTACGTCCCAGCGGAAGTCATTACTGTCGGCTATTGTGGGTATTGATCCTACTGATTCTAATCTGATATGTTTTTATCTAGAGAACCATGTTCCATATTTGCCTCATCATATTTCCTTTCTCACTCAGGTAATAATTAATTATAAAACCATTCATAGGACTGTCATTGATGAAGGTGCCTCTACCTGCATCATGTCAGTCACTTGTTGGAAGGAAATTCGTTGTCCTACTCTTAACCAATCTCGTAACACTTTGGAAGCTTTCGATGGGCGCATTTCGTGACCATTTGTTGTCTTACCCACCCTTACCATTACTTTCGAAGGCAAGATGGTACATGTTGAGGTAGAGATTGTTCACGCTAATCTCAATTATAATCTTCTACTCGGACGAAGTTGGGACCATGCCATGCATATTGTAGCCTCCTCCATGTTCTGTGTGATTCCTTTTCCCCATTAAGGGAAGATAGTCACAGTCGATCAACTATCCTTCTTTGCCTCTTCCTCTTCAGATGGCAATGTTCCATATGTCAAGCACACCGGTGCTCCTTATGAGAGTGTGGGGGTAGGACTTTTTAAAGATTCTTCTTTGATGGGAACTTTTCCGCTCCCACCTCCTCATATTGCCTCTATTAACATGATCTCGGTCAAGTCTGATCCTTGGGTCATACCTTCACCGGATCTTGTTGATACCTGGGGTGAGGTTATGCCACTTAGTCCCGCAAAATCAATTATGTGGAAATTGTTTCGGCCTCAAGTTTTGAATCCTCTTATTTTCCTGTTTCGAGGACATCTCTCAATATGTATTCTCAACACCCTTGGCTTGGCACTTCAGAATTTACTTATCCCTTAGTCGAGATTTTTCTTTCTGATGAGAGTATCATGGAAGTAATGTCTCTGGAGGAACCACCTTGGAACGATACTCATCATCGTTCCTCGTTCCTGCCTAGCCCGGCGGTCATGTCTACTTGTCTCGAAGAGTTCTCTTATATGTTCCATTCCCTACCGCTTCGGGTGCTGATCATGACTCATGAAGTATGATCAGAAGGAAATTTGGGTAATATTACCCAAATGATGCCAATTGATATTTTTTTCAAGCCTGGTGTCATTGAAAATGTCCATATTGGTGTAAATTGTTCTCCAAATGAGATGAAGCTCTATAATTTTCTGTTCCAAGAATTTTGTGATGTGTTTGCATGGTCATATGAGGAAATGCCTGGCATTGATCCTAGCATCGTCATGCATGAAATATCGACTTATCCTCACGCGAATCCCATTCACCAACAGCTCCACCCAGTTAACCCTAGGAAAGTGGCAACTATCAAGAGTGAAGTTGAAAAACTTCTCAAAGCTGGATTTATTTATCCAATCCCTCTCACAGATTGGGTGTCAAATATTGTACCGGTGGCAAAGAAACAAGGTACAATCCACATTTGTGTAATTACCATGATCTCAATCATGCCTATCCAAAGGATAACTATCCCACTCACTTCATTGATTAGATCATTGATGGATGTACTGGGAGCGAAATTTCTTCCTTTATGGATGGATTTTCTAGTTACAACAAGATTAACATTGCGCAGGCCGATAAAGAAAGGACAACTTTTATCTGTCCAGGGGTACTTTCGCGTACAAAAATCTCCCTTTTGGCCTAAAAAATGTTGGGGCTACATTTCAGAGGGCGATGTCCTATGCGTTTCACGACATTTGAAACATCATTCAACCTTACTTGGATGACCTTCCCGCTCATTCTCGTAAGCACCATGATCACCCTGATCATCTTCGACAAATTTTTCTTCACTGTAGGCACTACAACATTCAGTTGAATCCGCATAAATGTGTTTTTTGCATCGAATCTGGATGACTCCTCAGCTTTATTGTCTCTAAGGAATGCATTCGCCTTGATTCACTTAAAGTTGAGGCCATTGTTAATTTACCCCTCCATCTTCATTGCACCAACTGCAGAGCCTGTAGGGAAAAGAAAATTTCCTTCATTGTTTCGTACCCAATTATGCTAAGCTAGCTTCAGGGTTTACCCAGTTGCTCAAGCAAGGAATGCCCTTTGTTTGGGATGATATTGCCTAAAAGTCTTTCGATGACCATAAGGCCATCCTCATAAATTCTCCTTTGCTGCATCCCCCAGATTATCATCGAGATTACTTCCTTTATCTAGCTACAACCTCTAATAACATTGTTATGGTGTTGGTACAAGACAATGATGAAGGAAATGAACATGTTATTTACTACCTCAGTCACAATCTCCAAGACACCAAAACATGTTATGATCATGTCAAGAAGTTGACTTTGGTTGTCGTACAGGTTGTTCAGCGCTTTCAGCACTACATTCTCTTACGCACTATCACTGTGATTTCTGAATGCAACCCCATGACCTACATCCAGACTCGTCAGTTGTTGGGGGGCAAGTATTCTAAATGGATTGTAATCCTTCAAGAATTTGATTTGGTGTTTACTACTACCAAATCTAAGAAATCACAGGTTTTCTGAGTTAATTTGCTTCCTTCTATGTCTCTCCCCACTAGTGCCAATGAGCAGCTCCCAGACGAGACTCTTTTCCTGATTAGCACCCTTGACCTGTGCTACGGTGATATCATCAGGTATCTTCAGACGTCCATGTTCTGGTCTGCGTTGACTATGGATGATCATAGACGCATTCGGCATCAATTCTAACCCTACCATATTATTGGAGATACTTTATACCATGTCGGTGTTGATTCAATTCTTCACTGATGTCTTAATCTCGAGGAGGCTAAGAGAGTTTTCCAATGACTAACATTCTGGGGCATGTGGCATCATATGTCTGGATATGCTACTGCTCAAAAAATCCTTCGCACTGGTTATTTATAGCCATCCATATTTAAGGATTTCATCCTTACCGTTCACAAGTGTCATGAATGCCAAATTTACCAGCGAAATATGCTCTCCCTGCCCGCTCACCTACACCCCGTTATTACCATTGGTACTTTTTCCAAATGGGACATTGACTATATGACATGTAATAGTCATTCGGCTGGGGGGCGTGGTTATATTATTGTTGTTGTGTATTATTTCACCAAATGGGCCGAAGCGTTGCCTACATACTCTATAGACGATAAAATGGTGGCTCAATTTCTATTCAATCATGTTATTTCTAGGTTCAACGTCCCTCAATTCAGTGTCACCGAACATGGCTCCCATTTCCGAGATTACATGATGGTTGAGCTGACCTCTACGTTGGGTTTGTGCCATGATGGCTCAACCCCATATTACCCTCAAGCCAATGGCCAAGTTGAAGCTGTGAACAAGGTCTTGGTTACAATGCTTCAGCGTATTATCGGGATGCATAAGTCAAATTGGCATCTCATGCTCTTTTTAGCTCTGTGGGCTTACTGAACCTCGACCAAGGATGCAACTGGTTTCACACCATTCCAACTAGTCTACGGTTTGGAAGAAACATTTCCGATTGAGTGCGAAATCCCTTCACTCAAGCTAGTTGTCGAACTTCTCCCTAAAACCTCACCTTAAGAAGAATTCCTCTTGTATTTAGAATAGCTGGATGATACTCATCATCTTGATGCTTTGGTCATAGAAGCACAAAAGAAGCAAGTCAAGTCCCATTTCAATCAATCGGTCTCCCCTCGTGCGTTTTCTGAAGGAGATTTGGTTTTACTATATGATTAGGCTAATTATAAGCCGGGGGTAGGTAAGTTTGAACCTATGTGGCACAAGCCCTACATAGTTCAACATGTGTTAGAAAAAGGGGCATATGAGCTAATTGATTATGAAGGCAATCCTTTAGATATGCCCCAAAATGGGCTCTATCTTAAAAAGTATTATTCTTAGGTTATCTTGCATGGTCACTTATGTACATTAGTCTGTCATTCATTTTTGTGCAGTGTGGTTTGGTGTGTTGGTTTTCAAGCAGTTTTCATGCTCACTATGTTTTTACCTGCTTTGCTCCTCACATTGATTTCACTGATGGTGCTTTCCGTAGTGCCTGGAATTTATCCTCTGCGGCATGGTCCATTTATGACCTCCATGGTGAGTTGATTGATCTTCAAGGTATTTTTTTAGGTCGAACAACCAATAACATTGCTGAGCACAACACAGTTATCGAATTGTTGTCAAAAGCCATCCCTCCTGACATTCAGGAATTGGTTGTTAACCTAGATTCACAGCTTGTCATCCTTCAACTCAATAGGAAATATTCCATGACAAATCCTCAGATATTTAGAATGTATCTTTGTATTCGTCTACTGGAGAGAAATTTTGATTATATTACATATCATCATATTCCTAGACATATGAATACATTCACAAATGCATTAGCTAATTATGTGCTGGATAGACATTTATGAAAAATGTGAAAAGAAAGAACAAACAATTGTACCATAGTAAGCAAGAAAATACAGTATGTATATATATATATATATATATATATATATATATATATATATATATATAGTATTATATTATATATATATATATATATATATATATTATATAGTTTGATACATCCAAAACCCCAAAAAATAATATGTGTCCAAAATACATCAGTGGCTCACAGGCCTCAAAAATATAACCACTCAGACTAAGCGAGTCAGCAGTCAATGAATCTGATTTGACACCCCCACCATATGCCTCTGGTACTGGCATGGGACATCACCCATCTAAGCGTACTCTAGGATCCCATGGGTAAAACTCAAGATTCCGTGCAATCTCCTCCTCATTGTTGCTCCCCTCCTGATAAGGAGCGACATCAAACTACCGAGTAATGCACCTAGCAATCGGGGACATCCCGGTAGGGCATTCTGGTCCAACATATACATTCATAAAATTAAAGTGTCATGAACACATATATTACAAAAACAGTAAAAACATCAAAAACTAAAAAATTGTTTGTTTTTACCCCATCATCAAAATCCTCTCCTTTTGGGAGCGGCATATCTAGATCTCCGCGGAAGTCGGTACCACTATAAGGCCAATCCTCCACTACGATCAGTTGTCGTTGTAGCCATGAGAAGAAGGCAGGCTTGTAGGACATCTGTTGGCCCCTTGTAACCCTGGGCATCAACTCGCTCCAACAAACCATCCGTGGGTCTCGTGGCATCGATGGATCCACCTCGGTCAGCTGGTATTGAAACAACGGAACCTGTTCCAAGAAGAAGGTCACTATCATAGACCCAAAGCAAAACTGCTTCAGGTTTCCTGCCTTAGCTTTTGATAGCTGGCACTTCATGTTGAATTCCATAGGTTCTGCCTACTTAAAAATAGTAAGCGATGTGCACTAGATAGCATACAAAAACTTTGATTTGTTAGTCTCATGTGGCGCTTGGGACCCAGCCACTCCATTGATGGTCAACAGTAACACTCTTAATACAATATCCCAAACAGTCGCGATCTCGATCTTGACACTCTTGGATTTGAGAGCTTCTGGGCAATGTTCGGCAAGTAACATGGAAACACTTGTCCCAATCGGCCTTGACCTGTATAGGTTAACTAGTTCCCCTCTCTAGGACAGTCCTCTGATGAAATAAATATCTAAAGTCTCCAACTCCAGCTCTTGGTCACCAATGATAAAAATTTCCTGATTTATGTCCCAGAGACTAATCAGGTACCATAGCAGCTCAGGTTGAGCCCGCATCCCTGGTGTGAGAGAGAATTTGAGGAGCCCACAGTTCCTAAAATCCTCCAAAAAATTTGGATTAGCGATGTCTTGGGTATCGATATCCTCATGCTCTCTTTCTTTCCAATCCACCATTTTCAACGCTTTTCTTCCTACAACAACCATTCAATCAAGTCAATGATCATTTTTTGACAGAGAAATTTGGATTTAAATGGTGAATTAAAGAGAAAACATCAATTTTTCTTTGTTCACGGCATTGGTGTGCCTATTTCAGAAATATTGGCACCGATGGTGTGATTGGCATTTTTAGCCACCCTCGATCAGCGCGATTTCATGCCCAGAAATCGCGCCGACCGAGGACAATTTTTTTTGCAAAAAGCTCCCCATGAAACCCAAAAAATGGATAAAAACAAGAAAAAGAAGTATGAAAATGGAGCTTAAGGTCTTGGCTCTTACCTGCAACTTACGGCTTGGTGAATGACCTCCTGGATCTCCCATAATCTGCTCCGAAAAAATTAGAGAAAACGTGGGGTAAAAGCTCTTCACACAAAGGTAAAATGGTAAATGGTAAAAAATAATTACTTTTCCCTCATTTTATTCATTTTTTCATGAAATATTAGGGTCTTTACATATTTTTGACCTAATTTTCCTTAGGAATTGGATAATGCAATTGCCTTTTCGTGCAGCGACAGGTCACAGATTTTCGATGATGGTACTAAGTCACGTTTCAGCACTTTTCTCGACTCATAAAACTCAAATGAAAATATTGCTAAGTATTTTTCCCTTTTGACTCGTAAAAGAGAATAAAATGGGGTTCTGCTTGCAAGCTCCTTTCCAACCCTTTAAACACAAAAACGTTTTCGAGCTCTTGTCGTTTTGAACTCATTAAAGGCTGCAAAAAATTGTTTACCCAATATAAGTTTACCCCTTTTTCGAGCTGGGATGAACTATTTACGAAAAATGTACTCCTTGACTGAAATGGTCAAACAATTCTCTCAAGTATCGTTTTCTACCTTTTTGGGCTCGAGAGACACAACTGTACGAAAAGGGACCATGTGGAGTTTTCTTTTCTGTGTCTTTTTCACACTCTCTAAACATGAAAAAGATATTGAGTTACACCTTTGTTGGACTCGTTAAAATATTAAATGACATCAGATTCATCACCATGATGAACATGAGCTTCTCCTTCCTAGGGCTCATTAAAATTACTAGGTTAGATTCATCCAAAGGATGAACTTACATTGCAAGCATATGATATCCCCTTCACGCTTGCAATAAAAAATAATTAGGGTACCTGCCAGAAATGGTGGCGGAAATTTGGAAATTAGATCAGTCGTGTCGGCAACTCACCCTTGAACATGACACTTTCTTCTTTGAGTCGGGTTGGGATATCCTCCTTTCATCATTGACCTTCCTGGGTTGGTCCATTCATTTTTTCCTTCCATTTGATCTCTCCAATGCCATCTTGACCACCGATCCCATGGATCCAAAAGCTTCCAAGCTCTGGAATCATGTCATCGATATGTTCAAGAGTTAGTCCCTTTGTAGTTACACTTACTCCTGATTCTTTGTATCATCCAAAATTATTTGCATCCCTCTGTCTTGTGTCGATGATGTGGGATACATCATGGCCCTCCTTCGACATGGTCACTTCCTGTCGACTTCAGCTCATTATCCAGGAAGTTGGCCGAGAGACTCCCTTCCAGTACCTTAGAGCTTGCATTCCCTAATGGAAATTTCTTCTCACTCGATGATAAGTTCACATCATTGGCTTTCAATCAGGTGATTCAGGGGTGTTTGACTTTAGTTCCTTCATTCAAATTCTGTGAATTGTGCTGCTAGTACCTTGAGAACCATTGTCATTAATTGGTGGTTTCTCTCATGCTTGTTAACAGTTTACAACCTTGACTGGTAATAAAGTGATTTTCTAGCATGTTCGATGTCAACACCTCTATTCACATGTTAGAATCTATACTTTGACCGGGTCATGTTGGAGCGCAAGACCCTGGGCTCAAATTACAAAATTCTAGGTTGCAAGGAGATGTGACATGGTTGTGTTGATATACATGTATCTTTTAGATGGATGGTTGTGACCATACCATGAGTTGTCATATGTGATCCTTCTCATTATTGGATGGTTGCGACCATACCTTCGTTTCGATATGATCCTCTTTATCGGATGGATGCACCCATGCCTGGATCCATTTAAATGATCATTCTCTGGATGGTTGCATCCATACCACGATTCATGTATCATTTAACAGAGTTTTCAGTAATGTATATGTATATGTACTTGCTTACAGGTTTTCCGATGACAGACTCTGGTTCCCTGCACTGGGTTATAAAGCATTTCACCCCTCACTCTATTTTGGCCTTCACGCTTTAGGGGGCATCTGTTACACAACATTTTGTCACTTTCCCTATACTCCCCGTTCCTTGATTCTGGAGGACCTCTACAGTGAACCCTTCATGCTTTCCCATCATGAAGAACCTCCCATTGCATCCCTCTTCATGAGCAGAACAATTCCCCTTTGCATCATTTTCCCAAACTCTTATGTTTTTCCCAGTTTAAAAGGCTAGCACTAATGGCCCATGTACTCCCTACGCTGATATGCAGGGATTACAACTATCCCTCATGCCGACTAGAGTGACTAAGCCTTTTCCCATTCGTGTTTATCTTCTTTTGGAAAGCTTTTTAAATTTGGAGCTGAAGCTTCCAGCTCTAGAAGCTTCGTAACGGAAGTATTGTAAATGGTTAGGCTGGATGGAGACGAGGAGGTCAAATTGGGCTCCTTTCCCCTATTAGGATGGAACTACATAAAGAGATAATACCTTATCCCATGAGAATAGGAACCATCTCCCATCCATTCAAGCTATATAAAGCTCCACATTTCCAAAGCACAAGCTAGTGTGTGTGTGCTAGTGATAATTAAGTTTTGTTTGGAGTAATCAACAAGTTATCCATACTTTGTAGCTCTCTAGTATATGTTTAAGGGAGAATTGTGAGTTGGTTTGGTGTGAAGCCTAAAGGGAAGAGCCTCGAGACTATCATTTTTGGGCCATCCATGGAATGTTAGCAGAAGTGTGTGGGAACCAGATTTGTCAAAGGAGAACAAAAACATCAAGATGTCAGTTGTAATCTCTTCTTGATTTAATAAAGATGCAACTACCAATTGATTTTCTACATAATATGTCATTTCACGTGTTTATGGCTTAATGTTTCTTGACTTGTTAAGTAGGTTGAATACAATTTGTATATTATCACGGTTGTTGTCTGTTGTTGTCTACTTGTTTCAGGTGTTCGCAAGAAGAAATATAAGATAGATGGCGCAAGGAAAGAGGGTCCTCATTAAACAGATAGCGTACTAAGAGGTAGGCCCTCTTAACTGGTTGTAGCCTAAGGAAATATTCCATAGAATGTCTTGTTTGTGGCTAGACCTGCTCTTGGGCTAGAGGAATTGTTTGTGTCCACACTTAGAATTTTTACCTGCACCATAGTAAGGTTTCCAACATGTCATGTTGTTAGAATGAAATGTGCTAGGTAGATATGGCCCTCTTATATGGACAAGAGACTAGTTTTTTTATGACATTTGGCACCACTATAGGACGCCACATGGCATGATGGCATCACCCTAATGTTAGTATAATTTTGTAGGTTAATCTAACATGGAATTAAAAGAAACATGGTGGTTGTTTGTAGTTCCACCTAGCGTGGAATGCTACATGGTGCTAACAAGGTAGAACACATGGCTAGAATCCATGTCACTGTAGAGTTTGGGATTGTGGAAATATATTATAGTGCTTCTACTATGAGGTGTGGAATAAAATTAAGTCATCGATGATGAACCATCACTGTCAAATGACATGAAAATGCTTGGTGCGAAGGTTTGTATGGAGTGTCATTCTAAGGAATTGGCACAGGGCACAATGGTGATAAGGTGTTATGATGTGGTGGGTGCCATGGTGGACTTCATATAAGGAGGAAGTGCCACGTGGTCGCCACACGGTGAATCCTTATTAATTTGTGAAGGGTTACAGGGCCCAAAATTCAAATGGGCATAACTTCCAATCCAAAAGTTGGATTGTGATAAATTTTATATCATTGGAAAGCTCTCGATGATTTGAATACTATAAGGTTATCCAAAGTGATTTTCATGCACTTTGGGTGAGAAGGAATTTTATAACCCCATCTTTTTAATGAGACCATGGATGTTAGGTTAATTGAAGGTAACAACCCCCACTATGTAATACCCTTGTTTGTTTATTATTTTGTAATTATATGTACAAAATATTAGGTTGGTGATCTGAGTTATGTTATGTGGCCTACATACCCATATATATACATAATATATTTTGGGGCCAACATTCCAAACATATATTCCAGTTTTGGTTAAGTGGCTAGAGGTCCAAGATTGTAAATACATTATAATTTGTAAATGTTTTAATAATAATAAAATTGACTAGTAATGGAGACCACTCCACAGTAAGATTACGGGGGTTTCTACAACTCCACAGTTATAGGAAACGGGGTTTTGATGATGGGTTTTGGTGTTAGGACACCTACGGTCCATGTGGCTTCATGGTATACCACTTCGTTGAGAGAAGCCATGCATCCATGGGCAGTACATAGTTTCTTGAGGCATTATTATTATTATTATTATTATTATTATTGTTGTTGTTGTTGTTGTTGCTATTGCTATAATGACTACCATTCTGATGATCATTGCTATGAGAAGGGTGATGGTTTTGGACTGTTGGTCTTGAGAAACAAGTTGATGAGACCCTATTTTGGGTTATGATACCAACTACGAGCTTTTTTGGTTTGTGGCCTATAGGGTGCTTGGAGCACTGGAATGGAATGACTATTGGGTTGGCACCTTGTATGTTGATGCCTAGAGGGTGCCTAGAGCCCTCAAGTAGCATGATGGTTGTGTTGGAACCTTCACAATGGATGGCCTGGAGGGTTCCTAGAACCCCGGAGAGACATGAATATTGGGTTGGCACCTTGGCCATGGAGGTACACCAATTGTTTCTAGTTTTTTCATTTCCTATCGAGTTCTAGCCCTAGCTGAGGGGTGACCTGTGGTTGGAATTCATTACCCACGAGTCTATGGCATGGTGGAACATGGAGGGCTCATAGTTAGTTGCTATTTTTTATACAAATAAGTGTTCCATTTTATGTGTCGTGTCACATGTTGATTTGATATTTGAAACCCTAGTTTCAACATTATGTGCTTGATATGGTTAATTATATGTATTTTCACTGTGTGTCCATGTGTATGAAATTGTAAGTACCATGCTACAATTTACATGAAAATATTGCTATAAACCCTAAATTAGTGACTGGTAATTACATGTACATATTATTTTTTATGCAAAAGTTTAATTTGACGCATTTAAACCCTAATTTTGTTTAAATAATAATGGGTGAATTACTATGTGAATTACTCATTAAGTATACATTATTTAATGAATTCCAGTCCAAGTCTTGTGTTACTATGCGTAAATTTTGCCAATATTTGGTTATCTCTATCATGCATTATAATTATGTGTTTCTTTATAATTGTTAATAAATTCAATGTTAGGGTTGAAACCTAGATAACAAAATTACATGTGGGCTCTAGTAGAGAGATAAGGTTTAATAATGGTAACTACAAATAATGTGCTTTCACAAGAATATCGATGAATTAATTGGAGAAATTCAGGTTATGAACACACAGTGTTTCCTGACAGGTGTCCAAGGACATTACAAAGTGGTATCAGAGCTTTGTTTTACAACAATTGGCCTAAATTGGGCCAAATTTGTATTATGTAGAAATTATTATAGGTTATAGGTTAACCACCATTTATTTGATGAAATTCATGATGGTGGAAAAAGATGAAAAATCCACAAAAGCATATCTGGCAGAGTTTAAAGGAAATTAAGATCAAAATATGATTATTTTTCAGGTGAAATTTGGTTGCATAAGGTTAAATTCATGCACTTTTAGCATACATGGTGATGAGAAAGCATCATGTCAGTTTACATAAAGGTCTCGTTATAAATTTTGGTTATCGGTTTTAAGTTTCCTATTAGTGTTTGTTATGTATCCAGATCAAAAATAGCACAAAAACATAAGAAAAGATGATCAATGACTAAATAATAAACCACTTCGAGGGAGAAACCTCCCTTTACATCACATCGATGAACAATTCTTGGATGATTCAAATGAAAATACCTCCTTGGTATATATATGAGTCTAAAGGGTCAAAATATAGTTAAGGTCAACATAATAATAATAATGTAAGGGCTCAACGATAACAATAGTGGTCTTTTGTGGGGCACAAAAATAATAATATGGGGGATAGACTAGCATTATAGGGACGTAACATGCCCCTATACTTCAAAAAAGTATTGTCCTCAATGCTTGAGTAGTTCTGGATGCTTATGTATGAAATAGTCATCCTCCCATGTGGAATCTTTAATAGGTAATTTCTTCCACTCAATGAGATACTTTGAAATTGATCGATTTTGTAAATTCCATATTCTTGTTTCCATGATTTCTTCAGGATCTAATGTTATTTTTCCTACCTCTTCAAGTTCTGGAAATATACTTTGAACCTTCATTAAGCATGAAACATGGAAAACTAGGTGTACTCACGAAGATGCAGGAAGCTCCAATGCGTATGGCATAGTACCAATATTTTGAAATACCTTGTAAGGGCCATAGTACTTTGGTGATAATTTATTATCCTTCTTATCTTGCTTGAGGTACATTCGTGTGTATGGTTGTAGCCATAAAAATACCTAATTTCCCACACGAAAACTTATTTCACTGCCATGTTGATATGCATGTTTTTTATTTGCTTATGCGCTAGAGTCAAGTTATCATTTAAGAGTTGGAGAAATAGTTGTTGATTCTCGATGTGATATTCTAGTGCTTGAGCCTTAGAATTGTCTCTTAAAGAGGATTTGATGGATGATGTATGATATCCATAAAGTGCCAAAAATGGGGTCATTTTAGCTGCAGTATGGAAGGAAGTGTTATACCACCATGTTTCCAAAGATAACCACTTAACCTATTGTGGTTGATTATCAAATACAAAGCAATGAAGATATACTTCCAAACATGTGTTTACTATCTTAGTTGATCAGGGGCTCATGTCCCAAGTGTCAAAAAATGCTCAAAAATGAAAGTGCTCAAAACTGGTTTGAAACTGAATGACCAGATAGATCTCGTCCTCCTAATTCTGGCACTATGAACAGTTTGAAAAATGGTCTCTGTATGCAGAACTTATGTCAAATTGAAAATCGCCCAATAACCCTTAATTTTTGAATTTTAAAAAAAAAATAATAGAATATTCCAAAATATTCTGTTTGGGTCAACCAGTAAGAGGATGCCACGTGGCAAGCCTAGAGGCTGCCACATGGCCCCAAGGTGGCAACGTTTGGTCATATTAAAATTTTGGGCAGAATGGTGGATCGAACCCCCGACCTACCACATAACAGCGCAGAGACTTACCATAACACCACAGGGCGGGTCTTGTTTAGGCTTCAGACCAACATCATTATAAAGTTTGGACAGGGTTATGGTGGGCCCAAAAGGGGGCCAGCCCCCTCTCCACAAGTCCATGGCCCGGGAACCATGGCCTACCAAACTCAGTGGTGGTTAAACCTTAACAGTCAGCAAGGGAGGTCACATGTTATGGCAGAAATCATGGTCCAACTATCCATTAAACCCATAGTTTGCCACAAAATTTGATACAACTAACCCCGTCTTCCGAAACCAATCACATGCACGAGTTAGACTGCCAATTAGCTCCGGTGGTCATGGTTTAGCTAGCGATATTTCTAGTGGTGGCGCCAATTTGGCGCCCCTGCCAACTTTGGGGGGCCTAACTAGGCCTTCACTAAATTTAACTGGAGTAAATTAAGGGCCAGATAGGCAATGGAGTAAATGAGCCATAAATTTGGCTAGGAAAGGCCTTTTGAGATGAATTGTTTTTTGATTTTGACTAATCAGATGATTCTGAAGCCATTGGCACAAGTTAGAGAGCAATCAGAGGTCATTTGCAGTGTTTTTGGTCTGTGGAAGTTCTAGTAGCAACCAGGGCCTACCATTGTGGGAGCTGTATTGGGTTGCAGGTACCCATTGGATGAGAAACAGTAGTCATTCATGACTAATTTGAGTGTTTTGAATCCATTTTTACAGTCCATTTCACTTGTTAAGGCTTGTATTCAGTTGTACAATCATTTTGAGCTTTTAATCAAATCAAGTACATGCCCATTTGGGAGTCTTGGACCCAGCAGATGTAGCCCAGGAGGGGTGAACTGCTTCATCATCTGCTATTGCATCTGTGGTTGAGTTTTCTTTGAGAACAAATCTGTTTTAGTATGTTAAACAGATAAATGAATTAATCCTGCTACACATAAAAGGGTTATAAATTACATCAAAACTCATTTGTTTTTAATTGCAAGACATGTACATCATTTGCACAAGTATATTCACTGAATTGAATGCCTTGCTAAGAATTTTCCAGTAGTTTCAAATTCAGATCAAGTTGGTATCAAAGTTGAGTTGTTGCTTCTTTGTATTAAAAGCAGTCAAATAAACTATAGACAGAGCTTGGAATGAGCCAGGAAGCCTTCGAAATGCTCTTGTTATAAATTGCAAAGTAGATAAACGCTCTTTCAATTAATCTTTGGTTTAGTTTATCTTTTGATTGTTTTTGTGCAAGGATATTTTGACTGTCTAGCAAGTTTTGATGCTTACTAGGCTGAAACTTCAGAGAGGGGAAGGACAATTGACTAGAGAACGAGAGAATCCTCAGTCAAGGAGGGCCAGGGTGCCATTATCTCCACCTTCTGATTCACCCTCAAGAGCCTCAACAGAAGCTTCAAGAATGTCTGAAAAGGAAGGAGAAGTTCTTGCAGACATGGATCCAAAAGAAGAAGAAAGAGTCTTTAGAAAAGCTTTGTTGGACTTGACTGAAATGGTGAGGAGATTGTACCGGGAAAGAAATGATAGACTGGTGGAAGAAGGGTCTAAACATCCAAATGAAGGAGAGGGGTATTCAAGAGGTAAGAAGGATGATGATCATTCAAAGAAAGGGCATGGAGGAAATGGTGATCCACCACCCCCATTGTCACCTTCTTCCTCTACATCCTCATCTTCTTCTTCTTCAGTTCATAAGCATAGATCCTCTGGAAAAAGTCCCTTTTTTAAGCTTGACGTAAAATTTGAATTACCTATGTTTAATGGTGAATTGAATGCAGAAAAACTTGACAATTGGATTAGGCAGTTGGAAGTTTAATTGACAATCCAAAATATGCATGATGATGCCACAAAGATTCAGTTAGCTTCTTTGAGAGTGGATGGAGCAACATTGGTTTGGTGGGAGGCCAAGACCAAAGAGGAAATGAAGAAATTTGGTAAGGTTACCTTAACATGGACTGAATTTCTTTTAGCCATTAAAAAGAAATTTTATCCTCTTGCTCACATGCAGAAAGCCATCATGAACTAGCAAAATTTCGAACAGCTTAAGGGTCAAAATTTACAAGACTACACCCAAGAATTCAGGAGGAGAGCACTCTTGTTAGGGGTAGATTTACTCACTCAAGAAACCTTTCTGAAATACATAGGTGGCTTGCATAGCTACCTTAGGCATACCATCCTGATGTTTAATCCTACTAGCCTAGATGAGGTTTGTGTTCAAGCTACCCATTTAGAGGCTAGGGGGAAAGAAAAATTTTGAAGAGAGTAGAAACAAGCCCTTCAAGGGGAAAAACAAAGAGAAAACCTCCAAGGGAAAATGAAAAAAGAATGCATCTATCAAACAGGAGAGTGAGAAAGTGTTCTGTAAACACTGTTCTAAAGAAATCAATTTAACAAATCCAAAGGGAAACAGAAAAATACAGCTACTACATTTACACCACAAGATTTAGGGGAAGATTCAGGTGATGAAACCAAAATTGCAGCCATGGATTTGAAAAACTTGAAGGGAAAAGAAATTGAAACTCAAGCCAGCACTAATACCTCCAACTGTCATGTACAATGCCTAATGAGGAAGAAAGAACTGAACTATTTCATGTGAGGGTAGTGTCAAAACATACTAAGATTGACACACTTTTTGATAGTGGGTCACAAGCAAACCTTATATAAGAAGACTTGGTCAAGTAGCTCAAACTTGAGACCATTCCACATCCAAAGCCTTATCCACTTGGATGGATACGCAAGGATGCCAATTTACAAGTCTCAAGAAAGTGCATATTGCGCTTTGCAATTATTGCACATTTTATTGACATAGTTGAACTTGATGTAGTGTCGTTCGATATAGCAGGAATTGTTTTGGGAAGTCCTTACTTATTTGATAGGAAAGCTATCTTCTATTGCCATGAAAACAAATTTCATCTTTTCGAAGATGGCAAGGAGTTCATTGTTAGAGCTCATCGCAAGAAGACAAATGTAGCGATGGTGAATGCAGGACAGTTAAAAAGGCTGGTCAATTCAAGTAATAATTTTGTTCTTCTTATGATTAAGCCCAAGGTTGATGTGAATCACGAGTCATTTGACAATTGTGATCCCAAACTTAAATCAGATTTATATGATGTAGTTGATGCACATCATGATATGTTTCAGGAACCAACAGGTTTGCCTCCTAAGAGGGAGATTTAGCATGAAATCCATTTGCATCCAGATTTTCCTCTTCCAAACATAGGCATGTATCGCATGTCTATCATGGAGAATGCTGCAATCAAGAAGCAAATCAAGGACTTGTTGAACAATGGTTTCATAAGGCCAAGTACTTCGCCATGTGGGTCACCAATTGTATTGATTCCAAACATGGTGCATGTGTGTTGATTTCAGGGCCTTGAATAAGATAATGGTAAAGAACTGTTACCCACTCCCAAGGATAGATGATTTGCTAGACCAGCTAAAAGATGCTCGACATTTCACTAAGTTAGACTTGCGCAGTGGATATCATCAAGTAAGAATTGAAGAAAGTGACATTTGGAAGACAACCTTTAAAACCAAACAAGGACTCTTTGAGTGGCTTGTGATGTCGTTTGGTTTATGCAATGCACCTGCAACTTTCATGTAGGTAATGGATGATGTCTTGCGTCCTTTTCTTGATGATTTTGTTATTGTCTACTTAGATGACATCTTAATTTTCAGCAAGTCTGGAGAAGATCATGTCATGCACGTTAGGGAAGTTCTTGATGTTTTGAAGAAGAATCAGTTATTTCTTAAAATGTCAAAGTGTGAATTTGGAAAGACTTCTTTGGTTTATTTGGGACACATAGTAGGAGGAGAGGCTTTAAGAATTGATCTTGCTAAAATTGAGGCTATCATGAATTGGCCTACTCCCAAATCCATTACAGAGGTAAGAAGTTTTTTGGGTGTAGCTCAATATTGGAGGAAGATAATTTCTAACTTCTCTTCTATAGCAGCTCCTAGGCATGTAGTGACAAGTGTGAAGCATGCTTTCCAATGGGGAGGCAAGCAACAGAAAGCTTTTGAATCTTTGAAAGAGAAAATTAGTTCAGCTCTGGTCCTTTCATTACCGGATTTGAGACAGCCATTTGAGATTCAAACCGATGCTAGTGATTATGCCATGAGTGCAGTTCTTCTACAACATGGTAAGCCTATTGCATTTCATTCTAATACATTTAATGGTGCTGTTGTAAATTATCCTGCATATGATAAGGAGTTGTATGCATTGGTGCAAAGCGTCAAAAAGTGGAAACACTATTTGATGGGCAAAGAAACTATGATACATACCGACAATCAGCCCTTATAGTACTTGCAATCACAAAGAAAGTTACAACAGTAACGACACTTCAAATGGATGGGCTTCTTGCAACAGTTCCACTTGGTAATAAGGTACAAGAAAGGTGTTTTGAATAGAGTTGTTGATATTCTTTCAAGGCCTATTATTGGTGTTGTTACTTTACTTAAGAATGATTCCATTGTACATGAGAGTTACATAGAACAATATGCATATGATGATGATTTTAAACACGTGTATGCTAACTTGAGTAAAGGGAATCATGTTGAGGAGAATGATTATCACTTGCATGACAATTTGTTATTTCATTTGGGTAATTTTTGTATACCACAGGGGGAGAGAATAAGTGTCATAAGAGAAGCTCATTCTTCTCTTATTGCTAGACATTTTGGTGTAAGAAAAACAGTTGCACATCTACAGAGGTATTGTTATTGGCCTCGCATGGTAGATTCTGTTTTAAGGTTCATTAGAGGATGTTCATTATGTGCTACAAGCAAGCCTAGTAATAGGAAGCTTGGATTATATATGCCATTGCCGGTACCTTCTAGACCATGGAAGAGTATTTCTATGGATTTTGTAGGAGGATTACTAAAATCTAGAAAGCAGCATGATTATCTTTTTGTAGTAGTTGATCGTTTCAGCAAAATGTGTATCCTTATGCCATGTAAGAAAACTATAACTGCTGAACAAACTACTGAATTGTTTTTTCAACATGTATGGGTTCATTATGGCTTGCCTACTTCCATTGTTACTGACAGGGATTCCATATTTGTTGGAAACTTTTGGTCCAATCTATGGAAGATGATGGACACCAAGTTGAAGAAGGGTACTGCTTTCCATCCGCAAACATATGGCTAAATAGAATTTGTGAATAGAACCATTGTGCACCTCTTGAGAGGTTACTGCAGCAAGCATCCCAAGCTTTGGGATGAAAATTTGCACTACATACAGCATGCTTACAACCGGGCCAAGCACTCTTCCACAAATACCTCACCGTTTGAAGTTTGTTTTGGTTACTTGCCAAAGTCACCTCTTGATTTCATTCTTGAGAAGGATATCACCATTGAGGGACATAGTGACACTGACAAAGCTCGCTTGTTCATTGAAATAATTCAGCTAATACATCAACAAATTCAAGAACAGCTTGAAAAAAGTCAAGGCAAGTACAAGGAGAGACATGACAAGCATAGAGTTGATCACAAGTTTCAATAAGGGGATGAGGTATGGCTATACATTAGTAAGGAACGAATGCAAGGAGTAGGTAAAAAGCTTAAGCTTATTCGTTATGGTCCATTCAAAATCCTCAAACAAGTTGGAAATAATGCTTTTCAACTAGATTTGCCTTCATATATGCAAATGTATTCTATTGTCAATGTGGAGAATTTACATTTGTATGAACCTCCTTTGATTGATTATCATGAAAGTGATATTTAGCTTCCATCTATAGATGATTTCTCACTAGAATTTTTGGATGAGATGAAAGAAGATGCTATCTTTGATAGAAGGACATGCACTTCAAGGAGGGGAAATGTTGATTATGTTCGGGTTGGTCTCAAAGGCAGCAAACCGAACAAGGAAAAGTGGATGGAGGTGGAAAGAGTGAGGGAGATGTACCCTCACCTTCTTAGTAGGTAATTGAAGGCTTTTGGGGTCCAAAAGCTTCCCAGTGGGGAGGCGTGATCAGGGGCTCATGTCCTAAGTGTCGAAAAATGCTCAAAAATGAAAGTGCTCAGAACTAGTTCAAACCTAAACATCTGGATAGATCTCTTCCTCCTGATTCTGGCACCATGAACGGTTCAAAAAATGGTCTTCGTATGCAGAAGTTATGTCAAATTGAAAATCACCCAATAACCCTTAATTTTTGAATTTTTTTCAAAAAAAATTTAATAGAATATTCCCAGAATATTCTATTTGGATCGACCAGTAAGAGGGTGACATGTGGCAAGTGCAGAGGCCGCCACATGGCCCCAAGGTGGCAACATTTGGTCATATTAAAATTTTGGGCGGAATGGTGGATTGAACCCCTGACCTACCACATAACAGTGCAGAGACTTACCGTAACACCACAGGGCGGGTCTTGTTTAAGCTTCAGACCAACAACATTATAAAGTTTGAATAGGGTTATGGCGGGCCCAAAAGGGGGCCAGCCCCCTCTCCACAAGTCTGTGGCCTGGGAACCATGGCCTACCAAACTCGACGATGGTTAAACCTTAACGGTCAACAAGGGAGGTCACATGTTATGGCGGAAATCACAGTCCAACTGACTATTAAACCCATAGTTTAGCATGAAATCCGATACAACTAACCCCGTCTTCCGGAACCAGTCACATACGCAAGTTAGACTGCCAGTTAGCTCTCGCGGTCACGATTTAGTTAGCGGGATTTCTGGTGGTGGTGCCAATTTTGGTGGCCCCGCCAACTTTGGCGGGCCTAACTGGGCCTTCACTAAATTTAACTGGAGTAAATTAAGGGCTAGACAAGCAGTGGAGTAAATGAGCCATAACTTTGGCTAGGAAAGGCCTTTTGAGACGAATTTTTTATTTTTTATTTTGACTAATCAAATGATTCTGAAGCCATTGGCACAGGTTAGAGAGCAATCAAAGGTCGTTTGTAGGTTGTTTTGCTCTGTGGAAGTTCTAGGAGCCACTAGGGCCTAACATTGTGAGAGTTGTATTGGGTTGCAGGTACACATTGGATGATAACTAGTAGTCATTCCTGATTGATTTGATCGTTTTGAATCCATTTTTATAGTCCATTTCGCCTGTTAAGGCTTGTATTCAGCTGTATAATCATTTTTAACTTTTAATCAAATCAAGGAAATGCCCATTTGGGAGCCTTGGACCCAGCAGATGTAGCCCAGGAGGGGTGAACTGCTTCATCATCTACTATTGCATCTGTGGTTGAGTTTTCTTTTAGAACAAATCTACTTTAGTATGTTAAACAAATAAATGAATTAATCCTGCTACACATAAAAGGGTTATAAACTGCATCAAAACTCATTTGTTTTTAACTGCAAGACATGTACATCATTTGCACAAGTATATTTATTGAATTGAATACCTTGCTAAGCATTTTCAAGTAGTTTCAAATTCAGATCATCAGTTTTCCCATCAGATTGAGGATGATAAGATGAGCTATGAGCCAATTGAGTACCAAGGTAAGAAAATAATTTTGTCCAAGGATTTCTCGCGAAAATGGAATCTTTGTTAATTAAAATAATCTTTGGGTTTACATGTAACTTTTTAATTATTTCCACAAATGCAATAATGACTGTATTAGCTTTGAAAGGACGAAATAGTGGAAAAAAGTGTGAATACTTGGTAGAGTCTATCAACTACCACCATGATGAAACTCTTTACTTCAAACTTCGGTAAACATGTGATAAAATCCATTGAGACCTCCTCCCAGTGGTGACTTAGAATGGCTAATGGCTGCAAAAGACTCAGGGTCTTAATCGTCTCCACTTTGTTTTGTTGGAAAACCAAACATTTTGCCACAAACTTCTGAATGTCATATTTAAGGCCATCCAAAAAAATCCTTCTTGACCCTGTGGTAAGTTTTTAAAATCTTGAGTTCCCTCCTATAGGTGAGGTGTTTAAACCCAAAAGATCCTTTTGTTTCAGTTGGGAGTTCTTACATAGATATATGTGATCTTTGTACCATAGTGAATCATTTTTCCAGATAAATGTATCATATGCACTTGGATCTTACTACAACTTTTGAATGAGTTTCCACACCTCTTCATCATTATTCCATTCATCCCTTGCTTCATTTATCCATTCAAGTTGGATAATAGAAATGGCACAGATAAATGCTTCCACATCCTCATCCCTTATTGGGAGTGCATATGCAGCAACATTTTACTTCGCTTTTTTTTATAGATGATTTAGAATTCATAACCCAACATATTTTTAATGAATTTTTGTTGCTCTTCTAAAGATAATATTTGTTTCAAGAATTATTTAAGACTATCATGATTTTTTTCCCTTGAAGTGTATTCCCATTAGGTGAGGGTGTCATTGCTTCAAGGCATGTATTATTTACAACATTTCCTTTTGATAAATAGTTTGTGTAAATAGTTTCCTATGATTGGACAAACTCCAAAAGAAACGGGTCTTCCTTCTTGCATTAAAATAACACCAATGTCATTTCCTGAGGCATCACATTCTACAAAAAAGTTTTTTTTGAAGTCCGTTGTACCTAAGACTAGAGCTCAGCACATTTCCTATTTAAAATGTTCAAAGGAATTATTTGCTTCTAGAGTAAAAAAACTACATCTATCTTCAGTAATGTTATTAGTGGTATTGTTATTTTCCCATAATTCTTAACAAACCTACTATAATACCTTTTTCAACCTGAGAAATCCTAGAAGATGCCTTAAGGTTGTGGGGATTTTCCATTCCTTTATGGATTTAATTTTGTTAGGGTCTACCTTAACACCCTCATGAAATATATTATGACCAATTAATCCACTTCTTGTACCCCAAAGAAACATTTGGAGGGTTTTTCATACAATTTTTTCTCCTCCAACAACTTGAGAACCCTGTCAACATGTTAAACATGATCTTTCCAAGACTTGTTGTAGATTAGTATATCATCAAAAATAACACAATTTTTCTAAGGGTTGGAAAGTGGAATTCGTCAAATCTTGAAATGTGGAAGGTGGATTATAAAGGCCAAAAGGCATGACCAAAAATTCATAATGACCTTCATGAGTTATGAATTCTTTTTCAGAATGTTTGTTGTCTTCATGCTAGTTTGATGATATCTTGAATGAAGATCTATCTTGGAGAAGTAAATTTCTCTGTGTAGTTCATCCAACAATTCTTTAATGACAGTAATAGGGAATTTATATTATATTGAGTTCTCTATAGTCTGGACACATACACCATGATCCATCCTTCTTATGCACCAATACTACTGCAGAAGAGAAACAACTTTGTATAGGTTGAATTATACCTGCCTCCAACATTTCTGCAACCATAAGTTTAATTTCACTCTTTTGGGCATAGGGATATTTGTAAGGTCTGATGTTTGGAGGAACACTTCCTAGAATAAAATGAATAGCATGATCATGATTGTGAATAGGTGGGATACCTTTGGGAGTCTCAAATATATTGGAATGATTGTCAAGGACTATTTGGAGATCCAAAGAAATGCGTGACTTAGATGTTTGAACAGCTAGTGAGCATAATTTTGAAATTTCCCCTCATTGTTCCTTCTACAAAATCTTTTTCATGCCATTAGAGCTTATTATCTTCCTATGTGTTGTGGGGAAAAGTATCCAACACGGAATGACCCTATCCCACTCTAAGGGTGATAGTTCCTTAGCAACAGCTGAAGCAAAGCTATCTAAAGTTACTTCTTTATGACATGCAAGAGATGAAAGGAAGAGATCCACTTACCGATGTCTTGTGCAAATGGTCAATCCAATCTCCTCTATTTGCCGCTTGCTCCCAGCTCCAAGTCTTCTCACGGGCCCAGCTACACGAGATCCTGCAAACAAGACAAGTGAAGGAAACTACAAGAAGCATGCATTCATAATTGATTCAAGGATTAGCATAAATCAAATACGCAAGTAAGACAATACAACATTGAAACACATGCGAATAGAAGGACCTCAAATGCTTTATTAATATAAGGAAGTAAGGTTCAGGCGGTGATACAACCATAAGAGGTCCAATCCAGCATCACCTTCCCGACGGAAAGAAATCTCCTCTTCACCTCCATCAAGCAATCACCCAATACTCTCAACTGTAAACCAACAACAATTCTCTGCACAAAATTCCGGCCTCTAGATCCCATGGGATGAGATCCTTATATAGAGTTTTGGAGTGAAGATAAGTCAGCTTGATGTGTGACTTGTTGTCCTCTTCAACTCCAGTTGTTCTTCAGTCCTTCACTCGGAGTTTCTACCTTCCACTTGGAGTTTTAGAACCTCTTTACTCATCATTAGGCGAATCTTCTGATCCAAGTGTCATTTTGGAAGCTTCTTGGGCACTGGCACATTGAGAAAAGATTCCTCCACATGTCAAAGTACGCCCAGCGCAGGTAGGCTTTGTTGCACTTGCTATGCAACGCAGGTACACCATAGAGCTTTTGACATTCAGCGCAGATGCTTAGTGGAGCAGCTGCTTTGATCCAAAATTGACCTGTTTTTGAGTGTTTTTCAGTGGAGAACTGTTCTGAAGTGCTGTGGTTTGCTGACCTTGTTCCCCTAGGGGTAGGAACAACATGTTTAGGGACTTTGGATCCCTCAGATTATTGACATTTCATGCTCCATGCTGTAAGGCACAAAAATGTCTATAACACTATGTTTCCTTGTGATGCCCCTTAATTAAATTTCCTTTCTTTTCGAGACAAAATTCATGAAATTTTTTTGAAAATTAAAAGTTATCATCCCAAAATATTGTAACATCAACACCACCCATTGGAATCGAAATCATTAGACTATTCAATAAATATTTCCCTATGGTTGGATTGATATTATGACACTTCCCTAATAAATTTATAGTTCCTCCATTTGTAACCATCACTTGACACTCTAGTACTAGATATAGAAAGGAATTCAAATCTTTGGTTATCTTACAATGAATAAAATTATGGGTGTTACTTGAATCAATCAGCTCTATTACCTTTTTCTTCTTGATATATCCTTTAATCTTGAGATTTTGAGTGGTAATTCTTTCCAATGCATTACAAGATAGGGTTGGATTCATTTCTTCTTTTTCAACCCCTGGGTTTAGTTCCTAGTGTATATATTCTTCTTTTGACGTTTCTTGTTCCTTTTCTTCCTATTCTTCACAATCTATGTAGAATAATTTCTTCTCGGCACACTTATGACCTTTAGTGTATTTCTTATCACAATTGTAGCAAAGCCCTATTTCTATTTTTTCCTCTAGTTGTTGAGGTGTCAACATTAGAGGTTGTATGAGGCTAAGAGTGGCAACACTTGCATATTTATAATTGTGAGTAGTAGACCTCCTTATTTCCATCATTTTTCTTTCAAAATTTCTTTCCACCCTGAATACATTCTCTAATGAATTAGGTTCCCAATGACGAACCTCACATTGGATGTTATCCTTTAAAGTTCCTATGAAGGAATCAATTAAATTATCCTCTGGAATATCATTTACCTTAATATTAATCTTTCGAAGTCCTTAATGTGCTCCCCAACTGAACCCTTTTGTTTCAAATTCATCAATTGGCTAAAGAATGTATTTATCTTTATATCCTCATAATTTTTTTCCCCTGGAAAAATCCATAGTTTTTCATTAATATGTAAAAATTACATATTGTAGATGATGTTGCATATGCTGTAAACTGAGTCAAGACATAGACTGTCATGAGAGACTCTGAGCTGTCCAGATACACCACACAGAGCGATCTGCCTAAAAATCAGTTGTATAATACTATTATAAGTCTGTATAAACCTATACATAGGCCACGCAGGGTCCTTTCAGTATAATATCTCAAAGATATATGTCAATGTATATTCAAAAGATTTCAAAAATTTGAGTTTTACAATATTTAACAAAAAAGGATTGTTGTTCAAGGACCGAGGTCCCCCTGATAGTGCTGGTCTATATAAGGCCGATGATAATAGCGGAATTCATTTATCCCCCTCTGCTCTTGTATCACCCATTCTCCTCTAGGTAATGATGCGGCCTCCTTGGATAGTTGGTCAGCGCTGCAGTTATGCTCCCTGTAAATATGATTGCAAGAGATATTGTTAAATTCTGCCTTGAAAATATTTACTTCGTTTAATATGTTGCTGAGTGTGTGTATGTGACAAATAGATATGCCATTGAACCAGTTAATAATAATCTTTGAGTCCCCAAAGATATTTAGGTTGAAGCACTGATGTCCCAAGGAGAAATGCAATAAGTGTCGGAGGGTAATGAGTTCCGCAAAATTATTTGTGCTAGCTCCTAATCCCATCTTGACTTTATAGAAGTGATGTTCATTTATATATAAAATGAAACCACCTCCACAACCCTGTTGATTTGCAACCCCATCAAAGAAAGCCCAGGGAGTATATTTGTCAATGTTGGGAGGTGGATATGTGTGACGCTCTCTAGGAGGAGGAGGTTCTGGCAATTCATTATAGGCAGAGATTATACCACCTCTATGTGCGGCCAAAACACAGCTTTGTTATAAAAAATGAAACGGTTTTGAGCCAGCTAGATATACCAGCTGACAAGCAGAGGGAGGCTCTGTAGTTTGGATCCTTTGTGTCTGTCAGACCAGCTATCCCAAGCACTGCTAAGATCATTGCCAGCCCATATCCCAGAGAAACGGATGGATGAGAATAAGCTCTGCCAAAGAGATTGCAGTGCGGTGCAGAGTAAAAAAAGGTGTTTTGTTGATTCCGATTCACCTTTGCACAGAATACACCAAGTCGGCGCATGAAATGATCTGTGAGCTAGGTGCTCCCCCGTGGGCACTTTGTCTCTAAGAATGCACCAGAAGAATAGTGTGGTGCACGGAGGTGTAGTAAGCTTCCAAATGTATCTCCACCAATTCGATATCTATTTTGGTCTTTTGTGCTGTATCAGGGAACTGTAACCTGACTTTGGGGAATATATACCATTTTCTGCCAGGCACCAAACTAATTCATCAAGTCCCTCTTTTATCCTTATGTGAGATTCAGATAATGCTGTAATATAATCATGCCATTCCTGGTGCCATCGAGGGGGAAGGTCGAGTTGACGAGCAGATTTCCATGCTTGTGAAAAAATATCCGTATTTTGTTGATCTGCAATGTGCGAGAAAACCCTGATCTCATGTGTGTGAAGATACATGATGAGGTCTCTAGAAAGTAAGTGTCTTCCTCCACTACCAATCCATGGATCCAGCCCAATCCGACCCAGGGAACCATCATTGATTCTCCACACCAGATTGTCTCTTATATGGGGAAGGGAGTGTAGCAATGCCTTCCATATGGATGAGCTGCCAGTCGATGGCCAATTAGATAGTCGAACCCAATCCAACATGTTCTGTGGCCAGATATATTTATGATATGAGATATGTGTCCATAGATTCTGACCAGTCAACAAGGTCCAGCCCATTTTTGTAGCAAGGGCTTGTGCGAAAAGGGGAAGGTCTTTCAGTCCCCATCCTCCCCATTTCTTTGGCATTGCAATCTTTTGCCAGCTGATCCAGGCAAATAATTTTTTATCCTGATTCCCATTCCAGAGATATCTGTTGCATAATTGTTTCAGATGAGATAGGATATTCCTGGGGATCCATGCAAGAGCCATCCAGAAAACTGGGGTAGCTTCCAGGACCGATTTGATAAGAACCAGCTTGCCCGCCCTAGATAAATATCTATAACTCCAGATGGACAGTCTCTTCTCCAATTTTGTGACAAGCCAGACCTAGTCTGCAATCCTCTGACAGGTAGGTTTGAGCCAAAAACCCAGATATTTGAGACCTCTGTCCAAAGGGTGGATACTGTAGGGAAAGACCTGATGAGAAAATTGGGATTCATGAACAGAAGTGTGGGTAAAGGTGATGGTGGATTTGGATTGGTTAGCAAGCATCCCAGATGCAAATGAGAAGAGGAGGAGGATCTTGGAAAAAGATCTGGAATCCCAAATGCTGCCATCCAGCAGAATAAGCACATCATCCACAAAAAGAAGGTGGGTGAGAAAGCAGTCATCCGAAATCTTGAGGCCACAAATGTCTCCATCCCTCTTGGCTGATGCAATTAAGCGACTAAGACCTTCCATGACTATAAGAAAGAGGAGGGGAGATAGAGGGCAGCCTTGCCTAAGGCCCCTTTCAGAGTGGAAGAAGTGGGAGGCCGAGCCATTAATGAGGACACTGAAGGTGGGAGTGGTAATGCATGCCATGATCCAAGTAATGTAATTATGAGGGAAACCCAAATGGATGAGGAGCATCTTAATATAAAGCCAGCTGACCCGATCGAAAGCTTTGGACAGGTCAATTTTGAGAATGATGCTTTTTAGATGTTTGGTCCATATTGAGTGGATGGCTTCCTGGGCCGATCTAATGGCTTCATGTATCTATCTAGATTTGAGGAAGGCAAATTGTTGTGGGGCAATATGCCAGGAGAGAATCGGCCTGAGTCGGTTGGCAATAATCTTAGAGATAATCTTGTAAAGGCAATTACACAAAGATATAGGTCTGTAGTCATCAAAAGAGGATGGAGAATCGGACTTTGGGATGAGGGCAATGAAGGTTGAATTGATGGCATGGTATAGGGATCCTGAAGTTCTGCTCTCCTCCACCACTTTCAATAGGTCCTGTCCCAGGATCTCATAAAAATCCAGATAGAATTCGATGGTCTAGCCATCCGGGCCTGGACCCTTATCCTTTTTGAACCATTTTAACGTGCCTTCAAGTTCACCAGAAGTGACCGGTGCGAAGAGCTCTTCTGCTTCGTCCTCATTAACAAATCTTGGAAAATGTCTAGCCACATTTATAATATCAGGAAGATTTGCATCATGAGGGCTTTTATAGAGGTTCCTGAAATGAGTAGTGCCAAGGTGGGATAGCTTGTTGAATGTGTCTGTAAAGCCTCCCTCAGGCAAAGGAAGATTCCAAATGGTATTTGATACCTTCCGTCCCTTGGCATAGTTTTGGAAGAACCTAGTATTATCGTCCCCAGCTTTTAACCACATGGCTCTACTCCTCAGCCTCAGGGATTCCTCACGCTCCTTTAGGATGTGAGCCTTCTAATTTTCCAGCTCAATCAAGTGAGTCTTATCTTCTGCAGAGATGAATCCCAAACTTTGATCATCAAGTAAAGAGCTCAGCTCAAATTCAATATGAGTAAGTTGTGAGGTTTCCCGAGAACGTTTCTCCCTGGCCCAATTAATAGAGAGATGTTTGAGCTTGGAGAGGTTATTGCAAAAAACCTTTGCCAAGGACTCAGCTCTATGAATGGGGTTTGCAATCCAGAAATCAGAGACCATCTTGATGTAAGCAGGGTCTCTCAGCCAAACGTGGTTAAATTTGAAGGGGCTTTCAGCTTTTTGTGTGGCCCCTGGATTTCCAGATATATAGGAGAATGATCCGATATGCCCCCTGTACCCACCCATTGCTTGTAGTGATGCAGTTGCTGTAAGAGTGGTCCTTTCATTAGAAATTTGTCGAGTCTATGGGCCAGAGCTGCATCGCCCACCATTCTGTTTCTCCAGGTGGGTAGAGGTTTGTGCATGGGAACATCAATAAAATTGGTCTGTTCCAGCAGATTTGTCATATGATCAGTGATAGCATCTATCTGAGCCGCAGACCCCCATGATTCTCTGAACCCCAAAGAAAAATTTAGATCCCCTCCGATAATAATGTGATCAGAAGCCAGAAGTGAGAGGTTTAATAAATGTTTCCAAAAATGTTCCTCTGATGACAGGGTCCATATACATTCACAATCCGAAAATTCTTGCCGAGATCAGCAAAGAATATATCTATGCCCAAAAATCCCGAAGCCCCCATGATGCATCAGCCCTGATGGTTCGAGGGTTATATCCTATAGCCAGTCCCCCTGATCTCCCGACAGTGTCTAAAGCCACGAAAGTCCAGCTCGGGACCAGAGATTGTAGGGAGTGGGAGATATGTTCAGCCATACCAAGAGTTTCTTGAAGCAGGATAATGTCAATCAGTTCAACCTCAATAAGTCTCACCAAGGCTAGTTTCTTGGAGGCACTAGCCAAGCCCCTGCAATTGAAAGATAGGCACTTCATGGAGGGACTCCTCGCGGGGTATTTCCAGCTCTAAGGACCCCATCAATAGTGGATTGACGACCAGAGGCAACTTCCACCCCAGCTCGCTTAATAGCCTTTGAGAGATCTGACTTCCTTCCCCTGGATGACAGGGGAATAGAACCAGGTAGAGTGAGACCTAGACCAGTCTGACGGACCGGGATATCCTTGGTGTGGGATCTGGAGCGGAGGAAGTATTGGTGAGAGAGTGAAGCCCCAGAGGATGACGGCGAGACAGAAGATGTAGAAGGTGAGAGCAGAGAGGGGGCAGAAGTGGCAATAAGGGGAGGGGTAGACATGATGCAATGAGCCATGGAGGTCTGAACCGATGAGGCAGCAACAAATGAGGCAATATCAAAAGATGTGAGAGAAGGGTTCAGAGAAATACCTAAAGCTTTCGTGGCTTCAGCAGCAGAACGAGCCCTGGTCAGCGGCGGCGAAGATTGTCTGTGCCCTGCAGCCACTGTCTTGGAGATAGGAGAGATTGCCTTTGGTGAAGGACCCGAGGGAGAGGGGCGCGAGCCGACCAGAGAATTTACCCTGGATGGTGCAGGCGTAATCTTTGGGGAGTCCTCTGATTTCCGGTTGAGGGGGCAGTCTTTGAAGAGATGTCCCACCTTGTGACATCGTCTACAGCGAAACGGAACCCCTTCGTAGTCCAAGATCTGGACCCTGATGTACTTCCCCCACTGAAGTGTAATCTTTTCCTCCAAGCCCTCATGAGTATCCAAGTGGACCAGAATGCGTGCAAGGGTTCTATTTTTCGATTCCACAAAAGTACGATCATGGTCTAAATATGTGCCCAGAGCATTTCCAATCCTGATAAAGACTTCCTCACACCAGAACTGTAATGGGAGTCCTGGCAAGCGCACCCAAAGTGGTCCAGCCCCAATTTGTTCACGTTCAGGGTCGAATAATGGGCTCCACCGCTTGAGAAGGACTGGAGCCATCTCGATGTGCCAGTACCTGGCCAGTACCAAATCCGTGTAGTTTTCCTTTGCGAAATGTAAGGAGAACCATCCTCTGGGCAAGACATGTACTTCAGGCAGTTCTTTCAGTAACCCACCCCAAATCTCCTTGACCCATTGAGTCAGCCTGTTAGCCAAATATGCCTGACCACGCACATGTCCAACAAGCACTGTGCATGCCATGATAGCAAATTCACCAATAGCCAAGGTCTCGCCGAATCTGATGGTGATATCCTTTGAGGTCGCCTTAACGCACTTAGTCTTCCTTTTGCTGGTGCAGGAAGCCGATGGCTGGCCCACCAAAGGGTTTGGGACGCCTTCTGGGGGATTTTGTTTTGTAGGTCTAACCTTAACCGCAGGGGTCTCAAAACAACCTGACGGTCGGTGAACCGAAGAAGGGGGGTTTGCTGCAGCGGTGACCGGGATGTCCTCAGGGGGAACAGAGAAAAATGATGAGAGGGGCAGATGGGGATCAAAAGAGGGCGAAGGGGGGGTATTCGAAGATAAAATGTGAAGGGTACCAGGTGAAAGAGGAGGGACTTCGAAGCCCGATGAAATTTTATCCTCATAATATGTTATCAACTCCTCCATAAAAATTGTCCAAGTGTCAAATGATTTATGAGAACAAAGCCATCGATACCACACAACTGATTGGGTTCGAAATATAAAGATGAAATGTGTATCCTTTTTGTGTGTTGCACATTGCGTAGACCAGAGAACTACTCCAATTGTAGTATCCACGTGAATGGATCCTTTCCGTCCAGATTCCTCATATCGATCTTTGGAATATGGTTGGTCTTCAACCTAAAGTTAGAGTCTCTAGAATCATTAAATTTTATTCTCATCATGAGTTTCATGGAATACCTTGCCACCATTATGAAGCATTTTTTATACTAAAATTTTTAAACCTTCCTTCAAACCTTCCATGTTGTCTTTTATTTATGCTTTTAAATCATTCATCTTAACATTCATCATTGCTTCGACTTCATTTTTGGTTGCTCTTTGTGAGAGTGAAATTTGTTTCACTTGGTCCCATAATTTTGATATATCATGTTGCATTTCTTCTTCTTCATGTGTCATATTAGATATTTCCGAGGGCTTAATGCATGTAGAATTTTTTTTTGGGAGGAATTTTGGAACCAATTGAAGATATTTACGCTTCACTATGCCCTTTCAATCACTACAAACTAATTTATCAAACAAAAGTTATGAAAATTTAAAAAATACACACCTTTTAAGAGCTTGATTTTGAGCTTACCAATCTAGATGACCATGAAACTATTAGATCTTTGTTATTTGAGCCTCCTAAGCTCTGAAATTGCCACCTATGGCATCTCTTTGCATCTTCTTTCCAACACGAAAAGTTAGATGAAGACTGGGATTTTCAAGATAAATTTACGAAAAATCTTCCAAGATGGCTTGATTATGGAATGATTCAGTAAAGAGAACTTGTGACCGATGCCATGTGCCACTTTTTAAAACTTTGATGGAATAATGAATCATTTGTTAAATATTAAATGTTAAATTTATTATTTTGTGTGTGAGAGATTTATGGAGAGATTCATGGAGCTATTTATGGAATGATTGTTGAGAAATTATAGAAAATGGTTGAGAGATTTGTGGAGATGGGAGATTCCCGAAGGCCTTAATACATGGTTTTGATAATGAAATATGTTGAGAGCTAGTGTGTTATTACTGAATGAATTTTTTCTTTGTAATTTCATTTACTGTGTTTCCTTCATTTTGTATCAAAGCCAAAATGGATAGTGTTGCATGTGAATTGAGACCAGTGCATGGAGTATTAGAGCCTATGCTGTCTTCTTCTTTTTTAATTCAGAGAACAAGATTTAACTCTGTGGCGAGGAGTGGTGCCTTACCATGGGAGAAATTTGTCATCATGAGATTGGAATCTGCGTAGTGCATGTTGGCTGGAGCAAGTAACATTGCTAGAGACCTGTGTTAAACTACCTAGAAGATGAATTAATTATTTGGTAAATTGCATGGATTGGTGTTTGTGTGGACAACATACCTGTGTGGACTACCGTGTGGATTGGTGCCTGTGTTGGAAAACATACATGTGTGGATTGTTGCGTGGATTGGTACCTCGCTATGTGCCACCAAGCTTGTGCTAAATAAATTGTGTGGACTGCTATGTGGATTGGTGTCTGTGTGGAAAACATACCTGTGTGGACTTCAGTGTGGATTGGTGCGTGTGGACAACATACCTGTGTGGATTGTTGCGTGGATTGGTACCTAGCTATGTGCCACCAAGTTTGTGCTAAATAAATTGTGTGGAATGCTATGTGGATTGGTGTGTGGACTGTGACATAGACTGAACTTGTTGCATGAAGAACCTTCGTATTTGTGAGGAGTTGTCATGCGTACAAACCATATGAACCTGTGTTGAATTTATGCATGAAGGTTTTTCTTTTAAATATTAAATGGTATGGTAAAGTGGAGTTTTATTTTAAGTTGCAAAACTTAAGCATGGAGTTTTATTTTAAGTTGCGTGGAGTGGCATGTTAAGTGGAGTTTTATTTTACGTTGCAAAACTTAAGCATGGAGTAAACATGAAATTATCTCCTTTAATTATTTGTTAATATTTTTTTATGTAATATTTATGAGAGAGAATGAGTGGAGAATGATTTAAGAATGACAGAGTTAATATTGAGTTTGTACTTGGGTTTAAAATTGAAGCTACATTTTTCTAACCACCATTTTTTTTTGTAAGGGAATGGTAAAAGAGTTGAAAATGAAGGTAGGAGAGAGAATTAGTGTTTGAGAGAAAATAGAAATTTGACTTTGTGTATGAGATAAGTTTAAAAAAGATTACAATCTCCTTTTTTGAGAAATATTTTTTGGCACAAATATTTTGGTAAAAGGTTTGTCCCTTCTTGAATTGCATTGAGACACATTATTGCACTCTAACATTAATAAAAAATATATTTGGTGGTGGTGGTTGAGTCTCAAGTTTTTGGGTGATTCTTGTCCCGTGACGAAGTGGGACACATTGTGTTTTTTTGTGCATTTTCTTTCTATAAATCTCTCTTATTTTCCAATGGCAACAAATAGTATTGTCTTTCCTAAACTTGTTGGCACAAAGTATTTTTATTGGAGCAAATTCATGCAATCTATATTCGTCATTAAAGATTTATGGGAACTTGTAACTAATGGATATATTATGCCTTCTCTTCATGAATTCAAAGCATTAAGTGATGATGAAAAGAAATATCTTAACGAACTCATTAAGAAATATAATGGAGCACTTTCACTTATATGAAGCACCATTGAAGAATCTATATTTCCAAGAATTAGTGGTGTCGTATCATCCAAAGAAGCATGGGATATCTTAAAGAACACATTTGAAGGTCTGGTTGTAGCCAAATTTCAAACCTTAAGGAGGAATTGTGAAAATTCCCATATGAAAAGTAATGAATCTATTCTTGATTACATCACAAAAATGCAAGATCTTGTTAATCATACGAGGTCATTAGGTGAATATGTTCCAGAAAGAAGGCTAACTAAGAATATTTAAAAAAAAAAATTCCCAAGTTTTAGATGGTCACCACCAAGATTATGGTCTCCAAAGTTTTAAATACAATGAAAATTGATGAATTAAATGGATTCTTGTTAACTGTTTAAGAGAATCAACCATCTAAGCAAGTGGAACATGCCTTTTCTACAAAGCATAGAGGAAGAGGAAGAAGCAGGGGTCAATATCATAATCAGAATCAAAACAAAAATCAACAAAGTTCATAATGAAATGCATCTCCTTTGAGAGGTAGAGAAAGTAATCCTAGTCAATTCAAAGGAAGAGACAGAGATGGATCTAGCAGAAGAGGACAAGGAAGAGATGGAGGCAAAAATGTAGGAAGAAGGGGAGGAAAACATTGTTATTATTGTCAAAAATTTGGCCATCTTGAAAGATATTTTTATGAAAAAATGCGAGATTTGCGGCATAAGGGTACCTATAAAGTTGTTGAAGAAACTATGAATGTGAATTTATTCATCTCAAGTTTGATGTCACATAGTGAAGAAAGTGAAGCATGGTATATTAATTTGGGATGTTCAACTCATATGACATCTCAAGAGGAGTTGTTTACCAAAATTAATGACAAATATTCTAGTAAAGTCATATTTGGTGATGATAGTGTTTCTGAAGTGAAAGGGAAAGGCACAGTTGCAATACTAGCATTACATGGAAAGAAGAAGTTAATTGAGGACACTTTATTGACACCAGCATCGAAGAAAAACCTATTTTTGTAGGATAGATAATGGGGCAACACTAGAAGTTAGTGTTTGATAATAAAGAGTGTTTAATCATGGTGTTGACAGTGCTACATCTGCCAAAATTCAGGCGATACCCTCAGTATAAGGTCCCAATTATACCTCACACCATTTGGTGTAGGAGTCCCATCCATTATGATGGCATGGGTTCCATTTACTTAAAGATTTTCCTCAGCTCTTTTTGCTCAACACATGTGAGTGTTATGCGGGTACCTTCGAAAAGCAAGGTGAGTGTGCCTAGTGGGTATGTAACGTAACTATGTCTAGGTTATCTTACTGCAAAAGCGGGGGAAGTGAGCCTCTAAGTTACAGGTGATAGTACCACCTAGGAAGAGACTCAAACAAACCAAGAAAGGTTTTTCTAGCATCCAGTGGAATAGTCCACAGCGGATGCGATAGTCATTAAAACCAAAGTAAAGGGTATCACTCGTCCACCATCTAGTGGAGTAGTCCACAACGGATGGGACAGTATTTATAACCAATAAGATAGGATGGTTTGTCTAGTATCCTGTGGATTAGTCGATAAGGATGATACTGCATTGATAACTAATATAACACATTCCCAAGAATGTAAGCTCTAAAACAACTGAAATACTTCAACTATCTTAGTACGTGTGAAACAAACATGAATTACAAATGCTCAAAGAATAGCCTTACAAACATATACAAGTCATGCATGGATATGCGTTGTCTTGAACATGCTTTTGTATTAATAAAAAGTTCCAAGACACATATTTACATGATACAACATTAGCCCCAGTATTGGGACATTGGAGCCACACCTTAATCCTCAAAGAACTAACTGAAACACTTTATGCTTCATGGGAAGAGCCAAGGTGAAAAGTCCTTGCTCATATAATGAGGGGGTATATATAACCAAGGGTGATGCTTGACCCTTGTGACTCTCGGACTTCCCTCATGACTTTTCAGCTTCCTACGACTTTTCAACTGACATGACTCTTCATATTCATGTGTGTCCTTTGGAATTCCACTTTACATTATGTTCGATTTACAACAGATATGGCCCATAATAGTGATGTGGCCTTTGAAAACTCATGACACACTGCTGACATGGAATTTCTTTCTGAGGTGGCATTGTTAAGCCAATGTTGATGCTGACTGATAGATGTGTTCTTGGATGTGCTCTCTCTTCTCCTCCACATAGCTTAATGATGCAGGGCCTTCAATGATCTTTGGTCTCTTAAGGTGGTTGTGTGCATGTGCTCTCCTTGATTTTTATTGATAAGCTCCTTTGTCCATCCATTTGTAAGTGAGTCTTTTATCATGTTCGCTCCTTCTTCTCCTTCTTCATTGTCTCGCCATGATCCAACAATGTGCCTGTTCCTGTAATTCACTCATGGCAAGATGACATCAAATTTAAAAACCTCCTAGTATAAGATGATGCATTGTTATCCATGGACTGGGCCAAGGACATGTGACAAGCTGGGAAAGAGGGTCCAATAACTGTGCAATGCGCAATTACGAGTGACAGGGAGGGAGACTAGTTACAGAGACTTTGCAGGGCATAGCTTAGGCTTGGATGAGGAACTCCTGAGCACAATCTTCACTGCCGGGAAAAATTGTGAAGAGGCCACTGGGAGGCAGAATTGCGCAGTAGAGATCATCAGTGGTTGCTGCAAGGTGGGACACTGTGAGGAAAGTCTGCATAGTTTTTAGAGACAAGGCAGGATTGGGCAGCAGGGGAATCTGGGAGGACAGATCTACGCAGTTTTTGGGATTAGTGCATCCCGGTTAAGGGAAGACACTAGGAGACAGTTCTGCGTAGTTCTGGGAGACAAGGCAAGATTAGGTCTTTGTGCATTGTGGGGTTCTAGTAGGCAGGGAGGAAGCTTGATAAGTGATATTGTAAAATGCACAATTCAGGTCGGGCTTGAAGAATCTACTATGCAATTTTGGTGAGGAAGGAAGTCTTCTCAACTCTAGAATTGCGCAGTGGAATTGTCCTGAAGGACAGTGACTGCACACTGCACAGTTCCAGGCAATAGGGTTGCATCGCAAAGGGATGAGATTGCGCAGTGTGTAGTTCATTCGAGGTTTGGTTAATGAGAGTTGTTTGGTCTGGAGGAATTTCAGAAAAATGGCTAAGTGTGGGGGGAAGGTGGACTCGTGAGAAACATGAAGTTGTGATCACACACTTAGCATATATGAGGACACGAAAACACAAACCACTGGAACAACAAGACAAAGCATTTCCCTCTATGAGACTGTTTGTGAAACTTGAGATAGACCTTAGGACGACCATGATGACACTTGTGCGACATTGCTTAAAACTTTGTGTATGAGTGTGGTCGATGTTTAAATATCTAAGATAACTCAAACACACAAAGACAAACCTTCGAACTCACCAAAAAAGGACCGCAAGCGTGATAAAACAATCAAGCATGCCAAAAGACGACAATTGGCCAAACAAGTGAAACGAATGAAAAGACTCTAAGAGAGCTCATGAAATGAGCTTGAGTGCTTTCAACAATAAAGTAAAAGACTAAGGAAGGCCCTGAAATTTGAGTGCATGGAAAAATTTTGGGGGGTGTTGCAACTACTACAACCTATGGATAAGTTGAATCAAAATGCAGTTGTAACAAGCAGCAAAATGACTAAAGATAGAATATTCAAGCTCTCCTTTGATTCAAGTTATTCACAGATTTTGAAAGAAATAGAAGAAGCAAATTGTAAGCTTTGGCACTTAAGGATGGGACATCTAAATTTTCGAAATTTGGTATTGCTGAGAAATAAAAACACGATGAATGGTCTTCCTTATATAAATTTGGATGATGATGTATGTGAAGGGTGTATTTTTGGGAAAAAACACAGGGAAAGTTTCTCAAATAGAACATGGAAGGATATAGAATGCCTAACATTGGTGCATTTAGATTTTTTTGGCCCAATGGAAATTGTGTCTTTTGGAAAGGCACGCTATTTTCTCACTTTCATTGATGATTATTCCAGGAAGGCTTGGGTGTATTTTTTGCAAGAGAAGTCTAACATATTCTCTCATTTCCTTGACTTTAAGGCTTTAGTTGAAAAGAAAAGTGGTCTGAAAATTCTCACCCGAAAAAAAAATAATGGGGGAGAATACAAGTCAAATGAGTTTTTGAGTTATTGTAGGAATAATGGAATAAAGAGAGATTTTACCAATTCATACTCTCCTCGACAAAATGGTTTTGCAGGAAGGAAAAACAGGTCCATAGTTGTAATGGCTAGGAGCATGTTAAAAACTAAGCATCTTGGAAATTATTTTTGGGCTAAGGAAGTACACACAACAATATACACTCTTAACTGATGTTCTACAAAAGTAGTGTTGAATTTGGCTCTAGAAGAAGCATAGTTAGGATACAAACCAAGTGTTGCAGATATCAATTTTTTTGGTTGTACTGTATATGCACATGTTCCTAAGGAAAAGTGGAAGAAATTGGATGATAAAAGTGTGAAGTGTATCTTTATTGGATACAATACTGAAACAATAATTTATAGGTTATTTTATCCTAAATCAAAGAAGGTGATAATAAGTAGATATGTTGTGTTTGATGAGCAAGGAATCTACCAGCCATAACATGTACAATTTGAATTGAATAAAGATGCAGTGAATATTGGTGATGAATCAAAATACAAGTTAGTAAAGATAGATAAGTTAAGAAGAAACCTAAGTGGCTTGAATGGGGTCATTCAGAAAGCAATATGTTGGATATAAATTTTTAAAGAAGAGTTACTAGATCTCAAAGTTCTCTAGTGAACCATGCACTTATGGGACAAGTAATGAAAATGGATGAACCACAAAATTATGCAAAAGCATCAAGAAAGAAGGAATGGAATGAAACTATGGAAGAAGAATTTAATGCCTTGGTGAAAAATGATACATGGGACTTGGTCAAATTACCAAAAGGACAAGATGTAATTGGCACTAAATGGGTTTATAAAAAAAAAGTATTAATCATATGGCACAATTGATAAGTTCAAGGATCATATAGTTACAAAGGGATATGCATAAACAGAAGCAATTGATTATGCTGAGACATTTTCTCTAGTGGAAAAGTTGGATACAATCAGGATGGTTCTTGCATTAGTTGTTGAGTATAAATGGCCAATTTTTTAAATGGATATTAAATCATCCTTTTTGAATGGTTATGTGGTTGAATAAATTTATGTGGGGCAACCTGAGGGTTTTAAGTTCCAAGAAAAGAAGTTCACCTTTATAAGTTAAAGATGGCCTTATATGATATAAAACAAGCATCAAGGGCATGGTATTCAAGAATTGATAAGTATTTCCAGGATCGTGTCTTAGTTAAATGTTTATCTAATCCCAATCTCTATATATTTTAGTCAAGATAGGAGATTCTGATAGTTGTCTTATAAGTTGATAATTTGATCTACACAGGGAACATTGATGAATTATTTCAAATATTTAAGTCACATATGATTGTTAAGTTTGAGATGATATATCTTGGTTAGTTGCATTACTTCTTGGGTATTGAAGTTTGTCAGAAGGAAGATGGTATTTTCATGTCATGAGCCAAGTATACTTGGGGAATTTGGAAGAGGTTTAGAATCTTGGGGTGCAAGCCAGCGACGACTCCTTCGGATGTTGGGTTGAAGCTATACGTACATGATGACTCTCATTCAGTTGATGTTATTTTGTATCATTAATTGGTTGGAAGTTTGATCTACTTAAATTCAACTCGACCATATATTTCTTTTGCAATAAGTATGGTATCAAGATTTATGGAAGAACCCAAGGAATTGGATTGGAAAGCAACGAAGAGAATTTTAAGGTATTTTCATGGAACACTTGGTTATGGTTTGGTATACATGTCTACAGAAGATTTCAGGTTGATTGATTATACATATTCAGATTTGATTGGATGTATGGATGACAGGAAATAAACTTTAGGGTATTCATTCAATATGGGTTTAGCAGTAGTTTCTTGGTGCACTAACAAGAAACCTACAATGTCTCTCTCCACAATAGAAGCAAAGTATAAAGTGGCATCAGTAGCAACATGTGAAGTAGTTTGGTTGTAAAGAATTCCAGAGGATCTACATGAGCAGCAAGAGAAACCCACTCAATTGATATGTGATAATCAAAGTTCTATTCGGATGATCAAGAATCCAAATTTTCATAAGAAGACCAAGCATATTGATAATTAATATCATTTTGTTCAGGATTTGGTTCAACAAGGAGTGATTAAGATTGTGTACAGTAGAACAGATGAACAAGTAGTTGATATATTCACTAAAGCACTATCTAAGGAAAAGTTTTGCAAATTTAGAGATGATCTTGGAATATTTCCAAATGATAATTATGGAGGATAAATGATGGAATAATGAATCATTTGTTAGAAATCAAATGTTAAAGTTTTTATTTTGTGTGAGAGATATTTATGGAGATATTGGTGGAGTGATTTATGGAATGATTGTTGAGAAATTATAGGAAATGGTTGAGAGATTTATGGAGATGGAAGATTCCCGAAGGCCTCTCCTCATGTATAAATACATACTTTTGATAATGAAATACGTTGATAGCTAATGTGTTATTGTTGAACAAATTTTTTCTATGTGATTTATTTTATTGTGTTTCCTTCAAACTTTAGCCTAAAACTTCTATCCAAAAAGTTACATTCCATGTAATTTCACTCACTTTTTACGGAATTCAAATCGCATGCCCAAAGAGAGAGTTATGATTATTTTCCCCAGGACACATGTTTGAGAATAAATTCTAGAGCATACACAAAACCTAAATTCCTTAGACCATATCTCTGATAATATAGCAAACCAAGGTCTGGAATTGTAACCATATGTTCATAAATATTTTGTCTCCACGTGGTATAAATTTCACAATATGAATATGTTGACGGTGTTGGAATCACCAATATTCAGGGGGTCTCCTCAATATGAAGTCCCAATTATATCTCACATCATTTGGAGTAGGAGCCCCATCTAGAATACGGCATGATTGCCGAAATAGTGAGTTTTAGTGGTATGTGTTGGCTACAAGAACACATAGAATGATGTACTTGTGATTTTGGTGAAACAACTGTATAAATTTGTGAGGATTCAAGTGCAATGCATGAGAGGTTCTAACATGACAAAGGGGAAAGTGAGTGAGGCCCTTAAAATCCTATAATAGTGCGCAGCTTGAAAGGGACACATGAGCATACAAGGAATCATAAGTTAACCTGTAAAATAGTTCACAAGATAACCATGATTGAAATACATAATAGCATGCATTCAACAAGATTCATACTAATGCAAATGAAATAGCTCATAAGATTTAGTGCAAATTAAATAACATATATTGCAAACATAACAAGAATAGTCCTACTACATTTACAACATATGCATGAAAATGTTCCATCTCCGAGATTTTATTAAAGTGAAAGTCCCAAACACACATACACAATTGAAAAAGCACTAGTCCCAATAGTGGAACATGAATACAACACCTGCTCCTCCAAAGAAAGATATTCTCTCTACGCTAAAGGAGAAGTCAAGGCTCTCAAAAAAATACCTTAGCCTTTGATCCTAGCCAAGGACTCGGCCAAAAGCCTATTACATGAGTTATGAGGGGATATTTATAACTAATGAGATGACTAATTATCTCCACTTTTTGAATATTAGACTTCCCCCATGACTCTTTGACTTCTTTCAACCATGACCTTTTGACTTCCTTACAAAATGAATTTTCACGTCCCACAATTGACATTTGGAATTTCACTTACAAATTAATTACAAATTGAATATTACAATATTACTCATATCCATATAAGACAAAATTGGGTAGAGTCATCTAAACAAACCTAATAAGACAAATAACATGTCAAGCTTGAGTTTGGGGAAACTCTAGCTCGGCTACTTCAACACATAGCTTCTCAGTCATGTAGTGGTGCCAATCTTTATATTGCACGATGACTTCCCAAAACTTTGTGATGGGATGAGGATGGAAGCGGACTTTAGCCTCCATTGCATTTCGGCACAATGCCTTGGAGAGAGTATGAGTTTCCTTCTTCAGCAGGAGAAACATGGTGTTGATCTTGACAGGGCCACCAATATACTCCTGCATATCATGCATGTTAACCTCTAGATCTTCCTTGGTAGTGATCTACCTGAGTTGGTCCAAGTATTCATCAACCCCATGTCTGACATTGTTCTTGCCTTTGGCTTCAATGTGTTAGGATATTCCGACACATAGGAAATAGTTAAGTACAACTTGGTCTAGTATAGAGTTAGGTATAGAGTTAGGTAAAGTGTGTTTCTTTACCGTTGTACATTTTGTAACTTACAATCCGACGGTCACGATATGTAGTGATCCGACGGTTCATTCTCTCCTCGGTATTACTGACACTTGATCCGTGGCTTGACACCCGATTGGTCCATGATTTCTATTTAAAGCGCATGGAGGGTCATTTGTAGGGTAATCCGTGCATGAGAGAAGCATATGTAAATTTTCATTCTTTTATTAATAAATTGCCTGAAGTGGCCGCGTTGGCTCAGGCCGTGGACTGTTTCCCTCTTTGAGGGTTTTAACCACGTCAAAAATACTGGTGTATTGATCTGCGATCTGGTTGTGAGCGGTGTCCTTTGGTGTTCTGTCTGAGGAACTTACCCTGTAAATTCCTACATGGTATCAAAGCTATTTGAGGGCCGCGTCCATTGGTGATCCAAATCTGAAGCCGGTAGAACTGCATCCGACTGTCGTTTCCTAGATCTACTATTTCTGACTGCTTTCGGGCCGAGAGGACTACTCTGTTGTGTTGGGAGCATCTGTTCCAGTGAGAAACCCCTTTCGTTTCAGGCGAAAAGGTTTCCGGTAGCTCTAGCTGCGTCATTTTTAAGATCTGGAGGTATACAGTGTTTATTCGCAGTTTACAGTTATTTTCTCTCTGTTTATTTCGGTTTCGGTTTATTTAGCCTTTTTTATTACTGGATCTATACCTTTCATTTCTGCGTATGCTCTTTGCCCTGCGAATCTGTGCGATCTGGGCAAATCAGAAATAGAAAGGAAGGATTTTTCTCATGTGTATGCTCTTTTCCCTTCGTCTTAGTGTGATCTCGGAAAATTAGAAACATTGAGAAAAATATTTAGTTTTCGGCCAAAGCTAACTTTGAGCCGCAAGGTTCATTTTTGAAAATATTTAGTTTTTCGGCTAAAGCTAACTTCAAGCCGTAAGGTTCATTTTCTTTGCATGTCTGTGTTGGGTTTTGTGTTTTTTGTTTTGTAGGGAAAAAGAGCTTTCTCAAAGCAAGCACGCAACCCAAAGCACCCCCCCTCCCTCTCTCTCTCTCTCTCTCTCTCTCTCTCTTTCTCAAATTTTTTGTATAGCTCAATTGGTTCAAAGCTATTTTAAGAGAGTAGAGGTCTTGGGTTCAAGTCTCCATTTTGTGGGGGCGGACTTTTTCATTTCCGCACATTCCCGCACTTCGTCGGCAACTTCAACAACTTTTTTTCAAAAAGCCATAACTTCTTCATCCGGAAGCTGTTTTCAGAGCCGTTTTTTTTAAACCAGCCTAATTTTTTGAGATCTATCCATTGGAACACTTATTTTCAGCCCTCCCCCCACCCCCCCCTCTCTCTCTCTCTATCTCTCTCTCTCTCTCAAATTTTTTGTATAGCTCAATTTGTTCAAAGCTATTTTAAGAGAGTAGAGGTCTTGGGTTCAAGTCTCCATTTTGTGGGGCGGACTTTTTCATTTCCGCACATTCCCGCACTTCGTCGGCAACTTCAACAACTTTTTTTCAAAAAGCCATAACTTCTTCATCCGGAAGCCGTTTTCAGAGCCGTTTTTTTTAAACCAGCCTAATTTTTCGAGATCTATCCATTGGAACACTTATTTTTAGCATCTTTAGCTTCAGTTTCCGTTGAAATGGAAAGTCAATACCAAGTTACCCTTGACAGCACCAACTACTTCCAATGGTTGGCCTACATTGAGGATTTACTTAGACGTAAAGGTCTCTACAGAATAGCCTCAGGCCAAGAAAAGAAACCGAAGGATGAAGATAAGGCTGCTAAATGGGAAAATAGGCAAGATCAAGCACATGGCTTGATACGGATGTCTATTTCTCCAGATCTTAGATTCCATATTGCAGAACTTGATACTCCTGATGAAGCAATGAAACAAATCAATAAATTTTTTGGGATTAAAAATGAACTTAGAGCCCATCAACTTGAAAATGAGTTGCTTACATTGGACCCTAATAATGTTTCTTGCATTGAAGATTTCTTGTCCAAGTTCAAGACCCTTAGATATCTCTTGGAAGGTGTTAAAGTTAAGAAAGAAGATAGTAACCTTATCTATTCCATTCTTACTAAGATGGGACCAGCCTACTCTATGTTTGTTTCCACCTTCCATTCTACAAGAGAAGCCTTCATTTCTCAAGGAACAGACTACAAGTCCCCTTCCTTTGACTCTTTTTGTGATTCTTTAATAAGAGAACAAGAAAAACTCTTACACCTTGGTCTTCTTAATCTTGGAAACTCTTCCAAGAAAGCGTTAGCCGCCCAGCAGCAACCAAATTCAAAGAATCCTAAGAAGTCATATCCTAAAAAGAATGGTCCTAAACCAAACAAGGGTCCTAAGCAATCTTAGCCTCAAAATGAAAAATCATTTCAACAAAATGATAAGACAAATAAAAAAAAATGGAAGAAGACTGATAGACATTGCAACTTTTATAATCGAGATGGCCACTTAGAATCCAAATGCTTTAAGAAGATGGAAGCCTTGGAAGCAGCGATGAAGAAACATAACATCCATTTGGAGCATTCTTCACCTTCAACTTCATCTTCAGGAATGGCACTTTCTGCATGTGGTTGTCAATCATCTCGGTCTGGTTATGCATTAAATGTATCTTCTTCTTCTCATTCTCATGAGTGGCTCATTGATTCTGGAGCTTATTATCACATGGCCAAAAACAAAGCCATGTTTTCTTCTTTAAATGATTGTAACACCAAAAATATATATGTTGGTGATGATAGATCTCTTAGTGTTGTAGGGACTGGAACTGTTCATCTAGACAATGGTCAGTTTAATGATGTATTATGTGTTCCAACCTTATCCTGCAACCTTCTATCTGTATATCAAATAACTCATTCAGGTGAAGGTAAAATCGTTGAATTTTCACCTCATGATGTTGTAATCAAGGACTTAAGAGATCCTAAAAAGATTTTGGCTACTAGCATTGCTGATGATTCTACAAGGTTGTATAAGTTTCACAACTTTGGGTCATCAATCTTCCCTCAGTATTTGTTGCTCATAACGATGAAGTGAGCAAACTTTGGCATGAGCGATTTGGTCACTTAAACTATCGCTCCCTTCAGCATCTATGTAAAGAAAATATGGTAACAGGTCTTCCTATGGTATCTTGCAGAGATGGTGTTTGTTCCGGATGTGTACTCGGAAAACATCATCGGGACAGTTTTGAAAAACGTGCCTCTTGGCACGCCTCAGCCCCTTTACAACTTGTGCATAGTGATTTATGTGGTCCACTTCCAGTTGTGTCATTCTCTGGCTGCAAGTATTTCTTAACTTTCATTGATGATTTCTCTAGATGCACTTGGGTATACTTCTTAAAACTCAAGAGTGAAGTATTTAACACATTTTTGGCCTTCAAGGCCTTTGTTGAAAAACAATCTGGACATCAAATTCTTAAGCTAAGATCTGATAATGGCGGAGAATATGTTAAAAACACATTCATCAACTATTGCATTGAGAATGGAATTCAAATGCAACATACTGTTCCATATACTCCACAACAAAATGGTGTAGCTGAAAGGAAGAATCGCACCTTAAAGGAAATGACTAATTGTATGCTACAATCTAAAGGACTTGGTCTTAGTTTTTGGGAAGAAGCAATTAACTGTGCAAATTACATAATAAATCACACTCCTACTAAGGCTTTAAAGAATATCACTCCAGAAGAAGCATGGAGCTCAATCAAACCAGATGTTGGTCACTTTCGTGTTTTTGGAAGTGAAGCGTGGGCCCATATTCCAGATGAAAAGCATAAAGCTTTAGAACCTAAGAGTGAAAAATGTACTTTTTTTGGATATTCTGAAGATGTCAAAGGCTATAGACTTATTCCATTTAAGTCCAAAAATGTTATCATTAGAAGAGATGTAAAATTTGATGAAAATATATCGGTCTGTGAGCCTAGTCCGACGGATGTGCCACCTCTCCCTATCTCTTCTACTTTTGAAAACATTTCTTCTTCAGATGATGATAGTGAGGATGATAATCCTCCCCCACTATCTCAGGATCCTCCTTCAGCTCCTCAACTTCCAAAATGGGTTCGTGCTACTCGAGATGCAGCAGGTGATCTTGCCGGTGATCCTACAGATCAGCAACACACACGTTCTCAGTTTGAGAGAGCCTCTTCTTTACTGGCTCAAGCTCTTGTAAATTATGATCCTGACACCTTTGCAGAAGCTTCAGGCCATCCAGATTGGGAAGCAGCTATGAATGAAGAATATCATTCATTTTTGGCAAATGATACATGGGATCTTGTTCCTCTACTAAAGGGACGAAAACTTGTTAGATGCAAATGGGTTTACAGAACTAAGTATGGACCAGATGGGAAAGTTGATAAAAATAAAGCTCATCTTGTTGCTAAAGGTTTTTCACAGGTTGAAGGCATTGACTACACTGAAACCTTCTCCCCTGTTGCCAAAATGAACTCTATCCGCCTTGTTCTTTCCCTTGCTGCCTTGTTCAAATGGGAAGTCCATTAGACGGATGTTAAATCTACCTTCTTGCATGGGGACTTACATGAAGAAATCTACATGGAACAACCCATTGGCTTCATAAAAACAGACTCCAGCCTTGTATGTCAGCTTAAGAAATCCCTTTATGGTCTCAAGCAAGCTCCTCGAGCTTGGTATGCCAAAATGGATAGCTTTCTTTTAGAATCTGGCTTTTCTAGGTGTCATTCTGACAATACTATCTACACAAAGCAAGTGGGCAAGTCTCTTATCATTCTTGTTCTTTATGTTGATGATCTTATCCTTACCGGTAGTGATCCCAACCTTATAAACCATGTGAAGTCTAGCCTTAAAAGGAAGTTTGAAATGACAGACTTAGGACACTTGCATTATTTTCTCGGTCTTCAAGTCTTGCAATCCAAGGAAGGTATTTCCCTTTCTCAGTCCAAGTATGCCTGTGATATTCTACGCCACTTTCACATGGAAGACTGTAAGCCAGCCCCTTCTCCCTTTCAGTCTGGAGTCAAACTTTCAGTCACTTGTACTTCTCCTGAAGTTGATGCTACCTTATACCGTCAACTTGTAGGAAAACTTCTGTATCTAACCCATACTCGACCTGACCTTTCCTTTGTCGTTGGCCTTGTTGCTCGGTTTATGCAAAACCCACGTGAAAGTCATTGGAAAGTAGCTAAAAGAATACTTCATCATGTTCGAGGTACAGTTCAGTTTGGGATTCATTACAGTGCCGAAGCATCTCCTCTATTGGTTGGTTTCACTGATTCTGATTGGGCTGGTGACCCTGATGATCGGAAGTCTACTGCCCGTTATGTGTTCACTCTTGGTTCAGGACCTATTACATGGGCTTGCAAGAAACAAGGTGCCATTTCTCTTTCATCAGTAGAAGCAGAGTATCATGGTTCCGTAGAAGCTAGTAAGGAAGCCTTGTGGCTTCATCAGATCCTGTCAGAGTTTGGCTTTGAGCAGCAGCATCCGACTACACTTTGGTGTGATAATCAAAGTGCCATTCAGCTATGCAAAGATCCAGTCCAACATCAGCATAGAAAACACATTGAACTGCACATGCACTTCATCAGAAAGCTCATCCATGACCGTGTTCTTGAAGTGCAATATTGTTCAACAGATGATCAAGTTGCAGACATCTTCACAAAGGCTCTCACAGAGGCAAAGTTCACTAAACTTTGATTTATGGTTGGAGTTCAGGAAGTTTTCACTAAGGGGGGATAGGCTCTAGTGCCTCCTTCCTTATCCTATTGTGTCATATTTGTAAATCCTTCAATCCTATCCCAGGTTGTTCTTAAGGGGGGATGTTAGGACATTCCGACGCATAGGAAATAGTTAAGTACAACTTGGTCTAGTATAGAGTTAGGTATAGAGTTAGGTAAAGTGTGTTTCTTTACCGTTGTACATTTTGTAACTTACAATCCGACGGTCAGGATATGTAGTGATCCGATGGTTCATTCTCTCCCCGGTATTACCGACACTTGATCCGTGGCTTGACACCCTATTGGTCCATGATTTCTATTTAAAGCGCATGGAGGGTCATTTGTAGGGTAATCCGTGCATGAGAGAAGCATATGTAAATTTTCATTCTTTTATTAATAAATTGCCTGAAGTGGCCGCGTTGGCTTAGGCCGTGGACTGTTTCCCTCTTTGAGGGTTTTAACCACGTCAAAACTACTGTTGTATTGATCTGCGATCTGGTTGTGAGCGATGTCCTTTGGTGTTCTGTCTGAGGAACTTACCCTGTAAATTCCTACACAATGAGTGAGCCAACTGAAGGGTCTTATGTGACTTCACAATGAAATCAACATTGTTATATAACCATGCATATGAGGCTTGAATGTTGGCAATGAATGAGCTGAGTTATTTGTTGCGCTGTATAAGCATATGAACCTCTATCTTTTCTAACTCAGCCTGTTACCTTGTCTTCTTCAGCAAGTCGGGAGGTGCACCTTTAAGCTGCAATCCCCACTCATGCACAATAGTAACGATATGAATAACCTTGAGAGATTTATCATTATCTTTTCACTTTTGTTGCATGTCATGGAACTTCTTTATGTGTGATGATAAGCTCCTAATAGATGCTTCTCATGGTCTCTCCCAATGTCAATACTTACCAAGTATGTATGCCTTGAGTTCTTCTAGATACACCTATGTGGGAGCTACTTTTTGAACCTCTACCTAGAGTTGTTTTCCTTGGATCTTGTAATTCTTTTCCATCTATTTGTTCTTGACCATCAAATACTATGTATTTGACTTAAAGGCTCCTGTGAAGGCCAAGTTGGTTGCAACAATAGCTTATGGATTCTTCCTAGTGTCCATCATGATCACATTTTCTTTGATAAACGCGGTGTGTGTGAGGTTGTCTAGGAAGTGCTTCTTCTTTTCCTGTACAATCTTCTTCTGCAACTCATCATAGGACAAGGTATATATATCCATCACCAGACCTTCATGAAGAGGAACAATTTCTTCTTCCTAGCTTGGAACTTTCTCTTCTATGGGAGGAGGGGGAGGCTGAGTAATGATATGTTGCATGGAAGGCATGAGATTAACATATTTTTTCTTCTACGGTACTACCTCCATATCCTGGATTACTATCATATCTTCAATTTCTTGAGCAAGTTCCTTATCCTACCACTGCTTTATCTCATCTTCAAGTAGTTTATTTCGTTCCTCTTCTTCGACTTGGTTTAGTGTTTCTTCTTCTTCTTTTCTCCTCATTTCTTCTTCTTGTTTCTACCTTTCTTCTCATTACTTTTGTTCTTATTCTTCCTTATGATTCAATTCTTCCTCTTATTTCCTCTGCTTCCTCTTTATTTCTATTGTTATGGCCACTTTCAAGATGATTGGGTCTTCTTTCCACTTGTGGATTTATTCTTCTATTGGACTGTGCACAACCTTCTACTTCCCCTTTTTGCACATTGGGTTGCGCCTCACTGATGGTTCTGATTTTGGAGTTGCTTCTTATTGAGGAGTAACCTGTGATGTACCTGTAAAGTTGACTGAGGCACGGGGCTTGGAGGCATTGAAACAATTCATCATCTTTTCCTCCTCGGGCCTTGAAAAAGTCTCGCTTGTCCAATTAAAATGTATCTTTGTACAGTGTTCTTGCAAGCATCCCTAGGATCATATATATTGTAATCCCTACAACCAAATGCAAATTTCTCTATATTTACATTCATCGTCATAAACCTTCATATTCTTGATCTCGTACAATCCAATTCACAAAGGAAGAGTGGGCCAAGGTGCTTTCTTCCTCCTTTGCAAAACTCATGATAAACCTATGGAAATATGATAAGCTAATTCTTGCATTACCAACCCTCCATGCTCTTTAAATAGAGATCATGGACCAATCGAGTGTTAAGCCATGGATCAAGCGTTGGTAATACCGAGGAGAGAATGAACTATCAGATCACTTGATTTCTAGAACATATCATGATCGTCAGATTCTAAGTTACAAAAAGTACATACTAAAGAAACACACTTTACCTAACTATACACTAGACATGTCAGAATATCCTAACATCCCCCCTTAAGAACAACTTGGGATAGGATTGAAGGATGTACAAAGATGACACAATAGGAGAAGGAAGGAGGCATTAGAGCATATCCCCCATAAATCAAAGTTTAGTAAACTTCACCTCTATGAGAGCCTTTGTAAAGATGTCAGCAACTTGATCATCGGTTGAATAATATTTCACTCCAAGAACATAGTCATGAATGGGTTTTCTGATGAAGTGCATGTGTAGTTCAATGTGTTTGTTGCATTGATGTTGGACTGTATCTTTGCATAGTTGATGGCACTTTTATTATCACACCAAGGTGTAGTCGGATGTTGTTGTTGAAAACCAAACTCTTACAGGATCTGACGAAGCCACATGGCTTCCTTACTAGCTTCAATGGTGTCACGATACTCTACTTCTACTAAAGAAAGAGAAATGACACTTTTTTTCTTGAAATCCCATGTAATAGGTCTAGAACCAAGAGTGAATACATAACCTGTAGTAGACTTCCGATCATCAGGGTCACTAGCCCAATCAGAATTAGTGAAACCAACCAATAGAGGAGATGCATTTGCACTATAATGAATCCCAAACTGAACTATACCTTGAACATAGCGAAGTGTTATTTTATTTGATTTCCAATGACTTTCATGTGGGTTTTGAAAAAACTGAGCAACAAGGCCAACGTCAAAGGAAAGGCCAGGACGGGTATGGGACAGATACAAAATTTTTCCAACAAGCTAACGATATAAGGTAGCATCAACTTCAGGGGAAGTACAAGTGACTGAAATTTTGGCTCCAGACTAAAAGGGAGAAGGGGTTGGCTTATAGTCTTCCATGTTAAAGTGGTGTAGAAGATCACAGGCATACTTGGACTGGGAAAGGGAAATACCCTCTTTGGATTGCAAGACTTGAAGACCAAGAAAATAATGCAAGTGTCCTAAGTCTTTCATTTCAAATTGATTTTTAAGGTTGGAATTCACATGTTTTATAAGGTTGGGATCACTACTAGTAAAAATAATATCATGAACATAAAGAACAAGAATGATAAGAGGCTTAACCACGTTGTTGGTGTAGACAATATTGTCAGAATGACACCTAGAAAAGCCAGTATCTAAAAGAAAATGATCCATTTTGGCATACCAAGCCTGAAGGGCTTGCTTGAGGCCATAAAGGGATTTCTTAAGCCGAAATACAAGGATTGAGTCTGTTTGTATAAAGCCGGGAGGTTTTTCCATATAGATTTCTTCATGCAAGTCCCCATGCAAGAAGTTGGATATAACATCCATCTGGTTGACTTCCCATTTGAAAAAGGTAGCAAAGCAAAGAACAAGGCAGATAGAGTTCATTTTGGAAACATGGGAGAAGGTTTCAGTATAGTCAATGCCTTCAACATGTGAAAAACATTTAGCAAGAAGACGAGCTTTATGTTTATCAAATTTTCCATCTGGTCCAAACTTGGCTATGTAAACCCATTTGCATCTAACATGTTTTCATCCCTTTGGAAGAGGAACAAGGTCCCATGTATCATTTGCCAATAGTGAACGTTATTCTTCATTCATAGCTATGTCCCAATCTGGATGGCTTGAAGCTTCTGCAAAGGTGTCAAGATCATAATTCGCTGAAGCTTGAGCCATTAAAGAAGATGCTATATCGAACTGAGAACATGTACAACACTGATCTGTAGGATCGCCTGATAGAGCACCTATTGCATCTCGAGTAGCACATACCCATTTTGGAAGCTAAATAGATAAAGGAGGATCCCAAGAAGGTGGGGGAGGATTTTCATCCTCGTTGTCATCATCTAAAGAAGGAATATTTCAGAAGTAGAAGGGATAGAGAGAGGTGGCACATCCATTGAATTAGGCTTGTAGGCCGATATATTTTCAGCAAACTTTACATCTCTTCTAATGATAACATTTTTGAATTTAGGTTGAAGAAGTATATATCCTTTGACATCTTCAGAATATCCAACAAAAATACATCTAAGACTCTTAGGTTCTAAGGCTTTATGTTTCTCATCTGGAATATGGGCACATGCTTCACTTCCAAAAACACGAAAGTGACTTACATCTGGTTTAATTGAGCTCCATGCTTCTTCTAGAGTGATATTCTTTAAAACCTTAGTAGGAGTGTGATTTACTGTGTAATTTACACAGTTAATTACTTCTGCCCAAAATTAAGACTAATTCCATTAGATTGAATCATACAATTATCCATTTCCTTTAAGGTGTGATTCTTCCTTTCAGCTACACCATTTTGGTATGGAGTATATGGAACAATATGTTGCAATTGAATTCCATGCTCAGTGCAAAAGTTTATGACTTTTTGTTAACATATTCTCCGCCATTATCAGATCTTAGCTTAAGAATTTGATGTCCGGATTGTTTCTCAACAAAGGCCTTAAAGGCCAAGAACATGGTAAATACTTCACTCTGGAGTTTTAAGAAGTATACCCAAGTTCATCTGGAGAAATCATCAATGAAAGTTAATAAATACTTGTAGCCAAAGAATGAAACAACTGCAAGTGAACCACATAAATCACTATGCACAAGCTATAAAGGGGTTGAGGCTTACCAAGAGGCACGTTTTTCAAAACTATCCCGCTGATGTTTTACAAGTACATATTTGGAACAAACACCATCTCTGCAAGATACCATAAGAAGACCTGTCACCATATTTTCTTTACATAGATTTTGAAGGGAGCGATAGTTTAAGTGACCAAATCATTCATGCCAAAGTTTTCTCACTTGATCATTATGAGCAACAAATACTGAGGGAAGAGTGGATGACCCAAAGTTGTTAAACTTATACAACCTTGTAGAATCATCAACAATTTCGGTAGCTACAATATGTCTAGGATCTCTTAGGTCCTTAATTACAACATCATGAGGTGAAAATGAAATGGTTTTACCTTCACCCGAATGAGTTATCTGATATACAAATAGAGGGTTGCAGGATAAGGTCAGAACACATAATACACCATTAAATTGACCATTGTCTAGATGAATAGTTCCATCCCCTACAACACTAAGGGATCTATCATCACCAACATATATATTTTTGGTGTTACAACCATTTAAAGAAGAAAACATGGCTTTGTTTTTGGCCATGTGATAAGAAGCTCCAGAATCAATGAACCGCTCATGAGAATGAGAAGAAGAAGATACATTTAGTGCATAACCAGACCAGATGCTTGACAACCACATGCATAAATTGTTATTCTGAAAGATGAATTTGAAGCTGAAGAGTGCTCCAAATGGATGTTATGCTTCTTCATTGTTGTTTCCAAGGCTTGCATCTTCTTAAAGCATTTGGATTCTAAGTGGCCATCACGATTACAAAATTTTCAATGTATATCAGTCTTATTCCCTTTGTTTTTAGTTTCCTTATCATTTTGTTGAGTTGATTTTCATTTTGAGACTGAAATTGCTTAGGACCCTTGTTTGGTTTAGGACCATTCTTTTTAGGATGTTTCTTCTTAGGATTCTTTAAACTTGGTTGTTGTTGAGATGCTAAGGCTTTCTTAAATTAGTTTCTAGTATTAAGAAGACCAATATGTTTAGGACCATTCTTTTTAGGAAGTTTCTTCTTAGGATTCTTTGAACTTGGTTGTTGTTGAGCTGCTAAGGCTTTCTTAGAAGAGTTTCCATTATTAATAAGACCAAGATGTAAGATTTTTTCTTATTCTCTTATTAAAGAATCACAAAAGGCATCAAAAGAGGGGGAATTGTAGGCTTGTCCTTGAGAAATAAAGGCTTTCTTTTTAGGACCATTCTTTTTAGGATGTTTCTTCTTAGGATTCTTTAAACTTGGTTGTTGTTGAGATGCTAAGGCTTTCTTAAATTAGTTTCTAGTATTAAGAAGACCAATATGTTTAGGACCATTCTTTTTAGGAAGTTTCTTCTTAGGATTCTTTGAACTTGGTTGTTGTTGAGCTGCTAAGGCTTTCTTAGAAGAGTTTCCATTATTAATAAGACCAAGATGTAAGATTTTTTCTTATTCTCTTATTAAAGAATCACAAAAGGCATCAAAAGAGGGGGAATTGTAGGCTTGTCCTTGAGAAATAAAGGCTTCTCTAGTAGAATGGAAGGTGGAAACAAACACAGAGTAGGTTGGTCCTAACTTAGTAAGAATGGAATAGGTAAGGCTACCATCTTCTTTCTTAACCTTAACACCTTCCAAGAGAAGTCTAAGGGTATTGAACTTGGACAAAAAATCTTCAATGGAATAAAAATTAATTGGGTCCAACGTAAGAAACTCATGTTTGAGTTGATGGGATCTAATTTCATTTTTAACTCTAAAAATTTTATTGAATTTTTTCATTGCTTCATCAGGGGTATCATTTTCTGCGATATCGAATCCAAGATCTAGAGAAATAGACATCCCTATCAACCCACGTGCTTGATCTTTCTTATTTTCTCATTTGGCTTGCTTATCTTCATCTTTATGTTTAGACTCTTAGCCTGAGGCTATTCTATAAATACCTTTACTTCTAAGTAAATCCACAATGTAGGATAGCCATTGGAAGTAGTTGGTGACGTCAACAATAACTAGGCATGGAATTTCCATTTTTTTAAAACCTAAGTTGTAGATGTTGAAACTAAGTGTTCCAATGGAAAGATCTCGAACAATTAGGCTGATTAAAAAAAAAATGGCCCTGAAAACGACTTTCGGATGAAGAAGTTATGGCTTTTTGAAGAAATGTTGTTGAAGATGCTGACGAACCACATGAATGTTGGAAAGTGAATGATAATATTATATTAAACCCCTTCCCCCCCCTTTCCAAACTTAATCTAATTATATCACTTTTTTAAAAATATTACTTTATGTGACCCCCTTTATAAACAAGTGAAAGTCACTTTTATAATGGTACTTTATGAATTATCCACGAAATTGTAACTTAAATAAAAGATAAAGTGACTTTAGAATTATAAGTGACTCACTTTCTATAATGGGTGAGAATACTTTTAAATAAAGTAACTTTAAAACATAAGTTACATGTGCTTTTTGAAAAAGTAACTCAACAAAAATAAAGACTTGAACCCAAGACTTCTATTCTCATAAACTAACTTTGGACCAAGTGAGCTAGTTTAAAAGGTTAGTAATTTTTAGAAAAGAGAAAGGAATTTTTAGAAAAGAGAAAGGTTTTTTTTTTTTTTTCAATGGAGATTTGGAGTGTGTGCTTTTGAAAACCCCCTTTTTACCTACAAAACAAAACCAAACACACAAACAAAAATGAACACGCAGCGAATAATCCAAGCCTTACGGATTAAACTTAGATTTGGCTAGAAACTATATATTTTCCTCATTGTTTCTAGTTTTCTGACATCACACTAAGGCGAAGCGGAAAAGAGCATATACATGAAAAAAATCCTTTCTTTCTATTTCTAGTTTTTCCAGATTGCACAAAGTCGCGGGGCAAAGAGAATACACAGAAATGAAAGGTATAGATTCGGTAATAGAAAACAGAGAGATAAATAAACTGAAATAAATAGAGAGATAAATAACTAAAACTACAAATAAAGATTGTATACCTCAAGATCTTAAAAATGACATAGTTAGGGCTACTGAAAACCTTTTTGCGTGAAATGAAAGGGGTTCCTCATTGGAACATATGATCCTAACACAATAGAGCAATCCTCTGGCCTAAAAGCGGTCAGAAACAGTAGATCTAGGAAATGATAATCGGATGAAATTTTATCGGCTTTGGATTTGGATCACCAATGAATGTGGCCCTTGAATATCTCTGATACCATGTAGGAATTTACAGGGTAAGTTCTTTATATAGAGAACCAAAGGAAATTATCATGAAATCAGCTCACAAAAGATAGAAAAGGTAGATCAACGCCTTAGAATTCAGCCTCTTCGAGGGGGAAACCTCCTTTACATTACATAAATGAACAATTCTTGGATGATACAAATGACAAGACCTCCTTTATATATATAGGAGTCTAAGGGGTCATAATATAATCAGATCCGACATAACAATAATAATGTAAGGGCACAATAATAACAATAGTGGGCTTCTATCAGGCACAATAATAAAAATATGGGGACTACATGGGTACAATAATATAATAAGGGGGTTGTACTAATAACAATAAGGGGCTACACTAGTAGTATAGGGGCCTAACATGACCCTCTCCTTCAAAAAGTGTTGTCCTCAACGCTTGAGTAGTTCTTGATACTTCTGTATAAAATTCTTGTCCCCCCATGTGGAATCTTCAACGAGTAAGTTCTTCCACTTGATGAGATACTCTGAAATTGATCGATTTCCTAGCTGTCGGGTTCTTGTTTTTGTGACTGCTCCAGGTTCCAATATGATTTTTCCTTCCTTTTCAAGTTCTGGCAATATTATTTGAATCGAGATCTTATGCAACTTTTGAATGAGTGGCCACACTTCTTCGTCCTTCTTCCATTCATCCCATGCTTCATTTAACCAATCTAGTTGGATAATAGATATAGCACAAAACAATGCTTCCACATCCTCATCCTTTCTTGAGAGTGCATTTTCAAAAAAAAAATCTTCCCTTTTCTGTAGATAATGTCAAAGACATAACCCAACATATTTGTGACCCATTTTTTCTATTCTTCTAAAGATAATATTTTTTCTAAAAAGTAGTTAAGACTATCATGATCCATTTCTACCTTAAAGTGTCTTCCCATTGGGTAAGGTCGCCATTTCTTAAGTGCATGTAGTATTGCCAATATTTCCTTCTCATAAATAGCTTGCTTGAGATGTAGCTGTAAAAATACCCAATCACCTACATCAAAACTTTTTTCACTGCGATGTTGACCTACCTGTTGTTTCATTCGATTTTGCACCAAAGTGGTGTTATCCTTTAAAAGTTGGAGAACTTGGTGTTGATGGTCGATGTGATCTTTCACTGCTTGAACCATTTTCTTCTTGATATGTCCTTCTATCTTGAGAGTTTGAGTGGTAATTTCTTCCAATGCTTTACAAGATATGGTCAGATTCATTTCTTATTGCTCAATGTGATCTTTCACTTCTTGAACATTTTTCTTCTTGATATGTCCCTTCTATCTTGATAGTTTGAGGAGTGGTAATTCCGGCCAATGCATTACATGATATGTTTGGATTCATTTCTTCTTTATAGATGTGATCTTTCACTTTTTGAACCTTTTTCTTCTTGATATGTCATTCTATCTTGAGAGTTTTAGGAGTGGTAATTCTTGCTAATGCTTTACAAGATATGGTCGGATTCATTTCTTCTTTCTTTGGGGTTGGGTCCTGGCGTATATCCTCTTCTTTTGATGTTTCTTGATCCTTTTCTTCCTCCTCTTCATACTCTATGTAAAATAGTTTCTTTTCAGCACACTTATGACTTTTAGTGTATTTGCTATCACAATTGTAACAAAGCCCTTTTTCTCTTTTGTCTTCCAATTGTTGTGGTGTAACCCTTATAGGTTGTGGAAGCCTAGGAGAAGAAATACTTCCATAATTACAGTCATGAGTGGTGGGATTCCTTGTTTCCATAATTTCGCTTTCAATTGTTCTTGCCCACCTAAATGCCTTCTCCAATGAATCAGGTTCCTAAAGACGAACCTCATGTTGAATGTTATCCTTTAAAGTCCTATGAAGAAATCAATCCTTTGCTTCTCTGGAATATCATTTACCCTTATATTCAATTTTTGAATGTCCTTAATGTGCTCTACCATTGAACACTTTTTTTTTAGATTTATCAATTGGCTAAAGAAGGTGTTTCTCTTTGTACCCTGATAATATGCTATCATTTCCTCTGTAAAAATTGACCACGTAACAAGTTTTTATGAGAAAAAAGCCCTTTATACCATAAAAATTGATCCAGTTCTAAATATGAAGATATAATACATACCTTTTGTAACAGTGGTACACCATGTAGATCAAAATATTTCTCCATCTATCGTATCCAATTTACCAGATCCTTGCCATCAAACTTCCTCATATCGCCTTTTCTTGATTTTAGGAGCTCAATCTTAAAATGACTGTAACTCTGTTCTTTCATATTTTTAAGTTATGAAATCATGATCTGCAGTATCCCTCTGCGTCCACTTTCCAATGCCACTTGTCTGATCAAATTTGGATTCTCCAAGAAAGAGTTATGAACAATCTCCTAAGATGACCTGATTATATACCTTTTCAGAATAGCGAACTTGTATGAAGTGTCACGTGTCACTGTTTTGCCTTTAGTGTTTGAAAAATATACACATGAAACTACCATCCATCCTCTTTCTATAACTTCTAACGAAATTTCAATCTGATGCGCAAAACAAAAGTTATGACGATTTTCCCCAAGTCACCTGTTTGGAATGTAATTCAGGAGTCTGCAAAAAGGCCAACTTCCTCAGATTGTATCTACACAAGTATAGTGCGAAAAGCTCTAAAATTTGGACTCAAGGTTTAGTGTGATTTTATCTCAGATGGGTTTTTTTTTTAGCTTCTGAAACATCGCAGAAAAAAAGTTATAGCGAAAATTCCACGATGACCTATTTGGAGCAGCGAAACCCTAGAATCCAAAGCTCTGATACCAAATGTTATGAAACCAACTCACAAAAGATTGAAAATATAGATCAGCGCCTTAGAATTCAGCCTCTTCGAGGGGGAAACCTCCTTTACATTACATAAATGAACAATTCTTGGATGATACAAATGAAAAGACCTCCTTTGTATATATAGGAGTCTAAGGGGTCATAATATAATCAGAGCCGACATAACAATAATAATGTAAGGGCACAATAATAACAATAGCGGGCTTCTATGGGGCACAATAATAACAATATGGGGACCACATGGGTACAACAATATAATAAGGGGGTTGTACTAATAACAATAAGGGGTTACACTATTAGTATAAGGGCCTAACAGAAACAGCTCACAAATCGATCATATATAAGTACACTAGTATTATTGGCATGGTTAAAACCCTCAAAGAGGGAAACAGTCCATAGCTTGAGCCAATGCGGCCACTCCATGCATTTTATTAATGTAAAAGAAAGAAAATTTACATAAATTTCTCTCATAAATGGTCACCTAACAAATGACCCTCCATGCTCTTTAAATAGAGATCATGGACTAATCGAGTGTTAAGCCATGGATCAAGTGTTGGTAATACCGAGGAGAGAATGAATCGTCAAATCACTTCATGTCTAGAACATATCGTGACCGACAGATTGTAAGTTACAAAAAATACATACTAAATAAACACACTTTACCTAACTATACACTAGACCAAGTTATACTAAATTATTTTTTATGTGTCGAAATATCCTAACATGATACTTCTGACTACCAAACACCCTAAGGTAGGTGACATCCAGTCAGGAAAACCAATCAACCAATTCTAATACTATTTCCATCGCCTCACAGGATATGCAAGGTGGATCTTCCTCAAATATAATCATGAAAAATGAGATGAGGAAGTGATCTATCAACTTCTCCAGGACTCCTTTGTAGTTATACTCTGAAAGCAACTTGCAGTAAATATGCACAGTTGGTTCCTTTGGTGACCAAGTCCAACTCATTCCAGGAAAAGAGTTTTGAGCACAAATCACAACCAGAAAGTATGTAGACATGTAGAACCTGGATTTCTTACCCTTAGGAGGGTTCTTGGCATTAGTCACATGGATATTCAATTATTGAAACAACAAGTCTAACCAATTAAATGGTTTTCCTTCTTTCTCAATCTAATGTAGCAACAATTCCCACCCTTCAGAAAAAGCCTCATTTTTCTTTTGACCATAGATTCAGAAACATAGAACTATCAAGTATTGAAATTCATTCCTAAGATATTTGGTCTTATAAGTTTTGTTGGGTGTCTGGTAGAATTTGAATGGCTATTTCACACAACCTTTGACAACATTCTTTTTTCTCAAGTAACTGGTGACTCCATAGAAGTGGGAATCCATGTAGGCTTCTGGTAGAGACAAATGATACATACACTAAAAATCTTGTGCCATAAAAGAGGAAAGCCTTTGTCCACTGTGTAGAAATTCCCATTGTAGATCAACAGATTATGCAATATACTAAAGAAAAATACAAGATCTACTTCTACAACAAACTTTGAAGAAGCTTAATCGAATATGAGCAAGATCAATTGGAACACATATAACTGAGAATGAGAAATCAATCACACATGAACACAGAAGAATAACCCAGGGAAAGCCTCAGCTTAAAACCCCAATCTCTGTATTATCATACAAGTGGAAATATGTTTAGATTACAAAAAGAATCAACTCTCAAGCTATCATACTCTCTCTGCAATCAAACAATGTTGCTCATAGGCAGTCAAAGGCTTCTCCAAACCTTCTCCTCTGCCCTCCAAGCCTCCTATTTCCTTGTGCAGTTTTTCTTGGGGTCTAGTGCTTCCACACATTTGAATTCCCACCTCACACTGCTCACTTGGCCCAGTAGTAACTGCGAAATCCTGAAGGAGATATTTCCTTCTGCATGGATGAGTTTCCTATATAGGAAAATTTCTCCAACTGATAGTACATTGTCCCTTCCTCTGATCTCAACTGGGTCTCTTACTGAACTGACATGCATGAGTTATTTATGAGAGAATATTCAGTTATCTAGAGAGTAGCAGTTACATGCATGTAAGGATTAACTAACTGAACTCACGATTAATTCAACAAATTGTTTGAATTAATCTAACTGGACTTGACTTAGTTAACTGAGCCAACTAATGACAACTCATCCTTATCTCTTTAACTGATGGATAAATTCCTCAATCAATGGAGAAACTGTTGCATGTCCCCACATAGACTTCATGTTTGATTTTCTACAACTAATTAACTCAAGATGAATTAATTAATTATTTTACAAACAACTGCTAAGATCAAATTCGAATTTTACTTCTCTATTTTAGTTCAGGGAGTAACTAAAATTGGAATCTATCCCGAAATACTATTTATAGCATTTTTATTTTTAGCACTTACATTTTTCATTCCTTGTTGCTATGTCCAACACTAGTACCTGAAATGTTATTTATAGCAATGATATTTTTATCATTTCTATTTTTAGTATTTCTTGTTGCCATTTTCAATACTCCCTCCCTCTCAACAAGAAAGGCATTCAACTCGAACCCGAACCTGAACCTTTGGAATGTTCTGCATGCAACACTTCTCCCAAGTTTTATTACTCCAGCAACTCTAGAAACAAAAAAAAAACTCCCAACCGACCTCTCTGTTGGGCTAGAAACATCCTCTGATGCTGAAGCATCCTCTTCCACTGAAAAGTGATACCTCTGTGACCTCTAAGATACTACAACACTCCATGCATCTCGCACCATTGCACACCTCTCTGTGCCATCCTACACTGGTGCAACACTCATGTGCTTCTCGCATGTTGCAACCTGCTATCTTTGCACTGCCTTGGGATTCCTACACTGTAGCTCTCTCTGTCGCTCCATTCACATCTGTCTCTACCCACTCAACTAGTCCTGATATTCCTCATCGAGGCTCCCGTAGCAAGTTCTAATCAAAGAGGCTGGGTACCTCAAGGATCCTACCCCTATTTAAGCCTTCTTGGGACTATCACTTCACATCGCCCCACCTCACACCTCGAGGTTTGGCTACATGTGATCCCTCTGCCCACTTGGCTTGAAATTTCCCCATAATGGAGGTCTCCGCATGAGTGGATGCCTCCACTTGGTCTCATCTCAGCATCTCTAGTTGTGGCTGCTCCACAACTTCCTGAAGTTGCTTCTCCAATTGTGCCTCCTCTACAATTGTCTGAGACTTCTTCTGTGGCTGCATGTTGAGAGGTAATTTATTATCTCTCTCAACCACCAATTATCTAACCTTTTCCTTTCTCCTCAAGACTTTGCATGCATCTTGTACCTCAAGTGCATACAGGTTCTTGGCTAGCACATCAATTTGTTTCATCTTTCCCGCCGTCACGAAATTTTCTGGAAAAATAGCTGATTTTAAATTAGCGATATCTCCCTCATCCGAACTCCGATTCAGCTGATTTTTTTTATGAATTTGGGTCTTTTTCCGCAAGGAATCTAGATCTGTTATTTGTTTCTAAAATTTTTTCACATAAGTTTTCAGATTTGCTATGAAAACGCGCGGCCCAATTTTATTTTTTTTAACTTCGAATTCTCTTCTTTGTATACTATTCTCCGCTTTGATCACCTTCCCTCTAATACCATGTAGAAATTCCCATTGTAGATCAACAAATTATGCAATATACTAAAGCAAAATACAAGATCTACTTCTACAACAAACTTTGTGGAAGCTTAATCGAATGTGAGAAAGATCAAATAGAACACATATAATTGAGAATGAGAAATCAATCACACATGAACACATAAGCCTCACCCTAAAACTCCAATCTCTCTATTATCATACAAGTGGAAATATGTTCAAATTACAAAAAGAATCAGCTCTCAAGCTATCCTGCTCTCTCTGCAATCAAACAATGCTACTCATAGACACTCAAAGGCTTCTCCAAACCTTCTCCTCTGCCCTCCAAGCCTCCTATTTCTTTGTGCAGTTTTTCTTTGGGTCCAGTGCTTCCACACATGTTAATTCCCACCTCACACTACTCACTTGGCCCAGTAGTAACTGCACAACCCTGAAGGAGATATTTCCTTTTGCATGGATGAGTTTCCTATATAGGAAAATTCCTCCAACTGATAGTACGTTTTCCCTTCCTCTGATCTCAACTGGGTCTCTGACTGAACTAACATGCATGAGTTATTTATGAGAGAATATTCAGTGATTTGGAGAGAAGCATTTACATGCATGCAAGCATTAACTAACTGAACTCACAATTAATTCAACAAACTGTTTGAATTAATCTAACTGGACTTGACTCAGTTAACTGAGCCAACTAATTACAACTCACTATTACAACTCATCCTTATCTCTTTAACTGATGGATAATTTCCTCAATCAATGGAGAAACTATTGCATGTCCCCACATAGAATTCATGTTTGATTTTCTACAACTAATTAACTCAAGATGAATTAATTAATTATTTTACAAACAACTGCTAAGATCAAATTCGAATTTTACTTCTCTATTTTAGTTCAGGGACTAACTAAAATTGGAATCTATCCCGAAATACTATTTATAACAATGTTATTTTTAGCACTTCCATTTTTCATTCCTTGTTGCTATGTCCAACACTGGTACCTGAAATGTTATTTATAGCAATGTTATTTTTAGCATTTCTTGTTGCCATTTTCAACACACTGGCACTGCTAAGAATCATGGTCTTTGCATCCATGTGTGACAGGATCCAGTTGACAATGTTTGTGCAAGGAAAGGATGGATACCTACATGTAATTTTGTGTAATCCTAACTTTTGGACATTGATGTAAACATGTATGTATTCAAGATATTCTTTGTATTTATTTGTTGCAAATACATCTTTCACTGTGTGCCATGTAATGTTTGAATCTTTCTTAATAAGAAGTTGAGTGTTTGAGAAAACTAGCATGGTGACTGGGGTGCTTTCAACTGCTTCATTGGTGCTGCTTTCTGTGGTGTCCTTTGAGGCGAATCTCTTGGGGGCCATGATAACAATTTGATGGAGAGAGATATCCTCAAAAACTTCAGTACCTGTATGACATAATGCACTCATGGAAAATACAAAGTAGCTCAATCCAAATAGTTTATTTAGCAAGATAAAGGCAACAACTCACACACTGAGAGGAAGGATTGCCAAATTCCTAAGATGAAGGTGAGAGATTGGGATCTTGAACTGCATTATGCAGTCTCAATAGACAAGGTGGCAGCTAGAGGCTTCAAGCTACACAATGCAAAGTTGGGCAAGCTAGTGACTGCACATTACACAGTATCAGAGGCCAAGCTCGAAGCTTTCCTCTTGAAGATGTGAAATGCGCAGTTGGGGGAGGAAATTGTTGGCTATGATTGCACAAATTTACCTTGGAAGGGAGGTAAATAGTGATAGGTCTGAGTGTTGGGGTAGAAAAGAATGTATATCTGGATAAGGAGAAGATATATCAATGAAAATTAAATGCTCGAATCCAACGTGCAAGAGGAAAAATGGACATGCAAAAAATGGCCCCATAGCAGTAACTGTTGGTAGGAAAAAAGAAAGAACTCAATGCAACACTTTGAAAATGTGAACAATGGATTGAACCAACACTTGTACAAACTAACATAAGTTAAAATGTTGGCTACTATGAAAAGAAAAGGGAAAATTAGTACTCATAGAAGAAAAAGAGACAAAAGCAACAAAAAGAAACACATGCAAAACTTACCTGGAAAAGTGTCACAAACTTAGCTAAAAGTTACTTGATCTCCTAAGGAAGGCTATAGCTCCAATATTGAGTGTGTAAATGAGCTCTAAGGGCATCTATTAAATATATCTAGGTGGGTTATGGTGTATGACACACATGCCTAAAATCAAGGAAAAAGTTCCACTTGTCTAAAAGTCATAATTAACAACTTAGTGGACCTAACCAGACCTTAATTTGGCAACTCCTATTTTTTAGGAATTCAAACTCTAATTTTTTGGGAAACTGCATGTTCACTCAAGTAGAAAGGATTGCGTAATTCCTAGGCTCAAGGGCTTTTGTGATTCCTTGCCTCAGTGAATTGTGCAGTTTCTGAGGGGAATAAAAGCTCTTGCGCAGTTCCTGAGCTCATGATTGGCATGCCTTCCATGATTACATAGTTAAGATCCTCAAGGCCTAGTGTTATAGAAATTTTTGGGCACTGCAACCCCAATCATAAATGTCCATAAACCAATGGCTCTTAAGTCCCTAAAAGTGTTGTTCCAACCCCTAAAAGAACAAGGTCAGCTGATTACATCATCTCCCAGAAGTTCTCCATGAAAAATTACTCAGAACTGGTCAAAATTGGACCATCTCACCTGCTCCAGGGTCAAAGTGCATTGCATCCCACCTAAATGCACACGGGAGGTGAGATGCATACTAAAAATCCCTTCTATGGGGTGCGATGGGCGAGAGTGGACAAATGGCAGGGTCAATCTGCAAGGTGGAGGATCATGGAATCTTCTAGAAACTTCTCCTGTGACACTTACCTCTCTGCACTCGCTCTAGGGTATGAATAAGAGATCAACATATCAATCAAAGAACTATAGAGAACATCATATCATAATCAAATCTCAACACCCCCCTTGCAAACTTCTATATGAAGTATCACTCCTCTCCGATCGTGAAATTTATATGGATCTTGTAAGGAAGTGTGCTGCTGGTTTCTTGGTGTAACATCATAGTGTTGGTTGATCTAAGCTTTTCATGAGGTGAAGAAGGGCTTTCTTGCTGAGAGGATGACTGGGTCAGAACAATTGGTTGTAATCCTCTTTGCTATTCTTAATTATTAATAAATCTATTCAAGTTTTCCTCCACATTCTTGTATGATTGATGATATATGCATTTGTGTGGTCAATATATATCCGGTCCTATATTGTTTATGATAGTAGATCTCTATTCTTGGATAGTATTATGCTGCTTTGATTCCACAGGTGCTCTTTGAAGCTGGTTAGACGAGGAAGCGAGTGGCAAAGATCTATCAGAAGGGAGAGGAATCAAGCAAGGAACCAAGTGCAAGACAGAGGTTGGTCTCCTTTTTCCCCTCTTATCTACTTCTCATAAAGGAAAACAAAAGTGGTTTTAGTTTGTTTGTTTCTAAGGTAGCTACCAGCCTTAGTGGGACTAGCAGCTCTGCATAGACACTAGATTTCCCGATAACAAAATGGCGACTCCGCTGGGGAGCGAATAGATTGTTTGTTTGTCTATATTTGTTTGCTTTATAAACTTACCGACGGATCCTGAAGTCAAGCCAGCTAGCCTTCGAACTGCATTTTCTATGCAAGTGCAAAGTAGATCAATGCTGCTTCAGTCTATCTCCAGGTTTTGTTTATGAACTAAACAATCGATTTACAAGATCTATAATTTCCCTTGTGGTGGCTCTAGTAACCTCTTTAGATCTACCCCTGTGATTTATTTACCGATTACCACTTGCTTGGCCTAAATCCCTTAACTGAGCTGCAAACTGTGACCCGAAACCCAGTTGAAGTCTTGTCCCTAGACCATCGCACTGTCTCTTCTTTGGAATATGGATGCATCGCACTTCCCGTGTGTGGTAGGTGCGCTGCATCTCACTTTCCTTGTGTTACAGGTGCGCTGATCAGACAAGACCTCTTCTACTCTTAGATTTTGGTTTCTGTATTCACTCTTTTCAACTCTATTCAGGAGTTTTGCTATCGATAGTCAGTATACCTCTGTTGGAAACCCCCTTCCTTCCTATTATTCTGCCTCCATTGTGCAAAGGACTATAAATGTTTTTATGTATTTTGAGCCGTTTTTAGTTCTCTTTTACAAAGAAGTATCGTAATTGAATTGTCGTTTCTTGATTTGGAAGTGTCGCAAGTGTCGTTTTCAGTCATACAAGAGAATCCGATTGTTCTTGATAGTCGATTACACTGTTACTCTTGTATTTGATTTGAATTAATAGTTTTTCAAGTGTCGAAAGCAAGTTTTCAATTCCAAATAACAAAGTGTCGTCATTGTATTCATTTTGTCTTGAAAAGAAACTTGTTAGTAATGTCGCTTTGAAAAATAATTCAGATTTGCGCTTAGCTTTCTTTTTATCATTCACACATTAAGAAGGTTGAAAACAAATACATGCATGTGCATTTGCATTTAGACTGTTGGTTGGTTTGATTTAGGACAGTGCATATAGTGTGTGCTCTCTGCTCTATGTTGAAAGAATATCGTCTCTCTTTCCTTAGTAGCTAGGATTTTCATTGCAAAAAGAAGATTAAACGATTGTTTATCATCTTAGATTGCATTTAGGAATTGTATATCTACATCACGCGGTGAACCTGAAAGGAAAATTTCTTAAGGAAGATCAACTGTAAAATAAATTTAATGAATCTAAAAATTCTTTGGAACCTAATGCACAACATTTAGAAGTCTAGGCTAGAGATGTATTCCAGCATCGTAAAGCCTGGTAACTATTGTTTTCATCGTTGGTTGGGTGATTCCTCCACTTTGAGACGATAAGTGCTAGTACGGACTTGTGCTCCCACTACCGTCGAGTATATATTGGGAGACCACATTAGGCTTTATCCTTTATCCATAGGAAGCCATGTCTGCCACCCTATCGATTGCAATGCACTGAACACAGCATTCGGGAAGATTGATTTCCGTACCGTAAAAAGTATTCTGCAGTTTTGAAATTGGTTTGGTAATCCCTCTGTCTAGATTTCCAGAGTAGTCTCTTTCATTCCTTTTCAGATTCCTTAAAAGAAAAGGTCCATCTGAGTACTTGTCACTTCAAGCTCATTAAAAATTGAAGGCGACTAGAGTCATCTTTTGTTTTTTCTCGACTCTTAAAAATTGAAAAAACAAGTTGTGTCAAAGCGTCTAAAATTTATTTTAATCGGAATAAACATCACCTTTCCCACGTTGTTCTTAGGTTGAGAAAAATGGAGTCCGCCAACCAAGGAGTTCCCCTTGGAGGAAATCCTAGTCCTTTCTCCTCTTGGGGAGATGTTGGTGCACCGCATATGGCCACATTGTCGCTTCCAGGATTAACAATCGGCTTGCCCGTATGGCTCTTCTTGACCTCTGTCATTCAGAACACCGTGATTCCTAAACAATCAAGTCAGCAACTAAACGATACCAGAGTTACCCCCCAACCTCCTACTTTGTCCAATTCTCCCTCTCCTCCTTCCTCTTCGCTTGATGAAGCTGGTAAAGCCAAAAATCAAGTAACTGAGAAGAAGAAGGAGAAGAAGAAGAAAGAGAAGAAGAAGAAGGAGCCAAAGGCGAAAAGGGGCAACCAGGCATCGTCTAGCGAAAATCCACACACTGCACCATCCAGGCCTAAATATCCATGTGTCATTTGCAAAGGAGACCACTATCATCGAGATTATCCTTGCATCCCTCGTATCTTAATGGATTGGTCCCCTCGTTTGCACAATCCGGTGTCATCAACCTCTGACGATCATGTTGAAGATACACCGTCAACTAGTGAAAGTGAAGTCCCTAGACAAAAACGAAAATGTAAATTTCCTTGTAAACTGTGTGAAGGCAATCACGACATCCACCGTTGTCCCTTCTTAGACGAGGCTAAAAGAGTTTTGGACGACCGTCCGGTTTCACCATTACGACTTCCTCCTGGATATAAGAAGCTCTTGCTGAGTCCGTCACTAGTTGAAAATCCAGCTAACACACCATTGTGGTCAGTCGAAGCGTCTATCATTGAAGATAAACCATATGAATCCACACCAGACGAAAGTCAAAAGGTCGAGGCGGCAGTTGACAAGGTCTTGCCTTCAGAGGATCCATCTTCAGATGATACAATCACCGGAGAGAACAAGAACGACACCGTCCAAATTCTCTTCGTAAGCACAAACTCCGATGAACATGGGGGCAGTCTACCTGTTCCTTTACTGCAAGAAGGAAGTTCATCAAAGTCATATCTGGCCGTCTATTCAGTCCCACCTCCAAGAAACCTAGTTGTTTCCTTCAATTGGAATCTACAAGGCAGACCCCATTTACCGGCTAGTGTACCATTTTGAATCATTGCTCAAATATATAGAATGGTCATGGCTGGTACCATTATAGATGAAGGGGCTTCTGTGAGTATCCTTTCCTCAACTGCTTGGAAAGTTCTTGGTTCACCATCTCTTTTGCCTGAAATGAGAAATCTAACAGGCTTTGACAAAGGAACCAGTCGATCGTTAGGGATCCTTCCCAATGTGCTGATAACATTGAGAAGGAAAACCATTCACATGAACGTAATGGTAGTCCAAGGATACCTAGATTATAATCTACTCCTTGGACGCGACTATATTTATTGCATGGGAGTGATTGTCTCCTCACTCTTTAGAGTAATGTGTTTTCGGCATGAAGGAAGAGTGGTCAAGCTCGTAGACCAGCTTTCATTCCCCAGTTCACACATAGAAAATCGTCAAATACCATCCATGAATGGTCTTTTCATGCAAGGAATGTCTCATCAATCCCCAGTCCATCCACCTGATGAACGCAAGTGATTCGGAGGACATGACTGAAACCCAGGGGGCATGCACCCTGGCCTGTTTCGACAGGAAAACCTTGGGTATAGGGTAGGTTTCCGCGAAGGATATATGAATAGTTTATGAAATTAGACTGGAATAAGATTCCTTCGTCAAAGTTATGTGAGTGGAGATAGTTGCACCACTCACCTTTGTTTATTTCGGTAGACATCGCCGAGGAAGTGTTTTGCCTGAAGTATGGATAGAACAATCTTTGGTAACCTGGAAATTTTTCACTATACCTGGGGGCATGTAAACCTTTTGGCATGCAAGCGAAGAGCGACCATTTATTTTTTTAAATTTGTAGGTCCTCTAACCCTTTAAACTCATAGGATTGGTCATTTCCTAACTTGCACAAAGAAAGGATGCGGGGCAAAGCTTTGAAAAAATGCCATTTTAAACAAGACATCCTTATTATACGACTGGATCGAGCAGTTTTAACGCGGAATTCAAGATCGTTAAAAAATAAACATAAGCAATGAGCAAATGTTCCCCCAGAGTTTAAGGTCATTAAAAAATGAACCAATTTCCAGTAAATAACCATCGTGAATGTATTATCATCAGCCTTTGAAGCCTTGATCGTGTTCTCATCATCACCTCCACTCTATTTTGGCCGATCATTCACCTCCATTTGATGGTTCACCCTTTTTGAGGAACAGCTACGAAGAGTGATCCTGTTAGCCATCCTTGTGACACTGCCATTATTGAAAAATTCCAAACCTTACCTAGAATTAGTTGCTACCCAAATTTATCACTCGTCCCTCAAAAAACGAGTCTCCTTTAAGCTCTTTTCAACTGACTCGTAAAATATGAAAAGATTGCCGAGTAATTGGCCTCTCCAGCTCGTTAAAGTGACCGGAAGTGCTATCCCTCCTTTAGATTTTAATCTTTTTGGACTTGAGGGATTATTACATAAAAATATCGAGTGCTTGTTTTGTTCGGCTCATTAAAAGTACCGAAAATGCATCCCTTTTGTATTATTTTATACTTTTTCAGACTCAAGGGATTATATGACGAAAAAGGATTATTGGAGTTTCCTTTACGTCCTTTTCAGACTCTCTAAAATTGAAAAGGACCGAGTTATCTTTGCCGTTAAACTCGTTAAAACCTAATAGCAATAAACTTGTCCATACAGACAAGAACGAGTTTCACTATCGCTAGGCTCGTTAAAGCATAGCGATGGGTTTGCTCGAAGGGAAGATTATAGAACAAGCATATGTTATCCTCCTCAAGCTTGACAAAAATAAAGAGGTACTGGTCAGCAATGACCAGGGAAAAATTGGGAATAAAACTTGAAGAAACTTTACTGGTAGCAAATTGCTCTTGAACATGACACTTTCACTCCGCATCCGAGTCGGGTTGGGTTGTTCCATTCACTGGTCATATCACCATGGGTCCGTCACACCATCCATATTTGGGGTTAACACTACCAATCCATCATGTCAATGTTGTCGATATGTTCAAGAGAATTCACTGAGAGAATTCACCTGTGTCTCATCCACTGCAATACATTTACGCTCCATTATTTCATGACCGCCACCCTGAATCTTATGTCATCAGGTAGTTTTCACCTCCATTAAAATCATTTGCTCTGTTCCGTGTCATTGATGTGGGATTCACTAAGGCCCTCCTATGACGGATCGCTTCTTGTCGACAACAACTCATTATCCAAGAAGTCGATCTAGGAACAACCCTTTCAGTACTTTGAAGCTTGCATGCCTCAATGGCAAGTTTCTCACTTCCGGCCACAGGTTTACATCAATGGCCTTCGACCGAAAGATTTTGCGTGGTGTTTGACGCCAAGTCCCTTATTCACACCACGTGAATTGTACTGTAGTACCTTGACGGTCATCATCATTATCGGTGATTCCTCTCGCACCTGTTAACAACTTACATCATTGGCTGGTAATCAGGCGATGTCTTTCCATGTTCGACTCCAGAACATCTCTCACATGGATCGACTTGTACTTTGAGTGAAGATCGAACGAGATTGAAGACCCCGGATCTAGTTTCATCCATCCAGGCTGCGATATATATTCAGGAAAATAAAGACATCAAATGTACATCATTACTGCACAGATAATCATCCAATCCAAGGGATGATGGCTCTACCAGAATCATCAGTCTGCACTCAGACGATTGTCTGTCTTATGTACATGAAAATGAATTTATAAAGCTGAGCATGGGAATGCCCACCTCAGCTAGATCATGAAAATATTATGAAGATAATGTATTGTATTGTATCTTATTACAGGTCGCCTTCCAGCTTGAAAAAACTTCAGATCCTCATGATAAAGCATTTCACTCGACATCAGAAAAAAGATTAATGACCTCATGCTTTAGGGGGCAACTGTTATAGACATTTTTGCGCACTTCAACCCCAATCATAAATGTCCATAAACCAATGGCTCTTAAGTCCCTAAAAGTGTTGTTCCAACCCCTAAAAGAACAAGGTCATCTGATTACATCATCTCCCAGAAGTTTTCCATGAAAAACTACTCAGAAATGGTCAAAATTGGACCATCTCACCTGCTCCATGGTCAAAGTGCACTGCATCCCACCTAAATGCACACGGGAGGTGCGATGCATACCAAAAATCCCTTCTATGGGTGCGATGGGCAAGAGTGGAAAAATGGCAGGGTCAATCTGCAAGGTGGAGGATCATGGAATCTTCCAGAAACTTCTCCTGTGACACTTGCCTCTCTGCATTCGCCCAGGGATGAGTAAGAGATCATCAATCTCCAAGTGGAATCAAGAACTATCAGAGAGAGGACACTAATCAAATCTCAGAAGCTGACTCACCCCCCTTGCAAACATCTATATATGGATCCCTCATCCCAGAGATCCAGAGGCTGGAATTTTGTATCTTGTAAGGAAGTGCTGCTGGTTTCTTGGTGTAACATCATAGTGTTGGGTGATCTAAGCTTTTCATGAGGTGAAGAAAGGCTTTCTTGCTGAGAGGATGACACTGGGTCAAAACAATTGGTTGTAATCCTCTTTGCTATTCTTGATTATTAATAAAGCTATTCAAGTTTTCCTCCACATTCTTGTATGATTGATGATATATGCATTTGTGTGGTCAATATATATCTGGTCCTATATTGTTTATGGTAGTAGATCTCTGTTCTTGGATAGTATTATGCTGCTTTGATTCCACAGGTGCTCTTTGAAGCTGGGTAGACGAGGAAGCGAGTGGCAAAGATCTATCAGAAGGGAGAGGAATCAAGCAAGGAACCAAGTGCAAGACAGAGGTTGGTCTCCTTTTTCCCCTCTTATCTACTTCTCATAAAGGAAAACGAAAGTGGTTTTAGTTTGTTTGTTTCTAAGGTAGATACCAACCTTAGTGGGACTAGCAGCTCTGCATAGACACTAGATTTCCCGATAACACCTAGTGCAATTTCTAGAGACACTAGATTGCATAGTTCCAAGAGGGAAGATTTGCAACACTACAAGGTCAAGGTAGGAGATGGCTTGTGTTTGGAAAAGTTCATATCAAGGTCAAAACAAGATATCACAAGCATTGCATGAAAGGATAAGTCTTCAACATTGGCATGAATACTTGACAATAGCAAGTGATGAGCTCTTTTGGACAGAAGGCAGGCTCCAAAATCAGTGCATGGTCAAAAGTTTGGAGGGTGGTTGTAGCAGCTACAACAGAATCTTCACAGAAAAATTTTATAGTGAAAATGCCACAATGACTCGTTCAAAGTAGCAACACCCTAGGATCAAGAGATCTAATACCAAATGTTATGTATCTGGTTCACAAATAGCACAGAAACATAAGAAAACATACATTAACAACTAGACGATGAGCCACTTTAAGGGGGAAACCTCCCTTTACATCACATAAATGAGCAATTCTTGGATGATTCAAATGACAAGACCTCCTTGGTATATATAGGAGTCTACAAAGTCAAAATATAAATAGGGTCTACATAACAATAATAATGTAATGGTTCAACAATAAAAATAGTGGCCTTCTATGGGGCACTGCAATAATAATATGGGGGTTACACTAGCATTAGATACCTAACAATGTTGTTATAGGTTTCTCTATCATTTTTTTTAAACCTCATTGAAATTATTTATAATGTGAAAGAATATATAGAATGTACAATAACTCTTTGATATAATTTGGAAATGAGATGTCTTCTCGTAAACATTAGTGGTATATGCTCGCAAAGGGTAAGTTAATGGAGGCATTAAGAATTGTTGGAAGGAATTGACTCTAATTTGGGTGATTATGATGACCAAATAAAAGTCAAGGGAAAAATTTGAGAATTACTTCTAGTTTCTCAACAAAACAATTGGACGTGATTTAGTCTTTTGGGGCCACACTGTTGTTAGATGACGAAGTTCTCGGAGAATAAAAAGGTTGAAGGTTGTTTTATTTACGCAAAAGGACCTTTATAACATGTGCATATGTAGGCACTTGTTTAAGATGTATCCTTGGACAACGCCCAAACCTATTCATATAAAAGGATTAATAATTGGAACAAATATAAGTATTGATTTCACCATTTGATTTGATGGATTATTTAATTTGCATCCTCAAACAATCAAACCTTATTTTTGCTGGAGAATTTATGTTGGAGCTCTGCAAAAAGAATATGAATTCTAATCTCATATATGGTCAAGATTGTGTTGGTGTATCAACATTAAATTTGTGGAGCAACATGAGAATGATCTATGGAATGAAGGTATTGATGTGAAAATTGATTCCGGTGGTGGTCACATGTATGGATCTTTATGTGGATGACTTTGATATCATAAAGAAAGGTTGGTATGCTCACATTTGTGGAGGGCATCATTGCATAGTTGGGATGTTCATAGTATGTAGTCTTACTACTGTGCTAATTTCTAAATTATTTGGGAGTAACTTAGTTTCTTATCTACTATTCATCAGAGAGAAAAGAATTGTTTTTAATTGATGCTAACAATATTTGTAAGGTGATGGTAACATAGTAAATCTGAAGAGTACTGGATTTGTTTCTTTACGTCAAAGAACCATGGGCCTGTGTTGGGAATTTTAGTGCCATAGTATTTATTTTTTCTTAAGGCTTATATTGGATCAAGGACGCTATCGTTGATCTTAATCTATTGGTCTACCAATTTTCAAAACCAATGTTATTTTTTAGATTAAAAAAATTCACAACAATCATTAACAAGAATATGAAAATCCACATCTCATAACAATTAAGAGAAGGTTTGGGTATAGGAATTCCATGATATGTAAAATTGTGAGTGTCAATATATATGATTATCTCATAAGATTATTTAAGAATGTTGATTAGTGCATTTATGGTATATTCCAAAGGGTATTGTTGTACCTCTGAGATAGTAGTAGGCCAGGCTACCAATGCCAGAGCATCTAAAATAATTGTTTTGGGGTTTTTGGTTTTAGTTTTTGGAAGACCAATGAAAGAAGACAGATGTAGAATTAAAGTAATTAATCCTTTGGGTTATATTAATACTTCAGCAGAGGGCTACTATTAAGCATTACATAGTTATATAGATAAAAAAATAGTGGTGAGTAGAAGACAACAAAAAATATGATTATCACAGTTTCCATACTATAAAACAGAATAATCATAAGTTGGAAAACCTTCTAAAGTTCAAAAGATTTAAGGCAGTCTACTTAAGCTTACACAAGATGCTGATGAATTATTGATTAGAGGGGATTAGCTACACAGATAGTTGAATTAATCCAATCTCTTAATAGATGATCACTTCAAGAGCTTATAGGAATCAATTGAAACACAAATTGTTCCTACCCAGATATCTCTATAATTCATAAGCATATGAAGAAAAACATGATGATTGAAAACTAGAAAAACTTACAGGATAACACAAACTATCTAAAACCAGATTTAGAATCCTTTACTTTGTATTAAGGTTCCAGAAATACTGAGTACATCAAGTGTCTACAAAAGCTTCCTTCAAAGGTGGCTTCCAGGTTCAAAGTAGTATTAACAATCAAGACTTTACAAGCCATGAACTATGAATCTTGAACTCCGAACCCATAACATCTCAAGAAGAGAGTTATTTATACAATAATAAAATCAAGAAATATCCTAAAACTAATTAAGATTTATTCTAGGAAAGGAAAACATCTTCATAAAAGAAGATAGGGGCAGATGTTTGAACTGATTCTTGCTGTCCCCTTTATTCACGTTGTGCTAGATTTTTTATGATATTTTTCCCTTTTGGCTGATCGCTAGTTTGTATTATTCACGTTGGCAGATTGCTTCATTTAACCTTTTTACCTGATACTGCTTTAAACTCTGTTTAAAATGTGTTGACCTGGCTAAGTGACCTTTATTGTGCTCCTTTCTACCTTTACTGTGCTTTGAGGTTTTTACTGTGTTTTTCACAATAAATCGCTCATATTTGTCTTCAAACTCTTATGTAGGCTTTTTGTTTGTAAACCTGAAACAATAGTCTTTACCTACAAAACAAAGAAATCATTAAGAAAAACAAGGTGACAAAGGAGGTCTTCAATGGCTTTATTGAGCTTTTAAAGGATATCGGAAAGAGTCCGGGGCATATTGGAAGGTAAACAATGGCTTTAATGGCCACAGAGGCTTATTGGGGCTTTGCTGTGTAAAACAAGCAAACATAGCAAAAATGGTCATTTTGGCGTTTAAACGGTAAAAATAGTTTTCCTTTGAAATATGGTGCAATAGTGAATAGTAACCATTTGTCATTTTGCAGGAGGCGGTTTTGGGATTCTTCGCACTGCTTTAAAGGCGTTGGTGGTTTTAGGAGAGGGTCACCCGAAATAACTTGAGCCTGACACGTAGCAATGGAAGACAGTGGAATACTGCTTTTCAGGTGGGTAACGCTCGTATAGAGAGCCAACCCGAAATAGCCAAGGGCCACTGGATTTGAATGGTCGTAATAGGATGGTGGAGGAGTGAAAGAGTAGCGCGAAAGAGCAAATGGAGGGGCCCAATGATTAATTATGGTGGAATTGCTTTATCATGGTTAAAACCCCAGATTAGTAGTGTAATGGAGGTTTAAAGTTAATTCTTCGTTTAAATCATCAAAACTTTAACACATAAAACCCTCGCAAAACACATTTGGTAGATTTGAAAGTTCATGGACTCAGGCGGATAAATGGCGTCAGTTCAAAGTTTATATCGCATATCGCAATCGCGGTTTAGCGGAGGGTAATGCTTAGCGGGACTTGTAATAAGGGCGGATGCGAAATGATATTGAGGTATGATATATATTGCGTTGGGTCCACGCTTCCCATCACATATCGCAATCAGAGTTCGCAATGCGGGGAGTAATGCATGAAAAAAGGCTTGTGATCCTGCCGATGCGATGCGATATGAATTACATAGTTTTTAATAAAACTAAGGGTTTTCGAGGTATTTTAATAAGGGATTAACATATATGGGAAAGGGAAAATATTAAGGATTTAATACTATAGTTAGTGTTAATATGGAATATAAGCGGGAAAAGGGAAAATATATGAAATATAAGTAGAAAATGGAAAAAGACTAAGTATTATGTTTTTTATGAGTTATTTACTTTTCATATATGCATAATACTTAGGGTAAAACATCATTTTGTGGGTTTTTCAGGTAAAAAGGGATTTTATATGATATTTTCACTTTTCCTAGGTAAAAAGGGTTTTGACCTTTAGGAAAAGGGGTTTTTATGGAAAATGAATGGATATGAATGTATGAAGGTGAGAAGGGTAGTTAGTGAATATAGGGATGAATGGAGATGAATGGTAAGTTAATTAATTGACCTTATAGACCATCATTTTCTTTGTGTAATTGGATCATGGACACAAAAAACATGATAAATGTACATTTTTTCTAGTCAATAATCAAACTTTTGCAACCATTCTCTACTTACCCTTTGCTTATCCTATCATTTTTTCTTCACTTAATGGGTGCATTTAAGCTAGCAAACCCTTTTCCTTTCTTCTTATTTTACAAAAGAAAACTATCTAAATCTACCCTTATAACTTCCAAGGGCTCAGATTAAATTGATGAGAACCTTATTATTCTCTACCTAACTACTGATGTGCCAAGATTAAAAAGTTTGGCAAGATCTTTATTCTCTAACTATAACATCAAATTTAAAACATGAAGGAGTCAAGATTAAACAGTTTGACTGTCATGGGTTGTGGCATTTATGACAAGCTGCACACAACCATTATTTTGCAGAAAAAGAGTAGTGGCATTTACACTTGCTCACTTTCAGAGTTTATTTCTTTTCTTTTCTTTCTAACCTAACATTTTCTTTTTGTCTTCATTTTTTAGGACATCTAACCTAACATTTTCTTTGATATGGACATCATCACCAAGATATTTTCTTTAACTAACATTTTATTCACTATTGTTATGTCCATATCCTAACTTAACACTTTTTCAAGTATTCTATCTTATCAAAACCAAAAAATGCTACAACATTGGCTCCAAATGGGGACTACTTTCTCCTGTAGAATGCAGAGAACCTGCAGATCCATGTGCCTTTTCCTTGGGCTATGGAGTCCTTGCTATAAGAAAATCGCACTGACATCTTAAAAAGTAAAGAAAACTGGAGTATTTACAATGAAAGCTATTTCAACTTCTTAGTATTGAATGTAATATTTGAGAAACCTTCCATTTACAGGATAAGTGGAATATAGCCCCTCAAGATTCTGCAGCACAAAAGTGTTGTTACCCTTCACTTCAACAATTGCTAAAGGTCCAAACCATAGATTGTCAAATTTGTCATGCTTCCATTTCTCTTCTCTCTTGGCATCCCATCTTAGAACTAGATCACCTTCCTTAAAGTCCCTTTCCCTGGCTCTTCTATCAAACAGGGTCTTCATCTTATTCTGATATTTCATCAATTTGTATTGAACTTCATCTCTGTTCTCATTAAGTTAAATAATCTGATTTATCCTTTTTGAGAAATCATCAGGTTCATCTATTGAATCCTGTAGGAATTTTAAAATAGGGAAGGCCAAATTGGTAGGGAAAATTGCATCTTTCCCATAGACTAACTGAAATGGATATTTGCTAGTTGATCTCTTTGGAGTGATTCTGTTTGCCCATACTGCATAAATCAAATGTGAATCCCAGCGCTTCTTATGATCAGCTACAGTCTTATTTATTACCTTTACCAAGATTTTGTTGGATGATTCTGCAAGGCCATTACCTTGAGGGTAGTATGGAGTTGAATGATGTAACAAAATCTGATATTTTTGGCAAAAGTTAATCAATTTAACACTAGAAAAGGTTGTTGCATTATCAGTGACAATATGAGTTGGGCAACCAAATCTAGATAAGATATTCTCCTCAATAAACTTAATTACTACTGCATTAGTAGCATTTCTGATTGGAATTGCTTCCACCCATTTAGTAAAGTAGTCTATTGCAGTGAGAATCCATCTATGTTGATTACTTGAAGTGGGGTGAATTTCTCCAATAAAATCTAATCCCCATTGAGAAAAAGGTTCTGAAACTATTGATGGAACGAGTGGAAGAGCTGCTAATTTTTGTTTACCAGCAAACATTTGGCATGGAACACAACCTCTGACCTTTTCTCCTACTTGTAAGAACAATGTGGGCCAGTAAAATCCTCCCCTCAAAATCTTGTATGTTGTTGCTCTTCAAAGCATAATGTCCCCCACAAAATCCTGTATGAAAATGATCAATGATTCCTTCAGTTTCTGATTCTGTCAAACATAATAACAAAATATTTTGTGGATATTTCCAATATAAATTTGCATTTATAATGCAATACTTGACTGATTTCAACTTAAGGGTTTTACACTGGGTTTTGGAGAATGATGTTGGACAATCAAAATGAATCAAGAAATTTACAATATATTGATACCCATTTGACAACAAGAATTTTTCATCAATGTGTATAGGACTGATCTTCTCTGAAGGTAGAGGTTCTTGTGGATTCTCCCCTTTAAGAGGAAATGAAGGTTCTTGTGGATTCTCCCCTTCTACAAGGAGAGAAGGTTCTTGTGTATTCTTCCCTTGCGGATGAAGAGAAGGTTCTTGCGTATTCTTCCCCTGTATTTCTAGAAAAGAATTGATTACAAGTACTTTGCAGTTGGATTCAACTAGAAGCTTGGCTAATCCTTGACCTTTTACTAGCTTGGTAGTCTTAATAGTTAGATCAAACTCCAGAATTTCAATGATCCATCTACCTCTTTTCCAATTGGTTTCTGGTTGGGTTAATATAATTTTCACAGCACTATTTGGGACATAAGCAGTAATAGGTGAGTGTAAGACATACATTCTGAATGATTTCAGGGCTTGAATAAGGGCATAGGCTTGCTTCTCAATGATGTCATACTTCAATTCATAATCTCTCATAACCTTGTTGAAAAAGGATATGGGTTGGTCATAGGAATCTTCATTTTTCTGTAATAAAACGGCCGCAAGGATTGTTTCAGAGGCAAAAGAGAAAATACTAAATGGCTTAGTATAATCGGGGCTGGCTAAGGTGGGAGCTTCAAAGATGGCCCTTTTTATTTATTTAAATGCATGCCTAGAAGAGGGAGTCCATTTGAATTCATGGTACTTTCGGAGCATGTCAGTTATATCTTTTATAGTCTCTGCATAATTTGGAATAAACCTCCTTAAAAAATTAATCTTCCCTAGAAAAGCTTGAATCTCCTTCCTGTTTCTAGGTAAGGTCAATGTTTCAATGGTAGATACTCGTTTGGGATCAATTACTACTCCCTCCTTTGAAATAATATGGCCCAGAAGTTTTCCTTCTTTCACAACAAATAGGACTTCTTTGGGTTCAATGGTATTCCAAATTTTCTACACATGTCAAAAACCTTCATCCAGTGCTTTAGAAGTTTCTGATCAGATTTATAAAAAACAGTTATATCATCAAGATAAATAGCCACAAATGTATTTACCTAACCCATAAAATCTATGTCCATAGCTCTCTAAAATGTCGCTCCAGCATTTTTTAAGCCAAATGGCATCCTAGCGTATATGAATGTACCCTAGGGTGTAGTAAAGGTTGTCTTCTCTTTGTCTGTTGTATCGACATTCACTTGATTGTAGCCTGAAAGACCATCAAGCATAGAAAGTATTTGTGCTCCTGAAACCATTTGGAGTAGCTGATCCATTTTGGGCAAAGGATAATTATCTTTTAACAAGGCCTTGTTTAAATTTCTAAAATCCACATAGAGTCTTATTTCTTCATTTTTCTTTCTAACAGGAACTAGATTTGTAACCCAATTAAAATATCTAAGAGGGAGGATTATCTTAGCATCTAACATTTTCTTAATTTCTCTTTCTACAGTTGGTAGAAGTGTTGGATTTATCCTTCTAAGTTTCTGTTGATACGGTTTTGCTTCTGGCTTCAGAGGAATCTTGTGTTGTATTAATGAAGTATCATAGGTTTTTAAATCAGTGTAAGTCCAGGAAAAAACATCTTTATAATTTTGCAGTAGCTTAAGATATTGAGCTTTGATTTCTGGGTCTAAAGATGCACATATTTTAATGTTTTTGATATCTTCATCAGTTCCAATGTTAATATCTTCCACGTGATATTCTGAAGAAATGGACTGCAGGTTTTGAAAAACATCATTTTGATCGAATAGTTTTTCTAAAGGAATGAGTCCCTTTGGAATAAAATTATTAGATAATTGAATAATGTCGTGATTAGCAATCTGGGCTTTAAAATCTGAAGTATCATTTCCTTCTGCATTTTCACTTATTTCAGTTCTATCATCATCAATTTGCAGAAATGAAAAATCATCTATTACCTGTAGAAACAATTTCAATTGTTCATCATCTTCGAATATTTGCCTATGTTTCAGATTATCTGGGATAGACAGCCTATATTTTACTTATATATGATAGAGTACATCAATATGATTAGGAATTTTAAAGGAGGAAGTAGAGATAGCTAAGGCACCGGTGTGAATTTTCTGATCTCTGGGAATATGCGTCAAATTAAAAGCATTAAAAATATTTTCAACTGAATCCCATACCTCATTTCGGTAGTAACGAAGTCTAGGGTGCTTTTTCTAGCAAACATTCTTTACTTGCTTAACAATAAGCTCATAATCAGTAAAAACACTCAAGTTTTGAACTTTTAATCTTTTGGCTAAATTTAATCCTAAAAGGAAATCTTCGTATTCAACTATATTATTAGTGACTTCGAAGTCTAATTTACATGATTGGGTTATATTTTCTTTTTCAGGTGAAATTAAAACTACCCCAGCTCCTGCCCCATCTTTCGTGCACGAGCCATCAAAGAACAGTTTCCAAATATCAGTTTGTTTTGGTTCAGGACTTTCAACTACCTCTTCAATTTTGGCTTGAATTTTATGTTGGTTTGAAGTGATATTAAAACAACCAAAGTCTTGATCTATTGCATAAATTGGATGGTTTCTTGGCTGGTCAGTTTTACAAACAATATGTACAAATCTTACCTCTCTATATAATCTCAATTTCTCTCCTCCATAAACAGGAATAGTAGCATATGACATATCCATCTGTATAGTTCCCCATAATTTGGCACAGCAAGACCTAGAAAGGAACATTCCAAACTTGGGAGGGATATCTGTAACAACAATATCAAGCACTACACTTTTCACTAGAATTTGGGCAAGGGTAACCACTAAATCCTTGATCAATCCTAAACATGGCACTCTTTTAGAATCAAATGTGTACAGGTCATGGTAGGATTCAGTGATGTCGAGTTCCAAATGGTCCATGATAGATTTTGGCATAATATTGTGTGATGCTCCTGAACCAAGCATACAATTGTATAACATGGAGTCATTTGTTTTAAGAGTTACATAGAAAGGAGGCACTATCTCATCGATCATATCTGAACTAGGGCAAAAAAATACTGTTGGTTTTTCATCTTGCATACTTATGACATCACCTTCTGAATCAATCGAGGTATTTTGAATCCATTTTGTCACTTGGATTTTGTAACCAGGGTTTTTAGAAAGTTCTAACAGTGGAATTGGGATCTTAACCCTCTCTAGTTCTTTTTCAACATTAAATGCAGTGAAAATGTTTTTACCAGCTTGGGTAGTATCAATTGACTGATCTAATGGTTGAATAAGAGTGGTTTGAGCTTCAACAGTTTTGGTATGTGGTTCAATTATTGGAGTTTCCTTTGGAGGTCTCCTGGGACTAGGTCTAGGCCTAAGATCACACCTCTTGTTTAATTCTGCAATTAAAAACTCATAGAACGTGTGATATTTTGAGACCTATGAAGCTTCCTCATATTCTTGAACCTGATTCTGTTGTGAGAGAGGAATGATAGTTGTTTGATTGGAAGATGAATCCATACTATTAATATCTTCAGTAATTTTCATAGTATTATCATCAGGTTGTTGGTCATCTATCAATAGAGGAGTAGGAACCTGTTGATCATTGTTAGGTCCATGAAGAATTTGTAGTGGTGGATTTCTTTTATATTGACCTTGATTTTGATTTTGGGGCCTAGTAACTGCTTGTTGTATGGTCCTAGGTCGGGTCTCAATATTTGAAATCCTATTTTGTAGGTTTCTAAGAAGAGATGTTATTTCATCTATTTTTGAGTCTTTTGATTTAGTCTTAGAGGAACTAGAGGCTTCTTGAACAGTTTTGAGTTTTCTTTGGGCCTTTTCTTCCTTAAGTTTTAAAGAAGTTGAGGCAGCTCTATTCGCTTCTACTTCTATAGTGTTTGTTTGCATATCTTCAAGCGTTCTTGAAGTTCTCTCTCATATCATAACAACAAAGTCATCATCGAAAGCTTTGGAAAATATAGGCTTAGCTGCCGCTACAGGAGGCTTACAATCAGCAGGCATTTTGCGATAGAGATTGTTGAATCTTTTGATAAAATATTCTACTGGTTAATTGAAGTTCCTTTTAAGCTCTTCATATTCTGTGAGGAAGTAAAGAGGATCCTTTTTCACACCCCGTTGATTTTTAAATATGTTTGTAAGATCTTCCCAATTTCTAATGGTAGCTATTGGTAACAGTCTAAACCAAATCACACATTTCCTTCAAGTGACTGTACAAATAATCTCATATAAACATTTTCTTGTTCAATATTAAAGTTGTCTGCAAAGTCAAGGAAATATTGAAGATTGTCCTTAGCTGAGGGACCAGTTTCTCCATTGTACTTGGGAAGGTATTTTAAGTATCCAGCTGGGAATGCATCAAGGTTATTAGGTAAGACTAAGGCAACATATCTAGCATGTACAATAGGTCGAAAATCCATGACAACAAGTGGTGTATGAGGTGTTTTAGGTATATGAGGTTCTTGAGGTGTATGAGGTTGTCTAGGTGAAGTATGTGGTGTTTTTGTGGATGTAGAGGATGAAGAAGAAGTAGAGGAAGAAGATGGTGATTCAGACATTGATGGACTAGTTAGAGGTGAAGGAGGAGATGAAGGAGGATATCTCCTAAAAGACTTCAAAGGAGATCCTAAGAACTAACTTTGGGACCTGTAAAGGAATAAATTCTTTTGTTTCAAAGAGAGGATTGGATAATATAGAAAAGGTCTCCCCATATTGTTTGGAAGAAGAAGCTTTAGGTCAGTCAAAAATGGAAGGAAAATGATAGGTGGTAGGAGAAATGAAATCTATGGGTTTATATTTTGGTAGATTCACACCCAAATCAGATTCAGTTTTAGGTGACCTCGATGGTAGTGTGGATATTGGATGAGATTCTAATGAATGGATAAGGTAGGCTAACTTAAAATCAACTCCTTTATCTAGAAGTTCAGTAACCCTGGGTGATAAATGGGAGTAATCAGGATCAGTAGGGATATTACTATAGGGGTCAAATTATTCTAATTTTTTAGACTTCGGGACTGAAGAGGAAGAAGAAGATGGTCGGTGTTCCCTTTTAGAACTGGCTTTTCTCATAAGCCTTTCAGGATCTGACAGAGGTCTAACTATGTCAGCTTCTGAATGAGATCTGGTATGTTTATAAGGTGCCAGCTTGGGAGTGTGGAGTCACCTAGGTGAATGATTTTAACCTTTCTAAACCTTTAATCACCTTTAAAGGAAAGAATGAAATAATATCATTGTCCCAAGGGAAAATTAAATGAAATTCGAATCCCCGGCAGTGGCGCCAATCTGATGTTGTACCTTTGAGATAGTAGTAGGTCAGGCTACTAATGCCAGAGCATATAAAATAATTGTTTTGGGCTTTTTAGTTTTAGTTTTTGGAAGACCAATGAAAAAAGACAGATGTAGAATTAAAGTAATTAATCCTTTGGGTTATATTAATGCTTTAGCAGAGGGTTGTTATAAAGCATTACATAGTGATATAGATCAAAAATAGTGGTGAGTAGAAGAAAACCAAAAATATGATTATCACAGTTTCCAGACTGTAAAATAGAACAATCATAAGTTGGAAAACCTTCTAAACTACGTTCAAAAGATTCAAGGCAGTCTACTTAAGCTTACACAAGATTTTGATGATTTATTGATTAGAGGGGATTAGCTACACATATAGTTGCATTAATCCAATCTCTTAATAGATGATCACTTCAGGAGCTTATAGGAATCAATTGAAACACAAATTGTTCCTACCTAAATATCTTTGTAAGTCATAAGCATATGAAGAAAAACATGATGATTGAAAAATGGAAAAACTTACAGGATAACACAAACTATGTAAAACCATATTCATAATCCTCTACTTTGTATTAACGTTCCAGAAAGACTGAGTACATCAAGTGTTTGCTAAATCTTCCTTCAAAGGGGGCTTCCAAGTTCAAAGTAGTATTAACAGTCAAGACTTTACAAGCAATGAACTATGAATCTTGAGCTCCAAACCCATAACATCTCGAGAAGAGAGTTATTTATACAATAATAAAATTAAGAAATATCCTAAAACTGATTAAGATTTATTCTAGGAAAGGAAAAGATCTCCATGCAAGAAGATAGGGGCAATTGTTTGAACTGCTTCTTGATGTCCCTTTTATTCAGGCTGTGTTGGCTTTTTGTATGATATTTTTCCCTTTTGGTTGATCGCTTGTTTGTATTCTTCACGCTGGCAGATTGCTTCATTTAACCTTTTTACCTGATACTGCTTTAAACTTTGTTTAATATGCTTTGACCTAGCTGAGTGACCTTTATTGAGCTTTTAAATGGTATCGGAAATAGTCAGGCGCATTTTGGAAGGTAAACAATGGCTTTAATGGCTGCAGAAGCTTATTGGGGCTTCACTGTGTAAAATAGGAAAATAGAGCAAAAAAGTCATTTTGGCATTTAAACGAGAAAAATAGTTTTCCTTTGAAATATGGCGTGATAGTGAACAGTAACCATTTGTCATTTTGCAGGAGGCGGTTTTGGGATTCTTCGCACTGCTTTAAAGGCATTGGTGGTTTCAAGAGAGGGTCACCCGAAATAACTTGAGCCTGACACGTAGCAATGGAGGACAGTGGAATACCGCTTTTTAGGTGGGTAACACTCATACAGAGAGCCAACCCAAAATAGCTCAGGTACGTTGGATTTTAGTGGTCGTAATTGGATGGTGGAGGAGTGAAAGAGCAGCACGAAAGAGAAAATGGAGGGGCCCAATGATTAATTATGGTGGAATGGATTTATCATGGTTAGAAACCCAGCTTATAGGTGTAATGGAGGTTTAAAGTTAATTCTTTGTTTAAATCGTAAAAACAATTTAACACATAAAACCCTCGCAAAACACATTTGGCGGATTTGAAATTTCATGGACTCGGGCGGATAAATGGCGTCGGGTCCGGGTTTATATCACATATCACAATCGCGGTTTAGTGGAGGGTAATGCTTAGCGGGACTTGTGATAAGGGCGGATGCGAAATGATATTGAGGTATGATATATATTACGTCGGGTCCGGGCTTCCCATCGTATATCACAATCGAAGTTCGCAATGTAGGGAGTAATGCATGAAAAAAGGCTTGTGATCCCGCGAATGTGATGCGATATGAATTACATAGTTTTTAATAAAACTAAGGTTTTTTGGGGTACTTTAATAAGGGATTAATATATACGAGAAAGGGAAAATATTAAGGATTTAATACTATAGTTATTGTTAATATGGAATATAAGATGGAAAAGGGAAAAATATGAAATATAAGCAGAAAATGGGAAAAGACTAAGTATTATGTGTTTTATGAGTTATTTACTTTTCATATATGCATAATACTTAGGGTAAAACATAATTTTGTTGTTTTTTTCAGGTAAAAAGAGATTTTACATGATAAAAGGGATTTTACATTATATTTTCACTTTTCCTAGGTAAAAAGGGTTTTGACCTTTAGGAAAAGGGGTTTTTATGGAAAATGAATGGATATGAAATGGGAAGTTAACTAATTGACCTTATAGACCTTCATTTGCTTTGTGTAATTGGATCATGGACACAAAAAACATGGTAAATGTACATTTTGTCCAAACAATAATCTAATTAAACTGTTGCAACCTTTCTCTACTTACCCTTTGCTTATCCTATCATTTTTTCTTCACTTAATGGGTGCATTTAAGCTAGAAAACCCTTTTCCTTTCTTCTTATTTTACAAAAGAAAACTATCTAAATCTACCCTTATAACCTCCAAGGGCTCATATTAAACTGATGAGCACCTTATTATTCTCTACCTAACTACTGATCTGTCAAGATTAAACAGTTTGGCAAGATCTTTATTCTCTAACTATAACATCACATTTAAAACATGAAGCATTCAAGATTAAACAGTTTGACTATTGTGGGTTGTGGCATTTATGACAAGCTGCACACAACTATTATTTTGCAGAAAAAGAGTAGTGGCATTTAGACTTGCTCACTTTCAGAGTTTATTTGTTTTCTTTTATTTCTAACCTAATATTTTCTTTTTGTCTTCATTTTTTAGGACATCTAACCTAACATTTCCTTTGATATGGACATCATCATCAAGATATTTTCTTTAACTAACATTTTATTCACTATTGTTATGTCCATATCCTAACTTAAAAATTTTTCAAATATTCTATCTTATCAAAACCAAAAAATGCTACAACAGGTATATTGATTTGAAAAAAAAAAAAAATTGAATCAGGTTTACATAACAAGGTGGAAAATTATAGCAAATTGAAAGTTGGTTCCTTTAGAGTTTTTTCAAATGACCCTTTCTATTTTGACCAAGCGAAAATTTGAGATCCATGGGAATTTTATTTCGAGAAATATCCATAGTATGCCACTATTATTTTGAGCAAGATGCATTACCAGCAATAGGTTTATTATTATTGAATTTTATATTGTAATGAAATATTATTAGATAGCAAATCATCACATAAAAGGATGGGGTTTCAATAATATTCTTGTAGTATCATCAAATATGATGGGATGATATTTAGATAGTGCATCAGTAGATATGTAAGGAATGAAAATCAAAGATTGCACCATCAACATTTTCATTTGATCATACAACTTCCAGGCGACGCTAAAATATCCAGGCTGGAATGGTGCTCAAAGTGGTTTCATGTGGTCATGTGGTATTATGTGCTTAAGGAAGCAGCTCATACGAATCCATTTGTTCATAAAATCTAGAGGGGTCGCATCATTATGTGTTTTTGGAATTACATGTTCAAATGGTTCCTTAAGAATAGAGAAGAAGAAGGTTTGGACAAATTTGAGGCCTCTGACTTTTGCCCATTGAATCCTCACACTACATTCGTTTGGTTCATGATCGAGGATATCAGGGCAACCAAAAAGAATTTTTGAGGGATAATATCATCGAAACCATAATCTAGTAGTGCTGAGAGGATTTTTGTGGTCCCATGGTCTCCACATGGGTGCCAGAGGATGCTAATTTGTGAATTTGTTCCCAATTAGAAGTCTACATGAACATCTCCTTAACCATTGTCGGTTAAAGAAGAGAATGGATTGGCCCACTTGATGTTATATTACCATTGACATGGTGATAGGATTGTCTTTCCTACACCACAAATATACAGTCGGACGAACCGAATGAATATGGAGAATAGTGGAGGCCATCACCTTCATGAAAGTGACATTACACCATAGAAGCAGAATGGCATAATTCTATGGAGATGGACCATGACACCAAGTTTGCTAGATACATTGTGAGGGGGATTTGAAACCATGACAAAGAGAGAGGAAACATGATAGAGGGACCCCCCCACCATGGGGGGTACTCATTTTAATGTAAGTCGTTAGATCATTTGAACTAGTGTGGGCCATTTGATTAAGGGGCCTGGAACAAAAAATGGAACCATGATTGAGGACCCCCACCTCCCTCTGTGATGTTATCAAGTGGGGGTCTTCAATTCAATATGATCCATTGGTTTGTCCATCATTAATATTCATTGATTGATCAGGAGAGCCCATGGATATTATGTTTGGTTTGATATAATATGGTAACATGTTTTATATAACTATGGTGGATGCATTGGGTGTGTGGAAGACCCCGTAGATATCCTTATTCACACATGGTGGACCCCAGTGCATGGTGTGTAACTGAGGATGTGTGGTGGACCCCAGTGCATGGTGTGGAACTGAGGATGTGTGGTGGACCCCAGTGCATGGTGTGTATGCCAAGGTGGCATATGGACCAGAGAAAAGGTGTCATAGTTTATATATTTCTTCATTTATGTGGAGCACATGCAATATATATATATATATATATATATATATATATATATATATATATATATATATATATATATATATATGGGCCTATAATTAGACATAAATTAAGATCCATTTGACGATCCTTCATCACATTAAACCTATATTTTTGCATTAGATAATTTATTTTTAAATTTAATATGTTCATTAGGGACGTTTATGGATAATTGCATATTTGTGCCTAATATTATTTATTTTTGTGGAATATTGTGAGAATATTGGGCACCTTATGAAGAATTGGAGGAGGAGATAATTTAGGGACTTGCTCCCTGCTATAGGAGGATCAATATTAAATAATAAATCAACAACATATTCTGGAATTATGGCACAGATTGTGGAGCTCCAATGCTTGAGAAAATCTAGGAATGTGTTCCCTGTCATTTAATGTAGATTCTTAGTATTAGGAGCCAAAACCACTAATCAAGATATTTTGGTGGGGAAAGCTTCCTCCTCTCATGGGGAATGATTCCTAATAATTTTTTATAAGTACCAAGTCGAATTTTCCTCTAGGGGTAGATTTTTATTAGTCTTCTTGTGGAGAGAACTTGTTTTTTTGCATCTCCACTTTCATTTTCTGCAGGGATGTAATTGTATTGATGGAAATAATGAATATTTGTTACATGTTCAGCTTCTAAACCTTGGTATCCTTCATAGGACTTTTAGTTTTCTTGGGCTTATCCATCCCAGTAGCCTTAAAGCCCTTTTGTATCCTTTACTTTTCTTCCTTTCACTTCTTACTTGCATGCATCTCTTGTTCTTGTTTTTTATTTCTGCATTTAGTATTAATGATTTCTTGTTATAGGATTGGGTTAAATGGTTGAAGTAAGTTATTTTGTAGGATCAAAAGAATAATTTAATCATTGAAACAGATTTGGAAGGTCATATTAATTATTGAGCTACTTGGATTAGTTTGATTATTCCCAAATCTAGATTTCTAGAAGTCCTTTGTGACAAATAACAATAAATTTCTGCTATTTTTTAGATCATGCTAATGAGCTTCAATCGAGTTTAATCCACTTGAATTAGATCCCAAAAAAATATATCTAATAGCTAAAACCACCCCATTTCACTTTCACTTGATTAGGTTAGGCATTTGATAGATTTACTAGCTCACTAGTTCTCGAATTTCTAGATTTTAGACTAGTAAGTTTCTGCTATTTTTTAATGGGTTAACAAAGTTATTTTTGAGTGATTCCACTTGGAATGGAGACCTAATACATCCTAGTCAATAAAAAAATGTTTCCCATCCAATTTTGATTTGATTTAGTTGGTCATTCGGTGAATTATAACTCCATATAGCAAATATGTTGTTTCATGTAGTAAACTACAGGAAACCCTGTAGCGGCCTTCCAACATGTATATACTTGCCCATATTCGCTAAAGAAGATTGGTTATTGTCCCTTATGGTTGAATCGAGACCCCTAGGCTCTAAATAAATTATTAGGGAAGACGAAAGACCACTTAGGACTTGCCTCTTTACCCATGCAAAAAAATTCAGCGATTAGGGTTAATGGACAAATTTATGAATTGGATAATACAATGATGATTTTCTTGATTTCCACATCCAATGAACTTTGCTAATGGATATAAATTATTTTAAATGTAATGGTTGAAATTTAGTTCATGATCCTTACTTTATACAATTAAAATAGGATTCTTTCCTTTTATTCTCTTTCTTTCAATAGGTTAAGGTATCCATTTCGAGCATTTCATTTTTTGTAACTAGTTTAGGATTTGATTTCATTACATGCACTCCATTACATCATGACAATAAAGGAAGGAAAAATTTTATGTTGCACATATAGTGCCGATACCTATTAATTTTTTACAAACCCTGGGTCGATAATTAAAGTTGATAGCCTTGGTAGTTGCAACATTCTTGTTGCAATACCGAGGCTCATCACTTTTTGGTGTTGTTGTCGAGGAGGTGTCAAAGTATGAATTGTTTTCTTCCCTAGTTGATTCATTTCTTTTTACTTTCTGCAAAAAAAAAGGTTTGCATTAGGCATATTTTATTTCAAAAATAGAAAAGTGCATTGCATTAGTGTTTTTATTAAATCATAAAGACAAAAAAGTTCTCCAACGCCAACCCACCTCCCATTTGTTCATGTGGTGCAGTAAGAGCCACATCACCATTCACTTTTGCAGGTAGAAGAAGAAGAGATAGAAAAGAATGTAGAAGAAATGGATGTAGATTATGACAATGAGAAATATACTCTTGGATTTCTAATTCAAGATATTGATGGTAGTGTGCACATGAAGAACATTCATCCATCTTTTCTTCCAAAATTTCATGATCTAAGGTCAGAGGATTTGGAAACCTTTCTCTTTGAATTTGAAATTATTTGTAGATCTTATGGTTACTTGTTAAAAACACAAAAATTGAGATTTTTTCTGGAAACATTAAAGGATAGAGCTCTTAAATGGTCCATGAGTTTAGGGACTAATTCAATAAGATCATGGAGTGAGATGCAAAGATATTTCTAGAAAAATATAATGATCATGATCTTAAAGAAGAAATATTTAGAATGAATAAAAAAGAAGATGAGAGCCTTGAGGATATAATATAAAGGTTCATGTATAATGTTAAGAGGGAAAAAATAAATCAATTAGGATCTAACACACTAAAAACCCTCTTACTTAGAACAATTAGGGGTGAGTGGATTGATCTCCTTGATCTCATGAGTAGAGGTGATGTATACTAATTATCATTTGAAGAAATTTGTAAAAGATGCAAACACATATCAAGAGGAAGGGCAAGAGTAAGTAAATCGGCATCAAGATCGGTAAGTCAAACTAAACTTGGAAATTTGTTCGATGACTTTAAAACAAAAATTCTTAGCAATATAACCAAACAAGTAGAAATGTTAAGAATGCAAGATGAAGAAAATGAAGATGTTTATATTTGTGTTGTCCATGCATAATCACATGATGTTAAATATTGTCCATCATTACCAATGTTTAAGGAAGTTTACCAAGAGGACAATGGAGCAAGTCAATCACCAAAATAGTTATGTTATGTAGCTCCAAGAGGACCATGGCAGCCTATTCAACCTCATATAATGCAAGAACCTAAGTAAGAATTTAAATCTTATCCACATCCAGCTCAAATTAATTGGAACACACCCTTTACTTGTCAACCTTGGTCATCTCAACCCCAAAACCAATCTTGGAAACAAGGTTGGCAAGGAACTTATGGATTCCATCCACAATATCCTCAATATTTTCTTCAATATCCTCCATACTCAACTCCATGTTATCCCTACCATTCACCTCTACCACAACCACAACCCCAACCACATTGTTGGTTTAGTGGGGCCTGACCCAGGTTCAGAAGTGATTTAGCCTAGAAAATCTCGGTACTACTGGTCCTTTTGGCAACAGTTCACAGAGCATGGATTGAGGTCTCACCCGGAGTAGTATGGGAGGGTTCTAGAACCAAGTTTCTACACCCTGGGGATGTCTGATATAAGGTGATTTGTATGCGGCCCAACCTTCACACTTATTGCACTACGTGCACCTGCGGGCACCCCACACCCTGTGATACTATCTTCACGCAGTTCTAACTGCATCACAACCCTCGTTATTTACCCAAGTCTTCCTTAATTAGGTTCTGTTAGCTGATTACTTAGATTCTTTTCATGTATAAGCATCCATACAAGTATATTTCAATTTGCACACAGTAAATAAAGAGGGTAAAAGTAATTCACAACATCAAAGTACAGATTCAAGAATAGATTCACAGAGTAAACTTCTCTTTATTATCTTTCAATCCCATTACAAACCCAACTCCTCCCAACACACTCAGTTGCAGGGGTCCACACACTCAGCTACAGACTCTATTAGGCCTCTGTGCACTCAACTGCAGAGCCTCTACCTACTACTATGACCCAATACACTTCAGATCCAACCTTAACCTCGAACCATGCCTTCGCTATTCTATATATTCTTACTTCCCTACCTTTACACTTAGAGCCTCCCTCTATCTATACAATCCCATGGTCCATGGACCATAGGTAAGCCGACACAACTTTACATTAAATTACAATATTTTAGGGTGGACAACCCTATTACTCATCCTAGACCTCGTGCTCCACGCCCACAATTTGCAGATTCTTACAATCTTATTGACCAAAACTTAGGCTTTGAGCCCCAAAACATGTTGCGGGGGATCCCATGCCCAACAGGCCCCCAACACAATCATCGTGACTCATCCTGAGTCACTCTGTTGGTGTGGCGATCTTGGCACAGAGCCCCTCCAACTGTGCCTGTGCTGCGCGAAGGTCCGCAACGCACTGTTCTGTCGTCTACTGAATCTGCTCCATTCCTACTTCTAAATCATTTTCATCTGAATCGTGTCTCTTCTTTAGTATCAGCTTCTGGTGCTTGTGTTTATAGTCTCGCGCCCTTGTCCAACTCCTCGGGTCACGAATACTGTGCTTCGATTGGTTAGTCAGATAGCTAGCCCACCTTTGTAGGGCCTCAGGCAACTGCCGTTTACTTTTCCTGGGAAGGGTGCTTCATTAAGTTTTACTAACTGGACCGCACCTCCGTCTATGACCTCTTTTACCACATATGGTCCCAACCAGTGCATTCTGAACTTTCCAGGAAATTTTTCAAACTTGCTATCATACAATAGCACTAAGTCGTTTACCTTGAAGGTGCGCAACTTGATATGGCGGTCGTGCCAGGATTTTTCATGCTGCTTTTGTACCTGCTGGTGAAATCTGGCCAGAAATCATTCTTCCTCGAGTTCTTCTAATTGCGTGAGCCTTTCTTCCAGAGCTTCGCGGTCCATCATGCCTGTGAGCATTGCTATTCACAGACTAGGTATGATGTATTCCATTGGCATGACTTCTTCCATACCATAGACCAACCGAAATGGTGTATGTCCCGTCAATTTCTTGCACGTTGTCATGTACGCCCATAACACAGCGAGTACGTGCAGGTCCCAGTCGTCCCGTTGTAAGTTACATACTTTGGTTAGTGCGGTCTCCAGTATTTTATTGAATGCTTCTACTGTTCCATTAGCCTGTGGGTGGTATGGTGTATTTTTCTGGTGATAAACCTGGAACTCTTCTATAAGCGTGCTGATGGTTTCATTCATGAAATGTGTTTCGTGATCGCTCATTGAGATTTTCAGGTAGCCAAATCGTGTCAACATGTTTTCGAACAAAAACTTTGCAGTCGTGGCAGTCATGTAGTCCTTGACCGGTTGTGCTTCTGCCCATCGTGTCAGGTACTCCATCGCGGTGATGATGTAGCGCACACCCATCTTTCCCTGAGGTTTGATTGGGCCCACAAAGTCAATTGCCCATTTCTCAAATGGTTGCAGTGTCATTTGGGGATTTAGTGGCATCTCGTCCCTTCGTGATGGTTTTCCCATCCTTTGACATATATCGCAGGCCTTACAATGCGCTTTCGAATCCTGGTGCAGGGTCGACCACCATAACCCTGCGCAAAGAATATTTTGTGTGGTCACACATCATGCATGGTTTCCTCCTACAGCACCCCCATGTGCTTCCGCAAGGATATAACCTTGTTCAAATTCAGGTACATATCTTCGCAATATCTCATCATTGCCCATCTTGTAGAGGTGCCCCGCGATGACAAAAAAGTCTGTCGCATGCACCACCAATTCCTTCTTCTGTTGGATTGAGTATTCCTTCGGCACAATCCCTATTGTTAGAAAATGGATTATATATTCGAAGTGTCCATCCACGACGCGTACTACAAAGATTTGTGCATCAGGCAGTCCCTCCTCCAAATTTTTTGGTTCCTCGCCCGTCTCAATTCATGACAAGTGGTTTAGTCCTACGTTTAAGCATCCTAGCTTGACTATGACCTCAAAATCCTATTCTTGAAATAGTAATAGCCATCTGCATATGTGCACCCCAACACAGGCTTGTTCACCAAGTATTTCAACGCGGAATGGTCAGTATACATCTTGAAATGTCTGCCAAGTAAATAGTGTCGGTATTTCTGGAGTGCATACACCATTGCCAACCCCTCGCGTTCGGTAGTAGAGTAGTTCTTTTCTGCTTTGGACAATCTTCGACTCGCAAACGCGATCGGGTGATCCACACCCTCTGTGCCCTCCTGTGTGAGTACGACTCCCAACACGATACACGATGCATCAACATGTACATGAAATTCCATGTCCCATTTCGGGAAGACCAAAATTGGCGCAAAGGCCAGTTTCCCTTTAGGACATCCAAACTCTTCATGCAATCGTCATTCCAGAAATATGTCACATATTTTTTCAATAGCTTTTCCATCAGCACAGTTATTTGGGCATAACTCTTGATAAACTTCCTATAGTAGCCAGTGTGCCCCAAAGTAGCCCGTAATTGTTTGACACAGCACGGTGCTTCCAGATTTAGAATCATAACAATCTTCGCAGGGTCCACCATCAGACCTTGTTTACAAACCACATGGCCTAGTAGGTTTCCAAAGGGAACGAGGAAGATGCACTTTTTAAGGTTCAGTGCAATCTGGTGTCGACGACAAGTATCCAATATCAAAAGTAAGCTCTCTACATGGTGCTTAACTAATCCATAGATAGTCCAATCGTCCAGATAGACCTCCAAGAACTTGTGGATGTATTCTTTAAACGCCGCCACCACTATGTGTGAAAATATTGCTTACACGTTCATCAGTCCAAAGGGCATAATGGTGTACTGAAAGAAGCCCCATTCTATTGTGAAGGTTGTTTTGCTCCTATCTTTCAGCGCGATCTTAATCTGATGGTACCCTAATAAGCCATCCATAAATGAGTAAGCTTCCTGACCGCCAACATTCTCCAATACTTCATCTATGAATGGTGTTGGGAATGGATCATGAACGGAAGCGTCGTTGAGCTTCCTAAGGTCCACGCATATTATTATTTCGCCTTTCTGTTTTTTCTTCTGCACTATCATAGGACTCACCCAATCAGATTCTTCCACTGGTTAAATAATTTTGGCTGTGAACATTTTTTCTAATTCGTCGCAAACCTTTTCTTTATACTTTGGGTTCAAGCGGTAAGGTCGCTGCTTAACTGGCTTCACGTCCAGTTTCAGAGTGATCTTCATCATCCCTAAGTCGCCAATGATCCCTTTTAAGTCCGTGATTTTGGTCGGGAACAAGTCTTGGTATTTGCAAAGTAACTTAGTAACCTTATCTACCATAGCATTGTCACAATAGTCCCCAAGTGTTGCATACTTCGGCTCCGCTTCTGTGCCAATGTTTACCTGCTTTGTTTTTAGCAGTGCGGTGATGTCGGGATCCTCAATTGATGGTCCTCAAACCTCGCGACAGCCTTCGGTTTCTGGAATATTAATATTTCGGGGGTCGTCATCATCCTCCTCCACCTGTACATTATAACACTCCACTGCGCTACTTAACTGTACTGCCCATTATGGCTAAAGTACTTCCATTGGCTATTGTGGTATTTTAAAGATAGCGGCTTTCACTACTTGTAGCACATCGTCCACAGTATCTGACCAACAATCTTCAAATGTGAATGTTAACAAGAATCCCTCACGCAAGACATCCCATTCACCCCTACCATGTTAGAGTTTTGTCTCAGTATACCAGCTCATGGGTATCACGTCCAAGGTATGGTAGAATAAGTGTACCCATTCAGGTTTTGGTTCTTCCCCATAGGCCTTGGTCCATTTCATGAGGTGCGTGTGTGGGTCATCTCATCCATCGTGTTTGTCTTCCAACCATTGTTGTGGTTTCCCAAATCGTAAGCGCATCATCCTTTTGCATTTGTACCAGTCCTCAAAATTTCCTTGATGTGTACCCCACCATTGTGCGGGTGTTTCACGCAGTGCCCACTTCAATGCATCGAACTATTGCTATTTTGGTACTACGCTTTCAAATTTTCTCAGGAATTCGTCCACCACTGTCAATCCATCATATGGTGGTAGCTCTCTTGCCTCTATTTTCACGCAACGTAGTGACCTAACCATCATGTTACAATTCAGTGTCGTCACTTCGTGCAACTGATTCTTCCATCGCTCTCCTTCCTCATCTGAATCAAAAGAGCAGGAGCTTTTGTGCTCCCACGAGATCCTCCCGTCTGCAGTGAGATTCACCCAATCCTTGTTATAGACATTTTTGTGCCTTACAGCTCTGAGCATGAAATGTCCATAATCCAAGGGATCCAAAGTCCCTAAAAGTGGTGTTCCTACCCCTAGAGGAACAAGGTCAACCAATGACAGCTTCTCCCAGAAGTTCTCCACCAAAAACTACTCAGAACCAATCAAATCAGGATCATTTCAGCTGCTCCACTAGCTACCTGCGTTGCATAGCACCCATGTACACTAGCTAGGTGCGTTGCAACACACCTAAATGCACTACCAGGGTGCGCTGAGCGGGAAATGCCAAATGGCAGTGTCATTCCGCAAGGTGGACAGACCATGGAAGCTTCCAGAATCTTCCTCAATGACACTTGCCTCACTGAGTTCGACCAAGGATGAGTAAGAGGCTCTTAGCCTCCAAGTGGAAGCAAGAACTGATAGAGAGAAGCCACAAGTCAAAACATGAGCTGACTCATCCTCTCTGCTTACATCTATATATGGATCCCTCATCCCAGAGATCCGGAGGCTGGAATTTTGTACTTTGCAGAGAATTGTTGTTGGTTTTGAGATTGAGATTAGTGCATTGGGTGATTTATGCTTTGTTGGAGGTGAGGAAGGGATTCCTTTGCTGGGAGGTAGATGCTGGATCGGGACTCACTTGGTTGTATCTCCTCCTGGATCTTCTTATTATATCAATAAAACTATTTGAGTTTCTCCTAATGCTTGTGTATCAATGATGTTTTGTTATATTTGCATGTTTAGCTTAAATCTGATCCTAAGCTATTTATGAATGTAAATCTATATCTTTGTGTAGTTTTCCTCTTCTGTGATCTTGCAGGAACTCGATGAAGCTGGGCAAGTAAGGGAGCAGGTAGCTGGAAGCTGTCGAAGAGGAGAGCGATTGGATCGACAAACTAGCACAAGACACAGGTTAGTTCATCCTTCCTCTTCGTTTACATTTCATAAAGAAGAATACGAAAGTAGTTTTCCTTGTTTGTTGCTAAGGCACTGTCACACCTTAGAGTGGGATAGGGGCGTTCTGAGTAGATACTTTTCCCAACAACAATCCTGGTCTCATGCAGTTATCTTGTAAATACAATCAAGATCATTGTCGTTATCATCGTCGCGCACTGGTTCAGTGTAGCGCACTCCTTCTACTAGGTCTAGTGGGACTACTACGCGTAGTGACTTTTTCTCGAAGGTAATTTTGCGCTTCTTCAGGTTGATAACTCTGTTCATATTGGTGGCCCAGTCTATTCCTAACAATTTGGGATAGGGATTGTTTTCATCGACAATCTCTATTACTTCAAAATCCGCCTGAGCGCTCGTGCCTTAAATATCAACTGTTACCCCTTGCAACCTCCCCATGGGCAAAATTTTATGTTGATTCACCATTCGTAATTGAATAAGGGACCATTGTAACGTGGGCCTGCCCATGCGTTCCCATGTTTGCTTCGGCAAAACATTCACATCCGAACCTAGATCTAGGATTATCTGATCCATTTCATACTCACCAATCTATGCAGTCAACCTCATTTCCCTTCCAGTGCATAATGCATGCTTCCCCAATTTCCGAACTATGTGTGATTCTCCTAACCCCGCACAACTAGTGATTAGTTCCTATAGTCCTTTAACTACCTTTTTGTTGTGCAACAGTTTCATGCATGTCTCCAGAAAGGTAGTGAGCATAGAAGGATCCATTCCTGGCTCTGGTTGATCCTTACTACCTAAAGTGGAGGCCTCCGCGAAGATCTTCTTGTCTTCCATGAATGTCTCCTTTTCGCATGCTAAGTCAAACTCGGGTTCCTTCGCATGACCCTTGCGAACCCACGTACTTTCCTCTGGCTACTTCCCTGTATCCTCTCTCATGGTCGTATCGCTTCTGAGCATCATGTTTACGTTCGAGTCCTCTTCACACGGTTTAGACCTCATCATTTGTATATTCTTAGTTGGAGGAGGTTGGAATACCCCTTTTTCGCACATTCTTGTGATCAACGTAGGACAGTCTATTGTTTCATGATCAAACTGAGCACAATACGTATAGCATATCTTCGTCGGGTTGGTATAGTCACGGGCATAATGCCTTGGTCCTCCGCAATTGTAACAAATTAATTGTTCACGGCCCCTTCCTGGTCCCATTCCAACTCGTCCTCGACCTCGCCACTTAAATCCAGCGTGCGCCATCCCCGCATCTGGGTTGAGGGCCCACGTTTCAGTCAGCATCCTATAGGTGGGGGTTTGATCCATAATTAGCTCGTAACTACGGCAAGTGCACTCATCATGGCCTACTGACCTATAGAAATTACAAAACAATTATTGGGGTGTCTGGGTATATTTCTACAACAAATGGAAATTATCCATGGTGTGTTTCCCTCCTATATGACAGATCGCGCACCATAAAGTGGGTGCCGCACTTGGCCCTTCCTGTGCCTCTGACCTCAACAGCATTGGCCCTCCTCCTGCCAAGTAGTTCGCAAACATTGGAAAATGATCCTTGTCATGGCCCTGTGTTATAGACATTTTTGTGCCTTACAGCATTGAGCATGAAATGTCCATAATCTAAGGGATCCAAAGTCCCTAAACATGTTGTTCCTACCCCTAGAGGAACAAGGCTAACAAACCACAGCAATTCACAAAAGTTCTCCACCAGAAACTGCTCAAAAACAAGTCAATTCAGGATCAATTCAGTGGCTCCACTAGCTGTTTGCGCTGAATGTCAAAGCCAACACTGGCTACCTGCGCTGAATGTCAAAGGCAACACTGGCTACCTGCGCTGAGCGAGAGTTGACATGTGGCAAGTTCATTCCAGAAGGTGTCAAAACCCCAGGAATCTTCCAAAATGACACTTGCCTCAGGGACTTCGACTGGTGATGAGTAAGAGGTTCCAAATCTCCAAGTGGAAGCAAGAACCTCCAAGTGGAATCAAGAACTGACAGAGGGAGAGGACACTAGTCAGATCTCAAGCTGACTCATCCTCTCTCCAAACATCTATATATGGATCTCTCCTCCATGAGATCTAGAGGCTGGAATTTTGTTATTGCAAAGAATTGCTGTTGGTTTGAGATTGGAATCATTGGGTGCTTAATGTTTTGAAGGGGGTGAAGATAGGAATTCTATTTGCCGGGAAGGAGATGCTGGATTGGAGCCCTCTGGGTTGTATCTCTTCCTGAACCTTGTTATTCATCAATAAAGCTATCTTGGTTTCTCCTATATACTGATGTATTTTTGATGTATGACTGCATTAGTATGTTTAGTTTATTTCTAATCCTGAACTAGTTATGAATATGAATCCATGTATTGTGTAGTGTTCTCTTCTTGTGATCTTGCATAAACCTCTTGAAGCTGGGCGAGCGAGAAGGCAAGTAGCTGGGAACTCTCCAAGAGAAGAGAAGTCGGATCGAGGGACAAACGGAAGACACCGGTTAGTCCATCCATCTCTCTCTTCATTCTTAATTCATAAAGGAAGAATACTAGAATAGCTGTCTCTGTTTGTTGCTAAGGCACTGTCACACCTTAGGTGGATAGGATCGTCCTGAATAGGCATTTTTCCCCACAACAAATTGGGGACTCCACTGGGGAGATCTGTTTAGTCATTTTATTTGTGTTTCTATCATTGTTTGTTTCATAGACTCGACAGCAACAATCGAACTGCATCTGCTATTCCCAGATGCAAAGTAGACAGTTGCTGCTTTGATCCAATCACTGGACTTGTCTATGATCTGAACAATGGACTCACAAATGATTTGATGATCCTTTGTGATAGATCTTAGTACTCCCTCAAAGCATCCCTTTGATTGTACCTTGCTTGTTGCTTTGATTTGGCCTGAAACTGTAGATTAATCAGCAATCTGTGACCCAGAACCCAGTGAGAAACTCTCACTTCTCCTTCAGTGCAACCCCTGTGAAGAGGTTCTGCATTTCAACGCAGGTCCCGTGAAGGCTACCTGCGCTGAATGTCAAAACCCCTGTGTTGAGGTTGCACTGATCCAGTTAGGTCTTGTGCAGCTGGGGTTCTCTGCTCTGTTTTACCTTGTTTTCATCTCTGATTTTTGCAGCCTGTAACCAACATAGGTACCAGTCTGATAACTCCTTTTCTCTGCTTAAATTCCGCCTCCTTTTGTACAAAAAGACTGTGAGTGTTTTTATGTGTTTTTGGCGTCATTTGCAGTTTTCCTTTGCAAGAGTGAAATAGTCATCCTATATCCCTTGATTTAGATCTGTTGATTGTGATCTTAGGAGAGAGTTCATTGGCTGTTTACAGTTGATTATACATTTGCTTTTGCTTTTGCTTTGAGTTTGTCTCTTTTAAGTGTCGAAACAAGTATTCATTTTGAAAATCGTTAAGTGTTGTAATCTCTTCTACCCTCTCTGATTTCGAAAAAGTAAACTTGTTTGTATTTGTCATTTAAAAGCGAATTCAAAGTTGTACAAAAATCTTTCTTTGTAGGCATCAATACTAAGAAAGCAAAAAACAAACACCTGCATTGTGCATTTGCATTTTGATAGTTTGCATGTCTGATTTAGGAAAAGTGCATTAGAGTGTGCTGATTGCTCTTTGAGAAAAGATGGTGTCTTTCTTTTCCCTTAGTAGCTAGGATTTTCATAAGTTGAAAAGATATAAAGCTTGCTTATCATCTTTAGACTGCATTTAGGAATTGTATCATACATCTCGTGGTGAACCTCAAAGGGCAAACTTCTAAAAAGATCAACCTAAAATAAATTGAATGAACTTAACAACGCTTTGCAACATAACGCACAACATAGAGGTCTAGGCTAGAGACGTGTTCCGGCGTCGTAAAGCCTGGTGACTGTCGATCTCGTGGATGGTGGGTGATTCCTCCTGAGGGACGATAGCGCCAGTATGGATTGTGCTCCCACGTACCGTCGCGTATATATTGGGAGACCCCTATAGGCATAAAACCTTTATCCTTAGGAAGCCGTGTCGGCCGCCCTACTGATCGCAATGCATTGAACACAACATCCAGGAAGATCGACCGCCAGTACCCTAAAAAGTATTCTGCGGTTTTGCGAAAAGTTTGGCACACCCTCTGCCTAGAACTCCAGAGCAGTTCCTTTTGGCCTTTTTCAGACTCTATAACGGAAAAAGTCCATCTGAGCATTTGTCACTTCGGGCTCGTTAAAACATCGAAGGAGACTAGAGTCATCTTTAGCTTTTTCTCGACTCTTTAAAATTGAAAAAGCAAGTTGTGTCCAAGCATCGTTAAAATTTATTTTAAACGGAATAATCATCACCATTCCCTCGTTGATCTTCGAAGTTAGTCTCTTTTCACCGTAAGTTCTTGTAGAATCGCTAGAAAATCTTTTGGATAGACTAAATATGTCTGAACAACCGTCGACATCCAGGACTATGTCATCCGACGCAGCAGCGGCAGAGCCTCCTGCTGCTACTCCAACGATGTTCGCTGGTATACCATCTGTCCCGGAAAATTGTCAACAACAAGCTGGAGTCCAACCAGAGACTGTTTCGACGACATGGTTAGTTCCTATTTCTTCATCCGGATTATCATATGGTATTTCTTATGTTGAAACTCAACAAATTGATCCAATGCATCTTCAAAGGCTAATCTACCCTTTAAGTACTGGATTGCCACCATATGGAGGGCAGTATGCCTTTTCATTGTTCCCTCTCGGAGAATAACCATATGGGAGTTTACAACAAAGTTCAGGTCAAACTGGAATTACATCCAGCGGTTGGGTACCAATGCTGCCTCAGCAACCAAGGGTTGTATATTCAATGCAACCAGTCCACCCTGTGTCGAATATTCCCACTATACCTGCTATGGTGACTGCGTCGCAAGTACAAGCGCTACCTGTTGTATGTCAACCCCAACAAGTTCAGGTTGCAATACAACAGCCTCTTGTCTCAACGACTCAATCACAACCTCAGGTTAGTGACTCCTTATCTGGAGCGACTCAGGGTCAAACAAGTACTATGACTCCTCATCTTGGTCAATCATCCAGTATTGGACAACAACAAATGGTCCAACAACCAGGGCTGGTTCAATCTCAACAACCGCCATTCCAGCAATCATATCAAGGACCTGAGCAACAAGTCTTTGTAAGTAATGGGCAACCATATTATAGTGGTTATGCCCATCAACCTTGTCAAAGTTGCCAGCATTATGCTGGTATGCAAAGACCCACTGCTCAGGCGATTCCATCTTATCCTGGGTATGCTTCACCTAACCTGAATCAACAGTTGCCCTTTGTAGCAACTCTAGAATTACCAGATCTAAACCGGCTGACGAATGATCCAATTGCTTATGCCCCTTGGTGGCTAGCGATTCCGCATAAACTTCCGTCAGATATTCCTAAATTTAATGGAAATCCGGGTGAAGATCCGTTGAATCATGTGATGACATTTCATCTGTGGTGTTCATCAAACACCCTGAATGATGATTCGATAAGGCTTCGCCTTTTTCAGAGGACGTTAACGGGTCCAGCGGCAAAATGGTATATTGAATTGCCTAGAGCTTCGTTCGACAACTTCAGTACCTTAGCCACGACTTTCTTAACCCATTTTCAATTACCGATAAGGTATGAAACGGGAACGGAACTCCTAACCAACTTCAAACAGACAACGGCCACTCACATATCTGATCATATACATGAATGGCGACGTCGTCATAGGATGGTAAAAACGTACATTCCCGATCAGCTATTAGCTGAATGGTTTATCAAATCCTTACTTCCTACAATCACGAAAGATGTGGAAAAGGGGGGAGTCGTAACAGAAGAGCAAGTCATCGCTCGTGCGCAATATTTGGACTTGGTCTATACTCAGTCTAGCACGCTCTACGACAAAATACCTGACGCCCCTAGACCGGAATTCTCAATTCCTCCTCCTCCTGAATCAAACAATGACTCTCATGCCATCAATGGCGTGATTGGTGCGACAGACACGAAATCGACAAAGGCTACATCTAAAAAGGCCCGTAAGATTTCCAGTCAAAATGGAAATGAGGAACTTCTTACCTCGGAAGTAAATGCCATGTTAACCGACAAGGGCAAACAACTGAAGCAACCAGGGGGCAAGAAGAAAAAGAAAGGGAGAAAAAGGAAACCCCCTGCGGGGTGTCATATATGCGATGAGGATCATTGGACGAGAGATTGTCCACATATAGCTGAAGTTAAGAAACTCTTTAAGAGTTCAAAAACCTCAGCAGTACTGACTGATCTGTTTCCAAGCCCGGGAACCAAACTGGTTGCTAATCAAAATGCTTCCCGATCCCAAGTACTTATGTTGTCTATCTCAAAGCAGCAAAATGATGCTTTGGCAAGGAATAAAGATTACGGGAATCCACAGGTGTCGAATAACAAGGCTAATGAACAACCTAGTAGTTCAACAACAACTTTGACCAAAGTTGTGCCACCCATCATTCCTGAACAAATGATAAAGTCGCCAAAGGGAGTAGTACACAAGTCGACATTTAATCCTCATGCAAAAATAGCACAGAATTATAATATAATAGAGGACCTGGCCCAATCGCCGTCTACTATGTCGACGCTTGAGGTACCGCAAAATTGCCTCTCCCAAGAGCAAGCTTTATTATCAGCCATAGGTGGGATTGACCCAATGGATTCCAATCTTGTGGCCTTTAATCATAAAGGATATGATCCTCAGTTACCAGCCCAACTAGCTTTCCTTATTCAAGTGAAAGCCCTCAACAAAACTGTTCATCGAACAATTATTGATGAGGGGGCATCTACATGTATTATGTCGATGAGTTGCTGGAAAACTTTAGGATCTCCAACCTTGTCGCAATCTTCGACGACATTAAAAGCATTTGATGGACGGACATATACCCCATATGGTATTCTAAATAACTTGAAAGTTGAACTAGGGGGAAAACAGTAGAAATTGATGTTGAAGTCATCGATGGAAATCTTGATTACAACATCCTACTAGGAAGACCATGGATATATGCCATGGCAGCTGTTGTGTCGACCTATTTTAGAAAGATTGCATTCCCTTTCCAAGGACGGATTACAATCGTTGATTACCAAAACTTCCTCCCCAACGGTTCTCGAGTTACTGGAAGCATTCCAATGATCCATGGAAGCAATCATTCGCTCCAAAATATCGGAGTAGGTCTCCTAAAAGACCCTGCCTTAATGGGTACTTTTGCCCTACCGCCTCCGAGTAATCTGGCGGAAGTGGCCACAGTGGAATATGAAACCTTCTATATCTAATGGATTTGGATTCCAAGGACGGTTCTTATCTTATGTCAACCTCGTTAAAAAATGAAAAGTCATGAGGATAGTTCTTTTACTGTGTCAACCTCATTAAAAAATGAAACAATCCCCTTTCCAAATCTCAAAGGTAAACCTTCATTCCAACCACTGAGTTGAATGCAATGAAGCTTAGGGGGCATGCACCTCGATTTGCGTTGTTATGCTGGGGGCATGCAAACTTATCTTCGAGCAGTTTTAGCACACAGTTCATGCTCGTTAAAAAATAAACGCAAGATTCGAGCAGTTTTAGTCCATAGTTCATGCTCGTTAAAAAATAAATAGATCCGAGCAGTTTTAGCCCATAGTTCATGACTCGTTAAAAAATAAACAGATCTGAGCAAATGTTTCCACCCGCGTTTAAGCTCGTTAAAAAATGAACTATCCCGGTAAATAACCATTGTGAATGTAATATCATCAGCCATTAAAGCCTTGGTCGTGTTTGCCCGTCACCTCCACTTTTCCATTGGCCGATCGTTCACCTCCATATGTTTGTTTACCCATTTTGAGGAACAGCTGCGAAGAGTGATTTCACTAGCCATCCTTGTGACATTGCCGTGATTGGAAAATTCCAACCTGTACCTGGAATCAGCTGCTAACCCGTTTTATCACTCGTTCCTCAAAAGACGAGTCTCCTTTAAGCTCTTTTCATCTGACTCGTAAAATATGAAAAGATTGCCGAGTCCTTGGCCTTCCAGCTCGTTACAGGGACAGGAAGTGCTATCCCTCCTCTAGATTTTAATCTTTTTGGACCTGAGGGATTATTGCACAAAAAGATCGAGCGCTTGTTTTATTCGGCTCGTTAAAACTATCGAAAACTCATCCCTTCTGTATTGTTTTATACTCTTTCAGACTTAAGGGATTACATGACGAAAAAGGACTTTTGGAGTTAACTTTATGTACCTTTTCAGACTCTCTAAAAATGAAAAGGACTGAGTTATCCTTGTCGTTAGACTCGTTAAATGCATTAAATAGCGACAAACTTGTCTTTAGACGAGAACGAGTTTCACCATTGCTAGGCTCGTTAAAACATAGCGATGGGCTTGCCCGAAGGGCAGGTTATAGAACAAGCATATGTTATCCTCCTCAAGCTTGACAAAAATAAAGAGGTACTGGTCAGCAATGACTGGGGAAAAATTGGGAGAAACTCAAGAAAACTTTGATGGTAGCAAGTCGCTCTTGAACATGACACTTTTCCTCCGTACCACAATCGGGTTGGGTTGTTTCATTCACCGGTCACATCCATGGTCTCGCCATACCATCCATATTTGGGGTAATGCTACCGATCCATCGCATTAGTGTCGCCATATGTTCAAGAGAAGTCGTTCAGAAAAGTCAACCGTGTCCCATCCACTGCCGTACATTATCCTTCATCCTTTCATGACCGCCACCCTGAATCATATGTCACAGATCGTTTTCACCTCCATCAAAATCATTAGCTCCGTTCCGTGTCATTGATGTGGGATTCATTAAGGCCCTCTTTTGACGGATCGCTTTTTGTCGACATCAGCTCATTATCCAAGAAGTTGATCTAGGAACAACCCCTTCAGTACTTTGAAGCTTGCATGCCTCAATGGCAAGTTTCTCACTTCCGGCGACAGGTATACATCAATGACCTTCAACCGAAAGATTTTGCGTGGTGTTCGACGCCAAGTCCTTTATTCACACCACGTGAATTGTACTGCAGTACCTTGAGGGTCATTATCATTATCGGTGATTCCTCTCGCGCTTGTTAACGGTTTACCTCATTGACCGGTAATCAAGCGATGTCTTTCCATGTTCGACTTCAAAACATTTCTCACATGGATCGACTTGTACTTAGAGTGAAGATCGAACGAGTTTGAAGACCCCGGATCTAGTTTCATCCATCTGGGCTGCGATATATATTCAGGAAAGATAAAGACATTGACATGTACATCATTGCAGCAGATGATCATCCTACTCAAAGGATGATAATTTCATCAAAATTATCAGTCTACCATCAGACGATTGTCTGTTCTATGTACAAAAAAATGAATTTATAAAGTTGAGCATGGGAATGCACGCCTCAGCTAGATCATGAAAGCAGTATGAAAAATAATGTATTGTATTGTATCTTATTACAAGTCTCCTCCCAGCATTGGATGAACTTCGGATCCCCCTAATAAAGCATTTCACCCGATAAACGGCCTCATACTTTAGGGGGCAAATGTTATAGACATTTTTTTGCCTTACAACATTGAGCATGAAATGTCCATAATCTAAGGGATCCAAAGTCCCTAAACATGTTGCTCCTACCCCTAGAGGAACAAGGCTAACAAACCACAGCAATTCACAAAAGTTCTCCACCAGAAACTGCTCAAAAACAAGTCAATTCAGGATCAATTCAGTGGCTCCACTAGCTGTTTGTGCTGAATGTCAAAGCCAACACTGGCTACCTGCGCTGAATGTCAAAGGCAACACTGGCTACCTACGCTGAGTGAGAGTTGACATGTGGCAAGTTCATTCCACAAGGTGTCAAAACCCCAGGAAGCTTCCAAAATGACACTTGCCTCAGGGAATTCGACTGGTGATGAGTAAGAGGTTTCAAATCTCCAAGTGGAAGCAAGAACCTCCAAGTGGAATCAAGAATTGACAGAGGGAGAGGACACTAGTCAGATCTCAAGCTGACTCATCCTCTCTCCAAACATCTATATATGGATCTCTCCTCCATGAGATCTAGAGGCTAGAATTTTGTTATTGCAAAGAATTGTTGTTGGTTTGAGATTGGAATCATTGGGTGGTTAATGATTTGAAGGGGGTGAAGATAGGAATTCTATTTGCCGGGAAGGAGATGCTGGATTGGAGCCCTCTGGGTTGTATCTCTTCCTGAACCTTGTTATTCATCAATAAAGCTATCTTGGTTTCTCCTATATACTGATGTATTTTTGATGTATGATTGCATTAGTATGTTTAGTTTATTTCTAATCCTAAACTAGTTATGAATATGAATCCATGTCTTGTGTAGTGTTCTCTTCTTGTGATCTTGCAGAAACCTCTTGAAGCTGGGCGAGCGAGAAGGCAAGTAGCTGGGAACTCTCCAAGAGAAGAGAATCCGGATCGAGGGACAAACGGAAGACACCGGTTAGTCCATCCATCTCTCTCTTCATTCTTAATTCATAAAGGAAGAATACTAGAATAGCTGTCTCTATTTGTTGCTAAGGCACTGTCACACCTTAGGTGGATAGGATCGTCCTGCATAGGCATTTTTCCCCACAACACCCTGGCCTTTGCATTTTATGCACCATACTTCCTCGCGCGCCTCTGGCCTCAGTGCCCTATCTTGCTTCAAACTTTTCATTTCCAAACACAGATTATATAGCTATGCGTGGATTTGTTGAACTCCTAACCCAAGGTCTTGTATCGGGGTCTCATGTAATCTCATTGCCATTTCCAACGCTTCAGCCTGGGTAGAAAGTTTTTGCTGTGACAGTGCCGTCCTCAGGTATGGTGTCAGAGATGCTACAAACCATGCGCGATGTTGTCCATCTGTCAACATCATAATAGCTTTGTGGATCATACTCTTCATCCATTGATCCAGATCCCAGGGAGTCTCGTCTGGGAGCATCGCAATTTCTTTAAACCCAATGATTGATTGCATTTTTGACTTTGACCTGCTAAATTCCCTGTTCAACGCATTTTGGATCTCGCTATCCCTGCATTTGGGGGGTCGTTAGAGTGCTTGATATACCATGTTAGTGTGCGATCCTCTAATGCGCTCACCAATGTAGCCTTCTTAATATTGTCATCCGTGACACCTTGTGCTTCCCATACTGCTCTTACCATGAACCAGAATTGGCTTGGCTCTTCATTCCCTACCCCTCTAAATACTGGTAGTTTGATCGCACTCGCCATACTGCACTATGGAGGTAGTGGTGGTGGAGTGGGTGGAAATGGAGGAGAGGGAGGTGAAGTGGGTGGCGGGTTGGGTGGAGGTGGTAACCGCGGGATGCATTGCCTTATCAAACTGATCACGCTTCTCGGAGAGACCTTAGTGAACTCCTCCTCGCTTTCTCGCGAGGGTGAAATTAAGGGACTGTTTTCTAATTCTTCGCTACTTTTGTAGATTTTTCCACTCCACGTAGTCCCAAACATTAATGTATTCGCATGACCCTTTTTTCACACAATAGCATCTTAATCTAGGTATTCAAAGATTTAATATACTTACCTTGCGGTCCCTTGAGGAAGCGTCACTCTGCCTCATTATAGCTCACAGTCATGTCTACCGCAAACTCAGTGATAAATCCCCCTATTATCCGGTCGAGCCAATGGTCCACAGCTCGCGCAATCTTATCTTCTGATGCTTCTAGTCTACGCACTAATTCCGGAGTCCACACTATCGGTTGGTCAAGCCTACACCTTCCCTGGCTATCGACTAACCTCGTGAGCCACTCATACAGCTCAGGTGGAAAGGATGCAAAGAAAATATCGTGGATTTCCATATACACATAGCGATCCAGCCTCTTTTCCTTAGATACTTGTGGAGTTCTGTTTTCCTGTGTCGCGAACTCGTGAATCTTCTTGTCCAACCACTCTTCAATTTCCTTCTTGTTGGGTTCCAGTGGCATGACATCAGACATCCCTTATGCAGATCCTGTTCCTAATAAGGGAACCATTTATTGGCTTAGTGGGGTCTAACCCAGGTATAGAAGTGATTTAGCCAAGCAAATCCCGGTACTACTTTCCCTTTCGACAACAGTCCGTGGAGCGTGGACTGAGGTCTCACCCGAAGTAGTATGGGAGGGTGATAGAACCAAGTTTCCACACCCTGGGGATGTCTGATATGAGCTAATTTTTACACGGCCTAACCTTCGCACTTACTGTGCTATGTGCACCTGTGGGCACCCCGCGCCTTGTGATACTATCTTCACACAGTTCTAACCGCATCATGACCCATGTTATTATCCAAGTCTTCCTTAATTAGGTTTTTTTAGTTGATTACTTAGATTCTTTTCATGTATAAGTATCCATACAAGTATATATTAATTTGCGCGCAGTAAATAAACAGAGTAAAAGTAATTCACAACATCAAAGTACAAATTCAAGAATAGATGCAGAGAGTAAACTTCTCTTTATTATCTTTCAATCCCATTAAAAACCTGACTCTGCCCAGTGCACTCAGATGTAGGGGTCTGCGCACTCAGCTGCGGACTCTATTAGGCCTCTGCACAATCAGTTGCAGAGCCTCTACATACTGCTATGACCCAGTACACTTCAGATCCAACCTTAACCGCAAACCATGCCTTCGCTATTCTATCTATTCTTACTTCCCTACCTTTACACTTAGAGCCTCACTCTATTTATACAATCCCATGGTCCATAAACTATGGGTAGGCTAACACAACTTTACATTAAATTACAATATTTTAGGGCGGACAACCCTATGACTCATCCTAGACCTCGTGCTCCGCGCCCGCAATTCGCAGATTCTTACAATCTTATTGACCAAAACTTGGGCTCTGAGCCCCAAAACATGCTACAAGGGATCCCATGCCCAACACACATCCATTTCAAATTTCCACTCCCACTCAACTACATGTACCACTATTTCAAACCCACATAATGAAGTAGCTCATCCCACTTACAATGTTGAGGTACAACACTTCCAAACATCTCCTCTTGATCTAAATGGTATTCATCTTAGCTCAAGAAGAGTATCACAAAAAAGAGATTCTCTTGATATCATTGAAGGACAACATGCATAAAAAGAAGATTCAAATGAGAAGACCAAAGAATCATAGGTTGAACTTGACGAAGAGAAAACATTAGTATCAAATATTCAGAAAGTTCCCTCATGTTTACCATCAGATCCTCTATGTGTTCAAAAGAATAATCAACAAAAAGAGGAAGATCTGAATTTCATAGAAGAAGAATACATCCAAGATGATCCAAATCAGCAAGTGGACCAGGAGCATCACAACTATATTGAAATATGGTTCCAGATAGTCATTAAGTTGCAGCAACACTCTCTTCTTCAACTATGATTGATATTGTCAAAGTCAAAGCATTTGGTCTTTGAAATCCAGGTACATGTCAAAGCATATATTCCAAGCATACACATCAGTTTATATGTCATCTTGATGGGCAAATGGCTCCATTGGAAGTATTCTTACACTTGAAAGAGATTTTGTTTTTCAAGTAGAGTAAGGTAGAAAAAAAATAAAAATAAAAAAAAATGAAAAATAAGAGAAAAGATAAAATCTCAGGTGAAAACCTCCTTTGAGGCACCTTAGATTGGCTCATTGATTGAAAACCTCCATGAGGCAGTCAATGGTTTATAAATAAGGGAAAAAATGAGAAAAATAAAAGATCTTAGGTGAAAACCTCCTTTGAGACGCTTAGGCAGACCTACAAGTTTAAAACCTCATTGAGGTGGCTAGTAGGCCTAGAAGAAAAAAAAGGAAAAAAATAAAAAAATATTGCTCCATGTATCTCTCTGATGAATGTAGGTGCTCTCCAACATCTGCAAGTAACAAAAACAAGTTGGCACCAAAAAAAAAAAATGGTCAAAATTCTAATCAAAGGAAGTCAAACTTGGACTTTCTCCTCCTTTTCTCAGATGCTCCTGAAGGACCAAAGCCATGTCAATCCATCACCCTCATCTATTTCCACCAACCACCCATCATTCCCAAGCTTTTCCCATTCATTTTCCTTGTTTTCCTAAAATACTACAGGAAGGCTCTGTTTTACTACACGAAACAGAAATACGTAGAGCAGAAATTTATTTTTTTCATATCTTGAAAACCATGCATCCATTTTCAAAGTTGTTTTAGGTGGAGATGCATATATTTGATAGTAACATTCTCAAACAATCTCAGCAAATTCCAGTGGACAATTTTTGAGAAATCGACCTCCATCACCTACAACAATTTTTTAATTTTCTCGATGTTCATGCATCTATTTAAAATGTTATTTCATGGGGAGATGCATATGGATGATGGTAAGATGCCCAGGAAATTTCAAACAATTTTAGTGCACGAGTTCCAATAAATCGACCTCCATCAACTTCAGCCATTTTTAATTTTTATCATGATTCGTGCATCCATTGGCCAAACGTTTTTATGGGTAGGTGCATAAGGATGATGGAAACATGATGATAAAATTTCAAGTCAACCCATTCTACCGTTTGGGAGATATAGACAAGACAAGGATGCTACAGGGTTTCCTATAGTACCACAGGGTTTCCTGTAGTACTACAGGAGTCGTAGTTTACTGCAGGAAACAGGTTGAAAGCTATAGGAAGATATGAAAGGTGAAATAAAGTGTGGGAAAGGTGCCTAATGGTGGAATAAGGCATAGGGAAGGTGACCATCACCCATGGCCAAGCCCAACACTCCAAGAAAGTCGGATTTGACTAAGATAGCTTGCTCATGATAACTAGAAGACAGAGGTTTAGAATCACCAAGCTATGAAGACTTGTGAAAAATCAAACAAAGGAAATTATCACCTCTAGAGGACCATGGATCAATCATCAACTCAACAGCAACATGCATGTATCTCCAACAACCATCAAGTAGGTACAGGTATGCAATACTCTTGACTTCTTCTCTTCAGCATATTATAGTTAGAAATTTGTTGTCAATGCATGAGAGATGAGGTTTTATAAGCTAAGGATGGGTTTGCAGTCTCGTCCACCTTCAACTAGTTAATTGTAACTCACTCCTTCACTCATGTGATGTGGAAAAGCCAAATTAGGAAAGGTGATGATTTCGAGGAATGGGGATAATAGTTAAAAGAAGAAATTTCTGAAAATTCCAAGTCACCATAGCACTCCAAGCCCTCCATCCACTTCATATCCACTATCTATCCATATGGCTCTCACTCTGAAATCCTTTATGGCTTTCACTAAAGTAAGAGCTCGTTTTTCCATTATATTATACTTTAGTGTAGCATCTCTAAAAGCTTTACTGAAGAAGGTGATGGGCTTTTCATAACCCTCATCATTCTTTTGCAACAAGACTGTTGCAATAGTGTGTTATGAAGCAAATGAAAAAATTATGAAGTCTTTGTTGAAATTAGGACTTATGAGGACATGTGTTTTAGTAAGTGCTTCTTTGATTGCTTCAAAAGATTTCTTAGCCTCTATTGTCCACTTAAGTGTTGAATCATTTTTCAACATGTTATTCAAATATCTAATTAGTTCTACTAAGTTGGAAATGAATCTTCTAAGAAAAAATATTTTACCTAAAAAAGATTGCAATTCTTTAATGTTCCTAGGATGACTGATGTTTAGGATTGCTTCTATCCTAACTGGATCAATTCTAATGCCCTGTTTTGAAATTATGTGTCCTAGGATTTTACCTTCTTCTAGCCCAAAGAGTGTCTTTTTTGGATTCAAAGAAATGTCAAATTTTCTACATTTAATAAAACTCTTCTCAAATGATCTAGATGTTCATTATCTAATTTGGAAAACACTGTGATATCATCTTGGTAAACAACTAAAAAGTCATGGATTTCTTTTGCAAAAGCTATTCTCATCGCTCTTTGGAATTTTGCTCCAGCGTTCATCAATCCAAAGGGAATTTTTAAATATAAGAAAGTTCCCCAAGGAGTGGTGAATGCAATATTTTCTTGATCTTTGGGTTGGACTAGGATTTGATTGTATCCAGAGAATCCATCGAGTAATGAAATTCTAGATGACTTTACTACCCTCTATAGAATGTGGTCCATTTTAGGGAGGGGATAGTTATCCTTCAGTGATAATTTGTTCAAGTTTCTGAAATCAACACAGGGTTTGATTTCTCATGTTTTCTTTCTAGTGGTGACTAACTTAGAGACCCAATCTGAATATCTAATTAGTGTTATGATGTGTGCCTCATACATCCTTTTTACTTCTTTTTCTATCAATGGCATAAGAACTAGATTAATCCTCATAAGCTTTTGTTTAAATAGTTTCTGATCTTCTTTGATGGGTATTTTATGTTGAATAATGTTGGTGCCATAACATTTGAGGTCTTCATAACTCCAGGCAAGGACACTTTGAATTTCTTTAAACAGACTTATGTATTTTAGCTTTTCAGCTGGAGGTAATACTTTGGATAATTTAATAAGCTTAGGTTTTTCTTTTGTTCCTATATTACATTCTTCTATGTCTGATCTTAAAGACTCCAATTTTGGTTTTCTAGCTACATCATTTGAATCAAACAAATCTTCTAATGGGGCTAATCCCTTACACGAAAAGTTATTTTTAAGGTTTAAAATCTCATAATCATCATTGACTATTTCTTTTATCTCTAATTTTTCTAAGTTATCTAATTTTACATTAGTGAATTTAGTGGGTTTATTTACATCTACAACATTTATATCTATCTCGCTATTTATGATGTCATCTACTGTACAATCAGTATCTATGTTACATATTTGGAACTCTCCCTCGACATTCATAAAATTATAGATTTGAGAATCTTGTGAAAAAACCTACCAATATTTCAGATTATCAGGTATAACAGGCCTGTGTCTTATCTCTGCAGTGTACTGGTGGTTGGGCTGAAAAGGTAATCTGCAAGAGCTAGTGAAAGAAGCCAAACTGTGAGCTTGCATGTTATGTTTCCTAGGAATAACAACGAAATCAATCTCAAGAAGTTCTCTAATTATATCTAGAATAGTTTCTCTGTATTGGATAAGTCTAGGATTATTCACATAATACTCTCCTTTAATTTGTTTTATGATCAATTCTGAGTCCTCCATGATAGAAACTCTCTTGGCTCCAAGGTTTCTTATAATTTGAAATCCCAAGATTAAAGATTCATACTCTTCTATGTTGTTATTGAATTTGAATTTTAATCTAAAGGCATTGCCTTCGGAATGATTATTTTCCATGTTATGAATCCAAACTCATGCACCTGCTTCTAATCTGTTCATTGAACCATCAAAATCTGGGTGCCACCTAGATTCATGAAATATATTATCACTGTCAAGTTCTTTATGTTTTTCTTCTAAAGTTGTGATTTCATTTTTGTCATTGTCTGAATTATACAAGATAAAAGAGTCCAGATCAGGATGCATGTAATAAATAGGGTAATTTTGTGGTCTTTCTAAACTACTTACCATGTATTTCATCAAGGTTTCTCTATAAAGCTTCCTTTGGTGTCCAAATACAGAAATAGTAGTATATGACATGTCTAATTGCATAGATCCTTGTAATTTTTCTCCCCATGTCCGAGATAACAACATACCATATTTAGGTGGAATATCAGCAACTACTATGTCCATGACAATACTTTTTTCTCGGCATTGGACTAGAGTTACACATAGATCTTTTATCAAGCCTAGAAATTTGACTTGACTAGAATCAAAGGAAAACAGGTCCTTGTAGGGTCTATTGATTTCTAAGTTTAATCTTTCCATAGATGCTTTAGGCATTAGGTTATGAGATGCTCTTGAATCCAACATATCATTATGTAGGATTTTATCATGAACGTTTAAGCTAATGTAGAATGGAGGAATACCCCCTTGTTAATGTTTTCCATTCACTCCTTGACCAAATAATAACTTAGGTTTATCATCATTAAGGTTTACCATCTTATCCTTCCCCTATGTCAAGTGTTTCAGTAATTTTTGCTTTGTATGATTCATGTTTCACCCACACTGTTAAAGGAACTGGCATTTTCAATTTGGCTATCTCAATTTTGATATTGAATGGCATTTTGGTTTTTCCTAGTTGAATGATTTCATCTTTAGCAATTTTGGTTTGTGTGTTTTTGTCTTCTTTACCAGCACTTGTTAATTCAGTCTGTGTATCAACAGTTTTGCTTTCAATTTTCTTGTTTGGAATAGTTTGAGTAGCAATTGAAGTTTGAGTTTTAGCTGAAGTTATATCTACAATTTTTGGGCTAGAAGCCTCCTGGGTTCCTCTAGTTAGAATATGTAAAAAATTGGTCACATGAGCTTCTGCTATTTTCTTAGTTTGGGTTTGGAATGATTTCTTAGTAGGAAGTCTTGTGTTCTTTTTATTCTAAGGCTATATTGTTTGTGAACTTCATAGATAACAGATTCATAGCCTTGTTTGTAGTCAAAGGAATCTCCATATTCTAATTGTAATTGTTGTAACATGTACAATTCCTGTTCTTCTTGAGTAAGAAAAATGGAATCCTCATTGTTTACTCCCATCAAGTTTATCTGGGTGTCCGGGTCTTCTTCAAGCTGTTGTGAACCTTCAGCATAATTTTCCTGGAAAGGTGGCCTAATTTGTTGGTCGGGTGTGTTAGTGTCGGTATCTTCATCCCTCCATTAGTGATCAAAATTTCTCTTTTTGCATGCATAATAGGTGTCCTATCTGATCAGCTGCATTCGATTAGGATCATGGATCATCCGATGGTAGTGGTTCATTATCAAAATTTCCCTCATGGTCTTTACCTGCTTGCCTATTTTCACAAAGTTCAAGTCATTTACATTAATCTTTTGTCATTACATTTGCAAGATCCATTTTTAGGGTTTTAGGTCTCATTAGGTCTAGGGTTTGCCACCATAGTCATGTAAAAGCTCAATAATGGTCAGCAGGCACATGAGGAGGTCTAATAAGGTCTTGAGGTCAAAATTTCAATAACGATATACTCAATAAGTGATTTTTTCCTCAAAACCCTATTTTGAGGTAAAACAGAGTTTTTATGTTCTATGTATAAAAATTTCATGTAATTTTAATTTTCCTATATGTAATAAGTTCATAATTGTTGCCCTTGATCACCTTGCCAACTCCAGCACTGCAAGCAAAAATAAAAGCATCAATGCATCAGTTTGTCAAATGATTAAGAAAAGTCAATTTGAATGGAAAAACAGAGTTCAAAACCAAAAGTTACTTTAACATTAGAAAAGTGGGTTTGAGATGAGTGAAAAATTAAATTCATTCATATTTAAAGTGAAAAGGGTCCTCTTGGTCATTTCATTATGCAAATTTACTCTTGGAGCACCAAAATCGCAATTTGGAAGTCAAAGAAGAAAAAAACCTTGTTTTCAAGGAAACTTGGCCTGACACTACGCATCAGAGGCAGTGCGTTGTGCATTAAGCAGGCGTTGTGCATCAGAGGCAGAACTACAGTGTAAAATTGAACTGGCGCTACGCATCTGGAGGGCACTGCGCATCAGTCCAGTTTGCTCCAAATCATCCCAAATTGTGCCAAATTGATTAACAAACCTCAAATTTGCTACATTTTCCCTCTACAAGTAAGTACTCATCCTCCTAAGGTTGAAATTGAAGTTAGATTGGTGTTTTCCATAGATCTTGCATGTGAAGAATGAAACCCTAGTTTCTCTTCATTGTTTGCCATCCAATTGTGCAATCTTCATCCCACCCTCAAAAAAACTTCATCAAACCCATTTTCACTCTTTATTTACCCTAATACACTTCATTCATCTCATTTTCTCATACCCCACTCCCCTAAAGCAAAAATTTCCCTCACCAAACCCTAAATCCCTCACTAAACCCTAATCTCCCAAAATCAATCTCTTCACTCCCCAACTTCATTTCCCAAGAATAAAATCTCTTCATAATTATCACCATTGTCTTATTTCATCACCATTTTTCATCATACCTGCATTTCATCATTTTCCCTAAAACAAGCACAATGGCAAGAAACAGTGACTCAAGCTATGAGCAAGAAACACAAAGTGACAGTTCAGGAGACAGAAATTTATAGCGTAGGAGATCTCACAAGGGCGGGAATATCATCAGAGAGGAGCCTATTAGTATTATTGAACTTCTTTCTTGTCCTCTTGCCACCACTTGTTTCAGATACCAATCTTGCTTTGAGTTTTGTGAGATGGTAGAGAGGGTCAAGTATCATCATGAATTGGCTAGGAAATTTGTCATCAACATGGAGGATAATATGGTACAGCTTTCTGGCATGAACTTCACTCTTTCACTAGACATTATTGCAAAAGTAACTAGGATGCCAGATGTGGGGGAAAGATGGAACAAGAGACAAAATATCAGCAAGAAAAACTATGAACCCTACATTAAAGGTAGATATCGTAGCCAATTGGGCAGGGTGTTTCCTTTCAAGTTTTTGGAGGACCGGTATATGCCATTAATGAAACTCATCATTAAATACTTCACATGTGAGGGAAGGTTCTCCCGACTCTCTGCTTATCATATCAGGTTGCTTATGCATTTTACTAGGGTTAGAATGATAAGCATACCATACTTCATTTGCAAAAACATAGAGAGGATGACTGTAATTTCAAAGAGCAAACCCTACCCACAACAACTCAATAGCATATATCACTTTGTTGTCCTAAAAATTGTTGTTTTGCATCAGTTGACTCAGTTGGGAGTGTCATGGGAAACCTTGATTGCCCATGAGATTTTCAAGGGACCTCAAATTTTTGTAGAACCTCAAGAGGAAGTTGGACCTTCTGGGCAACAAAGAGAGAATGAAAGCAAAACTGAAGAGGCTCACATCCTTGTATTTATCACTTATAAAAAGGGGACAAGAAGACTTTTTTCAGCTGCAAAACGAGTATTATCTCCACTAGGGGTGGAACGGTCTCGTTCTCTTCACCAGACAATAGGCAAATGTTATCTTCACCAGGGGTGAAAGGGGCTTTTCCTTCTTCTTCAGCAGAGCAGGTACAGGAGAGAGGAAAGAAACCATTGCATGATGAAGGGCCTTCTGAAGGCCATGACAAAGATTTCATTTTGATTCGGGAAGAGGACACTGATTTGATCTCCCAATACTCAAGGCTCAAGGAGGTCATTAGAGAGAACGAAGCTGACACCCAGGTCTTATCACTTAAACTTGGGAGGCCTAAGTGGATTATCAACTTCCTTGAGCAACAAAACAAGTAATTGGAGGACAAACAAGAAATCTTGGAGCTGCAAGTCATTAAAGAAAACCAGCAAAAATCCAAGAAGGCAAAGGGCAAGTTGATTGAAAAATACATTAACGGGTAATATGTGTTGGAAAAGGTAAATTCTCACCTTGAGAAGCTGTTAGACAAGGAAAACAAGGAAAAGAACATGTTGCGGCACATGGCTTATCACTACTTCGCCCAGAATAAAATCTGCAAGACAAAGGTAAGAAACTTAAAAGCCAAGCTAAAGAGAGCCTTAAAATCCAAAAGGGAGCAAGATAAACTTAGAATCTTGGCTGAAGCTTCCTTGGTCTAGAAAAGTAGTTAATGGCATTGCCTGTTGCCAATTTTGGAGAAGCTTGGAGAACTTTTTCTCATTTTCAAATTTTTAATTGCAATACACAAGGATTTCCTCTGATGCGCAGCGCCACTGGCACTGCACATTGAGCTGGTAAGGAATTTTGATGAATGGATTATATTTTTGGATTTATCATGAAAAAATATGAAAACCCAGAAAATTTCATGAATTTTGGAGGAGTTTTGGGTCACCAAAAAGGCAAAATACACCTCAAAATTGCCCTTTTTGCCACTTTTTGGACCCACAGCAAGTAGTGTTGGGAGAACTGATTTTTGGAGGGGAAAATGGACACCACATTCAAAAATTCCACTGTCCTATAAAGTAGACAGACAAACCTTTCCAAGAAGCCAACTGAGAGCAAATTTGGTGAAGGGGAAGGCCTCCAAATTCAGCTGGGAAAAGGCATTGCGCATCAGGTAGATGCCACTGCGCATCAGGCACAATTTGCTCAATTTTGCTCAAAACTCAAACTTTTCGCCTAGTTTTTTCTTAGTTTGATTTGTCTCTCTCATGGTCAAACTCGTGATGTAAGTTGATGTAAATTGGTGTACTTTGATGTAAAAATTATGAAAATTGACTCAAGGAGGTAGATACATCATGTATAGGTGGTTTTGAACTAAATGAATTAGTTTCCATAGTTTTAGAGGAAAGTTGTTCCACTGCCTATTTTTCAGTTCCTAGTTTAGATCTTGTTTAAACAGCTCCTAGACTCATGGATTCGACCCCTAAAAGCTAGCATGGGTGGTTTGTTGCCTATATTTTTTGCTTTCTTAGTAATTTGTCAAGGTTGGACTCTTGTGAATGCTTTGAGCATTATCGTACATTCATCTCTGCAGTTTGGCAAGGAAATAGACCAGGGTTTGCAGCATTTTGTGGGATTCTTGTGGCAAGGTGACTTAGTATTGTTTTTCCTTCTGTAATTAAGTTATCATATGTTTATTTGTGCCATTATCTCTCTCTCTTCTGCTTAGCTAAATGAATCAAGTATAAAGGTGGAAATCATTGATGTTGCAGTGCTCTACCTTAGGGTTTCATTGGTTTTACATGTTTTCTACTATTTGAAGAGGACTCATGACACATTCATGCCCTCTCCAACTCCTCACCAGTCTCAAGACTCACCATTACACCTAATTTGAAGTACTAAAGCATTTTCCTACCTCGCCCCACAGAAACCTCTGCAAGACTAAGTTCATTCCCCGGACCCAAAATTGCCTTTCACATTTGATCTAGCAAACCAACATAAAACTCAATCAAACTCCTCTGAGCATATACCTAGCCTAAACTAGTCTTTACATGAGTCATCTCAAGCCTCATTTGCTATATTTTCTTGAGATTGACAAGGAGAGAGCCCTCCCTTGACCTGGTAGGGCTAGCTACCAAGTTAAGCGTGGTTTGATGTTACCCTAGACCTGACTTTCTCAGCCTGAGGTAGATTTAGGCCATAACAAGGTGTACCTTCTTTTGATTTTCCAGTATTAGGATTTTTCCTAAAGTTAGGATTTCTGATTTGAGGTCCTTGTTTATTTTCCCACTGAGGTTTTCTTTCCATATTCTCTAATCTATCCATTAACTTTTCTAAAATTTTAGCAAAAGTATCTATCTTAACATCTAAAGTGGATGGTTCTTCCTTAATGGTAACTCTCGTTTCATTCCCCATTCTAGCTCTTTTAGCCAACAAGTTAGCTTCTACACTAACTGCATCACTCTGCATTTGTTCTAAAGTTGGAGGGTTTCTTTTTGTCAATTGGTAAGAGCTATCAGTGTCAAAACCATCAAGAAATTTAATTAGTGCCAAGTCTGGTGGAGGTTTGATATTTGCAGGGATTGCATTATAAATATTGTTAAATCTAGTACAATAGTCCTAAATAGATTCATTAGGAGCTCTACTAATTTTTTCATATTTAGACAATATTTGTAAAGGATTTTTCTTTCTTTCCCATCTATTGATAAACAATCTATGGAAAACAGTTGAATCAATAATATGATCAGCATGTATAGATTTAAACCATTTCTTGACATCTCCTTCTAGTGTTTGTGCAAATAATCTCATATGTACATCTTCTTTATCGATTTCATGTAATTCAAAATAATCACTCATTTTATTTACATGTTGTTGTGCAATATATTAACCAGTACCATCAAACTGAAAGATTTTACTCTGGTAGTCTTATGGCATGGAATGTACTTGAGCTGGTAAGGTCAAAGGAGCATATCTAGCAGCCATGGCTAAGATTTTGTCTTGGCTAGGAGGTAAAGTGGTAGTGGTTGAATATGAACTTGAAGTGCTTGCATATGAGCTTGAAGTGCTAGAAAATGTAACAGAAGTTTTAGAAGATGAACTTGGAAGGTTAGGTTGGAGAGGAAGTTTAGGTATAACTGGATTTGTGGAATGAACTATGGTGGATATTATAGGTGGGGTGGTACTGAATGAGGTTGTATTTACAGTTTCTGAAGGTATTGTAGAGTGTTCAGAGGTAGCAGCAGTTAGGGCAACTAATTCAACTGACTGTTGAAAATAGGCTTCGTCTATGTGTCTTATCAAAGTTGAAGTTAACGCTTCAAGTTTGTCAAAAGTGTCTAGAACATGTTGGTTTAAATCAGGATGTATAGTATTCTTCTTTTACTCAACAAATTGAATAAAATAGGGTCTATTATAGTATCATAGAATGAATTTTTAGGTTTGGTATGAAATAAAGAATTCTCAAATGATAAATCAAATTGAATATCCTCTAAGTTTGAAAATTCTTTAGGAAGTGAATTTGCTTTGATTAACTGACTAATACTTCCTTGACTTTCTACTTCATTTTTTTTTCTTAAGATTATGTCTGGATTATCAAAAATTGTAGCAGTGTTTGGATCTGGATGTGCCCTAGTATAATATGTTCTTTTGCAAGCCATAATTTTAATTTTTTTTTTTTAATGAAACTTTTGACAACCCTAAAATGGCCTTAAGGTGAAAAGATGAGATTTAGGATTTCCTTTAAGGTTTATTAAACTGAGGACTAATGTTCCCCAGTATGGTCGCCACTATGTTATCACTCTAAAATTTCCCTAGGGTTGTCATGTTGTGTTTAAAGAAATAATAGAGGTAACCACAAACCTACTTTTGAGATCAGGATCTAGCCTTCCTAATTCTCAGAGAGGGCTCTCTCTTAATGATTTAGCTTTGTTGAATTAGTTGATTTTAGGCTAGTTATTTAAGCTTGATTGGGTTTTTATTTGATTTGGTGGTGGAATCACACATTCAGATGGATAGATAAATGTCTTTTTACCATTGGGCTATGGAGTCAAAATGTTGAGAAAACGGAACTGAATCAAGTTCTAAAGGAAGTGTCCACAGGGTAAGGTAGCTGAGAAAATTTGGATCTTTTAGGTTGAAGGGTGAAGTGGTTTTCAATCGGGATCAAGGAGCAGTTAAGGATTCCTCAAATTGGATAATGAAGGAAATGAAAGAGGTCAATTGAAACTAGGGAGAAATGAAGAATTCCCTACTCTAGATATCAGAAGAAAACATCAAAATGAATAATAGTTTAGAACAAAGTGTAATTAAGCATATTCTACAATAATATTCTTGTTATAACATTTAAATTTGGAATAAATACAATTTTATGGAATACTTAAGAAAATAACAATTTGAACAATTGAAAGATACTTCATTGAAGTTTCCCAACACATGAATCCTGTAATGCAATGCCTTTATTACTTGTCTAGTCTGCTGACTTGGAAATATTACAATAAGCCCTTAGGTTTCAGATCAATACAACCATAGAAAGGTTCAACAATCCACCCTTCTATACTTCGAATTGTGAAGTATTTATACAAAAACTATTACAAAATATCCTAAAACTGATTTATGAATTATTCAAGGAAAATGAAATATCTTCATGCAAGAAAATAGCGACACCTAGGACTAAAAGGCTAGATGTCCCTTTTTTAATGATTTTGTTGTTTGTTGTTTCGATCTTTTGTTTCTTTCTCTCTTTTGTTGTTGCTCTACGATGGTTGTCCATTTACTCTGCTTTGACTTTTAAACTCTATCTTTCATCTGATACTCTTTAACTTAACTGATTTGTTTTCACTGTTTTACCTTTCACAGTAAGTCATTCAAATTTTCCTAAGTCTCTGCATCTGGTAATTTAATCTTTACCATTCTTCTGAAGATCTCATCAATTTCTGTGTATTTTGCAAAAGTAGGCTTGTTTATAAAGAGATGTTTTACTTCATGATGGAGGTAAAATAGGTTCTCAAAAGTCTGATAAAGCACTTTTCCTGTACGAATTCCTTTCATGGAGGAATTGTTGGACTGCTCCTTGGCCACTTCTCTGACTTTCTTGTCATAATCTTCCTATCTCATCAATCTGTCATTAATCACCAATGGATTAGCAAAGCTTTCTGCCTCAAAACATCAAATTTAACCTTGAATCTGGCTATTGCTAGCTCCATTGTTTGGCATTTCTCCTCAAGTTGTATCATCATATTCCTTTTGGTGATTACTTTATTTACTTCTGGTATGGTTCCTATTCTGTTAGTTATTCCAAGCTCCTACAATTCATATTTGTTTTTTGAGTTAAGGAACTGGATTATTCTTGAGGCTTCTTCTGAATTATCTCCATGTTCGGCTCTTACCCTTTGAATTGCCTCACCAGCTTCTTTGACCAAATCATTCTGCTCAAATATCACCTGTATAGAAGGCCAGATATCATTAACTGAGTTAATGATATTGGCCCATAGTTGTTGCTTTGCTTGGGCAAGTGGTTCTTTCAATGTCAATTCTTTTTCTAACTTCAGTATCCTCTCATCCAATTTGTTTGACTTCTGTGTTTCATCCTTATGCAAGATTTGAACTAGATTCTTTTCATCCTCTAGGCTTTTTATTTGATCTTTTAAGTCTATTTATTTCATTTGTTTGGATGGACATATCCTGCATAGCTTTGATTAATTTTCCTACTTCATCACTAGGATGAGTTGCTGATGTAGATGATCCTATAACTGATGTAGTTGTCGATGTAGTGGGAAGTGTTGTGGCTACTAGAACTGCTATAGTAACTGTAGGAATGGTAGTGACAGTAATTGCTTCCATGCTGGCCTTTTTCACCTGTACTAACTTATCCATCTCATTTTCCATTTCTGTTAATTGAGCAGTTAACTAAAGAATGAGGTTCATCATTTTATCATTTTGGCTTTGATTCTCTAGAACTTCCTTGGTCTATGGATGTTCAGTAGGAGGCAATTTAAGTTATTTCTTCAATCCAACAATGTATGCATTATTTTTCTTAATGAGTTCTTCTACACCTTTGACATTCTTTGGATCATATCCCATTTCAATAACCAAATTTTCAAGGGATTTAATTATGTTATCTTTATCCTGTGAGGATGTTTTTTCTAGTTTCAACAGTACTTTTACATTTTCCAAAGAATTGTGAAGCTTTTGGGAACTCATAGCTTTGTCAGTCATAATTGAGTATAGCATTTCTCCTGCTTTCTTATGAAATTCTATTTTGTCTAGAGGATGAACATCTTTGCTAGAAATCTCATCATTTATCTTTTTGTAATCTGATGTTGACTTAGGATGTTGTACTGTGGGCTGCAAAAAGGTCATCTGCATTTTTCCTGTCTTATAATCAAAAGAAGAGAGTAATATGTTGTGGCCTCCAGGAGTCTTCTTTAAGTACTGTGAATATATTTCAGCTTTTATTTATTCATTTTTGGCCTTAACATCTTTGTATCTCTCTTTGATGTCTATTTTCTTTGTCCATTGGTTCACCTGATGAAGAGACTTCAACACTATGTTGCTTCTAAAGGATCTAAGCACTAGAAGTTGAAGGCTGATGAGTTTGCTTTGAAACTGCAGGAGGTGCATTTTCTTTAATGACAGTGTCATATCAATGATCTCAATTGTATCAATTTCTTCTTCTTTATCATTTACTGGATTCAGATTTGTACTTTTTTTGTGCATTAATTCAAATTTGTTGTTTGTTGTATCTTTGTTTGAGCAAGAACCTTCTTCTCTAGTCCTTTTTAACATTTCTGTCCTATAGGGCTGCAGTATGTAGAATGGAACTAGTATCCACCTGCTCCTCCATATCTATTAAGGTGTTTTCCAACCATTCTGACTGGTTGACATATCTTTTAATCTCTGGCTTGGACACATGCATAAAATGGCTCAATTTAAACTTGAGTCATAGTTTGTTTATGACACCCAAAGGATCATACTACCATTTGAAACTATCACTGAACTTCATCTCTTGTAAACATCTCTTTGCTTCCTCTCCAACCTCCCTATTATTTCAAATAAAAGGACCAAGTTGGTTCTTAATTTTAAATTGTGTTTTCTTCCTAGCTTATAAAAAATTAACATCATCTGAATTTATGATCTACCTGATATATTCTAGTGCAAATATCCTCATGGGAAAATATTTGGGCAGTTTATATGGAGTGAGTTGACATCCATACACCATAATTTCATAGTGGTTTTGGTATAAATACCAATCTCCTATTTTTATTTGTTTTGACAACTGTAAAACTTTCTTTATTTCATCACTCGCCCTAGGTTTATTGCTACTGCTTAGCATGTTAACCACTCAGTGAAAAAATGAATCAATGAACTCCTTGTAGCTGAAAATAGTGGAATATTTTTGGATTAAGGGTGTCCAAAAGATAACAGATCTAGGATGGCCCTTAGTGTACATTTTTTGGATGTTAACTGTAATCCTTTCTGACTTGAAGTATAGAAACATATGGAACAATACTGAAGAGTATTTGAATACTCTTTCATCTGGAAATATGATCAGTTGATCATGGATTCTGTCTACTAAGAATTGGGAAAAATTGAAAATAGTTGTTGCGGGATTGCCTGGGCAAAAAATAGAAAGGAATTCAAGTATAGGCTCATCTACATGTTCATCAGTGGTATATCCTAGAATACAAGACAACATGGTTACAATATGTCTGGCTTTCTCTGGAGAAAATGGTGGCAGAATATGGAGGGTTGTATGTAGGAACTTGGACCTTTTCTAGGAGGAAAGTCTGAAAATTTTGGGATCTCTTGGGAAGGTACAGCTTTAGGTACAGATCAATCAGGTTTTCAATAGAAAACGGGGTTTCATTAGGCTTTGGCTAGATCTGGAACATTTCATTTATTGATCCTGCAGTGATTGTGAACAAAATTTACTGGTTAGGAGAGACTATGGCTCTTTGACTTGGGATATAGCAGAGTTGGCATAAGTAGATGATTTCAGAGAAATAGTATACCTGTGGGAACAAGCATTTGGGTAATTTGAATCCCATAGCCAAATATCATCATTCTGGTTGAGGAATTTATCTTTTCTCCAGCAGTGGATTTTTAACAGATTGCTAGGGGAGGTTGTGTCTTTGATCTGGAAATCTCTATCGGCCAGTGAGAGGTGACTAATATCTAGGTGAGGAGTTTGTAGAGGTTTTGCATGCAGAATGCTTTGGCAAGCCATAGATTTGTTTATTTTATTCAATTTATCACTATCTGGTATAAGAAGTAGCCTTAGGACCTCTGAATAGTGTGAAAAGATGAATACACTCTGCAGAAAGCGTTTTGGATGCAACAGTGGGCTTTTTTTAGGTCAGCAAGGTTTTTAATTGGTTCAATTGATTAAATTATTAGAAATGTTGTGCAAAGCTTTAAGTACAGGCCTTCGGTACTTCAGGAATACCTAGAAAATGAAGCTTTGGTATGCAAAAAGGTTCTCTGGGGGCAACAGAGGCTTTATGAGGCTTCAATGGTATTTTAAGTTGCTTAAAATCGGAGCCTGCAGCGTCTTCTAGTTGTAAATGGCTTAGAACAGTTCAGCTGATCCAGGTGGATATTGGTGGCCACATGCCAAGTCCACCTGGACCCCCACCATTTTCTTTCTCAGCATTTTCAGTTTCCTTAATTGTAGCACAACTTACTATTTTTAGCAGTTTTTCGGGTCCTGAACTTCCGGAGCCGTTTTGAGGCCCTAAATGACGTTTTTTGGGGAATCCGGGGGAAACGGTCCATGGGATGGACCGATGTTTCCCGTTCCAACAATGATAGTGCTCGGATAGATATTTCTAATGAGCTATTATACGCGTCAAACGGAGATCATATGCCAAAGTTACGACCCCAGGAAGTTGATGTACCAATTTACCCCCAAACGGGGCCCACAGTTTGGCGTTTCATCTCCTAGGGTTAGGTTTTGGAATGTTAAGGGTTTTCCATTGTTTCGCAACATTAAATAGGCCTTTGAGCCTCATTGTAACACAGTTCAGAGGCATGTAGCCATCACATCTCTTCTCAGAGATAAGCTACCATCGCCCTAGCTGGTTTATTTCCATTTCTGGTTGTAAGCATATTTCAGTATTTTCCATTAATGAAATGAAGTATTATTTCCACTGCATCTTTGTGTATATGGTTATCTCTGTAATTTGTTGCGTTCCTGTTTAAATCCGGATTAGTGGTATCAGAGCGGTCTGCTTTTTCTTTGTTTTTCTTTGCATGTCCCCAACAAGGTCGGGATATAAGGAGTTAGGGCTTGAACTGGTTGAACCTTTGCAAGACTAGCCTCACAAATCCCGACGGCCTCCCATGGCGGACGAGAAGAAAGACGAGGGGGCAGGAGATCCCATCAAAATCTTGCTCGAAGAAGCCCCTGAGCGACAACGGAAAGTGATGATGGACAGCTTTGCCCAGATCCTTCAGCGGCTACCCAGAAGCAATGCATCGGCTTCCAGCAGCTACTCTGGAAACGCCACACCCTTTAAGGTACAATTAATTTTGAAATCCCCATATTCGAGGGTCAGATAGATGCAGATGCCGTAGATAAATGGTTAAATCTGCTAGAGGGTTATTTTTCTGTTCATGAATTTTCGAGTCGGGAAAAGATTGTTTTTTCTCTTCTCAAAGCAGCCCCCCACGTCAAGGACTGGTGGGAAACCTACTGCGAGCAGAAGGATGAAAGTACTGGCTCACTATTTTCAGCCGCACCCACCTAGGATTCGTTTCGGGATGCCATCAAGGAGCAGTACTACCCTGTCGGAAGTTATGAGGATGAATACATAAAGTGGACCACGCTGCGGCAGGGAAGGGACCAAGACGTGCCGGAGTTCACCAATCTTTTCCATACCCTTCGCACAAAGTTGGGTATCAAGGATTCAGAGCAACATTTGATACTCAAATACCGTGGTTGCCTGCACAAGTACATCCAGGAAGAAATACAATTCCTAAACATCCCCTCGCTCGGCGCAGCATACCGATATGTCGTCAAGGTCGAGCAGAAGTTTAAACAAAAGAAGCGAGACTTTGGATCTGCGAATCCAAAGCAGGGGAAAGGTGCCCCTAAACCACAGAACAAAGGACAAAGCCAAGGCGGGACAACCCAAGACAACCAGCCGAAGCTGCAAGCAAAGAACAGGGCCGCGAAGCCGAGGAAGGACACTGGAAAATGGTGCGAGTTCCATAAGAGCTCCACTCACAACACAAGTGAGTGTCGGGCCAAGCAGTCACTGGTGGCTGAGCTAAAGGTTTCAGAATCAGATGCATGTTCCGACTCTGAGTCAGAACCCGATAAGGGGTATGAAAAAGGGAAGCAGATCATTGATACGGATCCCAACGCCACTGTTGCTACTGCAAAGATCCAGAAAAATGAACCCGAAGATCCAGAGGAGGAGGAGTGTCTCTTCCACTCCCAGATGTGGGTAAAGGGCTCCCCGATACAGTTCATTGTTGATAGCGGGAGTCAAAAGAACCTCATTTCAGCAGAGGTCGTGAAGCGGTTGGGCTTACCGACCACAGCACATCCACAACCATACACCATTGGGTGGCTTCACCAAGGACGAGATCTTCGCGTGAGCCAGCAGTGTCGCCTTCCATACAACATCAAGCCCTTCACGGATGAGGTATTGTGTGACATTGCTCCCCTTGAAGTTTGTGATGTATTACTAGGACAACCATACTTGTGGAAGCGACATGTTGTATATGAATCAAGGCCCCGTGCTGTTATTATTACATTGGGAAATAAGTTGTTCAGGATACCAGAGGTAGCACCACTTGCCGCCATCTCTTTGATTACTGCAAAACAATGCAGTAAGATCATTTCCAAAACCAGGAAATTTGTTTTCCTGATGATACGCCCTCAAGGAAAGAAGAAGACAGTGGCCGCGGCCTCCAAACGGGGTCCCTCTGCACGACAACTACAGATGGACAAGGTTGTGGAGGAGTACGAGGACATCTTCACCTCCCCGGCAGGGGTTCCTCTACACTGTCAAGTCAAGCACTCCATCGATCTGACCCCAGGTGCGCCGCTACCCAATGGACCAATTTATCGGTGCTCCGTTCTGGAGAACAATGAAATCAAGAGGCAGATTCAGGAGCTCCTGCAGAAAGGTCACATCCGTCCGAGTTCATCGCCCTGTGGGAGCCCGATCGTGTTGGTACAAAAGAAGGATGGGACGTGGAGACTCTGTATTGACTATTGGGCGCTGAACAAGATCACTGTCCGTAATAGGTACCCGATCCCGCGGATTGATGACCTCCTAGACCAACTAAAGGGGGCGAAATATTTCAGCAAGATCGATCTGAAGTCAAGATATCACCAGGTACCAATCGAACCCTCCGATGTGTGGAAGACTGCCTTCAAATCCAAGGACGGCCTCTTCGAATGGTTGGTCATGCCTTTCGGATTGACGAATGCTCCTGCAACCTTTATGAGGCTAATGGATGACATCTTGCGGCCATTCACCAACTCCTTTGTAGTAGTATACTTGGATGACATTCTGATCTTCAGCCAGAGTTGGGAAGAGCACCTCCACCACATCCGACAGGTTCTCCAAACACTGCGACAACACAAGCTATGTGCCAATTTGGAGAAATGCACTTTTGGCATGACCCAGGTTCAGTATCTGGGATACATCATTGATGAACAGGGGGTGCATGTCGATCCAGCCAAGATCCAAGTCATTCGGGATTGGCCCTCTCCAACCACTCTAACAGAGCTCCGCAGCTTTCTAGGTCTTGCCAACTTCTACCGCAGGTTTGTGTTGGGGTTTCTCATATTTCTTGGCCCTTGAGTCAAGTCACCAAGGGCGGGGCGAAAGCAAAATTCTTTTGGTCTGAATCTCAACAGAAGGCATTCAGGGAGTTGAAGGATCGCCTCTGCACGGCACCAGTGCTCGCGTTACCAGATTTACAACAACCATTTGAGGTCGAGACAGATGCCTCTGACTATGATATTGGGGCAGTCCTTACTCAACATGGACATCCAGTGGCATATCACAGTGAAACACTTTCAGACACAGTCCGGAAGTACCCCACTTATGATAAAGAGATGTATTCCATTGTATAGGCCTGCCGACAATGGAAGCATTACATTTTGGGGAAGGAAACGATCATCCACACAGACTACCGACCTCTACAGTTCATACAGACCCAAGGGAAATTGCAGAATGATCGCCATCAGAAGTGGTCTACATACCTGCAACAGTTTCACTTGAATATCAAGTATAAAAAGGGCAACACCAATAATGTTGCAGATTGCCTCAGTCGGCCACCGATCATGGCGCTAACCACCGTGCTCAACTCTTGTGGGCACGAGACTTCTGATTGGCCACTTCTCTACAAAAGCGACCCAGAATTCGGCCACACATACCAGACACTCTTGGAGGGTCGGCATGTTGCAGATTTTCACGTCCAGGACGCCCTATTATGCCACCTCGGTCACCTTTGTGTTCCTTCAAGCGAGCGTGGCAAGATGATTTGGGAAGCACACTACAGTCGGGTTGCTGGGCATTTCGGGGTCGAGAAAACAGTGGCAGTACTACAAAATTATTTCTATTGGCCGAATCTTCGACAGGATGTTGGGAAGTACATCCGATCATGTACTGCCTGTGCCATTGCCAAACCGACCATTAAGAAGCACGGCCTCTATACCCTGTTGCCTACCCCTAGTCGACCTTGGGAATCCATCTCCATGGATTACATGTCAGGCCTTCCTTCCACTAAGCATGGAAATGACTGTGTTTTTGTGGTCGTCGACAGGTTCTCGAAGATGGCCATTATGATGGCCTGCAAGAAGAATATCACAGCAGAAGCCACTGCTAAACTCTTCTTTGAACGAGTGTGGGTGCACTTTGGGATCCCACAGTCTATCATCTCAAATCAGGACAGTCGGTTTCTCAGCACATTTTGGTCCAGTCTCTGGTCAATGCTGGACACCAAACTCACGAAGTCCATAGCCTTCCATCCTCAAACTGATGGCCAGACAGAGGTTGTCAACAGGATGATTGTGCACATTCTACGCATGTATAACTCAAAGCATCCATGCACATGGGATGAGAGCCTCCCCTATGTTCAGCACAGCTACAACCGATCTCTTCACAGCTCCACTGGCCATAGCCCTTTTCAGGTGGGTTTGGGATTCCAGCCACTATGCCCCATTGATGTGGCCGTGCCCCTTGCAGCTACTCACATGAATTCAGCTCATGTCCAGTCCGAAACAGATAAGGCCACCAGCTTCATTGAGCGCATCCAACATATTCGCCAGCAGGTCCATGACATTCTTGAGAAATCAAATGCCAAGTACAAGCAGCGACATGATCAACACCGGGTGCCACACAAGTTTCAGGTGGGCGACAAAGTCTGGTTGCATTTGCAAAAGGAACGCCTTACTGGAGCCTATCGGAAATTGAGACCACTCCGATATGGTCCTTACACCATTACTAAGGCTATGGGAGACAATGCATTTGAGCTCAGCATTCCCCCATTCCTTGGCCTGCACCCAGTGTTCAATGTGGACCGCCTTCGGCCATACTTTCCACCATTGCTAGACACATCCGACATTGCAAAACAGCTCAAACCCACAGAATTAAATCCAGATTGCATGGAACAAGCTGCAACTGATCGTATCATGGACACACAGATCAAGAACACTCACCAACAGAATATCCAACTGTATCGAGTTTTCAAAGTAGTCCAACTCCTTCAGCAGGGCAAGTGGCTCACCAGGGAACAAGTTCAGCAGAAGTTTCCTCATCTCATGGAAAAGCTCAACGCAATGGGGACCATTGCTTCCTAAGGGGGGAGGAATGATCTAGGTGGATATTGGTGGCCACCTGCCAAGTCCACCCGGACCCCCACCATTGTCTTTCTCAGCATTTTCAGTTTCCTTAATTGTAGCACAACTTACTATTTTTAGCAGTTTTTCAGGTCCTGAACTTCCGGAGCCGTTTTGAGGCCCTAAATGACGTTATTTGGGGAATCCGGGGGCAACATGGGTCCATGGAATGGACCGATGTTGCCTGTTCCAACAATGATAGTGCTCGGATAGATCTTTCTAATGAGCTATTGTACGCGTCAAACGGAGATCATATGCCAAAGTTACGACCCCGGGAAGTTGATGTACCAATTTACCCCAAACGGGGCCCACAGTTTGGCGTTTCATCTCCTAGGGTTAGGTTTTGGAATGTTAAGGGTTTTCCATTGTTTCGCAACAATGAATAGGCCTTCGAGCCTCATTGTAACACAGTTCAGAGGCATGTAGCCATCACATCTCTTCTCAGAGATAAGCTACCATCGCCCTAGCTGGTTTATTTCCATTTCTGGTTGTAAGCATATTTAAGTATTTTCCATTAATGAAATGAAGTATTATTTCCGCTGCATCTTTGTGTATATGGTTATCTCTGTAATTTGTTGCGTTCCTGTTTAAATCTGGATCATCAGCAGATCTTTTGGTGATTTAGAATAGGTCAACAGAGGTTCTTTGGAATAGAATAAAAGTAAAAAGATTGGAAATGGTGGCTTTTTTGTTTTTAACCAACAGTGGTTAAACTTTGGGCACGGGGTTAAACTTAAACAGCAGAGTGGTTTCATCTGACACGAGGAGGAATTATTATGGTTTATCACACTGCTTTTGAGTGGTAGGGTGGTGTTATTTTGGAGGACACGATATAACGTGGGCCTGCCACATAGCAAAAAGGCGAACAGGAAAAACTGCTAATCTCACATGCTTTTGGGATGTTAAAGGTCAGTCGTTGGGCTGTGCAATATGGGATGCGGGCCATTGGATCTGTAGGTGGGTGATCAGAGGGTTATCACATGGTGGAGTTGTGAGGTATGAGTCGGGGTGTGGGGTTAGGTTATAGATAGGTGGAGGCTTAAATGATAGTGGGACTTTAAATGAAGTGCGACCCGGGGATATTGTATGCGGAGGGATATAATACATATTGCGAAGGTTTAATATGGTGGGGGTTAGGATTATGTGGTGAGGAATAAATATATCAAAACTATAGGTTAAAATATTATAAAGGGGTCTTGAGGAAATATGAGAGCGAGTGTTAGAAACACATTAGGGATGAGTTAAATAATATCGAGGGGGCTTTTTGCATAGGGCCCGATTACCTTAAGGGAAGGGTTTTAGTGATGGGAATGGGTTTTTAAGATATGGAAATGGTTTTAGGAAAGGGAAAGGGTTAGAATAATGGAAAATCGGGAAGGGGAATGTGTTAGAACAAGGGGAAATGAATATGGAAGGGGTTTTCTTACAAAGGAAAATGAGTTTGGAAGGAAGTTAGTAATATCAAATGAGCCAATTTATGCTCTCCATGCCTTGTGAAAACTGCTTCTGCCTACCCATCATTTACCCAAACATTTTTTCTTCATTTACTGGGTGCATTTGAGCTTGCTGACCCTTTATTTCTTTTCCTTTTGTAAGCAAACTATCAAATCTAGCCTTATGACTTTCCAATGGCTCAAATTAAACTGTTGAGCTCATTATTATTTTCTACCTAAATATTGATCTGCCAAGATTAAACAGTTTGGTTAGATCTTTATTCTCTATCTATCAGCATGAATGAATCAAGATTAAACTTTTTGACCATCATGGATTGTAGCATTTTTGACAAGCTGCACATAATCTTATTTTGCAAAGCATAGTAAAAAGTAGTGGCATTTGAATCACTTTGAGAATCTATTTTTTATCTCTTTTTGGTGAGGTTCATATTTTATTTTCCTTTTTTATCCTTTTCTCTTAGTCCTTTGATTTTTCTTTTAGGACTTCACCCTTTTTACATTTTTTATTTTTAATATAGGAAAACATTTTGCAGAAAGCAAAAGTATGTACAATATTACAAGACTAATCATAGTCAATTCAAAATTATGAATCCTATTATTATAGTACCCTAACAAATTAACTATGTTAATCTGGGGAAAGTTAATGCTTTAGCATTCTACCATTGACTGGTCCAACTGGTAGATCTATTCCATCTAATTGTTTTAATGCATTGTTACCTTTGTAACCATAAATGATGTAAAGGCCTTGCCATAGGAAATCAAATTTCCCATGTTTACCTTTTTCTTCTCTTCTGGAATCCCACTTGAGTACTTTGTCTCCTATGTAAAAATCATCAGCTTTGGTTTTCTTGTCAAAAATACTTTTGATTTTATCTTGGATCACTTGCGATTTGTCATTGACTTCTTCCCTGGTTTTCCGCAAATGTATTGTCTGATTTATCCTCCTTTGGATATCATTTGGTTCTACTTGCAATTCTTGGATCATCTTCATCGTCGACAATCCTAACGAGGATGGAAAAATAACATCCACTCCATATACTATTTGATAAGGAGATGTACCAATGGACTTCTTTGTAGTTAGTCTGTCTGCCCATAAGGCATTAACCAAATTTTTGTTCCAGGTCTTCTTATTGTCTTCTAACAATTTCTTGATGATATTAACAAGGCTTTTGTTTGAGAATTCTGCAATTCCATTACCTTGAGGGTAATAGGTCATGGAATGGTCAAGGGTAATGTGGTATCAGTTACAAAAGTCTACCATTTTCTTGGATTTGAAGGCAGTAGCATTATCAGTGATGAGCTTTTGTGGGCATCCAAATCTAGAAAGGATGTTGTTTTCAAGGAATGAAATGATGACAAAATTTGTGGCTTGTCTAGAAGGGATGGATTCTATCCATTTAGTAAAGTAATCAGTGGCTGTCAAAATCCATTTATGTTGGGCTGAGGAGGATGGGTGAATTTCACCAATGAAGTCTAGACCCCATTACTGAAATGGCATTTCTGTGGAGATGGGTTTGAGGGGTAATGATAAGAGTTTTTTCTTGCCTTCAAATATTTGGCATTTTTGACAGGAGGTCACATATTTTCTGACATCTATAAAAAGGGTGGGCCAGTAAAAAACTGCCCTTAAAATCTTATCAGCAGTTGTTTTCTAGTATAGGTTTCCCCCACAATATCCTGCATGAAATTCCTACATGACTTTGTCAGCTTCATATTTTAATAAACAATTTAACAAAATGCCACCATTATCTTTCCAAAATAAAACATTGTCTAAGATACAATATTTCATTGCTTTCATCTTTATAAATCTACTTTTAGTTCTAGATAAACTAGGAAGAACTTGTAAGTTGAGTAAAACGAAAATAATGTCTGCATACCAAGGTGAATCTATGAAAGCTTCATTGATTTGTGGAATCGCCATCTCTTCCTGAACATCTATAGCAGCAATGAAATTTATGTCTAAGGCTCAACAGTTCGATTCAGCCATGAGTTTGGATAAACCTTGGCCTTTAATCAACTTTGTAGCCTTGATCTCAATGTCATATTCTAGTATGGTGGCCATCCATTTGCCTCTTTTCCATCTGGCCCATTCTGAGTTAGAATGTCCTTTACAATTGAGTTTGGAACATATGCTATTATGTGAGAGTACAAAATATATACTCTCAAATCCTTTATGGATTTCACTAAAAAAAGAGCTTGTTTTTCCATTATATTATAATTTAGTGTAGCATCTCTCAAAGCTTTACTGAAGAAGGTGATGGGTTGTTCATAACCCTCATCATTCTTTTGCAACAAGACTGTTGCAATAGCGTGTTCTGAAGCAAATGAAAAAATTATGAAGTCTTTGTTGAAAATAGGACTTATGAGGACATGCGTTTTAGTAAGGGCTTCTTTGATTGCTTCAAAAGACTACTTAGCCTCTACTGTCCACTTAAGTGTTGAATCCTTTTTCAACATGTTATTCAAATATCTAATTAGTTCTGCTAAGTTAGAAATGAATCTTCTAAGAAAATTTATTTTACCTAAAAAAGATTTCATTTCTTTAATGTTCCTAGGATGACTGATGTTTAGGATTTTTTTCTATTCTAAATGGATCAATTCTAATTCCATCTTTTGAAATTATGTTTCCTAAGAGTTTACCTTCTTCTAGCCCAAAAAGTGTCTTTTTGGGATTCAAAGAAATGCCAAATTTTCTACATTTAATAAAAACTCTTCTCAAAAGATCTATATGTTCATTATCTGATTTGGAAAACGCTGTGATATCATCTTGGTAAACAACTAAAAAGCCATGGATTTATTTTGCAAAAGCTATTTCCATTTCTCTTTGGAATGTTTCTCCAACATTCATCAATCCAAAGGGAATTTTTAAATACATGAAAGTTCCCCAAGGAGTGGTGAATGTAGTGTTTGCTTGATCTTTAGGTTGGACTAGGATTCGATTGAATCCAGAGAATCCATCAAGTAATGAATCCATATACCTATAACAGTTTCTTTGTATTGGCTAAGTCTAGGATTATTCATAGAATACTCTCCTTTAACTTGTTTTAAGATCAATTCTGAGTCTCCCATGATAGAAACTCTCTTGGCTCCAAGGTTTCTTACAATTTGCAATCCTAAGATTAAAGCTTCATACTATGCCATGTTGTTAGTGCATTTGAAGTTTAATCTGAAGGCATGACCTTCGGAATGATTATTTTCCATGTTATGAATCCAAACTCCTGCACCTACTCCTAATTTTTTCACTAAACCATCAAAATCTAGGTGCCACCTAGATTCATGAAATATATTATCACTGTCACGTTCTTTATGTTTTTCTTCTAAAGTTGTGATTTCATTTTTTTCATTGTCTAAATTATACAAGATAAAAGAGTCCAGATCAGAATGAATGGAATAAATAGAGTAATTCTGTGGTCTTTCTGAACTACTTACCATGTATTTCATCAAGGTTTCTCTGTAAAGATTCTTTTGTTGTCCAAATACAAAAATGGTAGCATATGACATGTCTAAGTGCAGAGATCCTTGTAATTTTTCTCCCCATGAGCAAGATAACAACATACCATATTTTGGTGGAATATTGGCATCTACTATGTCCATGACAATACTTTTTGTTGGGCATTTGACTAGAGTTACACAAATCTTTTATCAAGCCTAGGCATTTGACTTGACTAGAATCAAAGGAAAATAGGTCCTTGTAGGGTCTAGTGATGTCTAAGTTTAATCTTTCCATGACTGCTTTAGGTATTAGGTTATGAGATGCTCCTGAATCTAACATAGCATTATGTAGGATTTTATCATGAACGTTTAAGCTAATGTAGAATGGAGGAATACCCCCTTGTTGATGCTTGCCATTCACTTCTGGACCAAATAATAACTCAGGTTGATCATCATTAAGGTTTACAACACCTTCTCCTTCACCTATGTCAAGTGTTTTAGTAATTTGTGCTTTGTATGATTCATGTTTCACCAGCTCTATTAAAGGAACTGGTATTTTCAATTTGGCTATCTCAATTTTGATATTGAATGGCATTTGAGTTTTGCCTAGTTGAATGATTTCATATTTAGAAATTTAGGTTTGTGTGTTTTTATCTTCTTTACCAGCACTTGGTAATTCAGTCTATGTATCAACAGTTTTGCTTTCAATTTTCTTGTTTGGAGTAATTTGAGTAGCAGTTTAAGTTTGAGTTTCAGCTGAAGTTATATCTACAATTTTTGGGCTGGAAGCCTCCTGGGTTCCTCTAGGTAGAATTTGTAAAACTTTGGTCACAGGAGCTTCTGCTATTTTCTTAGTTTGGGTTTGGACTGATTTCTTAGTAGGAATTTTTTTGTTCTTTTTGCTTCTAAGGCTATATTGTTTGTGGAATTCATAGATAGCATATCCATAGCCTTGTTTTTAGTCAAAGGACTCTCTAGATTCTAATTGTAATTGCTGTAACATGTACAATTCTTATTCTTCCTGAGTAAGAAAAATGGAATCCTCATTGTTTACTCCCATCAAGTTTATCTGGGTATCTTGGTCTTCTTCAAGCTGTTGTGAAACTTTAGCATAATTCTCCTAGAAAGGTGGCCTAATTTGTTGATTGGGTGTACCTTGTTTTGATTTTGCAGCATTAGGATTTTTCCTAAAGTTAGGATTTCTGATTTGAGGTCCCTGTTGATTTTCCCACTGAGGTTTCCTTTCCATATGATGAGCCCCAATTTTTGGTACAATTTGGGCTCATGTTGGCCTACTTACCTTGCTCAACCATTCATCTTTTATCACTTATGCATTCATTTCTTAGTATATTCGTGTTGTTTGTAGGAAGAAGGGCAGGCATTATATCTATGTGGCTAATACATGATGATTTCAGGTTTTTGGCATTAAAGAGAGCAAAAGACCACGCAAATGGAGACAAGGAGACAGCAAAGGTGACATTGCGGGTTCATAGGGAGGTTGTCCACAGTCTTGATGACCTTCCTCGTGATTTTCACCTTAACTCCAAGCTCCAACAGCTCTCCCCACCGAGCTTAAAGGCAGCCAACACGTTCTACAGGATCAGCAGTTTTACAGCAATTTGACTTTCAGTTGGACAGCCAAGCTCCACGAATGGAGGAAGCCAGCTTGATCTTCATTGTGTATAATTATGAAGGTCGTAGCCTTTGTTAGAGGCTTTTTGAACTTTTGGACTGATATTGTAATTTCTGAGCACAGCTCGGTGTTTGTTTTTGTAAGCCAGTTTTGGCATGACATTAGACTTTTGATTATGAATAAAGGCAAGCAGATTTGGATCTAATTCTGAGCTTTTAAGGGAGCTATAGCTCTCAGGTTAGGGCCCAACCTGAGAGCAATAGACCTCCTCTTCTTGTAGTGTTATTTGCCTTTCTTTCCAGCACTTTGTTTCTTTGTTTTGATGTGCATTTCAAGAACATAGTCTGCTGATTCGATTTCTTTAATGAGATTGAGTAGGATTAGCTTATGGTTGAATCACTTTCAATTGCTTAGATTAGAATAGGAGGATTGTAATTCACTGGAGCTCCAAGAAAAGTTTGTTAGTGCCTTCACTGCCATCTCTGTTTAGGGATTGGGGTGCAGTCTATACCAACCACCAAAAAAAAGCAGTCTTTTTCTACGTTTATGCAAGCTGCAACACAGTCGTTTTAATCATAGAACCATCCATGCACTCTGATCTTGAGCCATACTTCTTCATCACAACTCCATGCACGACTTCTTTTCACGGTTTACATTGCTGTTCATAGGTTTAATAGCACAGGTAGCACAGGTTAATGGATTCTCGTTTTTGGTGCAAGACATAAGCAATTTGTTTTATTTACACTGCTCAGTATCATTCCACTTCCTTCTTCTTCTTCTTAACCACGCCTAAAGCCACCTACTCGACCTCTGTTCAGCTCGTTCACCTTCCAACTCTTCCATTTCCACGTAGCTTCATTTTCTTGACCTTTCGTTGTTTCCATCCTTCTATTCACCAACCAACTCCGTGCACTCTCTCTCCATCTTATTCCTCTGTCCCTGAGCCATCACAAGCTCCATCTCCACCTTACCTATCCACCCATACCGCTCCATCACTTCACCATCACCCAAAACTCCCACGGTAGAACATCCTGTAGAAGGTAGCAGACTTCCTGTAGAATTCCTTAGTTTCCTGTAGGATCCCCTGCAGACATCTTGTAGAAGCCTGCAAACTTGGGTGACGAGCACCTGAACGTTGTAGACTTCTGTGGACTGATGCTAGGGACCCTCTGGGACCTCTCCTAGCCCTCCTGACCTTTCCCAAGCTTTCTCTCCCTTCGCACCACCTCTGCACAGCCAAACCCTAATAAGAAACAAAACCGTAACCACTCCAACCACTTAAGAAAAAATACAAAAACAATGTTATTTTTCATGGAAGTAGTTTGAGTTCATGCATTTCACATCACTAGAAGTAATGGCATCATTTTTAGACATTTGCACTCTCACTATTGCATCATAGAGGTCAAACTAGTCAGATTAGGGTTTACTAGGGTTTCATGTTTTGGTTGGCTTTCAGTTCATTTTTGCAAAGTAGATTAATTTCCTTTGAGATAGCCTTCGTCCATCATTTAGAAAGCTTCTTCTGAGAGCATATAGAAGTTGGCTTGAGCCCTAGCGGACTTGTGCCAGCTAACCAAGTGACAGCTGCGACAAGAGCTAGTACTTGTGCATACAGCACCGTCGCTTCCAAGTTTGTACGAACTACCGGGTTGATAAAATTAGAGATAGGGAGCTCCAGGAGTTGTAGCATTATTGCTACAATACTGGAGCCCACCATCTTTTTGTCGCCGTTTTTGGGGAAGCGTCACAGTATTAGTAATTGTTGCTTTTCTTCTATTTTCTTACTCTTGCCTTCTGCTAAGTAGTTTATTTCATTTCTATTCTGCAAAAGTAGCATAGACATTTCCTGCTTTCATAGATTAGCATTTCCTGCTTTCATAGATTAGCATTTCCTATTTTCATAGATTAGCATTTCCTGCTTTCATAGATTAGCATTTCATTTCTGCAAGCGTAGATTAGTGTTTCAATTCTGCAAGCGTAGACTAGCATTTCCATTCCTGCAATTTCATTTGAGAAAAGTAGATTAGTTCTTTCCTGCTTTCAGTTTAATTCTGCATCTTTTATAGTTAGTTGTAGATCAATCTATTTCAATTTTGCAGGTACCAAAGAAAAAAGCAAAAGCAATCAAAAAAAAAGGAAGTCTTTTCCATTTCATGCCTCGTAGAAACCGAGATAAATCAGGCAAATTCCTACCCAACACCCCCACCACATCACTGAGTCACCCTTCTCTCTTCTTTGGTGACAGTGATCCAGAAGAACCTATAGGTGAACATCCCGAGATATACAAAGGACCTATAGAAGAAGAAGAGTTAGAGACCACTCCATCTGAAGCTATGGCTGACAATAGAAGAGAAGATGAGAGAATAGAAGGTGCCTTCCCCATCCGAGAGACCAATGGAGAGATGAAAATGAAGAACATTAGCCCCTCCGCCTTACCTCACTTCCATGGACTGACTACTGAAGATCCTGATACCTTCCTGTTTGAGTTTGATGTCCTTTGTAGAACCTATGACTATACTGAAGATGAGCAAAAGCTGAAACTCTTCCCTTCAACTCTTAAGGATGCAACATTACGCTGGTTCATGGGCTTACCTGGGAATAGTATCACCACTTGGGCTCAGATGCAGCAAGCTTTCAATACCAAGTACAGGGATTATTGTAGGTCTAAGGAAACCAAGGGAGAAATCTTTCGGATGACCATGGGAAATGATGAGTCCTTAGAGGATTATGAGGAGAGGTTCCAACTTAGCTATAAGCGGGCCAGGTGCACACTTGACCCTGAATCCCTCAAGTTGGTCCTGCTCCGAGGAGTCCCTGAAGACCTCTTAGATACCCTTCACATGTTAGCTGGGGGGGACATTTACCAACTGCCTTATGAGGACATCAAGACTGTGTTTAGAAACCACTCCAGGGCAGCTTGGAAATGAGGTAGAGGAAACCTCCTCTCAACTAGTGTCCCTTTCTCCAAACATGAGCTTGCAAATCAATTAGAAGATCTCAAGAGTGAGGTGAGACAAACCATTGCCATGTAGCTGGACACATTCAGGATCCAGTAGAAGAAAGAAGAAGCTGAGAGAGCCTTGGTTGTCTTCTGCCCTAGGTGCACAAGGAGACACCCTAAGAACGAATGCCCATTGCATTCGGTTGAAGTATGTTTCGTTTGTGAGGAGGACCATCCCAAAAATCAGTGTCCAACCTTACCTGGGTTTAAAGCCATGTACCAAGGGACAGAAGCTCCCACTGAACCTCTCTATTACCTCAACCAAAGGAGGCCACAAGGATCTAGACCTTATCAGCAGGGAATGCAAGGGGCACCTCAAGCTTATTACAGCCCCAACCAATCGACTCCTATGCCTTCCTGGGGTCCCCCTGCTCATCCTTCCTGGTCCATGCCTCCTCCATGGTATTATCCACCTCAGTACCCTACTCAACCTACTTCTCATTCATATCATTCACAGGCCCAGCCACAGCCTCAGTGGAATGCACCTCAGTCAGGGTGGAGGCCCCAGTACAATACTCCTCCTGCCATTTTGCCTCCACCACCAGTTCAACCTCGGCCATTACCTCCTGCTCCTCCAAGGCAACCTCAAATGCCTGCTCAACCGAACCCAAATCCCAACAATAGACAAGCCCAGCAGGTATACACTAGGGAAACCTCATGCCCTACATATGCTGTGGAGATCCAGGAGATCAATCTTCGATCTGGAAAGACTCTACCAGATCGCCAACCTCCTCCCCCAGAGGATGAGGAAGATAAATAGGAAAGTGAACCAAAGGCTATTCCACCCTTTCCTAAGAGACTAACAGCCACCACACAACCCAACCCAGAAGAGGATGAGCTTCTGGGTGAGCTCAAGCAGTTATGTATAAAAATACCACTTCTCCAAGCCATCAAGGATGTGCCAATATACAATAAACTGGTTAAGCAAAAGTGTTTCAAACACCCAAGCAGGCGGAAGAAAGATGCTTCAACCATCATTGTCATAGGACAACTGTCTGACCTTATGTTAGGACAAGTCATCTGCCCAAAGTACCTAGATCCTGGAAGTCCTGTAGTAGATGTCCACATCAATGGCACCATCATACCTCACACCTTGATTGATCTGGGGGCTGCCATTAATGTGATGACCAGGGATACCATGCTCAAACTCAATCTTCAGGGTTCCTTGAGGAAGACCTCGACAGTACTGCAATTAGCAGATCACTCCACTGTGACTCCCGAAGGGATTGTGGAGGATGTCTTGGTCTCTATCGACTCTTGGGAATATCCTGCAGATTTCTTGGTTCTGCAACCCAAGGCAAAGCTTACTGGATATCCTCTCATTTTGGGAAGGCCTTGGTTAGCCACTGCAGATGCCTACATAAGTTGCCGTGCAGGAAATATGACCATCAAAAATGGTCCTATGTCCAAACAGCTAGTCCTATACCCTCCTGCCCAACCCTCCTTAGAGCATGACTTACCACTCTGGTTGGAGGAAGGAGAGGAAGACGAGGTGTACTCAGCACCTCTATGCACCTTAGATACCACTAGAAGAGACCCCCCAACCGAGGATGACTTGATCGAGACCTTGATCCAGAATCCACCTTCCAGTGCTCTATCCTTAGAGAAATTGGTGGAGGATGCCCAAGCTAGCACCCTAGTGGATCTTTGTACAACCAACCCTGTCACTCCCAGAGTCAAGAATGTGGAGTTCGGCCCTGAGAGAATGTTAAAGATCAGCTCCTCCCTATCTCCTTCCCAGGAAAAGGAGCTGTGTAGCCTGTTGGCCAGTCACCTAGATTCTTTTGCTTGGAGCTATAAGGAGATGAAAGGAGTCCATCCTTCGGTCTGTACCCATCGCATATACATCAAAGAGGATTGTAAGCCGGTTAAGCAACCCCAGAGGAGAATGAATCCAGCCCTTAAGGACATTGTCAAGGAAGAATTGCAAAAACTGTTGGATGCCAGATTCATCTACCCCATCTCAGATAGTGAATGGGTGTCCCCTCTGGTGTTGGTTCCCAAGAAAAATGGGAAATGGAGAATTTGTGTGGACTACCGAGAACTGAACAAAGCTACCAAGAAAGACCATTTCCCTCTACCTTTCATAGATCAAGTGTTGGATGGACTGGCAGGAAAGAAGTTCTTCTCTTTCCTGGATGGGTTTAGCGGGTACAACCAAATCCAAATCAGCCTGGAAGACTAAGATAAGACCACCTTCACTTGTCCTTGGGGCACCTTTGCCTACCGAGTCCTTCCCTTTGGGATATGCAATGCTCCTGCTACTTTCCAGAGAGCTGTCTTAAGCATCTTCTCGGAGCTGGTCCATGATGCAGTGGAAATCTATATGGATGACTTTACCCCTTATGGGGCCAACTTCTAGGAAGCATTGTCCAATCTGGGAAAAGTCCTAACCAAATGCATTGAGATGAACTTGTCCCTTAGTCCTGAAAAATGTGAATTCCTAATGACTGAAGGGACCGTGCTAGGCCATACCATTTCTTGCCAAGGGTTACAGGTGGATCCTAACAAAATTGCTCTCATCAAGAAGGTTCCACCTCCTCAAAAGGTAAGGGATGTCCGGAGTTTCTTGGGATTAGCAGGATATTACCGGAGATTCATTAAAGACTTCAGCAAGCTAGCCTCGCCATTGTTTGGCCTGTTGGCAAAAGATGTGGAGTTTAAATGGACTGACGATTGTCAGAGGGCTTTAAATGAATTGAAGGACAAGTTGGTGTCAGCCCCAATCCTGAGAGGTCCGAACTGGGCCCTACCTTTCCACATCCACACTGATGCCTCGAACAAAGCCATAGGTGCAGCTTTAGGACAAGTTGAGAAAAAACTTCCATATGCCATTTACTTTGTTAGCAAAAACTTGTCCAAAGCTGAGTTGAATTACACTGTAACCGAGAAAGAATTCTTGGTTGTGGTCCATGCACTAAACAAGTTCCGACATTATATTACTGGCTATCAAACCTTTGTACATACAGACCATGCTGCAATTAGATATTTAATGAATAAACCAGATGTGAATGATCGTATTATTAGATGGTTACTTTTATTGCAGCAGTTTGATTTGACCATTGTTGACAAACCAGGTAGAGAAAATGTTGTTGCTGACTTTTTATCTAGATTGGATTTGTCTGCAGATGAGGATGGAACAGTGGATGACCAGATGCCCGATGAACATCTGTTTGCTATTTCAGTACTCTCTCCATGGTTTGCTGATATAGCAAACTACCTTGTTTCAGCACAGTTCCCTCCGCACCTATCTTCAAAAGAGAAGAGCAGAATCATCAGAAAAAGTGCCTCATTTACTTGGATCGGGGGCAATCTGTTCAAGCTTGGCCCCGATCAGATCTTAAGGCGTTGTGTAAGGGAGGAGTAAGTCTTTGATATCCTCCTCACTTGTCATGATGGGCCTGGTGGAGGACATTTTGCAGCAAAGAGAACTGCCTTCAAAATCCTGCAGGCAGGCTACTATTGGCCCACACTTCATCAAGATGTCAGAAGATATGTCAGCCAGTGTGACCAATGCCAAAGAATGGGGAAACCAACCCAAAGGGATGAGATGCCTCTCCAACCTCAGGTGACTCTTGAGCCATTTGAGAAGTGGGGTATGGACTTTGTGGGCCCAATCAACCCTCCTTCGAGGCAAAGGTCTTACATCATTGTGTGCACTGACTACGATGTGTGCATTGACTACCTGACAAAGTGCGCAGAGACCAAAGCAATCAAAGCAGCAACAGAAGAAAAGGTGGCCGAGTTCCTAAGAGAAAACATCTTCTATAAGTTTGGCTATCCAAGAGAGCTGGTCACCGATCAAGGGAGCCAGTTCACCTCCAACCTGGTAGAAGATCTACTAGCTCATCACAAGATCAAGCATAGGACTTCCACCCCCTATCACCCTCAAGCAAATGGGCAGGTGGAAGTCACCAATAGAGCATTAGAAGGGATCTTGACTAAGGTGGTGAGCAGCAGCAGAAAGGACTGGGCAGATCGCCTGGTTGAAGCCACATGGGCTTACAACACTACTTGGAAGACCACCACCGGCTTCACACCTTATGAGCTGGTCTATGGGAAGAAAGCTTTGCTGTCCATTGAATTTGAATACAACACTTTGAGGATGACAGCTCAGCTAGATCTAGATCTCAGCCATGCACAACAAGAAAGGTTATTGCAGCTGAATGGCCTGGATGAGCACCGAATGCAGGCCCTCCTTCACTCAGAAGTGGTTCAACTTCAGAGAAAGGTGTGGCATGACCAACATCTCCATGACAAGCAATTTCAGCCAGGAGATTGGGCTTTGTTGTATGACTCCAGATACAAAGATTTCAAGGGGAAGCTAAGAACCAAATGGCTAGGGCCATATTCAGTGGAAAAATGTCATGACAATGGATCTGTTCTTATTCGGACCATTGATGAGGAAGCCATCCCCATGCTTGTCAATGGGCATCGATTGAAGATCTACAGGAAGCCTCTCTCAAGACAAGAGTTCATCAAAACTATGGAGAAGGCAGTGTTGGTCATAGAGAAGGGTTCTGCCCCTGCTTTGGGCATACCCTGAAAAATCTATAAAAAATTCTAAAAATAAAATAAAAATAAATAAATAATAAAGATCCTTGGGTGAAAACCTTTCTGAGGCGCCCAAGGCAGGTGGTAGGGGTGAAAACCTCATTGAGGCGCCCCTATTGTCTTTTCAAAAAAAAGGGAGATTGGAAAAAGATCCTTGAGTGAAAACCTCTTTGAGGCGCTTAAGGCAGATGGCAAGGGTGAAAACCTCAATGAGGCGCCCCTGTTATCTTTCAAAAAAAAAAAAAAAAACAAGGTCAGCAGATTCATTATGTAAAATTGCATGCAGGTGTTCTATGGAGGAGAGGGAGCCTCTCAACTCAAAGCCAAGGGTCCTCATCATGCAGTCAGGACACCTCACCAGCACCTCCTCCAAGAATACTCATTTTCTCCAAGGTATGTGCAATTTTATTTCAGCTTGAGTCTTCTACAGGAAGACGCAGATCTTCTACAGGAAGACGCAGATTTTCTACAGGAAGACGCAGATTTTCTACAGGAAGATGCAGATTTTCTACAAGAAGGTGCAGACTCTCTACAGGAAACTCAACCTTTCTACAGGAAGCTCTGTAGTTCTACAGGAAACTTCCTGTAGAAGCTCAGAACGGGCCAGAATTCATTTCATGAAGAGATCTAACGGCTAAGGATCGGTTTGGACGCATGCAATCCACTGTTGTCACCCTTGCACATTGCTGTTATATTGTTCCACCATCCTTGTCGACATGCAACAAATTTACCTGCACCAGCAAAGCAGATCGATGAGTTCTCAAGAAAAAGCAAATTGTAAATAAAAAAAATGCTAGAGATCTCACACCATATTCATCACAGTCATCTAGAAGCTCCGGGAGCGTGATCGTGAGGCCATCCATCGTCATGCAGCATGCACCCAAGGAGGAAGAACTGTTCCAAGACATCCCGCGGGAGTCCTGTAACAGTTAAGCCTGCTAGAGTGGATACCATTCACAGCGCAGGCCATATGCAATGAAACGTGGGCGCATGCAACTAAAGCATCCCATCCATCGTCGGCAGCTTGTGAACATGGACCTCCGGGCCTGTGTAAGTTCGCCAGCAGCAGGTAAATCCACTCATCAGCGTCCAAAGAACCGAAACATCGTGTGCAGCCGCGCAAGTAAGTGTCTCGACCCTTCCTTCCATAAAATTGTATGAATGTTACTTTTATTGATTGCAAAGTGTAAAGGTGAATGGGTTGAGCGGCCGTATGGCCATTTGGCCGGCCACGTCGGCCAGTTAAAGGTCTAGTTGGATGTTTGGGTGGCGGCCATGACAAAAAGAATGGGCAGCACGCATGTGAGAGCAATCCCGTCGGAAAAAAAAACTAGTTTAACAGAGGAGGCGGCGGCAGATGTGCGGGAATTGATGCGGCAGCAAGTGAACGCGTAGTTGAATGATGGGATGACGTCACCCAACGGTCCGGCGGGGACAGCTCACCCCCGCGCCACGGATTCCGCCGAATTCAAAATCTAATCGGCTAGATTGCACTCATGCATTTATCAACCACCGTTTTGAACTCGAGCGGCTATCCTGATCTTTCTGCAGTTCAATACGCCGAGCGTTTGGCTATCAGAACGATTGTGAAGCACACCCAAGGCGCAGACCGACTGCAGTCTTTCCCGAAAATCGCGCACTGCATTCTACAGGAACGTTGTCATTCTACAGGAACGTTGTCATCCTACAGGAACACAGTTTCTACAGGAAAGCAGGTGCCTCACGTAAAAAGGTGGCAAATTAAAAAGGTAACCCTGAACTCTTCATGCACTGGTTATTAAAGGTGGCAGAATTGTCGTCCACAGTCTGGTCATAGAAAAATGGTGAAATTGTTGTCTGTTGTGCCTATACTGTCATTCTACAGGATGTCAGGGTAATTAAACTGTGTTAAGTTCCTCAGGGATAAGTTTTGTGGATTATGTGCATGACATTCTACGCTCTATCTCAATAAACAAAATCACCACCTCTAGTTAAGGAAGCTATTTTATCATGTCGGGTGGGTTTATTAGACGAGAACCCACTGATTCAACCAAGTTAAGGGAAAACCAGGAGGTGGTGGAGCTCTTCACACGGGTTCAATGGATATCTTTTTGTGACAAATTGCAGGGTTACGACGATGAAGTGGCAGAAGAATTTTTGCAGGCTCTGAGGCCGAAATCTAAGACACTGGCCACAGTGAACTTCAGGGGTCTAAGCCTCAAGCTCACCCTACAATATATCAGTCGAATTACTGAACTTCCAATGGGTTTTCCATGGGATAAGGAAGAAAGGAAGTTGAGCCAACAGGCCAAGAAAGAATTCTTTCCACCTGAGGAGGAATTCTCGGAAGACAAAAATGGGGTGCGTAGAACCAGTTTTCTGCCACCATGGAATGAAGTTAGCCTGCAAATCATGAAGTATATAACCTGTGAAGGCCATTTTAGCATCGTGTACACGTATCACTTTCGGTTGCTCACTGAATTGAGGCACCGGGTTGATCTTCCTGTAGAACAGAAACTGATCATTCCTTATTTCATGCTATAGTCCCTAATTGAGTGTGCCACAAAGTTAAAAGAAGGCATACCAGATCAGGTAGCCCACCATGGGTTGATCAAACTTCTTGTGGAGGATGCGCTTCATTCATATAAGGTTCCCCTCTCATGGGAATCATTAAGGAATTTGACAAGAGATGGAGACATAAGGATGTTGATTGAAGAAACAGGTTCCTCCAGCAGTGAGGAAAAAGAAGCAGTGGCCGAGGGAAAGAAAGAAACAGGCCAGAAGACCCCGACCACAGTGCAGAAGAAAGAACAAAAGAAGAAGCATGAGAAAAACGATGACAAAGAAAAAGGTGACACACCCATCTTGTCAGCAAGAGAAAAGAGGTTGAAGAGCAGAACAGACAAAGCTGAGGTGGTCCACATCAGCCCAAGAAAAACCCATGCAGCAAAGCAAGCAAAGGTGGTGACACACACGTCTACAGGAAAGCAGAAACAGGCTTCTACAGGAAGCCCGAAAACAGAGAAAGGGTCTTCTACAGGAAGCCCGAAATTGGCAAAAGGGTCTTCTACAGGAAGCCCGAAAATTACCAAAACAGGGGCTTCTACAGGAAGCCCTGAAAAGGTGAAACCCAAGGAGAAGAAGGTGGACATTCTGGCAAGGGAGGCAGCAACTGTATTAGCTGGCCTCAGCACGCCACCTAAGCCAAAAGAAAAGAGGAAGAGGGAGACCCCTCTATACTTTAAAGCTCGAAGAAGTGTTAGGATAAAGACGGGCAAGCCACAGCCTCCGTCCAGCAGCCTGATTGTCATCAAAGATACCCCTACTTCTCCCAAGGAAAAGTCCCCCTCAAGGATAACAGTCACCTACGAGAAGGGGAGTCCAAAGAAAAATACGTGGCAAGAAAGGTTAGACCTGTTGACTGAAAAAACTCGGCTACAGGAAGCTGAAAATGTTCTACAGGACACTCTGGCCCGGCTACAGGAAACGGAAAAGAGGGAAGGAGAAGGACCCTCATCACCACCAAGGGAGGGTGAGGTAGAGCCACCTAAAGAGGCAAAAGAAGTACATATACCAGAGCCCAGCCCTCAGCCTAGTCTGAGTTCATACTACACCTTTTTAGAGGCGGGCAAAATCATACCGCAGAAATTTACTGTACCCCTATTTTTTGCATTGGAGGAAGAAAGAGTCTGTACCCACACATGGATGCAGATCGCCAAGTCAAAGGGTGTGGCGGACATAGGCCCCTTACAAGAGCAACTCAAGGAGGTCAGGAGTGAATTCACCTTGGCTAAACATGTGGCCAATTGCCAACGTGTGCTTCTACAAGAAGAAAACCAGAAGCTGAGATTGCAGCTACAGGAACTAAGGGCAGGGGCAGGTACATCCTCCAAAGACACCATAGAAGAACAACAAGGCAAAAAGGAGATGACCACCGGTCTTGAAGAGCCAATGACACTTCTACAGGAAGCAGGACAGCAGGCACAAATTGAAGTGCAAGCTCTAAAAGAACAGCTGCAGCAAAAGGAAGCACAATTGACCTGCATGGCCAGCTGGGCCATGGAGGCAATACAATGCAGACAACCTGCAAAATCCTATGGATTGTACTTAAAAGATCAATGGCTGCAGTTCCAAATAAATACCTTGGCACAAAGAGGTATTTCTCAGATCCAAAACCCACAACGATTTTCTGAATTATGCAGTACTAGTTCGTCAGAAGACAAACCAAATTAGCAGATTCTACTACCTCCACAATTTTGCTTTGCCTAATGAAGTCTTCCTGGGATCCCAATATTGCTTGGGTGATATGCAATTGATGCGTTCTCTTTATGGTTGAACCATGAGGATCAAAGAGCAGCTGAAGCAAAATCGGTCATGAACCGAGAATTGAGCGAGCCACTGTTCATTCGAGCAGAACCAGAGGATCCAGTTGCACTCATCTCAGCACACCAACAGTTGTCTACTGATCCCACAACTTCCTTGAGATTTATGGACCAACAGGCCCAAGCCATAGCTCATTTTGAAGACATGGAAAGATTGTTAGGAGAAAGTGCTGCCCAAGCATGTACACGCAGATGGAATACCTTGGCACACAGTTTGAAAATCCGAGAGTACCATACCCCAATTCGGATGAGGGAAGCTTTGGCAAGGGTAGACCTTTACAAGAAATCCATGCAAAGCCTCCAGGCCAGCTGGATTAGCCTTAAACTCAGCCCACCACTACTGCTAGGGTTGACTGAAGGCAATACAGAGGAGGATGACAGTGAACAATGGGAAGAGATGAACAGGAAAGCAGGGTTTCATATCAGCAAGGAGGACACTACCACAGAGACTTGGGATGTAAGGGAAGCAGTAAAAGCAATGAAAGATGAAGATTTGGACTAAGTTGCTCAAGGACGAGCAAATATTTTAGCTGGGGGGTGATGATGAGCCCCAATTTTTGGTACAATTTGGTCTCATATTGGCCTACTTACCTTGCTCAACCATTCATCTTTTATCACTTATGCATTCATTTCTTAGTATATTCGTGTTGTTTGTAGGAAGAAGGGCAGGCATTATATCTATGTGGCTAATACATGATGATTTCAGGTTTTTGGCATTAAAGAGAGCAAAAGACCACGCAAATGGAGACAAGGAGACAGCAAAGGTGACATTGCGGGTTCATAGGGAGGTTGTCCACAGTCTTGATGACCTTCCTCGTGATTTTCACCTTAACTCCGAGCTCCAACAGCTCTCCCCACCGAGCTTAAAGGCAGCCAACACGTTCTACAGGATCAGCAGTTTTATAGCAGTTTGACTTTCAGTTGGACAGCCAAGCTCCACGAATGGAGGAAGCCAGCTTGATCTTCATTGTGTATAATTATGAAGGCCGTAGCCTTTGTTAGAGGCTTTTTGAACTTTTGGACTGATATTGTAATTTCTGAGCACAGCTCGGTGTTTGTTTTTGTAAGCCAGTTTTGGCATGACATTAGACTTTTGATTATGAATAAAGGCAAGCATATTTGGATCTAATTCTGATCTTTTAAGGGAGCTATAGCTCTCAGGTTAGGGCCCAACCTGAGAGCAATAGACCTCCTCTTCTTGTAGTGTTATTTGCCTTTCTTTCCAGCACTTTGTTTCTTTGTTTTGATGTGCATTTCAAGAACATAGTCTGCTGATTCGATTTCTTTAATGAGATTGAGTAGGATTAGCTTATGGTTGAATCACTTTCAGTTGCTTAGATTAGAATAGGAGGATTGTAATTCACTGGAGCTCCAAGAAAAGGTTGTTAGTGCCTTCACTGCCATCTCTGTTTAGGGATTGGGGTGCAGTCTATACCAACCACCAAAAAAACGCAGTCTTTTTCTACGTTTATGCAAGCTGCAACACAGTCGTTTTAATCATAGAACCATCCATGCACTCTAATCTTGAGCCATACTTCTTCATCACAACTCCATGCACGACTTCTTTTCACGGTTTACATTGCTGTTCATAGGTTTAATAGCACAGGTAGCACAGGTTAATGGATTCTCGTTTTTGGTGCAAGACATAAGCAATTTGTTTTATTTACACTGCTCAGTATCATTCCACTTCCTTCTTCTTCTTCTTAACCACACCCTAAAGCCACCTACTCGACCTCTGTTCATCTCGTTCACCTTCCAACTCTTCCATTTCCACGTAGCTTCATTTTCTTGACCTTTCGTTGTTTCCATCCTTCTATTCCCCAACCAACTCCGTGCACTCTCTCTCCATCTTATTCCTCTGTCCCTGAGCCATCACAAGCTCCATCTCCACCTTACCTATCCACCCATACCGCTCCATCACTTCACCATCACCCAAAACTCCCACGGTAGAACATCCTGTAGAAGGTAGCAGACTTCCTGTAGAATTCCTTAGTTTCCTGTAGGATCCCCTGTAGACATCCTGTAGAAGCCTGCAAACTTGGGTGCCGAGCACCTGAACGTTGTAGACTTCTGTGGACTGATGCTAGGGACCCTCTGGGACCTCTCCTAGCCCTCCTAACCTTTCCCAAGCTTTCTCTCCCTTCGCACCACCTCTCCACAGCCAAACCCTAATAAGAAACAAAACCGTAACCACTCCAACCACTTAAGCGAAAATACAAAAACAATGTTATTTTTCATGGAAGTAGTTTGAGTTCATGCATTTCACATCACTAGAAGTAATGGCATCATTTTTAGACATTTGCACTCTCACTATTGCATCATAGAGGTCAAACTAGTCAGTTTAGGGTTTACTAGGGTTTCATGTTTTGGTTGGCTTTCAGTTCATTTTTGCAAAGTAGATTAATTTCCTTTGAGATAGCCTTCGTCCATCATTTAGAAAGCTTCTTCTGAGAGCATATAGAAGTTGGCTTGAGCCCTAGCAGACTTGTGCCAGCTGACCAAGTGACAGCTGCGACAAGAGCTAGTACTTGTGCATACATCACCGTCGCTTCCAAGTTTGTACGAACTACCGGGTTGATAAAATTAGAGATAGGGAGCTCCAGGAGTTGTAGCATTATTGCTACAATACTGGAGCCCACCACCATATTCTCTAATCTATACATTAACGTTTCTAAACTTTTAGCCAAAGTATCTATCTTAACATCTGAAGTGGATGGTTCTTCCTTAATGGTAACTCTCCTTTCATTCCTCATTCTAGCTCTTTTAGCCAAGAAGTTAGCTTCTACACTAACTACATCACTCTGCATCTATTCTAAAGTTGGAGGGTTTGTTTCTCTCGATTGGTAAGACATATCAGTGTCAAAACCATTAGGAAATTTAATTAGTGCCAAGTTTGGTGGAGGTTTGATATTTGCTGGGATTGCATTATAAATATTGTTAAATCTATTACAATAGTCTTGAACAGTTTCATTAGGAGCTCTTCTAATGTTTTCATATTCAGACAATATTTGTAAATGATTTTTCTTTCTTTCCCATCTATTGATAAATAATCTATGGAAAACCGTTAAATCAGTAATATGACCAACATGTAAAGATATAAACCATTTCTTGTCATCTCCTTCTAGTGTTTGTGCAAATAATATCATATGTACATCTTCTTCATCAATTTCATGTAATTCAAAATAATCACTCATTTTATTTACATGTTGTTGTGAAGTATATTGACCAATACCATCAAAATGAAATATTTTACTCTAGTAGTCTTGGGGCATGGCACGTACTTGAGCTGGTAGGGTCAAAGGACCAAATCTGGTAGCCATGGCTAAGATTCTAGCTTGGCTAGGAGGTAAAGTGGTAGTTATTGAAGATGAACTTGAAGTGCTTGCAGATGAGCTTGAAGTGCTAGAAAATGTAGCAAAAGTGCTAGGAGATGAACTTGGAAGGTTAGGTTGGAAAGGAAGTTTAGGTATAATTGGCTTTGTGGAATGAACTGTGGTGGATATTATAGGTGGGGTGGTACTGAATGAGGTTGTATTTACAGTTTCTGAAGGTACTACAGATTATTCAGAGCTAGCAGTAGTTAGGGCAGCTAAATATGCTTCGTCTATGTGCCTTATCAAAGTTGAGGTTAACGCTTCAAATTTTTCAAAAGTGTCTAGAACATGTTGGTCTAAAGCAGGATGTATAGTATTCTTCTTTGATTCAACAAATTGAATAAAATTAGGGTCTATTACAATATCATAGACTGAATTTTTGGATTTGGTACGAAATAAAGAATGCTCAAATGATAAATCAAATTGAATATCCTCTAAGTTTGATAATTCTTTAGGAAGTGAATTTTCTTTGATTAACTAACTAATACTTCCTTGACTTTCTACTTTATTGTTTTTTCTTAAGATTATGTCTGGATTATCAACAATTGTAGCAGGGTTTGGATCTAGATGTGCCCTAGTATAGTATGTTCTTTTGGAAGCCAGAATTTTAAATTTTTTGTTTTTTAATGAAACTTTTGACAACCCTAAAATGGCCTTAAGGTGAAAAGATGAGATTTAGAATTTCCTTTAAGGTTTATTAAACTCAGGACTGATGTTCCACAGTATGGTCGCCACTATGTTATCACTCTAAAATTTCCCTAGGGTTGTCATGGCGTGTTTTAAAGAAATAATAGATGTAACCACAAAACTACTTTTGATATCAATATCTAGCCTTCCTAATGCTCAAAGAGGGCTCTCTCTTAATGATTTAACTTTGTTGAATTAGTTGATTTTGGGCTAGTTATTTAAGCTTGATTGGTTTTAGATTTTATTTAGTGGTGGAATCACTGATTCAGATGGATAGATAAATGTAATTTTACCATTGGGCTATGGATTCAAAATGTTGAGAAAATACGACTGAATTAAGTTCTAAAGGAAGTGTCCACAGGGCAAGGTAGCTAAGCAAATTCAGATCTTTTAGGCTGAAGGGTGAAGTTGTTTTCAATCGGGATCAAGGAGTAGTTAAGGATTCCTCAAACCGGATAATGAAGGAAATGAAAGAATTCAATCGAAACTAGGGAGAAATGAAGAATTCCCTACTCTAGATATCAGAAGAAAACATCAAAATGAATAACATTTCATAACAGAGTGTAATTAAACATATTTTGCAATAATATTCTTGTTATAACATTTAAATTTGGAAAACATACAAGTTTATGGAATACTTAAGAAAATATCAATTTGAACAATTGAAATATACTTCACTGAAGTTTCCCAACACATGAATCCTGTAATGCAATGCCTTTATTACTTGTCCATTCTGTTGACTTGAAAATATTACAATAAACCCTTAGGTTTCAGATCAATACAAACATAGAAAGGCTCAGCAATCCACCCTTCTATACTTCGAATTGTGAAGTATTTTATACAAAAAATATTACAAAATATTCTAAAACTGATTTAGGAATTATTCAAGGAAAATGAAATATCTTCATGCAAGAAGATAGAGACACCTAGGAGACTAAAAGGCTAGCTGTCCATTTTTTACTAATTTTGTTGTTTGTTTTTTTGATCTTTTGTTTCTTTCTCTCTTTTTTTGTTGCTCTACATTGGTTGTCCCTTTACTCTACCTTTGACTTCTAAACTTTGTCTTTCATCTGATACTCTTTAACTTAACTGATTTATTTTCACTATTTTACCTTTCACAGTAAGTCATTCAACTTTTCCCAAGTTTCTGTATCTGGTAATTTAATCTTTACCATTCTTCTGAAGATCTCATTAGTTTCTGTGTACTTTGCAAAAGTAGGATTGTTTATAAAGAGTTGTTTTACCTCATGCTGGAGGTAAAAGAGGTTCTCAAAAGTCTTATAAAGCACTTTTACTGTAGGAATTCGTTTCATGGAGGAATTTTTGGATTGTTCCTTGGCCACTTCTCTGATTTTCTTGTCATAATCTTCTTGTTTCATCAATCTTTCATTAATCACCAATGGATTAGGTAGGCCTTTCTGCATCAAAACATCAAATTTAACCATGAAACTAGCTATTGCTAGCTCCATTGTTTGGCATTTCTCCTTAAGTTGTATCATCAGATTCCTTTTGGTGATTACTTTCTTTACTTCTAGTATGGCTCTTATTCTATCAGTTATTCCAAGCTCCTGCAATTCATTTTTGTTTTTTGAATTAAGGAACCAGATTATTCTTGAGGCTTCTTCTGACTTATCTCCATGTTCGGCTCTTACCCTTTGAATTGCCTCACCAGCTTTGTCGACCAAATCATTGTGCTCAAATATCACTTGTATAGAAGGCCAAATATCATTAACTGAGTTAATGACATTGGCCCATAGATTTTTCTTTGCTTGGGAAAGTGGTTCTTTCAATGTCAATTCTTTTTCTAACTTCAGTATCCTCTCAGTCAATCTGTTTGACTTTTGTGTCTCATCCTTATGCAAGATTTCAACTAGCTTCTTTTCATCCTCTAGAATTTTTATTTGATCTTTAAGTCTATTTATTTCATTTGTTTGGATGGACATATCCTGCATAGCTTTGATTAATTTTCTTGCTTCATCACTAGGATGAGCTGCTGCTATAGATGATCATATAACTGATGTAGTTGTTGATGTAGTGGGAAGTGTTGTAGCTACTGGAACTGTTGAAGTGGAAGGAACTGTTGTAGTAACTGTAGGAATGGTAGTGACAGTAACTACTTCCATGCTGGCCTTTTTCTCCTATACTAACTTATCCATCTCATTTTCCATTTCTGTTAATTGAGCATTTAACTGAAGAATGAGGTTCATCATTTCATCTTTTTGGATTTGATTCTCTAGAACTTCCTTGGTATGTGGATGTTCAATAGGAGGCAAATTAAGTTTTTTATTCAATGCAGCAATGTCTGCATTCTTTTTCTTAATGAGTTCTTCTACACCTTTGACATTATTTAGATCATATCCCATTTCAATAACCAAATCTTCAAGGTATTTAATTCCGTTTTCTTTAGCATGCGAGGATGCTTTTTCTAATTTCAACTGTACTTTTACATTTTCCAAAGAATTGTGAAGCTTTTGGGCACTCATAGCTTTGTCAGTCATAGTTTAGTATAGCATTTCTCCTGCTTGCTTATGAAATTCTATTTGGTCTAGAGGATGAACATCTTTGGCAGAAATCTCATAATCTATCTTTTTGTAATCTGTTGCTAACTTAGGATGTTGTACTGTGGGCTGCAAAAAGGTCATATGCATTTTTCCTATCTCATAATTAAATGCAGAGGGTAATCTGTTGTGGCCTCCAGGAGTCTGATTTAAGTACTGTGAATATATTTCAGCGTTTATTTCTTCATTTTTGGCCTTAATATCTTTGTGTCTCTCTTTGATGACCATTTCTCTGTCCATTGGTTCACCTGATGAAGATACTTAAACACTATGTTTCTTTTGAATGATCTGAGCACTAGAAGTTGAAGGTTGATGAGTTTTCTTTGAAAATGAAGGAGGTGCATTTTATTTAATGAAAGTGTCTGTATCAATGATCTCAATTGTATTAATTTCTTCTTCTTGCTCATTTACTGGATCCAACTTTGTTCTTTTTCTGTACATTATTTCAAATTTGTTGTATGTTGTATCTTTGTTTGAGCAAGAACCTTCTTCTCTAGTCCTTTTAACATTTCTATCCTGTAGGGCGGGAGTATGTAGAATGGAACTAGTATCCACCTGCTCCTCCATATCTAGTAAGGTGTTTTCCAACCATTCTGACTAGTCGGCATATCTTTCAATTTTTGGCTTGAACTCATGCATAAAAGGGCTCAATTTAAACTTGAGTCTTAGTTTTTTTATGACACCCAAAGGATCATACTTCCATTTGAAACTATCACTGAACTTCATCTCTTGTAAACATCTCTCTGCTTCCTCTCTAGCCTCCCTATTATTGAAGATAAAAGGACCAAGTTGGTTCTTAATTTTAAATTGTGTTTTCTTCCTAGCTTATAAAAAATTAACATCATCTGAATTTATGATATGCCTGATATATTCTAGTGCAAATATCCTCATGGGCAGATATTTGGGCAGCTTATATGGAGTGAGTTGACGTCCATACACCCTAACTTTAGTGTGGTTCTGGTATAAATATCAGTCTACTGTTCTGATTTGTTTTGACAACTGTAAAACTTTATTTATTTCATCACTGACCTTGGGTTGATTTCTACTGCTTAGCATGTTAACTACTAGGTGAACAAATGAATCAATGAACTCCTTGTAGCTGAAAATAGTGGAATATTTTTGGATTAAGGGTGTCCAAAAGATAATAGATCTAAGATGGCCCTTAGTGTCTAGTTTTTGGATGTTAACTGTAAACCTTTCGGACTGGAAGTATAGAAACATATGGAAAAAATCTTAAGAGTATTTGAATACTCTTTCTTCTGGAAATCTTATCAGTTGATCATGGATTTTGTCTGCTAAGAATTGGGCAAAATTGAAAACTATAGCTAGAGGGTTGCCTGGGAAAAAAAATAGAAAGGAAACCAAGTATACGCTCATCTACATTTTCATTAGTGGTTTACCTTAGAATACAGGACAACATGGTTACAATATGTCTGGCTTTCTCAGAGAAAATGGTGGTAGAATTGGAGGGTTGTATGTAGGAACTTGGACCTTTTCTAGGAGGAAAGTCTGGAAAATCTGCAATCTCTTGGGAAGGTCTAGCTTTAGGTACAAATCAATCAGGTTTTCAATAGAAAATTGGGCTTCATTAGGCTTTGGCTAGATCTGGAACATTTCATTTATCGATCTTGCAGTGATTGTGAACAAAATATGCTAGTTAGGAGAGACTATGGCTCTTTGACTTGGGATATAGCAGAGTTGGCATAAGTGGATGATTTCAGGGAAATGGTATAACTGTGGGAAAATTTGAATCCCATAGTTGAATATCATCATTTTGGTTGAGGAATTTATCTTTGCTCCAACAATGGATATTTAACAGATTGCTAGGGGAGGTTGTGTCTTTGATCCGGAAATATCTATCGGCCAGTGGGAGGTGACTAATATCTAGGTGAAGAGTTTGTAGGGGTTTTGCATCCAGAATCCTTTGGGAAGCCATAGATTTGTTTATTTTATTCAATTTATCACCATTTGGTTTAAGAAGTAGGCTTAGGACCTCTGAATAGTGTGAAAAGATTAATACAATCTGCAGAAAGGGTTTGGGATGCAACAGTGGGCTTTCTTTAGGTCAGCAATGTTTTTAATTGGTTCAATTGATTAACCTATTAGAAATGTTGTGAAAAACTTGAAGTACAGGCCTTCGGTACTTCAAGAATACCTGGAAAATGAATCTTCGGTATGAAAAAGGGCTCTCTGAGGGTAGCGGAGGCTTTCTGAGGCTTCAATGGTCTTTTAAGTTGCTTCAAATCAGAGTCTACAGCATCTTCTAGTCGTAAATGGCTTAGAACAGTTCGGCGGATCTTCTGGCTCTCTAGAATAGGTCAGCAAAGGTTCTTTGCAACATAATAGTGAAAATATTGGAAATGGTGGCTTTTTTGTTTTTAACCAACAGTGGTTAAACTTTGGGCGTGGGGTTAAACGTAAACAGCAGGGTGGTTTCATCTAGCTTGAGGACTCGGTATTATGGTTTATCACACCGCTTTTGAGTGGTAGGGTGGTATTATTTTGGAGGACGCAATATAACGTGGGGTTGCCACGTAGCAAAAAGGCAAGTGGGAAAAACTTCTAATCTCGCATGATTTTGGGATGTTAAAGGTTGAACATCGGAGCGCACAATATGGGATGCGGGCCATTAGATCTGGAGATGGGTGATCAGAAATTTATCACGTGGTGGAGTTGTGAGGGATGAGTCAGAGTGTGGGGTCGTTTATAGATAGGTAGAGGTTTAAATGATATCAGGGGTTTAAATGAAGTGGGACCTGAGGATATTGTATGCGGAGGGGTATAATACATACTGTGAAGGTTTAATATGGTGGGGGTTAGGATTATATGGCGGGGAATAAATATATCAAAAATATAGGTTAAATTAATATAAAGGGGTCTTGAGGAAATATGAGAGCGAGTGTTAGAAACACATTAGGGATGAGTTAAATAATATCGAGGGCGGGATTTTCGCATAGGGCCCAATTACCTTAAGGGAATGGTTTTAGTGATGGGAATGGGTTTTTTAAGATAGGGAAAGGGTTTTAGGAAAGGAAAAGGGTTAGAATAAGGGAAAATCAAGAAGGTGAATGTGTTAGAACAAGGGAAAAATGAATAGGGAAGGGGTTTTCTTACAAAGGAAAATGAGTTTGGAAGGAAATTAGCAATATAAAATGAGCCAATTAATGCTCTCCATGCCTTGTGAAAACTGCTTCTGCCTACCCATCATTTACCCTAACATTTTTTCTTCATTTACTTGGTGCATTTGAGCTTGCTGACCCTTTATTTCTTTTTCTTTTCTAAGAAAACTATCTAATTCTAACCTTATGAGTTTCCAATGGCTCAGATTAAACTATTGAGCTCATTATTACTTTCTACCTAACTATTGATCTGCCAAGATTAAACAGTTGGGCTAGATCTTTATTCTCTATCTATCAACATGAAATTTAAAGCATGAATGAATCAATATTAAAAAATTTGACCATCATGTATTGTGGCATTTTTTACAAGCTGCACACAATCTTATTTTGCAAAGAAAAGTAAAAAGTAGTGGCATTTTAATTTGCATCACTTTCAGAATCTATTTTCTTATCTCTTTTTGGTGGGGTTCATATTTTATTTTATTTTTTTTCCTTTTCTCTTAGTCCTTTAATTTTTCTTTTAAGACTTCACCCTCTTTACATTTTTTATTTTTAATATAGGAAAACATTTTGCAGAAAGCAAAAGTATGTGCAATATTACAAGACTAATCATAGTCAATTCAAAATTAAGAATCCTATTATTATAGGACCCTAACAAAACATAACTGTCATCCTAGAATTTTGATATGAGGATGAAATTTTGTGGAGATTCCTGAGAAAATATATAGGTGAAAAAAAAGAAGTAAAAGATAGGCTTAATAAGTTGAGTTTGTCGGGGGTGTATTTTTTAGCCTCGATAACAAAATTGGGAAATTAAGTAATCAATATAAACATATTGACAAAGTGAATATAGTGATGAATCTAGAATTTTGGATTGAATTAAAAATTCCATAGAAATTTCAAAAGAAGGCTATAAGAATCTTGGGCAGTGAAAATTATGTTTAGCGGGCTAAAATTCTTGAAGTCGTAACTATTTTCCCTAGTATTGGAATTATGCAAACAAATAGTTAAAAGAAAGGTATTGATGAGGAAAACATTCTGGAAAACCCAGAATTTCAAATCAGATGAGATTTATTATGGAAAACTCGCATGAAAGCTACAATGGTTTGGAAAAGAAGCATATGAGCCTAGTTAAAACTTCTCAAGGGCATAACGTTTAGCCTGATTATCGAAAATCGATAAGTGACCAGTCAATAGAAAATTATTGACTAGAAGAATGTATTGGTAAATATAAAAATTCGAATATAGGTAGGAAATATACAAAATTACAACAAGAACATGACGAACTTTAATAGGACTATGATCACGTAAGCATGGGGTCGGCTTGAGTGGAGTATAGTGGTTAAATGAGAACACAGAAGCTATGTCGATTGAGTTCTCTGATATACAAGGAAATGAGAAGAATATTTTTTTAAACCTTCCCTCGTTAATGGATTATGAAATATTGTTATCATGGTTATTATGATGCAACTACTCAGGGCAATAATTGTTTATCTCTTCTTATACAATTTGCATACCTTGTTTCTTTATGTTATAAATATATGAGTACGAACTAAAATTATTAGGAATAAAATAACTACGAGTGGACTATTACTTTTATCGGCATGCCTAGAGAATTTATAATCAGATGCAATAAATTTAGTATCTAATTTTGGTAAATATAGCATTGAGAAATATGTTTGGTGCTCTAGGATGAAAGGTCAAGGTGGTATCGAAATTTATGTAGCTATGTATATCATAGGGTGGACATATGAGAGGAAACTATTGGGCCCCTATAATACTAGTGATTACCCTATTACTATTGTAGTTGTATCCCTTATTAATATTGTTGTGCCCCTACTATCCCCATATTGTTATTATTATGCCCCATAGAATCCCTCTGTTGTTATTTTTGTGGCTTTATATTATTATTGTTAGGTCGGTTGGGTTATATTGTGACTCCTTAGACTCCTATATATAGAAAGGAGGTTTCTTCATTTGAATCATCCAAGAATTTTTCATTTATGTAATGTAAAGGAGGTTGCCCCCTCGAAGAGGCTGAATTCTAAGGTGTTGGTCTATCTTTTCTATCTTTTCCTTGAGCTGGTTTCATAACATTTGGTATCAGAGCTTTGGATTCTAAGGTCTCACTGCTCCAAATAGGTCATCGTGGCATTTTTGCTATAACCTTTTTTCTGTGACGTTTCAGAAGCTAAAAAAAAAAACCATTTGAGAAGAATTCGCACTGAATCTTGGGTCTGAATTTCAAAGCCTTTCATGCTATATTTGCAGAGATATGATCTGAGGAACTTGGTCTTTTTGCAGACTCCTGAATTACATTCCAAACAAGTGACCTGGGGAAAATCGTCATAACTTTCTCTCTGAATATCGGATTGAAATTTCGTAAGAAGGTACAAAAAGAGGATGGATTGTAGTTTCTTATATATATTTTTCAAAGCCAAAGGTCGAAACAGTGACTCGTGGCACGTCGTACAAGTTCGCTCTACTGAACTAGTCTATAATCAGGTCACTGTGGGAGATTTGGCATAACTCTTCCTTGGAGAATCTAATTTGGATCACACTGGTGGCATTAGAAAGAGGACACAGAGGGCTATTGTAGGTTGCAATTTCAGAACTAGATGATCTGAAAGTACAGAGATACATCAGAGGCAATATCGAGCTCCTACAAAGTGAAAAAAGGTGTGTAGATTTTTTTAAATTTTTGCTTAAGCTTGGTTTGAAAATTTATTTTGAAGGAATTCAAAGGGAATAGTAGAGCATTATTATTGGTAACTGATGCCCCGAGGAAAGAAAATTCAAACACCTAGTAAGCAACCTGAAAGCTCTAGCATGACTCATGAAGAAGAGGAAGAAATGCTACATGATATATCAAAATAACAAGACCAAGTGCAACAAATGTCACTCTCACAAAAGCTAATAGAAGCTAAGATGAAGGGCATGGAAGCTAATATGGATGATTTGAAGATAGATTTGAAGACAAATTTGAAGAGAGACATGGCAGATTTGAAGACAGATTTGACAAATTTTCTACAAGAAATCCTTACTAATGGTGAAAAGGTAGTAAAGGAAACTCATGATGCGAACAAAAGAAATGTTAATCATGATTTCATAGACTCTAATGTGGGATCGAATACCCACCATATTCCAAAAATCGATATGAGGAAGTTTGATGGCAAGGATCCCGCAACATGGAGAGCGGAAAATTATTTAAGAAAAGACAGCAGTAATAAACTAAAAAAGTTCAATAATTTATGCAACATTGGAGAAGAACACAACGCTCATAATCATCTCGGTTCTAAGAATGCTTCCTCCAGAATACAAATAAAACATGATACGTGGAATAATAAACCCCCATCTGCTGAGAAGCTTCCTGACAGCGTCCCTCCTCAATCTGAACCAGAGATAAACTCCGCATTAAAATCGTTGAACAATGAATCTGAAATGCCGCTTTTAAATAACCCCACAGCCCATAATAACTCGCAATCTGTTCAAACCAGCGCACAAAGCAGCACGACCTCCAGTACGCATTGTCTTGATAAATCTTCTGAACATAATCTCGGTAGCTCGGTCCTTAACCCGAGAGTAGATTCACATTTACATCAATCGTTGAACGCAGGGAATATCATGAAGCCGAAAGACATCAGTCCTTCGCAGTCCGACTTTGTGACAAGCTCCGTTACATGTCAGGATCATAACAATGGAGTGAGTAATCCGCATATAAGTAAGCTGGAAAATAACGTGGCTGCGACCCAGGATATCATTGGCAGACATGGCAACACTCCCATCCCAAATGAAAAGAGCGCTGATGTAATCTTTAATATGAATAAATCAAAAACCTTATCTAATAACCCAACTTCTAGTTTAAAAACACAAAACCCTCATAACAAATTAATCATGACATCTGACAAAGCCCAGGTTATTAATTTATCAGACTTCTCCCTTGATCATGCAGCTGAATCTATCTTGAAAAAAGGGTTGAATTTTGCCATAACCCCAAATAAAATTCCTATAGAAGAGATCATCAGTATTATCGAAGTAGCCATAAAAAACTTAGATGTAGCAAAAAGTGAGGAAATCAGACAAGATATTGCTAAAATCCTGAGAACTGCTAAACCTCCTACATCCAACATTTCTAAAGAAGAAAAAAGAGCTTTAAACACCCTAAGAAATAATAAAAACATAGTCATCCTTAAAGCTGATAAGGGCAATGCTACTGTGATCATGAACAAAAGTGATTATGACAAGAAAATGGAAGATCATCTAAACAACAGTGGCTGTTATAAAAATTTTAACAAAGACCCCAGTGAGAAAATCATGCGTGAAGTTATTCATAAAATCAAAGAATCATCTTTAGATGATGCCACTAAAAAGAAAATTATCCCTAATAGTTCCATTATTCCTAGAATTTATGGGGCCCCTAAAGTCCATAAACCAAACATTCCTCTGAGACCTATAGTTAACACCATAGGCTCCCCTACTTACCTGTTGGCAAAATACCTTGCCAAAAAGCTCAGACCCCTATCTGGTAATACCCCTTCTTATATTAAAGACTCTTATTCTTTTGTTCAATGGATTAATGGCATAGAAATGAAAGACGAAGATCTTATGGTCAGCTTTGACATTGTATCCCTTTATACCATGATTCCTATTGATGAAGCCATTGAAATCATGAGAAACCTCACTGATAAAGAGACTGTTGATCTTTTGGAACTATGCTTGAAATCTTCATACTTCAGTTTCAAAGGCAGAATTTATGAACAAACTCATGGTGTGGCTATGGGTTCTCCTCTATCTCCCATAATTGCCAACATCTTTATGGAGCACTTTGAGAAGAAGGCTCTCATGTCATTTCCATACACCCCTGAAGAATGGAAAAGGTTTGTAGATGACATATTTGCTAAGTGGAGTCATGGAAAAGAAAAGCTTGACTTATTCCTTAATCACTTAAATAGCCTCTCTGACCATATAAAATTTACCATTGAAATTGAAAATAATAACCAGCTTCCTTTTCTTGATGTCCTTTTAACTAAAAGAAAAGGGCCTCTTAGTTTCCAAGTCTATAGAAAGAAAACCCATACAGAAAGATATCTTCATGCAAATTCTCACCATCACCCTAAACAAAAGATAGGCATCATTAGAACCTTAACCACTAGGGCTGTCAGAATATCGGATCGTGACCATTTAAACGATGAACTCAACCATCTTCTCAAAGTGTTTGAACTAAATGGCTATAATAGAAACACCATCAAGAAAGCCATGCACCTATCCCTAAAGAAAAATAACAACAATATTAATGATCAAAACTTATCAATTCCTAAGATCTCCCTTCCTTACATAAAAGATACCACAGATAAAATTTCTAAAGTTCTTAATAAACATAACATTAGTGTAGCATTCACCCCTGCTAACACAATCAGACAATTATTTAACTCTGTTAAAGATCCTATAAACCCTAACCTTCAGAAAGGTGTTTATGTGATTCCTTGCTCATGCGGCAAAGAATACATAGGTGAAACAGGAAGATCTCTTAAGGTTAGAATCAAAGAACACACTGCTGACTTAAGAAGAGAAAGAATTTCCAAATCTGCCTTAGCAGAGCATGTTCATTCTTCCTCTCATTACATCTGCATGGAAGAGGCCAAACTTGTTAGAAAAGAAGAACATTGTCTCAAAAGAAAAATTAAAGAAGCCATTGAAATAGAAAAAAGGAAAAATAACTTTAATCGTGATGATGGATTAAAACTGAGTAACACTTGGAAACCTTTATTAGAAAAATTAAAAAAACAGTGAGTATTAATCTTAACCATCCTCCTTAAACCTTAAATCATTGACCTAATCATTCTTAAAATTCTGTTCTAGATCAATAACATATATCTTGATAACATTAAAAACTCTTCTTAGTTAATTATTATAATAAAATTATTTCAATAAAAATCACCTCTAGGATTATAGATAATACTACAATATTATCTCACCTATCATAAGTCTAATTAATTAATTGAAATTAATAATTTAAAGATACAAATTAAATAAAAATAAAATAAAATAATAATATAATAATAATATATAAACAAATAATTAAATAAAATAAATAAATAAATAAAAATAATAATAAATATTATTATTATTTATCAAATTAATCAAAGTAATTAAATATTCCAAACTTTTGAAATAAATATATAATAAAAATAATATTTAATAAACAAATAATAATTTTATGATAATAACAAATAAATACATAATAATAAATTAAACAAGTAAATAAACTAATAATTCATTAATTAGTTTAAACACATGAATAAAGTAAGTAAAAAATATTTAACTTTATATAATTAAATTATCAAAAATAATAAACTAATAATAATAATAATAATAATAATAATAAATAATAAAATAAATAAATAATATTCTAATAAAAATAATAATAAAATTATATTATTATAAAAATAAATAAATAAATATAGTGAATAAATAATAACAAAATAAATAATAATAATAATAATAATAACAAATTAATTAATTAATTAATAATAAGTAAAAATTAATAATAATAATAATAATAATAATAATATAATAATAATAAATAAACAATAAAAATAATAATAATAACAAAAATATATATATATAATAATAATAAAAATGAATAATAAACAAATGAATTTTAAATAAAATAAGCCGACCTAATTTCTCACTGCATTCCTTAATAACCCTCTTATATATATCAATAATCATAGCTCTGTGATACATCATTAATTTTAAAGATTATCTATTGCCGCATCCCCTGATGATGGACTCACTTTGTAGTCCGAAACGTTGGGTTCACAAAACTCTACAACAGGTCATTCCTCCTCTATCTAAAACCATTCTCACCTGTATGGATTCTCTATTTAACAACATGGATATTACAGATGGAGCAATTTTTTGATCCCAATAATGTGGAAAACACACAAAAGGTACGTATTGCAACTTTATATTTGGAACAAAATCAGTTTGCATGGTATCAATGGCTTTTCTCTCGTAAAAAAATTATCACTTGGGCAATTTTTATGGAAGAATTGACAGCACATTATGAGGATACAAAAAGCAACACCTTTTTTAGCCAATTGATAAGTCTCAAAGAAAAGGGTTCAATAATGGAGCACATCGAGGAGTTCCAAAAACCGAACATAAGGGTAAAAATATTCCAGAGGAGCACAGGATTGATGTGTTCATAGGGACTTTAAAGGATAATATCCAACATGATGTTCACCTTTGGGAACCTGATTCATTAGAGAAGGCATTCAGGTTAGCAAGAAAAATGGAAAGCAAAATTACGGCAACAAGGAAGCATACCACTCACAACTATAAATATGGCAGTGTTGTTGCCCCTAGTCTTCCACCACCTATAAGGTTGACACCACAACAATTGGAAGAAAAAAGAGCAAAAGGGATTTGTTACAGTTGTGATAGCAAATACACTAAAAGTCATAAGTGTGTTGAGAAGAAATTATTCTACATAGATTGTGAAGAGGAAGAAGAAAAGGAGCAAGAAAAGTCAAAAGTAGAGGATATACTCCAGGAACAAAGCCTAGATAAAGAAGAAATGAATCTGACCATATCTTGTAATGCATTGGTGGGAATTACCATTCCTCAAACCATCAAGATAGAAGGACAAATCAAGAAGAAAAAGGTAATAGTGTTAATTGATTTAGGAAGTACCCACAATTTTATTCATTGTAAGGTAGGAAAAGATTTGAATTTCTTCTTATATCCAGCACCAGAGTGTCAAGTGATGGTTTCAAATGGAGGAATAGTAAATTGCTCAAGAAAGTGCCATAATATCAAGCTATCCATGGGAGAATATGCATTGACTAGCCCAATGCTTTCCATTCCAATGGGAGGTGCTGATGTTGTACTAGGAGTCCAATGGCTACAATCATTGGGTACAATAGCTTTTAATTTTCAAGAAATTTTCATGAAATATTATGTGGAAGGAAAGGAAGTTGAATTAAGGGGTATTACAGGGAAACTGGGAAAGATAATCAACTCTAACAGTATGACAAAGCTTCTAAAAAAGGAACAAATAGGTGTAATTGCACAATTATGTTCACTAGATGTTTCCACATTGGAATCATCTATATCTCCAGATCTCCAAAAAGTCTTGGACAATCATTCCAAGGTATTTGAGACTCCCAAAGGTCTCCCACCTTTTCGTGATCATGATCATGTTATTCATTTGATTCCAGGAAGTGTTCCTCCAAACATTAGGCCGTACAGATATCCCTATGCCCAAAAGAGTGAAATTGAATGTATGGTTGCAGAAATGCTAGAGGCTGGTATAATTCAACCGAGTCAAAGTTATTTCTCTGCTCTAGTAGTATTGGTGCACAAGAAGGATTGATCATGGCGCATGTGTCTAGATTATAGGGAGCTCAACAAACTCACTATTAAGGATAAGTTTCCTATTCCTGTCATTGATGAATTATTGGATGAATTTCATGGATCAATTTACTTCACCAAGTTGCATCTCCATTCAGGATATCATCAAATCAGAATGAAGACTGAAGACATTCTGAAAACAGCATTTAGAACTCATGAGGGTCATTATGAATTTTGGTCATGCCTTTTGGCCTTACCAATGCACCTTCAACATTTCAAGGTTTGATGAATTCCATTTTCAAACCATTCCTTAGAAAATTTGTGTTAGCATTTTTTTATGATATACTAATCTACAGCAAGTCTTGGAAGGATCATGTTGAACATGTTGACATGGTGCTACAACTATTGGAGGAGAAACAATTATATGCAAAAAGATCCAAATGTTTCTTTGGAGTACATGAGGTGGAATATCTGGGTCATATTGTATCTCATGAAGGAGTTAAGGTAGACCCTAGAAAAATTAAAACCATTAAGGAATGGAAAATCCCCACATCGCGAGGATTTCTCAGGTTGACAGGGTATTATCGCAAGTTTGTTAAGAATTATGGGAGAATAACAGCACCTCTAACAACATTATTGAAGAAAGATGCATTTTCATGGAATCCAAAAGCAACAAAGGCCTTCGAAAATCTTAAAGAGGCAATGTGCCAAGCACTAGTCTTAGCTAACCGGACTTCACAAAAACCTTTATTGTGGAATGTGATGCTTTAGGAAATGGAATTGGTGCTGTTTTAATGCAAGATGAAAGACCTATTGCTTTTGAAAGTCGTCCAATCAAGGGAAAGTTTTTACACGAAGCTATTTATGAGAAGGAAATGTTGGCAATACTCTATGCACTTAAGAAATGGCGACCCTACCTAATGGGAAGACACTCCAAGGTAAAAACGGATCATGATAGCCTTAAATGCTTTTTTGGACCAATATTATCCTCTGGAGAGAAACAAAAGTGGGTCAAGAAGATGTTGGGTTATGACTTTGAAATGATCTACAAAAAAGGGAAGCAAAATGTGGTGGAAGATGCACTCTCAAGAAAGGATGAGGATGTGGAAGCATTGTTGTGTGCCATTTCTATTATCCAACCAGATTGGATAAACGAAGCAAGGGAGGAATAATAGAATGACGAAGAAGTGTGGGCACTTATTCGAAAGTTACAACAATATTCCAGTACGTCTAATACATTTAGCTGGCAAAATGATTCGTTATGGTACAAAGATCGCTTATACCTCTGTAAGAATTCCTAGCTAAAACAAAATATTATGATGGAATTGCACACTTCTCCTTTAGGAGGGCACTCAAGATTTTTAAAAACTTACCACAGGGTTAAGAAGGAATTTTTTTGGGATGGCCTTAAATCAGATATTCAAAAGTTTGTGGTGGAATGTTTGGTTTTCCAACAAAATAAAGTTGAAACAATTAAGACACCGCGTCTATTACAACCTCTATCCATTCCAAGCCAACATGGGAAAGAGTGTCATCATGGTGGTAGTTGACAGACTTACCAAGTATGCACACTTTTGTGCATTATCACATCCATTTAAAGCCAATATAGTTTCTATTGCATTTATGGAAACAATTCAAAAGCTACATGGAAACCCAAGGATTATTGTAAGTGACAAGATCCCATTTTCAATGGAAATTTTTGGACAAAACTATTTTCTTGTCTTGGTACTCAATTAGCTCATAGCTCATCTTATCATCCTCAATCTGATGGGCAAACTGAGATAGTAAAAAAACATTTGGAAGGATATCTTCGCTGCTTTGTATCTGATAAATAGACACAATGGGTCAAATGGTTGCCTCTGGTTGAATGGTGGTATAACACTTCCTTCCATACAGCAACAAAAATGACCCCATTTATGGCACTTTATGGATATCAGCCACCATCCATCACATCATATTTAAGAGAAAATTCTAAGGTTCAAGCAGTGGAACATCACATCAAACATCAACAACAAGTCCTCCAACTCTTAAAGGATAACCTCGTGTTGGCACAGAATAGAATGAAACAACAAACAAATCAACATCGCAGCGAAAGAAATAATGATGTAGGTGATTGGGTATTCCTACGGCTACAAACATATAGGCGAATGTCCCTCAAGCATGTTAAGAAGGATAATAAATTATCACCAAAGTATTATGGTCCATACAAGGTGTTGCAAAAGATTGGTACTATGGCATACAAATTGGAGCTTCCTGTAGCTTCTCGATTGCACCCAGTTTTCCATGTTTCATGTTTAAAGAAGGTTATAGGCGACAAGCTCCTAGTTCAAACAATATTTCCAGAACTTGACGAGGAAGGAAAAATTATATTGGAACCAGAAGCAGTCAGAGAAACAAGAACTCGACAATTACGAAATCGATCAATTTTGGAGTATCTTATCAAGTGGAAGAACTTATCCACTGAAGATTCCACATGGGAGGATGAGAATTTTATACAGAAGCATACAGAACTACTCAAGTGTTGAGGACAACACTTTTTTGAAGGAGAGGGGCATGTTGGGTCCCTATAATACTTGTGATTACCCCATTACTATTGTAGTTGTATCCCTTATTAATATTGGTGTGCCCCTATTGTCCCCATATTGTTATTATTGTGCCCCACAGAATCCCTCTATTGTTATTTTTGTGGCTTTATATTATTATTGTTAGGTTGGTTGGGTTATATTGTGACTCCTTAGACTCCTATATATAGAAAGGAGGTTTTGTCATTTGAATCATCCAAGAATTGTTCATTTACATAATGTAAACGAGGTTGCCCCCTCAAAGAGGCTGAATTCTAAGGCGTTGATCTATCTTTTCTATCTTTTTCTTGAGCTGGTTTCATAACAGAAACATTTTTGGTTACAAAGCATGTTCATATATAGGATTGTGACAAAATGTGACAGATTTGTGACAGGAATGGTATACAGGAACAACAGTTAGTAAGGATTCAGTGGATTGAATACAAGTTCCTTATGCATGTTGTATAAAGGTTTTAATACAGAGAATAAGGTGATATTATATATGTTTTTCTATTTTGAAGATTTCATAGCTACCTCTATTGTATTTACATATAGCTTGTAACAGTGCTATATCATTTCTTTTTAAGTACAATGGTATTTGAATGGGATGTAAAGCCTTAATTAGAGTAATATTATTTCAAAGTTTCAATCCATAATTAATATACAAGGATTTCATATCCTTTTCTTGCAAATGGAAATAATATACATTATATCATAATGTCACACGCAACCTAGAAAAGTAACACATCTAGCTACATAACATGTCTAAATAGGTTGTAACAGGATTATACCAAGTATCTAACAATTTAGGATAGACTTGACACAGATAGGCGACAAGTTAACGAAAATTTAAATATAATTTATCACATGTTGGTAGCAAGTTAAGATGGATATTGTAACATGATCATATACAGGTTTTGTTACAAGAATACAGGTGGTACAATATATTTCCTATAGGTTTTAATAGGTTGGTAGTAGTTTGTACCAGATTATTCGCAAGCAGGTGACAGGTTCCTTAGCAGTTGTAATAGAATTGTCACAAGTAGGTGAAAATATCATTACAGGTTACAACAGGAGGATTGGTCACATGTGGTAACAGGTTTTATAATAGGTTCCATAACAGTTTTTGTGATTGATATATCACAAGATGATAACAGGTTGTAGTTGGTATACAACAGGCCTATGATAGACTTGTGGAAAGTTGTAATGAGTCTTTTGATAGGCCTTGACATGTACATAATGTTAATTTTTCTTCAAGGTTATATTTTTCTTTCTCTGAGAAAAAAAATATAACCCTTCTCTGAGAAAAAAAACCACTTGCGTGTCGTTGAGTTGCTCAAAATATTTTATTATGATAACAAAATTATTTACATAGAGATTCATCTAGCTACTATCAAATGGATACCTCTTTCTCACATGAATCTACAAGTAACCATATGTTGGAAGCAACCACAACCAATGATCCTCACCCAGTTACTCGTGAACTATCACATGACTCTAAAGACTCCTATCTGTTGGAAGCCACCATGACCAATGAGCCTTTCCTAGTTTCTTCCAAACTATCCAACTACCATTGGGTGGATAAAATTTATGCCTATATTGATTTCACCAAAGTGCTCCAACTCCTCTCCTCTATGTGATTCTCATTTCATAAATTTTCAGACTGGAACCGAGAATTGCTCAACATGAACACCAGAGCAACATATCTTCACGGAAAAAAATAAAAACCCAATAAATAAACCAAAAACTATATCAAAATATCACCAAACAGTGCATAAAATAATCTTATCAACACATTAGCAAAAACCCTCTCTACAACAATTAAAAATACTCACAACTAAATGTTGCACTCAAACAATAATCTAGAGAATATACTAGGAGAAAAAAATATTCAGATACACCTACAATCAAACTCTATTTCATCTCTTCACTCACTAAGCAATATGTTAGCTTAAACATACTCTTGTTATCTACTGCAACACTTGAAAAAAATTTCAGAAAAAATCCATCACAGCTCTCACATCTTGTATTTTTTTCTCCTCTCACACTCACTCAACTCACAACACATCCAACTAAATTATCATTGATCTCTCTCCGATATATAGATGAATTGGGGTGCTCAACTCAATAATTACCAAGAACTATTGAGCTCCAGAAACTCTATTCATATGCTTGATTTGATTTGGATTCAACTCCTTGACTAGATCATACCACTAACTCCACTTCATGAAGGATATTCTTAACTTTAACCATTTTCTAGAAGTTAAATAACATTTTTCCGAACTTTATATGATGAGTCATGAACAAGAAAAGACTCAATGTAGAATGTGGAGAAAAACTCAATTTAGGCCACAATTGCATCCACAAAACTGCCAAATTTCGGTTGTAGTTGAATGCACAAGATTTCCAAATTTGGGTTGGAGCCTTCCACTTGCACACATGAGATTGTCTTCATGCAGTTGAGGTATAGGATAGAGAAAAGTCACTTTACTTAGATCATAACTCTACCAAACTTCTTGCAAACCTTCATCAACTCCTAAACACACCTTCAAAACTCTGTAACATGATCTCCAACTAATGACATATGCCATTATCCCCTACAACAAGATAGTGACATGCAAACCCTAGTTTTCAAAACTCCTAAACAATACCAACACCTCTAACTCCTTTAGCAACAACGACAACTTGTCCAAACACCCCCAACACCTGCAGCAGCATCTCCAACACCTGTAGCAGCATCATCAAGCCATCCAACTGTCCCCAACATGTAGAATCATCTCCAACATATGTAGCAGCATCATCAAGCCATCCAAAATCCTACAACACTTGTATAAGCATCTCCAACACATGTAGTAGCGTCTCCAATGCTTCCAACACCTGTAGAAGCATATCCAACACATGTAGCAACATCTCCAACATCTTCAGTAGCAACATCAAACCATCTAGCTACCTCCATCACCTATTGAGACATCTCTATTATGAAACTAGCTCACAAAAAGATAGAAAAGATATATCAAAGACTTAAATATCAGCCTCTTCGAGGGGGTGACCTCCTTTAAATTACACAAATTAAAAATTCTTGGATGATACAAATGACAAAACCTCCTTTCTATATAGGAGTCTAAGGGGTCACAATATAATCAAAGCTAACATAACAATAATAATATAAGGGCACAAAAATAACAATAGTGGGCTTCTATGGGCACAATAATAACAATATGGGGACAATAGGGGCACAACAATAACAAGAATGGCTACAATGACAATAGTAATGGGGTAATATTAGTGTTATAGGGATATAACATGCCCCTCTCCTTCAAAAACGTGTTGTCCTCAACGCTTGAGTAGTTATGGATGCTTCTGTATAAAATTCTCATCCTCCCATGTGGAATATTTAGCGGGTAAGTTCTTCCACTTGATGAGATACTCTGAAATTGATCAATTTCGTAGTTGTCAAGTTCTTGTTTATGTGGCTGCTTCAAGTTCCAATATGAGTTTTCCTTCCTCATCAAGTTTTCGAAATATTATTTGAACTAGGATCTTGTCACCTATAACCTTTTTTAATCATGAAACATGGAAAATTGGGTCCACTCGGGAACCTGCAGGAAGCTCTAATTTGTATGCCATAGTACCTATCTTTTGCAACACCTTGTATGGACCATTATAATACTTTGGTGATAATTTATTATCCTTCTTAGCTTGCTTGAGGGGAATTTTTTTATATGGTTGTAGACATAGGAATACCCAATCACCTACATCAAAACTTCTTTCATTGTGATGTTGATCTGCTTGTTGTTTCATTCTATTCTACACCAAAGTGAGGTTATCCCTTAAGAGTTGGAGAACTTGTTGTTGATGCTTGACGTGATATTCCACTACTTGAACCTTAGAATTTTCTCTTAATTATTATGTGATGGACAGTGGATGATATCCATAAAGTGCCATAAATGGGGTCATTTTTGTTGCAATATGGAAGGAAGTGTTATACCACCATTCAGCCATAGGCAACCATTTAACCCATTATGTTTGTTTATAATATACAAAGCAATGAAGATATCCTTCCAAACATTTTTTTACTATCTCAATTTGCCCATCAAATTGAGGATGATAAGATGAGCTATGAGCTAACTGAGTACCAAGACAAGAGAATAATTTTGTCCAAAAATTTCCAGTGAAAATGGGATCTCTGTCACTTACAATAATCTTTGGGTTTCCATGTAGCTTTTGAATTGTTTCCATAAATGTAGTATAAATTGTACTCGCTTTAAATGGATGAGATAATGCACAAAAGTGTGCATACTTGGTAAGTCTATCAACTACCGACATTATAACACTCTTTCCTTCAGACTTGGGTAAACCTATGATAAAATCCATTGAAACCTCCTCCCAATGTTGGCTTGGAATGGATAAAGGTTGTAATAGACATGGGGTCTTAATTGTTTCAACTTTATTTTGTTGGAAAGCCAAACATTCTACCACAAACTTTTGAATATCTGATTTAAGGCCACCCCAAAAAATTCCTTCTTAACCATGTGGTAAGTTCTTAGAAATCATGAGTGCCCTCCTAAGGGAGAGGTGTGAAAATCCATAAGAATCTTTTGTTGAGTGGGGAATTCTTACATAGGTATAAGTGATCTTTGTACCATAACGAATCATTTTTCCAGCTAAATGTATCAGATGTACTGGGATCTTGTTGTAACTTTTGAATGAGTGCCCACACTTCTTCATCATTCTTCCATTCATCCCTTGCTTCGTTTATCCAATCTGTTTGGATAATAGAAATGGCGCAAAGAAATGCTTCCACATCCTCATCCTTTCTTGGGAGTGCATCTACCACAACATTTTTCTTCCCTTTTTTGTATATGATTTCAAAGTCATAAGCCAACATCTTTGTGACCCATTTTTTTTCTCTTTTGAAGATAATCTTCATTCTAAAACGTATTTAAGACTATCATGATCCGCTTTTACCTTGAAGTGTCTTACCACTAGGTAGGGTTGTCATTTCTTAAGTGCATGTAGTATTGCCAACATTTCCTTCTCATAAATAGATTTGTGTAAATACTTTCCTTTGATTGGACGGCTTTCAAAAGAAATGGGTCTTTCTTCTTGCATTAAAACAACACCAATTCCATTTCCCAAGGAATCACATACCAAAATAAAGGTTTTTGTGAAGTTCAATGTAGTTAAGACCAATGCTTGGCACATTGCCTCTTTAATATTTTCAAAGGCCTTTGTTGCTTCTAGAGTCCATGAAAATACATCTTTCTTCAATAATGTTGTTAGAGGTGCTGCTATTCTCCCATAATTCTTAACAAACTTATGATGATACCATGTCAACCTGAGAAATCCTCGCAGATACTTTATGGATGTGGGGATTTTCCATTCCTTAATGGTTTTAATTTTTCTAGGGTCTACCTTAACACCTTCATGAGAGACAATATGACCTGGATATTCCACCTCTTGTGCTCCAAAGAAACATTTGGAGCTTTTTGCATACAATTATTTCTCCTCCAATAGTTTGAGCACCCTATCAACATGTTGAACATCATCCTTACAAGACTTGTTGTAAATTAGTATATAATCAAAAAATACAAACACAAATTTTCTAAGGGTTTGAAAATGGAATTCATCAAACCTTGAAATGTCTAAGGTGCATTGGCAAGGCCAAAAGGCATGAGCAAAAATTCATAATGACCCTCATGAGTTCTAAATGATTTTTTCAAAATGTCTTCAGTCTTCATTCTGATTTGATGATATCCTGAACAAAGATCCAACTTGATGAAGTAAATTGATCCATGTAATTCATCCAATAATTCATCAATGATAGGAATGGGAAATGTATCTTTAAGAGTGAGCTTGTTGAGCTCCCTGTAATCTGAACACATGCACCATGATCCATCCTTCTTGTGAACCAATACTACTGGAGCAAAGAAAGAACTTTGACAAGGTTGAATTATACTATCATCTAGCATTTCTGCAACCATACGTTCAATTTCACTTTTTGGGGCATAGGGATATATGTAAGGCCTGATGTTTGGAGGAGAACTTCCTAGAATCAAATGAATATCCTGATCATGATCACGAATAGGTGGGAGGCCTTTGGGAGTCTCAAATACCTTGGAATGATTGTCCAATACTTTTTGGAGATTTGGAGAAATATATGATTTCGATGTGGGAACCTCTAGTGAACATAATTGTGCTATTATGCCTCATTTTTCTTTCTTTAGAAGCTTTGTCATTCTGTTAGAGTTTATTAACTTTTTTGGTTTCCCTATGATGCCCCTTAATTCAACTTCCTTTGCTTCTGAAGAAAATTTCATGAAAATTTCTTGAAAATTAAAAGCTATTGTACCCAAGGATTGTAGCCATTGGAATCCTAGTGCAACATCAACACCACCCATTGGAATGGAAAGCATCGGGCTATTCAATACATATTCTCCCATGGATAGCTTGATATTATGGCACTTTCCAGAGAAATTTATGGTTCCTCCACTTGCAACCATCACTTGACACTCGGGTGTTGTATATAGGAAGAAATTCAATTCCTTGGCTATCTTACATTGAATAAAATTATGGGAACTTCCCGAATCAATCAACACTATTACCTTTTTCTTCTTGATATGTCCTTCTATCTTGATAGTTTGAGGAGTGGTAATTCTGGCCAATTCATTATAGGATATGGTTGGATTCATTTCTTCTTTCTCTAGGGTTTGTTCCTGTTGTATATCCTCTTTTGTTGATGTTTCTTGTTCCTTTTCTTCCTCGTATTCAAAATCTATGTAAAATGATTTCTTCTCAGCACACTTATGACCTTAGTGTATTTGTTATCACAATTGTAACAAAGCCCTTTTTCTCTTTTTTCTTCCAATTGTTGTGGTGTCAACCTTGTAGGTTGTGGAAGGCTAGGGGCAACAACACTTCCATCTTTATAATTGTGAGTTGTAGGCTTCCTTGTTGCCATAATTTTTCTTTCCATTTTTCTTGCCAACCTGAATGCTTTCTCCAATAAATCAGGTTCCCAAAGGTGAACCTCATGTTGGATGTTATCCTTTAAAGTGAATATGAACACATCAACCCTATGCTCCTCTGGAATATCTTTTACCCTTATATTCAATTTTTGGAAGTTCTCAATGTGCTCCATCATTGAACCCTTTTGTTTGAGATTTATAAATTGGCTAAAAAAAGTGTTTCGTTTTGTATGGTCATAATTTTCTATCATTTCATCCATAAAAATTTCCCAAGTGACAATTTTTTTACGAGAGCAAAGCCATCGATACCAAACAAAATGATTTGATTCCAAATATAAAGTTGCAATGCATACCTTTTGTGTTTTTTTCACATTTTGGAGATTGAAATATTTCTCCATCTATATCATCCATGTTACGGGATCCTTGCAATCAAACTTCCTCATATCTATCTTTGGAACACGGTGGGTCTTCAATCCAACGTTAGAGTCTATCAAATCATGATTAACATTTATTTCTTTCTCATCATGAGTTTCCTTTACTATCCTTTCACCATTAGTAAGCATTTCTTGTAGAAACGATGTCAAATCTGTCTTCAAATCTTCCATGTTTCCTTTAAGTTTTTCTTCTAAACCATCCATCTTAGCTTCCACGCCTTTCTTTAAACCATCCATCTTAGCTTCCACGCCATCCATATTAGCTTTCATGTCATTCATCTTAGCTTCTATGCCTTTCTTTAAACCATCCATCTTAGCTTCCACGTCTTTCTTTAAACCATCCATCTTACCTTATGTTACCTCTTGTGAGAGTGAATTTTGTTGCACTTGGTCTCATAATTTTGATATATCATGTTTCATTTCTTCCTCTTCTTCATGATTCATGCTAGAGATTTCAGGTTGCTTACTAGGTGTTTCCATTTTCTTTCTTCGGGGCATCAATTATTGATATTTATGATTCACTATTCCCTTTGAATTCCTCCAAACTAATTTTTCAAATGAAACTTATGAAAAATTTTAAAGAAAAACCTACACACCTTTGTTCACTTTGTAGGAGCTCTATACTGTATTTGATGTATCTTTGCAATTTCGGATCTTCAAGGTCTGAAATTGCGAATTGTGGTAGCCCTCTGACTCTTCTTTCCAACACCACAAGTCTGATCGAAATTGGATTCTCCAAGAAATTTTTATGCTCAATCTCCCAAGATGACATGATTATACACTTTTTTCAGCAGAGAAAACATGTACTAATTTCCACGTGTCATTGTTTCAATCTTTGGACCTGAAAACAATGCACAGAAAACTACAATTTTTCCTCTTTCTCTAACTTCTTATGAAATTTCAATCTGATACTTAGAGAGAAAGTTATGACGATTTTCCCACGGTCACCTGTTTGGAATGTAATTCGCGAGGCTACAAAAAACCTAACTTCATTAAATCATATCTCCAAAAATATAGTGAAAGAAGATCGAAAATTTGGACCCAAGAATCATCGATATTTCTAATCCAATGGGTTTTGTTTTTATCTTCTAAAACATCACAGGAAAAAAGTTATAGCGAAAATTTCATGATGACCTATTTTGGAGCAGTGAACCCATAGAATCCAAAGCTCTGATACCAAATGTTATGAAACCATCTCACAAAAAGATAGAAAAGATAGATCAACGACTTAGAAATCATCCTCTTCAAGGGGGAAACCTCCTTTACATTACACAAATGAACAATTCTTGGATGATGCAAATGAAAAAACCTCCTTTCTATATATATGAGTCTAAATGGTCACAATATAATCAAAGCTGACATAACAATAATAGTATAAGGGCACAAAAATAACAATAGTGGGCTTCTATGGGGCACAATAGTAACAATATGGGAACAATATGTGCACAACAATAACAATAAGGGCTAAAATGACAATAGTAATGGGGGAATAACTAATATTATAGGGACCTAACAATATCCAACAAATGTATCAACATCAACCTATAATAAGCCTTCATAACATGCCCTGCAGCCATCTCTACTTAGTCTCCAAAACTTGCACTAGCTCATATTGTACTAGGTCATGTCATAACCATGTTGACATCAATGCTAATCAACAAGACCAACAAGTTGATCACTGTAGCAACCCAAAAACTCATCGGGGGGGGGCTACCAACATCACTCATCATAGTCATAAGGATATTTCCACCCTCACATTGACCTAATTCATATGATGAATAGAACCAAGGCCCTATTGACATCAATACCAACACTACAATGTCAACAAGCTCCCCCTTTTTCATTGATGTCAACCTCAAAATGATCTCCAACATCTGAGGTTGATCTCCATATACTCTCTAACTCTAAAGCTATGACTCTGAAACTAATCTCCATCAATCCAAATTCTCTCCCCCTTTGACATCAATGGAAAAGGTCCATAACTATACTAAAGAACAATGCCAATAGTGTGTCAAATTAGAGAATAACTCCCTCTGTCAAACTCAACACCTATCGATGCAAACCAAAAATGTCTCTCTTGCAATTTAACGATGTAAAACATGGGACTTGATTGCCACAAAGTCTTTGTCCAATGTCATGCAATCTATGATAGTGAACATGCACCCCCTAAGCATATAATGAAGTTGCAAACACACTCTCTTTGTTGGTTTAGAAATACATCCGCCTGTTGCAATAAGCCTCCTTTCCAATTGCAATAGGTTATTCCTCATGTACCATGAACCCATCTGACTTTGGACAAAGATATACAATGAAATACAATACATATGTAATGCTTCATGGAGAAAATACATGGTTGTGACAAATACATAGAACCGACAAATGACTCCTCTCACCAACCATGACTCTATGGACCCAAGTTTACATCATATTCCCAATGTAGTAGGGATACATCAATGGTATAAAAAACAATACATGACACCCACTAGCCCATACATATCTAATTGACACAATGGGTCTCTCCATGACCAATACACCCAAAAGGTGAAACTATGACAATACATGGATTTTACAACTACACGCAAAATTTCTCTTCTCTATGCATGCCCAAAATATGAAATAATCATCAGTACATGGCATTAATGAGCAATGATATATGCTCCATACATAGCACATACATATATTACATGGCATATCCATCAAATATAAAGCCTCCATGAGAAATGACATATGCTTTCTATATGTATCAACAGCAATAGAAGGACTATCTAAAACATATGCTAGTGAATGGACACTCAACACCTTACCCATCACCATCTCAACAATGAAAATCTTACAACAAAATTGTGATAACCACTAGAAACCACCATGATCCACATAGAAATTAGCAAAAAAAATCAACTAACAGCAGCAACATAGCAATATGTCATAGAGACAACAACATTTACATTCTCAATATCAATGAATTAAACCTCAATGAAAATCAACAATAGGAAGCATATTGTATCATCAACTCAAATCCTGAGTAGAAAATCAACAAGTAGCGGTATCACTAGCTATTAGGTCCCTATAATACTAGTGATTACCCCATTACTATTGTAGGTGTATCCCTTATTAATATTGTTGTGCCCCTATTGTCCCCATATTGTTATCAATGTGCCCCATAGAATCCCTCTATTGTTATTTTCATACCTTTATATTATTATTGTTAGGTCAGTTGGGTTATATTGTGAATCCTTAGACTCTTATATATAGAAAGGAGGTTTTGTCATTTGAATCATCAAAGAACCATTCATTTGCGTAATGTAAAGGAGGTTGCCCCCTTGAAGAGGCTGAATTCTAAGGCATTGATCTATCTTTTCTATCTTTTTGTGAGCTGGCTTCATAACAGTTGGTGTCAGAGCTTTGGATTCTAGGGTTTCGCTGCTCCAAATAGGTCATCGTGGAATTTTCACTATAACTTTTTCTGCGACGTTTCAGAAGTGAAAAAAAAACCATTTGAGATGAAATCACATCGAACCTCGAGTCTGAATTTCAGAGCTTTTTGAGCTATATTTGCGGAGATATGATCTAAGGAAGTTGATCTTTTTGCAGACTCCTGAATTACATTCCAAACAGGTGACCTGGGGAAAATCGTCATAACTTTCTCTCTGAGCATCGGATTGAAATTTCATAAGAAGGTACAAAAAGAGGACGGGATATAGTTTCTTGTATATATTTTCAAAGCCAAAGGTCGAAATAGGGACACGTGGCACGTCATACAAGTTCGCTCTACTGAACTAGTCTATAATCAGGTCACTGTGGGAGATTTGGCATAACTCTTCCTTGGAGAATCCAATTTGTTAGACTGGTGGCATTGGAAAGAGGACATAGAGGGCTACTGCAGGTCAGAATTTTAGAACTGGATGATACAAAATTACAGAGATACATCAGAGGCAATATCAAGCTACTACAAAGTGAAAAAAAGGTGTGTAGATTTTTTTAAATTTTTGCTTAAGCTTGGTTTGAAAAATTATTTTGAAGGAATTCAAAGGGCATAGTAGAGAATTATTATTAGTAACTGATTCCCCGAGTAAATAAAATGCAAACACCTAGTAAGCAACCTAAAAGATCTAGCATGACTCATGAAGAAGAGGAAGAAGTGTTACATGATATATCAAAATTACAAGACCAAGTGCAACAAATGTCACTCTTACAAAAGCTAACAGAAGCTAAGATAAATGGCGTGGAATCTAAAATAAAGGGCATGGAAGCTAAGATGAATGGTTTAGAAGCTAAGATGGATGATTTGAAGATAGATTTGAAGACAGGCATGGCAGATTTGAAGACAAGTTTGACAGATTTTCTACAAGAAATACTTACTAATGGTGAAAGGGTAGTAAAGGAAACTCATGATGCAAACAAAAGAAATGTTAATCATGATTTCATAGACTCTAATGTTGGATCGAAGACCCACCATGTTCCAAAAATTGATATGAGGAAGTTTGATAACAAGGATCCCGCAACATGGATATTACAGATGGAGCAATTTTTCGATCTCAATAATGTGAAAAACACACAAAAGGTACGTATTGCAACTTTATATTTGGAACCAAATCAGTTTGTATGGTATCAATGGCTTTGCTCTCATAAACAAATTATCGCTTGGGCAATTTTTATGGAAGAATTGATAGCACATTATGAGGATACAAAAAGCAACACTTTTTTTAGCCAATTGATAGGTCTCAAACAAAAGGGTTCAATAATGGAGCACATTGAGGAGTTCCAAAAATTGAACATAAGGGTAAAAAATATTCCAGAGGAGCATAGGATTGATGCGTTCATAGGGACTTTAAAGGATAATATCCAACATAATGTTCGCCTTTGGGAACCTGATTCTTTAGAGAAGGCATTCAGATTAGCAAGAAAAATGGAAAGCAAAATTATGGCAACCAGGAAGCATACCACTCACAACTATAAAGATGGAAGTGTTGTTGCCCCTATTCTTCCACAACTTATAAGGTTGACACCACAAAAATTGGAAGAAAAAAGAGAAAAAGGGTTGTGTTACAATTGTGATAGAAAATACACTAAAGGTCATAAGTGTGCTGAGAAGAAATTATTCTACATAGATTGTGAAGAGGAAGAAGAAAAGGAGCAAGAAAGGTCAAAAGAAAAGGATATGCTCCAAGAACAAAGCCTAGATAAAGAAGAAATGAATCCAACCATATCTTGCAATGCATTGGTTGGAATTACCACTCCTCAAACCATCAAGATAGAAGGACAAATCAAGAAGAAAAAGGTAATAGTGTTGATTGATTCAAGAAGTACCCATAATTTTATTCATTGTAAGGTAGCAAAAGAATTGAATTGCTTCCTATATCTAGCACCAGAGTGTCAAGTGATGGTTGCAAATGGAGGAACGATAAATTTCTCTCGAAAGTGCCATAATATCAAGCTATCCATGGGAGAATATGTATTGGCTAGCCCAATGCTTTCCATTCCAATGGGAGGTGTTGATGTTGTACTAGGAGTCCAATGGCTACAATCCTTGGGTAAAATAGCTTTTAATTTTCAAGAAATTTTCATGAAATTTTCTGTGGAAGGAAAGGAAGTTGAATTAACGGGTATTGCAGGGAAACCAGGAAAGATAATAAGCTCTAACAGTATGACAAAGCTTCTAAAAAGGGAACAAAGAGGTGTAATTACACAATTATGTTCGCTAGATGTTTCCACATCGAAATCATCTATTTCTCCATATCTCCAAAAAGCCTTGGACAATAATTCCAAGGTATTTGAGACTCCCAAAGGTCTCCCACCTATTAGTGATCATGATCATGCTATTCATATGATTCTAGGAAGTGTTCCTCGAAACATCAGGCCATACAGATATCCCTATGCCCAAAAGAGTGAAATTGAATGTATGGTTGCAGAAATGCTAGAGGCTGGTATAATTCAACCTAGTCAAAGTTCTTTCTCTGCTCCAGTGGTATTGGTGCACAAGAAGGATGGATCATGGCGCATGTGTCCGGATTATAGAGAGCTCAACAAGATAACTATTAATGATAAGTTTCCCATTCCTGCCATTGATGAATTACTGGATGAATTGCATGGATCAATTTACTTCACCAAGTTGGATCTTCATTCAGGATATTATCAAATAAGAATGAAGACCGAAGACATTTTGAAAATAGCATTTAGAACTCATGAGGGTCATTATGAAGTTTTTCTCATGCCTTTTGGCCTTACCAATGCACCTTCTACATTTCAAGGTTTGATGAATTCCATTTTCAAACCCTTCCTTAGAAAATTTGTGTTAGTATTTTTTGATCATATACTAATCTACAGCAAGTCTTGGAAGGATCATGTTGAACATGTTGACAGGGTTCTACAACTATTGGAGGAGAAACAATTATATGCAAAAAGATCCAAATGTTTCTTTGGAGTACAAGAGGTGGAATATCTGGGTCATATTGTATCTCATGAAGGAGTTAAGGTAGACTCTAGCAAAATTAAAGCCATTAAGGAATGGAAAATCCCCACATCCATAAAGCATCTGCAAGGATTTCTTGGGTTGACAAGGTATTATTGCAATTTTGTTAAGAATTATGGGAGAATAGAAGCACCTCTAACAACATTATTGAAGAAAGATGCATTTTCATGGAATCTAGAAGCAACAAATGCCTTCGAAGATCTTAAAGAGGCAATGTGCCAAGCACCAGTCTTAGCTACACTGGACTTCACAAAAACCTTTATTGTGGAATGTGATGCTTTAGGAAATGGAATTGATGCTATTTTAATGTAAGATGAAAGACCCATTGCTTTTGAAAGTCGTCCAATCAAGGGAAAGTTTTTACACAAAGCTATTTATGAAAAGGAAATGTTGGCAATACTACATGCAGTTAAGAAATGGCGACCCTACCTAATGGGAAGACACTTCAAGGAAAAAATGGATCATGATAGCCTTAAATACTTTTTATAACAAAGATTATCCTCTAAAGAGCAACAAAAGTGGGTCACAAAGATGTTGGGTTATGACTTTGAAATCATCTACAAAAAAGGGAAGAAAAATGTGGTGGTAGATGCACTCTCAAGAAAGGATGAGGATGTGGAAGCATTGTTGTGCGCCATTTCTATTATCCAAATAGATTGGGTAAACGAAGCAAGGGAGGAATGGAATAGTGATGAAGAAATTTGGGCACTTATTTGAAAGTTACAACAAGATTCCAGTACATCTAATACATTTAGCTGGAAAAATGATTTGTTATGGTACAAAGATCGCTTATACCTCTACAAGAATTCCCAACTCAAACAAAAGATTCTTATGGAATTGCACACTTCTCCCTTAGGAGGGCACTCAGGATTTTTAAAAACTTACCACAGGGTTAAGAAGGAATTTTTTTTGGGATGGCCTTAAATCGGATATTCAAAATTTTGTGGCGAAATGTTTGGTTTGCCAACAAAATAAAGTTGAAACAATTAAGACCCCACGTCTATTACAACCTTTATCCATTCCAAGCCAATGTTGGGAGGAGGTTTCAATGGATTTTATCACAGGTTTACCCAAGTCTAAGGGAAAGAGTTTCATAATGGTGGTAGATGACAGACTTACCAAGTATGCACATTTTTGTGCATTATCACATCCATTTAGAGCCAGTACAGTTTCTACTGCATTTATGAAAACAATTCAAAAGCTACATGGAAACCCAAAGATTATTGTAAGCGACAGAGATCCCATTTTCACTGGAAATTTTTGGACAGAATTATTTTCTTGTCTCAGTACTCAGTTAGCTCATAGCTCATCTTATCATCCTCAATCTGATGGGGAAACTGAGATAGTAAACAAATGTTTGGAAGGATATCTTCGTTGTTTTGTATCTAATAAACAGACACAATGAGTCAAATGGTTGCCTCTGGCTGAATGGTGGTATAACACTTCCTTCCATACAGCAACAAAAATGACCCCATTTATGGCACTTTATGGATATCAGCCACCATCCATCACATCATATTTAAGAGAAAATTCTAAGGTTCAAGCAATGGAACATCACATCGAGCATCAACAACAAGTCCTCCAACTCTTAAAGGATAACGTTGTGTTGGTGCAGGATAGAATGAAACAACAAGCAAATCAACATCGCAACGAAAGAAGTTTTGATGTAGGTGATTCAGTATTCCTGTGGCTACAACCATATAAACAAATGTCCCTCAAGCAAGCTAAGAAGGATAATAAATTATCACCAAAGTATTATGGTCCGTACAAGGTGTTACAAAAGATTGGTACTATGGCATACAAATTGGAACTTCCTGCAGTTTCTCGAGTGCACTCAGTTTTCCATGTTTCATGTTTAAAGAAGGTTATAGGTGACAAGCTCCCAATTCAAACAATATTGCCAGAACTTGACGATGAAGGAAAAATTATATTGGAACCGAAAGCAGTCACAGAAACAAGAACTTGACAGCTACGAAATCGATCAATTTCAGAGTATCTCATCAAGTGGAAGAACTTATCCGCTGAAGATTCCGCGTGGGAGGATGAGAATTTTATACAGAAGCATCCAGAACTACTCAAGCGTTGAGGACAACACTTTTTTGAAGGAGAGGGGCATGTTAGATCCCTATAATACTAGTGATTACCCCATTACTATTGTAGGTGTATCCCTTATTAATATTGTTGTGCCTCTATTGTCCCCATATTGTTATTATTGTGCTCGATAGAATCCCTCTATTGTTATTTTTGTGCTTTTATATTAGTATTGTTAGGTTGGCTGAGTTATATTGTGAATCCTTAGACTCCTATATATATAAAGGAGTTTTTGTCATTTGAATCATCAAAGAATCATTCATTTGTGTAATGTAAAGGAGGTTTCCCCCTCGAAGAGGTTGAATTCTAAGGCGTTGATCTATCTTTTTTATCTTTTTGTGAGCTAGTTTCATAACACTAGCAGCATATGAACCAATATTAATTGTGTCCAAGAAAGAACAACAAAGAATTATGCATCAATAGAAACATAAACTCATCTTTTCCTCATGGGATCAAAAACCAAGTAGCAAGAGCATAAACCAATACATCCGTAACTTGGTCCAAAAACATGTGCAGCAAGGTTTTCTCTCCATGTATGAGTAGCAGTATAAATCATCATGACTCAACCATATGAATACATCATAGCTAGCAACATATTCTCTCTCCATGAAACAACAAAATCACAACTCATCCATCCAAATACATATTAGTAGGAACATGATACATATAGAATAGGAAACATGAGAAATGAAGTGCATACTCTAGATGAGCCAATTCTAACACATCATTTGATATCCATAGCAGAAATACATGCATGACAAGACATGAGATATATCTAGCAATATCAATATAAACACTATTTCATGCTACCATATCACCACATCCTACTAGCAACATATATGGCAACAACATGAAAAACTAACTCAACATCTTTCTTGCAAAAAACTCATGTCAAGGAAGCCAAACAAGATCCTCCATAGTGAGCACAATGTAAATCATATACAAAATAATTAGGAAACAAAAATGCTCCCCCTGAATGTGTGATCCTCTATCACATCAAAACCATGTGCATATAGTTGCTCCAAAGTCATCAGTAACAAGTACAGGTTGATCCAACTAATATCAAATAGGAATAAGAATAAATCAATAATAAAAATAACACTTCAAACCTCATAAAATCCCCCTAAACACATGCATCTCGTACAATATGTTGGAATTATGGTACATGTGTTTTCCTTGATGGCAACCCACACACAGGTTAGTTCAGAATTGATAAAGAGAAACTCATATTGTAATAGGTCAATTCAGAGGTAGCAGAGTTATGGCATAGAACAACAGGATGATGGAACAAAGGTTTACAGATCATAATCAAGAAATTAAAGAAAAAGAATGTTTTAAGTTGTATTAAGTTGTGTATGTTGTTTCATCTAGTCCAAGTAGTGTATACAAGTTGGTACACAAAACAAAAGGAGCGTATATGTATGCACACACTTTGACAAGAGGAAAAGTGTGTATGGAATGGAAAATTAAGGTTAAATAATACCAAGGGTTCATACCATGGTATTAGCCCACAATATTGAGCAGAATAACGGTTATTTGATCTCGTCTAAGAATCCACAGGTTCGAAGTGTTGTTTTGGTCCGAGGTATTGAAAAATGCTCTAAGTATATAAGGAGGTGAAGAGCAAAGTGTAAATGGGTGCAAGTAATGAATATCTTATGAAGGGTTAGATCACAATAAAATATGCATGTTATGGGTTTCTGATGCCTTGCTTGATCTGAACTAAGTATGCACCTGAGTGTTTGACGATGGATGAGATCTAATGATGGATCAGGATCATAAGACCTGAAATGACTTATCATTATGTGATCTGGTAATGGATAGGCTAGATCTGATTGCTAACAAATGTTTTGTCCTCTAAATGTTATGATATGGATATATCTGAAGTCTGGAATAGTTGTGAAGTTATAAATTATTATTTGCAGATCTATACAGTAGTTTACCTTGGTGAAGTCATTTATACACGCTAGTTCGTCACTTCAAAGTAGTGTATGCTGAAGAAAAATTTGTGGTTCAGAGATGACTGGTCTATCTGATCAATGTTGTTGTTTTACTGTTGTTTGTTAATAATGTCTTCTTTGGATCTGAAAGTAAAACTGATTGTATAAGGAGATTGAGTCCAGTTGATTGATTGATTGAGTTAGAAAGGTGATATTTGCTGCTATCTGTTTAGAACTCTGTAATATTATAGTAGATCTTCATAATGTCTTTGGAAAATACAGTTTATGGTTAAGAAGTTTTATGATTCGGTATCTTTAGAGGTATACGCAGGTTGGGCTACAGAAAGTAGCATATACATGCAGGTTGGCTTCACTAAAGTAGTGTATACATTCTAACATATGACTTTTTTGAGGTTGCAGTTGATTCTTGTTGTTGATTCAATGTTCTGGATTTAGTTATGTGTTCTGGTTATAGTGATCTGACTGTTCCAGTTGAATGGTTGAATTTTGATTAAGTATTAGTTGATTGAGTTTCAGAGTTGATGAGTTTCAGTGATTGATTGATTTAGTTGTGGTTAATTAAGAGATTGATGATTAAGTTTTAGAGTTGATGAGTTTCAGTGATTGATAGATGTAGTTGTGTTTGATGGTTTTATTGCAATGGTGATTCATTATGAGCTTCAATGTTACTGATGGGTCCAGTATGAAAATTTGATGAAATGTGGCCTACATATTGTGTTGATGTGTAACAGGAGTATCCAGTCTAAAAATTTATGAAACATGGTCCCTAGAGGAAGAATGAAGGTGGTAGCCTTCTGTAGGCCGGCACCTATGTATCGGTAAACATATCAGCCAGTGCTAGAGCTAGGGGTTGGAGCTCCCTTCCAGTAGCAGTTGGAGAACGAGTGAAGGTTGTAGCCTTCTGTAGATCGACCCCTACATATTGGTAAACATATCAGGCAGTACAAGAGCTAGGCGGTTGTAGCTCCCTTCCAGTAGAAGTTGGAGAACAAGAGAAGGTTGTAGACTTCTACAAGTAGTTGTCTGCGTATTGGTATGAGTCTATGCCAGTACAGGATTGTAAACAAATTTTTTATCTATTAGAAAGAAGATAGAGACAACAACAACAAGTGATTTTCTCTACATTGGGTTTCCACCTTAAATCTTGGTGTTCATGTGTGTTTCTTATGTGTGATGGTTTATTTATTATAGCACATGGTTAATGTTTATCTAATGGTTAATAAATTACTAATTCACTAGTTGAATACAAACATATGATGGATTAAATTAACTGTAAGTTCATTAGATAAACGCTAATTGTCTTAAGAACAGTCACACACACACACACAGGTTCGATTCAGTAAAGTCGCGTATAGAAATCTAAATATGAAAAGTAAAAATTTATTGACTTATAAATACTGATTCACACCCCCCCTCTCTCAGTATTTTCCCAACACAATATTCATATTTTTCTTTATGGGCTCTTTCTGATATGGCTACACCTCCAAAGATCTACCTGTTTTTAGAGCCAGTATTTGCATACTGCCATCAGTGATCAAAAATCCTCTTTTCATATCATATTAGGGTCCCATTCTGAAATTTTTGTCATTCCACTAGGTTTCCATGTAAAAATTTGGTCACTGAAGGTTGTATTAGTGCTTCCTGTACTCCTTTTAGAAATTTACCCCTTGATGGCTCATTTCAACCTTGCTAAGTATCCATTGTCCATAAAGTTAATGACATCATGCCATCACATCAGTCATGTCATCTTGAAATTCATTCCTTCAAGGTCTCATTAGGTATTTTAGGGTTTTTCAAGGTTTCATTAGGTCATTAGGGTTTCCAAGGTTCCAATAAAACTCCATTCCATTGAATAAGACAAAAAAGTAAAGCGTGATAAAATAACATCTCTTCACCATGTGAATATGATTTGTAAAGAGAAATTCTTATTTCATCATATATTTTTATGTTCACTATATGTAATAAGTATTGTTCCTAAGCTGCCAACTCAATCTTTATATGCCAACTTCATTAAAGCAAAGTCAAATTCAAAGAGTTCTCAAAGACCATCAAAAGATCAATTTTTCAAAGGAAATAGTCAAGTGAAAGGGTAATGTTTCAGAAATTTAAGTGAATGCCAAAGGGAGTTGTCTTTTGCCAAGGGTGTCCAAATCATCATTTTCCAAAAGCACTAAACCCTAATTTCCTCTCCCACTGAGCTAGGTTTGGCTATGGAATTAGAGACATCTCAGTAGAGGAGGCCTAAGGGAGGTAATTTCAGAAAGTATGAGGCCATCCAACTCGTAAACATAATGTCTCCATCATTTTTCAAGAAGTCATTCCAAGGGACAAATCATTTGCTACACATAGGGCAAATTTTGCTTCAAAGTATGTTTTCAACGAAACAGAGATGAATTTTACAAATGGGAGATAGGCTTTTTTCCATAATAGTCCACGTATTAAAAACCTCCTTCCATTTTTACACAAGTATTATGGTTTTGGATAAATGTCAAAAATACAGTTTCTACAAGAGAGTTGTTGCACTTCTGGAGTGACCTTGGGAAAATCAATGTTTCTCCTAGCTGGAGTGTCCAAATGACTTGCTTGAGGAGTCAAATGATAATGATACAGAAATATATTTCCAATGAGCTATTATGCACTCAATGTTGAGTTGAGAAAGACCTCAAAAAGTTTCCTTAAAGAGCACACTACATTTTTTCACCCTCATTCTGCACTTTTTGACCAGTCTTGGGAGAATTAATTGTTTAGGGGCTATACTTGATCATTTTCAGTGCTTGATAGGTCCATTGTGTACCCAAGAGAGAGACATTTCCAATTCACTATCATGGGATCAATTTTGACTTCGGGAAGGCACTCAATAGTTGGTTTTAAAATGGAGTTGCGCATAGAGCAGTCAAGCGTTGCGCATGCATCAAAGGCACTATGCACCTGTCAAACTTCATCTGTAAGCTCTCAAGTTTCATGCAAGTGCTCCAAACCTTCATAAAATGGTTTCTTAACTTCATAGAAACTAATTAATGCCTTTTCCATACCCTCCTTCCCTTTTACAAGTCATCAATTCATGTTGTGAAGTTTCTTGTGTAAAATTTGGAATCCTTAAAACTTTTAAACCCTAGTTTCATTCCTACACCTCCAAAATTGTTCCTAAGACCCTATTATCCTTCCCAAATCATATTAAACCCTATCCCTACATCTGTATTCCTAAATCTCTTTACCAAATCTATTCTCCCTTAAACCCTAAGTCCCAAGCAACAAATTCCTAGGTAGCCATACTACCATACCTGTAATAAAATACCAATTACCAAATCCCTTAAATATTTCAATCCCCTATCACCTCCCTAAGTTCCCTAATCCCTTCCCCCACTCCCTAAATTTTTCCTACCCCATTCCCAATCCCATTTCCTAATCCCTAGTGTTTCAAGACAAAAAGAACAAAAACACATCACAGATGAGGAAGATAGAGATTTTAGAGAGGAGGAAGTTACAAAAGAAAGAAGGCCACACAAAGGAGAAAAAATATTGAGGTTTGAGCCTACCAACACTATATAACTAATGGCCTCACTCATGACAGTCACTTGTTTCAAGCATAAGAGATGCTTTGATTTTTGTGAAATAATACAAAGAGTTCAAAGCCATCACGTTTTGACTAGAATTTTCATTTCAAATCTTAAGGACAATCAAGTGACCCTTGTTGGTGTGACCTTCACCATATCCTCAACCATTATTGTTGTTGCTACTAGAATACCTAATGTGGGTGAAAAGTGGTTTAAAGATCAAAACCTAGATGATCAGTGTTATCAACCATACTTGAAGCCTCGGTATAGAAATGAGAGAAAGAAATTCTTCCCTTCTAGTCACCTTCTTGAAAAGTATGTTCCCATGATGAAAATCATCATGAAGTACTTTACTTGTGAAGGTAGATTTTCTAGACTCTACAAATACCATATCGGATTTCTCATGCACTTCACAAGAGTCAAAATGCTCAATATTCCTTATTATTTGTTCAGGAGCATTGAAAAATGGCATACACAGTTCAGGGAAAAAAGTATGATCAACAAATGAACAACCTCTTTCATCACTCTCTAATCAAGATCATTGTCCTCCATCACCTTAATCAGCTGAACATCTCATGGGACACTTTCATTGCCAATGATATTTTCACTGCTCCACAAGCTCCACATGCTGAAGATATGCCTTTTTCATCTCATCCCATTGATCATCATGCTGAAGACATACCCCCTCCATCTTAGCCCACTACATCTATCCCTCCATCATCTCAGCCTATTTCACCATCATCATCACCATTGTATGATCATACAGGGTCACCTAGTAGAGCTGAGGTCATCAAGCCTAAGAGGGCAGATTTGGGCACATTGTCATGTACTTATCAGAGAGGTCATAGGCAGTGTTTTCCCCAAAGATTAAGGGAGGGGCCCTGCCTTATTCATCAGCAAAGCAAGTAAATAATGGAAAGAAAAAGATCATAGAGATAGTTTTTCATGAGGAAATCAGGCAAGAGGATGACGACTTCCATGAGACAGAAATAGAATTTGACCTTGTTGACTTGGATCAGCATGATGATCATGAAAACACAAGATTTATCATAAACTAAAAAGAGTCCCAAATCAAACAATTACAAACTCAATTGGATATATCTAAATATGTCATTTCATTTCTTGAGCAGGAAAACCAACAATTGAAAACAAAACAGCTAATCATGGAGGTGGACCTTCTCAAAGCCAAAAGAGAAGAGACCAAGGCTAAGGCCTTACTTGATGAAGCATATGGAAAATATGGTGATCGTGATGAGTTGTAAGAAAAAGTGTCAAGAAAAAGGCCAATAACCAAAGGCCTAAAGAAATCATTAGAACTAAAGAGATAGAAAGAAGCTGAACTAGCCAAGGAGCTTACCTTAAATGAGTAATTTGCCATAACAATCAATGAAAACAGGGAGCATTGGCTTGAGAGAGTTAACAACCATCTTGAGAAGCTCCTAGATAACGCCAAAAGAGACAATGACATATAGAGGAGGATGGAAAAGTATTATTGCTGAAAAAGCCAAATAGCAAGGTCAAAACTCAAGATAGTGAAGTCAAAGCCTGAAACCCTAATATGCAAGAGGAGGAGAGAAAACTTGACATCCTTGTTGAGGCCTCTTTCCATGCTTGACATACTTCATCAGAAGCTCATGTATCAGTTTTGACAAGTGTCTGGGTATTTTTGAAATTTTTGGGTTTTTGTGCAAACTTTGACAGTTTTTGGCATAGTTGGGCTGTCCTATGTGCGTCACCCTAGGTGTTGAGGATCTTCTAGAGGCCTCCAAATGGAAAACCAAGACCACCATTGGATTTAGAATGTGGTAAACATGCAATTTTGACTATTTTAACACCAAAATTGGGCAACATGACATTTAGAAATGGCCAAAAACACCTCAAAAATCACCTTTCTGCCCTTGTTTTCAGCTAGGCACTACGCACAGAAGCAGCCTTGAGAGATTGACTTTTTGCAGTGTCAAAACTTATCATTTTTTGGAAACAAGTGTATTTCTGGAAAGTGGACAAGATAATCTTTCCAATAAATTATCCTAAGCTCAATTTGGACATCAGGAACCCCTTCAAAACTCAGCTGGAAGATGGCGTTGCGCATAGAGAAAAGGTGATGCGCATAGACCACTAGCACTATGCACAGGACAATTTGCCTGATTTTTCACTGTTTTTCTCCAGTTTTGATTTTCATCCTTGGGAATCAACTTTTTACTGATGTAATTGATATGGTAAATGTAATTATAGTCTTTTACTATTACCTAGGGGTAAATACATAAGGTAAATAGACTTCATCAAGTCAAATGAATCAGTTTCAATGTAATTAGGGAGGAGTCACCCAGAGCTCCCTAAACTCTAGCTATCAATTTAGATTTTTGTGGAAATGATCCTCCTCTCATGGATTCGACTCCTGAGGTTGGGAGGAGTTTGTTTTGATGCCTATATCTTGTATTTTTCAGTATTTTGAAACGTTGGACTCGGTTGGATGTTGCACTAGTGATCAGAGACACTATTATATCAGATTTTGGCCAATATTAATAGATGATTTGCAACTATTTCTTTGGGATATGTGTGGTATGGATGTTTAGCATTGTTTCTTATTTTTTATCATTTGTATGATTGTTTTTTAAGCTCATAAACCATTTCATTTCTGTTATATGGTAATTTTCAAGTTGATAGGCAGAATACATGTTTGCTCATGCTCTATTTTGGGAAAGTTATCATAATTTGTCCATTTTTCTTCAGTTTAGGAAGAATACATCTCATATGTTCTTCCTAACTCCTCATCATTCTTAAACCATCTCACCAAATCCCCTTTTAAGTGCTAAGCCTCCTACCTACCTTTCCCCTTTGGATGTCTGCAATCATATCTCATTTTTCCTGACCTAGCCTCTTGACCTAATATCCTCATCCAACAATAACCTCACCAAATCAAATCAAACAACCTATGCACATCATAACTAGCCTAAAACCATAATCCATCTAGCTCTCTTGGCTGTGATTTTTTGGAGATATCCCTCTCTGACTTGGTAGAGCTAGCTACCAAGTCAAAATATTGGTCTGTGGTTACCTCAATTGGACTCTTCCTCAACCTTGGAGAGCTGAAGAAGTGATAACACATGCAATTCATGAAGCAGCCATATGTTCCCCTGAGACCATGCGGGCCACAAATTTTTATGGGAGTTCCTTGTTTCTCTTTTCTCCTCCAAAATTTCATATGTTGATCCTCTGTTTTATTGTGCAGTTGGCCTTGCATGTATTTCTTCCTTTGAGTAATCTCTTGAAACACGTGGGAAACTTGCAATCTGTGTTCTTATGGCCAATATTGCCACACATAAAATATATTATGTGACCAAGGAACTTAGGAATGGATTGAAATATTCTACTAATTTTCTTTCTATTCCTTGCATGTGCCGCTACACTCAATATCCCTATGGCCAAAATCATTGCATGAGAAACAATAACCATAAAAGGGACTATTATACATGCTTGATGGTGATCTTCTTTGTGTGCATGCTTGAGGTTTCTTGTTCTTTGGCTGCTCCTTTTGATCAGAGGTTATGATTTCTCCACTACTGCAAATTATTGTTATATGTCATGTATTCCACATTATAACATCTTCCAATTCTATTGTTCTTCCTTGGCCTTCTTCGCTTGTTCTTCTACTTCTTGCATGGTTGTTGACTCTCATTTTTCATGCTACTAATAGTTTCTCCAACAATTTCTGATTTTCTTGTAGATGCTTGAGTGCTAGATTGGAACCTCTCTAACTATTTTCTTGCAGAAATTGCCTCAACCTTCAATTTTTTTACTCCTCCAATTCCTTGTATTACTTCCTCATTCCAATTTCAATTTTCCTACCTTCTTCCAGCTAAGTTTTCAAATCTGAAATTTCTTCTTTGTGAGCACACTCCTTTTCCTCAAAATTTGCAGCAACATTTGTTGATATTTATTTTCAACTATGAGCCTTTTAATTTCTACTTTTAGAACCATTACCTTGGATTTATCATCATCATTGTTGTTGATCTCTTCTTGTTGTTCCTCATGATTGATGCTAGACACATAATTGTTATCATTAGGGATTTCAACTCCATCTTGTGAGTGATTGGCACTTCCATATTCTTCTTGTGAAGATGATTGATTTGTCACTACAGTAAGAGTAGAATCCTTTGCAATGTTCTCCATCTCTGAAATCTGCAATTTTCCTCCACAGTACAAACTTTGCAACCTATCTAGCATCTCTTTTGCAATCTTAAAATGTCTCACATAAATAATGTCATACCTTGAATCACATGCAAAATACTTTAGGCTTATCATTAAATTCATCCTTTATTCCATATTCCACTTATGGAAAAATATTTGCATCAAGAGATTGCAAGTATGTATCTAAGTTTACCTTCCAAGTTGCAAATTTACCTCTGTGAAGTATTGGAACTCCTTGTTGATCCATTTCGAAAAATTTGCAAAATTTTGTCTAAACTCCCAGATCCATTCTCCAGCTATCAAGCTGCAAGCGAGAACCCCTCTCTAATACCAATTATTGGAAAGTATATCACTATAGGGGGTGAATCAATAATCAAGGAACTTATAAATTTTTCTTCAATTAATTAAACCATTAAACCATGCATTAATTGAAGCACATAAACAGAGATCAAAGCATATAATATAGACATGAAACCATGAAAATATTCAACACAAGGGACACAATTATTTCTAGTGGAAAACCCTTCTCTTGGGAAAAAACCACCCTTGTTGTTGTTGGTGATGAGTCTCATCAATAGCTATATCATAAAGATCAAAATGCCATCCTCTAGCTTTAAAATTATCTCTTTCTCACATTTATTTACATTTTGTGTTATATGCATAGTGTGAGGGGTGAAATATGTGTTGTTATGTCATGTGGCCTAATATGGTTTAAATGTAGGAATTGGAGCAATTTTGAGATAATTCCAATGGAGTAGCTTGGAGTAGACAACAGAGATATATTCTAAGAGATTGTCTACCTCCTTAACTCCTTCAATCAGCTAAGATCACCATTGTATCTCTCATCAACTTGAAGTTATTAGCATCCAAGCAAGACGAAGTCATTGTGTTGGGATGGGGTCCCCTAGGTCAGTTTTTGGGTTAAAATAACCCAAGTTTTGATGTATTTTTTGTAATTAATATAAAATCTTCGCGATTTGTGGATGCAAAGCACATAGAGGATTAGGATTCAAAGGGGTTTTAGCCCCTTATTTATGTAAATATTGAGTCAGTTTTGAGATCCACCCATGGTCCCCAGACCATGGGATTGTATGTAAAAGGCTATAAATAAGTGTGTCTTAGAGAGTCTAAGGAATAAGGAGGAATGCAATGGGTCAATAGAAGGACAAGGATAGCGCAAAGAAGTTGGCTAGATAGGAGAGAAGGTCTCTATAGCTGAGTGCACAAAGGCCTAGGTAGAGTCTGCAGCTGAGTGCGTAGAGGCCTAGGTAGAGTCTGAAACTGAGTGGGTGGACCCCTGCAATTGAGTGCACAGGGTAGTTTGAGTCTATAAATCTGAACTAAAATCAATAAGGAAAGTTACTGAAGAAATCATGTTGTATACGTGTTTATCTCTATTTACTTATGTTTATGATATATGTTATTGATAAATAATTTATTTATGGAATATTGATCTAATGATGCGCGATTCTCTTGAATAAGTCTTAATAGATGTACGCAATGCATGTTAAATATTGTCACGAAGATTGTGATGAATTTTGTTATGTTTACTAAGTAACTCAATTATATCTATGCAAACACTAATTTATGGTTGTTCTCTGATGCACGTAAGTGGATAAATCACCTATTAAGGGTCCGCAAAGGCTGATTGTAGACCTCCATGAAGGTCTGAAGGTTGTTTTAACAGAGTTATAGTACCGAGCCCTAAGGGATTGTCGATCTACACAAAGGTAGATCTAAGGCACTAAAAGACATCACACTCATCTCTGGATGCAAAAACTTGGTTCTTGCATCCCCCCATGCTGCTTCAGGTGAGACTGCAGCCTATGCTATGCTGGTTGTTGCCAAAAGGGCCAGTAGTGTAGGGATTTTTTGGTTGGCACATGTAACTCTGAACTTGGGTCAGCACCCCCTAAGCCAAAAAATGGTTCCATTGTCGGGACTAGGATCTGCTTGAAAGAGATGTGTGATGTTGCACCACTAGAATTCGTCCAAGGAAATTGAAAAGTGGTTGGATTGGAAAATTCATGAATTCACAACGCAGGAAAACAAGAATCCGCGCCTGTCAAAGGAGTAATGGTTGGATAGATATTTGTATACGAAGATACATGAAATTTTCTTCTGCACCTTCCCGATCGAATTATACGAGTGGTTAGCTAAGTTTGCAGATGGTCAAGGAAGGTGGAAGCTTGACGGTCTAATAGTGTGGACTCCAGACTTGGTACGATGATTAGAAGCCTCTGAAGACAATATCGTGTCGGCTGTTGATTACTGGCTCGATCGAATTATAAGAGGAGTTGTTACAGAATTTGCAGTTGATATCTCAGTCAGCTACAACAAAGCAGAGTGGATATTTTTCAAAGGACCGTGAGGTAAGTAGCTAATATCTTTGAATACTTGGATTAAAATGTTGCTTTGTGAAAAATGGATTATGTCATTTCCTTGATGTTCGAAGCTATGCGAAGTGGAAGACTCTTTATAAATCGTGAAGAATCAAGACCGGCATATAGTCCATTGATTAGACCTCATTTGAGTGACGATGAAGGGGTGGAACGAACTCCACCATAAATCGTTTTTCAACTGATAACATAGGGTTTTCCACAAACACATCATCCATCCACTCCTCCTCCACCTCCAACTCCACCGCATACACCTTCGCCCACACCTCCACGACCACCACCACCATTCAACATGTTGAACACAATGAAGTTGTTGATTTTTAAGGGCATAGGGAGCAAAGATACAAAGCCATTCTGGTTTGTTGCAAATGTTGTGTGGATAGTGCAGCAGATTACTGATGACAATATAAAGAAGGCACAATTGGTTACCTCTCTGCAGGATCACGTGTTGACTTCGTATATTGAGTATTGTTCTAATAATCCTCTGGCATCTTTAGCAAATACTAAGGATGCTTTAAACAAGGAGTTTAGTAAGCCTAAGTCTCACTCGCAGTTAGTAGTTGGATTTAAGGAAATCATGATGAGGGTTGATGAGAAGCCTTGGGAATTAGATCTAAGGTTGAAATGTGTGATTCAAGAAGCTAGTATGTAGCTCACAGATGGTCAGCATCGTGGGTGGTTTATATCTTCTCTTCTCCCTCACCTGAGGATTGCTCTGTCACAAAAGACGATAGGAACTCAGGCAGAAGCCTTGGAAATCACGATGAGGTTGCATGCAATGCCCATTAAAGAAGTGACCTTGGGTGCACAGAAGATTCACTCTTAGTTACAGATCCTCTGCTTAGAATTACAGAGCTTGAAGAAAGGCAAGGAGACTAAACCAGAGGTGCACACAAAAGTCTAGTGTTTGAAATGCAAAAGCCAGGGCCATGATAAAATACCACTGTCTCGTATTCACGAACTATATTACAGGATGGGGACCAATTCCCCTGAGGCCAGAAGCTCCAGCAAGACCAAGCATAGGGGTTTCACTATGGTGTGCTATTTGTTAGGATGTTAGACAACATGCGACGGACAATTGCCATTTACTTCAAAATTTTGTCCAGACACCACAACAGTTTTTATTCACCTTCTACAAATTTGTGGGCCACGAAGAGCACCACTATCAAAGCTATGAACTAATGATGGAAAGAACACCTACACACCAGATGCAAGTAGAAACTCAGCCTCCAGAGTAGGGCGCCAAAGGAGCACACAGAGGATATCAGGGACGAGGCTGAGGCCGAGGAGGAGGAGGGCCTGGTAGAGGTTAGGGGAAGGTTATCTGCTATAACTGTGGAACACCAAGGCACTACACGTGGGAGTGTCATAATCAAACACACCCATCATGTCAATACTAGAGCCAATTTGACCACACTATAGAGGAATTCCCGGTGTCGATAGTTAAGATGTAGGATAAGAAGGCGCGGCCTCAGCAACCTACACAGAACTTATAGATGATGAGAGTTGAGGCCCACGAGGAAGATCAAAGTGTGAATATAATGTTGAGAAGCGTAATAATGAATGGTGATGATAAGGGTAAATAACCTGAAGAGGATGGATGGGTCTGCAAGGCCCTAGAAAAGGAAGTGGGTTTTGATCTGGAAAATGCTAAGGAAACATTTATGGAGGCCAAGAAAAGCTTCACTGAGGTGTCCACCTCAAGAAGTCAGGATAAGGTGCAAGAAACTAACACACCTACATCAATTGATCCCTTTGTTTTTACTATGTTTTTGGAGAATTGCATAAAATTGATGCGCGATGGCGAAGCTGTGGAAGGCCTGAAGGAGTTAATAAACAAATGTGCCAACAACAAGAAGGTTCCTAATGGACACCAGGTGGTCAAAAAAATTGGAAAACACAAGGAAAGAATGAGGCGTGAGATGAGGCTCACCTCGCAGATAGGAGATTATGAGATGGACCAGGTCATTTTGGATTTGGGGTCTGATGTGAACATTTTTTCGAAACAAACATGGGAAAGAATGGGGAGACCTACGCTACAGTGGTCTCTGATTTAGCTCAGAATGGTGAACCAGCAAAAGATCATCCCTATGGAGTAACTATTGATATTGAAGGTGTGAGCGTGATGGCCAACTTTGAGGTGATAAAGATCGTTGACGACAGTAATCCATACCCCGCGCTCTTGGGCATTAACTGGGCCATTAACATGAATGGATTTATCAATTTGAAAAAGAGGACAATGTCATTTGAGAGGAAATCGCTTCGGGTTGTAGTGTCGTTGGACCCTGTAGAAGGAGCATGCTACACTAAACCAGACCATGATTATGAAAAAAGTTAGGATGAACTGGACCATATCTATAAAATAATAGTGTGAAACTAGGACTGGATCAACCCGATTGAAGATAGATGTATTGCATGGGATCGAGAGAGTTCCTACACCTCTGATTCAGATGAAGAGTTGGAGCATTGGTAGAATCGTCTGCATGAAGTATCTACATTACGCTGTAATATGATGATGAACTCGTTGCGTTGTGTTTCATCAGAGGTAAGGAATTTACCTTATTATGATGGTTTAGCTGATGTGGATAAGTTTTTGGATGCGTTTGAGTGTGAAGTCCATGAGGATCACCACTTCCAATCATTAGATTTTGTACTATGCACTACGCTCGCACGATGGTGGGGTAAACACAAGGATAGCTTTGATGGATGGCACGATTACAAAAGAATGATGAGGTTACTATTTCGATTCCCTAACACTAGATTGACTAAGAAATATAGTGGGAAGGATGACCCGCGTGACCGCTTGGAAAAATGGACTAAAGCATGGGGGATAGAAATGCAACAAAAGTGGGTACACCTATTCTGGCATACTTTGGATACAATTCTCATGAACTGGTATCAGGAAATAGAGCTCCCCCATGGCACCGCGGAGTGGGATATATTGAGGGAAGGATTCTTGTTGACCTTTAGTTTTGAAGGCGGCTTCGTAAGAATCGATGAAGCTCTACAGGAGATTAAGGCAGTAATCTTCAGAACACCACAAGAGCCTATGGAGTGGGTCCAACCAGATTGGAGAACCCAGCTGTGCCATGCGTTGGAATATTATAATGTGATTGCTGAAGAGGAGGATGAAGATCCAAGAAATATTAACATTCTAGAGGCAAAATGGAATCGTGAAGTCGAGGGCCCATAGATAGCCAACCTGGACATCACCGCACCATTGAAAAGAAGGCAAGTAAAGATTGGTACTGAAGTAGAACCGAAGTTTGTAAAGATTGGATATTATTGGGATGACGCTACTACGGATAAGGTTGTTGAGTTACTCCACGAATATCAAGATCTTTTCCCTACCTAATTTTCAGATTTGAAGGGCATAGTTGATGATTTAGCCATTATGAAAATCACTCTGAAGCTGGACATGAAGCTTGTTAAACAAAGGCCCTATCACCTTAATCCTAGATACAAGGAAAAGGTTCGCTTAGAGTTGGATAAGATGGTGGAAGCAGGCATCATAGAACCAGTTGAAGAATCTGGTAGGGTGAGCCCGATGGTGGCTCAAGAGAAGAAGCAGAAGGGTGAGATAAGGATTTGCGTAGATTTGTAGAAGCTTAACGATGCTTATGTCCATGATTCATTCCCAACATCATTTATTGATGAAGTATTAGAAAACGTTGGAGGGCAAGAGGCCTATTCGTTCACTAACGGTTTTTGGGGTACCATCAGATTAAGATCACGCCTAAGGATAGGAGAAAAATGACCTTCGCAATAGAATTGGGTTGTTTTCAATACATTATGATGTCATTTGGACTCAAGAATGCACCTACGATATTTTCTTGTGTATTCATCATGGCATTCAAAGAGTTCATTCATAAGTTCTTGGAAGTGTACTTTGATGAGTCGATAGTGTTTGGACTAGTGAAGCGCCATGTAGCAAGCATGTGCTTGATGTTGGATACGTGTCGCAGATACCAGATCACACTGAATTTGAATAAATGCCTCTTCTGTGTTCCCTTTGGGATCCTGCTGAGTGACATGGTATGCAAGAAAGGGCTGATGGTGGACCCTGCCAAGATCATGGTGATAGTGAATCTAGAGGCCCCGAGAAGTGTTAAGCAGTTGTGCACAACGCTAGGACATACGGGATATTACAGAAAATTTATCAAAGCAGATACTCAGATTACCACACCTATGGAGAAACTACTAAAGAAGGACGCAACATTCTATTGGGACGAAGAATGTCCGCACAACTTAGATGTCTTGAAAGAAAATATGGTCAATGCGCCAATCTTAGCATTCCCGGATTGGAAGAAGGAATTTCACGTACATGTGGATGCCTCTTGCATTGTGTTGGGTGAAATATTAACACAAGGAGGTGAGGGAGAAATGGACCACCCTATATCCTTCACGAGTAGGAAATTATCAAAGGTTGAGAAATTACTCAATGACTGAGCGCGAAGGGTTGGCTATGGTGTACGCGCTACAGAAATTTGGGCACTATATGTTAGGAGGGCATTTCAAAATGTACACAAATCATTATTTCTTAAAATACCTGGTCAATAAGCCTATGTTGGGGGGGAAGATCTGCATATGGTTACTACTATTCCATGAATATGACTTTGAAGTCATTGTGAAGCCAGGGTGGTTAAATGCAGAACCTCACCATCTATCGCTGATCAAAATAGGAGAGGATCCCAATTATTTGGAGGAAGGGTTGCCAGATGCTCAGCTCTTCATGGTGCGCATAGAAGATAACCATTTTGCAGATATCATTCACTTTTTTACTAAGGGGATGGCACCGAAAGGGTCTACAAGTCAACAAAAGAAGGAACTAGTAGTGCGCGTAGTAGACTTTTTAGTGATTGCGGGACATTTGTATAAGATGGGTGCTAATGAAATATTGCGAAGATATGTGTCGAAGTTTGAGAGGGATAGAATTCTTTTTGAAGCTCATGTAGGGGCTATGAGAGGACATTATGCAGGAAAGGTGATTGCACATAATATTTTGCGCGCAAGTCTCTAGTGGACAATGTTGCGTAAGGATTCCAAGGCCTATTGTAAGGCATGCGATGCATGTTAGAGAATGGGCAGACCATCGTGAAGGGATGAATTACCATTACAACCTCAAGTATCACTGCAGCCATTTGAAAAATAGGCAATTGATTTTGTTGGGCCAATTCAACCCCTAGGGAAGAAAAATGGTGTGCGCTATATCATCACTGTGACAGAGTATCTAACCATATGGGCAGAGGCACAACCGGTTAAGGACTGTATAGGGGCTACAACATAATTTTTTTTTGTTTGAGTATGTCTTGACTAGATTTGGCTGACCTAAAGTGTTTATGAGTGACAGAGGTATGCACTTTCTGAATGAAACAATCAGCACGTTAATAGAAGAATTCCAGGTTTACCATCAGAAGAGTACACCGTATCACCCACATGCCAATGGAACTATTGAAGCTTTTAACAAGATTTTAGAGAATGTACTGTCAAAGATCCACAACATGCAGCAAAATGACTGGGATGTGCACATACCTACAGTACTCTGGGCTTATAGGACTACTTGCAAGAAGCTAACAGGAGAAGCACTGTTCAGATTGGTCTATGGTGTAGAAGATGTCATGCCAATGGAGTATATTGTGCCTAGTCTTCGAATAGCAGCTCTCACAAGTATGGCAGATCGTGAAGCCATGGAGGAACAGCTCACGTGACTGATGGAGCTTGAAGAGGACCAATTCTTGACAGTGTTCCATTAGCAAGTATAGAAGGAACGTGAGAAAGCATGGCACTATTACCACATCAAGCTTTGCACGTTCAAGGTAAACGATATGGTCTTGTTATATGATAGTAAATTCACTAAGTTTCTAGGGAAATTTTAGATGCATTGGCTAGGGCTATATATTATCAAAGAAATTACAGATGGAGGTGCAATTCAGCTCGTGAAACTGAATGCGGAACCATTTTCGGGAAGAGTGAATGGTAGCCGCTTGAAGCTATATACAGGGGATCCTGCACAATGACTATAGTCCTAGTGCTCCAGGTAGTTGCAAGGGGGCACAGGACTATAAACTACACTTTCAGGTCTGCAGGACTGCGCAGCAGGTAGGCTACACGAAAAAGAGTGAAGATGCAATCCAGGGAGCTGCGTGCAGGAAGTTGCGCCATGGGGGAAGGTGTCACGCAGCACAGCATAAAAGTGAACGTTGGAGTCATTGTTCATGATTTGACAGCCAGAAGATGGTTAAGAGGAGCAGGAAAGCACCATTTAAGGAAAAAATATTTGAAGATCTACCACCAAAACAACATTAATTGTGGAACTTTGTGGAGAACAGTCAGATTTGAATTCAAAACCCCCCATAAATTCCACATGCCAGCCCAACAAATAACACTTTGCACCCTTAAATTTTTTGTTCAAATTTGTTGTCTATCACTCATGAGCCGAGTATTTTGGGAGGAATTCTTCACACACACAGATGTTTCTCATGAAGCCCATGAGTTGTTAATGGAGAGGATGATTGCCACCAACCTCGACGAAGCCTTGAGTTCAAAAGTCAACATATTCGATGCTTCAGGCCCAAAATTATCCAATTCTAAGCTACGCCTATGGTTCCCATGGCGTCGAGGTAACCAGGGCCAAAAAAATCCATGGCGAAAGGAAAACAACCTGCCTCGATAGAAAAGCAACCTGCAGCTGGGGAAAAGCAAAAAAATCTAGTGTAGATACTCGCCTCCCCAAGGAATCATACTGCGACACCAACCTAGAAGAAGGATAAGTATCCAGTGAAGGATAAGTAGATGATAGTAGACTTGGAGGAAGAAGGCTAGGGAATGGAAGATATTAACGCTGAAGGTGCAAAACCTATAACGAAACTCCCTGGGTATATCCCTTCGAGAAAGGGAAAGGTGAAGATCACAAAGGACCCAGACTCAGAGAAATTCACCATCTCCATGCTCTACTACCTGAGAATGTTCCTTTTGAAGGTCTACAGCTCGCGTGAGTCCCACTATTGAAAATGGAGGGTTGGGACCTGTTGTGGCCAGCAACAACCCCCCTCGTTCAATCTAGTATCAGCCACGATACTGAGTGAATGGGGACCCTTAGTTAATTTTTTAGGAAAAGCAAGGATTTCTTTTTGAAGTTACAACCATACGCTTAGAAAAGGTTTCTTGAATGTCTTAAGCCTAAGCCTATGTTCATGAAAGCAAATCTTTAAGGTCGCACCACATAAGGAAAAGAAACACCTTCATTTCCCTTCTAAAGACCAATATGCGCGCCGCCCCAGTATTAATAACAACATCGCATCGCAACATACTAGCATCCATAAAGAAAAGCTTACAAATCCGCCAATATGCGATATCGCGATCGCATATCGCAGAAATGAGGCAGGCAAAGTTTGGCAAACATTGAATTATTGTGATCTGCGATATTGCAATCGCTGTGATTTGTGATTGCGCGACATGCAAGGGTACGTTGGCAAATCATAAAGCACCTTAGTACGAATCCTTCAGGCGCGTCACCCAAAGAAAAGCCACTTAATATAACCTGACTTGAAATTATGCGCTTTTAATGATAGTAATAAATTAGTTGTCGGTTATTAAGTGGAATAAAGACGCGTGCCTTGATGCGGATTTGCTTCACGTAAGGTGACATATCTGATTATCTCTTGCATTTAAAACTCTCCCATCACCTTTCTAATCAGTCTTTCCATTTCACTCGTAACCTGCAGGAGCAAAGTGCGAAAACAAATCACACAGGCGGAGTAAGCAGCAGAGACAGCGGCGACACAAGCGAGCATCCTTATCGACTATGTAAATGAAAATTTACACAGAGCCAATTTGATTTCAGAGACCACCCCGAGATACCTACCGAGAAAGTTGCAACTGGAGACAGAATGGAGGCAGAAAGCGCAGGCAAATGGGAAAACAATCCAGGCATTGGCTAGACTAAATTGGGAAAGTTACTGGACATACTTAGTTAAACCGCACAGCCAATGCATGACAGTAAGATGCATCATGAACGCAGCTGAGAAGGTAGCACCAGCTCTTATGGATGTCGTTTTCGCAGCCCAGCTAAGCGCAAAAATCAGCCAGCCTACTTTTCTCAAGCCTATGCTTGACAGCTGCAACTTCAAAGACCAAGTTCACAAGTAATTTCATTTAGAATGTTGTTTTTTCCTTTTTAACTAAATTAGAAAAAGGGCGGTCATTTGAGAACCGTATCCTCAATTTTGTAATAATACTATTATTAGAATTAGGAAGTAGTATTTTAACCCTTCTCATTGCATTGGAGAAGGGTCCAGAAATTTGTCAAAAACTTGTCCTCGGAACATGCACTTCTACACCCTCAGAGGAGGTTTTGATGAATGGAAGGATCGAGATTTATTTATGTTTGCATTTTTAATGTCTGCTACTGATGTTGCACTACTATACTCTTAGTAGATATTAGAACAAGTAGAGATAAATCGTTATTGCTTGAAGTCTGTGAGTAAAAATCAGTCATAAATGGTACTTTTATCTCTTGACGAATTTCTGCTTATATTCCTAAAGTGATATGCAGCTGATATTGTTTATATGTTAATGTATGAGCATATGGGTTATCATTTGGCACTTTTGTACGGTGGACTCATTTATTTATGCTTGACATATGAATGATTTATTTATGTGATATGCTGTTCACAACTGTTTTGTTTAACTTCTTATGCAGAATGGTTCATCTTAAATGGTTTATATTCTTGTGATAGCTGAATGATCTTTATTACCAGTTATTATATGAAATCTTTCTAAATCGCATAATGGAAAAGATATATCCCGGGTTAGTGTAGATTACATATGTTGTTTTCATTAGATTACTATGGCTTAGAATCAGTTTGCAAGTTAGATTTAAATTAGTTTTAGAATGCTTCCAGAATCAACATAATCAAACTCTACACACACACACACATCCCATGCATCGGGAAGCTGGTCCCGTTACCCCCAGTCGGACCCGCTACATCAAACGGGCAAGGAGCCGCCAACCAGGTTCCGGACAGGGTGGGTATCCCCCTTGTTTTTGACCCGATTTCGGGGCCCTCAACATATTTGGCGCTAGAAGGAGGGCTGAGCATATTGTCTGTTGGAATGTTTTTAAATTAGAAATCTTGAAACAGGATGGCTGCTCATAGAATTCCTATTTGGAGTTGCATCCATGTTCCTGCCTCTTCCAACACTCCACCAGATGTGGTAAGGCTATTGTCTCAGGTAAAATTCAATGGTAATAATAATTCTTCTGCATTCCACCATGCCCTGCAATTCATTCAAAGAGTTTCGAGTTCTGATATTTAGAAAATTGATGAAGGCGTTTTGTGCAGGATTTTTACTCTTACATTGACAGCGGAAGCTAGAAAATGGTGCAGAAACCTCCCAGTTGCATCAATCCACAGCTGGGACCAATTCGTTAGGACTTTCATCTTGGAATTTGATTGCTATGAATACGACCAGGTCTATGATGAAATCGACTATCTGCGGAAACAAGACGAACCCATAAGGGATTTCAATATGCGATTTCATCTTAAATGTCTACAATATGACCTCAAGAATGAGCTCACAGATGAAGAATCTTCAGATTGTGACGAGTATTTCCTACCTCCTGTATCTGACCAAACAGAGATTAGCCTAGGAGTCTTGCATGCTCTAGTACCAGAAAACAAAGACGAAAATACTGAAAGGGAAACTACCTTGGAACTAGAAGATGGCTTTGACATAGAGTTAGACAATATCATTTCAAATCAACAAATGTTGATGCCAAGGTTAGATCCACAAACTGTTTCTCTTTCAAAAAATATCGGCACAAAAAGGTATGATCTAAAGCCCGATGCTTATAGTGAATCTGATGAACAAAATTTATTTGATGTTTTTAAATGCATTATTCCATATTCGCATTTTTCTCTTTACCCCAATGTTTTTAGTGATGACGATTTTTCCCCTCATAATATCAAGCATATCTCAACAGACACATAGGGTTATTCAAACAAATCATCATTAGGTTTTCAAAATAAAGAGACCACTTTAGCACAGCCTTTGATCAATATCAAACGAGAGCTGCCTGACCTCCCTTGTCTGAAAACATATAATGAAAAAGAGGAACCTAGGGAAAACTGTAAAGTCTTTCGTGATAGTTGCTTTGACAATTGTGATGATGTTGAGTTATCACAAGTAACTCATCTAGGGTCAGTTAATAAGGAACATCTTAGATCAGGAATTATTCCATCTGACCCTCATCTCAAAGCAAAAGCTCATTTGAATAATTCTACTATCCAAGACAATACTCCTATCTATGATTCATATCAAGAGGAAAGCTCCATCCCTGTTCGCAATCATGACTTAGTTCCTGATTCACAAAACCTGGCCAGTTCTTGTGAAAAGAAAAAAGTTGCAAGTAACTCCCAGTTGTGCGATAACACTATTTGTATAAATACCCAATCATTTCTTTCTCACTTGCATTCATTTTGTACAAAATCGGATTTCTTTTTAAATTTTCAAATTTTTGATAAATTATATTTTAGCGATTTATATATGAGAACTTTCATTATCGCTAAAAGCTCAACATCAACAAGCAACGGGTTACAAGCCATCGAAACTGAAAAACCCTTTTCACAATTTGACTCGTTATCCCTCCTATTGAAAGATCACCAATTCACATCAGAAATTCATCCTAATTTTTATGATCCAATAGGTACTCTGTTGGAAAAAACTTCTCATGAGAAAAGAAAATCAGACAGAATTCCAATTGAGGTTGTAGGTTCTTATTCCCTAGCCAACAATTTCGATCCAATGGAAATTCGGTTCTTTTTACTGATGCTTGGAAGATTCATACGGCTAGGAATAATAATGAATCGTTGGTTCAATTGGAAATATCATTTTACTTAGTTATTTCCTGTATATAGTTAGCATAGGAGTAGGAGTAATTTAGCTAGGTTGTTAGTTTTGCTTTCAATAATTGATAGGCAAAGTTATTTATATTCTCTACATGACCCTAGGGAATGTTTGCCTCTCTCAAGTAATGTTTGTTCTGGCTAAACGGCATTTGACGTTTACTAAAGACACCTTGTCTCTGTTAAAGATTTTTGGACTTCGGCTCCTATGAACAGCAAACATTTTGAGAATTTGATCTTTATTATCAATAGAACTTTGACCCAGAAATGATGATAGTTTCAACTCCAAAAAAAAAAAAAAATTAAATTAAAAGAAAGCTATCTCAGTGAAGGATTTGTTTTAGGTCAGCACAATGAAAGGTATCAATATTAAAATAAAGATTCTCTGTGAAAGCAGCCATTACCAAAAGCAGCCCTATCATTGTTGTCCAGAACTTTCTTAAGGAAAGAAAATTTGACTTCATCCTTGCTGAAGGAAAACACAACATTCATAGGAATGACCTAAAAAGATGCTATATCTCAAAGAATAAGAGGTCTCATCACGAGCCGACTTATCATGATCACAGATATTATAACTTGCTGACTTTGCCAAACTGTCTACCAAAACAGGGCAATGACTCAAGATTGTTGCAATCAAAAGACAAGGGGTCTCATCACGAGCCAGATTGCTCAAAAAAAGTGTAAATCAGGTGAATGACTGTGTCATAATTTGCCACCAAACCAAGACATTGTTCTTTAGAGAATAAAAAAGGAAAAAGCATCAAGAAAGGGATTCTTTCTGAAAAAGTTGTAAATAACCTGAGGCAGGATAAAGGATCATTCCTGGATAATAGGTAACCCTGTCGAGGCTATGGACGCCTGCTGGCAGCAGTGGCTCTACCTGCGACAAAGGAGCATATTTAAGAAGGACTGATACATAGAGAACACTTTATTTTTATGTTTTACAAGACCAAGTAATGACTGATTTAAATTCGAATACAATCTGGGGATGCAAGTAATTGAGCTAAAATGGAGCTGAAACAAAACATCATTGACGCTTTGAAGTATCATTTGTTTTTATCTTTTTATAATAAAGTTCAAATTTCTTGAGAAATTTTTTTTTTTTTTTAGAAGTTTGAAAACGTCAATAGAAAAAGAGCAGAGATAACTGGTTCTCCCAAGTGAATCGCCAATTGTTGTGGCCAACAACAACCCCCCTCGTTCAATCTAGTATCAGCCACGATACTGAATGAATGGGGACCCTTAGTTAATTTTTTAGGAAAAGCAAGGATTTCTTTTTGAAGTTACAACCATACGCTTAGAAAAGGTTTCTTGAATGTCTTAAGCCTAAGCCTGTGTTCATGAAAGCAAATCTTTAAGGTCGCACCACATAAGGATAAGAAACACCTTCATTTCCCTTCTAAAGACCAATATGTGCGCCACCCCAGTATTAATAACAACATCGCATCGCAACATACTAGCATCCATAAAGAAAAGCTTACAAATCCGCCGATATGCGATATCGCGATCGCATATCGCAGAAATGAGGCAGGCGAAGTTTGGCAAACATTGAATTATTGTGATCTGCGATATTGCGATCGCTGCGATTTGCAATTGCGCGACATGCAAGGGTACGTTGGCAAATCATAAAGCACCTTAGTACGAATCCTTCGGGCGCGTCACCCAAAGAAAAGCCACTTACTATAACCTGACTTGAAATTATGCGCTTTTAATGATAGTAATAAATTAGTTGTCAGTTATTAAGTGGAATAAAGACGCATGCCTTGATGCGGATTTGCTTCACGTAAGGTGACATATCTGATTATCTCTTGCATTTAAAACTCTCCCATCACCTTTCTGATCAGTCTTTCCATTTCACTCGTAACCTGCAGGAGCAAAGTGCGAAAACAAATCACACAGGCGGAGCAAGCAGCAGAGACAGCGGTGACACAAGCGAGCATCCTTATCGACTGTGTAAATGAAAATTTACACAGAGCCAATTTGATTTCAGAGACCACCCCGGGATACCTACGAGCAAGTTACAACTGAGACATCAGACAGTACAACAGATGGCAACAGACACACAGCATCAAACTCCAGGCATTGGCTAGACTAAATTGGGAAAGTTACTGGACATACTTAGTTAAACCGCACAGCCAATGCATGACAGTAAGATGGATCATGAACGCAGCCGAGAAGGTAGCGCCAGCTCTTATGGATGTCGTTTTCGCAGCCCAGCTAAGCGCAGAAATCAGCCAGCCTACTCTTCGCAAGCCTATGCTTGACAGCTGCAACTTCAAAGACCAAGTTCACAAGTAATTTCATTTAGAATGTTGTTTTTTCCTTTTTAACTAAATTAGAAAAAGGGCGGTCATTTGAGAACCGTATCCTCAATTTTGTAATAATACTATTATTAGAATTAGGAAGTAGTATTTTAACCCTTCTCATTGCATTGGAGAAGGGTCCAGAAATTTGTCAAAAACTTGTCCTCGGAACATGCACTTCTGCACCCTCAGAGGAGGTTTTGATGAATGGAAGGATCAAGATTTATTTATGTTTGAATTTTTAATGTCTGCTACTGATGTTGCACTATTGTACTCTTAGTAGATATTAGAACAAGTAGAGATAAATCGTTATTGCTTGAAGTCTGTGAGTAAAAATCAGTCATAAATGGTACTTTTATCTCTTGACGAATTTCTTCTTATATTCCTAAAGTGATATGCAGCTGATATTGTTTATATGTTAATGTATGAGCATTTGGGTTATCATTTGGCACTTTTGTACGGTGGACTCATTTATTTATGCTTGACATATGAATGATTTATTTATGTGATATGTTGTTCACAACTGTTTTGTTTAACTTCTTATGCAGAATGGTTCATCTTAAATGGTTTATATTCTTGTGATAGCTGAATGATCTTTATTACTAGTTATTATATGAAATCTTTCTAAATTGCATAATGGAAAAGATATATCCCGGGTTAGTGTAGATTACATATGTTGTTTTCATTAGATTACTATGGCTTAGAATCAGTTTGCAAGTTAGATTTAAATTAGTTTTAGAATGCTTCCAGAATCAACATAATCAAACTCTACACACACACACATCCCATGCATCGGGAAGCTGGTCTAGTTACCCCCAGTCGGACCCGCTACATCAAACGGGCAAGGAGCCGCCAACCAGGTTCCGGACCGGGTGGGTATCCCCCTTGTTGTTGACCCGATTTCAGGGCCCTCAACAGGACCTCGCAGATCACAGTAATTTCCCACACTTACCGACGTACAAATACATGAAGATAGTGTATTATGAAGAAATAGGTGTTATAGCACTGGAAACAGAGGAATGGGTCCACGGTGTCGAGCAATTAGGGTTTCTCAACTTACTATGGGTGCCACATTACCATGCACCCCATTAACACAATTTATATAAGCCAGCTACTTAAATTGGTACATGATGGGTGCCTATGGCTAGGAGGGCCTATACCCATCACAAATATGCTCATTCAGAGGATTACACACCTACCGTATGAAGGTCTGAACCCAGCGAAGGAGTTTGGCAGAAAGATGAGAGAGAAGGAGCTTATAGAAAGAATGAAGAAAGATTACAAGCTTATAAAGAAGTCACGTAGATACTCAATTTTATCTATCTCAAACCTCGTGGTTCAATTGGCCACACAGATATTAGCAGGAAAGGTGATGAGAAAGTGCCATGCTGATGAAGTTCCTGCGTCCGTAGTGTCCGTAGCTGCTTAGTGCACGAAATACGTACAGTTGAACTGGTCCAGATACGAGTGCCAAGGAATTCCTTGTGAATTGCCGCGAGGCCCAGGATGAAACCAAGTCATTTCATTATGCTTGGTTACTACTGTCTATTGTATTGGTTGTGTGGGAACTACCGGGGGAAAGCCAATTTCCTCCACTTGAAGAAGGATTACCGAAAGTAACGCAGTTTGCATCTTTATGGGCTACAAATCACCTCACATGGATCACAGAGACAAAGATCTTTTGGGTCCTGATGGAATCGAGTCTCTATATGGAAATTAACTAGCGTCCAAGGTTGTCCCCAACCTTGTACACATAGTTGTCAGCCTACGCCACATTCAAGGCTGACTTTCATAGGGTGTATATCTAGGCGCGGAAGGATCCAGCGCAGAAGTGGCATGACTTTCCATATTTGGTAATAGAGACAAATGTGCAGGAGGTAGTAGTGCGATGGCCATCCGAGTGGTGCACCCCCTCAGATCTAGTTGTTGGTCCAAGCACGGGTGCGGAGAGTGTTTCCGCAAAGAAAAGGAAGGAGATAGCTAAGTAGGTTGTGCATAACTTGGCCACGCAGAAAAATAAGGATGCTGCAGAGAAGGCCCGTGTTGAAAAGGAACGCACTACCAAGGAGAAGGCAGAACAGGAGTAGCATGAGTCCCAGAAAGGTGACAATTCACCTTCACCAGAAACAGAAACAGAAGAGCTTACGGGACAAGATGAGAGAGGAGAGGAAGGGCAGTGCACCCCCTTAATTCTAAAAAGGCGTGAACTCAAGCAGTAAGGTGGATCGCGGAAAAAGAAGAAAGCTCATAAAACACAGGTTGATCCCATGGTTCTCACAAAAAGTGATCTGGATGAGATCAGTGATAAAGTCAAGGACACCGCAACAGAAGTACTGCAATAGTTGGAACAACAGTACATGCAGACATTGGAAGGTTTTCAAAAGGCTCTCCTATAGTTGCAGCTCCAAGCAACCAATATCCAAGAAGATGTTGGGAAGGTGGCGACGCACAAGGAAGTTTGGTGTGGGCTAAAAGTGCAGTCGTGGAGATGGTTCCATTGCTACGGGATCTGTGATTCTTCCCCTTGCCTACAAGTTTAGTCCATGCCAACACCGAGGAATAGCGCATCATCCTTAACAAAGTCCCAAATATAAGCCTGAACCTTGTGGAAATATCACTGGAATCATTGCATGAATTACTACAAGGATTCGTGGAAGAGCTTCGCATCAGGGAACAACGAGCACTAATTGCTATTAGCAAAATTAAAGTTAATAATCAGTAGTTATTCATTGAAAATTCATTGGTTCTACAGGAGAAGGAGATACTCCAAGTGCACAGTTCATGACTGAAGTCAGTAGTCATGGAGGCATGCAGGACAATGCATGAGCTTCATATCCCCAAGGATGCATAGCTAGAAGCAAATATCAGAAACTAGCTATTGGTGTCCGCGTAGCTAAAGCTGAGGTTAACCGAGTTTAGTTTGAACTCAACCGGAGGTCTGAGAGAAGCGTAGAGCCATGAACAAGGAAGGGCTAGCCACTTTGGATACCACAGTTGCAGACTGCACATCATTATGTGAGCAAGCCATGGCGTTGGTAACAAATCTGCAGGAGGATCCGAACCTGTAGACATTGAATACATAAATAAGGGAGATACAGTGAAAGTACGATGAGGTCAGGGAAATCGCACGCTCCATTACACCAGTGCAACGCCTAGCCAAATTATAGGAGGGAAAATAGCTCCTCAAGCAGTTAGAGGCAGCATTGAAGAAGGAGTCCTTGGTTAAGGCCAGGGTGTAGCCTTGGTTAGAGGAGGCTTATCAGGTCACAACCACTATTCAGCATAACCTAAAGGGCTTTCAGCAAACGCAGCAGGTAATGAGGATGGTTGCAGAAGGACCAACTACAGAGAAGTTAGTTGAGGAGGTCAAGCAGGTAGACACTTAGAGTGATGTCGAAGTTGTCGTGATCTAGGTATAGTTGGGGGATCTTCACAGCAAGATCCCACTACCAGCTGAGTGACTCAAGGGCGAGTCACGATCGTTGTGTTTGGGGCCTGTTGGAATGGGGTCCCTTGGGTCAGTTTTGGGGTTAAAATAACCCAAGTTTCAATGTATTTTTTGTAAGTAATTTAAAGTCTTCACAATTTGTGGATGCGGAGCGTGTAGAGGATTAGGAGTCAAACGGGTTTTAGCCCCTTGTTTATGTAAATGTTGAGTCATTTTTTAGATCCACCCATGGTCCGCAGACCATGCGATTGTATGTAAAAGGCTATAAATAAGTGTGTCTTAGAGAGTCCAAGGAATAAGGAGGAATGTAATGGGTCAATAAAAGAACAGCGATATTGCAGATAAGTGGGTCAGATAAGAGAGAAGGGCTCGACAATTGAGTGCACAGAGGCCTAGGTATAGTCTGAAATTGAGTGCGCAAACCCGTGCAGCTGAGTGTGCAAGGTAGTTTGATTCAGTAAAGATAAATTGAATATAAATAAAGAAAGTTACTAAAGAGATCCTGTGTATACCTCTTATCTCTGTTTACTTCTGTCTATGATATATGTTGTTGATAAATAATGTGTTTATTGAATATTGATCTAATGATGCATGATTCTCTTGAATAAGTCTTAATAGATGTATGCAATGTATGTTAAATACTATCACGAAGACTGTGATTCATTTTTTTATGTTTACTAAGTAACTCAAGTAGATCTGTGAAAAGGCTAATTTAGGGTTGTTCTCCAATGCATGTAAGTGGATAAATTAATTGTTAAGGGTCCACAAAGGCTAATCGTAGACCTTTGCGAAGGTTTGGAGGTTGTTTTAATAGAGTTACTGTACCGAGCCCTAAGGGCTTGTCGATCTGTGCAAAGGAAGATCTGAGGCATTAAAAGACATCACATTCATCTCTAGATGAGGAAACTTGGTTCTTAAATCCCCCTGAACTACTTCGGGTGAGACTGTAGCCTACACTACGTAGGTTGTTGCCGAAAGGGCCAATAGTGTAGGGATTTCTTGGTTGGTGCAACTAACTCTAAACTTGGGTCAGAACCCCCTAAGGCATCACATTGGCATCCAATCCAATGTATTTAAAGGAAGATCTAGATCCAAATTTCTCAAGTTTTGGGAGAAAAACATCTTTATTTTCTAGGGATTTCTTGATAGCTACCCTTTTGTGTAAATAAACATACCAAAGAGATCATTAGGATTTGAACTTTGTTTTCAGCTAAGAAGTTATTGAGCTCACGCACTTGTTACTACTATTTTTGACTTGTTATGTGATGTATTTGGCATTTCTAAAATGATAATGAGAAGTTTCTTATTAATCCATAACTAAGTTAGTTTCATAGGGTTGATGCTCTTGGGTTTGGGCCCAACCCATTAGCTTAGTTCCCTCTTGTGTATTTATATTCATTTTTAGCTTAGAATGTTTGTTAGTGCTACATTTTATTATAATATAATTCATCAAAAATCCTATGATTGTTGCCTATATCTCATCTCTCTCATGGGATCCTGACCAGAGGAATCTACAATCAGAGCCCAAAAACACTTTGTTGATGATTTCTTGGAAATGATCTACATTAGTTATCTTGTTTTTCATATAATTTTTGTAGCTTATAAATTGATTCATTTCATAGATCAGAGTTTTTGGCATAACTTAGATAGTTTCTAAATTCAACTCATCTTTTCCACATTGGTTATGATATTATTTGAATGATAAGAGAGCATGTGCATGTGATGTTGCAGAACTGTTGGATCTGCAGGTAAGGGGCCTTTTCACCACCTCCATCGAGGACTTCTCCACCCTCTTTTGATGAATCTAAAATGTTGTTGTTGAGCTTTGTCTTTTAGGCCATCGTGAGCATCCCTCTTAGTCCAAAACTGGTCTTACTGAAGTGTTGAGCTTGGCTAGGGGTGTTGGTCACCTTCCATCCATCCACCACAACCTTCATCCACCTTTCCATCCCTTGATCCCATTGTTCTAACCTTTTGAACCCTCTCGTTGGCATTCCTGTAGCATTACAGGTCTTCATGTAGCAACACAGGGATCCTATAGTAGCTTCCTATAGCATACCTGTAACAACATGTTTTTCCCTTACTTTGACCTATAATTCAATTTTTTCTTAGGTTAGAAGTAGGTTGAACCCCTAGCTTGGACTCATGATCAAAGGTAGCACCTAGGCCATTCCAACCATTATTTTTCCTTCATTGCAAGAGAGAATAGTATTAGTTTTTTTATCACAAATTTGGCACAAGTAGAACATTACTTTATATGAAAATGTGAATTATATAGATGATGTATGAAATCTTGAGATATGAGTTGGTATAATAATTTCATGTTTGCAAGTGAAATTGATAGCTAGATGGTCGATTTCAATTAGTGTAGTTTCCTTTCTACAGGTAGCATAACTCTTGTGTTCTTTCATGAATTGATTCAGTAGAATTTACAAGTTGGTAGGATCCACAAGTTAGATTCAGAAAGAATTTACTTTTTCTACATTAGAGATAGCTTTTGAATTGCACTTCCAGTAGTTAATTTCCCCTTATTTCAATAGAAGAATGGTCTTAGATCCCTAATGATCAAGTGACCTAGTTGAGGGTGGCATGAGTAGAATTCCATCTACTGTGTATATAGAATTGTCACCTCAAAGTTTGTACAAACACCAAGTTGATAAATAGAGTTGAGAGCCCCTGGGAGTTGCAGCACTCTTGGTGTGATACTAGGGCTCACCAGCTACGTTGCTCAAAATATTTTATTATGCTAAGAAAATTATCTACATAGAGATTCAATTGGTTACTATCAAATGGATATCTCTATCTCACACGGATCTATGAATAACCATCCACTAGAAGCCACCATGACTAACAATCCTTGCCTAGATACTCCTCAACCATCACACAACTCTACAAAATCATATCTATTAGAAGCCACCTCGACAAACGAGCCTCACCTAGTTTCTTCTAAACTATCCAACTACCATTGGATGGAGAAAACTTCTCCCTATATTAATTTCATCAAAGTCTTCCAACTCCTCTCCTCTATGTGGTTCTCATTTCATACATTTTTAGACTTGAACCAAAAACTATTCAACATGAACACCACAACAACATATCTTAAGGGAAAAAATCAAAACCCAATTACTATACCACAAACTACATCATAATCTAACCAAATATTTCATAAAATAATATGATCAACACATCAGCAAAAATCCTCTATGAAACTAGTAAAACTACTCACAATTGAATGTCACACTCACATAATAATCTAGATAATATACTAGGAGAAAAAAATTCCAAATACACTTGCAATCAAACTTTATTTCATCTCCTCGCTCACTGAACAAGATGTTGCATGAAACATACTCCTACTATCTATTGCAACACATGAAAACTTCTTCTGAAAATCTCCAACATAGCTCTCACAGCTTGCATTATTTTCTCTTCTCTCACACTCACTAAACCCACAACACATCCAATAAAACTATCATTGATCTCTCTCCAATATATAGATGAACTGAAGTTCTCAACTCATTAATTACCAAGAACTATTGAGCTCCACAAACTTTGTTCATATAATTGATTTTATCTGGATTTAGCTCCTTGACTATATCATACCACTAACTCCACTTCATGAAGGATATTCTTCAGTTTAACTATCTCCTAGAAGCACAATACCATTTTTCCAACTTTACATAATTAGTCTCAAATAAGACAAGAAGGAAAAACAAATAAACACCTGATGTGCATGAGGAATGCGAAGAAAACTCGGTTTAGGCCACAGCCGCATCCACAAAACTACCGCATTTCGGTTTCAGCCCCATGTGCAAGCTTTCCAAATTTGGGTTGGATCCTTCCAACTGCATGCATGAGCTTATCTTCATTTAGTTTGGGTAGAGAATAGTGAAAACTAGCTTTAATTAGCTCATAACTCTGCCAAACTTATTGGACACCTTCAACAACTTCTAAACACACCTCCAAACCTCTGTGACATGATCTGCAGCTGATGACATAGGCCAAGAGCCTCTGCAACAAGAAAGTGACATGAAAACCCTAGTCTGTCAAACTTCTCAACAAGACCAACACCTCTCATTCCTTTAGCAACAACAACAACAACCTATCCAAACACCTCCAACACCTGTAGTAGCATCATCAAGCCATCCAACTATCTCCAACACCCATAGAACCATCACCAACTCATGTAGTAGCATCATCAAGCCATCCAATAGCCTCCAACACCTGTAGAACCATATCAAACACATGTAGAATCATCTCCAATGCTTCCAACACCTGTAGTAGCATGTCTTACACAAGTAGCGGCATCTCCAACACTTGTAGTAGCAACATCAAGTCATATAACTACCTTCTTCACCTATATATACATATACAACACTTGTAGCAACATAAACCTATAACAAGACATTATAACATGCCATGTTGTCATCTCTACTTAGCCCCCAAAACCTACACTAGGTCATACTACACTTGTTCATGTCATAACCATATTGACATCAATGCCAACCAACAAGACCAAAAAGTTGATCACTGCAGCAACCCAAATACTCATTAGGAGGACTACGAACATCACTCATCACATTCATAAGGATACTACTACCATGATATTGACCTTAGTTATATTATGAATAATACCAAGGTCATGTTGACATCAATTCCAACACTACAATGCCAACAAGATCCCCCTTTGGCATTGATTTCAACCTCAACCTAATCTCTAACATCTGAGGTTAATCTCCATACACTCTCCAACTCTGAATCTGCAACTTTGAAACTAGTCTCCAGCAATCCAAATTCTCTCCCATTTTGACATCAATGGAAAGGGTTATACCTATACTGAATAACAATCTCAATAATATGCCAGATGAGATAAGAACTCCCCCTATCAAACTCAACGCCTATCAATGAAAATGAAAAATGTATCTCCTGCAAGGTAAGCATGTAAAATAAGGGACTCAAACATGTATCTATCCAATTCCATGCAATCTATAATCATGAACATGTGCCCCCTGAGTATGTAATGAAGTTGAAAACACACTCTCTTTGTTATTGTAGCAATACATCTGCCTACTACAATAAGCCTCCTTGCCAAGTGCAAGAGACTATACCTCTTGAACCATGAACCCAACTGAATTTGGATGAAGATATACAATGAAATACAATACATATACGATTCTTTAGGGATCAAATACATGGTTGTGACAAATATATAGAACCTACAAATGGCTCCTCTCACCAACCATGACTCTATGGACCCAAGTTTACGTCATTCGCCAAATGTACTAGGGCTACATCAATGGTATACAAAACAAGACATGACACCCATTAGCCCATATATATCTAATTCACAATGGGTCTCTCCATAACCAATACACCCAAAATATGAAACAATGATAATACATGGCTTTTACAACTGCACACAAAATTGCTCTCCTCTATGCATGCCCAAAATATGAAATAATCATGAGTACATGGCATCAATGGGTAATGATATATGTTCCATATATGGTATATCCATAAACTACATGGAATATCCATCAAATATATGGAATCTATGAGAAATGGCATATTCTTTCTATATGTAGCAGCAAAAATAGAAGTACTATCCAAAACATATGCTAGTGCATGGCCACTCAACACCTTGGCCATCACCGTCACAACAATGAAAATCCCGCAGCAAAACTGTGATAACTACTAGAAGCCACCATTCTCCACATAGGAATTAGCAACAAAATAAACTGACAAGAAGAACATAGAAATATGTCATAGAGACAGCAACATTTACATTCTCAATATCAATGAACTAAACCTCAATGAAGCTCAACGATACGTAGCATATTGTATCATCAACTCAAAGATTGAGCAGCAAATCAACAAGCAATAGCAGCATCATTAGGAGCATATGAACCACTATGCATTTTATCCAAAAGCATCAACAAATAAATATGCATCAAAAACAGCATAAACTCATCTTCTCCTCATGGGAGAAAAAACCAAGAAACAACAGCATAAACCAACATATTGATAACTTGGTCCAAAAACATGTGCATCAAGGTATGCTCTCCATGTATGAGCAGCAATATAAATCATCATGACACAACCATATGAATGCATAATATCCAATATATCATAGGTAGCAACATATTCTCTCCATTCAACAATGACATCACAACACAACCATCCAAACACATATCAACAACAACATGACACACCTAGAATAAAAAACATGTGTAATAAAGTGCATACTCTAGATGAGCCAATTATAACACATCTCTCATCTCCATAGTAGTAACACATGCATGACAGCACATGAGATATATCTACTAATGTCAATACAAACATTGTGGCATGCTACCATATCACCACATCCTACTAGAAACATATATGGAAACAACATCAAAAGGTAACTAAACATCTTTCCTGCAACAAACTTATGTCAAGTAAGCAAAACAAGCTCCTCCATAATGAGCACAATCCCAACAATCTACAAAAAAATTAGGAAGAAAAAATTCTCCTCCAAAATGTCAGATCCTCTATCACATCAAAATCATGTGCATACAGCTAATCCAAAGTCATCGGTAACAATTATAGGTTTATCCAACTAATATCAAATAGGAATTAGAATAGAGCAATAATAAAAATAACACTTGAAACCTCATAAAATCCCCCTGAACGCATGCATCTTCTACAATAAGCATATTTTTCTTTATGCACTCTTTTTGATATGGCTTCACCTCCAAATATCTATGTGCAATTCATGATGCAACCATATTCTCCCCTTGAGACCATGCAGGGCTCAGTTTTTTATGGGAGTTCCTTGCTACTCTTTTCTCCTTCAAACTTTCATATGTTGGTCCTCCATTTTATTTTGTGGTTGGCATTGCATGTACTTCATCCTTTGAGTGGATCTCCTTAAACACATGGGAAGATTGCAATCCTTGGCCTTATGGCCAATATTGTCACACGCAAAAAATATTATGTGACCTAGGAATTGAGGAATGGACTAAAATCTTCTGCTAATATGATTTATATTCCTTGCATGTGCCTTGCACTCAATATCCCTATGGACAAAATCATTGGATGAGAAACAATAACCATAAAAGGGACTATTATACATGACTTATGGTGATATTATTTCCATGCATTCTTGAGGTTGCATCTTCTTTGGTTTCTCCTTTTGATGAGAGGGTATGGTTTCTCCACTACTACAAATTGTTGCTATATGTCCATGGATTCCACAATTATAACATCTATCAATTCTATTGTTCTTCCTTTTCCTTCTTCACTTGTTATTTTTATTCTTGCATGTCCTTTTATTCTCCTATTTCATGCTAATACTAGTTGCTCCAACAATTTTTGATTTTCTTGTAGATGCTTGAGCGCTAGATCTGAAAATCTCTAATTATTTTCTTGCATAAATTTCTTCAGCCTTCAATTTTTTATACTCATCCTCCAATTCCTTGTACTTCTTCCTCACTCCAATTACAATTCTCATTCCTTCTTCCATCTTATTTTTTCAAATCTGAAATTTCTTCTTTGTAAGAACACTCTTTTCCATCAAAAATTTGCAACAACATTCATTGATATTTATTTTAGTTGTGAGCCTTTTAATTTATGCTTTTAGGGCCATTACCTTGGATTTCTCATCATCTTTGTTGTTGATCTCTTCTTTTTGTTCCTCTTAATTAATGTTTGATCCATCATTTCTATCACTAGGGCTTTCATCTTCATCTTGTGATCGATTAGTATTTCCATTCTCTTCTTGTGAGGAGGCTTGACTTGTAACTGCAATAAAAGTAGAATCCTTTGAATTGTTCTCCATCTCTGAAATCTGCAATTTTCCTCCACAATACAAACTTTGCAACCTATCCAACATCTCTTTTGAAATCTCACAATGTCTCACATAAAGAATTTCATATCTTGAAATCCCATGCAGAATAATCTCTTTAGCCTTATCATTAAATTCATCCTTTATTCCATATTCCACTGATAGAAAAATATTTTCATCAAGAGATTGCAAGTATGTATCTAATTTTACCTTCCAAGTTGCAAATTTACCTCCATGAAGTACTGGAACTCCTTACTAATCCATTTTTAAAAATTTTCAAAATTCTGCCAAAACTCCCATTTCTAGTCTCAAGTGATCAAGTTGCAACCAAGAGCCTTTCTCTGATACCAATTGGTGGAGACTAGATCACTACTAAGAGGAGGGGGGTGAATCAGTGTGAAGGCACTTATATTTTTTTCTTAAATTAATTAAACCATTAAACCATGCATAAATTGAAGCCCATAGACAAAGATTAGATCATCTAAGATAGACATGAAACCATGAAAACATTCAACTCAAGGGACAACTATTTTTGGTGGAATACCCTTCTCTGGGAAAAAAATCCACCCTTTCTTTTGTTGCGCTACTCAAAATATTTTATTATGCTAAGAAAATTATTTACATAGTGATTAAATTTGCTACTATCAAATGGAGATCTCTTTCTCACATGAATCTACAGATAACCATATGCTCGAAGACACCACAACCAATCATCCTTTCTTGGTTACTCCTGAACTATCACACAAATCTATAGACTCCTATCTACTGGAAGCCACCATGACCAACAAGCCTCACCCAATTCCTTCTAAACTTTCCAACTACCAATGGACGAATGAAAGTTCTCTCTATATTGATTTCATAGGAGTCCTCCAACTCCTCTCATCTATGTGTTTCTCATTTCATACATTTTCATACTGGAACTGAGAATTTCTCAAAATGAACACCACAACAATATATCTTCAAGGAACAAAATCAAAACCCAATAACTACACCACAAACTGCATCAAAATCTCACCAAACACTACATAAAATAATTTTATCAACACATCAGCAAAATCCCTCTCTATAACTAGTAAAACTTCTCACAACCAAATGTTGAACACAAAAAATAAGAGAATACACTAAGAGAAAACAATCTCCAAATACACCTACAATAAAACTCTAGTCCATCTCCTCACTCACTACACAAGAAGTCGGTTGAAACATACTCACGCTATCTACTACAACACTGGTAAACTACTTCAGAAAATATCCACCACAACTCTCACAACTTGCACACTTTTCTCCACTCTCACACTCACTCGACTCACAACACATCCAACCAAACTATCATTGATCTCTCTCCAATATATAGTCTAACTGAGGTGCTCAACTCAATAATTACCAAGAACTAAACTATGTTCATACACTTGATTTGATCCAGATCTAGCTCCTTGACTATATCATACCACTAAATATAATTCATGAAGGATATTCTTCACTTTAACCATCTTCTATAAGCTCGGTAACCTTTTTCATGACCTTTACATGGTGAGTCTCTAACAATACAAGCCGGGAAAAAAACACTCGATGTCCGCAAGGAATGCGGAGAAAAACTTACTTTAGGCCATAACTACATCCACAAAAATTCCAAATTTCGGTTTCAACCACATGCACAATTTTACCAAATTTTGGTTGGAGCATTCCAACCACATGCATGAGCATGTCTCCATGTGGTTAGGGTAGAGGATAGAGAAAAAATAATTTGTTTAGCTTAGAACTCTGTTAAACTTCTTGGACACCTTTGTCAACTCCTAAACATGCCTCCAAACCTTTGTGACATTATCTGGAACTAATGAAATAGTCCAAGAACCTCTACAACAAGTCAGTGACATGAAAACCCTAGTCTCCCAAACTCCTCAATAAGACCAACACCTATAACTTCTTTAGCAGCAACAACAACCTATCCAAACACCTCCATCACCTATAGTTTTATCTCCAACACCTATAGCAACATTATCATGCCATCCAACTATCTCCAACACTTGCAGAAACATCTTCAAAACGTGTAGCAGCATCATCAAGCCATATAATAGCCTCCAACACATATAGAAGCATATCTGACAAATGTAGAAGAATATCCAACACTTGTAAAAGAATCTCCAACACATGTAGTAGCATATCCAACACCTACAGTGGCCTCATCAAGCCATTTAACTGCCTCCATAACCTGTAGAGATATGTCCAACACTTGTAGCAACATCAACCTATAGCAAGACATCAAAACATGCCCTACAACCATCTCTACTCAGCCTCCAAAAATTTCATTAGGTCATGTCATAACCATGTTGAAATTAATTCCAACCAACAAGACCAACAAGTTAATCATTGCAGCAACCCAAGCACTCATAAGAAGGAGGACTATCAACCTCACTCATCATCATCATAAGGAGACTGCCACCATTAGATTGACCTAAGGCATATGATGAACAATACCAAGGCCTTGTTGACATCAATACCAACACTACAATTCCAACAAAGCCCATCAATTATATTGATCACAGTAACATTCATTCTTGGGTCAACTATTCATAATTGTGTTCAGCTATCACTAGAAAACCTAAGTCTTAGTCACACTAAGAAAGTGATCATGCATGTGGATGAAGTGTTCTAGCCACACAGAGAAGCTTGTATGCATGCGGCTACAGACAACACTTTCATATGATAACCCTACAGCTATATACCAAAACCATAATTCGCAAGTGCGAGATTTGTACCTTGTAATCTTGGATCTGTATGAACCAATCTTCACGAACCAACTGTAGACTTGTGCGAGCCAAACCAAAGAAGATAGAAGAATAAAATTCCTGATGATGATCTCCAAATTAGGGTCACTTGACTTATATTTATAGCCATCCAAGGATGTCCAATTTCCTTTTAGGGTCGACCTATAATTTTGTGCACATATGAGTTTCCATATTAAAAATATTTTTCCTTTCACGAAATTAAATTCTTCCAAGGGCGAGGAGGGGTGTTTATTGATGACGATGATTGTTCAAAGGAGGGAATTTGTCCCTGAGCTACCAAATTAACATATAACACAATTGCAACTGAGCCATACTAGGATTTATGATGGGACTAATAACATGTTATGATAGGATTTATGATAGGTCATAGAAAGTGTGAATAATAGGAATAATAGTGTTATAATAGGCTATAGCAACTGATAACATATTTGATGTAGCTTTAACAAGGTTAATTTTTATATAAATATAAACAGAGTAGCAAGAAGGAAGGCAACCAGAAAGGAAAGAATAACAGCTAAAGAAATATGTTTGTCTCTAGGAATTGTATGCAAGGCTTTTGAAATCCAACTATGCCTTTTTCCTTACATGAAATTTTATTTTTCATGATATTGTTTTTATTGATGATTTATGTACTTGGTTATTGATTTCTCTTACTAGATAAGAAGAAATAATTATATGTATATGTATGCATTTATATACCTGTATATGTGATAATGAAATGTTGTGAATATTAATGTTATTTGTTGGATGTTTGCTAGGTGTAATGATGATGGTGTTGAGTTTACACACTAATCAACATGAGACAATGACCTCTAGGTCTTTTTGGTGTGAAGATGGCACTGAAAGCATGGAGTATTTTCTATAATGAAGTTATGTATGATGACATGGACTTGCAGCAATAGATTGTGAGCTCAAGTCACCTTGCAAAACATATTTAGAATATGGGTATAAGATGCATTAAGGACAATGCATAAAATAAGGGGGGAGGAATTCAATACCCCTTCCCGCTTATGATGTTGTAATTATACGTACAAGATAATAGGATAGTGAGATGATTTATGTTATGTGGCTTGCAAGCCCATGTAGATATATAATATATTTTTGGGCTAGTCTACCTAGGAAATGAGGCATATATATCAGTGTTGGTTAAGTGGTAGGAGGTTCGGGATTGTAAATACAATGTAATTTTTAAATATTTTATTAATAAAAAGATATACTAGCTGTGGAGCTTATTCCACAGTAAGAGCATGGGGGCATGTGAAAATCCACAGTGACAAGAAATGGGGCATTGATGACAGGTGTTAGTGTTAGGACTCCTTGGGCTCACGTGGACTCATGGTGTGCCACTTGGCTAAGAGAGGCCATGCAACCGTGAGTAGAATATATTTTCCTGAGGCATTATTATTATTATTGTTATTCATTATCACTATGTTGACTATCATTTTGATGATCATTTCTCTGGGGAGGATGATGGTTTTTGATTGTTCGTCCTAAGAAACCAACTGGTGAGCCTAAGCTTGGGTTCTAATACTAGCTAGGATTTATTTCAATTTACGGTCAAAGGGTGCATAGAGCCCTAGAACAGCATGATTTTTTGGTTGGCACCTTGCCAGTTGATGGTTTGTAAGGTGCCTAGATCCCTTAAGCAACATGAATGTTGGGTTGTGTTAACAGTGTTGGATATCGCCAACATACAGGGGGTCTCCCCAATGTGAAGTCCTAACTAGACCTCACATTGTTTGGAGTAGGATCCTCATCTGGACTATCATCCTACCCACCATAACTCAAGGTTTTCCTTGGTTTCAATGGATAACATAAGATAATATACACATAACCTTTGAAAAAAACAAGTAACTTGACACTATGAAACACCAATTGCAATGTGTAAAAGGAGGTTTTCACATGGGGAAGTAAAGAGTGAGTATCTAGAAGGAAGGTAATAGTATTATCCTAAGAGAGGAACACAAGAGAAAGGAAAGATTTTTTAGTTATCTAGCAAAGTATTTCAAATAGACACAATAATCATTAAATAAAATACAACACACATTCAACAAGATAAACACTAAATCCAATGAAATAGTTCAATGTCTTTAGTACATATGAACATGGCATATACCACAAAAATCTAAAGCATAGTCCTACAATATTCACGATACATTCATGAAAATGTGTTGGCTCAATAAGATTCTAATAATTAAGTGAAAGATCCAAGTACACAGTTACAATGGTGAGCCACTAGCTCCAATAGATGAACATTAAGTCACTTCCTTCTTCTCCAAAGAATGTTCTTCTCTCATATACCAAGATAGATAAGCCAAGGCTAACTCTCTAATGTCCAATACTCCAAAAGTACCCTTGCTTGAGTTATGAGGGTGTATTTATAACAAGAGGAATGACCTTTCACATCCCCTATGACTCTTGTGCTACCCTCATGAATCTTGTACTCCTAAATGAACTTTAAACTTCTATTGACTCTTGGTTCACATGTGACTTTTCATATTCCACGTGTGACTCTTGGACTTCCACACATATACATTTTTTCATTTTCTTGAAAATACATAATTACATTCCACAAATGGTGTGGCAAGACACATTGACAACTATGCATTATGATGACACTTGTACAAGACATGTCGTGGAAATTATGACATGAAACTTGATGATAATGTGGCAATGCCAAGATGTTGTCCTTGCTGCTATCTCTTGCATTCTTGATAATAGATATGATCTGTATTTCATTTTCATCATCCAAAAGTTCTTGGATCACTATTGGGACATTCTGAGTCATCATGAAATGTATTAATTTTTTCATGATCAAGGATCTCTTCATGTCTTCATGATGGTTCTTATGTGTGCTTCTTCTCTACAAGTGCTTCTTTATTTCTTCGCCTTGACATTTCCCTTGAGCATCACTTTAACCTATTGAGGAGGTACACCTACCAATGGATTTCACTCATGAAAAGAAAATATCAAACCCTAAATCATCTATTATATCCATATTCTACTCATGGAAGAATATTCTTGTGATGGGCTTATGAAAGGACTGAGAAGGAAGGGTTTATTAGGGATTGTGAATTTGAGCTCAACAGTGACTAGGGAAGGAACCATTGTTCACTAGAACTGCGCAATGAGCTATAAGGAGGGGCTCTTCAGGGTACAACGTAGTGAGAAAGCATAAGAGGCAACACTGATAATATTTTTGATTGAAACTGTACAGTGTACATGGTTGAAGGGAGAAGAAGATAATGACTACATAGCTTTAATTCACAGTGACTGAGGGAAGGTTTCATTGTGGACTAGAACTGCACCATGTGCTGAGGAGGCCAAGCAGGATAAGAGGATGGCACAGTGAGGGATTCCATTTAGCAATGGAGGCATACTAGACACTGCAACTATGTAATGTGTAGTGCGTTAGGGGCTCAAGCATGGACTGATTATCCACTATAATTGTGTCATGCACTGAGGGAGGCTTACTGGAATAGGAGATTGTGTAGTTGGTTGAGACAAGTAGGAAAAGATCAAGTCACTTTTCCAGGAGGGTTCTCACTGCACTGTGAAAGAAGGAGGCCCTTTGCATTGCACAGGTTTCTTTTTCAAGTGCGTGAAGAAGATCCTTGTTGTAAACTAGAAGTGTTCCTTGTGCTATGAAAGGTAGAAATAATCAAATCTTAATGTAGTGAGTCATTACAAGCAACAAGGGTTAGGTGACTATTATTTGAAGATTCTCAATGTGCAATCATGAGATATGACCTTAAGAAAGACTCAGTGCACAAGTCTGGGGGGAATATATTTCATCAATGAGGCTCATTAATATATAGTCTCACCACCTGGTGATGGGATCAATGCTTTCATAACTTGCACTGGGAAAGAGGACCAAGACGATCTCTATAATGGTTAAATGTGGGACCAGTAAAGAGAGGGAAAAGTATTCGGGCAAGAATCAAACATGGATCACACACATGAATGCCATAAATAAAAGCTAGGAGAATGAAAATGACTCATAAACAACAATCACACCTTGAAACAACAACAAAGTGATGCTTATTTCTAAGTGTGACAATTAAACATGACATTGCGACACTTAGAATACAAGTTGTGACAGAAGTGTCGACTACAACCAGAAAGTGTGCTAAGATATAGGAATGTGTCTAGTACATATTATTATTATTATATGTAGGACACCCTAATGCAGAATATTACGTTAGAGCTGCCTATAGTGATGTGCGAAGCTGCGACACATACATGAGTGAAAATGGTTAGAAGAAACACTTGCGACAGTTATAAAACTTGAAAACGACACTTACAAAAGCTAAATAAAGTGAAAGAGACACATGTTGGAGAGAAGATAATGTTAGAAGGACACTTGTTAAAGTGAAATCAATAAAAAATGACAATTGTGAAATTGAAAGCGACACTTGTGAAAGAAAAGGTGCATAAAAGCAACAGTTTGGAAAACTCACCAAAATAGAAGTACAATTGCAACCAAAGTCAAAGAGAGACAGTCAATGAAGAGTGTGCACTAATTTTCAACATAAGTTATGGAATGCATTATCCTTATGGACTGCACAATTATTGTCCACAGTGACTGCACAAGCACTATAACTAAAAATTAAGCAAGCTCTAGTCCTAGAGGTTGTACAAGCCTTACTCTCGAGAATTGTGCAATGCATGTTTAAGCTTGCAGAAGAAAGGTGCACTGGTGAATTGATCAAGGGTTTAAAATGTGTGATCAAGTGACATTGAAACTTAGAATCTCAGAAGATGACTTAAACACTTTGAAAAAAATCAACCGACTATGAAGAGACCATGGAACAACATTTTATAAGACCCTCAGTAGGATTCAAATTTCAAGTGTAGGCAAAATTTTGGAGGGTGTTTGTCGTTGCAAAAATGCTTGGAGTCACATTAGTATAGCTCCAACTTCTTTATTTTGGTTTTACCTTTAAGTGAAAGGTCTCATTATTTCAGGAGGTATGGATTCACCATGAAGATTACCCTGGCATTGCTACTTATCTCGGTTAAAGATATAGTCTCTTCTTTTCCTTTCTCGGTGTCAAATAAATTTACTAGGAAATTCTACCTCAATCGTTTCACTAGGGGAGAATAATATTAAGTGTATGGAGATTTTGATAATCAGAGTTAAGCACTTTCCTCGGTGTTGCTTCTCTGACAGGGAACCTATTCAATACCCTGGTGAATTCACCTTAAGTAATCACAAGCATTGCTTCAGTAGAAGCAGACATGTTCAGTATGTTAGTGAAGGTTCTTGCTTTTCCTCTCTATATAGGAAGCCTCTCTCTTATGTTGGAAATAATACTGAGAGGGGGGTGAATCAGTATTATCAAATCAATTACTTTTCATTTCACAATCACATTTGTATACGCTACTTCAGTTATGGGAAACTGTGTATATACGCTACTATGTCTAAAGCAACCATCGTATATCAGAAAACTTAAGATTCATTAAATGTTGATCTTTAATCAGTGCATCAGAACTTCATTAATCATAAGAACAGTAAACAGGAGCAGTAAAATAGAATAGATCATCACACACATGGACACAAGATATAAGGTGGAAACCCAATGTGGGTGAAAACTACCTGCTGCAATTCGTCTCTATCTTCTTTTAATAAGAAACTTCTTTTTACAATATCTTTGTACTAGAGAAGTCTTATACTAGTACGTAGGCTTCTACCTGCAGAAGGCTACAACCTTCTCTCATTTTCCAGCTTCACTTGGAAGGGAGCTACAACCCCCTTAGCTCTTGTACTAGCTGATGTACTAGCACGTAGGTGCTGACCTACAGAAGGCTACAACCTTCTCTTTCTTCTAGGGACCATGTTTCATAAATTTCAGACTAGATCCATCAATAACATTAATCAAACATCAAATATATCTGCATCAACCAATCTCCGTTCCTTCAATCAAAACTTAATCAAACGATTACTTCTTTGAATGTTGTAACTAGAATACATTAACAGTAACTAGAAACCAATCCTGAACCCAGAGCACAGCAGCAATAAACAGAAGCAGCTAAAACATATTTCATGAGACGTACGCTACTTAAATATGTAGAAACCTGCGTGCATACACTGATGTATTAAGTCCAACCAGCATATACGTTGTTTTGACTTACTGATATAGCGTGTATACGCGCCTCTAATGTGCCGAACCTGCGTACAGATCTATAAAAGATAATTTACCCTTTTCACTTATTCAAACATTAGTTATACCCAGATTCTCATATTTATAGATCAAATCATGCGCCAAATATAATAGATCAAAATCACACAAAGATACTACTATTCAAGCCTTAAGATCTTGACCCATCAATAGAACTTATCCATCTTTTAGCGCTCAGGTTCCTCCTTGGTTCAGATCCAGCAATGCACCATAACCCAATTCTAGATCTTTCTCTTCATAAGATATTCAATGCTTGAGTGAATGCCCTTGCCAAATGATCTCTTTCCCTTTTTATAGTCTTAGGCCTTACTCAATACCACAGTCCAAAACCATAAATAATTAATACCATGGACCCAATACCTAGGTTCAACACTTCGGACGAGATACCATGGTCCAAAACCATAGGTCCAAATATCAAGGACTCAATACCACGGACCAAAAATAAGCTTTCCCACATGTACGCACTTTTCCTTGCATGAAAGTGCGTGCATACATATACGCGCCTTTTGAACGTCTATCCCGTGTGTATACGCAACTTGGTTAAGAGGAACCTGCGTATATATCTTTTTCCTTCATTTTGAGAGCCTGAATTATGATCTGTCATCGAAGTGAGTTGCCATCAAGGACAACACCTGTGTCATATCGCCAAACCTGTGTCATAATGCCAACATCATATTCACCCTTTATTTAGTTAATAATAGAATGTACAAAGGCACTTATTTAATTTGAAGGTGCAAGAGGGATCTTGTATTATTTACTTGTAAGAGATAGTGGTCCTTATTTAAGGTATTCATATAGAATTTGAAGTTGATATGCTCGTTTTGAGGTTTTCCCCTTTCCCTTCTCTACTTGGCTGAGTCGACAAGTCGAAACACCATTCAATACAAGGTTGAGTCGGGAGTGAAGATCTTAACAAAGATATGGGCTTCGTAGTTAGAGAAAAGGCTTTTTGTCTGGAAAAAATCATAGTTTTCGTTCAAAAATCATCAAATTTAACGATATATAGACCCAAAGAGAGAAGAGGTTAATAGATTACCCAAGATTTTCTCGTCATCGCAATTTCCCCCTTTAAAGATTTTCCACATTGTCTTTTGAGCCAAAGGAACACCTTTCATGCAGTCTTATTAAACACAAAATGAAAGAAAAGACATGAAAAGATAAGAGATTAATACCAAAAGGAAAAATCAAATGGAATACTAAAAGAAACATGGAAAAAGTAATAAAACAAAGGAAATAATAAAGGAGAGAAAGTGCAGAATGAGTGTAGAAGGGAAACTAGAATGTAAATAGACCTACTCCTAAACTAACGAGCTAGAAGGCCAGGGCTAAGTGTAATGAAATTCCAATGTAGCCATCATATCTGTTCCCGACCTGCAAACACAAAGATACGAGTAACTAAACCTGATATAACAATGTGCAAAAGAAAAGACAAAACTTGAACAAATTGCATAAAAGATTGAAGGTCATTCCTATTGGAAGAAATATGTGTCATAATAACTAGCTTTAACCAACTTGCAACCTTAACTTTTTTATTAGAAGAAAAATCAAACAAACCTGAGAGAATTCTTTTGAATGGACCTTCATGTGTGTTGTCCTTCTTAGAAAGAATCAAGGAAGATCAAAGCTTATTATTAGCAAAAATTATTTCTAAGTAAGATGATTCCATCCAATCATAGATTTGATCATGAAATCATAAATAATCCTCTTGAAAACCCTAAAATCCTTGATAAAATAAACTTTCAATTAATGGCATGAAATTAAGGTGAAAATCTTGTAAGGGAAAATGCATCTGATCATATTCAAAAGGTTTGCCCAGATCATGAAGGCATAACATAACCATCAATGAAGGTTGAAGTGCTTCAATTACTTGAAAGGTATCTAAAAAGTGAGATGATAAACAACTTAGATCAATTGATGCAAAAAAACTATCATCAGATATACTTGTGGGAAAATGATTAGATAAATAACAGTTATTGGAGCCATAATTATGATCAGATGGGTTGATTAAGATAAAAGACTCTTGGCTAGTGGATAATAAAGATCTATAAATCTGAACAACTTTGTAAGTTATTTTAATAGTATAATCATATTCCTCGCATGTTAAATGTGACAAACCATTTCCTTGTACCAAATAGCTCAAGCAATCTCTAACACTCAAAAGGATATCATTTTCCATAAAGAAAATGATTAGCATCACAACATGCACATGAAAAACTAGGAGATGATTATTTTCAAATGTATCTAACAAGTATGATTCCTTCAACCAATGATAATATTTAAAATGATGAGCTTCATATCTCTGTGCATTCATGAAATATATACATTCCAAATCCAAGTTAGATACAAGAGGTTTACATGAAGATGAATTAACTAAAGTAGAATCCTTATCTGATCAGAACCTGATCTTGAGAATTAGGAAAACTATATCTGAAATATTGAAGATCTTTAAAGAAGGAATTTGAATCTAGTGAAATCATGCAAAGAGAAGAGTTTTGTGAGAAAATCCAGATCTGACCTAGTTCAGGGACCTTATTAGCATTGCAAGAACCTAACATAACCATCAACAAAAGTTAAATTGCCTCATCTCCCTAACAAGTTCCAGAAATTTGAAAATTTGGATAAATACATTTGGAGATTTGATTGAGATTGCAAATTGCATGTAGACCACTATTATTGGTTGAATCAACAAGAAAACTATGATTTGGATGGTCGCCATATACATCACTAGTTTGATAATATTTTAGAAATTCGCCAAATAGATTACTCAAGTCATAAAATTCTTATAATTACAAATCTAGAGATGTATAAATTGAAGAAATCTCATGAGTAACCTGAATTGAAGAATTGTCCTCATGCAAGACTAGAAATGGTAAGGAATGGGATGGATGCTCAATGATTTGATTTCTTTATCCTTCATCATGGATAACCTCACTAACTTTTGTCTACTCAAAATCTTGCTTACTAGATAATGAAATTGCAGAGAATGGAGTATATTCATCACAAATTAATGCATTACAAACAGTAGGGCACAAGCGATAGTAAGTTGAAGAAGAAGTTTCCATAAGACAAACTTCTTTGACTGAACTAGATTTAAGATCTAAATATTTCGAATCAAGGTCTTCTTGAGAAACTAAAATATCAATTGGTGCACTTGGGAATTCATAATCATATACATTAATGGATTCATCATCATCAGAATGATGGTTACCCAAGACTTTATATTTATTATGCAAATTCATTTCATTTGATTAATTATCAATATTACTAGATTCAATATCATCCAAGTATGGAGGGACAATGTCTTGACATATAGGATTTTGAAAAAGATAAAAGAGATCAACAGAATCTTCACCTTTGTGTTCCTCTACCTATTATATGTGAATACCTTCCTCTTGATCACTTCTTGGAACAACAGGTTGAAAATATATAGAGTTTGAAGTAGGTTGTTCAAACAAATCATGGGACAAGGGATCATGAGAATGGAATGACAGAGGACAAATATCCCTTGCAGAGATCATGCTTTCAATTAAATCATATTAAAGATTATAATTATGAGTGTTAATATCATCTTAAAATATCAAGGAATTAGTCTTCAGCTTAGGTTTCGTCAACCATTCCAGACTTTTCTCCATCGGATCTAGATCATCGAAAGTGGAAGAAGGTGGAATAGATAGATCAGCAATTTGATTTCTAAATTTGCCAACTTCAATATCATCATGAGGCACCCAAATTGGTACTAAGAAAGGAAGAGGAAAAGGAACAAAAATAATGGTAGGTTCCTCCTCTGAAATTAGAGGAGTATTATGGTTTACGAAAATTGGGGAAGTGTGATGTAGGCAAATTTCCCTCTACAGACAGAGGCAACCCCTCTAGCCCTAGAGTGGGTCTACTCACAGCGAAACAAATACAACAGCTAATTCCTTAAATAGTCATCGTTGAAAGATCCTACCTTATTCCGGTGTTCGATGTAGTCTTCGTTACGCGGCTCCAGCTATCGTTTTCTTCTCCTTGATGAGTGATTCACCTAAAACAACATAAGAGAACAATGAAACACATAATAGAGCACAACAATGAACTATCCACTTACAGAGTCAAGAAACCATCAGCTATCAAATATATTTCATACATGATATAGGAAATAACCATTGATTGTATTAATATGAGCAAAATTAAAGCTTACAACCATGCCTTGATGTCGCAAGCTTCCTTGAAGGGTCCAATCAGTATGTTTCCATAAGAATTCACTCTCAAATTTCTCCCCGAAAGGCTGATGACTCTCTCTCTCACCCAAAAGCACTAATATAAGGCTAAGGCAATCACAACCAGTCTTTCTTCTTATAAAACCATTTCATACTAATAATCCACAAGCAATTGCTAGACTATCAGCAATTCACACTGCAAACTATCAATCCAACACCAAGAACTAGCTAATTTGCTCACTACCGAAATAAAACTAGCTGATGATAGTCATGGTGGATGCTTTTGTAAGAGGAGGAGCCTCCAAAAATGAGGGAGAGGAAGCTTATCTTCATGGGAGGTTACTCAAAAGGCGGAACCACCATCTCAAATGAGGAAAGGTGAACTTCCTTGACCCAACAACCAGTTCCAGAACCAGTGACCCAGAAGCATTCTGTTTGAACTAATTTGCCATGTTTGGGTCATCGCGAGTCAAACAATAAGACTCAAAGATAACATCGCGAGGCAACCATGTATTCAGAGCTATCGTCACAAGAAGGATACTAATGACTTGTGAAGATCCTTAAAATCTGGCCGTCACGGAGAACAGATGTACTCGTGCAACGGTGTCGCGAGGTTCTGGTTCACTTTGGTCCATTGTCACAGACAGGATATTGATGTCCTGCGACAATCTTGAAACATAGGTTAAAAGGGTCAAATTTAGGATTAATGAGCATGGTTGATCTTCTTGAGTGATATGGAAGATGTGGACACATATTTTGATGTATGACACAGAACAGATGTCATTCAGGGACCGACTCTACCCGGGATCAGGGGATGCGAGGTCGATGAAAAAATATTGTTTAATAGATGCCCCTAATGCATGAAGGCGGAGAGAGTGGGAGGCGTGAAATGCTTTACGAAACCATAATTGAACCAAAACACCATCATGGAGAACCTGTAGACACAAGTATAATTGATATCTCTGAAAGTGAAAGAAATACATGCAGTCAAAGTATGGGCTCAGCCATCCAAAAGAAAAATAGAACTAGTCTGTGGTATGGACACAACCATCTAGTCGAAAACACCATATGAAAACATAGGTATGGTCGCAACCATCCAGAAAGACTCAAGTATGGTCGCAACTATCCTATCAAAAGAGTCATGTATAAATAATCCACACAACCTAGACTTGTGTGATCTGAGCCCAGGGTCTTGAATCCCGACCTGTCCATCGTACAATTTCTAATATGCAAATAAATGTGTTGAAGTTGAGCATACTAGAAAATCACTTTATTACTGGCCAATGATGTGAACCATTAACAAGCGTGAGAGAGACCACTAGTAATGTCAATGGTTCCCAAGGTACTACCAGTACAATCCACAAAGTGTGAAGAACGATCTGGAGTCGAACACTTGTGGAATCACCTGATCGAAGACCAATAATGCAAGTCTATCGTCGAATATGAAGAAATTGTCATTGAGGCATGTAAGCTCCAAGGTACCTGAAAGGAGTCTCTAGATCAACTTCCTAGACAATGAGTCGATGTTGACAGGAAGCGATCCATCGCAGGAGGGCCATAATTTTTCCCACATCAACGATGTGAGATAAAGGAACAAGATGTAGATGGATGAAACAGAGAATCAGAGGAGGATGTAAGGGTGCAAACTGCAGAAGGATTAAGCTCTTGAACATATCGGCGACACGACTCCAGAATGTGGTAGCATTTTGGTACCAAGGGATCGAAGGTCATGCAGAGACAGCAGGGATCGAATGGAATGAGGAAAAATGAATAACCCAAACCCGAAAGGCCAATGACAAAGTGAGGATGTCCCAAACTCAGTGAGAAGCAACAAAGGTGTCGATGTTCAAGAGCAACAAGCTGCCGTAGGTAATCAATAGAATATTTCCAAATTTTCCCCCCCACCATTGCTAGCGAGTACCCCAATTATTTTTGAAACACAAGCTTGAAGGGGATAGCATATGCTTGCAATATAAGTTTGTCCTTCGGACAAATCCAACCTAGTGAAATTTTAATGAGCCCTATGGAGGAGAAGCTCGGGTCTCATCATGGCAATGAGTCCAATGTCATCAGGGTTTAACGAGTCTAACATAGGTAAAACACGGAGTCTTTTTCATGTTTAAATAGTTTGAAAAAGACACGGAAAAGAAAACTCCAAAGGGGACCTTTTTGTATGTTTATGTCTCTCAAGCCCGAAAAGGTAGAAAATGATACTCGAGAGAACAGCTTGACCATTTCAGACAAGGAGTAATTTTCGTAAATAGTGCCTCCAGCCTGAAAAAGTAAAAAATATTACTAGGGACACGATGTTTCATAACCATTAATGAGCTCGAAACGACAAAGGCTCGGCAATATTTTCACATTTCAAGAGTTAGAAAAGAGCTTAAAGTTGACTTGATAAAGGTTTCTTTTGTACTGCTTGAGTAAATAATCCATGCATCGATCACCACAAGCGCTCAAAACACCTATCACCACAAGAAAACGCAAGCGTAAGATCTACTTCGCAAAAACACGCATATAGGTCAAAAAACCCTAATTTAAAACTTTAAGAAAAACCCTCAATTTTTGAAAAAAATATTATGAAAGACACATTATGGTGAAAAACCATTTTACTTGTGTTTTTTTACTGTGGTAAAAAAACTTCAAACATTGCGTACCTGAGTGATCGATTCCAGGAAACTCAACGGTCCATTGCCTCTCGTGCTTCCTCCAGGTAAATACCCCATCCCTATCTTTGTTTTTCCACCAAATTTAAATGCAATTTCATGTTTTAGACCGGTATTTGAAGAGTTTTTTTGGACAAAAATTCTACCTCGATCGTCGCAAGTTTCCCCTTCAGGGTTGCGACAATCGAGAAATTTGCATGGGGAAAAAATAGGATCGTCACAGGAAAGTGATGTACACCTGTGACGACTCGAGAATTTGTGAACTATGCAAATCAGACCGTCACAGCAAATCATTAGCCCAGTCAATTCCCAGGAGTGCAGGATAGGGATTGCTGTCATCCACTATCTTTATTACTTCAAAGTCATCCAACACACTTTCTCCCTCAATATCCACGGTCACCCCCAGTAGCCACCCCATGGGGATGATTTTCTGTTGATTCACCATTCTTAGCTGAATCGGAGACCATTGTAGTGCAGGTCTCCCCATTCACTCCCAAGTCTATTTCAGTAGGACATTCGCATCTGACCCCATGTCCCAAATGACCTAATCCGTTTCATATTCAACTATCTGCATGGTTAGTCTCATCTCTTATCCCGTCCTTTTTTAATGCTTGCCAATCTTTTGTACTACGCATGGCTCACCTAGTGCAGTTCCAGCGCATCTATTGATGAGTTCTTGTAACCCTTTTACAACCTTACTATCGCGTAGTAACTTCATACAAGTTTCCAGGAAAGTTGTAAGCATAGAGGGGTCCATCTTTGGCTCAGGTTTATCCTTGCTTCCTAAGATGGAGGCCTCAGAGAAACTCTTCTTAGCTTCCGTGAAGACTTCATGAGCGCACTCCAAATCGAACTCAGCCTCCTTTGCTAGGGCTATGCGAACCTATGTATTATCTTCTGCCTATTTCCCCTTGTCATCTCCTGTCGCGATTCCACTTTTGAGCACTATATTTATGTTTGGATCTTCCTCACGTAGCTCACACCTCATCATCTGCAGGTTCTAAGTCGGCGGAGGTGGTAGTGCCCATTTATCATGTATCATAGCTATCAGCGTAGGATAGTCTTTCATTTCATGATCAAACAATGTGCAATATTTTCCTTAGGGACTTGTTGGATTAATGCAATCACGGGCATAGTGTCCTGGTCCTCCGCAATTGTAGCAAATCAACTGTCCTCAACCATTACCAAGTCCTCCTCCACCTCGACCTCTTCCACGCCCCTAAAATCATGTCTGTGATATTCCTGTGTTCTGGTCAAGGGATCACATTTCAGCCTGAACTCTATTGGTGGGAGTTCTATCCATCATCAGTTTGTAGCTCCTGTAAGTATGCTCATCATGTCCTACCGACCTAACAAAAGTTGCAGAATAGCTATATCGATGCTTGTACATACTTTTGTAGTATGTGACAGTTATCTGTGGCATGTTTTTTGGCTACCTGAAAAATAGTGCACCATAATGCAGGCCCCACGCTAGGTCCTGCTTGAGCTTCTGGCCTTAAAGGCATCGATCCTCCTGTTGCAATGTAATTTTCAAAGACTGGGAAATGGTCTTTGTCATGACCCTGGCTCTTGCATTTTAAGCACCATACCTCCTCACGTACCTCTGGTCGAACCATTTTGTCCTGCTTCAGACTTTGCATCTCAAGGCATAGATTCTTTAGCTACGCATGGATCTGTTGAACTCCTAGATTAGGATCTTGTATCAGAGTCTCATGTAGTGTCATGGAAATCTCCAAGGCCTCTGCATGAGTTGTCATCTTCTGTTGTGATAGAACACTCCTTAAGTGTTGTAGAAATGAAGCCACAAACCACTCACGATGTTGTCCATCTGTCAAATTCATGCTGGCTTCATGGATTATACATTTTAGCCTCTGGTCTAGTTCCCAAGGAATCTCGCCTAGTTGCATCGTGATCTCTTTGAATCCCACAATCGACTGTGCTTTAGATTTAGGCCTACTAAATTCCCTATTTAATGTTGCTTGGATGTTTGCTACTCTAGCATTAAGGTTATCATTAGAGTACTTAATGTAACAGGTTAGCGCGCGATCTTGCAGAGCACTGACCAGTGTCGCCTTATTTATATGATCATTTGTAACACCTTGAGCTTCCCATACAGCTCTCACAACGAACCATAATTGGTCCGGGTCCTCATTTCCCAAGCCTTTGAACAAAGGAAACTTCACTGTATTTGCCATATTGAACCACGGTGGAGGTGGAGGTGGTACGGGAAAAGTTGGAGGTGAAGGTGGTGAAGTTGGAGGGGGTGTGGGTGGAGGTGGTATATGTGGGAATCCTTGTCTTATTCACTGAATAGCACTTTGTGGAGAAACCTTTGTTATCCCTTCTTCATCACTTCACGAAGGTGAAATCAAAGGGTTATACTCCAGACCCTTTTTTCCTTCGTTTCTGTAAGTTTTTCTGCTTTGCGTAGTCCCAAACATCAAGGTAGATGCATAACCTGTTTTTATCACAACAACATTTTAATCCAAGTATTCAAATATTTTACGTACTTACCTCACAGTCCTTTGAAAAAGCGTCACCTTGCCTCGCTATAGCTGACTAAGATGTCAACCAGGAATTCAGTCAAAAATCCTCTTATGACGTGATCGAGCCAATGATCAACAGCACGGGTGATCTTATCCTTTGATGCTTCCAACCTTCGCACTAGCTCCTGGGCCCACACAATAGGACCATCAAGTTTCCACCTTCCTTGGCTATCTACTAGCTTCGCAATCCACTCGTATAGCTCGATATGGAAGGAGCAAAAAAATATCTCATGGATCTCTATATATAGATATTTGTACAACCACTTTTCTTTTGTCAGTCATAGGTTTCTGTTCTCTTATGTCATGAATTCATGGATTTTTCTATCCAACCAATCTCCAATCCACTTCTTAGTTGGATTCCAAGTGATACAACATCACACATCTCTTGTTCAGATTCTAGTCCCGGCAACGGAACCATTTTTTGGCTTGAGGGGGCCTAACCCAGGTTCAGCGTTAATTAGCCAAACAAATCCCTACACTACTAGCCCTTTCGGCATCAGCCCGCAGAGCACAGACCGAAGTCTCACCCGAAGCAATATGGGGAGATGCTGGAACCAAGTTTTTGCACCTTGAGATGGTTGTGATGTCGTGTGATTCCCTCTATCCCTGCCTGCGCGTAATTTGCTTCGCTCTAGGGCTTGCAAGACAAACCCTCTTTCCCAACCTTCAATACCTCCACGAAAGTATACGATCGACCTTCGCGCAGCCCTAACCTTTTGCTCAGGTACTTTTGCGCTACTAGAGCAGCATGTCATACAAATTCCACGATTAATCTAAGTGACTCTCTTATCCTATCAAACAGTTAGAGTTAACACCGCATAGCTAGATATTCATAAATGCGTTCAATTATTCAATGTAATTGTGGTTATTCATGCATCATATAAGCACAATAAAGGAAAGTTGTACATAAAATATTCAAACGCATCGACAGAAAAAAGACACAGAAATTGCAGAATAACTCCCTTTATTAATATCTTCCAAGTGTTTACAGACTCTATCCACCCTGCGCACACAGCTACAAGGGTCCACGCACTCAGTTGCGGACATCTACCCTAGGCGTCTGCGCACTCAGCTGTAGAGCCTATACCTACGCTACAACCCAAGATTTAGATTTTTTTCTCTAAAGCTATGACTCTCTTACCTGTTCCCTGCTTTAACTACTTAAAGCTTAGCTCTTTTTATACAATCCCATGGTCCACAGACCATGGGTAGATCTCTTACAGTCGAATTTTCTTTACAAAACTAAGGGCGGACTACCCTTTGTAACACATAACACCTTCATGCTCTGTGATGAAAAAATGCAGATTATTTACTAATATTACAAAAATTTGACTTAAGAATGGGCTTTTAGCCCCAAAACTGCCCTTGGGGGATCCCGCTCCCAACATTCATCCATACAATTTTGGATTCACCCAATCTTGGTCTCGCACCATTATATTTTATATACAGTCCAAATCATCATTGCTATCATAATCGCGAACTGGTTCAGTATAGCGCGATCCTTCAGCAGGATCTGGGGGTATTATTACACAAAGTGATTTCTTCTTAAATATCATCTTTTGCTTCTTTAGGTTGATTACCCCGTTCATATCAGTAGAGCAATCAATTCCAAAGAGCGCAGGGTTGGGGTTGCTGTCATCCACAATTTCTATTACTTCAAATCAGCCAACATGCTCGCGCCTTCAATATCTACAGTCACCCCTTGCAGTTGCCCCATGGGGATGATCTTTTGTTTATTTTCCATCCTTAGCTAAATCGGAGACCACTGCAACGTGGGTCTTCCCATCCATTCCCAAGTCTAGTTTAGCAGGACATTCGCATCTGACCCTAGATCCAAAATAACCTGATCCATTTCATACTCTCCTATCTGCGCGGTCAGTCTCATCTCTCATCCTGTCCTTTTTTTATGCTTACCAATATTTCATACCACACGCGGTTGAACCGAAGTGTTTCCAGCGCATCTATTTATAACCTCCTTTAATCCCTTCATAGCCTTGCTATCACGCAGCAACTTCATGTATGTCTCTAGGAAGGTTGTAAGCATAGAAGGGTCCATTTCCTGATCAGGCTTATCCTTTCTCCATGAGGTGGAGGCCTCAGCGAAGCTCTTCTTTGCTTCCATGAATGTTTCGCATGTGCGCTCCAAATCAAATTTAGCCTCCTTCGTCGGAGCTTTGCGAACCCATGCGTTGTCTTCAGGTTGTCTCCCCTTATCATCCCTTATTGAAATTCCACTTCGGAGCACCATATTCACATTCGGATCCTCTTCACGAGGCTCAGACCTTATCATCTACAGGTTCTGAGTCAGTTGAGGTGGTAGCACCCCCTTGTTGCATATCCTTGCGATCAGCGTAGGATAGTCCTCTATTTCAAGATCAAACATAGTGCAATATTTGCATGACGGACGCATTGGGTTAGTGAAATCATGGGTGTAGTGTCCTGGTCCTCTACAATTGTAGCAGATTAGTTATCCCCAACCTCTGCCAGGTCCTCCTCCACCTCGGCCTCATCTGTGCCCCTGAAAGTTTGTTCACGCCATCCTTGCACTCTAGTCAGGGGGCCGCGCTTCAGCCTGAACCTTATAGGTGGGTGTTCTATCCATCATCAATTTGTAACTTCTGGAGTTGTGCTCATCATGCCCTACAGACCTGCAAAAGTTTCAGAATATTTGATGTGTTGTTTGTACAAACTTCTGTAGCAAATGACAGTTATTCGTTGTATGTTTTCCTGCTACCTGACATATAGCGCACCACAACGCAGGCCCCGTGCTCGATCCTGCTTGAGCTTATGGACTCAAAGGCATCGGTACTCCTCCTACAATATAGTTTGCAAAGACCGAGCAATGGTCTTTGTCATGCCCCTGACATTTACATTTCATGTACCATACTTCTTCGCGCACGTCCAACCGAACTGTTCTGTCCTGCTTCAAAATTTGCATTTCAAGGCAAATATTTTGCAACTGCGCATGGATCTGTTAAACCTCGAAATTTGGATCTTGCATCGGTGTTTCATGCAGTCTCATTTCAATCTCCAAGGCTTCTACCTGAGTCATTATCTTCTGTTGTGACAGTGCAACCCTTAGGTGTGGCAAGAGCAAAGCCACGAACCATTCGCAGTGTTTTCCATCTATTAAGTTCATATTAGCTTCACAGATTTTACACTTCAACCTCTGATCTAATTCCCAAGGTGTCTCACCTGGTTTCATCACGATTTCTTTGAACCCCACAATCAACTGTGCCTCAAATTTTGGTTTACTGAATTCTTTATTCAGCACGGTTTGGATGTCTGCCACCCAGCATTTGGGTTATCAATAGAGTACTTGATGTACCAAGTTAGAGAACGATCCTGCAGAGCACTAACCAGTGTTTCCTTCTTCATGTGATCATCTGTAATGCCCTGAGCTTCCCACACAGCTTTCACAATGAACCAAAACTAGTCTGGGTCCTCATTTCCCAAGCCTTTGAACAAAGGCAGCTTCACTGAATTTTCCATGCTGAATTGCAGTGGAGGTGGAGGTGGTATGGGTGAAGTCGCAGGTGATGGTGGTGAAGTTGGAGGTGGTGTGGGTGGAGGTGGCAGTCACGGGAATCCTTGTCTTATTAACTAAATTTCACTTCGCAGAGAAGCCTGCACTACTCCCTCTTCGTCACCCAATGGAGGTGAAATCAATGGACTATATTCAAGACCCTTTCTCCCTTCATTCCTATAAGTCTTTCCACTTCGCGTAGCTCTAAACATCAAGGTAGCTGCATAACCCATTTTTCACACAATAACATCTTAATCCATGTATTCAAAGACTTTAAGTACTTACCTCACGGACCTTTGAAAAAGTGTCGCTCCGCCTCGCTATAGCTAACTAAGGTATCGACCGTGAATTCAGCCACAAATCCTCCTATGATGTGATCAAGCCAATGATCGACAGCGTAGGCGATCTTATCTTTAGAGGCTTCCAATCTCTGTACTAACTTCAGGTTCTAGACAATAGGACTATCAAGTCTCCACCTTCCTTGGCTATTTGCTAGCTTCGCGATCCACTCATATAGCTCAATCGAAAAGGAACAGAAAAAGGTCTCGTGGATCTCTGTATATAGGTACCTATCCAGCCACTGTTCCTTTGTTAGTCGCAGATTTATGTTCTCCTGCACCGCGAATTCGTGGATCTTCCTATCCAACCAGTCTCTGATCTCTTTCTTAGTTGGATTTCAGTGACACGACATCACACATATCTTATGAAGATTCCAGTCCAGGCATCGGAACCATTTGTTGGCTACGTGGGGCCTGACCCAGGTTCAGAGTTAGTTAGCCAAACAAATCCCTACACTACTGGCCCTTTCGGCATCAGCCTGTGGAGTGCGGACCGAAGTCTCACCTGAAGCAGTATGGGGGGATGCTCGAACCAAGTTTCCACACCCTGAGATGGTCGTGATGTCAATTTATTCCTTATGTTCCTACTTTTGTGCAGGTCATTAAGTTCTAGGGCTCTATCTGTCTAGCCCTTTATTCCACCCTTCAGTACCTCCTTGGAGGGGTATGATTGGCCTTCGCACGGCCCTATCCTGCAGTTCAAGTACTTTCACACTGCTAGGGCAACGCATTGTGTAGATTCCCAAATTACCTTAAGTGTCTTACTTATCTTATTAAACAATCACAGTTAGCGCTATGTAAACTTTTATCCTTACTTGCGTTCAATTAACCAATGTAATACATACATTTGCGCATCACATAAGCATTGTAAATGAATTTCATACACAATATGAAAAGATGCATTGACAGGAAACAAAGACACAGAATTTGTAGAATGCTTCCCTTTATTGATATCTTCATATGATTACAGACTCTTTCCACCCTGTACAAACAGCTGCAGGGGTCCACGCCCTCAGCTACGGACTTCCACCCTAGGCCTCTGCGCACTCAGCTGCAGAGCCTCTACCTACGCTACGACCTGAAACTTAGACTTCTCTAAAGACTTCCTCCTTATTGCTTAAGATTTCTTACTTCTAAAGCTACTTAGAGCTTACTTACTTAGCTCTTTTTATACAATCCCATGGTCCACGGACCATGGGTAGATATTTACAGCTGACTTTTCATTTTACAAAATAAGGGTGGACAACCCTTTACGACTCATGATACCTTCGCGCTCTATGACCGCAAAATGCAGAGACTTTACAACTTTATTACAAAATTTGACCCAAAACATGGGATTTTAGCCCCAAAACTGTCCTTGGGGGATCCCATTCCCAACAACTAAATGTGGAAACAATGGAGATTATCACTCTCCAAGTAGGGGGTGTGTGATTGAGATACTCAAACATACAAACTGTAGTGTGGAAATATATGACTTACTATTATTGATGATGTAATTCCAAATTTTAGATGAGTGCCCTACTTTGTCGACGAAACTAGAGACAAGATAAGAGAGGGCATATACTTGAGGAAAAAAAGGGTTTATTCTAGGATGGCTACATTTGGCTAGATGTTTATTCTCATCGTGGAAAAATAATTTTCAAATAAAGTTTATAACATAAATCTTTGTTTCTATGTAATACAAGATTATCATAGTCTAGTGTGAAATTTCAAGTCTTCCTTTGTGTCTAAGTTGTCGATCACAAGGTCTTCTATACTCTGCTTGATATTGTAGAGTAATCACAACATATTGAACATAATATCTTGAATTCACATTGTTTCAAGCATATCTCAAAGAAGTGCTAGTAGTAATAAAAAATGTATCTTGTCTATTTTAATATACCTTGAACCCCAAGGTGTACATAAGGTGGTGAAAGCAAAGTGTGTTCTATCAACATTGTGTTCTACTTTTAGCTATGCATTTCATATATATATAAGGGAAAGGTTGTTGAATATTCGATGGAGACTCAACCACATTACTTTGAAAATTTCAATTACGTTGCTGAACATTATTCATTGTTTCATTCCTTTTTAGCAAGGACATATGCCACTGTAATGGAACTTGTGTTAGAATTAAGGCTTACTTTAGAGTTGGTTGGGGTTTGTTGGAGATTATTGAAATATCCTCTCAACCTTTATCACCAAGTTTGGAATAAGTTAGATCCAACAAGTATTACATCTAGTGAATAACAATTGGAAAAAAAATTGCTCTATGTCTGGAATTTTTCCAATTTGATATGTATGTATGTATGTATGTATGTATAAAATAGAATAAATTGTTTAAAAAAATACAAATCTTCAAAAGCCATAATTTCATTATCAAAACCAATTATATTTCAATTATCACTTAAAGCTATCATTGCATCAATCCAAATTTGCATACAACTATGACATTTTCCTTAAATGTAAGGGCCATCACTCACTAATTTCATTTGTTACATGATGGATTTTATATGCTATGCATAATTTATATTTCCATTTGTGTTACAAAGAATTTTCCTGAGCACATTATATTGATGGTTCATGGCAGCGTTGGAATAATTGCCACATTTCTTCTATTTTCATATTTTGAATAATAGACTATTGTCAAAATTTTCAAATTAATGAAACTCCATCTTACAAATAAATTTGGAGTAATAAATCTCCTTTAAAAAAAGTAAGTTTAGTGCAATGCATGTGTACTTGCCAATCATATCAAAACTACATTTCCAATCAATGATCAAAGAACAAATATCGAGGGAGATTCTCAAGTTAATCCATTAGAATATGTATGGACTTATGTCTCTCTCATTCTTTGAAAGATAACATGTATTATGTTAAGCTACTAAGTTTGTGATCCATGACATGGATTTTCCCATGTGTCTTTAGGCATAAGCTTGTAATACCACAATTTATATTTTGAATAGATGTCATGGCAAGATCTTGAAGGAAAAAACACTAAAGGAGGAATTCATTGGTATGAAACCAAATGTATCACATTTCTATGTATTTCAATGTCCAATTTACATTCATGTTCCTAAGGAGAAGAGGATAAGTTGGAATCCTCAAGCATCAAGGATATTTTTGTTGCATATAGTGTGACTTTCAAAACTTACAATATCTACATTCAAGAAAAATAAAGGATTGTAGTGAACCAAAATGTGAATTTTGATGAGGATGCATGGTCCTTAAGATCACTTGATGTTAATGGAGCTTGTGTCATGCAAGGTTAGATAAATCTCCTTAAGGACTTGTTTGATGAAATAAAATGTTCCAACAGTGAAATTCTTGGTGTGATGCTAGCTTGTAGTGGAGCCTTTTATGCACCTAGGAGAGCTTAGTGAGATGCCTTGCAAGGCTAAAATATTGTTGGCTAGGACTCGTTGATGGAAAATTCTCTAGCTAAGAATTGGAAGCAACTCTAAAGAAAATAAAATAAATACTCCATGGTAAATACTATAGAATATATGTTTTCATGTTGATTTATTTTAAAGAACACAAGTTGCATTCCAAAATCAAGTTTGATATTTATCAAAAGAAAATCCAATATTAATAACTAGTCCTCTCTTGTATAGGAACAATGGCATCGAACAACCCCTCCAATGACCCCTTGCAAGGCCTCTCCATGGGAGGAGAAATGTCAGGTTCCAATAGGAATATCTAGACATCATTCTGAGGGGTCTCTCGACTGTACTACAAGTACACATTCAATTGTTAGTAAAATTGTCAATGCTACAATATAAATTTAATGTTTAACATGTGAATAATCTTCTTGGACATGTGTTTAATGTGAAAAAATATTGTTATTGACAAGTGCATGGGTTGATCTTGAGGTTGGTCGTAATGATTTGAGTACTCTACCTTCGAGAACCAACCAATTGCTTGATAGAGTTGGTTTAGGTAAAATCTAAATTGAAATCTTGAAGTGAGATGTTTAATGCACGAAAATTTATCACACGTGTCTCATACTTGTGATTAAAAATCTGATGTTTTGTATAGGCCGCATATATATAATATATATATATATATATATATATATATATAATATATATATATATTGACAAGGATTTCCTCACAAGTAAATGCAATTCTAAGGGGGTTTTGTGCATGGTATAGGTACACGTTTGATTGTTAGTTAACATGTTCAAGTCTATAGTATAAATTTAATGTTTAACATGTGAATAATTTACTCTTTAACACATATTTAATGTGAAAAAATATCGTCATCCATAGGTGAATTGACTGAGCATGAGGTTGTCCATGTTGATTCTCAATGACTTGTCCAGGAGCATTCAGGTGAAAGTTGAACATAAATATTGTTCAAGATATGTTTAATGTTAAAATTTATCTCATCTCTCATACTTATGCACGATTGGAAATTTGATGTTTTGTATAGGGCATAATAGCTCTGATTTTGTTTTCTCATAAGGGGACAATCATCCTCTAAACGACGGCTCAGAGAATGAGAGAGTTCTTGGACCAAGTAATTTTAAATGTAAATATTTTTTAAATATGAATTTTCCAAGTGAAATTTATTTATATTTAAATAATATGTGAACATTTATCATGTTACATGCTTTGATCATCCTCCTGCGGGACATCATTTTGGCGAGAGAGGTCTAAGAGCAAAACAGTAAGCCCACAATGAAAATTATGAACCTATTTACTCCCATCTTGGAGATGTTCCTTAGGATATGCTTTGGAAGGATAACATATCCACTCTCACTATTTATGACATGAAGGATAATTCCATGATGTTGTAGAATGAGGTATAAAATAGCAAACTTTTAGGCTAGTTGAATCTCATAGAGGCATATCCTAGGGTTGGACAGATGATAGATGTTTCTTTTGACATGATATGTAGGAGGAGAACATCATTTATTAGTATACACTCCTTTAATGAAGTGAAAAATATGGTAACTAAATAAATTCATTTCTCATTATTTGACTTACGACCTAAAGACAAAAAATGTATGAAGGTTGCAACATTTAATTACCCTAATATTGCACCATTTTTTTATCAAAAGTTCATGTACACATATGGGAAGTTCCTCAATAATTATGACATACTGCAATATTTTGCGAGAATGTTGTACACCAATTTTCGAGAGCACATGGATCCCAATTATACATATATATGATCCAAATTATATGGATTTTGGAAAGGTCATACATATGAATGACCTGATGTTATGTGACATGTTTGATTTACGACTCCAACACCTCGTTTAGCACCTTAACCACCTAGAGTTGTCGCACTTCGAGATGAGCTTGTCGTTGCATCCAGCACAAGAGCTCATGGAAGGGAGAAGATTAGGGAGCTTGTTCAAGATGTTTTGTGAGTAGTGACAATTTGCATAGGGAAGAGGAAGCATTCAGAGAGTGATGAAAAATTACACCATTTTTTAGTGTTTCAGATGAGGCATGGAGAGAGATGGATCAACTAGAACTAGAGAGATATGTAGCATCTTGTAGAGATCATTTGGAGCGATCCATGGCTCACGATAGTCAAAGCCTTTCCGAGGCATGTTCTAGGAAGTTATGATTATTTAACTATAAAATCACATTTACAAGATTAGATATAACGCATGTTACATATAAATTTATTATGTTGAACTATATATACATTTTGTCTCTAGAAATCACTTATATATTTATTCAAACTTATGTCGTTTTAATCAATTTTAAATAATGAATCACTTAACTTAGTGGAATAATTGTGGCTTCATGAACTTGTTGATGTACAGGCACCCCAAGTATTACTATGTACATATATTTTTTTCTTCAAATTGTGAATGAATTAAAGTCACATAAATTTTATGGTGTCGCTCATACATTTTATGTTCACTTTTTAGGTTAGCAAGAAAAATGAAAGAATCAATCAGGAAATTGAGCCCCAAGGAGATGGCACAAAATCTATACAAGATGGTATTTTCATACCCTAGTAGCCTAGTATCCATCTAGTTGTTTGAAGAGACTTTTTTTAATATTGATTGTAAGCTCTAATTAACGGTATGTTCTTATAGAAATCTCATATACAACATGTTTAGAATGTATTAATTTATTTTGATGAATTAAATTATGTTCTTGCAATTTAATTACAGTCCTCTCAAGGGATTTTCATAAGGACTTCATGCCGTAAGTGATTTTCACTTTTATTTGAAGGATAAAACATATAGTTTCCCATGTTATGTTAGGTGATCCATTAATCTATATAGATTTCATAGATGCATGGTTACAAGCCAATTGTTTTGCAACATTCATTTTATAGTGTATTATTCACATTTAAAACTCATGTTTATGTTTAATACTCTTTTGGGGATTTATATACCCTAGTAGCATTTAGAACTTTAGACCATGCCCCTAATTTGATTGACAAAACATCGATCTTGGTCTGTTGAGTGCCTATTATCCATCTAGTTGTACTTTTGAAAAAAAAATCTAACAGTACTTAGTTTAATCTAAAAGAAAAACATTACAACTGGCACAAAAATGTCATCCAACCCAGGTGGATATATATGTAGATAAAGATATATCCCGTAGAAAATTCCATGAATAGCCTCCATCAAACTCCCTTTGTTTACTATAGTTTCCCAAAAACATAACTTGCCAATAGTCGATGAGGTTGAATTAGGGTCTTTATTCTTTTCTTATTTACCAATAGAATCTTTATTTGAGGCATTTATTTCATTCAAGGATAGGATAAAGAAGGATAAAATATTCATATCATCTTTTAGGATAGGTAACACTGGCAAGTAGAAATTGGACTTGTCTAGAATCAATGGGAATGATAATAGAAATTAGGATTTTGAACTTTCCTAAGTTAGAAAATCAACTTAGGACTTTGTCTCGGTCAAATTGGCAAGGTGAAAAGAGTGACCACTAAACAAAACAATTCAAAATATGGTTTAATCAACTCAGTTTTAAGATTTTTTTCCATTGTCAAGTTTAGAATTCCACAACAATAGAAAACCTCCAACTAGATGCCACATGTAACATTGAAAAATCATTCCAATTGATACACCTTTTTCTTGACTCATTATCCATTTCCCACTGGAATCTGTGAACCATTCTCCCACTACATGCTTTTAACTTACCTACTAGAAAATTTAGAAACTACAAAATATAGACTTGCCCAAAGTGCAGTCTAACTCTATGAAAACTAGCATTAGTGAGATTTATGTGAAATATAGTAAGTCTAAAGCTATACATTTCTAAAAATAGAAACATCTTCATGGGAATGAAAAAATTCTCATCAAACTTTATCTTTTACAATGAACCCAAATATGTGCTCAGGAATAACATGCAGGCCCCAGAAATAACACTACTAAAAATAGCAACATCGTGAAATTTCTTGCATGTTTCCCAAAGAAGCTCATTTACATCATGAGATTACAAGGACCAAGAATATGTAAACAACTTTGACATGCAAACCCTAAAACTAGAAAACTACTAAAAATAATAATTTTTTGAAATCTAGTAGAACTAACTGTGGCCAAAAACTCACCACCCAAGATAAGGAACCATGCAAAGGTATTTTATATTTCAACTAATGGATTCAAAACACTACTAATCTTCCCTAGTTGTTTGTTTGTAGGTTTCTTCTATTGATGAAGCCACGTACTTAGGAAACTAAGAAGGCTTCTCTAAATATGTCCTTGTGGGTGAAAATTGTTGTTAGGAAAACCATTCCTTGAAAATGATTTTTGCAATCAATTTGTTGATATTTTTTTGTCCACTGTGTCATATTAGACATGATAATATTCATTGTGTCATGTATCAGACAAGTTTGGTTCACTTTGTTAGCTTGTCTACAATTTCTAGTAGTTGATTTTTATTTATGGTTATCCTTGTTAAAATGTGCAAACTCTATAGAAATAGTTTCCTATTTACCCTTAGCAATAGGTAAATGCATTGACAATGAACTAAAGGATTCTTGTCTAGTTTATTCGGTTAGTATATTTCAAAAGTATTATCAAGTTATGTTATGATGTTCAGATTTTTTCTTTGGTTAATTGCGTGCAACTTCATCAGTTATATTCTTCTCATGTGGCTAGTTAAAGAGCTATTTTGAAATTTATCCAAAATTTTCTCTCAATTAGGCCATATTTACAATTCTATGCATATGCCATATCATGTTATTCTCTCTCTTGAAATCATGAATAATGTTACCTTTCTATAAATATGATATTTTTTGCTAACAACATACATCATGTTCTTGTGGATATCTCATATCCTTCCAAGTTCTTTGTTTTTGTTTCCTTATCAATCTCACACTGCTATAGTGACTTGTTGTACTTCATAAATTTTAGTTTTTGCATCTAGCTAGCTATAGATTTATCCTATAATTTGTATGACATTTTCTCTCAATTGAGCCATATTTACATTTCTATTATGCTATTAAAGGTGTTGTCTATCTTGAAATCATGAAGAAATTTACCTTGTTGTAAATATGGTATTATCTATTGTTACTATACATCTTGTTGTTGTACTTCCCTTTCCTTGTGTCAGAGTGTTTCCCTAATGCTCTTGTTTTCACACCCATGAGTTCCCTTAGCACTTGATTACTACTTTTTTTCTCCATAGACTTATTTTTGTCCCTCGTGGACATTGACAGGATTATTTTAATCATATCTTTGAACAGTAAGATCTTGTTGCAATTTCTTGATAGTTTTGTGTTCTCTTTCTCTCTTCCATGGGTCATACATGTCTTCCATAACATAAAATATATTCTTGGTTTGTGTAGGGCTAGTGGAAGGCCACACATAGGCCATACGGTGACCATATGGGCCATATGTATTACTATATGGGCTATGCATGTCTCTATTGTGACTATACACATCTGGTGGTTTCCAGTATTGCAGTAATAATGCTGCAACTCCTAGGACTCCCTTCTTTACTTTTATCAACCCAATAGTTCGAAACAAACTTGGAAGCGACGATGCTATATGCACAAGTACTAGCTCTTGCCGCAGGCTGTCTTGATCAACTGGCACAAGTCCACTAGGAGCTTAAGCCAACTTCTATGAGCTCTCAGAAGAAGCTTTTAAATATGATGGATGAAATCTAACTCTAAGGAGGCTAATCTATTCACAGAAAGAAATTAAAAACTGAAAGGAAATGCAAACCCTAGCAAACCCTAGTTTTACCGACTAACCCTACTAGTGCAAGAAAAGAGATGAAAGTTGCTGAAATGGATGCCATTGACTCTTGGAAAGGTAAAATGCATGTGTCTAAGATACCTCTGAAGTAAAATCTAAAAAATAAAAAATAAAAAATAAAAAATAAAAGAAAAATAATAATAAAAAAATAATAATAATAATAATAATAAAATAGTAAAAAATAAAATAAAATAAAATAAAAATAAATAAATAATAAAATAATAAAATAAAAAATAAAATCTTTTTGTATTTTTGAGTAATTTTGCAGAATTATTATGCATGTGCTTGAATTGTTTTTTACTGTGCAGAGTTTGATTGACGAAAGGAGATGGGGTAGGCGCTTGCAGGTAGTTGGGAAGGTGAGAAGAGGGCCTAAAGGGTCCCTAGCTCCCTTCTAGAGAGTTTCATAGTGATCAGATCTCAAGAAACTATCCACGTGATCTTCTACAGGAAGTCTGCAGGGGTTCTACATGATGTTCTATAGGAAGAGCCGAGAGAGGATTTTTTAGGGTTGATGGAGGAAAACAGGTGGGAAAGTGGAAATGGAGGTTGGATGAGGTTGTGAAGAGGTCTAAGACCTGGTAAATGTGCTACGAAGTGATGAAGATGGTTGGATTTGTTCAAGGATGGAGGTAGCAATGTTGCACAAAAATGTAGAAATTAGGTCATATTGGAGAAGTGTGGCAAATGAAGGGAAGGAATCTGGAAGTTGGGGTTGGAGTAGGTTGTATGATTAAGGAAGGATAGGCAGGGATGTATTACAGGTGATATGCACACTATTTCTTAAACTAATCAAACAAAGACTATGCAAACCAAAGATCTAGCTATCTTGACCTAATTTGACCTAGAAACCTAGCAATCATGATGAACAGAACTTTATTGGTAGAAAATCATGTAAGATAGCTATGAAAAATAAACAAGAATAGATCTACGCATGTAATCACAACTAGTATCAACTTTTGCAACTGAGAATCTAACACTAGCAATTGCATGACGAAGCAAGAACAGTGTTTTTGTGGTAGCAAGGACACCTTGGTCACATCTCATGGTCTCGAGGAGGGAGAGGTGAGATCAAGGGTTTCTTGATGGCATTTTTCGAAGATATTTTCTGTTACCAACCTATCAAATCAACCTGAACATGAAAAGCTATTTCAATCATCAAAAATGACCTAAGTAACAAAGCAATATGTTAATCTAAGTAGCAGAAATTATTCTAGGAATGCAACAAAAACATATAAAAGTACACAAAAGGAGGTACTGGAACTTGGGTTGGGCCCAACCCCAAGAGCTACAGCCTCCTAAGAAAAATATCAAAGCTGATGCAAAATGAAACTGATCTCCATTACTCAAAAAATAACCATGTCACAAAAATGCTTACAGCAAAAGCTCCAAAATGGGCTAGAAGGCAGAGCAACACTAAAGTGTGAAAAATACAACTGTTCAAAAGCTAACCTATGAAGGCTAGAAGCCTTCCTATTTATGCACTACAAGGACCTCTAACAGCCCTCCTTAACTCAAGGGGATTGGCTGCTCAAAACTGCAAGTAATCAGCCACTTCACAAAAGCTGCTCGGTTGCCCTTGGGGATCATCTTCGGTGGGCTGCTGAACTCTAAGCTGATGGTGGAGAACTCGAGGAAGGGGCCATTTAGTGTAGGAGACACCCTTCCTACAAATCCTCAGCCTTGTTCCCTCGTATTTGGCTGTCAACTGGCTCATAAATGCTTGACCTTGGTCCAAAAGATGTCCAAAAATCTGCAATAAGCACGTATTAGACTTCATGGTCAAGTGACTATTCTCATTCATTCAATTAACATAAATATACTCAAAAGCATGCATAAACTATGAAGAAAATTGGATTAATGGGGAACAATAGGAAAAATGAGCCCAATAAGTTACCCATTTTTTGGGCTTATCATCACCCCCCTGCTAAATGGGTTGCTCATCCTCTGAGCAACTAATCCAGCTCGTCATCTTTGATTGCCTTGACTACCTCTCTAACATCCCAGGCTTCTGAGGTGATGTCCTCTTCTCGGTCATGAAACCCTACTTTTCTCTCTACTTCCTCCCATTGCCTATGCTCTTCTTCTTCTTTGACCCCTTCCAGCAGTCCTAAAAGCAATGGAGGACTAAACTTTAGGCCGATCTAGTTGGCCTGCAAATTTTGCATTGACTATTTATAGAGTGGTACTCTTGCCAAGGCCTAAATCATCCTTGTTGGGGAGTGGTATTCTCTGATTTTCAGACTGTGGGACAGTGTGTTCCATCTCCTTGTGCAAGCATGAATGCAGTTATCCCCCAATAGTCTTTCCATGTCCTCAAAGTGAGCAATGGCCTGAGCTTTTCTTTCAATGTAATCTGGGTGAACCTGGGGGTTGTTGGCAAGTTGTTGATGGGCATACACTAAAGCTAAGGGATCTTTTGGTTCTGCTCTGATCATGAGTGGCTCCCGTAGCTCCCTGTCCATAACATTCTGAATTTTTGCTACCCTCTTTTCCTCATGGTTTAACCAAGAGGCCATGGCCATGAGTTGCACATCCCCCAATGAAGCATTGGGGTCCCATAGATTCATGTTTGGAAGGGCCAAGTTGTGTAAATAGAATTCTGATAACTTGGCCTTATCTTCTGCTGAGCTACTATCACACAAAGCCATGAATTGATGGTAATTCTGAAATGGAATGGTGCCCCTTTGGGCCAAGGTGTTAATCTGGAACTGCAACCATTGATCTTTAAGATATAAGGCATATGACTTGGCAGGTTGCCTACATTGCAAGGCTTCTACTGCCCAGCTGGCCATGCAGGCCAGTTGGGCTTCTTTCTCTTGCACCTGTTGCTTTAGAAACTGTATTTCCTCTGCTGCTTGTGACTCCTTTTCCTGTAGCAGTTTTGTTAGCACCTCAATCTCAACCTGCAGCTTGTCCTTTTTCTACTGTTCATCAGATGTTTCCTTGTCTACTGGAGGCTCTTCTTGCTGCTGTTGTTCTCCCAAAATGGAGGGCCTATCTTCCCTATGACTTCCCTGTAGTTGTAGCTGTTGTTTCAGCAGCTCATTCTCTTCCTGCAGCTGGGCTCTTTTGCAGCTTTCTACATGTCTGACCATGGCCAGTTCTCCCCTTAACTCTTTTAACTTCTCCTCCATGTGGCCTATGTCCTCAATTCCCTTAGATTTGGCAATTTTCATCCATGTGTGTGTTCTGATCCTCTCCTGCTCCAATGCAAGGAAGAGTGGCACAGCAAATTTTCGTGGGATGATTTTCCCACCCTCTAACAGGTTGTAGTATGAGCCCACCATTCTCATTAGTTTATTGCATGTTTTTTATTATATTTATGCTAATAGAGTGAATTGGGTTAGTCATTATGCCAAAAAGTCTAATGTGTGCTTTATGCAGTTTTTTTGGCCAATTTTTAGACAAAATCAAAGGTTTTAATGAGAACTTGGTAGCCAAATTCATGGAAGAACAATGGAAAGGATTTGTAGGAAGGTGTCCCCTTCATTTATGAGCCCTTACCTTGAATTCTCCACCAGCAGCTCGGAGTTCAAGGGCCACCACATCAATTATTACAAGGGCAGCCGAGAAGGGCTAGTAAAGTTGTTGTTAACTGCAATTTTTGGCAGCCGAGTTCCTAAAGTTTAGGAGGACTGTTGGGGTCCTCAATTTGTATAAATAAGAAGACTTAGGACCTTAGTTTGGTTAGGTAGATGTTAGTCAGATTTTATTTAGATTGTAGTTAGATTTTAGTCAGTAGGTTAGTCATTTTGTTAGTCTATTTTCGCACTTTAGTGCAGCCCTGTATCAACACATTTTCGAGCTTTTTCTTGTAGATAGTTTTTGGGATGTAACTATTATTTCTTGATCAATAAAGATGAATCCAGCTTTGCACTAGCTCTGATCTTTCTTAGGAGGCTGTAGCTCTTGGGGTTGGGCCCAACTCAAGTGCCAATACCTCCTTTGTGTACTTTTATGTGTCTTTGTTGCATTCATAGAATAAATTCTGTTATTTAGGTTAAGATCTTTCTTTGCTACATAGGTTGTTTTTTATGGTTAAAGTATCTTTTCATGCTTCAGGTTGATTTGATAGTTTGGTAAAGGAAAATATCTTTAGAAAAGGCCATCAAGCAACCCTTGATCTCATCCCTCCCTCCTCGAGACCATGAGCTGAGGCCAAGGCATACTTGCTGCCACAAAAACATTGATTTTGCCTTTCAATGCAATTTCTAGTGTTAGATTTTAGTTAGGAAAGTTGATACCAGGTTTACTTGCATGTTTAGAATCTGTTCTTGCTCATTTTCCATAGTTATCTTGCATGATTTTCTGCCAATAAACTTTTGTTCATCATATTTCTGGTTTGTAGGTCAAAGTAGGTCAAAATAGCTAGATCTCTGGTTTTTCTAGTCTTTCTTCGATCAGTTTTGAGAAATAGTGTGCATAACACCTATGACACCTCCTGCCTACCCTTCCTTCATCACACAACCTGCTCCAACCCCAAATTCCAGATTCCTTCCCTTCATATGCCACACTTTTCCAATTTGACCTAATTTCTACATTTTTTCTGCAACATTGCTTCTTCCATCCTTGAATGAATCCATCCACCTTAATCACTTCTTAGCTTCATATACCAGGTCTTAGACCCCTTTTCATCTTCATCCATCCTCCATTTCCACTTTCCCACCGTTTTTCCACCATCAACCCTCCAAAATCCTCTTTCGGCTCTTCCTGTAGAACCCCTCCAGAGTTCCTGTAGAAGATCACGTGAGCAATTTCTCGAGATCTGATCGCTATGAAACTCTTTGGAAGGGTACTAGGGACCCCTTAGGCCCTCTTCTCACCTTCCCAACCTCCTACAAGTTTTCGCTCCATTTCCTTTTGCCAATCAACCTCTGCACAGTCAAAAACAGTTAAAGCACATGCATAATAATTCTGCAAAATTACTCAAAAATACAAAAAGATGTTTTTTCTAGGTTTTACTTCAGAAGTAGCTTAGTCACATGCATTTTACCTTTCTAGGAATCAATGGCATCCATTTCCACCGCTCTCTTATCTTTTCTTGCATCAGTAGGGTTAGTCGGTAAAACTAGGGTTTGTCAACAGAGACTAGGACATCTTCCACAATCCCTTCGGGAGTCACGGTGGAGCGATCTGCTAACTGCAGTACTATCGAGGTCTTTCTCAGGGAATCCTAAAGGTCAAGTTTGAGCATAGTGTCCCTGATCATCACATTAATGGCAGCCCCTAGATCAATCAGGGTGTGGGGGATTATGGTGCCATTGATGTGGACATCCACTACAGGAATCCTAGGGTCCAAATATTTTGGACAAATTACTTGTCCCAACATTAGGTCGGACAGTTTTCCTATGACATTGATAGTTGGGACATCTCTCTTGCACCTGCCTGGGTGCCTGAAACACTTCTCTTTGATCAATTTGTTGTAGATTGGTACATCTTTGATGGCCTAGAGAAGTGGTATTCTTACACACAGTTGTTTAAGTTCTCCCAGAAGTTCAGTCTCTTCTGGGTTTGGTTGTGTGTTTCCAGTTAGTCTCTCAAGAAAGGGTGGAATGGCTTTGGGTTCACTTTCCTGTTTCTCTTCTTCATCCTCCGGAGGAGGAGGTTGATGATCTGGAAGGACCTTCCCAGATCGTAGGTTGATCTCCTGAATCTCCACAGCATAGGTAGGACATGTTGTCTCTCCAGTATACACCTGCTAGGCCTGTCTGTTGTTGGGGTTCGGGTTCGGTTGAGCAGGCATCTCGGGTTGCCTTGGAGGAGGAGGAGGTGATGGTTGTGGTTGAGCAGGTGGTGGAGATAGAATAGTGGGAGGAGATTTCTACTGGGGCCTCCACCCCTGTTTCGGTGCATTCCACTGAGGTTGTGGCTGAACATGAGAATGAAACGAATGAGCAGTAGGTTGAGTATGGTATTGAGGCGAATATGACCAAGGAGGGGGTGCGAACCAAGAAGGATGAGCGGGGGGACCCCAAGAAGGTATGTGAGTGGTTTGGTTGGGGTTGTAATATGTTTGGGATGTCCCTTGCATCCCCTGCTAGTAAGCTCTAGAACCATGTGGCCTCCTTTGGTTGAGGAAGTATAGTGGTTCAGATTGTAGTTACTTTGTAGTCAGATGTTAGTTAGATTTTATTCAGTAGGTTAGCTCTGCATTTCAACACATTTTCGAGCTTTTTATTGCAGACAGTTTTTGAGATGTAACTATTATTTTTTTATCAATAAAGATAAATCCAGTTTTGCACCAGCTCTGATCTTTCTTAGGAGGCTGTAGCTCTTGGGGTTGGGCCCAACCCAAGTGCCAGTACCTCCTTTATGTACTATTATGTGTTTTCTTTGCATTCATAGAATAATTTCTGCTATTTAGGTTAAGATCTTGCTTTGTTACTTAGGTTGCTTTTGATGATTAAAATAGATTTTCATGCTTCAGGTTGATTTGACAGTTTGAGTGCAAAAAATTTCTTTAAAAAAAGGCCATCAAGCAACCCTTGATCTCACCTCTCCCTCCTTGGGACCATGAGTTGAGACCAAGGCATACTTGCTGCCACAAAAATACTATTTTTCCCTTCAATACAATTGCAAGTGTTGGATTTTTAGATGGAAAATTTGATACCAGTTGTGCTTGCATATTTAGATATGTTCTTGCTTAGGTTTCCATAGTTCTCTTGCATGATTTACTATGCATAGCTTGTTGTTCATCATGATTCTGGTTTCTAGGTCAAATTAGGTCAAAGTAGATAGATCTCTGATTTTTTTAGTCTTTATTTGATTAGTTTTGAGAGATAGTGTGCAGATCACCTGTAATCCATCCCTGCCTATCCTTCCTTCCTTAAACAACCTACTTCAACCCCAAATTCCGGATTCCTTCCCTTCATTTGCCACACTTTTCCATTTTTACCTAATTTATTCATTTTTGTGTAACATTGCTCACTCCATCCTTGAACAAATCCAACCATCTTCATCACTCCTTAGTTTCATTTACCATGTCCTAGACCTCTTCACAGCCTCATCCATCCTCCATTTCCACTTTCCCACCATTTTTCCTCCATCAATCCTAAAAAATCCTCTCTCGGCTCTTCCTGTAGAACATCCTGTAGAACCCCTGCAGACTTCCTGTAGCAGATCATGTGAGTAGTTTCTCAAGATCTGATCACTATGAAACTCTTTGGAAGGGTGGTAGGGACCCCTTAGGCCCTTTTCTCACCTTCCCAACCTCCTGCAACCGCCGACTCCATTTCCTTTCGCCAATAAACCACTGCACAGTTAAACATAGTTAAAGCACATGCATAATAATTTTGCAAGATTACTCAAAAATACAAAATGGTGTTTTTTTAGATTTTACCTCAGAAGTAGCTTAGTCACATGCATTTTACCTTTCCAAGAGTCAATGGCATCCATTTCGGCAGCTTTCATCTCTTTTCTTGCACCAGTAGGGTTAGTCGATAAAACTAGGGTTTGCTAGGGTTGCATTCCCTTTCAGCTTTCAGCTTCTTTCTGCAAGTAGATTAGCCTCCTTCGAGTTAGCTTTCATCCATCACAGTTAAAAGCCTTTTCTAAGAACTCATAGAAGTTGGCTTAAGCTCCTAGCGAACTTGTGCCAGCTGATCAAGTGACAGCCTGCAATAAGAGCTAGTACTTGTGTATACAACACCGTCGCTTCCAAGTTTATTACGAACTACTGGGTTGATAAAAGTAAGGAAGGGAGCCCTAGGAGTTGCAGCATTATTGTTGCAATACTGGAGCCCACTAGGCACAAAAAATATGGTGGGCTCCAGTATTGCAGCAATAATGCTGCAACTCCTGGGACTCTCTTCTTTACTTTTATCAACCTGGTCGTTCGTAACAAGCTTGGAAGCGACGGTGCTATATGCACAAGTACTAGCTCTTGTCGTAGGCTGCCACTTGATCAGTTGGCACAAGTCCATTAGGAGCTTAACCCAACTTCTATGAGCTCTTAGAAGAATCTTTTAACTGTGATGGGCGAAAGCTAACTCTAAGGAGGCTAATCTATTCACAGAAAGAAACTAAAAATTGAAAGGAAATGCAAACCCTAGTTTTACCGACTAACCCTACTGGTGCAAGAAAAGAGATGAAAGCTGCTGAAATGGATGTCATTGACTCTTGGAAAGGTAAAATTCATGTGTCTAAGCTACTTCTGAAGTAAAATATGAAAAACATAAAACAAAAAAAACATAAAAAAACAAACAAACAAACATCTTTTTGTATATTTGAGTAATTTTGCAGAATTATTATGCATGTGCTTGAACTGTTTTTGGCTGCGCAGAGTTTGATTGATGAAAGGAGATGGGGTAGGCACTTGCAGGTGGTCTGGAAGGTGAGAAGAGGGCCTAAGGGGTCCCTAGCACCCTTCCAGATAATTTCACAATGATTAGATCTCGAGAAACTGCCCACGTGATCTTCTACAGGAAGTCTACAAGGGTTCTACATTATGTTCTATAGGAAGAGCCGAGAGATGATTTTTGAGGGTTGATGGAGGAAAATAGGTGGGAAAGTGGAAATGGAGGTTGGATGAGGCTGTGAAGAGGTCTAGGACCTGGTAAATATGGCTACGAAGTGATGAAGATGGTTGGATTTGTTCAAGGATGGAGGGAGCAATGTTGCACAAAAATGTAGAAATTAGGTCAAATTGGAGAAGTGTGGAAAATGAAAGGAAGGAATCTATAATTTGGGGTTGGAGCAGGTTGTATGATGAAGGAAGGATGGGCAGGGATGTGTTACAGGTGATCTGCACACTATTTCTCAAACTAATCAAACAAAGACTATGCAAACCAAAGATCTAGCTATCTTGACCTAATTTGACCTAAAAACCCAGCAATCATGATGAACAGAACTTTATTGGTAGAAAATCATGTAAGATAGCTATGAAAACTAAACAAGAATAGATATACACATGTAATTGCAACTGGTATCAACTTTTGCAACTGAGAATCTAACACTAGCAATTGCATGAAGAATCAAGAACAGTGTTTTTGTGGCAGCAAGGACACCTTGGTCTCAGCTCATGGTCCCAAGGAGGGAGAGGTGAGATCAAGGGTTGCTTGATGGCCTTTTTTGAAGATCTTTTTTGTTACCAGCCTATCAAATCAACCTAAACATGAAAAGCTATTTCAATCATCAAAAATGACCTAAGTAGCAAAGCAATATGTTAATCTAAGTAGCAGAAATTATTCTAGGAATGCAGCAAAAACATATAAAAGTACACAAAAGGAGGTACTAGCACTTGGGTTGGGCCCAACCCCAAGAGCTACAGCCTCCTAAGAAAAATCTCAGAGCTGATGCAAAATGAAATTGATCTCCATTACTCAAAAAATAACCATATCACAAAAATGTTTACAGCAAAAGCTCCAAAATGGGCTAGAAGGCAGAGCAACACTAAAGTGTGAAAAATACAATTGTTCAAAATCTAACCTACGATGGCTGGAAGCCTTCCTATTTATGCACTATGAGGACCTCCAACAGCCCTACTTAACTCAAGGGGCTTGGCTACTCAAAACTGCAAGTAATCAGCCACTTCACAAAAGCTGCTCAGTTTCCCTTGGGGATCATCTTCGGTGGGCTGTTGAACTCCGAGCTGATGGTGGAGAACTCAAGGAAGGGGCCATTTAGTGTAGGATACACCCTTCCTACAAATCCTCAGCCTTGTTCCCTCGTATTTGGCTGTCAACTGGCTCATAAATGCTTGACCTTGGTCCAAAAGATGTCCAAAAATCTGCAATAAGCACATATTAGACTTCATGGTCAAGTGACTATTCTCATTCATTCAATTAACATAAATATACTCAAAAGCATGCATAAACTATGAAGAAAAGTGGATTAATGGGAACAATAGGCAAAATGAGCCCAATAAGTTACCCATTTTTGGGGCTCGTCAACATCCTTTCAAGTAGTTTGTGCATTGCATATTAGCATCAATATCAATATCATTTCCATGGTCGACTTTTTCTTTTGTAAGTGAAATTGTACATGTATATACCTTTTACTTAGCCATCAACTTGGTTAAAGTTATTTCTATATATCTATCTACTTATATTTTGACTCAATAAACAACTCGGTTAAATTTGTTTCTAAATATCTGTCTACTTATTTATCTATCTAACAATTTGGTACACCTCAGAAATCCCCCCTAGGCTCCTCCATTTCTCATCTCCATTTGATTTTTTTTCCTCTTCATCGGTTGCAATGATGGATAGGTCAGCATGAAATTAATGCATACTACAACCCTCAACCTCCCTCAAAGATATCTATGCTCCCATGCTTTCATCTCCCATGTCTCATAGGAGGTGATATTATGTTTCTTAGTGTAATGTGTGCAAGTGGCATATAAATGAAGAGGCAAGGAAAGTGTAAAATGGCACTTGTCATTCCCTATCCATTTCCATTCTAGTTCATGGGTTTTCATTACCATGAGTTTATAAGTTTTATCTCATGTATCCATGAAGCTTAGCACTAAGGAAGCGTTTGCAAACAATTTTTATTATTGATGCCAAAGTTCCCCAAGATTAAATGTCTTATAGGAATCACATCATTTTCTAGCATCATAACACCATCGCATGTTTTTTTCACATTGACTTATCTTGCCCTAATAGTTCTTTGTTCATTGATTTCATCTAAATTTTGCACCTAAAATACTATTAGAATGTAGCCATATTCATTATTTTCTCTAATCATAACACCTCGTAAACACTTTTATCTACCTTGTTCTTTTGGTTAAAAAATAAGGAAATTATTCATGCTTTTCAAAACATACAAGGGACAACATACATACATGTGACTCATACTAGATGAATTATGGAACTCATGAATGATGTTTTTAGCACTCTGATCTTAAATTCCTTTGGGATTTGCTTGTTACATGAATTTTCTGGAGGTTGTTTATGTGCTTGAAAAACTAATTGAAGAGCTAATCCAAGCCTGGCTACAAAATTTTCTCAAGAGTAATTCTCAACTACTTGCTTATTATGCCTACATCAATCTTGAAGAAAATGATTCAACTTATCTTACAAACAACTCAAAAAAAATTAGCACTTAATTGATACATGCATTCATCCTAGAAGATGATTTTTGATGTTTTCTCCTATAAGGATCTTCTAATTCTTCATCATTCAATCATAATAATCTCAAGTATGACATGTGTGTAAATCAAATTGAAGTTGGTTGGTTATAAGGAAATATATAGCACCAACCTATAATCCATACAGTTGATAAATCATTCTCCAAAGCTTGAATATAGTCTTCAAAGTGATTGTGTGTCATGCTTATTAACCCAACAATTCTTGTATGAAATTCCATTGAATTTCTTTAAATCGATATCACATTTCAAGGTAAAATTCCAATTTGTATTCAACATATTGATGAATTATTTCTAGCCCAAATTCATTCTTCATTTGCTATTTCACTAAAAGTATTCATAAAATGAGATTAAGGAAGAATTTATTGTATCACTTTCTCCCTAGATACACAGCAAATGAAAAACAATAGTAGGTGAGGTCAAATGATATTTCTTATGTTTATTTAGCTTGGCAACAACAAAAGTTTTGAGTTTTTGATGCTTTACAAGTTTTATTGGAAAAGGATTTCTTTAAGGGAGTATCATACCTTGCTTTCTAGATGTGATATCCATTAGTATCTTGTTTGATTGCTTGATAGAAAAGCCTTCAAGTCAATATACTTGGAAATGTTATCAAAATCATAAAACTTTGGGAGATTTTCAAATTATCAAACAGGACCCTCCAACAAGTTAGATAAAAAAAGACACAATTCAGAATTCAAAACACTCTTTTCTTGAACTTAATAGTGAGAGACTTGGAGGATTGTGAAATCCCAACTGTGTATATTTAACACACTTTTATTTATAGTCCACTGAATATGAAGTAGGTGGGCTTATTCCTAGGTACTCAAATGACCATATGTGGAAAAAGTTAGGAGGGCTTAATTATGCTAGGAGGTTGAATTTGAGAAGGTTTCATATTACTAGGACACTCTCCATGACTATGAACCCTTCCAAATATTTATTCCTCTTCAAATTGAGGGTTTATTCATGCCTAGTTTAATTTATAAAATCACTACTGAAGTATATTTTAGGCCCCCATGTTGGGCCACAATCTACAAGAATAATTGAATTTTCAAGGCTTACCTCAAACTCTCATTGACATTGTCCCATGTTATAATTTTCATGTTTGTTATTTTGCCTTGGCTATTTTACTTGTACTTGAATATCTTAAGGTTAAACTAGTGTTGTATGTTGTATGTTATTCTCATCTGGCATGTTCAAAATGTTAGATATTTCATATTTTGTGACACTATCATCATTATCTATAAATAGAAATAAACAAAACTTTCAATAGATTATTAATATGTAGAACATTAATTTTAAATCTTCTAATTAATTTCATGTAAAAACCCCAAACAAAGATGATAATCACAGATAACTATTTTTAGAGCAGTAATAGAAGGGCCATAAAAATCAATTAAAAATATAAATGAAATGGTGTTTATTATAAAAGCATATGATTAACAAGATTTGTCTTCAGACCACTTCATATAGATGTCTACCCAAAACATGTATTAATAAACTAGAAATATTTAGTGATTATATTATTGGGATAAATATCCATGGCGAAAAATATTGAGAATTAATAAGCTTAGTTCCATAGCTTTACATCTAAATTTGAATGATTAAATCCAATCCTTTGTCAAGGACAAGGTCTAGAGACACTATGTACATTTCCATTTTGTTGATTCGGGTGTTTATATTACTTATTGGGGCCTTAGTGGAAAGACTCCTTTGGGAACCTATAGCAATGCATAAGTGTGTGTAATTAGTTTGGTTGACCAAATATCTTTAAATATTCCATCAATTTTGTGGTTGGATTTTCAATTTCTTGATTCTTGTTTAATTAATGACCAAATATTGTTACACCATCCATGAAGAGAAAGAATTTCTGACTAATTTACGTGTTGACGGTGCTGGACCTACCAACATGTAAGGGGATCTCCCCGATAAGAAGCCCCAATTAGACCTCAGACCATTTGGTGTAGGAGTCCCAGCAGTGGGTCATACGGTAATGCCTTGACCACGATTTCACATATAGGCAATTAAGATGTCTCTGTTGGTAACAAGGGTGTGACGAGTACAGCAAGCCAAGGAAGGTGCATGAGAGGTTCAAACACACAGGGGTTGGGATGAGTGCGCCCCTTGGAAACTCGTGATAGCACAGAGTTAAGAAGGGAACACACGAGAAAAGATGCATCACTACATGGAAGGCAAGTTAGCTAGCAATCCAAAGTGATGGTTAAACCAATAGCACGTTTCAGAAAGATTCATACAAACATACACAGAAAAGTCCATACATGCATGTGTAAGAAAACAAATACATATATCATTTAGAGTAAATCAGATAGCATAGAATACAATACAACATATGCATGAAATGTCTTGGCTTTGTTATATTAATAAATGTATGTTCCAATCATACAATATATCCATGTCTAACCACTAGTTCTGACAGGAGAACGTTACAACTACAACTGCCTGCTCCTCCAAAGAGATATACTAGCTCTGCGCAATGGAGAAGCCAAGGCTCGTTACAATATTGTCCAAGCTCTCTCTAAGATAGTCCTATTGGAAGCTTGGCTGAACAAAAGCCTTTACAATGAGTTATGAGGTTCTATTTATAGAAAAGTGTGGGGTGACCCTCGATATTCCCCTTTGTGATAGTTCATCTACCCTCATGAATCTTCATCTACTATATGATTGTTACATCCAACTATCAAAATTGAACTTCCACTTCACAAGATGTTACATTACAATGCACATGTGCCCATGTGAGACAAAATGGCTTAAGCAAGCCATGCAAGACATCACCGAAACTTGGTACATTATGATGAGACCAACTCTTTGACATGCTTATGATGGTGAAGGTGGTGAACTGATGCCAAGCTTGGTCATCTGTGATGGTGTGCATGTGCTCCATGGTGACATCTTGTTGAAGTGAACTCTTGCCTCCGTTGCATCCGGGTGCATTGGTATGGCTCCTCCATCAAACTCGTCTACTAGCATGCACATGGCCTTCTTGGTTGTAGCTGAACTGGAAACACACTGATGCATAGTGTCTGTGTTGATCTTCCAGTGTGTGCTGGTGGTCATGCACATCAACTATCAACTACATGTTTAGCTCCAGACTCCAGTTGGACTTTCTTCTTATCTTTGCCTTGGTGAGTGTGCCAAATGGGTTAGATCGCATGAGTGCACACAATGACATGCATGGTACTGAATTCCCTTGCATGTGATCAACAATAACACTCACCATGTCTACTCTGTGCTAGCTGCTGGGATGAATCTATAACTATACGAGTGCAGTTTCATCCATCTGTGCATGTTGCGCCCCCTGATGTACCTATTCATGTTGCAACTCATTCTCTAGTCTATGTAGCTCTTGTTCTTCCTTCAGTTTCTTCTTGAGCACATGAAACTCCTATATTCTATTCTTTGCCTTCGCATGATCTTCATGTCGTGCCATCACCTCGTAGCCTAAGTCTCCAAAGTGCTTTCACCATAAGTAGATCTTCTTGAGCTTGCAATTTTGTTCCACCTCTGTGTTGTCAACAACCTTCCTCTTGCATTCATTGCATCCAGTATGCTGCCTTCAGCTGCTATTCATGGTACTTCTTGCTATGATGTTGATATTGTCATATCTTGATGTCCTTGTCTACGAACAACTTGAAGTCTTTGTGGGTAGGCAAGTTCATAGACACTTGATCGATTGCATCCCAAAGTGTGCTCTGAAAATTTTCTTCGACTCTGCTCTCCTAGAAATCATTGTACTTGTGCTGCTGAGAGGCAGATGAACACCTGTGATACCTGGAGACATGGCAACACTCATGGCAAGAAATCTATTAGTTGAAAACCAAAATGAACTTGAGAACAGACTTGCAACATACCTGTGTGACTGATCATGAAAGTTATCAATTTTCGCCAGGAGGTCAGGAGACTGACTGCCAACACTATGCAAGGCACAGTCCCCACTGTCAGGAGGCTAAATGGATGCTAGAACTACACAATGCACAGTCCAACCTGGCTACTGACTGCTGGAATTACGCAATGTGCAATCTCAGCTAGCAATGGTTGCAAGCTCAGTGACTGCATTGCGCAATTTTCTGGGCCAACAGTCATTGTCCCTCAGAATTGCACAATGCAAGACTGGAGGAGAGCCACTGGTTAGAAATAAGCATTTCAAAAGAGGAAGACAGAGCCTTCCCTTTCAGGATTGTGTAATGTTCTCTTGGTGAGGTAGAGTCCGGGCCAAGGATTCCCAGACCCGCCTATGGGAAACTGAAAGCAAATGTGAATGTGAACGCATGGTGATACTAAGTGTAATAATAATTGAATGATCGTGTATGCAAATGGTGAATGACAGATTCAGAAAATGGAACAACATACATGTGGTTGAGGCGAGTCGCAAAATCGGCAACCGTAAGTGAAAAACAGTTTCATGCATGCGACAACAGTGAGATGTTAACGAAAATTGAAACGGTGCTAATACAAGCTAGTATGTATCAAAACAATAGCAAGTGCTCACTGAAATCAAGTAGACAACATTCATATGAAGTGAAATAGAAAAGGCACCGAAAATGCAACACAAGACATGGAAGGAGGGCCTACCCAAAACAACTAAGCCGAATGTGCCAACGACTCCTATATGCGATGTGGTATGTCAGAGATGCAAGTTTAATGTGAGGAATGAGCTCTGCAGCATCTAGTTCATGAGTTTTGATGAAATCGAAGATGTGATGCGCATGCCACAAATATAGGAAGAGAGACACTTGGTGGGAGGTTTCCAAAATTATCTTTGCCAGCTGCTAAAAGTAGATCCCTAAATCAAGGGATGCCTTTGCATGCTACCTTGGGAGAAGAATCCCATGCATGAAAATCGGTTTTTCTTAGTCCCGGAGGGAACCGGTCAAATCAACTGCACATGCAAGAGGTTGCTCAACTGCTGGGACAAAATATGCATTTTTGGAAGGGAGCTAGGCTGGCTGCTGAGGAGATTTGTGTAATTTATGGGAAAGAAGCTGACTGCTACCCAGGATTGCACAATTCCTGGGTTGAGCAGCCCTACTTGGAGGAATTGCAAAATTTTCTGGATGAAGCCTGACTGGTAGATTTGCGCAATTCTGGAGCCCAGTAAGTTGCCAGACAAAATTGCGTAATTTCTGGAGGGAAGGGTAGTTTCCCTCCTGAATTACGCAATTTTTTGAGGGAGCTTCTCAGCTTGTAGATGAACCAAGTCCAGAGGAACAACCTGTGAGGGGAATACATCAAGCTTTATAGACAGGTTGTCTTTCTGCAATAAAATCGTTGAAGCTTGTGTACTTGACAAGGCAAGACATGTTGTTGTGAAAGGTTGGTAGGGAGGCTCCAAAATGAAGCTAAGGAAAAATTTTGGAGGGTGGTTGTAGCCACTACAACACTTGGTGACACACTTGTAGAACTCCATCTCTTTGAACGGACCTTGTTCGTGAAAATCAAGTCTAACACCACCGGAAGTATTGTTCAGTTCTCAATTCATCTTGGTTTCTACACTTGCTTGATTGTAAGATGTAGCATCTACCAAGCTCATGGTCGATTGACACACATTACAAACCAAGGAAACATAGTTTTTTAATTGGGGTTGAGGGCTATATTGGTGCACAATCAGTATAGTCGTCAGAATCTTAGTTTCATCTTTGGTGTTGCTCTGCTGCCCGCAGGCTTGGACAGTACCCTGGTGGAGTCATTGATGAGCCTTATAAATGGGTAATTATATGGGCTCATTTTACCTCCTAAACTAGTCAAATCAACCATTATCTTATCTTATTGTATTATTTTCTGATTATATTTATGCTTATAGGATGAGTTGTGTTAGTTATTATGCCATGTGGTCTAACATGTATTTAATGCAGATTATTGATGGATTTCGAGGTCAAAGTCAAGGATCTAATGTAAAAACTGCAGCAATAAATCAAAGTAGATAGAGGAGAGGACTTATTGGAGGGAATCTCCCTCATTTATTTCTCCTCACATCAAATTCCCCTTCATTCAGCTCGGAGTACAAGCAGCCAAATCATGCACTAGAAGGCAGTCGAGCAAGTGGAAGATGATTGAGAGTTATCTCGAGTTTTGGGAGCCAAGCCTCCCCGATTTTAAGGAAGTTGTTGGTAGCTTCAGATGTATAAGTAGATAGGACTAGGGCCTCACTAGGGTCGACTCTTTTCTTATGTAAACTCTGCTCAAATTTTGAGCTCACTATTTTATGACAGGTATTATGTAATCTTGTTATTTTTTGATAATGAAGATGGAATCCTTTTTGAGCTAGCACTGAGTTACCTCAGAGGGTTGAAGCTCTTGGGTTAGGGCCCAATCCAAGCATCCAAGCTCCTATTTACTTTTATTTGTATGCTTTGCTTTAGTAGTAGATGAGTTTGTTGTTCGATGAATTTCTTGTATGGTTAAGAATAGGTTGTTTTTGATGATTTAGTAGATTGCTTCCATTTGTGCTTTTTGTAGTAGGTTAAGTAGTGATCAGAGAAGATCCAAAAGGCTAGCAGCAGTTCCTTGGCCTCTCTTCCTCCCTCTGGGACCATGATTTGAGGCAAAGACTCTCTTGCCCCAAAAACACATATTTTCCTCATTCTTAAGACTTCTAGTGTTTGCAGCTCTCTAGTAGGTTGATAGTCCAGTTTTGCTTTGCTTTAGATCTTCTTCATCAAGTTCATTTCCTGATTTACAATAGTCCTCTTACATGCTTTCCTTTCTTGCAGCATTTCCTATCATTCCCTTCTATGCATCATAGTTTAGGCCATTTTAATGCAAAACTCTGTTTTTCCTAAAATGCATTCATTTAAATAGTTGCTTGATTTTCTTGGTTTCTATGCAACATATCTCTTCCAGCAGTAGACTAGCTTACCAATGATCACACCCTCCATCTGATTCATGCCGTATAGGTCTCCCAAACCTCACCTTAATTCTGCCCTAGTTTCCTTCATTTTTCATAGAACTTCATCCTCTCTCCTTGAGAAAACCCAATCACCTTTCTCTCTCCTAATGATTCATGGTATACCTTAGGTGCCCTAACACCTCATTACAACATTCATCCACCTTTTCCACCCACTCTCACACCCTCAAAACAATGGAAATTTCTCTCGGCCTCCTCCTGTAGGCCTCCTATAGTTACCCTGTTTTCCTCCTGTAGTTTTCATGTGTCCTCCTGTAGTTTTTCCTGTAGGCTTTCTTTTAAAGGCTGAGTGGGGGAAAAGCCTCCAGAAGGCCACCTAAGACCTCCTAGGACCCATCCACACCATCCTAAATCATCCTAAGCTCCAAAACTGCCCTCTAACTCCACCTGTTCGCCACACACAATAAATTAGATGTATGTTAATTTCACATAAAAACACATAAAAATCCAAAAATATGTTTTTTTTCTTATTTACTTCCAAAAATAGCATGGTTAGACATTGTTTACTTCATTGAGTTGGTAATGGTGTTGGGTTGTGTTATATTCTTTCCACGACTAGCCCACATACTTAACCGGGGGGTTAGAGGGGGGGCGGAGCACCCCCTTCGTTGCGCCAATTGTGTAGCAAGGGGGGGTCATAGGGGGTTTGAGGTGTACCTGTAACCCCACTTTATGGGGTCCAGGGCAGCGCCCTGGAAAATTTTGGTTTTGGACACTATGTTAGGTTGGGCGGACCCACCTATGGTTTTGTGCATGATTTTCGTACATGTTTTTTGGACGCCATGGTTTTCGGTCCATGGTATTGGACACCATGGTTTTCGATCCATGGTATTGGATGCTTCGGCATGTATAAGTATGTATTATAATATTGAAAGGAACATAATGAAAAATCAAGCTGGTAGTCCCGGTTTTGGGATCCAAGGGAAAATATCTGTGTATATGTGTTTTATGTGTTATGCTATCACATTGTTTATTTTAAGTGTTTTAGAATTCGTATGCAAGTAATTTCTGTATGGGGTTAAAACCTACATTTGGTATTAGAGCAGATTTGGCTTCAAGGAGACACCTTTGTTGCTGAGGGGTTTCGCTCGGGCCTATGGTAGACCCTGTTCAGTGGGAGATCTACAAGATCGATTCTAGTGGTGAAAGAAGATGGCGAGTAGTGGAAAGATAGAGATCAAGAAATTTAATGGTCAGAGTTTTGAGTTGTGGAAACTCAAGATGGAGGATCTGTTGGTGGATAAAGATCAGTGGATCGCGGTAGATCCGGGTACTAAACCAACGGGAGTGTCCAATGAAGAATGGAAGAAGTTGGATAGGAAGGGAAAGAGCATAATACGATTGTGTGTCTCAGATTCAGTATTGTTGAATGTATCAGGAGAAGCTACGGTGAACGCTTTGTGGGACAAGTTAGGGACTTTGTACCAATCTAATTCTCTGGTGAATAAACTATTCCTGCAGAAAAAGCTATATAACCTGAGGATGAAAGATGGAGACTCGGTGATAGAGCATCTGAACGCATTTAATATTGTGGTAATTCAGTTAGCATATGTTGATATTAAAATTTCAGATGAAGATAAGTGCATCAGTTTTTTGTGTTCTCTACCAAATTCGTGGGATAGTCTGGTTATTGCTATAGGTAGCAATGCAAATACGTTGCAATTTGATTAAATAGTCTTAGCCTTGCTGATGGAGGAGATGAGACGGAAAAATATGGAGAGCAGAATGGTGATGCCTTGTCTGTACGAGGACGGTCCCAGAATAGAAACAAAAATAAGTCATCGAGTGGGAGATCTAAATCTAGAGGGAGATCTAAATCTCCAGGAAAACCTGTAAAGGTGGTGTGCTAGAAATGCGGAAAGGAAGGCCACTTTAAAAGGGACTGTAAATCTAAAGCTCCTGACAAAGGAAATGGATCTGATGAGGCTCCTTCTACAGAGGCGAAAACCACCTTAGATGAAGGTGGGAATGTGTACATGGCTTCTTCAAGTACACATGTAGATCATGAGGCATGGTTGATTGACTCAGGTGCATCCTTTCACTTCACTCCCCATAGAGAGTGGTTCTGCGAGTATGAGAGATATTATGGTGGTGATGTCTTCTTGGGGGATGACAGGAAGGCTAGAATCATTGGTCACAGAAAAGTAAAGTTGAAGTTGCAAGGTGGAAGGGTTAGAACACTTCCAGGTGTTCTACATATTCCTGCATTATCCAGAAATCTAATTTCTGTAAGCAAGCTGGATGATGTAGGTGTAAAAATAGTATTCGAGAAGGATACCTACAAAATGGTTCGGCGAGCACTGGTATTGATGTGGGGAGTTCGGATTGAAACTCTGTACAAGCTGCAAGGTAGCACTGTTATTGATGGGTGCAATAGTTCTATGGTTCCTGAAAGTGGAGTAGAAAATCTAGTGGTCTCTGGAGAGAAGACCATGTTGTGGCATCAAAGGCTTGGACATATTGGAGAGAAGGGCCTTTGAATACTTCATGGTAAAGGTATGGTAGAAGGTATGAGTAATAGCTCTCTAGATTTTGATTTCTGTGAAAATTGTGTATATGGGAAGCAGAATCAAGTGAGATTCCCCTCTGGTGGTAAGAGGGAGAAATAGATATTAGATCGTGTGCACAATGATGTGTTTGGACCTGTGAAGGTTCCATCACTAGGTAAGTCTGTGTAGTATGTATCATTTATAGATGATTTGTCAAGGAATACATGGATATATTTCCTTAAGAAGAAATCTGAAGTCTTTGAAAGGTTTAAAGAATTTAAGGCTTTGGTGGAAAACCAAACAAAGAAGAAGATAAAGGTGTTGAGGACAGATAATGGTGGAGAGTTTTGTAGCAAGGAATTTGAAGAATTATGTAAGAAGTGTGGTATATCACTACAGAAGACTACTCCATATACACCTCAGCAAAATGGAGTTGCAGAAAGAATGAACAAGACATTGATGGAAAGCGCAAGAAGCATGCTTAGTGGTGTCGGGTTAGGACAAGAATTCTGGGCAGAGGCGATGGACACTGCATGTTACCTGGTCAACAGGTCACCTTCATCAACGTTGGAGGATAAGACTCCACAAGAGGTATGGACTGGTAAGAAACCCTCTCTTTCACATCTAAGGGTATTTGGATGTGATGCATATGTACATGTTCCAAAGGAGAAAAGAAGCAAGTTGGATAGTAAATTTGAAAAGTGCATCTTTATTGGGTATAAAGATGGTTTAAAGGGTTATAAGCTTTGGAACCCAGTAACAAGGAAGGTTGTGTACAGCCGAGATGTAGTGTTCAGAGAGGTGAAATATGTTGTTAAACATGAAGTCCAACCAAAGGAACCTTAGAAGGTAGAGTTTGAGCTAAAGGAGGAAGAATCGGACTCTACAGCAGAGGAGGAATCAGAAGATGAAGAGCCACAAACTCTGGCTGTGAGAAGATTAGTTCAAGAAAGAAGGCAGCCAGAAAGGTATAGTCCATCTGCTTTCTGTTCAAATTTTTCTTTGTTTGTTATTGATGATGATCCCAGAACTGTGAAGGAAGCAGTGGATTCAGAGGATGGAAAACTCTGGAAAGAGGCCATGGTTGATGAAATGGCATCTTTACACAAAAATGAGGCTTGGGATCTGGTGGAGTTGCCAGCTGGAAGGAAACCCATTGGCAGAAAATGAGTGCTCAAAACGAAGACAAATACAGAAGGAAAAGTGGAGAAATACAAAGCTCGGTTGGTAGCAAAAGTTTACTCCGAAGTGCCAGGAATTGATTTTGGTGATATTTTTTCTCCTGTTGCCAAGGTAACTTCTATTAGATTACTTTTATCTATTACTGTCGCTTTTGATTTTGAGGTAGAACAGATCGATGTGAAGACAACATTTCTTCACGGGGATCTGGAAGAGGAGATCTACATGAAGCAACCTGAAAGCTTTGCGGTGAAGGTTAAGAAAGAACTAGTATGCAAGTTAAAGAAGTCTCTGTATGGGTTAAAACAGTCACCAAGGATATGGTATCAGAAATTTGATACATTTATACGGGGACTTGGCTTCACCAGAAGAAAAGCAGATCACTGTATGTATTTTAAATTAATTGGTGACCATGTTATTTATCTAGTCTTGTATGTGGATGATATGTTGCTGGTTGGAAATGACAAAGAAATTATCTAGGATTTGAAGACCCAATTGTCCTCCAAATTCGACATGAAAGATCTTGGTGCTGCAAACTATATTTTCGGCATGGAAATTAAAATAAATCGTACAAAGAGGAAGCTCTGGTTAAACCAAAGGAAGTATGTCGAGACAATACTGCAGACGTTTAAGATGCAGGATAGTAAACTGGTGAAGGTTCCTATTCCTGTAGGTGTGAGGTTATCTGCTGAACAGTGTCCCAAGAGACAAGAAGAGGAGGAGGACATGTCCTGTGTTCCATATGCAAGTACAATCAGTAGCTTGATGTATGCAATGGTTTGTACTAGACCAGACATTGCACATGCAGTGGGAGTATTGAGCAGGTTTATGTCAAAACCAGGGAAGGAGCACTGGACAACAGTGAAGCGGGTTTTCAAGTATTTGTGTGGCACTAGTGATTATGGTTTGTGCTACCAAGGAAGACCAGGATTAGACAGAGCATTGGATATTCATGGCTTTGTTGATGCAGACTTGGCTGGAGATCTGGATCAGAGAAGATCTACAAGTGGGTATGTGCTTAACCTATTTGGAGGTGCAGTCAGTTGGATGAGTAAGAAACAATCTGTAGTGGCACTATCAACCACAGAGGCAGAATACATGGCAACCACTCATGCAAGCAAGGAAGCAGTTTGGTTGCAAAGATTGTGTTCAAGTATGGGGTTAGTACAGGAACTATAAGGATAGACTGTGACAACCAAAGTGAAATTTTCTTGGCAAAGAACCCTGCATATCATTCAAAGACAAAGCACATTGATGTTCAGTATCACTTTGTGAGGGATATGATAGAAGACAAAAAGGTGTTGCTGGTAAAGGTTGACACTTTGAAGAATACTGCAGATGCATTGACAAAATATGTGAGCTCTGAGAATTTCTCTTGGTGTAGAGAAACAATGGGCATTTCAGGGATGGAAAAATGACTAAGCTCTCTTGTGCCCCCCTATGGAAAGAAAACAACAAGTGGGAGAATGTTGGGTTGTGTTATATTCTTTCCACAACTAGCCCACGTAGTTAACCGGGGGTTAGAGGGGGGGCGGAGAACCCCCTTCGTTGCGCCGATTATGTAGCGGGGGGGGTCACAGAGGGTTTGAGGTGTACCCGTAACCCCACTTTATGGGGTGCGAGGCAGCGCCCCGGAAAATTTTGGTTTTGGACACAATGTTAGGTTGGGCGGACTCACCTATGGTTTTGTGCATGATTTTCGCACATGTTTTTTGGACACGATGGTTTTCGGTCCATGGTATTGGATGCTTCGGCATGTATAAATATGTATTATAACATTGAAAGGAACATAATGAAAAATCAAGCTGGTAGTCTCGGTTTTGGGATCCAGGGGAAATCTCTGTGTATATGTGTTTTATGTGTTATGCTCTCGCATTGTTTATTTTCTGTGTTTTATAATTCTTATGCAGGTAATTTCTATACGTGATTAAAACCTAAAAATGGAATTTCTTTCATGGTTTTCATAGTGTTTTTGGCAAAAGTAGAATTAACTTGTTAATTAGGGTTTACTAGGTTTTTCTTTACATTGCAGACTTTCTCCTTTCTGCAATTAGAATAGCATCTGTAGATTAATATTTCTTTTCCTTCATCATACATAGAGCTTCTTCTGAAATCTATAGAAGTTGGCTTGAGCTCCTAGTGATCTTGTGTCGGCTGACTAAGTGACAACCTGCAGTGAGAACTAGTACTTGTGCATACAGCACCAATGCTTCCAAGTTTGTTACGAACTACCAGGTTGATAAAAGTAAAGTTGGCAACCCAGGAGTTGCAGCATTCTTGCTGCAATACTGGCACTCACCACTTTTTGGTGCCATTTTCAGGGAAGCATCAGAGTATTCTGTGATTACTGCTTTCTTCTATTTCCTACTGCAACATTCTGCCAATAGTTTATTTCAGCAAAAGTAGACTAGTCATTTATTTTCTTTCAAGTTTTGCTTCTCCTTGCTTTCCTTTTCAATTCTGCAAATTTCCATTCAGTAATTTTATCTCAGCTAGTTTCAGTTTGTTTTGTTCAATCACAATTTCAGTTTCTGCAGTTACTTTAAGTTTGGGAAAAAAGAAACAAAAACCAACCAAAAATATTTCCTTTCATGCCTCGTAGGAATAGAGATAACTAAGGAAAAAATTTTCCCAACACTCCCACTGCTTCACACAGCCAACCTTCTCTCTTCTTCGGTGGCTGCACTCAAGAAGAACCCTTAGGTGAACAGCCAGAAATATTTGAAGAACCTATAGGGGAGGAAGAAGAAGAAAACATTCCTCCTGAGCCAATGGTTGAAAACAGAAATGCTAGGGGAAATGGAGAGAGAATAGAGGGTACCTTCCCTGTTCAGGAGACCAATGGGGACACCAAAATGAAGAATATAAGTCCTTCAACCCTACCTCACTTCCATGGTCTGAATACAGAAGATCCTGACACCTTCTTGTTCAATTTTGTTTTCATCTGTCGAACTTATGACTATGCAGAAGACGAGAAAAAGTTGAAATTGTTCCCTTCTACTCTCAAGGGTGCAGAACTGCGCTGGTTCATGGGATTACCTGGCAATAGCATCACAACTTGGGCTCAAATGCAACAGGCCTTTAACGACAAGTATCGAGACTATTGCAGGTCAAAGAATACTAAAGAAGAAATCTTCCGAATGACCATGGGAAGTGATGAGTCCCTGGAAGACTATGAAGAGAGGTTCTAGCTCAGTTACAAAAGGGTTAGGTGTACACTTGACCCTGAGTCTCTGAAGTTGGTCCTGCTCCGGGGAATTCGGGAAGACATTTTAGACACTCTCCATCTACTGGTCGGGGGAGACATCTACCAACTATCCTATGAGGACATAAAGATTGTTTTTAGAAACCATTCTAGAGCAGCCAGAAAGAAAAGTAGGGGGTGTCAACCCATAGCTAGTACCTCTTCTTGCAATTCATCCATTAAAGGTGAAATTGGAAAAATGTTGGAAGACTTCAAGAGTGAGATGCTGCAGACTCTTTCCATGAAAATGGATACCTTACATATCAAGAGGAAACAAGAGGAAGCAGAGAGGGCTTTGGCCATTTTTTGCCCTAGATGCACCAGGAGGCATCCTAGGAATGAATGCCCATTGAACTCTATAGAGGTTTGTTCAGTCTGTGAAGAAGATCATTCTAAAGATAAGTGCCCTTTCTTGCCCGGACTTAAAGCTATATACCAAGGGGCCGAAGGAGTCACTGAACAAATATATTACATAAACCAAAGGAGTCCGCATGGACCTAGACCATACCAGCAGGGGATGCAAGGGACATCTCAGGCATACTACAACCCTAGCCAAGTCACCTCCATACCTTCTTGGGGGCCCCCTGCTCATCTTTGTTGTTCCACACCTCCTCCTTGGTCTTTCCCATCTCAATATCATGCCCAACCAGCCACCCATTCATTTCAATCCTATGCTCAACTGCAACCTCAGTGGAATGCATATCATCAGGGGTGGAAGCCCCAATACAACTCTCTTCCCGCTCTTCTGCCTCCACCACTTTCCCAACCACAACTGTTACCTTCTACTCCACCAAGGCAACCCCAAATGCCTGCCCAGCCAAATCCGAACCCGAACAATAGACAGGCTCAACAAGTGTATAGTGGGGAACCATCATGCCCAACTTATGCTATGGAGATTCAAGAAATTAACTTGCGATCTGGGAAAGTTCTCCCAGATAGCTAGCCTCCACCCAGGGAGGTTGAGGAAGGTAAAGATGAAAGCGAACCTAAAGAAACTCCACCCTTTCCTGAGAGACTATCCATGACAATCCAGCCTACCCCAGCAGACACTGAACTCCTAGGAGAATTGAAACATTTATGTGTAAAGATACCACTTCTCCAAGCCATAAAAGATGTGCCTATCTACAATAGGTTGATCAAAGAGAAGTTCTTTAGGCATCCAAGAAGGTGCAAGAGAGATGCCCCAACCATCAATGTCATAGGACAACTGTCCGACCTGATGTTGGGGCAGGCAATCTGTCCAAAATATCTGGACCCCGGAAGCCCAATAGTTGATGTCCACATCAATGGTACAATGGTCCCACATACCTTGATTGATCTGGGAGCTACCATTAATGTGATGACAAAGGACACAATGCTCAAACTTAACCTCCAAGGCTCCTTGAGGAAGACCACGACAGTGCTACAGCTAGCAGACCACTCCACAGTGACCCTTGAGGGGATTGTGGAAGATGTGATGGTCTCCATTGATTCTTGGGAGTACCCTACTAATTTCTTAGTTCTCCAGCCGAAGGCAAAGCTCACTGGGTATCCTCTCATTATAGGAAGACCCTGGTTGGCTACAGCCGATGCCTACATCAGCTGCCAAGCTAAGAACATGACCATAAAGAATGGGCACATGTCCAAGCAGTTAATCCTATATCCTCCTACCCAACCCTTGCTAGAACATGATCTACCTCTCTGGTTGGAGGAGGAAGATGAGGATGAAGTTTATTCTGCACCACTTTGTGCATTGGAAATCTCCATGGGTGGAAACCGCAAGATGAGGATGATATGATTGAAATTTGATTCAGAATCCACCTCCTAGTGTATCACCATTGGAAGACATAGTAAGAGAAACCCAAAACAACCCCTCAACTGATCTCTGTGTGGCCGACCCTACTTCTCTCCGTGTCAAAAATATAGAGTTCGGCCCATAAAGAACATTGAAAATCAATCCATCCCTATCTACTTCCCAAAAGAAGGAGCTATGCAGCCTACTGAGAAAACATCTAGATCCCTTCGCTTAGAGTTATAAGGAGATGAAGGGACTGCACCCTTCAGTATGTACTCATCATATATACATCAAGGAAGATTGCAAGCCAGTTAGGCAGCCTCAAAGGAGGATGAACCCAGCACTTAAAGATATTGTTAAGGAAGAACTGCAGAAATTGCTTGATGTTGGGTTCATCTATCCCATATCTGACAGTGAATGGGCCTCTCCTTTGGTGCTAGTGCCAAAGAAAAATGGTAAGTGGAGAATCTGTGTCGACTATCGGGAATTGAACAAATGCACTAAAAAGGACCATTTTCCTTTACCTTTCATATATCAAGTGTTAGACGGTCTAGCAGGGAAAAAAAAATTCTCTGTCCTAGATGGGTTTAGTGGGTACAATCAGATTCAAATCAGCTCGTAAGACCAAGATAAGACCACTTTCACCTCTCCTTGGGGTACCTTTGCATACCGAGTCCTTCCTTTTGGTTTGTGCAATGCTCTAGCCACTTTCCAAAGAGCGGTATTGAGTATATTTTCTGAACTGGTTCACGAGGCAGTAGAAATATACATGGATGATTTTAGTCCTTATGGCTCTAACTTTCAGGAAGATTTATCTAACCTAGGGAAAGTTCTAGATAAGTGTATTGAGATGAAATTGTCCCTCAGTCTGGAAAAATGTGAATTTTTGATGACTAAAGCGACCGTGCTAGGTCATGCAGTATCTCAACAAGGACTGCAGGTGGACCCCAACAAAATTGCCATCATCCAAAGGGTCCCAGCTCCTCAAAAGGTGAGAGATGTCAGAACCTTCCTAGGCTTAGCTGGATATTAGAGGAGATTCATTAAAGACTTCAGCAAGATAGCCTCTCCTTTTTTTGGCCTCCTAGGCAAAGATGTTGACTTCATATGGTTGGAAGAATATCAAGAAGCCCTAGATACCTTGAAGAGCAAGCTAGTGACTGCCCCAACTCTCAAAGGCCCAAACTAGGCCCTACCCTTTCACATTCACACAGATGCCTTAAACAAAGCAATAGGAGAAGCCTTAGGACAAATTGATGAAAAGTTACCTTATGCCATATACTTTATAAGCAAAAACTTGTCAAAGGCAGAGTTAAACTATACAGTGACCCAGAAGGAACTCCTAGTTGTTGTGCATTCCTTAAACAAGTTCAGACATTACATCACAGGCTATCAAACCTTTATGCACACTGATCATGTTGCAATTAGATATTTAATGAACAAACCAGATGTAAATGCTCACATTATTAGATGGTTTCTTTTACTGCAGCAGTTTGATCTGATCGTTATTGATAATCCTGGTAAAGAGAATGTTGTTGCTGAATTTTTGTCTAGAGTAAATTTGCCTACAGGTGAAGAAGGAATGGTGGATGACCAAATGTCGGATGAAGACCTATTTGCTATATCAGCACTCTCTCCATGGTTTGCTACTATAGCAAACTACTTGGTTTCATGACAATTCCCACCACACCTATCCTCAAAATAGAAGAGCAAGATAGTAAGGAAAAGCACCCCTTTCACCTGGATTGGAGGCAATATCTTCAAACTTGGCCCAAATCAAATCTTGAGAAGGTATGTCAAGGAGGATAAATTCTTTGACATCCTCCTAACTTGTCATCACGGGCCTTGTGGAGGTCATTTTGCAGCAAAAATAACTGCCTTCAAGATATTGCAAGCAAGCTACTACTGGCCTACTCTTCATCAGGATGTGAGGAGATATACGAGCCAGTGTGATCGGTGTCAAAGGATGGGGAAACCCACTCCAAAGGATGAAATTCCAATGCAACCTGAAGTGACTTTTGAGCTATTTGAGAAGTGGGGCATGGACTTTGTGGGGCATATCAACCCCTCTTCAAAGCAGAAGTAGTACATCATTGTGTGCACCAATTTCCTGACAAAGTGGGCAGAGACAAAAGTAATCAAAGTAGCGATAGAGGAAAAAGTAGCTGAGTTTTTGAGGGAAAACATATTCTACAAGTTCAAGTATCCGAGAGAGATGGTCACAGACCAAGGAAACCAGTTCACTTCCAACCTGATTGAAGACTTGGTCACACATCATAAGATCAAGCACAATACTTCCACTCCTTACCATCCACAGGCCAATGGGTAAGTGGAGGTCACTAACAGAGCATTGGAAGGGATCCTAACCAAGGTAGTGAGCAACAGCAGAAAAGACTGGGCTGACAGATTAGTTAAGGCCACTTGGACCTACAACACAACATGGAAGACCACCACCGAGTTCACACCCTATGAACTGGTCTACGGGAAGAAGGCTTTGTTGTCCATAGAATTTGAATTCAATACCCTAAGGATGGTAGCTCAGCTAGACCTAGACCTCAGCCATGCATAGAAAGAGAGATTATTTCAGCTCAATGGATTGGATGAATACAGATTGCAGGCCCTTCCCCATACAGAGGTAGTTCAGCTTCAAAGAAAGATATGGCATGACATAAATATCAGGGAGAAGCAATTCCAAGAAGGAGATTGGGCACTACTCTATGATTCAAGATACAGGTATTTCAAAGGCAAGTTAAGGACAAGATGGTTGGGACCCTACACTATGGAGAAATGCAATGAAAATGGTTCAGTTCTTATCAGAACCATTGATGATGAAGCCATCCCCATGCTTGTCAATGGACATCGGTTGAAAGTCTACAAGAGACCCCTCTCCAAGCGAGAGTTTATTGAAGATTTGAATAAAATAGTGATGGTAGTGGAGCATGTCTTAGCTTCCACTTCATCCACTCACTGAAGGCAAAAAAAAAGATAAGGACTCAAGTGAAAACCTCCATGAGGCGCTTGAGTCCCATCATTGGGTTGAAAACCTCTTCTGAGGCACCCAGTGATGTCAAAAAAAAAAGAGGAAAAGAATAAGATCCTTGGGTGAAAACCTCCCTTGGAGGTGCCTAGGGCAGGAAACTAAGATGAAAACCTCTCTGAGGCACCCTATTTGTTTTAAAAAAAAAAACAAAACAAAACAAAAAAGGGAGAAGGAAAAAAATGAATTTTTATTGCATTGCAGGTTTGCAGGAGGACTACAGGGAACAGGAGAAGGTGCAAAGGGGACCTTGACATTCACACCAGCATCCATCTCATCTTCTCCACACCTTCCTCCATCATTTTTGGTATCTCTTTCACCCCACTATACCTCTTTTTGCAAAACTATGTTTTCTACAAGAGGCTCTATGTTTTCTACAGGAGGCTCTTGTAGCAATTACAGAGAGCCAAAAATGTCTACAGAAGGCAGTTTGAGGGACAAGAAAAGCTTCATGAGGAACCTATAATCCCTCTTACCATATTCAACCCTCCTTGCCATCATTTTTAAGCCTGCGTCACACTCCAAGCATCATTATTTTCTTCCCTTTCCAAGAAAAAACATAGAAAAACAGTTTTTAGTTTTGAAAAAAAAAAACAAAAAAAAAGGAGGAAAAGGCACCATTAACCTTACCTGAAGCTTACATCCTATCCCTCCATCATTTATCCACACCTCTGGCATCATTCTTGAGCTCCAAGAAAGGGAAATAGCTGAAGTTTCGAGGGGAGAAGCAGCTACAGGAGCTCCTATAGGAATTCCTGTAGTAGTTGATCCCATAGAAGTCCAACACCAACAGCAAAAGAGTGCAAATCTAAAGGTTGAAAAGGCACATGCAGCTTAGCTCTAGCAAAATAATAACCTACAAAAGTACACAACCACACATTAGCTAGCAGAGACAGCATGCATGAAGGAAAATGAAGGCATGCAGCAGAGAGAGCCACAGCGCCTCACAGTCAATACACTTGAATCACAAGTAAGTAACTAAATCACTCCTCTATCTGCATTTGTGTAATTAGGAGTCATATGAAGGCAACGAGATGGTTGAGATCGGACAAGGGAAAGGTGGCCAATTAACTTGGCCACCTTCAGTTAGTTTACTCCACTTATCCGAGATGTCACCCACACGTGCGCACAGTCAACTCAAGCACAAGATGCTAAGGACAAGTAGTGGGAGGAAGAGTTAACTCTGATGCAATGATGAGGAATGATTACAAGGAGGGGCCATGATGACCAAGCAGGTGGGGAACAACGGTTTGAATATGGGCAACGTACACCTTGCCAGCTCAGCACTCATAACTGAAAATATCCATAAAGGGTAATGAGCAATCCTCCTCGAGCATTCTCACCACCTTTTCTTTAGCTTCTCCTCGTAACTGAGCCACACAAAAAGCTTTTTGTGCCCCCATAGCCTCATAACCACCATCCTCCATTGATTTCTTCCATATTTTCGCTCTCGGCATCTTCTACAGGAGACCTACAGGTTTTCTACATGAGCACCTACAGGAAATCTACAGGAGGGACAGCGGACTTCTCCAGGAGGGGCAGTGAGTCATTTTGAAGGGAGAAAACACAATTTTTGGCACAAATTTCAGTATGAAGAGGTAGGGTTCATGAATTCCCTCTGATTATATATCAAAATGTGAAAGATTGGTCTCAATTTGGGGAGGAAATAAGTCTTTAGGAGGGTAGAAATACATAAAAATAATTTCTATTTTTTTTTAAACACAGTCTCCTCTATTTTTCTATTTCATTCGAAATTCTTTGTCTCCACCTCCATATTTGGTTTTCAAAAGAAGTACAGGCAGTATGACAGGGGGGTTTATGAGAAAGGAGTCCACTAACTCCACCAGGCTCCATGCACATCCTCAAGTGGTGAACATATTCACAAGGGCAAACTAGATGAATTTATTTGAGAAATTTAGAGGGTTTGATGATGAAATTGCCCAAGAATTTTCTCTCCCTCTGGTCCCTCACACAAGAACTCATGCTACTGTAGCCATTAGAGGCCTCCCCCTTGAAATAACCCCTAAATTCATATATAGGGTCACTAACCTTCCTCTTGTGTTGCCTTGGAGTAAATATGAGAAACCAAATGGCCAAGCTGCCAAGAAGAAATTTTTCCAAGATAATGAAACCCCTGTTGAAGACAGAAATGGAATCAGGAGGGCTAGTATACCATATCCCTAGGACGAGGTTAGCTACCAAATAATCAAATACAATTCTTGTGAGGGGAGGTACAACATTGTTTATGGATATCATTTCAGAATCCTCCGAGAATTGAGATATGGCATGGATACCCCAGCACATCAGAAGCATAGTATCCCTTACTTTCTCCTCCAGTCCCTCATTGACTCCAGCACCAAGGTGCAAAAAGGAAATTCACAGCAGTTAGCTCACCGTGGCTTAATCAAAATCCTAGTAGAGGAAGCCCTCCATACCTTTACACTCCCTATAGCATGGGAAGTTTTCCGAAATATGACAGCTGAGGATGACATAAAGGCATTAACCTATGATGTCAGTCCTACTGTCAGTGAGGAGGAAGAACAGTAAGGAGGAGAAGATGAAGCCAGTGGTGACATAGCAGAGCAAGAAAGGAAGGAGGAAAGAAAAGAAACAGAGGAGGAAAAAGTTGAAGAGACAGAAAAAGAGACAGAAGAGGGAGAAAATGAGGCAGAGAAGGCAAAGGAAGGAGAAGAGTCCCCTGAGACTTTGGAGAGAGAAGCAGCAGCTACCCTCACTGCCCTCAGTACACCAAGAAAGCAAAAGCAAAAGAGGAAAAGACAAACCTCCATGTATTTCAGGGCAAGGAAGAGTACAAGAATTAAAACAGGCAAACCTCAGCCCTACTCAAAGACTCCTATTACCAGTTAAGATTCACCATATGCCAAGGTGGAAGAATCTCCTTCCAAGACACCCATAACTTATGAAAGGGGGACTCCAAGATCTTCTACATGGAAGGGAAAGTCAATTCTACAAGACCCCAAACCAGACCTACAGGAGGCTGAAACAGTCCTATAGGAGACACTGTCCAAACTACAGGAGACTCAAAACCTGGAGGAAAGGATAGGAGGACAGACAGAGGTGAAAGAAGAAGCATAAGAGCTAAAAGAACCTAACTCCCAGCCTAATATTGACTCCTATTATAGAATAATTGAGGGAGGCAAGATAATCCCACAGAAATTTGCAATTCCACTGTTTTTCGAATTGGAAAAAGAAAGAGTGAGAACACATAGGTGGATGCAGATAGCCAAATCCAAAGGAGTTGAGGATATTGGCCACATGGAAAATAAACTCAGGGAAATGAGCAGGGAATTGAGTGCTCTCAAAGATAGAGAAGCCATCACAAAAAGCCACCTTGAGAAGGAGAATGAAATACTAAGGAGGGAGTTGCATGAGAAAGAGATTCATTTGGCATACATGGCCAGCTTATCCATGGAGGCATTATAATGCAGAACACCAGCAAAATCTTATGGCCTCTATCTGAAGGATTAATGGCTTCAATTCCAATAAAATCTTTGGCACAAAGAGGCACAATGCCTTTCCAAGACTACAGGCAGTTCATGGATCTATGTGACCAAATCACCTAAGAGGATAAAGCTAAGATGGCAGAGTTCTACCTACACAACATGGCCCTCACAAACATGAATGTGTGGGACCCCAATGCCAAGCTAGGGGATAATGGCCATGGCATCATGGATGAACCATGAATAATTGAGGGCAGCAGAAATGAAAATATTAATCATAAAAGAGCAGAATGGGCCATTAATCATAAGAGCTAAGCCATCAGATCCTATGGCACTCATCAGCAGACACAACCTGCTTCCTAATGACCCTTAGATTGCCCCTAAATATCTAGCCAATCAGCCACAAGCCATTGCACACTTTGAAGATATGAAAAGGCTACTTAGGGATGACCATGTGCATGCATGTATGAGAAGATGAAACACCCTACCCCACAGCTTGCAGATCATAGAATACCATTCCCCAATGAGGCTGAGGGAGGCATTGAAAAGAGTGCCAATGTACAAGCACTCCATGCAAAGGCTGAAGGTCAACTGGATTGGCCTCAAACTAAGTTCTCTACTCCTATTAGGCATGCTGGAAGGTAGAAGAGAAGAAGAAGAGAAGGAGCAGTGGAAGGATAGACAAAACAGCAGGATTTTATGGAGAACATGAGCAGACCACATTAGAAGCATGGAATGCTAGGGAGGCCACCAAGGCCATAAAAGATGAAGAGCTTAACTAGGTTGCTCAGAGGATGAGCAACACCTTTAGTAGGGGGGTGATGATGAGCCTCATAAATGGGTAATTATATGGGCTCATTTTACCTCCGAAACTAGTCAAATCAACCATTCTCTTAGCTTATAGTATGATTTTCTGATTATATTTATGCTTATAGGGTGAGTTGAGTTAGTTATTATGCCATGTGGTCTAACATGTATTTAATGCATATTATTGATGGATTTCGAGGTCAAAGTCAAGGATCTAATGGCCAAACTACAGCAATAACTTGAAGTAGATAGAGGAGAGGACTTATAGGATGGAATCTCCCTCATTTATTGCTCCTCACTTCGAGTTCCCCTTCATTCAGCTCAGAGTACAAGCAGCCAAATCATGCACTAGAAGGCAGCTGAGCAAGTGGAAGATGATTGAGAGTTATCTCGAGTTTTTGGAGCCAAGCCTCCCTAATTTTAAGGAAGTTGTTGGTAGCTTCAGATGTATAAGTAGAGAGGCCTATGGCCTCACTAGAGTTGACTTTTTGCTTATGTACACTTTGCTCAAATTTCGAGCTCACTATTTTATGACAGTTTTATGTAATCGTGTTATTTTTTGATAATAAAGATGGAATCCTTTTTGAGCTACCACTGAGTTACCTCAAAGAGTTGAAGCTCTTGGGTTAGGGCCTAATCCAAGCATCCAAGCTCCTCTTTACTTGTATTTTTATGCTTTGCTTTAGTAGTAGATGAGTTTTTTGTTCGATGTATTTCTTGTATGGTTACGAATAGGTTTTTTTTGATGATTTAGTAGTTTTCTTCCATTTTTACTTTCTGTAGCAGGTTAAGCAGTGATCATAGAAGATCCAAAAGGCTAGAAGCAGTGCCTTGGCTTCTCTTCCTCCCTCTGGGACCATGATTTGAGGCAAATACTGTCTTGCTACCCCAAAAACACAGATTTTCCTCATTCCTAGGACTTCTAGTGTTTACAACTCTCTAGTAGGTTGATAGTCCAGTTTTGCTTTGCTTTAGATCTTCTTCATCAAGTTCATTTCCTGATTTACAATATTCCTCTTACATGCTTTCCTTTCTTGCAGCATTTCCCAACATTCCCTTCTATGCATCATAGTTTAGGCCATTTTAATGCAAAACTCTGTTTTTCCTAGAATGCATTCATTTAAATAGTTGCTTGATTTTCTTGGTTTCTATGCAGCAAATCTCTTCCAGCAGTAGGCTAGCTTACCAGAAATCACACCCTCCATTTGATTCATGCCCTATAGGTCTCCCAAACCTCACCTTAATTCTACCCTAGTTTCCTTCATTTTTCATAGAACTTCTTCCTCTCTCCTTGAGCAAACCCAGTCATATTTCTCTCTCCTAGTGATTCATGGTAGACCTTAGGTGCCCTAACACCTCATTCCAACCTTCATCCACCTTTTCCACCCACTCTCACACCCTCAAAATAGCATAAATTGCTCTCGACCTCCTCTTGTAGGCCTCCTGTAGTTACCCTGTTTTCCTCCTGTAGTTTTTCCTGTAGGCATTCTTTTGAAGGTTGAGTGTGGGAAAAGCCTCCAGAAGGCCACCTAAGACCTCCTAGGACCCATCCACACCATCCTACATCATCCCAAGCTCCAAAACCGCCCTCTAATGCCACTTGTTCGCCACACACAATAAATTAGATGTATGTTAACTTCACATAAAAACACATAAAATTCCAAAAATAAGTTTTTTGCCTATTTACTTCCAGAAATAGCATGTTTAGATGTTGTTTACTTCCTTGAGTAGGTAATGGAATTTCTTTCATGGTTTTCATAGTGTTTTTGGCAAAAGTAGAATTAGCTTGTTAATTAGGGTTTACTAGGGTTTGATTTACATTCCATTCTTTCTCCTTTCTGCAATTAGAATAGCATTTGTAGAGTAATATTTCTTTTCTTTCATCATACATAGAGCTTCTTCTGAAATCTATAGAATTTGGCTTGAGCTCCTAGTGATCTTGCACCGGCTGACCAAGTGACAACCTACAGCGAGAACTAGTACTTGTGCATACAGCACCGACGCTTCCAAGTTTGTTACGAACTACCGAGTTGATAAAAGTAAAGTTGGTAGCCTAGGAGTTGTAACATTCTTGCTGCAATACTGGTGCTCACTAGTCACGCAAGAACACAAGCATGGCTCCGCTGCCAACGAGCCTGGTCAGTACCTCGGCAGAGTTACTTTCATCACCTCTTCATGAAGGTCGGTGCATGTTAGTTTTGCAACACCAACTCCATTGATAGATCGATCCTTGTTCAAAATAGGTGTAGAGTCTGGAACGGAGGAACACAAGACAGTGTCATCCAGAGGATTATCCCAATTCGAAGATGGAGGTTGAGGTACAAAATACATGTGACGAGGTATGGGACTCACAACCAAGTCTGCACAAAAATCAAATTGAGCAATGTCGGGAGGATGTGATGGTTGAACAGATGTATGTGCATGCTCTCCCACATCACTCTATGATGGTGGAGTTGTTTGATGAGGGGTGTCGAACAGTCACTTGTGACAGCAGCCATGTTCATCTATGATTGTGCAGCTCCATCACCAAAGTATGCTAAGTAGGGTTTAATCTTGAACTTATTCTTGGGATTCACAGATTGGATAAGGCAGTGTTTGAATCTGTCCATGAGATACTGAAATTTCATATGACTTTTTGAGGCTTCAAACTTGAATAGATGGAAGTGCTCCGAAAACTCCATAGGTAATTCGTGATGGGCCTTCTATTGTTTTAAGAAAAATTATCAAGCACTTCAGGATCAAAACAGTGAAAAACAGATTTGATTAGATCGCTGAACTGCTTGAATGAGTGCACAAAGTTATGAGGTACTGTGCCACACCATCGTGATGGTTAGTCGCGAAGTGTGTGTGCGAGCAACGAACAGACCTCTATTCATTAAAATCTTCTATTCCCTGCATCAACACAAGGAATTCATCTAATTTCTCAATCCAGGCCACTTCGCCTTAACCATCATACATGAGTTGTGACAAGTGATCCTAGAACTCCCTCTCGACATGAAAGATATTTCCATTGGACGGAAATTTTAAAGGACGAAATATAACAAACTCCATGATAGATGTGTGAAGATTCAAAACAGATGATGAGGGCTCAACTTGTCATCTAGCCCTCCTCCTAGCACCAAAATGTTGACGGTGTTGGACACACCAACATGTAAGGGGATCTCCCCAGTAATAATTCCCAATTAGACCTCAGACCGTTTGGTGTAGGAGTCCCAGCAGTGGGTCATAGAGTAATTCATTGACCACAATTTCACACAAAGGAAAGTAAGATGTCTTTTTTGGTAGCAAGGGTGTGACGGCTGCAGCAAGCCAAGGAAGGTGCATGAGAGGTTCAAACACACGGGAGTTGAGATGAGTGTGCCCCTTGAAAACCTGTGATAGCATGGATTTAAGAGGGGAACACACGAGAAAAGATGCATCACAACATGGAAGGCAAGTTAGCTAGCAATTCAAAGTGATAGCGCATTTCAGAAAGGTTCATACATAAATACATAGAAAAGTCCATACATGATTGCGTAAGAAAACAAATAAATATATCATTTATAGTAAACCAAATAGCATAGAATACAATACAACATATGCATGAAATGTGTTGGCTCTGTTATATTAATAAGTGTAAGTTCCAGTCATACAATACATCCTTTTCTAACCACTATTTTGACAGCAAAATGTTACAGCCACACTGCCTGGTCTTCCAAAGAGATGTACTAGCTCTGCGCAGTGGAGAAGCCAAGGCTCATTACAATATTGTCCAAGCTCTCTCCAATATAGTCCTATTAGAAGCTCAGTTGACAAAAATCCTTTACAACGAGTTATGAGGTTCTATTTTTAGCAAAGGGTGGGGTGACCCTTGACATTCCCCTTTGTGACAGTTCATCTACCCTCGTGACTCTTCATCTACTCTATGACTGTTACATCCAACTATCGACAATTGAACTTCGACTTGACAAGACGTTACATTACAATGCACATGTGCCCATGTGAGACAAAATGGCTTGAGAAAGCCATGCAAGACATCACTGGCACTTGGTCTGTTGTGGTGAGACCAACTCTTTGACATGCTTGTGATGGTGAAGGTGGTGAACTAATTCCAAGCTTGTTCATCCATGACGGTGTGCATGTGCTCCATGGTGACATCTTTCTGAAGCGAACTCTTGCCTCCATTGCATCCAGGTGCATTTGTATGGCTCCTCCATCCAACTTGTATGCTAGCATGTGCATGGTCTTCTTGGGTGCAGCCGAACCCAAAACACATTAATGCATAGTGTCCGCATTGATCTTCCAGTGTGCGCTGGTGGTCATGCGCATCAACTTTCAACTACATGTTCAGCTCTAGTTGGACTTGCTTCTTGTCTTTGCCTTAGTGAGTGTTCCAGATGGGTTAGATTGCATGCATGTGCACAATGACACGCACGCTATTGAATTCTCTTACATGTGATCAACAACACCACTCACCATGTCTCCTCCATGCCAGCTATTGGGATGAATCTACAACTTGTACGGGTGCAGTTTCATCCGTATGTGCATGTTGCACCTCCTGGCATACCTGTTCCTGCTGCAACTCATTCTCTCATCTATGTAGCTCTTGTTCTTCCTTGAGTTACTGCTTGAGCACATGCAACTCCTTCTCTAATCCATTCTCTCCCTTCACGTGATCTTCATGTCACGTCATCACCTCATAGCCTAAGTCTCCAAAGTTTCTTTCACCACAAGTAGATCTACTTGAGCTTGCAACTTTGTTCTGCCTCTGTGTTGTCAACAACCTTCCTCTTGCATTCGTTGCATCCAGTATGTTGCCTTCAGTTGTTGTTCATGGTGCTGCTTGTTGTGATGTTGCTTCCGTCATATCTTGATGTCCTTGTCTATGAACAACTTCATGTCTTCGTGGGTAGGCAGTTTCATAGACACTTGATCGACTGCATCCTCAAGTGTGCTCTAAATGGTGTCTTCGACTCTACTCTCCTAGAAACCATTGTACCTGTGCTACTGAGAGGCAAATGAACACCTTTGATACCTGGAGACACAGAAACACCCATGGAAAGCAATCTATGAGTCGAAAACCAAAATGAACTTGAGAAATGACTTGCAACATACCTATGTGACTGATCATGAAGGTTGAGAAATTTTCATCTGGAGTTCGGGATACTGACTGCCAAGGCTGCGCAAGGCATATTCTGGGCGTATGGAGGATGATTTTTTTCTAGAACTGCGCAATGCACAATCCATCCTGGCTGTTGACTGCCGGAATTGCACAATGCACAATCTCAGCTACAAATGGTTGTAGGCTCAGTGACTTCATTGCTCAATTTTTTGGCCAAGCAGTCATTGTCCCTCAAAATTGTGCAATGCAAGACTGGAGGACAGTCACTAGCTAGAAATGTGCATTTCCTTAGTGGAAGGTAGAGCCTTCCCTTTTAGGACTGTGCAATGTTGTCTTGGTGAGGCAGAGTTCAGGCCAAGGCTACCCAGACCGGACGACTGGCAACTGAAAGAGAATGTGAATGTGAATTCTTGGCAATACTAAGTGTAAGCATAAGTGAATGATCGTTCATGCAAACGGTGAATGATAGATTCAGAAAATGGAACAACATGCATGTGGGTGAGGCGAGTCGCTGAATCAGTGACCGTTTGTGAGAAACGGTTTCATACATGCGACAGCAATGAGATGTTAATGAAAACTGAAATGGTGCTAGTACAAGCTAGTATGTATCAAAATGACAGAAAGCACTCACTGAAATCAAGCAGATAGCATTCATACGAAGCGAAACACAAAAAGCACCAGAAACGCAACACAAGACATGGAAGGCGGGCTTACCCAAAAACAGCTAAGTTGAATGTGCCGACAAATCCTAGATGTGATGTCGGATGTCAAAGTTGCAAGGTTGATGTGAGGAATGAGCTCTGCAGCATCTAGTTCATCAGTTTTTATAAAATCAAAGATGTGACACGCATGCCACAAATCTAGGAAGAGCGACACTTAGTGGGAGGTTTCTGAAATGATCTTTGCATTCAACCTCCAGCTGCTAAAAGTAGATCCTTGAATCAAGGGATTCCTTTCCATGTTGCCTTGGGAGAAGTAGCCCATGCATGAAAATCAGTTTTGCTCGGTTCCGTACGGAACCATTCAACTCAACTGCACATGAAATAGGTTGCTCAACTGCTGGGAGAAAATGCACATTTCTAGAAGGGAGTTGGGCTGGCTTCCCAGGAGATTTGTGCAATTTCTAGCAGAGCAGCTAACTGCTGCCCACGATTACGCAATTCTTGGGCTAAGCAGCCCTGTTGTGAGGAATTGCACAATTTTCTGGATGAAGCCTGACTGACAGATTTGTGCAATTCTGGTGCCCAGCAGGCTGCCAGACATAATTGTGCAATTTCTGGAGGGAAGGTTGGTTGCCCTCTAGAATTGCGTAATTTCTTGAGGGAGTTTCTCAGCCTACAACTGGACCAAGTCTGGAGGAAAAACTTGTGATGGGAGTGCATCGAGCTTTGATTGATAAGTTGTCTTTCTGCAAGAAAATCACTAAATCTTGTGTACTTGATAAAGCAAGACATGTTGTTGTGAAAGGTTGTTAGGGAGACTCCAAAACGAAGCTAAGGAAAAATTTTGGAGGGCATTTGTAGCCGCTACAACATTAAGCTATAGACATGTAGTAATATGGAATTGTGAAGGGTCAGAATGTTCCCATGTTGTATGCAATCATGGAAATTTGATTGCATAGTGGTTACCTAGTTGGCTCCATATAGAGGCACTGGGACTGCTTTTGGAAGTGAATTTGTGTTGGCCTTGCAAAGCCAACAAATGAGGCTTTGTAAATAGAACATGTACAGAGTTAGGTTAGTCCTATTGTAGAATAAAAATCAGAGAAAATGTCATAGTACACTGAGTTAAACACATTCCAAAAACACGAAAAGGGAGAGGTTTCAACATGTTATTGGAGAGTTAGTAGACAACCCCACTGTAGTAGTTCCTTTTTCGTTCTAGACATATTGGCAAAGTGTCAAAGACCTATTTTGGTTATTTCTGAGTTAAAAAAATAAAAAAAATAAAAAATAAAAAAATTAATATTCTAAGAAGCATAGCTTTAAGTTCAAGGCATTTCGGCTATTGGGTTCCATTTGAATTATACACATGGTTATACAGTTGGGTTCCATTCCATTTTAATTTTACTAGATATTTGTTTTAAGCAACCAATTAGTTGGAACCATGCTCTTTGACATTAGTTTGTTATAGTTGTGTGGATTTATATAGTTGTATTCCATTAGATTTGCTAACACATTTGTATCCAATCTCCAGTCTAGTGGTTTCTTTTAAAACAATGGTGAAGATATTTTTGTTACCTTTGGTGGATACAATGGAAGGTATTACCAAGACAAAAATAAATTTGTTTTCAGAACCAAATCACCATCCTTGCTCCTTATATTATACTTTATTTCTTACTATTGTTGTACCATCTAAATCATAACAATACTCATGATTTTTTATATTTTTTTATGGGTTATTATATTGTATGGATCCAACACCACAGTATTTAGTTTTATGGTTTCGTATATTTCTATGTAACCAATAGTAGCATTGATATTTTTTTATTTTTATTTTTATTTTTTATTTTTTATTTTTTTTATATGTAGGCGACATAGATGAATCCTATGGTTTTATGGTATTTTATCTTTGTACGCAAGTAGTTGGACTGATTCTTGCACCGATATTTGTATGCAGGCAGATGTGTTTCTTCTATTTCCATGAATTGGAGTTTGGATGAGTAATGTTGGTAAAAAACAGTTTTATTGTATTAATTGGGATTATCTCAAGTGGTTGGGAGGAATGATTTCTATCCAAGACACATTTAGATTGAATTGTTGTAAATTACATGTTTAAATTATAATGAATATTATATATTGGAGAAATTCGTTGGTGTTGAGTTTCTATAGAATTTATTTCCTTCATTGTTAAATTGTGATCTTTTAATGTTATTGTGATCTTTTATTGTTGTTATTGTGACCTTATTTAAATCTAACCTTATTGTTATTGTTTCTCTAATATTTCCTTCATTGTTATTGTGATATTTTAATTCATGAAAAATCCACCATTTAGAATTGATATTTAAAAGTCATGGAGAGAATTGTTTAATATATCAAGGGTCCCTATCAATTTAGTATAAAATATTATGTACTATTGAGAATTCTTATTTCTAATTTTATACAATTTTCATAGATGATATATGTATTCAGAATTTTAGTGTTGTCAAATTATTTAAACATATACAAAAATTAAAAATATTACTTGAATATTTATGTACCTCATTATTATTTGCCAAAGCTTTTGTCAATAATTCTGAAATTGAAGCTCATTCCCTTCCTTGCATAACTTGTCATGGTATTTCTTATATTTTCATTTTGTTGATTAAAGATTTGTCCACCAATAAATTGTCTTACCAACTCCAATTTAAAATATAAAATGATGAATTCTCCTTTTCCATCTTCCATATATCTCAATTTTGTGTTTTGCATGTATGTAACTTCACTACTTTATAGTTTTCTAAATTTAAATATTTTTAATATATCTCAATCCTCTTTTATCTAAATTTGAATTATTATTCCTTTATCTTCTTCCTCTTTTCTGAGTGCACCAATAAGCTTTCAATATAACTAAAATTATTTTTTTTCATTTCAAGTACATCCAATATATCTCTATTTTACTAGCAACTTATAATTATCTAATTCATTTATTTTTGTTATGAGATACCCTATATGATGAAGTGAATGAATTGGTTGGAAATATTGATTCACTCTAGGCTAGATATGGCAATAATAAGAACTCTACAATCTAACATATATTTCATCTTGGCTCTAAATCCATAGTCCAATTTTGTAAAAAGTAGAATGTGGTTTAACTTTCAACCATGGAATCAAAGTATGATGCTACATTTAAGAGATATAACAATATTACAATATAACAATATAACAATATTACTGAATAATAATTTATCTAAATAACAATATAAAAATATAAATGAATAATATTTCTTATGAATAATTGGAATTTCATAGTTAACAATCCTCTACTCCAGTAATTGATTGAAAAGATGTCATCCCCATTTGCAAATTCAATAAGTCATGCAATACCTCTAGATAACATTATTCATTAATATTGTTATATTGTTACAATATATCAATTAACAATAAAATATATAACAATATATCAAGAAATCAAGATAACAATATATTGTTATTCAATGTATAAAATATTAATGATTATTGTTATTATTATTATTATTATTATTAAAATAGAGTGGTTAGATTTCTATTATACAAACTTGATTGCATGGCCATAACCATTTACGTATATAACCACAAATCTTTCTTTTGTTATCTTTATTGCTTCAGCATTCCAGTAAATCCATAGCAGAGTCTTTTTGCCTCTATGAGTCCTATGAACTATGATTCTACATTACAACCTTCCATATGTTCTGAAAAAATGACTCAAAAACAAAACAAACTCGCAATACAAGTTGGGTCCTTCGTTCTTAGGATGTTTTAACCAAATTTGGATGGAAAAGAGTTATGGAAGTGATTGGTAGAAGCAAGAAAGGAAAATGGTAAAACAGGTTGGAAGCCGAGAACAAAAAAGAGAAATCAACGGGTAGAGATCCAAAGCAATTATGTTAGGGCTTGCTAACGTTGTGGAAGAATGATATAAGAGCCAATTTTGAAAGGACCGAGAGGTTATATGGACCAAAGCACCTGGATTCTATCAAATGGATCAAAGTGGACCAGATCAAGCAAGTGTGGATCGAAGCAGAGAAGAAAACCTATATAATGCCATAGGGAATGAGTTAGAGAGAGAGAGAGATAGAGACTATGTCGAGATGTTGTTGGAATGAAGCCTAAAGCTTACTTATTTTTTTATTGTAATCTGGTTCTGTCATGATTTAATCTAATAATCTCCTTAAAGAACTTGTGTATCTTCACAGATCTATAATGTAATGGTCCATTGTTGATACTATGAAGAAGGTTTTGCAGAGAATTATTTTGTATTCCACGGAATGTATATTAACCTATTGTGCTAGATTTTAAAATTTTTATAATACTATGTTTTGTGCCTATTATGGTTTTTTCTATTGTGTGAAATATATTCAGTTCCTTGCATATATAAATTAATCATGAATTATGTATAGAGTAATTCAAACCTCGACACTATCTAGAACTTCCATTATATTTAAATATCTCAGCACACCTTGGATGAGACATTTCTCCCTCAGGTGGGAATGAAAATGTCTATGTTGTGCTAGACTAAAGAAAAATTCTTTACTGGAAACCTAAGGTTGAACCCAAGTTCTATAAAGTAAAAATTTCCTCCAAGGCTGAGACTTTTCTCACTCATGTAGGAATGAAAATGTCAACGTTGTGTTAGACTAAAGAAAAAAAGATTATTGGCAACCTGAGGTCGAACTGAGGGTCTGTAAAGTAAAAGTTTCCTCAAACAAATGGTTATGTTGTTATGAGTTGAGTATTCTGAGGGGATCTAGATCATGATGTCGAGAATTCTCAAAGGTGATATTCAAGAGTAGTGTTACGAGAAGCCTGATTTGTTTGCCCTACAGCAAGTTTAGTAAATATAGATGAAATTATATTGGGTTAAGGAGGAAATATTATTTGAAGAACCTGCATGCAATCAGTACGAAAGTTTATGGTGCAAGTTTCCTCAGGAGCCATATCATTATTTGAGAAGACTGCAAACCAAGACGGGAACTGGCGGGAACATCCTTTGAATGCTTATAATCTAGACTATAGTTGATCTAGTTGCATTATGCTAGCTTGAAATTGAATTGACCAAAGTTGTTGATTGTTGGGTTCAAGTGACTCCCTAGAGGGTTATATTATTGAATTTGTTGTAGAGAATCATCAATCCTTCTCCAAATCTGAAGTAGTATTTAAGTATGGGTTACAGGGTATGTTGTTGAAATAAATCCCTCTATAGATCAAGATCCTCATGGTAGAAGAAAACATATTGTCGTTCCAGGATACTAACATGGAAAATTAAAAACCTAGGTACTGGGGGTAGGGCTTAGGGGAGAGATGTTTCTCACTTGTGGAAAATGAGGGGAAGTTGCAATGGACACAGATGAGTTGCAGAGAGTGTAGGATTTTAGGGAATTTAGAAGGGAACGAATAGATGACAAGTGGTAGGAAAATAAATTGTGAGAGATTAGAAGGAAGAGAAGACATTGCAACGGGTAGGTGAAGCTTTGAGTAGTTTGAGGTTGTGGATAGGAGGAATGGCTAGCCCAAAGTTGCAGACTAGTGAAGTAAGAGAAGGATCTCATTCTGGAAAAATAGGAGTAGCCATAGGAGGTGTGATAAGAGAATAGAATATGGGAAGTGTAACCCACCAGGAATCGGAAGGAGTCTTAACACCTGAAATGCCCAAGTAGCCAGTTGTGATGATCGATCATATCGCTCCTATAGATGAAGAGATGCATTTCGTAATGTGATGGTTATTATTTGAAGATAATTTAGTCCCAAAAAGATACAGTCCACAGAGTAGCATTGCAACTAAATCTCTCCCTAACCTTCCCTTGGTACTATATCATAACCATATTAATTTTCTTTCCAAACTAGTTAAAACTTTAAAGTTTCGTAAATTATGTAATCGATACGCAGCTAGTAGCTCTACTGGAGTTGGTAGTTTTGTTAGTAGTGTTCAGGTGAATTCTACAGTTTATTCGCAACCCCGTTTGCAAGGCTTTGTATTAGTTCTACCCAGTCAGATAGCTATGGTAGGGAATCTCGCAGATTCATTCACTCGGTACCCATATTTTTTGGTTCAAGGAGATGAAGACATTAACAAGCATTGGTATCTATGTGAAACCATCTGGAGGGCTCGATACACCCTGGATGCTACAAATATCATTAAATTTCAGACGACTTTAAGGGATCGAGAACTCATATGTTTTATTAAGTGGTATGATTTGAATCCAAAACCAAATCCTGATGTGATTAAGTGAGAGTTTATTAAATAATTCAAGATCCCTCATACAAAACAATAGGGTTTAGCAAAGTTATGGGATATTAAATAGTGTGAGGGTGAAACTACATGGGAGTGCATGCAGCAGTGTAAATACATAATTTAGAAACTCAATTATCTGATTGATCCTCATCATCAATTAGATTGGTTCTTTAAATATTTCTTACCATTAACTAGAACTCCTTTAACACAATAGAATATTGATACTTTACAAGATGTTTTGGAACAATCTATGAAGATTGAAGAAATAGAGGGATACCCTCATGAGTATAGGTGGGGTACTACTTCTAGTGATCATGTTATCATTGGCTTATGGCATCAAATTGCATATCTACTGAAGCAGTTAAAGGATATGCATATTGCACAACATTTACATCCACAATTATGGTGCACTAATTTTCAGTTTGAGGGGAATCATGCTACTAAGCTCCCAAGGTTACAGAGTATGGGTCTATCTAGTATGCATATGGTACTGCCTCCACCACCACCAGGACCTACTACTAGAGTTGTGAAAGTGTCCAGAAGTCTTCTTTTCCAGGTACATACTCAGTATCATGCATTTCCTAACCATTGAGGTTTGTCCCCTAACGAGTATTGTGATATTTGTCACACTTATGGACATCCACCTCATATTTTTCATGTTTTACAGAAGTACTCTGATGTTCCAAACAATATGTTTTGCAATTTTTTGTGGGCCTCTTACTCACCATACAGACCATTGTAGATCTTCGGATGCTCTGCCTAACCACCTTGACCATACCACATTTTGGGTTAATGAAGCTCCTCGAGGACAAGGAGGAGGTGAATTAAGAGGGGGGAGATATGGGGGAAGAGGCCTTATTTAATGTTACAACTATGACCAAGAGGGTAATGTCACCCATGATTTTTTTTAACAAGGAGGTCCCAGTGTTCCCACTTTCGAGTAAACTCTCATGCTATTGAACATTGTACCAAGTTGATTTCTCATTGGGAAGAGCGCAACTAGAAAAGGGGTACCAATTTAATTAATGCAAAAACTAGAGCACAAGAACCAGTTCATCAGGGGAACATTAATATTATCACCAAAGGATGCAAGTGGACTAGAGAAGATAAGGAGGTACCATAGCAACCTTCCATAATAAGACTTGCATCACCAAAGAAGTCATATCACCCCAGTCAGCAGAAAGGTTACTACAAGGATGCTACGAATATCTTTAAGCAGTTGGTTTCTTCTTACAACCCACAAGCAAAATAGCTAGAAAACGGACAGATAAAGGGTCCTCAATATTTGCAAGACACCTCTCAGCGAGTTATGTAGTGGTTGAAATTGTTTTTACATATTATGAGTGATGAGAAACTATCTAGTTAGTTTCAAAAAAAAAAAAAGTTAAAATTGTTGTTAAAGATAAAGAATTTTTGGAAAGGTCGATTTCTACTAATTTTCCTAAATGCCATTCTAGAAATTTCTACTGCAACAAAAGGAGAACAGGTAGGGCATTCTGAATTGATGCCTAAATTGCAAGATTCTAGATTAAGGACTCTATGATAGATTAGGGATCTGATGTAAATATTTTTCCAAAGAAAACTTGGGAGGCGTTGGGAAAACCCAATTTGGTGTTTTCTCCCATTTAGCTATGTATCGCTAACCAGTATTGCATTATCCTCGTTGGTCATCTAGAATATGTTGAAGTTGATATTGCAGGAGTGAAAACATATGCATACTTTGAAGTTATTAATTTAATGGGTGACAAATATCCATATCCAGCTTTGTTGGTACTTTTATTTTGAAAACTATGTTGTTATCGACCTCAAGTGAGAGACCATGAATTTTGAAGTAGATGGAATCAGATTCTTACAACCCTTGGATCCTTATCAAGGTCCAAAGTCCAAGGATCCTATTGATGATGTAGACTCAGAGCCCAATATTTTGGATCAACTATATCTGCTTACTACAGGAAAGATGGAGGATTATATCAATCCTATAACATATGGTTCTCTTAGCTTGAGGAGTGTTTAGCACATAGAAGTTGGATCATATGTTGCGCTATATTATTGGAAATAAGGAGACCACGAGTTGCACTCTAGACATTGTGCAACTATTTTTTGTGCATGTTGGATTGGTACTAAGGTAAGGGATTACCCTACTTTCAATTGTATAGGATCTGTTGTCATTTTTATTAAAGAAATTAATTCAAATATTGAAGAAACACAAAAGATTCCTTTGATGGATGTTTCTCTGCAAGAAACCCTTTTGTGATGGTGAGTAGATTATCGTGACGAGTTTCAAAACTAGGAATTAGTTAGGTCTGCTATGGTATGTTAGTTTATTGTTCCTGAGAAGAATTCAAAAGTTATTCATGTATATGAGGGTTACACCAGCCCATACAATCATGTTCAAACTTGCAGTGTAGCATGGATAAAACTTGGACTTCCAGTTGAATTATGGGTACACCAGTTCATCCATACATTGGGAACATTCTCGCAAGCCTTCTACCTAAAAGAAGAGATGCTGAGGCAGATAGATAATTGGAGATGTTGATAGCTCAGTTTTGCAGTGATTTATCCTTTTCAAATGCGAACACAAAGATAGCTAAGGCTTTAAAAGAAATTAAGAGAGTATTGTTCCCCACTAGAAAACGTGTTGCATAATTTAGCAACTATGAAGATTTTGGATATCTGTATGAATTTGGATTTCAGGAAGTTGTTGCTTGCGGAAATATTAACAAGGAACTTGAAGAATATGACTTGGATGATTTAATACATATATCATTCAAGGAATCTTAAGGTGACATAGATATAAATGATGATCTTATCAGGGATGCTCCACATATGAAGCCCTTAAAGTTGTGGAAGCATAACATTGGAACTGAAGACAAGCCCAAGCTCACTTCCATTGGTGACTATTGGGATGAGCAAACCAAAAGGGGAATATTTGATCTATTGAAGGAATACAAATATATTTTCCCTATGCAGGTTTCCGAACTTAAAGGGATAAAGGGATATTTGGGAGAAATGAAAATTGTCTTGAAACCTGACATGAGGCTAGTCAAGCATTAACCCTATCATTTTAATCCACGGGTCAAATAAAAGGTCAAGAGAGAGATAGATAAAATGGTTGTTTAAGGTATCATATTTCTAGTTGATGAAGTTGAGTGGGTCATTCCTATTTTTATTTAGGATAAGAAGGATTCAAATTACATTAGGGTCTGCGTATACTACTAGAGTCTTAATAATTCTTGTATTGATAATATGTTCCCTACTTCATTTAGTGATGAAGTATTATATTGTAGGAAATGAAGGTTATTATTTTACAGATGGGGTTTTTGGATATCATCAAGTTCGTATTGCAGAGGAGGATAAAAATAAAACAAATTTTACAACTGAATGGGGTTTATATGCTTACTATCTCATGCCCTTCGACCTCAAAAAATATACAGTTTTGTTCTTTAGAATTGTTATTGATGCATTTAGGGACTATATTCATAAATTTATTAAAGTCTACATGGATGATTGGACAGTGCACAGTCTCTTAAAGAAGCACTCTATTTTGTTGTGGGTTATGTTTGATTAGTGCAAATTGTATTAAACAATTGCAGTCCACTTCGGGAGATATAGGGTAAGCTATTGAAGAAAGTTGAATATTTTATATGGATTGAAGAATGTGATTTTTGTTTCAGCACTTTGAAAGAAAATCTTTCCAGTGCCCTAATATTGGTTTATCCAAACTAGAACAAAGAATTTCATGTGCACATAGATGCATTTGGAATTTCTCTTGGATCTATCTTGACACAACCTAGTGAAGGTAACCTTGATAATCCCATTTATGTTTCTAGAAGAAAGCTTTCTAATGTTGAAAGAAATTACATGAAAATTGATCGGGAAGCTCTTGCCATGGTATATTCACTACAAAAGTTTAGGCAATATCTACTTGGAGGTCCTTTTAAATTTTTCACTAATCATTCTACATTGAAGTATCTTGTTAACAAGCCTACTCTTGAAGGAAGAGTATGTAGATGGTTTCTTTCGTTCCAGGAATTTTTGTTTGAAGTTGTTATCAAGCTAGGTCGTGCTAATGTGGGGCTAGAACACCTTTCTCACTTGGAGTCGGGAGAAGTTGGAGGGTCACTTGATTATTAATTTCCTGATGTTGATCTATCTATAATTGAAGTTGTGCGAGATTTTCTTGAAGAAATTTCATTATTTTTAGCAATTAGTAAGTGTCCATAGGATTATATTACAACGCAAAATAAGCATTTAGTGGTGGGTGTTGCAAATTACTAGTTAATTGCAAGCTAATTGTATAATATGGGACTTGATCATATTTTGTGCAAATATATCCTCCACCATGACAGAGAGATTTCTTTATGAGAATTATAATGTGGTGTTAGTGGATGACATGTTGGACGAAAGGCGACTGCAAGGAAGGTGCTCCAAGTTGGACTATGGTGGCCGACTCTTTTCAAAGATGCTAAGGAACATGCTAAGATTTGCAATTTATGTCAGAGGGTAGGGATACCTTCCCATTGGGATGAACTTCAATTACATCTAGTCATAGCTCTTGAAGCCTTTGAGTAATCGTTTGTTGATTTTTTTGGGCCCATAACCCCTCCTACGATACATTCAAACAACCATCATATTATCACTACAATTGATTATTTGACATGATGGGCTGAAGCAAATCCTGTTAAGGATTGCACTGCTAATACTGCTGCCAGGTTCATATTTGAAAATGTTATCACAATATTTTACTGCCTAAGGAGTCTCACGAGTGATCAAGGATCACACTTTATTAATGAAATTGTTGGCACATTTTTGCAAGAGTTCATGATTAAACACCATAAAAGTAGCTCGTATCAGCTGCAGGTGAATGGGACTATTGAAGATTTTAACAAGATTTTGGAAAAGGGGCTTACTAAATTTTGTTTTGTGAACAGGGATGATTGGGATGAAATATTTCTTGCTACATTATGGTCCTATCGCACTTCTATCAAGAAATTGCATAATTTTACTCCATTTCAACTTGTATATAGTATAGAAGTAGTGGTACCTGCAGATTTCATTGTTCCCAATCTATTCATTACACAAGTCACCAAAACGTCTGACGATAAATCTATTCAAGAGTGATTGCAAGAGTTGTGGGAGTTGGATTAACATTGTTTTCTTTGCAGATTTCCATCAAAGTGTTGAAAAGGAGAGACAGAAATCTTGGCATGATCAACATATCAAACAAATGTCTCTTTTGTAGGAGACCAAGTTTTTCGTTATGATGGTAAGTACCTTAAACATCTTGGAAAATTGCAAATGCATTGGTTAGGTCCCTTCATTGTTATGGAGATAAGGGAATTTGGAGCCATGAGGCTTGCACAGCTTGATGGAATTATTTTACCTGGTCGGGTGAATGGTGCATGCCAGAAACCCTACTATGTTCCTTGATATTATTCTATTTTCTCTACTCTCAATCAGGGGGTGCAAGTTAGGCCTAGGATTGAGTCAATTACTTTAGTTATTTAGTCATTCTAGTTGTGTTAATTGTTGTGTTAGTTCTTAGTTACGACCCACCGCAACCCATTGTGGTCAAGGATATCTTTTTCGTCATTTGCATCATTTATTCCATCATTAATACATGTATTTTCAGTCAATAAGTTTGCTTTTCCCCGTGTTACACAAAAATATCGTCACTATGATTATTTGCAGTCAGTATGGGTCTATCATCACTTGTATTGTCCTCCTAAGCAAGTCTCGGACCTCAGCTCTTCAAATCAAGCTTTGGAAATGAAAGAAAGACATTAAAAATCAATGTAACTCTGGTTCCGCACTTTCTCTCATGGTCACCTGCGGTCCCGCACCTTATGTGTACAAAAACTGCGGACCTGCCCGCTCTGTCCCTAACGGTGTAGGTGCGGACCCCTGTGAAAGTCAAAAGGCGCAAGTTTTATCTTAAAAAAACTCACTTTTGGTTAATTCTAGAGGTTTCTATAAGGAATTTTGATGTGGATTGTTCACTCTGAGGTGGTTCATGCATCCCAAAAGAGAAGGAGCTAATCCCTTGATGAGAGGAGCTATCCCTTTGAAGGAGGGCTTTATCCCTTTGAAGGAGGACCTAGTAACCTCCCTCCATAGCACTATAAATACAGGCATTCGGGTAGTTGCTGGAGAGGTTAGAAGCTGAACATTTTTTAGGGTAAATGCTGGTGAAATCAAGACTTCCTAGTTGAGCTTAAGAGGAGAGATCACACATATTTTTGGCTTCATTGGGGAGTGAGTGAAACTTGTCAAAGTAGAGGAGACTTCTTGCTGGACCCTGGGAGGAGCTTGTACAGCGTCAAGGCAAAGGTTGTAAAGTTATTCTTCTTTTGAATTAATACAATCAAACTCATTTTTCTCAACAAGTATCTCATGTTATTTGTTTCATGGACTCCTTGACTTTCATGTTAAATATGTTTTATGCAATTGGCTTTTCAGGTGCTATTTAATTTGTTTGCCTTGTTTGTGTTTGCAGATTTGCGAAAAGGAGCTCATTTGGATCAAAGGAGCAAGGGCATCCACAAGCTTGCGTTGGACCTAAGGTAGGCCCTAAAAACACTTGTTTGCTATTGTTTATCAAAGCATATTTAGAGAAAGATAGTGTCTGGTTGGTTTGCTTATCATTAGGTCTTCTTTAGATTCTAGGAAGGTCTATCTTGTCCGCAAGATCGACATATTCTGTGTGACAAAATGGCGACTTCGTTGGGGACTTGATTGTTTTCCTTGTTTTTACTTTGACCTGAGAAACTATATTTTTGTTTCTTTTTTGGCTTGTTGTGTGTAAAATTGGGTAGAGTTTGTAGATCCAGGGTTATTTTTCATTTTTCATAGCTTTGGGAGAGGACCGCACCCTAGCCGTTTGACACAGTGCGTACGTACCCGCGGCTTGGCTTTTAGCACAGAGCGGGTCCGCACCTGTGTCAACTGTGGGCCTGCGGACCCTGTCAAAATTTTGAAAAACCCTAAAATTTCCTCTGTTAGTCAGCTTAGTTCTTGTTTAGAAATTGTTATCCACTGCCCAGACCTGCATATAACTTGTCAGAAGCTTTCCTTAGATTGATTTCGTTAGTGTTAGGGTTTTAGGTGAATTTCCTAGGAGTTTTGCTTGTTGGGTTTGTTTTTCATTTTGGTTGTGTAGTGGCTCTGAGCTTAGAAGTTGTAGGGACTTCAGATCACCTTAGTGTCTACCAGCCTTCTTATGAGTCTGACCATTTATGAAATCTCCCCTTGTTTGGGGAATCCGCTTTGAGTTTTCTCTTTACAAAACTTCGAAAAGCTTGTGTTTGAAAGTTTGAATTTTCATTTTCAAAAAGAAAATAAAATTGGTTGTTCTTGACTTAATTGTGATTCTGCATAAATTAGTCCTTAGCTTACATCTAGCTAAGTAAAACATCCTTAAAAAATACTTTTAGTAGGCTTTGACTTCAAATAGGTTTTTTATAGTTTGTAGCTCTCAAAGTTAGTCATTTTCATTAGTTTTGAGTGTTTTATTAAAAAATATAAAAATCTCTTTTGGAAAAAAGTTTGTTTTTTGTAGTGATTGAGTGTTTTGAAACGAAAAAGGGAAATTTTTGTGAAATAACTAGTTGTCTCGTTTTTGAGTGCTTTGGAAAGGAAAAGCTCTTCTTTTAATTTGTTTAATTGAGAAAGATTTGTTTTTACAAAGTATTTGCATTCTCAAACTCTTTCTTAGTTTAGAAGTTCATCGAAGAGAAAAAGATTGTTTAGATCATCTTAGGTGCATTTTTTAGTGATTTTGAGTCGAGTCTTCATACCACGAGTTTCATCTCTGCACCTTTGGACTTAAACAAAAACCACTAAAATTAACACTTAAAGTAAAATTCACCTAGTAACATTTTTATTTCTAGGTCTCTGATACACCAACTTAGCTTAGGCTAGTGTCTTGGAGTAGGAGAGTAATTAACTCTCCAAGACAGTAAAAACAAACAAGTAGCTGTATCTTGTGGTAGGGAAGAAATCCAATTGTTGCAATTATGCTCTGGGAAAGCTCCTCTTAAAGGAGAATCACAAGATCGTGTCCGAACCAGTGTGGGAATCAATCCTTCCTCATTGGGAACAACGCCAGATATTCACGTATTAAAAATGGTAAACCTTGGATTAACCATTGTCGAGGAGCCTGGGGTCACTTGTTGGTAAACCTTGGATTATGTCAAGGAGACTTCAAGGGGATTGAGCTTGCAACTCTACCCTTGTGTGCGTATCGGATCATAGATTGTTCCCCCAGGTGTATTTGTCTCAGTTGGTAACCTTAGTGGCCATATTCTTTAGGACTCTTCCTGAGGTGACAGTGGTGGGAAGATCCCACTGTACCTGGAGCAGACGTCGGCTAGACTCACTTGGATTTTCTGGGGGGTTCTCTTCACTCGAGACGGTTAAGTGGAGGAACTTGTGTCAGTCTATTCATTAAGCAGGTTGTTGGGGTAACTGTTCCAACCGCCATTTCTGTATTGAACTCTGCGACGTTGGATTTCATCACCAACTAGTGTTTTCGGTACGGAAAGTTACTGTTTGTGTGTGTTTGATCTCCTAGATTCTTTAGGCGTGTGATTCAAATTTGTTTGGTTCTTTAGAGACTTTAGGTGCTTTTCATTGAGATTTTACTTTGTTTGCGTGTGAAGTAGTTAAAAGTCTTTAACTGTGGCTGAATTACCAAGGCAGTCCCGTAGACTTCGGGGCCAATCTCCTGAGTTTGTAAACGTGGCTGAGTTACTGAGGAGGTCTCGTAGACTTCGGGGCCAACTTCCTGAGGAAGTACCGAGCCAGCTTGAAGGCTTGAAAGTCCTCGTAACTCCTAGAGACAGTAGAGTTGGGTCACCTGAAGAAGGAGAGTCTTCTTTGATAGTACATCCTGATTTTCAACCGTTAGTAGCAGAGTATAATCCGCAGTCAGTGTCTGTTTCTGAAATTGCTAGTAGCTTTTCATCTACTAGTGATATAGGTGAGGAACCTGAAATATCTGAGCCTGAAAGTGAATTTGCTTCTACTCCGACATCGGGGTTTGTTTCTCCAACTTCTAGTGGTCCTGGTTCACCTAGGGTAGAAAGAGTAATCACCCAAGATCTTCCTTCTGGACTTATTGCTATTGAAGAACTTGCCCGGAAGAAGAAGTAGGCATCCCTATCCCTGAAAATCAACCTGTTATTGAACTAAGGGAGCGTGAATCAATTTTTTACAGTCCACCTAGGAGTAGTTCTTGGTATCTTTCTTTGACTAATTTTTTAGAAAACTCAGGGTTAAGTTTTTCACCACCTCGTGCTCCTTATCACCCAACACCTAGAGGTTTTTATACTCCTGTCAATATGGCAGGACAGTCATCCATGTTTACTCAATCGCCCGAATCTTTTTTGTACGGCGGTCCTTCTGTTCCCTCTGGGTATCAGTCACTTTCTGGTACTTTTTCGGGAGCATCTCCTCAACCCATTGAGCAAGGGTTATTAACTGGAAACAATGGTACTAAGCCGTTGAGCATAGAAGACATTCTTATGATGTCAGGTTCTATTCCCAATCCTCAACCTCAAGGTGGCCAGTTACCGCCTGGGGGGCAGCCTCAATTAACGCCTGGGGGGCAATCTCAAGGTACACAATTTGCATCTGGGGGGCAACCTCAAGGATAGTACATACCTATGGGACAGTACGTTCCTCAAGGTCAACCCCAGACTCAATATGTACCCTAAGGTCAACCCCAGTATCAATTTATACCTCAAGGTCAACCCCAGTATCAGTAAGGGCCTCAAGGGTATCAACCCCAAGGTCAATACTCGAGCCAAGGTTTCCAACCACCCCAAGGTCAAACGTATGTTCAAGGAACGGGAAATGTACCTTTCAATTATCAATCCTACCCTCAACCCGGTTATGGTCCTCAGTATTCTCAACCTATTATGGTTCAATACCCCGGAATGAATATAGTGTTGGATCCATCACAAACCCAATAGGTGTTGCAGCCAAGTGTACAGTTGTCATCTCAAACTGGACAACCCTTAGTTTCTGGTACATCCCAGCAACAAGTCCAGTCTAACATTCAAACTTTTGTACCTTTGGTAGTTTCTCAGCCTGGGCCTAGTACACCTCGTACTCCGCCTCAAACGACTGCTACAACTGCCTCAACATCTGTTCAATCTACCCCACCTACTTCTGGAGTATCGACAGCTCTGGTTTCTACTGTTCCTGTATCTACTCCTCAGAACATCTTTATTCAAACTTCTGGATTCGATTCAAACTAGTTAAGTCCTTTGTAAAACCTAATTTAGGGACAGTTCAATCAATCAGTACCAATTCAGTCCTGCTGTGCAGCAGCCAGTCTATCAGTATCAACCGTACCCTGGGTAAACTTATCAACAACCTCAACAACCCCAGTACAGTCTGGTTAATCCTGGTTTTCCGGGAGGATACAATATCCTGAATGCAATTCCTATTCCTAGTTATCCTGGATATCCTCCTCCTGGGGCTGGTCTCATGACCCAGAGTTTTAGGGATCCTAATCGGCAGTTACTGTTTATCGCAACTTTGGACTTACCTGACTTGTCGTGCCCAACGAATGATCCAATTAATTATCTTCCGTTTTGGCCGCCAATGCCGAATAAGTTGCCCAGTGACATTCCCAAGTTCGAAGGTAAATCAGGATAGGAACCGTCGAACCATGTGATGACTTACCACCTCTGGTGTGTGTCTAACTCCATTTCAGATGATTCAATCCATCTTAGACTTTTCCAGCGCACTCTAATTGGTCTCGCGGCCAAGTGGTACATTGAGTTACCGCGAGGCACCTTTTATAATTTTAGTCAGTTAGCTACCTCATTTTTAACTCATTTTCAGTTGCCAGTCCGATATGACAATGGCACGGAATTGTTAACTTAGCTAAAACAGTCGACATCCACTTACATTTCAGATCATATTCATGAGTGGAGATGTCGACGACGTTTAGTGAAGGTATTTATTCCGGATCAGATCTTGGCTGAGTGGTTTGTAAAATCTTTGTTGCCAAAGATCACTGAAGATGTTGCTAAAGCCAAAGTTGTTACTGAGGAGCAAGTAATTGCTCAAGCACAGTACCTTGACTTGGTCTATACTCAGTCAGGTACATTACACGAAAAAATCCCCGATCTTCCCAATCAAAATCAAATCACTGCAGCTCCTTCGGGATCTCATGCCGCCGATGGTATGATTGGCACGGTTAACACTAAAAGTAAGAAGAAGTCTTCCAAGAATTCTTCCCCTATCATAACCTTGCCTGATTCCCCAACAGGAGATTCTTTTGCAGAGATTTCTGCCGATATTCACGTTGTAGAATCATCTACAGCCAAATCAAAATCCTGTGGGAAGAAGAAAGGAAAGAAGAAGAATAAAACGGACAAAATTTCAAAGGAGAAACCTGAAAAGGCGGAATCCAATGATGAAAAGTGCAAACCTCGTTATCCTTGTCTCGTTTGTGACGATGAACATTTTACAAGAGACTGCCCTCATCGTGCAGAGGTTGCGAAGATTGTCAAGGGTTCCCAAACTCCTGTTATTTTGAAGGATCCTTTTCCGGCTCAAGACAGTAAGATGATAGGTTCATCCTCGAATGCCAATGAAGAACCTATACTGATGATGTCCCATGTTAGGATTGCGACTCGATCACAAGATTATGGTAGTAAAAGTCCCGTTGATGGTAAAGAAGCAGAATCTTCTCATTCTAATCCATCAACCTCAGCTCCCGGTTCCGATCCACTACAGATCGAGAAACCTAATCCAGACTTGGTAATCAAACCACCCGCCAAGGGTATACTTCAAAATTCAGCTTTCAATCCACATGCGAGAGCGGCCCAGAATTATAACATTGTTGAGGATTTAGCTATTTCACCCTCAGCAATGTCAGCTTTGGAAGTGTTGCAATCATGCCCAGCACAACGTAAATTACTTTTGTTGGCTATAGGAGTTGTTGATGTTCAGGACCCGAACCTAATAATCTTCGATCTAGAAAATAGTACACCGCGTTTGCCTCATCAAATGGCTTTCTAGATTCCAGTGATAGTAAAAAGCAGGCCTATTCATCGGACTGTAATTGATGAGGGAGCCTCAACGTGTATTATGTCGATATAGTGTTGGAGATCGCTTGGTTCTCCTTCGCTAAATCAATCCCCGACGATTCTAAAGGCCTTTGATGGCCGTGGGTTTCATCCTTTTGGCATTCTACAGAATTTTCCTATAGGGGTTGAAGGAAAAACCGTTAGTCTAGATGTGGAGGTGGTTGATGCCCCTCTAGATTACAACCTTTTCTTGGGTCGAAGTTGGTCTTACGCTATGACAGCGGTTGTTTCATCGGTCTTTCGAGTAATAAAGTTTCCACATAATGGAAAGATCATAACAATAGACCAGTTGGCTTACTTTTCATCTGACCCAGCCTCTTCGGAGAGTATTCAGCATGTCAGTAAAACAACTATCCCATATAAGGATGTTGGAGTAGGACTAGTTAAAGATGTCGGTTTACTGGGAACTTTTCCTTTTCCTCCGATCAACGCATCGTCTTCATTTGCAACCATTCATATGATTACATCAGACACCATTGTTTATGATGATCCTTGGTTCATTCCTTCTGAATCTGAGATAGACTCATTTGGTAATTCCATGCCTTTGAGTCCATATGGACTTGCCTATGAAGCCGTGCAGTCGTTTGCCGACCCATCTTAAACCGAAAATGACTTAATGAATGTGGTCCGTGAGGAATCACTTTTCACATCAAACTCGGATTTAATCACATTTTCTGAACTTGTTCACTATGACGAGCAAATTCGCGAAATCCTATGTGTAGATGATTTACCATGGGAAGATCTCCATCACAGATCTTCGTTTTTACCCGAGATTGATCGTTTTGAAAATGATTTCTCATCAATTTTTACAACTGAATATGTCAAGGAACCTCAGAATCCAATGAAACATCCTGATTCAGAGTTAAATTTGGGAAACATCTCTCGAACTATTCCTATTAACATTTCGGTTAAGCCCGGAATTGTTGAGAACATTCATATAGGTGCCTCGTGTACAGATGACGAAATTCAGCTATATAAGGCCCTATTTCAAGAATTTTGCGACGTGTTTACCTGGTCCTATGAGGAAATGCCAGGAATTGATCCCGCGATTGTTGTTCATGAGATCAATACTTACCCGGACGCTAAACCTATCCAGCAACGTTTGTGTCGGATTCACCCACGAAAAGCTACTGCAATTAAAGCAGAAGTTGAAAAATTATTGAAAGCAGGATTCATTTATCCGATCCCGTTAACGGATTGGGTATCGAATATTGTTCTGGTTAACAAAAAGCAGGGAACAATAAGAATATGTATCGACTATAGGGACATTAATCGAGCCTGTCCAAAGGACAATTACCCAACTCCCTATATCGATCAAATCATTGATGATTGTGCCGGCAGCGAAATATTCTCCTTCATGGACGGTTTTTCCGGATACAATCAAATCAATATTCTACCTGCCGATCAACCAAAAACGGCTTTCATTTGTCCATGGGGGACATTTTCTTATTGCAAGTTACCTTTTGGGCTCAAGAATGTCGGAGCAACCTCTCAAAGGGCGATGTCTTATGTGTTTCATGACATCAAGCACATTGTGCAACCGTATCTCGATGATTTGCCTGCTCATTCATTACATCGAGTTGATCACCTCGTCCATTTACGAGCAATCTTTATGAGGTGTAGGCATTATCGTATTCGTTTGGACCCACACAAATGTGTCTTCTGTATAGAAACGGGTCGATTGCTGGGGTTTGTAGTTTCGAAAGCCGGCATTCGCGTTGATCCCTCGAAGGTCGAAGCTATCATCGAATTGCCTCCTCCTTCGAGTCTTCGCCAACTCCAAAGTTTGTAGGGGAAAGCAAAACTTTTACGACGATTCATTCCGAACTACGCCGAGGTTACAAAGGGTTTTACCTGGTTGTTGAAGCAAAATAATCCATTCTATTGGGATGAGATAGCTCAGAAATCTTTTGATGCACTCAAACATGCGTTGACCCATGCACCGTTGTTGCATCCCCCCAACTACAACCAGGATTACTTCTTGTATCTCGCCGCCTCTCATTCCACCATTGGAATGGTCTTAGTTCAGGAAGATGAATCAGGAACTGAACATGTGATATATTACCTTAGTCGAACTTTAAATCCAACTGAGCTAAAATACTCACATGTGGAGAAATTGGCATTGGCAGTCGTTCAAGCTGTCCAACGTTTTTGTCACTACATTTTACTACGTAAAACTACGGTAATTTCGAATTGCAACCCTATGATCTACATTTTGACCAAGCAATTGCTAGGGGGAAAGTACTCTAAATGGATCGTTATCCTGCAGGAGTTCGACTTGGAATTTGAGAAATCCAAGTCTAAGAAATCTTTAGTTTTTGTGGAGTTGATGTGTGACTTCCCGCATGCTGACACGGAAACTGTGGCGGAGGAGCCCATTGCGGACGAATCCTTGTTTCTAATCAGCACATTAGATCCATGGTATGGGGATATCATCGTTTATCTCCAGACCCAATCCTTTCGGCCAGAAATTTCAAGGTCAGAACATCGAAAAATTCGATTCCAGTCCCAACAATTCAGGATTATTGGAGATACTCTTTATCGCCGTGGGGCGGATTCTGTTTTTCGACGTTGCTTAACACACGAGGAAGCTGAAAGGGTTCTAAATGACTGTCACTCTGGAGCGTGTGGTGGTCATATGTCTGGGTTTGCCACAGCCCAAAAGATATTGCGCGCTGGCTACTTCTGGCCGTCCTTATTTAAAGATTGTATTACGGCGGTCCGAAAATGCCACAACTGCCAAATTTTTGATTGAAAGATGCGCGCTCCACCTGCTCCTCTCCACCCTATAATTTCCGTTGGTCCTTTTTCCAAATGCGGTATCGATTTTATTACATGTAACCCTCACTCGGGCGGGGGGCAAGCGTATATCATCCTTGTGGTAGATTATTTTACTAAGTGGGCCGAGGCGATGCCTACATTTGAGGCAGACGGCAAGGCAGCTGCAATTTTTGTGTTCAATCATATAATTGCTAGGTTTGGTGTCCCGCAAGCGATAATCACTGATCATGGGCACCATTTTCGAAACGTTATGATGACCGAACTTACAGCCCATCTTGGTTTACGTCACGATAGTTCAACCCTTTATTATCCACAAGCGAATGGTCTGGTTGAATCCATCAACAAAGTTTTAGTTATCATGATCCGACGAATCATTGGGATTCATCGGTCGAATTGGCACAACATGCTATTTTCAGCGCTTTGGGCGTACCGAACTTCAATAAAAACATCAACAGGGTTCACTCCTTTCCAACTAGTCTATGGTTTGGAAGCTGTGTTACCCAGTGAATGCGAAATACCGTCACTGCAAATGGCCATCGAGTTACTTCCAGCCACTTCTGAAGAGGAAAAGCGTTTATTATACTTGGCTCAATTAGATGAGAATCGACGTGATGCTGCATTGGCGATCGAGACTCACGCAAAACGAATGAAAGCTCAGTATGATTGAAATGTGACCCCTCAAAATTTTTCGGAAGGAGATCTAGTCTTAGTTTATGATCAAGCTAATGATAAATTAGGCACTGGAAAATTCGTTCCTATGTGGCATGGTCCCTATGTTGTCAAGAGAAAGCTAGCCAAAGGGGCTTATGAATTGGTAGACTTTGACGGGGACTCTTTGGGTAAACCCAGAAATGGCCTTTACTTGAAGAGGTATTATGCTTAAAAGAATGGGTATGGACATTTTAGTTAGGATAGTTTTTTCTTTCTAGCTGGTGTGTTTTAGTTTAAACAGTGTGCTTAGCTTAGAGAGTGTTTTTCGTCATTATTCCTGCTTATCTTGGTTTTACTCTTGATATTGCAGATGTCGATGCCTCTCCAAACATACATTGGTTTCGCTGATGGTGCTTGTCGTAATACATGGAACATCTCTTCCGCAGCTTGGGTTATCTATTCGCCCTCTGACGAGTTAGTATCTATGGATGGTGTAAGCCTCGGTCAAACAACGAACAACATTGCCGAGTATAGTGCAGTGATTGAGTTATTGTATGAATCTATTTCATTTTGGATTCGGAGTTTGATAGTGAGGTTAGATTCTGAACTCGTTGTATTACAGCTTAATAGAGTGTATGCCATTAGAAATCCAGTGTTATTAAGATTATTTTTGAGAGTGCGTCTCTTGGAATGTGAATTTGATTATATTGAATATCAGCATATTCCAAGGTCTTTAAATACATTAGCAGATGCAATTGCTTCTCGAATGTTAAATAGACATTTGCAATAATCATACATGTAAATTTAAAACCATTCCATAACATGATTTACAAGATAAGCCGATAATAGTGATATATATATATATAGGAGTGTGTCAAAAAATACATCGTCCTTGATCATAGGGAAAAAAACCCTTATGATCGGCAAAAATGATAAGTACAAAAAACAAAAATGTCATATGTGCCCACAACAGGCGATCATCCTATCACTAGTGATGATCTCTATAAGAAACCACTGCACGGGCCACCTTGCAAAGGAACCTCCTAAAAGGTCCCGGGACCCCAATCACATAGCGCTGAAGTCGACGAGGAATGTCATCTATAGTGGTCTCAGGAATATCTCCTGTCAAGCGCTCGAGATGACCCTCCAACTCGGCCAAAACCTCTGCTGATTCGTCCTGTGGGGCTGGAGCGGGTGCAACTGGTTGCTTCCTCTCATAAGGCCGGAGAGCGGCTGGTCGCTGTTGTTGTTGGGAAAAGTATCCAATACGGAATGACCCTATCCCACTCTAAGGGTGATAGTACCTCAGCAACAACCGAATTCAAAGCTATTCAAGATTACTTCTTTATGAGATGTAAGAGAGAGGAGAAAGAGATCCACTAACCGTTATCTTGCGCTAATGATTGATCCAATCTTCCCTCTTTGCTGCTTGCTCCCAGCTCCTTGCTCTTTCACTGGCCCAGCTACACAAAGATCCTGCAAAAGCACAAGAAAGGGAAACTACAAGAAGCATACATCCATAACTGATTCAAGGATTAGAATAAATCAAACATACAAGTATCAATATGCCACAAAGACACATGCATATAGAAGAACCTCAAATGCTTTATTAATGGAAGAAGTAAAGTTCTGAGAGTGTTACAACCATAAGAGGACCAATCTAGCAACACCTCCCAGCAGAAAGAAATCTCCTCTTCACCTCCTTCAAAGCAATCATCCAATAGTTCTATGCACAAACCAACAGCACTTCCTTACATTCACAAGATTCCAGCCCCCATAGACCTCATGAGAGAGCTCTATATATAGGAGATTTGGAGAAAGGATGAGTCAGCTTGAGCTTGGCATGGAGCTGACTAGTGTCCTCTCCCACTTCAGTTATTCTTCAGTTCTTGAGTCCACTTGGAGTTTCTTGCTTCCACTTGGAGATCTAGATCCTCTTACTCATCACAAGGCGAATTCCCTGATCCAAGTGTCATTTTGGAAGCTTCCTGGGCATTTGACACCTTGCAGAATGACTGTGCCACTTGGCCAATCTCGCCCAGCGCAGGTAGCCTTCATTAGAGTTGACATTCAGCGCAGGTACAGAGTGGAGCAGTTGACATTCAGCGCAGATGCTCAGTGGAGCAGTTGACATGATCCAGAATTAGCTTGTTTTTGAGTGTTTTCACGTGGAGAACTGATATTTAGTGTTGTGGTTTGCTGACCTTGTTCCTCTATGGGTAGGAACAACATGTTTAGGGACTTTGGATCCCTCAGATTATTGACATTTCATGCTTCATGCTTTAAGGCACAAAAATGTCTATAACAGTTGCCCCCTAAAGTATGAGGTCGTTTATCAGGTGAAATGCTTTATTAGGAGGATCCGAAGTTCATTCAATCGCTGAGAGGTGTCCTGTAATAAAATACAATACAATACATTATTTTTCATTCTGCTTTCATGATCTAGCTGAGGTGGGCATTCCCATGCTCAGCTTTATAAATTCATTTTGGTACATAGAACAGATGATCGTCTGATGGTAGACTGATAATTCTCTGCTGAAATTATCATCCTTTGAGTAGGATGATCATATGTTGGAATGATGTACATATCAAATGTCTTTATATTTCCTGAATATATATCGCAGCCCGGATGGATGAAACTAGATCTGGGGTCTTCAATCTCGTTCGATCTTCACTCTAAGTACAAGTCGATCCATGTGAGAATTGCGCTGAAGTCGAACATGGAAAGGCATCGCTTGATTACCGGTCAATGATGTAAACCGTTAAAAAGTGCGAGAGGAATCACCAATAATGACAATGATCCTCAAGGTACTGCAGTACAATTCACGTGGTGTGAATAAAGGACTTGGCGTCGAACACCACGCAAAATCTTCTGGTCGAAGGTCATTAATGTATACCTGTCGCCGGAAGTGAGAAACTTGCCATTGAGGCATGCAAGCTTCAAAGTACTGAAGGGGTTGTTCCTAGATCAACTTCTTGCATAATGAGCTGAAGTCGACAAGAAGCGATCCATCAAAGGAGGGCCTTAATGAATCCCACATCAGTGACGCGGAACGGAGCTAATGATTTTAGTGGAGGTGAAAACAATCTGTGAAATATGATTCAGGGTGGCGATCATGGGTGGATGAAGGATAATGTATGGCAGTGGATGGGACATGGTTGACTCTTTCTGAACAACATCTCTTGAACATATAACGACACTGATGTGGTGGATCGGTAGCATTACCCCAAATGTGGATGGTTTGGCGAAGACCATGGTGATGAGACCGGTGAATGAAACAACCCAACCCGATGTGATACGGAGGACAGAGTGTCATGTTCAAGAGCGACTTGCTACCATTAAAGCTTTGAGGTTCTCCCAATTTTTCCCCAGTCATTTCTGACCAATACCTCTTTATTTTTGTCAAGCTTGAGGAGGATAACATATGCTTGTTCTATAACCTGCCTTCGGGCAAGCCCATCGCTATGTTTTAATGAGCCAGCGATAGAAACTCGTTCTATGCTTCTTTCTAACATGACAAGGAAATCTATCATCTCTATTAATAAGCGATAGGAACGACAGTCAAAGAAAATCCTATACAAAACAAAACAAAAATTTTTATAAACATCCAATTTTCCATACACCTTACGTCCGAAAAAAAGTATAAAACAATACAGAAGGGGGTTTTCGATAATTTTAAACGATAGCTGAATTTAACAAGAAGTTTCCCTTTTTTTAATCCCTACATAAAATCTACGGGAGGTCTTACGTCATTAACAGCTGGAACAAACTTTTAAAATATTTTACATATCAGAGTCAAAAGAGCTCAAAGAAGACTCGAGTTTTGATAGCGGAGTGATAAACGGAAGCAGAGATTCCAGGTACAGGTTGGAATTCCAATTTCCAATCACGCAGTGTCACAAGGATGGCTAAGTGAAATCACTCTTCGCAGTTGTTCCTCAAAATAGGTAAACAATCATATGGAGAGTGAACGATTGGCCAAATGAAATGGAGGTGGCAAGTGCAAAACACGACCAAGGCTTTGTATGGCTAATAAATTTACGATCACAATGGTTATTTACCGGAATAGGTTCATTTTTTAATGAGCTTAAACTCTGGAGGAAACTCTTGCTCACGCTTTTCTATTTTTTAACGAGCATAAATTCCACGGTAAAACTGCTCGATCTTATGTTTATTTTTTAACGAGCATGAACTATGTGCTAAAACTGCTCGGATCTCACTTTTCTATTTTTTAACGAGCATAAATTCCGCGGTAAAACTGCTCGATATACCAGTCATAAGATAAGAATGTCTCTTGTTAGATAGCTATTTTTTATGGAGCTTTATCTCACGAAGCTATGCTCCTAATTTGGCAAATTTTGACTTTTGCCCCACATCCTTTCTTTATGCAAGTTAGGAAATGACTAATCCCAAAAATAGATAAATAACCGCTCTTTGCTTGCACTCCAAAAGGTTTGCATGCCCCCAGGTATAAAATACAATTTCAAGGCTGCCCCTCCTCTCCTCCACCTCTGCTTTTCTTTGGGTGTTCACAGCTACTTGTCATCTTGCTAGTCTAATGTTAACGATACTTGTCTTCTCGTTATTTTTAACACGTCTTATGCGGTACTTGTCTTCCCGTCAGCCCAACTTTTGACAGCTCTTTTGCAAGATCGCAAGAGAACAGCTACTTGCGACAAGAGAGTAGCTACTTGCGACAAAAGAAGAACACTACTCAAAGATAAAACATTAATGTTATTGAGGGAGGCTTGCCTCTTTCTGGTTACCCAAAGATTGTTTTGTTAACACCATCAAACGAAAACATTTCCTCGGCACCATCTATCAAAGTAGACAATGGTGAATGACCCTTGTCAAACAAGTAACCTTATCAAAAGAATCCTGTTCTAGAACAACCCCTCTTCCTTCCACGGACGGGGTACGGACTAGTCATATTCCTTCGCGGGAATTCTACCTTATACCCAAGGTTTCCTCTGCCCGAAGCAGACGAGGATGCATGCCCCCTGGGTTCCAGTCCCATCTTTCCGAATCACTCGCATTCATCGGGAAGGAGGACTGGGGGTGGAGACATTTCTTGATTGAATAGACCATTCAGGGTTGGTATCTGACTATTTGCGATGCGTGATCCCGGAAATGAAAGTTGGTCTACGAGCTTGACCATTCTTCCTTCGTGTGGAAAACACATTACTCTAAAGAGTGAGGAGACTATAGCTCCCATGCAATATATATAGTCTCGTCCAAGGAGTAGGTTATAATCCAAGGGTCCTTGAACGACCATCACGTTCATTTGAACGGTCTTCCCTTTCAATGTAACAGGTACATTGGGGAGGATCCCTAATGGTCGACTGGTTCCTTTATCAAAACCCGAGAGATTTCTTATCTCAGGCAAAAGCCCCGGGGAACCCAGTGCTTTCCAAGCAATAGAGGAAAGGATACTCACAGATGCCCCTTCATCAATGATAGTTCCAGCCATTACCATTCTGTAAATTTGGACTATGATTCTGAATGGTATACTGGCTGGTAACCGGGGTCTGCCTAGTTGGTTCCAATCAAAGGACACAACCAGGTTGCTTGGTGGTGGGACCGAATACACGGCCGGATATGACCCTGATGATGTTCCTTCCTGCGATAAAGGAATGGGCGCATTGCCCTGATGCTCATCAGAGTCGGTGTTGATGAAAAGAATCTGGATGGTGTCATCCTTACTCTCTTCAGTGAGGGTGTCATTTGAAGATGAATCTTCAGTGACGGTGTCATTTGAAGATGAAACCTATGAAGGCGGAACCGGGTCAACTGCCGTATCGACCTTTAGACTTTCGTCTGGTCTAGATTCAGTAGGTTCATTTTCAATGACTGACGCTTCAGCTGACCACTTGAGCGGGCCAGCTGTGTTTTCAACCAACGAAGGACTTGGCACGAGTTTTTTGTATCCAGGAGGAAGTCTCAACGGTGAAACCGGGCGATCTTCCAAAACTCTCTTCGCTTCGTCTAAGAAGGGACAACGGTGGATGGCGTGATCGCCTTCACACAGTCTGCAGGGGGATCTTGTTCCCCCTCTTTGTCTTGAACCTTCACTTTCGTTGGTTGACGGTAAGCAATCAACATGGCTATCAGAGGTTCATGCTCCCGAATTGTGCAACCGAGGGGACCAGTCCCTTAGTATCCGGGGAATACAGGGACAATCTCTATGGAAGTGGTCTCCTCTACATATGACACATGGCAATTTAGGCCCGGTCTGTGCTGTGTGTGGATTTTTGTCAGATGTCTTTTGCTTGCCCCCAGGTGCCTTAGGCTCCTTCTTCTTCTTCACCTTCTTCTCCATGGGAGCTTGGCTTTTGCCGGCTCTACCTTGCGAAGATGAAGGATTAGAGGAAGAGTTATAGGAAGTCGAAGGCTGGTGGGCAGCTCTAGACTGATCTAACTGTTGACTCAACTGTTTAGGAACCATGGTGTTCTGAACTACATTGGTTGAGAATAGCCAAATAGGCAGGCCAATTGTCAGTCCTGGAAGCGACAATGTGGCCATGTGGGGCACACCAACTTCTCCCCAAGAGGAGAAAGGACTAGGATTTCCATCATGTGGAGTTCCTTGGTTGGGGTGTTCCATGTTCTCAACCTAAAGATCAACGTAGGAATAGGAGGTGATTATGTTCCGTTTAAAATAAATTTTATAACGACGCTTTAGACACAACTCGCTTTTTCACTTTTTAAGAGTCGAGAAAAAGCTAAAGATGACTCTAGTCTCCTTCGATGTTTTAACGAGCCCGAAGTGACAAATGCTCGGTTGGACTTTTTCAGTTATAGAGTTTGAAAAAGGCCAAAAGAAACTGCTCTGGAGTTCTAGGCAGAGGGTGTGCCAAACTTTTCGCAAAACCACAGAATACGTTTTACGGTACGAGTGGTCGATCTTCGTGAATGCTGTGTTCACTGCATTGCGATCAGTAGGGCGGCCGACACGGTTTCCTATGGATAAAGGCTTTATTCCTATAGGGGTCTCCCAATATATATGCGACGGTACGTGGGAGCACAAGTCCGTATTGATACTTATCGCTTCACCGTGGAGGAATCACCCAACCACTCAACGCTAAGATATCACGTTTAACGACGCCGGAACACGTCTCTAGCTTAGACCTCTATGTGTTTGCGTTATGTTTCAATGCGTTGTTATGTAAATTCAATTCATTTTAATGTTGTTCTTGTTTAGCAGTTTGCCTTTATGGATCACCACGAGATGTATGATAATACTCCTAAATGCAGTCTAAGATGATAAGCAAGCTTTTCAATCTTTCAACTTTGAAAATCTTAACTACTGAAGGAAAAGAAAGATAACATCTTTTCACACAGATCATAGAGCACACACTAATGCACTTTTTCCTAAATCATCATACAAGCTGTCATAATGCACATGCACAATGCAGGTATTTCTTTTCTCTTTCTTAATGTTTGTGCGACACAAAAAGAAAGCTGTTGTATAATTTTGAATTCAATTTCAAGTGAAAGCAAACAAGCTTGTCCAAAATCAAAAGACACCTTAAGATTTACTTGTTTCGACACTAGAAATATATAAATTCAAACCATATGACGAAAGCAAAAGCTCAATCAGCTATGAACAGCAAACAAACTAACTCTTAAGATCAATACGACACTTTATCACAGGTCTAGATCTAAGAGGCCACAACAAGACTAGTTCACTTTCGGTATGGGAAACTGTAAATGATACAAGAAATACACAAAGAACAAACACAGTTTCTTTATACAACCAAGGCGGAATAGTGGCAAGGAAAGTTGGTTTCAGATAGGCACATTGACTGGTAACAGGCAGCAAAAAACAAGAGTGAAAACAGGGCAAGAAACAGCAGGAAACCCCAGTAGCACAAGGCAAGACTGGTCCAGCGCAAGTGGTACACAGGCAGTTTAACCTTCAGCGCAGGTAGCCTCTTCGGGAACTACGCTGAAATGCAGACAGCCTTCACATAGCCTGCACTGAAGAACGAAACTTTCGTTTCTCTTGGTTTCCGGGTCACAGATTGCTCAAAAATTCACAGTTTTTGGCCAAATCAGAAGCTATCAGTCAAGTACACACTAAGGGATGAAAAGGAGGATGAAAAGCTATCACTAAGAGCTTATTAGAGTCCTTGTGGATCAGCTCTTCAAATCATAAACTTGCCCAGAAACTGAGCTAGAGTAGCTGCCCTCTACTTTGCATTTGAAAGATCCAAATGCAGTTCGATTCGGTACTCCCTGTGTTTATGAAATGAATAGAAAAAACACAAACAACCAACAAGATACGGTCCCCAGTGGAGTCGCCAATTTGTTGTTGGGAAAAGTATCCAATACGGAATGACCCTATCCCACTCTAAGGGTGATAGTACCTCAGCAACAACCGAATGCAAAGCTATTCAAGATTACTTCTTTATGAGATGTAAGAGAGAGGAGAAAGAGATCCACTAACCGTTATCTTGCGCTAATGATTGATCCAATCTTCCCTCTTTGCTGCTTGCTCCCAGCTCCTTGCTCTTTCACTGGCCCAGCTACACAGAGATCCTGCAAAAGCACAATAAAGGGAAACTACAAGAAGCATACATCCATAACTGATTCAAGGATTAGAATAAATCAAACATACAAGTATCAATACGCCACAAAGACACATGCATATAGAAGAACCTCAAATTCTTTATTAATGGAAGAAGTAAAGTTCTGAGAGTGTTACAACCATAAGAGGCCCAATCCAGCAACACCTCCCAGCAGAAAGAAATCTCCTCTTCACCTCCTTCAAAGCAATCATCCAATAGTTCTATGCACAAACCAACAGCACTTCCTTACATTCACAAGATTCCAGCCCCCATAGACCTCATGAGAGAGCTCTATATATAGGAGATTTGGAGAAAGGATGAGTCAGCTTGAGCTTGGCATGGAGCTGACTAGTGTCCTCTCCCACTTCAGTTATTCTTCAGTTCTTGAGTCCACTTGGAGTTTCTTGCTTCCACTTGGAGATCTAGATCCTCTTACTCATCACAAGGCGAATTCCCTAATCCAAGTGTCATTTTGGAAGCTTCCTGGGCATTTGACACCTTGCAGAATGACTATGCCACTTGGCCAATCTCGCCCAGCGCAGGTAGCCTTCATTAGAGTTGACATTCAGTGCAAGTACAGAGTGGAGCAGTTGACATTCAGCGCAGATGCTCAGTGGAGCAGTTGACATGATCTAGAATTAGCTTGTTTTTGAGTGTTTTCATGTGGAGAACTGATATTTAGTGTTGTGGTTTGCTGACCTTGTTCCTCTAGGGGTAGGAACAACAGGTTTAGGGACTTTGGATCCCTCAGATTATTGACATTTCATGCTTCATGCTGTAAGGCACAAAAATGTCTATAACAGCTGTGGACCCACATCTGCATTTGAAATTTTTTACTATCAGTTTTGAGACAATGGAAAAATAACAAAAAAAATTAAAATAGGAAAAATGTTGAAAATTATTTTACCTGAGTCATCCCACTGCTCTCCTGGTGGAAGAGCCATGTCTGGGTCACCACGAAAATCTATCCCAGCGTAAGGGAAGTCCTGAATAGAAAAGACCTGTTTTTCCAGCCAATGGAAATACTCAGGTTTGAATCGGGCAACCGCTGTCCTCTCGTCCGGGTGACGGGCCATGATTGCGACCCATCGCATCAGTTTGGGCTCTTGAGGAAGCCCAACTCCAACAGTAAGGTGCTGTGGGATCAACATAGGAACCCTCTCCAGGCCAAAACTCACGACTAAAGCCCCATAACCAAAGGTCTTTAGTCGTCCATTCTTGGCCCTGGTCAGTTGTTCTTTCACATTGGCCAACACGGCATCACACCAGTTGAAGATGGTGCCTCGAAAGCAATCAACTGCCATACGCATCTGGGATCCAGTGGCAATATGTAATGCGGCAGCTCCGCAAAGTCTGGTGAGAGTGAATGCAATCACCATGAGCTCAGGACGGGATATCGTCTTTATGTCTATCCCTTTGTCTCTAGCCTGGCTGTTGCAGTACTCTAGCCGGAGGCTATCGACAGACTGGCCACCTGGCCTAGTCCCGTGCAGAGTCAAGTCTTCACCTCTCTTAGGCAAACCAGTCAAGAAATATATGTCTGTCGGCTCGATTTTGAGCTGGTGGCCGCCAATGAAGAAGCACTAGTCCTGTATGCTCCATCTATCAACCAGCCACTGTAAGAAATCCACCTAAGCCCTCATGCCAGGAATGGCCCAGAATTTATACAAGCCGCACGCCCTCAAAGCATCAAGTCAAGGCTGATGATTCCATGCAGTATCATCCACATCCTCATGCTTTCGTTCACGCCAATCTAGCATGATGTACTCTCTGCATCAAGTATAAAGACAAATTAAATTGCTAGAAATTATTTTGATTGGTCCATTTTTGAGAGTTTTTGGGTTAAAAACCCTTGCGGCGGGGACCGCACCCTCCTGGTTAGACGCAGTGCGTGGGACCGCACTTTGTCTACATGGAAGGTGCAAACCCCGAGCTTTTTCCCAATGGAGAAAAATTCGGGGTCCGCAGGCCCGCAATGGTAAACCTGCACGCCCCCGCGCGCGGGTTTTGTGCCTAAAAACCCTCCCAAAAATGAAATAAATGACTAAAAAAAAAGTAAACGGTTAAAAATGAAGAGTGGGATGATGTGGATTACTTGGAGAAGACGGCGTTCGATTCCGACGGTTGGATTTTCCGCAATCTTCACGGGAAGTTTTCTGAGCAAAAAGCACTATTTTCTCACCCAAACTCAAACGGTAAAAATGAATTGACAAAGGCCCTTTTTATAAGTTTTTTGAGTAAGTAAATTGCAAATTTGTTTATGTTTCACTTTGAAAAGGTATTTTGCGACATTTTTATCCATTTCAAACAGGTATGAGTAATGTTTGTGTTTTTGTGCAGAATAACGGATTATTCAGGTGAAATCTATCATTTTCGACAGAAAAACATGTAAAGTCATCTTTAAGCCCTTTTCTGACTCCTGAAACATGAAAAGATTGCCGAGTTTTTCTTTTAAACTCGTTAAAACGGAATTAAAAGACGGTCCACTTACAGCTCTTTTCCGACCGTAAAAACATGAAAAGATTGTCGGATTTTTGTCGTTTCAAATTCGATATTGGCTATAAAATGACGTGTCGTTGATCTCTTTTTTACTTTTTCAGGTCAAGGGCACTAATAACGAAAAGTACTCCTTGGTCGTAAAAGATCAAGCGGTTCTCTCAAGTATTATTTTATACTTTTTCGGGCTTGGGAGACACAAATTTACGAAAAAGGTCAACCCTGGAGTCTTCTTAAGTTTTTTCAGACTCTCTAAAATTGAAAAACGCCGAGTTTCTCCTATACTGGACTCGTTAAAATTTCACATTAAAGGACCTGTTCAATTACAAACAGGAACGAACCACTCCTTCTTAGGGTTAAAATTTAAACTAAGTTAGACTCATCCGAAGGATGAGCTTATAATCAAGCAAATGTTATCCCCCTCAAGCTTATCAAAAATAAAGAGGTACTTGCCAGAAATGGCGGGGGAAAAGAGAGAAAAATGAATCTGTTTGTCATACTTTGTAACCACTCTTGAACACGACACTTTCATTCACCTAGGTTGGGAAATCCTTTGCCTAACAGTTGATCAAACCACATTGAAAGTCTTCAGCCGGTTTCTGGGTATTAACTTTGGGTCAATTGTCACCAAACCATCTGCCGTGTCATTATGTGTTCAAGAGGTCACTGCCAATAAGCCATTCATCTGCAAAATATCTTTCATCCATCTTGACCATCCCTGACTCAGTCCTTGCAACTAAAATTCTTCAACTTGATCTATGATTTCGGGTTGTGGGCTTGCCTACGACGGATCACTTTCTATCGACATCAGCTCATTATCTAGAAATATGATCTAGGAATCGTCAGTACCTTGAGATTTGCATGCCTCAATGGCAGGTTTCTCGCCTTTGACGACAGTTTACATCATTGACTTTCAATCAAAGGATTCCGTGACATGTTCGACATCAACACATTTATTCGCATCTCATGGATTGTACTGGGTACTTTGAGAGCCATTGACATCACTGGTGGTTTCTCTCACACTTGTTAACAGTTTACATCATTGACTGGTAATCAAGTGGTTTCTACCATGTTCGACATCAACACATTCATTCGCATGGATAGAATCGTATTGTTTCGGGAAGTAGAAATGAAGACCCTGGATCTTGTTTCCACAATCCAGGCTGCGAGGAATTTTGTATTCATTATATAATGGACTATTCATAAACAGATGGTTGCGTCCATACTGTGTCCACCTGAGTCTATACTTGTGATGTTTTACAAGATCATTCCTGTATCAGAGCAGTAGTTAGTTTTCTAGTCAGTTTTAATCTGAGTATGGGAATGCCTATCTCAGCGATGATATGATCTCATATATATATCTTGCATTGAATGTTTTTACAGGTTCCAACCGGGCTCTCCACAAGATGATCCTCGAAATTATAAAGTACTTCACTCTTCCTAAATGATAAGAAATCCTCATCTACTATAGACTTGTCACTTTAGGGGGCAATCTGTTACACAAAAATATCGTCACCATGATTATTTGCAGTCAGTATGGGTCTATCATCACTTGTACTATCCTCCTAAGCAAGTCTCAGACCTCAGCTCTTCAAATCAAGCTTTGGTAATGAGAGAAAGACATTAAAAATCAATGTAACTCTGGTTCTGCACTTTCTCTCATGGTCACCTGCGGTCCCGCACCTTCTGTGTACAAAAACTGCGGACCTGCCTGCTCTGTCCCTAACGATGTAGGTGCGGACCCCTATGAAAGTCAAAAGGCACAAGTTTTATCTTAAAAAAACTCACTTTGGGTTAATTCTAGAGGTTTCTAGAAGGAATTTTGATGTGGATTGTTCGCTCTGAGGTGGTTCATGCATCCCAAAAGAGAAGGAGCTAATCCCTTGATGAGAGGAGCTATCCCTTTGAAGGAGGGCTTTATCCCTTTGAAGGAGGACCTAGTAACCTCCCTCCATTGCACTATAAATACAGGCATTGGGCTGGTTTCCGGAGAGGTTAGAAGCTGAACATTTTTTAGGGTAAATGCTGGTGAAATCAAGACTTCCTAGTTGAGCTTAAGAGGAGAGGTCACACATCTTTTTGGCTTCATTGGGGAGTGAGTGAAACTTGTAAAAGTAGAGGAGACTTCTTGTTGGACCCTGGGAGGAGCTTGTACAGTGTCAAGGCAAAGGTTGTAAAGTTCTTCTTCTTTTGAATTAATACAATCAAACTCATTTTTCTCAACAAGTATCTCATGTTATTTGTTTCATGGACTCCTTGACTTTCATGTTAAATATGTTTTATGCAATTGGCTTTTTAGGTGCTATTTAATTTTTTTGCCTTGTTTGTGTTTGCAGATTCGCGAAAAGGAGCTCATTTGGATCAAAGGAGCAAGGGCATCCACAAGCTTGCGTTGGACCTACGGTAGGCCCTAAAAACACTTGTTTGCTATTGTTTATCAAAGCATATTTAGAGAAAGATAGTGTCTGGTTGGTTTGCTTGTCATTAGGTCTTCTTTAGATTCTAGGAAGGTCTATCTTGTCCGCAAGATCGACTTATTCTGTGTGACACCCCGTAACAGCCACCTTCCAAAGATTTGATTTATGTGTTAAGGCAATAAAGTACTTCTCGTTAATTTGTTGTTATGGAATTTCCTTTTTGGGTCATTTGTGTCATGTCATGGGGATTTGTGTCACACTTGTCATCAATGTCATATTGAGTCTGATTTCACCATATTGTCGCATTTAATATCTAACCATTCAGTTATTTTTCATTATGATAGTGCTTTTTTCTTAAAATATCATGCATCGAAGCATTTTTGGTCATTTTTGTTCTTATAAAATCTGAACTCTTTCACCTTGGCTTTTGTTTCTAGTTCCCCTGTGTCTCAAGTATGCAATCATCCCCTTGCTTAAACTGTCTATAGTCATTGATCATCTACCATGGGTTGTATTACCAAGCCTACAGTTCCATGTGATTTCTCTGATGAATGAATTGTGCCTACAAAAGATATCATGGGGAAGTATGAAAAATCCACCTTGGTCAATAATGATTTGTCCGAACTTGCTATATTTCCAAATTTATAATAAGAAGTTTATATGGATTCTATTGTTTCTCCAGGTGGTGGTACTAATCTATAGCTCAATCTCACTTTTTGCAACTTTGTAAGCTCAGTTATGACATCGATGTCCAGTCGCAGGCATTGCTTACTTCTTGTCCTAAGAAACCCACTGTAGAGAATACAACTTAAGTTTTGGATAAGGCCACTGCTTTTCTTACTACTTGGGAGCTTGTTGCAGAATATTATAACAATTTTAAATCTCAATTTCTATAGATAGTACCCGAGTTGGGTCCTTTGTTTGAAGGAGAAGCAGCAAAATCGGGAGGGGAAGCATCAACAAAATTTGTGCAACCACAAGAAGAGTCGAGTGCATAGATAGAGGATTGACTCAAGGGCTAGTCAATAGGTTGTGGTTAGGTCCTATTGGGTCCTTCATTTTTGGGCTGAAAAAGAGCTACATAAGTGATCGGTAGAAGCAGGGAAGGAAAATGGTAAAACACGTTAGAAGTAGAGAACAAAAAAGAGAAAGCAGCAAGCAGAGATCTAAAGGAGTTATCTTGGGACTCGCTAAACCCGAAGAAGAAGGATCTAAGTGCTAGTTTTTAAAGGATCAAGAGGATATGGACCAAAGCACCTAGATTTTTTCAAATGGTTTAAAGTGCACCAGATCAAGTGAGTGTGGATCGGAGCAGAGAATAAAATCTATATAAGGACACAATAAATGAGCTCAGAGATATAGATAGAGACTATGCCAAGATGTTGTTGGAATGAAACCTAAATCTTCATGCTTGTTTTCCAATTGTAATATCGTTTTTTCATTATTAAATCTAATATTCTCATGAAATATATTGCATATCTTTGCAGATATGTAATGTAATGGTCCATTGTTGATAATATGAAGAAGGTTTTGCGAGGCATTATTTTTTGTTCAATGGAATGTATGTTAATCTATTGTGCTAGATTTTAAAAAGTTTATAATACTTTGTTCTACACTTATTATGGTTTTGTTTATTGTGCACAATCTATTCAGTTCCCTACATATATAAATTAATAATGAATGATGTATGTGGTAATTCAAACCTCAACACTATATAGAATTTCTCATTATATTTAAATGCCTTGGCACACCTTGGGTGAGATGTTTCCACCTCACGAAGGAATGAAAATGCCAACGTTGTGATAGACTAGAGTGGAATTATTTATTGGAAACCTAAGTTCGAACCCAAGGTATGTAAAGTAAAAATTGCCACGTACAATACATAAACAGTCAAGAATTTAAATAGGTTTTGAAAGCCTAGATTCATCAATTCCAGTTCGAATCACCTCTTTTCCTTTGCCTGCTCCTACGCCTGATACTCCTCTACCAGAATTCTCTTATCACTCCCTGGCACCAAAACTTGCCTTTCCAAACACAGGCTCTTGAACATCTACAAAAATATCGAATCTTGAAACCTTTGTGTTACTAGAGATTAGCCATGCCTTCAGCCTTACGAAATTTCTTTCAACTTGTGTTTTTAGCCCTTCAAATTTTTCCTCTACCAAGTTGGCTCTAGCTTCTCTTTCACTCTCCATGATGTCCAACCTTTTGGAGAGTGGATCCACCATTCCTATCAGCAATTTGAATAGAATCTCCATTGTTTTCTTCCAATATGCCATCTCAGGCTCCAGGAATTGACCCTATTTCAATGCCATAACCAAAATTTTTAAGTATGAGCAGAGGTGATGAGTACACCAAAATAGATGGAAATAAGGTGTTCGTAGACCAAGAGAATCCTTCTTAAATAAGAATTCCTTTTCATTTCTCTCAAGAAAGTATTCCCATGTCTCCAAACCAGATCTACATCAATCCACAAATATGTTAATGACTTGTCCTTCACAAGGCACCAGACCAACATTCATCCCATTAAATTCAAGAATGACAAAGGAAGGAGGTGTGCTTTATTATGCATCATTAATGCACCCAAGTGAAATCCCATAACCCCAAGGATCATGACCATCCAACTATCCAATCTCCTGGCCTTAGAAATCTTAGAATGAAGTGCTATGTATAATGGATTTCCACGTATTGTTCTAATTTTATTGATTCCTCCAAGTGGATGCATTTTGTTTATCATGTCGGCCTCTTTGTGCATGTGAAATTTAAATGAATTAAATTGATATTTCAAATAGTTTCAATCTTTTTTAGCCCTTCTATCTATGAATATTCATGGTGGGCTAAGGCACGAGGGAAAATTCCTTGCCTTTTGTATTAATTTCAATAATTCCACTTTCAAACCCAACTCCAAGATTAGCAAATTTGTCAACCTCTCCATTTGGATGCCTTAGAATATGAAGGAGAGAGGTTTCTTCAATTTTTTCCAACTGAAATGTATTTATTTTCACCATGGAAGGAAATGAAGAATCACAAGACAATAAATCCTTAATGATCATTCTAATAACAATCGTTCAATCCCCTAGTATTTTATTCTTTCTTATTCCCTTGTTCTTAGTAATATCCAGGCCTTTCCACAGTGTTAGGAAATTGGCTCTATTTTTTGTAGTTGTGTCTCTGCCCCAAGTGAATCATATCTCTTCATGCTCTTCGAGGAAGTATATCGCCCCTCTCACTCATGTCACCTTTATTAATGATTATTATTATTAGTATTCATTAATATATTGTTATATTACAATATAAGAAATATATAGTTCAATATAACAAGAAATATTGCTAGCAATATATTATTATTTCAATATAACAATAATAATAAATATTATTATTATTATTCATTAATATTGTATATAGCAATATAGCAAGTTTTTGTTTCCTTAAATTCAAGATAACATATAATACCTATGCTATAAATTTATTGTTGCCGTTATGACTAGTGGGTTGGCCTTGATGTCAACCTAGATGTCAACTTGGATCATGATCTTGTCACATTAGTCATCCTGATCTTCTCACTCTTATCACCATGATATTTTCACTCTATGACATTGTTATTGATGTGCCTAGCTAGGTAATGGATGGATGATGACTCTTAGTGATTGCAGAGGAGTTGCAGAATTCTTGATGATTGCATAGGATTTGTAAAAGGTTTGATAGGGTCTGGAACAATTGAAGGAGGAATGGACAAGGTTTGTAGATGCTTGAAAGTGAAGAAAACTGAGGTAACTTGGGTGACTGATTGAGGCAAATTTATTGATTATTATAAAGGTTGATGAGATTATTGAGATGTTATTAAGACTTGTAAAGGCTCGAACAAGTCTTATAGGTGTTGAATAAGGTATCCTAGAAGTTGGAAGAATGTTTGACTAAGGTTTAATTGAGTATTGGGTTTGAAACCAGGGTAACGCAAGTTTATTTTGCACGAGTTCATTATACATCAGGGTAACACATGTCTCTAGTTAAAGAGGATTGTTATAATGCACTTCCCAAAGGGGTGAGGCACATTACTATCTGTAAGTGAAGAAAAATAAAAATCTCAAGGAAAAACCTTGGAATTGCCCAAGGTATTCTTGTGCAGAAGGTCTAGTAACATATATTTGATCATGTCAAAGATTACCAACAAAAAATCCCATGGATTTTCCTATGATATTGACAACTAGGAAATGGTTATAAAAGGGAATCGATTTCGATCAACTATTGTGTGCATTTGATGAGTAATTTTTGTGATTTTTTCTAGAATAGGTGTGCAGCAAGGCGAAATGGTCAGAGATTAGATAGTTGGTAAGCCTTGTTTGGAGTATTTATGTTTATTCATGGTATATTTTGACAAAGATCAACGTGTTTTTTTATAGAGTATGCAAAGATCAATGTGTTTTTTTGAATGGCAGAGTATTTCATATCAGTTACAGAAAACACTTTTGCTTAGACTATTTGTGTTTACTGAGGCTTGTTAACTACTTGAATTTCCCTATACTAATGTGCACCATATTTTATTTTCTCAGATATGATCAGTGACACTGTAGGACTAGAATCACACTTATTGTTTTGAAAATAAGGATCTTATGCGGAGGTTATGCAGAGACTATTATGAAGGTTTTACAAAAAAAAAAAATTGATAACATGTCTCACTATTGTTAGGGATCTATAGCCTGTATTTGTGGCAAAGGATTATGTAAGACAGAGGTTCATGTATGTTGTTTCTTGTCCTCTAATGTTTGATTTTTTTTTAAGGTTTGACAGAGAGGTTCATAACCTAGGGTAGAGATCTATATGCATAGGCTCTAGAATATCATGAGTTGATTTGTTGCATTCACACTTTCATTAATTAACCTACATGTTGGATCTACCCTTGTTTGCTTAATGACATTGTATGATGAATGTAAAGTTTGTAAGTTGTTAAGATGTCTTATTGATTAGTATTTTAGCACAATGAATGAATGAATATGTTTCTAGTAATGCCTTGATGCAGAGACCCATGACGAGTGAACCAAATTTATGCTTATTACTAGAGATTATAGAGAGATTACTTTGAGTTTGTTGTTGCATAGACTGTTGTATTCTTGAGATACTTTGATATGGCTTGTTGTGGAGAACTTGATAGTGATTATTGAAAATCTCAGGTCTGGAATTTGAACTAGTTGTTGCTTGTGATTCAGAGGTATATTTGACATTAGTTGTGGTTGAGACTTGAAATACAATAAACAAATTTAATGGTTGAATATGAGTGTTGATCAGGAGTCTTAGAAACAAGATTTATGTTACTAGGATTACTCATGATGTTAGATGAGTTAGATGTTGCCAATATTTGACATTTTCGTACAACTAGTGTTTGATGCTTTTCTACAATGAGTTATTGCATAATTGAGTTAATGGTTGAGTGGTAAGGGATTGTGTTTTCAAAGATTGTTTGGAATTATTGAGAGTTGTTTTGTTGTTGATTTTCAAGGATGTATTGATAAGTATGTTGTTGATAGATGAGATTTTCTTTGAGAAGAATGTATGACTTAGAACATGGCATTTGATGAACTAGAATTTTATGATCAGAGGTTTATTGTAGATATTTTGGGCTCAATGATTTATTGAGTAGATTTTTTGGTTTATTAGTGATTTATTACAGAGAGGTTTTGTTATTCATTTATTTAGATTGATGATATTGTTGTTTGTGGGTCTAGTTTGAAAATTGGATGAAACGTGGCATGTAGGTTTTTGAGTTGTGTTTGAGTCAAGTGGATCAAGTGTGAAAGATTCTGAAACATGGTCCATAGAGGAACTAAGGGTTGGATCCTTAACTAAGGGAGTGGTATCTTCCTTCTGATCGTAGTCAGTAAACTTGATCAGGGAGTAGTATCTTCCTTCCAAATGGATTTAGAGAAATAAGAGGAGGTGGTAGCCTCCAGTAGGTAGGAGCCTATGCAATGGTAAGTGTTTATGCTAGTGCAATTTGTAAGAATATGTTCTTAATAAGAAGAAGAAGAAGATAGAGACAGCAGTAGCGGTGGTTTTTCCCATTTGGGTTTTCCACCTAAAAAATTGGTGTTCCTATGTGTTGATGTTTTGATGATGTGTTGAATTCTTATGGTTTACATGCTCTTATGTTTAATGTTGCTCATGGTTTATTGAATATGCCTAGATCTACTGCATAATGTGCTACTAATGAAATGATGATTCAAATAACTTTGAATATGAAAGAGTAAATGAAGTAAAATTTGATGTGGCATGAAATACTAATTCACCCCCCCCCCACCCTCAGTATTTCTAACAATTGGTATCAGAGCAAGGTTCTCTCCAGTAAAGCTTGACCACTTGAGAGCAAATCGTGGATCATGGTAAGAAGCATAAGAAGATGGGAGCTTAAAGGAAGAAAGGAGCATATTATGTCCAATATGGTAACTATATAGGAAAAATATATGTATATTTAATACAATTAACATATACACATCTATATATAAAGAATTGTTTATAAAACAATATGTTCCATTCACATGAAATGTGATAATGGTAAATTTTCAGGAATGCTATCATGATCTTTTATCGATAATTTCTATTGTCGTCACTTTTTTCTACTCTTCATTTCTTTCAACTGCAACCGAGCTGCTATGACCAAATGACTATATTGGGCACATACAACATTTAGTTAGTAGTCTTGAAAAACAATGTGTTCTTTACATTTCTTTACTTCTTCAAAGAAATGGCTCGTTAACACCATTGAACAAACTGGATATGTATAATTTAAAGAATCATTAAAATCTCGTATCAATGTTTTTTTCAACTTAGTGCATTGCAATAAATAATAATGCACTTTCTCTGGATTATTTTCTAGTGCAATGACAATAAATACATCACCTTCTCTAACCATATTAGAAATATGATCATAATCCTTGTCAATCATAGAAAAATGATTGTCCATCTCCTCATCAGTGAACCTTGGATGTGGGTGCAATGGTATTAGTTCTTCGTGTATCCATGGTTTGGCATATTTGTTATTATGGTTTACACATTGATTGATGGACTCTATGTCATCAATAAATGTAACACAAAAGCAACAGTACTTTCATTTTTTAATTGAGAATATACTTTTCATATTCTCACTTCTAATGGAGTGAAAACCTCTTATTCCATGGACTTGTTGACAATTATATGGCATCGATCTATCAACATCACCCATTGAAAAATTCCAAAAGTACTTGCTTAACAAAAAAACTCATGTAAGTCAAATTTAGTGATTTATAAATATACATTTTCAACAGAAAAACACACCCATACACATGTACATGCACATGTGTTTGTGTGTGTGCGTGTGTGTGTGTGTGCACGCTTACCTATGCACGTGATCCATCCTTGGATTTGATACATGGCTTAAATTTTGTTTGCACTAGTTAACAACATCAGTTGAATCTACAAGTCGGGAAGCCTCCCAATTCAATTGATGCCTCCTAAGTGCATGTTTTACTCATGCCCCAATCATGCTCCCCTTTGACATGCCCCATCTCAAATAAATTACATGTATGACGAATGCTAGTTCTCTTATGAATGCTAGTTATCTTAAGAATGATTGTGATGATTTAAATTGACTAGCACAATCATATAACCATACCGAGTGTTCTTTAAAATTGACTTTTTGTGATCTATACTTATGCAGGAACGCAACAGAATACATAAAACATAAACACAGATATGCAGTAGAAATAAATCTTCATTTCATTAATATCAAGGCACTGAAATATGCTTACATATAGAATGGAAATAAACTAGATCGGGCAATGGTAGCCTATCTCTAAGAAGATATGTGGCAGCTACATGCCTTGGAAATGTCATACAATGAGGCTCAAGGGCCTTTTTATTATTTAACAATAAGGGTATACCCTAAAAAATAAAAACCATAAACCTAGGAGATAGAATGCCAAGCTTTTGTGGGACCCATTGGGGTTAGTTGGATAGCCAACTTCTCGGGGTCATAGGTTTGGTCATATGATCTTCGTCTGGCGTGTGCAATACCTTTTTAGAAATATCTCTCCAAGTACTATAAAATTTGCAGTAGGCCCCTGCCTATAGCTATGGGCCTACTGTGGACCTCAAAAAAAATTGTTTAGGGGGTAACAACAGCTCTGAAAGTTCAAGACCTGAATAACTACTAAAAATAGTAAATTATGCTATAATCAAGTAAACTGATGAAACCAACTAGAGGTACAGGTGGAATAGGTGGGAGGCCACCAATATCCACCTATATCGATCATCCCCCCTTAGGAAGAAAGGGTACCCTTGCGTGTAGATCCTCCATGAGGTGAGGGAATTTTTGTTGAACCGAGTCCTTGGTGAGCCACTTGCCTTAGTGAAGGAGTTAGCCTACTTTGAAAACTCGATATAGTTGGATCCTCTGTTGGAGAGTGTTCTTGATCTGTGTATTCATGATCCTATCAATCATGACCTATTTGATATAGCTCAAGTTGAGCTTTTTTGGTGTCATCAACTAAGCAATGTTTGATGTGTCCAGTAATGGGGGAAAGTATGGCCGCAATCGATCCACATTAAATATTGAGTGTAGGTCAAGGAACAATGGAATGTTGAGATCAACAGAATTATCTCCTATAGCTTTACGATGGTGTAAGGCCCATATCGGAGCTGGGGAAGCTTGTGGTAGGACCAAGCGAGGTGCTCCTTCTGCAAATGTAACCAAATTTTGTCACCCACATGGAACTTGTGTGGCACTCGATGTTGGTCATGACATTCTTTGTACTTAGAATTTGCTATGTCTAATACGTCATGGACTTGTTAGCAAATGTGTTTAATGCATTCAATGAATTTGGTAGCTCTGTCAACTTTGGACTAGACATGATCCACATATGTCTGAGTAGCTGCAAGTGGTATGGAAACATCATTGGGACATAGTGGCTGGAATCCCAACCCCAACCGAAAGAGGTTGTGGTCGATTGAGCTATGGATAGCTTTGTTGTAGTTGTGTTGGACATAGGGGAGGCTTTCATCCCATGTGAGTGGATTCTTCGAGTTGTACATGCGCAGAATGTGCACGATCATCCTATTGACAGCCTCTATTTGGCCATCAATTTGGGGGTGGAAGGTCATGGACTTAGTGAGCTTAGTATCCAACAACGACTATAGTCTTGATCAGAATGTAATTAGGAACATGTTGTCCAAATATGAGATAACATATTGTGGCATCCCAAAGTGTACCCACACTCTTTCAAAGTAGAGTTAGGTAGTGGAATCTGCTGTGATACTCTTCTTATAGACCTCCAGAATGGCCATTTTAGAGAATCTGTCAACGACCACAAAAACACAATGGTTGCCATGCTTGGTATAAATAAGGCCCAACATGTAATCCATGGATATGGATTCCCAGGGTTGACTAGGAGTAGGTAGAGGAGTATACAGGCCTTGCTTCGTGATTGTAGGTTTGGAAATGGTGCAAGCGGTGTAAGATCTGATGTACTTCCTAATATCCTGTCGAAGGTTCGGCCAATAAAAAAACCTTTGCAGCACTACCATTGTTTTCTCTACCCAAATATGTCCAGCGACTTGACTATAGTGCACCTCCCAAATCATCTTGGCATGCTCACTTGAAGGAAAAAATAGTTTTCCCAAGTGGCATGACAATGTGCCCTAGAAGTGAAAGTTTGGAACTTGCTTGCCTTCTAGGAGCATCTGGTATGTGGTGTCAAATTTTGGATTGCTCTTGTAAAGATGCATCCATGCTGAGGTCTCGTGTCCACATGAGTTGAGCACAGTGGTCAGGCCATAAATGGTGGTTGGTTGAGGTAGTCTACAACATTATTGGTGTTTCCATTTTTGTACTTGATATTCCAATGGAATTGTTACAGATATGTGGAACACTTCTGATGGCCATCGTTCTGCAACTTTCCTTGTGTAAGTATGAACTATAGGGGTTGGTGGTCTGTGTGGATGACCGTTTCCTTCCCCATAATGTAATGCTTCCATTGTCAATATGATTTCAAAATGGAATGCATCTCTTTGTCATAAGTGGGATATTTTGGACTATATCTAAAAGTTTCTTAGTTTGATATGCCGCCTGATGCCCCTGGTACGGTGCAATAGCATATTCAAATGCATTTAGGCTAGCAATATAACTATAAAAAGAGGGTAAGTGTCATGCCATAAGGTTGTTGATAAGAAAGAAGAATGCAAAGAGTTCTAGCTTAAATTTGGTAAGGTAAAGCATGAGTTGAAGGGCTAGAAAGGCCTTCTAAATAGACAAGATTACTTTTTTACTTGGTTTCTGACTATCTCAATTTCAAATGGTTGTTGCAGGTCTAGTAATGCAAGCATCGGTGCATAGCTAAAGCGATGCTTCAACTCGGAAAATGAATTATGTTGGGATTCGTACCAAAATAAATTGTCCTTCACTAAGCCCTTGGTGACTTAACTCAAAGGCCAAGTGATATGATAGAATCCCAACATCAACCTGTTAGTGTCATTCAGTTCAGCCTATCACCAATGATCAAATATGCTCTTACAAGGTGTTGTTAGGGTGTCAAGTCAAATTTTTGTCATTTCAGTGAGTTCTCAAATAAAAATTTTGTCACCGATTGTTGTGTCTAGGTCACTTTTGCTCCCTTCACTTAGTCATGGTTCTCATCACTCATCATGGTCATTGTCTTCTTCGAGGTATCATATCTTCATTTAAGTGTCTTCGGTCATGAAATGGTCAAATTCTTCATTTTAGGTCATGGTCTAGGGTTTCACTCCATGTGTCATCATGATACCATAGGTCAAAACAAAAACATGTCCATCATGTAATTCAATGGGTAAAGGGAGTTTGCATCTTAGGGAAAGAAAAATAAAGGTAAAATTAGTGCTTTATTTAAAATAAGACAATGCTGCAGTACACTACCTCATCTCATCATTTCTCATAAGGCCATTTTGCTTCAAAATATGTTTCTGACCAAACGGAGAAGACGTTTACAAAAGTGAAAGAGGTTTTTCTCAATGATAGGTCAAGAAACAAAAACCTCCTTCACATTATGCACAGGTATTATGATTTTAGAGAAATTCCCAAACTACATTTGAAATGGGAGAGTTGTTACACTTCTAGATAGTTTGACTTCAAGACCGATTTTCAGGTATTTGGAGCAGGTTTTGGCAGTACTTAAGGACTCTATTATGTAGCATATATCCTAATATTTCTAATTGTGCCTTCATATAGTTATTTTGATTAGTGTAAGGCGTCCAAAAGTGTTATGCCAGTTGGCGATGTGGTTTTGTCAGATGCACCCTGTGTTTTTGGAGTGACCTTGGGAAAATCAATGTTTCTCCCTGCTGGAGTGTCCCACTTACATTCTTTAGGAGTTCATCTTGTAGAAAACTTCACAATATTTCCAACAAGCTATCAAGTTCTCAATTTGGAGTAGTTTAAGGCCTCCAAATGTTGGTTTCAAGGTTGCATTGCGCTTCTGTGAATTGTGTTGTGCTTCTATGAACCACGCTGCGCTTCTGGCATAGTATCCCAAAACTCACCAAAATTTCAAATTAAAGGTTGCTTTCCTATTATTTTTTTCTTCTAAGATGTTCTAGAGGTAATTATCATCATCTAATTCACTTTTTTCCTTTGGCAAAGAAAATGCAAATGTGAGTTTTCTTCATCTAAGGTTTATGTGAAATTTCATGTTGCAAAGCTATTCCAAATGATGGGTTTTGTTAGTTATGACATTGAAAACTTTAAAATTTTTCATCTCATACCTCTGTATATCTATATATATATATATATATATATATATATATATATACCCTATCATTCACTATTCAATATTTACCTACATTTTCACCTATTCACCTCACCCACACAACAACCCATACCTATACATTTTGGACAATTTCCTAGCATGATTGTTTTCAAATTCTCCTACTCATCTCTCTCTCTCATTTAACTCCATTCAAAATTCCTAAGCTTTCTACCACCCCTATCCATCTCCCAAAATTCCCCTATCATAATCTCCCTTCCCTAACTCCCTCATTTCATCATTTCCTTCCTAGAACAAGAGAACAGTCGGCTTAAGGCTAAACAGCTCATTATGGAGAAAGAGAAATCCAAGGTACTACAACAAGGAGACAAAGGTAAAACAGTGTTGGAGCCTAGTGAACATGAGGAAGATGAAAAGAAAGTTGGGAAAAAAAAGAAAAAAAACAAGAACCAAGGGACACAAAAGAGCATTGAAGGAAGAGAAAGAGCATAATCTGTTAGATGAAGACTTAAACATGCAAGACAGAATTGCCTTGGAGATCAACGAAGATAGAGAGTATTGGCTAAGTAAGTTCAATGACCACTTATAACTGCTTCTTGAAAAATCCAATAGGGATAATCATCTATTGAGGCACATGGCACATCATTATCATACTAGAAACATGATATGTAACATTAAGCTCAAGTAGTTGAAAAATAAGCTAAAGGAAACCCTAAGGGACAAAAATGAGAGGGATAACTTGTAAATGCTTGCTGAAGCATCCATGAGGGCTTGGCATACCTCATTTTTCACCTCATGACCAATTTTGAAGGTTTTATGAGCATTTTTTTTTTTTCTATTTTGGTCCCAAATTCAGAAATTGGTTAGTCACACAAGCGCAGTGCCTTGGCACTGCGCTTTTTCCTTAGGCATCCAAATGACAAATGGTTTGCAGTTTTGGAAAGCTCATGGCATCCTCTAAAAATCCATTTCATCATATTTCTTAGAGAGGTCCAAAATGTTTAGAAAAAGGGAGAAAACAGATCAAAAATCAACATTCTGCCTCTCTTTTTGACACGCGCTACGCTTCTAGAGACACCTTGGAAGAATGAGTTTTTGAAGGCCTTCCCATGGTTCCTCTTCAAAAATTCAAGTTGTTATGGAAAGTAGACATGAAAATATAGTTGAAAATTATTTCATATCTTAATTTGGGCCTCAGGAAGGCACCTTAAAGTGGGCTCAAAGTTAGCATTGCGCTTCTGCAAATTTATGTGTTTTTCATTTAAGTTTCAGTGTGTAAGTTTCCTTGTTTTCAGTTTGACTTGGTCAAAGTAAAAACACTTGATGTAATTGAATCTAGTTCAAGTTTAGATGATGTAATAATGAATAAATAGACATGATAGGTTGTTTTTATGGTTTATTAGGCCTCATTAAGGAAGCAAAATCCAAAACAAAGTCTACAAGAAGTGTTTGTATTTGACCTTCTCACTCTCACCTGTTGGTTGAGAGAATCTTGGAAACAGTTCCACCACCTAGGAATTCGACTCATGAAGGTGGGTAAGTGGTTCAATTAATTATGTATGTATCATTTCTCATTCATAGATAGGGGTTGGACTTTTGTGGAGAAGGCTCGTATGTTTATGTTCTCTTCATCTGATACAGGAGCAGTTGCTGCTATATTTCAGGATCTCTAGTTTAGTGAGTCTATGGTGTTTGTTTACTCTTTATATCAGTTTCTAATGGATAAATCATCTCTATTTACATGCTTTATCTTCTTCTTATGAATTTCCTTGCAGTTATATAGATAGGAATCTTGAATTTAAGTTCTGTTATGTGGAATTCATACTTGTGTTTCCTTTCTTCTAAAGCTAATGAATTCATGCTTTCACATGCTCATTAGTTTATTTTAAGCTCACGAATCTATACTACATTGAAAAAAACTCCAATTGCACCATAACACATTGATATCTAGCACCTATTTATACTTGTCTCTGCATACTTGAAGCCTAGACCTAATTACTTGCTCCAAACCCTAGTCCAACAAACTAAAAACCCTAAATTCACAAATACTCAAAACAAAACTTGCATATCTAGCCTAAAACCTTTTTCTTTGCAGTTATTCATTAACAAATCCTTAGATAGATCCCTCTTTGGTTCAGTAGGGATAGCTACTGAGATGAAAGTGGTTCGAGGTTACCTCTTTCGGTCTCCTCCTCGGCCTAGGAAATTGTAGAGAATAAAAATTTTGGCGTCATTGCCGGGAAACGAAACCAGTGATATATCTTCCCTGGGAAAGAACGAAAAGGATCAGATCTAATTGCTGATGGTGAATAGTGATTAGAAACAAGAAAGGTTGTGCATCTTTCACCTGGTGACTCCAGTGTCGAAGAATCCAAAGGTTCAGAATTTTCATGGCGACTCCACTGTTCAAAAACTGGTAGTTTGAAGAACTTCTTGGTAACTTAACTATTTTCAAAATGGATTCAACTACTCGAAGGTATGATCCTATGAATAGAGATCATATTCCTAGTTTTCCAAATGTATTCCTTGTATAGATTGGCAAACAGGGCTACCAAAGTTTAAAGGTCAGGATGGCAAAGATGCTAGTTTGCATTTCGTCAAACTTCGTTTTCATATTCACAGATTAAAGGCTAAGTTTTGTGAAGATTGTCTAATGAAGATTTTCATGGCTACCTTGGAGGAAATGGCGAGGAAATGGTATGAGATTATACCATCTACTAGTTTATATTCTCTAAAGGATTTTCATTCAATTTTCTTTCAACATTATCAAAGCTGCAATTGTTCCTTATCAATGATGGATAGATGTTGTGAGATTTCTGAAAATTTCATTAAATTTCTTGAAAATACGTATCGAGATGAAGAATGTATGGAAGAAGATATATTATAAGCCCTTTATGATTTTTCCTCCCAACAAGAATCAACAGCTTCCTCCTTGGATGAAATAGACTAGGATCAAAATAGAGAAAGGCATACTCCTAATATTGAAAATGAAAATCACCAAGCTAATGTTGATCACTATAAAACTCAATTTTCTCCTCTATCTAAAGATGAAATAGATCATCTCTTGGAAAACCATGTTACAACCCAAGTTAATTCAAGGTTAAATGATAATAGTCATGAGACTGATGAAACTATATAGGAAGTTTTTGTGAGTAAGCCAATTTGCGATGTAGATTTCCTGCAAGGAGATTAGCTAACAGGGATTGTTTTCTTTCATGAAGAGGATAGGGCTGACATGTTTAATAATCTTGAAGAATGTTTTCTTTTCAAGGATGATTTAGACTATGAATTGGAAGAATATGAGTCTGAGATAGATAGTATGCCAGAGATAGAACTAGAGTTGCTCATGCTTGAATAATTTGCAGCCAACACTCAGGTAGCAGAAATTCATACTTCACTATGCCTTCCTATGGATCAACAACCAAGTATTCTTTCAGATCAAAATGAAAGGAGTACTTGTATCTTTGTTGTATTTCAGGAAAAGGTAACATTTCAGATTTTTAAGGATCCTTACACTGATTTGTTGCAGCCATCTGGGAAGATGAATTTTCTTATATCAAATACACCTCAGTAAGGCACCTTAAAGTGGGCTCAAAGTCAGCACTGCGCTTATGCAAATTTATGTGTTTTTCATTTAAGTTTCACTGTGTAAATTTCTTAGTTTTCAGTTTGACTTGGTCAAAGTCAAAACTCTTGATATAATTGAATTTAGTTCAAGGTTAGATGATGTAATCATGAATAAATAGACATTATAGGTTTTTTTATGGTTTATTAGGCCTCATTAAGGAAGCAAAATCCAAAACAAAGTCTACAAGAAGTGTTTGTATTTGACCTTCTCACTCTCACCTGTTGGTTGAGAGAATCTTGGAAACAATTCCACCACCTAGGAATTTGACTCCTAAAGGTGGGAAAGTGGTTCAATTGATTCTATATGTATCATTTCTCATTCAAAGAGAGGGGTTGGGCTTTTGTGGAGAAGGCTTGTACGTTTATGTTCTCTTCAGCTAATATAGGAGCAGTTGCAGTTATACTTCAGGAACTCTAGTTCAATGAGTCTATGGTGTTTTCTTACTCTTTCTATCAATTTCTAATGGATAAATCATCTCTCTTTATAGTATTTATCTTCCTCATATGAATTTCCTTATAGTTATATAGACAGGAATCTTGAATTTAAGCTCTGTTTATGTGGAATTCATACTTTTGTTTCCTTTCTTCTAAAGCTAATGAATTCATTCTTTCACATGCTCATTAGTTTCTTTTAAGCTAACAAGTATATACTACATTTAAAAAGCACTCCAATTGCACCATAAAGACTAATATTTATCTCCTATTTATACTTGTCTCTACATACTTGAAGCCTATACCTAATTACCTGCTCTAACCCTAGTCCAGCAAACTAAAAATCCTAAATTCACAAATACTCAAAAAAAAAATTGATATCTAGCCAGAAAACCTTTTTCTTTAGAGTCATTCATTGAAAAATCCTTAGAGAGATCCCTCTCTGGTTCAGTAGGGCTAGATATTGAGCTGAAAGTGGTTCGAGGTTACCTCTTTCAGTCTCCTCCTTAACTTAGGAAATTGTAGAGGATAACAGAACCTACAATAGAAATTGGCAAGACCTAGAAAGTTGTGGATCACTGTTAGAGTGGTTGGGGTTGGTCAATCCTGAATAACTTTTATCTTGGTTGGGTCCACATGCACAACTCTCTCATCAATAATATACCCCAGATATTAAACCTGAGTCATACCAAAAGAACATTTTTCCAAATTGACACACAATTTGTGTTGTCATAGGGTTTGGAGGACCTATACAAAATGGTGTAGGTGTTATTCCCGACTCTATATTAATATCAGGATGTCGTATAAATACACTACCACAAACGAGTTGGTGAAGGGTCATAAGATATCATCCATCAGACTTATGACGGTTACGGGGGCATTCGTCAACCCAAAAGGCATAACCAACCATTCGAAAAGACCCTCCTTGGATTTGAAGGCAATCTTTCACACATTGAAGGGTTTAATTGGTACCTGGTGATAACCAGACTTCAAGTCAATCTTGTTGAAATTCTGGCCACCTTGATTTGGTCGATAAGCTCATCAATCCACAAGAATGGATACCTATTCTTAACAGTGATCTTATTCAACTCTCGATAGTCAATGTAGAGCCTTCTGGTTCTATCCTTCTTCTCTACCAACACAATCAAACTCCCACAAGGTGATGAACTTGGCTTAATGTGCCCTTTCTACAACTGCTCCTAAATCTGCCTCTTGATTTCATCGTTCTCTAGAACAGAGAATCGGTAGATCAATCCATTCGGTGGCAGTGCGCCCAGGGTCAGATCGATGGAGTGCTTGACCTAATAGTGTTTGGATACCCCTTTGGGTGAAGTGAAGATGTACCTTTACTCCTCCATGACCTTGTACATCTATTGTTTTTGTGCAGAGGAGATATGTCTAGAGATTGTGGATGTGGCCATAATATTCCTTTTGCTCTGAGGGAAAATCATAATCAAGACAAATTTCCCAGTCTGAGAAATGATCTTATTGCATTTTTTAGCAGATATCAAATAAAAAGTGGTAGGTGGCACTACTTCTTCTATCCTGTACAATTTTTGTCCCAAAGTAATAATAATAGAATGATGTTTGGACTCATATAGAGCATGACACTTCCATAGGTATGGCTGACCTAGAAAACCATCACAAAATTCCAGATGGGCAACATCGCACAATACCTCATCTGCAAAGGGCTTGATGATATAAGATAGGTGGCACTATTGGCTAACATGGAGATCTCTCCCTTGGTGGAGCCAACTGATGGTGTATGACAGTGGTTGCGGCATTATTAGTGGCTTCAATCCTTAACGACCTTGGTTTATATTAGGTTCTTCTGGCTTCCACTGTCAACAATTAACACTAACGGTGAACTCTTTACCCACATCTATGAGTGGAATAAGCACTCCCCCTCCTCTAAATCCTCATGTTTCACCCTTTAGAGCTTAGTGGTGGCTATAGTCGCAATGAGTTATGCATCAATGATCTACTTTCCCTTGTCTAGTTCTAGCTCGGAATTAGAGCATGCATCCATATTTGAGTCTTTTAGCCTGGCCACCAATGCCTATTTTGCATGACATTTCCTCGTGTCATGAGTGGGAGTTTTATGGAACTCACACCACTTTCCAGTGTCCTTCTTCGCCTTCCCATTATTCTTGGCTTGCAACTTCGAGGAGTTTCCCTCGGGGGTCATAGCCTGGCTTTTCCCTTTTCTCTATGGCTTGGGAGCACCTTGCCCTACTTTGGGTTCCCAGAGCCAAAGTCTTGCTTCTTCTATTTGAACTTCTGCTCAATCTTGGCATCATATCAATATGTTACACCAAGCAAATATATGTCCAAGAACTCCATTTCCTCCTGAATGTATTTTTGCAAATAACTGCGGTACTTGAGCACCATATGTTTCTTGGAATCTTTTATACCCAACTTTTTTCTCAGGGTATGAAAAATATTCATCAGCTCATGCACATATTAGTCCCTTTGCTTTCACAATGTAGTCCATTGTATGTACTTGTCTTCATAGCTCCCAACAGGGTAATTTTATTCATTTATGGCGTCTCAGAAAGAATTGTAAGTGGGTGTGGCCGAAAATAGTGAGGGTTCCCTCTCATCCCTTTGCTTACAGTAGGTTTCCCACTAGTCCTTGACATGGTGGGTGGCTTTGAGGAGTGCAAAAGTAATATTTTCCCTATTGGAAAAATCATGAACAGAAAAATATCCATCCAACAAATTTAACCATTTATCTATGGTATCTGCATTTATTTGGCCTTCAAATATGTGGATTTCAAAGTTTCCTTGTGCCTTAATGGGAGTGGTGCCTCCAGAGTGGTTTTCAAATGAAGATGTGTTTCCTATGGGCATCCATCAAAGGATCTATGCAAAGTTGTCCATCATCGCATTCCTTTGTCGCTCGAGGGATTTTTCGATAATATTTTGAAAGCATCTCCTTCTCCCTCGTCTTCTTTTCTTCTGCCATAATTGGAATTCTTCATGTTATTGACAACAACATGTGTTACAAACAATGACATGCATGACATACCATGGTTTAAGCTTCACAAATGTGTTATGGGAAATATTCACATGATCATTAGTCTCCATAAAATTCTGGATTAACTCCACATGATTGACCTATGTTATATGTTTGGCATGAGTATCATAAATCCCTCTAGATATACGATGTTGCATAATGTCCTTTTGATTTAGTGACACACGAGAATTCAAATCCAAAAACTCTTTTGCCTTGTCTCTCACATTACTTAGAAGTCTATCTTGATAGAAATGCTTACAGATATTAGCCCAACATATAAGCTCATCACTCTCATCTACTTCAATCCCAAATTTTTTATGCCTCCATATACTTTCTCCCCGTTGGAGTGTCCCACTTACATTCTTGAGGATTTCATCTTGTAGCAGACTTCACGAGATTTCCAACGAGCTATCAAGTTCTCAATTTAAAGTAGTTTAAGGCCTCCAAATGTGGTTTACAAGGTTGTGTTACACTTTTGTGAATTGCATTGCGCTTCTGTGAACTGCATTGCGCTTCTGGTAGAGTATCCCAAAACTTGCCAAAACTCACCAAAATTTCAAATTAAAGCTTGATTTCAGATTATTTTTCTCTTCTAATATGTTCAACAAGTAATTATGATCATCTAACTCACTTTTTCCTTTCGGCAAAGCAAGTGAAAATGTGAGTTTTCTTCATCTAGGGTTTATGTGAAATTTCATGCTGCAAAGCTGGTGCAAATGATGGGTTTTGTTAGTTATGACATTGAAAACTTTAAAATTTGTCATCTCATACCTTTGTATATATATAAATAACCCTATCGTTCACTAATCAACTCATTTACCTACATTTTACCTCACCTTTACACAAACCCTAGCTCATACCTATCATTTTGGACAATTTCCTAGCATGATTGTTTTTAAATTCTCCTACTCATCTCTCTCTCTCTCATTTCACTCCATTCAAACTTCCTAAGTTTTCTACCACCACTATCCATCTCCAAAAATTCCCCTATCATAATCTCCCTTCCCTAACTCCCTCATTTCATCATTTCCTTGAACAAGAGAATAGTCAGCTTAAGGCTAAACAGCTCATTATGGAGAAAAAGCAATCCAAGGTACTACAGCAAGGAGACAAAGGTAAAATAATGTTGGAGCCTAGTGAACATGAGGAACATGAAAAGAAAATTGGGAAAAAGAAACCAAGAACCAAGGTACTCAAAAGAGCATTGAAGGAAGAGAAAGAGCATAACTTGTTAGATGAAGACTTAGACATGGAAGACAAAATTGCCTTGGAGATCAACGAAGATGGATAGTATTGGCTAAGTACGGTCAATGACCACTTATAACAACTTATTGACAAAGCCAATAGGGATAATCAGCTATCGAGGCACATGGCACATCATTATCAAACCATAAACATGATATGTAACATCAAGCTCAAGCAATTGAAAAATAAGCTAAAGGAAACCCTAAAGGAAAAAAAATGAGGGGGATAACTTGTAGATGCTCGCTGAAGCATCCATGAGGGCTTGACATACCTCATTTTTCACCTCATGACCAATTTTTAAGGTTTTCTGAGTATTTTTTGTTTTTTTTACTATTTTGCTGCCAAATTCAGAAATTGGCTAGTCACAGAAGCGTAGTTCCTTGGCGCTGTGCTTTTTCCTCAAGCATCCAAATGACAAATGGTTTGCAGTTTTGGAAAGCTCATGGAATCCTCTCAAAACCCATTTCATCTTATTTCTCAGAGAGGGCCCAAATTTTTAGAAAAAGGGGAAAAAGGGGTCAAAAATCAACATTTTGCCTCTCTTTTTGACAAGCGCTGTGCTTTCGGAGACACCTTGGAAGAATGAATTTTTGAAGGCCTTTCCATGTATCCTTTTCAAACATTCACAGTGTTTTGGAAACTAGATTTTCAAATCTAGTTGACCTCAGGAAGGCACCTTAAAGTGGGTTCAAAGTCAGCACTGCACTTCTACAAATTTATGTGTTTTTCATTTAAGTTTCACTATGTAAATTTCCTAGTTTTCAATTTGACTTGGTCAAAGTCAAAAATATTGATGTAATTGAAGTTAGTTCAAGGTTATATGATGTAATAATTAATAAATAGACATGATAGGTTGTTTTTATGGTTTATTAGGCCTCATTAAGGAAGCAAAATATAAAACAAAGTCTACAAGAAGTGTTTGTATTTGACATTCTCACTCTCACCTATTGGTTGAGAGAATATTGGAAACGGTTCCACCACCTAGGAATTTGACTCCTAAAGGTGGGTAAGTGGTTCAATTAAGTCTCTATGTATCATTTCTCATTCATAGAGAGGGGTTGGACTTTTGTGGGGAAGGCTTGTATGTTTATGTTCTCTTCAGCGAATATAGGAGCAGTTGCAGCTATATTTCAGGAATTCTAGTTCAGTGAGTCTATGGTGTTTTTTTACTCTGTCTATCAGTTTCTAATGGATAAATCATCTCTATTTAAATGCTTTATCTTCTTCCTATGAATTTCCTTGCAGTTATATATACAAGAATCTTGAATTTAAGTTATGTTATGTGGAATTCATACTTGTGTTTCCTTTCTTCTAAAGCTAATGAATTCATGCTTTCACATGCTCATTAGTTTCTTTTAAGCTCACAAATCTATAATAAATTGACAAACACTCCAATTGCACCATAACATACTAATATCTAGCTCATATTTATACTTGTCTCTGCATACTTGAATCCTAGACCTAATTACCTGCTCTAAACCCTAGTCCAGCAAACTAAAAACCCTAAATTCACAAATACTCAAAACAACACTTGCATATCTAGCCTAAAACCTTTTTATTTATAGTTATTCATTGAAAAATCCTTAGATAGATCCCTCTCTGGTTCAGAAGGGATAGTTACTGATCTTAAAGTGGTTCGAGGTTACCTCTTTCTGTCTCCTCCTCAACCTAGGAAATTGTAGAGGATAAAAATTTTGGCATCGTTGTCGGGGAACGAAATGAGTGATATATATTCCCTAGGAAAGAATGACAAGGATCAGATCTGATTGCTGATGATGAACAGTGATCAAACACAATAAAGGTTGTGCATCTTTCACCTAGCGACTCCAGGGTCGAAGAATCCAAGGGTTCAGAATTTTCATGGCAACTCCACTGTTCAAAAACCGGTAGTTTGAAGAACTTCTTGGTAACTTTAATATTTTCAAAATGGATTCAACTACTCGAAGGTATGCTCCTATGAATCTAGATCATATTCCTGGTTTTCCAAACCATATTCCTTGTATATATTGGCAAACAGAGCTGCCAAAGTTTAAAGGTCAGGATGGAGAAGATGCTAGTTTTCATTTGGTCAAATTTCATTTTCATATTCACAGATTAAAGGCTAAGTTCTGTGAATATTGTCTAATGAAGATTTTCATGGCTACCTTGGAGGAAATGCCAAGGAAATGGTATGAGATTCTACCATCTACTAGTTTATATTCTCTAAAGGATTTTCATTCAGTTTTCTTTCAACATTATCAAAGCTGCAATTTTTCCTTATCAATGATGGATATATGTTGTGAGATTTCTGAAAATTTCATTAAATTTCTTGAAAATGTGCATGGGGATGAATAATGTGTGGAAGAAGATATATTATAATCCCTTTATGATTTTTCCTCCCAATAAGAATCAACAGCTTCCTCCTTGGATGAAAAAGACTGGGATCAAAATAGAGAAAGGCCTACTCCTGGTATTAAAAATGAAAATCACCAATCTAATGTTGATCACTATAAAACTCAATGTTCTCCTCTATATGAAGATGAAATAGATCAACTCTTGGAAAATCATGTGACAGCCCAAGTTAAGTCAGGTTTCCAATGCTCACAGAGTCAAGAATGTGTAAGAGAAATTTCTTCCATTATTGAAAATGAAAATATGGGTTTAAATGATAACAGTCATGAGACTGATGAAACTATATAGGAAGTTGTTGTGAATAAGCCAATTTGTGATGTAGATTTCCCGCAAGGAGATCGGCTAACAGGGATTCTTTTCTTTCATGAAGAGGATAGGACTGACACGTTTAATAATCTTCAAGAATGTTTTCTTTTCAAGGATTATTTAGACAATGAATTGGAAGAATATGAGTCTGAGATAGATAGTATGCTAGAGATATAATTAGAGTTGCTCATGCTTGAGTAATTTGCATCCAACACTTAGGTAGCAGAAATTCATACTTCCCTATGCCTTCTTATGGATAAAAAACCAAGTATTCTTTCAGATCAAAATGAAAGGAGTACTTGTATCTTTGTTGGTTTTCAAGACAAGGTAACATTTCAGATTTTTAAGGATCCTTACACTGATTTGTTGCAGCCATCTGGGAAGATGAATTTTGTTGTATTTATGGATCATGATCACATGTTCAGTGGACACTTAGAGTGGCCAATGTTTTATTTTTTCTGCCTACTCAAGGAAAGTGTGACTAGGATTCAAGTAAGTAGCCATTTGTTGGATTGGTTACATTGGAGGGATCATTACACATAATTGTATATACATCTTCAGTAGGTTGGCAGTTATCATCAGAAGTTTGAAGCTCGAGGAGAAGGCCATAAGGCTTCTATGATCAACTATTTTTTTCCTTTTTTTTAAGTTGTAAAATCAATATGTTTTTTATAGTCAAGTCAGTCAGTTAGTTAGTCAATTTTCAATTTGAGTTTAGTCTTTGCATTCTAACTCCATGCCCAATGGATAAGGCTACTTGGTCTACGTTGTTCTTGACTCCTCCAAGGATTTTCCATCCCCAGCTAGAGCCAATGTTAGTGTCAGTCAGTTCAGCATGTCACCGGTGATCAAATATGCTCTTACAAGGTGTTGTTAGGGTGTCAAGTCAGATTTTTTTCATTTCAATGAGTCTTCAAATAAAAATTTGGTCACAGGTTGTTGTGTTTAGGTCATTGTTTCTCCCTTCACTTACTCATGGTTCTCATCACTCATCATGGTCATTTTCTTCTTCGAGGTATCATATCTTCCTTTAAGTGTCTTGGGTCATGAAATGGTCAAACTTTTCATTTTAGGTCATGGTCTAGGGTTTCACTCCATGTGTCATCATGATACCATAGGTCAAAACAAAAACATGTACATCATGTAATTCAGTGGGTAAAGGGATTTAGCAGCTTAGGGAAAGAAAACTAAAGGTAAAAGTAATGTTTTATTTCAAATAAGAAAATGCTGCAATACACTACCTCATTTCATCATTTCTCATAGGGCCATTTTTGCTTCAAAATATGTTTCTGACCAAATGGAGAAGTATTTTACAAAAGTGAAAGACCATTTTGTCAATGATAGGCCAAGGAACAAACACCTCCTTCCATTTATGCATTGGTATTATGATTTGAGATAAATTCCCAAACTACACTTACAACGGGAGAGTTGTTACACTTCTAAACAGTTTGACTTCAAGATATATGTTCAGGTATTTGGAGTAGGTTTTGGCAGTTCTTAAGGACTCTATTATGTATACAACATCTTAATATTTCCAATGGTACCTTTAGATAGTTATTTGGATTAGTGGAAGGCATCCAAAAGTGCTCTGCAAGTTGGCGTTGTGCTTTTGTCAAAGACACCCTTTGTTTTTGGAGTGACCTTGGGAAAATCAATTTTTCTCCCTACTGGAGTGTCCAAATTAAATTCTTGATGCATCCATCTTGTAGCAGACTTCAAGATATTTCCAAAAAGCTATCGATTTCTCAATTTGGAGTAGTTTAACGCCTCCAAATGTGGTTTGCAAGGTGGAATTGTGCTTTTGTGAACTGCGCTGCGCTTCTGGCAGAGTATCCCAAAACTTGCCAAAACTCACCAAAATATCAAATTAAAGATTGATTTCCTATTATTTTGATATTATAAGCTTTTATACAATTAATTATAATCATCTAACTCACTTTTTTCCTTTGGAAAAGCAAATGCAAATGTGAGTTTTCTCCATCTAGGGTTTATGTGAAATTTCATGTTGCAAAGCTAATGCAAATGATGGGTTTTGTTAGTTATGACATTGAAAACTTTAAAATTTGTCATCTCATACCTTATATATATATATATATCACCCTATCATTCACTAATAAACTCATTTACCTACATATTACCTCACCTTTACACAAACCCTAGCTCATACCTATCATTTTGGACAATTTCCTAGCAGGACTGTTTTTAAATTCTCCTACTCATCTCTCTCTCTCTCATTTCACTCCATTCAAACTTCCTAAGTTTTCTAACACCCCTATCCATATCCCAAAATTCCCCTATCATCATCTCCCTTCCCTAAATCCCTCGTTTCATCATTTCCTTCCTTGAACAAGAGAACAGTCAACTTAAGGCTAAACGGCTCATTATGGAGAAAGAGCAATCCAAGGTACTACAGCAAGGAGACAAAGGTAAAACAGTGTTGGAGCCTAGTGAACATTAGGAACATGAAAAGAAAGTTGGGAAAAAGAAACCAAGAACCAAGGGACTCAAAAGAGCATTGAAGGAAGAGAAAGAGCATAACCTGTTACATGAAGACTTAGACATGGAAGACAGAATTGCCTTGGAGATCAACAAAGATATAGAGTATTGGCTAAGTTTGGTCAAAGACCACTTATAACAACTTCTTGACAAATTCAACAGGGATAATCGACTATTGAGGCACATGGAACATCATTATCAAACCAGAAACATGATATGTAACATCAACCTCAAGCAGTTGAAAAATAAGCTAAAGGAAACCCTAAAGGACAAAAATGAGAGGGATAACTTGGAGATGTTTGTTGAAGCATCCATGAGGGCTTGACATACCTCATTTTTCACCTTATGACCAATTTTGAAGGTTTTCCGAGCATTTTTAGTTTTTTTTACTGTTTTGGTGCCAAATTTAGAAATTGGCTAATCACAGAAGCGCAACACCTTGGTGCTGCGCTTTTTCCTTAGGCATCCATATCACAAATGGTTTGTAGTTTTGGAAATATAATGGCATCCTCTCAACACCCATTTCATCATATTTCTTAGAGAGGACCCAAATTTTAATAAAAAGGGGAAAAAGGGGTCAAAAATCAACATTTTGCCTCTCTTTTTGACAAGTGTTGTGCTTCTAGAGACACCTTGGGAGAATGACTTTTTTAAGGCCTTCCCATGGGTCATTTTTAAAACTTCAAGGTGTAATGGAAACTAGAATTAAAAATATAGTTGACCTTTCTTTCAGATATTCATTTGGACCTCAGTGAGGCACCTGAAAGTGGGCTCAAAGTTCGCACTGCGCTTCTGCAATTTTTTGTGTTTTTCATTTAAGTTTCACTGTGTAAATTTCCTGGTTTTTAGTTTGACTTGGTCAACGTCAAAACTCTTGATGTAATTGAAGTTAGTTCAAGGTTAGATGATGTAATCATGAATAAATAGACATTATAGGTTTTTTTATGGTTCATTAGGCCTCATTAAGGAAGCAAAATCCAAAACAAAGTCTACAAGAAGTGTTTGTATTTGACCTTCTCACTCTCACCTGTTGGTTGAGAGAATATTGGAAACAATTCCACCACCTAGGAATTTGACTCCTAAAGGTGGGAAAGTGGTTCAATTGATTCTATATGTATCATTTCTCATTCGGAGAGAGGAGTTGGACTTTTGTGGAGAAGGTTTGTATGTTTATGATCTCTTTAGCTAATATAGGAGCAGTTGCAGTTATATTTCAGGAACTCTAGTTCATTGAGTCTATGGTGTTTTCTTACTCTTTCTATCAGTTTCTAATGGATAAATCATCTCTCTTTACGTGATTTATTTTCCTCCTATGAATTTCCTTACAGTTATATATACAGTAATCTTAAATTTAAGCTTTGTTTATGTGGAATTCATACTTGTGTTTCCTCTCTTTTAAAGCTAATGAATTCATGCTTTCACATGCTCATTAGTTTCTTTTAAGCTCAAAAATATATACTACATTTACAAACACTCCAATTGCACCATAACACGCTAATATCTATCTCATATTTTTACTTTTCTATGCATACTTGAAGCATAGACCTAATTACTTGCTCTAAACCCTAGTCTAGCAAACTAAAAACCCTAAATTCACAAATACTGAAAAAAAAAACTTGCATATCTAGCCTAAAACCTTTTTCTTTATAGTTATTCATTGACAAATCTTTAGAGAGATCCCTCTCTGGTTCAGTAGGGCTAGCTACTGAGCTGAAAGTGGTTTGAGGTTACCTCTTTCGGTCTCCTCCTTAGCCTAGGAAATTGTAGAGGATAACAGAACCTACAATAGAAATTGGCAAGACCCAGAAATTTTTGGAGCTCTGTTAGAATGGTTGGGGCTGGCCAATCCTAAATAACTTGTATCTTGGTTGGGTCCACATGCATAACTCACTCATCAATAATATACCCTAGATATTGAGCATGAGTCATACTAAAAGAAAATTTGTCCAAATTGACACAATTTGTGTTGTCATAGGGTTTGGAGGACCTATCGAATATGGTGTAGGTGTTATTCCCTACTATAGATTAATATCAGGATGTCGTATAAATACACTACCACGAACGAGTTGGTTAAGGGTCATAAGATAGCATCCATCAGCCTCATGAAGGTTACAAGGGCATTCGTCAACCCAAAAGGAATAACCAACCATTCAAGAAGACCCTCCTTGGATTTGAAGGAAATCTTCCACACATCGAAGGGTTCGATCGATACCTGGTGATAACCAGACTTCAAGTCAATCTTGTTGAAATTCTATCCGCCTTGAGTTGGTCGATAAGCTCATCAATCCACGGTAATGGATACCTATTCCGAACAGTGATCTTATTCAACTCCTGATAGTCAATACAGAGCCTTCCGCTTCTATCCTTCTTCTCTATCAACACTATAAGACTCCCATAGGGTGATGAACTTGGCTTGATGTGCCCTTTCTACAATTTCTCTTGAATCTGCCTCTTTATTTCATCATTCTCCAGAATAAAGCATCGGTAGATCAATCCATTAGGTAGCAGTGTGCCCAGGGTCAGATCGATGGAGTGCTTGACCTAATAGTGTATGGGTACCCCTATGGGTGAAGTGAAGACGTACCTGTACTCCTCCATGACCTTGTCCATCTATTTTTGTTGTGCAGAGGAGATCTGTCTAGAGATTGTGGATGTGGCAACAATATTCCTCTTGCTTTGAGGGAGAATCATAAGGAAGACAAATTTCCTAGTCTAAGAAAAAAATGATCTTACTGCGTTTTTTAGCAGAGATCAAAGAAAAAGTGGTAGGTGGCACTACTTCTATCCTGTACAATTTCTGACCCAAAGTAATAATAATAGAACGATGTTTGGACTCATATAGAGCATGACGCTTCCATAGGTATGGATAACCTAGAAAACCGTCACAAACTTCAAGAGGGGAAACATCGCACAATACCTCATCTGCAAAGGGCTTGATGATATAAGGTAGGTGGCACTGTTGGCTAACATGGAGATCTCTCCCCTTGTGGAGCCACTCGATGGTGTACAATTGTGGGTGCAGCATTATTAGTGGCTTCAATCTCTTAACAACCTCAATTGACATTGGGTTATTCTGGCTTCCATTGTCAACAATGAACACCAACGACGAACCCTTTAGCCACATCTATGAGTGGAAGAAGCACTCCCCCTCCTCTAGAGCCTCAGGTTTCACCCTTTAGAGCTTAGTGGTGGCTATAGTCGCAATGAGTTATGCATCAATGATCTACTTTCCCTTGTCTGGTTCTAGCTTGGAATCAGAGCATGCATCCGTCTTTGAGTCTTTTAGCTTGGCTGCCAACACCTCTTTTGCATGACATTTCCTCGTGTCGTGAGTGGGAGTTTTATGGAACTCACACCACTTTCCAGTGTCCTTCTTCGCCTTCCCGTTATTCTTGGCTTACGAATTCGACGAGTTTCCCTTGGGGGTCATAGCCTGGGTTTTTCCTTTTTCTCTATGGCTTGAGGGTGCCTTGCCCTGCTTTGGGTTCACAAATCCAAAGTCTTGCTTCTTCTATTTGAACTTTTGCTCAATGTTTGCATCATATCGGTATGTTACACCAAGCAAAGATATGTCCAAGAAACTCCATTTCCTCCTGAATGTATTTTTGCAAAGAACCACGGTACTTGAGCACCGTATTTTTCTTGGAATCTTTTATACCCACCTTTTTGCTCAGGGAATGAAAAATATTCATCGGCTCATGCACATATTAGTCCCTTTGCTTCTGCAGGGTAGTCCATTGTATGTACTTGTCTTCATTGGTCCCAAAAGGGTAATATTATTCATTGATGGCGTCTCGGAAAGAATTGTAAGTGGGTGTGGCTGAAAATAGTGAGGGTTCCCTCTGATCCCTTTGCTTACAGCAGGCTTACCACTAGTCCTTGACATGGGGGGTGGCTTTGATGAGTGCAAAAGTAATCTTTTCCCTATTGGAAAAATCATGAACCAAAAAATATGCTTCCAACAAATTTAACCATTTATCTACGGTATTTGCATTTATTTGGCCTTCAAATATGTGGATTTCAAAGTTGGCTTGTGCCTTAAAGGGAGTGGTTCCTCCAGAGTGGTTGTCGAATGAATATGTGTTGCCTATGGGCATCCATCGAAGGATCTATGCAAAGTTGTCCATCATCGCATTTCTTTGTCGCTTGAGGGATTTTTCGACAATATTTTGAAAGCATTTCATGCTCCCTCATCTTCTTTTATTCTTCCATGGGAGGTCATCAGGTTTGGCGAGGCCAATCTTACAAAGGTTCAACCAGTTCAAGCCCTAAATATTTATACCCTGACCTCGTTGGGGACATGCACATAAATAAAAAGAAAAAGAAGATTGCTCTGATACCACTAATATATAATTATGTAGGAACAAAAATTAATACATAAATAAATATAAACATGGACATGCAGTAGAAATAAATTTTCATTTCATTAATATCAAAGAACTGAAAGATGCTTACATACAAAATGGAAATAAACTAGCTTAGACAATGGTATCTTATCTCTAAGAAGAGAAGTGGTTGATACATGCCTTATAATTGTGCTACAATGAGGCTCGAGGGCCTTTCTATTATTTAACAACAAGGGGAAACCCTATACAACCAAAGCCCTACCCTAAGAGATGGAATGTCCAAAGTTTGTGGGCCCCACTGGGGTTAGATGGACAACCAACTTCTCAAGGTCGTAACCTGGTCATATGATCTCCGTCTAGTGCGTGTGATGCCTTATTATAAATATGTATCCAAGTACTATACAAATTTTGACAATCCCTTACCTACAGCTACAAGTTTTTTGCAGACCTCAAAAAAACATCGTTTAGGGGGTCAAAACAGCTCCAGAAGTTCAGGACCCGGAAATCTACTAAAAATAGTAAATTGTGCTATAATCAAGGAAAGTGATGAAACCAACTAGAGGTTTAGGTGGAATAGGTGGGAGGCCACCAAAATACAACTATATCATTTCATATCAATAAATTCTTATAAATAATATCAAAACAATGTTGAACAAAACATGTATCGTGTGTACGATCATCATTGATGTAGAAATGGTACTCTTTAATCACTTCACGATTATTTTCATTACTATCAAAACCATCGATACCAAGCTTTGCATGCCTATACAAAATATGCACGAGTATAGAGACCTGGTCTAAATGATAATATTCACTTTGTATTTCTTTTTGTGGAGCAAACATGTAATTCTTAGCAAAATCAACCACCGATAATATTGTTCCCTTTGGGAACACATTATGTGATTGTTTGAACTGTAATTCCTACCATTTTTCTATATGAGAGTGCTTAATATATTTATATATTTGCTCCCTAAACTTCTCCATAAAACTTGGCACAGAAATGTCACTTTTAAGTAAATTAATATTTATTGATGTTGTCTTTGAATCTATAACGACAATGTATGTAACATATTCATATATTTTCCACTTCAAAATGAGATTTGTAAATTGAAAATCACCTAGATCAATGGGATACTTAGCATCAAAGAGTGCCAAATGAGAGCATTCTTTTCATTTTCTTCCACCAACACATTCTTTCTTATAAAATAATTGGTCATTTTCTTGTGCACATAATCTCTTACATAAAAAATCGCAAACACTCAAAGGAGGGGTCTGATCTAATTAAACCAATATTCTATCCCAAATCTTATAAATGTCTCATAATATAATTGGAATTCTTCATTTTATTGACAACAACATGTGTTACAAATAATGACATGTATGACATACCACGGTTTAAGCTTCACAAATGTGTTAAGGGAAATATTCACATGAGCATTAGTCTCCATAAAATTCTGGATTAACTCCACTTGACTGACCTATGTTATATGTTTGGCATGAGTATCATAAATCCCTCTAGATATACGATGTTGCATAATGTCCTTTTGATTTAGTGACACACGAGAATTCAAATCCAAAAACTCTTTCACCTTGTCTCTCACATTACTTAGAAGTCTATCTTGATAGGAATGCTTACAGATATTAGCCCAACATATAAGCTCATCATTCTCATCTACTTCAATCCTAAAATTTTTATGCCTCCATATACTTTTTCTTGATGTTTTCTACATTCTTGTTGCCATTGACATCAACCGATTTGATCGAGTTCCTTTTTTGACAATTACTATTAACAATGCTCTATGAGCACTTATGCCATCTTGAGATCAATTTTTTGCAAGTGTGTCAAGGGCCGATGTCATTTTTTTTATACCAACTCATTTACCTGCACCTCTTTTGAATATCTAATGCCTAGTAATTGAATTGCATTTCTTAGAGCTTTGTGTTTTAAAAGTTTATGTAACATTTGAGCTTGTGCTATGATAGATTTACCTTTAAAAAAATTTTGATCATCGCATTTACTTTATTTTGAATTGTCTATTCATTCATTGATGGCCCCATTTCTTCCATTTTAGTTGGATCCATATTCTCTAGAAAATTATCATTGAAGACAATGTTCTTGTAACTTCCAATTAATTTCCGTGTTTTTTTAGATGTGGTAGGATCTTGTTGTGGGTTAGATGTTGTCCATGCATATATATATATATATATATATATATATATATATATATATATATATATATATAATTTACTTGACATGTATGTACATTGAACATTATTAAAATTGATTATAATGATACTTTGAAATATAATTTAATCTAAAGATTACAAAATTCAAAATTTAAAACATTAATTGATTCCCCGGTATTATCTATATTCTCATTGACAAGTTGATCAACATCTCTCATTTCCTCATCATATCCATGTAAATCTACATCTCTTTCAAAATCTCTATTTTTTACCTCCACGTCTTCTTCAAGCTCTCTATTTTATACCCCTGCAATTTCTTCAAGCTCTCTATTAGGTACCTCCACATCTCCTTCAGGCTCTACATTTGGTACATCCACATTTCTTTTAGCCTCTCTATTTTCCCTTAGTGCTCTCCTTTTTTCCTGTTGTTTTTCACTTTTTCCTTTAAATCATTTCTAATGCGATCGTATGTTCAATTACAATTCCTTTGGTTTCCCATGTTTAAAATTTTATAAATCTAAAGTCTAATTCCAAAACAACACAAGTGAGTTCAAGCTTGTAATACTACAAATGATTCAAGACAAATTCAAATATATCAAAGCAAAATTATAATATATGCTACAATCAAATTCCACAAATTGCAAAATCTATTTTTCCTCATACCCCTCATAAAAACTAGTGATTAATAATTTAATCTAAAATAAATTTCAATATATCTACTTCTTTTAGAGAAAAAAAACATTCAAAATATTATTTTCCATAGGAAAAAATTAATATTTATTTCCATAGCAAAAAATAACAAAATAACAACATTCAATTTTCATAGAAAAACAAATAAGTCCCCTTCTCCCCCAAAAAAATACATCATTTTCCCATATATAATCTTATTTTATCCTTTATAAAAAAAAACAACAATGTTTATACCATTAGAAAAAAAACACATTCAAAATATCCTTTTCCATAGGAAGAAATTCAATATTTATTTCCTATAGCACAAAATAACAATATTCAATTTCCATGTAAAAAAAATAAAATAAGGCCCCTTCTCCCAAACAAAAAAAAAGTCATTTTCCACATATATATATATATATATATATATATATATATATATATATATATATATATATATATATATATATCATCTTTTTTTTGCCTTATCAAAAAACCATATTTTACAGTACCTTAAATGGAATTTTTTTTTGTTAATTTTGAACTTCACATTTCATATTTTTTTGTCTTCAATGAAATCTTTTGGTTGAAAATATATATGATTCTCAGCCAAATTTTTTTTACAACAAATAGGTGCATTGTTTAATAAAATTATTCGGTTGATCGAAGGAGAGATTCTTTGCAAAAATTTTAGTCAAGAGTTTTGTAAATTTTTTCATCAAGAATTTTCTCGATACCAAACTCTCAGTCGAGAGTTTGGGAAGAGGATATATTCTCTACCAAAAATCTCGGTTGAGAAATTGTTAGTTTTTTGTCCGAGATTTTGTAATTCAGTACACTCTCGATCAAGAGTTTGGATAGAGAAAGACTCTCTCCCCAAAATCTTGGCCAAAATTTTTTAATTTTCTCGATCGAGATTTAGTTCAAAGAAAACTTTGGGTGGTTAGTGGAAACCAAAGTTACAAAACCGATACTTTTAAATTTCTCATCCGAAATTTTTCTTTATGCTCTCAGCTGAAATTTCGATCAACAAAAATTTGGGAAAATTCGACAATTTTCAAGAAATAGCTATTTCATACGCGTTGAATCCCTGCCAAATTTAAGATTTAGCTGAATCCTTTGGTACCATTGGATTCATCTTGAATCTAGTTTCAATTGATATAAGTTTTATTTATTTTCATGAAGAATTGATATTTATTAATAATGTTACACCAAACTGTCACTGCCGATTTTGAGACTTCTAAAAATTACTTGAAATGAAAAATCAATAACTTCAAAATTGAAACACCAAATGATTTGAAAATTCATCTAGTGTTTCCTCTTTGTGTCCTCTTCAAAACAGTATTTTCAAAATGGATGATCACATTAAAATGAAAATTGATGGGTCGTCAAATGTGTTGAAAAATCACCATTTTTTTGTCTTACCCTATTTCATTGAATGATAAAACATAGTGATTGAATATTAATATTCCCCAAAAACAATACATGCTCAAGAGAAAATTGTTTAGATTGTGATGATATAATTTTTTTCCCAAAATGAATTACCAACTCTACAAACCATGGTGGGTTGCTAAGTCACTCATTATACTTGCATGAAATTTTCAAGTATGAGCATTTAGTAAACACCAAATTTCTCTAGTTATATGTCCATGAAAAATAATAAATAAATATATGAGTACGGAGGCAATACAATTCTCTACAAATATTCTTTTTACTTCAAAGCAAAATTCTCAAAGGAAAAATGAGTTTTTAGTAGTTGAAGTTGAAAAAAACTTTAAAATTCACATTTTTCTATGTCAAAAACAAGCTAAAAGTGTTTCCCAATTTCACATTTTCATGAATGGAATAGAATGAAACACAACTATCAATTGGGACGATCCAGTGAATTGGGTGCATATCAAACCTAATATGCTAAAGGAGATGGAACAAGGAATAATTGTTATCAAGCAACAATTGAAAATAGTTCAAGATAGGCAAAAGAGCTATGCAGATCAACAGAGGATGTACAAGGAGTTCCAAGTAGGGGAACATGTTTATCTTCACATCAAACCAAGGAAGAGTTCACTAAAAATTGGGTCTTGTGCCAAGCTAACACACGGATTTTGTGGACCATTTCAGATCATTGAAAGAGTGGGGCCAGTGGCCTACAAATTCGCCTTACCACCCACAGTGAAGGCACATGATGTCTTCCACATTTCTTTTCTTAAAAATCATGTACATGATGCTAATCATGTTGTTAAATTGTTTGTGATACGAGTAAAATCTCAAGGAGAATTCCATCCAAAGCCACTATCCATTCTCGATTAAAGGTAGATTGTGCTATGGCTCCGCGCAGTTGAGCAGGTCAAGGTGCAACAGAAGCACTTTGGACCAGATGAAGCCAGTTGGGAAATGGTTAAGCCACTGAGGGTATCATACCCATTTTTGTTGAGTAAGCAACTGTAAATATAAAATAGGGGTATATAAAGGCTCTTGTAAATTGTGTGTTCAGGTATAGAACACTGAGGACAGTGTTCCTCTAAGGGGGTGGGGTCTGTGACAACCATTTTTTCTATCCCTCTTGTAAACATCACTATGAATTGTAATTCATGTAAATAATGTGGAAATGTAACACAATGACTCGCTGGGGGAAGTGGACACATATTTCGGGGACTAAGGATGACAAGTTGTTTGTAAACCCAACCATTGTATTTATTTCACCACCTATCTCCTTGATGGATTTATCGTACTACAGGTGCAACATTGAATTTAGGGAATGGGCTCCCTTAGTGTAGGAAAAGCATACAGACTCGGTTCTCGTGGAAGCGTGGGTGTGGTCAACGTGCATGTAAAAGTATGAGAAGAAAAATCCTGGTGAGATACAAGATGTGGAGGGGAAAGTCGTGGATTGATTCGTACAAGAAAACGGCATGAGTCGAGCAAGAGAGAGATCTCAGTGAGAAAAGAACAAGTGAATGTGCAAAAGAGGGGAATTTAGGGCACCAATTGGCAGTGGATGTGAATCTTCCAAGAAGAGATAACCTATTATAATATATGTTGGGATGATATTCTTTGTGTTTGTTGAGACTTTCATGGGTGCCTATGGTTTGGTTGGCCAAAGAGAGTTTAATGGAGTTGATACATTTAGGTTCTAGTTGCGGCTGATAAACCACTTAAGTACTTTCTCAGAGAGTTGATAAACACCTAGGTAGTGGTTAGCCTTGAGGTTGATAAACCACTATGATACTAATTGGGGTTGATAAACTAATTTATAGGATGAGACACCCAGAAATTAGTTGAAAGTTATGATAAAATACTAAGTGGCTAACCTTGGGGTTGATAAACCACTTAGGTACTTGGTACTTTCTTAGTAAGTAGATAAACATCTTGGTACTGGACTCTTTACTCCTGCAATACTAAGCCAACTGATAAACATCCCTAATAATACATTTTCCTATAACTAAGATGAAACTCACTAAGCCTTGGATGAAACCTCATGATTGGTGTTCTAATAAACAGAGTGTCATTGTGGTGTTATAGCTAGAGGACATTGAGAAACCACCTAAAAATTGAACTCTGCTTCTTACCATTTTTTGATTGGTTGTTGGTGAGAGTACTCTTGAGCAATTACCTCTTCAAATTATGAATTTGGCTCGACGGTGGTCAGCTGTAAGAAAGGTGAAATGTAGCTTTCCTACATTTGGTTGGAGAGTTGAAGTCCCTCCCTCGATTCCTAGTGATTAAGTTATATAGATAAGTGTATCTCCTTGTACTTTTGTTGCATTTTTAATGTTGAATGATATTTTTATGGGTTATAAAATGAATGCACCAGTATTACTATGGAGGAATGGTGTTATTCTTGGGTGCTTTTAATGAGATTCATGTGTTGATGTTCTCATGATTTGAGAGGGATTTGCAAATCCCTATGCTTGTTGATAATCTCCTAAATGCATGGTTACTTACCTAGTATCTATGTTTATTTTTTTAGTTCAAGTATTTGTCACTGTGCATGACTTTTATTATTGATATGCATGAATATATCGATTTTTGTTATGTATAGACTAGTGAAAGTTTTTGGTCGACATGTATGTGGCACGCTATATCAGTGAATCTAATAGTGCTTGTTGTTAGGCATGTTGATAGCTTATTCCCTTTTCTATATCTATATTTGACGTGTGGAGCATTGGTGTGGAAACGAGGGATCCATCTATGTTATATTAAGGGTGCATAGCATTGATTGTCACCTAAAATTGCTTCGTAAACCATTGGAGCCCTTGAGAATCTAAGCTTGATTATCACTAAATGACAGGCTTGCGCTCGAGATGGATGAATTTTTTAAGACTTGCAATAGATTTGAACCCATGGATACTGAGAGATGTTTGTTTGTAACCAGATATATTTACGTCCTGGGGAATGGAGATGTGCCTTTGCAAGACAGGAATTTTGATGTTATGGACAAGGCCATGAATTAACAAGAGTGAAGAATGGGAAATATCCCATCATTTGTTGTGTACATCCACATTGCATCACACAAAGGATGCTAATAGACTTCTGGGAGAAGTGGGAATTTTTGATAGAGGGTATGAAATGGGAAAATTCCTATCACATGCCGCCAGAGCTTCCCGTCGCATCGCAAAGGAGTATCACCCCCTTGTGAGTGTGTTGGCGTGGTTGATGGAGGGCGAGACAGAAATTCCTTCCCCGTCCTTAAACAGGAAAGTGTTGTTTGCATGAAGATCAGGGTCTCTATAAGACCCATGACTTGAGATTAGGTGGTAGATATCATGTAGGACACGCATGACATGTACCTGTGATGTGGTAAGGTTGTTTTATGTGGTAAGGTTATTGATGTGGCATGTTTTTAGCATGACACGTGGTAGCCAAATATGGTCCTCTTGGATGGCTAAGTAGTCAGTTTTTGGATGGCATATGGCACCATTAGAGGATACCACGTGGTAGAATGACGTCAGCTTGACATCAACAAAACATTGTAGGATTTCTTGACATGGAGGTTAAGCTGACATGGTATTAAATGACACATGGTCATGGTTTGTGGTGCCACCTAGTGTGGAATACTACATGGTACTGATGAGGTAGCAGATGTGGTTGGAATCCATGTCACCATGGAGTTCAGGATCATGGAATTATATTGTAGTGCTTCTACCACGGGGCATGGGTAAGACGAAATCCATTGATTGTGAATCGTCCCTATCAAATGTCATGAAAATATATGGCACACCACGAAGGTTTGAATGGAGTGTCATTCTAAGGAAGTGGCACGAGGCGCAGTGGCGCTATGACATGGAAAGTGCCATGGTGGACTTCATATGGGGAAGCAATTCTACGTAGAAAATTCTTACTAATGTGACAAGGGTTATAGGGCCAAAAATCTAAATGGGCATAACTTCCAATCCAGAGGTTAGATTGAAATAAATTTTATATCGTCAAAAAGATATCAATGATTTGAACATGATAGTGTTATCCAAAGTGAGTTCCGCACACTTTGGATGAGAAGGCATTTTGTAACCCCATCTTCATAATGACACCATGGAGGTTGGGTTGATTGAAGGTAACACCTCCCACTAAGCTTGGGAAGCCCAAGGGGGTGGGAGGGAGAGTGTTACATGTTAACTTGCCAAATTTGTGGTAAATAATGAAAAACAACCCTCATCTTCTATAGTTCATTGTGGTTATAGTGATTATGATGATGATGATGATGATGATTAGTATTGTTAACTTCTATTGGGACCAACTTTGGTCTAACAAAACTTAAGGAAAATAATAAGGGCTTAATTGGTTTTCTTTAGAGTTCTAGTTTGTCTTCAAATAGACTGGAAAGGAGATTTCATAAATTTATATAATTGATTATTCCTCTTTAAGATGGCTAGCTATAATAGAAAGATACATTTGAGATTTTAAATTGAGGTTAATGACGACTGTTTATAGTATCTTAAATTTATTTCTTCATCTAATTCTTTAAAACGTTTCAAATTCTCCTTAAAAATGGACATGATTGTATTTTTATTAGTATCAATATTTTGTAGAATGATCTCTTTCTTTATTCCCGAATAATTTAGTCAATACTTAAAATTTATGCCAACCATTCTTAAATCACAAATAATTTTGACTAAGTTTGAAGCAATATTAAAAAGTCCCTTGTTTTTTATGGGAGTTGTCTTATGTTTTCACATAAGGTACCTAATACATAATCAAACTCTCAATAGTGGAAATATCAACTTTTATGAAAGGCATGTGATAGAGCACACTACTTTTAATTTTAAACTTTCAAATTATAGAACGGTTTTGGATTTTCACACTTTTCCCTCGGCATTATCTATAGATGTTGTAACCTATGACTTCACATCCATAGACTTCACATCCATATAAAATCACAAGGATAATCATAGTCTTGAAGAAGTTTCTTTCTTTACCCCAGTAAGAAGTTAACTAATTTACAATTGTTTTCATGATCAAAATAGGTGTTCTACCTGATGTAGTTATGTTCCAATCAAGCTTGTGATGAAATTCGACTACAAAAAACTTGTGTGAAATAATTTTTTGTAAGTTGTTGTTGTCATCCACAAAATTAATGTCAGTAATCATTTTGAATTTGATTATCATAATTTTTTTTAATCAATATTTATTTAAAGATCCATATTAGAACAAAGATATTTAAAATTCTAAACTTCTTTTTAAGATCACGGGGACAAGCTTTCATAGAAATATTATCATTGATATATAAAAATAAATAAATAAATTATAAAGATAATAACTATTTCTAATTAAAATAGTGCCAACACAACTTACTTCTTTTAAACCTTACTCATCTTTTACATTATAATTTATATTATAATTAATTTCTTTCAACAAAAATTCATTATTTTAAACTAAGCAAAAAAAGTTCATTATTCTTAAATCAAGCAATAACATTCTCACAGAATCATATGAAAGTATGGTTCAATTTAAAAGCCCAGGTGAGGCATCCCAATTGGTGACTGTCTATGAGCGAGGACATTGGTCCCCAGGTTCTTTTAAACATTACTCAACTTTTACATTATAATTTATATTATAATTAATTCCTTTCAACAAAAATTCATTATTTTAAACCAAGCAAAAAAAACTTCATTATTCTTAAATCAAGTAATGACATTATCACAGAATCATATGAAAATATGGTTCAATTTAAAAGCCCAGGTGAGGCATCCCAGTTGGTGACTGCCTATGAGCGAGGACATTGGTCCCCAGGTCTCAGGTTCAAGTCCTCCATGGGTGAAAAATGTAATCAAAGTGATCAAAAAGTGAACACGTGTAATCAAAAAAGTGAACAATAGAATAATATACAAAAAATAGTTCAATTTAAAAATAAAAAGGTGCCTCTAAAGGAAATCTGAGGATTGCTAGTTTTGGAGGTCTCTTTCAGGATTCGCAAAAGAGGACAAGATTGGTTTTTGCAGCAGATTTTGGCAATGAGGTGAAATTTAATGTTGTCCAAAAATGCCTCCTTACAATCATTAGAATTGGATACAAATTGCTTGTGATTGAAGGAGATTAAAAACTCGTGATTAAAATCATCAAAATGTTGAACCAGGGAGCAAGATGGGAAAACCTTAGCTACAGCTAGCATATTGCTCAATTAGTGCAGAAAGTGGGTGAGCTCCTCCCCAACTTTGACTACATCCTTACTACCCATGTGCAAAGAGAAGGAAACAAAGTTGAATATTACCTAGTGAATTGGGGTTACTCTCACTCGGGTAGATCCATAGAGATGGCCTAGCCACCCCAACCCCAAGAGGACGATTTGAATCCCCTAAGTGCAATCTTGGAGCAAGATATTAGGGAAAGTCAGAATTCTAACCAAGAGACAGAACAACATCCCCGATCGGTATGCGAGTTGGATCAATTTAGTCCTGCCAACGACAAATGTATGTTATGAGGATCCCGAGGAGAACTCTCACCACCTTTTGCATGGGCACATGGAGCAGTGGCCTCGCACATGGGCTCAATTAATTCCATTCCTAAAGGTGGCAACAACACAATCTGGAAGCAAGTTCTTAGCCTTTTCACTGGTAAATTCAGTAAGTCCCCTATTTGTGATTCTTATTTGCATACGTTCTAGTCTGAGTAGCTCAGAAGCTTGGGGGAGGAGTCCTTCGAGGTCTTTTGTCGAGCATTGGTTCACTTACAGTGGGTATAGGCCACTTTTATCGGATATGTTTTCAGTTCCATCATATGTATCCCTGTTATTATGGCTCGTTCTATTTGTGTGTTACTTTCCAGGAAGAAGGGATATGCTCTGAATTGGATGGTTTGGAAGGAGCATTACCAAGACTCGTATACTGTCGTTTCATAATTGTTTGAAGCCTCTTTCATTTCTAGTATTCCAGTGTACGTGTTCTTTGGAATTTTTTTGGCTTGTATGGGAATGTGTTGGGTAAGGCCTATGGGTCACTCCCGGTCTTTATGTTTTCGTCCCTGGTGCACTAGCTTCGCCTTTCCTTTGGAAATATGTGGTCTCAACCTTGCATTTTGAAGGTTTTGGTATGGATGTGGTTTTGTTTATAATTATACCCTTAGACATTCTGGGCATAGTTGGATTCAAGTTTCTAGGACATGGGACTATTTCTATCTCAGGTTCCCAGTATTTAAAAGGAGACAGAGTTGGTTTCTATATGGGTTGTGGCTCTCACATTTGATTACCTTGACAGGTCCACTAGTTTAGTGCGACCACAGGAAGCATACTGCTCCTGGGTATCTGCTCGCCATGGGTTAGCCAATAGGGTTCAAAACAATTGATTTCAGTTTGCTCCACCATTCATGAGCCATGGCTCGCACTGCTATGAGGAAGGGTAAGACCACCCAGGGTTCTCGTGATCACGGGAAGCAACCCAAAGTTGCCACTGAGTTTTGTAGACCTAACACTTCTACATGTAAAACCCGTGGGTGTAAATCAACCTCCCAAATTATTGATGAAGTTGCTACTACATATCATGAGGGCTCTGCCCAGGTCTGCCAACTCATAGCACAATGGGAAGAGGAACTAAACCAAAAAGTTGGTATATTGGACATCGATTTGGATGACTAGCAGACCCTAGTGCCTGACCCAGGGCACTCTTGAGGAAGAACTTCTCAATATAAACAGATGGTTCACTTCTACTGGATGATGAAGAACCTCTTGGTCAAATCTTTGGAGCATATCCCTTGAGGCTCGACCACGTCCTCTCAAACATTCTCGGCTTATAGTAAGGATTTCCAACAAATTATATTTCAACTCCAGAAGCATAATAGTCGCCTCAACCGCATTGAAAAACATATCCCATGCATTTTTCAATCAGAACATCCAGGGTCAAGTGCAAAGGACCCGACTCCTATTACCTCAATTGATGATGAGTAGTTTTGTGTATCACATCCCATTTTGACTTTATATTATCCAATAGTTTCACTCTTATCAGTATTTTCAGTATGTTTACAGTTATCTAGATGTTAGGAATTATAAGGTTGTACAATCACACCTTTTTAGCTTGGATTGACGGACTTATTATATTTTGTTTTTGGATGGCTTATCATTCCGTTAGGTGGCCAACAGACCTAGTTTCCCTCTAGGAAGGTTGATGACACCTAACCAGTCAGATTTTGGTTGTAACTTGCCCTTTTGGATAGAAAATGGATAGAAAGATCTTACCAAACTTACAAAAAAAAAAAATCTAAAATATTTTTCTAATCTTTCAAATTTTCTTTTGAAAAAGCTATGTCAAAAGCTATAAAAGAAAGAACATAGAAAAGATTGACTAAATTTCATTTAATTTACAATTATGTAAGAATATTAAAGTTCATTTAATTTACAATTAAGAAAGAATATCAAAGCTTCTTCTATTTAAATAATAATAATTAAAAAAAATTATTTATACTTGCAAAATTAATTGTCCACAGGGTCTTGGACAGAGGGTGATCGGGTGCTTTATCAAGACACTCCTTGATGTAAAGTCACCAGTTCAATTTCTTGCCCCAATCAGAGTGATATATTGGACATGATGAAGATGTAGTCCTACCAAGCTTACAAATATATATATATATATATAGCTTGGTAGGACTACATCTTCATCATCCTCATAATTTAAATTAATATTTTTAACCTTTAAAAATTTAAATAAATAACAAAAGAAAAAATAATCATCGTTAGATTATAAAATAATTTGTATTTATAAATTATAATTTAAATGAATAGATATTTGAAGTAAAAGAAATTGATTGTTAATTTTTAAATTTATCATAAAAACTAAATCATTCCTATTTTCCATAAATTACATTAAATCATAAAATTAATAATTTAGATACATAAAATATTTGACTTAAAGATAAATATTGAAAAATAATAATAATAATAATAATTTAAATAATAAAAAAATGGAATATAAACAAAAATTAAAGAAGTCAAAAAGTTTCTTAAATTACATTAAATGACAAAAATAATAATTTAAATGGGAAAAATATTTGAACTCAAAATAAAGATGGAAGAAGTCAATTCAAAGAATTATATTTTTGTAACTTGATATACTCGGGAATAGAAATTTCAATTTCAATTTCAATAAACAATTTATTTTCAAAATATAAATATTTATTATTATATTATGTAGTAGCCTTTAAGTGTTATTTTTTGGAGTTTTTGGTAAATTTCTGATAAAATGTGACAAAAACATTTATGGCCAAATCTTAATTTGTGTTGTTTAAACTAGTTTTTTTACTATATATATCGATTCAACACCCTCAAAAACTCTTGAGCACTTCGATTGTGAAGAGTCCATCTATCAAACTTGTGATTTCAACAAATCTCTAAATAATTTTAGACAAATTAAATCAGGAAAAAAAAAACAAAACGAAACAAAAACCTTTCCAAAAATCACACTTAAAAACTAAAAACTACTTTATTATATAAATGAATAAAACATATATATATATAAATATAATTTTTTCTAAATTAATTATTTAAATTTTAAAAAATTAATTTAAATCTAAATATTTTATTATTTAGTTAAAAACAAAATTCAACAAACAACTCTTTTATATTTTCATTCATCTTAATCCCGAAAACAAAATAATAATTTAAATTGATAAAATATTAGAGTTAAAAATTTAAATTGCAAAAATCAAACGTAAAAGATATTTTTTATTATTTATATGTTACAATGGTTTGAGAAAGAAACCAAACTTGATGATAGACAAAGAAATTTCACTAAACCATTTTTTTAAAATTAAAATACAATTTGCATTCATATTGAAAGTATTAATCAATCACGCATCTAGAATATAAAACCTTTAAATGTTCAACAACTAAATTGAAAAAGACAAGACAAAACAAAACATATATATTTATATTTACAAAATTAAAATTTAGATGGATGGAACATAACTTAATTTCTATATATATTTATTTAATTACATTTTTTAATTTAAAAATAAATCATTTACCAACTACATTTTTATATAAAATTGTATCTTTTATTTTAAGTTATTATATTTATTTATAAACCATATTCCTAATAAAATATAAATAAATATTTAATAAAATTAAAAATTAAATAAATATAAATATTAAAAAAAAATACTATAAATAATAATAAATTATTATTATTATCAAAATAAATTATAGTTATAATAATAAATTAAATTATTTAAAAATAAAATAAATTTCTAAAATAATGAATAAAAATAAATTAAATTATTCCAAAAAATAAAGTATTTAAAAAATGTTGAATATAGTTCAGCATATCATATATAAAATTGAATCCGGATTGAAAATATAAACTTTAAAGATTTTTTATTGTTTTAATGTCATAATGTTTGAAAAGGGAATATATTTTAATAATAAACTAACTAAATTTGTTTATTTAAATATATTTTAATCAACAACACCCCTAATAATTTAAACAATTGTGTAATATGGTAGTACCTGTTTTTTAATGTAAAAAGTACAGATCTTTTATTAACAATTGTGTAATATTGTAGTACTTGTTTTTTAATGTAAAAAGTACAGATCTTTTATGAGATAAATGTAATCATATAATTTATTTATAGTAAGTGTATGATTTAAGCACCACAATTTTGGGGTGAATGTGATTATATAATTTAATTATATTAAATGCATGATTTAAGCGCTTGGGTGTATATCTCACGTGGTTGGGACGGATGGCTTTCCCGCTCCCCACTTGTGTTCAAACCCTTGTCGCATGATCGCGCTGCCCGGCAGCTATTGTGATTCATTTGAGCTTCTGTACATATGTAAATATTGTGATAAATTGTAAATTTGAACTAATATATAGCTTCTAAGTGAGGGACTCGCCCCCCTCTCTTTGAAAACACATGATTTAAACTGCACAACGTTGGTGGAGGGGGAATCAAATTATTAATAATTTATTGGTATATGATAACATAGTTTTATGAAAAAAGAGTTGGCAACTTTTAAATAATTTAACAATAAATAAATAAAATATATTAATGGAAAGGGTGAAAAAACATTGTTATTTAGAAATAATACAATAATTAATTAAAAACAAGCAAAGAATGATTATTGTTTATTAAATATTTATTGCTAAAAATAAGTATGATAATGAATGGAATTATGGAAAAATCCATCAATTCAATATTTTTTTAAAGAAAATAGTAATTATGAAAAATCCATATATTTGAAAAAAAATTGGATAATAATTTATGAGGACACTTGGCAATGAGAGGTTTCTTTTTTTTAAAACAACTTTTAATTGTGAAAAAACGATTTTAAACCACATAAAAGTAGTCATCTACCAATAAAAAATTAGAAATCCAAATTTTAAAATTTTAAAAAATTATTTTCAATTTCTAAAAAGTAAGTTTAATATTTAATTTTATCAAAAGTTTAATAAACTTTGGAAATAGTTTCTAAAAATTTGCAAATTAATTAAGATTCAAAACATTTTGGCCCAAATTAAAAAGTATAATAAATTAAATATCTAAATTAAAAATTTCACATTTTTCGTGTAATAGGGTTCAATGAAAGTATGCAACATGGGTACTCCTTGGATGCAAAATTAAATTATGCATCCAACAAGTCTTCCCGCTCAAAATTTGCGTAAAATCATAAGGAGATTTGAAAATACGAGTTGAAAAAATAGTTTTTTTAAATACTTTTTTATTCAAAAAATGGTGAATCATCCCCCATGGTTGACATCATCATATTGAATCCTACTGGTTCTTATAAAGTTGATTTTCGTTGTACATTTTTTTTAGACGCATTTTGTTGAAAATAACAACAAGAAATGCTAAAAATAGAATTGCTATAAATAGCATTTCAAGTACCAGTGTTGGACATAGCAACAACGAATGAAAAATGGAAATGCTAAAAATAGCATTGCAATAAATAGCATTTCGAGATAGATTCCAATTTTAGTTAGTCCCTGAACTAAAATTGAGAAGTAAAATTCGAATTTGATCTTAGCAGTTATTTGTGAAATAATTAATTAATTCATCTTGAGTTAATTAGTTGTAGGAAATCAAACATGAAGTCTATGTGAATACATGCAACAATTTCTCCATTGATTGAGAAAGTTATCCCTTGATTAAAGGAGATCAGGATGAGTTGTACTTTGAGTTGTAATTAGTTAGCTCAATTAACTGAGTTAACTCCAGTTAAATTAGTTCCAAACAGTTGGAGGAACTAATTGCGATTTCAGTTAGTTAATGCATGCATGCATGTAACTGTTGCACTTCAGATAACTGAATATTCTCTCATAAATAACTCATGCATGCCAGTTCAGTCAGAGACCCAGTTGAGATCAGAGGAAGGGACAGTGTACTATCAGTTGGAGAATTTTTCCCATATACTAAACTCATCCATGCAGAAGGAATTATCTCCTTCAGGACTGCGCAGTTACTATTGAGTTGAATGTGTTGTGCGAGAGGTGAATTCACACAGGTGGCAGCATTGGACCCTAGGAGAAACTACGCAAGGAAATAGGAGGTTTGGAGGGCAGAGGAGAAGGTTTGTTAGAAGCCTTTGACAATCTATGAGCAGCAGAGGGATTGTACTGAGAGCTAGATAGCTTGTGAGCTAAAGCTTTGTGTAATCTGGACATATTTCCACTTGTATGATAATACAAAGATCGGGGTTTTTTAGTGAGGCTTTCCCCGGAGTATTCTTCTATGTTCATGTGTGATTGATTTCTCTTCATCTAATATGTGTGTTCTATTTGATCTTGCTCAAATTCGATTAAGCTTCCGCAAGTTTGTAGTAGAAGTAGATCAAGTATTTTGCTTTAGTATATTGCATTATCAGGTGATCTACAGTGAGAATTTCTACACATTTTTTACCTCAAAATTTCTCTAATGCATGTTGTCTTCAGTGGTAATTCTTTGTCTGAATCTGAGCTCTCAAAAACATGAGCTCTCTTTGTACCCCCCAATCCATTTTCATTGTGTGCCTCATTCTTTTGTTGTTTTGGTGCTTGGACCTTTTGTGATTCAATACCCTATTGCATATGGGTTTTTTTGCCATCCTGTATCGGGGCACTCCCTTCTGCTTGGTTTTCTAGGGTTCTTTGTGGATTCTTCTTCTTCCTATTCTAAGGGATAGGGATCAGAAGGCCTTCATCAATTCGTTTTTTGGGTTTGCTCTTTTTTCTTTTTTGGGATCTTTTTTGCTTACGAACATGTGTTCTACAAATGTCGTGTTTGGTAACATATTCGGCATCTAAATGTCATATTTTCATAATCCAACAATTAGGTCCTTTGAATACTTTTATGTTTCAATAGAATGCAATCTAGAAGACCTTTACTGGGGTCTATTTCTACACATATGTTGGCGAAGGTGAATAGACAGTTTTTCGTTCTTTTGAGGTCCATCTTTTTGAATGATCCTATGGTGTTACTGAATTCCTATGGAACCTTATGGTGCTATAAAGGAAGAGGGAGGTTTGGTAGTCTCACCCATATCAGCATTGTTGGGACCACCATTGTTGTGGCATCAAAATATGGAAACCAAGGAGTCACGAAGAGCCCAACTCTTCCTCAAAATCATATCCAATCATTCAAAACTTTCTACATATCTTCTTGAGTATCGAATTGAACAATAAAAAAAACCCTTGAAGCATAAGTAAATATCACAGTTTGGGGTCCAGGTTGAGAATACCTCATGGTGTAAGATATCAAATTTAGGCCATAAATTGTTAAACCTACAGATCACAGTCCCAGATTGGAGAGCAGAAAAAAAGATGGTTTACCTCTTATAGATTAACCTCCATGGCAGGCACTTGTTGCATTTGTTTTATAGTGTAAGGTCATGGATTGTATTGAAGTGGATCCACATATTTGGAGCTCTTCTCTAGTGCCACATTCTTGTAAGACACATATCCACCTAGGTTTTTACATCCCTGGGCACCTCCATGTAGCCTCAAATTCAAAATTATAGTAGCATTTATGGATTGTTTATTTTAGAATAAGGTTTACACAATTTTAATTTAATTATCAATAATTATTAGGTGGATGGCAGGGATTTAACTTCTATAGGATTTTTATTAGGGAGGGTGCCTAAATGTGAATTCGAGTCGAAGCATAGAAATGAGAGCAAAGGAAATTAATGAGGGACATTATATATTGCCTAGATGGAGTAGTGCATGCAGTTGGCAGTGTGTTTGAGGGGTGGAATGAGAGGTTAGGGCATGTGAACTTTGATTTATAGTTATTCGACACTGGTTAGATCCATGGAAGTATAACCATAAAGAGAGATGGCATTCAAACTTACTATGAGCATTATTGTCTTGGAATTAATCAGGAAACATCAAAACTATGGAAATAAATGGCGTGAGAAGTTTAGGATGAGAAGGCTTAGTTTGAATTATTCTCTTGTTTGGTGGACGTTTCTACATGGAAGATTGTTTGTAAGAAATTTAGTGTGTTGTGCTTTTCTCACTCTTTCTTCTTACTTCTTTGTATGGTGTCTCATTTGGAATTTTTGGGAATTCGCTACGCTTTAGGAACCCAACCAAAAGGGCCTCTTCTGGTAATGATGTCCTTGTTATCAAGCGAAATTCGGGTTTGTGGATTATTAGTGGAATTTCCTAGTTTCAAATTTGTTGGGGCAAGGTTTGGACGTGGAGAAATTAAGTGCTCTAATCGCAAGGTAACTTTGGTTCGCATTGGTTTAATTGCAAAGTTTTCAATTTTAGTGGCAAATTTCAAGTTCTGCTTCTAGTCATTTAGGTTTTGTGCCAGACTCTAGGTTTTATAGTGTTTTGAAGTATTTTCTCTTAGTTGTTTCCCCTCCCCCTTTTCTAATCCTCTGCAATATCCCCTCCACTTTTGATTTCCCTTGTCTTTAAACCCCCTCGACTTCTCCATCCCTAATATTCATCCCTTGTACCCCCTAGTCCCTAAGCTTTTTTCTATGGCCACTCGATTGCTCACCTAGGTCAATTATTCGCCTCCCTCCTTTTTACTAGAAGTTGACTATACACTCTTTATCTTTACCCCAACTCTCCTCTCCCTGCCCTCAATGGCTAGACATAGATTATCTTTGGGTCATAAAGGGGGAAAAAGGGGTAGAGTTGGCCCCTTAAAGGTCAAATCACCCTTCCACATTCCTCCTTGTGAACTTGGGCACGCAAGACGAGTCATGGATCACTATGCAAAGGTTATTCCTAAAGTGGTCAAACACACCATAGCATAAGTGGAAGAAGAGCCCAATAGGAATGTATGTTTATTCTTAACCAACATATTGAAAGAGAGACAGGGTAATGTATCCTAGAAATAGGCACCTCAACCAGGTCTCGACAAACCTCTTATATATAGGTGGTAAATTTATATTGCACATTAAAACTCTTATTGGAAGTGTTATGCGGGATTTATGACTACGGATAGAATATATCCCCTAGGTCTGGTGGCTAAACTAGAACAACAAAGTGACAAAGGACCCAATGTTTTCCTTAAATTAAGTAGATGAATTGGAATTTGTCATATGTTTCGCTCCTTCTTTGGCTTGAATGCTCCAATCTTATCTCTAGCTGCCAAAATTAGAAACTGTACAACCATACAACACAATCCAAGAAACTATGAGATCTATGTAGCATCATCTATCTACTTCAATCAACAAATCAACATGGTATTGAAATATATGAAATAACAACATCACATATAGGAAAACAAAATAACTTTTTGTATTGATATAAATGGAGTGAGTTACAACCATAAATAGGTGTCGATCTTGTATAAGGGCTCCTCCAAGTTGTTGACTTGTCCTTCCTTTGTCACAAAGTGTACTGCCAAACACCCTAAATGCATGAAAGGATAACTCTCACAACAGCAACATAAGGGTAGAATCACTCTCCAAAAGTCAACCCCTTGCATATGGAAGCCTATAAATATATAGAGGAGTGAGGTAAGTTGGGAGTTCTTATCCTTTTACCAATGTTAGGATTGAGATCCACTCTTAATGGGAGGATGAGATCTAAGTATAAGGGATGGAAACTCCAAGGTAGGATAGGATAGGATTCGAAAGTTTTATCTGAGGTAAATAGTTACAACAGATCCTGGAAGTTTCTGGAAATGGAGGCTTTAGGATTCTCTCTCTTTTTCCTGAATTTCTAGAACCAAAATATGTGCAAAGGGGAGAAACCTATAGGTGATCAATGCAGGCCACAGTGGAGCAACTTGTAGGTGAACTTTGTCGAGCAAGAGACCACAATGCGTTGGTCCTAAAACTGTCTCAGATGATGCAGTTCAGGGAAGTAACTCTAGGGAATGAGAGAGTCATGCATAGGGATTTGTGCAATGATGATGTAAAGGGGGAATAGGATGTTGATTGATCCCATTAGGACGTTGATTGATTAGATGAGACAAAATATCCCATAGCAGAGTGCCCCCTAAAGCGTAAAGTCAGAGATGATGACTGATGATTAAATTGTTTTACCTTGTGACAAGTCAGGATCAAGAAAAATTGGCAAGATCATCTCTTGTTACAATACATTTACATCATGACATCCTTTTGTTGAGGGAGTCATACCCATACTCAGCACATAAGCTAAAATTACATGTACAATGATCAAAAGACATGTCCACCGATGACTGATGTTGGACCCATGAGTGGATGACTCTCAGTATGATCATAGGCATCATACATAGTGATCTCTACATAATCCTAAAATCGCAACCCGGATGGCAGAAACTAGATCTGGGGTCTTCTATCTCGTTCACATGACAAAATAATGTACGAGTGTAACCATTGGAATCAATGAGTTGATATCAAACATGGTAGACACCATCTGATTACCATCCAAGATGTAAGTTGTTAGCATACGCGAGAGAAACCACTGATGATGTTAATGGTTCTCAAGGTAATTAAGTACAACCTGTATGGTGTGAATAAATGAGTTGATGTCGAACACCACACAGAACCTTTCGTTCGAAGGCCATTGATGTAAACATGTCAATGATAGCGAGGACACTTACCATTAATGTATGCAAGCACCAAGGTATCGATGCATTTTTCTAAGTAAACTTGTTGGATAATGTGTTGATGTCGACAAGAAGTGACCCGTCGCAAGAGGGCCTTGATGTATCCCCCATAAACAACACAAAACAGGTATCATGATTGAGACGGAATGATGTTGATATGGAACTGGATCATGGAATGAAGGCTCAAGAGTATCATAATGGATATCAAATGACTAACTTCTCTTGAACACACCGGCGACACTGTAATGGAGTTGGAAGCATTGACCCAAAACGGAAATGGAGGTTCTGTGAAGGTATGATGAACCGAAAGATAAGAAGATTACCCAATGCAACAGCCATGGAGATGAAGTGGAAGAGTGTCGTGTTCAAGAGTGACTTCTTGCCATTAACAAATGGAATTGCCCCAACCTTACTGGTCAGTACCTCTTTATTTTTTAACAAGCTTGAGGAGGATAACATATGCTTGATTGGTAAGTCCATCCTTCAGATGAATCCCTCTGAGTATATTTAATGAACCTTGAGAAGGAGTGGTTTGGACTTGTCATGTTCGACAAGTCCATCGTTGTTTGATGTTTTAATGACTCTAGCGAAGGTAAAACTCGACTTATTTTTCATGTTTAGAGAGTTTGAAAAAGAAAACTCCAAATGTCCCTTTTCGTAGGTAGTCCCTTAGGTCCAAAAGGGTAGAAAAAAATACCCAAGAGAACCTCTTATCCATGTACGACTAAGGTATTCATTTTCGTAGTTAGTCTATCTCAATCCGAAAAAGGTTTAAACTTATACTGAGTAGAAGTCTTTTCATTTACTTTTACGAGTTTGAAAAGACAAGTGCTCGACAATCTTTTCATGTTTTGGGAGTCTGAAAAGAGCTTAAAGAGGACTCCAAGGGTTTCCTTTTTCATAGGTTTAAAGAATCTGAAAAATAGATAAAAGTGTACTCTTCAGTCAAAATAACATGTTTAAAGCACAACAAAATCCGTTAACAGTTTTCGACCTGCTCAAAACAACATAGAAAAGATTAAACATATATGTTTCATAGTAAAAATGAATTACGACTAGGTAAAAGCATTAAATATGAATATAATATTGAAAAATATGATCATATATACTCAAAAATGATTGTTCATCTTTACCATTTCACATTTACCTTCAACAGAGAAAGTTCTGAGTATTTTTTCCCTCAATCTTCTACAGTTGATTGCGGCCAATCCATTGGACGATTTCAAGTATTGTGGCTTCTAGGTAGGAGCTAAAACCCTTATCTTTCTTTATGTGGTTCCATTTTATGATCTCCAAGTAAAAAATTGTATTTTTTGAGGGTCCTGGGGTTCCAAAAGTTCACCCTAGGACAAGTGCAGGCCCAGAGGGTCAAAAAGTGTGTTTCCCCTAAGCAGTCATGAACTGTAGGTAGAGGTGCAATGCTCTGGTTTTCTCTTCTGTGGTGTGTTGGGTGCAAATCTTAGTTTGGTTCAGCATTTTTTCCTCAAAATTTGTCAATTTTTTTGAAGGATAAGGATCCTAATGAATCTCTTGTTGATGTTTCATGGGTTCATCAACATAAAATGGCTTTCGTATGGAGACAAATAGAACATGAGGAACAGGATTTAAATGAAGAAAATGATCTTGCTACCATCCAGGCATTAAAAATTTGTGGATTACTAAAATTCTTCTAGCTTCCTAGTATGAGGCAATAGGTAGAGTTGTTGAAATACCTTGTTTGGTCATGGGATGTCCAGGCACAAGCATTCAGGTTTGGGGAACATATGCTCGAGATAAAGGTAGAGGATATTTACTTTCTAACAGGATTGTCTATGAGGGGTTCCCCCATATCTCTCCTAGGTGGGAGAAGTGGTGGGGAGATAGTGAAAGATTATATCACCATGATCCGAATGGAAATCCGTCCATGGTATTTACCCATGGTACTAATCCGAATGGAAATATTCCATGGTATTTTCCCACCCACGGTAATGTAACTAAAAAAATGTTATAAATAACGAGCCTCTTTTTGTAAGAGGACGGATTGTCCATCACAATGTAGTTGCTACTATCATTTTCTTATATAATAAAAGTTGGTTCATGATTTACTTTTCTGTTTGGGTTATTTTTGTTTTTTTCTTGGTGTGGCAATTACTCAAATCTTAGGGCCTCCCCAAGATCCGGATCAATGGTATCAGAGCGGGTTATGACTCCATGACGATTATGGTTTTAAGGGTCTGTAGTGAAATTTCTTAAATCTTCTCATAATATTTCATTTTGCATCTTTGGGTCAACAAGAATATTTCACAGGAAGCCAATAAATCCAATCTGGGGTGAACCTTTCACCTTCACTAGGAGCTACTGTGGTTTTCTACCACATTTTTGGGGATCTAATGGTAGGAAACCCTGAGCTGATCGAGTTCCTGAACATAACAAGCACAACTAAGGCCATCGTAACTTTACACGACTGCATGGAATGTGGAATCATCTTCTGGAAGTGACGACTATCGCATCTCCAGAAACAGCTAATATATATATATATATATATAAGAAGCTAGACAGGACTATTTTATTTGCATTATGAGTGTAGTATATATATATATATATATATATATATATATATATATATATATATATATATATATAAGAAGCTAGACAGGACTATTTTATTTGCATTATGAGTGTAGTATCCTTAACCATGCATTGGAGGCCCTAATCTCACAAATCCATGTACCTGATAGTTCTCTTCTTAGATAGATCAATTTGACGACCAGACTGGTGGAAACCCTAGAAATGGTGAAGCATGGGGTTAAGCAATTTCTCTTGCTAAAACTGGCAGACAAAAAAGGTGTGAGACGGGAGATCTCCCTTATTTGCAATTGAAAATGGTTCAAACCCCCATTTAGTAATGGTGAGGTGTCTCTTAATTGTTTTTCTTTCCATTCTTATCTTCCTCTCCTCGTTGGCCGACACTAGCAGCGACCCTATTCCTCTCTGCAATCAAGAAAAAAATGAGGCAGACGATTTTTTGATCCTCCAAGATCCTTTTGAGCTAAAACCCCTCCTCTGTCTACCTAGTGAGAAGGAGAATGAGATGATAATAGAGGTTCCCCGACTGTTTTGCAGGCCATGGGACGGGGTAAAATCCCCAAAGAAACCCACGACCGGTTCAGCGTGGCCCCTCGCTTGAGAGAAAAAGAAAGTGATTTTGTTTCCTTCCCAACAGAACGAGAAGGTGAATCCATTTTTGCCTCTGAGAGAAACAGAAAAAGAGAGGAATTCATTTTTCTTGAGATGAGGAAGAAAAGGTGTGAGGTTCAACCACCCTGGGGCTAGATGCCATCATCATCATCATGGAGGCAAAATGAAATTCAGGCACCGTCAGGGATATGGAAACCATCTTCGTTTCCGTCCTCAATTCCCACGCTCTTCCTCCTTTCCCTCTTATGGAGACCATGGAGAAGAGGTTGTTTCTTCTTCTTTCAAAATTTTCTCTGAGGAATCCCTTCTTGGAGCCGCAAACGAGGAATTAGGGAAGATGGTCTTTGAACGTATTGGTAGGGCTTTGCACTCCGTCGTCAAACATGTGCTTAGACAGGAATGGCTATGTGTTCTGGGACCAGTATCATGCCACTCAACACGCTATTAGCATCATTGTCAACTGCTTGTTTGCTAGTACCACGTTTGATATCTATCCTATCAATTTAAGAGATATGATGAATCTTGACGTTTGAAAGCAAGTCAGTCCATGACCAACCAACCCTAAGGAATATTTCACATGTTGAAGATTCAATGATCGTAACTACTTTCAAAATAAATAATGTAATAAATTGTCGTCGTATTTCTTGGAGGGGCTAGTCACAATCACCCTGGGAGGAAATGATTATGTCAATAATTACTATCTTGTTCCTATATCACTGAGATCCCTACAACACAATCTTTCTAGCTACTCTAGCTACATTATCTCAGAATATAAGAAGTATCTAGAGAAATTTTACGAGCTAGGATCGCATAGGGTTTGGGTGTTGTCCACGAGTCCTTTGGGTTGTTCTCCTGCAATGAGGGCAACGTGGTCCTTAAATGGTGACTATGCTCTGCAACTATAGCGAGCCACTATGCTTTTCAATATGGGACTGAAATCCATAGTGGATCAACTCAACGGACAATTTAATGCTCAGATCTATACAATGGGTAACTCTTTTCCATCGAGCGAGGATGTGTTCACCAACCCTAAGGAAAATGGATTCTTGAATGCCAAGAACACTTGTTGCAGACAAGGACCCTATAAAGGTTTAGGGCTTTGCTATTGGTTCAACATCATTAGTATCACTTGCATTTTTTGGAGCCTTTCTTAGTCATGTTGCAATTCAAACTATGGATGCTCTCTTTGACACCAACTTGGGATTCCCTTACAATTTTGTGTTGCATGACATTGTCCGTGTAACTTATGTTATACATTTGATGTTGGTCGCTCCTGAACATTCATATCTTGATTCCATGCTAGCCTCGAGAGCATCAAAAATAAGAGTGGGCCCAGTTTCAAGTTATATGGCTGAGATGGATTACCAAGAAAATGTGTTCTTCTTAAGCATGATAGAAGCATGTGGATTTATTGATAGATTTATTGCTATGGGTCCTGTGAGAATATACAAATATAAGCCACCAGATCTCTCCCAGATAGATCGACAAGTGATCTCGAGGTTCATTACAAGGTATCTCTACCCTTGAACCCTCGTTCATTATGGTTATGGGTCAACCACACAAAACCCTTTTCCAACGAAGTACATTTACACAGCCACACATTTTCCACCTCATAGTTGGTCCACTAGCATTACAGGGTATATCTATCCTCATCTCTTTGTGCATCATGGGTATGGGTTAGCCATGCAAAACCCTTGCCAGTGAAATCCATTTGCTTGGCCACACACTGTCAATATCACAGTTGGCTCACAAGCATTATAGGGTATCTCTATCCTTGGATATTCGTGCATCATGGTTACGGGTCATCCACAAACCCTCGGTTATGGGTCAACCACGCAAAACCCTTGTCTTTGACAACACTTGGTCATCCACAACTCATCTTCGACAAAAGCTTCTCCGGAGGGAACTTCACGCAATGGGGACCATTGCTTCCTAAGGAGGGAGGAATGATCCGAATGGAAATCTACCCATGGTAATGATCTAAATGGAAATCTTCCATGGTATTTTCCCACCCATGGTAATGTAACTAAAAAAATGTTATAAATAACGAGCCTCTTTCTGTAAGAGGACGGATTATCCAGCACAATGTAGTTGCTACTATCATTTTCTGATATAATAAAAGCTGGTTCATGATTTACTTTTCTACTGGGTTATTTTTATTCTTTTCTTGGTGTGGAAATTACTCAGATCTTGGGCCCTCCCCAAGATCTAGATCACGCCACTTATTGTCGACCTCGAGCCCAACCAACAAATAATGGAAAGATCAGTATAAAATATGTGACCCAGTTACCTTTGAGAACGATCCTATTCAATATCGCAAGATTGGAAGGTAGCTCAACATTGCATGTGGAAAGTAGATCATACATGCAATATGGATTGGAATGTCTAGAGCCAACACTCTTCAACTAGAGCGAGGGAGTTCTGGTTAATATGAAAGAATAGTTATCTAAGGCAAAAGAGGGAAAACTAAAGGACTTTGGATACAGTGCGATCTTAGTTCCCTTTGCACTAGAACGAGTTCCATTGCTTCAACCCTAGCAGATCACATTCAAGCCTATTGATCTGAGGGTGCCATGGATGAGGAGGTGGAAAGATCGCATGTCCCGACATGCAGGGCCATCGGCGATCATCTTCTCACCAGCCTTCTTCAGATGGTTGCATAGATAGTTTATTATGATCAATGACTATCCTTACGCAGGCATGAATTTATGTGATGACCCTGAGCTCATGCTTCCTTAGGGTGAGGAATGGGGTACTTCAGGTAAGAAATTTTGACCTTTTAATTTTTTAAAGTTTTACAAAAAAAATTGTGTTTTTTTATGTTTCTGAGACTAAATTATTAATGTTTCAGGCAGATGTGGGACCAATTCAACCTATTGGTGCTTCATATCTCTATCATGTAGAGGAACGACAAAAGGAGGAGGTAGTATAATTAGCTTGGGTCGCTGCGGTAGGATGGGATATGCTACAGGATCCTGATGTAGCAAAGGTACTATCAGAGGTTGATCGCCACATGGAAGGGCTGACACACGGACTTAATGAGACCATGATCAACCAAATTCCACTGCAACTTCTGCAATACACCATAGGAGTGTCTAGTCATATCGGTCAACTATTAGGCAAGATGGCTCAAGAACGCATATAAGATGGAAGGGAATCCCTTTTTTCAGCAAGCGAGTGAATACTTTGGTCAATTCAGCATAATTAGGGATGAATATTCATAGGAGGTTAGCTTTCCCTTGTAGTCGCTGAAGTTGAACAAGTGAAGAGGGTGCAGGAAAATCAATGATCGCCTGTACTTTCAATGGATCGATCTAAATTCCTTGTTTCGATATGACAAAACCCAAAAGTCGACCAGAACTGAAACAAAACACACATTTGTGTGGGTTAAGTCAAATATTATAATGTCTACAACGAAGGAAAATAGCCCGAAGATGCATTGGGTGATCAACCCGATGTTTTGAGTGAGTAGGGAGGTCATCCAAATATGGTTGAACAATGTGTTTGATATCATGAAAAGCGTAATCCATGGCACATTGAAATGTGGCCCCAACATTCTTTAAACTGAACAGGAGTTTCCTATAGGTGAAAGTTCCCTAGGGACAAATAAAAGTAGTTTTAGGTTGGTCCATGGGAGAATGTTGATTTGATTATAGCTTGAAAATCAATCCATAAATGAATAAATTTTATAGCCAGCACAGTCATCAACAATCTAGTCAATAAACAGGGTGGGATAATCATCCTTCGGACATGCACAATTCACGTCCCGATAATTGATGTGCACTCGAATGGTGCCATGTTTCTTCATGACAAGATCTACATTTGACACCTAATCAGTTAAAGGAACGAGGTATATAAAATCAGCTCGAAGATTTTTTCAACTTCAGCCTTAATACCAGCAGCCTTCTTGGGATGGACCGGATGGAGGAACTACCAAACTGGTTGGCATCATGATACGTCTTAATTTCATGTACAGCTATATTTGGTTCGATACCTGGAATCTCCTCCAGGGTCCAAGAAAATACATCTCAAAACTCACAAAAAAGGGCTCGATAAGTCTCGATCTCAGATGGAGAACAAGATGCTCCATTGTGTAGATTTTCGAAAACACTTAACTTAATGGAAATATCAAGAGGTATCATCTCTTCAATATTCGACAGGTTCTTTTTTGAATCGACCTCATCAATAGACACAGAATTCATAAAAATTTTGACATAATTGGGCGAGTATATATCACTGAGACTATCCTCAATGGAATCAAGTAGGAGGAATGATGGTGATGTTTGTCCCACGGTGCATCCTTTGACATCATGATTTCCATGATTCTTTCGTCGGTGTGGAATACACCCGAGAAAGGATCGGAAGATGTACCATAGTCCAATGATCTGTCTAACCAATTAAGTGAAGCAAATGAAGAAACCACGCAAGTCAAATAAATGGCTTCGTAATCTAGCTCAATGGGGCTTAGCAGCATTTGACCGCCAAAACTGTGGATGTCCGTTTCATCTTGTACAATCCATGGATTGGCCAGGATAGTAGAAGATGATATCATGTGAATATAGGCTACTGAAGATGAGTTGTCGAGAAGGAGAGGAGGAGGGAGTGAAAAGGTTCCCATAAGTGAAGAATCCTTCAACAATCCAACACCGACAGGCTGATATGACTATAGAGTTTCCCCTACAAGACGTACACTTCCAGTAACATGAGAATCGAAGGCGAAAAAGGTGAGTTGGTATATGTCTACAATATCACCTTTATGAGGAAAGGCGATCACATGAAAGTAAGTCGAGATGACAACAACCATGGAAAAAACCCATGTACGTCCTAATAGAAGATTGTAATCAAGAGGTCTGTAAATAACTTCGACTTCTATGGACACAGTTTTTCCCCTTAATTCAAATTTTAGGGAGTTCAAAATCCCACAAGGTTTGTATTTTCTCCTGTTAAAGGCTTTCAATGTGGTAGGTGATTGACTCGATAGAACGCTGAATATTTTTACCACGGATGACGACTTGGATTATAAAAGATAATTGAGCTAGGAGCTGAGGAGTATATTTTTCATGAGAGAAAACAACAAGGTTGGAATCCGATGGATCCACACATTCTATAGCTGAAAGTAATCCATCTTTTGGACAGGGTGGTTTTGCAACACCTCAAGAGTCGACATAGTCAATGGAGACTGAGCCAAGTCTTCAAATACGTTATAATTCTGAGCGGATCTTACACAGGGGCTGAAAGATGAATTATGAATAATGTCATTTGGAGGTTTAATAGTAAATTCGGTAGGAATCGATAGTGGAGTGGGATCTGATGAGGATGGTGTCTAACTGGCAAGTTGATCAGTAGCCTAACTCTTCGAAGAATTCATATTACCATAATCCTTGTTCTGAGTAGCTACCAAAACATCATATCTCGACTTTGAGGAGGAAAGCATCAAAACCGAGTTAGAGGAAGATGGGTCTTGAGCACCCATATGAGTCTCTTGATTAGGAAACAGGTCTGTCAACATTGCAGGAGAAGTGGAAGACTTAAGAAATTGATTCACTTAAGTGCGGTGAGGACAATCATGTGTAAATTGTTCCTTATTGAAAATGAAGCAAGGATATCGAGGATTTCGTTTCTCATTAGAAGACTGATTTGTTTGTTTATCCTGCGGAGAGGGGTCTTTCTTTTACTTACCTTTTCTTTTCTTCTTGCTTCTAGGTTGCTGTTGGGACTTGCCTTTATCAGATGAAACGAAATTTATTTTGGAAGCAAAAGTCACAGGAGGATGGGATTGAGGGTTTTTAACAGATTTGGGTGTATCAATACCAGATGGTTTACTCATCATCTACAAGTTGGTAGAACCAATAATGGCATCAGCAACATGAGATTCTTCACAAGGCGAGGAGGAACAATATTCAAAGGTCTCGGAGTGTTTGATATCTTATCATAGAGTGTGTCATATTGGGTATAAACCAAATCCAAATATTGTGCACAAGAAATTACTTTCTCTTCAGTCACGACTCCACCTTTGGCCACATCTTTTGTTATGGGTTTCAATAGATATTTGACGAACCATTCCGCGAGCAATTGATCGAGAAGATAAGTTTTTACCAACTGACGACAATGCCTCCACTCATGAATGTGATCTGAAATGTGAGTGGAATCAGATTGTTTGAAGTTGGTTAACAGTTCTATTCCAGTTTCGTATCTGATGGGAAACTAGAAATGTGTGAGGAAGGTTGTGGATAAGGTGTTGAAATCATGGAATGAAACTCTGGGTAGCTCGATATACCATTTAGTAGCAGTACATATAAGCGTTCTTTGGAAAAGACGAAGTCGAATAGAATCATCATCAAGGGAGTTTGATGAACACCATAGATTATACGTCATGACATGCATCAACAGGTCTTCTCCTAGATTCCCATTGAATTTAGGGATATCAAAAGGCGAATGAGCGATGGGGTCATTAGTGAGCCGAGTCAAATCTCTCAACTCAAGAGTGGCTACAAAAGGCAACTATCGATTAAATTCTGGTGGAGGATGACATGGATATGAAGGAATAGCTTAGGAAACGGACACTTGCATTCCTGGATTAGGAGGATTCTAGTAATAAGGAACCTAGTTACCAGAATAAGGAGGATTATGATAACCATAATACAAGTGACCTTGTTGACCAACCCCAGGGTAACCATGAATTTGTTGGCCTTGAAAAGGCATCTGAGGGATACCCTGATATGGTCTATATTATTGCCCGATGGGAGTTTGCATTGTCCGAAGATAAAGAGGGTTTGATTGAGGTTGTTTCATGCCATACAGAGTTTGTCTTACTGGAATTTGGGGAATACCTTGTACAAGTGATTGAGATTGTAAAGGAACTTGTAAAGGCTGAGTAAGTGGGACCTGAGAGGTACTAGATACTGAAGGAACGGGTTGAGATATGATCGTAGCTTGTACAGGTTGAGTTACATTAATTTGAGCTTGTTGAGTTACAGATTCAGGAGTAGGAACTTGAGATGAAGATGACACAGGTTGGGAAACAAATAATGAACCCGACATTGAACCTGTTAGAGTCGGTCTACTAGCCCTTCACCAGAGATCAAAGCTTTTTGCATTTCATGGTTAGGTGTCCCATCAGTGTGATCAGTTGCATTCTGTTAGGCATGCCATAACTCTGGTGGAGTAGTTTTGTGTCATTTATTACCCTCGTGTTTGGCACTGCTGGTTCAGGTCTGTTTAAGTAAATAAAGTCTTCAAGGGTCATTCATCATCTTGTTTTAAATTTCGAGGTCTTAGGTCTAGGGTTGAGTCAATTTTGTCTTGAGAAGTCATAAAGGACCAGCAGGCCAGAGGGATGTCCTTCATAGAGCATCATTTCAATAATTCTCATCATTGTACAGCTAAATTTGGACTTTGTTTTCAAAACTTTGTTTTTGAAAAACACAAGTCACCATCTCATTTTTGCAAAAAATTGTCAAAATTTCAAGTTCTCCAAAGGTTGAAGCGCAGCCTTGGTTTCCTTTGCCAAAGCATTTCAGAGCCTATTAATTCAAAAAAGTGTCAACACTCAAACATTACAAAGTGGGTTTTGGTCAAGTAAAATTAAAAAGGAGCCTATTTAAGCATATTCCTCTTCATTAACAACTCATTCATCTCTTACAAGCAAAGTGGATCCTTGCAAAGGCGATTTCACAAATTCTTGAGCAAATCGGGCAGTTCCAGAGGCGCGCTACGCATCAGCAGAGGCGCGCTACGCACCCAGGGCGCGCTACGCATCAGCGCGATTTTCTCAGTGTAATTTTGCTCAAACGCTACGCACCAGAGGGGCGCTACGCGTTGGGCAAGGTGCGCTACGCGTTGGGTTTTTCGCCCTGTAACTTGCCAGCAAGCACACAAATCCTCTCTTAACTCAAGCAAAATACAAGTAAGCTCCTTTTCCATGGCTGGTTTTGTTTTTGCAAGATGAATGTGAAAGAAATATGATAAATATGCCATGAAAATTAAAAGCAAAAAACCCTAAGTTGCTGTGTGAATTCAAAGGCCAAGTTTGCTAGGGTTTCAAAGTGATATGCTGCCCAAGGTTTTCCCGTTTTGATCCTTCTTTTTCCCCCCATATTCACCATCATTTCCCTTCAAATTTCCCATAAAATTCTATAATATCCCTCCACAAAATCCCAAACCATACTTAATCCCAAAACCTACTTCACCCCAAAACCCTACAATATCATAATTTCCTATGCCCTTTCCCTTCCATAAATTCCTTGTTTATTTTCATTGCCCCTAATTCCCTCATGTTTCCCTTTCCCTAACAATTCCCTTTTATTTATGTCCCCTTGGTAACAGCATTTGAAAAATTCAAACAACAATCAATTGTGTGCACAGTCAGCATATACGTTTCAGCCATCCTGTCTTCAAAACTATGTCAGAAACCGAATCAAATTATGAGCAGAGTTATGACAGTGATTCAACACCAGAGATAGAAGTGCCAAGGAGGCATCACAAGGGTGGTAAAGGTGGTCGGCATGTCAGGGAGGAGCCCACTTCTTTGGCTTATTTGCAAGCTTGTCCACTTGCAATGAATTGTTTTAAGTACCAATCATGTTTTGGATATTGTGAGCGGATCTCACAAATTCAGCATCACAGAGAACTAGCTCGCTTGTTTGTCCTACATTTGCAGAATGGTCATGTGAACCTTGCAGGAGTGGACTTCACCCTATCTCCCGAGATTGTTGCTCAAGCCACCGGATACGAAATGTAGGGAAGGAATGGAATAAGTGCCAGCAGTTAGACAGATTTCACTATGAGCCATATATCAAACCCGGGTGTATGAGACACTTAACTGCTATTTTTCCTTTCAGATTCCTAAGGGATGAGTATGCACCGTTGATGAGACTCATTATTCGCTATTTCACTTGTGAGGGCAGATTTTCACGTCTCTATTCGTACCATATTCGTTTGTTGATGCATTTCACAAGGGTACGAATGATGAACATTCTTTTTTTCATGTGCTGTAATATAGAAAGGATGGTGCCCTTGGTACAAAGGAAGAGCCCAGCACAACAGCATAAGAGTATTTATCATTATGCACTGATTAAAATCATAGTGATGCATCAGTTGGCACAGCAGGGTATTGCTTGGGAGGATTTCATTTCTCGCGACTTTTTCACAGTGCCACAGCCACCTCCTGAGATTGTCCATGATGAGGGAGGGCTTTCACATCAGTTTGACATTCCAGAGCCCGAGCATGTCAGCACTCCATCATGTATTACATATCAGAGAGGCCACAGGGCCTTATTTGCATCTGCACGGCGAGTATTATCTCCACATCAGGTGGAAGGGTTCTCGCCTTCTTCATCAGCACAGCGAGTGTTATCTCCACTTCGTGTGGAAGGGGCCTCGCTTTCGACAGCAGCACAGGTACAGGTACAGGACAGAGGCAAGCAACCCATGTTTGATGAGGGACCATCAGGAGATCCGGACATAGATATTATCGACCTTGACATCAGCTCTCCTAGTTCGGAGCTAAAGGAGATCATTCAGCAACAGAAGGCTGAAAATCGCTTGTTGCAATAGAAATTGGGAACGGCCAATTGGACAATCAACTACTTGGAGCAGCATAACAAGCAGCTAGAAGATGAACACACTCTTGATGAGTTGCGGCGAATCCGAGATGACCGAAACTTGCCCCGCAAGAGACCCGTGATTTGACACCTATTGAGCAAGGGTCTATGCTCATCCGGGTGAACACTCATTTAGAGAAATTTTTAGCCAAGGCAAACAGAGACAAATATATGCTCCGCCATATGAAGAATCATTACTGGGCCCGCATGCATGTTTGCAAAGCGAAAATGAAGATCCTTAAGAGGCGATTGAGCAAGGCATTAAAACGGCGAAAAAGGCCCGATCCACTCCAAATTTTGGCCAAAGCCTCCTTGAAGGAGCATGGTACTTGATGATACACCCCTAGCTCAAATCTCAAAAAATTTGGAGAAGTTTTGGTCAATTTTGAAATTTTTGTATTGAAAACAGGTTTTTGCCCTCAACGCGTAGCACGCCACGCGCTACCCTGAAGATGGGGAGGCCCAATTCAAGAAATGTTTGCATTTTTGGATTTGTCATGATAAAATACACCTTCTCAGCCACTTCCAAGACATTTCATCAAGTTTTGGGCCTCCAAAAGGTCAAAAAACATGCAAAAAATGACCTTCTGCCCCTTTTTGGACACACAGGAAGCAGTCTTGGGAGAATTCATTTTTGGAGGGACAAATGGGCACCAAATTGAGAAATTATACTTGGGTTGGAAAGTAGACGTCCAGACCTTTCCAACAAGCCCACCTGAGCCTCATTTGGATGTCGGGAAGTGCCCCAAAAGTGGGCTGAAAGGCGCGCTACGCGTAGAGATTTGGCGCGCTACGCATCAGGGAAATTTTCCAGTTTTTCATCTACAGCACAGGACAACAGAGCTATTTGACCAGTTTTGAATTTTTATGGGATTTTTCACCCTCTTTGATGTAATTAATTTATTTTCATGTTTACATGACACTTTTTTACCTATTCTAGAAGATTCATTCATAAAATGGCAAAAAATTAATGAATGAATTGGTTTCCTAGCTTATAGAGGCAAGTTGCTTTGATTGCCTAGATTGTAGTGCTCAGTTTAGAATTGGTTGAAACAGCTCCTAGGATGATGAGCTCGACCCCTAGAGGCAAGGAAATGTGTTAGCTTGCCTATATTATGTATCTTCTTAGTCATTTTCATGGTTGGACTCTTGAGGGATAAGCTTAGACTGTATTACACTTTGTATCTCTGCAATTTTGGCAAAGGAAAGACCAGGGTTTTGCAGCACTATTTGGGATTCCTGTGATTATTTGTGTTGATGGTGTGTTACTCTCATGTACTTGTAAGTTTGTTATGTGTATCATTTTCTTACTATTTTCTTTTCAAATTAAGCAAATGAAGTGTTAAGGTAGAATTCATGGTTTTCTATGCTCTGCCTTTAAGTTTGCTTAATATCTATGTTTTCATCTGTTTAAGGAGAACTCCTGAAAGTTTCTTGCTCTCCTTAGCCCTCACCAGTCATACCTATCCATTCAATTCCTTTAAAGGCATCAAAACAATCACCTACCTTGCCCCAAAAAGACCTCTGCAAAAATTGTGTCTCATCCCCGCACCCAAAATTGCCTTGCCCTGTTGTCCAACAAAACCATAAAAATTTGAAATCGAACTTTCCCTATCAATTTACTAGCCTAAAATCAGTATTCTTTATTGGTCATCTCAACCCCTTTGAAGACCTTTTGCCGAGATATACCCGGAGAGAGCCCTCTCATGTCCTCGTAGGGCTAGCTACGAGGCTGAGCTTGGTTTGATGTTGCCTTGAGTTTCGCCTTCCTCAGCCTGAGGCAAATTCGAGCGCTAACAGAACCAATCTGAACGAGAAAAGTATGATGTCAAACACTAGCATCCATCCCAAGATAAGGAGGACTATAATAAGGTTGGTTACCAATTTGAGTTATACCAACAACAGGTTTCCCCCCTGCCAAAGGGGAGGGGATGATGTAGGCAAATGCCCCTCATGCATAGGGTGCCCAACATTAGGATAGTTAGGTTGTTGAAGAGGACCTTTCCCAGTAATATAAGGGCCATCATGTTGTTCAATTGTTGGTGTAGGAGAAGGAGAAAGATCAGGCTGAGCAACACTCATAAGAGCAGCACCAGATGGAATTCCTGAAGTGGAATACATGGGGGATTTCCATAAACTAGAAGATGCACCAAAGAAGGTAGTAGATAAGGACTGATAACTTGGTGGGATGGATGGACCACCATACAGATGTGTCTCTAGTGATGTTAAAAACATGGATGTGGAAGTGACATTTGATGTTTCAACCATAGTGGTAGATGCAATCTAGGAAGTCATATTAGTTCCAGTCATGGTCAATAATCCCAATGTAGATTTCCACATGAAATTCGCAGGTGAGTCAAAAGAACCAGGTAAAGGACTTTGTATAGGAGGTGGAGGAGGAAGAAGAGGATGGGTTGGATAAAGGAAAAGTCCCTCCAAATGAGTATAAGGACAAAGCTATTCTTGTGGGACTCCTCGATACTCACAAGTCCAGGTGGAAGCAGTTCATCGTTGGGGCTGAGATATATGGTAGGTGGATATGTCTGAGACAAAAGAAGAGAAGATGAAATACCTAAAGTAACAAGTAAAGATGGCTAAGGTTCCTCAGGTTCAATGACCTCAGGAAATAAATTTTCTGACTCAGGAAGGTCAGATTGTATGACCTCGGGCAACAAAATTTCAGGTAATTCAGTATCGGTTGTGTCATTTTCACTGACAAAAGTAGATGTAACCTCAGGTTCGATATTGAAGGGGATATATGATTCTGGTTGATCAAATTCATGAGGAGGACAAGAAGTAGTTCCCAAGTTTCCCGATTCGGTAGTTTGCGTTCTTTTATGATTCTGACGACGGCTAGGAGTAGCCTCTGGTGTAAGAGAAGGCTTATTTCGCATTCTACGCGAACGACAGAGTGGTGGATCTTGTTGTTCCACATTAGATAGTATATTGCATTAACAAAAAACTAAATAAATAAAAAAGAGGATAATCTAGGCATAAAGGATTACCAAGCAACGGTGAATTGCAATATACACATTGGTGAACCAAGACCTTAACGTACGACAGCCAATCTCCTTGAATGTTGTGTTCGATGTATCAAGGTATATAAGGTGACAGACTCGGTTATATATGGATGGATAACAACCTATTGGGGACTCCTAAAATATACTCGACGGTACGTGGGAGTGGAGTCTGTAGTATTGTTTTCTAATGTGTAACTGTTTGATGAGAGTATTCCCATATACTTTACGTGCATGGAGCGCCACCAATATACCTGAAGGTACGTGGAGTATGATCCTATACACTCACATACGTGGAACGAGATTTCACCCCTGGGATGCAACGCTGGCAAACAACAACTCCTACATTTAATGACATCGCAACACGTCTCTAGCCTAGACCTTTATGTGTTTATGTTAATGTTACAAATGCTCCTTAGGTTGATTCAATAAATTTTAAGTTGATCTTGAATAAAGTTTTAGTTTTATGGCTTACCACGAATTCACCTGTATTCCCTAAAATGAAAATCTAGCATGAGGAAATGGAATATTTCTCTTCAATGAAAATCTAGCAAAGGAAGGGAAGAAACAAACAATATGTAGCATAGAAAATGTTGTAAACAAGATGCTCAATGCAATCCCCTTTTCATACAACTTTTCCTAAATCATTATAGATGCAAAACCCTAAATGCCAATGCAATATTTCTCTTTTCACCACACTTAATTTTTTGAAAAAGAGGAAAATTAAGATGTAAAGTCTAATCACTTATTCAAATGCACTTTTCAGAATGAGGACTTGTTGTGTTGTACAACAACCCCCCATTTCATAAAATTCTACTTTCAAAACTATAATATGAAATGGGTCCCTATTAGATTAAATTGGTATCAACTTATCATTCCTCAAAAGGTCCGAAAATAAACAAAACATTATAAAACCTTTTGAGACAATATATAATCGGTCTTATAATAAAAAATGAATAATTCTTTATTATTGCGATAAAGCGATCGCATATCACAATAACAAAGGATGCATAACAAAAGACCCATTGGTTTTCCCCGATGCGACAAGCGCGAATAACTATCAGATATCGGGAAGGTAAGCAATCATAACAAAAGGCCCCTCTCTTTACTCCGATGCGATATCGCTATCGGCGATCGGGGAATGTAACACGCATGCAACTAAAATCCCTCCTCTAAAAACTCCCGATGCGAATTGGCGATATCGCTATCGGCGATCGGGGATCCCGTAATAACACCAATATAACAACTTAAGCATTCATCCGATCCCAGATTGCGATAAAGCTAAGCGCGACTTTCAAAAAGGATTGATAAGGCTTGGGTATATTATGTTTAATTATTATTAAAAGCCTTTCTCTTCCCGATAGTGATTCACTTACGCCCAACCGCCAAAACATCAAAGACACGCTTAAATGAATTATTCGGCCAATAAACGATATGATGAGCATTTAAATGATTGACAGGTTTAAACGGCCAATTAATGGAGCAGTAATGCCAAAATCTCTTCAGAGATTGTATCCGCGGCCACCTTATGTTAATCCTCCATTATTCATTGATTGATATAACTCTTTCATATTTGGTCTGCGCCACGTATTCTCCGCATTACGGTCATTTTATCTCCTATGCAGAGCTCCTCCGAAGCAGCAAATTTAGGCCAAATGGGGAAGAAGTCTAAGAAATCTGGAACAGCTTCAGCTTCCGCAGTAACAGGACAACACACTACCAATCCGGGACCAAGTAAAAAAGGATTAATCTCAGACACCACATGTCTTGGTCTCGGTAATACTACTTGGCAGAGCATCTATAATCTGGTTGAGGCTGAAGAGCCTCAGGAAACATCAGTACAAGCTACAGCAGACTCGACCCGGAAGTCCGAGGCGACCTTAAAGGATTTGGCCGATTCTTACTTACACCGGATAGCAGCTCGAGAGCAGATTCTTCCATACACAGATGTGATAAGATGGGCAGTTGAGGAAATCCCAATTACAAACAGAACATTTTTCACTATCGACGGGAGAGTATTCGGTTCATTTCAACCCGATGATTTGAGACAAATGTACCATTTTCCCAAACCAGAGAAGAAATATGACAAAGCGTTTCTGGAGAAGTTCAAAGATGAAAATGAGATTGAATCAGCACCTATACAGGAATGGAGACAAAACCCAGCGAAACACAAGCATGAGTCCTCGGGGTAAGTACTCTGTCGATTCCTTGTGTTCTCCTTATTGTTATGTTGGAGTGATGATGTGTAGGATTTGGGGGTTGCATGATTCCTCAAACTTCACCATAGAGATGGTACCTTTAATGGAAGTAGCATGCAATAGCGAAATAATGGATTGGGGAATATATTATCTGATAAGTTAGCAACAGCTATTCTTGAGTTCAGAAACAAATCCCACGTTACTGAAAGGTTCATTCCTCCATTTTACTTTAGTGCCTACATCTTAGATACTCTCCGTTTTAACTCCGAATTTCTTGTGCTGAGGTGGAGATGGACTCCACAGGATCCCATGCCCATTCATATCTATCACCAGAAGTTGTGGAAATCCCATTATAAACACCACCTATATCAAGTTTGCAATGGATTTATGTTACCCATTTACTATGCAATTTTTGACAAACCTGCTCCTAAGATTTCCTCACAAGCACAGATTGACTTGACAGCCGTAGGAACCTGGTTCGGAGAAGAAAAATTTACATATGTAAGAGTTTTTGGTAGTCATGCTAGGTCTCACGTCCTCCCCTTGTATATACCCGACAAACTATTGGCTCGAGAAATAGCATATCAGTTTACATCCGAAGGAGTTAAAAAGACTTTGAGGAATAAAAAGAAGCAAGTCTGGCCTCCTTTTCCTCTAAGGTGTGGCATTTACACTCTGCATGACTACAAGCACGCAGAGAAAGAAGCCGAAAAGATAAATACACTGAATCTCGCCGCTCTTCCTAACAGACGATTTGATCCAAACAAAGTCGTTTATAATGCACTAGAACAGGCAAAACTCACTAAATTTGAACATCAAGAAGATGAGTTTGAGGACCTATTCTCCTGGGCCGGGTCATTATTTCAGATTCAAGCGATAGCTAAAATGATATATCACGACGATGGGTTAGTCGAATTTAACAAACTTAGAGAGCAGAGGTTGCAAACTCTGCCTCTAGATTTGTTAGCCACAGCCCCGATGACACAGTCAAGCGAGCCTGAACAGCGACTTACCAATGAACCTCCTGCTACATCAGAAATTGTTGGAGAAGTCCAAACAAGAGAGCAGGAGGAACTCCAGAGGAAAGAACAAGAGAGGATATGTGAAGAGGAACAGAAAAGGCAGCAGGAGCAGAGCAGCAAGGATGTGAATGTCGATACCCAGATTGACCCAAGGTTGCTCCAGGAATGGCAGCAATTCGGTTCAATCATAAGCAATTTAGAAAGCTCAATAGAACCCGATACATCCAAAGCGGCTAATACACAGGATACAGCATCAAAAGAGGTTCCAAGCGAAGGAACCAGGGGTCTACCTCCTACTACAGACTTAGAAGTAATTCCCAAAGATCCTTCGGATCAAATCATTTTGCAAGTGGAGGATATACCTCCATTGGATGTCTTTTACAGCCCAAAGCACAGGGCCATAGTAAAGCGACAGCGAAAAAGGCGAAGGATTGATCAACCTTCCCTGTTCCCTGAACAAACAGTGACAGCCAACGTAGTTTGGAATGAGGAGTTTGATCCTTCTAAAAAATTGTCCCAATATGCTGAAGCCTATTCGACGGCCACCATGGACAAGGCATCGGAAGTGAGTAATTTGTTAAAAGAAAAAGACCAGGCAATCGCTTCGTTACAAGCACAGTTATCGGAGGCACAACAGAAAGCAGAACAGTTAGAACAACAATTGTCCACGCAGCAACAAATAAGTAATCAATTGAACAAGTAGTTGCATGAAGAGAAATAGAGGATCGATTCGAGTGCGATTCAAAAGCAGAAAGAACTATCGGAGGCATTAGCAAAATTGAAAGCAATGAATGAACAAATGGTAAAGACAAAAGATGAGCAAATTTCTCAATTATCAGGTCAAATAGAGAAGTTCAAGAGTCTTCCGCAGCCTGCCAATTTCAAAGCAGAAGCACTACAGATGAATAAGGCACTGATAATACAAATAAGATTATTGTGTCATAAAATTGCTCAAGTTGAACCCCTGTGTGACATAACAGCATCAATAATCGATAAATGAGTCGATGCTAGACAAGACTTCGAACAGGCCGATGAGACCTTAACAAATTTTCTTAATTGGCAGGAAACTAATGAGGGACAGGCAGCAAATTTTCCTAAAATCTTAGAATCTCATAAATAAATCCTATTTATGGAGTGGCAGTCCCAATTAATGAAGGCAGAGAGAGCAGTTTCTAGATGCAAATTATCCACTAGTAATTTGATTGAATTAATTAATGATACTCTCTATTTATCTAATATGATCTCTCAGTGTACACCAGGTAAATTACTATCGGCCAAAACATTGGAGAAATCATGTTATCAAGAGCTGGAAAAGAATGGGAGATTGATCACAGGTATTAAAAGTTTAACTTGGGACACCTATTGGTTGTTCCTAGTAAAACCATACAGCCAGAGAGCCGCCCTCAAGTGCCTAACAGATGCAATCGGGTGTATCATTCCCGATATACACGATGCCACCTATGCTGCTCAACTCAATTCTCGTCTCAGCCGCCCTCAAGAAGTGGAACCGATGCTAGCGATATGCCAACTCAGGTCGAAAGGCAAACAACCAGAGTGATGAATCATGCTGCCGACTGCCAGATTGCTATGGGGGAGATATTCAAGATCAAGTTGTACCAATTTAGTAGCATTTTAATTTTGTAGTTATTTAGTGTAATTAAGTATTTATAGACCCTTCCAATGCATTGGAAAGGGTCGTAAGTTTTTGTATATGACTTAAACCTGAAGTTGCACTACTGTACTTCAGGTATATTTTTTATAAAAACTGGGCCAATTATTCCAATTTTTATAACGAAGCTTTTATGTGGATGTGCACTACTGCCTTTATTTAAAAGTATTTCTGTGTCGGAAGAAGGAATTCGAATTGCGATTAATGTTGGGAATGATTTGCAGCTCATATGGTACTACTATCTATGTTTGAATTCATTCTTTTTATGTGAATTGTTATTTGATCATTCTTGCTATTATTTAATATATGCATGTGTTTTAAACAGCATTCTTTATACTTTCCACTATTGGATGTTTACAGCGTTCTTTTCTTCTAATCATACATGTATCAGTAATATAAAAAGATAAGTGTAATAATGTTTTATTAATTACTTTGTTCAACTATTTGAACAAAGCAATTATTATATGAATGAATGTCTATGTTTATTGAATAGAGTCATCTATATGCCTATTGATGAACAGAGATCATCAAACGTTGCACTTAAGAATAGAAGCTTCCCGGGATAGAATAGTCATTTGTATTTTCGCTTTTAGATTAAGTCATCCATTCATTATCACTCATTAGAAAACCAATCACTCATCCATCCCCTTTTTATTCATTACTGGGAAACTGGTCCCATTATATCCAGTCGGAGCCACCATCCCAAACGAAAAAGGAGCTGTATTAAGGTCCGGACCAGGTGGTTATCCCCCAATGTTGATGCAACGATTTTCGAGGCATCAACAGGACTAGAACAACAATTCTTCCAAGTGATTCAATGATCAAACAAAACAAGTTTGCAAGTGACCTAATGAAAAGAACAAATAAAAATCGAAACCAACTCTTACCAAAGGTAATCAAACACAAATGAACACTGAATGGAGGCTTCAGAGAGACCACAAGACACTGAAGACTCAAGGAAGGTTAGTTGGAAGTAGGTTGATCAAGGCAACACTGAGAAAACACGAAAAATGTTGTGCAAAATTAGGGATCAACACAGGTGCAGAATAGGCACAGAGAGGGCCTAGGTGGGGTGCAACACTCTGTCAGCAAACCAGAGGGTGCGTTAGTCTTGGGAAAGAGGATTCTGACACAAAAATTGCAAACAAAACTCAATGCAGTCACTTCTTAGGTCTGTTCTTGGTTGGTTAAAGTAGTAAAGGTCTATGAAAGAGGTAAGTCAAACACAATGGACAAAGAAACCACCAAGGGAATATGTCATTCCCTAGTGGAGTCGCTAATTTGTTATGCAGGATTTATGACTGTGAACAGAGATATTTCCCCTATGTCTGGTAGCTAATCTAGAACAAAAAAATGACAAAAAACCCAATGTTTTCCTTAAAATAAGTAGATGAAGGGATGAAACCTTCTTGGAATTTGTCGTATGTTTTGCCCATTTTTTGGCTTGAATGCTCCAATCCTAGCTCTAGCTGCCAAAATTGGAACCTGCACAACCAGACAACAAAATCCAAAAAACTACAAGATCTATGTAGCATCATCTATCTATTTCATTCAATAGATCAACATGGTATTAAAATATATGAAATAACATCACATATAGGAAAACAAAAGAACTCTTTGTATTGATATAATGGAGTGAGTTACAACCATAAATAGGTGTCGATCTTGTAGAAGAGCTCCTCCAAATTGTTGACTTGTCCTAATTTGTCACAAAGTGTACCTCCAATCACCCTAAATACATAAACAGATAACTCTCACAACAACAGCATAAGGGTGGAATCACTCTCTGAAATCCAACCCCTTGCATATGGAGAGTTGTAAATATATAGAGGAGTGAGGAAAGTTTGGATTTCTTATCCTTATACCAATATTGGGATTGAGATCCGCTCTTGATGGGAGGATGAGATCTAAGGATAAGGGATAGAAACTCAAAAGTAGGATAGGATAGGATTTTAAATTGTTATCTAAGGTAAATGGTTACAACAGACCGTGGAAGCTTTTGGAAATGTAGGCTTCGGGATGCTCTCGCTTTTTCCTGAATTTCTAGAACCAACACAGGTGCAAATAGGAGCGACCTGTAGGTGATCAATGAAGGCCACAGTGGAGAAACATGTAGGTGAAAGTTGTCCAGCAAGAGGCCAGGGTGTGTTGGCCCTAAAACTGACTCAGATGATGTAGTTCAAGACATAAACTCTCAAGAATGAGAGAGTCATGCATAGGGCTTTATGCAATGGTGATGTAATGTTGATTGATCCCATTAGGAGGTTGATTGATCAGATGAGGCAAAATATCCTATAACATGAAGAGTTTCCAGTGGAAAATCTGACACTCTCAACAAGTGATCCTAGTTTGCATGGAAAAAATGATGGAGAAAATTAAAATGTTAGACGTAAAAATCCATGTCTTGGCCAAAAAGCAAGCAGACATCACTTTTACCCACATTAATGAAGACAATGTCTCTCCTCCACCAATCCAAATGGACTCCGTTGAAAATAGCAACAAGAAATGCTAAATATAGAAGTGCTAAATTTAGTACTGCTATAAATAGAATTTTGAGATACCTTCCTATTTTAGTTAGTCCCTATACTAAAATAGAGAAGAATTTGATCTTAGCAGTTGTTTGTAAAATAATTAATTAATTCACCATGAGTTAATTAGTTGTAGAAAATCAAACATGAAGTCTATGTGGGAACATGCAACAGTGTCTCCATTAATTGAGGAATTTATCCATTAGTTAAAGAGATAAGAATGAGTTGTAATTAGTTGGCTCAGTTAACTTAGTCAAGTCCAGTTAGATTAATTCAAACAGTTTGTTGAATTAATTGTGAGTTCACTTAGTTAATGCATGCATGCATATAATTGCTGCACTTCAGATAACTGAATATTCTCTCATAAATAACTCATGCATGTCAGTTCAGACAGAGACCCAGTTGAAATTAGATGGAGGGACAGTGTACTATCAGTGGCTAGAATACTGCATTGTGAATATCCCTTGCATGAAAAAGGAATTGTTTCCTTGAGGATTGTGTAGTTACTTCTTTAGGTTTTTTGAGTGTGATGAGGCCAATTCACACATGTGGCATCACTAGACCCCAAGGAAAACTTTGCAAGGAAATAGGAGGCTTGGAGGGCTTGAGGAGGACATATACAGTGTATATTCAGTCTGTGAGTTGTATTGTTTGATTGCAGAGAGAACGGGATAGCTTGTGAGATAATTCTTTTTGTAACTCGAACATATTTGCACTTGTATGATAATACAAAAATTGGGGTTTTAGGCTGAGGCTTTCTCTGGGTTATTTCCTCTGTGTCATGTGTGATTGATTTCTCATTCTCAGTTATATGTGTTCTCATTGATCTTGCTCATATTCAATTAAGCTTCCGCAAAGTTTGTTGTAGAAGTAGATCTTGTATTTTGCTTTAGTCTATTGCATAATTTGTTGATCTATAGTGGGAATTTCTACATGGTATCAGAGCAAAAGTGAGCAAGGCGAAGAATAGTATACAAGAAGGGAGAAGTTCGAAATTTTAGGTTCCTGAATATAAAAATCGAGTTCTTATCACATCTCAATTTCACCAATGGCGTTCAGCGGTTTAAGACTCGAGTATGCCATTGATGGAAGCTCAAATTATATACCTTGGAATGATGGCATGGAAGCAGTATTAGAGGATAACAGTCTAAAGGACTTCATTGATCAAGAAGTACCCAAGCCGAATGATGCTACTCAATTGGCGGAATGGAAGAAATGTGTGGCTAGAGCAAGGAGAATCCTTCTGAAGAGAGTTCGAGACCACATAGTTTCGAGTCTCCATGGGAAGGAGAAACCGTTTTCGATGTGGAAAACATTGAAAGATTTATATCAGAACAACAACAATCATAGGAAGTTGGCCCTGAAAGACAAGCTTCAGAAAATCAAGTGTGAAAAGGGCGACATGATCTCTACATATCTGAACAAGCTCACCACCTGCAGGGATGAGCTTGGAAGTGTAGGGATCACGACCGCTGATGTTGACATGGTGAGTCTTGCACTCCTCTATCTCCCTAAGAGCTAGCATAGCTACCAAGACTCGGTTAATGGAAGAGAAAAACTGTCAGATTGGGAACAACTTTGGTCGGATCTGATGCAGGAGGAAATAAGAAGAAGCACCATAGATGGATCCTCATCGAATCAAGATGATGAGGAAAATCTAGCCTTAGTGAGCAAGGCGAGGAAAGGGAAAGGGAAGGCATTCCATCCCAAATTTGGTTCTTCCCATGATGGGAAGAAGTTTGACAAATCGAAAGTGTGATGCTTTCATTGTCATGAAGTGGGCCATTATTCTACAAATTGTCCACAGAAGAAATCCAAGAAAGGTTCCTCAAAGGGATCTAATGGTAAGGCACTGGCCTCATAGTTTAAGTTGGATTTCTCGCTTATCGCATGCATGGTTTTATCCATGGTGGGATGTGTGTGGTACCTGGATAGTGGAGCTTCATTCCACATGTCAGGTGACAAGAATCTTTTCAATACCTTGGAGGAGAACGAACTCCAGATGCGGATCGAGATGGGTGATGATGGAAAGTATTGTGTTTTAGGTGAAGGTACGGTTGTGTTTCAGAGAGAGCATGGAGCTCCCCTCACCTTGACTGATGTAAAGTATGTACCAGGTCTGAAGAAGAATCTTGCGTCTATCGCTATTCTAGAAGATAAATGCTATGATGTAGTCTTTAGTAAAGGAAAGGTATTCCTGAGGCATATCGGTACTGAACAAACAAAGCGAATTGGGATTCGAGTAAAGAATCTCTACAAGCTGGAGGTAGACGACTGTGCTGCATTGAGTTCCAAAGCTGAGATGGTGCAAAGCCAAGATGTTGGTGAGCTATGGCATAGAAGATTGGGCCACTTGCACCATGGAGCCCTGAAGATCATGCAGCAGATTTCTACTGGATTACCCAAGGGAAAACTTGAGCAGACGAATACATGCAAAGGTTGTACCTTGGGTAAGTATGTGAAATCTTCCTTTCTGGATCGAGACAGTAGAGCTGGAGCAATCCTGGAGCGAGTTCACTCAGATGTTTGTGGACCTTTCTCTACAGCCTCCACCGCTAAACAAAGGTACTATGTTATTTTTATTGATGATTTTTCTCATAGACGCTGGCTCTACTTTATGCAAAAGAAGGATCAGAGCTTCTTGAGGTTTTGTGAGTTTAAAGCCTTGGCAGAGAAAGAATCTGGAAAGAAAATAAAATCCTTGCGTAGTGACAATGGTGGAGAGTATGTCTCCCAATAGTTTAAATATTTCTGTGTTGCAGAAGGAATTAAACGGGAATTGACGGCACCCCATAACCCACAGCAGAATGGGGTGGTCGAAAGGAAGAACAGATCAATTGTGGGAGCAGCTCGAGCGATGTTGCATGAACAAAGCCTACCACTGCATTTGTGGGCTGAGGCATGCAATACATCAATATACTTGCAGAACAGAAGCCCACACTGTACACTGGGAATGAAGACACCTATGGAGACCTTTTCCGGGAAGTGACCAGATGTGAGTCACTTTCGAATCTTTGGATCATCAGTCTACGGTCATGTGACCAAAGATGCCCAAAAGAAGCTGTATCCAACAGCTGAGTTGGGAATACTTGTGGGGTACACGAATACACCCCACAATTATCGAGTGTACCTGCCTACCAGTCAGAGAACAGGGGTACACAAGGATCTGAAGTTCGACGAGTAGAAAGCCATGCGATTATCACTTGAGAGGGAGCTCAATTTGCATGCAGAGGAGGAACTTTCAGTTCCTACGGAGGAGCCTCATATTGATGTGGAGCAACCGCATGCAGAGAATCTGTGGGTGGAGACATCCACTCATGCTGAGACTTTCAGAGATGAGTGGAAACGCTCAAGGGAAGCTGACAGGTTGATGCTAGATGCGCGGGAGAATGTGGGACAGCCATCTTCTCAGGACAGACAGAGGAGGTCGCCTGAGCGATACACTGGATACATGGCCCTGGTTGGGGAGTGTGTAGATATAGAACCTTCTTCATTCGAGGAGGCAGTGCAGCAACCAGTCTGGTTGATGCAATGGTAGAGGAGTACGACTCTATCATTCGGAACAGTGTGTGGGATGATGTCCCAAAACCTCAGGGTAAGTTAGTGGTGAGTTCCAAATGGCTTTACAAGGTAAAGCAGGGAGCTGATGGCAGTGTTGAGAAACATAACACAAGGTTTGTTTCCCGGAGTTTTTCACAGGTCGAGGGGATCGACTACAATGAGACTTTTTCTCCCATAGCAAGGTACTCATCGATTAGATCGATGTTACCACTATCAGCTCAGATGGGGTGGAAGATCCACCAGATGGACGTGAAGACAGCATTTCTTAATGGGAAGATTGAGGAGGAGGTGTACATTGAGCAGCGAGGGGGTTTTGAGACCTTTGATCGAGAGTCGCATGTGTGCCGATTCAAGAGGGCTTTGTATGCACTGAAGCAAACACCTCGTGCTTGGTACACCAATATCGACAGCGATTTCACTGAGTTGGGCTTCACCAAAAGTGAAGTAGATGCGAACCTTTACCACATCATGGTAGAAGGTAAACCATTGATCATTTTTCTTTATGTCAATGATCTGATTTTGACAAGTGATGATCCGTTGATACAGTGTTGCAAGGAGGACCTTGCAAGAGAGTTCGAAATGAAAGACATGGGTCTTATGCACTACTTTCTAGGCATGGAGGTGTGGTAGAAAAATGGCGAAGTATTTGTGTCTCAAGGCAAGTATGCCAATGAGATACTCAGGTGCTTTCACATGGAGAAGTGCAAGCCCATGCATACTCCTCTAGTTGGGAACTTGAGGAAGGAGGATGCTACTTCAGGTGAGGTAGTAGCTGCTATTTTTTATCAGCAGCTGGTGGGTTCACTTATGTATCTGGTGAACACATGACCTGACTTATGTTTTGTCGTGAACCAGCTGAGTCAAGCTATGGTTTAGCCTACCACGCTGTTTTGGAAGGCAGTGAAGCATGTGCTGAGATACCTCAGAGGCACATCTCAGTTCAGATTGTGGTATAGACAGACAGAGGGAGTGAAGCTTCAAGGCTTCACAGATGTGGATTGGGCAGGGAGTCCATCAGACTGGAATAGCACTTCTGGAGGAATCTTCAACCTTGGTTCAGTTGCAGTTTCCTGGTACAGCGAGAAACAGAGATCAGTTGCACTTAGCTCAGCAGAGGCTGAATACATGGCTGCTAGTCAACAGGGAAAATTTTAAGAACCCCCCCTAAATTTATAAATATAATAAATGGGCGAATCTCCATGGTATATAGGAAAAATGGAAGGCGATTTTATCAATAATATAATATGTATATATAATTTTTTGGCGAATCTCTCACCAGGCATGGCGAATATTTTACTCAATTATAAAATCTTGTAAAATCTTGGCGAGTCTTTCACTAAATAATAAAACTTTGTAAAGTCCTAGTGAATCTTAGCATAGGCTACATGCTGGTTTAATTCCCCCATTTAAATAGGTTACATTCCAGGTGAATACCATGGGTCAATACCATGTGCCATTTTGGTGAATACCATGGGTCAATACCATGTGCCATTTTTATTTTTATTAATTCTAATATTAGGGTTAATAATGGTTTTTTGCATGGTATTAATAACAATCTAGTCCATGGTATTTGTCCCATAGTATTTTGGCCATAGGTTTCACCTAAATATAACCCATTTTTTGAGTGTTCGTAAATATACGGTGACTTATGGAGTAAATATAAAAAAATGTTTTATTTCTTTACCATACCTCTCGTTTATTTATATTTTTATTAATTTACCATACCTCTTTTACAAATATGGTATTTGGCCCATATGATTCACTTAAATAAAACCTCTTTCTTTATGGATTAAATATAAAAAGAGGTTTTATTTATTTACGATACGTCTAGTTTATTTATATTTTTATTTATTTACCATACCTTTTGAGTAAGTATAAAAAAACGTTTTATTTATTTACCATACCTCCACTTTACTTATATTTTTATTTGTTTACACCCTTACATGTATATAAAGTGACTTATGGAGTAAATATAAAAAATGTTTTATTTATTTACCATACCTCTCATTTATTTATATTTTTATTAATTTAACATACCTCTTTTATAAATATGGTATTTGGCCCATAGGATTCACTTAAATAAAACCTATTCTTGAAAATGGGCGAATGGAAGGTTGTAAGTCCTAATTTCAAGGGCTAAATTTACCTTTTTTACCCTCTCCCTTAAAATAAGGTGGGCTATTTGAGGTGATTTGTAAAAATGTACTATGATACAAAACATTCGCCCACTAAAAATTTAAAACCCCTTAATTTCTCCAAAGGGCGAACATTCGCCCCTAAAATTATCCTTGCTAGTCAAGCTGCATGAGAGGCCATTTGGATGCGGAAGATTCTAGTGGGATTGTTTGGTTAGAGGATGGATCCAACCGCGATCTATTGCAATAACCAGAGTTGTATCAAACTCTCTGAGAATCCAGTTTTTCATGACAGGTCCAAGCACATTGATATCTAGTATCACCATCTTTGAGACTATGTGGTCAAGAGGATCATGTTGTTGCTGTATGTTTCGACCGAGGAACAGGATGCATATATTTTGACAAAGACATTGTCAAAATGCAAGTTCGAGTTCCACAGAGATAGTGAGTGTTGAAAATAGCAACAAGAAATGTTAAATATAGAAGTAATAAATTTAGTACTATTATAAATAGCATTTCGGGATACCTTCCTATTTTAGTTAATCCCTGAACTAAAATAGAGAAGTAAAAATTCGAATTTGATCTTAGCAGCTGTCTTTAAAATAATTAATTAATTCACCATGAGTTAATTAGTTGTAGAAAACCAAACATGAAGTCTATGTGGGGACATGCAACTGTTTCTCCATTAATTGAGGAATTTATCCATTAGTTAAAGAGATAAGGATGAGTTGTAATATTAAGTTGTAATTAGTTCGCTCAGTTAACTGAGTCAAGTCTAGTTAGATTAATTCAAACATTTTGTTGAATTAATTGTGAGTTCAGTGAGTTAATGCAAGCATGCATGTAACTGCTGCACTTCAGATAATTGAATATTCTTTCATAAATAACTCATGCATGTCAGTTTAGACAGAGATCCAGTGGAGATCAGATGGAAGAACAATGTACTATCAATTGCTAGAATATTCCATTGTGAATATCCCTTGCATGCAGAAGGAATTCTTTCCTTGAGGATTACGCAGTTACTTCTTCAAGTTTTGTGAGTGTGATGAAGCGAATTCACACGTGGCATCACTGAACCCCAAGGAAAACTGCGCAAGGAAATAGGAGGCTTGGAGGGCTTGAGGAGGACATATACAGTGTCTATTCAATGTGTGAGTTGTATTGTTTGATTGCAGAAAGAACATGATAGCTTGTGAGCTGATTCTTTTTGTAACTCGAACATATTTCCACTTGTATGATAATACAGAGATTGGGATTTTAGATTGAGGCTTTCCCCGGGGTTATTTCTTCTGTGTCATGTGTGATTGATTTCTCATTCTCAGTTATATGTGTTCTCATTGATCTTGCTCATATTCGATTAAGCTTCCGCAAAATTTGTTGTAGAAGTAGATCTTGTATTTTGCTTTAGTCTATTGCATTATTTGTTGATATACAATGGGAATTTCTACACTCTCCCACAACATGAAATGAAAAAACAAATCAATTTACTCGTTTATGTTTTAGCTAATGTTTTCTATAATGGCATTGTTTTGACTATAATGGTTTAATAAATGGAAATGTATTTTGAATAACCATTTTTTCGATTAAAGTAATGGACTATTAGCTTTAGCAATAAGTAATATGAACATTTTGAATCTCTACTACCGGTTTGGTTTTTGTGATTTCCCGGATTGTCAGCTCAATGGTAACTATAAAACATCATATATCTCTCTTTTTTAAAGTTAATACAAATTGTCTTACTTTACCAAAAAAAATGAAAAACTTGCCTAGAATATTTTAAAATATTCTTAAACGTAGTAGTCACAATACAAATGTTGAGGTTGAAATTTATCTTAAAAATAGTTATACATTTTCTACCATTTCAATTAGTCTGATTAATTTAAAAAAAAGTGATATGAAATAAGTTATGATTGTTTTGGGTATGTGGTATTGATAAACCATGATACATTCTCATGATATAAATTAAGAAAATAAGAATTCCATGATGTAATGAAATAAATTTCTATAATTAAAAATATTATTTCTCTCTTTTTCACATACACACACATATTGAAGTGTTTTGATGCTTCTATATACTTAGGTGTTGGTGATGCTAATTATATATAATATCTATAATATATAAAAACATAATATATACATTAAAACAAACAAAATTTGTTTCTCATGTTTTTTAATATTTTTGTTTTCTTGTTTTATTTATATATAAATTTGACGATTGATTTGGTTTCTTGGATAACAGTGTGTGTGAAATCTGTCAATTATGTTGTTCTAGTTAATGGTGAGCCATCAGAGTATTTTAAAGATTTGTGTGGCATTCGTCAAAGTTGTCCCTTATCACTTTTTCTTTTTTTACTCATCATTGATAGATTGAGTAGACTACTTATGGAAACAAAATCGGATGGTAGAATTAAAGGAGTAGGCTTTGGTCAATTGATGGCGATAACTCACACTTTATTTGTAAATGATGTTTTGTTTTTTGGCTTAGGGATTGTTGAGGAATGGGAAAGTTTCAAAGGTATTTTGTATTGTTTGTGTTCGGTGTCAGAGATGGAGGTCAACATGGACAAATCATCTTGTTTAAGCAACAATTTGGGTGAAACCCAAGCGAATTTGATCCAAGAAATATTTCCTCTCGAGTTTGGTTCTTTAAATGATGACTTTAAATATCTTGGAATTTTCTTTAACCCTAACAACAATTAAACCACAAACTGGTATTGGTTTGTTAAAAAGGTGAAAAACACATTTGTCATTGGTGCAATCGATGGCTTTCAATAAGAGGTTGCCTGATCTTAATCAAATTGGTCTTGGAAGGAATCTCGGTCTTCTGGTTGACTTTAGCAAAAATTCTTAAAAGTATTTTAGGTGCTATCAAAAAGTTATGTATTCATTTTCTTTGGAATGACAAGAAGCAAGGGAGAGAACTAGCTCTAGTGTCTTGGAACAAACTAGCACTTCCAAAGCCTTTGGGGGTTTGGGCTTACACAATATGGAGATATTTGGACTAGCTCTTGCAGCCAAGCGTTGTTGGCATGTTCTTTTTCAAAATAGTAGGTTGAGTCTAGAAATGATGATGAAATATTTGAAATCCATGTTAGTTGTAGATTTCCTTAGGCAAAAGCCAAAAGTGACTGGGGGAGGTTTCTATGATTTGGAGGAATTTGATAAGTGGTCTGCAAGTTTTGTAGAAATGGCTCTAATGCTCTTATGGAAGATTGGTAATAGGGCTAAAGTTTTTCTTAGTCATGACCCATGAATAGCACACAATGGTCTTGTAGAAATGGCTCTTATGGAAGATTGGTAATAGGGTTAAAGTTTTTCTTAGTCGTGACCCATGAATAGGATGCAATGGTCGGCATGAACACTTTGATAGGTTGGTAGAGTTTTTAAATCATTCAAGTTATATTTCTATCATAAATGTTGCTAGGCGGGTAGATGCAACTTCATATAGTCAAGAGTGGTTTGCAACTCAAGATTTAGGCCTTTCTCATGTTTATGTTGTTGAATGGAGCTCTTTTGTATTGAATTTGGGTAAAGTTGGTATTGTAATCAACCAAGAGGAGGAAGCCATGCTCTTTTGTATCGAATTTGGGTAAAGTTTGCATTGTAATTAACTGAGAGGAGGAATACATTATCAGGTGGCATTCTCTAAACATTATACGTTTTAGAATTTTTTGTCTGACAAATAAAAAGATGGTGAAAGCTTAAACTTTGTTGTTTAAAATCAATGTTTGACTACATATATGAATTCAACACTCTCAAAAACCCTAGGCACTTGAATTGTGGAGAGCTCACAACTTAAACTTATTATTCCAACAAAATCCATGTTTCATTATGGGCAAATTAGACCGGAAAATGAACCGAAAAAATCTCCAAAACATATAATAGATAGGCTACAACTTATCAGGGGGTTTAAGAATAAACAAAGTGGAATTATAACAACTAGATCTGGATATGATGCACTGATTCAAGACAACCCTCTTGCTTGGTAGGATAGATGTATGGAAGGGACAAGGCCCCCTTAAATGTAGGTTGTTCCTTTCGTTGTTGTTGGAAGGAAAACCATTGACCTAGGATATTCTTGTTACTCAAGGATGGGTAGTCCTAGATATTGTGTTCTATGTTAAGTGAATGAGGAGCCTATCGCTCATTCATTTATTCATTGTCCTATTGTTATTTATGTTTGGAAGATGATTTTCTCTTGTTTTAACCTTGATGTCTGGTGCAATGGAATCTCAATTGAAGAGTGTTTCTAGACTTGAAATCAAAGGTTTATTTCATCTTCCCTTAAATTCCTTCTAATTTTTGTATCATGGGGAATTTGGCTAAGGCAAAACCGTTATTTATTTGTACGTTGTGGTTTTCTCTAAAGTTATTGCACACAATGCAATATCATCTTATCTTGATCAAGTGAAATTGCTAAAAGGAAAAAAGATTGGCCTAATCAAAGATGTAGAGCTACCAACTAGTATAGCATGGGGATTCATTAATGGAACTCATTATAGGGATGTTTGTGGTGTAGGTATAATCATTTCCTTCTCCCAAAATCTATTTAAAAGCAAATTAGTTATTGGCAAAGGCACAAATTTTACCACTGAACTCCTTGTTATGTGGTGTGCCATGAAAATTGCCCTTTAGAATCAAGCAAAAATATTTAAATTGTATGGGGATTCAAAGGTCCTTGTGGAGTGGTTCAATGGAAGCACCAAGAATTATGACAAAAATCCACTAGCTATAGGAACAATATGATGATGTGCAAGTACTTCATGCATACAAAGTAAATAATGCTTTAAAAAATATGATATCCAAAGAAAGTCTACTATTAAATGTTACATTAATTTGTCTCAAAAACGTGTCTCACAATAATGTGTTATATATTTTTATACCATTATAAAACCAATAAATCATATTTTTGATTTCCTATAAAATATATAAAAACAAATTCGATATTTATGAACTTATATAATATAATTTAGATTTCAAATTTTATGATATTTATAAAATTATACCATATAATTTAGATTTAAAAATTTCGGAAGATTTAATTGCAACTTCGACATTTTATAGAAGTACAAGGGGATTTTAGTTTAGATTAAAAACTAAGAACACGTTGGAATCCATCAAGTATTAAGCCATCGTTGCAGCATCGACGTCAAAGAACGATTTAAAAGAGTAAGCTAGTTGGTGTGAATAAATGAAATCGTTGGCTACCTTTTTCGGTACATTTTGATGATGATCATTTTCAGTGCATTTTGATGATGCTCATCAATACTTGTTGGGGATGGCTATGAATATTGAATGGGTAAGCAGACTATGCCACAAGGCAGTTCTTTAACTATATTGTAGGCAGTTCTTTAACTATATTGTTTTTTTGTCTCGCAAATTATGGAATTTAAGTTATATTGCTTTTTATAAAATTTGGTAAAGATTTTTGTAAATTTAAGTTATAGTGGATAAAGTTATAGTTGTCAAAATTTAAGATTTTGAGTGTTTCAAAAGTTTTTGATAATTCTAAATCCATTTCCATTATCAAAAAACATGATTCAAGATTTCAGATACCCCAAAAAATTTTGATGGTACTGAATCTATTTCCACCATCAAACCATTGATTCAAATATTGCTACTGCAAAATTTCTTGAAATTTTTTGCTCGAATTCTCCTCAAGCCTTTTATAATGGTTATTTATAAACTATAAAAGTTGCAGGGGATGGTGTGCATATTTGTTTTGTGTGGCAGAGGTCATGTATAAGTTATGAATGTTGCATGGGATAGTAATTATTTTTGTTACATGAGATGTTGTATATGTTTTCATGTTTTGAAGGAGACGGTGTATGTATGCGTTGCATATATTATGCAACAGTTATGAATGTTGCGTGGGACGAGATGATGTATATGTTTTACAAATAAGAATTTAAAGCAGCAACATTTATACACCACTTATACAGCATTTACATGTTTTACAGATAAGAATTTAAAGCAGCAACATTTATACACCACCTATACAGCATTTACATAAGGAGTTGTCTTTAGTGCAATTTTTTGCAATTTTTTGCAATTTTTTGGAAGTTTTAGGGTGCATTTTTTGGTCAAAATTCTCTAAAATCCAGTGGGAATTATTGAAATCACAAGTTTGATAGGTAAACCTGTGCAATCGAAGTGCCCAAGGGGTTTTCTAGGGTGCTAAGTCCATATATATAAAGTCAAAAAACTAGTTTAAATAACACAAATCAAAATTTCACCTCAAATTTTTCCACGATATTCTGCACCAGAAAATCAAAAAAATCAGACAAAAACAACTTATTTACCTAATCCATGTAACATTTTTTTATGGAACTGCGTGTACGAGAATGGTGCGACCCATACAACATTTAACTGCATAGCATTTTCATACTGCGTAACAGGATGCTTAGACTATACAAGATTTAACCGGTTTGCAGGGTGTGTTTCGACCCACATCACATCTATACGTGTATAAGAGTGGTTATTGCTCGCCAATAAAACCAATATTTCTACGATACAGATACAATTATGAGCGACAATATTCAAATAAAATAATGGGCATCAAATTCTGACGCGAGCAATCACATGCCACTTAAATACTTGATTGTGCAAAATTCCACCCATCTGTCAAAGCGAGCAGGGCCATTACTCAAAAGGCACAGATAGGTGGGTGTGGGTGTGAGTGTGAATGGAAGATAGAGAAAGCCTGGCCTGGCCCACTGCAAGGGTGCCCAAAACATTTTCCTGTATGGGTTTAGCCCACACCACACGAAGGCTAAAGGACACAAACACTTGTATTAGCGTATCCAAGGCTGTCCAAAGGACACAAACACTTGTATTAGCGTATCCAAGGCTGTCCATAACACTGGACAGCAGAAGATTCTTTAAGGGTTTCTAAATTTTGGTCATAAACAATAAGAACAAATTACTTTAGAGAAATATTCACAAGGAAGGTGGGTGTGGGTATACACAAAGCCTGGTTCGACCCACTGCAAGGCTATCCAAAACACTTCCCGGATGGCTTTAGCTCAGTGGAAGGCTGTATGACACAAACACTGGCTTTAGCCCACTGCAAGGCTATATGACACATTTCCGAGGAAAAGATTAGTTGGTTTCTTAGGGTTTCTAAATTTTTGCTCAAATAACAATGTAAACAAATTACTTATTGAACAATCTCCAAATTTTATGAAACTATTATTTAAAAAAGACTTTTCAATATAAAATTTGTAGCATTCCCATCTCAGATAAGTTTTTAGTTCTGAAACTATTATTTAAAGAAGGCTTTTCAATATAAAATTTGTGCCGTTCCAATCTTAGATAAGTTTTTGGTTCTGATGCTCGTTCCAATGAAAGTCGAGGAGCAGTATAAATTATGGCTTAAATAGCTTAGCATTCATAATCAGCATCTTGCATGTCGTTAACCAGGCTAAAAATGAAAGCCCAACAATGAAAACGAATAAAAATATACATTAAGACCCTAGTAATTTAGCCGATACCTAAAGTTCCAAGAATACGAAGACGAAGCCATAATGAATTAAAATATTTATAAAACCCTAGTAAATACTGTGTAGGCAAAAGCAGAGGGAGAGCCATGCACAATAATTTACAACAGGATCCACACAGATGAAATGAGTACAGAATTCTCACAGCACAACAAGAGTGTAAGGAATGAAGCAGTGTAATGAATGAAACCCTATCTTGCTCATTATTCAACGGAGACAGGGGCCCTCCAATCCCAGAGTTGATGCCACTGCCATAAACACCAAGGCAGCCACCGGCAATATTTTCACAGACACAGACGCTATCGCGTTTGATTTGGTACTTGTGGTTGTTGAGGGTGTGGCAGTAGAACCTGCTCAACACAAAATCCCCTTTCTCATTAATTTTCGACTTGAATATCTCTCAAGGGAAGGAAATGGCGATTGATGAGACAAACAAAGGAAAGGAGAAGTCCTGACCTGAAGATGAAGGTGTGGTTGAAGTTGGAGTTTTGCTAGTAGACGAACCACCCGCAGTCGCTGTTGCGCAGATCACAGATCCAGAGGAAAGAAGGTGGCATGAGATGAAAAATGACAATAAAAGAATTGCAGGAAGGCAGCATGAGAAGAAATATGAAAAGAAATGCAAGAAATAGGGCAAGGGAGAAGACTTACTTTTGCTGCATTGGCTGGCGCTAACATTCTTGCCACACTCGACAGGCAGCTTCATGGCTTGGGTAACATTGACGCCTAGCTGCTTAACGGCGTCACTGTTGAGAAGATTACAGAGGCATTGGGAGTCCTTGTTGATGACAGTGATGAGAGCAGAGCAGCATGTGGCATCGGGCTTGGTGGTGGCGTTCAAATAAGGGGCACAAGCGCTGAGGGACGATATGCACGACGTATTGTCTGTGTCTTCACACCCTACCAACATCAAGATTGACAGCAAAACCAGACACAAAATACCGCTGCGCCCCAATCTTCTGGCGTCCATCTTCGGCTCCACTACCAAACAGTGCTCAAAATCAAAATCAAAATAAGAGATGAAGGGTAAAGCAGGCGATAAGAAGGGGCGCCAGTACCTCCCGAGGTATAAATAGAATGGGGAGAACAATTATTAGATACCTCTTCCTATGCAGGGGAATTGAAAGTAGGTCCCTCGAATGTCAGATGCAAAGGCTGCCGAGCTGCTTCCACTAAGTCTGTAGTGGCACGGCCTCTCAAGCTGTTCCGCGTGCTCCCCGCGCCTTTCCTTGGACTTTCGGTCACGGAATGGTGATATTAAATTCTTTTCTTAACGTTTGGGTCGTTCACATGGCCCCCCGGTGCAGGTAATTGGGTTTTGTTCGTTTCCATAAAATAAAAAATTCATTGAAGCGAAAGTGTTGTGTGGAGGTAGGTAGAACATCAAATTTAGAGAGCAGTGAGTAAAAACCCATCTTCAAGTGTAGGCTCCACCTCCACCTTATTGGAGGAAAGCAGATTAAGACCGTTGGTTAAGTTACTGTCTAATCTAATCTACTAATTTATGTATGTATGTCCGCGTGATTTTGATTTTGATTGCGGTCACTAGTCTATCTCATACTTAGCAACCTTTGGAAACTGAGGGCCGCGTGATTTTGACTGCGGTCATTAATCTATCTCATACTTAGCCATCTTTGGATTCTGGAAACTGAGCGCCGTAGTCTATTTTTTCTCGGAATCATCTTCTTTTGGCGATAAATTCGATACCGTAGTCTATTTTTTCTCGGAATCATCTTCTTTTGGCGATAAATTCGATAATAATAATTTGATTCAGATGTCATATATGATTAGAGTATGAGTAGAAACTTGCCATGATCCAAATTTCATGTTTAATTATCGTTACTTTGCTTAATTCGAAATGGAGGTAAATCATTTCTATCTTTTTTAATAATTTGATGATGCCACTTCGCTAGATTCTAAATCTATATAAATTTTCAAAAGCTTATTATAATTTTATATCTAATCGAAATTTTAGCTTTTTGTATCTTAAATTTTGACCATAGATGTAAAATCATGGAATACTTATAATTCCATCCGAATTAGTTTTTTGGTATGTATCTTTGCTTCATTCTAAATCTATGTAAATTATGAAAATTTGATTATATTTGTAGATTTTATACCCATTTTAGCTTTTTTTATATTAAAATTTAACATTTTGAGGGAAGTTTGTTATGACATTATATGGCATTGTCTTATATCTCTATGTTAAATCATGTCAAACACATTTTTTATGTTACCTACCATTCTTTATGTGTAATGTCTTTAGGCATTTTAATGTGTGCTTTTCCATTTGACTCAACTCATTGTCTCAACTGAGCGTCTTATGCCCCTAGTCTTCTTCATTGAATTGAGACGAGTTAGCTTGGTTGTCTCTCATGCATGAGTTGGCATGAGTGTGCATGCCAAGAGGGCGAGTCACATTGGGCACTCCCACACTTGCAAGCAAGACGAGACCAAGTTATGAGATGAGATCAATACTCGAGACAAGACCGAGACATGAGACAAGACTGCCATGTGAGATAAGACCGAGACATGATATAGGACCACCATGTGAGACAAGACCGCTACATGAGACAACATTCAAGACTTGGCATGATTGTGAGATGGTGCCACGATGCAAGTCGCCCATGAGATGGCACGGCCTTGGGGGTTAGCTCAAGTAGCTTAACTCACGCACTTGTGCTACATTATGTCAAGGTTTCCATTATAAGGGAGTGGAAGGGTTAGCTCGGGTGCGACCAAGGGTCACAACCCTTGACCTTCCACCTATCATCCCTTTGATCTCATATATATATGATGGAGGATGACATTTAGAAGAGGACACACTCGACCTTGCAAAAGACAAGAAAGACAATGAATTGCAGGTCACATTGTTGGGAGAGGGATGAGTATGGGGTCCTTCTATCCGATCGGGGAGAAGAGGATTGAACCCTTTGTATATCACATTATTTGGGGGCAGGTTTGCGCAACTTGGGAGGACCCCGACTGCCTGGTTGTGCGGTAGAACCGAGAGGGGTGCATGGTGTTACAACTCACTTTTTATTGCAACTTTGTTGTATCGCTCACCCTTTGGTGAGACCACTCTACTGGGGTGACCCAAGGGTAGATTTTCACATTGTATTTGGAGTTGGCTTGTGAGCCATACTAAGGTTGTTGGTGAGACTTTAGTCAATTTGATGTAAATCTATTACAACAATATATTTAACATATATTATATATAAAATGGCTTGGGTTGAAGGCCCTTCTCTTCACCATATTTGTGTGCACTTTTATGTTGTTATGTATATATGAATGCATGTGGCATTTTGTTCTAGCAAATTTTACATGTACAATTGGATGCTTTACATGTTGAGGATGTGATGTATCATAGTTGTATTTGTGGATGGTTACTTTGTTATTTCCACTACAAATTGATAATTATATACGCAAATAGAAGTATAATTGTTAGAGGCATAGTCCAAGAGCAAGTAGTAATATATATATATATATATATATATATATATATATATAATATATATATATATATATATATCAGGGCCCTCAATTGTAATTGGACATGAATGAATATTTCATATATCTTATATCAATCTAATAATGTTCACTCAATTGTAAAAATGAAATTAAGATTGGGAATTTTTAAAGTGTGTAATTATTGATCATAAAGAAATAATTACCAAGATCTGAAAATAAGAAAGAATTCAACATGTTATCAAAGCATTGGTTAAGAGCACATGGTATTTGCCAAAACAACTTCGTAAAAAAAAGGAATTTGCTACCAATCCGCAAAATTTACTTTACTGAATCAAAAAGAATTTATGTATCATTTCGTAAAAAAATAAATATGGTCGATGGTTTATAGGTCCATGGTTTTGGTAAACCATTGGCCTGTGGTATTTCCTACCATATAAAACAAAACAAAAGGCATTTTTAAAGTGAATTGCATGTTAAGACAAACGGTACTCCATAGTTGGAAATAAGTTAATTTAATTTTCCATTTACAAGATATTGTCCAATCTCATAGTAGAACATAGGCTAGATAGAGTAAACAATTTCATACCATGGAAGCATAGAATATTTCTCACCCTAGAAGAGAATGGGCTCTTGGATTATGTCAAGAAAGACCTCCCAGAATGAGAAGAGAAAGAGGCTAAGGCAAATCATAAGAAGAATGTGATCAAGGCCAAGAGGATCTTGTCAAATTCAATCAATGACCACTTAATTCCTTATGTATTAGAATGGAAGACACCAAAGGAAATGTTTGATGCCTTATCAAGATTATATGAAAGCAAGAATACAAGCAAGAAGCTAACTCTAATGCGTCAACTCAAAAATGTAATGATGAACAAATGAGATTCGATTTCCACCTATTTCATGAGGATTTCTTAGACTAAGGATTTGTTACAAGCTATTAGAGATTTAGTGGATGATGCAGAGCTTGTGACTAGAAATCTAAATGATTTTCCTTCTTTTTAGGATGCGTTTTTTCAAGGATTTTATGCAAGAAGGAAATTAACTAAATTTGATAAGCTATGGATAGATTGTGCTCAAGAATAATCAAGGCTAATATCAAAGGCACAAAAGACCAATGATGAAGAAAATCAAGCTCTTGTTGCTTGTGTGAAGAAAGGGAAAGAAAGAAGAAACAACAATCTAAAGAAAAATAGAAGATGAATTCCATATCGCAAGAAGGTTGTATCTAAGATTAGGTGTTACAACTGTCAGAAGTTGGGACATTTTTCTTACCAGTGTTCTCAAGGGAAAGGAAAAAGAAAACATCATGCACGTGAAGCATATATGGAGGAGTTTGCATCACAGAAAAAGACAAGGGAGACAAAAGATGAAGAGTATGCCTTCATCTCAACTCTCACATGCACCATCACTCAAGGAAGCAATATTTGGCTAGTAGACAGTGGTGCTTCCAAGCACATGACTAGGTTCTGAAATTCTCTTACAAATTTGACAAAAAGGAGTTCATCCCTTTAGGTGGAACTTGGAGATGATTCAAAGCATGCAGTAAAAGGAGTAGGAGAAACATCCTACCAACTTGATTCAGGTAACTCCATTTCAATAAAAGATGTATTGCTTGTACAAGATTTAAAGAAGAATCTTCTCTCTATCTTTGCTTTAGAAGATTGAGGCTTCATAGTAGCTTTTGTTGATGGCCAAGTCCTTTTATGGCCTAAGGGTTCAAGTATAGATTCAACCGATGTGATTGGTGTCCGAGAGGGAGGATTGTATAAATTAAAGGGACACCTAGCATAAGCTCTTGTATGCAATAGTATTAGCTCCAGTGAGCCATGGCACTGAAGACTTGCTCATCTCAACTACAAAGCCTTGTCAATTTTGAGCAACATGGTGACAAGTCTACCAAATATGCGGGTGGAGCATGATGGAGTATACAAAGGTTATGCACTTAGAAATAATGCCAAGGTAAGTTTTCCATGTAGTGAGAATAGATCCAAGGGGATATTACACATTATACATTCATATGTATGTGGACAAATGATTGTACAATATCTAATAACTTTTTATATTATGTCACTTTTATTGATGATTTCTCACGCAAAACATGGATCTATTTCTTGAAAGAAAAAGATGAAGTTCTCAATAAGTTTCAAGAATTCAAGGCTTTAAAAATATCTCTAGAAGAAAGATTAAAGTTTTGAGGTCAAATAATGGAGGTGAATACACCTCAAATGAGTTCAAAGAATTTTGCAGAGAAGTAGAGATTAAGAGGGAGTTGACAACTCCCTACAACCCCCAATAAAATTGGGTTGCAAAGAGAAAGAATAGATCAATTGTAGAAGCAGCTAAAACAATGATCCATGACCAGTTATGCATTTATATATGGGAAGAAGCATCTAGAACAACTATGTATGTTCAGAACAGAAGTCCTCATAAGATATTGGTGTAATAACCCTGGGTTGAAAATCCATGTAATAAAAGGAAATTAGAAAGGAAAAATAAGACCAATGTCATGGACACGTATTCCAATCTAAAAAAGGGGAAAAACATTATATTGGGATCCACTTGTGGTTAATTGTGTATTTATTGGCTATGGAAATTGGCATTGGCATGTGGCAAAAAAATAGCAATTTAATATAAGAAATAAAGGAAAATAAGAGAAAAGAAAGATGAAGAGACATGAATATGCATGCAAGGGAAATTGAAGAAAAATGAAAGGAAAAAGAAAAAGGGGAAATAACATTTAAGCATTCTCACTTGTAGAAGGGAGAAGAGAGAGAGAGAGAGGGCACTTGGACAAGGAGAAGAGAGAGAGAGCACTTGGACAAGGAGAAGGGAGAGAGAGAGCACTTGGATAGAAGAAAGACATGAGCAAGCAAGAAAGGAAAGCAAGGGAGCATAATAATAAGATTGGAAAAAAATAATCAAGGGCAAAAATCAAGCTAGGAAAGAGAATCTAGCAAGAGGATTTTGCAGGTAATAGGTTGTATGTTTGATTATCTTGCTAGGATGTGAATGCATGGTTTATGTATTGATTTATTGGTCATGTTTGATGTCATTGGCATGATATTTTCCTAGATTGACAATGATGTACAACCTTGCCTCTGCCATTTCCTGAATTGCCATGGTATAGTGGGTTTTCATTTTGGTTGAGCTTTGGATTGTCGGTGGATTTCAATCTAATTAAGGTGGTCGCAGGAAAATCCCAAGGGTTGAAGGTGGAGATGGTTTTCTTTGTGAATCTCTTGATAAGTGGGTGGAGATAGGAAAATTCCTCTGGGTATGATGAAGAAATCCTGAGGCATCTAAGCATGTATTGGTTTTGGTGATTTATGGACCGGTTTAGGTGAAATCATTGTGGCTTGAGGGTGGATGTGGTTTAACCTCTAGATTCCATGCTTGATTATTTTTAGTTTATCCCATGTGATCCCACATTCATGATTGGAATATGGCACAAGGATGATTGTTTGAAAGAAATATTTGGTTCAACCCAATATATTAATGGTCAGGTAGTATGTGGAAGTCCCTGACTTGGTTAGCACTATGCATATGTTATTATGTGTTATTCCCCATTGAGATCAATGAGCACAAGTATTGGTTATTGTGTTGATTTTATGATTGGTTTTGCATGGGTTCATTCTAGTTAAATGTTCGTTACATGCATCATATATTTCTCGGTATATGATGTGCTCTTCTTATCGTTCTACTCCATGGTTTGACATGATTTTGGTTATTTTATATGAATGCATGAGATAATATGTATTTGATGCAACTATTAAGAGAGGGAAGTAAGCCTTCTTGATGATTCCCTAATGAAATTAATGAAACAATATATATGCATTCATGACCTACAGGTACTATGATTACAATGTGTTTGTCTAAATGATTATCATGTATTTGTCAAGCTTGAATAAGAGTAGAGCTTAGAAATAGGATGAGAAGACTCAAGAACTTTGTTGGGAAAGCTCTGGGTAGTTTCCTTGTAGGCTATGCCTAAAAATCGGAACAAAGTACCTAGTTGTAGGCACATAATTAGGAAAGTTCGGCTATAGCTACACTGAAAATTGGTTGTACGTGCAACACTGCAGTTGTAGGCCTCTAGCCACATGGAATAGATTGCATGTGTGTGTTTGCGCTGTAAAGCTCAGATAAAAGTGGTTCTAGTTTATGGAAAAGGTCACCAGTGTGAATTCTTTGATATCTTGGTGATCCTATGTCCCTCAGTGGTTGCAATAAGTTGGTAATAGACCCCACTTCCATAACTAGACCTTGGATGTTGGGTCATCCGTAATAACTCTCAGCTCATGTTTACCCTCGTGAACTTGTAAAAGTGGCTAAATGTGAGGTGGGGCGTTACAATTGGGGAACATGACACTAAAATAAGTATTCACCGAGAGGAAACCAATTAAGGATATTTGGTTGTCCATTGTACATACATGTTCCCAAGGAAAAGAGAATGAAGCTAGATCCTTCGGGAAAGAAGGGAACCTTCATTAGATATAGTGAGACTTCAAAGGATTATAGAATATATATCTTCAGACAAAGAAACATTGATATTAAGAGAGATGTCACCTTTGATGAAGCAACATCTTTAAGGAGATCTTGATAGTCTCACATGGACGAGGACAAAGAGGAGCAAGAGACTCCCAAGGATACAATGATGATTGAATCTACTCCAGAATAACATATCCTAGAATATCAGGATGAGACAATAGAACTAGAGATACTAGTATATCCACCTAAATAGGTTACAATCATTGAGAAAAGACTAGTATGGCTCCATAACACGTTACAAGAAGCAGAAAAACATGCAACTCCCAAGGGCTCCTTTAGAGAGAGTAAGAGACTACACAAATTTTGCATATATGTGGTGATAATGAGTAAGATCATTGATTATGAACCTTTCACTTATGAGGAAGCTGAAAAATAGAAAGTGTGGAAGGATGTTATGATGGATGTGTACCAATCATCATGAAAAGGGATGTGTGGGATGTGGTTCTAAGACTAGAAGGGAAGTCAGTGGTGACTTCAAAATGGATCTACAAGATCAAGCATGGTAGCATAGAAAAGTATAAGGCTAGATTTGTTGCTAGGGGATTCTCCCATAAAGAGGGAAAATATTATAATGAAACATTTGAACCAATAGCTAGGCACACTTCTATTATATCTATCATATCTATTGCTTTTGTTATGGGTTGGAAATTACAACAAATGGATGTAAAGACTACATTTTTCAATGGTGTAATTGAAGAAGAAGTGTACACAAAGCAACCACAAGGTTTTGTGATCCATGGGAAGGGATCCCATGTTTGTAAATTAAATAAATATTTATATTGTCTTAAGCAAGCACCTAGGGCATGGCATGCTAGAATAGACAGTTATTTGATGAGCTTGGGGTTTACCAAGAGTAATGCAGATCCCAACCTTTACTACAAGGTTGAAGATGGTTGCCCCTTGATATTGGTACTATATGTAAATGACATGTTTATTATAGGGGATGAGAAGCTTATGTATGGGTACAAGAGGGAGCTCACTTCAGAGTTCAAAATGTAGGATCTGGATTTAATGCACTATTTCTTGGGATTAAAAGTGTGGTAGAGACCAGATTAGATCTTCCTTAACTAAGGGAAGTCTATAGTTGAGATCCTGCATATATTTGGGATGATGGACTACAAGCCCATGGCCACACCTATGATTATGAATCTAAAATTCTTGAGTGATTCTTCTTTATTGTAACAACCTTGGGTTAAGTTTCCTTTGAAAACGACAACAAGAAAATCTTGATTTAATTTTCCTTTGAATTAAATTAGGAGAAAATTGTAATTCCACATCACAAGACAACGAGAATGAGTTGACTAAGTTAATTTCACTTAGTTAGCTCAGTTAATTTGAGTTGAGGGCCGAACTTGAGGCATGTAGAGTGTCTCCTAAATTTTAGGAGCCTAGGTTGAGTTTAATTTGAGCTTAATAGTTTAATTAAGTTAAACTGAGATAATGTCAGCTAAACTAGTTCCAACTATTGGAGGAACTAGTAGGAGGTCTAGCAGTGGGGTGCAACTTCATGTGTTCAACCAGTTAATTGATAAATCAACCATAATTAACTCATGCATGCATGAAATTCGAGTTACCTAGTTGAGATTAGAGTTCAAGGGCAGTGTACTATTAGTTGTATAATTTTCTGAGTTGTACAGGTGGTCCATGCAGTCATAGAAGGGCCTATAGAGATTGCGCAGTTTAAGATGGGGATTTCCCTAATTAATAGGGGGATAACTCCTTGAGAAACAACACAAGGAAATAGGAGCTTGGAAGGCAACAAAATTGGTTAAGTATTGGCTAGAGTCAACTTTTGAGGCAGTGAGATAGATTGTACTTGTGTAGAGATTGTTCAGGTTGAACAATCATTGTAAATCTTATCTATTTTTCTAATCTAATGCAATATATAGATAGGAAGGGGTTTGAGCAACAAAATTTCTCCTTAGATAAATCTTTGAGCATATGTGATTAAACCTTGTCTCATGTTTTGTGATTTCTTGATTGATTAATTGTTTCCGTTGATGAGTAGAGTAGATTCAAGTCTTTTGTTTTAGCATATTACATAAGTAGTTTGAATCTACAAGGAATTTCTGCATGGTATCAAAGCAATAATCCCAATAGAAGAGAAGAATTAGAGTTTGTCTTTGCAGGTAAATTGAATTTGTAGGCTCATTCTTTAGAGCCAGCAGGATGCCGTTCTATGGATTGAGACGCGAGTATGCCCTTGAGGGTAGCTCAAATTATATTGCTTGGAAGGACAGGATGGAGGCAATATTGGAAGATAATGGGTTGAAGAAATTCATAGACAATGATATTCCTAAGCCTCCAACAAATGATGCTCAAGATCTACCAGAGTGGAAGAAATGTATGGCAAAGGCGAGGAGGATCGTACTAGAAGGAGTTCGAGATCATATTATCTCAAATCTCCATGGGAAGGATACCCCATATGCAATGTGGCAAGCCTTGATAGACTTGTTGTAGAATAAAAGTGACCACAGGAAGTTGGCATTGAAGGACAAGCTTCAGAAGATCAAGATGGAGAAGGGAAACACAATACCACAGTACCTAAGCAATTTCACCCAACGTCAGGATGAACTTGGGAGTGTTGGTATTACAGTTGTTGAAGATGATCTGGTAAGCCTAGAACTTCTTGGCCTTCACAAGAGCCGACACAACTACCAAGATTCAGTAAATGGGATGGAGAACCTACCAAATTGGGAGCGATTGTGGTTCGACTTGGTGCAAGAAGAGATAAGGTGGAACACCAGAGATGGAACCTCATACAAGCATGAAGATGAGGAGAACTGCGCCTTGGATGGAAAGGCAAAGTGTAACACCCTCATCACACATCTACCCAAGTAACCAGCCAACCAAGGTAAACATGCAACGAGAGGCTACTATGATTGGATTCGACCTCCTATGTGACCTCAAGGAAGTGGAATCGATGGAACACATCAACCGACTTATCCACTTCAGCAATAGAACCCTCAAGAGACATGACAGCCACTCAGACATCCTATCCCTCAGTCCCACTTATGTTCTAGAGATATTATGCCTCAGCTGCTCCCATGCTATAGGCAAGAGAGCATCCAAAAACCCAAAGTCGTTGTCACAGGCTTGCCTGCTAGTGACCAGAGACTAAATTTGTTAGTTCTATGCCAGTGACCCCGGGATTTGAGCCACTTCTTTAGGCCCATAGCATAGGTCACTGCCCAAAATGGAATGATAACTCGGGAACAGTAAAAGAACATGGAAACAATGATGCAAAAGAAATAAGTTGAACAATACCTTAATCAGACCCATACTAGCCATGCCAGGCATTTCGTGAAACATATCATCAACATGTAACCTATAGGTGTAAACAACAAAATTAAGTGTAGAGATCTCATTCTTATCTGAGAATCACTATGAACCATTGTTCCCTCATGTAATTTGCTACATTATCATCTATTAGGCCATAGATACATTATCCATTCATTTACAAGTAAAAACATGATGAGATCCATCCATAGCTATTGTCATAAAACACACATATAACTAGCATAATAACAACAAAAATAATCATGAAATTATAGCCATATAGACCACATGTAATCCATCAAAATGCTCATAGAAATACAAGGATAAATAACCTTTCATTAATGATGCAAAAATGAAACTCGGGATGGGACTTCCACGTTCCACCCGACCATATAATGGTTGAGCCAAATCTCTCTTCATCCATTCACCCCCGTGCCATATTCCAAGCATGAATGTGGGACTCAAACCAAAAGAAATAATCAGCGCATACCGAGGCTAAACCACCTCAACCTCATCAATAGAAACTAGACTTTACTGTAATCCATCTCGAATCACTAGGCCAATGTAATGAACACATCATAAAAGGCTTTACCATGATCTTCATGTTGTACCTCTGAGATAGTAGTAGGTCAAGCTACCAATACCAGAGCATCTAAAATAATTGTTTTGGGGGATTTTGGTTTAAGTTTATGGAAGACCAATGAATGAAGACAGATGTAGAATTGAAGTAATTAATCCTTTGGGGTATATTAACACTTCAGCAAAGGGTTGCTATAAAGCATTACACAGGATATAGATCAAAATAGTGGTGAGTAGAAGACAACAAAAATATGACTATCATAGTTTCCAGACTGTAAAACAGAACAATCACAAGTTGGAAAACCTTCTAAACTACGTTCCAAAGGTTCAAGGAAGTATACTTAATGCTTACACAAGATGTTGATGATTTATTGATTAGAGGGGATTAGCTACACAAATAGTTGCATTAATCCAATATCTTAATAGATGCTCACTTTAGGATCTTATAGGAATTAACTGAAACTCTAATTGTTCCTACCTAGATATCTTTGCAAGTCACAAGCATAAGAAGAAATACAAAATGATTGAAAAACTGGAAAAACTTACAGGATAACACAAACTGTGCAAGACCATATTTAGAATCCTTTGCTTTGTATTAAGGTTCCAGAAAGACTGATTACATCAAGATTCTGCAAAAGCTTCTTTCAAAGGTGGCTTCCAGTTTCAAAGTAGTACAAACAGTTACAACTTTACAAGCAATAGATTGTGAATCTTGAAATCCGAACCAATAACATCTCAAAAAGAGAGTTATTTATACAATGATAAAACTAAGAAATATCCTAAAACAGATTAAGATTTTTAGGAAAAGAAATATCTTCATGGCAAGAAGATTGGGGCAGCTGTTTGAACTACTTCTTGTTGTCCCCTTTATTCAGGCTGTGCTGGCTTTCTGAAGGATATTTTCCCCTTTAAGTTGCTTTGTTGTTTGAATCCTTCACGCTGGCAGATTGCTTCATTTAATTCTTTCATCTGACTTCTTTAAACCCTGTTAATCTCTTTTGACTTGGTTGAGTGACCTTTTGACTGCGCATTTCAGGTTTTATTGTTGTTTTCAACAGTAAATCTTCATATTGTCTTCAAACTGTTACGCAACCTTTTGTTTCTTTGTAAGCCTGAAATAACAGTCTTCCCTGCAAAACATAGAACTTATTAAGAAAAATATGATAACAGAGGAGGTCATGATGGATCTGTTGAGCTTTCAAAGGCTATCGGAGGAGTTTGGGGTGTATTGAAGGGAATAATGATGGTTTAAATGGCCACAGAGGCAAAGTGGTGGCTGCACTGTGTAAAACAGGCAGAATAGGGCAAAAATGGCCTTTTATACATTTAATGGAGAAATAATTAATTTTTTAACTATCGGGCGAAAGGAACAGTGGTAGAGCGAAAAGGCAGAAGAGCTTTTTTACAAAGAAATCCTTTGTAAAACTCAATAAGGCAGATTTGAAATTTAATGGAATTTGGTGGATAATGATATCACGTCCGGTTGAATGTCGCATATCGGCTATCGCAATCGGAGTAGGCAGGGCTAGGTCTATTACAAAGGACCGTGATAGGGGTCGGACATGACATAGCATTGAATTGTATTATATATGGGTCGGGTCCATATCCCTATCGCAGTCGGGAATTGCAAGAGGCAGAGGTTTATCGCTTTAGCAGGACTGCAAAGGAGGGGTGGACGCGATATTACAATAGATTGTGATATATATATGCATCGAGTCTGGGTTTCCCTTCGTATATCACAATCGAGGTTCGCACTGCGGGGGGTGCATTCATATGGAAGACTTGTGATGCGATATTGTTTGAATACATAGTTTTATAATAAAACTATGGTATATGCATTGTTTTAAAAGGCCTGCGGTCCTGCCGATATGCGATGCGATATTTGTATATAATGCATAGTTTCTAACGAAACTTAAGGGTTTTGGGTTATTTAATAAAGGAACTATATAATACAGGAAAAGGGAAATATTATGGATTTAATACTATATGTTAATGTTAATATGAAATTATGAATGGAAAGGAAGAATGGGCTAAGTATAATGGAATTATTTGCTTTTGACATATATTCGTCAATACTTAGGGAAAATATGTTTTTATGTAAAATGGGAATTTTCATGGTGTTTTTACTTTTCCTAGGTAAAAAGGGTTTTTACCAAAGGAAAAGGGATTTTTTATGGAAAATGAATGAATATGGATATGTGAATGGGAAATTAGTAAATATATGAATGAATGAGGATGAATGGGAAGTTAATTACTTGACTTTGTAATCCTTCATTTGCATTGTATAGTTGACTCCTGGGCATAGAAACATGATGAATGTACATTTTGTTCAATCAACCATTAAACTTCTGCAACCTTTTTCTACTTCCCCTTCGCTTTTTCTATCAATTTTTCTTCACTTAATGGGTGCATTTAAGCTAGCAAATCCTTATCCTTTCTTCTTATTTGACAAAACCAAACTATCTAAATCTACCCTTATAAATTCCAAGGGCTTAGATTAAACTAATGAGCACCTTATTATTCTCTACCTAACTACTGATCTGCCAAGATTAAACAGTTGGGACAGATCTTTATTCTCTAACTATAACATGAAATTTAAAGCATGAAGCAGTCAAGATTAAACAATTTTACTGTCATGGGTTATGGCATTTAAAACAAGCTGCACACAACCATTATTTGCAGAAACTGATTAGTGGCATTTTGACTTGCTCACTTTCAGAGTTTATTTGTTTTCTTTCTACCTAACATTTTCTTTTTTCCTTGATTTTTTAGAGCAACTAACCTAACATTTTCTTTGATATGGACATCATCATCAAAAATATTAAACTAACATTTTATTCACTATTGTATGTCTATATCCTAAGTTAACATTTTTTGAATATTCTATCTAATCAAAACCAAAAAATGCTACAACATTGGCTCCATCTGGGGACTACTTTCTCCTGTAGAATGCAGAGAACCTGCAGATCCATGTGCCTTCTCCTCGGGCTATGGAGTCCTTGCTGTAAAAAATATCACATTGACACCTTGGAAAGGGAAAGAAAACTAGAATATTTACAATGAAAACTATTTCACCTTCTTAGTACTGAATATAATGTTTGAGAAACCTTCCATTTACAGGATAAGTGGAATATTGTCCCTCAAGATTTTGCAGCACAAAAGTGTTGTTACCCTTTACATTAGCAATTGCTAAGGGTCCAAACCATAGATTGTCGAATTTGCCATGCTTTCCCTTCTCTTCTCTCCCGGCATCCCATCTTAGAACGAGATCACCTTCCTTAAAATCTCTTTCCCTGGCTCTTCTATCAAACAAGACCTTCATCTTATTCTGATATTTCTACAATTTGTATTGAACTTCATCTCTGTTTTCATTAAGTTCAATAATCTAGTTGATTCCTCTAGAAAAATCATCAGGTTCATCTGTTGCATCTTGCAGAAATTTTAAAACAGGGAAAACCAAATTGGTAGGGAATATTGCATCTTTACCATAGACTAATTGAAATGGAGATTTTCTAGTTGACCTATTTGGAGTAATTTTGTTTGCCTATACTGCATAAATTAGATGTGAATCTCAGCTCTTCTTATGATCTGCTAGAGTCTTTTTTATTACCTTTACCAAGCTTTTGCTTGATGATTTTGCAATACCATTACCTTGAGGGTAATATGGAGTTGAATGATGTAGAAAAATTTGATATTTCTGGCAAAAGTCAATCACTTTAACACTAGAAAAAGATGATGCATTATCAGTTACAATTTCAGTTGGGCAACCAAATATAGACAAGATATTTTCCTCAATGAACTTAATTACTACTGCATCAATAGCATTTCTGACTGGAATTGCTTCCACCCATTTAGTAAAGTAATATGTTGCAGTGAGGATCCATCTATGCTGATTACTTGAAGTGGGGTGAATCTCTCCAATAAAATCTAATCCCCATTGAGAAAAAGGTGTTGAAACTATTAATGGAAAAAGTGGAAGAGCTGCTAATTTCTGTTTTCCAGCCCACATTTGGCAAGGCACACAACCTCTCACCTTTGCTCCTACTTGTAAAAACAATGTGGGCCAATAAAATCCTCCCCTCAGAATCTTGTATGCTGTAGCTCTCCAAGCATAATGTCCTCCACAAAATCCTGTATGAAACTGATCAATGATGCCTTCAGTTTCTGATTCTGTTAAACATAATAACAAAATGTTAAGTGGATCTTTCTAGTATAAATTTGCATTAATAATGCAGTACTTGACTGATTTCAACTTGAGGGTTTTACATTGGGTTTTGGAGAATGATGCTGGACACTCAAAATGGATCAAGAAATTAACAATATCTTGATACCAGTTTGACAACAAATATTTCTCATCAATGTGTATAGGAATGATCTGCTATGAAGGTGGAGGTTCCTGTGGATTCTCCCCTGTAGGATGAAGGGAAGGTTCTTGTGGATTCTCCCCTTCTCCAAGGACAGAAGGTTCTTGTGTATTCTTCTCTTGAGGCTGAAAAGAAGGTTCTTGTGGATTCTTCCCTTGTATTTCTAAAACAGAATTGATTCCAAGAACTTTGCAGTTGGATTCAGCTAGAAGTTTAGCTAATCCTTGACCTTTTACTAGCTTGGTGGTCTTGATAGTTAGATCAAATTCCTGAATTTGAGTGATCCATCTACCTCTTTTCCCATCAGTGTCTGGTTGGGTAAGGACAATTTTCACAACACTATTTGGTACATAAGAAGTAATAGGTGAGTGTAAGAAATACATTTTGAATGATTTCAGGGCTTGAATAAGGGAATATGCTTGCTTCTCAATGATGTCATACTTTAGCTCAACATCTCTCATAACCTTACTAAAAAAGGTTATGGGTTGGTCATAGGAATCTTAATTTTTTTGTAATAAAACAACAACAAGGGTTGTTTCAGAGGCAAAAGAGAAAATACTAAATGGCTTGGTATAATCGGGGCTGGCTAAGGTGGGAGCTTTAGAGATGGCTCTTTTTATTTGTTCAAATGCATGCCTAGAAGAGGGAGTTCATTTGACTTCACGATCCTTTCGGAGCATGTCTATTATATCCTTCACTATCTCTGCATAATTGGGAATGAATCTCCTTAGAAAAATAATCTTGCCCATAAAAGCTTGAATTTCCTTTCTGTTTCTAGGCAAGGTCAATTATTCTATGACAGATACTCGTTTGGGATCAATTACTACGCACTCCTTTGAAATAATATGACCCAACAATTTTCCTTCTTTAACAACAAACAAGGACTTCTTTGGGTTCAGTGGTATTCCAAGTTTTCTACACCTGTCAAAAACCTTCGTCAAGTGCTTTAAATGTTTCTGATCAGACTTAGAAAAAACAATTATGTCATCAAGATAAATGACCACAAATTTATTTACCTGACCTATGAAAGCGATTTCCATTGCTCTCTAAAACGTTTCTCCAACATTTGTTAAGCTGAATGGCATCCTAGCGTACATGAATATACCCCAGGGTGTTGTAAAGGTTGTTTTCTCTCTGTCTATCGTATCAACATTTACCTGATTATAGCCTGAAAAACCATCAAGCATAGACAGTCTTTGTGCTCCTGAAACCATTTGCAGTAGCTTGTTCATTTTGGGCAAAGGATAAATATCTTTTAATGATGCCTTATTCAGATTTCTAAAATCTACGCAGAGTCTTATTTTTCCATTTTTCTTTCTAACAGGAACCAGATTTGCAACCTAATTAGAATATCTAAGAGGGAGGATGATTTGTGCATCTAACATTTTCTTAATTTCTCTTTCTATAGTTGGTAGAAGTGCTGGATTTATCCTTCTAAGCTTATGTTGATATGGTTTTTCTTCTGCCTTTAGAGGAATTTTGTGTTGTATTAACGATGTATCACAGGTCTTTAAATCAGCGCAAGTCCAGGCAAAAACGTCTTAATAATTTTGTAGCAACTTAAAATACTGCATTTTGATTTCTGGGTCTAAAGATGCGCATAATTTGATGTTTTTAACATCGTTATCAGTTCCAACGTTAATTTCCTCTACGTCATCTTCTGAAGAGATGGACTATGGGTTTTGGAAGACATCATTCTAATCGAGTAATTTTTCTAAAGGAATAAGTCCCTTTGGAATGAAATTATTTGATAATTGAATAATATCGTGATTGGAAATTTGGGCTTTAAAATCTGAAGTGTCATTCCCTTCTGCTTTTTCACTTATGTTAGCTCTGTCATCATCAATTTGCATAAACGAAAAATCATCTTTTACCTAAATGATTTCAACTATTCATCATCTTCAAATATTTGCCAATGTTTGAGGTTATCTCGGATAGAAGGCCTGTATTTGACTTGAATCTAATATAAGACATCAGTATGATCGGGGATTTTAAAAGCGCTGGTAGAGATAGCTAAGGCATTTGCGTGAACGTTCTGATCTATGGGAATGTGAGTCAAATAAAAGCATCAAACAGATTTTCAACTGAATCCCATATTTCATTTCGATAGGACCAAAGTCTAGGGTGCTTGGTCTGGCAAACATTCTTAACTTGTTTAACAATAAGCTCAGAATCGGTAAACACACTTAAGTTATGAATTTGTAGGCTTTTGGCTAGATGTAATCCTAAAAGGAAAGCTTCGTATTCAACTACATTATTGTTAACTTCAAAATCTAATTTACATGGTTGTGTTATATTTTCCTTTTTCGGCGAAATTAAAACAACACCAGCTCCTGCCCCATCTTTCGTGCAAGAGCCATCAGAGGACAATTTCCAAATATTAGTTTGGTTTGGTTTTGAACTTTCAACTACCTCTTCAATTTTGACTTGAGTTTTATGTTGGTTTGAAGTGAGCTGAAAACAACCAAAATCTTGATCTATTGCATAAATTAGATGGTTCCTTGGCTGGTCAGTTTTACAAACAGTATGTGTAGACCTTACCTCTCTATATAATCTTAACTGCTCTCCTCCATAAACATGAATAGTAGCATATGACATGTCCATCTGCAGAGTTCCCCCTAGTTTGGCACAACATGACCTAGAAAAGAGCATTCCAAAATTGGGAGGGATATCTATAACAACAATGTCAAGCACTACACTTTTGACTGGGATTTGGGCAAGAGTAACCACTAAATCCTTGATCAATCCTAAACATGGCACCCTTTTGGAATCAAAGGTGTACAGGTCGTGGTAGGATTTAGTGATGTCTAATTTCAAAAGATCCATGATGGCTTTTGGCATAAGATTGTGAGATGCTCCTGAATCAAGCATACAATTGTATAACATGGAGTCATTTGTTTTAAGAGTTACATAGAAGGGAGGCACTATCTCATCTATCATGTCTGAACTAGGGTCAAAGACTACTGCTGGTTTTTCATCTTGTAGACTTATGAAATCACCTTCTGCATCAACTGAGGTGTTCTGTATCTATTTTGTGACTTGAATTTTGTAATTAGGGTTTTTAGAAAGTTCTGACAATGGAATTGGGATCTTAACCCTCTTTAATTTTTTTTGAACATTAAATATAGTCAAAATGTTTTTCCCAGCTTGGGTAGTATCATTTGATTGATCTAATGGCTGAATAAGAGTTGTTTGAGCTTCAGTCGTTTTGGTACGGGGTTCAATCATTGGAGTTTCCTTTGGAGGTCTCCCAGGACTAGGCCTAGGTCTAAGATCATACCTTTTGTTTAATTCTGCAATTAGAAATTCAGAAAAAGCATGATATTTAGATACCTGTGCAGCTTCCTGATCCTCTTGGACTTGATTCTGTTGTGAGAGAGGAATGATGGTTGTTTGATTGGAAGAAGAATCCATACTATTAATATCTTCAGTAATTGTCATGGTATTATCATTAGGTTGTTGGTCATCTATTAATAGGGGAGTAGGAACCTATTGTTCATTTGTAGGTCTCTGAAGAATTTGTAGTGGTTGGTTTCTTTTATATTGACTTTGATTTTGGTTTTGAGGTCTAGCAACTATTTGTTGTATGGTCCTAGGTTGGGTCTCAATCTTTGAAATCCTATTTGATAGGTTTCTAAGAAGAGATGTTATTTCATCTATTTTTGAGTCTTTTGACTTAGTCTTTGAGGAACTAGAGGCTTCTTGAGCAGATTTAAGTTTTCTTTGGGCCTTTTCTTCCTTAAGCTTCAAAGAAGTTGAGGATGCCCTGTTAGCTTCTACTTCGATAGCATTTGTTTGCATGTCTTCAAGAGTTCTTGAGGTTCTCTCATGTAACATAACAACAAAGTCATCATCGAAAGCTTTGGAAAATCTAGACTTAGCTGCTACAGGAGGCTTACAATCAGCAAGCATTTTGTGATAGAGTTTGTTGAATCTTTTGATAAAATCTGCTACTGGTTCACCAAAGTTCCTTTTAAGCTCTTCAAATTCTGTGAGGAAATAAAGAGGATCCTTTTTGATGCCCCATTGATTTTTGAATATGGTAGTAAGCTCTTCCCAATTTCTAATGGAAGCTGCTTGTAACTGCCTAAACCAAATCCTCACATTTTTCTCAAGTGACTGTACAAACAATCTCATATAAACATTTTCTTCTTCAACATTCATGTTGTCTGCAAAGTCAAGGAAAGCTTGAAGATGGTCTTCAGCTGAGGGACCAGTTTCTCCATTGTACTTGGGAAGGTATTTTAAGTATCCAGCTGGGAATGCATCAAGTTTATTAGGTAAGACTAAGGCAGCATATCTGGCCTATACAATTGGTCGAAAATTCATGACAGTAGGTGGTGTATGAGGTTGTCTAGGTGGAGTATGAGGTGTTTGTGTACATGTAGAGGATGAAGAAGAAGTAGAGGAAGAAGATGGTGTTTTAGGAGTTGGTGAACTAGTTGGAGGTGAAGGAGGAGGAGATCTCCTAAAAGACTTTAAAGGAATCTTGAGAACTAGCTTTGGGACCTATAAAAGAATACCTTCTTTTGATTCAAAGAGAGGATTGGTATATACAAAAAAGGTCTCCTCAGGTTGTTCAGAAGAAGAAGCTTCAGGTTGATCAAAAATTGAAGGAAATGGATATGTGGTAGGGGATATGAAATCTGTGGGTTTATATTGAGGTAGATTAACACCCAAATCAGATTCAGTTTTAGGTGATCCTGGTGGAAGTGTGGGTCTAGGATGAGATTCTAATGAGTGAATAAGGTATGCTGACTTAAAATCAACTCCTCTATTTAGAATTTTAACAACCCTAGGTGATAAATGGGAAAAATCAGGATCAGGTGGGATATTACTATAGGGGTCAAATGATTCTAATTCTTCAGACTGCAGGACTGAAGAGGAAGTAGAAGATGGATGGTGTCCCCTTTTAGATCTGGCTTTTCTCAGAATCTTTTCAGGATCTGACAAAGGACTAACTATGTCACCTTCTGAACGAGATCTGGTATGTTTATAAGGTGCCAACTTGGGAGTGTGGAGTCGCCAAGGTGAATGATTTTAACCTTCTAAATCCATTAATCACCTTTAAAGGAAAAGAATGAATGAATATCGTTGTCCCAAGGGAAACTTAAATGAAATTCGAATCCCTGACAACGACGCCAGTTTAATGTTGTACCTCTGAGATAGTAGTAGGTCAGGCTACTAATGTTAGAGCATCTAAAATAATTGTTTTGGAGGTTTTTGGTTTAAGTTTATGGAAGACCAATGAATGAAGACAGATGTAGAATTGAAGTAATTAATCCTTTGGGGTATATTAACACTTCAGCAAAGCGCTGCTATAAAGCATTACACAGTGATATAGATCAAAATAGTGGTGAGTAGAAGACAACAAAAATATGATTAGCACAGTTTCCATACTGTAAAACAGAATAATCACAAGTTGGAAAACCTTCTAAACTACGTTCCAAAGGTTCAAGGCAGTATACTTAATGCTTACACAAGATGCTGATGATTTATTGATTAGAGGGATTAGCTACATAGACAGTTGCATTAACCCAATCTCTTAATAGATGATCACTTCAGGAGCTTACAGGAATCAATTGGAACTCTAATTGTTCCTACCTAGATATCTCTGCAAGTCACAAGCATATGAAGAAATACAAAATGATTGAAAAACTGGAAAAACTTACAGGATAACACACACTGTGCAAGACCATATTCAGAATCCTTTGCTTTGTATTAAGGTTCTAGAAAGACAGATTACATCAAGAGTCTTCAAAAGCTTCTTTCAAAGGTGGCTTCTAGGTTCAAATTAGTACAAACAATTACAACTTTACAAGCAATAGACTATGAATCTTGAATTCTGAACCAATAACATCTCAAAAAGAGAGTTATTTATACAATAATAAAACTAAGAAATGTCCTAAAACAGATTAAGATTTTTAGGAAAAGAAATATCTTCATGGCAAGAAGATAGGGGCATCTGTTTTAACTAATTCTTGCTGTCCCATTTATTCAGGTTGTGCTGACTTTCTAAAGGCAGGCTGTGCTGGCTTTTTGAAGGATATTTTCCCCTTTAAGTTGCTTTGTTGTTTGAATCCTTCATGTCAGCAGATTGCTTCATTTAATTCTTTCATCTGACTTCTTTAAACTCTGTTAATCTCTTTTGACTTGGCTGAGTGACCTTTTGACTGCGCATTTTAGGTTTTACTGTTGTTTTCAACAGTAAATCTTCATATTGTCTGCAAGCTATTACACAGGCTTTTGTTTCTTTGTAAGCCTGAAATAACAGTCTTCCCTGCAAAACACATAACTTATTAAGAAAAATATGATAACAGAGGAGGTCGTGATGGCTCTGTTGAGCTTTCAAAGGCTATAGGAGGAGTCTGGGGCGTATCAGAGGGAATAGTGATGGTTTAAATGGCCGCAGAGGCAAAGTGGAGGCTGCACTATGTAAAACAGGCAGAACAGAACAAAAATGGCCTTTTATGCATTTAATGGAAAAATAGTTAATTTTTTAACTATCGGGTCAAAGGAATAATGGTAGAGCGAAAAGGTAGCGCAGAGCTATTTTACAAAGAAATCCTTTGTAAAACTCAATAAGGCAGACTTGAAATTTAATGGAATCGGGTGGATACTGATATCGAGTCTGGTTGAATGTCGCATATCAGCTATCGCAATCGAAGTAGGCAGGGGTAGGTCTATTACAAAGGACCGCGATAGGGGTTGGACGCGACATAGCATTGAACTGTATGATATATGGGTCGGGTTTGTATCCCTATCGTAGTCAGGAATCGTAAGAGGCAGAGGTTTATGGCTTTAGCAAGACTGCAAAGGAGGGGCAGACGCGATATTACAATAGATTGTGATATATATATGCATCGGGTCCGGGTTTCCCTTCGTATATCGCAATCGGGGTTCACACTGCGGGGGGTGCATTCATATGGAAGACTTGTGATGCGATATTGTTTGAATACGTAGTTTTATAATAAAACTATGGTATATGCATTGTTCTAAAAGGCCTGCGGTCCTGCCGATATGCGATGTGATATTTGTATATAATGCATAGTTTCTAACGAAACTTAAGGGTTTTGGGGTTATTTAATAAAGGAACTATATAATACGGGAAAAGGGAAATATTATGGATTTAATACTATATGTTAATGTTAATATGAAAAATATGAATGGAAAGGAAGAATGGGCTAAGTATAATGGAATTATTTGCTTTTGACATATATTTGTCAATACTTAGGGAAAAGATGTTTTTATGTAAAAAGGGAATTTTCATGGTGTTTTTACTTTTCCTAGGTAAAAAGGGTTTTTACCATAGGAAAAGGGATTTTTATGGAAAATGAATGAATATGGATATATGAAGGGGAAATTAGTAAATATATGAATGAATGAGGATGAATGGGAAGTTAATTACTTGACTTTGTAATCCTTCATTTGCCTTGTATAATTGCCTCCTGGGCATAGAAACATGATGAATGTACATTTTGTTCAATCAACCATTAAACTTCTGCAACCTTTCTCTACTTACCCTTCGCTTATTCTATCATTTTTTCTTCACTTAATGGGTGCATTTAAGCTAGCAAACCCTTATCCTTTCTTCTTATTTGACAAAACCAAACTATCTAAATATACCCTTATAACTTCCAAGGGCTCAGATTAAACTAATGAGCACCTTATTATTCTCTACGTAACTACTGATCTGCCAATATTAAACAGATTGGACAGATCTTTATTCTCTAACTATAACATGAAATTTAAAGCATGAAGCAGTCAAGATTAAACAGTTTGACTGTCATGGGTTATGGCATTTAAAACAAGCTGCACACAACCATTATTTGCAGAAACTGAGTAGTGGCATTTTGACTTACTCACTTTCAGAGTTTATTTGTTTTCTTTCTACCTAACATTTTCTTTTTGCCTTGTTTTTTTAGAGCAACTAACCTAACGTTTTCTTTGTCATGGACATCATCATCAAAAATATTTTTTAAACTAACATTCTATTCATTATTGTATGTCCATATCCTAACTTAACATTTTTTGAATATTCTATCTAATCAAAACCAAAAAATGCTACAACACTCCGCTCAATCACTAAGCCAAATAAGCATGGATGGCACCAGATTTCTCCACCTACACCATGAGGAATTTTCCTATCTCCTAGTCTCTCAGGCTTTACCACAATCCAAACCTAGATCACTAGGCCATAAACCAAGACCCACTCTCCAGGCTTTACTGCATATCCCAAACCCGAGATTACTAGGCCCAACGGAGAGCAAACCACCTCTTGAATTTACCATATATCCTGCCATTCACAGGCAAGGATTCCTATGCCCACCGAGGCAACACAGTGTTGGCTTTACCGTAACCCACAGTCTGGCTCAGGGGTCACTAGGCTAGTGGCTTTACCGTGTTCCACAGTTCGGTTCAGATACCACTAGGCAATGTGCTATCTCATTCAAAGATCCACCCCAATCAGCTTCGAATCCATCTAAACCAAATCTTGAGAACCCCATCACACCATGGCTATATGGAAATAGCAAGGCTAGGCTGAAAACATTGTTACACCTAGAAAAACCCATGCCACAACAACATAAGAACCACATGAAATATCATGCATGCCAAATCTAGCAAGGAAAATACACATGCAAATCGATACCTGCAATGAATCCTAATGTAGCTTGTTGATCTTGTCTTTCCCTGCTTGATGTAGTTGCTTGATCTTGTCTTTCCCTACTTGATCTTTGCTTCCTCTTGCCTTCTTTTCCTTTCTTGATCCAATGCCAAAATTTATCCAAGAAAACTCTAAGTGTCCAAGAGTGAGAGAGAGAGATAGAATAATGAGAGAGCTCCAAAACTCAATTGGAAAAAGGTTACCAATTGATCCTCAGAATCCTTTTTATGAATGAGACCTCTATTTTCTCCATTTTCCATTATTTTCATAAATAAATGTGCCAAAAATGCCATTTTGCCTTTCCAAAGCCTTAGTCATTGCCTTTGCCAATTTCCTTAGCCATAATAACCGAAATGAACACCCCCCTAGGATGTCTTTCCCAACATTCAGCTTGGAATAAGTGTCCCATCAACCGTTGTTATGATTTTTGCTTTTATTAACTTTTATTACATGGAATTTTCACCAGGTTGTTACATAACCCTCCCCCTTAGGGAATACCGTCCTCGGTGTTAGACCACGCCAAGACCTCAACAAAATCGTTGAAAAGAAAACATATTGCCCATGGAGATTTATGACATAACTCGATGCAGTATTTACAATAATCATCTCGCTGAAATCAATTCGACATCATAACAACATAATAACATGACGCCATATTGACATGACATCCATACTGATTATTGGAGCTTTATAACTTAGCTCATGGCAGTGTTTACTTCCATTTACACATATACATATAGAAAAACCACCAAAACATATACTAAAACATATACCAAATCATCTACTAAAATCACACCAAAATACCAAGTCAAAAATGCTTTGCTCAACCAACAAATAGGGAAGGATACATAGCCTGCATTTGATCTGCCATCTCCCATGTAGCTTCATCGGGCCCAAATTGCTTCCACTACACTTTAACTTTCTCAATTGCTCGGTTCCGGAGCATGAGAATCTTTTTCTACAATATACATTGAGGCTCTGGCTAAAATTCTCCATCTGGTTCCACCTTCAATACAAACCAGTCAATCACATGATCAACATCCTTAACATACTTATTAAGCAATGATATATGGAAAACATCATGGACTTTCACTGTCGGAGGTAGTGCAATTAAATAGGCTACTGGACCAATCCTCTCAATGATACAGAAGGATCCACAAAACCGTGGTGCCATCTTGGCACATGATCCAATCTGCAAGGATCTCTTCTTTGGTTTAATGTGAAAGTACACATGTTCTCCAACATGGAACTCCTTGAACAACCTGTTACGATCTGCATAGATTTTCTGCCTATCTTGTGCTGCCTTTAGATTTTTCTTTGTAACCTACATTTCCTGTTCCATGTTTGCCAAAATATCTGGTCCAATCAACACCTAGTTAACTAGATCACTGCAACTGATGGGAGTGTTACAACTCCACCCATACAATGCCTCAAAAGGACTCATTCTCAATGAATCCTGATAACCATTGTTGTATGCGAACTCTACCAAGGGGAGATACTCTTTCCACTTTCGTTGTTGATGCATCAAATACCTCCTCAATATGTCCTCCAATATCCTGTTGACGCTTTCTGTCTGTCCATCTATCTGCGGATGATAAGTTGTGCTAAAGGCAAACTTTGTGCCCAAACCTGCAAATAACTCTTTCCAAAAATTGGAAGTGAACTTCACATCCCTTTCTAACATAATATTCTTTGGGACACCATGTAATCTGACCACATATCTGATGAATACTTGTGCCACATTGCTAGCTGAGAATGTAGACTTCATTGGAATGAAGTGTGCAACCTTCGTCAACCTGTCCACAACAACCATGATGGAATCATGTTGTCTCACTATCCTCGGCAACCCTGTAATGAATTCCATGGAAATGACTTCCCATTTCCACTCTCGAATCAAAATCGGCTATAGCAGTCCACCAGTGTGCTTACACTCTGCCTTCACATGCTAATAATCAAAACACCTAGCCACAAATTCTACTACATCCTTCTTCAAATTTGGTCAATAATAGAATTTATTCATTGTAGTCAATGTCTTTTGATAACCTGGGTGACCTGAATAAGGTTTCACATGAAACTCTCTCAAGATCACCTTCTTGAGCTTGCTGCTATCTGAAACATATATCACGTCTCTGAATTTGACCAATTCATCCGTTGTAAGACAATAATCCATACCCTATGCACTTGCACCTGTACCTATGTTTGTACCTATACTACCACATGTACCTATACCTATACGTGTACTACCACCTGTACTTGTACCAGTACCCCATTGTAATCTGTGCACAATCTCCATATGCTTGGCATCCTACTGACTTGCCTGCAAGATCCTATCATGTAGATATGTCCCACAGCAGCTCATTGCTGCCAAGTGATTTACCTGTATCAACATACTGAGAGCATCTTCCACTCTGTTCTCTTTACCTTTGATGTACCTAATCTCAAAATCAAACTCACTGATTGTGGTCAACCATCTAGCCTGCCCGGCGTTTAGATTCGGCTCCTCAAACAAATATCTCAACCTAATATGATCACTCATAAGTACAAACCTACTGTCAAGAAGATAGTGTCTCCACATCTTCAATGCATATATGATCGATGCTAACTCAAGATAATGTGTCAGGTAGTTCTTCTCGTGCTCTTTTAGTTTTCGCAACTCATAGCATACCACATGTCCATCTTGCATAAGGACTCCACCAAGTCCTCTTTTGCAAGAATCTGTGCATACTACAAACTATTTGTCTAGATCTGCAATCTGTAGCGCTAGTGCATGTGTCAACAACTAGTTACGTTGCTCAAAGTTAGCCTCACACTCCTCTGTCCATTCAAACTTCTTACCTTTCCTCTGTAATGACATGATGGGATAATCAATTTGTGAGAAGTTCTTGATGAACCTCCTATAATAGCCTGCCAAACCCAAGAATGATCTCACCTCATCCACATTCTTAGGAGCTACCCATTCCATGATGGATCTTATCTTTTCTAGATCTACTACAATTCCCTCCTTGGAGACCACATGTCCCAAGTAATGTACCTCAATATGAAAGAAACTACGCTTGCTGAGCTTAGCATACAACTGATGCTCTCTCAACAACCTCAACACTATTGCTAAATGCTCAACATGCCCTTCCTAATTTTTAGAATATATCAATATATCATCAACGAACACAATAAAAAACTATCCAAATACAGACACAACACATTATTCATCAAGAACATAAATGTAGTTGGAGCATTAGTTAAGCCAAATGGAAAAACAACAAACTCATAATGTCCATACCTGGTCTTGTAAATGTTCTCCTCTTTGATATGTACCTGATGGTATCCTGATCTCAAGTCAATCTTGGAGAACACTTATGCTCCCTTCAGTTGATTGAACAAGTCATCAAACTTGGCAAAGAGTACCTATTCTTGATAGTCACTTTATTCAACTGCCTGTAGTCAATGCATAATCTAAGAGTATCATCTTTCTTCTTCACAAAAAATACCAGTTGTTGCGTGTGGGAACACTCTAGGGCCTTGGGTTGAAACCCCCAACAAAGCGGAGGGCATACAACAATAAGAAATGTGCAGACAAACAATCTAAATTCTTAAAATACTGAACTAGGAAGCAATGGTATTACCTGGAGGTCCTATGTTCGGGGTTGATCCCATAGGGTCCAAACCCCCTACTTCTTCCAATGCCTTTAAAACGTGTAACTTATTCAAGCAAAGCATATACAACAGTAGTAATAGAAAGCATGTTCATGATATGTGTTAGATCATATAAGAAAATGAGCAATTACACATTAATATAAGATTTATAAGAAAATCACAACATGAATCAATGCATAAACATGATAAATATCAGGAACATAATAACATTTCTTTATTGATGTAAGCTAAATGAATGGTGGAAAACTACAACCTGAGTCTTCCTCCAGCTCCAAGCAGAACCATCCTTTGGATCCGTCCTGTCTCGACCTCATCAATGTTTCTCCATCAATACACACAAGGATGTCATAAGAGGGATGAAGGACATCTCAAAAGAGGAAACAAAAGTTTCCTATAGCTTGGGGAGTGCAGGAGGCACAACGATTTCTTCAAAATCGATCAGGGATCAATAAACTATAATATCAATATCTCATATTTTCTCTCTTTATGCCTTCCCATGGAGGTTTATTTATACTTCTCCAAATTATTATTTTCAGTTGGGAAATAGTTGGGCCACGAGATATAGTACGTGAGCAACAGGTAAAACCCGTAAACTTCGCTCAAATTTAAGGAGATTTATTATTTTTTAGTGTTTTAACACATATACATGGGTTGGGTATATACTGACCTGCGTGTACACGCTTTTAACATAGGGAAAAGTAGCGTATGGGAAATAAAACACTGTTTTTTAGAATTTGGACCAAGTTTGGAAAGGAAGGGTTGCCCTAGGCCATAACCAGAGCATCAGATCTACCAAGAGTGGTAAATAGTGCTATAAAAGATGCCCCCTAATATATGAGGTTAGAAGGGGTACATGATGGCCAAAATGTATTAAGTGTATAGAAGGAATCATGCTGAGACCAGAGAGGAGTTCACCAGAATTCAGCCTGCCAAGCCAGTGAAAGAGATCAGAAAGAAATTGTTGTCTGAGGTAGGCATACCCATGCTCAGAGACAATAAAGCATATCTGCATGTCAAGTACAAAATTGGATCTAATATGCATACAAGTATAAAGGAACTGAAAATACATAGTGGATCATCTGATCATATCCAGATAAGTACATGTCTTAATATCACATATAAAGAACTGATCAATGGTGCTGAAATAGGAAGCTGATCACTGAAATCATAAAGTTGATCAAAAAAAGTACCAAGTCAAATGGTGGAACAAATGGTACTACATTGCAACTCGGGTGCCAACATATAGGATGTCGTTGTAAAGAACTACAACATATAAAGTGGATGGTGTCAACTAGCAGAAATAGGAGCAACTGACAAGTGAACCAAGAAATGTTGATGCAAACCCGAGGTCTTCATTGATCGCCGTGGTACATTTCTACACAATGGGAATAAATGATCTGAAGTCGACCATGTGAGAAATCATTTGATTACCGGTCATTGATGTATACCGTTAACAAATGCGAGACTACTCACTGATAATGATGATGAGAGTCAAGGTACCCAATACAATCTAACAAGTGCAAATAAATGAGTTGTAGTCGAACACTTGGAAGAATATATTAATTAGGAGACAATGATGATTTCCCACTGTTGATAGTGAAAGAGTCTGCCACCGATGACTGCAAACACTAAGGTACTGCTAAATGGACTCTAGATCTTGTTCCCAGAGCAATGAGCTGAAGTCGATGGGAAAAGATCCGCTAGAAGGAAGGCATTAAGGCATCCTTCATCAATCTAGCACGAGCATAACCCGTAGGCCAATAATGTGGAAGGAATTAGACGCGTAAAGATGTAGTAACCGAACCGAAGCACGTTTCTAGCATACACAAGATGTAGCTAGTGCACGATAGAAACCCAGTAAACCAACCAATAATGAAAGCTAACAAAAAGGCAGGGAACCACTAGGGTCAAATGGAAACCAAGGTACTGCATGAATCCTAATGTGTGATAATGAAAGCTGCCGTCGAACACAAGGGAAACCAGTCATTCAAAGACCCCTGATATTGATCGATGATGAGCACATGGTGACCTATCAATGATGAAAATAGGGCCAGGGTGCGGCTCTAGATCTGCTCTCAGAGCAATTTGTCATAGTAAATAAGAGCAAGACCCGCTAGCAAGAAGTCAATGGAGACCTTCTCAAACCAACATGAGCAAAGGACCAAATAGTTGATGTGATAATGAACATGAATTTGACAACCAGGGATGGCCAACTAAAAAATAGGTCAAGGGATACTGCAAAAAGGCTGACTCAGGTTTACTTCCCTTGAACAAAAGCACGACTCAAATGTGACTATATGGAAGCATATGATAACTTTGTATAAGTTTTTCATGCAGGAGGCATAAGAAAACTCTCCATATAATTGGAAGAGATAACCAATCTGAGGAGCATTGACTCAATAACAAGGTTAACGCTCTCCTAATTCAAACTAAAGCCCACCCAAATGGAGGAAATACTTATTTTCTAAGTGCTTCGTTCAAGGGAAACAAAACTGACTCTAGCTGCCATTAATTATGGAAATAATGTCTCATTCCTGATCCTCTTTGGGATATATAATTTTTTTGTCTTTTTCATATTCATGAAGCCTGGAAAAGAATAAAATAATGCTATAGTATAGTGGAAAGAACGAGTGTCCAAATACAAATGCGCTAGTTCCTAGGAGGGGAACATTCCTATGCTCAATGCAAGGTGATGAGACTAGTCAATGGCACTCAAAGGAATGTTCTTTCCACGGGTAAAAGGGTGTCAAGTTGCAGAGGCTAAGTGATTGTGAGGTTGATTTTGTAGAAGACATAATCAAAAGATGGCTAAAACACGAGTCCAAGTGAAGCTGGCTCAAGGCCAAAAGTTACAAATGGTCAACATGCAATGCAACGGTACAACTCAATACAAAGGAGCCTTTATGGTATAAATCCAGAAAAATAGTGAAGAAGTAAGAGAATGAGGCTTCATTGCAAAAGTAATGGCGGGACTAAAGAGGACTCCCGAGCCTAAGAACAAAAGTTCAGCATGGGTGCCAAGTGACAACAAGGTACTATCTAGGGTTCCCATGATAAGGTAGGCTTTAACACAAAAGTCATGATGCTTCTAAGCAATGAGAAGGTTCTGCATCATATCTTGGTGGGGTCGATCTTGAGGCCAAAATGGGAAAGGAAACTGATAAATTCACAATGTAGGTGAAAAAACTAACCTATATGCCAGTTTCGAGAACCAATACTTGTCAGAATGGATCAACCATAAAATTTCCAAAGTAGAAGTCTTCTAAGTTCTGTATACATAAATAGGAACACTAGAAAAGAAGTTAATACATCCCATATATAAACTTTAGATAAAAACTTGTGTTACATAATACAAAACTTGAAAATGTGTACCTTATATGTACAATATGGTACAAGGAACCACGCAGCCTTGCAGCTTACGCATAATAGTTTTTCTGGACAAGCCCCTTGTAGGGCTCAGGCCAAGGACTCCTTTGGTAGTTAAAACTCATGGCTTCAAAAAGTTCCTCCCGTGAAGGTAAATCAAACTCTAAGAAATCACGAGAGGATCAAAAGAGGGAATTAAGGGGTCCCATGTCCCCATAGGAGGAATCACTCGGTCATCTTCTTGGACCAAGTCCCAAGAAGGAAAATAATAGTTCAAAGGATCCTTCTTAGAAGCAATTCAACATTGAGGATTCAATGCCACATAGTTCACCCGTGGCGGGGTAGAGTTTACTTGAACACTTGGAACAAACCAAGGGGTATTCTATAGTAAATTCGAATTAGGGTGGTGATTATTAGAAGCATGCTGATCAATAGTGACAATATTTCCGTTATGAGGAAAACACATCACTCGAAAGAGTGAAGACACCACAACATTCATAGCATAGACAAAATCACGCCCAAGTAGCATATTAAAGTCTAAAGGGCAATCAACCACCATCATATCGATAAAAACAGTCTTCCCAACTAAAGTAATAGGCAATTGAGGAAGAACACCCATAGATTCACTAGGTATTCTATCAAAGGCTAACAACTGACTATCAGCTGTCAACAACTTTGGAGAACCCAAAGCTTTCCAAGTCAAGGAGGATATTGTTGGGCACCAAATCTGCTTATCTTTTCCTCACATTTTCACTCATCCCTTCATCATTTTTTGCACTAATTGACATGCATTTATTATGATAAACCTATGAGGTAACCCTCCTTTCTTATGTCTCTTGGAATATTTAATTGATGAAGTAAAGTCACGAGGGTTTTTCCTATGCGAACTACTAAAACTTGTTATGTCCGTCGATTCTGGTGAATAGGCATCTCTTTCGTAGCATCTAGCAGCAGTTCCATGATTCACAACAGCTGTTCGGAAATGCTGAGACATCATAACCAACTCGCAACTATTTTCAAGCCTATTTTGGATCGTTTCTGTTCTCACTCTCTCGAAAACTAGTGCTATTCTAAACTGTTGTATATTTTGGGAATTTAGTTGCCAGGTTTTGGGGAATATGTTATTACCCATGTATTGTATAAAAGGGGTTTTATTCCTGTGTGAAGGGTTAGCCATGCAGAGATATGTATTGTAACAACTTCTTTACAGATTAATAAAATACAAGCAATTTTGTTGTTCTATCTCTAGCTGTAATTTAACGCAACCCTGATCAAAGAGTTGGGCCCGCTCTTCTGATCAGGTGCTGCATATTTCCTTTTATGTATGTTGTTTTACTTGTTGTGTTTATTTCTTTATTGCTATTACAGATCTCTATAGATTGCTGTGAATGCCTTTTAAGTTTTGCGATTTAATTTCTATTACTGTTACAGTGATGTGTTGATTTCTTAATCACGAATCCTTGGTTGATGTAAGGCTGTAACCTTGCCCCTGCATATACCTTGTGCGTTACCTTGAAAGTTGTACGCACCTAGATTGAGGAATTAATGTAGGAAAGGGTTGAATATTTTATTCACACTTGGACGCCAACATTTTGGTGCCGTTGCTGGGTAGGCTAACAAGGTGCAAGACACGATTTGTATCAACCATAGGATCAATCTATCATCTTAGGGAGGGAAGTGTTACCCTGCTCTCTGTCCAAAGTGTAGTGTTTTGATTTTTGTTGTTTTTGGGCCGAGTCATTTTCTTCAATTAGCTGTTTTGAATCTTTCTGCATTATTAAAACCCAATCTATTGTTCTAGGGAGGGAATGGTCCTTTGATGCCCTCCTCCAAGTCCCGAGCTGTAGATTTCCTTGTATGGGTGTTATTTTCTTGTTTAGTTTCTTGTCTTGAGGAGGGAAGGGTCTTTGACACCCTACTCCAAGCCCTGAACCCTAGATCTCCTTTTAGCCGTTTTCCTTTCTTGCTAAAAATCGATCACTTGTCCTGGGGAGGGAATGGTCTTTTGACACCCTACTCCAGGTCTTGAGCATAGTGACTTAGTTTAAATATTGTTCTCACCAACTTGTATGAACAAAGATTCTAATAAAAGGGGCAGAGGAAGAGACCCAAAGAAGGGAGGACAGGAATTGGGAGGGAATACTTATATCCAACAAATCATCGCAAAATCTGAATTAGAGGCATATTCTTGTGCTACTGTAAGGCCAGGTATTTGAACAAGATCTGAGGTACAATCTGTAGAACAACCAGTGCTATCCATAGTACCCCCTATTGATTCAACACAACAGACCCTTCCAGCAGCAGAAGAGGTATACAATAGTATACCCGCTAAAGGAGTACTGCTGTTGGTAATAGAGGAAGACGAAGTCGCAAGCAGAAGATCTAAGGGATCAACCCATTCTAGTAGGGAAGAAGAAGTCGTAGAAAGGGGGTTTGAAAAGTCAAGCCAATGTGATAGAGAGAAGAAGTTGTAGGGGTACTTTTATCACCAAGGGATAAAGGGAATATTGTTAAATCAACTCAAACTCATATGATAAGAACCCTTCCATCACTTCCTGCAAAACCTGCTGAAATCCCCAGTGATTATTGGAGGATATTCATGGCACCTACAACCTCTACTATTGACTTCCCAATTGGGGATATTGGTACTAGCGCACGAACGAAGCCCATTCCTTTAAAAACTTTACCTAACTTTCATGGGATGACTTTGGAGGATCCCGACACGTTCCTGTATTGTATGTCGGGGATATGACTATATAACAGATGCTCAGAAATTGAAAATCTTCCCTGCTACACTAAAAGGGATGGGTCTAGGAGGAAAGACTATCACCACATGGGATAAGATGAAAACCTCTTTCCTGGAGAAGTATTAGGACTATTGTAAATCTCGAGATATCAAGGAAGAACTTTTTAAGATCATGCAGAAAGAAGACGAGAACATGGAGGATTTTGTGGAACGGTTTAAGTACACGATACAAAGATTAGGTCATTGGATAAGGACATTTTAAAAATTATCCTTCTCTGAGCCTTTCGAGAGGACTCTCTGAAGCTGTTAAACATAGTGGGAAAAGGAGACATATCAAAAGAGGACTTTGATACCATCTGTGAGCTGTGCATTCAGTGCTCGCGGGGAGTTGCAAGGAATAAACAGGGAATTCAATCAACAAAAGTATCCGGTGGAGGTGTCATGAAAGCAGAAATTGGAAATCTACTGGATAACTTGAGGACTGATATCCTGAGTACCTTGTCTGCACAGATGGACACACTATAAGTAAAACAAAAACAGATGGAATTAGAAAGGACTATGCCTATATTTTGCCCAAAGTGCAAAAAGAAGCATCCACAGAGAGAGTGCCCATTGAAATCCGTAGAGGAATTTGCAATCTGTGAGCTGAATCATGCAAAAAGTTCATGCCCCTCCTTTCCAGGATTGAAAGCCGTCTTTCAATGGATAGGCGAAGAGATGGAGCAGCTGTACTTTATGGGATCAAAAAGCCATGGAAACCTCGGCCACCAACTAGAAATCAAGGTATGTTTCCGGATCCATCTCATTATTTCAATAATTTTAATATGGGTCCTCAGTCCATGCCTTATCCACCTATGTGGCCCCAATATCAACTTCCACCCTAGCAGCAGTGAGCTCCTTAAGCTAGTTCGAGTTCTTTGTGGGTTTCAAACTGGCATGGACCCTCTCCTCCTGGGAAATTTCCCCAGTTAATGCCACAACAACAACTCTAGTTGCCCTCTATTATGCCTCCTAGTAATCAGCCTGTTCGTCCTCAGCTTCATATCCAACCCAATCCAAATCCTAACAATAAAGGAGCTCAACAAGATGACACCATCAACCTACCTTCATACAACATCTCCACCGCCGAACTTTATGAGATGAATTTGAGATTTGGGTGGGTACTAGATGCTCAACCCTCACCTATTATCATTACACAAGTTGGCAGTGAAGCAAAAGAATTAGAAACAGTTGAGGAGGAATCGAACCAAGTTAGTAAAAATCAGACACCTTCTCAGCCACTAATTACTCAAGAACATCGAGCTGAACCACCCTATCTAGAAAGATTGACCTTGAGTAAACATATCCCTCAAGTTGAGTTTGACTTGTTGGTGGAGTTATAAAATTTGTTTGTTAAGATCCCCCTGTTACAAGCTATGAGGGACGTACCTATATATGTAAAAACTCTCAGGGAATATTGTGCTAAGAAGCCTAAAAATAAATCAAGGGATCCACTCACCATTCATGTGATGGGAAAGCTATCAGATTTTATGATGGGCAAAGCCATGCCTGTGAAATATGGGGATCCCGGGAACCCAATTCTAACTGTGCAAATTAATGGAATAGAAATTCTGAATGTGCTAGTAGATTTGGGTGCTACCATAAATGTCATTACCACTGAAACTATGCATGCACTGAGTCTTCAAAATCTAATACATACACCTATTGTGTTAGAGTTGGTAGATCGATCTACATTCAAGCCAGTAGGAAAGTTGGAAGATATCATGGTTTGGGTCGGTTCATGGCATTACCCTGTGGATTTCCTAGTCTTGCAAATGCAGTCCCCAGCTGGTGGCCATCCCCTGATTCTGGGAAGACCATGGCTGGAAATCGCAGACGCTTATATTGGGTTTTGTTCTGGGTGCATGGTTATCTCAAATGGATAGGTTACTAAAAATCTTGTGTTATACCCTCTTGCAGAACCTAGCCCATCAGTGAAGTGAGCTGGTCACAAGAAACCTTTACTAGAAAAGAGTCTGAATTTGAAAATGAGGAATTAAGACTAGTCCTTACTAATGGGAAAGCCCTTTAGTTGAAAACGGAAACAAAAGATGGCACCATCACCACTTTTATTAGTGATCCCTGTTCTATTTCAGATTCAAATCAACGAATCCTGGAGTCTGTCTTGAGCTGTGAAACGTGGGAAATATTAAAAAAATAGATGGATTCGAAGAGCTACCTACAACTGTGTCCCATGACAACATTTCTGTGGAGATAGAGCTAGGGAAGACCCTAAATATTAATCTAGATCTATCAGAATCCCAGACGAAACAACTCTTGGATGTTCTTCAAAAACACAAAGAAGCCTTCGCCTGGGACTACACAGACATGAAAGGGATTCTTTCCAATTTATGTACCCATCATATATACATCAAAGAGGATTGTCGTCCTGTGAGACAACCCTAGAGGAGGATGAACCCCGCTCTGAAAAACATTGTCAAGGAAGAACTTCAAAAGCTACTGGATGTAGGATTTATTTACCCCATTTCGGATAGCCAATGGGTTTCCCCATTGGTGATTGTCCCCAAGAAAAATGGTAAATGGTAGATATGTGTGGATTACAGAGAATTAAATAAGGCAACATAGAAAGACCATTTTCCATTATCGTTCATTGATAAAGTCTTGGATACTTTAGCTGGGAAGAAGTTCTTCTCCTTCCTGGATGGATTTAGTGGGTACAATCAGATCCAGATAGCTCTTGAAGATCAGGATAAAACCACTTTCACCTGCCCTTGGGGAACCTTTGCATACCGGGTCCTTCCATTTGGTCTTTGTAATGCGCCTACAACATTCCAAAGGGAAATTTTGGGGATTTTCTCTGATATGGTAGATGATAGTGTTGAGATTTATATGGATGATTTCACTCCATATAGGGACTTATTCGAAGAGGGGTTAGAGAACCTATAAAAAGTTCTTGAAAGATGTAAACAGGTGCATGTCTCTTTGAGTACAATAAAATGCCACATGATGATGGAGGAAGGAATAGCCTTGGGGCATTTACTTTCAGCTGCTAGAATTCGAATGGATCCAACGAAGATAAAGGTAATATTGCACTTCCCGATACCCAAAACACCCACACTAGTACGTAGTTTTATTGGTTGTGTTGGTTATTACAGGCAGTTTATAGAAATTTTTGCTAAAATAGCACATCCACTTTTTCAATTGCTGATAAAAGATGCAGATTTTGTGTGGATAGATGACTGTGATGCAGCTTTTGTGAACATCAAGGAACTTATCTGTAGCACCTGCTCCTTCGAGGGCCAGACTGGACATTACCATTCCATATTCATGCTGATGCCTCTCAGATAGCAGTTGGGGTAGTTTTGGGACTACAAGTGGACAAGGTACCATATGCAGTTTACTATGTTAGTAAGAACTTGGCTCCTGCTGAGTTAAACTACACAATGACTAAAAAAGAATTCCTTATCATCATCTATGCCATTAATAAGTTCCAACATTATATTACTGGGCGTCCCACTTTTGTATATACTTATCACACAACAATCATGTATCTGATGAATAAACCCATTACTCCAGGTCGTATTACAAGATGGATTTTGTTACTTGAAGAATTTGACATTACCATAATAGATAAACCAAGAAAGGACAATGTGGTTGCTAATTTTCTGTCGAGACTAGAAAATAATGCTGAAGGTACACCCATAGAAGATAGTTTTCCAGATGAGCATCTTTTTGCAGTTTCTGTTAACACTCCGTGGTATGCAGATATTGCTAACTATCTTGCTACAGGGAAGGTACCTCGTCACTTGTCATACAGGGAACAACGGAAAATTATTCATCATAGTACCCAGTATTCATGGATGGCAGGGTACCTTTTTCACACATGGATTGATCATCAAATTCGGCGTTGTGTATCTAAGTACGACATCTATGAGATATTGAACACTGCCCATGATGGCCCTTGTGGTGGACATTTTGCAAATAAAAGAATAGGCCACAAGGTGTTACAAATGGAATATTATTGGCCTTCTATCTTTCGTGATGCCTGAGACTATGTCCGAAGATGTGACAATTGTCAACACATGGGACAACCTAGAAAATCAGATGAGATGCCACTACAACCCCAGGTAGTCCTCGAACCTTTTGAGAAGTGGGAAATTGATTTTGTTGGACCTTTCAACCCACCTTCTCATCAAAAGGTTCACATTCTAGTCTGCATTGATTATGTGACTAAGTGGGTGGAAGCCAGAGCAGTTGCGAAAGCAACAGAACAGGTAGTTGTAGATTTTCTTTTTGAAGAGATTTTTGCTTGATATGGTACTCCAAGGGAGATTGTTTCAGATGGAGGGGCACAGTTCACATCCCACATGATAGCAAAGCTTATGCAGAAATATGGGGTTAAGCACAGAGTGACAACTCCTTACCACCCCCAGGCGAATGGACAGGTAGAAAGTATAAACAAGGTATTGGAAATTATCTTGACAAAAACTATAGAAATCCATTGCTGGGATTGGTCTCAAAAACTTCCATAAGCTCTCTGGGCATATAGGACAACATGGCGGAATACAACCGGGTTTTAACCATTTGAGTTGGTCTATGGGAAATCCCCATTGTTTTCAGTTGAATTTGAGATCAGTACGCTTAGAACAACTTTGGAAGTAGGATTAGACTTATCAGATGCCTAGAAACACCGAATGGAATAGCTCAACGAATTAGATGAAATCCGTTCAGTGGCTGTCCAGAAAACTATTGCTATTCAACAGCGGAGAATGAAGTGGCATGATAAATTTATCAAGAACAAGGTGTTTCATACAGGAGATTGGGCATTTCTCTATGACTCTTAGTTCAAATATTTCAAACAGAAGCTTCACACTCACTGGATGGGACCCTATGAAGTGGATGTTGTGTTTGAAAATGGAACAATCAGATTAGTTACAATAGATGACACTCATACTTCTTTCTTAGTGAATTGACACCGTCTGAAATTATACCACCATCCAACTTCTAAGGATGCCTTCATCAAACATCTCTATGATAAATCTGGTTTGGTGGTTGTTGGTGCAAATAATTCTCTCTTTGCCCTATATATCTGTATATATATATATATATATATATATATATATATGTTGTTACTACTTGTTTGTCTTTTGCAGGGATAATGATCAAAATATGACAAGGAGGAGCTAAAAGGAAATTTTCCAAGTAATAGTTGATGTTGTTACTTTATCAGTGTCGTTACTCCGTCGTTGCTATTACTTCACGGGCGCTGTTACTCCATCACTGTTGTTACTCCTGAAATTTTTTCTAAGTGATGAATGTTGTTAGTTCGTCGGTGCTGTTACTTTGCCAGTGCTGTTACTCCGCCGACACTGTTACTCCTCTGGCGATGTTACTCCGTCGGTGTTGTTACTCCACCACTGCTATCACTCCTGAAAATTTTTCTAAGTGGCGAATGTTGTTACTTCATCGGTGTTGTTACTTTGCCAGTGTTGTTACTCCGCCAGTGCTGTTACTCCGCCGATGTTGTTACTCTGTCGGTGTTGTTACTCCACCACTCTTGTTACTCCGCCGGTGCTGTTACTCCACCACTATCGTTACTCCACCGGTGTTGTTACTCTGACACTATTGTTACTCCGCCACTGCTGTTACTCTATCGGTTACTTTGTTGTTACTCCACTACCTGGTAGGTCGCTAGGTACGCCCCCGTTGACTTTTCCAGATTCAATTAAAATATTCCATTAATGTGACATATACATGCGCGGACGACCACATTTAAGTTGGGGGGGGGTCCTGTCATGAATAAATGACGACGTACTTAAACTACAATGATGATACATCATTACTAAATATGATGCGAACAGTAAACAAAAAATACTGTGATTTAGTAATAATGGCCACGATGCATTGGAATTTGAATTTTGTATGCCAATAACCTACCAGTATTTTCCCAATGCAGCAAAATTAATTACTGTAATTATTCCATCGTACTACCGTAATTTTCCATCATTCTTTGTGATTTCTGAAATTTACCAGCTATTTTCGTTGTCATTTTACCTCTTGCCCCCAACCATGATGTTACCATTGTTGCTGTTATTGTGGGTTGCTGCTATTCTATCCCTAACGGTCGACTGCGTCCACTGTGTTGTTACTGTTTCTACAGCGATGGGTGGGTTGGCTGTGCATCACGAGCCAGAGGATACCACATTGGTCCACAAAAACAGGGAAGTGTGGCAAATCTTTGTTAATATAGGTTGGGATGTTTATCTCGATAGGTTGCAAGGGTTCAATGAAGGAATTACAGTATAATTCGCACTTAACTTGGGTGAAGAAAGCTCACGGGTTAGAGGGATAGAAATCCCTGTCACAGAGGAAGCCATCGCAAAAGTTAGTGGATTACCCCAGCAAGGACAAAGCTAGTTTTCATGGAGAACCTCCCTCTCGAAGTTCCCTGAAGCATTCCTGCAAGCTAGTGAGAGCGTCGTTCAAAAAGGCCAGGGGTATGACCAGAATTCATTACCACATCCATGGGGCGATGTAGCAAGTTTTGTAATGAAATACATAACTTGCGAAGGGAGGTACACCACTATATTCAAGTATCACTTCAGGGTGCTAGCTCGCCTTCGATTTCCATAGTTGGAGGTCTTCTCGTTGAACATGCCTTTCTTTTTGTTAAAAAGCCTCCAACTGATGGCGCAATCTGCTCGGCGCTCACGACAAGTTGCAATAGTCATTACCAACCATGGGATGGTTCGACTACTGGTTACGCATGCACTAGCCCGTTTTCAAATTCCATGGGAAACATTCCGGGAATCGACAGAAGAAGAGATAACAACTGTTATAGCTGCTAGGGAAGAGGAGCCGGAAGGAATGGAGGAGGAATCAACAGTAGAGGATGAATATGTATATTAAGAAGAGCCGAAAGAGATGGAAATGGAGGCCGAAGAAACAGAGCAAGGAAGGGAGCTTGACGTGGAAGAAATAGTCGAGGTTGTTACATAAGAACCAGCCTCGATTGTGGAGCCGACAGAAGAAGAGGTACCGGAACAAGGAAGGTCGGAGATGGAAGAAATTGTTAATATTACAGTCGAAGTTGTACCATAAGAACTAACCTCGACTGTGGATTCGATAGAAGAAATTGTCAGCACCACGGCCGAGGTTGTTCCACAAGAACCAGCATCGACTGTGGGGCCAATGGAGGAAGACATACCAGGGGAGGAAAGAGCTGAAACAGAAGAATTTGTTAGTGCCACAGCCAAGGCTATTCCAAACGAACCAACCTTGACTGTGGGGCCAATGGAAGAAGATGGACCAGGGCAGGAGAGACCCGAGGCAGAAGAGACCATGGAGTCGACAGAGGAAGGAATTATGGACACAATGGATGGGGTTGACACAGTGATACAAGAGTCCACCTTTATTAATGATTTGCTAGAGGAAATAGTGCCAGCATCATCTGCTCAGGAAATGTTGGATACCAGTGGTGGTGTCACGCAAGAACCACCACCAACCCTTTCAGCTCTGGAAAATGTGGAAGAGTTAAATCCTAAGGTTGACATTTCTCCACAAGAACCAGTGTCAACCGCGAGACAGGAGGCCGCACAGGAGGGAGTCTTGGGTTAGAGCGGAATTGTTGCCAATAAGGGAAAAGAGCTCGAAGTCACAGTCGGGACTATTATAAGCCAGACAGAAAACATTTTTCAGTTTTCTTTTTGTGCCTCCATTCCGAAAGGGGCGAGGGTGTCTCATTCTCCCCAACACTCATAGGAGGATGTTGTTGTTACTCCTATTCTGAAGTTTGATGGGTCAATTAAAGGCCTGATTGCTGCTAGTATATTGGCTACGAACTCCTAGCAAGACCGTCCTAAAGGACAGAGGGAGGAAGAACACCTGTAGAACCACAAGAACAGCAGCCGGGTGACAAAGGTGTTGTTCGCGTAAAGGCCCTAGAACCTAGAGGAGAGGAAGAAGTGGGTGCTTCTGAAACAGGGGAACTAGGAAGGGATATTCTGGTTGAAATGTCAGTGAACACTCTTTTGGTCGACCTGCCACCTGCCGAAATAGCTTCAGAGCAGGTCGAGGTAATTGTTAAGAAATAAGTATTTTCTCCCGAGGAAGGGGGACCAAGCAAGATGGTCCTGATACCTGATGAACCAGATGCAAGGCCGGTTGAGGTGGTTGTCAAGCAAGAAGTAATTGAGGGGGAGGAACCAAGGCATGAGAACCTGACAGAAGGCCCAAAAGATATTCCTCTGAGTAATCCACTACTTGTTGGACTAGATGCAGATTAAGATGAAGTGGTTGTTAAGCAAGAGTGGATAGAACTATGCAAGCAACTGAGGCCTCCCCTTAAAAATCTATACCAACTATAATTCAAGGATACAATGCGGTTGAAAACAGAGGTTAGGAGGCTGAGGAAGCAGGTGCACTACTCAAGAAATAGGTAAGGAAGTATAAACAGTGTGCTAAGGAGCCCAAAGCTATGGTGGCCGAAGCCAAAACACAGGTAAAAAATGTATCGACGACCTTTATTGCTACTCAGATGGACCTTATCGAGCACTTGTTCAAAGGTCGTGAATTCTCCTTGACAGTTGAGATTCAAACGTGGAAATCCACCATAGCTCACTACCAGAATGGGGTAAAAAGAGCCCAGGAGCAGGCATCCAAATCTATTTTCGAATATGTAGAGCACGTGGACATATTTCGGCTGAGGTATGCGAAGAAACAACTCAAGGTAGAACGGTTGGAAGAAAAAGTGAAGGACAAATGTTCAACCTGGCACAAGAGGTAATGACATGTCACCCTCCTGCTTCTAGCAATGCCTTGTTCTTGCATGAGAAATTTCTTTTGTTTTGTTTGAAAATCATTAAAAAGGAGATTAGTCATGGGATTGAGGACGGTGTACAGTTCCTTTGTATAATGAGAATCTATGACTTAGCAACCCAACACTTGATGTGTGAGCTCTATCTGCATGGATACCTCTTACGTTCGGACAAAGAATTTAATCCGGTCCCGTATGTGGGTGACATTCATTTAAGGGCTTTTACCTCCTACAGTCTCAATCAGATAAACTAGCAGAAGGCTTCTAATACGTTTGAGTCAAATCAAAACACGAAGCCTCTTATGATGAGAGGAGAGCATGAACATCAGTAACCATGTACAATAAGCACACCACCTTTTTAGAGATCAAGGGAAATAGAGAACGGATGCTGAGGACATAGAGGTGGTGCATTGATCTTTGTGTCAAACAAATAGTCACCTTCCAGGATGAGGCCCTTGATAGTTTCCAGAAAAGGTGCATCATGTCACCCACATCTTTCTGGAACAGGGAACCTTTTGGAGCACCAAATTTTGCATGGGCACTCAGTCAGGTGCCAAGATATGTGGCATGTGTTCAAACGTGCGGGGTCCGGTGGATGGGAATCCAGTTCAGGTTACCCGTCATTTGGTTGCCAGTGGAGCACTATACCCCAATATACAATGTACCAGATGATTGGTGGAAAGAAGTCCTTCTCTCAAAGGGGTACAAGGTCCCAGGAATAGGGATGGCAGAAGAATATGACCTTGCCCAGCTCCATGAGGATCACAACTAATCTAACCGAGACCTGCGGAGGTGGTGAGCTACATGAGGGCATGTAGAAGGCTAGTTGGGGGGAGATGTTGGGCACCAAATCTGCTTATCTTTTCCTCACATTTTCACCCATCATTTCATCCTTTTTTGTAGTAATTGACATGCATTTATTATGATAAACCTATGAGGTAACCCTCCTTTCTTATGTCTCTTGGAATATTTAATTGAAGAATTAAAGTATCGAGGGTTTTTCCTATGTGAACTACTAAAACTTGTTATGTCCACAGATTCCAGTGAACAGGTATCTCTTTCACAACATGTAGCAGCAGTTCCATGATTCGCAGCAGCTGTTCGGCAACGCTGAGACAACATAACTAACTCACAGCTGTTTTCAAGCCTATTTTGGATCATTTCTATTGTCATTCTCTCGGTGACTAGTGCTATTCTAAATTGTTGTATATTTTGGGCATTTAGTTGCCAGGTTTTGGGGAATATGTTATTACCCATGTATTGTATAAAAGGGGTTTTATTCCTGTGCAAAGGGTTAGCCACGCAGAGATATGTATTGTAACAACTTCTTTACAGATTAATAAAATACAAACAATTTTATTGTTCTATCTCTAGCTGTAATTTAACGCAACCCTGATTAGAGAGCTGAGCCCGCTCTTTTGATCAGGTGCTGCATATTTCCTTTTATGTATGTTGTTTTACTTGTTGTGTTTATTTATTTATTGTTGTTATAGATCTCTATAGATTGATGTGAATGCCTTTTAAGTTCTGCGATTTAAATTCTATTCCTATTGCAGCGATGTGTTGATTTCTTAATCATGAATCCTTGGTTGATGTAAGGTTGTAACCTTGCCCCTGCATATACCTTGCGCGTTACCTTGAAAGTTGTACACACCTGGATTGATAAATTAATGTAGGAAAGGGTTGAATATTTTATCCACACTCGGACAGCAACATATATAATACTTGCAGAGGATCCTTCATCCACCATACATCGATAGACGTTTGTGGAATTAACTCTAACCTTTATTTGGAAAGGTGCAGTGGAAGGAAGACGAGGCTCAACAAGATTATACAAATCAAAGGCGATACTCCTAGAACTTGGAGGGAAAACATTCGAAGAGACCAGAATGTCCTCTAAACTAGAAGAGTCTATACTAGAAATAAAAAAGAGTCCATTGTTAGGCACTTCATCCCCCAAAAGAGGAGTGGAATTAGCCATAGATTGCACTGTCTCGATCACTTTATCAAGCAATGGTTGATGAGATTGTTGAGAAACCATAACAGATTCAAGAGTAGAAGAACCTTCAGACTCGGACCATATCCTTTTTACCTTGTTGACGATGCTAGACTCACCAACATGTCAAGGGGATCTCCCCGGTAAGAAGTCCCAATTAGACCTCAGACCATTTGGTGTAGGAGTACTAGTAGTGGGTCATAAGGTAATGCCTTGAACGCGATGTCGCACAGAAGCAAGTAAGATAACTCTGTCAGTAGCAAGAGTGTGACTGCTCTCGTGAGTCAAGGAAGATGTATGAGAGGTTCTAACACAAAAGGGGAAGAAAATGGTGAAGGTGAGTTCTAGGTTGAAAGGGATCAATCCCAACTCGGCTAGGAACACACAACACAAAAGGACATACACAACTTCCAACAGAGCAGTCCACTTGGATGCGATAGTCACAACATACAATGTAATAACATGTACAACACTCACGGATCAGTCCAAATGAGTGCAATGGTTGTTACAGCAAGGTTCATGTGAAAGGTCTGTCTAGTGTCCGACAGAGCAGTCGACATGGATGGTGACAACATTAACAACATATACAACACATTTGCAACAAGATTCATATAATTTCATGTGAATCAGTTCATACACAAATACGTAAGTTAAACAACATATATCATTAAGGAAACTAGAGTAGTCCAGCTACAATAAAAACATATGCATGAAAATGTGTTGGCTCTTATTATATAAAAGTGTAAGTTCCAATCATACAATACATCCATGTAAACCTGCTAGCCCCATTAGTGAAACGTTACAACCACATCCGCCTGCTCCTCCAAAGAGATGTACTAGCTCCGTGCAGTGGAGAAGCCAAGGCGTGTTACAATACTATCCAAGCCTTCTTCAAGATAGTCTTAGTAGAAGCTTGGCTGACCAAAAGCCTATACAATGAGTTATGAGGGGCTATTTATAACAAAGGGTGGGGTGACCCTTGACATCCCCTTTGTGACAATTCAACTACCCTCATGACTCTTCACCTACTCTATGATTGTTACATCCACTATTGAGACTTGACTTACACTTGACACGACTCAACATACAATGCACATGTACCCATGTGAACAATGGCTTGAACAAGCCAAACTAGGCATCATTCGGACTTAGACAACCATAGAAGTCCGATTGCTCGACATCATCATGGTGATCAACAATGACATATTGGTACCAAGATTGGTAGTCCTTGATAGTGTCTGTGTGTTCTGTTGTGACATCCGTTTGAAACCTGAACCTTGCCTCCATAACATCTGGGTACACTGCTCGGGCTCCTTTGTCCAACTCGTCTGAAAGCATGCACATCATTTTCCTCAATGTAGCCGGACCAACAATATACTGTGCATGATGTCTGCACTGATAGACAAGTCTGGGCTGGCGGCGGTGCACATCAACTTGTCAAGGTATGAGTCAAGCTCCTGTCAAACCTGCTTCTTTGTCTTCGCCTGGGTGAGAGTCCCAAGTGATGGGATCACATGAGTGTGCACTATAACATCCATGCTTTTGAATACTCATGCATGGGAAGCCTGTATGCTAGTGATGAGTTGCGGTAGGTCTTCATAGTTCCAGATCTGACTCCGGATACATGCTTGCAGCTCGACCACATTGGCCTTCATCATCTTTGGCAAGTGAAGCAGGGCTCCCTTGTACTTCATCGTCCATGCTTGCATGTTATCAACAACAACATGTATGTTCTTCAAGATGCATGCTCTTATCGCACATCATTGCTACCATCTGTGGAGATGGACGACTGCTTGGTGTACAGTACCAAACTTGGAGTACAATGCTCGCATAACTGTATCAGGGGACAATGCTTCATCTAGTATTTTACTTCTTCTATTCAACTCGGGTGAACATTATCACCAAGTCCCCTCCTTTATTTTCCACTTGTAGTTCCTTCACCATTCGCTCATTCTCAACTATGAGGAAATGAACACTTGAGCTAGTGGCTTCAGCATACACTCTAGTTGCATTAGCCAAAGTAGCTGGATGCTTATGTGCATCAGTCATGATCACTTGTTCTTCAAATTTCATAGGGGATGTTTGGTCCTCCTAAGTCGGTACTCTCTGAGACTACACAACTCTATGATGAGATTCGTCAAAGGAGATGTTGTTCATCTTTGCTTCTGGTTGACAACCAAGGTCTCAGTGCCTCCTTGGTCATTTAAGACTTGCTCATCATCAGGATGCAATGAAGTGGGTGAGTCAACCTCTTTGTGGTGAGGCATGAGGGCAGTGTCCTGTTCCAACTCCTGTTGCTCCATGTCTGCATCCAACTGTTCAAGCACTTGTTCTATCTGATGAGCAAAGTCTTTCCCTTGCGATGACTCACCATGTTCGTCTGATGCCAACTATTTAGATGAATCAACTACTTGTACGGGAGCTACTTTATCTGTATGTACATGATGCGCCCCCTATTGTATATGCTGCTGCTCCGCTTCCTTCTCCCGTTGGCACAAATCTTGTTATTTCTGGAGTTTCTCCCTCAGCTCATGCAACTCCTTCTCTGATTCTTCCATTCTCTTCTTATCCCTCTACCTTCGCGTGATTCGCTTGTCGCGCTGCTGCCTCTTTGCATGAATAGCCATAACTTCTTGTTCTACAAGTGTATTTTCTCAAAACTTGCAACTTTGCTCCTCCTCCATGCGGTCGACAATCTTCCTCTTCCCTTTCTCACGCATAGGTATGCTTGGCTCTGCTGCCTCTGCTGCTGCTGCTACTGTTGGTGCTCTCCGTGATGCTGCTTCATGCTGCTTTTCTAACCACTCAATGTCTGCCCTATTCATTGGGTCCAGAGGAATTGTAGCAATACCTCCATGAGTCTTCCTCAAGCCAACAAAATGACCCATGGATCCAATTGAATTGAACTCTCATGCAGTGATCCTTAACAATGAAATGTGGGTCATACGGGTTGAAGCTTTGGAGGTCGAACGGGTACTTCTTCATCTATTCTACTTTGACATCCACTTGCTTGATACTCTAGATCTCATATAACCCAATCCACAACGGAAGAGTGGGCCAATGTGCCTTCTTCTTCCACTGTAGTCTAGTTGTCAATCCTACTGAGGTATGGCACGCTACTTCCTGCATGACAAGTACGTCCAAGGAAAACTTTGGCAGAACATGCGAAGGCTTCTTCACACTGAACATTCGAATGAAAGGGCCAACCGGTGAGGCATACCAATCTGCAATGCCTAACAATGCCTCCATTGCTTCCTTTGATATGCAGGGTGGATCTTTTTCTAATATCAACCTCTACACTGGGGTGACAAAATGTTCAGACAACCGTATGATTACTCCCATGAAGCTGCATTCGGACAACAACTTTAAATATGTATTCACAATAGTCTTCACTGGTGACCATGCCCAATCCAAGCCCAGGAACTCATGTCAGGCATAGACTACATCTAGGATGTAAGTGAACATATAAATCTTTGCATGCATACCCTCGGGTGACTATCGAGCCTTTGTGACTTGTTCATTTAGCTAGTGAGTTAGTATGACAGATCAATTGCATGGTCTTCCTTCTCTAGCCAGTTGGTCCAATGATCACCCAACTTGGAGGAAAGGTTTCAGTGATTTCTTGGCCACTTAGTAGACATGTGAATATGACAAAGTATTGTTACACCTTCCTCAATATATTTGTCTTGTAGATCTAGTTGTGTGTCATCCTGAAACGAGTTCGCTCCTTTACCCAATCCTTCAGAATGTCTTTGGAGTTACCTCTACTGCTAGGTAATCTAAATGGAGGAATCATGACAGTCGCGGGCTCTGACATCTGATACAACTCATCATAATATCGTGCCTAGAAGGTTGCAAGCTTCGTCCCACTAACACTGCTCAAGGTCATCGTCTCGAGGTCAGTGAGAGAGACGATCCAGTGAATCATGTCCGCGCATGGGAACGCGGGGTATCTACATGCAATCCGGTACAAGTCGGACTTGTGAATGTTCGCATACACCTGACAGTTTTCGAGGTGTTCCCCAAAAGTTCTTGCAAATGTTTCATTAACCTCTTGCCACTTCAGTTTGATGTACTTGTCTAGATACAACTTCGTATCTTCATAGATCGGCAAACTAGAGGACACCTGCTCAACTGCTGGTCCAGTTGCAACTCCATCAGTGTCCTATGATCCTGTTCTCCTGGAATTCATTGAGATAGATGAACACCTAAAAGATTTAGAAACAAGCAACATGCATGGCAAGAAATATGTTAGTGGAAACAAAGCAAATCCAGGTATGGACACAACACATACCTGGGAAACTGATGAGCAAGATTGTGCAAATTTTACTAGGAGGCTAGGTGACTGGTAGCCAGAACTATGCAAAAGGAAGTTTGGGCTGTCTGGGAGGTAGGGCTAGCTGTTGGATCTGCGAAATGCACAATACAGTCAAGCAATTGGCTACTGGATCTGCGAAATGCGCTATACAGTCAAGCAACTAGCTGCTGGGAATGTGCAATGTGCAATTCCAGTTGGGAAGGACTACTGGCTAGGAGACAGATTTGCTCAATTTCTTGGGCCAAGCAGCCACTATCCTCTAGAAATGTGTAAAAAAGTCTTGGAGGCCAGTGCTAGGCAAGAATGCACATTTATGGAGAGGAAGGTGAGCCTTCCTTCCCCAGATTGCGCAATGTAGCCTTGGTGAAGGCAAAGCCCGTGCCAAAGTTGGCCTGACCCACCGATGGGAAACTGAAAGCAACTAAGACAGTAAAATGCATGGAGACACTAAGTGATAGTAGAAGTGATTGACAGTGCATGCAAGACATGAATGAAAGATTCATCAAACAAATCAACATGCATGTGGGTGAGGCAATTCGCCGATTGGGTGAACGTCTGTGCAAAATAGTTGCATGCATGCGACAAAAGTGAGATAGCAATGAAAGCTGAAACAGAGTTAGGAAAAGCTAGAATACATGTAAATGATAGAAAATGTTCAAATAAATCAAGCAAACAACACACACACAAGTGAATACACAAAAAGCGACAAAAATGCTGAAAAAGACAAGTTGAGGTCACTTACCCGTGAATAGCTAAGCTGGATGTGTCTAAATGTCCTAGATGTGTTGTGGGATGTTAGAGATCTAATATTGATGTGAATGAATGAGCTCTGATGTGTCAAATAAATAAGTTTGGTCTCATGATGCGCATGCCACAAATCTAGGAAAAAGGGACCTTGGAGGGAAACTTCTAAAACAGCTTTGCATGTAACCCCCGGCTGCTAGAATAGCTCCCTGAATCTTGGGATTCCTTTAGCATGTTGTCTCTTGTTATTCCAGGAAGAACCAGTCATGCATGCATGCAAGTCAATTTTCCTCGGTCTCGGGTGGAACTGGTCAACCAGACTTTTTATGCATGCAGTTGCTCAATTGCTTGGGAAAAATGCGCATTCCTAGCTGGAAGTTGGGTTGACAGCCCAGGAGGATTGCACAATTTCTGGGTAGTGCAACTCACTTCTGCGCAGATTTGCACAAATCCTAGGCTGAGCAGCCCTGTTGGGGAAATTTGCGCAAATCCTGCTGGGAGTGTTGGCTGGTAGGATTGCGTAATCCTGGAGCCCAACAGGTTACTAGAGAGGATTGCGCAATTTTTGGAGGGAAGGCTGGTTACCCTCCAGAAATACACAATTTTCAAGGGGAAGCTGCTCATCCTACAACTAGACCAAGTCCAGGTGAACAACCTGTGAGGGGAATGGATTGACTGTGCTCGACAGGTTGCCTTTATGCATGAAAAACACTGAAGCTTGCGTACTTGACGAAGCAAGACAAAGTGCTGCGAAAGGTTGGAAGGGAGGCTCCAAAATAGGATAAGGAGAAATTTTGGAGGGTGTTTGTAGCTACTATAACACTTGGTGACACATTGGTAGAACTCCAGCTCTTTGAATGGACCTTGTTCGTGTAAAGCAAGTCTAACATCTCAGGAACTATTTTTCAGTTCTCAGCTCATCTTGGTTTCACACTAACTTGATTGTAAGATGTAGCATCTACCAAGCCCTTGGTCGATTGACACACATAGCAAGCCAAGCAACACAGTTCTTTCGATTGGGGTTGAGGGGTATATAGGTGCACAAGTAGTATAATCATCAGAGTCTTAGCTTCATCTCTGGTGTTACTCGACTACCAAGAGGCCTGGACAGGACCTCGTTGGAGTCACAAAGGAACACAAGCATGGCTCCATTGCCAGTGAGCTTGGTCAGTACCCTAGTCGAGTTGCTTGCATCACCTCCCTACGCAGGAAGCCTTTCTCTTCTTTCACCTTATTCATTTCATTTTTATTTTTCAACTTTTCATTTTTTCATTTTGATTTTCACTGTGCATAGCACTTATTGATTTCAGAGGCGAAAGAGGAATCCCGACTTATTGAGAGCAGAGGAGGTTGTTCCAGCAGAGAAGTAGTTTATTGTGTCTCTGACATGCCTGTTAAGGTTTTCCCCCTCACCTTACTCTACTTGACTGAACTGACAAGGGTTAACCCAAAAACAACCGACAAGAGAAGGTGACACTAGTTCGTGCACAAGCATTGTGTTTTCACCAAGTTTCACTTTGAACAGTATGTATTTTCCTTCGACATATCATGGAGTAAAAGTAACAAGCTCATCATACAGAGGTAAGACGACATATAACCAAGTAGTGATAGTTGTACAAGCCCTCTTGTACTTTGCCCAGCTTGCTTGAAGAGTCATACATGGTTCCATGCAACACTAACCTACGAACGAAACAAACGAACTAACAAAGATCAAAGCAAAGCAAAAGTAGAAGTGAAAGTGAAAGCGAAGCAAGTAAACAAATGAACAAGAAAATGAAACATGTAAGAAAACAAGCATGCAAGCGAACAACTGAAAGCAACCACTACTCCTACTCCTACACTAACGGTGCATGGGCCTGATCACATGAAGTGATACTTCCAATGCAGCCACTGGTGCATTGGTAGGCCCATGTTGGTGAAGACTTGGTTTGTGAGCAACCCGGTTGTGTGAAACATCAAGCAAGAAAGATATAACAATGAAGACAACCTCACTTCATGTTTCAAAGTGCCCAGGGGACATAATTGAGTGCATGTGCATGACAGGCAGTCCGTGGACTTACCATGGTGCTGGGTGACACTACGTGCAACTTTGAAGCATAAGCACACTCTTGATTGTGACATGCAAGCAAACGAAAGAAACAAAGATAACTTGTGTCACGAACGAGTGCTTGTAGTTTAAGACTCCTCCAATGCATGAGCAATGGTATCGTGCAGTTCGAGTGGAGGAAGTGTGATCTTTGACGAGATGGATCTTCAATGCATACAGATGAGTGATGAGGAGCCTTGGGTGATTGAACAATTTCATGATAGGAAGTGAGAGTAACCCCAAGAGAGCGAGGACCTAACATAACGATCAGCTTGGGCTGGAGTGCCTCGACAGTCTTGGGTGTCTCAACTTCCTCATCAGGTAGATCATCATAAACCGGTGGCTTCGAAATATCAACTATGATAGATTAATGATCAAGATAAAAAATGAAAGCAAATGGATCACGACCGCCATGATCAGAAAAATCAATGAATTCTTCGGCATCCTCATGATCAGATGAATCAAACAAAGGGGTAGATGAAAAGTGAACAAACTCATCCTCTATGTTTTCGGAAAAGACAGATGAAGGATCAAGTGGATTTTCAACAAGTAACTTATCCTCTCCATTGTCGAATGATGGACTAACATCTTGTGAGTCTTGCGAGTGATCAACAATGGGTACATTCATGGCTGAAGACACACATGCAAAATCATGGATGGAAGATTCACCAAGGAGGTTAGGAAAGAATGGAGGGGGCTCAGATAGAAGGGAGTCATCCTTCGCTGAGTGTTGATGCTCAAGCTCCTACTCATACTCTTCATGAATGATAGCGCATGTTGGTTGTGCAACACCAACTCCTTCAATGGGTTGTTCCTCGTTCAAAACAAGTGAAGAGTTTGGAATGGATGAGCACAAGTGTTAGCGTAAGGAGTTACTCTTAGACTGCAAAATGAGTAAGCCTTACACATCATGATTTCATCTCAAAATTTAAAAGGGTTTTTTGAGTGGTGGGATGGCTTCTGAAGGAGTTTTGAAATGATTGAGTTCCTCTTTAACTATCATTCATTTTGCAAGCTGTGGCAAGCATAAATTGTATGGTTAAGTGAGTAGTATAGGGAGCAGAGGAAAGAGAACATGTAGCTAATACTTATCCTAAGAAACTGAGTATCTTAAGGCAGTCACTTCAACTACATAAAGCCTTATAGCAAACTCTGTTTTTTGATAAGGAGAATAACATATAGAAAGTAAGAAAAAGTATAAAGTATTTCACAAATCCTTTGTGAAACCTTCACCAACAATTTCTACTTGAACTGATATTATGATTTACAGAAAACTGGATAGTAGATAAGTCATAATTAGATCCACTTAATGATTCTCACTCATACTATACTAGCTGCTGTAATTTATCATTTAAAAGATTAAAATAGGCTTGACAAGGAAAGCAACAATTAGGAAGTAAAGACAGGTATAAAGTATCTCACAAATCCTTTGTGAAACCTTCACTAGCAAGCTATACTTGAACACATATTATAATTTACAGAAAACTGGACAGTAGATAAGTCATCATCAGATCCTCTTAATGATTCTCACTCATACTATACTAGCTACTGCAAATTTATAATTCAGAAAGTTGAAAATAGGAGATAGACAAACCACACATTAGATATGACTTGAATCACAAAATACTCCAGCATGAAGTGTAGAAAAAGCTATTTTATTAAGCTGAGTCTTCAGGTGAACCAAAATCCCTCCTGAAATGATATTTACAAAAGGTATATATAGGGAGAGAGGCACCAACTCCAACTCTCCTAAATTGGTGGTTCCACTATATTCTTGTTACATGAGTGTCTTTTAGACATTAAGATCATCTCCCATCAAATTACAATAGAAAGTACAGGTGTAGATGAGAAGAAGGGGAAGAATGACACTTTGCTATTGGAAAACTAACTGGCTACCCCTTTTGCTGCTGAATTTTCTCTTTATGGTCTTGCCTATTGAATGACCATATGTCTTCATTAAACATAACATTCAACAACCTCATAACTGTCTCATATCCATTATCTTTCTTATCCCTATCGTTATGAGTTGTTGTCTTCTGAAACTGGCTTGGAGTTTGCTGATGACAGCTGTATATTTCTGTCGTGACAGGTGCTACCGGAAATTCCGGTAATACATGTAATGGCGAAAAAATTGGAAACAATTCGAAACTTTCAGTATGATAATGTTTCCACTTCAAAATTTCAACAAAAATGCTTCAAAACACCCTTTCATCCTATGTGAGCTGCAGTGTCTGCAAGCTTATCCAAGTTGGTTTTAATTCTAGCAGATTTAGACCTTGTGATTTTTGTTGTGTCTTCTTTGATGATGGTCTCTCTCTTTTCTGCTTCTTTTTGGATCTTTTTTCTTTTGGAAGACTCTGATGGCTAGTCCATGGGAGATTTACCTCTTTGTTTCTTCAAGGATCTTCTGATTTCTGCAATTGATGGATCCTCAGTCTGTAGCTTTGTAGGTTGTTCTTCTATAACTATTACTTCAGTTAGCAAACTAGGGTTATTTAGGGCCTTTGATTTCAGTCTGTATTTGTTCTTTTCCCTAGTATGCCTCCTCCTAGTTCCAACAACTAGTTTTAGCTCGTCCTTCTTGTTTTTACTAGTTCTTTTATACCCTACTTCCTTCAATATTTCCTCATTAGAATCAAGAAGTTGGTCTTCTTGTTGCTGTTCATGTGCTTCCAGAATTTCAGGAAACACCTGTGCTTTAGATTTCTCTTCAGCTACAAGTTTTATTCTCCTAGTTCTTATGTAAACCTTAGGAAAAGGTCTAACAGGAGGAACCATTTTTGAGCTTTAACCTTTATGGGCAGAAGAGATTCCTCCTTGATCCTTTTTCTTTTCAGTTTTAATAGCCGAAGGCTTCTTTTTTCTGATTTTGGCACCTCTACTCACACCTCCCCTTCTTGTCTTTCTTTTGGAGTTTCCCTTAGCTGATGTAGTTGCTATCCTCTTTGTCTGAACCTGTGTTGAAGAAGGCTTATCAGTTTCTTGGGGTTTTGGTGAAGGTTGGCCTACTTTATAAAACAAGAAATGGTCCCAAGTGTGGTTCCTCTTTTTCAATTCTTCTTCAACCAGAACCTTGATAATTTCTTGATGATACAGGCTGTACTCTGATGCTTCTTGATGTGTTTGAATCCTGGTTGCCATTTTGGTTAGGCTCTTCAATATAAAATAAGGTATATTACCTACAAAATGAAATAGAAACCTCATATGGTACATAAAAACCACTGCATATCTTCTCTCACAAGTGAGGAAGATCTTAACTAGCTTGACTGTTTCTTCCCATTCTTTCTTCATATAACTTATGGGAATTCCTTTGACCTAGTTGGGATCTCATTATTCATCTCCGATAAAATCATTGAGATCTCCTTCTGTGATAAGCTGTCCTTTGAACCACTTTTCTCCTTCTTAGGGAAGGTTAAAAGCCTCTGCAATAGATAGATCTGAAACCTACAACTGAAAATAAAAAATGATAGCTTCCTGTCCATTGAAAGTTTGAGCAAATTCACGGGCTACTCCTTGATGTGAGTCTCCTAACCTCATGCAGAGTGGATACCAGCCTGCCTGAATGAACAACCTTCTTACCTTCGGATTAGCATCGACTAACTCAGCTCCTTGTGGTTCAATTCTCTTGAGCTTTCCACCTTTCCTAGACTTTGGTGCCATAGAATATCTGCTTGTTGATTATGAAGAATAGGTGTCAAAGTGTTTGAATCCTTACCCAACATTTGTTGCAACTATCTTGAGTTAGGTTGCCTGGAAATCTGGGATATGTTCTTTAACTCCTTAATCAGTGTCTCCTTAGCTACTCTTCAAAAATTTGAAATGGTGGCATTTCTTTCACTTTTGAATATTTGAGATGAAGCCATGGTTCAATATCCCATGCATATAATCCTTCATGATTTCACAAGATTTCATGTCATGATAGACAACATGTTGTTGTAATGATGAAGTTGAGTTGTCTTGGAGAGTCCAGTTGATATGCTATAGGTGGCTGTATGAGAATCTTGCAAATCTTGCAATTTTCTTACATTAATTCGGACTGGACGAAAATTCCAATAGCGCATTATGCGGAATGGAAATAACGACTGTTGGAATTTAAATAACTAGCTGAGACTAACGCTGCAGACATGCTTAAGATTTTGGGAAACTAGAGTTATTTAAGATGGGTGGGGTAGAAAACGGTTGGCTATGGCTGTGGTTGACACCTAGAAAACATGATCAACCAAAACGATTAATGACTACCACTTGACTTGACTTGGGGTTTGTGACCTATCCAATCCCGAAATCTCATGATTTGGCTTTGATATTCCGCTGTCATGACACGTGGACAATCGAAAACGATTTCATTTTCAGCTTTATTTTTAAAATGGGAAATGCTACTAGAAATTATGGTAGCATCGATTTGTTTTTTAAAGAAAACAAGAAATAAAACAATCACTGAAATATTGTCCGAAAAACAGGGGAGACTGTTTGAACGAGAAAATCGGGTGCTACCGGAAATTCCTGTAGCATTTTTTTTTTCAAAATTAATCCTAAAAAATAAATATTTCAACACCTACTCATGACTTAGCCTAGAACTGTGCTAACATTGGCTCCACAAGGTATAGAGTTCTCCTTGCAAGGCTCTAAGAACTTTTTGCAGTTTCAGTTCCTTGTCATTGGGCTATGGAGTCTTATTATGAAATCACACTGGTATTTACAGTGAACTCATGCTACCAACAACGTTAGAAAAAGAATTTTTTGAGAAAACGCTCATTAAATGGGCCTCCATACAATTCTGTCCCATCAAGATTTTGTAACTCAAAAGTATTGTTCTGCAAGACATTTGAGATTTTGAAAGGACCAAGCCATAAAGCATCAAATTTTGAATGCTTACTTGGATCTTGGTGTTGTGCATCCCACTTCAACACCAGATATTCAATATGAAAATCTTCCTTTTTAGTCCCTTTATCAAAGACTTCCTTCACAACTTGCTGATATTTTCTTACCAAATCATATTGATGTTCTCTCTTTTGCTACACTTCTATGATCTGATACATTATTTTGGTCATGTCATTTGGTTTAGCTTCATGATCTTGCAGTAGTTTGGCTACAAGAATAGCTAATTGGACTGGAAAAACAACATCAATCCCATAAACCATCTGAAAGGGTGATGTATTAATAGACTTTTTGATTGTCACCCTATCAGCCCATAAAGCAAACTTGAGTTTTGAGTCCCAATCTTTCTTGTTTTGCTCCAGTAACTTGGTGATGATTCTTACCAAACTTTTATTAGATGATTCATCTAAACCATTCCCTTGTGGATAGTAAGCTGTAGAATGAGTAAGTTGGATACCATGTTCTTCACGGAAATTTACCAATGGTGTGGCTTTAAAAGCGGTTGCATTATCTACTATTAGCCTTGATGGACATCCAAATCTGGTTATGATTCCTTCCAGAAAGTTAATAATAGCTTTATGAGTGGCATTCCTGGTAGGTATTTCTTCGATCCATTTGGTGAAGGAATCAGTAGCAACAAGAATCCAACGATGCTTCCCACTTGAAGGTGGATGAATTTCACCAATGAAATCTAATCCCCACTGTGGAAAGGTGCAGAAACAATTATGGGCTTGAGAGGTAATGACTTTAGATGCTTTTTACCAGTGAACCTTTGACGTTTTTCACATGTTCTCATCTCAGGATATACATCAGAAAATAAGCTAGGCCAAAAATAGCCAACTCTCAATATTTTGTATGCAATAGTTCTCCAATAATGATGACCTCCACAAAAAATACTATGCATTTCAAGTATGACCTTTTTAGATTCCTCTGGATCAATGCATCTCAACAGAAATCCTGTAGGATCTTTCCAATACAAACAATTATATTTGATGCAATACTTAATGGTTTTCAACTTCAAATATCTCACTCTACTTTTATCATACTCTGGAGGGGGGTTAAAATATTTCAGAAAATAAACAACATCTTTGTACCAACTACACTCAGAAAACTTTAAATCTACTGCCATATCATCAACAGGTTCTGAAATTTTCCCTTCTAGATTATCATCCATGAAATTCAAACCCAACACTTTACAATTTTCTTCAGCAAGTAGTTTAGCTAATCCTTGACCTTTGATTAGTTTAATAGGCTTTATCTCTAAATCAAATTCAAGAACTTTAGTTACCCATTTACTTCTCTTTCCATCAATATGAGGCTGACCCAATATTTCTCTAACAACAGATGAAGGGACATAAGCTATCACTTAAGCATGCATAATATAAACTCTAAATGCTTTCAGAGCTTTAACTAATGCATAAGCATGCTTTTCCAACATTTCATACTTTAATTCTCCATCTTTAAGAGCTCTGCTGAAAAATGCTATGGGCACTTCTTTATTTTTTTGAATCTTTTTGTAACAAAACAACAACAATGGTGTATTGAGAAGAAAATGAGAAGATTAAGAAAGGTTTTTAATAATAAGGACTTACCAATTGAGGTGCTTCAATGATAGCCTTTTTGATAAGCTCAAATGAATTTATGGATTCAACTGTCCTTGACTTCTTTGTCCTTCCTTAGCATACAGGTAATATGTTTCACCACTTTAGCAAAATTTTGGATGAATCTTCTGAGAAAATTGATCTTCCCAAGGAAAGATTGAATCTCTTTCTTGGATCTTGGAAGTGTTAAATCTTGAATTGCAATCACTCTTTTTGGATCAATCCTCACTCCATTTTTAGAAACTATGTGACCCAACATCTTACCTTCTTTGAGAGAAAAATGAGACTTCTTTGGGTTCAAGGATATACCATATTTTCTGCATTTAACAAATACTTGTCTCAAGTGCTGAAGGTGTTCTTGATCTGAAGCTGAAAAAAACAATAATGTCATCCAAATAGATGACCAATAACTTGTCCTTTTCTCCAATGAATGTAAAGTCCATAGCACGTTGGAAAGTAGCTCCAGCATTCATGAGCCCAAATGGCATCTTTGCATACATGAATGTACCCCAAGGAGTAGTGAATGTTGTCTTTTCTCGATCTTTTGGCCAAACAAATATTTGATTGTACTTAAAAAAACCATCTAACATGGACATGGAAATTCTGTCTGACTCAGTTACTTTTGAAGAATTTGCTCCATCTTCGGCAATGGATAGTTATATTTCTTGGAGCTTTTGTTAAGATTTCTGAAATATACACACAATCTGATTTCACCACTTTTCTTTCTTACTGGCACTAGATCGGCAACCCAATCTAAGTATCTCAATGGAATAATGATTTTATCATCCAACAGTTTCTTCACTTCCTTTTCCATCACTGGTAACAATAGTGGATTGATTTGCCTTAACTTCTGCCGGAAAGGTTTAGTACCATCTTCAATGGCATTCTATGCTCAATCATAGATGTATCATATGTCTTAAGATCTTCGTATTTCGAGGCAAAAACATCAACAAATTTACAAAACAACATGTGATATTCCATATTTCTTTCATCTAGTAAATCTTTTGACAACTTCACGTACCTTGGTTATTGTGCTATACCCAAGTTGAAATCTTCTAATTCAACATCTGCTTCTTCTAATTATGGCTTGACCGCAGCATCATTTTGATAAAAAAGTTTCTTAAGTGGAATTAACCACTTTGGAATATGATTGGTAGGCAGCTGTATGATAGGCTAATCAACAATCTATTTTTTTAGATTTCTGGAATCTTGATGATCAACATCAACTTGTGGTAGGTCTTCTTCTTTATCAATATTTAGAACAACAAACTTTTTAGCAACTTCAATGAATTTTCTAATCTCCTGGTCATATTCAAAAACTTTCCAATGCTTAACATTATCAGGAATGCTAGGTCTAAACCTAACTTCAACTTCATATTTCAACTTTATAGGCATTGGAATTTTGAATGAGTTGGTCGAAATAGAGAGTGAATCTGCTAGAATATTTCTTTCTCTTGGAGAAAAAGAAATGTTAAAGGCCAGGAAGGAGTCTTCTATAATGTCCCATACTGCATTCCTTGTAATCTCTAAGTCTAGGATGCTTAGTTTTATAAACATTTCTGATTTGCTGAATAATAAGTTCAACATCTCCAAAAACAGAAATTTATGATATATTCATATCTTTTGCCTTTTTTAAGCCAATTAGCAGAGCTTCATATTCAACCACATTATTAGTTGTCTCAAATTCAAGTTTGAAAGAAAAAGTGAAACTTTCCTTCAAAGGAGAAATAAGAACAGTCCCTGCACCAACACCTTCTTTGGAACATGAGCCATCAAAAAACATTCTCCATACCTTCGATCCTTCATGACTGATTTCATTTTCAATAGGCTTTAAATTTGAAAATTTTCTGCAGGCAAGGTGGAGTCAACCATATGTATAATTCTTGAACCAACTCCAGTTGTTCTAACATATATTAAATGATTAGTAGGGTATTTACTGTCACTAATGATATATGCCAGCTGAGCTTCTTTGTAAAGTCTTCTTTGTTCTCCTCCAAAAACAGGAACAATAGCATAAGTTAAATCCATTTGCAAGGTTCCTCCCAACCTTTTAATCCATGACCTAGAAAGTAACATACCAAATCTGGGAGGGATATCAGCTACAACAATATCCATTACCATCCCTCTCATAGGTAACTGAAAAAGACTTACTGCAAGGTCTTTGATGACACCAAGGCATTTGACTTTCCGGGAATCAAAAGAATAGAGATCTTCATACTCTCTAGTTATCTCAAGACCTAGTTCATCCATAACTAACTTGGGCATTATATTATGTGAAGCTTGAGAGTCCATAAGACAATTATGCAGGGTCTTTTCATGAATATTCAGAGATAGATAGAAGTGAGGGGTAGAGTCATCTTTATCTTCTACTAGTGGACCTAAAATAATAGTGGGCTTATCATCTTGAAGGTTAACAAAATCAGAGACTACTTCAGTAGGTGAAGGCTACAAAGCTTTCATAAAAGTATTTTTGAAATCTTGATTTTTCATGAGTTCAACAAGGGGAACATGAACCTTGATATTCTAAATCTCATTTTCAAAATTGAAAGAAGAGTGTGGTTTGTGAGAAATTTTTACCTCAAGTGAAGGAAAATCAGATGCTACCAGAATTTCCGATTTGTCAGGTTTGGTCACTTGTTTCTCTACTGGAATATTGGATGCTACTAGAATTTCCGGTCTGTGAGATTTTTCCTCTGAAACTTTAACTGCATCTTTATTCTTCTTTGGTTGTGCAACATGCTTAAAAGTATCATAATTTTTCTTTGATATGAGATTTTATATGCTTTGATGATCAACTACAATCATGGAATGATTAGGAATCACTTCATTATTCTGAGTATATGACATGAAGTCTTCATACTGTGCTTGTGTAAGATAAATCATCCTTTCTTTGTCTCTAAGACAATTTATATCAGCACCTATTTCCAACCCTTCAACTTCTTCTTCATCTTCAAATATAACATTTTGCAAATGAGGCTACACCTTTTGATCATCGACATCTCTTCTTTCTCTCTGTAGAATTTGAGGAGCATTAGGTCTTCTAAACTACTGTCTATTTGGCACATCAAATGAAACATTTCTGGTAGTAGATGGCCTTGATTCCATCTTCAACTTAGACATATCATTAGTCAATTATTTGACCATCTTGGTAAGCTCATCTAGCTTAGGATCTATGTTAGAAGTTCCTGAAGTAGAAACTTTATCTTTTTCCTTTCTTTTTTCTCTGTCAATCCCTCCTATGAGTCTATTAGCTGCTAATATATTTGATTCTACCTCCAGTGCATTGTCTTGCATTTGTGATAGTGTAGCAGATATTCTTTCTCTCAGCAATAAACAAAAGTTAGGATCAAAAGCACCAACATAAGTGATTTTAGCAGAGGCCTCATTAGGCTTGATTTTAGTAGGTATCTTGTTGTACATTTATTGAATCTTTTATAAAAATAAGAAATTTATTCTCCTTCATTTCTTTTGATTGCACCAAATTCTGTGATATAATACAAAAAATCTTTCTTGTCACCCCATTTTCTTAAAAATGTATCATCTAGGACTTAAATTCTAGTGATTCTACCAGCTGTCAAATATCTGAACCATTTCCTTACATCACCCTCAAGAATCTGAACAAAAACTCTCATCCAAACATCTTCATGCTCAATGTTCAGATTATCAGCATAAGCATAAAAATTAGCAAGATGTTCTTCAGCTGTTACCTCCCCTTCACCATTAAATTTAGGCATATACTTGAGATAATCTCCTGCAGGTAATGCATTCATAGGCTGAGGTAAAACTAAAGGAGCATAACTAGCAGCAACAATTGCATCCATTTAATTAGGGGGTGGATTAGGACCTACCATGGTTGGAGTTACTCGGATTTGTGGAATAACAATTGGAGTTACTGGGATTTGTGGAATAACAATTTGAGGATTTTGAACAGTAGATGAGGAAGCACCAACACTCGATGTAGAGGCCGTTTGTTGATTGGAAAACGAGAGAGGTGCATAAATTTTTGTAAAATCAGGAGACAAAATTTGTTGCACTTTTTTAGGAATAGATTTTAAAAAAGCATAAACAGAAGAAACAAGCTTTCGCTTACTCTTTTTCTTGATTAGCTTCTCAGGATCACAGACTTGGTTTTTCAAAGGAGAATATTGGTTTTCCCAGGTGTAAAGCAGTCTAAAACGACAGTTGGAACTACTGTACACCTCAGAACCAGACTTATAACTTTGTCATTTACCCAGGGATAAACTTCAATTCACCTCCCCGACAATAGCGCCAAAGATGTTAGCGCAAGGAGTTACTCCTAGACTACAAAAGGAGTAAGCCTTACACATCATGATTTCATTTCAAAATTCAAAAGGGTTTTTTGAGTGGTGGGAGGGCTTCTGAAGGAGTTTTGAAATGATTGAGTTCCTCTTTAACTTTCATGCATTTAGCAAGCTGTGGCAAGCATAAATTGTATGGTTAAGTGAGTAGTATAGGGGAGCAGAGGAAAGAGAACAAGTAGCTGATACTTATCCTAAGAATCTAAGTATCTTAAGGTAGTCACTTCAACTACATAAAGCCTTATAGCAAACTCTGTTTTTTGTTAAGGAGAATAACATATAGAAAGTAAGAAAAAGTATAAAGTATTTAAAAAATCCTTCATGAAACCTTCACTAACAATTTCTACTTGAGCTGATATTATGATTTACAGAAAACTGGATAGTAGATTAGTCATCATTAGATCCTCTTAATGATTCTCACTCATACTATACTAGCTGTTGTAATTTATCATTTAAAAGATTAAAATAGGCTTGACAAGGAAAACAACAATTAGGAAGTAAAAACATGTATAAAGTATCTCACAAATCCTTTGTGAAACCTTCACTAGCAAGTTCTACTTGAACACATATGATAATTTACAGAAAATTGGATAGTAGATAAGCCATCATCAGATCGTCTTAATGATTCCCACTCATACTATACTAGCTACTGCAAATTTATAATTCAAAAAGTTGAAAACATGAGATAGACAAACCACACATTAGATATGACGTGAATCACAAAATCCTCTAGCATGAAGTGTATAAAAAGCTATTTTATTAAGCTAAGTCTTCAGGTGAACCAAAATCCCCTCCATAAATGATATTTACAAAAGGTATATATAGGGAGAGAGGCACCAAATCTAACTCTCCTAAATTGGTGGTTCCACTATATTCTTGTTACATGATTGTCTTTTAGAAATTAAGATCATCTCCCATCGAGTTACAACAGAAAGTACATGTGTAGATGAGAAGAAGGGGAAGAATGACACTTTGCTACTGGAAAACTAACTAGCTGCCCCTTTTGTTGCTGAATTTTCTCTTTATGGTCTTGCCTATTGAATGACCATATGTCTTCATTATATATAACCTTCAACAACTTCATAACTATCTCATATCCATCATCTTTCTTATCCCTATTGTTATGATTTGTTGTCTTCCAAAACTGGCCTGGAGGTTTGCTGCTGATAGCTGTATATTTCTGTTGTGACACGTGCTACTGGAAATTTCAGTAATACCGGTAATAGTGAAAAAATTGGAAACACTTCAAAAATATCGGTAGGATAATGTTTCCACTTCAAAATTTCAACAAAAATGCTTCAAAATACCCTTTCATCCTATGTGCGCTGCATTGTCTGCAAGCTTATCCAAGTTGGTTTTAATTCTAGCAGATTTAGACCTTGTGATTTTTGTTGTGTATTCTTTGATGATGGCCTCTCTCTTTTCTGCTTCTTTTTGGATCTTTTTCTTTTGAAAGACTGTGATGGATAATCCATGGGAGCTTTTCCTCTTTGTTTCTTCAAGGATCTTCTAATTTCTACAATTAAGGGATCCTTAGTCTGGTGCTCTTTAGCTTGTTCTTCTATAACTATTACTTCAATTAGCAAACTGGGGTTATTTAGGGCCTTTGATTTCAGTTTGTATTTGTTCTTTTCCATAGTATGCTTCCTCCTAGTTCCAAAAACTAGTTTTAGCTCTTCCTTCTTATTTTTGCTAGTTCTTTTATACCTTACTTCCTTCAATATTTCCTCATCAGAATCAAGAAGTTGGTCTTCTTGTTGCTGTTCATGCGCTTTCGAAATTTCAGGAGACAACTGCGCTTTAGATTTCTCTTCAACTACAAGTTTTCTTATCCTAGTTCTTATGTAAACCTTAAGAAAATGTATAATAGGAGGAACCATTTTTGAGCTTTCAACTTTCTGGGTAGAAGACCTTTATCCTTGGTCCTTTTTCTTTTTAGTTTTAGTAGTTGAAGGCTTCTTTTGGCACCTTTACTCTCACATTTCCTTCTTGTCTTTCTTTTGGAGTTTCCCTCAGTTGATGCATTTGCTGTCCTCTTTGTTTGAACCCGTGTTGAAGAAGGCTTATCAATTTCTTGGGGTTTTGGTGCAGGTTGTCCTACTCTGTAAAACAAGAAATGGTCCCAAGTCTGGTTCCTCTTTTTCAATTCTTCTTTAACCAGAGCCTTGATAATTGCCTGATGATACAGGCTATATTATGATGCTTCTTGATGTGTTTTAATCCTGGCTGCCATTTTGGTTAGTCTCTTCAATATAAAATAAGGTAGATTAAGAGCCCTCATACCTGCAAAATGAAAAATAAACCTCATATGGTACAAAAAAACTACTTTATTTCTTCTCTCACAAGTGTGGAAGATCTTAACTAGCTTGACTGTTTCTTCCCATTCTTTCTTCAGATAACTGCTGGGAATTCCTTTGGTCGAGTTGGGATCTCGGTATTCATCTCTGATAAAAACATTGAGATCTCCTCCTGTGATAAGTTGTCCTTTGAACCATTTTTCTCCTTCTCAGGGAAGGTTAAAAGCCTCTGCAATAGACTGTTCTGAAACCTGCAATTGAAAATAAAAAATGATAACTTCCTATCCATTGAAAGTCTGAGCAAATTCACGGGCTACTCCTTGATGTGAGTCTCCTAACCTCATGCAGAGTGGATACCAGCCTCCCTGAATGAACAACCTTCTTACCTTTGGATTAGCATCGACTAACTCAACTCCTTGTGGTTCAATTCTCTTGAGCTTTCCACCTTTCCTAGACTTTGGTGCCATAGGAAATATGTTTGTTGATTATGAAGAATATGTGTCAAAGTGTTTGAATCCTTACCCAATAGTAGTAGCAAATATCTTGAGTTAGGTTGCCTGGAAATACAGGATATGTTCTTTAACTCCTTAATCAATGTCTCCTTAGTTGCTCTTCAGAAATTCGAAATGGTGACATTTCTTTCACTTTCGAATATTTGAGATGAAGCCATGGTTAAATCTCCCATGCATATAATCCTTCATGATTTCAAAAGATTTCATGTCATGATAGACAACATGTTGTCATGATGAAGTCAAGTTGTCTTGGAGAGTCCAGTTGATCTGCTACAGGTGGTTGTATGAGAATCCTGCAAATCTGGCAATTTTCCTACATTAATTTAGACTGGCCGGAAATTCTGGTAGCGCATTACATGGAATGGAAAGAACGACAGCCAGAATTTAAATATCCGGTTGAGACTGATGTTGCAGACACGCTTAAGATTTTGGGAAACCCGAGTTATTTAAGATGGGTGGGGTAGAAAATGGTTTGCTATGGTTTTGGCTGACACTTAGCAAACACGATCAACCAAAATGATTAATGACTACCACTTGACTTGACTTGGGGTTTGTGACCTATCCAATCATGAAATCTCATGATTTGGATTTGATATTCCGTTGTCATGACACGTGGACAATAAAAAAAGGTTGCGTTTTCGACTTTATTTTTAAAACGGGAAATGCTACTGGAAATTCTGGTAGCATTTATTTTTTTATAAAGAAAATAGGAAATAAAACAATAACTGAAAGGTTGTCCGAAAAATAGGGGAGACTATCTGAACGAGAAAATCGGGCGCTACTGGAAATTCCGGTAGCGTTTTATTTATTTTTTGACATTTTCAAAATTAATCCTAAAAAATAAAGATTTCAAAACTTACTCATGACTTAGCCTAGAACTATGCTAACATTGGCTCCAGAGGGGATAGAGATCTCCCTGCGAGGCTCTAAGAACATTTTGCTGTTTCAGTGCCTTGTCATTGGGTTATGGAGTCTTATTATGAAATCACACCGGTATTTACATTGAACTTAGGCTATCAACAGCCTTAGTAAAAGATTTTTTTGAGAAAATTCCCATTAAATGGGCCTCCTTATAGTTTCGTCCCATCAAGACTATGCAACTCAAAAGTATTGCTTTGCAAGACTATTGAGATTTTGAAAGGACCAAGCCATAAAGCATAAAATTTTGAATGCTTACCTGGATCTTGGTGCTGTGCATCCCACTTCAACACCAGATCTCCAATCTAAAAATCTTCTTTTTTAGTCCCTTTATCAAAGAATTCCTTCACAACTTGCTGATATTTTCTTACCAAATCATATTGATGTTCTATCTTTTGCTGCACTTCTATGATCTGATACATTCTTTTGGTCATGTCATTTGGTTCAGCTTCATGATCTTGTAGTAGTTTGGCTACAGGAATAGCTAATTGGACCGGGAAAACAACATTAATCCCATAAACCATCTGAAAAGGTGATGTATTAATAGACTTTTTGATTGTCACCCTATCAGCCCATAAAGAAAGCTTGAGTTTTGAGTCCCAAGCTTTCTTGTTTTACTCCAACAACTTGGTGATGATTCCTACCAAACTTTTATTAGATGATTCTTACGTAAATGCTCAAATGAGTGCACGATGTTAGTTGGTATGTTGAGCACCAATGAAATGGAGATTCACGAAGTGTGTATGCAAGCAACAAACCATCTTGTTCGTCAGAAAACTCATCTTCCTCATGAATCATGGAAAGAAAGTTATGTAAGTGCTCAGGCTAGGCCACTTTTCCTTCACCATCATACATGTGAGTGGACAAGAGATTGAAAATCTTCCCTGTGATGGAAACATCTTCACGATTCAAAAAACACCGTGGGGGAAGAAGAGTGCAAGACTCTGTGAAAGATGTGCAAAGGTTCAAAACTGGATGAGAGGACACAGCTTGTCATCAGGCCCTCCTTCTAGTGCCAGAAATGTTGACAGTGCTGGACCTGCCAACATGTCAAGGGGATCTTCCCGATAAGAAGTCCCAATTAGACCTTACCGTTTGGTGTAGGAGTCCCAACAGTGGACAATATTGTAATGCACCTTGGCTTCTCCACTGCACAGAGCTAGTACATCTCTTTGGAGGAGCAGGCGGATGTGGCTGTAATGTTTCACTGATGGGGCTAGCAGGTTTACATGGATGTATTATATGATTGGAACTTACAGTTTTATATAATAAGAGCCAACACATTTTCATGCACATGTTGTTATTGTAGTTGGAATGCTCTGGTTGCCTTAATGATATATGTTGTTTAACATACGTATTTGTGTATGAACTAATTCACATGAAATTATATGAATCTTGTTGCAAATGTGTTGTATATGATTTTTAATGTTGTCACGTCCGTATTGACTGCTCTACCAGACACTAGACAAACCTTTCACATGAACCTTTTTGTAACAACCATTACACTCATTTCGACTAATCCATGAGTGATTTACCTGTTATCTTACCTTGTATGTTGCAACTACCGCATCCGAGTGGACTGCTCCACCGGAAGCTGTGTATGTCCTTTTGTGTTGTGTATTCCTAGCCGAGTTGGGACTGGTCCCTTTCAACCTGGAACTCACCTTCACCCTTTTCTTCCCCTTTTGTGTTAGAACCTCTCATACATCTTCCTTGACTCACTGCAGCAGTCACACCCTTGCTACTAACAAAGTTATCTTACTTGCCTATGTGTGACATCGCGATTAAGGCATTACCTTACAACCCACTGTTGGGACTCCTACACCAAATAGGCTGAGGTCTAATTAGGACTTCTTACCAGGGAGATCCCCTTGACATGTTGGTGGGTCTAGCACCATCAACATACCTCTAGAATACTAGGGCACAAATGAGTAAGATGGTATCCCTTACATATCTTAAAAGGGAACATAGGTTTAAAACTTATACACTTAGGTTTCTGATCAACATCCATTCCGCCAACATGAATAATAGTGGCTGGTGGAAAGTCCCTAACATGACTTGCAGAGGTTAGTGACTCTTTCCCAGGAGAGATAGGACTTGTGCCCCCAACCCTACTCACAGAAGCAGGCGAGTCAACAAAAAAATGACTCACTGAGGTAGGTTACCCATTTCTACTGTGACTTGCAATGACTAGACTTATGCTCGCAGCGTGACTAGCAGCAGCTGAAATATCATCTCTAACATGACTAGCAGTGGTTGATGATGATTCATTGCTAGTATGACTTGCAATGACCAGACTTATGACCCCAGCATCACTTGCAGTGACTAAAAGCTCATCTCCAACATGAATATCAGAGGTTGGTGATTCATTGCTAGTATGACTTGCAGTGACTAGACTTATGTTCCCAACATGACTTGCAGTGGCAGAAAGATCATCTCCAACATGACTAGCAAAGCTTGGTGAGGAATCAATAGAACTATTCTTCTTCTTTGTCTTCCTCTTTCTCTTCTTTTTAGATCTCTTATTACAAGAGGGAGTAGAAAGAGGAATCACAGATTTCTATTTTAAAGAATATGAACAGTAAACACCCATTTTATGCCCTTGAAAGAAAGCATTCATATGAGAAGATTCAAGAAAATTTGGAATATTCAGAGTGGACCACAGCCAAACTAGTAGTCCAACAATCAATCTAGGAATATTCAAAGTGGCCACCAAGGGGATACTAACGTTTCCAAAGAAAGGAAAATCACAAGGATCCCCTTTTGGAAGGGTACCTTGGTTGGTCTCCATAGGAATATTAGCCATATTTAACTTATTCACAGATCCTTCCCTCACGGGAATGTACAAATGACTTTCCAAGGAAAAGCGATGCAAAATCAAAACCTTTTTCCCTTAAGGAGGAAACTCCACAACTTTCAATAGAAAGATCAAAAGCCTTTCAAGATCGACAGAGTGGTAGGTCAGTCACTCAGAATCTAAGGTCCAAAAGCGATATGACAAATCTACCTAAAGCCAACTAAATACAAAGAGCAAAGAGCACTTGACTATAAAGTCCCTAAAGATGCAACCATTCAAGTGACTTCTAAGTATTTTTGCTCCTGGTGATGGGTATTGGACACCAAAATACAAGAAAGTGAAGTAAGGGACCTTTCGAAGATAGTTTGGGATAATAACGACCCAAGCCTATCGATGAAGGAAACAGAAATAGTTACGTTGACCTCTAGACAAAAGCCTTTGCCATTGAAAGCACCCAACATTCAGAAGGGTACCCTCCATAAGTACTAATGATTGTGATACAACATCTTTCTCAGGTGCCACAGGATTCCCCTCTGTAGCCACCTATGTGAACCCTGCAATAACAACTAAGGGCACCATTTCGTATCAAAATCTGGGTGGAACAGTCTCGGGGCAGGATCCAACAAGTAGGAGAGGGGGTATCTCTCTTCCTTGTCTTCACTCTCCCTTGTGCTTGACTCCCAGTCACGGAGCTTTCCCGATCTTTCTAATGACACTGGATTTCACTCATTATTCAACATCTATGTTTGATAGTTTGAGTGGCCTTGGAGAGTTAACTATCCACTCACCTATTCCAAGGCCGTAAAGAACTTAAATTTGTTGGTGTTGTTAATGACAAATTAAAAGGTTCTAGTTCTTTTTATTAAATTGCTTGATTTTAGAGGGTCTGTTCTTTAAGTCATGGGTAAAATGAGAGTGAAACTTATGGTGCTTTCACGCAAAAGAAATCAATAAAAACTTAACTATATACATGGAGATATTTTTCTTCGATGAAAATGGATTTCTATAAAGTTATACGAATAAACTTGTACAAGCAAATTTTTAATTTTCCAGAAAACACACTCCACACACTCAAAATCTAACAAAAAGACTAGAAATGCCTGCAATGCAAACTATAATGATGGTGCATGGATTCTCATACAAGAAGAAAATGTGTTCCTTCACAAGATCAATAGACCAACTTGACTATAAAGGGGGCACAAATCTAAAGAGAAACTTCCCTCGAAACCAAGCAAAACCAATTGAAAAAATTTCACAATCGCTCAAAAACAAAACAATAGAAACCAAAAACAAAAACTTGAAAAGAAAAGGAAAGGCAGAAGCTATGTTTTTTGTCTTTTTCTTTTTTTTAAAAACCCAAAGAAATTTTCGAGGTCACAAAAAGACTACTAAATTTCAAAGATCAAGAAACAAGCACCAAGAGTACTTAAACTTTGCAAGTTATAGAACTCATTAATAAATGAAACTTGAAAAAAAAGGACTACAAACTTGTACAAACTGATCTGAATAGTAGTACCAGACTTCAACAAACACACAAAATGTCAACAAAGACTCTCAAATATTTCCAAAGAAACACTCAAAAATCGCGAAAAACAACAAAGTCAACCAAAAGGGAAAGCAAAGTAAAGCAATTCGAAATGTGGGTTATAAATGAAACTGAAACTAATTTCTTGTTCTGGAAAGCCAAAACATCCAAGAACTTCTGACAGAAGCCTTGAACCCAAGAAGTGAACCAAAACCTTACTAAAAAAGCAATCCTAGGCCAACTAAGTTTTTCACTAGAAAGAGATTCAAAATTGAAAACTTGCAAGAATTCACAAGGAAACAGACCTAACTGGGTAAAATATTTTGAAAAAACAATTCAAAATTATGTATACGCGACTGTGTAAAGACACAAAGGCGTGCACACGTGTTTCAAACATAGGAAACTTGTGTATACACGAGTCTATTTGAGGAAACAAGCATTTATATGCGACTGTATCCCAAGAAAAACACATATAGACAACTCAATCAAGAAAAACAAAAAATCAAGACCTGATCCAAAAGATCAGACTTGATGCTTGGGAAGCTAATAATTCAATGACACTGTTAAAACAAGAAATCAAGAAAACTAACCCTGATCAAGAAAAAACAACCCAAACTAGGAAAAACAAGAATGTTTTCCCTAGTGGAGTCACCAATTCTGTTGTGGGTGGGAACACCCTAGGGCCTTGGGTTGAAAACCCCAACAGAGTGGAGGGCATACAACAACAAGAAATGTGTAGAAAAACAATCTAAATGCTTAAACTATTGAACTAGGAAGCAGTGGTATTACCCGAAGGTCCTACGTTCGGTGTCGATCCCGCAGGGTCCAAACCCTCTGCTTCTTCTGATGCCTTTAAAACCTGTAACTTATTCAAGAAAAGCATATACAACAATAGTAATAGAAAGCATGTTCATGATATATGTGTTAGATCATATAAGAAAATGAGAAATTACACATTAATATAAGATTTATAAGCAAATCACAACATGGATCAATGCATAAACACGATAAATATCAAGAACATAACAACATTTCTTTATTGATGTAAGCTATTTTAGGTGGAAAACTACAATCTGAGTCTTCCTCCAGCTCCAAGAGGAACTGTCCTCCAGATCTGTCCTGTCCCGACCTCAGTAATCTTCCTCCATCAATACACACAAGGATGTCATAAGAGGGATGAAGGACATCTCAAAAGAGGAAACAAAGGTTTCCTATAGCTTGGGGAGTGCAGGAGGCACAAGGATTTGTTCAGAGGCGACTAGGGATTAATCAACTATAATATCAATATCTCATCTCTTCTATCTTTAGGCCTTACCATGGAGGTTTATGTATACTTCTCCAAATTAGTTTTTTCTGTTGGGAAACAGTTGGGTCATGGGCTATAGTAGGTGAATAACAGGTAAAACCCGTAAACTCTGCCCGAATTTAAGGAGATTTATTATTTTTTAGTGTTTTAACACATATACGAGGGTTGGGTATATACTGACCTACGTGTACATGCTTTTAACATAGGGCAAAGTAGAGTGTGGGAAATAAAACACTGTTTTTTAGAATTTGTGCCAAGTTTGGAAAGGAAGGGTTTCCCTAGGCCGTAACCAGAGCATCAGATCTACCAAGAGTGGTAAATGTTGCTATAACATAAGTGCACCCTAAGGTGATACACTTGGCTTAATGTATCCCTTCTCCAACATTTCCTTCAGTTGCAAATTTAACTCAACGAACTCAGGTGTGTCCAACCTGTAAGGTGCTTTTGAAGTTGGAGTTGCCTCTGACACTAACTCAATAAAAAAGTTTACCTCCCTATGAGGTGGAAACTATGTAATGTCCTTAGGAAATACATCCTGAAATTGCTACAAAATTGGGTACCTGTTCAACAGATCTTCATCCTCAACTTCCTTTCCCTTATCACTAGAAATGTTTACTTCAAATAACATACACCCTTTCCTGCGGCTACGGTTTTCTTGCATAGCTGTCACCATCCTACTGATGTGGCTTTCTTCTTACCTTGCAAGACTCTTGGTTCTCCATTATCATCAACACACTCAATGGATTTGTCATAACGATCTTCCTTGGTTCTATGAAGATACAACCAATCCATGCCCAAAAACATATTGTATGATCCCAACGGTAATACATTCAAATGTGCCGCAGTAAGCATACCATTTAAATCAAATGCACAAGATCTTACCCAATGATGAACTCACTTCTTTGTACCTATAGCCAACTACACTAACCAAGACTCTACATGCAATTCTTTACTCAAACCACAATTATCCACCAAGTCAGGACTAACATAACTATAATTAGATCCAGGGTAAATCCAAATAGAAATAACTTGATCAAAAATCTTACTGTCCATGTCAATGATAGATGCCTCGTGTTCTGCCTGTCTGTTGTCCACTGTTGCATAGAGACAAGGAATGCTTTGTGCAAAATCCCTAATAGTCCGTGCCTCCTGTGCACTGTATATCTGAGGCCTACCACTCTTATTTTGTGGACAGTCTCTCTTAAGGTGTTCCTTGCCACATGTCCAACACTTCAACTGACTAGTATCAACACCTCTATGCTGTTGATGTGACTCATGTCCATGTCTAGTTGCATTAAATCTCTTTTGTGGTGCCACATTCTCTTTCTCATCTACTACATGTTTAGTCCTTGTCCTCTTAGGTTGCCATTTATCTTTACCTTTGTATTTTCCCTTTCATCCTTGCTGAGATTCATTCTTATGCTTTGATTGTTCGTAGTAATGCTTCAATTTCCCAATAACTTCCTCAAGTGACCGATGCTCATCATACTCAATCCGATCTCTAAATGCTAATGGAAAACCACTGAAAAGTCATTGAACTTTAGCCTTCTCATCAATAAGATACAATACATACCTCAATAGCTCTAGAAACTTGGTCGTGTACTCTTCATCTATCATTGATCCCATCTTTAGCCCATAGAATATTTTGGCCTTACTGTCGTAGTGCCTCTCTGAAAAGTACTTCTTCCTAAAAATCCTCTTTAACTCCCACCAACTTAAATTATCTATCGTAATGTCTCTGATCTGCTTAACATCTTCCCACCAAATATCTACTTTTCATTTCAAGATGAAGATCATTACTCTATCCTTCATGTTATTTGTGTACTCATGCAACTCAAAGAATTTGGTCATCCCAAGTATCCAAGCCTCTGCATCTTTCAGCTTCTTCACATCTCCATCAAAAGTAGGTGGCCTCGATTTCTTAAACACATCTGGCAAGTATCCCCTATCATTCCTCCTGTAAGGATGATAGCTGTCGGCCGGATAAGTCGTTCTTGCAGACAAGACCGACCTCCCTAGTATCTAATGATATCTAGCGACAGGCAAACTAACAAATTCTATCTTTCTCTAAATATGCGATTTATAAATAAAGGCAAGTAGATGTTTAAGGCCTACCTCGGGTCCAGTGCTAGTTTGTGGAAGCCACGCTCCGTTGATCCAAATGAGCTCCCTTTAAAAGAATCTGCAAACACAAACAAACACACACATTAAATAGCATCTGAAAATCCAATATAATAAAGCATATTTATCATGATGATCAAGGAATTCATGAAATAAATCATAGAAGACAACTTATTGAGAACAATGAATCTGATTGTGTTAACTTTAATCAAAGAAGAACTTTACAACCTTGGTGCCTTGATGCTGTACAAGCTCCTCCCAGGGTCCAGCAAGAATCTCCTCTACTTTGACAAATTTCACTCTCTTCCCAATGAAGCCAAAAGGTATGTAATCTCTCCTCTTAAGCTTAACTAGGAAGTCTCAATTCCAACAGCATTTACCCTAAAAAATGTTCAGCTTCTAACCTCCCTAGCAACCAGCCCAATGCCTTAATTTATAGTGCAATGGAGGGAAGTTACTAGGTCTACCTTCAAAGGGATAGATCCCTCCTTCAAAGGGATAAGCTCCTCTCATCAAGGGATTAGCTCCTTTAGTTATGGGATGCATGAACCACCTAGGAGCGAACCATCCACGTCAAGATTCCTTCTAGAAGCATCCAGAATTAACCCAAAGTGAGTTTTTAAGAATAAACTTGCGCCTTTTTGACTTTCACAGGGGTCTGCACCCACTCCTTTAGAGACAGAGAGGGCAGGTCCGCAGGTAACGTGACCAAGGGGTGCGGGACCGCAGGTAATGGTAAGAGAAAGTGCGAAACCAGAGTTTTATTGATTTTTAAGGACTTTCTCTCATTTTTAAAGCTTGACATGAAGAGCTAAGGTTTGAGACTTGCAAAGGAGGACAATATGAGTAGTGATAGACTCACACTGACTGCAAATAGTCATGGTGACAATATTTTGTGTAACAGATTGCCCCCTAAAGTGCGAAGTCTGTAGTAGATGAGGATTTCATTTATCATCTAAGAAGAGTGAAGTACTTTATCATTTCGAGGATCATCTTGTGGAGAGCCTGGTTGGAACCTAAAAAAAAAAACATTCAATACAAAATATATATATGAGATCATATCATCACTGAGGTAGGCATTCCCATACTTATATCAAAACTGACTAGAAAACTAAATAAACTGCTATGATATAGGAATGACCTTGCAATACATCACAAGTATAGACACATGTAGACACAGTATGGACACAACCATCTGTTTATGAATAGTCCATGTTAGAAAATTATATATTATGGAGCAATGGAACACATAAAATATTGCAGAAATATAAACACAGAAAGCGCATAAAACAAGAGAGACACAGATATACGTGGTTCACCCAGTTTGGGCTACGTCCACCTCGAACATCCAGTCCTTCCTTTCTATTATCCAGCAAAATGAAGAGACACAACCTACAGCAGATCCGCTGTAATATCCTCTGTTTTATGTCATAGTCTCACCTCTCTATTTCCCGTTCACAGAATACACATCTATCACACAGCCTCAAATACCATGCCCTCATAAAAAGAGAGGGGTTGCCTTCTAGGGCAAAAACCCTAAACTAAACATAAGTTCTACCGTCAGATCATCCGCCTAATGAATGGCCCAGATTGACTAGAAATTACTATACTTTTACAAGGCAATTTTACAGCTGTTTTTAGCTTCGGGGGCACTGCCCCCGAAAGCCCCCACCAGGGGGGGCTCCCAAAGGTCACAGCCGCCCCCCCTGGACCCCCCCTGCAACGAATATTTTATAGGCGGTGTTGCCACCCCCATTTCGAACTGGGGTCCAATGTGGCGATACCTTTGAATATAGAAGATAATCAGGCTCCACACCCAACAATCTCCCACTTGGAGACTGATTGTAGCAACTCCACCGCTGCTCCATTTGTTGGACAATGACTCCTCTTTGGACCTGGCTATTTCTCATCTTCATCGTCATCCTTGAAGACCAATTGAAACTGAGCATATTCTCAGTTTCTCCCTGGTTACAACTTTTGTTAGCATATCTACAGGATTCTGGCTAGTGTGTATCTTTTCCAGCTTCAACTCTCCATCTTCCAACACTAATCGTATGAAATGGTACTTGAGCTGTATGTGTTTAGTCCTGGAATGAAATGCTGAGTTCTTTGCAAGATGAATGGCACTTTGGCTATCACTGTATAACGTGCCCATATCATGCTCCTTACCCAATTCACCCATAAACCTTTGTAACCAAATCATTTCTTTACTAGCCTCTGTAGTAGCAACATACTCTGCTTCTGTTGTTGAAAGTGCAACAACACTTTGGATTTTTGAAACCCAACTGACAGTTGTTCCTCCAACAGTAAATACATATCCTGTAGTGCTCCTCCTGTTATCTCTGTCACCTGCCATATCTGCATCAACATATCCTTGTAGGGATATGTTTGAACCACCAAAGCATAATGCTTGATTTGTGGTACCTTTCAAATATCTGAGAATCCATTTCAGTGCCATCCAATGTTCCTTTCCTGGATTGTTCATGTACCTGCTTACAACTCCCACTGCATGTGCAATATCAGGCCTTGTGCAGACCATTGCATACATTAAGCTTCCAACTACTGATGCATATGGAACTTTAGACATATAATCCATGTCTTCTTGGGTCTTTGGGCACATTTCCTTGCTAAGTTTGAAATGGCTAGCAAAAGGTGCACTAACTGGTTTTGCATTGTGCATGTTAAATCTTTTCAACACCTTTTGTATGTACTCATTCTGAGACAATGTTAATTTACGATTTTTCCTGTCTCTAGTTATTCTCATACCAAGGATTTGTTTTGCAGCTCCCAAATCCTTCATTGCAAATGAATTTGCCAATTTTCTTTTGAGCACATTTATTTCCTGCATGTTAGATCCTGCAGCAAGCATGTCATCTACATACAATAACAATATAATATAGCTGCCATCATTTTGCTTTTTCAAGTAAACACAATGATCAGAGTGACATCTAGTATAACCTTGTTCAGACATAAACTTGTCAATAATTAGATACCACTGCCTTGGAGCCTGTTTTAAGCCATACAAGCTCTTCTTCAACCTGCACACTAGTTTCTCCTTCCCTTTCACCTCATATCCTTGTGGCTGCTACATATATATCTCTTCCTCCAAATCCCCATGGAGAAAGGCTGTCTTTACATCTAACTGCTCAAGATGCAAATCTTCAACTGCTACAAGACTTAAAATAGTTCTGATTGAAGTCATTTTAACAACAGGAGAAAATATTTCATCAAAATCAATACCTTTCTTCTGTGCAAACCCCTTCACCACAAGTCTAGCTTTATACCTTTGTTTTCCTCCATCTTCTTCCTTCAGCCTGTAAACCCATTTATTCTTCAATGTAGTTTTTCCTACAGGCAACCTGACTAAATCCCAAGTCTGGTTATGCATTAAGGAGTCCATCTCTTCTTCCATGTCTACCTCCCACTTCTTCCTGCTTTCAACCTGCATTGCTTCTTCATAACATTTGGGTTCATCGGAATCAGTCAACAATAAATAATATAATGAAGGAGAGTATCGTTCAGGGGGTCTACTTATCCTTGTAGATGTTCTAACAACACTTTCTGGTGTTTGGGGTGCCTGTTGTTGTTGTGGTGGTTGCTGTTGTTGTGGTTGTTGATTATTATTATTTTCAGGTACCTTTACTTTTTCAGTGATTTCATCAAGAACTGCATATTCCTTGTTTTCCTTTTCCTGTTTCTTTTCTTGCAACTAATTCTTATACAAGACCTTTTCATTGAATATTACATCTCTGCTCCTAATGATTTTGTGATTTTCGTAATCATATAAGCGATAACCAAAATCATTAACACCATATCCAATAAAGGTACATTTCTTTGACTTTGCCTCAAGCTTTGTTCTATTTTCTTTATCAATATGGACAAATGCCTCACAACCAAAAGGCTTTAAAATAGAGTAGTTTACCTTTTTACCTGTCCATGCTTCCTTTGGAACACCACCATCCAAGGAACTTGAAGGCCCTCTGTTTATTAGATAAATAGCAGTATCTACAGCATCTGCCCAAAACTGTAAAGGCAATCCTACATGCAATCTCATGCACCTTGCACGCTCCATGATTATTCTGTTCATCCTTTTTGACACACAATTTTCTTATGGTGTTCTTGGAACTGTCTTCTCTCTATGAATTCCATGCTTTGAACACTACCTATCAAACTCTTTGCTGCAATATTCACCTCCATTGTCTGATCTAAGACACTTTAATTTCTTTCCTGTCTCAATCTCAACCAAAGCTTTCCATTTCTTGAAAGTATCAAATACATCAGATTTATTCTTAATACAATAAATCCAAGTTTTTCTAGTTGCATCATCAATAAAAGTAACATAATAACGAGAGCCACCGAGAGATGATACCTGAGCAGGTCCCCATACATCTGTATGCACAAGCTCTAATTTTTCATTCTTCTTTTCTTTCCCAACTCTGAGAAATCTGACTCTCTTCTGTTTTCCATAAATGCAATTGTCACAGAAGTCCAAATCAACATTCTTCAAACCCGGCAACAAATTCCTTGAGTGAAGAATCTTCATCCCCTTTTCACTCATGTGTCCGAGCCTATGATGCCATAATGCTGCATCTGCTCCTTTGGAAGTTAAAGCATTAACAGAGTTAGAAATACCATTGCAAATGTACCAACCTTTTCGCCTTTTTCTATTACCAAGGTGGTGGGCTCCAGTATTGTAGCAATAATGCTACAACTCCTGGAGCTTCCTATCTCTAATTTTATCAACCCAGTAGTTCGTAACAAACTTGGAAGCGACGGTGCTATATGCACAAGTACTAGCTCTTGTCGCAACTGTCACTTGGTCAGCTGGCACAAGTCCGCTAGGGCTCAAGCCAACTTCTATATGCTCTCAGAAGAAGCTTTCTAAATGATGGACGAAGACTACCTCAAAGGAAATTAACCTACTTTGCAATAATGAACTGAAAGCCAACAAAACAAGGAAACCCTAGTAAACCCTAATCTGACTAGTCTAATCTCTATGATGCAATGGTGGGTGTGCAAACTTCTAGAAATGATGCCATTACTTCTAGTGATATGAGATGCATGAAACTAAGCTACTTCTACTGAAAAGAACATTGTTTTTGTATTTTTGCTTAAGTGGGTTGGAGTTATTATGATTTTGTTTCTTGTTAGGGTTTGACTGCGCAGGGGTAGTTCGAAGGGAAAGAAAGCTTGGGAAAGGTCAGGAGGGCTAGGAGAGGTTCCAGAGGATCCAAAACATCATTCCATAGAAGTCCACAACGTTCAGGTGCTCGGCAACCGAGGTTACATGTTTCTACAGGATGTCTGCAGGGATCCTACAGGAAGCTTGGGATTTCTACAGGAAGTCTGCTAACTTCTACAGGATGTTCTGTGGTTGGAGTTTTGGGTGTTGGAGGAGTGGAGGAGTGGTACAGGTGGATAGGTAGGATGGGAAGGGGGCTTATGATGGCTCAGGGACAGAGATATGAGATGAGGAAAGAGTGCTTGTAGCTAGTTAGTGAATGGAAGGGTGGAAGCAATGAAAAGTCCAAGAAGATGGAGCTACGTGAACAGTGGAAGTGTTGGAAGGAAAATGATCTGAACAGAGGTTGGGTAGGTGGCTTTAGACGCGGTTGAGAAGAAGAAGAAGATAACAGAGTGATGCAACGCAGTGTAAAGGAAACAAATCTGCTCAAAACCGAGAATTCATCAACTTACCCTAACTGTGTTATTAAATCAATGAACAACAATGTATACTTCAGAGAAACATCGTGCATGGAGTTGGAATGAGGAAATACTTCTCAAGATCAGAATGCATGGATGGATCTATAATTGAAAAGTTTGTGTTGCAGCTTGAATGAAAGTGTATGACTGCGTTTTTGGTGGCTGGTACGGTCTACACCCCCAATCTCTAAACAGAGATGGCAGTGAGTGCACTATCAGCCTTTTCTTGGAGCTCTAATGAATGCTGATCCTTCTACTCTAATCTAAACAACTAAAATCACTTGAACCATAAAGTAATCCTACTCAATCACATAAAAGAAATCGAATCAGCAGACTGTAATCTCTAAATGCATGTCAAAACAGAGGAATAAAATGCTGAAAAGAAAGACAAGTAACACTACAAAGAAGAGGAGGTCTATTGCTCTCAGGTTGGGCCCTAACCTGAGAGCTATAGCTCCCTTAGAAACTCAGAATTGGATCAAAAGATGCCTGTCTTTATTGAATAATCATGAGTCTAATGACATGCCAAAACTGGCTTACAAAGACCAAAAATCGAGCTGTAGCTCGTGCTTAGAAATTGCAACAGTAGTTCAAAAGTTCAAAAAGCTTCTATCAAAGGCCACGGCCTTAATATTTATACATGATGAGGATCAAGCTGGCTTCCTCAATTAATGGAGCTTGGCTGTCCAACTAAAAGTTAAACTGCTGTAAACTGTTGTTCCTGTAGAACTTGTTGGCTGCCTTTAAGCTCGGTGGGGAGAGCTGTTGGAGCTCGGAGTTAGGGTGGAGATCACGAGGGAGGTTATTTAAGGCTGTAGACAACCTCCCTATAAACCTGCAATGCCACCTTTGATGTCTCCTTGTCTCCTTCTGCGTGGTCTTTGCTCCCTTTAATGCCAAAAAACCTGAAATCATCATGTATTAGCCACGTAGATATAATGCCTGCCCTTCTTCCTACAAATAACACGAATATACCAAGAAATGAATGCATAAGTGATAAAAGATGAAGGGTTGAGCAAGGTAAGTAGGCCAAATGAGCCCAATTTGTTACCAAAAATTGGGGCTCATCATCACCCCCCAGCTAAAATATTTGCTCATCCTTGAGCAACTTTGCCCCAGCTCCTTGTCCTTGGCCGAGAACTAGGCTCTGGAATACGCTCTTTCTTCCCTACTCTTGGTGGCTCTGCCTGTTCTGCCCTTGGTGGCGATGAGGGTGCCGCTCCTTCCCTCTTCTCTGCTTCCTTGACCTTGAGCCGGGCTTTTGAAGGCGATTGGTCTATCCTTCTTTTCCAAGTAGTTGCTTTTGGGCTCCCCTTCTCGTAGGTGACCGATATCTTCGAGGGGGACCTCTCACTGGGTGAAGTAGGGGCATCCCCTGTAGTGACTTGGCTGCTGGGTGGGGGCTGTGGCTTTCCCGTCTTTATTCTCGAACTTCTTCGAAATTCAGAGTATAGAGGGGTCTCCCTCTTCCTCTTTTCTTTTGGCTTAGGTGGCGTGCTGAGGCCAGCCAGTACAGCTGCTGCCTCTCTTTCACGAATATCAGCCTTCTTCTCCTTGGGGTTCACCTTTCCAGGGCTTCCTTTAGAAGACCCTATTTTAGCCAATTTCGGGCTTCCTGTAGATGCCCCTGTTTTGGTAATTTTTGGGCTTCCTGTAGAAGCCCCTTTTTCAATAATTTTCGGGCTTCCTGTAGAAGCCCCTTTTTCAATAATTTTCGGGCTTCCTGTAGAAGCCTGTTTCTGCTTTCCTGTAGACACAGGTGTCGCCACCTTGGCTTGCTTTGCTGCATGGGTTTTGCTTTTTGGTTTGGTTGCGGGTGCTGATGAGGTACTTGTGCTGATGTGGACCTTCTCAGCTTTGTCCATTCTGCTCTGCAACCTTTTCTCTCTTGCTGACAAAATGGGTGTGTCACCTTTTTCCTCAACATCCTTTTTCTTGTGCTTCCTTCTTTGTTCTTTCTTCTACACTGTGGTCGGGGTCTTCTGGCCTGTTTCTTTCTTTTCCGCGGCCACTGCTTCTTTTTCCTCACTGCTGGAGGAGACACTTTCCTCGGTCAGCATCCTTATGTCTCCATCTCTTGTCAAATTTCTGAATGATTCCCATGAGAGGGGAACCTTATATGAATGAAGCGCATCCTCCACAAGAAGTTTGATCAATCCATGGTGGGCTACCTGATCTGGTATGCCTTCTTTTAACTTTGTGGCACACTCAATTAGAGACTGTAGCAGGAAATAAGGAATGCTCAGTTTATTTTCTACAGGAAGATCAATCTGGTGTCTCAATTCAGTGAGCAACCTGAAGTGATACGCGTATACGATGCTAAAATGACCTTCATAGGTTATATACTTCATGATTTGCAGGCTAACTTCATTCCATGGTGGCAGCAAGCTGGTTCTTCGCACCCCATTTTTGTCCTCCGTAAATTCCTCCTTAGGTGGAAAGAATTCTTTCTTTGCCTGCTGGCTCAACTTCCTTTCTTCCTTATCCCATGGCAAACCCATTGGAAGTTCAGTAATTCGACTGATATATTGCGGGGTGAGCTTGAGGCTTAGGCCCCTGAAGTTCACGGTGGCCAGTGTTTTGGATTTCGGCCTCAAGGCTTGTAAAAATTCTTCTGCCACTTCGTCGTCATGACCCTGCAACTTGTCACAAAAGGATATCCATTGTGCCCGTGTGAAGAGCTCCACCACCTCCTGGTTTTCTCTTAATTTTGATGAATCAGTGGGTTCCCGTCTAATAAACCCACCCGGCATGATAAAAACTGTTGCTAGAGGTGGCGAATGCGGAAGAAGTTTAGCTTATTAGGACAGAGCGTAGAATTACGCTTCCGTCGTGCAAATAATCCACAAAACTTATCCCTGAGGACCTTAACACAGTTTAATTCACTGACATCCTGTAGAACGACAGTCTATGCACAACAGACAACAATTTCAACCATTTCCTACAACCAGACTGTAGACGACGATCCTGCCACCTTTAAAAACCAATTGCATGGAGAGTTCAGGGTTACCTTTTTATCTGCCACCTTTTTACGTGAGGAACCCGCCTTCCTGTAGAAACAGCTTTCCTGTAGGAGCAGCTTTCCTGTAGAAGCAGCGCGTGATTCCTGGGGAAGACTGCAGTTGGTCTGCGCTCTCGGTGGTGCTTCTCAGCCGTTTTGATAGCCAAAGGCTCGGAGTTTCGAACTGCAGAGAGATCTGAATGTTCACTCGAGGTTCGAACGACAAATGATAAATGCATGCAGCCAATCTAGCCGATTAGATTTGAATCGGCGGGATCCGTGGAGCGGGGGTGAGCTGTCCCCGCCGGACCATTGGATGACGTCGTTCCATCATTTGACTGCGCGTTCACTTACTACTGCATCATCCCTCCAGCAGATCCGCCGCCGTTTCTTCTGCTAAATCCGTTTTTTCCGACGGGGATTGTTCTCACGTGTGTGCTGATCATTCCTTTTGTCACGGCCGCCACCCAAACATCTGACTGGACCATTAACTGGTCGACGTGGCCAGTCAACTGGCCATACAGCCGTTCAACCCATTCACTTTACACTTTGCAAACAATTCAAAGTAAAATTCATGCGATCTGATGGAAGAAAGGGTCGAGACACTTACCTGCGCGGCTGCAACACGATTTTTCGGGTTTTTGACGATGATGAATGGATCTACCTGCTGCTGGTGACTTTGCACAGGCCCGGAGGTTCACGTTTACAGGCTGCCGATGATGGAGTTGATGCTTGGCTGCATGCGTCCGCCTTCATTGCATATGGCTAGCGCTGTGAATAGTATACACTCTAGCGGGCTTAACTGTTACAGGACTCCCGCGGGATGTCTTGTAACAGTTCTTCCTCCTTGGGTGCATGCTGCACGATGAAAGATCTGGCCTCCCGATCACGCTCCCAGGGCTTCTGGATGACTAGGACGGATATGGTATGAGATCTCAGAGTTTTTTCATTTAAAAATTGCTTTTTCTTGAGAACTCATCGATCTACTTTGCTGGTGCAGGTAACTTCGTTGCATGTCGACAAGGATGGTAGGACGAGTTGACAACAATGTGCAAGGGAGATAACAATAGCTTGCATGCGTCCAAACCGATCCTTAGTCGTTAGATCTCCTCATAAAATGGATTCTGGGTCGTCCTGAACTTCTACAGGAAGTTTCCTGTAGAAATACAGAGCTTCCTGTAGAAAGGTTGCGTTTCCTGTAGAGAGTCTGCACCTTCCTGTAGAAAATTTGCATCTTCCTGTAGAAGATCTGCGTCTTCCTGTAGAAGATCTGCATCTTCCTGTAGAAAATCTGTGTCTTCCTGTAGAAGGCTCAAGCTGTAATAAAATTGCACATACCTTGGAAAAAATGAGTATTCTTGGAGGAGGTGCTGGTGAGGTCTCCTGACAGCATGATAAGGATCCTTGGCTTTGAGTTGAGAGGCTTCCTCTCCTCCATGGAACACCTGCAACCTGCATGCAATTTTACCTTATGAATCTGCTGACCTTGTTTTTTCTTTTTTTTTTCTCTTTTTTCTTTTTTCCTTTTTTTTTTTTTAAAAGATAACAGGGGCGCCTCAATGAGGTTTTCACCCTTGCCATCTGCCCTGAGCGCCTCAGAGAGGTTTTCACTCAAGGATCTTTTCTCAAATCTCCCTTTTTTTTTTTTTTGAAAGACAATAGGGGATCCTCAATGAGGTTTTCACCACTACCACCTGCCTTGGGCGCCTCAGAAAGGTTTTCACCCAAGGATCTTTATTATTATTATTATTATTTTTTTTTTTTTTAAATTTTTTTAGAGCTTTTAGGGTATGCCCAAAGGAGAGGCAGAACCCTTCTCTATGACCAACACTGATTTCTCCATAGTTTTGATGAACTCTTGTCTTGAGAGAGGCTTCCTGTAGATCTTCAATCGATGCCCATTGACAAGCATGGGGATGGCTTCCTCATCAATGGTCCGAATAAGCACAGATCCATTGTCATGACATTTTTCCACTGCATATGGTCCTAGCCATCTGGTTCTCAGCTTCCCCTTGAAATCTTTGTATCTAGAGTCATACAACAAAGCCCAATCTCCCGGCTGGAATTGCTTGTCATGGAGATGTTGGTCATGCCACACCTTTCTCTGAAGTTGAACCACTTCTGAGTGAAGGAGGGCCTGCATTCGGTGCTCATCCAGTCCATTCAGCTGTAATAACCTTTCTTGTTGTGCATGGCTGAGATCTAGATCTAGCTGAGCTGCCATCCTCAAAGTGTTGTATTCGAACTCAATGGACAGCAAATCTTTCTTCCCATAGACCAGCTCATAAGGTGTGAAGCCGGTGGTGGTCTTCCAGGTTGTGTTGTAAGCCCATGTGGCCTCAACCAGGCGATCTGCCCAATCCTTTCTGCTGCTGCTCACCACCTTAGTCAAGATCCCTTCTAATGCTCTATTGGTGACTTCCACCTGCCCATTTGCTTGAGGGTGATAGGGGGTGGAAGTCCTATGCTTGATCTTGTGGTGAGCTAGTAAGTCTTCAACCAGGTTGGATGTGAACTGGCTCCCTTGATCGGTGACCAGCTCTCTTGGGTAGCCAAACTTGTAGAAGATGTTTTCTCTTAAGAACTCGGCCACCTTTTCTTCTGTTGCTGCTTTGATTGCTTTAGTCTCTGCCCACTTTGTCAGGTAGTCAGTACACACAATGATGTAAGACCTTTGCCTCGAAGGAGGGTTGATGGGACCCACAAAGTCCATGCCCCACTTCTCAAATGGCTCAAGAGTCACTTGAGGTTGGAGAGGCATCTCATCCCTTTGAGTCGGTTTCCCCATTCTTTGGCATTGGTCACATTGGCTGATATATCTTCTGACATCTTGATGAAGTGTGGGCCAATAGTAGCCTACCTGCAGGATCTTTAAGGCAGTCCTCTTTGATGCAAAATGTCCTCCACAAGGCCCATCATGACAGGTGAGGAGGATATCAAGGACTTCCTCCTCCCTTACACAACGCCTTAAGATCTGATCGGGGCCAAGCTTGAACAGATTGCCCCCGATCCAAGTAAATGAGGCACTTTTTCTGATGATTCTGCTCTTCTCTCTTGAAGATAGGTGCGGAGGGAACTGTGCTGAAACAAGGTAGTTTGCTATATCAGCAAACCATGGAGAGAGTGCTGAGATAGCAAACAGATGTTCATCAGGCATCTGGTCATCCACTGTTCCATCCTCATCTGCAGACAAATCCAATCTAGATAAAAAGTCAGTAACAACATTTTCTTTACCTGGTTTGTCAACAATGGTCAAATCAAACTGCTGCAACAAAAGTAACCATCTAATAATACGAGCATTCACATCTAGTTTATTCATTAAATATCTAATTGCAACATGGTCTGTATGTACAAATGTTTGATAGCCAGTGATATAGTGTCGGAACTTGTTCAGTGCATGGACCACAGCCAAAAACTCTTTCTCAGTTACAGTGTAATTCAGCTCAGCTTTGGACAAGTTTTTACTAACAAAGTAAATGGCATATGGAAGTTTTTGTTCGACTTGTCCTAAAGCTGTACCTATGGCTTTGTTCGAGGCATCAGTGTGGATGTGGAAAGGTAGGGCCCAATTTGGACCTCTCAAGATTGGGGCTGACACCAACTTGTCCTTTAATTCATTCAAAGCCCTCTGACAATCATTAGTCCACTTAAACTCCACATCTTTTGCCAACAGGCCAAACAATGGCGAGGCTAGCTTGCTGAAGTCCTTAATGAATCTCCTGTAATACCCTGCTAATCCTAAGAAACTCCGAACATCCCTTACCTTTTAAGGAGGTGGAACCTTCTTGATGAGAGCAATTTTGTTAGGATCCACCTGTAACCCTTGGCAAGAAATGGTATGGCCTAACACGGTCCCTTCAGTCATCAGGAATTCACATTTTTCAGGACTAAGGGACAGGTTCATCTCAATGCATTTGGTTAGGACTTTTCCCAGATTGGACAATGCTTCCTGGAAGTTGGCCCCATAAGGAGTGAAGTCATCCATATAGATTTCCACTGCATCATGGACCAGCTCCGAGAAGATGCTCAAGACAGCTCTCTGGAAGGTAGCAGGAGCATTGCATAGCCCAAAGGGAAGAACTCGGTAGGCAAAGGTACCCCAAGGGCAAGTGAAGGTGGTCTTATCTTGGTCTTTCGGGCTGATTTGAATCTGGTTGTACCCGCTAAACCCATCCAGGAAAGAGAAGAACTTCCTTCCTGCTAGTCCATCCAACACTTGATCTATGAAAGGTAGAGGGAAATGGTCTTTCTTGGTAGCTTTGTTCAGTTCTCGGTAGTCCACACAGATTCTCCACTTCCCATTCTTCTTGGGAACCAATACCAGAGGGGACACCCATTCACTATCTGAGATGGGGTAAATGAATCCGGCATCCAACAACTTTTGCAATTCTTCCTTGACAATTTCCTTAAGGGCTGGATTCATTCTCCTCTGAGGTTGCCTAACCGGTTTACAACCCTCTTTGATGTATATGTGATGGGTACAGACCGAGGGATGGACTCCTTTCATCTCCTTATAGCTCCAAGCAAAAGCATCTAGGTGACTGGCCAACAGGCTACACAACTCCTTTTCCTGGGAAGGAGATAGGGAGGAGCTGATCTTTAACATTCTCTCAGGGCCGAACTCCACATTTTTGACTCTGGGAGTGACAGGGTTGGTCGTACAAAGATCCACCAAGGTGCTGGCTTGGGCATCCTCCACCAATTTCTCTAAGGATAGTGCACTGGAAGGTGGATTCTGGATCAAGGTCTCAATCAAGTCATCCTCGGTTGGGGGGTCTCTTCTGGTGGTATCTAGGGTGCACAAAGGTGCTGAGTACACTTCATCCTCTTCTCCTTCCTCCAACCAAAGTGGTAAGTCATGCTCTAAGGAAGGTTGGGCAGGAGGATATAGAACTAGCTGCTTGGACATAGGACCATTTTTGATGGTCATATTTCCTGCACGACAACTTATGTAAGCATCTGCAGTGGCTAACCAAGGCCTTCCCAAAATAAGAGGATATCCAGTAAGCTTTGCCTTGGGTTGTAGAACCAAGAAATCTGCATGGTATTCCCAAGAGTCGACAGAGACCAAGACATCCTCCACAATCCCTTCGGGAGTCATAGTGGAGCGATCTGGAAGTTGCAGAACTGTCGAGGTCTTCCTCAAGGAACCCTGAAGATTGAGTTTGAGCATGGTATCCCTGGTCATCACATTAATGGCAGCCCCCAAATCAATCAAAGTGTGAGGTATGATGATGCCATTGATGTTGACATCTACTACAGGACTCCCAGGATCTAGATACTTTGGGCAGATGACTTGTCCTAACATAAGGTCAGACAGTTGTCCTAAGACATTGATGGTTGAAGCATCTCTCTTTCGCGCCTGCCTGGGTGTTTGAAACACTTTTCCTTAACCAGTTTGTTGTATATGGCACATCCTTGATGGCTTGGAGAAGTGGTATTTTCACACACAACTGCTTGAGCTCACCCAGAAGCTCATCCTCCTCTGGGTTGGGTTGTGTGGGTGGCTGTTAGTCTCTCAGGAAAGGGTGGAATAGCCTTTGGTTCACTTTCCTGTTTATCTTCCTCATCCTCTGGGGGAGGAGGTTGGCGATCTGGAAGAGTCTTGCCAGATCGAAGATTGATCTCCTGGATCTCCATAGCATAAGTAGGGCATGATGTTTCCCCAGTGTATACCTGCTGGGCCTGTCTATTGTTGGGGTTCGAGTTCGGTTGAGCAGGTATTTGAGGTTGCCTTGGAGGAGCAGGAGGTAATGGTTGAGGTTGAACGGGTGGTGGACGCAAAATGGCAGGAGGAGTGTTGTATTGGGGCCTCCACCCCGACTGAGGTGCATTCCACTGAGGCTGTGGCTGGGCCTATGACTGATAAGAATGAGTAGTGGGTTGAGTAGGTTACTGAGGTGGATAAGACCATGGAGGAGGCATAGACCAGGAAGGATGAGCAGGGGGACCCCAGGAAGGCATAGGAGTCGATTGGTTGGGGCTGTAATAAGCTTGAGGTGCCCCTTGCATCCACCGCTGGTAAGTTCTAGGTCCTTGTGGCCTCCTTTGGTTGAGGTAATAGAGAGGTTCAGTGGGAGCTTCTGTCCCTTGGTACATGGCCTTAAATCCAGGTAAGGTTGGACATTGGTTTGTGGGATGGTTCTCCTCACAAACGAAACACACTTCAACCGAATGCAATGGACATTCGTTCTTAGGGTGTCTCCTGGTACATCTAGGACAGAAGATAGCCAAGGCTCTCTCAGCTTCTTCCTTCTTCTGCTGGATCCTGAATGTGTCCAACTGCATGGCAATGGTCTGTCTCACCTCACTCTTAAGATCTTCCAATTGATTTGCAAACTCATGTTTGGAGAAAGGGACACCAGTTGAGAGGAGGTTTCCTCTACCTCGTTTCCGAGCTGCCCTGGAGTGGTTTCTAAACACAGTCTTGATATCCTCATAAGGCAGTTGGTAAATGTCCCCCCCAGCTAACATGTGAAGGGTATCTAAGAGGTCTTCAGGGACTCCTCGAAGCAGGACCAACTTGAGGGATTCAGGGTCAAGTGTGCACCTGACCCGCTTATAGATAAGTTGGAACCTCTCCTCATAATCCTCTAAGGACTCATCATTTCCCATGGTCATCCGAAAGATTTCTCCCTTGGTTTCCTTGGACCTACAGTAATCCCTGTACTTGGTATTGAAAGCTTGCTGCATCTGAGCCCAAGTGGTGATACTATTCCCGGGTAAGCCCATGAACCAGCGTAATGCTGCATCCTTAAGAGTTGAAGGGAAGAGTTTCAGCTTCTGCTCATCTTCAGTATAGTCATAGGTTCTACAAAGGACAACAAACTCAAATAGGAAGGTATCAGGATCTTCAGTAGTCAGTCCATGGAAGTGAGGTAAAGCGGAGGGGCCAATGTTCTTCATTTTCATCTCTCCATTGGTCTCTCGGATGGGGAAGGCACCTTCTATTCTCTCATCTTCTCTTCTATTGTCAGCCATAGCTTCAGATGGGGTGGTCTCTAATTCTTCTTCTGCTATAGGATCTTCGTATATCTCAGGAGGTTCAACTATAGTTTCTTCTGGATCACTGTCACCGAAGAAGAGAGAAGGGTGACTCAGTGATGTGGTGGGGGTGTTGGGTAAGAATTTTCCTGTTTTATCTTGATTCCTACGAGGCATGAAATGGAAAGACTTTTTTGATTGCTTTTGCTTTTTTTTTTTTCTGTGGTACCTGCAAAACTGAAACAGATTGATCTACAACTAACTATAAAGATGCATAATTAAACTGAAATCAAGAAAGAACTAATCTACTTTTCTCAAATGAAATTGCAGGAATGGAAATGCTAGTCTACGCTTGCAGAATTGAAACACTAATCTACGCTTGTAGAAATGAAATGCTAATCTACGCTTGCAGAAATGAAATTGCAGAATTGAAATGCTAATCTATGAAAACAGGAAATGCTAATCTATGAAAGCAGGAAATGCTAATCTATGAAAGCAGGAAATGCTAATCTATGAAAGCAGGAAATGTCTATGCTACTTTTACAGAATGGAAATGAAATAAACTACTTAGCAGAAGGCAAGAGTAAGAAAATAGAAGAAAAACAACAATTACTAATACTCTGACGCTTCCCCGGCAACGCACACCAAAAAGATGGTGGGCTCCAGTATTGTAGCAATAATGCTACAACTCCTGGAGCTTCCTATCTCTAATTTTATCAACCCGGTAGTTCGTAACAAACTTGGAAGCGACGGTGCTGTATGCACAAGTACTAGCTCTTGTCGCAGCTGTCACTTGGTCAGCTGGCACAAGTCCGCTAGGGCTCAAGCCAACTTCTATATGCTCTCAGAAGAAGCTTTCTAAATGATGGACGAAGACTACCTCAAAGGAAATTAACCTACTTTGCAATAATGAACTGAAAGCCAACAAAACAGGGAAACCCTAGTAAACCCTAATCTGACTATTCTAATCTCTATGATGCAATGGTGGGTGTGCAAACTTCTAGAAATGATGCCATTACTTCTAGTGATATGAGATGCATGAAACTAAGCTACTTCTACTGAAAAGAACATTGTTTTTGTATTTTTGCTTAAGTGGGTTGGAGTTATTATGATTTTGTTTCTTATTAGGGTTTGACTGTGCAGGGGTAGTTCGAAGGGAAAGAAAGCTTGGGAAAGGTCAGGAGGGCTAGGAGAGGTTCCAGAGGATCCAAAACATCATTCCATAGAAGTCCACAACGTTCAGGTGCTCGGCAACTGAGGTTACAGGTTTCTACAGGATGTCTGCAGGGGATCCTACAGGAAGCTTGGGATTTCTACAGGAAGTCTGCTAACTTCTACAGGATGTTCTGTGGTTGGAGTTTTGGGTGTTGGAGGAGTGGTACAGGTGGATAGGTAGGATGGGAAGGGGGCTTATGATGGCTCAGGGACAGAGATATGAGATGAGGAAAGAGTGCTTGCAGCTAGTTAGTGAATGGAAGGGTGGAAGCAATGAAAAGTCCAAGAAGATGGAGCTACGTGAACAGTGGAAGTGTTGGAAGGCAAACGATCTGAACAGAGGTTGGGTAGGTGGCTTTAGATGCGGTTGAGAAGAAGAAGAAGATAACAGAGTGATGCAACACAGTGTAAAGGAAACAAATCTGCTCAAAACAGAGAATTCATCAACTTACCCTAACTGTGTTATTAAATCAACGAAGAACAATGTATACTTCAGAGAAAAATCGTGCATGGAGTTGGAATGAGGAAATACTGCTCAAGATCAGAATGCATGGATGGATCTATAATTGAAATGACTGTGTTGCAGCTTGAATGAAAGTGTATGACTGCGTTTTTGGTGGCTGGTACGGTCTACACCCCCAATCTCTAAACAGAGATGGCAGTGAGTGCACTATCAGCCTTTTCTTGGAGCTCTAATGAATGCTGATCCTTCTAGTCTAATCTAAGCAACTAAAAGCACTTGAACCATAAACTAATCCTACTCAATCACATAAAAGAAATCGAATCAACAGACTGTAATCTCTAAATGCATGTCAAAAAAGAGGAATAAAATGCTGAAAAGAAAGACAAGTAACACTACAAACAAGAGGAGGTCTATTGCTCTCAGGTTGGGCCCTAACCTGAGAGCTATAGCTCCCTTAGAAACTCAGAATTGGATTAAAAGCTTGCCTATCTTTATTGAATAATCATGAGTCTAATGACATGCCAAAACTGGCTTATAAAGAGCAAAAACTGAGCTGTAGCTCGTGCTTAGAAATTGCAACAGTAGTTCAAAAGTTCAAAAAGCTCCTATCAAAGGCCACGGCCTTAATATTTATACATGATGAGGATCAAGCTGGCTTTCTCAATTAATGGAGCTCGGCTGTCCAACTAAAAGTTAAACTGCTGTTCCTGTAGAACTTGTTGGCTGCCTTTAAGCTCAGTGGGGAGAGCTGTTGGAGCTCGGAGTTAGGGTGGAGATCACAAGGGAGGTTATTTAAGGCTGTAGACAACATCCCTATAAACCTGCAATGCCACCTTTGCTGTCTCCTTGTCTCCTTTTGCGTGGTCTTTGCTCCCTTTAATGCCAAAAAACCTGAAATCATCATGTATTAGCCACGTAGATATAATGCCTACCCTTCTTCCTACAAATAACACGAATATACCAAGAAATGAATGCATAAGTGATAAAAGATGAAGGGTTGAGCAAGGTAAGTAGGCCAAATGAGCCCAATTTGTTACCGAAAATTGGGGCTCATCACAAGGCTCCTTTGGTGACCTTCCAAGCTTTATCTGTGAAAGTTTTCACACAACCTTCACCGCCTAACTGCCTTGTTGAAATCAGATTTTTCTTTAGATCTGGAACATGCCTTACCTCCTTTAATAGCCATTGGTTTCCATTCTGCTGTTTTATAAGAACCTTACCCATTCCAACGATTTTACAGGGTTTATCATCACCCAGACGAACTTGTCCAAAATCTCCTTGAACATAGTCATGAAAGTATTTCTTATCAGGTGTGGCATGGAATGGAGCCCCTGAATCTACCACCCAGGAATCAACAATATTTTCGAAAGAAAGAATCAAAGCATCTTGTAACACCTCACCTGTCACATTTGCTTCATGATTGTTTTCTTGCTGTGCATCTCCTTCTTTTCCCTTTCGAGATCTACAGTCTTTCTTTAGGTGTCCTTTCTTTCCACATTTCCGGCACACTATCCCCGATCTGGACTTGGATCTGCCTTTCCTTGATTTACTACGATATCCTGAGCTCTTTTCTCTTTCCATTTTTCTTCGTCTAGACTCTGCACTCAAAGCATTTCCTGATGTCTCACCGGAGCTTTTCCATCACATTTCCTCGCTAAGGATAGCACCGACAACATCTTCAAACTTTAAAGTACTAGATCCAGAAACGGAGTTACTAATGACCATTACCAAACCATTCCAACTTTCTGGTAATGAGCACAAGAATAACAGAGCTCTAACTTCATCATCAAAGTTTACCCCTATAGAACTTAACTGACTTGTAACTGTATTAAAATCATTTAAATGGTCTACAACAAATCCAACTTCCGACATCTTCATATTAAATAATCGTTTCATAAGAAATACCTTGTTTGAGGCCAAGGGTTTTTCATATAGTTTCGACAACGCCTGAGTCAAACCCTTTGTTGTGGTTTCCTTCGAAATGTTGAAGGCGACTGATGCAGCAAGGCGCAATCGTATTGTTCCGAGTGCCTTTCTATCGAGAAGGTTCCATTCTTCATCTTTCATACCCGTCGGCATCTTTGATTTTCCACCCAATGGTAGGTATAGATCTTTCTGATACAGATAATCTTCCATCTGCATCTTCCACAGCGAGAAGTTTTGGCCATTAAATTTCTCGACCCTAAACTTACCATCTTCCGCCATTGCTCCCACTCGAACCAGGAACCCTTCTTTCCTGCCAGTTTATCAGCCAAATAGACCTTCGGCTCTGATACCAGTTGTTAGAAAATTATATATTATGGAGCAATGGAACACATAAAATATTGTAGAAATATAAACACAGAAAGCGCATAAAATAAGAGAGACATAGATATACGTGGTTCACCTAGTTTGGGCTACGTCCACCCCGAACAGCTAGTCCTTCCTTTCTATTATCCAACAAAATGAAGAGACACAACCTACAACAGATCCGCTGTAATATCCTCTATTTTCTCTCACAATCTCACCTCTCTATTTCCCGCTCACAGAATACACATCTATCACACAACCTCAAATACCATGCCCTCATACAAAGAGAGGGGTTGCCTTCTAGGGCAAAAACCATAAAGTAAACATAAGTTCTATCGTCAGATCATCCGCCTAATGAACGGCCCAGATTGACTAGAAATTACTATACTTTTACAAGGCAATTTTACAGCTGTTTTAGCTTCGGGGGTGCTGCCCCAGAAAGCCCCCGCCAGGGGGGGGGCTCCCAAAGGTCGCAGCTGCCCCCCCCTGGACCCCCCCTGCAGCGAATATTTTACGGGCGGTGTTGCCGCCCCCATTTCGAACTGGGGTCCAATGTGGCGATACCTTTGAATATAGAAGATAATCAGTCTCCACACCCAACAGTCCATTGTGTAATGAATACAAAATTCCTCGCAGCCTGGATGGTGGAAACTAGATCCAGGGTCTTGATTTCTACTTCCCGAAATAGTACGATTCTATCCATGTGAATGAATGTGTCGAAGTCAAACATGGTAGAAACCACTTGATTACCAGTCAATAATGTAAACTGTTAACAAGTGTGAGAGAAACCACCATTAATGTCAATGGCTCTCAGATTACTCAGTACAATCCATGAAATGTGAATAGATGTGTTGATGTCGAACATGTCATGGAATCCTTTGATCGAAGGTCAATGATGCAACCTGTCGTCGAAGGTGAGAAACCTGCCATTGAGGCATGCAGATTCCAAGGTACTAACGATTTCTAGATCATCTTTCTAGATAATGAGCCGAAGTCGATAGAAAGCGATCCGTCGTAGGCAAGCCCACAACACGAAATCATAGATCAAGTTTGAAGAAATATAGTTGCAAGGACTGACTCAGGGATGGTCAAGATGGATGATAGATATGCAGATGAATGGTAAGATGAATGAACTAACCTCTTGAACACATAATGACACTGCAGATGGTTTGGTGACAAGTGACCCAAAGCTAATACCCAGAAACCGGCTGAAGAATTTCAATATGGTTTGATTAACTGTTAGGCAAAGGATTTCCCAACCCAGGTGAAAAAAAAGTGTCGTGTTCAAGAGTGGTTGAATGTTTTTCTGAGACACAAAGTATAACAAACAGGTTCATTTTTCTCTCTTTTCCCCCACCATTTCTGGCAAGTACCTCTTTATTTTTGACAAGCTTGAGGAGGATAACATTTGCTTGGTTATAAGCTCATCCCTCAGATGAGTCTAACTTAGTTTAAATTAAAACCCTAAGAAGGAGTGGTTCGTTCCTATTTGTAATTGAACAGGTCCTTTACTGTTAAATTTTAACGAGTCCAATATAGGAGACACTCGACGTTTTTCAATTTTAGGGAGTCGGAAAAACTTAAGAAAACTCCATGGTTGTCCTTTTTCGTAAATTTGTGTCTCCCAAGCCTGAAAAAGTATAAAATAATACTTGAGAGAACCACTTGATCATTACGATCAAGGAGTACTTTTCATCATTAGTGTCCCTGATCTGAAAAAGTAAAAAAGTGACCAAAGACACGTCATTTTATAACCAATATAGAATTTGAAACGACAAAAATCTGGCAATCTTTTCATGTTTATACAGTAAAAAAAGAGCTGTAAGTGGACCGTCCTTTTAATTCCGTTTTAACGAACTTAAAAAGAAAAACTCCACAATCTTTTCATATTTTACGAGTCAGAAAATAGCTTAAAGAGGACTCGTCCTAGAGGAACGAGTGGTATAAAGGGTAGCAACTGGTTCTGGCAATGGAGGAACTGCTCAAAACATGTAATGGTTAAGAGGCTGGCTAATAAAACCACTCATATATGCGGTCCCTCAGGAAGGGTAAACAACCAAGTGAAAGCATATGATCAGCCAAAGAGATGGTGGCGATGGAATGAAAACAACCAAGGCTTATCTAACAAAATTTAGTGGAGAAAAAAGGCTATCACGAGATGTAAAATGGGTATGGGTTCATTTTTACACAAGCTTGAACCATAGAGAACTCTGCTTGGATTTGGTTTCATGTTTACACAAGCTTGAAATGAAAAACTATGCTTGTTATAAGTTCGCATGCCCCCAACATAATGACGCAAAACGAGGTACATGGCCCCCAAGCTTCATTGCATTCAACCTGGTGGATGAAATGAAGGTTTACTTTCAAAATCTTGAAAAGACTCGAGGGAGTTGTTCCATTTTTTAGTGAGGTTGACACAGGAAAAGAAGTATCCTCAAAACCCTTGATTCATTTTTTAAATGAGCTTGACACAAGATAAGGAACCATGCTCATGACTCCTTGTTTCATTTTTTAATGAGGTTGACATAAGACAAGGAACTATGCTCAAGTCTACTCTCTACAATCTACCTAACAAGGAACTATGCTCTAAAATCCTTGATTCATTTTTTAACGAGCTTGACACAAGACAAGGAACTATGATCTAAAATCCTTAATTCATTTTTTAACGAGGTTGACTCAGTAACAAGAACTATCCTCTGACCAACTGATTCATTTTTTAACGAGGTTGACACAGGAAAAGAACTGCCCTCATACTCACTAATTCATTTTTTAACGAGGTTGACACAGTAAAAGGAACTTTCCTCGAACCAAATAATTCATTTTTTAACGAGGTTGACACAGGAAAAGAACTATCCTCATACTCACTGATTCATTTTTTAACGAGGTCGACACAGTAAAAGGAAATTTCCTCGACAGAGCCTGTTTCATTTTTTAACGAGGTTGATACAGGAAAAATCTATCCTCGCCAACTGATTATGGCTTCCAACTGGAAGAAAGACATGTTAATGGACACACCTTGATCATGGCTTCGAAGAGGTCTTCATCAGAAGGAAGAATAGTTCTCTGGAAGGAACACATGTCAAGGGACTCAAAAGAGATAAGAACATCGTGTTCAAGTAATCCCATAGATTTTTCCATGTCAATTACCGGATTTAAATCAAAGGAAGATGAGCAAACAGTGAGAGGCTCACGTACATCGATAACTGAAAACATGGGACCAGTTGCCACATAATTAACCCGTGGCGGGGTAGATACCACTTTAGAATCAAGAACATTTAGGGGTGTCATATTATTGGTAGTTGAAACAAGACTAGGGAACAAAAGCTAGTTTATAGTCACAATATTTCCATTGTGAGGGAAATACATCACGCGAAAGAGTGTCGATACGACAACTTTCATTGCATAAACATAGTCTCGCCCAAGGAGTAAATTGAAATCCAAGGGACCTCGAACCATAAGATCAATACAGATAGTTTTACCTTCCAAAGTAATAGAAAACTTAGGAAGGATCCCTAAAGGTTCACTAATGGTTATGTTAAAAGCTTCCAGATTCTGCGTAATAGGTGCAAGCTGAGGGGAACCCAAAGATTTCCAAGCAGTTGAGGATAAAATACTAACAGAAGCACCTTCATCTACCTGTGTGCAGTGTATGTCCCTACCACCAACCTTGACAATGATTTAGAAAGGGATGGAGGAAGGAAGACGAGGTTCTGTCAATCTATTCCAATCAAAGGAAAAGACCTCAGTACTTGGAGGGGGTCCTGTAGAAACAGGTGAAATGCCCCCCTGCGTATAAAAATATCTGATGTAACAAGAAGAACTTGAGCGGTATGAAGTTCACTCTCTAAAGGGAGAGAGGTATCAACCGAATGTGAAATTGAATTGACCACTTGATCAACTAATGGATCATCAACCTGAGTGATATGAGTTTCACTCTCCAATGGAAGAGTTGGATCGACTGTACTTGAAATTAGATCAATCACTCCGTCAGTTGACGGTAGGTTGGGAGAAAGTTTACGGTAACCAGTTGGAAATTCTTGCTGTGGAACAGTAAGGTTTTCCAACAATTTTGAGGCTTCATCCATGTGAGGGAAAATGTGAGTTTGATGACTTCCTTTGCATAACTTACAAGGAAACCTAACTTTACCCTTTCTCCCAGGAACCTGACTATCACTGGTTGATGGATCAATGGAAAATTGATGAGATTTTTCTGCCCATACTTCCAAGACCTTTGGATTACCAGGACAATTGATAAGGCAGTGGTCACCCTTACAAAGCCTGCAAGGGTATTTGGGTTTATGATGCATGTTGGAGGTTTCCTCAACACAACTAACACTTACAACCATGGTTGGTTGGTTGGCTTCTTTCTTAGCTTGCTTCTTCTTCTTCTTCTTCTTCCCTTTCTTCTTCTTCTTAGTCACCTGGTTACTAGCGTCAAGGCTTTTACCAAGAAAAGAGGAAGAGATGGAGGAAGAAAAATTAGGCGAAGAAGGTAAAGGGTCAACAGAAGGTTGGTGATGTTGAGATAGTGAACTCTGTTGAGGTGAAGCATTCGGTTGAGGTGGAACAATTGGAGTATTTGGGGCCAACGAAGTTGAAAATAACCATATCGGTAAACCTATTGTAAATCCAGGTAATGACAAAGTAGCCATATAAGGAGGACCAACATTTCCAAAGTAAGGAAAAGTACTAGGATTCTCGTTAAGAGGGGTTCCTTGGTTGGTAAATTCCGGAACAGTTGCCATTATATTCAACTTCAGTGAATTTTATTAACAATTTAAAACTAAAATTAACAATTCACAATTCACACCTAACAATTAAAATTCACAAATCACACCTATGGTCTCTAAAAGTAAAAAAAAAAAAAATTAACACGCGCTATCAAATCTAGGAGTCAAACCACACACAAACAGTAACTTTCCGTACCGAAAACACTAGTTGGTGATGAAATCCAACGTCGCAGAATTCAATACAGAAATGGCGGTTGGAACAATTACCCGACAACCTGCTTAATGAATAGACTGGCACAAGTTTCTCCACTAAACCATCTCAAGTGAAGAGAAACCCCCAGAAAATCCAAGTGAGTCTAGTCGATGTCTGCTCCAGGTACAGTGGGATCTTCCCTCCACCATGACCTTAGGAAAGAATCCTATAGAATATGGTCACTATGGTTGCCAACAGAAACAAATATACCTGGGGGAACAGTCTGTGATCCGACACACACGGCAGGGCAGAGTAGCAAGCTCAATCCCCTTGAAGGCTCCTTGACATAATCCAAGGTTTAACAACAAGTGACCCTAGGCTCCTCGACAATGGTTAATCCAAGGTTTACTATTTTTGAATACGTGTATATCTTCTATCGTTACCAATGAGGAAGGATTGATTACCCCACTGGTTCGGATACGATCTCGTGCTTGACTCGTTTAAGAGGAGCTTCCCAGAGCATAGATGTAACAATTGGAATTTATCTCCTACCGCAAGATACAACTACTTGTTTGTTTTACTGTCTTGGAGAGTTAACTAAAACCTATTCCAAGACACTAGCCTAAGCTAGATTGGTGGAAAGAGCCCTAAAAATGTAAAAATTACTAGATGAATTTTAATTAAGCGCTGTGTTATTTAGGATGTTATTACTCAAAAGGGTAAATGGATATGAAACCAATGGTGTTATGACCCGACCCAAAACTGAATTCAATCGAATATGATAATGTAATCTTTTCAATTCGATGAATCCTAACTAAAGTAAGGAGAGAGTTTCCATTCACTTCCAACAATGCAAAAAATTGATCACTAAGAGAAAATATAACAAATTCTCTAATGCACTAATTTCATCAAGAAAAACTAATGCAAATCAATTCCAAAAAAGTTTTTAATTTTTATTTTGTGTGTTAAAAACAAGCATAAAAATATGTAAATTCAAATCAAAGAAAGCTGATCTAAATCTACGATTGATTTTTCAGAATGTAAACTATGCTTGTAATCTATGCACAATTCATTGGAAAAGTATGCAAAGATAATCTATGCACATTTTTCATTCATATTCTGAAAATGAGAATTCTAATTATGCAAATGTGATCTATGCAAGAGAATTATCAAACACAAGATGATTCTAATGTAATCTAAGAACCAATCAAGTGCAAGTCAAGAAAATTGGGTGAGAGTTCCAAAGATCAAAAAATAAAAACACTCAAAGGCGATTAACACTCATACACAATTTAGCCCCCCCCCCCCCCCAGCGAATGAGGGGGACATTTTTTTGCAAAAACAAAAGCAAAAATATGCAAAATTGTGAAAAGACTAAGACAAACCTCCAAGTAATGACCAAAGGGAATCAAATTAGGAATTTCTCAAAAAAGAGACTCAAAACACCCAATTAACTTAACGCAGATTGATGAGATGAAGAATTTGCTGAAAGAAACTCATAAACAAGGCTTTTTGACAGAACACATGCAGATCTGGGTAGAGGCTAAAACATATAAACAAATCCTAAGCTTAACTAGATGAAAAGATTTTAGTTTTTTCAAAAATTTGACAGGGTCCGCAGTCCCTTGGTATAACCAGCTGCGGTATCGCACTCTGTAGTAAAGAAACAGTGTGGGTAGGTCCGCACTGTGTTACAAACAGTAGGTGCGGTCCACTCTAAAAAACGTGAAAAAACAAAAACAATTCAAAATCTAAGAACCTACCCAATCACACATAGCAAGCAAAAACCAAAAACAAAGAAACAGTTTCTCAAGTCAAAGTAAAAGCAAAGGCAAAAACCAAAAATTCAAGTCCCCTGCGAAGTCGCCATTTTGTAAGCCGGATAAGTCGTTCTTGCGGACAAGACCGACCTCCCTAGTATCTAATGATATCTAGCGACAAGCAAACCAAACAAATTCTATCTTTCTATAAATATGCGATTTATAAATAAAGGCAAGTAGATGTTTAAGGCCTACCTCGGGTCCAGTGCTAGTTTGTGGAAGCCACGCTCCATTGATCCAAGTGAGCTCCCTTTAAAAGAATCTGCAAACACAAACAAGCACACACATTAAATAGCACCTGAAAAGCCAATATAATAAAGCATATTTATCATGATGATCAAGGAATTCATGAGATAAATCATAGAAGACAACTTATTGAGAAAAATGAATCTGATTGTATTAACTTTAATCAAAGAAGAACTTTACAACCTTGGTGCCTTGTTGCTGTACAAGCTCCTCCCAAGGTCCAGCAAGAATCTCCTCTACTTTGAAAAGTTTCACTCTCTTCCCAATGAAGCCAAAAGGTATGTAATCTCTCCTCTCAAGCTTAATTAGGAAGTCTCAATTCCAACAGCATTTACCCTAAAAAATGTTCAGCTTCTAACCTCCCTAGCAACCAGCCCAATGCCTTAATTTATAGTGCAATGGAGGGAAGTTACTAGGTCCACCTTCAAAGGGATAGAGCCCTCCTTCAAAGGGATAAGCTCCTCTCATCAAGGGATTAGCTCCTTTAGTTATGGGATGCATGAACCACCTAGGAGCGAACCATCCACATCAAGATTCCTTCTAGAAGCGTCCAGAATTAACCCAAAGTGAGTTTTTAAGAATAAATTTGCGCCTTTTTGACTTTCATAGGGGTCCGCACCCACTCCTTTAGAGACAGAGTGGGCAAGTCCACAGGTAATGTGACCAAGGGGTGCGGGACCGCAGGTAATGGTAAGAGAAAGTGCGGAACCAGAGCTTTATTATTTTCAAGGACTTTCTCTCATTTTTAAAGCTTGACATGAAGAGCTGAGGTTTGAGACTTGCAAAGGAGGACAATATGAGTAGTGATAGACTCACACTGACTGCAAATAGTCATGGTGACAATATTTTGTGTAACAATAGCAATGATGATCTTGATGTTTATCAAAACCAGAACTAGAATAGTACCTAGGCTCATCAACCCTCTTATCTAGAGTGTCTAGCAACTTGCCATCTCCCACCATATCATATTTATCCAACTTGTGTCTACCAGGAGACCTACTACCATATGGCCCATTAGCTGTATCCTCATGTCCATGGCTGATTCGAAGTGGCCCTTGTTGCTGCAAGCCTGACAAACTCTGAAGGAGTATAGCATTAACTTCTGCTTGTTTCTCTTGTGCTTGTATGATATGGTAATTATATACCTTACAACTCATTATCTCTTCCTTCAAGCTTCTCAATGTGTCTACCAAATAAGAAGAGTGCCCCACACCATGCTGCCCATCTGATTCATAGGGAGATTCTATGTAGTCTACCATCTTGCTATCCATTTGGTCTCTTTCCTTAAATGCACAATATGTCAGATAAACGAAATCACAATAAATCAATGTACCTTAGCATAATTCGGGGAGGATACCATGTCTTCAAGACCAAGAATCAACGTGATACATGTATAACATAAACATAATAGCATATAGACATATAACAAGTGCATCAATACATCAACATCATTCTAGCTAGGGTCGAGTCATCAATACAAGGCCATATCAACAATGCATGCTATGACTTCATGCATGCAAACAACCATTACTCTATTGTACACATTTCCACATGCAGCCATCAACATGCATAAGCAATGCTAAATCAACTACACATACACATAGATGCATGTAGTCGAGCATAAGCCATCAATCCTTGTAACCATCCTACAATACTGATACATGTAATCAAACCTACAAGAATGTAGCCTAACATACAAGGATGAAAGTAGGTGACATAAAATGAACATGTAAGCACATATAACCCATATGCAACCAGTCATATACTCATGACGATGCATTCCAAAAAATCAACATCAAATTCTCCATGAAAACCTTCCTTCAACCATAATCAATCATCAAGCAAATGCAACAAGCACATGGAATGCAAGTGTAGGAGACACACATGCAACTGACGTGCATGCATGACCAACACACACCACCCATCTAGTTTGAGGGCTGAACCACGGTCTGGTACCACTCTGTAACATCATCCTCACACATCTACCTAGGTAACCAGCCAACCGGAGTAAATATGCGACGAGAGGCTACTATGATTGGATTCGACCTCCTATGTGACCTTAAGGAATTGGAATCGATGGAACACATCAACCAACCTATACAAATCAGCAACAGAACCCTCAGGAGGCATGTCAACCACTCAGACATCCTATCCATGGGTCCCACTGATGTTCTGGACATCTTATGCCTCAGTTGCTCCCATTCTATAGGCAAGACAACATCTATAAACCTAAAGTCACTCTTACAGGCTTTCCTTCCAGCGACTAGAGACTAAATTCATTAGTGCTATGCCATCGACCTTGGGATTTGAGCGACTTTTTCAGGCTTAGAGCCCAGGCCATTGCTCAAAATGGAATGATAACTCAGGAATAGTAAAAGAACAAGGAAACAATGATGCAAAAAGAATAAGATGAACATGACCTTAATCAAACCCCTACTAGTCATGCCAGGCATTTCATCAAACATATCATAAATTTGTAACCTACAGGTTTAAACAACATAATTAAGTGTAGGGATCTCATAATTATCTGAGAATCGTTATGAACCATTGTTCCCTCATTTCATTTGTTGCATTATCAACTATTAGGACATAGATACATTATCCATTCATTTACAAGTAAAAACATGATGAGAGCCACACATAGTTGTTGTCATAAAACACACATATAACCAACATAATAACAACAAAAATAATCATGAAAGCACAACCATATAGACCACATGTAATCCATCAAAATGCTCATAGAAATACAAGGATAAATATCCTTTCATTAATGATGCAAATCCAAACCCGAGATGGATGTTATAGACATTTTTGGGCACTACAACCCCAATCATAAATGTCCATAAGCCAAGGGCTCTTAAGTCCCTAAAAGTGTTGTTCCAACCCCTAAAAGAACAAGGTCAACTGATTACATCATCTCCCAGAAGTTCTCCGTGAAAAACTACTCATAATTGGTCAAAACTGGACCATCTCACCTGCTCCATGGTCAAAGTGCGCTGCATCCCACCTAAATTCACATTGTAGGTGGGATGCATACTGGAATCCCTGTGTAACAGGTGCGCTGATCAGGAAGGGCTAATTTTGCCTCCAGACTTTGGTTTTTTCACTCTTTTCAGCTCTATTCAGGGGTTTTGTTGTCTGTAGTCAGTATACCTCTGTTGGAAACCCCCTTCCTTGCCCTTATTCCGCCTCCATTGTGCAAAGAACTGTAAATGTTTTTATATATTGTGAGCCATTTTCAGTTCTCTTTTACAAAGAAGTAGCATAATTGAACTGTCATTTCTTGATCTGGAAGTGTCGCAAGTGTCTTTTTCAGTCATAGAAGAGAATTCAATTGTTCTTGATAGTTGTTTACACTGTTACTCTTGTATTTGATTTGAATTAGTAGTTTTTCAGGTGTCGAAAGCAAGTTTTCAATTCCAAATAACAAAGTTTCGTCATTGTCTTCATTTTGTCTTGAAAAGAAACTTGTTAGTAATGTCGCTTTGAAAAATAATTCAGATTTGCGCTTAGCTTTATTTTTATCATTCACACATTAAGAAGGCTGAAAACAAATACATGCATGTGCATTTGCATTTAGACTATTTGTTGGTTTGATTTAGGACAATGCATATAGTGTGTGCTCTCTGCTCTATGTTGAAAGAATATCGTCTCTCTTTCCTTAGTAGCTAGGATTTTCATTGCAAAAAGAAGATTAAACGATTGGTTATCATCTTAGATTGAATTTTAGGAATTGTATATCTACATCACGCGGTGAACCTGAAAGGCAAATTTCTTAAGCAAGATAAACTGTAAAATAAATTTAATGAATCTAAAAATGCTTTGGAACCTAACGCACAACATTTAGAAGTCTAGGCTAGAGACGTATTCCGGCGTCGTAAAGCCTGGTAACTGTTGTTTTCATTGCTGGTTGGGTGATTCCTCCACTTTGAGACGATAAGTGCCAGTACAAACTTGTGCTCCCACGTACCGTCGAGTATATATTGGGAGACCACAATAGGCTTTATCCTTTATCCATAGGAAGCCGTGTCTGCCGCCCTATCAATCGCAATGCACTGAACACAACATTCGGGAAGATTGACTGTCGTACCGTAAAAATTATTCTGCAGTTTTGCGATTGGTTTGGTAATCCCTCTGTCTAGATTTCCAGAGTAGTCTCTTTCGTTCCTTTTCAGACTCCTTAAAGGAAAAGGTCCATCTGAGCACTTGTCACTTCAAGCTCATTTAAAATCGAAGGCGACTAGAGTCATCTTTTGTTTTTTCTCGACTCTTAAAAATTGAAAAAACAAGTTGTGTCAAAGCATCTAAAATTTATTTTAATCGGAATAAAGTCACTGTTCCATCGTTGGTCTTAGAAGATAGTCTCCCTTCATCGCAAGTTCTTGTAGAATCGCTAGGAAATCTTTTGGATAGACTAGATATGTCTGAACAACCGTCGACATCCAGGACTGTGTCATCGGACATAGCAACGGAAGAGCCTCCTGCTGCTACTCCAACGATGTTCGCTGGTATACCATATGTCCTGGAAAGTTATCAACAACAAGCCAGAGTCCAATCAGGGACTGTTTTGATGACATGGTTAGTTCCTATTTCTTCATCCGGATTATCATATGGTATTTCTTTTGTTGAAACTCAACAAATTGATCCAATGTGTCTTCAAAGGCCAATCTACGCTTTAAGTACTGGATTGCCACCATATGGAGGGCAGTATGCCTTTTCATTGTTCCCTCTCGAAGAACAACCATATGGGAGTTTACAACAAAGTTCAGGTCAAACTAGAATTACATCCAACGGTTGGGTACCAATACTGCCTCAGCAACCAAGGGTTGTATATTCAATGCAACCAGTCCACCCTGTGTCGAATATTCCCACTATACCTGCTATGGTGAATGCATCGCAAGTACAAGTGTTACCTGTTGTATGTCAACCCCAAGTTTCTCAGGTTGCAATACAAAAACCTCTTGTCTGAACGACTCAATCACAACCTCAGGTTAGTGCCTCCTTATCTGGAGCGACTCAGGCTCAAACAAGTACTATGACTCCTCATCTTGGTCAATCATCTAGTATTGGACAACAGCAAATGGTCGAACAACCATGGCTGGTTCTATCTCAACAACCACAATTCCAACAATCATATCAAGGACCTGAGAAAGAGGTCTTTGTAAGTAATGGGCAACCACATTTCCAAAGCGGTTATCAACAACCATACTATAATGGTTATGCCCATCAACCTTATCAAAGTTACCAGCATCAAATACATTATGTTGGTATGCAAAGACCCACTACTCAGGCGATTCCATCTTATCCTGGGTATGCTTTGCCTAACCTGAATCAACAGTTTCCCTTTGTAGCAACTCTAGAATTACCAGGTTTAAACCGGCTGACGAATGATCCAATTGCTTACGCCCCTTGGTGGCCGGCGATTCCATATAAAATTCCGTTAGATATTCCTAAATTTAATGGGAATCCGGGTGAAGACCCGTCGAATCATGTGATGACATTTCATCTGTGGTGTTCATCAAACACCCTAAACGATGATTCGATTAGTCTTCGCCTTTTTCAGAGAACGTTAACTGGTCCAGCAGCAAAATGGTATATCGAATTACCTAGAGCTTCGTTTGATAACTTCAGTACCCTAGCCACAACCTTTTTAACCCATTTTCAGTTACCCATAAGGTACGAAATGGGAACAAAACTTCTTACCAATTTCAAGCAAACGACGGCCACTCACATATCCGATCATATTCATGAGTGGCGACGTCGTCGTAGAATGGTAAAAACGTATGTTCCTGATAAGCTTTTAGCTGAATGGTTTATTAAGTCATTATTACCTTCCATTACAGAAGATGTGGCAAAGGGAGGAGTCATCACTGAAGAGCAAGTTATTGCTTGTGCACAATATCTAGACTTGATCTATACTCAGTCTGGCACGCTCTACGATAAAATACCTGATGCTCCTAGACCGGAATTTTCCGTTCCTCCCTCTCCTAAATCAAACAAAGACTCTCATGCCGACGATGGCGTGATATGTACGACAAGCACGAAATCGACAAAGGCTACATCTAAGAAAGCCCATAAGATTTCTGATCAAAATGAAAATGAAGAAATTCTCGCCTCGGAGGTAAATGCCGTGTCGACCGACAAGGGCAAACCACTAAAGCAACAAGGGGTCAAGAAGAAAAAGAAAGGGAGAAAAACGAAGCAGGATGAGTCATCTCCTAAAAAACCTTCTGCAAACCCTTATGGGCAAAGGAAACCCCCTGCGTGGTGTCAGATATGCGATGAGGATCATCGGACGAGAGATTGTCCACATAAAGTGTAAGTTAAGAAACTCTTTAAGGGTTCAAAAACCTCAGCGGTATTGACTGATCCGTTTCCAAACCCGGGAAACAAACTGGTTGCTAATCAAAATGCTTCCCGATCCCAAGTGCTTATGTTGTCCATTTCAAAATAGCAAAATGATGCTTTGATATCGACAAGGAATAAAGATTACGGGAATCCACAGCTGTCGAACAATAAGGCTACTGATCAACTGAGTAGTTCGACAACAACTTCAACTGAAGTTGTGCCACCCATCATTCCTGAGCTAATGATAAAGCCGCCAAAGGGAGTAGTACACAAATCAACATTTAATCCTCGTGCTAAAGTAGCATAGAATTATAATATAGTAGAGGACCTGGCCCAATCGTTGTCCGCTATGTCGACACTTGAGGTACCACAAAATTGCCCCTCCAAAAAGCAGACTCTATTATTAGTAATAGGTGGGATTGAGCCAACAGATTCCAATCTTCTATCCTTTAATCACAAAGGATATGACTCTTAGTTACCAGCTCAACTAGCTTTCCTTATTCAAGTGAAAGCCCTCAACAAAATTGTTCATCGAACAATTATTGATGAGGGGGCATCTACATGTATTATGTTGATGAGTTGCTGGAAAAATTTAGGCTCACCACCCTTGTCGCGATCATCAAAGATGTTAAAAGCATTTGATGGACGATCATACACTCCATACAGGATTTTAAGTAATTTGCAAGTTGAATTGGGGGGCAAAACAATAGAAATTGATGTTGAAGTAATCAACGAAAACATCGATTACAACATCCTACTGGGAAGGCCATGGATATATGCCATGGCAGCAGTTGAGTCGACCTACTTTAGGAATATTTCATTTCCCTTCCAAGGAGGAATTACAATCGTCGACCAACAAACATTTCTCCCCAACAGTTCACAAGTTACGAGAAGCATTCCAATGATCCATGGAAGCAATCATTCGCTTCAAAATATTAGAGTAGGCCTCCTAAAAGGCCCTACCTTAATGGGTACTTTTTCCCTACCGCCTCCGAGTAATCTGGCGGAAGTGGCCACAGTGGAAACTTGCAATATGAAATCTTCTATATCTAATGGATTCGGAAGATTCCTAAACATTTTGTCAGCATGGATCATCGCCATTTTAGAAATATTGTAGCAATCAATTTTCTTGGCCTGGGGGGCAAACCCAAATCATCGCTCATCGAGTGTTTGGATAGATAGGTCTAAGGAATATAGTACCTCTTCAGATCCTTGGTTGCATGTACGTTATACAGACAAAGGAATCATTCAATCAATGATGATAGGAGAGGCACCATGGGAAAATCACCACCATCGTTCCCATCTTCCAGATTACCACGAAGATTATTCCAACAACCTTAATCATCCTTCAGTTTTTGATTTTCTATCAAATACTGTAAATACGGTGGATACCGAGGACAATTCTTATCTCGTGTCGACCTTGTTGAAAAATGAAACAAGGAGTCATGAGGATAGTTATTTTACTGTGCCAACCTCATTAAAAAATGAAACAACTCCCTTTCCAAATCGAGTCTTTGATTATGATCTCGTAAAATCCAAGTCGAGACTTTCAAAGATCTCGGAGGTAAACCTTCATTCCAACCACCATTTTTAATGCAATGAAGCTTGGGGGCATGCACCTCGATTTGCGTCATTATGCTAGGGGCATGAAAACTTATCATGAGCAGTGTTACCACAGGGTTAAAGCTCGTTAAAAAATAAACCCGCCTCGAGCAGTTTTAACGCGGAATTCAAGCTCGTTAAAAAATAAACATAAGAAATGAGAAAACGTTCCCCCAGAGTTTAAGCTCATTAAAAAATGAACCAATTTCTGGTAAATAACCATCGTGAATGCATTATCATCAGCCTTGAAAGCCTTGGTCGTGTTCTCATCATCACCTCCACTCTGTATTGGCCGATCATTCACCTCCATTTGATTGTTTACCCTTTTTGAGGAACAGCTGCGAAGAGTGATCCTGTTAGCCATCCTTGTGACACTACCGTTATTGGAAAATTCCAAACCTTACCTGGAGTTAGCTGCTACCCGAATTTATCACTTGTTCCTCGAAAAACGAGTCTCCTTTAAGCTCTTTTCATTTGACTCGTAAAATATGAAAAGATTGCCAAGCAATTGGCCTCTCCAGGTCGTTAAGGTGACCAAAAGTGCTATCCCTCTAGATTTTAATCTGTTTGGACCTGAGGGATTATTACACAAAAAGATCGAGCGCTTGTTTTGTTCGGCTCATTAAAATTACCGAAAATCCATCCCTTTTTATTATTTTATACTTTTTCGGACTCAAGGGATTATATGATGAAAAAGGATTGTTGGAGTTTTCTTTACGTCCCTTTTCAGACTCTCTAAAATTGAAAAGGACAGAGTTATCTTTGTTGTTAAACTTGTTAAAACCGAATAGCGACAAACTTGTCCATACAGACAAGAACGAGTTTCACTATCGCTAGGCTCGTTAAAACATAGCGATGGGTTTTCCCGAAGGGAAAATTATAGAACAAGCATATGTTATCCTCCTCAAGCTTGAAAAAAATAAAGAGGTACTGGTCAGCAATGACTGGGGAAAAATTGGGAAGAAAACTTGAAGAAACTTTATTGGTAGCAAGTTGCTCTTGAACATGACACTTTCACTCTGCATCCGAGTCGGGTTGGGTTGTTCCTTTCACTGGTCATATCACCATTGGTCCATCACACCATCCATATTTTGGGTTAACGCTACCAATCCATCATGTCAGTGTCGCCGATATGTTCAAGAGAAGTCGCTCAGAGAATTCACCTGTGTCTCATCCACTGCAATACATTTACGCTCCATTCTTTCATGACCGCCACCCTGAACGTTATGTCATTAGATTGTTTTCACCTCCATTAAAATCATTTGCTCCGTTCCGTGTCATTGATGTGGGATTCACTAAGGCCCTCCTATGATGGATCGCTTCTTGTCGACATCAGCTCTTTATCCAGGAAGTCGATCTAGGAACAACCCTTTCAGTACTTTGAAGCTTGCATGCCTCAATGGCAAGTTTCTCACTTCCGGTGACAGGTTTACATCAATGGCCTTCGACCAAAAGATTTTGCATGGTGTTCGATGCCAAGTCCCTTATTCACACCACGTGAATTGTACTGTAGTACCTTGAGGGTCATCATCATTATCGGTGATTCCTCTCGCACCTGTTAACAGCTTACATCATTGGCTGGTAATCAGGAGATGTCTTTCCATGTTCGACTCCAGAACATCTCTCACATGGATCGACTTGTACTTTAAGTGAAGATCGAACGAGATTGAAGACCCTGGATCTAGTTTCATCCATCCGGGCTGTGATATATATTCAGGAAAATAAAGATATCAAATGTACATCATTGCTGCACAGATAATCATCCAATCCAAGGGATGATGGCTCTACCAGAATCATCAGTCTGCACTCAGACGATTGTCTATCTTATGTACATGAAAACGAATTTATAAAGCTGAGCATGGGAATGCCCGCATCAGCTAGATCATGAAAATATAATGAAGATAATGTGTTGTATTGTATCTTATTATAGGTCGCCTTCCAGCTCAAAAAAACTTCGGATCCTCATGATAAAGCATTTCACCCGACATCAAAAGATTAACAACCTCATGCTTTAGGGGGCAACTGTAATAGACATTTTTGGGCACTACAACCCAATCATAAATGTCCTTAAACTAAGGGCTCTTAAGTCCCTAAAAGTGTTGTTCCAAGCCCTAAAAGAACAAGGTCAACTGATTACACCATCTCCTAGAAGTTCTCCATGAAAAACTACTCAGAACTGGTCAAAACTGGACCATCTCACCTGCTCCATGGTCAAAGTGTGCTGCATCCCACCTAAATGTACACGGGAGGTGCGATGAATACTGAAAGGTCCTTCTATAGGGTGCGATGGATGAGAATAGACAAGTGGCAGAGACAGTTTGCGAGGTGGATGATCATGGAATCTTCCAGAAACTTCTCCTGTGACACTTGCCTCTCAGAATCGCCCAAGGATGAGTAAGAGATCAATGAGATCTCCAAGTGGAATCAAGAACTATCAGAGAGAAGACACTAATCAAAAAACCAGAGCTAACTCACACCTTTGCAAATATATATATATAGATCTCTCATCCCAGAGATCCAGGGGTTGGAGAGGCTGGAATTTTGTATCTTGTAAGGAAGTGCTGCTGGTTTCTTGGTGCAACATCATAGTGTTGGGTGATCTAAGCTTTTCATGAGGTGAAGAAGGGCTTTCTTGCTGAGAGGATGACGCTGGGTCAGAACAATTGGTTGTAATCCTCTTTGCTATTCTTGATTATTAATAAATCTATTCCAGTTTTCCTCCACATTCTTGTATGATTGATGATATATGCATTTGTGTGGTCAATATATATCTGGTCCTATATCGTTTATGATAGTAGATCTCTGTTCTTGTATAGTGTTATGCTGCTTTGATTCCATAGGTGCTCTTTGAAGCTGGGTAGACGAGGAAGCGTGTGGCAAAGACCTATGAGAAGGGAGAGGAATCAAGCAAGGAACCAAGCGCAAGACAGAGTTTGGTCCCCTTTTTTCCCCTCTTATCTACTTCTCATAAAGGAAAATGAAAGTGGTTTTAGTTTGCTTGTTTCTAAAGTAGCTACCAGCCTTAGTGGGACTAGCAGCTCTGCATAGACACTAGATTTCCTGATAACAATGGGACTTCCACATTCCACTTGACCATAGAATGGATGAGCCAAATCTCTCTTCATCTATTCACCCCCATGCCATATTCCAAGCATGAATGTGGGACTCAAACCAAAAGAACCAACTAGGGCATACTGAGGTTAAACCACCTCACCCTCATAAATAGAAACTGAGCTTTACCATAATCCATCCTCGATCACTAGGCCAACACAATGAACACATCATAACAGGCTTTACCATGATCTCCACTCGATCACTAGGCCAAACAAGCATGGATGCCACCGAATTTCTCCACCTACACCGTGAGGAATTTTCCTGTCTCTTAGTCTCTCAGGTTTACTGCAATCCAAACCCGGATCACTAGGCCCTAAACTGAGACCCACTCTCCAGGATTTACCGCATATCTAAAACCCAAGATTACTAGGCCCAATGGAGAGAAAACCACCTCTTGGCTTTATTGTATATCCTGCAATTCACCGACAAGGATTCCTAGGCCCACTAAGGCAACACAATCTTGGCTTTAATGCAACCCACAGTTTGGATCAGGGGCCACTAGGCCAGTGACTTTACCATGATCCACAGTCTAATTCAAGGACCACTAGGCAATGTGCTTTATCATTCAAAGATCCACACCACTCATCTTCGAATCCATCCGGCAATCTAGCTCAACCAAAACATCAGAACCCCATTACACCATGGCTATTTGGAAATGGAAAGGCTAGGATGAAAACACTATTACACCTGGAAAAACCCATGCCACAACAGAAAAAGAACCACATGTAATACCATGCATGCCAAATATAGCAAGGAAAATACACATTCAAATCGATACCTACAATGAATCTTGTTGTAACTACTTGATCATGTCTTTCCTTGCTTGATCTTTGCTTCTTATTTCCTTCTTTGCCTTTCTTTCTCCAATGCCAAAATTGCTCCAAGAAAACTCTAAGTGCCCAAGAGTGAGGGGGAGAGAGGGAATAATGAGAGAGCTCTAAAACTCAACTGACAAAAGGTTACAAATTGATCCCCAGAGCCCTTTTTATGAATTAGGCCTCTATTTTCTTCATTTTCCATTATTTTTCTTCAATTTCCTCCTCACATGCAACCTGTGACCTTTCACCTCCATTTTCTCCTAATTCCATTATTTTCATAAATAAATGTGCCAAAAATGGCATTTTTCCTTTCCAAATCCTTAGCCATAGCCTTTGCCAATTTCATTAGCCATAATAACAGAAATGAACACCCCCTAGGATGTCTTTCCCAACATTCAGCTCGGAATAAGTGTCCCATCAACCATGGTTATTATTTTTGCCTTTATTAACTTTTATTACATGGAATTTTCACGAGGGATTTTACACAAAGAAAGGGAAATGGAAGAAATCCCAATCCAAAGGAGATTCTGGTTAAGTAGGAAAGAATAAGGACTTGTTGTTGGGTAGCGGAGGTCCCGCGTAACAGTTTTGGGGTTGAGAGCCTATAAGTTAGGATGAAAATATCGTAAAACTTCGAAATATGTGTAGTGCGAAATGTAATAGGTTGAGTCAAAAGGTTGTCCACCCAGGAAATAATATAGAAAAATAGGAAGTAAGTTGGCCTACCCATGGTTTGCAGACCATGGGAATGTATAAATAGAGCAAGGCTCTAAGGGTAGAAAGCAGTAGTTTGGGTTTTGAATGAATCTTAGTGCTATGGGTTTGTGAAGACAGAGTATGCTGTGCCTGTAAGTGCGTGTCAAGGGTGTTGGGTAGATAGAGTCTCTGTAGATGTGTGCACAGAGACCTGGTAGAGTCCGCAGCTGTGTGCGCGGACCCCTACATCGGAGTGCGTAGGGTAGATCTGGTTGTATTAATGAAAGAATTGAATAAAGATAAGTTGGTTCCGAAATACTGTGTTGAAACTGAAATATTGTGGATCTGGTTAATTTATGGTTGATATTTATGTTGGATCTGTATGCTTATGTTTATGTTATGAGTTTATGCAAATCTGTACCTCTTTTGAATGCGTGCACTAGTTATCTTTATTAAATTTTCGTTTAAAACTGTAGCAAGTAGATCTGATCTATAACAACTCATTAAGTAGCAAGTATTATAGAATTGCCCTATACCGGATCTACGCGGAAGTAGAGTAGCACGAGGCCATAGAATGACACATGAACCCTCCAGACCACATCAAGACATCCCAATGGTGCAAAAACCTAGTTCCAGCACCTTTCCCTGCTACCTCGGGTGAGCCCTCAGTTCACGCTCCATGGGCTGTTTCCAAAAGGGCCGGTAGCTGCAGGATTTGTTTGGCTAAATACTTCTTTCGAACCTGGGTCAGGCCCCTATAAGCCAACAAATGGTTCCATTGCCGGGACCGAGATTTGCCTAAGGGATGTCTGATTATGGAATGCTGGAGCCTTATGGAGAAAGAATTTGAGGATTGAGGGGATCAGGAGCGGTATAAGTTCATAGTACACCGACGTGCAAACCAAAGGTTAAAAATGACGAGCGCGATCCAGTTACCAGTATTCAAAGGAGCAGGAAGCGAAGATCCAGAACAATTTTGGTTCGTGGTAACAATGGTATGGGAAGCACACAGGGTTGCAGATGATAACATCAAAAAGGCTACCTTAGTCAACGCGCTACAGGACCGAGCGCTGACATGGTATATAAAGTACTCAAGCGATCACACGAATGCGGGGACAACAGAGATTTGGGCCGAATTGAAGAAAGAATTTAGCCGGCCAAAGTCAGAAATGTAGTTGATCATAGGATTGAAGGAGATTGCGATGATTCCTGGTGAAACCCTGTGTGATCTAGATCAGAGATTGAAAGGTACAATATGCGAGGTGAACATGACACTGTCGAATGTGCAGCACTGTGCGTGGTTTGTGGCATCATTGACACCACATCTGAGGATGGCTCTGTCACAACAAAAGATCTCAACCCAGGCTGAAGCATTAGAGAAAGTGATGAGGTTGCACGAAACTCTGATACAGTATCCAGGGTTGGGAGTTCAGCAAATCCAAGCGCAGATACAAAACCTGTGTTTGGAAATGAAGAAGTTCAAACAAGAACAGGCACCTCGGACAGAAACCCAAGAGGAAGTGTGGTGTATAAAGTGTAGAAGCCAGGGGCATGATAAAGATCATTGTCCTGTCTTTGTGAACTATGTGGCAATGGGGGGACCAACACCATTGCGGCCAGAGGCACAAGCAGGGCCGAGTGCAAAGACCCTGCTTTGGTGCGCAATCTGTCAGGTGAGAGGAAAGCACAACATGGATAATTGTCATCTACTGCCAAAATTCAGCTAGACCCCCCAACAGCTATTTTGCAACTTTTGCAGATCGGTGGGCCACGAGGAACGAGACTGCCATAGTTATCAATTATTGATGGACTAGTCACCTGCCTACAGAATGCAGACTGAGGCGCAAGGTCAGGATCTAGCCGTGGCTATAGCATGTGGTGGGTTCCAGGGATGTGGATGAGGATGGGGCAGAATGGGGCCAGGAAGGGGTCACAGACAGCTAATCTGTTACAACTACGAAGGACCAGGAAATTATGCGTGGGACTATACCAACTCGACCAGAGTATCATGCCCTTACTGCAAGCAATTCGATCATGGATGATAGATTGCCCCACACTGATGGTGCAGATTCATGAAAAAAGGATAGCACGACCTACGATGATACAAAATGTGCAGATGATGAAGTCCGAACCTCAGGAGGAAGACCCCAATGTAAACATGGTACTTAGAAGTGGCACGGTCACAGGAGAGGATAAGGGGAAACTAGCCAAGGAAGATGTAGGGGTTCATAAGGAGAAATGTTTGGGAGCTAGGGAAAGCTTCACGGAGGTCTCTACCCCAAATAGTAGGGATCAACCCGAGCTGGAAAGGGATCCCTCGATGCTGACTACCTTTTAAGAGACATGCATGAATTTACTGCGTGACAATAGGGCAGTGAAGGGCTTGCAAGAACTAATAAATACGTGGGCAGGGTCGAGTGAACCTCGCGTGGTTCAAAAATTGGGAAAACATGCATCACAGACTGGGTGGGAAATGTGATTAATGACGCAGATTGGCAGCTATGAGATGGATCAGATCATTCTGGACTTGGGCTCAGATGCAAATGTACTACCTAAACAGACTTGGGAGCGCATGGGCAAGCCCACACTACACTGGTCTCCTATTCAATTATGGATGGCAAACCAACAGAAAATCCTACCCATTGGAAGACCGCAAGGAATTATGGTAGATATAGAAGGCGCGAGCACCCGGACAGTCTTTGAAGTAATAGAAATTGTGGATGAAAGTAGCCTTTACCCTGCATTGTTCGGAATCGATTGGGCAACCGATATGAATGGGGTTATTAATTTAAAGAAGCGGAAAATGATATTTGAGAAGAAGTCTCTACGCGTAATCATTCCGCTAGATTCGGCTGAAGGGTCGCGTTACATTGAACCCATATGCAACGAAGGGAGTGACGATGAATTAGATTGTATCTATAAAATTTCTACACAAAATCCAGAGTGGGTCAAGCCAACGGAGGAACGAAAAATATTGTGGGGGCATGCAGAGTCTTGCACCGAAGATTCAGATGAAGAAGACAAGCGATGGCATAATTGGTTGAACGGAGTAACCAAGTTACACTGCAATATGTTGACTAAATCGTTGTATTGCGTTAGAGCTTAGGATCGCAAATTGCCAATGTACGATGGGCTGACTGCAGAAGATGAATTCCTGATCAAGTTTGAAAGCACGGTACCAGACAACCAACAGTTTGATGCGTTGAGATGGGCATTGCGCGCAACACCTGCGCGTTGGTGGGGCACACATGAAGGAACCTTTAAAAATTGGCGTGGTTGCAGGTGCATGATTGCTATAAGGAAATCTAGTTTCTATGCAGAGCTGCTAGTCCCACTAAGACGGGTAGCTATCTTAGAAACAAACAGATTAAAGTTACTTTTGTTTTCCTTTATGAAAAGTAGATAGGAGAGGATCAAAGAATACCAACCTCGATCTTTTTCTTGGTTCTTTGCTTGTTCCTTATCCTCACCGACATGTCTTTGCTGCTCCTCACATGACCACTCCGCTTCAAAGAGTACCTGTAAATTCAAAGCAGCATAATACCTTCAAATTGCCGAGATCTACAATCATAAACAATATAGGACCAGATATATATTGACCACACAAATGCATATACTATCAAACATACAAGAATGTGGAGGAAAACTTGAATAGCTTTATTAATATGAAGATTAGAAGAGAGGATTACAACCCATTGTTCTGACCCAGCGTCATCCTCCCAGCATGAAAGCCCTTCTTCACCTCATGAAAAGATTAGATCACCCAAAACTATGAGATTCCACCAGGAAACCAACAACACTTCCTTACAAGATACAAAATTCCAGCCTCTGGATCTCTGGGATGAGGGATCCATATATAAATGATTGTAGGGAGGTGAGTCAGCTTTTGGGATTTTGATTAGTGTCTTCTCTCTGATAGTTCTTGATTCCACTTGGAGATTGATGATCTCTTACTCATCCCTAGGCGAATCAGAGAGGCAAGTGTCACAGGAGAAGTTTTTGGAAGATTCCATGATCATCCACCTTGCAAACTGTCTCTTCCATTTGTCCATTCTCGCCCATCACACCCTACAGAAGGGCTTTCCAGTATGCATCACACCTTTTACATTGGGCAGGTGAGATGCATCGCACCCTTAGCACTGAGCAACCTGTATGGTCCAGTTTTGACCAGTTCTGAGCAGTTTCCTGTGGAGAACTTCTAGGAGATGATGTAATCAGTTGACCTTGTTTCTTTAGGGCATGAAACAACACTTTTAGGGACTCAGAAGCCCTCAGTTTATGTACATATATGATTGGTGTTGCAGTGCCCAAAAATGTCTATAACAGTTTCCCCCTAAAGCATGAGGTCGTTAATATTTTGATGTCGGGTGAAATGCTTTATCATGAGGATCCGAGGTTTTTCGAATTGGAAGGTGACCTGTAATAAGATACAATACAATACATTATCTTCATAATATTTTCATGATCTAGCTGAGGTGGGAATTCCCATGCTCAGCTTTATAAATTCATTTTCATGTACATAGGACAGACAACCGTCTGTGTAGCAGACTGATGATTCTGATAGAGCCATCATCCTTTGATTCGGATGATCATCTGTGCAGCAATGATGTACATTTGATGTCTTTATTTTCCTGAATATATCGCAGCCCGGATGGATGATAGATTTGGGGTCTTCAAACTCATCCAATCTTCGCGCGAAGTACAAGTCGGTCCATGTGAAAATGTCCTGGTGTCGAACATGGAAAGACATCGCCTGATTACCAGCCAATGATGTAAGCTGTTAACAGGCACGAGAGGAATCATCGATAATGATGATGACCCTCAAGGTATGACAGTACAATTTGCGTGGTGTGAAAATGGGACTTGGCGTCGAACACCACGCAAAATCTCTCGGTGAAAGGCCATTGATGTAAACCTGTCACCGAAAGTGAGAAATTTGCCATTGAGGCATGCAAGCTTCAAAGTACTGAAAGGGTTGTTCCTAGGTCGACTTCTTGGATAATGAGCTGATGTCGACAAGAAGTGACCCGTTGTAGGAGGGCCTTAATGAATCCCACATCTATGACACAGAATGGAGCAAATGACTTTTGGAGGTGAAAACGATTTGATGATACAGGGTTCAGGGTGGCGGTCATGAAAGAATGAAGCGTAAAGGTATTGCAGCGGATGAGACACAAGATGGGTTGGTGAATTCTTTGATCGAATTCTCTTGAACATATCGATGACACTTGAAATGGATTGGTGGCGTTAACCCCAAAGATGGATGGTACAATGGACCAATGGTAATATGACCGGTGAACAGAATAACCCAACCTGACTCAGACATGGAGTGAAAGTGTCATGCTCAAGAGCGACTTTGCTACCAATAAAGTTTCTTCAAGTTTTCTTCCCAATTTTCCCCCAGTCATTGCTGACCAGTACCTCTTTATTTTTATCAAGCTTGAGGAGGATAACATATGCTTGTTCTATAATTTTCCCTTCGGGCAAACTCGTCGCTATGTTTTAACAAGCCTAGCGACAGTGAAACTCGTTCTTGTCTATATGGACAAGTTTGTCGCTATTGGTTTTAACGAGTTTAACGACAAAGATAACTCGGTCCTTTTCAATTTTAGAGAGTCTGAAAGGGACATAAAGGAAACTCCAAAAATCCTTTTTCATCATATAATCCCTTAAATCCGAAAAAGTATAAAACAATATGAAAGGGATGAATTTTCGATAATTTTAATGAGCTAAACAAAACAAGCGCTCGATCTTTTTGTGTAATAATCCCTTAGGTCTAAAAAGATTAAAATCTAGAAGAGGGATAACACTCCCGGTAGCTTTAATGAGCTGGAGAGGCCAACTGCTCGGCAATCTTTTCATATTTTACGAGTCAGACAAAAAGAGCTTAAAGGAGACTCGTTTTTTGAGGAACGAGTGATAATCTAAGGTAGCAACTGATTCCAGGTAAGGTTTGGAATTTTCCAATCACGGCAGTGTCACAAGGATGGCTAACAGGATCACTCTTTGCAGCTGTTCCACAAAAAGGGTAAACAATCAAATGGAGGCATATGATCGGGTAAAACAGAGTGGAGGTGATCATGAGAACACGACCAAGGCTCAAAAGCTGATGACAATGCATTCACAATGGTTATTTACCAGAAATTGGTTCATTTTTTAATGAGCTTAAACTCTGGGGGAAACACTTGCTCATTTCTTAGGTTTAATTTTTAACGAGCTTGAACTTCACATAAAAACTGCTCGTGGCGGGTTTATTTTTTAACGAGCTTGAACCCTGCGGTAACACTGGTCGTGATAAGTTTGCATGCCCCCAGCATTGATAACGCAAATCGAGGTGCATGCCCCCCAAGCTTCATTGCATTCAACACGGTGGTTGGAATGAAGGTTTACCTTCGAGATCTTTGAAAGACTTGACTTGGATTTTACGAGATCGTAATCAAAGACTCGATTTGGAAAGAGAGTCGTTTCATTTTTTAATGAGGTTGACACAGTAAAATAACTATCCTCATGAATCCTTGTTTCATTTTTTAACGAGGTCGACACGAGATAAGAACCATCCTAAAAATCCACCATATTTACAGTATTTGATAGAAAATCAAAAACTGAAGGATGATTAAGGTCACTGGAATAATCTTCGTGGTAATCCGAAAGATGGGAATGATGGTGGTAATCTTCCCATGGTGCCTCTCCTATCATCATTGATTGAATGATTCCTTCATCTGTAGAATGTACATGGGACCAAGGATCTGAAGAGGTGCCAAATTCCTTAGACTTATCTATCCAAACACTCAATGAGTGTTGATTTGGGTCTGCCCCCCAGGCCAAGAAAATTGATTGCTACAATATTTCTAAAATGGCGATGATCCATGCTGTCAAAATGTTCAGGAATCTTCTGAATCTAGAAGACATCATATTGCAGGTTCCCACTATGGCCACTTCCGCCAGATTGTTTGGAGGCGGTAGGGAAAAATTCCCCATTAATGTAGGGTCTTTTAGTAGGCCTACTCCGACATTTTGAAGCGATTGAGAGCTTCCATGGATCATTGGAATGCTTCCCATAACTTGTGAACTATTGGGGAGGAAGTTTTGTTGGTCGACGATCGTAATCCCTCCTTGGAAGGGAAATGCAATCTTTCTGAAGTATGTCGACACAACTGTAGCCATAGCATAAATCCAAGGCCTTCCCAGTAGGATGTTGTAATCGAGGTTTCCATCGATAACCTCAACATCAATTTCTACTGTTTTTCCCCCCAGTTCAACTTTCAAGTTACTTAAAATCTAGTATGGAGTGTATGATCGTCCATCAAATTCTTTTAACATCGTTGACGATCACGACAAGGGTGGTGAGCCTAAATTTTTCCAGCAACTCATCAACATAATACATGTAGATGCCCCCTCATCAATAATTGTTCGATGAACAGTTTTGTTGAGGGCTTTCACTTGAATAAGGAAAGCTAGTTGAGCTGGTAACTGAGGGTCATATCCTTTGTGATTAAAGGCCACAAGGTTGGAATCCGTTGGGTCAATCCCACCTATCGGTGATAATAAAGCATGCTTTTGGGAGGGGCAATTTTGCAGTACCTCAATTTTCGACATAGCGGACGACGATTGGGCAAGATCTTCCACTATATTATAATGTTGTGCTACTTTGGCACAAGGATTAAATGTTGATTTGTGTACTACTCCCTTCAATGGCTTTATCGTTATTCAGGAATGATGGGTGGCATAACTCCGGTCGAAGTTGTTGTCGAATTACTAGGTTGATCATTAGCCTTGTTGTTCGGCAACTGTGGATTCCCGTAATCTTTATTCCTTGTCGATATCAAAGCATCATTTTGTTGCTTCGAAATAGACAACATTAGCACTTGGGATGGGGAAGCATTGTCACTAGCAACCAGATTTGTTCCTGGATTCAGAAACAGATCAGTCAATACCGCCGAGCTTTTTTAACTCTTTAAGAATTTTCTAAGCTCGGCTTTGTATGGACAATCTTTTGTCCAATGATCCTCATCACATATGAAGCATGGATGACTTGGTTTCCTATCTCCGGAAGGGTTTGCAAAAGATTTTTCAGGAGACGACTCCTCCTATTTTTTCTTCTTCCCTTTCTTTTTCTTCTTGGCCCCTGGTTGCTTTGGTTCTTTGCCTTTGTCAGTCGACATGGCATTTACCTCTGAGGCGAGAAGTTCCTCATTTGCATTTTGACTTGGAACCGTACGAGCCTTCTTTGATGTAGCTTTTATGGTTTTTATGCTAGTTGCACCTATCATGCCTTCGCCGGCATGAGAGTCTTTGCTTGATTTAGGAAGGGGAGGAACAAAGAATTCCCATCTAGGAGCATCAGGGATTTTATCGTAGAGCGTGCCAGACTGAGTATATATCAAGTCTAGATATTGTGCACAAGAAATTACTTGCTCTTCAATGACGACTTCTCCCTTTGCCATATCTTCCATAATAGAAGGTAATAATGACTTAATAAACCATTCAGCTAGCAGCTGATCAAGAACATATGTTTTCACCATTCTACGACGACGTCGCGACTCATGAATATGATCAGATATGTGAGTGGCCGTTGTCTGTTTGAAATTGGTAAGAAGCTCTATTCCTGTTTTGTACCTTATGGGTAACTGAAAATGGGTTAAAAAGGTTGTGGCTAGGGTGTTGAAGTTATCGAATCAAGCTCTAGGCAATTCGATATACCATTTTTCTACCAGACCAGTTAACGTTAGCTAAAAAAGGCGAAGCCTGATCGAATCATCATTTAGAGTGTTAGATGAACACCATAGATGAAAGGTCATCACATGATTCGACGGGTCTTCACCCGGATTTCCATTAAATTTAGGAATATCTGACAGAAGTTTATGAGGGATCGCTAGCCACGAAGGGGCGTAAGAAATTGGATCGTTTTTCAGCCGATTTAGATCTGGTAACTCTAAAGTTGCCACGAAGGACAACTGTTGATTCAAGTTCGGCGAAGCATACCCAGGATAAGATGGGATTGCCTGAGTAGTGGGTCTTTGCATACCAGCATAGTGCATTTGATGCTGATAAATTTGGTAAGGTTGATGGGCATAACCATTATGAAATGGTTGATATTGACCGTTTTGAATATACGGCTGCCCATTGCTTGCAAAGATTTGGTGCTTAGATCCTTGATAAACTTGTTGGAATTGCGGTTGTTGATATTGCACCAGCCATGGTTGTGAAACCATTTGTTGTTGTCCAATACTGGCTGTTTGACCAAGATGAGAGGTGATGGTACCCGTTTGAGCCTGGGTCATTCCAGTTAAGGAGCCACTAATCGATGATTGTGGGGGCGTCGTAGAGACAAGAGGATGTTGCATTGCGACCTGAGAAGCTTGAGGTTGGAATACAACAGGCAACGCTTGTACTTGAGACACCGTCACAATAGCCGGTGTAGTGGGGATATTTGACATAGGCAGAATTTGTTGCATTGAGTATACAACTCTTGGTTGTTGAGGCAGTATTGGCATCCAACCACTGGATGTAATTCCAGCATAACCTGAATTCTGTTGTGAACTCTCGTATGTTTGTTCTCCCGGAGGAGACAATGAAAGGGTATATTTCCCCCCATACGGCGGTAATCCAGTACTCAAAGGAATGATTTTCCTTTGAGGACCAGACTTGCCCAAATTGACACTGCGAAGAATCAATTTTCTGAGACTCAACATAAGAGATTCCAGATATTATTCTGGATGAACAAATGGGAATAGACCATACTGTCGAAACGGCCCCTGGATGGGCTCCATCCAGCGATTGAGAGCTAGTTGGGACAGATGGTACACCGACGAACATTGTCGGAGTAGCAACAGGAAGTTCTATTGTTGCTGTGTTAGATGACACAATCCTAGATGTCGATGGTTGTTCAGACATATCTAGTCTATCCAAAAGATTTCCTAGCGATTCTACAAGAATTTCCAATGATGGTAGATTAATTTTTGATGAAGAAGGATATAGGGTGATCCCAACTCCAAAATGCGATGGAGTACTAGATGGGGGATCCTCCACAATGTCTTCTATAGCAATCAATCCAGGTGGAAGAGGTAGACCGTCAGGTCCGTAAAATATTTCCGGTGCCGAAGAAGGTATAGATTCTGCAGTGACAGATGTTTGGGGAATAACACCTTCCGAATCGGCTGTAGATGGAGCCAGTTCAGGAATGAAAGTGTTTACCTTCACACTAGGATCAGTTCTACTGTCCTCTAGTGGCTGCGGAACTTCTTCTGTAGAGGCAGGTGTTATAGACATTTTTGGGCACTGCAACCCCAATCATAAATGTCCATAAACCAAGGGATATTAAGTCCCTAAAAGTGTTGTTCCAACCTCTAAAAGAACAAGGTCAACTGATTACATCTTCTCCCAGAAATTCTCCATGAAAAACTACTCAGAACTGGTCAAAACTGGACCATCTCACCTGCTCCATGGTCAAAGTGCGTTGCATCCCACCTAAATACACACAGTAGGTGCGATGCATCTTGAAAAGCCCTTCTATGGGGTGTGATGGGCGAGAGTGGACAAATGGCAGGGTCAATCTGCAAGGTGGAGGATCATAGAATCTTCTAGAAACTTCTCCTGTGACACTTGCCTCTCTGCATTCGCCCAGGGATGAGTAAGAGATCATCAATCTCCAAGTGGAATCAATAACTATTAGAGAGAAGACACTAATCAACTCTCAAAAGCTGACTCACCCCCCTTGCAAACATCTATATATGGATCCCTCATCCCAGAGATCCAGAGGCTAGAATTTTGTATCTTGTAAGGAAGTGTTGCTGGTTTCTTGGTGCAATATCACAATGTTGGGTGATCTAAGCTTTTCATGAGGTGAAGAAGGGCTTTCTTGCTGAGAGGATGATGCTGGGTCAGAACAATTGGTTGTAATCCTCTTTGCTCTTTCTTGATTATCAATAAAGCTATTCAAGTTTTCCTCCACATTCTTGTATGATTAATGTTATATGCATTTGTGTGGTCAATGTATATCTGGTCCTATATTGTTTATGATAATAGATCTATGTTCTTGGATAGTGTTATGCTTCTTTGATTCTATAGGTGCTCTTTGAAGATGGGTAGACGAGGAAGAAAGTGGCAAAGATCTATCAGAAGAGAGAGGAATCGAGCAAGGAACCAAGCGCAAGACAGAGGTTGGTCTCCTTATTCCCCTCTTATCTATTTCTCATAAAGGGAAAACGAAAGTAGTTTTAGTTTGTTTGTTTCTAAGGTAGCTACCAGCCTTAGTGGGACTAGCAGCTCTGCATAGACACTAGTTTTCTCGATAACAAAATGGTGACTCCGCTGGCGAGCGAATTGATTGTTTGTTTATCTACATTTGCTTGCTTTATAAACTTACAGATAGAACCTGAAGTTAAGCCAGCTAGCCTTCGAACTGCATTTGCTATGCAAGTGCAAAGTATATCAATGCTACTTCAGTCTATCTCCGGGTTTTGTTTATGAGCTGAAAAATTGATGTACAAGCTCTCTAATTGCCCTTGTGGTGGCTCTAGTAACCTCTTTAGATCTACCCCCGTGATTGATTTACTGATTACCACTTTCTCGGCCTAAATCCCTGAACTGAGCTGCAAACTGTGACCCGGAACCAAGTTAAAGTCTCGTCTCTGGTCCAGTGCACTGTCTCTTCTGAGAATTCTAGATGCATCGCACTTCCCAAGTGTAGTAGGTGCGCTACATCTCTATTTCACTGTGTTATAGGTGCGCTGATCAGAAAAGGCCTTTCGTGCTCCTAGATTTGGTTTCTGTGTTCACTCCTTTCAGCTCTATTCAAGAGTTTTGCTGCCTGTAATCAGTACACCTCTATTGAAACCCCCTTCCTTGCCATTATTCCACCTCCATTGTGTAAAGAACTGTGAGTGTTTTTAAATGTATTTTGAGCCATTTTCAGTTCTCTTTTACAAAGAAGTAGCGTAATCGTACTGTCGTTTCTTGATTTGAAAGTGTCGCAAGTGTCGTTTTCAGTCGTAACAGAGAATCCGATTGTTCTTGATAGTCGATTACACTATTACTCTTGTATCTGATTTGAATTAGTAGTTTTTCAAGTGTCGAAAGCAAGTTTTCATTTCCAAATCGCAAAGTGTCATCATTGTCCTCATTTTGTCTTGAAAAGAAACTTGTTAGTAATGTCGCTTTGAAAAATATTTCAGATTTGCGCTTAGCTTTCTTTTTATCATTCACACATTAAGAAGGCTGAAAACAAATACATGCATGTGCATTTGCATTTAGACTGTTTGTTGGTTTGATTTAGGACAGTGCATATAGTGTGTGCTCTCTACTCTATGTTGAAAGAACGTCATCTCTCTTTCCTTAGTAGCTAGGATTTTCATTGCAAAAAGAAGTTTAAATGACTGTTTATCATCTTAGATTGCATTTTAGGAATTGTACATCTACATCACGCGGTGAACCTGAAAGGCAAATTTCTTAAGCAAGATCAACTGTAAAATAAATTTAATGAATCTAAAAACGCTTTGGAACTTAACGCACAACATCTAGAGGTCTAGGCTAGAGATGTATTCCGGCGTCGTAAAGCCTGGTAACTATTGTTCTCATTGTTGGTTGGGTGATTCCTCCACTTTGAGACGACAAGTGCCAGTACGGACTTGTGCTCCCACATACCGTCGAGTATATATTGGGAGACCACAATAGGATTTATCCTTTATCCATAGGAAGCCGTGTCTGCCGCCCTATCGATCGCAATGCACTGAACACAACATTCGGGAAGATTGACTGCCGTACCGTAAAAAGTATTCTGTAGTTTTGCGATTGGTTTGGTAATCCCTCTGTCTAGATTTCCAGAGTAGTCTCTTTCATTCCTTTTCAGACTCCTTAAAGGAAAATATCCATCTGAGCACTTGTCACTTCAGGCTCATTAAAAATCAAAAGTGACTAGAGTCATCTTTTGTTTTTTCTCGACTCTTAAAAATTGAAAAAGAAAGTTGTGTCAAAGCGTCTAAAATTTATTTTAAACGGAATAAATATCACCTTTCCTACATTGGTCTTAGGTTGAGAAAAATGGAGTCCACCAACCAAGGATTTCTCCTTGGAGGAAATCCTAGTCCTTTCTCCTCTTAGGGAGATGTTGGTGCACCCCATATGGCCACATTGTCGCTTCCAGGATTGAAAATCGGCTTGCCCGTATGACTCTTCTCAACTTCTGTCGTTCAGAACCCCGTGATTCCTGAACAATCAAGTTAGCAAATAAACGATGCCAGAGTTACCCCCCAACCTTCTACTTCGTCCAATTCTTCCTCTCCTCCTTCCTCTTCGCTTGATGAAGCTGGTAAAGCCAAAAATCAAGTAACCGAGAAGAAGAAGGAGAAGAAGAAGAAAGAGGAGAAGAAGAAGGAGCCAAAGGTGAAAAGGGGCAACCAGGCATCATCTAGTGAAAATCCACACACTGCACCATCCAGGCCTAAATCGCCATGTGTCATTTGCAAATTAGACCACTATCATCGAGATTGTCCTTGCATCCCTCAGATCTTAAGGGACTGGTCTCCTCGTTTGCACAATCTGGTGTCATCAACCTCTGATGGTCATGTTGAAAGTACACCGTCAACTAGTGAAAGTGAAGCCCGTGGACTAAAAGGAAGATGTAGATTTCCTTGTAAACTGTGTGAAGGCGATCACGCCGTCCACTGTTGTCCCTTCTTGGACGAGGCTAAAAGAGTTTTGGACGACCGTCTGGTCTCACCGTTACAGCTTCCTCCTGGATATAAGAAGCTCTTGTCGAGTCCGTCACTAGTTGAAAATCCGGCTGACATGCCCTTGTGGTCGGCCGAAGTGTCTATCACTGAAGATAAACCATCTGAATCCACACCAGACGAAAGTCAAAAGGTCGAGGCGGCAGTTGACCCGGTCTTGCCTTCAGAGGATCCTAATCAGATGATACAGTCACCGAAGAGAACAAGGATGACACCGTCCAAATTCTTTTCGTAAGCACAGACTCAGATGAACATGGGGGCAGTCTACCCATTCCTTTACCACAGGAAGGAAATTTTTCAGAGTCATATCCGGCCGTCTATTTGGTCCCACCTCCAAGCAACCTAGTTGTTTCCTTCGATTGGAATCTACTAGGCAGACCCCGCTTACCGGCTAGTGTAACATTTCGAATCATTGCTCAAATATATAGAATGGTTATGGCCGGTACCATCATAGATGAAGGGGCTTCTGTGAGTATCCTTTCCTCAACTGCTTGGAAAGCACTCGGTTCGCCATCACTTTTGCCTGAGATGAGAAATCTAATAGGCTTTGACAAAGGAACTAGTCGACCGTTAGGGATCCTTCCCAATGTGCCGATAACGTTGAGAAGGAAAATCGTTCACATGAACGTAATGGTAGTCCAAGGACCCCTGGATTATAATCTACTCCTTGGACGAGACTATATTTATTGCATGGGAGCCGTTGTCTCCTCACTCTTTATAGTAATGTGTTTTCCGCATGAAGGAAGAGTGGTCAAGCTCGTAGACCAGCTTTCATTCCCCGGTTCACACATAGAAAATAGTCATATACCAACCATGAATGGTCTTTTCACGCAAGGAATGTCTCATTAATCCCCAGTCCATCCTCCTGATGAGCGTGAGTGATTCAGAGGATATGACTAAAACTTAGGGGGCATGCACCCTGGCCTGTTTCGACAGGTGAACCTTGGGTATAGGGTAGGTTTCCGCAGAGGATATATGACTGGCTGACACACCCGTCCATTTTGGAAAATGGGATTAGACCGGAATAAGATACCTCTGTTAAGGTAGGCGTTTCCCGATTTTGTCTTCAAATTGAGGGGTAACCTGGAAATTCTACTTCGCTATACCTGGGGGCATGCAAACCTTTTGGCATGCAAGCGAAGAGCGACCATTTATTTTTTAAATTTGTAGGTCCTCTAACCCTTTAAACTCGTAGGATTGGTCGTTTCCTAACTTGCATAAAGAAAGGATGTGGGGCAAAGCTTTGAAAAAATGCCATTTTTATATGAGACATCCTTATTAAATGATCAGATCAAGCAGTTTTAATGCGGAATTCAAGCTCGTTAAAAAAATAAACATAAGCAATGAGAAAATGTTCCCGCAGAGTTTAAACTCATTAAAAAATGAACCATTTTGCGGTAAATAACCATCGTGAATGTATTATCACCAGCCTTTGAAGCCTTGGCCGTGTTCTCATCATCACCTCCACTCTGTATTGGCCGGTCATTCACCTCCATTTGATTTTTTAGCATTTTTGAGGAACAGCTGCGAAGAGTGATCCTGTTAGCCTTCCTTGTGACACTACCGTGATTGGAAAATTCCAAACCTTACCTGGAATCAGCTGCTACCCAAATTTATCACTCGTTCCTCAAAAAACGAGTCTCCTTTAAGCTCTTTTCAACTGACTCGTAAAAAATGAAAAGATTGCCGAGCAATTGGCCTCTCCAGCTCGTTAAAGGGACCGGAAGTGCTATCCCTCCTTTAGATTTTAATCTTTTTGGACTTGAGGGATTATTACACAAAAAGATCGAGCGCTTGTTTTTTTCGGCTCGTTAAAAGTACCGAAAATTCTCCCTTTTGTATTGTTTTATACTTTTTCGGACTCAAGGGATTATATCACGAAAAAGGATTATTGGAGTTTTCTTTACGTCCCTTTTTCAGACTCTCTAAAATTGAAAAGGACTGAGTTATCCTTGTCGTTAAACTCGTTGAAACCGAATAGCGACAAACTTGTCCATACAGACAAGAACGAGTTTCACTATCGCTAGGCTCGTTAAAACATAGCGATGGGTTTGCCCGAAGGGAAAATTATAGAAAAAGCATATGTTATCCTCCTCAAGCTTGACACAAATAAAGAGGTACTGGTCAGCAATGACTGGGGAAAAATTGGGAAGAAAACTTGAAGAAACTTTATCGACAGCAAGTCGCTCTTGAACATGACACTTTCGCTCCGCATCTGAGTCGGGTTGGGTTGTTCCATTCACTGGTCACATCAACATGGTTTCGTCACACCATCCATATTTGGGGTTAATGCTACCGATCCATCATGTCAGTGTCGCTGATATGTTCAAGAGAAGTTGCTCAGAGAATTCACCTGTGTCTCACCCACTGCAATACATTTACGCTCCATTCTTTCATGACCGCCACCCTGAATGTTATATCACCAGATCGTTTTCACCTCCATTAAAATCATTTTCTCCATTCCGTGTCATTGATGTGGGATTCACTAAGGCCCTCCTATGATGGATTTCTTCTTGTCGACATCAGCTCATTATCCAAGAAGTCAATCTAGGAACAACCCTTTCAGTACTTTGAAGCTTGCATGCCTCAATGGCAAGTTTCTCACTTCCGGCGATAGGTTTACATCAATGGCCTTCGACCGAAATATTTTGCGTGGTGTTCAACGCCAAGTCCCTTATTCACACCACGTGAATTGTACTGTAGTACCTTGAGGGTCATCATCATTATCGGTGATTCCTCTCGCGCCTGTTAACAGCTTACATGATTGGCTGGTAATCAGGCGATGTCTTTCCATGTTCGACTCCAGAACATCTCTCACATGGATCAACTTGTACTTTGAGTAAAGATCGAACGAGATTCAAGACCCCGGATCTAGTTTCATCCATCCGGGCTGTGATATATATTCAGGAAAATAAAGACATCAAATGTACATCATTACTACACAGATAATCATCCAACCTAAGGGATGATGGCTCTACCAGTCTACACTCAGACGATTGTTTGTCTTATGTACATGGAAATGCATTTATAAAGCTGAGCATGGGAATGCCTGCCTCAGCTAGATCATGAAAATATTATGAAGATAATGTATTGTATTGTATCTTATTACAGGTCGCCTTCCAGCTTGAAAAAACTTCAGATCCTCATGATAAAGCATTTCACCCGACATCAACAGATTAACGACCTCATGCTTTAGGGGCAACTGTTATAGACATTTTTGGGCACTACAACCCCAATCATAAATGTCCATAAACCAAGGGCTCTTAAGTCCCTAAAAGTGTTGTTCCAACCTCTAAAAGAACAAGGTCAACTGATTACATCTTCTCCCAGAAATTCTCCATGAAAAACTGCTCAGAACTGGTCAAAACTGGACCATCTCACTTGCTCCAGGGTTAAAGTGCGTTGCATCCCACCTAAATACACACAGTAGGTGCGGTGCATCTTGAAAATCCCTTCTATAGGGTGTGATGGGCGAGAGTGGACAAATGGCAGGGTCAATCTACAAGGTGGAGGATCATGGAATCTTCTAGAAACTTCTCTTGTGACACTTGCCTCTCTGCATTCCCCTAGGGATGAGTAAGAGATAATCAATCTCCAAGTGGAATCAAGAACTATCAGAGAGAAGACACTAATCAACTCTCAAAAGCTGACTCACCCCCCTTGCAACCATCTATATATGGATCCCTCATCCCAGAGATCCAGAGGCTGGAATTTTGTATCTTGTAAGGAAGTGTTGCTGGTTTCTTGGTGCAATTTCATAGTGTTGGGTGATATAATCTTTTCATGAGGTGAAGAAGGACTTTCTTGCTGAGAGGATGATGCTGGGTTAGAACAATTGGTTGTAATCCTCTTTGCTCTTTCTTGATTATCAATAAAGCTATTCAAGTTTTCCTCCACATTCTTGTATGATTAATGTTATATGCATCTGTGTGGTCAATGTATATCTGGTCCTATATTGTTTATGATAATAGATCTATGTTCTTGGATAGTGTTATGCTACTTTAATTCTACATGTTCTCTTTGAAGCTGGGTAGACGAGGAAGCAAGTGGCAAAGATCTATTAGAAGAGAGAGGAATCGAGCAAGGAACCAAGCGCAAGACAGAGGTTGGTCTCCTTATTCCCCTCTTATCTATTTCTCATAAAGGGAAAACGAAAGTAGTTTTTGTTTGTTTGTTTCTAAGATAGCTACCAGCCTTAGTGGGACTAGTAGCTTTGCATAGACACTAGTTCTCCCGATAACAACAGGGATACCAGAAATGTTTGGAGTAACTGGAGTCTCCAATGGTGTTGGAACACTTGTTCCAACTAGACCAGGGGACTTTGAACCGGTTAAACGAGTTTGCTTTGTCCGGAATAGTTTTGTTTCCAAAGACAAAGACGGTTGACTTGTAAGTCTCCTCGAATGATGGGGTTTCGATTGAATTTCCTCCACGATTGCGGATTACTCGATCAACTAACAATAGAGGGGAAAATGATTCCAAATTAAATGAATTTTAGACGCTTTGACACAACTTGCTTTTTCAATTTTTAAGAGTCGAGAAAAAACAAAAGATGATTCTAGTCGCCTTGGATTTTTAATGAGCCTGAAGTGATAAGTGCTCAGATGGAACTTTTCCTTTAAGGAGTCTGAAAAGGAACAAAAGAGAATACTCTAGAAATCTAGATAGAGGGATTACCAAACCAATCGCAAAACTGTAGAATACTTTTTACGGTACGACAGTCAATCTTCCCGAATGCTGTGTTCAGTGCATTGCGATCGATAGGGCGGCAGACACAGCTTCCTATGGATAAAGGATATAGCCTATTGTGGTCTCCCAATAAATACTCGACGATACGTGGGAGCACATGTCTGTACTGGCACTTGTCATCTCAAAGAGGAGGAATCACCCAACCAACAATGAAAGCGATAGTTACCAGGCTTTACAACGCCAGAATACGTCTCTAGCCTAGACTTCTAAATGTTGTGTGTTAGGTTCCAAAGAGTTTTTATGTTCATTGAATTTATTTTACAGTTGATCTTTCTTAAGAAATTTTCCTTTCAGGTTCACCGCGTGATGTAGATATACAATTCCTAAAATGCAATCTAAGATGATAAACAATCGTTTAATCTTCTTTTCGCAATGAAAATCCTAGCTACTAAAGAAAGAGAGATGATATTCTTTCAACATAGAGCAGAGAGCACACACTAGATGCACTGTCCTAAATCAAACCAACAAGCAGTCTAAATGCAAATGCACATGCATGTATTTATTTTCAGCCTTCTTAATGTGTGAATGACAAGAATAATGCTAAGTACAAATCTGAATTATCTTTTCAAAGCGACAGTACTAACAAATTTCTCTTCAAAACGAAAGGAAGATAATGACGACACTTTGCGACTTTGAATTGAAAACTGCTTTCGACACTTGAAAAACTACCAATTCAAATCAAATACAAGAGTAACTGTATAATCTACCATCAAGAACAATAGAATTCCTTTCTTTGACTGAAGACGACACTTGCGACACTTCCAAATCAAAAGACGACAGTTTGATTACGCTACTTTTTGTAAAAGAGGACTGTAAATGGCGTACAATACATAAAAACATTCACAATTCTTTGTACTATGGAGGTGGAATCATGCAAAGGAAGGGAGTTTCCACAGTGGTATACTGATCATAGACAGAAAAACCCCTGAATAAAGCTGAAGAGAGTGAACAAAGAAACCAAAATCTGAGAGCAGAAGAGGTCTTATCTGATCAACGCACCTGCAACACAGGGAAAGTGCGATGCAACACACCTACTGCACACGGGAGGTGCAATGCATCCAGATTCCCAAGAGGAGAAAGTGCGATGGTCCAGGGACGAGACTTCAACTTGGTTCTTGGTCACAGTTTGCAGCTTAGTTCAGGGATTTAGGCCCAGCTAATGATAGTCAGTAAATAGAAATCATAGGGGCTGATCTAATGAGGTTACTAGAGCCACCGCTAGGGCAATTAGGATGTTTGCAAATCGATTGTTCAGTTTACAAACAAAACCCGGAGATAGACTGAAGCAACATTGATCTAATTTGCACTTGCATAACAAATGTAGTTCGAAGGCTAGCTGGCTTAACTTCAGGCTCCGTCTGTAATTTTATAAAGCAAACAAGTATAGACAAGCAAACAATCTATTCGGTCCCGAGTGGAGTTGCCATTTTGTTATCGGGAAATCTAGTGTCTATGCAGAGCTGCTAGTCCCACTAAGATGGGTAGCTATCTTAGAAACAAAAAATTAAAGTTACTTTCTTTTTCCTTTATTAAAGTAGATAGGAGAGGATCAAAGAATACCAACCTCGATCTTTCGCTTGGTTCTTTGCTTGTTCCTTCTCCTCACCGACAGGTCTTTGCCGCTCCTCCCATGACCACTCCACTTCAAAGATTACCTGTAAAGTCAAAGCAGCATAATACCTTCAAAGTGCAGAGATCTACAATCATAAAAAATATAGGACTAGATATATATTGACCACACAAATGCATATACTATCAAACATACAAGAATGTGGAGGAAAACTTGAATAGCTTTATTAATATGAAGATTAGAAGAGAGGATTACAACCCATTTTTCTGACCCAATGTCATCCTCCCAGCATGAAAGCCCTTCTTCACCTCATGGAAAGCTTAGGTCACCCAACACTATGATATTCCACCAGGAAACCAACAACACTTCCTTACAAGATACAAAATTCCAGTCTCTGGATCTCAGGGATGAGGGATCCATATATAGATGATTGTAGGGAGGTGAGTCAGCTTTTGGGATTTTGATTAGTGTCTTATCTCTAATATTTCTTGATTCCACTTGGAGATTGATGATATCTTACTCATCCCTGGGTGAATTTAGAGAGGCAAGTGTCACAGGAGAAGTTTATGTAAGATTCCATGATCATCCACCTTGCAAACTGTCTTTGAGATTTGTCCATTCTCGCCCATCACACCCTACAAAAAGGGCTTTCTAGTATGCATCACACCTTTTAGATTGGGAAGGTGAGATGCATCGCACCCTTAGGACTGAGCAACCTATATGGTCCAGTTTTGACCAGTTCTGAGCAGTTTCCTGTGGATAACTTCTGGGAGATGATGTAATCAGCTGACCTTGTTTCTTTAGGGCATGAAACAACAATTTTAAGGACTCAAAAGCCCTCTATTTATGGACATATATGATTGGGGTTGCAATCCCCAAAAATGTCTATAACAATGATGTAGATAAGGTTTGGGAGGCCAGAACTACGAGTAATTGAGAAATGCGATGGACGGGATGATCCGTGCATGCACCTTACCAGATGGGTCCAATCCTATGGAGAGGAGCCTCAACTGGAGTGGGTACAATTATTTTATCATACCTTGGATGTCATTCCAAGGAACTGGTATACTGAAACAGAGCTCCGACATGGCATAGGCGAGTGGGATATCTTGCGCGAAGGGTTCCTGTCAACATTCCTCTTTGAAGATCAATGGATGGATATGGTGGACAACGTGTTACAGATTGTGAAGGCCACTATTTTCAAAATGCCAATAGAACCAGAAGAAATCGTGCAACCATATTGGTCCCGACAGCTGAGCCAAGCTCTGGAATGTGACAATGTGCAAATAGAAGATGATGATGACGACCCTAGGAACATCAATATTCCGGAAACAGAGGGGATTCGTGAGGTGCGCAGACCAGCAATCGAGGATCCAGACATCACCGTGCCACTGAAGACGAAACAAGTAAACATTAGAACGGAGGAACAACCAAAGTATGCAGCGCTTGGGGACTATTGGGACAATGCCACAGTGGAAAAGGTCATTGATTTGCTTCGAGAATATCAAGATTTATTCCCAACAAAAATCACGGAGTTAAAAGGGATCCTCGGTGACCCGGGAATGATGAAGATAACCCTGAAGCTAGATGCAAAGCCAGTTAAGCAGCGGCCTTACCGGTTGAATCCAAAATACAAAGTGAAGGTCCGCGAAGAGTTGGACAAGATGTTGGCAGCAAGAATAATTGAACCAGTAGAGGAGTCTGATTGGGTAAGTTCTATGGTTGTGTAGGAGAAGAAACTGAAGGGTGAAATTCGCATCTGCATGGATATCAGGAAGCTCAATGATGCATGTGTTAACGACCCATTTCTGACACCATTTACAGATGAGGTACTGGAAAATGTGGGTGGATAGGAAGCCTACTCCTTCACAGATAGTTTCCTGGGGTACCATCAGATCAAGATCGCACCAGAGGATAGGAGTAAAACAACTTTTGCCACTGAATGGGGTTGTTTTCAGTATAGGGTGATGCCCTTTGGACTAAATAATGCACTGACGATATTCTCATGCGTTGTGGGAGCTGCATTCAAGGAATTTTACACAAGTTCTTAGAGGTATATCTTGATGATTGGACTGTATTCGGGCTAATTAAGAAACATACCGTGAGCTTACGGTTAATGCTGGATACTTGCCGACGGCACCAGATTATGCTAAACCTGAAGAAGTGTACTTTCCTCATCCCCTTTGAGAACCTGCTCGTCCATGTGGTTTGTAAGCAAGGTTTGGTGGTGGATCTAGCGAAGATCGCTGTCATACTCAATCTGCAAGTGCTGCGAAGTGTCAAACATCTGCGTGCCACATTGGGACACACTGGTTACTATCGGAAGTTGATAAAAAGATACGCACAGATCACGACACCAATGGAATAGTTGCTGAGAAGGATGCTACGTATTGCTCGAATGAGGAATGCAACAAAAGTCTAGAAACACTTAAGGAAAAGATGGCATCAACCCCTATATTGGTCTTTCCGAAATGGGACGTCGAATTTCATGTGCATGTCGATGCGTCTTGTATCGTATTAGGTGTGGTACTCACTCAAGAAGGAGCAAAGGGAATTGATCACCCGATTGCATTCGCAAGTCGACGATTATCAAAAGTTGAGAAGAACTACTCCACTACTGAGTGAGAGGGATTGGCGATGGTATACGCACTGCAAAAATACTACCACTATCAGCTCGGAGGACATTTTAAGATGTATATTGACCACTCTGTGCTAGAATACCTAGTGAATAAGCCTGTGTTGGGGAGGCGCATTTGTAGGTGGTTGCTATTATTTCAAGAATATGACTTCGAAGTCGTCGTAAAGTCGGGACATCTAAATGCAGGCCCAGATCACCTGTCCCAAATTGAAAACAGCGAAGAGCCCAAAAACTTAGAGGAAGGACTACCAGATGCACAGCTGTATGCAGTGCGCATCGTGGATGGCCATTTTGAGGATATAATCCACTTCTTAACCACAGGAACCACACCGCAGGGATATTCCATTCAGCAAAAGAAAGAATTGGTGATACGCACAGCAGACTTTACTGTTATTGCAGGGCACCTCTACAAAATGGGCAATGACAAAATATTACACAGATATGTACCTGAATTTGAGCGTGGATAGATCCTGGCTGAAGCACATGGACGGGTGGCTGGAGGACATTTTGCAGGTTGCGTTACAACACAGAAAATTCTTCGCGCAGGACTATGGTGGCCAACTCTACATCAAGACTCGAAATTGTACTATAGGGCCTGCGACGTATGTCAACGGACTGAGAAGCCATCACGGAGGCATGAAATGTTGCTCAAGCCAGAGATGACGATGCAACCATTCGAGAAGTGGGCAATTGACTTCGTGGGACCTATCGCACCTCAAGGGAAGACGGGCGTGCGCTATATCATTACCACGACAGAATACTTAACCCGATGGGCAGAAGCACAGCTGGTTAAGGACTGCACGATTGCTACAGCTGCAAAATTTTTGTTCGAGAACGTGTTGACATAGTTTGGATGTCCCAAAATTCTAATGAGCGACCGGGGAACGCACTTTCTGAATGAAACGATCAGCACGCTCACTAAGGAATTCCAGATATATCATCAATAGAGTATGCCATACCATCCGCAATCGAATGGGACCGTCAAAGTGTTCAAAAAATTTTTGGAGACTATGTTGATCAAGGTCTATAATGTGCAGCGTAAAGATTTGAACTTGTGCATCCCTGCTGTGTTATGGGTATATCGAACCACGTACAAAAAGTTGACAGGCCAGACACCTTTTTGGTTAGTTTATGGCAAGGAAGCTGTCATGCCCATGGAATACATTGTTCCCAGTTTGCGGATTGTAGCAATAACAGGCATGTAAGACTGCAGAGCTTTGGACGAATGGCTCATGCAACTGGAGGAACTATTTTTGGCCAGATTCCATCAGCAATTACAGAAACAGGGAGAGAAAGCGTGGCATGATCACCATATCAAGGTGCGCACTTTCAAGGAGAATGATCTAGTATTACTATATGACAACAAGTTCGAGAAATTCCCTGGAAAGCTTTGAATGCATTGGTTGGGACCCTATGTAGTCAAAGAAGTTACAGATGGAGGCACGGTCCAGCTTGCCAAGCTTAATGGAGACCCCTTCCTAGGCAGAGTAAATGGCAGTCACTTGAAGCTCTACACGGGTGGGCTGACCACCTGACTAACCGACTGAAGGATAGTCTCATCGCTCCAGCCAGTTGAAAGAGACTGTGGGATGATAAAGTAGTTTGGGGGGAAGCTACATGACCATAGGGGTGCACGTATATTTGGTATGTCACGAGGGTCACGGTTGCACAACAAGGGCTGCGTTGCTATGTTGATAAGCAGAGAGGTGACCATTGCTGTCACTATTCATGACAAGATGTCTAAGTTATGGAAAAAGGGAGCAGGCGATGGGAAATTAAGAGATGGGGTACGAGCCAGATCTGGCACGATCTATTGTAGGATTAACATGAGGGCACCAGAAAAGGCGGGAGCCAGCGAATTTGAATTTTGAAACACTTATAAATCATACGGGGGCATCCATCGAATGAGATGCACTTCTGAGAACCGTAAGCTATTGTGCCTTTCCACCACTATGGAACTCTTCATTATCTATGCTCAAGGAGTAAGGCCGAGGGTTGTGATATGGCCGCTGAAGATGCAGGGCTTTCTGAAGAATACAGTGTTGATCACCGCGGGCACTGCGCAGAGTTCAACATTGATGGTAGGGGATTTGCCGGAAATTTGTAGACATAAATCAGATCTGGTCCGAATGCCACAACCTCACCCATGGGTTGATCGACGACCCACAACAGATAAGGGAAAAGGTGTAAATATGGAAACCAATGGTGGAATTGTAGTTAATAAGTCATCTCTAATGTACTTTGAGGATTGGGATCTCACTGACAGCAGCAATGGTCTTGCAAAATTGCAACACAAGCTGTAGCAGACAGTGCGAAGAGAAGATACGAAATTGGAAATTGGCTACATCGGTCCAAGGAGGTCCCGTATGCGGCCCCCAAATAGAGCTAAAATCTTGTGAGGGGGTGTTCTGTGTTAATCGAGCAGAGCAGAATGAGAATTATTGGTTGTGAGAATTGGTAGAAACAACGAAGGAGGAGCTGGAAGAAGCATTGCAGCAGATAAAGAAGGAGCAGTAGAACGAAGAGCGTCACTCACAGGGAGGTGAACCACAGAGCCAAGGCAGCGCGTTTCCCCACACCGACGAGTGACTCGGGATGAGTCACGATGATTGTGTTGGGGGATTATTGGGTAACATAGGTCCCGCGTAATAGTTTTGGGGTTGAGAACCTATAAGTTAGGATGAAAATATTGTAAAACTCTGAAATATGCGGAGTGCGAAATGTAATAGGTCAAGTCAAAGGGTTGTCCGCCCAAGAAATAATATAGAAAAATAGGAAGTAAGTCAACTTGCCCATGGTCCATGGACCATGGGAATGTATAAATAGAGCAAGAGGGTAGAAAGCAGTAGTTTCGGTTTTGAATGAATCTTAGGCTATGGGTTTGTGAAGATAGAGTATGTTGCGCCTGTAAGTGCGAGTCAAGGGTGTTGGGTAGATAGAGGCTCTGCAGCTGTGTGCGCAGAGACCTGGTAGAGTTTGCAGCTGTGTACGCGAACCCCTACAGCTGAGTGCACAGGGTAGTTCTGGTTGTATTAACGAAAGAATTGAATAAAGATAAGTTGGTTCCGAAATACTCTGTTGAATCTGAAATATTGTGGATCTGGTTAATTTATGGTTGATATTTATGTTGGATTTGTATGCTTATGTTTATGCTATGAGTTTATGAAAATATATATCTCTTTTGAATGTACGCACTGGCTATATTTATTAAATGTTTGCTTAAATACCGTGGCAAGTAGATCTGATCTATGACAACTCATTAAGTAGCAAGTATTACCAAATTTCCCTATACCGGATCTACGCAAAAGTAGAGTGGCGTGAGGCCACAGAACGGTGTGCGAACCCTTCAGACCACATCAAGACATCCCAAGGGTGTGGAAACCTGGTTCCAACACCCTCCCCTGCTACCTCGGGTGAGACCTCAGTTCGCGCTTCGCGAGCTGTTGCTGAAAGGGCCGGTAGCTGCGGGATTTGTTTGGCTAAATACCTCTTCCGAACCTGGGTCAGGCCCCTATAAGCCAACACTTGTCGAAGATTAAATTCATTCACTGTCATGAGCTGGGATACTATGCCACAAAGTGTCCACATAAGAAGGATGACAAGAAGCCCTCAGGGGGAGTGGCAAGTGAAGCTCTAGCTTCACAATTTGAGTTGGGTTTCACACTCATTGCATGCATGGTGACATTGATGATGGGTAGTGTGTGGTATCTGGATAGTGGAGCCTCATTCCATATGATGGGCAACAACGAATTTTTCAGTGACTTGGAGGAGAAGGACCTCCAGATGCACATCAAGATGGGAGATGATGGAAGGTATATCGCAACCAATATCAATGTAGTTACTTTTTAGAGGGAGTTTGGTTCTCCTCTCACATTAGAATATGTCATGTATGTTTTGGGTTTGAATAAGAATTTAGTTACAATTTCTATGTTGGAAGACCGTGGCCATGATGTGATACTTAGAAAAGGAAATTCTTTCCTTAGACATATCACCACAGGACAAGTGAAGCAGATCAGGGTTCAAGTGAAGAACCTCTACAAATTGGATGTAGAAGACTGTGTTGCTTTGAGGACGAAAGTAGAGAAGGTGTGGAGCTAAGACATCAGTGAATTATGGCATGGGAGACTTGGCCATTTACACCATGGAGCCTTAAAGATCATGCAATAGATTTCTATAGGACTTCCCAAGGGTGCACTATAGTAGCGAGATACATGCAAAGGGTGTACAATGTGGAAGTACACCAAAGCCACCTTTTGAGATAAGGACAATAAAGCGTAGGTAGTCCTTGAAAGAGTTCACTCAGATGTGTGTGGACCTTTCTTGACAACCTCCATAGCTAATCACAGGTATTATGTGATATTTTTAGATGATTTCTCATGTAAGTGATGTATTTTATTCATGCAGAAGAAAGGCCAGACATTCTCCAAATTTTTTGAATCTAAAGCACTTGTTGAGAAAGACACTAGCAGGAAAGTGAAGGCTCCCAGGAGTGATAACAATGGTGAATATGTGTCGAATGAGTTCAAGAACTTATGTGCATTAGAAGGCATTCGAAGGGAGTTGATAACACCCCATATCCCATAACAGAATGGGGTGGCTGAGAGGAAGAACAAAATTATTGTGTGAGTTGCATGAACAATGTTACATGATCAAGGCATATCATCGCACTTGTGAGATGAAGCATGCAACATAGCTATATATGTACAAAACATGAGTCCTCATCGGATCCTCGAGATGAGTACACTAGAAGAAGATTTTTCAAGGAAGAAACCAAATGTGTCACACTTCAGGATATTTGGTTCATCATTTTACTGTCATGTTACCAAGGATGAAAGGAAAAAGCTAGAGCCAACAGCTGAGTTGGGCATATTTTTGGGGTACACTGATACACCTCACAACTATCGGGTGTACCTGCCATCTCACAGGATGATAATTGTTCGTAGAGATGTGAAGTTCGATGAAGAGAAGGCCATGAGATGTTCCCTTAAGAGGGCGATTTAGTTGCATGCAAATGAGGAGCTTTTGGCTCCAAAAGAAGAACCTTGGGATGATGTGGAGCAGCCACAAGTAGAGGAGTAGAGAGTGGAAGCACCCACTCATGTAGAGACATCCAAAGATGGAAGGAAGTGCACCATAGAAGCTGACATATTATTGCATGATGCTAGAGAGAATGTGGGAGCACCCACATCAAAACACATGCAGAGGAGGTCACCAAATCAGTACAGTGGGTACATGGCTCTGATGAGTGAACTAGTTGAGACAGAACCATCCTCATTCGAGGAAGCAATGTAGAAGCCAATATAGGTTGATGCCATCGTAAAGGAATATGATTCCATAGTCAGAAACAATGTTTGGGAAGTTGTCCCAAGGCTAGAGAACATGTTAGTGGAAGGTTCGAGGTGGATCTACAAGGTGAAGAAAGTAGCAGATGGAAGCATTGAGAAACACAAGGCCATATTTGTGGCCAAGGCATTCTCTAAGGTGGAATGAATCGATTATGAGGAGACCTTTGCTCCAGTAACAAGGTACTCTAAAATCAAATCAATTCTATCTCTTGCAATGTAGATGGGATGGAATATATATTAGATGGATGTGAAGACAACATTCCTCAATGGAGTGATTGAGGAGGAGGTGTACATTGGGCATCCAGAAGGATTTGAGACCTTAGACAGAGAGTCGCATGTGTGCAGACTCAAATGAGTGTTGTATGGATTGAAACAAGCACCTCGTGCTTGGTACACTAGGATCGAAAACTATTTCATAAATTTGGGCTTCACCAAAAGTGAAGTAGATGCAAACATTTACCATATTTTTGTTGAAGGTAAATTATTGATATAGTATTATATGTCGATGACTTAATTCTAACAGGTGATGAGAAGCTAGTCAAATATTGCAAAGAGGATATTACAAGAGAATTCAAGATGAAGGACCTGGGGCTCATGCATTATTTACTTGGTATGGAAATATGGCAAGGAGACGAGGAACTATTTTTCTCTTAGGGAAAGTATGCCAATGATATACTGAAGAAGTTCCACATGGAGAGAAACAAACCTATGGAGACTCCTCTAGCAGGGAATTGGAGGAAGGAAGATGATACTTCAAGTGAAGTAGTGATGCTACTATTTACAGGTAGCTTGTGGGTTCACTTATGTATTTGGTGAACACATGACTAGAGATGTGTTATGCAGTTAACCATCTTAGTCAAGAAATGGTTAAGCCAACCAAACTGTATTGGAAGGCATCTGAACATGTGTTGAGATACCTTAGAGGCACCACTCAGTTTGGTCTTTGGTACAGGTGGATAGAGGGAGTGAAGTTGCAATACTTCACAGATGTAGATTAGATGGGTAGTCCATAAAACAAGAATCACATCTGGAGGCATCTTCAGTATTGGGTCAACAACAGTTTCTTGGTACAACAGGGAGCAAAGATCAGTTTCACTCAATTTAGTAGAATCAGAGTACATGGTTGCTAGTCAAGCAAGTTGTGAAGATATATGGATGAGGAAGATTCTTTTTGGGTTATTTGGCCAGATGATGGATCCCACTATGATTTACATTGACAATTAAAGTTGTATCAAAGTCTCTCAAAATCAGTTTTTCATGATCGATCCAAGCATATCGACATCCGGTATCACCATCTACGAGATTGTGTGTAGAGGAGAACCATTTTGTTGGAGTACATTCCTACAGAGGAACAAGATGCAAATATTTTGAAAAAGGCATGTCAAGATGAGAATTTGATTTCCATAGAGGAAGGATTGGGGTAGAAGATAATCCATTTCTTGTTGAGAGGGAGTGTTTAAAATGGCAACAAGAAAATCTTGATTTAATTTTCCATTGAATCAAATTAGGAAAAAATTGTAATTCTACATCACAAGACAACAAGAATGAGTTAACTAAGTTAATTTCACTTAGTTGTATCAGTTAATTCGAGTTGAAGGCCTAACTTGAGTCATGCAGAGTGTCTCCTAAATTTTAGGAGCCTATGTTGAGTTTAATTTGAGTTGTAATAGTTTAATTCAGTTAAACTGAGTTAATGTCAGTTCAACTAGTTCCAATTGTTGGAGGAACTAGTAGAGGTCTAGTAGTGGGGTGAAACTTCATGTGTTAAACCAGTTAATTGATAAATAAGCCATAATTAACTCATGCACTTATGAAATTTGAGTTACCCAGTTGATATTGGAGTTCAAGGGTAGTGTATTACCAGTTGTATAATTTTCCAAGTTGTACAGGTGGTGTGTGCAGTAAGAGAAGGGCCTATAGAGATTGCACAATTAATGATGGGGATTTCCCTAAATAAAAGGGGGCTAATTACTTGAGACACAATGTAAGGAAATAGGATCTTGGAAGGTAGCATAATTTGCTAAGTATTGGCAAGAGTCAGCTTGTGAGGTAGTGAGATAGATTGTACTTGTGCAAATATTGTTCAGGTTGAGAAAGCATTATAAATGTTCTCTATTTTTATGATCTAATGCAATATATAGATAGGAAGGGGTTTTGAGAAGTAAGATTTCCCCTTAGATAAATTTATGAGAATATGTGATTGAATATTGTCTCATGTTTTGTGATTTCTCTATTGATTAATTGTTTCTGCTGATTATTAGAGTAGATTCAAGACTTTTGTTTTAACATATTACATAAGTAGTTTGAATCTACAAGGAATTTCTATAGTTTCCATGTAAATAAAAATAAGACCAAGGTCATGGGACACATATTCCAATTTGAATGGTGGGGAAAACATCACATTGGGGATCACTTACAATTTATTTAAGGCTATGGAAATTGGCAAAGGCAAAGAGGCAATAATTAGCATTTAATTACGCAAATAAAGGAAAATGGGATAAAAGGAAGGTGAATAGAAACAAATTTTCATGCAAGGAAATTAGAGGGAAAATGAAGGAAAATGAAGGAAAATGAAGAAAAGGAGACATCAATAATAAAAAGGAATTAGAGAATAAATTGACAACTTTTGCCCAGTTTTAGAGCATGTGTAACAAAAGAGGAGAAAGCAAGCAAGGAAAACAAAGGAAGGAAATGGACAAGCAAAGGAAAGTGAAGGAAAGGAAGGAGAAGGTTGGATTAACAACTTCAACAAGAAGGTGTTGTAGGTAACAGGTTGCATGTAACAACCTTAGTAAAAAATCCATGTAATAAAGTTAATAAAGACAAATAATAACCAAGGTAATGGGACATGTATTCCAAGCTGAATGTTGGGAAATAATATAGTGATGGGGATCACTGGTGATTAATTAATGGCTATGGAAATTGACAAAGGCAAAGTGGCATTTATTTGCATTTATTTACGAAAATAATGGAAAATAGGAGAAAAGGAAGGTGAAAGGTCATAGGTTGCATGTGAGGAGGAAATTGAAGGAAAATAATTGAAAATGAAGAAAATAGAGGCCTCAACAATAAAAAGGCTTCTGAGGATCAATTCACAACTTTTTCCAGTTTTAGCTTGGATCTCTCTACTCTATTCTCTCTCTCATACTCTTGTACACTTATATTTTTCTTGGAGCACTATTGGAGTCTTGTGGCATACATGGGATTTGAGCAAGAAGGCAAAGGAAAAGTAGGAAAGTGCAAGGAGACAACGGATCAGTAGCTACAACAGGTTTGCTTTGCAGGTACTAAGTTGGATGTATGATTTCCTTCCTAGTTTTGGCATGCATGGAATATGTGTGAGGATTTTTGGTAATGATTTTTCATTGGCATGGAGGAGTGTCTGGATTGATAGTGGTTTTTCCTAGCCTGGCCATTTACTGGATAACCATGGCGTTGGGGGTTTTCCCTTATGTTTTTTGATTGGTGCTAATATTCCTCATGGTTGTGGGTTGAGTTATTAGTTCCTGGAGACTTGGTTGGACAAACACTCTGGAAGCCCTATAACAAATTGGGTTGATTTACTAGTCCTGGAAGCCTTGGTTAGAAAAACGCTCTAGAGCCCTTGGTGGGTTGAGTTACTAGTCCTCGAAGCCCTGGTTGGACAAATGCTCTAGAGTCGGACAACAAATATGGGTTGAGTTACTAGTCATGGAAGCCTTGGATGGACCAAACGCTCTAGAGCCCTGGAAAAATTAGGTGGAGATCGATATGGTGATGTTTAGTGATGTCTGACTGTGACGTGGAATCACTGGTTGAGGGTTGAGATGGTTGGCCTCTGGAAGCCTCGGTTTGGTGTTCTTGGATTATTCTGTGAGATCCCACATTCATGCTTGGAATATGACATGAGGGTGATTGGATGAAAGAGAGATTTTGTTCAACCCAATCTATGGTCAAGTGGTACGTGGAAGTACCTGACTTGGTTGGAGATGCATATGTTAATATAAGTTCCTTTGTCTTTGGTATTTCATGAGTAAATGTGCTTGTCATTATGTGGCTTTAATGGTGGTTTCAACATTGATATTTCTTTGGTTATTTGTTGGTTATAATCATGTTTTATGATAGACTTGACTTATGGATCTCATCATGTTTTGATTAGTAGATTAAATGCTAATGAATGCATGGCCTAATAGAAGATCTTACAACTATTATGAGGAGGCATCAGTCCTTCTTAATGATTCTTAGATAAGTATGAGACCCCTATGTTCATATGTGTATTTATGACTTGTACATTACATGTTTATGATATGTTTGACGGAATGCTTTTCATGGTTGGTAGGGGTCAGGTCAAGTCCTTGTTAAAGTGTTTGCATTAGTAGCCTTATTTAATCATTATTTACCATTTCTGGAAGTTTCATGAAGTTCTGGGTGGAGGCCTAAGTCCTAGACCTAAAAAAAGTGGCTCAAAATTTAGGGTCCTTGGCACAAAATTGCCTAAAAGTGGTTGCAGTCACATGGATTCCTTGTTGTGGGAATCAGTGGAGGGTCTCAGTCGCATGGAAGGATTGTAATGGGAGCAAAAGGGGGTCTAGTTTAGCATAACATCAAGTTTTCTGAGGGGTTGGACACTTAGAGGGGTTGGCTACCTTCTGAAGGTTCTGTAGCTTCTGAGGAAGGTCATATTGGTCTCGTCTTGTCACTTCCACTTCCTTAACTGTACATGGGAAGTTGAATCATATCATAGTAACTCTTCATCACATGTTTACCCTGGTGGACTAGTTAGCTTGGGTAAATGTGGGAGGAGGGTGTTACAGAGCAATATCAGAGCATGGTTCCATTCTCCTTGGTTGACATTTGGTTCCCCTTTCTCTTTGGATGAATGTATTGTCATGTGTACATGTTAGTTTCATATATGTTCATTATGCTTGTGGTCTATGTGTTTGTTATATATGCATGGTAAGCGACATTTTTGTCATCGTATTGTCATGCAGAAGTTGATGAGGTTATTGTTGGGATGAATGTATGTTAGTGTTTATATGTATAGTTTATGCATGTGTGTCATACATATGTTTGTTATGCATATTACCTAGTCGGTGTTATAATTGTGGAATTATGAATGGTATCTAGGATAATGATTGAGATGATGTCTATATACTGTTATGATTATGATTATAAATGTATTGCGCTAATTGGTTGATATTGCAGACAAGATAGCCTCCCCTAAACTATATTAAGGTACATTGGTTGTTTATATTTTGGTTTAGATGGCATGATGTACATGTATCATGGTCATCATCATTATCATCCTTATAGGAAGAGTGACAGGGGATATTTTCTGGTTGAGTTCAAGAAAACAAAGCCACCTACATTTTATGGAGAAATGAATAAGTAACAAGATGCTAAAGCATGGTTGCTTGGTATGAATAAGTTCTTCAAATTGCATGATTACTTAAAGAACATGAAGATCAAGATAATGACTTTTAGTCCTAAAGGTAAAGAAGAACTTTTGTGGCAAGATGTAGAGAATGTCAGAGGTATTCATGAAGAAGAGTTGACTTGGAGAGAGTTCAAGAAACTTTTCATGAAGAATTATCTATCTAAGAGATACTATGATGACAGGGAAAAATAATTCTATGAACTGAAGATGGGATCTAGGACTGATGAGGAGTACACTAGCAGATTATTGGAGTTATTGAGGTATGTGCCTTATCTTAAGGAGGAGAAAACGAATATTTAGATATTCATTAGTGGGTTTCCCGTACTTGCTACACTAAAAATTGTCACCTTGACATTCTACAATCTGTGTGAGTCTATCACCACTTATGCTTTCCTCCTTTGCAAGTCTTAAACCTCAGTTATTCATGTCAAGCCTTGAAAATAAGAGAAAGCCCTTAAAAGTCTCTAAAACTATGGTTCCGCACTTTCTCTTAGCATTACCTGCGGTCTTGCACCTAAAGGTCATGTTCCCTACGTACTTGACCGCTCTGTCTCTGTGTAATGGGTGCAGACCCCTGTAAAAGTAAAAAAGGCGCAAGTACATTCTTAAAAACTCACTTTGAGTCATTTCTGGAAGCTTCTGGAAGGAATCTTGAGGTGGCGAGTTTGCTCCTTTAAGGTTCATGCGTCCCATACCTTAAGGAGCTAACCCCTTGATGTGAGGAGCTTATCCCTTTGGAGGAGGACTCTATCCCTTCATAGGTGGACCTGTAACCTCCTTCCTTTGCACTATAAAATGAAGCACTGGGCTGGTTACTTGGGAGGTTAAAAAGATGAATATTTTTGAGGTGAAATGCTGCTAGAACTTAGTCTTCCTAATTGAGATTTTGTTAGGAAAGATTACATACCTTGTTGATCTCATTTGGAAGAGTGTGAGGCTTGTAAAAGTAGAGGAGATTCCTGTTTCAGACCCTGGGAAGAGCTTGTACAACATCAAGGCACCAAAGGTTGTAAAGTTCTTCTATTTTCAAAGTTAATACAATCAAGTTTATTTTTCTCAATAAGCTGTGTTTTATGGTTTATTTCATGGATTCCTTGATCACCATGATGAATATGATTTATTATATTAGCTATGCAGGTGTTATTTGATGTGTGCTTCTTTGTGATTGCAGGTTCACAAAAGGAAACTCTTTTAGATAGTTGAAGGATGGCTGCTACAAACTAGCGTTGGACTTAAGGTAGGGTCTAAACCACCTCTTTAGTTTTTATTAATGAATCAAATATGCTTAGAGAAAGGTAGATTTGCTTGTCCTATTTGTTGTTAGATATCTTTTGATACTAGGGAGATCGGCCTTGTCCACAAGAACGATTTATGCGACCAACAAATTGGCGACTCCGCTGGGGAACTGAATTTGGTTTTTGGTTTTCCTTTTTCCTTTGACTTGAGAAACTTGTTCTTGTTTCTAGTTTTTGCTTGATGTGTGTGGGATTGGGTAGTTTTTAGGATCTGGATTATTTTTTGTTTTTCCAAAGTTTACAGGGGACCGCACTTTCTTTTTACTGACCGTGTGGACCTCTCCTCACTTTTCCTTTAGTACACAGAGCGGTACCGCATCTGGTACTTTTGGAATCCTGCGGACCCTGTCAAAATATTTGAAAAACTTAAAATGTTTTCTTCCAGTTAAATTTAGGTTTTATTTATGGCTTTTAGTGCCTACCTAGATCTGCATGTGTTCTGTCAACAATTTCTTGCAAGTAAGTTCCATTGGTATTTTTGTTTTAGATGATTTTCTAGAAGTTTTGCATGCCTGGATTGGTTTTCACTTGGTCTTTGTAGTGACTCAGAGATTAGAAGCCTAAGAAACCTTAGATTACCCTGGTCTTTTTTGTCTTCTTGATGAGTCTCACTGGTCTGTGAAATATGCCCTTGGTGAGAAATAGATTTCATTTTCTCTTTGCAAATCTTTGAACAAACTTGGCTATAAGTTTTGAATTTCATTTTTATAAAACAAAACACATTTGGATGTTTTTTGATTGTTTGTTTGTTTGTTTTTTTTTTTGAACGAGTTAATCCTTAGTTTACTGAATAGCTAAGTAAAACGTCCTCAAAAAGATTTGAAGCTTTTATACATTAGGTTTTTCAAGCTTTTAGATCTCAAAATTAGTTTTTTTAATTTTGAGTGTTTTCTAGAAATTGTAGAATCTCTTTTGAAAGAAAATTGTTTTTTGTAGTTTTTGAGTGTTGAAAAAGAAAAGGGACTATTTTTTGTGAGCTTTAATTAGTAGTCTCGTTTTGAGTTCTTATTGAAAAAGTCAAAAGGATTTTCTTTTCATTTGCATGTTGAAAGAAATATTTGTTTATCAAAGATTACATTCTCAAACTCTTTCTTTTAGCTAGAAATTCATTGAAAGAAAACGAATTGTTTATCATTTTAGGTGCATTTTTTTAGTGTTTTTGGAGTCGAGTCTTCACACCATCAAAGTTTCATTTCCATACCTATTGACTTAAGAAACAACCCATAAAAGTAATGCTTAATTAAAATTGATCTAACAATCTTTTTTATTTCTAGGGCTCTTATCACCAATATGGCTTAGGCTAGTATCTTGGAGTAGGGAGTACTTAACTCTCCAAGATAGTTAAAACAAACAAGTAGCTATATCTTGCGGTAGGAAATAAATCCAATTGTAATTGATATAATCTGGGAAGCTCCTCTTAAAGGAGTCAATCACGAGATCATGTCCGAACCTTTGAGACAATCAAGTCTGTCTTATTAGGAAAGATAGAAGATTTGCGCGTATTGAAAACGGTAAACCTCGGATTAACCATTGTCGAGGAGCTTGGGGTCACTTGTTGGTAAACCTCGGATTGATCATGTCGAGGAGCCTTCAAGGGGATTGAGCTTTGTTACTCTACCCTTGAGCGTAGATCGGATCGTAGACTTTTCTCCCAGTTGTATTTGTTATTGTCGGTAACCTTAGTGGCCATAGACTTAAGATTCTTTACTAAGGTGACGATGAAGGACGGGTCTCACTGTACTTGGAGCAGACGTTGACTAGACTCACTTGGACTTTCTGGGGGGTTCTCTTCACTCGAGATGGTTATGTGAAGAAACTTGTGCCTGTCTATTTCATTAAGCAGGTTTTCGGGGTAACTGTTTCAACCGCCTTTTCTGTATTAAATTCTACAATGTTGGATTTCATCACCAACTAGTGTTTTTAGTACGGGAAGTTACTGTTTGTGTGTGGTTTGAAGTCTTAGATTTTTTAGGCATGTGATTCACTTGTTTGTTTCTTTAGAGAATTTAGGTGCTTTTATAGAAATTTTCTTTGATTGCGTGTGATTATTTTCATCGTACACCCAGATATTATTATCCTCGATCAATCATGTCAAGACAGTTATCCATGTTTTCCCAATCACCGGAAACATTTTTATATGGTAGTCCTACTATTCCTTTGGGGTACCAGTCACTTTCTGGTACTTTTCAGGAACAACTCCTCGACCGAATGAACATCAGTTATCACCTAGTAATAATGGAACTAAAATGTTAAACATAGAACAGATTTTTATGATGTCTGGTAGCATTCCAAACCATCAACCTCAAGGTAGTCAGTTACTGCCTGGGGGAAAGGTAGTCAGTTACCGCTTGGGGGGCAACCTCAAGGTAGTCAGTTATCGCCTGGGGGGCAACCCCAAGGTAGTCAGTTTCCGCTTGGAGGGCTACCTCAAGGTTTTCAACCTTCAGGACAGTACATACCCCAAGGTCAACCCCATATTCCTCAGGATGCTTATCAACCCCAGAATCAGTACGTGCCTCAGGGTTATCAACCTCAAGGTCAGTACCCAACTCAAGGTTTCCAACCGCCTTCTGGTCAGTCATTTTTACAAGGAGCTGGAAATGTACCACCTAATTATCAGCCCTACGTTCAACCAGGTTATGGTCCTCCATATGTACAACCTTTTATGGGTCCCGGAATGAATATGGTGTGGGATCCATCTCAAACTCAACAGATTTTGCAACCTAATGTGCAGTTACCTTATCAAGCTGGATAGCCTTTGGTTTCTGGTCCAACCCAGCAACCTATCCAATCTACGGTTCAAACATCTACACCTAGTTTAGTTCAGTCGCCTAGGTCTAGCTCACCTCAGACTTCGCCTTGAACTGCTGCTGCAACTACTGCATTTTCTATTTAATCTACCACACCTGTTTCTGGAGTATCTATAGCTCTGGTTTCTACTATCCCTGCATCAGTGTCAACTCCTAAAGTCTCTGTACCCCAGTCAGGACCCACAGTTCAGACTTCGGTCCAGATGCCTACAGGACAAGTTGGTCCAAGTACAATTGCCACGATTCAACCGTACCAGGTATAAATCCGTTTCTACTGCACAAAATCCAGTTTATCAGTATCAACCGTACCCTGGCTATACTTATCAACAGCCTCAACAACCCCAGTTTGGTCCGGTTAATCTTGGTTTTCCAGGAGGTTATAAAATTCCTAATGCAAATCCGATCCCAGGTTATCCTGGATATCCTCCTCCTGGAGCTGGTCTCATTACACAAGGTTTTCGCGAACCTAACCATCAGTTACCATTTATTGCAACTTTGGATTTACCTGATTTTTCGCGCCTTACGAATGATCCGATTTATTATATTCTGTACTGGCCGCCAATGCCTAATATGTTGCCCAGTGACATCCCGAAATTTGAGGGTAAGTCAGGTGAGGATTCATCAAATCATGTGATGACATATCACCTCTGGTGTGCATCTAATTCCATCGTTGATGATTCAATTCGATTGCGTCTTTTTCAAAGAACTCTTATTAGTCTTGCTGCCAAATGGTACATTGAGTTACCACGAGGCTCTTTTTATAATTTCAGTCAGTTAGCTACTTCTTTCTTAACTCATTTTCAGTTGCCTGTCAGATACGACAATGGCACAGAATTGTTAACTTCACTAAAACAATCCACGTCCACATATATTTCTGATCATATTCATGAATGGCGACGTAGAAGGCGTTTAGTGAAAGTTACTATTCCGGATCAAATTTTAGCTGAATGGTTCGTTAAATCATTGTTACCTAAAATCACTAAGGATGTAGCTAAGGCAGGATTTATCACTGAAGAGTAAGTCATTGCTTAGGCTCAGTACCTTGACCTCGTCTATATGCAGTCAGGTACTTTACACGAAAAAATCCCTAATCTTCCAAAAACTACAGCTCCTTCAGGGTCTCATGCCACTGATGGTATCATTGGTTCAATTAGTATTAAAAGCAAGAAGAAATCTTCAAAGAATTCTTCTCCTACAATAACTTTACCTGATTCACCGAAAGGAGATTCTTCCGCTGAAGTTTCTGCCGACGTCCATATCATCGATTCATCTATGAAAAAATCTGGTAGTAAAGAGAAGGGGAAGAATAAAAACAATCAAAATTCAAAAGATAAAACAAATAAAAATGAATCTATTGACAAAAAATGAAAACCTCGCTATCCTTGTTTCCTCTGTGATGAGGATCATTTTACTAAAGAATGCCCCTATCGAGCAGAGTTTTCAAAATTTGTTAAAGATTCTCAAATGCCTGCTGTCTTGAAGGATCCTTCTCCTACTCAAGATAGTAAAGCGGTTGCTTCTTCCTCGAATACTTTGGAAGAACAAATTATGATGATGTCTTATGTCAGGATTGCGACACGATCGCAAGATTATGGTAGTAAAAATCCTGTTGATAGTAAAGAAGTAGAATATTCTAATTTAAACCCATCAACTACACCTCCTGCTGGGTCTGCTCCACTACAAATTGAGAAGCCCAACCCAGAATTAGTAACCAAACTACCTAATAAAGGTATATTTTGGAAATCAGCTTTCAATCCATATGCGAAAGCTGCTCAGAATTATAATAGTGTTGAAGACTTAGCCATCGCCCCTTCAGCAATGTCGGCTTTGGAAGTGCTGCAATCATGCCCAGCACAACGTAAATTACTATTGTCGGCTATAGGAGCTGTTGATCTTCAGGATTTGAACCTAATAATCTCCGATTTAGAGAATAGTACACCCCGTCTTCCTCATCATATGGCTTTCCAGATTCTAGTGTTAGTCAAAAACAGACCTTGCTTTAGGATTGTGATTGATGAGGGAGATTCTACGTGTATTATGTCGATCCAGTGTTGGAGAGCTCTTGGTTCTCCTACACTTAATCAGTCTCCGACAATTCTAAAGGCTTTTGATGGTCGAGGGTTCCATCCTTTTGGTATTTTGGAAGATTTACCTATAGGGGTAGAAGGAAAAACTGTAAATCTAGATGTGGAAGTGGTTGATGCCCCTCTAGATTACAACCTTCTTTTGGGTCGCAGTTGGTATTATGCTATGAATGCTATTGTTTCATCGGTCTTTTGGCTTGTTAAGTTTCCTCATAACGGAAAGATAATTATGATAGACAAACTGAGTTATTTCTCATCTGACCCAAGCTCTACTGATAGCGTTCAGCATGTCGGTAAAACAACTATACCTTACAAGGATGTTGGGGTAGGATTGATTAAAGATTCTGGTTTACTAGGAACTTTTTCCTTCCCTCCTTCTAACGTATCGCCTTCTATTGCATCTATTCATATGATTTCATTGAACACAATTGCTTTTGATGATCCTTGGATCGTACCTTCCAATTCCTAGGTGGATTCATTTGATGGTACAATGCCTTTGAATCCCTTTGAAATTGCATATCAGGCAGTACAATTGTTTTCTGATTCCTAACCAATCGTGAGGATAGTTTATTCCTGTCTCAACCTCGTTAAAAAATGAAACAAGGAATCATGAACATAGTTCCTAGTCTTGTGTCAAGCTCGTTAAAAAACGAAACAAGGAGTCAACGAGGATAGTTTCTTCCTGTATCAACCTCGTTAAAAAATGAAACTAGAAGTCTCGAGCATAGTTCCTGGTCTTGTGTCAAGCTCGTTTAAAAAATGAAACAAGGAGTCATGAGCATAGTTCCTTGTCTTGTGTCAAGCTCCTTACAAAATGAAACAAGGGTTTTGAGGATAGTTCTTTTCCTGTGTCAACCTCATTAAAAAAATGAAACAACTCCCTTTCCAACTCGAGTCTCTCCAAGTTCTCGAAAGTAAACCTTCATTCCATCCACCTCGTTGAATGCAATGAAGCTTGGGGGGCATGTACCTCGTTTTGTGTCATTATGTTGGGGGCATGCGAACTTATAACAAGCATAGTTTTTCATTTCAAGCTTGCGTAAACATGAAACCAAATTCAAGTAGAGTTCTCTATGGTTCAAGCTTGTGTAAAAATGAACCTATACCTAATTTACATCTCGCGATTGTAGCTTTTATCCGCTAAATTCTGTTAGATGAGCCTTGGTTGTTTTCATTCCATCGCCCCCATCTCTTTGGCTGATCATATGCTTTCACTTGGTTGTTTACCCTTCCTGAGGGACCGCATATATGAGTGGTTTTATTAGCCAGTCTCTTAACCATTACATGTTTTGAGCAGTTCCTCCATTGCCGAAACCAGTTGCTACCCTTTATACCACTCGTTCCTCTAGGACGAGTCCTCTTTAAGCTCTTTTCTGACTCGTGAAATATGAAAAGATTTCTGATTTTTTCCTTTTTAAACTCGTTAAAACGGAATTAAAAGGACGGTCCACTTACAACTCTTTTTTGACCGTATAAACATGAAAAGATCGCTGGACTTTTGTCGTTTCAAGTTTGATATTGGTTATAAAACGACGTGTCTTTGATCGCTTTTTTACTTTTTCGGATCAGGGCCACTAACTATGAAAAGTAATCCTTGATCGTAATGGTCAAGCGGTTCTCTCAAGTATTATTTTATACTTTTTCAGGCTTGGGAGACACAAATTTATGAAAAAGGACATCCATGGAGTTTTCTTAAGTTTTTCTTCTAACTCCCTAAAATTGAAAAACACCGAGTTTTTCCTATACTGGACTCATTAAAATTTAACAGTAAAGGACCTGTTCAATTTTAAACAGGAACGAACCACTCCTTCTTAGGGTTCGAATTTTAAACTAAGTTGGACTCATCCAAAGGATGAACTTATAACGAAGCAAATGTTATCCTCCTCAAGCTTGTTAAAAATAAAGAGGTAGTTGCCAGAAATGGTGGGGGAAAAGAGAGACAAATGAACCTGTTTGTTATACTTTGTGTTTTAGAAAAACAGTCAACCACTCTTTAACACGACACTTTTTGTTCACCTGGGTTGGGAAATCCTTTGCCTAACAGTTAATCAACCATATTGAAAGTCTTCAGCTAGTTTCTGGGTATTAGCTTTGGGTCAATTGTCACCAAACCATCTACAATGTCGTTATGTGTTCAAGAGGTCAGTTCAAATAAACCATTCATCTGAAAAATATCTGTCATCCATCTTGACCATCCCTGAGTTAGTCCTTGCCAATATATTTCTTCAAACTTGATCTATGATTTCTTGTTGTGGGCCTGCCTATGACAGATCACTTTCTATTGACTTCAGCTCATTATCTATAAAGATGATCTAGAAATCGTCAGTAACTTGGAATCTGCATGCCCTAATGGCAGGTTTCTCACCTTCGACGACAGGTTGCATCATTGACCTTCGATCAAAGGATTCAATGACATGTTCGACATCGGCTTATCTATTCACATTTCATATATTGTACTGAGTACTTTGAGAGCCATTGACATTACTGGTGGTTTCTCTCACACTTGTTAACAGTTCACATCATTGACTGGTAATCAAGTGGTTTCTACCATGTTTGACTTCGACACATTTATTCACATGGATAGAATCGTACTAGTTCGGGAAGCAGAAATCAAGACCCTGGATCTAGTTTCCACCATCCAGGCTGTGAGGAATTTTGTTATTCATTATACAGTGGACTATTCATAAACAGATGGCTGCGTCCATACTGTGTCTACATATGTCTATACTTGTGATGTATTACAAAATCATTCCTGTATCAAAGTAGTTTAGTTAGTTTTCTAGTCAGTTTTGATCTGAGCATGGGAATGCCTACCTTAGCGATGATATGTTCACATATATATATATATATATTTTGCATTGAATGTTTTTACAGGTTCCGACTGGGGTGTCCACAGGATGATCCTTGAAATGATAAAGTACTTCACTCTTCATACATGAAAGACTTCTATTTTCATCTATTACAAACTTCGCACTTTAGGGGTAAATCTGTTGCACTAAAACTTGTCACCTTGACATTCTGCAATCTGTGTGAGTCTATCACTACTCATATTTTCCTCCTTTGCAAGTCTTAAACCTTAGTTCTTCATGTCAAGCCTTGAAAATGAGAGAAAGCCCTTAAAAGTCTCTAAAACTCTGGTTCCGCACTTTCTCTTAGCATTACTTGCGGTCCCGCACCTAAAGGTCATATTCCCTACGTACCTGACCGCTCTGTCTCTATGTAATGGGCGCGGACCCCTATAAAAGTCAAAAAGGCGCAAGTACATTCTTAAAAAATCACGTTGAGTCATTTCTGGAAGGAATCTTGAGGTGGCAAGTTCGCTCCTTTAAGGTTCATGCGTCCCATACCTTAAGGAGCGAACCCCTTGATGTGAGGAGCTTATCCCTTTGGAGGAGGACTCTATCCCTTCATAGGTGGACCTGTAACCTCCTTACTTTGCACTATAAAATGAAGCATTGGGCTGGTTACTTGGGAGGTTAAAAAGCTGAATATTTTTGAGGTGAAACGCTGCTGGAACTTAGTCTTCCTAATTGAGATTTTGTGAGGAAAGATTACATACCTTGTTGATCTCATTTGGAAGAGTGTGAGGGTTGTCAAGGTAGAGGAGATTCCTGTTTTAGACCTTGGGAAGAGCTTGTACAACATCAAGGCACCAAAGGTTGTAAAGTTCTTCTATTTTCAAAGTTAATACAATCCAGTTTATTTTTCTCAATAAGCTGTGCTTTATGGTTTATTTCATGGATTCCTTGATCACCATGATGAATATGATTTATTATATTAGCTATGTAGGTGTTATTTGATGTGTGCTTGTTTGTGATTGCAGGTTCTCAAAAGGAAACTCTTTCAGACAGTTGAAGGATGGCTGCTACAAACTAGCGTTGGACTTAAGGTAGGGTCTAAAACACCTCTTTAGTTTTTATTAATGAATCACAATATGTTTAGAGAAAGGTAGATTTGCTTGTCCTGTTTGTTGCTAGATATCTTTTGATACTAGGGAGATCGGCCTTGTCCGCAAGAACGATTTATTCGGCCAACGGTACCATTCAAGGAAAAGATTGAGTTTGATGATCCTAGATCATTGGAGGAAGCTAAAGCATTGTTATGAGCAATGAAAGTGCAGATTTGAGACTGGGCAGGATTGGAAAGGCAATGAGAAGAATAAGGGAAAATGGGATAATAAATGAACAACACCTTAGAACATAGGTAATAAAGAGAAATCAACACTGCCTAAGAATTTTAATGCATCTGATAGAGGACATATATTTCGGTCTGAGGAGCAGAACAAGGGTGATGGTAGGAAGCCTTGCAGTGTTGGACTTATGGAGGAGAGCATCACATGAGAGATTATCCACAACATTAGGGTGGTAGACTGCATATCTATAGTGCTCAAGAGAAAAAGATAGTGGGGGATGTTGGACAAAGTATTCCTCGGATTTATGCAATGCTGGATAACAAGTAGGCAAATCACCAAGCATCTATTATCGAGATTGACGGTAATATTTATGATCAAGTTCTTTCTATTTTGATTGACATTGGATCTAATTATAGTTATGTTAATCCTAACCTGGTAGATAAGTATGGTTTGAATAAATAAGTGCATGCAGAGACTTGGTTAGTATAGTTGGCCACAATTACTAGGAAGAGAGTTCATCATTGGGTAAGAGCTTGTGCATTTGAGTTAAATGGTATGCCTACATTAGTGCATATGAATGTACTTCCATTGGGATAATATAGTATGCTTTTGGGTATGGATTGGATATATATTCATAGGACCAAGGTGGATTGTTATGACAAGCCTATTGAGTTCTTGGATGACAAAGAAGAACAAAGAATATTGTAGGTTAAGAAGAAGGAAACATCAGTTATAATGGTAACAACTATGCAGGAAAATCACAATTGTAGAAAAGAGGTGTATTGTTTACAAAGCATATTTCCGGTGATAAAGGTAAGGAAGTTGAGGATGTAGATGACTTGAGGTGCCTAGTTTTATAGCAGTTTCAAGATTTGTTCCCGATAGAGATTCAGAGTTGCCGCCTCACAGGGAAGTGGACTTTTCCATTGAGTTGGTACCATGGGCGACACCAACATCAAAGGCACCATACATGATGAGCACACTAGAGTTAGTGGAATTGAAGTTGCAGTTGAAGGAAATGCTTGACAAGGGATATATTAGGCCAAGTGTATCGCCTTGGGGTGCACCAATGTTGTTTGTAAAGATAAAGAATGGTACTTTAGGTTGTGTATTGACTACAGGAAACTGAACAATATAACTACCAAGAACAGATATCTGTTGCTGAGGATTGATGACTTGTTTGATCAGTTGAAGGGAGAATCAATGTTCTCGAAGATTGAATTGAGATCCGAATATCATTAGGTACGCATTAAAGAAGAGGACATCTACAAGACTACTTTCCGGACCAGGTATGAGAATTATGAGTTTGATGTAGTTCCTTTCGGTCTGAATAATTTTCTAGCTACTTTTATGTTCTTGAGGAATAGTGTATTGTGTCCTTATCTGGACAAGTTAGTTATTGTGTTCATTGTTGATATATTGATATATTCTAAAATGAGGAAGAGCATGATGGGCACTTAATAGTAGTGTTGAGATTGATCAGGGAACATCAGTTGTATGCCAAGATCATTAAATGTAATTTCTTTAAGACAAAGGTACATTACTTGGTGCATGTGGTTTCCAAGGAAGGCATAACTGTGGATCCAAAAAAGATAAGAGTTGTCATGGAATGGGCAACTCGTAGAAATGTGGATGAGGTAAGATCATTCATGGGACTAATAGGTTATTATAGGAGGTTCATCAAGAACTTCTCTCGGCTTGCCTATCCCATTAAATCATTACAGAGGAAAGGTAATAAGTTTGAATGGAAAAAGGAATGTGCAACTAGTTTTGAGCAGTTGAAGTAGTTGTTGACAAACGCTCCGGTTTTAAAGATTGTAGATTTAGACAAAGCATTTGTGGTATGTACATATGCTTTCAAGAGAGGACATGGTGGAGTCTCAATGCAAGAAGGATAGGTAGTGTGCTATGAATAAAGGAAAATGAATGAGCATGAGCAGAATTATGTGACGCATGATCTTGAGTTGGCAGTGATTGTCCATGCATTGAATATGTGGAGGCATTATCTTCTTGGCAAGAGTTTTGTATTGATTAGTGATCATAGTGGATTGAGATATCTATTTGACGAACCAAACCTGAATGCTAGACGAGCTAGATGGTTGGACATGATCAATGAGTTCGAATTTGAGATCAGGTACATTAAAGGTAAAGAGAACAGGGTTGCAAATGCTCTTAGCAAGAAAATATAGGTAAATCAATAGCCACTATGAGCTTCTGTGGGACATAATTATAGGATCAGATATTGCAGGTAGGATAGCAAGATGACATGTATAGGGAGCTTATGCATGGGTTACAACAAGGTATAGGTGATCAGGATGTTGATTGTCATCTCACAACATATGGGTTGGTCAGATTTAGGGACGAAATCTATGTGTCGAATGATAGTGAGCTCAAGAAGCTTATCCTAAGAAAATTTCATGCTAAATCATATTAAGGTCACCCAGGATATCATAAGACATTGGAATCGATGAAGAAGTTATATTATTTTCTAAATTTGAAGAAGGAAGTGGTAGAGTTTGTGGCTAGGTGCTTGGATTTTCAATAGGTAAAAGTAAAGTATAAGCATTTAGGTGGATTACTACACCAAATTCTAATTCTAGAGTGGAAATGGGAGGTAATTTCCATGGATTTCATTACAAGTTTTATGAGGACATTTTTATATAGCAAAATGACCCCTCATCATCTCAGAGGGGAAAGACATGATGACTGAAGCAAAACCAAGTTCACAAGCCTTGTTTCCACAGTAACGTTGGCTATACACTGACAACATGCTTTATAAAGCTTCTCTGTAAGCCTAAGGGAGCATTAGTGACCCCACTAAGTCTACTTGTTGTTTTGGGGACAACGTTAGTGAAACCTAATGAGGATCTAGAGGTTAAAGGAGCAAATTGACTCAGAAATATATCTATATTCTCTCCTAAATCTACTCAGAAAAGCAAGGAAACATATAAAGTTTGACCTACTTGAGGGATTTCTAATCCTAATGAAGGAGACAAATGGGAAAGAGATCAAAAGCATGGCAACATCATTGCTTTTACCTAAAGAAACTCATCGAGAAACTTGGCAACCCTAACTCAAATGCTACATAAGCAGAGGTAGGGCTATTGCGATGGAAGTCAGATCATTTGAAAGGATAGCTTACTTGATTGTCGAGCCTAGCCTCTAATCTAAGCATAATAAGTTGGTAAGAAGGGAGAGAGAGAGAGGAGTTGGAGGGGTAAGGGAAGGCTGTTGTAACATATGGTTGTAATTGCTTTTCCAACATTAATATAGAACTACAGTTGTACTGTCTACTCCGTGTTGTTGGTACTATCATTCATTTAGTTGTTTGTCCAATACCTTTTAGCATGAGTAGCTTAGTTATGTGTAACTAGATGTCTTTTATACATTCATGTATTAATTATCAAGGTTATATGCTATGATTATACTTGTCTCTTCTATGTGTAGGACTTGATTTGGAGCTGGATCAGGGGACTTCACCTAGCTGCATTGTGCTCTCCAACAAATCTACACAGACACTTGAGGTAATGAATCTGTTTCACTTTGATAGTTAGTTATTGAGTATGGACATGCATGTAGCTTTGTGACAACTGCAGATAATCTTACAGTCTGCCAAGGGTCTCGGGAAGACCCTTGAGGGTTTCTTCATTCTCCATACACCATGCATTTAATCCTATAGTAGAATTGGTGACTTAGTTGGGGACTACACATTAGTTCCTGATGTACCCAGAAAGTTCCTAGTTTCCTCCTCCTTCTAGAACTTCCTGTACTTCTGCTTTCCTTTTCTAAGCCATCAGGAACTCACAACACTCTTCTGTCATATATTCAGCCCTGGATCTGATCCCAAAAGCCCTATTTTGAAGTGTTTTCCCACACTAACGCAGGTTAGCAGTGTAGACAGAGCTTTATAAAGCTCTGTGTCTGCACAAATAAAGCGTTAGTGCCTCCAGTAACTCTCTATGGCCTCTAGCACAGAGCGTTAGTCACCCAAATTTTGATATGTAGCAGTGTCTGTGACCTCAAAGGGTTGGGAAACTTGCTTCTGGACTAATAAGGGATTCATAGCTGTGTTTTGTTTGCAAGATATGTGTCCTGAAAGATTTTTTTTTTAAAGAAAAAATATTTTCTTCTTAAAAGTTTTTATTTTCATAAAGGAAAAAAAATAATTTTTTTATTCATTATTCTACCTAGCTGGATAAGTTCTGCATTATTTGGTTTCAGTAGCTGTTAGAGAGCATTGAAATTTTTTTGTTGATTATGTTAGTGTTGTAATGAATAGGATGCATGGAACGAATATTGATGTATGAAAGACTCTCCCTTGTAGAATACAACTTATTTCATCGAAATTGAAAATTTACAAGCATTGTCTTGGCATGATTTTGAGTCAGAGTCCTACCACATATCATACGTCAACACCCCTACCGAAGACACTAAAAAAGTACACTTAAAATCTACCTAAAATCAATCAGTAACTCTTTCTAGAGCAAACAAACATTAGTTCAGGCTAGGATCTTGGGATAGGTTGTGTGAGTAAACTTCCCAAGGTCAAAAACCAAAACTAGTGTCATTAAAAGAACGAAAACCTTCTGCACTCATACTACCAGGACCACTGCAGTAAAAGCAGATCTAAATATGAGACAACATTGGACTGTAAGTGGAGGTAGCTCTCCTTCCCTTGCAACTCCTTTGGGTATTCTGTGTATCAGGGATCCCTTCGGGGATATCGGAGCTGAGTCGGGGAATCAGGTAATCTGCCCACACAACGTACATTCTGCGACTATGTCCCCCCCAGTAGTGTCTGTGATCTGAGGTATCCTTAGTGACCATGCTTTTAGGGACTTACATAAGGTGTCTGGGGTAGGCTGCCCTGGTACATAACGTAGACGGACCTACTATGTCTTCAATTTTTGGGAGGGTGCTCATCTTCACGAGAGTACTTGGCCCCTCAACCTAAGGTTCGGGCAAAGCTCTAGAGTAACCATAACTGTATATTTGGCCAGCCCTCTCTGTTATTCATTGTGATACTAGGTTTCATCTCCAGTGATCGGTGCTTATCAGATAGGGTCATTTCCCTCTTTTTACTGATTGATTCACTTAGTGTATTTTCTATCTTTTAGGTGCCCGAGTGTTATCATTGAGAATTTAATAAACATCATGATAAAATTTATTGATACAAATTATTGGCCACTGTGGCTACATCCGGACCTCATCGTCAATCTAGATGATTGTTAGGACTTCCTCCACTCATTGTGGAAGATCCATCGAGCTCCAGTGAACTGGATTTGCCATCTTCAGGAAATCAGTGTCCGAGGTCTCACACAGAATTGGTTTGGACAACCGATGATTCAAATTTATCGGAGGATTTCCTTACTGTAGGAATTACAATCCTCCGATCACGAATCCATTGGACCCACTCTTGGTTCCTGTTGCATCTGTACCTCCTTTGACTTTAGTTGGAACACTTTCACCCATCCTGTTCATGGGACTTTTTGGACACTTTTTGTCCCCCACCACTTCCCTAGTCAATAGTCACTACCACACCTTTGATGGTGAACCCTGCTATCCCATTTGACCTAGGTACAAATCCTAACATGATGCCCTCCAAGAGTCGAACACAGTTTATTTCGGGTTCTGCCCCTTTAGTGTCAAACTCTATACCTTCAACAAGTGTTACATACAATGCTCCTTATAGCATAGTTAGCGCGGGTCCATTCAACCAACAATATGGTTGGCATCCATTGTATAGTTTTAACCCCCAAATTCAAGTATATGTGGGCACTCCTAATATGCATATACCGGTTAGGATCGTAACAGTTCCCCCTCCATTTTCAGGCATGCATGGTCAGTCACTGATTGACATGAGCACTCGTTATGCCAGTTAAGGACATATGGTTAGTTCTATGGAGAGCAGGAATCCTCAAGGAGGTCCCAACTAATCCATGGGGGCACCCTACTCACAACCTCAAATGAGTCAAGGGGGCACTGCTTATCTTGGAGGCAATTTCATACCCCATCCTAATAATCCCCATGGAAATCCACATTACAATGCCATACCCCAAGGCAACTACTATACCACGCAACCTGTGTATAATATTGGGAATCAAATGATGGGAGGACCGCAAGGATCCTTAAGTCATATGTCATCGCCTTGGTCTAATTCGGGGGCATCAAACACTCTACCTTTCTTGGCAACTCTTGATATCCATGACTTGTAAAAACTTACAAATGACCCCATCTATCATAACTTAATTTAGCTGCCAATCCTGCATAAAATACCTACGGACATCCCTAAGTTTGAAGGGAAACAAGGGGAGGATCTGGGTACTCATATCACCACCTATCATCTTTGGTGTGTTTCTAAATCCATGGTGGATGGTAGTTTCCGGTTACGTCTTTTTCCCCGCACCCTCACTAGCAACGCAGCCAAGTGGTACATCGAGTTACCACACGTGTCATTTAATACCTTTGACGCTCTAGTAATGAAATTCTTAAAGCACTTCTAGCTACCCATCCGCTATGAAACTAGGACAGAACTCCTCACTTCATTATGTGAGGATGCCGCCACCCAAATCTTTGATCATATACCTGAATGGAGATGTAAGCGAAGGTTAGTCAAAGCTCCCCTCCCAGACTATCTCTTAGCGGATTGGTTCTGTAAGTATCTACTCTCCCAAATTGCTAAGGATGTCGCCTTAGGTGGTGCACTCACAAAATACCAATCCATACATCATGTCCAACACTTAGATCTGATATATTTGTAGTATGGCACTCTTTACGATGTAATCTCCAATGCCCATCACAAATATAATGCTCCCGCTACTGAGCAACCCGGAGCACATGCTGATGGGATTATCGGCACAACCTCTGGGGTTGTTGTAAAACAACTCAGTAGTCACATTGCCCAGATGTCAGTGGACCACTCTACCAAATTGACTACTCTTCCTACCACTGCGATAAGATCTGTGCAGTCTACATGAAAACCCGGTGGTAAGAACAAGAAGAATAAGAAAAAGACCACTCCTGCTGAAGAACAGTAAAAAAAGTATCAGAAACCAAAGCAGAAGGCCGCTACACCTCCTGATGATGGAAATGTGTTGGGTCCCTATAATAATAGTGATTACCCCATTACTATTGTAATTATACCCCTTATTAATATTGTTGTGCCCCTATTGCCCCCATATTGTTATTATTGTGCCCCATAGAATCCCTCTATTGTTATTTTTGTGGCTATATATTATTATTGTTAGGTCGGCTGGATTATATTGTGACTCCTTAGACTCCTATATATAGAAAGGAGGTTTTGTCATTTGAATCATCCAAGAATTGTTCATTTATGTAATGTAAAGGAGGTTGCCCCCTCGAAGAGGCTGAATTCTAAGGCGTTGATCTATCTTTTCTATCTTTTCTTGAGTTGGTTTCATAACATTTGGTATCAGAGCTTTGGATCCTAGGGTTTCGCTGCTCCAAACAGGTCATCGTGGAATTTTCGCTATAACTTTTTTTCTGCAACGTTTCAGAAGTTAAAAAAAAACCCATTTGAGAAGAAATTGCGCTAAACCTTGGGTCCAAATTTCAGAGCTTTTTTCACTATATTTGCGGAGATATGATCTGAGGAAGTTGGTCTTTTTGCAGACTCCTGAATTACATTCCAAACAGGTGACGTGGGGAAAATCGTCATAACTTTCTTTCTGAGCACCGGATTGAAATTTTGTAAGAAGGTACAGAAAGAGGACGGACTGTAGTTTTCTTGTATGTATTTTTTAGAGTAAAAAGTTGAAATAGTGACATGTGGCACTTCATACAAGTTCGCTCTACTGAACTAGTCTATAATCAGGTCACTGCAGGAGATTGTGCATAACTCTTTCTTGGAGAATTAAATTTGGATAAGACTAGTGGCATTGGAAAGAGGACACAGAAGGATACTACAAGTCACAATTTCAAAACTGGATGATTCTAAATTACAGAGATACATCAGATTCAATATCAGGCTTCTACAAAGTGAAAAAAGGTGTGTAGTTTTTTTAAAAATTTTTGCGTAAGCTTGGTTTAAAGGAATTCAAAGGGCATAGTAAAGCATTATTATCGGTAATTGATGCCCCGAGGAAAGAAAATACAAACACCTAGTAAGCAACCTGAAAGCTCTAGCATGACTTATGAAGAAGAGGAAGAAATGCAACATGATATAGCAAAATTACGAGACCAAGTGCAACAAGTGTCACTTGCACAAAAAGGAACAGAATCTAAGATGGATGGTTTAAAGAAAGATGTAGAAGCTAAGATGGATGGTTTAAAGAAAGGTGTAGAAGCTAAGATGGATTGTTTAAAGAAAGGCGTAGAAGCTAAGATGGACGATTTGAAGATAGATTTGAAGACAGACATGGAAGAATTGAAGAAGTTGCTACAAGAAAGGGTCACTAATGGTGAAAGGGTAGTAAAGGAAACTCATGATGAGAACAAAAGAAATGTTAATCATGATTCCATAGACTCTAATGTTGGATCGAAGACCCACCATATTCCAAAAATCGATATGAGGAAGTTTGATGGCAAGGATCCCGCAACATGGATATTACAGATGGAGCAATTCTTCGATCTCAATAATGTGCAAAACACACAAAGGGTATGAATGGCAACTTTATATTTGGAACCAAATCAGTTTGTATGGTATCAATGGCTTTGCTCTCGTAAACAATTTATCACTTGGGCAATTTTTACGGAAGAATTGTTAGCACATTATGAGGATACAAAAAGCAACACTTTTTTTAGCCAATTGATAAGTCTCAAACAAAAGGGTTCAATAATGGAGCACATTGAGGAGTTCCAAAAATTGAACATAAGGGTAAAAGATATTCCAGAGGAGCATAGGATTGATGTGTTCATAGGGTATTTAAAGGATAATATCCAACATGATGTTCTCCTTTGGGAACCTGATTCATTAAAGAAGGCATTCAGGTTAGCAAGAAAAATGGAAAGCAAAATTATGGCAACCAGGAAGCATAACACTCACAACTATAAAGACGGAAGTGTTGTTGCCCCTAGTCTTCCACAACCTATAAGATTGACACTACAAAAATTGGAAGAAAAAAGAGCAAAAGGGCTTTGTTACAGTTGTGATAGCAAATACACTAAAGGTCATAAGTGTACTGAGAATAAATTATTCTACATAGATTCTGAAGAGGAAGAAGAAAAGGAGCAAGAAAGGTCAAAAGAAGAGGATATACTCCAGGAACAAAGCCTAGATGAAGAACAAATAAATCTGACCATATCTTGTAATGCATTGGCGGGAATTACCACTCCTCAAACCATCAGGATAGAAGGACAAATCAAGAATAAAAAGGTAATAGTGTTGATTGATTCAGGAAGCACCCACAATTTTATTCATTGTAAGGTAGCAAAAGAATTGAATTGCTTCCTATATCCAGCACCGGAGTATCAAGTGATGATTTCAAATGGAGGAACAATAAATTGCTCTGGAAAGTGCCATAATATCAAGCTATCCATGGGAGAATATGTATTGACTAGCCCAATGCTTTCCATTCCAATGGGAGGTGCAGATGTTGTACTAGGAGTCCAATGGCTACAATCCTTGGGTACAATAGCTTTTAATTTTCAAGAACTTTTCATCAAATTTTCTACGAAAGGAAAGGAAGTTGAATTAAGGGGTATTGTAGGGAAACCAGGAAAGATAATCAACTCTAATGGTATGAAAAAGCTTCTAAAAAAGGAGCAAAGAGGTGTAATTGCACAATTATGTTCGCTAGATGTTTCCACATTGGAATCATCTATTTCTCCAGATCTCCAAAAAGTCCTGGACAATCATTCCAAGGTATTTGAGACTTCCAAAGGTTTCCCACCTATGCGTGATCATGATCATTCTATTCATCTGATTCCAGGAAGTGTTCCTCCAAACATCAGGCCATACAGATATCCCTATGTCCAAAAGAGTGAAATTGAACGTATGGTTGCAGAAATGCTAGAGGCTGGTATAATTCAATCGAGTCAAAGTTCTTTCTCTGCTCTAGTAGTATTGGTGCACAAGAAGGATGGATCATGGCGCATGTGTCCGGATTATAGGGAGCTCAACAATCTCACTATTAAAGATAAGTTCCCCATTCCTACCATTGATGAATTACTGGATGAATTGCATGGATCAATTTACTTCACCAAGTTGGATCTTCGTTCAGGATGTCATCAAATCAGAATGAAGACTGAAGACATTCTGAAAACAACATTTAGAACTCATGAGGGTCATTATGAATTTTTGGTCATGCCTTTTGGCCTTACCAATGCACCTTCAACATTTCAAGGCTTGATGAATTCAATTTTCAAACCATTCCTTAGAAAATTTGTGTTAGTATTTTTTTATGATATACTAATCTACAGCAAGTCTTGGAAGGATCATGTTGAACATGTTGATAGGGTGCTACAACTATTGGAGGAGAAACAATTATATGCAAAAAGATCCAAATGTTTCTTTGGAGTCCAGGAGGTGGAATATCTGGGTCATATTGTATCTCATGAAGGAGTTAAGGTAGACCCTAGCAAAATTAAAGCCATTAAGGAATGGAAAATTCCCACATCCATAAAGCATCTGCGAGGATTTCTCGGGTTGACAGGGTATTATTGCAAGTTTGTTAAGAATTATGGGAGAATAGCAGCACCTCTAACAACATTATTGAAGAAAGATGCATTTTCATGGACTCCGGAAGCAACAAAGGTCTTTGAACATCTTAAAGAGGCAATGTGCCAAGCACCGGTCTTAGCTACACCGGACTTCACAAAAACCTTTATTGTGGAATGTGATGCTTCAGGAAATGGAATTGGTGCTATTCTAATGCAAGATGAAAGACCCATTTCTTTTGAATGTCGTCCAATCAAGGGAAAGATTTTAAGAAAAGCTATTTATGAGAAGGAAATGTTGGCAATACTCCATGTACTTAAGAAATGGCGACCCTACCTAATGGGAAGACACTTCAAGGTAAAAACGGATCATGATAGCCTTAAATACTTTTTAGAACAAATATTATCCTCTGAAGAGCAACAAAAGTGGGTCATAAAGATGTTGGGTTATGACTTTGAAATCATCTACAAAAAAGGGAAGCAAAATGTGGTGGCAGATGCACTCTCAAGAAAGGATGAGGATGTGGAAGCATTGTTGTGCGCCATTTCTATTATCCAACCAGATTGGATAAATGAAGCAAGGGAGGAATGGAAGAATGACAAAGAAGTGTGGGCACTTATTAGAAAGTTACAACAAGATTCCAGTACATCTGATACATTTAGCTGGAAAAATGATTCGTTATGGTACAAATGTCGCTTATACCTCTGTAAGAATTCCCAGCTAAAACAAAAGATTATTATGGAATTGCACACTTCTCCCTTATGAGGGCACTCAGGATTTCTAAAAACTTACCACAGGGTTAAGAAGGAATTTTTTTGGGATGGCCTTAAATAAGATATTCAAAAGTTTGTGGCGGAATGTTTGGTTTGCCAACAAAATAAAGTTGAAACAATTAGGACACCGGGTCTATTACAACCTTTATCCATTCCAAGCCAACGTTGGGAGGAGGTTTCAATGGATTTTATCACAGGTTTACCCAAGTCTGAGGGAAAGAGTGTCATCATGGTGGTAGTTGACAGACTTACCAAGTATGCACACTTTTGTGCATTATCACATCCATTTAAAGCTAGTACAGTTTCTACTACATTTATGGAAACAATTCAAAAGCTACATGGAAACCCAAAGATTATTGTAAGTGACAGAGATCCCATTTTCGCTGGAAATTTTTGGACATAATTATTTTCTTGTCTTGGTACTCAGTTAGCTCATAGCTCATCTTATCATCCTCAATCTGAAGGGCAAACTGAGATAGTAAACAAATGTTTGGAAGGATATCTTCGTTGCTTTGTATCTGATAAACTGACACAATGGGTCAAATGGTTGCCTCTGGCTGAATGGTGGTATAACACTTCCTTCCATATAGCAACAAAAATGACCCCATTTATGGCACTTTATGGGTATCAAACACCATCCATCACATCATATTTAAGAGAAAATTCTAAGGTTCAGGCAGTGGAACATCGCATTGAACATCAACAACAAGTCCTCCAACTCTTAAAGGATAACCTCGTGTTGGTCCGTACAAGGTGTTGCAAAATATTGGTACTATGGCATACAAATTGGAGCTTCCTGCAGCTTCTCTATTGCACCCAGTTTTCCATGTTTCATGTTTAAAGAAGGTTATAAGCGACAAGCTCCCAGTTCAAATAATATTGCCAGAACTTGACAAGGAAGGAAAAATTATATTGGAACCGAAAGCAGTCAAAGAAACAAGAACTCGACAGCTACGAAATCGATCAATTTCAGAGTATATTATCAAGTGGAAGAACTTATCCACTGAAGATTCCACATGGGAGGATGAAAATTTTATGTAGAAGTATCCAGAACTACTCAAGCGTTGAGGACAACACTTTTTTGAAGGAGAGGGCATGTTGGGTCCCTATAATACTAGTGATTACCCCATTACTATTGTAGTTATACCCCTTATTAATATTGTTGTGCCCTTATTGCCCCCATATTGTTATTATTGTGCCCCATAGAATCCCTCTATTGTTATTTTTGTGGCTTTATATTATTATTGTTAGGTCGGCTGGATTATATTGTGACTCCTTAGACTCCTATATATAGAAAGGAGGTTTTGTCATTTGAATCATCCAAGAATTGTTCATTTATGTAATGTAAAGGAGGTTGCCCCCTCGAAGAGGCTGAATTCTAAGGAGTTGATCTATCTTTTCTATCTTTTCTTGAGCTGGTTTCATAACAAAATGATAAACCCACCATATTCCCTTACAAAATCTATGCTGAAGACCACATGACCTATCACTGCTCGTGTCTTTAGGAATGCACAAAATTCATTGCTAAAAATGATATTGGTAGGACCCCCGCTATCCTAAATAATCCTTTCCTCGCTCAGCAGCAACAAAACCTTATTGCAAACCAACCTCGACCCCCGCAAGGGGGAAATGGTGGTTCGCAACATCCTTGGCCGGTGAAGGACCCTCTATCATTTACACCTTTGAAATGATAGATCTACAAAAAAGAGCCAAATCTCATGGATATCCTGTCGCTCATGCAGAGGAACCTTCCTCAAGTCAAAACCCACTGCCGCCTAACGATTTACATATCGAAAGGCTGGTTGCTAAACTTGTGATTCACCCCTTGAATGGGGCACTTCAAAGCACAATGCACAATAAATCTGGACGTGCCACCCAAAACTATAGCATTGTAGTAGACTTGGTGCATGCGCCGTCGGCTATGTTAGTGCTCAAAGTATTAAAAACATGTCCAGCACAAAGGAAAGCTTTGCTTTTAGCCATTGGTGGTATTGACCCACAGGATTCCATGCTTTCAATTTTCGACATGGAAAAGTTATTTCAGGTACAAATATTTTCGAAAGGTAAAGTGTTATAGACATTTTTGTGCCTTGCAGCATGGAGCATGAAATGTCGATAATTACAGGGTCCAAAGTCCCTAAACATGTTGTTCTTACCCCTAGAGGAACAAGGTCAGCAAACCACAGCACTTCCTATCAGTTCTCCACCTGAAAACACTCAAAAACAGGCTATTTTTGGATCATGTCAGCTGCTCCACTGAGCATCTGCGCTGAATGTCAACTGCTCCTCCTTGTACCTGCGCTGAAAGTCAAAACCAATGAAGGCTACCTGCGCTGGGCGAGATTGGCCAAGTGGCACAGTCATTCTGCAAGGTGTCAACTGACCAGGAAGCTTCCAAATTGACACTTGGTTCAAGGAATTCGCCCTATGATGAGTAAGAGGTACTTGATCTCCATGTGGAAGCAAGGATCTCCAAGTGGACTCAAGAACTGAAGTTTAACTGAAGAGGGAGAGGACACAAGGCAGCTTTATGTCAGTCTCAAGCTGACTCATCCTTTCTCCTTCTACTACCTATATATAGAGCTCTTCTATGAGGTCTAGGGAGGCTGGAATTTTGTACAAAGCAAGGAAGTGCTGTTGGTTTACAGTTAGAGCTATTGGGTGATTGCTTTTATAGAGGGGAAGAGGAGATTTCTTGCTGCTGGCGAGGTGCTGCTGGATTGGAGCCATTTATGGTTGTAACCTTCTCAGAACCTTTTTCTTCTATCAATAAAGCTTTTGATGTTCTCCTATATACTTGTATTGCAATGATGTATTGTTTTTATCTGTATATTTGATTCATTCTAATCCATGCATCAATTATGAGTACATGTTTCTTGTAGTTTCCCTCTCTTGTTTTTGCAGGATCTTTGTGTAGCTGGGCCGGCAAAGGGAGCAAGGAGCTGGGAACAAGAGGCAAAGAGAGAAGACAGGATCGACAAAAGCGAAAGACATCGGTTGGTCAATCTTTTCTTCCTTCTCTGTACTTTCATAAAGGGAAAATATCAAAGGTTTACTTTCAGTTGTTGCTAAGGAACTATCACCCTTAGAGTAGGGATAGGGTCATTCCGAGTCGGATACTTTTCCCCACAACAAACTGGCGACTCCGCTGGGGATCGTATCTGTTTGATTGTTTGTAGTATTTTGCTATTCATTTCCTGAACAAAAGAGTACCAAATCGAAAAGCTTTTGACTATATCAAAAGCGAAGTAGAGGGCAGCTACTCCAGCTCATTTCTGAGCAAGTTCATGATTTGAAGAGCTGATCTACAAAGATCCTTGTAAGCTCTTTGTGATAGCTCTTCATCCTCTTAATCATCCCTTAGCTTGTACTTGACCTATAGCTTTTTATTTTAGCAAAAACAGTGAATTTTTGAGCTTTTTATGACCCGGAAATCCTTGTAAACGCAACTCTCGTGTCTCAGTGCAGGCTGCCCAAAGGCAGTCTGCATTTCAGCGCAGGTACTCCCTTCGGGAACTGCGCTGAAAGTCAGTTTGACAGACCAGAGCCTGCGCTGGACCAGTTAGCCAGTGTCTTGCTCAGGTTTCCTACTGAGTCTTGGCCCTGTTTTCACTGTTATTTTGCTGCTGATTGCTTGTCATTTGTACTTGCTGTAAATCAACTTTCCTTGACATTATTCCGCCTCAGTTGTGTGATGAAACTGTGATTGTTCTTTCAGTATTTCTTGTTTCAGTTACAGTTTCCCATTGTGAAAAGCAAACCAGTATAGCTGTGGCCTCTTAGATCCTGAACTGTAAAAGTGTCTTTGTGATCCTAAGAGCTAGTTTTATTACTGTTCATGGCTGTTTGAGTTTGTTTGTTTTTCATTTTTGTGGTTTGAATCTATACATTTCCAGTGTCTAAACAAGTCGATCTTAAGGTGTCTTTTGATTTTGGACAAGCTTGTTTACTTTCGCTTGAAATTAGATTCAAAGTTATACAACAGTTTCCTTTTTGTCTTACATCAACATTAAGGATAAAGAAAAGAAAATACATGCATTGTGCATTTTGCATTTGACTGTTTGCATGTTGATTTAGGAAAAAGTGCATTTAGTGTGTGTTCTATGATCTGTGTGAAAAGTTGATGTCTTTCTTTTCCCTCAGTAGATTAAGGTTTTCAAAGTTGAAAGATTGAAAAGTTTTGCTTCTCATCTTAGATTGCATTTAGGAAGTTGTATATATACATCTCGTGGTGATCCTTAAAGTCAAACTGCTAAGCAAGATCAACATTAAAATAAATCCAATTTACATAACAACGCTTTGTAACATAACGCAAACATATAGAGGTCTAGGTAGAGACGTGTTCCGGCGTCGTTAAACTTAGTGACTATCGATTTCTACGAAGGTGGGTGATTCCTCCTGAGAGTCGGTGGCACTAATACGGACTTGTGCTCCCACGTACCGTCGCGTATATATTGGGAGACCCCTATAGGCAATTATCCTTTATCCATAGGAAGCCGTGTCGGCCGCCCTACTGATCGCGATGCAGTGAACACAGCATTCACGAAGATCGACCACCTGTACCGTAAAACGTATTCTGTGGTTTCGCGAAAAGTTTGGCACACCCTTTGCCTAGATCTCCAGAGAAGTTTCTTTTGGCCTTTTTCAAACTCTATAACTGAAAAAGTCCATCCGAGCATTTGTCACTTCGGGCTCGTTAAAACATCGAAGGCGACTAGAGTCATCTTTAGCTTTTTCTCGACTCTTAAAACATGAAAAAGCAAGTTTGTGTCTAAAAGCGTCGTTAATAAAATTTATTTTAAAGCGGAACATAATCACCTGTTATTCCCACGTTGATCTTTCAGTTGAAAAGTATGGAGCCCACCAACCAAGGAAGTAACCTTGGCGGAAGTCCAAATCCCTTCTCCTCTTGGGGAGATGTTGGTGCGCCTCATATGGCAACATTGTCACTTCCAGGATTGACAATTGGCCTACCTGTATGGCTCTTTTCAACTAATGTAGTCCAAATCGCCACTAATCCTGAGCAGTCGAATCAACAGTCAGATCAGTCTAGAGCTACCCACCAGCCTTCCACTTCTTACAATTCTTCCTCTGATCCTTCATCTTCACAAGGTAGAGCCGGCAAAAGTCAGCCTCCCATGGAGAAGAAGGAAAAGAAGAAGAGAGAAAAGAAGCAGAAGGGGCCTATGGCGAAGGCGACTGGGGGCAAGCAAAAGACAGCTGACAAAAACCCACACACTGCACCGACCGGGCCTAAATCACCATGTGTCATTTGCAAAGGGGCCCACTTCCATCGTGATTGTCCTTGTATTCCCCGGATACTAAGGGACTGGTCCCCAAGATTGCACAATCCGGTAGCATCAACCTCTGGTAGTCATGTTGATTGCAGTCCATCAACTAGCGAGAGTGAAGGACGAAAAGGGAGACCAAGATCACCCTGTATGTTGTGTGAAGGCGATCACGCCATTCACCGATGTCCATTCTTAGATGAGGCGAAGAGATTTTTGGAAGATCGTCCGGTATCACCGTTACGACTTCCTCCTGGATACCAAAAACTCATGCCTAATCCCTCGATAGTTGAAAATCCAGCTGGCCCGCTCAAGTGGTCAGCTGAAGTGTCGGTCATTGAGAATGAACCAACTGAATCCAGACCAGACGAAAGTCTAAAGGTCGAAACGGCAGTTGACCCGGTTCTTCCTTCAGAGGTCTCATCCTCAAATGACACCGTCGTTGAAGATCCATCTTCAAATGACACCCTCACTGAAGAGGATAAGGATGACACCATCCATATTCTTTTCATCAACACAGACTCTGATGAGCATCAGGGCAATGCGCCCATTCCTTTATCGCAGGAAGGAACATCGTCAGGATCGTACCCGGCCATGTATTCGGTCCCACCACCAAGCAACCTAGTTGTGTCCTTTGACTGGAATCAACTAGGCAGACCCCGGTTACCAGCCAGTATCCCATTCAGAATCATTGTCCAGATCTATAGAATGGTAATGGCTAGAACTATCATTGATGAAGGGGCATCTGTGAGTATCCTTTCCTCTGTTGCTTGGAAAGCACTGGGTTGCCCGGTGCTTTTACCTGAGATGAGAAATCTATCAGGTTTTGATAAAGGAACCAGTCACCCGTTAGGGATTCTCCCCAATGTTCCAGTTACATTGAAAGGGAAGACAGTTCATATGAACATCATGGTCGTCCAAGGACCCTTGGCATATAATTTACTCCTTGGATGAGACTATATATATTGCATGGAGGCGATAGTGTCCTCACTCTTTAGAGTTATGTGTTTTCCGCACGAAGGAAGAATGGTCAAGCTCGTAGACCAACTTTCATTTCCAGGATCACGCATCGCAAATAGTCAAATACCATCCCTTAACGGTCTATTCACTCAAGGAACGCCTCCACCCCCGGTTCTACTTCCCGATGAATGCGAGTGATTCGGAAGAAAGAACTGGGACCCAGGGGGCATGCACCCTGGCCTGCCTTGGGCAGAGGAAACCTTGGGTATAAAGTTGATTTCCGCAGAAGAATATGACTAGTCCGTACCCCGTCCGAAAGAAGGAAGAGAGGGTTGTTCTAGAATAAGATTCTTTTGTCAAAGTTATGTGAGTGAGATAATCAGCTTCTCGCTCCCCTTGTCTAGATAATCAGGATACCAAGGGAGGGGACCATTTGCGGTAGCAAGCAGTAACCATCTTTGAAGACAAGCCTCACCCATTAAAACATATGTTTTGAAGGATAAGTAGGGGCAGCCTCCAAAGAAAGAGATTCTATTGCTGCAGCAAGTGGTCGCCATCTTTAGTAACCTAATGTTAGACATCGCCGGGAAAAAGAGTTTAGTTTGCGGCAGCAAATAAAACCATTTTTCGGATAATAAGAAAGAGGCAGCGCCTCGAAATTATACTTTATACCTGGGGGCATGCGAACCTTTTGGAGTGCAAGCACGGGACGACTATTTATTTTTTAAATTTTTTGGTCCTCCCTTTAAACCTGTAGGTCTAACCCGTTAAACTCGTAGATTAGCCGTTTCCAGCTTGCACAAAGAAAGGGTGTGGGGCAAAAGTTAAAACTTGCCGAATCGGAGTAATTAGTGAGGTATCGCTCCTTAAATAAGATTACCTCACCTGAAGCGTCCCTTGTATTATGACTGGTATTTTCGAGCAGTTTTAGCAATGTTCATGCTCGTTAAAAAATAAACGCAAAGATTCGAGCAGTTTTAGTAATGTTCATGCTCGTTAAAAAATAAACCTAAGTTGTGAGCAATCTTTCCCTAGAGTTCAAGCTCACCCAGAAAAAATGAACCGGTAAATAACCTTGGTAAAATGTAACCTTTGACTGCCATATTAAAAGCCCTTGGTCGTGTTTATATGCCATCACCTCCATCCGTTCATTTGGCCAATCGTTCATCTCCATATGATTGTTTACCTTCTTTTGAGGAACATCTGCGAAGAGTGATTTCACTAAGCCATCCTTGTGACACTGCCGTGATTGGAATATTCCAACCTGCACCTGGAATCTGCTGCTACCCTGTTTATCACTCGTTCCTCAAAAGACGAGTCTTCTTTGAGCTCTTTTCACTGACTCGTAAAATATGAAAAGTTTGCCGAGTTTTGGCCTTCCAGCTCGTTAAAGCGATCGGAAAGCTATCCCTCTTTTAGACTTTAATCTTTTTGGACCTGAGGGATTATTACACAAAAAGATCGAGCGCTTGTCTTTTCGGCTCGTTAAAAGTACCGAACACCCATCCCTTCTGTATTGTTTTTTTTTTTTTCGGACTTAAGGGATTAGATGACGAAAAAGGAATTATGGAGTTAAATTTCTGTACCTTTTCAGACTCTCTAAAAATGAAAAGGACCGAGTTTTCCTTGTCGTTAGACTCGTTAAAATGATTAAATAGCGACAAACTTGTCTTTAGACGAGAACGAGTTTCCCTATCGCTAAGCTCGTTAAATCATAGCGATGGGCTTGCCCGAAGGGCAGGTTATAGAACAAGCATATGTTATCCTCCTCAAGCTTGACAAAAATAAAGAGGTACTGGTCAGAAATGACTGGGGAAAAATTGGAGAGAACATCAAAGCTTAATGGTAGCAAGTCGCTCTTGAACATGACACTTTTCTTCCGTACCACATCGGGTTGGGTTGTTTCATTCACCGGTCTCATCACCATGGTCTTCGCCAAACCATCCACATCTTGGGGTAATGCTACCGATCCATCGCATCAGTGTCGTTATATGTTCAAGAGAGGTCATTCTGAAAGTGTCAACCGTGTCCCATCCACTGCCATACATTATCCTTCATCCATTCATAATCGCCACCCTGAATCATATGTCACAGTTTGTTTTCACCTCCACTAAAATCATTAGCTCCGTTCCGTGTCATTGATGTGGGATTCATTAAGGCCCTCCTTTGACGGATCGCTTCTTGTCGACTTCAGCTCATTATCCAAGAAGTTGATCTAGGAACAACCCCATCAGTACTTTGAAGCTTGCATGCCTCAATGGCAAGTTTCTCACTTCCGGCGACAGGTATACATCAATGACCTTCGATCAGAAGATTTTGCGTGGCGTTCGACACCAAGTCCTTTATTCACGCCACGTGAATTGTACTGCAGTACCTTGAGGGTCATTATCATTATCGGTGATTCCTCTCGCGCTTGTTAACGGTTTTCATCATTGACCGGTAATCAAGCGATGTCTTTCCATGTTCGACTTCAGCGAAATTCTCACATGGATCGACCTGTACTTAGAGTGAAGATCGAACGAGTTTGAAGACCCCGGATCTAGTTTCATCCATCCGGGCTGCGATACATATTCAGGAAATATAAAAGCATTTGTCATGTACATCATTGCAGCAGATGATCATCCTACTCAAAGGATGATAATTTCAGCAGATGATCATCCTACTCAAAGGATGATAATTTCAGCAGAGAATTATCAGTCTACCATCAGACGATCGTCTGTTCTATGTACCAAAATGTATTTATAAAGCTGAGCATGGGAATGCCCGCCTCAGCTAGATCATGAAAACAGAATGAAAAATAATGTATTGTATTGTATTGTATTACAGGGCACCTCTCAGCACTTGAATGAACTTCGGACCCTCTGGATAAAGCATTTCACCCGATAAACGACCTCATACTTTAGGGGGCAACTGTTATAGACATTTTTGTGCCTTGCAGCATGGAGCATGAAATGTCGATAATTACAGGGTCCAAAGTCCCTAAACATGTTGTTCTTACCCCTAGAGGAACAAGGTCAGCAAACCACAGCACTTCCTATCAGTTCTCCACCTGAAAACACTAAAAAACAGGCTATTTTTGGATCATGTCAGCTGCTCCACTGAGCATCTGCGCTGAATGTCAACTGCTCCTCCTTGTACCTGCGCTGAAAGTCAAAACCAATGAAGGCTACCTGCGCTGGGCGAGATTGGCCAAGTGGCACAGTCATTCTGCAAGGTGTGAACTGCCCAGGAAGCTTCCAAACTGACACTTGGTTCAAGGAATTCGCCCTATGATGAGTAAGAGGTACTTGATCTCCATGTGGAAGCAAGGATCTCCAAGTGGACTCAAGAACTGAAGTTTAACTGAAGAGGGAGAGGACACAAGGCAGCTTTATGTCAGTCTCAAGCTGAGTCATCCTTTCTCCTTCTACCCTATATATAGAGCTCTTCTATGAGGTCTAGGGAGGCTGGAATTTTGTACAAAGCAAGGAAGTGCTGTTGGTTTACAGTTAGAGCTATTGGGTGATTGCTTTTATAGAGGGGAAGAGGAGATTTCTTGCTGCTGGGGAGGTGCTGCTGGATTGGAGCCATTTATGGTTGTAACCTTCTCAGAACCTTTTTCTTCTATCAATAAAGCTTTTGATGTTCTCCTATATACTTGTATTGCAATGATGTATTGTTTTTATCTGTATATTTGATTCATTCTAATCCATGCATCAGTTATGAGTACATGTTTCTTGTAGTTTCCCTCTCTTGTTTTTGCAGGATCTTTGTGTAGCTGGGCCGGCAAAGGGAGCAAGGAGCTGGGAACAAGAGGCAAAGAGAGAAGACAGGATCGACAAAAGCGAAAGACATCGGTTGGTCAATATTTTCTTCCTTCTCTGTAATTTCATAAAGGAAAAATATCAAAGCTTTACTTTCAGTTGTTGCTAAGGAACTATCACCCTTAGAGTAGGGATAGGGTCATTCCGAGTCGGATACTTTTCCCCACAACATAAAGGTATACATAGAACTATCACCAACGAAGGTGCTTCTACCTGTGTCATGTCGGCTTCATGTTGGCTCGCTTTGGGTTCTCCAACCCTATCCCCATTGTTGAATTCCCTTAAAGCTTTTGACAGCCACACTTTCATCCCAAAAGGTTACCTAGCTAGCTACCCCATCACCTTGTATGGGAAAACGGTAACAGTGGACATCGAAGTCATAGATAAAAAGCTCAACTATAATCTCTTGCTGGGTTGCAATTGTACGTACACCATGACGGCCATTGTGTCTACTGTCTTTCACATCATCCTATTTCCATTAGATGGAAAGGTAGTCATAGTGGACCAGTTGTCTTTGTGCACCCCTAATTATTCCCCCTTACCAAGTAGCTCTGTACCCCTAATAGGTGGTGTACCTGACTCTTATGTTAGTTTCAGTACTGGTCTACTGAAGGCTTCTTTCCTGATGGGTTGTTTCCCTCTTCAGCTGCCAAAGGTTCCACAGACGGTCAATATGCTTTCATCTATTCCTCATGAACTGACCGATCCATGGATCCTATCGGCTCCTTCAAACATTGACACTTACAGAGAACAAATGCCGCTGTCACCAACTGAATTGGCCTACCAAGCCATTCAATCTGCATCCGAATCTCCGGTCACTTTGGTTACGACCAATGGTACCACTGCCCCTCCCATAACTTCTTCTTCTTTCGATCCACTCAATCAAGTCCTACCTACAGATGAAGCTATTAGAGAAATCATGAGTTTAGAAGAGCGACCTTGGGAGGACTCACACCATCAAGTTGAAATATCTGATTCGGACATGATGCCTCTTCAAATCATGTCACCTAACATACCAGAAATCGTTTCCTCACCATATATGACTATTCAAACTCTGGACGCAGAAGGAAACATGGGAAATATTTTAAAGACATTGCTAATTGATATTTCTGTCATGACAGGCATTATGGAAAACATCCAGATTGGAGCAGATTGCAATCCTAAGGAAATTGCAAGCTTCACCTACCTTTTGAAGGAATTCCACGATGTATTTGCTTGGTCTTACGAGGAAATGCCCAGCATAGATCCATCTATTGTCAAGCATGAGATCAATATTTATGATAATGCTAAACATGTCTGCCAAAGGCTTTGACCGATCCATCCCTGCAAAATGACAACCATAAAAAATGAGGTGGAAAAATTGTTACATGCTGGTTTCATATATCCTGTTCCTTTAATGTAATGGGTTTCCAATCTAGTTCCTATCGATAATAAATAAGGAACCATCTGCGTATGTTTCGACTATCGATACTTGAACGCTGCTTGTCCCAAGGATAATTATCTGACACCATTCATCGACCAAATCATCGATGACTGTGCCGGTTGTGAATCATTTTCATTCATGGATGGATTCTCAGGTTACAACCAGATTGCTATAAAACCCAAAGACCAGCACAAAACTGCCTTCATTTGCCCATGGGGAATCTTTGCCTATCGAAAACTCCCATTCGGTTTAAAGAATGCTGGAGAAACTTTTCAAAGATCCATGGACTACGCATTTCACGATATCAGGCATATCATTCAAGCTTACTTGGATGACCTTCCAACCCATTCCAAGCAGTGAATGCAGCACCTAAACCATTTAAGAGCTATCTTTCTTAGGTGCCAATTTTATAACATACATCTGAATCTGCATAAATGCGTTTTCTTTGTCGAGTCTGGACGCTTACTTGGATTCGTTGTCTCCAAGTACATGATTAGGGTTGATCTCGATAAGAAAAAGGTAATTACTCAATTGCTCGAACCACAATCCATTCTGCAGCTCCAACATTTGCAAGGGAAAGCAAACTTTTTACAACGGTTCATCGTAAACTATGCTGATTTGATGAAAGGCTTTATGTGTCTGCTTAAGAGGGGAGTGCCATATCTGTGGGATGATCAAGCTCAATGATCATTTGATGCCTTGAAAAAGGAACTTATATCAGCCCCACTCCTCAGCACTCCCAACAATTGCCGTGACTTTCTTCTATACCTGGCAGCCTCACCATCCTCGCTCGAAATGGTCTTGGTTCAAACTCATGATGACTAGAGTGAACATGTGATCTATTATTTGTCGAAAGGCCACGCTACGCCCGAAGTCAGATATTCACATGTGGAAAAACTATCATTGGCAGTTGTCTTTGCTGTCAACCGATTCCGATACTACATACTACTACAACAAACTACTGTCAGTGTCTTAAAGAATTCCATGAGACACATTTTGTTTTGTCAAGTAATTGGAGGAAAATATTCGAAGTGGATCATGATCCTCCAACAATTCGATTTGGTTTTCACTGTTGCCAAGGCAAAGAACTCCTTAGTCTTCGCCGAACTTTTGTCAGATCTTCCCATTATCGATCCTAACGAGATAGCCCATGATCCTCTTTTGGATGAAGCTGTCTATCTTATTGACACTACTGACCCTTGGTATGGTGACATTCTTGTTTGCATCCAAGCACAATGGTTTTTCCCCGAACTATCGTCAGGTGACCGTCGTCGCATTTGCGACCAAGAATGATACTATCTAGTGATTAACAATATGTTATATCATCATGGTACGGATACAGTTCTTTAACGTTGCCTCACTCATGAAGAGGCAGAAAATGTTTTAAATGACTTCCATGCTGGGGCATGTGGTAGTCATCTTTCTGGCATATATACTGCATAGAAAATTTTGCGTGCAGGCTATTACTGGTCGACCTTGTTCCAAGATTGTGTCAAGGCCATCCAGCAATTCCATCCTTGTCAATTGTTCACAAAGAAAATGCGCTCTCCTCCAGCCCTACTACACCCAGTGATCTTGTTGGCCCCTTTGCCAAATGGGGGATAGACTTTGTAACTTGCAATCCCATTTCCTCTGTTGGACACAACTATATCATTGTAGCTGTGGACTATTTCATGAAATGGGTCGAAGCCCTTCCCACCTATCGGGCTGATGGGGAAGCCGTCATGCTATTCCTGTTTAATCAGGTCATCTGTTGCTTTGGTGCACCTCGCACAATCGTTACAGACCATGAGTCTCATTTTCAGAATCACATGATGTCTGACTTAACATCGCTGTTAGGTTTTCGCCAGGATCAATCATCCTTCCACTACCCCTAAGCTAATGATCAAGTAGAGGCCGTCAATGGCCTCTTAAAAACCATGATCCGTAGGTTAGTAGGGAATCATAAAACTAACTGGCATAGAATGTTATATTTAGCTCTATGGGAATACCAAACTTCAATAAAGATTGCTACAGGCTTCACACCTTTTCAACTAGCTTACGGCCTAGAAGCAGTTTTACCAATTGAGTGTCAGATCCCTTCCCTAAAAATAACCGTTGAACTCTTGCCCGACACTACTGCCTAAGAAGAGCTTCAACCCTTATGGCTATGTCCCTATGTCATCAAGAAATCCCTATCAAAAGAGGCATATGAGGTTCAGGACTGGGAAGGAGTCCTGCTCGTTGAGCCGAGAAATGGGCTCTATCTGAAAAAGTATTATGCATAGTATTGCACTCGGCATGTGCTTTGTAATTTTATGCATTTATAAGTTTTGGTTCCCTTTTTGGTGTGATTGGATTGTTTTGGTATTTATCGGAGTATTTGTCTCATACATGCTTCTCGCAATGCAGATTTATTCATTACCCTTAACATAAGTAGGATACGTGGATGGTGCCAGTCGTCACATACGGCACATTGCATCAGCTGCTTGGGTCATCTACACACTTGAGTCGAAACTATTTTATTCTGGAGGAGTCTTTCTTGGCACTGCCACCAACAATATTGCTGAGTACATGTCCGTAATTTCACTTCTCACTGAAGCGTCATCAAGGGACATCTCCAATCTGGTGGTCAGGTTAGACTCTCAGCTAGTTGTTATGCAATTGAAAAATCGTTATCACATTCATAATCCAACCTTGTTACGTCATTATTTAAGGGTACGACTCTTGGAACGTCAATTTGAAGTTATCACATATGAAAACATTCCTAGAGAATTTAATACAGTTGCTGATTCATTGGAAAACTATGTGTTAGATTGGCATCTGTCTCATTCACTATAGAAGCATGCATGAAAAGTAAAAATTTATAGAGTTAAAAATTTACAAAAACATTTAAAAAACATTTATTCCATTAAAATACCAAAATGTCTGTATACATACATACATACATACATACATACATACATACATACATACATACATACATACATACATACATACATATATATAGAGTCCAGTCTTTTACATTGAAATATTCCAAAACATTGATGTTTTAAGTAAAAAATGGCTACTAAGCCTAGCTACAAACACCCATTGGTTATGCCAAAAGCCCTGCTAAAAAGACCCTACTGCTCCTAAAATGCTAAAACCGCTCTAGCTATCCTCTGAAGAGGAACCAAAAATCACTTAGGTACACCAACTTTGTGCCGCTGCATGTGAGTGGGAATCTCCCTCATAGGAAGGGGGGGCACACCCGTGCTCAAGCCCTCCAAGTTCCTCAGAACCTCGCGAAGATTGTCAGCATCGCCCCCCCAACAGGTAGTTGGCATCCTCATCTTATATGGCGGGGTTCACCTACAGGTCGTAATTGTGCCACATCTATGTTAAGCATAAAGATTCGTGTCAGTACTTATTCACCCATAACAAAAAAAGAAAAAGAAAAAGAAAACATTCAAAAGCTAAAAAAGACTTGAAGTACTCCCAAAAATCATTCTCACCTTGAGGACCCCAGTTGGTCCCGGGTGGCAACATCAAGTCAGGGTTGCTGGTGAAGTCCATGCCCTCATAGGCATAGTCGTCAATCATCATGATCTGGCCACGAAGCCACTGGAAGAAATATTCCTTGAAGAAATGTCAGATTGGTCCTCCTCCCGTGGGAGGATCGAGTGGTCACATCGCCCCTGTCTTGGCTCCCTGATCAAAGGGACCTAAGCTCATCCTTGGGTGCATAACAGGTACCCTCTCAAGAATGAATGAGACTATGAGAGTACCATGCCCAAAACTTTGTTGGGTTCGAGTCTTGCATGCGGTTAATTCTACGTTCAACTGGCGAAGCACTACTTCACACCAGTTGAACATCTGCGGTTGGACACAGTCAACTGCAAGAAACAGTTGGGCCTTTGTTGCAATGTGGTGACTCTTTGAACCCACCAACCACACAATCAACCATAAAATAGCCCTCATATACCTAGACCTAATCCTCTCTATGGGGACTCTGTTGTTGAGAAGTCCACTCTCACGAATGCAGTAGGATTGCACCAGCACTTGGATGGATCGAGGATTAGACCTACCCCCGGTGAGGTTTGCTTGTGCTCCACGGAACAAAAAACTAATTAAAAAGTAAATGTCATCACAGTCAATGGCCAACTTATGATCTACAATCCTGAACACCTGCTCATGTTCATCCCAGCATTGGATAATCCATCTTAATAAATGCTCTTGCCCTTTCATCAGCTCCAACTTTGGATACTTCAGTAAACTGCAGTAGCACAAAACAAGTATGCATGCTGGAAAGTTTCACATAAGCAATTAGTGGCTATCATGAGCCCCTTCTCTCCATAGGCTAGTCATTATGGCCTGAAACCTGTGCAAAACAACCCAAAAATGAGTCAAAATGGGGCAATAAAACTTCAAGAATCAATGCATGGGGTTTTAAACTGGGCCCTGAAGCTCTAACTCTCCCCCCAGTGGTACACAGGGAGGGTTAACGCCCTCCAGCAGGTCATATAGGGCATTTAACGCTACCTACAGGCTAGCCAGAGGGCGTTAGTGCACAAACACTGCTTTAGGGCTCCTCAAATATGCAAGAATCCACCCTAGAAACTCATAAGAAAGGTTAAGAAATGCATATAGAAAGGTTTTGGCATCTACCTAGGACTGAAAACACGTCAAATGGTTTCTCGGATCTCCTGCAATGGTCCACGGAAAATCTACTCCTCTTTAGCTCTAAAACGCTCTCACTGTTCTCAAATAGTGAAAATGGTGAATGTGAAAGCTCAAAGAACTTCCTTATATTTATTTTTGGAGACATGATTTTTTGAAATCATTAAAGAGGAAGTAGTCCATTCCCCATGATTTTTCATCATGCATGAACCCATATGGATAGGAATTGCTGCTTTTTTATACTTTTTGATGAAAGTACTTTCAGGAATGAAAAGTAGTAATCATTGCATGTAATTCTCAATAAGTGATTTTTTTTATGGGATATTTTCTTGCTCTAAAACTGAAAAATCCCAGAGTTTTTCATAATTGGAATCGTTAAACACATACAACGACAGTTCGAGCAACTCTTTTTCGCTCTTTTTCTACCTCATTAAATTGAAAAGGATCATTAGGGCATTCTTTTTAGTTGCTTTTTTCTCGCTCATAAAACTGAAAAAACACCGAGTTTTTTCTTTAGGCTTGTTAAAAATTCATAAAGATGACCTGAGCATTCTTTAGGTACTTTTCTTGCTCATTAAACTGAAAAATCCCGAGTTTTTGTCACCGGGCTCGTTAAAAATCTACGGCAGCAACTAGAGCACTTGCTTTTTTGGGACCATTTCTCGCTCTTAAAATCGAAAAAACCCTGAGTTTTTCCCCTTCTTCGGGCTTGTTAAATCTACAAAGAAGGAATGAGCAGTTATTTTACCTCTTTTTCCTTGGTCACTAAACTGAAAAATATACCTTGATTTTTCTTCATTTGACTCGTTAAAATTTGATGAAGGTATTGATTTTTTCGTTGCGTGACTCATTAAAAATTCATGACAAATATTGAGTTTAGTCCATCTCCTTGTACTCGTAACAGTATGAGGTCAACAATTATTGAGCATTAGTTTCTCTTTATCCGGACTCAATAGATCAACTCACAGAAAAGTAACCAATCTGGGTATACTATTAAAATTTTGTTGCACCCGGTTAAAAACTATGACAAAGAGACCACCCTAGAGTCGTTCTTTATGATCTTTTCAGACTCTATAAATATGAAAAGACCACCGCGTTGTCTCTCCTAGACTCATTAAATTAAAGAGATGAGGTATAAAGTCGCTCTTTTTATGATCCTTTTCAGACTCTTAAAACATGAAAAGATCGACGAGTTTGCCTGTCTGGACTCATTAAACTAATCAGATAGGGCATAGAGTCACTCTTTTTGCAGTCCTTTTTAGACCCTTAAAATATGAAAAGATCGACAAGTTTATCCATCTAGACTCATTAAACTAATCAGATGGGGAAAGTAGACAATACAACTGTATTCAGTATTAGGAAGCGTGGTTTGGAAATAGTTTTTCCCTTGAACATGGCACTCCCTCAGATAAACCTTCCTTGTGACGACCTCTCAATATGAATCCTACCATCCTATGAGTTTATCCTAAATACCCTAATGTTCTTGCATCTCTGTATCCTAACACTCTTTGGTGTTCATGAGTCTAGTGCTGCATGGTTAAAACCATTGTCGTGCCTTCTATTGTTCAAGGGTTAACCTTTTGTTTCCTCCATTAACCCATCAAGCATATCCTTTCATCATGCCCTTTGTCGTTTTGACCCAATGCTCAAAGATTCATCAAAAAACAAATCATTCTTGTCCTGTTTCGTGTCGATTGATGCAGGACACATTATTGCCTACCTTTCGACAGGTATCTTCCTATCGACTTCAACACTTTATCTAGGAAGACAACCCATAAACACATTCAGTGCCTTGGTACTTGCAAACATTAGTGGTAGGTGACCTTGTGTTTGATCAGAGGTTCTCATTATTGGCTCCTGCTTAAGTGATTCTATAAGAGTTTGATGACAAAAACATCTTTCACACTCACTAGATTGTACTATGCATCTTGGAGACCATCACCATTATTGGTGGCCTTCCTCACGCCTATTAACGGTCTTCATTATTGACTAGTAAGTAGACGATTTCATGCATCTTCAACATCAATGCATATATTCACATGCATCGATATATGTTGTTCGGTGAAGTAGAAATCAAGACCTTGGGTGGAGGCTTGCATCAATCAACCTTGTTTCCTCTCCAAAGTTGCGTATATTATTTTTTTGGAGACAACTCATCAGAATGATCCTATTATGACACCAGATCCGCATTGTGCTTATCGGTGGCCAGCATTGTCAAATCTCTTTTATGAGAAAATCACTCTGACATAGCTATTGAGTGTGGGAATGCCTAAATCGAGACATGATTTTAGTTGTTTTATATATATGTGTTGTATTAGGTTTTCCGTACCACCTGAAGCTCTGATCATCTCTCTCTTTTTTTCAAAGAAGGAAAATAACCGTTAAGTAAAGTATTTTGACCATCATCGCAGCCTCTGATCTCACACATTAGGGGGCATCTTTTATACAACAAAATGACCCCACATAAGCTCAGAGGGGAAAGACAGGATGACTGAAGCAAAAACCAAGTTCAAAACTTTTGTTTCCACACTAACGCTAGCTATACACTGACAACATGCTTTATAAAGCTTCTCTGTAAGCCTAAGGGAGCATTAGTGATCCCACTAACTCTACTTGTTGGTTCAGAGACAACGTTAGTGAAACCTAATGAGGATCTAGAGGTCAAAGGATCGAATTGACTCAGAAATATCTCTATATTCTCTCCTAAATCTACTCAAAAAAGCAAGGAAACATCTAAAGTTCAACCTATTTGAGGGATTTCTAATCCTAAAGGAGACAAATGGGAAAAAGCTCAAAAGTATGGAAACATCATTGCTTTTACCAAAAGAAACTCATGGAGAAACTTGGCAACCCTAACTCAAATGCTACATAAGCCGAGCTAGGGCTATTGTGATGGAATTCATATCATTTGAAAGGATAGATTACTTGATTGTCGAGCATAGTATCAAATCTAAGCATAAGAAGTTGGTAAGAATGGAGAGAGAGAGAGGAGTTGGAGGGGAAAGGGAAGGCTGATGCAACAGATGATTGTAATCACTCTTTCGATATTAATATAGAAATGTAGTTGTACTGTCTACTGCGTGATGTTGGTAATATCATTCATTTAGTTGTTTGTCCAATACCTTTTAACATGAGTAGCTTAGTTATGTGTAACTAGATGTCTTTTATATATTCATGTATTAATTATCAAGGTTGTATGCTGTGATTATACTTGTCTCTTCTATGTGTAGGACTTGATCTGGAGCCGGCTCAGGGGATTTCCACCTAGTTGCATTGTGCTCTCCAGAATATCTACAGGGAGGCTTGAGGTAATGAATCTATTTTGCTTTGATAGTTAGTTATTGAGTATGGACATGCATGTAGCTTTGTGACAACTGCAGATAATCTTACAGTCTGCCAAGGGTCCCAGGAAGACCCTTGAGGGTTTCTCCATTCTCCATACACCGTGCATTTAATCCTATAATAGACATTAGACAACATGATTCTATCATGGTTGTGGTGGAAAAGTTGAAAAAGGTAGCATACTTCATTTAAGTGAAGTCTATTATTCAACTAATGATGTAGCACAGGTCTTCATCATAGATGTAATGAGGTTGCATGGTGTTCCAAAGAAGATTGTGTTAGACAGGGATACCAAGTTCACTTCTAGGTTTTGGAAAGAGTTATTTGCAGGTTTGGGTATAGAGTTTTCCTTTAGTGAAACTTATCATCCATAGACAAATGGACAGATAGAGAGGGTTAATAGGATTTTGGAGGACATGCTGAGAATGTACGTCGTGCATCAACAACGAAAGTGGGTAGAGTATCTTCCACTCGTTGAGTTCACTTACAATAATGGGTATCATGCGTCTATGAGGATGAGTCTATTTTAGTCACTCTATGGGCAAAGTTATAATACTCCCATCAATTAGAGTGACCTAGTGAACATGGTGTTGATAGGACCAGTCATGTTGGCAGAGATGGAACATGAAATGCAGGTTATTAAGAAGAATCTAAAGGAAACACAGGATAGACATAAGAGTTATGAAGATCACAACAAGATGTTTAAGGAGTTTTAGGTTGGGGAAGAAATGTACTTGTGCATCAAGCCCAAGAATAGATCCTTGAGGATTGAATCATGTGCCAAGTTGGCACCTCAGTATTGTGGACCTTTCAAGATTCTTGAGAGGATTGGACCAGTAGCCTACCAACTTTCACTGCCTCCAATAGTGAAAGTCCATGATGCTTTGCATGTGTAATTGCTTAAGAAGTATGTTAAATATGTCGATCATGTGATTGATTGGTCTGTATTGCAGGTGGATCCAGAAGGAGAATTCCAGTTGGAACCTCAATGCATTTTACAGAGAAATATTCTTATGCTCCAGAACCGAGCAATTGAGTAGGTTAAAGTGTAGTGGAACCACTTTGTGCCCGATGAAGCTACATGGGAGATGAATGATCAGATGTGGACTATGTATCCTTGATTGTTTGCCAGTGAAGGAAAAGAAGTTTTGGTATATGTATATATGTATATGGATGTAAATACCTTGATGAGTTGTGTTATAAAGCTCCAATAAGTGGTATGGTTGCCCTGTTGCTATGTTTTTCATGTTTGTAATGCCCTACTTAATCTTATCATGCAAATTCTATTAGTGTTTAAATCACTTGAAAATATTGACTTATAATTATCAAGAAATATTGGTGCATACCTACATTTGTGAAACTATAATATTATTTACTGATATAATTTTTATTATTGTTATTATTCAATTCCCAACTTGTCTTCTCAAATTTAAATTTGGATAGGATATGGTCTCCTTCCATTTATTCCAAATTAAATATCCATATCCCAAGGTGTCTTCTCAAAATCTACTTGAGAGAAGACATGGTCTTCTCCAATTAATTTCCAATTTAAATATTCATATCTTATCCCTAAAATATCATCTCAAATCTACTTGAACAAGATATGGTAAGAAAAGTCAAAGATACTAAATGAAAGGATGAGGGGGTAGTCATGGCATTAATGATAGGTGATTGAGGTGGATGGGAGGAAGAGACATAAAAGGGGAAGGATGATGAGAGGAGAGGGGGGCTCCTTAGTCTTGGTTTTGGTTTTGGTTTTGTTTTGGAGGAGGGATGTGGATAAAGCAGAGGGAGATCAAACTTGGATCTAGAGAGTTTTTGTTAAACTTGGACACACTACATTTGGTTGGACTTAGGCTTGGAGGGCTAGGGAACCTGTGGAGGTTCCCTGGGCTAGGAAATACTTCCTAGTTGGCTAGGAGTCAAATTCAGTCGGGTAGTCAAGAGGAGCATCCCAATAGAGTTAGGAGCTCAAAAGCATCTCAACTAAGCTATTGGAACATGTATTCCTCTATTTATTGATTACTTATGTAAATGGTTGCAATGAATTTCTTACTTATTTAATTTGTGGTAAACAAATTTTAATGGTATATTATCATCAAATAAATGTTTAGATAGAAATAAGTTATTTCCCATCTTATTGTGTTTAAAATTAGAGCCTCACACGTGGTATCAAGTGAGGTTCAAAATATGAGGCTAACAATGGCTCTCCTTAATCTAAGCACCCGTGAGTAGGGGGTATCTATTTTTCCAAGTGCTTAGGACCTGCATCGTACCCCAACCACAATAACAGGTCTGTTTACATAGGTGCACTGGCTCACAAGGGGAAACATGATATTGGGGTGATTTGAACCATGGTGGAGCAAATAACAACACCCTACTTTACTAATCAACTCAACCCCTATCGACATCTTTGTTTTATTAAACTATAGCTACCATACCGTATTGGTCCTAATCCTCCTTTACACCCTTGTAAAATGGTTGGAAAGCACCCAAACTAGTCAACAATTTTCTTTAAATCCTTCTGTGCTTCAAGAAACGTTGTACGAGTCAATTCTATTATAGCTATGTTTTCCAATATCTACACAAGCAACATCAGATAAACACCTGTCATCCAAAATTGTGTTGCTGAACAGAAATACTTATATCTTTTGTCTCTCTCAAAGCATAACCACACTTCTTACATGTTAGTCCCTCTCCTTTCCTGGTTGCATTAGTGACACTTTTCACATGATCATCACAGAAGCAAATTTTGCAACGCAAGCATGTATATATTCCAAGACAATTGCAATACAAGCAATGAAAAGTCTCACTATCAAGCTGTTGGCAGGAAGCTTGATGCTCAAACTGATCATCCTCACACAACCATTGATCACATGAAAAACATCAGAACATCCTCCCACCATGATCCCAAAGAGTCCGTTCACATTCAACACATGTTGCATCAGTTAGAGGACATGTACAACAATGAGTTGTGAGGTAGCGTTTGGAATGCCATATGAATGCTTCACATAAATCACATATGCTGCAAACCATGTTCATTCCCATGACATTACAGCCAAGATGATGAACGATGCAGTCAAAAACAACTGCCATACATTTGGTCTTGTTGCATTGAGTACAGGAAGGGATTTTAGGAACGTAGCTGCAGAAGTAGAAAAAGGCCCTATTCTTCTAGTGGTGGTGGCAAAAATCGCAAGTATAGAGAGCATTGCATGGATGTTTGCCCAAATCAATCTGGAATTGCTATTGGGAAATGGCCTTCTGCCTCGCCCTCTGATTCTCTGCCTTCTTTCTGGCTCCCGTCTTCTGCTTTGGCATGTTTCTTTCTGACGAATCTCCTCTCAAAGCTCGTCTCAAAAATCCGGTGTGCTATGAAATCTTTGATTGTTTTGGCTCTTGTTTATTCCCTTGTGACAGATGCTATATAGTTTATGTTCCATTTGGCGATGTGCTATGAAGCCTTTGATTGTTTTGTTTCTAGTTTATTCCTTTCTATCAGATGTTATATAAACTTGGTTTTGTCTGGAGTATATAGACAGTGGAATAAACCCAGACATTTTGCCACTTTTGTGTTAGTGAAATGAAACCATGGGGTGCGATCAGTCTCCTCCAAAGAACACATGGTTCCTAGTATTGACTTCAATACAACTGCATCCTGGTTTTTTTTTATCAAGCCCTTGCCTCTCACCATTGTTTTGACCTTTGCTACATCATCCCATCTACTTGCAACAACAAAGCTTTGAGATATCCGTAGTTAATATATTTATTGAAAAAAAATGTAAGCCACTTTTCCCCTTCCTATATTACTAATAAGAACAAGGTAAATACATAGATCATTCTTCCAACTTATCTGGAGTGTTATCTTAAAAGCTTGTATGAACCAACATTGCTGTTCAAGCGCTTTGCTTTGCAACATTCAATATACATGGGTGAGTATGTGAGGAAAATGTTCTCCAAACGTTTTCTGAATGAGGAAGAAAAAAAGAATGGAACTTGAGAGAGTCATTCCAGAGAAAGATATTTCCTTGACCTTTGCTAAAAAAGAAATTGAAAATCAGACAAATGAAAAAGTTCTACTCAAAGAATGTCTTGAACAGAAGGAAGTATCACTTGAGTGGGCATTGATGCATATAAAGGAAAAAGAGAAACAAAAAGAGTTCTTTGAGGCAAAGGTGCAAAAGCTTGAGGATTGCATAACAGACTTAGAAATGAATCAAAAGCAGAGTGAAATGAAAATTAGCAAGGTATATTAGGAATGTCATGGATGCATCTTTGAAGTTTGAAGAAACAACATTGGAAAAACTCCATCACAACTTCCTAAGGTTGAAAGAAGTTGAGCGATAACTGGTCACACTTAGTGGGCTAGTCAATTCGTTTGCGGTAAGGGAGTCACACTACATGAAAATGTGTGACAAAAGATATTGCAATCTCCAGAAAGCTGAGGAAGAGGTGGATTTGTTGGGAGATGAGGTTGAAAACGTTTTAAGCTTACTGGGGAAAGTGTATATTGTACTTAACCACTATGCACCTGTATTGCAACATTATCCAGGGGTAAGAGTACATATGTAACCACTGGGATTTTCTTGTCATTATCTTATAGCATAAATATTTCAAGTTAATATCTAAAATGACAAGGGAATCTTCAGTGAAATAGTTCAAGGCTTCTCTTGTGGTGTGTGGTATACTAACCAGAAATGAAGGGAAAGACTTGAGAGAACAAAATTACCCACTTTTAGGAAACTTGTTGGCATTGAATGACAAAACTTCTAGGAATTGAGTTTTTCTTTATACTTAGACAACCAAGAATTATTTGGATCCATTAGGGGCATATGAATGGCTGAAATTTCCTTTGTTACTATCAGTATTGATAAGTTTGTTAATCAATTTAATCATTCTAATTAGGCATGTTAGCGATTTATTTAAATTGATATGAATATTAAGATTGTTTAAAGTGAAATCTAATTTTCTGTTTTGAGATTTGACTTCATCATTGGTCTGTACTGCTTCTAGGAAAGATAAAGTGCTCGATCTGATGATGATGCTATTCATGTTTAACATCATTCCTAACAGTTGAATGTTTAACAATTATACAATTATGGAGGTGCTTCTGTAAGATAGCACCCCCATTGATTTTGGTAGAGTACTTGTGCAATATGAATATGAGAATGTTCCAGAAAGTAATGAAAATAGACATATGCTACTGTAACAACCTTTATAGTGATAGTATATACCATTTGCAGGTATGCCTTTTCCTCAAGGATTGGAAGAACTATTTTAGAGTTTACCTGCATCCTTTAGCTGGTACAGTTTGGCTCTGTTTTGGGCTTCTGATACCTTTATTAGATCACTGGTGTTGCTTGTATTAGGTCGGGTTTATTGTCCTAGTTAGCAGACATTAATCAAAGGGCTTGTCACGAGTGCTTGCCACACCTAGCTAAATTTTTTCGCTACCTGCTTCAACTTTCATTCTATTAGCAACTATTGCTGACCATTCCTAAGAAGGAAGCAATTTTGTAGATAACTTGATCTAAGGTTCTTTCCTTGTCTCTAATAGTTTCCTCAAGCATCATTTTCTCCTTCCCTGCTTCTTCCAAATCATTTGAGGCTGCACTTGTACAATTTTTATTTTCTTGAACAGCTCCCTCCAGCAAAACAACTTCTTCAGCTCCTCCTGTTCCTTTGTCAATAAATTCAAGACTCTCTCTTTTTGCTGTGTTAGAGTTTCAAGCAGACTATTTTGTTCCTTCAGCTCTTGGCATCCTTTCAGGGATTGCTGCAACAAATCTTGCTGCTTTTTATATTCATTTTCCTTCTCTTCTAGCTGTTTCTCCCTCAAAATAATTTGTTGCTTCTGATCTTCTTTTTCCTTCAGAGCTAAACTCAAAGTCCTCTCTTTGTCCCAAATAATATCTTCAAGCATATTCTTCTACTCCCTCAGCTCTGCAGATTCTTTAATGGCCAAATTTAAGGACATAGTGTGGTCCTTGATAGTCTCTTCCACACAAATTCTCAGTATGTCTATTTCATTCTTGTTTGTTGCTTTGATATCTTCCTTCTCATTTTCCAATTCTTCTATCTACACCAGTAAGTAACCTTCTCTTGATGACTATTCTAATCCTATACCATCAAATAACTCTTTGGATTCCTTTTCTTCCCCTGCAATGAGCTCCAACATACTTCTATTATCATCTTGCAATTCATCCTCCAACTCAGAAGTAATTGTAGACTCCTCATCTGAAAATCTTCTTGACACCACCAATTGTTCATTCCCCTTAATAAATTCATCTCAATTTTTTAGTCGTATAACCAAGCTTTATTTTGAGTGCAACTATCTCTCTGCCATTGCCTCTTTCTCTCAAGCATTGCCTCTTAAGCCTGTAAATCTCTTCTGTTTTTTCAGATAAGAGTATCTCTTTATCTCTTCTCAAAGCAACCACCACCCTTATATAATGGGATATTAGTTTCTCTTTTGACATGATTTTCAATGGTGACTCTAGAATAATATCTGCAATCTCTACAGAGAAATTGTCTGACATATATGGGTCTCTAGTAACATGGCCTTCAACAATATTTGCTGTCCCATTAATGGTAGAATTTTCCTCCTGCATTGCCCAAATGTTTCTCTGAACATTGATTATGTCTTCTTTATTCCCTTCTACAAGAAAATATGGCAAACAAATGGCATTGGAATTCCTACTCAACGTTTTTGCTGACATCTCAAATTTCAACAGTTCTAGCTCTTGATGAGAACTAGAAATCTGATTTTCTGTTATCAACTTTTCCCTGTAACATTTGGACTGAGGCAAGGACAAATCCAGAGAATTTTTTTGTATCTGATCTTCCCACAAGATCATTAAGCATTACTTGATGTTCACTTTCTCCCCTCTTTTTACAATCTCTGACAACATGCATTGTCTGCAACAATTCATCATTTTGTCTCTGAAAAGCTGACATTCTGCCTCTGAAAAGATAACATTCTGCCTTTGTCCATCTTTTTCTAAAATAATTCTTTCCAAGTCCTCAATCTGTGCATTTCTGTCTTTCAATGCAAGTTGTTCTTGCAAAACCTTGTTGCTAATTGAGAAGCAAATTGACTCATTTCCCATTTATATGCTATCGAGATCCTCAAGTAAGGTTAAATTTAAGATTTTGTTTCAAGTAACTGATGTCTGTGTTTTAAATTTTCCATACCTTTACTTTTATGTGAAAGACAATCCTGCTCTCCTTCCATTCAAATGTATTTCACAGGATTTCTATATGTCAATGGTCTTGTCATGTGATCTCACTAAAAGACAACATTTCTAAAATTCAAAGCTTCCATTAGACAAATGGATTATGTGACAACTTTCAAGCACTATACAGATTGCCCTGCATGAGTATATTATTATGGAAAACTGCTTGCTACCAAAAATGATTCAAAAGAAGGCTTTAAGTTCTTTCCAAACTGGAACCATTCAAAATACAAATGCACGGGTATTCTTCCAAACTACTCATTCCCATCAAGTGCATTTAAGTATAATAACCCTGTTAAAGATGAGATCCCTTGAATGAAAATGAAAAATTAAGCTATAGTTAGCCACGGTTTCATAGTTGGTCGCCTTAAGGTAACTATGGCTTGCGCTATATAGAAATAATTGTATTTCAATTATAAAAAAAAGGCATGCGAAACATCATTTCCCTTATAAATTCATGATTATGCTCTCATGGAAACTGAGTTGCGTATTTCACAATAAGTAACGACAAAAGTTTATCCACCGGAAATGGTTAGCCGCCTTTAAATAAGGGAACGCTCGATTCCGGCACCTCCTAGCATCAATTAACCTGCAATTTACAGATGGTTCTTCTATCCCTGAGTGAAAGCTATTAAACATTACAGAAATCTCTACAGTCTACATGCTCACTCAATTTAAACCAAAATCTTGCGGGAAAAATGATACCCTGACTCAACTCTTCCGATTTTTGTATGTATATGCATTCACAACTGGATGTGACCGGATTGTCCGAGGAAATAATCTTCATGGAGAATATTTCCTCATGGGTGAGGGTTTTGATCTCGAGATCTCTATAGATGTGGGTTTGATGTAGCATCCCACTCTAATTCTGTGAGTATACTACAGAATCTGTTTTCCTTAATTTTAAAATTATATGTTAACAATTCGGCATAATCAATTCATGATTTTGAAACATCTAGGTGGAGAACTGGGTTTGTTAAGTCCATCCAGATTTCTATTCCAACACTGGCTCTGATTTTAATGAACTTGTGCATTAATATCAATAGAATAAGTTGAAGACAGGTATGTACTATACTCAGCTTCTTAGGTTGCAATTCAATGTTCATGTTATTAAAAAAAAAAAAAATGATTTTTTTTTCATAGCCCTTGCAACCTTCTCTAGCTTATCACATGAGCCTTAGTAGTGCTCATTGTGCTAGAGCTTCAACAATGGCCATTGTTCTTGACTCTTCTAGCACTAGGTCTTGAATGACCATGCTTGACATCTTTGACTCTAGTTCAACAATCAACAATGAATCATCTTTGACTCTTGTTGCTTCTTAATGCATCATCATGATTGTGACTGCCATCATATTTAATAGGAGCTAAATTATTTTTTATTCTATAGTTTGGGATTCTAAATTTACAATGTTCCCTCCTCATATTCATTTGATCATGACATAAAGGCCTTTATTCATTTTTATGGTGTTTGTATGATTGTGGAAGAACTGGCTTCCAAAGCTTCAATATGAAGGATATTTTCCCCAGTTGTTGTTCTTGCATTTCGTTTTTTACTAGGCTCAGCCATAATGAAATAAAAGAGTGACCTTTAAACTACACCTCTGTGGGAAATAAAAACCTCTACTAAAAGAAGCACTCTACTTAGAGGAGAGGGCACCAATTCAAATTTAGATTGTGCTCATAATAAACTCCAAATTCAATTTTTTCTCTTTTAGATTTTCAACAGTTATTTTTCACCCACCCTTTGTTGCATAATTGATGTCCCTTTGGGTGGATGCCCTGATGACATGGAAAAGTGGTTGTGGTTTGTTAGAAGAATGCCAATGGATATTTATAGTTTGGCTATGATGTGGCATGTTGTGAGTAGTTATTTTCTTGATAGAGGAAATCACTCCACTTATTTGGGATCTTCTCATGCATTTGGAGGAATTCAGACCTTGCTCAGGTGGTCTTCTACATTGACACCATGGTTTTGGTCACTTGGTATGTTATTTTCACATTGTATCATATAATTTGTCTTGGTTTGGGAAGATCCTTTATTACTATTTTGGAGAGTGTCCTAGCCTCATTACACAATCTCTTAGGGTGAACTATTTATCATATTCCTTGGAGGAGAGGTGTTGGTACACGTGCATTTAACCACTTTAGCACATTGATTAAGGGTGCCCCACTTCTTTGAGGAGGTTACAACAACTTTATGGACAATTGTGGCACATGTTTCTATGGGATTACTATTTATGGCCAATTTAGTTTATCCTAGGAGATAATTCCCTAACATCTTTATACTATTTCCATTTGGAGGAGCTACACTATTTGTCTACAAGACTCTAATTACCTTGGCATATTCTTTGAAGCCACTTCACTTGTAAAGGTGGTCATGACCATTATTTGCAATTTTATTATTATTATTGTGGATTGCTCTTGAAGGATGAGTTGCTCTCTTCTTGGAAAACAACCTTAACATATTCTATTTTGGCCATGTATTTGGTATCTGTAGGTGACTAACTACCTTGTCTAAGAGACTGCTCCCATTTTTGGCTTGAGTAGTTATCTAGCTACATGGGTTACCCACAAAGATCATTTTGATAGGGACCCTTTCTTTACATATACATTTTGGACAAGTTTTCAGTTAGTGTTGGAGACTTAGTTAAACCTTAGCACTGCATTTCATCTATATATAGATCGAAAGATTGAAGGAGTAAATCAGGTTATAAAATATATGCCTATAATGTATGTCATGGATAATTAGACTCGGTGGGAAAGGTACTTACCATTGGTAGAGTTTTCCTATAATAACAAACACCCCAATTCAATTAGGATGCCTCCTTATCAAGCTCTATATGAGAGGCCATGTCGAACACCATTGAGTTGAAGAAAGGATAGAAGACAAAGTAATAGTCACGATAGGATTGTTTCAAAAATGGAGGAATAGGTAAGATAGATTCAACGAAGTTTAAAGGAAGCACGAGATAGGAAAAAGAGTTATGATGATGCAAATAGTACTGATCAAAGTTTTAAAGTGGGGGACTGAGTTTTTATTTTTATTTTTTAGTTATTCCTAACACTATTCAGTTTGAGAAAGGTATGAAGTTACCACCTTGATCTATAGGACCTTTTAGAATCAAAGAGAAAATTGGACCAGAGTCATATTGTCTTGTACTACCACCCCACTTGCATAAAACTCATGATGTTTTTATGTATCTGTCCTATAACATTATGTTTCTGATGAGTCCCACAAACTCGACTGGAGGGAATTATAGGTCTCAGACATGGGAACCATAATGATCAAACCAATATGCATATTATACCATAGGGTTCGATAGCTCAAGCATCACTTGGTGGATCAAGTTAAGATACAACGAGACAAATATAACCTAAGATATTCTACTTGGGAGGATGCAAAGACTATATGTTGAAATTACTCCTCACTTTTGACCATTTATGATGTCCATTTTTAACTTAGATAACTACCTATGCTAAGGCTCTATTTGCAGTTCCATGTTATTTATTTATGAACGCTATGTAATATTGATGCAATTAGTTGGACAAGTGAAACTACTTATATAAATCATTAGATGGATTAGGTATTGATGATTGCAATGTTTGATGTATGACCTAATGTATGACTTAATTGGTTATGATTTATCTAGTGCATGACTCATCAGAGTTATTGTTGTTTCATGCATGGCTTAAGTGGATATAATTTATCCAATGAATGACTTAGTGAAACTATGATTTATCTAATGTAATATTTGTTTCCAGTATGAACTACAAAATTGACACGTGGATACTAGACTTAATAATATGATGTCTAAGATCACGTATCTATATCTATTTTGTTGTTATATATATGCATGGATGAAAACTAACCTGTAGATTGGAAAGAACTATATGATAACCAAGATCTACTCTTCCATTGGGGAAGGTCAAGACATCCAATGAGGAATGGTATGATGTACATTATTCTATTACATTTGGTATCTACTTGATATGCACTCTTATGACATGGGTAAAATGTAAATGGCAGGTGACAAGACTACGTGACTGGATTATTTGATGATAAGTGTCCAACCAACGCTGTAGTGTGGTCCATACTAGGGTGTTGACCCTAGGAGGGGTGGAGGTATTTCCCACAATGTAACCTCCAAACCTGGAATCGTGGGAGGGAAATGATGGAAACGCTCCCCTAGATGTTTGATAACGATTGCCAGTTTCTTGCTAGGGAAGTTAGGTCGATATAGTCAACGCTTTTGCCATATTGGTTTTATCAGTGGTTAGATTGGTATAGCCGATGCCATAGTATATAACAACAGAGGATGGATAGGGTGGGAACGGAAGTATGTTAGGAAGGATGGGAGAGGATATATATTAGTTGGAGACTCTTGATGGGAGGTGGTATCATTGCATGACTTATTAAATTTTACTACTATAACTCTCTCTATATTTTGTTATGCCTTATTGTCAAACTGCTTTCGAACTCCTTGTATCTTTTTCACTCTAACTTTGGGACAAATTTTTTTGAAGGATGGGTGTATGTAATGCCCTACTTAATCTTATCATGCAAATTTTATCAGTGTTTAAATCACCTGAAAATATTGAATTATAATTATCAAGACATATTGGTGCATACCTACATCTGTGAAGCTGTAAGTTTATTTACTGATATAAATTTTATTATTGTTATTATTCAATTACCAACTTGTATTCTCAAATTTAAATTTGGATAGGATATGGTCTCCTTCCATTTATTCCAAATTAAATATCCATATCCCAAGGTGTCTTCTCAAAATCTACTTGGGAGAAGACATGGTCTTCTCCAATTAATTTCCAAATTAAATATTTATATCTTCTCCCCAAAATGTCATCTCAAATCTACTTGAACAAGATATGGTAAGAAAAGTCAAGGATATTAAATGAAAGGATGAGGGGGTAGTCATGAGATTAATGATAAGTGGTTGAGGTGGATGGGAGGAAGAGACATAAAAGGGGGAAGGATGATGAGAGGAGAGGGGGGATCCTTGGTCTTGGTTTTGGTTTTGGTTTTGTTTTGGAGGATTTTGATTGGGATGAGGTATGTGGAGAAAGAGGAGGGAGATCAAACTTGGTTCTGGAGAGTGTTTGTTAAACTTGGACACACTGCATCTGGTTGGACTTGGGCTTGGAGGGCTAGGGAACCTGTGGAGGTTCCCTGGGCTAGGAAATACTTCCTAGTTGGATGGGAGGAAAATTCATTCGGGTAGTCAAGAAGAGCATCCCAACAGAGTCAGGAGTTCAAGAGCATCTCAACTAAGCTATAAGAACATGTATTCCTCCATTTATTGATTACTTATGTAAATGGTTGGAATGAAAGTCTTACTTATTTAATTTGTGGTAAACAAATTTTAATGGTATATTATCATCAAATAAATGTTTAGAAAGAAATAAGTTATTTCCCATCTTATTGTGTTTAAAATTAGAGAAATTTATCTTTTAGTTAGAGGACCCTAGGAGGGAGCCTCACAATGTTGGTTTTCTTTTTATCAAGTTGTTCATTGTAAATACCACAACGACCTAAGTCATAAAGCTTCATGGCTGATATGTTTTTCTTTTCGGTGATCTTGTTGGTTGTAGGTGTTATTGAACACCGAGCACAATGTTCCCTCGAGGGGGAGGGTTCTATAACAACCCTAGTTAAAATCCATGTAATAAAGTTAATAAAGGAAAATAACAACCAAGGTCATGGGACATATTCCAAGCTGAATGTTGGGAAAGAACATATGATGGGGATCATTGGTGATTAATTAATGGCTATGGAAATTTGCAAAGGAAATGGAAAATGCAAAGTAGCATTTATTGGCATTTATTTATGAAAATAATGGAAAATAGGAGAAAAGTAAGGTGAAAGGTCACATGTTACATGTGAGGAGGAAATTGAGGAAAAATAATGGAGAATGAAGAAAATAGATACCTAAATAATAAAAATTCTTGTGAGGACTAGTTCACAGCTTTTGTTAGTGACAACTTTTGTCAGCTTTAGCTTGGAGCTCTCTACTCTATTCTCTCTCATACTCTTGCACACTTATAGTTTTCTTGGAGCACTCTTGGATTATTATGGCATACTTGGGATTTGGATAAAGAAGGCAAATGAAAAGCAAGAAAGTGCAAGGGGACAATGGGATCAACAACTACAATGAGTTTTCTTTGCAGGTACTGAGCTGCATGTATGATTTCCTTACTATTTTTGGAATGAATGGCATATGCATGTGGTTTTTTGGTTGTGATATGTCATTGGCATGGAGGATTTCCTGGATTGATAGTGGTCTTGCTTAGCCTTGCCATTTCCTAGATAACCATGGTGTTGGGGGTTTTCCCTTTTTTTTTTTCTGATTGGTGCTCATGTTCCTTATGACTGTGGGTTGAGTTATTAGTTCCTGGAGCCTTGGTTGGACAAACGCTTTAGAGGTCGTATAAAAATTTGGGTTGAGTTACTAGTCTTGGAAGACTTGATTGGACAAATTCTCTAGAGCCTTTAGTGGGTTGAGTTACTAGTCTTGGAAGCTTTGGTTGGAAAAACGCTCTGGAGCCCGACAACAGTTGTGGGTTGAATTACTAGTGATGGAAGCATTGGTTGGAACAAACACTCTGGAGCCTTGGACATCTTTGGTGTAGACCTATTTCATGATGGTTAGTGATGTCCGACTGTGAGGTGGAATCACTGGTTGAGGTTTGAGGTTGTTGGCCTCTGGAATCCATAGTTTGGTGTTCTTGGTTTTTTCCATGAGATCCCACATTCATGCTTGGAATATGGCATGAGGGTGATTGGCTGAAAGAGAGATTTGGTTCAGCCCAACCTATGGTCGGGTGGTACGTGAAAGTCTATGACTTGATTGGATTTTATAATGTTAATATAAGCTCCTTTTCCTTTTGTATTTCATGAGTAAATTTGCTTGCCATTATGTGGCTTTAATGGTGGTTTCATCATTGATATTTATCTAGTTATTTGCTGGTTATAAGCATGCTTTATGACATACTCGAGTTATGGCTCTCTTAATGCTTTGATTGGTAGATTAAATGTTAATGAATGCATGACCTAATGGATTATCTTGCAACTATTATGAGGAGGCAACAATCCTTCTTGAAAATTCTTAGATAAGTATGAGACCCCTATGTTCATATGTGTGTTTATGACCTGCACATTACATTTTTATGATATGTTTGATGTAATTTCTATCATGGATGGTAGGGGTCAGGCCACGTCCTTGTTCAAGTGTTTACATTAGTAGCCTTATTTCATTGTTATTTACCATTTTTGGAATTTTCATGAAGTTATGGGTAGAGGCCTGAGTCATATCCCTGAAAAAAATTGCCTCAAAATTCAAGGTCGTTGGCAAAAAAATGCCTAAAAAATGCTGCATTCGCATGGATGCCTTGCTGTGGGAGCAAATGGAGGGTCTCCGTTGCATGGAAGCCTTTTCATGGGAGAAAATGGGGGTCTAGTTCAACATAAGATCAATTTGTCTCAGGGGTTGGACACCGTGGAGGGGTTGGTTAGCTCCTAAAGGTTCTGTATCTTCTTAGGAAGGTCAAATTGGTTTTTTTTTTTGGTTCCACTTCCTTAACTGTACATGGGAAGTTGAATCATATCATAGTAAATATTTGTCACATGTTTACCCCGATGGATCAGTTAGCTTGGGTAAATGTGGGAGGAGGGTGTTACATTGCATGTGTGATTTCCTTGTTGATGTGAGAATGCATGGTACATGAATTTGTGTATTTGGTTCATTTTCTATCATTCACATGGGTTTCTCCTAGTTTGACAGTGGTTTTAGCCTTGCCTTGCCATTCCTTGGATATACATGGTGTGATGGGATTCATTCTTGGTTGAGCTTTGGATTTTTATAAGATTTTGGAACCGGTTGAGTTGGTCTCAGGAAAATTTCAAGGGTTAGGGGTGGAGATAGTTTTCATTGAGAAGCCTTCAATAGGTGTGTGGAGATAGGGAAATTCCTCAAGATGTGGTGAAGAAACTCTGAGGCATCTAAGCTTGGTTTGGTTTTGTGATCTCAAGACCGATTTAGGTGAGATCACGTTATGTTGAAGGTGGAGGTGGTTTAACCTCTGGAGTCACTGGTTGATTATGTCTTAGTTTATCCCATGAGATATCACATTCATGCTTGGAATATGACACATGGGTGATTGGTTGGAAGAAAGATTTGGTTCATCCCAATCTATGGCCAAGTGGTACGTGGAAGTTCGTGACTTGGTTGGGTTTCGCATAAGTTAATAAGATATATTTTCCTAATGTGATTTATGAGAACTTGTAATTGTTATTATGTGGATTCCATTGTTTTTTGTCATGGTTAATATTTTGGTTATATGTTGGTTATATACCTGGTTATATGATGTGCTCTAGCTATAGGTCTTATTCATGATTTGATAAGTATTTGAATGGTTGACGAATGCATGCGCTAACAATTGTTGATGCATCCACTTGAGAGGGCATTAAACCTTCTTGGTGATTCCCAGATGAAGTTTAGAGGTTTATGATTAGATATGCATTCATGAACTGTAGCTTAAATGTTTACCATGTGTTTGATGAAATTCCTATTGTGTAATAGGCATGTCTAGGTCAAGATCTTGTTCTAGTTTGAATGTTTGGTATTGTTGTCATCTTAATCATGCTTCTAGAAAGTTTCAGGTAGTTTTGGGTAGTGGTCTAGAGGCTAGGCTAAAAAGGTGGCACAGATCCCAGAGCCAAAAGCACAAAACTAAAGAATTTAAGTCATAACCACTAGTAGTTAGGCTTATGAGTGTGGTTTGAGCCTCATAATTACATGCATGTCTTGCTTTAGGTGTGGTTGGGGTTTAGGTCAGAGAAAAAGAATTTCCAGCTACGGATATGGTCATCAAAGGTGGTGTACTAACTTCTTGGTGATCTAATGCTCCTTAGGGGTGTCAATAAGGTTTCAAATTTTAGGTACCACTTCCATAACTAAAACTTGGAGGTCCAATCATGTCATAGTAATACATCGCTTCACATTTTCCCATAGGTCTTGTAAAAGCGGGTAAATGTGGGGAGGGGTGTGTTACAGATTGGTATTAGAGTGAGGTTGCAGCACTAGACCTTAGGGTAAAAATAAGATCATCAAACATGTTTGTTGTTGGCATTATAATGCATGTGTTGTACTTGATGGCAACCCTCTCATAGAAGAACATCTCACTTACATATAACTAGATGAATCTACAAATGTGACTAAATGCATGGGATGCAGGACAACTCAAAGGAATAAGAAGATCAAGTTCTAAGTGTGACAAGTTAGCTTTGCCATCAAGTCCAAAGGGGGAGATTGTTGGCATTATGAGACAAGTGTTGTCCTTGATGGCAAATCACACAGATGACAAATTATAGTGTAGAAGGTTAGCAGCAAGGAATTGATAAGCAGAAGGTTAGCAGCAAGGAATTGATGATCAGACTACAAGTATGAAGAGAAAATACATATACGCAGGTTCATTGTGACCAAGTCGCGTACACACGCGGGTTAGACGTTACAAAGGCACGTATGCGTATACACGCACTTTCATGCAAGGAAAAGTGCGTATATGTTGGAGAACTTACTTTTGGTCCGTGGTAGTTAGTCCTCGGTATTTGAACCTATGGTTTTGGACCATGGTATCTCGTCAGATGTGTTGATCCCAAGTATTGGGTCCATGGTATAGGTTTGTTATGGTTTTGGACCATGGTATTGAGCAAGGCCTAAGACTATAAAAGGAGAAGAAGATCATTAGGCAAGAGCATCTGAAAAGCCTAGAATATCTAATGAAGTATGAGATCTAGTATGCAGGTTATGGGTTGATGATGCATTACTTGATCTGAGCTAAGGAGGGATCTCACGGATTGATGGTGAACAAGATCTAAGGATAGATCGGATCAAATGGTTTGAAATGAACTATCTTTATATGGTTGATTATGCTAGATCTGCATACTGACGCATGTGATGTTCTATAAATGTTATGAGTATGACTGATGTCTGGTACAACTGCAAAGTTATAAGAAAATATTTTTAGATCTGTACGCGGGTTGGCCTTGGAAAAAGCGCGTATGTACGCGGGTTTGATTCATCGTAGTAGCGTATACATTTTGAAGTTTGATGTTTGAAGTTGCAGTTGGGTCTGATTGATTTTGCAGAGTTCTGTGTCTGCTCTGTGTTCTGGTGACTGTGTTGTTGACAGGGTTTTAGTGTTTCAGTGATTCAAAAATTGATGATGCTAGTAGTGATTTTTTTTGAGCTTCAATGATAGTTATGGGTCCAGTATGAAAACTGGATGAAACGTGGCCTTTCAGATTATGTGTTGTGCTTCAGGAGTATCCAGTCTGAAAATGTATGAAACGTGGTACCTGGAGGAGAGAATATTGTAGGTCGGCGCCTACGTACTAGTATCTTAGCTAGTACAAGAGCAAAGGGGGTTGGAGCTCCCTTCCAGGAGAGTCTGGAGAATGAGAGAAGGTTGTAGCCTACATGCTGGTAAAGGACTACACCAGTACATTGTAAAAGAAGTTTCTTAATAAAGGAAGATAGAAACGAATTGCAGCAGGTGGTTTTCACCCACATTGGGTTTCCACCTTATATCATGGTGTTCATGTGTGTTGCTTATGTGTGTTGATCTATCTGTTTTACTACTACTGTTGACTATTAATATGGCTAATAATGTTCTGATGCATCCATTGAAGATCACATAACTGAATCATGAGTTTAATGGTTATACGCTAGTTGCAATAGACACAGTAGCGTATATACGCGGGTATACTTAACTGAAGTAGCGTATATGAATCTGAGTATGAAATTGAAAAAGTTCAATTGATTAGATAATACTGATTCACCCTCCCCCCTCAGTATTATTTCCAACAATTGGTATCAGAGCAGGTCCTTTGGTAGAAGCTTGATCGCTTAAAGGAGATCTGTGGAACAATGGGAAAGAAGCTTAAGAAGAAAGCACATAAGTAGAAGAAAACATCTCAGAAGAACTATGACAGTGGGAGAATCAATTGGGCATTAGGTATAAGAAGCTCTTCAGATTTAAAATCATTTCAGAATGAAGATGAATTATCAGGTATGAATTTGCTATCCTCTGATGTTCCTGCTATCTATTTATTTGGAAAAGATGAAAGTGATAGCGAAACAAATGAATTTGCTCTTATGGGTGAACAAGAAAGATATCAAATAGAGGCAGAATTTAAAAGCCTCTCAGATAAAATCAGAGATCAACAAGATCTACTGAATAAAAGGGAATGTGACTTCAAAGAAGAAGCTACCAAAGATAAGGCCCAACTGGAGGAAGGAAACAAGGTAAGGAAGTTATTCAAGGACAAATGTCAAAAGTTGCAGGATGAAGTAACATCACTAAGAGATGAAGTCAATGAAAGAAGCACAGCCATCAAGAAACTCAGAGATAGATCCAGTTACTATGAAAGTCTTGAAGCCACGAACCGCTCGCTAAAGGAAGATCTTGAAGAATCAAAGAAGCAGAATAAAGATCTACTCCAAGCTATTGAAAAATAGGTAAACGAAGTTATCAGCTTAAAATCTCAGCTGGAATGTGCCTTCAAAATTCGTCAAATGCAGCAGGATCTGAATGAAGAACAAGAAAAGGAGATTCTCAAACTAAGGCATCAGTTGGAAGAAGGAAGGAAAGCTGAAGAAGACATGAATAAGCAATGTCTAGAAAAGGAAGAACAACTTCAAGTTGAGGTAAATATCTTGAAAGGTAAATTATAAGAAAATGATAAACTGTTGTGATTTCAAGATAGTAATAAAGCCTTGGATGATATTCTTAGTAGTCAAAGGTCTCCTGCTATCAAGACAGGTCTTGGTTTTCATGAATCTGTTGAAGGTGAATCTAGCTCACAAGGTGAGGCAAGGAACTCTAAAGAGAAATCTAAAAATATCAACAAGGAGATAAGAGATATGAGAAGTCAACCCCATCAACAATCAAGGAAAGAGATTCTTCAAAGAAAATCTCTTACTCCTCCTATGAATAATGTTGAATGTTATGTATGTCATAATCTTGGACATGTTGCAACTAGATGTAGAAGAAGAAGGTTTCAAGACCATCATGCAGAAAGATCATCACATTCAAGGTACTTTAATGGATATTGCTTTGCTTGCAATATGTTTGGTCACAAAGCTGCTGCTTGCTACAGGAGGAATATGAAACATGTAAGATGTTATGCATGTAACAAGCTTGGACATATAGCAAAGGAATGTAGGAACAAAGCATGGACTTCACACCAAAAGGAGAAAACAACATAACACTTGAAGATATGGAAGAAGAAGGAAGTACGGACAGAAATATGTGGCACAACACAATGTACTCAAACACAGCACAACACAGACTCAGAGGGAGCTGAAAGTATAAAACTTCAGTGTCCTGAATCTCATACACAAGTTCCATAAAGGGAAGTTGCGTATATACGCGAGTTGGATACTGCACAGTCGCGTATATGATTATCTGAAGAAATGCAGTAGGGACAGGTTCAGGAAAAGGATTTGTTATGTTTCAGTCCATTATTTTCTCTGTTTATAATGTTTACAATCTACTGAGGATGTGTGGAAATGTCTTGATACTTGTAAGATGTTTAGAAGGGTTTGATACTAACTTGATGATGATGTATTGATGCTTATTGCTGATTTATGCATGATCAGATCTAACAGTAAACAGATGGCACAGGTTGAGGGGGAGTGATGAGCCCCAATTTTGGTACAATTTGGGCTCATTTTGGCCTATTCTACTTGCTCAAACCATTCATTTTTTGTTGCTTATGCATGCATTTCTTAGTTTATTCATGTTGTTTGTAGGAAGAAGGGTAGGCACTCTCTCTATGTGACTAATGCATTTTGATTCCAGGTTTTGGCATTAAAAGGGAGCAAAAGACAACGAAAAAGGAGTTAAGGAGACAACGAGGTGGCACTGCGGGTTTTGGGAGAGGATGTCCACGGTTCTAGGGACATCCCTCGTGATTCCCATCAAGAACTCCGAGCTCTAATCCATCTCCCCTCCGAGCTTAAAAAATGGCCAGCTGTTCTACAGGAACAACAGTTATAAACTGCTCTACAGGAACAGCAATTATGACCATTCTACAGGATCAGCAGTTAAACTCTAGTTGGACAGCCAAGCTCCTAAAATGTAGGACACTTGTTGGATCATCGTTTTTGTATAAGTATGAAGGCTTTAGCCTTAGATAGGTTGTTGAAACTCTCGTATTGCTATTGTAATTTTGGAGCACAGTTTAGTTTTCGTTCCTTTTTGTAAGCCAATTTGGCATGATATCAGTTATGAATAAAGAAGGCAGTTTGTGATCTAGTTCTGAGTTTTTCTTAAGGAGACTATAGCTCTCAGGTTAGGGCCCAACCTGAGAGCCATAGGTCCCCTCTGCTGTAGTGTTGTTTCCATTTCGTTTTCAGCACTTTGAGTTTTCATTTGCACATGCAATTCGAATTACAGGTTGTTAAGTTGGTCTTTCTCATGAGTTAGATAGGATTTGCTTATGGTGAGTTTGTTTACAGTTGTTTAGTGTAGCAGAGGATAGATATAGTCCATTGGAGCTCCAACAAAAAGGTTGTTAAGGCTCACTGCCGTCTCATCTGGGATTGGAGTGAAGTCCATGATTAACCACCAAAAATACGCATTTCTTTATTCCATGATTGCTGCCAACACAGTCACGGTAAGTTAGCTGCTTCTCCATGATTCACACCTGCACCACACTTCCTTACCACAGCTTCATGCACGTTCTCTTTCGCGTTTAGATTGCTGCTCATCGAATTTAAAAGCACAAGTAGTTTAGGTTGATGCATTTTTGGTTAAGTGACAGTCATAAGCATTTGTTTCACTTACACTGCTCTCTCTCTCGTTCCATCACTTTGTCCTCCATCTTGATCACGCATGCAGACATCTCTTTGACCCCTGCTCCGCTCTGTTACCTCACAAAGTCTTTCATTCCTCACGTATTTCCATTCTCTAGCCTTTCGTTGACATAGCCCTTCACCTTCCATCCTCCTCCCTACACTCACTTCCCATCCTAATCTTCCACTTCTAAAGCCATCACCAGCCTCATTCCTACCTTACACATCTCCCCCTACCATTTCATCACACCTCCATCACTCCAAACACTCATGGTAGGTCATCCTGTAGCCATTTATAGACATCCTGTAGAAAACAGAGTATCCTGTAGGATTCTCCACAGCCATCCTGTAGGAGGCCACTCTCTCGGTTGCTGAGCATCTGAATGCGAGGAACCTCTGTGGATGGGTGCTAAGGATCCCTAGGGACCTCTCCTAGCCTCCCCAACCTATCCCACGCTTTCCTTCCTTCTCCATCCCATCTGCACAACCAAACCCTAGTTAGCTCAAGATCACCATCATCCCACACACTTAACAGAAAATACAAAAACATAACTTTCATGATGCAAGTAGTTTAGAACGATGCATTTTCATTTATCAGAGGTAGTGACAGCATTGGTAGAAGTTTCATTCACATTTCTTGCATCGTAGAGGTTAGACTAGTTAAATTAGGGTTTCCTAGGTTTACATGCTTTGATTTGCTTTCAGTTCATTTTTGTCAAGTAAAGTAGCTTTCCTTTGAGATTAGCTTTCATCCATCAATTAGCAAGCTTCTTCTGAGAGCCTATAGAAGTTAGCTTGAGCCCTAGCGGACTTGTGCCAGCTGACCAAGTGACAACTGCGATAAGAGCTAGTACTTGTGCATATAGCACCGTCGCTTCCAAGTTTGTACGAACTACCGGGTTGATAAAATGAGAGACAGGAAGCCCCAGGAGTTGTAGCATTATTGCTACAATACTGGAGCTCACCATCTTTTTGGCGTCGTTGCCGGGGAAGCGTCAGAGTATTAGTAATTGTTGCTTTTCTTCTACTTCCATACTCTTACTTCTGCTCAGTAGTTTACTTCATTTCCCTTTTTGCAAAAGTAGCTTAGCATTTCTTGCTTTCCTAGATTAGCATTTCCTGCTTTCCTAGATTAATATTTCTTGCTTTCCTAGATTAGCATTTCCTGCTTTCCTAGATTAATATTTCTTGCTTTCCTAGATTAGCTTTCCAATTTTGCAATTTCATTTGAGCAATATAGTTAGTTGTAGATCACTTTGTTTCAGTTTTGCAGGTACCAAAGAAAAAAACAAAAGCACTCAAAACAAAAGAAAGAAAAGTCCTTCCCATTTCATGCCTCGTAGGAACCGTGATAGATCAGGCAAATTCCTACCAAACACCCCCACCACATCACTGAGTCACCCTTCTCTCTTCTTTGGTGACAGTGACCCAGAGGAACCTATAGGTGAACATCCTGAGATATACCAAGACCCTATAGAAGAAGAAGAGTTAGAGACCACTCCATCCGAAGCTATGGCTGACAATAGAGAAGATGAGAGAATAGAAGGAGCTTTCCCCATCCGAGAGACCAATGGGGAGATGAAAATGAAAAACATTAGCCCCTCTGCTTTGCCTCACTTCCATGGACTGACCACTGAGGATCCTGATACCTTCTTGTTTGAGTTTGCTGTCCTTTGTAGAACCTATGACTATACTGAAGATGAGCAAAAGCTGAAGCTTTTCCCTTCCACCCTTAAGGATGCAGCCCTATGCTGGTTCATGGGATTACCTGGGAATAACATAGCTACTTGGGCTCAGATGCAGCAAGCCTTCAATACCAAGTATAGGGATTATTGTAGGTCCAAGGAAACTAAGGGAGAGATCTTTCGAATGACCATGGGGAATGATGAGTCTTTAGAGGATTATGAGGAGAGGTTCCAACTTAGCTATAAACGGGCCAGGTGCACACTTGACCCTGAATCCCTCAAGTTGGTTCTACTCCGAGGAGTCCCTGAAGATCTCTTAGACACCCTTCACATGTTAGCTGGGGGGGACATTTACCAACTGCCTTATGAGGACATCAAGACTGTGTTCCGAAATCATTCTAGGGCAGCTAGGAAAAGAGGTAGAGGAAATATCCTCTCCACTGGTGTCCCTTTCTCCAAACATGAGTTTACAAACCAATTAGAAGATCTTAAGAGTGAGGTGAGACAGACCATTGCCATGCAGCTGGACACATTCAGGATCCAGCATAAGAAAGAAGAAGCTGAGAGAGCCTTGGCTATCTTCTGTCCTAGGTGCACCAGAAGACACCCTAAGAACGAATGTCCATTGCATTCGGTTGAAGTGTGTTTCGTTTGTGAGGAGGACCACCCAACAAATCAGTGTCCAACCTTACCTGGATTTAAAGCCATGTACCAAGGGACTGAAGCCCCCACTGAACCTCTCTACTTCATCAACCAACGGAGGCCTCAAGGATCTAGACCTTATCAGCAGGGGATGCAAGGGGCATCTCAAGCTTATTACAACCCCAACCAATCGACTCCTATGCCTTCCTGGGGTCCCCCTGCTCATCCTTCTTGGTCCATGCCTCCTCCATGGTCTTATCCACCTCATTATCCTACTCAACCTCCCTCTCATCCCTATCACTCACATACCCAGTCGCAGCCTCAATGGAGTGCTCCTCAGTCGGGGTGGAGGCCCCAATACAACACTCCTCCTGCCATTTTGCCTCCACCACCAGTTCAACCTCAGCCTTTACCTCCTGCTCCTCCTAAGCAACCTCAGATGCCTGCTCAACCGAACCCGAACCCCAACAATAGACAGGCTCAGCAGGTATATACTGGGGAGACCTCATGCCCTACCTATGCTGTGGAGATCCAGGAGATCAATCTTAGATCTGGAAAGACTCTTCCAGATCGCCAACCTCCTCCCCCAGAGGATGAGGAAAACCATCAGGAGAGTGAACCAAAGCCTATTCCACCCTTTCCTGAGAGACTAACAGCCACCACACAACCTAACCCCGAAGAAGATGAGCTTTTGGGTGAGCTCAAGCAATTGTGTGTAAAAATCCCACTTCTCCAAGCCATCAAGGATGTGCCTATATATAACAAGCTGGTTAAGGAGAAGTGTTTCAAACACCCAGGCAGACGGAAGAAAGATGCCTCAACTATCAATGTCATAGGACAGCTGTCTGACCTTATGCTAGGACAAGTCATCTGCCCAAAGTACCTAGATCTTGGAAGCCCTGTAGTAGATGTTCACATCAATGGCACCATTATCCCCCACACCTTGATTGATCTGGGGGCAGCCATCAATGTGATGACCAGAGATACCATGCTTAAACTCAATCTTCAGGGTTCCTTGAGGAAGACCTCGACAGTACTGCAATTAGCAGATCGCTCCACCGTGACTCCCGAAGGGATTGTGGAGGATGTCTTGGTCTCTATTGATTCTTGGGAATACCCTGCAGACTTCCTGGTTCTACAACCAAAGGCCAAGCTTACTGGATATCCTCTCATCTTGGGAAGGCCTTGGTTAGCTACTGCAGATGCTTACATAAGTTGTCGGGCAGGAAACATGACCATCAAGAATGGTCCCATGTCCAAGCAGCTAGTCCTATACCTTCCTGCCCAACCTTCTTTAGAGCATGATTTACCACTCTGGTTGGAAGAAGGAGAAGAAGACGAGGTGTATTCAGCACCTCTGTGTACCATAGAAACCAATAGAAGAAATCCCCCAACCGAGGATGATTTGATCGAGAACTTGATCCAAAACCCACCTACCAGTGCACTACCTTTAGAAAAATTGGTGGAGGATGCCCAAGCTAGCACCTCAGTGGACCTTTGTACAACCGACCCTGTCACTCCCAGAGTCAAAAGTGTGGAGTTTGGCCCTGAGAGAGCATTAAAGATCAGCTCCTCCCTATCTCCTTCCCAGGAGAAGGAGTTGTGTAGCCTATTGGCCAGCCACTTAGATGCCTTTGCTTGGAGCTATAAGGAGATGAAAGGAGTCCATCCCTCGGTCTGTACCCATCATATATACATCAAAGAGGATTGTAAACCAGTTAGGCAACCCCAGAGGAGAATGAATCCATCCCTTAAGGACATTGTCAAGGAAGAGTTGCAAAAACTGTTGGATGCCGGATTCATCTACCCCATCTCAGATAGTGAATGGGTGTCCCCTCTAGTGTTGGTTCCCAAGAAGAATGGGAAGTGGAGGATCTGTGTAGATTACCGTGAGCTGAACAAAGCTACCAAGAAAGACCATTTCCCCCTACCCTTCATAGATCAAGTGTTGGATGGACTGGCAGGAAAGAAGTTCTTCTCTTTCCTGGATGGGTTTAGCGGGTACAATCAAATCCAAATCAGCCCAGAAGACCAAGATAATACCACCTTCACCTGTCCTTGGGGTACCTTTGCCTACAGAGTCCTTCCCTTTGGGCTATGCAATGCCCCTGCTACTTTTCAGAGAGCTGTCTTGAGCATCTTCTCGGAGTTGGTCCATGATGCAGTGGAAATATACATGGATGACTTTACCCCTTACGGGGCCAACTTCCAGGAAGCATTGTCCAACTTGGGAAAGGTCCTAACCAAGTGCACTGAGATGAACTTGTCCCTTAGTCCTGAAAAATGTGAATTCCTAATGACTGAGGGGACCGTGCTAGGCCATACTATTTCTTCCCAAGGATTGCAGGTGGATCCCAACAAAATTGCTCTCATCAAGAGGGTTCCACCTCCTCAAAAAGTAAGGGATGTTCGGAGTTTCTTGGGATTAGCAGGATACTACCGGAGATTCATTAAGGACTTCAGCAAGTTAGCCTCACCATTGTTTGGTCTGTTGGCAAAAGATGTGGAGTTTAAGTGGATTGACGATTGTCAGAGGAGTTTGAATGAGATAAAGGACAAGTTGGTGTCAGCACCAATCTTGAGAGGTCCAAACTGGGCCCTACCTTTCCACATCCACACTGATGCCTCAAACAAAGCCATAGGTGCAGCCTTAGGACAAGTTGAGGAAAAACTTCCATATGCCATTTACTTCGTTAGCAAAAACTTGTCCAAAGCCGAGCTGAACTACACTGTAACCGAGAAGGAATTCCTAGCTGTGGTCCATGCACTGAACAAGTTCCGTCATTACATTACTGGTTACCAGACTTTTGTACATACTGACCATGCTGCTATTAGATATTTGATGAATAAACCAGATGTGAATGCTCGTATTATTAGATGGTTACTTTTATTGCAGCAGTTTGATCTAACCATTGTTGATAAACCAGGTAGAGAGAATGTTGTTGCTGACTTTTTATCTAGATTGGATTTGTCTGCAGGTGAAGATGGGACGGTGGATGACCAGATGCCTGATGAGCATCTGTTTGCTATCTCAGTACTCTCTCAATGGTTTGCTGATATAGCAAACTACCTTGTTTCAGCTCAGTTCCCTCCGCACCTCTCTTCAAAAGAGAAGAGCAAAATCATCAGAAAAAGTGCCTCATTCACTTGGATCGGGGGCAACCTGTTCAAGCTTGGCCCTGATCAGATCTTAAGGCGTTGTGTAAGGGAAGAGGAAGTCTTTGACATCCTCCTCACCTGTCATGATGGGCCTTGTGGAGGACATTTTGCAGCAAAGAGAACTGCCTTCAAGATCCTGCAGGCAGGCTATTATTGGCCCACACTTCATCAAGATGTCAGAAGATATGTCAGCCAGTGTGACCAATGCCAAAGAATGGGGAAACCGACCCAAAGGGATGAGATGCCTCTCCAACCTCAAGTGACTCTTGAGCCATTTGAGAAGTGGGGCATGGACTTTGTGGGTCCAATCAATCCCTCTTCGAGGCAGAGATCCTACATCATTGTGTGTACTGACTACTTGACAAAGTGGGCAGAGACTAAAGCAATCAAAGCAGCAACAGAAGAGAAGGTGGTCGAGTTCTTGAGAGAGAACATCTTCTACAAGTTTGGCTACCCAAGAGAGCTGGTGACCGATCAGGGGAGCCAGTTCACATCCAACTTGATTGAAGATCTTCTAGCTCATCACAAGATCAAGCACAGGACTTCCACCCCCTATCACCCTCAAGCAAATGGGCAGGTGGAAGTCACCAATAGAGCATTAGAAGGGATCTTGACCAAAGTGGTGAGCAGCAGCAGAAAGGACTGGGCAGATCGCCTGGTTGAGGCCACATGGGCTTACAACACCACTTGGAAGACCACCACCGGCTTCACACCTTATGAGCTGGTCTATGGGAAGAAAGCTTTGCTGTCCATTGAGTTTGAGTATAACACTTTGAGGATGGCAACTCAGCTGGACTTAGATCTCAGCCATGCACAGCAAGAAAGGTTGTTGCAGCTGAATGGACTGGATGAGCACCGCATGCAGGCCCTCCTTCACTCAGAAGTGGTTCAACTTCAGAGAAAGGTGTGGCATGACCAACATCTCCATGACAAGCAATTTCAGCTGGGAGATTGGGCTTTGTTGTATGACTCCAGATTCAAGGATTTCAAGGGGAAGTTGAGAACCAGATGGCTAGGACCATATGTAGTGGAGCAGTGCCATGACAATGGATCTGTCCTCATTCGAACTATTGATGAGGAAGCCATTCCCATGCTTGTCAATGGGCACCGATTGAAGATCTACAGGAAGCCTCCCTCAAGACAAGAGTTTATCAGCACTATGGAGAAATCTGTTTTGGTCATAGAGAAGGGTTATGCCTCCACTTTGGGCATACCCTAAAGAAAAAAAAGGAAAAAAAAAAAAAGAAAAAAAAAAAGAAAAAGAGAGAAAAAATAAAGATCCTTGGGTGAAAACCTCTCTGAGGCGCCCAAGGCAGGCAGTAGGGGTGAAAACCTCATTGAGGCGCTCCTATTGTCTTTCAAAAAAAAAGAAGAAAGTTTAAAAAAGATCCTTGAGTGAAAACCTCTTTGATGCGCTCAGGGCAGGTAGCAAGGGTGAAAACCTCTTTGGGGCGCCCCTGCTATCTTTTCAAAAAAAAGAAAAAAGAAAAAAAAAAAGAAAAAAAAAGAAAAAATCAATAAGCACAATAAAAGTTTTGCATGCAGATGTTCTATGGAGGAGAAGAAGCCTCTCCACTCCAAGCCAGGGGCCTTCATCATGCTATCAAAGGATGTCATCAACACCTCCTCCAAGAATAACAATGTTTTTCAAGGTATGTGAAATTTTCATCATGATTTGGATCTTCTACAGGAAGATACAGTTTTCTACAGGAACAGACAGTCTTCCTACAGGAAGACGCGGATCTTCTACAGGAAAGTGCAAAATTTCTACAGGAAGCTCTGTGTTCTACAGGAAACTTCCTGTAGAAGGTTGCGACGGCTGAAATGTGTTTTAAATGAAGATCTAGCGACTGAGGAATGGATTGAATGCATGCATGCCACTAATGGCACCCCTGAACATTGCTGTTATCTTGCTCCACCATCCTCGTCGCCATGCAACCAGATCCCTGCAGCAGCACAACAAAGCAATGAGTTCTCGTGAAAAAAACATCTGTCAAAGAAAAACCAAGCACCGAGAGCCATACCACATCCACGTTATGCATCAGAAGCGCTGGGATTGTGATTGAGAAGCCAGAACCGCCAGCATGTAGCATGCACCCAAAGAGGTGAGACTGTTGCAAGGCTCCCGCGGGAATCCTGTAGCAGTCAAACCTGCAGGAGTGGATGCCATTCATCGGCCAGCCATCTGAAAGCAAAACGTGGGCGCATGCAACCAGAATGTCCACCACAGCGCCAGCATCCCGTGACCACGAGCCTTCGGACTGTGTAAGCCACATGCAGCAGGTAAGTGTTGTTCTAATCCTTCTCTCCATCAAATCGCATGGATATTACTTTGATTTGTTTTGCATGGCATAAAGGTGAATGGTTGAGCGGCCGTAAGGCCAGTTGACTGGCCACATCGGCTAGTGAAGGGATAGTAGGATGATGAGGTGGCAGCCACAACAAAGGACACACGCAGCACGCACGTGAAGATCAGTCCCGTCAACCGTGAAACGAGTTTAACCGAAAAGGGCGCCGGCAGATCTGTGGGAATGAATGCGGCAGCAAGCGAATGTGCAGGCGGATGAGTGGTGACGTCACCCAACGGTCCGGCGGGGACAGCTCACCCCTCGCGCCACGAGCTGCGCCGATTCAAAATCTAATCGGCTCGATTAAGCGTGTATATCCATCAACTTCACTTCAAGACTCGAGTAGCTCCTCTGATTACCTCTACATGTTGATACGCCAAGCTCTCGGCTACCTGAACGCTGGTAAGGCACCTCTCAACCGCTGTTCAACTATAGCTCCCCCCGAAGTCTGTGCACTGCTCCTACAGGAACAGTTTCTACAGGAACGCGGTCCTACAGGAAGTAGTATCTACAGGAAAGCAGTCTCTACAGGAAGGTGAAGTCTTCACGTAAAAAAGGTGGCGGAAAAGAGGTAACCCTGAAACTCCTTCCGCAATTGGTTTTCAAAGGTGGCAAGATCATTATTCACAGTCTGGTCATAAAAAAAAACATTGGATTACCGTGCCTATACTATCGCTTCTACAGGATAGCAGTATAATTAGACTGTGGTTTTGTGAATTCATTGCATGCTCTGTCTATAAGACTGAATTTCCTTTATATCTACCGCCTTTGGTCAAAACCACTGTGTTCGTCATGCCTGGTGGGTTTATCAGGCGAGAACCCATGGATTCCGCCAAATTAAGGAGAAACCCGGCAGTGGTTGAGCTCTTCACCAGAGCACAATGGATGCCTTTTTGTGATAAGCTACAGGGCTACGATGATGAAGTAGCCGAGGAATTCTTGCAGGCCCTGAGGCCAAAATCCAAGGCGCTGGCCACAGTCAATTTCAGAGGCCTAAGCCTCAAGATAACCCTGCAGTCCATCAGTAGAATCACTGAGCTTCCTATGGGTCTCCCGTGGGATAAAGAAGAGCGGAAGCAGAGCCAGCAAGCAAAGAAGGAGTTCTTCCCGCCTGAAGAATCATTCACAAAGGACAAAAATGGGGTGAAAAGGACAAGCCTGTTGCCACTGTGGAATGAAGTCAGTTTGCAAATTATGAAATATATCACCTGTGAGGGTCGTTACAACATCATATATGCGTATCACTTCAGGCTGCTCAATGAACTAAGACACCAGATTGACCTCCCTGCAGCACAGAGGCTGAGCATTCCTTACTTTTTACTGCAGTCCTTGATGGAGTGCTCTACAAAGCTCAAGGATAGAATCCCTGATCAGATAGCCCATCATGGGCTGATAAAATTGCTTGTGGAGGATGCTCTCCACTCATATAAAGTCCCCCTCGCATGGGAATCATTTAGGAACTTAACACGGGAAGGGGACATAAAAATGTTGCTTGAAGAAACGGAGTCCTCTAGCGGTGAAGAAGAAGAGCCCGTAGCCAAGAGTAAGAAAGGGAAAAGCAAAAAGGTCCCGACTCCGACACAGAAGGAAGAACGAAAGGAAAAGGAGGAGGGAAAGGATGACAGAGAAAAAGAAGACACCCCCATCCTGTCAGCAAGGGAACAGAGGTTGAAAAGCAGGGCAGTCAAGACTGAGGTGGTCCCTGCCAGCCCAAGCACCTCGTCAGCTCCTGCGGGAAAAGTCAAAAGCAAAATCCACGCAGCCAAGCAAGAAAAGGTGGCGGAAGTTGCATCTACAGGAACGCAAGCACAGGCTTCTACAGGAAGCCCAAAAACACAAAAACAGGCTTCTACAGGAAGCCCGAAAACAAAGATAAAGGCTTCTACAGGAAGCCCGAAGATCAGTAAGGAACAGGCTTCTACAGGAAGCCCAAGAGAAACAACCAAGGCTTCTACAGGAAGCCCGAAAATCATTGGAGGACAGGCTTCTACAGGAGGCCCAAAAACGGAGAAAAAGGCTTCTACAAGAAGCCCGAGATTGGAAAGAGGGGCTTCTCCAAGAGGCCCGAAGGTCATTGAGATACAGCCTCCTATAGAGAGTCTGAAGACAAAGAAAGAATCTTCTACAGGAAGCCCGGAAGCGGGCAAAGCAGGGTCTTCCACAGGAAGCCCGAAATCTAAAAAGGAGAGGCCCTCTACAAGGAGCTCCGAGATAGCAAAGCGCAAGAAAGAGAAGGCTGGCGTTCTTGAGAAGGAGGCAGCAGTGGCACTGGCTGCCCTCAGCACACGTCCAAAACCGAAAGAGAAAAGAGACAGGGAGACCCCTCTACCACCTGAAGTCAGGAGAAGTCAGAGAATGAAAACAGACAAGTCGCTGCCTCCACCCAGCAGCCAACCCACTTCAGGAGACTCCCCTACTTCACCCAGTACAAGAACTCCCTCTAAAACACAGGCCACCCATGAGAAGGGAAGCCCAAAAGTCACTTCCTGGACGCGGAAAATAGGCCAGTCGCCTTCTGAAGCCCGGCTCAAGGAAATGAAAAAGGGGGAAGAAGCACCACCCTCGTCTCCACCTGAGGCAGAGAAAACAGAGGGCCCAAAAATAGAGAAGAAGGAGCAGGTTCTGGGCCCCAGCTCTCGGCCAAGGACAAGGAGCCGGGGCAAAATTGCTCAAGGATGAGCAAATGGTTCAGCTGGGGGGTGATGATGAGCCCCAATTTTGGTACAATTTGGGCTCATTTTGGCCTATTCTACTTGCTCAAACCATTCATTTTTTATTGCTTATGCATGCATTTCTTAGTTTATTCATGTTGTTTGTAGGAAGAAGGGTAGGCACTCTCTCTACGTGACTAATGCATTTTGATTCCAAGTTTTGGCATTAAAAGGGAGCAAAAGACAACGAAAAAGGAGTTAAGGAGACAACGAGGTGGCACTGCGGGTTTTGGGAGAGGATGTCCACGGTTCTAGGGACATCCCTCGTGATTCCCATCAAGAACTCCGAGCTCTAATCCATCTCCCCTCCGAGCTTAAAAAACGGCCAGCTGTTCTACAGGAACAACAGTTATAAACTGCTCTACAGGAACAACAATTATGACCATCCTACAGGATCAACAGTTAAACTCTAGTTGGACAGCCGAGCTCCTAAAATGTAGGACACTTGTTGGATCATCATTTTTGTATAAGTATGAAGGCTTTAGCCTTAGATAGGTTGTTAAAACTCTCATATTGCTATTGTAATTTTGGAGCACAGTTCAGTTTTCGTTCCTTTTTGTAAGCCAATTTGGCATGATATCAGTTATGAATAAAGAAGGTAGTTTGTGATCTAGTTCTGAGTTTTTCTTAAGGAGACTATAGCTCTCAGGTTAGGGCCCAACCTGAGAGCCATAGGTCCCCTCTGCTGTAGTGTTGTTTCCATTTCGTTTTCAGCACTTTGAGTTTTCATTTGCACATGCAATTCGAATTACAGGTTGTTAAGTTGGTCTTTCTCATGAGTTAGATAGGATTTGCTTATGGTGAGTTTGTTTACAGTTGTTTAGTGTAGCAGAGGATAGATATAGTCCATTGGAGCTCCAACAAAAAGGTTGTTAAGGCTCACTGCCGTCTCATCTGGGATTGGAGTGAAGTCCATGATTAACCACCAAAAATACGCATTTCTTTATTCCATGATTGCTGCCAACACAGTCACGTTAAGTTAGCTGCTTCTCCATGATTCACACCTGCACCACACTTCCTTACCATAGCTTCATGCACGTTCTCTTTCGCGTTTAGATTGCTGTTCATCGAATTTAAAAGCACAAGTAGTTTAGGTTGATGCATTTTTGGTTAAGTGACAGTCATAAGCATTTGTTTCACTTACACTGCTCTCTCTCTCGTTCCATCACTTTGTCCTCCATCTTGATCACGCATGCAGACATCTCTTTGACCCCTGCTCCGCTCTGTTACCTCACAAAGTCTTTCATTCCTCACGTATTTCCATTCTCTAGCCTTTCGTTGACATAGCCCTTCACCTTCCATCCTCCTCCCTACACTCACTTCCCATCCTAATCTTCCACTTCTAAAGCCATCACCAGCCTCATTCCTACCTTACACATCTCCCCCTACCATTTCATCACACCTCCATCACTCCAAACACTCACGGTAGGTCATCCTGTAGCCATTTATAGACATCCTGTAGAAAACAGAGTATCCTGTAGGATTCTCCACAGCCATCCTGTAGGAGGCCACTCTCTCGGTTGCTGAGCATCTGAATGCGAGGAACCTCTGTGGATGGGTGCTAAGGATCCCTAGGGACCTCTCCTAGCCTCCCCAACCTATCCCACGCTTTCCTTCCTTCTCCATCCCATCTGCACAACCAAACCCTAGTTAGCTCAAGATCACCATCATCCCACACACTTAACAGAAAATACAAAAACATAACTTTCATGATGCAAGTAGTTTAGAACGATGCATTTTCATTTATCAGAGGTAGTGACAGCATTGGTAGAAGTTTCATTCACATTTCTTGCATCGTAGAGGTTAGACTAGTTAAATTAGGGTTTCCTAGGTTTACATGCTTTGATTTGCTTTCAGTTCATTTTTGTCAAGTAAAGTAGCTTTCCTTTGAGATTAGCTTTCGTCCATCAATTAGCAAGCTTCTTCTGAGAGCCTATAGAAGTTGGCTTGAGCCCTAGCGGACTTGTGCCAGCTGACCAAGTGACAGCTGCGACAAGAGCTAGTACTTGTGCATATAGCACCGTCGCTTCCAAGTTTGTACGAACTACCGGGTTGATAAAATGAGAGACAGGAAGCCCTAGGAGTTGTAGCATTATTGCTACAATACTGGAGCTCACCAGGGAGCATATGCCTTTAATAATTCATTGTTGGCATTATGGTTAATAGTCCTTGGTGATGATGCTTATATGGCTAAATGATATATCTTGCTATGATGTGGTTATGAGTTGTCCATGATAAAATCTCATATGATTCTTGGGGTTACATAGTTGATGTTCAAATCATATTTGTGGATTGATTCTTAGATGATGCATATATATGGTGATCAGGATAAGGAGAAGTACAAATCTTGAATACAGAACTTCATTACTTGATGATGAGTCTCTCATATGCTGCTGTCGTCATATGCATAAAGATCATAGTTGATGATATAAAGAAGTTTTGACAAATGAGGTTGAACCCAAGATACATAGTGCTGATACATCGATGACTACTCAAAGTTGCTTTGTTGGAGACATGATGATGAGTTCTTATCTATATGATACTTACATATGTTGATTGATGCAGATGTTCCCAGGTAATGATACTTGGATCATGTAGAGCTTGATGTTGATGAAATGGCTATGATGGTTTCACATATGATATAATGTGAATGATTTCATGATGATGATGAGTTGACATCTATGTTCAGACATACCTTGTTACAGGACGTTTACAGGTTGCTGATATGGAAAAGGTTGTACGCGAGTTCCATAAGGACTATCCGCGTATATACGCTTATTTATGAGGATACAGTTGCGTATATGATAATTTGAAGGAAATCAGTGGGTCAAACTCAGAATGAGAAGATTATGATATGAGTCTGACAGAGACCATCTGACACAGGTTTAGGGGGAGCGGATAAACTTCCAATGATGCATTGTTGGAATTATCTTAGAAGCTTTTGGTTCTAGTTCACAATTGTTGTTGGTCTCAGGTGAAACAAAGACAGAGGGAGAACATAAGGAAATCTTGGTTACTGATCTGAATAATGATGGACAGATGCTGCTGCTACTAGTTATTTGTGACTTTCATAAGTCTTGCTCTAGATGATTCGTCTCTATGTCATATATCTCTTTTGTGGTATTTCTTTCATGGTGTCAAGGTCATGTAACGCCCTATATTGGTTTCCCCACTATGCCTGGGATGAAGATGTAATGTTCTTGCTTTATCATGTGTAAACTTTTGATGTATCCCCACTTGGTTGGGTGGATGAGTCAATTCTAGTATATCCCCACTTGGTTGGGTGATGGATGTATGTATTGAGTCTTTGGGTGATAGGAAGGTCTTTTATGATGTATAAGTCTTGGTTCTTCTTGAAGAACATCTTTTACAGATCTTGCCTATAGTCAAGGGGAGCATGATTAGCACACTTCAACAGAGTAGAGATTCAGCATGTACTCAGGGGGAGCATGGACAGATTGGTACACCCTGGCATATACAAAGGGGGAGCTCATTCAGAAATTTCGGCAGGCACTCAGGGGAGTATGAACAGCGGAATGCTTATCTTGGAAAGAGAATATCTTGGTTAGCCCTTTTCCCTTGATGTCAAAGGAGGAGAGTGATTTGGTGTTGTTGCCATCAAGTCCAAAGGGGGAGATTGTTGGCATTATGATGCATGTGTTGTACTTGATGGCAACCCTCTCATAGAAGAACATCTCACTTACATATAACTAGATGAATCTACAGATGTGACTAAATGCATGGGATGCAGGACAACTCAAAGGAATAAGAAGATCAAGTTCTAAGTGTGACAAGTTAGCTTTGCCATCAAGTCCAAAGGGGGAGATTGTTGGCATTATGAGACAAGTGTTGTCCTTGATGGCAAATCACACAGATGACAAATCATAGTGTAGAAGGTCAGGAGCAAGGAATTGATAAGCATAAGGTTAGCAGCAAGGAATTGATGATCAGACTACAAGTATGAAGAGAAAATACATATACGTAGGTTCATTGTGACCAAGTTGCGTACACACGTGGGTTAGACGCTACAAAGGCGCATATGCGTATACACGCACTTTCATGCAAGGAAAAGCGCGTATATGTTGGAGAACTTACTTTTGGTCCGTGGTAGTTAGTCCTCGGTATTTGAACCTATGGTTTTAGACCATGGTATCTCGTCAGATGTGTTGATCCCAAGTATTGGGTCCATGGTATTGATTTGTTATGGTTTTGGACCATGGTATTGAGCAAGGCCTAAGACTATAAAAGGAGAAGAAGATCATTAGGCAAGAGCATATGAAAAGACTAGAATATCTGATGAAGTATGAGATCCAGTATGCAGGTTATGGGTTGATGATGCATTACTTGATCTGAGCTAAGGAGGGATCTCACGGATTGATGGTGAACAAGATATAAGGATAGATCGGGATCAAATGGTTTGAAATGAACTATCTTTATATGGTTGATCATGCTAGATCTGCATACTGACACATGTGATGTTCTATAAATGTTATGAGTATGACTGATGTCTGGTACAAATGCAAAGTTATAAGAAGATATTTTTAGATCTGTACGCGAGTTGGCCTTGGAAAAAGCGCGTATGTACGCGGGTTTGATTTATCTTAGTAGCGTATACATTTTGAAGTTTGATGTTTGAAGTTGTAGTTGGGTCTGATTGATTTTGCAGAATTCTGTGTCTGCTCTGTGTTTTGGTGACTGTGTTGTTGACAGGGTTTCAGTGTTTCAGTGATTCAGAAATTGATGATGCTAGTAGTGATTGTTTTTGAGCTTCAATGATAGTTATTGGTCCAGTATGAAAATTGGATGAAACGTGGCCTTTCAGATTATGTGTTGTGCTTCAGGAGTATCCAGTCTGAAAATTTATGAAACGTGGTACCTGGAGGAGAGAAGATTGTAGGCTGATGCCTACGTACTAGTATCTTAGCTAGTACAAGAGCAAAGGGGGTTGGAGCTCCCTTCCAAGAGAGTTTGGAGAACGAGAGAAGGTTGTAGCCTTTTGCAGGTTGTAGCCTGCGTGTTGGTAAAGGACTGCACCAGTACATTGTAAAAGAAGTTTCTTAATAAAGGAAGATAGAAACGAATTGCAGCAGGTGGTTTTCACCCACATTGGGTTTCCACCTTATATCATGGTGTTCATGTGTGTTGCTTATGTGTGTTGATCTATCAATTTTACTGCTACTGTTGACTGTTAATATGGCTAATAATATTCTGATGCATCCATTGAAGATCACATAACTGAATCATGAGTTTAATGGTTATACTCTAGTTGCAATAGACACAGTAGCGTATATACGCGGGTATACTTAACTGAAGTAGTGTATATGAATCTGAGTATGAAATTGAAAAAGTTCAATTGATTAGATAATACTGATTCACCCCCCCTCTCAGTATTATTTCCAACATTTGTATGTTTAGAATTCAGGTATGATGGTTAATGGTTGTTATAAGAATTTTATATGCATGCATGTCATTTTATTGCTATTGTGGTTACATGCATGATATATGCTAGTTAATGAATGTGGCGATGTGCACATGCGTCTAATATTCATGCATGGTAGTAACTTGTTGCTATATTCATTGCGGTCATATGCATGATGATTATGGTCACTACGACTAAGATATTGATATTATTATGTATCGTGCTAATATGGATTGGCCTATGCAAATGGTTATCATTATGATATTCATGTATGAATTGATATACTTGTGATAGCCTTCCTTGAGATACATTGAGGTATGCGTTTGAATATGTTGTCTATTTGGTTGATCTAACATTATTTGTTTGTAGGAAATAGAAGATTAGGGATGAAGAGAATAATTGTGGACTACGGTTCACATGACTCCCCTTACAGGCCTGACGTGAAATCTACAGAATGGAAAAGTGGCATGATTATGTGGCATGTTTTCAAGTATAAAATGTATGAGAAATGAAAATCAAGTTTTGGCAAGTGTGGTTAAATTTAGTAGAGATTTGGAGATCCCATTTCCATAATTGGACATTGGAGATTGGGCCATTATAGTAGTTTCCTCCTTCTACCTTAGTGTGGACCATGGATAGTAAGGGGTTATGTTTACAGGTTGTTTGAATGTTTGATTAATTACATGATATGTGTATGTGTTTAAAAGATTTCCTGAAGGAATGATATTGTTTTAAGATGGTTGTATGAACACAATACGTGCCGAGACAACTGATATGCACTTAAATGCAAGTAGGTGCTAGTTGTAGCATTATGACTAATCACTGTGAGTTGATTGCATAGTATGACATGGTTGTTAGTCTTGGTAAAGGTTGATTTCAATTAATAGACACTATGTCTTGATATTTGGAACATGTGAGTGACATGTGTGAATAGTTGTAGGGAAATATGTTTGGTATTAACATGAAAAGGCAACAATTGATTTGTTTATATACTAATAGCTAGGTGATGTGATGGCACATAATAAGAATTAATTGCAACAAGGAAACATGTAAAAGAAAGGAATTGGATCAAAATTTCTTTGGTTATGTTTGGTAACCACAATTCCAAATGAATGAGTGCTTTGCATGAATACAAAATGCCTTCTTAACCTTGATTTTTGTTTGACATTATGTGGATATGTGCTATATTCATGAACATGTAGTTGACAAGTTGTTATCTTAAGGCTTATATTTGAGATAAGAGGCTGAGTTTTAATCTTGTAAAAGCATAAGATAATGCTGCAGTATGCATGCATAATAGTTGATTTTTAGTTATGGCTAGATTCATCAGGAATTGAAGTCCCTTGAGAGATGATATATGTATGTGTTCAGTTACAAAGCATTGTGCTTGGTATAACAAGGTAATGTAATTGGTATATTGTTATATATATTTTTACACTGATAGTTATGTGTTTATGGTAGTATGATGCAAGAAATTGCTTGGTAAAAGAGACTGCCATGAAATATGGAAGAAGCCTCGGGTTGAGATTTCCCTTGGAAGGAAGCATTGGGAACCATGGGGATTGAGTTTTAGTGTTAGTTGAAAGTTTTGTGCTTTCGGTTATTTGTGATTTGTTTGCACTCGATTTGTGGTTTTGATTGCATCTGGTGAATGGCCATGCCACTTTGTTTGTGGTGTTGTATTTATGTTGGATTTCCATGGTTTTCTTCTTGTTCTTGCCTTTATGTTTTGAGGGTATTAGTAATTGGTCAGGGAAGGAGGAAAGTTAATGGAGCTCGAGGAGAGATGAATGAAACCCAATAGGTAATATGAAACCTAGATGAAGCCCGATGCATGAGTAAAGAGTAGTTGAAGGCAAGAATATTATAGTTGGTTGGGTCCATTGGGGTAAAATGGACGGTGGCAGGACAATCATGAGAAAGGTAACCAAGAAAGGTAAAGCAAATGGATTTTATGCATTAGATGCCTTCGATATGTTGGGAAATGCTGTTCTCAAGGTCATGCATGTTGGGAACTGTTGTTTTTGGCCACAATACTAGGGAAGAAAAGATCATATTTTCCCTTGGGTGTGAACAACAATGATCAGATATAATTGTTGATGGTGGACATTGATCATACATAGGAAGGTTGAAATCATTCACTTGGTGACTCCAAATCAGTTTCAAATTTAATTCAAAGACTCCATTGGAGGATGAACCTTACCAACATAAACATGAAAGGAAAATATGGGAAGATCAGGTATTCAAGTTGGAATTTCATCCAAGATATAATATGCTTTATTGTAAATTATTTCTTCTCTTTTCCTGAGAATGTCAAGAAAGTTTTAAAATGTATACTGTATTTGATAAAAGATCACAAACATGCACTCAAGGTTGTGAAGAAAAACTCTCCACACGCATTTGATCTTGGCCAAGACCCTTCTTCCGAATCTTATGATGATCATCTTCAACTTGATGAGCCTTAAGAGATCAAGACTAATCCTACAACTTCTGTACATACTCCTACACCTTGTAAAATTTCAGATAGTTACAAGCCACTCATCTTACCTCATATACTCCATGATTTCCCTAAAAATTATTACAAATATCTTCCCAAGTTTGATGGAGAATATGGTAACGTCACTGTTGAAAAACACATTTAGAATTTTGAAAATTTTCTTAACCTTTTTGAGGTTGAAGAAGATGATGCCAATATAAGGATTTTTGCTTTATCTTTGCAAGGCGAAGCTAAGAAATGGTTCAAGAAATATCTAGCTGCAAGAATTTTTTATTTCCATCAATTTGTGAAAGTCTTTCTTAATAAATGGGTGATAAAGAGTAATCCTTTTCTAATTTTAGAAGAATATAATCATTTGAAAAGATAGCTAGGAGAAACAATGCAACACTTTTTAGCAAGGTCCAATCAAGTATACCATTCAATGTCTGCTAATATAAAACCACCTCTTGGTTTAGCTCTCCTACACTACCCGGATGCCCTTGATCCAGAAATAGAGTTTCAATTGAGAGAAATGAACATTACAACACTCAAATAAATTCAGTACAGTGCAATAGTTGTGGAAGCTACCCTGCTGGTCAAAAGGTCAAAGTTGAAGGTAGAAGAAAGGGAGAACATAGAGAAGGAGCACTTGACATCTTCAGAATTGAAGCTCAACATTCTGGCAAGTACAATGGAAGAAATGGTGAAAAATATCATCATGAGAGATGAACTTGATGTTCAAAAACACCATGTCCCACTTATTATAGAAGAAGAAGGGGTTGCTGGCCTTAACCATTTTCCTGCTAATCCCAGTTACCATAGATCAGAAAATTATTGTTTTTTGTATTCATTTATGGATAGTCATGAAAATGGATTTGTAGATCAACCCATGGAGAATCAACCTGCTGATCTAATGTGTATACTTGATGCCATTCTTTATATTGATGAGTTACCCAAGTATGATCAGTGTGATGATGATTATGTTGTTGAAATAGAGGCCGACTCTTTAATGAAATCAACAACATGTTTTTGGGAGTAGGAATATCAATTACAACAACTCAAATATAGCACTTAGCTTATCCATATCAATCATGATAGCAATGAAGAAAATGCAGAAAATTTCAAAACATGTGAAAGGTCTTTGCCCTTATTGTTGGCTTGTAGGGGCTTGACCTAGGTTTAGAGGTGATTTGCCAAACAAATCCCTGTACTACTGGCCCTTTCAGCAATTGTCCACAGAGCGCGGACTGAGGTCTCACCCATAGTAGTATGGGAGGGTGCTAGAACTATGTTTCTACACCCTAGAGATGTCTGATGATTTTCCGTGGTCCGCGGATTGACCCTGGGCGCACGTCGCTACGTGCACCTATCAGTACCTCGCAGCCTGTGATGCTGCCTTCGCACAACCCTACTCAGGGCTGGATCCACGTTAGTATCCAATCCGTTACTATTAACCCAATATTAGTTGATCACTTAGCTTATCTGCATGTGTTTAGTTATACTTAACAGTTTTCACCATTCATACCACTGCGCACGATAAATAAAACAATATAATTTCAAAAGATATCAACCATATAATAACTCAAAACAGATACACAAGATTTGGAATCAAACTTCTTTTTATTATTCTTCTTCCTTGGTTACAAACTTGACTCCGCCCTGCGCACTTAGCTGCAGGGGTCTACGCACTCATCTGCAGATTCCACTAGGCCTCTGCGCACTCAGCTGCAGAGCCTCTTCCTACTACTACAACCCAAAGAACTTAGACCTTTACTCTATGCTCACTATCTTCTAGACTCCATTTATTCCTATATGTTTCTCTAATTATCTTTACAACTTAGAGCCTTGCTATATTTATACAATCCCATGGTTTGTGGACCATGGGTAGGCCGACACTACATTCAAAACTTAGGGCAGACAACTCTATGACTCTAACATACAATTTCCGGAGTATTTTCAACAATAATACTCAAAACTTGGGCTTTGAGCCCCAAAACATGCAATGGGGGGATTCGATGCCCAACAAACCCCAAACACAAACATTGTGACTCGCCCTCTAGTCACTCTGTTGGCACGATGATCTTGGCGCGAAGTCCCTCCAGATAGTCCCAAATGGCTTGAATGTCGGCATCGCACTAAACTATTGTCTGCTGAACCTACTACATCAGTTCTTCTGAGACTTCTGTATCTGAATTGGGTCCTTACATCTGTACTGACATCTGCTATGTATTTTTATAGTCCTGTGTCCTTTTCCGGCTCCTCAGGTTGCGAAGACTCTGCTTTGTCCAGTTGGTCAGATAGCCGGCCCACTCGTGTAGGGCTTCAAGTGGCTACCATTTACTTTTCCTGGGAAGGGTTCTCTATTTAATTTGACTAGCTGGACTACGCCTCCATCTGTGACCTCCTTAACCACCTATGATCCCAGCCAGTGCATTCTGAATTTTCCCGGAAATTTTTCAAACTTACTGTCATACAACAACATTGAGTTGTTTACCTTGAAGGTGTGCAAATTGATATGGCGGTCATGCTAGGATTTTTCACGCTGCTTTTGTACCTGCTGATGAAATCCAACCAAAAACCATTCCTCCTCGAGTTCTTCCAATTGCATGAGCCTTGCCTCTAGAGCTTCGCGGTCTGTCATCCCTGTGAACACTACTATTCATAGACTAGGTATGATGTATTCCATCGACATGACAACTTCCACGCCATAAACTAACCGAAAAGGTGTTTGTCCCATCAATTTCTTGCACGTTGTCTTGTAAGCCCATAGTATGACAGGTATGCGCAGGTCCCAATCGTTTCACTGCGCATTGCACACTTTGGTCAGCGCAGCCTCTAGTATTGAATACCTCCATTGTCCCATTAGCTTGTGGGTGGTACTGTGTTCTTTTCTGATGATACACCTATAACTCTTATGTGAGCGCGATGATGGTTTCATTCAGGAAATGTGTTCTGTGATCACTCATTAAGACTTTTGGATAGCCAAATCGGGTCAAAATGTTTTTGAACAAAAAATTCGCAGTTGTAGAGGCCGTGCAGTCTTTGACTGGTTGCGCTTCCACCCATCGTGTCAGGTACTGTTGGCATTATGACACAGGTTTGGCGCTATGACACAGGTGTTGTCCTTGATGGAAACTCACTCAAATGACAGATCACAGTTCAAGCTCTTAGAATGAAGGAAAAAGAGATATACGCAGTTTCCTCTTAACTAAGGTGTGTATACACGCGGGTTAAACAATCAAAAGGCACGTATACGTATGCACGCACTTTCATGCAAAGAAAAGCATGTACGTGTGGGAAAACTTATTTTTGGTCCATGATGTTTAGTCCTTGGTATTTGGACCTATGATTTTGGACCATGGTATCTCGTCTGAAGTGTTGAACCTAGGTATTTGGTCCAAGGTATTGATTCTTTATGGTTTTGGACCATGGTATTGTGTAAGGCCTAACAATATAAAAGGGGAAGGAGATCATTAGGCAAATGCAATTGACTCAAGCATTGAATATCTTATGAATAGCTAGATCTGGAATACTGGTCATTAGGTTATGGTGCATAGCTGAATCTGAATCAAGGAGGAACCTGAGCGCAAGAAGAAGGATAAGTTCTATTGATGGGTCAAGATCTTAAGGCTTGAATAGTAGTATCTTTGTGTGATTTTGATCTGTTATATTTGGCGCATGATTTGATCTATAAATCTGAGAATCTGGGTATAACTAATGTCTGAATAAGTGAAAAGGGTAAATTATCTTTTATAGATCTGTACGCAGGTTCGACACATCAGAGGTGCGTATACACGCTGGTTCAGTAAGTCAAAACAATTTATACGCTAGTTGGTCTTAATACAGTAGCGTATGCACGTAGGTTTCTACATATTGAAGCAGTGTACGTCTCATGAAATATGTTTTAGCTGCTTCTGTTTATTGCTGCAGTGTTCTGGGTTCAGGATTGGTTTCTGGTTACTGTTAATGTATTCTGGTTACAACATTCAGAGAAGTAATTGTTTGATTCAGTTTTGATTGAAGAAAATGAGATTGGTTGATGCAGATATATTTGATGTTTGATTAATGTTATTGATGGATCTAGTCTGAAAATTTATGAAACGTGGTCCCTGGAAGAAAGAGAAGGCTATAGCCTTCTAGTGGTCAACACCTACGTACTAGTACATCAACTAGTACATGAGCTAAGGGGGTTGTAGCTCCCTTCCAGGAGAAGCTGGAGAACGAGAGAAGGTTGTAGCCTTCTGCAGGTAGAAGCCTATGTACTAGTATAAGACTGCACCAGTACACAGATATTGTAAGAAGAAGTTTCTTATTAAAAGAAGATAGAGACGAATTACAGCAGGTGGTTTTCACCCACATTGGGTTTCCACCTTATATCTTGTGTCCATGTGTGTGATGATCTGTTCTATTTTACTGCTCCTGTTTACTGTTCTTATGATTAACGAAGTCCTTATGCACTGATTAAAGATCAAAATTGAATGAATCTTAAGTTTTCTGATATACGCTAGTTTCTTTAGACACAGTAGCGTATATACACAGTTTCCAATAGTTGAAGTAGCATATACAAATATGATTGTGAAATGAAAAATAATTGATTTGATAATACTAATTCACCCCCCCTCTCAATATTATTTCCAACAATTGGTATCAGAGCCAGGTCCTTCAGAAGAAGCTTGATCGCTGGAAGGAAGATCTATCATCATGAGAAACTACAAAAAGGAGGCATCTATTAGGCCACCTTTGTCTATTGGAAGGTAAGAATCATAACCTATCTTCAATCTCTTGGTATAGAAGTTTGGCATATTGTGGAAACAGGATACACATTTCCATCAGCAACTCCTACAGATACGGTTGGTAAGAAGCAGTATGAAATAAATGCAAAGGCTGTCAATACTCTATTAGCGAGTTTATCTTAATCAGAATTTGTCAAGGTTATGTAGCTTAAAATCGCAAAAGAAATATGGGACAATATTGTTATGAGCTATGAAGGAGACAATCGGGTAAAACATGCAAAACTACAAACTCTCAGAATTCAATATGAAAATCTTAGAATGCACAATGATGAAAGTGTGGCTAATTATTTCCTACGTATAGATGAGATTGTTAATCGTATGAAAAAATTGGGTGAAGAAATAAAAGAAGTTACCTTGGTTGAAAAGGTTCTAAGATCTTTGTCTTCTAAGTTTGAATCAAAAGTTTCTGCCATAGAAGAAAAGGAGAATCTACAGAGCATTACCATGTCACAAATGCATGGAATCCTAACTGCTTTTGAAATGACAAAAGGGGGACCATCAGACAGGAGAGAAGCTACATCCAAAGCTTCAAGAAAAGGAGATTACAATGAGTCAGGACATATGTCAGAAGGAGAAGAAGAATCAAACTTTGTTAAGAACCTTCAACGAGGTTTTGGAAGATTCAGAGGTAAGCTACCTTTCAAACGCTTTGCTTGTGGATGAGTCAATCACTATGCAGCCAAGTTTCCTCATAAAGATAAGCTTGATAAAGGTAAGGAACCAGTTAGATGGAACAAGAAACAGAATGTAAGTAAGAAGAGCTATTATACACATGAAGATAGTGATGGATTTTCAATTAGTGATGAAGACGAACAAAGTAGTGATTATAGACTTTTGATGGCTTTTGAAGATGATGATTTCTTGGATGCTATAGATGAAAATGATCTCTATGAAGAAATTTCTAAACTTAAAATCTGTTTAGAAGAAAAGAGTATGATAATAGATACTCCGAAATTCCAACTTGCTGAAAGGGAAAAACACAATGAAAAGTTAGAATGTGAAATTGTGGGACTTAGAAAAGATATTGAGAAAATAAAAGCTCTTAATCTTAGATTTGCTAAAGGATCTTAAACTTTAGATGAGATTATCAAAGTGCAGCGTTCTCCACTAATCAAGACAGGTCTTGGATATACTGAAGAAGCATCTCAAGCATCGAAGCCATCCACCTCCAAAAGTTATCTTGATGCAACAAGGAGAAGTGAATAGGTTGGAAATCAACATCAAAAGCATAACACAGATCACCAGGTAAATCAAGGTCATTCTACCTCAAGGATGAACAGAGATCACCAAGTACATCGGGGACAATCTACTTCAAGGATGAACAGAGGCTAAAACCAACCACAGGTAAGTCATTCTCAATTTGCCTCAAGAATGAATGGCTATGGAAATTACAATCACCTGGACAGAAGGTTTTACAATCGCAGGAATTTATTCAATGGCCAATGTTTCTCTTGTCATAACTTTGGACACAAAGCAGCTCAATGTGTTGCCTACAAGACCATCATGACCAGAGAAGCAAAAAATCAAAGGAGTGTGACTGGAATCATGAAAAGAACCTACAATAACTTTTTTGCTCTTGAAGATGAAATATAATGTTCTATTTTAACAACTTCGGTCATGAAGATTCTGAATGTAGGAGTAGGTTTCGGCAAATGAGTCAGAAGGAGCAAGCTTCATTGAGTCCCAAAACATGGAGGAAGAAAGAACCGCAACCAAAAAGATGTGGTATAGCCTTATATGCGGAAGGACAGGAAAATCAGTGGTACATCGATAGTGGTTGCTTGAAACATATGATAGGTGATAAAGAAAAACTTTAGTCATATAGTGCCTTTGAAAAGGAAAGGAAGGTCTCATTTGGAAATGATACCCCTGCATTCATAAAAGGTAAAGGTTCTGTTATTTTGAAAGAAAAAGTCAAAGCTGGAAATGTTATGTATGTTGATGGCTTAAAACATAATCGATTGAGTGTCATTCAAATGTGTGATCAAGGAAATGAGGTAATATTTCGATCAAATGGATGTATTGTTCGTGAGCTTGATACAGGAGAAACAATGATCAAAGGCATAAGAACTCCAAATAGTTTATACATACTCAAGGGAGGACAACAACAATGTTATCTAAGCAAGAATGATGAACACTGGCTATGGCACAAAAGATTGGGGCATCTAAGCTTCTCTTAGATATGGAAAGCATGAAAATATTAGGCAGTTTGTGATCTCCTTGGCATCAGAATTCCAGACAATACTATATGCAAATCATGTCAGTTTGATAAGCAAACCAGAACTAATTTCCCTGAGAAGGAAGGATCAGCAAGTAGGCCACTTGAACTTGTCCATACAGATTTATGTGGTCCATCCAGGAAAAGGTCACCTCGAGGAGAGGAATACTTCATATTGTTCATTGACGACTTTTATAGGATGTGTTGGATAGGGATCCTGAAGCATAAAGATGAAGCTTTCGAAAAGTTCAAAGCATTCAAAGCCTTGGTTGAAAATGAATCAGATCGCAGGATCAAATGCCTCAGGTCTGATTGAGGAGGGGAATTTACCTCGGATTAATTCTTCGATTTTTGTGAAGAACATGGAATAAGAAGGGAATTCTCTACGACAAGGACTCCTCAGCAAAATGGAGTAGTAGAAAGGATGAACAGAACATTTAAACAAATGGCTTGTGCTATGCTTGATGAATCTGGAACTCCTGCAACCTTTTGGGGTGAAGCTACATTTGCTGCCATTACTATTCTCAACAAGACAAACGTCTGGGTAAACAGCACTCAGACCCCTCATGAACTTTGGTATGGTAAGACTCCTATGGTAAAATACTTCAAAATTTTTGGAAGCAAATGTTACATCAAAAGGATTGATGAAAACCTTGGAAAGTTTGAACCTAGAGCAGATGAAGGCATTCTCCTTGGTTACTCTCCTCACAGCAAAGGATATAAGTGTTACAATAAAAGACTTGGGAAAATTGTTGAAAGTATTGATGTAGTGGTTGATGAAGAAGGAAATATTCCTAGGCAGGTAAAATCCGAAGATTTTGAAGATGATGAGGACTATCCTTCAACATCAAATCAGACTTGTGGTGAAGAAGAAACCTATGAGGCGCTAGAAGAATAGATAAGGGTAGAAGAAAAGACTCCATCTAGGTACGTTCAGAAGAATAATCCAGAAACTCTAATTTTGGGGCAAAACGAGGCAGGTGTACAAACAAGAAGAACTATTTCAGAAGCTTCAATATATCTAGCATTTCTCTCCTCCATTGAACCACGAAATGTAAGTGAAGCATGCAAAGATGAATGCTGGGTCAAGGCTATGAATGAAGAACTTGAGCAGATTGAAAAGAATAACACTTGGGAGTTGGTTCCTAGACCAAATGATAAGAATGTCATAGGGACAAAAAGGATATTAAGAAACAAGTTGAATAAAAATGGAGATGTTATTAGAAACAAGGCCAGACTTGTTTGTAAAGGGTATGCTCAACAAGAAGGTATAGACTTTGAAGAAACTTTTGCACCGGTTGCTAGACTTGAAGCCATAAGAATGTTCCTTGCTCTTTCTAGCTTTCAGAAGTTCAAAGTATTTCAAATGGATGTGAAATCTGCCTTTTTAAATGGAGACTTGGAAGAAGAAGTGTATATTGAGCAACCAGATGGATTCATCCTTGGAAATGATCCAAAACTTGTATGTAGACTTAAGAAGGCACTCTATGGTCTTAAATAGGCTCCAAGGGCTTGGTATTATTGTCTGGACAAATACCTCCATCAACAAGGTTTTTCGAAAAGATCAACAGATAGAAATATATATATATATAATATATATATATAAATTGATAATGATAAATTTCTAATACTTGTCGTATATGTTGATGATATCATGTTTGGTAGCAATGAAGAAGCCATGAGTAAAAACTTTGCTTTGGTGATGCATAAAGAATTTGAAATGTCCTTGCTTGGTGAGCTGACATATTTTCTTGGTTTACAAGTCCACCAATATAAAGATGGTATCTTTTTATCACAAGCCAAGTACCTCAAGGAGATCTTAAAAAATATGGCATGGAAGATTCAAAACCATTATGTACCCCTATGGTAACTGGAAGTAACCTTAGTGAAAATGACGATTTAGCAGCAATACATCAACCAACCTATAGATCCATGATTGGTAGTCTGCTCTATCTGACAGGTACCTGACTAGACATCATGCATGCAGTAGGAATAGTTGGAAGATTCCAAGCCAATCCAAAAGAAGCACACCTTTAGGCGGTTAAAAGAAGTTTCAAATATCTTCAAGGAACACAAAACTATGGCTTATGGTATCCTAGAGATACAGATCTCACACTTCATGCATATACAGATGCAGATTGGGCAGGAAGCATGGATGACATAAAAAGCACTAGTGGTGGTGCATTCTTTATGGGTTCTAGATTAGTATCTTGGTTCAGCAAGAAACAAAGTTCAATTGCTTTATCTACATTAGAAGAGAAATATGTGGCTGTTGCATCTTGCTGCACACAACTTCTTTGGATGATGCAAATTTTGCAAGATTTTCAAATCACTTGTACTCCACCTATCTCCATTTTATGTGATAATACAAGTTCAATCAATATTTCAAAAAATCCAGTCATGCATTCAAATACCAAGCACATACCTATCAAATATCATTTTCTCCGAGAACAAGTGCTTGAAGAAAAGGTCAAATTGGAGTATGTTCCCTCCAAGGAACAAGTTGCTGATATACTCACCAAACCACAGCCCAGGGAGACATTTGAATACCTCAGACAGAAGCTGGGAGTAGCTGATGCATCATCCTGTTGTTGAAACTTGTCTGTCTCAGAGAAAAGTGGTTATACACGAGTTTCATGAGGAGGATCTGCGTACATACGTCAGTTTATGTGGATACAGTCGCATATATGTTGGTTTGAAGACAACAATGGGCCAGGCTCAGGATGAAAAGAGTCTGATATAGGTCTGACAGAGACCATCTGTCATAGGTTCATGGGGAGCATATATTCTTCTAATAATGCATTGTTGGCATTATCTTAGAAGATCTTGGTTCAATTTCACAGTTGTTTTGGTTTCAGGTGGAACAGGTGCAAAATGGGATCATGGTTGCCGATCTGAATGATGATTGACAAATGCTGCTAGTTGCTGATGACTATCATAGTATTATCTTAGATATTTAGTCTCTATGTCATGTATTTCTTTTATTATCAAGGTCATGTAACGACCTACGTTGGTTTCCCCATTATGCCTGGGATGGATGATGTAATATTCTTGTTTTATCATGTGTAAATTTTTGGTGTATCCCCACTTGGTTGGGAGGATGAGTCAATATTGGTATATCCCCACTTGGTTGGGAGATGGATGTATGTATGAGTCTTTGGTGATAGGAAGGTCATTTATGGTGTATAAAGTCATGTTTCTTCTTGCAGACCTTGCCTACAGTCAGGGGGAGCATGGACAACACAACAGAGTAGAGATTTCAGCATGTACTTAGGGGGAGCATAACCCTTTTGATTGTTGAGGTTGTAAGAGATAATCCCTCTACGCTATCGAGTAGCGATCCCACTAGCTAGCAAGGGTCTAGCAACAATCAGTCAATGCTACTATGCATGTTCCTAATTACAATTAAACAAGAGGTAAAGAGCACCTACTTGGATTCCAGCGCTGTTGTTTGACGAAGAGATGCCACCTTCGCTCCTTCGCTTTGGCTGGTCACAATCCTTCGCGATCTCCGCGAATAGACACCTGCACACACGAAGAGGAAACAAACAAAAGCATGAAATCTAATAAAAGCGACCATACATCAGTCAGAAAAGATGTAATTCACATTTAACCATTGCATAGACAAATGAGAATGGAACAATAATAGCAGTCATCTATTATTAATCAAACAGAGAAGAGTACAACCAAATGTTTTGATGTCGGTAACCTTCTCAGGAGGGGCTGGTCAGCAAGTGTCTCAAGCATTCACCTTTGGGAATGATTCTCCCAAAACAAGCAACTCTCTCTCTCACACAAGCAACACATAACAACCTTCCCTAAGCAATCAATCACTTCCACACCTAGCACACCAAATACCTATAGTAGCAACAATCTGAGCACTATAAGCTCTATACAATCCAAGCTATTCCAAACTCACTGCTTATGGTAATGGTGGAAGTTTATATAGGAGAAGGAGCCTCCTAAAAGGGTGGAAGGATGAGCTTATCTCCAAGAAAGGTGGCCCATATGACGAACAGATATGCCATAGAAGGGAGGGCGACACTCACAAGGCCAACAACCAGGTCTGGAGTCATCTGGAAGGTTGGTTGTTAGAACAAATTCGCCCAAACAGGATCAGCGCGGATTATAGCGGGACTGGCGCGCTGACGTCGCATCCTAATAACTGAGAAGGCTATGTCAGCGCGACTCAATACAAAGGCAAGGTGCGCTGGCTCATGAAATTCGATCAGCGCGGAAAACAGGTGTACTTCCGCGCTGGCAGCGCATTTGGTCTGTTATGGAGCGCCCATCAGCGCGGTTATTTGGACAAAAGTCGCGCTGATAGCAAAAACTTTGGCAAAGTGGGTTATTTGGCCAATTCAGAGAGCATGAGTATGATGAATGTGATTTCATGACACAGTAGGGATACTGACTGGATGACAGTGACAAATTGCTGTGTAACAATGACAAAGGGGGAGAATGACTATGAGTGACTTGGGGTTGCCATCAAGTCCAAAGGGGGATATTGTTGGAATTATGACATAGGTTTGGTGCTATGACACAGGTGTTGTCCTTGATGGAAACTCACTCAAATGACAAATCATAGTTCAGGCTCTCAGAATGAAGGAAAAAGAGATATATGTAGTTTCCTCTTAACCAAAGCGCGTGCACACGTGGGTTAAATGATCAAAAGGCGCACATACATATGCACTCACTTTCATGCAAAGAAAAGCACGTATGTGTGGGAAAACTTATTTTTGGTCCATGGTATTTATTCCTTGGTATTTGGACCTATGATTTTGGACCATGGTATCTTGTCTGAAGTGTTGAACCCAGGTATTTGGTCCAAGGTATTGATTCTTTATGGTTTTGGACCATGGTATTGTGTAAGGCCTATGAATATAAAAGGGGAAGGAGATCATTAGGCAAATGCAATTGACTCAAGCATTGAATATCTTAATAAGAGCTAGATCTAGAATACTGGTCATTGGGTTATGGTGCATAGTTGGATCTGAATCAAGGAGGAACCTAAGTGCAAGAAGAAGGATAAGTTCTATTGATGGGTCAAGATCTTAAGGCTTGAATAGTAGTATCTTTGTGTGATTTTGATTTGTTTGGCTCATGATTTGATCTATAAATCTGAGAATCTGGGTATAACTAATGTCTGAATAAGTGAAAAGGGTAAATTATCTTTTATAGATCTATACGTAGGTTCGGCACATCAGAGGCACGTATACACACTGGTTCAGTAAGTCAAAACAGCGTATACGCTGGTTGGCCTTAATACAACAACGTATGCACGCAGGTTTCTACATATTGAAGTAGCGTATGTCTCATGAAATATGTTTTAGCTGCTTCTGTTTATTGTTGCAGTGTTCTGGGTTCAGGATTGGTTTCTAGTTACTGTTAATGTATTCTGGTTACAACATTCAGAGAAGTAATTGTTTGATTCAGTTTTGATTGAAGAAAAGGAGATTGGTTGATGCAGATATATTTGATGTTTGATTAATGTTATTGATGGATCCAGTCTGAAAATTTATGAAACGTGGTCCCTGGAAGAAAGAGAAGGTTGTAGCCTTCTATAGGTCAGCACCTACGTACTAGTACATCAGCTAGTACATGAGCTAAGTGGGTTGTAGCTCCCTTCTAGGAGAAGCTGGAGAATGAGAGAAGGTTGTAGCCTTCTGCAGGTAGAAGCCTGCGTACTGGTATAAGACTGCACCAATACACAGATATTGTAAAAAGAAGTTTCTTATTAAAAGAAGATAGAGACGAATTGTAGCAGCTACCCACATTGGGTTTCACCTTATATCTTGTGTCCATGTGTGTGATGATTTGTTCTATTTTACTGCACCTATTTACTGTTCTTATGATTAATGAAGTCTTGATGCACTGATTAAAGATCAACATTTAATGAATCTTAAGTTTTCTGACATACGCTGGTTTCTTTAGACACAGTAGCATATATACGCAGTTTCCCATAGCTGAATTAGCGTATACAAATCTGATTGTGAAATGAAAAATAATTGATTTGATAATACTAATTCACCCCCCCCTCTTAGTATTATTTCCAATAGGTACTCCATCGCGGTGATGATGTAGCACGCCTGTCTTTCCTTGAGGTTTGATCGGTCCCACAAAGTTGATTGCCCATTTTTCAAATGGCTGCAGTGTCATTTGTGGATTTAACGACATCTTGTCCCTCTGTGAGGTTTTTCCAGTCCTTTGACATATATCGTAGGCCTTACAGTGCACTTTCGAATCCTGGTGCAGGGTTGGCCACCATAACCCTGTGCAAAGAATCTTATGGGCAGTCGTGCATCTTGCATAGTGTCCTCCTGTAGCGCCCCCATATGCTTCCACGAGGATATGACCTCATTCAAATTAAGGTACGTATCTTCACAATATCTCATCATTTCCCATTTTGTATAGGTGCCTCGCAATGATAGAAAAGTCCACTGCATGCACCACCAATTCCTTTTTCTATTGGACTGAGTATTCCTTCCCGTAGTCCCTGTTGTTAGAAAATGGATTACATCTTTGAAGTGTCCGTCCATGACACGCACTGCAAAGAGCCGTGCATCAAGTAGTCCCTCCTCCAAATACGTGGGTTCCCCACTCGTCTCAATTCGTGACAAGTGATTTGGTCTTGCGTTGAAGTGTCCTGTCTTGAATATGACCTCAAAATCATATTCTTGGAATAGTAAGATCCATCTACATATGCGCCCCCCAACACAGGCTTATTGACCAAGTATTTCAACGTGGAATTGTCGGTATACATCTTGAAATGTCCTCTGAGTAAATAATGTCGGTATTTTTGGAGCGCGTACACCATCGCTAACCCCTCGCGCTTGGTGGTGGAATAGTTCTTTTCTACTTTGGACAATCTCTGACTTGCAAATGCGATCGGGTGATCCACGCCCTCCGTGCCCTCCTGTGTGAGTACTGCTCCCAATGCAATGCACAATGCATCAACATGTACATGAAATTCCACATCCCATTTTGGGAAGACCAGATTGGATCAGAGGTCAATTTCCCTTTTAGGACATCCAAAATCTTCATGCAATCATCATTCCAGCACTATGTAACATCCTTTTTCAATAGCTTTTCCCTCGGTGCTATTATTTGGACATAACTTTTGATGAACTTCCTATAGTTTCCGGCGTGTCCCAAGGTAGCGCACAATTGTTTAACACTTTGTGGTGCTTCCAAATATAGAATAACGACAATCTTCGCAGGTTCCACCATCAGTCCTTGTTTGCAGACCACATGTCCCAGCAGGTTTCCAAAGGGAACGAGGAACGTTCACTTCTTAAGTTTCAGCGCAATCTGGTGTCGGCGGCAAGTATCCAGCATCAAGTGTAAGCTTGCTACATGGTGCTTAACTAATACAAAGATAGTCCAATCATCCATATAGACCTCCAAGAACTTGTGGATGTATTCTTTGAATGTAGCCACAATTATGCACGAAAAGATGGCTGATGCGTTCTTCAATCCAAACGGCATAATGGTGTATTGAAAGTAGCCCCATTCTATTGCGAAGGTTGTTTTTCTCCTGTCTTCCAGCATGATCTTGATTTGATGGTACCCTGAGAACCCATCTGTGAATGAGTATGCTTCCTAACCGCCAACATTCTAAAATACATCATTTGTGAATGGTGTTGGGAATGGATCGTGTATACAAGTGTCGTTTAGCTTCCTGAGGTCCACGCATATTCTTATTTCACCTTTCTGATTTTTCTCCTATACTACCATAGGACTCACCCAGTCGGATTCTTCCACTAGCTCAATAACTCCGGCTGCGAGAATTTTGTCTAATTCTTCATGAACCTTTTCCTTATATTTCAGATTCAAGCGATAAGGCCTTTCCTTAATCGACTTCACGTCAGGTTTCAAGGTGGTCTTCATCTCCCTAAGTCGCCAGTGATCCCTTTTAAGTCCATGATTTTGGTCAGGAATAAGTCTTGGTATTCGCAAAGTATCTCAACGACCTTATCCACTGTGGCATCATCCCCAAGTGTTGCATACTTTTGCTCCACCTCTGTTCCAATGTTTACTTGCTTAATTTTTAGCGACGCGGTGATGTCGGGGTCCTCAATCGATGGTTCGTGATCCTTGCGATAGACTTCTGTTTTTGGAATGTTAATATATCATGGGTCCTCATCATCCTCCTCAACAATTACATTGTAACACTCTAACGTGCAGCTCAGATGTGTCGCCCATTCTAGTTGAAGTACCTGCATTGGGTCCTGGGGTATTTTGAAGATAACTGCTTTTACTACCTGTAGTGCATCGTCAATAGTATCCCACCAATGATCTTCAAACGTGAAAGTTAACAGAAATCCCTCGCGCAAGATATTCCATTCGCTCGTACCATAGTGGAGCTCCGTCTCAGTATACCAATTCATGGGTATGACATCTAGGGTATGATAGAATAAATGTACCCATTCAAGCTATGGCTCTTCCCTGTAGACCTTGGTCCATTTCGCGAGGTGTGTACATGGATCATACCATCCATCATACTTGTCTACTAGCCCCATATTCGGTTTCCCAAATCGTAGGTGCATCATCCTTCTGCATCCGCGCCATTCCTCAAAACTTCCCTGATGTGTACCCCACCACCTTGCGAGCGTTACGCACAGTGCCCATTTCAGAGCATCGAACCGCTGCTGTTCTGGCACTGCGCTTTCAAATTTGTCCAGGAATTCATCCACCACTGTCAACCCATCATACCTAGGCAGATCCCTTACCTTTGTTGTCATGAAACGCATTGATCTAACCATCATGTTGCAATTAAGTGTAATTACTTCATGCAACTGATTCTTCCATTGCTCTAACTCTTCTTCCGAATCCAAAGTGCAGGAGCTTTCGTACTCCCATGAAATCCTACCATCTGCAGTTGGGTTCACCCAGTCTTGCTCTTATGTAGTTATCTTGTTGATGAAATTGATATCATCATCACTATCATTGTTGTGCACTGGTTCATTGTATTGCGCTCCTTCGGTGGGATCTAGCAGTACTACTACGCGTAGTGACTTTTTCTCAAAAATCATTTTGCGCTTCTTTAGATTTATGACTTTGTTCATATCGGTGGCCCAGTCTATTCCTAGTAGCGCGAGATAGGGATTGCTATCGTTGACAATCTCTATCACTTCGAAATCCACCAACATGCTTGCACCTTCAATATCCACCATTACCTCTTGCAATCTACCCATGGGGAGGATCTTCTGCTGGTTCGTCATTCTTAATTGAATAGGAGATCATTGTAGTGTGGGTCTGCCCATGCATTCCCATGTTTGTTTCGACAATACATTCATGTCCGATCCAAGATCCAAGATTACTTGATCCATTTCATACTAGTCGATTTGTGCAGTCAACCTCATTTCCCTCCCTGTGCACAATGCATGCTTTCTAAGTTTCCGGACCACACGCAGTTCTCCTAACCCCGCGCACCTAGTGATAAGTTCCTGTAGTCCTTTTATTGCCTTGCTGTCATGCAGCAGTTTCATGCATGTGTCCAGAAAGGTAGTGAGCATTGAAGGATCCATCCTTGGTTCTAGTTGTTCCTTACTACCTGAAGTGGAGGCCTCCGTGAAGCTCTTCTTAACTTCCATGAATGTCTCCTTCGCGTGTTCTAAATCAAATTCAGGTTCCTTTGTAGGAGCCTTGCGAACCCATGCACTTTCTTCTGACTGCTTACCTTTATCATCGCCAGTGGTGACACGACTTTTGAGCAATATGTTTACATTCAGGTCTTATTTGTGCGGCTCAAACCTCATCATTTGCAAATTCTAAGTCGGAGGAGGCTAGAGTACCCCTTTTTTGTGCAACGTCGCTATCAGTGTAGGGTAGTCTTCTGCATCATGATCAAATTTAGTACTGTACAAACATGATGTCCTCATTGGATTTGTACAATCGCGAGCATATTGTCCTGGTCCTCCGCAACTGTAACAAATTAGTTGTCCATGACCCCTTCCTGGTCCCATTCCACCTTGACCTCGTCCGTGCCCCTGAAATCCAAATCACACGATTCTTGAATTTGGGTCGAGGGCTTGCATTTCGGTCTGTACCCTATAGGCATGAGCCCGATCCATCATTAGTTTGTAGCTTCGGTAGGTGTGTTCATCATGGCCTATTGACCTGTAGAAATTACAAAACAATTTTTGGGACGTCTGCATATGCTTCTGCAATAGATGACAATTATCCGTAGTGTGTTTTTCTCCTATCGACAGATTGCGCACCATAGTGTAGGCATTGCGCTTGGTTCTGCTTGTGCCTCAGGTCTTAATGGCATCGACCCTCCTCCCGCCAAGTAATTCGTGAAAACTGGACAGTGGTCCTTGTCATGCCCCTGGCCTTTACATTTTATGCACCATACCTCCTCGCGCACCTTTGGCCGAGGTGTCCTGTCCTATTTCAAATTTTGCATTTCCAGACACAAATTTTGTAGTTGCGCATGGATTTGTTAGACTCCTAGACCAAGATCTTGTATATGGGTCTCATGCAATCTCATTTCCATCTCCAAGGCTTCAGCCTAGGTGGAAAGCTTTTGTTGTGACAACGCCATCCTTAAATGTAGTGTTAATGACTCTACAAACTAGGCATGGTGCTATCCATTCATCAAAGTCATGTTGGATTCACGAATCATACTCTTCAGCCTCTGGTCCAGATCCTAGGGGGTCTCGCCTGGGAGCACTGCGATCTCCTTAAACCCGATAATTGATTGTGTCTCTGACTTTGGCCTGCTAAATTCCCTGTTCAATGTAGTGTGGATTTCTGTGATTCCTGCGTTTGAATAGTCATTAGAATTCTTAATGTACCATGTTAATGTGCGGTCTTGCAATGTGCTTACCAGTGTAGCCTTATTTATATTGTCATCCATGACTCCTTGTTCTTTTGATACAACCCTTACCATGAACCAGAATTGGTCTGGATCTTCATTCCCTACTCCTTTGAATATCGACAGCTTGATCAAACTCGCCATACTGAACTGTGGTGATGGCGGAGGTGGGGTGGGTGGAGATGGAGGTGAAGAGGGTGAGATGGGTGGAAGTGTAGGTGGAGGTGGTAAGCATGGAATTCACTTCCTTATCAGATTGACCACGCTTCTTAGAGAAACTTTCGTGAGCTCTTCCTTACTTTCCTGCGAGGGTGAAATTAATGGACTAATTTCTAACTCTTCACTAATGTTTCTGTAGATCTTCCCACTTCGCATGGTCCCAAACATTAATTTATTCAAATAACCTGCTTTTCACACAATAGCATCTTGATCCAAGTATTCAAAGATTTAATATACTTACCTTGCGGTCCTTTGAGGAAGCTTCGTTCCGCCTCACTGTAGCTGACGGTCATATCTATCGCGAACTCAGTGATAAATCATCCTATAATTCGATTGAGCCAATGGTCCACAACTTGCGCGATCTTATCTCCTTACGCTTCTAGTCGGCTTACTAGTTCCAAAGTCCACACGATTGGTTTGTCGAGCATACACCTTCCATGGCTGTTTGCTAGCTTCGCGATCCACTCATACAACTTAGAAGGAAAGGATGCAAAGAAAATTTTGTGGATTTCTGTATATAAGTAGTGCTCCAACCACTGTTCCTTAGATACTCATGGATTCCTATTTTCCTATGCCACAAACTCGTGAATATTCTTGTCCAGCCACCCTTCAATTTATTTCTTGGTTGGATCCCAGTGGCATGACATTAGACATCCATTATGCAGATCCCGGTCCCAGCAATGGAACCATTTTTTGGCTTGTAGGGGCCTGACCCAAGTTCAGAGGTGATTTAGCCAAACAAATTTCAGTACTACTAGCCCTTTCGGCAACAATTCATGGAGTTCAGACTGAGGTCTCACCCATAGTAGTATGGGAGGGTGCTAGAACCAGGTTTCCACACCCTAGAGATGTCTGATGATTTTTAGTGGTCCGCGGTTTGACCCAACGTGCACGTCGCTACACACACTTATCAATACCTCGCATCCTGTGATGCTGCCTTCGCGCAACCCTACTCGGGGCTCAGTCTGTGTTATTTCCCAATCCCTTACTATTAACCTGATATTAGTTGATCACTTAGCTTATCTGCATGTGTTTAGTTATACTTAACAGTGTTCACCATTCATACTAGTGCACGCGATAAATAAAACATTATAAATGCAAAATATATCAACCTTATAATAACTCAAAATAGATACAAAAGATTTGGAATCAAACTTCTCTTTATTATTCTTCTTCCTTGGTTACAGACTCAACTCCGCCCTGCACACTCAGCTGCAGGGGTCCGTGCACTTAGTTGCAGACTCTACTAGGCCTCTGTGCACTCAGCTACAAAGCCTCTTCCTACTACTACGACCCAAAGCACTTAGAACTTTACTCTATGCTCGCTATCTTCTAGACTCCATTTGTTCCTCTATGTTTCTCTAATTATCTTTACAACTTAGATCCTTGCTCTATTTATACAATCCCATGGCCCACGGACCATGGGTAGACCATGGGTAGGTCGATACTACATTAAAAACTTAGGGCAGACAACCCTATGAATCTAACATAAAATTTATGCTCTGCGCCTGCAATTCATGGAGTCTTTTCAACAATAATACTCAAAACTTGGGCTTTGAGCCCCAAAACATGCTGTGGGGGGATTCCATGCCCAACACTTATGTTTCACTTCATTTCAATTTCTGAGAGAAGACTTTCCCAAAATAAAAAATCAGCAGTCTTTTAGTTTTGATATCGAGCACAAAGAACACAATGAACTTCTTGATAAGGACTCCTTACCCTTGTGTTTCTCCTCATTTGCAAAAATAATATAAAGTTATAAGCAAATATATAAGCGAGTTGTTAATAACATAAATGGGAAATCCTCTCATGAATCGGTTGAGGATGTCACTTGTGATATGCAAGATTCTTTCACTCTAGAATTGCAGCCACTAAGTTACATTGAGTTTCAAACCACATAAGAAAGCTTAGAACCTGAAACATATCATCAATTGATGCGGGATAATTTTGTACCATTAAGTTTTGATTCATTTCAGTTTTTGAAGAAATTTTTTGATAATATCTCTGAAGCAAAGAATGACAAGCCTATAGAAAATCATGTAGTCTCATTGGAACCCATGTATAACAAGTTGCAATAGTCTTCTCAGGTTCTCCATGATCGAATAGCTGATGTTTTGGATGATATATGTAGTCAAAGTCCTTCTCCGTTAGCTAACTATGAGGTTAAAAACAGAGATGATAAAAACTTGATCAGGCAACCGAATTCATTGTCTTATTCAGCAGGAGTCTCATTACAAAGCTCATTTGAAAATGTATAGTAAAATGAGGAAAATTACAAGTTAGACTTGAAGAAGAGTAAGGATGAAAATGAAAATTTATTCTTCGTATACAGACCATCTAGAGCAGAATTACAATTTGTTGGATGGGCTAAAACTCAGTGCACAATTGTTTGAAGATCCTTTTGCTAATTTGTTGTATTCATCATGGGAGATGTCTTTTCTTGTATTCATGTATCATGAGCACATGTTCATTGGACACTTTGAATTGCCTATTTTTTGTTTTCCCTTCCTGCTCAAGGAAAGTGCGTGCAAGATTCAAGTATGTAGCCATTTGTTGGATTGGTTACATTGGAGGGATCATATCGTATGATTGTATATATATCTTCAGTAGGTGGGCAGTTATCATCAAAAGTTTGAAGCCTGAGGAGAAGGACATAAGGCTTCTATGACCATATGTTGTTTCCTTTTTAAAGTTGTAAAGTAAGTTTTTCAGTCAAGTCAAGTTAGTTTTGGTTTTCCTACATTTTAGTTAGTCAATCAGTCATTTCAGTATTGAGTTTGGATTTTTACTTTTGACTCCATTGCCCAATGGAAGAGGCTACCTAGTCTATGGTGTTCTTGACACCTCCTAAAGGAGATTCCATCCCCAATTGGAGCTGATTTTAGTGTCTATGGGTCACTAGCGATCAAATGTACTCTTTCAACATGTTGATAGGGTCTTAGGTCAAATTGTTATATTTTCAAATATTTTGTCAAATAAAATTTGATCATTGGTCAGTTCTAGGTCATTAATACTCTCTCCATTCTCAAGGTAAATAAATGTAATAATTGTCTTAGATATCCATTTGGTGTCATCATTAGGTCATATCATCAATGAGTCATATAAGAGCTACATCGTGACTATAGTCACCATCATGGGAGTAGTAATTAGGGGAAAAAATGTTCAAAGATATTTCAACTTGTTTTAACATCCTCATTCATATTTCATATACCTCCATCAACGTCCCTCATAAATCCCCTCATTCCATCTAAAACCCATTTTTCCTTGGAAAAATCCTTACATCTTAGCCAAAACCCATTTTTTTCCTTGCAAAAACTCATTTTCAAAATCTGGCTGAAATCCATCTCATAGTCCAACTCTAGCCACATTTCCATGTTGTAATATACACTCAACTCTAGCCATGTTCCCCATTCCCCTTTTAAATGTTATAAAAACATTCATAAACCATGCTCCATTCTTTTTATTATATATAACACACCACCCCGAGGCATAAACTGGGCCCGCGAGCCACGTGTTGCCATATCGCAAGTTTCAATACCATCGTGCCCAAACCTCTTCCCTTCGCCGATTGCAATTGCATGTTTCACATGGAAAGAAAACTATAGAGCCCCTCTCTATTTGCGATGCGATCAGGCAAAAGTCGCGGAGGTGATATTTTATAGGCTGGATTTGAAAGGTTTTCGGGTCCGGGTTTATGGTTCCACTCCCAATGCAATAGAACTAGGACCCACCAGCCACATGTTATCACAATTTCATATCACATAATCCTACTATCATATATGAAAAATTTCTGTGTAATAGCCCTTATTACTCCTGCTCATTCTGCCGATTGTGATTGTAATCACAATTCCTATATGTCAACATACTCCGCCAACCCCCTCCATATTGCGATTATGACGAATCTGAAAGGAATTTACACTATATTTTAAAATATTTTGTGTCTGTCCATCCTATGACCCCATGTAATACACAGACCCCTCTTCGATTGCGATTGCAATAATACAATGGCCTAGATCAAAAACCCATATATAATCGACCCGAAGAGCAGGCCCATATCGACGGTTAATAATCCTCCCGTTACCCTCCCCCAGATGGTCAAAATCAATTCATTTTTATGCTCCCAGTCACTGTGTTTCATGTAATTTCCTCCAATCACAGAGCACCAAATTATCCATTTCGCATTCGCTCAGAGGACAACGAGGACATGTTTTACGCGTATCCTTTCTGCCTCCGCTCAAACAGAATTTAGAAAATAAGGACAACAATGCAATTCATCAGCCATCAAAACTAACAACAATGTCTATTTGAGGCCTCAATTACTACCAGAATGGCCAAAACAACACCAAAGCTCAGCCGACCGATATTATTAGAAGTTCGAAACTATTTTTATATTTTTTTGTAACAAATCTTAAATTATGTTTCAAGATATTTATTTATGTAAATGATTGTATAAATACTGAGACTTCGAAGTATTAGTGGTTGTATGTTGTTTAGTCAAAGGCTTGTGGAGCTAGTGTACTTGTGATTATTTACAGGAGTAATATATAAGAGTTGCAGTTATTATAGTGGGATTCAAGTGGTATGATCATTAGCAATTTTTTTTCTTTTATTTGTTCTCTCTACTTCCATCTTATTGCTTTCTTGTGATTGGTTCATAAGTGTTAAACATAATTCTTAAGTATTTTCTCTGTTTGGATGAAACTCTCATATTTTTGTTACATTTTCCTATGATAAAAATGAATTCACGAAGCTCATGCTCATTTTGAAACCTTACTTTTCTACCCTATCGATGATGAAAAATCAAGAATGCTAACTAGGCATGCCTACCTTGCCCCATTATATCTCAGCAAACTCATATTTTGGAAACCCTGACCTAGGCCCCTAGACCTATTGACCCTGCTCCAACAAAAACCATACAATCAAAAACCCCAAATTGAGCTGAACTATCTAGCCTAAAATCAATTCTTGCACTAGTCAAATTCTTGGTTGTGACCATAGAGAGAGCCCTCTCTAGTTTGGTAGGGCTAGCTGCCAAATCAAAATTTTGGTTTGAGGTTACCTCCATTGGTCTCCTTTCTCATCCTTGGGACATTGAGGAGTGCTAAAGGGGTCGATTGGGGTAAATGGATGGTGGAAGGACAATCATGAGAAAAGTAATCAATAAAGGTAAAGAAAATGGATTTTTGGCATCAAATGCCTTGGCTATGTTGGGAACTGCTATTCTCAATGTCATGCATGTTGTGCATGGATAAATGGAGTTCTCCTAACCTTGACCTTATGATATATGGTAATTGTATTGTGATCATGATCATGCTAATGTTTATGTTTATGTTTATGTGTGTGTGTGTGTGTGTGATGGGTTTATAAGGGATCATTCTTTTGGAAGAATTATTATTTATGCAAGTGAATGACACAAAGAGGTCCTTGGTATTATTGAGGAATCTAGTGGGCAGAGTAGCCCTGACAGATCTACGAGGTTAGTATTGTGTGGATATGGTTTGAAATAATGTGTTATAACTATGCCTATGTTTATGTTATGGCGGGCGATGCTAAAGGATACATCAACAAAATGAAATAAGTGTGATCTGTGGCATGCTGGGACAAGCATCGATGGTGGAAAGAAATATAAACCTAAGATTTTGGTTGTGGATGCACGCAGTAAGGCGTGGGAAATACACTAGAAGGAAGGTTACCTTGTAGAGACAATGTGGTCTCTGGATCTGCAATACTACTATTATGTACGTGTGGTACATGTTGTGTTGACTACATGTGGCACTGTGTTATGTGTATTTTGTAGTTGTTGTATTGTGATATGCATTCGTTCTAATGTACTGTATGCATGTATGTGTGTTGTGATTGTACATAGGGTGTGGGTGTATGTGTGGTATTGTACATCGGGTGTAGGTGTATATGTTTTGTTGACATCGAGTGTAGGTGTATGTTTGATGTTGTATGTTGGGTGTAGGTGTATGTGTTGTGTTGTATACTATGTATGTGTATGTGTTGTACAGTGTGATGGGATAGGTAGATATGGGATTGCATGGGCCCTTGTTGCTGATATTGAAGGTAGAGACGATTTAGTATCTAGATGCCCTTGTTACTGTTATTGATTGTAAATGCAGTTTAGTCTCTAGATGCCCTTATTTATGATATTAAGGGTTGAGGCAGTTTAGTCTATGGATACCCTTGTTGTTGATATTGAAGGAGGAGGAATTGTAGTCTCCATATTCCATTGTTGCTTTGAAGAGAAGGCACTAGGTTCTTTTTAGGTTTGGCAGTTGATCCAATGTGTGTACACGACAAAAGAGAAGAGAAGGAATTGGGTGTTTGTTGGGTTTAGCAACCAACCCAGTGTGTGTATGTGACTGAAGAGAAGAGAAGGCATTGGGTAGTTCCCAGGTTTGGAAAACGATTCTGCGTGTATGGAAAGGACAAAGAATAAAGGAAAAAGAAAAGAACCATTTGAAATATAAATATCAATATTTTATTTCAGTTTTTAATTATGCACGTGATCTATGATTTTGATTTATTATGGTTGTGTTTTGAGCTAACCGAATGTGATATGTCTATACATGATGATTTGGTCAAAGACCTATTTTGACTTGTTGTGACAAGAAGTAAATAGAATTGCAAGTGTACCTTATTGACGAGACACCAATGAGGTATGATTTAAATTAATTTCAATTCCTTTTTCGTCAAAAGAAAATTATGTGCTTGGTACAGGAAAGTAGGGAAATGGTCAATTTGGGTGGTTGAAATTGACTGCAAGAATTAACAGTAGTAGCAAAAGGAATTGGAACAATCAACATTGTGTTGGTAAAGTATTGAGGAACAGGGCTATTGTAGGACACTGGTACCCAATAGTCTCCATTTATTTCCATGAGCATTTTATGACTAGTATGATGGTTTAGAGGCAGGGATATGCCTTGGTTTTTGGACTTTCCGATGTGATGAAAAATTTCCAAGGGATGGATCGCCCGAGGAACTGTATAGAAGAGAAGGGGATTCAGAGGAACTTGGAAGGTGAGTCTGTTAGCTACCTATACCAATAGGTTTCATTTTTCATGATTGGCAGGGGAAGTGCTAATATGATCTACTTTGATGGTGCAAAGATCTCATATTTGTGTGGAAAACACCTATCTGCAGTTGCTTGATACCAGTCCTACTTCTGAATGGGTGATCCAACAGTCTAAGCTGGGTCATGCCATATTTCAATTTTTTGTTGTAAACTAGAGAAAGAAATCTGTCCAAACTGTTCAATCTTGGCAGATAAGTAGTTAGGTAGAGAATGAAGGTGCCCAACTGCTTAATCTGGGGCCTTGGAAGTAATAAGGCTAGCCTTAGATAGAAAATCAAAAGAAAATGCCAAAGGAAAAGAAAAAGGCACATGAGGGTTTGCCAGTCTAAGTGCACCCTCCTTGAAGTAACAAAAAATGCTAGGCAATAGAATGGGTAGGTAGATGGGGTTTGCAGAAGAATGATTTCTTTCATATCACTGGCCTCAGCAAAGGAAACACATGGTGGCCAGTGCAGATATTCCTATTCAACAATTTTGGAGCAACAAAGTGGAGCATGTCTAACTTCCCAATCATCCCCCATCAAATTCCTTGCTAACATCCCTCTATCACCTTGGTTTATGAGAGAAATCAAACTCATTCATTGATCCTTGTAGCATAAAGAGCCACATTTCTTGTGTAAAAATCTTTTCATTTTGATCTTCTCTCTTAACTAAGTTTGTTCCCTAACAACTTAGTCTTTGCCTCCTCTCTTCCACATTCCCCTCCAATACTAACTTCTAACTCTATCTACACTTAACTCCCTATGTTCCCCTTTCCCTATTACTATATCACTATTGTGTATAATTAACCCAAAATATGTATATATCCCTCCCCTTTGGCATTATAGCCATACGTTCAAATATTAGAAAACCATGCAGAATCAAAGTCTTGTTGTATATGGTTTGTTTAAAGTCGGGGATTAAACTAACCCCTGGTTGGTTTAATAACCTAAACCCTACCCTTTTCCCCTTACAACCCCTCCACAAATACTTTACCCGCACTATTTGCAAAACATTGTTAAAAACCCACTTTAGCCGCCTATCCAAAGTTTTGTTAAAATGCGCATTTCACATAAAACAAAAGAAATTATTAATATAATGCCGCCGGGTCCCGCCGTATTGTCCTATCAGCTTTGCGCCCCGTCAACCGTCGGATCTGGGCTTTCCCATCCGACGGCCCACATTGATATCGGATCGCCCCCAATAGCGGTACGTTACCTCCCAAAAAGTGTCAGACCATGAGGTCAGGGCAATGACACGCGTCGCTCCCAAATTGTATTGGGAGGCCGCCTGCCAAAACTGCTCCCGTACTATAAGCAGTCCGATAATACCGCTTACCGCCCTCCGTATACCGCTTGCCCACGTCATGCCCACGTCACGCCAAGTCGACCCCGCATCAGCGCATGGCCCGCCATTGCTCCATGCTATCCGCCACCTCATCAGTCCACGTGGACCACTCACAGGCTGCCACATCACCTTTCCGTACCCGACCCCACCCGATGACGTCATCCAAAAAACGCGCCAGAAGCCCAAAATTTCCAATATTTTCGCCAAAAATCGCGTTTTTTCTCATTTGTTCACCAAAAGACTATTGTGCTCCTGCATGAAATATAACGTCGTTCTCGCCGCCAACCTGCAGAAATTGATTTTAGAGACCGTGGGCACCCTCAATTCGCCTGCATTGCCAGCATTGCCCGAGGTTTACCAGGTATTTATCAAAGCTTCCCCTCCGCGCCTGGTTTTTCCCATAGTTCTCTGAGCAAATTAAGAAAAGGAAAAAACACTATAAGTTCGGCAAATCTTCAGGAACCATTGGTCTTTCTCCACACTATAAACTCAATTTTACTTGCAGAAGTCCCTATTGTGTCCAATCTCAACAATTTTACAGTCTGTTTGCGCATTCGCAAACTAAAACCTCTACTACACAAGTCCATCGGGAAAACAACTCTTAAGTCCCAGCATTTGCTCATTAAACCTTTTCTCAGGAGCATTTCAACTTGTTTTCACCATAGTTCACCCTGTTTCCTCTGTAAATTGCCCTGCTACTGCAAAATTCACTACTCTGTATCGCTGTGCCCAGAAAATTAAGGTCAAATATAATTCAAAGTACCAAAACATGGAAACACTAGTGGCATTGAATGTAACACCTCTAAATGCCCCACAAAGAGAGCTAGAATGGCAGGCCCTGGCTGACAGAGACTACCAAATGGCAGAGGGAATCACAGACTACACCAAATACCACATTCATGTACTCAATGACCTTAAAGCCAAGAATCTCAGTGGAAATGATATCCTAGGGATTTGGGACTCCAATTTGCCCATTTTCAATCTCCCTCAGGTCAATATCCTCCCAGACTTGATACATAGATGCAGTGCCAACTATGACCCATGTCAGAGATCTGTCCTCAATTCCTCAGGCTCAGTTTTGTTCCATGTCACCCCTGAGGCCATAAATGAGATGCTACACTTTCATACTACAAAGCCATTGACTCCTCTCTCCATGATGGACTTGCTAAAGAAAGGAGGCAAGCTGTCTAGTGCCCAAATTTTAAAGATTAATCAATTATTCATTCAACCAGGCTCTGAAACTGTGAGGACTCCTCCCATAGGAAATGTATATTTCAATGAGTTGGGCAGGATGCTTGTGGATATGATCAGTTATGTCCTGGGTTATAGGTCATCTGAGGATGCTGATAAAACCATTCTGGCGATGCTGTCCATCTTCTCCCCTGGAAAGCCTCCTGCTGTTCACTATGATTATGCTGCCTACATTACCAACAAGATTCATGAGCAATTGATGAATCTAGAGAGGGAGAGGATATTTAGATACACTTCTTACATCTATCACTTGTTCCTATTCTATCAGCTTGATAGCTTCCCTATTACTCTCAAGAAGCTTGATGCCCAAGGGAACCAAAGATTTGTAGTATTTTGGTCTTCAGTTTTCCATCACATATCTTTTTCACCATATAACTACTGTGAATTCATAGACCTTCTTATCCATCCAGCCATGTCCTTGCTGTTGAGTGCCCCTCCTCCAAGATTAACAGATGAGATGCAAAGAATCCTACAGCTCTCAAAGGCCTACAGCATTGGGGATTGGTACTTCTACCAACACCATAGAGTAATCAGAATATATGGCTGTGAGTTAGCCCCTTATATGCTACCAAGATATGTCCCTATGAGACTCTTTGCCTTAGAGTATTTCAGACAATTTGGAAATGCAGACATGGTCCATTTCCACAGCAAAAATAAGAAGGTGCAACTAAAAGTCAGAAATCAGCTAGGCCCATTCATTTATAATAAAAGAGAAGAGGCATGGCAAGAAGCAGATAAGATCCTGCAACGCCTCATATTGCAAACCAGTTTCCTCTGGATACCCTATGATCCCAATCATTTCATTAGCCTTAGAAGGGTTAAGTATAAGTTGGCTAGCTATAATCATGTCAGGCTGCCTCATATTGAAAAATATGCAAATCTGTTAAGATGGAAAGAAGGCACATTGGAAGAGTCAAGTACTAAAGAGGAAATACTACAAAAAGAAGCAAAGAATCTTGAGAAAGAAGCTGACTTGGAAAATTGTGGGCAGGTTTCCTCTTCTTATCAAATTCAATTTGGAGCAGCTGCCTCATCCTCTACAGCCCCCCAGCAGACAGCTCAAACTACTCCTCTGGCAGCCAACACAGGTAAAGGAAAAGAGATGGAGCAGGAACAGCCACCCCCAACAGCAGAACAATAGAAAGAGCAGCCCAAACAGCAAGAGGAAATGGCTGAGGCCCCAATATCTACAGAGCAAAAGGCTCAGGAAAGTGTGCCTCCAAGGCAGGAAACAATAGTGGATGCCTCGGTGCTCCAAACTCCATTAAATGAAGAAAGGACCAGGAAGAGGGATAGAGAGCAGGAAACTCCCCTCACTACTTCAACAAGTCAACAAGGGGAGAAAAGGCAAAGGTTAAATCCTCTTTCTGAAGAAGAGATGCCTATTGGGCCATCCATGGGTATGGGCCCCCCTAGCATGGAAGCATCTGCCAATTCCTTCCAACAGGAACAAGAAAGAACACTTGGAGGAGAGGTCAGCTCCTCAAGCCAGCAAAGAAGGGCAGAATCAAGCATAAAACAACAATTTATTGACATCAAGAAGAGAAATGAGCCAGTCAGACTCCAGTTGTACAATCACTTGCTCAAAATGGCTCCCACAAACCAGCAGAGGCTTATGTCGGCATATGACATAACAGAGGGGAAGATGACCATGAGTCATTTCATGCCTACTATGCTGCAGCCACAGTCAGCTGCAGATTATATAAGGACCAACCTGGAGGTATTTGCAAAAGACATCCACCCAATGGACCAGATAGAGCTTCATAAGCAAACGGGTGAGATGGTCTATTCCACTCTTGCAGACAAAACCTTCCTTGCACACAAATTGCAAAATAGTCTCCATAATACTACTGCACAATTAGAATTGGAGAAAGCATCTTCACAAGCCAAAGACAACAGGATTAAGTCTTTGGAAGATATCATTATAGAGCTTGGGCATGACCCAAGTGATCCCAAAGCTGTGCAGGCATTATTAAAGGTAAGAGATGCAGATATAGCAGCTTTGAGGAAGATGGTCAAGATTCCAGCAACCCTTCACCCTCAAACAGAAGAGGTTGCTCAGCAGAGAAAAGACCAAGATGTAGCAGCCATGCTGCTAACACTACACAAACAATTGGTGGAAACAGAAGGGAAATTGGTAGAAACAGAGGGTGCATTACAGGCAGCCCTGAAACAGAAAGTAGGAGGCTAGACATCATAGCCCCCTCAGCCGGTGATTAATCTTGAGGAGCCTCCTCAAATTATCAGTCCTCCCACAGAGCAAACAGCTGGGACAGGCCCATCAACATCAGCACCAACAACAACATCAGATTAGGCACCGAGCCTTGATATGCAGAAGATGATGAAGGAGATTCAAGTTCTAAAGGCCCAAATGGCAGAGCTAAATGAAGCCAAGGAAAAATTGGCTACACTTAATGAAAAATATGATAAATCAAAGCAAACTGTAGCTGAGAAAACAAGAGAGGTGAAGGCTCTTGAGAAAAGGATAAAAGAGCTGGAGAAAGAGCTCTCTCTTGACAAAGTGGTGGCAGAAATCAAGAAAGTCCTGTGGGCCAATATTGGTCAATCCATAACAGATCAATGGCAGTATATAGAAACCATTCATGAGCACATGGATCTCATAGGCAGGGCCCATAAGGAAAGTCAGAGAGAAAGGACATCTCTAGGTAATATGCTTGAGATAGCCAATAGGATGATCAATGTCCTGAACAACCGCACAGGCCCTCAGCTGGCAGCAATAGGAATCCCCAACAGAACTGACACCATCTTACTGGTGAAAAGGGTGCTCAATTTAAGAAGTCTTGTGCAAACATTGGATAGAAGATGTCAGGAAATGCAGACAGAGGTGAACAAGTTCACAGATAAATTCACAGCATTACATAACAGAGGCCTTCCCAGCTTACTGAATAGCGCAGGAAGGCTACTATCCCATGAAAACTATGCCAAAAGGGTAAATACATTTGCCACCAATCAGATCACTGCAGCATCAAGTACCCCAGAGGAAACAGGGCCTGCATCTGGGCAGAGCCTCTATGACAGAATAGAAAATTTGTTTTTTATCATGAATGAGATCAGACATCTGTTTGAAGTGCCTCCTAATTACTACAAATATACTGAGGCAGATGAAACATTAGGCACAATTTTGAGACATCAGTTGCCTACTCAGGAATGGTGGACAAGCATGATACAGACATTGCTGTAAAAAACAGACTTTCATCAAAACTTGTATCATCATGTTCAGAAAATTGATACATTCATTTACGACTAGAGAGGACTGGACAGAGCCAACTCAGCAAACAAATTTGGACACTAAAGCAACACTGACAGATGCAGATGATAGGGCCGAGAAAGCTATAGCACGATAAAGCAATAATGAGCTTATCATTCAGAGTTAATACAAAGTGCCCAACCGACTCGGTGGCCTCCAAAAGTCAAAAAAGTTTCTGACAGAACTGAAGGGTATTCATTGTATTTTTAAAAATAGCAATAACTTTCTTATCTGCTATTCAAAAGGTTGGTGAATGCAGTTATTGAGCAAATGACTCAGCATTCAGATATTTTGTAAAACTGATTGTATATATATCCCCTCGCATAAGCTTGCTGGGGTTGTTGATTTTCTCTTTTGGAGAACTTATGCTGTAAATTTCAGACTTTTTAATACAGGGAGCTGATGGAATTTCTAAAGTTCTGAGTTGTTTTGATGTGTTGTGGTGTGATTGCTTACTGCTACAGGATTCCTGCGTATTTCATGGCACAATAAGTTTCCTGAACCTTCTTGTTATGCATTTCATTCTATCATAATCCGTTCATGCTCTATATTTCACAGTTTAATAGCACAGAAAAAGAATAGTTCAGGATTTGTCCATTAAACACCCTGAACTCAATCTATGCTGTTATGAATGTTTTCTTCAGTATTAGCTATGAAAGTGTAATTCTTAGTTGCTTCACCTTCATACTAAAACTTTCACAGTGAGTATTATTCAGGAATTCAAAGCTGCTCCTGAGTGATATATCCTTTTCCCACATCACCAGCTTAGTGAAAGACTCTTAGTTGCCTCTCACTGGCTAGACATATTTCATATTCCCAATTTTAAGTTTGTTTCATGATATATCTAAATGGCCCTGCAGTTGTAGCAATCTTACTCAATATCCCAAACAACCCATAATCACAGACTCCATTGCCCAATGGACTGAACCTTCTGAAGATCTCATCTCAGCTACTGGAAGACATCATCCAACCAAAACTTTAAACAAAACTCTCACCTCACAGCTAGCCTAAAATCTTCAAGGAACAAAGTTAAAATTAAAAGAGAGAGCCCTCTCTGATTACAGGTAGGCTAGAGCCTGTAATCCAAAGCTTGGTTAGTGGTTACCCCGGCCGTATTCCCTCAGGAGTCAAAGGGAACAACCTAGGTGTTAACATAAATGGCGACTCCACTGGGGACTGAATGAAATTCATAAACCCCCTGTCTGATTCTTAATATTGTAGATAAAGCCTGAGTGACAACCAGACAGCCTTAGAAACTGCCTCTGCTTTGCATTTGCAGAAGTACATAAAAGCTGCCTCAGTCAATCTTTATTCAGTCTTAAGTTCCATACAGTTGTGCTATACTTGATCAAGTCCTTGTCAGATATCAATGCTTCTTAGAAAATTCTCCTAAACAAATCACAGAAACTGGCTCCTAAGAAGAAAACTCGCTATACAAGATCTAACCCAGATCCAGATCCATCACCTGAGTTCCAAAACCCAAATTTGATTCCAAGAATCCTTAAGAGACACAAATCAGAAGGGACTCTATTAGATTCGAGTTCTGAAGCAGGATTTCAAACTAATATTCCAACCCCTGCTAAGGTTTCTCTACATCCTCATAACACCGTTCCACAACCTCCTAGTTCTTCATCTACTTCACAAGGTGTCCTTTCAACCCCTCCATCAACTACACATACCCTTCTCATCCCCTTTCCTCCACTTGTCCCATTAGTTCCTGTTATCCCTATTGTCCCACCAAACATGGCTAATAGATATGCTCCACTGCAGTTACCTGCCAACCTAGGGCCTATGCCTCAAGATTACCAAAGCAAGATTTCATATTTTGATGGTACTGGCTCTTATCCGGCCCTTCAACATACTAATAAAATGCAGGACTATTTTGAAAATTATGAGATAGATGATGATGGGGTTAGAATGAAAATTTTGTGCAAAGCCTAACAAGAGATGTAAGATCATGGTTTAGGTCACTCCCAGCAAACTCCATAGCTGACCCTGAAGCCCTGTATCAAACCTTTATCAACAGATGGGAGAAGAAAAAGGATCCACTTCATATCTTATCTGAATACCATACCATCAAAAGAGGTCCCTAAGAAACTGTCTTGGATTATTGTGCTCGGTTCAACAATGTCTACAATGCTATTCCCCAAAATCTCAGACCCCCACCTGATCTAGCTCTATATACCTTCCCTGATGGGTTTGATTCAGATATGGCATACCAATTAGGAGAAAGGGCTCCCCGGACTTTAGCTGAGATGCAAGACATAGCAGTTAGTGTAGAAGCCAACCTGATAGCTAAGAGGAATAGGACCAGAACAGAAAGAAAGACTACCTTCAAAGAATAGCCTTCAGGCTGGGATAAAAAAATAGATGCAATAATCACTGGTATGCATAGATTAGGTGACAGAGTAGAATTAGTTGAGAGGAAGTCATCATGGGAAGAACCACAAAATAATCCTATCAGGAATCCCAATTTTAGAAGAAATCAAAATCCCAATGTTGGCAAGACCAGCCCTGAACCAGAGATAAGGCCTCCGTTCCAAGAAAACTATGCTGAAGCATCTACTTCTAGTGAGCAGATAGATTATACCCACATCAATTTGATGGGCTTGAACGATGATCAGCAAGTTTTTCTGAGTCAAGAAGATCATGAAGAGGAAGACATAAGTCAGTTCCAAACTAGATCAGGGGAATCATTTCATTTCAAACAAGGCTATGACACAGCTGTTTTTGAAGTTCATAAACAATACAAATTGAGAAGCAGAACTGTAAATGTGCCACAGCCTGAGAAAACAAAGGATAGCCTGCAGCCTAAGAAAGTTATTGTCATAGAGCCTATTAACAAAACTGATTCAGTTGCAGATGAAGTAACAGTTGAAGAGGTAGCTGAACCATTTCCCTCAAATCAAGAAACAAAGGTTACACCTCCTTTACAACACAATCCAAGTAACACTTTTCAAAAGGTGAGCAAAAAGGACAAACCTCAAGATCATATTGAAAATTAAGAAGAAGCCTCTAAAAACTCAATTGAGAAAGAAAAGGGTGTTAACCAGAACACCAAGATCCAATCTGAAAAACCTTTTGACTTAGAAGCTGAAATTGGCAAATTAAAGATAGCCATTCCTCTTTCAGAGCTAGCCAAGCATAACATTTACAAACAACAAATCAAGAAGTCCCTTCAACTGACCCACAACAAAGATGATGTCAATGTATTGGATGATACCCCAGAACTACTTTTCGGTCCAGAGGTTGATGGAAAGACAGCAACCACTGGAATCTTACCTTTTTATGTCAGCTTGCATATTCATGATAAGATATTACACAATGCAATGTTTGATTCAGGCGCTTCTCATAACCTTATGCCTAAGTCAGTAATGGAGAGATTGAATCTAGACATCACAGGACCATATAAGGACCTATTTTCATTTGACTCCAGCCAAGTTAAGTGTTTAGGCCTGATAAAAGATCTATGTGTGTCCCTTGTCCAGTACCCAAATAAAACAATCTTAATGGATGTTGTAGTTGCTGATATCCCACCCAAATATGGAATGCTGTTATCAAGATCATGGGGAGCCAAACTTCAAGGTTCCCTACAATTGGATATGTCATATGCCACTATCTCTGTTTTTGGGCAGCCAAAGAGGCTATACAGAGAGTCACTCATGAAATACATGGTCAGCAGTGAAGAAAAACCCCAAAATTTCCCTATTTATGCAGTCCATTCAGACATGGATTCCTTCATTCTGTTCAATGACAATATAGGTCCAATATGTGATGACAAATCTATCTTACTTGAACAAGATCTGCATATGGATGAGCAATCAAGCTCCCAAGAAATCAAGATTGAGAAATCAATTAATGAGACAATGCTAGAAGACAAACCAGATGAAAAACAAGATCTCCAGCTCATAATTCCAAGTCATAGAGAGGCTGCCAAGTCTCCCCTAAATCAAGAGATCCTTTGGTTCCTTGAGTTTGATGGATCAGTCAACAAATTAGGGGCAGGAGCTGGAGTGTGGATTCATAACAAACAAAGCAATCATGCAGAGGGTCGAGCCTATAGGCTTAATTTTAGATGTACTAACAATATGGCAGAATATGAGGCTCTTCTGCTAGGCCTCAAACTGGTAAAATCCTTACAGGCCACAAAAGTTTCAATCATGGGAGACTCAGACTTAGTTATTCAACAAGTGAAAGGTAATTTTGTCACCAATGACAAAGGACTGAGATCATACAGATCTACTGCTATTGAAATACTTAAGGCTTTCACTGAATTTCAGATGACCAAAATACCGAGGACCCACAACCTTCATGCACACAGTTTAGCTACATTTGCCAGTACATGAAAATTCCCTTTTGAACCCAACCATTGTTTTACAACTGAGATAAAACACAGACCTTCTATCCCAAACAATATTAAAGATTGGCAAGTATTTGAGGATGACACACAGATAAATAGTTTCTTGACCTTACAACATGAATTTGTAGGTTTGAACATTGATGTTGATTCTGTGAAAGACACGCAGCCACTAACTGAAAAGGACCAAACAGCTATATCACCCAAAACAACAAATCAAATACTTCGTCCAACAACCTTTGACAAGGAAAAATTACAAGAACTTGAACAATTGCATTTTGATGAAATAGCTCGTGCAGAGGCTGAAATCATAGAGCTAAAAGACAATTTTCTACCAACAGGCCTAACTCCATTGGAGGACATTTTTGACTCAAATGATGTTCCTAGAAAACCAACAGTGCAACCCCTTAATGCTGCCATAGAAGAGTGCAACATTGGAACTACTGAAAAACCCAAGATAATAAAATTGTCTGCATCTTTACCTCCTGACCAGAAGCCTAAATACATTGACCTCTTTAAAGAGTTCCAAGATGTGTTTGCATGGAGTTATGAGGATTTGAAATCCTATGACACCTCTGTTATTCAACACACCATCCCTCTCAAGCCTAATCAAAAGCCAATCAAGCAAAAATTGAGAAGAATTAATCCTATGCTTCTCCCTTCAATTGAGAAAGAGGTACAAAAAATGCTTAAAGCTGGTATCATAGCACCAATCAGGTTTTCAGACTGGATTTCAAATTTGGTCCCCACAAGAAAGAAGACTGGTGAGATTAGGCTTTGTGTTGATCTAAGGAATTTGAATCAAGTATCCCTCAAAGACAATTATCCCTTACCTAAAATGGATCACATTCTCCAAAGAGTGGTAGGGGCTTCAAGAATCTCATTACTTGATGGATTTTCAGGTTTCAATCAGATCCTAGTCCACCCTGGTGATCAAGATAAAACAACATTCACAACCCCATGGGGGACTTTCAAGTATGTCAAAATGCCTTTTGGGTTAAAAAATGCAGGAGCTACATTTCAGAGAGCAATGGATTTTGCTTTTGCTAAAGAGATTCATGAGTTCCTTGTTATTTACTTAGATGACCTCACACCTTTCTCAAAATCCGACCAAGAACATCTGAAACACTTGAGACAAATATTCATAACATGTAGGAAATATGGGATTTCCTTAAATCCTAAGAAGTCTCTCTTTGGTTTGGAAGAAGGCAAGCTATTGGGTCATATCATTTCAAAGGAGGGCATTAGAATTGACCCAGACAGAATACAGGCCATCTTGCAAATGCCCCATCCAAGAAATATTAAAGAATTACAAGCCTTCTTGGGAAAGATCAACTTTTTAAGGAGATTTATCCCAAACCTAGCAGAATTGATCAGATTACTAAACAATATGCTAAAAAAGGATTCAAAAGTGAAATGGACAGTAGAAGAAAATCAAGCTTTTGAAGGTATTAAATTGGCCCTCACCCAAACCCTAGTCTTAACAAATCCCCAATTTGACAGAGAATTTATCATTTTCTCTTTTGCCTCCCAGCATACCATTGTTGCTGTCTTATTGCAGAAAGATGATCAAGGGAATGAAAAACCTATTGCTTTCTTTAGTAGAACCCTTAGAGATGCACCTCTGAGATATCAGATCATGGAAAAGCAAGCTTATGCTTTGGTCAAAGCCATCAAAGACTTTAGGATCTACATCCTATACTCCCATGTTATTGCTTATGTGCCAAATCCCATTGTGAAAGACATACTGACTCAAGAAAACTTAGAGGGCAAAAGAGGAAAGTGGATTGCTAACATTTTAGAATTTGACATTGAAATCAGACCTACAAAACTGATAAAAGGGCAAGGTTTGGATAAATTGATGTCTGAATCAAACTTCCAAGCCTTGGATATTAACCAACTGGGCAATGAATCGGAGCTGGCGACTCCAAAGATCAACGCAGCCTTTGAACAATCCCTGTGGTATTCTGATATCTGTTATATATTGCAAAACCTGTGTGCTCCCCCAAGATTGTCCAGAACCAAATCTAGATTTTTAAAAATGAAACCTTCAAGATTTTGTGTTATAAATGGTAATTTACTATGGAAAAATCATGAAGGTATACTGCTGAACTGTTTGAATATGGATGAGACTAACAATGTTATGAAAGAATTTCATGCAGGTGATTGTGGTGGACATTTGTACTGGAAGTCCACTGTGGATAAGATATTAAGGGCAGGTTACTATTGGCCCACTCTGTTCTCTGATGTTAAAAATTTCACCACTACACGTCATAAGTGTCAAGTGTTTGAGGGAAAAAGAAAGTTACTACCACTTCCCTTAAAGCCTATTGCCACAGAAAGGCCTTTTCAGCAATGGGGCTTGGATTTCATTGGGGAAATTCATCCTTCATCTTCAGGCCAACATAGATGGATCCTGACAGCCACAGACTACTTTACTAAATGGATTGAGGCTGTTCCATGCAGACAAGCAAATGATTCTACTATCATTCAGTTTCTTGAGACTAATATTCTTTCCAGATTTGGTTGTCCTGACAAGATAATAACAGACAATGCTGCTGCTTTCAGATCCAAGAAGATGGTGAACTTTTGCCACAAATTCCACATTACTTTGGGCCATTCTACTGCATACTATCCTCAAGGTAATGGGTTAGCTGAATCATCTAACAAAAGTCTTATCAACATCATTAAGAAGATACTGGAAGAGAATAAGAAAAATTGGCATAAAAAGCTTGTGAATGCCTTGTGGGCAGACAGGCTAACAACCAAGAGACCTATTGGGGTCAACCCATATGAGTTGGTTTATGGAATAGAAGCCAAATTCCCTTCATCATTAGGGGTCCCTGTCATGAAGCTACTCCAAGAAAGTCAAGCTGAACCAAATGACATGCAAAGAAGGATAAACCAGATAATATGTTTACAGCAAACCAGAGATCAAGTGTATAGCAGAGTTCAAATCCTACAAGAGAAGCTGAAGAAAGCCTTTGATAGAAGAACTAAGGCTGAAGATTTCTTCATTGGGGATAAAGTGCTTAAATGGGATTCAAGAAGAGAAGACAAGGGAAAGCATGGCAAATTTGACTCACTTTGGAGGGGACCCTTTGTAATTCAAGCAGTGCAAGGAAATAACACTTATTTCTTGAAAAAATTGGATGGCACTGAAGCAGAAGAGGACCCTGTAAATGGCCGGATGTTAAAGCACTATTTTGATTACTTTCCATGTATATAGCATGGCTCAGCCCTGTACATTGTTACTTGTATATACTGTTTTCTTTCAGCATATAAATAGTTCAGTTTAAGAAGTTTTGTAAACAAGCAGGAAAAGGCCTTCATTTCAGAAGTTCCACAATGGTGACAGATTCCAGTGTTGAAGTCCAATGAGAAAGCTTTCAAGTTTTGAGAAGAAGTCAAGGGCCAAGGCATTCTGACCTGCTGTTCTTGGTCTTTCAAGTAGAAAAACCATCCCCAAGTGGAGCCACTGTTAGCTACCTATACCAATAGGTTTCATTTTTCATGATTGGCAGGGGAAGTGCTAATATGATCTACTTTGATGGTGCAAAGATCTCATATTTGTGTGGAAAACACCTATCTGCAGTTGCTTGATACCAGTCCTACTTATGAATGGGTGATCCAACAGTCTAAGCTGGGTCATGCCATATTTCAATTTTTTGTTGTAGACTAGAGAAAGAAATCTGTCCAAACTGTTCAATCTTGGCAGATAAGTAGTTAGGTAGAGAATGAAGGTGCCCAACTGCTTAATCTGGGGCCTTGGAAGTAATAAGGCTAGCCTTAGATAGAAAATCAAAAGAAAATGCCAAAGGAAAAGAAAAAGGCACATGAGGGTTTGCCAGTCTAAGTGCACCCTCCTTGAAGTAACAAAAAATGCTAGGCAATAGAATGGGTAGGTAGATGGGGTTGCAGAAGCATGATTTCTTTCATATCACTGGCCTGAGCAAAGGAAACACATGGTGGCCAGTGCAGATATTCCTATTCAGCAATTTTGGAGCAACAAAGTGGAGCATGTCTAACTTCCCAATCATCCCCCATCAAATTCCTTGCTAACATCCCTCTATCACCTTGGTTTATGAGAGAAATCAAACTCATTCATTGATCCTTGTAGCATAAAGAGCCACATTTCTTGTGTAAAAATCTTTTCATTTTGATCTACTCTCCTAACTAAGTTTGTTCCCTAACAACTTAGTCTTTGCCTCCTCTCTTCCACATTCCCCTCCAATACTAACTACTAACTCTATCTACACTTAACTCCCTATGTTCCCCTTTCCCTATTACTATATCACTATTGTGTATAAATAACCCAAAATATGTATATATCCCTCCCCTTTGGCATTATAGCCATACGTTCAAATATTAGAAAACCATGCAGAATCAAAGTCTTGTTGTATATGGTTTGTTTAAAGTCGGGGATTAAACTAACCCCTGGTTGGTTTAATAACCTAACCCCTACCCTTTTCCCCTTACAACCCCTCCACAAATACTTTACCCGCACTATTTGCAAAACATTGTTAAAAACCCACTTTTGCCGCTTATCCAAAGTTTTGTTAAAATGCGCATTTCACATAGAACAAAAGAAATTATTAATATAATGCCGTCGGGTCCCGCTGTATTGTCCTATCAGCTTTGCGCCCCATCAACCGTCGGATCTGGGCTTTCCCATCCGACGGCCCACATTGATATCGGACCGCCCCCGATAGCGGTACGTTACCTCCCGAAAAGTGTCAGACCATGACGTCAGGGCAATGACACGCGTCGCTCCCAAATTGTATCGGGAGGCCGCCTGCCAAAACTGCTCCCGTACTATAAGCGGTCCGATAATACCGCTTACCACCCTCCGTATACCACCTGCCCACGTCATGCCCACGTCACGCTAAGTCGACCCCGCATCAGCGCGTGGCTCGCCATTGCTCCACGCTGTCCGCCACCTCATCAGTCCCCGTGGACCACTCACAGGCCGCCACGTCACCTTTCCGTACCCGACCCCACCCGATGACGTCATGTTGACGTCATCCAAAAAACGCGCCAGAAGCCCAAAATTTCCAATATTTTCGCCAAAAATCGCGTTTTTTCTCATTTGTTCACCAAAAGACTATTGTGCTCCTGCATGAAATATAAAGTCGTTCTCGCCGCCAACCTGCAGAAATTGATTTTAGAGACCGTGGGTGCCCTCAATTCGCCTGCATTGCCACCATTACCCGAGGTTTACCAGGTATTTATCAAAGCTTCCCCTCCGCGCCTGGTTTTTCCCATAGTTCTCTGAGAAAATTAAGAAAAGGAAAAAACACTGTAAGTTCGGCAAATCTTCAGGAACCATTGGTCTTTCTCCACACTATAAACTCAATTTTACTTGCAGAAGTCCCTATTATGTCCAATCTCCGCAATTTTACAGTCTGTTTACGCATTCGCAAACTAAAACCTCTGCTACACAAGTCCATCGAGAAAACAGCTCTTAAGTCCCAGCATTTGCTCATTAAACCTTTTTTCAGGAGCATTTCAACTTGTTTTCACCATAGTTCACCCTGTTTCCTCTGTAAATTGCCCTGCTACTGCAAAATTCACTACTCTGTATCGCTATGCCCAGAAAATTAAGGTCAAATATAATTCAAAGTACCAAAACATGGAAACACCAGTGGCATTGAATGTAACACCTCTAAATGCCCCACAAAGAGAGCTAGAATGGCAGGCCCTGGCTGACAGAGACTACCAAATGGCAGAGGGAATCCCAGACTACAGCAAATACCACATTCATGTACTCAATGACCTTAAAGCCAAGCATCTCAGTGGAAATGATATCCTAGGGATTTGGGACTCCAATTTGCCCATTTTCAATCTCCCTCAGGTCAATATCCTCCTAGACTTGATACATAGATGCAGTGCCAACTATGACCCATGTCAGAGATCTGTCCTCAATTCCTCAGGCTCAGTTTTGTTCCATGTCACCCCTGAGGCCATAAATGAGATGCTACACTTTCATACTGCAAAGCCATTGACTCCTCTCTCCATGATGGACTTGCTAAAGAAAGGAGGCAAGCTGTCTAGTGCCCAAATTTTAAAGATCAATCAATTATTCATTCAACCAGGCTCTGAAACTGTGAGGACTCCTCCCATAGGAAATGTATATTTCAATGAGTTGGGCAGGATGCTTGTGGATATGATCAGTTATGTCTTGGGTTATAGGTCATCTGAGGATGCTGATGAAACCATTCTGGCGATGTTGTCCATCTTCTCCCCTGGAAAGCCTCCTGCTGTTCACTATGATTATGCTGCCTACATTGCCAACAAGATTCATGAGCAATTGATGAATCTAGAGAGAGAGAGGATATTTAGATACACTTCTTACATCTATCACTTGTTCCTATTCTATCAGCCTGATAGCTTCCCGATTACTCTCAAGAAGCTTGATGCCCAAGGGAACCAAAGATCTGTAGTATTTTGGTCTTCAGTTTTCCATCACATATCTTTTTCACCATATAACTACTGTGAATTCATAGTCCTGTTTATCCATCCAGCCATGTCCTTGTTGTTGAGTGCCCCTCCTCCAAGATTAACAGATGAGATGCAAAGAATCCTACAGCTCTCAAAGGCCTACAACATTGGGGATTGGTACTTCTACCAGCACCATACAATAATCAGAAAATATGGCTGTGAGTTAGCCCCTTATAGGCTACCAAGATATCTCCCTATGAGACTCTTTGCCTTAGAGTATTTCAGACAATTTGGAAATGCAGACATGGTCCATTTCCACAGCAAAAATAAGAAGGTGCAACTAAAAGTTAGAAATCAGCTAGGCCCATTCATTTATAATAAAAGAGAAGAGGCATGGCAAGAAGCAGATAAGATCCTGCAACGCCTCGTATTGCAAACCAGTTTCCTCTAGATACCCTATGATCCCAATCATTTCATTAGCCTTAGAAGGGTTAAGTATAAGTTGGCTAGCTATGATCATGTCATGCTGCCTCATATTGAAAAATATGCAAATCTATTAAGATGGAAAGAAGGTACATTAGAAGAGGCAAGTACTAAAGAGGAAATACTACAAAAAGAAGGAAAGAATCTTGAGAAGGAAGCTGACTTGGAAAATTGTGGGCAGGTTTCCTCTTCTTATCAAATTCAATTTGGAGCAGCTGCCTCATCCTCTATAGCCCCCCAGCAGGCAGCTCAAACTACTCCTCTGGCAGCCAGCATAGGTAAAGGAAAAGAGATGGAGCAGGAACAGCCACCCCCAACAGCAGAACAGCAGAAAGAGCAGCCCAAACAGCAAGAGGAAATGGCTGAGGCCCTAATATCTACAGAGCAACAGGCTCAGGAAAGTGTGCCTCCAAGGCAGGAAACAGTAGTGGATGCCTCGGTGCTCCAAACTCCATTAAATGAAGAAAGGAACAGGAAGAGGGATAGAGAGCAGGAAACTCCCCTCACTACTTGAACAAGTCAACAAGGGGAGAAAAGGCAAAGGTTAAATCCTCTTTCTGAAGAAGAGATGCCTATTGGGCCATCCATGGGTATGGGCCCCCCTAGCATGGAAGCATCTGCCAGTTCCTTCCAACAGGAACAAGAAAGAACACTTGGAGGAGAGGTCAGCTCCTCAAGCCAGCAAAGAAGGGCAGAATCAAGCATAAAATAACAATTGATTGACATCAAGAAGAGAAATGAGCTAGTCAGACTCCAGCTGTACAATCACTTGCTCAAAATGGCTCCCACAAACCAGCAGAGCCTTATGTCGGTATATGACATAACAGAGGGGAAGATGACCATGAGTCATTTCATGCCTACTATGCTGCAGCCACAGTCAGCTGCAGATTATATAAGGACCAACCTGGAGGTATTTGCAAAAGACATCCACCCAATGGACTAGATAGAGCTTCATAAGCAAACGGGTGAGATGGTCTATTCCACTCTTGCAGACAAAACCTTCCTTGCACACAAATTGCAAAATAGTCTCCATAATACTACTACACAATTAGAATTGGAGAAAGCATCTTCACAAGCCAAAGACAACAGGATTAAGTCTTTAGAAGATATCATTATAGAGCTTGGGCATGACCCAAGTGATCCCAAAGCCGTGCAGGCATTATTAAAGGTAAGAGATGTAGATATAGCAGCTTTGAGGAAGATGGTCAAGATTCCAGTAGCCCTTCACCCTCAAACAGAAGAGGTTGCTCAGCAGAGAAAAGACCAAGATGTAGCAGCCATGCTGCTAACACTACACAAACAATTGGTGGAAACAGAAGGGAAATTGGTAGAAACAGAGGGTGCATTACAGGCAGCCCTGAAACAGAAAGTAGGAGGCCAGACATCACAGCCCCCTCAGCCAGTGATTAATCTTGAGGAGCCTCCTCAAATTATCAGTCCTCCCACAGAGCAAACAGCTGGGACAGGCCCATCAACATCAGCACCAACAACAACATCAGATCAGGCACCGAGTCTTGATATGCAGAAGATGATGAAGGAGATTCAAGTTCTAGAGGCCCAAATGGCAGAGCTAAATGAAGCCAAGGAAAAATTGGCTACACTTCATGAAAAATATGATAAATCAAAGCAAATTGTAACTGAGAAAACAAGAGAGGTGAAGGCTCTTGAGAAAAGGATAAAAGAGCTGGAGAAAGAGCTCTCTCTTGACAAAGTGGTGGCAGAAATCAAGAAAGTCCTGTGGGACAATATTGGTCAATCCATAACAGATCAATGGCAGTATATAGAAACCATTCATGAGCACACGGATCTCATAGGTAGGGCCCACAAGGAAAGTCAGAGAGCAAGGGCATCTCTAGGCAATATGGCTGAGATAGCCAATAGGATGATCAATGTCCTGAACAACCGCACAGGCCCTCAGCTGGCAGCAATAGGAATCCCCAACAGAACTGACACCATCTTACTGGTGAAAAGGGTGCTCACTTTAGGAAGTCTTGTGCAAACATTGGATAGAAGATGTCAGGAAATGCAGACAGAGGTGAACAAGTTCACAGAGAAATTCACAGCATTACATAACAGAGGCCTTCCCAGCTTACTGAATAGCGCAGGAAGGCTACTATCCCATGAAAACTATGCCAAAAGGGTAAATACATTTTCCACCAATCAGATCACTGCAGCATCAAGTACCCCAGAGGATACAGGGCTTGCATCTGGGCAGAGCCTCTATGACAGAATAGAAAATTTGTTTTTTATCATGAATGAGATCAGACATCTGTTTGAAGTGCCTCCTAATTACTACAAATATACTGAGGCAGATGAAACATTAGGCACAATTTTGAGACATCAGTTGCCTACTCAGGAATGGTGGACAAGCATGATACAGACATTGCTGTAAAAAACAGACTTTCATCAAAACTTGTATCATCATGTTCAGAAAATTGTTACATTCATTTACAACTGGAGAGGACTGGACAGAGCCAACTCAGCAAACAAATTTGGACACTAAAGCAACACTGACAGATGCAGATGACAGGGCCGAGAAAGCTACAACACGATAAAGCAATAAAGAGCTTATCATTCAGAGTTAATACAAAGTGCCCAACCGACTCGGTGGCCTCCAAAAGTCAAAAAAGTTTCTGACAGAACTGAAGGGCATTCATTGTATATTTAAAAATAGCAATAAATTTCTTATTTGCTATTCAAAAGGTTGGTGAACGCAGTTATTGAGCAAATGACTCAGCGTTCAGATATTTTGTAAAACTGATTGTATATATATCCCCTCGCATAAGCTTGCTGGGGTTGTTGATTTTATCTTCTGGAGAACTTATGCTGTAAATTTCAGACTTTTTAATACAGGGAGCTGATGGAATTTCTAAAGTTCTGAGTTGTTTTGATGTGTTTTGGTGTGATTGCTTACTGCTACAGGATTCCTGCGTATTTCATGGCACAATAAGTTTCCTGAACCTTCTTGTTATGCATTTCATTCTATCATAATCCGTTCATGCTCTATATTTCACAGTTTAATAGCACAGAAAAAGAAGAGTTCAGGATTTGTCCATTAAACACCCTGAACTCAATCTATGCTGTTATGAATGTTTTCTTCAGTATTAGCTATGAAAGTGTAATTATTAGTTGCTTCACCTTCATACTAAAACTTTCACAGTGAGTATTATTCAGGAATTCAAAGCTGCTCCTGAGTGATATATCCTTTTCCCACATCACCAGATTAGTGAAAGACTCTTAGTTGCCTCTCACTGGCTAGACATATTTCATATTCCCAATTTTAAGTTTGTTTCATGATATATCTAAATGGCCCTGCAGTTGTAGCAATCTTACTCAATATCCCAAACAACCCATAATCACAGACTCCATTGCCCAATGGACTGAACCTTCTGAAGATCTCATCTCAGCTACTGGAAGACATCATCCAACCAAAACTTTAAACAAATCTCTCACCTCACAGCTAGCCTAAAATCTTCAAGGAACAAAGTTAAAATTAAAAGAGAGAGCCCTCTCTAATTACAGGTAGGCTAGAGCCTGTAATCCAAAGCTTGGTTAGTGGTTACCCCGGCCGTATTCCCTCAGGAGTCAAAGGGAACAACCTGGGTGTTAACAAAGTCGGTAATTGTTCATTAAGGGGGAAAGTGGCACAAGGATTGTAGCACTAGACATTGGATGCAGGTTTGACTTTAGCAGTGGATTATGTACTTCTTAGGAAGGAGGTGAACCTTGGTACTACCTTTGAGGGTGGAGGTATGAGACTCTAGACTCCCTCAATGCTGATGTGGGCATCATATCCTTTTATTTTTTGGTTGAAGCAAATGTGCATATGTATGTATGTGTATATTATTGTGAATATTGTATCAAGATGGATTTATAGAGCTCCATAAAAAATATGTATGTTTTCTGGTTGAAGCAAATGTGCATAAGTATATGTGCTTGTTATTGTAAATATCATAATTATTTATGTTATGAAGCTCCAGTAAATGATAATTTTTGTTATGTTTTTAGCAGTGGTAATTGTAAATACTACAACAAGCTATGTTATAAAGCTCCATAGGCAGTATGTTTTGTTTTCAGTGGTTCCTTGGTCATAGGTGTCACAGAACACCGAGGATGGTGTTCCCCTAAGGGGGAGAGGTTTGTAATAATCCTGGGTTAACTTTCCATGTAAATAAAAATAAGACCAAGGTCATGGGACATGTATTCCAAGCTGAATGGTGTGGAAAACATCACATTGGGGATCACTTGCAGTTTATTTATGGCTATGGAAATTGGAAAATAGGCAATAATTGACATTTAATTATGAAAATAAAGGAAAATAGGAGAAAAGGAAGGTGAACATACAAACATTTGCATGCAAGGGAAATTAGAGGAAAAGTGAAGGAAAATGAGGAAAAGGAGACATCAAAAATAAAAAAGGCATCAAAGAATCAATTGACAACTTTTTCCCATTTTTAGAGTAGGTGTAGCAAAAGAGGAGAAAGTAAGGAAAGCAAAGGAAGGAAAAGGAAAAGTAAAGGAAAGTGAAGGAAAACCATGATAAGGTTAGATTAGCAGCTTCAGTAGGAAGTGTTGCAGGTAACAAGTTGCATGTGTGATTTCCTTACTGAGGTGTGAATGCATGGTACATGCATTTGTGTATTTGGTTCATTTGTTGTCATTAGCATGGGTTTTTCCTAGTTTGACAATGGTTTTAGCCTTGCACTTCCATTTCAGGGATGACCATGGTGTGATGGGATTCATTCTCAATTGAGCTTTGGATTGTTGGAAGGTTTTGGAACCAGGTGAGGTTTTCTCAGGAAAGTTTCCAAGGGTTGGGGGTGGAGATGGTTTTCTCTAGGAAGCCTTCGACATGTGAGTGGAGACAGGAAAATTACTCAAGGTATGGTGAATAAATTCTAAGGCATCCAATCTTGGTTTGGTTTTGTGATATCGATACTGGTTTAGGTGAGATCACGGTAGGTTGAAGGTGGAGGTGGTTTAACCTCTAGAGTCCCAGGTTGATTATGCCTTGGTTTATCCCACGAGATCCCACATTCATGCTTGACATATGGCATGGGGGTGATTGGCTGGAAGAAATATTCGGTTCAACCCAGTCTATGGTTGGGTGGAATGTGGAAGTCCCTAACTTGGTTGGCTTTTGCATAAGTTAATAATAGCTATTTTACTAATGTAATTTATAAGCATTTGTACTTGTTATTATGTGTATTCCATGGTTGTTTTGTCATGATTAATATTTTGGTTATATACTGGTTATATACCTGGTTATATGATGTGCTCTAGCTATGACCCTTATTCATGATTTGATAAATATTTGAATGGTTGCTGAATGCATGGACTAACAAGTGCTGGTGCAATTACTTGAGAGCGAATCATACCTTAATGGTGATTCTTAGATGAAGTTCAAATTTTTATGATCAAATTGCATTCATGACTTGTGGCTTACATGTTTACCATGTGTTTTATGAAATTTTTGCTGTGTATAGGTTTGTCTAGGTAAATATCTTTTTCAAGTTTGAATGTTTGATATTGTTTTCATCTTAATCATGCTTCTGGAAAGTTTTAGGCAGTTCTAGGTAGGGTTCTGGAGGCTAGGCTGAAAAGGTGGCATAGATCCTGGAACCACAGGCACAAAACCGAAGAGTTTAGGTAATAATTGTTGGCATCTAGGTTTATGAGTGCAGTTAGAGGCTCATAATTGCATGCATGCCTTGTTGTAGGTGCGTTTTGGGGTCAAGTCAGAGAAAAAGTAGTTCCAACTTAGGATTTGGTCATTGGAGGTGGTGTACTAACTTCTGGGTGATCTAGTTCACTTGAGGGGTTTCAATAAGGTTTCAAATTGTAGGCCCCACTTCCATAACTGAAACTTGGAGGTCAGGTTATGCCATAGTAGCACTATGTTTCATATTTACCTAGAGGGCTTGTAAAAGTGGGTAAATGTGGGGAGGGTCGTGTTACATTCATATTTGATTGATCCCATAATGTAAAAATAGCTGATTGGATCCTTGATGTACCTAGTTAATACCAAGGAAGATATATGCTTTGCAATGAGTACACTGAGTTAGAACAATGTTGGCTTGATGGGGCTTGACCCAGGTTTGAAGTTAATTAGCTAAAAAAATCCTTGTACTACTGGCCCTTTCAGCAACAGCCCGCAAAGCGTGAATTGAGGTCTCACCTGAAGCAGTATGGGGGGATGCTGGAACCAAGTTTTTGCACCCTTGAGATACCTGAGGGGTTTCTTTAGTCCAACTGTGAATACCTTCGTGCGGGTCACTTCACACACTATCCTAACCTCCGAGGCCTTCGCGATCTATTACAATCACCTTCGCGCAACCCTAACTAGGGGCTGAGGTGATTTCGCACTGCCCTAGCAGTGATCTGCGCTACTTCTCCAAGTTACACCGCATATCTTACTTATGTTCTTATAACAGTTAGTTATCTTCGCGTAAATCGATACTTTATCTTATCTTCCCTTTATTAACACATTCATATAATTTCACACATCATATAAACAATGCAATTTATATCTGATACATTTAATGCACAAAATAGGTAAAGGATACACAAAAATGATGTAAAACTTCTCTTTATTACTTCTCCAAAGGCTATAGACTCGACTCGCCCTGCGCACTCAGTTACAGGTGTCCACACACTCAGTTGCAGACTACTACCTCTGCGCACTTAGTTGCAGAGCCTTCTCCTGCTCTACGACCCAAAGACTCGAGTCTACACTTCAGACAAGACTCAATTCTCCTTCTATTACTTCATGACTCTTCTTCTATTCTTCTCTTTTTCTTGATTTACAACTTAGAGCCTCGCTCTATTTATACAATCCCATGGTCCACGAATCATGGGTAGATTTCTAAAGTCAACATTACATTACAAAAATGAGGGAGGACAAACCTATGACTCATTTACAATCTTCGTGCTCCATGCCCACAAAACGCGGAGTCTTTACATTGGATTTGGTCAAACCTAGGCTTTAAGCCCCAAAACTTGCCTTGGGGGATCTCGTGCCCAACAAACAAGGTTGAGCCTAGACATGTACATTTGGTAGCAACAAAGCATGTATTGACGTACGTGCATGGTATAGTTGGATATTGACTCAGATATGTATTGAACGGTGAAGTAAATCTGTAAGGTTATACAAACTCTAACTGGGTAGGGAGTGCAATAGACAGTAAAAGCACATCAAGATGTTGCTTTAGTTTGGGATCAAGTATGATCTCATGGTTTAGCAGAAAACAATTATCAATGAAACTCCGTACAATAGAGGGAGAATATATAACAACTAGTGATGCAAGCTATGAAGCAGTGTGGCTTAAAAAATTTCTTGCAGAGTTATTTGATCTAGAGTTAGAGCCAACTTTGATATATTGTGATAATCAAAGTTGTGTAAAGTCTTAAGCGAATCTAATCTATCATGACAAGTGAAAGCATATAGAGATCAAATACTCTTTCATCCGAGACATGGTACAATGAGGAGTAGTGGAATTCTGGTACATATCCATAGATGAGTAGACAATAGATATTCTCACAAGGCCTTTGTCTAAAGTGAAGTTTGAATACTTCATAGACAAGCTTGGCATGATGCAAAATGTCCACCCACGTTGAGAGGGAGTTGTGATGTTTCTGCTACAATAAGTAGATATTCTCCCTTTAGCCAAGGATTTCCTAGATCAATCATGTGAAATGACTAAGGGAGTATTGAGTAGTCTGGTACAAGTCTTTCCTATTCCATGTGAAGTGGCTAGGTGTGATTGGGACTACTAGGAGAGGAGAAACTTAATAGGTACTTGCAGCATATTGTTGAGACTATGGTGGTAGTCTTTCCCATACCATGTGAAATGGTTGGGTGTGATCAGGAATATTAGAGGAGAACATCATGGAAGAATGCCTTTTTCTCTAATAGGGAGTTTTGATGTTATATATAGTAGCTCAAGGAATTCTCTTCCAGAAAACAATGTATAATATATATTATATTATGTACAACAATATATATTTACATCTTATATTATATATAGTATAATATATATAAGCTATAAACAATTAATATTTAATTAATAATAATAATAATAATAATAATTAAAGACATGTCTATTAATTAAAAGACACTCAACTATATATATATATATATATATATATAAGACCTCAATTGTAATTAGACATCAATAAATATCTCATATATCTTATATCAATCTATTAATGTTTTATCAATCATAAAAATGAAATTACGATTGACAAATTTTCAAGTGTGTAATTATGGATCATAAGGTAATAATTACCAAGATCTGGAAATAAGAAAGAATTCAACAAGGTGTGATTGGCTTCTGCATTGAGTATGAAGAAGGAAACACGACGACTAGATGTTGAGATGTATGCTATGATTATCAAGAAGATTAGGGATGATAAGGGAGTGGAGATTCCTATTCCACTAGATATTTTTGATGTACTAGAGACATATGTTGACCAAATGTCAGATGAGTTGCTTATTACCCACCAAAAGTGGTTAAATGAATCAATATGGAAATGGTCATAACTTATGATATGGGTATCAAATTGAGATAAAATTTACATGATTAGAAAGCTCTCAACAAGACCTACCCAACGATGGTATCATAAATTGATTATGAGAACTTTTGGGATTAAGGATTTTCGTAACCCCAATTCCATAATAGACCTTGGAAGTTGGGTTAAAATCAAAATAACACCTCTCACAACCCAATATAGTGAAGGGAGGGTGTAATGTATTGTTATAGTGTGGTATCAGAGCACCTAAGTTCAACACTTTGATTGAATGGGCCTAGAAGGATAATTTTTTGAACTTTATTATATAGTGTACTGATTTATAATATTTGTTTTTTGAGTGCAAATGTGGCTTGCTTGTAACATTTTGACTGTGAACTACATGTTGTATTCAAGTGTTGATTATGATATGTTAATCATTTTCTAACTATAATACTAGCTTGAAATTAGTGTTTTAGATACCCTTGCATCCATATGCTATTGAGGATTTACCAAGGCAATGGGTAAATATGTTGTTTATGTTATTTATGCATGGATGGATAACAATTATGTGTGTGTAATAGAACATAAAAAGACACCAGGGAATAACAAAGAGTAAAAAGGGATGATTAGTAAATTGGTATAATATAGCACTGATAAATCTTAGGATAGTCAAGAGGAGTCAGTTGAGAAAACAATAGAGGAAGGCTCCTTTTATTGGATAGACACCCTTAGAAGCTTAAAAGTTGAATTAATAAGCTACAAGATTGACAATGAGAATATTTTCCAAGCTTAGGAAAAGCAGGTAGAAGTAAATGTAGGCACACTGCAAATCCTATCATATTTTCAAAGATAGAGATAGCATGAGATAGGTTCCCGCTACAGGTTTATGTAGAGTTCATTAGGACCTTGGAAGCATAAGTTGAAGACTAATGGTGTTGAAGGTAGAAAATCCAAGAAAATACATAGGTAGGTAATCAAAGATACAATGAGGGCTAGAACTCCACTTAGTACTCCAAAGAGAAAAACACACAATCATTAATAGTCATTTAGTGCTACAACTAAAAGACATAATTGACAGAAAAGGAAAGTAAAATATTTCATGCTGGAATAATTTAAGAAGGCCAAGCCTCCTACATTCGATGGAGAGGTGAATAAGGCTAAGGCAATAGAGGCATGGCTACTGTGGAGCGATAAAAATGTGTCTTTTAAACTCCTAATTACCTTCACATTAATTATCAACCCAGGGACGACTTTTTATTTCAAGAGTGTACTCAGTCTGAGGTGGCTATTTACTCAAGAGTAATGCTTAGTAGTACAACGTTCAGAAAATACAAGAGTAAACAGATGCTAAACTATGACTAAATTGCTCTAAAAGAATAAAATCACACAATGCAGCTTATCAGTCAAGGGTGCGGAAGTGATAACCCATCCCTCTAGAAACTGATGGAAAGGAAATTAGAGCATGGACCATAGGTCTGGGAGCTAGGCAGCGATTGCTGAGGCTCACTACAGCCTTAGACCTTCTCTCACGCCAAAACAGAAAATGCAAGTAAATGGAATGACAGAAAGTAAAATGGAACAGCAAATAGGAAATGGAACAACAAGTCTAAAATGGAACATCAGTAAATGGAACAGCAATCAAATAAACTAAGTCTCGCGAGTCAGAACTAAACTTGCTTTATTGAACCAAACTCACATTCTGCAATAAAATAGCAATCTTCTTTCTTAAGGCAAATTGGATGGAATGTACTTTGTGGAACAACATGAATCAATCATATATACACGCAACACGCTAATATGGTAATCTGACGATTAAGGTGAATACGACTATGTTTCCAAATAGAATAATATCACTTTTCGGATTCCAATAATCAGGATTTCAAATGAATCCAATAACAGTAATATTCAGTACAAATGCTCTGTAACAGAAATAGCTGGTTTAGACTAATAACATGCAATCAACTCTGAAAAGATTCACTCATACAATACAGAGTCACTACATAAATTTCCTGAAGAAACCATTAATCAATTAATCGTCGCAGAGCATGGAATAGCATATGAAAAAGCATGTCAGATTACCGAGCAATAAATATAAGCAAACCACGCAGAAATCAAAAGAATATAATATACAGTAGCAGCAGTAGCGTACTCCACCAGAGGCTGGGCCCTTAGCCGCCAGCGGACGCTGCTGGGTTACTTCAGAAGGAAAAGAATGAACAACAACTCCCAAACCATGTATTAATCAGCAAATTGTGGAATCATTACAACAACAAATGCTTGAGAATTACAGCATGCAACAATCCCTATCCTATCATGGATAATCCACCATCATTCTTCATCATTTTTCTATCATTCTTCCATCATTCGAATTCCCCATCTCTGATCTCTGTTCTGATTTAAATAAAGAGAGATCAGAGAGAAGTTACAATAAAGATAAGTACAACATGATCTCTATTACAAAATTGGTTTGCTTCTAACCAATTGATCAACAAGAACAAGGCGAATTTGGCTTTGCAGCTAAGATTTGGAGGACGACCGCAACAATAAATCTCAGAAAATCGTGCTCAAAGAACCCTGCGTTTCTCCCAATACAAGCCGAATTTGGGCAAACCGTTATGTAATAAAGTTAATTGGGCCCGTTCTGGACAAAACCCATGTTCCGGAATTTCCAGATTCTGCTCCATTTGCTCAAAATCTCAACCGCAAAACCGTCACTTCTTATTCCAGCGAATTTCTCAGTTGGCACTTTTAATTATCAAATCTTCAATCTGGAAATTATCTTGGAGGCTAAAAATGGTGAATAATGTTACAACTGATTTATTAAAACTATCATTGATAAAATCATGCATAATCATCAATTTATTAGAAATAAAGGAGAATAAATAATATTCATCCATAAGAGCATAAATCATTTATAAAATGGATTTAAATGATAAATTATAATAAATGACATGATGAAGAATAATAGAAATGGGTGGAATAAGTGTTCAAGAGTGATAATAATAATGGCATATTAACGGCCCAACATACCCCCACACTCAATATGTTGCATGTCCTCATGCAACGAAAACTGAATATATTGCATGTCCTCATGCAACCCAAAGACAAAAACCCATGTGTTAACCAAGCAATAAAAAATATGTTCATTTCAACTCATGAAATGGATAGAACAAATGAATTCTTCCTTAATTAATGAATATTCACTTTTAGTAAACTTGATAAAGGCATAACAATTTTTACATTGACATTCAACTATATGTATAAATGAAGTTGCAACAAAATATGATATAAGTAACAGCAAACTTCATTAACCATTCTCTCAAAAACTACAAACCAGCTTTTGTTGAAATTTGGCAAGTAGATTTATAATATATGAATGCCTTTATGATCCAAAAATCAGACTGTTTTGATGCACGGATCATGAGATATAAACAAAATGGCTGTAGGTGAGAGTGCATGATTTCCGAAATTTTATGAACCAATTTATCTTGAATTTATCTAGGTATGTGTATTTTAATAGTATGTCTGTGTTTCCTAGAGATCACAAGAATTGAGTTCATAGTTTTAAAATATTATGGAAATAAATTTCTACATTGAGATTGTATGCCTTACATGAGAAAGAAAATAGAAAATATTCATCATGCGTAGCAATTCCTCCCCTTCTTTGAAAAATTAGCATGCCCTCATGCGATGCTAGAAAACAAATAGAGGTGGTTGCTACTATCTGTTGAATTCTATGCTTGGTGTAAAACAACATGGAATAAGGGAGGTGTTGAGAATGAATAAGAATAACAATGGATGATAAAGAATATGAATGACGTGGTCAAAAGAAATAAATGAAGGAACACTCCCCCACACTCGGAAATGATATGCTGCTGAAAAAGGGGAAGTGGTAAAGATGTGAAATGAAGGATGATAAATAATGCTCAAAATGGATTTTCATTAAATTCTCCTAAATTCGTAATAAATTAGAAAATTATGCTATTTTACCTCGAGTTTTACCTCCAAAAAGAAAAATGTGAAATGACATATATGGATTGGCAGTTGTTGAAGCTGAGTTGGTGCGGAAAGTGATGCAAAAGGTGGAATCCAGGTAAGCACACCATGTCTGAAGAATTGTTCATGTTCGCGAACTTCTTCTGTTAAGTGCAATAGTGTGGTCATGCTACGAATAGAATTCTGCCCATACTTGTTGTTCTCCTGTAAACAAAGCACTATTTTGCATACAATGTTCTTGAATCCATAGTGTTAGCTTTGAATAGATGCATGCAAAAATGTCAATCAGAAAAACTTTGTATACATGCAATATTAATATTTGGTCAAATCAACAAGTTATGGCAGAGTGCAGTAATCATATCGCATGAAATCCCATAATGCATACATTACCCCCCTCCAATTGGAAAAGGAAGTCCATGACCATAAAGCGTATGAGAGGGGTTATGTTGATGGCAAGGCACATGAATGAACAATATATCAGTAAATGAAGCAGAGTACACTTATCAATGATAGGACGGTGAAAGTTATGGTTATATTGAGAGCAGAGTATGTAAAGATAGTTATGAATAAGAAATAGGACGCTTAGGATTGATGATAAGTTATGAAAAAGAGAAAAAGAACAACAATATGCCAAAAAGATGCTTTACTGATAGTATGCTAGCTGAAAATGATGTGATTGATCATAAAACAATATCTCATGCATAAAGATTCAAAACAGGGAAAAAGTTAAGGAAATAACTTCTCTGATAAAAAGAAAAATAAGAAAAGGGTATTATAATAATAATTGACGATAAGATATAACTTCAATACCATAAGCAGAGCCGCTGCTGCCAGCAGGCGTCCATAGCCTCGGCAGGGTTGCTTTTTAACCCATATGAGCCAGAATCCTCAATTTATAACTAGAGAGTTTCAGTGTTGTTCTACAGAAGAGATCAATGTGCTGGCATGGTAACCAGATAACCACACTGCCATTCACTAGGATGTAGCAAAAGTGATCAGGCCGGCTCGTGATGAGACCTCCTGTTCCATGGATAATTTGGCTATCCAATGGATCATAACCCTGGTGTGGTGGCCATAATGGGAATGTCACTTTGCTACAGCCTTATGAACATGGTAGGCTGGCTCGTAATGAGACCCCCTATCCTCCATCTGCGAACAATTTTTTTTTATTATTACACATTTTTATGATAAAAAGAGGGAGGCTCAGTACTCCTTAAGAGCAGGGATGGCAGAAGAAGTTGAAGATGTCAATAGAAAAAAATATACCCATAATCTCATTTATTACAGACAGAGAAGATTATAACCAGGGATGATGGAACCAGCATGGTATTAAGATGATCAATCAATATCATGTTCAACAGAAAACAATGCAGTAAAGTAGTATATAAATAATTGTGTCCCTTTTGAAAAAAATCTATCATCAAGGAGCTGTCCTGTTAAAGATCATAACGTGAATGATATTAACTCGCTTCAAAAGAATCCATAATTCTTGTCCTCATAAAAATAGTGTACTTCATGCCATAAAAGGGAATCAGTAAAATGTGGTTGGGATGAATTAGGAATAATCTCACAAGAGGAAGAAAAGGGTTGCTCTCAAAAATATTCCCAAAGTGTCTCTTTTGAATGAACAACAAAAACACTCAAAAAGTGGTGTTCCTTGTAGGGAACAACAAAGGAAATGCACACAAAAAAAAGCAAAAAATAGACACAAAAAAGTGTGAAAATGCAAATGTCGTTCCTTTGGAAAAAGGAACAGCAAAAACTAAAAGTGTTGTTCCTTTAGAAAAGGAACAACAAAAACGCAAGTGCTGTTCCTTTGGAAAAGGAACAACAAAAAGTGTCGTTCCTTTGGAAAAGGAACAACAAAAACACAAGTGCCGTTTCTTTGGAACAGGAATAGCAAAAACGCAAGTGCCGTTCCTTTGGAAAAGGAACGGCAAAATGAACCGTGGAAAAGGAACGGCAAAATGAACCGTGGAAAAGGAACGGCAAAATGAACCATGGAAAAGGAACGACAAAATGAACCATGGAAAAGGAACAACAAAATGAAAGTGAAAAAGGAACAACAAAATGAATCATGAAGAAGGAACAACAAAATGAACGGCTGACCCAAAAGGTGCTATTCCTTTGGAAAAGGAACAACAAAACGAAAATGGTGTCCCTTTGGAAAAGGAACAGCAGAAACAACAAAAGTGCACACAAATGTTGTCCCTTCAGAAAAGGAACAGCAAAATGCACAAGCATAAAATGCAAGCATGCAAAGAAGGAATTCACTGTTCACTGTATTGATGCTGAGGATGAGTTATACTTTGAGTGAAGCAACACCTGAAACACAAAATATAAGAGAAATTAGAAAAGAAACAACAAAAAACAGTATATAAATAAATAAATAAATTAAGTTACAACAGCTATGATGTTATGTCAAAAAAAATGATTTATTCGAAAAATGTTTTGGCAGCATGACATGAATCTTCAAATGGAAATCAATTCTTCATTTCTTCTATTATGAATCCGTTGGGTAATGAGTTGGATGAAATTCCTTTGTTTCATTTAAAATTTCTTTGAAGAATCACTCGTCCATAAATTGACATTCTTTTTCTCCTAGGACCTGCAAAAAAACGAGTGTCTACTTGCAATAAAACATTAAATCATGGAGAAAGAGAGGTGCACGGCTCCCCTAATCCAAGAATTATGCAAAAAAATTGACAAGTAGTTACTCTGTAGAACAAATCCATGGAGAAAATAACAAAGTAAAACTTATTTGTTACCTGCGGGAGAGCAGTGGCCAATCATGCTAACCTGCAGTGTTTTAACTTTGTTTTTCGTCGAAATTGAGTGATTCCAAAGCCAAATGAGAGCTAATTCAAACGTTTATCTCCAGTAGAAACAGGTTTTAAAGATTCAATGATATGATATTTCAGTTTTAGTTAGAACAACCTGTCTAACAGAGTCATTGTCGATTACCCGGCTTAGAACAACAGTTGATATTTCAAGCGTATATTTTTCGTTTGATGTCGGATTCGAATGATTCAAATTGGAAATGAAAATAGATTCATTTATTTATCTCCAATAGAAACAGGTTTTGAATACAAGAAGAATTGATAGGTCAAATACTTTAAGGAACAGCTGGAAAGACAAAGTTTTAAGAGTGCTGATTTACGATAGACAGTCAATATTTTGATCATAACTTCCCCATACGATATCAAAAATGAGTGATTCTAATTGCATTGTAAACTAGATTCATAGGGGAATATACCATAGAAATAGGTTTTAAAAATTCATTCATTTAGGCCTCCAAAAACGGACTGTCCCAACTCTGTTCCTGAGTTGCCCGCTAGACATCCGATCAATGTTTTGGCTCTAACTTTTTCGTTTCAAATCCAAATTGAGTGGTTCAAATTGGATTAGGAAGTAGACATCAAGGGCTACTTAGGATAGAAACAGGTTTTAAAAATATTCACTTTTGGTCCCTCAAAACATGACCGTCCCGACTGTTTTTCCAGAAAGTTCATCAAGCCTGCAAGCCAAAAAAATGATATTCAAGCATTTTTTTCAAATTGGTGATAAAAATAAAAATGAGTGTTTGTAGAATTTATTATTTCCATTATGATTCTACATACACAAATGATAAAAAAAATTATCACCGATGTTGATTTGCATAGCATGTTGCAACAAAAAAACAACTAGTTTTACAAACATAAAAAAAAAAATGTGTTTGTTTTATTTCTTTATTTATTTTATTTTCTCCACTATCCTACTCTTCTTTTGAGAATCGAATATGTTTAGGTATAAGAGTATTTCCAGTGGAACCATTTTAGAAATAAGGCCTCTAGTATGCACATACCCAAATTTGAAAAATACATGTTGATAAAAATTAGGGTATGAGAAGCCAACTTCCCTTGAAAAGATGGAGTCAAAAATTGTTGAAGTGTGGAGCAATGTTGCAAACAAGTGATGGAGTGAAACCAATCTTCAATATATCCGTTACTTTCTTGATTTCTCATATCCATCAGATCATGAAGTTCTTGAGCTTTTAAAATAGCTTGTAGATACATACTATAAGAAACCTCATTTTCTTCCATAGCTTCTACAATTTTTGAATTTGAAACATTCTAAATCTCATTGTAAGTTTTCTCTAATGGTGCATGTGAGATAGAATGGGTGGGAAGGGTGGGTAAATTTGGCAGTTCAACATTGTAAGCATGTTGTACTGGTTTATTATGGTGAGGGTGTGGAATTAGTTGAGTAGGAAAATGTGTAAGGAATGGAGCATTGTGATGATGTGGTTGATTGGGTTGAGTGGATGAATTTGGTATGCAAGCGGGATGTTGTGGAAGAGCTGGTGAAAAATATGGAGAATATGTTTGTGCTACAAGATGAGGGAGAGTAGTCATGCCATCATAAGATGAACCATGCCCAACTTGTAAACAAGATTGGTGGTTATATTGAAATTGACATGGCTGCCCTAACACATTGGTATTCCATAATGGATTATGCAAGTATGATAATGGAGAAAAAGTATTTTGAACCATACCTATAGGCCTTGTTGCAGCTTTCCCATCTCTTTGATATGCCACTTCCATCCTAGATAAGGAAGAGTGAGTATCTATGAGATGCTCCTTTCGGTCATGAGGGCAAAACACTTCATCAAATTCTTCATTTTTATGAACCTGTCAAACGTCCAATTTTTCATTTAGAGAGCTAATAAAATCAACTTTAAGATTTTCAAATAAAGCATTGATTTCAGCTTTTATGTTTCCTATTCTTGTAGCAGATTTAGAAAATAAGGAACAAACTTCTCTAGAATTCTTACCAGCCTTGTAGATTCCTCTTGAATACCTTATGCACAATTCACAAACATCATCATATGACAACTGAAAAACATCACCTTTTCCTATCAGATTTAAGAGTTCTAAAAATTCATCTTTGATTCCTTTAAGGAGTGTTTTTAAGATCTCTTTTTCCAAATGCTTATGCTTTGATTTTTGAAGGTTATAATGAAATCGATCTACATAATCCTCCAAACTTTCATCTTCCCCTTGTATCATACCGAAAATATCTTCATTGGACTTGCAATAGTCTTGGTACTTTTTCAAGAATATGTTCTTCATGTACTCCCATGTTTGGATGCAATTCCCACCTAGGCTCATGAACCATCGGAGAGCTGCTCCTTTTAGAGTAAGAGGAAACACTTTCAATCTTTGATCATTAGTACAATAATCATATCCTCTACAAAGTATTTCGAACTCAAATAAGAATGTATTTGGGTCTTCATTTGCTAAACCATGAAAATTTGGTAAAGATGGGGGAATTATGTGCATTTGTGTCACTCCTCCTAGATCTTTGATAGGAAATTCAAAAGTAGAAACGTGAGCCATTTCTTACCATAATAGAAGATGTTCTTCATGTGTTCCTTCAAGCTCCTTTTTCCAATGTTCCTGTCAATTAGTTAGTGAAATGGGTGGTGCTTACATCACCACTTGAGTGAAATCATGAGATTTGTTTTTCAAAATTTCTATTTTTTTCTTTTAATTCATTCACACAAAAATTCAAACATCTATTTCTACCCAACAAAGCAACAACAAATCTGTTAGGAAAGCGGACAGTGGAGCAGGGCTTTTACATGCTCCGCACGCAGGTTCTTACCTTCCGTTTTTAAGATCCAACTCTTCCCTAACAGGCACTTATCAGATGCACACTACTCTTTAGAAATGGCTACACTCTCCCTGGCAACGACGCCAAAATGTGGAGCGATAAAAAGGTGTCTTTTAAACTCCTAATTACCTTCGCATTAATTATCAACCCAGGGACGACTTTTTATTTCAAGAGTGTACTCAGTCTGAGGCGGCTATTTACTCAAGAGTAATGCTTAGTAGTACAACGTTCAGAAAATACAAGAGTAAACGGATGCTAAACTATGACTAAATTGCTCTAAAAGAATAAAATCACATAAGGCAGCTTATCAGTCAAGGGTGCGGAAGCGATAACCCATCCCTCTAGAAACTGATGGAAAGGAAATTAGAGCATGGACCATAGGTCTGGGAGCTAGGCAGCGATTGCTGAGGCTCACTACAGCCTTAGACCTTCTCTCACGCCAAAACAACAAATGCAAGTAAATGGAACGACAGAAAGTAAAATGGAACAGCAAATAGGAAATGGAACAGCAAGTCTAAAATGGAACAACAGTAAATGGAACAGCAATCAAATAAACTAAGTCTCGCGAGTCAGAACTAAACTTGCTTTATTGAACCAAACTCACATTCTGCAATAAAATATCAATCTTCTTTCTTAAGGCAAATTGGATGGAATGTACTTTATGGAACAGCAGGAATCAATCATATATACATGCAACACGCTAATATGGTAATCTGACGATTAAGGTCAATACGACTATGTTTCCAAATAGAATAATATCACTTTTCAGATTCCAATAATCAGGATTTCAAATGAATCTAATAACAGTAATATTCAGTACAAATGCTCTGTAACAGAAATAGCTGGTTTAGACTAATAACATGCAATCAACTCTGAAAAGATTCACTCATACAATACAGAGTCACTACATAAATTTCCTGAAGAAACCATTAATCAATTAATCGTCGCAGAGCATAGAATAGCATATGAAAAAGCATGTCAGATTACGGAGCAATAAATATAAGCAAACCACGCAGAAATAAAAAGAATATAATATAGAGTAGCAGCAGCAGCGTACTCCACCAGAGGTTGGGCCCTTAGCCGCCAGCGGACGCTGCTGGGTTACTTCAGAAGGAAAAGAATGAACAGCAACTCCCAACCCATGTATTAATCAGCAAATTGTGGAATCATTACAACAACAAATGCTTGAGAATTACAACATGCAACAATCCCTATCCTATCATGGATAATCCACCATCATTCTTCATCATTTTTCTATCATTCTTCCATCATTCGAATTCCCCATCTCTGATCTCTGTTCTGATTTAAATAAAGAGAGATCAGAGAGCAGTTACAATAAAGATAAGTACAACATGATCTCTATTACAAAATTGGTTTGCTTCTAACCAATTGATCAACAAGAACAAGGCGAATTTGGCTTTGCAGCTAAGATTTGGAGGACGGCCGCAACAATAAATCTCAGAAAATCGTGCTCAAAGAACCCTGCGTTTCTCCCAGTACAAGCCGAATTTGGGCAAACCGTTCTTTATAAAGTTAACTGGGCCCGTTCTGGACAAAACCCATGTTCCGGATTTTCCAGATTCTGCTCCATTTGCTCAAAATCTCAACCGCAAAACCGTCACTTCTTATTCTAGCGAATTTCTGAGTTGGCACTTTTAATTATCAAATCTTCAATCTGGAAATTATCTTGGAGGCTAAAAATGGTGAATAATGTTACAACTGATTTATTAAAACTATCATTGATAAAATCATGCATAATCATCAATTTATTAGAAATAAAGGAGAATAAATAATATTCATCCATAAGAGCATAAATCATTTATAAAATGGATTTAAATGATAAATTATAATAAATGACATGATGAAGAATAATAGAAATGGGTGGAATAAGTGTTCAAGAGTGATAATAATAATGGCATATTAACGGCCCAACAGCTACTAGGGATGAAGAAATATTTTAGGGTCCATAATTATTTTGAGAATATGGAGGCAAGAGTAGCCATTTTCAGCTTAAAGGGCAAGGCTAATATTTGGTGGGAAGATATGAAGAATGTAAAATATATCAAAGAAAAAAAGAGTCCTTGAGGATATTTGAGAGGTACTTCCAAGATAAGTACCTATATGAAAGGTACTATGACAACAATGTCAAGGAATTTTATGAGTAATTGGGTCAATTATCAGTTGATGAATAAAAAACCAGGTTTTTAAAGCTACTGAAGTATGTGCCTTATATCAAGGACGAGAAGACAAAGATTCAAAGGTACCTCAACAAACTTCCATAGGCATTCAGGGAAATAATAGATTTTGATGAGCCTAGAGTGTCAGAGGCTACCATCAAGAAAATGAAGTATTGTTATGAATAGTCCAAGCATAGGACTGAGTATCAAATGGCTTGGAAAGAAAACAAAAGATCTAGTTTTAAGGGCAAAAGAAAGAAGTCTTGAGGACATCAACCATGAAGAGAAAATCTGAAATTTGGTACCTCCACGAAGGGTTGGTTCTAGCTAAAACCAATATTGTTGTATTGTCCTCATCCGCTTAGGAGACTTAAGGAAGGGGATATGATAGCCTAATAAGGTTCTCATAGGATAGGATGGGAAAAATTAATCAAGGGAACACAATTAAGCTAAGAGAAAACATTACAAACGACAAAGTGATGAAAAAGGGGATATGGGTCCTAGGCAATGAAAAGTCACTTTTAAATTATAGAGTGAGGAAACCCACTAAAGTCACTTTATTAAAATAAAAGGCTACAAAGGTGGAAAAAGTGGCAAATGAGTTATAAAAGGGGAAAATGAGGAGGCTGATCTCCTAATTATTGCATTTTCTTACTTGAAAATTAGAAGTTTAGGAAGGCCTTAAGAAAGAGTCTAGGGTTTTTGGAAACACTCATTCTGGTTGTTAGTTTTAGTGTTGAAACTATACACCCTAGCTAGTTTGGGAGTGAGATCTCTTAGATTCTGACATTGTGCTTCAATGGAGAAGAAGATTGTGGGAAAAAAGAGGTAAGTCCATAGTGTTATTAGTTGATTTTATGGACTAAATTTTGGTGTTCTACGTTTCTTACTCAAGTTGATCTTTCATTCTCTAAGATGACCGAGTTCTAAAGGAGAGGGGTTAAAATATTTAGTGTTATGGGACCAAGTTTTAGTTGTGTTGTTGGTCGAGTATTTACCTTGCATTGGAGGCTAAGCTATTATGTTGATAGAGGTTAGAGACTCTCCCTTTGCTAGCTGATAACATTAGTGGAAAGGGGTACCAATTTTCTATCACTTAAAGGCCAAGTCACCTAAGCTTTGTTAGTGTATTTGTTACGAAGTTACCCTTTGTTAACAAGATAAGTTTTCATACTGGGTACTCCTATCAAGTGAATAATTTCATCCCCTACATTGCAGGTCAAATACAAAGCCTGTTGTGGAAGGTAAAGAGCTATTGTTAAGAGGCTCATTCACTCACTGTTGGGGTTTGAGTTCATTGTTCCTAGAGTTGAGTCCGCTGTGGTATTTGAATAGGTATTCTTTGAGATTATGAGTAGCAGGTCTCATGGCCTAAAGTTTTTTATTGTTACTACAAAAGGGAAGACTACAATACTTAGAAGATTATAGTGCTGGAATGTACCCAAATTCCTCATACCCTTGTATTGTAATAGTTTTATATATCAAATCATAGTTTTGAAGTCATATTGTTATGTTTCTCACTTCTGGTATTGTTTGTATAATTCTGATCATTATATAGATAATATGTTGTTGTTTTGAAGAATTTGCATGAACATCTATTTGATATTGTGTTTGCTAATTTAAATAAATTCAAGAAAATTCACCTACAACCAATGGTATCCAAATTGTTTGATAAAATTATCACTGAATAAACCAAGTAAGTTCAAAATTTTTATTAGGAAAACTAGTGATATTCCAAGAGGGTATCTTATAGTGGTATCATAACATGGTCTTAGAAAGTTGTGTGGTTTGAAAAATAGCCTATATCAACATTTTGATGAGTTCCAAAGATCACCAATACATGGGTGTCACCTATAGGAGAAATTATCAAGTAAGGGAACCCACTCCACATTGGGAAGAAGAAAAAGAAACTCCTAAAAAGGGGAAAGGGGCGCATTTTGAAAAGGGTGAGATCTGTTGAAGAATGTAACTAGTGTCGATCTTCATTATTGTATAGGATTCATAATGAAATGCATTTATCAAAAGAAATAAAAATAAATTTTATTATTAAATAAATTGACATATTAAAGCATGGGTTTCATGCTTGGGTCAATTGTTTTTAGGTCAAATCCTCCATTGAATGCTTCTAGGGTTTATTTCAAGTATCCTTGTCCATGTTGTATTGTAAAGAACCCTTCTTGGGATTTATTTGTCAAAGAAGAAATTTATTTTATTGTAAAATAGGTCAATTCGGCCTCCTCCACCAAGTTTGCCTCAACAAGGGAATGTGACCTCACAAACTCACTATATATTGGAGCGACTTGACTCATTTCGCAGCACATCTCACACAAGTTCAAATTGCAATAGATGGGAGCAGAAAAAGTGTGAAGTTCGAGAAGGAACTTGGAATCAAAGTTTTTCGGTCTCTCTCTCTCTCTCAATGAAATTCTAAAGCTGCATCGAAGCTGGGAAACTACATCTAAGCTGTGAAGGTGATTCAAAGCTATGAAGCTACATCGAATTTATGAAGTTGCATCGAATCTATGAAGCTGCATCAAGGTCGAAGCTATGAAGCTGCATCAAGGTCGAAGATGTGAAGCTACTAGCATAGAGCTACTAAAGTTGAAAGATTGAAACTTCAGTCCTAAAGCTAGGTGGAAGTTTTGAAGCTGGGGGTTGAAATTCTGGGTTGAATTTGTATTTATGAAGCTTGCACTTGGTAACTTTGGAAGAGATCATCTATCAGAAGGAAGAGACGACTTGGTGGGGGAGGAAGATCTTTTGGTCTAGGGTCTTGGTCTATCTCATTTGAATTACTAAAGGAAGAGTTATTCACTGGGTTTTCCCTTATATAGGGGTTTTTCCCTAGTTGTGCGCCTACATCTGATGTCCTTGATCTTCATGTTTTGGTTTTGGTAATTTATTTATGAACTAGGATAAAAGAAGAAAATAGAAAGATAATAATAACTCAAAGAAATTAGAGGTAATCATCAATAAGAGAAAATCTTTTTTCCTTTATAATTTTCCAACAATATCAAAATTGAGGATAAGGAGAACCATGAATTTAATATCTTTTTTAGCATATTAAATGATTTGGCTAAGGGCTAGAAACTAATGGTGGAGCTTATGGGGAAACTATCCAACAATGGAGGTTCTACCAAGGTCTCAGGGGGAGAGAAACCGAAGAAGGGTCCCATTAGTGTTGAAGGATATAATAGTGGTGAAGCCTTCCATGCACACACAACCGTATAAAGCCACCCACACATATATAACATGTCATCTAGACCCACTATGCCACAATTTCTAAATGATACAATAGTTGTCTATGAGGAACAAGATGATCATGACATACATTTTGGGGAATATTTGGAGGAGTATAGAAGGTTGGGACAACATTTTCAAGTTTTAATGAATTTAAGAGATTATGTAACCTCCAGATGGAAAACAAGCCTAAAGATTCTAGGAAGGCTACGAGGTAGAACAATGAGTTTCATAAAACATTTGGGAACGTTTCTATCCCATATTTTGATGGGTCATCAAAATGTTTAGTTGGATCATGGGTTCAAAAGTTGGACACATACTTCCAACTACATCAAATGACAGAGGTTGATGCCATCAAGTAGGCTACATTACATTTGGATAGAGAGGTCCATGAGTGGTGGTATCATGTGTTGGTGACCTTGGGTCATTCCAACATAATTTCATATTCTGAGTTTATTCAAAGTCTCATAGAGTGCTTTGAGAGGAAGGATCCAAATATTCATTTCAGAGAGTTGGCATAGCTCAAGAAGACTGTCAGTCTGGAGGCATATATCTTAGAGTTTCATAGGTTTTCAATTATGGTCATTGACATATTTGAGGCACGACTAATGATGTTATTTTTTGAGGAGCTACCTAAGCCTCTACGTGCATGGGCAAAGGGTTATCATCCTGCCACTCTATAGGATGTAGCTGGTAGAACCATAGATATGTAGGATGATGTTCCTAGGAGAAAATTTCCTACCAAACCATCCTTTCCTCAAAAGAACAAAGAGGTTAAACCATTTCAAAAAGAGTACTCTGGGAAATCAAAGTTGAATGAGGAGACCTGGAAAAAGCTTTGATTTAGTTTTTAAGAGCCTTGGGCACCAATGCATAGATGTGTAGGGAAGGACAAGATAAAAAAGGAACACTACATTGAGGTATACTTAGATAGTGATAGTGATTATGAGGATGAGGAGTTGGATCCAGGATAGACAAAGGAAAAGGGACACCCGACAACATGTGAGGATTCATATTAAACTAGGGCTAAACACCTTGTTATTGCATCCATATCAGGACTTCCCAGGTATGATATATTTAGAGTCATGGAGGTCATGTTAGAGAAAAAGGTGATGTTGATTGATGGTAGTGAATCCCACAAATTTATAGATGCAACAATGGCTGATCAGAGGGAGATTCTGATAGAGGAATTTGATGGATTCATAGTGGTCATATTGAGTTTCCATCAAATGGAGTGCACTAGATGGATCCCCAAACTAAGAATAACCATGGGGAACTACGCATTAATGGATGACTTCTTTGTGGTAGACGTACCAGATACCAATGTTGTACTCAGAGTTTAGTGGCTTTACTCCATTGGGAGATACACTACTAATAAGAGGAGGATGGAGATGGAGTTCATAGATCATGATTGTAGGAAGTTAATTTTGTGAGACATGCATCAATATCCACCAAAGATAGTACCATGTCAGAGTATGGAGGAAATGTTGTGGAAAGGATACATAGAATGGGTAGTAGAGTGCTGCATTTATGAAAAAATATGTATGGAGAACCCTAGAATAAGGGTTATCATCCCACCACTCTATGGGATGTAGTTGGTAGAACCATCATATGCAGGATGATGTTACCAGGAGAAAATTTCCTACCAAACCATCATTTCCTCAAAAGAAAAAAGAGGTTAAACCATTTTAAAAAGAGTACATCAGGAAATCAAAGTTGAATGAAGAGACCCGGAAGAAGCTTTGTTTCAGTTTTTAGGGGCCTTGGGAACCTGTGCACAATTGTGTAGGGAAGGAAAAGCTAATAAAGGCACACTACATTGAGGTATACGTAGATAGTGCTAGTGATGAGGAGGATGAGGAGTTGCAAATGGGAGAGACAAAGGAACAAGGACATCCAACAGTGGGTGAGAAGTCATCTCAAACTAGGGGTAAACACCTTATTATTGCCTCCATGTTAGGACTTCGTAAGGACCACTTATCCAGAGTCACGAAGGTCATATTGGGGAAAACGGTGACCATGTTGATTAATGGTGGGGAATCCCACAACGTTATAGATGCAATGATGATGGATCGAAGGGAGATTTAGATGGATGAATTTGATGGATTCATAATGGTCCCACTAGCTAGCCATCAAATGGAGTGCACTAGATGGATCCCCAAACTAAAAGTAACCATGGGGAACTACTCATTGATGGATGACTTCTTTATGGTGAACGTACCAGATACCAATGTGGTACTTAGAGTTTGGTGGCTTTACTCTATTAGGAGATACATTACTGATCAAAGGCAGATGGAGATGGAGTTCACAAATCCTAATGGTATGAAGGTATTTTTGTGAGCAATGCATCAATATCCACACAAGATAGTATCATTTCAGAGTATGGAGGAATTGTTGTGGCATGGAGACATAGAACGCAAAGTAGAGTGCTACATTTCTAACAAAATACATTTGAAGCACTCTCAACATTATCTTGATGACATTCAAGTATCACTCCAAAAATATCAAAAAGTTTTTACTGAGATCCCTCCAGGTACACCTTCAGATAAAGGATTTGAGCATGTGATAGAGTTTGGAGAAGGGGTGCAAGCTGTTATAACCAACCCTTATCATCACCCCAAGGTTTATAAAGATGAAAACTGAAAATTATATCAAGGAGTTACTAATATTGGACCACATTCATCCTAGTTCTCGCCCCTTTTCTTCTTTGGTGGTGATGTCCGAGAAGAAGGATGGAACCTTGAGGATGTGTATTGATTACCAGGAACTTAATAAAAGAGAAATTAAATATAGGTACCCCATTCCAAGGATTGTTAATATGATGGATGAACTAAGGGGGGCAAAGTATTTTTCAACGATATATCTTCACTCTGGATACTATCAGATCTATGTTCACTATGGGAAATATGAGTTTCTAGTTATGCCATTTGGGCTAACCAATGCCCCTGAAACATTCTAGTATTGCATGAACCATGTGTTCAACAAATAGTTGTGGAAGTATTTGGTGGTTTTCTTTGACGAAATTCTCATCTATGATAAAATTTGGGAGCATCACCTCAAGCATTTGGACAAAGCATTGGGAATGTTGGAGGAACAAGATTTCTATGCAAAAGAGTCAAAGTGTGAGATTGGTATGATTGAGATACTCTATTTGGGGCATGTGATTGGGGGAAATGGGGTTTAGGTGCACTAAGAGAAGAATAGAGCAATCATTAAGTGGCTTACCTCAACTAATATGATTGAAATGATGATATTCTTAGGCCTTTACACATATTACATGAAGTTTGTTAAGGGGTTCTCACAACTAACAATGTCACTTACAGACGTCACAAAGAAGGGATATTTCATTTGGACTGATAAGGCACAAGAAACCTTTGAGAGAATTAATTATATAATGAGTTCATGCCCTCCTCTAGCACTACTAGACATCACTTAGCCATTCATGCTTGAGTGTGACACTTTGGGGACATGGATAACAGTAGTGGTAATGCAGAGTCACCACCCAATTACTTTTGAGAGATGCAAACTCAAGGGTTATGAGTGGGATTGCTCTATATATGTTAAAGAGATGTTGGCCATTATGCATGCACTGGAGAATTTTAGTCAGTACCTAGTGGGGAATAGTTTTAAAGTGAAGATTGATCATAAAAACCTATGGTTCCTTATGGAGTAGAAGGAATTGAGCGAGAGGCAACATAAGTGGACCAATAAACTGCATGCATATGATTTTGAGATTTAGTACGTGAAGGGGAGGAAAAATGTAGTAGTATATTCCCTTTCCAAGTGTCATCCACCCTCTTTCTCTTGAATATTACTAATGATTGGAAATCCCTCCTAGTGCTGGGGTACTCCAAAAATTAAATTTCATTGCGGGATTCTCAATGGGATAATCCAAGATGATAGGTACCATGTCCTTGATGACATTATTTACTACAAAGACTGTATTTACCTAGTACCAGAGTCTCATCCCAAGAAAAATATCATGGAGGAAGCACAGGGCCATAGTTGCTTTAAAGAATAATTCGTTATTCAAGCTCAAATTGTATGTAATGTGAGAGCCATGGGCTATATTTATACAAGTTGAGGTCCCTAACTTTGTTGAGAGGCTGACCTTGACTTATAAGAAATAATGTGTGTTTTATGGCCATAATAGTAAGGTCAACATGAATTATTTGGTGGGAGACCAATATAATTTGAAAGTTAAATTTTTAATACCTTATTGGGCCATTGTTTTAATTTATTTTAACGTCCTCCATATTTTTTCCCTATATTTAACTGTTGACGTTGTTGTACCCGCCAACATGTTAGGGGATCTCCCCAGTAAGAAGTCCCAATTAGACCTCATACCGTTTTGTGTAGGAGTCCTAGCAGTGGGTTGTATGGTAATGCCTTGACCGCGATTTCGCACAGAGGCAAGTAATATAACTCTGTTGGTAGCAATGGTGTGACATATGCAGTGAGCCAAGGAAGGTGCATGAGAGGTTCTAACACACATGGGTTGAGATGAGTGCAACCCTTGGGAACTCGTGATAGCACAGAGTCAAGAAGGGAACACACGAGCAAAGATATATCACAACATGGAAGGCAAGTTAGCTGGAAATCCAAAGTGATGGTTAAACCAACACATTTAACAAAGATTCATACATACATACACAGAAATAGCTATACATGCATGCGTAAGTAAAAAATACATATATCATTTAGAGTAAATAGATAGCTAAAATACAATACAACATATGCATGAAATGTGCTGGATCTTGTAATATTAAGAAGTGTAAGTTCAAGTCATACAATACATCCATGTCCAACCACTAGTTCCGACATCGGAACGTTACAACAGCAACCGCCTTCTCCTCCAAAGAGATGTACTAGCTCTGAGCAATGGAGAATCTAAGGCTCGTTACATTACTGTCCAAGCTCTCTCTAAGATATTCCTATCATAAGCTTGGCTGACCAAAATCCTCTACAATGATTTATGAGGGACTATTTATAGCAAAGGTTGGAGTGACACTTGACCTTCCCCTTTGTGACAATTCATCTACCCTCATGACTCTTCTTCTACTCTATGAATGTTACATCCAACTATTGACACTTGAACTTACACTTGACAAGACAATAAATTACAATGCACATGTACTCGTGTGAGACACATATGGCTTGAGCAAGCCATGCTAGACCTCACTATGAATTAGACAACTGTTTGAAGACCAACTCTTCAACATCTTTATTGTGGTTGATAGTAGTGAACTGATGCCAAGACTGATAGTCTGTGATGGTGTCCTTGTGCTCAAAGGTGACATATTTTTGGAACCTGACTCTTTCCTCCATAGCATCTAGGTGCATTGCTCAGGCTTCTGTATCAAAATCGTCTCAAATCATGCACATCATTGTCTTCAATGCGGCTAGACCAGCAACATACTTATGCATGATGTCTTCACTGATGGGAAAGTCTAGGCTGGTGGCAATGCACATCAGCTCATCAAAGTATGAGTCAAGCTCTACTGTGACCTGTGCCTTTGTCTTTACCTAGGTGAGAGTGCTAATAGATGGGATAACATGTGTGCACACCACAACATCCATACTCTTGAATACACATGCATGGGAAGACTATAGACTAGTGATGAGCTGCATGAGCTCTTCATAGTTCCGGATTTGACTCTGGATTCGTGCCTTCAGATCGACCGCTGTGGGCTTCATCATCTTAGGAAAGTGAAGTGGGGCTCCCTTGTATCTCATCATTCATGTTTTCATGTAATCAACAACAACATGCACGTTCGACAAGATACGTGCTCTTCTAGCACATCGCTGCTACCATCCGTTGAGATGGATAACTACCTTATGCATAGTACCAAACTTGGAATACAACGCTCACATAATTGTGTCAAGGGACAATACTTCATCTAGTATTTCCTTCTTCAGTTCTGCTCGGGTAGATTGTCACAACTCTCCTCCTTGCTTGGCCGTTTGTAGCTCTTTAGCCATTCGTTCATTCTTATCTATAAAAAAGCGAACACTTGAGCTAGTGGATTCAGCATTTGCTTTAATGGCATCGGCCAAGGATGTTGGATGTTTATGCACATCAGACATGATCACTCGTTCCTCATACTGCGTAGGAGATGTATGATATTCAGAATTTGACAATCTACAAGATTACACAACTCTATGTTAAGACTTGTCAAATGAGATGTTGTGCATCTCTCCTTCTGGCTGATCTCTATGGATCTCAATGTCTCCTTGGTCACTTGGGATTTTCTCATCTTCTAGATGCGGTGAAGTTGGTGGGTCGACCTCTTGGTGGTGAGGGATGAGGTCGATGTCCTACTCTAAACCCTACTTCTCCATGTCCGTATCCATTCATTCAAGCGCTCGCTCTATCGCCTGAGCGAAGTCCTGCTCCTACAATGGTTCACCCTATTCACCTGATGCCAGCTATGCTGATGAATCCACTACATGTACAGGCATTGTTTCATCTATCTGCACATGTTGCACCCCATGCTGTACCTATTTCTGCTACGCTTCCCTCTCCTGTATGTGCAACGCTTGTTCCTTTTGGAGTTTCTCCTTCAGCTCATGCAACTCCTTCTCTATTTCCTCCATTCTCTATTTCTCCCTCTGCCTTTGTGCGATTCACTTATCGCACTATTGCCTCTTCGCCTCTATAGCCATAGTTTCTTTCTCTACAAGTGGATCTTCTCGGAACTTGCAGCTTTGCTCTTCCTCTTGCCCTTGTCGCGCACTGGTATGTTCACCTTTGTTGCTGCTGCTGATTTTGGTGCCCTCTAGGATGCTACCCCACGTTGCTTCGCTAACCACTCCATAGCGAAGCTGACCTGTTCATTGGGTTTGGAGAAACTATAGAAATATCTCCATGGGTCCTACTCCACCTAATGAAATGCCCCATGGATCCATTTGAACTGTACTCTCGTGCAATGATCTTTCACAGGACAATGTGGGTCATACAGATTGTAACTTTAGAGTTTGAATGGATAATTCTTCATCTCCTCTGCCTCTACATCTGTGTGCTTGAAAGTTCAGATCTCATATGACCCAATGTACAATGGAAGAGCGGGCCAAGGTGCCTTCTTCTTCCGGTGTAGCCTAGTTGTCAATCCCGCCGAGATGTGATATGCTACATCCTGCATGATGAGCACATCCAAGGCAAACTTCTGTAGAACATGCAGAGGCTTCTCCACACGGTACATTCGTATGAAGATGCTAGATAGTGAGGCATACCAATAAGCTATGTCTATCAGTGCCTCCATTGCTTCCACCGACATGCAAGGTGGATCCTATTTGAATATCATCTTGTAAACAGGGGGACAAAATGATTGGATGACCATGTGATAACTCATATGAAGCTGCATTCGGATAAAATATTAAAATAAGTGTTCGCAACAGTCTCTGTTGGTGACCATGTCCACTTCAAGCCTGGGAAATGTTGTTGGGCACAAACTGCATCCAAGATGTAGGCGAACATGTATATTTCTACTTGCATACCTTTGGGAGGGTATTGAGCCCTCATTACCTATTCCTTCAGCTGATGAGCCAACATGCTGGACCAATTGCATGGTTTCCCCTCTTGGCCAGTTATTCCAGCGCGATCACCCAACTCTGTGGGAAGGTTTTCATGCTTTCTTGGCCATACAGTCGACATGCGAAAATGACCAAGTATTGATACGCATTTCGCAGAATCTTCGTCTTATAGATCTGGTTGGGTGTCATCCTGAATCTAGCCGACTCCTTTACCTATTTCTTCAGAATGTCTTTGGAGTTCGCATTGTTGCTGGGTAAGCTTAAGGGAGTCTCCATGATAGTTACGAGCTTCGACATATGATACATCTCATCATAATCCTTTGCCCTGAAGGTTGCAATCTTCATCTCACTGGCATTGCTCAAGGTCATCGTCGGGATCAGTGTACAAGACGATCCAGTGTATCGTGTCTGCGCATGGGAACATAAGATATCTGTATGCGATCCGATATAGGCCAGACTTGTGAATGTTCACGTATACATGGCAGTCTTCGAGGTCTTCCCCAAATGTGCCTATAAATGTTGTTGGGTTGTGTTATATTCTTTCCATGACTAGCCCACGTAGTTAATCGGGGCATTAGAGAGAGGGGGGGGAGCTCGCTCTTCGTTGCACCACTTGCGTAGGGGGGCGGGTCACAAGGGGTTTGAGGGGTAGAGGTGAGCCCCCTCTATGGAATCTGGGGTAGCGCCCTGGAAAATTTTGTTTTTGGACCCTATATTAAGTTGGGCGGACCTACCTATGGTTTTGTGCATGATTTTCGCACATGGTTTTGGACATGATGGTTTTCAGTCCATGGTTTTGGATCCAATGGTTTTCGGTCCATGGTTTTACGCGATGGTTTTTGGTCCATGTTATTGGATGCTTCAGCATGTATAACTATGTATTGTAACATTGTAAGGAACATGATGAAAAATCAAGTTGGTAGTTCTAGTTTTGGGATCTAGGGGAAAAACTTTGTGTATATGTGTTATGCTCTCGCATTGTTTATTTTCCGTGTTTCAAAATTCGTATGCAGGTAATTTCTGTACAGGGTCAAAACCTACATTTGGTATCAGAGCTATTTTGGCTTCAAGGGGACGCCTTCATTGCTAAGGGGTTTCGCTTGGGCCTGTGGTAGACCCTGTTCAGTGGGAGATCTGTGAGATTGATTCTGGTGGTGAAAGAAGATGGCGTGCAGTGGAAAGATAGAGATTGAGAAATTTAATTTTCAGAGTTTTGAGTTGTGGAAACTCAAGATGGAGGATCTATTGGTGGATAAATATCATTGGATCGCGCTATATCTAGGTACTAAACCAACGAGAGTGTTTGATGAAGAATGGAAGAAGTTGGATCGGAAGGCAAAGAGAACAATACAATTTTGTGTCTTAGATTCAGTATTGCTGAATGTATCAGGGGAAGCTATAACGAAGGCTTTGTGGGACAACTTAGGGACTTTGTACCAATCTAAGTCTCTGGTGAATAAACTGTTCCTGCGGAAAAAGTTGTATACCATGAGGATGAAAGATGGAGACTCGGTGACAGAGCATCTGAGTGCATTTGATATTGTGGCAAGTTAGTTATTATCTGTTGATATTAATATTTCAGATGAAGATAAGTGCATCAGTTTGTTGTGTTCTCTACCATATTCGTGGGATAGTCTGGTTATTGCAATAGGTAGCAATACAAATGCCTTGTAATTTGATGAAATAGTCTCATCCTTGCTGACGGAGGAGATGAGACGGAAAAATATGGAGAGCTAGAATGGTGATGCCTTGTCTATATGAGGACGGTCCTAGAATAGAAACAAAAATAAGTCATCGAGTGGGAGATCTAAATCTCCAGGAAAACCTGTAAAGGTTGTGTGCTGGAAATGTGGAAAGGAAGGGAACTACAAAAGGGACTATAAATCTAAAGCTCCTGATAAAGGAAAGGGATCTAATGATGCTCCTTCCGCAGAGGCAAAAACCACCCTAGATGGAGGTGGGGATGTGTACTTGGCTTCTTCAAGTACACAGGTAGATCATGAGGCATGGTTGATTGACTCAGGTGCAACCTTTCACTTCACTCCCCATAGAGAGTGGTTTTGCGAGTATGAGAAATACGATGGTGGTGATGTCTTCTTAGGGGATGATAGGAAGGCTAAAATCATTGGTCGTGGAAAATTAAAGTTGAAGTTGCAAGGTGGAAAGGTTAGAACACTTCCAGGTGTTTTGCATATTCCTGCATTTGCTAGAAATCTGATTTCTGTAAGTAAGCTGGATGATGCAGATGTAAAAATAGTGTTTGAGAAGGATACCTGCAAGATGGTTCAGGGAGCACTGGTATTGATTCGGGGAGTTCGGATTGGAACTCTGTACAAGCTGCAAGGTAGCACTGTTGTTGATGGGTGCAACAGCTTTGTGGTTCCTGAAAGTGGAGCAGAAAATCTAGTGGTCTCTGGAGAGAATAACATGCTGTGGCATCAAAAGCTTGGACATATTGGAGAGAAGGGCCTTCGAATACTTCATGGTAAAGATATGGTAGAAGGTTTGAGTAATAGCTCTCTGGATTTTTATTTCTGTGCAAATTGTGTATATGGGAAGTAGAATCGAGTGAGTTTCCCCTCTATTGGTAAGAGGGCAAAACATATATTAGAACTTGTGCATAGTGATGTGTTTGGACCTGTGAAGGTTCCATCACTGGGTAAGTCTATGTACTATGCATCATTTATAGATGACTTCTCAAGGATTACATGGATATATTTCCTTAAGAAGAAATCTGAAGTCTTTGACAGGTTTAAAGAATTTAAGGCTCTGGTGGAAAGCCAGACAAAGAAGAAGATAAAGGTGTTGAGGATAGATAACGGTGGAGAGTTTTGCAGTAAGGAATTTGAATAATTTTGTAAGAAGTGTGGTATAGCACGACAAAAGACTACTCCATATGTTAGTGTCAGTATCTTCACACTTCCATCGGTGATCAAATTGCTCTTTTGCATGCATATTAGGTGTCTCATTCGATCAGCTGCATTCCATTAGGTCATGGATCAACTAATGGTAGTGGTTTCATTTCAGTTTCCCTCATGTCATATACCTTCTCGCTTGTTCAAACCTCTTTTCAGTCATTTATAGTCATTTCGGTTCATTTCATTTATAAAAACTAGTTTTAGGGTTTAGTTTCACTAGGTCTTAGGGTTTGTCATCATGGTCATCCAAAATTGAATAAAAAAGTCAGCAGGAACATGAGGAGGATAAAAAGGTCATAAAATCATAAATTTACTTCTGATATTCTCAATAAATATTTTTTACCTCAAAACTCTGTTTTGAGGTGAAAACAGAGTTTTTCCATTTTTGTAAAAAATTTCATGTAATTTAATTGTTTCTATATGTAATAAGCTCAGCAACTATTCCTGGTTACCTTGCCAACTCCTACCACTGCAAAAACAAAAGCAACCTTGAAGTGGCGCTGCACATTAGGCTCAGGGCGTTGCGCATCAGGAAAATTTTTGCCAATTTTTCCTAAAACTCAGAATTTCACCCAGTTTCTTCAGTGGTTGACTTTTCTTCTTTTCTTGGTAAATTTATGCATGGTAAATGATGTGTTGATGTAAATATTGATGAAAATCACCTCATAGTGTAGATACATCAAGTTCCAAGTGGTTTTGAACTGTAATGAATTGGTTTCCTAAGTTTTAGAGGCAAGTTGTTCCACTATCTATATTCCTGTTCTTAGTTTAGATATGGTTGAAACCACCCATTTTCTCATGGATTCGACCCTGATAGCTAGCATGAGTGGTTTCCTTGACTATATTATGTAATTTCTTATTCATTTGTAAATGTTGGACTTTGGCAGAAGTGTTGGACTCACTGAACATTTGTATCAACAGTTTGGCAAGGAATAAAACCAGGTTTCACAACTATTTTTGTGGGATTCTTGTGACAGTGAAGTTTATGTATTGTTTTTCTTTGTAATGAGTTTTTTTTTTATGTTTTATATGTATCCACATCTATATATTTCTTCTAAACTAAATGAATCAAGGTGAATAGACAAAATACACTAATTTACAGTGCTTTGTCTTGGGAATGCATTTGATTTTCAATGTTTTCACTGTTTGAAGAGGATTCATAGTTTCTTATGCCCTCCTCAACTCCTCAGCTGTCTTACTCTACCATCTCAATCCATTGCTAGTACATAAACCCTTGTCTACCTTGCCCCACAGGACATGACTGTATCCATGAGTTGATTTCCCAAACCCAATCTGCCTTCTCCAATTGATCCAACAACCAAAATATAAAATCAAACAAAATCCTCTGATCTACCATACCTAGCCTAAAATTAGCATTCATTTCAGTCATATGAAGCCCTAGTTGCCAATATCCTAATTGAGATTGACAAGGAGAGAGCCCTCTCCCGACCTGGTAGGGATAGCTACCAGGTTAAGCATGGTTTGATGTTACCCTAGACCTGCCTTCCTTTAGCCTGAGGTAGATTTAGGCACTAACACCATACACACTTGAGCAAAATGGAGTTGTATAAAGAATGAACAAGATGTTTATGGAAAGGGAAAGAAACATGCTCAGTGGTGCTGGTTAAGGACAAGAATTCTAGACAAAGGCGGTGGAGACAGGATGTTACCTGGTCAACAGATCACCTTCATCATCGTTGGAGGATAAGACTCCACAAGAGGTATGGACTGGTAAGAAACCCTCTCTTTCACATCTGAGGGTATTTAGATGTGATGCATATGTACATGTTCCTAAGGAGAAATGAACCAAGTTGGATAGTAAATCTGAAAAGTGCATCTTTATTGGGTATAAAGATGGTTTAAAGGGTTATAATCTTTGGAACCCAGTAACAAGGAAGGTTGTGTACAACCGAGATGTGGTGTTTAGAGATGTAAAAGATGTTATTAAACATGAAGTCTATCCAAAGGAACCTGAGAAGATAGAGTTTGAGCTTAATGAGGAAGAATCAGACTTTACAACAGAGGAGGAATCGGAAGATGAAGAGCCACAAACTCCGGGTGTGAGAAGATCAGTTCGAGAAAGAAGGCAACCAGAAAGGTATAGTCCATCTTCTTTCTGTTCAAATTTTCCTTTATCTATTACTGACGATGATCCCATAATTGTGAAGGAAGCAGTAGATTTAGAGGATGGAAAACTCTAGAAAGAGGCCATGGTTGATGAAATGGCATCTTTGTACAAAAATGAGGCTTGGGACTTGGTGGAGTTTCCGGATGGAAGGAAAGCCATTGGAAGCAAATGGGTGTTTAAGAAGAAGACAAATGCAGAAGGAAAGGTGGAGAAATACAAATCTCGGTTGGTAGCAAAAGGTTATTCCCAGGTGTTGGGAATTGATTTTGATGATATTTTTGTTGGCATTATGATGTATGTGTTGTACTTGATGGAAACCCACTTGTAGCAGAACAACACACTTTTATATGGTAACTAGATGAATCTACCTAAGAGATATCAGATGTGACAGAATGCATGACAGTAGTGTTTATAGATGTGATGAAATGCATGCAACTCACTCAGATGAAAGATCACAGTATAGAAGGTATACAACAAAGAATTGCAGATCACTCTTTACAGAATGAATAAAGAGAGGTATACGTAGGTTCACTGTATACAAGTCGAGTATACGTACGCATGCACTTTCACAGAAGGAAAAGTGCGTATACACTGGAAAACTAAATTTTTGGTCCAAAGTATTTGGTCCATGGTATTTTGATCCATGATATTGGTCCAAGATATCTGGTTCGAGGTATTGACCCTAGGTATTTGATCCAAGGTATTGGTCCTAAGTGGTTTTGTTCCATGGTATTGAGAAATGCCTAAAACTATAAAAGGAGGAGAAGATCATTAGGCCACAAACACACAAGCATTGAATATCTGATGAAGCGTGAGATCTAGTATGAAGGTTATTGGATTATGGTGCTGTGCTCGATATGAACCAAGGATGAAACTTAGCGTTTGATGAAGGATAAGATCTAATGATGTATTAGGATCTTAAGGGTTGAACTGAATTATATTTATGTGGTTTGATCATGTATCTGAATAACTGGTGCATGTTGTAGTCTGTAAATATGATGACTGAAGTCTGGAATAGTTTTAATGTTTAAATCATCAATTATAGATCTGTATGTAGGCTCACTTTAGAAAAGAAGCGTATACACGTTGGTTCTACATATCAAAGCGGTGTATACATCATAAATTTGATTTGCAGATCTGTACGCTGGTTAGCTTTGAGGAAAGCATGTATGCACGCAAGTTTGACATATGGAAGTAGCGTATACCTTATAATATATGTTATAGTTGCTTATGTTTACTATTGTAGTGTTTTGGGTTCTGGTTACTGTATTCTGGTGACAACTTTCTGAATGATCAGATTGATGGGTTGTCAAAGTGATTGATTGATTTGGTTGTGGTTGGTTCAAAAGGAGATTGGTTGATGTAGATATAGTTGATGATTGAATGATGTTGTTGATGGATCCAGTCTGAAAATTTATGAAACGTGGTCCCTGGTAGAAAAGAGAAGGTTGTAGCCTTCTATAGGTCGGCATCTACATACTAGTAAACATACCAGCTAGTAAAAGAGCTAGGGAGTTGTAGCTCCCTTCCAGTAAAAGTTGGAGAATGAGAGAAGGTTGTAGCTTTCTACAGGTAGAAGCCTGCGTACTGGTATAAGACTGCACTAGTACAAAAATTGTAAACATAATTTTCTTATTATTAAAAGAAGACAGAGACGACAACAGCAGGTGGTTTTTACCCACATTGGGTTTCCACCTTATATCTTGGTGTTCTTGTGTGTTTCTTATGTGTGATACTTTATTCTGCTTTTACTGCACTGTCTAATGAATTCTTGATACACTGATAAAAGATCATTACATGATAATTTGGGTAAATCTAAGCATCTCTGCATATAAGCTGGTTGCATTTAGTATAGTTGCATATACACGCTAGTTCACTAAGCTGATTTAGCGTATACAAATGAGTTTTTGAAAATTAAATTATTGATCTGATAATAATGATTCACCCCCCCCCCCCCTTTTAGTATTATTTCCAACAATTTTTTCTCCTCTTGCCAAGGTAACTTCTATTAGATTACTTTTATTTGTTGCTGCTACTTTTGATTTTGAGGTAGAATAGATGTATATGAAGACAACATTTCTTCACGAGGATCTGGAAGAGGAAATCTACATGAAGAAACTTGTAGGCTTTGTGGTGAAGGGTAAGAAAGAACTGGTATGCAAGTTAAAGAAGTCTTTGTATGGGTTAAAATAGTCACCAAGGATGTGGTATCAGAAATTTGATACATTTATACGGGGACTTGGCTTCACCAAAAGAAAACCAGATCACTGTGTGTATTTTAAATTAATTGGTGACTAGGTTATTTATCTAGTCTTGTATGTGGATGATATGTTGTTGGTTGGAAATGACAAAGAAATTATCTAGGATTTGAAGACCCAATTGTCCTCCAAATTCGACATGAAAGATCTTGGTGCTGTAAACTATATTTTGGGAATGTAAATTAAAAGAGACCAGTCAAAAAGGAAGCTCTGGTTAAACCAGAGGAAGTATGTCGAGACAATACTGCAGAGGTTTAATATGCAGGATAGTAAACCGGTGAAGGTTCCTATTCTTGTAGGTGTGGTGTTATCTGCTAAACAGTCTCCCAAGACACAAGAAGAGGAATAGGACATGTCCCGTGTTCCATATGAAATTGTAGTCAGTAGCCTAATGTATGCAATGGTCTGTACTAGACCAGACATTGCATATGCAGTGGGAGTATTGAGCAGTTTTATGTCAAAACCAGGGAAGGAGCACTGGACATCAATGAAGCAGGTTTTTAGGTATTTGTGTGACACTAGTGATTATGGTTTGTGCTACCAAGGAAGACCAGGATTGGACAGAGTGTTGGATATTCGTGGCTTTATTGATGCAAATTGAGTTGGAGATCCGGATCAGAGAAGATCTACAAGTGGGTATGTGTTTAACCTATTTGGAGTTGCAGTCAGTTGGATGAGTAAGAAACAATCTGTAGTGGCACTATCAACTATAGAGGCAGAATACATGGCAGCCACTCATGCAAGCAAGGAAGAAGTTTGGTTGCAGAGATTGTGTTCAAGTATGGGTTAGTACAGTGAGCTATAAGGATATACTGTGACAGCCAAAGTGCAATTTTCTTGGCAAAGAACCTTGTATATCATTCAAAGACAAAGCAAATTAATGTTTAGTATCACTTTGTGAGGGATATGATAGAAGACAAAAAGGTGTTGTTGGTAAAGGTGGACACTTTGAAGAATACTGCAGATGCAGAGCCCCCCCTTCGTTGCGCTAATTGCATAGTGGGGGGGGGCTCACAAGGGGATTGAGGGGTGCAGGTAAACCCCCTATAGGGGGTCCAGGGCAGCGTCCCAATTTTTTTTTTTTTGGACCCTATATTAGGTTGGGCGGACCTACCTATGGTTTTGTGCATGATTTTCACACATGGTTTTGGACATGATGGTTTTCGGTCAATGGTTTTGGACGCGATGGTTTTCGGTCAATGGTTTTGGACGCGATGGTTTTCGGTCCATGGTATTGGATGCTTCAACATGTATAAATATGTGTTGTAACTTTGAAAGGAACATAATGAAAAATCAAGCTGGTAGTCTCGGTTTTAGGATCTAGGGGAAAATCTCTGTGTATATGTGTTTTATGTGTTATGCTCTCGCATTGTTTATTTTCTATGTTTTAGAATTCGTATGCAGGTAATTTTTGTAGCTGGCAATTACTGTAGGCTCAATGACTGCATTGCGCAATTTTCTGGGCTAGCAGCTACTGTCCCTTAGGATTGCGTAAAGCAGGCTTATGGAATAGATGTTGGGAATAAATGCACATTTCTGGAGAGGAAGGCAGAGCCTTCCCTCTCAGGATTGCACAATGCTATTTTGTGAGGCAGAGTCTGAGCCAAGACTGCCCAGACCCACGGACGGGAAACTGAATGCAAAAAGTGAAAGTGAATGCATGTCGATAATGAGTGTAAGCAGAAGCAAATGGTCATTCATACAAATAGTTAATGAAAGATTCATAAAATAGAACAACATGCATGTGGGTGAAGCGAGTCGCCGAATCGGTGACCGTTCGTGCAAAACAATTTCATGCATGCGACAATAGTGAGATAGTAACGAAAAATGAAACTATCCTAGTACAAGCTAGTATGCATGTAAATGACAACAAGCATTCAAAGAAATCAAGCAAACATCACTCATATAAGAGAAAACACAAAAAGTGATAGAAATGTTGTAAAAGACAAGTTAAGACCACTTACCTGTGACTAACTGAGTTGGATGTGTTGAAGAGTCCTTGATGTGATGTGGGATGTCAGAGCTCCAAGATTGATGTGAAGAAATGAGATCTGAAGCATCGAACAAATAATTTTGAAGCTTATGATGCGCATGCCACAAATCTAGGAAAAATTGACACTTGGAGGAGAGATTGTAAAATGCTCTTTGCATGTAACCTCAAGCTGCTAAAAATATCTCCCTAAAATATAGGGATGCATTTTGCATGTTGCTTTTTCTGTTCTAGGGAAAAGAAACCCATGCATGCAAGTCAAGTTTCCTTGGTCCCAGGTGGAACTCGTCAACCCAACTAGACATGCAAGAGCCTACTCAACTACTGGGAGAAAGTGCTCATTTCTGGCAGGGAGCTTGGCTGCCTGTCTAGGAGATTTACACAATTTCTAGGTAGAGCAGCTGACTGCTACCCAGGATTGCACAATTCCTAGGCTGAGCAGCCCCACTGGGAGGAATTACACAATTTTTGGAGGGAAGGTTGGTTTCCCTCCAGAATTGCGCAATTTATTGAGGGAGCTGCTCAGCCTACAGCTGGACCAAGTTTGTAGAAAAAACCTGTGATGGGAATGGATCAAGATTGGATAGACAGGCTATGTTTCTGAAAGAAAATCACCGAATCTTGTGTACTTGATGAAGTAAGACATGTTGTTGTGAAAGGTTGGTAACGAGGCTCTAAACGAAGTTATGGAAAATTTTTGGAGCGTTGTTGTAGCCGCTACAACATTAACTTTGACCTTTTCAACCAATAATTGATTCTTTAATAAAGGTCATTTTATAAAGTGAGTTATGGTACCACATCATTGTATGTGGGGATTTTTATTTATTTATTTTTAAACAGGATGGGTATTTTGTATTCAAAATATGGATTTCACGGCTATAACCGTAATACATCAGGATATCAAAACTTGCTTCAAATTTAGCATATGCTTCCATGTCCTAGTATAGCCCTGAATCATTTTTCTTTCTCCTAGTAGCCTTATATACTATTAAAAAACAATAAAATTGACCATAGATCCGGAAGTACAGTCCTAATAACAAAATACATATACAAAGCATAAAGAAAAATGATCGAAAATTGAGCTTCCCCTCGTCCTCGCCAACATAATTGCCTCACTTGCTCGGTCCTTCACTAAAGTCACCAACTCCCCCATCACTATGAAGTTTTGCTACAACCTCCTTCAGAAACCCTACAATTATCTCTTTGACCTCGATGAACACATTATCATTAAAAAACTCTGAATTGGCAGTGAGGAGGTCTTTCTCCATATTTATAAATTTTCTCTCTAAGGTCGCCTCCACAACCTCAAACTTTGCATTGCTTCTCTTGATGTTAGAAACCCGATCATTTTCCAACAATTCCACTCACTGAGTGATGACATTGAGTCTCCCCATGATTAGCTTGAACATGAATTCAATGGCCTTCTTCTAATGCGCCAACTCCTCCTCAGAAGGGTTCCCACTGTGATCTCCCAACACACTCATTTTGATGCTCAACCAATTCTCACTGTAATCTCCACTATACACCAAACCTTTATTTGTGGGGAACATTACTGGGGGTGTTGGTGACTTATATAATCCCCCTCTCTTGCCACTCCAAACTCTGTTGCTCATGCGATTAAGTGATGGAGGTCCTCGCGCTGAAGTCCCATTAAATATACATTATTCCCTAGAGATCTGGCGAACCATGTCCACAGGAAATTTGCAACAGAAGTCCTCCTCATCATTAATTCTCTCCTCCTGTGTGCGATATTGTGAATTCTATGAAATGACAAGATCCTCACATCCTCCCCACTCCACTTTGACATCCTCTTAAAACCATACACTGTGCTTCCCTAAAGGTCCGGGCGATCACCATGCGTCCTGCCCATGCTCCACCTGTGCATCAGTTTGCAGCCTTGCCTCCGTGTCATCCCACCAACATTGACAGTCTTGCCTTGAGCTATTAACAATATGTCCTACATTAAATCAATGGATAGGGAGGTAGCCGCAGGTTATCCCATCCAACTCATATCTCCCAACTGACAATTGAATTCAATCATCGGAGAACATGAAAAATGGAATGTTGCTCAAATTTTGCTAGTTGAAGTTTTATTAATTTAACGATGGGTGAATTTTCCATAGAATTTCCATTTGAGAACATTCATGAGGAACATTGATTCCCCCACTATGTTTATTCTCTTTATTCCTAGGGCTATAGCGAGATCCAAACCTTTCCACAAGGTAAAGAGCTCTGCCTTATTATTGGTGGTCACTCCCAATCCCCACACATATTTGGTCTCCAAATGTTCCTCAATGCTATATATGACCCCTCCCTCTCTTGCATCCCATTGATTGTGGGGATTTTTAACCATAAGGATTACCTTAATAACTTTCTTCTTGGCCAAAGAATTAATGACAAGCTTCCATGTTACTTTATTTTGGAGTTTTCACAATGATGGGGATGTTTAACTTTGTCTAGGAATATCTATCCAGCTGTAAGAAGTCTCGTACATGCCATATACCGTGGCAATCAGTATGATGATGAATATCCAATAAATATGGTCTTGCAAGTAAATATGTTGACCTTCATCCTCAAAATCTTCGATAAATGTTCGGCTACTAGGGTTTCCAACCATCCTTCGAGGGCTACTTTTCCATTGATGTAGTATGACATATATTAAGGGTGTTCAAGAACCTATGTTGACATCAATGACAACGCCATTAAAAAATCTCCTCCTTTGTCATTGATGGGAACACATACACTTCTCCTGCAACACTACCCCCTTTGAGTTCATGCCTCCAATCATCTTGACCCATTTTTTCTCCCCCTTTGACATCAATGGCAAAGGGTGACTCCCCTTGACAAGCTTCTTTCTTCTCTTGTCTTGCCCAACTCCCCTTGTCAAGATACATGCTTTTCTTTTCCTATAACATGGCTCTACAATTAATGCTCCCCTTAACTGTATACCTCTGTTTTTTCTTTCTTGGATTCTCTTCCTTGATGATTCCGTTGACCAATTATATTTATTTTATGCTTTTTGCATTATACTACCTATCTCCCCCTGACATATTGTGCTTCATGTTATGGCCTAAATCTACCTCAGGTTGAGAAAGGCGGGTCTAGGGTAACATCAAACCATGCTTAACCTGGTAGCTAGCCCTACCAGGTCGGAAGAGGGCTCTCTCATTGTCAATCTTAGGAAAATATAGCAAATTAGACTTGAGATGATTGATGTAAAGACTAATTTTAGGCTAGGTATATGCTCAGAGGAGTTTGATTGAGTTTTATGTTGGTTTTCTGGATCAAAAGTGAAAGGCAGTTTTGGGTCCGGGGAATGGACTCAGTCTTGCAGAGGTTTCTGTGGGGCGAGGTAGGAAAGTTATTTAGTACTTTAAATTAAGTGAAATGGAGAGTTTTAAGATTGGTGAGGAGTTGGAGAGGGCACGGAAATGTCATGAGTCCTCTTTAGACAGTAGAAAACATGTAAAACTAAATAAACCCTAAGGTAGAGCACCGCAACATCAATGATTTCCACCTTTATACTTGATTCATTTAGTTAAGCATAAAAGAGAAATATAATGGCACACATAGACATATGATAACTTGATTCACAGAAGGAAAAACAATACTAAGTCATCTTGCCACAATAATCCCACAAAATGCTGCAAACCCTGGTTTATTTCCTTGTCAAACTGTAGAAATGATGTACAATAATGCTCAAAGCATTCACAAAAGTCAAGCCTTGAAAAATGACTAAGGAAGTACAAGATATAGGAAAAAACCCACCCATGCTAGCCTTTAGGGGTCGAATCCATGAGTCTAGGAGCTGTTTCAGCTAGATCCAAACTAGGAACTGAAAAATAGGCAGTGGAACAACTTGCCTCTAAAACTATGGAAACTGATTCATTAAGTTCAAAACCACCTATACATGATGTATCTACCTCCTTGAGTCAATTTTCATAATTTTTACATCAAAGTACATTAATTTACATCAATTTACATCATGAGTTTGACCATGAGAGAGAAAAAGTCAAACTGAGAAAAAACTAGGCGAAAATTTTGAGTTATGGGCAAAATTGAGCAAATTGTTCCTAATGGGCAGCGCCATTTGCTTAATGCGCAACGCATTTTCCCATCTGAATTTAGAAGCCTTCCCCTTCACCAAATTTTCTCCAAGTTGGCTTGTTGGAAAGGTATTTCTATCTACTTTCTAAGACAGGTGGAATTTTTGAATTTGGTGTCCATTTCCCCTCCAAAAATTAGTTCTCCCAACACTGCTTCCTGTGGGTCCAAAAAGTGGCAGAAAGGGCAATTTTGAGGTGTTTTTTACCCTTTTGGTGACCCAAAACTCCTCCAAAATTCATGATTTTTTTTGGGTTTTCATATTTTTTCATGAAAAATCCAAAAATTTAAGCCATTCCTCAAAATTCCTTACCAGCTCAACATGCAGCGCCAGTGGCGCTGCACATCATAGGAAAATCCCTGTGTATTGCAATTACAAATTTGAAAATGACAAAAAGTTCTCCAAAATTATTCAAAATTGGCATGAGGCCAGCTGATCAACTACTTTGCTGAGCCAAGGAAGCTTCAACCAATATTCTAAGTTTGTCTTGCTCCTTTTTGGCCTTTAAGGCTCTCCCTAGGTTGGCTTTTAGTCTTCTTATTCTTGTCTTACAAATTTTGTTCTAGGCCAAATAATGATAGGCCATGTGTCACAACATTTTCTTCTCCTTTTTAGCATTTTCAAGAAGCTTCTAAAAGTGGAAATTCACTCTTTCCAACCATGATTCTTGGTCAGCCTCTATTTCTTGCTCTAGTGGAGTTAGCTTGACTTTCCTCCTTTTTGCCATCTGTCAGTTTTCCCTGATAGTTTGCAGCTCCATGATCATCTGTTTATCCTCCAATTGCTTGTTTTGTTGCTCAAGGTATTTAATAATCCACTTAGCCCTCTCAAGGTTGATGGATAAGGCATGGATATCAGCTTCTTGTTCTCTAATGACCTCCTTGAGCCTTGAGTTTTGGGAGATCAAATCAGTATCCTCCTCCTGAATCAAAACAAAGTCTCTCTCTTGACCTTCAAAAGGCCCTTCATCATGCAATGGTTTCTTTCCTCTATCTTGTACCTGCTCTGCTGAAGAAGAAGGCAAAGCCCCTTTCACCTCGGGTGAAGATAACATTTGCCTGTTGTTCGGTGAAGAGAACGAGACCCCTTCCACCCATGGTGGAGATAATACTCATTTTGCAACTGCAAAAAGTCTTCTTGTCCCCTTTTCATAAGTGATAAACATGGGAATGTGAGCCTCTTCAGTTTTTCTTTCATGCTCTCTTTGTTGCCCGAAAGGTCCATCTTCCTCTTGAGGTTCTGCAAACATTTGAGGTCCCTTGAAAATCTCATGGGCAATGAAGGTTTCCCATGGCACTCCCAACTGAGTCAACTGATGCAAAATAACAATTTTGATGATAGAAAAGCGATATATGCTATTGAGCTGTTGTGGGTAGGGTTTCCTCTTTTCATTTACAGTCATCCTCTCTATGTTTTTGCAAATGAAGTATGGTATGCTCATCATTTTAACACTAGTAAAATGCATAAGCAAACTAATATGATAAGCATAGAGTCTGGAGAACCTTCCCTCACATGTGAAGTATTTAATGATGAGTTTCATTAATGGCACATACTGGTCCTCCAAAAACTTGAAAGGAAACGCCTTGCCTAGTTGGCTATGATATCTAGCTTTAATGTAGGGTTCATAGTTTTGTTTGCTGATATTTTGTCTCTTGTTCCATCTTTCCCCCACATTTGGAATCTCAGTTGCTTCTACAATAATGGCTAGTGAAAGAGTGAAGTTGATGCCAGCAAGCTATACCATATTGTCCTCCATGTTGATGACAAATTGCCTAGCCAATTCATGATGATACTTAACCCTCTATACCATCTCACAAAACTCAAAGCAAGATTGGTATCTGAAACAAGTGATGGCAAGAGGACAAGAAAGAAGTTCAACAAAACTAATAGGCTCCTCTCTTATGATCTTCCCACCCTTGTGAGGTCTCCTAGGCTGTAAATTTTTGTCTCCTGAACTGTCACTTTTTGTTTCTTGCTCATAGCTTGAGTCACTGTTTCTTGCCATTGTGCTTGTTTTAGGGAAAATAATGAAATGAAGGTATGATGAAAAATGGTGATGAAAGAGGACAATAGTGATGAGTATGAAGAAATTTTACTCTTGGGAGATGAAGTTGGGGAGTGAAGGAAATGATTTTGGGAAGTTAGGGTTTAGTGAGGGATTTAGGGTTTGGTGAGGGAAATAATTGCTTTAGGGGAGTGGGGTATGGGAAAATGAGATGAATGAAGTGTATTAGGGTAAATAAAGAGTGAAAATAGGTTTGATGAAGTTTTTGTGAAGGTGGGATGAAAATTGCACAATTGGATGGCAAACAATGGAGAGAAACTAGGGTTTCATTCTTCACATGCAAGATCTATGGAAAACACCAATGTGATTTCAATTTCAACCTTAGGAGGATGAGTACTTACTTGTAGAGGGAAAATGTAGCAAATTTTGAGGTTTGTTGAGCAATTTGGCATGATTTGGGATGATTTGGAGCAAACTGGACTGATGCGCAGCGCCAGTTCAATTTTACACTGTAGTTCTGCCTTTGATGCGCAGTGCCTGCTTGATGCACAGCGCACTGCCTCTCATGTGCAGCGCCAGGCCAAGTTTCCTTGAAAATAGGGTTTTTTGCTTCTTTGACTCCCATATCACGCTTTTGGTGCTCCAAGAGTAAATTTGCATAATGAAATGACCAAGAGGACCCTTTTCACTTACCATCATAAGTGAGTTACCATCATGGACAACACATGCATCATAATGCCAACAACCTCTTCTGTTTATTTTTCATTCATCGTTAATCAAGAAGTCCCATTACTCATTCTTTTATTATCCAAGAATATCTCCTTCTACCATTTTCTAAGCTTGTCTATTTTAGTTAAGGCAACGTCAAGTTTTGTTTTCTTTTGAGAAAAATATTCTTGAAACCAGATTTTCAAGACTCTTCTTCTTTCTTCTGCCTCTTCTACTTGTATTTTTAGAAGTGTGACATTTTTTGCTACTCTATTAAGATCTTGTATTTTCTCCTTCTATCTTTGATTTTTTTTTTCAACATTTTAATTTCTGCTAAAGTTGCAGCTAGTTCCTTTTGTTTTTGATCAACTTTAGTTACATACCTTTAACCAAATTCCTCTAATTGGCTTCTTGAAATTTTTCTCTTTCTTCCTTTCTTCCTGCATTTGTTTTCCTTAGAAGAGAAACATCTTCTTCAAGTGTCTGATTTTGCTTCCTTGTTTTACTTAGGTCACATACAATGTTGATTAATTTTTCCTCTACAACAACTACTCCTTCTTCATTGTTAGACTCTTTGACTTGAGAATGGTCTTCATCATCATCTTAACTTGCCTGCTGCTCTAAATAAATATCGTGAAGCTTCTTTCAAAGACTTATTGCTAATGAAAATTGATCAACTATGGATTTTACAGGATCTAGTAGAATACTAAGAGTAATATTCACGAATTTTGTATTGTACCTTCTACATTCAGCAGTAAACGTGTCTCCAGAAAAAATAGATTTCCTTACATAATATCCATGGGCTTATAGAGAGGCTTCCATTTTATCTTTCCAAAATACAGAATTTGATTAATTGAATGAAGGAATTGGACCAACCTGTTTCTCTTCATCAGCGGTAATATGATTTAAAACTATTTCGATACCTAAAACTTCTTTTTATTCTTTTGAATGCTTGGTGACATGCTTCTTTGACCTTCCTATCTCTGCACTTTGAGATCTGCCTTCTAGCTATTAAGCTGCTACTGATGGAACCTGTTTTGATACCAATTGTTGGAAATACTGAGAGGGGGGTGAATCAATATTTCTCTTCAAATAGTATATTTTTAATTTTTCAAAGCATTAATTAACATTATCATTAGATGTAACATAAATAAATTGTTATAAAATTACATATTACAGAGCAATGGAACACATAAAATATTGCAAAAACACAAACACAAAAAATACATAAAACAAGAAAGACACAGATATATGTGGTTCACCCAATTTGGGATACATCCATGGAGAAACAGGCAATCCTTCCTTTTATATTATCTAGCAAAATGAATAAATACAACCTTCTGCAGATCCATTGCAATTTCCTCTTCGCTCTCACACAATCTCCTCTCTCTTTCTCGCTCAAAATACATATATTTTCAGTCGCTATACAATTCCATCATATATAGTGAGGGGTTTCCTTCTAGGGTAAAAAACCCTAAATTAAACATAACTTATATATCCATATCATCCGCCTAATGAACGACCAAGATTGACTACGAAAATACAATATTTTACAAGGCAATTTTACATCTATTTTTATCTTCAGGGGCACTGCTCTCGAACCCTCACCAGGGGGGGCTCCTAAAAATCACTGTCACCCCCCCTGGACCCCCATGGTGGCAAAAATATGAGCGGTGTTGCCGCCACATGACAAACTAGGGTCCAATGCAACAATACCTATGAATAAAGAAGATAATCGGGCTCCATACCCAACAATCTCCCACTTGGAGGCTGATTATAGCAACTCCACCGCTTCTTCATTTGCTAGACAATGACTCCACTTTGAACCTAATTGTTTCTCATCTTCATCATCATACTTGCAGACCAATTGAAACTGAGTAGAATCCCAGTTTCTCCTTGGTTACAACTTTTGTTAACATATACTCAAGATTTTGGCTAGTATGTATCTTTTCCAACTTCAACTGTCCATCTTCCAACACTGACTGTATGAAATGGTACTTGAGATGTATATGTTTAGTCTTGGAATGAAATGCTGAGTTATTTTCAAGATGAATGGCACTCTCCCTGTCACTGTGTAACCTGCCCAACTCTTGCTTCTTACCCAATTCATCTAGAAAACTTTGTAACCAAATCATTTCTTTACTAGCCTCTGTAGTAGAAACATACTTTGCTTCCGTCGTTGAGAGTGAAACAACACTCTACAATTTAGAAACCCAACTAACAACTTTTCTACCTATAGTAAAAACATACCCTGTGGTTCTCCTCCTGTTATCTTTATCACCTAACATATTTGCATTAACATATCCCTGTAGAGCAATGTTTGAACCACCAAAGCATAATTCTTAATATGTGGTACCTCTCAAATACCAAAGAATCCACTTCACTGCCATCAAATGTTCTTTTCCTAGATTGTTCACGTACCTTCTTACAACTCCCATTGCATGTGAAATATTAGGCCTTGTGCAGACCATTGCATACATTAAGCTTCCAACTACTGATACATATGGGTCTTTAGACATATAATCCATCTCTTCCTGAGTCTTAGGACACATCTCCTTACTTAGTTTGAAATGGCTAGCCAAAGGTGTACTAAATGGTTTTGCATTATGCATATTAAATATTTTCAACACCTTTTGTATGTACTCACTTTGAGACAATGTTAATTTGCGATTTTTCCTGTATCTACTTATTCTCATACCAAGGATTTGTTTTGCAGCACCAAAATCCTTCAATGCAAATGAGTTTTCCAATTTTCTTTTGAGAAGATTTACTTCCTGCATCTTAGAACCTGCAACAAGCATGTCATCTACATGCAATAACAATATAATATAGCTGCCATCATTTTTACTTTTGAGACAAACACAATGATCAGAGTGACATCTAGTATAACCTTATTCAGACATAAACCTGTCAAATTTTAGATACCACTACCTTGGAGCCTATTTTAAGCCATACAAGCTCTTATTTAACATACATACTCGTTTCTCCTTCCATTTGACCTCATATCCTTTTGGCTGCATCTATATATATATATATATATATATATATATATATATATATATATATATCTATATATTATATATATATATATATATATATATATATACCTCCAAATCCCCATGGAGAAAGGCTATCTTTACATCTAACTACTCAAGATGAAAATCTTCTACAACTACTAGACTTAAAATAGTTTTGATTGAAGTCATTTAAAAACAAGAGAAAATATCTCGAAGTCTATACCCTTTTTCTATGCAAACCCCTTCACCACAAATTTAGCTTTATAGCTTTTTCTACCTCCATCTTCTTCCTTCAACCTATAAACCCATTTATTATGCAATGATGTTTTACTTGCAGGAAACCTAACTAAGTCCCAAGTCTAGTTATGTACCAAGGAGTCCATCTCTTCTTTCATGGCTAGCTCCCACTTCTTCCTAGTTTCTACCTGTATTGCTTCTTCATAACATTCTGGTTCGCCATAATCAATCAACAATACATAATATAATGAAGGAGAGTATTATTCAGGGGGTCTACTTATACTAGTAGATCTTCTAACACCACTTTCAGGTGTTTGAGGTGCCTATTACTGTTGTGGTTGCTATTGTTGTTCTGGCTGTTGATCATTATGATTTTCAGGCACCTTTACTTTACCTGTGATCTCATCAAGCACTGTGTATTCTTTGTTTTCTTTTTCCTATTTCGTTTCCTATAGTTGATCCTTATACAAAACCTTTTCATTAAATATGACATCTCTGATCCTAATGATGTTATGTTTTTCATAATCTTAAAAACGATAACCAAAATCATTAACACCATATCCAATAAAGGTACATTTCTTTGATTCTTCCTCAAGATTTGTTCTATTTTCTTTATTAATGTGGAAAAAGGCTTCACAACCAAAACTCTTTAAAAATGAGTAGTTTACCTTTTTACCTGTCCATGCCTCCTCTGGAATACCTTCATCCAAGGAACTCGAAGGCCCTCTATTTATTAGATAAACAACAATATCTACAACATCTGCCAAAAATTGTAAAGACAATCCTATATGCAATCTCATGCTCCTTGCATGCTCCATGATTGTCATATTCATCCTTTATGACACACCATTTTCTTGTGGTGTTCTTGGAATTTTCTTCTCTCTGCAAATTCCATTCTCTAAACAATACCTATCAAACTCTTTGTTTCAATATTCACCTCCATTGTCTAACCTGAGAAACTTCAACCTTTTTTTTGTCTCATTTTCAACCAAATATTTCCATTTCTTGAAAAATCAAATACATCAAATTTATTGCAAATACAATAAATCCAGGTTTTTCTGGTTGCTTCATCAATAAAAGTACCATAATACTAAGAGCCACTGAGAGGTAATACTTGAGTAGGTCCCCATACATCTGTATGCACTAGCTCTAATTTTTCGCTCTTCTTTACTTTCCCAGCTCTCGAAAATCCAACTCTCTTCTTTTTCCTGCCATTGCTCCCACTCGAACCAAGAACCCTTCTCTCCTACTAGTTTATCAACCAAATAGACCTTCGAATCTGATACCATTTGTTAGAAAATTATATATTACCAATTAACAGAACACATAAAATATTGCAGAAACATAAACAAAAAAAATACATAAAACAAGAGAGACACATATATACGTGGTTCACCCAATTTGGGCTACATGCATGGAGAAAAAACTAGTCCTTCCTTTTATATTATCTAGCAAAATGATGAGATACAACCTAAAGCAGACTCACTGCAATTTTCTCTTCGCTCTCACACAATATCCTCTCACTTTCTCACGCAAAATACACATATTTTCATCTAAAATACAATTCCCTGATATATAGTGAGGGGTTGCCTTCTAGGGTAAAAAACCCTAAATTAAACATAACTTCTACCATCAAATCATCAGCCTAATGAACGAACCAGATTGAATACGAAATTATAATATTTAACAAGGCAATTTTACATCTAATAGAGCGGGTTCATAAAAATCATCATCGCCCCCCCCTCTCCCCCAAACCCCCCTAGCGACAAAAAACGAGTGGTGTTGCCACCCCATTATGAATTTGGGTCCAATGCAGCGATACCTTTCAATAAAGAAGATAATCATGATCCACACCCAACATCAACAATAAACATCGCAATTCAACAAGTTGCAAATATCATTATGGTAGACACCAGATTTTAGGTGGAAACCTTGTGGGAGAAAAACCACTGAACGCTTCTTAATATATGTCTTTTCAATATTACATCAATGGAAAGCTCCAACTTTCAAGATTCTTCAACTGCAACTCGAAGGAGGTTCCAACACCCTAATTTATAAGCTACAACTAGAAGTACACTCCAATGCCCTAGTTTACCAACTCCAATTGGAAAGATGCTCAAACACCCTACACAGGCTCCAACTTGCACTAGCACCAACCTGCTGCCTTGAAGTGTTCTCAGGATTTGACTTGAAGGAGACTCCAATCTCTTACCTGGCACCACCCTGCCACCTCAATTAGTCAACAACCCAAGTTTCATAATTTTTAGACTAGATCCCCTTGTTCTTAATAAAATAAATAATTCTCAAATATCTACTAAGTTGGGTCATTTTGCAGTAATGGCACAAAGGTGTTAGCATAACAACAACTTCTTATGTTCAACGATCAAAACCTAGATTTCAATGCTAATGTAGTACTTTAACTTCTGCAGCTAAATCCATAACTTCACAACTGTGACCAACATAACTCATCGTATAGATATATCTATTATCAAATCAAGTACTATTACATCTAATCCACTGCCCAAATAACCTATACTATATCTACTCTGTGATCACAATATTATAATGTTGCAAATGCTATCACTATTAACTTTTTCCCACAAGCATAACCCTAAATTCCACTAATGTGACCGATATGCAGCTAGAAGTTGTGTCCTTGATGATCCATATTCGATCATTATATTGTTTTTCACAGGACCATTTTTACCGATAAGACCCGATTTGGCAAAAAAGGGTCTAAAACCTGCCAAGAGCATTTTGAGGCATTAAATGATGTTTTTTGGGGGTAAACATTTTTTCTTATATGTGTCACCTTTTCATGCTATTCTACACACAAAATCCTTTCCAATGACACAAGAAGTACATCAATTGGAGTATGTATGCGAAATTTATGCGCCTTAGAAGTTGACCTTCATTTTTTCACACCCATAATTTGGGAGGATGTTGCATTAGCCCCCATTATTCATGAAAAATGGCATAGCCACGTGATTATGATGTAAAATACTCTAGAAGAGTATATATTATGTCTCTGGTTAAGAGATGAGATAGTCAAACTTAATCACTAGTTGGTTATCGAGCTATGTTATAATTGGGCCACTAGGAGGAAGAATCATTCCATTCTTTCTACCATAAATGAGAAAAAATAGCCAAAAGCAATAGGAGGTAGAGCACATAGAGAGGATATGTGCACTATAGTAGCCCATGGGTCACAAACCATACTTTTGTGTACTCGTATCGATATTTCCAGAGAAAAAAAGAGAGCGGAGCAACCTCACCTTCTAGCTGGGTTTTCTCCTGAAAGGGTTTCGCAAAGAAAATATCATGTCTATTATGCGTGTGATATTTTATTTTTTCATTCTTTATTTTATGCATAAGTTTTATTTGAATGCATGCACTATATACAGTAAAATCTACATTTATGGAAATCTAAGAAAATTATAATAGTGTAGAATTTCATATTTTAAATATAATATTATCATATATGTTGTGACGAACTATCCATTGGAATATCCATGATAGTTTACATATCACTTGAGAAGCTTGGTACCCTAGGATTTCATACCAATACACTACAACAAACCGTTCGGTTCTCATACCAACATCATCAACCACTGAGATGCAATTTGTAGTCAGGTAGTAATGTATTGTTTCATGCATATAGATAAACGCTAGAGCTCTGTTTCCAACGCCAACAAGTCATCAAGTTTCCACTCTTTGTCATATGCATCTAGTTACAAATATTGTAAAGTTTGGAAATATATCATTGTTATTGAACTTTTATCAGTTCATTTGTAGATGACATAAATCCATCATAAAATACAATTGCTTCAAGGTCTACACACAATTCTCAAGGTGTATGATGGATATGCAATATAACACAAATGTATCTTTGATGCCTTAAGGACTTGCTATATTTAGAGGCTTTCTCCAACCTTCAAGCTTAGTTATCACATGGTGAAGTCCAATCAAGAGATAAATAAAAGATTAATGAGATATACTTGTAGGGACAAGGATTTAGATTATGTTTCAGTATTAAGACCAAACAATCCCTTTTAAAGAGCCCAACAAATACAAAGGATACCCTATAAAAAGATGAGTTAATGAATAGAAGATATGTATTTTTTTAAGAGTCCTATGCTACAACAATTAGAGCTAGAATTTAAAGTAGAAACGAGGTTTAAAATTAGGACATGAACTAGGGCTAAAACTAAGATAAATTAGGGTTGGATATGATAGGGATAAAATAAGTCAAAACAAAGTTAGATTAGGGCCTAAACAAAAGCTAGACAATGAACATATTAAGACATGAATTAGATGTTCCAAAGGGAGGGTCGAATTACTTTGGTAGCCCTGTACACACTTATCCACCTCAAGAGTTCGACCTTGCTACTTAGATCAACCTGTGTTACAATGATTTTCTAATAAGGTCTGCTTAATTAGGGTTGTAGGCACACATATGAATCTATACTTTTATGTCCAATGAAACAAATGTAATTTCTATGTTATAGGTGTGTGATATTTCCAATAGATGTAGGGCAGAAAGAATACCAATTACAAGATTCAATAATGCTACTGTAATCAACTTAAAATAGTCTTGAATATTCACTATATTAGGTCTAGACAAGATGCCTAAACACTCAGAGTGTCTCTACAGTTAAATACTTCAGTACCACATGTACTATTCAAAAATAAAAGTATTAATTGTTTAAATAAATTATTAACTTGTACATAGACTTTAGGTACCCTTTTCAAAATAGTCCAAGGCCACAGATGTTTAGGAGCTCTAGACAGATACAAATGAGTGTTTGATAAACAAGAGTCCATAAAACATTTTAGAAATAATTCCCTAAGAAGGTTGAGACCTATAGATAGTGTGAAATGAGGGCTTAGATAAGAATGATTCAAGGATAGGACTAGCCTCCACAATAGGGACATATATGGTGAAAATAATAGGGTTGGACTAGATGTGATTTTAGAGCCTGAAACACTGATAAACAAGGAGCTAGAAGTGATACAACCTAAGGATGAAAAATGGCTAGAATAGACACGAACGAAGAGTTGAAACAAAGGCTTGTACAAGAGAAAAAAATTAAGGAACATCGAAGACCTTTCCTAAACAAATGACACAAGAAACAAGACCCATATTAAAATAAGGATTCAATGCTGTGCAATTTCCAGACCTCGGGTGGAGACTGAATTTCCATATTAAACCTCAGAGAAATGTGAATTATAGAGCCTCAAACTTTAGATTTAAAAGGCCTCAAAATAGGCCTAAATTCCTCAGATTATATGCCAATTTTCAGAGCATTTTAGAGTGAATTACTTGACAGATGGTAGGAGGAAAAGGTGTCACTCTTGAAGAGTGACTGACCGCTCCACATGGATGCAATTACTTCAGAGAATAATTCATTTTTCAAGCTCAGATCATGTGTAATTTGAGAGGCTAGCATGGGTTGTATTTATACAAGTTGAGGTCCCTAATTTGTTGAAAGGCCGACCTTGAGAAATAACATGTGTTTTAGGGCCATAATTTTAAGGATGAAATGAAATATTTGGTGGGAGGCCAATATAATTTTAACGTTACATTTTTAATACCTTATTGGACCATTTTAAAATTTTAATACCTTTTTGATGAAGAAAGTAATGAGTTCATTCCATGTGCTAGCACTACCAAACTTCACTCATCTATTCGTGCTTGAGTGCGATGCTTTGGGGGTAGAGATAGGACCAATGTGAATGTAGAATCACCACCCCATTTCTTTTGAGAGATGCAAACTCAAGGATTATGAGTGGCATTACTCTATATATGATAAAGAGATTTTGGCAATTATGCGTACACTGACCAAGTTCAGGGAGTACCTAGTGGGGAATAGATTTAAAGTGAAGACTAATCATAATATCTTATAGTTCCTCATAGAGGAGGAATTGAGTGAGAGGTAACATAAGTGGATCAAAAAACTATAGACATATAATTTTGAGATTTAGTATTTGAAGGGGAGGAACAACGTAGTAATATATTCCCTTTCCAAAATTCCATCCACCCTCTCTCCCATGGAGATTACTAGTGATTTAAAATCCCTCCTAGTGGTGGAGTACTCCAAAAACAAATTTTCTTATGAGATCCTCAATGGGCTAATCCACGATGGTAGATACCATGTCGTTGATGACATTATTTACTACAAAGACTGGATTTACCTAGTACCAGAGTCTCAACTCAAAGAAAAGATCATGCAGGAAGCACAAGGTCGTAGTTACTTCAAAGAATAATTTTTTATTCAAGATCAGATTGTGTGTAATTTGAGATGATAGTGTGGGTTGTATTTATACAAGTCGAGGTCCCTAAATTTGTTGAAAGGATGACCTTTGCTTATAAGAAATAATGTGTGTTTTAGGGCCATAATTGTAGACTGAAATGAAATATTTGGTTGGAGGCCAATATAATTTGAACAATAAATTTTTAATACCTTATTGGACTATTGTTTTAATTTATTTTAACCTCCTCCATATTTGGTCCATATATTTAACTTTGACCTTTTCAAGCAATAATTGGTTTTTTGGTAAAGGTCCTTTTCTAAAGTGAGTTATGTCATCATATCATTTTATGTGGGGATTTTTAACCATAATGATTATCTTAATAACTTTCTTCTTAGCCCAAGAATTAATGACAAGCTGTCATGTTACTATATTTTGGAGTTTTGACCATTATGGGTATTTTTAACTTTGACTGGGCATATCTCTCCAATTGTAAGAAGTATCACGATGTGCCATATACTATGGGAATTAGTATGACAAGGACTATCCAATGAAGATGGTTTTGCAAGTAAATATGATTACCATCATCCCCAAAATATTCAATAAATACGGGGCTACTAGGGTTTCCAGTCATCCTTCCATGGCTACTTGTCCATTGAAGGTTTCCAATGATGTAATCATGACATATATTAAGATAATTCAAGAACCAACATTGATATCAATTACAACACCATTCAACAATTATAACACCACTTGCCACATTTCAATTGGAATGCCACCCTTCAAGGCCCTCTATGGATATGAAGCTCTAACGTTCGTGGATTAGTATTTAGGGATAATCAATCCTCTCTAGCTAAGGATTGGGTTTAGGATAGCCTGGAATTACCATGTGTCATCAAAGGAAATTTGTAGATGGCTCAGAAAAACTATGCATAAAAGCATCATGTAGAGACTAGCTTTGAGGTTGGGGACTTGGTGTATTTCAACTAGAGCCCTACAGACAATCATTGCTTAAAATCAAATGGGAATAGAAGTTGAAAACTATACTATATGGACACTACAATACTGGGAGGTGTGTAGGGGATGTGACCTATAAGCTAGAGCTTCCAAACCAAACACCTCAAATTTCATGTCCTCTTTATCCATGACTACCATTGGTATTATCATCATTCATTTCTTCGATGAATGAGGTTTTTTTCAAACATTTCTTCCATAACCTACAAATTCCTATGGTTATTATATTTATGTGTATTTTTTTGGTATAAGTAAAAAAATATGGGTATTAGGGCCAATGAAAACTTCTTCTAGAATATGGGGAAAAAACGTGGTGAGGGAAAATATGTTTTGTGAATCTCATAATATTTGGTTGATGGTTTCCTTGGAAATGTACTCAACATAGGGTTTCATGCAATGTTCCCCTTAAATTGAGGCATTCATTTGCTAGGTGACCATATGTATTGCATATTATTAACCATACTTGGTTATATTCTACATTAGCTTTAGTCAATTCTTGTATTTGTATAAAATCTAATAGCTAGTTTTGAACTTGAGCCAATTTTGGAGTTACACAAGGGGTAAATATAGCTGTGATATGAATGTTGGAGGCCCTTTGGTACCTTTCCATTAATTTAATTATCATGGCCTTCTTCAAGCTCCCCTTTGTGATTCCCATATGTTTCCCATGAGAGGAAACCTCATGGAAAGTAGAAACCCCTTAATTAATCATTCATTGCTCCAGTATCATTTATTTTATAGATTTTTCTACTAATTATATCTTGAAATACTTTATTATACTCCTATTTACTTTCTCCTACAATCCACTTAATATCCTTCAACTACACATAACTCTATTGCTCCATCTTTGACTTATGAAACTATGTAATTAAGGTTTTCTTCACCTCATTAAGTGTCTTGGTAATACATAGGGGATTGATCCACATGTTCATCCAGGTTATATTATTATATTCATTTTCATCCATATCATTGATTTTAGAGTGGAAAAAGTGGATGAATCATTTGACAGGACCATTTTTACTAGCAGGACCTAGTTTGGAAAAGAGGGGTCTACAACCTTTTGAGATAATTTTAAGGCATGAAATGGAATTTTTTCAGGGTATAATTTTTTTTCTTTAGTCCAACACCTTTTTTTCCTATTTTACACACAGAGATACCTTTCCAATAACTTACGAATTTCCTCAACTAGATTTTGTATGAAAAAATTATTCCACTTAGAAGTTGACCTTCTTGTTTCAACAACCATAATATGGAAGGATGCCACACCAACCCCAATTAATCAAGGAAAAGGGGCTATCTAGGTGATGATTATGAAAAATACTCTAGAAGAGTCCATATTGTGACTAGATGAGTAGAGTAGCTGAGAGAGAAAGGGAGAGAGCACATAGAGAGGATTTGTGCATTGTAGTAGCCCATGGGACACAAGCCTTAATTCTTTGTAATCACATTCATTTTATATTCAAATAAAGATATAAAAGTTGCCCCATGTTCACTGTTAGTGTCGGTCTTGAGCCCTCCATCAGTGATCAATAACTCTTTGCATATGAATATGTAGGTGTCTCATCAGCATCAATTTTGCATCCCACTAGGCATGCCATAACACTGAATGGAGGAGCTGGTCTTTGTTCCCTTCTTGGCTTTGCTGGATCAGGTCATACAACAATGTAATTGAGTCATGCTTGTTCTTATTTTTTGTCTTGAGATCCCATGGTCTTAGGTCTAGGGTTTTGAGTCAAAATCATTTCAAGGTAATGAGTCATGGTCAGTAAGTGCCCAGCAAGCCGGAAGGAATTTTGTACATATGTTTCATTATCATTTTCTTCAGCTACAACTCACTTTATGCCTTGGATTTAAAAAACCCTGTTTTTAAATCCAAGGTCATGAGGAATTTGTAAAAATAAAGAAATTTTCAAAAATTCGTAAAAGTGCCGGCAACAACCCTGGTTCCTTCCTACAGTCCATCAGGCGGTTCAACCTCAAAAAGAACGGAGTCAAACGCATCCAAGAGCTTATTTCAGACAAAAAGCCTCTAAACAGTGTTAAAGAGAAAAGCAAGTTCAAAACATTAGAAAGTGGGTTCTAAAGTTAATTTTTTTTTTTTAAAATGAACCTATAAAAGCTATTTTCCCTCTCTAGTCACTCTTATTGTGCAAATGAAAGTCAAAAATTCGCGTTAGAGGCAAGAGGAGGCAATTCGGGCAAGTCTCTGCAAATTACAAGGGTTAAACTGGTGCGCGACCAAACCACAGGTGTGCGCGACCACCTGGGTGGGCGCGACCAAACGGAGGCCAACGCACAGTGTTAAATAACACGGGCGCGACCAAACGGAGGAGCGCGACCATTCTCAGAGCGTGCGCGACCAAAAACTCTGTTTGCCGTAAAACTCACTCAAACGCCAAAATCACCCTCAAATTCTCTCAAATTGTTAAGGTATGCCTATTTCGCATGTTTGGTGATGGTGTTAGGGTTGCAAAAGAAGATTATGGCCATGGTTATATGCAAGAAATCCATAAAAAGATAGGTTAAATGATAGTTGTTTTTTGCAAGCAATATGTGTGACAGTTTGTTATTTTTCAAGGCAATTTTTCCTTTATCCCTCCATTTATTTTCCCATACAAATTACATGTGTTAACATGTCAAACTTATTATTGATCTCATTTGCAAGTCAATTATACAAATCCTACCCCTAAATCATTTGCAAACCCTAGTCCTTTCAAACCCTATAAACCCTACCTTTTCCCCATGTATAATGATCAAACCCTAAGCACTAGTAACACAGCAAAATGCCTATGTAAATGTACAGCAAAAGAATGAAAAGAAACATTATAAAAAACAAATAAAAAAGTGATGACAAGGCATGCACTCAAAAAATTGTAAAAACAGAAATTTGCCATTTTGCATAGCCTCAGAAAAAACAAAGGAAAAGGGTCATCTTGTGTATATGTCAAAGACTTCAAAGCTCAATAAGGTCATGACAAAATTTCATTTGCATAGACATCAAAGAAATCAGACTTGCTGTGGTTAGGGTTTGCAGTAACATGGTATCTTTTTCCCCTCCTCAAAACTTTGTTTTTTCCCCTACCTAATTCCCTATGTAAACCCTAATTCAATTGCTTGTCCCTTCAGTTAAACTCCCTAGGCAATTGAATATCCCTCCCTATGATCAAATCACACAGTGAAACCCTAATTACTCATGGCAAATGAAAAAATAAGGCTGCCTCTGTTTTAAATGAATTGCTGTTACAAAAATTGATTGGCAGCAGACTTTGTTGATGGGTTCCATTATCCCCCCTAAACCTAATCCCTAATATCCTCTATTTTCCCTCATTCCTATGATACAATCCCCTCTCCCTTCCACTGTAAAATGATCACAACAACCCCTTCCCTTCCTCTTACAATCAGAAACCCTAAATCCCTGTTTCCCAAAGCATCAAATGGTCATTTTGAAATTATGAAAAACAGAGTATGCTCCTCAATGACATTCAAAACAAATTGAAATGAGCTGCCTGTTACTTGTATATAGATGATGCTCCCTTATCCCCCTATGCTTATGACATCCTCCCCTCCATCATGATGATTTTCATTGTCCTTTCCCTTGGTGATTAAAAATCACAGTTTCCCTAAATAAAGTATTGATTTGCAAATGATGAAAGATGGAATGACATGTTTAGCATTATGTGATGTTTTTCTTCAGAATTCCCTGTTTATGTATATATTTTTCCCTTTCCTATATGTAAATTCCCTCCCCTAACATTTCCCTCATGATGTTTCCCCTTGAAAACAGCATACTTCACAGCATTTTGCAGGCAGGGCAGCGGTCAATTTGACTTGTTTATTCCACCTTGCTCAATAACACCATGTCAACCACTGAGACTAATGAGCAAGGTGATGACCGATCATCATCTTCTGAGATTGAGACACAGCAGAGGCCTCGTAGGGGAGGCAAGGGTGGTCACCACAAGAGGGAAGAGCCTACATCACTGATAGAGTTGCAGGCTTGCCCATTTGCAGTATCTTGCTTTCAGCATATGGCTTGTTTTCAGTTTTGTGAGAGGCTATCACACATCCAGCATCACAGAGACTTGGCCCGGTTGTTTTTCCTCCATCTCCATGACAGGCAGGTCACCCTTGCAGGGGTGAATTTTGTGTTTTCTCCAGAGGATATCACAGATGCTACCGGGATACCTAATGTGGGTGAGGTGTGGCCGAAGCGCAAGTGGCTGGACCTAGTATACTATGAGCCATATGTCAAGCCTACATATGTGCACCACTTGTCAAGGAACTTTCCTATTAAGTTCCTCCAAGCAGAGTATATAGACATCATGAGACTCATTATGCACTACCTCACATGCGAGGGAAGATTCTCTCGAGTATTTTCTTGTCATATCCGCATGATGATGCACTTCACCAGAGTGAGGATGATGAACATCTCGGCATACTTATTTCACGACATTCAGAGGATGGCCACTACCTTTCGGAGACAGACCCCAGTACAGCAGCTTCGGAGCCTATGCCATCATGGTCTTATTCAGCTAGTAGTTTCCCATCAGCTGAGCCAGCAGGGCATTTCCTGGGCAGATTTTATCTCCCGTGAGTTCTTCACACAGCCAGAGCCAGAGGCAGTTCATGAGGAGGGAGGGCCATCACATCAGCCTGAGGTTAGTATTCCGAGACATGTGGTTTCTTCTCCTCGGGTCACATATCAGAGAGGTCACAGAACCTTATTTGCAGCAGCCCGACGAGTACTTTCTCCACAGCCAGTGGAAGGGGTCTCGTCTTCATCATCAGAGCAGCGAGTGTTATCTCCACACCAGGTGAAGGGGCCTCGCTTTCTTCATCGGCACAGGCAGTACGAGAGGGCAAGCAGCCCATGGTTGAGGACGAGGCAGGTGATGCTGGAGCTCATTCTCCTCCATCTTTAGATTTCTATGAGCTCATCAGGAAGAGAGAGGAGGAGAACTTAGTGTTGCAGCGGAAGCTAGAGATGGCTCAGTGGACCATCACCTATCTAGAGCAGCGGACCAAACAGCTGGAGACAGAGAAAGAGTTGGAAGAGATATGGAAGATTCGAACCGACCGAGACATCAACCGCAGGAGGCCTGGGGACCCACTGCCCAAGGATAGAGAATTATTGCTCATCCGAGCAAATTGGCGCTTGGAGGGACTGTTAGACAAGGCAAACCATGACAAAGAGCTGCTCCGGAACATGAAGACACACTACTGGGCAAGATTACATGTTTGCAAGGCGAGAATGAAAATTCTCCAAAGAAAGCTATCGGAGGCCCAGAAGAGGAGGAAAAGGACAAATCCGCTCCGTATCTTGGCTGAAGCCTCCCTCACTCATCATGGTACTGATCAGCCTTGATCTAGCATCAAAATGTGAAAATTTTGAGAATTTTGGAGCATTTTGGAAATTTTTGGTAAAATTACAGGTTTTGCCCACGGTTTGGTCTCACCCCAGGTGAGACCATTTTGGAGGACTGCTCGGAATTTTGAAAACTTGGCATTTTTGGAAAGGGCATGCAAAAAGAAAAATTACCAATGCTTGGGAGAAGCCTGGTTTTGAGTTTTGAGCCTCCAAAAGCTCAAAATACATAAAAAAAAATGACTTTCTGCCCACTTTTTGCGTTGCAGAAAGTGACCTTGGGAGAAATGGTTTTTGAGGGGTCAAATCAACACCAAATTCAGAAATTCCACTTGCGATGGAAAGTAGACAGGCCAAGCTTTCCAATGAGCCATCTTGCAACTGATTTGGACCAGTGAAACCCACTCAAAAATAGCTGTGAAGGGGCGCGATCAGAACTTCCAGGGGCGCGACCAGAACTTCCAGATTTGCCAGAATTCACATTTTTGGTCAAAAAACACTGTTTTGACTATGGTTGACTATTTTTACTTGTAGATGATGGATAAATGTAATATTTTCATGGCACTTTGGTAGATTTTATCTTTCTTTACCCTTCTAGAAGCTTCCATGATGTAAAAAGTGAAAAATTAATGCATGGATGAGTTAGCTAAGTAATAGAGGCAAGTTGTTTGGCTGCCTATTTTCTAGTTCTTAGTTTAGAATTTGTTCAAACTGCTCCTAGAAAGCTGAGCTCGACCCCTAGAGGTGGGGAAAGGAGTTAGATGGTCTAGATGGTCTATATTATGCTCTCTCCTTCTCATTTTGATGGTTGGACTCTTGTGTAAGGAAGCTTCATTGTATATTGTGCATCTATTTCTGCAATTGAAGGCAAGGAAAGCCAGGGTTTTACAGACATCTTTGAGGATTCTTGTGGATTGATGTGTTGATGGTGTGTTCTCTACATGTTCTTGTAAGTTTGTTTATTTTTCACATCTCTCTTATGCTTCTAAATTGGACAGATGAAGTGGTAAAGTTTGAACTCATGTTTTGACATGCTCAGCTTTTTAGTTTGTTCAATTTTAATGTTTTCTACTGTCTAGAGAGGATTCGAATTGTGTGTTTGCCATATTTAGCTTCTCCTCTATCATCTCTGATCATCCATCTCAGATTAAGGCATCAGCACTCATTCCTACCTTGCCCCTTAGATTCCCCCTGTGAAAACTGTGCTCAATCCCCGCACCTTGAATTGCACTTCCACCAATTGCCACCAAAAACCCCAAAAATCATTAAATCAACCCCCTTATCAATTTACTAGCCTAAAATATTTATTATTAATTGGTCAGCCTAATCATATTGAAAGATCTATCGAATCTGACCCGAGAGAGCCTTCTCATACCTCGTAGGGCTAGCTACGAGGTGAAATGGTTTGATGTAGCCTTGAGAGTTTGTCTATCTCAGCCTAGGTGAATTCCAAGCGCTAACATATTGGTGACCATACTGGGGAGAACATATTAATCATTTGCTCATTGTCGTGTTATTTCATAAGTCTTAGACGGAGCCTAAAGTTACGCCAGAAGCCTTCGAAAACGCTCTTGTTTTACATCAGCGCAAGTAGATAAACGCTGCTTCAGTCTATCTCCGTGGGATTTGTGAAAATAGCGCTTCATTGACACTCTACCCCAGTACATGTATCAAGTTCAGATCTGATTTTTGATAGTGGACAACGATCAGACACTTGAAAGGCTGAAATCATTCACTGGCGACTCCTTCACTGAAAACTCCAGAGATCGATGTTTCATGGTGACTTCACTGCAGAGAGATCAGTGGCTTTGAGATTTTCATGATGGACCTAATCGCAAGAAGATATGCTCCCTTGAGCCGAGATCACATCCCCGGTTTTCCAAATAAAATTCCGAAGGTAGATTGGTCAAGGAATTTGCCTACATTTAGTGATGATGGTAAGAAGGATGCTGCTTTACATCTAGTCAGATTTCATATGCATATTCGAAAATTCAAGATCGATTTTCCCGAGGATTGCTTGATGAAGATATTCTTGGCCACTCTGGAAGGTAAAGCTCAATCATGGTATGAAAGTTTGCCGCCTGCTTGTATTTACTGTTTGAAGGATTTTCATGTCTTGTTCATTGAAAGATATCAAGCATCTTATCCATCATTAAATTTGGTTCATGACTGTTGCAAGCATGCTTATAGTTTTATTGAAAGCCTTGAGAAGTTTTATGAAGATGATAATTTTATGGATGTTGAGATCATGGAGGCTTTGTATGAGAATCCATTTCAGCAACATGAAGAGAACCTAGAGGATTCCCATAGAGACGATCATGAAAATTTGCAGCAAAACCAAGATCTTAGTATGGTGGAAAATGAAAAAATTTCGCCTCTTGACAATCAACAGAAATTGCATGAAATGGATCAAAAGTATGAGGAAAATCTATATTCTCCTTCACTTGAAATCAATGAAGACACTCACTGTGTGAACAAAAGAAAACAAAAGGTATTATCTCCTCTATCTGAAGATGAGATAGATCTCCTTTTGAGAGGTCTTGTTCCAGCTCAAGTTAACGTAGATCAGCAGGTTGAAGATGGCCATATGGCTGAAAATGATGAAAGAGAAGAAATTGTTTCAGATCTGCTCACGGAAGAGGACAACATGCATATTGAAGAATGTGGGACAGCTACTTCAGTTCTGGATTCAGATTGTGATAACCAAGCATACCTTGTGTTGAATCCGGAAAGTTTTGTTGTTGAGGTCATCCGGAATGAAGAAGACAAAGCTATTGACCAAAGCCTTTGTGAGGAGGTAATTCAGCCAGCTCATGAAAAAAAGATGAGATCTTTGTTCAAGTAAGTGAAAAATCTTCTTTCAATCATGATTTGGATAGTTTGATTGCCATGTCATATGAAGATGGTCAACAATGTTTCCAAGTTTCAGAAGATCAGGACTGTCATTCAGATTTTTCATGTTTTGAAATGTTATTTCAAGAAGACAAGACTTGTTTGAGCAAAGGGAAACAAAAGCCATTGTCTCCTTTGTCTGAAGAGGAGATAGATCAGCTTTTGAAAGGTCATGCTACAGCGCAAACTACAACAGATTTGCAGTGCACACATAGTCAGGAAAGTGTTGGTGAAACTTCTTCCTCTTTTGCAAATGATGACTGTCTTGTACTCAGTTTTGTAGATCAGCAAAAAGATAAGGCTGTCATGTTTGATCATCTTGAAGAGTGTTTTTTGTTTAAGAATGACCTAGAGCATGAAGTTGAGAGAGACAATATGATCAAGGAATTTACAGTCAACACTCATATGGCAGAAGTTTACACCTCTCTGTGCCTTCCTATCAATCAGCAACCCACTGTTCTTTCAGATCAGGATGAAGCAACTACTTATATTTTTGCAGCTGGATCTCCAAACGAGATAGTGCTTCAGGATTATCAAGATCCCTTTGGCATTCTTCTGCAAGCACTAGAGAAGATAAATTTTACCTGGTTCATTATCATAAGCTTTGGTTTCAGTGGTTATTTTGAGTTGCCTACAGGTTCATCGTTCCGCCTGCTCGAGATACGTGAGAGCAGAAATTTGGTATGTAGCCATCTGCTGGATTGGTTACATTGGAAAGCTCATTATACTTGATTGTACATATTTCATTAGTATGCAGGTGGTTGTCATCATGATTCCAGATCTTGATGGACTGCTGCCCTTCAATAAGCTTTGTAAGTTCTTGTTTTAGTTAAGTCAGTCATGAGTCATTTGTGTTTGGTCTGTTGAGTCAGTTTTTTCAAGTTATTTCAGTTTTCCGTCGAGTTGTTTGAGTCAAAGTCCTTTCAAAGTTTTCAGTTTATAGTCAAGTCAAATAAAGTCTTTTTGAGTTGGTTATTTTTTCTATTAGTTGACTCCATTGCCCAATGAATAAGGCACTGGTCTGCTCTCCCAAGAGGTCTGAGGTTCTTGGCACCTCCAAGGAGCTGCCATCCCCATTGGAGCCAATGTTAGTGTCGGTCTTGAGCCCTCCATCAGTGATCAATAACTCTTTGCATATGCATATGTAGGTGTCTCATCAGCATCAATTTTGCATCCCACTAGGCATGCCATAACACTGAATGGAGGAGCTGGTCTTTGTTCCCTTCTTGGCTTTGCTGGATCAGGTCATACAACAATGTAATTGAGTCATGCTTGTTCTTATTTTTTGTCTTGAGATCCCATGGTCTTAGGTCTAGGGTTTTGAGTCAAAATCATTTCAAGGTAATGAGTCATGGTCAGTAAGTGCCCAGCAAGCCGGAAGGAATTTTGTACATATGTTTCATTATCATTTTCTTCAGCTACAGCTCACTTTATGCCTTGGATTTAAAAAACCCTGTTTTTAAATCCAAGGTCATGAGGAATTTGTAAAAATAAAGAAATTTTCAAAAATTCGTAAAAGTGCCGGCAACAACCCTGGTTTCTTCACTACAGTCCATCAGGCGGTCAACCTGCAAAAAGAATGGAGTCAAACGCATCCAAAGAGCTTATTTCAGGACAAAAAGATTCTAAACAGTGTTAAAGAGAAAAGCAAGTTCAAAACATTAGAAAGTGGGTTCTAAAGTTAAATTTTTTTTTTTAAATGAACCTATAAAAGCTATTTTCCCTCTCTAGTCACTCTTATTGTGCAAATGAAAGTCAAAAATTCGTGTTAGAGGCAAGAGGAGGAAATTCGGGCAAGTCTCTGCAAATTACAAGGGTTAAACTGGTGCGCGACCAAACCACAGGTGTGCGCGACCACCTGGGTGGGCGCGACCAAACGGAGGCCAACGCACAGTGTTAAATAACACGGGCGCGACCAAATGGAGGAGCGCGACCATTCTCAGAGCGTGCGCGACCAAAAACTCTGTCTTCCGTAAAACTCACTCAAACGCCAAAATCACCCTCAAATTCTCTCAAATTGTTAAGGTATGCCTATTTCGCATGTTTGGTGATGGTGTTAGGGTTGCAAAAGAAGATTATGGCCATGGTTATATGCAAGAAATCCATAAAAAGATAGGTTAAATGATAGTTGTTTTTTGCAAGCAATATGTGTGACAGTTTGTTATTTTTCAAGGCAATTTTTCCTTTATCCCTCCATTTATTTTCCCATACAAATTACATGTGTTAACATGTCAAACTTATTGATCTCATTTGCAAGTCAATTATACAAATTCTACCCCTAAATCATTTGCAAACCCTAGTCCTTTTAAACCCTATAAACCCTACCTTTTCCCCATGTATAATGATCAAACCCTAAGCACTAGTAACACAGCAAAATGCCTATGTAAATGTACAGCAAAAGAATGAAAAGAAACATTATAAAAAACAAATAAAAAAGTGATGACAAGGCATGCACTCAAAAAATTGTAAAAAGAGTGAAATTTGCCATTTTGCATAGCCTCAGAAAAAACAAAGGAAAAGGGTCATCTTGTGTATATGTCAAAGACTTCAAAGCTCAATAAGGTCATGACAAAATTTCATTTGCATAGACATCAAAGAAATCAGACTTGCTGTGGTTAGGGTTTGCAGTAACATGGTATCTTTTTCCCCACCTCAAAACTCTGTTTTTTCCCCTACCTAATTCCCTATGTAAACCCTAATTCAATTGCTTGTCCCTTCAGTTAAACTCCCTAGGCAATTGAATATCCCTCCCTATGATCAAATCACACAGTGAAACCCTAATTACTCATGGCAAATGAAAAAATAAGGCTGCCTCTGTTTTAAATGAATTGCTGTTACAAAAATTGATTGGCAGCAGACTTTGTTGATGGGTTCCATTATCCCCCCTAAACCTAATCCCTAATATCCTCTATTTTCCCTCATTCCTATGATACAATCCCCTCTCCCTTCCACTGTAAAATGATCACAACAACCCCTTCCCTTCCTCTTACAATCAGAAACCCTAAATCCCTGTTTCCCAAAGCATCAAATGGTCATTTTGAAATTATGAAAAACAGAGTATGCTCCTCAATGACATTCAAAACAAATTGAAATGAGCTGCCTGTTACTTGTATATAGATGATGCTCCCTTATCCCCCTATGCTTATGACATCCTCCCCTCCATCATGATGATTTTCATTGTCCTTTCCCTTGGTGATTAAAAATCACAGTTTCCCTAAATAAAGTATTGATTTGCAAATGATGAAAGATGGAATGACATGTTTAGCATTATGTGATGTTTTTCTTCAGAATTCCCTGTTTATGTATATATTTTTCCCTTTCCTATATGTAAATTCCCTCCCCTAACATTTCCCTCATGATGTTTCCCCTTGAAAACAGCATACTTCACAGCATTTTGCAGGCAGGGCAGCGGTCAATTTGACTTGTTTATTCCACCTTGCTCAATAACACCATGTCAACCACTGAGACTAATGAGCAAGGTGATGACCGATCATCATCTTCTGAGATTGAGACACAGCAGAGGCCTCGTAGGGGAGGCAAGGGTGGTCACCACAAGAGGGAAGAGCCTACATCACTGACAGAGTTGCAGGCTTGCCCATTGGCAGTATCTTGCTTTCAGCATATGGCTTGTTTTCAGTTTTGTGAGAGGCTGTCACACATCCAGCATCACAGAGACTTGGCACGGTTGTTTGTCCTCCATCTCCATGATAGGCAGGTCACCCTTGCAGGGGTGAATTTTGTGTTTTCTCCAGAGGATATCACAGATGCTACCGGGATACCTAATGTGGGTGAGGTGTGGCCGAAGCGCAAGTGGCTGGACCTAGTATACTATGAGCCATATGTCAGGCCTACATATGTGCACCACTTGTCAAGGAACTTTCCTATTAAGTTCCTCTGAGCAGAGTATATAGACATCATGAGACTCATTATGCACTACCTCACATGCGAGGGAAGATTCTCTCGAGTATTTTCTTGTCATATCCGCATGATGATGCACTTCACCAGAGTGAGGATGATGAACATCTCGGCATACTTATTTCACGACATTCAGAGGATGGCCACTACCTTTCGGAGACAGACCCCAGTACAGCAGCTTCGGAGCCTATGCCATCATGGTCTTATTCAGCTAGTAGTTTCCCATCAGCTGAGCCAGCAGGGCATTTCCTGGGCAGATTTTATCTCCCGTGAGTTCTTCACACAGCCAGAGCCAGAGGCAGTTCATGAGGAGGGAGGGCCATCACATCAGCCCGAGGTTAGTATTCCGAGACATGTGGTTTCTTCTCCTCGGGTCACATATCAGAGAGGTCACAGAACCTTATTTGCAGCAGCCCGACGAGTACTTTCTCCACAGCCAGTGGAAGGGGTCTCGTCTTCATCATCAGAGCAGCGAGTGTTATCTCCACACCAGGTGGAAGGGGCCTCGCTTTCTTCATCGTTACAGGCAGTACGAGAGGGCAAGCAGCCCATGGTTGAGGACGAGGCAGGTGATGCTGGAGCTCATTCTCCTTCATCTTTAGATTTCTATGAGCTCATCAGGAAGAGAGAGGAGGAGAACTTAGTGTTGCAGCGGAAGCTGGAGATGGCTCAGTGGACCATCACCTATCTAGAGCAGCGGACCAAACAGCTGGAGACAGAGAAAGAGTTGGAAGAGCTATGGAAGATTCGAACCGACCGAGACATCAACCGCAGGAGGCCTGGGGACCCACTGCCCAAGGATAGAGAATTATTGCTCATCCGAGCAAATTGGCGCTTGGAGGGACTGTTAGACAAGGCAAACCGTGACAAAGAGCTGCTCCGGAACATGAAGACACACTACTGGGCAAGATTACATGTTTGCAAGGCGAGAATGAAAATTCTCCAAAGAAAGCTATCGGAGGCCCGGAAGAGGAGGCAAAAGGACAAATCCGCTCCGTATCTTGGCTGAAGCCTCCCTCACTCATCATGGTACTGATCAGCCTTGATCTAGCATCAAAATGTGAAAATTTTGAGAATTTTGGAGCATTTTGGAAATTTTTGGTAAAATTACAGGTTTTGCCCACGGTTTGGTCTCACCCCGGGTGAGACCATTTTGGAGGACTGCTCGGAATTTTGAAAACTTGGCATTTTTGGAAAGGGCATGCAAAAAGAAAAATTACCAATGCTTGGGAGAAGCCTGGTTTTGAGTTTTGAGCCTCCAAAAGCTCAAAATACATCAAAAAAATGACTTTCTGCCCACTTTTTGAGTTGCAGAAAGTGACCTTGGGAGAAATGGTCTTTGAGGGGTCAAATCAACACCAAATTCAAAAATTCCACTTGGGATGGAAAGTAGACAGGCCAAGCTTTCCAATGAGCCATCTTGCACCTGATTTCGACCAGTGAAACCCACTCAAAAACAGCTGTGAAGGGGCGCGACCAGAACTTCCAGATTTGCCAGAATTCACATTTTTGGTCAAAAAACACTGTTTTGACTATGGTTGACTATTTTTACTTGTAGATGATGGATAAATGTAATATTTTCATGGCACTTTGGTAGATTTTATCTTTCTTTACCCTTCTAGAAGCTTCCATGATGTAAAAAGTGAAAAATTAATGCATGGATGAGTTAGCTAAGTAATAGAGGCAAGTTGTTTGGCTGCCTATTTTCTAGTTCTTAGTTTAGAATTTGTTCAAACTGCTCCTAGAAAGCTGAGCTCGACCCCTAGAGGTGGGGAAAGGAGTTAGATGGTCTAGATGGTCTATATTATGCTCTCTCCTTTTCATTTTGATGGTTGGACTCTTGTGTAAGGAAGCTTCATTGTATATTGTGCATCTATTTCTGCAATTGAAGGCAAGGAAAGCCAGGGTTTTACAGACATCTTTGAGGATTCTTGTGGATTGATGTGTTGATGGTGTGTTCTCTACATGTTCTTGTAAGTTTGTTTATGTGTTTCACATCTCTCTTATGCTTCTAAATTGGACAGATGAAGTGGTAAAGTTTGAACTCATGTTTTGACATGCTCAGCTTTTTAGTTTGTTCAATTTTAATGTTTTCTACTGTCTAGAGAGGATTCGAATTGTGTGTTTGCCATATTTAGCTTCTCCTCTATCATCTCTGATCATCCATCTCAGATTAAGGCATCAGCACTCATTCCTACCTTGCCCCTTAGATTCCCCCTGTGAAAACTGTGCTCAATCCCCGCACCTTGAATTGCACTTCCACCAATTGCCACCAAAAACCCCAAAAATCATTAAATCAACCCCCTTATCAATTTACTAGCCTAAAATCTTTATTATTAATTGGTCAGCCTAATCATATTGAAAGATCTATCGAATCTGACCCGAGAGAGCCTTCTCATACCTCGTAGGGCTAGCTACGAGGTGAAATGGTTTGATGTAGCCTTGAGAGTTTGTCTATCTCAGCCTAGGTGAATTCCAAGCGCTAACATATTGGTGACCATACTGGGGAGAACATATTAATCGTTTGCTCATTGTCGTGTTATTTCATAAGTCTTAGACGGAGCCTGAAGTTACGCCAGAAGCCTTCGAAAACGCTCTTGTTTTACATCAGCGCAAGTAGATAAACGTTGCTTCAGTCTATCTCCGTGGGATTTGTGAAAATAGCGCTTCATTGACACTTTACCCCAGTACATGTATCAAGTTCAGATCTGATTGTTGATAGTGGACAACGATCAGACACTTGAAAGGCTGAAATCATTCACTGGCGACTCCTTCACTGAAAACTCCAGAGATCGATGTTTCATGGTGACTTCACTGCAGATAGATCAGTGGCTTTGAGATTTTCATGATGGACCTAATCGCAAGAAGATATGCTCCCTTGAGCCGAGATCACATCCCCGATTTTCCAAATAAAATTCCGAAGGTAGATTGGTCAAGGAATTTGCCTACATTTAGTGATGATGGTAAGAAGGATGCTGCTTTACATCTAGTTAGATTTCATATGCATATTCGAAAATTCAAGATCGATTTTCCTGAGGATTGCTTGATGAAGATATTCTTGGCCACTCTGGAAGGTAAAGCTCAATCATGGTATGAAAGTTTGCCGCCTGCTTGTATTTACTGTTTGAAGGATTTTCATGTCTTGTTCATTGAAAGATATCAAGCATCTTATCCATCATTAAATTTGGTTCATGACTGTTGCAAGCATGCTTATAGTTTTATTGAAAGCCTTGAGAAGTTTTATGAAGATGATAATTTTATGGATGTTGAGATCATGGAGGCTTTGTATGAGAATCCATTTCAGCAACATGAAGAGAACCTAGAGGATTCCCATAGAGACGATCATGAAAATTTGCAGCAAAACCAAGATCTTAGTATGGTGGAAAATGAAAAAATTTCGCCTCTTGACAATCAACAGAAATTGCATGAAATGGATCAAAAGTATGAGGAAAATCTATATTCTCCTTCACTTGAAATCAATGAAGACACTCACTGTGTGAACAAAAGAAAACAAAAGGTATTATCTCCTCTATCTGAAGATGAGATAGATCTCCTTTTGAGAGGTCTTGTTCCGGCTCAAGTTAACGTAGATCAGCAGGTTGAAGATGGCCATATGGCTGAAAATGATGAAAGAGAAGAGCTTGTTTCAGATCTGCTCACGGAAGAGGACAACATGCATATTGGAGAATGTGGGACAGCTACTTCAGTTCTGGATTCAGATTGTGATAACCAAGCATACCTTGTGTTGAATCCGGAAAGTTTTGTTGTTGAGGTCATCCGGAATGAAGAAGACAAAGCTATTGACCAAAGCCTTTGTGAGGAGGTAATTCAGCCAGCTCATGAAAAACAAGATGAGATCTTTGTTCAAGTAAGTGAAAAATCTTCTTTCAATCATGATTTGGATAGTTTGATTGCCATGTCATATGAAGATGGTCAACAATGTTTCCAAGTTTCAGAAGATCAGGACTGTCATTCAGATTTTTCATGTTTTGAAATGTTATTTCAAGAAGACAAGACTTGTTTGAGCAAAGGGAAACAAAAGCCATTGTCTCCTTTGTCTGAAGAGGAGATAGATCAGCTTTTGAAAGGTCATGCTACAGCGCAAACTACAACAGATTTGCAGTGCACACATAGTCAGGAAAGTGTTGGTGAAACTTCTTTCTCTTTTGCAAATGATGACTGTCTTGTACTCAGTTTTGTAGATCAGCAAAAAGATAAGGCTGTCATGTTTGATCATCTTGAAGAGTGTTTTTTGTTTAAGAATGACCTAGAGCATGAAGTTAAGAGAGACAATATGATCAAGGAATTTACAGTCAACACTCATATGGCAGAAGTTTACACCTCTCTGTGCCTTCCTATCAATCAGCAACCCACTGTTCTTTCAGATCAGGATGAAGCAACTACTTATATTTTTGCAGCTGGATCTCCAAACGAAATAGTGCTTCAGGATTATCAAGATCCCTTTGGCATTCTTCTGCAAGCACTAGAGAAGATAAATTTTACCTGGTTCATTATCATAAGCTTTGGTTTCAGTGGTTATTTTAGTTGCCTACAGGTTCATCATTCCGCCTGCTCGAGATACGTGAGAGCAGAAATTTGGTATGTAGCCATCTGCTGGATTGGTTACATTGGAAAGCTCATTATACTTGATTGTACATATTTCATTAGTATGCAGGTGGTTGTCATCATGATTCCAGATCTTGATGGACTGCTGCCCTTCAATAAGCTTTGTAAGTTCTTGTTTTAGTTAAGTCAGTCATGAGTCATTTGTGTTTGGTCTGTTGAGTCAATTTTTTCAAGTTATTTCAGTTTTCCGTCGAGTTGTTTGAGTCAAAGTCCTTTCAAAGTTTTCAGTTTATAGTCAAGTCAAATAAAGTCTTTTTGAGTTGGTTATTTTTTCTATTAGTTGACTCCATTGCCCAATGAATAAGGCACTGGTCTGCTCTCCCAAGAGGTCTGAGGTTCTTGGCACCTCCAAGGAGCTGCCATCCCCATTGGAGCCAATGTTAGTGTCGGTCTTGAGCCCTCCATCAGTGATCAATAACTCTTTGCATATGCATATGTAGGTGTCTCATCAGCATCAATTTTGCATCCCACTAGGCATGCCATAACACTGAATGGAGGAGCTGGTCTTTGTTCCCTTCTTGGCTTTGCTGGATCAGGTCATACAACAATGTAATTGAGTCATGCTTGTTCTTATTTTTTGTCTTGAGATCCCATGGTCTTAGGTCTAGGGTTTTGAGTCAAAATCATTTCAAGGTAATGAGTCATGGTCAGTAAGTGCCCAGCAAGCCGGAAGGAATTTTGTGCATATGTTTCATTATCATTTTCTTCAGCTACAGCTCACTTTATGCCTTGGATTTAAAAAACCCTTTTTTAAATCCAAGGTCATGAGGAATTTGTAAAAATAAAGAAATTTTCAAAAATTCGTAAAAGTGCCGGCAACAACCCTGGTTCCTTCACTACAGTCCATCAGGCGGTCAACCTGCAAAAAGAATGGAGTCAAACGCATCCAAAGAGCTTATTTCAGGACAAAAAGACTCTAAACAGTGTTAAAGAGAAAAGCAAGTTCAAAACATTAGAAAGTGGGTTCTAAAGTTAAATTTTTTTTTTTAAAAATGAACCTATAAAAGCTATTTTCCCTCTCTAGTCACTCTTATTGTGCAAATGAAAGTCAAAAATTCGTGTTAGAGGCAAGAGGAGGCAATTCGGGCAAGTCTCTGCAAATTACAAGGGTTAAACTGGTGTGCGCGACCAAACCACAGGTGTGCGCGACCACCTGGGTGGGCGCGACCAAACGGAGGCCAACGCACAGTGTTAAATAACACGGGCGCGACCAAACGGAGGAGCGCGACCATTCTCAGAGCGTGCGCGACCAAAAACTCTGTCTTCCGTAAAACTCACTCAAACACCAAAATCACCCTCAAATTCTCTCAAATTGTTAAGGTATGCCTATTTCGCATGTTTGGTGATGGTGTTAGGGTTGCAAAAGAAGATTATGGCCATGGTTATATGCAAGAAATCCATAAAAAGATAGGTTAAATGATAGTTGTTTTTTGCAAGCAATATGTGTGACAGTTTGTTATTTTTCAAGGCAATTTTTCCTTTATCCCTCCATTTATTTTCCCATACAAATTACATGTGTTAACATGTCAAACTTATTGATCTCATTTGCAAGTCAATTATACAAATCCTACCCCTAAATCATTTGCAAACCCTAGTCCTTTCAAACCCTATAAACCCTACCTTTTCCCCATGTATAATGATCAAACCCTAAGCACTAGTAACACAGCAAAATGCCTATGTAAATGTACAGCAAAAGAATGAAAAGAAACATTATAAAAAACAAATAAAAAAGTGATGACAAGGCATGCACTCAAAAAATTGTAAAAACAGTGAAATTTGCCATTTTGCATAGCCTCAGAAAAAACAAAGGAAAAGGGTCATCTTGTGTATATGTCAAAGACTTCAAAGCTCAATAAGGTCATGACAAAATTTCATTTGCATAGACATCAAAGAAATCAGACTTGCTGCTGGTTAGGGTTTGCAGTAACATGGTATCTTTTTCCCCTCCTCAAAACTCTGTTTTTTCCCCTACCTAATTCCCTATGTAAACCCTAATTCAATTGCTTGTCCCTTCAGTTAAACTCCCTAGGCAATTGAATATCCCTCCCTATGATCAAATCACACAGTGAAACCCTAATTACTCATGGCAAATGAAAAAATAAGGCTGCCTCTGTTTTAAATGAATTGCTGTTACAAAAATTGATTGGCAGCAGACTTTGTTGATGGGTTCCATTATCCCCCCTAAACCTAATCCCTAATATCCTCTATTTTCCCTCATTCCTATGATACAATCCCCTCTCCTTCCACTGTAAAATGATCACAACAACCCCTTCCCTTCCTCTTACAATCAGAAACCCTAAATCCCTGTTTCCCAAAGCATCAAATGGTCATTTTGAAATTATGAAAAACAGAGTATGCTCCTCAATGACATTCAAAACAAATTGAAATGAGCTGCCTGTTACTTGTATATAGATGATGCTCCCTTATCCCCTATGCTTATGACATCCTCCCTCCATCATGATGATTTTCATTGTCCTTTCCCTTGGTGATTAAAAATCACAGTTTCCCTAAATAAAGTATTGATTTGCAAATGATGAAAGATGGAATGACATGTTTAGCATTATGTGATGTTTTTCTTCAGAATTCCCTGTTTATGTATATATTTTTCCCTTTCCTATATGTAAATACCCTCCCCTAACATTTCCCTCATGATGTTTCCCCTTGAAAACAGCATACTTCACAGCATTTTGCAGGCAGGGCAGCGGTCAATTTGACTTGTTTATTCCACCTTGCTCAATAACACCATGTCAACCACTGAGACTAATGAGCAAGGTGATGACCGATCATCATCTTCTGAGATTGAGACACAGCAGAGGCCTCGTAGGGGAGGCAAGGGTGGTCACCACAAGAGGGAAGAGCCTACATCACTGACAGAGTTGCAGGCTTGCCCATTGGCAGTATCTTGCTTTCAGCATATGGCTTGTTTTCAGTTTTGTGAGAGGCTGTCACACATCCAGCATCACAGAGACTTGGCCCGGTTGTTTGTCCTCCATCTCCATGACAGGCAGGTCACCCTTGCAGGGGTGAATTTTGTGTTTTCTCCAGAGGCTATCACAGATGCTACCGGGATACCTAATGTGGGTGAGGTGTGGCCGAAGCGCAAGTGGCTGGACCTAGTATACTATGAGCCATATGTCAGGCCTACATATGTGCACCACTTGTCAAGGAACTTTCCTATTAAGTTCCTCCGAGCAGAGTATATAGACATCATGAGACTCATTATGCACTACCTCACATGCGAGGGAAGATTCTCTCGAGTATTTTCTTGTCATATCCGCATGATGATGCACTTCACCAGAGTGAGGATGATGAACATCTCGGCATACTTATTTCACGACATTCAGAGGATGGCCACTACCTTTCGGAGACAGACCCCAGTACAGCAGCTTCGGAGCCTATGCCATCATGGTCTTATTCAGCTAGTAGTTTCCCATCAGCTGAGCCAGCAGGGCATTTCCTGGGCAGATTTTATCTCCCGTGAGTTCTTCACACAGCCAGAGCCAGAGGCAGTTCATGAGGAGGGAGGGCCATCACATCAGCCCAAGGTTAGTATTCCGAGACATGTGGTTTCTTCTCCTCGGGTCACATATCAGAGAGGTCACAGAACCTTATTTGCAGCAGCCCGACGAGTACTTTCTCCACAGCCAGTGGAAGGGGTCTCGTCTTCATCATCAGAGCAGCGAGTGTTATCTCCACACTAGGTGGAAGGGGCCTCGCTTTCTTCATCGGCACAGGCAGTACGAGAGGGCAAGCAGCCCATGGTTGAGGACGAGGCAGGTGATGCTGGAGCTCATTCTCCTTCATCTTTAGATTTCTATGAGCTCATCAGGAAGAGAGAGGAGGAGAACTTAGTGTTGCAGCGGAAGCTGGAGATGGCTCAGTGGACCATCACCTATCTAGAGCAGCGGACCAAACAGCTGGAGACAGAGAAAGAGTTGGAAGAGCTATGGAAGATTCGAACCGACCGAGACATCAACCGCAGGAGGCCTGGGGACCCACTGCCCAAGGATAGAGAATTATTGCTCATCCGAGCAAATTGGCGCTTGGAGGGACTGTTAGACAAGGCAAACCGTGACAAAGAGCTGCTCCGGAACATGAAGACACACTACTGGGCAAGATTACATGTTTGCAAGGCGAGAATGAAAATTCTCTCCAAAGAAAGCTATCGGAGGCCCGAAAGAGGAGGAAAAGGACAAATCTGCTCCGTATCTTGGCTGAAGCCTCCCTCACTCATCATGGTACTGATCAGCCTTGATCTAGCATCAAAATGTGAAAATTTTGAGAATTTTGGAGCATTTTGGAAATTTTTGGTAAAATTACAGGTTTTGCCCACGGTTTGGTCTCACCCCGGGTGAGACCATTTTGGAGGACTGCTCGGATTTTGAAAACTTGGCATTTTTGGAAAGGGCATGCAAAAATAAAAATTACCAATGCTTGGGAGAAGCCTGGTTTTGAGTTTTGAGCCTCCAAAAGCTCAAAATACATCAAAAAAATGACTTTCTGCCCACTTTTTGAGTTGCAGAAAGTGACCTTGGGAGAAATGGTTTTTGAGGGGTCAAATCAACACCAAATTCAGAAATTCCACTTGGGATGGAAAGTAGACAGGCCAAGCTTTCCAATGAGCCATCTTGCACCTGATTTGGACCAGTGAAACCCACTCAAAAACAGCTGTGAAGGGGCGCGACCAGAACTTCCAGATTTGCCAGAATTCACATTTTTGGTCAAAAAACACTGTTTTGACTATGGTTGACTATTTTTACTTGTAGATGATGGATAAATGTAATATTTTCATGGCACTTTGGTAGATTTTATCTTTATTTACCCTTCTAGAAGCTTCCATGATGTAAAAAGTGAAAAATTAATGCATGGATGAGTTAGCTAAGTAATAGAGGCAAGTTGTTTGGCTACCTATTTTCTAGTTCTTAGTTTAGAATTTGTTCAAACTGCTCCTAGAAAGCTGAGCTCGACCCCTAGAGGTGGGGAAAGGAGTTAGATGGTCTAGATGGTCTATATTATGCTCTCTCCTTCTCATTTTGATGGTTGGACTCTTGTGTAAGGAAGCTTCATTGTATATTGTGCATCTATTTCTGCAATTGAAGGCAAGGAAAGCCAGGGTTTTACAGACATCTTTGAGGATTCTTGTGGATTGATGTGTTGATGGTGTGTTCTCTACATGTTCTTGTAAGTTTTTTTATGTGTTTCACATCTCTCTTATGCTTCTAAATTGGACAGATGAAGTGGTAAAGTTTGAACTCATGTTTTGACATGCTCAGCTTTTTAGTTTGTTCAATTTTAATGTTTTCTACTGTCTAGAGAGGATTCGAATTGTGTGTTTGCCCTCTTTAGCTTCTCCTCTATCATCTCTGATCATCCATCTCAGATTAAGGCATCAGCACTCATTCCTACCTTGCCCCTTAGATTCCCCCTGTGAAAACTGTGCTCAATCCCCGCACCTTGAATTGCACTTCCACCAATTGCCACCAAAATCCCCAAAAATCATTAAATCAACCCCCTTATCAATTTACTAGCCTAAAATCTTTATTATTAATTGGTCAGCCTAATCATATTGAAAGATCTATCGAATCTGACCCGAGAGAGCCTTCTCATACCTCGTAGGGCTAGCTACGAGGTGAAATGGTTTGATGTAGCCTTGAGAGTTTGTCTATCTCAGCCTAGGTGAATTCCAAGCGCTAACATTCACCATATCACAAAAACAAAAGAAACTATAGATGAAAATCTTAGAAATAAGCCTCTTAGAGAGGGTAACCTCCTTTTACATCAGATAAATGAACAATTCTTCAATGATTCAAATTACAAGACCTCCTTGATATATATAGGAGTCTAAAGAGTAAAAATATAATTAGGACCTACATAAAAATAATAATTTAAGGGCTCTACAATAAAAATAGTGAGTTTCTGTGGGGAACAATAATAACAATATGGGGGTTCTATGTTACAAAAAAATAATAATATGGGGGATATACTAGTATTCTAGGGACCTAACATGCCCCTCTCCTTCAAAAAATTGTTGTCCACAAAACTATAGTAGTTATTGATGATTTTCTGTGAAACACTCATCCTCCCATGTGGAATATTTAGCAAGTTAGTGCTTCCATTTAATAAGATACTCTAAAATTGATCAATTCTGTAATTGCTAGATTCTTGTTTTTGTGATTGATTTAGGTTCCAATATGATTTTTACTTCCTCGTGAAGTTCTAGGAATATAGTTTGAATTGGGATCTTGTAACCTATAACCTTCTTTAACCATGAAACATGGAAAACTAGGTGTACTCGCAAATATATAGGCAACTCCATTTTGTATGCCATAATACCAATCATTTGCAATACCTTGTAAGGGCCATAATACTTTGGTGATTATTTATTATCATTCTTGGTTTGGCTGAGGGACATTTATTTGTATGGTTGTATTCGTAAAAATACCTAATCACCCACATGAAAACTTCTTTCACTACAATGTTGATCTTCTTATTGTTTCATTCAATTCTATGCCAGAGTTAGGTTACCTTTTAAGAGTTGGAGGACTACTTGTTGATGCTAGATGTGATCTTCCACTACTTAAACCTTACAATTGTCTGTTAAAGATGATGTGATGGATGGTGGATGATATCCATAAAGGTTGTAAATGGGATCTTTTTTGTTGTAATATGGAAGGAAGTGTTATACAACCATTCTTCCAGAGGTAACCACTTGACCTGTTATATTTATTTATCATCTACAAAGCAATGAAGATATCCTTCCAAACATTTTTCCACTATCTCAGTTTTCCCATAAAATTAAGGATGATAAGTTGAGTTATGAGATAATTGAGTGCCAAGACAAGAAAATATTTTTTCCCAAACTTTTCCAGTCAAAATGGGATCTCTATTATTTACAATAATCTTTGGATTTCCATGTAGCTTTTTAACTATTTCCATAAACCCAATAGCGACTATACTGGCTTTGAAAGGATGAGATAGTGCCCAAAAGTTTGCATATTTGGTAAGTCTATAAACTACCGCCATGATGACACTCTTTCCTTCAGAATTGGGTACAATTGCGATAAAATCCATTGAGACTTCCTCCTTCAACCCAAAGTTGGAGCCTCTAAAATCACGATTCAAATTGTTTTTATTTTCATCATGAATCTCACGAGATACCTTGTCACCATTGGGAAGCCTTTCCTATAGCAACTTTGTCAAACCTTCATTCGAACCTTCCATGTATTCTTTTAAACCTTCTGTATCCCCTTTTAAACCATCCATGTGCCCTTTTAGCTTATTTTTGATGGCTCTTTGTGAGAGAGAAATTTGTTGCACTTGGTCTCGTAAATTTGATATATCATGTTGCATTGCTTCCTCTTCATGCGTCATAGTGGAGCTTTCTGAGGGATTAATGGATGGATAACTTTTTATTTAGGAGGAATTTTGGCACCAATTAATGAAACCTATACTTCACTATGCCATTTGAATAATTTCAAACTAAATTTCTAAGCCAAATTTATGCAAATTTAAAAATACACACCTTTTATGCTTGATTTTGAGCTTGCTGATAAGTCTGACCTTGAAATTGTTGTATCTTTGTGATTTTGACCTCTCAAGGTCTGAAATTTTGTCTTGTGGTAGCTCTTGGTGTCTTTTTTCCAACACCACCAATTAGACTGAGATTGGATTCTTCAAGATAAAGTTAGGCCAAATCTCCCAAGATGACCTACTTATGGATTAGTTCAGTAAAGCGAACTTATACATAATTCCACGTTTCACTATTTCATCCTTTGGCCCTAAAAATGGCACACAAGAAGATACAATCTGTGCACTTCCAACCAATTTTTATGAAATTTGGGTGTCCGAAGTGAAAGTTTTGACGATTTTCCCTGAGACACATGTTTGAGACAGAATTCTAGAGCATACAAAAACCCTAACTTCCTTGAATCATATCTATGAGAATATAGCGAAACAAGTTATGAAACTTTTAAACATGTTCACCAAGATTTTAGGTTCACGTGATAGAAATTTCAACTTCTAAGACCTCACAAAAAAAAAAATGTTATAGTGAAAATTCTAAGATGACCTATTTGAAGCTGCGAAACCCTAGGATGCAAATATCTAATACCAAATGTTATGTAACCAGATCAAGAAAATAGAAGAAAATATAGATCAACGACTTGAAAATAAGCCTCTTCAAGGGGGAAACCTACTTTTACATCACATAAATGAACAATTCTTCGATGTCTAAAATGAAAATACCTCCTTGGTATATATAGGAGTCTAAAGGGTCAAAATATAATTAGGGCCTACATAACAATAATAATGTAAGGGCTCTATAAGAACAATAGTGGGTTTCTATGGGGCTCAAAAATAACAATATGGGGGTTCTATAGTGCACAACAATAATAATATGGGGGGTATACTAGTATTATCAGGACCTAACAAAGTCCATATTATGAGTAGACAAGTAGAGTAAATGAGAGGGATAGGGAGAGAGAACATAGAGATGATTTGTGCATTTTAGTAGCCCCTAAGCCACAAGCCTTAATTTCTTGTACTCATAGTCATTTTTTATTCAGATAAAGAGAGGAGAGCGACCTCATATTCTAGCTAGGTTTACCCCTAAAAGAGTTTCCAAAGTTATATCCCATGTCAATAGTGGTTTATGAGTTTTATTTTGTTGTTCTCTATGTTCTACATAATTATAATTTTGCTTGCATATGAAACAAACAATAAATTACATATCCATAAATCTAAAGAGAAATAAACCCTCATATTTGTAGATTTCATATTTTTAATTATAAATTTATCAAATTGTTGTGTTGAACAATCTAATGGAATATACACGACAATTAATGATTCATATTGGTATTAGAGCATGTTTCTTTGGATATATTATGGATATTTGTAAGGGATCTAGATAATCTAAGCCAAAATTCATAAAATCCTAGTCATGGCTGACGAATCTCTAAATAATCATTATGATCCTACAAAGGAGAGATTTTCATGGTTGGAAGCACAAGTTGAAGATATAAATCGTAACATAAATCTCCTCATGGTGGCCCTTGCTGATAATCTTGGGTTATTTTGAGAAGATAAGGGTTCTAATGTAGATGTATAATTAGAGGGGATATCAAGAGATTGAGAAGAAATAAAGAATTTATCGAATAAAGGACCTGAAAAATATCAACCCAATTCAAGTGATGTGAAACATTCACAGTCTATTTTGAAAATGGAAGATAAGGTTGATATAAAGTTGTACAAAGGTTAGATCGATGATCTAAAGCTAAATCACTAGTTGCATCAATTATAATTTTATTTCATTGTTCATCATGTATAGGAAGAAAAAAATATTTTATTTGTTTGGATGAAACTAGAGGGCCATTCCATGACCTGGTGGGAAAGCCACATGATGAATAAATTGAGGTTGGAGGGAGATACTTTAGTGAATAAGTGGGAGAACTTTAAAATCCTCATAAATTCAAAATTTTACCCTATAGAGTATGTAAAGGACTAGTGGATTTGGTGACATTATTTCTGGAAGAAGTAAGGGAAGAGTGTATAGGAGTACACCACAAAATTTAGAAAGATGGCCATAATGTTGGGTATCTCCCCAAACAACCTATATGTACTCCTCAAGTATATTGGGGGTATACACAACAATATACTAAAGCCAAGTGCTGCTTTTCAAGCCCATATAAGTGGATGAGGATTGTGTATAAGCATAGTACCTGAAGAACATGGTGTCATGCAGAAAGAGTCAATTTTGCGGACAAAACCGACCTCCCTAGAAGCTAAGGCTTTCTAATGACAAACAAGACAAGTAAACACTACCTTTCTCTAAACATGCATTTAGAATACAAGTAATCAGGTGATAATAACATACCTTTAGTCCAACGCTTTGTAGTAGTCCAGCGTCGCCGATCCGGATGAGCTCCTCCTTCTCTTCGAAACCTGCATTCACAAACAAGCCAAAAGATTAAATAGCACCTGATAAACTTACAAAATAAAACATATTCATCATATAGACCAAGGAGCATATGAAACAAATCATGAATAACAATCTGCTGAGAAAAATGAGTTTATTTGTATTAAGTGGAAACAAAAGAAACCATTACAACCTGAGCCTTGGTGTTGTGCAGGTCCCTCCTAGGGTCCAGCAAGAGTTTTCCTTTACTTTGATCAGCTCACCCACTTCCAAATAAGGCTAGGAAAGGATGGGAATCTCTCCTCTCAAGCTCTATACGGGAGTCCTAATTCCAGCAGCATCTACCCTTAGGAATGTTTAGCTTTCAACCTCCCCTCCCTCTGGCCCAATGCCTGTATTTATAGTGCTCTAGAGGAAGTTATTCAGGTCCACCATCAATGGGATAAGCCCCTCTTTGGATGGGATAGCTCCCCTCTTGATGGGATAAGTTCCTCTTTGATAGGGATACATGAACCATCTGGAGGCGCTTCATACACGTCAAACAAGCTTCTAGAATGCTCTAGAAATGACCACAAGTAACTTTTTTGGAGTGAAACTTGTGCCTTTTGACCTTTACAGGAGTACGCACCCATTGCTTTACAGACAGAGCGTACAAGTACGCAGGTATTGTGAACTTGGGGTGCGTACACGCAGGTAAGGCTAAGAGAAACTGCATACCCAGAGATATATAGATTTTTAATGACTTTCTCTCTTTCTTGGAGTTTGACATGGAGAGCAGAGGTATGAGGCTTGCCAAGGAGGATAGTATGACAGTTGATGGAGCCATACTAACTACAAATAGTCATGGTGACAAATTTTAGTGTAACAGATTGCCCCCTAAAGTGCGAAGCCTGTAGTAGATAAGGGTTTCATATCATCTAGGAAGGGTGAAGTACTTTATCATTTCAAGGATTATCTTGTGGAGAGCCCAGTCGAAACTTGCAAGTATTCAACACAAAATACATATATAAGATCATATCATCACTGAGGTAGGCATTCCCATACTCAGATTGAAAACTTTAACTAATTGACTATCTACTGCTCTGATACAGGAATGATTTTGCAGTACATCATAATCATAGACTTTTGTAGACACAGTATGGATGCAGCCATCTGTTTATGATTAGTCTATTGTATAATGAATACAAAACTCCTCGCAACCTGGATGGTGGAAACTAGATCCAGGGTCTTCATTTCTACTTCCCGAAATACTACGATTCTATCCATGCGAATAAATGAGTTGATGTCGAGCATGGTAGAAACCACTTGATTACTAGTCAATGATGTAAACTGTTAAAAAGTGTGAGAGAGACCACCAATGATGTTAGTGGTTCTCAAAGTACCCAGTACAATCCATGAGATGTGAATGAATGAGTTGATGTCGAACATTTCATGGAGTCCTTCGATCGAAAGTCAATGATGTAAACCGTCGTCAAAGGCGAGAAACCTGCCATTGATGCATGCAGATTTCAAGGTACTGATGATTTCTAGGTCATCTTTCTAGATAATGTGCTGATGTCGATAGAAAGCGACCCGTTGCAGGTAAGCCCACAACACGAAATCATAGATCAAGTTGAAGAAATGTAGTTGTAAGGACTGACTTAGGGATGGTCGAGATGGATGACGGGTATTTTGCAGATGAATGCTTTATTTGCAGTGACCTCTTGAACACATAACGACACAACAGATGGCTTGGTGACATTTGACCTAAAGTTAATACCCGGCTGAAGACTTTCAATGTGGTTTGATCAACTGTGAGGCAAAGGATTTCCCAACCCAGGTGAATGAAAAGTGTCGTGTTCAAGAGTGGTGATAAGGCTTCTTTTGAGACAAAGGATAACAAATAGGCTCATTTTTCTCTCTTTTCCCCCATCATTTCTGGCAAGTACCTCTTTATTTTTTACAAGCTTGAGGAGGATAACATATGCTTGATTATAAGCTCATCCTTCGGATGAGTCCAACTTAGTTCTGATTCGAACCCTAAGAAGGAGTGGTCTGTTCCTGTTTGTAATCGAACAGGTCCTTTACTGTGAAATTTTAACGAGTCCAGTATAGGAGAAACTCGGCGTTTTTCAATTTTAGAGAGTCTGAAAAAACTTAAGAAGACTCCAGGGTTGAACTTTTTCGTAAATTTGTGTCTCCCAAGCCCGAAAAAGTATAAAATAATACTTGAGAGAACCGCTTGATCTTGCGACCAAGGAGTACTTTCATGATTAGTGTCTTTGACCTAAAAAGTAAAAAGTGATCAAGGACACGTCGTTTTATTTCCAGTATCGAATTTGAAACGACAAAAATCCAGCAATCTTTTCATGTTTTTACGGTCGGAAAAGAGCTATAAGTGGACCATCTTTTAATTCCGTTTTAACGAGTGTAAAAGAAACGCTCGGCAATCTTTTCATGTTTTAGAAAAGGGCTTAAAAGAGAACTCCAAGGTTTCACTTTTTCGTAAGTTTTAACGAGTTCGAAAAAGGGATAAAAATGTACTCATGGTTTTCACTTTTTCGTAAGTTTTAATGAGTTTGAAAAAATGATAAAAATGTACTCATATGGCCGACTTTCAATTTAATTTACGAGCAGGAAAAGACGGAAAGAACTCGGCATTTTCATTTGTTTTACGAGAATGAAAGATAGCAAAATAATCTCGGGATTTTCATGAGTTTAACGAGTCTTGAAAATAATTGAAATTGACTCGAGATAGGTTTCATTTTTACAAAAGCTTGAAACAGAGAAACTATGCTTCAAAGTAGTTTCATTTTTACACAAGCTTGAAACAGAGAGAAAACTGTGCTTGATGCCCCCTAAGCATAACTGCTAGAGCGCATGCCCCCCAGCTTCATTTCATTCAATGAGGTGGATGGAATGAAGCTTTACTTTCAAGATCTTGGAAAGACTTGTGGGAGATGTTTCATTTTTTAGTGAGGTTGACACAGGAAAAGAACTATCCTCAAAACCCTTGTTTCATTTTTTAAACGAGCTTGTCACAAGATACGGAACTATGCTCATAACTACTCTACAATCTACCTAACAAGGAACTATACCTAAAAAAAAAAACTTGATTCATTTTTTAACGAGCTTGACACAAGACAAGGAACTGTGCTCTAAAATCCTTGATTCATTTTTGAATGAGCTTGACACAAGAAAAGAACTGTACTCATCCTCACTGATTCATTTTTTAACGAGGTCGACACAGTAAAAGGAACTTTCCTCGTTCTCACTGATTCATTTTTTAACGAGGTCGACACATTAAAAGGAACTTTCCTCGTTACATCCAGTTTCATTTTTTAACGAGGTTGAGACGGGAACAAACTATCCTCGCACTCACTGATTCATTGTTTAACGAGGTTGACACAGTAAAAGGAACTTTCCTCACAACATTGATCATGGCTTCCAACAGGAAGAAAGACATGTCAATGGACACACCTTGATCATGGTTTCCAAGAGGTCTTCATCAGAAGGAAGAATAGTTCTCTAGAAGGAACACATGTCAAGGGACTCACAAGGGATAAGAACATCGTGTTCAAGTAATCCCATAGAATTTTCCATGTCAATTACAGGATCTAAATCAAAGGAAGATGAGCAAACAGTGAGAGGCTCACTTACATCGGTAACTGAAAACATGGGACTAGTTGCCACATAATTAACCCGTGGCAGGGTAGATACCACTTTAGAATCAGGAACATTTAGGGGTGTCATATTATTGGTAGTTGAAACAAGACTAGGGAACGAAAGCTGGTCTACAATCACAATACTGCCATTGTGAGGGAAAGACATCACGCGAAAGAGTGTCGATATGACAACTTTCATTGCATAAACATAGTCTCGCCCAAGGAGTAAATTAAAATCCAAGGGACCTCGAACTACCATAAGATCAATACAGACAGTTTTACCTTCCAAGGTAATAGAAAACTTAGGAAGGATCCCTAAAGGTTCACTAATGGTTATGTTAAAAGCTTTCAGATTCTGCGTAATAGGCGCAAGCTGAGGGGAACCCAAAGCTTTCCAAACAGTTGAGGATAAAATACTGACAGAAGCACCTTCATCTACCTGAGTACGATGTATGTCTCTACTACCAGCCTTGACAATGATTTGGAAAGGGATGGAAGAAGGAAGACGAGGTTCTGTCAGTCTATTCCAATCAAAGGAAAAGACCTCAGTGCTTGGAGGGGGTTCTGTAGAAACAGGTGAAATGCCCCTCGGCATAGAATAATCTGACGTAACAAGAAGAACCTAAGCGGTATGAAGTTCACTCTCTAAAGGGAAAGTGGGATCGACCGAATGTGAAATTGAATCGACCACTTGATCAACTAATGGATCATCAACCTGAGCGACATGAGTTTCACTCTCCAATGGAAGAGTGTGATCGACTGTACTTGAAATTGAATCAATCACTCCGTCAGTTGACGGTAGGTTGGGAGAAAGTTTACGGTAACCAGTTGGAAATTCTTGCTGTGGAACAACAAGGTTTTCCAACAATGTTGAGGCTTCATCCATGTGAGGGAAAATGTGAGTTTGATGACTCCCTTTGCATAAATTACAAGGAAACCTAACTTTACCCTTTTTCCCAGGAACCTGACTATCACTGGTTGATGGATCAATAGAAAGTTGATGAGATTTTTCTGACCATACTTCCAAGACCTTTGGAATACCAGGACAATTGACAAGGAAGTGGTCACCCTTACAAAGCCTGCAAGGGTATTTGGGTTTACGATGCATGTTGGAGTTTTCCTCAACACAACTAACACTTACAGTCGTGGTTGGTTGGTTGACTTTGTTTTTATCTTGCTTCTTCTTCTTCTTCTTCTTCTTCCCTTTCTTCTTCTTCTTAGACACCTGGTTACTAGCGTCAAGGCTTTTACCAGGTGAAGAGGAAGAAATGGAGGAAGAAAAATTAGGCGAAGAAGGTAAAGGGTCAACAGAAGGTTGGTGATGTTGAGATGGTGAACTCTGTTGAGGTGAAGCATCCGGTTGAGATGGAACAATTGGAGTATTTTGGGCCAACGAAGTTGAAAATAACCATATCGGTAATCCTATTGTAAATCCAGGTAATGACAAAGTAGCCATATAAGGACGAGCAACATTTCCAAAGTAAGGAAAAGTACTAGGATTCTCGTTAGGAGGGGTTCCTAGGTTGGTAAATTCCGGAACATTTGCCATTATATTCAACTTCAGTGAATTTTATTAGCAATTTATAACTAAAATTAACAATTCACAATTCACACCTAGCAATTAAAATTCACAATTCATACCTATGGTCTCTAAAAGTAAAAACAAACAAATTAACACGCGCTATCAAATCTAGGAGTCAAACCACACACAAACAGTAACCTTCCGGACCGAAAACACTAGTAGGGGATGAAATCCAACATCGCAGAATTCAGTACAGAAGTGGCGGGTGGAACAGTTACCCCGACAACCTGCTTAATGAATAGACTGGACCAAGTTCCTCCACTTTAAATGTCTCGAGTGAAGTGAATCCCCCAGAAAATCCAAGTGAGTCTAGCCGACGTCTGCTCCAGGTACAGTGGGATCTTCCCTCCACCGTCACCTTGGGTAGAACCCTAAAGATAATAGTCACTAAGGTCACCAACAGCAACAAATACACCTGGGGGAACAGTCTGTTAGTGTCAGTCTTTCCAGCCTTCCTCCAGTGATCAAACATGCTCTTACAAAGTGATTTTGAAGTGTCAAGGTCAAATTTTGTCATTTCAAAGAGTTTTCAAGCAAAATTTGGTCACTAGGCATTAGGTCTAGGGTTTGCTTTAACTCCTTCTAAAGTTGTCAAAATGTCGGTCCATGTCATTATTCAGCTGAGTCTATCATCATTCATAGGGTTTTCATTATCATGTCAGTGTCTAATGAGTCATTTTACATCTTGTTCATGCTTCAGTTGTGCCTTGGCAAGGTCATTTCCCTCTCCTAGGGTTTTGAAAGCCAATTTCTCTTGGACGGTCAAATCATCTCCAAAACTTGTTTCCTGATGTCATACACCTTCCCCTATCCTAAATACCTTAGTACCTTATCAAACTCCCCATCATCCCTTAGATCCGCCAAATTCCTCATTTTTGCACAAACCCTAGTTTCTAGCTACAACCTGGCAATTTTCTAGGTTGGGCCTGTGTTTTGCCCTTTTGGACCCCTTCCCCTCACTCAATCCCTGAGATTCCACTTTCCCCTGCTTCCTAACATCCCTCCCCACTGCCAAAAATTTCCCCAAGAATTTAGAAGCCCCCTATCCCCTTCATTTCGCTTCATTTCAACAAAATTCCTTGTTCCACACATCGGGACAAGTTTCACTCAAAAGATGTTTCAGAGCAATCAAAGATGAATTTTGGGAAACTGAGAAAGGTTTTTGTCCAGAACATGCCAAAGAAGAAAAAACTCCTTCACTTTTTTCACAGGTGTCATTTTTTTGAGAGAAATGTCAAGAATACCGTTGCCTCAGGAGAATCAAAGACACCTCTGAAGTGACCTTGGGAAAATCAAGTTTTCTCCTAGATTGGTTGGCCAAATGATTTTTTTGATGGGTAAAATGATAACTAGACACCAATATCTTTCCAATGATCTATCATGAGCTCAATTTGGGGTTGAGGAAGGCATTCAAAAATTGACTGCAACAGCACTCTTCCTTCAGGCAGCCTCATTTGGCACTTTTTGAACAGTCTTGGTAGACATGATTTTTGACAGGGCCAATCAACTCCAAATTTGAAAAATTCTAGTTGGGTTGGAAAGTAGACTCAAAGACCTTTCCCAACAAGCTATCCTGCACCTGATTCTGACACTGGGAAGGCCTCCAAAAGCCTCCTGAAAGGCGCGCGACCCGTCAGAGGCGCGCGACCCGTCAGGGTTTTATCCATAAAAGATTTTCCAGTAAACTTGCCAAGGAGCCACAAATTTCCAAATTTTTTAAGGTAGGCCCTCTACACTTCAATTTGGTTGTTGGTTATGATTGAAGGCCCTCATGCTTGTGTGTTAAAATCACAAATGTGCAAGTGGAAGAGGCTTCATATGACTGCAATATTAATGGTTAAAAATGTGCTAGGGTTTGTGTTGTTTCAAGGTTTTTTCCTTTTTGTAATTGTTTCCCTCCTTCCCCTTTCCACTCACATTTGTATTTATATCTATCTCCCATACTATTTTATAAATAAAATGCAAACCCTCCCCTCTCCCTAATCACTAAAAGAAAACCTTATCCCTCTCCTCAACCCATCAAAATCAAACAAAATCAAACACCTAATTTGCTGCACATTTGTTGTAAAGAATTTGTTGTATGTAAAGTATATGTTTCCCTATCTTCCCTGTTAATGCATGTATTCATATTCCCATATGTTCACTTTCTATACATGTATTCCTATATGCAATAATTGTTTGCAATGATTTCCTTAAATTCCCTGTTATATTCATATATTCCCAATTCCTTGTAAAAAGGTCCCTCCCCTAACATTTCCCTCATGTCCTTGTCCCCTTGAAACAACATAGAATTCAGCACTTTTAAAGGCAGAAACAGCAGTACATTTTGTCCACTCCTGCACCTCAACATGTCAGAACCCCGAACATATGAGCAGAGTGATGACCAAGCATGCTGTCAGTGTCTGAGAATGAGGAAGAGGAGGCCACATAGGGGTGGTAAGAGTGGTCACCATGTAAGAGAGAGCCCACCTTTTTCACTTTTTGACTTGCAGGCTTGTCCACTTGCAGTCACATGTTTTCGCCACATGTCATGTTATGAGATTTGCGAGAGTCTATGCTCATCCAGGAGAACGCACACTTGGAGAGGCTGTTGGATAAGGCCAACCAAGAGAAGATATTGCCGAGGAACATGAAAAATCATTACTGGGCAAGAATGCATGTGTGCAAGGCCAAAATGAAGATGTTTCAAAGGCGGTTGTCCGAGGCCCTAAAGGGGAAAAAGAAGACCAATCCACTCCGTATCTTGGCTGAGGCTTCCCTCAAAGATCATGGCACTCAATAGCCTAGCCACAGCTCAAATCCCAAAAAATTTTGAGAATGTTGGGTAATTTTGGCATTTTTTGGTAATTTACAGGTTTTGGCTCTTTAACGGGTCTCACCCCCGGTGAGACCCTTTGTCATGGCAACTCCTTTTCACGAAAACTCAGCATTTCCTGATTTGTTATGCAAAGTTACATATGCCCATGGATGGACTTGAGTTTTTATGGAGTTTTGGGCCTCCAGAAGGTCAAAATACATGCAAAATTTGACTTTCTGCCACTTTTTTGAACTGCAGAAAGCTGTCTTGGGAGAATTGGTTTTTGACAGGGCAAATGAACTCCAAATTCAAAAATTCTAGTTGGGTTGGAATGTAGACTCACAGACCTTTCCAACAAGCCCACGTTTGCTCAATTTGGCCACCTTTGCCTCAATTCACCTGAGACAGCCAAACAGAGCTCCAAGGGGCGCGACCCGCCGGCAGGGGGGGCGCGACCTTCAGACAGTTTTTTGCCAGATTGCACTGTACAGCCCAGAAAACGCAGATTTGAATCAGTTTGACTTTTTGGGGTTGAAGATGATTATCTTTGATGTAATTATTGTAACTCTAAGACACTTTTACTCTTGTTTAACACTTCTAGAAGATTCATTCATGTCAAGGGTAAATATTTAATGAATGGATTGGTTTCCTAACTTATAGAGGCAAGTTGTTTTGACTGCCTAGATTTTAGTGCTCAGTTTAGAATTAGTTGAAACAGCTCCTAGAAGGATGAGCTCGACCCCTAGAGGCAAGGGAAGAGGTTGGCTTGCCTATATTATGTATTTTCTTAATCATTTTCAGAGGTTGGAAGGTTGGAATCTTGAGGGAGAAGCTATCATTGTATTATTCACTGTATCTCTGCAATTTTGGCTAAGGAAGACCAGGGTTTTTCAGTCCTCTTTGGGATTCTTTTGGACTCATGTGTTGATGGTGTGTTTCTCAATGTTCTTGTAAGCTTGTTATGTGATTCATTTTCCTTTCTTTTACTTCTGCACATTAAACAAATGAAGTGTTAAAGTAAGAATTCATGCTTGCCATGCTCTGCTTTTAAGTTTGTTTAATTTCAATGTTTTTTCTTCGTCTAAAGAGAATTCAAAGTGATTGTTTGCTCTCTTTAGCTCCTCATCTTTCATTCCTGACCATTCACCTCAGTTAAAGCATCAACGCTGTCTCCTACCTCGCCCCAAGGAACCCCCTGCAGAAACTGTGTCCAATCCCCGCACCCAAATTGCCATCCCCTCAATTTGCCACCAAAAACCCCATAAAAACAAAACCAAACTCTTTGATCAGTTTACTAGCCTAATATCAGTGTCTTATTCTTATTGGTCATCTCATCTCATATTGAAGATTTTACGAGATAGACCGGAGAGAGCCTTCTCCTGCCCCGTAGGGCTAGATACGAGGCTAAATGGTTTGATGTTGCCTTGAGGTTTACCTTTCTCAGCCCGAGGTGAAATTTCAAGTGCTAACACAGTCTACGACCCGATAGCACGCAAGGGCAGAGTAACAAGCTCAATCCCCTTGCCGGCTCCTTGACAATAATCCAAGGTTTATCGACAAGTGACCCCAGGCTCCTCGACAATAATCCGAGGTTTACCGTTTGTAGTACGTGCGTATCTGGCGTCTTTCCCAATGAAGGAGGATTGATCTCCCTCACTGGTTCGGACACGGTCTTCGTGCTTCTCCTTTAAGAGGAGCTTTCCTAGAGTATAAATGTAACAGTTGGATTTATCCTACCACAAGATGAGCTACTTGTTTGGTTTTGCTGTCTTGGAGAGTTAATTACTCTCCTACTCCAAGACACTAGCCTAAGCTATATTGGTGTTTCAGAGCCCTAGAAACGTAAAATTTACTAGATGAATTTTAATTAAGCGCTGTGTTATTAAGGCTGTTTTTACTCAAATGGGTAAATGGATACGAAACCAATGGTGTTATGACCCGACTCAACTGAATGCAATGATAATGCAATCCTCTCAATTCGATGAATCCTAATTAAAGTAAGGAGAGAGTTTCCATTCACTTCCGACAATGCAAAAATTGATCACTAAGAGAAAATATAACAAATTCTCTAATGCACTAATTTCATCAAGAAAAACTAATGCAAATCAATTCCAAACCATTTTTTTATTTTTATTTTTTGTGTAAATTCAAATCGAAGAAAGCTGATCTAAATCTACGATTGATTTTTCAGAATGTAAACTATGCAATGGTAATCTAAGCACAATTCACTTGAAAAGTATGCAAATGTAATCTATGCACATTTTTCATTCATATTCTGAAAATGAGAATTCTAATTATGTAAATGTGATCTATGCAAGAGAATTCTCAAACACAAGACGATTCTAATGTAATCTAAGAATCAATCAAGTGCAAGTCGAGAAAATTGGGTGAGAGTTCCAAAGATCAAAAAATAAAAACACTCAAAGGCGATTAACACTCATACACAATTTAGCCCCCCCCCCCCCCGGCGAATGAGGGGGAAATTTTTTTGCAAAAACAAAAGCAAAAAGATGCAAAATTGTGAAAAGACTGAGACAAACCTCCAAGTAATGACCAAAGGAAATCAAATTAAGAATTTCTCAAGAAAGAGACTCAAAACACCCAATTGATGAAATCTTAAAGCAGGAATGCCAATGAAATTAGCCAAGATGAAAGCTTCTGACAGGTGAACAGTGGATCTGGGCAGCAAAAGCAAGCTATAAACAAAATCTAAAAGAAAAAAAAGAAAAAAATGAAATTTTCTAGGCTTTTGATAGGGGTACGCAGACGACCTGTTTGCATAGGTGCGTGTATGCTCTATGCACAAAGCTGTAGTGCATACAGGTACGCACTGTGCTTAACACAGAGGCTGCGTACTTCTAGCAAAACCAAGAAAAACTAAAATCTAATTTAACCCTAAGCTATCCCACCCAAATACACAGTCAAACAGCCAAAAACCAGAAAACAAACGACTTTTCTCAAATCAAAGTTTCATACAAAGGAAAAATCATTCACACCAATGGAGTTCCCCAGTATGGTCGCCATTTTGTCATGCAGAAAGAGTCAATTTTGCGGACAAAACCGACCTCCCTAGAAGCTAAGGCTTTCTAGTGACAAACAAGACAAGTAAACACTACCTTTCTCTAAATATGCATTTAGAATACAAGTAATCGGGTGATAATAACATACCTTTAGTCCAACGCTTTGTAGTAGTCCAGCCTCCTCGCCGATCGATGAGCTCCTCTTCTCTTCGAAACCTGCATTCACTAACAAGCCAAAAGATTAAATAGCACCTGATAAACTTATAAAATAAAACATATTCATCATACAGACCAAGGAGTATATGAAACAAATCATGAATAACAATCTGTTGAGAAAAATGAGTTTATTTGTATTAAGTGGAAACAAAAGAAACCATTACAACCTGAGCCTTGGTGTTGTGCAGGTCCCTCCTAGGGTCCAGCAAGAGTTTTCCTTTACTTTGATCAGGTCACCCACTTCCAAATAAGGCTAGGAAAGGATGGGAATCTCTCCTCTCAAGCTCTATAAGGGAGTCCTAATTCCAGCAGCATCTACACTTAGGAATGTTCATCTTTCAACCTCCCCTCCCTCTGGCCCAATGCTTGTATTTATAGTGCTCTAGAGGAAGTTATTCAGGTCCACCATCAATGGGATAAGCCCCTCTTTGGATGGGATAGCTCCCCTCTTTATGGGATAAGTTCCTCTTTGGTAGGGATATGAACCATCTGGAGGCGCTTCATACACGTCAAACAAGCTTCTAGAATGCTCTAGAAATGACCACAAGTAACTTTTTTGGAGTGAAACTTGCGCCTTTTGACCTTTACAGGAGTACGCACCCTTGCTTTACAGACAGAGCATACAAGTACGCAGGTATTGTGCTGAACTGGGTGTACACGCAGCAGGTAAGGCTAAGAAGAAACTGCCATATCCAGAGATATATAGATTTTTATGACTTTCTCTCTTTCTTGGAGTTTGACATGGAGAGCAGAGGTATGAGGCTTGCCAAGGAGGATAGTATGACAGTTGATGGAGCCATACTAACTGCAAATAGTCGTGGTGACAAATTTTAGTGTAACACATGGGATTGAAGAAAAATAAATCAAGTGAATAGAAGCAGAAGGATCATTAGTATGCTTCTAAAGATGGGAAGAAGAAGTTGAAATGGGGAAAATATTAAAACAAAACATCCACAACACACCAGTGCAAATATCCCACCAACCACTACAACTATTGTAACATTAATGTTCATACAAAGGATAAGTGTTGGAAGTTGCATCTGAAGCTTAATCCTGATGAGGCTCATCAATGGGTAAATTATATGGACCTTAATGCACCTCCAGCTTACTAAAATCAACTTTTCTCATCATTCTTTACATGTTTTAATTATGTTTTTCTTAATGAGGAGAGTAAAGATGAGATTTCATGTCTAGTGATCTAATGTGCATTGAGTATATATTTTGGAGAAAATTTTGGCTAATTAAAGTGCAGGAACTTGAATGAAGACAAGCAAGAGGGATTCTAGGAGATACGATCTCCCTCAAATCCTCACTCAGTCGAAGATTCCTCAATCAAATCTTATCAGCTCGTAGTTGCAAGCAGCCATGTCATGAGGTTCATTGGCAGCCAAGCCAGTGACAACTAAAGAACAATTGCATCTATTTGTGTATACAACACTGTCACGTCCAAGTTTGTATGAACCCCGGGTTGATGAAGTAAAGTCGGTATCCCCAGGAGTTACAACATCCTTGCTGCAATATTGGTGCTCATCACTTTTTGGATCTGTTTCCAGGGAGGTGTCTGAGTAGATGTGATTTCTGCTTTCTTTCTTCCTTTTCTTGTCTCTTTCATTCTGCAATTGGTTACATTCAGTAAATAGTTGCAATTTAATTATGTTTTCTTTCAATTCTGCAAGAAGATTAAAACTCAAAAAGAAGAAGGAAAAAGCACTCCTTTCATGCCTCGTAGGAATAGGGATAACTTAGGTAAATTTCTACCAAATACCCCCACCATTTCAAATAGGAAACCTTCCCTCTTCTTTAGTGGTTGTGAGCTAAAGGACCCCTTAGGTGAACAACTAGAGATTTTTGAAGATCCTATAGGGGAAGAAGAAGAAATCATTCCAACTGACACAATGGTTGAAAATATAAATGAATGGGGAGATAGGGAAATAGTTGAGGATGATTTTCCCATCAGAGAAACTAATGGGGATGTTAATATGAAAAAAATAAGCCCCTACGCTCTTCCTCACTTCCATGACCTGACCTCAGAAGATCCAAATACGTTTTTTTTGAATTTTCTGTCATATGCAGAACTTATGATTACACCCTTGATGATCAAAAGTTGAAAATATTCCCATCCACTCTCAAGGATGCAACCTCGTGCTGGTTCATGGTTTTACCTCGGGATAGTATCACCACTTGGGCTCAGATGCAACAAGCTTTCAACAATAAGTATAGGGACAACTACAGGTCCAAAGATACCAAAGAAGAAAGTTTTAGAATGACTTTGGGACATGATGAGTTGTTAGAGGATTATGAGGAAATATTCCAACTCAGCTACAAAAGGGCCAGGTGCACACTTGATCCTAAGTCACTTAAGTTAGTCCTTCTCAGGGGGATCAAGAAATACCTTCTAGAGACCCTAAACCTGCTATCAGGAGGGGACATATACCAGCTACCCCATGATGATAACAAGACAGTTTTCAAGAATCATTCTAGGGAAGCTAGAAAGAAGGGTAGGGCTAGTCATGCGGTGGCGAATTCATCCTCTTCCAATACATCCATAAAAAGTGAAATTGGGAACATGTTGGAAGACTTTAAGTGTGAAATTATACAAACCCTTGCTCTACAAATAAACACTATGAAAATCAAAAGGAAACAGGAGGAAGTAGAGAGAGCATTAGCCATCTTCTACCCTATATGCACAAGAAGGCCCCTTAGGAATGAATGTCCATTGAACCTTATAGAAATTTTCTCGGTCTGTGAGGAAAACCACTCCACAGATAAGTGCCCTTCTCTGCCTCGATCAAAAGCTGTGTATTAGGGAACCGAAGGGGTGACTGAACAACTCTGCTACATAAATCAAAGGAGGCCTCGTGGACCTCGACCATACCAGTAGGGAATGTAAGGGTCATCCTATTCATAATACAACCCTAATAAAAAAACATCCATTCCCCCTTAGCGCCCCCATGCTTATCCTTCATGGTCTACACCTTCTCCCTGGTCTTTTTCACCTCAATACTATTCCCAATCAGCCAACCAACCATTTCAGCCATATACTCCTCCACAACCTCAGTGGAATGCACCACCCTAGGAGTGGATGCCCCCATACAACCAAGCTCTAGCTTTATTTCCTTCACCTCAATACCAACCATAACTCCTCCACCCTACTCCACCTAAACAAACTCAGATGCCTGCCCAACCAAACCCAAACCCAAATAACAGACAGGCACATCAGGTCTACAATGGAGAAACATCTTACCTTGCTTATGATGTGGAAATTCATGAAATTAACCTTAGGTCTGGGAGAGTGCTCCCGGATATCCAACCTCCATATCCACCTAGGGAGATTGGGGATGAAAGAGAGGAAAGTGTGCCTAGAATGAATCCACCCCCCTTTCCTAAAAGGTTAACCCATCTAGTCCATCACACCCCAGAAGAGACTGAACTTCTGGGTGAGTTGAAAAATATGTGTGTCAAAATCCTAGTTCTCCAAGCTATCAAAGATGTCCAGAAGATGATAAAATAGAAGTGTTTCAAACATCTAGGGAGGTGAAAGAAAGAAAACCCTACCATTAATGCCATTGGACAACTGTTCGACTTAATGCTGGGGTGGGTAATTTGCCTAAAGTATTTAGGTCCTGGGGGTCCTGTAGTGGATGTACACATCAATGGCACCACTGTTACCCATACCTTTATTTATCTTGGAGCTAACATCAATGTGATGACTAAGGACACTATGCTCAAGCTATATCTCCAAGGATCATTAAGGAAGACCAGGACAACCTTACAGCTTGCAGACTGATCCACTGTAGCTCCTAAGGGGATTGTTGAGGATGTGGTCTCCAATGATTCTTGGGAATACCCTGCTGACTTCTTAGTTCTCAAGCCTATGATCAAATTCAATGGTTATCCTCTCATCCTTAGGAGGCCTTGGTTAGCCACTGCCGATGCCTACATAAGTTGCAGGGTTGGAAATATTAGTATAAAAAATGGGCATCTATCCAAACAATTGGTCCTAAACCCTCCTACTCAACCATCCCTAGAACATGACTTACCTTTATGGCTAGAAGAGGAGGAAGAAGATGAAGTATAGTCCTCCCAAATCTATATTGTAGAAAATGCCATAGGAGGAGGACAACCTGATGAAGATGATTTGATTGAACACATCCTCCAAAATCAAATTGCCAACACCATGTCTCTGGAGGAAGTAGTGAAGGAAGCCAAGGACAGCCATCAGATTGATCTATGCTTAGCTGACTCAAACCCTACTCGTGTCAATATAATAGAATTCAACCTTGAAAGTGCATTGAAAAGTAATCCCTCTCTCTCTGTACACCAAGAAGAAGAGTTATGTAACATGCTAAGAGAGAATTTGGGTGCCTTTTCTTGGAATTACAAAGAAACGAAGGGAGTGCACCCTTCGGTGTGTACTCACCACATTTACATCAAGGAAGGTTGCAAGCCAGTCTGCCAAATCCAAAGGAGAATAGTCAAAGGATATCATCAAAGGATATAGTTAAAGAAGAACTGCAGAAGTTGTTGGGATGCAAGATTCATTTACCCTATCTCGGATAGTGAGCGAGTGTCTCCTCTAGTGCTAGTTCTAAAGAAAAATAGAAATTGGAGGATTTGTGTGGATTACCAAGAGCTAAACAAATCCACAAAGAAGGACCCGTTTCCTCTACCTTTGATTGACCAAGTATTAGATGGTCTGGTAGGAATGAAGTTCTTCTCTTTCCTGGATGGATTCAGTGGGTACAATCAAATCTAGATCAGCCCAGAGGACCAGGACAAAACCACCTTCACCTTTCCTTGGGGTACATTTTCTTATAGTGTCCTTCCTTTTGGTTTATGCATTGCCCCTGCCACCTTCTAGAGAGGAGTCCTGAGTATCTTTGCAGAGCTAGTCCATGATGCAGTAGAAATTTATATGGATAATTTCACACCCTATGAGTGTGATTTCTAGGAGTCTCTATCTAACCTGGGAAAGGTGTGAAGCAAATTAATTGAAATGAAGCTATCCCTTAGTCCCGAAAAATGTGAATTGTTGATGATTATAGGGACTGTTCTAGGTCACTCAATATCCCAAGAAGGACTGCAAGTAGACCCAAATAAGATATCCATCATAAAAAGGGTCCCTACTCCACAGAAGTAGAGCGATTTCAAAATTTTCTTAGGGTTGGCCAGATACTATAGGAGATTTATAAAAGATTTGAGCAAGTTAGCTTCTCCCTTATTTAGATTATTGGCTAAAGACTCCAAATTTTTATGGTCAAAAAGCTGCCAAGAGGCCATGGAAACCCTAAAGGACAAGTTGATTATTGCACATATTCTCCGAGGCCCAAATTTGGCTCTTCTTTTTCACATTCAGGCCGATTCCTCTCCCAAAGCTATAGGAACAACTCTAGGCCAGATAGATGACAAGCTACCTTATTCCATTTACTCCATCGACAAAAATATGTCGAAAGCCAAGTTAAACTACACAATACTTGAAAAATATCTCCTAGCTATTGTACATTCATTGAATAAATTTAGGCATTACATTACTGGTTACCAGACATTTGTACATACCGACCATGCTGCAATTAAATATTTGATGAACAAACCTAATGTAAATGCCCAGATTATTAGATGGTTACTTTCATTGCAACAATTTGATCTAACTATTATTCATAAGCCTGATAAAGAGAATGTAGTTGCATATTTTTTTTTTTATCTAGATTGACTTTTCCTATAAGGGAGGTAGGAATGTGTTGGGATAGGGTCCCCTAGGGTAAAATTTGGGGAAAAAGCCCAAGTTTTGGGGCAAAAATCCCAAGTTTTATTGTAAAATGTGTAAAGTCTCTGCAAAATGTGGTCGTGGAGTGCATAGATGGTAAAGTGTCATAAAGGGTTTTACCCTTCTGTTATGTAAGTTGTGTTGGCTTGTATAGACCTACCTTTGTTCCGCGGACCATGGGATTGTTTAAGTAGGGGAGTATTAGAGAGTCTAAGGAATAGAAAGGTAGAGACCAATGAATGTAATGGGTCAATAGAAGAAAGAGTGAAGAATTCTTAGATTAGAAGAGAGGCTCTACAGATGTGTGCATAGAGTCCTAGAGTAGAGTCCGCAACTGAGTGCACGGACCCCTGCAGCTGAGTGTGTAGGGAAGTCTTGAGTCTAGAAGAAGAACAAAATCATTAATAAAAAGATTATTCTGGAAATATCTATGTTTTGTATATCTATTTCTGTTATGAATGAATGCGCTATTTTGTATGATGAATGATGGGTTTATGAATTATTACTGTCTTGATGCGCGATTTTACATGATTTACTCTGATGCGACGATTTTAATATGATTATAACTTTCATGGTCGTTCATGAACGCAAGTAATAATAACTATTTATGCAAATAAAATCTTGTTTCATGTTAATGTTATCAAACATTTAAGATGATCTAGGTAAATACAAAACTAAGGGTAATTACAGAGGCGTGTAAGTGGTTGATTCGCCTGTTTAAGGCCTGCAAAAGATAGTTGTAGACCTTCATGATGGTCTAAAAGTTGGTTAAAGGGAGTTATATCAATGAGCCTTAGAGGCTTATTAATTTTCACAACTTAAGGCACAAAATGAAATTACACTAATCTCTGGGTGCAGAAACTTGGTTCCAGCATCCCCCCATACTGCTTTGGGTGAGACTTCAGTTTACGCTCCGCAGGTTGATGTAGAAAGGGCCAGTAGTGTAGGGATTTGTTTGGAAAAATTAACTCTAAACATGATTTAGGACCCAATAAGCCAACAAATGGTTCCGTTGCTGGGATAGGGATATGCATAAAGAGACGTGTGATGTTGCATCACTGGATAGAAATATCCACGAATTCGCGATGCAAGAAAACAGAAATTTGTGATTGACGAAATAACAATGGTTGGACATGTATTTGTATGCAAAGATACATGAAATTTTCTTCTATTCCTTCGTGATCAATCTATACAAGTGGATCTCTAAATTATCAAAATACTAGGGAAGGTGGAGGCTTGACAGTCCAATAGTGTGGACCCTAGAGTTAGTTTGGAGATTGGAAGCGTCTGAAGGTAAGATCACATGCACTGTTGATCACTAGCTTGATCATGTCATGAGATGATTTGTGACAGAGTTCGTAGTTGATACCCCGATCAGCTACAACGAAGCAGAGCGACACTTATTTAAGGGACCGCGAGGTAATTATTTAAGATCTTTGAATATTTGGATTAAATTGCTCTTGTGTGAAAAGCAAGTTATGCAATTACCTTGATGTTTGGAGCTACACGAAGTGGAACTTTATTCAGGGATAGAAGGAGAACAAGTCCTGAATATAGTTCGTTGATTGAGCCTCCTCCGAGTGACAACAAAGGAGCAGCATAGGTTTCACCGTAGAGCGCTATCTAGTTAATAAGGAAAGGATTCTTGTGAATACCCCATCCACCTACACCACCTCCATCTTCACCTCCACAACATACACATTCGCCCACACTGCGACCACCTCTGCCACTGTTCAATATGGCGAATGCAGTGAAGTTGCCCATTTTCAAGGGCTTTGGAAATGAGGATCCAGACCAGTTTTGGTTCGTTGCGAAGGCCGTTTGGACAACCTAAAACATTACAGATGATTAGATGAAGAAAGCAACATTGGTTACTAATTTACAGGATTACACACTAATGTGGTACATTAAATACTATACTGATAACTTGACTGCTGTGTTGGTAGACATTCAGACTGTGATGAATAAGGAATTCAGTAGGCCCAATTCTAAAGCATAATCCATCATTGGATTTAAGGAAATCATGATGAAGCTGAGCAAAAAACCATGGGAGATGGATCAAATATTGAAATGAAAGATCTGTGAAGCTAACATGAATCTTACGGATGGGCAGCACTGCAAATGGTTTGTGGCTTCGCTCTTGCCTCATTTAAGGGTTCTTTATCACAATAAAATATTGGGACCCAGGCAGAATCCATGGAGATTATGATGAGACTACATGAGACACCGATTCAAGATGCTACTTTGGGAGTTCAATAGATTCATGCAGAGTTGCAGAATCTTTGCCTAGAGTTCCAAAGTCTGAAGAAAGATAGAGCGGCTCAGCCAGAGATGCGTGAAGAAGTTTGGTGTTTGAAATGTAAGAGCCAGGGACATAATAAAGATCACTACCTTGTCTTCACAAATTATGTTGCAAGAGGAGGGCCGATGCCTTTGAGATCAGAAGCTCAAGCAAGGCCAAGTACAGGGCCCACGCTGTGGTGTGTTATCTGTCAGGTAGTTGGAAAACATGTAACAGACAATTGTCACTTACTGCAAATTAGTGCGTCACGAGGCTTGAAGGCATATTTATTGTTGAGAAAAAATGGAAAACCCTAAACATCTAGAAAGATAACCCTAGGAGATGAAGCGCCAAACTATGGGCATCGTTTGGGTAAATTGGTACATTAACTTCCCGAGGTCGTAACTTTAGCATACGATCTCCATTTGACGCGCACAATACCTTGTTAGAAAGATCTATCCAAGTACTAAACTTTGGGATAAGAAACATCAGTCCATGGACCCATGTTGCTCCCAGTTTTCCCAAAAAACATCGTTTAGGGCCTCAAAACGGCTCCGGACGTTCAGGACCTGAAAAACTGCCAAAAATAGTAAATTGTGCTAAAATTAAGGAAAATGAAAAACTAAAAGAGATAGTTGTGGGGGTCTAAGTGGGATAGATGGGTGGCCACCAAAATACACTTGGATCATTCCTCCCCCCTTAGGAAGCAATGGTCCCCATTGCGTTGAGCCCCTCCATGAGATGAGGAAACTTATGTTGAACTTGGTCCCTAATGAGCTGTTCTGCAACCTCTGATGTGTCAAGTAATGGTGGGAAGCATGGTTGAGAGCGGTACACATTGAACACTTGGTGCAAGAGAAGGAATGGGGGAATGCTGTGCTCAAAGCATTGTTTCCCATAGCCTTGGTAATGGTGTAAGGACCATATCAGAGTGGTCTGAGCTTCTGATGGGCTCTTGTAAGGCGTTCTTTGTGCAAATACAACTTGACTTTGTTGCCCAATTGAAACTTGTGTGGTACTTGATGTTGATCATGTCGCTGCTAGTACTTGGTATTTTCCAGAATGGAGCATTGATATATTGACCCGTTGGGTAGAGGTGCTCTAGGAGTCAGATTGAATGAATGCTTGACCTGATAGTGCAACGATACCCTTGTGGGTGAGGAGAAGATGTTCCTGTCTTCTTTCATGATTGTATCCACCTACTTCTGGTGCGTGGAGGAACCCTTCTCGGGGGCCATGGATGTGGCTACGATCTACCCCTTACTTTGAGAGCGAACCGAAAAGAAAACAAATTTCCTATTCTGGGAGATGATCTTACTGCATTTCTTAGCAGAGATCAAAGAGGTGGCGATAGGTGGGGCTACCTCCAGTATCCTGTATAATGAATTACCCAAAGAAATAATAACAACACGAGGCCTTGACTCATACACAACATGTCACCTCCACAAGTATGGTTGACCTAATAATACATCACAAACATCAAGAGGTGACTTATCACACAATACCTCATTTGTGAAGGGCTTGATGCTGTAGGGAAGGTGACACTATTAGCGAACTTGGAGATCTCATCCTTGGTGAAGCCACCTGATGATTTATGGTTGTGGGTGTGGTGTGGTTGGTAGGCCCAGCTACTTCACGACCTCTACTTAAATGAGGTTCCTTTGGCTCCCACTGTCAATAATTAATTGCAGCAGCGAACCCTTCACCCACCTCTATGAGTGGAAAAGATGCTCCCCCTCCTCTGGATCTTTGGGCTCATTCATCTGGACCTTGGCAGTGGCAACAATGGCACTGGGCTCCACATCAATGATTTGCATCCCTTTGTCATTCCCCTTGTCAGGTTCTAACTCAGGGTCGGAATATGCATCTGATTTTGAAGCCTTCAGCTGAGCCACTAACGACTGCTTGGTCCGATACTCACTTGTTTTATGAGTGGGGATCTTATGGAAATCACACCACTTTATTGTATCCTTATTTTACTTCGCAGTGTTGTTCTTTTCTTGTGGCTTCGATGGGTTATCTTGAGTCACATTACCTTGGCTTTGTCCTTTGTTCTTAGGATTCAAAGATCCAAAGTCTCGCTTCTTTTGTTTAAACTTCTGCTCGATCTTGACAGTGTATTGGCATGTCGTGCCAAGCGAGGAGATGTCTGGGAACTCCATCTCATCCTGGATGTATCTGTGTAGGTAGCCACTGTATTTGAGTACCAAATGCAGCTCAAAATCCTTGATACCCAACTTTGTGTGATGGGTATGAAAAATATTTGTGAACTTCGACACATCTTCGTCCCTTCCTTGGCACAACATGGTCCACTTTATGTATTTTTCCTCATAGCTCCTAATAGGGTAGTACGCTCCTTGATGGAATCCTGGAATGAATTCCAAGTGGGTGCAGCTAAAAGTAGTGAGCCCATACTTTCATCATTCTGCTCGCAGTAGGTTTCCCACCAGTCCTTGACATGGGGGGTTCTTTGAGAAGTGAAAAAATGATATTTTCCTGACTGGAAAAATCATGAACAAAAAATTAACCATCTATCATATTTAACCATTTATCTATGAAATCTATGTCCATCTAACCATCGAATATGGGGATTTCAAAGACAATTTGTACCTTAAAGGGTGCGCATTTCTATCATAGTTGTTGGAAGCAGATGCATCACCCCTGGGTAGCTGCTGAAGGATTTGGGCAAAGTTTTCCATCATCGCGTTCCTTTGTAGCTCGAGGGCTTCTTCGAGCAAGATTTTGATAGGATCTCTTGCCCCCTCATCTTTCTTTTCATCCACCATGGGATGCCGTCGAGATTTGTGAGGCCGGCCTTGCAAGGGTTCAACCAGTTCAAGCCCTAACTACTTATATCCTGACCTCGTTGGGGACATGCAAAGAAAAACAGAGAAAAAGCCAACCGCTTTGATATCATTGATCTAGATTTAAAAAAGAACACAACAAATTACAAAGATAACAATAAATATAGAGATGCAACAGAAATAATACTTCATTTCATTAATGTAAAATACTGAAATATGCTTACAAACATAAATAGAAATAAACTAGATCGAGCAATTGTAGCTTATCTATGAGGAGAGATGTGACGGCTACATGCCTCTGAACTATGTTACAATGAGGCTTGAAGGCCTATTTATTGTTGAGAAACAATGGAAAGCCCTAAACGTCCAAAAACCTAACCCTAGGGGATGAAGCACCAAAGTATGGGCCCCGTTTTGGGTAAATTGGTACATCAACTTCCCGGGGTTGTAACTTTGGCATACGATCTCCATTTGATGTGCCCAATACCTCGTTAGAAATATCTGTCCAAGGAAGACAACTTTGGGATAAGAAACATAGGTCCATGGACCCATGCTACTCCTAGTTTTCCCAAAAAATGTCGTTTACAACCTTAAAATGGCTCCAGACTTTCTGGACCCAAAAAACTGCCAAAATAGTAAATTGTGCTACAATTAAGGAAACTGAAAAACTGAAAGCGAAAGTTGTGGGGGTCAAAGTGGGATAGGTGGGTGGCCACCAACATCCACCTAGATCATCAACAACCTACCTATAACCTGCAGATGATGAGGGCTGAACCCCGCTAGGAGGATCCTAATGTGAATATTGTGCTGCGTAATGGTATGATGACTGGCGAGGATAAGGGAAAGCAGCCTAAAGAACGTAAATGGGTCCTCAAAGCTCCAGAAAATGAGGTTGGAGTTGATTTAGAGTGCGTGAAAGAAACCTTCATGGAAGCAAAGAAAATCTTTGCTGAGGCTTCTACCTTAGGAAGTTAGGATAAGCAATATGAAGAAATGGACCCATCCATGCTTATTACCTTTTTGGAGACTTGTATGAAGTTTCTATGTGATAGCAAGGCCATGAAAGGATTATAGGAGTTAATAAATAAGTGTGCCGAAAAATAAAATGCTCCCGAGGGACCGTGCGTAACATTAAAAATTGGTAAGAATAAGGGAAGAATAGGGTGTGAGATGAGGCTCACCACGCAAATAGGCGAATATGAAATGGACCAAGTTATTTTGGATCTTGGGTCAGATGCGAATGTTTTGCCTAAACAAACATGGGAGAGAATGGGGAGACCTACACTACAGTGGTCTCCAATTCAGTTAAGGATGGAAAATCAGTAAAAGATTATCCCCATGGGAAGATTGCAGGGAGTGAGAGTAGATATTGAAGGCACGAGCGCATTGGCAGGTTTCGAAGTGAGAGAGATTATTGATGACAGTAATCCCTACCCTGTGCTCCTTGGGATTGACTGGGCTATTGACATGAATGGGGTGATCAATTTGAAGAAGCAGATGATGTCATTTGAGAGGAAATTCTTCGTGTAGTACTACCTCTGGACCTTGTAAAAGGACCGCGTTATACTGAACCAGTCCGGAATTATGAAAGTGATGATGATATGGAAAAAATCTACAAAATAATAGCACGAGACCAAGATTGGTTGAATTCGACAACATATGGACACATTACATGGGACCGCGAAATCTATTGTACATCGGATTCGAATGAGGAGTTGGAACACTGGCAGAATACGCTGCATGAAATATCTACTCCGCGTTGTAACATGATGACTAAATCGCTACACTGTGTATCATCGAAGGTAAGGATTTTGCCTTATTATAACGGTATAACTGACGTAGATAAATTTTTGGATGCATTAGAAAGGGAAGTGCTTGAGAAGCATCGCTTCCAAGCATTGGATTTGGCATTACGCGCTATGGCGCAAGATGGTGGGGTACCCATATAGATAATTTCGATGGATGGCACGAATATAAAAGAATGATGAGGGTGTGGTTTGGTTGCCCAAAAGTGTGATTGACAAAGAAATATGATGGGAGGAGTGATCTGCGTGATCATTTAGCAAAATGGACTGATGCTTATGGAGAAGAGATGCAACTGGAATGGGTGCATTTTCTCTATCACACTTTGTATGTAATACCAATGAATTTGTAACTCGAAACAAAGCTCAAGTTGAAGTCATAGCCTTCAAATCCACCAGAGGTCAGAGGATAGCGTGAAGCAACTGTAAAGGTTGGCATCATAGTAATAGATGTTGTGGTGAGGGATTGCATTGCGCTCTTTGATCAGTCCATGGAATTCTCCATGGCGCTCCAGGAAGATCCTAACCTACAAAGGTTGAACACAAAAGTTCGTGAATTGAAGTAGTAGTATGATTAAGGAAGAGCGATTTCGTGCATCGTCGCTATCTCACAACGATTGGCTAAGCTGCATGAGGCAAAGAAGTTGATCGAACAGGTGGAGGCAGCGCAACGGAAAGAGGAGGTCCTCAAAGCCAGATTGGGGCCTTGGCTGAGCGAGGCCTATGTTATCTCTGCCACCATTGAGGAGAAGCTGGCAAGCCTACAGAGAACACAACAGAAGATAAGGGAAGACAGTGCAGGACCAGCCACAGAGCAGTTGGTGTAGCATATTAAATAGTTATCCATGCAGAATGCGGCTGAGGTAGTAGTGGCATAAGTTAAGCTGGGAGGTCTCTGCAGTAAGATCTTAGTGCCAAAAAAGTGACTCAGGGGTGAATCACAATATTTGTGTTGGGGGCCTATTGGGACAGGGTCCCCTATGGTCAATTTTGGGGCAAAATCCCAATTTTTGGGGCAAAAAACCCAAGTTTTATTGTAAAAAGTGTAAAGTCTCCAAAAAATGTGGTCTCAGAGTGCGTAGATGGTAAAGTGTCATACAAGGTTTTACCCTTCTGTTATGTAAGTTGTGTCGGCTTGTATAAACCTACCCGTGGTCCGCAGACCATGGGATTGTATAAGTAGGAGAGTCTTAGAGAGTCTAAGGCATATAAAGGTAGAGATAAATGAATGTAATGGGTCAATAGAAGAAAGAGCGAAGAAGTCTTAGAGTAGAAGAGAGGTTGTGCAGCTGTTTGCATAAAGGCTTAGAGTAGAGTCCGCAGTTGAGTGCGCGGACCCCTGCAGCTGAGTGTGCAGGGAAGTCATGAGTCTGGAAGAAGAACAGAATCATTAATAAAGAGATTATTCTGGAAATATCTATGTTTTGTCTATCTATTTCTGTTATGAATGAATGCACTATTTTATATGATGAATGATGGGTTTATGAATTATTATTGTATTGATGCGCAATTTTACATGACTTACTCTGTCATACGAAAGTAAGTAATAATAACTGTTTATGCGAAGAATATCTTGTTTCATGTTAATGTTATCAAACATTTAAGATGATTTCGGCAAATACAGAACTACGGGTAATTACAGAGGCACGTAAGTGGTTGATTTTCGGGTTTAGGGCCCGCGAAAGATAGTCATAGACCTTTGCGAAGGTCTATAGGTTGTTTAAAGGGAGTTATATCAATAAGCATTAGATGCTTATCGATCTGTGTGAAGGTAGGTTTAAGGCACAAAGTGACATTACACTAATCTCTGGGTGTGGAAGCTTGGTTCCAGTAACCCCCCATACTGCTTCAGGTGAGACTTCACTCCATGCTTCGTGGGTTGATGCCTAAAGGGCTAGTAGTGTAGGGATTTGTTTGGCAAACTTGACTTTGAACCTGGGTCAGGACCCACTAAGCCAACAAAATGGTTGATGATTAGCTAGCAGATGAACATTTATTTTCCATTTCATCTCTCTCTCCATGGTTTGCTAACATAAAAAACTACTTGGTATGTGTACAGTCCCTCCAAATTTGTCTTCCAAGTAAAAGAGAAGAATCATAAGAAAAAGCACCCATTCACTTGGATTGGGGGCAATCTCTTCAAGCTAGGTCTAGATCAAATTCTAAGAAGATGTCATGGAGGAGGAGGTCTTTGACATCCTTCTGGCTTGTCATGATGGGCCTTTTAGAGGTCACTTTGTAGCCAAAAGAACAACATTCAAGGTACTAAAAGCTGTCTATTACTGGTTCACTCTCCACCAAGATGTAAAAAGGTATACCAACTAGTGTGATCGGTGCCAAAGGATGGGGAAGCCTACCCCTAGGGATGAAATTCCTTTGCAACCTCAAGTGACTTTCGAGCCATTTGACAAGTGGGGCATGGATTTCATCGGGCCCATTGACCCTCCATCCAGACAGAAGAAGTACATCATTTTGTGCATCGAATACTTAACAAAATGGACTGAAGCCAAAGATATCAAGCTAGCAAAAGAAGAAAAGGTGGTTGAATTCTTGAGGGAGAATGCATTTTATAAGTTTGGATACCCTAGAGAGTTGGTCACTAATTAAGGTAGTCAATTTACATCTCACATGATTGAAAATCTGTTAAAACAGCATAAGATCAAGCACAGAAAAACCACTCCTTACCACCCACACGCTAATGGGCAATTGGAAGTCACCAACTGAGCATTGGAAAGAATTCTAACCAAGGTGATTAGCAATAATCGAAAGGATTGGGTAGACAAATTGGTGTAGGCCACCTGGGCCTATAATACTACTTGGAAGACCACCACTGGCTTCACTCCTTACGAGCTGGCCTATGGGAAGAAAGCCCCGTTGTCTATTGAATTTGAATACAACACCTTAAGGATGGCATCACAACTAGATCTAGATGTCATAAGGGCAAAAAAATAAAGATTGCTCCAGCTGAATGGGTTAGATGAATTTAGGGTGCAGGACCTCCTACACACAGAAGTGACTCAAGTACAAAGGAAAATCTATCATGACAAAAATATCAAGGACAAACTGTTCTAAGAAGGCGACTGGGCCTTGCTGTATGACTCCCGGTACAAAGATTTCCAAGGAAAGTTAATGACCATATGGTTGGGACCATATGTGATAGAAAAATGCCATGACAATGGCGCTGTTCAAATAAGAACCATCGATGTAGAAGGTATCCCTTTTCTTATCAATGGGTACAAGTTAAAGGTCTACAAAAAGCCCTTATCAAAGCATGAATTCATCAGTAGCATTAACAAGGCAGTGATGGTGATTGAAGAAGCCTCAACTTCCACCTCACCAAGTTCTCAGAAAAAAGAGAAAAAAAAGAAAAAATAAAGGGACCTAGGTGAAAACCTCGATGAGGCACCTGGGTCCAACTTTTGGGTTGAAAACCTCTTGAGCCAACCCAAGAGCATTAAAAAAAATAAAAATAAATAAAAGATCTCTGGATGACAACCAATTTTGAGGCACCCAGGGTCAAAACCTCCTTCAAGGCAACCTAGTTGTCTTTTCAAAAAAAGAAAGAAAGAAAAAGCATACAAAAATAACAATTCTGTTTTTGCAAGTTTGCATGAAGATGATGAGCACAGGCTACAGAGGACAGTAGGCCCTACCACAAACTATGTTTTCCTTCACCCATCTCATCTCCTCCATAATCCCCATGTTCTTCCATCCATACTAAACGCCAGATTCCAATTCCAAGCAATTCTGTTTTTTCTACAGGTTTCCCTATAATCCTACAAGAGGCCTTGAAAAAGTACAGGAAGGGCAGTCCAGCAAAAAAATGGCGACATAAGCATTTTTTGGGTTATATAAAGATCCATTTACCTCACCACACCTCATGCAACACCCTTCATGACCATGTCACCCCTGTATCCATAACAAAAAGGTCAAGTTAGGAAAAGAAAAAAAATATATCAAAAAGGAGCATTCCAATAGTAGCATACCTCATATTCCACTCCATAACCACATTCTCCACTCATTCCAATACCCATTCAACTTCAGAGTAGGAAATAGATGTGAAAGTTCAAGACAAAGGCAACTATAAGACATCCTGTAGGAATTCTTGTAGTAGTATATTCCACAAAAAATGCCACAACAACTCCAACCCACAAAGAAAAATTATAAGGATGGAAGTTTATCTTAAAGTTTAGAAACCTTAGTGAATATTAATGGTCTCTAATAGACAAATTATAAAATGTTTGATGATATTTTTGTAAAAATATCGATATTTTTTAATACATTATATTAGTCTATATAAGATGTTGGTGATTTTTAAGGTAAAGTAATTGTATACTATAAAACTTGGGCGAATTATTTTTATAAAAAATGGAAATTGGCAATTTTTTTTTTACAAGTATAGAAAATTACCCCACCTCTGAATATTAGCCCCTAAAGTTTTCCTTGCAACCCACCTTCAGCACAAGGAATACAGGGATGATTAAGCTCCTCCAGAGCTTAGCAGTAACAAAAGCCAACACCTTACATCATCAAAGGAACAACTCATCAACAAAGGAAGAAGTAAAAACACAGTTGAAGAATATGCATCTAGGTCAAAGAACAATGAATTGACACCACTCTCCAACATGCATCAACAAGGCAAAGGACCAACAAGTATGTCATCTCACCAATACTCCCTCATAGGTAAGGATATGATTAAACTGTAGGAATAATGCAGGAAGTTAATTTTCTAGGCGAAGGTGGCCAATTAACTTGGCCACCCTCTGTCAGATAATGAGAAGAAAAAGGGTTAGTCAAATCCACACGTGGAAAGGTCACATAAAAAAAAAGAGGGAATCAATAAAAAAAGTGGTTAAGTTACGGAGAATAAAAGTGGGAGACGATTACGAGGAAAGGTGATATGATGAACTTGTAGTGGGACCAACGGTCCAAAAGGAGGTATTTGTACTCAGCCGGCCAACACATCACCCAACAAAATCATCCACAAACAGAAATAATCGATGAATCCCATGTGAATTATTGGTTATTTTGAAAATCTGAAGGCAGAGGCAACTTTGAGGAGTCATTGAAGAAAAATTTACTCTCGACATCCCTGCAGTGAAAACCTTCAGGAAACAATCAGCACGTACAAAAGAACAAGAGCAACTATAGGAAAGCTGTAGGATACAAGGAGAATTACCAAACAGACTTGTAAGTGGACATTGAGGGCAATCAATTCAAGAGTTCTCATCACCAGAGCATAGAAAAGGGAGGTAAGTTCAATACCTTCTATGTTTCTCAGTTAAAAAGAAGAAATCCTCATTTATTTTGAGCATTTGCAGTACGCATAAAGGTAGAAAGAATTCTGTGAAGGTGAATAAAGGATAAACTCTGAAACCTCATCACCTACCAAATTTCTTAAACTATATCCACCCAAACCTCACTTAGACAAGAATTGCTAGAAAATATGACAGAAGGTTTCAACAAAAGGGAGCCCACCAACACAACCAGAATACACCAACATCCTCCTATGGTAGAAATCTTTACAAGGTATCAATGGATGGGGTTCTTTGAGCTACTGAGGGGATGCAATGATGATGTGGCTAGAGAATTTACAATGTCACTCATACCTCTCACTAGGGCCAGTGCCATTACTGTAGTGAAGGGTTTGTCAGTAGTAATTACCCCTGAGAGTATTAATAGGATAACTACACTCCCCCTAGGGTTGCAGTGGAGAAAAGAGGACAAGGCTAACAACACTCTTGCAAAGAAGGGATTTTTATTGGAAGGAGAAGAACAAATTGAAGACAAAAATGGGGTTAGAAGGGAAATCATTCCATACCCTTGGAATGAAGTAAGTTACCACATCATCAAGTATATTTCCTATGAAGGTAGATATGGTGTAGTGTATGGGTATCACTTTGGACTCCTCCATGAACTAAGATTTGGAGGGGAGACACCTCCTCATAACAGGTTTAGTGTACCTTATTTTTTGTTACAATCAATAATAGACATGAGAATCAAGGTACAAGAATGGAAACATCAGTAGCCGACACATCATGGATTGATCAAACTCATCCTCGAATATGCTCTAAACAATTTAAGGATCCATATTGCATGGTAAACATTTGCAGACATGCAAGAGGAAGGAGAAATTGAGCCATTGAGTGTGAAAGAAGCCCTACTTCTAGTGAGGGAGAGGAAGAAAAAGAAGATGAAAAAGAGGAAGGAATAGAGGATGAAAAAGAGGAAGAAACAAAGCATGAAAAATAGGAAGAAACAGAGGATAAAAAAGAATAAGAAAAAGATGATGAAGAAGAATATGAAAGAGAGGATGAAAAAGAGGATGAATTACAAAAGGATGATTTTTTTTTTGAAAAATAGAGTAGGGAAGAAGAAGAATCACCAAGGGTGTCTCTAGAGCCTACAAAGAAGCAAGCAACAACTGATCTAACTGCCCTAAGTACACCTGTCAAATCAAAGGGAAAGAAACAGAGGCAAACTCCACTTTACTTTAGGACAAGGAAGAGCACCCAGATTAAACAAGGGAGAGCTAAGACCCCTACCAAGACTCCAAGTATCATAGAGGAATCACCAAAACAACAATAGAAAGTAGTCCCTCTAGGAAGAAGGAAGAAGAAGGAACATCAAAACAATCTTCTCCTAAGTCACCAATCACCTATGTTAGGAGATCTGTCACCAGGTCGACCTCCACAAAAGGGAAAGGTATCCTACAAGAAACACAGTCAGAACTACAAGAAGCATACACGGTCCTACAAGAAACCCTGTCAAAGCTACAAGAAACACATCAAAACTATTAGGAAAGGCTGCAAGGGAAAAGGGATGGAAAAGAGGCAAGAATTACTCAAGAAAAAATAAAGGAAGAGGCCCAAGAGCTGAAGGATCCTAGCCCACAACCAAACCTCAGATCCTACTACAGATTCATTGAAGGAGTGTTGTTGGGAAAAGTATCCAATACGGAATGCCCCTATCCCACTCTAAGAGGTGATAGTGGCTTAGCAACAAACATGTAAACTTATTCGAGTATTCTTCTTTATGAAATGCAAGTGAGGAAGAAGGATCTAACTAACCTGTATCTTCCGCTAGTTTGTCGATCCAGATCACTCCTCTCTTCAGTAGCTCCCAGCTTCTTGCTCCTTCACCGGCCCAGCTTCACTGAATTCCTACAAGATCACAAGAGAGAGAAACTACACAGAGGTACAGATATACATTCATAAAAAGCTCAAGATCAGATTAAGCTAAACATGTAAGCATAACAAAACATCATTGGTATACAACATGTAGGAGAAACTCAAATAGTTTATTGATGAAATAAGAAAGTCCAAGAGGAGATACAACCAAGTGAGTTCCGATCCAGCATCTACCTCCTAGCAATGGAATCCCTTCCTCTCCTCCAACAAAGCATAAATCACCCAATGTGCTAATCTCAATCTCAAACCAACAGCAATTCTCTGCAAAGTACAAAATTCCAGCCTCCAACCTCTGGATCTCTGGGATGAGGGATCTATATATAGATATTTGTAGAGGTGTGAGTCAGCTCTGGGTTTTTGATTAGTGTCTTCTCTCTGATAGTTCTTGATGCCACTTGGAGATTTCATTGATCTCTTACTCATCCTTGGGCGATTTTGATAGGCAAGTGTCCCATGAGAAGTTTCTGGAAGATTCCATGATCATCCACCTCGCAAACTGTCTCGGCCACTTGTCTTTTTCTGATCAGCGCACCCTCACAGTGTATTTAGGTGCACTGAAATGCACTTCCCGTGTGTACAAGGTGCACTGAAATGCAATTCCCATGTGTACAAGGTGCGCTGATCCAGTTTTGACCAGTTTTGAGTAGTTTCTGGTGGAGAACTTCTGGGAGAAGCTGTAATTTGTTGACCTTGTTCCTTTAGGAGTTGTAACAACACTTTTAAGGACTTTGGATCCCTTGAATTATGGACATTTCATGCTTATAGTTGTAAGGCACAAAAATGTCTATAACAGTTGCCCCCTAAAGTATGAGGCCGTTTATCGGGTGAAATGCTTTATTTGGAGGATCCGAAGTTCATTCAATGCTGGGAGGAGACCTGTAATAAGATACAATACAATACATTATTTTTCATACTGTTTTCATGATCTGGCTGAGGCGGGCATTCCCATGCTCAGCTTTATAGATCCATTTTTTTGTACATAGGACAGACAATCGTCTGATGGTAGATTGATGATTTTGATGAAATCATCATCCTTTTCGTAGGATGATTATCTGTGCTGCAATGCTGTACATGTCAATGTCTTTATTTTTCCTGAATATATATCGCAGCCCAGATGGATGAAACTAGATCCGGGGTCTTCAATCTCATTCGATATTCACTCTAAGTACAAGTCGATCCATGTGAGAAATGTTCTGAAGTCGAACATGGAAAGACATCGCTTGATTACCGGTCAATGATGTAAACCGTTAACAAGCGCGAGAGGAATCACTGATAATGATAATGACCCTCAAGGTACTGCAGTACATTTCACGTGGTGTGAATAAAGGACTTGGCGTCGAACACCACGCAAAATATTTCGGTCGAAGGTCATTGATGTATACCTGTCGCCGGAAGTGAGAGACTTGCCATTGAGGCACGCAAGCTTCAAAGTACTGAAGGGGGTGTCCCTAGATCAACTTCTTGGATAATGAGCTGATGTCGACAAGAAGCGATCCGTCAAAGGAGGGCCTTAATGTATCCCACATCAGTGACTCGGAACGGAGAAAATGATTTTGATGGAGGTGAAAACGATCTGATGATATATGGTTCAGGGTGGCGGTCATGAAAGAATGAAGGATAATGTATGGTAGTGGATGGGACACGGTTGACTTCTCTGGATGACTTCTCTTGAACATATCGGCAACACTTATGCGATGGATTGGTAGCATTTACCCCAAAGATGGATGGTATGGCGAGACCATGGCGATGTGACCGGTGAATGAAACAACCCAACCCGACTCAGGCACGGAGTGGAAGTGTCATGTTCAAGAGCGACTTGCTACCAATAAAGTTCTTTGAGTTTCTTCCCAATTTTTCCCCAGTCATTGTTGACCAATACCTCTTTATTTTTGTCAAGCTTGAGGAGGATAACATATGCTTGTTCTATAATTTTCCCTTCGGGCAAACCCATCGTTATGTTTTAACGAGCCTCGCGATAGTGAAAATCGTTCTCGTCTAAAGACAAGTTTGTCGCTATTTAATGCTTTTAACGAGTCTAACGACAAAGATAACTCGGTCATTTTCATTTTTAGAGAGTCTGAAAAGGTACATAAAGTCAACTCCGAAAGTCCTTTTTCGTCATCTAATCCCTTAAGTCTGAAAAAGTATAAAACAATATAGAAGGGATGAGTTTTCTATAGTTTTAACGAGCCGAACAAAAAAAGCGCTCGATCTTTTTGTGCAATAATCCCTTAGGTACAAAAAGATTAAAATCTAGAGGAGGGATAGCACTTCCGGTCGCTTTAACGAGCTAGAAGGCCAAAACTCGGCAATCTTTTCATATTTTACGAGTCAGATGAAAAGAGCTTAAAGAAGACTCGTCTTTTGAGGAACGAGTGATAAAACGGGTTAGCAGTTGATTCCAGGTAAGGGTTGGAATTTTCCAATCACGGCAGTGTCACAAGGATGGCTAGTGAAATCACTTTTCGCAGCTGTTCCTCAAAATGGGTAAACAATCAAATGGAGGTGAATGATCGGCCAATGGAAAAGTGGAGGTGATGGTGCAAACACGACCAAGGCTTTAATGGCTGATAATGTTACATTCACGGTGGTTATTTACCGGAGGATAGTTCATTTTTTAACGAGCTTAAACGCGGGAAAAAACACTGCTCAGTCTTATGTTTATTTTTTAACGAGCATGAACTATGTGCTAAAACTGCTCAATCTTATGTTTATTTTTTAACGAGCATGAACTATGTGCTAAAAATGCTCGATTTTATGTTTATTTTTTAACGAGCAAGAACTATACGCTAAAACTGCTCGATGCGGGTTTATTTTTTAACGAGCTTGAACCCTGTGGTAACACTGCTCATGATAAGTTTGCATGCCCCCAGCATATCAACGCAAATTGAGGTGCATGCCCCCCAAGCTTCATTGCATTCAACTCGATGGTTGGAATGAAGGTTTACCTTTGAGATTTGGAAAGGGGATTGTTTCATTTTTTAATGAGGTTGACACAGTAAAAGAACTATCCTCATGACTCCTTGTTTCATTTTTTAACGAGGTTGACACGAGATAAGAACCGTCCTCAGAGTCAAAATCCATTAGATATAGAAGGTTTCATATTCCACTGTGGCCACTTCCGCCAGATTGCTCGGAGGCGGTAGGGAAAAAGTACCCATTAAGGCAGGGTCTTTTAGGAGACCTACTCCGATATTTTGGAGCGAATGATTGCTTCCATGGATCATTGGAATGCTTCCAGTAACTTGAGAACCATTGGGGAGGAAGTTTTGCTGATCGACGATTGTAATCCCTCCTTGAGAGGGAAATGCAATCTTTCTGAAATAGGTCGACACAACAGCTGCCATGGCATATATCCATGGTCTTCCTAGTATGATGTTGTAATCAAGATTCCCATCTATGACTTCAACATCTATTTCTACTGTTTTTCCTCCTAGTTCAACCTTCAAGTTATTTAGGATACCATATGGGGTATATGTCCTTCCGTCGAATGCTTTTAATGTCGTCGAAGATCGCGACAAGGTTGGAGATCCTAAAGTTTTCCAGCAACTCATCGACATAATACATGTAGATGCCCCCTCATCAATAATTGTTCGATGAACAGTTTTGTTGAGGGATTTCACTTGAATAAGGAAAGCTAGTTGGGCTGGTAACTGAGGATCGTATCCTTTGTGGTCAAAGGACACAAGATTGGAATCCATTCGGTCAATCCCACCTATTGCTGATAATAAAGCTTGCTCTTGGGAGAGGCAATTTTGTGGTACCTCAAGTGTCGACATAGCGGACGGCGATTGGGCCATGTCCTCTATTGTATTATAATTCTGTGCTATTTTTGCACGAGGATTAAATGTCGATTTGTGCACTACTCCCTTTGGCGACTTTATCATTTGTTCAGGAATGATGGGTGGCACAACTTTGGTCAAAGTTGTTGTCGAACTACTAGGTTGTTCATTAGCCTTGTTATTCGACACCTGTGGATTCCCGTAATCTTTATTCCTTGCCAAAGCATCATTTTGTTGCTTTGAGATAGACAACATAAGCACTTGGGATCGGGAAGCATTTTGATTAGCAACCAGTTTGGTTCCCGGGCTTGGAAACGGATCAGTCAATACTGCTGAGGTTTTTGAACTCTTAAAGAGTTTCTTAACTTCAGCTATATGTGGAAAATCTCTCGTCCAATGATCCTCATCACATATATGACACCCCGCAGGGGGTTTCCTTTTTCTCCCTTTCTTTTTCTTCTTGCCTCCTGGTTGCTTCAGTTGTTTGCCCTTGTCGGTCGACACGACATTTACTTTTGAGGCAAGAAGTTCCTCATTTGCATTTTGACTGGAAATCTTACGGGCCTTTTTAGATGTAGCCTTTGTCGATTTCGTGTCTATTGCGCCAATCACGCCATCGACGGCGTGAGAGTCATTGTTTGATTTAGGAGGAGGAGGAATTAAGAATTCCGGTCTAGGGGCGTCAGGTATTTTGTCGTAGGGCGTGCCAGACTGAGTATAGACCAAGTCTAGATATTGCACACGAGCGATGACTTGCTCTTCCGTTACGACTCCCACCTTTGCCACATCTTCCGTTATGGCAGGAAGTAACGACTTGATAAACCATTCAGCTAATAGCTGATCGGGAACGTACGTTTTTACCATCCTACAACGATGTCGCCACTCATGTATATGATCAGATATGTGAGTGGTCGTTGTCTGCTTGAAGTTGGTAAGGAGTTCTGTTCCCGTTTCATACCTTATCGGTAATTGAAAATGGGTTAAAAAGGTTGTGGCTAGGTTACTGAAGTTGTCAAATGAAGCTCTAGGCAATTCGATATACCATTTTGCTGCCGGACCAGTTAACGTCCTCTGAAAAAGGTGAAGCCTAATCGAATCATTGTTTAGGGTGTTTGATGAACACCACAGATGAAATGTCATCACATGATTCGATGGATCTTCACCCGGATTTCCATTAAATTTAGGAATATCTGACGGAAGTTTATGCGGAATCGCTGGCCACAAAGGGGCATAAGCAATTGGATCATTCGTCAGCCGGTTTAGATCTGGTAATTCTAGAGTTGCTACAAAGGGAAACTGTTGATTCAGGTTAGGCGAAGCATACCCAGGATAAGATGGAATCGCCTGAGCAATGGGTCTTTGCATACCAGCATAATGTATTTGATGCTGGCAACTTTGACAAGGTTGATGGGCATAACCATTATAATATGGTTGTTGATAACCGCTTTGGAAATGTGATTGCCCATTACTTACAAAGACTTGTTGCTCAGGTCCTTGATATGATTGCTGGAATGGGGGTTGTTGAGTTTGAACCAACTCTGGTTGTTGAACCATTTGCTTTTGACCAATACTGGATGATTGACCAAGATGAGGAGTCACAGTACTTGTTTGATCCTGAGTCGCTCCAGATAAGGAGGCACTAACCTGAGGTTGTGATTGAGTCGTTGAGACAAGAGGCTGTTGTATTGCAACCTGAGAAACTTGGGGTTGACATACAACAGGTAACGCTTGTACTTGCGATGCAGTCACCATAGCAGATATAGTGGGAATATTCGACACAGGGTGGGCTGGTTGCATTGAATATACAACCCTTGGTTGCTGAGGCAGTATTGGTACCCAACCGCCAGATGTAATTCCAGTTTGACCTGAACTTTGTTGTAAACTCCCATATGGTTGTTCTCCGGGAGGGAACAATGAAAAGGCATACTGCCCTCCATATGGTGGCAATCCAGTACTTAAAGGGTAGATTGGCCTTTGAAGACACATTGGATCAATTTGTTGAGTTTCAACATAAGAAATACCAGATGATAATCCGGATGAAGAAATAGGAACTAACCATGTCGTCGAAGCAGTCCCTGATGGGACTCCAGCTTGTTGTTGATAACTTGCCGGGACAGATGGTATACCATCGAACATCGTTGGGGTAGCAGCAGGAGGCTCTGCCGCTACTGTGTCGGACGACACAGTCCTGGATGTCGACGGTTGTTCAGACATATCTAGTCTATCCAAAAGATTTTCTAGCGATTCTACAAGAACTTACGATGAAAAGAGACTAACTTCGAAGATCAATGAGGGAATGGTGATGATTATTCCATTTAAAATAAATTTTAACAACACTTAGACACAACCTGCTTTTTCAATTTTAAAGAGTCGAGAAAAAGCAAAAGATGACTCTAGTCTCCTTCGATGTTTTAACGAGCCCGAAGTGACAAATGCTCGGATGGACCTTTTCCATTATAGAGTCTGAAAAAGGCCAAAAGGAACTGCTCTGGAGTTCTAGGTAGAGGGTGTGCCAAACTTTTCGCAAAACCGCAAATACTTTTTAAGGTACGGGCGGTCAATCTTCCTGAATGCTGTGTTCAGTGCATTGCGATCAGTAGGGCAGTCGACACAGCTTCCTATGGATAAAGGTTTTATTCCTATAGGGGTCTCCTAGTATATACTCGACGGTACGTGGGAGCACAATCCGTACTGGCGCTATCGTCTCTCAGGAGGAATCACCCAACCATCAGCGAGATCGACAGTCACCGGATTTTACGACGCCGGAACACGTCTCTAGCCTAGACCTCTATGTTGTGCGTTAAGTTACAAAGCGTTGTTAAGTTCATTCAATTTATTTTAGGTTGATCTTTCTTAGAAGTTTGCCTTTTTGGATCACCACGAGATGTATGATACAATTCCTAAATGCAGTCTAAAGATGATAAGCAAGCTTTTATATCTTTTCAACAATGAAAATCCTAGCTACAAGGGGAAAAGAAAGACACAATCTTTTCTCAAAGAGCATAGAGCACACTGTAAATGCACTTTTCCTAAATCAAAGCATGCAAACTATCAAAATGAAAATGCACATATGCATGTATTTGTTTTCGCTTTCTTAATATTGATGCCTAAAAAGAAAGCTGTTGTATAAATTTGAATTCGATTTCCAGTGAAAACATAAACAAGTTCCTTTTTCAAAATCAAAAAGACGATTACGACACTTTATGATTTACTTGTTTCGACACTAGAAATGCATAAATTCAAACTAAATGACAAAATTAAAAGCTAAATCAACTGTGAACAGCAAACAAACTCACTCCTAAGATCAAAACAATACTTACGACAGGTCTAGATCTAAGGGCGACAGTATGACTAGTTTACTTTTGTAATGGGAAACTGCAAATGATGTAACAAATACATAAAGAAAAAATACAATTTCTTTATACAACTGAGGTAGAATTGAGGCAAAGAAAAGGGGTTTCAGATAGGTACACTGACTGATAACAGGCTGCAAAAAATAGAGATAAAACTGAGCAAAAGGAAGCAGGGAACCACATCTGCACAAGGCAAAGACTGATCAGCGCACCCTCAGCACAGAGGATTTGACATTCAGCGCAGGTAGCCTTCACGGGACCTGCGTTGAAATGCAGAACCTCTTCAGAGAGTCTGCGCCGAAGCAGAAACGAGAGTTGTTTCTGGGTTCTGGGTTACGGTTTGCAGTTAAATCTACAGTTTTTGGCCGGATCAAAGCTATCAATTAGGTACAATTGGGAGGATGATTTAAAGGAGGACTAAGATCTATCACAAAGGGCTGTTAGAGCACTTGTGGATCAGTTTGTTCAGATCATAAAAACGGGCCCAGTGAGTGGGCTAGAGTGGCAGATCTCTACTTTGCACTTGAAAATGGCAAGTGCATTTCGATTCGGCACTCCTGAGTTTATGAGAAGAACAATAACAGAAACACAAATAAACCAACAAGATACGCTCCCCAGCGGAGTCGCCAATTTGTTGTTGGGAAAAGTATCCAATACGGAATGCCTCTATCCCACTCTAAGAGGTGATAGTGCCTTAGCAACAAACAGGTAAACTTATTCGAGTATTCTTCTTTATGAAATGCAAGTGAGGAAGAAGGATCTAAGTAACCTGTATCTTCTGCTAGTTTGTCGATCCAGATCACTCCTCTCTTCAGTAGCTCCCAGCTTCTTGCTCCTTCATCGGCCCAGCTTCACCGAATTCCTGCAAGATCACAAGAGAGAGAAACTACACAAAGATACAGATAAACATTCATAAAAAGCTCAAGATCAGATTAAGCTAAACATGTAAGCATAACAAAACATCATTGGTATACAACATGTAGGAGAAACTCAAATAGTTTATTGATGAAATAAGAAAGTCCAAGAGGAGATACAACCAAGTGAGTTCCGATCCAGCATCTACCTCCCAGCAATGGAATACCTTCCTCTCCTCCAACAAAGCATAAATCACCCAATGTGCTAATCTCAATCTCAAACCAACAGCAATTCTCTGCAAAGTACAAAATTCCAGCCTCCAACCTCTGGATCTATGGGATGAGAGATCTATATATAGATATTTGTAGAGGTGTGAGTCAGCTCTGGGTTTTTGATTAGTGTCTTCTCTCTGATAGTTCTTGATGCCACTTGGAGATTTCATTGATCTCTTACTCATCCTTGGGCGATTTTGATAGGCAAGTGTCCCATGAGAAGTTTTTGGAAGATTCCATGATCATCCACCTCGCAAACTGTCTCCGCCACTTGTCTTTTTCTGATCAGCGCACCCTCATAGTGTATTAGGTGCACTGAAACGCACTTCCCGTGTGTACAAGGTGCACTGAAATGCAATTCCCATGTGTACAAGGTGTGCTGATCCAGTTTTGACCAATTTTGAGTAGTTTCTGGTGGAGAACTTCTGGGAGAAGCTGTAATTTGTTGACCTTGTTCCTTTAGGAGTTGTAACAACACTTTTAAGGACTTTGGATCCCTTGAATTATGGAAATTTCATGCTTATAGCTGTAAGGCACAAAAATGTCTATAACAAGGAGGTAGGGTGATACCACAAAAATTTTCCATTCCTCTATTCTTTGAACTTGACAAAGAGAGAGCAAGGACACATCGGTGGATGCAAATTGCTAAATCAAAAGGGGTGGAGGATGTAGGCCACATGGAAGGGAAGCTGCAAGAAATGGGCAGAGAATTAAGTAGCATAAGAGATAGGGAAACACTGATGAAATCTAAATTAGAGGTTGAGAGCACATGGATAAGAAAGCAACTACAGGAAAAGGAAGGCCAATTGGAAACTATAGAAAGTTTATCCATTGAGGAAATTCAATGGAGGATTCCAACAAAGTCATATGAGTTATACCTGAAAGAACAATGGCTTCAGTTTTAGATAAAAACCCTAGCACAAAGAGAAAGTATGCCTTTCCAAGACTACATGAAATTCATTGACCTCTCTGATCAAATCACCCTGGAGGATAGGGCAAAGATATCTAAGTTATACCTACATAATTTAGCTCTGATAGCAAAGCTAGGGTACTTACAACTAATGGCCTTGGCATATTAGATGAGTCATGAGGAAGACAAAGCTACATAAATGAAAAGGGTATTGGAAAGAGAAGAATCATAGCCCCTTTTCATAAAATTAGAACAATCTAACTCAATGGATGGCATCAACACTCACAACCTCATTGCAAATGATCCCAAGCTTGCACCACGACATCTTGCTGTACAAGAAAAAGTAGTCACTCATTTTGAAGACATGCTAAGATTGATAGGAGATGAGAGTCAGCAAGCCTTCCAAAGGAGATGGAACACCTTACCCTATAGCCTAAAGATCAAATAATATCATTCTCATGATAGAATGAGGGATGCACTAGAGAGAGTCCCAATGTATAAGCAAATATTACAGAGACTCAAAGTCAACTAGATTGGATTGAAACTCATCCCATCATTTCTTTTAGGTATGTTAGAGGGGAGAAAGGAAGAATAAGAAAGAAAGTAGTGGGAATAGATAGAGAGGAATGCAGGGTTTTATCCACAAGAGGAGGAGATTGGAACAGAAGCTTGGAATGTTAGGGAGGCCACCAAAGCAATGAAAGGCATGGACATAGATTGAGTTGCTTAGAGGATGAGCAACATTTTCAGTAGGGGTGATGATGAGGCTCATCAATGGGTAAATTATATGGACCTTAATGCACCTCCAACTTACTAAAATCAACTTTTCTCATCATTCTTTACATGTTTTAATTATGTTTTTCTCAATGAGGAGAAAATTTTGGCTAATTAAAGTGCAGGAAATTGAATAAATACAGGCAAGAGGGATTCTAGGAGATAGGATCTCCCTCCTTAACTCATCACTTACTCGAAAATTCCTCAATAAATTCTCGTCAGCTCAGAGTTACAAGTATCCAAATCATGAGGCTCATTGGCAGCCAAGCCAGTGATAGTTGAAGACCAATTGCATCTATTTGTGTATACATCACTGTCACCTCCAAGTTTGTAAGAACCCCGAGTTGATGAAGTAAAGTCAGTAGCCCCAGTAGTTCCAACATCTTTCCTGCAATAATGGTTCTCATCAAACTTGAAGAACAAAAAGAAAAACAATAATAAGAAGAATATCATGGCTACTGATTTGAGAAAACATGTAGAAAGAAACTTGAACATGGATGATAATATCATGTGTACATCAATGCATAACGAGGTGAATTTTAGTAGGCTTGAACAACAAGAAGAGAATGAAAAGACCAGGATATTTCGTATAAAGATACAAGTTAAAAAGATATAATTTATGCTATGTTTGACTTAGGATCGGAAGTGAATCTCATTAAAATAGAGGTCGTCAAAAAATTGGGATTGGAAGTTCATGATAATCCAAGCCCATATCCATTGGGATGGGTCAATAAAGATGCAAAGATAAAAAAATAGTGCAAAATTATATTTTCTATCAGTGTTGATTTTATTGATGAAGTAGAAATAGATGTAGTTCCCCTTCATGTATGTGGAGTGGTGTTTGGAAGTACCTACATGTACATGTGATATGAAATCTTCATGCAGAGATCCAACAATATCGACTTATTAGAAAATCATTCACCATCAATCCACACAAAGGCAAGTCAAAAATTTCACTAGAAGAGTCAATGGGAGCAAATGCATCCCTAGAGGGGTGTAACAAGAAAATGAAACAACAATTAGAAGAGTTGTCACAGGAAAATAGGAATATGTTCTAGGAGCCTAAAGGACTAACGCCCAAGAGGGAAGTGGAGCACAAGATCCATCTATTGTTTTGAGTCCCCATTTCCAAACATTGGGCTATATATGTAGCCCATTTTAGATGCCAGTGAAGTGAAGAAACAATTGCAACAGATACTAGAACAAGGTGTCATATGATCGAGTACATTACCATGTGGGTCACCTATCATAATTGTGCCAAAGATGGATGAGACTTGGTGAATGTGTATAGATTATAGGGCATTGATCAAAATTTCACTCAAGAACAGGTACCCCCTACCTAAAATCTGTTGGATAAATTTTAGCAAGTAAAATACTTCACCAATATGGACTTAGAGTCTGGATATGACCAGGTTTGAGTTAGAGAAGAAGATACCTAAAAAACCTCCTTCAAAACTAGGAAATGTTTGTATGAGTGGTTAGTCATGCCATTTGACCTATGTAATGCACCGACTACATTTATGAGGTTATTTAATAATATATTGCACCCTTTTATAAATTCATTTTTTATTTTCTATTCAGATGATATAATGGTATATAGTTCTACCTATGAGGAGCACATCTTACATTTCAAATAGGTGTTAGAGACATTAAAGAAGCACTAGTTGCTAGAAAATCTCAAGAAGTGTGGGTTTTCATATTAGTATTTGGTACATCTAAGGTATTTGATAGGTGTAGGAGAGTTGAAGATAAATCCTGATGTTAGGAGTTTCATTGGGGTGAAACAATACTTGACGAAATTCATAGCCTCATTTTTAGTAGTAGTAGCACCACTCTATGCAATAAAAACAAGTGGAAAGAGCTTCCAGTGGAGAAAGGGCCAACAACATTTGAGAATCTAATGAAGAATATCATTCAAGCATCAATTTTGGCATTACCAAACTTGTAGCAGTCCTTCGAAGGGGAGAAAGATGTGAGTGGGTATGTTATGGGATAGGTCTTGATGAAGGGAGGAAGGAATGTATGCTACCATTTTGAAGTATTTCATGGGGTATTTATTAACTACCCTATCTATGACAATGAAATCTATGCCTTAGTGGAATCACAATCTGATGGGAAAGGAGACAGGAATCCACACAATCACTAGCCACTGTAGTACCTGTAAGCCCAGAGTAAGATATAACAGACCAAGCATTACAAGTGGATGGGGTTTCTACAATAGTCTCATTAGTTTTCAATTACAAGAAGAGCAACACAAACAAGTATGATGACATGACTTTAAGGCCACCCACATAAAATATCACAATTTTGGGATCTATGATGCACATGGAGTGATTCACTCATGATGCATACAGAGAGGCATATTTAGAGGATGAGGACTTAAAGGATGTGTTTTAATAGTTGTAGAACAAAATTCATGTGCATGATGGTGACAACACATTTGACTACCATCTCTAGGATGGGTTACTCTAAAGGTTGGATAAGTTATGTATTCCTAAGGATGAGTGATTGCAGCTGATTAGAGAGTCTCACACCTCCAAGGTTGCATGGCACTATAGTGTAAGGAGGACAATGATCAACTTGCATAGGTATGTGTATTAGCCCAAGATGCAAGAAAAATTAGTTAGGTTCATATGCGGATGCATGATTAGTTAGGTTCATAAGAGGATGCATGATTTCTTGTACAAACAAGCCTAGTAACAAGAAACAAGGTCTATGTCATCCCTTACTTGTACCCATTCATCCCTAGGAAAGCGTTTCCATGGACTTTGTGGGAGGATTACCGAAAATCAAGAAGGGACATGACTACCTATTCATGGTAGTTGATAGACTCAACAAGATGTGTGTTATGATGCCCTGTAAAAATACCATTAATGAGAAAGAAGCATAAAACGTGTTCTTGAATAGGTATGGGTATACCTTGGGATACCGAGGAGCATCGTTTTGAACTATGACACAAGATTTCTTAATGCATCTTTGACTACATTGTGGGAGAATATGTACATTAAGTTTAAGAGGTCTACAACATTCCATCATAAAATAGTTGGTCAAACATAAGTAGTAAAAAATACTTTGGTGTAGGTTTTGAGGTATTACAATTAGAAGCATTTGAAGGCCTTGGATGAAAATATGGTATATGTTAAATACTATTATAATAGAGTATTCCACACTTCTACTGGTAACTCCCCATTTGAAACTTGTTTTGGATATTCTCCACCTTCACCTTTGGATATTACATATGGGCAGCAAGGAGGAGGGATGACCTTATAGCGGATGCCATAAGGGTATAAATATTTGTAGTAAAGACAAAGAAAATCCATATACAGGTAATGAGACACTACATCAGTCACCGGAAAAATAAAATTCCATGCATGATCGACATAGAACACATAAGTCATTCAAGGTGGGAGACAGAGTATGGTTATAATTGAACAAGGAAAGGTTATAGGGTCCTAGTAAGAAAATCAAGGTTGCATTGTATGACCCCTTCCAAATACTAGAAAATGTGGGAGATAATGTGTATAGAATCACTCTACCACCTTGAATGCCCATTTACTTAGTTGTGAAAGTAGATAATATGAAACTCTATAAGTCTTCCATGTTAGATCAAGAAGATGACCATATCCTACCTTCTATAGAGAATTTAGCCTAGATGCTTAGGTAGAGTTAACAGAGGATATAGTTTTATATAAGAGGTGTAAAAATACAAGATAGGGGCATTGTGACCATTGGAATATTGGGTTGAAAGTACAACTTCCATGCAATGCTAAAGGTTACACTTGAGACAAGGTCGAGGAAAAATTTCCTCACCTCATTTGTAGAAGCTTTTGGGGACCAAAATCATCCCCAAATAGGGAAGTGTGATCTAGATTGGATCATTATATTGTTTTTCATCCATCATGATGCTTCTAGAGTGGAAAAAATGGATGGATCAACACACTGGACCATTTTTACCAATGGGACCCAATCTAGAAAATTAGGGTCTAAAAGCTTCCAGGAGCATTTTGAAGCATCAAACACTATTTTTTGGGGGCAAAAAATTTCCATTTTGGTATAGAACCTTTTTTTCCTATTCTACACATAGAGATACCTTTCCAACAATCAAAGAATTACTTTAATTAGATCCTATATTCAAAATTTATGCTACTCAGACATTGACCTTCTTGTTTCGACCACCATAATTGAAAAGGCTACTACATCATTCCAAATTACTCAAGAAAAAGGGGCTAGCCATGTGATCATAATGAATAATACTATAGAAGAGTCCTCATTGTAACTCCTGTTAAGAGTTGAGGGAGACAAACTTGACTACTAATGGGCTATCAAATTGTGTTATAATCGGGCTAGTAAGAGAAAGAGGGGTTCCATTCATTTTTATTGCATGTGTTCAATAGATTAGTAGAGTAGCCGAGAGAGGGATAAGGACAAAGCATAGAAATATAATTTTTCCACTGTAGTATCCCATGGGACACATGCCTTTCTTATTTATACTAATATCCATTTTATATTCAAATAAGGAGCTTAGAGTGGTCTCACCTTCTAGTTGGGTTTTCTTCTGAAAGGGTTTTCTAGGATATATTGTGTGTCAATCATGGTTTGTGATTTTTTAGTTGGTTGTTCTCTATTTTTTGCATAATTATAATTTTGCATGCATGTGCAAAAAACAATAAATTATGGATCCATAAATATAAAGAGAAATAAACCCTTGTATTTTTAGATTTACGATTTTTAAGTACAAATTTATTAGATACATTTTGACAAACTATCCAGTGGAATGTCCATTGCAATTTACAAATCACATGTACTTCACATACTATTGTAGAGTGTAATATCTCAAGGTCATTTCAAGTTTAACTATCTAGATTTTAGCAATTATAATGTTCTTCACAATCTGAAATAATATTTCATAAAATATAATATTACTCAACATTAGTGTCACCTTTTACTACTGACTCAAGTAGAGGTAACATGGATCACACTTGCATCTTAACCATATTTTTGTTCAAGGTTTTGATAAATACATACCCCTCTTTATCTCCTAGATGAATTACAAGTTTCTAACTTCTACTTGAAAATGAAATAATATAAATATTCGTGTTCAAGTCCTTACAAACTTATTGACTTCCACTCATACTTGAAATATTTCCCACTTATCCTTCATTACGATCTTGTGTGATCAAATTTTTATTAACTAGAATCATAAGGGTTACCTCACTAAGATTAAAATGCACAATGGGTGGTGTATATGTTGTACTCACACCACTGCCTCACAAAAGTATAATATCCATTGGTTTTATTTCTTTCTCATAATTAAGTGGAGAATATCAACAAGAACATCTTGTAGTTGACATTACATTTATAAGCCATTATTACTTGTTTTTTGGATTTATCTTTGAGTGTAACCTTATGATGTATTTCCTTCAACCCATTAGTATGTATCCTTACATCCACTTACATTCACTTTAATTCAAAGGAAGACAAGCCAACTAATAAGGGAACAATTATGGATCAAGGCGTAATGGAGCTAGATTATTCACAAATCATATTTTCCCTCTTCCACAAGGAGGAAAAAATGGTTTATGGTTGCCAAATATGGTCATTCTAGCCATAAAAATGTAAAACAAGCCACTAAGAAGTGATTTGTAGCCCTGAAGAATCCAACACCATATATTAGAATTTGATTGAGTCCTTTGTTTAATGGTAGGAATTGGTATTTAATATTGCATGACAATTATGCATACAAAAGGAACCTTGACATTTACTACAAAAATAAAACGGAAATCCAACGAGCCAGATGTCAGGAGAAAGGACATACATGGCGAAAGGTAATGAACATGATACACTCTCCATTAATCGTCTGGAATAGATTATTCAGAATTCATGCAATGGATTTGAATGACACCCAATTCAAAATAGGTTATGAATTGAATCTCTTGGTAGGAATGGATTCCCTTAGTAGCGATTTTATTTGGGTAGTTGTGGAATAAATTATTTTTATGGGTGATGTCGAATAAGGCATAAAGTGCGTCTATTTATATAGAAAGTTCCGATGTGAGTTAAATGCAATATGCAAGAGGGAACTGGCTCTTCATAATACCAAGAGTATTAAGTTACAGGCTGATGGAAATGGCATGAAAAAAGTAACATATAAGTGCACGAGACTAGGAACACTTGTGCTAGTCCATTGAAAACCTAAGGAAGATGGTGGTATTGCTTATGGAATTAGTGAACAAGAGAAGTGAAATGGAAGAGTGGGAGAAGGATGCAAATATGGAAAAGGTTGGTTAATAAAATGGCAATTATGGAGGCAGAGATGGTAGTCCTAAAGCTCAAATTGAATGAATTGGAAGAATCCCTAAAAAAAGTGAGAACGATCAAGCAAGAGGAGATGGAACATAATGAACATAACCCAAGGAAAAATGGATAGATGACCATATGGGAAAGGAGCAGTAGTCCACATAACAACAAAGGGAAAAATTGATACAACAGTGGAATTTGGGCCATCTAGAGTATGAAAATTACAAGCTTTGCCAAAAATGTTTTCTAAACTACTATGGTAGATATCAATGTAGAACTGTAGTTATAAGATCCCACATAGGAAAGAAAAAACTCACGTGGGTGTACTGGAATTGTGAAGCCTTTGAAAACACTAGAATATGTAAAAGGTTATGGCCTTGAAACCAACCATCTTTTGAATGGAAAATGATAAATGTTATATATATATATATATATATATATATATATAGATATATATATATAGATATATATATATATATATATATATATATATATATATATATATATATATATATATATATACAAGATAGTTATTATAGAATACTATAGAACATATAATATAAATTAATAACTATAATATGCCTTCCTCCTTTGAAGACTTTTGCCCCATCTCTTGTGCAACTATGTTTATAAGGTGATCTCTAAGGCCATTACCAACATATTAAACCTGATCTTGTCACGAGTTATATCTAAAAAACAATCTGGGTTTTTGGAAAGTGGAGAGATCCATGAAGCCATTAGGGTGGCTCAGGATGGCCTACCGTTGACAGTGCTAGACCCACCAACAAGCTAGGGGGATCTCCCCAGTAAGAATTCCCAATTAGACCTTAGAACATTTTGGTGTAGGAGTCCCAACAATGGGTCGTAAGGTAATGCATTGACTGTGGTGGCGCACAGAGGCAAGTAGAATAACTTTGTCAGCAATAAGGGTGTGATTGATGCAATGAGTCAAGGAAGGTGTATGAGAGGTTCCAGCACATCGAAAGGGGAAGGAGGTGAAGTTAAGTTCTAGGTTGAAAGGGAGCAGTCCCAACTTGAATAGGAACACACAACACAAAGGACATGCACAACTTCTAACGAAGCAGTCAACTCGGATGCGAAAGTCACATCATACAAGGTAAGGTAACACATACAACACTCACATATCAGTTCGAGATGAGTGTGATGATTGTTATAGAAAGCTTCAAGTGAAATGTCTATCTGATGTCTAACAGAGAAGTCGACATAGAAGGTGACAACATTAACAACATATGCAACACATTAACAACAAGATTCATATAATTTCATGTGAATTAGTTGATACACAAGTACGTAAGTTAAACAACACATATCATTAAAGAAACTAGAGCAGTCCACCTATAATAACAACATATGCATGAAAATGTGTTGGCTCTTATTATATAAATAAGTGTAAGTCACAATCATATAATACATCCATGTAAACCTGCTAGCCCCAATAGTGGAATGTTACACCCACATCCACCTGCTCCTCCAAAGAGATGTACTAGCTCTATGCAGTGGAGAAGCCAAGGGACATTACAATATGTAGAAATCCCACTGTAGATCACCTGGTAATGCAATGTACTAAAGCAAAACACTTGATCTACTTCTACAAATAATTTTGTGGAAGCTTAATCAAACATGAGCAACATCAAGCATGAATAGATATAACTGAGAATGAGAAGTAATCAACCATAACATAGAAGATATATCACTAGGGAAAGCACCAGCCTAAACCCCAACTCTGTATTATCATACAAGTGGAAATCTTGTTCAAGTTACAAAAGAATCAACTCTCAAGCTATCCTGTTCTCTCTGCACTCAAAAAATACAGCTCACAGACTCAATAGACATAGAATATATCTTCCTCAAGCCCTCCAAGCCTCCTATTTCCTTGTGCAGTTTTGATTGGGGTCCAATGATATCACATGTGTGAATTGGCCTCATCACACTCACTGTAACCTCAGGTCCAACTACGCAATCCACAAGGAATAATATTCCTTCTGCATGCAAGTAATATTCACCAAGGAATATCCTAGCAAATGATAGTACACTGTCCCTCCATCTGATCTCAACTAGGTCTCTGACTGAAATGACATGCATGAGTTATCCATGAGTGAATACTCAATTATCTGAATTACAGTAGTTACATGCATGCAAGCATTAACTAACTGAAATCTCATTAATTTAACAAACTGTTAAATTAATCTAACTAGACTTGACTAAGTTAAACTAAGTCAACTGATTACAACTCATCCTTATCTATTTAACTGATGGATAAATCCCTCAATCAAAGGAGAAACTGTTGCATGTCCTCACATAGACTTCAAGTTTGATTTTTCTTAACTAATTAACTCAAGATGAATTAATTAATTAATTTTCAAACTGCTGTTGATATCAAATTCCAATTTCACTTCCTATGTTTAGTCCAGGGACTGACTAAAATAAGAAGGTATCCCAAAATTCTATTTTTAGAAAAGATATTTTTAGCACTTTCACTTTTCACCCATTGTTGCTAAGATCATCAATGGCTGAATTGCGATTTATAGCCTGGCTATTTATAGCAGTGCTATTTTTAGCATCTTCTAATTTTAGCATTTATTGTTGCACATTTTCAACACTCCCTCTCAACAAGAAAGCGATTATCAGCAACCCCGATCCTATCTCTGTGGAACTCGAACTTGCATTTTGACAATGCCTTAGTCAAAATATTTGCATCTTTCTCCTCGGTCGAAACACACTACAACATCATGATCCTCTTGACCACACAGTCCTGTAGATGATGGTAATGGATATCTATATGCTTGAACCTATCATGAAACACTGGATTCTCAGAGAGTTTTATGCAACTCTGATTATCATAGTATATCACTGTAAGATCCATCATCTAACCAAAAAATCCCACTAGAATCATTCACATCCAAATGGCCTCACATGTTGCCTGACTCGTAGCCATGTATTCAGCCTCTACTGAGCTAAGTGCAACTGATCTCTGTTTCCTGCTATACCAAGAAACTGTAGCTGAACCAAGGTTGAATATTCCTCCAGCAGTGCTCTTCCGGTATGATGGACTACATGCCCAATCTGCATCCATGAATCCTTGCAGCTTCACTCCCTCTGTCCGTCTGTACCATAATCCGCACTGTGTAGTGCCCCTGAGATATCTTAGCACATGCTTCGCTGCCTTCCAAAACAATGCGGTAGGCTAAACCTGTAGAATTTTTCTACAAATCAACTAGCTCTGATACCATGTAGAAATTCCCACCTGTAGATCACATGATAATGCAATAGACTAAAGCAAAATACTTGATCTACTTCTACAACCAATTTAGCAGAAGCTTAATTGAACATGAGCAACATCAATAAGAACACATATAACTAATAAGAAGGAATCAATCACACATAACACAGAAGATATAACCGGAGCAAAGCCTCAACCTAAAACCCCAACTCTATATTATCATACATAGGATTTATGCAAAGCCTTAGCTCTCACACAACTAGCCAGCTCTCAGTACAATCCTCACAGATGAAGGTGGAAATACATCAGGATTACACAAAGCTTCAGCTCTCACAACTAGCTAGCTCTCAGTGCAATCCTCTTGGATGCTCACAGGCAATCAAGACTTCTCCTAAGCCTTCTCCTCTACCCTCCAATCTTCCTATTTACTTGCACAGTTTTCCCTGGGTGATCCTCCTATTACCAAGTGTAACACTGATCTCTCACACTAATCCACACCCTATAAAACTGCACAATCCTCAAGGAACCTTAATCCTTCTGCTTGGATGATTTTCCTTTATAGGAAAAATATTCATCCAACTGATAGTACATTGTCCCTTCTTTGATCTCAATTGGGTCTCTATCTGAACTGACATGCATAAGTTATCCATGAGTGAATACTCAGTTATCTGAAATACAATAGTTACATGCATGTAAGCATTAACTAACTAAACTCTCATTAATTTAAACAAATTGTTAAATTAATCTAACTGGACTTGACTCAGTTAAACTGAGTTAACTGATTACAACTCAATATTACAACTCATCCTTATCTCTTTAACTGATGGATAAATTCTTCAATTAATAGATAAACTGTTGCATGTCCTCACATAGACTTCAAGTTTGCTTTTCCTTAACTAATCAACTCAAGATGAATTAATTAATTAATTTACAAACTGTTGTTAATATCAAATATCAATTTTACTTCCTATTTTTAGTCCAAGGACTGACTAAAATAGGAATCTATCCTGAACTGCTAAAAATAGAAGTTCTATTTTTAGCACTTCCATTTTTCATTCCCGGTTGCCCAATCCAGCACTTGTACCCAAACTGCTATTTTTAGCACTTCTATTTTTAGCATTTCTTATTGCCATTTTCGACACTCCCTCTCAACAAGAAAGGCTTCAAATTGAACCCAATCTTGTACCTTTGGAATGTTCTGCATGCAACACTTCTACCAAGTGTGGTTGCTCTGGCAACTCTAGAAACAAAAAAAACTCCCTACTGACCTCTTTGTTGGGCTAGAAACATACTCTACCTGCTACTAACAAGTGCTCCATCTCTAACCTCTGAGCTACTGCAACACTCCATGCATCTCGCACCGTTACACACCTCTCTGTGCCATCCTGCACTGGTGCAACACACTTGTGCCTCTTGCATTGTTGCACCTTGCTAGCTCTACACGGTCCTGGGACTCTTTCATTGTAACTCTCTTTGCCACTCCATCTGCATCTGTCTCTACCCACTCAACCAATCTTGCTACTCCTCATTGGGGCTCCTGTAGCAAAGTCGAATCAAAGAGGTTGGGTACCTCACGGATCTTGCCCGTATTCTAGCCTTATTGGGATGATCACTCCACCCCCACCTCCTACCTAGAGGTATGGATGCATGTGATCCCTCTAGCCACCTAGCTCGAAGTTTCCCCCTACTAGATGTCTCTGCATGAGTGGATGCCTCCACTATGTCTCCTCTCGGCTTCCCCAGTTGTGGCTGCTCCACAACCTCCTGAAGCTGCTTCACTAATCGTGGCTCCTCCACAATCGTTTGAGACTTCTTCTGGCGCTACATACTGAGAGGTAATTTACCCTCCCTCTCAGCCACCAAGCATCTAACCTTTGCCTTACTCCTCAAGGCTTTGCATGCATCTTGTACCTCAAGTGCATACAGGTTCTTGGCTAGCACACCAATCTGTTTCATATTTCCCGCCGTCACAATTTTTTTTGGAAAAAGAGCTGACTTTAAATCAGCGATATCTCCCTCATCAGAACTCTGATTCAGTAGATTTTTTTTTTTTAAATTTGGGTATTTTTCGACAAGGAATCCAAATCTACTATTTGTTTCTGAAAATTTTGTACAAAATTTTTTAGATCTACTCTCCAAACTCTTGGCCCAAAACTCAAAACTTTTAAATCTCATCTCAGTATACTGTTCTCTCCTTTGATCACCTTTTCTCTGATACTATGTAGAATTTTTCTACAAATCAGCTAGCTCTGATACCATGTAGAAATTCCCACCTGTAGATCACATGATAATGCAATAGACTAAAGCAAAATACTTGATCTACTTCTACAACCAATTTAGCGGAAGCTTAACCGAACATGAGAAACATCAATAAGAACACATATAATTGATAAGAAGGAATCAATCACACATAACACAGAAGATATAACCCGGGGAAAACCTCAACTCTCACACAGCTAGCTAGCTCTCAGTACAACCCTCACAGATGAAGGTGGAAATACATCAGGATTACACAAAGATTTAGCTCTCACAACTAGCCAGCTCTCAGTGCAATCCTCTTGGATGCTCACAAGCAATCAAGAATTCTCCTAAGCCTTCTCCTCTGCCCTCCACGCCTCCTATTTACTTGTGCATTTTTCCATGGGTGATCCTCCTATTACCAAGTGTAACACTGATCTCACACCCTATAAAACTGCACAATATTTAAGGAACCTTAATCCTTCTGCTTCTATTATTTTCCTATATAGAAAAAATATTCATCCAACTAATAGTACACTATCCCTTCTATGATCTCAACTGGGTCTCTGTCTGAACTGACATGCATGAATTATCCATGAGTGAATACTCAGTTATCTGAAATAAAGTAGTTACATGCATGCAAGCATTAAATAACTGAACTCTCATTAATTTAAACAAACTGTTAAATTAATCTAACTAGACTTGACTCAGTTAAACTGAGTCAATCGATTACAACTCATCCTTATCTCTTTAACTGATGGATAAATTCATCAATTAATAGATAAATTGTTAAACTTCAAGTTTGTTTTTCCTTAACTAATTAACTCAAGATGAATTAATTAATTAATTAATTTACAAACTGATGTTAATATCAAATTCTAATTCTACTTCCTATTTTTAGTCCAGGGACTGACTAAAATAGGAATCCATCCTGAACTGCTAAAAATAAAAGTTCTATTTTTAGCACTTCCATTTTTCATTCCCTGTTGCCCAATCCAGCATTGGTACCCAAACTGCTATTTTTAGCACTTCTATTTTTAGCATTTCTTGTTGTCATTTTCAACAGAACCATAGCTTGACTCAGCTAGTTCATTGCAAAGCATAAGTCAGGTTGTGTGTTCACCGGATACATGAGTGAACCCACTAGCTGCGAATAAATAGTAGCAGCCACTACCTCACCTAAAGTAGCATCCTCCTTCCTCCAATTCCCAGCTAGAGGAGTCTGCATGGGTTTGCACTTCTCCATGTGAAAGCGCCTGAGTATCTCATTGTCATAATTTCCTTGAGACACAAATACTTCCCCATCTTTCTGCCACACTTCCATGCTTAGAAAGTAGTGCATGAGGCCCATGTCCTTCATCTAGAACTCTCTTGCAAGGTCCTCCTTACAAGACTGTATTAGTTGGTCATCACTTATCAAAATCAGATCATCGACATAAAGTACAATAATCAATGGCTTACCATCTACCATGATGTGGTATAGGTTCACATCTGCTTCACTCTTGGTGAAGCCCAACCCGATGAAATAACTGTCAATCCTGGTATACCAAGCATGGGGTGCTTGCTTCAGCTCATACAATGCTCGCTTGATGGCAGACATGCGACTCGCAATCAAAGGTCTCAAATCCTTTGGGGTGCTCAATGTATACCTCTTCCTCAATCTTCCCATTGAGGAACACAGTCTTCACATCCATCTAATGGATCTTCCAACCCATCTGAGCTAATAGAGCTAGCATCAATCTGATAGATGAGTACCTTGCTACGGGAGCAAAGGTCTCATCGTAGTCAATCCTCTCAACCTATGAGAAACCTAGGGCAACAAACCTTACCTTGTGTTTCTCAACACTGCCATTAACTGCCTGATTTAACTTGTAAAGCCATCAGGAACTAACCACTGATCTGTCTGGAGGTCTAGGGACAACAACCCACACACTGTTCGATATGATAGAATCATACTCTTCTACCATTGCGTCAACCCAGACTGGTTGCTGCACTGCCTCTTGAAAAGAAGAAGGTTCGGTCACTACACACTACCCAACCAGGTCCATGTAGCCAGTGTATCTCTCAGGAGATCTCCTCTGTTTCCGCTGAGAGGATGGATGACCCACATTCTCTCTCGCATCCTGCATCAATCTGTCAGCTTCCCGTGAGCGTTTTTTCCTATCTCTGGAAGACTCTCCAAGAGTGCTCTCCACTACTGGATCCTCTGCATGTTGCTGATTCACATCATCAAGAGGCTCCTCCTCCTTTGGAACTAAAATTTCCTCATCACCATGCAACTTGAGTTCCCTCTCAAGTGACACTCGCATGGCTCTCTATTCGTCGAACTTTAGTTCCCTGCGCAGTACGATCCTTTGACTGGCAAGTAGAAACACACGATAGCTGTGGGGTGTATCTGTGTACCCCACAATTATCCCCAACTTAGCTGTTGGGTCTAGCTTCTTCTGAGCATCTTTGGTCACATGACAGAAAACTGGTGATCCAGAAATGCGAAAGTGACTCACATCTGGTCGCTTCCCCAAAAAATCCTCCATAGGTGTCTTCATCCCCAAAACATGATGAGGACTTTTGTTCTAAAGATACACTACTGTATTGCATGCCTCAACCCATAGATGAAGTGGTAGGCTTTGGTCATGCAACATCGTTCGAGCTACTCCCACAATAGATTTGTTCTTCCTTTCGGCCACCCCATTCTGTTGTGGGTTATGGGGTGCTGTCAGTTCCCGTTTAATTCCTTCTGCAGTAGAGAAGTCTTTAAGCTACTGGGAAACATACTCTCCACCATTGTCGCTACGCAAGGCTTTTAATTTCTTCCCAGATCCTTTCTCTGCCAAGGCTTTAAACTCACAAAACCTCAAGAAGGTTTGATCCTTCTTTTGCATAAAGTAGATCCAACATCTAAGAGAAAAAGCATCAATGAAAATAACATAGTACCTTTGTTTAGTGGTGGAGGTTGTAGAGAATGGTCCACATACATCTGAGTGAAATCGTTCTAGGATTGCTCTAGCTCTACTATCCCGATCCTGAAAGGAAGATTTCACATACTTACCCAGGGTGCATCCTTTGCATGTGTCTGTTTGCTCTAGTTGTCCCTTGGGTAGCGGGTAGAAATTTGTTGCATGATCTTCAAGGCCCCATGATGCAAGTGGCCCAGTCTCCTATGCCATAGCTCACCAACATCTCGACTTTGCACCACCTCTACTTTGGAACTCAGTGCAACACAGTCATCTACCTCCAGCTTGTAGAGATTCTTTACTCAAACCCCTATTCGCTTGGTCTGTTTGGTGCCGATATTCCTCAAGAACACTTTTCCTTTACTAAAGAATACATCATAGCCTTTATTTTCTAGCATAGCAATAGACACAAGATTATTTTTCAAACCTGGTACATATTTAACAGTAGATATGGTGAGAGGAGCACCACACTCCCTCTGAAACACAATTATACCTTCACTTGAGACACATTATTTTCCATCATCGCCCATCTCGATCTGCATCTGGAGATCCTTCTCCTCCAATGTACTGAAAAGATTCTTGTCACCTAATATGTGGAAGGAAGCTCCACTGTCTAGGTACCAAACACATCCCACCATGGATGAAACCATGCATGCGATAAGTGAGAAATCCAGCTCAAATTGTGAAGCTAGTGCATCACCATCAGATCCCTTAGAGGAACCCTTCTTGGATTTCTTCTGTGGAAAATTCATAGCATAATGGCCCACTTCATGACAGTGAAAGCATCGCACCTTCGACATTTCAACATTCTTCCCATCATGAGAATATTTGGATTGGTACGCCTTCCCTTTCCCTTTCTTAGCTTTACTCGCTAAAGCTATATTTTCTTCATCATCTTGTTTTGATGAAGATCCATCCTTGGTGCTCTGCCTTATCTCCTCCTACATTAGGTCTGACCAGAGTCGTTCCTAATCCGACAATTTCTCTCTTCCATTAACCGAGTCTTGGTAGCTATGCCGACTCTTAGGAAGACCGAGGAGTGCTAGACTCACCATGTCGTCATTAGCAATCACGGCCCCTACACTTGCAAGCTCATCCCTGCAGGTGATGAGCTTGTTTAGGAATGTAGAGATTGTGTAGCCCTTTTTGCACTTGATCTTTCGAAGTTTTTCCTTTAGCACCAACTTCCTCTAATTGTTGCTATTCTGATAAATATCTTTCAATGTTTTCCACATCGAAAACAGAGTCTCCTTCCCATGGAGGCTCGAGACAATGTGATCTTGAACTCCCTCCAGGAGGATTCTTTGCTCTAGCCACACACTTTTTCCATTCCACCAGTTAAGTAGAATCAGTCGGCTTTTGGACTTCTTGATCAATCAAGTCCTTGAGACCATTATCTTCCAATACTTCATCCATGCAATCCTTCGCGGCTATGTAATTTGAACTGCCATCAAGGGCATATTCGAGTCTTAAACCACTGAATTCCATAGGTGAAATCGATGTGATAAGAACTCAATTCAATATTCAGAAACCAAACTTCATACTTCTCCTCCTTGTATATTGTTCTTCCTTGATCACCTTTGCTCTGATACCATGTAGAAATTTCCACTGTAGATCACCTGGTAATGCAATGTACTAAATCAAAACACTTGATCTACTTCTACAAACAATTTAGCGGAAGCTTAATCGAACATGAGCAACATCAAGCATGAACAGATATAACTGAGAATACAAAGTAATCAACGATAACACAAAAGATATATGACTGGGCTGGTGGCGGTGTGCATCATCTCATTGAAGTATGAGTCAAGATCCTATTGGAATTTCTTCTTGGTCTTTGCCTAAGTGAGGGTCCCAAGTGATGGGATCCCATGAGTGTGCACTAAAATCTCCATGCTTTTGAATACTCGTGCATGGGAAGCCTATATGGTAGTGATGAATTGTGGCAGGTCTTCATAGTTCTGGACCTAACTCCAGATACGTGTTTGCAGCTCTTCCGCATTAGCCTTCATCATCTTTGGCAAGTGAAGCGGGGCTCCCTTGTACTTCATCATCCATGCTCGCATCTTATCAATAATAGTATGTATGTTCTTCAAGATGCATACTCTTCTTGCAAATCACTGCTGCCATCCATGGAGATGAACGACTACTTGATTCATGGTACCAAACTTGGAGTACAATGCTCACATAACCGTGTCCAAGGACAATAATTCATCCAGTATTTCCTTCTTAAGCTCAGCTCGGGCAGACATTGTCACCAAGTATCCTCCATGCTTGGCCACTTGTCGTTCCTTCGCCATTCGCTCATTCTCAGCTATGAGAAAACAAACACTAGAGCTAGTGGCTTCGGCATAAACTCTAGTTGCATCAACCAACACAACTGGATGCTTGTGCACATCAGTCACGATCACTTTCTCTTCAAATTGCACAGGGGATGTTTGGTCTTCCAGAGTTGGTACTCTCTGAGACTACACAACTATGTGATGAGATTCGTCAAAGGAGATGTTGTGAATCTCTGCTTCCAGTTGACCACCAAGGATCTCAGTGCCTCCTTGGTCAACCGAGACTTGCTCATCATCTGGATACATTGAAGCAGGTGAGTCGACCTCTCTTTGGTGAGGCATGAGGTCAGTGTTTTGTTCCAACTCTTGCTGCTCCATGTCTGCATCCAATTGTTTAAAACAATGTAAACTTGGAAACGGGAACTATAAACTGGGAGCTCTCGCCAAAAAATGCCAAAAAAACATCAAAAATAGTGCTAAAAATGAAAATGTGTATACTGGAACGATGGTTTTTTTTTAGGGACAATTTTCAACATGTTTTAAAAATAGCAGTGAAAACAAAATTTTCGTGCAAAATACAGCTTGAAAACGAAAAAGTGATTATACTGGAAAGATGATTTTTTTTAGGGTCAATCTTCAAAATTTAAAAAAAATGCTAGTAAAATGATCCAACAACATAAAAATGACACATAACTTCTCATTTAACACCTTATGGAAATCAAAAATTTTATTTCAAGATACGATGCATACATCAGTAGATAAACTGTCTTAAACAATTATTCAAAATCACTCATAATTTCTTGCACACCATCAGAATTCACATCTTCAGATGAGTGACTGGATGCTGATGAAGATGTTCCATGAAGATGTTCCATATTCCCATCAGTTCAGGTTTCAAAATTATTCTAGATCTATGACTGGTTTCAATAGACTCCCATCTCAACACTGTTTCTTCTGGTAACAACATTTTCAGAATCTCTATCGTCTTGAAGCGAAGAGTTCCTCTCTTTGTTAAATTGAAGTCATAAACAAGTATGTCAACATCCTCCAATTTTAATATGTCTATGCGGTGACGATTTATATTTGTACCCTTTCTTTTTCTCTTTCTGCCATTTCTTTTGTCAACTACCATCTCTGGCTTATACACACCATTGAATGGGTGTGTATTTGTGGTATACCAATGTACTTCAACACTTGAAAAATCCTCATTTTCTATAAAGACCTTTATAACTTTAGCAACCCAATGGATAGCGATTGGGATCTCCATCTGCTAGCACTGCGATCATGCAACCCTCCTTAATATCCTGTACTGAACCCCTGTAAAGGTCTTCCATGGCTTCACATTGTGCATGAGATCTTTTGGAACCAATATACATCTCTCTTTCCTCTGCCTGTGAAGAATTAATAATACCTTGAGAGTGTTGCTGTTCAACAATGTTTATTTCCTCATGTGCATTTGACACATTTTGTGGCCAAATAAATGGATTTTTCAAAGGTATATCTTCATTTGTTGTTGTTGAAATGATATCACTTTGATTATTGAAAAATGACTCCCACCAAACTGAATCAGCAATGTCAAAGTACTCATATGTATATCTAATACATTTTTTAATTTCTTCTAGGCAATCAGAATAATTATTATCTCTATTTTGTCTACGTGCATTATGAACTTCACCAACTGATTGTAATAACAATATTTTTGATGCAAATATTGGATGATATGGAATGAACTTCAAAAATTGCAAACTTGATGACAGTGCCCATTCTACAGTAGTTGAATACTTCTTGCCCCATATTAGTGTTTTCCCATCAATTTTTTTGATATGAAATTGATGTTGGAAGCTAATGTCATTAAGTTGTTCAATGAATTTCCCCTCACCATATGATCCCATAATAAACCTTCGCATGTCAACAGTTTCTTCCAACACATCAGAAGTAGGCTCTAGCATGTATGATTTCTTAATTCATTCAATTAATGATGGCAAGCTCCCAACTTCCTTTCTCCTCAATGTGACTGAAAAACGATTGAACATATGATCAATATGGTCACGAGTGTGCCCAACAAGAAGGAAACTAACCTTTACCTTCTGAAAAATTCTCAATTCAACAAGCATGTTTAGATATCCAAAAACAACCTGACTTTTGTTTTCACAACAAGTGTTGTCCAATTGTAGATACAAAACTTCAGGAAGATTACCAGACCAATGAGAAAGCACATCATGAATTATGGTTATGGTCAGATTTGCATCATTATGAATATTTGGAGCTGTGAAGTACACCTTTGGCAACATTTTCCCATTGAAGACCATACAACTGACCAAGTGATACTAAATAAAATTTTCCTCCTATAAATTTTTGGGTGTGTGAACAAAATGTGGTAAAAGTGTTTTCTTCTGGTCCATACCATTAATTATCAAACCCAAATATTTATTCAGATTATCTTAACACCTCTTTCGATGATTGTACAACTTTTTCCTTTCATTTGTTTGTTGTTCGTGATGCTTTTGAATTTCTTTGACAATTGAATCTACACAACATAAAAGAAAGCCATTAAGAAATATGTTTTCATACTTGATGAATATACAACTTTAAAAGTTAAAGTTATGAATGCTTACCTCTTTTTGACCATTCACATTTGCCCCTTTTTTATTTAAGAAAAGCACATGTACTGCAAATCCCCATCCTTGTCTTCTTAGGAATATGGACATTGTTGAATTCTTTCTTCCATACCTTCACAAAATATTGATGTGTAATAAACTGGCCATGTCCCTCAACACATTTTGCATATTCTTTGTATAAGTTGTAGATTTCTCGTCTTGAAAAATTATCTGGAATATGTATTGTCTCTCTATTTGGCATACACTCTCCATGCTTTGAAAAGAAATCTTTCATCCATGACATTGCAGTACTTGATAGTGGCCCAAACTGTCTTTTATGACCTACTTCAGAATAAAATGTGGGATCCTTTTCCAAATTTTCTTGAATTCTCGAGAGACGAAAATTCCCAATCGAATGAAACTTTTTGAAAGATTTTCTACAGATAAATAAATTCCTCATATGATAATCATAACCCGACAATGTAGATTGCATACACCCAACTAAATATGAATTTTGCATGCTTTTATTCATTGACAAATATCTCTTCCTACTCTCTAATGCAAATTTGAAATCCACATGTTTCAAGCAATCTTTTTGGCAACATTCACTTGAAATGAGTGCACTGATAGAACTTCTTCTCATCATATATTCTGCTCTACCCTTTGTATAACTAGAATATCTTGCATTGATACGAAAAGGTGTGCTCCTACTCCTTGATACAATATTTCTTGGCAACATTTCCATCATTGGATCATCATTTGTATAAGGATTTTCATCATCAGTAAGAGGAATGTTATCCACACTATGATCAGCTGTGCTTTTCAAATATTGACTTGGAGAATATTCTTCATCTTCCCCTTCTTCAGTGCTACTGTCATAGTCCTTAGAATTTGGACTCATTGGAAAATTTGACTTGATGTTTATTGGATATTCTTCCTCATGTGCATTTTCAGTGCTTCTCTCATAGTCCATAGAATTAGGACTAAGTGCATCATCCTATCCTTCATCACTGCTACCTTTATACTCATTAGAATTAGGACTAAGTGCATCATCCTGTCCTTCATCACTATTGCTGTCATAGTCCTTAGAATTAGGACTAACTAGACACCGTGACACTCCATACTTTTGAAATTCATCATCCTGCTCTTCATCAAAGCTACTCTCATAGTCCTTAGAATTAGGACTAAGTGGACACCATGACACTCCATTCTTTTGAAATTCATCATCCTGCTCTTCATCACTGCAGTTTTCATAGTCATTAGAATTAGGACTAACTCGACACCTTGACACTCCATACTTTTGAAATTCATCATCCCGCTCTTCATCAAAGCTGCTCTCATAGTCCTTAGAATTAGGACTAAGTGGACACCATGACACCCCGTTCTTTTGAAATTCATCATCCCACTCTTCATCACTGTTGTTGTCATAGTCCTTAGAATTAGGACTAACTGGACACCGTGACACTCCATAATTTTGAAATTCATCATCCCGCTCTTCATCAAAGCTGCTCTCATAGTCCTTAGAATTAGGACTAAGTGAACACTGTGACACTCCATACTTTTGAAATTCATCATCATGCTCTTCGTCATTGCTGCTCTCATAGTCCTTAGAATTAGGACTAAGTGGACACTTTGACACTCCATTCTTTTTAAATTCGTTATCACGCTCTTCATCATTGCTGCTCTCATAGTCCTTAGAATTAGGACTAAGTGGACACCGTGACACTCTATTCTTTTTAAATTCGTCATCATGCTCTTCAACACTGTTGCTCTAATAGTCCTTAGAATTAGGACTAAGTGGACACTGTGACACTCCTTTCTTTTGAACTTCACCATCATGCTCTTCATCACTGTTGCTCTCATAGTCCTTAGAATTAGGACTAAGTGGACATCATGACACTCCATTCTTTTGAAATTTGTCATCAAGCTCATCATCACTGCTGCTTTCATAGTCCTTCGAATTCGGACTAAGTGGAATATGTGACTCTTTATTTATTTGAAATTCTCCATCCCCTCTTTCATCAGTGCTGCTCTCATAGTCCTTAGGATCAGGACTAAGTGGAAGAATTGACTTTCTATTCATAGTGGAAGAATTCCCGCTATACTCATCCATATGAATAGAGTTATTACGCGATGAAGATGTTTATGCTGTATAAATCGAAACTTCACTATCAGGACAATCCATCTCTTTCAAATAGAAGATGTTGAATGATACAAATGGAGAGTCTCCTAAAGATATTATATAGCTTAGAGAATGAAATTTTCCCTCCAAAAATTCCCCCACCCCCCACCCCCCCCCCACAAAAAAAGTTTCGCGAAAATATTTCCCTCCAAAAAGTTTGTGAGATTTATTTCTCTTCATTATTTTATTGTACAATTTAATGAAAAATGAAAACTAAATTTTTTTATGAAATAAATCATTAAAGTTAAAATTGTAAACTACAACTTCTACCTAAATTACTTTAATGGTCAAAGTATATAATATTTACTAAACAATTGAATGTTTTTTTTAATTTTTATAATACATTCTGAAACAAATTAATCCCACATTCACCCCTCTGTAAAGCAATTCCATAATATTCACTTTATCATATTTTCCTTCATCGCCATAAAAAAATTAACATGTTAAAATTTTTTAAAACTAATTAATCCCGCATTCACCGTACGGTAAAATATCTCCGTAATTTCACCTATATACTAAATTCCATTATCACTATTACTCAGATTACATCAAGGTTTTCTGAGGTTTGTTGAAAGACTTGGAGCGAATTTGTGGAGCAGCTACATTGCTATCACAACATATTCAACGAAGAATTCTCACAATTGAAAGGTCAGTTAAATTTTTTTCTTTGAAGAATTTCATATTAAATTAGTTTAATGAAGTAGTTTTTTTTTTTTTTAAGATTAATAATTTTTGTCAGCCAAATTAACCAATACTTCCATCGTGAGCATGGTGGGCCCAGCTAAGCTGGGCACCCCCATCCCACAATCGGCCGGCCACACGCCCCCTCCGCACACCCTACCAGCCCCTCCCGAAACATCCCCACTCTATACCCCCGCCCACTCCACCCCCCTGCCCCCTACCCCCCATGCCCCCTTACCCCACCACGCAATCGGACGGCCACCCCACCCTTACCCCTTCCCCCCAACATGCCACCCCCTACCCCCTACCCCTTACCCTCACCTCCCTCGCCCACCCCTCCCCTCCCCTATCCCCCCTACCCCCCCCACCTTGCCAGCCTGTCCCCTCGCCCATCCGCTACCCCCCCCCCATCCCTCACCCCCCTACCTACTAACCCCCACCCCCCTCACCCATCCCTCTGTCCCCCCTCCCTTGCCCAACCGTCCTACCCCCTATCCCTTACCCCCCCCCCCCCCCCCCTTGCCCACCCCTCCCCACCCCTACCCCAGCCCAGCCCACCCCTACCCCAGCCCAGCCCACCCGCATCCCCCCCATCCCACCCGCCCACCCCAGCCCAGCCCACCCGCTCCCTCCCTCATCCCACCCCACCCGCCCCCTCCCTCATCCCACCCCTCCCGCCTCGCCTCGCCCCACCCTTCGCCCCCTCCCCACACCACCCCGGTGGCTAGCTTGCCCGCCCAGGGTGGCCGTCCGATTCCCAGAATCAGATGGCCACCCCAGGCGAGGGGGCGGGCTATCGTGGTGGGGCGCAGCCGCCCACCTCGCGCCACCCTGGTGGCCGTCCAATTCTGGGAATCGAACGGCGAGGGAGGGGGCTGAGGGTGAGGGTAGGGGCGGAGGGCAAGGGAGGGGTGGCGAGGGGTGGACGAGGGTGGGGGTGGTGGGTGGGGTGGGGTGGGCGGAAGGGCAGGAGTAGGGGTGGGTGGGGGAGGGTGGGGTGGAATGAGGGAGGGGACGGTAGGGATGGGGTGGGCAGGGGGGGGGGGGTGGGATTAGAGGGTATGGGTGGGGAGGGCTACGCGGGGGGGGTGCAGGTGGGGTGGGATGAGGGGGGAGGGGTGGGCGGCAGTAGGGGTGAGGAGGAGTGGACGAGGGAGGGGAGGTAGGAGGGTGGTGTGGGGGGTAGGGGCGGGGGGTAGTGGGGCGTGGGGGGAAGGGGGGTAGGGGTAGGGGGGGAATGGGGGTAGGGGTGGGGTGGGGTGTGTTGTTGGGAAAAGTATCTATTCAGAACGCCCCTATCCCACTCTAAGGTGTGATAGTGCCTTAGCAACAAACAAGGAAAACTACTTGAGTATTATTCTTTATGAAATGTAAATGAGGAGAGAGTATATAACTAACCTGTGTCTTTCGCTAGTTTGTTGATCCAATCGCTCCTCTCTTCAATAGCTCCCAGCTCCCTGCTCCCTTACTGGCCCAGCTTCACCGAATTCCTGCAAGATCACAAGAGAGAGAAACTACACGAAGATATAGATATACATTCATAAAAAGCTCAGGATCAGATTAAGATAAACATGCAAATATAACAAAACATCATTGATACACTGCATGTAGGAGAAACTCAAATAATTTTATTGATATGATAAGAAAGTCCAAGAGGAGATACAACCAAGTGAGTCCTGATCCAGCATCTACCTCCCAGCAAAGGAATCCCTTCCTCTCCTCCAACAAAGCATAAATCACCCAATGTACTAATCTCAATCTCAAACCAACAACAATTCTCTGCAAAGTACAAAATTCCAACCCCTGGATCTCTGGGATGAGGGATCCATATATAGATGTAAGTAGAGAGGATGAGTCAGCTTATGTTTTGACTTGTGGCTTCTCTCTGTCAGTTCTTGCTTCCACTTGGAGACTGAGAGCCTCTTACTCATCACTTGGTCGAATTCAGTGAGGCAAGTGTCATTGGAGAAGATTCTGGAAGCTTCCATGGTCTTTCCACCTCGTTGAATGACTCTGCCACTTGTCATTTCCCGCTCAATGCACCTGGGTAGTTCATTCAAGTGCGTTGCAACGCACCTAGCCAGTGTATTTGGGTGCTTTGCAACGCAGGCAGCTAGTGGAGCTTCTGAATTGATCCTGATCTGACTAGTTCTGAGTGGTTTTTGGTGGAGAACTTCTGGGAGAAGCTGTCATTGGTTGACCTTGTTCCTTTAGGGGCAGGAACAACAATTTTAGGGACTTTGGATCCCTTGGATTATGGACATTTCATGCTCAAAGCTGTAAGGCACAAAAATGTCTATAAAAGTTGCCCCCTAAAGTATGAGGCCGTTTATCGGGTGAAATGCTTTATTAGGAGGATCCGAAGTTCTTTCGATGTTGGGAGGAGATCTGTAATAAGATACAATACAATACATTATTTTTCATACTATTTTCATGATCTAGCTGAGGCGGGCATTCCCATGCTCAGCTTCATAATTTCATTTTATGTACATAGGATAGACAATCGTCTGATGGTAGACTGATGATTCTGATGAAATCATCATCCTTTTGGTAGGATGATTATCTATTCTGCAGTGCTGTACATGTCCATGTCTTTATTTTTCCTGAATATATATCGCAGCCCGGATGGATGAAACTAGATCCGGGGTCTTCAATATCATCCGATCTTCACTCTAAGTACAAGTCGATCCATGTGAGAAATGTTTTGAAGTCGAACATGGAAAGACATCGCTTGATTACCAGTCAATGATGTAAACGGTTAACAAGCGCGAGAGGAATCACCGATAATGATAATGACCCTCAAGGTACTGCAGTACAATTCACGTGGTGTGAATAAAGGACTTGGCGTCGAACACCACGCAAAATCTTTTGGTCGAAGGTCATTGATGTATACCTGTCGCCGGAAGTGAGAAACTTGCCATTGAGGCATGCAAGCTTCAAAGTACTGAAGGGGGTGTTCCTAGATCAACTTCTTGGATAATGAGCTGATGTCGACAAGAAGCGATCCATCAAAGGAGGGCCTTAATGAATCCCACATCAATGACACGGAACGGAGCAAATGATTTTGATGGAGGTGAAAACGATCTGATGATATATGGTTCAGGGTGGCGGTCATGAAAGAATGAAGTATAATGTATGGTGGTGGATGGGACACGGTTGAATTCTCTAGATGACTTCTCTTGAACATATCGGCGACACTTATATGATGGATTGGTAGCATTTACCCCAAAGGTGGATGGTATGGCGAGACCATGGTGATGTGACCGGTGAATGAAACAACCCAACCCGACTCAGGCACGGAGTGGAAGTGTCATGTTCAAGAGCGACTTGCTACCAATAAAGGTTCTTTGAGTTTCTTCCCAATTTTTCCCCAGTCATTGCTGACCAGCACCTCTTTATTTTTGTCAAGCTTGAGGAGGATAACATATGCTTGTTCTATAATTTGCCCTTCGGGCAAACCCATCGCTATGTTTTAACGAGCCTAGCGATAGTGAAACTCGTTCTCGTCTAAAGACAAGTTTTTCACTATTAATCTTTTTAATGAGTCTAACGACAAAGATAACTCGGTCCTTTTCATTTTTAAAGAGTCTGAAAAGGTACGTAAAGTTAACTTCAAAAGTCCTTTTTCGTCATCTAATCCCTTAGGTCCAAAAAAGTATAAAACAATACAGAAGGGATGAATTTTCGATAGTTTTAACGAGCCGAACAAAACAAGCGCTCGATCTTTTTGTGCAATAATCCCTCAGGTCCAAAAAGATTAAAATCTAGAGGAGGGATAGCACTTCCGGTCGCTTTAACGAGCTGGAAGGCCAAAACTCGGCAATCTTTTCATATTTTATGAGTCAAATGAAAAGAGCTTAAAGAAGACTCGTCTTTTGAGGAACGAGTGATAAAATGGGTAGCAGCTGATTCCAGGTAAGGGTTGGAATTTTCCAAGCACGGCAGTGTCACAAGGATGGCTAGTGAAATCACTCTTCGCAGCTGTTCCTCAAAATGGGTAAACAATCATATGGAGGTGAATGATCAGCCAATGGAAAAGTGGAGGTGACGGTGCAAACACGACCAAGGCTTTAATGGCTGATAATGTTACATTCACGGTGGTTATTTACCGGAGGATAGTTCATTTTTTAACGAGCTTAAACGCGGGTTGAAACACTTGCTCGATCTTATGTTTATTTTTTAACGAGCATGAAATATGTGCTAAAACTGCTCGATTAATCCAGTCATATGATAAGAATGTCTCATGTAAGATGCCATTTTTTATGGAGCTTGCGCCTTACAAAGTTATGCCCCGCATCCTTTCGTTATGCAAGTTCGGAAACGACTAATCCTACGAGTTTAAAGGGTTAGACCTACGTGTTTAAAGGGAGGACCTAAAAATTTAAAAAATAAATAGCCGCCCCTTGCTTGCACTCCAAAAGGTTTGCATGCCCCCAGGTAGAAAACAGAGTTTCAAGGTTACCTCTACTTCACTTCCGCCAAAACAATTTTTTTACCGAGAGAGGCCTACCTCTTTCAGGTTACCCAAAGATTGTTCTGTTAATCTTTCAAACAAAACACTTCTTCGACGATGTCTACCGAGATAAACAAAGGTGAGCGACGAGGCCCGCCAACTCACATAACTTTGACAAAAGAATCTTATTCTAGAATAACCCCTATCTCAATCACGGACGGGGTACAGACTAGTCATATTCTCCCGCGGAAACCTAACTTATACCCAAAGTTTTCCTGCCGAAGCAGACCAGGACGCATGCCCCCTGGGTTCCAGTCATATCCCTCCGAATTACTCGCGCTCATCGGGAGGACGGACCATGGGTTGAGACATTTCTTGTTTGAAGAGACCATTAAGGATGGTATATGACTATTTGCGATGCATGATTCGGGAAATGAAAGCTGGTCCACGAGCTTCACCACTCTTCCTTCGTGCAGAAAACACATTACTCTAAAGAGTGAGGAGATGATGGCTCCCATGCAATATATATAGTCTCGTCCAAGGAGTAGGTTATAATCCAAGGGTCCTTGAACCACCATCACGTTCATTTGAACGGTCTTCCCTTTCAATGTTATGGGCACATTGGGGAGGATCTCTAAAGGTCGACTGGTTCCTTTATCAAAGCCTGTCAGATTTCTCATTTCAGGCAAAAGCGATGGCGAACCAAGCGCTTTCCAAGCAATAGAGGAAAGGATACTCACAGATGCCCCCTCATCAATGATGGTGCCAGCAATGAACATTCTATATATTTGGACGATAATTCTGAATGGTATGCTTGCTGGCAAACAGGGTCTGCCTAGTTGGTTCCAGTCGAAGGAGACAACTAGGTTGCTTGGCGGTGGGACCGAGTAGACGGCCGGGTATCACTCTGACGAACTTCCTTCCTGCGATAAAGGAATGGGTGGATTGCCCCCGTGCTCGTCGGAGTCTGTGTTGATGAAGAGAATTTGGATGGTGTCATCTTTATCCTCTTCAGTGACTGTATCATTCGAAGATAAAACCTCTGAAGGCAAGACCGGGTCAACTGCCGCCTCGACCTTTTGACTTTCGTTGGGTATGGATTCAGCTAGTTCATCTTCAATGACCGGCGCTTCAGCTGACCACTTGAGCGGGCCAGTTAGATTCTCAACTAACGAAGGACTTGGCAAGAGTTTCTTATATCCAGGAGGGAGTCGTAACGGTGAAACCGGACGATCATCCAAAACTCTTTTAGCTTCGTCTAAGAAGGGACAATGGTGGATGGCGTGATTGCCTTCGCACAGTTTACAGGGAGATCTAGCTCTCCCTTTTTGTCCTGGGACTTCACTTTCGCTAGTTGACGGTGTGCTTTCAACATGGCTATCAGAGGTTGACGCCACCGGATTGTGCAAACGGGGAGACCAGTCCCTTAGTATCTGAGGGATGCAGGGACAATCTCTGTGAAAGTGGTCTCCCTTGCAAATGACACATGGCGATTTAGGCCTGGTCAGTGCAGTGTGTGGATTTTCATTAGACGCCACTCGTTTACCCCCAGTTGTTTTTGGCTCCTTCTTCTTCTTAACTTTCTTCTTCTTTTCCTTCTTCTCCTTAGGAACCTGACTTTTGGCTTTGCCAGCCCCATCAAGCGAAGAGGAAGGAGGAGAGGAAGAATTAGAGGAAGTAGAAGGCTGGTGGGTAACTCTGGACTGGTCTAACTGCTGATTCGACTGTTCAGGAATAGTGGTGTTCTGAACGAAATTGGTTGAGAAGAGCCAGACCGGCAAGCCAATTGTCAGTCCTGGAAGCGACAATGTGGCCATATGGGGCGCACCAACATCTCCCCAAGAGGAGAAGGGACTAGGATTTCCACCAAGAGGAATTCCTTGGTTGGTAGGCTCCATTTTCTCAACCTAAAGATCAACGCAGGAAAAAGGGTATGAATATTCCGTTTAAAATAAATTTTAACGACGCTTGGACACAACTTGCTTTTTCAATTTTAAAGAGTCGAGAAAAAGCAAAAGATGAATCTAGTCTCCTTCGATTTTTAATGAGCCTGAAGTGACAAGTGCTCAGATGGACCTTTTCCGTTAAGGAGTCTAAAAAGGAACGAAAGGGACTGCTCTGGAGTTCTAGGTAGAGGGTGTGCCAAACCAATCGCAAAACTGCAGAATACTTTTTAAGGTATGGGCGGTCAATCTTCCCGAATGCTGTGTTCAGTGCATTGCGATCAGTAGGGCGGCCGACACGGCTTCCTATGGATAAAGGTTTTATGCCTATAGAGGTCTCCCAATATATACTTGACGGTACGTGGGAGCACAATCCGTACTGGCGCTTATCGTCTCTCAGGAGGAATCACCCAACCATCAGTGAGGCCGACAGTCACCAGGTTTTACGACGTCGGAACACGTCTCTAGCCTAGACCTCTATGTTGTGCATTAAGTTACAAAGCGTTGTTAAGTTCATTCAATTTATTTTAGGTTGATCTTTCTTAGAAGTTTGCCTTTTTGGATCACCACGAGATGTAGATACAATTCCTAAATGCAGTCTAAAGATGATAAGCAAGCTTTTATCTCTTTTCAACAATGAAAATCCTAGCTACAAGGGGAAAAGAAAGACACAATCTTTTCTCAAAGAGCATAGAGCACACTGTAAATTCACTTTTCCTAAATAAAACCATACAAACTATCAAAATGAAAATGCACAAATGCATGTATTTGTTTTCACTTTCTTAATATTGATGCCTAAAAAGAAAGCTGTTGTACAAATTTGAATTCGATTTCAAGTGAAAACACAAACAAGTTTCTTTTTGAAATCAAAAAGACGATTACGACACTTTATGATTTTGAAGTAAAGACTTGTTTCGACACTAGAAATTCACAAATTCAAACCGAAATACAAAAGTAAAAGTGCAATCAACCGTCAATAGCAAACAAATTTACTCCTAAGATCAAAACGACACTTACGACAGGTCTAGATCTAGGAGCGACAGTATGACTAGTTTACTTTTGTAATGGGAAACTGCAAATGACGTAACAAATACACAAAAAAAAATACAGTTTTTTTATACAACTGAGTCAGAATTAAGGCAGAGAAAAGGGGTTTTCAGATAGGTACACACACTGATAACAGGCTGCAAAAACAAAGATAAAACAGAACACAAGGATGCAAAGAACCACAGCTGCACAGGGCAAAGGCTGATCAGCGCACCCGTTGCACAGAGAAACTGAATTGCAGCGCAGGTAGCCCTCTCGGGACTTGCGTTGAAATGCAGAGTCTCTTCACAGAGCCTGCGCTGAAGCAGAAACAAGAATTGTCTCTGGGTTCTGGGTCACGGTTTGCAGTTTAATCTATGGATTTTGGCCGGATAAAAGCTATCAATAAGGTACAATTAGAAGGATGATTTAAAGGAGGACTAAGAGCTATCACAAAGGGCAGTTAGAGCATTTGTGGATCAGCTTGTTCAGATCATAAACAAGCCCAGTGAGTGGACTAGAGTGGCAGATCTCTACTTTGCATCTGTAAATGGCAAATGCAGTTCGATTCGCCACTCCTAAGTTTATGAGAAGAAAAACAATAGAAACACAAATAAACTAACTAGATACGATCCCCAGCGGAGTCGCCAATTTGTTGTTGGGAAAGGTATCTATTCAGAACACCCCTATCCCACTCTAAGGTGTGATAGAGCCTTAGCAACAAATAAGGAAAACTACTTGAGTATTCTTCTTTATGAAATGTAAATGAGGAGAGAGGATGTAACTAACCTGTGTTTTTCGCTAGTTTGTTGATCCAATCGCTCCTCTCTTCAATAGCTCCCAGCTCCCTGCTCCCTTACCGGCCCAGCTTCATCGAATTCCTACAAGATCACAAGAGAGAGAAACTACACGAAGATATAGATATACATTCATAAAAAGCTCAGGATCAGAATAAGCTAAACATGCAAATATAACAAAACATCATTGATACACGGCATGTAGGAGAAACTCAAATAATTTTATTGATATGATAATAAAGTCCAAGAGGAGATACAACCAAGTGAGTCCCGATCCAACATCTACCTCCCATCAAAGGAATCCCTTCCTCTCCTCCAACAAAACATAAATCACCCAATGTACTAATCTCAATCTCAAACCAACAGCAATTCTCTGCAAAGTACAAAATTCCAGCCCCTGGATCTCTGGGATGAGGGATCCATATATAGATGTAAGCAGAGAGGATGAGTCAGCTTATGTTTTGACTTGTGGCTTCTCTCTGTCAGTTCTTGCTTCCACTTGGAGACTGAGAGCCTCTTACTCATCACTTGGTCGAATTCAGTGAGGCAAGTGTCATTGGAGAAGATTCTAGAAGCTTCCATGGTCTTTCCACCTCATTGAATGACTCTGCCACTTGTCATTTCCCGCTCAACGCACCTGGGTAGTGCATTCAAGTGCGTTGCAATGCACCTAGCCAGTGTATTTTGGTGCTTTGCAACGCAGGCAGCTAGTGGAGCTTCTGAATTGATCCTGATTTGACTAGTTCTGAGTGGTTTTTGGTGGAGAACTTCTAGGAGAAGCTATCATTGGTTGACCTTGTTCCTTTAGGGGCAGGAACAACACTTTTAGGGACTTTGGATCCCTTGGATTATGGACATTTAATGCTCAAAGCTGTAAGGCACAAAAATGTCTATAATAGGGTGGACGTCCGATTGCGGGGTGGGGTAGGGAGAGGTGGGGGGTAGGGGGTAAGGGGGTTGGGGCAGGGGGGTTGGGGGGGTGGGTGGGAACACATCAAATAACACCTTCATAGCTAATATCATAAATCATGTTCATTATGGTGATCAAGGAATCCATAAAATAAACCATCAAACACAACTTATTGAGAAAAATAAACTTATTTGTATTAACTTTGAAATAGAAGAACTTTACAACCTTTGGTGCCTTGATGTTGTACAAGCTCTTCGTAAGGTCTGAAACAGGAATCTCCTTTACTTTGACAAGCCTCACGCTCTTCCAAATGAGATCAAAGAGGTATGTAATCTCTCCTTACATAAGCTCAATTAGGAAGACTAAGTTCCAGTATCATTTCACCTCAAAAATATTCAGCTTTCAACCTCCCAAGTAACCAGCCCAATGCTTCATTTTATAGTGCAAAGTAAGGAGGTTACAGGTCCACCTATGAAGGGATAGAGTCCTCCTTCAAAGGGATAAGCTCCTCACATCAAGGGGTTAGCTCCTTAAGGTATGGGATTCATGCACCTTAAAGGAGCGAACTTGCCACCTCAAGATTCCTTTGAGAAGCTTCTAGAAATGACTCAAAATTAGTTTTTAAGAATATACTTGCGCCTTTTTTACTTTTACAGGGGTCCGCACCCATAACACAGGGACAGAGTGGTCAGGTGCACAGGGGACATGACCATTAGGTGCGGGACCACAGGTAATGCTAAGAGAAAGTGCGGAACCAGAGTTTTAGAGACTTTTGAGGGCTTTCTCTTATTTTTAAGGCTTGGTATGAAGAAATGAGGCTTTAGACTTGCAAAGGAGGAAAGTATGAGTGGTAATGGACTCACACAGATTGCAGAATGTCAAGGTGACAAATTTTGTGCAACATATTGTCCCCTAAAGTGCGAAGTCTGTGATAGATGAAGATAGAATTTGTCATCTAAGAAGAGTGAAGTACTTTATCATTTCAAGGATCATCCTATGGACACCCTAGTCGGAACCTGTAAAAACATTCAATGAAATATATATATATATATATATATATGTGTGTGTGTGTGTGTGTGTGTGTGTGTGTGTGTGTGTGTGTGTGAACATATCATCGCTGAGGTAGGCATTCCCATACTCAGATCAAAACTGACTAGAAAACTAACTAAACTGCTCTGATACAAGAATGATTTTGTAATACATCACGAGTATAGACATATGTAGACATAGTATGGGCGCAACCATCTGTTTATCAATAGTCCACTGTATAATGAATAACAAAATTCGTTGCAGCCTGGATGGTGGAAACTAGATCCAGGGTCTTGATTCTGCTTCCCGAACTAGTACGATTCTATCCATGTGAATGAATCTGTCGAAGTCGAACATGGTAGAAACCACTTGATTACCAGTCAATGATGTGAATTGTTAACAAGTGTGAGAGAAACCACCAGTAATGTCAATGGCTCTCAAGGTACTTAGTACAATCCATGAAATGCGAATGAATGAGTTGATGTCGAACATGTCATAGAATCCTTTGATCAAAGGTCAATGATGCAACCTATCGTCGAAGGCGAGAAACCTGCCATTAGGGCATGCAGATTCCAAGGTACTGACGATTTCTAGATCATCTTTCTAGATAATGAGCTAAAGTCGATAGAAAACGATCTATCATAGGCAAGCCCACAACACGAAATCATAGATCAAGTTTTGAAGAAATATATTTCACAAAGACTAACTTAGGGATGGTCAAAATGGATGACAAATATTTTGCAAATGAATGGTTTTTTTGAACTGACCTCTTGAACACATAATGACACTACAGATGTTTTGGTGACAATTGACCCAAAGCTAATACCCAGAAACTGGCTGAAGGCTTTCAATATGGTTTGACTAACTGTTAGGCAAAGGATTTCCCAAGCTAGGTAAACAAAAATTGTCGTGTTCAAGAGTGGTTGACAACTTTTCTAAAACACAAAGTATAACAAACAGGTTAATTTTTCTCTCTTTTCCCCCACCATTTCTAGCAAGTACCTCTTTATTTTTGACAAGATTGAGGAGGATAACATTTGCTTGGTTATAATCTCATCCTCCGGATGAGTCCAAATTAGTTTAAAATTCAAACCCTAAGAAGGAGTGGTTCGTTCCTGTTTAAAATTGAACAGGTCCTTTACTATTAAATTTTAACGAGTCCAGTATAGGAAAAACTCGGTGTTTTTCAATTTTAGTGAGTCAGAAGAAAAACTTAAGGAAACTCCATGGGTGTCCTTTTTCGTAAATTTGTGTCCCTCAAGCCCGAAAAAGTATAAAATAATACTTGAGAGAACCGCTTGACCATTACGATCAAGGAGCATTTTTCATAATTGGTGGCTCCGATCTTAAAAAGTAAAAAAGCGATCGAAGACACCTCATTTTATAACTAATATCGAACTTGAAACAACAAAAGTCTGGTGATCTTTTCATGTTTATACAGTCAGAAAAGAGCTGTAAGTGGACCGCCTTTTTAATTTTGTTTAATGAGTTAAAAAGGGAAAAACTCGGCAATATTTTCATATTTTATGAGTAAGAAAAGAGCTTAAAGAGGACTCCAATGTTTCACTTTTCGTAAATTTTGGAAGAGTCCGAAAATGTGAAAAAGTATGCTCTTTGTTGAAAATTATCAATTATCCCTGAACATCAAATATTCTGCATAAAAACTCAAAACATTACTCATACCTGTTTAAGATAAATAAAAATGCATCAAAAAGTTACCTTTTTAAAGTGAAAAATAAATAAATTAAAAATTCATTTATTCAAAAAAGCTTATAAAAATGGCTTTTGTAAATTTATTTTTACCATTTGATTTCAGAGTGAGAAGTGAGAGCTTTTGGGTAAGAAACTTCCTGTGAAGATTGCAAAAAATCCGTCCATTGGAATCGAAAACCGTCATCTCCAGGTAATCCACATCATCCCTATCTTGCATTTCAACTGTTTACATTTCGTTTTTAGGCTTTAAAATTGATTTTTTAAGGAGAATTTTCTTTCGAAAAACGCTCGCGAGGGTCCCCAGGTGCAACATGTAGCCCCTGCAAACCCCGAACTTTTTTTAAAAGGAAAAAGTCGTTTGTCCACACCTATTGCTTACAATGAGTGTGGACCTACGCACTGTCCCTAACCAGTGGGTGCAGACCCCACGAAATAGGTTTTAAAATTTTAAATTTCTCCATTTCCGCCCAAATTTTTTTGAATTAAATTGTTCTAATATGTCTTTTTTGCAATGTAGGACATAAAAAATGCTTATTTGGCAGGGAACGTGAGCATGAGGATGTGGACCTTGCTGCAATAAATCATCAACCCACATTGGATGCATTGAGGGCATGCAGACTGTTTAAATTCTACGCCATACTCGGCATGAGGGCCCAAGTAGACTTCTTGCAATGGCTAGTAGACAGGTGGAATATACAGGACCAGTGTTTAATAATTGGTGGTCACTGGCTCGAACTTGAGCTATAGGAAAAATATTTTTTGACTGGTTTGCCCAATAGAGGCAAACAATTATCTCTTTCCGGGACTAGGCCAGGTGGCCAGTCTATCGCTAGTCTCCGATTGGAGTTTTGCAATGATCAAACAGAGGACAAATGGATCGATATTAAAACTATCGTCTGTCCTAAACTTAAGGTTATTGCTTTCACTGTCACCAGATTATGCGGGAGTGGAGCATTGCATGTAGCTAATGGATCCCAGATGCGAATGGTAGTAGACTGTTATCGAGGTACCATCTTCAACTGGTGCGAGGCTGTGTTGGAAAATGTAAAAGGCCAACTAACTAGAGCAAAGAACAAAAAACTAAAAACCTTTGGATATGGTTTCCTGGTTGTGAACTCTGGTCTAGAGAGGGTCCCTATCTTGGTCCCACAACAACTTTCTATTGAGGCTGGTCTTCCTCGAGAGCCTAGGATAATGCGTTCGGTTGCAGTGATGGCCCGTCATACGGAGGAGGGTTTAGAGGTTGTTCGATTTCCGCCTGAATATTTTCGTTGGTTGAGGAACCAACGTTTTGTGATTCAGGATTTTCCATATGCTAGGATGAATTATCATGGTGACCTAGACATGACTCTTCCACCAGGAGAGCAGTGGGATGATTCAAGTAAAATCATTCTCAACATTTTCTAAGTTTTCTAATTTTTTTGTTTTTTAAATCGTCCAAAATTGATAACAAAAATTTTTAAATGCATATGTGGGTCCACAACGACCAGCCGCTCTCCAGCCTTATGAGAGGAGACACCCAGTTGCAGCAGTACCGGCCCCACAAGACCAATCTACAGAGACCCTGACCGAATTGGAGAATCATCTAGAGCATTTGACAGCAGATATTCCAGAGACTAGAATAGATGATATTTCACTTAGGTTACAACGATATGTGATTGGGGTTCCAGGACCTCTTAGGAGGTTCCTTTGCAGGGTGGCCCGAGCAGTGGTTTCTTATCATGATAATCACTAGGGATAGGATGATCGCTTTTGTAGACTCATACGACATTTTATGTCTTTTTGTACTATCATTTTTGCCGATCATAAGGTGTTTTTCAACCTATGATCGAAGACAATGTATATTTGACACACTTCTATGTTATGATATATCACTATTACTGGCTATCTTGTATAACATGTTATGGAATGTTTTTAAATTTATTGTTTTGATTATTGCAAATGTCTATTTAACATACGAGAAGCAACTGTATCTGCTAATGTATTTAAATATCTTGGAATATGCTGATATTCAATGTAGTCAAATTCATGTTTCAAGAGATGAACTCTCAAGAATAATCTTAATAACACTGGATTTCTAATGGCATAAACCCTGTTAAGCTGTAATACAATGAGTTCAGATCCAACTTAATAATCAAACCTTGAATCCCAAATGAGATGGATTCAGATAATAACTCAATAACTGCACTATACTCTGCAATGTTATTTGTTGTTTGACCGAGGCTTACCCCATGCATAGATACTAACTCATCAAAGGGTGAATAGATAACCCAAGCTGCGGAAGAAATTTTCTGTGTATTACAAAAAGCACCATTAGCAAAACCAATGTATGTTTGAAGAGATGTCGACATCTGTAATATCAAGAGTAAAATCAAGATAAGCAGGAATAATGATAAAAGCACTTTCTAAACTAGGCACACATTTCTAATCTAAAACACACCAGTTAGAAAGAAACTAATCTAACAAAAAATCTCCACACCAAAATTTAAGCATAATATCTCTTCAGATAAATCCCATTTCTGTGTTTACCCAAAGAGACACTGTCAAAATATACCAATTCATAGGCCCCTTTTGCTAGCTTTTGCTTAACAATATAAGGACCATGCCACATAGGTACAAATTTTCCAGCCCCTAGCTTATCGTTTGCTTGATCTTATAAAAAGATTAGGTCTCCTTCTGAAAAATTACGAGGTGTAACATTTCGGTCGTACTGAGCTTTTATTCGTTTTGCATGAGTTTCGATTGCTAATGCAGCATCACATCGATTCTCATCTAGCTGAGCTAAGTACAACAAACATTTCTCCTCTTCGGAAGTGGCTGGGAGTAATTCTATGGCTATGGGTAACATTGCTTCCAAACCGTAAACCAGTTGAAAAGGAGTGAAACCAGTTGATGTTTTTACTGAGGTTTGATATGCCCAAAGTGCTGAAAATAACATGTTATGCCAATTCGACCTATGAATACCAATGATTCGTTGGATCGTAGTGACTAGAACTTTATTGATAGCTTCAACCAGACCATTAGCCTGTGGGTAATATGGAGTAGAACTATCATGACACAGGCCAAGTTGATCTGTCAGTTCAGTGATCATGATGTTTCGAAAATGACTTCCATGATTAGTAATAATAGCTTGAGGAACACCGAATCTAGCAATTATATGATTGAAAACAAAAATTGCAACAGTTTTGCCGTGTGACGAAAATGTAGGCATCGCCTCGGCCCACTTAGTAAAATAATCTATCGCAAGGATGATATACGCATGCCCCCCGGCCGAGTGAGGGTTACATGTAATAAAGTTGATACCCCACTTTGCGAAAGGATTGACAACAATTATAGGGTGGAGAGGAGGATGTGGATCACGCATCTTACGATAAAAAATTTGACAATTGTGGCATTTCTGGACTGCATAGATACAATCTTTGAATAAGGATGACCATAAATAACTAGCGCGCAATATCTTTTGGCTTGCGGCATACCCAGACATATGACCGCCACATGCTCCAGAGTGGAAGTCATTTAGAACCTTTTCAGCTTCTTCATGAGTTAGACAACGTCGGAAAACAGAATCCGCCCCACGACGATAGAGTGTATCTCCAATAATATTATATTGTTGGGATTGGAAACGTATTTTCCGTCACTGAGATCGTGAGATTTCAGGCCGAAAAGATTTGGTTTGGAGATAAAAAATAATATATCCATACCATGGATCAAAAGTACTGATAAGAGACAAGGATTCATCTGTAATGGGTTCTTCCACCACAGTTTCAGTATCAGCACGCGGGAAATCACACATCAGTTCCACAAAAACCAAAGATTTCTTTGCCTTGGATTTTTCAAATTCCATGTCAAATTCCTATAGGATAACTATCCATTTGGGATACTTGCCACATAGCAATTGTTTGGTCAAGATATAGATCATAGGGTTACAATCAGAAATTACTGTGTTTTTACATAATAAGATGTAGTGACGAAATCTTTGGACAACTTGAACAACCGCCAAGGCCAATTTCTCCACATGCGAATATTTAAGCTCAGTCGGATTGAGAGTTCGACTAAGATAGTAAATCACATGTTCACTGTTGAATTCATCTTCCTGAACTAAAACCATCCCAATGGTGGAATGAGAAGCGGCGAGGTACAAAAAGTAATCCTTCTTGTAGTTGGGAGGATGCAATAATGGTGCATGGGTCAACGCGTGTTTAAGTGCATCAAAAGATTTGTCATCTATCTCATCCCAAAAGAATGGAGTATTCTGCTTCAACAACCTAATAAAACCTTTCATTATCTCAGCGTAGTTAGGAATGAAACGACGTAATAATTTTTCTTTCCCTTGCAAACTTTGGAGTTGGTGAAGAGTCAAAGGAGGAGGTAAGTTAACAATAGCTTCAACCTTCGAGGGATTGACACAAATGCCAGCTTTTGAAATGACAAATCCCAGTAAATGACCCATTTCTATACAGAAAACACATTTGTGTGGATTCAGCCTAATTCGATAATGCCTACATCTCATAAATATTGCTCGTAAATGAGTGAGATGATTGTCTCTACGTAATGAATGAGCAGGTAAATCATCAAGATAAGGCTGCGCAATGTGCTTGATGTCATGAAATGCATAAGACATAGCTCTTTGGAAAGTTTCTCTAGTATTCTTCAATACAAAAGGTAATTTTCAATAAGAAAATGTCCCCATGGAAAAATGAAAGCCGTTTTTGGTTGATCAGTAGGGAGTATGTTGATTTGATTGTAACTGGAAAACCATCCATAAAGGAGAACATTTCACTGCTGGCACAATCATCAATAATTTGATCGATATAGGGGGTTGGATAATTATCTTTAGGAAAAGCTCGATTAATATCCCTATAATCGATACATATTCTTATCGTTCCTTGCTTTTTGTTAACAAGAACAATATTTGTTGCCCAATCCGTTAAAGGAACTGGATAAATGAAACCTGCACGAGGTAATTTCTCAACTTCAGCTTTAATAGCAGCAGCTTTTCGTGGGTGTATCTGACGCAAAGGTTGCCGGATAGGTTTAGCATCCGGGTAAGTTTTAATTTCATGGACAAAAATTGATGGATCAATTCCTAGCATTTCTTCATATGACCATGCAAAAACATCGTGGAATTTTTGAAATAGGGCTTTATAAGTTTGGATTTGATCATCCGTATAGGAAGCACCTATATGAATGTTTTCAATAATTCCGGGTTTAACTGAAATGTCAATAGGAACCGTTCGAGAGATATTTCCCAAATTTAACTCAGAATCAGGATGTTGCAATGGATTCTGTGGTTCTTTGACATAATCAACGGTAAAAATAGATGAAAAATCATTTTCAAAATGATTAAGCTCAGGTAAAAATGAATATCGATGATGAAGATCTTCGCATGGTAAATCATCAACAGACAAAAGTTCACAAATCTGCTCATCAGTATGAACAGGATCAAAAAATGTCGTTTAAGCTGAGGTTGAAATTAAAAGTGACTCCCCATGGACCACATTCATTGGATCATTTTCGGTTGAACAAGAGTTAAAAAAAAATTGTACAGCCTGATATGCAATTTCAAAGGGACTCAAAGGCATTGCACTACCAAATTAATCCACCTCAGAATCGGAAGGTACGACCCAAGGATCATCAAAAGCAATAGTGTTCAATGAAATCATATGAATATTTGCAATAGAAGGCAATATGTTAGGAGGAGGGAAAGAAAAAGTTCCTAGTAAACCAGAATCTTTAATCAAACCTACCCCAACATCCTTGTAAGGGATAGTTGTTTTACCGACATGTTGAATACTATCTGAAGAGGCTGGGTCGGATGAAAAATAAGTCAATTGGTCTATCATAACGATATTTCCATTATGAGGAAACTTGATAAGTCAAAAGACCGATGAAATAATAGCAGTCATAGCAGAAGACCAACTGCGACCCAAGAGAAGGTTGTAATCTAGAGGGGCATCAACAACTTCCACATCTAGATTTACAGTTTTGCCTTTAACCCCTATAGGTAAATGCTGTAAAATTCCAAAAGGATGGAACCCTCGGCCATCAAAAGCCTTTAGAATCATCAGGGACTGATTGAGTGTCGGAGAACCAAGCGATCTCCAACACTGGATCGACATAATACACGTAGAAGCTCCCTCATCAATCACAGTCCGAAAGCAAGGTCTGTTTTTGACTAACACTGGAATCTGAAAAGCCATTTGATGAGGTAGGCAAGGTGTACTATTCTCTAAATCGAAGATTATTAAGTTATAATCCTGAATATCAACAGCTCTTATCGCCGACAATAGTAATTTACGCTGTGCTGGGCATGATTGCAGCACCTCCAAAGCCGACATTGCTGAAGGGGAAATAGCTGAGTCTTGAACAATGTTATAATTTTGAGCGTCTCTCGCATGTGGATTGAAAGCTAACTTCCAAATTATACCCTTTGCAGGTGGTTTGATTACTAAGTCAGGGTTAGGTTTCTCGATCTGTAGCGGATCAAAACCATAAGGAGTTGAAGTTGATGGGTTTGAACTAGAAGATTTTGCTTCCTTACCACCAATAGGATTTTTACTACCATAATCTTGCGATCACGTCGCAATCCTGACATGAGACATCATCATAATGGGTTCTTCTAAGGCATTTGAGGAAGAACCGATCATCTTACTATCTTGGCTAGGAAGAGGATCCTTCAAGACAGCAGGCGTTTGAGAACCTTTGACGATTTTCGAAACCTTAGCTCGATGTGGGCAGTCTCTTGTAAAATGCTCCTCATCACAAAATGAGACAAGGATAGCGAGGTTTACCTTTCTCGTTAGTAGATTAATTTTTATTTGATTTCTCTTTTGAGTTTTCTTTATTTTTCTTCTTCCCCTTCTTTTTAGCACCAGATTTTGATTTTGCCGTAGATGATTCTATGACATGGATATCGGCACGAATTTCAGTGGAAGAGTCTCCTGTCGGGGAATCTGGTAAAGTTACAATAGGAGAAGAATTCTTTGAAGATTTCTTCTTGCTTTTGGTACTAACTGAACCAATCATACCATCAGCAGCATGAGACCATTAAGGAGCTGCAGTTATTTGATTGTGTTTCAGAAGGTCGGGGATTTTTTCATGTAAAGTACCTGACTACGTATAAAGGAGGTCAAGGTACTGAGCTGAGAAATTACTTGCTCTTTAGTAACAACTCCTGCGTTAGCTACATCTTCAGTCATTTGAGGTAATAATGATTTAACGAACCATTCTGCTAAAATTTGATCCGGAAAAAAAACTTTCACTAAACGTCGTCTACGTCGCCATTCATGAATATGATCAGAAATATATGTGGACATGGATTGTTTTAATGAAGTTAATAATTCTGTGCCATTGTCATATCTGACAGGCAACTGAAAATGAGTTAAGAAAGAAGTGGCTAACTGTCTAAAATTATAAAAAGAGGCTCATGGTAACTCAATGTACCATTTGGCAGCAATACAAATCAGAGTTCGTTGAAAAATACGTAAGCGAATTGAATCATCAATAATGGAATTTGATGCACACAAGAGGTGATAAGTCATCACATGATTTGACGGATCTTCTCTTGACTTACCCACAAACTTCGGGATATCACTGGGAAACTTATTAGGCATTGGCGGCCAATATGGAAGATAGTGAATTGGATCATTCGTAAGGCGTGACAAATCAGGTAAATACAAAGTTGCAATAAAAGGTAACTGAAGGTTAGTGTCGCGAAAACCTTGGGTAACAAGACCAGCCCCAGGAGGAGGATATCTAGGATAACCTGGAATTGGATTTGCATTAGGAATATTATATCCTCCGGGAAAACCAGGATTAACTGGACCAAACTGGGGTTGCTGAGGTTGCTGATAAGTATATCCAGGGTATGGTTGATACTGATAAACTGGGTTCTGTATAGTAGGACTGAATTGATACTGTCCCTGGTACCGTTGATAAGTGAATTTTGGTTGACTTGTGACAACCGTACTTGGATCAGCTTGTCCTGCAGGCATCTGGACCGAAGTCTGAACTGTGGGTCCTGATTGTGGTAAAGAGGCTTGAGGAGTTTGCAGTGACACAGGAACAATAGAAACTGGAGCTATCGATACTTCAAAAATAGGTGTGGTTGGTTGAACAGAAGATGTAGTAGTTGCAGCAGCAGTTTGAGGCGGAGTTCGAGGCAAACTAGGCCCAAGCTGTTGAACTTAACCCGGTGCAGAAGTTTGAACAGTAGGCTGGATAGGTTGTTGGGTTGGACCAGAAACCAAAGGTTGTCCAGGTTGACTTGATAACTGCACATTCGGCTGCATTGTATGTTGAGTTTGAAAGGGATCCCATGCCATATTCATTCCAGAGTATGGACCCATAAAAGGTTGAGCATATTGAGGACCATAACTGGGTTGAGCATAGGGCTGATAATTGAGAGGTACATTTCCAGCTCCTTGTACAAATGCTTGACCAGAAGGTGGTTGGAAACCTTGATTTGGGTACTGACCTTGAGGTAGATAACCTTGAGGCACGTACTGAAACTGGGGTTGACCTTGAGGTATATATTGATATTGGGGTTGACCTTGAGGTATGTACTAAGTTTGGGGTTGACCTTGAGGTATGTACTATCCTTGAGGTTGCCCCCCAGGCGGTAACTGACTATCTTGAGGTTGCCTCCCAAGCGATAATTGACTACCTTGAGGTTGCCCCTAGGCGGTAACTGACTACCTTGAGGTTGCCCTCCAGGCGGTAACTGACTACCTTGGGGTTGCCCCCCAGGTGATAACTGACTACGTTGAGGTTGCAGATTTGGAATAGTACCAGACATCAAAAGAATTTGTTCTACACTAAACGCTTGAGTTCCGTTATTACCAGTTGATATCTCATGTTCAATTGGTTGAGGAGATGCTCCTGAAAAAGTACCAGTGAGTGACTGATACCCTGAAGGAATAGAAGGACCACTATATAAAAATGTTTCTGGTGATTGGGAAAACATAGATGACTCTCTCGACATATTCAATGGAGGATAATAACCTCTGGGTGTTGGATGAAAAATAATTTGAGGTGGTGAAAAAATAAGACCCAGGTTTTCTAAAAAGTTTGTCAATGATACGTACCAAGTGTCACTCCTAAAAGGACTGTAGAAATTTGATTCATGCTCCCTAAGTTCTAAAGTTAGTTGATTTTCAGGGAGAATTATATCTTCGTCTGGACTAACAAGTTCTTCAATAGAAATGAGTCCAGAAGGAAGATTTTGGGTAATGATACTTCCTACCCTGGGTGAACCAGGACCACTAGAAGTTGGAGAAGCAAATCCTGAAGATGGAGTAGCAGCAGGTTCGGTTTCAGGTTCAGAAATTTCAGGTTCTTCAGCTAATTCACTGGTAGGAGAAATACTACTAGTAACTTCGGAAAATGAAATTGGTTCAGAAATATACTCTGTTGCTTGAACTTGATAATCAGGATGAACAATTACTGATGACTCTTCGGCTTTCGGTGACCCAAATCTACTGTCACTAGGCGATACAAGAGCTCGTAGCCCTTCAAGCTAGCTTGGTGTATACTCGAGAGGTTTCCCCCGAAGTCTACGAGATTGTCTCGGTAATTCAGCCATGATTAAATATTTAATTACTCACACGCAAACAAAGAAAAACTCAATAAAACCACCTAAAGTCTCTAAAAAACCAAACAATTGAATCACACGCCTAAAAAATCTAAGAGTTCAAACCACACACAAATAGTAACTTTTCGTACCAAAAACACTAGTTGGTGATGAAATCCAACGTCGTAGAATTCAATACAGAAAGGGCGGTTGGAACAGTTACCCTGACAACCTGCTTAATGAAATAGACTGGCACAAGTTTCTTCACAAAACCGTCTCGAGTGAAGAGAACCCCCAGAGAGTCCAAGTGAGTCTAGTCGATGTCTACTCCTGGTACAGTGAGACCCGTCCTTCACCATCACCTTAGGAAATAATCTTAAGTTTATGAACACTAAGGTTACCAACAGCAATAAATACAACTGGGGGAACAGTCTACGATCTGATCTATGCGCAAGGGCAGAGTAACAAAGCTCAATCCGCTTGAAGGATCCTCGAAATGATCAATCTAGGGTTTACCAACAAGTGACCCCAAGCTCCTCGACAATGGTTAATCTAAGGTTTACCGTTTATAATATGCGCAAATCTTCTATCTTTCCCAATGAGACAGACTTGATTGTCTCAAAGGTTCGGACATGATCTCGTGATTGACTCCTTTAAGAGGAGCTTCCCAGATTATATCAATTATCATTGGATTTATTTCCTACCACAAGATATAGCTACTTGTTTGTTTTAACTATATTGGAGAGTTAACTACTCCCTACTTCAAGATACTAGCCTAAGCTATATTGGTGGTAAGAGCCATCGAAATAAAAAGATTGCTAGATCAATTTTAATTAAGCGTTACTTTTGTGGGTTGTTTCTTAATTCAATAGGTATGGAAATGAAACTTTGATGGTGTGAAGACTCGACTCCAAAAACACTAAAAATGCACCTAAAATTATAAACAATTCATTTTTCCTTCAATGAATTTCTAGCTAAAAGAAAGAGTTTGAGAATGCAATTCTTTGAAAAACAAATCTTTCTTTCAACATGTAAATGAAAAGAAAATCTTTTTGTCTTTTTCAATAAGAACTCAAAACGAGACTACTAATTATGCTCACGATAAATCCCTTTCTTTTTCAACACTCAAAAACTACAAAAAACGATTCTTTCAAAAGAGATTCTACAATTTCTAGATAACACTCAAAACTACAAAAACTAATCTTGAGATCTAAAAAATTCTAAAAACCTAATCAAAATAAAAGCTTCAAATATTTTTGAGGACGTTTTACTTACTTATTCAGTAAACTAAGGATTAATTCGTTCAGAATAACAAATCAATCAAAAAACATCCAGCTATGTTTTCTTTTATAAAAATGAAATTCAAAACTTATAACCAATTTCGTTCAAATATTTGAAAAGAGAGAAATAAATCTATTTCTCACCAAAGGCAAATTTCACAAACCAGTCAAACTCATCAAGAAGACAAAAAGACACCAAGGTAATCTAAGGTTTCTTAGGCTTCTAATCTTTGAGTCACTACATAGACCAAGTGAAAACCAATCGAGGCATGTAAAACTTCTAGAAAATCATCTAAAACAAAAATACCAAAGGAACTTACTTACAAGAGATTTTTGACAGAACACATGCAGATCTGGGTAGACACTAAAAGCCGTAAATAAAACCTAAACTTAACTGGAAGAAAACATTTTAGGTTTTTCAAAAAATTTCACAGGGTCTGCAGGCTTCTAAAAGAACCAGATGCGGTACCGCTCTATGTACTAAAGGAAAAGTGTGGAGATGACCTCACTGTCTGTAAAAAGAAAGTGCGGTCTTCTGAAAAATTTGAAAAACAAAAAAAATAATCCAGATCCTAAAAACTACCCAATCCCACACACATCAATCAAAAACCAGAAACAAGAACAAGTTTCTCAAGTCAAAGAAAAAGCAAAACCAAAAACCAAATTCAGTTCCCCAGCGGAGTCTCCAATTTGTTGGCCGGATAAATCGATCTTGCGGACAAGGCCGATCTCCCTAGTATCAAAAGATATCTAGCAAACACGCAGGACAAGCAAATCTACCTTTCTCTAAACATATTGCGATTCATCAATAAAAACTATACAGGTGTTTAGACCCTACCTTAAGTCCAACGCTAGTTTGTAGCAGCCATCCTTCAACTGTCCGAAAGAGTTTCCTTCTAAGAACCTACAATCACAAACAAGCACACATGAAATAACACCTACATAGCTAATATCATAAATCATGTTCATTATGGTGATCAAAGAATCCATAAAATAAACCATCAAACACAGCTTATTGAGAAAAATAAACTTATTTGTATTAACTCTGAAATAGAAGAACTTTACAACCTTTGGTGCCTTGATGTTGTACAAGCTCTTCCTAGGGTCCAAAACAAGAATCTCCTTTACTTTGACAAGCCTCACAGTCTTCCAAATGAGATCAAAGAGGTATGTAATCTCTCCTCACATAAGCTCAATTAGGAAGACTAAGTTCTAGTAGCATTTCACCTCAAAAATATTTAGCTTTCAACCTCCCATGTAACCAGCCCAATGCTTCATTTTATAGTGCAAAGGAAGGAGGTTACAGATCCACCTATGAAGGGATAGAGTCCTCCTTCAGAGGGATAAGCTCCTCACATCAAGGGGTTAGCTCCTTAAGGTATGGGATGCATGCACCTTAAAGGAGCGAACTTACCACCTCAAGATTCCTTCGAGAAGCTTCTATAAATGACTCAAAATGAGTTTTTAAGAATATACTTGCGCCTTTTTGACTTTTACAGGGGTCCTCACCCATAACACAGAGACAAAGTGGTCAGTTGCGTAGGGGACATGACCATTAGGTGCGGGACCACAGGTAATGCTAAGAGAAAGTGCGGAACCATAGTTTTAGAGACTTTTGAGGGCTTTCTCTTATTTTCAAGGCTTGATAAGAAGAACTGAGGCTTAAGACTTGCAAAGGAGGAAATTATGAGTGGTAATGGACTCACACAGATTGCAAAATGTCAAGGTGACAATTTTTGTGCAACAGATTTCCCCCTAAATTACAAAGTCTGTAATAGATGAAGATAGAATTTGTCATCTAAGAAGAGTGAAGTACTTTATCATTTCAAGGATCATCCTGTGGACACCCCAGTTGGAACCTGTAAAAACATTCAATGAAAAATATATATATGTGAACATATCATCGCTGAGGTAGGAATTCCCATACTCGGATCAAAACTGACTAGAAAGCTAACTAAACTACTCTGATACAGGAATGATTTTGTAATACATCACGAGTATAGACATATGTAGACACAGTATGGGCACAACCATCTCTTTATGAATAGTCCACTATATAATGAATAACAAAATTCCTTGCAGCCTGGATGGTGGAAACTAGATCCAGGGTCTTGATTTCTGCTTCCAGAACTAGTACAATTCTATCCATGTGAATGAATGTGTCAAAGTCGAACATGGTAGAAACCACTTGATTACCAGTCAATGATGTGAACTGTTAACAAGTGTGAGAGAAACCACTAGTAATATCAATGGCTCTCAAAGTACTAAGTACAGTCCATGAAATGTGAATGAATGAGTTGATGTCGAAGATGTCATAGAATCCTTTAATCGAAGGTCAATGATGAAACCTGTTGTCGAAGGAGAGAAACCTGCCATTAGGGCATGCAAATTCCAAGGTACTGACGATTTCTAGATAATGAGCTGAAGTCGATAGAAAGCGATCTGTCATAGGCAAGCCCACAACACGAAATCATAGATCAAGTTTTGAAGAAATATATTTGCAAGGACTAACTCAGGGATGGTCAAAATAGATGACAGATATTTTGCAAATGAATGGTTTATTCAAACTGACCTCTTGAACTCATAACGACACAGCAGATGGTTCGGTGACAATTTACCCAAAGTTAATACCCAGAAACCGACTGAAGACTTTCAATATGGTTTGATTAATTGTTAGGCAAAGGATTTTCCAACCCAGGTAAACAAACAGTGTCATGTTCAAGAGTGGTTGGCTGCTTTTCTAAAACACAAAGTATAACAAACAGGTTCACTTTTCTCTCTTTTTCCCCACCATTTCTAGCAAGTACCTCTTTATTTTTGACAAGCTTGAGGAGGACAACATTTGCTTGGTTATAAGCTCATTCTTCGGATGAGTCCAACTTACTTTAAAATTTGAACCCCAAGAAGGAGTGGTTCGTTCCTGTTTAAAATTGAACAGGTCCTTTAATGTTAAATTTTAACAAGTCCAATATAGGAAAAACTCGGTGTTTTTCAATTTTAGGGAGTCAGAAGAAAAACTTAAGGAAACTCCATGGGTGTCGTTTTTCATAAATTTGTGTCCCTCAGGCCCGAAAAGGTATAAAATAATACTTGAGAGAACCACTTGACCATTACGATCAAGGAGTACTTTTCATAATTAGTGGCTCCGATCTGAAAAAAGTAAAAAAGCGATCGAAGACACGTCGTTTTATAACCAATATCGAACTTGAAATGACAAAAGTCCAGTGATATTTTCATGTTTATATGGTCAGAAAAGAGTTGTAAGTGGACCGCCTTTTTAATTCTGTTTAATGAGTTAAAAAGGGAAAAACTCAGCAATCTTTTCATATTTTACGAGTCAGAAAAGAGCTTAAAGAGGACTCCAATGTTTCGCTTTTTCGTAAACTTTGGAAGAGTTCGAAAAAGTGAAAAAGTATGCTCTTTGTTGAAAATGATCAATTATCCCTGAACATTTAATATTCTGCACAAAAACTCAAAACATTAGTCATACTTGTTTAAGATAAATAAAAATGCATCAAAAAGTTACCTTTTTAAAGTGAAAAATAAAGAAATTAAAACTTCATTTATTCAAAAAAGCTTATAAAAGGGCTTTTGTAAATTCATTTTTAACATTTTATTTCAGAGTGAGAAGTGAGAGCTTTTGGGTAAGAAACTTCCTGTGAAGATTGCAGAAAATCCATCCGTTGGAATCGAAAACCTTCAGTTCCAGGTAATCCACATCATCCCTATCTTGCATTTCAAGCATTTACATTTCGTTTTTAGGCTTTAAAACTGATTTTTTTAAGGAGAATTTGCTTTCGAAGTTCGCTGGTGGGGTCCGCAGGTGCAACATGCGGCCCCTGCGGAACCCGACTTTTTTCTACAAAGGAGAAAGTCGTGGGTCTGCACCTATTGCTTACGACGAGTGTGGACCTATGCACTGTCCCTAACCAGTGGGTGCGGACCCCGTGAAATAGGTTTTAAAATTTAAGATTTCTCCATTTCTGCCCAAATTTTTTTGAACTAAATTGTTCTAATATGTCTTTTTTGCAATGTAGGACATACAAAATGCTTATTTGGCAAGAACGCGATCATGAGGATGTGGACCTTGCCACAATAAATCATCAACCCACATTGGATGCATTGAGGGCATGCAGACTGTTTAAATTCTGGGCCATACCCGTCATGAGAGCCCAAGTAGACTTCTTGCAATCGCTGGTAGACAGGTCGAGCATACAGGACCAGTGTTTCATGATTGGTGGCCATCGGATTGAAATTGAGCTAGAGGACATATATTTTTTTACTCTTTTTCCCAAGAGAGGCAAATAATTATCTCATTTCGGGACTAGGTTAGGTGGCCTGTCTGTCGCTAGTCTCCGATTGGAGTTTTGCAATGATCAAACAGAGGACAAACGGATCGATATTAAAACTATCGTCTGCCCTGAACTTAAGGTTATTTCTTTCACTGTCACCAGATTATGTGGGAGTGCAGCATTGCATGTAGCTACCAGATCCCAAATGCGAATGGAAGTAGACTGTTATCAAGGTACCATCTTCAACTGGTGCGAGGCTGTGTTGGCGAATGTAAAAGGCCAACTAACTAGAGCAAAGAACGGAAAACTAAAAAACTTTGGATATGGTTTCCTGGTTGTGAGCTTTGGTCTAGAGAGGGTCCTTATGTTGGTCCCACAATAGCTTTCTGTTGAGGTTGGTCTTCCTCGAGAGCCTAGGATAATGCGTTGGGTTGTAGTGATGGCTTGTCATCCTGAGGAGGGTTCAGAGGTTGTTCGATTTTTGCCTTAATATTTTCGTTGGTTGAGGAACCAAATTTTTGTGATTCAGGATTTTCCATATGCTGGGATGTATTATTGTGGTGACCCAGACTTGACTCTTCCACTAGGAGAGTAGTGGGATGATTCAGGTAAAATCATTCTCAACAGGACCAATCTACAGAGACCGTGACCAAATTGGAGAATCATCTAGAGTGTTTGACAACAGATATTCTAGAGGCTGGCATAGATGATATTCCACTTAGGTTATAGCGATATGTGATTGGGGTCCCAGGACCTTTTAGGAGGTTCCTTTGTAGGGTGGCCTGAGCAGTGGTTTCTTATTGTGATCATCACAAGGGATAGGATGATCGCTTTTGTAGACTCATACAACATTTTATATCTATTTGTACTCTCATTTTTGTCGATCATAAGGTGTTTTTCAACCTATAATCGAAGACGATGTATATTTGACACACTTCTATGTTATGATATATCACTATTACTGACCATCTTGTATAACAAGTTATGGAATGTTCTTAAATTTACTGTTTTGATTATTGCAAATGTCTATTTAACATACGAGAAGCAACTGCATCTGCTAATGTATTTAAATATCTTGGAATATACTGATATTCAATGTAGTCAAATTCACGTTCCAAGAGACGGACTCTCAAGAATAATCTTAATAACATTGGATTTCTAATGGCATAAACCCTGTTAAGCTGTAATACAATGAGTTCAGAATCTAACCTAACAATCAAACTCTGAATCCCAAATGAGATGGATTCATATAATAACTCAATCACTGCACTATACTCTGCAATGTTATTTGTTGTTTGACCAATGCTTACCCCATGCATAGATACTAACTCATCAGAGGGTGAATAGATAACCCAAGCTGCGGAAGACATGTTCTGTGTATTACGACAATCACCATTAGCAAAACCAATGTATGTTTGAAGAGACATCAACATCTGCAATATCAAGAGTAAAATCAAGATAAGCAGGAATAATGATAAAAGCACTCTCTAAACTAGGCACACATTTCTAATCTAAAACACACCAGTTAGAAAGAAACTAATCTAACAAAAAATCTCCACACCAAAATTTAAGCATAATATCTCTTCAGATAAAGCCCATCTCTAGGTTTACCAAAAGAGACACCGTCAAAATCTACCAATTCATAGGCCCCTTTTGCCAGCTTTCACTTAACAATATAAGGACCATGCCACATAGGTACAAATTTTCCATCCCCTAGCTTATCATTTGCTTGATCATATAGTAAGACTAAGTCTCCTTTTGAAAAATTACGAGGTGTAACATTTCGGTCGTACTAAGCTTTTATTGGTTTTGCATGAGTTTCGATTGCTAATGCAGCATCACGTCAATTCTCATCTAGCTGAGCTAAGTACAACAAACGTTTCTCCTCTTCGGAAGTGGCTGGGAGTAATTCTATGCCTATTTGCAATGATGTAATTTCACATTCAATGGGTAACATTACTTCCAAACTATAAACCAGTTGAAAAGGAGTGAAACCAGTTGATGTTTTTACTGAGGTTCGATATGCCCAAAGTGATGAAAATAACATGTTATGCCAATTCGACCTATGAATACCAATGATTCGTTGGATCATAGTGACTAGAACTTTATTGATAGCTTCAACCAGACCATTAGCCTGTGGGTAATATGGAGTATAACTATTGTGACATAGGCCAAGTTGATCTGTCAGTTCAGTCATCATGATGTTTCGAAAATGACTTCCATGATCAGTAATAATAGCTTGAGGAACACCGAATCTAGCAATTATATGATTGAAAACGAAAATTGCAGCAGTTTTGCCGTTTGCTGAAAATGTAGGCATCGCCTCGGCCCACTTAGTAAAACAATCTACCGCAAGGATGATATACACATGCCCCCCGGCCAAGTGAGGGTTACATGTAATAAATTCGATACCCCACTTTGCAAAAGGACCGACAGCAACTATAGGGTGGAGAGGAGCGGGTGGAGCACACATCTTCCGATAAAAAATTTAATAATTGTGGCATTTCCAGACTGCATAGATACAATCTTTGAATAAGGATGGCCAAAAATAACCAGCACAATATCTTTTAGGCTGTGGCATACCCAGACATATGACCACCACATGCTCCAGAGTGGCAGTCATTCAGAACCTTTTCAGCTTCTTCATGAGTTAGACAACATCGGAAAACAAAATCCACCCCACGACGATAGAGTGTATCGCCAATAATATTATATTGTTGGGATTGGAAACGTATTTTCTGTCACTGAGATCGTGAGATTTCACACCGAAAATATTGGGTTTGGAGATAAACAATAGTATCTCCATACCATGGATCAAGAGTACTGATAAGAAATAAGGATTCATCTACAATGGGTTCTTCTGCCACAGTTTCAGTATCAGTACACGGGAAATCACACATCGGTTCCCGCAAAAACCAAAGATTTCTTTGCTTTGGATTTTTCAAATTCCAAGTCAAATTCCTGCAGGATAACTATCCATTTGGAATACTTTCCCCCTAGAAATTGTTTGGTCAATATGTAGATCATAGGGTTACAGTCAGAAATTACCGTGGTTTTGCATAATAAGATGTAGTGACGAAATCATTGGACAGCTTGAATAGCCGCCAAGGCCAATTTCTCCACATGCGAATATTTAAGCTCAGTCAGATTCAGAGTTCGACTAAGATAGTAAATCACATGTTCATTGTTGAATTCATCTTCCTAAACTAAAACCATCCCAATGGTGGGATGAGAAGCGGTGAAGTACAAAAAGTAATCCTGGTTGTAGTTGGGAGGATGCAATAATGGTGCATGGTTCAACGCGTGTTTAAGTGTATCAAAATATTTGTCAGATATGTCATCCCAAAAGAATGGAGTATTATGCTTCAACAACCTGGTAAAACCTTTCGTTATCTCGGCATAGTTAGGAATGAAACAACGTAAAAAGTTTTCTTTCCCTTGCAAACTTTGGAGTTAGCGAAGAGTCAAAGGAGGAGGTAATTTGACAATAGCTTCAACCTTCGAGAGATCGACACGAATTCCAACTTTTGAAATGATAAATCCCAGTAAACGACCCATTTCTATACAGAAAACACATTTTGTGTGGATTCAACCTAATTCGATAATGCCTACATCTCATAAAGATTGCTAGTAAATGAGTGAGATGATCGACTCTACGTAATGAATGAGTAGGTAAATCATCGAGATAAGGCTGCACAATGTGCTTGATGTCATGAAATGCATAAGAGATAGCTCATTGAAAAGTTTCTTTAGCGTTCTTCAATCCAAAAGGTAATTTGCAAGAATCAAATGTCCCCCATGGACAAATGAAAGCCATTTCTGGTTTATCAGCAAGGAGTATGTTGATTTGATTGTAACCGGAAAAACCATCCATAAAGGAGAACATTTCACTGCCGTCACAATCATCAATAATTTGATCAATATAAGGGGTTGGATAATTGTCTTTAAGAAAAGCTTGATTAATATCCCTATAATCGATACATATTCTTATCATTCCTTGGTTTTTTCTTAATATGAACAATATTCGATACCCAATCCGTTAAAGGAATTGGATAAATGAAACCTACATGAAGTAATTTCTCAACTTCAGCTTTAATAGCAGCAGCTTTTCGTTGGTGTATCTTATGCAAATGTTGCCAGACAGGTTTTGCATCTAGGTAAGTTTTAATTTCATGGACAACAATTGATGGATCGATCCCTAGAATTTCTTCATATGACCAGGCAAACACGTCGTGGAATTCTTGAAATAGCGATTTATAATTTTGGATTTCATCGTCCGTATAGGAAGCACCTATATGAATGTTTTCAATAATTCCGGGTTTAACTGAAATGTCAATAGGAACAGTTCGAGATATATTTCCCAAATTTAACTCAGAATTAGGATGTTACAATGGATTCTGTGGTTCTTTGACATATTCAGCAGTAAAAATAGATGAAAAATCATTTTCAAAATGATCAAGCTCAGGTAAAAACGAAGATCGATGATGAAGATCTTCCCATGGTAAATCATCAGCAGACAAAAGTTCACGAATCTGCTCATCAGTATGAACAAGATAAAAAAATGTTGTTGAAGCTGAGGTTGAAATTGAAAGTGATTACACATGGACCACATTCATTGGATCATTTTTGGTTGAACAAGAGTCAGAAAACAACTGTACAACCTGATATGCAATTTCAAAGGGAATCAAAGGCATCGCGCTACCAAATGAATCCACCTCAGAATCAGAAGGTACGATCCAACGATCATCAAAGGCAATAGTGTTTGATGATATCATATGAATAGTTGGAATAGAAGGTGATATGTTAGGAGGAGGGAAAGAAAAAGTTCCTAGTAAACCAGAATCTTTAATCAAACCTACCCCAACATCCTTGTAAGGGATAGTTGTTTTACTGACATGTTGAATACTATCTAAAGAGGCTGGGTCGGATGAAAAATAAGTCAGTTGGTCTATCGTAACAATACTTCCATTATGAGGAAACTTGATAAGCCGAAAGACCGATGAAACAATAGCAGTCATAGCGGAAGACCAACTGCGACACAAGAGAAGGTCGTAATCTAGAGGGGCATCAACCACTTCCACATCTAGATTTACAATTTTGCCTTCAACCCCTATAGGTAAATCCTGTAAAATGCCAAAAGGATGGAGCCCTCGGCCATCAAAAGCCTTTAGAATTGTCGGGGACTGATTGAGGGTCGGAGAATCAAGCAATCTCCAACACTGGATCAACATAATACATGTAGAAGCTCCCTCATCAATCACAGTTCGAAAGCAAGTTCTGTTTTTGAATAAAACTAGAATCTGAAAAGCCATTTGATGAGGTAGGCGGGGTGTAATATTCTCTAAATCGAAGATTATTAGGTTCAAATCCTGAATATCAACAACTCTTATTGCCGATAATAGTAATTTACGCTGTGCCGGGCATGATTGCAGCACCTCCAAAGCTCACATTGCTGAAGGGGAAATAGCTAAGTTTTCAACAATGTTATAATTCTGAGCAGCTCTCGCATGTGGATTGAAAGCTGACTTCCGAAGTATACCTTTTGCAAGCGGTTTGATTACTAAGTCAGGGTTAGGTTTCTCGATCTGTACCGGATTAGAACCAGAAGGAGTTGAAGTTGATGGGTTTGAATTAGAAGATTTTGCTTCCTTACCACCAACAGGATTTTTACTACCATAATTTTGCAATCGCGTCGCAATCTTGACATGAGACATCATCATAATGGGTTCTTTTGAGGCATTTGAGGAAGAACCGATCATCTTACTATCTTGGCTAGGAAAAGGATCCTTCAAGACAACAAGGGTTTGAGAACCTTTGACGATTTTCGAAACCTCAGCTCAATGTGAGCAGTCTCTTGTAAAATGCTCCTCATCACAAATGAGACAAGGATAGCGAGGTTTACATTTCTCGTCAGTAGATTCATTTTTATCTGATTTCTCTTTTGAGTTTTGTTTATTTTTCTTCTTCACCATTCTTTTTACCACCAGATTTTTATTTGGCCATAGATGATTCTACGACATGGATATCAGCAGGAATTTCAACGAAAGAGTCTCCTATCGGGGAATCTGGTAAAGTTATAATAGGAGAAGAATTCTTTGAAGATTTCTTCTTGCTTTTGGTACTAACTGAACCAATCATACCATCAACGGCATGAGACCCTGAAGGAGCTATAGTTATTTGATTGTGTTTCGGAAGGTCGAGGATTTTTTCATGTAAAGTACCTGACTGCGTATAAACGAGGTCAAGGTACTGAGCCTGAGAAATTAATTGCTCTTCAGTAACAACTCCTGCCTTAGCTACATCTTCAGTGATTTTAGGTAATAATGATTTAATGAACCATTCTGCTAAAATTTGATCCAGAATAAAAACTTTCACTAAACGTCGTCTACGTCGCCATTCATGAATATGATCAGAAATATATGTGGATGTGGATTGTTTTAATGACTAATAATTCTGTGCCATTGTCATATTTGATAGGCAACTGAAAATGAGTTAAGAAAGAAGTGGCTAACTGACTAAAATTATAAAAAGAGGCTCGTGGTAACTCAATGTACCATTTGGCAGCAAGACCAATCAGAGTCCGTTGAAAAAGATGTAAGCGAATTGAATCATCAGTAATGGAATTTGATGCACACCAGAGGTGATAAATCATCACATGATTTGATAGATCTTCTCCTGACTTACCCTCAAACTTCAGGATATCACTGGGCAACTTATTAGGCATTTGCAGCCAATACGGAAGTTAGTAAATTGAATCGTTCGTAAGGCGTGACAAATTAGGTATATCCAAAGTTGCAATAAAAGGTAACTGACAGTTAGGGTCATGAAAACCTTGGGTAACAAGACCAGCCCCAGGAGGAGGATATCTAGGATAACTTAGAACTAGATTTTCATTAGGAATATTATATCCTCCTGGAAAACCAGGATTAACCGGAACAAACTGGGGTTGTTGAGGTTGCTGATAAGTATATCCAGGGTACAGTTGATACTGATAAACTGGGTTCTGTACAATAGGACCGAATTGATACTGTCCCTGGTACGATTGATAAGTGAATTATGGTTGAATTGTGACAAACGTACTTGGACCAGCTTTTCCTGCAGGCATCTGGACCAAAGTCTGAGCTGTCGGTCTTGACTGTGGTAAAGAGGCTTGAGGAGTTTGCACTAACACAGGAACAATAGAAACCGGAGCTACCGATACTCCAGAAACAGGTGTTGTTAGTTGAACAGAAGCTGCAGTAGTTGCAGCAACAGTTTGAAGCGGAGTTTGAGGTGAACTAGGCCCAGGCTACTGAACTGAACCCGGTGCAGAAGTTTGAATAGTAGGCTGGACAGCTTGCTGGGTTGGACCCGAAACCAAAGGTTGTCCAGGTTGACTTGATAATTGCACATTCGGCTGCATTTTCTGTTGAGTTTGAAAAGGATCCGATGCCATATTCATTCTGGGGTATGGATCCATAAAAGGTTGAACATATTGAGGACCATAATCGGGTTGGGCGTAGGGCTGATAATTGAGAGGTACATTTCCAGCTCCTTGTACAAATTTTTGACCAGAAGGTGGTTGGAAACCTCGAGTTGGGTACTGACCTTGAGGTTGATGACCTTGAGGCACGTACTGAAACTGGGGTTGACCTTGAGGTATATATTGATACTAGGGTTGACCTTGAGGTATGTACTGAGTCTGGGGTCGACCTTGAGGTATGTACTGTCTTGACGGCATGTACTGTCCTTGAGGTTGCCCCCCAAGTGGTAACTGACTACCTTGAGGTTTCCCCCCAGGCGATAATTGATTACCTTGAGGTTGCCCCCCAGGCAGTAACAGACTACCTTGGGGTTTCCCCCCAGGCAATAAATGACTACCTTGAGGTTGCGGATTTGGAATAGTATCAGACATCATAAGAATATATTCTATGCTCAACGCTTGAGTTCCGTTATTACCAGTTGATATCTCATGTTCAATTGGTTGAGGAGATGCTCCTGAAAAAGTACCAGTGAGTGACTGATACCTCGAAGGAATAGAAGGACTGCCATATAAAAATGTTTCTGGTGATTGGGAAAAAATAGATGACTATCTCAACATATTCAATGGAGGATAATAACCTCTAGGTGTTGGATGAAAAGGAATTCGAGGTGGTGAAAAACTAAGACCCGGGTTTTCTAAAAAGTTTGTTAATGATATGTACCAAGCATCACTCCTAAAAGGACTGTAGAAAATTGATTCACACTCCCTAAGTTCTAAAGTTGGTTGATTTTTAGGGAGAATTATATCTTCATTTGGACTAACAAGTTCTTCAATAGAAATGAGTCCAAAAGGAAGATTTTGGGTAATGATACTTCCTACCCTAGGTGAACCAGGACCACTAGAAGTTGGAGAAGCAAATCCTAAAGATGGAGTAGCAGCAGGTTCAGTTTTAGGTTCAGAAATTTTAGGTTCTTCAGCTAATTCACTCGTAGGAGAAATACTACGAGTAACTTTGGAAAATGAAATTTGTTCAGAAATATACTCTGTTGCTTGAACTTGATAATCAGGATGAACAATTAAAGATGACTCTCCAGCTTCAGGTGACCCAACTCTACTGTCACTAGGTGATACAAGAGCTCGTAGCCCTTCAAGCTGGCTTGGTGTATACTCGGGAGGTTTCCCCAGAAGTCTATGGGATTGTCTCGGTAATTCAACCATGATTAAATATTTAATTACTCACACGCAAACAAAGAAAAACTCAATAAAACCACCTAAATTCTCTAAAAAACCAAACAATTGAATCACATGCCTAAAAAGTCTAAGATTTCAAACCACACACAAATAGTCACTTTTCGTACCAAAAACACTAGTTGGTGATGAAATCCAACGTCGTAGAATTCAATACAGAAAGGGCGGTTGGAACAGTTACCCCGACAACCTTCTTAATGAAACAGACTGGCACAAGTTTCTTCACAAAACTGTCTTGAGTGAAGAGAACCCCCTAGAGAGTCCAAGTGAGTCTAGTCGATGTCTGCTCGAGGTAGAGTGAGACCCATCCTTCGCCATCACCTTACGAAATAATCTTAAGTTTATGGACACTAAGGTTACCAACAACAACAAATACAACTGGGGGAACAATCTACGATCCGATCTATGTGCAAGGGTAGAGTAACAAAGCTCAATCCCCTTGTAGGCTCCTCGACATGATCAATCCGAGGTTTACCAACAAGTGACCCCAGGCTCCGCGACAATGGTTAATCCGAGGTTTACCATTTATAATATGCGCAAATCTTCTATCTTTCCCAATGAGACAGACTTGATTGTCTCAAAGGTTTGGACATGATCTCGTGAATCCTTTATGAGGAGCTTCCTAGATTATATCAATTACCATTGGATTTATTTCCTACCGCAAGATATAACTACTTGTTTGTTTTAACTATCTTGGAGAGTTAATTACTCCAATATACTAGCCTAAGCTATATTGGTGATAAGAGCCCTAGAAATAAAAAGGTTGCTAGATCAATTTTAATTAAGCGTTACTTTTACGGGTTGTTTCTTAAGTCAATAGGTATGGAAATGAAAATTTTATGGTGTGAAGACTCGACTCCAAAAACACTAAAAATGCACCTAAAATTATAAACACTTCGTTTTTCCTTCAATGAATTTCTAGCTAAAAGAAAGAGTTTGAGAATGCAATTCTTTGAAAAACAAATCTTTCTTTAAACATGTAAATGAAAATAAAATATTTTCGTCTTTTTAAATAAGAACTCAAAATGAGACTACTAATTATGCTCACGATAAATCCCTTTCTTTTTCAACACTCAAAAACTACAAAAAATGATTCTTTCAAAAGAGATTCTACAATTTCTAGAAAACACTCAAAACTACAAAAACTAATCTTGAGATCTAAAACTTCTAAAAACCTAATCGAAATAAAAGATTCAAATATTTTTTAGTACATTTTACTTAGTTATTTAGTAAACTAAGGATTAATTCATTCAAAATAACAAATCAATCAAAAAACGTATAGCTATGTTTTCTTTTATAAAATTGAAATTCAAAACTTATAACCAAGTTCGTTCAAAGATTTGCAAAGAGAAAAATAAATCTATTTCTCACCAAAGGCAGATTTCACAAACCAGTCAAACACATTAAGAAGACAAAAAGACACTAGGGTAATCTAAGTTTTTTTAGGCTTCTAATCTTTGAGTCACTACATAGACCAAGTGAAAACCAATCCAGGCATGCAAAACTTCTAGAAAATCATCTAAAACAAAAATACCAATGGAACTTACTTACAAGAGATTTTTGGCAAAACACATGCAGATCTGGGTAGACTCTAAAAGCTGTAAATAAAACCTAAACTTAATCGGAAGAAAACATTTTATGTTTTTCGAAAAATTTCACAGGGTCCGCAGGCTTCCAAAAGAACCAGATGCGGTACCGCTCTGTGTACTAAAGGAAAAGTGCGGAGATGACCGCACTGTCTGTAAAAAGAAAGTGTGGTCCTCTAAAAACTTCGAAAAACAAAAAAAATAATCCAGATCCCAAAAACTACCCAATCCCACACACATCAAGCAAAAACAGAAACAAGAACAAGTTTCTCAAGTCAAAGAAAAAGGAAAACCAAAAACCAATTTCAGTTCAACGAGCGGAGTCACCAATTTGTTGGCTGGATAAATCGATCTTGCATATAGGGCCGATCTCCCTAGTATCAAAAGATATCTAGCAACAAGCAGGACAATCAAATCTACCTTTCTCTAAACATATTGCAATTCATTAATAAAAACTATACAGGTGTTTAGACCCTACGTTAAGTCCAACGCTAGTTTGTTGCAGTCATCCTTCAACTGTCCGAAAGAGTTTCCTTTTGAGTACCTACAATCACAAACAAGCACACATCAAATAACACCTTCATAGCTAATATCATAAATCATGTTCATTATGGCGATCAAGGAATCCATAAAATAAACCATCAAACACAGCTTATTGAAAAAAATAAACTCATTTGTATTAACTTTGAAATAGAAGAATTTTATAACCTTTGGTGCCTTGATGTTGTACAAGCCCTTCCCAGGGTCTGAAATAGGAATCTCCTTTACTTTGACAAGCCTCACACTCTTCCAAATGAGATCAAAGAGGTATGTAATCTATCCTCACATAAGCTCAATTAGGAAGACTAAGTTCCAGTAGCATTTCACCTCAAAAATATTCAGCTTTCAACCTCCCAAGTAACCAACCCAATGCTTCATTTTATAGTGCAAAGGAAGGAGGTTACAGGTCCACCTATGAAGGGATAGAGTCCTCCTTCAAAGGGATAAGCTCCTCACATCAAGGGGTTATCTCCTTAAGGTATGGGATGCATGCACCTTAAAGGAGCGAACTTGCCACCTCAAGATTCCTTCGAGAAGGTTCTAGAAATTATTCAAAATGAGTTTTTAAGAATATACTTGTGCCTTTTTTACTTTTACAGGGGTCCACACCCATAACACAGAGACAGAGCAGTCAGGTGCATAGGGGACATGACCATTAGCTGCGAGACCGCAGGTAAAGCTAAGAGAACGTGCAGAACTTGAGTTTTAGAGACTTTTGAGGGCTTTCTATTATTTTCAAGGCTTGATATGAAGAACTGAGGCTTAATACTTGCAAAGGAGGAAAGTATGAGTGGTAATGGACTCACACAGATTGCAGAATATCAAGGTGACAATTTTTGTGCAACAGATTGCCCCCCTAAAGTGGGAAGTCTGTAATAGATGAAGATAAAATTTGTCATCTACGAAGAGTGAAGTACTTTATCATTTCAAGGATCATTCTATGGACACCCTAGTCGGAACCTGTAAAAACATTCAATGCAAAATATATATATGTGAACATATCATCGCTGAGGTAGGCATTCTGATACTTAGATCAAAACTGACTAGAAAACTAACTAAACTACTCTAATATAGGAATGATTTTGTAATACATCACGAGTATAGACATATGTAGACACAGTATGGGAGCAACCATCTATTTATGAATAGTCCATTGTATAATGAATAACAAAATTCCTCACAGCCTGGATGGTGGAAACTAGATCCAGGGTCTTGATTTCTACTTCCCGAACTAGTACGATTCTATCCATGTGAATGAATGTGTCGAAGTCGCACATGGTAGAAACCACTTGATTACCAGTCAATGATGTGAACTATTAACAAGTGTAAGAGAAACCACCAGTAATGTCAATGGATTTCAAAGTACTCAGTACAATCCATGAAATACGAATGAATGAGTTGATGTCAAACATGTCATAGAATCCTTTGATCGAAGGTCAATGACACAACCTATCGTCGAAGGCGAGAAACCTGCCATTAGGGCATGCAGATTCCAAGGTACTGATGATTTCTAGATAATGAGCTGAAGTCGATAGAAAACGATCTGTCGTAGGCAATCCCACAACACGAAAACATAGATCAAGTTTTGAAGAAATATATTTGGCAAGGACTAACTTAGGGATGGTTGAAATAGATGACAGATATTTTGAAAATGAATGGTTTATTTGAACTAACCTCTTGAACACATAACAACCCTACAGATGGTTTGGTTACAATTGACCCAAAGCTAATACCTAGAAACTGGCTGAATATTTTCAATATGATTTGATTAACTGTTAGGCAAAGGATTTCCCGACCTAGGTAAACAAAAAGTGTCGTGTTCAAGAGTGGTTGACTGCTTTTCTAAAACAAAAAGTATAACAAACCATTTCTCTCTTTTCCCCCACCATTTCTGGGAAGTACCTCTTTATTTTTGAAAAGCTTGAGGAGGATAACATTTGCTTGGTTATAAGTTCATCCTTCGGATGAGTCCAACTTAGTTTAAAATTCAAACCCTAAGAAGGAGTGGTTCGTTCCTGTTTAAAATTGAACAGGTCATTTACTGTTAAATTTTAACGAGTTCAGTATAGGAAAAACTCGGTGTTTTTCAATTGTAAGGAGTCATAAGAAAAACTTAAGGAAACTCCATGGGTGTCCTTTTTTGTAAATTTATGTCTCTCAAGCCCGAAAAAGTATAAGATAATACTTGAGAGAACCGCTTGACCATTACAATCAAGGAGTACTTTTCATAATTAGTAGCTCCGATCTGAAAAAGTAAAAAGGCGATTGAAGACACATCGTTTTATAACCAATATTGAACTTGAAATGACAAAAGTCTTGTGATTTTTTCATCTTTATACGGTCAGAAAAGAGTTGTAAGTGGACTGCCTTTTTAATTCTGTTTAACGAGTTTAAAAGGGAAAAAGTCAGCAACCTTTTTATATTTTACGAGTCAGAAAAGAGCTTAAAGAGGACTCCAATGTTTTTATTTTTCGTAAATTTTGGAAGAGTCCAAAAAAGTTAAAAAGTATGCTCTTTGTTGAAAATGATCAATTATCCCTGAACATCCAATATTCTGCACAAAAAATCAAAACATTACTTATACCTGTTTAAGATAAATAAAAATGCATCAAAAGTTACATTTTTAAAGTGAAAAATAAATAAATTAAAAATTCATTTATTCAAAAAATCTTATAAAAAGGGCTTTTGTAAATTCAATTTACCGTTTGATTTCAGAGTGAGAAGTGAGAGCTTTTGGGTAAGAAAATTCCTATGAAGATTGCGGAAAATCCGTCTATTGGAATCAAAAACCGTCAGCTCCAGGTAATCCACATCATCCCTATCTTGCATTTCAACCATTTACATTTCGTTTTTAGGTTTTAAAATTGATTTTTTAGGGATAATTTGCTTTCGAAAAATGCTCGTGGGGGTCCGCAGGTGCAACATGCTGCCCCTGCGAACCCCGACTTTTTTCTACAAAGGAAAAAGTCGTGGGTCTGCATCTATTGCTTATGACGAGTGTGGACCTACACACTGTCCCTAACCAGTGGGTGCGGACCCCGTGAAATAAGTTTTAAAATTTCAAATTTCTCCATTTTCGCCCAAATTTTTTTGAAGTAAATTGTTCTAATATGTCTTTTTTGCAATGTAGGACATACAAAATGCTTATTTGGCGGGAACGCGAGCATGAGGATGTGGACCTTGCCACAATAAATCATCAACCCACATTGGATGCATTGAGGGCATGCAGACTGTTTAAATTCTAGGCCATACCCGTCATGAGAGCCCAAGTAGACTTCTTGCAATCGCTGGTAGACAGGTCGAGCATACAGGACCAGTGTTTCATGATTGGTGGCCACTGGCTCGAAATTGAGCTAGAGGACATATATTTTTTGACTAGTTTTCCCAAGAGAGGTGAACAATTATCTCTTTTCGGGAAAAGGTCAGGTGGCCAGTCTGTCGCTAGTCTCCGATTGGAGTTTTTCAATGATCAAACAGAGGACAAACGGATCGATATTAAAACGATCGTCCATCCCGAACTTAAGGTTATTGCTTTCACTGTCACCAGATTATGCGAGAGTGCAGTATTGCATGTAGCTACCAGATCCCAAATGTGAATGGAAGTAGATTGTTATCAAGGTACCGTTTTCAATTGGTGCGAGGCTGTGTTGGCGAATGTAAAAGGCCAACTAACTAGAGCAAAGAATGACAACTAAAAATCTTTGGATATGGTTTCCTGGTTGTGAAATTTGGTCTAGAGAGGGTCCCTATGTTGGTCCCACAACAACTTTCTGTTGAGGCTGGTCTTCCTCGAGAGCCTAGGATAATGCGTTGGGTTGCAGGGATGGCCCGTCATCCTGAGGAGGGTTCAGAGGTTGTTCGATTTCCACTTGAATATTTTCATTGGTTGAGGAACCAAATTTTTGTGATTCAGGATTTTCCATATGTTGGGATGGATTATCATGGTGACCCAAACATGATTCTTCCACCAGGAGAGCAGTGGGATGATTCAGGTAAAATCATTCTAAACATTTTCTAAGTTTTCTAATTTTTTTGTTTTTTAAATCGTCTAAAATTGATAACAAAATTTTTTTAATGCAGATGTGGGTCCACGACGACCAGTCGCTCTCTAACCTTATGAGAGGAGACACCCAGCTGCAGCAGTACCAACCCCACAGGACCAATCTACAGAGACCCTGACTGAATTGGAGAATCATCTAGAGCATTTGACAGCAGATACTCCAGAGACTGGCATAGACGATATTCCACTTAGGTTACAATGATATGTGATTGGGGTCCTAGGACCTTTTAGGAGGTTCCTTTGTAGGGTTTCCTGAGCAGTGGTTTCTTATCGTGATCATCACCAGGGATAGGATGATTGCTTTTGTAGACTCATACGATATTTTATGTCTTCTTGTACTATCATTTTTACTGATAATAAGGTGTTTTTCAACCTATGATCGAAGACGATGTATATTTGACACACTTCTATGTTATGATATATCACTATTACTGGCTATCTTGTATAACATGTTATGGAATGTTTTTAAATTCATTGTTTTGATTATTGCAAATGTCTATTTAACATACGAGAAGCAACTGAATCTATTAATGTATTTAAATATCTTGGAATATGATGATATTCAATGTAGTCAAATTCACATTCCAAGAGACGAACTCTCAAGAATAATCTTAATAACACTGGATTTCTAATGGAATAAATCATGTTAAGTTGTAATACAATGAGTTCAGAATCTAACCTAACAATCAAACTCTGAATCCCAAATGAGATGGATTCAGATAATAACTCAATCACTACACTATACTCTACAATGTTATTCGTTGTTTGATCGAGGCTTACCCCATGCATAGATACTAACTCATCAGAGAGTGAATAGATAACCCAAGCTGCGGAAGAAATGTTCCATGTATTACGACAAGCACCATCAGCGAAACCAATGTATGTTTGAAGAGACGTCGACGTCTGCAATATCAAGAGTAAAATCAAGATAAGTAGGAATAATGATAAAAGAACTCTCTAAACTAGGCACACATTTCTAATCTAAAACACACCAGCTAGAAAGAAACTAATCCAACAAAAAATCTCCACACCAAAATTTAAGCATAATATCTCTTTAGATAAAGCCCATTTCTGGGTTTACCCAAAGAGACACCATCAAAATCTACCAATTCATAGGCCCCTTTTGCCAGCTTTCGCTTAGCAATATAAGGACCATGCCACATAGGTACAAATTTTCTAGCCCCTAGCGTCTCCTTCTGAAAAATTACGAGGTGTAACATTTCAGTCGTACTGAGCTTTTATTCGTTTCACATGAGTTTTGATTGCTAATGCAGCATCACATCGATTCTGATCTAGCTGAGCTAAGTACAACATACGTTTATCCTCTTCAGAAGTGGCTGGAAGTAATTCTATGGCTATTTGCAATGACGGAATTTCACATTCAATGGGTAACACTGCTTCCAAACCGTAAACCAATTGAAAGGGAGTGAAACCAGTTGATGTTTTTACTGAGGTTAGATATGCCCAAAGTGCTGAAAATAATATGTTATGCCAATTCAATGTATGAATACCAATGATTCGTTGGATCATAGTGACTAGAACTTTATTGATAGCTTCAACCAGACCATTAGCCTGTGGGTAATATGGAGTAGAACTTTCGTGACACAGGCCAAGTTGATCTGTCAGTTCATTCATCATGATGTTTCGAAAATGACTTCCATGATCAGTAATAATAGCTTGGGGAACATCGAATCTAGCAATTATATGATTGAAAACGAAAATTGCAACAGTTTTGCCATCTACTGAAAATGTAGGCATCACCTCGGCCCACTTAGTAAAATAATCTACCGCAAGGATGATATCCGCATGCCCCTCAGCCGAGTCAGGGTTACATGTAATAACGTCGATACCCCACTTTTCAAAAGGACCGACAACAATTATAGGGTGGAGAGGAGCGGGTGGAGCACGCATCTTACGACAAAAAATTTGACAATTGTGGCATTTCCGGACTTCATAGATACAATCATTGAATAAGGATGGCTAGAAATAACCAGCGCACAATATCTTTTAGTCTATGGCACACCCAGACATATGACCGCCACATGCTCTAGAGTGGTAGTCAATCAAAACCTTTTCAACATCTTCATGAATTAGACAATGTCGGAAAACAGAATCCGCCCCACGATGATAGAGTGTATCTCCAATAATATTATATTGTTGGGATTGGAAACATATTTTTCGTCACTGATATCATGATATTTTAGGCTGAAAATATTGGGTTTGGAGATAAATAATAATATCTCCATATCATGGATCAAGAGTAATGATAAGAAACAAGGATTCATCTGCAATGTCAATAGGAACCGTTCAAGAGATATTTCCCAAATTTAACTCAGAATCAAGAGGTTGCAATGGATTCTGTGGTTCTTTGACATAATCAACAGTAAAAATAGATGAAAAATTATTTTCAAAATGATCAAGCTCAGGTAAAAACGAAGATCGATGATGAAGATCTTCCCATGGTAAATCATGAACAGACAAAAGTTCACGAATCTTCTCATCAGTACGAACAGGATCAAAAATGTTGTTGAAGCTGAGGTTGAAATTGAAAGTGATTTCCCATGGACCACATTCATTGGATCATTTTCGGTTGAACAAGAGTCAGAAAACAACTGTACAGCCTAATATGCAATTTCAAAGGGACTCAAAGGCATCGCGCTACTAAATGAATCCACCTCAGAATCGGAAGGTATGATCCAAGGATCATCAAAAGCAATAGTGTTCGATGAAATCATATGAATAGTTGCAATAGAAGGTGATACGTTAGGAGGAAGGAAAGAAAAATTTCCTATTAAACCAGAATCTTTAATCAAACCTACCCCAACATCCTTGTAAGGGATAGTTGTTTTACTGACATGTTGAATACTATCTGAAGAGGCTGGGTCAGATGAAAAATAAGTCAGCTGGTCTATCGTAACGATCTTTCCATTATGAAGAAACTTGATAAGATGAAATACTAATGTAAAAATAGTAGTCATAGCGTAAAACCAACTACGACCCAAGAGAAGGTTGTAATCTAGAGGGGCATCAACCACTTCCACATCTAGATTTATTGTTTTGCCTTCAACCCCTATAGGTAAATTCTGTAAAATGCCAAAAGGATGGAACCTTCAGCCATCAAAAGCCTTTAGAATCATCGGGGACTAATTGAGTGTCGGAGAACCAAGCGATCTCCAACACTGGATCGACATAATACACGTAGAATCTCCCTCAACAATCACAGTCCAAAAGCAAGGTCCGTTTTTTGACTAACACTGGAATCTGAAAGCCATTTGATGAGGTAGGCGAGGTGTACTATTCTCTAAATCGAATATTATTAGGATCAAGTCCTAAATATCAATAGCTCTTATCACTGACAATAGTAATTTACACTATGTTGGGCATGATTGTAGCACCTCCAAAGCCAGCATTGCTGAAGGGGAAATAGCTAAGTCTTCAACAATGTTATAATTCTGAGCAACTCTCACATGTGGATTGAAAGTTGAATTCCGAAGTATACCTTTTGTAGGTGGTTTGATTACTAAGTCATGGTTAGGTTTCTCGATCTGTAGTGGATCAGAACCAGAAGGAGTTGAAGTTGATTGGTTTGAATTAGATGATTTTGCTTCCTTACCACCAATAGGATTTTTACTACCATAATCTTGCGATCGCGTCACAATCCTGACATGAGACATCATCATAATGGGTTCTTCTGAGGCCTTTGAGGAAGAACCGATCATCTTACTATATTGGGTAGGAAAAGGATCCTTCAAGACAGCAGGCATTTGAGAACCTTTGACGATTTTTGAAACCTCAACTCGATGTGGGAACTCTCTTGTAAAATGCTCCTCATCACAAATCAGACAAGGATAGCGAGGTTTACGTTTCTCATTAGTAGATTCATTTTTATCTGATTTCTCTTTTGAGTTTTGTTTGCTTTTCTTCTTCCCCTTCTTTTTACCACCGGATTTTGATTTGGTCGTAGATGATTCTACGACATGGATATCGGCAGGAATTTCAGTGGAAGAGTCTCCTGTCGGGGAATCTGGTAAAGTTATAATAGGAGAAGAATTCTTTGAACATTTCTTCTTGCTTTTGGTACTAATTGAACCAATCATACCATCAGCGACATGAGACCCTGAATGAGCTGCAGTTATTTGATTGTGTTTCGAAAGGTCGAAGATTTTTTCATGTAAAGTACCCGACTGTGTATAAATGAGGCCGAGGTACTGAGCTTGAGCAATTACTTGCTCTCCAGTAACAACTCATGCCTTATCTACATCTTCAATGATTTTAGGTAATAATTATTTAACGAACCATTCTGCTAAAATTTGATCCGGAATAAAAAATTTCACGAAATGTCATCTACGTCGCCATTCATGAATATGATCATAAATATATGTGGACATGGATTGTTTTAATGAAGTTAATAATTCCATGCCATTGTCATATCTGACAGAAAAATAAAAATGAGTTAAGAAAGAAGTGGCTAACTGACTAAAATTATAAAAAGAGGCTCGTGGTAACTCAATGTACCATTTGGCAGCAAGACCAATCAGAGTTCGTTGAAAAAGATGTAAGTGAATTGAATCATCAATAATGGAATTTGATGCACACCAGAGGTGATAAGTCATCACATGATTTGACAGATCTTCTCGTGACTTACCCTCAAACTTCGGGATATCACTGGGCAACTTATTAGGCATTGGCGGCCAATACAGAAGATAGTAAATTAGATCGTTCATAAGGCGTGACAAATCAGGTAAATCCAAAGGTGAAATAAAAGGTAACTGACGGTTAGGGTCGCGAAAACCTTGGGTAACAAGACCAGCCCCAGGAGGAGGATAACCAGGATAACCTGGAATTGGATTTGCATTAGGGATATTATATCCTCCCAGAAGACTAGGATTAACCGGACCAAACTGGGGTTGTTGAGTTTGCTGATAAGTATATCAAGGGTACAGTTGATACTGATAAGCTGGGTTCTGTATAGTAGGACCGAATTGATACTATCCCTAGTATGATTGATAAGTGAATTGCGGTTGACTTGTGACAATTGTACTTGGACTAGCTTGTCCTACAAGCATCTGGACCGAAGTTTGAACTGTGGGTCTTGACTGTGGTAAAGAGGCTTGAGGAGTTTGCACTGACACAGGAACAGTAGAAACTAGAGCTACCGATACTCCAGAAACAAGTGTGGTTGGTTGTACAGAAGCTGCAGTAGTTGCAATAGCAGTTTGAGGGGGAGTTCGAGGTGAACTAGGCCCAGGCTGCTGAACTGATCCCGGTGCAAAATTTTGAATAGTAGGCTGGATAGGTTGCTGGGTTGGACCAGAAACCAAAGGTTGTCCATGTTGACTTGATAACTGCACATTCGGCTGCATTGTCTATTGATTTTGAAAAGGATCCCACACCATATTCATTCCGGGGTATGGACCCATAAAAGGTTGAGCATATTGAGGACCATAACCGGGTTGAGCATATAATTGAGAGGTACATTTCTAGCTCCTTGTACAAATGCTTGACCAGAAGGTGGTTGGAAACCTTGAGTTGGGTACTGACCTTGAGGTTGATAACCTTGAGGCACGTACTAAAACTGGGGTTGACCTTGAGGTATATATTGATACTGAGGTTGACCTTGAGGTATGTACTGAGTCTGGGGTTGACCTTGAGGTATGTACTGTCCTGACGGTATGTACTCTCCTTGAGGTTGCCCCCAAGGCAGTATCTGACTACCTTGAGGTTGCCCCCCAAGCGATAATTGACTACCTTAAGGTTGCCCCCAGGCAGTAACTGACTACCTTGAGGTTTCCCTCCAGGCGGTAACTGACTACCTTAGGGTTGCCCCCAGGCCATAACTGACTACCTTGAGGTTGCGGATTTGGAATAGTACCAGACATCATAAGAATTTCCTCTACGCTCAACGCTTGAGTTCCGTTATTACCAGTTGATATCTCATGTTCAATTCGTTGAGGAGATGCTCCTAAAAATGTACCAGTGAGTGACTAATACCCCGAAGGAACAGAAGGACTGCCATATAAAAATGTTCCTGGTGATTCGGAAAACATAGATGACTGTCTCGACATATTCAATGGAGGATAATAACCTCTGGGTGTTGGATGAAAAGGAATTCGTGGTGGTGAAAAAATAAGACTCGGGTTTTCTAAAAAGTTTGTCAATGATACTTACCAAGCATCACTCCTAAAAGGACTGTAGAAAATTGATTCACGCTCCCTAAGTTCTAAAGTTGGTTGATTTTCAAGGAGAATTATGTCTTCATCCGGACTAACAAGTTCTTCAATAGAAATGTGTCCAGAAGGAAGATTTTGGGTAATGATACTTCCTACCCTGGGTGAACCAGGACCACTAGAAGTTGGAGAAGAAAATCTTGAAGATGGAGTAGCAGCATGTTCGGTTTCAGGTTCAGAAATTTCAAGTTCTTCAGCTAATTCACTGGTAGGAGAAATACTACCAGTAACTTCGGAAAATGAAATTGGTTCAGAAATATACTCTGTTGCCTGAACTTGATAATCAAGATGAACAATTAAAGATGACTCTCTGGCTTCTGGTGACCCAAATCTACTATCACTAGGTGATACAAGAGCTCGTAATCCTTCAAGATGGCTTGTTGTATACTTAGGAGGTTGCCCTCGAAGTCTACGGGATTGTCTTGGTAATTCATCCATGATTAAATATTTAATTACTCACACGCAAACAAAGAAAAACTCAATAAAACCACCTAAAGTCTCCAAAGAACCAAACAATTGAATCACACACCTAAAAAATATAAGAGTTCAAACCACACACAAATAGTAACATTCCGTACCAAAAACACTAGTTGGTAATGAAATCCAACGTCGTAGAATTCAATACAGAAAGGGCGGTTGGAACAGTTACCCCAACAACCTGCTTCATGAAACATACTGGCACAAGTTTCTTCACAAAACCATCTCGAGTGAAGAGAACCCCCCAGAGAGTCCAAGCGAGTCTAGTCGACATCTGCTCCAGTACAGTGAGACCCGTCCTTCACCGTCACCTTAAGAAATAATCTTAAGTTCATGGACACTAAGGTTACCAACATCGACAGATACAACTGGGGGAACAGTCTACGATCCGATCTACGCGCAAGGGTAGAGTAACAAAGATCAATCCCCTTGTAGGCTCCTCAACATGATCATCTGAGGTTTACCAACAAGTGACCCCAGGCTCCTCGACAATGGTTAATCCGATGTTTACCATTTATAATACGCGCAAATCTTCTATCTTTCCCAATGAGACAGACTTGATTGTCTCAAAGGTTCGGACATGATCTCATGATTGAATCCTTTAAGAGGAGCTTCATAGATTATGTCAATTACCATTGGATGTATTTCTTACTGAAAGATATAGCTACTTGGTTGTTTTAACTATATTGGAGATTTAATTACTCCCTACTCCAAGATACTAGCCTAAGCTATATTGGTGATAAGATCCATAGAAATAAAAAGATTGCTAGATCAATTTTAATTAAGCATTACTTTTATGGGTTGTTTCTTAAGTCAATAGGTATGGAAATGAAACTTTGATGATGTGAAGACTTTACTCCAAAAACACTAAAAATTCACTTAAAATGATAAACAATTCGTTTTTCCTTCAATGAATTTCTAGCTAAAAGAAAGAGTTTGAGAATGTAATTCTTTGAAAAAAAAAAATTCTTTCTTTCAACATGTAAATGAAAAGAAAATCCTTTTTTATTTTTCAATAAGAACTCAAAACGAGACTACTACTTATGCTCACAATAAATCCCTTTCTTTTTCAACACTCAAAAACTACAAAAAATGATTCTTTCAAAAGAGATTCTACAATTTCTAGAAAACACTCAAAACTACAAAAACTAATCTTGAGATCTAAAAACTTATAAAAACCTAATCGAAATAAAAGCTTCAAATGTTTTTGAGGACGTTTTACTTAGTTATTCAGTAAACTAAGGATTAATTCATTCAGAATAACAAATCAATCAAAAAACATCCAGTTATGTTTTCTTTTATAAAAATGAAATTCAAAACTTATAACCAAGTTTATTCAAAGATTTGCAAAAAGAAGACCAGTTAGACTCATCAAGAAGACAAAAAGACACCAAGGTAATCTAAGGTTTCTTAGGCTTCTAATCTTTGAGTCACTACATAGACCAAGTGAAAGCCAATCTAGGCATGCAAAACTTCTAGAAAATCATCTAAAACAAAAATACCAATGGAACTTACTTAAAAGAGATTTTTAATAGAACACATGCAGATTTGGGTAGACACTAAAAGCTGTAAATAAAACCTAAACTTAACTAGAAGAAAGCATTTTAGGTTTTTCAAAAAATTTCACAGGGTCTGCAGGCTTCCAGAAGAACTAGATGCGGTACAACTCTGTGTACTAAAGGAAAAGTGTGGAGATGACCGCATTGTTTGTAAAACAAAAGTGTGGTCCTTTGAAAACATCAAAAAAACAAAAAAAATAATTGAGATACTGAAAACTACCCAATCCCACACACATCAAACAAAAACTAGAAACAAGAACAAGTTTCTCAAGTCAAAGAAAAAGGAAAACCAAAAACCAAATTCAGTTCCTCAGCGGAGTCGCCAATTTGTTGGCCGGATAAATCAATCTTGCAAACAAGGCCAATCTCCCTAGTATCAAAAGATATCTAGTAATAAGCAGGACAAGCAAATCTACCTTTCTCTAAGCATATTGTGATTCATTAATAAAAACTATAGAGGTGTTTACACCCTACCTTAAGTCCAACGCTAGTTTGTAGCAGCCCTCCTTAAACTGTTCGAAAGAGTTTCCTTTTGAGAACCTGCAATCACAAACAAGCACACATCAAATAACACCTGCATAGCTAATATCATAAATCATGTTCATTATGGTGATCAAGGAATCCATAAAATAAACCATCAAACACAACTTATTGAGAAAATAAACTTATTTGTATTAACTTTGAAATAGAAGAACTTTACAACCTTTGGTGCCTTGATGTTGTAGAAGCTCTTCCGAGGGTCTGAAACAGGAATCTCCTTTAATTTGACAAGCCTCACACTCTTCTAAATGAGATCAAAGAGGTATGTAATCTCTCCTCACATAAGCTCAATTAGGAAGACTAAGTTCCAGTAGCATTTCACCTCAAAAATATTCAGCTTTCAACTTCCCAAGTAACCAACCCAATGCTTCATTTTATAGTGCAAAGGAAGGAGGTTACAGGTCCACCTATGAAGGGATAGAGTCCTCCTTCAAAGGGATAAGCTCCTCACATCAAGGGGTTAGCTCCTTAATGTATGGGATGCATGCACCTTAAAGGAGCAAAATTGCCACCTCAAGATTCCTTCGAGAAGCTTCTAGAAATGACTCAAAATGAGTTTTTAAGAATATAATTGCGCCTTTTTGACTTTTACAGGGGTCCACACCCATAACATAGAGACAGAGCGGTCAGGTGCGTAGGGGACATGACCATTAGTTGGGGGACCATAGGTAATGCTAAGAGAAAGTGCGGAACCAGAGTTTTAGAGACTTTTGAGGGCTTTCTCTTAGTTTCAAGGCTTGATATGAAGAACTAAGGTTTAAGACTTGCAAAGGAGGAAATTATGAGTGCTAATGGACTCACACAGATTGGAGAATGTCAAGGTGAAAATTTTTGTGCAACATATTTCCCCCTAAAGTGCGAAGTCTGTAATAGATGAAGATAGAATTTGTCATCTAAGAAGAGTGAAGTACTTTATCATTTCAAGGATCATCCTGTGGACACCCCAGTCGGAACCTGTAAGAACATTCAATGCAAAATATATATATCTGAAAATATCATTGCTGAGGTAGGCATTCCCATACTTAGATCAAAACTGACTAGAAAACTAACTAAACTGCTCTAATACAGGAATGATTTTGTAATACCTCACGAGTATAGACATATGTAGACACAGTATGGGCACAGCCATCTGTTTATGAATAGTCCACTGTATAATGAATAAAAAAATTCCTCTTAGCCTAGATGGTGGAAACTAGATCCAGGGTCTTGATTTCTGCTTCCCGAACTAGTACGTTTCTATACATGTGATTGAATGTGTCAAAGTCGAACATGGTAGAAACCACTTCATTACCAGTCAATGATGTGAACTGTTAGTAAGTGTGAGAGAAACCACCAGTAATGTCAATGGATCTCAAAGTACTTAGTACAATCCATGAAATGTGAATGAATGAGTTGATGTCAAACATGTCATAGAATCCTTTGATCAAAGGTCAATGATGCAACCTGTCATCGAAGGCGAGAAACCTGCCATTAGGGCATGCAGATTCCAAGGTACTGATGATTTCTAGATCATCTTTCTGGATAATGAGTTGAATTCGATAGAAAGCGATCTATCGTAGGCCATCCCAAAACACGAAATCATAGATCAAGTTTTGAAGAAATATATTTGGCAAGGACTAACTCAGGGATGGTCAAAATGGATGACAGATATTGTGCAAATGAATGGTTTATTTGAACTGACCTCTTGAACACATAATGACACTACAGATGGTTTGGTTACAATTGACCCAAAGCTAATACCCAGAAACAGGCTGAAGACTTTCAATATGGTTTGATTAACTGTTAGGCAAAGCATTTCCCAACCCAGGTAAACAAAAAGTGTCATGTTCAAGAGTGGTTGACTGCTTTTCTAAAACACAAAGTATAACAAATAGGTTCATTTTTCTCTCTTTTACCCCACCATTTTTGGGAAGTACCTCTTTATTTTTGACAAGCTTGAGGAGGATAACATTTTCTTGGTTATAAGCTCATCCTTCGGATGAGTCCAACTTAGTTTAAAGTTAGAACCCTAAGAAGGAGTGGTTCATTCATGGAATAAATTGAACATGTCCTTTAATGTTAAATTTTAACGAGTCCAATATAGGAAAAACTTGGTGTTTTTCAATTTTAAGGAGTCAGAAGAAAAACTTAAGGAAACTCCATGGGTGTCCTTTTTCATAAATATGTGTCCCTCAAGCCCGAAAAAGTATAAAATAATACTTAAGAGAACTGCTTGACCATTACGATCAAGGAGTACTTTTCATAATTAGTGGCTCCGATCTGAAAAATTAAAGAAGTGATCGAAAACACGTCGTTTTCATGTTTATACGGTCAGAAAAGAGCTGTAAGTGGACCACCCTTTTAATTTTGTTTAACGAGCTAAAAAGGGAAATACTAGGCAATCTTTTCATATTTTATGAATCAGAAAAGAGCTTAAAGAGGACTCCAATGTTTCGCTTTTTCATAAATTTTGGAAGAGTCCGAAAAAGTGAAAAAGTATGCTCTTTGTTGAAAATGATCAATTATCCCTGAACATCCAATATTCTACGCAAAACTCAAAACGTTACTCATAACTGTTTAAGATAAATAAAAATGCATCAAAGAGTTACCTTTTTAAAGTGAAAAATAAATAAATTATAAATTCATTTATTCAAAAAAGCTTATAAGAAGGGCTTTTGTAAATTCATTTTCACTGTTTGATTTCAGAGTGAGAAGTAAGAGCTTTTGGGTAAGAAACTTCCTGTGAAGATTGTAGAAAATCCATCCGTTGGAATCGAAAAGCGTCAGCTCCAGGTAATCCACATCATCCCTATCTTACATTTCAACCATTTACATTTTGTTTTTAGGCTTTAAAATTGATTTTTTAAGGAGAATTTTCTTTCGAAAAACGCTTGCGGGGGTCCGCAAGTGCAACATGCAGCCCTTGCGGACCCCTACTTTTTTCTACAAAGGAAAAAGTCGTGGGTCCGCACCTATTGCTTACGACGAGTACAGACCTACACACTGTCCCTAACGAGTGGGTGTGGACCCCGCGAAATAGGTTTTAAAATTTAAAATTTCTCCATTTTTGCCAAAACAATTTTGAACTAAATTGTTCTAATATGTCTTTTTTGCAATGTAGGACATACAAAATGATTATTAGGCGGGAACGCGAGCATGAGGATGTGGATCTTTCCACAATAAATCATCAACCCACATTGGATGCATTGAGGGCATGCAGGCTATTTAAATTCTGGGCCATACCCGGCATGAGGGCCCAACTAAACTTCTTGCAATGGCTGGTAGACAGGTGGAACATACAAGACCAGTGTTTCATGATTGGTGGCCACCGGCTCGAAATTGAGCTAGAGGACATATATTTTTTGACTGGTTTGCCCAAGAGAGGTGAACAATTATCTCTTTTCGGGACTAGGCCAGGTGGCCAGTTTGTCGCTAGTCTCCAATTGGAGTTTTGCAATGATCAAAGAGAGGACAAACGAATCGATATTAAAACTATCGTCCATCCTAAACTTAAGGTTATTTATTTCACTGTCACTAGATTATGTGGGAGTGCAGCATTGCATGTAGCTACCAGATCCCAGATGCGAATGGCAGTAGACTATTATCGAGGTACCATCTTCAACTAGTGCAAGGCTGTGTTGGCGAATGTAAAAGGCAAACTAACTAGAGAAAAGAACGGACAACTAAAAAACTTTGGATATGGTTTCCTAGTTGTGAGCTCTGGTCTAGAGAGGGTCCCTATGTTGGTCCCACAACAGCTTTCTGTTGAGGCTGGTCTTCCTTGAGAGCCTAGGGTAATGCGTTGGGTTGCAGTGATGGCCCGTCATCCTGAGGAGGGTTCAGAGGTTGTTCAATTTCCATCTGAATATTTTCATTGGTTGAGGAACCAACTTTTTGTGATTAAGGATTTTCCAAATGTTGGGATGGATTATCGTGGTGACCCAGACTTGATTCTTCCACCAGGAGAGCAGTGGGATGATTCAGGTAAAATCATTCTCAACATTTTCTAAGTTTTCTAACTTTTTTGTTTTTTAAATTGTCCAAAATTGATAACAAAAAGTTTTAAATGCAGATGTGGCTCCATGACGACCAACCGCTCTCCAGCCTTATGAGAGGAGACACCCAGCTGCAGCAGTACCGGCCCCATAGGACCAATCTACAGAGACCCTGACCGAATTGGAGAATCATCTAGAGCGTTTGACAACATATATTCCAGAGACTGGCATAGATGATATTCCACTTAGGTTACAGTGATATGTGATTAGGATCCCAGGACCTTTCAGGAGGTTCCTTTGTAGGGTGGCCCGAGCAGTGGTTTCTTATCGTGATCATCGCCAGGGATAGGATGATCGCTTTTGTAGACTCATATGACATTTTATGTCTTTTTGTACTATCATTTTTGCCGATCATAAGGTGTTTTTCAACTTATGATCGAAAACGATGTATATTTGACACACTTCTATGTTATGATATATCACTATTACTGGCTATCTTGTATAACATGTTATGGAATGTTTCTAAATTTACTGTTTTGATAATTGCAAATGTCTATTTAACATACGAGAAGCAATTGCATCTGCTAATGTATTGAAATATCTTGGAATATGCTGATATTCAATGTAGTCAAATTCACATTCCAAGAGACGAACTCTCAAGAATAATCTTAATAACATTGGATTTCTAATAGCATAAACCTTGTTAAGCTGTAATACAACGAGTTCAGAATCTAACCTAACAATCAAATTCCGAATACCAAATGAGATGGATTCAGATAATAACTCAATCATTGAACTATACTCTACAATGTTATTTGTTGTTTGAATGAGGCTTACCCCATGCATAGATACTAACTCATCAGAGAGTGAATAGATAACCCAAGCTGCGGAAGAAATGTTCCGTATATTACGACAAGCACCATCAGCAAAACCAATGTATGTTTGAAGAGACGTCGACATTTGCAATATCAAGAATAAAATCAAGATAAGCAAGAATAATGATAGAAGCACTCTCTAAACTAGGCACACATTTCTAATCTAAAACACACTAGCTAGAAAGAAACTAATCTAGCAAAAAATATCCACACCAAAATTTAAGCATAATATCTCTTCAGATAAAGCCCATTTCTGGGTTTACACAAAGATACACCATCAAAATCTACCAATTCATGGGCCCCTTTTGCTAGCTTTCGCTTAACAATATAAGGACCATGCCACATAGGTACAAATTTTCCAGCCCCTAGCTTATCGTTTGCTTGATCGTATAGTAAGACTAGGTCTCCTTCCGAAAAATTACGAGGTGTAACATTTCGGTCATACTAAGCTTTTATTCGTTTCGCATGAGTTTCGATTGCTAATGCAACATCACGTCGATTCTCATCTAGCTGAGCTAAGTACAACAAGCGTTTCTCCTCTTCGGAAGTGGCTGGGAGTAATTCTATGGCTATTTGCAATGACAAAATTTCACATTCAATGGGTATCACTACTTCCAAACCGTAAACTAGTTGAAAAGGAGTGAAACCAGTTGATGTTTTTACTGAGGTTAGATATATCCAAAGTGCTGAAAATAAAATGTTATGCCAATTCGACCTATGAATACCAATGATTCTTTGGATCATAGTGATTAAAACTTTATTGATAGCTTCAACCAAACCATTAGCCTGTGGGTAATATGGATTAGAACTATTGTGATGTAGGCCAAGTTGATCTGTCAGTTCAATCATCATGATGTTTCGAAAATGACTTCCATGATCAGTAATAATAGCTTAAGGAACACCGAATATAGCAATTATATGATTGAAAACGAAAATTGCAGCAGTTTTTCCGTCTGCCGAAAATGTAGGTATCGCCTCAACCCACTTAGTAAAATAATCTACTGCATGGATGATATACGCATGCCCCCCGGTCAAGTGAGGGTTACATGTAATAAAGTTGATACCCCACTTTGCGAAAGGACCGACAACAATTATAGGGTGGAGAGGAGCAAGTGGAGCACGCATCTTACGATCAAAAATTTGACAATTGTGGCATTTCTGGACTGCATAGATACAATCTTTTAATAAGGATGGCCAGAAATAACCAGCACGCAATATCTGTGGCATAACCAGACATATGACCGCCACATGCTCTAGAGTGGCAGTCATTCAGAACCTTTTCAGCTTCTTCATGAGTTAGACAACGTCGGAAAACAGAATCTTCCCCACAACGATAGAGTGTATCTCCAATAATATTAGATTGTTGGGATTGGAAACGTATTTTCCGTCGCTGAGATCGTGCGATTTCAGGCCGAAAAGATTGGTTTTGGAGATAAAAAATAATATCTCCATACCATGGATCAAGAGTACTGATAAGAAATAAGGATTCATCTGCAATGGGTTCTTCTGCACAATTTCAGTATCAGTGCATGGGAAATCACACATGAGTTCCGCAAAAAGCAAAGATTTCTTTACCTTGTATTTTTCAAATTCCAAGTCAAATTCCTGCAGGATAACTATCCATTTGGAATACTTGTCCCCTAGCAATTGTTTGTTCAAGATATAGATCATGGGGTTATAGTAAAAAATTACCGTGGTTTTGCGTAATAAGATGTAGTGACGAAATCTTTGGTCAACTTGAACAGCCGCCAAGGCCAATTTCTCCACATCTGAATATTTAAGCTCAGTTGGATTCAGGGTTCGAATAAGATAGTAAATCACATGTTCACTGTTGAATTCATCTTCCTGAACTAAAACCATCCCAATGGTGGAATGAGAAGCGGCGAGGTACAAAAAGTAATCATGGTTGTAGTTGGGAGGATGCAATAACGGTGCATGGGTCAACGCATGTTTAAGTGCATCAAAATATTTGTCAGCTATCTCATCCCAAAAGAATGGAGTATTCTTATTCAACAACCTGGTAAAACCTTTCGTTATCTCGGAGTAGTTAGGAATGAAATGACGTAAAAATTTTGCTTTCCCTTGCAAACTTTGGAGTTAGTGAAGAGTCAAAGGAGGAGGTAGTTTGACACGAATGCGAGCTTTTGAAATGACAAATCCCAGTAAACAACCCGTTTCTATACAGAAAATACATTTGTGTGGATTCAGCCTAATTCGATAATGCCTACATCTCATAAAGATTGCTCGTAAATGAGTGAGATGATCGGCTCTACGTAATGAATGAGCACGTAAATCATCAAGATAAGGCTGCACAATGTGCTTGATGTCATGAAATGCGTAAGACATAGCTCTTTGAAAAGTTGCTCCAGCGTTCTTCAATCCAAAAGGTAATTTGCAATAAGAAAATGTCCCCCATGGACAAATGAAAGCCATTTTTTGTTGATCAACAGGGAGTATGTTGATTTGATTGTAACCAGAAAAACCATCGATAAAGGAGAACATTTCACTACCAGCACAATCATCAATAATTTGATCGATATAGGGGGTTGGATAATTGTCTTTAGGACAAGCTCAATTAATATCCCTATAATCGATACATATTCTTATCATTCCTTGCTTTTTGATAATAGGAACAATATTCGATACCCAATCTGTTAAAGGAATTGGATAAATGAAATCTGCACGAAGTAATTTCTCAACTTCAACTTTAATAGCAACAGCTTTTCGCGGGTGTATCTGACACAAACGTTGCTGGACAGGTTTAGCACTCGGGTAAGTTTTAATTCCATGGACAACAATTGATGGATCGATTCCTGGCATTTCTTTATATGACCAGGCAAACACGTCGTGGAATTCTTGAAATAGGGCTTTATAAGTTTGGATTTCATCATCCATACAGGAAGCACCTATATAAATGTTTTCAATAATTCTGAGTTTAACTGAAATGTCAATAGGAACCGTTCGAGAGATATTTCCCAAATTTAACTCAGAATCAGGATGTTGCAATGGATTCTGTGGTTCTTCGACATAATCAGTGGTAAAAATAGATGAAAAATCATTTCCAAAATGATCAAGCTCAGGTAAAAATGAAGATCGATGATGAAGATCTTCCCGTGGTAAATGATCAACAGACAAAAGTTCATGGATCTTCTCATTAGTATGAACAGGATCAAAAAATGTTGTTGAAGTTGAGGTGGAAATTGAAAGTGATTCCCCATGGACCACATTCATTGGATCATTTTCGGTTGAACAAGAGTCATAAAACAACTGTACATCTTGATATGCAATTTCAAAGGGACTCAAAGGCATCGTGCTACCAAATGAATCCACCTCAGAATCGGAAGGTATGATCCAAGTATCATCAAAAGCAATAGTGTTTGACGAAATCATATGAATAGTTGCAATAGAAGGCAATATGTTAGGAGGAGGGGAAGACAAAGTTCCAAGTAAACCATGATCTTTAATCAAACCTACCCCAACATCCTTGTAATGGATAATTGTTTTACCGACATGTTGAATACTATCTGAAGAGGCTGGGTCGGAGGAAAAATAAGTCAGCTAGTCTATCGTAACGATCTTTCCATTATGAGGAAACTTGATAAGCTAAAAGACTGCTGAAACAATAACAGTCATAGCGTAAGACAAACTACGACCCAAGAGAAGGTTGTAATCTAGCGGGGCATCAACCACTTCCACATCTAGATTTACAGTTTTGCCTTCAACCCCTATAGGTAAATCCTATAAAATGCCAAAAGGATAGAACCCTCGGCCATCAAAAGCCTTTAGAATTGTTAGGGACTGATTGAGTGTCAGAGAACCAAGCAATCTCCAACACTGGATCGACATAATACACGTAGAAGCTCCCTCATCAATCACAGTCCGAAAGCAAGGTCTGTTTTTTACTAACACTGGAATCTGAAAGGCCATTTGATGAGGTAGGCGAGGTGTACTATTCTCTAAATCGAAGATTATTAGGTTCAAATCCTGAATATCAACAGCTCTTATCATCGACAATAGTAATTTATGTTGTGCTAGGCATGATTGCAGCACCTCCAAAGCCGACATTGCTGAAGAGGAAATATCTAAGTCTTCAACAATGTTATAATTCTGAGAAGCTCTCGCATGTGGATTGAAAGCTGACTTCCGAAGTATACCTTTTGCAGGTGGTTTGATTACTAAGTCAGGGTTAGGTTTCTCGATCTGTAGCGGATCAGAACCAGAAGGAGTTAAAGTTGATGGGTTTGAATTAGAAGATTCTGCTTCCTTACCACCAACAGGATTTTTACTACCATAATCTTGTGATCACATCACAATCTTGACATGAGACATCATCATAATGGGTTCTTCTGAGGCATTTGAGGAAGAACTGATCATTTTACTATCTTGTCTAGGAAAAGGATCCTTCAAGACAGCATGCATTTGAGAACCTTTGACGATTTTCGAAACCTCAGTTCGATGTGGGTAGTCTCTTGTAAAATGCTCCTCATCACAAATGAGACAAGGATAGCGAGGTTTACGTTTCTCATCAATAGATTCATTTTTATCTGATTTCTCTTTTGAGTTTTTTATTTTTATTTTTCTTCTTCCCCTTCTTTTTACCACCAGATTTTGATTTGGCTGTAGATGATTCTACGACTTGGATATTGGCAGGAATTTTAGCGGAAGAGTCTCCTGTCGGGGAATCTGGTAAAGTTATAATAGGAGAAGAATTATTTGAATATTTCTTCTTGCTTTTGGTACTAACTAAACCAATCATACCATCAACGACATGAGACCCTGAAGGCGCTGCAGTTATTTGATTATGTTTCGGAAGGTCGAGGATTTTTTCATGTAAAGTACCCGACTGCGTATAAATGAGGTCAAGGTACTGAGCCTGAGAAATTACTTGCTCTTCAGTGACAACTCCTACCTTAGTTACATCTTCAGTGATTTTAGATAATAATGATTTAACGAACCATTATGCTAAAATTTGAACTGGAATAAAAACTTTCACTAAACATCGTCTACGTCACCATTCATGGATATGATCAGAAATATATGTGGATGTGGATTGTTTTAATGAAGTTAATAATTCCATGCCATTTTCATATCTGACAGGCAACTGAAAATGAGTTAAGAAAGAAGTGGCTAACTGACTAAAATTATAAAAAGAGGCTCGTGGTAACTCAATGTACCATTTGGCAGCAAGACCAATCAGAGTTCGTTGAAAAAGACGTAAGCGAATTGAATCATCAATAATGGAATTTGATGCACACAAGAGGTGATAAGTCATCACATGATTTGACGGATCTTCTCCTGACTTACCCTCAAACTTCAGGATGTCACTGGGCAACTTATTAGGCATTGGCAGCCAATACGGAAGATAGTAAATTGGATAGTTCGTAAGGCACAACAAATCAGGTAAATCCAAAGTTGCAATAAAAGGTAACTGACAGTTAGGGTCACGAAAACCTTGGGTAACAAGACCAGCCCCAGGAGGAGGATATCCAAGATAACTTGGAATTGGATTTGTATTAGGAATATTATATCCTTCCGGAAAACCAGGATTCACCAAACCAAGCTGGGGTTGTTGAGGTTGCTGATAAGTATATCCAGGGTATGGTTGATACTAATAAACTGGGTTCTGTACAGTAGGACCAAATTGATACTGTCCCTGGTACGGTTGATAAGTGAATTGCAGTTGACTTGTGACAACCGTACTTGGACCAGTTTGTCCTGCAGGCATCTAGACCGAAGTCTGAACTGTGGGTCCTGACTGTGGTAAAGAGGCTTGAGGAGTTTGCACTGACATAGGAACAGTAGAAACCGGAGCTACCGATACTCTAGAAATAGGTGTGGTTGGTTGAACAGAAGCTGCAGTAGTTGCAGCAGCAGTTTTAGGCTGAGTTCAAGGCGAACTAGGCCTAGGCTGCTGAACTGAACCCGGTGCAGAAGTTTGAATAGTAGGCTGGATAGGTTGTTGGGTTGGACCAGAAACCAAAGGTTGTCCTGGTTGACTTGATAATTGCACATTCGGCTGCATTGTCTGTTGAGTTTGAAAAGTATCCCACACCATATTCATTCTGGAGTATGGACCCATAGAAGGTTGAGCATATTGAGGACCATAACAGGGTTGAGCATAGGGCTGATAATTGAGAGGTATATTTCCAGCTCCTTGTACAAATTCTTGACCAAAAGGTGGTTGGAAACCTTGAGTTGGGTACTAACCTTGAGGTTGATAACCTTGAGGCACGTACTAAAACCGAGGTTGACCTTGAGGTATATATTGATACTGGGGTTGACCTTGAGGTATGTACTGAGTCTGGGGTTGACCTTGAGGTATGTACTATCCTGATGATATGTATTGTCCTTGAGGTTGCCCCCCAGGCGGTAACTGACTACCTTGAGGTTGCCCCCCAGGCGATAATTGACTACCTTGAGGTTGCCCCCCAAGCGGTAATTGACTACCTTGAGGTTTCCTTCCAGGCGGTAACTGACTACCTTGGGGTTTCCCCCCAGGCGATAACTAACTACCTTGAGGTTGTAGATTTGAAATAGTACTAGACATCATAAGAATTTCTTCTACGCTCAATGCTTGATTTCCGTCATTACCAGTTGATATATCATGTTCAATTGGTTGAGGACATGCTCCTGAAAAAGTACTAGTGAGTGACTGATACCCCGAAGGAATAGAAGGACCACCATATAAAAATGTTTCCGGTGATTTGGAAAACATAGATGACTGTCTCGACATATTCAATGGAGGATAATAAACTCTGAGTGTTGGATGAAAAGGAATTCGAGGTGGTGAAAAACTAAGACCCGGGTTTTCTAAAAAGTTTGTCAATGATACGTACCAAGCGTCACTCCTAAAGGGACTGTAGAAAATTGATTCACGCTCCCTAAGTTCTAAAGTATGTTGATTTTCAGGGAGAATTGTGTCTTTGTCTGGAATAACAAGTTCTTCAATAGAAATGAGTCCAGAAGGAAGATTTTGGGTAATGATACTTCCTACCCTGGGTGAACCAGGACCACTAGAAGTTGGAGAAGCAAATCCTGAAGATGGAGTAGTAGCAGGTTCAGTTTCAGGTTCAGAAATTTCAGGTTCTTCAGCTAATTCACTGGTAGGAGAAATACTACAAGTAACTTCGGAAAATGAAATTGGTTCAGAAATATACTCTGTTGCTTGAACTTGATAATCAGGATGAACAATTAAAGATGACTCTCCGGCTTCCAGTGACCCAACTCTACTGTCACTAGGTGATACAAGAGCTCGTAGCCCTTCAAGATGGCTTGGTGTATACTCGAGAGGTTTCCATCGAAGTCTACGAGATTGTCTTGGTAATTCTGCCTTGATTAAATATTTAATTACTCACACACAAAAAAAGAAAAACTCAATAAAACCACCTAAAGTCTCTAAAAAACCAAACAATTGAATCACACGCCTAAAAAATCTAAGAGTTCAAACCACACACAAATAGTAACTTTCCGTACCAAAAACACTAGTTGGTGATGAAATTCAATGTCGTAGAATTCAATACAGAAAGGGCGGTTGGAATAGTTACCCCGACAACCTGCTTAATGAAACAGATTGGCACAAGTTTCTTCACAAAACTGTCTCAAGTGAAGAGAACTCCTCAGAGAGTCCAAGTGAGTCTAGTCAACGTCTACTCCAGGTACAGTGAGACCCATCCTTCACTGTCACCTTAGGAAATAATCTTAAGTTTATGGACACTAAGGTTACCAATAGCAACAAATACAACTGGGGGAACAATCTACGATCCGATCTACGTGCAAGGGTAGAGTAACAAAGCTCAATCCCCTTGAAGGCTCCTCGACATGATCAATCCGAGGTTTACCAACAAGTGACCCCAGGCTCCTCGACAATGGTTAATCCAAGGTTTACTGTTTATAATACGCACAAATCTTCTATCTTTCCCAATGAGACAAACTTGATTGTCTCAAAGATTTGGACATGATCTCGTGATTGACTCCTTTAAGAGGAGCTTCCAAGATTATATCAATTACCATTGGATTTATTTCCTACCGCAAGATATAGCTACTTGTTTGTTTTAACTATCTTGGAGAGTTAATTACTCCCTACTCCAAGATACTAGCCTAAGCTATATTGGTGATAAGAGCCCTAGAAATAAAAAGATTGCCAGATCAATTTTAATTAAGCATTACTTTTCTGGGTTGTTTCTTAAGTCAATAGGTATGGAAATGAAACTTTGATGCTGTGAAGACTTGACTCGAAAAACACTAAAAATGCACCTAAAATGATAAAAAATTCGTTTTTCCTTCAATGAATTTCTAGCTAAAAGAAAGAGTTTGAGAACGCAATTCTTTTAAAAACAAATCTTTCTTTCATGAAAGGAAAATGTTTTTGTCTTTTTCAATAAGAACTCAAAATGAGACTACTAATTATGCTCATGGTAAATCCCTTTCTTTTTCAACACTCAAAAACTACAAAAAACGATTCTTTCAAAAGAGATTCTATAATTTCTAGAAAACACTCAAAACTACAAAAACTAATCTTGAGATCTAAAAACTTCTAAAAACCTAATCGAAATAAAAGCTTCAAATATTTTTGAGGATGTTTTACTTAGTTATTCAGTAAACTAAGGATTAATTCGTTCAGAATAACAAATCAATAAAAAAACATACAGCTATGTTTTCTTTTATAAAAATGAAATTCAAAACTTATAACCAAGTTCGTTCAAAGATTTGCAAAGAGAAAAATAAATATATTTCTCACCAAAGGCAGATTTCACAAACTAGTTAGACTCATCAAGAAGACAAAAAGACACCAGGGTAATCTAAGGTTTCTTAGGCTTCTAATCTTTAATTCACTACATAGACCAAGTGAAAACCAATCCAGGCATGCAAAACTTTTAGAAAATTATCTAAAACAAAAATACCAATGGAACTTACTTACAAGAGATTTTTGACAGAACACATGCAGATCTGGGTAGACACTAAAAGCCGTAAATAAAACCTAAATTTAACTGGAAGAAAACATTTTAGGTTTTTCAAAAATTTCACAGGGTCTGCAGGCTTCTAGAAGAACTAGATGCGGTACCACTCTGTGTACTAATGGAAAAGTACGGAGATGACCACACTGTCTGTAAAAAGAAAGTATGGTCCTCTGAAAACTTCGAAAAACAAAAAAAATAATCCATATCCTAAAGACTACCCCATACCACACACATCAAGCAAAAACCAGAAACAAGAACAAGTTTCTCAAGTCAAAGAAAGAGGAAAACCAAAAACCAAATTCAGTTCCCCAGCAGAGTCGCCAATTTGTTGGTTGGATAAATCGATCTTGCGGACAAGACCGAACTCCCTAGTATCAAGAGATATCTAGCAACAAGTAGGACAAGAAAATCTACCTTTCTCTAAACATATTGCGATTCATTAATAAAAACTATAGAGGTGTTTAGACCCTACCTTAAGTCCAACGCTAATTTGTAGCAGCCATCCTTCAACTGTCCGAAAGAGTTTCCTTTTGAGAACCTGCAATCACAAACAAGCACACATCAAATAACACCCGCATAGATAATATCATAAATCATGCTCATTATGGTGATTAAGGAATCCATAAAATAAACCATCAAACACAGCTTATTGAGAAAAATAAACTTATTTGTATTAACTTTGAAATAGAAGAACTTTAAAAACCTTTGGTGCCTTGATGTTGTACAAGCTCTTCCCAGGGTCTGAAACAGAATTTCCTTTACTTTGACAAACCTCACACTCTTCCAACTGAGATCAAAGAGGTATGTAATATCTCCTCACATAAGCTCAATTAGGAAGACTAAGTTCTAACAGCATTTCACCTCAAAAATATTCAGCTTTCAACCTCCCAAGTAACCAGCCCAATGCATCATTTTATAGTGCAAAGAAAGGAGGTTACAGGTCCGCTTATGAAGGGATAGAGTCCTCCTTCAAAGGGATAAGCTCCTCACATCAAGAGGTTAGCTCCTTAAGTTATGGGATGCATGCACCTTAAAGAAGCGAACTTGCCACCTCAAGATTCCTTCGAGAAGCTTCTAGAAATGACTCAAAATGAGTTTTTAAGAATATACTTGTGCCTTTTTGACTTTTACAGGGGTCCGCACCCATAACACAGAGACAGAGTGGTCAGGTGCGCAGGAGACATGACCATTAGGTGCGGGACCGCAGGTAATGCTAAGAGAAAGTGTGGAACCATATTTTTAGAGACTTTTGAGGGCTTTCTCTTATTTTCAAGGCTTGATATGAAGAACTGAGGCTTAAGACTTGGAAAGGAGGAAAGTATGAGTGGTAATGGACTCATACAGATTGTTGAATGTCAAGGTGACAATTTTTGTGCAATAGGGGGGGCAAAGGAGGTGGGGTAGGGTGGCAGGGGATAGTGGGGCATGGGGGGAAGGGGGGTAGGGGTGGGGTGGGACGTAGGTAGGGGGGAAGGGGGGTGGGGTGGGGTGGCTGTCCGATTGTTGGGTGGGGTAGGGGGTAGGTGAGGGGTACGGGGTACGGTGTAGTGGGGGGGGGGTGGAGTGGGCAGGGGGACAGGGTGGGGGGAGTTTGGAGAGAGGGGCTGGTAGGGTGTGCAGAGGGGGTGAGTGGCTAGTTGATTATAGGATGGGGCACCTGGGTGGTGCGGTGAGGAGCTACTGCAACCCCATCCTACACCACCATGGTGGCCCACTCGTTTGCCCGTGGAGGTTGCGCGATTCTTGGAATCGCCCGCCACTCTGCGGATGGACAGGGTGGTGTCGGTGGGATTCTGCCATTTCTTAGTGTTGATATTTTTTTAATTTCAATTATCTGATTATACAAATTAAAAATTTATGATATATTTTCGTTGTGGATTTAAGTTAATATGTTTTCGTTATTTACTGATTTATGTGTTTCTATTTTTCAGGAAAATGCCATCAAAGAATATTTCTGTGAATCTTTCTGGACCAAAGACTCTTAAAGGTGCAACTCTAAAAAACATTGGTGAATGAACTCCACCTGAGCTCATGGCTACAAGTCTTTCAAGTGCCTCAAATGATAAGCATATGATTTCATATTGGAAAAATTCAAAATAGGTGAAATTCCCATCAAGAATCTAGTATGTGAAAGAAAGAGAAAGCAAAAATGTGAATATATATCATATATTGATATACCGAATGATAATGGAATTAATGAGATGATAGGAAGAGTCATAGATATGTGTTCGATACCGGACACTGAAGTTGTTTACATACGAAAGCTCTCATGTCACATGAAAGGATTAAATATCGACTATCATATTCATTCTATTACACGAGAGAGGTATCTACAAAGTTGTGTAAACAAATCGTAAATGAGATGAAACAAAACATTGTAAGTATTGGTATTTATATTTGTATTTTGCATTCTTGAAAGTGTTTCACTATATTTTTTTAACTTTGTTGTTATTGCCATATGATATTTTGTTTGGCAGAATTTTGTTGAAAGTTGTTCAATTAGGTTGGGAGGCATTCATTTCATAGAGCATGATATCATGAAAGTTGTCAGCAGTTTTTACTCAGTGTCAAAAGAAGATATGTAAAACAAGAAAAATGTAGTAATTGATGATGCTACAAAACTACATCGAAAGGATCAGAAAAAAAGGCCTCTAGTGGATAAATCTAGCAAGGGTAGACAAGTTACTTTTGAGAACGATGAAGTTGAAACTAACAGTGAAGCATATGTTTCCGTTACTGAAGATGACATTGGAATTGAGAAGAGCCGTAAAAGACCAAAAGTAGCAATGCCCAAGAATAAATCTGTTGAGAATGTTATGACGAAGAAAAGTAAAGATGAAGATATTGAAGTAGGCATTATTAGCAGTCAAGAACCTAGTGAAACTTCAAAAGAAAGCAGATAAATCATTACACCAGGAGCTGATTTAGAGGATGGTATTATCAAAACAAAACAAAATTCCATTCAATAGAATTTGACAAAGAGAAACTTAATTGATGGTGGTCGTACATTTCAGCTTAATGTCAGACAAACCTATAAGGCAAGTGAAGGACAATGTCAATATCAAGTCAGAAAGCCACACCATCTGCATGTTCATAATTTGAAGACATTGATGAGGTACAATCCATATGCTCATGTGGTTAATTATGTGCTTCTTGTTGATCCAATTCAAGTTCCCAACATAGAAGCATTTGATAAGTCAAAATGTTTTGAATACAATTATTATGTGCTTGGGGGGAACCATTCTGTAGAAGCTCAAAGACAATTGATGGAGGAATATCCTAATAACCCACGTTTTAAAACAATGAAATGTATCATTTATGCTAGTTTATCAGATATAGAAGCAAAGTTAGTGGCATGGGATCATAATTCAGATAATGAATATAGGATGTCTATGACTTTCATTCAAAGGGTTAGATTTATTCATAGTGAATTTCAAGAAAAATGTGGTGGGGATAGGATAAATGTTACTGCAGATTTCCGAAGGGAATGTTGTATGGAAATAGGCTATCAAATTGAAGAGAAACCCAATTCAAAAGGTGGAAAACACAACCTTCCTAGTGATATATTTAGAGGTGTTGATAACATTTTCCAATTGGCATTTAGAACTGGAGATGTTTGGAAGTTGATTGATGAGATTTTTAGCATTTGGGAAAACATTGGCATTAAAAACCAGAAGGTCAAAAGGTCTAAGCCATTGATATGTGGCGGCAGTAAATCAACTCCTAAATTGAAGCAGCTTCCAGAAGATATGACTATCACACCTTGGAGAGCAATGCAAGGAGTGAAAGATGGAAAAATTGTCAAAACAATATTATCTCATGTGAAGTCAAGGGAATTATCATTGGAGGAAATGTCTGAGGAATTTCAAAAGTAAGTTTGTTGAATTATTTTTATTTATTTTTAGATTATAATTTTCTTTTAAATAAAACATGTTGTTCTTGGTAGTATTTGTTATAAACATCATTATATTAACTTTTTGTTACTTTATCTATGCAGTCACAAAGTTTACATGAAAATTCAAGAACAGATGGTTAAATTGTTGAATGAAGATAGTTGGGATGATGTTGTACATAACTATCCAAATTAAAGTTCTACATCAACATTAAAATATTTTTATCTTGCATTTAAAAAGGTATCTTGATTTACACATTCATTTTTATTCATCTGTGTACTATTTTTAATTTATACCTTCCACATATATTTGTTTATTTTATAAAAGATGAAGAAGGATGATAATGGAGTGCCAACTAGCTTCATAACCTTTATTGAAAAAATAAAGATCAAAAGACTAAGGAAGCAACATATTAAGAATGTTGAACTTGATCCAACTCTTACTCATTTCATTTGGAATGGGCTAGACACTGTTCAATATCAAATAATACAAGGCGACTGTGAAGACATTGCTAAACTCATACCTAAAAGGGAGTATGCCCTAGTTATTGCAGATATTCCCCATGGTTTCAATATTCCAAACATTGACTATGATAGTGACCCTTATACTTATCAAGATCTTACTAAAGTGGTTGCGGGATTTGTAGAAGTCACGTCATCACCATTATGGATATTTGTGACATTTCATTCAGACACACAATTGGCAATGATATTGTCAAGCTTCATGGGGAAAACAAATTCAAGGATGCAGCTTACATGGTAAGACGTTTAAAATGTATATTTGATTAATGTTGAAAAATTCATTTATGTACAATTGATTGAACTTTTACTATTTATATTTACAGGCAAAAGTCAAATCTTCTTAACCATGAAGATCAAGTATTTATAAATGATTGTGAGTTCATTCATATTGATAGTTGGGCAAAAGATGATAGCTATATGTCTATGATTTTTAATTGGGTAGACGGAAAGAGTCATAGCAAAATACTGACTTATGATGTTGTTGTGAGAAAACTAACATATGAATACAAAGAAGCAGAAGGAGAGGTAGTTAACATTGATCAAAAACCACAATTATTGATTAACTATCTTATAGACATATGTTCAAATGAAGGAGATTGGTTTCTGGATTTATTTTCTGGCTCAAGTAAGTTTTATTATATGGAATTGAATTTAAATATGTTATTTTTTAATTAATATGTCATTGTACTAATTTGCTTCATTATTTATTTTGTGCTTGATAATTAGGTACAACACTAACATGCTGCCTTCAAAAAGGAGGAAATTGCATTGCAATTGAAAAAGATCCATTACAATGCAATTTCTTTCAGCAAAGAATTAATGCTCTTCAATTTCTTCCAGATGCAATGCAAGAAATTGGGTTGAAAAAAGGGGACTTTAGTGAATCACGTGTGGCAAAAAAGGTAAAGGAAGCTCAACCAACATTACACGGGATGTTTGGAAAGACATACATTGGGACATTCGCAGACATCAAAGATCAATTAGAAGACGAAAATGAGCAAAAGGAAGCAGAAAATATTGTGGAAGAAGACAATGATGAAATTCTAGAGGATGAAAAGTTTGGATTACGTGACAATGTTGATTAACTTTAAGTTATGCTTGGAAATCAAGCTCATTTTTTGTAACTATTAAGTAGTTATACTTGCAATGTTTTGACTTTGACATTTTATGAGAAGAATATACACTCAATTAAGGTTGTTATGCGTTCAATATTTGTAATATTTTATTTTCACGTAATTTTTAAGTTAATCATTATTTTTGAAAAAAAAGTGATTATTATTATTTTTTTGACATGAAATTCATAAAAAAAACTATTATTTAACTATTTTTAGTTAAAATTTTCATATAAAAATTGTGATTTTCGCATGTCAATTGTAGCAAAAACTTATCAAAATGTGTAGTTTTTTAATTATATTTATGTTAAAAATGGCTATTTTTATGTCCATTGTTAAAAAATATTGTTTTTTAGAAACAATTATTTCTCGTGGATTGAAAAATTAATTAACGATGTATAAATATGTAGAATATCGAAAATTCAAAATATCGACCTTGTTCTTTAAATATGCAAAACAATGGAAACCTCACTGCAAAAAAAAAAATTAAAATAAAACAAGAAAATATGAAGAAAAAGGCCACTTCAAAAATTATTAAATTTACAAAATAGTTATTTACATTTCATACATTGGAAAAAAAAAGCCTTTTAAAAAAAGGAACTAGTGTAGAATTACCACGTTTTTAAATCAGCATAAAAAACACTACCATTATAAAATGCAATGTACATAAAAAAATTTAGAGTGCCAAAAACTAAGCTCTAAAAAACACATGCCTGTTCTGCATCACCCATTTTCAAAATCGGGTCACTTTTTTGCTATCTCTACAAAACGAGTAACAGTATGAGTTCCCGTTTCAAAGTTTACATTATTTCAAGAGCCTATTCTATCTCCTGAGCAAAGTCTTTCCCCTCCAAGGGTTCACCATGTTCGCCTGATGCCAGTTGTTTCGAAGAATCAACTACTTGTATGGGTGATGCTTCGTCTGTCTGCAAATGATGCACCCCCTGTTGAATCTGATGTTGCTGCGCTTCCTTCTCAAGTTGGTGCAGCTCTTGTTCTTTTTGGAGTTGCTCTCTCAGATCAGGCAACTCCTTCTCTGCTTCCTCCATTATGTTCTTATCCCTCTGCCTTCGCGCTCTTCTCTTGTCGTGTTGCTGCCTCTTCTGTTGAATTGCCATAGCTGCTTGTTCTAAAAGTGGATCTGCTCGAAACTTGTAGCTTTGTTCCTCCTCAATGAAGTTGACAATATTTCTCTTCTCTTTGTCATGCATAGGTATGCTTAGCTCTGCTACTTTTTCTGCTGCTGCTACCATGGGTGTTCTCCGTGATGTTGCTTCATGCTACTATGCTAACCACTCTACGGTGAAACCGACCTGTTCATTGGGTCTAGAGGAATTGTAACAATACCTCCATGTGTCCTCCTTTTCCCAATGACATGCCCCATCGATCTAATTGAACTAAATTCTCATGCAGTGATCCTTCAAAATGCAATGTGGGTCATACGGGTTGAAGCTTTGTAGGTTGAATGGGTACTTCTTCATCTGTTCAACTTTGAAATCTACTTGCTTGATGCTCTGGATCTCATATAACCTAATCCACAATGGAAGAGTGGGCGAAGGCGCCTTCTTCTTCTGTTTCAGCCTAACTGTTAATCCTACTGAGATATGATACACTACTTCTTGAATGACAAGAACGTGCAACACAAACTTTGGCAGAAAATGCGGAGGCTTCTCCGCACTGAACACTAGGATGAATGTGCCGTCCAGTGAAGCATATTAATCTGCAATGCCTAACAATGCCTTCATTGCTTCTGCTGACATGTAGGGTGGATCCTGTTCAAATATAAACCTGTACAATGGGGTGACAAGATGGTCGGATAGCCATATGATCACTCCTTTGAAGCTGCACTCGGACAAATACATGTTCACTACAGTCTTCGCCGGTGACCATGCCCACTCTAAGCCCATGAACTCATGTCGGGCACAAATTGCATCTAGAATGTAGGCGGACATATAAATTGCTACATGCATTCCTTCGGGTGACTGTCGAGCCTTCGTGACTTGCTCCTTCAGCTGATGAGCTAGTATTCCAGACCAATTGCATAATCTTCCTTCTCTAACCAGATGCTTTAGCTCGACCACCCAACACTGAGGGAAGGACTTAGTGCTTTCTTGGCCACTCAGTCGACATGTGAATATGACCAAGTATTGGTATGCCTTCCTCAATATCTTCGTCTTATAGATCTAATTGGGGGTCATCCTAAAACGCGTTGACTCCTTTGCCCAATCCTTTAGAATGTCTCTAGAGTGGCCTCTACTGTTGGGTAAGCTGAATGGGGAAGTCATGATAGCTATCGGCTCAGTCATCTGATACAACTCATCGTAATCTCATACCTAGAAGGTTGTAAGCTTCATCCCACTGACACTACTCAAGTTCATCGTCTCGGGGCCAGTGTGAGAGACGATCTAGTGAATTATGTCCGCGCATGGGAACGCGGGGTATCTGCATGTAATCTGGTACAATCCTAACTTATGAATTTTCACATACACCTGACGGTCTTCAAGGTCTTCCCCAAAAGTACTTGTGAATGTTTCATTCACCTCCCACCACTCCAGTTTGATGTCCTTTTCTAGATACAACTTCGTATCTTCATAGATCAACAAACTATAGGACACCTGCTCTGTTGTTTCTCTAGCTACCATACCATCAGTGTCTTGAGATCATGTTCTCTATGAAGCCATTGAGACAAATGAATACCTGAAAGATATGGAAACAAGAAGCATGCATGGCAAGAAATATGTCAGTGAAAACAAAGCAAATCTGGGGAAGGACGCAACACATACCTAGGAAACTAATGAGAAATATTGCGCGAATTTCACTTGGAGGTTGATTGGCTGACTGCAAAAACTGCACAAAAGGTAGTCTGGGTTGTCTGGGAGGCTGGATTAGCTGGTGGATCTACAAAATGCGCAATCCAGTTGGGTAGCTGGCTATTGGGATTCCACAATACACAATCCTACTCCAGAGGGAGTGCTGGCCTAGGGACAGATTTGCACAATTTCCTCAGCCAAGTAGCCATTGCCCTCTAGAAATGTACAAAGCAGTCTAGGAGGCTAGTGCTAGGCCAGAATGCGCAAATATGGAGAGGAAGGTGAACCTTCCTTCCCCAGATTGCACAATGCAACCTCGGTGAAGGCAGAGACTGGGCCAAGGTTGACCCGACTTGCCGATGGGCAACTGAAAGAAAGTAAGTCAATGAAATGCATGGCAACACTAAGTGATAGTAGAAGTGATAAATAGTGCATGAAAAACATGAATGGAAGATTCAACAAACAGATAAACATGCATGTGGTCGAGGTCGTTTGCTGGTTGGGCGAATGTTCATGCAAAATAGATTCATGCATGTGATAGTAGAGAGATAGTAATGAAAATTGAAACAGAGGTAGGACAAGCTAGAATATATGTAAATGACATCAGGCGTTCAAAGAAATCAAGTAAATAACACTCACACAAGCGAATACACAAAATGCAACAAAAATGCTGAAAAAGAGAAGTTGAGGCCACTTACCTATAAATATCTAAGCCGGACGTGTTGAAGAGTCCTAGATGTGCTGTGGGAAGTTAGAGCCTCAATATTAATGTGAATGAATGAGCTCAGATGCACTGAATAAATAATTTTTTTCTCATGACGTGCATGCCACAAATCTAGGAAAGCGACACTTGGAGGGAAACTTCTACAACATCTTTGCATGTAACCCCAAGCTTCTAAAAATAGTTCCCTAAATCATGGGATGCATTTTGCATGTTGTATCTTGCTATTCCAAGAAGATCAAGTCATGCATGCATGCAAGTCAAGTTTCCTCGCTCTTGGGTGGAACTGGTCAACCAGAACGTTCATATATGGGAGTGCTCAAATGCTCAGGAAAAATGTGTGTTCCTAGCTTGGGGATGGGCTGAATTCCCAAGGAGATTGCATTATTTCTGGGTAGAGCAGCTAACTGCTGCCTAGATTTGTGCAAATCTTGGGGTGAACAGGCTGCTGCTGGGAAAAATTGTGCAAATCTTGCTGGGAGGGTTGGCTGGCAGGATTGTACAATGCTGGAGCCCAGCAAGCTGACCTAGAGGATTGCACAATTCTTGAAGGAAAAGTTGGTTGCTCTCTAGGAATGTGCAATTTTCAAGGGGAAGATGCTCAGCCTATAGCTGGACCAAGTCCGCGTAAGCAACTTGTGAGGGGAATGGATCGATTATGATCAAAAGGATGTCTTTATGCGAGGAAAACACTGAAGCTTGAGTACTTGAAGAAGTAAGACAAAGTGCTATGTAAGGTTGGTAGGGAGGCTCCAAAATAGGCTAAGGAAAAATTTTGGAGGGTGGTTGTAGCCGCTACAACACTTGTCGATGTATTGGTAGAATTCCAACTCTCTGCATAGACCTTGTTGGTGAAAAGCAAGTCTAACACCTCCGGAAGTATTGTTCAGATCTTAGCTCATCTTGGTTTCACACTTACTTGATTGTAAGATCTAGCATCTGCCAAACCTTTGGTCGATTGACACACATTCCAAGCCAAGGCAACACAGTTGTTTCGATTGGGGTTGAGGGGTATATAGGTGCACGAGCAGTTTAGTCGTCAAAGTCTTAGTTTCATCTCTGGTGTTGCTCCATTGCCAATAGGTCTGGACAGTACCCGGGTGGAGTCACATAGGAACACAAGCATGCCTCCGCTGCCAGCAAGCCTAGTCAGTACCCTGGTGGAGTTACTTGCATCACCTCCCTGCGTAGGAAGCCTTCTCTTCTTTCACCTTATTTATTTTTCATTTTGAATTTTTTGACTTTTCATTTTTCCTTTTCATTATGCATAACACTTATTCATTTTAGAGGCAGAAGATGGATCTCAACTTATTGAGAGAAGAGGAGGTTGTTTGAGCATAGAACTAGTTTATTATATCTCTGACGTGCTTGTTGAGGTTTTCCCCCTCACCTGACTCTACTTGACTGAGATGACAAGGTTTAACCGAAAAATAATCGACTAGAGAAGGTGACACTAGTTAGTGCGCAAGCGTTGTGTTTACACCAAGGTTCACTTCGAAGAGTACGTATTTCCCTTCGACGTATCATGGACTAAGAGTAACAAGTTCATCATACAAAGGCAAGATGACAAATAACCAAGCAGCGATAGTTGTACAAGCCCTATTGTACTTTACCCAGCTCATTTTATGAGTCACACATGCTTTCATGTGAATTAAGCTACAAACGAAACAAGCGAATGAACTAACAACAAAGCCAAGAAAAAGCAGAAGAAAAAGTGAAAGCAAAGAAAGCAAACAAACAAGCCAGAAAACAATCAAGAAAACAAGCATGCAAGCAAACACTACTCCTACTCTTATACTAACGATGCATGGGCCTAATCACGTGAAGTGATACTTCCAATGTAGCCACCGATGCATTGGTAGACCAATGTTGGTGAAGGCTTGGTCTGTGAGCAACCCAGTGGTGCGAACCAGCAAGAAAGAAAGATATAACAATGAAGAAAACCACACTTCATGTTTTAAAATGCCCATGTGACATAATTGAGTGCAAGTGCATGACAGACAGTCTATGGACTTCTCATGGTGTTGTGTGACATTACATGCAACTTTGAAGCATAAGAACACTCTTGAATATGACACGCAAGAAAATGAAAGAAACAAAGACAACTTGCGTTGTGAACGAGTGCTTGAAACGTAATACTCCTCCAAAGCATGAGCAATGGGGTCATGCAGTTTGAGTGGAGGAAGTGTGATTTGTGTGTGAGATGGGTCTTCAATGCATACATATGACTGATGATGAGCCTTGGGCGATTGAAATATTTCATGATTGGAAGTGAGACTAACCTTAAGAGAATGAGGGCCTCACAAAATCATCAGCTCGGGCTAAAGTGCCTCGATAGTTTTGGGTGTCTCAACTTCATCATCAAGTAGATCATCATACAATGGTGGCTTCAAAAGATAAACTGTGATAGATTCATGATCATGATAAAAATTGGAAGCAAATGGATCACGACTGCCACAATCAGAAAAATCAATGAATTCTTCGGCATCCTCATGATCAGATGAATCAAATAGAGGGGTGTATGAAAACTTAACGAATTCATGCTCTGTGTTTTTGGAAAAGACAGATGAAGGATCAAGTGCATCTTCAATGAATAACTTATCCTCTCCATTGTCAAATGATGGACTAACATCTGATGAGTCCTGTGAGTAATCAATAATGGGTGCATCCATGGATGAAGACACACATGCAAAAGCATGGGTGGCAGGTTAACCAAAGAGGCTAGGAAAGAATGGAGGGGGCTCAGGTGGAAGGGAGTCATCCTTCACCGAGTGTTGATTTCCAAACTCCCACTCATACTCTTCATGAATGACAATGCATTATGTTTGTGCAACACCAACTCCATCAGTGGGTTGTTCCTCATTCACAACAATTGAAGAGTCCAGAATGGACAAACACAAGACAACATCATTCAGAGGAACGCCTAAGTGCGAAGATGGAGGTCGAAGAAAAGAATTCACATGGGAAATCGAAGGACTCACAACCAAATCTACGTGAAAATGGAGTGGAGTGATGTTGGGAGAGTGTGAAGGATGAATGGGTGTGGAAACATGATCCTCAGCATCACTGGGTGATGGTGGAACTATTGAATGAGAGGGAGGTAGACAATCCATTGAGATAGTGCCTGCTCCCACATGAGATTGCGTAGTTCCATCAACAAAGAAGGTTGAGTAAGGCTTGACATCAAGATTTCTCTTGGGATAGGCATATTTATTAAGACAATACTCGAACTAGTCCCAGAGGTAAGCGAACTTCAACTGGCTCCTCATAGCTTGAAACTGTAGGTCACAGAAGCACTGCCAAAAAACAATAATGGATTCATGCGGAGCCCTCCATTGTTATAACAGTTTCTGTTCAAGATGGTTTGCATCAAAATTATAGAATGTGTCTTCAATAAGATCACATAAGTGCTCACATGAGTGCATGGTGTCAGCCGGTAGGCTGAGCACCCAACGAAATGGATATTCACGAAGTGTGTATGCAAGTAGTAAACTGGCATGTTCGTCAGTAAATTCATCTTCCTCGTAAATCATGAAAATAAATTTATGTAAGTGCTTAGGCCATGCCACTTCGCCTTCACCATCATATGTGTGAGTGGAAAAGATATTGAAAAGCTTCCCCGAGATGGAGACATATTCATGATTCGAAAAACACCTTGGGGGAAGAAGAATGCAAGACTCCATGGAAGATATGTAGAGGTTCAAAACTAGACGAGAGGACTCTACTTGTCATCAGGTCCTCCTTCTAGCGCCAAAAATGTTGATGTTGCTAGACCCGCCAACATTTTAGGGGGATCTCCCCGGTAAGAAGTCCCAATTAGACCTCATACCATTTGGTGTAGGAGTCCCAGAAGTGGGTCGTAAGGTAATTCCTTGACCGCGGTGTCGCACAGAGGAAAGTAGAATAACTCTGTCAGCAACAAGGGTGTGACTAATGTAGTGAGTCAAGGAAGGTGTATGAGAGGTTCCAACACTTCAAAATGGGAAGGAGGTGAAGGTTGAAAGTGAGCAATCCCAACTTGGCTAGGAACACACAACACAAAGGACATGCACACCTTTTGGTGGAGCATTCCACTCAGATGCGATAGTCACATCATACAAGGTAAGATAACTCATACAACACTAATGAATCAGTTTGCGATGAGTGTGATGGTTGTTATAGCATCGTTAATGTGAAAGGTCTGTCTGATGTCCAATAGATAAATTGACATAGATGGTGACATCATTAACAACATATGCAACACATTAACAATAAGATTCATATAATTACATGTGAATAAGTTCATACACAAGTTTGTAAGTTAAACAACACATATCATTAAATCAACTGGAGCATTCCAACTACAATAATAACATATGCATGAAAATGTGTTGGTTCTTATTATATAAAGAAGTGTAAGTCATCACACAATACATCCATGTAAAGCTACTAGCCCTAACAGTGGAACGTTATAGCCACATCTACCAGCTCCTCCAAAGAGATGTACTAGCTCTGTGCAATGGAGAAGCCAAGGCATGTTACAATGCTATCCAAGCCTTCTTCAAAATAGTCTTAGTAGAAGCTTGGCTGACCAAAAGCCTATAGAATGAGTTATGAGGGACTATTTATAGCAAAGGGTGGGGAGTCCCTTGACATTCCCCTTTGTGACCATTCAACTACCCTCATGACTCTTCACCTACTCTATGACTGTTACATCCACTCTTGACACTTGAATTACACTTGACATGAATCAACATTACAATGCACATGTACCCATGTGAACAATGGCTTGGAAAAGCCAAACTATACATCATTCAGACTTATACAACCATAGAAGTCCAACTGCTCAACATCCTCATTCTTATCAACAGTGACATATTGATGCAAAAATTGGTAGTCCTTGAGAGTTTCATGTGTTGTGTTGTGACATCCATCTGAAACTTGAACCTTGCCTCCATAGCATCTTGGTACACTACTTGGGATCCTCTGTCCAACTCGTCTGTGAGCATGTGCATCATTGTCTTTAGTGTGGCCAGACCAGCAACGTAATTGTGCATGATGTTTGTACTGATAGGAAAGTCTAGGCTAGTGGCGGTATGCATTAGCTCGTCGAAGTACGACTCAAGCTCCTGTTGGACCTACTTCTTGGTCTTCACCTCAGTGAGGGTACCAGGTGATGGGATTGCATGAGTGTGCATTATAACCTCCATGCTTTTGAATACTCGTGCATGGGAAGCCTGTATGCTAGTGATGATTTGTGATAGGTCTTCATAGTTCTGGGCCTAACTCTAGATATGTTCTTGCAGCTTGACTGCATTAGGCTTCATCATCTTTGGCAAGTGAAGCGGGGCTCCCTTGTACTTCATCGTCCATGATCAAATGTTATCAACAATATTATGTATGTTCTTCAAGATGCGTACTCTTCTTGCACATCATTGCTGCCATTCATGGAGATGAACGACTATTTGATGGACAATACCAAACTTGGAGTACAATGCTCACATAACTGTGTCCAAGGACAATAATTCATCCAGTATTGCCTTCTTTAGCTCAACTCAGGTGGACATTGTCACCATATCTCCTCCCTGCTTGGCCACTTGTAGTTCCTTCGCCATTCGCTCATTCTCGGCTATGAGAAAATGAACACTGCAACTAGTGGCTTTGGCATACAATCTAGTTACATCAGCCAACACAGCTAGATGCTTGTGCACATTAGTCACGATCACTTTCTCTCCAAATTGTGCAGGGGGTGTTTTTTCTTCTGGAGTCGGTACTCTCTGGGACTACACAACTCTGTGATGAGATTCGTCAAAGGAGATGTTGTGCATCTCTGCTTCTGGTTGACCACCAAGGATCTCAGTGCCTCCTTGGTCATCGGAGACTTGCTCATTGTCCGGATACATTGAAGCAGGTGAGTTGACCTCTCTTTGGTGAGGCATGAGGTTGGTGTCTTGTTCCAACTCCTGCTGCTCCATGTTTGTATCCAACTATTCAAGAGCTTGTTCTATCTCTTGAGCAAAGTCTTTCCCTTGCGAGGGTTCACTGTGTTCGCCTGATGCCAGTTGTTCAGAAGAATCAACTACTTGTACGGGTGTTGCTTCATCTGTCTTCACGTGATGTGCCCCCTACTGAATCTGCTACTACTGCATTTCCTTCTCCAATTGGCCCAACTCTTCTTCTTTCTGGATTTTCTCCCTTAGCTCATGCAACTTCTTCTCTGCTTATTCCATTCTCTTCTTATCCCTCTGCCTTCATGCAATTCATTTGTCGCGTTATTGCCTCTTCTGTTGAATTGCCATAGCTGCTTGTTCTAAAAGTGGATTTTCTCAAAACTTGCAGCTTTGTTCCTCCTCCATGCAGTCGACAATGTTTCTCTTCCCTTTGTCATGCATAGGTATGCTTGGCTCTTCTACATCTGCTACTGCTGCTACGACTAGTGTTCTCCATGATGTTGCTTCATGTTGCAGTGCTAACCACTCTATGACAAAACTGACTTGTTCATTAGGTCTGGAGGAATTATAGAAATACCTCCATGAGTCCTCCTTGACCCAATGACATGCGACATGGATCCAATTGAACTGAACTCTCATGTAGTGATCCTTCAAAATGAAATTTGGGTCATACAGGTTGAAGCTTCAGAGGTCGAACGGGTACTTCTTCATCTGTTCAACTTCGACATCCACTTGCTTGATGCTCCGGATCTCGTATAACCCAATCCATAATGAAAGAGTGGGCCAAGGTGCCTTCTTCTTTCGCTACAGCCTAGCTATTCATCCTGCTGAGATATGATATGCTACTTCCTACATGACAAGCAAGTCCAATGCAAACTTTGGCAGAACATGCGGAGGCTTCTTCACATTGAAAACTCGAATGAACTTGCCTAATAATCTAGAACCTACAATGAGGCATACCAATCTATAATGCCTAACAATTCCTTCATCACTTCTTTTGACATGCAGGGTGGATCTTGTTCGAATATCAACCTGTACACTAGGGTGACAAGATGGTCGAACGACTGTATAATCAATCCTCTGAAGCTGCGCTCAGATAATAACTTGAAATACATGCTCACAACAATCTCCGCCAATGACCATGCCCACTCTAAGCCCGGGAACTCATGTCAGGCACATACTACATCCAGAATGTTGGGGGACATATAAATATCTACATGCATGGCTTTAGGTGGCTGTCGAGCCTTCGTTACTTTCTCCTTCAGCTGATGAGCCAGTATGCCGGACCAGTTGCATGGTCTTCCTTCTCTGGCCAGTTGGTGCAGTGCGACCACCCAACTCTAAGGGAAGGTCTCTGTGCTCACTTGGCCACTCAGTCGACATGCGAATATGACCAAGTATTGGTATACCTTCCTTAATATCTTTGTCTTATAGATCTGATTGGGGGTCATTCTGAAATGAGCTGGCTCCTTTACCCAATCCTTTAGAATGTCTCTAGAGTGGCCTCTGCTATTGGAAAATCTGAACGGGTAATTCATGACAGTCATGGGCTCAGTCATCCGATACATCTCTTTGTAATCTCATGCCCAGAAGGTTGCAAGATTCATCCCAATGACACTGCTCAAGGTCATCGTCTCGGGGTCAGTGTAAGAGACGATCTAGTGAATCATTTCTACGCATGGGAACGCAGGGTATCTGCATGCAATCTGGTACAAGCCAGACTTATAAATTTTCACGTACACCTGATGGTCTTCAAGGTCTTCCCAAAAAGTACTTGTGAATGTTTCATTCACCTCTTGCCACTTCAGTTTGATGTCCTTGTCTAGATACAACTTCGTATCTTCATAGATCAACAAACTATAGGACACCTACTCAGCTACTACTCCAACTGTGATACCATCAGTGTCCTGAGATCCTATTCTCTTGGAAGCCATTGGGATAGATGAAAAATTGAAATATCTGGAAACAAGAAGCATGCATGGGAAGAAATATTCAATGAAAACAAAGCAAATCCGGGGAAGGACACAACACATACGTGGGAAACTAATGAGCAAGATTGTGAAAATTTCACTAGGAAGCTTAGCGAATGGATGCCAGAACTGCGCAAAAGGTAGTATGGGCTATCTGGGAGGTTGGATTGGCTGCTGGATCTATGAAATGTCAAATCCAATTGGGATATGGCTGTTGGGATTGCGAAATGCGCAATCCTTGCCTAGAAGATCTACTGGCCTAGGGACAAATTTGCACAATTTCCTGAGCCAAGTAGCCACTGCCCTCCAGGAATGCAAAAAATAGTCCAAGAGGCTAGTGCTGGGCTAGAATGCATAAATCCGAAGAGGAAGGTGAGCCTTCCTTCCCTAGAGTGCGCAATGTAGCCTTACTGAAGGTAGAGACTGGACCAAGGTTGTCCTGACCCACCGACGGGCAACTGAAAGCAAGTAAGTCGATGAAATGCATGACGACACTAAGTGATAGTAGAAGTGATAAATAGTGCATGCAAAACATAAATGGAAGATTCAACAAACAGATCAACATGCATGTGGGTGAGCTCATTTGCTAGTTGGGTGAATGTCCGTGAAAAAAAAATTCATGCATGCGACAGCTGTGAGATAGCAACAAAAATTTAAAAATAGCTAGGAAAATCTAGATTATATGTAAATTATAGCAGGAATTCAAACAAATCAAGAAAATGACACTCACACAAGCGAATACACAAAAAGCGACAGAAATGTTGAAAAAGACAAGTTGAGGCCACTTACCCGTGAATAGCTGAGCCGGATGTGTCAAAGAGTTCTAGATGTGTTGTGGGATGTCAGAGCCTCAATATCAATGTGAATGAATGAGATTTGATGCTTCGAATAAATAAGTTTCGTCTCATGACGCACATGCCACAAATCTAGGAAAAAGTGACACTTGGAGGGAAACTTCTAAAACAACTTTGCATGTAACCCCGGCTGCTAAAAATAGTTCCCTAAATCATGGGATGCCTTTTTCATGTTGTCTCTTGCTATTCTGGGAAGATCAAGTCATGCATGCATGCAAGTCAAGTTTCCTTAGTCCCGAGTGGAAGTGGTCAACCAGACCGTTCATGCATGCGAGTGCACAACTGCTCGTGAAGAATGCACATTCCTGGCTTGGAGTTGGGTTGTCTACCCAAGGGGATTGCATAATTTCTGGGCAGAGCAACTGAGTGCTGCAAATATTTGTACAAATCCTGGGCTGAACAACCTACTGCTAGGAAAAATTGCATAAATCATGCTAGGACGGTTAGCTAGTAAGATTACGCAATTTTCAAGGGGAAGCTGCTCAGCCTGTAGCTGGACCATGTCTAGGTAAGAAGCTTATGAGGGGAATGGATCGACTGTGGTTGAAAAGATGCCTTTGTGTGAGGAAAACATTGAAGCTTGAGTACTTGATGAAGCAAGACAAAGTGCTGTGTAAGGTTGGTAGGGAGGCTCCAAAACAGGCTAAGAAATAATTTTGGAGGGTGGTTGTGTTAGGTCCCTATAATACTAGTGATTCCCCCATTGCTGTTGTTGTTGTATCCCTTATTATTATTATTTTTCCCCTATTTTCCCCATATTGTTATTATTGTGCCCCATAGAATCCCTCTATTGTTATTTTTGTGCTTTTTATATTATTATTGTTAGGTCGGCGTGGTTATATTGCGACCCCTTAGACTCCTATATATATAAAGGAGGTTTGTCATTTGAAGCATCCAATAATTTTTCATTTGTGTAATGTAAAGGAGGTTTCCCCCTCGAAGAGGCTTAATTCTAAGACGTTGATCTATCTTTTCTATCTTTTTGTGAGATGGTTTCATAACATTTGGTATCAGAGCTTTGGATTCTAGGGTTGCGCTGCTCCAAACAGGTCATCGTGGAATTTTCGCTATAGCGTTTTTTATGTGACATTTTAGAAGCTAAAAAACAAACCCATTTGAGACTAAATGCCACTAAACCTCAGATCCAAATTTCAGATTTGTCTCGCTATATTTTCGGAGATATGAGTTGAGGAAATTAGGGTTTTTGGAAGCTCCAGAATTTCATCTAAAACAGGTCATTGTGGAATTTTCGCTATAACTCTTTCGCTACAAAGTTTCAAAAGATAACAAAAAAACCGATTTGAGATGAAATCAATCTAAACCTCAGCTCCGAATTTCAAATTCTATCTCACTATATTTGCGAAGATATAATCTGAGGAAGTTAGGGTTTTGCAGACCCCTGAATTACATTTTAAAAAGGTCACCTTGGGAATATCATTATAACTTTCGCTCTAAGCATTAGATTGAATTTTCATAAGAAGTTGCAGAAAGAGGACGGACTGTAGTTATTTTGGGTATAATTTTCAGAACCTAAGGTTGAAACAGTGACCCGCGGAACGTCATACAAGGTCACTCTACTGAACCAGTCTATACTCAGGTCATCGTGGAAGATTGGCATAACTCTTCATTGGAGAATCCAATCTTGATCAGACTTGTGGGGTTAGAAATATTACTTAGAGGGTTACCGCAGGAAGAAATTTCAAACCTAGGGGATCAAAAATTACAGAGGTACATCAGATTCAATATCAGTTTCCTACAAAGTGAAAAAAGGTGTGCAATTTTTTTTTAAATTTTTGCATAAGCTTGGTTTGAAAAATTAGTTTGAAGGAATTCAAAGGGCATAGTGAAGTATTATTATCAATAATTGATGCCCCGAAGAAAGAAAATGGAAACACCTAGTAAGCAACCTGAAAGCTCTAGCATGACTCATGAAGAAGAGGAAAAAATGCAATATGATATATCAAAATTATGAGACCAAATGCAACAAACTTCACGTGCACAAAAAGTAACAGAAAATAAGATGGATGGTTTAAAGAAAGATGTAGAAACTAAGATGGATAGTTTAAAGAAAGGCGTGGAAGCTAAGATGGATGGTTTAAAGAAATGTGTAGAAGCCAAGATGAATGACATTGAAGCTAAGATGGACGTCATGGAAGTTAATATGGATGGCGTGGAAGCTAAGATGGATGATTTAAAGGAAGGCATGGAAGATTTGAAGACAGATTTGAAGACAAATTTGATAAAGTTTCTACAAGAAATTCTTATTAATGGTGAAAGGGGAGTAAAGGAAACTCATGATGATAACAAAATAAATGTTAATCATGATTTCATAGACTCTAGCATTGGATCGAAGAACCACCATGTTCCAAAGATCAATATGAGGAAGTTTGATGACAAGGATCTTGGAACATGGATACTACATATGGAGCAATTTTTCGATCTCCATAATGTGAAAAACACACAAAAGGTACACATTGCAACTTTATATTTGGAACCAAATCAATTTGTATGGTATCGATGACTTTGCTCTCGTAAACAAATTGTCACTTGGGCCATTTTTACGGATGAAATGATAACACATTATGAGAATACAAAAAGCAACACTTTTTTTAGCCAATTGATAAATCTCAAACAAAAGGGTTCAATGATGGAGCACATTGAGGACTTCCAAAAATTGAATATAAGGGTAAAAGATATTCCAGAGGAGCATAGGATTGATGTGTTCATAGGGACTTTAAAAGATGACATCCAACATGAGGTTCGCCTTTGGGAACCAGATTCATTGGAGAAGGCATTCAGGTTGGAAAGAAAAATGGAAAGCAAAACTATGGCAACAAGGAAGCCTACCACTCACAATCATAAATATGGAAGTGTTTCTACCCCTATCCATCCACAACCTACAAGGTTGACACTACAAAAATTGGAAGAAAAAATAGCAAAAGGGCTTTGTTACAGTTGTGATAGAAAATACACTAAAGGTCATAAGTGTGCTGAGAAGAAATTATTTTACATAGATTGTGAAGAGGAGGAAGAAAAGGAACAAGAAATGTCAAAAGAAGAGGATATACACTAGGAAAAACCCCTAGAATAAGAAAAAATGAATTCGACCGTATCTTTAATGCATTGGCTGGAATTACCGCTCCTCAAACTATCAAGATAGAAGCGCATATCAAGAAGAAAAAGGTAATAGTGTTGATTGATTCGGTAAGTACCCATAATTTTATTCATTCTAAGATAGCCAAGTAATTGAATTGCTTCCTATATCCAACACTAGAGTGTCAAGTGACCTCCAAATAGTGTAATTCTTTGCATTCCAATGGGTGGCGCTGATGTTGTACTAGGAGTCCAATGGCTACAATCCTTGGGTACAATACCTTTTAATTTTCAAGAAATTTTCATGAAATTCTCTTCAGAAGGAAAGGAAGTTGAATTAAAGGGTATCACAAGGAAACCGGGAAAGATAATCAACTCTAACGGAATGACAAAGCTTCTAAAGAAAGAACAATGAGGCATAATCGCACAATTATGTTCACTAGAGGTTCCCACATCAAAATCATCCATTTATTTGGATCTCCAAAAAGTCTTGGACAATAATTCCAAGGTATTTGAGACTCCCAAAGGCCTCCCACATATTCGTGATCATGATCATGCTATTAATTTGATTCCAGGAAGTGCTCCTCCAAACATCAGGCCTTACAGATATCCCTATGTCCAAAAGAGCGAAATTGAACGTATGGTTGTAGAAATGCTAGAGGCTGGTATTTTCGACCTAGTCAAAGTTCTTTCTCTACTCCAGTAGTATTGGTTCACAAGAAGGATGGATCATGGTGCATGTGTCCAGATTATAAGGAGCTGACCAAGCTCACTATTAAAGATAAATTTCCCATTCCTGTCATTGATGAATTATTGGATGAATTGCATGGATCAATTTACTTCACCAAGTTGGATCTCCGTTTAGGATATCATCAAATCAGAATGAAGAATGAATACATTCCAAAAACAACATTTAGAACTTATGAGGGTCATTATGAATTTTTGGTCATGCCTTTTGGCCTTACTAATTCACCTTCTACATTTCAAGGTTTGATGAATTCCATTTTCAAACCCTTCCGTAGAAAATTTTTGTTAGTATTTTTTGATGATATACTAATATACAACAAGTCTTGGAAGGATCATGTCCAACATGTTGACATGGTGCTCAAAATATTGGAGGAGAAACAATTATATGCAAAAATCTCCAAATGTTTCTTTGGAGTACAAGAGGTGGAATATCTGGGTCATATTGTATCTCATGAAGGTGTTAAGGTAGACCCTAGAAAAATTAAAACCATTAAGGAATAGAAAATCCCCACATCCATAAAGCATCTACAAGGATTTCTTGGGTTGACAGCGTATTATCGCAAGTTTGTTAAGAATTATGGGATAATAGTAGCACCTCTAACAACATTATTGAAGAAAGATGCATTTTCATGGACTCTAGAAGCAACGAAGGCCTTTGAACATCTTAAAGAGGCAATGTGCCAAGCACTAGTCTTAGTTACACCGGACTTCACAAAAACCTTTATTGTGGAATTTGATGCCTCAAGAAATGGAATTGGTGCTATTTTAATGCAAGAAGAAAGACCCATTGCTTACGAAAGTCGTCCAATCAAAGGAAAGTATTTACACAAAGCTATTTATGAAGGAAATGTTGGCAATACTACATGCACTTAAGAAATGGTGACCCTACCTAATGGGAAGACACTTCAAGGTAAAAATAGATCATGATAGTCTTAAATACTTTTTAGAACAAAGATTATCTTCAGAAGAGTAGAAAAAAATGGGTCACAAAGATGTTGGGTTATGACTTTGAAATCATCTACAAAAAGGGGAAGCAAAATGTTGTGGCATATTCACTCTCAAGAAAGGATGAGGATGTGGAAGCATTTCTTTGCACCATTTTTATTATCCAACTAGATTGGATAAATGAAGCAAGGGATGAATGGAAGAATGATGAGGAAGTGTGGGAACTCATTCAAAAGATACAACAAGATCCCAGTACATCTGATACATTTAGCTAGAAAAATGATTCGTTATGGTACAAGGATCGGCTATACGTATGTAAGAATTCCGAACTCAAACAAAAAATTCTTAGGGAATTTCACACCTCCCTTAGGAGGGCACTCAGGATTTCTAAAAACCTACAACAAGGTTAACAAGGATTTTTTTTGGGATGGCCTTAAATCAGATATTGAAAAGTTTGTGGCAGAATGTTTTTTTTCCAACAAAATAAAGTTGAAACAATTAAGACCCCAGGACTATTACAACCTTTATCCATTCCAAGCTAATGTTGGGAGGAGGTTTCAATGGAGTTTATCATAGGTTTACCCAAGTCTAAAGGAAAGAGTGTTATCATGGTGGTAATTGACAGACTTATCAAGTATGCACACTTTTGTGCATTATCTCGTCCATTTAAAGCGAGTACAGTTTCTACTGCATTTATGGAAACAATTCAAAAGATGCATGGAAACCTAAATATTATTGTAATTGACAGAGATCCCATTTTCACTGGAAATTTTTGGACATAATTGGTTTCTTTTCTTGGTACTCAGTTAGCTCATAGCTCATCCTATCATCCTCAATCTGATGGGCAAAGCGAGATAGTAAACAAATGTTTGGAAGGGTATCTTCGTTGCTTTGTATATGATAAACATACACAATGGGTCAAATGGTTTCCTTTGGCTGAATGGTGGTATAACACTTCCTTCCATACTGCAACAAAAATGACCCCATTTATGGCACTTTATGGATATCATCCACCATCCATCACATCATATTTAAGAGAAAATTCTAAGGTTCAAGCAGTGGAAGATCACATCGAACATCAGCAACAATTTCTCCAATTGTTAAAGGATAACCTCACCTTGGCGTAGAATAGAATGAAATAGAAGGCAGATCAACATCGCAGTGAAATAAGTTTCAATGTAGGTGATTGGTATTCCTATGGCTACAACCATATAAAAAAATGTCCCTCAAGCAAGCTAAGAAGGATGATAAATTATCACCAAATTATTATGGTCCGTACAAGGTGTTGAAAAAGATAGGTACTATCTCATACAAATTGGAGCTTCCTGTAGCTTCCCGAGTGCACCCATTTTTCCATGTTTCATGCTTAAAGAAGGTTATAGGTGACAAGCTTCCAGTTCAAACAATATTGCTAGAACTTGATGAGGAAGAAAACTCATATTGGAACCTGAAGCAGTCAAAGAAAAAAGAACTCGACAGCTACAAAATCTATCAATTTCAGAGTATCTTTTCAAGTGGAAGAACTTACTCGTTGAAGATTCCACTTGGGAGGATGAGAATTTTATACAAAAGCATCTAGAACTACTCAAGTGTTGAGGACAACACTTTTTTGAAGGAGAGGGGCATGTTAGGTCCCTATAATACTAGTGATTCCCCCATTACTATTGTTTTTGTATCCCTTATCGTTATTGTTGTGCCCTCATTGTCCCCATATTGTTATTATTGTGCCCCATAGAATCCCTCTATTGTTATTTTTGTGCCTTTATATTATTATTGTTAGGTCAGCTTGGTTATATTGTGACCCTTAGACTCTTATATATAGAAAGGATGCTTTTTCATTTGAATCATCTAAGAATTTTTCACTTGTGTAATGTAAAGGAGGTTGCCCCCTCAAAGAGGCTGAATTCTAAGGCATTGATCTATCTTTTCTATATTTTTGTGAGCTAGTTTCATAACAGGTTGTAGCCGCTACAACACCTCCATAATATAAAAGCCCTTAAACCAAAAGGCATTATTATTAAAATTGACCTCTCTAAAGCTTATGATCATGTAAGTTGGTTTTACACTCACCTTATTTTGACTTAATTAGGTTTTGGAATTTCCTTTATAAAATAGATGATGTGATTTCTAAGATCAATATCATTTAGTGTACTAATATGTTATGCAATCAACTCACAAAATAGAAGAAAAGATGATCAACGACTTAAAAATTAGCCTCTTTGAGGGGGAAACCTCCTTTACATTACATAAATGAACAATGCTTGGATGATATAAATTATAAGACATCCTTGGTATATATAGGAGTCTAAGTGGTCACAATATAATCAGAGCCTACATAACAATAATAATGTAAGGGAACAACAATAAAAGTAGTGGGATTCTATGGGGCACAACAATAACAACCTTGGGGATACATGGGCACAACAATAACAATAGGGGACTACACTAACAATAAAAATAAGGGGAATACACTAGTATTATAGGGACCTAACATTCCCCTCTCCTTAAAAAGAGTATTTTCCTCACCACTTGAGTAGTTATGGATGTTTCTGTATAAAATTCTCATCCTCCCATGTGGAATCTTCAGTGGGTAAGCTCTTCCACTTAATGAGATACTCTAAGATTAATCGATTTTGTAGTTGTCAGGTTCTTGTTTCCATGACTGCTTTAGGCTAAAATATGATTTTTCCTTCTTCGTCAAGTTATGGGAACACTGTTTGAACGGGGAGCTTGTCACCAATGACCTTATTTAAGCATGAAACATGGAAAACTAGGTGTAATCAGAAAGATGCAGACAACTCCAATTTGTAGGCCATAGTACCAATCTTTTGCAACACCTTGTAAGGACCATTGTACTTGGTTGATAATTTATTATCCTTCTTATCTTATTTGAGGGACATTTATTTGTATGGTGGTAGTCGTAAAAGTAACTGGTCACCTGCATCGAAACTTCTTTCACTACGATGTTGATATGCCTGTTGTTTCATTCGATTATGTGGTAGAGTGAGGTTATCCTTTAAGAGTTGGAGTTGTTGTTGATGCTTGATGTGATCTTCAACTGATTGAACCTTAGAATTTTCTCTTAAATATGATGCGAAGGATGGTGGATGATATCCATAAAGTTACATACATGGAGTCATTTTTGCTGTAGTATGGAAGGAAGTGTTATCCACCATTCAACTAGAGGCAACCACTTAACCCATTGTATTTGTTTTTGAAATACAAAGAAACAAAGATATCCTTCCAAACATTTGTTCACTATCTAGTTTTCTCATCAGATGGAGGATGATAAGATGAGCTATGAGCTAATAAAGTACGAAGACAAGAAAATAATTACGTCTAAAAATTTCCAATGAAAATGGGATCTCTGTCACTTATAATAATAATTGGGCTACCATGTAACTTTGAATTGTTTCCATAAATGTAGTATCAATTGTATTAGCTTTAAAAGGATGAGATAATGTGAAAAAGTGCACAAACTTGCTAATTCTATCAACTACCACCATGATGAAACTCTTTCCTTCAAAATTGGGTAAACCTGTGATAAAATCCAGAGAGACCTCCTCCCAACGCTGACTTGGAATGGCTAAAGGTTGTAACAGACCTGGGGTCCTTATTGTCTTAACTTTATTTTGTTGGAAAACCAAACATTCTGCCACAAACTTCTGAATATCATATTTAAGGCTAACCCAAAAAATTTCCTTCTTGATCTCGTGGTAAGTTCTAAAAAATCCCAAGTGCACTCCTAAAGGGTAGGTGTGCAATTCCAAAAGAATATTTTTCTTGAGTTGGGAATTCTTACAAATATATAAGCAATATTTTTACCATAATGAATCATTTTTCTAGCTAAATGTACCAGATGTACTAGGATCTTGTTACAACTTTTGAATGAGTGTCCACATCTATTTTCATTCTTCCATTCATCCCTTGCTTCGGTTATCCAACCAGGTTGGATAATATAAATAACACCAAGTAATTATACCACATACCCATCCTTGCCTGAGAGTAAATCTGCAACAACATTTTGCTTCCCTTTTTTGTAGATGATTTCAAAATCATAACCCAACCTCTTTGTGACCCATTTTTTCTGCTCTTCTGAATATAATCTTTGTTCCAAAAAGTATTTAAGACTATCATGATCTGTTTTTATCTTGAAGTGTCTTTCCATTAGGTAAGGTCACCATTTCTTTAGTGCACGTAGTATTGCCAACATTTCCTTCTCATAAATAGCTTTGTGTAAATACTTTCCCTTGATTGGATGACTTTCAAAAGTAATGAGTCTTCCTCCTTGCATTAAAACAACACCAATTCCATTTCCCAAGGAATCACATTCCACAATAAAGGTTTTTTTGAAGTCTGGCATAACTAAGATTGTTGCTTGGCACATTGCCTCTTTAATATGTTCAAAGGCCTTAGTTACTTCTGGAGTCCAAGAAAATGCACTTTTCTTAAGTAATGTTTTTAGAGGTGTTTCTATTCTCTATAATTCTTAAAAAACTTGTGATAATACCCTGTCAACCAGAGAAATCCTCGAATATGCTTTATTTTTGTGGGGATTTTCCATTCCTTAATGGATTTAATTTTGTTAGGGTCTACCTTAACGCCCTCATGATATACAATATGACCTAAATATTCCACCTCTTGTAATCGAAAGAAACATTTGGAGGTTTTTGCATATAATTGTTTCTCATCCAATAGTTTGAGCACCCTATCAACATGTTGAAGATGATCCTTCCAAGACTTCGTGTATATTAGTATATCATACAAAAATACTAACACAAATTTTCTAACGAAGGGTTTGAAAATGGAATTCATCAAACCTTGAAATGTAGAAGGTACATTAGTAAGGCCAAAAGGCATGGCCAAAAATTCATAATGAACCTCATGAGTTCTAAATATTGTTTTTAGAATGTCTTCAGTATTCATTCTAATTTGATGATATCTTGAATGAAGATCCAACTTGGCAAAGTAAATTGCTCCATCTAGTTCATCCAACAAATCATTAATGACAGGAATGGGAAATTTATCTTTAATAGTGAGCTTGTTGAGCTCCCTATAATATGGACACATACACCATGATCCATCCTTCTAGTGTACCAATACTACTGGAGCATAGAAAGAACCTTGATTAGGTTTAATTATACCATCCTCGAGCATTTCTTCCACCATACGTTCAATTTCACTCTTTTTGGCATAGAGATATCTATAAGGTTTGATGTTTGGAATAACACTTCCTGGAATCAAATGAATAGCATGATCTTGATCAAGAATAGGTGGGAGGCCTTTTAGAGTCTCAAATATCTTGGAATTATTATGCAAGGAAATTTGGATATATGGAGAAATAGATGCTTTCAATGTTTCAACCTCTAGTGAGCATAATTGTGAAATTACGCCCCATTGTTATTTCTTCATAAGATTTTTTATGCCATTAGAGTTGAATATATTTCCTAGCTTCCCTGTGATACCCCTTAATTCAACTTCCTTTCCTTCCCAAAAAAATTTCAAGAAAAATTCTTGAAAATTAAAAGTGATCGTCCCAAATATTGTAACCATTGGACTCCTAGTACAACATCAGCACCACCCATTGGAATGTAAAGCATTGGACTATTCAATACATATTTCCCCTTGGTTAGCTCGATATTATGGCACATTCCAGAGCAATTTATATATCCTTTATTTGTAACCATCACTTGACACTCTGGTGCTGGATATAGGAAGTAATTCAATTCCTTGGACATCTTACAATGAATAAAATTATGGGTACTACCTGATTCAATTAGAACTATTACATTTTTATTCTTGAGAAGTCCTTCTCTCTTGAGAGTTCGAGGAGTGGTAATTCCTACCAATGCATTACAAGATACTGTCAAATTTATTTATTCTTTCTCTGGGGTTGGTTCCTAGGGTATATCCTCCTCTTTTGATGTTTCTTATTCCTTTTATTCCTCCTCTTCACAATCTATGTAGAATAATTTCTTCTCAGCACACGTATGAATTTTAGTGTATTTTCTATCACAATTGTAACAAAGCCCTTTTTCTCTTTTTCCTCCAGTTTTTGTGGTGTCAACCTTGTAGGTTGTGGAAGACTAGGAGCAACAACACTTCCATCTTTATAGTTGTGAGTGGTAGACTTCCTTGTTGCCATAATTTTGCTTTCAACTTTTGTTGCCACCCTGAATGCCTTCTCCAATGAATCAGGTTCCCAAAGGTGAACCTCATGTTGGATGTTATATTTTGAAGTATCTATGAAGATATCAATCCTATGCTCCTCTGGAATAACAGTTACTCTAATATTCAATTTTTGGAAGTCTTTGTTGGGTGCAACCCAACTTAGCCTAGATTTTAGAAAAAAACTCTTGGTTTTGTGGGGCGAAGCACGCAATAGAGCATTTTAAATATATCGCATTGTGTCATAAAGGCTTCGGGGTGGTTCAAAGCCCATCCTTTTTTTGAATGCACACAATTTTGTAAAGGATCAATGGTTTTGGGACCATAGTTGCTTGTTTTAGGGAGTCCATCATATTTGGACCATGGTATTTTGATGATGTAACTATTTGATGTAATTGTATATATAGGGTAAAATAATAAGAAGAGAATCATATTGAATTGATCCAGATCAATGTTATGGGAAAATTGTTGTGATCTGTAATTTGGTAGAGAAGGTGAGGCTCTGCAGCTAAGTGTGCAAAGGCCTAAGTCTGCAACTGAGTGTACAAACAACCTACAACTTAGTTCACAGGCCAAGAATTTTTTTTTGTTCAAAGATTCATTATATCAAGAAACAATGTTTGATGTGTTTATTTGCTTATTATCTGTTGTAGAGTATCATTTTTTATAGTTGTATTTTACTTTGCAAAATGATGGTTTATGGTTTTATATGGCATGTTTAAGTGATTAATCTAATGCAGTGAAGCGATTTATATGTACTAAGAATAATATAGCATAATAATACCACGTCTCATAGTCCTTCAAGGCTACAGAAACCTAGTTTTGCATCCTCCCATAGTCACTTCGGGTGAGACTGTGATATGCTTGCAGTGATTGAGGGTCTTGTTGATGTGAAATATAGATTGAACCTGGGTCAGCGCAAACCAAGCCAACAAATGGTTCTTGGAAAGGTCCCAGTCATCTCTACTCACATTTCATATCTTAGTAAGTGCATTCTCGAAAATCCTATTAAATGCTTCTACTATTCCATTGGGTTGAGAATGATAAGGGGTACTCTTCTGATGATAAACTTGGAACTCCTTAGTCAATTCTTAAATAGTCTTATTTAGGAAGTGTGAACCTTGGTCACTCATCAAAATACTCATACATCCAAATCTAGAAAATATGTACTAAATAATAAAATTTGCAGCAGTCTCTGCCCTGCATTCCCTTAGTGGTTGTGCTTCAGCCCATTTTGTCAAGTAATCAGCCATTGTAATTATGTACATTTCACCAGTCCTCTTTCTAGGTGGGTTGATGGGTCCAACAAAATCAATGGCCCACTCATAAAAGGCCTACAATGTAACTTGTGGTATCAATGGCATCTCATCTCTTCTGGAAGGCTTCCTTGTTCTTCGACACACATCACATGCTTGACAATACTCCTTCATATATTTATGTAGTGTAGTCCACAAATGGCATCGCCTACCTATTTAGTGACATAAGACGATCTCCTTGCATAGATAAAACAATGGCGCGTGGAGTGGATGACTACATTGGAGACAAAGATAGAGGATAGTCTGATAGAGGAGGACACAATGCAACACAGGGCAACGAGTGGGAATGATAAGGATGAAATAGAGTTAGAACAAGAGGAGAAATACAATGAGGGTCACTAGGATCCTCTTGTAGGTGATGAGAAAAACAGAGAATCTAAAAAGATAGAGACAAACCAAGATGTCACAAAGAAGAGGAAGGCAGGCATCGAAGCTGCCACAAGAGGCAAAAAGAAGTAGAAGGCATAAAAGAAAAATGACATAATGCCAATGGTCCTCACTGATGGGGACTTGGATAATATTGGGGATGGAATTTAGGAAGTAATGGAGGAATCATGGAACAAGTTAGAGCATCACTACAATTCACTTTTAACAAGGTTCAAGGAGTGCATTGTAGAATTGAAGATATTGGCATAGATAATCAAACAACCAACGCTGGTAGAGGAGAAGCTTGGAGAGGAAAGACCAGTAGAGCCTACACTTGTAGCATGGATAACACCAATACCTGCTAGAGCCCTACAACTTGACTCTCTTGAGGTACAAAATTAGGCCAAAGAGTGGAGGTACGTGAACATGAACATCACAGCAATACCACTTTAGAGATTACATTAGCTGCATCTAGAGATCATACATGAGCTAAAGCTGCACAAACAACACACTTTACAGTTAAACATTCAAGTAGAGAGAGAGCGAGCTTCATTGAAGCATAAGCTCGACCAAGCTATCCAAGATAGGGATCGAGTAGTACATCAACAACATAAGACGAAGGAGGTGGTCGAAGCAACATGCTGCTAGATTCTAGACATTGATGTCCGAGAAGAGGAACCAGTGGAGGATACAGTCACAAATCTCGACCTTGCAGTAAAAATATGTAAGGATAAGATTGAAGAAGTGAAATTTACATAGGAGATGAAGATAAGTGAGCTACAAATGAAGCTACAACCAACCACACCACAGGAAGTGTGAGAGCCTGGGGAGGCTGACTTGAAGGCTGCAATGGCTGGCATCTTCGTACCAGTGGTAGATTGTGGGAAGCTTTTGAATGAGAGCTTACAGATTTGGAATTCATTGTAGGAAGATCCAAATGTGCAGAAACTACAAGAGGATATTCAACAAAAGCAACAATAGCTGGAGGAGATTCGGGAAACTTTGAGGACCTTACCAATCTCATAGAAGCTCACAAAGATCAATGAAGGCAATGCCCTCCAGAAGAAGATAGAGGAGTCGAGGAAGGAAGAGCAGACTATGATATAAATAATTTAGCCATTGCAGGATGAGGCTCTCCAACTGTCCCAAGTAGTAGATGAGAAGATTCAAGAGCTTTGATAGAGAGAGGAAACAATGATGTAGAAGGCTACAGAACCTGCGACAGAAGCACTATTGGAGGAAGTGCACAGTGAAGAGAAGCAGGTTACAAACATTCTGCAATAGTTCAACAATGCTTATAACAACGTTGCAGTGAAGATCAGAGGAAACTCGGCTGAGTGACTCGGGATGAGTCACATGTGAGTGTTGGGGGCCTATTGGGCACAACCCAACTACACCCAGATTTTAGAAAAAAACTTTGTGTTTGTGGAGCAGAGCGCACAACAGATCATTTTGAATATATCGCGCGGTGTCGTAAGGGTTTTGGGGTGGGTCAAAGCCCCTCTTTGTGTAAATGCGCGTGATTTTGTAAATGATCAATGGTTTTGGGAACATAGTTGTTTGTTTTAGGGAGTCCATGGTATTTGGACCATGGTATTTTGATGATGTAACCCTTCGATGTAATAGTATATATAGGGTAATATAATAAGAAGAGAATCATCTTAAATTGATCCAAATCATTGTTATGGGAAAATTGTTGTGATCTATAATTTGGTAGAGAAGGCGAGGCTTTACACTGAGTGTGCAAAGGATTGAGTCTACAGCTGAGTGTGCAGACAACTTGCAACTTAGTGTGCATGCCAAGAATTTTTTGTCGTTCAAAGATTCATTATATTAAGCAATAATGCTTGTGGTAAATTGGTGTTGGATGTGTACATTTTCTTATTATTTGTTGTACAGTAGCAGTTATTGCAATTACATTTTTCTTTAGCACAGTGATGGTTTATGTTTTTATATGGCATATTTAAGTGATTAATCTAATGTGGTGAAGCGATTTATAAGTACTAAGAATAAGATAGCATAATAATACTACGTCTCGTAGTCCTTCAAGGCTGCAAAAACTTGGTTTTTCATCCTCCCATAGCCACTTTAGGTGAGACTATGATCTACTTGCAGGTCGTTGCCAAAAGGGCCAATGATTGAGGGTTTTATTCATGCTCAGTATAGATTGAACTTGGGTCAGCCCCAACCGAGCCAACAGTCTTCAATGTGCTCCGCCATTGAACCCGTTTGTTTGAGATTGATCAATTGGCTAAAGAAGGTGTTTATCTTTGTAACTTCATAATGTGTTATCATTTCCTTTGTAAAAATTGACCTGGTGGCAAGTGGTTTATGAGAAAAAAGCCATCTATACCATACAAATTGTTTTGGTTCTAAATATAAAGATGCAATACATACCTTTTGTGAGTCTTGCACATCATGTAGATCAAAATATTGCTCCATCTGTAGTATCCATGTCACCATATCCTTGCCATCAAAATTCCTCATATCTATGTTTGAAATGTGGTGGTTCTTAAACCCCACATTGGATTCTCTAACATCACAATTCATATTCCTTTTGTCCTCATCATGATTTTCATGGATTACCTTATCACCACTAGGAAGCCTTTCTTGCAACAACTTTGTCAACCCTTCCAACTTGACATTCATTACGTCCATTTCTACTTTGGAAACCTCCATGTTTCCTTTTATACCATCCATGTCTCCTTTTAATCCATCCATGTCATATTTGGTTGCTCTTTGTGAGAGTGAAATTTGTTGCACTTGGTTCCATAATTTTGATATATCATGTTGTAATTTTTCCTCTTGATGCATCATAGTAGAGCTTTCTGAGAGATTAATGGGTGTAGAATTCTTTTTTTTGGGAGGAATTGTAGCACCAAATACTAATATGTATGCTTCAATATGCCTTTTGAATGACTTCAAACTGATTTTTGAAACAAAATTTATGCAAAATTAAAAAATACACACCTTTTTCTTGGTTTTTAGGAGCTAGTATCTCTATAATTTTGAATCTCCAAGGTATGAAATTTTGTCCTATGGTAGTCCTGTGAGCCTTCTTTTCAACCCCATAGTCAGACCAAGATTATATTCATCAAGAAAGTGTTATACGCAATCTCCCACAATGACCTGATTATTGACTAGTTCAGTACTGCGAACTTGTACAAAGTGCCACGTGTCACTGTTAAGACCTTCACCCCTATTTGAGATTGAATTCTAGAGGCTGCAAAAACCCTAACTTCCTCAGATCATATCTCCAAAAATATAGCAAACCAAGATCTAAAATTTGTACACGAAGTTCACCAAGATTTTGGCTCCTCGTGGTTGAAAGTTCGGCTTCTAAAGCCTTGTAGAAAAAATGTTATAGCGAAAATTCCAAGATGACTTGTTTGAAGAAGTGAAACCTTAGAATCCAAGGCTCTGATACCAAATTTTATGCAACCAACTCATAAAATAGAAGAAAATATAGATGAAAGACTTAAAAATTAGCCTCTTTGAAGGGGAAACCTCCTTTATATTACATAAATGAACAATTCTTGAATGATATAAATGATAAGACCTCCTTGGTATATATAGGAGTCTAAGGGGTCACAATATAATTAGAGCCTACATAGCAATAATAATGTAAGGGCACAATAATAACAATAGTGGGCTTCTATGAGGCACAACAATAACAACATGGGGGATACATAGGCACAACAATAAAAATAGGGGGCTACACTAAGAATAACAATAAGGGGAATACAATAGTATTATAGGGACCTAACATAATAAATGAATCTACCTCGATATTCGTTTATGCACAACGAGGCTTGAGGAAAGGGTGCCCCCTATCTCCTATACTTTTTCTTCTAGCTGTTGAATGCCTCATCCATTTGATTGTGGATGCTCTACGCAGAGGGGTCTTCTAAGGTATTGTTAAATAAAGTGTTTGCTATTTTACCCACTTATTATTTGTGGATGATATTTAATTTTTTGTAATGGTTTTGTTCGGGATGTGAAAATTTTAACTAATATTATTTTCCTATTAAATAACGAAACGAGGATGGTAGTAAATGCTAGAAAGCAATATATATCTACTCAATACAAGGAAGCATTATAACTTTGAAATCTTAGTGTTTTTTCCATATCAGTTGTCTGATATGGAATAAGGATTAAAATGCTTCAATTTTCACTTAAAATCAAGTTTATATAAGAAAAAAGACTAGATGTGGTTAATATCTAAGATTTAGAAGAGATTAAAATGTTGATGTTTGAGGTGGCTATCTTGGGCAAGAAGGTTGGTCCTACTGAAGTCAGTGCTGGAGGAAATACTTGTTTTGTATATGTTTGTGGCATGGATTCCAAGAGGAACACTGGAAAAAATCAGGAAGATATGTTTTAAAGTTTTGTGTTCAGGTGTGATGAGCCCTATTATTATAATAAGAGTGTTTCAACTCCAAAGGCTACCAACTTTAATTATAAACCCTAGGTTCATACAAACTTAAGAGGCGATAGTGCTATATGCACAGTAGGATAAGCTCTACTCAGGATACGCTTAAGGAATGGAACAAACCAAGGTATATAGAGACCACTCTATCAATTGAATCTATATTTGCAAGAAAATGAGTTTGCATACAAGGGAAGTTCCAATCTACTTGTAGAAATGGAAATGTTAATCTATTTGCAAAAATAGAAATGCTACTCTATTTTGCATAAATGTAAATGTTAACCTACTTACAGAAATGTAAATGCTAACCTACTTTCAGAAATGTAAATGCTAACGTACTTGCATAAAAGTAAAGGCTACACTACTTGCAGAAGATAGACATGTAATCTATTTGTTGAATGTACATGCTGCATCAAAAATAAACCTAGTCTATGCACAAAAATAACAATGCCTGAACTAGAAACCCAAGATTAAGAAGCATAAAATAGAGAAATAAATTATAATCTACCTTCCATAAATTAAAGAGAATGAAATAAACCTTTAATCATTGCATTCAAGAGAGGGTATATCCTATCAACAAATTTCATTAGGTTCTTCATAAAGTAATCATGAAAATCATAATTATGTTATTCAATTCATGAACATGTCTACTGACCCTAATTGTTGAAGTGAGTTGCAGTACTATAAAGGAAAGTAATAAGTGGTATTTGGTCTTCCTCAATCATGGTTTCAGATCCTAAGATACATTATTTAGGACTAGGAGGAAAAAATCAAGCTTTAAGGACAATTCTGGTCAAGTTTGGAGAGCTTCTACATAGTTTAGTGCTACAAGATGCTACAAGATTTCTATAGGATTAAATCCGTGAGCATTTTGATGGCTAAAATTTCAATCTGAAGGTGGGAAATGGTAGTGGAAGGTAGGAGAATTTTTTTAGGTTTTAACCCCATACATAAATTACATGCATACGAATTCTAAAAACATAAAATAAACAATGGCAAGAGCATAAAACATAAAACATATATACACAGAGATTTTCCATTGGATCCCAAAACTAGGACTACCAGATTGATTTTTTTTATGTTCCTTTCAATTTTATAATACATATATATACATGCTGAAGCATCCATAAAACCCAATCCATTAACCTTGGATTAGAACATAACCACAGTTCCCTTGACCAAATCTACAAATACCATGGACAGAAAACCATCATGCCCAAAACCATGTGTGAAATCCATTCACAAAACCATAGGCAGGTCTGCCCAACTAATATAGGGTCCATTTTTTTCCCAGGGCGCTACCTTGGACCCTGTGTAGGGGGGCTACAGGCCCCCTGCATACCCCCTGTGACCTCCTGGCAGCGTCCCCCGCAATGTACAAGGGGGATTTTGGGCCCCCTTTGAACCCATTGCACGTGGGGTAGTTGTGGAAAGAATATAACACAACCCAACAAGTTTTTATGTTTCCCTTTCCAAGCTTAGTATCCTTTAGGGGCTCATCTTACATAAGGAACGACGCACACAATGGACTGCAACAAACTAGAAATGTACTCTTGGTGAACAATGTTTTGAAGGAGTTGTCGAGGTAGAAAGAAGGGAGTGAGTGGTAAGATGAGGAGTGTAAATGACAATGCTAACCTTTCAAATCAACAAATTTTCTTGCACACCACAAAAAGTTACTCAATTTTTCCAGACATCTAGAGCATGTTAACAGTGCAAATTACAGAAAGTTGAAATAACAGAGAAAGGATGAGTTCAATTTTATTTGAGATTTGACTACTACATTAAAAGGAAACCTATATTGTAATATCTGTGAGACCTACATCCACAAGAGACTACGCTTCCTATGCTTAAAGAAAACTACTAAACCAAACACTAATTTGAAGAAAACAAAGATGCAAAAATAAGACTAATCTAAGATCTAACAACTCCGAAAGAAAGTAACTATATATTTTTGGCTTGCAAACAAAATGTCTCTAACTACACTTCCCACAAGTGATGTGATTGATAGACTTGCAAACGTATTTTTTCATAAACAAATCATGTCTAGAAGAAAATAAAATACTTCTAGGAAATAAAATGCATGATTAAAATACACGAGAGATACTAGAGCCTCTAGGTTGGGCCCTAACCCAAGTGGACTCATCCATCTAATGGAAACTCAGATAGAATATAACAGGATAAAATAATTCTCAAGTACATCATAAAAAATGAAAATGACAAGTTTGAGCTCTTATCTCTTAGTAGTCTCCATCTTCTCCAAAAGTTTGAATCCTATTGAACCCTTTTGATTCCTTATTTATACAAAATTGATCGAGGGGAAATATCCTTGGAAAGAGGGTTGATTCCCTCCAAAATACCTAAAATGGTGGATCTAGCTCTCTAAGATTCTCACAGTCCTTGAGTTCATCAGTTGTTAGTAGAACCTTGAACTATGGGTGAGTAAATATAGGGAGAAAGTTGAGTTGTATGTGAGTAAATGTAAGGGACAAGCCCACTACATCTTCTCTAGTTTCCTCCATTGTATCTTTGCATAGTAAATGCACTCTTTTCCTACACATTAATCATGTTAGGCCAAAAGATATGATAAAAATATTTTAGTCTTCCTAATAAACACATTATAGTAAAAATATTCTATCAAATGTAGGGAGAAAGGTAATTATGTTCTTAAGGATGGCCATATGGGCATGATTATATACTTATTAATGAGGCCCATCATCACCCCCTACTGAAGGTGTTGCTCACCCTTTGAGAAACTCAACCATTTAGTTCCATCTCATGCATAGCCCTAGTGGTTGATTTAACATCCCAAGGTATCTATGAAGGAGTTTCCTCTTGAGGGTGGAATCCTACTTTTCTCTCTATTTCTGCCCACTCTTGCTACTCTTAAATATGATCCTTTGATCTGAAATGATCATAAACTAAAAACTGATGTAGAATTGATTAACCATTAAAGATTTGAATGTTAGCTGAAAGCATGCAAATTGAGGAAAACTGCTTGATAAGAAACTTTACGACAATTGATTAAACATAAAATCGATGCATAACACGAAGTGAAAACAACAAAAACATAGCGATACCAAAAAACAATATTGATGATGGAGTTCATCCCTAATGGACTATGTCTCCAGGTCCGCTTTCAAGATGGGCAATCGTTTTTATTACGAATGAGAAGAAGGTGTTGATTACATAGAGAATTGATCAGTGTAAATGTGCACATAGGAACTTCTGATCACTATCATTAGATAGCCCTCTGAACTAGCTTTCCAACACTGCTTACAGTTTCCAAAATCGACACCGGATGCTCCGGTAACATTGAAAACAAAAACCACCTATGTCCTCTAGAATCTGCATACAAAAGTAAAAAACCCCTCTAATGTCTTTCAAAGGAAAAATCAGCATCTTATAGGCTTGCAAATACATTTAAACTCCTTTCCCTAAGTTTAGGGATGAATTTGGCCTAATTTGGGTTCAGGAGCTTCAGTCTTGTGATTGCCTGACACCTAGGCTAGGGTTTCATGAACTTTGAATTATTTTTTAACAACAAAAACATAATAAACCCCAAAATAACTTTATCATAAAGTTTTCCCACTGGCGGTGAAGTTGATGATGCATTGAACTAATCGTTTTCATGTGAATGGGCTTGTGGTCAAATAAAAAATGGACATGATTGCAGGTTTGTTCCAACGGTTTCAGAATTGCTTGCTGACTTTGCATGTGAAAGCTACCTCCGATGGTTACGTTGAGTTGTCAACCTTTTCTGACGCAGTCACCATCTATGCAATCACATGTTGGATATAACTCTCTGCCATGGCTAGTCTCTGCCACGGTAACCCCAACGGCTTTCCCCCTTAATCGCTCACATGTGAATGAGGGTAAGGTTCCGGCGCGGTTTGCTTATCCGTTGTGGTTAACGCTTATCTCTGCCTGGTGATCTCTCTCTATTCGCATGCCCGCGGTTTCCCGAGGCAGTCAGCGCTGTGTTTTAGGGACATGGTTTGTATTTTTATATTTTTTTCAATGTATTTCCATGGCCCGAAAAGGTTTTAAACTTAGGTTTGAGGACTTTAAGTTTTAGCATTAGGTTTTGAAATACATATTACAATGTATTGTAGATAGTTAGGGTTTTAGCATAGGTATTAATGTATTTGGTGTATGTTTTTAGGTGTAGCATATGTTTTTGATTTAAATTTAGGATTTAATAGATAGATTAGGGTTTAGTAAATCAAATTCAGCAACCCTTCTACAATATTTCGTCACTAAGAGACATTAGCAATATTTGTCGCATGATGACGTACCAATGCATATCGTCGACACAAACCATAGTTACGACGACAACATGATGATGAACCATATTAAACCTTTGCAATCAATGACACCCATGTCAACATCAAAATCTTGTGAGGTAATGACACAACACATGTCGTCAACTAATCCTGGTGGAACTATCGATGAACACAAGTCGACAGCCAGGCACTAAACCCATATCCACTAAATTCCATGAAGACTAGTAACATTACCTGAACAACCTGATCCACAACCCACACTATTGAATTGTTGAAGCTGAACTCAAGTGACAATGAAACTAAACAGTGATGACGACACTTGAACACCTGTACAATTAAATCAAAGAAATCCTCCTGGATCATTCCTCTCCACCTGAAAGCTTTTGGACCACAAAAGTTTGACTAAACAATTAGTCGAAGAGGGTAGAACTCCCTGTTTTTCCACCTTGACCTAACAATGTACCAATACATTCGATCAATCACTTGCAAGTGATGACCCTGATGATGCTGACCATGGCACTTTTTGAGTCGGTGACCTGTTTCATCCATCTGCAATATACACAACTTGCGATGATGGGCAAACAACCTGTTATCAACATGGAAATTGAATTCTTTCCACGAAGAAATGGGTTAGTGATTCATAATCTTTGAAAACAATCTCTATTGAATGTTGTTTAATATCATCAACATGTATAAACAATCTACTTTGCGGAATGACTGAGACATTCAAAGATACTTTCAACATCAAATTAGGTACTTGATTTAACATACTTTCCTGATTCCTGTTTACTAAGTGAACTTTCTGCACTAAACCTATCCAACTGTAAGGTGAAATTTGTGCAACTTAGTTTGATTTTGGAAGTATTGAGTTAGCTATTGATTTGTTTGAATCATTTTTCCTTCATTTATTACATGATGTTTCCATTGGTTAGCACTTTCCTTTGATGCATAACTTCCCATTAGACACTTTGACACTGCTTTAGAAAAGGCTTTGATATGAAAACAAATAGGTTTCCTCTCCACTTGAAAAGAGGTTTCCAAATTGTTCAAGACATGACATGGTGACACAATACAAGAGAAATCAAACATTGACTTTTCCCAATACTGACCTGTATCCTTGCAACTGTTAAGTTGCAAACTTAAACTAAGTTGATTCATTCTAACATTAGGAAGAGGAGCTTTAGGCACAAACTGTAATTCATGTTGTAATTCCTGCTTATGAATAAGATTTTTGGTTTTACATAGAACTGAGCAAGTTTCTATCTCTTTAATCAAACCATCTTTAAGCTGAGTTGCATAACAGGAATCATGTTGATTGTTATATTGATCCTTTACACACATGATTACAAACCTCTTGTTTGAACTTATTAATCACTTCATCTGATTAACATTAACTAAATTCAAGTGATTTTTGTTTTGATGTGCCCTAACAATAAATTCAACCCCATCTTTCTTAAGGTGATATTTATGTTCTCTCCTGTAAAATACTGCATCACAATCATAAAGATAAGGACTTCCTAAGACAACTCCACATATGTCTACTAGAACCGCATCTAATTCCACTTCATCAATGTAATTAGCTGTTATGGCAAATCTTAATCGACATTGTTTGGTGACTTTTATCTGAGTTGATTTATTTAGCCATCCTAATGGGTAAGGTCTTGGATGATTCTGTGTTTCCAAACCCAAACTTTTAACTAAATATTCAGAGATTAAATTCACCTGTGATCCACTGTCAAACATTGTATCTATCTTTGTATGCTTAGAAGTTATCCTTATGTTAAATAGTTCAACTCTTTTATCCTCATGTGAAGGATTTATGTTTGAAGAAGATGCAATAGTTTTCGAACTTGAACGAGTTTTAGAAGTTTTACCTATCGTAACCATGGCGGTTATCCTCCTTTCATCACCTGAATCTGAACCTAGATCCTGCTGGACTACTACAATGGCCTTATTTTCATCCTTCTCCTTAAGGAACTTTTTGGGCTTAAGTTCTGAATGAAGTTTCCAACGCTTCGATTCATCATGATCGATTCTCTGGCAATGCGAACAAGTAGGTCTTTACTTCTAAATGATCGTTGATTTTTTTCTCTTTGAAATGTTCTTCCCCTTACTGTCACTGGAATCTTTGGTTTCCAACGCTTTGGATGATTGCGATGAAAACTTGAATGGTCTACCACCTGATTCAATATGTATGGCCTGGACATACACCTCATCAAAATCATCAAGATTAAAGATCAATGAAGTATGCTGCAAATATGAATGTAAATTGTCGATATATTTTAACAAAGTTTCATGTGTATCTAATGAAATACCAAGTGCCAATGCTTTTTTTCTGAATTCCTGAGTAAACACTTGAACACTCTTCCCTTTAGCTTGCCTTAGATACTGCCAATCAATAACAACTTGCTACATGTATCCTACAGGATAGAATTGTTTCCTAAGAGCTTTTAAAAACTTAGACCATGACAAGATGACTTTTCCTTTACACTTTACATCTATCTGAGTTTTACTTTCCCACCATATTAAAGTTGTTCCCCCCATTCTAAGTGTAGTTAACTAAATTTTAGCTTTATTGCTAGAAATGTTCTGAATGCGATAATACACTTCTAACCGCTTTATCTAGTTATCTAGCTTTTCAGGATTCATTTCGCCATCATAAATAGGTAACTCAAATTTAACATCAATTTTCAAAAGAGATTTTTTCTTAGGTTTCTTTTCTGTTTCAAATTCTGTACTGGAAGAAGAAGAAGAAGAAGAGGATGATGGAGATGATGGAGGTGAAGGTGGTTTATCACTCTTCCCTTTACCTTTGTCCTTCTTTGATGGCTTTGAAGAAGAAGCTGCATCTCTCACCTTCTTGTCTTCGTACAATTCTCCCAACATCTATTGCATGGTTAAGAACGCCTGCTGAAACTGTTCTTCACTCATCTTAGTTTCAATGTTTTCACCTGTATCAGGTCCTGACATGGTCGATTTCTGAACGACTTGTTGCTTTCCAATCTCTGGATCGATCTACTCAAGGATTCCTTCTCCTCATTATGAATTTGACCTGGTTAACATTTAATGGCACATTATACCAATGCAACCTGCTCTGATACCAAATTTAATTATCTGAAATGACCATAAACTAAAAATTGATTTAGAATTGATTAACCATTAAAGATTTGAATGTTAGCTGAAAGAACGCAAATTGAGGAAAACTGCTTGATAAGAACACTTTACGATGGCTGATTAAACATAAAATCGATGCATAACACGAAGTAAAAATAGTAAAAACATAGCGATACCAGACAACAAGATTGATGACGGAGTTTTTCCCTGATGGAATACGTCTCCAGGTCTGCTTTCAAGACGGGCAACCATTTTTATTAGGAATGAGAAGAAGGTGTTTATTACACAAAGAATTGATTAGTTTGAATGTGCACGCAAGAACTTTTTATCACTTCCATCAGATAGCCCCTTGAACCAGCTTTCCAATGATGCTTATGTAGGTTTTAACCCCGTAAATAAATTAGCTTCATACAAATTCTAAAACACTGAAAATAAACAATGCGAGAGCATAACACATAAAACACATATACACAAAGATTTTCCCCTGGATCCCAAAACTGGGACTACCAGCTTGATTTTTCATTATGTTCCTTTCAATGTTATAATACATATTTATACATGCCAAAGCATCCAATACCATGGACCGAAAAACCATCGCATCCAATACCATGGATCGAAAACCACCCCATCCAAAAACATGTTCGAAAATCATGCAAAAAACCATAGGTGGGTCCGCCCATCCTAACATAGGGTCCAAAACCAAAATTTTCCGGGGTGCTGCCTCGGACCCCATAAAGTGGTGCACCTCAAACCCCCTGTGACCTCCCTCCCTCTAACCCCTGGTTAACTATGTGGGCTAGTCATGGAAAGAATATAACACAACCCAACATTCTCCCACTTGTTGTTTTCTTTCCACAGGGGGCCACAAGAGAGTTTAGTCATTTATCCAGCCCTGAAATGCCCATTGTCTCTCTACACCAAGAGAACTTCTCAGAGCTCACAGATTTTGTCAATGCATCTGCAGTATTCTTCAAAGTGTCCACCTTTACCAACAACACCTTTTTTTATTCTATCATATCCCTCACAAAGTGATACTGAACATCAATCTTCTTTGTCTTTGAATGATATGTGGGGTTATTTTCCAAGAAAATTTCACTTTGGCTGTCACACTCTATCCTTATAGCTCCCTATACTAACCCCATACTTGAACACAATCTCTGCAACCAAACTGCTTCCTTACTTGCATGAGTGGCTACCATGTATTCTGCCTCTATAGTTGATAGTGCCACTACAAATTATTTCTTACTCATCCAACTGATTGCACCTCCAAATAGGTTAACCACATACCCACTTGTATATCTTCTCTGGTCCAGATCTCCAGCCCAGTCTGCATCAACAAAGCCATGAATATCCAACATCCTGTCCAATCCTGATCTTCCTTGATAGCACAAACCATAATCACTAGTGCCACACAAATACCTGAAAACCTGCTTCATTGTTGTCTGGTGCTCCTTCCTTGGTTTTGACATAAACCTGCTCAATACTCCCACTCCATGTGCAATGTCAAGTCTAGTATAGACCATTGCATACATCAGGCTACCGACTGCACTTGCATATGGAACACGGGACATGTCCTCTTCCTCTTCTTGTGTCTTGGGACATTGTTCGGCAGATAACCTCACACATACAGGAATAGGAACCATCACCGATTTACTATCCTGCATATTAAACCTCTGCAGTGTTGTCTTGAAATACTTCCTCTGGTTTAACTAGAGCTTCCTCTTTGTCTGGTCTCTTTTAATTTCGATGCCCAAAATATAGTTTGCAGCACCAAGATCTTTCATGTCGAATTTGGAGGACAATTGGGTCTTCAAATCCTGGATAATTTCTTTATCATTTCCAACCAACAACATATCATCCACATACAAGACCAGATAAATAACACGGTCACCAATTAATTTAAAAGACACACAATGATCTGCTTTGCTTCTGGTGAAGCCAAGTCCCCATATAAATGTATCAAATTTATGATACCACATCCTTGGTGACTATTTTAACCCATACAGAGGCTTCTTTAACTTGCATACTAGTTATTTCTTACCCTTCACCACAAAGCCTTCAGGTTGCTTCATGTACATTTCCTCTTCCAGATCCCCATGAAGAAATGTTGTCTTCACATCCATCTGTTCTACCTCAAAATCAAAAGCAGCAACAACAAATAAAAGTAATCTAATAGAAGTTAGCTTGGCAACAGGAGAAAAAATATCACCAAAATCAATTCCCGGAACCTAGGAATAACCTTTTGCTACCAACCGAGCTTTGTATTTCTCCACTTTTCCTTCTGCATTTGTCTTCTTTTTGAAAACCCATTTTCTGCCAATGGGTTTCCTTCCAGCCAGCAAATCCACCAGATCCCAAGCCTCATTTTTGTACAAAGATACCATTTCATCAACCATGGCCTCTTTCTAGAGTTTTCCATCCTCTGAATCCACTACTTCCTTCACAGTTCTGGGATCATCATCAGTAACAGACAAAGAAAAATTTGAACAGAAAGCAGATGGACTATACCTTTTGGTCTGCCTTCTTTCTCGAACTGATCTTCTCACAGCCGGAGTTTGTGGCTCTTCATCTTCTGATTCCACCTCTGTTGTAGAGTCTGATTCTTCCTCCTTTAGCTCAAACTCTATCTTCTCAGGTTCCTTTGGTTGGACTTCATGTTTAATAACATATTTTACCTCTCTGAACACCACATCTCGGTTGTACACAACCTTTTGTGTGACTGGGTTCCAAAGCTTATAACCCTTTAAACCATCCTTATACCCAATAAAGATGCACTTTTCAGATTTACTATCCTACTTGGTTCATTTCTGCTTCAGAACATGTACATATGCATCACATCCAAATACCCTCAGATGTGAAAGAGAGGTTTTCTTACCAGTCCATACCTCTTATGGAGTCTTATCCTCCAACGTTGATGAAGGTTACCTGTTGACCAGGTAACATGCAGTATCCACCACCTCTGCCTAGAAAACCTATCCTAACCCGGCACCACTGAGCATGCTTCTTTCCCTTTCTATCAATTTCTTGTTCATTCTTTTTGCAATTCCATTTTGCTGAGGTGTATATGGAGTAGTCTTCTGCCTTGCTATACCACACTTCTTGCAGAATTCTTCAAATTCCTTACTACAAAACCCTCCACCATTATCTGTCCTCAACACCTTTATCTTCTTCTCTGTATGGTTTTCCACTAGAGCCTTAAATTCTTTAAACCTATCAAAGACTTTAGATTTCTTCTTAAGGAAATATATCCATGTATTCCTTGAGAAGTCATCTATAAATGATACATAGTACACAGACTTACCTAGTGATGGAACCTTCATAGGTACAAACACATCACTATGCACAAGCTCTAATATATGTTTCGCCCTCTTACCACCAGAGGGGAAACTCACCTGATTCTACTTCCTGTATACACAATTTTCACAAAAATCAAAATCCAGAGAGCTATTACTCATACCTTCTACCATACCTCTACCATGAAGTATTCAAAGGTCCTTCTCTCCAATATGTCCAAGCCTTTGATGCCACAATATGGTATTTTCTCCAGAGACTACTAGATTTTCTGCTCCACTTTCAAGAACCACGGAACTGTTGCACCCATCAACAACAGTTGCTTGTACAGAGTTTCAATCCGAGCTCCCCACATCAAAACTAGTGCTCCATGAACCATCTTGCAGGTATCCTTCTCAAAAACTATTTTTACACCTGCATCATCCAGCTTGCTAACAGAAATCAGATTTATGGCCAATGCAGGAATATGCAGAACACCCAAAAGTGTTCTAACCCTTCCACCTTGTAGCTTCAACTTTAATTTTCCACGACCAATGATTCTAGCCTTCCTGTCATCCCCCAAGAAGACATCACCACCATCATATTTCTCATACTCACAGAACCACTCTCTATGGGGAGTGAAGTGAAAGGATGCACCTAAGTCAATCAACCATGCCTCATGATCTACATGTGTACTTGAAGAAGCCAAGTACACATCTCCACCTTCATCCGAGTTGGTTTCAAATCTGTAGAAGGCGCCTCATCAGATCCCTTTCTTTTGTCAAGAGCTTTATATTTACATTCCCTTTTGAAGTGGCCTTCCTTTCCACATTTCCAGCACGCCACCTTTATAGGTTTTCCTAGAGATTTAGATCTCCCTCTAGATTTAGATCTCCCACTCGATGACTTATTTTTGTTTCTGTTCTGGGACCATCCTCGTACAGACAAGGCATCACCATTTTGGCTCTCCATATTTTTCTGTCTCATCTCCTTCGTTAGCAAAGATGAGACTATTTCATCAAACTGCAAGGCAGTTGCATTGCTACCTATTGCAATAACCAACTATGCCACGAATCGGGTAGAGAACACAACAAACTAATGCACTTATCTTCATATGAAATTTTAATATCAATAGACGCTAACTGAATTAACACAGTATTAAATTCATTTAGATGCTCTGTCATTGAGTATCCATCTTTCATCCTCAGGTTATACAACTTTTTCCACAGGAACAATTTATTCACCAGAGACTTAGATTGGTACAAAGTCCCTAACTTGTCCCACAAAGCCTTCGCCGTAGCTTCCCCTGATACATTCAACAATACTGAATCTGAGACACACAATCGTATTGTGCTCTTTGCCTTCCAATCCAACTTCTTCCATTCTTCATTGGACACTCCCATTGGTTTAGTACCCAGATCTACCGTGATCCACTGATCTTTATCCACCAACAGATCCTCCATCTTGAGTTTCCACAACTCAAAACTCTGACCATTAAATTTCTTGATCTCTATCTTTCCACTACTTTCCATCTTCTTTCACCACCAGAATTGATCTTGCAGATCTCCCACTGAACAGGGTCTACCACAGGCCTGAGCGAAACCTCTCAGCAACAAAGGCGTCCCCTTGAAGCCAAAACTGCTCTGATACCAAATGTAGGTTTTAACCCCATACAAGAATTACCTGATAGGAATTCTAAAACACAGAAAATAAACAATTCGAGAGCATAACACATAAAACACATATACACAGAGATTTTCCCCTGGATCCCAAAACCAGGACTACCAGCTTGATTTTTCATTATGTTCCTTTCAATGTTATAATACATATTTATACATGTCGAAGCATCCAATACCATGGACTTAAAAACCATCACATCCAATACCATGGACTGAAAACCATCGCGTCCAAAAACATGTGTGAAAATCATTCACAAAACCATAGGTGGGTCCACCCATTCTAACATAGGATCCAAAACCAAAATTTTCTGGGGCGCTGCCCTGGACCCCATAAAGTGGCGTTACGGGTGCACCTCAAACCCCCTGTGACCTCCCCCCTCTAACCTCTAGTTAACTACGTGGGCTAGTCGTGGAAATAATATAACACAACCCAACAACTTACGGTTTCCAAAACCAACTTCGTATGCTCCCGTAACACTGAAAACAAAAACCGCCTATGTCCTCCAGAATCTGCATACAAAAGTCAAAAATGCCTCTAATTTCTTTCAAAGGACAAATCTACCTCTTATAGGCCTACAAATACATTCAAACTCCCTTCACTGAGTTTAGGGATGAATTTGGCCTAATTTGGGTTCAGGAGCTTCGGTATTATGATTGTTTGACACTTAGGCTAGGGTTTCATGACCTTTGAATTAATTTTTAACAACAAAAACCATAGTAAACCCCAAAATAACTTTATCATAAAGTTTTCCCACTGGCGGTGAGGTTGATGGTGTGCTGAACTAACCATTTGCATGTGAACGGGCTTGCGATCAAATAAAAATGGACACGGTTGCAGGTTTGTTCTAGTGGGTTCGGAACCTCTTACTGACTTTTCATGTGACATCTACCTACAATGGTTACAGTGAGCTATCAACCTTTTCTGACGCAATCACCGTCTATGTGATCACATGCTGGATATAACTCTCTGTCGCGACTAGTCTCTACCATGGTAACCCCAACGTCTTATCCCCTTAACCGCTCACATGTGAATAAGGCTAAGGTTTTGACGTGGTTTTCTTATCCGCTGTGGTTAATGCTTATCTCCACCCCGTGATCTCTCTCTATTCTCATGCCCGTGGTTTCCCAACGTGGTTAGCGTTGTGGTTTAGGGACAGGGTTTGTATTTTTATATGTTTTTCAATGTATTTCCATGCCCCAAAAGGGTTTTAAACTTAGGTTTTAGGACTTTAGGTTTTAGCATTAGGTTTTGAAATACATATTGCAATGTATTGTAGATAGTTAGGGTTTTATCATAGGTATTAATGTATTTGGTGTATGGTTTTAGGTGTAGCATAGGTTTTTGACTTAGATTTAGGATTTAGTACATAGATTAGGGTTTAGTAAATCAAATTTAGCAATCCTTGTACAATATTTCATCACTAAGCGACATTAGCAATATTTGTCACATGATGACGTACCAATGCATATTGTTGACAAAAACCATAGTTACGACGACAACCTCACGATGACCCATATCAAACCTTTGCCATCAACGACACCCATGTCGACATCAAAATCTTGTGAGGCAATGACACGACACATGTCGTTGACCAATCCTGGCGGAACTGTCAATGAACACAAGTCGACAGCCAGGTGCTAAACCCATATCCACTGAACACCATGAAAACCAGTAACATTACTTGAAAAACCTGATCTACAACCCACACTGTTGAACTGTCGAAGCTGAACTGAAGTGACGATGACACTGAACACTGATGATGACACTTGAACTCCTGTACAATTGAATCAACAGAATCATCCTAGATCATCCTTTCTCTTATGTAGCGCTAGCAACAAAGGAGGGTTGAACTTGATCCAAATCTAGTTGGTCTTCAGTTTTTGAACTATCCTCTTATATAAGGGTTTCTTCTCCCAGGAATTCCTCAATCTCTCTTGGGAGTGATACTCTCTGATTTGTAAGTTATGGAGTAAATAATGCCATCTTATTTAAAAATATAGCAAGCCATTGGTCCCTAGTAGCCTAAATATGTCCTCAAAGTGTTGAAGGGATTGCTCCTGTCTCTCTATGTAAATTGGTGCCAATTTCGGATCCTCAACGATGATCATGTGGTTGCTGATGAAAATATGAGGAGCCATAAACTTTTCCCTAACCCATAGGAGCTCATTAGTTTCCTTGGAAATCACCCTTTTTTCCTCTTCATCCCTTACCTCCTCATGGATCAACAAATATGCTAATTCCATCAGCCGCACATATTCCATCCTAGAATTTGGATCCCAGAATTTCATGTCAGTCAATATGAGGTTGTGCATGTACAAATCTACCATTTTAGCTATGTCATCAACACTAGCCTTATGAAAAAATTTAATAAATTGTTTGTAGTGTTGGAAGGGTGGTGAACCATGTTGTGCTAGAGTTTTTATTTGAAATTAAAACCACTACTCTTTTAGGAATATGGAATATAATTTTGAGGGATGTCTGCATTGGATGGCCTCCATGGCCAAGCTTGCAATGGTGCCAAGTTTCCATTATTTCTCCTGCAACCGCTCCTTTAATTTATTGTTTTCCATTTCTAGTTGTTCCCTTAGGGTTGAATATCTCAACCTCAAATAAACCATTTATTTACCCATAGTCTTCATTTTCTCTTCCATGAGGCCCACTTCCTCAACTCCCCTAGATTTAACAATCTTCATCCATTGGTGGGTCTTGCCTCTTTCTTTTTCTAACTCAAGTAGGATGGGGACTAAAATCTTGGTAGGTATGATCTGTCCTTGCTCGTAGAATTTGTGGTGAACCCAATATCTGGTTGAGGATCAAGATCTTGTAGCTCTTTTGGTCCTTCTCCTCCCTCCTAAGGTGTTTTTGTGCTTTCCTGTGGCATTGTTTTTCTATCCTGTAGAAACTTTTCTTCTTCCTGTAGCACTACCCTTCTTTCCAATATCATGGGCATTTCTTCTTGTAGTTGTTTCATCTTATCTCCCTGTTGTGGCCACCAACAACCCCCCTCCTTCTTTAGTATTAGCAATAACACTAAACAAGTGGGGACCCTTAGTAAAAAATTCAATTTTTTTTTTTTTATAAAAAACTTTTGTATTATACTCCTTAAAAATACATCGCATGGAGAAGAGTAAAACATTTCTTTATGAGCACAATAAAAAACTGCGAAGAAGCGACGCGAAATTCATCGCATCGCATACATTAAGAAGTGCCCATAAATGAAGATCTTAAGAAATCTCTGATGGTCAATATGCGACATCGCATATCGCAACATCGCATAAACAGCACACAATAACTTAACAAATTGCAACGATCTGCGATCTTGCGATAAATGCGATCTGCGATCTGCAATCTTGCGATAAATGCGATTTGCGATTTTGTGATAAACTGATCAAGAAACTCTGCGATGACACATCTTGATAATGCGATCCGCGATGCTGCAATGCGAGTCACAGAAATCACCCATCGCAAATTTTCCTCGGCTCAGCATTCAAGAAAAGCTGTCCCTAAACCAAAAATTGGGCGTGCGCCTTAAAGGAAATTAATGAATGTACGCCAAGGTATTCATGAAGGACAGTTTTGTGTTTTTCGAAGAGTCAGTTCACTATGGGTGTCATGATTTTATACATTCGTAGAGCTTAGAACTTTCATGTCAAAATTTATTATCATTACTCTTTTCCTTTGCGTGAACTGCAGGAATAAACAACATGAAGCAATGTGCAGGAAACATCTAAGGAAAAAGGGAAAGCGTCAATGCTCGGAGAACAGAGAAGAGATGTCCTCATGAACGGATACCGCAAGTAACATAAACGCAGATTTCAGAGTATTACTGAACATATGCTGATATCAATAGGCAATCCGACACTCAAGGTCACAAGCTCACAAAAGCAGCATGTTTACAAAATTCTGAAACTTATGCCTAGTAAAGGGAAAAGCGCTAAAGGCAGAAAACGCACCAAAAAGGCCCGGATCAAAGAACGGAGGCAGTTTTTGATGCGCGATTAGCACCTAGCGCTAATCGCGCATCGCTAAGAAAATTGTTTAGAAAGTAAAGTCCCTAATTTGCTTAGTCATCCACGAGTCCAGAAACCAGGATAGCAAAAGGAGAAGCAATTTGAGAGGAATTTGGGTTGTTACCAAGTATATATGCAGTAAATTCTCCCAACCAGAGGATGATTCCCAAAAAACGTCTTCTAGTTTACTAAAAAGTGGTGCCAGCACTTGTCATTTCTTTTTGCGTAGCTCAAGCAAAAGCAGAAAACAACCAGCCGACTCTTCCCAGGTGAATGTTGAATGCTCGCAACATTAAGGAGCAAATGCAGAAATAGTTAGGAATTAGATTCAATTTTTAGAAATAAGTTTGCTTAGATAAAGGGCGGTCATTTAAACTGTATCCTAAATTTATGTAATTAATTTATTTAGCTAGCAGTATTTAAACCCTTCTCATGCATTTAGAGAAGGGTCCAGAAATTTGTCAAAAGCTTGTCCTCAAAACATGCACTTTTGCACCGTCAAAGGAGGTTTTGATGAATGAATGGATCAAGGTTTATTAATGTTTGCATTTGATATCTGCTACTGATGTTGTACTTCTGTACTCTTGGTAGATATTAGAACAAGGAAAGATTAATCATTGTTGCTTGAAGCTTATGAGTAGGACTAGTCATAAATGGTACTTTTATCTCTTGACCATTTCTGCTTATATTCTTAAAGTGATATACAATTTTTAGTTGTTTATATGTTATTGCATGAATGTTTGAGTTACCATTTGGCACTTTTGTACGGTGGAGCCATTTATTTATGTTTGATATATGAATAACTTATTATGCGATATGCTGTTCGCAACTGTTTTGCCTAACTTTTTATGCAAAGTAGTTCATCTTAATTGATTTCCATTCTTATGATAGCTGAATGATCTTTATTACCAGTTATTATTTGAAATCTATTTAGATCGCATAATAGAAGAAATACATCCCGGGTTAGCATAGATTAGATGTGATGTTTTCATTAGATTACAATAGCATAGAATTAGATTAAAGTAGCTTAGATTAGAACTCTTAGATCAGCATCATCCAACTTTGCACACACACACACCCTTAGATTGGGAAACTGGTCCCATTATCCCCAGTCGGACCCGCTATACCAAATGGATAAGGAGCTTCCAACCAAGGTCCGGACCGGGCAGGTATCCCCCTTGTTGTCGACCCGATTTTTGGGGCTTCAACATATTTAGCGCTAGAAGGAGGGCCTGAACTATGAATGGCACCTAAATCAAAATCTAAATACCATTCTGAGAGTAAATTTCCCTCATCATCTCCCCCGACTTCTCTAGTATATTTAAATCCAGATTCAGAAGTCGCTCGAGTATCAATCACTGCTACACACCCTGATATTTCAGACCAATCTACCATTGAACCTCCTGGAGTTGAATCTTTGATTCACAAACTTCAGGGATTTTCCATTTCTCCTCAGAGGTCCGATAAATCTCAAAGCAGTGTGACTTCGCAGTACAATCCTGCTCATCCCCTAATCAGGTTAAAGAGTGAAAAAATTGGCATCCAGCCAACTGAGTTTCCTCTTCCCACCAGGAAAAGAGCGAGGAAATCACCACAAGAGTCTGACAGTGAGACTCTTTCGTCTACATCTCCCATTTCAACTACCTCACCGTGAACTCAACCTCCCACAACCCCTCTTCAATCCTCTATGATCATAGTATCCTCATCTTCCTAGCCACAGAGATCATCTTCTGCACTTTTCTCTACTAGTAGCTCAACGATGGCCCAGTCTCCATGGAACAACCCTGGGGAAGTTTTAATGCCCGCGCCATTGATTCAAATACTGGCCCATCCTGAGAAATGGCTGCCCAAATTCAATCCAGAAGCAGGCATGCTAGCAGAAGAACACATAAACAATTTCATGATTTCTATCAATCTCAACGGAGTTACTAACGAAGATGCTGTTGTTCGGCTTTTTCCCTATACACTGCAAGGGACAGCCGGGTCATGGTATTTTTCATTGCCCTCCGGGTCTATCACAAGTTGGGATATCTTCCAGAATAAATTCCTTATCAAGTTTGGTGATGACAGATCAACGACAACATTAATCAATGACCTATCCAATCTTAAAGCCCAAGCTAAAGAACCTATCAAAGATTTCGATTTACGGTTCAATAAAATTCTCAACAAAATTCCCACTGCTTCTCAACCCAGCGAAGAACTACGATGTGAATGGTATATTACTGCTTTACCATCAAACATAGAAATCTTCATGGATAGATCAAATAAAACAACCTTAGTTGAAAACATGACAGAGGCGATAGTAGTAGAGAAACGTGTAATAGCCCTGGAAAAAAGATCCGTGATAGAGGAACGCAAGTCTAAAAAAGTCACCTTCAAGGAAGACTCCAAGAAGAAACAAACAAAAGACCCTTTCGATTTGGAAGGATTGAAGAAAGTATTAAAAACCATGTCTAATGAGATGGTGGACATAAAAAAACAAGTAGCAGAAACTTCTTCAAAAAAGCCTTACAGAGCTTTTAAAAGAGGTCCTTCAACGGATGCAAAACCACCCAATGCCATCTCCAATGCTGAAACTGAAGAAGAGGAAGAAGAAGAAAGTGCCACTGAAGGGCAAACCGATGACGAAGAAGTTGTGGAATTACAAGGAATGTGGGATTTCATCCTCCCACAAGAAGAAGATCAAGAAGTATTTCCAGTTAGCACACGAAGCAAAAATCAGCTTGATCCTCCCCAAACTACCGCTAAGCAGAAGAGCACAAGCCCTACAACAAAAGATAAAGTCGCAACAAAGAAAACAACCACTAAAGTGACTCAATCTAGCCCAGTCCAAGCAGATCAAACAACTCCATCAAAAACACTCATAGTGTCGGATGAAATGGAGTACAATATTATTGATGACATGAAAAAGACTAGGGATAATATTACCGTTTATGAATTGAGCAAATTGAAGCATCAACAGAAGATAATGATGAAAGAATTACATGCCGTGCCTACTGTACCTTTTCCTACCGCTGTACTCTCTCAAGCTTCCCACAACATGGGAAGACCTCCAACTAACGCGATCAATAAGATTGATCCAAATGATATCGCCTTGATTGGAGGAAGATCAAGATCTCACACTCCCCCGTTTCTTCTCACTTATGAAATTTTCAATAAAAATGTGCACAATTGTTTGGTAGATTTCGGTGCTTCATCAAATATTTTACCCAGATCAATATGTGCTAAGTTAAATTTTCAACCACAAAAATCCGCAGTGCGCATAGTTCAACTTGATCGATCTCAAGTTGAAGTGATTGGTGAAATTAATCAAGTAACCATAAGATTGTCATCTAACCCGAAGGTATGTCAGGTTATTGACATTCTAGTGGCTGATATCCCAGAATTCTATGGCTTAATTCTTAGCAGGGATTGGTCCGAGAAACTCCATGGATACTTTGCAACCGACTGGTCGCACATGTGGTTACCCTACAATGGTAAACCGAATCAAATAAAGGTTGAATGAGAGTTACACCAGAAATACATAGTAACAGAATTAGAGGGAGAAAATGAAGCAGTATCGTATAACAGCAGTATCATAGGAAATTACTCGATAGATTCTTTTCTCGGTAATTTCAATGCTCACACATCACCTTAATTAGAAAATTCAGTTTTGTCCCAAGTCGAAATTTTTTCCCAAACTGATAGTTCAATCCCAAAATGATATCTAATATAATGCACTGCGTAAAACCCCCATACTTAAGTTCAAAGTGTGTTAATTTTGTAGATAAACCTGTAAATACATCTTTGTTTTGGAAATTATATTTCTATGGCTCTAAATCTAACGAAGGAGCAGGAGCAGGATGCGTTCTGATTAGTCCAGAAGGAAACAAGACCATGCTTACGTGCAGACTCGAATTCAATTGCACAAACAATATAGCAGAATATGAGGCCTTGGTGCAAGGCCTATACAAAGCAATCGGGTTAAACGTCAAGTATCTTCAAGTCTTCAGAGACTCTAAGATTATCGTCAAACAGGTACGTAACACTATACATTGCCTATCAGGTAATTTAAAACACTATCAATCTTTAGTACAAGATCTGATTGAGCATTTCATAGCATTTAATATTTCTTCAATCCTGAGACTCCAAAACGCAAGCGTAGACCTTTTGGCTAACGTAGCCTCTAGGCTTATTCCCTCCGAAGATTTTAGTCCAGATAGATTCTCAATAAAATTAATCTTTAGACCGTCCATCCCTGAAAACATTACAAATTGGAGAGTACTCAATGACGATCCTGATATTGTAAATTTCCTCACTTCTGAAGGATCCTACTCCAATCAGATAATTGACGAAGACCATCACGATCGACAAATACAACAAAATAGCACTGATAATGCTATACCTAAATCGGTGGTTAAGTTAGAAGACTTATACGATTTGAAAAATCGGTTTAAAAGGTCTACCAATTCAAATCTCTACATTTCAACTCTGAACTACGAATTAGTAAACCTAGGAACCGAAGATAAACCACAAAACGTTAATCTAGGCATCGGCCTAGTCCCTGAAGAAAAACTAGCGTATATTCGTCTTTTGAGACAATATAAATTTTTTTTTTCCTAGAATTACGATGAGTTGAAGACGTACAACACTTCTATCATTCAGCATACTATTCCTATGATTGACAACGAAAAACCTGTCCAACAGAAACTGAGAAAGATCCACCCCAATTTAGAAAATCAGATAAAAACTGAGCTAAATAAGTTATTAAAAGCTAGAATAATTTTCCCCGTCAGACATTCCAAATGGGTCTCCAATATGGTACCCGTTAGGAATAAAAATGGAGATATTAGGATCTGTATCGATTTTCGGAATCCTAACAAAGCCTGTCAAAAAGACAATTTTCCTCTTACACCTATGGAATAGATATTACAGGCCGTAGCAGGCTCAGAACTGATGTCTCTCTTGGACGGATTTTCAAGATATAATCAAGTACTGGTGCATCCCGATGATCAGTTGAAAACCACATTCAGAACTAAATGGGGCACATATGCATATCGGAAGATGCCATTTGGTCTAATTAATGCCAGCGCTACATTTCAAAGAGCCATGGACATCGCATTTAAGGGTTTAGTCAATAAATCTCTAGTAATTTATTTGGATGATATTACAGTGTACTCCAAGAAGCGAAGCGACCATCTCAAAGATCTAAAACAAATCTTTCAACGATGTTTAAGGTATGGGATTTCACTTAACCCAAAGAAATCGTTTTTCGCATTAAGTGAAGGAAAACTTCTAGGATTCGTAGTGTCAAAATCCGGTATTCACATTGATCCTGACAGAATCAAAGAAATCTCTGAAATATCTCTACCTCATAATAAAAAAGCCATGCAATCTTTCCTTGGTCAAATCAATTTTGTAAAGATATTTGTCCCAGATTTTTCACGAATTGTGTCTCCTTTGCAAACCATGATTAAAAAGAATTCAAATTTCAAATGGGGTCAAGATGAACATGAAGCATTCAACCTGATCAAACAAGCTATTATTAATGCTCCATCTTTAGCAACCCCGAATTTTTCAGAATCTTTTGTTTTATACACATTTGCCTTAGAGAAATCATATGCTGCGATTCTAACTCAAGCAAATCAAGAAAAAGCGGAAGCTCCAATTGCGTTTTTTAGCTCAAATTTACAAGGTGATGAACTCAATTATTCAGACGTGGAAAAATAGGACTATGCTGTTTTCAAAGCGGTCAAATATTTCAGACCTTTCTTACTTAAAATCCATACTAGGATCATAGTACCATTTCCAGCGGTAAGAAATCTTCTAGTACAGAAGGATATGGGCGAGAAAAGAGCAAATTGGATCATTGCTTTACAGGAATACGACCTTGAGATCAAACCAGCAAACATTGTAAGAGGGAAAGGCTTCTACAAAATGTTGGCTGGAGCATCGCAAATCTCTGAAATTTCATCTGAAGAAATACAAATGTATGAGGTAAGCCTAAACGATGCAGAATCATTGTATGTTGATATCATTTATTATCTTAAGAACGGGTATGCTCCATCACACCTGGATCACACTAAGAAAAGAGCTCTGAGATTGAAAGATAAACAATATCAGCTCATAAATGATATTCTTTTTAGAAAGAATTATGATTCTGTTTTTCTTAGATGTCTTGAAAAAACTGAAGCTAAAAAACTTTTGCAGGAACTCCACGATGGACCAGCTGGCGGACACTATGCTGGAGATGCTACTGCACATAAAATTTTACGTGCGGGATATTACTGGCCTACGTTGTTCAAAGATTCACATAGTTACGTGAGGAAATGTCAAGTCTGCCAAACTACTGCTGGAAGACAAAAGAAGCCGTCCCTGCCACTACAACCGGTAAACATCGAGCAACCATTCAGTCAGTGGGGCTTGGACATAATAGGTGAGATCGTTCCTCACTCTTCTAAGCAGCATAGATACATCCTCACGGCAATAGATTATTTTACTAAATGGGTAGAAGCAGTTCCTCTTAAGACAGCTAATTCTGAAAATATTATCGAATTCATAGATCAATTTATAATCACTAGGTTTGGATTGCCAATGGCTTTAATGTTTGATAATGCATCATACTTTTCTAGAAATGCAATGACTGAGTTTACACTTAAAAGAGGGTTCAAACTAAAATATTCGACCAATTACTATCCGCAAGGTAATGGGTTAGCTGAGTCAACAAATAAAAACCTAATCAGGATTATTAAAAGAACAGTTGACCAGAACCAAAAGAATTGGCATAAAGCTTTGGTAAATGCTTTGTGGGCAGATAGAATAACGAAAAAAGCTTCGATTGGCACTTCCCCCTTTAATTTAGTTTATGGGAAAGAAGTGGTTCTTCCAACTCACTTAGTCATTCCCTCTTTGTCTTTAATACAATACATTGATGAAGTACCTACTTCCTCCATACAACTAAGACAAATGGAAATAATTAAATTAGTAGAGCAACGAGAAAAAGCTAAGAAAACCCATGCTCATCATCGAGTGCTAATAAAATCCTCTTTTGATTCAAACATAATGACCAGAAAAATTTTTCAGACGGGAGATTTAGTTTTAAAATGGAATAAGGCTCATGAAGAAAAGGGCAAACATACAAAATTTCAAAAGATGTGGCTTGGTCCTTTTCAGATTGTTGAAGTCATAGGTTCATCAACGTTTGTCTTACAGGATTTAGCAGGTAGAAGAGATTCTTTGCCTGTTAATGGACAAGTCCTTAAAATATATTTTCCATAGAAGATTATTCTTCTATTTTGTAGAATAGTTTCATTTTTCTTTTTCTTTTTCATAATAAAACCAGTTGTAAATGGTTACTACCGGTATTCACGAAAAGACACCAATTCTCTTTCAAATTTTGAGCTTTTCGCTTGTATAAATAGGAAATTTTTGAAAATTTGATCTTTATTATTGACAGATACAGTTAAAAACTTTAGCCTAGATATGATACTAGTTTCAACTTCAAAAAATTTGATGATAGCAACCTTTAGCGAAGAAATTGTTTTATATCAACACAATGAAAGGTATTAATAACAAAATAAAGATTCTCTGTAAAATTGTTGTTTTCAAACTCTATTATTGTCGTCCAGAGCTTTCTTAAGGAAAACAATGATTTCCTCCCTGTTAAAGAAAATCGCAGCATTCAGATGGACAATCCAAGAAACACTATATCTCAAAGAATAAGAGGTCTCATCACGAGCCGGCTTATCATGATCACAGATATTATAACTTTGCTGACTTTGCCAAACACTGTCCATCAAAACAAGGCAATGACTCAAGATTGTTGAAATCAAAAGACAAGGGGTCTCATCACGAGCCAGCTTGTTCAGCAAAAGTGTAAATCAAGTGAATGACTGTGTCATAATTTGGCTACCAAACCAAGACATTGTTCTTTAAGAATAAAAAAGGAAAAAGTGTCAAAGTGGATTTTTCTTTGAAGGTTGCAGATAACCTTAAGCAGGATAAAGGACCATTGCTGGGTAACAGGTAACCATGTCGAGGCTATGGACGCCTACTGGTAGCAGAGGCTCTACCTACGACAAACGAGCATATTTTAAGCTAGCACACAGAGAAGACTTTATTTTATCTTTACAATACCAAGTAATGGCTGATATAAATACAAGGACAAGCCTGAGGAAGCAAACAATTAGAATAGAAAGAGGTTGAAACAAAATATCATTGATAGAATAAGGCATAATGTACTCTATCTGTCCATAACAAAGTTTAGATTTATGAAAATTTTTCCGTTTTGGAAGTTTAAAAAATTCAATAGAAAAGCAGAGATAACTGGTTCTTACAAGTGAATCGCCATTGTTGTGGCCACCAACAACCCCCCTCCTTCTTTAGTATTAGCAATAACACTAAACAAGTGGGGACCCTTAGTAAAAAATTCAAAAAAAAAAAAATTATAAAAATTTTTTGTATTATACTCCTTAAAAATACATCACACGGAGAAGAGTAAAACATTTCTTTATGAGCACAATAAAAAACTGCGAAGAAGCGACGCGAAATTCATCGCATCGCATACATTAAGAAGCGCCCATAAATGAAGATCTTAAGAAATCTCCGATGGCCGATATGCAACATCGCATATCGTAACATCGCATAAACAACACACAATAACTTAACAAATTGCAATGATCTGCGATTTGCGATCTTGCGATAAATGTGATCTGCGATCTTGCGATAAATGCGATCTGTGATTTTTTGATAAACTAATCAGGAAACTCTGCGATGACACATCTTGATAATGCGATCCGCGATGCTGCGATGCGAGTCGCAAAAATCACCCGTCGCAAATTTTCCTCGGCTCAGCATTCAAGAAAAGCTGTCCCTAAACCAAAAATTGGGCACGCGCCTTAAAGGAAATTAATGAATGTACGCCAAGGTATTCATGAAGGACAGTTTTGTGTTTTTTGAAGAGTCAGTTCACTATGGGTGTCATGATTTTATACATTCATAGAGCTTAGAACTTTCGTGTCAAAATTTATTATCATTACTCTTTTCCTTTGCGTGAACTGCAGGAATAAACAACATGAAGCAATGTGCAGGAAACATCTAAGGAAAAAGGGAAAGCGTCAATGCTCGGAGAACAGAGAAGAGATGTCCTCATGAATGGATACCGCATGTAACAGAAATGCAGATTTCAGAGTATTACTGAACAGATGCTGATATCAATAGGCGATCCAACACTCAAGGTCAAAAGCTCACAAAAGCAGCATGTTTACAAAATTCTGAAACTTATGCCCAGTAAAGGAAAAAGCGCTAAAGGCGGAAAACGCACCAGAAAGGCCCGGATCAAAGAACGGAGGCAGTTTTCGATGCGCGATTAGTGCTTAGCGCTAATCACGCATCACTAGGAAAATTGTTTAGAAAGCAAAGTCCCTAACTTGCTTTGTCATCCATGAGTCCGGAAACCAGGATAGCAAAAGGAGAAGCAATTTGAGAGGAATTTGGGTTGTTACCAAGTATATACGTAGTAAATTCGCCTAGCCAGAGGATGATTCCCAAAAAACATCTTCTAGTTTACTAAAAAGTGGTGCCAGCGCTTGCCATTTCTATTTGCGTAGCTCAAGCAAAAGCAGAAAACAACCAGCCGACTCTTCCTAGGCGAATGTTGAATGCTCGCAACATTAAGGAGCAAATGCAGAAATAGTTAGGAATTAGATTCAATTTTTAGAAATAAGTGGTCTTAGATAAAGGGCGGTCATTTAAACCATATCCTAAATTTATGTAATTAAGTTATTTAGTTAGCAGTATTTAAACCCTTCTCATGCATTTAGAGAAGGGTCCATAAATTTGTCAAAAACTTGTCCTCAGAACATGCACTTTTGCACCCTCAGAGGAGGTTTTGATGAATGATATGGATCAAGGTTTGTTTATATTTGTATATGACTGATGCACTTCTGTACTCTTGTATTCTTGGTAGATAAATCATTGTTGCTTGATTCTTATGAGTTATAATGAGTAGTCATAATGGTACTTTTTTATCTTTTACCATTTCTTTTATATTTTTATAGTATATATAAGTTTTGAGTTTTTTTATGGCACTTTTGTAATTTGGTTATTGTATGGTGGAGCCATTTATTATGTTTGATAATGAATATTATTATGCGATATGTTGTTCACAACTGTTTTGCCTAGCTTTTTATGCAAAGTAGTTCATCTTAATTGATTTCCATTCTTATGATAGCTGAATGATCTTTATTACCAGTTATTATTTGAAATCTATTTAGATCGCGTAATAGGAGAAATACATCCCAAGTTAGCATAGATTAGATGTGCTGTTTTCATTAGATTACAATAGAATAGAATTACATTAAAGTAGCTTAGATTAGAACTCTTAGATCAGCATCATCCAACTCTGCACACACACACACCCTTAGATTGGGAAACTGGTCCCATTATCCCCAGTCGGACCCGCTATACCAAACGGATAAGGAGCTACCAACCAATGTCTGGACCGGGCAGGTATCCCCCTTGTTGTCGACCCGATTTTCGGGGCTTCAACACTCCCCTAGTGTTTGGCCTTCCTGGTAAGGTTTGGGGCCGCTTTCCTTTAGCTATGAGGGAGGTCGCCTCTTCAATTTTCCCTTTATCCTTCTCTAGCCCTTCCTCTTGGTGACTGGTTGATACTTCAATGGTGATTGGGGTAGTTTTAGGAGGTTGAGGCTTCCCTTGTATGAGTCTAGTACTCCTTCTCCTTCTAAAATACAAGGGAACTTGTTTGGGATACCTACCTTTGATCTTAATATGTGTGCTAAGGGCTGCCAAGGTGGAAACCACCTCTGTTCAGTGTTTCCTTCTAAAATACTTACTTTTTGTTCTTGTTTTATCTTCTTTTGAGGCATAGAAGGTTCCCCAAGAGTTTCTTTCTTTGTCTCTATTTTTTCTTCTTCGTTCTTCTCTTCAAATTATTCTCCCTTTTCTTCCTTCTTCTCTTCTCCAACCCCCCCTTTAGTAGAGCTATGTTTTTTGTTCTCTTCATGTTCTAACAAAGTTTGAGCTTGAGTTTCAATGAAGTCCTCCCTGTCCATGTATACAAAGTCTGTCCATGGCACATGGTTCAAGCATACATGACAGTGAGCCTTATGAGCGCATGATGGCAATTAATTGATGATTCCCTTCTCTCACTATTTGGCTCATCTCCACTATGAAACAAAGAAGGAAATGGCAAATATTAAGTCTACTTGGGATATGCAATTATGTCTAGAACCTTAGCTCATAAAGTAGACTTAACTAATATGAATTCATCCCATGGGTAAGGTAGGATCCCCCTTATAACTCCATTCTTATCTTCAATTGGTTTCTCTTCAGGGAGGAAGAAATAATTTTTAGCTTTAATGACTTTTGTTTTATCCTCCTTGCCCCACCTAACTCTTAGAGCCAATGTGGTCACCCTATTTATGGGTTATGCATTTAAATGGACGACAAGCCCCCTCACAATGGTGGTGGAACTATCTTCCCCCTAAGGTTGGAGGGCCACTACAAATTCATGGGTAATTTCATCATCGTATCCATTAATTTTCTCAAATAACTCCATCCATTGGTGATTTTTGAAACTTTCCCTGATAGGAGGATGTTGGTGGATTCTTGTTGAGTCTATAGGCTCCCTCCTATTGAAGCCTCCTCCCATGTTTTCTACCATGGCTTCTTTAGGTTTTTTCAAAGAATTATCTATCACTTATCAGTTTCTAGGAATCATAGGGTTTTAGAGTAGAGATGGGAGGAATATTGTTCTTTTGTTGATCAAAGGTAGGAAAATTATATGCCAACTTTAAAACAATTTTACCCTTCTGCACAAAATTGAGCCCTTTTCCACCTCTTGAGCCAATCTTGTAGCAGCTAGTCACAATCCTATAGCACCTGCTTTGTATCCTATAGCACTGAAACTAGATCATGTAGTATCTAGTGCTTGGCCATGTAGCTTCTTTGTGGTCACATATGGGACCCCTGGTGGTAGCTAGCTTGACTCTCAATGACGTAGTGGATCTCTCTTACTGTTTTTGGAATGAGACTTCTTGGTACACATGAGGCTCGAGCCCACTCTTTGTTCCTTTCATGGGTTGGTAGTGGGATAAACACATTGTGGTAGTTGGTACCCATGTACCACATTCATAACTTCCTCATAGATCCATTGGCCCACTCCTTGAAATCATTACCTTTACTTTTTTGTCATTTTCTCCACATTGGATGAGAGAGGAAGTTAACATTACTCAATTTTGTGAGGGTGACCGAGATTTCTAGCCACCTTTGACCTATAAAAACCTTGTTATTCATGCATTCTAAACATTTTCAAACTATTATGTGCTTAAATGAAGAGGTGTGGAATTTCATACCTGTCCCTACCTGGTGGTCTTTTCCTACATGTTGAATGCTTGATGACTGCATCTTGTTTCTAAACAAAAGGAATGGATCATTTGTTGGCTTCTTGAGGTGTCATCTTCCCATGCTTGTTGCTCCATCCATTAGCTCTATTTTGAAAAAAAAAATTGTATACATTTTCTTGATATGTGCTTGACTGATGTATATATTTTTTTGATAGGAGGTGGATCGAATGTTGTTGTTGAAGATCAACAATGATTCTGTAGCAGCCGTGCAGAGGTCTCATGACTACCCAAAATCAAGGAAATGACTCATCAATGCCTTCATGATGGATGGTTATTCACTTTAGTGCTTTCAACTGTGGTCCTATAATGTTTTTTCATACTACTATAGGACTATGTGTCTTCCTATAGAAATCACACGGACCCCTCTATGATCACAATATCCTTTAGATAATGCCTCCAAAAATACTAATAATTCATGATCAATCTATGGAAAAGGATCATAAGTCTTTGTTGTGGTGGAAATTATGAAAGAAATCATGAAAGAAGGGGTGAAAATGGGTATTTTTGATGGACATAGGTGGACATTTGGGTGGAACAGAGGCTAAATGGCATGAAAAACATAAGATTTGAACCCTTTTTCTAAGCCAATCATAATCATGTAGCAAACCTAGAGAATCCTGTAGCACTTCAGGACTGAAGCAGAATTAAGTGATGGAGGAAATTTGGGGAATTGATGAAATGATGGAGAACATGCAGATAGCTAGCTTGGTGGACAGAAAATTGGAGTTTGGAGGATATTTATTTGAGTATTGTCCTCTTTGGTTATGTCTGGAACCATGCAAACAAACATGTTAGCAACATTGATGTAAGGGTTTGCTTGCTTTTCCATTTTTCTTTTTTTTCATTTTCCTCTTTTTTTATTATTTTTCTCTTTTTGAGACATGCTTGCTACCTCAAAGTATGTTTTCAACCTGTAAGACTACCCTAGGTGCCTCAAAGCAGGTTTTCACTTAGGAATCTTTCCATATTTATTTTATTTTTATTTTTTTTAACTCTTGAAAAGAATCATGGAGGTTTTCAATCATAGAGTTTGCCTTAGGTGGCTCATGGAGGTTTCAACCTAGGATTCTTATTCTTTTTTATTTTTTATTTTTTATTTTTCAACTTTTTGTTTGTTTGTTTTTTTCTTTTTCTTCTTTTGTTGATCAGAGGCTAGATGAATTGAGAGTAATGAGAACCCCAATTACATTCAACTCCTTCCTTATTGAGTTAGTAAAATAATTTTATGATAGAGGTTTCTTGTAGAGTTTCAACAGATAACCATTGAGTAAAAGTGAAATTCCTTATTCATCAATTGTTTTGATCTGGATAGAGCCATTCTCATGAATTTTTCCACTAGAGAGGGACCTAACCATCTTGTCATTATATTTCCCTTGAATTCCTTGAATCTGGAGTCATATAGTAGGGCCTAATCACCCTCTTGGAAAGTCCTTTCTCTAATGTTTTTGTCATGCCAAACATTCCTTTGAAATTGGACCACCTAAGTTCATCAAGGGAATTGAGCTGTTGCAACATCTCTTGTTGAGCATTGAGCTGTTGCAACCTCTCTTGTTGAGAATTGGTGATGTCTAGGTCCAATTATGTTTCCATTCTCAAGGTGTTATACTCAAACTCAATGGAAAACAATGCTTTCTTTCCATAAACCAACTCAAAGGTAGTGAACCCAGTGGTGGTTTTCCAAGTGGTATTATAGGCCTAAGTGACCTCCACAAGTTAGGTTTCCCAATACTTTTTGTTTTTGCTAAAAAATTTAGTTAAGATGTCCTACAAAGCTCTTCTCATGACCTCCACCTACCCATTTTCTTGAGGATGGTAGGAAATGGATTTTTTGTGCCTTATATGATGCTACTCCATAATTGCTTCAATCAGATTCGAAGTAAATTTGGTTACTTGATAAGTGACTAGCACCCTTGGGAATCCATACTTATAAAGATGTTTTCCCTTAGAAAATATACTACCTTTTTCTATGCTTCTACTTTTACTGCCCTTACATCAACCCACTTTGCCAAATAATCAGTGCATACAATGATATATCTCTTTTTTCCATATGGGGATCAATTGGTCCATTGAAATCCACGAGCCACTTCTCAAATGGCTCAAGAGTCACTTGAATTTGCAAGGGAATCTCATCCTTTGGTGTAGGATTGCCTATCCTTTGGCACTCATCACATTTTGCAGTGTATCTCCTAGCATCTTGGTGTAGAGTGGGCCAATATTAGTTGCTTGGAGAATTTTGAAGGCTATCCTTTTAGCAACAAAATGGCCCCCACAGGGTCCATCATGGCATGCTGAGAGGATGTCAAAAAACTCATCCTCCCTTACTCATCTCCTTAATATTTGATCTAGTCCCAATTTGAAGAGATTTCCCCCAATCTAGGTGAAAGGGTCACTTTTTCTAACAATCTCGCTGTTCTAATTGGAGGATAGATTAGGAGGGAATCTCCCCGCAGCCAAGAATTGTTATATGTCATCAAACCAAGGAGATGATAATGAAATAAGAAAGAGTTTCTCATCTAGAATTTGATCATCTATCATCTCCTCTTTTTCTGTAGGCAATGTTAGTGTAGACAAAAAAATTACAAGAACAGTTTCCTTCCCTGGATTGTTAACAATGGTTAGATAAAATTGTTGCAATAATAATATCCATCCAATGATCCTGGCATTGACATCATGTTTATTCATTAAATATTTAATGGTTGCATGATTAGTATGAACATAGACTTGGTACTCAATGACATAATTCCCAAACCTTTTGAAGGAGTGCACAACAGTTAAGAGTTCCTTTTTAGTAACAGTGTAATTACGTTAATCTTTGGAGAGTTTCTTTCTGATGAAATACATGGCATAAGGCAACTTGTTTTCCACTTGTCCCAAAGCTACTCCTACAACTTTTCTTGATGCATCTGTGTGGATCTGGAAAGGAAATTCCCAATTGAGACCTCTTAGAATTGGCGCGATGGTTTTTTTTCTTTCAACTCCTCAAATGCCTCTAGACATTTATTTTTCCAAAAAAAATCTAAATCTTTCTTTAAAAATATAAATAAAGGTGAAGCCAACTTACAAAAATACTTAATGAATCACCTGTAATATCCAGCTAATCCTGGGAAACTCCTAACATCCATTTTCTTCTGAGGGACATGAACCCTTTTGATAATGGAAATCTTGCTAGGGTAAACATGGATCCATTCCTTAGAAAGGAAGTGACCTAGGGAAATCCCTGCATTCATAAAAAATTCACACTTCTCGAGAATTAGTGAGAGATTCATTTCAATGCATTTCTTTAAAAATTTACATACATTGGAAAGGGATTCCTAGAAATCATTCCCATAAGAAGTGAAGTCATCCATGTAGATTTCAATTCTGTCATGAACAAGATCAGTAAAAATGCTCAAAAATTCCCTTTGGAAGGTAGTAGGGACATTGCTCAAACCAAATGGAAGGACTTTATAGGAAAAGGTCCCCCATGGACATGTGAAGGTGGTATTATCCTAATCCTCAGGGATGATCTGTATCTGATTATATCCACTAAATCTATCCAGGAATGAAAATAACTTTTTCACTGCAAGACCATTCAACAATTGATCAATGAAAGGGAAGGGAAAATGATATTTCTTTGTATCCTTTTTTAGTTCCCTATAGTCAACATAGATCCTCCACTTCCCATTCTTCTTAGGTAGTATAATAAAGGGGGACACCCATTCACTATCTAAAATGGGGTAAATTAATCTTACATCTAATAGATTTTGGGATTCTTCTTTCACAATGTCTTTAAGGGCAAGGTTCATTCTCCTCTAGGCTTGGTGCACATGTTTACATCCCTCTTTAATATATATGTGATGGGTACAAACTAAGGGATGGAAGCATTTAATTTCCTTATAGTTACAAGCAAAAGCATCAAGATGTTGTCTTAACACAATGCACAATTTCTCTTCTTGCTCTTCTGAGAAGGAAGGATTGATTTTCAGAGCCTTGGATTGGATGATTTCCTCAATATTAGCATGATCTTGATCAAAATTGGTAGTGAATAGTTCAACTCATTGATTTTTCTCAGGTTTCCCTAAGGATTCTTCTACTAGCTCATCAATTTGCATGGCAACTAGAGGTTGGCTCTGCAAAAAGTTGCTAATAAGGTCATCCTCCTCTAGCTACATGCTTCCTACAATGGTGTCTAAGGTAAAAACTAGGTAGAGGGATGACTGATAAAAATATTCCTCCTCTTCTTTCTCTACCAACAAAGGTAAGTCATGCTCACCATAAGGTTGAGCAAGAGGGTATAATACAAGTTTCTTTGTGATATTCCCATTTTTAATAGTCATGTTCCAAGCTCTACAAGTAATGTAAGCATCGATAGTGGATAACTAATGTCTCCCTAAAATGATAGGGTACCCACTAAAATTGGTTTTGGGTTGGAGGAGAAGGAATTATGTGGGATACTCCCAGTAGTAAATGGACACCATCTATTGGGAAGGGGTCCCTAGGGTCGAAGTTTTTAAATTTTTGTTAAATATTGTAAAAGTCTCCACATTTTGAAGAGCGGAGCGTGAGTAGTGCAGGTCGATAGGAGTCAAAGGGGATTTTAGAAAGTCAAAGCCCCTTAGCTTTTTAAGAGTCAAGCTATTTTGTGACCCACCTATGGTTCGCAGACCATGGTATTGTAATGAAGAAGGATATAAAAAGGAGTCATAAAAGAGTCATAGGGGATATAGAAGCATGAGGATAAAAGGGCATGATTTGGGGTCTATTTTGTCTATTCTATACTTGGGAAAAGGGGAAGGCTCCTGCAGTTATGTGCGCAGAGACCTTGGTAAGTCTGCAGCTGAGTGCGTGGGCCCTTGTATCTATCTGCATAGGGTTGGAAGGACTGTAATTGAATATCTAAAGCATAATAATGACTTGTTTTTAAGAATTATCTATTTACCTGTGTATTACTGCTTATCTATGAATTTACTGTACTTTTGATCTGTTGAATGCAATTAATGATGAAAAGTACTTAATAGATTCATGAAGACTTAGATATGTGTATTTATATGATGTTATGAATGTTTAGCATAACGGATAAAGAGCACAAATATGCTAACTATTAGTTGCTGCAATTTCTAGGTTTTAAGGATTAGGGTTCGCGAAGGTCGAGAAAATCCCTAAGTTTACAGAAACAAATCACATAGTCCTTAGAATGCAGAAATCTAGTTCTATCATCCCCTAATACTACCTCGGGTGAGACTGCAGCCTACGTTACGTGGGTTGTTGCCAAAAGGGCTAGCAGTGTAGGGTTTTGTTGGTTAGCATAGCTAACTCTGAACCTAGGTCCAAGCCCCCTGAGGCCAACAAATGGTTCCACTGCCAGGACTGGGATATATATGAGGAATGTATGATGTGGCATAAATGGATACTGACTAAGAAGGAGATTTAAAAGTGGATAGATCAGAAGTGACAAGAGTGTGCAGCTCAAGAAAACATGAATTTGCGTATGTTGAAAGAAGAGTGGTTGCAGAGATATCTATATACAGAGGACATGAAGTTTTCTTCTGCTCTTTTCCATGTGAATTATACAAATAGTTGGCTAAATTGGCAGATGGTCAACCTTCCTAGAAGCTGGATAAACTTATCATGAGGACTCCAGAGTTAGTGAAGCGCCTGGAAGGATCATAAAATAAGGTCGTGAAGGTTGTCGATTATTGGATCGATATTATTTTGGGTGGAATTTTTACTAAGTTTGCAATTGATACATTTGTCAGTTATAGCGAACCTGAATGCTAATTTTTAAAAGGACCAAGAGGTAAGTATTTGAAGTCTCTAGAAACTTGGATTAAAATGCTATTGTGTGAGAAACAGGTTATGCCATTAAGTTGATGTTTAGACGATACCTAGCGGGAGCTACAAGAAGTGGGAGACCATTCTGAAGAGATCTAGATACAAGTGATGAGTATAGTCCCTTGTTTGTATTCACGCTATTAGATGATAGAGGAATTAACAAACTCCTTCTCACTCATGTGCCCAAGCCTATGATGCCACAATGCCATATCTTCTCTTGTAGAGGTTAAAGCATTAACATAATTAGAAATACCATTGCATAAATATAATGTACCAACCTTTTATCCTTTTGCTATTACCATGGATCCTTTAGTGACCTTCCAAGTTTTATCTGTAAAAGTAGTTACACAACCTTCACCTCTCAACTACCCTGTTGAGATAAGATTTTTCCTTAGATCTGGAACATGCCCTACCTCCTTCAATAGCCATTGATTTCCATTCTAATGTTTTATTAAAACTATACCCATTCCAATGGTTTTACAGGGTTTATCATCACCCAAATGAACCTGTCCAAAATCTCCTTGAACATAATCATGAAAATGTTTCCTATCAGGTGTGGCATGGAATGAGGCCCCTAAATCTAACACCTAGGCATCCACAATATTTTCAAAAGAAAGAATCAAAGCATATTGCAACACATCACCTGTCACATTCGCTTCATGATTGTTTCTTTCTACGTGTCTCCTTATTTTCCCTTCCGAGACTTGCAATCTTTCTTCAGGTGCCCTTTCTTCCCACATTTCTAGCACACTATCCTTGATCTAGACTTGGATTTTCCTTTCCTTTACTTACTGCGATATCCTGGGTTCTTTCCTCTTTCCATTTTTCTTCCCCTAGTCTCTGCAGTCAAAGCATTACCTGATGTCTCACCAGAGCTTTTCTGTCGCATTTCCTCGCTAAGGATTGCACCAACAACATCATCAACTTTAAAGTAATAGATCCAGAGATGGAGTTACTAATGGCCATAACTAAACCATTCCAACTTTCTGGCAATGAGCATAGAAATAACAGAGCCCTAACTTCATCATCAAAAGTCACCCCTATAGAACTTAACTCACCAGTAACTGTATTAAATTCATTTAAATGATCAACAACAGATCCACCTTCTGACATCTTCATATTAAATAAATGCTTCATAAGAAATACCTTATTTGAGGCCAAGGGTTTTTCATATAATTTTCTTAATGTCGAAATTAAACCCTATATTGTCGTTTCCTTTGAAATATTAAAGGCTACCGATGCCGCTAGGCATAGCTGTATTGTTCCAAGTGCCTTTTTGTCAAGAATATCCCATTTTGTGTCTTTCATACTCAGCGACTTCCTTGTATTTCTGCTCAATCGTAGGTACATATCTTTCTGATACAGATAATCTTCCATCTACATCTTCCATAGTTGGTAGTTTTGGCCATTAAATTTTTCGACCCTAAACCTATGATCTTCTACCATTGTTCCCACTCAAACCAAGAACTGTTCTCTCCTGCGATTTTATCAGCCAAATCGACCTTCAGCTTTGATACCCATTGTTAGAAAATTATATATTATAGAGAAATGGAACACATAAAATATTTTAGAAATATAAACACATAAAACACATAAAACAAGAGAGACACATATATACGTGGTTCACCCAATTTGGGCTATGTCCACGGAGAAACAACCAGTCGTTCCTTTTATGTTATCCAACAAAATGAAGAGATACAACCTACAGCAGATCTCCACCTAATGAATGACCTAGATTGACTATGACATTACAACATTTTACAAGGCAAATTTACATCTATTTTTAGCTTTTGGGGCACTACCCTCGATCCCTCGCCAAGGGCGGCTCCAAATAATCGTCGTCGCCCCCCGTGGACTACCCTGGCGGTGTACATTTTATGGGTGGTGTTGCCACCACATTGCAAACTGGGGTCGAATGTGGTGATACCTCTAAATAAAGAAGATAATCAGGCTCCACACCCAACAACTCGAAGTTTCTCACTGATGCATAATAATAAAACCCTCAGTTCTTGCATCGGTTTTCCCAAGTTGGGTTTTTCTAGGGACATTTGTCCAAAAATAACTGTCATATTTTTATGTGTGCTAAATTTTCTCAGTTTCGAGCATTAATTTTCTTCTGTAGTTTATTGGCAAAAATCACAGTGTAAATTATTTGATATTTGTCGTAGCAGATAAATTGTTAAATAAATTAACAACTAGGGAAATAATTTCCCATTGTTGTGATAGATGAAATTTTCACATGGTATCAGAGCATAAGTTATCAGTCAGGAAGCTGAGAAGCAGAGAAGGGAATTTCATTGTTCAGAGGGAGCAACAGGTCAAAATTCTCATAGGTTGCGCAATACCTTGACAGGAAAATCGAATTGTTGGGAAAGGATTAAATTTTCTGTAGCAAATTGGTAGAAAAATCCATCTTCCTAGAATAGGGATTCCAATAGTTAACGGGAGCAACATCAACTCAGATTTTCCCTGAGCAGATTTCTGGTTGAATGCAGAGGGTTTTGCAACAACAAAATCAATGTCGGGTGGAAGAGAAAAGCACACATGAGGGAAAATTTCTCTCAGGGGCCTCTGAGTTTTAGAAGATCGAATTTTCTAGGAAGATTGGCAGTAGCTGAGTGCAAATTTCCTCACTCTAGAAGGGAGTGAATATAGGAGATCTAGAAACCAAGCAATGGGAAAGAGGGAGTTTTCGACAAATTTAGAGATAGACACATCAGGGCTCAGAGATCAGGATAGGTTGGAGGGAGCCTCCAACTATGTCATTTGGAAGGCTAAAATGTCCTTCCATTTGGATGAACATGGCATTAAGACCTATGAAAAAAATGTGCTAGCAGTTCCCCAAGACCTCGATCAATAGAAGGAGTACAAGAAAGAAAAGGCTAAGGAAAAGAGGATGATTTTGGATGGTTTCTGAGATCATCTGGTCTCACATGTAGTTGACAAGGGAATGAACAAGGAGATGTGGGATGCTCTTTTTGAGCTATTTCAGAATTTCTCTAAGCAATGAAAGATGTTTCTCTTGGAGAAGCTGAAGAACACCAGAATGCAGACAGGTGAGAGCATAGATGCATTTCTCACTCAGATTCAGGAGGTTTGAGATCATTTGTTAGCCATTGGGGAGGCACCCCAACACACAAAGCTTGTACAATTGGCACTGAGTAGTGCTCAGAGGGTTGACAGGTATTTGTCCAGAGTATCTTGGGCAGCGATACCTTGCTGAAGTGGGAGGGGATGTGGTTTGATCTACAATAGGAGTAGTTTAAGAGGGCTATGTTGAAGAGTACCATCAGTGGCAACAACATCAAGGCATAGAATAATGAGGAGGAGAATGTGGCCCTAGCATCTAAGGATCCTAGTCAGGGGCATGGGGAGCAGAAGAAGAACAAGGACCTATCAAAGGTCAAGTGATTCAAGTGTGGTGAGTTTGGTCACTACAACATACAGTGTCCTATCAAGAAGAAGGATAAGTTGGAGAAGCAGGACTAGGAAGAAATGCCCGCTGAGATTGACAAGCTGTCCTCCAGGCTGGAGGAAGATTTTGCCATGTTTTATGCCATACCTCCAAGAGAAAGGTGGAGTAACTTGGAGTTGTAGTCCCATAGATTGTAGATATTAGGCAGGGTCCATTGAGGAGTTCACCTCATGGATTATCATATGGCTACAGGAGCCCACAATATTCAATAGCAAGATGGGCTAGTGTCACTATTGCAGTTAGATTTTAGAGTGACAGTAGCAGACTAGTAGCAGTCAGATGTTGCGGAGTACAATGCAGTGTTGGAAACAATACAGAGTGGCATAGTGTAGAGTCAACAAAAAATCATTAGCTAGTTATAGTTAGGACTCAGGAGACAAATGCATCATATTGAACACAATTGATTGAATATTTTAGATGCTTCTCAATTGCAGTGGTTTCAGTTGAACCAAAAAAATGAGAGGGAGTTGCAGTGTAGATGTAGAATTGGTAGTAGTATAACAGTGTCAACAACAACACAGATGCAACATAAAAGTTGTGCAATCGTTGATGGACAGTGATTGAGGTAATAAAACGATGACTAAGGGAACAATACAATGACTAAGGAAACAACATAGTGACTGAGGAAGCAACATTGTGACTGAGCGAATAATACTTTGACTGAGGGAGTAGCATAGTCATTTCCAACAGAGTTTCTTATCAGACATCAGTACCGTAACAATGGGTAGCACAGAGATAGGGTGTTGTGACAGAATCTGTAGCACTAGAGAGAACACCTTCCTCACAAAGAGGGATTTTTAGTTTATGTAGCATAGGAGGTGTTCTAGCCTCGAAACTTTGTAGAGAGGTTAAAAGACAAGATTTATCCATAACTAGAAATCGTTTCTGAAAATTCGAGCTAGAAGTGTCTCAATTTGATTATTATCCTATTTTTAAATATTTCCTAAATCTAAACTTAGGGAATATGCTTAACTAATCTATATTAATGGAGATAAGGTGAGAATTTTCTAGAAACACTCATGGATCGACATGGAATTAATATGGTCCCTTGATTAAGTTCTAATCTTGGTCATTGGTGCTCCAACAGAGGATTGTAGGAAGAAGTCGATGGGTAAATGGAGAAGACACTTGTGGGGTTTGTATTCTTTCGAAGTTTGATTTCCACAGAGGAAAAATTGTTTCCAGAAATCCATAGAAGGACACAAAAATAGTGAGGGGTAGAGACAGTGAGGCTGGAGGAAGTTTTCCAGATCCAACGAGTGCATTTATAGAGAGGCCAAAATTTCTCCAGGAAGCTACGGAAAGGAAACATATAAGCTTCACTAGGCAGTTCGATTCGCTAAGGAAGGAATATGTTTTTAGTTCCATAGCCTGGGAATGGGTTTTAGAGTGTTGAAGAAGTGATTTACCAGACAGCAACAGGTAAGAAAAATTAATTAGCAGATGGTTTAGGAAGCACGTGTGGCAGGAAGCTTCATCTTGACACAAATCCTGGGTAGGCCCAATTCGATGACTTGTTTTTCAGTAGCAGTCAATTTCCAGGATTGCTCAGAGTGTGGGTAATTTCCCTCTAGATATTTTTGCTAGTATTTTCTGAGCAGGATAGCCAACATTCGACATGTAGATTATTCTACTCAAAATTTCTCACTGCTTCATAATAATAAAGCCCTCACTTGTTGCACCAGTCTTCCCAATTTGGGGTTTTCTGGGGACATTTGTCCAAAAATAACTATGTCACAATTTTATGTGTGTGTGCAAGATTTTCTTAGTTTCCAACGCTTATTTTTTGTTGTAGTTTATTGGTGAAAATCACAGTGTGAATTATTTGATATTTTTCATAGCTGATAAATTGTTAAATAAATTAACAATTAGGAAAATAATTTCTAGCTGTTGTGATAGATGAAATTTTCACAATAAGAGGGTTTTTAATTTCTCTATCATCTGATAGTGTGAATACCACATCCATCCACTCCACCTCCACCATCACTTCCACCTCACACACCTACACCCCCACCTCCACCTCCACCTCCGCTATTTAGTATGGAGAATGCTATAAAGATGCCTATATTCAAGGCTCTGGGGACAGAAGACCCTGATAAATTCAGGTTTCTAGCAGATTCTGTGTGGAAGTCACAATAGATAACAAATGATGATCTAAAGAAAGTGTAGTTGGTCACAACATTATAAGACATGGCACTGAGTTGGTATATTAAGTACAATATGACTCATCCAGCTACGTCATTGAAAGACGCAAAAGGTGCACTGAAGAATGAATTCAGAAAGCCTAAGTCTCAAGCCCAGCTTGTGAATGAGGTAAAAGAAATTAAGAAGATTTTGAATGAATCTGCATGGGATTTTGATCAAAGACTAAAATGTCTGCTATAATAGGCTAATCTACAGATCTCGGATGAGCAACATAAGGATTAGTATATTGCTTCACTATTACCTCATTTGAGATTTCCATTATCATAGTAGAAGGTTGGATTGCAGGCTAAAGCATTGGAAATTTCTATGAAGTTGGAGGCTTCACCTATTTAGGATACAAATCTGGGAGTGTAGTAGATTCAGTCGTAGTTGGCTAGCCTGCATATGGGGTTGCGGGATCTCAAAAAGGGGAAAGAGGTCCAAAATGAGACCCTCACGGAAGTATGGTTCTTAAAGTGCAAAGGGAGTTTCCACGACAAGGATCATTTCCTGGTCTATCAGAACTATCTAATTGGGGGACGTCATATCCCACTGAAGCCATAAAATATTGCTAGATCAAGTACCGGTGTAGTGCCATGGTGCGCTATTTGCCAAATAACAGGAAAACATTCAACAAACAATTTCCATTTGTTGTAGAAGTTTGTACAGACTCCCTGACAACTGTTCTACAATTTCTGTAAGTTTGTAGGCCATGATGAGTGTAATTGCCGAAGCTATGCGTTAATGATGGACAGAACCCCAACATATAGACTATAGGCTGAGAAACATCCTCAGTAGGATCAAGGCACAACTGCAGTGCGCAGAGAATTCCAGGGATGAGGAAGAGGACGAGGTGAAGGAGCTAGAAGAGGTCGTAAACAAGTTATTTGTTACAATTATGGGGAACTAGGCGACTTTGCACAAGATTGTCAAAACACGACACACCCCTCTTATCAGTATTTCCCATATTCTCGTGCTCACCATAACACCTAGGTCACTGAGGCATAAAACCACCACCTCCGCAGCAGGAGAAAAGAAGAAAAAGAAACCACAAAAAGCGCAGATGTGGAAATCGCCACGCAAAAATCCAACAGAGGTTAGATAGAAGGGTCGGATGGATAAAAACAAGAAACCGATGGAACCCTTGGATTTGGATGAGGAAGAATTGAATATGGGGGTTGAAGATATTGATGCAGAGGAAGAAGTGCTGATTACTCGACTACCACCTTATGTACCCCCTAGGAAATCCACTGCTAAAGTGACTAAGGACCTAGACTCGGTGAAATAAAAGGTCTTCACACCATTGTTGCCAAGGATGTACCTATGGAGGGACATTTGTTGGTATGGGTACCATTTCTGAAGATCTCAGTGATCATGCGAAGTTCCCACAGTTGGAACCCAACAAATATTTGAAGAAGGTCTACTATGAGGAGTCGACTGTCACAAGGCTTGAGCCAATGAAGTGGGCAACTAAAATTGAGTGTGCGGTATTACTCAACATGCTATGGGTGCCACACTTTAGCTACAACATCATTAATACTATCTATGTGCATCAATTGTTGGCACTGGTTCATGATGGGTGCCTCTGGCGAGGAGGGCCCATTCTAATTAATGACATGTTGGTCAACCACATCACCTTGTGTCCTTATCAGGGCATGAACCCCATAGATGATTTTGTGGGGAAATTGCAGGAGAAGAAGCTTTCTGACCAGATGAAGAGCGACTTTGGGTTGGTGAAGAAGTCATGTGGAAACACCACTAGCTCCATATCTGATGGATCTATGTAGTTTTATACACAAATTTTGGCTGGCAAGATCATACGAAAGTGTCATGACGATGAAGTGCTAACACCGGTAGTATCTTTGGCTGCACAATGCAACAAAGGGGTCCAATATAATTGGGCCAAGTATCTCTATCATGAGTTCCTAGAGGATTGTTGCAAAGCCCAGGAGGATGGTGAGGCATTCCACTACGCATGGTTACTTCTGTTGATCATGCTGGTGGCATGGAGAACACCCGAGGAGAGTGAGTTCCCAACACAGGATCCAGATTTGTGCGAGGTTGAAAAAATTTGCCTCGTTATGGGTGATGAAGGATCCTGACCTCATCACGGAAACAAATATCTTCTGGGTCTTGTTCGAGATAGAGTTACGGATGGTGATCAACCAACGGCCGTAGTTGTCACCTAATTTACATGCACAATATACAAATATTGCAGATTTCAAGGCATATTTTCACAATCTGTCCATACGCGCAAAGAAGGATGTCGTAGGAACATGGCATAAGTTTCCATAATTGGTCGCAGAGGAAGACATTTTTTGGGTCATCATCAATGGTCGAGTGAATGGCTCACCCCATCTGATGAAGGTGTGGGAACAAGTAAGGCCGCAAAAGGCGAGAGGGGAAAAACAGCAGCTAGAATAGCAGCCAAAAAAGACACAAGAAAGATTAACATAAGGCTTCTACAACAAAAAAGGTTGTGCTGAAAGGAAAGGCATCATAGAAAGAGAAGGAAATGCAAACAGAAACAATAGTGCAATAGGAAAAGGCCTCTACCAAAGAGAAGGAAGCGCCGAAAGAAAAGGTTTCTGCAAATGAGAAGGAAACGCCAAAGGAGAAAGATGCAGCAACATCACAGGTCACTATTGATCTTGAAGAACTTGAATTAGAGTGCACCGATGTTGAGGTCGAGACTAAAGGTGAAGAGGAAGGGGGCGCAGACTTGGCGTCCCCCTTTAGGGTCAGGAAGAGGTAGAAGCAAAGTTCCATGTGACCTCACAAGAAGCAAAAGACTGATAAGTATACGAGTGCAACACCATTGATCCTCATAGAGGGAAACCCTTGTTATCACCAAAAAATTGATTATCTAGCCTTAATTTACTAGATGGATTGAAGTACACCATGTAAGGCCAATTTTACCATAGTCAAATTTATTTCACTGTGAGAAATTACTTAATAAACCACACTTGTTAAGTAATTTATAATTAAACCCATGAAGAAAAATTAAATAAATCACTATTTATTTAATTATATTATAGGAATAATTAATTAAACCATTGTTTAATTAATATTCCTTGTCATATTTGACCCAGTTATGAAAAATCAACAGATAAATTATTAATTATCTTATTTTTCTCTAGGAATAATTAATTAATCACTAATTAATTAGTATTCCTTGTGTTTTACTAAATCCCTTAGGAATAATTAAATAAATCATTATTTGTTTATTATTCCTTAACCAATTTCTTGAGATGATAAATATATTATTTGTTTATTTATTATTTCTAAATAAAAGTTTAAATGCTTTTTCCCTCCTAACCAAATATAATAAAATATTACAAGTGGTTATTCCTACAATGAGTTTAATAATATTTTATTATTTCTCGTTGTTGGACCTAAGAATTATCCTTAAAATACATCCACTTTCACTCCATTCAACATCCACTTTCTCTCCATTCACGCATTTTCTCACCTATATTCCACCACCATGTCATCAAATTAGCATCACTTTCATCATTAAATGGGTTACCATTGTGTTTTCCAAAACATTATTAATTCTTAGTATTTTTAAGAGAATTTGTGGTTAAAATTTAGAAAATAATATCCATATACTTATACCTAACACTTAGAATGAGTTTGTTGACATGTGTAGGTACAAAGGAAGCTTCTAAGGCACCCTTATGTGGCACTTTATGTTCAAATTCGAATTTGAGGAGATCATGGACCTCAAGGAGAAGATCATGGAGAATAGGTTTATGTGTCACCATTGGTTAAGAAATATGTGCATCAAAGGAGGGAATAGTGGATCATCATTGTGAGTTTGTTATCTTATCTTATTGTATAAATAGAAGTGTTATCTACTTCATTTGTAATCTTAATTTTCCTTATAATTTAAAAACTTAGTCCTTCATTTGTAATTTTAGATTTTAGGATCATTGTAATGGAGATTTAGAATCTCTTGGAATGTAGAACTTGGAGCTTTTAATTGCAATGTGAAATTGATGATAAATAAAGTGGATTGGATTTTCTTCTACATTTGACTTCTTTGTGCTTGTGGATCTATGGAGGTCCCCCATTGCCTCACTTGCATACTTGTTTCGGTATAGTAAGCTTTCATTTATGTTTTTAATTTCATTAGTTTAAATATCTTGATGATGGAAATATAAATGAATAGTCTCTTGTAAGAGAGATTTAATATTTCCTGTAATCAGTTTGAATTATGTTTAAATGCCTTCATTTCTTAGTTTATTGATTAAGATGGTTAGAAATATTAATGAATAGTCTCCTGTAAGGGAGCTTCAATATTTCTTACACTTGCCATAATGTCTTTTAATTTTTAGATTTCATTTTGTTAAATGACTAAATAGGTGTTGGAGATCCCAATGAAAGACCTCCTGTAAGGGAATTTTGGAATTTCTTCACCTAGCTTAGTTTAGTTTGTCTCTAAGTCCATATATATTGGATTATCCTCGAAGTTTACTTACCCGGATTGATAGTAAATGAAACTCTAATTTGCATCCTCATTTTAGACCTAACATTTTAGCGCTGTTGTCGGGGAGAATGATTTGGAGATAGACTTGGAAGTTATTTTTATTGCAATTTCTTTTATGAACTAACTTGTGAAACCTGGTGAAAACAGGATCTTAATAAAGGAGTTCAAATTTGAAATTTTTTTTTTTCATACTTAGTTAGTGTCAAATTCAGTTTTTAAACCCCCCCATTTCTTACTAATCCATCTACGGATGAGAAAATTGAAAATGCTGAACAGGTACTTCTTGGAGAGCAAGAACAATATTGAAGACTGGTTTCAAAAGAACCTTGCACCAACTCCAAGAATAAGATAGGTTACTCACATGCTTGCAAATAATCAAGTAAAAACTTTAAATCTAGATGTGAGCATTTTTGAAATTTTAGTCTGCAGATGGCTTCACTAGAAGCATTCTTTTACATAGGAAAAAAATTTAATTTAAAGGTAGAATAGATTAGAAAAAATAAAATGAGATCTCATAGAGTTTTCCTTTAGTCTTGTTTAAAAAATAATAATAATAAAAAATCATCCACATTTCTCATGAATAAAATTAGGTAAGAGTCACTTTAGCCACGCTAACTTGCAAAAAAAAAACAAAAACAAAAAACAAAAAATCAATAGGTTAGTATGCTCTCTTCTTGTGCTTCAAGCGATAGGAAGATCAAAAAATATCTTGATTTATTTTCACAAATCAATAAAAATCTCTTGCTTGGAATTTTCACAAATCATTAAAACTACAACATTATAAAAATCGAAATCATTTTTTAGAAAATTTGTTTATTTTCAATTCCATATTGAAAAATGAAATTTGTAGTTTATTGATTTGATCAATATGTTAAAACTCCTTGCATATGTTTATTTACTCCTAACAGACCACAATTTGCAGCTCCATGATGTACAAAATATTCATTATATTCTGCTTTGATGTGTTGGGATCAAACAAGCCAAATCTGTATATAAACAATTCAATGTCAGTGTTTAAGGAAGAAATTTGCAATAAAAATCCATTCGGCTTGATCTAATTGCAAACAAATATTTGCTCTTAATATTTTTGAAACCGATTATTTCATGAAAAGGGATGTTTTACACAATTACTCTATTGTCTAAAAAATTGAAAACAATTATAAAGAAATTGAAGTAGACAAGCAACAAATAAATGTTGTTTGTAAAAATTTCTAAAAACTTTTTACAACAGCACTTGGATGAGATAAGGGCACAGGTGGCTCATCTAAGAGCAGCTAACAGGCAGATAATGAACAATTTTAATATTGTTTCACTTACAGAGGAGAACTTCCTGTTGAGATCAGAGGCAGTGGAGCTTAGCCAGAAGCTTGAGAGCTTACACCACACAATAAATGTTCAGTATCATGGTGCCTTTAGAACTATGAGTATTGAAAATGGGAATTACAACATTACGCATTTGAGCTCAGAATCAAGCACGATTGCTCAGTCCTTGTTATCTCCCTATCTCTTGTTATGAGGCGTAGAGCGTTTTCAAAGTTATCACGTCTGAATATTGTTTTCTAAATAATGGATTAGGTATCTAGTTGGATTTTGTATGTGGGACAACCTCGTAAAACACTATGGCTTCAGAAAAATCAGGTGCTATGGGCAGAACAAAAAATAGAGGAGAGGGCTTCCCATCGAATCTTTATAATATTATTGAGATAATATTTTGGGTTGTTATGTAGTTTCAAGTTATAAGTGTCGTAAATTATTTATTTGTTGAATTAGATGGACCAAGAAAAAAATAAAAAATAAAAAATAAAAATAAAAATAAATAAAAAAACTTGTATCATACGAAAAGAAATGGCTAAATCCTTCATAAGAGTCTGTTGGATTATTGGGGCTTGACCTAGGTTCAAAGGTGACTTAGCCAAACAAATCCTGGTACTACTGGCCCTTTCGGCAACAGTCCATGGAGCAACAGTTGAGGTCTCACCCGAAGTAGTATGGGAGGGTGCTAGAACTAGGTTTCTGCACCCTGGAGATGTCTGATGAGTTCAAGTGGTCCGCGGTTCGACCTTGCTTGCACGTCGCTACGCTCTCTTTCCCGTACCTCGCAGCCTAGAATGTTTCCTTCGCATAGCCCTACTTGGGGGCTAAATGCTATTATTACCCAAGTCCTTACTAGTATTCCACTATTAGTTGATTAACTTAGCCTGCATTAAAGTATACTTCGCAATATAAATTATTCATACAGGTGCGTGGAGTAAATAAAAAATATATTTGCAATTTATATCAAACATGTAATAACCCAAGAACATATACACATAATTAAGATAAAACTTCTCTTTATTATTTTCTTCCTTGGTTACAGACTCAATTCCACCCTACACACTCAGCTGCAGGGGTCCGCACACTCAACTGCGGACTACTAGGCCTCTCCACACTCAGCTGTAGAGCCTTCTCCTACCCTGCAACCCAAGACACACTTAGACACTTAGACTCTTTCTCTTCTCTTCTCGCTTCCTTATTCCTTAGTTATCTTTTACCCTTAGAGCCTCGCTCTATTTATACAATCCCATGGTCCGCAGACCATGGTTAGGCCAACATTACAGTACAAAACTAAGGCGGACATGTTATGAAACCAGCTCACAAAAGGATAGAAAGTTAGATTAACGCCTTAGAATTCAGCCTCTTCGAGGGGGAAACCTCCTTTACATTACACAAATGAACAATTCTTGGATGATACAAATGAAAATACCTCCTTTCTATATATAGGAGTCTAAGGGGTCATAATATAATCAGAGCCGGCATAACAGTAATAATGTAAGGGAACAATAATAAAAATAGTGGTCTTCTATGGGGCACAATAATAACAATATGGGGACTACATGGGTACATCAATATAATAAGGGGGTTGTACTAATAACAATAAGGGGTTATACTAGTAGTATAGGGGCCTAACATGCCCCTCTCCTTCAAAAACTGTTGTCCTAAACGCTTGAGTAGTTCTTGATGCTTCTTTATAAAATTCTTGTACTCCCATGTGGAATCTTCAGTGGGTAAGTTCTTCACTTGCTGAGATACTCTGAAATTGATCGATTTCGTAGCTGTCGGGTTCTTGTTTGTGTGACTGCTCCAAGTTCCAATATGATTTTTCCTTCCTCTTCAAGTTCTGGCAATATTGTTTGAATTGGGATCTTCTACAACTTTTGAATGAGTGGCCATACTTCTTGGTACTTCTTCCATTCATCCCTTGCTTTGTTTATCCAATTTGGTTGGATAATAGAAATAGCATGAAACAATGCTTCCACATCCTCATCCTTTCTTGAGAGTGCATCTGAAACAAAAATTTTCTTCCCTTTTCTATAGATGATGTTAAAGTCATAACCCAACATATTTGTGACCCATTTTTTCTGTTCTTCTAAATATAATAGTTGTTCTAAAAAGTATTTAAGACTATCATGATCCATTTTTACCATGAAGTATCTTCCCATTCGATAAGGTCGCCCTTTCTGAAGTGCATGTAGTATTGCCAACATTTCCTTCTCATAAATAGCTTGCTTGAGATGTAGCAGTAAAAATACCCAATCACTGACATTTTTCACTACGATGTTGATCTACCTATTGTTTCATTTGATTTTGCACCAAAGTGGCATTATCCTTTAAAAGTTGGAGAACTTGTTGTTGATGCTCGATGTGATCTTTCACTGCTTGAACCTTTTTCTTCTTGATATGTCCTTCTATCTTTAGAGTTTGAGGAGTGGTAATTTCTTCCAATTCTTTACAAGATATGATCGAATTCATTTCTTGATGCTCAATGTGATCTTTCACTTCTTGAACATTTTTCTTCATGTTATTTCCTTCTATATTGATAGTTTGAGGAGTGGTAATTTCGACCAACACACTACAAGATATGGTTGGATTCATTTCTTCTTTCTTGATGTGATCTTTCACTTCTTGAACCTTTTTCTTCTTGATATGTCCTTCTATATTTAGAGTTTGAGTAGTGGTAATTCTTGCCAATGCTTTCAAAGATATGGTCGGATTCATTTCTTCTTTCTCTAGGCTTTGTTCCTGGAGTATATCCTCTTCTTTTGACCTTTCTTGCTCCTTTTCTTCTTCCTCTTCACAATCTATGTAGAATAATTTGTTCTCAGCACACTTATGACCTTTAGTATATTTGCTATCACAACTGTAACAAATCCCTTTTGCCCTTTTTTCTTCCAATTGTTGTGGTGTCAACCTTATAGGTTGTGGAAGGCTGGGGGCAACAACACTTCCATCTTTATAGTTGTGAGTGGTATGCTTCTTAGTTGCCATAATTTTGCTTTCCATTTTTCTTGCTAACCTGAATGCCTTCTCTAATGAATTAGGTTCCCAAAGGCGAACATCATGTAGATCAAAATATTTCTCCATATGTAGTATCCAATTTATTGAATCCTTGCCATCAAACTTCCTCTTCTCGCATTTTCTTGATTTTAGGAGCTTGATCTTGAAACGAATGTAACTTTGTACTTTTGGATATTTAAGATTTGAAATTCTGACCTACACTAGCCCTCTGTGTCCTCTTTCTAATGCCACCAATCTAATCGAATTTAGATTCTCCAAGAAATCATTATGCACAATCTCCCAAGATGACCTGATTATATACCTTTTCAGAAGAGCAAACTTGTATCAAGTGCCACGTATCACTGTTTTGACCTTAGGATCTGAAAAATATACACAGGAAACTACAGTCCATCCTCTTTCTGCAATTTCTTATGAAATTTCAATTTGATGCTCACAACAAAAGCTATGACTATTTTCCCCAGGTCACCTGTTTGGAATGTAATTCGGGAGTCTGCAAAAAGGCAAACTTCCTCATATCATATCTCCACAAATATAGCACGAAAAGCTCTAAAATTTGGACTCGAGGTTTAGAATGATTTCAACCCAAATGGGTTTTTCTTTTTAGCATCTGAAACGTTGCAGAAACAAAGTTATAGCGAAAATTCCATGATGACCTGTTTGGAGCAGCGAAACCCTAGAATCCAAAGCTCTAATACCAAATGTTATGAAACCAACTCACAAAAAGATAGAAAAGATAGATCAACACCTTAGAATTCAGCCTCTTCGAGGGGGAAACCTCCTTTACATACACAAATGAACAATTCTTGGATGATACAAATGAAAATACCTCCTTTCTATATATAGGAGTCTAAGGGGTCATAATATAATCACAGCCGACATAACAATAATAATGTAAGGGCACAATAATAACAATAGTGGGCTTCTATGGGGCACAATAGTAACAATATGGGGACTACATGGGTACATCAATATAATAAGGGGGTTGTACTAATAACAATAAGGGGTAACACTAGTAGTATAAGGGTCTAACAGGACAACCTTGTGACTCTATCATACATTTCGCGCTCTGCTCCCGCAATTCACGGAGTCTTTACAACAACTTTACAACAATATCAGGTCAAAACTTGGGCTTTGAGCCCCAAAACATGACTTGGGGGGATTCCATGCCCAATAGGCCCCCAATACAAACATCGTGACTCGTCCTTGAGTCACTTGGTTGGCACGGCGATCTTGGTGCGAAATCCCTCCAACTGTTCTCGAATTGTACTGAGGTCCACAGCACGCTGAGCTGCTGCTTGCTAGATTTGTTGCATCCGCTGTTCCGAGACCTCTATGTATGAATTGTTTCCATACATCTATACTGGTATCTACTGCATATGTTTATAGTCTTGCACCTTTTCCTAACTCCTCGGAGCGTGAACACTGTGCTTCTGTCAGCTAGTCAAACATTCGACCCACCCGTGTAGGGCTTCAAGTGACTACCATTCACTTTGCCTGGGAAGGCTTCTCCATTTAGCTTGACTAGCTGGACTACACCTCCATCTGTGACCTCCTTAACCACGTATGGTCCCATCCAATGCATTCTAAATTTTCTCGGAAATTTTTCAAACTTACTGTCATACAACAACACTAAGTCATTTACCTTGAAGGTGCGCAACTTAATATTGCGATCGTACTACTCCTTTTCACGATGCTTTTGTACCTGCTGATAAAAAACAGCCAAGAACGTTCCTCCTCAAGTTCTTCCAATTGTGCAAGCCTTTCCTCTAGAGCTTAGCAGTCCGACATCCTTGTGAGCGCTGCTATGCACAGACTAGGTATGATATATTCCATTGGCATGATAGCTTCCATGCCATAAACTAACCAAAAAGGTGTTTATCCCATCAATTTCTTGCATGTTGTCCTGTAATACCATAGAACTATAGGTACGTGTAGGTCCCAATCGCTTCACTGCGCATTGCACACATTGGTTAGTGTAGTCTCTAGTATTTTGTTGAATGCTTCTACTGTCCCATTGGATTGTGGGTGATATGGTGTACTTTTCTGATGATACACTTGGAACTCTTTTGTGAGCACATTGATGGTTTCATTCAGGAAATGTGTACTTTGATCACTCATTAAAATTTTCAGATAGCCAAATTGGGTCAACACGTTTTCAAACAAAAACTTTGCATCCGTAGCGGCCATGGAGTCTTTGACCGGCTGCACTTCCGCCCATCATATAAGGTACTCCGTAGTGGTGATAATGTAGTACGAGCTCATTTTTCCCTAAGGTTTGATAGGTCCCGTCCCACAAAGTTGATTGCCCATTTCTCGAATCGCTGCAGCGTCATTTGTGGATGCAACGACATCTCATCCCTCTGCGATGGTTTTCCAGTCCTTTGACATATATTGTAGGCCTTACAGTGTGCTTTTGAATCCTAGTGAAGGTTTGGCCACCACAACCCTACGTGAAGAATCTTTTGTGCAGTCACTCGTCCTGCATAGTTTCCTCCTGTAGCACCCCCATGTGCTTCTGTGAGGATCCGACTTCGTTTAAATTCAGGTATGTACCTTCGCAATATCTCATCATTTCCCATTTTGTATAGGTGCCCCGCGATGACAGAAAAATCCGTCGTGCACACCACCAATTCCTTCTTCTGTTGGACGGAGTATTCCTTCAGCGCAGTCCCTGTTATCAAAAAGTGGATTACATCTTCGAAGTGCCCATCCACGACATGCACTACAAAGAGTTGTGTGGCCGGTAATCCTTCCTCCAAACTATTAGGTTCCTCACCTATCTCAATACGTGACAAGTGATCCGGTCCTGCATTCAAGCATCTAGGGTTTACCACAACCTCAAAGTCATATTCTTGGAACAATAAGAGCCACCTACATATGTGCCCCCCCAACACAGCCTTATTGACCAAGCACTTTAGCATGGAATGGTTTGTGTACATCTTGAAATGTTCTCCTAGAAAATAGTAGCAGTATTTTTGGAAAGCATACACCATCGCCAACCCCTCGCGCTTGGTTGTGGAATAGTTCTTCTCGGCTTTGGACAATCTACGACTTACAAACGAGATAGTGTGGTCCAAGCCTTCTCTGCCCTCTTCTGTGAGCATTGTTCCCAGCGCGATACATGATGCATCAACATGGAAATGAAACTCCACATCCCATTTTGGGAAGACCAGGATTGGAGTGGAGGTCAATTTCCCCTTTAGGACATACAAGCTCTTCATGCAATCATCATTCTAGCAAAATGTGACATCCTTTTTCAATAGTTTCTCCATTGGCGTGGTGATTTGGGCATAGATTTTGATGAACTTCCTATAGTACCCTATGTGTCCCAAGGTGGAACGTAGCTGTTTAACACTTCGCAGTGCTTCCAAATTTAGTATCACTGCAATATTTGTAGGGTCCACCATCAGTCCCTGTTTACAGACCACATGTCCCAATAGGTTCCTAAAGGGAATGAGGAATGTGCACTTCTTAATGTTCAGCGCAATCTGGTTTCATCGACAAGTATATAGCATCAAGCATAAGCTTGATACGTGGTGCTTAACCAATCCAAAGATAGTCCAATTATCCAGATAGACCTCCAGGAACTTGTGGATGTATTCTTTGAATGCGGCAACAACGATGCGTGAAAAGATGGCCGATGCATTCTTCAACCCAAACGGCATAACAGTGTATTGAAATTAGCCCCATTCCGTTGCGAAGGTCGTCTTGCTCCTATCTTCCGGTGCGATTTTGATCTGGTGGTACCCTAAGAACCCGCCCATGAAAGAGTATGCTTCTTGTCTGCCAACATTTTCCAATACTTCATATGTGAACGGTGTCGGGAATGGGTCATGTACACAAGCGTCATTCAACTTCCTGAGGTCCATGCATATTCTTATCTCGCTCTTCTGCTTTTTCTCCTGCACTACCATAGGGCTTACTAGTTGGATTCTTCCATGGGCTCAATAATTCTGGCTGTGAGCATTTTGTCTAGTTCTACATGGAACTTTTCTTGATACTCCGGATTCAAGTGGTATGACCTCTGCTTAACCAGCTTTGCGTCGGGTTTTAGGGTGATCTTCATCATCCCTAAGTTGCCAACGATCCCTTTAAGTCGATAATCTTGGCTGGGAATAAGTCTTGGTACTCGCGGAGTAATGTAGCGACCTTATTTACCATGGCATTATCCCAATAATCACTGAGTGTTGCATACTTTGGTTCAGGCTCCGTCCCAATGTTTACCTGCTTCGTTTTTAGTGGCATGGTGATGTCAAGATCATCAATCAATGGTCCTCAAACCTCACGACAGCCTTCATTTTCTTGAATGTTAATTTTCCATGGATCCTCATCATCCTCCTCAATATTTACATTGTAACACTCAACCACGCAGCTCAGTTGGGTTGCCCATTCCGGTTGAAGCACTTCCATTGGCTCCTAGGGTATTTTGAAGATAGCTACTTTTACTGCTTGTAGCGCATCATCAATAGTATCCCACCAACGATCTTCAAATGTGAAGGTTAACATGAATCTTTTGCAAAAGATATCCCATTCACTCTTTCCATGGTGTAGCTCTGTATCAGTATACCAATTCATGGGTACGAAATCCAGGGTATGATAGAACAAATGGACCCATTCAGGTTGTGGCTCTTCCCCATAGACCTTGGTCCATTTTGCGAGGTGTGCACATGGATCATCCCATCCGTCATACTTTTCTATTAGTCGCATTTGCAGTTTCCCAAATCGTACGCGCATCATCCTTCTACATCCCCGTCAGTCCTTAAAATTCCAGTGGTGTGTACCCCACCACTTGCGGGTGTATCGTGCAGTAACCATTTCAAAGCATTGAAATGCTATTGTTCTAGCACCTCTCTTTCAAATTTTGTCAGGAAATCATCCACTTCGCTCAACCCATCATACATAGGTAGATCTCTTACCTCTATTGTCATGCAGCGTAGTGACCTCATCATTGTGTTGCAGTTGAGCGTGGTTACCTCGTGTAATTGGTTCCACCATCATTCTATTTCCTCGTCTGGATTGGAGGTGCAAAAGCTTTCGCACTCCCATGAAATCCTGGCACTTGCTGTTGGATTCACCCAGCCTTGCTCCCGTGTGGTTATCTTGTAGATATAGTCTAGATCGTCGTCGCTCTCGCCGTCATGCACTGGCTCTGTGCAGCATGATCCTTCCACAGTGTCTAAAGGTACCACTATGCATAGTGACTTTTTCTCAAAAATCATCTTACACTTCTTTAGATTTATCACTCCATTCATGTAAGTGGCCCAATCTATCCCCAATAGTGCGAGATAGGGATTGTTTCCATCAATAATCTTTATCACTTCGAAATCTGCAAGCGCACTCGCACCTTTGATATCTACCATTATTCCCTGCAATATTCCCATTGGTAGGATATTTTTTCTGGTTTTCCATTCACAATTGAATAGGATACCACTGCAACATAGGCCTGCCCATCCGCTCCCATGTCTGCTTTGTCTGAACGTTCACGTCCGATCCTAGATCCAAAATCACTTGATTCATTTCATATTCCCTAATTTGCGTAGTCAATCTCATCTCCCTTCCTGTTCCCGTTGTGTGCTTTCCAAGCTTCTAGAATACGTGCGGTTCTCTTGGTCCAACACATCTAGTTATGAGTTCTTGCAGTCCCATCATAGCCTTGCTGTCATGCAGTAGCATCATGCATGTCTCCAGAAAGGTAGTAAGTATTGATGGGTCCTTCTCCGGTTCTAGTTTGTCTTTACTACCTGAAGTGGAGGCCTTCGTGAAGCTCTTCTTAGCTTCCATAAATGTCTCCTTTGCATGCTCCAAATCAAAATCTGGTTCCTTTGTTGGAGCCTTGTGAACCTAGGCACTCTCTTCGGGCTACTTTCCCTTGTCATCTCCAGTTGTGATACCACTTCGGAGCACAATGTTTACATTCAGGTCATCCTCATGCAGCTCAGACCTCATCATTTGTAGGTTTTGAGTTGGGGGAGGTTGGAGTGTTCCTTTATCGCGCAACCTCGCTATCAGTGTGGGGAAGTCCTTGTTGGCATTATGATACAGGTGTTGTCCTTGATGGCAACTCACTCAGATGAAAGATCATGGTGCAGCATGACAACAAAAAAGAATTACAGATCATACTACAAAGAATGAAGAAAAATAGCTATACACAGGTTCACATTAACCAAGCTGTGTATACATGCATGTTCATTGAACACAAGTCGCGTATACGTACACACACACTTTCACATAAGGAAAAATGTGTATATGCTAGAAAACTAAGCTTTTGGTCCGTGGTATTTGGTCCAAGGTATTTTGACCCACGATATTGGTCCAAGGTATTTAGTCTGAGGTATTGATCCTAGGTATTTGGTCCAAGGTATTGGTCCTAAGTGGTTTTGATCCATGGTATTCAGAAAATCCTAAAACTATATAAGGAGGAGAAGATCATTAGGCCAAGGTGTGCAAGTATTGAATATCTGATGAAGTGTGAGATCTAGTATGTAGGTTATCGGCGTATGGTGCTTTGCTTTATCTGAACCAAGGATGAACCTTAGCGGTTGACGAGGGATAATATCTAATGATGGATCAGGATATTAAGGCTTGAAATGAATTATCATTATATGGTTTGATCATGTATAGTCTAGATCTGAATACTGACGCATGTGTTGTTCTGTAAATGTTATGATCTAGGTATGATTGAAGTCTGGAATAGCTGCAAAATTATGAATTAATATTTGTAGACATATACATTGGTTGACTTTGATAAAAGCGTGTATGCATGCTAGTTCAACACATCTAAGTAATGTATACATTATGAAATGTGATATTTGAAGTTGCAGTTGGATCTGGCTATTGTTGCAAAATGTTGGGTTCTGCTCTATGTTCTGCTGACTCTAGTTTGATGACAATATACTAAATGTTTAGATTGTTTGATTTTGATTTGCTTAAGTGACGATGGGCTTTCAGTGATTCGGTTGTGGGTGATTCAGAGATTTATGATTGAGATTCAATGATTGGTTAATGCAGATGTATTTTATGGTTGTAGTGCAATGGTGATTGATTTGAGCTTCAATGTTGATAATGGGTCTAGTATGAAAATTAGATGAAATGAGGCCTTCATGTGTATGGTTGTGTTCTAGGAGTATCCAGTCTGAAAATTTATGAAACATGGTCCTTGGAGGAAGTAAGAAGGTCATAGTCTTTAGTAGGTTAGCGCCTACGTACTGGTAAACATATCGACCAGTACAAGAGCTAGGTGGTTGTAGCTCCCTTCCAGTAGAAGCTGGAGAATGAGAGAAGGTAGCAACCTTCTGTAGGTAGAAGCCTGTGTACTGGTATGAGTATGCACTAGCACATTGTTGTAAATAGATTTTCTTATTATTAAAAGAAGACAGAAACAACAACAACAACAACTGGTTTTCATCCACATTGGGTTTCCACCTTAAATCTTGGTGTTCATGTGTGTTGCTTATGTGTAATAGTTCATTCTGTTATTAACTACACATGGTTACTGTTTAATGTTTAATAAAGTACCGATGCACAGATTAAAGATCAACGTATGATGAATTAACTGAATCATAAGTTTGCTGGATATATGTTGGTTTCCTTAAACATAGTTGCGTGTACACGTGGGCTACCTTCATTGAAGTAGCGTATATGAATTTGAGTATGAAAAGAAATATTATTGACTTGACTAATACTGATTCACCCCCCGCCCCCCTCTCAATATTATTTCCAACAATTGGTATCAGAGCGGGTCCTTTGGTAGAAGCTTGATGCTTGAAGGAGATTTGTAGAATAATGGGAAAGAATCTAAATAAGAAAGCGTCTCAGAAGAAGTAGACATCTCAAAGGAACTATGACAGTGGGAGAGTCGATTGGGGATTATGTGGAAGCAACTCTTCAGATTCAGAATCACCTCACAATGAAGATGAACAAGCAAAACAACTATCATGTATGAATTTGTTATCCTCTGGTGATGCATTTCTCTGTCCATTTGAAGATGATGAAAGTGATAGCAGAACAAATGAATTTTCTCTTATGGGCGAGAGAGAGAGATATCAAATAGAGGTAGAATTTAAAAGGCTCACAGAAAAAATTAGAGATCAACAAGATCTATTGGACAAAAGGAAGTGTGCCTTCAAAGAAGAAGCTACCAAACTAAAATCTCAACTAGAAGAAGGCAACAAAGTAAGGAAGCAATTCAAGGAAAAGGAAGATCAATGTCAAAGCTACAGGATGAAGTGACATCATTAAGAAATGAAGTAAATACAAGGATCACAACAATCAAGAAACTCAAAGATAGATCCAGTTACTATGATAGTTTTGAAGCTAAGATCCTCTCTCTAAAATAAGATCTTGAAAAATCAAACAAGCAGAATAAAGAACTACTCCAAGCTCTTGAAGAACAAGAAAACAAAGTTCTTGAATTAAGGAAATAGATGGAAGAAGGAATAAAAGCTGAAGAAATCATGAAGAAGTAGTATCTTGAAAAGGAAGAGCAATATCAGAATGAGGTAAATATCCTAAAAGGTAAATTAGAAGAAAAGGATAAGCTTTTATGATTTCAGATAGTACTAAGATTTTGGATGATATTATCAATAGTCAAAAGTCTCCTATCATCAAAACTGGTCTTGGTTTTCATGAATCTGTTGAAGGTGAATCTAGCTCACAAAGTGAGGCAAGAAACTCTAATGCAAAGTCTGAAATGCTCAACAAGGAGATGCCGACGTAGAATGGTTCAAGACCATCACACAGAAAGATCATCAGCTTCCAGGTACTTTAAGGGATATTTTTTTTCTTGCAATATGTTTGGTCACAAAGCCATTGACTGCTATAGAAGAAATATGAAACATGTAAGATGTTATGCATGTAACAAGTTTGGAAATATAGCAAAGGAATGCAGGAGGAAATTTCAGGCACCATACCAAAAGGAGAAAACAACATCACACTCGAAGATATGGAAGAAGAAGTACAGTCAGAAAAACGTGGCATGGCACAGTGTACAAACATGGAAGACTCAGGGGAAGCTGAAAGTATGAAACTTCAATGTTATAAATATCATACTCAAGTTTCATGGAGACAAGTCGCATATATACAGGAGTTCGAAGCTACACAGTTGCGTATATGTGGTTTGAGAAAAACGCAGTGGGACAAACTCAGAAAAACTGATTGGATATTATTGAAACAATTATCAGTTATCTTTTCTGTCATGATGATAGATGACTATAGTTTGTGGATGTTATTTAGAAGTGTTTTTCCTCACAAGTTGTTGATAACTTGATGTATATCTGATGTATGATAATGCCTTGATATTCATTAATGATATATGCAATGAACAGATTTGTTAGTGAACAGGTGGCACATGTTCAGGGGGAGAATATGCTATGATTCTAATAATGCATTGTTGGCATTATGTTTAGAAGTCTTTGATACATAATGACTCTTATCAATGGTGATGATGCTTATGTGGCTAAAGTGTTTTAACAATATGTCATGCTATGTTACGGTTATGAGTTTCCCATGATGAAATCTCAGATGATACTTGTATTGCTTGGGGTCACATAGTTGGTTTTTCAGATCAGATTTATGGATGATTGTGATTGACTTTTTGATGATGCATATAGTACATATATGTTGCTCACATGGTGATCTTCATAAGGACAAGGAGAAGTACAAAGCTTGAGTACACAACTTCATTATTTGATGATGAGCCACTCATCTCTTTTATGCCGCTGTCATCATACCTTCAAAGATGCATGCAATTATGATGCAGGATTCTTATAGTTCTTGGCTCTCACATGGTTGAGGATTGTTGCTGTTGATGATATCAAAAATCTTGACAAATGACCATGAGCTCATAGTTTGCTAGATACATAATTGATGGATACACATTATGTTGGATACATGAATGATTACTTAAGTTGCATATTGATAAATATTGTTGGTTGGCCAAGAGAATGGAGTTATTGCAGGTCTCATGAAGACATAGCTATTTGAAGACATGGATATTTTGAAGGAGTGGCTTACTTAGTCACATAATGATGATGAGTTCCTACTTTATGATTATAGGTTGATACACACATATGTTGATTATCATGGTTGATGCTTATCAGATGTGGGATGTTCCCTAGTGATGATATAATGAAGGTCCCTATGAAAAGATCATGCAGTTCTTGATGATGATGTTGACTATGGTGTCTTCACATACATATATGATGGGAATGATTTTGTGCTACCACATACGCTGAGTTGATTCATGGAAGGTTATGATAAGGCTCTTTCTACTAAGGAAATGAAGCAAGTTGATCTTGATGAGATCAAGAGGATGAGTTGATATCTATATGCAGACATACTTTCTCACAAGTTGATTTTGTAAACAATTATATCTTGGGAACTAATGATGGACATATACAGGTTGCTGGTCTGGAAGTTGTTGACAGATGCTTATGGAGCAAATCATACATGGTGTATGATAGTTTCTAATGACTATCATGGTCTTGTTTAGATATTTGGTCTATGCTATAAATGTCATATCATTCAATGTAAAGGTCATATAAAGACTTGTGATGTAATAATTTGTCTCTGTCTGTTGTAGTCTTTTGATGAGTCCTTTTTGATCATATGATGTGATATGTAACTCCACCATGTATGGGAAGGACGATGTAAAAATTGATACATTTCAATCATGTATATCCCCACTTGGTTGGGATGACGAGTCAAATTCGGTATATCCCCACTTGGTTGGGAGATTGATATATGTATGAGTCATTAGTGATAGGAAGGTCAAAGTCACTTAGTTGAGTCATAGAGTCATGTTATTCCTTTGGAAAATATATTTTTGTAGACTCTGCTTGTGCTCAGGGGGAGGATGGACGGTTTCAGTGCATCTCAGCATGTACAAAAGGGGAGCTCAATCAAAGATTTTAACATCTATTCAGGGGGAGCATGAATAAAATACTATATGTCAAAGGGAGAGAATATCTTGGTTCACCCTTTGCCCTTGATATCAAAGGGGGAGAGTGACTTGGTATTGTTTGTTGTTGCCATTTGTTGCCATCAATTCCAAAGGGGGAGATTGTTGGCATTATGATATAGATTTTGTCCTTGATGGCAACCCACTCAGATGAAAGATCAGGGTGCAGCATGAAAACAATAAAGAATTACATATTAGACTACAAAGAATGAAGAAAAAAAGGTATACACAGGTTCACATTTACCAAGATGCGTATACACACATGTTCATTGAACACAAGTCGCGTATATGTACACATGCACTTTCACATAAGGAAAAGCGCGTATATGTTGGAAAAATAAGCTTTTGGTTCGTGGTATTTGGTCCAAGGTATTTTGAGCCATGGTATTGGTCCAGGGTATTTGGTCCGAGGTATTGATCCTAGGTATTTGGTCCAAGGTATTTGGTCCAAGGTATTGGTCCTAAGTGGTTTTGATCCATGGTATTGAGAAAAGCCTAAAACTATATAAGGAGGAGAAGATCATTAGTCCAAGGTGTGCAAGTATTGAATATCTGATGAAGTGTGAGATCTAGTATGCAGGTTATCGGCTTATGGTGCTTTGCTTTATCTGAACCAAGGATGAACCTTAGCGGTTGATGAGGGATAAGATCTAATGATGGATTGGGATCTTAAGGCTTGAAATGAATTATTATTATATGGTTTTATCATGTATAGTCTATATCTGAATACTAATTCATGTGTTGTTCTGTAAATGTTATGATATGGGTATGACTAAAGTCTGGAATCGCTGCAAAATTATGAATTAATATTTGCAGACATATACGCTGGTTGGATTTGATAAAAGAGTGTATACACACTACTTCAACACATCTAAGTAGCATATACATTATGAAATGTTATATTTGAAGTTGCAGTTGGATCTAGTTGTTGTTGCAGAATTCTGGGTTCTGCTCTGTGTTCTGGTGAATGTAGTTTGATGACAATATACTGAATGTTCAGATTATTTGATTATGATTTGCTTCAGTAACGATGGGCTTTCAGTGATTCAGTTGTGGGTGATTGAGAGATTTATGATTGAGATTCAATTATTGGTTAATGTAGATGTATTTGATGGTTGTAGTGAAGTGGTGATTTATTTTAGCTTCAATGTTGATAATGGGTCCAGTGTGAAAATTAGATGAAATGAGGCCTTCATGTGTATTGTGCTCCAGGAGTATCCAGTCTGAAAATTTATGAAATGTGGTCCCTGGAGAAAGTGAGAAGGTCATAGCCTTCAGTAGGTCGGCGCTTATGTACTGGTAAACATATCGGCCAATACAAGAGCTAGGGGGTTGTAGCTTGCTTCCAGTAGAAGCTGGAGAATGAGAGAAGGTAGCAACCTTCTGCAGGTAGAAACCTGCATACTGGTATGAGTCTGCACCAGTACAATGTTGTAAATAGATTTTATTATTATTAAAAGAAGACATAAATGACAACAGTAGGTGGTTTTCACCCACATTGGGTTTCCACCTTAAATCTTGGTGTTCATGTGTGTTGCTTATGTGTGATGGTTCATTCTGTTATTAACTGCACATGGTTGTTGTTTAATGTTTAATAAAGTATTGATGCATCAATTAAATATCAACATATGATGAATTAATTGAATCATAAGTTTGCTAGATATACGCTGGTTTCCTTAAACATAGTTGTGTGTACACACAAGTTACCTTCATTGAAGTAGTGTATATAAATTTGAGTATGAAAAGAAAAAGATTATTGACTTGACTAATACTGATTCACCTCCCGCTCTCAGTATTATTTCCAACAATCCTTATTCTCATGATCAAACTAGGTACAATATAAACATGATGCTCTTGTCGGATTTGTACAATTGTGGGGATAATTCCCTGGCCCTCCACAATTGTAACAAATCAGCTATTTGCAACTCCTTCCTGGTCCCATTCCACCTCGACCTCATCCGCGCCCCTGAAATCCAGTGCGCGCCATCCCTGCATTTTGATCGAGGGCTCACGTTTTAGTCTGAACTCTGTAGGTAGGAGTTTGATCCATCATCAGTTCATAACTTCTACAGGTGCACTTATCATGGCCTAATGATCTGCAAAAATTACAGAACAACTACCTGGGACGCATGCGTATACTTCTGTAATAGGTGGCAGTTATCTGTAGCATGCTTCCCTCCTATCTGACAAATCGCGTACCATAATGCAGGTGCCACGCTTGGTCTTGCTTGTGCCTCTAGTCTCAATGGCATTATCCCTCCTCCCACCAAGTAGTTCGCGAAGACTAGACAATGGTCATTGTGATGTCCCTAGCCTTTGCACTTTATGCACCATACCTCCTCGTGTGCTTCTGTGTGAGTTGTCCTGTCTTGTTTCAAACTCTGCATCTGAAAAGACAGGTTTTTCGACTATGCATGGATTTGTTGGACTCCTAGGTTAGGATCCTGTATCAGGGTCTCGTGTAGTCTCATTACGATCTCCAAAGCTTTGGCCTGAGTGGATAACTTCTGTTGTGACAACACGGTCCTTAGATGCAGCGTTAGTGTCGGCACAAACCATGCGTGGCGTTTCCCATCCGTTAAAGTCATGTTGGCTTCACGAATCATACCCTTAGGTATTTGATCCAGCTCCCAGCGGGTCTCACCTGGAAGCATCACAATTTCCTTGAACCCGATAATCGACTGTGTCTCCAATTTTGGCCTGCTAAATTATCTGTTTAGCACAGCTTGGATATCCGCGATTCCTATGTTTGGATTGTCATTGGAATGCTTAATGTACCATGTCAGTGTGACATCCTGCAACGTGCTTACCAGCGTTGCCTTATTTATATTGTCATCTGTGACTCCTTGTGCTTCTCATACAGTCTTTACCATGAACCAAAATTGGTTCAGATCTTTGTTCCCTACTCTGAACACCAAAAATTTTATCATGCTTGCCATATTGAATTGTGGTGGTGGTGGAGGTGGTGTGGGCAGAGATGGGGGTAAAGATGGTGGTGGTGGAGGTGGGGGTGGTATGCGCAGAATTCGTTGCCTTATCAGACTGATCACACTTCTTGGTAAAACTTTTGCAAGCACTTCCTTGCTTTCTTGCTGAGGCAAAATCAAGGGGCTAGTTTCTATCTCTACACTACCTTCGTTTCTATAGATCCTCCCACTTCGTGTAGCCCCAAACATCAATTTATTCGCATAACCCACTTTCCAAACAGTAGCATTTTAATCCAAGTGTTCAAAGATTTAACATACTTACCTCGTGGGTCTTTGAGGAAGCATCGTTCCACCTTGCTATAGCTAACTGAAGTATCGACCACGAATTCGGTGATAAACCCTACTATAATTTGATTGAGCCAATGTTCCACAGTGCGTGCGATCTTATCTTCTGATGCTTCTAGTCTGCGCACCAACTCTGGAGTCCACACAATAGGTTTATCGAGCCTACAGCTTCCTTGACTGTCTGCTAGCTTCGTGATCCACTCGTACAACTCAGAGGGGAAGGATGCAAAGAAAATTTCATGGATTTCCGTATATAAGTAGTGCTCCAACTATTGTTCCTTCGATACTCACAGATTCTTTTTTTCTTGCGCCGTGAACTCGTGAATCTTTCTATTCAGCCACTCTTCAAATTATTTCTTTGTTAGATTCCAGTGACACGACATCAGACATCTCTTATGCAGATCCCAGTCCCGACAACAGAACCATTTGTTGTCTTATTGGGGCCTGACCCAAGTTCAAAGGTGATTTTGCCAAACAAATCCCGATACTAGTAGCCCTTTCGGAAATAATCTGTGGAGCACGAACTGATTTCTCACCTGAAGTAGTATGGGAGGGTGTTAGAACCAGGTTTCTGCACCTTGGAGATTTTTGAAGAGTTCAAGTGGTCCGCAGTTCGACCCTGTGTGCGTGTCACTACATGCTCTTTCCTGTACCGCGCAGCCTAGAATTTTGCCTTCGTGCAGCCCTACTCAGGGGCCAAATGATGTTATTACCCAAGTCCTTACTATTATTCCACTGTTAGTTGATTAACTTATCCTACTTGTAGGCCTTAAAGTATACTTAGCAATATAAATTATTCATACAGGTGCGTGGAGTAAATAAACAATATATTTGAAATTTATATCAAACATGTAATAACCCAAGAACAAATACACAGAATTAAGATAAAACTTCTCTTTATTATTTTCTTCCTCAGTTACAAACTTGACTCCACCCTACGCACTCAGCTGCAAGGGTCCGTGCACTCAGCTGCGAACTACTAGGCCTCTGCACACTCAGCTGCAGAGCCATCTCCTACCCTACGACCCAAGACACACTTAGACACTTAGACTCTTGCTCTTCTCTTCTCGCTTCCTTATTCCTTAGTTATCTTTTACCCTTAGAGCCTCGCTCTATTTATACAATCCCATGGTCCACAGACCATGGGTAGGCCGACATTACATTACAAAACTAGGGCGGACAACCTTGTGACTCTATCATACATTTCACGCTTTGCACCCGTAATTCGCGGAGTCTTTACAACAAATTTACAACAATATCAGGTCAAAACTTGGGCTTTGATCCCCAAAACATGCCTTGGGGGGATTCCATGCCCAACAGAGTCCCTAATGTAACAAAATAGCAATCTGGACTTGAGCGGTTTGAGCGATTTTGCATGTAGATTTTGTGGCTCAATTTGAGCGATTGTTGATTCTCAACGATTGCATGCAGATATTAATTGCATTCCTTGACTGGTCGAGCCCAAATCTCAGGAGTTGGAATGGGGAGGAAAATTCAATCTCGATTGGTACGGAGAGGAATTCTGGTCTCCTCGGAGCTGGATTGGCATTTGTACTCTCATTCAACTTCGTCATTGATGCATGCATGATAAATGCTACTCTCTTATGCCCTCATGATGGCACACTCTGTGAATGATAATAGAAGAAGTCTCATGATTTTCTTTATTCGAACGTTTGTTTCACTATTACCCTCATTCCATCCCTTCGTTTATTCATTAGTTCCACGATTGCATGGAAAGGATTGGCATGGCAAGCATTGCATTATTTTTGAACCCTATTTTTCTATGCATACAGTCACAAGAGAAAATATCAAGGTAAGGAGCCACCTTCTAATAACCTGAATTTCCCGTATTTCCTTTAAAAATCACATTCTTCAAGTAATACCTTCCGAAACTCTCAAGTTAATAGAATTTTGGGTATGCTTTTAGGTGTTTGCTGAAATTCTTTTGAAAAAATCTCACTTTGAACCTAATATTCAATTATTTCGTAGCAATTGGGTTGCCATTTGGCACGACAATTGGCTGAGACCTTGATACAGATTTTGGTAGCAGAGGATTTACAAGAAATGGAGACAAGTAGAGAAGGAACAGTTGGAGATTCTATATTACCAGTTAGCAAAGTTGAATATGAAAAAATGCCATCATGGTTAAGAGATCTGGCATCGTGGGAGTATTTTCTGGAAGCTACTTGTCCAATCTTCAAAGTAACTCGTCAGACAGGTGATTCAAGATTGATGATTGAGTGACTAATTAAGAAACAAAATGATACATTGCAACCCAAGGTAACCTAATTTTTTTTTTTTTTGACAAGTATTATTAAGTATTTCATTAATTCTGCACCCAAAATGCAGCAAGAAGCCCGGGAAGTGTTTATATTCTGTATAAAGATGCCAGATCTTCAATAGAGGTCTTGAAGGTAGTTTCAAAAATTACTTTTGCTTTAATACCCTAATTATACTAATACATGATGCAAAAATTACAACAGCTATAAACTCTACAAAATTGGCCAAAAACTAGTACACATTTGCAAAGAGTAAACATAGACTAACTTGGAGGGTCAATGGAAATCTTATTAGAGGGTCCATCTGGTGCACTACTTACTGTATTTCAATCCACATCCACATTTCTCTAGGCTTGCATGCCAGTAAATTTGTGATGAAACCAGTCCATTTCCTCTTCGAGCAGGCTTATCTTGGATTGAAGCTTTTGAAATTTTTCACTGAGGAATAGGATGTGTGCAGACTGTTGATATATCTGCTGCTTGAGATTATTGATCTCATCTTTGCCATTAATACGAGGATGAGAGTAGAGATGAATTTGATTCAGACACCTAGAGTTTGAGGAAGATGTTCCCTTATTCTCTATTGTAGAGAGAGATTCTGATTGGATAGAGAGAATCCATGTTGACGCAGGCTCAACTCTGAAGCCAATTGAGAGACAAACTGCAGGGAATTTATTTAAAGAGGATACCAGGCGAGCATGCCTCAGAGAGGAAAATTTGCAAAGGCTGAAATGAGGAGAGGCTCTACAAAAGAGACAAGAAACAACGTGGCTGAGGACCCAAAGGGATGGGGACCTCTGGAGAAAATATAGTTGCAAGGGAGTGGAACTTCAAAATTATTGTTCCTTGTCAGCGTCAATTTCTTCAGTGAATTAAAGTGCATGACTGAATATTATAGGAATGAAGTCAGATATGCATGAGATTTCTTTCAACATCTATTGGTTATATTTTCCGATTTTGTAATATCTGTGACAAATTTTACATCTAGATTACCGATAAGACAGGATCTAAAATCCTACATGTAGTGCTATCGGGAAAAATGATCAGAATACCTATAATGTTATCTAGACTTTGAATTCTAAGACACTGCTTTCATTACATTTTCAGGTTCTTTTCTCGGTAGAGCATGGAATTTGTGCCCATTGCAAACTAGATTGCCATAAACTCGTTAAGTGCATTCACCCATTGTCAAATGATCAACGGAGAGAACATATATTGAAGGCTACCTTAGATTTTGCAAATCACCGACGATTGTAAATTTCTTTCAAAAACTTGGGTCTATCATATTAACCATATCGTTTTGCAGGAAAGTCACCATTTGAGGAGCTCGGTCAGCATTACAGTTTTATTGTGCTCAAATGATATTGGTATTATCACGTTTCTTCTACACTATTAATTTTGTTCACCTACGTCGATGGCTATCCTCGTGACCTCCATGTCCATGTGCACAGAAAACTAGTGTTGCCGAAATCAAACTTTAATTTATTTGAAGTTGTCTGTCTGTGGAAAAGCTCAACTACAAAGTCAACCTATACTTGCTCAGTACCAGTTCCTAAGGATGAAGAGGCATTGGCTTTCATTGATGTTGCAGCACAAGGCAATATTCTGGCAGCGAAGCAGGTGGCTATATGTCTTGAGGGATTTGTGCCTTAGCAGGACTTGTTTCGACATAAAGTTCTCTTGGCACAACAAATTGGCAGACTTGGGAAGCGAATTTGGAAGACAAATTTATTGAACATTTGGAGTATTATCTTGTTTTGGGATTAAAATTAAATTTTTTTCTTGTTGTATGCTTTTAATGTAACATACTAATCTACAGGACACAACAAATATCTAATGGCCAACTTTTGGCCATGCACATTCCACGAGCCATTTGACACAAACAGGAAGTAATTTATTTTTCATGGGTATTTATTAAAATGGACTATTATCAACATCATGAATTTGACAAAAAATACGTTTTTTATTTTCCTTAATCTATTTCATTTTGGCATACAATTTTTGCATAAGAATCAAGAAGGAAATGGCCATTTCTTCTTGAACACACTTATGTTCTCTATGCTAGGTTTTTTTTGCAGGTTTTGGGTGATCAACTGATCATTAAAGAGACTAAATTGTGTTGGAGATTGGTCTTCAAAAGACTAATTTCATGATAAATTCTAAACAACAATTCCATGATCATAAAAAAAAAATTCCCGGAAAATTACAAGTTCTTGCAACTACCTGTAATAGCTTAATGGTTTGACATGCTACATGACAGATTAGAAAATTCGAAGGTCTGGGTGTTGTTCCTAAATGTCCAAGGATGATGCAATAACTATCCACTCTTGAATTTGAAGTCTATAGGTGACTGGTCAATGATGGTCAAACTCAACTATTTTAGTATAAATTCAGGAATTAATGAGCAGATTTTCTATTTTCGAGATTTGGCATGCCATAATTCACTTTTTCCCAGCAAGAGTCATTATCCATTTCCCATTACCCACATACGCTTCATTAAATTTTCTTCAATCCTAACCCACCAATAAAACCAACGAAGCTCACTTACAAGCTTTTTGTTCCACTTACATATTCAGGGTTAGTTTCCTTTTTCCTACCCTTGCAAATAAAACCTTGCTTCCATACAGCATTGAGTCCATAGTCCTTAAGTCTAATTTTTTTTCTAAAAACACCTTGAAGCTTGCATGCCTTAAGGGAAAGATATCATGCCAATAAACAAAGGAATACATCAATGTCCCTTGTTCATTGGATCTTTTGAGTATTCAACAACAGCAAATTCATTCATACTTAGAAATATGTGTCCAGGGTATCTTGACTCTCATCCATAACAAAGATGGGAGTTGTCGTGTTGACTAGTGGCATCCATCAACAGCTACTAAGTTAACAATTTCTTGTTCTGTTCAACACCATAAAATTTATTCGCATGACAATAATTGTGCCAATGAGCATTGAAGACATGAATACCAGTCATTTCGTAGCAAAGGAAGTAGAATTACTTTCATTACTTTTCAATTTTTGATGTAAATGACTTGAGGACAAGTCAATAAATAAGGCTGAGGGGAAGTGTAAATTCTAAATTTTGTATACCTTCCAAGCCTTATACATTTTCAGCTTCATTTAGCAGTAGATTCTGAACATTCAACAAAAGATCCAGCAACAGATTTAGCAGCAGATGCAGCAACAATAAATGATTCAATTTTTCAACTTCATCCACCATTTTCACAACCAAGTAAAGAAGACTATGATCAGAATTTTGCAGCCACACATGCACAACTCTCATCCATTTTTGAAAGGGTAAGTTGAGGTATGATATTTTCTAACTTTTAACCATTTAATTCCTTGAAAGCTAGAATGATAATTTTTGGAAAAAAAAAGTTTCCTTTCCTCATTTCATAAAATTGACAAAACCATCAGTTTGTGGGTGGGGGGAATACATTTAAATTCATACTTTTTCACCTTTATATTTTTCCATATTCATATATGACATTCTAAAACCCGCATACTTTCAAAATATATTTACTATTACATCATTATGAGCTTAAAAATGGCTTTGTAAAAAGTATTTAAAAGTTGTTTGAATGCCAACACAATCATGGTTGTTACACAAGAACCAACCATAATGCATTCCAACAAAAATAATTCACAATAAAAATACGCAAAGATCATACATTAAAATTGAATGCAACAAACAACATATGGTTGAAACACAAGAACTAACCAAGTTGCAATTCATCAAAAACACTTTTCAAAAGTTAAGTAAATGATATCATGCAAAGTTTAAGCCAAAACTCAAGTATCAAAAGTAATGTAATAGATTGCATGAGGACATGCAATACCTTCAGTTTGGGGGTATATTTGGCCTAAGAATTATCCTTAAAATACATCCACTTTCACTCCATTCAATATCCACTTTCTCTCCATTCACACATTTTCACACCTCTATTCCACCACCATGTCATCACACTAGCTTCACTTTCATCATTAAATGGGTTACCATTGTGTTTTCCAAAACATTATTAATTCTTAGTATTTTTAAGAGAATTTGTGGTTAAACTTTAGAAAATAATATCCATATACTTATACCTAATAATTAGAATGAGTTTGTTGACATGTGTAGGTACAAAGGAAGCTTCTAAGGCACCCTTATGTAACACTCTATGTCCAAAATCGAATTTGAGGAGATCATGGACCTCATGGATAATATCATGGACCTCAAGGAGAAGATCTGTTGGAAATACTGAGAGGGGGTGAATTAGTATTCCTTTTCAATTGTTATTTTTACCAGTTAAATCATTTATATTTAGAACACAAAATGAACAATAGGAATAAATGCTTTTATTAATATAATCTTTACAATAAATCAGGTACAATATATATAAGGCTCCAACCTGTTGCCAGGCACCAACTTGGTATTTTATGAGGCTCCAACCTCTAGGGCACCAACCCTATCTTCTCAAGGCACCAACCCCAAGGGCTCTGACCCTATCTTGTCAAGGAACCAACCTTGGATTTAGGAGCACCAACTCCAAGGACACCAATCCTTCCAATTATGAGGCACCAACCCTAAGGGCTCCGACCCTATCTTGTCAAGGCTTGTTTTGATTGTATTACACTACTCTCAAAATCTTCTTCACTATGTTCTGTCAATCTACAACTTCACTGTAGTCTCCATGCTACATCATCAATGACAACCTGTCTTCATATGAAGGAGTCTTCACAACTCTACATATTGCCCACACAGAGTCTATAAAGTTACCTCATGATGATTTCAAATAGTGTCTCCAATATCTGTTGATTCTTTTCAACAAGATATCTTTGATAATTTGCACTAAGCCTCAATGTCTGCACAAAAAACAATTCTTTGTTTCAACCCATTGTTCTATTTGCCGTGGTAAGTGGTTCAAGAGTGACTGCTTCTCACTATTCTTAGTGTCGCAATATCTTACTTCCAAGGATCATACTCACAAATACTTCAATACTGGTGTAGTCTATTGCTCCCTTCAAACGATGGCAGATCAAACCTTATTTCACTTCACTTAATTGTTCTTCGGAGTTACGATTTGTACTTCTTCTATTAATTAATCATAGGTTCAAGCCTTTCAAATATTAACCCATTCAACAGAGTCACTTGACCTTCGGCTTCCTTATTTCTCGTTTGATCTTTCGGCTTCGACTTTCGTTCGCTCGACCTTTGGCTTCCTTTTTCACTCGCTCGACCTTTGGCTTCCACTTTCGTTCACTTGACCTTTGGCTTCCTTTTTCGTATGCTAATTCACATTCGTGAGTTGTGAACTGTCCTTCTTCTCTGTGATAGATGCCCCAAATCTGTTACTTGAAGTGAAGCATTTCAACTTGTATATATATGAGTTTCATCAATACCCAAAAGACACGTTTATTGGAGGAGAGACCGACTTATGAAGTCACATATTAAAATTATATCAGAGTGTCTTTCATCCACAGACTTAATTATTCATGGAAATCACATCATAAGAGAGGTTATACCCATATTGGAGGTCCCATGTGCCACGTCATTCCATTAATCCCGCAATCACAACTTTCATGAAAATTAGAGGTTTTACAAGTGTGCACATGCTCTATCCTCTGATATCAACATCATCGATATTCACATATCAACATAGTTAAAACCATATAATGGGTGGTCCCACCTTCCACATCATCACCTTAATCGCAATCGCAACTTCCAGAGGTCTTCTCATAACATAGCCGATCCCCTATGGCCGGCGGAGTGAATGTGGTATACAATAAATTGTTTTTGATAAGCTTGTTGGGTGCACAACTCTATCACAATCATCAGTCCATTGTGTCCACACCCTTATCGCAATCAGCGTTTTTACATTTCTTTGAAACGTGCGATTCAATGGACGTGATATCATATTGAGTCATATTACAGTGGTGTAGTCAGGTCTGCAATAATATTGCAATCGGTGTTTTTAATGTGGAATCCTTTAAGACTTGTGACACATAACTTCTTACGCGGCGGACACGATGTAACATATCGGTGTATTCTAATAGAGCGGTCGGGTCCGCATATATACCGCAATCGGTGAATTGAACAGAACATCCCTTTATGTCTTGTGATTATGTGAAGAATGCGATATTGTATGGGGCTATTACCATAACATGTTTCGGGTCTGTAGTACTTATCGCATTGAGGGTTTTGGGTAGTGGCGCATAATCGACCATTGGTAAAGTTGCTGATGTGTTTTATTACATGTGTTGAGGATTTTAATGGATTTCCATGGTTTAATACTCCCTCCACTTATTTCTTTGATATTACTGTTAACTCCTCCATTAACACTGTTTATTCTCCTCCGCTGCGTGTTCCTCTTTGTTTCTTTAGTTCTTTCCTTTTCTGCTGTGTGTTCCTCTTTGCACCTTCCGATGAACTTCTTCCTCTTACTCTTTGGATTTTTCTTTTGATGACTTCTAATATCTTTCCTCCTAGACTTTCCTTCTTGGGTCTATTGCTCATGTTGCTTCGTGGATCTTCTTTTCTTGGCTTCACATCATTATTTAGTATCCATAATATTGCCATATTAACATCAATAACAATCTAGATCAACAATCTCCCCTTTGTCATTTATGGCAATATTCTTTCCCTTTCAACATTCTCTCCCCCTTTGACATCAATGGCAAAGGAGTGCCCAAGAACTCCCCCTGTCAAGTTGCTCCTCTTCTTCATGGGTATGTTACTCCCCCTGTCATGGTTCTCTTCTTTTTGTTCAAGATAGAAGGATTGTTGCCTCATCATTAGCTAGCACATTATCCCTTCTTTATGTCTCAAAAACTACTTTATCATGGCTTCAACAATGCTTAAAGGCGCTCCATTTCAATGCTTCCAAATAGAATCTAAATAGCCATACACCAAATGTTCAAGTCCAAGTTTTTATGCTTCTGCAATCTAAATTTTGTTGTCTTCACAGTTAGAATTAAGGAGTCTTTATAGTCAAAATCAGGAGAAGATGCCACTGAAATCGCTATCTTTCATCATATCCAAGTTCCTTTGTATCCTTGTTTTTATCCTTAATTTACTGAGCTATATTCATCTACAAAACATTCTCCTTTCTATAGTCCTTTTGACGAGCCATATTTTCCTTGTGTTATTGTAAAAGTCTTTGCAAGTTATCTCCACTAGCAGATTTTGATATCCAATCTAGGACTGTCTTTTAAATTCTTTTTACTTGATTGGCATCTTTTTGCAATGCTTCAGTTTTATTAGATTCTTCCAATTGCTCTTTCTTCAAGCTCCATTCCCAAATGTATCTGTTTGTTTGAAGGTTACCTGTATTTGTGTCCATAATTTACCTGGTCTCACATCAAATCCCTGAGTCGAGACATTTAACATCTGTAATAACAACAACATAGTTATTTTCCTTATTAGCATTAAATGGTCTTCTCTACTGCTCCAATTTCTGCCTAGTGATCAAGTGGAAAGCATCTTCAACAATAGTCCAAAGAATGGTTACAAGATCATGTTCTTCAATGTAGTGCTCCTGAGAAATGATCTTTATCAAAGGATGATTGTTAATATAGCTCAAAAAGGATTTCATAAGGACCCTTTCATGAATAGTTTATACAATAATGATCAAGAATCACAAGCTCCCCCTAACTGTATGCATCATCTCTTTTTGGTAGAATCCAATCATCAAACACTCGGAATATTAAGGATATCTTCATCAAGTCAACAACATGTGTTGTTTGCTAGATAGTTTGGGAAATTTTTAGCTTGTATCGACTTTCTCCTCCATACTTGTGTTACTTTCTTCTTTGGCATGGTTCTAGCTTGTGTAGGAACCCAAGTTAAGTTACAATCATGTGCCATATGATCAATTTTATGACACTTGAAGCATTATATGTTGTTAATGAATAAGAATTCATTATTTATTCCAACAGATTTGCTTCTCGTAGATTGTCGGGGACCACAGTGTCTATCTTTGTGGTATGCCCTACAATCTTTTGCCATGTGTCCAAAGTTTGTACAAGAATAACAATAACCAAGAAATAAACTTTGGTACCTGGGAGAAGAAGGTTTCCTTGATGTACTTATGAAGTGTTTTTGCCTTGAGATCCTTTGATTATAACCATTTCTTCTTGCATCCTTGACATCATCTACATTTCTTCTTGGAATAGGATTTCCTTCATTGTTGCCTTGACTCTTATCCTTGCCTTTATTGGAACTGGGAGCATCAACATTTCTTTCTGGCTTCCTCGCATCATTTTTGTTTGAAGTATGGTCACCCTTGCTTGAGGATTCACCTTCATAGCCAGGACCTAATTTATCAAATGAAGATCTTTGATGGCTGAGCATGTCATCCAAGGCTTGATATCTCTTCAAGATTTTGTCCATCCCTTCAACATTTTTCCTGAGGGAGACAATCTCTTCTTCCAATCTTTTGCAATCATTATTCTTCTTAGCAAGTTGTTTCTCAATCTCTTCCTTAATACATATTATTTCAGTTGCTTATAATTTAAGGGAGATGATATCTGACTTCATTTTGAAGATTTCTTCATTTTCCTTTGCTAGACTGCTCTCCATTTCTTCCTTGATCCTTGTAGCTTTACATGTTTCGTCCTTGAGAAGGTTGATGTCAGACTTTAATTTGGAGATTTCTCCATCCTTTGCTTTTAGTTGACATATCATGGTGTTTCTCTCCTTTTCTACTTCATCAACTTGTCCTCCTATGATTACCAACGCTTCCATTGTCTTCTCAGCTCCTTGTGCTAACTTTCTTGCTTCATGTAGTTGAGATTTGAGAGAGGAGACCTATACCTTGTACTAACCAATCTCTTCTTCAAGTTTGTTCAAGCTCTTGTGCCTTTGTTCAAGTTGACTTGACAAGGTATCTTTCCATTTCTTTGCTTTATCCAATTGATTTGTCATGGATATGACTTCTTCATGATGCTTTCTTTTTCTTTGATGAAATTCCTTTTTAAGATTGGTAAGCTCTTCATCCCTTTCTTGTACTTGAAGCTTGACAAGGTCAACTTTCTTCCTTGTTTGGTCTTGCTCACCATCTAGTGCTTTCTTTTTAAGCTCCTCATTTTCCTTTTTCAAATTGATAATTTCTTCCATGGCAACCATAAGTTTATTGAGGACATCTTCTTCAAAAAAAAAATCATTCTCTTCATCTTCTAGGTATTCTTTAGCCTTGATGTCATCATTCTCATTTTCATCTTCTATGATGGGTTCTAGATTTCTTTCTTGGTTTCCATCATCTTCTTGACTAGTGGTCATGGTAAATGCTCCTTTTGAGTGAAGGTCATGAAGTTTGTCCCATATACCCTTCCCTGACGAACATTTTCCTAAATTGTTCTTTATAGAATCTGGTAGCCCATTCAAGATTGCCTTCATTGCTTTTGTGTTGTACTCCTTGGATTCTCCATCCATCATGCTATCAGCAATCACTGATTTCCAGATTTCGATTCCTTGAGTCTTTAAGAAATTCCTCATTCTTTCCTCCCATATATCAAAGTTTCCTTTGAACAATGGAGCCGTCACAAATTGATTGACTTCAATTTCGGTGATGAGGGAGACACATCTTTAGGAGGATTGGAGAATTTCTTTCTTGGCTTCGCCATTTGTGTTCTAATGATCAACCTTCAAGCTATTAGGCTTTGAGTGAAGGTAATGGCTCTGATACCAATTGTTGGAAATAATTAAAGGGGGGGTGAATCATTATTCCTTTTCAATTGTTATTTTTACCATTCAAATAATTTATATTTAGAACACAAAATGAACAATAGGAAATAATTCTTTTATCTCAAGGCTGAGAAGGGAAATTGAAGGAGGTAACCTCAAACGACTTACGGTTCAACAAATAACCCTGCTAAACCAGAGAGGGATCTCTTTATGAATTCACAACCAATGATGACTGGAATGGAAAAGGATGTTAGGCTAGACATGATTAGCTCAGGTAGGGTTTTGAAATTTGTAGGTTTTGATGTTGGATAAGGGATGAAAACTAGGTAGCTAGGTCAAAGGATCAAAGGGTTACAGCAACAAAGATATAAAGGAGAAAGCTTGGTAAATTTTAGGGGCGAATTTTAGCCCAAGGGAGAAATTTAAGGTGTTTTTCATTTTAGAAGGGAATTTTTTTTATAAAACACCCATTTCATATATTTAGCCCAACTTTTATTTAAAAAATAATTATTTTTTTCGTTTTATACCAAAAAAAGAGGTGGATAAACTATGAAAAGACTCATTTGACCCGATTCCCGAGGTTATATTTCATTACAATCCCCAGACTTTCTGCTTTGCAATGTTAAATTCGTTTGCAGTCGCCCATTTTCTGGTTTGGGAGGTGGTTTGGGAGGTTGCATTTGGTCTCAATAAATAAAAATATAAATAAAGTGGAGGTATGGTAAATAAATAAAACCTCTTCTTATACTTACTCCAAAGGTATGGTAAATAAATAAAAATATAAATAAACTAGAGGTATGGTAAATAAATAAAACTTTTTATTTTTAGTCCATAACCCTCTTTCTATTTAAGAAGTTTCAAAAAAGGGGTTTTATTTAAGTGAATCCTATGGGCCAAATACCATATTTATAAAAAAAGGTATGGTAAGTTAATAAAAATATAAATAAACGAGATGGATGGTAAATAAATAAAACATTTTTTTATATTTACTCCTTAAGTCACCTTATATTTATGAACACGCAAAGGTGTAAATAAATAAAAATATAAATAAAGTGGAGGTATGGTAAATAAATAAAACCTCTTTTTATATTTAGTCCATAACCCTCTTTCTATTTAAGAAAACTAAAAAAGAGGTCGAATCCTATAGGACAAATACCATATTTATAAAAGAGGTATGGTAAATTAATAAAAATATAAATGAACAAGAGTTATGGTAAATAAATAAAACATTTTTTTATATTTACTCCATAATTCACCTTATATTTAAGAACACTCAAAAAATGCGTTATGTTTAGGTGAAGCATATGGGCCAAATCATTATTAATACCATGAAAAAAAACATTATTAACCCTAATATTAGTATTAATAAAAATAAATATGGCACATGGTATTGACCCATGGTATTCACATGGAATGTAGCCTATTCAAAGGGGGGAATTAAACCAGAATAGATTCATCTAGTAAGCCCCGAGAGGGATCAAATATGGTGATATGAAAACTAGCATAGAGTGAAAAAATATTTGATACCTCTTGGGGCTTGGTAGATCAAGAGTAAAAATGAATTTTGTAATTTAATATCACTTAAACATTTTAACTTGGTTAAAATAAAAATAAATTATTAATTTTATTAATTTGTATAAATTACTAATAGTAGTTTGTAAGCTCCAGGTTTATGATATCCCATGGTAATACCATGGTATTCATGTGAGCATAGACTGTTTAAAAGGGAAATTCTATCAACTTAGATCCATCTTAATTCTAGGTCTACCAAGTGCTGAGAGGGATAAATAGATTTCATCCCTCTAAGAGTGGTAGATGTGGAGTTAAGATGGATATAGGTTGGTTTTTATGATAATGAAGATATTAAATAGACTTAGGAAATTATATTGTAAAAAAAACCTTAAGATGAATGGTTAAAGCTATATTTAGTCACTTCATAAAATTTAGTAAAAAATACCAATATCTCCATTAATATTGGTTTTTCTTTTTTAAGAAAAAAAAATCAAAACAATGAAATCTTATCACACTTTCCACATCACCCTCACAGAAGAAAGATAGTTGCTACCCATATTTCCCACGATTTTTCAAACATTCTCAATATGATATATTCATGAAAAAGTTAAGGTACTCATGTTGGATTAGTTGTTTGAAAAATATGATGGTTTATACAACCTTTCATCTTCTTTGTTATTCTTAATTTGTCGTAATGATCTGTAGGGGTTGGGTCGCTGCACCATATTGTCCTAAAAGGTGGATATTGTGCACCAAAAAGGAAACTAAACCACATGTTACAACGTTGTTAAAAAAAATGCAAGACATATGAAGGTAGTGAATTATGCTAATAAGCAATTTAGATTGGGAGAGATGTAATTAAATTTTATTATTTAATTGAAGATTTCCAATTAAAATAATAATAAATATATGTTTATATGTTTATTGGAAGGCTTACAACGGTCACTTATTTCCATTAGATCCCCTTTAGACCTTTGGGATACCTACTACTCTCTTATATTATATAATTAGGGCTTGCTACTTGTTGGTGTGTTGGGGTAAACAAACTTGATGTGTTTTTTTTTTTTTTTATCTCGCAGTTGGAGTCTATGGAATAAGAAAGAAATTTGATAACTTGACAAAAGTGGTAGAGAAAAGATTAATCTCTCCTACCTTGACAGAACTAGTGGTCAAGATCAACACCTACAAGAATTGTTTTGTGGAATATTATCAAAACTAATAGAATGATATGAAAGAGTGTACAGTAAGAACCTTGACAAATAGGGCCACTGAAACTTGCAACATTGTTTGTAGGAAGAGAAAATTATGTTTTTTTTTTTCCAAACATGTATGTTGGTATATTACAGTTTAATTAATATGTTTTCCTATTATCATATATGGTTTCATACTTTAACAAATCATTCACCAAGACTCCACAATGTTTTATTATTCAGTGAAAATTTTTCCAAGATATTACAAGATTTTATAATTCAGTGAAATATTCGCCATGACTTTACAAGATAATATAATCTGGTGAGAGATTCGCCAAAAAAATTATATATACATATAATATTATTGATAAAATCGCCTCCCATTTATCCTATGTATCATGAGGATATGCCCATTTATTATACATATAAATTTAGGGTGGTTCTTAAAATTTTCCCTAGGAGCAAGGCAACAATTATTTTGTGATGACTTTAGGGTTTGTCAGTGTAGTGTAGTGTTTGAAATAAGAAAAAGGTCTTAATGATCATGTGCACCATAAATTCATTAAGTAAGAAGGAAAGTTGCACAAAATGATATTCCCATCAAAACAAAGCTTTATGCAAATAATTCTGCTTATATCCTTTAAGGAAAACCACTGAAGAAATAAGATATGAAAGGAGAGATGTATGTCATTCAAATAAAACTAAAACATAGAAAATACATCATCACAAACTCACTGCACATAAATTCCTAGATAATAGCTACAAATTGCTCCTTTGATTTCCTGAGTAAAATGTCCAAGCACAAGCTACAAGTGTTCTCTTCTTTGATATCCAACCTGTTCCATGACTGAAAGGTAGATACATATAGAATAAAAACCATATTTCCCTCTCCCAGGGTCGAATCCTTCAGTTTAGGAACTGTTTACATGAGGTGTTCAAAAAAACCCTACTGTCTAGGGAGGTTAAAACAAATCCTCCATTTAAACTTTGACTAAATTGCTGTCATAAATGAGGCCTAATTTTACATTAAAAAAACCTAACAAGCTTATTTACCTTTCATTACATCATTATTAAACCAAATACAAGTAATTACATCATGATAATTTGAATCCAACTGATAAAACTTAGAAAAAATAATTACTGGTAACAACGTAGCGTGCCAGGAGAAAGCACAGTGAATTTGGGAGAATTGATTTTTGGAGGCCTTCCCAAGGTCCAAATCAGGATCTTGATGGCACATTGGAAAGTTGTGGATGTTTTCTACATTATGTAATATTTAAGAGCTGATTTTTTTTTTTATATCCCTCCAAAACTTCATTCTCCCATAGGTACTCCTAAAAGCGTCGCGTGCTCTTCAAAAAGAGGGCAGGGAGGTGTTTTTGAGTAGTTTTTGGCTTTTTCCACCTACCAGAACCTACTAAAATTTTTCTCCCAAGGCCTAGAAGTGATATAAAAGTGATAAGGAATCTAAATATGTAAACCAAATTTCATTTGGAGCTCAACATAAAAAGCACGGCATGGGGCACACTGCATTTTTGACCTAGTGACTGTCTCAAAAAATTTCAAAATTTATGGGTTTTCTACAAACTAGGGCTGAAAGAGGGAGCCATATATCGCTAACCATAGGAATTTTCTACAAAATTAAGAGATGTTTTTTTTTTGGTATGTTATGAAAAAAACCCTGCTCCAGTGTTTCCAAAATACTTTCCCATATGTTCATAATCCAAGCTTTAAGTTTATCACTAAAAATTGCAAAAGTGCGACAAAACGTTTGGAGAGTGATTTGGAGGCCTTCCCAGAGGATTTTTGGGCTACAATTGGTATGGTTGGAAATATAGGGATGTATGATACATAATAGAGTCATCATGCACTAAAAACACCTTATCCAAGACACCTAAAAATTCAATCCCCCAAGACTACTCTAGAAGTGCAACAACTCTCCTATAGCAACTGTATTTTGGGAATTTCTCCTCAGTCATAATACCTGTGCATAAAATGAAGGACGTTTTTGTTTCTTGGACTATAATTGATAAAGTATGGTTTCAATTTTGTGAAATTCATCTCCATTTGGTAATAAACATATTTTGAAGCAAAACTATCCCTTTGTGCAACAACTGATTTGTCAATGTCCCTTTTACCTAGTGGAGGAGATGGCTCACTCTCTTTCTCTTTCTGCCTCTCGAGACCTCTTGTCCTTGGCCTCATTTATGCTTCCTATGATCATTTTTTATGGTCTCTAGATCCATCGTGAAACCCTAGCTCACTAGGAAGGGAAATTAGGGTTTAGTTTAGGAAAACAAAGGTTTTGGGGTAGTTTTAGGAATGGAGGGAGATGAAGGGTTTTGAGGGTGTCTAAATTCTTGGGAAAATTATGGGGGCTAGGGATATATGTTAGGGAGTGTAGGGAGGTTAAATTTTATGGAATGGGTGAGGGGAAGGGTGCAAGAGTGGAAAAACTAGTCCTAACCTAGGAAACTATAGTAGGGACTAGGGTTTGTGAGGAAAAGTGATGAAATGAGGAATTTGATGAGGGAAAGTGTGGTAGATGGTGTATGGAGAGTGTAGGAGGGTGTATGAGCTATTTTAAAGTGAAGAGATTTTTTTTTTCCAAATGAAATGAGAAAATGAGAAACTCTTTTGGTCCTTTGTAGCTTTGGAAATTGATTTTCTCCTTTGATGGTGTAGAGGCCCCATCATGTCCTTTCACATTTTCTTTTGAAAATGAAGCTTTCGAACCTTTTTAGGATATATTACATCTTGATGAAGATAAAACCATACTTTAGAAAATTTTATTGAATGCTTTCATTGTTACTACTTCTTTAAATGATGATTTTGATTATGAAATGACCAATTTTCATGATTTTAAACCTATGACCTAATGATGACACAACATGGAAATATGAGCTAAATGATGACCATGATGACTATGGGACTCTTTAAATAATGAACGAACTAACCATGATTATTTCCATGGACCATGGAGGTGAAAGGAGTAGTAATAACCTAACTGACCTAACCAGTGACCAAATTTTTATTTCAAGACTTACTAAAACATAAAAATTTGACCTAGGACCCTAACAAAAAACTTTGTAGGAGCATATTTGATCACTGGTGACTGACATGACTGATATGCACTAACATTGGCTCTATCTAGGGATAGAAGCTACTTTAGGAGGTGTCAAGAACACCGTAAACCAGGTAGCCTTATCCATTGGGCATGGAGTCAAAACACAAAGACCAAACTCAAAACTCAAAACTGATTGACTAACTGACTTGACTATAAAAAAACATACTTGCTAAACTTACTTATGGCAGCAAACATCAGGATCTTAGGGCCTTCACTTCGGGCTTTAAATCTTGATGATAACTTCCCACCTGCTGAAGATATATATATATATATATATATATATATATATATAGATAGATAGATATATATATATATATATAGATATATATAGATATATATTATATATTATATATATATATATATATATATATATATATATATATATATATATATATATATTATATATATATATATATGATCATGTGTAATGATCCCTCCAGTGTAACCAATCCTACAAATGACTACTTACTTGAATCTTGCTCACACTTTCCTTAAGCAGGTAGAAGAAAAAAGAAAGTGGCAACTCAAATTTTCCACTGCGTCCAATACATGTATTGAAAAGCTTGGAAAATTCTTCCTTTACTAATGACTGCAATGAACTCACTAGAGGATCATGGAAAGAATGCAACATAATATCTTCTGGATGTTTAAAAGCAGTAAAACAAACCTTATTCCACAATTCTGATTTTTCTATATGTTGAAACTGATTCCCATCAAACGGAATGAGAGAAAACTGTTTTTCATTCTCATCATCCACAATAGGTAAGGGCTTTGAATTTTCTTGAATTTAATCAAACACAACAGCGAGATCATACACAACAAGGATGTCTTCATCATTAACTACATCACATAGAAGTTGGCAAGGTCACTGCAACTCATCATTAGAATCATGAAATAAAACTTGGCTTTCATCACTCAAATATAATTGATATTTAATCATGAAAGAAGATACTATCTGTTGGAGATGTTCTTGTGGATCATAAGATTGTTGCAAATCAACAAATAATTATTCAATGATAGGCTCAATTAATTTTACCCGATGATTGGCAAGAGGACTTTGTTTGACAACCATAGTGCTAATGTGTACACCCACGGGATCTAAAATAACATGTTCTTTTTCATTATTCTCCTCTTGTTGATTAGATTCAGGCTACCGAATCTCTTCCTTAACCTCTAGCTGATCAATGTGTTGTGTTGCTGCCAGAATTGTTTCTTGTGGGTAATCTTTATGAGCATCTAGACAATATTCATAATATGTTTCTTCATCAATCATAGAGGTGGCTACTGTGTGTTGAGTATGATCTCTTGTATCAAATTGATTAGCTTCTTTAGATTGTTGTTGGAAGGAAAAATCATAGAATGCTCCAATGATCTCTTCATCATCCATACATTCGATATCATCAATACTTTTAAGATATGCAATAAAACCTTCACAATAATAACAATATATTTGTAAAAGAGACTTCCCATAATGCTCGGAGAACACTCTATGGAAATATTTAAGAGAATATAAGCTACTTGGTTTTAACCCTTCATACCATGATGTTGATTTCCCTTCTAGGGTATCCATAAACATCTTCATCAAACAATCCTCATGAAAACTAATCCCAAGCTTATGTATATGCTAGTAAAATTTTATTAGATGCAGAATAGCCTCATCCTCATTTCCATCTATGAATTTGGGAAGATTAATTTTCCAATCTATGCAAGGAATACAGTTCGGAAAACCACGAATATGAGATCGATTCATAGGAGAATACCTTTGAGCAGTTGAATCCATTTTGAAAATAGTTAAGTCACCAAGAATGTCTTCAAACTATCAGTTTTTGAACAGTGGAGTCACCATGAAAAATCTAAACCTTTGGATTCTTTGACATCGGAGTCACTAAGCGAAAGATGCACAACCTTTCTTGTTTATGATCATTGTTCACCATCAACAATCAAATATGATCCTTATCATTCTTTCCCATGGAATATATATCACTCGTCTCCCCAACAATGACACCAAAATGTTATCCTTCACAATATCTCAAGGCTGAGAAGGGAAATCGAAGGAGGTAACCTTAAACCACTTACGATTCAACAACTAGCCCTGCTAAACCAGAGAGGGATCTCTCTATGAATTCATAGCCAATGATGACTAGAATGGAAAAGGATGTTAGGCTAGATATTATTAGCTTAGGTAGGGTTTTTAAAGTTTTAGGTTTCGATGCTGGATAAGGGATGAAAACCAAGTAGCGAGGTCAAAGGATCAAAGGGTTACAACAGCAAAGATATAGAGGAGCAAGGTAACAATGCTTTGGTGATGCCTTTAAGGTTTGTTAGTGTAGTGTAGTGTTTGAAAGAATAAAAAGGTCTTAATGAGCATTTTCACCATAAATTCATTAATTAAGAAGGAAAATTACACAAAATGATATTCCCATCAAAACAGAGCTTTATGCAAAGAATTCTGCTTATAACTTTTAAGGATAAACATTCAAGAAGTAATATATGAAAGGAGAGATGTATATCATTCAAATAAAACTAAAACAAAGAAAATACATCATCACAAACTCACTATACATGAATTCCTAGATAATAGCTGCAAACTACTCCTTTGATTTCCTGAGTAAATTGTCCAAGTACAAGCTACAAGTGTTCTCTTCTCTGATATCCAACATGTTATATGACTGAAAGAAAGATACATATTGGATAAAAGCCATCTTCCACTCTCTCAAGGTCGAATCCTTTAGTTTAGGAACTATTTACATGAGGTGTTCAACAAAACCCTAATGTCTAGGGATGTTAAAACAAATCCTCCATTTAAACTTTGATTGAACTACCCTCATAAATAAGGCCTAAGTTTACATAAAAATAACCTAACAAGCCTATTTACCTTTCATTACATAATTATTACACCAAATACAAGTAACTACATCATGATAATTTGAATCCATCTGATAAAACTGAGAAGAAGTAATTACAAGAAAAAGCACAACGCGCCAAGAGAAAGCGCAACGAATTCGGGAGAATTGATTTTTGGAGGCCTTCCCGAGGTCCTAATCAGGATCTTGATAACACATTGGAAATATGTGGATGTATGCTACATCATGGAATATTCAAGAGCTGAAAAATATTGCTTCCAGGCCTCCAAAACTTGATTCTCCCAGTTGTACTCCCAAAAGCGCATCGTTCTCTTCAAACAGAGAGCAGAGAGGTGTTTTTTGAGTAGTTTTTGGCTTTTTCCACCTACCAGAACTTGCTGAATGTTTTCTCACAAGGGCTAGAAGTGATGTAAAAGTGATAAGGAATCCAAATATTCAAATAAAATGTAATTTGGAGCTCAACATCAAAAGCGTAGCATCGGGCAGGCTGCGTTTTTGACCTAGTGACTGTCTTAAAAATTTCCAAAAACTCTGGGTTTTCTACAGAAATAGGGTTGAAAGAGGGAGCCATATCTCTCTAAAAATAACACTTTTTACAAAAGTGAGAGAGGTTTTTGTTATTTGGTATGTTTTTAACAAAAAAATCCTCCATTTTGTCCAAAATACTTTCCCATTTTTTCATAATCAAAGTTTGGTGTTTATTTCTAAAAATTGCAAAAGTGCAACGTGCTCACAACAAAATCGCAACAAACAATTTGGAGAGTGATTTGGAGGCCTTCCCAGAGGATTTTTTGGCTACAAGTGGTATGGTTGTAAATATAGGGATTTATGATAAATAATAGAGTCATCAAGTACTGTAAACACCTGCTCCAAGACACCTAAAAATTCAATCTCCCATGACACTCCAGAAGTGCAACAACTCTCCTACAACAACTGTATTTTGGGCATTTATCCCCAATCATAATACCTGTACATAAAATGAAGGTGGTTTTTTTTCCTTGGCCTATCATTGACAAAAAAATATTTCACTTTCATAAAATTCATCTCCATTTGGTCAGAAACATATTTTGAAGCAACACTCTCCCTTTGTGCAGCAAATGATTTGTCAATGTCCCTTTGACCTGGTGGAGGAGATGGCTCACTCTCTTACCATTTCTACCTCTTGAGACCTATTGTACTTGGCCTCTATTATGCTTCCTCTGATCAATGGCTATGGTCTCTAGATCCATTGTGAAACCCTCGCTCACTAGGAAGGGAAATTAGGGTTTAGTTTAGGAAAACATGGGTTCTGGGGCAATTTTAGGAATGGAGGGAGATGAAGGGTTTTGAGGGTGTCTAAATTCTTGGGAAAATTATGGGGGATACGGATAGATGTTAGGGAGAGTAGGGAGGTGACATTTTATGGAATTGGTGAGGGGAAAGGATGCAAAAGTGGAAAAACTAGTCATAACTCAGGAAAGTATAGTAGGTACTAGGGTTTGTGAGGAAAAGTGATGAAATGGGGAATTTGATGAGGGAAAGTGTGGAATGGTGTATGAAGAGTGTAGGAGGGTGTATGAGCTCTTTTATAGTGAAGATATATTTTTTTACAAATGAAATGAGAAAATGAGAAACTCTTTTGGTCCTTTGTAGCTTTGGAAATTGATTTTCTCCTTTGATGGTGTAGAGACCCCAACATGTCCTTTCACATTTTATTTTTAAACTGTAGATTTAGAACCTTTTTAGGATATATTACATCTTGATGAAGATAAAAACATACTTTAAAAACCTTTATTGAATACGTTTCACTATTATTACTCCTTTAAATGATGATTTTGATGGTGAAATGACCAATTTTCATGATTTTAACCCTATGACCTAATGATGACACAACATGGAAATATGAGCTAAATGATGACCATGATGACTATGGGACTCTTTCAACAATGAATGACCTGACCATGATGATGTCCATTAACCATGGAGGTGAAAGGAGTAGTAATAACCTAACTGACCTAACCAATCACCAAATTTTTATTTTAAGACCTACCAAAACATGAAAATTTGACCTAGGACCCTAACAAAAAACTTTGTAAGAGCATATTTTATCCTTGGTGATTGACAGGAATGAAAGGAACTAACAGAGAGGACCCTACCAATCACGTCCATCCTTCCACATGTGGTGTTCATCCAACTCCATTACCGATGACTCCATTTGTCTTTGGCTTTTCCAATGTACGCTCACTGGAGATGCTGCAAAATGGTATGTATACCAACCCAACACATCTAATTCCATTTTCATAATGCTTGCTAAAGTGTTCCTCTCATATTTTCAGTTACCTCTCCGATAAGACACTGGTACGGATCTCTTGACCTCATTTGGTAAGTCCTCTACCACTCATCTTTTCGATCATTTTCATGAATGGTGTAGAAGGAGGAGCACATGTCGTGCCCCGCCCTTAGAAGACTGTGTCTATCTAGATTGGTTTCTTAGGAGCATTTTATCAATCATTGGAAAAGATGTCGCGTACCATTTTCCTCAGACAGAGTAGGAAGCTCTCCAAACTACTCTGAGATATGACCTGATTTATGCGCAATCTGGTTATGTCTATACCATCATTCATACCTCCCTCATCGTGGAGGTTCCAATGAACTGGGGGAATCTCACGTCATTGACGGTATCGTTGGAACCCTTTCACATCCTTCACCATATACTCAGCAAAGTTATGGCTATCCGCAGGGGGGCACCAGTTCCTCCAACACTTATGCCCCTCCTACTAGCAACATGTTTTCAGGGCTAGCCAATGCTCAACCTCTCTACCAAACCATTTCTCCTCCCTATGCACATCCTAATGCTCCAACCCCTCAAGCATTGGTGTAGCAGCCTCACATGCATCCTCAGCCCCAAAAGCCACCGCCCTCTCAAGTTCAAGTGTTTTCACAACAAAGTGAGGCCAATCCACAACATTCAAAGAAAAGGAATAAGGGGAAAGGTAAAAAGGGTAACCAGGGTAATCAAGTTAATAAACTTAGTGAACCCAGGGGAACTAGCCTAACACCAATAACCAACAACAGCGCAGTCAGCCCAAGCAGAACAAACTTATTCTTATGACCAAGCCTTTTGCATCTTATGGTGTACATGGCCATTATACACATGAGTGTCATCTCTTACCCCAGATGTGCCAAATGTGGGAAGCTCAAGAAGCTTCTAGAGGTCAACCGCCCATCTAGCGATTGCCTCAGCATCTTGCACCATCTCAACTGATAGTGCTTACAAATCCTTTCCCTCAATAAGGATTTGTTGCTGCTCAACCTTAGCCAGGTCAAGCAACCCATCCCACCCAACCTTTTGGTCTTGGTGACTACCAGATCCTCATGATGAATTCTGATGAGGTTAAGCTCTCTGATATCAACCTAAAAACTTGGTCGCATCAATATGACAAGCCATCAAATTTTTCCGTCGTTGATTCAAAAACCAAAGCATCTACTAAGCCTCTTACGACACCAAATGGTCATTACAAATCCCTCAACCTAAAGTTGAGGCCATTCCCAAGATCCCAAAGGGACCATTATGCCATAACGCGACTTCTAACCGAGTTACCCATACATATAGTATAATAGACGACTTGGCACAATCACCTGCAACCATGTCAATGCTAGAGGTACTCCAGTCATGCCCATCTCAAAATAAATCTCTACTAACTACTTTGGGCACAATAGATTCTTCCGATGATCATCTGATTGTCTTCCAAGTTGATATGTCAGAACATCCCCCATTACCTTCATTCGTTGCTTTCCAGATACCAATCCAAGTCTGTAATTCCATCATCTCTCAATGCCTTATTGATGAAGGTGCATCCACCTATTTGATGTCCACTTCCATTTGGAAACAACTTAAGTCACCTGAGTTGTCCCCATTCACCATCACTTTGCATGCTTTGGACAATCATTCCTCTAAACCTCTTGGCATGCATCGTAATTGTCCAGTGACTCTTGCAGGCAATATTATCCATGTAGACATTGAGGTTATTGATGCCCCTTTAGATTACAACATTCTATTGGATTGTAGTTATAAATATTCCATGTTACCCATCTCATCTGTGGTTTTCCCCAAGATGTGCTTCCCCCATGAAGGGAAGATAGTTACCATCAATCAGTTGACATCCTATGAGTAGACATCCGTGACCTCCCCCAAGTCCATTATCTCATCAATGTCATATAAGAAGTCTTCAACTCCTCACACCGGTGTTTCACCTGGAGTCTGCAAAGATTCCTCATTGTTGAGTGCTTTCCCTGGTCCTCCCCCTCTCATCTCAGAGCCTAGCGCTTTTAGTGTTTGCATGTTACAAGCATCATAGGATGCTCTCAATAAGTCTGGTACATCTAATCAACAACCCGCTCCTTAGAACCCTACATTTACCCTCTCAGTTGATCCATCTAGATCCACCCCCCAAGACCTCCTCCATTTGTGGGTGCCTCTCCGATGTTCTCACTAGGAACTATTCCTCTAGGTCTCAACCATCCAGGAGTTGTTCCACTGAGACATTACCCTGCAGGCTAGATACCTTTCTTATTTTCTCCTTTTGGAATCTTTTTTGTCCCTGTCATGGCTTTGTTGGTCCTCCCTAACATGACTTTCGGATCCCAGTATGGTACATTGATCCCCCTGCAAGAAACCCCCCTAATCAGTTAAGACCTTATCATGATTTGACCCCAGTTCAACCGGCCCCTGCCGCTACTCCAGTTCCATCACAACCTCAATAGGAACTCGCTCTTGTTGTGAAAGCATCTAGACAGAGGGACAAAGCTCAAGACTCCCTAATCTCCTCCAACCCCCAAGGCCCCAAATTTGTCACCTCCATGTGCTTTATGTAAAGTTTTTGGGCACACCACCAATAATTGTCCTGAACTCCCTCATCTTAAACGTTTGGTTCATGAAACGTTCCCTTAGTCAAATATCCCTGAGGTCCATGTTACCTTACTGGGTCCAGCCAAGAAACTCAGAATGTTATGTAAAACTCATCCTTGTGCCTTGTGCAATCATCATGGTCACTATTCCCATTGTTTTGTTCATCTCAACAAATTTCGCGATTACCTTGAGGCACTTCGTGAATACGAGACCACTCATAGTGGATCACCTACTCCTCTACCCATGGATTCTGATACCACTAGTAAACCAGAACAGGGAGACTATGGTCCCACCATCGTGGTCCCTCCCCCCAATGTTGAGATGACAGACTCCATGGGCCATATCCTTTACTTGTCTTCATCCTTGAGTTCCTCACAGACAATCCTTTCTAAGGTTTCTGCACGTGCTTCTATTGAATCTCTTTCGACAAAATCCCAGGTCTCAACATTCGTAGATCTTCCATCTACTAGCTCGTCGTCTACCATTCCAAATGATGTGTATGTGAACCTTATTTCTCAGGATGATGCACCAGGTACCACTGCTACATAATGTAGTCAATATTCCTTTCGTTTTCCCATCTTCCAATCAGATGAGGACATCATGGAAGCCACAAATACTCATGATTATCCTTGGGACAATATGCACTATCATGAATACTTCCTTTCATATTTGGATCCCCCCACTCTAAACATATCTAGTAAGCCCATAGCATACTGGGGGGAACATAGGCCCCTACATCTATTGATCATCCTTTGGAGGATCTTGTGCTAAGTTGGGTCGAGATGCTTGAATCCCTTTTTCGAGCACTTGAAACACAATGGCACTCCATAAACTCCTCCTGCTAGGGGGCATCATCCCCACCTTTGCATACCAAATCAGTCCCCTCCATCACATATGTTTGTGAGAAGTATACCATACTTGGGGGCATGATGGTTTTCCCCTAGACATCTTCTCAATTGATTAACATAAGTCTCATCCTAGATCCCACTGAATCTAGGTATGGTCGATTATCCTCCCATTCCTTGGATAGTTTGTCCTACTGGCCTCTCGGCAAGCCATATTCACATCGTATATCGTAGACGTTTGATACCACATCTTCAAATATTCTAATTTTTTTCCACATAGTCCCCATGTTTGACTTAGTGGGTGAGAATGATTCTATACCTCCTCTAATAGTTCATTCTAGTTTTCCTCTTTCATTAATTCTTCACTAAGAACCACAGTTCTAAGAAGCATTAAGGCCATCTTTAGACAAGTAAGGCCACTTGCCTGAAAGTCACCGATCCCAATTTTGATGGTCAATTTTTTTGTTACGATCTCCACAATACTTATTAAGGCCTCTTCCTCCTCTCCAAATTCATCACAGCTCACTTAGCAAATGAATTCAAATCGGAGGGAAAACGTCCTTTCATAGAAAAACCCACAATTTTTCTATCACCCCTTACGACCAAACCATAGCTCAGTTTGATGAATCATCAACACCATTGGAAAGTTCTCACTGAGTACTATGATGAGTCTTTTTCATTTTTTGATGATTTGACACTTCACCTAGAAGCCATTTTTCCGCCTCTCAAAATCGAATTTCTTCATATGCGATGCTTTTACTTTGGGGACCACCTTCCCTTGGAATTTGCCATCTCTTGTGTCAATTTTCGTCATGAGTAACCATCATTTACTCCTGCTTTCATGTCCCCCACCAGGCCTATTTTGTGTGGCAGTGTCATCGAGTCACCCTTGTTCAAAGCATCCACGATCAGTCACCTTTGCATCCATGGAGTCTGTTTCACATCCCATTATATCATGTCATAGTGTTCGATCCATATTTGCATACCATTCATCCTTTGTTTCCCATTTTAGCCTCCAGTCATACTGTACCCCATCCCCTCCAGAGTTGAGTCAGTCACTGCCAGGTCAACAATGTATTTTATGCTCTGACAAGGGAAGTCGTCTATTTGTCCCTCAGTCCCATTTTCTCCGTTGTTCCTGGCGTCAGTCCATCAATCACATTACTATTTTCCCTCATGCCTTAGTTGAGGATCCTCATTGCCTCATCTATCGCAGGCCCTATTCTATCGACATCAACTCATTTATTCTAGAAGAATGGCCTAGAGGGTGGTGTATCTTGGTTCCATATTCCACTCTTGTTCGGTGCCTTAGATCAAGCAAAGGGACTCATTGTTTCCCTTTGACTTGGTTGTTTCATGTTCGTGATTCATACACTTGATGGTCTAGTGATGCAACAGATTGTACCAATGATTCCTGGGTGTGTGTGAGATGCTTCAGACCTCATGAGGAGGTGGCCCTTCAAGTATCCCCCAACATGCCCAGATGCATTCATATTAGGCTACAGCCTCAGATGCAATTCCACAAATTTGATGGGTTAGGATCCTACCAATCACATTGTTCATAGCATCATGTCTCCTTCAGATGATCCATTTAGTTTTGTAGAGCACTTCCCTATTCAGCAGGGCTTCTTCGTTTGTTCTACCCTCCCTCCCACCCATTTTTTGAGGGAAGGGCCATGATATCTCATGTACTCAGATATTATTGTATTCAATCTTGGCTCATGTTTTTTCCAAGTGCATTATGTATATGGGACACATTGTATTATTTTTTGGCTCAGTTATGCCAGCATGTCATGTACCATTCAGCATGTACTTCATTGCTCAATTTTATGTTTCTGGGTGCATCTTTATTCTTGTACTAAGTTATCTCGATGAGTATAGGTATGTCTCCCCCACCTGATCGAGATTTGGTACCACAACATAAAAGGAGACTGGCTTTGGTCTCATCTCCTCTGTCCATATCCTCTTTCGCTTTAGCTCTATTGGTCTCTCTCTCTCTCTCTCTCCACTTTGTTGTCTAGTGATTTTTTCTTTACAACGTACTTCGGTCATATGTTTTTCTCCTAACACTCTTACATTGGGGGGAAATATGTTATCACAAAGAAATTGATCATCTAGCCTTAATTTACTAGATTGATCCAAGTACACCATGTAAGGCCAATTTTACCATAGTAAAATTGTTTTCAATATGAGAAATTACTTAATAAACCACATTTTTAAGTAATTTATAATTAAACCCATGAAGAATAATTAAATAAATCACTATTTATTTAATTATCTTCTAGCAATAATTAATTAAACCATTGTTTAATTAATATTCCTTGTCATATTTGACCCAGTTGTGAAAAATCAACAGATAAATTATTAATTATCTTATTTTTCTCTAGGAATAATTAATTAATCACTAATTAATTATTATTCCTTGTCAAGTTTGACTAAATCCCTTAGGAATAGTTAAATAAATCATTATTTGTTTATTATTCCTTAACCAATTTCTTGAGATGATAAATAAATCATTTATTTATTTATTATTTCTAAATAAAAGTTTAAATACTTTTTCCCTCCTAACCAATTGTAATAAAATATTCCAAGTGGTTATTCCTATAATGAGGTTAATAATATTTTATTATTGCTCATTATTCAAGGATAACTCAATATTTTGTTATAAATAGAAGGGTTTTCCATTAATTATTCTCTTTTGATTATTTCACTGTTACACTCACTTCGATAACTCTGATTATTATCACTATCGTGCACCATTTTTATTCCATTTGAGTTCCCATTGAGCTCAAACATCTTATTTGCTGTGTTTACACATTATAGATGAGAGAGTCTCTACACAAGCTAAAGAGGTTTGAGGATAGCCAAGAACCCATCCCATAGAGGAGGATTGGTAACATTTATTTGTTCCCTTCACAGGTGTTATAATAAAATATATTCTTTGTATATTTGGTTTCCATTGGATTATTGGAGTTATTATTACTATTTCATTTTTGTGTTTAACTATGATTGTGGCATAGATCAAGAGTTTGGCAGGTTTTGTTTCTATTAGTTACTGTAGATTTACAATGTTTAGCAACCATTTATATTGTTGAGATTGTTTGTCATCCATAGTCTTAGGTGATTTCTTTCCGTACACCTTTGAGAAGAAAACACTATAACAACCTTGATGAGATCGGTGATGTTGTCCAAAACACCACAAAAACTATCTAGGGACACATCGAGGACCAGTGCCACCAGGTATTTGATAAAGTACATCAGGGCCTGAAGGAATTGCAAGTCTAGATAGGGGTGATCTAGGCGAGTGTGGGACAAGTGACTGTGGATCAAGCAAGCATCATGAGAGTTGGTGTAGTGGAAATCACGTCTGGGGTTCACCCAATACCACTACCAGGGGGCTCTCTCTAGTTTGAGACAACTAAAGATCAGGAGCACGCAATGTTCTGGAAGAACCCAAGTATCAACCTTATAGCACTACTAATCTAGACTTTGCATGAATTGCACCAAGGAGTTTCAAATGAGCTCTACGTCTAGGAGAAACGAGCATTTTCGATTATAAATGAGGACAAAAATAATAATCAATAGATTTTTAAGAGAAAGCACAGGCCTTGTAGGCTCACGATGAGGTGATACAACATAATCAACAGCTAGAGACCGCCCTTACCCAAGTGTGCAGTGAGCTCCTTGAGCTCCAAATTCCAGTAGAAGAATCCTCAATAGAGAAAATTAAGAATTTAGTTGTTGCGGTGAAGGATTCCAAGGAGGAAATTGGAAAGATCCAGTTTGAGCTGCAGTTGCAGATATCAGAGCTTCAACTTAAGCTACAACCAACCACTCCTCCCAAATTCAGAGAGTAGCACGAAGCTAATATTAAAGAAGATATGACTCCTCTGGAAGCTGCAATCAAGGAATGCAACAATTTGTTTAGGTAGAAAATGGATATGTGGACCTCACTGTAGGAGGATCCACACTTGCAAAAGATCAAAGTAGATATATGTGAAAAACAGTTGTAGTTTTATGAGATTAGAGCAACAATGCAGACCTTAGCACCTATGCAAAGGTTCACCAGACTTTAGGAAGGAAAGTTCATCCAGACCCAGATTGATGAGCTGCATCAAAAGGCCTCCATTATCTCCTCAAGGACACAACCTTGGGCTGACAAGGTAAGGCAGTAATCACAAACCGTTCAGATCACGTTAAAGGCTCTATAGGAGTTGCAGAGAATCATGGGCCTGGAAGTCGAAGGTCCAACCATGGAGAAACTCGACGAAGAAGTTCGTCAGGCTACCATGCAGGGACAAACAAATATTCAAGCCTTGAAGATCGAATTCAATGATTTGCAAGCAAATATCGAGGCAACACCAACAGAGTGACTGGGGCGAGTCACGACTTTGTGTTGGGGGCCTACTGGGACGGGGTCCCCTCGGGTCGAATTTTGTAAAGTTTGTTATATTGTAAAGTCTCTACATTTTGAGGAGCAAGTGCGAGTAGCGTAGGTCGATAGAAATCAAAGGGGCTTTTAGAAAGTCAAAGCCCCTTAGTTTGTTAAGAGTCAAGCTATTTTGTGACCCGCCCATGGTTCGCGGACCATGGTATTATAATGAAGAATGATATATAAAGGAGTCATAGAAGAGTCGTAGGGGATATAGAAGCAAGAGGATACAAGTGTAGGATTTGGGGTCTATTTGGTCTATTCTGTACTTGGGTGTAGGGGAAGGCTCCTACAGTGGTGTGCGCAAAGACCTTGGTAAGTTCGCAACCAAGTGCGTGGGCCCCTGCAACTATGTGCACATGGTTGGAAGGACTGTAATTGAAGATCTAAAGCATAATACAGACTTGTTTTGAAGAATTATCTATGTACCTATGTATTGCTACTTATCTCTAAATTTACTGTACTTTTGATCTGTTGAATGAGATGAATCATGAAAAGTACTTAATAGATTCATGAAGAATTAGATTTGTGTATTTATATGATGTTATGAATGTTTATCTTAACCGATAAAGGGCATAAATCTGCTAACTGGTAATTGATGCAATTTTTGGGTTTTAAGGATTAGGGTTCGTGAAGGTCGAGAAAAGGTCTAATTTGATAGAAACACATCACATAGTCCTTTGGAAGTAAAAAACTAGTTCTAGCATCCCCCAATACTACCTCGGTTGAGACTGCAGTTTGTGCTACGTAGGTTGTTGCCAAAAGGGCCGGTAGTGTAGGATTTTTTTGGTTAGCGCAACTAACTTTGAACCTGGGTCCAAGCCTCCTCAAGCCAACACCATCAAATCCTTAATAACTCCAGGGGCTACTGTTGATCTTTTTGCAAGCTACAACACCATAGTGTTATTTCTCAAATCTTCTTGGAGGTTGAGCTTCAGTACAGTTTCCTTGGTCATGAAATTGAATATAGCCACAAGGTTAATCAGTGTGTTGGGGACTACAATACCGTTAATGTGCATATTGGCTTCTGGGCCACTGAGATCCAACTAGTTTGGAGAGATAACCCTCCCAAGCATCAAATCAGACAGTTGCCCAACAATATTTATATTGGGGGAATCTCTTCTTTTCTTTCCAAACCTCTTGAAATACACTTCCCTGATAAGCTTGTTGTAAATGGGAACATCTTTGATGGCCTAGAGAAGGGGTATTTTAACACACAGGTTCTTCAACTCTCCCAAAAGTTTAAACTTCTTCAGGGCTGTGTTGTTTAGGTTGGACCAACCTTTCAGGATAGGGAAGTATATTGGCTTGAAGGGCATGAGGTTCCTTCTCTTATTTAAGATCTTCAGGTGGAGAAGGTGGGTGAGAATCTAGAAGTACCTTCCCAGAACTAAGGTTGATCTCCTAGATCTCCATAACTTAAGAAGGATAAGATGTTTCCCCACTATATACTTGTTGGACCATCTTGTTGTTTGGGTTCAAATTGGGTTGGGAAGGCATCTGAGGTTGCTTGGGTGGATTATTGTGGGGTAGTTGTGGTTGAGGTGGAGGAGGAGGAATTAAGGCAGGAGGTTAGGATGCCTGAGGCCTCCATCCTTGTGAAGGGTTACCCCATTGAGGAGGGTGAGGTTGATATGACTGGGAGGGTCAATTGACATGCTGGGGAGGATACTGAGGGGAATAGGACCAAGGAGAGGGAATGGACCAACATGAGTGAGTTGGAAGATACCAAGGCTGAAAAGGTGCTCTCTGGTTCATATTTAAAAAAGGATAATGTGCACCTTGCATGCCTTGTTGATATGGTCGAGGGCCTTGTGACTTCCTTTGTTTGATGAAGTAGAGCTGCTCCAAGCTAATATCTCCCCATTGATATGAAACCTTTAGGCCTGGAAGAGAAGGAAATTTCTTAGTTTCATGGTTCTTTTCACAGGCAAATTATACCTATATGACATTTAATGGGAATTCATTTCTAAGGTGCCTCTTGGTGCATATAGGGAAAAATATAGGTCATGCCCTTTCTACCTCCTCTTGATTCTTTTTTATCTACGTAGTATCCATTTACAAGGAAAATGCGTGCAACATCTCACTGTTAAAGTCTTCAGAATGCTTCCTATTTTATTTTGATGGTTAAGGTAGAGGGAGAAGAGTTGACCAAGCCTTGGCTAGACCTACCTTTCTTCCTTACAACCCTAGAATGATTCTTGAATATTGTCTTTATGTCTTAATAAGTTAGTTGGTAAATGTATTTATCATACATCATATTAAGGGTCTCCATGAAATCCTTCCCAATTCCTCAGAGAAGTACAATCTTAAAGGATTTTAGGTCATGGGTGCAGCTAACTCTTCTATAGTTGAGTTGAAATATTTCTTCATAATCCTCTAAGGATTCATCTAGCCCTAGGGTAATCCTAAATATATCCTCTTTTGTTTCCCTTGATCTAAAATAGTCAGTGTATTTATAATTAAAGGCTTGTTGCATTTGAGCCCAAGTGGTGATGTTGCCTCCTTCCAATCTCATTAACCAACACAATGTTGCATCCTTGAGGGTTGAAGGGAACGACTTTAGCTTCTCCTCAATAGAAGTGTTATCATAGGTTTTGAAAACCACAAAAAACTCAAACATCAATGTATCAGGGTCCTCAAAAGCTAGGCCATGGAAGTGTGGGAGGGCAGTGGGGCTTATGGGGCTTATGAAAGCATAGTGTCCATTGGTTTTATTTTTTTCCCATAATTAAGTGGAGGACATCAACAAGTATATATTCTAGTTGATCTTCCATTTATAAACCATTGTTACTTGTTTTTTGGATTTATCTTTGAGTGTAACCTTACGGTGTATTACCTTCAACACATTATTCTATATCCTTACATCCACTTACAAGAATTTCAATTTAGAAGAAGACAAGCTAGCTAATAAGGGAACAATTCTGGATCAAGGCATAATGGAGCTAGATTATTAATAAATAATATTTTTCTCTCTTCCATGAGGATTCCAAAATGGTTTATGGTTGCTAAATATGGTCATCTCATCCTTAAAATATGTGAAACAAGCCACAGAGAAGTGATTGGGGGCACCGAAGAATCTAACACATCATATATTAGAATTTCAGTGAGTTATTTTTTTTAATGGTAGGCCTTGATATTTAATATCATAAGTCGGTTATGCATACAAAAGGAGCCTTGACATTCATGACAAAAATAAAAGGGCATGCTAATGATCCAGATGGAAATGGAAAGGACATACACGTGGAAGGGTAATGAAAAATCTATGCTCTCCATTATCTCCTGGAATGGATCCTTCAGAATTCGTGAATTTGATTTAAATGACACCAAATTCATAATAGGTTGTGAATATAATCTCTTGGCGATGACTTGATTTGGTTAGTTGTGGAAATAAATTATTTCTATGGTTGATGTTGACTCAAGCATCAAGTCCTATATATTTATATAGTAATTTCAAATGTGAGTGCAATGCAAGTTGGGGGAGGGAACTAGCTCTTCATGCTACCAATATTATTGACTTACAGGCTGATGTAAATGGCATACACAGAGTAACATATAATTGTGTGGGACTAGGAATGCTTGTGCCAGTCCATTGACAACTTGAGGAATATGGTGGTTTTGTTGATGAAATTAACGAACATGAGAAGTGAATGAAAGAGAAGGAGAAGGATGCAATTCTGGAAATGTTACAGAAAAAATGTGAATGGTATCAGGAAAATTTGGATAAGAAAATGGAAATTATGGAGGCAAAGATGGCAATCATAAATCTCGTATTGAATGAAGTGGAAGCATCCACAAAAAAAGTGAGCATGCTCAAGCAAGAGGAGTTGGAACATAATGAAGACAACCAAGGAAAAATGGATAGATGACTAGATGGGTAAGGAGCAACGATACACACAACAATAGAGGAAAAAATGGATACAACATTAGAAGCTAGGCCATGTGGAGTATGAAAATTACAAGCTTTGAAACATGTTTTCTAATTATGTTTTGTATTTAGTACTTTTTTGTAAATACTATGGTTTTTCTCATTGTAGAAATGTAGTTAGAAGATCCCATAGAGGCACGGAAAACTCTTGTGGATGTACTAGAATTGTGAAGTCTTTGAAAACACTAAAATATATAAAAGACAATGGCCTTGAAACCAACCATCTTTTGAATGGAAAATGATAATCATTTCACACACACACACAAACAATATGAAAAAAGAATAAATAATAAATAAAACTAATAATTTATAATATAGTTACAAAATAATAATATAGAGCATATAAAATAAATTAATAACTATAATATGCCTTCCTCTAAACTATTGTGCCCCATGTCTTTGTGCAAATATGTTTATAAGTTCATATCTAAGGCCATTACCAACATATAAATCTGATCATGTTAGGAGCTATATCTAAAGAATAATTTGGGTTTATGGAAAGTAGAGAGATACATGAAGCCATTGGTGTGGCTTAGGATGGCCCCCATAGTATAAAAGCCCTTATAACAAAAGGCATTATTGATGAGTGCCAGTATTGCAGCAAGGATGCTACAACTTCTAGGGCTATCGACTTTACTTCATCAACCTATGGTTCATACAAAATTGGAGGTGACAATGTTGTATAGAAAAATAGATGTAATTGGTCCTCTTTATCACTACTAAGCTGGGGCAATAGACCACTAGGGCTTCTCAAACCAACCTTCTATTGACTAGAAGAATTCTGATTACCAACTTGGAGAGTTGAAATTTACCCTAATTGGGGGAAAACAAATGTTGCCTATTGCAAGAATGAAAGACTAAAAGAAATTCTTGCAAACTAACATGAAATCCTTTATCTCCTTTCTAACATATCGTGCTTGAAAAATAACCCTACTTTAACACATGTGAGGTTTTAACTAATCTAAGCATGAAATTTGATCTAGAGAGTACTAACTATCGTGTGCATGAATCAATATAAAAGATCTTTTTTCCTTTTTATCTTTTTTCTTAAAAAATGTAAATGCTAATATTTCTTAGTTCTTTGGTAGGGGAGACAAGTGTGAGGAAGAGGAGTACAATGGTTTAGATGGCTTGGAAGAAAAGTAGGGGCCTAATCCTTGATTTTAGTGATGTTTTTTCTTAATTCGGGCTCAAAACATGTTGCTACAGGTTTTCCTACAGGATGTCTACATGATGTACTAGTTCACCTACAGGATCCCCCGTTTTACTAAACGGACAGGCCAAAATATTAGGGAGTGGTCTAGAAGGTGGGATGGATCTTGGAAAAGGTGAATAGGGAGGGAATAATGCATGGGAGTGGTAGGCACTTACTAAAAAATCAATCCAAATCTTTAAGATGGTTGGATTTTCTCAATCGAAATGAAAAAATTTCCTTAGTGAATTTTGGAAATCATGGGTGGATATGGCTTGGTTGCGGCTAATGAGATGAGGTCTCCGTTGGGCCCCTATAATACTAGTGATTATCCCATTACTGTTGTATTTGTACCCCTTATTAATATTGTTGTGCCCCTGTTGTCCCCATATTATTATTACTGTGCCCCATAGAATCCCTCTATTGTTATTTTTGTGGCTTTATATTATTATTGTTAGGTCGGCTGGGTTATATTGTGACTCCTTAGACTCCTATATATAGAAAGGAGGTTTTGTCATTTGAATCATCCAAGAATTGTTCATTTATGTAATGTAAAGGAGGTTGCCCCCTCGAAGAGGCTGAATTTTAAGGCGTTGATCTATCTTTTCTATCTTTTTCTTGAGCTGGTTTCATAACATTTGGTATCAGAGCTTGGATTCTAGGGTTTCGCTACTCCAAACAGGTCATCATGGCATTTTCGCTATAACGTTTTTTTTATGAAGTTTCAGAAGCTAAAAAAAAAACCATTTGAGAAGACATCGCGCTGAAGCTTGAGTTCAAATTTTAGAGTTTTTCGCGCTATATTTGCGGAGATATGATCTGAGGAAGTCGGTCTTTTTGCAGACTCCTGAATTACATTCCAAATAGGTGACTTGGGGAAAATCATCATAACTTTATCTCTGAGCATCGGATTGAAATTTTGTAAGAAGGTACAAAAAGAGGACAGACTGTAGTTTCTTGTATATATTTTTCAGAGCCAAAGGTCAAAACAGGGACACGTGGCACATCGTACAAGTTCGCTCCACTGAATTAGTCTATAATCAGGTCACTGTGGGAGATTTGGCATAACTCTTCATTGGAGAATCCAATTGGGGTCAGACTGGTGGCATTGGAAAGAGGACACAGAGAGCTACCACAGATCACAATTTCAGAATTGTATGATTCGAAATTACAAAGATACATCAGAGTCAATATCGAGCTCCTACAAAGTGAAAAAAGGTGTGTAGATTTTTTAAATTTTTGCTTAAGCTTGGTTTGAAAATTTATTTTGAAGGAATTCAAAGGGCATAGTAGAGCATTAGTATCGGTAACTAATGCCCCAGGGAAAGAAAATGCAAACACCTAGTAAGCAATCTGAAAGCTCTAGCATGACTCATGAAGAAGAGGAAGAAATGCTACATGATATATCAAAATTACAAGACCAAGTGCAACAAATTGCACTCTCACAAAAGCTAAGATAAATGGAGTGGAATCTAAGATAAAGGGCGTGGAAGCCAAGATTGACGATTTGAAGATAGATTTGAAGGCAGATTTGACAAATTTTCTACAAGAAATACTTACTAATGGTGAAAGGGGAGGAAAGGAAACTCATGATGCAAACAAAGGAAATGTTAATCATGATTTCATAGACTCTAATGTTGGATCGAAGACACACCATATTCCAAAAATCGATATGAGGAAGTTTGATGGAAAGGATCCCGCAACATGGATATTATAGATGGAGCAATTTTTCGATCTCAATAATGTGCAAAACACACAAAAGGTACGTATTGCAACTTTATATTTGGAACCAAATCAGTTTGTATGGTATCATTAGCTTTGCTCTCGTAAACAATTTATCACTTGGGCAATTTTTACGGAAGAATTGATAGCACATTATGAGGATACAAAAAGCAACACTTTTTTTAGCCAATTGATAAGTCTCAAACAAAAGGGTTCAATAATGGAGCACATTGAGGAGTACCAAAAATTGAACATAAGGGTAAAAAATATTCTAGAGGAGCATAGTATTGATGTGTTCATAGGGTCTTTAAAGGATAATATCCAACATGATGTTCACCTTTGGGAACCTAATTCATTAGAGAAGGCATTCAGGTTAGCAAGAAAAATGGAAAGCAAAATTATGGCAACCAGGAAGCATACCACTCACAACTATAAGGACAGAAGTGTTGTTGCCGCTAGTCTTCCACAACCTATAAGGTTGACACCACAACAATTGGAAGAAAAAAGAGCAAAAGGGCTTTGTTACAGTTGTGATAGCAAATACACTAAAGGTCATAAGTGTGCTGAGAAGAAATTATTCTACATAGATTGTGAAGAGGAATAAGAAAAGGAGCAAGAAATGTCAAAAGAAGAGGATATACTCCAGGAACAAAGCCTAGATGAAGAAAAAATGAATCCGACCATATATTGTAATGCACTGGTGGGAATTACCACTCCTCAAACCATCAAGATAGAAGGACAAATCAAGAAGAAAAAGGTAATAGTGTTGATTGATTCAGGAAGTACCCACAATTTTATTCATTGTAAGGTAGCAAAAGAATTGAATTGCTTCTTATATCCAGCACCAGAGTGTCAAGTGATGGTTGCAAATGGAGGAACATAAATTTCTCTGGAAAGTGCCATAAAATCAAGCTATCCATGGGAGAATATGTATTGACTAGCCCAATGCTTTCCATTCCGATGGGAGGTGCTGATGTTGTATTAGTAGTCCAATGGCTACAATCCTCGGGTACAATAGCTTTCAATTTTCAAGAACTTTTCATGAAATTTTCTGTGGAAGGAAAGGAAGTTGAATTAAGGGGTATTGCAGGGAAAGCAGGAAAGATAATCAACTCTAACGGTATGACAAAGCTTCTAAAAAAGGAACGAAAAGGTGTAATTGCACAATTATGTTCGCTAGATGTTTCCACATTGGAATCATCTATTTCTCTAGATCTCCAAAAAGTCTTGGACAATCATTCCAAGGTATTTGAGACTCCCAAAGGTCTCCCACCTATTCGTGATCATGATCATGCTAGTCATCTGATTCCAAGAAGTGTTCCTCCAAACATCAGGCCGTACAGATATTCCTATGCCCAAAAGAGGGAAATTGAACGTATGGTTGCAGAAATGCTAGAGGCTGGTATAATTCAACCGAGTCAAAGTTCTTTCTCTGCTCCAGTAGTATTGGTGCACAAGAAGGATGGATCATGGCGCATGTGTCTGGATTATAGGGAGCTCAAGAAGCTCACTATTAAAGATAAGTTTCCCATTCCTGTCATTGATGAATTACTGGATGAATTGCATGGATCAATTTACTTCACCAAGTTGGATCTTCGTTTAGGATATCATCAAATCAGAATGAAGACTGAAGACATTCCGAAAACAGCATTTAGAACTCATGAGGGTCATTATGAATTTTTAGTCATGCCTTTTGGCCTTACCAATGCACCCTCAACATTTCAAGGTTTAATGAATTCATTTTTCAAACCATTCCTTAGAAAATTTGTGTTAGTGTTTTTTGATGATATACTAATCTACAACAAGTCTTGGAAGGATCATGTTGAACATGCTGACAGGGTGCTCCAACTATTAGAGGAGAAACAATTATATGCAAAAAGATCAAAATGTTTCTTTGGAGTACAAGAGGTGGAATATCTAGGTCATATTGTATCTCATGAAGGAGTTAAGGTAGACCATAGCAAAATTAAAGCCATTAAGGAATGGAAAATCCCCACATCCATAAAGCATCTGCGAGGATTTCTCGGGTTGACAGGGTATTATCGCAAGTTTGCTAAGAATTATGGGAGAATAGCAGCACCTCTAACAACACTATTGAAGAAAGATGCATTTTCATGGACTCCGGAAGCAGCAAAGGCCTTCAAACATCTTAAAGAGGCAATGTGCCAAGCACCTGTCTTAGCTACACCGAACTTCACAAAAACCTTTATTGTGGAATGCGATGCTTCAGGAAATGGAATTAGTGCCGTTTTAATGCAAGATGAAAGACCCATTGCTTTTGAAAGTCATACAATCAAGGGATATTTTTTACACAAAGCTATTTAGGAGAAGAAATTTTGTCAATACTCCATTCACTTAAGAAATGGTGACCCTACCTAATGGGAAGACACTTCAAGGTAAAAACGGATCATGATAGACTTAAATACTTTTTAGAACAAAGATTATCCTCTGAAGAGCAACAAAAGTGGGTCACAAAGATGTTGGGATATGACTTGAAATCATCTACAAAAAAGGGAAGCAAAATGTGGTGGCAGATGCACTCTCAAGAAAGGATGAGGATGTGGAAGCATTGTTGTGCGCCATTTCTATTATCCAACCAGATTGGATAAACAAAGCAAGGGAGGAATGGAAGAATGACAAAGAAGTGTGGGCACTTATTCGAAGGTTACAACAAGATTCCAGTACATCGGATACATTTAGCTGGAAAAATGATTTGTTATGGTACAAAGATCGCTTATACCTCTGTAAGAATTCCCAGCTAAAACAAAAGATTCTTATGGAATTGCACACTTCTCCCTTAGGAGGTGTTATAGACATTTTTGTGCCTTAGCATGAAATGTCCATAAATCAAGGGATCCTAAGTCCCTAAAGATGTTGTTCCAGCTCCTAAAGAAACAAGGTCAACCAATGACAGCTTCTCCCAGAATTTCTCCACCAAAAACTACTCAGAACTAGTCAAATCAGGATCAATTCAGATGCTCCACTAGCTACCTGCATTGCAAAGCACCCAAATACACTATCTAGGTGCATTGCAATGCACTTGAATGCACTACCCAGGTGCGTTTAGCGGGAAATTACAAGTGGCAGAGTCATTCAACGAGGTGGAGAGACAATGGAAGCTTCCAGAATCTTCTCCAATGACACTTGCCTCACTGAATTCGACCAGTGATGAGTAAGAGGCTCTCAGTCTCCAAGTGGAATCAAGAACTGACAGAGAGAATCCACAAGTCAAAACATAAGTTGACTCATCCTCTCTGCTTACATCTATATATGGATCCCTCATCCCAGAGATCCAGGAGGCTGGAATTTTGTACTTTGCAGAGAATTGCTGTTGGTTTGAGATTGAGATTAGTACATTGGGTGATTTATGCTTTGTTGGAGGTGAGGAAGGGATTCCTTTGCTGGGAGGTAGATGCTGGATCGGGACTCACTTGGTTATATCTCCTCTTGGACTTTCTTATCATATCAATAAAACTATTTGAGTTTCTCCTACATGCTGTGTATCAATGATGTTTTGTTATATTTGCATGTTTAGCTTAATTTGATCCTAAGCTTTTTATGAATGTAAATCTATATCTTCATGTAGTTTCTCTCTTCTGTGATCTTGCAGGAATTTGGTGAAGCTGGGCCGGTAAGGGAGCAGGGAGCTGGGAGCTATTGAAGAGAGGAGCGATTGGATCAACAAACTAGCGCAAGACACAGGTTAGTTTATCCTTCCTCTTCGTTTACATTTCATAAAGAAGAATACTCGAGCAGTTTTCCTTGTTTGTTGCTAAGGCACCGTCACACCTTAGAGTGGGATAGGGGCATTCTAAATAGATACTTTTCCCAACAACAGAATGGCGACTCCGCTGGGGATCGTATCTAGTTAGTTTATTTGTGTTTCTATTGTTGTTCTTCTCATAAACTTAGGAGTGGCGAATCGAACTGCATTTGCCATTTACAAATGCAAAGTAGAGATCTACTACTCTAGTCCATTCAGTGGGACTGTTTATGATCTGAAAAATTGATCCACAAGTGCTCTAATTTCCCTTTTTGATAGCTCTTAGTCCTCCTTTAAATCATCCCTCTAATTGTACCTTATTGATAGCTTTTATCCGGCCAAAAACCATAGATTAAACTGCAAACCGTGACCCAGAACCCAGAGAAAATTCTCATTTCTGCTTCAGCGCAGGCTCTGTGAAGAGGTTCTGCATTTCAACGTAGGTCTCGAGAGGGCTACCTGCACTGCAATTCAGTTTCTCTGTGCAACAGGTGCGCTGATCAGCCTTTGCCCTGTGCAGCTGTGGTTCTTTGCTTCATTTTGTTCAGTTTTATCTCTGATTTTTGCAGCCTGTTATCAGTGTGTGTACCTATCTGAAAACCCCTTTTCTTTGCCTTAATTCCGCCTCAGTTGTATAAAAGAAACTGTATTTGTTTTTGTGTATTTGTTACATCATTTGCAGTTTCCCATTACAAAAGTAAACTAGTCATACTGTCGCCCTTAGATCTAGACCTGTCGTAAGTGTCGTTTTGATCTTAGGAGTAAGTTTGTTTGCTGTTGACAGTTGATTACGCTTTTACTTTTGTCTTTTGGTTTGAATTTGTGAATTTCTAGTGTCAAAACAAGTGTTTACTTCAAAATCATAAAGTGTCGTAATCGTCTTTTTGATTTTCAAAAAGAAACTTGTTTGTGTTTTCACTTGAAATCGAATTCAAATTTGTACAACAACTTTCTTTTTAGGCATCAATATTAAGAAAGTGAAAACAAATACATGCACAAGTTCATTTGCATTTTGACAGTTTGTATGGTTTGATTTAGGAAAAGTGCATTTACAGTGTGCTCTTTTCTCTTTGAGAAAAGATTGTGTCTTTCTTTTCCCCTTGTAGCTAGGATTTTCATGGTTGAAAAGAGATAAAAGCTTGATTATCATCTTTAGACTACATTTAGGAATTGTGTATACATCTCGTGGTGATCCAAAAAGGCAAACTTCTAAGAAAGATCAACCTAAAATAAATTGAATGAACTTAACAACGCATTGGAACTTAACGCACAACATAGAGGTCTAGGCTAGAGACGTGTTCCGGCGTCGTAAAGCCTGGTAACTGTTGTCCTCACTGTTGGTTGGGTGATTCCTCCACTGTGAGACGATAAGTGCCAGTACGGATTGTGCTCCCACGTACCGTCGAGTATATATTGGGAGACCCCTATAGGCATAAAACCTTTATCCATAGGAAGCCGTGTCGGCCGCCCTACTGATCGCAATGCACTGAACACAGCATTCGGGAAGATTGACCGCCCGTACCTTAAAAAGTATTCTGCGGTTTTGGGATTGGTTTGGAACACCCTCTACCTAGATCTCTAGAGCAGTCCCTTTCGTTCCTTTTCAGACTCCTTAACGGAAAAGGTCCATCTGAGCACTTGTCACTTCAGGCTCATTAAAAATCGAAGGAGACTAGAGTCATCTTTTGCTTTTTCTCGACTCTTTAAAATTGAAAAAGCAAGTTGTGTCCAAGCATCGTTAAAATTTATTTTAAACGGAATATTCATACCCTTTTTCCCGCGTTGATCTTTAGGTTGAGAAAATGGAGCCTGCCAACCAAGGAATTCCCCTTGGTGGAAATCCTAGTCCCTTCTCCTCTCGGGGAGATGTTGGTGCGCCCCATATGGCCACATTGTCGCTTCCAGGACTGACAATTGGCTTGCCAGTCTGGCTCTTCTCAACCAATGTCGTTCAGAACACCACTATTCCTGAACAATCGAATCAGCAGTTAGACCAGTCCAGAGTTACCCACCAACCTTCTACTTCCTCTAATTCTTCCTCTCCTCCTTCCTCTTCACTTGATGGGGCTGGCAAAGCCAAAAGTCAAGTTCCTAAGGAGAAGAAGGAAAAGAAGAAGAAAGAGAAGAAGAAGAAGCAGCCAAAGGCGAATGGGGGCAAACGAGTGTCGTCTAACGAAAATCCACACACTGCACTGACCAGGCCTAAATCGCCATGTGTCATTTGCAAGGGAGACCACTTTCACAGAGATTGTCCCTGCATCCCTCGGATACTGAGGGACTGGTCTCCCCATTTGCACAATCCGGTGGCGTCAACCTCTAATTGCCATGTTGAAAGCACACCGTCAACTAGCGAAAGTGAAGTCCCAGGACAAAAAGGGAGAGCTAGATCTCCCTGTAAACTGTGAGAAGGCAATCACGCCATCCACCGTTGTCCCTTCTTAGACGAAGCTAAAAGAGTTTTGGATGATCGTCCGGTTTCACCATTACGACTTCCTCCTGGATATAAAAAACTCTTGCCGAGTCCTTCGTTAGTTGAGAATCCAGCTGGCCCGCTCAAGTGGTCATCTGAAGTGCCTGTCATTGAAGATGAACCAGCTGAATCCATACCCGATGAAAGTCAAAAGGTCGAGGCGGCAGTTGACCCGGTCTTGCCTTCAGAGGATTTATCTTCGAATGACACAGTCACTGAAGAGAACGAGGATGACACCGTCCAAATTCTCTTCATCAACACAGACTCCGACGAACACGGGGGCAATCCACCCATTCCTTTATCGCAGGAAGGAAGTTCGTCAGAGCCATACCCGGCCGTCTACTCGGTCCCACCTCCAAGCAACCTAGTTGTCTCCTTCGACTGGAATCAACTAGGCAGACCCCGTTTACCAGCAAGCATACCATTCAGAATTATCGTCCAAATATACAGAATGGTCATGGCTGGCACCATCATTGATGAGGGGGCATCTGTGAGTATCCTTTCCTCTACTTCTTGGAAAGCGCTTGGTTCGCCATCACTTTTTCCTGAGATGAGAAATCTAACAGGCTTTGATAAAGGAACCAGTCGACCTTTAGGGATCCTCCCCAATGTGCCCATAACATTGAAAGGGAAGACCGTTCAAATGAACGTGATGGTCGTTCAAGGACCCTTGGATTATAACCTACTCCTTGGACGAGACTATATTTATTGCACGGGAGCCATCGTCTCCTCACTCTTTAGAGTAATGTGTTTTCCGCACGAAGGAAGAGTGGTCAAGCTCGTGGACCAACTTTCATTTCCTGGATCACGCATCGCAAATAGTCATATACCATCCCTAAATGGTCTCCTCACACAAGAAATGTCTCAACCCACGGTCCGTCCTCCCGATGAGCGCGAGTGATTCGGAAGGATATGACTGGAACCCAGGGGGCATGCATCCTGGTCTGCTTCGGCAGGAAAACTTTGGGTATAGGGTAGGTTTCCGCGGGAGAATATGACTAGTCCGTACCCCGTCCGTGATTGGAAGAGGGGTTGTTCTAGAATAAGATTCTTTTGTCAAAGCTATGTGAATCGGTGGGCGTCGTCATTCACCTTTGTTTATCTCGGTAGACATCGCCGAAGAAGTGTTTTGTTTGCTGCGCAAATGAGACAATCTTTGGTAACCTGAAAGAGGTAGGCCTTTCCTGGCAGAACAAATGTTTTATCTGAAAATTGAGGGGTAACCTTGAAATCGTACTTTATACCTGGGGGCATGCAAACCTTTTGGAGTGCAAGCAAGGGGCGGCTATTTATTTTTTAAATTTTTAGGTCCTCCCTTTAAACCTGTAGGCTAACCCTTTAAACTCGTAGGATTAGTCGTTTCCGAACTTGCATAACGAAAGGATGCGGGGCAGAGCTTTGTAAGGCGCAAGCTCCATAAAAAATGGCATCTTACATGAGACATTCTTATCATATGACTGGATTATCGAGCAGTTTTAGCACATAGTTCATGCTCGTTAAAAAATAAACATAAGATCGAGCAGTTTTAGCACATAGTTCATGCTCGTTAAAAAATAAACATAAGATCGAGCAAGTGTTTCAACCCGCGTTTAAGCTCGTTAAAAAATGAACTATCCTCCAGTAAATAACCACCGTGAATGTAACATTATCAGCCATTAAAGCCTTGGTCGTGTTTGCACCGTCACCTCCACTTTTCCATTGGCCGATCATTCACCTCCATTTGATTGTTTACCCATTTTGAGGAATAGCTGCGAAGAGTGATTTCACTAGCCATCCTTGTGACACTGCCGTGATTGGAAAATTCCAACCCTTACCTGGAATTAGCTGCTACCCGTTTTATCACTCATTCCTCAAAAGACGAGTCTTCTTTAAGCTCTTTTCATCTGACTCGTAAAATATGAAAAGATTGCTGAGTTTTGGCCTTCCATCTCATAAAAGCGACCGTGCTATCCCTCCTCTAGATTTTAATCTTTTTGGACCTGAGGGATTATTGCACAAAAAGATCGAGCGCTTGTTTTGTTCGGCTCATTAAAACTATCGAAATTTCATCCCTTCTGTATTGTTTTATACTTTTTCGGACTTAAGGGATTAGATGACGAAAAAGGACTTCCGGAGTTACCTTTACGTTCCTTTTCAGACTCCCTAAAAAAGAAAAGGACCGAGTTATCTTTGTCGTTAAACTCGTTAAAAACATTAATAGCGACAAACTTGTCTTTAGACGAGAACGAGTTTCACTATCGCTAGGCTCGTTAAAACATAGCGATGGGTTTTCCCGAAGGGAAAATTATAGAACAAGCATATGTTATCCTCCTCAAGCTTGACAAAAATAAAGAGGTACTGGTGTTACACTAAAAAATGTCACCTTGACTACTTACAGTTAGTATGGCTCCAATCAACAAGTCATGCTACCCTCTTAGGCAAGTCTCATGCCTCTGTTATCCATCTCAAACTCAAAGAAGAGAGAAAGTCTTGTAAAAATCATGTTTATCTCTGGGGTCGCAGGTTCTCTCTAGCCTTACCTGCGGGGACGCTGATCATGTTCACAAAATATGCGTCCATGGACGCTCTGTATGTTAAGGGACAGGTGCGTCCCTCTAAAAAGGCAAAATGCGCGAGTTTTATCTTGAAAAAGTTACTTGTGGTTACTTCTAGAACATTCTAGAGGTCGGTTTGATGAAATGGATGCGCCTCCAGTTGGTTCATGTATCTCTATTAAGGGGAACCTATCCCATCAATAAGGGAGCTATCCCACCCATAGAGGGGATGATCCCATTGATAGTGGACCTGAATAACCTCTTTACAGCACTATAAATAAAGGCATTGAGCCAGAAGGAGAAGAGGTTGGAGCTATACATTTTCTTTGGGTAAATGCTGCAGGATTTAGGTCTTCCATTAGAGCCTTTGTGAGGAGAGATTGTCTTCACTTGATTCTACTTGGGAGAGGGTGAGCTTTGTCAAAGTAGAGGAAAACCCTTGATGGACCCTGGGAGGAACTTGCACAACACCAAGGCCAGGTTGTAAGAGTTTCTTTGTTTCGTTATTAATACAAACTGGTTTATTTTTCTCAATAGCTTATGTTAATGAGTTATTTCATGTGTTCCTTGGTCTGCATGTTGAATATATGTTTTTATTATATGAAATGCAAGTGCTTGGTAATTGTTTGATTGTTTGTGGTTGCAGGAATTGACTTGAAGGAGGAGCTCATCCGGATCGTCAAGAACGGACTTCAACAACAGCGTTTTGGAATAAGGTAAGCCTAAACACTTGTAGTTTTCATGTTGTAAAAGGTGTATTTAGAGAAAGATCACTCCATTTTGTCTTGTTTGTCATTAGAATGTCTTAGACTTCTAGGAAGGTCAGTCGTGTCCGCACCCTTGACAGATTCCGTGTGACAAATTGGCGACTCCGCTGGGGAATCCATTAATGAGAGAGTCTTTTCCTTTATATGAACTTTGCTTTGAGAAAATCATTTTATTTTCTGGTTTTTGACTGTGAGAATTAGTATTTGGGTGGCTTAGCTGTAGCTTTTAGTTGGCTTTAGTTTTTCTTCCTTTTTCCAGAAAGACGCAGTCTCTGTGTGCTGCACAGTGCGTCTTTGGACGCGCTGTTGTCGACTGCACAGTGCGGGGTCGCACCTGTGACAACTGCTGGCCTGCGTCTTCCTGTAAAAGTTAAGAAAATTCTATTTTTGCCTTAAATTACTTTTAGATTTTGTTTTTTCTTAGTGTTTTCTGCCCAGATCCTTTAGTACCCTGTCAAGAATTCTTACCTGAACTGGTTTTGTGAGCTTTGAGTGTTTTAGTGGTTTTCAACGAAGTTTAGACCTAGGGTTTGATTTTTTGAAAAGGCTTTGTAGTAACTTTGAGCTTAGAAAGTTGTTCCAGCCTTAGATATCTCTGGTTAGTCAACCTTCTTAGAAGTTGAGCCTGCCGTAAAGTCTCCTTGTTGAGCAACTTGTCATTTGAGTTGTTTTGGGTCAAATTTCGAATTGCTTGTTTTTAAAGTATTGATTTCCATTTTCAAAAAGGACAAAAAGATTAGAATTTTGTTTTGACTAGTTTTTGGTTCTGCAATAAGCTAGTCCTTGATTTGATTGTGATCAAGTAAAACACCTTAGAAATAATCATTGTTAGTTTTGGGCCTCTTAAGTTAAGATTGCTTAGAGTAAATTTGCCTTTAGTTTGCTTATGAGTGCATTTTCATAGATTTTCAGAGTTGTTAAGATTGATTTTTGGTTATATTAGATTTATTTGCTTTATTAAAAGAAAAATACAAAAACATCTTCTTAAAAGTCTTGTTTCAAGTAGCTTTTTGTTTTCAAAAGAAGAAAAGAGTTTTTTTTCGTGCATGTAAAGAGAAGTTATGGTTTTATGCTTGGAAAAGAAAAACGAATTGTTTCTTTGATTGTCTTCAATTAAGAAGTTGCTTTTATAAGGATTGCATTCTCTCAACTTTTTAGTTAAGCAATTCATCAAAAAAGAAAAAGTAAAGTAGGATAAATCATTTTAGGTGCATTTTGTAGTGGTTTCGAGTCGAGTCAACATACCACTAGTTTCACTTCCATCACCTTTTGACTTAAGAAACAACCTTAAAAGTAACGCTTAAATTAAAATCAATCTAGTAATCTTTATTTTTCTAGGGCTCTGAAGCACCAACATAGCTTAGGCTAGGGTCTTGGAGTAGGTGAGTACTTAACTCTCCAAGACTACAAAACCAAACAGATAGTCTATCTTGAGTAGAACAAATCCAATTGTTTCAGTTACATTCTGGGAAAGCTCCTCTTAAAGGAGAAACACGAGCTCGTGTCCGAACCAGTGAGGGGATCATTCCTCCCTCGTTGGGAACGACGCCAGGCAGTACGTATTACAATACAAACGTAAACCTCGGATTAACCATTGTCGAGGAGCCAGGGGTCACTTATCGGTAAACCTTGGATTGTTGTCAAGGAGCCGGTAAGGGGATTGGAGCTTGCTACTCTGCCCTTGCGTGCTGTCGGAGTTTAGACTGTTCCCCCAGGTGTAATTGTTGTGATTGGTAACCTTAGTGGCCATAATATCTAGGATTCTACCCAAGGTGACGGTGGAGGGAAGGTCCCACTGTACCTGGAGCAGACGTCGGTTATACTCACTTGGATTTTCTGGGGGGTTCACTTCACTTCGAGACGGTTAAAGTGGAGGAACTTGGTCCAGTCTATTCATTAAGCAGGTTGCCGGGGTAACTGTTCCACCCACTATTTCTGTACTGAATCCTGCGAGGTTGGGCCTAATCACCAACTAGCGCTTTTGGTCCGGAAGACTACTGTTTGTGTGTGGTTTGACGCTCTAGATTATTTAGGCGTGTGCTTCAAATTTGATTGTTCTTTAGAAGACTTTAGGTGGTTTGATTTGAAATTTTTTACTTTGTTTTCGTGTGTTGTAGTTAAAATCTTTAATTGTGGCGGAATTACCGAGAAGGTCCCGTCGTATTGCGGGCCAGTCTCCTGAAGTTGTATCTGTGGCCGAATTGTTGAGAAGATCCCGTGAACTTAGGGGTTCACCTCCTCGAGACGACCCCAGTTATTTAGAGGGTTTAAAGGTCCTTGTAACTCCTAGTGGCAGTAAAGTAGGACCACCTGAAGAAGGAGAATCTTCTTTGGTAGTCCATCCAGATTACGAAAGATTAGAAACAGGTTACAATCCCGAAGCTGTTACAGTTTCCGAGCTTGCTGGTAGTTTTTCATCTGCCAGTGAAACAGGCGAAGAACCTGAAATTTCAGAACCTGTTACTCCAACTCCTAGTGTTCCTGATTCACCAAGAATAGAAAGAATAATCACCGAAAATCTTCCTGTTGGGTTAATTGCTATAGAAGAACTTGCTCCAGAGGAAGATATAGGCGTGTCTGATTCTGAAGATCTAATTACCCTTGATCTAAGGGAGCGTGAATCCATATTTTACAGTCCTCCTAGAAGTGAGTCTTGGTACCTTGCATTAACCAATTTTTTAGACAACTCAGTAGGTTTTTCTACACCTCGTACTCCGGTTCCACCCAGAGGAATTCATTCTCCTGTAAATATGTCTGGTCAGTCGTCTGTGTTTTCGCAAAGTCCTGAATCATTTTTACATGGCGGTCCTTCTGTTCCTACTGGGTATCAGTCACTTTCTGGTACCTTTGCGGGAGCATCTCCTCAACTGTTGATCATGGGTTATTAGTTGGAAACAGTGGTAATGTACCATTGAGTATAGGTGAAGTTTATATGATGTCAGGTTCAACTCCCATTAACCAACCTCAAGGTGGCCAATTACCGCCTGGGGGGCAACCTTCGTTAATGCCTGGGGGGCAACCTCAAGGTACTTCATTTGTGACTGGGGGGCAACCTCAAGGGTATCAACCCCAAGGGTATCAACCCCAGCCTCAATATACCCCCAAAGTCAACCTCAGTATCAGTATCAACCTCAAGGATGGCAACCTCAAGGATGGCAACCCCAAGGGTATCAACCCCAAGGGTATCAACCTCAAGGATACCAACCTCAAGGTCAAGGTCAACCCCAGTATTCGTATTTACCTCAAGGTTATCAACCTACGGGTCAATACCCTGGTCAAGGTTATCAACCACCTCAAGGGCAATCATATGGGACTACACCTTACAGTTATCAACCCCTATCCTCAATACGGCTATGGATCTCAGTATCCTCAACCTGTTACGAGTCAATACCCTGGAATGTTAACATGGGATCCGTCACAGGGTCAACAGATGTCGCAACCAAGTATACAGTCGGTACCTCAAGCAGGACAACCTGCAGTTCCTGGTCCATCCCAGCAACCGCAACTTGTCCAGTCAAGTGTTCAGACCCCTGTAACTTCTGTAGTTACTCAGCCGCCAATTGCACCAGTACTCCACCTCACACGGCTGCAGCAGCTACCGCTTCATCTACCATGCTTACATCTGGAGTATCGGCAGCTCCGGTTTCTACTGTCCCTGTAACCGTCTCCTCAGACATCTGTACCGTTGTCTGGACCCACGGTTCAAACCACAGTCCAGATGCCTGCAGGTCAACCTGGTACAAGTACGGTTGTTACTACTCAACCTCAATTTGTTCAACCTCCGTACCAGGGACAGTATCAACCTGGTCAAGCTGCCCAACAACCGGTTTACCAGTATCAACCGTATCCTGGGTACAATTATCAACCACCTCAACAACCCCAGTACGGTCCGGTTAATCCTGGTTTTCCAGGAGGATATAATATCCCCAATGCGAATCCTGTTCCTAGTTATCCTGGATATCCTCCTCCTGGGGCTGGTATTGTGACTCAGAGTTTCCGAGATCCTAACCGGCAGTTACCATTTATTGCGACTTTAGATTTACCCGACTTGACGCGCCTAACGAACGATCCAATTCAATATCTTCCGTTCTGGCCGCCAATGCCAAATAAGTTGCCCAGCGATATACCTAAGTTCGAAGGTAAGTCTGGAGAGGATCCGTCTAATCACGTGATGACTTACCACCTCTGGTGTGCATCAAATTCCATCTCAGATGATTCTATCCGCTTACGTCTTTTCCAGCGTACACTCATTGGTCTCGCAGCCAAGTGGTACATTGAGTTGCCACGGGCTTCTTTTTACAACTTTAGCCAGTTAGCTACTTCATTCTTAACTCATTTTCAGTTACCAGTCAGATACGATAATGGTACAGAATTATTAACTTCGCTAAAACAATCGACATCCACGTACATTTCTGATCACATCCATGAGTGGAGACGTCGAAGGAGATTAGTGAAAGTTTTTATCCCGGACCAAATTTTAGCTGAATGGTTTGTAAAATCATTATTACCAAGAATTACTGAAGATGTAGCTAAGGCCGGCGTAGTTACTGAGGAGCAAGTCATTGCTCAGGCACAATACCTTGACTTAGTTTATACTCAGTCGGGTACGTTACACAGAAAATACCGATCTTCCAAAGTCAAACCAAATCGCTGCTGCTCCTTCGGGATCTCATGCCGCTGATGGTATGATCGGTATCGTGACTACGAAGAGTAAGAAGAAGTCTTCCAAGACCTCCAATACTCCAATTATCACTTTGCCTGATTCTCCGACAGGAGAGTCTTCTCCTCCTGAACTTACCGCCGACATTCACGCTGTAGAGTCATCTACGGCCAAATCCAAAAACGGTGGAAAGAAGAAAGGAAAGAAGAAGGCTAAAGCAGACAAGGCTCCAAAGGAGAAAACGGAAAAATCGGAAACTAATGACGAAAAGCGCAAACCTCGTTATCCTTGTCTCATTTGTGAAGAAGATCATTTTACGAGAGACTGCCCTCATCGGGCCGAGGTAGTGAAAATAGTTAAAGGTTCTCCGACTCCTGCTGTGTTAAAGAATCCATTCCCCGAGCAGGAAAATAAGATGATAGGTTCTTCTTCGAATGCCAGTGAAGAACCCATTTTGATGATGTCTCATGTCAGGATTGCGACTCGATCGCAAGATTATGGTAGTAAGGCTCCTATTGATGGTAAAGAAGCAGAATCTTCTAACTCTAACCCATCAACCTCAGCTCCTGGTTCCGATCCACTACAGATCGAAAAACCTAACCCAGACTTAGTGATTAAGCCGCCCGCCAAGGGTGTACTTCGAAGGTCCGCTTTCAATCCACATGCGAGAGCAGCCCAGAATTACAACATTGTTGAAGATTTAGCTGTTTCACCTTCAGCAATGTCGGCACTCGAAGTGCTGCAATCATGTCCAGCGCAACGAAAATTGCTTTTGTCGGCTATTGGAGCTGTCGATGTTCAGGACCCGAACCTAATGATCTTTGATCTAGAAAGTAGTACACCGCGTCTCCCCCATCAAATGGCTTTCCAAATCCCAGTGATAGTCAAAAACAGGCCTATTCATCGGACTGTGATTGATGAGGGAGCTTCTACGTGTATTATGTCGATTCAATGTTGGAGATCGCTTGGTTCTCCTTCATTGAACCAATCCCCCACCATCCTTAAGGCCTTTGATGGCCGTGGGTTCCGTCCGTTTGGTATTCTACAGGAATTGCCTATAGGGGTCGAAGGTAAAACCGTTAGTCTGGATGTGGAAGTGGTTGATGCCCCTCTAGACTACAACCTTCTTTTGGGTCGAAGTTGGTCATATGCTATGACAGCGGTCGTTTCATCGGTCTTCAGAGTCATTAAGTTTCCACATAACGGTAAGATCGTGACTATTGATCAGCTGACATACTTTTCATCCGACCCAACCTCTTCAGAAACTATCCAGCATGTTGGCAAAACGACAATCCCTTATAGGGACATTGGTGTAGGTTTAGTTAAAGATTCCGGTTTACTGGGAACTTTTCCTCTCCCTCCACTCAATGCAGACCCTTCATTCGCAACAATTCATATGATCACGTCAGAAAACATTATTTATGATGATCCTTGGTATGTTCCCTCTGACTCTGAGCTAGACTCACTCGGTAATGTTATGCCGTTGAGTCCGTATGAGATTGCTTATGAAGCTCTTATGTCTTTTACCGACTTTCATTCAACCGACCAAATGAATGTGGTCAGTGAAGAGTCACTTTTCACCTCACCCTTAGAACGGATAACGTTTCCCGAAGAAGTGTCATCTGACGAACAACTTCGCGAAATCCTCAGTGTAGATGATCTACCATGGGACGATCTCCATCACAGATCTTCGTTTTTACCTAAGGGTGATGTCTTTGAAAATGATTTTTCATCTATCTTTACCGCTGAATATGTCAAAGACGCTCAGGATCCAACGAAACATTCTGATTCAGAGCTGAATTTAGGGAATATTTCTCGTACTATTCCCATTGATATTTCAGTGAAGCCCGGAATCAAGGAGAACATTCATATAGGTGCCGCATGTACTGACGAAGAAATTGAAACTTACAAGGCCCTATTCCAAGAATTCCGCGACGTGTTTGCCTGGTCCTACGAAGAAATGCCAGGAATCGATCCTGCCATTGTTGTTCATGAAATCAAAACCTACCCGGATGCTAAACCCATTCGGCAACGGTTGCGTCAGATTCACCCTCGAAAAGCAGCTGCAATCAAAGCCGAAGTCGAAAAGCTGTTGAAAGCAGGTTTCATTTATATCCGATCCCGTTAACGGATTGGGTATCGAATATTGTTCCCGTCAATAAAAAACAAGGAACAATAAGAATCTGTATCGATTATAGGGATATCAATCGAGCTTGTCCAAAAGACAACTATCCTACGCCTTATATCGATCAAATTATTGATGATTGTGCCGGAAGTGAGATGTTTTCCTTCATGGATGGTTTCTCGGGTTATAATCAAATCAATATTCTACCTGCCGATCAACCAAAAACGGCATTCATTTGTCCATGGGGGACATTTGCTTATTGCAAATTACCTTTTGGCCTTAAGAATGCCGGTGCTACTTTTCAACGGCCATGTCTTATGCGTTTCATGACATCAAGCACATTGTGCAACCCTATCTCGATGATTTGCCTGCTCATTCTTTACACCGAGCTGATCACCTTGTCCACCTACGAGCAATCTTTATGAGGTGTAGGCATTATCGAATTCGGTTGAATCCCCACAAGTGTGTTTTCTGTATAGAAACAGGTCGATTGCTGGGATTTGTTGTTTCCAAAACCGGCATTCGCGTCGATCCCTCGAAAGTCGAGGCTATCATCAATTGCCTCCTCCTTCGAGTTTGCGCCAACTCCAAAGTTTGCAAGGGAAAGCAAACTTTTTACGCCGATTCATCCCTAACTACGCCGAGGTCACTAAAGGTTTTACACGGTTGTTGAAACAGAACGTACAATTCTTTTGGGACGAGATTGCTCAACAATCTTTTGATGCACTGAAACACGCGTTGACCCATGCACCGTTATTGCATCCTCCCAACTACAACCAGGACTACTTCTTATACCTCGCAGCTTCGCATTCCACCATTGGAATGGTGTTAGTTCAAGAAGATGAATTCAACGCAGAGCATGTGATATATTACCTTAGCAGAACCTTAAATCCAACTGAGTTAAAATATTCACATGTGGAGAAATTGGCCCTGGCAGCCGTTCAAGCTGTCCAGCGTTTTCGTCACTACATTCTTCTCCGCAAAACTACTGTTATTTCGGATTGCAACCCTATGATTTATATCTTGACAAAACAACTGCTAGGGGGCAAGTACTCTAAATGGATCGTCATCCTGCAAGAGTTCGACTTGGAGTTTGAGAAGTCCAAGTCTAAGAAATCTTTAGTCTTTGCGGAATTGATGTGTGATTTCCCGAGTGCTGACACAGAGACTGTGGCAGAGGAGTCCATTGCGGACGAATCTTTGTTTCTTATTAGCACTGTAGATCCGTGGTATGGGGATATAATCATCTATCTCCAAACCCAACCTTTCGGCCTGAAATTTCCAAGGAAGAACCGTCGAAAAATTCGGTTTCAATCCCAGCAATACAGAATTATTGGAGATACACTTTATCGCCTGGGGCAGACTTAGTTTTTCGACGTTGTTTAACTCACGATGAGGCTGAGAGAGTTTTGAATGATTGTCACTCTGGAGCATGTGGCGGTCATATGTCTGGGTATGCCACAGCTCAGAAGGTGTTGCGCGCTGGCTATTTCTGGCCGTCTATGTTTAAAGATTGTATCCTTGCCGTCAGAAAATGCCACAACTGTCAAGTGTTTGATCGCAAGATGCGCGCTCCACCTGCTCCTCTCCACCCTATAATTGCCGCTGGTCCATTCGCCAAATGGGGCATTGACTTTATTACTTGTAACCCTCACTCGGCGGCCGGGGCATGCGTATATCATCCTTGCGGTTGATTATTTTACTAAGTGGGCCGAGGCGATGCCTACATTCGACGCAAGCGGCAAGACAGCTGCACTTTTCGTATTCAATCATATCATAACTAGGTTTGGTGTCCCACAAGCAATCATTACGGACCATGGAAGCCATTTTCGAAATGTCATGATGACTGAGCTTACAAGCCAGCTTGGTTTGCGCCACGATAGCTCTACACCTTATTATCCGCAAGCCAACGGTTTGGTTGAGTCAATCAACAAAGTTCTAGTCGTCATGATTCGACGGATCATTGGTATCCATCGAACGAATTGGCATAACATGTTATTTTCGGCGCTATGGGCATATCGAACTTCAGTGAAAAATTCAACAGGTTTCACCCCTTTCCAGCTAGTTTATGGCTTAGAAGCTGTGTTACCTATTGAGTGCGAAATCCCATCACTCGAATTACTTCCAGCTACTTCCGAAGAGGAGAAACGGTTGTTATACTTGGCTAAATTAGATGAGACTCGACGTGACGCTACTTTAGCTATCGAGACTCACGCGAAACGAATGAAAGCTCATACGATAAAAATGTAACCCCTCGAAGTTTTTCGGAAGGAGACCTAGTACTATTATATGATCAAGCGAACGATAAGCTAGGTGCTGGAAAATTCGTTCCCATGTGGCATGGGCCCTACATTGTAAAGCGAAAGCTAGCAAAAGGGGCTTATGAGTTAGTTGATTTTGATGGGGACTCTTTGGGCAAACCCAGAAATGGACTTTACCTAAAGAGGTATTATGCTTAAAATGATGGATGGAGAAATTTTTAGATAGGTTAGATTTCCTTTCTAGCTAGCAAGTGTGTTAGTTTAGTCAGTGTGCTTAGCTTAGCAAGTGTGGTTTTTTCGTCATTATTTTGGCTCATCTTGGTTTTACTCTTGATATTGTAGATGTCGACGCCTCTCCAAACATACATTGGATTTGCTGATGGTGCTTGTCGTAGTACACGGAATATCTCTTCCGCAGCTTGGGTTATCTATTCGCCCTCTGACGAGTTAGTTTCTATGCATGGGGTAAGCCTCGGTCAAACAACGAATAACATTGCAGAATACAGTGCAGTGGTTGAATTATTATCCGAATCTATTTCATTTGGAATTCGACGTTTGATAGTGAGGTTAGATTCTGAACTTGTTGTATTACAGCTTAATAGAGTTTATGCCATTAGAAATCCTGTGTTATTAAGGTTGTTTTTGAGAGTGCGTCTCTTGGAACGTGAATTTGATTACATTGAATATCAACATATTCCAAGGTCTTTGAATACATTAGCAGATGCAATTGCTTCTCAAGTGTTGGACAGACATTTATAATAATCATGCAAGTAAATTTAAAGACATTTCATCATACATGTTAAACAAGATAAGCCGGTAATAGTGATATATAGATATAGATAGAATGTGTCCAAAAATATATACATCGTCTTCGATCATAGGTTTAACACACCTTATGATCGGCAAAATGATAGTAGCAAAAAGTCAAAAATGTCACATGTGACTACAAAAGTGACTAGTCAATCACTGGTGGTGCTCTCTGTACGACACCACTGCGCGGGCTATCTTGCGCAAAAATCTCCTAAACGGTCCAGGGACCGCAACCACGAAGCGCTGAAGCCTCATTGGAATGTCGTCCATAGTAGTCTCAGGTATATCTGCCGTGAGACGCTCTAGATCATGCTCCAATCAGCTAGTACTTCTGCTGTCGCATCCTGTAGGCCGGTGCCGGTGCAGCTGGATGTCGTCTGTCGTAAGGCCGGAGGTTGGCTGGACGCTGTGGTCCAACATCTGCATTTTAAAATTTTACTGTTACTTTGAGACGATATATATGAAAAATAAAAAAACATAATTAGAAAACTTGTGAAAATGAAGTACCTCTGTCATCCCATTGTTCTCCCTGTGGAAGAACCATGTCCGGATCACCTCTGAAATCCATTCCGGCATATGGAAAGTCTGTATCACAAAAAGCTGCCCTCTAGCCAGTCGAAGTAACTGTCAGAGAATCGAACCCCTGCAGCACCCTCGTCAGGATGCCGGGCCATCACCGCAACCCATCGAATAAGCTTTGGCTCCCGAGGACCCAAGTCATCAACTGTGAGTTGCTGAGGGATCAGCATAGGAATTCTCTCCAAGGCAAAGCTCACGACTAGAGGCCCATATCCAAAAGTCTTTAATCGTCCGTTCTTTGCCTTGGTTAGTTGGCTCTTCATATGAGCCGACACAGCTTCGCACCAGTTGAAGATGGTGCCTTGGTAACAGTCAATTGCCATCCGCATTTGGGATCCGGAAGCAATGTGCAAGGCGGCCGCGCCACAAATCCTAGTGACCGTAAATGCAATAACTCTAAGTTCCGCCAGAGCGATGTGCTTTATCTCTACGCCTTTTGAATGGTGAGTCCCTGGTCTGCACCACTCCTCGCGGAGATCATCAAGGGATTGGCCACCCGGCCTGGTCCCCGCAAGTTGAGTTGCTCACCTCTGTTTGGCAAGCCAGTGAGAAAGTATACATCCGAGGGCTCTATCTCGAGCTGGTGCCCTCCAATGTAAAAGCATTGATCTTGAACGTTCCATCGCTCAACTAGCCATTCCCAAAATCTTACCTGGCCCCTCATGCCCGGTATGGTCCAATATTTGTACAATCCACATGTTCTTAAGGCATCCAGAGAGGGTTGGTGGTTAATCGCAGCTTCATCGTCTTCTACGTGCTCTCTCTCTCCAGTCCAACATGTTTTGGCCCCTGCACATCAAAAGAGTCAATTAGAAATTAATTTGAGAAAATTTGGTGGTTTTTTTGAGAGAGTTAGGGTTTTAAAATGCGCCCTTTGCGGAAGACGCACCCCGGCTTTTTTAGCACAGGGCGTCCGGACGCAGCTCGCCTGAAGGCGGACCGCGTCCCCAGACCTTTTTCCCCGAGTGAGAAAAAGTCGGGGGACGCGGCCCACCCGAAGGGCACCTGCGTCCGCCGAGGGGCGCATTTTGAACCCAAAACCCCCCCAAAAATGAAACAGAGACCAAAAACAAAAAACTAAACGGATAAAAATGAAGAGTGGGATGTGTAAAATACCTCGTGAAGCGGCGTTCGATTCCGACGGTCAGATTTTCCGCAGCAACCACGGGAAGTTTCTTGTCAAAGCTCCTTTTTCAACTCAACAGTAAAACGGTAAAAATGACATGGTAAAAGGTCTTTTTATAGGTTTTTTGGATGAATTAGTTCATTTTTTACCATGAAAGATGTTTTTTCAAATGTATTTTTGCCTATTTTAAACAGGTATGAGTAATATTCGTCGCTTTTGTGCAGACGAAGGGATTTCAAGGGAAATTATAATTTTTCACAAACAAAATTTCAGAGTCATCTTTTAAGCCCTTTTCTGACTCCTAAAACATGAAAAGATCGCCGAGTGTTTCTTTTTTTCACTCGTTAAAACGGAATTAAAAGACGGTCCCCTTTTAGCTCTTTTCTGACCGTAAAATCAGGAAAAGATTGCCGGGTTTTTGTCGTTTCAAACTCGATAAGGAAATAAAACGACGTGTCCTTTGATCGCTTTTTACTTTTCAGATCAACGATTCTATTATGAAAGTACTCCTTGGTCGCAAGATCAAGCGTTCCCCCAGGTATTATTTTATACTTTTTCGGGCTTGAGGGACACAAATATACGAAAAAGTTCAACGTGGAGTTTCCTTAAGTTTTTCAGACTCTCTAAAAATGAAAAACGCCGAGTTTCTCCTATACTGGGCTCGTTAAAATTTTACAGTAAAGGACCTGTTCAATTACAAACAGGAACGAACCACTCCTTCCTAGGGTTCGCATTTAAACTAGGTTGGACTCGTCCGAAGGATGAGCTTATAATCAAGCATATGTTATCCTCCTCAAGCTTGTTAAAAAAAAGAGGTACTTGCCAGAAATGGTGGGGGAAAAAAGAGAAGAATGAACCTATTTGTCACCTTTTGCCTCAGAAGAAACTTTATTACCGCTCTTGAACACGACACTTTTCATTCACCTGGGTTGGGAAATCTTTTACCTCACAGTTGACTAAATCACTTTGAAAATCTTTAACCGGGTTCAGGGATCAACTTTGAGTTATTCGTCACCAAACCATCTGTTGTGTCGTTATGTGTTCAAGAGGTCTGCAAGCAAAACTTTCATCTGCAAAATACTTGTCATCCATTGACCATCCCTGAGTCAGTCCTTACAGCAACATTTCTTCAACTTGAACAATGATTTCGTGTTGCAGGCTTGCCTGCAACGGGTCGCTTTCTATCGACATCGACACATTATCTAGAAAGATGACTTAGGAATCGACAGTACCTTGAAGTCTGCATGCATCAATGGCAGGTTTCTCGCCTTTGACGTCAGTTTACATCATTGACTTTCGATCAAAGGATTCCGTGAAGTGTTCGACATCAAAACATCTATTCACATTTCACGGGTTGTGCTTGGTACTTTGAAGACCATTGACATTACTGGTGGTTTCTCTCACGCTTGCTAACAGTTTACATCATTGACTGGTAATCAAGTGGTTTCTACCATGTTCGACATCGAATCATTTAATCACATGGCTAGAATCGTACCAATTCGGGAAGTAGAAGTGAAGACCCTGGATCTAGTATTCTACCATCCAGGCTGCGAGGAGTTTTGTATTCATTATCTATGTAGACTAATCATAAACAGATGGCTGCGTCCATACTGTGTCTACAAAAGTCTATAAAAATGATGTACTGCAAGATCATTCCTATATCAGAATAGTTAGTCCATTAGTTAAAGTTTTGAATCTGAGTATGGGAATGCCTACCTCAGTGATGATATAATCTTATCCATGTATTTTGTGTTGAAAATTGCAGGTTCCAACCAGGCCATCCACAAGGCAATCCTTGAAATGATAAAGCGCTTCACCCTTCCTAGAATTACAAAACCCTATTCTATTCCAGGCTTCGCACTTTAGGGGGCAATCTGTTACACTAAAAAATGTCACCTTGACTACTTACAGTTAGTATGGCTCCAATCAACAAGTCATGCTACCCTCTTAGGCAAGTCTCATGCCTCTGTTATCCATCTCAAACTCAAAGAAGAGAGAAAGTCTTGTAAAAATCATGTTTATCTCTGGGGTCGCAGGTTCTCTCTAGCCTTACCTGCGGGGGACGCTGATCATGTTCACAAAATATGCGTCCATGGACGCTCTGTATGTTAAGGGACAGGTGCGTCCCTCTGTAAAAGGCAAAATGCGCGAGTTTTTATCTTGAAAAAGTTACTTGTGGTTACTTCTAGAACATTCTAGAGGTCGGTTTGATGAAATGGATGCGCCTCCAGTTGGTTCATGTATCTCTATTAAGGGGAACCTATCCCATCAATAAGGGAGCTATCCCACCCATAGAGGGGGATGATCCCATTGATAGTGGACCTGAATAACCTCTTTACAGCACTATAAATAAAGGCATTGAGCCAGAAGGAGAAGAGGTTGGAGCTATACATTTTCTTTGGGTAAATGCTGCAGGATTTAGGTCTTCCATTAGAGCCTTTGTGAGGAGAGATTGTCTTCACTTGATTCTACTTGGGAGAGGGTGAGCTTTGTCAAAGTAGAGGAAAACCCTTGATGGACCCTGGGAGGAACTTGCACAACACCAAGGCCAGGTTGTAAGAGTTTCTTTGTTTCGTTATTAATACAAACTGGTTTATTTTTCTCAATAGCTTATGTTAATGAGTTATTTCATGTGTTCCTTGGTCTGCATGTTGAATATATGTTTTATTATATGAAATGCAAGTGCTTGGTAATTGTTTGATTGTTTGTGGTTGCAGGAATTGACTTGAAGGAGGAGCTCATCCGGATCGTCAAGAACGGACTTCAACAACAGCGTTTTGGAATAAGGTAAGCCTAAACACTTGTAGTTTTCATGTTGTAAAAGTGTATTTAGAGAAAGATCACTCCATTTTGTCTTGTTTGTCATTAGAATGTCTTAGACTTCTAGGAAGGTCAGTCGTGTCCGCACCCTTGACAGATTCCGTGTGACAACTGGTCAGCAATGACTGGGGAAAAATTGGGAAGAAACTCAAAGAACCTTTATTGGTAGCAAGTCGCTCTTGAACATGACACTTCCACTCCGTGCCTGAGTCGGGTTGGGTTGTTTCATTCACCGGTCACATCACCATGGTCTCGCCATACCATCCACCTTTGGGGTAAATGCTACCAATCCATCATATAAGTGTCGCCGATATGTTCAAGAGAAGTCATCCAGAGAAGTCACCCGTGTCCCATCCACTACAATACATTATACTTCATTCTTTCATGACCGCCACCCTGAACCATATATCATCAGATTGTTTTCACCTCCATCAAAATCATTTGCTCCGTTCCGTGTCATTGATGTGGGATACATCAAGGCCCTCCTTTGACGGATCACTTCTTGTCGACATCAGCTCATTATCCAAGAAGTTGATCTAGGAACACCCCTTTCAGTACTTTGAAGCTTGCATGCCTCAATGGCAAGTTTCTCACTTCCGGCGACAGGTATACATCAATGACCTTCGATCGAAAGATTTTGCGTGGTGTTCGACGCCAAGTCCTTTATTCACACCACATGAATTGCACTGCAGTACCTTGAGGGTCATTATCATTATCGGTGATTCCTCTCGCGCTTGTTAACAGTTTACATCATTGACTGGTAATCAAGCGATGTCTTTCCATGTTCGACTTCAAGACATTTCTCACATGGATCGACTTGTACTTCGAGTGAAGATCGGACGAGATTGAAGACCCCGGATCTAGTTTCATCAATCCGAGCTGCGATATATATTCAGGAAAAAATAAAGACATTGACATGTACAGCACTGCAGCACAGATGATCATCCTACCAAAAGGATGATGACTTCATCAGAATCATCAGTCTACCATCAGACGATTATCTGTCCTATGTACCTAAAAATGAATTTATAAAGCTGAGCATGGGAATGCCCGCCTCAGCTAGATCATGAAAACAATATGAAAATAATGTATTGTATTGTATCTTATTACAGGTCTCCTCCCAGCATTGAAAGAACTTTGGATCCTCCTAATAAAGCATTTCACCCGATAAACAGCCTCATACTTTAGGGGGCAACTGTTATAGACATTTTTGTGCCTTAGCATGAAATGTCCATAAATCAAGGGATCCTAAGTCCCTAAAGATGTTTTTCCAGCTCCTAAAGAAACAAGGTCAACCAATGACAACTTCTCCCAGAAGTTCTCCACCAAAAACTACTCATAACTAGTCAAATCAGGATCAATTCAGATGCTCCACTAGCTGCCTGCGTTGCAAAGCACCCAAATACACTGTCTAGGTGTGTTGAAACACACTTGAATGCACTACCCAAGTGCGTTGAGCGGGAAATGACAAGTGGCAGAGTCATTCAACGAGGTGGAGAGACAATGGAAGCTTCCAGAATCTTCTCCAATGACACTTGCCTCACTGAATTCGACCAGTGATGAGTAAGAGGCTCTCAGTCTCCAAGTGGAAGCAAGAACTGACAGAGAGAAGCCACAAGTCAAAACATAAGCTGACTCATCCTCTATGCTTACATCTATATATGGATCCCTCATCCCAGAGATCCAGGAGGCTGGAATTTTGTACTTTGCAGAGAATTGCTGTTGGTTTGAGATTGAGATTAGTACATTGGGTGATTTATGCTTTGTTGGAGGTGAGGAAGGGATTCCTTTGCTGGGAGGTAGATGCTGGATCGGGACTCACTTGGTTGTATCTCCTCTTGGACTTTCTTATCATATCAATAAAACTATTTGAGTTTCTCCTACATGTTGTGTATCAATGATGTTTTGTTATATTTGCATGTTTAGCTTAATCTGATCCTAAGCTTTTTATGAATGTAAATCTATATCTTCGTGTAGTTTCTCTCTTCTGTGATCTTGCAGGAATTTGGTGAAGCTGGGCCGGTAAGGGAGCAGGGAGCTGGGAGCTATTGAAGAGAGGAGCGATTGGATCAACAAACTAGCGCAAGACACAGGTTAGTTTATCCTTCCTCTTCGTTTACATTTCATAAAGACAAATACTCAAGTAGTTTTCCTTGTTTGTTGCTAAGGCACTGTCACACCTTAGAGTGGGATAGGGGCGTTCTGAATAGATACTTTTCCCAACAATAGGAGGGCACTAAGGATTTTTAAAAACTTACCACAGGGTTAAGAAGGAATTTTTTTGGGATGGCCTTAAATCAGATATTCAAAAGTTTGTGGCGAAATGTTTGGTTTGCCAACAAAATAAAGTTGAAACAATTAAGACACCAGGTCTATTACAACCTTTATCCATTCCAAGCCAATGTTGGGAGGAGGTTTCAATGGATTTTATCACAGGTTTACCCAAGTCTGAGGGAAAGAGTGTCAACATGGTGGTAGTTGACAGACTTACCAAGTATGCACACTTTTGTGCGTTATCACATCCATTTAAAGCCAGTACAGTTTCTACTGCATTTATGGAAACAATTAAAAAGCTACATGGAAACCCAAAGATTATTGTAAGTGACAGAGATCCCATATTCACTGGAAATTTTTGGACAAAATTATTTTCTTGTCTTGGTACTCAGTTAGCTCATAGCTCATCTTATCATCCTCAATCTGATGGGCAAACTGAGATAGTAAACAAATGTTTTGAAGGATATCTTCGTTTCTTTGTATCTGATAAACAGACACAATGGGTCAAATGGTTGCCTCTGGCTGAATGGTGGTATAACACTTCCTTCCATACAGCAACAAAAATGAGCCCATTTATGGCACTTTATGGGTATCAGCCACCATCTATCACATCATATTTAAGAGAAAATTCTAAGGTTCAAGCAGTGGAACATCACATCGAACATCAACAACAAGTCCTCCAACTCTTAAAGGATAACCTCGTGTTGGCACATAATAGAATGAAGCAACAGGCAGATCAACATCGTAGTGAAAGAAGTTTTGATGTAGGTGATTGGGTATTCCTACGGCTACAACCATATAAGCAAATGTTCCTCAAGCAAGCTAAGAAGGATAATAAATTATCACCAAAGTATTATGGTCTGTACAAGGTGTTGCAAAAGATTGGTACTATGGCATACAAATTGGAGCTTCCTGCAGCTTCTCGATTGCACCCAGTTTTCCATGTTTCATGTTTAAAGAAGGTTATAGGCGATAAGCTCCCAGTTCAAACAATATTGCCAGAACTTGACGAGGAAGGAAAAATTATATTGGAACTAGAAGCAGTCACAGAAACAAGAACTCGACAGCTATGAAATCGATCAATTTCAGACTATCTTATCAAGTGGAAGAACTTATCTGCTGAAGATTCCACATGGGAGGATGAGAATTTTACACAGAAGCATCCAGAACTACTCAAGCGTTGAGGACAACACTTTTTTGAAGGAGAGGGGCATGTTGGGTCCCTATAATACTAGTGATTACCTCATTAATATTGTATTTGTACCCCTTATTAATATTGTTGTGCCCCTATTGTCCCCATATTGTTGTTATTGTGCCCCATAGAATCCCTCTATTGTTATTTTTGTGGATTTATATTATTATTGTTAGGTTGGATGGGTTATATTGTGACTCCTTAGACTCCTATATATAGAAAGGAGGTTTTGTCATTTGAATCATCCAAGAATTGTTCATTTATGTAATGTAAAGGAGGTTGCCCCCTCGAAGAGGCTGAATTTTAAGGTGTTGATCTATCTTTTCTATCTTTTTCTTGAGCTGGTTTCATAACAGTCTCCCTGCAATGTAGAAACTCCTACAACAACACACATTACTATTGGCATTTATACATAAATTCTTCTAGAAACAAGAAGGGTTTAATCAAATAGAAGAAACCAGAGTTGTCATCATTTACTTGCTAAGTTCATACATGGAAGTGCTTGAAACTAATATAAAAGCGAGATGAAATCAGTGCAATACCTAAGAGATCATAAATTCTAATTGCAACTTATCCTATGAAACTAAAAGATAATGATCTAATAAGCTGGAAAACCCTAGATTACACAAAAAGCAAGAATTCTGTCTTTTTGGGTTGTATGGGAAGTGTTCCTCAAACCATGATCCCTAAAAGGGAGAAATGAGGTGAAAACCACTTGTTGTCAGCCTTTTTGGAATATTTTCTTATCACTACAATGCTACTATTAGAAATATCCACAAATGGAAGCAAACTAATTAAATCTACCAATACTTGCAAGTTAACAACACCAAAATCAGTTTAGCAACTAACTATGAGTATAACCTAAGCACACATAAACAACAAGAGGAACCTATGTTTCTAGGGTTGGGCCCTAACCCAATAGATTCAACCCTGTGAGTCAACACAGTGCTGGATCAAGGGAATGGTGCTCATTTTCATTAAAAAATTAGAAATACATAAGAGTGCTTGATTACAATGCGTCAACTCAAAAATTTCTTAGCTATATTGAACAAAAAATTTGAATCCTAATGAGGCTCTAGGCCTCTTGATTTATACAACTGAAGTTACCAACAAATTCCTTAAATTTAGGGAGGCTTGGCTCCCAATCTCGAGATCAATTGGCCTTAAACTCTCACTGGCTTGGCCACCGATGAACTTCATGACTCGGCTGCTTGTAACTCCGATATGATGAGATTTGATTGAGGAATCTTTGAGTGAGTAAGGAGTCAAGGAGGGAGATCCTATCTCCTAGAATCCCTCTTGCTTGTCTTCATTTTAGTTCCTACACTTTAATTAGCAAATATTTTCTCCAAGACCTACAATCAATGCACATTAGACCACTAGACATCACATCTCATCTTTACTCTTCTCATTAAGCAAAACATAATTAAAACATGTAAAGAATGATGAGAAAAGTTGATTTTAGTGTTGGAGGTGCATTATAATTTACCCATTGATGAGCCTCATAAATTATTATTAAAATCGACCTCTCTAAAGCTTATGATCATGTAAGTTGGTTGTTCATTTATCTTCTCTTAACTCACTTAGGTTTTAGCATTGCCTTTATAAACTAGATTATGGGATTTCTAAGATCAGACTCATTTATTGTATTAATAAATGGTTCTGAATCTATTCTTTTATGCACAATGAGGCCTAAGTTAAGGGTGCCCCCTGCCTCCTATACTTTTCCTTCTAGCTGTTGAATGTCTTAGTTGTTTGATTATGGATGCTCTATGCAAGGGGGTCTTCTAGGGTATTTTATATCAAATGATCCTTCTTTTACTCACTTATTTCTGTGATGGTTCTGTTAGGGATGTGAAAAAATTAGTTGTGATTATTTTCCCATTCGACAAGGCAACTAGGATGGTAGTAAATGCTAAAAATTCATCTATATCAACTCAATACAAGGAAGCATTAGAACTTCTGAATCATAGAGTGTTTTTTCCATATGAGTTGTCTAATATGGAAGAAGGATTAAAATACTTTGGTTTTCACTTTAAGCCAAATTTCTATAAGAAAGAAGATTGGGTGTGGTTAATCTCTAAGATTGAGAAGAGATTAAAATGTTGGTGTTTTATGTGGATATCTTGGGCGAGAAGGTTGGTTCTGGTGAAGTCAGTGCTTGAGGAAATACCTATTTTCTAGATGTTTGTGGCATGGATTCTAAGGGGAACATTGGAAAAAGTCAGGAGGCTATGTTTCAATTTTTTCTGGTTAGCTTCCATGAGCCCCATTATTACAACACTATTTTTACAACTACCAAGGCTACGCTCTACTCAGGGTTCTCTGAAGAAACGGATTAGACCAAAGTATACATAGACCACTCTATCAACTAAATCTAGATTTGAAAGAAAAATATATCGCATACAAGGGAAGTTCTAATCTACTTGCAAAAATGTAAATTCTAACCTACTTACAAATTTAACACCCTCGTCCCACATTTACCCAAGCTAACCAGTCAATCAGGGTAAACATGTGACAAAGAGTTACTATGATATGATTCAACTCCCCATGTATAGATAAGGAAGTGGAAGCGACAAGAAAAGACCAATTTGACATTCCTCAGGAGCTATAGAACCTTCAAGAGACAACCAACCCTTCCAGGTGCCCAAGCCCCGAGATAATTTGATGTTTTACTGAACTAGACTCCTAGTCTCTCCCATGTCAAGCCTTCCATGCAATTGATACCCTCCAATTTCTCCCACAACAAGGCATCAATGCGATTGTGGCATTTTTTAGGAAATTCTATGCTAGTGACCCTAAATTATGAGCCACTTTTTCAAGTCTATGACTTAGGCCTCTACCCAAAACTTCATGAAACTTCCAAAATTGATAAATAACAATGAAATAATTCTACTAATAAAAACAATTAAATAATGAATTGACTTGACCACTACCATCCATGAAATACATTTCATCAAATGTATCATAAACATGAAATATATAAGTCATAACAACATATATAAGCATAAGAGTCTCATACTTGTTACAGGGAAAAGTGTCTATGCAGAACTGCTAATCCCACTAAGGTTGGTAGCTACCTTAGAAACAAACAAAGTAAAACTACTTTCGTTTCCTTTATGAAAGATAGATGAGAGAAGAATAAAGGGGACCAACCTCTGTCTTGCGCTTGGTTCCTTGCTCGATTCCTCTCTCTTCTGATAGTCCTTTGCTACTTGCTTTCTTGTATACCCAACTTCACAGAGTACCTGTAGAATCAAAGCAGCATAACACTATACGAGAACATGGATCTATTATAAAAAACAATCTAGGATCAGATGTAAATTGACCATAGAAATGCATAAAACATAAATCACACAGGAGTATGGGGGAAAGCTTGAATAGCTTTATTGATAATCAAGAAAGAGCCAAGAGAGTTACAACCAATCGTTCTAACCCAGCATCATCCTCTCAGCAAGTGAGCCCTTCTTCACCTCATGAAAAGCTTAGATCACCCAACACTATGATGTTGCCTCAAGAAACCAATAGCAATTCCTTACAAGATGCAAAATTCCAGCCTCTAGATCTCTGGGATGAGGGATCCATATATAGATGTCTGCAAGGGAGGTGAGTCAGCTTTTGAGATTTTATTAATGTCTTCCCTCTGATAGTTCTTGCTTCCACTTGGAGATTGATGATCTCTTACTCATCCCTGGTCGAATTCAGAGAGGCAAGTGTCACAGGAGAAGTTTCAGGAAGATTCCATGCTTCTCCACCTCGCGGATTGACACTGCCATTTGTCCCTTCTCACCCATCGCACCCCATAGAAGGGATTTTTGAAATGAAATGCACCTACTGTGTGTATTTAGGTGAGATGCAACGCACTTTGCCTATGGAGCAGGTGAAATGGTCCAGTTTTGACCAGTTCTGAGCAGTTTTTCATGGAGAACTTCTGGGAGAAGCTGTAATCAGTTGACCTTGTTCTTTTAGGGGTTGGAACAACAATTTTAGGGACTTAGGAGCCCTTAGTTTATGGACATTTATGCTTGGGGTTGCAGTGCCCAAAAATGTCTATAACAGTTGCCCCCTAAAGCATGAGGTCGTTAATCTTTTTTGATGTCAGGTGAAATGCTTTATCATGAGGATCCGAAGTTCTTTCAAGCTGGAAGGAGACCTGTAATAAGATACAATACAATACATTATCTTCATAATATTTTCATGATCTAACTGAGGTGGGCATTACCATGCTCAGCTTAATAAATTCATTTTCATGTACATAGGACAGACAATCGTCTGAGTGTAGACTGATGATTCTGGGAGAGCCATCTTCCCTTAGATTGGATGATTATCTGTGCAGCAATGATGTACATTTGATGTCTTTATTTTCCTGAATATATATCGCAGCCTGGATGGATGAAACTAGATCCGGGGTCTTCAATGTCGTTCGATCTTCACTCAAAGTACAAGTCGATCCATGTGAGAGATGTTCTGGAGTCGAACATGGAAAGACATCGCCTGATTACCAGCGAATGATGTAAGCTGTTAACAGGCGCGAGAGGAATCACCTATAATGATAATGATCCTCAAGGTACTGCAGTACAATTCACGTGGTGTGAATAAGGGACTTGGTGTCGAACACCACACAAAATCTTTCAGTCGAAGGCCATTGATGTAAACCTGTCGCCGGAAGTGAGAAACTTGTCATTGAGGCATGCAAGCTTCAAAGTACTGAAATGGGTGTTCCTAGATTGACTTCTTGGATAATGAGCTGATGTCGACAAGAAGTGATCCATCATAGGAGGGCCTTAATGAATCCCACATCAATGACATGGAACGGAGCAAATGATTTTAATGGAGGTGAAAACGATCTGGTGATATAAGGTTCAGGGTGGCAGTCATGAAAGAATGGAGCGTAAATGTATTGCAGTGGTTGAGATACAGGTGAATTCTCTGAGCGACTTCTCTTGAACATATTGGCGACACTGACATGATGGATTGTTAGCATTAACCCCAAATGTGGATGGTGTGATGTGACCATGGTGATGTGACCGGTGAATGAAACAATCCAACCTGACTTGGATGTGGAGTGAAAGTGTCATGTTCAAGAGCGACTTGCTACCAACAAAGTTTCTTCAAGTTTTCTTCCCAATTTTTCCCCATTCATTGTTGACCAGTACCTCTTTATTTTTGTCAAGCTTGAGGAGGATAACATATGCTTGTTCTATAATTTTCCCTTCTGGGCAAACCCATCGCTACGTTTTAACGAGCCTTGTGATAGTGAAACTCGTTCTTGTCTGTTATGGACAAGTTTGTCGCTATTAGGTTTTAACGAGTTTAACGACAAAGATAACTCGGTCCTTTTCAATTTTAGAGATTCTGAAAAGGGACGTAAAGGAAACTCCAAAAATCCTTTTTCGTCATCTAATCCCTTAGGTCCGAAAAAGTATAAAACAATATAGAAGGGATGAATTTTTGGTACTTTTAACGAGCCGAACAAAACAAGCGCTCAATCTTTTTGTGTAATAATCCCTCAGGTCCAAAAAGATTAAAATCTAAAGGACGGATATCACTTCCGATCACTTTAACGAGCTGGAGAGGCCAATGGCTCGACAATCTTTTCATATTTTACGAGTCAGCTAAAAAGAGCTTAAAGGAGACTTGTTTTTTGAGGAACGAGTGATAAATTCGGGTAGCAGCAGATTCCAGGTAAGGTTTGGAATTTCCCAATCACAGTAGTGTTACAAGGATGGCTAATAGAATCACTCTTCACAGCTATTCCTCAAAAGGGGTAAACAATCAAGTGGAGGTGAATGATCGGCCAATACAAAGTGGAGGTGATGATGAGAACACGACCAAGGCTTCAAAGGTTGAAGTACTACATTCACGATGGTTATTTACTGGAAATTGGTTCATTTTTTAATGAGCTTAAATGCTGGGGGAAACATTTGCTCATTGCTTATGTTTATTTTTTAACGAGCATGAAGTCCGCGTTAAAACTGCTTGATATAACGGTCATTTCTTGACTTTACCATTAATAGCTTTGTTCCTTCAAAGATTGTACTGCATGCTCAATTGCTTCATCAAACTAGTTAGATATGAACAATATATGTTTGAAAAATGAGTTAAGACACTAATATTTTACTTGAATTATGAAAAGATACCACTGATGCAGCCGCAGTATATTGCACTTGGTTTACCTCCACCGACTGAACCACGTATGCAGAGATGGGTCGACCATATGTCTAGGCATGCTGGTCAGTCTCAGATTTCCTTTTCTGATACCTTCTTTGGGTGGTTCGATCATCAGGAGATGGTTTATTCCGAGTATCCATATGCTGGTATGGACTTCCGGGGTGACCCGGATTTGGTACTGCCGGCTGGCGAACAGTGGGGTGCCATTGGTAAATTCTTGACCATATTTCTGTTTATTATTTTTCTTTTATAATTTCCTTGTACTTTACTCTGTCAAGACTCATCAAAACTCATGTGCTCATGCAGATGTTGGTCCCGTTCGGCCAGTAATACGCCTAAGAGTGCCAGCTGCCGCTCCAGCAGGAGAGGCTGTGGGAAGGGCTATCCTTCGCGACCTTGATGTGGCCGAGACTCTTTCAACATTACAGGATTAGGTTGAGGGCCTCACTCTCGGTATTCCAGATGTGAGGACTGACGAGCTGCCCCTGAGGTTGCAACGACATACCACTGGCATGCAAGTCGATGGACTAGGCTTTTACGCATGATTGCACAGGCGGTGACTTGTTATCACCAGCATCATTAGACTAGGGTGCCCCCTAGCGTTTTTAGTTTTGGGTCATTTGACCAATTTTGTCTTGGTTACAGAACATTATGTGTAAACCATAAACAGTTATATATATCTATATATATATATATATATTTGATTTTCGGAGTTTTATTTTGGTTAAGTTATATGATCCACATGAAAATATTGATGAAATGCTTCTTTTTATAAATGTTGCAAATGTCTATCTAACACATAATTTGCCAATGAGTCAATTAATGTGTTTAAGCTTCTGGAAATATGCTGATATTGAATAAAATCAAATTGCCTTTCCAAAATCTTGACCCTTAGGAACATGCGATAGATAGCTGGATTTCGGACAGAGTAGATACCAGTGAGCTGTAGTATGACGAGTTGTGAGTCTAGCCTGACGACCAGTCGGCATATGCCATGTGTGATGGCATCAGAGAGAAGTTCTATCAACGCGCTATATTCAACGATGTTATTCGTTGATCGACCAATACATACCCCTCTGAAACTTACTAACTCGTCGCTTGGATCAAAAATGGCCCATGCCGTAGAAGATAGGTTCCGCGAACTACAACTTGCTCTGTCAGCATATCCAACAAATTCTTCTAACAGGTTTGACATCTGCGACAAATGTAAAAAGTGGATTTACTTGACCAAATCAAATACTTTAGCGAAAACAAAAATGTAACAAAAGCATATAGGTTACCACACTGAATCATGCATAGTAACGCTTAAGGTACAACCCATTCTGAGGTTGTGCCAGTGGAATCCCATCATAATCCATTAACTCGTAGGCTCCTTTTGCTAACACTCGCTTAACAATATAGGGGCCCATCCATAAAGACTTGAATTTACCTGCTCCCAATTTATTGGATTCTTGGTCATAAAGCAAGACCAAGTCACCTTCTGAGAAGACACGGGGTTTGACGTTCTTGTCGAACTGCGCCTTGACTCGTTTCTTATGGGCTTCGTTAGCCAAAGAGGCATCACGATGGGTTTCATCCAATTGGATTAGTTCCAAGAAATGAGCCTCCTCTTCCGAAGTTCCGGGAGAAGGTCGATTGCGAGTTTGAGGGACGAGATTTCACACTGAACTGGTAAGATTGCTTCTAGGCCATACACCAGTTGGAAAGGTGTAAACCCGGTTGCATTCCTTACCAATGTTCGGTATGCCCACAAGGCTGAGCACAGGATCAGGTGCCAACTCCTTTTGTGGACTCCAATCATCCTTTGCAGCATGCGCTTCAGGACCTTGTTGATTGCTTCAACTTGTCCATTGGCCTGCGGGTAATATGGAGTAGAGCTGTCGTGAGACAACCCTAATTTGGTAGCTAATTCGGTCATCATGTGATTGCAAAAATGCGATCCATGATCTGTGACTATAGCTTGTGGAACGCCAAATCTGGCGACTACATGATTGAAAAGGAAAGGGGTAGTTGTTTCACCAGTGTTATCTAATTTAGGCATCGCCTTGGCCCATTTGGTAAAATAGTCCACTGCAACTATGATATACCCATGCCCCCCGGTCGAGGTGGGGTTACAAGTCATGAAATCAATGCCCCATTTGGCGAATGGCCCAACAACAACTATTGGTTGCAGAGGTGCGGGTGGTCTTTTGGTTTTGCTATCGAAAATTTGACATGCATGGCAACTTCTGACTGCGGTTATGCAATCTTTGAACATTGTTGGCCAGAAGTATCCTGCTCGTAAAAAATTTTGCATTGTAGCGTAACCAGATTGATGCCCCCCACACGCGCCTGAATGGAAATCATTCAGGGCTTTTTCGGCCTCCTCATGGGTGAGACACCTCCTTAGAACTATATCGACACCACGATGGTAAATCGTATCACCAACGATCATGTAGTCTTTTGATTGGTATCGAATATGTTTTTGTTCGGAGCGGGAGGTATTAGGCCTATATTTTTGGGTTTGGAGATAAATTATTATATCTCCATACCACAGATTGCTTGAAGATATCAGAAACAAAGATTCATCCACGATTGCTTCTTTAGACGTTTCATCGTTGGATGATGATGGGAGATCGCATAATAATTCTGCGAAAACCAGGGCTTTCATTGACTTGGATTTTACAAATTCCGGATCAAACTCTTGTAGAATTGCTATCCATTTTGAATATTTCCCCCCCAACAACTGTCGCGACAATATATAAGTCATGGGGTTGCAATCTGACAGAATGGTAGTTTTTCAAAAGAGGACATAGTGTCAAAATCTCTGTATCGCTTGAACAGCTGCGAGCGCTAGCTTTTCAACATAACAATATTTTCTTTCTGTATCATTTAAGTTCTTACTCAAATAATATATAGGATGTTCAATTCCATTGTCTTCTTGAACTAAAACCATTGCGATGGTTGTATCCGCTGCAGCCAGATACAGGTTAAAGTCTTTTTTATAATCGGGAGCGTACATTAATGATGCTTTCATTAGGGATTCTTTTAAAGCATCAAAGGAAGCTTGCACAACCTGATCCCATACGAAGGGCACTTCCTTTTTCAATAGACGTGTATAACCTTTAGCAAGTTCGGCGTAATTTGGAATGAACCTCCTCAGAAAGTTTTCTTTCCCTTGGAGTTTCTGAATCTGAAGCAAATTTGAAGGTGGAGGCAAATTTATGATTGCCTGAACCTTACATGGGTCGAGACGAATCCCATCCTTTGAGACTACAAAGCCAAGTAAACGACCAGAACTGACACAGAACACACATTTGTGTGGATTGAGTCATATCTTGTAGTGTCGGCAACGTAGAAATATCCCTCTTAAATGCTGCGAATGATCAGTCCGCTTTCGCAAATGAGTCGGAAGGTCGTCGAGATATGGTTAAACGATGTTTTTGATGTCATGGAAGGCATAATTCATTGCCCTCTGAAATGTTGCCCCTGCATTCTTTAAACCAAAGGGTAATTTGCGATATGCGAATGTGCCCCACGGACAAATGAATGCAGTCTTTGACTGGTCCTGTGGGCGGATATTTATTTGATTATACCCGGAGAATCCATCCATAAATGAAAATATTTTGCATCCGGCGCACTCATCAATTATCTGGTCAATGAAGGGTGTAGGGTAGTTGTCTTTTGGACAAGCTTGATTTACATCCCTATAATCGACGCACACTCTAATCGTTCCTTGTTTTTTCATAACAGGAACAATGTTTGATACCCAATCGGTTAGAGGAATCGGGTAAATGAAACCAGCATGGAGAAGTTTTTCAACTTCTCCCTTGATGGCAACGGCTTTCTTGGGGTGCACCTGCCGTAGCCGTTGTCGTACTGGTTTGACATCTGGATACATCTTAATTTCGTGTTCAACGATACTCGAGTCAATGCCTGGCATTTCATTATATGACCAAGCAAAGACATCTCTGAATTCGTGAAAAAGAGCGTTATATATTTCCAGTTCTAAAGGAGAACAACATTTTCCAACATAAATATTCTCTACAACATCTTTTTTGGTCGAGATATTTATGGCGATAGTCTCTTCAATGTTGGACAAGTTTCGCTCGGAATCCACTGTGTTTACAGTATTTGATAGGAAATCAAAAACTGAAGGATGATGAAGGTCATCAGGAGTATCTTCTTCACAATCTGGAAGAAGGGAACGATGGTGGTAATATTCCCATGGCGCCCCTTCAATTACCATTGATTTAACAACTCCTTCGTCAGTGTAATGCACTTGCGACCAAGGATCTGAAGGGGTGCCATATTCCTTAGACCTATCTATCCAAACGCTTGATGAGCATTGATTTGGGTTTGCCTCCCATGCTAGGAACATTGATTGCTACAATATTTCCATTGGGCTTGGAGGCAATACCTACGTATGATCCATGTTTATATCGTTTTATGAGATCTTTTCAATCGAAGATATCATATTGCAGGTTCCTACCGATGCTACTTCCGCTAGGTTTATTGGAGGTGGAAGGGCAAAAGTTCCCATTAATATAGGGTCTTTTAGTAGGCCTACTCCGATATTTTGAAGCGAATGGGGGCTTCCATGGATCATTGGAATGCTTCCCGTAACTTGAGAACCATTGGGGAGGAAAGTTTGTTGATCGACGATTGTAATCCCTCCTTGAAAGGGAAATGCAATCTTCCTAAAATAGGTCGACACAATAGCAGCCATAGCATATATCCATGGTCTTCCTAGTAGGATGTTGTAATCGAGGTTTCCGTCGATTACTTCGACATCTATTTCTACTATTTTCCCTCCTAGTTCAACCTGCAAGTTACTTAGAATACCATATGGGGTATATGTTCGTCCGTCGAATACTTTTAATGTCGTCGAAGATCGCGACAAGGTTGGAGACCCTAAAGTTTTCCAGCAACTCATCGAAATAATACATGTAGATGCCCCCTCATCAATAATTGTTCAATGAACAGTTTTGTTGAGGGCTTTCACTTGAATGAGGAAAGCTAGTTGAGCTGGTAACTGAGGATCGTATCCTTTATGATTAAAGGACACAAGATTTGAATCCTTTGGGTCTATCCCACCGATAGCTGATAATAAAGCCTGCTTTTTGGATGGGCAATTTTGCAGTACCTCAAGTGTTGACATAGCGGATGGCAATTGGGCCAGATCTTCCACTATATTATAATGTTGTGCTGCTCTAGCATGAGGATTAAATTTCGACTTGTGTACTACTCCCTTTGGCTGTTTTATTGTTAGCTCAGGAATGATGGGTGGCGCAACTTCTGTCGAAGTTGTTGTCGAACTACTAGGTTGATCTTTATCCTTGTTGTTCGACAGCTGTGGATTCCCGTAATCTTTGTTCCTTGTCGATATAAAAGCATCATTTTGTTGTTTGGAAAGCGACAACATCAGCACTTGAGACGGGGAAGCATTTCCACTGTCAACCAGATTTATTCCTGGATTCGGAAATGGATCAGTTAATACTGCTGAGGTTTTTGAATTCTTGAAGAATTTTCTAAGCTCAGCTCTATGGGGACAATCCGATGTCCAATGATCCTCATAGCATATAAAGCATGGATTTTTTGGTTTCCTATTTCCAGGAGGGTTTGCAGAAGATTTTTTAGGTGATGATTCCTCCTGTTTCTTCTTCTTCTCTTTGTTTTTCTTCTTGCCTCCTGGTTGCTTGGTTTCTTTGCCTTTATCTGTCGAGACAGCATTTACTTCCGAGGCAAGAAGTTCTTCTTTTGCATTTTGACTAGAAATCTTACGGGCCTTTTTAGATGTAGCCTTTGTCGATTTCGTGTCTGTCACGCCAATCACGCCATCGCCGGCATGAGAGTCATTGTTTGATTTAGGAGGAGGAGCGACCAAGAATTCCGGTCTGGGCGCGTCAGGTATTTTATCATAGAGCGTGCCAGACTGAGTGTAAATCAAGTCCAAATATTGCGCATGAGCAATAACTTGCTCTTCGGTGACGACTCCCCCTTTTGCCACATCTTCTGTAATGGAAGGTAACAAAGAATTAATAAACCATTTAGCTAAAAGCTGATCAGGAACATACGTTTTTACCATTCTACGAAGACGTCGCCACTCATGTATATGATTAGATATGTGAGTGGCTGTTGTTTGTTTGAAATTGGTAAGAAGTTCTGTTCCCATTTTGTACCTTATCGGTAACTGAAAATGGGTTAAAAAGGTTGTGGCTAGGGTACTGAAGTTTTCAAACGAAGCTCTGGGCAATTCGATATACCATTTTGTTGTCGGACCAGTTAACGTCCTCTGAAAAAGGCGAAGCCTAATCGAATCATCGTTTAGGGTGTTTGATGAACACCACAGATGAAAGGTCATCACATGATTCGACGGATCTTCACCTGGATTTCCATTAAATTTAGGAATATCTGACGGAAGTTTATGCGGAATCGTTGGCCACCAAGGAGCGTAAGCGATTGGATCGTTTGTTAACTGATTTAGATCTGGTAACTCTAAAGTCACCACAAAGGGTAACTATTGATTCAGGTTAGGCGAAGCATACCCAGGATAAGATGGAATCGCCTGAGCAGTTGGTCTTTGCATACCAGCATAATGCATTTGATGTTGGTAACTTTGGTAAGGTTGGTGGGCATAACCATTGTAGAATGGTTGATTTTGACCGTTTTGAATATACGGCTGCCCACTATTTGCAAAGATTTGTTGCTCAGATCCTTGGTATACTTGTTGGAATTGCGGTTGTTGGTATTGCACCAGCCAGGCTGGTAGCTACCTTAGAAACAAACAAAGTAAAACTACTTTCGTTTTACTTTATGAAAGATAGATGAGAGAAGAATAAAGGAGACCAACCTCTGTCTTGTGCTTGGTTCCTTGCTCGATTCCTCTCTCTTCTGACAGTCCTTTGCTACTTGCTTTCTTGTATACCCAGCTTCACAGAGTACCTGTAGAATCAAAGTAGCATAACACTATACGAGAACATGGATCTATTATCATAAACAATCTAGGATCAGATGTAAATTGACCATACAAATGCATAAAACATAAATCACACAAGAGTATGGAGGAAAACTTGAATAGCTTTATTGATAATCAAGAAAGAGCCAAGAGAGTTACAACCAATCGTTCTGACCCAGCATCATCCTCTCAGCAAGTGAGCCCTTCTTCACCTCATGAAAAGCTTAGATCACCCAACACTATGATGTTGCCTCAAGAAACCAACATCAATTCCTTACAAGATGCAAAATTCCAGCCTCCGGATCTCTGGGATGAGGGATCCATATATAGATGTCTGCAAGGGAGGTGAGTCAGCTTTTGAGATTTTATTAGTGTCTTCCCTCTGATAGTTCTTGCTTCCACTTGGAGATTGATGATCTCGTACTCATCCCTGGTCGAATTTAGAGAGGCAAGTGTCACAGGAGAAGTTTTTGGAAGATTCCATGCTTCTCCACCTCGCGGATTGACACTGCCATTTGTCCCTTCTCGCCCATCGCACCCCATAGAAGGGCTTTTTGAAATGCAATGCACCTACTATGTGTATTTAGGTGAGATGCAATGCACTTTGCCTATGGAGCAGGTGAAATGGTCCAGTTTTGACCAATTCTGAGCAGTTTTTCATGGAGAACTTCTGGGAGAAGCTGTAATCAGTTGACCTTATTATTTTAGGGGTTGGAAAAACAATTTTAGGGACTTAGGAGCCCTTGGTTTATGGACATTTATGCTTGGGGTTGCAGTGCCCAAAAATGTCTATAACAATACTTATCGAAGAATCATCAAGGAGGACTGATGTCTCCTCCCAATAGCTACATTGTTTTCTATTATGTCATTCATTCATTAATATTTCATCTACTAACCAAAACATGTTGAGATCCATACATCAAGTTTATCATAAAACATGCTTATAACCAACAAATAACTAGGGATATATCAATTGTGAAACAACCACTAAAGCCACATAATGATAAGAACATGTACTCATGAGATACCAAAGGAAAAGGAGCTTATATTAACATATGAAAATCCAACCAAGTCAGGGACTTCCACATACCACCCAACCATAGATTGGGATGAACCAAATCTCTCTTTCAGCCAATCATCCCCATGCCATATTCCAAGAATGAATACAAGATCTCATGGAATAACCAAAACAAAACCAAACCAAGGCTTCTAGAGGTAAAACCACCTTAACCCTCAATTAGTGATTACACCTCATGATCAAACATCACTAACCATCACCAAACTGGTCTCTACCCAAGTTGTCCAAGGCTCTAGAGCATTTTTTCCAACCAAGGCTTCCAAGACTATTAATTCAACCCACAACTGATACCAGGCTCCAGAGCATTTGTCCAACCAAAGATTCCAGGACTAGTAACTAAAACCATTCTGTTACAGGGCTTCCAGAGCATTTTTCCAACAAAGGCTTCATGAACTAATAAATCAACCCACAACCATAAGGAACATGAGCACCAACCAGAAAACAAAAGGAAAAACCCACAAAACCGTGGCTATCCAGGAAATGGCAAGGCTAGATAAAACCATCGTCAATCTAGGCAATACTCCATGCCAATGAAAAATCGCAACCAAGAAACCACATGCATGTGCCATGCATGCCAAAAATAGCAAGGAAATCATACATGCAATTCGGTACCTACAAAGGAATCCAACAGTAGTTGCTGATCTCGTTGTCCCCTTGCACTTTCCTGCTTTTTTTTCCCTTCTTGCTCCAAATCCCAAGTATGTCACACTCCTCCAAGGGTGCTCCAATAAAAATATAAGTGTCCAAGAGTATGAGAGAGAGAAAATAGAAGAGAGAGCTCCCAGCTAAAATTGACAAAAGCAAACACTAATAAAAGATGTGTACTGATCCTCATAAGCCTTTTTATTAATGAGGCCTATATTTTCTTGATTTTCCATTATTATGCTTCAATTTCCTATTCACATGCAACCTGTGACATTTCACCTTCCTTTTCTCCTATTTTCTAGTATTTTCATAAATAAAATGTCAATTAATGCCCCATGCCTTTCCAAAGCCTCTGCCATTACCTTTCCAAATTTCCATAGCCATCTATTAATCACAAGTGATCCCCATCACTATGTTTTTTCCCAACATTCATCTTGGAATATGTGTCCCATGACCTTGAGTATTATTTTGCCTTTACTAACTTTATTACATGGATTTTTGACCGGGGCTGTTACAAAACCCTCCCCTTGGGGGAACACTGTCCGCGGTCTTCAATGACACCTATAACTATCAAGACTGCTGCAAAGAGAAACATACTTCCCATGTAGCTTTATAACTTAGCTTGTTGCAATATTTACAATGAACAACATGTTGGAAAGCGAACCAACATGACAAACATAGCAACATAACAACATGCCAACCATACCGCGTATCGGATATGTATAGCACAACTCATGGTAGTATTTACATCCATATACATATATAAATATACCAAAACACCACACCAAAGCATATAACAAAAGACATCCACTCAACCATCAAATAAAGAAGGATATTGAGCCCACATCTAATCAACCATCTCTTATGTAGCTTCATCGGGCCCAAAGTGCTTCCACTGCACTTTAACCTACTCGATTGTTCGGTTTTAGAGCATGAGCATATTTCTCTACAAAATGAAATGAGGTTCCAACTAGAATTCTCCTTCTTGCTCCAACTCTAATACATAATAGTCAGTCATAGGATGAACATCTCTAACATAATTCTAAAGCAATGAAACATGGCATACATCATGGAATTTCGCTATCAAAGGCAGTGCAAGTCAATAGGCTACCAGTCTAATCCTCTCAAGAATCTTGTAAGGTCCATAATACCAAGGTTCAAACTTGGCACATGATCCAATCCTCAAGGCACTCTTCTTGGGATTGATGCACAAGTACTCCTATTCCCCAACCTGAAACTCCTTAAACACCATGTTCTGATCTACATAACTCTTATGTCTATTCTGTGTTACCTTAAAGGTTTTTCTTGATTACCTGTATTTCCTGTCCCATCTTTGCTAACATGTTTGGTCCTCTAAACACCCTTTTCATTGAATCATTCCAACTGATGGAAGCATTACAACTCCGCCCATAGAGTGCCTCAAACAAACTCATCCTCAGAGACACCTGATACCCATTGTTATAAGTGAACTCAACCAGTGGAATATACTCTTCCCACTTTTGTTGTTGATGCATGACACACATTGTCAACATGTCCTCGAAAATCCTGTTCACCCTCTCTATTTTTCCATCTATCTGCAGATGATAAGCTTTAATAAAGGCCAAATTTGTCCCCAAACCTGCAAAAACATATTTCCAAAACCTAGAAGTGAACTTCGCATCTCTATCTGATATGATCTTATTTGGTACACCATGGAACCTCACTACATCTATGATGAAGGCCTATGCTACATCTTTAGTTGAATAAGTAGACTTCACCGAAACGAAGCATGTTATCTTTGTTAACATGTCCATGACAACCATGATAGAATCATGTTGTCTAGATTTCCTTGGTAAACCTCTAATGAAATCCATGGAAATGACTTGCCATTTTCACTTTGGAATGATAATTGGCTATATTAATCCACCTGGATGCTTACATTCTACTTTTACCTATTGCAAATCCAAGCACCTAGCCACAAACGCTACCACTTCCTTCTTCAAATTCGACCAATAATAAAAATTCTTCACCATTGTAAATGTCTTTTGATATCTTGGGTGACGTAAATACAGTTTAACATGAAATTCCCTCAAGATAAGCTTCTTGAGCTCACTGTTGTCTGACACATAGATCCTGTCCCTAAATCTGACCAAACCACTTGATGTGAGATGATAGTCCACATCCTGATTACTTGTACCCTATTATAACCTATGCATAAGCTCCTTATACTTTTCATCTTGTTGTCCTACTTAGAATATCTGATCCTGTAAATCTATCCCATAGAAGCTCATAGTTGCTATGTGACTTACATGTACTTTCCTGCTAAAAGAATATGCCACCATGTTCTCTTTCCCTTTAATGTACTTGATCTCAAAGTCAAACTCATTGATCGTGGCTAGCCATATATATTTCATGGCATTCATATTCGGTTGGTCAAACACTTTTCTCAACCCAATGTGATTGTTCATCAGTACAAACCTCCTAACAAGAGGGTAGTGCCTCCACATATTCAAATCATGGATGATCATTGCCAACTCAAGATCACGTGTAACATAATTTTACTCATGATCATTTAGTTTCGTTGATTCATAACATACCACCTATCCATCTTGCATCAAGACCCCACCAAGTCCTTTCTTGCAAGCATTTGTACACACCTAAAACTATTTATCTAGATCTGCAATCTTTAAAGCTGCAGAATTGGTTAACAACTGCTCAAAATTGGCTGCACATTCCTCTATTCATTCAAATTTATTACCTTTCCTCTGCAATGATGTAATGCGATATGAAATATGGGAGAAGCTTCTAATGAGCCTCCTATAATAACCTGCTAACCCCATGAATGATCTTACCTCATTCACATTTCTAGGATCTTTCCATTCCATGATAGATTTTATCTTTTCTGAATCCACTATTATGTCTCCCTTTGAAACAACATGCCCCAAGTAATGCACCTTTGTCTGAAAGAAACTACATTTGCTAATATTGGCATACAACTTATGCTCTCTTAGTAATCTCATCAATGCTGCCAAATGTTCGACATACTCTTCCTCATTCCTGGAATATATCAATATATCATCAATGAATACAATAACAAACTTGTCCAGATAAGGACACAATACACTATTCATCAAGCACATAAAAGTAGCTAGAGAATTAGTTAAACCAAGTGGAACTACAACAAACTCATAATGTCCATACCTAGTCCACAAAGCAATCTTGTATATGCCCTCTTCTTTAATGCGTACCTAATGATATATGGATCTCAAGTCAATCTTCGAGAACACTGCTACTCCCTTCAACTGGTCAAATAAGTCATCAATCCTCAGCAACATATACCTATTCTCATATGGTCACCTTGTTCAACTGCCTATAATCGATGCACAACTTGAGAGTACCATCCTTCTTCTTCACAAACAATATATACACTTGGCCAAATGTATCCCTTGTCAAGAATTTCTTCAGCTGCAACTTCAATTCCATTAACTCTGGTGTACTCATCTTGTATGATTCTTTTGATGTTGGTGCTGCCCCTACTACCAAATCAATAGAAAAATATACTTCTTTATGAGGCGAAACTTCTGGAATCTCTATCGGAAATACATCCTGAAACTGTTGTAGAACTGGGTACCTGCTCAAAACTTTCACATCCTCAACATCCTTACCTTTATCAATAGAAATATATACTACAAATAACACACACCCTTTCCCGCGACTGTGCTTTTATTTCATAGTTGTAACCATTCTGACTGATGTTGCCTTCTTCTTACCCTGCAACATTCTTTGTTCTCCATTGTCATCCAAGCACTCAATGGCCTTGCAATAGCAATCCACTTTGGTCCTATAACGATATAGCCAATCCATACCCAAAATCATATTATATAATCTCAATGGAAGCACATTCAAATGTGCTGACGTAGGCATACCATTGAACTCAAATGCATAATCTCTTACCCAATGATGAGCTATTTTCTTAGTATTTATGGCCAACTACACTAACCAAGACTCTGCATGCACTTATTTATTCAAACCACACTTATCCACCATGTTGTGATTAATATAACTACAATTAGATCTAGGGTTAATTAATATAGAAGCAACTTTATCACAAATCTTACCATCCATCTCGATAATATATGCTTAGTAATATGTCTGCCTGTTATCTAATGCTACATAGATTTGTGGAATACTCTGTCCAACACCCCCCACTATATGTGCTTCCTGTGCACTATAGATATGAGTCCTGCCACCCTGATGCTATGGAAAATATCTCCTCCGATGCTCTCCACCACAATTCCAACACTGTAAAGGTTTCCTACCATCACCCTTATTTTGTTCCTTAGATCAAAATCCTTGTCCTATATTAGGTGCATTTGACTTCTTGGGTGGTGTTGCATTCTATTTTTTACCTATTCCTTGAGGTCTTGTTCGCTTCTTATCCCATTTTCCTTTATTTTTATCATTACCTTTCCAATCCTATTTAGTCTTAGATTAGCACTTTGATTGATCATAACAATGCTTTAGCTTCTTGATGGCTTCCTCCAATGATCTAGGCTCATCAAACTCAATCATGTCCTTGAATGCTATCGACATCCCACTAATGAATCTCTGGATATTCACTTTATCCTCCTTAAGATAAGGTAAATACCTCAATAACTCCAAGAATTTTCTAGTGCACTCCTCATTGGTCATGGATCCTATCTTCAACTCATAGAATTCTTTTTCCTTATCATCATAGTATCTCTCTGATATATACTTCTTCCTGAAAAGTCTCTCGAACTCACTCCAATTCAACTCCTCTTCATGAATTCCCTTGACATTCTTTACATATTCCCACCAAATGTATGCTTTAACTTTAAGGCTGAAAGTCTATATCCTAGCCTTCATGTTATCTGAGTAATCATGTAATTTGAAGAACTTATTCATCCCAAACAGCCACGCTTCTACATCCTGTGTCTTCTTCATTTCTCCATCAAATGTAGGTGGCTTGGATTTCTTGAACTCATCCGACAAATATCCCATGATACTCCTCCTGTAAGGATGATAGTGATGATGACCATGATACATGTCTGAACTAGAACTAGAGTAAATCCCATGTCCACTACCTCATCTACCAAGTGTATCTAGGAACCTAAAATCTCTCACCATATCATCACTATCCAACCTATGCCCACCATGTGACCTATTACCATATTCTCCATTAGTCTTTTCCTCATGTCCATGACTGATTCTAAGTGGCCCTTGTCTCTACAAACCTGAAAAGCTATAAATGATAACTACGTTGACATTTGCTTGCTTCTCCTGTGCCAGAATGATTACGTCATTATCTTCTTTGTAACTCCTTATTTGTGCCTTCAAACTTCTCAATGTGTCTACTACATCAGGAGAATTCCAATCACCATGCTACTCATCTGATTGGTAGGGAGAGTCTCATGAAATGTATTCTACCATATTGCTAGTCATCTTTGATCTTATTCCTGCAATCATATCATGTCAGTTAAACCAAAACATAAACATAACCAACATACCCTAGTATAGGTCAGGGGAGGATACCTCATCTGCAAGACCAACCAGATTAACAAAATACATGTATAATCATAATCATCCCAATATATAGACATCATCTCAATCATTATCCTAGTTACAATTCATAATGCCGCCACCATGCATACATAACAAGCACATATACCACAAGCATAATAAACATATATGCAACTAAAATGTATGCATGAAAACACATTCATCCAAAGAGAAAGGGAAACTAGACATCACCCAAGGAGAATGAAACCATGCTCTAATACCACTTTGTAACACAGTCCTCCCACATTTACCCAAGCTAACCAGTCCACCAGGGTAAACATGTGACAAAGATTTAATATGATATGATTCAAATCCCCATGTACAGTTAAGGAAGTGGAATTGACAAGACAAGACCAATCTAACCTCCCTCAGAAGCTATAGAACCTTCAGGAGACAACCAACCCTTCCATGTGCCCAACCCCTGAGACAACCTGATGTTTTGCTAAACTAGATACCCAGTCGCTCTCATGGAAAGCCTTCCATGTGACTAAGACCCTCCATTCATTCCCATAACAAGGATTCCATGCGACTATGGCCTTTTTCAGGTAGTTAGGTGCCAACAACCTCGTATTCTGAGCTAGTTTTTCAGGGTTATGGCTCAGGCCCCTACCAAGGAATTCATGAAAATTCCAGAATTAATAAATAAGAATGAAATAATGCTACTAATACAAACACTTTAACAAATAATTGACCTGAACCCTACCATCCATGACATGCATCTCGTCAAAAATATCATAAACATAAAATCTACAGGTCATAATAACATATCTGAGCATAGGGGTCTCATACTTATCTGAGAATCATCAAGGAGGATTGATTTCTCCTCCCAATAGCTACATTGTTATCTATTAGGTCATTCATTCATCAATATTTCATATACTAACCCAAAGATGATGAGATCCATACATCAAGTTTATCATAAAACATGCTTATAACCAACAAATAACTACGGATATATCAATAATGAAACAACCACTAAAGCCTCATAATGACAAACACATGTACTCATGAGATATCAAAGGAAAATGAGCTTATATTAACACATTCTAATCCAACCAAGTTAGGGACTTACACGTACCACCCAACCATAGATTGGACTGAACCAAATCTCTCTTTTAGCCAATCATCCCCGTGCCATATTCCTAGCATGAATGTGGGATCTCACGGAATAACCAAAACAAAACCAAATTAGGGCCTCCATAGGCCAAACCACCTCAACCCTCAACCAATGGTTCCACCTTATGGCTGGAAATCATTAACCATCACCAGATTGGTCTCTACCCAAGGTTACTAGGGATCCAAAGCATTTGTTCCAACCAAGGCTTCCAATACTAGTAACTCAACCCACAACTATTGGCGGGCTCCAGAGAATTTCTACAACTAAGGCTTCTAGGACTAATAACTCAACCCACAGTTGTTGTTGAGCTTTAGGGTATGTGTCAAACCAAGGCTTCCAGGACTAGTAACTCAACCCAAGATGTTAAAGGGCTTCGAGAGTGTTTTTCCAACTAAGGAAACATGAAATAATAACTCAACCCATAACCATAAGGAACATGAGCACCAATTTAAAAAGAAAAGGAAAAACCCACAACACCATGGCTATCTGGGAAATGGAAAGGCTAGGAAAAACCATTTTCAATCAAGGAAATCCTCCATGCCAATGACAGATCATAACCAAGAAACCACATGCATGTGCTATGAATTCCCAAAATAGCAAGGAAATCATACATGCAATTCAATACCTACAAAGCAATCCATCTATAGATGTTGATCCAATGTCCCCTTGCGTTATCCTGATTTTTTTTGCTTTCTTACTCAAAATCCAAAGTATGCCACACTCCTCCAAGAGTGCTCCAAGATAACTCTAAGTTTCCAAGAGTATGAGAGAAAGAAAATAAAAGAGAGAGATCCCAAATTAAAAGTGGCGAAAGATAACACTGACAAAAGATGTGTGCTAATCCTCAAAAGCCTTTTAATTGATGAGGCCTCTATTTTCTTCATTTTCCATTATTTTCCTTTAATTTCATCCTCACATGCAACCTGTGACCTTTCACCTTCCTTTTCTCCTATTTTCCAATATTTTCACAAATAAAATGCCAATTAATGCCTCATGCCTTTCCAAAGCCTTTGCCAATTTCCATAACCATTTATTAATCAGAAGTGATCCCCATCACTATGTTTTTTCCCAACATTTAGCTTGGAATACATGTCCCATGTCCTTGTATATTATTTTGCCTTTACTAACATTATTACTTGGATTTTTTATCAGGGATGTTACAACAAAAATGTAAATGATAACCTACTTGCAGAGTGGAAAGGCTACACTACTTACAGAAGATAAATATTTAATCTATTTGCAAAATGTAATTGTTGCATCAAAAGGAAACCTAGTCTATGCACAAAAACAACAATGCTTGCAATAGAAACCCTAATTAAGAAGCATAAAACAGTGAAAGAAATTATAATATACCTTCCATAAAGTATAGAGCATGAAATTGAGCTTTCATCACTTCATTCAAGAGAGATTATATCCTAGCAACAAAGTTCATTAGGTGCTTGATAAAATAATCATGAAAATCACCATTATGCTATTCAATTCATGAACCTGTCTACTAACCCTAATTGTTGAAGTGAGTTGCAGTGGTAGAAAGGAAAGTCCTAAGTGGTATTTGGTCTTCCTCAATCATGGTTTTAGAGCCTAAGAGACATTATTCAGGGCTAGGAGGAAAAATTCAAGCTTTAAGGACAATTCTGGTCAACTTTGGAGGGCTTCTACATGGTGCCACATGATGCTACATGATTGTTATAGGATTTCCATCTTTTTCTATAGGATTGAATCCGTGAGAATTATGAGGGCTAAAAAGGTGATCTGAAAGGTATTAAAGAAATTTTGAGATCTGAAATGGGCCTCCTAAGGAATATTATAAAATGATAGTGGAAATAATGAAATAAAATTGGATTACCTCATCAAAATTTGGAGGGAAAAAAGAAAATCTATTTTTTCAACTCATATTATCAACTTATCTCCCCACATGTTTACTCAAATTTCCAGTTGGAGCACATGTTGGATGCTGAATTTAATTCCTCGTCCATGGAGTACCCATGTTGCATACCTTTGATGGACCCTACTAAATGAAAAATGAGAAATACATGAAAAAGCATGATTGCAATCACACTTTTTCATGTATTTCTCATTTCTTGAATAACAAGGTCCATCAAAAGTATGCAACATGGGTATTCCTTGGATAAGAAATTAAATTCCACATCCAATAAATTCTCTTTCTCGAAATTTGAGTAAATTGTGGAGATATAACTTGAAAATATGAGTTGAAAAAGTAGTTTTTAATTTTATTATTATTTTCTCTTTTTACCTTTTTACTCCAAAAATGGTCAATCGTCCTCCATGGTTGACATCATCATCTTGAATCCTATTAGTTCTTATAAAGTTGGTTTTTTATGTACATTTTTATTGGGGCCCCATTTTTACCTCAAAATTTCTCTAATGGTGGGAAAGGCTAGTGGAACGTAGGAGAAGGTTGTATGTTTCCCTTGCCAATCCTAGTATCCTTTAGGGTCCCATCTTGCAGAACAACAATGCACGTGGTGGCCTTCAAGAAACCAGAAATGTACCCTCGTGAACATTGATTTGAAGGAGTTGTTGAGGTATAAAGAAAGGAGCTGATGGTAGGATGAGGAGTGTAAATGACAATGCTAACCCTGTAAATCAATAATATTACCTACACACCACAAAAAGTTACTCATTTTTTCCAGACATCTAGAGCATGTTAATAGTGCAAATTATAGAAAGTTGAAATAACAAAGAAAGGATGAGTTGAATTTTATTTGAGATCTAATTACTGCATTAAAAGGAAACCTATCTTGTAATCTACACAAGACCTACATCCACAAGAGACTATTCTTCTTATGCTTAAAAAAAAACTGCTAAACCAATCACTAATTTGCAGAAAATAGAGATGCAAAAAGTAGACTAATCTAAGATATAACAATTGCAAAAGAAAGTACCTATATATTTTTGGCTTTCCAACACAATGTATATAGCCACACTTCCCACAAGAGAGTTGATTAATAGACTGGTGCAAGAAATTTTTCATAAGCAAATCCTATCAAGAGGGAATGAAAATACTACTAGGAAAGAAAATGCATGAAAAAATACACATGAGAGAGAATAGAGCCTCTTGGTTGGGACCTAACCCAAGGGGACTCTGTCCTCTAAAGAAAACTCAAATTGAAGGTAACATAATATTTCTCCTTAACATAAAATAGTGCTCAAGTACATGATAAAGGAATGAAAATGACAAGTTTGAGCTCCTAGCCCTTAGTAATCTCTATCTTCTCCAAAAGTTTGAATCTTCCTTGGAAGCAGGGATTCTTCCCTCCAAAATCCCTAAAAAGGAGGATCTAGCTCCTTGATATTCTCACGTTCCTTGAGTTCATCAGTTGTTAGTAGATCCTTGAACTATGGGCGAGTAAATATAGGGAACAAGTTGAGTTCTAGGTGAGTAAATGTAGGGGAAAAGCCTCCTACATCTTCTCAAGCTGCCTCCAACATATCTCTACATAGTAAATGCAAACTTTTCCTGCACAGTTATCATGTTAGTCCCACATGATATGATAAACATCCTTTAGTATCCCTAATAAACACATTATAGTAAAAAAGATACTATCAAATGCAAGGAAAGAGGTAATTATGTGCTAAAGGATGGCTAGATGGGCCTTATTATATACCTATTGATGAGGCCTGTCATGGTTCTCATGATCAATTTGTTCTACCTTGGGTGAAATGGAAACATATTTTCAAGCCCAAACTATTTGGATGGTGGGGTCTAAAAAATATTTTTATTTTTTCGATGGAACTTGCATCAAAATGTGGGTGGAGGATTCTTTCCACCATAAGTGTTTGTACCTCAATTGTTTTTCATAAATATATTCATCCTTATTTTATTGAAGATTATATTAGGCTCAGTGATAAATCAGAGTCAAATATCTCTATAATATGGTGCGCAATACTAAATTAATTTGATCGCATTGCTTTGGGGTTGGCGTGGAAGGTGGGGAATGGTTTGAAGGTGAGGATGGGTTTAGATCCTTGGCCCCGAAGTGGTAAAATACCATCGGTTACCTAGAGCCCTTATTGATAGGTTCAAATACAGGGATTTATTTCGTTTTTCCCATATAATTGACCTAGATTATACCACTATATGGAGGCAGGGGTGGATATCAGCAGATGATTTGTAGATTGGTCAAGAATTCAAGAAAATTTGGAGGGGTTACTTGGAGGCATTGGTATATGGTCATATTAGAATATATAAAGAGGAGGATTAACTAGTTTTTCCTCATTCTCTAGATGGAACTTATATTCCAATGATGGGTTATCTTCATTTGAATGTGGAAGCTGAGAATGGAGTGGAGATGTGGTGGTGGAAAGGGGTGTGGAGAATTAAGAGTATTGCAAAGTCACATCTCTTTATGTGGTGTATCTTGGAAAATAAAGTCCCTACCAGGGAAAATTTGTAGAAGAGGCAAAAGATTGGGCCTAGGTGGTGCCCTTTATGCAAATCAAAAGGTGAGTCTATGTAGATATTTTTGTTCGTTGACCTTTATGTTGCCAAATATGGTATAGATGTCATTTGGTTTGTGGAAAATTATATGTTTAAAAGGACCTTCATTGGAGGAGTGGTAGAAATCTTGGATACATAATATGAATACTATACCCTTTAAGGCTTTACTTCTACTCATTTGTTTAGGTGTTTGGGTGGCCAAAAACAAAGAAATTTTCCAAAACTTGTCTTCCAATCCAAATAGGATATCTACTTAATTGCTATTTATTTTGGGTATTTTTCATAACATATTGTTTCCCTTCATGCAAGAAGTGTTCCTCATGTTGAGCCTGATATTTCTCATCCATGGGGTTTCTTTGATGGGGTAGAACAAGAGAAGGATCACCAATGTGGTGGTGGTTTTATCTTACATCTTTATGATCAACATTGCTTCAAAGCTAGTATGGGGTTAGGGGGTGGCACAAACAGCTTGGTTGAATTATTATCTTATCACTCTCTAATGGATTTTGTTGGAGAAAAGGGTCGTGGATAGATTCAAGTGTTTGGTGACTCTTTACTGGTCATAAATTGGGTTAATGGGATTCAACAATGTCATAGTATTCACCTGGTTCAAATTCTGAGGGATTTACAAAAAATAAAGTTTACTTATTCATATATTTCATGCACTCATATTTAGAGTAATAGAAACAATGGGGTGGATTAGCTTTATAAGGAATGCTTGTAGTTGGATAAGGGCATTTTACACATTGAAGAAGTCCTAAATGAGCTCAATAAAGTTATTATCACAAGGCTTATATGGATGCTCAAAATTCTCAGCAATAGAATCATTGATTTTTGGCATTTTTTAATTTGATCTTTCATCATATATTATGTTGTCTAGTTTATCATGGAAATTTTGTTTGGAGCCTTTTTGGCTATCATTTCTTGCACTATTTCTTTATTATTAATAGTGGGTATGTTTTTTGGCTCTCATTTGACCTGTGGGGTCAAACACCTATTGTATTTATTCAAGATGGTCACAAGTGAATTTTTTACTCTTGTATGTCACTAAGGGATCTGGTAATATCACATTGAGTACACTCTTGATTGTGTATCTGTAAAATGCAATTCTATTTATCATCATAAATATAATTATAGTTTTTCCCTTGAAAATACAAATAAAAAAATAATAACTATAACATAATAGTATGATGAATATTTATTATATTAATAATATGGATATGACAATATTTAAGACATACAAATACATATAATAGATTTCCAATATAATAATACAAAATATAATGAATAAAAATGTATAATATGCAAAGGCACAATCTAATTATTCTATGTTAGTTTTGTTAGCTAGAATAATTTTAAGTAAACTTGTAACTTTTTGTATTACACAATTGCAAAATCTACTCAAAATATTGTTTTTTTTGTCAAGTTGTTTGTGATCCACTAGGATTGACCTATGGCTTGAGGAGCCATGACCTAGGGGCATCTAATCCGTCATAGTCACTTGGGGATCGCACTTGGCCTGGGCCACACCAACCCTAAGTTGACTGGATTTTTTAACATGCCTCCTCCCCCTAGCACATGGCACAACCAACCCCCGTGAGGTTTGATCCTGGGTCACCTTGATAACGAGGCCCATCCTCTACCAGTTGTGCTAGTGGGACTTGACTACTAAAAATATTGTTAAAAAAATATCAAATTGTCAAAGAGTATTGATTATAAATGAGTGCCATCATAATAAATTTATAATATAATAATATATTACATAGGAAAAAAACAATCTTATTTATTACTAGAAATTAAGGATATGTATGTATAGAGGAATGCATACAAATGGAAAAGTTCAATGTTTATAGGAAAATTATGTTATATACTATAGTATAAATTGATTATTATATAAATACTATATAAAAATGTAAATTAATAAATATATGATAATTTTATAATTATTAATTAAATATCATATATAGTTATGCAATATTATAAATTAGTAAATTTGGTTTATCTTGAGTGGTTGGAAGGAATGATTGGGGTCTTTCCCACCCAAGTTCAGTTCTTAAAAGCGATATAATGAGCTTTGAGAAAATGACTTTGAGAACATGTGTTTTCCTCATTTAGATTATAAATATATTTTCCAAATGCAAAAGAAAAATTACATACATACATATAGATAAACATATAGTTATTATTTTTTCAAATATAAACATGCCACATAGTCACCCTTGACTTTTATATGTCCAACTCAACTATTATCTTCAACTCTATTCTTTGAAAATTTTATGGTTATTTAATTTCCAATTCAATGTTTTTCTTATGACGCCCATTTTCCCCCTAATTTTTTCTAATGTCGAGGGTTCTCCTAAAAGATTTATATTATAAAAATTCGAAACAAAACCATGGAAATGTTTACCTAATATATTTCATGCAAGTCATGAAAAACCTTTCAACCGTTGTTGAATTGAGGCTTCTGTGATCCATAATATTTATAAGTAGAACTTCGACGTAAATCACATAAAGAGAGACATTTGTCGACACGTTTCGAACCAACCAGTGTGGCTCATCGTCAGGACAAGTTGAAGAAATAGATCTAACCTATGCATGTTAAATAGTCTGAGCAGAGCCTCCAACAGCTATCTTGATCAACGGCTAACTTTGACTTAGGGATAGTAGTTAAAAAGTCAAAATGATAATTTAACTGGAGTTAGTTAGATTATAGATGTTGATTACGTTAATTAATAAAATCATGACTTGTATGGAAATTAGTTAGATTAAAGACCTGACTTATATATATATGTATTAAATATATAAATATAAAAGTTAGTTAGATTAAGGACCTAACTTATATATATATATATATATATATATATATAAAAATATATATAAATTAGTTGATGGTTTGATTTAAAAATAAAGCAAGGGGAATTAGTTATGATAAAGACCAATATAAAGTTAATATTAAAAAATAAATAAAAGTTAGTTGAAAGGTATAAATCTAAAAATAAATTAAGGGGAATTAGTTATAATAAAGACCCATATATATATATATATATATATATATGAGTTAGGTTAGTTAGTTAAATTACTAGAAAAGAAGAAATAATATTATTTTATATGGTGATTACTTATTGGTAGGTTAAAATTTTATTTTCCATTGTATTTTTTTTTTATTATTATTTATTTATCCATTTTATTTTTATTAATTTTCAACAGAAATTATTTAGATAAATGTATAAGTAATATAATTCAAGGTAATGGTTATAGTAATTATAAAGTACTAAAAAAAAAAAAAAAAAAAAAAAAAAATAAAAAAATAAAAAAAAAATAATAATAATAATACTAATATTTACGATCATATTTATATAAAAAAATAAAAAAAAAAACAAAAACAAAAACAAAAACAAAAACAAAATTTACCAGAAAGAAGCAAATAGAAAGAGCGCTAGAAAATAAGGAGAAGAACCAAAAAAAAAAAGCCTTAAAACAAGAAGGACAAACACTAACGACAGCAAAGAAGAAGAAAAAAGAGGGGGGGGGAGGAGAAAGACTAGGATGAAAGGGCGGGGATCCAACATCTACTGATCTTCCAGCCATCATCCCTATTGAGATTGTTTGGCCTTCTTTCAATCTCAATAGCTTCCCTGAATTTACGATGATGGAAATGAGCAACTTTGGCGACAACCTTGGCCTCCTCTATACACACCTGATGCTTGGTCTTTTCTACATGCTCTGCCAAAGCTAAAGACTTGGATCTCCCATGTCTTAGGCCGGCTGCATGTTCGCTGATCCTCTGATGGATGGAGCGCCCTGTTTCCCCAATATAGGGGGTCCCACAAGAACAAGGGATCAAGTAGACACCCTTCATGTCCTTGGGGTTAATGGGATCTTTCGCCGATCGGAGGGAATTGCGAATGGTGTTGAGGGGCCTAAAGGTTGAAGGAATCTCATACCTCTTAAGGATCTAAGCAATCTTGTCCGTGCTTCCTTGGACATAGGGAAGATGGACACCTAGACGGCACTCTTTAGGCTCTTTCTTAATTAACATATTTTTAGAGGCTTTACAGAAAGCCTTCTGACCTAGGTGCCTACTATATCCATTCTCCACAAAGACATCAAGGAGATGGGATCTCTCCTTATCAAAGCTCTCACTATCAGAAATCCTAAGGGCACGAGTAGCGAGGGTGTTGAGAACACCCATCTTCTAAGCGGGGAAATGATGGGAATCTGCATGAAGATACTGCTCAGTATGCGTTACCCTCAAAATTATATGATGCCCATCCAAACAAAGTAACATTGTATTTAGAAAAGAGGTCAATTTTTTCATCAAACCAATCCTTAATATCTTTGTAATATCCCCAATTAATTAATTTTGTTAAGAAGAATTTCCATTTTTGCAATTTTGGAAATTGGGAGATATTTTGGCATTAAAACTTAGGAAAGTGGATAAATCAAAAGAAGATTTAATTTTTGGGTAAAGAAAGGGACCCACTTAGAGAAAAGGGAAAATCATGGAGCTAGTGGAAGGTGGGGGTCACTCCATGAGGGAATACACACCCCTTGGAGAGCTCAACTTGGAGAGAGGAGGAGGGAAAAAGGAAATTCAGTTGGTGGAGCCCACAAGGAAAGAGAAGGGGCAAAAATTATAAATGGAAGGTGGAGCACTCATTTTGGGGGACCTTTGCTAGTTTGATATATGAACCCTTGTTTGCTCAATCTGTTTGGTTGGGTCAACAGAGTGTTGTTTAGCACACGATATGTCTGAGGGAGATCTCATATCCTACTTCGGTGGAATTTGAGTGCCACCCTAGGGGAGCCTTTGTTGCATTCTTAGGGATATTCTAGAGGGATTTCACAGGAGATTCGAGCTGTTGAGGAGTATGTTGGGTGTAGTAAGGGACCACACACATCTCAGGGGAGTGAGCTTCATGACAGAGTTGGTTTCGAGAATTTAGGGGCACATTCTCTTGGCATCCAACAATGTTTTTGCAGTGGTTTGGTGGTTACGATGAGGGGACTTCCTTCAGGCTGAATTTTCTTCTTCTTGGGCCAACGCAGAAGTAGTTTGACTAGGCCTACATAGTCATTAGAGGAGCACCTTGGTAGTGGAGTCTTGAGTTGGAGTTGGGGCTGAGAATTCACAAGGGAATGTAAGGAGAATTCTTGGAAAGGTTCTTAACTAATTTTGGAGGGCTTTAGTAGCTATTTCTCAGGCAATACAAATTACCTAGTTGAGAGGGAGATCACAAAATTTTGGGGTAATTTTAGAAGGATTGAATGAGGCCCAACCCTTTCTAGGTTTTTGTGGTTTTGCTGAGAGGAGGATAGGTTTAATTTTGTAGAATATTCTGAGCATTCGAGAGTAGAATTCCTAGTTCCATTCAACATCCAACAACAAAAATTGTTGGAGGGCACAATTTATTTCAGGACCATTTCCACCACTTGGGTTCGTGAGACATTTCTGGGCTTGGTTGAAGCCGGTGTGGGAAGCGTACATTTGATTTTGTAGAATTTTTGGAGCAGATTTGAGGGCCGAAATCTTAGTGCACCTACAACTACAGTGGTAGTAATTCTCTGGTTCAACGTATAAAATTGGGGAGAGCAGTTCCCAGCACTTGGAAAACTCCATTTTCACCTAGGACTTGACTAAATTGTAGTAGGAAGCCTAGGTTCCTCTTTCATACTCATTTGTACTCCAATTTGGCTGGAAATAAAAAAAATGGCATCAAAGTTTTGGTGCATTTCCTCTTGTGTTTTGATTTCCTGCGTATGTGTTGAATTTCCTAGTTGTTGTTATAGTGCATGTTTCTATTATTCACTTAATATTTTCATTAGGAATATTACAATGGTATCAAAGACATGATCTTGGCCATCTGTGGGTTGGCCAGCAAGACCATGGAATATTTGGGCATGTATCCATAGTGATGAGTGAAACTGTAGACAAATCCATGGCTTAAAGGAGATTAGTATGTAGGAATTCTGGGGTGGAATCTATTTGAACAATGAGAGGTTGACCTAATTGAGGAGGGTGACAGGTAAGATCCAACCTCATCCTTACGACAAAGACACTAGAGGTGCGCAGGTCATGGGCATGCAACCATTTACACCATGCAGTGAAAATCGATAGCATTAGGGATAGTTAGAAGGTGAGACCAGGAGGCACTTTTGTTGGTGGTGACCTGAATTTAGATATCAGGAGCCTGAGGAGGACGCTGAGCATGGGGTTGAGGGAACACATGGTTGCAAGGGGTACATAGATACGCCTAGCAAGACGCAGGATTCACCCTTTTTGGAGATTCCTTTGATAAATATTTCTAACACCTTGGGGAAGAGAGTAGAGAATACACCCATACGGCCATCCACTGATGAGGTGCCAGGAGGCACAAAGGTGTCCACCATTGAGGGGGTGCCATATGTTGTTGAGATATTCGTTGATGAGGTGTCTAGGGTTGTGTCCAATTTTTTAGGTGATAACAATGCACAATAGAACAATGAGGTGCTAGGAGATATAATGGTATTAGATGATGGTCACCCACAACAGTTTCATTAGTTCTTAGCCGGTGTTTTCGCATTGACATTAGGGGAATTTTGAGGTCTAAAATGGGCCTCCCAAGAAAAATGTACAACCAAAATAAATTTTATAAGAACCAATATGATTGAAGATGATGATGTCAACCATGGGGGATGATTCACCATTTTTGGAGTAAAAAAGTAAAAAGATTAAAAAATAATAAAATAATAATTTACTTTTTTAACTCGTGTTTTCAACATATCTCCCTAAGGTTTTATTCAAATTTCAAGTGGAATTACTCGTTGGATGCAAAATTTAAATCCTCATCCAAGGAGTACCCATGTTGCATAATTTTGATGAACCTTGGTATATGAAAAATCAGAAATACATTAAAAAACGTGATTGTAATCATGCTTTTTCATGTATTTGTCAGTTTTCGTGTAGTAGGGTCCATCAAAAGTATGCAACATGGTCACTCCTTGGATGAAGAATCAAATTTTCCATCCAACAAGTGTTTCTGCTCAAAATGTGAGTAAACCCATAGGGAGATAAGTTGAAAATATGAGTTGAAAAAATAGTTTTTTCTTTTTTCCCTCTAAAATTTGATGATGTAATTTAATATTATTTTATTATTTCCACTATTATTTTATAATTTCCTTAGGAGGCCCATTTTATACCTCAAAAATCCCATAATGAAAGGAAGGTCATGACAGTGCAAGATGTTATTCTACTATAGAACGAGGAGTTAGAGGTCATGAGAGTGGTTTTTACCAAGTCAACAGCCAAATTGACTCGCGTTAGGGAACATAGGGATTCCCTAATGGTCTAGCTAGAGTGCAAATTAGAGAATATGAGCAACCCTCTTTAGACATACATAGATGGGGCTTATAGCACTAGTAGTTTGCCTCTACACAATGGAGAGGGAGATGCAGAGTCACTTCGAGATATTTTATGTGTTGACCGGGATGATGAGATGAGGCAACATGAGCTACGCATGGTGCAACATTCACAAGATGGAGGGATTGTTCTATGTACGAGAGTTCATACATTCTATCCCTCTCTTCGGGTTGGATGGAAACAAATTCTAAGTTAGTACCCAATGGAGTGAGCTATGGAGATGGTAGTGGACCTGGGTGAAGCTCAATAGGAGTTTCCAGGCACTGGAGATACCATAATCCCAAACTAGAATTGGGATCTAAGTGGGACTACCTATCATTTCCTAGATATGCCAATTGACTATGAACTTGGTGGTATAGTTTACCTAGCACTTGATCACACACATTCGCTAGGGGAGTTTTGATAAGCACCAGTGGCCAACCAATTTATGAGCAAACTCCTCGGATTGTCTTGGTATAATGGTTGTACATGGGATCATAGGATGATCTACATACTCTAGCAGGAGTTTGTTGGAGCAGGTGGCATTGGTATGCCATCAAACAATGTCTTGTATGGAGCTGAGGGTTCTCCCCAGTTATGTGGAGCACAATGGTCACATAGGATCAACACAATGGTGGAATCACCATTAGTACATACGGTGATTCACCTCTCATGTCTCTCAAGGGAGAATTTGGAGGCAAGGCCCACACATAAGAGGGAACCCTATTGCAACAGAGGAGGTGGTGATACTAGTAGGGTGTACGCCGACATGTATTGTATCATCTTTAGATCATGCCATCTAGTGGTTGTTAGGAGTATACAATGTTGAGTAGTGGGTTGCACATGAGCAGATAATTCATGGTGGTGTGTCACAGTGCATGGATTTACACTATGGAGTGGGGGTAGCGAATCACACCACTTTGGGTTTGTTAGTAGGGTGATAGATGCATTCTTGCATATGAGAAACTCAACGATACAGGGGGATACAACAATAGACATGATAATCCAATGGTGTACAGGGATAGGTCACAACGTACAGTGGCATGTTGAGGACTACGAGGATACTTGGTGATGTGCAGTGGAATATGATGTGGCATAGTGGGCTCTTGGAGCATTGCCTCCAAGGTGAACTATAGACATGGACATTAGGTTTACCATTGAGTGCATATCACCCAGGATCGATGAGGATGTTGTTGAGCATTTGGGGACACCATGTTTAGCAGAGACAGGTCTTCGATTAGGTTATCAACAGGTCCAAGATAGATAGAGGGACATTTGTAGGATTACTCTTCAACATCTCGACATACTCTTGATCATACCCTTGGGGACCTACCCACCCATCATCCTTTAATGTTGCTTACATTTGCAAAGCATTTGGTTGTTGCCTTGTTGTAGCGGCTACAACCATCCTCCAACATTTTACCTATGCTTTGATTTTGGAGCCTTTCTTCTTAACAAAAATAGTTCATCTCCCACTAATTTAGGTATTCATGCTTTGACTGAGACTTATTATTTTCATATTTGCTTCTGTTTTCTTAGTTGATTTTCTAACTCACAAGTTGATCTCCTGGCTTGGTCCCACAAAAATTTTGGACTTGCCCCATAAACTGCACAATTCTTGATGGAAACTAGCCTTGCTTTGGGAATTGCATAGTTCTGACTTCCAGTGAGCCTTGAGCTCAGAAAATGTGCAGCCATGAGGAGGCAACCCAACACTAAGCCCAAAAATTACACAACCCTCATTAAGCTCTGAAACTACGAGTGCACTGAGCCAGAAGGTTACCCAATTCCCAGAACTACATTGTCTTTCCCGGCAGTGTGCATGGTAAGTTTCTGAGGGAAAAGAAAAAAGCAAAAAAGAATAAAAGAATCCCTAAAAAATAGGGATCTAGTTTTAGTATCTCAAATGAGGCACTTGCGCTCTTTTTAGAAACTTCTTCCAAGTGTCACTTTTTCCTTGATTTTAGGCATGCGCATCATAAACCCTAATTTGCCCAAATATATTTAATCAAAGCTGCTAAAGCTCATTTTCACACTTGATATTGGAGCTCTAGCATTCTCAAGGAGACCAAGGAGCCTTTAGTGCGATCTTCATCACTTTTCCGGGTGGGTTTTGCTTCTTTTGTCTTTTGTCATTTTTTTTTCTCACTTTTTGTTGTTTGGCTTGTGTGAGTGTTGTTTCACTTGTTTCTATGCATGGTTGCTAGTGTTTTAACTTGTAGAAATGTTATCCTAGGTTATAGATTGTCTTTTCCAAGTGTCACATTAGTTTTCATTTTTTTGCACCAATAATCATCATTGCGGTGACTCTCCTCACATACTTCATTTTCCTTCCATTTTATCAATTGTTGCACTCGATACACATGCATTCATTTACATTTAGTCAGATAAGCACTCAAATTCACACTATCTCTCGTATCTTCTTATTTTTCACACTTCCCTTGGGTAGATCTGGGTTTCCCTTAGCCAGACGTCACTTTGCACAACTGGCACTGCGAAATCTATATGCTTAAGCCACAAGCTTGGCCTCTGGAATTATAGAGAACAACCTAAGCTAGCTCCAACTACGTACTACATTATTATAGGATCCAATCTCTCATCTTCACCACTGAGACTGCGCAATGCACAGACTCTCCCAGGCCTTTACCCAAGATGAACTTCGCATTGTGCAAATCCAGTCGTCAGACTTCCACCTTGGTTGTTGGGACTGCGTAGTGCATGATTCCCACAATTATCCAAGCCCCCCTATCAAGAAAAATTGGGCAATCCCTCACAGCTAGTGCCTGCCTTGCTGCATGAACTTGCCTTGAAGTTGTTTTTCTTTTAAACTAACATTTTATTGCCTTAAGTGTACTCTCTGTCCCATAGGTACAACAATTGTTGAGCATCTCTCAAGAAGTCACAGTTAACATGGAATCCAAGATATATGCATCAAAGGAAACCACCGAGAGCAGTATTGGGGAAGAAGTTGAGCATACATTAGTTGATTTACCAAAGTATGCAAATACTCATTTTTTTATTGAGAAGGGAACAAAACTGACATGGAAATAGATCAAAGACACTTTTGCAAAGGAATTTAAGTCAAATTTAGAGGACTGACAAGTTTATCTTAGCATCTGGTAGTCAAGGTTCTACAAGGTTGCATGCAAGTACCCCTCAGTTGGATTGTCTCACATACATATGAACAAACTATGACATTATGTAGTGCCAGCTAGAAAAATCTTTCCACCTTCAGTGCAAAAGACTTTCAGCAGATGTGTTATCACCAAAAAATAAATCATCTAGCCTAATTTACTAGATGGATCAAGGTACACCATGTAAAGCCAATTTACCATAGTAAAATTGCTTTCATTGTGAGAAATTACTTAATAAACCACCTCTGTTAAGTAATTTATAGTTAAACCCATGAAGAATAATTAAATAAGTAATTATTTATTTGATTTTCTTCTAGGAATAATTAATTAAACTATTGTTCAATTATTATTCCTTGTCATTTTTGACCCACTCATGAAATTTAAATAGATAAATCATTAATTATTTTATTTTTCTCTAAGAATAATTAATTAATCACTAAATAATTGTCATTCTTTGTTAAATTTGACTATATCCCTTAGGAATAATGAAATAAATCCTTATTTATTTGTTATTCCTTAACTAATTCCTTGAGATGATAAATAAATCATTTATTTATTTATTATTTCTAAATAAAATTTTAAATACTTTTTCCCTCATAACCAAATATAATAAAATATTCCAAGTGGTTATTCCAAGAATGGGATCAATAATATTTTATTATTTCTCATTATTCAAGGATAACCCAATATTTTGTTATAAATAGAAGGGTTTTCCATCCATTATTCACTTTTGATTATTTTCACTGTTGCACTCATTGTTGTAACTATGAATATTTTCATTGTCGCACACCATATTTTTGCCGGTTTTACACATTAGAGGAGAGAGACTTTACACAAGCTGAAGACATTTGAGGATAGCCAAGAACCCATCCCATAGAGGGGGACTGGTAACATCTATTTTCTCCCTTCACAGGTGCTATAATAAAAACTATTCTTTGTATATCTAGTTTCCATTGGATGATTGGAGTTATTACTCTTTCCTTTTGTTGTTTTAACTATGATTGTGGCATAGATCAGAATTTTGACAGGTTTTGTTTCTATCAGTTGCTACAGATCTACAATGTTTAGAATCCATTTATATTGTTGAGATTGTTTATCATCCACAATATTAAGTGGGTTCTTTTCGTACATCTTTGAGAAGAAAACACTACAACAAAATTGGTGACTCTGTTGGGGATTTTCATATTGTTGCCAATCACAAAATTGACGACTCCACTGGGCTTTATACTTCATATCCAGAAACTTGGGTGACCTTTGGTTTTTAGCTTAGGGTTTCTTGTTTTTTCAATTATCTTAATATTTCCTATTTTTTTTAACCCTATATCTATAAAATTTCTGACTTCCGCAAGCTTTCTAGTTGTTTCCGCAGGTCATAGGAACCAACAGCAACAAAGGTGACATTTTTTTCCGAGAATTGTCGATAAGGGTCCATGGAGAAGAAATCACACTTTTTGGCCCAAAAGGTGTGATCTGAAGGCCAGAGTGCACTTTTCAGCCCAAAAACTATGATCCCAACTAGAAAACAGGTAGTACCTGCGATTTCTGGGTTTTAGGATTTTTCTCAAATCTGTTTCTGGGTTTTGCAGAGAGCTATCTGCTAGGTTGTCTAACCTCTATCTCATCCCACTTAGGCCTTGATCTACTATTATTTACTCATCGAAAATTTAGACCCCTTAGAGCTTCTAGTACGCTTCTACCTTTATAGGAGGAGTTTAGCTGAGTGAGTAGTATGAGTTTCTGCAGCGCTTTCAGCCACATTTTCCATTTTTGTACCCTTATATTTCCTAACTATAAAGATAGGTTGTCATCATCCATAGCTTCACATTTAAAATTGTTTGGTCATTGACCTTAGGGTCCCATTGGTTTCCCTAGGTGTTTCACCCATCTCCCTATCTTTTTGCAGCAATCTTCACCTCTTGTTTTTTGCTGTTGCTACACCACTTTCCAGTAGCTTAGTGTCACTTGATCCCAGTCACACCGAAATCTAGATTTTTTTATTGTTTTAGTGTATTTTCCATCGATTTAGCCACCAAACAACATAGTGTTTTCAAACCCAGTTTGGTGGGGTTTAGTTAATTGTTTTGTTGTTCATTTTCTGTTGTTAATTTCATTTTATTTTTAACAAGCTTTTTTCTTTTTTACAAAGAAGATCTGCGCTTAATCAATAAATACACTTGCACACACAAGCACACCTTAAGTGAAGGGAGCTTGGTTTACACCACCAAGCCAAGACTTAACATAATAAATTTATCTCCCCTCATCAAGGCAAAGGCATATTGTTGATCTCTCTTCACCATTTCCATGTCACGTGTGTCTTACCACCATTGCACCACCAAGGTGTTTTTCATGGAGACTATTAGGCCTTCACCCCCAATTTTTATTTGGTAATATTACCCCCACTCCCCCCGTTGGGTTCAAGTTCATAACCCTCCAAGTCCCCACATCAACTCTTCTACTAGTTCACCTGATTTCTCTTCTGAGTCCGAGCCTCCTTCACCACATATCATCACCATGTTTGGACCCACACCTGGTGTAGGAATCCAACATGGTGTTGGCTCTGGTTCTATCCCGTTGGTCACATCAAGCGGAACAGTCTCAGGAACTGTTCTAGCAACCCCCATGCTCCCCTTTATGGTTGGGTTAAGTCTACTAGATTTTAACCAATTGATAAATGACCCCATACACCACTATGCTGGTTGGCCTTTTATGCCGACTAAGCTTCCCTAAGACATCCCAAAGTTTGAGGGTAATGCTGGAGAGGATCCTACCAACCATGTTCGATCCTTCCACGTGTGGTGTTCATCCAACTCCATTACTGATGACTCCATTCATCTTTGGCTATTCCAATGCACACTCACTCAAGATGCTACAAAATGGTATGTAGAATAGCCCGCCGCATCTCATTCTATTTTCGTGATGCTTGCTAAAGCATTCCTCTCATATTTCCAATTACCTCTTCGGTACGACACTAGTGCGGAGCTATTGACCTCATTCCATCAGTCCTCCACTACTCGCATATCTGGCCATGTTAAAGAGTGGCATCGAAGGAGGAGCACATGTCGTGCCCCACCCTTTGAATACCGTGCCTATATAGATTGGTTTCTTAGGAGCCTTTTAGCACCCATTGGAAAATATGTTGCGTCCCATTTTCCTTAGAACGAGGAAGAAGCTTTCCAAATTGATCTGAGATATGACTTGATTTGTGCGCAAACTGGTTATGTCTATATCATCATTCTAGACCTCCCTCATCCTGGAAGTGTCAATGCATCGGGGGCATCTCACTCCACCAATGGTGTCGTTAGAACTATTTCACACCCATCGCGACATGCTCAACAAAGTTATGGCTATCCGTAGGGGGGCACCAGTTCCTCTAACCCTCATGCCCCTCCTACTAGCAACATTTTTTCAGGGCCCCAACCTATTTACCAAACTGTTTTCCCTCCTTATGCACAACGGAGCGCTCCAGCCCCTCAAGCATTAGTGCCACAGCCTCCCATGCATCCTTAAACCTAGAAGAAACCACCCCCTTAGGGTCAAGTGTTTGCATAGCAGAGTGTGACCAATCCCCAAAATTCGAAGAAAAAGAATAAGGGGAAGGGTAACAAGGGTAACCAGGGTAATCAAGGTAATCAACCTAGTGAACCTTAGGGGAACTAGCCTAACACCAATAACCAACAATAATGCATCCAACCCAAGTAGAACAAGGCTATTCATACAAACAAGCCTTGTGCATGTTGTGGTGTATATGGCCATTATACACATGAGTGTCCTCTCTTACCCCAAATGCGTCAAATGTGGGAAGCTCAAGCAGCTTCTAGAGGTCAAAAATCACCTCAGAATCCTGTGCCATCTCAATAGGAAGTGCTCAAAAATCCTTTCCCTTAATAAGGATTTGTTGTTGCTCAACCTCAGCTAGGTCAAGTGGCCCATCCCCCCCAACCTTCCGGTCCTGGTTACTACCAGATCGTTATGATGAACTCTGATGATGTTAATCCCTTCGATATCAAATTGCAAACTTAGTTGAGTCAATATGAGAAGTCATCGACTTCATCCGCCACTAAGTCAGAAATCAAAGCATCTACTGAACCTCTTATGAAAATAAATGTTCTATTATAGATCCCTCAACCTAAAGTTGAGGCCATTCCCAAGGTCCAAAAGGGATCATTACACTGTAATGCGATTTCTAACTGAGCTTCCCATACATACAATATAGTAGATGACTTGGAAAAATCACCTGCTGCCATGTTGACACTGGAACTCCTCCAGTCATGCCCATATCAAAAGAAAGATCTACTAACTACCTTGGGTGCAGCAGATCCTTCTGAAGATCATATGATTTTCTTCCATGTTGATACATCATAACATCCCCCATTGCCTTCATCCATTTCTTTCCAGATACCAGTCCAAGTCCGTAATGTCATCATCTCTCGATGCATTATTGATGAAGGTGCATCCACCTGTGTGATGTTCGTTGCTATTTGGAAACAACTTAAGTCACTTGAATTTCCCCCCTCCACCATCACTTTGTGTGCTTGGTTTTAGAGTCAATATTTGCATACTGCCATCAGTGATCAAAAATCCTCTTTTCATGTCATTTTAAGGGTCCCACTCAGAATTTTTTTATCATTTCACTAGGTCACGCAAAAAATTAGTCATTGATGGTAGTCCTAGTCCAAAAACATCACTCTTCCTTAAATGTGATTACTTGCCGGCATAGTTTCATATCTTGTTGACTGTACATCATCCATAAAGTTATTTTTATCATGCCATTTGTATCAGTCATGAGGTCATTATGTCATCTTGAAATTTAGTCCTTCAAGGTCTCATTAGGTCTATTATGGTTTCCAAGGTTCCATTCCATTTCATAAGACCAGCAAGTAAATGGTGATCAAATAACATCCCTTCACCATGTGAAGATGATTTGTAAAGACAAATTCTTATTTCATTATGTAATTTTATATCTTTCAAATGTAATAATTTCACCAAGTTGTTAACTCAGTGTTCCAAAGATGCCAGACCATCAAAAGATAAATTTGTCAAAGGAAATAGTCAAGTGAAAGGGTAAAGTTTCAAAGGGTTAAGTGAATGCCAAAGGGAGTTGTCTTTTCCCAAGGGTGTTCAAATCATCATTTTCCACAAGCACGAAACCATAATTTCCTCTCCCACTGAGCTAGGGATGGCTATGGAATTAGAGACATCTAAGAGGAGGCATAAGGGAGGTCATTTCAGCAAGTATGAGGCCATTCCAACTCATAAACATCATGTCTCCATCATTTTTCAATAAGTAATTCCAAGGGACAAATCATTTGCCACACATAGGGCCAATGTTTCTTCAAACTATGTTTCTGACCAAACAGAGATGAAATTGACAAACGTGAGAGAGGTTTTGTCCATCATAGTCCAAGGATGAAAAAATTCCTTCGCTTTTTACACAGGTGTGTCATGGTTTTAGAGAAATGTCAAAAATACAGTTACTACAAGAGAGTCGCTACACTTCTTGAGTGACTATGGAAAAATCAATTTTTCTCCTAGATATATTTTCCAAATGAGTTTCTCGATGAGTCAAATGATAACTAGAGAGAAATTGATTTCCTTTGAGCTATCATGCGCTCAATTTGGAGTTGAGGAAGACCTCCAAAAGTTTCCTGCAATAGAGCACTTCATTTTTACACCCTCATGCTACACTTTTTGACCAATCTTGGGAGAATTGACTTTTCAGGGGCTATAATTGATCATTTTTAGTCCTTTATAGGTCCATTTTCTAGCCACGATAGGTACCTTTCCAACGCGCTATCATGGGCTCAATTTGGACATCGGGAAGGCAGTCAAATTCAAACTGCAAGTTGGAGGGCACGTTTAACCGGCTCGCTGTGAGTATAACCAGGTCGCTGCACGTTTAACTAGGTCATTGCACATTTGCTAGAGATCCCAGTGTTATTTACAACGGTGCTACACTCCTATAGAGGTCGTTGTGTGTTTGACCAAGTCACTGCGCATTTTCCCGGGTCGCTACACGTTCGCCTGGAAGGAGCCAAAACATCCTAGAAACCCTCCATCACCGCCAAGTTTCCAAGTTGATCATCATTTACCTCAAAAATCAGGTTGGTGGAAAAATTACTCACTCCTTCCCTCCATTATTCACCTACATAGGGTTTAAGTTGTTTGTTGTTATTCCTAAGATCAAACCCTAGTCATACATTCCCACCATCTCAAATCACATTTCCTAGCTTTCATCACTATTCCCCCTCACTTAACAACTATCCTTTATCACCTCCATCATTCCACACATCCCCATCTCCTCCTCATCATCTTTCCTCACATCATTCCACATTTCCCATACCCACAGTCCATTCTACCATTTCCCTAGGGTTTTGACAGCAACAAATCATGGTAGAAGAAGAACACACAAGTCAGAGTGATGGAGAAAAACAACAGAGGAGGAAATATAAAAAAGGAGGGAAAATAATTATATATGAGCCAACAACACTAGAGAGCTCATAGCATCTCCCATCACTGTCACAAGCTTTAAAAATATGGGTTGTTTTGAGTTTTGTGAGAAGGTGTAAAGGACACAACATCATTCTGAATTTACTAGACAATTTATTATCAACCTCCATGACAATCAAGAAAAATTTGCAAGTGTCACCTTTACCATCTCTTCTACTATCATATCAGCTGCTATTGGGATCCCAGATGTCAAGGAAAAGTGGTTTAAACAGGCAGATTTGGATTATTGCTATTATCAACCATATCTTAAACCCAACCATAAGAATGAAAGGAGGATTTTTTCTTTCTCCTACCTCCTAGACAGATATGTTGCTATGATGAAAATCATCATGAAGTACTTCACATGTGAGGGCATGTTTTCTAGGCTCTATTCCTATCATATTTAGTTACTCATGCATTTTACAAGAGTCGTAATGCTCATTCTGCCTTTCTATCTTTACTAAGATATTGACAAGATTTCATAAATTCCCTAAAGGAAATATCATGATCATCAAATTCATAGCATATTTCAACATTCTCTCATCAAAATAACAGTCCTACACTGCCTTGATCAACTTAACATTGCATGGGACACTTTCATATCCAATGACATTTTTACAGTCCCACCTATTCAGCATGGCCAAGAGGCACCTTCATCTTCTCATCCACCTAGCTCCATTCATCCACCTCAGTCTATACATCATTCATCTTCATCTCATGAGTTATCCACACCATCACCTCCATCATCACCATTTCATCAGCCTATTCATTCACCTGGCAAAGGTAAAGGAACTGAGAAGGAGCATATGGAGCATGGTCAAAGCAGCAAGCCAAAAAGGGCTGGTTTAGGTACCTTGGCACATACCTATCAGAGAGAGCATAGGAAAGTGTTTTCCCTGCTGATTATGGGAGGGGCCTTGCCTTCTTCATTGACAAAGCAGGTACAGAAGGGTAAGGAAAAAGTTGTAGAGGCATCCAACAGCAAGAGGAAGACCTCCATGAGGTAGAGCATGATTTTCAGTTAGTTGACTCAGATGAGCATGATGACAGTCAAAGCATAGCTATTTTCATCAAGGGGAAGAATGCACTCATAAGTGAGCTCAAGGTCAACTTGCAAATGGCCAAATGGATCATTTCCTACTATAAGCGGGAAAACAGGTAGTTTGAGGTCAAACATGAGCTCGTGGAGATTCATCTCAGAAAGGAAAAGAGAGAGGATGAAAAGGCAAAGGCCTTACTTGATGAGGTAGATAGGTAGTATGGTGAGTCACTTGATGAATAGGTGCCAAGAAGAAGCCCAAGTACTAGAGACCTAAAGAGAGCTTTGGAGCAAGAAAGAAAAAGGGAGGCAAAACTAGCCAATGAGCTCACCTTGAATGAGCAATTTGACAAGATGGTAAATGAAAACCAAGAACATTGGCTTGAGAGGGTGAATGGTCATATGGAGAACCTCTTAGACAAGGCCAAGAAGGACAATGATATTCAAAGAATGATGGCGAAGAACTATGCCATGAGAGACAAAATTGCAAGGGCCAAGCTCAAAAGAGCTCATGCAAAAATTGAGGCCTTGACCAAGAAAGATGAGAAAAAGAGGTTGGATATCCTTGCCGAGGCATCACTCCATGCCTCAAACATATAGGCAACTGTCAACCCACTAATTTTCACCATTGTTGAATTTTGGCAAGATATGTTTCTCTGTGTTTTTTGAGAAATTTTGGCACAGTCAAGATGGTGAAACGCACAGAAACTTGGACGATGCGCTCTTTTTTTGGAGAATCCAATGAGCAAATGGTCAACATTTTTGGATTTAAAATGATGAGGACATGCACCATGTACTTTTTCTATGAATTTGGAGCAAAAAAAGTCAACAAAAAGGGTCAAAAACTACCAAAAAATCACCTTTCTACCTCTTTTTTGGCCTGGTCACTATGCATTTGAGTAGTCTTGGGAGATTGAAATTTTGGAGGGGAAAATCAAGCTCATTTGGAAAACCAAGGGAATTTTTAGAAACTAGATAGGATAAAATTTCCAATGAGCTATCATGGGATAGATTTGGACATCGGGAAGGCAGTCAAAATTCAGCTTGAAGAGGACGTTGTGCATTTGACCAGGGTCGCTGCGCATTTAACCATGTCACTGCGCGTTTGATAGTTATCCACAATTTTCACTGTTTCATTCTAGGTTGACTTTTAACCATGATAAATTCAAAGTTTTACCTATGTAATTGATCTAGATGATGTAATTATTATGTTTTTACTTATCTAGGGTAGATACATCAGTTAGATGGACTATGTGGCATGTAATGAATCAATTTTCTAGAGTGAGGGTTGAGTCACTTTGATCACCCTACACTCCAGTTATCAGTTCAACCTTTCTTACAACTGCTCCTCCACTCATGAATTCAACCCGAGCCTAGGATGAGTTGGTTGTTGGCCTATATTATGTATTTTCTTAGTCATTTTATAGGTTGGATTCAGTGGGATGCTATACTAGTGATCAGAGACTATTGGATCAGATGTTGGCCAGTTTCAATAAATGAGTAGAAGCTATTTTTCTGGGATACATGTGGTATGAATGTTTAGCATTGTTTCTTCTTTGTGATCATTTGTATGAATGTTTTATCAGTTCATAAATCATTTCATGTCTGTTATATGGTAATTTTCAAGTTGATAGGCAGAATACATTCTTGCTCATGCTATGTTTTGGGTAATTTATCATACTTTTTCCATCTTTCTTCAGTTTAGGAAGAATACATCCCTTATGCTCTTCCTAACTCCTCATGAGTCTTAAACCATCTCATCAAATCACCTTTTAAGTGTTAAGCTTCATACCTACTGATCCAAATGGATCCTAGAATACTCTCTAAGACTTCAAAATCATTCAAAAGATCAAAACCATCGCATAAGGGGAACCTTCAAAAAGGTGGAAAAACATTATTGCGAGGTGAAAAACACAAGAAAACAATGAAAACAAAGCTATCGATAGCTTAAACAATGAATTCACAATAGTCGTCAGATCTGGCTGATCAACGGTCCAGATCCGATCAGCAAATTGCAATCAGAGGTGGAAAAGGGAGGTTATTGGCAGAGACCCCATGATATATGCGACTGCAATGAGCGGGGTCAACGAGGACCGTCGATCAAGTGTGCAGATCAACGACCCCCATTGCATCGCAATATCGCTATCGGCAAATACAATGGAGCGAGGCTATATACATATACATATGTGCGATGCGATAGCTAAACTCGATAAAGATTATAAACGATGTTTGATATGATTTGAGATCCGGAAAACAGAGTTTTCCTTTGTAAATCGCATTTTTGTTGAATAAATGAAAAACCAAAGAAAATGCGTCGATGCGATATTACGGACCCGAAAGGGTTTATTAATATTGTTACATATGATTTCAATTCTGATAAGCGGGATTTTCAATGTTTTTAATGTATTTTCAATACAAAGGGAAATAACAATATGAGTGGGATTTCGGGTGGGCCAAGGGTGGTAAGTGGTTTGGGCCGCTCCGCCCGATCCCATGCAATGGCTACCACATGTCCAGACTGAGGAGAGAGAAAACCACCCTCATCGGGCGGTTAACTCCCATACAAAAGAGCCGCCCGAAATGGATCTCAACCGTTGGATCAAGACCTCTTAGATCAATGGTGGAGATGTGATGTTTGTGTACAGGCGGACCCTATAAGAGTTATAAGGCAGAACTTATAATATTTCAAATCCAATAAACAATGTTTTTGGTGGATTTTCACGGTTTTGAATGCATTTCTCTGTGTTAACAAAAAACAGCCGTTTCAGGGATTTCAAAGGCCCGATGCACACATTCATTGCAGAATAGGTGGCCACCTCTCCTTAATGTGTTATACAATGATTGTTTAATGCTAGAAGAGGGATTTGAGCAGACAGAGGCTGGGACACAGAAAGCTGAGAAGCGGAAATGAACAGGCAGAGTAGATTGGCTTCAAAGCCACAGACAGAGAGCAAATAAAGGCAAGCAGTATTGAAGGTAGTGCCAAGACAGAGCAAAGATAGAGACAGAGAGTGATTGAGAGAGTCTATGTACTCAGAGAGGCTTGAGAGGTTCAAGAAAAAATCTTGTTGTTCTATCAATTATGTGTTGAGACTCAAGTTGAGCTCATATTGTTGTAAAACTCTATTCTGAAGACATAATATAGAGGTCACCACTGAAGGCTAGACCAAGAGATGTAGCCCAGGAGTATTGGGTGAACTTCTTATTAAACTTGTTGTGTTTATATGTGTTTATCTATTATGGTCTTTTACTGCTTCATTGTCTATGTATTTCGCAATCTTATTAATCCATTAAATAAACTAACATAGGCAAATCCATGCACAAGAGTCTATAATACCTTAATAATTGTCTTATATCTCATTTCCAGATCAACTGGTATCAGAGCTTTAGGTTGCTAAGGTTAGACAAGCTTATGTTGGATTTTTGAATGCTCACTAGGTCAAAGCTCAACTTAGGAAAAGAAGAATTGGTTGAGGCTAACCCAGAAATTGGTAGAGTCTATCCTTTGAGGAAAATGGCAGAAGAAATTCCTTGCAATCAGACTCTCGGTTCATGGATAGTTTCATGACCATAAGAGCCATGGTAGAAGAGATGTATCGAGAATTTAAGAAAGGGCGAGGTGAAGATACTTCAACCTCCAAACAAGACAAAGGAACAAAGGAACCTCTTCTAGATGGCCAATCTGAAGGCAAAGGGAAAGAAAAAGAGCCTCCTCTATCCACACCTCCTGATAGTCGTGAAAATAAAAAGAAGAAAACATCTTTGATTAAGTTAGATGTAAAATTCGATTTTCCAATATATGATGGAGAATTAAATGCAGAAAAGCTAGATAACTGGATTAGACAGACTAATGTGTACTGTAGGGTGCAGAATATTGATTCAGATAGGAGTAAAATTCAACTGGCTAGCCTATGCCTTGGGGGAACTGCCTTAGTCTGGTGGGAAGGTAAGACACAAGCTGATTTGAAGAAGCATGGTAAAATTCTTTCTACCTGGAGTGAATTTGTCTCTGCCATTAAAAAACAATTCTATCCACTATCTTATATGCAGCAAGTGATGATGAGTTGGCAAACTCTTTGCCAATTAAAGGGGCAAAGCATACAAAACTATACCCGGGAATTTAGAAAAATATCTTTAATTCTAGGCATTTCTTTAGACTCACCTAAAACTTTGCTGAAGCACATAGGTGGTCTGCATAGTTATTTGAGGTACATCATTTTCATGTTTAACCCTACTAGCATAGATGAGGTATCTGTTCAAGCTACACATCTAGAGGCTAGAGGCAAGAATGTGAACCCAGAGATTGGGGGATCATCAAAACCCACTGCAAGCAAGAATAAGGAAAAGAGGAAGCAGAAATAGAAAGAGAGGAAGGAAAATTTTGTACAGAAAGCGAAACCTTCATGCACTCACTGCAAGAAGAATGGACATGATGATGAACATTGTTGGTCTTTGTATCCAGAGCTGTAACCCAAGAAGTTCGATGGCAAGAAGAATAAGGTTGTTGCTACTATACATAAGGATTTGGGGTTAGACTCAGGTGATGAAACAACAATCACAACTATATGTATAAAAGGTAAAAATTCTGAAGCATTTACTAGTAATTCTGCACAAACTATTGACAATGAAGAAAATGAGAGGAAAAGACATGAGCTTTTTCATATTAGAGTTATTTCCAAGCATCAAAAGATTGATACTTTATTTGATAGTGGCTCACAAGTAAACTTGATTTCTGAAGCAATTGTAAAGAAGTTGGGATTACTAACTACACCTCACAAGAATCCATATCCATTAGGTTGGGTATGTGATGAAGCAAAGCTACAAGTGACTAGACAATGTAAACTTATATTTTCCATTGGTTCGGAATTTGTAGATGAGGTTGAGTTAGATGTAATTCCCTTGGACATATGTGGTTTTGTTTTAGGAAGTCCTTACTTGTATGATATGTTGGAAATAATACTGAGAGGGGGGGGGGGGTGAATCAATATTATCAGATCAATAAAACTTTTTCAATGCTCAGAAACATATACGCTACTTCAGTTAAGTGAACCGGCGTGTACACGCTACACGATGGCAACAATACCAAATCAAATCACTCTCCCCCTTTGTCATCAAGGGCAAAGGGCTGTGCTCTGTGCTTTGCTTGGTTGTGTTGAAACATGCTTCCTCTGACTGTAGGCAAGATCTGCAAAAGATGTTCTTCAAAGGAACCAAGACTTATACACCATAAGGGACCTTCCTATTACCAAAAGACTCAATACATACATCCATACTCGCAACCAAGAGGGGATACATCAGAAACAACCAATTATATTACATCATTCATCCCAGGCATAGTGGGGAAACCAACATAGGCCGTTACATGACCTTGACACCATAAAAGAGATATCACAGAAGAGATACATGACATAGAGACAACAAATCTAGACCAGCATCTGATACACCTCTTTTAGATCAGCAACGAAGATTTCCTTCTGAGCTCCTTCTCCTGAAACCAACAACAGTTGTGTACTAGAACCAAAAGCATCTAAATGCCAACAATGCTTTATGAGACTTTAATCTGCTCCCCTGAACCTGTGCCTGCTGCTCCCCCTGAACCTGTGCCTGAAGCTCCCCTTGAACCTGTGCCTGAAGAATTCTGGCATACCCATCTCAGACCTTCTCCGACCAGAGTCTGCCCTTGCTGTTCAGAACTTCATATATGCGACTTCTCCTGCAGAAAACAGCGTATGCACGCGGATATGCTTTCTGCAACACGCGTACACCATATACGTGACTTTCCCAGCATAAATCGGCGTATATACGCGGATATCCCTTACGTAACTTGCGTATACCAAATTTTCTGTAGAACAGACAAGCTTCAACAGCAGGATGAAGCATCAACTACTCCCAGCTTTTGTCTGAGATATTCAAAAGTTTCCCTGGGCAGTGGTTTTGTGAGAATATCAGCAACTTGTTCCTTAGAAGGAACATACTCCAACTTGACCTTCTGCTCAAGCACTTGTTCCCGAAGAAAATGGTACTTGATTGGTATGTGCTTGGGCTTTGAGTGCATGACTGGATTCTTTGAAATGTTGATTGCACTTGTATTATCACATAAGATAAAGACTGGTGAAGTGCAAGTGATTTGAAAATCCTGCAAGGTCTGCATCATCCAAAGAAGTTGTGTGCAACAAGATGCCGCAGCCACATATTCTGCTTCAGCTGTAGATAAGGCAATCGAACTCTGTTTCTTGCTGAACCAAGATACTAATCTGGAGCCCATAAAGAATGCACCACCACTTGTGCTCTTCCTGTCATCCACGCTTCCGGCCCAATCTGCATCTGTATAAGCATGAAGTGTGAGATCTGTATCTCTAGGATACCATAATCCATAATTTTGTGTCCCTTGAAGATATTTGAAGATTCTCTTCACTGCCTGAAGATGAGTCTCCTTTGGATTTGCCTGAAATCTCCCAACTATTCCAACTGCATGCATGATGTCTGGTCGGGTACCTGTCAAATAAAGCAAACTCCCAATCATGGATCTATAAGTTGGTTGATGAACTGTTGCTGATTCATCATTTGCACTGAGGCTACATCCTGTAACCATGGGTGTACATACTGGCTTTGAATCTTCCATGCCATACTTCTTCAAGATCTGCTTGAGGTACTTGGTTTGAGACAAGAAGATGCCTCCTTCATTTTGTTGGATTTGCAATCCAAGAAAGTATGTCAATTCTCCAAGTAGTGACATTTCGAATTCTTTCTGCATAACCAAGGCAAAGTTTTGACTCAGAGTCTAATCATTGCTGCCAAAGATAATATCATCTACATAAACAACAAGTATTAGCAATTTGTTATTTTCAATTTTTATATAGAGATTGCTATCTGCTGATCCTTTTGAAAAGCCTTGTTGGTGAAGATATTTGTCCAATCGATAGTACCAAGCCCTTGGAGCTTGTTTGAGACCATAGAGAGCCTTTTTTAATTTGCATACAAGGTTTGGATCATTCCCAAGAATGAAACCATCTGGCTGCTCAATATATACTTCTTCTTCTAAGTCTCCATTCAGAAAGGCTGATTTCACGTCCATTTGAAATACCTTGAAGTTTTGAAAGCTTGAGAGAGCAAGGAACATTCGGATGGCCTCAAGTCTTGCTACAGGAGAAAAGGTCCCTTCAAAATCTATCCCTTCTTGCTACGCATACCCTTTACAAACAAGTCTGGCCTTGTTTCTAATTACTTCTCCATTTTCATTCAATTTATTCTTGAAGACCCATTTTGTCCCTATGACATTCTTATCTTTTGGTCTAGGAACCAGTTCCCAAGTGTTGTTCTTTTCGATCTGCTCAAGTTCTTCATCCATTGCTTTGACCCAAAATTCATCTTTGCATGCCTCTTTCACATTTTGTGGTTCAGTGGAAGAGAGTAATGCCAAATAGCTTGAAGCTTCTGCAATTCTTCTTCTTGTTTGTATTCCTGCTTCTTTCTGCCCCACAATCTGAGATTCTGGATGATTCTTTTGAACATATCTGGATGGAGTCTTCTCTTCTATTCTTGCCTGCTCCTCTGGTTCTTCTTGAGGTTCTTCTTCTTCATCATTCTGCCTTTGAGTGTAGCCTTCATCTTCTTCAATGTCTTCATGATGAACTTGCCTAGGAATATATCCCTTCTCGTCAACCACTATATCAATGCTGTCAACAATTCTGCCAAGTCTTTTATTGTAGCACTTGTATGCTTTGCTATGTGGAGAATAACCAAGAAGAATGCCTTCATCTGCTCTTGGTTCAAGTTTGCCAAGTTGCTCATCAGTATTCTTAATATAACATTTGCTCCCAAATATTTTGAAGTGCTTCACCGAAGGAGTCTCACCACTCCAGAGCTCATGAGGTGTTTGAGTGTTGTTTACTCGTACATTTGTTTTGTTAAGAATAATAACCGCACATGTGCAGCTTCACCCCAGAAAGTTGCGGGAGTACCTGATTCATCAAGCATAGCACGAGCCATTTGTTGGATTGTTCTGTTCATTCTTTCCACCACCCCATTTTGCTGAGGAGTTCTAGCTGTAGAGAATTCTCTTCTTATCCCATGTTCTTCACAGAAATTGAAAAATTCGTTTGAGGTAAACTCCCCACCTCTGTCAGATCTGAGGCACTTAATTTTGTGTCCTGATTCATTTTCAACCAAGGCTTTGAAGGATTTGAATTTTTCGAATGCTTCATCTTTGTGCTTCATAAGTCCTAACCAGACAAACCTGGAGAAATCGTCAATGAATAATATCAAGTATTCTTCTCCTCGAGGTGTTCTTTTTCTGAATGGACCACATGTATCTGTATGTACTAGCTCAAGAGGCATGCTAGCTGATCCTTCCTTCTCTGGAAAGTTAGTTCTGGTTTGCTTTCCAAACTGACAAGATTTGCATATAGTGTTGTCTGGAATTTTGATATCTGGAAGACCACGAACTGCCTGATATTTGCATGCTTTCCTTATTTGTGAAAAGCTTAGATGCCCCAACCTTCGATGCCATAGCCAGTGTTCATCATCCTTGCTCAAATAGCATTATTGTGGTCCTTCTTCAAATATGTATAGATTATTTGGAGTCCTTCTTCCTTTGATCATTGTTTTACCTGTATCAAGATCATGAACACAACATCCATTTGATCTAAATATTACCTCTGTTCCTTGATCGCACATTTGACTGACACTCAGAAGATTATGCTTCAATCCATCAACATACAAAACATTTCCAGCTTTGACCTTCTCTTTCAATGGAGCCACACCTTTTCCTTTTATGGCTGCAGAGATATCGTTTCCAAAAGAAACTTTCTTCCCCTTTTCTAATGCGGTATATGACTCAAGCTTTTCTTTGTCCCCTGTCATATGCTTCGAACATCCACTGTCAATGTACCATAGACTTTCTTGACCTTCTGCATAAAAGGCTATCCCACATCTTTTTGGTTGTGGTTCCTTTATTCTCCATGTTCTGTCATTTGAGTTTTGCTCCTTCTGAATTGTCTTCCGGAACCTGCTCCTGCATTCAGAGTCTTCATGGCCAAAGTTATTACAAATAGAGCATTCAACTTCATTTTCAAGAACCGAAAAGTTGTTATAAGTCCTTTTCATGGTTTCAGTCATTCTCCCTTGCTTTTGAGCTTCTCTAGTCATGATTGTCTTGTATGCAACACATTGAGCTGCTTTGTGACCGAAGTTATGGCAAGAAAAGCATTGGCCATTAAAGAAACTTCTGCGATAATCAGATCTATCATCCAACCGATTGTAGCTTCTATTTATTCTTGGAGCAAATTGGGAAGATTTTACCTGTGGTTGATTGTAGCTTCTATTTGTCCTTAAGGCAGTTTGTCCCCAAATTTCTTGATGGTCTTTATTTTTTCTTGAAGTAAACTGTCCCTGATTCACCTGATTACTTTTATTTGGCCTTTGCTCGCTTTTCCTTGCTGCATCAAGATAACTTTTAGAGGTAGAGGCTTGAGATGTTTCTCCATTATATCCAAGACCTGTCTTGATCAGAGGAGATCGCTGCACATTGATAATCTCATCCAAGGTTTCAGATCCTTTAACAAATTTAAGATTAATAGCTTTTGTTTTCTCAATCTCTTTTCTAAGACCAACAATTTCACCTTCTAGTTTTTCAAGATGTTTTTCCTTTTCATCAATTTGAAATTGTAGAGTATCAATGATCATATTCTTTTCTTCTATACATCTCTTGAGTCTAGTAATTTCATCATAAAGATTATCCACATCTATGGCATCCATATAATCATCATCTTCAAATGCCATTAACAACTTATATTCATTACCTCGTTCATCTTCATCACTATCCGATAGACCATCACTATCTTCATGAGTGTAGTAGCTTTTCTTATTTGCACTCTGTTTCTTGTTCCATCTAGCAGGTTCCTTTCCTTTATCCTTATAAGGACATTTTGCAGCATAATGACCTACTCTTCCACAAGCAAAGCATTTAAAAGGTAACTTACCTCTGAACCTTCCAGAACCCCTTTGAAGATTTCTGACAAAATTTGATTCTTCTTCCTCTTCATTTGGGACGTGGCTTGCTTCATAATAATCTTCTTTGCCTGATGCCTTGAAAGCAGCTTCTCTTCTGTCTGATGGACCTCCCTTTCTCATTTCATAAGCAGTTAGAATTCCATGTAGCTGAGACATAGTAAGAATTCGTAGATTTTCCTTTTCTTCTATTGCAGATACTTAAGATTCAAACTTGGGGGACAATGATCTTAGAACCTTTTCAACCACTATAGCCTCTTTTATTTCTTCACCCAAATTTTTCATACAATTAACGATCTCATCTACCCGAAGAAAATAGTTAGCCACACTTTCATCATTATACATCTTGAGAGTCTCATACTGAATCCTGAGAGTTTGAAGTTTAGCACGCTTTACCTGTTCATCTCCTTCATAGCTCGTGACAATTTTGTCCCATATCTCTTTTGCAGATTTGTAGTGCATTACCTTCATGAATTCTGTTTGGGATATACATCCTAATAGGGTACTGACTGCTTTCGCATTTGTTTCATACTTCTTTTTCTCAGCTGCATCTGTAGGAGTAGCCGAAGGAAAAGCGTAGCCTGTTTCTACGATGTCCCAGACTTCTGTACCAAGAGATTGAAGATAGGCAGTAACTCTTACCTTCCAATAATTGAAGTTTGTCCCATCAAAAACCGGTGGCCTGATTGATGCTTCTCTCTCGTAGTTGCTCATGATGAACGATCTACCTTCAAGCGATCAAGCTTCTCTGAAGGACCTGCTCTGATACCAAATTGTTGGAAATAATACTGAGAGGGGGGGGTGAATCAGTATTATCAGATCAATAAAACTTTTTCAATGCTCAGAAACATATACGCTACTTCAGTTAAGTGAACCGGCGTGTACACGCTACTGTGTCTAAAGAAAACAGCGTATAACCAGAAAACTTATAATTCAGTTAGTTTATCTTCAGTTAAGTGCATCAGGTCATTATTCACCATATTAAGAGTAAACAGTATAACAGAACAGATCATCACACAAAAGCCACACACATGAACACCATGATATAAGGTGGAAACCCAATGTGGGTGAAAACCACCTGCTGTAAGTTGTCTCTATCTTTCTTTAATAAGAACTTCAGTTTACAATCTTTTGTACTGGTGCAGCCTTATACCAGTACGCAGGCTACAACCTGCAGAAGGCTTCAACCTTCTCTCATTCTCCAAACTTCCTTGGAAGGGAGATTCAACCCCCTTTGCTCTTGTACTAGCTAAGATACTAGTACGTAGGTGCAGGCCTACAATCTTCTTTCTTTCAGGTACCACTTTTCATACATTTTCAGACTGGATATTCCTGAAGCACAATATTACAATCTGAAGACCACAATTCATTCAACCTTCATAGCAGATTACAAAACAACCAATACTCACATCAACAATCTTTGAATCACTGAACCACTAAAACCCTGTCAAACCCAGTCACCAGAACACAGAGCAGACTACAGAACTCTGCAATAACAGTCAGACCCAGCTGCAACCCAAAAATCAAGCTCCAAAAGATATACGCTACTTCAATGAAGGAAACCCGTGTATACACGCGGTTTTACCGAAGACAACCTGCGTACAGATCTAAAAATAATTTTTCATAACTTGCAGCTGTACCAGACATCAGTTATACCCAGAACATAATATTGCGTCAGTCATGCGGATCTAGAAATACGCATAATCAACTATATAAAGATAGTTCATTTCAAACCATTTGATCCCGATCTCTCCTTAGATCTTGTTCTTCATCAACCGATGAGATCTCTCCTTAGCTCAGATCAAGCAATACATCATCAACCAATAACCTGCATACTGGATCTAATTCTTCATCAGATATTCAAGACATTTCAGATACACTTGCCTAATGATTTCCTTCTCCTTATATAGCCTTAGGCCTTGTTCAATACCAAGAGCCAAAACCATAGAAATCCAATACCATCATCTTCAAAACTAGGGATCAACACGTCCGTCGAGACACCAAGGTCCAAAACCATAGGCACAACTTCCAAGGAATAACCATCGTGGACCAAAGAAAAGTTTTCCACATACACGAGCTTTTACTGAAGCCAACCAGTGTGTACATGTGACTTGGTATATAGCGAACCAGCGTGTATATATTTTTCTTCATACTTGTAGACTGATCATCAATTCCTTGCTGCTATCCTTCTGCACTATGATTTGTTATCAGTGTGATTTGCCATCAAGGACAACACTTGTCTCATAATGCCAACATGATAGAAAAGCCATTTTCTATAGAGCTGAAAATAAGTATTAACTCGTTAAATATGGAATAGAATATATTGTAAGAGCTCATAAACTGAAAATTAATTATACCCTCATAAACTCAGGGCAGATGAAAAGAATTGTAAATTCATGCAAGAAATTTTTACTGATGGTTGTAAAGGAAAAGAAACTTGATAAAACCAATGTATTTGAGGGTTGTGATGCTAAACAGAAAGTTGATTTCGAAAAATTTGTTTCAGAATATGATATCATATTTCAAGAACCTAAAGGTCTACCACCCAAAAGGGAAATTGTACATGATATTCATTTGCAGCAAGGTGCTCCATTGCCTAACATCGGAATGTACAGGTTATCCTCTTTAGAGAATGTAGAGATCAAGAAGCAGGTACAGGAGTTGCTCGAGAAAGGGTTCATAAGACCAAGCACATCACCATGCGGATCTCCAATCGTGTTGGTGATAAAGAAAGATGGTTCGTGGAGGATGTACATTGATTACAGAGCACTTAATAAAATAATGATCAGGAATCATTATCCCCTTCCTCGCATTGATGATCTATTGGATCAGATGAAAGAAGTTGTTTACTTTTCCAAGTTGGACTTGCGTAGTGGTTACCATCAAGTCAGAGTTTCAGAGAAAGATGCATGGAAGACTGCTTTCAAAACAAAGCAAGGGCTATATGAATGGATAGCTATGCCTTTTGGCTTAACTAATGCTCTTGCCACTTTCATTAGAGTTATGAAGATGTACTCAAGCCTTTTATTGATGATTTTGTAATTGTATATTTAGATGACATTCTTGTTTTCAGTAAAACATGGGAAGAACATTTGAAGCATGTAAATCTGACTCTAAATGTTTTGAAAAAAGAAAATATCTATGTTAAGTTATCAAAATGTGAATTTGGAAAAACATCTTTGAATTATTTGGGTCATATTGTAGGGGGTGATGAACTAAAGATAGATCCCTCTAAGGTCGAAGTCATTGTGAACTAGCCTAAACCCAAATCTGTTACAGAAGTTAGAAGCTTCCTAGGAGCAGCACAATATTGGAGAAAGTTTATTGCTAACTTTTCCTTAATTGCAGCTCCCTTACATGCTTTGACAGGATTGGACAAGGTGTTTCAATGGGGAGGCAAACAATTAAAAGCCTTCGACACCTTGAAAGAAAAAATTAGTACAGCACCAGTATTAGCATTGCCAGATCTTCAAAGACCATTCAAGATTGAAATAGATGCGAGTGACTATTCCATGGGAGCATTATTGATGCAACATGGTAAACCCATATGTTGTTATTCTGAGGCATTTAATTCTGGAGTAGTTAATTATCCCACATATGGTAGAGAATTGTATGCATTAGTGCAGAGTGTGAAAAAGTGGAAACATTACCTATTGGGAAAAGAAATATTTATACATATTGATCATCAACCACTTAAATATTTACACTCACAAACTAAATTGCAACAATCAAGACACTATAGGTGGATGGGTTTTCTACAACAGTTTCATCTAGTCATCGGGTATAAGAAACGCATACACAATAAAGTTGCATATATGTTATCAAGACCAATCATAAATGCATATACTATACTTAAGCATAATTTAGTATTACATGAAAGCTACATTGAACAATATGCTCAAGATGTAGATTTTAAAGATGTATATGCAACTTTAAGACATGGAAAACAAGTAGAAGAATTGGATTATCATGTTAAGGACCAACTCTTGTATCATTTTGGAAAGCTATGCATTCCTCAAACTGAAAGAGTTAACATAATCCGAGAAGCACACACTTCTCTAATATCAGGTCATTTTGGTGTAAGTAAAACAGTTGCACAACAACAAAGATTTTGTTGTTGGCCAAGAATGCATGAAACAATTTCTAGATATATTAAAGGGTGTACCATGTGTGCTAAAAGGAAGCCTAACAATAGAAAACTAGGCTTGTACACTCCACTTCCAGTTCCATCTCATCCTTGGGAAAGTGTTTCCATGGACTTTGTTGGGGGACTGCCAAAATCTAGAAAAGGTCATGATTATTTATATGTTATTGTGGAAAGGTTCAACAAAATGTGTATTTTAGTACCTTGTAATAAGCAAATTACAGCTGAGCAAACATCAAAGTTGTTCTTTTAGCATGTCTGGGTGCATTTTAGGTTACCCACTTCTATTGTCTCTGATAAAGATTCCTGATTTGTTGGGAGGTTTTGGTCAAGTCTATGGGAGTTAATGGACACCAGATTGAAGAAGAGCACAACCTTTCATCCACAAACAGATGGCCAAATAGAGATGGTCAACAGGATAGTGATCTAGTTGCTCAAGGGCTATTGCAACAAGCACCCGAAGCTTTGGGATGAAAATTTATGTTATGTGCAACATGCTTACAACCGTGCTAAACATTCTTCTACACAAAGATCTCCTTTTGAGACTTGTTTTGGTTTTATACCAAGGTCTCCCTTGGATTTTGCCTTTGAAAAAGACATAGCAGTTGATGGGCACAGTGATGTGGAAAAAGCGGTCGGGGTTCATTGAACAGATCCAAGAAATTCACCAGGAAGTGCAGGAACAACTGGAAAAGAGCCAAGCAAAGTATAAGGCATGGCATGATAAGCATCGGATGGAGCATAGCTTCCAAGTTGGTGAACAAATCTGGCTATATATCAACAAAGATAGAATGCAAGGTGAAGGAAAGAAGTTGAAGCCAATAAAGTATGGGCCTTTCAAGATACTTGAGAAAATTGGTGAGAACGCTTTCCACCTTGATTTGCTAGAATACATGCACATCTATTTAGTGGTAAATGCAGAAAATTTAAGACTGTTTGAACCTTGGTTAATTGAAGATCCTAAAGACCAAAGTTGGTTTCCTTCTATTGATGATTTGTTGCATGAATATCTCAATGAGTTGCAGGAAGATACAGTTCTGGATAGGAAGGTGAGAACTACACGTAGAGGGGACATTGAATACCTCAGAATTGGACTTAGAGGTGCCAAACCGAGCAGCACTCGATGGATGGAAATTGCACAAGTGAGGAAGTTGTATCCTTACTTGGTTGATGCTTAAAAGCCAACTTTTGATGGTCCAAAAGCCTTTTCAGTGGGAAGGCGTGATCCAAATGGATCCTAGAATACTCTCTAAGTAGTCAAAATCATTCAAAATATCAAACCATCGCATAAGGGGAACCTTCAAAAAGGCAGAAAAACACTATCGAGAGGTGAAAAACACAAGAAAACAATGAAAACAGAGCTATCGGCAGCTTAAACATTGAATGCACAATAGCCGTCAGATCTGACTGATCAATGGTCCAGATCCGATCGGAAAATCATAATCGGTGGTGGCAAAGGGAGGCTATTGGTGGAGACCCCATGATATATGCGACTGTGATGAGCGGGGTCAACGAGGAACGTCGATTAAGCACGCAAATCGACAGCCCCCGTTGCATCGCAATATCGCTATCGGAAAATACAATGGAGTGGGGCTATATACATATACATATATGCAATGCAATAGCCGAACCCGATAAATATTATAAACGATGTTTGATATGATTTGAGATCCGGAAAACAAAGTTTTCCTTTGTAAATTGCATTTTCACTGAATAAATGAAAAACCAAAGAAAATGCGACCATGCAATATTACAGACCCAAAAGGGTTTATTAATACTGTTACATATGATTTCAAGTCTGATAAGCGGGATTTTCAATGTTTTTAATGTATTTTCAATACAAAGTGAAATTACGATGTGAGTGAAATTTCGGGCAGGCCAAGGGCAGTAAGTGGTTTGGGCCAGGCTCCGCCCAATCCCATACAATGGCTGCCACATGTCCAGGCTGAGGAGAGAGAAAACCACCCTCATTGAGTGGTTAACTCCCATACGAAAGAGCCACTCGAAATGGATCTCAACCGTTCGATCAAGACCTCTCAGATCAATGGTGGAGATGCGATTTTGGTGTACAGGCGGACCTGATAGGAGTTATAAGGCAGAACTTATAATACTTCAAATCCGATAAACAATGTTTTTGGTGGATTTTCACGGTTTTGAATGCATTAGCATTGCCAGATCTTCAAATAGTTATGAAGATGTACTCAAGCCTTTTATTGATGATTTTGTAATTGTATATTTAGATGACATTCTTGTTTTCAGTAAAACATGGGAAGAACATTTGAAGCATGTAAATCTGACTCTAAATGTTTTGAAAAAAGAAAATATCTATGTTAAGTTATCAAAATGTGAATTTGGAAAAACATCTTTGAATTATTTGGGTCATATTGTAGGGGGTGGTGAACTAAAGATAGATCCCTCTAAGGTCGAAGTCATTGTGAACTAGCCTAAACCCAAATCTGTTACAGAAGTTAGAAGCTTCCTAGGAGTAGCACAATATTGGAGACAGTTTATTGCTAACTTTTCCTTAATTGCAGCTCCCTTACATTCTTTGACAAGATTGGACAAGGTGTTTCAATGGGGAGGCAAACAATTAAAAGCCTTCGACACCTTGAAAGAAAAAATTAGTACAGCACCAGTATTAGCATTGCCAGATCTTCAAAGACCATTCAAGATTGAAATAGATGCGAGTGACTATTCCATGGGAGCAATATTGATGCAACATGGTAAACCCATATGTTGTCATTCTGAGGCATTTAATTCTGAAGTAGTTAATTATCCCACATATGATAGAGAATTGTATGCATTAGTGCAGAGTGTGAAAAAGTGGAAACATTACCTATTGGGAAAAGAAATATTTATACATATTGATCATCAACCACTTAAATATTTACACTCACAAACTAAATTACAACAATCAAGACACTATAGGTGGATGGGTTTTCTACACAGTTTCATCTAGTCATCGGGTATAAGAAACGCATACACAATAAAGTTGCAGATATGTTATCAAGACCAATCATAAATGCATCTACTATACTTAAGCATAATTTAGTATTACATGAAAGCTACATTGAACAATATGCTCAAGATGTAGATTTTAAAGATGTATATGCAACTTTAAGACATGGAAAACAAGTAGAAGAATTGGATTATCATGTTAAGGACCAACTCTTGTATCATTTTGGAAAGTTATGCATTCCTCAAACTGAAAGAGTTAACATAATCTGAGAAGCACACACTTCTCTAATATCAGGTCATTTTGGTGTAAGTAAAACAGTTGCACAACAACAAGGATTTTGTTGTTGGCCAAGAATGCATGAAACAATTTCTAGATATATTAAAGGGTGTACCATGTGTACTAAAAGCAAGCCCAACAATAGAAAACTAGGTTTGTACACTCCACTTCCAGTTCCTTCTCATCCTTGGGAAAGTGTTTCCATGGACTTTGTTGGGGGACTGCCAAAATCTAGAAAAGGTCATGATTATTTATATGTTATTGTGGACAGGTTCAACAAAATGTGTATTTTAGTACCTTGTAACAAGCAAATTACAGCTGAGCAAACATCAAAGTTGTTCTTTCAGCATGTCTGGGTGCATTTTGGGTTACCCACTTCTATTGTCTCTGATAGAGATTCCTGATTTGTTGGGAGGTTTTGGTCAAGTCTATGGGAGTTAATGGACACCAGATTGAAGAAGAGCACAACCTTTCATCCACAAACAGATGGCCAAATAGAGGTGGTCAACATGACAGTGATCTAGTTGCTCAAGGGCTATTGCAGCAAGCACCCCAAGCTTTGGGATGAAAATTTATGTTATGTGCAACATGCTTACAACCGTGCTAAACATTCTTCTACACAAAGATCTCCTTTTGAGACTTGTTTTGGTTTTATACCAAGGTCTCCCTTGGATTTTGCCTTTGAAAAAGACATAGCAGTTGATGGGCACAGTGATGTGGAAAAAGCGATCGGGGTTCATTGAACAGATCCAAGAAATTCACCAGGAAGTGCAGGAACAACTGGAAAAGAGCCAAGCCAAGTACAAGGCATGGCATGATAAGCATCGGATGGAGCATAGCTTCCAAGTTGGTGATCAAGTCTGGCTATATATCAACAAAGATAGAATGCAAGGTGAAGGAAAGAAGTTGAAGCCAATAAATTATGGGCCTTTCAAGATACTTGAGAAAATTAGTGAGAACGCTTTCCACCTTGATTTGCTAGCATACATGCACATCTATTTAGTGGTAAATGCAGAAAATTTAAGACTGTTTGAACCTTGGTTAATTGAAGATCCCAAAGACCAAAGTTGGTTGCCTTCTATTGATGATTTGTTACATGAATACCTCAATGAGTTGCAGGAAGATACAGTTCTAGATAGGAAGGTGAGAACTACACGTAGAGGGGACATTGAATACCTCAGAATTGGACTCAGAGGTGCCAAACCGAGCAGCACTCGATGGATGGAAATTGCACAAGTGAGGAAGTTGTATCCTTACTTGGTTGATGCTTAAAAGCCAACTTTTGATGGTCCAAAAGCCTTTTCAGTGGGAAGGCGTGATCCAAATGGATCCTATAATACTCTCTAAGTCTTCAAAATAATTCAAAATATCAAACCATCGCATAAGGGGAACCTTCAAAAAGGTAGAAAAACACTATCAAGAAGTGAGAAACACAAGAAAACAGTGAAAACAGAGCTATCGGCAACTTAAACATTGAATGCACAATAGCCGTCAGATCTGACTGATCAATGGTCTAGATCCGATCGGTAAATCGCAATTGGTGGTGGCAAAGGGAGGCTATTGGCGGAGACCCCTTGATATATGCGACTGTGATGAGCGGGGTCAACGAGGAACGTCGATCAAGCACGCAAATCGACAGCCCCCGTTGCATCGCAATATCGCTATCGGCAAATACAATGGAGTGGGGCTATATACATATACATATATGCAATGCAATAACCGGACCCGATAAAGATTATAAACTATGTTTGATATGATTTGAGATCCGGAAAACAAAGTTTTCCTTTGTAAATTGCATTTTCGCTGAATAAATGAAAAACTAAAGAAAATGCGACGATGCAATATTACAGACCCAAAAGGGTTTATTAATATTGTTACATATGATTTCAAGTCTGATAAGCAGGATTTTCAATGTTTTTAATGTATTTTCTATACAAAGGGAAATTACGATGTGAGTGAAATTTCAGGCAGGCCAAGGGCAGTAAGTGGTTTGGGCCAGGCTCCGCCCAATCCCATACAATGGTTGCCACGTGTCATTGAGTGGTTAACTCCCATACGAAAGATCCACTCGAAATGGATCTCAACCGTTCGATCAAGACCTCTCAGATCAATGGTGGAGATGCGATGTTGGTGTACAGGCGGACCTGATAGGAGTTATAACGCAGAACTTATAATATTTCAAATCCGATAAACAATGTTTTTGGTGGATTTTCGCGGTTTTGAAGACATTTCTCTGTGTTAATAGAAAATGGTCATTTCAAGGATTTCAAAGGCTCGATGCACTCATCTGTTGCAGAATAGGTGGCCACCTCTCCTTAATGCATTATACAATGATCTTTTAATGCTAGAAGAGGGTTTCGAGCGAACAGAGGCCGGGAGATAGAAAATCGAGAAGTGGAAATGAATAGGCAAAGCAGATTGGCTTTAAAGCTATAGACAAAGAGCAAACAGAGGCAAGCAGTATTGATGGAAATGCCGAGACAAAGCAAAGACAGAGACGGAGAGTGATTGAGAGAGTTTGTGTACTCAGAGAGGCTTGAGAGGTATAAGAAAAACTCTTATTGTTGTATCTGTTGTGTGTTGAGACTCATGTTGAGCTCATACTATTGTAAAACTCTGTTTTGAAGACATAATAGAGAGGTCACCACTAAAGGATGGACCAGGAGATGGAGCCCAGGAGTATTGGGTAAACTCCTTATTAAACTTGTTGTGTTTATATGTGTTTATCTATTATGGTTTTTATTGCTTCATTGTCTATGTATTTCACAATCTTATCGATCCATTTCATAAAGTAATGTTGAAGCCCAAAAAAACGGGTCTACAACAAGGGGGATACCCACCCGATCCGGACCTTGAAAGCAGCTCCTTTTCCATTTGGGATGGTGGGTCCGACTGGGGATAATGGGACCAGTTTCCCAATTTATTTGTGATGATGATAGAATTGATGTTTTCCTTTCTAAAGATTTCTAAATATAATGCTTTTAATATAAATCTAATCTAAAACATGCAATTTTATTCTAATCAATAGAAATATCTAATTCTAAAACTATTCCGGGATTAACTCTTCACTTATGCGATCTAAAATAGTTTCTAACAACAATTGGTAATAAAGATCATTCAATTGCTATAAGAAAAGAATTCATTAAAAGTGAATTTTTTCGTATAAGAAATTAGTTGAAACAATTTTGAGAAGCATATCGCATAATAAGCTATTCATACATTAAGCATAAACAGAATAGTCACCACCATACAAAAGTGCCAAATGACAACTTAAACATTCAAGATTTCATATATAAACAACTGAATATAACATATTACTTGACACATATGCAGGAATCATTAAGAGATAAAAGTACCATTGATAACAAGTCCTTCTCATGAGCTTCAACAATATAGATTTATCTTCTCAAAATTCAATATCTACTAAGAGTATAGAAGTGCATTTCAGCAGCAGATATTAAACACCGATATCAATAAATCTCGTTCCATTCATTCATCAAAACCTCCTCAAAGGGTGCAAAAGTGCATGTTATGAAGAAACGTTTTTGGCAAATTTTTGGACCCCTCTCTAAATGCATGAGAGGGGTTAAAATACTACTAACTAAAGACTAAAAATAGTTTATTACAAAAATATAGGAGGAGGTTTAAATGATTGTCCTCATCTAAGGAAAAAATAAATAAAAAATAAAACTAAAATTGTATCTAAAAATTAACTATGCATTTGTTCTCGGAGATCACAAGCATTCAGCATCGGCTTTAGGAGCGTCAATTGGCCGACCTCCGATTTTAGTTGTCCTACAAAAATAGAATCAGCAAGTGTTGACACTATCTTTTTGGAAAAATTTGTGAGGCATTTCAAAGTCATACATTGACTGTGCGGTTTAACCAAGTATTGCCAGTAAGTATCCCAATTCAACTTGGTTAACTTCTTGATTGATTATGCCTTTTCTTTAGCTTTCTGTCTCCAGCTTGTCTGCAGTTGTTGTGCCTTTGGGAGAAATCCCGAAGCGGTTTCTGATATCAGGTTTTCTCTATGCAGATTTTCATTGACATAGTCAATGACATTGATCGCCGTTGTTGCTGCTTCTTCCACTATCTGTTTTGCCTTTTTAATTTGTGCATCCCACTTATTAAACAACATTTCTTTGTGGGCTTCATTGATTTTGAGCAACCCTGCTCTCTTGCCTTCCTTCGATTCCTGCCATTTCAAATAATCAGAAATTTTCTTATCAATTAAATCATAATCGAGTCGCAAATCCACGACTTGACTTTTAATTTTATCACTCATCTCGCAATGGGAGCTCCATTGCGATATTCTTTGGCAGAGTGCCTCTTACTGTTGCAAGAGTTGGTCATTCAAGGCAAGGTCTTCTGAGACAAATTCTATGACTTTGGGGTCATCTTTATGCATTTCTAACATGGCCTGTAATTGATGTTCCTTTTCGATCAAATTCTCTGATACCCCAGCTGCATCTGTTGAAAGTCCTGTTGTAATTTTTCCAATTTCTCTTCCGCTTCCTGGTTAGCGTTAACCTGTTGTAACTGTTGTTGCAAAACTAGGATTTTTTCCTCTCTATCCTTAAGCAATAGCTGTACCTCGGACGCTTTATCGATAGTAATAGAAGCATAGGCTCCTACAATTTGAGATAACTTAGTCAAATTTTCTGTAGGATCAGTGGTAGGGTCTCACCAAAGGGCATCTAGCTGCTCTACCTTAGGTGAGAGCACGTTGTCTAATTTTCATTTCTTTCTTTGTCTTCTTACCACTGCTTTGTGATGTGGACTATAAAATACATCTAGAGGAGGGATCTCCTCTATTTTCAACATGATTTTAGATGATGGGGCCATGGGAATATGCTCCATTTCTGGAGCATTGATGACTGTTTCAATGACCATATTTGTCACTGTCTGCACTGTATTTTCAGGTTTCTTCATATTCTGTACCTCGGTATTAATCAATTCATTAAATGTTTCCCACTCTTTCTCTAGCTCAGTTCTCACTGGCTTTGGTGGCTGGATGAGGGGAGTGGGAACCTTCACCTGTGGTGTTGATAATACTTTTTGCTCTGGGTGCTCTTTAGATTGGGTAGTATCCATGACTGACACTTCACTTTTATTATGGTCACTCTCAAATTGTTTAGAGCGTTCTGGTGATTCTTTCCCAGACTTAGACCTAGACTTGTCTTTATCTGAGCTTCCACTTAAACTGATGCTGGGAGTTGGTTCCCTTATTGGTTCTAAGTGCAACTTATCCAAGGGGATGTTTGCTAATCTCCACACTCTGTATAGTTTGAATTCTTGGAATTCCACTAGGCCAAAATGAATTTGAGCCATATGCAAAATGTCTTTTAGTGTATTCTTCTGCTAGAAGATGTCATCAAAGAGATCATCTTCTTTAGTGAATACCTTTATCTTAACAACCATAGTAAAATTATTTATTGCATCAAAGGGATCGAATTGTCTCCTTGCAAATTTAAACAGTCGTAGACTCAGCATGTTGTCTACTTCTCTGAAGGCATGACCTAAATAAACAGTGAAAAGGCCCCACAGGTCAGCGGGAATTGTGGCCAGATGACATTCTTCTTGTCTTTCAATTCTTTGGTCATTCCTCCAACCCGGCAGGTTTGGTAGGCAATTTCACAGGCCAATAACTTATTAGGGACATATAAAGGAAGCACATGAGGGGAAGCAATGCTTCTGAATACTTTGATGTAAGTGAAAAACTCTTCTCCAAACCATATTCCGATGGGGAGAATATCAACTTCAACTTCGGGGGAAAATCTTGGGGTATCTTTATTATACAACATTCTATGAAGGGGTAACATAACTCCATGACAAATCCTATAAAAATATGGGGTAAACTTGGAATCCCACAATTCCTTATGGTAGACCTGAATGGGCAAGGGATTCTATATAGTCCACTTCCAACCCATTAGAGGAAATCTAGAAACAGAACAAATTACATCCACAACATAAGTAGCTAAAAAGAAATGAGGATAAATCCTCTGAGAGGGAGTTATTTTAGACTAGTAGTTCCAAATAGCTGAGGCTGAATTATCATACAATATCTGGGCCCAATCCATAATAGTGGCATTGGTGGCCGCATCTAATAGAGGTAGCCACTCGGAAGAAAACTTGTTGATATCAGGCCTTCCAAATAGCCTACATAGCATAGCAGCAACAAAATAATATGGAGAGGAAAGGGAACTAGTACTGTACATACCATGTTTGTCTTTTTTTAATGGCTCTTCCTTTACCGACTAGTTCTTGGTGCACTCCTCCAAGTCTTCGTTTTCTTTGGCGAATTTCTCCACGAATTGCTTGTTGTAGCTTGCCTGCAGCTCTGGTAAATGATACATGAGTCTTAAATCTTGTGGGGTGAATGACCCAATAAGCTACTAGCTCCAAGACTTGAATTGCCTATCTGTTATATCAGCGTTGTCCAATACCCACTTGACCATGTCTGTATAGGGAAGTATCTTAGGCCTTGCTGCTATGCGGTGCAAGAATGAGAATGCAAGTTCAATAAGCGATGCTTCAGATGACTCGCGTGCGTCTGCTGTAATTGTAACTTCCATAACTCTGGGGTTTTCCTCTTCCAACAGACTGTATATGCCTTCCCAAGTGGATATGCCAGCTTCTTTAGTACAGGTAGTGTCTGTGAATAAGGGCGTCATCTCTGTTTCCTCAGCAACCGGAGCTTTTCCCTTTTTTCCCATTACATTCTATATACCACTCTATATATTACTTTGCTTGCCGCTCCTGCAAGTTTACAAGTAAGGAAGGAATAATGGTAAGTGATAAGGTGATGGGAAAGCTCTTAATTTTGAAATCATATCAAATATATCACCCTACGTGAAACAACCTTTCGATCAGATCTAAATCTTTTCTCATAAATGACCATCAATAAACCACTAAGTTGACATTAATGCCCATAACGCGGTATTGGATTATGAGAAATATTTCATTGAACAATGAGCCTTGTTGATCTGCGATAAAGCGATTTTGCGATTTGCTTCGCAATATCGTAGATTGCAATATTTCCGTATCGCTAATCCTTTTTGTTAACAATCATTTATTTCTTTTTGCGACTGCAAGATGCGATTTGCAAGATGATTTATCGCATATCGCAGGATCGGGATGTTTTATCTTAGGTGGTGCTTGCGACATATGAAATTTGCGAAATGTGATGAATTTTTAAGGTGCGCAATCTCACAACATCACGTTTTCACAATTCCGAAAGTTTGTTTATATGATGTCCTCCATTACCCTTTTTTGATGCGATGTTTATTGTTAAGAGAACAATTTTATTTGAGACTTATCATAATACTTAAGTTTTTTGGGTTTTGTGAATGTTTTTCCTAAGTTTATGATAGTGTGTTTTATTAAAAGGGAATTCTAAGTGCTAGTTTTTCTTTTTTATAAGGGTCCCCATTTATTTATTGTTATTACTAATACTAAATAAAAAGGGGGGTTGTTGTTAGCCACAACAATTGGTGATTCACTAGGAAGAACCAGTTATCTTTGATTGTCTTTTGAATTTTCTAAAACTTCCAAAACAGAAAAGTTTTCTGGAAAATCAAACTTTATTATAGAAATATAAAGTGCATCATGCTCTTAGCCATTAATAATAGCTTGTTTATTTTGTTCTAATTCTGATTATTTTCTTCCCAAAGCTAGTCATTTCATTTACATTAGCCACTACTTGGTTTATAAAGATGAAAACAAAGACGTCTCTGTAGATCAGTTTTAAGTATGCTCATTTGTCGTAGGTAGAGCCTCTATTTCCAGTAGGCGTTCATAGCCTCGATAGGGTTACCTGTTACCCAGCAATGATCCTATATCCTACTTTGAGAAATATACAATTTTCAAATATAAATCCATATCCACACTTGTTGCTTTTATTTTCTTTTAATTCTTAAAGAACAATCTCTTGGTTTGGTAGCCAAATTATGACAATGCCATTCACCTGATTTATAACTTTGCTGAATTAGCTGGCTCATGATGAGACCCCTTATCTTTTGATTGCAACAATCTTGAGTCATTGCCCTGTTTTGGTATGCAGTTTTGGCAATGTTAGCAAGTTATAATCTCTATGATCATGATAAGTCGGCTCGTGATGAGACCTCTTATTCTTTAAGTCTATAGTGCATCATTGGATTACTCTTTGAAACTTGTAATTCCCTAGGTGGGGAGGAAGTCATTGGTTCCTTAAGAATAGATCTGGATGACAATTATAGAGTTTTTTGAAGACGGCTTTTCTATAGAGAACCTTCGTTTTGTTATTGATGCTTTTCATGACTGATATAAAACAAATTCCCACTAAAGGTTGTTTTTATCAAAATTTGTAAGGCTAAAACTAGTAAAAATTTTAGGCTTGTATCATTTGACTATATCTTTCAATAATAATGATTAATTTTCCAAATCAGTTCTATTTATACAAGCGAAAAACAAAATTTAAAAGAAACACTAATCTTTTTCGTGAAATCCAAAGGTAACCATTTACAACCTGTTTTATTATCAAAATAAAGCTACAAATAATAATTTACAAAAATAGAAGAGGTCATCTTCTATGGAAAGTATTTTTTAAGGATCTAGCCATTAACAGGTTAAGATTCTCTTTTCCCTGCTAAATCATGCAACATGAAAGTCGTTGGACCTATAATTTCAACAATTTGGAATGGTCCAAGCCACATTCGTTGGAATTTAGAATGTTTTCCTTTTTCTTCATGAGCCTTATCCCATTTCAATACTAAATCACCAATTTGAAAATCCTTCCTAGATACCATGTTTGAATCGAAGGAAGCCTTTACTAATGCCTGATGATGAGCATGTGTAATTTTAGCCTGTTCTCAATACTCTTCTAGCTTTAGAATCTGCAGTTGTCTTAGTTGTAAGGATGAAGTTGGTGTTTCATCAATAAATTGAACTAAGGCCAAAGAAGGAATTACTAGATGAGTTGGGAGACCATAAACTGAATTAAAGGGAGAAGTTCCAATGGGAGCCTTTTGAGTTATTCAGTCTGCCCAAAGAGCATACATCAAAGATTTGTGCCAATTTTTATGATTCTGATCAATAGTTCATTTAATGATTCTGATTAGGTTTTTATTTGTTGATTCGGCCAACCCGTTTCCTTGTGGGTAATAATTGGCAGAATATTTAAGCTTAAAACCTCTTTTAAGTGCAAATTCAGTCATAGCATTACCAGAAAAAATATGATGCGTTATCAAACATTAAATCAGAAGGTAAACCAAACCTAGTAATTATGAACTGATCTATGAAATTGATGATATGTTCAGCACTAGCTGTCTTGAGAGGAATTGCTTCTACCCATTTAGTAAAATAATCTGTAGTTGTAAGGATGTACCTATGATGTTTGGAAGAGTGAGGAGCGATCTCACCTATTATATCCAATCCCCATTGATCAAATGGTTGATCGATATTGTGTTGGGTCCCTATAATACTACTGATTACCCCATTACTATTGTAGTTATACCCCTTATTTATATTGTTGTGCCCCTATTACCCCCATGTTGTTATTTCTGTGCCCCATAGAATCCCTCTATTGTTATTTTTGTGGCTTTATATTATTATTGTTAGGTCGGCTGGATTATATTGTGACTCCTTAGACTCCTATATATAGAAAGGAGGTTTTGTCATTTGTATCATCCAAGAATTGTTCATTTATGTAATGTAAAGGAGGTTGCCCCCTCGAAGAGGCTTAATTCTAAGGCGTTGATCTATCTTTTCTATCTTTTCTTGAGCTGGTTTCATAACATTTGGTATCAGAGCTTTGGATTCTAGGGTTTCACTACTCCAAACAGGTCATCGTGGAATTTTCGCTATAACTTTTTTTTGTGATGTTTCAGAAGTCACAAGAAAAACCCATTTGAGAAGAAATTTCGCTGAACCTTGGGTCCAAATTTCAGAGCTTTTCGCGCAATATTTGCGGAGATATGATCTGAGGAAGTTGGTCTTTTTGCAGACTCCTGAATTACATTCAAAACAAGTGACCTGGGGAAAATCTTCATAACTTTCTCTCTGGGGATCAGATTGAAATTTCGTAAGAAGGTACAGAAAGAGGACGGACTGTAGTTTCGTGTATGTCTTTTTCAGATTCAAAGGTTGAAACAGTGACTCGTGGCACGTCGTACAAGTTCGCTCTACTGAACTAGCCTAAAAGCAAGTCACTGTGGGAGATTTCACATAACTCTTCCTTGGAGAATCCAATTTGGGTCAAACTTGTGGAATTGGAAAGAGGATACAGAAGGCTACTACAGGTTGAAATTTTAGAACTGGATGATCCGAAATTACAGAGATACATCAGATTCAATATCAGGCTTCTATAAAGTGAAAAAAAGTGTGTACTTTTTTTTTAAATTTTTGTGTAAGCTTGGTTTAACGGAATTCAAAGGGCATAGTAAAGCATTATTATCGGTAACTGATACCCCGAGAAAAGAAAATGAAAACACCTAGTAAGGAACCTGAAAGCTCTAGCATGACTCATGAAGAAGAGGAAGAAATGCTACATGATATATCAAAATTACAAGAACAAGTGCAACAAATGTCACGCTCACAAAAGCTAACAGAAGCTAAGATAAGTGGCGTGGAATCTAAGATAAATGGCGTGGAATCTAAGATAAATGACGTGGAGTCTAAGATAAAGGGCATGGAGGCTAAGATGGATGATTTGAAGACAGATTTGAGGACAGATTTGAAGACAGACATGGCATATTTGAAGACAGATTTGACAAATTTTCTACAAGAATACTTACTAATGAAAGGTGTAAAAGGTGAAAAGTCTTATGTTAAAGGAAACTCATGATGTAAAGTATGTTATCATGATTCCATAGACGCTAATGTTGTATCAAAGACCCACCATATTCCAAAAATCGATATGAGGAAGTTTGATGGCAAGGATCCCGCCACATGGATATTACAGATGGAGTAGTTCTTCGATCTCAATAATGTGCAAAACACACAAAAGGTACGTATGGCAACTGTATACTTGGAACCAAATCAGTTTGTATGGTATCAATGGCTTTGCTCTCGTAAAAAAATTATCACTTGGGCAATTTTTACGGAAGAATTGATAGCACATTATGAAGATACAAAAAGCAACACTTTTTTTAGCCAATTGATAAGTCTCAAACAAAAGGGTTCAGTAATGGAGCACATTGAGGAGTTCCAAAAATTGAACATAAGGGTAAAATATATTCCAGAGGAGCATAGGATTGATGTGTTCATAGGGTCTTTAAAGGATAACATCCAACATGATGTTCGCCTTTGGGAACCTGATTCATTAGAGAAGGCATTCAGGTTAGCAAGAAAAATGGAAAGAAAAATTATGGCAACCAGGAAGCATACCACTCACAACTATAAAGACGGAAGTGTTGTTGCCCCTAGTCTTCCACAACCTATAAGGTTGACACCACAACAATTGGAAGAAAAAAGAGCAAAAGGGCTTTGTTACAGTTGTGATAGCAAATACACTAAAGGTCATAAGTGTGCTGAGAAGAAATTATTCTACATAGATTGTGAAGAGGAAGAAGAAAAGGAGCAAGAAATGTCAAAAGAAGAAGATATACTCCAGGAACAAAGCCTAGATGAAGAACAAATAAATCCGACCATATCTTGTAATGCATTGGCAGGAATTACCACTCCTCAAACTATCAAGATAGAAGGACAAAGCAAGAAGAAAAAAGTAATAGTGTTGATTGATTCAGGAAGCACCCACAATTTTATTCATTGTAGGGTAGCAAAAGAATTGAATTGCTTCCTATATCCAACACCAGAGTGTCAAGTGATGATTGAAAATGGAGGAACAATAAATTGCTCTGGAAGGTGCCATATTATCAAGCTATCCATGGGAGAATATGTATTGACTAGCCCAATGCTTTCCATTCCAATGGGAGGTGCTGACGTTGTACTAGGAGTCCAATGGCTACAATCCTTGGGTACAATAGCTTTTAATTTTCAAGAACTTTTCATCAAATTTTCTACAGAAGGAAAGGAAGTTGAATTAAGGGGTATTGTAGGGAAACCAGGAAAGATAATCAGCTCTAATGGTATGACAAAGCTTCTAAAAAAGGAGCAAAGAGGTGTAATTGCACAATTATGTTCGCTAGATGTTTCCACATCGGAATCATCTATTTCTCCAGATCTCCAAAAAGTCTTGGACAATCATTCCAAGGTATTTGAGACTCCCAAAGGTCTTCCACCTATGCGTGATCATGATCATGCTATTCATCTGATTCCAGGAAGTGTTCCTCCAAACATCAGGCCGTACAGATATCCCTATGTCCAAAAAAGTGAAATTGAACGTATGGTTGCAGAAATGCTAGAGGCTAGTATAATTCAACCAAGTCAAAGTTCTTTCTCTGCTCCAGTAGTATTGGTGCACAAGAAGGATGGATCATGGCGCATGTGTTCGGATTATAGGGAGCTCAACAAGCTCACTATTAAAGATAAGTTCCCCATTCCTATCATTGATGAATTACTGGATGAATTGCATGGATCAATTTACTTCACCAAGTTGGATCTTCATTTGGGATATCATCAAATCAGAATGAAGATTGAAGACATTCCGAAAACAACATTTAGAACTCATGAGGGTCATTATGAATTTTTGGTCATGCCTTTTGGTCTTACTAATGCACCTTCAACATTTCAAGGTTTGATGAATTCAATTTTCAAACCATTCCTTAGAAAATTTGTGTTAGTATTTTTTGATGATATACTAATCTACAGCAAGACTTGGAAGGATCATGTTGAACATGTTGACAGGGTGCTACAACTATTGGAGGAGAAACAATTATATGCAAAAAGATCCAAATGTTTCTTTGGAGTCCAGGAGGTGGAATATTTGGGTCATATTGTATCTCATGAAGGATTTAAGGTAGACCCTAGCAAAATTAAAGCCATTAAGGAATGGAAAATCCCCATATCCATAAAGCATCTGCGAGGACTTCTGGGGTTGACAGGGTATTATCGCAAGTTTGTTAAGAATTATGGGAGAATAGCAGCACCTCTAACAACATTATTGAAGAAAGATGCATTTTCATGGACTCCGGAAGCAACAAAAGCCTTTGAACATCTTAAAGAGGCAATGTGACAAGCACCGGTCTTAGCTACCCCGGACTTCACAAAAACCTTTATTGTGGAATGTGATGCTTCAGGAAATGGAATTGGTGCTGTTCTAATGCAAGATGAAAGACCCATTGCTTTTGAAAGTCGTCCAATCAAGGGAAAGTTTTTAAGCAAAGCTATTTATGAGAAGGAAATGTTGGCAATACTCCATGCACTTAAGAAATGGCGACCCTACCTAATGGGAAGACACTTCAAGGTAAAAATGATCATGATAGCCTTAAATACTTTTTAGAACAAAGATTATCCTCTCAAGAGCAACAAAAGTGGGTCACAAAGATGTTGGGTTACGACTTTGAAATCATCTACAAAAAAGGGAAGCAAAATGTGGTGGCAGATGCACTCTCAAGAAAGGATGAGGATGTGGAAGCATTGTTGTGTGCCATTTCTATTATCCAACCAGATTGGATAAACGAAGCAAGGGGGGAGTGGAAGAATGATGAAGAAGTGTGGGCACTTATTCAAAAGCTACAACAAGATTCCAGTACGTCCGATACATTTAGCTGGAAAAATGATTCATTATGGTACAAAGATCGCTTATACCTTTGTAAAAATTCTCAGCTAAAGCAAAAGATTCTTATGGAATTGCACACTTCTCCCTTAGGAGGGCACTCGGGATTTTTAAAAACTTACCACAAGGTTAAGAAGGAATTTTTTTGGGATGGCCTTAAATCAGATATTCAAAAGTTTGTGGCAGAATGTTTGGTTTGCCAACAAAATAAAGTTGAAACAATTAAGACACCGGGTCTATTACAACCTTTATCCATTCCAAGCCAACGTTGGGAGGAGGTTTCAATGGATTTTATCATAGGTTTACCAAGTCTGAGGGAAAGAGTGTCATCATGGTGGTAGTTGACAGACTTACCAAGTATGCACATTTTTGTGCATTATCACATTTAAAGCCAGTACAGTTTCTACTGCATTTATGGAAACAATTCAGAAGCTACATGGAAAACCAAAGATTATTGTAAGTGACAGAGATCCCATTTTCACTGGAAATTTTTGGACAGAATTATTTTCTTGTCTTGGTACTCAGTTAGATCATAGCTCATCTTATCATCCTCAATCTGATGGGCAAACTGAGATAGTAAACAAATGTTTGGAAGGATATCTTCGTTGCTTTGTATCTGATAAACAGACACAATGGGTCAAGTGGTTGCCTCTAGCTGAATGGTGGTATAACACTTCCTTCCATACAACAACAAAAATGACCCCATTTATGGCACTTTATGGGTATCAACCACCATCCATCACATCATATTTAAGAGAAAATTCTAAGGTTCAGGCAGTGGAACATCACATCGAACATCAACAACAAGTCCTCCAACTCTTAAAGGATAACCTCGTGTTGGCACAAAATAGAATGAAACAACAGGCAGATCAACATCACAGTGAAATAAGTTTTGATGTAGGTGATTGGGTATTCCTATGGCTACAACCATATAAGCAAATGTCCCTAAAGCAAGCTAAGAAGGATAACAAATTATCACCAAAGTATTATGGTCCATACAAGGTTTTGCAAAAGATTGGTACTATGGCATACAAATTGGAGCTTCCTGCAGCTTCTCGATTGCACCCAGTTTTCCATGTTTCATGTTTAAAGAAGGTTATAGGCGACAAGCTCCCAGTGCAAACAATATTGTCGGAACTTGATGAGGAAGGAAAAATTATATTGGAACCGGAAGCAGTCACAGAAACAAGAACTCGACAGCTACGAAATCGGTCAATTTCAGAGTATCTTATTAAGTGGAAGAACTTATCCGTTGAAGATTCCACATGGGAGGATAATAATTTTATGCAGAAGTATCCAGAACTACTCAAGCGTTGAGGACAACACTTTTTTGAAGGAGAGGGGCATGTTGGGTCCCTATAATACTAGTGATTACCCCATTACTATTGTAGTTATACCCCTTATTTATATCGTTGTGCCCCTATTACCCCCATGTTGTTATTTCTGTGCCCCATAGAATCCCTCTATTGTTATTTTTGTGGCTTTATATTATTATTGTTAGGTCGGCTGGATTATATTGTGACTCCTTAGACTCCTATATATGGAAAGGAGGTTTTGTCATTTGTATCATCCAAGAATTTTTCATTTATGTAATGTAAAGGAGGTTGCCCCCTCGAAGAGGCTTAATTCTAAGGGGTTGATCTATCTTTTCTATCTTTTCTTGAGCTGGTTTCATAACATATTGACTGGTTGCAATGGCAATGATGGTTTCCTCTGTCTTCTAGTAGCAGTTTGACAGACCTAACATTTCCTTACATAGCTATGTGCATCTTTAAATAGTGTAGGCCAATGTATCATGCGCGTAAAATTTTATGTGTTGTTGCATCTCCCACATAATTTCCACCTGTTGGTCCATCATGGAGTTCCTGCAACACTTTTTCAGCTTCAGATTTCTCAAGACATCGAAGAAGAATAGAATCATAATTCATCCTAAAAATCACATCATTTACGAGTTGATATTGCTTGGCTTTAAATCTTAGGGCTCTTTTCTTTGTATAATTCAGATTTGAAGGAGCATATCCATTTTTCAGATAAAACATGATATCAGCATATCTCAATTCAATATTGTTTAGGCTTACCTCATACATTTGTACCTCTTGATTTGGAGATGGTATTTTAGAAATCTGCGACGCTCCAACCAACATCTTGCAAAAGCCTTGACCTTTTACAATATTTGCTGGCTTGATCTCAGTGTCGTATTCTTGTAGGGCAGTGACACAATTTGCTCTCTTTTCACCCATGTCTTTCTGCACTAAGAGATTTCTTACCGCTGGAAATGGCACTATGATCTTTGTATGGGTCTTAAGAAGAAAGGGTCTAAAATGTTTGATCACTTCGAAAACAACATAAGCTTGTTTCTCAATGTCAAAATAATTTAATTTAGCCCCTTGCAAATTTGAACTAAAGAAGGCAATTGGGGCTTCCACCTTGTCTTGATTGGCTTGCGTGAGTATTGCAGCTTATGACTTCTCAAAGGCAAATGTATACAAAATGAAAGGATCAGAGAAATTTGGAGTTGCTAGGGATGGGGCATTAACATTGGCTTGCTTAATCAGATTAAACACTTCATATTCTGCTTGGCCCCATTTAAAGAGTGAATTTTTCTTGATCATTACTTGTAATGGTGACACCATTCTTGAGAAGTCTAGAACAAATCTTTTAACAAAATTAATTTGGTCAAGGAAGGATTGCATTTCTTTCTTATTATGTGGTAAGGATATTTTGTAAATTTCCTTAATTCTATCGGGATCAATATGAATTCTAGATTTTGACACTATAAATCCAAGAAGTTTTCCTTCACTTAATGCAAAAAAGGACTTTTTTGGATTAAGTGAAATTTCATACCTTTGACAACGTTGGAAGATCTGCTTTAAGTCTCTGAGGTGATTACCACGTTTTTTAGAATATACTGTTATGTCATCCAAGTAAATCACCACTGATTTGTTTACTAATCCCTTGAATGCGATATCCATGGCCCTTTGAAATGTGGCGCCAGCGTTATTCAACCCAAAAGGCATCTTTTGATATGCATAAGTACCCCATTTGGTTCTGAATGTGGTTTTTAGCTGATCGTCCGGATGGACCAAAACTTGGTTGTAGCCGAAGAAACCATCTAAAAAGGACATTAATTCTGATCTTGTAACCGCTTGCAATATTTGTTCCATAGGAGGCAGGGGAAAATTTCCTTTTGGCAAGCTTTGTTAAGATTTCGAAAGTCAATACAAATCCGAATGTCTCTGTTTTTCTTTCTGACTGGAACCAAGTTAGAAACCCATCTAGAATGTCAAACGGGAAAAATGATTTTGGCTTTCAATAATTTATTGAGCTCAGATTTAATCTGACTTTCTAGATTAGGATGTATCTTCCTCAGCTTTTGTTGTACAGGTTTTTCATCAGCTATCATTGGGATAGTATGTTGTATGATCGAAGTGTCGTAAGTCTTAAGGTCATCGTAATTCAAGGAAAAGCCACTTTTATACTATTTTAGGAGTTGAACAAAGGCTAATTTTTCTTCCGAGGCTAGGCCAAGACCTAAGTTGATATTTTGTGGCTTGGTATCCGTTCCTAGATTTACTAATTCATAGTTCAGAGTTGAACTCTGAAGTTTTGAATTGGCAGGCCTTTTAAATCTGCCTTTCAAATCATATAGGTCTTCCAACTTTACTACAGATTTGGTATGGAATTATTAATGCTCTCTTGTTGTAACTACTTGTCATGTTGGTCCTCATCAATTATCTGATTAGTGTAATATCCTTCTGATGTCAGGACACTTACAATATCAGGGTCATCGTTAAAAATTCTCCAGTTGGTAACATTATCAGGGATGGAGGGCCTAAAGATCAATTCGATTGAGAATCTGTCTAGGCTATAGTCTTCTAATGGAATGAGCTTGGAAGCTACATTAGCTAGGAGGTCAGCACTAGAATTTTGGAGTCTGGGAATGGATGAAATATTGAATGCTATAAAATGTTTAGTCAGATCTTGCACTAAAGATTGATAATGCTTTAAATGACCTGATAGACAATGTATAGTATTTTGCACCCATTTAATAACAATCTCAGAGTCTCCAAAGACTTGTAGATACTTGATGTCTAGTCTGATTGCCTTGTACAACCCTTGTACTAAAGATTTGTATTTTGTAGTGTTGCTTGTGCAATTGAACTCAAGTCTACAGGTTAGCATAGTTTTATTCCCTTCTAGACTAACTAATACACATCCTGCTCTTGCTCCATCATTAGACTTGGAACCGTCAAAAAATAATTTCCAAAACAAAGATTTATTTACAGGACTATCTAAAAAATTAATGCATTTAGAACTATATGTTTGAGAAAAGTTTTCTACTTGATACAAAACAGAATGTTCTAAATAAGGTGAAGTATGAGCATTAAAATTTCCTAGGAAAAAGTCAACAAAATAGTTGCCAGTGATATTGTTATTGTATGCTATAGGTTCATTTTTTCCTTCCAATTCCATCACTATGTATTTTTGGTGTCTTTCATGCTCAACCTTTATCTGATTTGGTTTACCATTGTAAGGGAGCCACATGTGTGATCAGTCGGTCACAAAGTATCCATGAAGCTTTTCAGACCAATCCCTGCTAAGAATTAAACCATAAAATTAAGGAATGTCTGCAACTAAAATATCAATGACTTGACATACCTTTGGATTGGATGACAGCCTTATGGTAACTTGATTTAGTTCACCAATTACTTCAACCTGTGAATGGTCTAGTTGAACTATGCGTATTGCAGGACGTTTAACTTTGCACAAATTGTTTTAGGCAGAATATTAGATGAAGCACCTGAATCTACCAAACAATTATACAAATTTTTATTGAAAATTTCGTAAGTAAGAAGGAATGGGGGAGTATGGGATTTTGACCTACCTCCAATTAAAGTGATATCATTTGGGTCAAATTTATTTGTCATATTAGTTTGAGGCATTCCCATCTCATGAGAATCTTGCAATATTACAGCAGCAAGAAGAGGTGCAACAGGTATTGCTTGTAACTCTTTCAAAAGTAATTTCTGTTGATGTTTTAATTTTCTCAGTTCATGAAAAGTAATGTTGGCCCTATTCTTCTTCATGTCTTCAACGATATTATACTCCATCTCATCAGAGACAATCAGTGTATTAGATGGAGTTGTTGAATCGGATTGGACTGGGCTTGTTTGAGTCACTTTTAGTGATGATTTCTTACCTGAAACTTTATCCTTGGATATCGAGCTTGTGCTCTTCTATTTAGAACTAGGTTGTGGCGGATCAAGTTGATTTCTACTTCTGGTATTGACTGGCGATGCCTCTTGATCCTCTTTGTCTGGAAGAATGAAGTCCCACATTTCCTGTAGCTCTACAACTTCATCTTCATCAGTAGGTTCTTCATTAGAACATTTTTTATAGCATTGGGAGGCTTTGAATCAGTTGAAGGATTTTTTCTATAAGGCTTGTAGGGTTTCTTAGAAGAAGTCTCTGCTACTTGTATTTAATGTCAACCATTTCGTTAGACATGGTTTTTAAAACTTTTTGCAATCCTTCTAAATCAAATGGGTCCTTTAATTTTTTTTTCTTAGGGTCATCTTTAAAAGTAACCTTCTTAGATTTTCTCTCATCAACAACGTTTTTCTTTTCTAAAGCTAAGATACATTTTTATACTGCTATCGCTTCCTTCATGTTTTCATCCAATGTTGTCTTGGCAACACTATCAACAAAGATCGCTATGTTCGATGGTAAAGTAGATATGTACCATTCACTTCGAACTTCTTCGCTAGGCTTGGAAGCGGTCAAATTTTATTCAAAAGCTTGTTGAAACGCGAGTTAAAATCTTTGATCGGTTCTCTTGACCCAGTCTTAAGATTCGATAGATCGTTGATTAATGTTGCTGTAGACCTATCATCACCGAATTTTGTCAAGAATTGCTCTTGGAAAATGTCCCAACTAGTAATGGACCCTGATGGTAATGAAAAATAGTAGGATCCGGCTGCTGCTTGTAAGGTATAAGGAAAAATTCTAACAACATCGTCCTTATTTGTAACTCCATTTAAATTTATTGACAAGATAAATTTGTTTATGTGTTCTTCTGCTAGCATGCTTACTTCAGGATTAAACTTGGGTAGCCATTTTTTAGGATGGGCCAGTAATTGACTCAAGGGAGCAGGCATTGAGACTGCCACTAGATTATTCCATGGGTTTTGAGCCATCGTTGAACTACTAACAGAGGAAAGCGAGATGAATTTCCTTGTGGTTGGGAAGGAGTGGATATTACGGTTCCAGTTGGTTGAGAAGCAGATGTTGAAGTTCCAGTACCCTGTTGTATGACAATTTGGACTAGGGGAGTGGATGGTTGACTACGCAATGGAGAAGATTAAATGGATGATGATGATGAAAGAGTCTCACTATCAGACCCTTGAGGTGTCTTCCTTGCTCTTTTCCTTTTAGGCAGAGGTAACTTAGTTGGTTCAATACCAAATTTTTCACTCTGTAATCTCGTAATAGGATGAGAAGGATTGTATTGCGAAGTCACACTACCTTGAGATAATTCAGACTTTTGCGGTGATATGGAAAATCCTTGAAGTTTATGGATCAAAGACTCAACTTCAGGAGGTTTGATAGTAGATCTATCTGAAATGTTTGGGTTTGTGGCAGTGGTTGTTGTTTTCTCAACTTCTCGCTTAAGATTTAAAGACTTGGAATGTGATGGAGAAGTCAGGGGAGATGTTGAGGGTGATTTACTCTCAGAATGGTATTTAGATTTAGATTTACTAGCCATTCACAGTTCGGGCCCTCCTTCAAGCACCAAATATGTTGAATCCCCAAAAATCAGGTTTACAGCAAGGGGGATACCCACCTGGTCCAGACCTTGAAAGCAACTCCTTTTCCATTTGGGATGGTGGGTCCGAGTGGGGATAATGGGACCAGTTTCCCAATTTATTTGTGATGATGATAGAATTGATGTTTTCCTTTCTAAATATTTCTAAATAGAATTCTTTTGATCTAAATCTAATCTAAAACATGCAATTTTATTCTAATTAATAGAAATATCTAATTCTAAAACTATACCGGGATTAACTCTTCACTTATGCGATCTAAAATAGTTTCTAACAACAATTGATAATAAAGATCATTCAATTTCTATAAGAAAAGAATTCATTAAAAGTGAATTGTTTCGTATAAGAAATTAGCTGAAACAATTGTGAGAAGCATATCGCATAATAAGCTATTCATACATTAACCATAAACAGAATAGTCACCACCATACAAAAGTGCCAAATGACAACTTAAACATTAAAGCTTTCATATATAAACAACTGAATATAACATATTACTTGACACATAAGCAGGAATCATTAAGAGATAAAAGTACCATTGATAACAAGTCCTACTCATGAGCTTCAGCAATATAGATTTATCTTCTCAAAATTCAATATCTACTAAGAGTACAGAAGTGCATTTCAGTAGCAAATATTAAACACAGATATCAATAAATCTCGTTCCATTCATTCATCAAAACCTCCTCAGCGGGTGCAGAAGTGCATGTTCTGAAGAAACGTTTTTGACAAATTTCTAGACCCCTCTCTAAATGCATGAGAGGGGTTAAAATACTACTAACTAAAGACTAAAAATAGTTTATTACAAAAATATAGGAGGAGGTTTAAATGACCGTCCTCATATAAGGAAAAAATAAAACTAAAATTGTATCTGAAAATTAACTATGCATCTGTTCTCAGAGATCGCAAGCACTCAGCATCGAGTTTAGGAGCATTGGTTGGCCGACCTCCAATTTTAGTTGTCCTGTGAAAATAGAATTGGCAAGAGTTGGCGCTATCTTTTCGGCAGAATTTGTGAGGCATTTCAAAGTCATACATTGACTATGCGGTTTAACCAAGTATTGCCAGTAAGTGTCCCAATTCAACTTGGTTAACTTCTTGATTGATTCTGCCTTTTCTTCAGCTTTCTATCTCCAGCTTGTCTATAGTTGTTGTACCTTTGGGAGAAATCCCGGAGCAGTTTCTGATATCAAGTTTGCTCTATGCATATTTTCATTGACACAGTCAATGATATTGCTTGTCATTATCGCTGCTTCTTCCGCTGCTTGTTCAGCCTTTTTAATTTGTGCACCCACTTATTGAATAGCATTTCTTTGTGGGCTTCATTGATTTTGAGCAACCCTGCTCTCTTGCCTTCCTCCGATTTTTTCCATTTCAAATAATTAGAAATTTTCTTATCAATTAAATCATAATCGAGTCGCAAATCCATGACTTGACTTGTAATTTTATCACTCATCTTGCAATGGGAGCTCCATTGTGATATCTTTGGCAAAGTGCCTCTTGCTATTGCAAGAGTTGGTCATTTAAGGCAAGGGCTTCTGAGACATATTTTGTGACTTTGGGGTCATCTTTATGCATTTCTAACATGGCCTGTAATTGATGTTCCTTTTTGGCCAAATTGCTCTGATACCCTAGCTGCATCTATTGAAAGTCTTGTTGTAATTTTTCTAGTTTCTCTTCCGCTTCCTAGTTAGCGCTAGCCTGTTGTAACTATTGTGCAAAACTAGGATTTTTTCCTCTCTATCCTTAAGCAATAGTTGTACCTCAGATGCTTTATCGATAGTAGTAGAACCATAGGTTCCTGCGATTTGAGATAAATTAGTCAAATTTTCTGTAGGATCAGTGGTAGGGTCTCGCCAAAGGACATCTAGCTGCTCTGCCTCAAGTGAGAGTAAGCTGTCTAATTTTCATTTCTTTCTTTGTCTTCTTACCACTGCTTTGTGTCGCGGACTATAAAATACATCTAGAGGAGGGATCTCCTCTATTTTCAGCATGATTTTAGATCATGGGGCCATGGGAATATGCTCCGTTTCTGGAGCATTGCTGATTGTTTCAATGACCATCTTTGTCACTGTCTACATTATATTCTCAGGTGTCTTCATGTTCTGCTCCTCAGTATTAATCAATTCATTAAATGTTTCCCACTCTTTCTCCAGATCAGTTCTCACTGGCTTTGGTGGCTGGTATTGACAAAACTTGTTGCTATGGGTGCTCTTTAGATTAGGCAGTATCGCTGACTGACCCTTCACTTTTATTATGGTCACTCTTGGACCGTTTAGAGTGTTCTGGTGATTCTTTCCCAGACTTAGACCTGGACTTGTCTTTACCTGAGCTTCCACTTAAACTGATGCTGGGAGTTGGCTCCCTTATTGGTTCTAAGCGCAACTTATCCAAGGGTATGTTTGCTAATCTCCACTCTCTGTATAGTTTGAATTCCTGGAATTCCGCTGGGCCAAATTGAATTTGAGCCATATGGAAAATGTCTTTTAGTGTATTCTTCTGCTGGAATATGTCATTAAAGAGATCATATTCTTTAGTGAATACCTTTATCTTGACAGCCGTATTTAAATTCTTAATTACATCAAAGGGATTGAATTGTCTTCCTGTAAATTTAAACAGTCGTAGACTCAACATGTTGTCTACTTCTCTAAAGGCATTACCTAAATCAAATAGTGAAAAGGCCCCATAGGTCATAGGGAATTGTGGCCAGATGGCCTTCATCTTGTCTTTCAATTATTTTCTCATTCCTCCAACCCCGCAGGTTTGGTAAGCAATTTCACAGGCCAATAACTTATCAGGGACATATAAAAGAAGAACATGAGGGGAAGAAATGCTTCCAAATACTCTGATGTAAGTGAAAAACTCTTCTCTAAACCATCTTCTGATGGGGAGAATATCAACTTCAGCTTTGGGGGAAAATATTGGGGCATATTTACTATACAACATTATGTGAAGGGGTAACATAAATCCATGACAAATCCTATAAAAATATGGGGTAAACTTGGAATCCCACAATTCCTTATGGTAGACCTGAATGGGCAAGGGATTTTGTATAGTCCACTTCTAACCCATTAGAGGAAATCTAGAAATAGAACAAATTGCATCCATAAAATAGCAGCTAAAAAGAAAGGAGGATAAATCCTCTGAGAGGGAGTTCTTTTAGACCAGTAGTTCCAAATAGCCGAGGCTAAATTATCAGACAATATCTGGGCCCAATCCATAATAGTGGTGTTGGTGGCCGCATCTAATAGAGGTAGCCACTCGGATAAAAACTTGTTGATATCAGGCCTTCCAAATAGCCTACATAGCATAGCAGCAGCAAAACAATATGGAGAGGAAATGGAACCAGTACTGTACATACCATGTTTGTCTTTTTTCAATGGCTCTTCCTTTGCCGACCAGTTCTTGGTGCACTCCTCCAAGTCTTCGTTTTCTTTGGTGAATTTCTCCACGAATTGCTTGTTGTTGCTTTCCTATGGCTCTGGTAAATGATACATGAGTCTTAAATCCTATGGGGTGAATGACCCAATAAGCTACTAGCTCCGAGACTTGAGTTGCCTGTCTGTTATATCAGCGTTGTCCAATACCCACTTGACAATGTCTGTATATGGAAGTATCTTAGGCCTTGCTACTATGCAGTGCAGGAATGAGCATGCAAGTTCAGTAAGCGATGCTTCAGATGACCCACGTGCGTCTACTACGATTGTAACTTCCATAATTCTAGGGTTTTCCTCTTCCAACAGACTGTATATGCCTTCCCAAGTGGATATGCCGGCTTCTTTGGTATAGGTAGTCTCTGTGAATAAGGGTGTAATATCTGTTTTCTCAGCAACCAGAGCTTTTCCCTTTTTTCCCATTACATTCTGTATACTACTCTGTATATTACTTTGCTTGCTGCTCCTACAAGTTTACAAGTAAGGAAAGAATAATGGTAAGTGATAAGGTGATGGGAAAGCTCTTAATTTCGAAATCATATCAAATATATCACCCTACGTGAAACAACCTTTCGATCAAATCTAAATCTTTTCTCATAAATGACCATCAATAAACCACTAAGTTGACATTAATGCCCATAACGCGGTATCAAATTACGAGAAATATTTCATTGTACAATGAGCCCTGTTGATCTACGATAAAGCGATTTTTCGATTTGCTTTGCAATATCGTAGATTGCAATATTGTCGTATCACTAATCCTTTTCGCTAACAATCATTTATTTCTTTTTGCGACTGCGAGATGTGATTTACGAGATGCTTTATCGCATATTGCAAGATTGGGATGTTTTATCTTAGGTGGTGCTTGTGACATATGAAATCTGCGAAATGTGATGAATTTGTAAGGCGCGCGATCTCGCAACATCGCGTTTTCGCAATTTCAAAAGTTTGTTTATATGATGTCCTCCATTACCATTTTGCGAAGCGATTTTTATTGTTAAGAGAACAAATTTATTTGAGACTTATCATAGTACTTAAGTTTTTTGGGTTTTGCAAATGTTTTTCCTAAGTTTATGATTGTGTTTTATTAAAAGGGATTTCTAAGTGCTAGTTTTTCTTTTTTAGAAGGGTCCCCATTTATTTATTGTTATTACTAATACTAAATAAAAAGGGGGGTTATTGCTGGCCACAACAAGTAAGATAGGAAAATCCATGCACAAGAGTCTGTAATACCTTAATAATTGTCTTAGATCTCATTTCCATATCACCTACCTTTCCCCTTTGAATGTCTGCAATCATATCTCATTTGCCCTGACCTAGTCCCTTTGACCTAAATCACCCATCCTTGTGACAACCCTACCAAAATAAAATCAGAGAACCCTTTGCACTTTACATCTAGCTTAGAACGCTAATCTATCCATCCTTCTTAGATGTGATCCTTTGGAGAGAGCCCACTTCGGCTTGGTAGGGCTAGCTACCAAGCTAAAAGATTGGTTTGTGGTTACCTCAGCTCGACTCTTCCTTAGCCTTGGATATCTGGAGGAGTGATAAGATACTAGCATCGTTGCCAAGGAGAGAAAGCTCTATCTTCCCCATGAAAGAGCGACAATGATTTAGATATAATTGTTGATGGTGAATAGTAGTTGGACACATAGGAAGGCTGTACCATTCACCTGGCGACTCCATTGACTGAAAGATCCATAAAATCAACACTTCATGGCAACTCCACTTTTCAAGAACCAATAGTTTGAAAACCTTCTTGGTGACTTAATTTTTTTCAAGATGAGTTCTGCTGCAAGAAGAAATTCCAGGTATGCTCCTATGGATCGATCTCAGATCCCTGGATTTCCAAATCCTATGCCTCATATTGACTGGTTTACAAATCTTCCTATATTTAAAAATGAACAAGAAGATGATGCGACTTTGAATTTAGTAAGGTTTCATGTACATGTATGTAGACTAAGAGTTGAGTTTCCTGAGGAATGTCTCATGAAGTTGCTTATGGCTACCCTTGAAGATAAATATAGGGTATGGTATGAAGGGTTACTAGAAGGAAGCTTATGTTCTTTAAAAAAATTCCATAATGTGTTCTCCAACCATTATGTGAAGTCTTATCTTTCTTTACAAAACTATTGTGATCATAGTGAAGTTTCATTGCATATCTTGAAAGTATTGATGATATCGAATGTATGGATGATAATCATTGAAGCCTTCTCTAATTTTTCCCTTCAACAACTGTCTGAAGAAGCTAGTCACTTTGATACACAAGATCATAGTCAGCATACAGTAGCTTCCTCTTTGCTTGAAGATGAAGGAATTTTGCATCTTGATAGTCAAAACGAATCACATGAAATGCATCGGTAGTCTGATGAAAATTTATATACTCCTTTGCTTGAAATTAATGAAGATATTCTATATCCTTGTCAAAATTTAGGAGGGAAAGAAGACAATTACTGTTTTAGCAAAAGAAAACAAAAATTAATATCTCCTAGTCTGAAGATGAGGTAGATCAACTCCTAAAAAGTCATGTTATAGCCCAAGCTAATGCAAGTTTGCAGTGTTCACATAGTCAAGAAGGTGTTAGTGAAGCTTCTTCCACTTTTGAAAATGAGGACAGTCTTGAAATTAGATTTATAGATCAGCGAACATATATTGTTTTCTTTCATGAAGATGATAGGGCTATCATGTTTGATAATATTGAAGAATGTTTTCTGTTTGAGAATGACTTAGACTATGAATTTGAGGAGTATGAGCCTGAGAGAGACAATATGCCAGAAATCGAGTAATAATTTTTCATGCTCGAGGAATTTACAACAAACACTCAGATAGCAGAAGCTTATACTTCTCTATGCCTTCCTATCAATCAACAACCAACTATTCTTCCAGATCAGAATGAAGGGAGTACTTGTATTTTTGTTGTTGGATCTCAAGATGTTGAAAATGCAACAAGATGATGGAGCTTAGTGGAAAGGAGTCGTCTTCACTAAGTGAGCCCGCAGGCTACTTTTGGTGCAAAGTCTATTTTTAGACATATGGATCATGGTCTATGAGTTACAGGATGCTATTTGTGGATGATTGGTCATGTTGGTAAAAATAGATGGACTTCTATGTTTAGACATATGGGCGAAGTCTATTTTTAGACTGCCAGGCTAAAAATAGAACAGTCGAATATTATTAGCTTTTAATAATATTTGGACTATAAACATTATCTTATCCTCTTGGAGCACTTCAGTTCGAGCTATGGATGTGGCACATGCAGCTATCAGAAGAAAATACGATTTTCTTATGGGTTAGTTGAGATATTACATGAAGGACTTCAATTAGAACTCAAGTGATTGAGTTTGGTGGAGTTGATTGAGGAGTTGATGGAGTTGTGTTCAGTTTGACTTAGTTGAACTAGTTGTATTTAGTCTAACTGCAGAATACACTAGTGATGAGTGATGTGAATTAATTATTAATTAATTCACTAATTATTAACTCATAAATCAACTAAATAATACATCAGTTAACTCAGTGCATGGACAGTTCAGTGGACACAAGTGTTAGAGGTGAGTGAAAGGGCAAGACAGCTGTCAGTTGTGACTATAGTTTTGCATGAGATTTGCACAAGCAATGGATTGAGTATTGCCAATGAGGATTGCATGGTTTAGCCAAGGGAAATAAGAGTTTGGATCATCCATTCTCATCTATTCTCATGCAGGATTGCGCAGTGGAGGCAGGCAAGCAGCGGAGGAGATTTGAACTTGTGATTGATTCGGATCTGAGCTAGTTTGTGTGTAACAGGTGGAGATAGTACTGAGTACTTGTGAGGAGTATTGTACTATGTATTGTCATGTAATCAATATAATATAAATAACAGTATAGTGTGGGGTTTTTAGCTGTATGCTTTCCCTGGGTTACATACTGTGTTGATATGTGTTATTGATGTGTTTCAATGTGTGCATGCGAATGTTTTGATTCTGCAAATTGATGATCAACGTAGAGGAGGTTATGTATTATGCATGCATTCCGCAATAGTGTATAATCGGGATAATCTCTATGAATGAGTGTCATATTATTCAAAATTTCTACATGGTATCAGAGCAGAGTTGATCATCAGATCTATTATTCAGAAAGTGATTACATTTTATTTCTTCAGGCAGAGTCTGTAATCGGGCTAGGTAGCCTCTGGATTCATCCTTCTTTTGGAAGGTGAGATATTCGGTAAAAGCCCATACAGTCAATCTCTGTACGGGAAATACTTTATTCTCACGAATTTTATATCAGAAGCGGTTGAGTTTTGAGCTGGTGGAATTCGAATTTGCGGCAGTGTTTTCTTGGTGTCAAAATTGAAATGTCTTTCTACGGATTACGATTGGAGTATGCTCTTCAGGGCAGCTTCTTGAATTATATTGCATGGAAATACAGGATGGAGGCGGTGTTAGATGACAATGGGTTGAAGGAGCTCATAGAGGCTAAGGTCCCAAAGCCTATTGATGCTGCTCATGTTGAGGTTTGGCAAAAGAAGACAGCAAAGTGTCGAAGGATTCTGTTGGAGGGCGTGAAGGATCACATTGTATCCAGCCTGCATGGAAAGGCTTCTCCATACTTGATGTGGAAAGCGTTGACAGATCTATTCCAAAGCAAGAGCAACCAGAGGAAGTTGGCACTCAAGGATAAACTCAGAAAAATTAAGTGTGAGAATGGAGACAGTATGCCCAAGTATCTCACGAGGTTCACCCAATGCCGGGATGAGCTGGGAAGTGTGGGGGTGACTGTCGATGATGAGGACTTGGTGAGCTTGGCTCTCCTTAGTCTTCCAAAGTGTTGGCATTCCTATCAGGACTCTATTAATGGTCGGGAGAATTTGCCAAGATGGGAGAGACTTTGGCCAGATGTTGTGCAAGAGGAGATCAGGCAGAATACCAGGGACAGATCTTCATCAAAGGCATCTGATGAATAAATTTGCGCTTTGGCTGCGAAAGCAAAGAAGGGGAAGGAGAATGGATATCCTTCCGAATCCAGTTCTTCCAATGATGGGAAGAAGGTTGAGAAATTGAAAGTGCGATGCTTTCGTTGTCATGAGGTGGGCCATTATGCTGCAAATTGTCCATGGAGGAAATCCAAGAAGGTATCTAGGGAAGGATCTAAAGGTGAGGCACTTGCTTCACAGTTTGAGTTGGATTTCACACTCTTCGCATGCATGGTTTCATCCATGGTGGGAAGTGGTTGGTTTCTTGAGAGTGGAGCTTCTTTCCACATGACCGGTGACAAGAGTTTATTCAGTACTTTGGAGGAGAAAGATCTCTAGATACTCATAGCGATGGGTAATGATGAGAAGTATAGTGTCTCAGGTGTAGGCACGGTTATTTTTCAAAGGGAGCATGGAGCTCACCTTACCTTGACCAATGTCAAGTATGTACCAGGACTAAAGATAAAATTGGTGTCGATCGCGATGCTGGAAGATAGAGGCTATGATGTAGTCTTCAATAAGAAAGGTTTTCCTTAGACACATCACCACTAGATAGGTGAAGCAGATTGGTTCACGGGTCAAGAACCTGTATGTTGTTGAGGTTCAAGATGCATGCAAAGCCTTGAGCAGTGAGGCAACTGATGGAGACTTGGTGGTTGAGAGGGAGCGTATATTACCTCTCAACATGCAGAGCTAGAAGAAGTCTCAGATGATTGTGGAGGAGCCACGATTGGTGCAAAAGCTTCAGGAGGTTGTGGAGCAGCCACAACAAGGGAAGCTGAGAGGAGATCAAGTAGAGACATTTACTCATGCAAAGACCTCCAGTAGGGGGAAACTTCGAGCCAGGTGGGTAGAGGGATCGCATGCAGCCATACCTCTAGGTAGGAGGAGGGGCGATATAGAGTGATCGTCTCAAGGAGGAGGGGCAAGATCCTTGAGGTACCCAACCTCTTGGATGAGACCTTGCTATAGGAGTCCTGATGTGGAGTAGCAGGAACTGACTGATTGGGTAGAGACAGATTTGGATGGAGTGGCAGAGAGAGCGACAGTGCAGTGAATCCCAAGATAGCGCATAGCTAGCAGGCTGCAGCAATGCGAGAGGCACAAGTGTTTTGCACAGTGCTAGGTGGCACAAAGAGGTGTGCAATGGTGTGAGATGCATGGAGATGTTGCAGTAGCACAAATGTCAGAGAGGGAGCACTTGTCAGCAACAGGTAGTGCTTCAGCATCAGAGTATGTTCCTATCCCAACAGAGTGGTCAGTTGGGAGTGTTTTTGTTCCAAGTGTTGTTGGAGCAAGTGGACCGGGCAAATGTGTTACATGCAGAACATTCCAGGCAGGATAGGGGTTGCAGATAATCCATATATTGTTGAGAGGGAGTGTTGAAAATGCAACAAGATGATAGAGCTTAGTGGAAAGCAGTCGCCTTTTCTAAGTGACCCCAGAGGCTATTTTTGGTGCAAAGTCTATTTTTAGACTATGCCTATTTTTAGACATATGGATCATGGTCTATGAGTTTCAGGATGCTATTTGTGGATGATTGGTCATGTTGGTAAAAATATATGGACTTCTATTTTAGACATATGGGTGGAGTCTATTTTTAGACTGCCAAGCTAAAAATAGAATAGTCGAATATTATTAGCTCTTAATAATATTTGGACTATAAACATTATCTTATCCTCTTGGAGCACTTTAGTTCGAGCTACGGATGTGGCACATGCAACTGTCAGAAGGAAATACACTTTTCTTATGGGTTAGTTGAGCTATTGCATGAAGGACTTCAGTTAGAACTCAAGTGATTGAGTTTGGTGGAGTTGATTGAGGAGTTGATGGAGTTGTGTTCAGTTTGACTTAGTTGAACTAGTTGTATTTAGTCTAACTGCAGAATACACTAGTGATGAGTGATGTGAATTAATTATTAATTAATTCACTAATTGTTAACTCATAAATCAACTAAAGAATACATCAGTTAACTCAGTCCATGGACAGTTCGGTGGACACAAGTGTTAGAGATGAGTGAAAGGGCAAGAAAGATGTCAGTTGTGACTATAATTGTGCATGAGATTTGCACAATCAATGGATTGAGTATTGCCAATGAGGATTGCATGGTTCAGCCAAGGGAAGCACGAGTTTGGATCAGCCATTCTCATCTATTCTCATGCAGGATTTTCAATGGAGGCAGGCAAGCAGCGAAGGAGATTTGAACCTGTGATTGATTCAGAGCTAAGCTAGTTTGTGTGTAACAGGTGGAGATAGTACTGAGTACCTGTGAGGAGTATTGTACTATGTATTGTTACATGTTCTCAATCAATATAATATACAGATAGTGTGGGATTTTCAGCTGTATGCTTTCCCCGGGTTACATACTGTGTTGATATGTGTTATTGATGTGTTTCAATGTGCGCATGCGAATGTTTTGATTCTGCAAATTGATGATCAACGTAGAGGAGGTTATGTATTATGCATGCATTCTGCAATAGTGTATAATCAGGATAATCTTTGTGAATAAGTGTCATATTATTCAAAATTTCTACATGGTATCAGAGCATAGTTGATCACCAGATCTATTATTCAGAAAGTGATTACATGTTATTTGTTTAGGCAGAGTCTGTAATCGGGCCAGGTAGCCTCTGGATTCATCCTTCTTTTGGAAGGTGATATATCCGGTAAAAGCCCATAAAGTCAATCTCTGTACGAGAAATACTTTGTTCTCACGAATTTTAGATCAGAAGCGGTTGAGTTTTGAGCTGGTGGAATTCGAATTTGCAGTAGTGTTTTCTTGGTGTCAAAGTTGAAATGTCTTTCTATGGATTTTGATTGGAGTATGCTCTTGAGGGCAGCTCGAATTATATTGCATGGAAAGATAGGATGGAGGCAGTGTTAGATGACAATGGGTGGAAGGAGCTCATAGAGGCTGAGGTCCCAAAACCTACTGATGCTACTCATGTTGAGGTTTGGCAAAAGAAGACAGCAAAGTGTTGAAGGATTCTGTTGGAGGGCGTGAAGGATCACATTGTATCCAGCCTGCATGGAAAGGCTTCTCCATAGTTGATGTGGAAAGCATTGACAGATCTATTCCAAAGCAAGAGCGACCCGAGGAAGTTGGCGCTCAAGGATAAACTCAGAAACATTAAGTGTGAGAATGGAGACAGTATGCCCAAGTATCTCATGAGGTTCACCCAATGCCGGGATGAGCTGGGAAGTGTGGGGGTGATTGTCAATGATGAGGACTTGGTGAGCTTGGCTCTCCTTGGTCTTCCAAAGAGTTGGCATTCCTATCAGGACTCTGTTAATGGTTGGGAGAAATTTCCAGGATGGGAGAGACTTTGGTCAAGTCTTGTGCAAGAGGAGATCAAGCGGAATACCAGGGACAGATCTTCATCAAAGGCATCTGATGAAGAAATTTGCACTTTGGCTGCCAAAGCAAAGAAGGGGAAGGAGAAGGGTTCTCTTTCCGCATCCAATTCTTCCAATGATGGGAAGAAGGTTGACAAATCAAAATTGCGATGCTTTCGTTGTCATGAGGTGGGCCATTATGCTGCAAATTGTCCACGAAGGAAATCCAAGAAGGGATCTGGGGAAGGAGCTGAAGGTGAGGCACTTGCTTCACAGTTTGAGTTGGATTTCACACTCTTCGCAGGCATGGTTTCATCCATGGTGGGAAGTGGTTGGTTTCTGGACAGTGGAGCTTCTTTCCACATGACCGGTGACAAGATTTTGTTCAGTACTTTGGAGGAGAAAGATCTCCAGATACTCATAGCGATGGGTAATGATGAGAAGTATCGTGTCTTAGGTGTAGGCATGGTTATTTTTTAGAGGAAGCATGGAGCTCACCTTACCTTGACCGATGTCAAGTATGTACCAGGACTGAAGAGAAACTTGGTGTCGATCACAATGCTGGAAGATAGAGGCTATGATGTAGTCTTCAGTAAGGGAAAGGTTTTCCTTAGACACATCATCACTAGACAGGTGAAGCAGATTGGTTCACGGGTCAAGAACGTGTATGCTATTGAGGTTCAAGATGCATGCAAAACCTTGAGAAGCGAGGCAACTGATGGAGACTTGGCGGTTGAGAGGGAGCGTATATTACCTCTCAACATGCAGAGCCAGAAGAAGTCTTAGACGATTGTGGAGGAGCCACGATTGGTGCAGCAGCTTCAGGAGGTTATGGAGAAGCCACAACAAGGGAAGCTAAGAGGAGATCGAGTAGAGACATCTACTCATGCAGAGACCTCCAGTAGGGGGAAACTTCGAGCCAAGTGGGCAGAGGGATCGCACGCAGCCATACCTCCAAGTAGGAGGTGGGGCAATATAGAGTGATCGTCTCAAGGAGGAGGGGCAGGATCCTTGAGGTACCCAACCTCTTAGATTAGACCTTGCTACAGGAGCCCCGATGTGGAGTAGCAGGAACTGAATGATTGGGTAGAGATAGATGTGGATGGAGTGGCAGAGAGAGTGATAGTGCAGGGAATCCTAGGACAACGCATAGCTAGCAGGCTGCAGTAATGCGAGAGGCACAAGTGTTTTGCACAGTGCTAGGTGGCACAGAGAGGTGTGCAATGGTGCAAGATGCATGGAGATGTTGCAGTAGCACAGATGTCAAAGAGGGAGCACTTGTCAGTAGCAGGTAGAGCTTCAGCATCAGAGTATGTTCCTAGCCCAACAGAGTGGTCAGTTGGGAGTGTTTTTGTTCCAAGTGTTGTTGGAGCAAGTGGACCGGGCAAATTTGTTGCATGCAGAACATTCCAGAGGCAGGATAGGGGTTGCAGATAATCCATATCTTGTTGAGAGGGAGTGTTGAAAATGCAACAAGATGATGGAACTTAGTGGAAAGGAGTCGCCTTCACTAAGTGAGCCCGCAGGCTATTTTTGGTGCAAAGTCTATTTTTAGACTATGTCTATTTTTAGACATATGGATCATGGTCTATGAGTTGCAGGATGATATTTGTGGATGATTGGTCATGTTGGTAAAAATAGATGGAATTCTATTTTTAGACATATGGGCGGAGTCTATTTTTAGACTGCCAGGCTAAAAATAGAACAATCGAATATTATTAGCTCTTAATAATATTTGGACTATAAACATTATCTTATCCTCTTGGAGTACTTCAGTTCGAGCTATGAATGTGGCACATGTAGCTGTCAGAAGGAAATATGCTTTTCTTATGGGTTAGTTGAGCTATTGCATGAAGGACTTCAGTTAGAACTCAAGTGATTGAGTTTGGTGGAGTTGATTGAGGAGTTGATGGAGTTGTGTTCACTTTGACTTAGTTGAACTAGTTGTATTTAGTCTAACTGCAGAATACACTAGTGATGAGTGATGTGAATTAAATATTAATTAATTCACTAATTATTAACTCATAAACCAACTAAAGAATACATCAGTTAACTCAGTGCATGGACAGTTCAGTGGACACAAGTGTTAGAGGTGAGTGAAAGGGCAAGACAGCTGTCAGTTGTGACTATAGTTGTGCATGAGATTTGCACAATAAATGGATTGAGTATTGCCAATGAGGACTGTGTGGTTCAGCCAAGGGAAATATTAGTTTGGATCAACCATTCTCATATATTCTCATGCAGGATTTTCAGTGGAGGCAGGCAAGCAGCGGAGGAGATTTGAACCTGTGATTGATTCAAATCTGAGCTAATTTGTGTGTAACAGGTGGAGATAGTACTGAGTACTTGTGAGGAGTAGTGTACTATGTATTGTTACATGTTCCAATCAATATAATATATAGATAGTGTTGGGTTTTCAGCTGTATGCTTTCCCAGGGTTACATACTGTGCTGATATGTGTTATTGATGTGTTTCATTGTGCACATGCGAATGTTTTGATTCTAAAAATTGATGATCAACGTAGAGGAGGTTATGTATTATGCATGCATTCCGCAATAGTGTATAATCAGGATAATCTCTGTGAATAAGTGTCATATTATTCAAAATTTCTACACAAGACAAGGTAATGCTTCAGGATTTTCATGATCTCTTCGACAATCTTTTGCAAGCATTGGAGAAGATGAATGTTGCCTGGTTTGTTAGCATAAGCCTTGGTTTTAGTTGTTATTATGAGTTGCCTACATGTAAATCATTTTGCGTGCTCAAGGAAAGTGCGAGCAAAATTTTTGTAAGTAGCCATATGTTGGATTGGTTACATTGGAAGGCTCACTTCACATGATTGTACATATTTCTTCAGTAGGTAGGTGGTTGTCATCAGTATTTGAAGCCCTCAAATCTCGAAAGCCTGCTTCCATTAATAAGCTTTGTAAGTACTTTTATCAGTTAAGTAAGTCAGTATTGAGTCATTTTTCAATTAGTTTTCAGTTTGTCACAAGTCAGTTTGTGTCATTTGGGTTGTCAGCATTTAGTCATGCATTTCAGTTTAATTTTTTTACTGTATTGGCCCACATGGTTAGGCACTTGATCTACGGTGTTCTTGACACCTCCAAGGAGCTGCCATCCCCAATAAGGCCTATTTTAGAGTCAGTATTTGCATACTGCCATCAGTGATAAAAAAAATCCTCCTTTCATATAATTTTAAGGGTCCCACTCAGAAATTTTTTATCATTCCACTAGGCCATGCAAAAATTTAGTTACTGATGGTAGTCCCAGTCCAAAAACGTCACTCTTCCCTAAATGTGATTACTTGCTAGCATAGTTTCATATCTTGTTGACTGTACATCATCCATAAAGTTATTTTTATCATGCCATTTGTATCAGTCATGAGGTCATTATGCCATCTTGAAATTTAGTCCTTCAAGGTCTCATTAGGTCTATTAGTGTTTCCATGGTTCCATTCCATTGCATAAGACCAATAATTAAAGGGCGATCAAATAACATCCATTCACCATGTGGAGATGATTTGTAAAGAGAAATGCTTATTTCGTTATGTAATTTTATGTCTTTCAAATGTAATAATTTCACCATCCCAAGTTGTTAACTTAGTGTTCCAAAGATGCCAGATCATCAAAATATCAATTTGTCAAAGGAAATAGTCAATTGAAAGGGTAAAGTTTCAAAGTTTTTAGTGAATGCCAAAGGGAGTTGTCTTTTCCCAATGGTGTCCAAATCATCATTTTCCACAAGCACTAAACCCTAATTTCCTCTCCCACTGAGCTAGGTTTGGCTATGGGATCAAAGACATCTGACTAGAGGAGGCATAAGTGAGGTCATTTCAACAATTATGAGGCCATTCCAACTCATAAACATCATGTCTCCATCATTTTTCAATAAGTCATTCCAAGGGACAAATCATTTGCCACACATAGGGCCAGTGTTTCTTCAAAATATGTTTTTGACCAAACAGAGATGAAATTCAAAATAGTGAGAGAGTTTTTTGTCCCTCATAGTCCAAGGATGCAAAACCTCTTTCATGTTTTACATAGGTGTCATGGGTTTAGAGAAATGTCAAAAATACAGTTGCTACAAGAGAGTTGTTGCACTTCTAGAGTGACTTTGGATAAAGCTATTTTTCTCCTAGATGGATTGTCCAAATGAATTTCTCGATGCATCCAATGATAACTAAAGAGAAATATATTTCCCATGAGCTATCATGAGCTCACTTTGGAGTTTAGGAAGACATACAGAAGTTTCTTGCAAGAGAATACTTCATTTTTACACCCTCATGCTGCACTTTTTGACCAGTCTTGGGAGAATTTACTTTTTAGGGGATACAATTAATCATTTTCAATCCTTGATAGGTCCATTGTCTATCCAAGATATATACCTTTCCAACAAGCTATCATGGGTACAATTTAGACATCGGGAAGGCAGTCAAAATCAACCTGCAAGTTGGAGGACGCGTTTAACCATGTCACTGCGCGTTTATCCGGTTGTTGCGCATTTGCCAGAGATCCCAGTGTTATTTACAACAGTTCTGCGCTCCTATAGACGTCACTACGTGTTTGACCAGGCTGTTGTTCCTTTGCCTAGGTCACTGCGCCTTCGCCTAGAAGGAGCCAAAACGTCCTAGAAACCCTCTATCATCACAAAATTTCCAAGTTGATCATCATTTACTTCAGAAAATCAGGTTGGTGGAAAAATTACTCTCCTTCCCTCCATTATTCAACTACATAGGGTTTAAGTTATTTGTTGCTATTCCTAAGATCAAATCCTATTCATACATTCCCACCATCTCAAATCACATTTCCTAGCTTTCATCACTATTACCCCTCACTTAACAACTATCCTCTATCACCTCCCTCATTCCACACATCCCCATCTCCTCCTCATCATCTCTTCTCACATCATTCCACATTTCCCATACCCACAGTCCATTCTACCATTTCCCTAGTGTTTTGACAGCAACAAATCATGGCAGAAGAAGAACACACAAGTCAGAGTGATGGAGAAAAACAACAGAGGACAAAATATAAAAAAGTAGGGAAGATCATTAGATATGAACCAACCAGCTCATGGCATCTCCTCTCACTGTCATAAGCTTTAAAAATATGGGCGGCTTTGAGTTCTGTGAGAAGGTGGAAAGGACACAGCATCATTCTAAATTGACCAGACAATTTATTATCAACCTCCATGACAATCAAGAAAAATTTGCAGGTGTCACCTTTACCATATCTGCTACTACGGGGATCCCAGATGTTGGGGAAAAGTGGTTTAAATAGGAAGACTTGGATTATTGCTACTATGAGCCATATCTTAAACCAAACCATAAGAATTAAAGAAGGAATATTTTTACTTTCTCTTACCTCCTAGACAGATATGTTCCTATGATGAAAATCATCATGAAGTACTTCACATGTGAAGGAAGGTTTTTCTAGGCTCTATTCCTATCATATTCGGTTACTCATGCATTTTACAAGAGTCAGAATGCTCAATCTGCCCTACTATCTTTACCGAGATATTGACAAGATGTCATACATTGCCCGAAGGAAATTTCATGATCATCAAATGCATAAAATATTTCATCATTTTCTTATCAAAATGATAGTCCTACACCACCTTGATCAACTTAACATTGCATGGGACACTTTCATATCCAATGAGATTTTCACAGTCCCACCTATTCAGCATGGCCAAGAGGCACCTTCATCCTCTCATCCACCCACTTCCATTCCTCTTCCTCAGTCTGTATATCATTCATCTTCATCTCATGAGTCAGCCACACCATCACCTCCATCATCACCATTTCATCAGCCTATTCATTCACCTGGAAGAGATAAAGGAACTGAGGAGGAGCATATTGAGCATGGTGAGAGCAGCAAGTCCAAAAGAGCTGGTTTAGGTACCTTGGCAGATACCTATCAGAGAGGGCATAAACAAGTGTTTTCCCCATTGATTGTGGGAGGGGCCTTTCCTTCTTCATCAATAAAGCAGGTACAAAAGGGTAAAGAAAAACTTGTAGAGGTAGAGATCCAACGGTAGGATGAAGACCTCCATGAGATATAACATGATTTTCAGTTAGTTGACTCAGATGAGCATGATGACAGTCAAAGCATAGTTATTTTCATCAAGGATAATAATGCACTCACAAGTGAGCTCGAGGTCAACTTGCAAAGAGCCAAATGGATCATTTCCTACTATAAGCAGGAAAACAGGCAGTTTGAGGTCAAACATGAACTCATGGAGATTCATCTTGGAAAGGAAAAGGGAGAGGATGAAAAGGAAAAGCCTTACTTGATGAGGCATATGGGCAGTATGGTGAGCCACTTGATGAACAGGTTCCAAGAAGAAGGTCAAGGACTAGAGGCCTAAAGAGAGCTTTGGAGCAAAAAAAAAAAGGGAGGCAGAACTATCCAATGAGCTCGACTTAAATGAGAAATTTTCCAAGATGGTAAATGAAAACCCAGAACATTGGCTTGAGAGGGTGAATGGTCATTTGGAGAAACTCTTAGACAAGGCCATGAAGGACAATGATATTCAAAGAAGGATGGTGAAGCACTACGCCATGAGAGACAAAATTGCAAGGACCAAGCTCAAAAGAGCTCATTAAAAAATTGAGGCCTTGACTAAGAAAGAGGAGAAAAAGAGGTTGGATATCCTTGTCGAGGCATCACTCCATGCTTAAAACATATAGCCAGCAGTTAGCCCACCAATTTTGAACATTGTTGAAAAATTTTGGCAAGATATGTTTTGCTGTCTTTTTTGAGAAATTTTGGCACATTCAGGATGGTCAAATGCGCAGAACCTTAGATGCTGCACTCTTTTTTGGAGAATCCAATGAGAAAACGGTCAACATCTTTGGATTCAGAATGATGAGGACATGCACCCTGTACTTTTTCTAAGCATTTGGAGCAAAACGGGTCAGCCAAAAGGGTCAAAAAATACAAAAAAATCACCTTTCTACCTCTTTTTTGGCCTAGTCGTTGTGCGTTTGAGTAGTCTTGGGAGATTGCAATTTTGGACTCGGAAATAAATCTCCTTTTGAAAACCAAGGGAAGTTTTGGAAACTAGACCCGGTAAGATTTCCAGTGAGCTATCCTGGGCTAGATTTGGGCATTGGGAAGGTAGTCAAAAGTTAGCTTGAAGAGGACGTTGCGTGTTTGACCAGGGTCACTACACGTTTAACCAAGTCGTTGCGCGTTTGACAGTGTTCCACAATTTTCATTGTTTCATTCCAAGTTTACTTTTACCCATGATAAATTCAAATTTTTACCTATATAATTGATTTAGATGATGTAATTATTATGTTTTTACTTTTATCTGGGGTAGATACATCAGTTAGATGGCCTATGTGGCATGTAATGAATGAGTTTGCTAGAGTGAGGGATGAGTCACTTTGATCACCCTACACTTCAGCTATTAGTTCAGTCTTTCTTGCAACTGCTCCTCCACTCATGGATTCGGCCCCTAAGCCTAGGATTAGTTGTTTATTGGCCTATATTATGGATTTTCTTAGTTATTTTACAAGTTGGATTTAGTGGGATGCTATACTAGTGATCAGAGACTATTGTATCAGATTTAGGCCAGTTTCAATAGATGAGTTGTAGTTATTTTTCTGGGATACATGTGGTATAAATGTTAGCATTGTTTCTTATTTGTGATTATTTGTATGAATTTTTTATCAGTCATAAACCATTTCATGTCTATTATATGGTAATTTTCAAGTTGATAGGCAAAATACATGCTTGCTCATGCTCTGTTTTGGGTAATTTATTAATCCAGGTGGCTCTAGAGAGACACACAGGACAAAGAGGGTTTATGAACGCTCGAAAATAAATGTGCTCAGAATGACTTTGACATAGGACCAGAGTGTATATCTCGTCATCTTGATCATGGAGGTGCGAACGGTTCATCAATCTGAGCTTGTATGAGGGAGAACGGATCAGTCAAAGTTTTGGTCAAAGTTGGGTTGTGGGCTAGGTTTAAGTGTCCTACAATTTGACCGACCCCGAGGCATAAACCTAGCTCCCGAAATCAGTTGAAATTGCAACCTCATTAATTTTCCCAATGACCCTTATTTTCTAAAAGTTTGAAACCCACCTCTATGTTATAAAAATAAATAATAAAAGAAATTATAATTGAGGTGGCGGGCCACCACCCCCACCACCCCAAAATGACATAACATATATATTAAAAAAATAAGGGGTGGGCAGCCATGACCCTACCGCCCCCAGAACCGCAACCCTCATTAAAAAAAGGATATATATATATATATATATATATATATATATATATATATATATATATATATATATAGTAAGTTAAGTTTGGCTCAGCGACCATCACCCCGCCGAGCCCTCACACCATACAACTATATCACACTACCCATTGTATATTATTGGGGTGGGCACGGGCCACCTCTGGTGGAACTGGCCCACACCCTGAGACCATTAAACACTATGCCCCAACCACTTGCCCAACGCACTGATAGCATGAGATACGGGACCGACGGGGGTCGAACCCGCCCAGCCCAAGTGGCCGGCCCCCAAGCGGGTAGCCCCAAAAAAGTTAATACAACCAAAACCAATGACATAAACCTTAATGTGGATTAACGTAAAATGAAACATGCGGAGGAGGGTACGGGGGCGGGCCACCTAAGGCGGGCCCAACCACCTGAGAATTTTTATATAAAAACGAAATTTGGTGTAAAAAAGGAGGAGGCAGGGTTTGACCGCCTGACCTCCTCCCTAGTAACCAGGATCACAACCACTATGCCAAACCGAATTATTGTTAAATCCGCCGGTGAAATTTTATATAAACTCAAGAATTTTACCATTGCACGTAGTTCCGAGACAGAGATGGAGGAACCAGGAGTGGGCACGCATTTCGAGGAAATTAATTTTTTAATGTAGGAACCATGAATCTTGTAGGAGAGTTGAATTTTCACTTTGTCGGAATTTGACAAATTTTATATGGATTCAACACCTCTCGTTGCCACGAATGCAATGGCGTTCTCCGTGTCTCCATCAAATTTTTTCATTTTTCGGCCATTTTCAGGATGAAGGTGGAACCATGATCGCTGCAAAAACAGGGAGCAGAACCATGAGCCTTGAAATTTTCCCAAGGTGGTAAAATTTTTCCATGTCGGAATATAGTCAAGTTTATACTTGTTTTTCACAGTTTTCCACATGGATCGCAATGGTGATATTGGATTCTCCATTTGAGTTTCAGATTTCCAATCCACCCATGGAGAAGAATCTTTGAGGAATCTAGGAGGAGTCTAAAAGATTCCTTAAGCCCCAGATTCTCAATTTCTTAGAATTCGGATTTTGGGCAGTCAATTTTTTACTACTCAACGCCAAAAATTTGATGGTGCATTCAGATTTTTTATTCTCTCATTTCATTTTCCAGCCACTTTTCTAAGTGCCAGTGCAGATGTCCATATTCATGTGCGAGCAATCATTTTCATGTGATCGATGCCGTGAGATCGATGGTCCGAACGGCTTCAGTAGTGTGACATCCACTTCTTCAAATGGCCCTTGATGGTGATGTGTATGATGTGTTCATGTACTTCTTCTTTATGCATTATGCTACACATATCCTTAAATGATTTTGATGCAAGATCTTGTTTATTACATTTTTCATGATTCCTTACTTGATGTGATGTGGAATCATCTATGTGATGTACTTGTTGTTATGATTCGTCATGTTATGTGTTGATATCCCTTGTTGTATGTTGATGGGATAGTCATGTTGTCATCATGCATGTTTTTCATTGAGATCCCTTTTATGCCATGTTGGCGGGATGCTCATCATGCATGTTTTTGTGTCATACTGATAGGAGTCTTTTAACTGAGAGTTCCTGTAGTGGAACATCTCTTGGAGCCACTCCTACGTGAGGGCATTTTTCCTTGTATGACATCACCTCTATGTACATCATCACTATTGATAGCACTTAATGCAGCGGCCTACACCATCTTGACACTGGGGCCCAGAGACGTAGTCCCTCTAGGACGAACTCCATTATAATGCTTATGTTTTTATGTTTCTGATGATTGTTATGTTCCTCTTCTTTACAACATGTAGATGTATTCATTTATGTTCTTGTTAAACGAAATTTAACACATCATGAAAGTAAAAGGTCTTGGAAGGGTCCTTCATCACACCCAGACCTAGATCAAGTGGTATCAGAGCGGTCTTTGCATTGATGTGAATTGTAGCGTGAAAAATGGAACATGTAGCGAAAGAGGATGAAAAAGAAATGTACAAGACCATGCTCAAAATTCCCAAAAGAGTGGAAATCATGTATGAAACTCTACAGAAAGAGACAGAGGAAAAGGAGTGATTGCAACTTCAGTTGCAAGCCATAGAAGAGGCCCTGGAAGAATTGAAGCATAACAAACATAATCTTCAAACAGAGAACGCTGAATTGAAGATGCACCTACATGAAGAGAAAGCGGAAAAACAAAGTTTGCTATGATAGCTGCAAGAAAAGGACGAGGCCTTGGAGAAGCTGCAGCATGACCCATGTGAGGTAAAAGGTAGTTATCCACATTCATGTATATTTCCTAATGATGATTTCACTGTTTTTGAAAATCATACCACAGGAATTGGCTCCAAACTGTTGAAGAGAATGGGGTATGAAGGAAAAGGCTTGGGCATTAATGGCCAAGGCATATAAACCCCATCAAAGTAGAGGAATTACCCCGTCAGACAGGACTTGGATATGTCAAAAACGAAGTTGGGGAATGTGCCACAATAGTTAGCAAACCACCAACAACAGATGATGAAAAGCCCTCATTAGTTCTTTCCAAATTGAAAGAGGAGGTAAAAGATGTTGATTTCCTTTCGATTTCGTCTTCACGTAGTATGAGTTTTTTTGGAGATTTGGAGATCCCAATTACAGGGACAAACATGAGGCTCCTTACAAGGATGAGGCACAAGGAGAAAGAAGAACTTGGTGTTAATAACCAAGGCATAACTCAACCTTTGGAGGTTGTGCATGAAAATCAATTTGCAAGATCAAGATACACTAAATGAGAGTGCTCAAAGGTGTTGTATGCTTCCGAGACATCGTTGAAATCATTGAGGAAAGAGAATGATGGGAACACATCCCCATCATCCCACGGCAGTGCCCATTGCAGGGAGAGAGCTGAGGCAAGCTCTCATCGCCATAATGATATCAAAGACAGCAAGGGAGGGTATAACCACTTTCGATCTTCGAATGTTCATTTCGATTATGATCATGTTGTTAATGATGAACAAAGAACATGGCATCGAAAAACATGCATCTTTTGTGGATTACATAACCATACATTTTCTAAGTGTTGGAAAAGAATGGAAACACACAAAAGGATGAGGCGTGAATGATATGAATTGGATCCATGAAGAATAATCAAAGCACCATGACTGTATCAAATCAAGAAAAAAATTTGAATTCAAGAGCACAAAGCAATCAGGAATACCTTTGAACAGTGGCAATTGGCAGCCAGTGAGGAACGACCAGGACCTTGGTCAAAGCGTGCTGACCAAGGCCCATGGAGACCATGCAGGAGGTCAAACTAGCACCTGGGAAGCCTAGATTGGGAAAAGGAGGCAGTATCTGATGCGCGATTAGCGCTTACACTAATCACGCATCGCTGGGCAAAACCCCTCAAGAAGGAAGGACCCCAAACGCTCAGTTGCATGGAAGCCGAGAAAACCATGGGGAAAAGCACTAAAGGCTAAAGGCAGGACCCACGCTCCAAAACCAGCGGTATTCATTGGGGGCACCCTTCGGTATTAAGTGGATTTGGAGAAAAATGAGCGATTCCACTCATCACCCGACGCATGGCAGGTGGAGGAGAGAGAAAACCGCCACTCATCACGTGCTAATGGTCGAGCATGTCAACCGCGCAAAATGAGCGAATGGCATTGGATCTGGGGGCTCCAGATATAACGGCTGAGATCGCACCCGGGGGAACCAGATTTAACAGGGGATTAAGCCACGATGTATAAGGCTTTGAGGTCTGATTTGACCACTGAGGTGGTGGATGACTCATTTCACAGTGCAACCGAAATACCAAACTGACGAGGAAGAGTTGGCGCAGTTCGCGAGAGGACAAGTGGCCACTCCCTGTGAGCCATTGATGAAGATGCAGAGACAGGGAACTCAAGCGAGCAGCAGCAGGTGACCCCACGAGGGATGGAATGGGAAACGAGCAGTCATGAGATAGAGTGGCTTTAAGCCATGAACAGATAGAGAAAAGAAGAGAGAGGAAGACAGAGAACGAAGACAAAGAAAAGAAGAGACAGTAAGGCAAGAAGCAGAAAGACAGAGGGTCGAGCTGACCTACAGCATAAGGAAACATCGAGCAATCCCTGAGAGGATCTGTCGGGAACTGAGCACCACATTGGGCTCCTTCCATTGAATACCAAAGAGGTCAAGAGCTGGTAAGGAAAAGAGTCTATGCACTCTAGTGGCTTGGGGAATCCAAGAACCACCCTGCCAAGCAATTCTGTTTCAGGAGACTCAAGTTGAGCTCCTCATTGTAATTCTCTTCTTGAAAGACACAATAAAAGAAGGCCACCACTGAAATCTGGACCGGAGACATAGCCCTAGAGGATAGGGTGAACTCCTTATTAATTGTTGTGTTCTTGTATTTTCTTACTGTGTTTCTCTATTGTTTTCCATATTTCCATTGTTTGTGTATTTTGCAATTTGATCGATCTATTGCCTAAAATGACATAGACACACCAGCACATGTGTTTGTAATACCTTCATTCATTAATTAATTAACTGAGGTCACTCAAGGGTGATTTTCAGATCAATTGGTATCAGGGCTCTAGGCTGTAAAGGTTAGACAAGCTTGTGTTGGTTTAGCTGTTGAATGCTCACTAGATCAAAGCTCAAGTTAGGAGAAGGAGAGTTGGTTGAAACTAATCCTAAAATTGGGAGAGTCTATCCTTAGAAGACAATGTCAGAAGAAGGTTCTGGAGGTGTAGACCCTCAATTCATAGATAGTTTCCTAGCCATAAAGTCCATGGTAGAGGAAATGTATAGGGACTTTAGAAAACACAAGGAGGAAGATTCATCAAGCTTCAAGCAAGAAAAGGGAGAAGATGAGTCTCAATTCCATGACCACTCAAAAGGAAAAGGGAAAGAGGAAAGCTTTCTCACACCTCCTAACAACCCTGTACACAAAAAGAAAGCATCTTTGATCAAACTAGATGTTAAATTTGATTTACCTATATATGATGGAGAGTTGAATGCATAAAAGTTGGACAATTGGATTAGACAAATTGATGTTTATTACAGATTACATAACATTGAATCAGACAAGAGCAAGATTCAGCTGGCAAGCCTACACCTAGGAGGCACTGCCTTGGTTTGGTGGGAAGGCAGAACCCAAGCTAATATGAAAAGACATGGTAAGACTATCTCTGTCTGGAGTGAATTTGTTTCTGCAATCAAAAAGTAGTTCTATCTATTGGCATACATGCAACAAGCCATGATGAGTTGGCAAACTCTTCGGCAGTTGAAAGGGAAAATTGTGCAAGGGTACACTCAAGAATTTAGAAAGAGAGCATTGATTCTAGGAATCTCATTAGACTCACCAGAAACTCTTTTAAAGTACATTGGTGGTCTACATAGCTACATGAGGCATACCATCCTCATGTTTAATCCCACTAGTATAGGTGAGGTATCTGTACAAGCTACTCATCTAGAAGCTAGAGGAAAGAATGGAAATCCAGAAGTTGGGGGACCATCCCAACCCACAGTAAGCAAGAATAAGGAGAAAAGAAAGTAGAAATGGAAGGCAAGTAAGGCTAACACTGCACAGAAGAGCAAGGCTTCATGCACTCACTATAAAAAGGATGGGCATGATGATGAGCATTGTTGGATTCTGCATACAGAGCTGAGACCTAAGAAGTTCGAGGGCAAGAAGAAGAAGACTACTACAACTATTCAGAAATATTTGGGGTCAGACTCAGGAGATGAAACAACTATTGCAGCCACAGGCATAAAAGGTAAGAATTTTGAAGCATCTACTAGTAATTTTGCACAATGTATTATTGATGAAGAAAATGAAAGAAAAATACATGAGCTTTTCCATATTCGAGTTATTTCCAAACATCAAAAGATTGATACTTTGTTTGATAGTGGCTCACAAGTAAATCTAATTTATGAATCAATTGTAAAGAAATTTGGATTAGCAACTACACCTCACAAGAAACCGTACCCATTAGGACGGTTGAATGATAAAGCACAACTACAAGTGACTAGACAGTGCAAACTCAAGTTTTCTTTTGGGTCAGCATTTTTAGATGAGGTTGAGTTAGAAATAATTCCATTGGATATATGTGGAATTGTTTTAGGAATTCCTTACTTGTATGATAGGAAAGATATTTTCTATAGAGCTGAGAACAAATATCTACTTGTTAAAGATGGAATCGAATACTTTGTAAGAGCTCATAAGCTCAAGAATAATTATACTCTCATAAACTCAGAGCAAATGAAATGAATTATAAATTCATGTAAACAATTCTTACTGATGATTGTAAAGGAAAAGAAACCTAATAAAACCAATGTATTTGAGGGCTGTAATGCTATGCAGCAAGCTGATTTAGAAAAGGTTGTTTCAAACTATGATATCTTGTTTCAGGGACATAAAGGTCTGCCACCCAAAAAGGAAATAGTACATGATATTATTTTGCAGCAAGATGCTCCATTTCCTAACATTGGAATGTATAGGTTGTCTTCTTTAGAGAATGCTAAAATCAAGAAGCAGGTTCAGGAGTTGCTCGAGAAAGGGTTCATCAGACCTAGAACATCACTATGTGGGTCACCAATCATTTTGGTGAGAAATAAAGATGGCTCGTGGAGAATGTGCATTGACTACCGAGCACTGAATAAGATAACAATCAAAAATCGTTATCCCCTTCCTCGCATAGATGATCTTTTAGATCAATTGAAGGAAGTTGTTTATTTCACCAAGCTAGACTTGCACAGTGGATACCATTAGGTCATGGTTGCAGAACAAGATGCATGGAAGACTTCTTTCAAGACAAAGCATGGATTGAATGAGTGGCTCGTTATGCCTTTTGGCTTAACTAATGCTCCGGCTACTTTCATGAGATTAATGAATGATGTACTCGGACCTTTTCTTGATGATTTTGTTATTGTGTATCTAGATGACATTCTGATTTTTAGCAAAACATGGGAAGAACACTTAAAGCATGTTAAGCAGACATTAGATGTTTTGAAAAGAGAAAAACTTCATGTTAAACTCTTAAAATGTGAATTTGGCAAAACATCTCTAAATTATTTGGGTCATATAGTAGGGGGTGGTGAATTGAAAATAGATCCCTCTAAAGTGGCCGTCATTGTACACTGGCCTAAACCCAAGTCTACTACAGAAGTGAGAAGCTTCTTAGGGGCAACACAGTATTGGAGGAAGTCCATTTCTAAGTTTTCCTCAATGGCAGCTCCCTTACATGCTTTGAAAGGATTGAACAAGGTGTTTCAATGGGGAGGCAAACAGCAGAAATCCTTCGACACTTTGAAAGAAAAGATTAGTACAACACCTATACTAGCACTGCCTGATCTGCATAGACCATTTGAGATCCAAATAGATGCTAGTGACTATGCCATGGGAGCAGTGTTGACACAGCACAGTAAACCCATATGCTATCATTTTGAGACTTTTAATCCTGCAGTAGTTAACTATCCTACATATGATAAAGAGTTGTATGCATTAGTTCAGAGTGTGAAAAAGTGGAAACATTACCTAATGGGAAAAGAGATAGTAAGACATACTGATCATCAACCACTTCAATATCTACACTCCCAAACTAAGTTGTAGCAATCAAGACACTACAGATGGATGGGTTTTCTACAACAGTTTCATTTAGTCATCAGATATAAAAAGGGCATACATAATAAAGTTTCAGACATGTTATCTAGACCCATTATAAATGCATCTACTATACTTAAGCATAATTATGTGCTACATGAAAGCTACATTGAACAATATGCTCAAGATATAGACTTTAAAGATGTATATGCAACTTTGAGTCAAGGAAAATGAGTAGAAGAATTGGATTGTCATGTGAAGGACCAACTCTTATACCATTGTCGAAAACTCTGCATTCCACAAACCGAGAGAGTAAAGATCATTAGAGAAGAACACACTTCTCCGATATCATGTCACTTTGGGGTAAGTAAAATAGTTGCACAGCTCCAAAGATTTTGTTATTCACCAAAAATGAATGAGACAGTTTCTAGATATGTAAGAGGGTGTACTATGTGTGCTAAAAGCAAGCCCAACGATAGAAAACTAGGCTTGTACACTCCATTACTAGTTCCTTCTCACCCTTGGAAAAGTTTTTCCATGGATTTTGTTGGAGGACTGCCTAAATCTAGGAAAGATCATAATTATCTATATGTTGTTGTGGATAGGTTCAGAAAAATGTGTATTTTGATACCTTGTAATAAACAGATTACAACTGAACAAACTGCAAAACTATTCTTTGAACATGTATGGGTTCATTTTGCGTTACCCACTTCCATTGTATTTGATCGAGACACCCGATTTGTGGGAAAGTTTTGGTCAAGTCTGTGGGAATTGATGGACACCAAACTAAATAAAAGCACAACTTTTCATCCACAAACTAATGGCCAGACAGAAGTGGTTAACAGGACAGTGATCCATTTACTCAGAGGATATTGCAACAAACATCCTAAGCTTTGGGATGAACCTTTGTGTTATGTGCAACATGCTTACAATAGGGAAAAACATTCTTCTACCCAAAGATCTCCTTTTGAGACCTGTTTTGGTTTCACTCCAAGGTCTCCTTTGGATTTTGTCTTTGATAAGGCCACCACAGTTGATGGACACATTGATGTGGACAAGGAAACTAGGTTCATTGAACAAATCCAGGAGATCCACTAGGCAATACAGGAATAGCTGGAAAAGAGCCAAGCCAAATATAAGGCAAGGCATGACAAGCATCGGATGGAGCATAGTTTCCAAGTTGGTGACCAAGTCTGGCTATACATCAGCAAGGACAGGATGCAAGGTGAAGCTAAGAAGCTAAAGCCTATCAGGTATGGACCTTTTAGGATACTTGAGAAGATTGGTTAGAATGTTTTTCACCATGATCTACTAGCTCACATGCACATCTACTCAGTTGTAAATGTAGATTGCTTGAGATTGTTTGAACCCTCACTAATTGCGGATCCCAAAGAGTAGAGTCAATTGCCTTCTATTGATGACCTGCTACCTAAATATATTAATGAATTGCAGGAAGACACAGTTCTGGAAAAGAAGGTGAGAACGACGCATAGGGGAGATGTTGAATACCTCAGAATTAGACTCAAGGGTTCAAAGCCGAGCAGTGAAAAGTGGATAGAGATTGGACAAGTGAGACAATTGTACCCTCACTTAGTCGATGCTTGAAAACCAACTTTTGGTCGTCCAAAATCTTTTTCAGTGGGAAGGTCATGGCCCGAATTGGATCCATGAAGAATAATCAAAGCACCATGACTGTATCAAATCAGGACAAAACTTCGAATTCAAGAGCACAAAGCGATCATGAAGACCTCTAAACAGTGGCAGTTGGCAGCTAGCGAGGAATGACGAGGACCTCTGTCAAAGTGTGCTAACCGAGGCCCATGGAGACCGTGCAGGAGGCGAAACTAGCACCTGGGAAGCCCAGATTAGAAAAGGAGGCAGTTTCTAATCACGCATCGCTGGGAAAAACCCCTCTAGAAGGAAGGACCCCGAACGCTCGGTTGCATGGAAGCCAGGAAAACCATGGGGAAAAGCGCTAAAAGCTAAAGGCAAGACCCGCGATCCAAAACCAGAAATATTCATCGGGGGCACCCTTGGGCGGTAAGCGAATTTGGAGAAAAAAGAGTGATTCCACTCAGTTCCCAACATATGGCAGGCAGAGGAGAGAGAAAACCACCGCTCATTGCGCGCTAACGGTTGAGCAAGTTATCCGCACGAAATGAGCGAATGGTGTTGGATCTGGGGGCTCTAGATCTAACGGTTGAGATCGCGCTTGATGGGGGAACCAGATTTAACAGGGGATTACGCTGCGATGTATAAGGATTTGAGGTTTGATTTGACCACTCAGGTGGTGGATGACTCGTTCCACAATGCAACCAGAATACCAAACCGATGAGGAAGAGCTAGCGTAGTTCACGAGAGGACAAGTGGCCACTCCCTGTGAGCCATGGATGAAGATGCAAAGATAGGGAACTCCAAGCAAGCAGCAGCAGGCGACCTAACGGGGGACGAAAGGGGAAACAAGTAGTCATGATATAGAGTGGCTTTAAGCCATGAACACATAGAGAAAAGAAGAGAGAGGAAGACAGAGAAAAGAAGAGACAGTAAAGCAAGAAGCAGAAAGACAAAGGGCGGAGCTCACCTGCAGCATAAGGCAGCATCGAGCAATCCTTGAGAGGATCTATTGGGAACTGAGCACCACATTGGGATCCTTCGATTGAAGACTAGAGAGGTCAAGAGCTGGTAAGGAAAAGAGTCTGTGCACTCTAGTGGCTTGTGGAATCCAAGAACCAGCCTGCCAAGCAATTCTGTTTCAAGAGACTCGGGTTGAGCTCCTCATTGTAATTCTCTTCTTTGAAGACACAATAAAACAAGGCCACCATTGAAAGCTGGACCTGAGATGTAGCCCTGGAGGATAGGGTGAAATCCTTATTAATTGTTGTGTTCTTGTATTTGCTTACTATGTTTCTCTGCTGTTTTCCATATTTCCAGTGTCTGCGTATTTTGCAATCTGATCGATTCGTTGCCTAAAATGACATAGACACACACCAACACATGAGTCTGTAATACCTTCATTCGTTAATTAATTAACTGAGGTCACTCAAGGGTGATTTTCAGATTAGTGAAAGACCCTCTCAACAGAATGAAAAGAAACAAGTTAAGTAGATATGGAGGAAGAAAACCTACTGCAGTCATTGCGATAGAAGTGGCCATCAAAGAGCCACTTGTTGGAGTCTCCATCCAGAGCAGTGCCTTAAAGACAAAGCATCAGTGCGTGAACCAGGTGAAGCAATTAGTCGAAAAGAAAAACCACCACACGGAGGCGGCCCATTCACATTGATAAGTGAAAAATGGTTTCTATACATGTTGTCATTTCATGGTCATGCTTTTGTAAATCATTTTTTGCATTTTAAATATGTAAAAGTGATGATGTGTTTTCCATCACTTGTTTGGAAACAATGATGTCTGGTCTTATTTTGAGTCGCATTTTACACTCTAAAAGTGATGTTATGTCTCCATCACTTGTCAAAACAATAGTATTTGGCCTTATGTATGTAAATCATGTGTTGCAGTGATGATGTGTTTTCCATCACTTGTTGAAGCAACAATGATAGGTTGGCCTTGTTTTCATAGATAGAGTATTGCATCCATCTTGTTGTAAACTTGACCACCGAGTATGTGTTATAAACTTGTGGCCAGTGTGGGATGTTTGGGTCATTAGTTGGTCATGTCAATCAAGCATGTAATATGCAAACAAGGTACTATAGGTTGCAGAGGTCGCAGGTGTTAGCTCGTAGCTTAAGCCTCCGAAGAACAAAGGTGAAGGAGATGGAAGTGAGACCTTTTTAGGATGTTTGTGATGCAGGCAGGGTACAGAGGAAGTTGCAAATTATTGTTCATGCTTTTGGAGGACCAAAAGCTCCTCAATTGGGAGGATTGATCTGGGTGACTCTAGAGAGACACATAGGACAAAGAGAGCTTATGAATGCTTGAAAATAAAAGTTCTTATAATGACTTCGACATAGGATCAGATCGTATATCGCGTTGTCCTGATCGCGGAGGTGTGAACGGTTCGTCAATCTGAGCTCGTATGAGGGAGAACGGTCCAGTCAAAGTTTTGGTCAAAGTTTGGATGTGGGTCAAGTTTAAGTGTCCTACAATTTAACTAACCCTGAGGCATAAACCTAGCTCCTGAAATTGGTCGAAATTGCAACCTCGTTAATTTGCCCAATTACCCTTATTTTCTAAAAGTTTAAAACCCACCTCTATGTTATAAAAAAAAAAAAGAAAAAAATAATATAAGTGAGGTGGCGGGCCACCCACCCCAGCCACCCCAAAAATGACATAACATATATATTAAAAAAATAAGGGGTGGGTGGCCATGACCCCCCTGCCCCCAGAACCGCAACCCTCATTAAATATATATATATATATATATATATATATATATATATATATATATATATATATATATATATATATAAAGTTAAGTTTGGCTCGGTAGCCATCACCCCACCAAGCCCTCACACCGTACAACTATATCACATTACCCATTGTATATTATTGGGGTGGGCACGGGCCACCTCCAGTGGACCCGGCCCACACCCTAAGGCCATTAAACACTATGCCCAAACCACCTTCCCAACGTGCTGACAGCACGGGATACGAGACCGGCGAGGGTCGAACCCACCCGACCCACGTGGTCGGCCCCCAAGCGAGTGGCCCCAAAAATGCTAATACAACCAAAACCATCGACATAAACCTTAACGTGGATTAGTGTAAAACGAAACATATAGAGGAGGGTATGGGGGTGAGCCGCCCAAGGCGGGCCTAGCCACCCGATATTTTTTATATAAAAACGAAACGTGTTGTAAAAAAGGAGGAGGTAGGGTTTGACCACCCGACCTCCTCCCTAGTAACCAGGATCACAACCACAATACCAAACCGAATTATTGTTAAATCCACTGGTGAATTTTTATATAAACTCAAGAATTTTACCATTGCACGTAGTTCAAGACAGAGATGGAGGAACCAAGAGTGGGCATGCATTTCGAGGCAATTAATTTTTTAATTAATTTTTAATGCAGGAACCATGAATCTTACAAGAGGGCTGAATTTTCACTTTGTCAGAATTTGACAAATTTTATATGGATTCAATACCTCTCGTCACCATGAATGCAATGGTGTTGTCCATGTCTCCATCAAAGTTCTGAATTTTTTGGCCATTTTCAGGATGAAGGTCGAACCATGATTGCTGCAAAAACAAGGAGTGGAACCATGAGCCTTGAAATTTTCCCGAGGTAAAATTTTGCGATGTCGGAATATAGTCAAGTTTATACTTGTTTTTCACGGTTTTCCATAGGGATTGGAATGGCAAGATCAAATTCACCATTTGAGCTACAGATTTCCAGTTCACCCATGAAGCAGAATCTTTGAGGAATCTAGGGGGAATCTAAAAGATTCCTTTAGCCCCAGATTCTCAATTTCTCTGAATTCGGTTTTTGGACAGTTGATTGTTCACTAATTGATGCCAAAAATTTGATGGTGCATTAAGATTTTTTATTCTCTCATTTCATTTTCCAGCCACTTTTCAAAGTGTCAGTGGAGATGTCCATAATCATGTGCGAGCAGTCATTTTCATGCAATCGATGCTATGAGATCAATGGTCCGAACAACTTCAGCAGTCTGACATCCACTTCTTCATATGGCCCTTAGTGGTGTGGTATATGATGTCTTCATGTACTTCTTCTTTAGGCATTGTGCTGCACAGATCCTTGAATGATGTTGATGTGGGATCTTTTTTATTACATGTTTTCATGATTCCTTGCTTGATGTGATGCAGAATCATCTATGTGATGTACTTGCTATCATGATTCATCATGTTATGTGTTGAGATCCATTTTTGTGTGTTGATGGGATACTCGTGTTGTCATCATGCATGTTTTTCATTGATATCCCTTTTATGCCATGTTGGCAGGATGCTCATCATGCATGTTTTTGTGTCATACTGATAGGAGTCTTTTGACTGAGAGTTCCTGTAGTGGAGCATCTCTTAGAGCCACTCCTGCATGAGGGCATTTTTCCTTGTATGATATCGATGTCACCTCTATGTACACCATCACTATTGACAACACTTAATGCAGCGGCCTACACCATTTTCACACTGGGGCCCGGAGACATAGTCCCTCCTGGACGAACTCCGTTATCAACTCTTATGTTTTTATATTTTTTATGGTTGTTATGTTCCTCTTCTTTACAGCATGTAGATGTATTCATTTATGTTCTTGTTAAACACAATTTAGCACATCACGAAAGTAAAAGTTCTTGGAAGGGTCCTTCATCAGCCCCGGACCTGGGTCATTTATCATACTTTGTCCATCTTTCTTCAATTTAGGAAGAATACATCTCTTATGCTCTTCCTAAATCCTCATTAGTCTTAAACCATCTCATCAAATCACCTTTTAAGTGTTAATCTTCATACCTACCTTGCCCCTTTGAATGTCTGCAATCATATCTCATTTTCCCTGACCTAGTCCCTCTGACCTAAATCATCCATCCTTGTGACTACCCAACCAAAATCAAATCAAACAACTCTCTGCACTTTACATCTAGCCTAAAACCATAATCTATCCATCCCTCTCAGCTATGATCCTTTGGAGAGAGCCCTCTTTGGATTGGTAGGGCTAGCTACCAAGCTAAACGATTGGTCTATGGTTACCTCAGCTAGACTCATCCTTAGCCTTGGAGATCCGGAGGAGTGATAACATACTGGCGTCATTTCCGAGGAGCGAAATCTCTATCTTCTCCGGATAGAATGACAATGATTTAGATATAATTGTTGATGGTGAATAGTAGTTGGACACATAGAAAGGTTGTACCATTCACCTGGCGACTCCATTGACTGAAAGATCCATAAAATCAACACTTCATGACGACTCCACTTTTCAAGAACCAATAGTTTGAAAACCTTCTTGGTGACTTAATTTTTTTCAAGATGAGTTCTGCTGCAAGAATAAATCCCAGGTATGCTCCTATGGATCGATCTCAGATCCCTGGATTTCCAAATCCTATGCCTCATATTGACTAGTTTACAAATCTTCCTATATATAAAAATGAACGAGAAGATGATGCTACTTTGCATTTAGTAAGGTTTCATGTACATGTATGTAGACTAAGAGTTGAGTTTCCTGAGGAATGTATCATGAAGTTGCTTATGGCTACCCTTGAAGATAAATATAGGGTATGGTATGAAGGGTTACCAGAAGGAAGATTATGTTCTTTAAAAGATTTCCATAATGTGCTCTCCAACCATTATGTGAAGTCTTATCTTTATTTACAAAGTTGTTGTGATTATAGTGAAGGTTTCATTGCATATATTGAAAGTATTGATGATATCGAATATATGGATGATGAAGAAATTATTGAAGCCTTCTCTACTTTTTCCCTTCAACAACAGTCTGAAGAAGCCAGTCACTTTGATACACAAGATCATAGTCAGCATATAGTATCTTCCTCTTTGCTTGAAGATGAAAGAATTTTGCATCTTGATAGTCAAAATGAATCAGTAGTCTGATGAAAATTTATATATTCCTTTTCTTGAAATTAATGAAGATATTCAATATCCTTGTCAAACTTTAGGAGGGAAACAAGACAATTACACTTTTAGCAAAAGAAAACAAAAAGTATTATCTCCTCTATCTGAAGATGAGATAGATCAACTCCTGAAATGTCATATTACAACCCAAGCTAATGCAAGTTTACAGTGTTCACATAGTCAATAAGATGTTAGTGAAGCTTCTTCCAATTTTGAAAATGAGGATAGCCTTGAAATTAGATTTATAGATAAGTGAACAAATATTATTTTCTTTCATCAAGATGATAGGGCTATCATGTTTGATAATCTTGAAGAATGTTTTCTGTTTAAGAATGACTTAGACTATGAATTTGAGGAGTATGAGCCTGAGAGAGACAATATGCCAGAAATCGAGTCAAAATTTCTCATGCTCAAGGAATTTACAGCCAACACTTAGATAGCAGAACCTTATACTTCTCTATTCCTTCCTATCAATCAACAACCAAATGTTCTTTCATATTAGAATGAAGGGAGTACTTGTATTTTTGTTGTTGGATCTCAAGCCAAGGTAATGCTTTAGGATTTTCAAGATCCCTTTGGCAGTCTTCTACAAGCATTGGAGAAGATGAATGCTGTCTAGTTTGTTAGCATAAGCCTTGGTTTCAATTATTATTGTGAGTTGCTTCCATGTACATCATTCTACCTGCTTGGGGAAAGTGAGAGAAAAATTTCAATAAGTAATCATCTGCTGGATTGGTTACATTAAAAGGCTCACTTCACATGATTGTACATATTTCTTCAATAGGCAGGTGGTTGTCATCAGGATTTAAAGCCCTAAAATCTTGATGGTCTGCTGCCATTAATAAACTTTGTAAGTAATTATGTTAGTTAAGTAAGTCAGTATTGAGTCATTTTTCATTCAGTTTTTAGTTTGTCACAAGTCAGTTTATGTCATTTTAGTTGTCAGTGTTTAGTCATGTATTTTAGTTTAAGTTTTTTACTATATTAGCCCACATGGTTAAGCACTTGGTATGCGGTGTTCTTGACACCTCCAAGGAGCTTTCATCCCCAATAAGGCCAATGTTAGAGTCAGCATTTGCATACTGCCATCAGTAATAAAAAATCCTCTTTTCATATCATTTTAAGGGTCCCACTCAGAATTTTTTTATCATTCCATGAGGTCATGCAAAAAATTAGTCACTGATGGTAGTCCTAGTCCAAAAACATCATTCTTCCCTAAATGTGATTACTTGTTGGCATAGTTTCATATCTTGTTGATTTTACATCATCCATAATGTTATTTTTATCATGGCATTTGCATTAGTCATGAGATCATTATGTCATCTTGAAATTTAGTCCTTCAAGGTCTCATTAGGTCTATTAGGGTTTCCAAGGTGTTCTTTCCCTTGATTTGCCATATACCTACTGACAACTCCAACTGCATGTGAAATATCTAGTCGTGTACTAACCATCGCATACATCAAAATTCCTACTACATTAGCATATGGTATTCGAGACATATATTCCTTTTCTTCAATTGTATTAGGACATAAACTTGAAGAAAGCTTAAAATGGGAAGCTAAAGGGACTGAAACTGGCTTCACATTGTTCATACCAAACCTTAAGAGTATTTTCTCAATATACTTATGTTGTGATAACCACAACTTACCATTGCTCCTGTCCTTGAAAATCTCCATGCCCAAAATCTATCTTGCTGCTCCTAGATCTTTCATATCAAATGTCCTAGCCATCTGAGCCTTTAACCTATTGATCTCACTTATGCTTTTGCTTGCTAAAAGCATATAGTTAACATATAATACTAAGATAATGAATCTGTCATTACTTAATTTCTTAAAGTAAATACAATGATCGTATTAACTTATTATATAATTCTGGCTCAACATGAAAGAATCAAATTTCTTGTACCATTGTCTCGGCGTCTGCCTTAGACCATAAAATGATTTCTTGAACCTGCAGACAAATTTCTTGTTGTGATTTTGAACAAACCCTTCTGTTTGTTCCATATAAATCTCTTCATCTAAATCTCCACGTGAGAACGAAGTCTTAACATCTAGTTGTTGTAATTATAAATCAAGTAATGCAACTAATGCTAACACAATCCGAATTGAAACAATTTTAACAATTGGTGAAAAAATCTCATGAAAGTCAATACCTGCTTTCTAAGAAAAACATTTTGCAACTAGCCTTTCTTTGTACCTATCTCCTTTATCATCAACACCCATTTTCAATTTGCAAACCCATTTACATCCTACAGTTTTTCTGTCATTAGGAAGTTCTACCAGGTCCCATGTGGCATTCTTGTCTAATGCCTTCATCTCATCCTTCATAGCTTCTTTCCACTTATCATTGTTAGAACCTTCTACAGCTTCCTGATAGCATAATGTTTCATCATCATTAGTGGTTAAAGAAACTGAAGAAACATAATCATCATACCTTCTAGGAGGAAATCTGATTCTTGTGGACCTTCTTAAAGATGTTACTGGTTCTACCACAATTTGTTGAATGTTGTTATCTGTAGGAATTTCTTCATGATCTTCATCTGGAACTTGTTCATTTTTACTATCTTCAGTATTTGAACTGGTTTCAAACTGAATATGTTGAAACTTAGGTACATTTTCCTGTTTCAATTGAATATCTACATCTGGATTATCGAGTGAAGATTCATTAAATTTAACATCTCTGTTAATGATGATCTTGTGAGTAGTAGGATCCCACAACCTGTATCCCTTAATCCCATCACCATATCCAACAAAGATATATCTTTTTGATTTAGGATCTAATTTAGAACGCTGATGTTTTGGAATTAGAGCATATGCATCACAACCAAAAACTTTCAGTTTAAATAATCACAAGGATGACCCTTCCATACCTCTTGAGGAATTTTGCATCCTATTGCAGTTGATGGTGATCGATTCACCAAATAACAAGCCGTAGCTACTACTTCTGTCCATAATTCCTTCTGCAAATTAGCGTTACTTAGCATACTTCTCACGCTTTCTAAGAGAGTCATGTTCATGCGTTTAGCAACTCCATTTTGCTAAAAAGTATATGTAGTAGTTCTATGTCTTTCGATCCCAACTTCCTTGCAATAATTATCAAATTCTTTTGAAATAAATTCACCACCATTGTCAGTTCTTAAACATTTAATGGTTCTTCCAGTGATATTTTCTACTAATGCTCTAAACTGCTTGAAAACTATGAATACATCAGACTTTCTTTTTAACATTTAGACCCATACTTTCCTAGAGAAATCATCTATAAAAGATACAAAATATGATGATCCTCCATATGAAGTTGTAGGAGATGGACCCCAAACATCAGAATGGATGTAATCAAGGATTCCTTTTCTAGTATGTTTTCTAGTTTTAAATTTCTGCCTACTTTGTTTCCCATAAATGCAATGTTTGTAGAAATCTAACTTAAAAGATTTTAAACTAGGAAGTAACATACAATCAGATAAGATTTTTAATCCTCTTTCGCTCATATGGCCAAACCATTGATGCCATAATCGAATAGAATCATTTTCGATTTCAGATACAATTGAAGCATGATTTGACTCTATTCTTCCTTCTAACTAAAAAAGATTTCCAACCTTCTTTGCTTTCATTACTAGTAAGATTCTGTTGGCATTATGATACAAGTGTTTTCCTTGATGGCAACTTACTAAGATGATAGATCACAGTTCATTCTCACAGAATGAAGAAAAAGAGATATACGCAGTTTCCCCTTGATAAAGCTGCGTATACATGCAGGTTAGCCGACCAAAAGGTGCGTATACATATACATGCACTTTCATGCAAGGAAAGGCGTGTACATTTGGTTTTGGTCTGTGGTATTTGGACCATGGTATTGTGACCCATGGTATTGGTCCAAGGTATCTTGTCTGACATGTTGACCCCAGGTATTTGGTCCAAGGTATTGGTTCTAAGTGGTTTTGGACCATGGTATTGACTAAGGCCTAAGACTATAAAAGGAGAAGAAGATCATTAGGCAAAGGCACTGAGAAAGTCTAACATATCTGATGAAGTGTGAGATCGAGTATGCAGGTTATGGGTTTATAATGCTTTACTTGATCTGAGCCAAGGAGGAATCTCAGCGGTAGATGGAGGACAAGATCTAATAGTATGGCTTGGAATGAATCATCTCTATATGGTTTGATCATGCTTATTCTAGATCTGTATACTGACACATGTAATGTTCTGTAAATATTATGATATGGGTATAACTCAAGTTTGGAATAGTTTCAAGTCTTGAATCAATATTTACATATGTATATGCTGGTTGAATATGATAAAAGTGCGTACATATGCAGGTTAGATACATCTAAATAGCATATACCATATAAAATATGATGGTCGAAGTTACAAGTGGTTTTGGTTGTTGATGCAAAGTTCTCAGTTCTAGTGACTGGTGTCTGTATGTTGCATATTCAGATTGGTTGATTGTGTTTAGCTTCAGTGTTGATGGATGAGATATAACAATGGATCAGGATCATAATGACTTATCTTTACGTGATCTGATGGACTAGATCTGGTTGCTAACACACATATTATCCTTGTATATGTATTGATCTGGGTATGTTTGAAGTCAGGAATTGCAGCGAAATTATAAGTAAGTATTTGATGACATACACATTGGTTCGCTTTGGTGAAGTTGCGTATACACACTGGTTCGGCTCTTCCAAGTAGCATATGCACTCTGATGCATGATTCCTAATGATGCAGTTGGATCTGAATATTGTTGTAGAGTTTTGTGTTCTGCTCTGTGTTCTGGTGATTGCGTTTTGTTGACAGGGTTTCAGTGATTCAGTATTGGGTGATTCAGAGATTGATGATGCAATTGGTGATTGATTTTGTGCTTCAATGATATTGATGGGTCCAATATGAAAATTGGATGAAACGTGGCCTTCAGATTATGATGTTGTGTTCCATGAGTATCCAGTCTGAAAATTTACGAAATGTGGTACCTGGGGGAAGAAAGAGAAGGTTGTAGCCTTCTGTAGGTCAGCACCTATGTACTAGTACATCAACTATTACAAGATTTGAGGGGGTTGTAGCTCCCTTCCAGAAGAAGCTGGAGAACGAGAGAAGGTTGTAGCCTTCTATAGGTTAGCACCTACATGCTAGTAAACGGATTGGCTAGTACAAGAGCTAAGGGGGTTGTAGCTCCCTTCCAAGAGAAGCTGGAGAATGAGAGGAGGTTGTAGCCACCTGCAGGTAGAAGCCTACGTACTACTATAAGACTACTCTAGTACAGAAATATTGTAAAAAGAAGTTTCTTATTAGAAGAAGATAGAGACGAATTGCAACAGGTGGTTCTCACCCACATTGGATTTCCACCTTACATCATGGTGTTCATGTGTGCTTCTTGTGTGTGATGATGTGTTCTGTTTTACTGCACCTGTTTACTATTCATATGGTTAATGAAGTTTTGATGCACTAATTAGAAATCAACATTTAATGGATTAACTGAATCATAAGTTTATTGGATATACACTAGTTGCATTAGACATAGTTGCGTGTACACGCGGGTTACCTTAACTGAAGTAGTGTATATGAATATGAGTATGGAAATGAAAAAGTTATTGATTTGCTAATACGGATTCACCCCCCCCCCCCCCCACCAATATTATTTCCAAAAATTGGTGTCAGAGAAGAAGAAGACATCTCAAAGGAACTATGACAGTGGGAGAAACGATTGGGGAATATGTGGAAGAAACACTTCAGATTCAAAATCACCTCAGAATGAAGATGAACAAGCAAAAGAACTATCATGTATGAGTTTTTTATCCTCTGGTGATACATTTCTCCATCCAATTAAAGATGATGAAAGTGATATCGAAATAACTGAACTTGCTCTTATGGGTGAGGATGCAAGATACCAAATAGGGACAGAATTTAAAAGGCTTACGGATAAAATTAAATATCAACAAGATCTACTGGACAAAAGGGAATGTGCATCCAAAGAAGAAGCTACCAAACTAAAAGCTCAACTGGAGGAAGGAAATAGGGTAAGGAAGCTATTCAAGGAAAAGGAAGATCAATGTCAAAAGCTACAAGATGAAGTGACATCATTAAGAAATGAAGTAAATGAAAGGAGCACAACAATCAAGAAACTCAGAGAAAGATCCAGTTACTATGAAAGTCTTGAAGCTAAGATCCTCTCGCTAAAAGAATATCTTGAATAATCAAATAAGCAGAATAAAGAACTATCCAAGCTCTTGAAAAACAAGAAAACAAAGTTCTTGAATTAAGTCATTGATGAGCCCCAATTTTTGGTACAATTTGGGCTCATTTGGCCTACTTGCTCTGCTCAAACCATTCATTTTTTTTATTGCTTATGCATTCAATTCTTGGTTTATTCGTGTTGTTTGTAGGAAGAAGGGTAGGCATTCTATCCACGTGACTAATACATGATGATTTCAGGTTTTGGCATTAAAAGGGAGCAAAGACCACGAGAAAGGAGACAAGGAGACAGTGAGGTGGCACTGCTGGTTTTTAGGAGAGGATGTCCACGGTCTTGGGGACCTTCCTCGTGATTCCCACCATAGCTCCGAGCTCCAATCAATCTCCCCACCGAGCTTAGAGGCAGCCAACTGTTCTACAGGAACAACAGTTATAATTGTTCTACAGGATCAGCAGTTTAACCTTCAGTTGGACAACCGAGCTCCACAAATCAAGGACACCTGTTGGATGATCATTTTTCATAAATACTGAGGCCGTAGCCTTAGATAGAAGCTTTTTGAACTTTTGTATTGCTCTTGTAATTTGGAAGTACGAGCTACAGCTCGGTGTTTGTTCCTTTTGTAAGCCAGTTTTGGCATGACATCAGATTTTCGTTTATGAATAAAGGCAGGCAGATTTTGATCTCATTCTGAGTTTCTAAGGGAGCTATAGCTCTCAGGTTAGGGCCCAACCTGAGAGCAATAGATCTCCTCGGTGTTGTAATGTGTTTGCATTTCGTTCCAGCACTTTGAGTTTTTACTTTAACATGCAATTCGAATTTACAGTCTGTTAATTTAGTCTTTTTCATGAGATTGAATAGGATTAGTTTATGGTGAATTTGCTTCCAGTTGCTTAGGTTAGAAGAGGATAGTTATAATTCATTGGAGCTCCAGAAAAAGGTTGTTAAAGCTCACTGCCATCTCTGCTAGGGATTGGGGTGCAATCCATAACCAACCACCAAAAAGAAACGCAGTTCTTCTCACTTCCATGCAAGCTGCAACATAGACATTTTCGTTGAAGATCCATCCATGCACTTTTGATATTGAACCATACTTCTACATTCCACTTCCATGCATGAGTTTCATTTCTTGGTTTTCCATTGCTGTTCATAGGTTTCATGGCACAGTTATCATAGGTTAATGAATTCTCGTTGTTAATGCAAGACATAAGTCATTTGTTTCATTTACGCTGCTCCATATCATTCCACTTCCTTTTCTTCTTCTTAACCTCTCCTCAAGTCGCCTACTCGGCCTCTGTCCAGCTCGTTTACCCTCCAATTCATCCATTGCCACGTAGCTTCATCTTTTTGACCTTTTGTTGATCCCATCCTCCCAGCCATCAACCCACTGCATGCACTCTTCCTCCATCTGATTTCTCTGCTCCTGAGCCATCATCAGCTCCATCTCCATCTCACCTATCCTCCCACGCCACTCCAACACTTCACCATCTCCCAAAACTTCCACGGTCAAACATCCTGTAGAATAGCACAGACTTCCTGTAGAATCCCTGAGTTTCCTGTAGGATCCCCTGCAGACTTCCTGTAGAAGCCTGCAAACTCGGTTGCTGAGCATCCGAACGTGGTAGAATTCTGTGGATTGATGCTAGAGACCCTCTGGGACCTCCCCTAGCCATCCTGACCTTGCCCATGCTTTCCTTCCATTCAAACCGCTCCTGCACAACCAAACCCTAATCAAAAGCATCATCACAATAAATCCAACCACTTAATGAAAAAAATACAAAAACATGTCTTTTCAGATGCAAGTAGCTTAGATGCATGTATTTCAGCTCACTACAAGTAATGGCATTAGTGGTAGTAGTTTCATTCACAGTTTTGCATTGTAAGGGTCTAGCTAGTCAAATTAGGGTTTACTAGGGTTTTCATGCTTTATTGGCTTTCAGTTTCTTTCTGCAACTAGACTAGTCTCCTTTGAGTTAGCTTTCGTCCATCATTCATAAAGCTTCTTCTGTGAGCATATAGAAGTTGGCTTGAGCCCTAGCGGACTTGTGCCAGCTGACCAAGTGACTGCTGCGACAAGAGCTAGTACTTGTGCATACAGCACCGTCGCTTCCAAGTTTGTACGAACTACCGGGTTGATAAAATTAGAGATAGGAAGCTCCAGGAGTTGTAGCATTATTGCTACAATACTGGAGCCCACCATCCTTTTTGGCGCCGTTGCCGGGGAAGCGTCAGAGTATTAGTAATTGTTGCTTTTCTTCTACTTTCTTACTCTTGCCTTCTGCTAAGTAGTTTACTTCATTTCCATTCTGCAAAAGTAGCATAGACATTTCCTGCTTTCATAGATTAGCATTTCCTGCTTTCATAGATTAGCATTTCCTGCTTTCATAGATTATCATTTCCTGTTTTCATAGATTAGCATTTCCGTTCTGCAAGCGTAAACTATCATTTCCATTCTTGCAATTTCATTTGAGCAAAGTAGAATAGTTATTTCCTGCTTTCAGTTTAATTCTGCATCTTTCACAGTTAGTGTAGATCAATCTGTCTCAGTTTTGCAGGTACCAAAAGAAAAGCAAAGCAAAAACAATCAAAAGAAAAAGAAAGTCTTTTCCATTTCATGCCTCGTAGGAACCGAGATAGATCAGGCAAATTCCTACCAAACACCCCCACCACATCACTGAGTCACCCTTCTCTCTTCTTTGGTGACAGTGACCCAGAAGAACCTATAGGTGAACATCCTGAGACATCCAAAGACCCTATAGTAGAAGAAGAGTTAGAGACCACTCCATCGGAAGCTATGGCTGACAATAGAAGAGAATATGAGAGAATAGAAGGTGCCTTCCCCATCCGAGAGACCAATGGAGAGATGAAAATGAAGAACATTAGCCCCTCCGCCTTACCTCACTTCCATGGGCTGACTACTGAAGATCCGGATACCTTCCTGTTTGATTTTGTTGTCCTTTGTAGAACCTATGACTATACTGAAGATGAGCAAAAGCTGAAACTTTTCCCTTCCACTCTTAAGGATGCAGCACTACGCTGGTTCATGGGCTTACCTGGGAATAGTATCACCACTTGGGCTCAGATGCAGCAAGCTTTCAATACCAAGTACCGGGATTACTGTAGGTCCAAGGAAACAAAGGGGGAAATCTTTCGGATGACCATGGGAAATGATGAGTCCTTAGAGGATTATGAGGAGAGGTTCCAACTAAGCTATAAGCGGGCCAGGTGCACACTTGACCCTGAATCCCTCAAGTTGGTCCTGCTCCGAGGAGTCCCTGAAGACCTCTTAGATACCCTTCACATGTTAGCTGGGGGGACATTTACCAACTTCCTTATGAGGACATCAAGATTGTGTTTAGAAACCACTCCAGGGCAGCTCGGAAACGAGGTAGAGGAAACCACCTCTCAACTAGTGTCCCTTTCTCCAAACATGAGCTTGCAAATCAATTAGAAGATCTTAAGAGTGAGGTGAGACAGACCATTGTCATGCAGCTTGACACATTCAGGATTCAGCAAAAGAAAGAAGAAGCTGAGAGAGCCTTGGCTGTCTTCTGCCCTAGGTGCACAAGGAGACACCCTAAGAACGAATGTCCATTGCATTCGGTTGAAGTGTGTTTCGTTTGTGAGGAGGACCATCCCACAAATCAGTGTCCAACCTTACCTGGGTTTAAAGCCATGTACCAAGGGACAGAAGCTCCCACTGAACCTCTCTATTACCTCAACCAAAGGAGGCCACAAGGATCTAGACCTTATCAGCAGGGGATGCAAGGGGCATCTCAAGCTTATTACAGCCCCAACCAATCGAATCCTATGCCTTCCTGGGGTCCCCCTGCTCATCCTTCATGGTCCATGCCTCCTCCATGGTCTTATCCACCTCAGTACCCCACTCAACCTACTTCTCATTCATATCACTCACATGCCCAGCCACAGCCTCAATGGAATGCACCTCAGTCGGGGTGGAGGCCCCAATACACCACTCCTCCTGCCATCTTGCCTCCACCACCAGTTCAACCTCAGCCATTACCTCCTGCTCCTTCAAGGCAACCTCAAATGCCTGCTCAACCGAACCCGAACCCCAACAATAGACAGGCCCAGCAGGCATACACTGGGGAAACCTCATGCCCTACCTATGTTGTGGAGATCCAGGAGATCAATCTTCGATCTGGAAAGACTCTACCAGATCGCCAACCTCCTCCCCCAGAGGATGAGGAAGATAAACAGGAAAGTGAACCAAAGGCTATTCCACCCTTTCCTGAGAGACTAGCAGCCACCACACAACCCAACCCAGAGGAGGATAAGATTCTGGGTGAGCTCAAGCAGTTGTGTGTAAAAATACCACTTCTCCAAGCCATCAAGGATGTGCCAATATACAACAAACTGGTTAAGGAGAAGTGTTTCAAACACCCAGGCAGATGGAAGAAAGATGCTTCAACTATCAATGTCATAGGACAACTGTCTAACCTTATGTTAGGACAAGTCATCTGCCCAAAGTACCTAGATCCTGGAAGTCCTGTAGTAGATGTTCACATCAATGGCACCATTATACCTCACACCTTGATTGATCTGGGGGCTGCCATTAATGTGATGACCAGGGATACCATGCTTAAACTTAATCTTCAGGGTTCCTTGAGGAAGACCTCGACAGTACTGCAATTAGCAGATCGCTCCACCATGACTCCTGAAGGGATTGTGGAGGATGTCTTGGTCTCTATTGACTCTTGGGAATACCCTGCAGACTTCCTAGTTCTGCAACCAAAGGCCAAGCTTACTGGATATCCACTCATTTTGGGAAGGCCTTGGTTAGCTACTGCAGATGCTTACATAAGTTGTCGTGCAGGAAACATGACCATCAAAAATGGTCCCATGTCCAAGCAGTTAGTCCTATACCCTCCTACCCAACCCTCCTTAGAGCATGACTTACCACTCTGGTTGGAAGAAGGAGAAGAAGACGAGGCATACTCAGCACCTCTGTGCACCTTAGATACCACTAGAAGAGACCCCCCAACCAAGGATGACTTGATCGAGACCTTGATCCAGAATCCACCTTCCAGTGCACTACCCTTAGAGAAATTGGTGGAGGATTCCCAAGCCAGCACCTTAGTGGATCTTTGTACAACCAACCCTGTTGCTCCCAGAGTCAAGGATGTGGAGTTCGGCCCTGAGAAAGCATTGAAGATCAGCTCCTCCCTATCTCCTTCCCAGGAAAAGGAGCTATGTAGTCTGTTGGCCAACCACCTAGATGCTTTTGCTTGGAGCTATAGGGAAATGAAAGGAGTCCATCCTTCGGTCTGTACCCATCATATATACATCAAAGAGGATTGTAAACCGGTTAGGCAACCTCAGAGGAGAATGAATCCAGCCCTTAAGGACATTGTCAAGGAAGAATTGCAAAAACTGTTGGATGCCAGATTCATCTACCCCGTCTCAGATAGTGAATGGGTGTCCCCTCTAGTGTTGGTTCCCAAGAAAAATGGGAAATGGAGAATCTGTGTGGACTACCGAGAACTGAACAAAGCTACCAAGAAGGACCATTTCCCTCTACCTTTCATAGATCAAGTGTTGGATGGACTGGCAGGAAAGAAGTTCTTCTCTTTCCTGGATGGGTTTAGCGGGTACAACCAAATCCAAATCAGCCCAGAAGACCAAGATAAGACCACCTTCACTTGTCCTTGGGGTACCTTTGCCTATCGAGTCCTTCCCTTTGGGCTATGCAATGCTCCTGCTACCTTTCAGAGAGCTGTCTTGAGCATCTTCTCGGAGCTGGTCCATGATGCAGTAGAAATCTATATGGATGACTTTACTCCTTATGGGGCCAACTTCCAGGAAGCATTGTCCAACCTGGGAAAAGTCATAACCAAATGCACCGAGATGAACTTGTCCCTTAGTCCTGAAAAATGTGAATTCCTAATGACTGAAGGGACCGTGCTAGGACATACCATTTCTTGCCAAGGATTGTAGGTGGATCCTAACAAAATTGCTCTCATCAAGAGGGTTCCACCTCCTCAAAAGGTAAGGGATGTCCGAAGTTTCTTGGGATTAGCAGGATACTACCGGAGATTCATTAAAGATTTCAGCAAGCTAGCCTCGCCATTGTTTGGCCTGTTAGCAAAAGATGTGGAGTTTAATTGGACTAACGATTGTCAGAGGGCTTTAAATGAATTGAAGGACAAGTTGGTGTCAGCCCCAATCCTGAGAGGTCCAAACTGGGCCCTACCTTTCCACATCCACACTGATGCCTCGAACAAAGCCATAGGTGCAGCTTTAGGACAAGTTGAGCAAAAACTTCCATATTCCATTTACTTTGTTAGCAAAAACTTGTCCAAAGCTGAGCTGAATTACACTGTAACCGAGAAAGAATTCTTGGTTGTGGTCCATGCACTGAACAAGTTCCGACATTATATTACTGGTTACCAGACCTTTGTACATACTGACCATGCTGCAATCAGATATTTAATGAATAAACCAGATGTGAATGCTCGTATTATTAGATGGTTACTTTTATTGCAGCAATTTGATTTGACCATTGTTGACAAACCAGGTAGAGAAAATGTTGTTGCTGACTTTTTATCTAGATTGGATTTGTCTGTAGATGAGGATGGAACAGTGGATGACCAGATGCCCGATGAACATCTGTTTGCTATTTCAGTACTCTCTCCATGGTTTGCTGATATAGCAAACTATCTTGTTTCAGCACAGTTCCCTCCGCACCTATCTTCCAGAGAGAAGAGCAGAATCATCAGAAAAAGTGCCTCATTTACTTGGATCGGGGGCAATCTGTTCAAGCTTGGCCCCGATCAGATCTTAAGGCGTTGTGTAAGGGAGGAGGAAGTCTTTGATATCCTCCTCACTTGTCATGATGGGCCTTGTGGAGGACATTTTGCAGCAAAGAGAACTGCCTTCAAAATCCTGCAGGCAGGCTACTATTGGCCCACACTTCATCAAGATGTCAGAAGATATGTCAGTCAGTGTGACCAATGCCAAAGAATGGGGAAACTGACCCAAAGGGATGAGATGCCTCTCCAACCTCAAGTGACTCTTGAGCCATTTGAGAAGTGGGGCATGGACTTTGTGGGCCCAATCAACCCCTCTTCGAGGCAAAGGACTTACATCATTGTGTGTACTGACTATTTGACAAAGTGGGCAGAGACCAAAGCAATCAAAGCAGCAACAGAAGAAAAGGTGGCCGAGTTCCTAAGAGAAAACATCTTCTATAATTTTGGCTATCCAAGAGAGCTGGTCACCGATCAAGGGAGCCAGTTCACCTCCGACCTGGTTGAAGATCTACTAGCCCATCACATGATCAAGCATAGGACTTCCACCCCTTATCACCCTTAAGCAAATGGGCAGGTGGAAGTCACCAATAGAGCATTAGAAGGGATCTTGACTAAGGTGGTGAGCAGCAGCAGAAAGGACTGGGCAGATTGCCTGGTTGAAGCCACCTGGGCTTACAACACCACTTGGAAGACCACCACCGGCTTCACACCGTATGAGCTGGTCTATGGGAAGAAAGCTTTGCTGTCCATTGAGTTTGAATACAACACTTTGAGGATGGCAGCTCAGCTGGACCTAGATCTCAGCCATGCACAACAAGAAAGGCTACTGCAGCTGAATGGCCTGGATGAGCACCGAATGCAGGCCCTCCTTCACTCAGAAGTAGTTCAACTTCAGAGAAAGGTGTGGCATGACCAACATCTCCATGACAAGCAATTTCAGTCGGGAGATTGGGCTTTGTTGTATGACTCCAGATACAAAGATTTCAAGGGAAAGCTGAGAACCAGATGGCTAGGACCATATGCAGTGGAAAAATTCCATGACAATGGATCTGTCCTTATTCGAACCATTGATGAGGAAGCCATTCCCATGCTTGTCAATGGGCATCGATTGAAGATCTACAGGAGACCTCTCTCAAGACAAGAGTTCATCAAAACTATGGAGAAATATGTATTGGTCATAGAGAAGGGTTCTGCCTCTGCTTTTGGCATACCCTGAAGGATAAAAAAAAAAAAAAGAGAGAGAGAAAAAATAATAAAGATCCTTGGGTGAAAACCTCTCTGAGGCGCCCAAGGCAGGTGGTAGGGGTGAAAACCTCATTGAGGCGCCCCTACTTTCTTTCAAAAAAAAAAAAAGAGAAAAGGTTTGAAAAAGATCCTTGAGTGAAAACCTCTCTGAGGCGCTCAGGGCAGATGGCACGGATGAAAACCTCTTTGAGGCGCCCCTGTTATCTTTCAAAAAAAAAAAAAAAAAAAAAAAAAGAAAAAACAATAAGCAAAATATGGTAAAATTGCATGCAGGTTGCAGATGTTCTATGGAGGAGAGGAAGCCCTTCAACTCAAAGCCAAGGGTCCTTATGTTGCTGTCAAGAGACCTCACCAGCACCTCCTCCAAGGGTACCCATGTTTTTTCAAGGTATGTGCAATTTTATCATGGTTTGAATCTTCTACAGGAAGATGCAGTCTTTCTACAGGAAGATGCAGTCTTTCTACAGGAAGGCGCGGATTGTCTACAGGAAAGTACAGACTTTCTACAGGAAGGCCGAACTTTCTACAGGAAGCTCTGTGTTCTACAGGAAACTTCCTGTAGGAGTTTGGGACGGCCCAGAATTCATCTTAAAAGGAGATTTAGCGACTATGGATTGGTTTGGATGCATGCAAGCCTCTGTTGGCACCCTTGCACATTGCTGTCACCTTGCTCCACCATCCTTGTCGACATGCGACCAAGTTCCCTGCACCAACAAAGAAGATCGATGAGTTCTCGCAGGAAAAGCCATTTTCGAAGATAAACAAATGCTGAGATCTCATACCACAGGCATCAGAAGCTCTGGGAACGTGATTGAAAGGCCAGATCCTCCGTCGTGCAACATGCACCCAAGGAGGAAGAACTGTTACGAGACACCTCGCGGGAATCCTGTAACAGTTCAACCTGCTCGAGTGGATACCATTCACAGCTCCGCCATCTGCAACGAAACGCGGGCGCATGCAACCAAAGCATCCACTCCATCGTTGGCAGCCTGTAACCATGAGCCTCCGGGTCTGTGTAAGTCGCATGCAGCAGGTAGATCCACTCACCATTGCCCAAAGACTGGAAAAATCGTGTGCAGCCACGCAGGTAAGTGTCTCGACCCTTCCTTCCATCAAATCGCATGAATTTTACTTTGAATTGTTTGCATGGCGTAAAAGTGAATGGTTGAGCGGCCGTATGGCCAGTCGACTGGCCACGTCGGCTAGTTATGGTATAATTGGATGTTTGGGTGGCGGCCACGACAAAGAGAATGAGCGCAACGCACGTGAGAACACTCCCGTCAGAAGCAAGAGTTTAACAGGAAAAGGTGGCGGCAGATCTATGGGAATGGATGCGGCAGCCAGTGAATACGCAGGCGAATGATGGATGACGTCGCCCAACGGTCCGGCAGGGACAGCTCACCCCCCGCGCCACGGATTGCGCCGATTCAAAATCTAATAGGCTAGATCATGTGCATGCATTTATCAACCACCACTTCAAACTCGGGTGGCTATTTTGATCTCCTCTGCACTTTGATACGCCGAGCTGTTGGCTACCAGAACGCCGGTGAAGCACACCTCGAGCGCAGGCCAACTACAGTCCTCCCCGAGAATTGCGCACTGCTCCTACAGGAACACAGTTTCTACAGGAACGCAGTCTACAGGAACGCAGTCTCTACAGGAACGCAGTCTACAGGAACGCAGTCTCTACAGGAACGCAGTCTTCTACAGGGAAGCGGGTGCTTCACAAAAAAAGGTGGCCAATTAAAGAGGTAACCCTGAACTCTTCATGCAACTGGTTAGTAAGAGTGGCAAGACCATCGTCCAGAGTCTGGTCATGAAGATATTGGTGAAATTGTTGTTTGTTGTGCCTATGCTGTCGTTCTACAGGATGTCAGTATAAGTAGACTGTGTTGAATTTTGTGGATTATGTGCATGCTCTGTCTTAATAGACCAAATCTCTTTTGCATTTGCCACCTTTAATTAAAACAACCGTGTTCATCATGCCGGGTGGGTTTATAAGATGGGAACCCACTGATTCAACCAAATTAAGGGAAAACCCGGCAGTGGTAGAGCTCTTCACCAGAGCACAATGGATGCCTTTTTGTGATAAGCTGCAGGGTTACGATGATGAAGTGGCCGAAGAATTCTTGCAGGCTCTGAAGCCTAAATCCCAGACACTGGCCACAGTGAACTTTAGAGGTCTAAGCCTCAAGCTCACCCCGGAACATATCAGTCGGATCACAGAACTTCCTATGGGTTTGCCGTGGGATAAGGACGAAAGAAAGCTGAGCCAGCAGGCAAAGAAAGAATTCTTTCCACCTGAGGAATAATTCTCAGAGGACAAAAATGGGGTGCGAAGAATGAGTCTGTTGCCACCATGGAATGAAGTTAGTTTGCAAATCATGAAATATATCACTTGTGAAGGCCGTTTCAGCATCGTGTATGCATATCACTTTCGGCTGCTCACTGAATTGAGGCACCGAATTGATCTTCCTGTAGAACAAAAACTGAGCATCCCTTATTACCTACTGCAGTCTCTAATGGAGTGTGCCACAAAGCTGAAAGAGGGCATACCAGATCAGATAGCCCACCATGGGTTGATCAAGCTTCTTGTGGAGGATGCGCTGCACTCATATAAGGTCCCCCTCTCATGGGAATCCTTCCGGAATTTAACAAAAGATGGAGACATTAAAATGTTGATCGAAGAAACGGGTTCCTCCAGCAGTGAGGAACAAGAAGCAGTGGCCGAGGGACAGAGAGAAGAAGGCCAGAAGACCCCGACCACAGTACAGAAGAGAGAACAAAGGAAGAAGCATGAGGAAAAGGAGGACAAAGAAAAAGGTGGCACACCTATCTTGTCAGCAAGAGAAAAGAGGATGAAGAGTAGAACGGACAAAGCTGCGGTGGTCCACGTCAGCCCAAGTACCTCAACAGCACCTGCAACCAAAGCGAAAAGCAAAACTCATGCAGGCAAGCAAGCGGAGGTGGAGACACCTGTGTCTATAGGAAAGCAGAAACAGGCTTCTATAGGAAGCCCAAAAACAAAGACAAAGGCTTCTACAGGAAGCCCAAAAATGGAGACAAAGGCTTCTACAGGAAGCCCAAAATTGCAGAAACAGGCTTCTACAGGAAGCCCGAAGACAGAGACAAGGGCTTCTACAGGAAGCCCGAAATTGGAAAAAGGGGCTTCTACAGGAAGCCCGAAAGTCATTGAGAAACAGGCTCCTACAGGAAGCCTGAAGACAGAGAAAGGGCCTTCTACAGGAGGCCCGGAAGTGGGCAAAGCAGGGTCTTCTACAGGAAGCCCGAAATCTGAAAAGGAGGGGCCCTCTACAAGGAGCTCTGAGAGAGCAAAACGCAAGAAAGAGAAGGCTGGTCTCTAGAAAAGGAGGCAGCAGCGACGCTGGCCGCCCTCAGTACACCTCCAAAGCCGAAGGAGAAGAGAGAGAGGGAGACCCCTCTACCATCTGAAGCCAGGAGAAGCAAGAGGATAACCACGAGCAAGCCACAGCCTCCACCCAGCAGCCAAACCATTTTAGGGGATGTCCCTACTTCACCCAGTGCAAGAACCCCCTCTAAAACATCAGCCACCCCCAAGAAGGGAAGCCCAAAAATAACTTCCTCGACACGAAAAATAGGCCAATCGCCTTCTGAAGCCCGGCTCAAGGAAATAGAAAAGGGGAAGAAGCACCACCTTCGTCACCACCAGGGGCAGCAAAGGCAGGGCCACCAAAAACAGGAAAGGAAAAGCATGCTCCGGGCTCTAGTTCTCGGCCAAAGATGAGGAGCCAGAGCAAAGTTGCTCAAGGATGAGCAAATAGTTTAGCTGGGGGGTGATGATGAGCCCCAATTTTTGGTACAATTTGGGCTCATTTGGCCTACTTGCTCTGCTCAAACCATTCATTTTTTTATTGCTTATGCATTCATTTCTTGGTTTATTCGTGTTGTTTGTAGGAAGAAGGGTAGGCATTCTATCCACGTGACTAATACATGATGATTTCAGGTTTTGGCATTAAAAGGGAGCAAAGACCACGAGAAAGGAGACAAGGAGACAGTGAGGTGGCACTGCTAGTTTTTAGGAGAGGATGTCCACGGTCTTGGGGACCTTCCTCGTGATTCCCACCATAGCTCCGAGCTCCAATCAATCTCCCCACCGAGCTTAGAGGCAGCCAACTGTTCTACAGGAACAACAGTTATAACTGTTCTACAGGATCAGCAGTTTAACCTTCAGTTGGACAGCCGAGCTCCACAAATCAAGGACACCTATTGGATGATCATTTTGCATAAATACTGAGGCCGTAGCCTTGGATAGAAGCTTTTTGAACTTTTGTATTGCTCTTGTAATTTGGAAGTACGAGCTACAGCTCGGTGTTTGTTCCTTTTGTAAGCCAGTTTTGGCATGACATCAGATTTTCGTTTATGAATAAAGGCAGGCAGATTTTGATCTCATTCTGAGTTTCTAAGGGAGCTATAGCTCTCAGGTTAGGGCCCAACCTGAGAGCAATAGATCTCCTCGGTGTTGTAATGTGTTTGCATTTCGTTCCAGCACTTTGAGTTTTTACTTTAACATGCAATTCGAATTTACAGTCTGTTAATTTAGTCTTTTTCATGAGATTGAATAGGATTAGTTTATGGTGAATTTGCTTCCAGTTGCTTAGGTTAGAAGAGGATAGTTATAATTCATTGGAGCTCCAGAAAAAGGTTGTTAAAGCTCACTGCCATCTCTGCTAGGGATTGGGGTGCAGTCCATAACCAACCACCAAAAAGAAACGCAGTTCTTCTCACTTCCATGCAAGCTGCAACATAGACATTTTCGTTGAAGATCCATCCATGCACTTTTGATATTGAACCATACTTCTACATTCCACTTCCATGCACAAGTTTCATTTCTTGGTTTTCCATTGCTGTTCATAGGTTTCATGGCACAGTTATCATAGGTTAATGAATTCTCGTTGTTAATGCAAGACATAAGTCATTTGTTTCATTTACGCTGCTCCATATCATTCCACTTCCTTTTTCTTCTTCTTAACCTCTCCTCAAGTCACCTACTCGGCCTCTGTCCAGTTCGTTTACCCTCCAATTCATCCATTGCCACGTAGCTTCATCTTTTTGACCTTTTATTGATCCCATCCTCCCAGCCATCAACCCACTGCATGCACTCTTCCTCCATCTGATTTCTCTGCTCCTGAGCCATCATCAGCTCCATCTCCATCTCACCTATCCTCCCATGCCACTCCAACACTTCACCATCTCCCAAAACTTCCACGGTCAAACATCCTGTAGAATTGCACAGACTTCCTGTAGAATCCCTGAGTTTCCTGTAGGATCCCCTGCAGACTTCCTGTAGAAGCCTGCAAACTCGGTTGCTGAGCATCCGAACGTGGTAGAATTCTGTGGACTGATGCTAGAGACCCTCTGGGACCTCCCCTAGCCATCCTGACCTTGCCCATGATTTCCTTCCATTCAAACCGCTCCTGCACAACCAAACCCTAATCAAAAGCATCATCACAATAAATCCAACCACTTAATGAAAAAAATACAAAAACATGTCTTTTCAGATGCAAGTAGCTTAGATGCATGTATTTCAGCTCACTACAAGTAATGGCATTAGTGGTAGTAGTTTCATTCACAGTTTTGCATTGTAAGGGTCTAGCTAGTCAAATTAGGGTTTACTAGGGTTTTCATGCTTTATTGGCTTTCAGTTTCTTTCTGCAACTAGACTAGTCTCCTTTGAGTTAGCTTTCATCCATCATTCATAAAGCTTCTTCTGTGAGCATATAGAAGTTGGCTTGAGCCCTAGCGGACTTGTGTCAGCTGACCAAGTGACAGCTGCGACAAGAGCTAGTACTTGTGCATACAGCACCGTCGCTTCCAAGTTTGTACGAACTACCGGGTTGATAAAATTAGAGATAGGAAGCTCCAGGAGTTGTAGCATTATTGCTACAATACTGGAGCCCACCAGTCATCAGTTGGAAGAAGGAAGAAAAGCTGAAGGAATCATGAAGAAATGGTATCTTGAAAAGGAAGAACAACATCAGGTTGAGGTATATATTCTAAAAGATAAATTAGAAGAAAAGGATAAGCTCTTACGATTTCATGATAGTACTAAGATCTTAGATGATATTATTAGTAGTCAAAGGTCTCTTGCTATCAAAACTAGTCTTGGTTTTCATGAATCTATTGAAGGTGAATCTAGTTAACAAAGTAAGACAAGGAACTCTAATGCAAAATCTGAAATGCTCAACAAGGAGATGAGAGGTCAATCCCATCAACAACCAAGGAAAGAAATTCTTCAAAGAAGATCTTTTACTCCTAACTATGGAAGTGATAGTCAGTCAATTCCTCAAATGAATAATATTGAATGTTATGTATGTCATAATTTTGGACATGTTGCAGCCAGATGCAGAAGAAGAATGGTTGAATACCATCACACAGAAAGATCATCACATTCCAGGTACTTTAAGGGATATTGTTTTTCTTGCAATATTTGGTCACAAAGCCATTGACTGCTATAGAAGGAATATGAAACATATGAGATGTTATGCATGTAAGAAGCTTGGACATATAACAAAGGAATGCAGGAAAAAAGTACGGGCACCTTACCAAAAGGAGAAAACATCATCACACTTGAAGATATGGAAGAATAAGGAAGTACCGTCAGAAAGATGTGGCACAGCACAATCAGAGGGATCTGAAAGTGTAAAACTTCAGTATTCTAAATATCATACGCAAGTTTCATGAAGAGAAGTTGCGTATATACGTCAGTTAGACACTGCACACTCGTGTATATGTCAGTTTGAGAAAAACAGTGGGACAGGCTCAGGAAAAAGGATCTGATATGGTTCAGTCAATTATTTCTCTGTTTAATGATGATTACAATCTGCTGATAATGTGTGGAAATTTCTTGGTACTCATAAGATGTTTTTGATCCTAACTTGATGATGATGATGCCTTGATACTTCTTGATGATATATGCATGATCATATCTGACAAAGAATAGATGGCACAAGTTCAGGGGGAGCTTATGCTTTGAATAATGCATTTTTGGCATTGTGGTTAGAAGTCCTTGATGATGATGCTTATATGGCTAAAAGATACATCTTGCTATTATATGGTTATGAGTTGCCCATGAAAAAATCTCATATGATTCTTGGGGTTACATAGTTGGTGTTCATATCAGATTTGTGGTTGATTCTCTGATGATGCATATATGTTGCTTACATGGTGATCTTCATAAGAATAAGGAGAAGTACAAAGCTTGAATACACATCTTCATTACTTGATGATGAGTCACCCATATGCTTCTATCGACATATGCATAAATATCATATAATATAGTTATGATGCATGATTCCTATAGTTCTTGGTGCTCACATGGATGAGGATTGTTGTTGTTGATGATATCAAGAAGTCTTGACAAAAGATCTTGAGCTCAAGATACATAGTGCTATATACAGTGTGCTGGATACATGGATGATTACTCAAAATTGCATTGTTGGAGACATGATGATGATGAGTTCTTACCTATATGATGATAGGTTGATACTTACATATGTTGATTGATGTAGATGAGGGATGTTCTCAAGTGATGATACATGGATGGTATATAAGATCATGTAGATCTTGATGATGATGAGATGACTATGCTGTTTTTTCACATATGATATAATGTGAATGATTTTGTATGTCATATGCATAATTCGTTCATGGAAGGCTATGATAATGTTCAAAAGGATGAGTTGATATCTATATGCATACATACCTTGTTACAGGTTGATGACTTCTACACTAATGGACATATACAAGTTGTTGGTCTGGATGGTGTTGATATATGCCTATGGAGCAGATCATACAATGCTGATGATAGTTGCTGATGACTATCATGGCCTTGTTTAGATATTTGGTCTCTGTTATAAATGTCATGTATATCATTCAATGTAAAGGTCATATCAAGACCCATGATGTAATAGTTTGTCTCTATCTATTGTAGTCATTTGATGAATCCCTTTTGGTCATATGATGTCATTTGTACCCCCACTATGCATGGGAAGGATGATGTAACATTTCAGTCATGTATAAACAATTGGTATCTGGTATATCCCCACTTGGTTGGGTGGATGAGTAAAGTTTATCCCCACTTGTTTGGGAGAATGAATGTATGTATGAGTCATTGGTGATAGGAAGGTCAAACTCAGATAGTTGAGTTATAGAGCCATGTTATTTTCTTGAAAATATCTACAAACTCTGCATGTACTTAGGGGGAGTATGGATGATACAGTACATCTTAGCATGAACAAAGGGGGAGCTCAATCAGAGATTCTATCATGCAATTAGGGGGTGCATGACCCTTTTCCCTTGATTTCAAAGGGGGAGAGTGACTTGGTGTTGGTGTTGTTGCCATAAAGTCCAAAGGGGAATATTGTTGGCATTATGATGCATGTGTTGTACTTTATGGCAACCCACTTGTAGCAGAACAACTGACTTATATATAACTAGATGAATCTACAGAAGAGATATCAAATGTGACAAAATACATGGGATGCAGGGCAACTCAAAGAAATAAGTTCAGACATAATGTACAATGACAACTCATTAAGATGACAGTTCTCAGTATAGCAAGTTAACTTTGCCATCAAGTCCAAAGGGGGAGATTGTTGGCATTATGATATAGGTGTTGTCCTTGATGGCAACTTACTAAGATGACAGATCACAGTTCAGTCTCACAAAATGAAGAAAAAGAGATATACGTAGGTTCCCCTTGATAAAGCTGCGTATACACACGGGTTAGCTGACTAAAAGGTGCATATACATATACACGCATTTTCATGCAAGGAAAGGCACGTACATTTGGTTTTGGTCCATGGTATTTGGACCATGGTATTGGTCCAAGGTATCTTGTCCGACATGTCGACCCAGGTATTTGGTCCAAGGTATTGGTTCTAAGTGGTTTTGGACCATGGTATTGAGTAAGGCCTAAGACTATAAAAGGAGAAGAAGATCATTAGGCAAAGGCAGTAAGAAAGTCTAAAATATCTGATGAAGTGTGAGATCGAGTATGCAGGATATGGGTTTATAATGCTTTACTTGATCTGAGTCAAGGAGGAATCTCAGCAGTAGATGGAGGACAAGATCTAATCTTATGGCTTGGAATGAATCATCTCTATATGGTTTGATCATGCTTATTCTAGATCTGTATACTGACGCATGTAATGTTCTATAAATATTATGATTTGGGTATAACTCAAGCTTGGAATAGCTGCAAATCATGAATGAATATTTACAGATGTATACGCTGGTTGACAATGATAAAAGTGCGTACATACGCATGTTAGATACATCTAAATAGCGTATACCATATAAACTATGATGGTTGAAGTTACAGGTGGTTCTGGTTGTTGATGCAAAGTTTTGAGTTCTGGTGACTAGTGTCTGTATGCTGCATATTTTGATTGGTAGATTGCGTTTAGCTTCAGTGTTAATGGATGAGATCTAATAATGGATCAGGATCATAATGACTTATCTTTACATGATCTGATGGACTAGATCTGGTTGCTAATACACGTATTATCCTTGTATATGTAATGATCTGGGTATGTCTTAAGTCAGGAATTGCAGTGAAATTATAAGTAAGTATTTGATGACATATACACTGGTTCGCTTTGGTGAAGTTGCGTATACACGCTGTTTTGGCTCTTCCAAGTAGCATATGCACTCTGATGCATGATTCCTAATGATACAATTGGCTCTAAATATTGTTGCAGAGTTCTGTGTTCTGCTTTGTGTTCTAGTGACTGCGTTTTGTTGACAGGGTTTCAGTGATTCAGTATTGGGTGATTCAGAGATTGATGATGCAAATGGTGATTTATTTTGTTCTTCAATGATATTGATGGGTCTAGTATGAAAGTTGGATGAAACGTGGCCTTCAAATTATGATGTTGTGTTCCATGAGTATCCAGTCTGAAAATTTATGAAACGTGGTACCTGGAGGAAGAAAGAGAAGGTTGTAGCCTTCTGTAGGTCACACCTATGTACTAGTACATCAGCTAGTACAAGAGCTAAGGGGGTTGTAACTCCCTTCCAGGAGAAGTTGGAGAACGAGAGAAGGTTGTAGCCTTCTATAGGTTGGAACCTACGTGCTAGTAAATGGATCGGCTAGTACAAGAGCTAAGGGGGTTGTAGCTCCCTTACAAGAGAAGTTGGAGAATGAGAGGAGGTTGTAGCCTCCTGCAGGTAGAAGCTTGTGTACTGGTATAAGACTGCTCTAGTACAGAAATATTGTAAAAAGAAGTTTCTTATTAAAAGAAGATAGAGATGAATTGCAGCAGGTGGTTTTCACCCACATTGGGTTTCCACCTTACATCATGGTGTTTGTGTGTGCTTCTTGTGTGTGATGATATATTCTATTTTACTGCACCTGTTTACTTTTCATATGGTTCATGAAGTTCTGATGCACTAATTAAAGATCAACTTTTAATGGATTAACTGAATCATAAGTTTACTGGATATATGCTAGTTGCATTAGACACATTTGTGTGTACACGCGGGTTACCTTAACTGAAGTAGCATATATGAATCTAAGTATGGAAATGAAAAAGTTATTGATTTGCTAAGACTGATTCACCCCCCCCCCCCCCCCCCCCCCCCCCACTCTCAGTATTAGTTCCAACAGATTCCTTTATAAATTTTCATTACTCCACCTTGAATAAAAGTTTTATATCCATTTGTGTCTAACACTCCTAGAGAAATAAGATTTTTTCTGAGTTCAAGCACATGTCTTACATCAGTTAAGATTTTGATTGTCCCATCAAACATTTTAATATGGATGCTCCCAATTCCCACAACATTACATGAGACATCATTGCCCATGTAAACTACTCCATCATTGATTGAATTATAAGATTTAAACCATTGTTTATGAATGCACATGTGAATGGACGCACCAGAATCTAACAACCAATGTTGATCATGATTTGAAAATTAACTGATAAAACTTCATCACTTATACCTGAACCGGATGCCGAACCTGTATCTGTCGTATTTGCTTCTTTATTTTTTGTTGAAGAGTCTCCTCTGGATGTTTGTTATCTCTTCCAATAGTCCTTCTTCAAATGTCCCGATTTGCCACAAAACTAGCATTTTAGCTTACTCTTCTTCCCTTTCGATTTTGACTGAGAGTTGTTTCGCTGACTTAGCCATCTTTCTTTAGATCGACCTCTAACCATCATTGCTTCTAATGTAGAGGTTTCTAAATTTGACTTTTTTCTAATTTCTTCAGATAGCATAGCTCCAACAACATCATCAAATTCAAGGGTTTCTGATGAACTGAGACTTATAGAAGTAACAAAATGATCCCATGACTCAGGCGAAGAACATAATAAAGTTACAACTTTATCTTCGTAATAAAATTTTACTTCTATGCTATCTAACTGCACCATGAGAGTATTAAAGGTATTCAAATGATCGGTTATTGTTGTACCTTCCTTCATGTGCAAGTTGTACAACTGCCTTTTCAGAAGAATCCTATTTGTTAAGGATTTAGTCATGTACAATTTTTCTAGCTTTGTCCATAGACCAGCGGCTGTTTTCTCTAACACGATGTTAAATAGAACATCATCCACCAAACACAATCATATGGAACTTAGTTCTCTTTCATCGATCTCACTCCATTCATCATCTGTCATGGCCAAAGGTTGTTTGGATTTTCCCAAAAGTGCCTTCGCCATGCCTTGTTGCATGAGTAAATCGTGCATCTTGACTTTCCAGATTTCGAAGTTATTCCTCGCATTAAACTTCTCGATCTCAAATCGAGCACTTTGAGTTTTTTCCATATTTAATTTGACTTCTTCTCTATGGTTCCTTAATTGCCTTTTTAATCAAATTAACAATTTGATAAAATTCCCCTTTTCAAACATGCAATTATTAATAATTGGATACCATTTCCAGGCTTCTTAAACAACAAAGATTTCACCAAATTATGCAGCCACAAACTGTAAATTGCAAATACCGTTTGCGAATACCACCAAATTTCTCTTAGCACCTGATAGTTAAATAGCCAGAAGTAAATATTGCCCAAAAAACTTAATCAATCGATTATTTAAAAAACACCAAACAAGCTGCTCACCTAGTGATCTAAATTCCTTGTGAAAATAAGAATGTAGGAGTTTTGGTTCAGTTTGCTAGAGTTGACTGAGTATTGATTTTTTTTTTAAACAACTTGTATTTACCTCAGTTTACACTTCACGCACCATACAAAAAACCAGAGATTTGCACTAGCTCTACAAATAAATTTGCAGAGATTTGCACTTAACAGCTCCACTTTGATTTTCACTTAATAGCTCCACTTCACACAGAGATTTACACCAGCTCATAGTGCTCCTCTCCACACAACATATACTCAGCAAGCAGGCAGCATATACAACACTCTGATACCAATTGTTCAGATTAGCAGAAAACTTAATAATAAACACACAGACAAAAAAGGAGACAGTGAATTTAACATGGTTCACCCAACTGGATTTGGGCTACATCCACCAAACAGAGGTATCGGTTCACTTCTTATTCAACAGGAGATTACATCAAAAGATTTCTCACTCAAGCTCTTCCTCCTGTTTTTGCCTCTACGGGCTTACAATTTATAGATGAAGAGTAAAAACTGAATATTAAATTCAATTCCATCCTATCACCAGAAAATAGGATCTATATCTTATCTTTAAGATTTGATGCCTTCAAATTTGCAACAAAGCCTATTGTTGGCATTAACCGTGAGATTTTAGCCAATTTAATATGCAAAATCTCAACACAAGGTTCCATTCCATTGCATAAGACCAACAAGTAAAGGGTGATCAAATAACATCCCTTCACCATGTGAAGATGATTTGTAAAGAGAAATTCTTATTTCATTATGTAATTTTATGTCTTTCAAGTGTAATAATTTCACCATCCCAATTTGTTAACTGAGTGTCCCAAAGATGCCAGACCATCAAAAGATAAATTTTTAAAAGGAAATATTCAAGTGAAAGGGTAAAGTTTCAAAGGGTTATGTGAATGCCAAAGGAAGTTGCCTTTTCCCAAGGGTGTCCAAATCATCATTTTCCACAAGCACTAAACCCTAATTTCCTCTACCACTGAGCTAGGTTTGGCTATGGAATTAGACACATCTGAGCAGAGGAGGCATAAGGGAGGTCATTTCAGCAAGTCTGAGGCCGTTCCACTCATAAACATCATGTCTCCATCATTTTTCAATAAGTCATTCCATGGGACAAATTATTTTCCACATAGGGTCAGTGTTTCTTCAAACTATGTTTCTAACCAAACAGAGATTAAATTGAAAAAAATGAGAGAGATGTTTGTCCCTCATAGTCCAAGGATGAAAAACCTAATTCAATTTTTACACAAGGGTCATGGTTTTAGAGAAATGTCAAGAATACAATTGGTACAAGAGAGTTGCTGCATTTCTGGAGGGACTTTGGAAAAATACATTTTTCTCCTAGATGGATTGTCCAAATTACTTTCTTGATGAGTGCAATGATGACTAGAGACAAATATATTTCCAATGAGCTATCATGAGCTCAATTTGGAGTTGAGGAAGACCTCCAACAGTTTTCTGCAAGAGAACACTTCATTTTTACACCCTCATGTTGCACTTTCTGACCATTCTTGGGAGAATTGACTTTTTAGGGGCTATAATTGATCATTTTCAGTCCTTGATAGGTCCATTGTGTAGCGAAGATAGATACATTTCTAACGAGCTATTCATGGGCTCAATTTAGACACCGGAAAGGCAGTCAAAATCAACCTGCAAGTTGGAGGGCGCGTTTAACTAGGTCACTGTGTGTTTAGCCGGGTCACTACGCATTTGACTGGGACACTGCGTGTTTACCAGAGATCCCAGTGTTATTTACAATGGTGTTGTGCTCCTATAGAGGTCACTACGAATTTTACCAGGTCACTGTGCATTTGCCAATGTCGCTGCACGTTTTCCTAGAAGGAGCCAAAACGTCCTAGATACCCTCCATCACCACCAAGTTTCCAAGTTGATCATCATTTACTTCAGCAAATCAGGTTGGTGGAAAAATTACTCACTCCTTCCCTCCATTACTCACCTACATAGGGTTTAAGTTGTTTGTTGTTATTCCTAAGATCAAACCCTAGTCATACATTCCCACCATCTCAAATCACATTTCCTAGCTTTCATCACTATTTCCCCTTACTTAACAACTATCCTCTATCACCTCCCTCATTCCACACATCCACATCTCCTCCTCATCATCTCTCCTCACATCATTCCACATTTCCCATATCCACAGTCCATTATACCATTTCCCTAGGGTTTTGACAACAAAAAATCATGGTAGAAGAAGAACACACAAGTCAGAGTGATGGACAAAAACAACAGAGGAGGAAATATAAAAAAGGAGGGAAGATCATTAGATATGAACCAACCAACACTAGAGAGCTCAAGGCATCTCCCATCTATTGGGTCTTGAAATTGTCATTCATTTCCATTACACTTTCACTATTATGTCCATCATATCACCTCCATTTCACCTCCATTTCACCTCCATTTCACTACCATGTCATTACATTCATCTCACTTTCATTATCATTGGGCCACATTTATGTTTTTCCAAACTTTATTAATTCTTAGCCTTTTTAAGTGAATTTGTGGTTAAAAGTTAGAAAATAATGTGCATATGCTTATACCTAACAAGTGGGTTGAGATTGTTGACATGTGTAGGTTAAAAGGAGGCTTCTAAAAGACCTTTATGTGGCACCCTAAGGCCAAATTCGAATTTGAGTGGAGAGAATCATGGGATCATGAGGATATAAGTCACATCTCCTATTTGTATTGAAACTGTAAGAAGACATGTGTCTTATCAGTTCCTATTTTGACTAGGACTCTAGAGGTAGAGGGAAAGATTCATGGACTCTCATTAATGAGATGACTTCTCATATTTTTGTATAAATAGGAGATCTCTCTCCTTCATTTGTTAGCTTAGCTTTTTAGTTCTTAAACTTGTAGCTTTTTGGTAGCTCTTTAGCTTGGAGATTGTAGTTCTTCCTTGATGGCTTAGGAAAGCTTTGGAGAGCTTTGTTGTACTTTGTAATTTTGAAGAATTTGAATAAAGCTTTGATGTTCTCAACATGGAAGGAGATGTGAAGTAGATGTCATGGAGCACATTAGAATGTAAGGTAGAGTAGATTTTGTTTTGAAGTTTTGCTTTGATTTCATTCAAGTATGTCATTTTATTGCTTTCAAGTTTGATAGTTTAGATTTTCCATTCATGCAATTTTAATTCATGCAAGTGTGTTCAACCGGTTGATTGTAGATTTGTCTAACTATGTAATCTATGCTTAATGAAATATTCCAAGAAAGTAGTCCTCCTATTTTCCGATTGGTGATTGGAGCATTAGAGCACATAGTAGATTAGTTTTTCTTTACATGTTTTTTGTATTTTCTTATTAGCTTAGTCTCTCATGATTATATGATGATGTTTCTAGAGCCAACATTGGCAGAATGTTATGATTATGAATGAGATGACTTGCTTTCCATTAGTGTAGCATTAGATAGTTTAGTGTCGTTCTCTCATCCCATATGATGATGTTTCTAGAGCCAACATTGGCGGAATGTTATGATTATGAATGATATGACTTGCTTTCCAATAGTATAGCATTAGATAATTTAGTGTCATTCTCTCATCCCATATGATGATTTTTCTAGAGCCAACATTGGCGGAATGTTATGATTATGAATGAGATAGTTGGTCAGTTTAAAAGCAGTTTCAAGTTTTAATTTTTCCTTTAGTTTAAATTGCAGCAATTTTATTTTTGCTTTCTTTTCATAGATATTTTTTCGGCTTAGATTAATTTAATTGTTCAAAGTTTTGATTTGTTTCAGTTTCTTTTTTCTTTAGAAATTGGATTCTAACATAAAAAAACAAACCCCCCAAAAACAACATAAACTATAAAACAACGAAGTAAGAAAAAGGGTTAACTAAGCACATATGGTGCACCACACTTCATCAGTTTACGATACCCGGATTGATAATTTATGTAGAGCAATTTAGGACACTAAATTGACTAAACACCATCATTATCATAAGCTTTAAAAATATGGACTGTTTTGAGTTTTGTGAGAAGGTGGAAAGGACACAGCATCATTCTGAATTGACCAGACAGTTTATTATCAACCTCCATGAAAATCAAGCAAACTTTGCAGGTGTCACCTTTACCATATCTTCTGTTATCATATCAGTTGTTACTGGGATCCCAGATGTTGGCAAAAGTGGTTTAAACAGGCAGATTTGGATTATTGCTACTATGAGCCATATCTTAAACACAACCATAAGAAGAAAATAAGGAGGAATTTTCCTCTCTCTTACCTCCTAGACAGATATGTTCCTATGATGAAAATCATCATGAAGTACTTCACATGTGAGGGCAGGTTTTCTAGGCTCTATTCCTATCATATTCGGTTACTCATGCATTTTACAAGAGTTAGAATGCTCAATCTGCCCTACTATCTTTACTGGGATATTGACAAGATGTCATAAATTTCCCAAAGGAAAGATCATGATCATCAAATGCATAACATATTTCACCATTCTCTCATCAAAATGATAGTCCTACACCACCTTGATCAGCTTAACATTGCATGGGACACTTTCATATCCAATGAGGTTTTCACAGTCCCACCTATTCAGCATGGCCAAGAGGCACCTTCATCCTCTCATCCACCCACCTCCATTCCTCCACCTCAGTCTATACATCATTCATCTTCATCTCATGAGTCAGCCACACCATCACCTCCATCATCACCATTTCATCAACCTATTCATTCACCTAGCAGAGATAAAGGAACTGAGCAGGAGCATATTGAGCATGGTGAGAGCAGCAAGCCAAAAGGTTTGGTTTAGGTATCTTGTCACATACCTATCAGAGAGGACATAAGAAAGTGTTTTCCCCACTACTTGTGGGAGGGGCCTTGCCTTCTTCATCGACAAAGAAGTTACAGAAGGGTAAGGAAAAAGTTGTAGAGGCAGAGATCCAGCAGCAGGAGGAAGACCTCCATGAGATAGAGCATGATTTTCAGTTAGTTGAATCAGATGAGCATGATGACAGTCAAAGCACAACTATTTTCATCAAGGATAAGAATGCATTCATAAGTGAGCTCGAGGTCAACTTTCAAAAGGGCCAAATGGATCATTTCCTACTATAAGCAGGAAAACAGGTAGTTTGAGGTCAAACATGAGTTCATGGAGATTCATCTCAGAAAGGAAAAGATAGAGGCTGAAAAGAAAAATACCTTACTTGATGAGGCATATGGGAAGTATGGTGAGCCACTTGATGAAGAGGTTCCAAGAATAAGGCCAAGGACTAGAGGCCTAAAGAGAGCTTTGGAGCAAGAAAGAAAAAGGGAGGGATAACTAGCCAATGAGCTCACCTTGAAGGAGCAATCTGCCAATATGGTAAATGAAAACCGAGAACATCGGCTTGAGAGGTTGAATGGTCATCTAGAGAACCTCTTAGACAAGGCCAATAAGGACAATGATATTCAAAGAAGGATGGCGAAGCACTATTCCATGAGAGACAAAATTGCAAGGGCCAAGCTCAAAAGAGCTCATGCAAAAATTGAGGCCTTGACCAAGAAATAGGAGAAAAAAAGTTGGATATCCTTGCCAAGGCATCACTCCAGCCTCAAACATATAGCCAGCAGTCAACCCACCAATTTTGACCATTGTTGAACAATTTTGGCAAGATATGTTTTGTTGTGTTTTTTGACAAATTTTGGCACAGTCAGCATGGTCAAACACGCAGAACCTTGGATGTTGCACTCTTTTCTAGAGCATCCAATGAGAAAATGGTCAACATTTTTTGATTTGGAATGATGCGGACATGAACCCTGTACTTTTTCTAAGCATTTGGAGCAAAACAGGTCAGCCAAAAGGGTCAAACACTACCAAAAGATCATATTTTTGCCTCTTTTTTGGCCTGGTCACTGTGTGTTTGAGTAGTCTTGGGAGATTGCAATTTTGGAGGAGAAAATCGAGCTTATTTTGAAAACCAAGGGAAATTTTGGAAACTAGATAGGATAAGCTTTCTAATGAGCTATCCTGGGCTATATTTTGACATAAGGAAGGTAGTCAAAAATCAGCTTGAAGAGAACATTGCGTGTTTGACTAGGGTCACTGCGCGTTTAACCAGGTCGCTGCGTGTTTGACAGTTTTCCACAAGTTTCATTAGTTCATTCCAAGTTGAATTTTACTCATGATAAAGTCAAAGTTTTACCTATGTAATTGATCTAGATGATGTAATTATTATGTTATCTATGGTAAATACATCAGTTAGATGGCCTATGTGGCATGTAATGAATTAGTTTGCTAGAGTGAGGGATGAGTCATTTTGATCACCCTACACTCTAGCTATCAGTTCAGCCTTTCTTGCAACTGCTCCTCCACTCATGGATTCGACCCCTGAGCCTAGGATGAGTTGTTTTTTGGCATATATTATGGATTTTCTTAGTCATTTTACAGGTTGGATTCAGTGGGATGCTATACTAGTGATCAAAGACTATTGTATCATATTTAGGCCAGTTTTAATAGATGAGTTGTAGCTATTTTTCTGGGATACATGTGGTATGAATGTTTAGTATTGTTTCTTATTTGTGATCATTTTTATGAATGTTTTATCAGTTCATAAAACATTTAAATGTCTGTTATATGGTAGTTTTCAAGTTGATAGGCAAAATACATGCTTTCTCATGCTCTATTTTGGGTAATTTATCATACTTAGTCCATCGTTCTTCAGTTTAGGAAGAATACATCTCTTATGCTCTTCCTAACTCCTCATCAGTCTTAAACCATCTCATCAAATCACCTTTTAAGTGTTAAGCTTCATACCTACCTTGCCCCTTTGAATGTCTGCAATCATATCTCATTTGCCTTGACCTAGTCCCTCTAACCTAAATCACCCATCCTTGTGACTACCCAACCAAAATCAAATCAAACAACCCTCTGCACTTTACATCTAGCCTAAAACCCTAATCTATCCATCCCTCTTGGTTGTGATCCTTTGGAGAGAGCCCTCTCCGGCTTGGTAGGGCTAGCTACCAAGCTAAAAGATTGGTATGTGGTTACCTCAGTTGGACTTGATCCAAAATGGATCCTAAAACCTCTAAGTCTAAGTCTTTAAAATTATCAGAAAACATTATCGCAACGAAAACACTAAGGAATGGCGAAAAAACCAAGTTCAGGAAGAATGTAGTCTTGTTACACCAGATTCGTTGGATTGGACAGATCAACGGCCCAAATTTAATCGGGATATCACAATCGGGAGAGGCCAATGGAGTATATTAGAGACGACCATATGAAAATTGCAATCACGATCCAGCGACACAGCGCGAACCTCTTATCGAGCTCACAGATCAATGGCTACGATTACACCATCACATCGCAGGTTTCAAAGGGAAGGACTTACCAAAGGCCCAAAGACTCAACGATATGCGATTGTGACTTATTGCATCGCAACATACAAAGGGGTGATGCCAATGGACCGTGGATCATGTGATATGCGATGCGTCGATAGCCCTGATATCGGCGATTGGAAATCGACGAACGGGGTTGGAACCAAATACAAAGGGATTATGACCCATAGTCGATGCGACTTGCGATTGCGATCAAGGTGGATCCGACAAGGTTTATAGGCGCGGTTCTATAAAATTTAAGTTCCGATAATAAGCCTTTTTTACAAGATTTCTATGTATTTCTTGGTGTAAACAAAAGAGTGTATTCCTGAGGATTTCACCCACACCAGTGATCCTTTCCGTTATAAATAGGTGGCCACCATACCTTAGAGCATTTTGCAATGATTGTTTAATGTTCAACAGGGATTGGAATGGATAGTAGCTGGGAGCCAAAGAGCCCGAAAAGGAATGCAAAATGACAATGCCGATATACTTAAAAGCCATTCAATGACAGCACAGAAGGGAGGCAGTTGAATATAGTCATAGAAAGATAGTCAGTCAGTCAGATTGAGGTAGATTGAATAGATGAAAGGGACAGAGGGAGAGTCTGTGCACTCTTTTAGACTCGAGGTTTTCGAGCAGATCCCTCTTTCATGTCACTGTTGGTTGAGACTCTGTTTTGAGCTCACCCTTGTAATAATCTGTTCTTAAAGACTTAATATAGAGGTCGACATTGAAATATGGACCAAGAGACGTAGCCAAGAAGTCTGGTGAACTCCTTGATTCTTTATTGTGTTGATGTGTGTGTCTGTTATGTTTTCTAACTACTCATTGTCTATATTATTCACAATCTTTTCGATCCGTTGCACTAAGTAATATAGGCATTCCTACACATGAATCTATAATACCTTTTCTTCTTGATTTAATATCCATTTTCAGATCAAGTGGCATCAGAGCATTTGGTTTTGTTAAGGTTAGACAAGCTTTTGCTAGATTTTGAATGCTAACTAGATTAAAGCTCAAACTAGGAGAAGGAGAACTTTTTGAGGCTAATCCAGAGATTAGAAGAGTCTATTCTCAGAGGAGAATGGCAGAAGAAGCTTCATTGGGATTAGAATCTCAGTTTATAGAGAGTTTTAAGACACTCCAAGCCATGGTGGAAGAGATGTATCTGGAGTTTAAGAAGGGTTGAGGTGAAAGCACCTCAACACCTAAACCAGACAAAGTAGCAGAGGAACATTTTCTAGTTGCCCCTCCCGAAGGCAAATGGAAAGGGGAAATGCCTCCTCCACCATCTCCTCCATAATCACCTTCGTCATCCTCATCATCTTCTGGCTCTTCTAAGAAGAATATGAAAACTTCCTTAATCAAATTAGATGTGAAGTTTGATTTGCCAATTTATGATGGAGAACTCAATGCAGAAAAGTTAGATACTTGGATAAGACAAATTGATGTATATTGCAGGGTATAGAATGTTGATTCAGAAAGGAAGAAGATTCAGCTGGCTAGCCTTCGACTTGGGGGAACTGCACTAGTATGGTGGGAAGGCAAGACACAAGCTGATCTACAAAAACATGGTAAAATCATTTCTACCCGAAATGAATTTGTTTCTGCTATCAAAAAGCAATTCTATCCTTTAACTCACATGTAGCAGGCAATGATGAGTTGGCAAACTCTTCGTCATTTGAAGGGTCAAAGTGTACAAACTTATACTCAGGAATTCAGAAAGAGAGCTTTAACTCTAGGTATATCATTAGACTCACCTGAGACTTTATTGAAGTATATAGGTGGTCTTCATAGCTATTTAAAGCATACTATTCTCATGTTTAATCCCACTAGCGTAGATGATGTATTAGTTCAAGCCACACATCTAGAAGCTAGAGGTAAGAATGTAAACCTAGAGGTTGGGGGACCCTCTAAATATTCTATAAGCAAGAGCAAGGAAAAGAAGAAACTGAAATGGAAGGAGAGGAAAGAAAACACTGTAAAGAAGTATAAACCTTCATGCACTCATTGCAAGAAATAAGGACACGATGAGGTACACTGATGGTGTTTGCATCCAAAATGGAGACCTAAGAAGTTTGGTGGAAGGAAGAAAAGGAATGTTGCTGCTATTTAGTAGGACTTGGGATCATATTCAGGTGATGAAACAATAGTTACAGCCACAGGTATTAAAGGTAAATATTCTGAAGAATCCACAAGTAATTCTGCACAATCTGTTGATAATGAAAGTAATGAGAGGAAAAAGAATGAACTTTTTCGTATTAGAGTAATTCCCAAGCACAATAAGATTGATACTTTGTTTGATAGTGGATCACAAGTAAATTTGATTTCTGAAACAATTGTAAAGAAGTTGGTATTACAAAAAAAACCTCATGAGAAGCCATATCCATTAGGTTGGGTGTGTGATAAAACAAAGCTACAAGTAACGAGACAATGTACTTAGGTTTGCTATTGGATCAACATTTGTAGATGAGGTTGAGTTAGATATAGTTCCATTGGATATATGTGGTATTGTTTTGGGAAGTCCATACTTGTATGATAGGAAAGATATTTTCTATAGAGCTGAGAATAAGTATCAACTCACTAAAAATGGAATAGAATACATTGTGCAAGCTCATAAACTCAAAGATAACTATTCTCTCATAAATTTAGGACAAATGAGAAGAATTGTGAATTCAAGTAAGAAATTTTTACTAATGGTTGTAAAGGCAAAGGATCCTGAAAAATCCAATGCATTTGAAGGCTGTGATTCTAAACAGGAAGCTAATTTAGTTAAAGTTGTTTGTATGATGTTCTATTTCAAGAACCAAAAGGTCTGCCACCCAAGCGAGAAATAGTACATGATATTTATTTGCAGCAAGATGCTTCATTACCTAACATTGGAATGTACAGGTTGTCAGCTTTAGAGAATGCAGAGATAAAGAAGCAAGTACAGGAGTTGCTCGATAAAGGCTTTATACAACCAATCACATGACCATGTGGATCTCCAATCGTGCTGGTGAGAAAGAAAGATGGTTCGTGGAGAATGTGCATTGATTATAGAGCACTAAATAAAATAATGATCAAGAATCGTTATCCTCTTCCCCGTATTGATGATTTATTAGATCAACTGAAAGAAGAAGTTTACTTTTATAAGTTATACTTGTGAAATGGTTATCATTAAGTCAGAGTTTCAGAACAAGATGCATGGAAGACTGCTCTTAAGACAAAGAAAGGACTTTATGAATGGCTAGTTATGCCTTTTGGCTTAACTAATGCTCTTGCTACATTTATGAGAGTTATGAATGATGTACTCAGACCATTTATTGATGATTTTGTAATTTTCTATTTAGATGACATTCTTGTTTTTAGTAAGACATGGGAAGACCATGTAAAGCATGTAAAGCATACTAGAGATGTTTTAAAAAGAGAAAATCTCTATGTAAAACTGTCAAAATGTGAATTTGGCAGAACATTGTTAAATTATTTGGGTTATATTGTAGGGGGTGGTGAATTGAAGATAGATACCTCTAAGGTTGAAGTCATTGTGAATTTTCCTAAACCAAAATTTTCTATAAAGGTTAGGAGTTTCCTAGGGGTAGCACAATACTGGAGAAAGTTTATTGCTAACTTTTCTCTGATTGCAGCTCCATTACATGCTTTAACAGGATTTAAATAGGTGTTTAAGTGGGGAGGAAAACAACAGAAAGCCTTCGACACCTTAAAAGAGAAAATCAGTACAACACCAATACTAGAACTACCAGATCTTCAACATCCATTTGAGATTGAGACAGATGCCAGTGACTATGCCATGGGAGTAGTGTTGATGCAACATGGAAAACCCATATGCTATCATTCTAAGACATTTACTTCTGCAGTAGTTAATTATCCCACTTATGATAAAGAATTGTATGCATTAGTAAAAAGTGTGAAAAAGTGGAAACATTACCTAATGGGTAAAGAAACAATAATACATACAGGTCATCAACCACTTCAATATTTGCACTCACAAACTAAATTGCAGCAGTCAAGACATTATAGGTGGATGGGTTTTCTACAACAATTTCATCTTGTCATCAGATATAAGAAGGGCATACACAATAAGGTTGCAAGACCAATCATAAATGCATCTACTATACTTAAGCATAACTCAGTAATGCATGAAAGTTACATTGAACAATATGCTCAAGATGTGGATTTTAAAGATGTATATGCAACTTTAAGTCATGACAATAAAGTAGAAGAATTGGATTATTATGTAAAGGACCAACTCTTATATCATTTGGGAAAGTTATGCATTCCACAAACTGAAAGAGTTAACATAATCTGAGAAGCACATACTTCTCTTATATCAGGGCATTTTGGTGTAAGTAAAATAGTTGCAAAATTGCAAAGGCTCTGTTATTGGCTAAGAATGCATGAGACGGTTTCTAGATATATCAAAGGGTGTACTATGTGTGCTATAAGCAAGCCCAATAATCAGAAATTAGGCTTGTACACTCCACTTCCAATTCCTTCTCGTCCTTGGGAAAGTGTTTCCATGGATTTTGTTGGGGGATTGCCAAAGTCTAGGAAAGGTCATGATTATTTGTATGTTCTTGTGGATAGGTTCAATAAAATGTGTATTTTGATACCATGTAACAAGCGGGTTACAGCTGAACAAACAACAAAGTTGTTCTTTCAGAATGTATGGGTTCATTTGGGTTACCCACTTCTATTGTATCTGATCGAGATTCTCGATTTGTTGGGAAGTTCTGGTCAAATCTATGGGAGTTGATGGACACCTGGTTGAAGAAGAGAACAGCATTTCATCCACAAACAGATGGTCAGACAGACGTGGTCAACAGGACAGTGATCTAGTTGCTCAGAGGCTATTGCGGCAAGCATCCCAAGCCTTTGGATGAGCATTTGTGTTATGTGTAGCATGCTTACAACCATGCCAAGCACTCTTCTACTCAGAGATCTCCTCTTGAGAATTTTTTTGGTTTTATACCAAAGTCTCCCATGGATTTTGTCTTTGGTAAAGACATAGCAGTTGATGGACATAGTGATGTGGACAAATCAACCAAGTTCATTGAACAAATCCAAGAAATTCACCAAGCAGTACAGGAATAGCTGGAAAGAAGTCAAGCCAAGTACAAGGCAAGACATGACAAGCATCGAGTTGAGCATAGTTTTCAAGTTGGTGATCAAGTTTGGTTGTACATCAGCAAAGATAGAATGCAAGGTGAAGGTAAGAAAATAAAACCAATAAGGTATCGACCTTTCAAGATACTTGATAAAATTGGTGAAAATGCCTTTCACCTTGATTTTCCAACTTATATGTAGATCTATTCAGTCGTTAATATATTGGCCCTTACTTTCCATCATAGGATCGCCAATCTTCTTGCTTGCTTCCCGAGGGACATGACCGACCCTTGATGTCCATTATGCTTCCCCCATAGCTCGACTAGTTTGACTGCAGAAAACTTGAAATTGTATGAACCTTCATTGATTGAGTATCCTGAAGAGCAAAGTTAGCTTCCTTCTATTGAGGATCTATTGCCTGAGTATCTCAATGAGTTATAGGAGGACACAGTTCTGGATAGGAAGGTAAGAACTACGCGTCAAAGAGATGTTGAATACCTGAGAGTAGGGCTCAAGGGTTCAAATCCAAGCAAGGCATAATGGATAGAAATTGTACAAGTGAGGGAACTTTATCCTCACTTGATCGATGCCTAAAAACCAACTTTTGGTGGCTCCAAAGCTTTTCAGTTCGAAGGCATGATCCAAAATGGATCTTAAAATCTCTAAATCTAAGTCTTTAAAATTATCGGAAAACATTATCGCAGCGAAAACACTAAGGAATGGTGGAAAAACCAAGTTCAACGAAGAATGCAGTCTCATTACACTAGAGCCGTTGGATCGGACAGATCAACAACCCAGATTGAATCGGGAGAGGCCAGTGGAGTATATCGGAGGCAGACCTATGGAAATTGCGATCACGATCCGGTGACACAATGCGAACCGTTGATTGAGTGCACAAATCAATGGCTTCGATTACACCATCGCATCATAGGTTTCCAAGGGAATGACTTACCAAACGCCCAAAGACTCAACGATATGTGATTGTGACTTATTGCATCGCAACATACAAAGGGGTGATGCCAATGGACCGCAGATCATGCAATATATGATGTGCCAATAGCGCCGACGATCGGAAAATGGGGTCAGAACCAAATACAAAGGGATTATGACCCATAGCCGATGCGACTTGTGATTGCAATCAAGGCGGATCCGACGGGGTTTATAGGTGCGGTTCTATAAAATTTAAGTTACAATAATAAGTCTTTTTGACATGATATCTATGTATTTCTTGGTGTAAACAGAAGAGTGTATTCCTGGGGATTTCACCCGTGCCAGTGGTCTGTTCCATTATAAATAGGTGGCCACCATACCTTAGAGCATTTTGCAATGATTGTTTAACGCTCAACAGGGATTTGAATAGACAGCAGTGGGGAGCCAAAGAGCCCAAAAATGAATGCAAACCAACAACGTTGATAGGCTTAAAATCCATTCAATGGCATCATAGAAGGGAGGCAGTTGAAGAAAGTCACAGAAATATAGTCAGTCAGTCAGATTGAGGCAGATTTAATAGAGGAAGAAGACATAGGGAGAGTCTGTTCACTCTTTTAGACTCGAGGTTTTCGAGCAGATCCCTCTTTGATATCCCTATTAGTTGAGACTTTGTTTTGAGCTCACCCTTGTAATAATCTATTCTTAAAGACATAATATAGAGGTCCACACTGAAAGTTGGACCAGGAGACGTAGCCAGGAAGTCTCTTGAACTCGATTATTTGTTGTGTTGATGTGTGTGTCTGTTATATTTTCTAACTGCTCATTGTCTATATTATTCACAATCTTTTTGATTCATTGCACTAAGTAGTATAGGCATTCCTGCACATGAGTCTGTAATACCTATTTAATATCCATTTTCGGATCAAGACTCTTCCTCAGCCTTGGAGGTACGGAGGAGTGACAACATACTGGAACCATTGCCGAAGAGCGAAAGCTCTATCTTTCTCGGGAAAGAATGACAATGATTTAGATCTAATTGTTGATGGTGAACAACAATTGGACACATAGGAAGGTTTACCATTCACCTGGCGACTCCATTTACTGAAAGATCCAAAAAATCAACACTTCATAGCGACTCCACTTTTCAAGAACCAGTAGTTTGAAAACCTTCTTGGTGACTTCATTTTTTCAATATGAGTTACGCTGCAAGAAGAAATCCTAGGTATGCTTCTATGGATCGATCTCAGATCCTTGGATTTCCAAATCCTATGCCTCATGTTGACTAGTTTACAAATATTCCTATATTTAAAAATGAACAAGAAGATGATGCTACTTTGCATTTAGTAAGGTTTCATGTACATGTATGTAGACTAAGAGTTGATTTTCCTGAGGGCTGTCTCATGAAGTTGTTTATGGCTACCCTTGAAGATAAAGCTAGGGTATGATATGAAGGGTTACCAAAAGGAAGCTTATGTTCTTTAAAATATTTCCATAATGTGTTCTCCAACCATTATGTGAAGCCTTATCTTTCTTTACAAATTTGTTGTTATTATAGTGAAGGTTTCATTGCATATCTTGAAAGTATTGATGATATCGAATGTATGGATGATGAAGAAATCATTGAATCGTTCTCTGATTTTTCCCTTCAACAACAGTCTGAAGAAGCCAGTCACTTTGATACACAAGATCATAGTCAACATATAGTAGCTTCCTCTTTTCTTGAAGATGAAGGAATTTTTCATCTTGATAGTCAAAAGGAATCACATGAAATGAATTAGTAGTCTGATGAAATTTATATACTCCTCCACTTGAAAGTAATGAAGATATTCAATATCCTTGTCAAAATTTAGGAGGGATTGAAGAAAATTACTCTTTTAGAAAAAGAAAACAAAAAGTACTCTCTCCTCTATCTGAAGATGAGATAGAACAACTCCTGAAAAGCCATGTTACAGCCCAAGCTAATGCAAGTTTGCAGTGTTCACATAGTCAAGAAGATGTTGGTGAAGCTTCTTCCACTTTTGAAAATGAGGAAATCCTTGGAATTAGATTTATAGATCTATAAACAGATATTTTTTTCTTTCATGAAGATGATAGGTCTATCATGTTTGATAATCTTGAAGAATGTTTTCCAATTAGGAATTACTTAGACTATGAATTTGAGGAGTATGAGCCTGAGAGAGACAGTATGCCAAAAATTAAGTCAAAATTTCTCATGCTCGAGGAATTTATAGCCAACACTCAGATAGCAGAAGCTTAAACTTCTCTATGCCTTATTATCAATCAACAACCAACTGTTCTTTCATATCAGAATGAAGGGAGTACTTGTAGTTTTGTTGTTGTATCTCAAGACAAGGTAATGGTTCAGGATTTTCAAGATCCCTCCTGTAGTCTTTTGCAAGCATTGGAGAAGATGAATGTTGTCTACTTTGTTAGCATAAGCCTTGGTTTCAGTTGTTATTGTGAGTTGCCTACATGTACGTCGTTCTCCCTGCTCGGGGAAAGTGAGAGAAGAATTTCAGTAAGTAGCCATCTACTGGATTGGTTACATTAGAAGGTTCACTTCACATGATTGTACATATTTCTTCAATATTCAGGTGGTTGTCATCAGTACTTGAAGCCCTCAAATCTCGATGGTCTACTACCATTAATAAGCTTTGTAAGTACTTGTGTAAGTTAAGTAAGTCAATAATGAGTCATTTTCAGTTAGTTTTCAGTTTGTGTCATTTGAGTTGTTAGTGTTTAGTCATGCATTTTAGTTTAATTTTTTGACCGTATTGGCCCACATGGTTAGGCACTTGGTCTGTGGTGTTCTTGACACCTCCAAGGAGATTCCATCCCCAATAAGGCTGATGTTAGAGTCAGTGTTTGCATACTACCATCAATTATCAAAAATCCTCTTTTCATATCATTTTAAGGGTCCCACTAAGAAATTTTTTATCATTCCATTGGGTCATGCAAAAAATTAGTCACTGATGGTAGTCCTAGTCCAAAAAAATCACTCTTCCCTAAATGTGATTACTTGCTGGCATAGTTTCATATCTTGTTTATTGTACATCATCCATAAAGTTATTTTTATCATGCCATTTGTATCAGTCATGAGGTCATTATATCATCTTGAAATTTAGTCCTTCAAGGTCTCATTAGGTCCATTATGGTTTCCAAGGTTCCATTCCATTGCATAATACCAGAAAGTAAAGGGTGATCAAATAACATCCCTTTACCATGTGAGGATGATTAGTGAAGAGAAATGCTTATTTCATTATGTAATTTTATGTCTTTCAAATGTAATAATTTCACCATCCCAAGTTGTTAACTCAGTGTTCCAAAGATGTCAAACCATCAAAAGATCAATTTATCAAAGGAAATAGTCAAGTGAAAGGGTAAAGTTTCAAAGGGTTAATTGAATGCCAAAGGGAGTTGTCTTTTCCCATGGGTTTCCAAATCATCATTTTCCACAAGCACTAAACCCTAATTTCCTCTCCCACTGAGCTAGGGTTGGCTATGGAATCAGAGACATCTAAGTAGAGGAGGAATAAGGGAGGTAATTTCAGCAAGTATGAGTCCATTCCAACTCATAAACATCATGTCTCCATTATTTTTCAACAAGTCATTCCAAGGGACAAATCATTTGCCACACATAGGGCCAATGTTTCTTCAAACTATGGTTTTGATCAAACAGAGATGAAATTGACAAAAGTGAGAGAGGTTTCCATCTCTCATAGTCTAAAGATTAACAACCTCCTTCACGTTTTACACAGGTTTCATGGTTTTAGAGAAATGTAAAAAATACAGTTGCTACAAGAGAGTTGCTGCACTTCTGGAGTGACTTTGGAAAACTCAATTTTTCTCCTAGATTTATTGTCTATATGGCTTTCTCTATGAGTCCAGTGATACCTAGAGAGAAATATCTTTCCAATGAGCTATCATGAGCTCCATTTGGAGTTAAGGAAGACCTCCAAAAGTTTCCTGCAAGAGAACACTTCATGTTTACACCCTCATGCTGCACGTTTTGACTAGTCTTGGGAGAATTGACTTTTTAGGGGCTATAATTGATCATTTTTAGTCCTTGATAGTTGCATTGTGTAGCGAAGATAGATACCTTTCTAACGAGCTATTCATGGGCTCAATTTAGACACCAGAAAGGTAGTGAAAATCAACCTACAAGTTGGAGGGCCCATTTAACCAGGTCGCTGCACGTTTAGCCGGGTTGTTGCGTGTTTGACTAGGTCGTTGCACATTTTCCAGAGATCCCGGTGTTATTCACAATGGCATTGTTCTCCTATAGAGGTCACTGCATGTTTGACCAGGTCGCTGCACCTTTTCCCGGGTCGCTGCGCGTTCGCCTGGAAGGAGCCAAAACGTCCTAGAAACCCTCCATCACCACCAAGTTTCCAAGTTGATCATCATTTACTTCAGCAAATCAGGTTGGTGGAAAAATTACTCACTCCTTCCCTCCATTATTCACCTACATAGGGTTCAATTTGTTTGTTGCTATTCCTAAGATCAAACCCTAGTCATACATTCCCACCATCTCAAATCACATTTCCTAGCTTTCATCACTATTTCCCCTTACTTAACAACTATCCTCTATCACCTCCCTCATTCCACACATCCCCATCTCCTCGTCATTTCTCCTCACATCATTCCACATTTCCCATCCCCACAGTCCATTCTACGATTTCCCTAGGGTTTTGACAACAACAAATCATGGCAGAAGAAGAACACATAAGTCAGAATGATGGGGAAAAACAACAGAGGGGGAAACATAAAAGAGGGAAAATCATTAGATATGAACCAATCAACACTAGAGAGGTCATGGAATCTCCCATCACTGTCACAAGATTTAAAAATATGGGCTGTTTTGAGTTTTGTGAGAAGGTGGAAAGGACACAACATCATTCTGAATTGACCAGACAATTTATTATCAAACTCCATGACAATCAAGAAAAATTTGTAGGTGTCACCTTTACCATATCTTCTACTATCATATCCACTGCTAGTTGGATCCCAGATGTTGGGGAAAAGTGGTTTCTACTATCATATCCATTTCTACTTTGGATTCATAATGAATAGGACATGCACCCTGTACTTTTTCTAAGACTTTGGAGAAAACATGTCAGCCAAAAGGGTAAAAAAATACCAAAAAATCACCTTTGCTGCCTCTTTTTTGGCCTAGTCGCTGCACGTTTGAGTAGTCTTAGGAGATTTCAATTTTTGAGGGGAAAATCGAGATCATTTTGGAAACCAAGGGAGTTTTTGGAAACTATACAAGATAATATTTCCAATGAGCTACCTTGGGCTAGATTTGGACATTGGGAATGTAGTCAAAAGTCAGCTTGAAGAGGACGTTGTGAATTTGACCAGGTTTGCTGCACGTTTAACCAGGTCACTGTGCATTTGACAGTTTTCCACAATTTTCACTATTTCATTCCAAGTTGACTTTTACCCATGAGAAACTCAAATTTTTACCTATATAATTGATCTAGATGATGTAATTATTATGTTTTTACTTTTATCTAGCGTAGATATTTTAGTTAGATGGCCTATGTGGCATGTAATGTATCAGTTTGCTAAAGTGAGTGATGAGACACTTTGATCACCCTACACTCCAGCTATCAGTTCACCCTTTCTTGCAACTTCTTCTCCACTAATGGATTCGATCCCTGAGCCCAGGATGAGTTGGTTGTTGGCCTATATTATGGATTTTCTTAGTCATTTTACAGGTTGGATTCAGTGGGATGCTATACTAGTGATCAGAGACTATTATATCAGATTTTGGCCAGTTTCAATAGATGAGTTGCATCTATTTTTCTGGGATGCATGTGGTATGAGTGTTTAGTATTGTTTCTTCTTTGTGAACATTTGTATGAATGTTTTATCAGTTCATAAACCATGTCATGTCTGTTATATGGTAATTTTCAAGTTGATAGGTAGAATAAATGCTTGCTCATGCTCTGTTTTTGGTAATTTATCATACTTTGTCCATATTTCTTCAGTTTAGGAAGAATACATCTATTATGCTCTTCCTAACTCCTCATCAGTCTTAAACCATCTCATCAAATCACTTTTTAAGTGTTAATCTTCATACCTACCTTGCCCCTTTGAATGTCTACAATCATATCTCATTTGCCTTGACCTAGTCCCTCTGACCTAAATCACCCATCCTTGTGACTACCCAACCAAAATCAAATCAAAAAACCCTCTGAACTTTACATCTAGCCTAAAGCCCTAATCTATCTAGCCCTCTTAGCTATGATCCTTTGGAGAGAGCCCTCTCCGGCTTGGTAGGGCTAGCTACCAAGCTAAAATATTGGTCTGTGGTTACCTCAATTGGACTCTTCCTAAGACTTGGAGATCCGGAGGAGTGATAACACTTGGGATGACAACTCCTCCCAACCCCTTGCAATGTGCCACAACTGTCCAGTGACTTTTGCGGGCAAGATTTTCCTTATGGACATCGAGGTTATTGATGCCCTTTTGGATTACAACATTCTCTTAGGTCTTAGTTACACATATGCCATGTTAGTCATCACATCCGCGGTGTTGCGTAAGTTTTGCTTCCCCCATGAAGGGAAGATCGTTACCATCAATCAGTTGACATATTATGAGCAAGCATCCATGACCTCCCCCAAGGTCATTATCTCATCGATGTCTGATAAATAGTCTTCAAATCCTCTCATTGGTGTTTCACTCAGAGTCTATAAAGATTCCTCATTGTTAGGTGCTTTCCCCGGTCCTCCCCCTCCCATATCAGAGCCTAACTCTATGAGTGTTTGCATGCTACAATCTTCATGGGCTACTCTCAAGTAGTCTGGTACATCCGATCAACAACCAACTCCTTAACACCCTGCTATTGTCATCCTAGTTGAGCCCTCGAGATCCCCTGCCCCAGGACCTCCTCCATTTGTGGGTGCCTCTCCTATGTTTCCACTAGGAACTGTCCCTCCAGGTCTCAACCATCCAGGAGTTATTCTACCAAGATATTACCCTATACATCAGATACCATTTTTATTTCCCCTTCCGAGAGTATTTTCTATCCTTGTCATGGCTTCGTTGGTCCTTCCTAACATGACTCGAGGGATCCCAATATGGTACATTGATCCCCCTGCAAACATTATGCCTAGTCAGCTAAGACCTTATCATGCTTTGACCCCTATTCAACTAGTCTCCACAGCCCCTACCGCTACTTCAGTTCCATCACAACCTCAACAAGAACCCACTCCTGTTGTGAAAGCATTCAGCCAGGGGGGCAAAGCTAAGAGGAAAGAACCTAAGGACAAGGCTTCCCAAGCTCCTCCAACCCCTAAGGTGCCAAAGTCGTCACCTCTATGCGCTTTGTGTAAAGTTGTTGGGCATGCCACCAATAATTGTCCCAAGCTTCCTCATCTCAAACCCTTGGTTCATGAAGTGTTCCCTGAGTCAAATATCCTGGAAGTCCATGTTAACTTACCGGGACCACCCAAGAAACTCAGAATGTTGCGCACAAACCACCTTTGTGCCGTGTGTGATTATCATGGCCACTATTCCCAGTGTTGCCATCGTCTCGATGAATTTCACTATTTCCTTGAAGCCCTTCAAGAATATGAGGCCACTCATAGTAGAACCCCTACTCCTCTACCCGTGGATTCTGGTACCCCTAGTCAATCAGAATAGGGGGGCTTTGGTGCCACCATTGTGATCCCTCCCCCTGATGTAGAGATGATAGACACCACAAACCATATCCTTTACCTGGAATCATCCTTGAGTTCCTTGCAGGAAAACCCTTTTGAGGTTTCTGCGTGCGCTTCTAATGAACCTCTTTCGATTGAATTCCATGTCTCAACATCTATAGATCACCCATCTACTAGCTCATCGTCTACCATTCCAGATGATGCATTTGTGAACCTTCTTTCTCAGGTTGATGCACCAGGTAACACTATTGCATCATGTAGTCAGTTTTCCTCCCATCTGCCCATCTCCCAGCCTGATGAGGAAATCTTGGAAGCTATGTCTACCCATGATTACCCTTGCACTTAGGCAAGGGGGCATTTCTTCGGAGGATTTTGAAGGCCATTTCCTTCCTAATTCTCCCAATGTGCTCTACCTCAAGAAATTTCACTCATAGCACATCCCTTTGATTTATGTGTCTTTATTTCTGCCATAAAGTTAGGTAGATTACGTCATCTCATCTGTTGTATTTTGTACCTTTTATATGGATCCATTATCCACACCGTATATTGGTCATGCCAATGGTACGAGTTGCTTCTCCTGGAATCTAGCCTTAGTAGCCTGGGCCATTTTTACCCCCTTGCATAAATTAGTCCTTTCGAATGGTGTGTGCATTCGATGGCCACCAATAATGAGCCAAAGATGATGCAGTGATAGGTTTGTTAGTCGATGCCCTCACTCATCGCATCCTCCATCTTCATGTTCATTTATATTCCTTGCTATTTTGTCATGCAATTGAATGGTGTGTATCATGTGCATAACCAAGTCCTATTTAGAAAATATCTACGTTAAGTTGTTGGTACACGAATTTGAAATCATTGCATTCAGTCATGTTCCTAGAGCCCAAAATAACTATGTAGATACCATTGCAAACAAAATCCTAGATTGGCATTTATCACATGTATACCACAGGAGAAAACCATAAAAAAACACATGGTGAACCATCATCGTCATATAAATGTGTAATCATATTATGTATCATATAAGTTTTTGGAGCCATAGATCTAAATACATCCGACATGCCCATAGAATGTTACAAAGATAAAAATCCAAGGGACCTACATGTCCCTACATCTAGTCACTGTCTGACGGATCTCGCACCAAAGGCTCTCCTCCACCTGCATGTAGATCACGTACTGTCTGACCACCTATCGCCACACGTCGCATGATACCTCACCACTCTAAGGGAAGACCAATGCACTCATATGTGTACCAATCCTCTAAATCATGCCATCCACGCTTTGAAACTCCAGTTAAGAGTACATCAAACCTACGATGAAGATCAGCGAGCAGCACAGTATCCTTTGGACCCTGATGTGATGATGATGTCCCCTGATCTGTAGCCCCAGGCACTGCAGCTCAGCCTGCATATCCTGTCAACTTTACTAGTACTATGTCTGCATACAACATATTTTACACTCAATACCATACACATGTGATAGAAATATGAAATGAACTAGAAAACTATCAACTTAACACTTACCGTCTCATCCCCATGCTCGCCCTAGTGGAACTGGCAAGTTAGGATCTCCCTGATAGTTCATCCCACTATAAGGGTAATCATCAATGTAAAGGGGCATCTGATCCCAATGTGTGAAAAACTTGGGTCGGAACACCCATCTGACCCCCCCTGCCTCCTTTCTATAGTAGTTGCCCCCAGCAACACATCCTAGGCTCTTGTGGGCTCCCATCTCGGATTTGTACATGAGGATGGATAATGGGTATCTTCTCAAAGAAGAATGCACTGAGTACTATACAAAAATTACAGTCACAGTTCACCTACCTCCTGTAGAGAATTAACTATCATTTCACCAATGACAACATCATCTGGGCCCACCCATATGATGTCCCGGCCAAAACACTCTCAAACAACATCATCTGACCACTAGTGATGTGGTGGAACGCCTAGCTTCCCAAGACCCATAGCACAGCTTCGGCAACAACCTGTGTCTCTAGCCTCTCTAGATCAACGACCGAGATAGTCGTGCCCTTGACACGAACACCCCATTGAAAATGGAGCTCCACAAACTTAGTAATGTGCCTACCATGAGGTAACACCGGATGAACATCCCCACCACTCTAAGGGGAGGCAATCTGGTCAAGAAGTAAATATCCTGTAATGTGAGCTCATTCTTGTACCCCTGCACGACAAAGACCTCCTGGTCTGGATCCCAATAACTCCTAATTATCGATAGCAAGGGCTCACCTTCCCTCATCAGTTGGTTCTCTACCAACTTGAGAACCCCATAACGAGACAATGCCCCTCGAACACCTTGATCCCCCTAGATCTTGGATCGAATAGTATCCAAATCTCGTTCATGCCAGTTGATTTTCAACTCTACCATGCCTACAAAACACCACATGTCTTGTCAATTCAGAGAAGAAAACAATGGTCTACACTGATCAATCTACATCCTCCACTATGCTAGAAAATCAACCCTCTCTCCAGCCCCAAATTGTAGTTTTTAGCCTAGAAAGTGTGAGCTCATAGGTTTCCAACTATTTCTTGTGGTCTAGATCGCACTTCTAGACCCAAAAAGTGCGATGCGATCGTGAGCAAGAGAAGGGGTCTCTCAGGGAGCTTCCAGGTGCCAAAAGTAAAAAAATAAACCACTAAAATTGAAGAGGTGAGTAAGGCCACCTACCTGAAATTTGAAGATCCTAATTCCGATGGTTGGTTTGTTCACTACGATCTCCACAAGAATTAGGGCCTTTTCCTTCTCTCCAAATTCACCACATCTCACTTAGCAAATGAATCCAAATTGGAGAGAAAACGTCCTTCCATAGAAAAATCCCCAATTTTTCTGTTGCCCATTGCGACTAGACTCTAGCTCAGTTTGATGAACCATCAACACCATTAGAAAGCTCTCATTGAGTTCTATAATGGGTCTTCCTCAGTTGTTGATGATTTGATACATCACCAGGAAGACATTTTTCCAAGAAAGGTCACTTCGTCACCTCTCAAAATCGAATTTCATCATAAAGAAACAATTTTGCTTTGAGTTCCACCCCCTCTTAATACTTTTCGTACCATATGTTGAATTTCGTCATGAGTAACCATCATCTACTCCTTTTTTGGTGGTCTCCACCAGGCCTAGTTTGTGTGGCAGCGTCATCGAGTCATCCTTGTTCAGAGCATCCACGATGAGTCACCCTTGCATTATTGGAGTCTATTTCTTGTCCCATTATACCATGTCACAATAGTCCATCCATATTTTCATACCATTCATCCTATGTTGCCCATTTTGACCACCAGTCATACTGTCCCCATCCCCTCCAGAGATGAGTTAGTCCCTGCAAGGTCAACCTTGCACTTTATGCTCTGACAAGGAAAGTTGTCTGTTTGTCCCTCAGTCCCACTTTTCCCCATTATCCCTGGTGTCAGTCCATTAGTCACATTACTATTTTCCCTCGTACTTTAGTTGAGGATCCTCATTGCCTCACATACCCTATTCTATCAACATCAATTCATTTATTCTAGAAGAATGGCCTAGAGGGAAATCTATCTTAGTTCCAGCTTCCATTCTTGTTCGGTGCCTCGGATCAAGCAAAGGGACTCTATTGACAGTGCTCGACCCACCAACATTCAGGGATCACCTCGATATGAAGTCGTGACTAGAACTCACACCATTTGATGTGGGAGTCCCATCCGATATGATGAACCGGTTGCCATTGTCTTAAGGATTTGCCTCAACTCTTGCTTGTCAGCACAGGAGAGTGGTCTACTTTGTCTTCAGGAATTGAGGTTCGCATGCCTCGTGAGTGTAAGTGTACTTGTGTCAATTGTTCTTTCACTGTGAGGGGAAGAGAGTGAAGGTGAGTTCCAGGTTGAAAGGGATCAGTCCCAACCCAGCTAGGAACACACAACACAAAAGGACATACATAGCTTCCAGTGGAGCAGTCCACTCAGATGCAACAGTGAAAACAGACAGGGTAAGATAACACATACAACACTCACAGATCAGTCTGAATGAGTGCAGCGGTTGTTACAACAAGGTTCATGTGAAAGGGTTGTCTTATATCCGGCAGAGCATTCAACATGGACAGGACAACATTAACAACATATACAACACATTTCCATTAATAGATTATGAATTACAACAAATGAATCAGTTCAGATGTAGAACACAGGTTAAAGCAACATGCATTACAAGTGTTAAAGATCAGTCTTACAACAAATACAATACATGTGTGAAAACGTGCTGGCCTATTAACAGGTTCTGAATTAAGTGAAAGTTCCAAGACACATCATTACACCATACATCACTAACCCAGTCAGCGGGGCGTTGGAGCCACTACTTACTCCTCGAAGAAAATATTACAGACTCTCTTGGCTATGTGGGAGGAGCTGAGGTGAAAAGTCCTCTCATGTACAAATGAGGGGGGTATTTATAGCCAAGGGTGAAACTGGCCCTTGTGGCTATTCGAATACCCTCATGACTGTTCAACTTCCATGACTTTTCAACTTACATGACTCTATGTTTCAACAATTGGGTCACTTGGACTTCCACGTTACATCACATTGATTGAAAACAAGCCCATAGTGGAGATGTGGGCAACATGACTCATGACTTGGCTCAACATGACTTGACAATACAAAGCTAGTACATTCATGTTGTTGCTGGAGTGCATGTCGAGCTACATGCTATTGAGTGATGGATGTCTTCATGGTGTATCATAGCTTCACCTCTGTATAGCGAAGTGCATAGAGTCTTCGATGGTCCTTTGTTCGCTTGATGAAGCTTTGGCATGTTGTTCCTTGCTTTCATTCTGGAATGATTGACAGGCTCACTTGTTTGCGAAGGTGCATGTTTGTCGCGTTCGTCCACTTTGCATGCTTTGTTTGTTCATATATTGGTGAACCTATCCATATGCATGTGTTCCCTTCGTTCATCCTGTTTGTCATCTTAAGATGTTTGTTGGTGTACTTGTACCTACAGTCACTCATGACGAGACGGCATCAAATCCAAAACCTTCTTAGTCTACCATGACACATGATCATTCGGATGTAGGTGACTGGGAGAGGTAGCAAGGCTGTGATGTGGGATGATGGCTCCGAGAAACCGCTAATGAAAACTATGCAAGAGTCACTGATAGATGGGGATAGACAATCTGAGTCGACAGTTACTGTCTGCAAGGTCTAGCTCGAATGGGAGGCAAAATTATGCAAATTTTTTGAAGGAAAATTTGGGCTACAGGAGGGAAAGGTAGGCATGCTCTATGCATTTTTCAAAATGAACAATCAACGAGGGGTGGACAACTAGATTTGTGCAATTTTCCAGAGGAATGGGTCAGGCTGCATGAAGGTTCAGCAGGCAGGGATTGCGCAGTTTTTCTGGGGAACTTCCCAAGAGACTGCAGCCAGAACTGCACAATTCCTAGAGGTAACTACAAGTTGGTTGTTGGGTCACTGGCACCAGAACTGTGCAATTCCCATAGGGAACTTCTAGTTGGTTGTTGGGTCACTGGTAGCCAAAACTACGCAATTCCCAGAGGGAATTGGCACTTGGATGCTCAGTCACTGGCAGCATAAAATACACAATTCCTGGAGGGAACAGACAGTCTGCTGCAAGGAGTTGTTGGCTGGGAAACTGCACTAAGGCCGAGAGGTCGGCCTGCTGATCATCTCTGCATAGTTTTTGAGTTGATCTGACTGATAGGTAGCGAAAGGCCTACTCATGAGCACTGTGCAATTTCTGAGATGAATAGTCAGTCGACTGTTGGGATGACTGACTAGAAAAACTGTGTAATTTCCTGAAGGAGACAGGGACATGCACTTGGTGTCTGTCTGCGCAATTTCATCACTCAGTTGAGTGGGTGAGGTTAGTGGCCTCTGCACAAATTTGGAGAGGAGTCAATCCCTCGGTGACTGCTAAGTCTGACTGTCCAAGTGACTAGAATGAGAGTTGATTTGGATTGCTTGCAGGCAGTGCAGCTTGCAAGGACTAGCTTGGTGTTTCTGTGTTGTTCTAGTTGATAGTCGATCGAACTGAAAGTAGGGTGATGGTCCAACTATTGGTGAGCGGTCTGGTCATCAGAACTTTAGTAAAAATGACTAATTTTGTGAACAGTCAAAAGGTTCATAGGTGATGATACGAACACACACTCACATGACAAGACGACGAAACAACCAAACCATCCAGACACACATGTTCAACATGACTGGCCGATGGTGTAAGCGACAAGCGCGACACTCATGATTGATCTTTCTTTGATCAAGATGATGCTTGTGCGACAAGGAATGTGATTCCGTGTGTGTGTGATATATTCTTTCATGGCGAACACAACAAACACATATGAAGCAAAGACTTCGAGCATAACCAAAACATGGTTGCAAGAATGACCTGGACATCAACATGCAGAGACTTGAATTTAATGAACAAGCAAGGTAGATGTAAAGACTCACACAAGCTCACAAAGTGAACCCGAGTGTGTGAAGTCATCAAGTGAACTCTTCAAGGGAGGCTCTGAAATTGGTGCAGGCCAAAATTTTGGAGGGTGGTTGTAGCCGCTACAACACTTGGTGACATACTGGTAGAACTCCAGCTTCTCTGTTTCATTTCATTGCTAGCACAAGGCCTTGGCATTTCGTGGATTATTGAATTGATGTGTGGGTTACTTCAGTTTCCCCACTTACCCCATGGACATACGTGGTTCACCCTTTTCCAACTCAGTTAAACACAACCAAAAGTTCATCTTGAATCTTAGTGTTTCGAATCCGGGAAGGGTAGTTTACCTCGCAAGTTGAAGATTTTCATAGTATAAGTTTTCATCTCTCATGTTGCTCCACTGCCAGCAGGCCTAGACAGTACCCCGAAGGAGTCGCGTAGGAACACACACATTTCTCCACTGCCAGCGAGCCTGGTCAGTACCCGAGTGGAATTGCATGCTTCACCTCTCTACACAGAAAACCTTTCTCTTCTTTCACCTTTGTATTTTTTAAGAGAACTGTGCACAGGAACTTATTTAATTTTGGAGTGGAAGAGGGATCCCGACTTATTGAGAGTAGAAGCATTTGTTCCTTCAGAGAAGAATGTAAGACCTCTGACATAGGTTTGCTCATTTAGATTTTCCCCTTCTCTGTCTCTGGTAGTTGGATTAGCTTAGACACACAGAGCAAAATGTTGAGTACAGGCATAGGGCTTCCCAGTGTGGACACATGTTCATGGTTGGACCAAATCTTCCCTTACAGACTATTCATATTTTTTGTCAAGACTTCATCGGCCAAAAGTTACAACCAAGCACAGAAAATGCAAACACAATATTGGCCAAGCGCTGCAGTGTCACAAGTCTCTTCAAATTTTAGTCACATACTCTATTCAAAAGCGAAAATGTAGTAGTTGGCAGCACTTATTCCCAGAAAAAAAAATAGTAATATATTAAACAAACAAAATGAACGTGAACAAAAATAGTAAGTAGAATCAAACAAAGTGAAAGAAAAGATAATAAGCAAAACAAACCAAATGAAACAACAAGTAGCAAGCAGACTATGTACATGGCATGGGCACGACCCGACCTACTGAAACTAATGTTTGAGAACTTGGTCGTTGACAGGAATATTATCAATCCTCCCATAAAGTGATTGCAAATGATACATGTGTAGGCCAAGTTTCTCGTGGACCAATGCCAGTCCACAGGGCTCTGCTACCAGAACTTGGTGACACTCCAGAAGACCTTAAAGTGAAGATAACACCACTGTTTTAGGTATTGTGTGCAGCATGGGATCGGATGATGGCATGGGGTAGTTGTTTTACTTTGGGAAGGGTTCAAGTTTCTGAAGTCAATGCATAAGAGGATCTTCCCAGATTTCTTACGTGTAGGATTTAAATCAGAAAGCCAAGTATGATGACGAACTTTGCAAGTAATCCAAACACTTAAAATGTTAGTCAATCTATTCTACAAAAGGAGGACAAATAACATGTAGGTGTCACCTGTTATTTGCTGCAATGGATTGTCTCCTTCTTTACCTGGAATCTCATGTTAGATTGCTCACCTGCAATGGGTACTCAGGTCATCATCTACTTGTGTAGGTTCATCTCGGTACTGTTCGGTCAAGTGGTCAACAATTGGTCGCTGCTGTAGTGTGTAACTTGTACTGCGATTGGCCATCTTCGAATCATCATAGATTCCCAAGTTGCTTCGTGTATTTAGCCTGAGTGCTTTAGCATCATTGTTTGTGACTTAGAACTTCAAAAAGCTTGAAATCATGCATTGTCCATTGTTTTGGATGATTGAGATACACTCAGTCCTTGAGCCATCATGTGTTCCTAATTTGTCAAGACTCATGGTCCACAACTTGTCTGTACATGGACTGTTTGGTGTGCTAGTACTGCTGCTACTATTGTTGTTGCTACTAATGCTACTACTACTACTACCACTGTTGGGCGAGGAAGGAGTCCCAACTTCTTGTCTAATGAGGTTGGGGTTGGCCATGCAAGATAACACTCCAATGTCTTTTCCAGTAAGCAATTGCCAAACATGAGTTCTGTGAAAGCCAATGGTTCATTCTCGCCGTCAAAGGGATTGACATTGTGTTTCATATACCTCGCGGATAACACCTAGATTTGGTTGCATTTTCCCTTGTAAGGAAGCCACATGCGAGACTAGTTTGTAGCAAAATATCCGTCTAGCTTGCTGGACCAGTCTCTGCTGAGTAGCAATCTATATGCTTCTGGTATGTCCACAACAACTATGTTGATGCATTGGTGGAATTGACTATCATGGGATAGTCATATGATCATGTCTTGTAGTTCACCAATGGCTGGTACTGATGTTCTATCGAGTTGGATGATTCTAGCGGATGTTTCGCTCCATCGTGCATTGATATCCTTAGCAATGGAGAGCGGCATGACATTGGCTGCCAAACAAGAATCAACCAAGAAGTTGTGGATATTGTAGTTGAAAACTTCAAATGAAAGCAGGAATGGGTGCAACCTGAGTTTTCTTCTTCCATCGGAGTGTATTGAGCATAGTGGATAGTGATCTGGGATGTGTGCATGCTCCCTTGTTGGTAGAGGTAGTGATGTCTATTGTTGTTTGTCCTAATGTGTGCAGTAGAATATCTTGTTGACTCTCGACTTTGGCTAACTCGAACAAACTGATGTTCACTCAAGTTTTCTTCATGTCATTTACTATATTGTAATCCAGAGGTGGTAGACTTGCCAAGGTGTCTGGGGTGGAATGGATGTTAATGTTGTCCGGTGGAGTATTTTTCAACTTGCTGCCTATGGACGTACTTTTATCCGCCGTTGTATTCCTAGACTTTCTTTGTGTTTGTTTCTTAGAGGTAGCCAATGGATCAACCTTCTTTATCATCTATCTCACTTTCTCTTGCATTTCCCCAAGTGTAGGGGGAGCTCCTTTACTTCTAATATTGTAACGATCATTTTGTTTTTGGGGTTGCTTCTCGGTGTTCATCTTCGAGACTACTTGTGAGCATTAATATGCATTCACCACATGCCCAGAACTTGGTGCTTCATCAGGTGCAAACTCTTCGTTATCATTAGTGTCTTCCATCTGCTCCTGTATGTCGCCATCTGCATCTAGTGTATAAGTATAGACAGAGTTAACAACTTCCTTCCAATCTGAACAAGATCTCTTGAGATGAAATTCTTCATCAAAGGAATAGAACTTAGGATCAACACATTGATTGAGTTGGAACATAGGCTTCTACACAAATTTGGAACCGAACCGATTGTTGCTTGATGAGCTGGTTGATGAACTGCTTTCCTGTCTCTATCTGGGCAGACGACTACTTGTGAATTTTCTCATCTTTTGTTGCTTGAGTTTGAACATTTCGGTGGTCAAGTTCTTGACAAGGTGAGTGAAGGTCTCAATACCAGTTGCTTCTTTGTCTCTGCCCTTGCTTGTCGTTGCTGGGGCTTTTTGCTCACATCCTTGGAGTCTTTCATTGATCTGTCATCCTTTATGACTCCAATGGAGCACAAGTCTTTCTCAACAACAATAGACTCTTCGCAACTTTCTAAAAGTGTTAGCTTCACAGCTCACTTAGCAAATTGTGCAATGGTGGTTGGTAGTGCAGACATGTAATAGTCGACAATGATGGAGTCATGAGGCTTGATGTCTCCTGCTAACTTGTTCAAAATACACATAAACCTCTGATTGAAATCTTTCACTTTCTATTTTCCCTCCATCTTGAGGCTTCCCAGTTCTTTGAGTAGCATGGTTGGGGTCTTGTCATCAGCAAACTTTTCAAGGAACATACGTTTGAAAGAACCCCAGTTTTGTATGGAGTTTGGTGGAAGGTTGTGATACCAAGCAGCTGCATGGTTGTCCAAGGTACATGGAAACGATCTACATGCTACGTCTTCATAACGTACCTCAAGGGTCTACTTCTATAGGTAGAAGTTGTCTAAGTGGTCTTCTACCTTCACTGCACTATCACGGTTAAACTTGATGTTCATTCTCTCTGCTTTCTTTGGCATCTTGTGCAGGATAGCCAAAAGGGCCAATGGTCCCTGAGTCATCCATTCAAGATTTGGGTCAGCCATATTTTCATATTCTTTGTCCTCTTCGTCTTCTTCCTCTCCTTTGGAACCTGATGGTTTCGGATCTAAGTCTATCGATTTGTCTCCTCCTCCACCTCCCCCACTACCTTCCCCTCCGCCTCCTATACTAGAGTTCGATCCCACGACCGCAAGAGTACCTTGTTTGTCTTCAAAGATGATTGGAGGTTCCTCTCCGTCTTCAATATCTTTTTCCAGACCTTCAAGAGTATCATGGACTACTTCTTCCATCGATGATACAACAACCCTTGTGGGAGTGGCTTTTGGCTTCTTAGATGTGTGTGGAAGATACTGTATGCATGGGATCAGTCCAATTGCTTTCGCGAACTAGCAAGTGATGGGATAGACAGAGCGAAGGTGTTGATATGAAATCTCATGTTCAATTATGGGAGGTGATGAGTAACCAACTGCTGAGTTGTGAGAGAGGGAGTGTGAGTTACTACCTTGACCAGATGGTTGATGAGTGAGTGTGAGGGGAATTTCAGTCATGTACAACTGGCTACCCTCCTTCTAGCACCAGAATGTTGACGGTGCTAGACCCGCCAACATTTAGTGGATCACCCCGATATGAAGTCCCGACTAGACCTCACACTGTTTGGTGTGGGAGTCCCATCCGGCATGATGGCCTGGTTTCCATTGTCTTAAGTATTCTCCTCAACTCTTGCTTGTCAGCACAAGAGAGTGGTATGCTTTGTCTTCGGGAAGTGAGGTTCGCATGCCTAGTGAGTGTAAGTGCACTTGTCTCAATGGTTCTTTCACTACGATGGGAAGAGAGTGAAGGTGTGTTATAGGTTGAAAGGGATCAGTCCCAACTCAACTAGGAACATACAACACAGAAGGACATACACAGCTTCCGGCAGAGCAATCCACTCGGATGCGGAAGTCGCAACATACAAGGTAAGATAACAAGTACAACACTCACAGATCAGTCCGAATGAGTGAAAAATTTGTTACAATAAGGTTCATATGAAAGGTCTGTTTGATGTCTGACAGAGTATTCGACATGGACGGGACAACATTAACAACATATACAACACATTTCCATTAATAGATAATGCATTACAACAAATGAATTAGTTTAGATGTAGAACACAGGTAAAACAAAAATATGCATTACAAGTGTTATAGATCAGTCTTACAATAAATACAATATATGTGTGAAAACATCCTGGTCTGTTAACAGGCTTCTCAATTAAGCGAAAGTTCCAAGACACGTCGTTACACCATACATAACTAACCCCATCAGCGGGGCATTGGAGCCACTACTTACTCCTGAAAAGAAAATATTACAGACTCTCTTGGATATGTGGGAGGAGCTGAGATGAAAAGTCCTCTCATGTACAAATGAGGGGGGTATTTATAGCCAAGGGTGAAACTGACCCTTGTGTCTATTCAACTACCCTCATGACCATTCGAATTCCATGACTTTCTTACTTACATGACTCTATGTTTCAACAAGTGGGTCTCTTGGACTTCCACATTACATCACATTGATTGACAACAAGCCCATAGTGGAGATGTGGGCAACATGACTCATGACTTGACTCGACATGACTTGACAAGACAATGTTGGCACATTCGTGCTACTGCTGGAGTGCATGTTAACCTATAGTGATGTTGAGTGATAGATGTCTTCATGGTGTATCATAGCTTCAGCTCTGCATGGAAAAGTGCGCGGAGTCTTTGATGGTCCTTGATTCACTTGATGAAGCCTTAACATGTTGTTCCTTGCTTTCATGTTGGAAGGCTTGACAAGCTCACTTGTTCGTGAAGGTGCATGTTCATCACATTCGTCCACTTCACATGCTTCGTTTGTTCATCTGTTGGTGAACCTATCCATATGAATGTGCTCCTTTCTTTCATCATGTACATTGTCTTGACATGTTTTTTGGTGTACCTGTACCTTTAGTCACTCATGAAGAGACGACATCAAATCCAAAACCTTCCTAGTCTACTATGACACATGATCATTCGAATGTAGGTGACTAGGAGAGGTAGCAGGGCTGTGGTGCGGGATGATGGCTCTGGGAAACTACTGATGAAAATTGTGTAAGAGTCACTAGAAGATGGGGACAGACAATCTGAGTCGATAGTGACTGTTTTCAAGGTCTAGCTTGGTTGGAAGGCAAAATTGTGAAAATTTTTAGAAGGATAGTCTAGGCTGCTAGAGGGTAAGGCAGGAATGCTATGAAAATTTTCCTAAATGAACAATCAGCGTGGGCTAAATATCCAGAGTTGCGCAATTTTCCATAGGAATGGGCTGAGCTGCATGAAGGGTTAGCAGGCAGGGATTGCGCAGTTTTTCTGGGAACTGCCCGGGAGACTGGCAGCCATAACTACACAATTCTTGTAGGGAACTGCTAGTTGGTTGTTAGATCACTGGAAGCTAGAACTATGCAATTCCTAAAGGGAAATACCAGTTGGTTGTTTGGTCACTGGCATATAAAACTACGCAATTCCCATAGGGAACTAGAAATTAGCTACTCAGTCACTAATAGCAGAAACTGCGCAATTCTTGGAGGGAATAGACAGTCTGCTGCTAGGAACTGCTGGCTAGGAAAAATTCACTAAGGCCAGCAGGCTGGCCTGCTGATCATCTCTGTGCAATTTCTTAGTTGAGCTGATTGATGGGCAGTGGAAGTCCTTCTCATGAGCATTGTGCAATCTCTGAGATGAACAATCAGTCAACTTTCCGAATGACTAACTTGGAAAATTATGCAATTTCTTGAAGGAGACAGGGATGGGCACTTGGTGTCTATCCAACCTGTCTGCGCAATTTCACCAGTCAGTTGAGCAGGTGAGGTGAGTGGCCTCTGCATAAATTTGGAGGGGAGTCAGTCTCGAGGTGACTATCAGATCCGACTATCCAGGTGACCAATATGAGAGTTGATTTGGAATGCTTACAAACAACGCAGCTTGGAAGGACTAGCTTGGTGCTTCTGCACTGTTTAGGTTGACAGTCGATCAAATTGAAAGTAGGGTGATGGTATGACTGTTAGTGATGGGTCTGGTCGTCAAAACTTTAGCAAAAATGACTAAGTGTGTGAACAGTCGAAAGGTGCATAGGTGATCATACGAACACACACTCGCATGATTTGACGACAAAATGAACAAACCATCCAGACACATGTGTTCAACATTACTAAGAGACGGTGCAAATGACAAGTGCGGCGCTCATGATTGATCGATAATTGATAGAGACGATGCTTGTGTGACAACAAATGTGACGCCATGTGTGAGTGCGACAGATGCTTTCATGGTGAACACAACAAACACATACGAATCAAAGACTTCGAGCATAAATAGAACATGGTCGCAAGCATGACTTGGACATCAACATGCAGAGACTTGAATGTAATGAACAAGTAAGGTGGATGTAAAGAATCACACGAGCTCACAGAGTGAACCCAAGCGTGTGCAGTCATCAAGTGAATTCTTCAAGGGAGGCTCCGAAATTGGTGCAGGCCAAAATTTTGGAGAGTGGTTGTAGCCGCTACAATAGACTCATTATTTCCCTTTGACTTGGTTGTTTCATGTTCGTGATCGATACACTAGATGGTCCAGTGATGCAGTAGATTGTACCAATGATTCCTAGGTGTGTGTGAGATGTTTCAGACCTCATGAGAGGGTGGCCCTTCAGGTAGCCCCCCACATGCCTGAATGCATTCCTGTTATGCTACAACCTCAGATGTAGTTCCATAGAGTTCATGGGTTCGGTTCCTACTGATTGAAGTGTTCATAGCATGCATGTCTCCTTCATATGATCCATTCAGTTTGTAGAGCCCTCCCTTGTTCAGTAGGGCTTCTTTGGTTGTTTTACCCTCCCTCCCACCCATTTTTTGAGGGAAGGGCCTTTGTATCTCAGTACTATGATGTTATCGTTTTTGGTCCTAGCTCATGTTTTTCCAGACATATTATGTATATGGGACACATTGTATTATTTTTTGGCTTTGTAATGCCAGCATGTCATGTACCATTCAACATTTACTTCATTGCTCAATTTTATGCTTTTGGGTGAACCATTATTTTTGTACTAAGTTATCTCAGTAGGTATGGGTATGCCTCCCTCACCTCATTGAGGTCCGGTACCACAACTAAAATGAGACTTGAATTAGTCTTGCCCCATCTACCCCTATCCTCTTTCACTCAGCTTTATTGGTCTCTCTCTCTCTCTCTTTGACTCCCCTATCTTATCTAGTGATTGTGTCTTTACAACATACTTCAGTCATACGTTTTTCTGCTAACACTCGTATGTTCGGGGACAATCTATTATCACCAAAAAATTAATCATCTAGCCTAATTTACTAGAAGGATCGAAGTACACCATGTAAAGCCAATTTTACCATAGTAAAATTGCTTTCACTGTGAGAAATTACTTAATAAACCACCTTTGTTAAGTAATTTATAGTTAACCCATGAAGAATAATTAAATAAATCATTATTTATTTGATTTTCTTATAGGAATAATTAATTAAACCATTGTTCAAAAAAAAATTCCTTGTCATATTTGACCCAATCATGAAAAATAAACAGATAAATCATTAATTATCTTATTTTTCTCAAAGAAAAATTAATTAACCACTAATTAATTATTATTCTTTGTTAAATTTGACTAAATCCCTTAAGACTAATTAAATAAATCCTTATTTATTTATTATTCCTTAACTAATTTTTTGAGACGATAAATAAATCATTTATTTATTTATTATTTCTAAATAAAAGTTTAAATACTTTTTCCTTCCTAACCAAATATAATAAAATATTCCAAGTGGTTATTCCAAGAATGGGATCAATAATATTTTATTATTGCTCATTATTCGAGGATAACTCAATATTTTGTTATAAATAGAAGGGTTCTCCATCCATTATTCACTTTTGATTATTTTCATTGTTGCACTCATTGTTGTAACTCTATAATAAAATATTCCAAGTGGTTATTCCAAGAATGGGATCAATAATATTTTATTATTGCTCATTATTCGAGGATAACTCAATATTTTGTTATAAATAGAAGGGTTCTCCATCCATTATTCACTTTTGATTATTTTCATTGTTGCACTCATTGTTGTAACTCTGATCATTTTCATTGTCGCACACCATATTGTTGTTATTGTTGTTGGGTTTACACATTATAGATGAGAGAGAATCTACACAAGCTAAAGACGTTTGAGAATAGCCAAGAACCTGTTTTATGATCCAAAATACATAATTCATAGTTCACAAAGTTAAGATAGAATATTTATTTATTTAGAATATTTAGTTAAATATTGGAGGCACTTAGAAATAGAATATTGTTGTAAAAGATATCACATCTAGAATAATGTCATATCTTAAGCCCCAATTTAGGAGTAGAGTTATTAGATTGGTTAGAATTGCATTTATTGTAAATGGACACTTGTTAATTTAACAAGTAGTCCATAACTAGAATAGATTAGGAAATTAAGCTTATATATAGCTCATTCTCCATATTGCAGGAGTGTTGGAGTGTGTGTGTGTAAACTCTTGCAAAATAATTATGTAATTTATTTTCCTGATTAATAAAATTGTGTGTCTGAGGACACTTCTACCATTATTGTGGCATCGGAGCTCCAGTGATGCAGTTGATGTGAAGAGGAGATTCTAGCTCAACAAGGTCTTGGAAAGCTCCATTCAATTGACCAACAAGTGATTGGTATGCAAATTAGAAAAATAAATTTGATTATTATTATTGATTTTATAATTTTAAATCTGAAAATCAAGTTATTTTTGTGAAAAAAAAAAATCATCACTATCAAAATTTCCCTTTCCCTATAAGTTTTGTTTCATCAAGCGACGCAAGCGGATGGTGCCGTTGATTTCTTCACGTTTAATAATATAGTTCCGCATGATTGAGTTCCCTTTGTGGCAAACGTTGCACACAACCTTCACTGCTTGACATAGCCTTCAAGAACTGTGTCTTTCATTGCTTAACACAACCTCTGACTGTATCTTGGTCCATATCCTGATTCTTGACAATTGATTTGACTGTGGAATTTTCTAGTACTATGTTTGCAGTAGAATAAAGCCCATGTTGCCTGGTTGCGTTCTCTAGAAACATACACTACGATTTCAAAAGCCCACAATGCTCCAAAACATTCTCCTCATGCTACGTTGTTCCCATACAGTGTCTTAAGAATTGTGTGTCTCCTCCAAAGGCTTCACTCTGCCCCCAAATCCCTCACCGCTGCATCCCTTCTTGCACCTCGTTCTTCGCTGCCCTCTATAAATCACTTTCCCCACTTTTCTTTAATCTGATGTACTAATGGCAGTAGATGGATATTGAATACACATTTTAGCAAATGATTGAAAGGAAATGGGTCATTATCGTCTGAGCAACAATCAAAAACAAAAAAATTGTAGATGCAATAAGAGCATGTGTTAACCAGTGGAAGCCAGCTTTGCATTGAAAATAGCTTTATGTAATGATCACCATTGATCCCGATGATCCAAATGCCGCTGAAGAAGATTGCAAAAATGTGACTCGATGCAGCGAAGAATCCAGCCTGCAAAACATGCATGGTGGAAGTTGTTCGCCTGAAAGTCGCCCGGAAAGATAGTGTGGAGGATAAGTGAATGAATGCATTAAAGTTTTTTTTTGTTGTGCGTACATATTTTTTTATTCTGCGTGCTTTCACATTTCAAAAAGGAGATAAGAATTCAATTTATAAATTACATGTGTGCTTTCACATTTCAAAAAAAGAGTTAAGCATTAAATTACCTCCATTCACTTTTTAATTCACGTTTTAAATATTTTCATAAAGTTCTTTTAAATGAATGAGAGTTTAAAAGAAATTGAAAAGGGATTAATGTTAATGGAGAAATAAGGTGGAGTTTTTCTTGTAATTATATTCTCAAATTTTGTAATAAGGAGGATTTTTTTTCGGAGAGATAAGGTGAAATGGTATCAATTTACAAGTTTGGAGGGATATTATAATTCAAATTAATTTTTTACTTTGAGGGGGGTTAGAGTATTTTTTGAGGGGGGGTTAGAGTATTTTTTGAGGAAAATTTTGCAAGGGAATTGTAAACCATCAAATTTTGAAAGATTTCATTGTAAATTCTTAAGAGAAATTGACTAGAGCCAAGTGCAAAGCTCTGTCATTTTTCTCCTTCAACGACTATATGAGGGTCAAGGCCAAGCCCCAATAAATCATTTTTTGCGTGGCATGTTTTGTGTGACGCATTGCTCATCTTTTTCTTGTTCTTGATTCTTTTTGGTGCAAAGCTTCAAAACTACAATGTTGAAGTTAATTAATGTGTTCTCTCATTCTGATAAGCTTGAAGGGGTAAAATCATACAAGACATGGAAACGTCTCATTCAAAGCACTCTAATATATAATGAATTGTGGAAAACATATGTGATGGAGACATTAAGCCTAATAAACCCACAAATGTAACTTCACTTGCAAAATGGGAAGTTAAAAATGTCAAGGCACTTTCGTATAAAGTCTTTAGTTAATGATGAGATGTATATTCATATTGAAAACACCTCGGATGCATGGTTTGCTTTGCGTACTTTCAAAGATCTATTTGATACACAACCTGAATAAAAATAAGTTGATCTACAACTTAAGTTTCTTCAACAAAAACTAACTGAAGGAGGAGATGTCCTTGAGTATATCTCCAGGCTTAAAAATATTAAGAAAGAAATAGTAAAAGTTGGATTTCAAACCGTAGATGACAGTTTCATGACCACAATTCTAATTGTTGGATTGCCTTCTTTTTACACGCATTTTTTGGAAACTCTACAAGTGACCAGAAAGTTAGATAAATTAAAGTTTGATGATCTAAGTGAGATGTTGTCTCAACATGTCAAAACTTTTGGGAAGATGTCTTCTTCATAGAGGCCAGAACAAGTAAATCATCAACTGATAATTCTAGAGACAAAGGAGGAGAACATTTCAATCAACATCCAACAATGCATAGTGGACAAGATCGTGGAAGAAGCCAAAGTAGAGGAAACTTTCAAGGAAGAGGAAATAGTCAAGGCAGAGGAAACAATGAAGGAAGAGGTCAAAGTCAAGGCAAAGGGAAAACTCAAAGCAGAGGTAAAAGTAGAGGCAGAGGACAATATCAAAGAAGAGGCAGAGACTTGAATCAAATTATCTGCAGAAGATGTAACAGAGTGGGCCATTTTGCAGAAGATTGTAGAACTTCCATTGATAAATTCCAAATTTCCATCAAAACACAGTTCAATTTTCCACTGATCAAGATAATGATGGTTTGGAATATGTCTTCACATCAAGTCAAAGCTCAGAATCAACATCATTAGTTTCCACTTTTCTTAAAATTGCTTATGAAGCTGCATGGATTTTAGATACATGAGCAACTCAACACATGACTTTTCGACAAGAATTCTTTTGGAACTTCCAACCATGCCACCTTAGTTCAATCTTTCTTACTGATGATACAAATAATACTCCTTATGGAAAAGGTGTCGTTAAAGTTTATCTTCCTGGAATTAGAGAAAGATTGATTTCAAATGTATGGTATGTACCCACCTTCAGAAAGAATTTGTTGTCTTTTGTTTTGATCCAACAAGCTGGACATCAGGTGGTTTTGGAGGATGGCCTAGTTAAAATTAATTCAATCAAACAGAACATGAAAACAGTGATGACAGGATATGAAGATGGAAAATTGTTAAGGACGAAAGGAACAATTATTCCAAGGAATTTTGACTTTGCAGGGGTAACAAGCACAAACATTTCACCTATCATATTATGGCATGTGAGATATGGACATCTAAACTTTGACAGTCTATCTCAACTGCTAAAACAAGGAATGGTTAAGGGACATCCTACCTTCAAGAAACAACATGTAAGGTGTGAAGCTTAAATTTATGGAAAAAAGTCAAGAGACTTTCCCAACAAGTTTATGGCGAGAAAACAGGCGTTTGCAATTATTACACAGTGACATTTGTGGACCCTTGCAAGCTTCTCTAGGAGATTGCAAATATTTCTTACTCTTTATTGATGATTTCAGCAGAATGAGATGGGTTTACTTCTTGAAGCATAAGTCAGAGGCATTTGAAAAGTTTAAAACCTTTCATCAACTCGTGGAAAATGAAGTCAAAGAAAAGATTAGTACTCTTAGAACTGACAATGGAGGAGAATTCACTTCAAATGAATTCCAAAGTTATTGTAGAGACAATGGGATCAAACGAAATCTTACACATGTCTACACTCCACAACAAAATGGAGTAGTAGAAATAATGAATTGCAATTTGTTAGGAATGGCGAGATCTATGTTAAATTTTAAAAAGTTAAGTCCTATTTATTGGGTAGAAGCAATCCATACAAATGTTTACTTAAGGAACAGGTGGAATCACACCTTATGAAGCATGGTTTGGTTTTACACCTAAAGTTAAACACCTTAGCATTTTTGGTTCCATGTGTTATGCCTTAGTTCCAAAATAAAAACGAAAAAAGCTTGACTCACGAAGTTTGAAATGCACAATGATTGGATATTCAGATGAGAAGAAAGGGTACGGACTTCTGTCAAATGGGAAATTTATTGTCAGCAAATATGTAATTTGTTATGAAAATGAGAGTAAGAGTGCTGAAGAAATATAACATCTTCTTCGAAAATTGGAAACAAAAGGAGATAAAAGGAAAGGAAACATTCAAAGTCAACCAAATTCAGAAAATTGGTATGAACTTGATTTTCCTTCCTCTCAAGATGATTCATCTAGTCCATCTACTTCACCAACACAGTCTAGGTCTTCTGGAAGTTCATCAAAATCTCCTAGTAGCAGTAGTTCTTCTGACAGTGATTCTCCATCCCTAGAATTTGCAGTTGATCAACGTACCTCTATTTACATTAATCTTCTTTATAATGGTGGTGACTTTTCAGAATCTCAAACAAGTTAACATCAATTGCCAAAATGGGTTGTTCAACTTTTGAAAGATGTAAGGCCTAATGAGAAAAATAAAACAGGAACAAGGGGGTCAACCAGGAATGAAGGAAATTTTTCCTTAATCACAAATGATTTTATTGAACCCTCCATGTACAAAGAGGAAGTAAAATATAAAGAATGGAAATAAGCTATGATTGAAGAATATAAGGCAGTTCAAGACAACAACACTTGGAAACTTGTTGGTTGTACTCAAAGTGTTAAACCCATCAAATGCAAATGGTTTACATAATTAAGTACAACCAAAACGGAGAAATCGACAAGTACAAAGCTAGACTTGTGGCTAAGGGTTTTGCACAGCAGGAAGGCATTGATTATGAGGAAACTTTCGCTACTACAAAAAAATGGAACACCATCTGCTTAACACTCACATTAGTAGCACAAAAAGGATGGAAAGTTAATCAAATGGATGTAAAGAGTGCTTTCCTCAACGAAGATTTATAGGAAGACGTATATATGACACAACCACCAGGTCTTGAAATTGAAGGGCAAGAATATAAATTCTGTAAACTAATTAAGGCTTTATATGGGTTAAAAAAATCTCCACGAGCTTGGTATGCCAAAATGGACGAATACCTTCCGAAAGTTGGCTTTCAACAAAGTGAATCTAATGATACTTTGTAGGTACGTCAACAAGGTAAAAATCTGGTGATTCTTGTTATGTATCTAGATGACTTGATCATTACTGAAAACAATGATGATCATATTGTACAGGTGAAAAAGGAGTTACATGCAAGATTTAAGATGATAGATTTGGGACTACTTCACTACTATCTTGGAGTTGAAGTATTCCAACGTCCACATCATATTTTCATTTCTAAGAGTAAGTATGCAACAAAAGTTCTTCAATGATTTGGAATGAAGGATTGCAAGCCCGTTCTTACCCCCATGGAACAAAACTTGAAACTTTTAAAATTTGAAGGGGGGTAAAGGTGGACAGCACTACATATAGGCAGTTGATTGGCAGCCTGATTTATCTGACAACCACTCGATCAGATCTTACTTATGTAGTTAGTATTCTTTCACGCTTTATGCAAGAACCACAAGACAACCAATGGAATGTAGCCAAAATGGTTCTACGATATATCCAAGGAACAAAATATTTTGGTCTTCTTTACAAAAAGAATAAAATCTTTGTACTTGGCGGATTTTCAGATGCCGACTTTGCCGACAGTATTGATAATAGAGCATCAACCTCTGGTTATTTAATGAACATGGGGTCAGTTGTAGTATCTTGGAGTTGCAAGAAACAAGCAACAGTGGCCACTTCTTCAGCCGAAGAAGAATACATATCAGCATGGGAAGCAACATGTGAAAATGTTTGGTTGCGCAGAGTTTTGCAGGATTTGGGCATTCCTCAAGCAAAAGCTACATCATTATTCATCGAAAACCAGTCAGCCATAAATCTTGCAAAGAATCAAATTTTTCATTCCAAAAAAAAACATGTGGACACCAAGTATCATCACATTAGATTGCTCATTCCCAAGGACGTCATCAAGCCAATTTTTTGTCCTTCAGAAGATCAGGTCTCCGATATTTTCACAAAACCACTTGGTAGGATCAAATTTACTAAGTTCAGAGATGAACTTGGTATCGTTTGTAATGTATCTTTGGATTATGGGGGGAATGTTAGATGATCCAAAATACATAATTCATAGTTCACAAAGTTAGGATAGAATATTTATTTATTTAGAATAATTAATTAAATATTGGAGACACTTAGAAATAGAATATTGTTGTAAGAGATATGACATCTAGAATAATGTCGTATATTAGGCTCCAATTTAGGAGTAGAGTTAGTAGATTGGTTAGAATTGCATTTATTGTAAATGGACACTTGTTAATTTAATAAGTAGTCAATAACTGGAATCGGTTAGGAAATTAAGCTTATATATAGATCTTCCTCCCGATTGCAAGAGTGTTGGAGTGTATGTGTAAACTCTTGTAAAATTATTATGTAATTTATTTGTCTGATTAATAAAATTGTGTGTCTGAGGACACTTCTGCCATTAAAGCCCATCCCATACAGGGGGACTGGGAACATCTATTTTCTCCATTCACAGGTGTTATAATAAAAAATATTCTTTGTATATCTAGTTTCAATTAGATGATTGGAGTTATTACTCTTTCCTTTTGTTGTTTAACTATGATTGTGGCATAGATGAGAATTTTGGCAAGTTTTGTTTTTATCAGTTGCTACAGATCTACAATGTTTAGCAACCAAATATATTGTTGAGATTGTTTGTCATCCACAATCTTACGTGGGTTCGTTTCGTACATCTTTGAGAAGAAAGCACTACAACAAGATGTATCACTTTGCCAAGCCAATGAAGTGCACAGACTCACTCTTCTATGCCACCCATGGCTATGTGAATACAAGAAACATTTTCAAGCATTGGGTGAAAGAGCCATCGAATTTTTGACAGACACCCACCCATGTGTACAAGACAAAGTCCCTCAAAAAGGCTTACCAATTCTTGATCATATTCGCTTGCAAAATATATGCCCAAGAGAGAAAAAAAAAACTTTCTTGAAGGGTGAGAAGTCTTACTATACCAGTTGGTAAGTGATGGGAGGCCATTCAATTGGTCAGATTTGTTGGCTCAACAATTGAAGTCCCATGTAGCTAAGACTTGGAATCCACCCAAGGATGAGCGAGCAAGTTTCTATATGTCTGCATACTTACCGGATGTAATCTGTGCACAACAGCAGTTCCCTGGCATGAACTGGACATGGACGCCATGAGAGGCTGCCATGAACATCTATTTCAGTTTGATTTCTGATTTCAGTTATCAAAGAGTAATGGAAAATATAATTGACCACTTTATCATCTCGCTATACAAGCTTATATTTGAAGAAGATCCACCTTGCATGTCCCAAGAAGCAATGTAGGTGATAGTAGACATTGCAGATTGGTATGCCTCACCAGGTGTCACCTTCATCAGAGTGTTTGGCAAAGAGAAGCCTCTAAATGTCTTACCAAGGTATGTCACTGATAAACTAATCATGTAAGAAGTGTCATACCAACTCGCTATAGGGTTGTTAGCAACACTGCATAGGAAGAAGAAATCATCATGGCCCACTCTTCCTTTGTGGATCGGATTATATAAGATTAAGAAATTGAAAGTTGCAGATGTCGAGGCTAAGGAAATAGTGAAATTCGATTCCAACACCAAGGACTTTAATCTGTATGATCCCCATAGTATTTGTAAGGACCACTGTACGAGAGTTTACTTTCAAGGGATCAATGAGGAATTTCATTGGCCAAAGGAGGATCCTTGGAGGTACTGCTATAATACCTCCAAACTCAATGAAATGGTTAGTATAGCAAGGAATTTGAAGGATGCTCCATAGACAACAGTAATTCCGAAAGAAACAACAACAACAATAGTTCTAAAAGAAATAACAACAACAATAGAAGGTAGAAATCCCATGAAGGACAAGGGAAAGAGGAAGATTGTTGATAGTCCAAAGGGAGAGAAAAGTTGTAAAATGAAAGAATATCCTCTTATCATGAAGGTAGCTTTGGCAGTGAAAACAAAGAGGGAGAAAAGGATGAAGATAGTAGAGCATAGGAAGAGTGGAAAAAAAAGGTTGCAGGAAGAAGAACTGAAGCTACAGGAGATAGAGAATAAGTTGAAGGAAGAGCAGGAGTTGAGGAGGAGAGAATGAGAAGAGAAGAAGAAGAAGGAAGAAGAACAAAGGCAAGGTGCAACAATGGAGGAAACAACGCTAATACAAGTTGAAGAGCAAGAACAACCAATAGCTAAGGAGGAAGGTAAACATATGCAAGATCAGGAGCTTGCTTAATAGATTATGCAATTGATTGAAGTGAAAGACATGGAGTTGGAACAAGAGTCGCAACATGAAGATGTTGACTTGATGCCGAGAGCACCACAAGTCTATTGGGTGTGGAGCCTGATTATCTTCTTTATTCAAAGGTATCACCACATTGGACCCTAGTTTGTAATGTGGCAAAAATGGCGCCTGTTTTTGCACACTTCTAGGGGGGTGACGATGATTCTTTATAGCGCCCCCTTGGTGGGGGATTGGGAGTAGCGCCCCCGAAGCTAAAAATAGATGTAAAATTTCCTTGTAAAATGTTGTAATTTTGTAGTCAATTTGGGCCATTCATTATGCAGAAATATGACAGTAGAAGTTATGTTTAATTTAGGGTTTTTTTTCCCTAGAAGGCAACCCCTCACTATATATGAGGTTATTGTATTGCGACTATATAGATGTGTATTCTGAGTGAGAAAGAGATAGGAGATTATGTGAAAGCAAAGAGGGAATTACAGTGGATCTGCTATAGGTTGTATCTCTTCATTTTGATGGATAATATAAAAGGAAGGACTGGATATTTCTCTATGGACATAGCCCAAATTGGGTGAACCACGTAAATCTGTGTCTCTCTTGTTTTATGGTTTTTTTGTGTTTATATTTCTGCAATATATTTTATGTGTTCCATTGCTCAATAATATATAATTTTCTAACAAGGTCATCCCTTTGTCTCCACCACCTCCAGTAGCAAAGCTAGCCCCAAGCGAGCAAGGAGATGTTGTTTCCTTAATGATGATCCGGCCATGGATGTATATAATATATCATTCAATGAGTTCCAAAAGAGGATTGTACAAGTGCGGAGGAAGCACTTTCCAGATGATCATGCATCAACTCCATTCATTAAAGAAAGGGTGATAATGTCGGACACAAAGAAGTATCCAATTGCCATCGCTAAAGCCATATTGGCCTATGCAGGAGAAATAAGATCAAATTTTCAATATCTGATGACTGAGAATGAGTAATTGCCAAGGAACTTGCAAGCTTCCAAGAAAGAGGCAGAACAACTCTGAGCAACAATGTAGAATGTAGTTTCGGAATTGGGGGAGATGAGAACAACGATACTTGTTGAAGTATTAGCACTTGGAGAAACTATGTGGATTCTCTATGATGGATTTGTCACCATGCATAAAGTCGTTTTCCATTTGCATGGCCTGCAACAATAGAGAAAAGAGTTTTTTAAAACTCTAAAACACATACATGCTGCCATCACCTATGTACAGGAGTGGACACTGTGATTCAAATGGGCCTCACTTGACTTAGTGAAGAAGATGAAGCCACAAGCAGAGCTGGAGAAATCGAAGGTTCGAATGTTGATTCAAAATAACAAGTAACTCACCTCATTCATTGGCAGCACACAGGCCTCATATGTGCGGTTGTATAGTAGTTTGGATGTCTTGGTGATAATACACCAGATCCTATCAATCGATTCCCTCACTAAAGCTAAACCCATGAACCAAGTCCGAGAGGAGGTCGAAGAGTACTTGGAGTTGCTAAGACAGGAAGCCACAAGGGAAGACTTGGAGCTGAACGCACATAACATGCAAAATTTCATCGGTGGTCCTGTCAAGGACAAGACAATGCTACTCATGCTTCAGAATGAGTTGGATACAGCTTCCAAGATGGTGCACCCAGATGCCATAGAAGCTAGAGTCCACTTCCAGCAAAACACATTAAGCAGTTTGAGGACACCATCACACATTACCAAGCTTAGCTCCAATATGTGACTGAGAAGCAGCAAGTGGAGGTTGCTAAGCTGGAATCCCCCCAAACTCTAGAATCATAGTGTTGTGTTTTGTTAGGTTGTATCTACCTTATTTTATCTTATATGGGTACGAGTGGAAAATGTATATTGTTTGTAATTACGTTGTAAGAGAAATTTTGAGTGTCAATATTGGAATATGAAAAGTCACCATGTAAAGTAATGTGTCATTTTGTGAAGAAGTTGAAGAGTCATAAGGGTAGTCCAAAAGTCACAAAGGGGAGGTGAAGAGTCACCTCCTCTTGTTATAAATAGAACCTCATAACTCATAGAACAAGCTTCTTGGAGGCAATATTTTGGCTAAGCTTAGGCTTAGAAAGAGCTTGGGAGTATTGTGAAGAGCCTTGGCTTCTCCATAGCATAGATCGAACATAATTCTTTGGAGGAGTAGGTGTTCTTGACTATAATGTTCCACTGTTGGGGCTCGTGGTCGTCAATGGTGTATATATAGATGGAAATTTCACTTATAATAATAAAATCAAAGCCAACATGCTTTCATGCATATGTTGTTAATATAGTAGTATTATTCTTGTTGTATTAGCAATGTATGTTTTTTAACTTATGCATATGCTTATGAACTATTTTGTTTGCATTTGTACGAATCTTGTTGAATTCGTGTTGTTGGATTAAATCATCACTTTAACTTGTGGACTATTCCACATATTAGCTTGATGTCATTTCGCTCATGTGTTCCTTTCAAGCTGCGTAGTATTACAAGCTTCCAAGGAGCATACTTCCTTTTCCCTTCATGTGTTGGAACCTTCATGCATCGCACTTGACTCTCCACAAGGTCACACACTTGATCTTACCCAAATTTATCATACTTTCCTCTACATGCTTTCGTAGTCAAGGCATAACATTACCACCCACTGCTGGGACTCCTACTCCAAATGGTGTGACGTCTAGTTTGGACTTCATATCAGGGAGATCCCCTGAATGTTGGCAAGTACAACACCGTAAACATTCTCGGTGCTAGAAGGAGGGCCAGATGACAAGTTGAGCCCTTGAAGTATGTTTTGAATTTCTGCACAAATTTGATGACTTCATCCCAAACCATAACCCTGACATGTTTTTCTAACTCTGTAAAATTGAAAGTTACAATGAGAATTTTAAATGACTTGTCTAAATTTAAGTTCAATGGCAAGGGTGGAATAACCTTTCTCAGGCACACAATTTATTTTCTCAATTTCTATGACAGGCATGACATCCAGTCTGAGGATGTTTCTTGTGGGTTGTTTGCTCTCACGTTCGAAGGAACCACAAAGAAATGGTGTCACACATTTCCGCAACCTCCATACACTCTTTCAAACAACTTGTTGAATCATGCCACACTTTCTTTCTCTATGATCGTAAAGCCCTTAATAGAAAAAAGAAATTAAAATTGTGAAAAACACCTAACGAATATCTTCAGGATTTTCACAATCATTTTATTCATTACTATTTTTAATTTCCTGAAGATGAAGTTGATTGGGAATTTTTAACTGCAATATTTCAATATCTTTCCCACATTTTTGAAAATCCACATCAGTAAGAATCTTTCGAACCTATCCCAACATACCTCGGTGTCAGAGCTTCTAAATATGAGACAAAAAAGGTTATTGTTATAAGTGACCCTTCGTCCCCTTCTCATCAAACAACTCTAGATCCATAGGTCGAGGTGGGAGAAGTTGATAATTTACCTATTGATCTATCACCATCTCCACCTACCCTGCTTACTTAGAATTTCTATGCAAAGTTGGACTATGACTCCGATGGTTGTGATGAAGTTTTATCTCCTCATCCTCGATCCTTTGGTCCCTTTGATCCTATGGTTGTTGGTGTGTTTTATTCACATGTATCAAATCTCTCTTGTGATGTTCATGGGGATCAAGTTCTAGATGGAGTTGGTGTTGAACAACCAACCTGCAATATCATTTTTCATGAGTATTTGTGGGATTCTAAATAAGAATCTATGGTAAAGGATGACCTCCTCCCATCCACACCTCATCTGCATTATCTGGAAATCTTCCATGGTTCTGTTGTTTCTATTCAATCTTGTGAAAAATCATTTTCAGATGTTTCTACTTTCAATCATTCGCAAAACACATGGAATGCCAATTTTTCATTTGAATGTGGAGAGGACAAATATGTTTTCCTTGATCCTCCCAATCTCTCATCTTACCTTTCTAGAAACATAGGGGGTGAAATTTCTCGTTTTTCTTCTGATTGTGGTTGTCGTGATCTTTTTGTTCACTCATCCGATCACGATTCTAATTCTTCCACTATTCATATTTCTAAGCCACTGTTATTTGATGATCCATGTTATGAAGAATTGGAACCTCCCTAAGCTATCGAGGCACTTCAGCCCGAGATGATGGTTATGTCAGGTTTTCATAGCCTTGAGGTCAGTTCCACTTCTAGTCAAGAATGTGTTGAATCTCTCCAAGCTCCTCATCAGTCTATTGTACACATCAAAAATCAATTTGTCTTACCATTTTCACATCCTCCATATGTATCACACGATCCTATCGCTTAATCATTAGAGGATTCGTATGTAGCAGGCACTGTTGCAAAACATAAATTTTCTTATTTTTACTTGTTTACTCATTTTTCAAGTTCGAAAGTGTGTACCTTCTTGTCTTCGACTCAAAATGTATTAGGAAACCATGGTAGATACGCAAAGAGCCTTTCATGTTCTTTTCATTTTTACTTTTCTAACTTAAGACATTCTAGTTTGTATTGTCTTATCTTTCTTGTTTGTTGGTTTTCTTGTATATCTTTTTTGAAATGCATATTATTGCCTACATTGGCTAGCCAATGCACTGATGGCTATATTGGAAATATCACTTTACTTGAGTGGGCCTATGTTCTGCTTTGGTTAGGAGTAGTAGTTGTCTTATTTTCTTGTTTTATTTATTTTGTTTTAGTTTTACTTTGCTTCTTTTGTTTTTTTGCTTGCTTTTGCAGCAGTAGGTTAGTTTTCACATGAAACTGTGCTTGGCTTCTTAGACAAGCAGGGTGGCGTTCAAGAGGAACGCGTACCACTATCAACACTTGGTTATTTGTCTATTCCCTCTCTTTATGTGAATCTTTTATTTCTTTAAGTCGATGATACCCTGATGGAAAATATTTCCTTTTCGAGAGACTCATGGTGAAATCACGATGTTTGCACTCTTAACTAGTACTATCTACTCTAGTCGGTTTTCTATTTTCAGTTAACCCTTGTCAACTAAGTCAAGTAGAGTAAGGAGAGGGGGAAAACCTTAACAAGTATGTTAGAGGTAAATAGAAACATTATTCTCTGAAGGGAAAACCTCTTCTGCTCTCAATAAGTCGGGATCCTCTTCTGCCTCATGCAATAAATAAGTGCCTATGCATAGTTCATTTAACAAATAAAATGAAAAAATGAAATAAAGGGTGAATGAAGAGAAAGGATTCCTACATAGAGAGGTGAAGCAAGTAACTCCGATGGGGTACTGTCCAGGCTTGCTAGCAGCAGAGCAATGCTTGTGTTCTTGAAGTGTATCTATCTGGGTACTGTCTAGGCCTACTGGCAGTGGAGAAACACCAGAGATGAAACTAAAAATATGACAGTTTATTTTACTTGTGCATCTATATGCCCCTCATCCCTAATCGAAACAAATCAGTTTGACTTGGCTTGGTATGTGTGTTTCCGATGAACATAATGGTAGGGACTACATATCTAACTCAGGCTAAGTGAAGAATCTATGATAATCAAGGAACTGAACAATGCTTCTGGAGGAGTTAGACTCGCTTTGCATGAGACAAGGTCCATATAGAGAGCTAGAGTTCTGCCAGTGTTTTGCCAATGTTATAGCGGCTACAACCACCCTCCAAAATTTTTTCTATGCTTTAATTTTGGAGCCTTCCTTCTTAACCACATCAACTCATCTCGCACTGATCTAAGTATTCATGCTTCAACTAAGACTCATTGTTTTCATTTTTTCTTTTGTGTGCTTACTCAATTTATTTTCTAACTCATAAGATGATCTCTTGACTTGGTCCCACAACGGTTCTGGGCTTACCCCTAAAACTGTGCAATTCTTGAGTGAAACTAGCCTTGTTGTTGGGAATTTCACAGTCCTAACTACCAATGAGACTTGAGCTAAAAAAATGCACAGTCATGAGGAGGAATCCCAGCACTAACTCCAGAAATTGTGCAACCTTCATTGAGCTCAGAAACTGCACAGTGCACTAAGCCGAAAAGTTACCCAGTTCCTGGAACTACATTATCTTTCCCGATAGTGTGCATGGAAATCTTCCCCGGATAATTAAAAAAAAAAAAAAAACATCCCTAAAAAATAAGGATTTATTTTTAGTATCCTGAAGGAGGCACTTGTGTTATTTTAGAAACCTTCGCCACGTGTCTCTTTTCCTTGAATAAGACATGCACACCATAGCCCTAATTTTCCCAAATCTATTTAATAGATGCTACTAGATCTCATTCTCACACTTGACATTGGAGCTCTAGCATTCCCAAGGAGATTAAGGAACCTTCAGTGTGATTATCGTAACTTTTTTGGGCGAGTTTTGCTTTTGTCATATTTTGCCTCTTTTTCTATCACTTTTTTGTTGTTTGGATTGTGTGAGTGATTTTTCACTTGTTTCTCTGCATGATTTATGGCATTTTAACTTGTTTTAACTTGTAGAACTATTGTCCCAAGTTATAGATTGCCTTTCCCAAGTGTCAGATTATTTTTCCTGTTTTTGCACCAATGGTCGTCATTGTGATGACTCCCCTCACATGCTTCGTTTTCCTTCCATTTTATCAATTGCTGCATTTGATCCATATGAATTCATCTACACTTAGTCAAATATGCACTCAACTTCACACTCTCTCTCATATCTGCATGATTTTCACACTTCCCTTGGGAAAATCTATGTTTCCCTTGGACGGATCTCACTTTTCACAGCTAGCACTGCACAATATGGAGGCTCAAGCCACAAGCTTGGCCTCTAGAATTTTGTAGAGAACATCTTAATCTAACTCCAACTACACATTATGTAGTTCTAGGAGCAAGCCTCTCAACTTGGCCACTGATATTGCGCAATGTGCGGTCTGTTCCAAACCTTTTCCCAAGTTGAACTGTGCATTGCATAGTTCTCGTCATCAAGCTTCAACCTTGGCTGCTGCGACTATGCAGTGCACAATTCCCACAATTATCCAGTCCCCCCCTATCAAGAAAAATTGCACAATCCCTCACATCTAGTGCCCGACTTGCTTCTTGAACTTGCCTTGAAGTTGTTTTGATTTTAAACTAACGTTTTCTTGCCATTTGAATATATTAACCTATAGTCCAATATTATACCATTCACTAAACTATATAAAAAATAAAACCCTTCATGATAACATATAAGTATAAATTGTAATGGAGGAATACATGATCAGGAATAACACATCATTAGAATAAACCACACTCACCATTATTTGAAATAGTGGGCACATTCCATCCATATTCAATATAATATAAATCATCATCATAATGTTTGAATATATCAAAATAGACACAATAGTACCTCTTTCCTAAAACAACATATCCATACTCAATAGAAAGGTTTTGTCTCATTTTGTACAACTTTTAACCTATAATAGAGAATGCCTCAAATTTCATACAATTTCACCCTTAGATGAGGAGGTCCATCCATGTCATTGGCTTATTACTAATGCAATAGAATTTCTTTAATCTCTCATGTTCTATAATTTTCTACCAATATGTTCCTTGAAATATGGGATCAATACATTTTCTCTAGCTTCTACTTTGTGTGACCTCATAACATATTTACAGTCCTTAGTCCAAGTTGCGCAACTCAAATTATGTTATCCTCTATATTGGAACCACCATGTCTTCAATCAAAACAAAGAGGACAACACCCATTAACTTTAAACCACTAATCCCTAACCTTCAAACCCTAAATTGTTACATATTAATCCACTAACCCATAAAGTATATAGCATAACTATTAACCCATTAATCCACTAACCATCTAACATGCTAAAATAGCAACCACTAACCCAGTTGTAGTAAAACATATAACCCAATGACATAGTAAAACATATAACCCAAAAAACCACTAACTCACTAACTTAATAACTCATTAAAACCAACCCACTAATTCATTAGCCATCTATCCCATTACCTACTTACTTTCTAGCTATCTAAATCATTAACACAATAATAATTAACAGATCTATAACCATAATAATAATTAACAGATCTATAACCATCTAACCCAAGAACACAGTTATTTTTAACCACTAAATGAATTAACTAATAATCACCCACTCCTAATCCACTAAAAAATTAACAATCTAAACCATTAAACCACTACTTATATTTTATATTTTATAATCCCATGTGGAGGAGTATATATCATGATTATTGTAGAGAGCTTTATGGATAATGAAATACCAAAGAAAATCAAATCATCTCTTGAATGATGTATTTTATAATATAAATATGCACCACCTTATGTTAATATTTATTCTTATTTTACTCCAATGATAGGTATACACATGAATAATGACCTTCATGTGTTGAGATATGCATTTAAGTTAAAATTGGATACTATTGAGAAGGAAAAACAATGTTAAAATCATTAATTCAATTTTTGTAAAAATACGATTTATTATTATTATTATTATTATTATTATTAATTAAACATACATTTATAATAAAACCAAGTTCCATAAATTTTTAACCCATAACAACGAAACAAAACTTTAAAAGTTAATTTCTAAGTCATTTCACCATAAAATAGTATGATAAATTAAAAGAGTTGAACATAATAAAACAAATTTGGTCTCAATGGATATATATCTATATGTCTATCTGTTTATATATTTGTGTAAATATCCAAATGAATTAAAAACCTTATGAACAATTTAGCCTCACCCTCTATAAGTTTCATTAGTGAGTATGAGGTTGGCAGTACCAAGCTAGCTCATATATCATTTATTATTGTAGCATACAAAATCATTAACCCAAAGCCCAAGAAGTCACTTATTTCAACGACATTAAGAGAATCTGCCTTATGTTGAAAATGAAACTATGGGTGGTCTTCATAATTGCTATTGTACTTTATCATTATGTATTTATTTAAAAATTGAAAGAGAAGAAAAAGAAAAATTATTTTGAAGCATGGGTTTCATGCTCTTTTCACTTTTTCATTAGGTCGAAGCCTCCATTATAGGCTTCTAGGTTTTTCATGAGCCATAAAAGTCATTATTATATATATTAGACCCTTCTAGGCTTGTGTATCATGAAAAGAAAAATTATTTTGAGTCAAGACAATCATATTTCACCTCCTCGCCAAGTTGGCCCTGCCTTGATGAATTCGGCCCTATTTGGGGCAAATCAACCCTGTGTAAGAAGTATAAATAGAAGGAGAATTTGAACTATTTGGCATCTGTCCATCCACAAGTTCGATCTATAATGAAGGAATAATACCAATAAGTGTGAAGTCAAGGAAAAGAAGACAAATCAAAGGAAGAACAAAAATCAAAGTTTTTGGGCATCTCTCTCTCACACGTGTGAGTTTTTCTAGAGTTTCTAGACAAGTTGCAAGGGCTGAAATTTCTGCCATGGATGCAGTTCCAAAATTCTCAGTTGCAGGGGGTTGAAATTCTAGTTGGAGAAAATTTAAAAGGTGTTGACTCCTGATGACTTTGGTAGAGTTTGTCTACTTGAAAGGAGGGTTGACTTGGTGATTTGAGGAGGTATATTTCTTAGTCAAAAGGTATTGGATTACATCACTTTTACTTGGTTCTATTAGAGGAGAAGAGTTTGATTGGGTTTTCCTCTAGAAAAGGTTTTTCCCTAGTTGAGTGACTACATCTTATGTCTCTTGTTCTTGTGATATTCATGTATTTTTTATTTGGTAATTGATTGATGAAAGACAAAATAATAAATAAATAAAAGAAGGCAACACATATCACAAGTAATTATCAAGTAAAGAGAAATCAAAACCCTAATACCTACATACATTTATTTTTCAACATGGTATCAAAGTTAAGGTGAAGGAAGAACTATTTGAAGATCACTTTTTTGGCTATCATTTAAAGGAACAAAAACACTATTGTAAGAAATATTTCTCTCATCAATGACACATTATTTGAATATGGGACTCAAGACCCTTAAAAATCTCTTGAAAGTTGCAAGAAGCTTTGGTGTCAATATCATCTACAATCTATCTAGGAGAGTCAAAATTGAAGGATACTTGATTGCACTTACAGGTACATTTGATGATGACAATGTTTGGATCATTGATAGTGGAGGCTCAATACACATGATAGGAGAAAGTGTACAACTTCAAAACTTATCAAAAGGATCACCATCTCATTCAGTGGAGCTTGGAGATAAAAATAACTATGTAGTCAAAGGTCTTGGATCTACTTCATTGGAACCTGAAGATGGTGGAAAAATTCATCTCAACGACATTCTCTATGTCCCAGATTTCAAAAATAAATTACTTTCTACTTATTTTCTAGAAGATATATAAGATAAAGGAGATATAATTGCCTTTTTAGATGGAAAATTTCTTGTTTGGGGAAAGGACTCTAGTATTGAAAAAACTACGGGTATTGGGATTTGTGAGGGAGGTTGTATATAATTCTTACAACTCCTCCTCAATATCTTGTTCACATGGATATTAGTCCCTATGAGCTCTGGCATAGAAGGTATGGACACCTTCATTATACAATATTTCCCTCCCTAAGTCATATGGTAAAAGACATCCCCAGCTTGAACGAGGATCATGAAGGAGTATGTAAAGAATGTGATGTGGGGAAGAATACAAGGAAACTATTTCCAAGTAGTGACACAAGGTCTAAAGAAGTATTAGACCTCATTGATTCCAATGTGTGTGTACTAATGGCAGATAAATTTCTTGGCATTCATCTATATCATTTGATATTCATTGATGATCACTCTAGAAAGACTTGGATTTATCTTCTTAAATAATAAGTGGAGAACTTGGTAGAAAGGAAGATAAAAACCCTTAAATATGGCAATGGTGGTGAAGATACATCTAAGGAACTCATAGCCTTTTTCAAGGAACCGAGTATTAAGAAGGAGCTCATAGTTCCCTATAATCCTGAACAAAATGGAGTAGCAAAAAGAAAGAATATGACCATTGAAGAATGCATTAGAACCGTGATATTTGATCAAGATCTTCCAAAATTATTATGGGGAGAAGAAACAATGATGACAATATACATAAAAAATAGAGGTGCTCATAGGATTCTTGATAGTATGACACTGGAAGAAGAATTATTAGGGAAGGAGCCATATGTAGATCATATTTGTATCTTTGGATGCCCTGCCTACATTCATATTCCTAAAGATAAAATAAAGAGGTTACATTTTACTTGTATAAAGGGTATCTTTGTCAGTTATATCCTTTCATCAAAAGCTTATAGAATTTACGTCAAGAATATCATAGAATTGAAGTTAGCAGAGATGTTATATTTTATGAAATATTTGCATACAAGAAGTCCAAGTAAATTCCCATTTAATTTGATGAAGAAGATATAACACTCTTTGAAGAATAAGAGAAACATGAAAAATCACCTTCAAATCAAGAAGAATAAGGACCAAGTGAACCCCTTCAACCTATAATCATTCCCGAAGTAAGGAAGAGGCCAAATTAGTTAAAAGCTACACTTGAAGATGTTGAAGGGCATTGAGCAACAAAATGTACCTTAAGAGAAAGAAAAATACCAAAGAGGTACTCTATATATGCAACATATATGATGAAACTAATTGAAGCAAAACCAACCACATTTGAACAAGTCACTAATCATGATGAATAGAAGAAAGCCATGCAAGAAGAAAATCAACCAATCATGAAGGATGGGGTTTGGGAATTTATTCCTAAACCTAATGAAAAATCTATTGTCACCTCTAAATGGATCTATAAAATAAAACATGCTATTTATGGGAGCATAGATAAATACAAGGCAATATTTTTAGCAAGGGGTTTTTCTCAAAAGGAAGGAGTGGACTATGAAGAAACATTTTCTCCTACAACTAGGTACACTACCATTAGATCCATGATTTATTTAGTAGCTACTATGGGATGGAACATCCACCAAATTGATGTAAAAACAAATTTATTAAAGGAAACCATACATGAAGAAGTGTACATTGAACAACCAGAAGTTTTTGAGATACATAGCAAGGAAGCTCATGTCTGCAAATTGAAGAAAACTCTATATGGCTTGAAACATGCACCTAGCGCTTGGTATGATAGAATGGATGCCTATATTTTAAGAATTGGATTTGTCAAAACATCTGTAGAATCAAACATCTACATCAAGGTAGTAAAGAATGAATTAGTCATTATCCTATTATATGTGGATGATTTTCTTCTTACAAGTATGGAGCGTAGAATTCAAGAATGTAAGAAGGTATTGGAAAGAAAATTTTGAACGAAAATTGTAGGACTTATGAATTACTATTTGGGCTTGGAAGTTTGGCTAAACCCCAAAGAAATATATTTTGGTCAAGGAAAATATATCATTAAGATTCTACACAATTTTGGTATTATGAGTTCCAAGCCTATGAAAAATCCAATGATCACCAACTTATAGAAATTGGGAAGTTTACATTCTAGCCTGGTTGATCCCACATGTTATCATCACTTTGTTGGCTCATTAATGTATTTGGTGAATACTAGACCCAATATATGTTATGCAGTAAATGTTCTAAGTCAATTTAAATTGGAGTCATGTCATGATCATTAGATATGTGTCAAGAATTTTTTAGGTATTTGTGTGTGTCTATTAATCCCTATCTAAAGTATGATGGAAAGGAAATTTGATTAACATGTTTCACCGACTCTAATTTAGATGGCATTGAGATGGATGGAAGAAGTAGTACCAGTGGTTGTTTTAGTTTTGGACCCGCAATGGTTTCATGAATGATTCATAAACAAGATTAAGTTTCTTTGAGTAGTTCTGAGACTGAATATGTTGTTGCTTGTGAGGTTGGAAAAGAAGTGGTTTGGCTAAGGGATATTTTATCATATTCATTTGGAGATCCCTTAGATTCCATAGTTATAAATTGCGATAACAAAAGCAACATCACAATGTCTAAAGACCCTGTGTTCCATGCTAGGACTAAGCATATTAATAATAAGTAACAATATATTAGAAGTTTGGTACAATAAGGGGTTGTGAAGCTACAATATGTTCTAACAAATGAACAAGTAGTTGATGTGTTGACGAAATATCTCCCCAGTAAGAAGTTTTAACATTTTAGAAGCATGTTGGGATTGGTGGATATCTCTGATTTGGTGTAACATCCCTAGATTATATTTCCATTTAAAAAGGAAAAATTAAAATCCTCCCATATTGTGATTAGCTTTGGGCAATCCTCCGTTGTGTGGGCATTGACCCTAAACTGCGAGCACTAGGGTCTGCTCAATAGGGATTCATAGTTGTAACAAATGATGGGTCCCCTACCCCCTTCCATTCCTCCCCTCGTTCATCCTCCTTTCCCGTCGCAAGCAGTCTCGTTGATCTTGAAGGTCAAGCAGTCTAGCCGATCCGCTAGCGCATCTAGCACTCGACACTCGTCATTGTGGTGGGTGGTGGACAATAAAAAATCACAATACTTGTTATTTAGGAAATTTGAATACTTCTACAACATCAAGCACAAGCACGGTGGTTTTCCATACCCCTTACACACTTCACAATACTCTCATTGGTTGCATCGTGGACATGCTCCTTGCAACCCTACCGCCACAACTCCTGCTGTAGGTAGGTCCCCTAATGGTCCCTCAGGCCCTGACGTGGCACCCATACCCCTCAACCTTGGGAACTCCATGGCAACATGACCCTCCAGTAGGTAGTTGGTACACCACACATTCAGTCTTACTAGGTGGACTGGTTGTAGATATTTCAACTTCTCCAGTAAACTTGCAATTTGGTACTGAATACCTAGTATATAGGGATCATGAAAAGCAGATCCTTCCTGATGTTCATGCGGATACCCTGCCATAGCCTATATTCGAGTTACTTGCTCTAGGGCACCCTGTAGTGTCTCTATTTTTTGATGTGTTAGCGGCGTCTGGGTGAGGGGTAACGGGGTTTTGATGAACCAATCCCTCTGGATATTTGGGTCTATTTTATAGATGAGATTACCAATTGCATCTTTAAAATTTTTCATTAGTTTCTAGACAATTTATCCCTCCTACTTCTTGATTTCCCACAGCTCTGACAACCCATGTTGATCTGTCTAGGGAAGTTTGAATTCCTATACAAACTCTCTTTTAATATCATCCACTGTCAGGTTCTAGTGTAACTCCTATCACTTGATGAACCACCTCAAGGCCCTCTCCTTGAGAGTGATCTAGAATTATATCAGCTTTACATTGTTAGGCGCTTGGCGAGCCCTCCAGATAGCCTCACATAGGTACCAATGTTGCTCTACGTCTTCATTCCCTCTACTAGAGAATTCTAGATATCTTGTAAATGACCATGCCATTATAGATTGGTTTCGCGCTAAAAGCACAAAACCTTGTGATCTCGAATGTTGAGATCCTTGTAATCCCAAATTAATATTACTACTATTTCCACTAATACTACTAGCAGTACCAATCTTATAGTTAACATGCACACTATGCACTCTTATCGTCTTAAGAAACTTAGAAAGAAATATACCAGGGCTGGTGTAGAGTACTAGGGGAATGTCAGGGGGGATGCTACTTGAGCCTCGGGGGGTTAGATATTTGATTCTCCCAGATGCACCATCGTCCACAAATAGTCTCCTCATCACAAATCACATCTCATTCTCCACGTCTTCCTCTGAGCCAACACGACCAATTCCATTCGACCCCTCCTCCACACTTGGTGAGGGAGGTCTCCTATCACCCTCTGGACTTCTAACAGACCTAGCTGTCTCTATCCCTTTCGAAAAGTTCTTCTCCATCCCATATTCCTCTTCTGGGCTCCTTAACACCGCTCTTACTTGGTGTAGTTCCTCTAGCTTCCTTTTAATCACCTGCATGGCCTTTTCCTCCCATTTATCCACTATCTGCACTCTCACTTCCTTGGCCCTCAGTGAATCATCTGCGTCCATCCTTCTAATAGCCTTATGATCCCCGCTAGGAAGCATTTATCCCCTTAGATACTTCCCCCGTTATTGGGGTTTTACGCTACCATGCTTGGACTTTAGAATATAAGCAAGCCTTCTGTTGACGGTGTTGGATCCATCAACATTTAGGGGATTACCCCGATATGAAGTCCCAACTAGACCTCACACCATTTGGTGTGGGAGTACCATCTAGTATGATCACCGGGTTGCCATTATCCTAAAGATTTTCCTTAGATCTTTCTTGTAAGCATAGGAGAGTGGTATGCTTTGTCTTCGAGTAGTGAGGTTCGTGTGCCTAGTGATTTCTAGTGTTACTTGTGTCAATGTTTCTTTCTCCATATAGGGAGAGGGTGGGAGTGAGTCCCAATTTGGATGGGAGGAAGCCCAAACTTTGTTAGGAACACACAACACATAGGACGTGCACAACTTCTGAAGGAGAAGTCCACACAGATGCGGTAGTCACAACACACAACGAAATATAACACATACAACACGCAGTGGAGGAGTCTACGCGAGTGCGACAGTCGTTATAGAAATTTTACATGAAATGTTTGTCTGATGTCCAGGGAGGTAACCAAAAAAGGCAGGACAACGTTAACAACTCATAGAAAACATTTTCATTAATATATATGTATTACAACAATTGGATCCGTTCAAGTGTTACACATAGGTTAAAGCAACATGCATTACAAGTGTCTAAGATTAGTCTTACAACAATTACAACACATGTGTGAAAATGTGTTGGCATGTTAGTAGGCTTATGAATTAAGTGAAAGTTCCAAAACACATCATTACACCATACACCATTAACCCCGTGGGCAGGGCATTGGAGCCACTACTTACTCCTCAAAGAAAAGATTATAGAATCTCAAGGCTATGTGGGAAGATCCAAGGTGAAAAGTCCTTTCCATGTACAAATGAGGGGGTATTTATAGCAAAGGGTGAAATTGTCCCTTGTGGCTATTTGATTTCCATGACCTTTCGACTTTACATGACTCTTCATATGACAAGTGAGTCTCTTCGACTCCATGTTACATTAAATTGATTGACAATATGGCCCATAGTAGAGATTTGGATGACATGAATCATGGAACGACTCGACATGATAGTGTTGGTACATTCGTGATGTTGTTGGTGTGCACGTCGAGTTGCAGTGTTGATGGGTGATGGATGTCCTCATGGTGTGTCACAACTTCACCTCTACATGGAAAAGTGCATGGAGTCCTCGATGGTCGTTGGGTTCGCTTGATGCTACATTCTCACATTACTCCTTGCTTGCATGTAGGCATGCTTGACAGGTTCATCCATTCGTGAAAAGTTCATGTTCATCCATTCATCTGTGTGTGAACACATCCTTGCATGTTTGTCTGTTCGTTCGTCTGAAAACACATCTTTGCATGATCATTTGTTCGTGACCACATCTCTTTTCATGCATCGTTTGTTCATCTATTCGCAAAACTTCCTTCTGCATGTACTCCCTTTGTTGATCCCATCCACTTCACACCATGTTTGTTTGCGTACCTATATCTAGAGTCACTCATGACAAGACGACATCAAATCCATAAACTTCTTAGTCTATGATGATGCATGATCATTTTGGATGTAGGTGACCAGGAGAGAAGACAAGGTTGCGAGCTTTGAGCTGGGATGGAGGCTCCTAGAATTGCTGGTTAAAACTACATAGAAGTCACTAGGAGATGGTGACAGGAAATCTGAATCGACAGTGACTGTTCACAGGGTCTGGATCATCTGGAGGAAAAAATTGCGCAATTTTTGGGAGGAGCAGTTTGGGCTGTGGGAAGGTTGGGTAGAAAAAATCTACTCAAATTTTGGAAGTAGCAGGAAGCGGGAGACTAGCAACCAAAACTACGCAATTCTTGGAGGGAACTGGAAGCTGGCTACCATGACGTTGGCAGCAAAAACTATGAAATTCCTGGAGGGAACCGGCAGTCAGCCGTTGGGATCTTGGAAAAAACAATCGCACAATTCTTGGAGGGAACTGGTAGTCGGCTATTGGTGGGAAAAATTGCATTGATGATGGAAGGTTGACCTATTGATCACCTCTGTGCATTTTCTAAGTTGATCAGACTACTAGGTAGCAGAGTGCTTGCTCATGAAATCTGCACAATTTTCTAGGTGAGCATCCAATTAGCTAACTGGTGGGTTGGCTGGGAAACCTGCACAATTTTCTGAGGGAGATAAGGATGGGCATTGGGTGTTTGTCTGGCTTGTCCACACAATTTTCTCATTTAGTGTACCAGGTAAGGTCTGCAGCCTCTGCACAATTTTTGAGGGGAATTGGTCTTGGGGTGAGTGTCGGGTCAAATTCTCTGGTTGGCCAGTAGGAAGGTTGATTGATTAGATTATGGGCAGTGCAACTTGAAATGGCTTGCTTGATGTTTCTATGCCGTTCTGGGTGAAATTCGATCGAGTCGATGGCAGGGAAAAGGTCTGGCTATCAGAGGGTGATATAGTCGTCAGAACTTCAACAAAACAACTAAGTGTCTAAGCGAGTGAAAATATGCATATGTGAACTTGCAAACACACACTTACATGACTTGATGATGAGATGACTCAAACCATCCAAACACACATCCTCAACATGACTGACCGACGATGCGAGTGACAAGCACGATGCTTGTGATTGATAATTCGACGACCACGACGACGCTTGTGCAATAGTGTATGTGACACCATGTGTGAGTGCAACAGATGTTTACATAGCGAACACAACATGTACACACGAAGTGAAGACCTTGTCTATGACCAAAACATCGTCGCGAGTGTGACATTGAAATAAGCATGCAAAAGTTGTCTGACGAATGATAAAGAAAGGTGGGTGTGAAGACTTACTCAAGCTCATGGTGTGAACTTGAGTGTGTGCAGACATCAAGTAAAAATCTCAAAGGAGGCTCTAAAATTGGATGCAGGCCAAAATTTTGGAGGGTGTTGCAGCCACTACAACACTTGGCGACACACTAGTAGAACTCTAGCTTCACTATTTTGGTTCATTGATAGTATAGGGCCTTGTTCTTTTGGGGAGTATTGAATCATTGTGCGGGTTACTTCGGCTTCCCCACTTACCCATGGACATACATGGTTCACCCTTTTCCAACTTTGTCAAACACAACAAAAGTTCAGCTTGATCACAGTGTTTCAAAATCGGGAAGGGTAGTTTAGCTCGTGAGTTAAAGATTTTCAAAGTATAAGTTTTCATCTATGGTGTTGCTCCAATACCAGCAGGCCTGGATCGTACCCCTATGGAGTCACGTAGGAACACACACATTTCTCCACTGCCAGCAAGCCTAGTTAGTACCCTGGTGGAGTTACATGCTTCACCTCTTTGCACAGGAAGCCTTTCTCTTCTTTCGCCTTTGTATTTTTTAAGAGGACTATGCATAGGCACTTATTTATTTTTGCGGCGTAAGCAGGATCCCAAATTATTGAGAGTAGAAAAGGTTGTTCCTTCAGAGAATCATGTAAGACCTCTGACATAGGTTTTCTTGTTTAGATTTTCCCCTTCTTCGTTTCTACTAGTTGGATGAGATTGAATGCATAGAGCAGAAGGCTGAGTACGGGCATGGGGTTTCCCAACGTGGAAACAGGTTCATGGTTGGACCAAAACTTCCCTTGCAGGCAGCTCATATTTTTTGTCAAGACTTCATTAGCCGAATGTTATAACCAAGCACAGAGAAGACAGACACAAGACTGGCCAAGTGCTATAGTGTCACAAGTCTCTTCATATCTCAGCCACATACTCATTCAAAAGCCAGAACTCAGTAGATGGCAGCACTTATTTCCGAAAACAAAAATAGCAAGGTATTAAGCAAACCAAACAAATAAAAACAAAAATAGTAAGCAAAGAAAACAAAATGAAAACAAAGATAGTAAGCAAGGCAAACAAAATGAAAACAACAAGCAACAAGTAGACTATGTACATGGCACGGGGCACGGCCCAACCTACTAGAAGTAGTGCTTGAGATCTTGGCTGTTGACAAGAAGGTTGTCAACCCTCCTGTCAAGTGATCGTAAATGGTATGTGTGTGGGCCAAGCTTCTCATGGACTTTTTAAGGACCAATCCACAGGGACTAGAACTTCATATGCATGCCTTTGTCTTCATGGGGTTTATCCCACTTCAAGACCAAGTCACCAACATCGAAGTTAGCTTTCCCTACAGACTTCTTATTGAGCCATATCTTGATATGGTTCTGGTGGGGTGTAAATTTTTCTTTTGCTTTCATCCTTTCTTCATAAAGCTTGTGGAGTGTATCCATCCTATGTTGAACTAGCTGACAAGGCTTGCCTTGAGATTCTTGGGACAACTGAAGTGTAGGCGAATAGATATTAGGTGGAAGGATGGCTTCTTTACCATAGACCAAGAAGTATGGTGAGGTATTCAGAGAGGTTTTGAGTGTTACGCGTTCCACCCATAATGCATTCATCAGGGTAGTATGCCAGTTGCACTGCTTAGAGAAAACGATATTTTTGATTATGCGAATGAGGTTTTTTTTGGGTTCTGCGAGACCTTTTCCCTATGGGTGTTAGATGAGTGTTTTAGCACAATACCATTTTGTAATGAAAAATCATAAATTTTTAAAGACGAAAAGTACGATGCATTATCAAAAACAAGTGCTACCAGAATGCCGAAGTGTGAGATGATGTTTTGCTAGAGGAAGCTGATGAACTCCTGGTCATTCACTTATTTGAGCAGAACTGCTTCTGTCCACTACATGAAGTAATCATTTGTTTTCAGAATGTAGCGGTGTTGTTTTGACGAGTGTGGGAAAATCTCCTCAATGATGTCTAGGCCCCATTTTTGGAATGGTTCAGTCACTGCAATAGGGTGTAGTGGGGCTGTTGACCTCCATACTCTATCGGTGCATCGCTGACAAATCGGCACTTGTGGGCATAAGCGTGTGCATCCTTGAATAATGTGGGCCAGTAGAAACTAGCTTGCATAACTTTGTGTGCAGTGGTGTTTCCCGAAATGTGACCCCCGACGGATCCGTCATGCGGATCTTGTAATACCTTCTCTGATTCATGTGCCTCCAGGCACCTGAGAAAAACTTTGTTGTTGTGCTTCCTATAAAGCACTTCCTACACCAACTGATATGCTAAAGCTTTGAGGCACAATGACCTATTCTATCTGATGGAAAAGTGAGAGGGTATAGTGTCGTGCTCAAGGTACTGGTGCACATCTGTGTACCAAGAGGTTTCATCTTCAGTGGGTGTTGCTCGCCCTATATCATACATCTCAAATTATTTCTCCTAGCCGACAAGCTCTTCTCCACCCTCTAGTGTGTGTACTACTTTTGTTGCAAGTTTGCAGAGCCCATGTCCTTTGGCCATGTGAACTAGATTGATTTCAAGATCATACTCTTGCAAGCCTATCATCCAGTTCGCATGTCATTCACCCAGTTCTTTTTGTACAAGTAGTGTGCGTATTGTTGGGTGAGGGACGTAGGTTATGCAGTGGTTCTTCAACAAGTAGTTCCTGAAGTGTTTCACTGCCTTGTAAGCTACATATTCTTGCTTGTCAATAGAAAGGTAGTTGAGTTATGGTCCCTTCATGCTTGCACTCATGAAGGAGATGGGATGTTCATCATTCACCTCATCCTTCTAAGTGAGTATTGTAGTGAGCGAATCATTGGAGGTGAAAGTGTATAGTAGGAAATACTTCTTGAATTTTGGGTTATGGAGTGCAGGCGCTTTTGTAATAGCATGGTTGATACGGGTGAATACATACTTTTCCCTCTTGCCCCAGTTGTAGACTACATCTTTCTTGATCATGTCCTGCATGGGCTTAACTATCTACGCAAAATCCGAGATGAGCTTCTAGAGGAATTTTGTCTTGCCCAAGAAGGACTGCATGGCTTTCTTGTTGGCTGGGTGAGGGATCTGTGTAATAGTTCAAACCTGATCTGGATCAACCTTGATCCCGCTTTTGTCAACAATGTCTATGAGAAGGTTCCCCTTAGACATTGCGAATACACTCTTTTTGGGATTCAAGGAAATCCCGTATTTCTGGCATTGCTCAAAATTTTTCTTTAGATGGCGTATGTTGTCCTCACGTCTCCTTGAGAACACAGTCACATCAAGGTATACCACTATGCTCTGTCCAATGAGTCTGTGAAAATAAATGTCCATGGTGCGCTAAAAATTTGTGCCTACATTTACGAGCCCAAATGGCATTCGTTTGTATGCAACGTATCCCAATTAGTATGGGAGGTAATCTTAAGTCTATTAGGTTCTACTACTAGAACCTGATTGTATCCTGAAAAAATGTCAAGTAACGAAAACTTCTGTGCCCCAAATATTGTTTGCGAAATGTGGTCCATAGACGGCACCGGGTAGGTTTCTTTGTCAGAGGTGTGGTTCACATTCCAGAAATGATCAACACATAAGTGGATTTCCCTGGACTTCTTGTGTACAGGGGCAAGGTTTGAAACCCACTTGGAATGACAAACTTTGTATATGATCCATGCATCCAACCATTTGGTGAGCGCTTTCTGTATGAGGGGTTCAAGTGACAGATGTACTTTCCTCATCTTATGTTGATATGGCTTGACCCCTTCTTCGATTGGAATGATGTGTTGGATTATCCGTGTTTCATAAGTTTTCATATCATCATACGTCCACGCGAACACATCTCAATACTACTTCAACAGGAGGACAAAGGCTTGCCGCTCTTGATGTGTGTAACATGTGCCGAGATTGACAAACTTCGGATCTTGTTCCGTTCCCAGGTTGATCAGTTTGTGCATCATGGTGGAACTATGGGTTTTGTTGTTCCTTGGCTCCTGAAAATATTCTTACAAGTTGTTATAGAAATATTTGGGCACTGCAACCCCAATCAAATATGTCAATAAACCAAGGGCTCTAAAACCCCTAAAAGTGTTGTTTCATACCCTAAAGGATCAAGGTTAATTGATTACATCATTTCCCAGAAGTTCTCCCTGAAAAACTGCTTAGAACTGGTCAAAACTAGACCATACAAACTGCTCCATGCTGAGGGTGCAATGCATCTCACCTGCTACACACAAAGGGTGCGATTCATACTAAAAATCCCTTCTGTAGGGTGCGATGAGTGAGAGCAGACAAATGGCAAAGGCAGTTTGCTAGGTGGAAACTCAAAGAATCTTCTAGAAACTGCTCATATGACACTTGCCTCTCTGAATTCGCCCAAGGATGAATAAGAGATCATGAAATCTCCAAGTGGAACCAAGAACTATCAGTGAAATGACACTAATCAAAATCCCAGAAGCTAACTCACTCCCCTGCAAGCATCTATATATGGATCCCTCATCCTAGAGATCCAAAGGCTAGAATTTCGTAATTTGTAAGGAAGTGTTGTTGGTTTCTCTTTGAGACATTGTATTGTTGGTGATCTAGCTTTTCATGAGGTGAAGAGGGCTTTCATGCTGGGAGGATGGCACTGTATCAAACAGCTGGGTTGTAATCCTCTCTTCTACTACTTCTATCAATAAATCTATTTGAGTTTTCCTCCATATACTTGTATATTTCTGAATCTTGTATTTGTGTATGCATTTGTATGGTTAATGTACATCTAATTCTACATTGTTTATGGTTATAAATCTCTATGCTTTAATGGTATTTTCCTGTTTTGACTCTACAGGTGTTCTTTGAAGTGGGACAAGTGAGAAAGGAGTGGCAAAGCTCTATCAAAGGAGAGAGGAAACAAGCAAGGAGCCAAGCGAAAGACTGAGGTTGGTACTCTCTGCTTCTCTCTCATCTATCTCTCATAAAGTAAAACACAAGTTACTTTGAATTGTTTGTTTCTAATATATCTACCTGTCTTAGTGGGACTAGCAACTCTAAATGGACACTAGTTTTCCCAGAAACAAAATGGCAACTCCACTGGGGAACGAATAGTTTGTTTGTTTGTTATTTTTTTTTGCTTTATAAACTACAGACAGAGCCTGAAGTTAAGCTAGCTAGCCTTCGAACTGCTTTTGCTATGCAACTGCAAAGTAGATCAAACCGCTGCTGGTCATCAATCTCTGGGTTGGTTTATGAATGACCAGGAACATGACTGACTTGCAGACATCCTAAGTGCCTTGGTGGTAGCTCAATAACCACATATATCAGCCCCTATACTTTTTGTTTACTGTCTATCATAAGCTCGGCCTAAATCCCTCAACTTAGCTGCAAACTGTGGGTGAAAACCAAGATTAGCCTCATCCTTGGACCATCGCACTGTCTCTCATTGGCAGTCTGGATGCATTGCACCTCTCATGTGTTGCAGGTGAGATGCATCCCTGCTTTCCTTAAGGACAGGTGCAATGATTGAATGAGACTGTTTCTGCCTCCAGATTTTGGTTTTTTCTTCATTGTTTTCAGCTCTATTCAGTATTTTTGCTGTCTATGATTAGTATATCACTGTTGAAACCTTCTTCCTTCACATTATTTAGCCTCCATTGATAAGGAATTGTGAATTTTTTTTTATGTATTTTTCATCATTTACATTCCTCCTTTGCAAACAGTGGCTTAATCAAATTGTTGTCTTTTGATTGGAAAGTGTCGCAACTGTTGTTTTCAGTCAAGAAAAAGAGTGTTGTAAATTCTTCGTCTTTTAGATAGTCGATTACACTTTTTCCATTACATTTGATTTGAATTATCAATTCTTTGAAGTGTCAAAAAAGTTTTCCATTCGAAAGAGAAAGTGTCGTCTTGGTCTTCCTTTCATTTTTTGGAAAAGAAGTTGTTAAAGTGTCGCTTCGAGGAAAAGTAGTTCAGATTTGTACTTAGTTTTCTTTTTGTCATTCTCACATTAAGAGAAATGAAAAATAAATACATGCATGTGCATTTGCATTTAGACTGCATGCAGAAATTGATTTAGGAAAAGTGCATTTAGTGTGTGCTATCTACTCTATGTTGAAAGAATCATATCTTTCTTTCCTTAGTAGCTAGGATTTTCATTGCTAAAAGAAAATAAACGACTGTTTATCATTTTAGATTTCATATTTAGGAGTTGTACATCTACATCACGCGGTGAACCTTGAAAGGAAAACTTCTTAAGAAAGATCAAATATAAAATAAACCCTAATGAACATAAAAATGCTTTGGAACCTAATGCACAACATCTAGAAGTCTAGGCTAGAGACGTATTCCGGTGGCGTAAAGCCTGGTAACTATCATTTTCATCGTAGGTTGGGTGATTCCTCCTCTTTGATATGAAAAGTGCCAGTATGGACTTGTGCTCCCATGTACCATCGAGTATATATTGGGAGACCACAATAGGCTAATATCCTTTATCCTTAGGAAGCCATGTCTGCTGCCCTATCGATCGCAATGCATTGAACACAACATTCGGGAAGATTGACTGTTGTACATAAAGTCCTCGGTAATTTCTCTATAATTTACCACCGAGGTGTATATTGCGGTTTTGTGATTGGTTTGGTAATCCCTTTGTCTAGATTTCTAGAGTAGTCACTTTCGTTCCTTTTCAGACTCCTTAAAAGAAAAGGTCCATATGAGCACTTGTCACTTCAGAGTCATTAAAAATCTAAGGCGACTAGAGTCATCTTTAGCTTTTTCTCGACTCTTAAAAATTGAAAAAGCAAGTTGTGTCAAAGTGTCATAAAATTTATTTTATTCGGAATAACATCATTGTTCCCTCATTGATCTTAGGTTGAGAAAATGGAGTCCACCAATCAAGGATTTCCCCTTGGGGGAATCCTAGTCATTTCTCCTCTTGGGGAGATATTGGTGCTCCACACATGGCTACATTTTCCCTTCCAGGACTCACAATTGGCCTTCCAGTATGGATATTCTCGACCTCTATTGTTCAAAACACCATAATTCCTCAGCAACCATATGATACTGAAGTTGCTCCCCCACCTTCCACTTTGTTTGTTTCTCCCTCTCCTTCTTCTTCTTCACTTGGTGAAACTAGTAACACTAAAAACCAAGTAATTGAGAAGAAGAAGAAAGGGAAGGAGAAGAAGAAGAAGAAGCCAATAGTGAAAGGGGGCAACCATGCATCGTCTGTCAAAAATCCACACACTGCACCATCCAAACCCATATCTCTATGTGTCATTTGCAAAGGAGACCACTATCATCAAGATTGTCCCTGCATCCCACGGATCTTGAGAGACTGGTCTCCCCGCTTGCACAATCCAATGTCTTCAACCTCTGTTTATCATGTTGAGATTACACCATCAACTAGTGAAAATGAAGTCAATGGGAAAAAGGGAAGATCTAAGTTTCCTTGTAGGTTGTGTGAAGGTGATCATGCCCTCCACTGTTGCCCTTTCCTGGACAAAGCTCAAAGAGTCTTGGATAACCGTCCTACTTCATCGCAGTGACTTCCTCCTGGATACAAGAAACTCTTGCCAAGTCCATCGTTAGTTGAAAATCCGACTGACACACCTCTGTTGTCGGTCGAAATTCCTATCATTGAAGATAAACCCTCTGAGTCCACACTGGACCAAATTCAACAGGTCGAGACTGCAGTGGACCCAGTTTTGTCTTTAGAAGGTCCACCTTCAGATGATACAGTCTCCAAAGAGAATGAGAACAACACCGTTCAAATTCTTTTTGTTAACAAAAAATCCGATGAACATGGGGGCAATCTACCCATTCCTCTACCACAGGAGAGAAGTTTCTCAGTTCAAGAGATTCATCTAGCCATTTATTCGGTCCCTCCTCCAAGCAATATAGTCATTTCCTTTGATTGGAATCTACTAGCGAGACCCCACCTACCATCTAATGTACCATTCTGAATCATAGTACAAGCTTACAGAATGATCATGGCTGGTACAATCATAGATGAAGGGGCTTCTATGAGTATCCTTTCCTCAACTGCTTGGAAAGTGCTTGGTTCGCCATCGCTTCTACCTGAGATTCGAAATCTGTCAGGCTTCAATAAAGGAACCAGTCGACCATTAGGGATCCTTCCAAATTTGCCTATAACTTTGAGAAGGAAAATCATTCATCTGAACGTGATGGTAGTCCAAGGGCCTCTAGATTACAATCTACTCCTTGGGTGTGACTACATTTACAACATTGGAGCTATTTTTTCCTCACTCTTTTGGGTGATGTGTTTCCCGTATGAAGGCAGAATGGTCCAGCTCGTTGACCAGCTTTCATTCCCTAGTTCAAACACAGCTACTAGTCAAATGCCATCCCTAAATGGTCTTTTTGCACAAGGAATCTCTCATCAACCTCCAGTCCGTCCACCTAATGATCGCGAGTGATTCGGTGAATGTGATGAACCCAGGGCGCATGCACCCTGGTCTGCTTCGACAGGAAAACCCTAGATATAAGGTAGGTTTCCTCGTAGGATATATGACCAATCTGACACACCCATCCCTTTAGGAAAATGGGATCAGTCTGGAAAACGATTTCCTCATCGAAGGTTATGTGATTGGCAGTGGATCCACACCTTTCACATTTGTCTATTGCGATGGATAGAGCCAAGGAAGTGTTTTGTCTGCAACATGGACGAAACAACCTTGCTTTAATGCAAGAAATTCCATATGGTAACCTGGAAACTTTATTTTTCTTTATACGTGGGGGCATGCAAACCTTTTGTATGCAAGTGAAAAGCAACCAGCGTAACTCTAACCCTGTAATTTTTACTAACTTCAACTGCTTAAGTTAGATGATTGGTCTGATCCACCATTCATATTTGTCGGGACCGGTGGTGATGGCAAAGAAAAGGAAATGTTTCCCGTTGAGAAACTATCCTACCTAACCTCAGTAGTTCTTTAACCCTTAGGACAGTAGTTGGTCGTTCCTAGCTCGCATATAGAAGGCTCGAAGAAAAGTTTTGCACGGGGCAAGCTCCCTAAAAAATGAACCTACTAATGAGAGACATCCTTATTAAACGACTGGCACAAGCATGTTTCCGCGAAGTTCAAGCTTGTTAAAAAATAAACCCAGCAATGAGCATATGTTCTCCCAGAGTTCAAGCTCATTAAAAAATGAACCCACCTTCGGTAAATAACCTTTGTGATCACATTGCTATCAGCTTTTGAGGCTTGGTTGTGTTCTTACCATCACCTCCACCCTTTTAGCTGATCATACGCCTCCACTTGATTGTTTACCCTTTTGAGGAACAGCTGCGACGAGCAATTCTATTAGCCACCTTCTTTACACTGCCATGATTGAAAAGTTCCAAACTTACCTGGAACTAGTTGCTATCCAAAAACATCACTCGTTCCTCAAAGATGAGTCTCCTTTAAGCTCTTTTTAGACTCGTAAAATATGAAAAGGTTGCCAAGAAATTGGCCTCTCCAGCTCGTTAAAGTGATTGGAAGTGCCATCCCTCTATATTTTAATCTTTTTGGACCTGAGGGATCATACACAAAAAGATCAAGTGCTTGTCTTTTTCGGCTCGCTAAAGTGATCAAAAAAGTTATCCCTTTTGTATTATTTTATACTTTTTTAGACTAAAGGGATTATACTACGAAAAAGGACTACTGGAGTTTCCTTTCCATCTCTTTTCAGACTCTCTAAAACTGAAAAGGACCGAGTTATATTTTTCGTTAAACTCGTTAAAACAATAGCGAAAAACTTGTCCATACAGATAAGAACGAGCTTCACTGTCCCTAGGCTTGCTAAAACATAGCGACAAGTTTTCCCGAAGGGCAAATTATAGAACAAGCATATGTTATCCTCCTCAAGCTTGAAAAAAATAAAGAGGTACTGGTCAACAATGACTAAGGAAAAAGGGAAGAAAACTTGAAGAACTTCATTGGTAGCAGGTCGCTCTTGAACATGACGCTTTCACTCCATCACCATGATTGAGTTGGGTTGGGTTATTTTGTTCACCAGTCGTATCACCATTGATCCTCCATACCATCCATTTTGGGGTTAATGTTACCAATCTATTCCAGTGTTGCTAATATGTTCAAGAGAAGCCACTTAGAGAATTCACCAACACAGTTAACACCTCATCCACTGCAATACCTTCACACTCCATTTTTCATGACCACCACCCTGAACCTTGTATCATCAGATCGTTTTCACCTCCACAAAATCATTTGCTCCATTCCATGTCATAGATTTGGGATTCATTAAGGCCCTCCTACGATAGGTCACTTCTTGTCGACATCAGCTCATTATCCAAGAAGTCGACTTAGGAACAACCCTTTCAGTACTTTGAAGCTTGCATGCCTTAATGGCAAGTTTCTCACTTCCAACGACAGGTTTACATCAATGGCCTTCGACTGAAAGATTTTACGTGGTGTTCGACATCAACTCATGTATTCACGCCACATGAATTGTACTGCAGTACCTTGAGGGTCATTATCATTATCTGTGATTCCTCTCGTGCCTGTTAACAGCTTACATCATTGGCTGGTAATCAGGCGATGTCTTTCCATGTTCGACACCAGAACATCTTTTCACATGGATCAACTTATACATCGGGCGAAGATTGAACGAGTTTGAAGACCCCGAATCTAGTTTCACCCATCCGGGCTGCGATATCTTCAGGAAAATAAAAACATCAAATGTACTCCATAGTTGCACAGATAGTCATCCAAGCTAAGGGATGATGGCTCTACCAGAATCATCAGTCTGCCACACAGACGGTTGTCTGTCCTATGTACATGAAAATGAATTTATAAAGCTGAGCATGGGAATGCCTGCCTTAGCTAGATCATGAAAATATTATGAAGATAATGTATTGTATTGTATCTTATTATAGGTCACCTTCCAGTTTGAAAATCCTCGAATCCTCATGATAAAGCATTTCACCCGACATCAGAGGATTTACGACCTCATGCTTTAGGGAGCAACTGTTATAGACATACTTGGGCACTGCAACCCCAATCACATATTTCAATAAACCAAGGGCTCTAAAACCCCTAAAAGTGTTTTTTCATACCCTAAAGGATCAAGGTCAACTGATTACATCATTTCCCAGAAGTTCTCCCTGAAAACCTGCTTAGAACTGGTCAAAACTAGACCATACAAACTGCTCCATGTTGAGGGTGCTTTTCATCTCACCTACTACACACAAAGGGTGTGATGAATACTAAAAATCCCTTATGTAGGGTGCGATGAGCGAGAGCAGACAAGTGGCAGAGGCAGTTTGCTAGGTGGAAACTCAAAGAATCTTCTAGAAACTGCTCATATGACACTTGCCTCTCTGAATTCGCCTAGGGATGAGTAAGAGATCATCAAATCTCCAAGTGGAACCCAGAATTATCAGTGAAATGACACTAATAAAAATCCTAGAAGCTGAATCACTCCCTACAAACATCTATATATGGATCCCTCATCCTAGAGATCCAAAGGTTGGAATTTGGTAATTTGTAAGGGAGTGATGTTGGTTTCTCTTTGAGACATTGTATTGTTGGGTGATCTAGCTTTTCATGAGGTGAAGAGGGCTTTCATGCTGGGAGGATGGTGATGGATCAGACAGCTGGGTTGTAATCCTCTCTTCTACTACTTCTATCAATAAAGCTATTTGAGTTTTCCTCCATATACTTGTATATTTCTAAATCTTGTATTTGTGTATGCATTTGTATGGTTAATGTACATCTGATTCTACATTGTTTATGGTTATAGATCTCTATGCTTTGATGGTATTTTGTTGCTTTGACTCTACAGGTGTTCTTTGAAGCGGGACAAGTGAGAAAGGAGTGGCGAAGATCTATCAAAGGAGAGAGGAAACAAGCAAGGAGCCAAGTGAAATACTGAGGTTGGTACTCTCTGCTTCTCTCTCATCTATCTCTCATAAAGGAAAACACAAGTTACTTTGAATTGTTTGTTTCTAAGATAGCTACCCGTCTTAGTGGGACTAGCAGCTCTGAATGGACACTAGTTTTCCCAGAAACAAAGTCATAAAGCTTCTCCAACGATGCCAAAGATCGCTCATGATCATTATTTTCTATCGCTGCATCTTTGAAGATGTGAGCACTGACCATGAAATGAAGTATTTGTTGATCATCATTCAATACGTGTAAGTTAGTTATGTTATTCGGGATAGATGGTTTGTACAAAATTTCAATAGTAAATCTATCCCTAATTGGTGACATTCTTGAAGCTGCGTTTTCCAGAGCATTGGTAGTTTCATTATGCATACGTGGTACAACAATGATGTTAAATGCTTAGAAGTTAGAGATCAGTCACCATGCCTCTTGTTGGTAACTATTGAGATGTAGTGACAAACAATGAATGGTCTTACATACCTGTCATACCACTACCTCTGAATCACCTACCACTTTGAGTGCAACCACGTCGAGGCTGATGGCTTTTTGCAAGCCCAACATGAGTGATTCATACTCAGCAACTTTGTTTGTGCACTCTAACTCCAAGCGAATTGAAACCAAATTATTCCTATTATTTGGGTCGATTAAGACACACCTGGCTCCTTAGTCGTCTTGTGTCTTTGATTCGTCAAAGTACATGGTCCACAACTCGTTTGTACTCGAGTCGTTTGACGTGTTTGTACTACTTCTACTTCTACTATTGGTACAATGTATTATACTTGCTTCATTACCATCGGTTGGGAAAGGAAGGAGACCCAATTGCGTGTCTGGTGGAATTGGAGATGGTCGTGCAGGATAACACCCCAACGTTGTTTCTAGGAGGCAGTTACCAAACATGAGTTCTGCGAATGTCAATGGTTCATTCTCGCCATTGAGGGGAGTGACATTGTGCTTCATATACTTCTTGAATACCACCCGGATTTGATTTTTTTCCCCTTGTATGGAAGCCACATGTATGTCTAGTCCGTAGCAAAATATCTATTTATCTTGCTGGACCAGTCTCTGCTGAGTAGTAAACCATATGCTTCCGGTATGTCCACAACAACAATGTTGATGCATTGGTGAACTCGACTGTCATGAGATAGTTATATGATCACATCTTGGAGTTCACCAATGCACGGTACAAATGTTAGGTCAAGTTGGATGATTTGTGCGGATGTCTTGCTCCATTGTGCATTGATCGTTTTAGCAATGGAGAGAGGCATGACGTTGGCTGTTGCGCCAAAATCAAACAAGCAGTTTTGAACATTACAGTTAAAAACTTCAAATGAGAGTAGGAATGGAGGGAAACCTGAGTTTTATTATTCCATACAGAGTGTGTTTATCACAGTGGAAAGTGATCTAGAAGGTGTGCTTACTCCCTTGCTAGCAGAGGATGCACAGTTTGTTGTTGTCTATCCCAATGCGTGCAGCAGGATGTCTCGTTGACTCTAGATCTTAGCTACCTCGAACAAACTGATGTTTGAGCAATTTTCTTCATGTCATCCACAATGTTGTAGTCCAAAGGTGGTAGACTCACCGAGGTGACCGGGGAAATACCGATGTCCGTGTTTTCCGATGGAGTGTTCTATAGTTTTCTTCTCATGAACGTACTCTTGTTCGTTGCTATCTTCTCGAGGTTGCTTTGTGTTTTCTGCTTTCAAGCAGCTAGTGGATCAACCTTCCTCAACAAGTGTCTCATATTTTCTTGTTCTTCGCCAACTGTAAGGGGAGTCCCTTCACTCCTAATATTGTAACGGTCATTTTGATTTGGGGGTTGTTTCTCAATTTTCACTTTCAACACTGCTTGTGAGCACTGATACATGTTCACCACATGCCTAGAACTTGATGCTCCATCAGGTGCAACATCTTCATCATTATCTGTGTCTTCCAGTTGTTCCTGCATATTTTTTTTGTGTCAAATCTATGACTGCATACAGAGCTTGTGACTCACTTCCAGTCTGAACAAGAGTTCTCTAGGTGATGTTCTTCATGGAATGAATAGAATTCAGAATTTGTGCATTGATCGAGACAGAGCTCTACATAGTTTTTGTAGTGAACTAGTTGCTGCCTGATGACATGCTTCCTTGTTTGTTCCTAGGTGGATGGTTTCTTGCAGATGTTTCCATCTTCCATTGTTTAAGCTCAGACACTTATGTTGTCAAGTTCTTGACGAGGTGAGTGAGGGTTTTGATATCATTTGTTTCCTTGTCTCTACCTTTGCTCGCCATCACCTGGGACTTCTTGCTTGCGTCTTTGGATTCATTTTGTTGGTTCATCATCCTTGATGACTCCAATTGCATGCATGTATTTCTCAAAAACAATAGCCTCTTTGCAATTTTCCAATAGTGTTGGTTTCGCAGCTCACTTGACGAACTACGCAATGCAAGTTAGCAACGTGGACGTGTAGTAATCAACAGTGATGGAGGCATGAGGTTTGGTTTCCACTGCAAATTTGTTCAATATGCATTTAAACCTCTGATTGAAGTCTTTTACCTTTTCATTCCCCTCCATCCTCAGGCTTCCCAATCCTTTGAGTAACATAGCTAGGGTCTTGTCATTAGCAAAATTTTCAAGAAACATGTGTTTGAACAAACCCCAGTTCTGTATGGAGTTGGCTGGAAGGCTGTGATACCATGCAGCTGTGTGACCATCCAAGGTACATGGAAACAATCTACATGTTACATAAACATACCATACCTAAAGGGTTTACAGCTGCAAGTAGAAGTTTTCCAAATGGTCTTCTGCCTTCACTATGCTGTCAGGGTTGAAATTGATGTTCATTCTCTCCGCTCGCTTTGGAATCTTGTGCAAAGCACCCAAGAGAGCCAACGGTCCCTAAGTCATCCATTCCCGATTTTGGTCAGCCATCTCTTCTTCTTCTTTGTCCTCCTCCTCTTCTTCAGAATCTGACGGTTCCAACTCTGTGTCTATTGGTTCTTCTCCACCTCCACCTCCTCTGTTAACTTCCCCTCATCCTCCTGTACTGGAGTCTAAGTGCAAGATCACGAGGGTGTCTTGTTTCCCTTGTCAGAATATTGGAGGTTCCTCTCCATCTTCAATAGCTTCTACCAGACCTTCAAGTGTGGCAAGAACTACTTCTTCCACTGACGATACAACAACCCCTGGGGGAGTGGATTTTGGCTTCCTTTATGCATATGGAAGATGTTGTATGCCTGGGATCAATCTGACTGCTTTCATGAACTGGCAGGTGATGGGACAGATGAAACAAAGGTGATGATATGGAATTTCTTGTTTAGTCCTGGGAGGTGAGAAGAAACCAACTGTAGAGTCACACATAGGTGAGAGGGAGTGTGAGTTACTACGTTGACCAGATGGTTGATGAGTGAGTGTGAGAGGACGTTTAGCCATAAACAATTGGTTTCCCTCCTTCTAGCGCCAGAAATGTTGATGATGTTGGATCCACCAACATTTAGGGGATCACCCAGTTATGAAGTTCCAACTAGACCTCACACCATTTGGTGTGGGAGTCCCATCCGATATGATGGCCCGATTGTAATTATCTTAAAGATTTGCCTCAGCTCTTGCTTGTCAACACAAGAGAGTGGTATTCTTTGTCTTCGAGTAGTGAGGTTCGTAGGCCTGATGATTGCTACTATTACTTGTGTCAATGGTTCTTTCAACATAGAGGGGGAGGGTGGGAGTGATTCCCAAGTTGTATGGGAGGAACCCCAACTCTGTTAGGAATGCACAATACAATAGGGCGTGCACAGCTTCCGGAGGAGCAATCCACATGGATGCGGCAATCACAACACACAAGGAAACATAAACGTACAACAGACATCAGAGGAGTTTGCACGAGTGTGATGATTGTTATAGAAATTTTATGTGAAATGTCTGTTTGATGTCCAAGGAGGTAACCAACATGGGAAGGACAACATTAAAAACTCATACAACAAATTTTCATTAATATATATGTATTACAACAATTGAATGAGTTCAAGTGTTAAACACAGGTTAAAGCAACATGCATTACAAGTGTTCAAGATTAGTCTTACAACAATTACAACACACGTGTCAAAACATGTTGGCCTGTTAGCAATCTCCTGAATTAAGAAAAAGTTCCAAGACACATATTTACACCATACATCACTAACCCCGTGGGCGGGGTGTTGGAGCCACTACTTACTCCTCAAAAGAAATATCACAGACTCTCAAGGCTATGTGGGAGGAGACGAGGTGAAAATTCCTTTCCATGTACAAATGAGGGAATATTTATAGCCAAAGGTGAAACTAACCCTTGTGGCTATTCGACTTCCCTCATGACTGTTTGACTTCCATGACTTTTCGACTTTATATGACTCTTCATATGACAAGTGGGTCTCTTGGACTTCCAAGTTACATTACTTTGATTGACAATATGGCCCACAATAGAGATGTGGACGACATGACTCATGACAAGACTCGACATGATAGTGTTGGTACATTTGTTTTGTTGCTGGTGTGCATGTCGAGCTATAATATTTCTGGGTGATGGATGTCCTCATGGTGTACCACAACTTAACCTCCGCATGGAAAATTGTGCGAGTCCTCGATGGTCATTGGGTTCACTTGATGTTGCATTCACATGTTGCTCCTTTCTTGGATTTTTGCATGCTTAACGGGTTCGTCCATTCGTGAAAAGTGCATGTTCGTCTATCCGTCCGTGTGGGAACACATCCTTGCATTTTCATCCGTCTGTCCATCCATGAACACATCTTTGCATGATTGTCCATTCATGAGCACATCTCTTTGCATGCATCGTTTGTTCATCCCATGGGGAACATATCCTTCTGCATGTACTCCTTTTGTTCATCCCATCCTTCATTGTGCCATGTTTGTTTGTGTACCTATATCTGCAATCACTCATGAAGAGAGGACATCAAATCCATAAACCTACTAGTTTACCATGATGCATGATCGTTTCGGATGCAAGTGGCCAGGAGAGAAGACAAGGTTGTGAGCTTTGGGTTGGGATGGAGGATCCAGGCATTGCTGGTGAAAACTATGCAAAAGTCACTAGGAGATGGTGACGGAAAATCAAGATCGATAGTGACTGTTCACGGGGTCTGGCTCAGCTGGAGGAAAAAACTACAAAATTTTTCAGAGGAGCAGTCTAGGCTGTGGGAAGGTTGGGTAGAAAAAATCTATGCAAATTTTGGAAGGAGAGGGCAGCGGGAGCCTAACAGCCAAAATTGCACAATTCCTAAAGGGAACTGGCAGCTGGCTGCCAAGACCTTGGCAACAAAAACTACACAATTCCTGGAGGGAACCAGAAGTCAACTGCTGGGAGATTGTCAATTGTTACACAACATTTTGTCACTATCCTTGTACTCCTCGTTCCTCAATCTTGGAGGACCTCTACAGTGAACCTGACATGCTTTCCCATCATGAAGAGATTGCCCTTATGTCTCTCTTCATGGGCATAACAATTCCCTTTTGCATCATTTCCCAAGAATCTTCTTTTTATCCCAGTTTACAAGACTAGCGCTAGCGCTCATTTCCTTCCTCGCGCCGATTTGCAGGGTTTAACACCAGGCCTAGCATCGTACAGTGAAATTGAGCCCTTCATCACTCGCACTGATCCTCTTTTTGCAATTTTTTTAAATATGGAGTCGAAGCTTCCAGGTCTAGAAGCTTCGTAACGAAAGTCTGGTAAATGGTTGGGCTGGATAGAGCTGAGAAATTCAGTTTGGGCTCCTTTTCCCTATTGATATGGAACAAACCCAAGAATAAGGCCCCTCCCATAATAAGAGGAACCATCTCTCCTCCATCAGAGCTATATAAACCTCTCCTTTTCCAAGTTGAACTGGCCTTTTTGGAGCTTGAATAACTAGCAAGATATCTATAACTTTTTGCCTTCTAGTTTATGTGTGAAAAAGGAGAATAGTGTGTTTGTTTTGGTGTTGAACTAAATAGAAGAAGCCTTAAAATCCCATTGTTGAGGCTAACCATGAGATGTTAGAAGTGGTTTTGGAACCCGGATATATCGAAGGATACCTGCAACGTCAAGGCTTTGGTTGTATCTCTTTTTGAGCTTTATATCAATACAAATAATGGTTTATTTCCTACATTAAGTGTTATGTTACATTTAATGGCTTAAGATTCCTTGACTTTTTAATTAATTGAATGTGATTATATGTTATTATGTTTTATGTTGTCTGTTGTCTATTTGTTTCAGGTATTTGAAGGAGAAGAACTCAAAGGAAGTTGGAGCAAAGGAGAAATGTCGTCATCAAGTAGAGTAGCGTTCTAGTAGGTAGGCTCTCTTATTCGATTCTAGTTTAAGGAATTAGGTTGTTTTGTTTGCAGCTAGACCCACTCTAGGGCTAGAGGGATCACCTTTGTACGCAAAGGAGATTTACCTACTCCACAAATTGGTGACTCCGATGGGGAGCCATCCTTCTCTTTTGATTGATTTTCATTTCATGGTTTTTGTGAACTTTTGTTATATCACCCTTTCCCTTTGGCTTTCTGTGCTTTGCCTGGTTTACTGCTTTGGTCTTGAAATTTAGAGTCACAAGTCTAGTTTTGATATTTGAGTTTTTTTTTTCCTTGAAATCCTTGATCAGCGTGTTTTATTTTCTGATATTTGTACTGACCAGCGTGAATTTCTCTTAAACAGTCGCATCGTACTCCCTTGTGGTGCTTGTTGTCCATTAGGCAATCATGTTGATTCTTGTAAGTGAAGATCATGGTTTCTCCTGAATCATAACCAGTGTGTCTTGCCCTCATAATTTCTACCTCTTAGATTGTTTGCCTTTGTTCTCCCTGGCTAGAAAGCTTCATTAGCTTGTTTTGTGTGCTTGTTTGGTTTGAGTTTGCATTACTTTATTTTTTGAGTATTAGATGGTTTGTGTCCCTAGGGCATCTTAGCCATCATCCATTCAGCTGTTTGTTTGCTCATCAAGTCATGTTATTGGTTAGCCCACCCTATGATGTGTTAATTCTAGCCCTGTGTGAAGTTATTTTTTAATTTTTTCTTTGAATCCCTCGACAACGCTCATTTTGGCCAAACAGTCGTGCCGATTTGGCCTATCAGTGCTAGTTGTAGCATGTCCATTCATGATGGTTGTGCCAATCAGCCTAGTTTCAGCCCAAAAAGAGTGTCGATCTCTGAGTTAAGAAAAAATTAGAATTTGTCCCATTCCAGTGCCAGAGTGCCTTGACCCTCAGACTCTCTTCTTTCGCCCAGAAGTGACTAGAATGCTTTGTTTGTTGGTTTTGATTGATTTATTGGCTTGAAGTTTCATTGAATTTTTTTGAGTTTTTTGGATGGTTTCTATGACCCTAGGGCATCTAGGTCAATTATCATTCATTTTTTTGTTTACTCATTGTGTCATGTTTCTAATTTGCTACTTCACTTAATCCATCTTTTAGTCACAACATATTCATTGTTTCACTTTCAATTGAATGAGTGAAAGAGTCTCGTTTTGTTATTTTATTTCAAGTGTCTCTTTTCTCTTTCTAAGCATAGATTACATTGCTTGTTTTATCGATTGAAGCATTTATGTGTTTGGTTTGTTCAATTCAAGGAAGAAGTTTCTTTTAGTTTCATTTATCATGCTTTCGATTTGATCAATGTTTGTTTGTTCGGAATTGTGAAAATTTTCATTAAAGTGCTTTATGTGAAAGATTCATTTTGCATTTTATGAAAGGAGAAACATCATTCTAGTTTACTTAAGTGAAAATATTGCATTAGTAATGTTATTAAGAGGCTAGAATTGAATCATCATAGGCATGGAAATGAAATGAAACTTCTTTTGTTGTTAAGAGAAGATTAAGTGCATTTATGGCATGTATTAGTGAAAGATTTCTTTCTTTGATTGTTGCATTGATTGTTTGCTCTCTATCCCTCAATTAGTGTTAACTTTCATTGAAGAAAGATTTATTTTCTCATATAGCTGCATATAGGAGTTTTCATATGACAGTGGTAGGGCCTTGGAATTAAAACCTAAATCAAGATCAACCGCTAAAACTTATTGAATTAACATAAGGAAGCATTGAAACTTAACGCTCACATTTAGTGGTCTAGGCTAGAGACATGTTCCGACATCTTTAAACCTAGCAGTTGTTGTTCACTTCGACATTAGATAGCACTAGTACAGACTTGTGCTCCACGTACCATCGTGTATATAAAGGGAGACCCCACTAGGTTTGAAATTCTTTATCCACAGGAAGCCAAGTTTTCCACCTTGTAAACATGATACACCGAATGTAGCATTCAGGGAGATTGCCTGCTCGTACTTTTCGGTTCACCGAGAGGTATTTTTTATTTCACGTTACCTGGTAATCCCTTTTGCCTAGTTTATCCTAAGTAGTCGTTTTGGTATTTTTGACTCTTTAAATTTCAAATATCATCAAGCCCTGGTCCTTTCGAGCTTGTTAACTCTAAAAGTGACTAGAGTCACAATTCGCCCTTTTCTCGACTCTTAAAATAGGAAAAGGCAAAGTTTTGTTTTAGTGTCTTAAAATTAACCAGCCATGAAATATTCCTGGTTAAAGTTATCTTCCTTAGTGATTCTTTAGGGTCATTTCCAATGGAAACATTTCCAAAGTCTACTAGTCAAGGATTCCCCTCGGAGGAGAATCCTAGTCCTTTTCCTTCTTTTGGAAACACTGGTGTTCCTTATATGGCAATGTTTTCCCTCCTTGGGCTAACCATTGGTCTACTTATCTGGTTATTTTCGACCTCGGTGGTCCCGAGTGTCCCAACTCTTGCCCAACCATCTCCTTCATTTGAACCACATCACGTTGATTCTGAGGTTGACCTCTCACCTTCTTCCCATATTTCTTCACCTTCCTCTTCTACTTCGCCTGGTGAAAGTTTGAAATCCAATAACGAGGAGGCTAAGAAGAGGAAGAAGAAGACAAAAAATAAGAAGTCAGATAAGCGAGAGGCCCACCATGCAACTGTTACTCCAAATGCACATCCCGTCAACAAACCTTCTGATCCTTTGTGGAAGGTAAAATTCCCTTGTAGGCTATGTAAGGATGACCATCTCCTTCGAGACTGTCCTGGCATTCCCAGAGTCTTACAGGTATGGTCTCAAAATCTGGATCAACCATCCCCATCAACCTCTAGAGATCATGTTGATTATAGACCTTCGGCTAGCGATGGTAAGAACAAGGGAAAAAATAAATCCCCTTGTAGGTTATGTGAAGGAGAGCATCTTCTTCACCTTTGTCCTCTTATGGATAAATATTTCAAAGTTTTGGAAAAACTTAGAGCTCCTCAACCCAAACTTCATGTTCGTTATCAGAGGCTTTATTCTAACCCTCTCCTAGTTGGTAAAGAGATTGACTTAAATCCATCTCTTGCCCAACCTCCTCTTCCTGAGCATGGCTCTCTTATGTCTGCTTCTAACCAACCATTGGTCAAAAAGAGTGTCAACTTGGCTCTGCCTTTAGTTGCTCACTTTGTTTTCGAAGAGATTAGTGATCATACTGCTCATGTTCTTATCATCTTCTCAGATTCTCATGAATCGAAGAGTGACCCTCCAATCCCATTTGTTCAGGAGAGTCCTTGTCCTTCTCCTGCAAGGCATGGGAGCAATCATATGACACCCCCACCAAGTAGTTTTGTTGTTTCATTTGATTGGATTTAATTGACTGCTTTTTGCCTTCCATCTTATGTGCCTTTCCAAATTACAATACAAGCTTATAATATGGTAGTACATGGCATTATATTAGATGAAGGCGCGTCTGTTAGCATCATGTCGTATACTACTTAGCAAGCTTTGGGTTCCCCACGGAGGAACCAGTCAACCCTTAGGGATCCTTTCGAAGTTCCCTATTACTTTGGGAGGAAAGCCAATCTATATAGATGTGATGGTAGTCCAAGGTCCCTTAGATTTCAATCTTCTCCTTGGACGCAACTATGTTTATGTCATGGGAGCTCTTGTTTCTTCACTTTTCCATGTGGTTTGTTTTCCACATGAAGGGAGAATAGTGACCATTGATCAATTGTCATTCATTAGTCACCAAGTGCCTCCTATGCAAATATTGTCCCCTACTGGTTCTTGTTTTCAAGCAATACCCTCCCCGCCATAGGTCAATTATGTGGCTACCCATTCTAGCTCCAAATCTATTGATGATCACACAGATGGCATAGTGAATTATGTACTGGGGGCATTGGAACTTGATCTGTCATTTGTACCAGTTGACATGTGTTCCTCCCAGAGTGTAGTTATCCCATCTAGTGAGGACCTCTTGGGTGCCATGTTCTCGTATGGTCCATGAACAAAGTGTCGGAGCATAGTTCCTTGTCTTGTGTAAATCTCCTTAAAAAATGAAACGAGGACCTCGGAGCATAGTTCCTTGTCTTGTGTCAAGCTCGTTAAAAAATGAAACAAGGTTCTAAGGATAGTTTCTTCCTGTATCAACCTCGTTAAAAAATGGAATGGATGTCTAAGGATAGTTCTTTTACTGTGTCAACCTCATTAAAAAATGTAACAACTCCTTTTTCCAAATCAATTCTTTGATTAAGATCTCGTAAAATCCCAGTCGAGTCTTTCCTGGATCTTGAAAGTGAACCTTCATTCCATCCACCTAACTAAATGAAATGAAGCTTGGGGGGCATGTACCTCGAATTGAGTCATTATGCTGGGGGCAAGCAAACTTAAATCAAGCATAGTTTATCTTTGTTTCAAGCTTGTTTAAAAATGAAACCAAATCCAAGCATGGTTTTTCGCTTCAAGCATGTGTAAACATGAAACCGAAATCAAGTAGAGTTCCCCATGGTTTTGTGTAAAAATGAACCCATGCCAAATTTACATCTCGTGATTGTCATTTTTATCAGCTAATTTATGCTAGATGAGCCTTGGTTGTTTCATTCATCGCCACCACCTCTTTGGCCGATCATATGCTTTCACTTGGTTGTTTTTTCTTTCCTAAGGCACTGTAGCAATGAGTGGTTTTGCTAGCTAGCCTCTTGACCTTTCAGTGTTTTGAGCAGCTCCCCCTTAACCGGAACCTGTTTCTAACCTTTATACCACTCTTTCCTCTAGGACGAGTCACCTTTAAGCTCTTTTTTGACTCATAAAAAAATTGAAAAGATTGCTGAGTGTTTTTCCTTTTTAGACTGGTTAAAGTAAATAAAAAGAGGGAGTTTGTTTTAAGCCCTTTTCCGACTCTCAAAACATGAAAAGTTTGTCGAGCTCTTTTCATTTTAAATTTGTTAAAGGCTACGAAATGTCATTTACCCAGTATATGTTACCCCTTTTTGGGGTTGGGATAAACTATTTATGAAAAGGATATCGAGTTACACCTTTGTCAGACTCATTAAACTTAAATGACATTGGATTCATCACCATGACGGACATGAGCTTCTCCTTCCTAGGGATCATTAATCTTACTATTTTGGATTCATTAGAAGGATGGAATTACAGTGAAAGCACATGCTATCCCCTTCAATCTTGCGATAAAAAATAATTGGGGTACTTGCCAGAAATGGTGGGGAAAATTGGAAATTCCATCAGTTATGTCGGCAACTCACTCTTGAACATGACACTTTCTTCTTCGTGTTAGGTTTCGATATCCTCATTTCATCTTTGACTTTCCTGGGTTTGGTTGTTAATTTTTTTTCCTTTCCATTTGATCTTTGCCACATCATCATGACCTCCAATCCTATGGATATAAAAGCTGCCAAGCTCTGGAGTCGTGTCGGTGATATGTTCAAGAGTTACCCTTCCGCAGTTACACTCATTCCTGATTCACTATATGAACCAAAATCATTACTTCCCTTTGTCTCGTGTCGATGATGTGGGATACATCATGGCCCTCCTTCGACAAGGTCACTTCGTGTCAGCTTCAGCTCTTTCTCCAGGAAGTTGGATGAGAGACTCCCTTCTAATACCTTAGATCTTTCATGCCCTAATGGAAAGTTCTTTGCACTTGACAAAAATTTCACATCATTGGCTTTTGATAAGGTGGTTTCACGAGTGTTCGACTTCAGTTATTTTATTCGAATTCTGTGAATTTTTCTACTAGTACCTTGAGTGCCATTGTCATTATTGGTGGTTTCTCTCACGTTTTTTAACGGTTCACATCATTGACCAGTAATCAAGCGACTTTCTAGCATGTTCGACTTCAACACACTTATTCACATGTTAGAATTTGTACTGTGATCAGATCGTGTTGGAGCGCAAGACCCTGAGCTCAGATTACAAAATTCCAGGTTACAATGCGATGTGACATGATCATGCTAATATACATGTCTCTTTCATATGGATGGCTGCACCCATACCATGAGTTGTTATATGTTATCCTTCTCATTATTGGATGGTTGTGACCATACCTTGGTTTCAATATGTTCCTCCTTATAAGATAGCTGCACCCATGCCTTAGATCCATTTACATGGTCATTCTCTGAGTGGCTACATCCATACCATGATTCATGTATTATTTATCAAAGATTTCAGTGATATATATGTATCTATGCTTGCTTGCAGGTTCTCCAGCGACAGTCTCCAGTTCCAGGCATCTACTTTTAAAGCATTTCACCCCACTCTAATTCGGCCTTCACGCTTTAGGGGGCATCTGTTACAAAACATTTTGTCACTGTCTTTATACTCCCCATTCCTCGATATTGGAGGACCTCTACTGTGAATCTTACATGCTTTCCCATCATGAAGAGACTGCCCTTATATCCCTCTTGATGGGTAGAATAGTTCCCTTTTGCATCATTTCCTAAGAATCTTCCTTTTATCCCACTTTGCAAGACCAGCAATAGTGCTCACTTCCTTCCTCATTCTAATTTGTATGGTTTAACACTAGGCCTAGTGCTATATGGTGCAAGTGATCCCTTCATCACTCGCGTCGATCCTATTTTGGCAAGTTTTTTAAATATGGAGTCGAAGCTTCCAGGTCTAGAAGCTACGTAACGAAAGTATGGTAAATGGTTGGGCTAGATAGAGCCGAGGAATTTAGTTTGGGGTCCTTTCCCATATTGAGATGGAACATACCTGTTGTGGCCAGCAACAACCCCCCCCTTTTTTCATTTAGTATCAAATCATGATACCAAATGAATGGGGACCCTTAGATAAAATTTTTAAGAAAAGCTAGACTTTCTTTTTTTTTGAAGTTACAAATCATAATTTAGAAAAGGCATCTTAGATATTTTTCTATGGAAGACGATAGGTCTTTTAAAGTCGCGTATGCAAAAAGATGGGAAACATCTACGCTACTCTTCTAAAAATCAAAATACGCGCCACCCTCATGATTAATAACGACATCGCATCGCACCATACTGATGTCCATAACGAAAAGCCAAGAAATTCGCCGATCTGCGATATTGCGATCGTTAGATCGCATATCGCATAAACAAGCCAGACGGGATTTGGCAAGCACTAGGTTTTGCGATCTGCGATATTGCGATCGTGCGACATGCGAGGGTACGTCAGCAAATCATAAAATCACCTTAGTACGAATCCTCCGGGCGCGCCTTTCAAAGGAAAAGCCACTTACTATTACCTGACCTGAAATCATGCGCTTTTAATATTAGTAAGTAAATTGGTTGTCAGTCATTAAGAGGATTAAAGACGCGTGCCTTGTTGGATATTTGCTTCACGTAAGGTGGCGTAATTGATTTATCTCTTGCATTTAAAACTCTCCCATCACCTTTCTAATCGGACATTCCATTTCACTTATAATCTGCAGGAACAAAGTGCAAAGACGACTCAGAAAGAAACACAAAGTAAAAATGGGAAAGAAGAACAAGGCTCAGAGCTCCGAAGCAAGAGAGAAGACCAAGGAGATGCCGCCCCTCTACACAGATACAGCCTGCAACCGAGATGTAGGAATCTCCACATGGGAAGGCATGTACAGGCTATTAGAAGAGGAGAAGCCGAGAATAATAAAAGTGACTGCCGTTGCAGGTGCACCACGCTCCTCTGAAGCAACCCTAGAAGACCTAGCATGTTCATTCCTTCACAGAATAGTGGCAAGGCCTAAGATTCTACCATACACAGATATGGTCAAGTGGATTCTGGATGATGCAGAATTAAACAACAGACAATTCAAGATTCAGGGACATGGGCTCGTGGGATCTTTCACCGCCCAAGTTCTGAAGCTAATGTACCATCTGCCCGAATCGCAAGCGACCTATAATGCAGAATTTCTTAGGAAGTTCGCAATGGAAAACCCAGATCTATCGGACACCACTAAAGAATGGTCTAGAAGAGATGAGCCGTTAAAGAAGGATAAGAAAGGTATGTACAGCACCGGTTCCCTTACTTCTCCATATTTTTTTGCTGCAGCCATGCTGTGTAGGTTGTTTGGTATGCCCGATATCAACAAGTTTTCATCTGAGTGGCTACCATTAATCGACGCTGCCACAAATGCCGATTTAGTAGATTGGGCTAAAATTCTTTCCGATACTCTATACACGACTGTGGTTAGTTACAGGTCCAAAAGATCCTTTTCTCAAAGGGTCTATCCTCCTTTCTATTTGGCTGCCTATGTTATGGATTCTGTTTGCCTTGTATCTAATTTCCCCATTATGGGATGGAAATGGACTACCTAAGACCCGTTGCCTATTCACGTCTATCACAAAATCTTGTGGGATTCCCAGTTTGCCCCTCATTTTTACCAGATTTTCCATGGGCTTATATTGCCCATATATAGAATGATATATGGTAAGGACCCCCCAAGGTGCTCTCCCGAAGCCGAGACCGACATCATCTCCATCGCAAGATGGTTTGGGGAAGAATGGTTTACTTACATTCGAGTTTATGGAAGCCCTGTTCCTCCACATGTCCTACCCTTGTATGTCCCAGACAAGCTTTTGGCTCGAGAAATTGCTTATCAAACCTGCTCTGAAGGCGGCTTAACCAAAGAATTAAAAGATAAGAAAAAGGCCATTTGGCCTCAATTTCCCGTCAATTGTGGGGCCTTCTCTTTATTTGATGCAGGACACGCTTTTGATGAGGTGGAAAACGTGACGTGCCTTCAATTATATAAGTTCCCAATGACGCCATTTGACCCAAATAAAGTTGCCCAAGAGTTTACTACGAATGTCAAGATAAGAGTGTTCGTCGGACACAAAGATTTGTTTGACGATCTCTTTCAGGGTAAGAGCTCACTCAAAGAGATTTTGCGAGAAGCTCGGTCAAGGTTATCTCCAGCTGAACTCCAGAAATTCACATCATATAGAGATAGAAGGTTGGCCAGCATTCCACTAGAAAGGCTACGAATACCTACTAGAGAGCCAACTCCGAGTATCAGCCTCAGCGAGAACTCCAGCACTTCCAAATCTAAGTCAACCGCTGCGCGAGAAGGTTCTGAACACCCTGAAGAATTTGTACATAACAAAAGAATTAACGAAGAAGCAGTCAAAGATACAGCTCGGTCCAGTATAATGTTTCAGCAACAAGTTATCACCTCGCCACCAAGAGATGTTCCCCCTCCGGTTATCGAAGCTCCTCTTGTCACAGCAGAGCTAGATAAAGAGTGGGAGTCCTTCAATGAATTAATCAACATCGAAGGGCAAGTCCCAAAGACGCCCGTGAACGATACGCAGGAGGTGCAAGAAGTTGCTCCAACCATAGTCATCGTTACCACAGAAGCAGAAGATCTCTCTATCACTCCATCCTCAGAACTTCTACTTAACGTAGAAGAAATTCCCCCACTAGATGTGTTCTACAGTCCCCAACACAAAGCAGTTGTGAGAAGACAAAGAAAGAAAAGAAAACTCGAAAATGCACTGTCTCAAGACGCTGAACATTTAGACGTCTTGTGGAAAGACCCAAGTAATAATCCTACAGAAAATCTTATGAAGCTGTCTCAAATTGCAGGAGCGTATGCTTCTGCAACTATTGACAAGGCCTCTGAAGTTCAGCAGCTCTTAAAGGAACGAGAAAATCACATACAAATGCTACAACAATAGTTACAGCAAGCCAACGCAAACAATGAAGCTTCCAGACATTTCGAAAAGCTCCAAGAAGACTTCCAACAGATGCAAATAGGCTGCCAAAAGAGTCTTGAAGAAAAAGAAAAACAACTGCAAGCGAAGCAATAAATGCACAGAGAGAACCTAAGCTTGCAGAGTTTATTTCAGAGTCCATCGGCTTGAACGAGCAACTACTGCAGCAACAAGAAGAATTGGGGCGTAAAATATCACAGTGGAGGCACTTCTTTGAGCTAAGCGACAAAATCACCAGTCAGGTGGTGGAATTGCGAAGCGAATATGATCAGAACGACAAGAGAGTGACAGAGTATCTGACTTGGCAAGACGATGAGAAGGGAAAAAGAGCAGGAGCACCCAGAATTAATGAAAATCATAAAGAAATGCTCTTTAATAAATGGGACGAGCAGATCACGCAGGCAGAACAAGCAGCAAAGGCAGCAGCGACACAGGCAAGTATTCTTATCGACTGTGTAAATGAAAATTTACACAGGGCCAATTTGATTTCAGAGACCACCCCAGGATACCTACCAAACAAGTTGCAACTGGAGACAGAATGGAAGCAAAAGGCACAGGCAAAAGGGAAAGCTATCCAAGCACTTGCTAGAATGAATTGGGAAAGTTACTGCATGTACCTGGTTAAACCACATAGCCAATGGATGACGGTAAAGCGTATCATGAACGCAGCCGAGAAGGTAGTGCCAGCTCTTATAGATGCCGTTTTCGCAGCCCAGCTCAGAACGGAAATTAGCCAGCCGACTCTTCTCAAGCCTATGTTAGAAACATGCAACTTCAAAGACCAAGTCCACAAGTAGTTTTATTTAGAATGTTGTTTCTTTTTGTTTTAGTTATATTAGAAAAAGGACGGTCGTTTGAAAACCGAATCCTTAATTTTGTAATAATACTATTATTAGGATTAGGACATAGTATTTTAACCCTTTTCATTGCATTGGAGAAGGGTCCAGAAATTTGTCAAAAAACTTGTCCTCAGAACATGCATTTCTGCACCTCAGAGGGGGTTTTGATGAATGGAAGGATTGGATTTATTTATATTTGCTTCTTAATGTCTGCTACTGATGTTGCATTTCTGTACTCTTAGTAGGTGTTAGAAGTAAGTAGAAGTAAATCATTATTGCTTGAAGTTTGTGAGTAAAAATTAGTCATAAATGATACTTTTATCTCTTGATGAATTTCTACTTATTTGCTTAGAGTGATATACAGCTGATGTTATTTATATGTTAATGTATAAATGTGTGGTTACCATTTGGCACTTTTGTACAATGGAGTCATTTGTTCATGCTTGACATATGAATGATTTATCATGTGATATATAGTCCACAACTGTCCTGTTTAACTTCTTATGCAGAATGGTTTATCTTAAATGGTTTATATTCCTATAGTAGCTGAATAATCTTCATTACCAGTTATTATATGAAATCTTTTTAGATCGCATGATGGAAAAGATATACCCCGGGTTAGCGTAGATTGCATATGTTGTTTTCATTAGATTTCAGCAGCTTATAGTCAAATCATGAGTTAGATTTAAATTAGCTCTCAAAAGTTCCCAAAGAAACAGCATAATCAAACCCTACACACACACACACCCCTTAGATCGGGAAGCTGGTCCCGTTATCCCCAGTCGGACCCGCTACACCAAACGGGCAAGGAGCCGCCAACCAGGTTCCCGACCGGGTGGGTATCCCCCTTGTTGTTGACCCGATTTCAGGACCCAACATATATTTGGCGCTAGAAGGAGGGCCTGAGCATAATACCTGTTGGAATGTTTTTTCGAATTATAAATCTTGAAACAGGATGACTACTCATGAAGTTCCTATTTGGAGTTGCATCTATGTTCATACCAATTCCAACATTCCACCAGACGTGGTAAGGCTATTGTCTCAGGTAAAGTTCAATGGTAAGAAAAACTCTTCCGCATTCAATCACGCCCTTCAGTTCATACAAACAGTTTCAACTTCTGATACTCAGAAGATTGATGAAGGCGTTTTGTACAGGATTTTTACTCTTACCTTCACAGTAGAAGCTACAAAATGGTGCAGAACCCTCCCAGTTGCATCAATTCACGGCTGGGACCAGTTCATTAAGATGTTCATCTTGGAATTTGATTGTTATGATTATGACCAGGTATATGATGAAATTGATTATCTTAGAGAACAAGATGAACCCGTAAGGGATTTCAATATGCGGTTTCATCTTAAATGCCTACAGTATAATCTCGAGAATGAGCTCACAGACGAAGAATCTTCAGATTAAGATAAGTATTTCCTACCTCCTGTGTCTGACCAATCAGAAATTAATTCTACCTTTGTTAGCTTTTCTTCTAATATGAATGATCATTCCAAGTTAACTACACAAAGCATCCATAATGAAGAAAATCTACAAAGCCTGGGAGTCATGCATGCTCTACTACCAGAAAAGAGAGATGAAGATGCTAAAAGCAAAATTACCTTGGAAACAGAAGATGACTCTGACAATATCATTTCAAGTCAACGAACGCAGATGCCAAGGTTAGATCAATCAAATGTTTCTCTTTCAAAAAATATCAGCGCAAAAAGGTATGATCTAAAGCCCGACATTTGTGATGGATCTGATGAACAAAGTTTCTTTTATGATGTTTTTAAATGCATTGTTCCAAATTTACATTTTTCTCTTTATCCTAATGTTTTTAGTGATGACAACCTTTCCCCTCTTAATATTCAAGATATCTCAAAAACTACAGAGGGTTATTTAAATGACTCATCATTAGGTTTTCAAGTTAAAGAGATTGCATTAACACAGCTTTCGATCAAGGACAAAAAGGAGTTGCCTGACCTCCCTTGTTAGGAAACATACAATGAAAAGGAGGAACCTAGGGAAATATGTAGAGTCTTTTGTGATAGTTACTTTGACAATGATAATGTTGTTGAGTTTTCTCAGATAACTCAACTAGGGTCAGAGGATAAAGGACATCTTAAATCAGAAATCGTGTCAGTCCACCCTCATCTCGAAGTAGAAGATCACTCAAATGATTTTACTATCCCAGGTAATACCCCGATCTATGATTCGTATCATGAGGAAAGCTCCATCCTTGTTTGTAATCATGACCTAATTCCCTATTCACAAAACCTGGCCAGTTTTTGTGAAAAACAAGATGTTACAAGTAAAGCCCAGTCGTGCTGTAACACTATTTGTATAAATTCCCAATCATTCCTTTCTCACTCAAACTCATTATGTACAAAATCGGATTTCTTTTCAAATCTTCAAACTTTGGATAGATTATCTTTTAGTGACTTACATATGAGAATTTTCTTCTCAAACAAAATCACAAAAAACTCGAAATTAACAGAAAAAAGGTTACAAGTCATTGAAATCAAAAAATCTTGTCCACAATTTGACTTGCTATCTTTCCTATTGCGACATCATCAATTCACAACTGAAATTCATTCTGATTTTTATGATCCAATAGGTACCCAGTTGGAAACAACTTTGCATGAGAAAAGAAAATCAGCCAGAATTCCAATTGAGGTTCTATGTTTTTATTTCTTAGCCAACAATTACGATCCAAGAAAAATTCGATTCTTTTTTGGAAGATTCATTCGGCTAGGGATAAAAATGAATAGATGGTTCCATTGGAAATATCATTTCACATAGTTATTTCCTGTATATGGTTAGAGTAGGAGTAGGAGTAGTTTAGTTAGGTTTTTGTTTTTAATAACTGATAGGCAAAGCTATACATATTCTCTTCATAACCTCAGAAAATATTTGCCTATCATTCCTTTTTAATTTTCTCCATAATAATGTTTGTTCTGGTTCAATGACATTTGACATTTACTGAAGATACCTTGTCTCTGTTTAAAATTTGGAACTTCTATTACTATCAACAGCGAATCTTTTAAGAAAATTTGATCTTTATTATCATTAGAACTTCAACCCATATATGATGATCATTTCAAACTGCAAAATTTTAAAGAAAGCTATCTCAGTGTAGGATTTGTTTTAAGTCAGCACAATGAAAGGTATCAATCTTAAGATAAGTATTCTCTGTCAAAGCAGCCTTTATCGCCCTATCATTTTCGTCCAGAACTTTCTTAAGGAAAAACAATGACTTCCTCCTTGCTAAAAGGAAATTACAGCATTCAGAGAAACAACCCAAGAAAAACACTATATCTCAAAGAATAAGAGGTCTCATCACGAGCCGGCTTATCATGATCACAGATATTATAACTTGCTGACTTTGCCAATACTGTCTATCAAAACAGGGCAACGAATTAAGATTGTTGCAATCAAAAGACAAGAGGTCTCATCACGAGCCGGCTTGTTCAGCAAAAGTGTAAATCAAGTGAATGACTGTGTCATAATTTGGCCACCAAACCAAGACATTGTTCTTTAGAGAATTAAAAAAGGAAAAGTGTGTAAAAAGGATTTTTCTCTGGAATGTTGCGAGTAACCTCAAAAAGGATAAAGGATCATTGCTGGTTAAAAGGTAACCCTGTCGAGGCTATGGATGCCTGCTGGCAACAGAGGCTCTACCTGCGACTAAGGAGCATACTAAAGGACTGATAAACAGAGAAGACTTTATTTTATGTTTTACAAAGACCAAGTAACAGCTGATTTAGATGCAAAGACGAACTGGGTGTACAAATAATTGAAACGGAAAGAGTTTGGAACGAAACATCATAGGCGGTTTTGAAGTCTCATTTGTCTTATCTTTTTATAATAAAGTTCAAAATTTTTTAAATTTCTCAGAAGTTTTTAAAAGCGTCAATAGAAATAACAGAGATAACTGGTTCTCCCAAGTGAATCGCCAATTGTTGTGGCCAGCAACAACCCCACCTTTTTTCATTTAGTATCAAATCATGATACCGAATGAATGGGGACCCTTAGATAAATTTTTTAAGAAAAGCTAGACTTTCTTTTTTTTTGAAGTTACAAATCATAATTTAGAAAAGGAATCTTAGATATTTTTCTATGGAAGACAATACGTCTTTTAAAGTCGCGTATGCAAAAAGATGGGAAACATCTCCGCTACTCTTCTAAAAATCAAAATACGCGTCACCCTCATGATTAATAACGACATCGCATCGCACCATACTGATGTCCATAATGAAAAGCCAAGAAATTCGCCGATCTGCGATATTGCGATTGCTAGATCGCATATCGCATAAACAAGCCAGACGAGATTTGGCAAGCACTAGGTTTTGCGATCTGCGATATTGCGATCGTGCGACATGCGAGGGTACGTCAGCAAATCATAAAATCACCTTAGTACGAATCCTCCGGGCGCGCCTTTCAAAGGAAAAACCACTTACCATTACCTGACCTGAAATAATGCGCTTTTAATATTAGTAAGTAAATTGGTTGTCAGTCATTAAGAGGATTAAAGACGCGTGCCTTGTTGGATATTTGCTTCACGTAAGGTGGCGTAATTGATTTATCTCTTGCATTTAAAACTCTCCCATCACCTTTCTAATCGGACATTCCATTTCACTTATAATCTGCAGGAACAAAGTGCAAAGACGACTCAGAAAGAAACACAAAGTAAAAATGGGAAAGAAGAACAAGGCTCAGAGCTCCGAAGCAAGAGAGAAGACCAAGGAGATGCCGCCCCTCTACACAGATACAGCCTGCAACCGAGATGCAGGAATCTCCACATGGGAAGGCATGTACAGGCTATTAGAAGAGGAGAAGCCGAGAATAATGAAAGTGACTGTCGTTGCAGGTGCACCATGCTCCTCTGAAGCAACCCTAGAAGACCTAGCGTTCATGTCCTTCCTTCACAGAATAGCGGCAAGGCCTAAGATTCTACCATACACAGATATGGTCAAGTGGATTCTGGATGATGCAGAATTAAACAACAGACAATTCAAGATTCAGGGACATGGGCTCATGGGATCTTTCGCCGCCCAAGATCTGAAGCTAATGTACCATCTGCCCGAACCGCAAGCGACCTATAATGCAGAATTTCTTAGGAAGTTCGCAATGGAAAACCCAGATCTATCGGACACCACTAAAGAATGGTCTAGAAGAGATGAGCCGTTAAAGAAGGATAAGAAAGGTATGTACAGCACCGGTTCCCTTACTTCTCCATATTGTTTTGCTGCAGCCATGCTGTGTAGGTTGTTTGCTATGCCCGATATCAACAAGTTTTCATCTGAGTGGCTGCCATTAATCGACGCTGCCACAAATGCTGATTTAGTAGATTGGGCTAAAATTCTTTCCGATACTCTATATACGGCTGTGGTTAGTTACAGGTCCAAAAGATCCTTTTCTCAAAGGGTCTATCCTCCTTTCTATTTGGCTGCCTATGTTATGGATTCTGTTTGCCTTGTATCTAATTTCCCCATTATGGGATGGAAATGGACTACCCAATACCCATTGCCTATTCACGTCTATCACAAAATCTTGTGGGATTCCAAGTTTTCCCCTCATTTTTACAAGATTTGCCATGGGCTTATATTGCCCATATATAGAATGATATATGGTAAGGACCCCCCAAGGTGCTCTCCTGAAGCCGAGACCGACATCATCTCCATCGCAAGATGGTTTGGGGAAGAATGGTTTACTTACATTCGAGTTTATGGAAGCACTGTTCCTCCACATGTCCTACCCTTGTATGTCCCAGACAAGATTTTGGCTCGAGAAATCGCTTATCGAACCTGCTCTGAAGGCGGCTTAACCAAAGAATTAAAAGATAAGAAAAAGGCCATTTGGCCTCAATTTCCCGTCAATTGTGGGGTCTTCTCTTTATTCAATGCAGGACACGCTTTTGATGAGGTGGAAAACGTGACGTGCCTTCAATTATATAAGTTCCCAATGAGGCCATTCGACCCAAATAAAGTTGCCCAAGAGTTTACTACAAACATCAAGATAAGAGTGTTCGTCGGACACAAAGATTTTTTTGACGATCTCTTTCAGGGTAAGAGCTCACTCAAAGAGATTTTGCGAGAAGCTCAGTCAAGGTTATCTCCAGCTGAACTCCAGAAATTCACATCATATAGAGATAGAAGGCTGGCCAGCATTCCACTAGAAAGGCTACGAATACCTACTAGAGAGCCAACTCCGAGTATCAGCCTCAGCGAGAACTCCAGCACTTCCAAATCTAAGTCGAACGCCGCGCGAGAAGGTTCCGAACACCCTGAAGAATCTGTACATAACAAAAGAATTAACGAAGAAGCAGTCAAAGATACAGCTCGGTCCAGTATAATGTTTCAGCAACAAGTTATCACCTCGCCACCAAGAGATGTTCCCCCTCCGGTTATCGAAGCTCCTCTTGTCACAACAGAGCTAGATAAAGAGTGGGAGTCCTTCAATGAATTAATCAACATCGAAGGGCAAGTCCCAAAGATGCCCGTGAACGATACACAGGAGGTGCAAGAAGTTGCTCCAACCATAGTCAGCGTTACCACAGAAGCAGAAGATCTCTCTATCACTCCATCCTCAGAACTTCTACTTAACGTAGAAGAAATTCCCCCACTAGATGTGTTCTACAGTCCCCAGCACAAAGCAGTTGTGAGAAGACAAAGAAAGAAAAGAAAACTCGAAAATGCACTGTCTCAAGACGCTGAACATTTAGACGTCTTGTGGAAAGACCCAAGTAATAATCCTACAGAAAATCTTACGAAGCTGTCTCAAATTGCAGGAGCGTATGCTTCTGCAACTATTGACAAGGCCTCTGAAGTTCAGCAGCTCTTAAAGGAACGAGAAAATCACATACAAATGCTACAACAACAGTTACAGCAAGCCAACGCAAACAATGAAGCTTCCAGACAGCTCGAAAAGCTCCAAGAAGACTTCCAACAGATGCAAATAGGCTACCAAAAGAGTCTTGAAGAAAAAGAAAAACAACTACAAGCGGAGCAAGAAATGCACAGAGATGAACCTAAGCTTGCAGAGTTTATTTCAGAGTCCATCGGCTTGAACGAGCAACTACTGCAACAACAAGAAGAATTGGGGCGTAAAATATCACAGTGGAGGCACTTCTGTGAGCTAAGCGACAAAATCATCAGTCAGGTGGTGGAATTGCGAAGCGAATATGATCAGAACGACAAGAGAGTGACAGAGTATCTGACTTGGCAAGACGATGAGAAGGGAAAAAGAGCAGGAGCACCCAGAATTAATGAAAATCATAAAGAAATGCTCTTTAATAAATGGGACGAGCAGATCACGCAGGCAGAACAAGCAGCAGAGGCAGCAGCGACACAGGCAAGTATTCTTATCGACTGTGTAAATGAAAATTTACACAGGGCCAATTTGATTTCAGAGACCACCCCGGGATACCTACCAAACAAGTTGCAACTGGAGACAGAATGGAAGCAAAAGGCACAGGCAAAAGGGAAAGCTATCCAAGCACTGGCTAGACTGAATTGGGAAAGTTACTGGATGTACCTGGTTAAACCACATAGCCAATGGATGACGGTAAAGTGTATCATGAACGCAGCCGAGAAGGTAGCGCTAGCTCTTATAGATGTCATTTTCGCAGCCCAGCTCAGAACGGAAATTAGCCAGCCAACTCTTCTCAAGCCTATGTTAGAAACATGCAACTTCAAAGACCAAGTCCACAAGTAGTTTTATTTAGAATGTTGTTTCTTTTTGTTTTAGTTATATTAGAAAAAGGACGGTCGTTTGAAAACCGAATCCTTAATTTTGTAATAATACTATTATTAGGATTAGGACATAGTATTTTAACCCTTCTCATTGCATTGGAGAAGGGTCCAGAAATTTGTCAAAAAACTTGTCCTCAGAACATGCATTTCTGCACCTCAGAGGGGGTTTTGATGAATGGAAGGATCGGATTTATTTATATTTGCTTCTTAATGTCTGCTACTGATGTTGCATTTCTGTACTCTTAGTAGGTGTTAGAAGTAAGTAGAAGTAAATCATTATTGCTTGAAGTTTGTGAGTAAAAATTAGTCATAAATGATACTTTTATCTCTTGATGAATTTCTACTTATTTGCTTAGAGTGATATACAGCTGATGTTATTTATATGTTAATTTATAAATGTGTGGTTACCATTTGGCACTTTTGTACAATGGAGTCATTTGTTCATGCTTGACATATGAATGATTTATCATGCGATATACAGTCCACAACTGTCCTGTTTAACTTCTTATGCAGAATGGTTTATCTTAAATGGTTTATATTCCTATAGTAGTTGAATAATCTTCATTACCAGTTATTATATGAAATCTTTTTAGATCGTATGATGGAAAAGATATACCCCAGGTTAGCGTAGATTGCATATGTTGTTTTCATTAGATTTTAGCAGCTTATAGTCAAATCATGAGTTAGATTTAAATTAGCTCTCAAAAGTTCCCAAAGAAACAGCATAATCAAACCCTACACACACACACACACACCCCTTAGATCGGGAAGCTGGTCCCGTTATCCCTAGTCGGACCCGCTACACGAAACGGGCAAGGAGCCGCCAACCAGGTTCCCGACCGGGTGGGTATCCCCCTTGTTGTTGACCCGATTTCAGGGCCCTCAACAATACCCAATAGATAAGGCCTCTCCCATAATAAGAGGAACCATCTCCCCTCCATCAAAGCTATATAAACCTCTCCTTTTCCAATCTGAACTGGTCTTTTTGGAGCTTGAATAACCAGCAAAATATCTATAGCTTTTTTCCTTCTAGTTTATGTGTGAAAAGGGAGAATGGTGTGTTTGGTTTGGTTTGGAACTAAAGGGAAGAAGCCTTAATCTCCAATTGTTGAGGCTAACAATGAGATGTTAGAAGTGGTGTTGGAACCTAGATACGTCGGAGGGGACCTGCAACGTCAAGGCTTTGGTTGTATTTCTTTCTGAGATTTATATCAATACAACTAATGATTTATTTCCTACATTGAGTTTTATGTTAGATTTAATGGCTTAAGGTTCCTTGACATTTTAAGTAAATTGAATGTGATTGTATGTTATTACATTTTCTATTGTCTCTTGTGTATTTGTTTCAAGTATTTGAAGGAAAAGAACTCAAAGGAAGCTAGAGCAAAGGAGCAAGGTCACCATCAAGAGGAGTAGCGTTCTAAGAGGTAGGCCCTCTTATTCGATTATAGTTTAAGGAAATTTTCATTAGGTTGTTCTGTTTTCGGCTAGACCCACTCTAGGGCTAGAGGGATCACCTCTGTCCGTAGAGGAGATTTACCTACTCCACAGTAGCAAAAAATGCGCAACTCCTGGAGGGAACTGGCAGTTGGCTGGTGGGAGCTACTAGAGAGAAAAATTGCACTAATGCTGGAAGGCTGGCCTATTGATCACCCTCTGTGAAATTTCTAAGCTAAGAGAACTTCTGGGAAGCAAAGGTCTTGCTCATGAAATCTGCACAGTGTTCCAGGTGAGCAGCCGGTTAGCTAACTAGTGGGCTATCCAGGAAAACTGCGCAATTTTCTGAGGGAGATAGGGACAGACACTGGGTTTCTGTCCAGCTTGTCTACACAACATGGTCGCAAGCATGAAATTGACATCGACATGCAAAATTTTATGTCGAATGATCAAGCAATGTGGGTGTGAAGACTCACTCGAGCTCACGGGGTGAACCCGAGTGCGTGCAACCATCAAGTAAAACTCTCAAAGGAGGCTCCGAAATTGGATGCGGGCCAAAATTTTGGAGGGTGATGCAACTGCTACAACACCTTCTTCCACCATTATGACTTTAATCTAGAGAGTTACTTATTTCAACAGCTTCCCTCTTAACCCCGCTCGAAACACAGTGCTGACCTTTGAAAAGGACTAGTGGTTTTATGCTATGAACTCGACAGCGTACCCCTCTACTGTAGTCTACACCCAGAAATCTACTGCTCTTGTTAGATCTGTGTCAAGACGATAGAGCATCATAAGATCCACTGGAGTCCAATCGTGATGAGACAATGTCTGTCCTCCCGACCTACCCTTTCACCTACAATCTTCGCAACCAGTTGTACAGTTCTTATGGGAACTTACACCAGAAGATCTCGTATTGATCACTTGTAGCCTTTGAGTATAGAAATTCATCTTTCAGTTTCACAACAACTTGGTAGCAAAGTAGTGCTTGTTGAGATATAAACCAATCTACTTGCTTGTCCCACCCATTTTGTATTTCCTTCTTAAAAATCCTCGATGCCATATTTTGAACCCTCATTTTTATTACAAGTCTTCGAAATGGAACTAATTGTTGGCACGAAAATGGCAGCAGGGTTGAGACCCTGGGTTTGGGCACAAGGGGCTAACAAGGCTCCGATGTAGTTCTAGAGAAACACTGATATTTTCACCTTATCTAGAGAGGGTAAGGAGTCTCACCCGAGGCATGTCACGACTGAAGTTAGATGAGGGTGGAATTAGGCACTAGGGGAGTCATATTGAATAGAAGAGACCAAAACACAATAGCTTAGCATCTATATTAACCCAGTCACAACGATATATTCATGACATATCAGGAAACTATATAACCATATGCATGCATTAAACTTTTTAGAGAGTGAACACAATGCTTAAAGACAGAAGGTGGGTTTGAACAATCTTCTCCATTAACATAACATAAAGTAGTACATAAGGCTCAAGGCCTAATCATCAGTGACATGAATAACATAACCAACATAAACATATATGAACACGACCATGCATTCACATTACTCTGTAACCTAGGAAGACTCTAACTATCACAGGCTCACTCGACTGATCAACAACAACCCTCCACTCTTTCTTCTCCTTTTTATCCCCTGTCATCTACTTGGACTACTAGTTCTTCCTTCCCTTTCCTCGGCTGCCTTCATTCTCCGTTGCCCCTGCTCTTTCCTCGCTCAACTGTGCCTGCTTCTTCGCGCCACCTTTCCATGATTGCCATCCATATTTTAGTTTCTATTCTTCCCTTAGTTGTCAACTCTGCAACTCCAACAGTCATCTCCACCACCCATCATCGGCTTATTTCTCTACAAAATATAAAAACAAAGACCCCAACACCAATTGACATTTGTTCCATCTATAGTAAACACATACCCTATGGTGCTCCTCTTTTTATGTCTATCACCTTCCATATTTTCATCAACATATCCCTATAGGGCAATTTTTGAACCACCAAAGCATAATTCTTAATTTGTGGTGCCTCCCAAATATTTGAGAATCCACTTCACTGCCATTCAATGCTCTTTTCCTGGATTGTTCATATACCTTCTTACAACTCCCATTACATGTGAAATATCATGCCTTGTGCAAATCATTGCATACATTAAGCTTCCAACTGTTGATGCATATGGAATTTACATATATAATCCATCTCTTTCTGGGTGTTGGGGAACATCGCCTTAGTTTTAAATGGCTAACTAGTTTTTCATTCCACATATTAAGTCTTTCCAACACCTTTTCTATGTACTCACTCTGAGACAATGTTAATTTGCGATTTTTATTGTCTCTAGTTATTCTCATACCAAGGATTTGTTTTTCAGCACCCAAATCCTTCATTGTAAATGAGTTTGACAATTTTTCCTTTGAGAATATTTATTTCCTACATGTTATACCCTACAATAAGCATGCCATCTACATACAATAACAATATAATATATCTTCCATCATTTTGTTTCTTAAGATAAACGTAGTGATCAGAATGACATCTAGTATAACCTTATTCAGACATAAAATTGTCAAATTTAGACACCATTTCCTTGGAGCCTATTTTCGGCCATACAAGCACTTCTTCAACCTGCACATTAATTTCTCCTTCCCTTTGACCTCATATCCTTGTTGTTTCATATATAAATCTTCCTCCAAATAACCATGGAGAAAGGTTGTCTTTACATCTAACTACTCAGGATGAAAATATTTAGCTGCCACTAGACTGAAAATAGTTCTATGTGAAGTCATTTTAACAACAGGAGAAAAATATTCATCAAAGTATATACCTTTCTTTTGTGCAAACCCCTTCACCACAAGTCTAGCTTTATACCTATGTTTTCCTCCATCTTCTTCCTTCAACCTATAAACCCATCTATTATGCAATTTTTTTTTACCTGCATGGAATTAAACTAAGTCCCAAGTTTGGTTATGCTTTAGGGAGTCCATCTCTTCTTCCATAGCTTGCTCCCACTTCTTCCTGGTTACCATATACATTGTGTCTTCATATCTTTCCAGTTCACCAAAATCAATCAACAATACATAATAGAATGAAGGAGAGTATTGTTTAGGGGGTATACTTAAGTTAGTAGATATTATAACACCGCTTTCAAGTGTTTCAGGTGCATTTTGTTGTTGTTGTTGTGGCTGCTGATCATTATGGTTGTCAGGAACCTTTACTTTTTTTGTGATCTCATTAAGCACTGCATATTATTTCTTTTCCTTTTCCCGTTTCTTTTCTTGCATCTGATCCTTATACAAGGCCTTTTCATTGAATATGACATCTCTTCTCTTAATGATTTTGTGATTTTCATAATCACATAAGTGATAACCAAAATCATTAACACCATATCCAATAAAGATACATTTCTTTTATTTTGCCTCAGGCTTTATTCTATTTTCTTTATTAATGTGGACAAAGGCTTCACAACTAAAATTATTTAAAAATGAGTATTTTACCTGTCCATGCCTCCTCTGGAATAATACCATCCAAAGAACTAGAAGGCCCTCAATTTATTAGATAAATAATTGTATCTACAACATCTGCCCAAAATTGTAAGGGAAATCATGCATGCAATCTCATGCACATTGTGTGCTCCACGATTATCCTATTCATCCTTTCTGACACACCATTTTCCTGTGGCATTCCTGGAACTATCTTCTCCCCACAAATTCCATGTTCTGAATAGTAGTTATCAAACTCTTTGTTTCATTTTTCACCTCCATTATCTGATCTGAGACACTTCAACTTCTTTCCTATATCATTCTCAATCAAAGATTTCCATTTCTTGAAAGTATCAAATACATCATATTTATTATGAATACAATAAAATCCATGTTTTTCTTGTTGAATCATCAATAAATGTAACATAAGAGTGAGAGTCACCAAGAGATGATACTTGATCCGATCCCCATACATATGTATGCACAAGCTCTAATTTTTCTCTTTTCTTTTCCTTCCCAACTCTGATAAATATGACTCTCTTTGTTTTCCGTAAACACAATTCTCACAAAAATCCAAATCAACATGCTTCAAACTTGGCAACAAATTTCTTGAGTGAAGAATTTTCATCCCTTTCTCACTCATGTGCCTGAGCCTATGTTGTTATAATGCCATATATGCTCCCGTGGAGGTTAAAGAATTAATAAAGATAGAAATACCATTGCATAAAGACAACGTACCAACCTTTTCTCCTTTTGGTATTACTAGGGATACTTTAGTGACCTTCTAGGTTTTTTTCTGTGAATGTAGTTACACAATATTCACCACCTAACTACCTTGTTGAAATTAGATTTTTCTTCAGCTCTAGAACATGCCTTACCTCCTTCAATAGCCATTGGTTTCTAGTGTGCTGCTTTATAAAAACCTTACCCATTCCAACAATTTTATAGGTTTTATCATCACCCAAATGAACGTGTCCAAAATATCCTTGAACATAGTCATGAAAATGTTTCCTATCAAGTGTGGCATGGAATCAAGCCCCTAAATAAACCACCTAGGCATCAATAATATTTTCTAATGAAATAATAAAATCATCTTGCAACACATCACCTGTCACATTTGCTTCATGATTTTTCTCTTGTTGTCCTTCTCCTTCTTTTCCTTTCCAACATTTTCATTCTTTATTTAGGTGTCCTTTCTTCCCATACTTCTAACACACTATCCATAATTTGGATTTGGATCTTCCTTTTCTTGACTTACTACGATTTCCTGGGCTCCTTCCTCTTTCCATTTTTCTTCCCCTAGTCTTTGCAATTAAAGCATTACCTAATGTCTCATTGGCAATTTTCCTTCACATTTCCTCGTTAAGGATGGCGCTAACAACATCATCAAACTTTAAAGTACTATATCGAAAGAGAGAGTTACTAGTAGCCATAACTAAGCCATTCCAACTTTCTAGCAATGAACACAGAAATAAAAAACCCCTAACTTCATCATCAAAATTTACCCCTACAGAACTTAAATGGCTAGTAATCATGTTAAAGTCATTTAAATGATCAACAATAGATCTGTCTTCTAACATCTTCATATTAAATAGATGCTTAACAAGAAATACCTTATTTGAGGCTGAGGTTTTTTTCATATATTTTGGCCAATGTCATCATTAAACCTTGTGTTGTTGTTTCTTTTGAAATGTTGAATGTCACTGATGTTGTCAGACATAGCCATATTTTTCCTAGTGCCTTATGTCGAGAATCTCCCATTCTGTGTCCATCATACTCCTCTACTTCTTTGATTTCCCACTTAATGGTAGGTACAAATATTTCTGATACAGATAATCTTCCATCTTCATCTTCTACGACTGGTAGTTTTAGCTATTAAATTTCCCAACCCTAAACCTATCATCTTCCACCATTGCTCCTACTTGAACCAGGAACCCCTCTCTTGCGAGTTTATCAATCAAATAGACCTTCAACCTTAATACCAAGTCTTAGACAATTATGTACTATAGACAAATGAAACACATAAAATATTGTGGAAACACAAATAAAAAACACATAAAACAAGAGAGACACATATATACATGGTCCACCCAATTTGGGCTACGTCCATAAAGAAACAACCAATCCTTCCTTTTATATTATCCAGAAAAATGAAGAGATACAACTTATAACAGATCCGTTGTAAATTCCTCTTCACTCTCACACAACCTCCTCTCTCTCTCTCATAATAATCATACATAACCACAATACAATTCCCTCATATAAATTGAGGGTTGCCTTCTAGGGAAAGAAACCTAAATTAACATAAATTCTACCCCCATATCATTTTCCTAATGAACGATCCAGATTGACTATGAAATTACAATATTTTACAAGGAAAGTTTTCATCTACTTTTAGCTTCAGGGGCACTGCCCCCGAACACCCACCAGGGGGAGCTCTTTAAAAGTAATCTTCTCCCCCCCAACAGTGTTGTCGCCCCATTTAGGAACTTGGGTCAAATGCGGTTGATACCTCTGAATCAAGAAGATAATCGGGCTCCACATCCAACAAGTTTAATAAGTTATTGAATGATTATATGAATGCATAAGATAACTAGTGTTTGATGCAGCTAGCTTGACAGGGAAGTGAGCCTTCTTAATGATCCTCTAATGAAACTATTGAGATAGTGAAAAAATATGCATCCATATCCTATAGTTACTATGTTTACCATGTGTTTGTCAAGGTTGGGAAAGATCTGAGCCTAAGTGTAGATTATACATGCGATCATCATATACAAGATTTTGGAAATTTATGGGTAGTGGCCTGTAGGTTAGCCCTAAAATTTTGGCACTAAATCCATAGCCACAGGCACAGAGCTAGGGATTTTTGGTTGTAGCTGCATGAAGGATGACTTGTGTGTGTGGTTTAAGCCTTCTAGCCACATGGACTATACTGCATGCATGTGGATGGGCTGTAAAGATTGGTAAATATATATTTCCATCTAAGGGAAAGATCATTGGTGGATGTTGTCTAACATTTAGATGATCAAGTGTTCATGGGATGTTACAGTAGGTTTCAGGATAGTAAATCCCACTTCCATAATTGGAACTTGGATGTTGGGTCATGCATAGTAACTCTCGTCTCATGTTTACCCTAGTGAGCTTGTAAAGGCGGGTAAATGTGGGGTGGGGTGTTATAGAGTGGTATCAGAGCGAGGTTGTAGCACTGTACCTCGAGGTAAATTCATATTTTTATGCATGCATGTCAGTTATCTATATGTTTTCCATGTATGCATATTAGTTACTTATTGATATTGCTATTATATCATGTATATGATATGTTTTATCATGGTAATCTAGATTGGCCTATGTAGATGTGATATCCTCACTAGCAGTAAGTTGAGGTATGCTTTTGATTATGCTTTTATTTAGAAAAAAATATCATATTGTATGAAATTGAAGGCCAATAGATGAAGAGAAATATAGTTGAGTACAGTTCATATGACTCCCCGTATAGACCGAAAGAGACATTGGTGGGATGGGAGAGATCATTTGAGCATCAGGGAGAGGGAGACTCTCCTGATATAGTAGATACATTGATAAGTTTGAAATAAGAGATCATAAGTTGCAAGAAAAACAATGAGATGTTGATTGAAGCATACGAAAGGCTTGCGGAAGCTCAAGAAAAGCAAGTCGAGGTTAATGTAGTCATCCTCCAAAGCCTTTGAAATTTGCAGCAACAGGGACAAATGGGAATCATCCATTGAGACAAACAGGAAGAAAATACTAATGGTATTGATGGAAGCAGGTCTTAGAAAATTCATAAGTTGGAAATGGATGATTTAGTGAAGACTGAAAAGCTTTTGGATACACCTAAGAGGAGGATACACCTAAGAGGAGGGCTAGTACTCATGGATATTGTTCTAGTTCCACTTCTAGGAGACATTATTGCCATCATTGTCAGCATCATTACATGAAGAGTGACAAGGGATGCTTCCCAGAAGATTTCAAGAAAGCTTAACCTCCTAATTTTGATGGTGAGTTGATAAGTCAGAAGATGCAGAAGCATGGATGCTTGGAATGAGGAAATTCTTTAGACTTCATGATTACTCTGAGAATATGAAAGTCAATATATCTACCTCCAATCTTAAAGGAAAAGAAAATATATGGTGGGATTATGTTAAGCATGTCAGAGGCATCTGGGAAGAGGAACTAACTTGGGAATAATTTGAAAGACTCTTTAGGAAGAAGTACCTATCTGAGAGATATTATGATGGAAAGTCCAAGGAATTCTATGAGCTCGAGATGGGTTCCATGACGGATGAATAGTATGCAACCAAATTTTTGGAGTTGTTGAGATATGTTCCCTACCTCAAGGATGAGAAAGAAAAGTTCCAAAGGTTCATCAATGGATTTCAATTGTCATTCAAAGATCACATTGAGTTTGATGAGCCTCAGTCATTGGAGGAAGCCATCAGGAAGTTGAAGCATTGTTATGAGCAGCTAAAGTGAAAGTCTGAGTTCAAGCGTGATTGGAAGGATAATCAGAAGACTAAAGGAAATGGCTTAAGAAGTAAGGAAGATCTTAGGATGTAGGTGACAAAGAAAATGTGGGACCTCATAAGAAGTTCAATGCAACTAAGAGAGGACATGGGTCTTAGCATCCAGAGCAAAAAAAAAAAGGAAATGGAAAAAAACCATTGAAGTGTTGGGCTTGTGGTGGATACCATCACATGAGGGATTATCCATTATACCAGGGTGGCAGTCCATAGATCCATAGTGCACAGGAGACACAAACAGTTGGGGATGTAGATCAAATTATTCCCCAAATCTATGAAACAATTGATAACAGGAAAGCAGATCACCAGGAATCCATCATTAAGATGGAAGGTGGAACCAGATGGAGAGTTATAGTCAGAGCCTCAATGAATCTTGCAAAAAAATAAGCTCATGCTTCGATACCAAGCAATAGAGCAAGTTAAAGTGCATGCAAGCACTTTGGGGTTGAGGGAGATACATGGAAGATGGTTTATCAGATGCGATCATAATAGCTAGTTTCTAATTATAGATGAATTTGTCAAGGAAATTGAGATCCTTTGAGAGATTATATGTGCATGTGTTGAGTCAAATGGCATCATGCTTGGTACAACAGGGAAATGTAACTGGTATATTGTTATACTTATTAATGCACTAAAAATTATGTATTTATGGCAGTGTGATGCAGGGAATCACATGGAAAATAGATTGCCATGAAACCTCGAAGAAGGATTAGGCTAAGATTTTATCATGAACCCTTGGAAGAACTGGGAACTCACGGGGATCGAGTCAGGGTGTATGTTGAAATTTTGGTGCTTGCAGTGTTTCATGATTTATTTGTGCTTGATTTATGATTTTGACTGTGATTGGTTCATGCCATGCCACTTTGTTTTGGGTGTTGTATTGTCATTTGGATTTTTATGTTTTCTTCTTGTTCTTAACTTTTATGTTTTGAGGGCCTTGGGAAATGGTTGTAGGAACGAGGAAAAATAATGGAGCTCAGGGAGAGAAGGCGGAACCCAACAAGTAGTATAAAACCTAAATGAAGCCCGACGCATGAATCAAGGGAAGTTGGAGGAAAGAATATTCCAACCAATTGGGTTGGCTGGGTCCATAGGGATAAATGGACAGTGGCATGCCAATCATGAGAAAGGTAACTAAGAAAGGTAACTAGGAAAGGTAAATTACATGAGCTCGAGGTAACGAATTCCTTCGTTGTTGGGAACTGATGTTCTCAATGTTTTACATGTTGTGCATGGAAAAAGGAAGTTCTCTTAATATTAACCTTATGAACACTGGTAATTGTGTTGTGATCACACACACACACACACACACACACACACACACACACACATATATATATATGGATAAAGGAAGTTCTCTTCAAGGACCATTCTTGTGGAAGAATGTTTGTTTTATGTAGGTGAATGGCATGAAAACATTCATGGTTTTATGAGACATCAAGTGGTAAAGTAGCCATGGAATATCTATGATTTTAGTATCATGTGAATATGATTTTGACATTATGTGTTTATTGTTGAGAAATGGCAACAATAAATTCTAGTTTAATTTTTCCTTGAATTAAACTGAGAATTAAAATTGAATTCTATTCTCATTACAACTTGTAAATAGTTAATTAAGTTTAATTAACTTAATTGGCTTAGGAATTTTGAGTTGGAAGTCTTTCTGAAGTCATTTATATGTTCTCCCTAAGTTTTAGAGGTCCATTATGAGTTTAAATGGAGTTGGAAATTAGATCACTCAGTTTACTAAGTTAAGTTAAGTTAAATTAGTTCCAAAATGTTTGTGGAACTAATAGAGAGTTAACAGTCAGTTGGTGCACTAGTGAATCCACAAGTGTACTCTAGTTAACTGAAGATTCCCTCATCAAAAAATCTTGCATGTTGATTCTGAGAAATACTCAGTTGAGACTAGGGTGCAGGGACAATGTACTATCAACTATATTATTTAATGGAGTGTAAATATCATGCACACATCAGAGATTGATCGTATGTTTGGATTGCAAAATTTTGGAAGTGTGAATTCCCTTTACATACAGGCTATTCATCCTAGGAATTACACAAGAGATTAGGGGCTTTGAGATCTACAGAATTGGCTAAGAGTTAGCCAAGAGCAATCTTGTGAGTTGAGAGAGTTGAGCATACTTGTGCAGAGTTGTTATAGTGAGAACAATCTTTGTATATTCACTCATATTTCTGATATATGCAATACAGATAGTGGGGTTTTGAGCAGTGTCTTTCCCCAAATACATCTTGTGTTATGTGCCATTGATTTATCTTCTTCTTGTTCATATTGTTTTCATCGATCTATTACCTTTCACTGGTTGAAAGTAGAAGTAGAGTCTTGTCTTGTGCTTTAGTACATTGCACGAGCTTGTGAATCTACATGATTTTCTACATTAAAAACTATGCTCTGTTGGACTACTCGACTAAATTCACCTCCCATCCAACTAGTAATGATTTCCTATTCTAGGGAACCTCCACAGGTTCCCTAGCCGTCCAAGTCCAAGTCCAACTAGTTGTAGTGTGTCCAACTTAAAACCAACACTCTCCAATAGATCCAAGTTTGAGTTTTATCATTTTTCTCTCCTTTCTCTCCCTTCTCCTTCTCTACATTCCTCCTCCCCAAAATAAAATCCTCCAATGCCAAGATTAGGAACAAGGATCTCACCTTCTCCTCTCCTCCTCCTTCCCTTTATGTCTCTCCCTCTCATCTACCTCAACCACCAGCCATTAATTCCATGAATACCCCCCGCCATCACTTTAATTTAATGACCCTGAATTTCGTTCTTATATCTTATCCAAATATAAATTTGAGAAGACATATTGGGAATGGAAATATCAATATTTAAATCAAAAATAAATTGGAAAATACAACTTGGAAAGCCTTGGGAATTGAAATATTGATATTTTATTCGGAAATAGATTGGAGAAGGCAACATGGAAAACCTTGGGAATTGAACTATTGATATAATAATGAATAATAATAAAAAAAATCATATCAATAAAATAAAATTACAGATTTATAAGTATAGGTATATACCAGATAATAATAAAAAATCATATCAGTAAAATAAAATTATAGATTCATAAGTATAGGTATATACCAATATTACTTAATAATTATAAGTCAATATTTCCAAATTAATTAAACACTAATCAAAATTATCATAATAGGATCAAATGGGGAATTACATACACCTCTCCTTCATAAAAATTCATTTCAAAGTTAGAGTGAAAAGGACACGAAGAGTTCGAAAGCAGTTTGTTAATAAGGCATAACAAAATAGAGATATATATAGTAGTAAGTCAAGCAAGGATACCACATCCCATCAAGAGTATCCAACTAAACTATAGCATCCTATCCTCCCTAACCTACTTCCGTTCCCATCCTATCCATCCTATGATGCAATATACTATGTCATCGGCTATACCAATCTAACAATTGATAAAATCAATATGGCCGAAGCATCGACTATATCGACCTAACTTACCCAACATTAAAGTGGTAATTATCATCACACGTCTAGGGGATCATGTCCATCACTCCCCTCCCACGATTCCATGCTTGGAGGTTACACGGTGGGAAATGCTTCCACCCCTCGTCAAAACTATGTTCAACACCCTAATATGGACCACACTACAACACTGGTTGGATACTTGTCATCGAATATTCTAGTCAGGTAGTCATGTCACCTTCCATTTACACTTTACCCATGTCATAATAGTTCATATCAAGTAGATACAAAATGTAATCGAACAATGTACATCATACCATTCCTCATTTGATGTCTCAACAATCCCCAATCATAAGCATAGATCTTGGTTATCAAATAGCTCTTTCTAATCTGCAGGTTAGTTCTCATCCATGCATATACATAACAATATATATATATATATATATATATATATATATATATAGATAAATGATATTCAATCATCATGTTATTAAGTATAGTATCCACGTGTCAATTTTTAATTCGTAACAACATAATGGAAGTAAAGCTTACATTAGATAAATCATAACCAAGTAAGCCATACATCAAGTAAATCATACATCAAATATTTTAATCAAAAATATCTAATCCATCAAATGGTTTATATAAGTAGTTTCATCTGTGTAACTAAAATACATAGATAGTTATCTAAGTCAAAATGGGAATCCCAAATTCTCAAAAATTGAGAGGTAGTCACAACTTATAGTTTCTGCATCCTCGCAGATAGAAGATCCCAGGATATACTTGTCCCATTGGACCTTAACCTGGTCCACCATGCGATGTATGAGTTGTTGAACCCTATGGTCCAGTATGTAATGGTTCGACTATTACGGTGGCAGTATAAGACAATAGGCATCTGGTCCAATATTCTCCTTGATTCTGAAAGGTTCTATAAACAAAGGTGACAACTTCGTCCCTTTCCCAAACCAAATGGTTCTTTTGTTGGGTCGGATACGTATAAAAAATAGGTCTCCTACTTCATAGCTTTGATCAATCCTATATGCATTGACATAACTCTTCTGTCTATCATGTGATTCCTTTAAATTTTGTTAAATATTTCTTACTTTTTCCTCCATTTAATGAACCAATTATGGCCCAACCATTACTCGTTCCTCCAACTTTTACCATCTCAATGACATCCTGCATGGCCTCCCATATATAGCTTGATAAGGAGGCATCCTCATTGAACTATGGTATTTTTTATTATAGAAAAACTCTACAATTGGTAACTACCTTTCCCACTAATAATTATCCATGATGTCATTGTAAGCATGTCTTCCATAACCTAATTTACTCTTTCAGTTTTCCCATATGTTCCTAGATGATATAAAGTGCTTAGGTTCAACTGAGTCCCCAAAACTGATTGAAAACTTGTTCAGAACCTAGATGTAAAGTGAGGGTCTTTATCATTAATGATCTTTATGGGTAACCCATGTAGCTAAATAACTTCACTTATAAAAATTTGTGCGACATCAGTAACATCGTAACTATTTCTCATTGGATGAAATGGGAACTTTTAGGTCATTTTATCAACTACAACAAATATAGTGTTTTTCTTCAATGAAGTGAGTGGAAAACCCATAACAAAATCCATAAAAACAACCTCCCATTTAGACATAGGGATTTCATGCGGTTTTAGGAATCCTGCTGGATGGCAATGATCAGCCTTCACTCATTAATATTCAAGACATTTGGTGACAAACTAGATCATGTCGTGTTTCATTCCTGCCCAAATTAAGAGTTTATTCATGTCTGCATACATCATATTCACTCGAGTATGTGTACAATAGAGTGCTCTATGTGACTCTTCGAGGATGGTTCCTCTTATACCCCCTTCCTTAGGGATGTACATTCTCCCTTGAAATATCAATAGTCCATTTGGTTCAAGGACATAACCCTCAAAATTTGGTTCTATCTACTTCCCACTCTGGAGTGTTGATATAACCTTTAGATACCAACTATCTTCAAATAGTTTCTCCAGCACACGTTCCCTCAAATTGACCCTCAACGGTAATAGGGAGAATATTTTTGGCCTCCTTCTTAGTGCATCAACCACCACATTATCCTTTCCCTTAATGTATGAGATCTCAAAATCATACTCACTCATGAATTCGCTCCACCGCTGTTACCGGGAATAGTGTCTATGCAGAACTGTTAATCCCACTAAGGCTGGTAGCTACCTTAGAAACAAACAAAGTAAAACTACTTTCGTTTTCCTTTATGAAAAATAGATGAGAGAAGAATAAAGGAGACCAACCTCTGTCTTGCGCTTGGTTCCTTGCTCGATTCCTCTCTCTTCTGATAGTCCTTTGCTACTTGCTTTCTTGTATACCCAGCTTCATAGAGTACCTGTAGAATCAAAGCAGCATAACACTATACGAGAACATAGATCTATTATCATAAGCAATACATGATCAGATGTATATTAACCATACAAATGCATAAAACATAAACCATACAAGAGTATGGAGGAAAACTTGAATAGCTTTATTGATAATCAAGAAAGAGCCAAGAGAATTACAACCAATTGTTCTGACCCAGCATCATCCTCTCAGCAAGAAGCCCTTCTTCACCTCATGAAAAGCTTAGATCACCCAACACTATGATATTGCACCAATAAACCAGCAGCACTTCCTTACACGATACAAAATTCCAACCTCTAGATCTCTGGGATGAGGGATCCATATATAGATGTCTGCAAGGGAGGTGAGTCAGCTTTTGAGATTTGATTAGTGTCTCCCCTCTGATAGTTCTTGATTCCACTTGGAGATTGATGATCTCTTACTCATCCCTGCTCGAATTCAGAGAGACAAGTGTCACAGGAGAAGTTTCTGGAAGATTCCATGCGTCTCCACCTCGCGGATTGACCCTGCCATTTGTCCCTTCTCGCCCATCACACCCCATAGAAGGGATTTTTGACATGCAACGCACCTACTGTGTGTATTTAGGTGGTATGCAACACACTTTTCCTATGGAGCAGGTGAAATGGTCCAGTTTTCACCAGTTTTGAGTGGTTTTTCATGGAGAACTTATGGGAGAAGCTGTAATCAGTTGATATTGTTCTTTTATGGGTTGGAACAACACCTTTAGGGACTTAGGAGCCCTTAGTTTATGTACATTTATGCTTGTGGTTGCAGTGCCCAAAAATGTTTATAACAACCGCCTCTATCTGGCATTCAAATCTCTCTGAGTGAAGAGGTGCTTCAAGCTCTGATGATCAATTCTTAACTCAAAGCTTCTCTCAACAAGGTAGTGTCCCCATAGTTTCAAATCTAGCATCATTGCTGCTAACTCTAAGCCATGGGTAGCATAAAAATCTTCATGTTTATTCAAATTTTTAGATTCATAAGTTATTCATCCACCTTCTTGAATCAATTTTGCTCTCAATCCTTGCTTCAAATAATCTGTGTAGATAGTGAAGTATTTTTCCATGTCAGGCACTCAAAGGATCGGTGCACTAGTTAGTAACCTCTTTCATTTGGTGAATGCAATGTCATATTCATATGTCCATTCATGCATAACCCCCTTTCCCTGTAATGTGGTGATGGGTTTTGTGATCTTTGAAAACCCTTCCCCAAATCTGTGATAATAACCTACTATCCCCATGAAGCTATGCACCTCTGAGCATTTTTTGGTACTGGCCAATCCATTATGGCCTTTACCTTTTCCAGGTTAACTAAAATCCCTTCTCTTGAAATTATGTGTCCAAAATAATGATTTTTCTTCTAAAAGAAGGAACATTTTGAATATTTTCCATACAACTCATATTTCCCTTAAGCAGATCAATACAACCTTTACATTCTCTTCATGGTCCTTTTAATTCTTAGAATACATGAGAATATCATCTAGAAAGACTTACACAAATTGGTCAAAATACTTCCTGAACACAACATTCAATGAGACTCATGAATACTGTTGGTGCATCAATCAAACCAAATGGTACAACTATGAACTCATAGTGCCCAAACCTAGTCTGGAATGTAGTTTTTGGGATATCACCTTCCTTAATCCTCAATTGGTGGTATCTAGATCGCAAATCAATCTTTGGGAAAACCATTGCTCCCATCATTTGGTCAAATAAGCCATCTATTATAGGTATCAAGTACCTATTCTTTACTGTGGCTTGATTCAAGTCCCTATAATCTATGCATAGACTAAAGGAACCATCCTTCTTATTGGCAAAAATCATTAGTGCACCCTAAGGTGAAATACTAGGTCTAATAAATCCCAAGTCTAAAATATCTTTTAACTTCATCTAAAACTCACAAATTTTTGGAGTTTTCATCTTGTAGGGTATCTTGGATATTGGTTTTGCACCAGGTTTAAGGTCAATAATGAAATCGATCTCCCTCACAGGTGGTAATATAGGCAATTCCTTAGGGAAAACATCCTCGAATTTTGAAAAAAATGGGCACTGATCTAGGGAGGGTCCTTTCTGGTCACTTACAACCTCTGCCACATATAGTTTACAGCCTTGCCTAAGACAACGTTTTACCTTCATCATGGAGATGAATCGTAGGGACACTCCTATCTTGATACCACAAATATCAATTGACCTACCTTCATCATCTAAATAAATCACCTTATTTTTGAAGAAATATACCAAAGCTTGATGAGATTCTAGCTAGTCCATTCCAATAATTACATTGCATGTCCCCAAGGTTCACCTGAAATTGGTCAACACTAAGTCCTACTACTTGTTTTATCCCAGAAGCCATTTCTACTTGTTTAAATTCATCATGCTCATAGGATGCCAACCCACATTTTCTAATGTGGTTGATGAAATGAAACTATATGTAGCACCAAAATTAAACAAAATTTTAACTTTTACATGGTTTATCGTACCCAAGGTTTCTACCATGGTAGATTCATGTTCAACTTGTTGGTTATCAACTATTGCATAGATCCAATGATGGCTGCTTGCCCACCCCCGATTGGTGTTTTTCCTTCCCCACAGTCGTTACTAGTTTGTAAATGAGGATAATCGCACTGGTAATGAGGTCCCCTAGATCTCCAAAAAGTTATGTGTGGTAGACTTTGAACAGAATGTTGTGGATTTGTTTGGAAAGAGCTCCTCCCCTAGAGACCCCTGCCCCTACTTGTGGCTCCTTGTGTCTGACCATGATTTGCACGAGTCTTGAAGCTGTCAGTGAAGCTACACTAGAAACCATTGAAACCCCCATTGTCGATGCTCTGGGTACAACCCTATTTCCATATGATGGTGGCCTCAAACTTCCTCCCCTAGAGAAGGTACGAGGGGCCTTCCCCATAAACCTTGGCTGTTGTGGAAAAATGACTTTGTTTCCAGCTTTTAATTCTAAGCTCTCTTCAACATAACTGAGGATGGTTTCCAAATCCACACCATTTTCCTAATCTTAGGGTTCAATCCATAAATGAAATGATCCTCTTTGTGTTGATCAATATCCTTGTAGGAGACATACTTGACCAATTCCATGAATCTAATCTCATATTCCTCTATCGTGCGGTTTCCCTGTACCAAAGCATGAAAGGCTCCTACCTGTTGTTCTTCATAATATGCTGGAAGGTACTTTTTACTGAATCTTTCCTCAAATAACTCCCAAGTAAATGTGTCAGGGGTGAGGTGTAGTTGTCACTCTAAGTTACCCCACCAGTTTAGGGCACTATCTCCGAGTTGGAATATCGTTATTAATCTTTTGAATTGGAAGTACAATCTCTTAGTGCGAATCACCTTCTCATTCCATCTAACAAGGCTTCTGCTCGTTCACTGGCATGACCTCCAACAAACACTGGGAACTTAATATTTTAGAGCTCCCTAGTAATGCCCTCGGTTGGAGGTCCTCTATCAGAGTCTCTTGATCCCTTGATATTTCCCAACCTTGATGGAGGGTGCACCATTTCCATTTTAGTTGTTTTGCGCCCACTTAAAGTCTCATTAATTTCCTCTAAGAGGAGCAGTATGTGAGTCAACTTCGGTGATGGAAATGGGTTATTTGTATGAGGTCCTTGTGATGATCCACCTCGACCTTGAATTCCTCACGTCCTCAGCATTTTGAACTATTCAAATATTTGCACGATATGCAAGACTTATTAGCACAACTTAGGACTTTGTCAATTCTTACTCGGCTCACACATGTTTTGCAAAATGATAGGTGCAAGTTTTCCTTTTGATATGTTTGTAAACTAGTGTTACTGATACTAAGTAGATCCTCATGGATCTATTAAATCCTCTCCCGTCACTACCTAAGAAAGCACTATGACACACTACTAGTCACCCTCAAATATATGTTTAAATAATCATCTTAAATACATCTTATATATTTTCGAGCCTTCACATAAGCACCAAATTACCATTCTGAATCACATTATTATAACTAGGTGTCCTATTGAAATCCCATCACTAATGCTAGATAGCAATTTTTACTATTTCTTTTAATGTATCCTTGTGTTTTTCAAGTAGGTGCCCAACAAATTCAATCAACTCAACACAAACATTATTATTAGATATTGACATATATAGAATGACTAGTGTTACATGTTTTAAGATAACAATACTATATATTGCCTTAAAAGTGGTTCTAACATACTAATAGATTATTGTTCACCTTTTGCAACTTTTATGTGTTAACACGTTGGATTTATCTTTTATAAACATATGCAGATCGACATTATGACAATACCTAAGACAAGTCCATGGTGTCTCTTGAGACTTATAAGAAGTTACATCTATGCTCGTCTCATGAGAATACTAAAGGTATGTAGGATGTTATAAGACAAGAAATATGCATGGCATCAAGCAACTTTTCTTATCATAATGTGAGAAAACTTGTAAAAAGTGTACTTAAGTTAATTTAAATTATAGGATATTATTCAAGAGGTATAGACTTACAAAAAGATCACAAATAAACAACTTGTATTAATGTAACTTAGAAGATTAATATTGTCACTAAATCTAGTCCTATATGAATTAATATGGTTATAAAAAGAAAAAAAAAAAAACACTTTTAACAAAACAATATTTTTTTTATATTATTTTTAAACTTGAAATAATTTTTCAAAAAATCCACTTACACTTTTTAATTTATAATTTATAGGAAATATTTAAACCCTTTAACTGTATCTCCACAAATTACCATATATTATTTCTTACCCTATATACTACATAATATATACTTACCCTATCTATCTATATATATACTTACCCTATCTATCTATATATATAGATATATATACATACTACCTAATACTTTGACATACAATAACATATCTCTCGTTAATGAAAACACACAAGGGCCTACTTTTAAAAGCACAAAAAGAAATACAATAATAAAGAAATACGATTTCTTTTAATATTATTTAGTTTTATATTTATATTTATATTATCTTCAATATTTTATACTATATAATGTTAACCGTCCATTTACGAATGGATCCCCATGACGTAATAATAAAGGAAACATGTCATTTATTGTTGGAAATCTAAATGTGTTTTCTTTAAGTAATTTTTTTAATATACTATCGTATTGAATTGAAACGTGTTCAATTTTTATTTATTACTTTTTGAAAAAACCGAAATACAACCAATAGCATAAAATAAAATATGGGAAGTTTTTTTTTTTTTTTTCTTAGAGAGAAAAAACGGCATGGTATTATATTAAGAATATATAATAGGCGTAATACAAATATCAGACCATATGAAAAAACACTGGCCAGGAATAGACAGATTCTGAGCATAATTGGAAGATACATGCCAGGAGAGCGGATAAATACACCAATGAGGCAAAATCGTCCAACAAAACCTTCCAACATGAGAGGGCCAAGGAAAAACTTCAGGATCAAAACGAGCAAATCGATTATACAAACCAAATAACAGAGAGATCCTTGAAGGACGGCGGCATCAAGAGATCAAATTCAAAACTGTTCAGAGAAAGCAGAGATGAGGATCGGAATGGAGGAAATGGGATTCTTTGAATCCTGGAAAATGCATTCGTTCCGCCATTTCCACAAGAGCCAGCACGTGTAAATGAAAATCGATCTCCATTTTGATCGTTGAACGGACCACCATCTGAAAGCATCCTGGACCGAGGCGAACACCTGGTAAGGAAAACCAAAAGAAAGGGAAAGATCATACCAGACATGGGATGAAGCCGAACATTGGAAGAACATATGGAGGGTTGATTCAGAAGCCTGGCAGCACATGGAACATCTACCGGGCCCCAACCATCCCTATGGGAAGTGTTGTCAATGATGATTTGCATATTGGAGAGAGGAAAAGGAATGCTCAGGATCTGAGATTACCAACCTGTGAATATGATCGGTCAGATTACCTACCTGTGAATATGATCGGTCGGCTATTCTGGAAACTACTTTACAATTCACCAAACAAACAAATGCTTCCAAATGCAATTAAGCTTCTACTTCACAGTTCACACAAGAAGGTAGAAGCATTGCGGTTAAACCATTTCATTCTACCAATCTTAAACTTTCAATTTACCTCAATTTCACCTCCTCCACTCTTACGCTAAAATCTCATCCACATCCCATACTCACATTCTCTCACATATTTCCAATTTCACCTTCTTCACCATTAATTCATGCACAAGTGCACTTTTACAACATCTCTTCAAATTTGTACAAATTTATTAAAAAACATAGATAACTACAAAAGTCTATCAAACTTAATAATAATATATTTATATACAAAAATAAACTATAAGTTGTAAGTAAATCTTACTCTACATCTTCATAACTTTTACAATTGTGGACCATAAAAATAATAAATTTATGAATTTAGGAGCTCCTACAAGCAAATACGCCACTTAGGCTTCACATTAAACTCCCATAATAAATAGATACACCTAGTTAGGGATAGTAAATCAAATCCCTGAATGATAGGAACTGAATGTCCAAGAAAAGCACAATCATAACTACGTAACAATAATTATCTAGTCTCCATTAATTCTAACACTCCCCCTTAATGAAGAAAGGGTTCGTAAACACACCTAATATGTCCCTAAACAAATCAAACTTCAGTCTTCCCAGAGGCTTAGTAAATATATCAGCCATATTATCACAAGAATTACAATATTCAACACAAATCTCTTTGGACTGCACATTCTCCCTGACAAAATCAAAGTGAGTGTCTATGTGCTTAGTGTTTTTCTGAAACACAAGATTGTAGGCCAGTTTGATGGAACTTTGATTATCGCATTTGATAACCGTAGATTCTGTTTATTCTTCTCCTGCATCTTGGAGAAGTCTACGCAACCAAACTACCTCACATGCTACTGCACACATAGCTTGATATTCTGCTTCTACTGAGGATAAAGCTACAATATGCTACTTCTTGCTACACCAAGAGATGACCCTAGACACAATGTTGAAGGCGTAACCTGTAATTGATCTTCTATCATCTAAATTTCCCACCCAATGAAAGTCTGTATAACCTATCAAACTAACATCAAATGAGTCATAATACAAAATACCAAAGTCTGAAGTTCCTTACAGATACCTCAGTACTCCTTCCACTACAAGCCAATGGTTCTCATATGGTTGAGTCATGAACTGACTCAAAACACTCACTACATAAGCTAGATCTGGTCTTGTTGTAGTCAAATAAATAAGACTACCAACCAACTGTCTGTACAATGTTGCATCTGCATATTTCGAACCATCATTCACCTGAAGTTTGTTGTTCTGTTGTAAAGACACAAATGCAACCTTGCACTCATCCATTTTCAATTTAGTCAACAAACTCTTAGCATACTTACCCTGGGACAAGAAAGTTTGGTTTGAATCTCTCCAAACTTCTAGACCCAAACAGTAATGCATTTCTCCAAGGTCCTTCATCTCAAATTTCTATAATAGCTGTTGCTTGATTTCTTCAATGAGATTGTCTGCACTCCCTGTCATGATCAGATCATCTACATATAAAAAAATCAACACTATCTGTCCCTCATCATTAAACACAATATACAAATTGGGATCATTTTTGCTCCATTTATAACCATGCATGAGGAAAAATGACTCAATTTTTTCGTACCAGGATCTAGGAGTCTGCTTTAAACCATATAATGCTTTCTTTAATCTACATATGAAGTGCTCTTCTCCCTTCTTAACAAACCCCTCAAGCTGCACTAAGTATACTTCTTTTAAATCACCATTTATAATGCAGATTTAACATCTAATTGATGTATTTTCCAATGATGCTTAGTGGCTAAAGCAATAATCAATCTAATGGTATTTAATTTTGCAACAGGGGAAATGTTTCCTCAAAATCAATACCTTCTTTCTGGGAATACCCCTTTGCAACTAACCTTGCTTTATGCTTATCAATAGACCCATCTGCTTTAAATTTCAACTTAAATAACCATCTGCAACCTATGGGTTGTTTACCATTAGGAAGCTTTACTAGATCCCAAGTATTTTTCTTAATAATAGATTCATATTCCTCTTTCATTGCTTCCTTCCATTCAAAACTCTTACTAGCTTCATAAAAATTATAAGGTTCTACAATGTTTAACATACCAGTCATGAGCGCACAATCCCTATATCGAGTTGGTAATTGTTTGGGCCTGCTAGATCTCCTAAGAAGTGGGGGTTCAACTATTCTGCTGTGTTCTTCTCTTTGTGGACTGAATTCAATTTCTTCCTATTTATCTTGCTGCTGTTGTTGTTGTTGCTGCTGCTGTTGTTGTTGTTGCTGACTGGTCCCTATTTCAATATCCTCATCTGAAAGTAAGGGTACATGCCATTCTTCATTGTTTTGAACAGGATTTCGATCATCAACCTGTTCCTGAAATACTACATCTCTACTAACAAACACCTTGTGAGTAGAAGGATCAAACATTTTATAAGCCTTATACTCACTGCAATATCCAATGGAGGTACATTTAATGGCCTTTGAATCTAACTTCTTCCTATTCTCTTTCGAAACATGCACAAAATCTTTACAACCAAATACTCTAAGGTGACTTACTGCAAGCTTGAAGCCAAACAATGCTTCAAAAGGAGTTTTATAATCAAGACTTTTAGTGGGACTCCTATTCTTCAAATACATTGCAATATTGACAACTTTTTCCCAAAAACCATTAGTTATATTCTTACCTTTCAACATACTGCGAGCACACTCCACAAATGTTATGTTTTTCCTCTCAACTACTCCATTCTACTGAGGAGTGTAAGGTGTTGTAAATTGTTGATGTATCCCATGCTCTTTGCAGTATTTGATGAAAACCCCTTTCTTGAATTCTCCGCCTTGATCTGATTGAAGAATCCTGATGAACTTTCCTGTTTTCTTCTCAATCATGTTTTTGAATTGCTTGAAATACTCAAAATCATGACTCTTCTATTTAAGAAATTATACCCATGTGAATCTTGTACAATCATCAACAAATATTAAAAAATAGTAGGCCCCACCTAACGATCTTGTCTACATAGGGCCACATAAATCAGTGTGTACAAGTTCGAGTATATCTCTCTATTTCCTATCTTTAACAACAGGAAATTCATCTCTATGCTATTTACCGAATGCACATGCTTCACAATCAATATGCAACTTTTTCAAAACAAGAAGACCATCTACCATGCCTTTGTTCTGCAACATGAGAAGGTCACTGAAATTGATGTTCCCAAGTCGCTAATGCCACAAATTTTCAGCAGACTTATCCGATGACATCAATGCTTGTTGTGGCATACTCTTTGTTACAGGGAAAAGTGTCTATATAGAACTGCTCTATCCCACTAAGGTGTGACAGCTGCCTTAGAAACAAACAGAGAAAAACTACTTTCATTTTTCCTTTATGAATTATAGTAGAGAGGAACAGAAAGACCAACCTCTGTCTTGCGCTAATCTCCTGATTTGATTCCCCTCTTCTTTGATAGTCTTTAGCTACCTGCTCCCTTGCACGCCCAGCTTCACAAAGTACCTGTAAGATCACATAAGCATAGCACTATACAAAGACATGGATCTATAATCATAAACAATCTAGGATCAGATGTAAATTGACCATACAAATGTAGCAAGCATCAATGACACAAGAGCATGGAGGAAAAATTGAATACCTTTTATTGATAAACAAGAAAGAGCCAAGAGGAGTTACAACCAGTTGTTCTGACCCAACATCAACCTCCCAGCTAAAAAAAGTTCCTCTTCACCTCAAACAAAGCTTAGATCACCCAACAATCTAATGTTTGTCTCAAGAAACCAACAACAATTCCTTACAATATGCAAACTTCTAGCCTCTGGATCTCTAGGATGAGGGATCCATATATAGATATCTGTAATGGAGATGAGTCAGCTCATGATTTGATTAGTGTCTTCCCTCTGATAGTTCTTGCTTCCACTTGGAGATTGATGATCTCTTACTCATCCTTGGTTGAATTCAGTGAGGCAAGTGTCACAGGAGAAGATTCTGGAAGCTTCCATTGCCTCTCCACCTCGCGGAATGACATTGCCATTTGTCATTTCTCGCCCATCACACCCCATATAAGGGATTTTTGAAATGCAACGCACCCACACAATGTATTTAGGTGAGATGCAACGCACTTGGCCAGTGGAGCAGCTGAAATCATCCTGTTTTGACCAATTCTGAGCAGTTTTTCATGGAGAACTTCCGGGAGAAGCTGTAATCTGTTGACCTTGTTCCTTTAGGGGTTAGAACAAAACTTTTAGGGACTTAGGAGCCCTTGATTTATGGACATTTCATGCTTGGGGTTGTAGGGCCCAAAAATGTCTATAACAGTTGCCCCCTAAAGCATGAGGTTGTTAATCTTTTGATGTCGGGTGAAATGCTTTATTATGAGGATCCAAAGTTCTTTCAAGCTGGGAGGAGACCTGTAATAAGATACAATACAATACATTATCTTCATAATATTTTCATGATCTAGCTGAGGCGGGCATTCCCATGCTCAACTTTATAAATTCATTTTCATGTACATAGGACAGACAATCGTCTGAGTGTAGACTGATGATTCTGATAGAGCCATCATCCTTTGGATGACTATCTGTGCGGAAATGATGTACATTTGATGTCTTTATTTCCCTGAATATATATCGCAGCCCGGATGGATGAAACTAGATCCGGGGTCTTCAATCTCGTTTGATCTTCACTCGAAGTACATGTCGATCCATGTGAGAAATGTTCTGAAGTCGAACATGGAAAGACATCGCTTGATTACCAGCCAATGATGTAAACTGTTAACAAGCGCGAGAGGAATCACCGATAATGATAATGACCCTCAAGGTACTGCAGTACAATTCACATGGTGTGAATAAAGGACTTGGCATCGAACACCACGCAAAATCTTTCGGTCGAAGGCCATTGATGTAAACCTGTCGCCGGAAGTGAGAAACTTTCCATTGAGGCATGCAAGCTTCAAAGTACTAAATGGGGTGTTCCTAGATCAACTTCTTGGATAATGAGCTGATGTCGACAAGAAGTGATCCATCACAGGAGGGCCTTAATGAATCCCACATCAATGACACGGAACGGAGCAAATGATTTTAATGGAGGTGAAAACGATCTGGTGATATAAGGTTCAGGGTGGCGGTCATGAAAGAATGGAGTATAAATGTATGGTAGTGGGTGAGACACAGGTGAATTCTCTGAATGACTTCTCTTGAACATATCGGCGACACTGATGTGATGGATTGGTAGCATTAACCCCAAATGTGGATGGTATGATGGGACCATGGTGATGTGACCGGTGAATGAAACAACCCAACCCGACTCGGACACGGAGTGGAAGTGTCATGTTCAAGAGCGACTTGCTACCAACAAAGTTTCTTCAAGCTTTCTTCCCAATTTTCCCTAGTCATTGTTGACCAGTACCTCTTTATTTTTGTCAAGCTTGAGGAGGATAACATATGCTTGTTCTATAATTTTGCCCTTCGGGCAAACCCATCGCTATGTTTTAACGAGCCTAGCGATAGTGAAACTCATTCTCGTCTATAGACAAGTTTGTCGCTATTACACTTTTAATGAGTTTAACGACAAAGATAACTCGGTCCTTTTCAATTTTAGAGAGTCTGAAAAAAACGTAAAGGTAACTCCAAAATTCGTTTTTCATCATCTAATCCCTTAAGTCCGAAAAAGTATAAAACAATACAAAAGGGATGAATTTTCGATACTTTTAACGAGCCGAACAAAACAAGCGCTCGATATTTTTGTGTAATAATCTCTCAGGTCCAAAAAGATTAAAATCTAGAGGAGAGATAGCACTTCTGGTCCCTTTAACGAGCTGGAGAGGCCAATGGCTCGGCAATCTTTTCATATTTTATGAGTCAGTTGAAAAGAGCTTAAAGGAGACTCGTCTTTTGAGGAACGAGTGATAAAATGGGTAGCAACTAATTCCAGGTAAGGTTTGGAATTTTCCAATCACGCTAGTGTTACAAGGATGGCTAGTGAGATCACTCTTCGCAGCTGTTCCTCAAAATGGGTAAACAATCAAATGGAGGTGAATGATCGGCCAATGCAAAAGTGGAGGTGATCGTGCAAACACGACCAAGGCTTTAATAGCTGAAGTACTACATTCACGATGGTTATTTACCGGTGAATAGTTCATTTTTTAATGAGCTTAAACGCGGGGGGAAACATTTGCTCATGCCTTATGTTTATTTTTTAACGAGCTTGAACTATGTGCTAAAACTGCTCGATGCGGGTTTATTTTTTAACAAGCTTGAACCCTGCGGTAACACTGCTCGTGATAAGTTTTCATGCCCCCAGCATAATAACGCAAATCTAGGTGCATGCCCCCCAAGCTTCATTGCATTCAACTTGGTGGTTGGAATGAAGGTTTACCTTTGAGATTTGGAAAGGGGATTTCTTTCATTTTTTTAATGAGGTTGACACAGTAAAAGAACCATCCTCAAGACTCCTTGTTTCATTTTTTAACGAGGTCGACATGAGATAAGAACCATCCTCGAAATTCACCATATTTACAGTATTTGATAGAGAATCAAAAACTGAAGGATGATTAAGGTTGCTGGAATAATCTTCGTGGTAATTTGGAAGACGGGAGCGATGGTGGTAATCTTCCCATGGTGCCTCTCCTATCATTGAATGAATGATTCCTTCATTTGTTGAATGTACATGCGACGAAGGATTTGAAGAGGTGCCATATTCCTTAGACCTATCTATCCAAACACTCGATGAGTGTTGATTTGGGTTTGCCCCCCAGGCCAAGAAAATTGATTGCTACAATATTTTTAAAATGGCGATGATCCATGCTGACAAAATGTTTAGATATAGAAGATTTCATATTCCACTGTGGCTACTTCCGCCAGATTACTCGGAGGCGGTAGGGAAAAAGTACCCATTAAGGCAGGGTCTTTTAGGAGACCTACTCCAATATTTTGGAGCGAATGATTGCTTCCATGGATCATTGGAATGCTTCCCGTAACTTGTGAACTGTTGGGGAGAAATGTTTGTTGGTCGACGATTGTAATTCCTCCTTGGAAGGGAAATGCAATCTTCCTGAAGTAGGTCGACACAACTGCGGCCATGGCATATATCCAGGGCCTTCCCAGTAGGATGTTGTAATCGAGGTTTCCGTCGATTACTTCAACATCAATTTCTACTGTTTTACCCCCCAGTTCAACTTGAAAGTTACTTAAAATCCCGTATGGAGTGTATGATTGTCCATCAAATGCTTTTAACATTGTTGACGATCGCGACAAGGGTGGTGAGCCTAAATTTTTCCAGCAACTCATTGACATAATACATGTGGATGCCCCCTCATCAATAATTGTTCGATGAACAGTTTTCTTGAGGGCTTTCACTTGAATAAGGAAAGCTAGTTGAGCTGGTAACTGAGGGTCATATCCTTTATGATCAAAGGCCATTGGGTCAATCCCACCTGTTGCTGATAATAAAGCTTGCTCTTGGGAGAGGCAATTTTGCGGTACCTCAAGTGTCGACATAGCGGACGACGATTGGGCCAGGTCCTCTATTATATTATAATTCTGTGCTATTTTTGCACGAGGATTAAATGTCGATTTATGTACTACTCCCTTTGGCGACTTTATCATTTGTTCAGGAATGATGGGTGGCACAACTTCTATCAAATTCATTGTCGAACCACTAGGTTGTTCATTAGCCTTGTTATTCGACAGCTGTGGATTCCCGTAATCTTTATTCCTTGTGAAAGCATCATTTTGTTGCTTTGAGATAGACAACATAAGCACTTGGGATCGGGAAGCATTTTGATTAGCAACCAGTTTGGTTCCCGGTTTTGGAAACGGATCAGTCAATACTGCTGAAGTTTTTGAACTCTTAAAGAGTTTCTTAACTTTAGCTTTATGTGGACAATCTCTCGTCCAATGATCCTCATCGCATATATGACACCCCGTAGGGGGTTTCCTTTGCCCAGAAGGGTTTGTAGAAGGTTTTTTAGGAGATGACTCATCCTGCTTCTTTTTTCTCCCTTTCTTTTTCTTCTTGCCCCCTGGTTGCTTCAGTTGTTTGCCCTTGTCGGTCGACACAGCATTTACTTCCGAGGCAAGAAGTTCCTCATTTGCATGTTGACTAGAAATCTTACGGGCCTTTTTAGATGTAGCCTTTGTCGATTTCGTGTTGTTGCGCCAATCACGCCATCGCCGACATGAGAGTCATTGTTTGATTTAGGAGTAGGCGGAACGGAAAATTCTGGTCTGTGAGCGTCAGGGATTTTATCGTAGAGCGTGCCAGACTGAGTATAAATCAAGTCTAAATATTGCGCACGAGCAATAACTTGCTCTTCAGTGATGACTCCTCCCTTTGCCACATCTTTTGTAATGGAAGGTAATAATGACTTGATAAACCATTAAGCTAATAGCTGATCGGGAACATACGTTTTTACCATTCTACGACGACGTCGCCTCATGTATATGATCAAATATGTGAGTGGCCATCGTTTGTTTGAAGTTGGTAAGGAGTTCCGTTCCTGTTTCGTACTTTATCGGTAATTGAAAATGGGTTAAAAAGGTTGTGGCTAGGGTATTGAAGTTGTCGAATGAAGCTCTAGGCAATTCGATATACCATTTTGCTTCCGGACCAGTTAACATCCTCTGGAAAAGGCGGAGCCTAATTGAATCATCGTTTAGGGCGTTTGATGAACACCACAGATGAAATGTCATCACATGATTCGACGGGTCTTCACCCGGATTTCCATTAAATTTAGGAATATCTTACTGAAGTTTATGCAGAATCGCTAGCCACCAAGGGGCATAAGCAATTGGATCATTCGTCAACTGGTTTAGATCTGGTAATTCTAGAGTTGCTACAAAGGGCAATTGTTGATTCAGGTTAGGTGAAGCATACCCAGGATAAGATGGAATCGCCTGAGCAGTGGGTCTTTGCATACCAGCATAATGTATTTGATGCTGGCAACTTTGACAAGGTTGATGGGAATAACCATTATAATATGGTTGTTGATAACCGTTTTGGAAATGCGGTTGCCCATTACTTACAAAGACTTGTTGCTCAGGTCCTTGATATGATTGCTGGAATGGCGGTTGTTGAGATTGAACCAGCCATGGTTGTTGGACCATTTGCTGTTGCCCAATACTGGATGATTGACCAAGATGAGGAGTCATAGTACTTGTTTGAGCCTGAGTCGCTCCAGATAAGGAGGCACTAACCTGAGGTTATGATTGAGTTGTCGAGACAAGAGGCTGTTGTATTGCAACCTGAGAAACCTGGGGTTGACATACAACAGGTAGCGCTCGTACTTGCGACGCAGTCACCACAGCAGGTATAGTGGGAATATTCGACACAGGGTGGACTGGTTGCATTGAATATACAACCCTTGGTTGTTGAGGCAGTATTGGTACCCAACCGCTGGATGTAATTCCAGTTTGACCTGAACTTTGTTGTAAACTCCCATATGGTTGTTCTCCGGGAGGGAACAATGAAAAGGCATACTGCCCTCCATATGGCGGAAATCCAGTACTTAAAGGGTAAATTGGCCTTTGAAGACACATTGGATCAATTTGTTGAGTTTCAACATAAGAAATACCAGATGATAATCCGGATGAAGAAATAGGAACAGACCATGTCGTCGAAACAGTCCCTGATTGGACTCCAGCTTGTTGTTGATAACTTGCCGGGACAGATGGTATACCAGCGAACATTGTTGGAGTAGCAGCAGGAGGTTCTGCTACTGTTGTGTCGGATGACACAGTCCTAGATGTCGATGGTTGTTCGGACATATCTAGTCTATCCAAAAGATTTCCTAGCGATTCTACAATAACTTTGCGATGAAGGGAGACTAATTTTGAAGACCAACGAGGGAAAGTTGATGATTATTCCGTTTAAAATAAATTATAGACGCTTTGACACAACTTGTTTTTTCAATTTTTAAGAGTCGAGAAAAAACAAAAGATGACTCTATTCTCCTTCGATTTTTAATGAGCCTGAAGTGACAAGTTCTTAGATGGACCTTTTCTGTTAAAGAGTCTGAAAAGGAACGAAAGGGACTGCTCTGGAAATCTAGGTAGAGGGATTACCAAACCAATCGCAAAACTGCAGAATACTTTTTATGGTATGGCAGTCAATCTTCCCGAATGCTGTGTTCAGTGCATTGCGATCGATAGGGCGGCAGACACGGCTTCCTATGGATAAAGGATTAAGCCTATTGGGGTCTCCTAAAATATACTCGACAGTACGTGGGAGCACAAGTCCATACTGGCACTTATCGTCTCAAAGTGGAGGAATCACCCAACCATCAGTGAGAACAACAGTTACCAGGCTTTACGACGCCGGAATACGTCTCTAGCCTAGACTTCTAAATGTTGTGCATTAAGTTCCAAAGCGTTGTTAGGTTCATTGAATTTATTTTATGGTTGATCTTGTTTATGAAGTTTGCCTTTCAGGTTCACCGCGAGATGTAGATGTAATTCCTAAAATGCAATCTAAGATGATAAACAATCTTTTTATCTTCTTTGTGCAATGAAAATCCTAGCTACTAAGGAAAGAAAGACAGAATCTTTTCACAAAGAGCAAAGAGCACACTCTAAATGCACTTTCATAAATCAAACCAATCAGACTGTCTAAATGAAAATGCACATGCATGTATTTGTTTTTGACTTTCTTAGTATATGAATGATAAAAAGAAAGTTGATGCACAAATCTAAATTTCTTTTCAAGCGACAAATATTAACAAGTTTCTTTTCGAAATCAAAAATGGAGACGGTCACAACACCTTACAATTTTGAAATGAATACTTGTTTTTGACACTAGAAAATTACAAATTCAGACCAAAAACAATAGTAACAGGATAATCGACTATCAACAGCAATCGAACTCTTTCCTATGATTGAAATCGACACTTGCGACAGTTTCAAATCAAAGAACGATAGTACGATTACGCTACTTTTGCAAAGGAGAACTGAAAATGACTCAACAAACACATAAAAACATTTACAGTTCTTTTGTACAAAGGACGCAGAATATCAGCAAGGAAAATGGGTTTCAAACAGACATATACTGATCACAGGTAGCAAAATTCAGGAATAGAACTGGAAAGAATGAATCACAGAAACTAACACTGCACAAAGCCTAGTCTGATCAGCGCACCTGTAACACAGGGAATTTGAAATGCAGCGCAACTTCTCCACTCGGGAAGTGCGCTAAAGTTCAGATTCTCAGAACAGTACCTACGTTGGGCCAGAAACGAGACTTTGCTTGGGTTCCGAGTCACAGTTTGCAATTCAGTTCATGGGTTTTGGCCGAGGAAATGGTAATCAGTAATGCAACAATCAGGGGTAGATCTAAGGAGGATCTAAGAGCTATCACAAGGGCAATCGATAGTTTGTGAATTAGTTGTTTAAATCATAAACAGATCCAGTAGATGGATTGAACTAGCAGTTATCTACTTTGCATTTGCTATGGCAAATGTAGTTCGAATGCTACCTGTAAGTTTATGAAATAGACAACAAAGAATGATAAACAAACAAACTAATATGTCCCCAGCGGAGTCGCCATTTTGTTACAGGGAAAAGTGTCTATATAGAATTGCTCTATCCCACTAACATGTGACAGCTACCTTAGAAACAAACAGAGAAAAGCTACTTTCATTTTTCCTTTATGAATTATAGATAGAGAGGAGCAGAAAGACCAACCTCTGTCTTGCGCTAATCTCCTGATTTGATTCCCCTCTTCTTTGATAGTCTTTAGCTACCTGCTCCCTTGCACACCTAGCTTCACAAAGTACCTGTAAGATCACAGAAGCATAGCACTATACAAAGACATGGATCTATAATCATAAACAATCTAGGATCAGATGTAAATTGACCATACAAATGTAGCAAGCATCAATGACACAAGAGCATGGAGGAAAACTTGAATAGCTTTTATTGATAAACAAGAAAGAGCCAAGAGGAGTTACAACCAGTTGTTCTGACCCAGCATCAACCTCCCAGCTAAAAATCCCCTCTTCACCTCAAACAAAGCTTAGATCACCCAACAATCTGATGTTTGTCTCAAGAAACCAACAACAATTCCTTACAATATGCAAACTTCCAGCCTCTGGATCTCTGGGATGAGGGATCCATATATAGATATCTGTAATGGAGATGAGTCAGCTCATGATTTGATTAGTGTCTTCCCTCTAATAGTTCTTGCTTCCACTTGGATATTGATGATCTCTTACTCATCCTTGGTCGAATTCAGTGAGGCAAGTGTCACAGGAGAAGATTCTGGAAGCTTCCATTGCCTCTCCACCTCGCGGAATGACACTGCCATTTGTCATTTCTCACCCATTACACCCCATAGAAGGGATTTTTGAAATGAAACACACCCACGCAGTGTATTTAGGTGAGATGAAACGCACTTGGCCAGTGGAGCAGCTGAAATGATCCTATTTTGACCAATTCTGAGCAGTTTTTCATGGAGAACTTCCGGGAGAAGCTGTAATCTGTTGACCTTGTTCCTTTAGGGGTTAGAACAACACTTTTAGGGACTTAGGAGCCCTTGATTTATGTACATTTCATGCTTGGGGTTGTAGGGCCCAAAAATGTCTATAACACTCTTCACATCCAATTTGCAGGGTCCTCCTATACGAATACCTGTAGCAATAGGCTTCATCTTCTCCAACAAGTCTTTAATAATATAATAAGATTTAAAGAATTCTACCTTGAGATCCTAATCTGTAATTTTTGATACAAAAATCAGGTTCTTCTTAGTACCAAGAACATACCGTACATCAAATATATTCCTGATATTTCCATCAAGTAGAGTAACAAGGACATCTCCATGACCCTTGATCTCATACCCTCTATTATCTCCAAGGTATACTTTTACTCCAGTGTTGGATTCTATAAAATTTTTGAACCATTTCTTTTTACCTGTCATATGTGAGGAGGCTCCAGAATCTACGAACCAAATATCTGATTCATCTTCCTCAGTAGCTAAAGCAGTCTCAGCCTCAACCATAAAAAATTTGACATCTTGATTCTGATCTGCATCTGCATCAGCCAAATGACCTGCATGTCTTCTCTGCTTGTACCTTTCCCCATCTGCCTTTTTCTTATGGAAAAATTTAGCAATATGGCCTATCTTACCACAATAAAATCATTTAGGAGTAGAGTCATGTTTATGCAAGGTCATACCTTGTGGTGTCCTTTTTCGTGATGTGTTGCCTCTCCTGTGATCAGCCACTGCTTTCCCCTTTGGCTTGAACTTTGTCATCAATGCAAGATCTAGATTTTGAGGTTTGAGAGACAACCTCCTTTCCTCTTCTTGTAGAAAAATCCCAGTGAGCTCTTCAAATCCTGGAGGCTTTTCTCTTGAATTCAATCTGGTTATAAACATCTGATAATCATCCGTCATTCTGTTCATGGTAATTGTCACTAGATCATTATTTGCCACAGTCTGACCGATATCAATTTGTTTATCTTTAATTTCCTTTATCTCGGATATGAATGAAGAAACAGACTCATTCTCCTCCATCTTGATTGAGAGAATCTTCTTCCTAAGGTACAAGGTTCAACTGGTGTTCTTGAGCTTGTACATCTCTTTGAGAATCGTCCAAATGTCATTTGTTGCCTTGCAATCCCGAATGTGAGGGATGATGCAATCCTTGACTGAAAACTTGAGTAGCACCTTTTCCTTCATCTCCCTTTTCTCTCAGTCTTGAATTTTTGTATTTGATCCACCAGTTGCAATGGTCAGCTTGACCTCATCGCCGATTGCAATGCCATAGGCATTCTATCCCTCAAGCAGAGTCTGGAGCTTAAATTTCCAATTTGTGTAATTGGTACCATCAAGCTTATTACTCTCATTGAGATAAGCTTCAACAATTTGATTATTCATCTTGAAAGAATAAAATCTTCAACAATTTGAGCAAACCTCAATTGTTAAAAAAAAATACCCCGTTCACTGCAAATTTCCTTCACAAAAAAAAATTTGCCCTCCAATTTCAATTAAAAGAATTCTAGATCCTCTTTTTCTTTTTAAAAATATCGCTCCAAAAATACACACCCCTCTTTTTTTAAAATAAGGATTCCTTCAAAAATAATGAAATTCCTTTTTGTTTTTAATTAAAGAATTAAAATCTTTAATTAAAAAAAAACTTCCCAAATTCAGAAATCCACATGAAGCTTTAATGAAAAAGGATGGCTTTAAAAAAAATCCACGTGAAGCTTTAAAGTAAAGAGTGGCTTTAAAAAATATGCATAAATACTTTACAATTTAAAAAACTTCATGTGTGGTAGTGTGTCGCGAAAAGACAACCACCGTTAAGGTTGCAAACAAACGCAACCACAAATTTAATCTCCTCTCCTCAAATTTAATCTGTTTCCAAATGCAGCAAACAAACGCAATTTATAACCACCACAACCACTGCTTTTCCATGCTCAAATAAAATAATCGTCGCGGTTGTTCACTCTTTTACACGTCTAGTCACAGGTGTACACTAGAAACTTGCGACGATGCCGAAATAAAAATTTGCATAGTCTCGAAGAGTATCGTCGCGATTACTCTTCAGTCAACCTGCGACGACATTGTGATTTTATATTCCTCAACTCAACTTACAGGCCTCTCCTTCCTGCAGCTCTGATACCATGTCAACAGTTGCATATGGAAGACATGAATTGGCAAACAACACTAGAGGAGCTCACAAGTGCAGATCACCAGGAGCTCCTACAAGAAAATATGCCACTTAGGCTTCACATTAAACTCCCATAATAAATAGATACACTTAGTTAGAAATAGTAAATCAAATCCCTGAATGATAGGAACTGAATGTCCAAGAAAAGAACAATCACAACTACGTAACAATAATTACTTAATCTCTATTAATTCTAACAATAAATAGTGTATATGAAAGTAATATAAGTCATAACTTTTACAGTTGCAGACTATAAAATAATAAATTTATGAACTTTAAAATTATATTGAAGTAATAAATAGTGTATATGAAAGTAATATAAGACATTAACTATATTAATGTATTTAAAATTTATATTAAAGTAATGGATATTGTATTTGTAAGTAAAATAAAACATTAATCACAATTAAATTTTGTTATACATTAGATTTGTTTGTTATACATTCTGAGATTTTTTTTATCATTTGTAGATTCATTGTCTACATCATAATCTCTGAATTCCCTTTCCCATTCCAAGAACTCTTCCCCGAGAACATTACTCTTTTGACTCAGTTGTTTAATTCTCATATCATTTTGTTAATTCTCTCTCCCATTCTACAAACTCTTCCCTGTTTCGTTTAATACAAACTCTTCCCTGTTCCGTTTAATTCCCTCTCCCATTCTACAAACTCTTCCCTGTTCCGTTTAATTCCCTCTCCCATTCTACAAACTCTTCTCTTCGCCAAGAACATTAATATTTCGTTTAACTCCCTCTCCTATTCTACAAACTCTTCCCCAAAGCATGACTCTTTCGACTCTACCTCCTAAACCTCCCCACTACATGTTTGTACATAGGATTTTATTTTCCATTTAAAATAAAATAAAAATTTATTTTCCTTACCATATCCATCATACATGCCATTATCCTTACCACATACCACCATAGGTACCATTTCACAAATATTTTTACAATCACTAAAAAATATAAAGGCCAAAAGCCGATTTTTTCCCATGCATGTGGGATTTTTGTTAAAAGTTCGACAAAATGCACAAACGATTCTACAATTTGCATGTGAATTGTTACAAGACTTCAACTTCTGAAGGTAATATCTTGAGCTACAAGGCACGAAATCAGCCCCAAGATATCTCGTTGGAAAGAGGAAATCAAGAACAACAATCTAGAATATTTAATTCAACAAATCTACATTCTAAACTACCCAAAAATTCAGCAGAAAAATGGCTACATTTTTTAATTAAATCTAAATTTCTTGGTTGTTTTTTGAGAATAAAATTGGACGCTGAAACTTTATGTTAATATGATATCATCGATTCATTACTTGTATATCAAAATTATAGAAACAAAAAATGATTTGTCTTATATTTTGGGATTTTTCGCGAGTCAATTTTTTCTTTTTCTTTTAATTATTTTGGATTGAGATTTTTGCTTTAAATTTTAATATATTTTTAATGATAATTTTTTCTGAATGTTTTATGCAGAATTTATAAAATATTGTTACACTTAGAGCTTAAGGATTTATGGATTGGAATGACAAATGGAAAGTGATGATTATTCAAAATCTCAAGAAATCAGAAAACAATTTTTTCCGTTGTCAAGAAACAAACTTTTATTGAATTCTCTGATTAGAAATAGAGGGTCTGTAGAAGGGAATTCTTCTCAGATCACAGTCCCAAGAGAGTTGAAAATTGTTGCATTTTAAGACTCTCATTTTATAGATAGTATTTTATAAACAATTTTTGAAGATGAATCAAGCATTGATATTTATTGAATGATGTGATCTGAATATTGTATGATCTTTTAATTATTTAAAGTACATTGATAGTATTTTCCTCTATTGTTTTTATTTATATGGATACTTGTTGAATGTTGGAATGTTCTTCTATTATTTTTTTTGAAATGGTAAAGCATATTGTATTGTCGAAATGTTTTAATTAACTCATATTTTTCTTAGTTTATTTTAAATGAATCAACATTCATTTCTGATATTCAAAAAGATAGTTTATTAATATTGATCTCATTATCGAGATAGATTTAATTTTAGTCATTTATATTAATTTCATTATATGCAAATAAACATTAAAATGCATAAAAAATATAATCATTTTTTCATAAACTCTTTAAAGCATAGCCAAAAAATCAATTTAAGTGGCTAGATGGACCCACATTCCAGTTAGGGTTATCACTAATTAAGACATTTGTATTACTTTCTTTAAGTGATTCATTTGGTTGATTTCCACATCCCTTGTTGCTAATATTGTTCAAGCAGATCCACTCATACACATTAATTTGTATATTTTTTTATATTTACTTGTAAGATTTAGAATTATTAGATTAGATTAGTTTAGTTTTCTTTTTTTATTGGTTTTTATGTATATACTTTGGAGTTAGATTAATATAGGCAACTAAACCTTTGTTCCAAACAGTATATAGCCACACCAAATGAAAAGGGGTATGATTAGGACCTTAATTGGGCCAATACTCACTTGTTGTAGTAGGAATTCTAATGCCTATCAACAATATATTTTATCAGGAATTTTATATATTAGAAGACATTAGTCACAAAAAAATATGTTTTATGTTTTATCTTTTATCTAAAAAAACTATTTTTATTTTCTACTTTATTCTAATGCAGAGAGTGTAGGAACGAGAATGCAAGCCAAGCCCGAATCATAGTCATGTATTCCTTGACATGCATTGGGCTTGTTGGATTGTTTTTTAGATTTAGCACCCAGGATCCCTGATGCAGATGGTTACAAAAATTGATGTGGTAGTCTACAGTTAGACTAATGGTTCACTTAAAAACCAATCAGCTCCACGTTAATAAGATTATGTACGTGTATTTCCTCTTGAGGGTCCTGCTAAGCTGACCAATCATCGTCGGTCCCACTTTGACTTTTCCTCTCTCGAGCGTTTCAATCTGCACCGTTGATTTATTTACCCAATCCTACGGATATCATAATGTATCGTGCTCCAACTAGCCCGATCGATCTCCACTGTCGATCTATCCTGTCCAATCCAACGTCTATCACGCAATATCGTGTGCTATCTAGCACGGTTGATATCAGGTCGAGAGCGCGCGAGAAAAGTGGTTTTCTCATTATAAGTGTCACCAACTTAGGTTAATCGCGTGAATTTGAGAAATACCATTTACCATTCTTTAAGCACGTGAGATACCGCTTACCACTTGGGAATATTACTCACGTGCTTAATACGTGATTTTAATAAATATGTTTTAACAAAGGTTTAACGATTAAGCCTGGAATAATCCTTAATGCTAACCGACTATGACTTATCAATAAAATGCATAAATAGAAAATAATACCTGATTAGGGTCCAGAACGCCGATACACAAATTCAAGAGAAATTCTGCACTAGGAATAACACGCAACACCACACTTAATCAATTATTCAATAACATATAAATTACAAAGTCTTGGCCCTCTTGGCTCGATTACAACAATTTGTCTGACCTCTGTTTCACTCGCAAACCCTATCTCTCTCTCAATCTCTCGCTTACTCACTCTCCTATTCCATCCGATCTCTATCATTACATTTTTCCTTTCTTTTATGGATCAAATCCTATCCTAACAACATTGACAACTCAATCTCTATTTTTATCATCTCAACTATTAAATCCCTATTCTCAAACTCTGATACACCCTTATCCTAACACTTATCTCATGTTCTAAAAATAATACAATGATTTAATTGTTACAATAATTAAAGTAAAGATCAATTCGAGAGATCCAACCCTCTCTCCTAAGAATTGATTTTGACCACTCAGGTCAATAAAATTCATCTCTTGTTAGCCACAACATGTGAACATACAATCACATTGCTAGCTAAGTCTGGATGCTCCTGCATCAGACTCCCGGGAAGAAAAGAATCATTCATCAAACTATCAGGATTGACTCCATACTTCTGTAATTCTATTATTGTTAACCAACTGGCATCCTCCATTGGTTGTCCCTTCCATTTGACTAGATACTGAAAATAATCTTGTCCTCTGGTTCTTTTGGATACTCTTTTCTCCAAAACAGCTTCCACCTCTTTCTTGATTGTCTTTGGCATTTGTTCTTCCCAATTTAAAGTCTGAACTTCATCTTTTATAGGTTCCTTCTATAACTCTGCCTCTGTCTCCTTGTATGGATATAAATCTGCAACATTGAAGATAGGTGATATTCCAATCCCTTCTGGCAACTCAATTTCATAAGCATTGGTTGAAAACTTCCTCACAATTCTGCATGGCCCTATCTTTTTCATATTTAATTTATTATAAGTCCCAACAAGAAATCTTTCTTTCCTCAAGTACACCATCACTAGATCTCCCACTTGGAATTCTTTTTCTTTCCTCCTCATATCAGCTCTTTGTTTGTATTTTCCACTGCTTTCCTACAATTTGTCTTTGACATCTTCTTGTAGTCTCTACATCTGCTCTGCAAACTCTTCAACCTTTGCACTTCTTGTCTCCTGTTTGCCCAAATTTTTGAGCTCATACACACCTCTTGGATTCATTCCAAAAATAATCTGAAATGGACTCATCCCAGTACTTCCGTTTGGAGTGTCATTATAAGCAAACTTAGCTTGAGAAAGTGATAAATCCCACTGCTTTGGATTTCGATACACTAAACTTCTCAATATGTTTCCCAAGCTTCTGTTTACCACTTCGGTCTGTCCATCTGTTTGAGGGTGATATGGTGAAATGAAACTAAGGTTGGAACCTAGTTTCTTCCAAAGAGTTCTCCAAAAATTCCCAACAAACTTTGTATCCCTATCAGACACAATACTTATAGGCAATCCATGTAACCTTACAACTTCTGAAAAAAAAGATTAGCAATATGTGTTGCATCACTAGTCTTTTTACATGCAATGAAATATGCCATTTTAGAAAATCTATCTACTACAATATAAATGGAATCATTTCCTTTTTTAGTTTTAGGTAATCCCAAAACAAAATCCATACTAACTGCATCCCATGGTTCGTCTAGTATTGGTAATGGCTGGTACAATCTTGTATTTTGGCTTCTCCCCTTAGCATGCTAACATATCTTGCACTTCTCAAAAAATTTCTTAACATCATTTTGCATCTTTGGCTAGTAGTAAAAAGCATTTACCTGAGCAAAGGTTTTGTCTTGTCCAAAATGCCAAGATAACCATCCACTATGTTTCTCCTTGACTATGTTTTCCCTCATAGAACATTTGGGAATGCACAGTTTGTTACCTTTAAACAGTAAACCTCCTTGGATAAGATAATCTAACCACTAGCTTCTATTATGAACCACTAGATTTTTTACAACTGCATAAATATATTTAAATTTTGCATCATCTTTATGCATATCAACCATTTCTTCAAATCCTACAACACCAACTCTTAATTCTTGCACAATGAAATTTACCCTACTTAAAGCATCACCAACTTTGTTCAACTTACCACTTGTATGTTTTATCACAAAAGTGAAACTCTACAAAAATTCTACCCACTTGGCATGCTTCTGGTTTAATTTTGGTTGGTTGTTTATGAACTGTAATGCATGATTATTAGAATACGATACAAACACTTTTGGTAGAAAATAATGTCTCCATTTTTTAAAGCTTGCATAATAGCATAAAATTATTTATCATAAGAAGAATATCTCTTCTTAGCTTCATTCAGTTTCTCACTAAAGCATGCTATTGGTCTCTATTCCTGACTTAAAATTGCTCCAATTGCAACTCCACTAGCATTAGTTTCAACTTGAAAAACTTTTCCAAAATCAGGCAAAGGTAATACTAGTTTTTGTGTAATTCTTCTTTGGCAACTTAAAATTTTGGTCTGCTGCTTCTTTCCACTTGAATCTATGATTAGTCTCTTTGATTGTTTCAATAATTGGTGCACAAATCTGACCAAAACCTCTGATAAATTTTCTATAAAAACTTGCAAGACCATGAAAGCTTCTTACCTTAAATATGTTTCTTGGAATAGGCCAGTTCCAAATTGCTTGGACTTTTTCTGGATCCATTTTCAGACCTTATTTAGAAACTACAAAACCCAAATGGAATAATTCTTCTTTTACGAAACTACATTTCTTCAGATTTATCAACAGTTTCTCTTTCTATAGGGTTCTTAGAACCAACTTAAGATGCTCCAGATGTTCTTTTTTTCTTCTACTGAAAACTAAAATATCATGAAGATGAACAATGACAAACTTTCATGCATATTCCTTCAAGACTTCATTCATCAATCTCATGAATGTGCTAGGTGTATTAGTGAGTCCAAAAGGCATCACTAACCACTCATAAAACCCACTGTTTGTTTTAAATGTAGTCTTCCATTCATCTCCTTTTCTAATCCTTATTTGATGGTATCCACTCTTCATATCTATTTTAGTAAAATACTTTGACCCACTTAAACAATCCATCAAATCATCCATGCATGGTAAAGGAAATCTATACCAAATAGTAATATTGTTTATGGCTCTTGAATCAATACACATGCACCATTCACCTCCTTTCTTTGGATTGAGTACTGTTGGTACAACACATGGACTAAGACTCTCCCTGATTAATCCCTTATCCATCAGTTCTTGCACTTGTCTCCCAACTTCTGCATTTTCTTGAGGAGTTAACCTGTGTGCTGCTTTATCTGGAAAACTTGCTCCAGGTATTAGATCAATGTGGTGACTAATACTCTTGATTGGTGGTAATGCATTTGGTAGCTCATCCACAATAATATCAGCAAAATCATTCAACATATTTTTGATTTCTTCAGATAAATCATCTAAGTTTGTGGAAGTCAAAATTACCTTAGGTCTCCTTATAACAACAGAATGTATCTGTTCATCCTTCTTGACTTCTTGCAACAATTCCTTCCCACTCATTAGCATAACACTGTTTACAACCGCTTCTTTGTTTGCTTCATTCTTCAATGGCAGTAGTGTGTGTTTATTTCCATCATTCTCTAAAGTGTAAGTGTTTCTTCTTCCATCATGTATAGCTTTCCAATCAAACTGCCAAGGTCTTCCTAGTAATACATGGCATACATCCTTTGGCATTACATCACATGATACCACATACTTATAAGTACCAATCTGGATTTCTACTTTGCTTTGTTCTATCACAATAAGTTGATGTCCTTTTTGTAGCCATGATACTTTGTAAGGAGTAGGGTGTACTGTTTTCGCTAATCCTAACTTTTCCACCATTTCTGAAGAAACTAGGTTATCAGTGCTTCCACTGTCAATTATCACTTTATAGAATTTTCCTTTGGACTTGCATATAGTTTTGAATAAACTCTTTCTTTGAGCTAGTTCTCATGTCTCTTTCTCTGCTTTAAGCAATACCATTTTCAATAACAAATTTTCTCCTACTTCGGGTGATTCTTCCTTATTTTCAATTTGAGGTTTTTCTTCCTTTGCCTCAACTACATTCACATTCCATTGATTTGTTGCTTTATTATGAGGACAGTCCCATGATCCATGTCCCCATTTTCCACATGTATAACACCGAATTTCTCTTCCTCAGCCTCTTCCTCTGGGTGCAAATCTTCCTCTACTAAAGTCTCCTCTCTATGGTGGTCTACTACTTGAACCTCCTGCTTCACCCTGAGGGTGCTGAAATCTTGATCTAGTAGTTCCTCTACCTCTTGCTGAACTTTTCCCTCTGTTCCTCTAATTTTGTTTCCTCAACATCTTCTCCTCTACCTTCAAAGCTACTTAATAGGCATCTTCAATTTTCTTCAGACTCAGCAAGTTGATTTCATCTTGTATGTCATATCTCAAGCCATTGATGTATCTGGCTACCTTTTCTACGTCACCCTCTGCATGTCCTGCTCTAATGCTCAGCTTATAAAATTCTTATGTATATTATTTAACAGTCATCCCCTGTTGTCTCAAATTCTGTAACTATCTGAAAAGAATTAACTGATAATCTTTTGGAATGAATTTAATTTTCAACATACTCACCATTTTATCCCATTATTTAATCTTGGGCTTCCCCTTTATTTCTCTGGATGTTTGTAGTTCATCCCACCAGATAGCTACATGACCCTTCAATCTGGTAACTGAAAATTTCACCTTCTTTTTGTCATCAACCTCCTCATAGTCGAAATACATGTCCAATGAACTGATCCAGTACATCAATTCTTCTACATTGAGATTCTCGTCATACAAAGGTATTTCCACCTTTGGTCTTCCACTTACTTTGGCCAACATTTTGAGAAATTTTCTAGCTTCACTTTCATCCTCTTCTTCTTCCTCATAAGATTCCTCGCTAGCACTGGCATCTCCCTCATCAGGTGCTCTCCTTTGAGTAGTTTCCATTGTCTCCATCCTTGTATGCAGGTTTCAAATCTCTTCTAGCAGAACTGCATTCGCTACAGGTCTCCCCCGACCTATGCTAGCTCCTCTCCTAGGTGGCATGTTTACTGTAGCAGACTTAATCCTTGAGCTCTAACACCAAATGATGCAGATGGTTACCAAAATTGATGTGGTAGTCTACAATTAGACTAATTGTTCACTTAAAAACCAATCAACTGCGCGTTAATAAGATTATGTACGTGTATTTCCTCTCGAGGGTCCCGCTAAGCTAACTAATCACTGTTGGTCCCACTTTGACTTTTCCTCTCTTGAGCGTTTCAATCTGCACCATTGATTTGTTTACCCAATCCTACAGATATCACGACATATCGTGCGCCAACTAGCTCAACCAATCTCCACCCTCGATCTATCTTGTCTGATCCAACGGCTACCGAGAAATCTTGCACGTTGTCTAGCATGACAATCGATATCAGGTCAAGAGCACACAAGAAAAGTGGTTTTCCCATGTTACGTCTCACCAGCTTAGGTTAATCACGCAAATTTGAGAAATACCATTTACCATTCTTTAAGTGCGCGAGATACCGCATACCACTTGGGTATTACTCACGTGCTTAATACACGCTTTTAATAAATACATTTTAACAAAGGTTAAATGCTTAAGCCTGGAATAACCCTTAATGCTAACCGGCTGTGACTTATCAATAAAATGGATAAATAGAAAACAATACCCGATTAGGGTCCAGAATGCTGATACATAGATTCAAGAGAAATTCTGCACCAAGAATAACACACAACTCCACACTTAATCAATTATTCAATAACATAGAAATTACAGAGTCTTGGCCCTCTCGGCTCAACAATTTGTTTGACCTCTTTTTCACTCGCAAACCCTATCTCTCTCAATCTCTCGCTTACTCACTCTCCTATTCCATCTAATCTCTATCATTACATTTTTCCTTTCTTTTATGGGTTAATTCCTATCCTAACAACATTGACAACTCAATCTCTATTTTTATCAGCTCAACTATTAAATCCATATTATCAAGCTCTGATACACACCTATCCTAACACTTATCTCCTGTTCTAAAATTAATATAATTATTTAATTGTTACAATAATTGAAATAAAGATCAATTCGAGAGATCCAACCCTCTCTCCTAAGAATTTATTTTGACCACTCAGGTCAATAAAATTCATCTCTTGTTAGCCACAACATGTGAACATATAATCACACTGTTGGCTAAGTCTAGATGCTCCTGCATCAATACCTCAAGTCCTTTGTAAATCATCCAAAGTAGCCATAGAAAAAGAAGATGAGGGAAACTCTAGATATTCAAGCCAGTGGATGTGGGAGTTAGATTAGAGGGAAGTTCTGGGAAGTGGTGTGCGACGAGCACAAGATCGATCCTAATGGGACTTATAGAGGGAAATTCGATCAATAGTTGGAGAGAGTGAATGTCTATTGTAATGAAGCCAATGGGGGGCGATACGTTCCTCAAGTGGTTTTAATGGATATGTAGCCATACACTATGGATAACTGCAAGACAGGGCCTTATGGCCATATCTTCAGATCTGATAAATTCATTTTCGATTAGAATGTGTCCAGGAATAACTCAACTAAGCGGCATTACATTAAGGGGGTCGAACCCATCGATTTCATTCTTGATGTCATCCACAAATAGGCCAAGAATTTTGATTGCCTCTGCAAATGATAAAGAACATAGTTATGTAACTAGTAAACAACATAACTTTACCGATGATGAAGGCTTAAATAATGAAGATTCTGATAGGAAGAGAATGATGTTAACTGGATGCTTCAAAGAGTCTAGAAAGGACTATGATGAGAGCTATGCCATGGACAAAGAAGCTATTGATTTAATTGTTGTTGAAAAACTCTTGATTTTGAAAAATTATTCTATATATGTTCTCTTAATAGACTCCCATCAATTATGTGGACAAAACACATGAAATAATTTATTTCCTTTTTTATGATTATGTGATGGAGGATGCTATAGATAATCTCCAAGAAGAAGATATTGATGCATTATTGATGATTGGATCATTTATGACATCAAGGCCACCTAATGCAACTATTTCACACAAGGATGCCTTCAAAGTAGTTTGTAGTCCTATATTTTTAAGGGATGCATGGTATATTCACAAATTTGAAGAGAATAAATGAAATTCATTTCAAATAGTAAACTTTCAAGAGGGGAAATTATTATGATGCCACTTGGAATTTTATATCAAAAGAATTTTATAGCTTCAAATAATGGGAAGAAAATTTTTGCAGAAGTTGGTTTTTCTCATACATTGTGAACAAAGAAAGGAGGATTTGCAGGCCTAAAGTATAATTACGCAAACTTGTGTAAGTAACATAGGTGGGGTTTCAGTAATAAATTGTAATAGTAAGAGTGCTATGACAGACGCAATTCCAATTGCAATTTGTTCAAAACGAGATATAATCCATCAGACACAAATCATTTCTTAGTACACTTTCGTAGACTAATGAAGAATTTTTATCAATATATAAAATTAAACATAATTCATTGTTTTAACAATACTAGGTTTTTTTTTTTTTTTTTTTTTTTTTTTTTAATATAATTTCACAAATTGGTGGGTTTTTGGCCTCAGATTTTGAATCTAGGGCTTTGATATCATATTTTAGGACCTAACCTAGGTATTCTAACTAAATCAAATTTATCATTTAATTTAATCACATCAAGAAAGAAAATAACATGTTTATAACTCCACGATTATTTGATAATAACATACAAGTAGAATTTGATTTGCAACATACTAAAATTTCATTTGCAGCAATTTACATAAATAAAATAACAAATGGAATAATACATGTTCCAATGGTTTGGTTGGGATGCTCTTGACTCTGTTGGGATACTCCTACTGGGCTACCCAACTGAATTTACCTCCCAGACAACTAGGAATGATTTCCTAGCCTAGGGAACCTCCACACGTTTCCTAACCCTCTAAGCCCAAGTCCAACTAGTTGTAGTGTGTCCAAGATAAAACCAACACTCCCCAATAGATCCAAGTTTGTTTTCAAATTTTTCTCTCCATTCTCTCCCTTCTCCTTCTCCACATTCCTCCTCCCCAAAATAAAATCCCCCAATGCCAAAATAAAGAACAAGGATCTCCCCTTCTCCTCTCCTCCTCCTTCCCTTTATGTTTCTCCCTCTCATCCACCTCAACCACCTACCATTAATTCTATGAATATCCCCCCATCCTTGTAATTCAATGACCTTGACTTTCCTTTTCATATCTTATCCAAAAATAAATTTGAAAAGACATCTTGGGAATGGAAATATTAATATTTAATTCAGAAATAAATTGGAGAAGACAACTTGGAAAACCTTGGGAATTGAAATATTGATATTTAATTCATAAATAAATTAGAGAAGACAACATGGAAAACCTTGGGAATTGAAATATTGATATTTAATTCATAAATAAATTGGATATGACAACATGGAAAACCTTGGGAATTGAAATATTAATATAATAACAAATAAATAAATAAATCATATTAGTAAAATAAAATTATAGATTCACAAGTGTAGGTATATACCAACATTACTTAATAATTACAAGTGAATTTGAAGTTAATTAAACACTAATCAAAATTAGCATAATAGGATCAATTAGGGCATTACAGGTGGTTGGAACTGGCTGCAAGAGAATTACCAGCAACAACAATAACAATTGGAACATGCAATAATATGTTGGTAAAATACTTCAAGAGCAGGGCCATTGTGGGACACTGGTACCCAATAGTGTCCATTTATTTCCATAAATTCTATGACCAATATGATGGTTTTGAGGTAGGGGTATGCCTTAGTTTTTGGACCTTCAAATGTGAGGAAACATTGCCAAGGAATGGATCGCTCGAGGAACTGGGAGGAAGCGAAGGGGATTCCTAAACTTGGAAGGTGAGTGACTGCACGAAAGAGGGTGATCCAATTTCTCGAGGGGCTGGGAAGCAGAGAATAAAAGGTCAGGGAATTAATTTATTTTGGTCAATGGAATTTCTAATTAGAATTAGAAGAAAATTAGGAGTGTGGCCAGAAACAATGAGTCGATAAATGTTCACTGATAGAAAAAAATAGCACAATTATTCAAACTTGGAGGAAGACTTTGATCTTAGTAGTGGATTATAGACTTCTTGGGAAGTAGGTGAATCCTTGGTACTACTTTTAAGGGTGGAGGTGTGAGCCTATGGATTCCCTTGTTGCTGATGCGGGTTGTATCCTTTTATTTGTTGGTTATAGAAAATGTGCATATTTATATATGTGTATATTATTGTAAATATTATATCAATTTATGTTTATAAAGATACATAAACAATATTTTTATTTGTTGGTTGAAGCAAATGTGCATAAGTATATATGTCTTTTTCATTGTAAATATTGAATCGAGCTGGGTATACAAAGTTCCATAAACAGTATGTTTGTCATGTTTTCAGCAATATGCCATTGTAAATACTACAATGAGTTGTGTTTATAAAGCTCCATAAGGAGTATGTTTGTTGGTCATAAGTGTCATATAACACCGAGGATGATGTTCCCCCAAGGGAGAGGGGTTTGTAATAGCCTTGGGTAATTTTTCCACGTAAAAAGGAAAAATTCAAACCAGGGTCATGGAACACATATTCCAATCTAAATGAGGGGAAAAAAATCACATTGGGGGTCACTTTTCGTTAATTATTCACTGGATATGTAAATTGGCATTGGAAAAGGAAAAAGGAAATAAATGGCAATTTAATACAAAAAATAAAGGAAAATATGAGAAAAGGAAGATGAAGAGACAAGAATATGCATGAAGGGGAAAATGAAGGAAAAAGGAAAATATAAAGAAAATAAATTGGAGAGACATAATTCTATCATTCTCTTTTGGGAAAAGAGAGGAAAAGGGAAGGGAATACTATAGAAATAGGTACTCTATGGCAAGAGAGGGGGGAGCACTAGGATCAAGGAAGTCACAAGCAAGAAATCAAGGAACAAGCAAGGGAGCACAAGAGGAAGATTGGACAACAACAAGTAAGAGCAGAAAATAATTGTTGATTTGTAGGTAATAGTGTGCATGTGTGATTGAGCATGTTGGGATTTGATGTAGCGTCTATGCATTAGTTTATTGGTCATGTTCACTATAATTGGCATGGGATTTTCCTATATTGACAGTGGTGTACAACCTTTCCTTTTCCATTTCCTGGATAGCCATGATGTAGTGGGTTCCCTGTTTTGGTTAAGCTTTGGATTATCGGTAGATATTGGATGCTAGTTGAGGTGGTCTTAGGAAAATTTTCAAGGGTTGAGGGTGGATATGGTTTTCTCATGGAACTCTTGACAGGGGAGTGGAGACAAGAAAATTCCTCTAGGTATGGTAAAGAAAGTCTGGGGTATCCAAGCTTGTTTAGTTGTGGTTATATCTGGACCAATTGGGTGAAATCGCTGACGTTGAGGGTTGAGGTGGTTTAGCCTCCAGATTCCCTAGTTGGTTTTTTTTTGGTTTATCCCATGTGATCCCACATTCATGCTTGGAATATGGCATGAAAGTGATTGGCTGAAAGAAATATTTGGTTCAAACCAATCTATGGTCAGGTGGTACGTGGAAGTCCCTTACTCAGTTGGATTTATTCATATGTTATTATCTGTTATTTCTTATTGAGATCAATGAGCACATGTAATGGTTATTGTGTTGATTTTATGATTGTTTGTCATAGATTCATTTTGGTTAAATGTTGGTTATAGGCATGGTACATTCTTGTTGTATGATGTGCTCTTGTTATGGATCTTGTTCATGGTTTGATAAGTTATTGAATGGTTATATGAATGCATGATTTAACTAGTGTTTGATGCAGCTAGCTTGAGAGGGCAGTGAGCCTTCTTGATGATCCTCTGATGAAACTATTAAGACAATGAACAAATATGCATTCATGAACTCTAGTTAATATGTTTACCATGTGTTTGTCTAAATGTTTATCATGTGATTGCAAATTTTGGGCAAGATCTAAGCCTAAGTATAGATTATACAGACTTGTGATAATTAATAGATAGGATTCTAAGAAAGTTCTGGGAAGTGGCCTATAGGATAGCCCTGAAATTTTGGCACTGAATCCATGTTCGTAGGCACATAATTGGGTATTTTCAATTGTAGCAACATGAAAGACAATTTGTGCATGCATCTAGAGCCTTCTGGCCAAATGGACTAGGCTACATGCATGTGGCTGGGATGTAATGCTTGGTAAAAGGATAGTTCCAGCTCAGGGAAAGATCATCAGTGGATGTTGTTTGACATCTAGGTGATCAGGTGTCCCTAGGAGGTTGCGGTAGGTTTCAATATGGTAGACCCCATTTCCATAACTGGAACTTGGATGTTGCTTCACGCATAGTAACTCTCATCTCATGTTTTCCTTGGTGAGCTTGTAAAAGCGATTAAATTTGGGGTGGGGTGTTATATTTGGTTGAGAGGGAGAGATGAATACCTTAGGCTGTGTGCCCATATGATGGTACTGGGGAGGACATATTGTCTTGGTTTGTATTGAGATCTCAGTTATAGTTTAACCTTGGTGATGTCTAGATCCATGTGTAGGAGGGTATCTTGGTCTTGATTATATGGAGCTTCGTTTGTTGAAATATGGCAACAAGAATATTCCAATTTAATTTGTCCTTGAACTAAATTGTGAATTAAAATCGAATTTAGTCTTAACAGCTACTTGGAAATAATTAATTAATTTATTTTAAATTAATTAGTTGGAGAAATTCAAGTTAGAAGTCTTTCTGAAGTCATGCAAGAGTTATCCCTTAAATTAAGGAGATAAGATTGAATTATATATGAGTTGTAATTAGTTAACTCAGTTTACTGAGTTAAGTCCAGTTAAATTAGTTCCAAACTGTTTGAGGAACTAATAGTGAGCTAACAGTCAGTTGAGGCATTAATGCACTCAACTAGTGCTACTCCAATTAACTGAAGATTCCCTCATCAGAAACTCATGCATGTATATTCTAAGAAAGATCCATTTGAGATTAATGTTTAAGGACAATGTACTATCAGTTGCATATGTTTTCTCATGGAGAAAACTCATGCACACAGTCAAGGATTCATCCTTGAGGATTGCGCAGTTTTGAAGGCTTGTTTTTTCACTTGGTAATAGGCTAATCGTCCACAAGGAACAACACAAGGAAATAGGAGCTTGGAGGGCAGAGAGGAAGGCTGGAGAGAAACCAAGATTGCCTACGAGCATCTGTGAGGATTGTATTGAGAGCTAGCTAGCTGTGAGAGCTAAGGCTTTGTACAATTCCTATGTACTTCCACCATGTATGATAATACAATAGTGTGGGGTTTTTTATCTGAGATTTTCCCCAAAGTATTTTCATGTGTATTGTTCCATTGATTCTTCTTCTTCTAGTTATATTGTTTAAATTGATCTTTAAGCTTCCACAAATTGATAGTAGAAGTAGGTTATAGTATTCTACTTTGATTTTTATTGCATTATCGGGTTAACCTATCACAGATTTTATACATCATTTTAGTTGATCTTGGTGATACCTAGATCCCTTTGATGGTTGGTGTCTTGGCATGGAGGCCTAGATGGTATATATATTGTTAGGAACCCATAACTACATGCTTGAATTTAGTTTCGTAATTGCACAAATAAATATATATATAAATATATAAATATATATATAATGGGTGAATGATGCTTACAAACCCTCGAACAATATGCCTAAATAGGCATTGAATGGTCATGAGGTTGATTGGCCACAACTTTTGACCATCACTTTTTATAACTTAATAATAATTAAAATACTTAAACAATTAATTAATTATCTATTTAATTATTATTCATCATTTATTTATAATTATTTGTTTTTTATTTATTTATGAAATAATTATTCATAACAATGCCCCACCCTTAAAAATTGCTTTGTCCTCAAAGCAAGGGTAACGAGGGATATTGATGTCTAAACTTCTCATTTTCCCATGAGTCTTCTTTGAGAAGTTTTGTCCACTTGATCAGGTATTCTTTAATAGTTTTGGAACATAATACCTTCTCTCTAGTTGTAGGTTCTAAGACAATCCTTCCTTCTTCATCGACTTTAGGTCTTAGTTTGAGCTGATTGGTTTTGACCAAATACATTTTTGAGACACAAAACATGGAATACATTGTGGATTCAAAAGTTATATGGTAGTTTCAATCCATAAGCTACTTCATTGATTTTCCTGATTATCTGGAAAGGCTCATAGAACTTCGAAGCTAACTTATTCTTCCCTTGTTTTTTCAAGGATAACTTCTTGTAAGGTTGTAGTCTTATGAAGACTCAGTCTCCTTCTTAGAATTCTCGTTCTAAAAGGTGTTGGTCAACTTGTTGCTTCATTCGATTTCTGGCAGTTTCTAGGTTTTCCTTTAATATTAGGATAATATTTTGACTTTCATCTAAATGGTTGTTCACTACTTGAACCTTAGTGTCAATTAATGCAAAACCCTTCCATCTCGGGGGTTCATAACCATACAGGGCCTGAAATGGATTCATTTTAGTTGATGTGTGATAGGTGGTATTGTACCACCATTCTTCTAAATGAAACCATTGTGACCATTTGTTTTGCTTATCAGATATAAAGCATCATAGGTATGTTTCTAAACACTTATTTACTATTTATTTTTACTATATGTTTGTGGATGGTAGGATGAACTCATGTTAGGGGTTGTTCTAGCTTAAATCTTAAATCTCTAGTGACTAACAATTTCCCTTAAATCTTACATCTCTAGTGACTAATGATGACTTTAGGTAGACCATGTAGCTTGTATATTTTTTTGCAAAATATTTTTTCAATTTGCTTGGTTGAGTCTATTTTCTTGACTTCCATAAAGCATGCATATTTAGTGAGTGTATATACTACAACAAATATGTGGGGATTTCTTCCCATTTCTGATTGGGGATATGTAAGGGGTGTAACAATCCAGGAGTTGAGACGTTCTCACTTTTACGTTTTTGACAAATATTGCATTTGGCAACGTATTTCTAAATTTCCTTACTCATTACCTTCCAATAGAATGACTAATGTGTGTTGTAGTATATCTTAAAGAACTCAACATGCCCAGCTGTAGGGGAATTCTGTGATTCCTTTAGAGCCTTTATTTTAAATTTGGATGAGAATACTGTGATTCCTTTAGAGCCTTTATTTTAAATTTGGATGGATGACTTAGGTAAATTCTACCCTTATACCATAGTATGTCATTTTTCCATTCAAAATTAGGATGTTGATTGATGTTTTCGATTATCAAACACAAGTCTGGATCCTTGGCATATTAAGTTTGGATTTCGTCCAACCAATCTAGGATTACTACCAATGCAAAGCATGTTGTAATGTCTTCATATTTACATGAGAGAGAATAAGAAAAAACATTATCCTTTCCCTTTTTTGTGAAAATATTCCATGTCATACGTAGCCAGTTTCTCTATCCACTTCTATTGTTATGTTGATAATGTTTTTTTTTGTAACAAGAATTGTAGACATTTATGATCTGTGCAAATTTAAATCTTGCTCCCTAATAAGTATTGATGTCACTTTATTAATGCATGAATAATGGGCAACATCTCTTTGTGGTAGGTAGACTTCAAACTTTCCCTTTGATTAAGCTTTTGACTTTCGTAAGCTATGGGGTGACCACCTTGAATTAGTACCGCTCCAATCCCAAATCCTGAGGCATCACATTCTACCACGAAAGGTTTGGAGAAATCTGGGGTTTCCAGAACCAGGGTAGATGGCATTATCTCTTTTAAGGATTCAAAGCATCTGTTTGCCTTATTGTGCCATCGAAAGGAATTTTTATTTAGTAAAATTGTTAGGGGAGTAGTCACATGTGCAAAATTTTTTATGAACCTTCTATAGTATCCAGTTAATCCAAGGAACCCCCTAAATTTTGATATATTCTTCTACTTGGGCCACTCTTTGATCACTTTAATCTTGCTAGGATCTAATTTGACTCCTTCTTTGCATATGATATGCACACGATATTCGACTTCCTTCTGTTCAAAGGTACATTTTGATACTTTTGCATAAAATTGATTCTTCTCCAATACGGAAAGTACTTCTTCCATGATTTGTTGTAGTCGATTATATCATCGAAGAAAACCAAATACCAATTTCCGAGGGTATGGGTGAAAGAGTTCGTTCATGGTTTCCTAGAAGGTGGTTGGTACATTTGTTAGACCAAATGGCATTACATTAAACTCATAATGCCCTTCACGGTTTCTAAATGTAATCTTCTTGATGTCTTCTAATCTTACCCAGTTTTGATAATAGCCTGACCTCAAATCTAATTTTTAAAAACATTTTTTTCCATGGAGTTCGTACAACATCTCATCAATAAATGGAATGGGAAATTTGTGTTTAATGGTAATCTTATTTAATCCTCTATAATCTATACAAAACTGGAAGGATTCATCTTTCTTTCTGACTAACACTACTGGAGCGGCATATGGACTTCTGCTTTTCATAATGACTCCACATTTTAGCAAATATTGTATTATCCTTTCTATCTCTTTTTTAGATGATGGGGATAGTGATATGGCTTGACATTCATAGGTGTCGCATCTGGTTTAACTTCAATTATTTGTTCGATCTTCCTTTTATGATGTAATTTTATGGGAAATTCCTGAAATATTTTGTCATATTTTCGGATTAGGGATGTAACTTCAGACTGCTAGTGAGTCACTTCTATATATAATAAATCTAACTATTGGCATTGTGCGATGAACACTGAAGCTCCTTTGCAAATACGTTTCTTCATTTTTTGTGCAAATATGATTTGAGTAGGAGGAGCTTGGAACTTGAACAATTTATACTTTCTTCCATTCCACTTGAACTTAATGAATTGTTTCTAGTGGTTTTTGGAATATGTCCCCAACATTTGTAACCATTGTATTCCCAGGACATAATCTACAAATCCCAAGAGAACTGTGCAAAATATAGACTCCATTTTGTAATCGCTTAGTTGCATTTTAAGTTTATGGCATTTCCCTACTCCATCTATTATTTTCCCATCTGCCACCATAACCTTTATATCTATCACAGGATATGCAAACAGATTTATCCTCTTTGCAATGTTGTCATATATAAAATTGTGGGTGTTTTATGAATCTATTAACGCAGTAATGTTTTTCTTCTTGATATGTCCCTTTAACTTTAATGTTTGTGTCTAGGCTATCCCTATGACGGCTGCCAGATAAATTCTCAACATATTTTATTCTTCTGGATCTAGATTAGGAGTCTCATTTCCTTCGTTAGAGTCACTCTCTGAATATTCCTTTTCTTCTTCTACTTCGCAGTTGTAGATTTTTTGTGTGTTGCACTTATGCCATAAAGAATATTGTCTATGCACGTCCAAAATTTTCCCTCCTTTTTCTTTTCAAAACTTGACTGTTGTTTTCCTACTTCTCATAACGGGAGTGGAATGTACTTTCTAGAATTTTCAAGAGAATTCTTGTTTGTATTTCATTTTAACTAACTACTTGATTTTTCATTACTGGCATATGGTGTTTTATGGAATTTATATTTTCTCTCAATAATTATTGCTCCATGTCTAGCTTCTTCAATATATTTTGGCTTGTACAACATCAATTCTACTCGAATATACTCCTTAAATCCACATATATACATTTTTAAAAATCATTCATCAGAAAATCCTCTTTGTCTTACAACTAATATTTCCCATTTGTGGGTGTATTCTCTTACAGACCCTTTTTGCTTAAGATGAACAAATGTTTCATAGACATCATCCTCTTCTTCTTCGTGAAACCTTTTTAGTAAGGCATCCACAAAGTTCTTCCAAATAAATGAATGAGCTTCACATTGTTGGAGCACCATAGGAACCAGTCATATGCCTCAACTTCCAATTTGTTGGATGTGGTCATGATTTTTTCTCGTTCATCAATGGATGGGTTTGACTAAAAAATGGCCTCTATTTTATTGACCCAAACAATAGAGCCTCTATGATCCTTACCATTGTACTTAGGTAATTATATTTTAATTTGTTGGTAGTCTTTTTCTAGAAATTTCGTAGATTATTGACTTCCTTGGAAGTGTATTTTCCATATTTGCTAAATTTCATGCATTTGCATAATTTCATGATTTAGAAAATCTTCACCTTCTAGAGTCTTGGGACTTTGTGCCGGTTCTTGAGTAATTAAGGGATTAAAAACTGGGTTAAATTCTCCCTTAATTGGGTTGTATGCTTAGATCCATTTTCTCAATGTTATTTACTTTTATAATATCATTTTCCATTCCTTCTTGTGTCGCAATTAGCCTATTTTGGCCCTCTCCTAATTCTTCATGCTTCTTTTCGACATTATCGAGGCATCATCATACTTTGTCAAGTTCCTCTTGATATTTTTTTGATAGGTCCCTATAATACTAGTATGGCCCTTTATTTTTATTGTTGTGCCCATGTAGTCCCCATATTGTTATTATTATGCCCAATAGAAGCCCACTATTGTTATTGTTGTGTCCTTAGATTATTATTTTTATGTAGGCTCTGATTATATTGTTACCCCTTAGACTCCTATATATAGAAAGAAGGTTTTTTCATTTAAATTATCCAATATTTTTTCATTTACGTAATGTAAAGGAGGTTTCCCCCTTGAAGGGGATAATTTTTAAGTCTTGATCTATCTATTTGTGAGTAGGTTGCATAACATTTGGTACCAGAGCCTTGGATTCTAGTTTTTGATGCTTCAAACAGGTCATCATGGAATTTTCCATATAACCTTTTTTCTACAAAGATTTAGAAGCTAAAACTTCAACCACGTGGACCTGAAATCATAGTGAACCTTGTGTACGAATTTCAGATCTTATCTCGCTATCTGTTTGGAGATATGATCTGAGACAGTTAGGGTTTGTGTAGGCTCCAGAATTCCATCTCAAACGGGTGACCTAGGGAAAATTGTCATAACTTTATCTCTGAGCATCAGATTTAAATTTCATAAATAATGACAAAAAGAGGATGGACTGTAGCATTTTGGGTATCACTTCCAGGGCTGAAGGTCGAAACAATGACACATGGAACTTCTTAAAAGTTCACTCTACTGAACAAATATATAATGAGCACATTGTGGGAGATTGGGCATACCTATTTCTTGAAGAATCCAATTTTGGTATTACTTGTTGGGTTGGAAAGAAGACTCGGAGGGCTACCACAAGAAGGAATTTTAGATCTTGGAGATTCTTAATTATAGAGATACAACAACTGCAATATCTAACTCCTAAAAAGCAAGAAAAATGTGTGCATTTTTAAATTCTTGCATAACTTTTATTTGAAAAATCAGTTTGAAGTGATTCAAAGGGCATAGTGAAGCATAAATATCATTGTTTGATTCCAAAATGACTCGAAGCAAGAAAATGGAAACACATAGTAAGAAACTAGAAATATCTACTATGACGCATGAAGAAGATGAATACATGCAACATGATATATCAAAATTACGAGACAAAGTGCAACAAATTTTGCTCTCACAAAGAGTAACCAAAAATGAAATGGAACCTAAGATGGATGGTTTGAAGAATAGCTTAAAATCAGACATGGAAGGTTTGAAGGATGACATGAAAGCTAATATGGATGGTATAGAAGAAAAAATGAAAGATAACATGGAAGATTTGAAGGATGGTTTAAAAGAAAACATGGAAGGTTTGAAGGTTTGACAAAGTTGCTTCAAGAAATGCCTCCTAATGGTGAAAAGGTATTAGATGAAACTCATGATGAGAAAAAATAAATTTTAATCATGATTTCATAGACTCTAACATTGGATTGAATACCCACCATATTCCAAAGATCGATATGAGGAAGTTTGATGGCAAGGATCTGGTAACATGGATACTACAAATGGAGCAATATTTTGATCTCCATAATGTGCAACACACACAAAAGGTATGCATTGCACCTTTACATTTAGAACCCAATCATTTTGTATGGTATTGATGAATTTGTTCTCGTAAACCACTTTTCACTTGATCAATTTTTACGGAGGAAATGATAGCACATTATGAGGATACAAAGAGAAACACCTTCTTTAGCCAATTGATAAATATCAAACAAAAGGTTTCAATGGTAGAGCATGTTGAGGAATTCCAAAAATTGAATATAAGGGTAAATTATATTCCATAGGAGCATAGGATTGATTTCTTCATAGGGACTTTAAAGGATAACATCCAACCTTAGGTTTTCCTTTGGGAACTCGATTCATTGGAGAAGGCATTCAAGTTAGCAAGAAAACTTGAAAGAAAAATTATGGCAACAAGGAAGCCTACCACTCACAACTATAAATATGGAAGTGTATTTTCTCCTAGTATTCCATAACTTACAAGGTTGACACCACAACAATTGGAAGAAAAAAGAGAAAAAGGGCTTTTCTACAATTGTGATAGCAAATACACTAAAGGTCATAAGTGTTGTGAGAAGAAATTTTTTTACATAGATTGTGAAGAGGAGGAAGAAAAGGAACAAGAAAATTCAAAATAAGAGGATAAACACCAGGAACCAACCCGAGAGAAAGAAGAAACGAATCCGACCATATATTGCAATTCATTGGTAGGAATTACCACTCCTCAGACTCTCAAGATAGAAGGACAAATCAAGAAAAAAAAGGTAATAGTGCTAATTGATTCGGGTACTACCCATAATTTTATTCATTGTAAGATAGCCAAGGAATTGAATTGCTTCCTATATCCAACACAAGAGTGTCAAGTGATGGTTGCAAATGGAGGAAATATAAATCGCTCTAGAAAGTGCCATAATATCAAGCTAACCATGAGAGAATATGTATTGAACAGTCTAATTCTCTCCATTCCAATGGGTGGTGTTGATGTTGTACTAGGAGTCTAATGGTTACAATATTTGGGTACGATAGCTTTTAATTTTTAAGAAATTTTCTTGAAATTGTTTTGGGAAGGAAAGGAATGGAAAATCCCCACAACCGTAAAGCATCTGTGAGGATTTCTTAGGTTGATAGGTTATTATTGCAAGTTTGTCAATAGTTATGGGAGAATAGTAGCACCTCTAACAACATTACTAAATAAATATACATTTTCTTGTACTCTAGAAGAAACTAAGGCCTTTGAACATCTTAAAGAGGCAATGTTCCAAGAATCGGTCCTAGCTATGCCAAACTTTACAAGAACCTTTATTATGGAATGTGATGCCTCAGGAAATGGAATTGGTGTTGTTTTAATGTAAGAAGGAAGACCCATTGCTTTTGAAATTTGTCTAATCAAAGGAAAGTATTTACACAAACCTATTTATGAGAAGGAAATGTTAGAAATACAACATGCACTAAAGCAATGGCAAACTTACTTAATGGGAAGACACTTCAAGGTAAATATATACAATGATAGCCTTAGATACTTTTTGGATCAAAGATTATCTTCAGAAGAGAAACAAAAATGGGTCACAAAAATGTTGGGTTATGACTTTGAAATCATCTACAAAAAAGGGAAGCAAAACGTTGTTGCAAATGCACTCTCAAAAAAGGATGAGGATGTGGAAGAATTGCTTTGTGTCATTTCTATTATCCAACCAGATTGGAAAACTGAAGCAAGGGATGAATGGAAGAATGAAGAAGAAGTGTGGACACTCATTCAAAAGTTGCAACAAGATCCCAGTATATGTGATACATTTAGCTGGAAAAATGATTCATTATGGTACAAAGATCGCTTATATCTTTGTAAGAACTCCCAAATAAAACTAGATATTATTTTGGAAATGCACACCTATCCCTTAGGAGGGCACTCAGGATTTTTAAAAATTTACCACGGGGTCAAGAAGAAATGTTTTTGGGATGACCTTAAATCTAATATTCAAAAGTTTGTGGTGGAATGTTTGGTTTTCCAACAAAACAAAGTTGAGACAATTAAGACCCCAGGTTTGTTACAACCTTTATCTATTCCAAGTCAACCTTGGGAGGAGTTTTCAATGGATTTTATCACATGTTTACCCAAGTCCGAAGGAAAGAGTATCATCATGGTGGAAGTTGATATACTTACCAAGTATGCACACTTTTGTGCATTATCTCATCCATTTAAATCTGGTACAGTTTCTACTGCATTTTGGAAATAATTCAAAAGCTACATGGAAACTCAAATATTATTGTAAGCAATAGAGATCCCATTTTCACTGGAAATTTTTGGACAGAATTATTTTCTTGTATGGATACTCAATTAGTTCATATCTCATCTTATCATCCTCAATATGATTGGAAAACTGAGATAGTGAAAAAATGTTTGGAAGGATATCTTCGTTGATTTGTATCTGATAAGCAAACATAATGGGTCAAGTGGTTACCTCTGGAAGAATGGTGGTATAACACTTCTTTCAATGCTGCAGCAAAAATGACCCCATTTATGGCACTTTATGGATATCATCCACCATCCATCACATCATATTTAAGAGAAAATCATGAGGTTCAAGTGGTGGAAGATCACATCGAGCATCAACAAGAAGTTCTCCAACTCTTAAAGGATAACCTCACTTTGGGGAAAAATCGAATGAAACAACATGCAGATTAACATCGCAGTGAAAGAAGTGTTGATGTAGGTGATTGGGTATTTTTATGGCTACAACCATACAAACAAAGGTCCCTCAAGCAAGCTAAGAAGGATAATAAATTATCACTAAAGTATTATGGTCCTTACAAGGTGTTCCAAAAGATTGTTACTATGGCATACAAATTGGAGCTTCCTGCTTCTTCCTGAGTGCACCCAGTTTTCCATGTTTCATGCTTAAAGAAGGTTATAGGTGACAAGCTTGTAGTTCAAACAATATTGTCATAACTTGATGAGGAAGTAAAAATAATATTGGAACCTGAAGCAGTCACGGAAACAAGAATTTTCCAGCTACGAAATCGATCAATTTCATAGTATCTCATCAAGTGGAAGAACTTACCTGCTCAAGATTCCACATGGGAGGATGATAATTTTATATAGAAGCATCTAGAACTACTCAAGTGTTGAGGACAACACTTTTTTAAAGGAGAGGGGCATGTTAGGTCCCTATAATACTATTATAACCCCTTATTGTTCTTTTTGTGCCCATGTACTCCCCATATTGTTATTATTGTGCCCCATAGAAGCCCACTATTGTTATTATTTTGCCCTTACATTATTATTGTTATGTAGGCTCTGATTATATTGTGGCCCCTTAGACTCCTATATATAGAAAGGATGTTTTTTCATTTGAATTATCCAAGAATTGTTCATTTACGTAATGTAAAGGAGGTTTCCCGCTCAAAGAGGATAATTTTTAAGTCATTGATCTATATTTTTGTGTGCTGGTTGCATAACATTTTTTTGCATCATCATTATTACTCCCCATTTTCGACTTGGTATTCTTCTTGGTGGAACCATTTTTTAATTAAATAATAATAATTTTTTAATTATATATATATATATATATATATATATATATATATATATTATTATTTTTCTAATAATAAAATTATATAATTATATTAACTATATTAAAAATCAATTGACAATCTTCGTATGAGCCCTCAACTAGCGTCGATAGAGAATATGATGACATTGGAGGGGGGAAGAATTCAACTACAATGTTAAGGGACACAGTGATGTTGACGAAGGAATTGAGGTGACAGTTGGCAAGAACGACGTGGGGGTACAAAGATTTGGATTGGTTGATTGGTCAGACGATGAGGAACATGACAAGGTCCGAGACATCCTGGTCAGAAGAACTAATGGTGGTAATACACAGAGTAGTGATCAGGTGTGGGGACATGAGATCAGGGAGAAAATTAGCGGTGATAGGAGTATGATGGAACACAAAGCAACAATCAGGTGTGGGGACTAGAGAATGTAGAGAAACAATGAAGATTAGTGTACGCGGGACAACAATATCGAGATGGAGCGATTGTTGACTGCATGTGGTCATGTTGTACTACTAAAAAACCCCCCATTAAGGTTAATAGTAGAACTAATAAATAATGGGGACCCTTTTAAATTTAGGATAAAATCCTTTAAGTTTCAATAAAATAAGACAATATTAGTTTCATTTTTCCAAAAAAAATCAACTAAATGAGAAATATCCCTTATCGGAACCTTTATATCAAAGCTTATGCCCATAAGACATATTCACAAATAAACTACCCATTAGCTTTTGTTTAAAAACTATTATCGGAAGAATTTTTCAGAACATTGTAACACGTCCCCTTAGAATAAGTTGTGATTACACTTTCCCCGATTGAAGTTTTCGAATGTTTTAAGCCTAAAAGTGATAAAGCACTTCTTTGTGAATATAATAATAAAATCTTGACCCCATAAGATTGCCACATAACATTATCGGAGCTCCTAAATATTAGAGTTTTCAATATGAACCTCATATCATTGATCTATGATACCCATTCTCACTCATCGTTCAATAAATAACTTTGCCGATATTGTGATATCCACACATCTTCCATACTCTGATCGTTGATATTCCCAAACCTGTGATCTCTGATAAACCTCTCGCTACTCATATCAGAACTTTCATATCGGGACTTCCAATCATTTGTTATCCTTTCACACCCCCGATATCAAACCTCTGATACAAGATCTCTGATATCTCTTCCTGCCTATATTTTTAGTTGTTACACTCTAAAAGCCTATCGGAGGATGAGAATATTACATGTTTCAATGATACAACCATAAGATTTATCTGATAAAATACTCCGCTATGATGACGTGAATCCATGTTTTATCATTTAATGGTCGAATGTAACGAATTTATGATTTCAAAGTTATTAATGGTTTCATTATTGCGAAATGATATCATAATATTTTGCTCATAAAAGACATAGATTCATATGAAATTGGTTATTCACTCTAAGTAATTAGTTAGAAATTTTTCGCTTATTCTTGTATTTCTCTTTGTAGGCTAGTCTCGATAAGAAAAACTCAGCAGAAATGTCTTGGGCAACTAAACCTAAGAAGAAACCAGTTTCTCAACAATAGTGAACCGCTCCTCCACCTCAGGCTACTGAAATGCCTACGTTATTCACATATACAACCTGCTTCTCCGATGCTGGACTTTCTTCTTGGGAGGCCATTTATAAGCTCTTTGAAGATGAAGAACCCAGGGTCATAGGCAAAACAGTCACAACAGAGGATTCTATCCCTATTTCTGAAACTACATATAGCGACATCGCCAATTCGTTCTTGCACAGAATTGCAGCCCGACCCAACATTTTTCCCTATACAAACATGGTTAAATGGGTTATTGACCATTTGAACATTGCAGAGAGAAATTTCATGACTAAAAGGAACATTGTTATTGGGTCATTTACCAGTAATGACTTGACCAAGATGTATCAAATACCTCCGCCTCAGAAAAAAATATGATAAGCAGTTTTGAAATAAATTCATGAAAGAAAATGAGGATCAATCAGAGGTCATCAAAGAATGGAGAATGGATCCCATTAAACACAAGCACGAGGAAAAGTGTATGTATGTTATTGCTTCCATTTCTAGACCATATTGTTATATAGCTACTATGATGTGTAGAATGTTTGGTTATGATAATACCCAGAAATTCTCAGACCAATGGGTACCCTTAATTGATGTTGATTTAGATGGATAGTTTATGGATTTGGGAACCATATTATTTGATAATATAAGTACCCAAATCATGAATCATAGGAAAAAACACACTTTTTATGAGAGCATTGTTCCCCCTTTCTACATGAGTGCTTATATTATGGATGTTACCTTTTTTACTTTTGATTTTACATCTATGGGATGGAAATGGACCATAGAAGACCCTATGCTATCCATATCTATCACAAAATACTCTAGGAATCCAAATACCAGCCTCACCCATTTACCAAAGTGTTTTTACTAAGATAGCTCCTAGACTCTCACTTGAGGCCAACAATGATTTGTCATCAATTGGAAGATGGTTTGGTGAAGAATCCTTCACTTATATCTAGATCTTCGGTAGTATTGGAAAACCACATGTTTTACCCCTTTATGTTCCTAATAAACTCCTAGCTCGAGAGATAGGCTACCAAACTGTAGGGAATGGCCTTTCAAAAGTCATGAAAGATAATAAAAAGGGAATGTAGGCTACCTTTCCTATTCAACGTGGTGTCTATGCTATTGAAAATTTCAGGCATGCTACTATTGAGATAGAATAAATTCAGTTTCTAAATTTCCCGACCATTCCAAATAGGTAGTATGACCCTACTGATACAACTAAGAATGTTAGTATACAAGATAAGCTCAGGAAATTCACAAATGAGCCAGACAGATTTGATGACCTATTTGAATCAGTTTCCATTTATTTAGATGTTGAGAAACATGCAACAACATAGTTAAGTCCTGAAGAATTAATTCAGTTTAAATAATATAGGGATAAAAGGACTTCTCACTTGCCTATGGATCAGTTAAAGCTTCATCAACAAAATACAGAGCAGGATAAAATTTCAGCTAGTACATCACAAGTCCCTAATGTATCTGAAACAAAAGATACGTGGACTTCTTCTTCCTCATAGACATAAGAAATAGACATAAATCTAGATGTAATTTGGGATTTTTCATTAAGGAAACAAATCCTAAGAATCTGAAGACTCCATTACAGATGAAGATCAAACAAACTCCCGAAGTCACAGAGAAGACCTCACTTACTATTGAGGCTTCTGATAAACCTCTGGATAATGAAACAGGAGAACTAAACAATCTCCTTGCTCAACAAGTTGCTTTGTGTCATAAATAGGACATTATCCAAGACTTGTGTCAATCAAGCGATTCACTAGTGAATCAATTGTCTGATCTGAGGACATACTGTAGGGAAGTCGAGGAGAAGATTTATGATTTTATAGACTAGCAGGATAGTACTGAGGGAAGATCAGCTGATCTCCCTAAAATTGAAGAATAAAAAAAAGAGATTATTTTCCAAGAGTGGGAAATAAGACTCAAACATGCATAAATGGAAATCTTCAGTGCCAGAGACATTTCAAATAATATCACAGAATTAATCAGTGACAACCTATTATATGCCAACCTGATTTCAGACTACCTTGAGGATACTTTACCCGATGTAAAATTTTTGTCTAAAGCATGACAAGAATCATTGAAAAAGAAGGCTAAGAGGATCAAAAACCTATCAAAGGTTTATGTGGAATTCCATTGGCATTTCCTAGTTAAACTGCATAGTCAGTAGCTAATGTTGAGGTGACTCTCCAACACAACCACTCATTTTCTTCCATAACTCAATGATGTGTTATTCACTACATGGATGTGCATACAACTTCATCATCCACCTTAATTAAAGCCAATGATAGATATATGTGAGCTTCGGCAATGTATGGAAGAGAAACCTTCATATAATTCATATTCAAGTTGTTGCAACTGCAATCTATTATTATCTTTGTACTTTATTTTAATTGTGGTTTGTTAAAACCACTCCGGTATTTTATGGAAATTTTCTATACTTTTATTACAAACTATAAATCCCCTTCATTGTTATGAAGAAGTGGTTCTGAATTTTGGCAAGAAATCTTTTGGTTTGCACTACTGTAACTTGAAGCAATCTTGATATAAATCGGATCCATTACTATTTTACTTATGAGCAGAGTCAACATATATCAGGTACTACTATTTTTGTATTAATATTGTGTTTATGAGTTGAATGGTCATTTTAATTGTGTTTATCATATATATTTTTGAAATCAATTAAGCTTTATCACTATTGATTTGTTTAATTGAAAACTTTCAAGTATATTCATGAACAACGATATCTTATATGTGCAATGTGTTTCAAAAACTGATTTAATTAACTATTTAATTAATTTAGTTAACTTTACTCATTTTCAAACCTCACAAAGGACTTGATGATATACATTGTCATGTTTAATGTGAGATCTTTCTGAAGTCACATATATAGACAAAGCTTTCCCGGGATAGATATTTTAAGTCTATTTATTTCTATTTCTTATTTTCATTTACATAATTAGCCCCACACTTATATATCTCATTCATTTTTATATCTATTATTAAGGGAAACTGGTCCCAATAAACACAATCAGAGCCACCATTCCAAATGGAAAAGGAGATGCCCTAATTTCCCGACCAGGTGGTTTTCCCTGATGTTGAGGTAGAGACTTTCGAGCCTTCAACAATTTTGGCACTAGAAGGAGGGCTTTCAGAATATGAATGGCAAGAATATCCACTCTTAAACTAGAAGGTCATTCTAAGAGTCAGTCTCCCTCAAAATCACCACCAACTTCCAGATCACATTCCAAATCTACTAACCCAAGATCTGAAGTTGTACAAAAAGCCACCAAAACTCCTAGCACACTTCTAAAGTCAGTTGGCCAAAATTATTCTCAAATACTAGTTGAGCCTCCTGAAGTTCATTATTTGATCCAAAAATTGGAATAAATTTCTATTTTTGGAGAAAAATATGTCTGAAGCGATATATATGAAGGAAGTGTTTCATCATCCTTACAGTCTTCTAGTGTATTAACTAGATCCCAGAGTTAAAAACTTGGATTTAAACTTTTTGAATTCCCATTAGCCACTCATTAGAGAAAGAAAACTACTCCAGAAACTCATTCTTCTTCTAGTGAGATTACATCACCATCTCCCCCTTTTACTTCTTCTCTTTGTCCTTCCTCTTCCTCTTCCTCTTTACCTTCTTATAATCAACCTCTCATCCCATCAATTTGCATTCCTCAAACATAATCATCTAGTGTAACTATAATCAGTAGCACTATAGGATCAGCTTCTATAATGACTCAATCTCCACCATCTCCCTTGCCCTCTACTACTTCCTCTACTCCTAGTACTCCCATAATGGCCCAAAGATCATGAAATAACCTTGGGCCAGTACAGATGGCTCCACCATTACACCCTCTTCCCAAACACCTAGAGAAATGGCTTCCTAAGTTTAATCCTGATGATGGCCTCCCTCCAGAGGAACATCTTTTCAATTTCATGCTAGTCGTGAATTTGAATGGAGTCACAAAAGAATATTGTTTTGTTAGACTTTTTCCATACACATTTGAAGGATTTGCACTATCCGGGTATTTTTCTCTTCCTGTTGGATCAATAACAAATTGGGATATGTTCGAAGATAAATTTTGTTGAAATTTGGTGATGACTGAACAACTGCAACTTTGATTAATGACTTATCCAATATTAACACCAATCCAAATGAAAGAATCAAAGATTGTAATTCCAGATTCAACAAATTGCTGAATAAGATCCCAGACACTTCTAGACTAGGGACCAATGTACATATTGAATGGTATATCTCTACTCTTCCTTCAAACATTGTTATCTTCATATATAGAGTCAACAAAAAAGTATTGCTTGATAACATGAAAGAAGCTCTATCTATAGAAAAGAGAATCATTTCTCTTGAAAAGAAAATTGCCCTTGATGAAAGAAATAAAACCAAAATAGTTACTTTCAAGGATGAATCCAAGAAGAAAACTCCCAAAGATCCTTTTGAATTTTAAGGATTAAAAAAGGTTCTAAAGACAATGTCTAATGAAATGGTATAAATTAAAAAACAAGTAGTTGAAATCTCTAAAAATCCCTTTCGGCCTTTCAAAAGGACTCAACCATCACAGTCACAACCACCTGCCATTATATCAAATGTTGAATCTGATTAAGATGATGAAGAGGAAGAATCAAAATTATCTGCTAAAGAATCCCAAGAAGAAGAATTAGCAGAAGATTATGGTTTATGGGATTTCATCCTAAATACTTTAGAAAATAAAGAAGAAGAAGAGGCACTGGCAGTAAATACTAGAAGTAAGGGACTTGTTGATTCATCTCCAGCAAATCAAAAAATAGAAGTCCCCTTCTCTCCCTAATAAGGACAAAAGTGTAATTAAGAAGTCTTCTACTCCTTCAAATTCTCTTCTAGCTACTTCTAAATCTCCTTCTTCATCCAAGACTTTGATAATCTCTAACACTATGGAATATAATATTGTTGGAAACATGAAAAAGGTCAAAGCCAACATTTCTCTTTATGAGGTTAGTAAATTAACAACAATAGAAGCTTTTACTTAAAGAATTGAATGTAGTTCCTACATCTCCATTACCTACTGTTGTGATTGCACAAGCCTCAAAAGGGAAATAAAAACCTCCCAATGTCTCTTCAGATAAGATTGACTCATCAAATTCCATTTTGATCGGAGATATATCAAATTCCCATACTCCTCCCTTTTTATTGACTTTTGAGTTTTTTAACAATAATGTTAATAATTGTCTAATATATTATGGTGCATCATCAAATGTCATGCCTTATGTGATATGTCTTAAATTAAATATCTCACCACAGAAATCTGTTGTCCAGATTGTTCAATTAGATTGCACAAAAGTCAAAGTTTTGGGAGAAATGAATTATGTTTTAATAAGATTAGCTTCCAATTCAAAGGTTTGTCAAATAATAGATATATTAGTTGTAGACATTCTTGAATTTTATGGTCTTATTCTAAGTAGAGACTGGTCTGAAAAACTACATGGTTACTTTGCAACTAATTGGTCACACATGTGGCTTCCCTACAATGGAAAACCCAATCAAATTTGTGTTGATAGGGAAAAACACATGAAACATTTAGTGACTGATTTTGATGAAGAAAATGAACTAGTAGTATTTACAAACAATATTCTTGGAAGTTACTCCTTTGAGTCTTTCTTTGGAAATTTTCAAGCACAAGAATCTCCTTTTTTAGTTGACTCTGTTTCATCTCAAATTGAAAATTTCTCCCAAACATATTCTTCTAAGTGTATTAATATTGTATAAAACCTTGTAAATAAGCATGACAGTTTATTTTGGACTCTTTATTTTGATGGATTGAAATCTAATGAAGGTGCAAGAGCTGGTTGAATTTTGGTTAATCCTTATGGAGAAAAAACTATGCTAGCTTGCATAAAGTTTGACTGTATCAATAACGTTGCTTAATATGAAGCATTGGTACATGGCTTACATAAGGCTATTAGTCTTGATATCAAATACCTTAAAGTTTTTGGGGACTCAGATATTGTTATCAAACAAGTTAGAAACAACATCCATTCGGTTTCTAGTCACCTTAAGCATTATCAATCTTTGATCCAAGAAATCATGTCTCATTTCATTGCATTCAACATAGCTCCTATCCCAAGAATACAAAATTCTAGTGATGACCTCCTAGAAAATGTTCCTTCCAAATTCATTCCACCTGAAGATTTCAATCTAGATAGATTTTCTATTGAATTAGTTTTTTCCCCTCCAAACCTGATAACATTACTTATTAGCGAGTGTTTAATGATGACAATGACATCTTGAGTTTCCTGACATCCAAAGAGTCTTACTCTAATCATATTATTGATGAAGATGAGCATGAAAAGAAGTTGAATAAATCTTCTGAATAAATTTTTTTGCCTAAACCTGTAGTGAAATTAGAATATTTATATGATCTCAAATATAGGTTGAAAAAGGTAATGTTGATGGTGTTGGACCTGCCAACATGTCAAGGGGATATCCTTGGTAAGATGTCCCAACTATACCTTACACCATTTGGAGCAGGAGTCCCAATAGTGGGTGGTAATGTAGTGCCTTTATTGCGATAGCGCGAAGAGGTAAGTATGATAGCTTTGGTCAAAAGTAAGTGTGTGACCTTGCAGCGAGTCAAGTGAGATACATGGGGGTTCTAACACATGGAGGGGAATGGAAGTTTACCCCTTAGAAGCATGTAATAGCATGCAGCCTGAAAGGAACACACGAGAGGAATGACATCACAATATGGAAACAAAATAGTCCACAAACCAAAGTGACGAGTTAATCCAACAACACGTCTTCAACAAGATTCATACAATTTTATATAAAATAGTTCATACACAAACGCATAAGTTAAACAACATACATTGCTAAAGCAACCAGAATAGTCCAACTGCAATAACAACACATGCATGCAAACATGTTGGCTTAGTCATATTATTAAGTGAAAGTTCCATCCATAGATACACCATTTACAACTACTAGCCCCAATAGTGGAATGTTACAGTCAACACCACCTGTTCCTCCAAAGAATTGTACTCACTCTATGTTGTGGAGAAGCCAAGGCTCATCACAATACTCTCTAAGCCTTCTCTAAGCAATGCCTAGCCAAAATATTTGCTCCCAAAAGTCTGCTCTATGAGTTATGAGGTTCTATTTATAACAAAGGGTGGGGTGACCCTTGACCTTCCCCTTTGACTCTTTGACTATCTACATGACTCTTCAACTTCTTTACAAATAACTCATTACATTACATAGTGGTTGTTCACATTCCACTAATGAAATTTGGAATTTCACTTACAACATATTTACAAATAATATACATTTTATACATATACCCATGTGAGATGAAATAGGCTAGAGACAACCTAACATGACAAAACACTATGACTCAGAATTTTGGGGAAAGACCAACTCGACAACATCCACTTGATGACTCTTGGTGACATACTGATACCAAGCTTGGTATTGCACTATGTTGTCCCCAACTGCTTGATAGTGTCTTTCTGGTAGTGGACTCTTGCCTCCATAGCTTGTGGTTATATGGTCCGGGAACCTTTTTCTAACTCATCTTGAATCATGTGCAGCATGGTCTTGACTATGACGAGACCACAGATTTACTTCTGCATGTTTTCTACAGTCATCTCTAAGTCATCGTTGGTGGCCTCAGCTGCTCCATGTACCTATCGATCTCTAGTTGGACTTGGTTATTCTCCTTGGCTACGATGAGGGAACTGATTCATGGGATCATGTGCGTCCTCACCATGACATAAAAACTCTTTAAAAACCATGCATATGAATCATGTATGTTACTGATGAATGATAGAGTTTCTCATAGTTCTAGATCTTCATCTGGATCTTTGCTTTTTCTAGCTCTTCCCACGGCTTCATCATCTTGGGAAAGTGAAGTGGGGCTCCTTTGTATCTCATTGTCCATTTCTACACATGGGCGATAGTAGTGTGTATGTATCTAAGAGTTTCGACAATATTTCTACCCTGCAGCTGTAAACCAAATAGATGAAAAATCACCTTATGCCTAGTGACATATCCATCATAGGGTTTCTACATGGTGGCCTCAATATTTGATACTTCAACAAGTATCACCTTCCTCATTTATGCCATTGCAGATCCTGAAGATTGTTTTACTTTCTGCTTGCCCGCGTGTAAGTTCTTAGCCATCTGTTCATGTTTTGCTAACAATAACTTGACATTTAAGCTCATGGCTCTTGCATAATACATAGTGGCATCAACCATGGCAACTAGATGCTTCTTGACATCTAGCACTATCACCCTTTCCTTCATAAATGTAGGTGATCCGTGATCATCTAGGAAATTATTTCTTTGTGCCTGTACAATCCTCTACTGTAACTCATCAAATGACAAATTGTATACATCCATCACCATATCATCATCAAGGATAACAACCTCACTTTGCTTGCTTGGGACTAGTTCTAATACTAGAGGTGGTGGATACTGCGAGATGACCTTAGATGCTCTCGACATGAGTTTGGTATCTTGGTCTTGTGGTTCTTGTCCCAACTCCATGTCCATTTCTTCAACCATTTTCTCAATCTGTTGAGGAAGCTCTCAATCCTGCATTTGTTAACCCTCTTCTTCGTCTACTAGTTATTCTGACTCCTCAACTTGTATGGCCATAGTTTATTTTATCATTGTGCCTTTCCCTTCTTCTTGTTCCTTTTTCTACTTCTCTTCCCTCTCTCCTTCTTAGCTCTTGTTTTTCTTTCAACTTCTTCTTTGTTTCTTGCGACTTCCTCTCTGTATCATCCAACCTTTGCTTCTCTCTCTTCCCTCTTTACCTCCACTTCCAAAGCTACTCTCTCAATGAAAGGATCTTCTTTTAACTTGTAGCTTTGCTCAGCCTCCGGGTTCTCAACAATATTCCTCTTGCCTTTGTCCTATGCCGGTTTTCTTCTCACTACTATTGTTGTTGCTACTTCATGTTGTGTTGCTACCCGGTTCATTGAGTGTAGAGGAGTTGTAACAATACCTCCAAGGGTCCTACTCTATCAAATAACATACCCCGTGGATCCATGGATAGTACACCTTCACACAGTGGTTCTTGGATATGTAATGGGGATCATACAGATTGAAATCCTTGGTGCCGAACTCAAACTTCTCTAATTCATTGACCTCAACATCTGCATCCTTTAAGCTCTAGATCTCATACAATCCAATCCGCAAAGGAAGAGTAGGCCATGGTGCCTTCTTCTTCCTATGTAGTCCTGTTGATAACCATGTGGAGATGTGATATGCAACCTCTTGCATGACCAACTTATCCGTGGCAAACCTTGGTATCACATGCAAAGGCTTCTCTCCTCCAAACATCCTGATGAAAGAACCACCAGGTGAGGCATACCAATATGCAATGTTAAGTAATTCCTACATCTCTTTTTGGGACATGTAAGGTGGATCCTGCTCAAATATCATCTTGTAAACTAGGGTGATGAAATGGTCGGACAGCTTCACCGTGACTCCTCGATAGCTTCGCTCAAAAAGAAACTTGCAATAAATGTTCATAGCATTCTCCGATGGTGTCCATGTCCAACCCATGCTAGGAAAACGATGTTGGGCACAGATTGCATCAAGTAGGCACGTGGACATATAGAATCTTGCTTGCTCATCCACTTTCACATTCTAGGCATTAGTCACATTCACTTTCAGCTGAATAGCCAACATATCCGACCAATTGAATAACCTTCCTTCATTTTCCAACTGATCCAACACAACCACCCAATTTTGCAGAAAGGTCTTCGTACTCACTTGACCGTACAAGAGGCATGCAAACATGATCAAGAGTTTGCAAGCCTGCTGAGTGACTTATTCTTGTAGACCTAATTTGGTGTTGACCTAAACTTTGATGGCTCCTTCACCGAATGCTTCATGATGTCTCTAGTGTTCACATTATTTTTGGGGGTATAGAAGAGTGCATCCATGCGATTCACTAGCTATGGTAAGTGATACATCTAATGATAGTTTTCCTTCCTAAAGGTAGCAAGTTTTGTTCCACTGGCACTTCTCAATTTCACCGTCTCAGGATCGGTATGTGAGACAATCCAATGAATGATGTTCACACATGAGAAGGCTGGGTACCTGCATTCAACCTTATACAAGCGTGACTTGTTAATGTTGACATAGACCTGTCGATCTTCCAGATTTTCCTTGAAGTTGCTTGCAAAGATATCCTTAATTTCCTGCCATGTTATCTTCATTTCCTTCTCTATGAACAATTGTGTGTTTGCATAGACTAGCAAGTTCATTGACACCTATTTAACTACATCCCCAGTGCTGCTCTCGACAGTATCCTTTGATTCAGCTCTCTTGGAAGCCATGTTACCTGTATTGCTGAAAAGTTTCTCAACAAATGATGTACTTGAGATAGATAGGACACTCATGGTATGGAAATTTTAGTTTGAAATCAAAAATCACTTCAAGACAGACCATGCAACAAACTGGGCAACTGCTTGACAAGATTGCATAATTTTATGTTCAGAGGTGAGGGAATGTCAGCTGGATCTGTGCATTGCGTAGTCATAGCATCCAGTGAGAGGTGATGATGATTGGAACTGTGCAATGCACAGTCCAGTGAGGCTTTTTTATGACTGGAATTGCGCAATGCGTAGTTAAGTCTGGCTTTGATGCTAGTTGGGAGATTGCATTGTGCAATCCCAGTGGGAAAGACTCTGGGATTCACTCATGTAATTTCATATTGCGTATTTGGAGCCAATCACTGGTATCCTCTATGCAACTCCTGGAGCCAAGGTAGAGCCTTCAGATCCAGAAATGTGAAGTGCATGCCGGGAAGAGCTAGATCTGAGCCAAGACAACCCAGATCTGCCCAGGGGCAACATGAAAATGAGCATATTTGAATGTGTGAGTGAAGGTTTGTGAAGATATGAGTGAATGGTGATGCATGCAACCAAAAAAAGGGTGAGAATCATTCAAATGGAAGAACATTGAAGCTTATGAAGAGATTCACTGCAATGATGACCATTAGTGCAAAAACTAGCTTATGCATGAGACACTTAGGAAAGGCAACGCAAAACTTAAAACAACACTTCTACAAGCTAAAACAGATCAAAATGCCAACGTTCATTCAATAAAATGGGTAAAACAACACTCTCACAAGCCAAGGAAATAAAAGTGACAAAAAAAGCAGCAAAAGACTAGAAAAGCAAGACTTACCCAGAAAAGTTGCGATGATTGTGCTAAAGGTTCCTAGATCTCCTTGGGAATTCTAGAGCTCCAAGATCAAATGTGAAAATTATCTCTCGCAACTTCCATTAAATATATTTGATCGATTTAGGGTTTATGACGTGAAGGCCAAAAATCTAGGAAAAAGTGACACATGGCGACAATTTCTAAAATTAACTGAAGTGTAACTCTGATTGCTAAAAATAGACCCCTATTTTTAGGGATGCATTTTTGCTTTTTTATTTTTCTTTTTCGGGAAAGGCTTCCATGCATGCATGGATAAATTATAGAGTTCGAAGGAGAACTGGGCAACTCATCGACACATGCACTGAGCAGATGCTGAGGGAATTCTTCTACACAATTCCTGGGTTGAGTAGCTTTGGATGCCTCTCATGCTCTGTATAGATTCCCAACTGAAGACAAGAAACTAGCTGGGTCTGTTCAATTCTAGAGTCGAAGCTCACTGAAGGGTTGAACTGTGCATTTTCAGAGAGAAAGGTTGGTTTCCCTCTAGGATTGTGCAAATCATCAAGGCAATGCTAGAACCAAAAATTGCAACTGAGTGAAGAGTTCAGCTTGTGGTTAGATAACAAATCAAGTAAGCAAGCACAAGCTATAAAGAAAAGATAAAATTTCAATGAAAGCACAAGTACCATGTCAGTGTAATGTAATTTGTTTGGATTTTAGTAGGGAGGCTCCAAAACAAAGCATAGGAAAAATTTTGGAGGGTGGTTTTAGCCGCTACAACAGGTAACTAATTGCAAGCTTCAAAGTTCAGCTTTGAGATTTGAATTGGTTAACTTAGGATCTGATCATAAGCCTCAAAACATCAATTTAGGCCTTGGACTTTCACTAGATGAAAGGTTTACTTTCATACATTTGTTGAAAAAATAAAAAGATATATTTGCATGGAATTATGATGATCTACAAACCTATGACACATCCATCATTCAACACACCATTCCTATGTTGCCAGATGTCAAGCCAATTCAACAAAATATTAAGAAAAAATACCCTAACTTGGAGGCTCAGATTAAAATTGAACTGAATATGCTTCTTAAATATAAAATAATTTTTCCAGTCAAACATTCCAAGTGAGTCTCAAACCTTGTGCTAGTTAGAAAGAAAAATGGAGATATTCATATTTGTATATATTTTAGAAATTTAAACAAAGGTTGTGAAAATATAATTTTCGTTTACCTCCAATGGAACAAATTTTCCAATCTGTTGCTGGTTTCAAACTAATATCTTTCTTACATGGTTTTTCAAGCTACAATCATATTCTTGTACGTCGAGATGATAGACTGAAAACCACATTCAGGACTAAGTGGGGGACCTATGCTTATCAAAAAATTCCTTTCAAACTGATTAATGTTGGAGCCACTTTCCAAAGAGCTATGGATATTGCTTTCAGAGGTTTGATCAATAATATAGTTGTAGTGTATCTAGATGACATTACAATTTATTCCAAACAAAGAGGTAATCATTTACATGATTTAAAACAGAACTTTGAAAGATGTATAAAGTTTCGAATCTCCCTAAATAGTAAAAAGTCATTTTTTTCTCTTGACGAAGGTGATATCTAAAATCCCCTTACCATGGAACAAAAAATCCATGCAATCCATCCTTGTGCAGATTAATTTTGTTAAAATATGTGTTCCGGACTTCTCTCAAATTGTACTTCCATTATAGGCTATGATTAAGAAGAAGTCAATTTTCAAATCGGGGTTTATTGAAAGAAAATAATTTTAGTCAATAAAATAGGAAATCATTGATGCCCCCTCGTTATCAACCCCTAATTTTTCCAAACAAATTGTTCTTTATAATTTTTCTTCCAAGCAATCCTACACTTTTAACTCAACTTAATGAACAACAAATTGAAGCTCCAATTTCCTTTTTTAGTTCCAATTTACAGGGAGATGAGCTAAATTACTCAGAGGTTGAGAAGCAAGCCTTTGCAGTATTTAAGTCCATAAATAATTCAAGCCTTTCCTCCTGAAAACACATACAAAATTAATTGTTCATTTCCCTACAGTTAGACAATTGCTTATCCAGAAAGAATTAGGAGACAAAAGAGAGAATTGTGTTACTTCCCTGCAAGAATATGACCTAGATATCAAACCAACTAAAATAGTAAGAGGTCAAGGTTTTTGCAAATTGATATCTAGAGATTATGACAATTCAACTCATGAAGATTCAAGTAATAATGTTCAAATCATAGAGTTATGTCGCATCGACACTAAATCTCAATATGTTGATCTGATCTTTTATTTGAAAAATGGTTATGCTCCATTGAAACTCAATTACAAGAAGAAAATATCTCTTACACTTAAATCTAATGAATAGCATCTTGTCAATGATGTCTTATTTAAAATAAATTATGATTTTGTTTTGTTAAGATGTCTATAAAAGTCTGAAGCTGAAAAGGTCTTGCAAGAGCTACATGATGGACTAGTTGGCAGACACTATAGTGGAGACACCACCGCTCACAAAACTTTGCATGTTGGATACTATTGGCCAACTTTATTCAGGGACACTCATGCCTATGCCATAAAATGTAAAGTCTGCCATACTGCTTCAGGAATACAAAAGAAACCAACCTTACTTTTGCAGCCAGTTAACATTGAGCAACCTTTCGAACAATGGGGACTGGATATAATAGGTGATATTGTTCCTAACTCTTCCAAGCATCATAAATACATCTTGACTGCTATGGACTAGTTCACAAAATGGGTGGAAGAAATACCCCTAAAGGTGGCCAATTTTGAAAACATTATTGAATTTATTGACCAATTCATTGTTACCAGGTTTGGTCTTTGTCATGCCCTTATTTTTTATAATGCATCTTATTTTTCAGGAAATACCATTACTGAATTTTCCCTTAAAATAGGTTTTAAACTTAATTATTTTTCCAAATTATTACCCTCAAGGAAACGACTTAGCAGAATCTACTAACAAAACCTCATTAGAATAATCAAAAGAATAGTTGACTAAAATCAAAGAAATTGGCACAAAGCACTAGCATTTGCTTTATGGGTTGACAGAATCACACAAAATGTCTCTATACGCACTTCTCCTTTTCAATTAGTGTATGGAAAAGAAGCTATTCTACCCCCTAATCTAGGTATTCCATCGCTAGCCCTAGACCAATCCATTAAAGAAAAGCCTTCTTCAGCTCCACAATTAAGAATGTCTTGAGTTCTTAAGCTAGAGGGAGAAAGGGATAAAGCTAGAGAAGTTCATGCCCATCATCAACAATTGGTTAAATATTCATTTGATGCAAGTTTAGTTAATAAATTTTTTTTTGAAATTGGCGATCTAGTTCTGAAATGGGACAAAGCTCATGAAGAAAAATGCAAACACACAAAGTTCCAGAAATTATGGCTAGGTCCATTTCAGATCGTTGAAAAACTAGGCCCATCAACCTTTATCCTCCAAGATTTACAGGGAAAGAGGGATGCTCTTCCCATTAATGGGCTAGTTTTGAAAAAATATTTTTCTTAAGGATACCTATCCTCCTGTAAATATGTAAATAATCACATGTATATACCATTTTTTGTAGCTTTGGTAATGTTAGGTAATACACCTTTGCCTTCACATTGGGGTCTCTCATCATTTACATGAAATTTGAATAATTAAAGAAGAGATCTTAGAAAGCTAATTATAACATTGAAGTTTAGTATTGCATCTATTACAAAACCCTGAAATTTTTATGTCCATTAAATTGTAAATGTTTATAACTTGAAAAACTTTATAAAGTCTAGTTATCCTTTAATTCATCATGAAAAGGTATTCTTTACAAAAGTAAAGGCTATTGTGAAGTTTTAGCATATTTTGGCTTCAATTGTCATCCATTACTCTTAAGGAGTAAATATACCTCCCTATCCACTAATTTTAAGATTTTCTAGAGTGTAATTCAAAAATATATAAAACTTGTAAGATAAGAGGTCTTAACATGACCCGACTTACCACGATCATGGGAACCAATGATATTGACATTATCAATATTGGTCACCAAACCAAGATAATGGATTACAATTATATAACTATAAGACAAGAGGTATCATCATGAACCGACTTGTTCAATATCATGATAACTTGTGAATGAAATTGTCATAATCTAGTTACCAAGCTAGGACAATGGCTTTCAAGTAAATTTCAAAACAAAATTCTAAGAGAAAAAATTAAATACCTCTAACAATATTAGTATAAGTGGATGGGATACTGGTATATCTTTGGTTAAATGGTAACCCCGTTGAGGCTATGGATGCTTGCTGAAAGTAGTGGCTCTACCAGTGACAAAAGGTCTATCTTTAAAGTTAAGCTTCTATAGTGTTGAGATTGCAACAAGATGATGGAGCTTAGTGAAAAGAGTCGCCTTCACTAAGTGAGCCCGCAGGCTATTTTTGGCGCAAGTCTATTTTTAGACTATGTCTATTTTTAGACATATGGATCATGTCTATGGAATGCAGGTTGTTGTTTATGGATGATTGGTCAAGTTGGGAAAAATAGATGGACTTCTATTTTTGATCAAAGTGTGAGTGATCACAGTGTGAGTGATCAAAGTCTATTTTTAGACTGGCTGTCAAAAATAGAAAAGTCAAATATTATTATCTCATAATAATATTTGGACTATAAACTTGATCTTATTCTCTTGGAGCACTTCAGTTTGAGCTACAAAGGTGGCACATGCAGCTGTTAGAAGGAAATACGCTTTTCTTATGAGTCAGTTGAGTTGTTGCATGCATGACTTCAGTTAGAACTCAATCAGTTGAGTTTGGTGGAGTTGATTGTGGAGTTGATGGAGTTGTGTTCAGTTTGACTCGGTTAAACTAGTTGTAATTAGTCTAACTGCAAATAGACTAATGATGAGTTGTTAAACTAATTATTAACTCATGATGCAAATAATGAATACATCGGTTAACTTAGTTGCATGTCAGTGCATGTTCAGTTCAACAGGGACAGGTGGTAGAGAATCAGATTGCTATCAGTTGTGACTATAGTTGTGCACCAGATCTTGCACAATCAGGGATTGAGTATGCCAATGAGTTTGCTCACGTATTTTCCCAGTATTGTAGCCTTTGCTCACGTCCAAAAAAGTGTGAGTGATTATTTTGAGGTGAAATACAAGTTTGGTAAGCCATTCTCATCAATTCTTGAGCAGGTATTGAGCAGTGGAGGCAGGCAAGCAGTGGAATAGATTTGGAGATCAGATCTTAGTTGTATTGTGTGTAACAGGTGGAGCTGGTACTAGATTGCTTGTGATAAGCATTGTACTTTGTAATGTTACATGGTCTCAATCATTAATATACATATAGTGTGGGGTTTTTAGCGAGATGCTTTCCCCGGGTTACATACTATGTTAATGTGTGAATGCTCTTGATGTTTTGTTGTTATTGATGCTGCTATATTGATGATCAACGTAGAGGAGCTTATGTATTGTGTATGTATTCCGCAATAGTACATGATCAGGATAATCTATGTTGAATATGTGTTAAATTATTCAAAATTTCTACATGGTATCAGAGTGAGCTAGATAATTGTAGAAAAAGTTTCTACATGGTATCAGAGTTGTTGATCATCAGATCTACTATTCAGGAAGTGTCTACATTCTATTTCTTCAAGCAGAGTCTGTAATCGGGCCAGGTAGCCTCTGGATTCATCCTTCCTTTGGAAGGTGAGATATCCGGTGAATTCCCATACAGTCAATCTCTGTACGAGAAATATTGTGTTCTCACGAATCTTAGATCCGAGGCGGTTGAGTTGGTTGCTGGTGGAATTCGAATTTGCAGCAGTGTTTTCTTGGTGACAACGCAACAATGTCTTTCAACGGATTGTGATTGAGTATGCTCTTGAGGGCAGCTCAAACTATATTGCATGGAAGGACAGGATGGAGGCAGTATTGGATGATAACGGGCTCAAGGAGTTCATAGATACGGATATCCCAAAGCCTACTGATGCTACTCAAGCTGATGCTTGGCAAAAGAAGATCGCAAAATGTCGAAGGATTCTGTTGGAGGGCGTGAAGGATCACATTGTGTCCAGCCTCCATGGAAAGGCTACTCCATATTTGATGTGGAAATCATTAACAAAATTATTCCAAAGCAAGAGCGATCAGAGGAAGCTGGCGCTCAAAGATAAACTCAGAAACATCAAATGCGAGAAGGGTGACAGTATTCCCAAGTATCTCACGAAGTTCACTCAGTGTCGAGATGAGCTGGGAAGTGTGGGGGTTACTGTCGATGATGAGGACTTTGTGAGCTTGGCTCTCCTTGGTCTTCCGAAGAGTTGGCATTCCTATCAGGACTCTATCAATGGTCGGGAGAAATTGCCAGGATGGGAAAGACTATGGTCAGATCTTGTGCAGGAGGAGATCAGGCGGAGTACCAGGGACGGATCTTCGTCAAAGGGAGCTGATGAAGAGAATTATGCTTTGGCTGCCAAAGCAAAGAAAGGGAAGAGCAAGAAATCTTCTCAGTCTGGTGCGAAAGGCAAGAAGCAGGATATGCACGGACACTATGCCACAAATTGTCCGCAGAAGAAGAAGAACAAGCAAGCTTCTGGATCTGCAGGGGGAGAGGCCTTAGCTTCTCAGTTTGAGCTTGATTTTTCACTGATCGCATGCTTGGTTTCAAGTGTGATGGGATCCGTGTGGTTCTTGGACAGTGGTGCGTCTTTTCACATGACGGGAGATAAAGATTTGTTCTCTGATCTGGAGGACAAAGATCTTGGAGTGCACATCGAGATGGGCGATGATGGTAGATACAATGCGACCGGTATCGGTACCATTTCCTTTGAGAGGGAGTCTGGTAAACCCTTCGTATTGAAGGAAGTCATGCATGTTCCAGGATTGAAGAAGAATCTTATCTCAGTGGCGATGTTAGAAGACAAGGGGTATGATGTTGTTTTCAGCGAGGGAAAGGCTTTCCTACGCAGCAAGACAACTGGTGAGACCCGGAAGATAGGGGTTCGAGTGAGGAACCTTTATCAGTTGCATGTAGATGGATGCGCAGCAATGGCAAGCAAGGCAGAAGGATTGGTGAGCTGGGATGATGGCGAGTTGTGGCACAGGAGATTGGGTCACCTTCACCATGGAGCCTTGAAGATACTGCAGCAGATCACTACAAGGCTTCCTAAAGACACACTTGCACAGTCAGATCAGTGCAAGGGGTGTACTTTGGGGAAGTTTGTGAAAGCCACCTTTCACGAGAAGGATAGTCGCGCCACGACGATCCTTGAGAGAATTCACATAGACGTGTGTGGACCTTTCTCAGTTGCTTCGACAGCAAAACACAGGTATTATGTGATTTTTGTTGATGATTTCTCTCGTAAGTGCTGGATCTTCTTCATGCAGAAGAAGAGCGAGACATATTCAAAGTTCTATGAATTCAAAGCACTGGTCGAGAAGGAGTCGGGGAAGAAGGTGAAGGCTCTTAGGAGTGATAATGGTGGTGAATACATCTCGGACAAGTTCAAGGATTTCTACAAGGCAGAAGGGATTTGTAGAGAGCTCATAGCTCCCCATAACCCACAGCAGAACAGGGTAGCTGAGTGGAAGAACAGAACGATTGAGGGTGCTGCATGGGCAATGTTGCATGATCAGGGCCTACCCCTTCACTTGTGGGCGGAAGCATGCAATACAACAATTTATGTGCAGAACCGTTGTCCTCATAGGATACTTGGCATGAGTACACCCGAGGAGGCTTATTCTGGTTAAGAAGCCTGATCTTTCTCATTTGAGGATTTTTGGTGCTAACATTTACGTGCATGTGACGAAGGATGTCAGGAAGAAGTTGGAGCCGACCGCAGAGGTTGGGATATTTGTGGGGTACATTGATACGCCCCACAACTATCGTGTGTATTTGCCAGACAGTGGTAAAACTATTGTGTGACGGGATATAAAATTTCAGGAGGAGAAAGCCATGAAGTGTTCGCTTGAGAGGGAGCTACACTTGCATTCAGATGAGGAGCTATTAGTTCCTAAGGATGAGCTTCAGGACGTGGATCAGCCACAGGACGAGGTTCATGGAATGGAAGAGACCACTCATGCAGCGCCAACCATCAGAGGGCGAAAGCGCTTGACAGAAGCTGAGCGACTGGCTCAAGATGTAGAGAAAGTTGTAGGACCACCTACAGCCCAACGCAGGCAGAGACAGTCACCTAATCGATACACTGGATACATGGCTCTTATGAGCAAGTGTGTTGTGACTGAGCCATCCTCTTTCGAGGAAGCTGTGGAGGATCCCGCATGGGTAGATGCCATGGTGGAAGAGTATGATTCTATTGTCAGAAAGAGTGCATGGGAGATTGTTCCTAGACCGGAAGGGAAATTAGTGGTGGGTTCGAGATGGATCTACAAAGTTAAGCAGGCAGCTGACGGGAGTGTGGAGAAGTACAAGGCAAGATTTGTTGCCCGAGGCTTTTCACAGATTGAGGGGATTTATTATGAGGAGACCTTTGCACCTGTCGCAAGGTATTCTTCCATACGGACGATTCTTGCTCTCTCAGCGCAGATGGGATGGCACATTCATCAGATGGATGTGAAGACTACGTTCCTCAATGGAGTCATTGAGGAGGAGGTGTACATTGAGCAACCCGAAGGCTTTGAAGTCTTCAGCAGTGAATCGCATGTGTGCAGGCTCAAGAGAGCGCTGTATGGGTTGAAGCAAGCACCACGTGCTTGGTACACACGGATAGACAGTTATTTCACAGGACTTGGATTCTCCAAGAGCGAGGCGGATCCTAACCTATACCATATTGTGGTGGAGGGTAAGTTGCTTATCATTGTACTGTATGTTGATGACTTGATTCTAACGGGTAATGAGCTATTGATACTGTCATGCAGGAAGGATCTTGCTACAAAGTTTGAGATGAAGGACTTGGACCTCCTTCACTATTTCCTAGGATTGGAAATATGGCAGCGCAGTGGTGGACTGTTTGTTTCTCAGGGAAAGTATGCTCGGGAGATACTGGAGAAGTTCAACATGCATGGATGCAAGCCTGTTGATACTCCTCTTCCTGGAGGTTGGAGGAAGGAGGATGCCACTTCGGGAGAAGAAGTGGATGCCACTGTTTATCGACAGGTTGGTGGGGTCGCTAATGTATTTGGTCAATACACGACCTGATAGCTATGCAGTGCAGTTAACCAGCTTTCACAAGCTATGGTTAAGCCTACCAAGCTCTTCTGGAAGGGGGCAAGCATGTATTGCGGTACTTGAGAGGCACATTGGGATATGGTTTGTGGTACAGACAGGAGGATGAGGTGAAGCTATGTGGCTTCACGGATGCAGATTGGGCAAGGAGCCCAACGGACAGAAAGAGCACATCAGGAGGGGTCTTCAGTATCGGATCAACAGCAGTTTCTTGGTACAGCAGGAAGCAGAGATCCGTGGCACTCAGTTTAGCGGAGGTCGAGTATATGGCAGCAAGTTTGGCTGCATGCGAGGCTATATGGATGAGGAAGATCCTGGTTGGTTTGTTCGGTTCTCATTTGGATCCTACTGTGATTTACTGTGATAACCAGAGTTGCATTAAACTCTCGGCTAATCCTGTATTTCATGATAGATATAAACATATTGACATCAGGTACCATCATATCAGAGATTGTGTGCAGCGGAGGATCATGTTACTTTCGTACATTCCAACGGAGGATCAGGATGCTGATATTCTGACGAAGGCTCTCACCAGGAGCAAATTCGAGTACCACTGAGGCAGGATAGGGGTTGCTGATAATCCATATCTTGTCGAGAGGGAGTGTTGAGATTGCAACAAGATGATGGAGCTTAGTGAAAAGAGTCGCCTTCACTAAGTGGGCCCGCAGGCTATTTTTAGCGCAAGTCTATTTTTAGACATATGGATCATGTCTATGGAATGCAGGTTGCTGTTTATGGATGATTGGTCAAGTTGGGAAAAATAGATGGACTTCTATTTTTGATCAAAGTGTGGGTGATCAAAGTCTATTTTTAGACTGGCTGTCAAAAATAGAAAAGTCAAATATTATTATCTCATAATAATATTTGGACTATAAACTTGATCTTATTCTCTTGGAGCACTTCAGTTTGAGCTACAAAGGTGGCACATGCAGCTGTCAGAAGGAAATACGCTTTTCTTATGAGTCAGTTGAGTTGTTGCATGCATGACTTCAGTTAGAACTCAATCAGTTGAGTTTGGTGGAGTTGATTGTGGAGTTGATGGAGTTGTGTTCAGTTTGACTCGGTTAAACTAGTTGTAATTAGTCTAACTGCAAATAGACTAATGATGAGTTGTTAAACTAATTATTAACTCATGATGCAACTAATGAATACATCAGTTAACTCAGTTGCATGTCAGTGCATGTTCAGTTCAACAGGGACAGGTGGTAGAGAATCAGATTACTATCAGTTGTGACTATAGTTGTGCACCAGATCTTGCACAATCAAGGGATTGAGTATGCCAATGAGTTTGCTCACGTATTTGCCCAGTATTTTAGCCTTTTCTCACATCCAAAAAAGTGTGAGTGATTATTTTGAGGTGAAATACGAGTTTGGTAAGCCATTCTCATCAATTCTTGAGCAGGTATTGAGTAGTGGAGGCAGGCAAGCAGTGGAATAGATTTGGAGATCAGATCTTAGCTGTATTGTGTGTAACAGGTGGAGATGGTACTAGATTGCTTGTGATAAGCATTGTACTTTGTAAGTCTCAATCATTAATATACAGATAGTGTGGGGTTTTTAGCAAGATGCTTTCCCCTGGGTTACATACTGTGTTAATGTGTGAATGCTCTTGATGTTTTATTGTTATTGATGCTGCTATATTGATGATCAACGTACAGGAGCTTATGTATTGTGTATGTATTCCGCAATAGTACATGATCAGGATAATCTCTGTTGAATATGTGTTAAATTATTCAAAATTTCTACATATAGTCCTTAACTTTATCTTTATAGCTGATTAAATAACCAATAAAGGTAATAAATATTTTCATCAATAAATAGGTTATCAGATAATTCGCAAAATGATGAGTTCTTTTATTCAGAGTAATCTTTATCAATCAAAACTTCAAGTATTTTTACCTTTCTAAGTCTTTTTCTTTAATAGTTTAAAACTTCATTTATTTTTAACAGAGATAATTGTTTCGCCTAGTATGTTGCCAATTGTTGTACTACTCAACAACCCCCATTAAGGTTAATAGTAGAACTAATAAATAATGGGACCCTTTTAAATTTAGGATAAAATCCTTTAAGTTTCAATAAAATAAGACAATATTAGTTTCATTTTTCCAAAAAACTTGACTAAATGAGAAATATCCCTTATTGGAACCTTTATATCGGAGCTTAGGCCCACAAGACATATTCGCAAATAAACTACCCATTAGCTTTCGTTTAAAAATTATTATCGAAAGAATTTTATCGAAACATTGTAACATGTCCCCTTAGGATAAGTTGCGATTAAAATTTCCCCGATTGAAGTTTTCAAATGTTTTAAGCCTAAAAGTGATAAAGCACTTCTTTGCGAATATAATAATAAAATCCTGACCCCATAAAATTTCCACATAGCATTATCGAAGCTCCTAAATATCAGAGTTATCAATATGAACCTCATGTCACTGATCACCGATATCCCTTCCCGCTCATCGTCTGATAAGTAACTTTGTCGATATTGTGATATCCACACATCTCCGATACACCGATCGCCGATCTCTAATATTCCCAAACCTCTGATTTCCGATAAACCTCCTAACACTCATATCAGAACTTTCATATCGGTACTTCCAATCAGCTATTATTTTTTCACACCCCTGATATCAAACCTATAATACAAGATCTCTTATATCTCTTCCCGGCTATATTTTTAGTTGTTACACTCTAAAAGTCTATCAGAGGATGAGAATATCACATGTTTCAATGATACAACCATAAGATTTCTTCGATAAAATCCTCCGATATGCTAACGTGTACCCATGTAACGAAAGTATGATTTCAAAGTTATTAATGGTTTCATTATTTCTAAATGATATCATAAGATTTTTCTCATAAAAGACATAGATTCATATGAAATTAGTTATTCACTCTAAGTAATTCTTCAATTAGAAATTTTCCACTTGTTCTTGTATTTCTCTTTGCAGTCCAGTATCGATTAGCAAAACTCAACATAAATGTCTAGGGAAACTAAACCCGGGAAGAAACCAGTTGCTCAACAACAGCCAATCGCTCCCCCACCTGAGGCTATTGAAATTCCTGCTCTATTCTCAGATATAACCTACACCCCCGATGCTGGAAGTTCTTCTTAGGAGGCCATTTATAAGCTCTTTGAAGACGGAAAACCCATGGTCACAGGAAAAACAATCACAACATAGGATTCTATCCATGTTTCTGAAACTACGTATAGTGACGTCGCCAATTCATTCATGCACATAATTGCATCTCAGCCCAATAGTTTTCCCTAGACAAACATGGTCAAATGGGTTATTGACCATTTGAAAATTGTATAGAGAAATTTCATGACTAAAAGGAACAACGTTATTGGGTCATTTACCAGTAATTACTTGAGCAAGATTTATCATCTACCACTGCCTTAGAAAAAATACAACAAGTAGTTTTTAGAGAAATTCATGAAATAAAATGAGGATCAGTCAGAGGTCATCAAAGGATGGAGAAGGTATTGTAACATGATAGTTTTGATAATTTAAATTTTCTTAATAATAGGTTTTAGTAGTCTAAAAATAATAAATGGGTCTGCAAGAGTAAATGCGCCCTCAAAATGTAAATTTAAGTCTCATTAGCTGGTTGATTTAGTTAATCATGCATTTAAACATGATTAAGTGATGTAATAAAGTAAATTAAAACATGGTTTACAAACCATTGAGAATGAATTTTCAGAAACGGAAAGAGGTTTTTGTTGATAACATCCTCATGTAAAAAACCTCTCTTTGTTTTCTAAAAACTATTATTATTTTGGATATTCTAATGATTTTTAAAGGAATATTTTTCTAGAAATTACCTGTTTCAGCCGCCTTTTTTCATAGAATATTGTGGATAATTAGAAATGAATTGTGGTACATTGGAGGAGGGTTTTATTCCTCAGATTCTAATATACAAAAACCTCTCTTATTTTTGTAACAGGGGTTATGGTTTGGGAGATTCCGATGAATTTTTTTGTTTCAACCAGTGTTTTCAAATGCGGTTTCTGAGCAGGTGGAAATGAATTTTCAAAATATGAAAGAGGTATTCATTTCCAACATCATCATTTACAAAAATATCTCTCAGGTTTCTAACGTCTGTTATGGTTTGGGAGGAACAAAGGTATCACAGGGCCCTAGTTTTCATAATTTCTGGAGGAAAAAGCTCAAAGACAGTTAGTGACTTGGATGCCACCTCATCAAATATGAGTTTCAATCAAATTCGAATTTCTCTTATTTATCAATAGAAATCCTCAAGGATAGTACTAGAACTCTTCAAATAGTTTTAATTACCTTTATTTGTGTTCTATTTTTGTAATACAATTTTTAGATATTTGTAATAGCTCTTGATATTTTTATCAAGATATTTTGTGAGGAAATTGTATAAATACTTCATCAATTGAAGTAATATGTGTGGGATTTTGATGCCAAGGCTCTTCACTTTGTAATAGCTTCTATTATAGGATTTCTAATGAAAGCCTTCTGGCTCCAGTTTGACAGAATTTTGTGTTTTCTAGTATGTTTTTCTAGTGTTTCATATCTTATTTCTACACATGTTCAAAGCATTTATATGAAGGTGTGGGTAAGTGTAGATTAAGTCTTAATCTCTCTGAAATCCCCTGTAAAATCATAACCTTTAGAAAGAGGTTAGCTTATTGGATTGTTTGTCCAAGATAACTCCTCTTTGACTAGTTTTTGCTTTATGCCTTCTGATAGCCATTAAAATATATTAGCTTATTGGACTATCTATTCGAAATATCTCCTCTTAGAATTGGTTTCAGTTTGACCTTTAGTTTCCTTTGAAGATATTTTTTTGGGCTGTAGATATATTCTACACGCATCTAAATTTCCCTAATTGTTAAGAAGTCTGTCTGACTGCTTAATTATTAGGAATCTCCTTACATTCTTCTATCATAATCCTTGAAAATCTAAGTCATGCTATCAGGCTAGAAGCTGACACGTTCTAAAGGGACCTTGTGAGAGAGGCCTTAAATCATGGATAGGGATTTCCATTAATCGCCAACCAACCCCAATTAAAACCATAAATCTAGCCATTGTGCTTCAAAGGCTGCTTTTCAATGACAAGTGAGCAGCGTTAAACAAAGCCTCGTAATCACTGAGGGAGCCCCCTCTAGTTCAAGGGCCATCTTGAACCTAAAGGCTAGTTGAGTTGGTTTCCTAGCATAGTTTTTGCATCCAACGACTACCTACAAGAAACAGGTACAACATAATGGATCCCAATAAACACATGTGTGAGGACAAGAGTATGTATGCTATTGCTTCCATTGTCGTACCATATTGTTATATAGTTGTTGTGATGTTTAGAATGTTTTGTTATGATAATACCTAGAAATATTTAGAAAAATGGGTACCCTTAATTGATGTTGCTTCAGATGGATATGTTATGGATTGGGGAACCATATTATCTGATAATATAAGTATGCAAATCCTGAGTTATAGGAAAAGACACACTTTTTTGTTCTAAAAACATTGTTCCCCCTTTCTATATGAGTGCTTATATTATGGATGGTATATGTTTCACTTATTTTTTACATATATGGGATGGAAATCAACCATAGAAGACCTTATGCCTATCCATATCTATCACAACATAATCTGGGAATCCAAATACAAAACTCACCTTTATAAAAATTTCCATGGAGTTATGTTGCCCATTTCCAAAGTGTTTTTAATGAGAGAGCTCCTAGACTCTCACCTGAGGCCAAAAATGATTTGTTATCAATTGGAAGATGGTTTGGTGAAGAATCCTTCACTTATATCTGGATATTAGAATTCTTGAAAAATTTCATGTGTTACCCCTTTATGTTCCTGATAAACTCCTAGCCCGAGAGAAAGCATACCAAACTATAGGGAATGGCCTTTCAAAATTCATGAAAGATAATAAAAAGACAATGTGGCCTACCTTTCCTATTCAATGTGGTGTCTATACTCTTGAAAATTTCAGGCATGCTACTATTGAGATAGAAGAAATTTAGTGTCTAAATTTCCCAACCATTCCAAATAGATAGTAAAGCCCTAATGATACAACTAATAATGTTACTATAAAAGCTAAGCTCAGGAAATTCACAAATGAGCTGGACATATTTGGTGACCTATTTGCATCAGTTTCCATTTATTCAGATGTTGAAAAAGATGCAACAACACAACCAAGTCCTGAAGAATTAATTTAGTTTAAATAGTACAGGGATGAAAGGACTTCTCACTTTCCTATGGATCAGTTAAAGCTTCATCAACAAAATACAAATCAGGATAAAATTTCAGCTAGTACATCATAGGTCCCTAATCTATCTGAAACAAAAGAGATAGGGACTTCTTATTCCTCACGAGATGAAGAAACAAACATAAATCTATATGCGAATTGGGAGAAATTCACTAAGGAAACAAATCCTAAGAATCTGAAGACTCCATTCCAGATGAAGATCAGAAAGAATCCCGAAGTCACAGAGAAAACCTCACTTACTATTGAGGCTTCCGATAAACCTATGGAAACTAGTGATTTGGACGTTATCCCAATATTTCCAACCTTTGATGCCATTCTGAAGATTGATGAAGTTCCTCTTCTTGATGTATTTTACAATCTGAAACATAAAGCGATGGTTAGCAGACAAAGAAAAAGAAAGAGAACTGAACAAACCTAGGCCTTAGTCCCTGGTATTTCTTCCTTTGAAGTACTTTCAAAAGATGCTCAAGCTACTCATGCTAAGGATCTAGGAAGGATTTCACAATTTGTAGGAGCATATGCCAATGCAACTATTAATAAAGCCTATGAAGTGCAGCAACTCCTAAGAGAGAAAGATGAAAGGATCAGGTAGTTAGAACAGGGTTTTGAAAGTGAAAAACAAGAAATTGCTCAACAATGGCAAGCACAACTTGCAGAACTGCAAATGAACTTTGATAATTTAAATATTCAACATGAATCTGATATAAAAAGCAGGGATATTCAAATCCAGGAACTTCAACAAAATATTGAGCAATTAAAAGTCAATCCCAAGATAGTTGAGTTCAAGAAGGAAGTAGGAGAACTAAACAATCTCCTTGCTCAACAAAAAGTTTCTTTCTATCATAAACTGGCCATTATCCAAGACTTGTGCCAATCAAGAAATTCACTAGTGAATCAATTGTATGATCTGAGGGCATACTGTAGGAAAATTGAGGAGAAGATTTCTTATTTTATAGACTGGTAGGATAGTACTGAGGGAAGATCAGTTGATCTCCCTAAAATTGAAGAATAAAAAAAGAGATTATTTTCCAAGAGTGGGAAATAAGACTCAAACATGCAAAAATGGAAATTTTCAATGCCAGAGACATTTCAAACAATATCATAAAATCAATCAGTGACAACCTATTACAGGCCAACCTGATTTCGGACTTCCCTAAGGATACTTTACCTGATGTAAAATTGTTGACTAAAGCATGGCAAGAATCATTGAAAAAGAAGGCTGAGAGGATCAAAAATATGTCAAAGGTTGACTTGGAATGCCATTGGCATTTCCTAGTTAAACGTATAGTCAGTGGTTGATGTTGAGGTGTCTCTCCAACACAACCATTCATATGCTTCCAGCACTCAACGATGCGTTATTCACTGCACAGATGTGCATACAACCTCATCATCCACCTAAATTAAAGCCAATGTTAGATATATGTGAGCTTCGGTAGTGTATATAAAGCAACCTTCATCTCAGTCATAGTCAAGTTGTTGCAACTGCAATCTATTATTATCTTTGTACTTTATTTTAAGTGTGGTTTGTTAAAACCACTCTCAATATTTTATGGAACTTTTCTATATTTGTATTTTGATTACAAACTATAAATCCCCTTCATTGTTATGAAGAAGGGGTTCTGAATTTTGGCAAGAAATCTTTTGGTTTACACTACTATAACTTGAAGCAATCTTAATAGGAATCAGAACCATTATTGTTTTACGTATGAGAAAAGTCAACATATATCAGGTACTACTATCTTTGTATTAATACTATGTTTATGAGTTGAATGGTCATTTTAATTGTGTTTATAATATATGTTTTTGCAAGCAATTAATCTTTATCACTATTGATGTGTTTAATTGAAATATTTCAAGTATATGCATGAACAATGATATCTTGTATGTGCAATGTGTTTCAAAAAATAATTTAATTAAATTAGTTATCTTTATTTGTTTTTTAACCTCACAAAGGACTTGATGATCTACATTGTCATGTTTAATGCGAGATATTTCTAAAGCCACATATATAGAGAAAGCTTTTCCGGGATAGATATTTTAAGTCTATTTATTTATATTTCTTATTTTCATTTACATAATTAGCCCCACACTTATATTTCTCATCCATTTTTATATCTTTTATTAAGGGAAATTGGTCCTAGTAAACCCAATCGGAGCCACCATTCCAAATGTAAAAGGAGTTGCCCTAAGTTTATGACCGGGTGGTTTTCCCCGATGTTGAGGCAGAGAATCTTGAGCCTTCAACAGGTCGAGGCATTAATGGAGGAGAATCTGGAAGAGAAGTGGTAACAAAACGTAGATACAGATTGAGTGGAATGATGAACAGTGGAACAACACATCACAACATCGAATGTCTCTGATCCAATGTTAGGAACCCAAAAATGCATGCTTGAATTTAGTTTCATATTATCATATATATATGTGTGTGTTTGTGTGTGTGTGTGTGTGTGTTACTAATGAGTGAATGATGCTTACAAACCCTTGGGAGATATGCATAAATAGGCAGTGATTGGTCATGAGGTTGATTGGTGTTGGTTATGATTTGGGCTGACCTAGGTTCAATCTATACTGCGCACCAAAAAAATCCTCAATCACTAGCCCTTTTGGCAATAACCTGCAAGAAGATCCAATCTCACCCAAAGTGGCTATGGGAGGATGCAGAACCAAGATTTTGTAGCCTTGAAGGATGTGGAGATATGGTATTATTATGTTTCCTTATTCCTAAAATTCATAAATTACTTCGCCACATTCATTTAACCACTTAAACATATCGTATAAAGCCGTAAATCATCATTGTGCTAAAATAAAGTGCAACTGTAATAAACTGTTATGCTACAACAAATAATAAGAAAATATACACATGAAGACACCAAATTATCGTGGTTTGCCCCAATGTGGGGCTACGTCCACAAGAATTATTTCTAATATAATGATTCTTTGTATAACAAATAGTTCTTGACCTGCGCACTAAGCTGCAGGTCATCTACGCACTCATCTGCAGAGCCTCACCTTCTTTTCCCAAACAATAGATCACTAAAGTTCAACCATAACATAGATCTGGATCACAACTAATGATTTTCTTCTTATTATTTGACCCTATATACTATTGCATCAAGGGTTACATCATTACAATACATTGGTCCAAAATACCATGGAATCCCTAAAACAAGCAGCCATGGTCCCAAAACCCATTGATATTTTACATTATTACAAAAATAATGGGCTTCGCCCTATCCCGAAGCTCTTATACAACATGGTATATTCAAACTGCTCCATTGCATGGTCTACTTTACACTCCGATGTGCGCTCTCTTATCTTGAGGGGGCTTGGACCCAAGTTCAAAGTTAGTTGTGCTAACCAACAAAACCCTACACTACTGGCCCTTTCGGTAATAGTCTTCTTAGCACAGACTGCAGTCTCACCCGAGGTAGTATTGGGGGATGCTAGAATCAGGTTTCTGCATCCAAAAGGATATGTGATGTGGCAGTGAGGTGTTTCCTTAGTCTAAGGGCTGATTTGACCTTCGAAAACCCTTATCTTTAGAACCAAAAACTTAAATCGGTTTCTACTTAATTAGATCTACGAGCTTCACCTAATTGTTATAACACGCATAAGTTGCCATATAAAAGTAGATTTGGACCTTCGCGATGTAATTAAGAAAATATCACAAATAATCAAATTATAGATAAGCATAAACACAGAAATAGATAAATATATAGAGAACACATAGAATTGATTCAATTATGCTTTATTATTCTATATCTTCAAAGAATAGACTTGTTCTAACCATGCGCACATAGCTGCAAGGGTCCGCGCACTCAGTTGTAGACTTACTAAGGTCTTCATGCACTCAACTGCAAGAGCCTTCCCCTTCGCCAGAATACAGAATTACAGGCTCAAAATATTACTCATAAATTATTCATAAGCTGCTTAATGACTCCTAGATGACTCCCTTTTATTTCTTTTACATTACATTACCACGGTCTGCGAACCATGGGTGGAGCTCATTGTATAATCAAAACAGCCCATCCCTTTACAAAATAAGGGGCTTTGACATGCCTAAAATCCCCTTTGACTCTTAACATTCTGTTGCTCTTCTCCTCAAAATGTGAAGACGTTACAGTCTTACATCAAAATTGACTCAAAACTTAGAAAAAAATTAGACTTGGGGGTCCCCGTCCCAACAGGCCCCCAACACAAAGACATGACTTGTCCTGAGTCACTTTGTTGGTACATCCTTGACTAGCACTTTAAGGCCACTGAAATATACCCACCTTCAATGCTTGAAGCTCTGATGTGCACTGTGCAATGGACTTCCGAACCTCCTCAACCAACTTCTCAGTAGTTGGCCCCTCTACTGCTAAGCCAATGGTCCTCTGCATCTGTTGCATTCCTTTCAGTTCACTTTCAACAAACTAAGAGAGTTGACTAGCTTTGTCGGCCCAAGGTTGCATTCTTGTTGAAATGATGGATGCTTTGCATCGCAACTCTTATATATGGGCTTGAATGGCCTTTCCTTGCTGTAGTCTGGAAAATTGTTGCACATGTGCTAAGGTCTGCACTGTTTCCTTGATTTCATCGAACTGTAGTTTTTTCCCCTGATGTTGGATTCAATCTTCTGTACATGTGAGTCCTCCTGCAGTGAGGCCCATATCTCCATGGTGTTGGCTTCATTCCTTAGTTAAAGCTTCTAGTACTTCCATATCTTCCTTAATATCAGCCTCACGCTTCTCTTAAACTTCTAGAGGTGTTGTTGGTTGTAGCTTCATCTGCAGCTCTGCGACCTGCATCTGCATCTCAAATTTGACCCATTCAACCTCCACTTTGGACTCCTTCATTGCAGTTGCCAGCTTGTGGAGCTTCTCTTCATAATTTTCTTCAGTCTATATGAGGAGCTTTGGCAGTTAAATATAAGTCTAATTGATGGCGTCCTCCAGCTCTGGCCTGCACATAGTGGTTGCGTCCCCATCCTGCATCGCCCTGGAATCTTCCTTAGCTAACTGCTCATTGTGGCTCTTGATGTCCTTGATCAAGAAGAGAGCTCACTCTTCTTATATTTTCAATTCAACAGATACTCCCTAGTGGCGTTCACATAATGATTGAACGGGAAGTGTCGCTAACTTCAGCTCTGAGTTCCTCCCATATGGCATTGCTGCCTAATCCGCCATGGTAGTAAAGTGCAACAACCCTCCTAGAATGGGCTGTGTGCAGACCTTTGTGGTTACCACCAATGTTGAAGGTAATGTTGGTGTCGCACTTGTTGTCCCCATGCTCGCTTGATTCTCGCTCGCCTGAACCACGCTCACTTGAATCGCACACACTTGTACTTGTAGTTCTTTGAGGCCTTGTTGGACCTGCATCAATACTGAATTGTACTAATCCTCTATGTATCCCCACATGTCCTTGATGATAGAGTGCATAGTGTCACCAATATCATCAATGTGCCCCTTAGTGAGGACAATCAATTCAACACTGGAGGTCTTTTCAAACATTTTCTTCTTGCGCACACCTCTAGTGGTGGGTTTCTTCTACTTCTTTAAGATTGAAAGGAGACTCAATATCTTCTGTATCCTTAAAAGGGTTTGCTCCACCCTACTCTAGTTCCTCTGTGTCGAGCTGCTCTTTGTCTACACGCTCTGGCTCCTATGCGGTATTCTTCCCAAGGTCCATAGTGACCTTTTGAGGCACCTTCTTGGGGTCTTTCATCGGTGTACCTTTTATTTTTCTGGTACCTGCCTAGTCTCCTTCGGCTTCCTTGCTAGGGTCTAGCCACGTGCTTGACCAGTTAGATATTACGGAAATATATCCTGCTCTATGACCAAATAGGGTAACTCATACCATATACCCTTTGCATCTTTCTTCACATGTATGTATACATTATGGAAATCTATTTTGAAGTTCACAACTCCATGATATTGGGTAAATAACACCGATGGTGATTGTGGCTTCTAGCTGACTATGGTGCATAGATCCATCTCGAAAACCACCCAAAATAACTTATTCTCGACCACCCAACTTGGATCTTTCGACGCCCATAGTGAAGCGTACCTCGCAGCTTTGCACAAATCTGGGTCAACATTAGGTAACTGCGACTCGTTGTGGGTACTCTAGGCTATCAAAGAAATCAACAACAACAACCATGCATATTGGAACGGTTTCCCATCTTCTTGGGCCTCGTGACAATCATCCAGAAATTCTTGGTAGAGGTATCCTGCCCAATTAAACTACACCCCTTGTCTACACTGCACGACCAACTCAATTACTGGGGTTGGCACCTCATCTGCCCTATACTTCCTCATAATCTTATTGGCAATAATGGATGCAGCAAAGGTGATAGCCTTATCGAAAATCGAGTTAACAACATATCCCCGCGACTTCTTGATGACTTTGAAATCTTTCTTCACCTAGTCTGTGAGGTTCTTTTCTTGGGACTTGCCAAAAAAAGTGTTGGTAGGGTATGCTCCTGCACATGGTAGTGCAGTGGTCCTCCTAATCAACGTGGCATCAATTGCGATCCTCTCCCCAAGCCGTAGGGCTCTGTCACACATCAAAGTCAGCAACTGGTGTACACATATTATATTGATGTTGTTGCACCCAAAATGAGGCACAATCAACATGTTCAGTAAACCGGTGTGTTGAATCCCAACCACCCATGTCATTGGTTCTACTCGTGTTACACTGGCCTCCTCATAGTATACCATCTTTAGGTATTTTCTTGGCTCAAAATGAGGGAATTTGGCCTTGTCTGCCAAATCTAATCCTCCATGCGTAGTTGCAGTACCTGCACCAGCAACGCTCCTTCAAAGGGCACATCTTTGGGCAACAAAGGTGTACAAATGGAAAATTTCACTACATCAGGGTCCTTTGTCACCTTAGCAATCAACTTTCTCGATGGCATATATGGAGGTAACTGCAAAATTGGCTCGGCCTCATCAACACTGATATCCTCAAATCCTATCCCAATTTATTCCTCCTCTAAGTCAATCAGTTCCATTGGTTGCTTCTTTTTCTCTGTTTCCATCTTTTCCTTGCTCCGCTACTCAACAGCCACCTTCCTAGGCGATTATCTTACTGGTGGCTTTTGTGGTTTATTCTGCTTCTTTATTGTTGTTGCTTATACTGGTTCTACCGATGTTGTTTCTACTCTTGTAGTTGTGGGATTTAGCCTTGGCCATCTAGGAGTTGTGATTTGTGTAGGAGGGGTAGTAGTCATGATGTTTGTTAAACCGTGTTCCAAAAATTCCCAGTAGACGTCATGCCAGTCTTCTAAACATGTAAACTTCTCTCGGCTTAGACTTAGGCGCAAAATCTCGCCAGATTTAATCAAGAGGAAAATTTTCCAAATGTGGAGTGGGATTACATATTTATAGCCACATTAAAATTCGAATGCCTTCGTATCCTCCTCATAAATGCGAATTTGGCAGCAAATTTTCATAGATATGTTACTTAAATGCACTTCCCCCACTCCCTTTAACGGAAAAAACACGGTCAAATCAACTATAGTTTTTCCAACGATCACATTTTGGGAAAGTTGCATGGGATCCAGCCTTATGGTGCATCTACATTTTCATGGATTTCTCCACTTGCTCCATCTCCCTAAACATCATGCAACCCTCCTTCTTTGACGAAACCATTTCTCGGCAAAGTAGTTTATAGTCCTACAATTTCTTTTAGCTATCTGAAGCATGAAGACTTTCCTTTTGTCATATAGTCATCGCATCCTTGTAGGGATGGGATCATCCTTGTAGTCCTTCAATCTAATTCCATTAATCCTTCCAGGAAGAAATTCCCCATTCATCTTTGCAAGTTGAATTGTGCCACCATCTGAAATATTCTGGATCACATAGGGTCCCAGCCAATGCATCTCAAAGTTCCTTGGAAACTTTGTGAACTTGATGTCATACATCAGGACCAAACCTCCATTCTTAAAAGTGTGCTACTTAATGTGGAAATCATGCTATGCATTTTCCCTAGATTTTTGCACCTACTAATGAAAACCAACCAAAAAGTGATCCTCCTCCAGTGCAAGCAGCTGCACTAAATGTTCCTCCATGAAGTCACGATCTGCCATCTTAGTTACTATTATGATCCTTAAGTTGGGCACTATACACTCCATTTGCATCACTGCTTCTTTTTCATATACTAGTCTAAACGGTGTTTTCCCTGTCAATTTCTTACAATTCATCCTATATGCACACAGAACCGTTGGTATGCGCACATCCCAATAATTCCTATTAACATTACAGATCTTCATTAAGGCATTCTCCAATATTTTGTTAAAATATTTGATAGTTCCATTCACCTGAGGATGATACAATGTACTCTTCTGATGGTGCATTTGGAACTCTTCTGTCAATGCCTTAATTGTTTCATTCAAGAAGTGTGAACCTTGGTCACTCATTAGGATATTTGGGCATCCAAATCATGATAGAATATACTTGAATATAAACTTTGCAACAATTTTTGCACTACAGTCCTTCAGGGGTTATGCCTTGGCCCATCAGGTCAAGTAATTTGTTGCAGTGATAATATAACATGCACCCATATTCTTCCCTGCTGGATTAATTGGTCCAACGAAGTCAATTGCCCATTTAGCAAATGCTTGTAGCGTGACTTGCGATTTAAGGGAAATCCATCCCTTCGTGATGGTCTCTCAATCCTTTGACACACATCACATGCACTATAGTACTCCTTAGAATATTTATGTACCATAGGCCAACATAATCTTGCTCGTAGAATCTTCTGTGTAGTTTCCTTACCTGCATAGTGTCTTCCTGCGACACCACCATGCGCTTCAACTACAATACTATGTTGTTCATACTCAGGTAGATATCAGCAAAGAAATTCTAATCCACGTGGATATTGGTGGCCACCCACCTATTCCACTTGGACCCCCACCATTGTTTCTTTGATTTTTTCAATTTCCTTATTTGTAGCACAATTTATTATTTCTGGCATTTTTTCGAGTCCTGAACTTTCGGAGTCATTTTTGAGGCCCTAAACGACATTTTTTAGTAAAACCAGGACCAACATGGGTTGTTGACCGATGTTGGTCATTCAAAAGTTTTAGTCCTTGGATATATATTTCTAATGAGGTATTGTGCGCATCAAATAGAGATTGCATTCCAAAGTTACGACCCCAGGAAGTTGATGTACCAATTTACCCAAACGGGGCCCATATTTCGGTGTTTCATATCCTAGGGTTAGATTTTTTGATGTTTAGGGTTTTCCATTGTTTCTCAATAATAAATGGGCCTTTGAGCCTCATTTTAACACAGTTCAAAGGCATGTAGCCACCACATCTCTTCTCAGAGATAAGCTACCATTGCCTGAGCTAGTCTTATTTCCATTATGTTTGTAAGCATGTTTCAATATTTGATATTAATGAAATAAAGTGTTATTTCTACTGATCTTTGTATTTATGGCTATATCTGTAATTTTTGCATTCTTTTAAATCTGGAGCAGTGGTTTCAAATTGGTTCGCTCTTTCTTTGTTTTTCTTTGCATGTCCCCAACTAGGTCGAGATATAAGGAGTTAGGGCTCAATCTGGTTGAACCTTTGCAAGATCAGCCTCACAAACCTCGCCGACCACCCATGGGGGAAGAAAAGAAAGATGAGGGGACAAGAGATCCTATCAAAATATTTCTCAAGGAGGCCCTCAAGAAACAAAGGAATGCGATGATGGATAACTTTCCCAGATCCTTCAACGGTTGCCCACCGATGACGCATCCACATCCAGCAGCCACTTTGGAGGATCCACTCCTTTTAAGGTACAAGTGAACTTTCAAATTCCCATATTTGAGGTCCAAATAGATGAAAATTTTGTAGATAAATTTTTAAATCTGCTAGAAGGATATTTTTTTGTTCATTATTTTTCTAGCCGAGAAAATATTACTTTTTCTCTTCTCAAAGCTGCCCTCCACATCAAGGACTGGTGGGAAACCTACTGTGAGAAAAAGGATGAAAGTACGACCTCAATTTTCTCAGCTGCACCCACTTGGAATTCGTTCTGGGATGCCATCAAGGAGTAGTACTACTCTGTCGGGAGCTACGAGGATAAATGCATAAAGTGGACAACACTACAACAGGGAAGGGACTAAGATGTGTCGGAGTTTACCAATGTTTTTCATACCCTTCCCATGAAGTTTTGTATCAAGGATTCTGAGAAACATTTGGTACTAAAGTACTGCGGATGCCTACACATGTACATCTAGGATGAGATGGATTTCCTAGACGTGTCCTCGCTCAGCATGACGTACTAATACACCGTCAAGATCGAGCAGAAGTTTAAACAGAAGAAGTGAGACTTTGGATATGTGAATCTGAAGCAAGGGAAAGGTGCCCCCAAACCGCAGAACAAAGGACAAAGCCAAGGCGAGGTGGCCCAAAACAACCCACCAAAGCCGAAAGCAAAGAACAACATTGTGAAACCGAAGAAGGACACATGAAAGTGGTGTGAGTTCCATAAGAGCTCCACTCACAACACAAGTGAGTGTCGAGCTAAGAAATCACTGGTGGCCAAGCTAAAGGCCTTAGAATCATATGCATGTTCTGACTCTGAGTCAGAACCCAACAAGGGGAATGATAAAGGGAAGAATATTATCGATGCGGAGCCCAATGCCACCATTTCCACTGTGAAGATCCAGAAGGAGGAACCTGAAGATCCAGAGGAGGAGGAGCACCTCTTCCACTCCTAGATGTGGGTAAAGGGTTCCTCGCTACAATTCATTGTCAACAGCGGGATCCAAAAGAACCTCATTTTGGCAGAGGTCATGAAGTGGTCGGGCTTACCGACCATAGCACACCCACAACCATACACAATCGGGTGGCTTCACCAAGGACAAGATCTTCATGTGAGCCAACAGTGTCGCCTTCTAGACAACATCAAGACCTTCATGGATGAGGTACTATGTGACATTGCTCCCATTGATGTTTGTGATGTATTATTAGGCCAACCATACTTGTGGAAGTGACATGTTTTGTATGAGTCAAGGCCTCGCATTGTTATTGTTAGTTTGGGAAATAATTTGTATAGGATAATGGAGGTAGCAACACCTATCACCATCTCTTTAGTTACTGCAAAACAATGCAGTAAGATAATTTCCAAAACTTATAATATTTTTTCCCTGGTGATATGCTCTCAGGGAAAGAAGAAAACAGTGGCCACGACCTCCAGACATAGCCCCTCTACATGACAAAAACAGATAGACAAGGTTGTGTAGGAGTATGAGGACATTTTCACCTCCCCCGAAGGGGTGCCTCTGCACTGTCAGGTCAAGAAATCCATTGATCTGACCCAAGGCGTGTCATTTCCCAATGGACCAATATATCGACACTCCATTCTGGAGAACGAAGAAATCAAGAGGCAGATTCGGGAGTTGTTGCAAAAAGGTCACATCCAGCCAAGTTCATCGTCCTATGGGAACCTGATAGTATTGGTACAGAAGAAGGATGGGACTTGGCGACTCTGTATTGACTATTGGGTGTTGAACAAGATCATTGTCTTAAATAGGTACTTGATCCCATGGATTGATGGCCTTCTAGACCAACTCAAGGGGAGTGAATATTTTTGCAAGATTGACTTGAAGTCCGGATATCACCAGGTACCAATCGAACCCTCCGATGTGTGGAAGACTTCCTTCAAAGCCAAGGAGGGCCTTTTTGAATGGTTGGTTATGGCTTTCAGGTTGAAGAATTCTCCTGCAACTTTCATGAGTTTGATGGATGACATCTTGCGTCCATTCACCAACTCATTTGTAGTGGTATACTTGGATGACATCCTAATCTTCAGCTAGAGTTGGGAATAGCACCTCCACTACATCCGACAAGTTCTCCAAACATTGCGGCAACACAAGCTATCTGCCAATTTGGGGAAATACACTTATGGCATGACCCAGGTTCAGTATTTGGGATACATTATTGATGAATGGGGGGTGCATGTGGATCCAACCAAGATCCAAGTCATTTGGGATTGGTCAGCCCCAACCACTCTAACAGAGCTCCACAAATTTCTAGGTCTTGCCAATTTATACCACAGGTTCATGTTGGGATTCTCTCATATCACTTGGCCCTTGAGTCAAGTCACCAAGGGAGGAGTCAAAGAAAAATTCTTTTGGTCTGAATCTCAATAGAAGGCATTCACAGGGTTGAAACATTGCCTTTTCTCTACACCAGTGCTCACATTACCATACTTGCAACAACCATTTTAGATCAAGAAAGATTGCTCTAACTATGCTATTGGGGTAGCCCTTGCTCAATAGGAAATCTAGTGGAATATCATAGTGAGACACTTTTAGACACAATCCAAAAGTATCTCAATTATGAAAAAGAGATGCATTCCATTGTGCAGGCCTACCGATAGTGGAAGCATTACATTATGGGGAAGGAAACGGTCATCCACATAGATCACTGACCCCTGCAATTCATATAGACACAAGGGAAGTTGCAGAATGGTTGCCATAAGAATTGGTCCAGCTACCTGCAACAATTCCATTTGAATATCAAGTATAAGAAGGGAAGAACCAATAATGTTGCAGACTACCTCAATTGACCACCGATCATGGCGTTAACCATCGTGCTCAACTCTTGTGGGCATGAGACTTTTGATTGGCCACTTCTCTACAAAAGAGACCCAAAATTCATCCACACATACCAGACGCTCTTGGAGGGTCAGCAAGTTCCAGGTTTTCACCTCCAGGATGCCCTATTATGCCACCTGGGACACCTTTGTGTTCCTTCAAGCGAGCATGCCAAGATGATTTGGGAAGCACACTACAATCGGGTTGTTGGGCATTTTGGGGTCCAGAAAACGATGGCAATACTACAAAAGTATTTCTATTGGTCGAATCTTCTACAGGATGTCGGGAATTACATTAGATCCTGCACTACCTATGCCATTGCCAAACCAACCATCAAGAAGCAAGACCTCTACACTCTCTTTCCTACCCCTAGTTGACCTTGGGAATCCATCTCCATGGATTACATGTCGGGCCTTCCTTCTACTAAGCATGGCAATGATTGTGTTTTTGTGGTCATCGACAGATTCTCGAAGATGGCCATTAGGGTGTCCTGCAAGAAGAATATCACAGCAGAAGCCGCTACTAAACTCTTCTTTGAACAAGTGTGGGTACACTTTGGGATCCCATAGTCTATCATCTCATATCAGTACAGCAGGTTCCTCAATACATTTTAGTCTAGTTTGTGGTTGATGTTGGACACCAAGCTCACTAAGTCCACAACTTTCCATCCCCAAATTGATGGCCAAATAGAGGTAGTCAACAGGATGACCGTACACATCCTACACAACTCAAAGCATCCATGCACATGGGATGAGAGCCTTCCCTATGTCCAACGCAGCTATAACCAGGCTCTCCATAGCTCGACTGGACATAGCCCTTTTTAGGTGGGCTTGGGATTCCAACCACTATGTCCCATTGATGTGGCCATACCATTTGCTGCTACTCAAGCAGATTTGGCTCATGTCCAGTGTGAAGCTGATAAGGTAAATAGATTCATTAAGCACATCCAACATATCTTCCAGCAGTTCCATGAAATTCTATAGAAATTGAATGCCAAGTACAAGCAATGACATGATCAACATCGGGTGCCACACAAGTTTCAGGTGGGCGACAAATTTTGGTTGCATTTGTAGAAGGAACGCCTTACCGCAGTCTATCGAAAAATAAGACCACTCTGATATGGTCCTTACACCATTACCAAGGTTGTGGGAGATAATGCATTTGATCTCAACATTCCCCCATTTCTTGGCCTGCACCTAGTGTTCAATGTGGATGGCCTTCGACCATACTTCCCACAATTACCAGACACATCAGACATTGCAGAACAACTCACACCTGCAGAGTTAAATCTAGATTGCATGGAACAAGCCACAACTGATCGGATCATGGAAATGTATATCAAGAACACCTAACAACAAAGGATCCAACTATATCAAGTTGTCAAAATAGGACAACTCCTTCACCAGGGCAAGTGGCTCACCAGGGACCAAGTTCAGCAGAAGTTTCCTCATCTCATGGAGGAACTCAACGCAATGGGGACCATTGCTTCCTAAGGGAGGAGGAATGATCCAAGTGGATATTGATGTCCACCCACCTATTCCACTTGGAACACCACGATTGTTTCTTTCAGTTTTTCAGTTTCCTTATTTGTAGCACAATTTACTATTTTTGGCATTTTTTCAGGTCCTGAACTTCAAAGCCATTTTGAGGCCCTAAACTACGTTTTTTGGGAAAAATGAGACCAACATGGGGCTTTGACTAATGTTTATCATTCAAAAGTTGTAGTCCTTGGATAAGTCTTTCTAACGAGGTATTGTGGACATCAAACGGAGATCGCCTGCCAAAGTTACGACCCCAGGAAGTTGATGTACCAATTTACCCAAATGAGGCCCATAGTTTGGCACTTCATCTCCTAGGGTTAGGTTTTTGGATGTTTATGGTTTTCCATTGTTTCTCAATAATAAATAGGCCTTTAAGCCTCATTGTAACATAGTTCAAAGGCATGTAGCCACCACATCTCTTCTCAGAGATAAGCTACCATCGCCTGAGCTAATCTAATTTCCATTTTGTTTGTAAGCATATTTCAGTATTTGATATTAATGAAATGAAGTGGTATTCTACTGCATATTTGTATTTATGGTTATATATTTAATTTGTTGCTTTCCTATTTAAATCTGAATCAACTTCATTCAGTCCCATCTTATATAAGTGCCCTGCAATCACTGAAAAATCTGCAGCCCTGACTACTAGTTCCTTTTTTTGTTGCGTTATGTATCCTTCAGCAGCTACGCCAGTAGAAAAAAAAAAAATTTGTCCGCAAAATGTTCATCAACAAAATTGACAGTGAAGTGTTGTGCGTTAGGTAACCCCTCATCAATATTAGTGTGTTCTTCACTGTTTTCGATCCTAGAGAGTGTTGGATTGTGTTATATTCTTTCCACGACTAGGACATGTAGTTAACCGGGGGGTTAGAAGGGGGGCGGAGCCCCCCCTTCGTTGCACTGATTGTGTAGCGGGGGGAGTCATAGGGGTTTGAGGGGTGCAAGTAACACCCCTCTATGGGGTCCATGACAGCGCCCCAGAAAATTTTGTTTTTCGACCCTATATTAGGTTGGGCGGACCTACCTAAGGTTTTGTGCATGATTTTCACTCATGGTTTTGGACGCGATGGTTTTAAGTCCATAGTTTTGGATGCGATGGTAGTATTGGTTTTGGGATCCAAGGAAAAATCTCTCTGTATATGTGTTTTATGTGTTATACTCTCGCATTGTTTATTTTTTGTGTTTCAAAATTTGTATGCAGGTAATTTCTGCATAGGGTTAAAACCTACATTTGGTATTAGAGTTGTTTTGGCTTCAAGGGGACACCTTTGTTGCTGAGGGGTTTCGCTCATGCCTGTGGTAGACCCTGTTCAGTGGGAGATCTGTGAGATCGATTCTGGGGGTGTTACAGGGAAAAGTGTTTATATAGAACTACTCTATCCCACTAAGGTGTGACAGCTGCCTTAGAAACAAACAGAGAAAAGCTACTTTCGTTTTTCCTTTATGAATTATAGATAGAGAGGAATAGAAAGACCAACCTCTGTCTTGCACTAATCTCCTGATTTGATCCCTCTCTTCTTTGATAGTCCTCAGCTACCTGCTCCCTTGCACGCCTAGCTTCACAAAGTACCTGTAAGATCACAGAAGCATAGCACTATACAAAGACATGGATCTATAATCATAAACAATCTAGGATCAGATGTAAATTGACCATACAAATGTAACAAGCATCAATGACACAAAAGCATGGAGGAAAACTCAAATAGCTTTTATTGATAAACAAGAAAAGAGCCAAGAGGAGTTACAACCAGTTGTTCTGACCCAGCAACAACCTCCCAGCAAAGAAGCCCCTCTTCACCTCAAACAAAGCTTAGATCACCCAACAATCTGATGTTTGTCTCAAGAAACCAACAGCAATTCCTTACAATATGCAAAATTCCAGCCTCTGGATCTCTAGGATGAGGGATCCATATATAGATATCTGTAAGGGGGATGAGTCAGCTTGTGATTTGATTAGTGTCTTCTCTCTGATAGTTCTTGCTTCCACTTAGAGATTGATGGCCTCTTACTCATCCTTGGTCGAATTCAGTGAGGCAAGTGTCACAGGAGAAGATTCTGGAAGCTTCCATTGCCTCTCCACCTCGCGGAATGACACTACCATTTGTCATTTCTCGCCCATCGCACCCCACAGAAGGGACTTTTGAAATGCAACGCACCCTCATAGTGTATTTAGGTGAGATGCAACGCACTTAGCCAGTGGAGCAGCTGCAATGATCCTATTTTGACCAATTCTGAGCAGTTTCTCATGGAGAACTTCTGGGAGAAGCTGTAATCTGTTGACCTTGTTCCTTTAGGGGTTAGAACAACACTTTTAGGGACTTAGGAGCCCTTGGTTTATGGACATTTCATGCTTGGGGTTGTAGGGCCCAAAAATGTCTATAACAGTTGCCCCCTAAAGCGTGAGGCCATTAATCTTTTGATGTCGGGTGAAATGCTTTATTATGAGGATCCGAAGTTCCTTCAATGCTGAGAGGAGACCTGTAATAAGATACAATACAATACATTATCTTCATAATATTTTCATGATCTAGCTGAGGCGGGCATTCCCATGCTCAACTTTATAAATTCATTTTCATGTACATAGGACAGACAATCGTCTGAGTGTAGACTGATGATTCTGATAGAGCCATCATCCTTTTGAGTGGATGATTATCTGTGCAACAATGATGTACATTTAATGTCTTTATTTCCCTAAATATATATCGCAGCCCGGATGGATGAAACTAGATCCGGGGTCTTCAATCTCGTTTGATCTTCACTCAAAGTACAAGTCGATCCATGTGAGAAATGTTCTGAAGTCGAAAATGGAAAGACATCGCTTGATTACCAGTCAATGATGTAAACTGTTAATAAGCGCGAGAGGAATCACCAATAATGATAATGACCCTCAAGGTACTGCAGTACAATTCACGTGGTGTGAGTAAAGGACTTGGCGTCGAACACCACGCAAAATCTTTCGGTCGAATGCCATTGATGTAAACCTGTGGCCGAAAGTGAGAAACTTGTCATTGAGGCATGCAAGCTTCAAAGTACTGAATGGGGTGTTCCTAGATCAACTTCTTAGATAATGAGCTGATGTCGACAAGAAGTGATCCATCACAGGAGGGCCTTAATGAATCCCACATCAATGACACGGAACAGAGCAAATGATTTTAATGGAGGTGAAAACGATCTGGTGATATAAGGTTCAGGGTGGCGGTCATGAAAGAATGGAGTATAATGTATGGTAGTGGGTGAGACACAGGTGAATTCTCTGAATGAATTCTCTTGAACATATCGGCGACACTGATGTGATGGATTGGTAGCATTAACCCCAAATGTGGATGGTATGGCGTGACCATGGTGATGTGACCGATGAATGAAACAACCCAACCCGACTCGGACACGGAGTGGAAGTGTCATGTTCAAGAGCGACTTGCTACCAATAAAGTTTCTTCAAGTTTTCTTCCCAATTTTCCCCAGTCATTGCTGACCAGTACCTCTTTATTTTTGTCAAGCTTGAGGAGGATAACATATGCTTGTTCTATAATTTTCCCTTCGGGCAAACCCATCGCTATGTTTTAACGAGCCTAGTGATAGTGAAACTCGTTCTCGTCTATAGACAAGTTTGTCGCTATTAATCTTTTTAACGAGTTTAACGACAAAGATAACTCAGCCCTTTTCAATTTTAGAGAGTCTGAAAAGGAACGTAAAGGTAACTCCAAAATTCTTTTTTCGTCATCTAATCCCTTAAGTCTGAAAAAGTATAAAACAATATAGAAGGGATGAATTTTCGATACTTTTAACGAGCCGAACAAAACAAGCACTCGATATTTTGTGTAATAATCCCTCAGGTCTAAAAAGGTTAAAATCTAGAGGAGGGATAGCACTTCTTGTCCCTTTAACGAGCTGGAGAGGCCAATGGCTCAGCAATCTTTTCATATTTTACGAGTCAGTTGAAAAGAGCTTAAAGGAGACTCGTCTTTTGAGGAACAAGTGATAAAATGGGTAGCAGCTAATTCCAGGTAAGGTTTGGAATTTTCCAATCACGGCAGTGTCACAAGGATGGCTAGTTAAATCACTCTTCGCAGCTGTTCCTCAAAATGGGTAAACAATCAAATGGAGGTGAATGATCGGCCAATAACAAAGTGGAGGTGACGGTGCAAACACGACCAAGGCTTTAATGGCTGAAGTACTACATTCATGATGGTTATTTACCGGGGAATAGTTCATTTTTTAACGAGCTTAAACGCGGGGGGAAACATTTTCTCATGTCTTATGTTTATTTTTTAACAAGCTTGAACTATGTGCTAAAACTGCTCGATTAATCCAGTCGTGTGATAAGAATGTCTCATATAAAAATGGCAATTATTAGAGTTTTGCCCCACATCCTTTCTTTATGCAAGTTAGGAAATGACCAATCCTACGAGTTTAAAGGGTTAGAGGTCCTACAAATTTAAAAAAATAAATAGTCACTCTTTGCTTGCATGCCAAAAGGTTTGCATGCCCCCAGGTATAAAACAGAGTTTCAAGGTTACCCCTTCTTTAGTCCGTTAAAACATTTGTTTTACCGAGAGAGGCCTACCTCTTACGGGTTACCAAAGATTGTTCTATTTACGGCGTAAACAAAACACCTCTTCGGTGATGTCTACCGAGATAAACAAAGGTGAGCGGCGATGCTCGCCAACTCACATAACTTTGACAAGAGGATCTTATTCCAGTCCAACTCCCTCTTCCAATCACGGACGGGAGTACGAAGGTCATATACTCTTGTGGAAACCTACCCTATACCCGAGGTTTTCCTGCCGAAGCAGACCAGGGTGCATGCCCCCTGGGTTTCAGTCATGTCCCTCGAATCACTCGCGCTCATCGAGTGGATGGACTGGGGATTGAGACATTTCTTGTGTGAAAAGACCATTCAAGGATGGTATATGACTATTTGCTATGCGTGATCCGAGAAATGAAAGCTGGTCTACGAGCTTGACCACTCTTCCTTCGTGTGGAAAACACATCACTCTAAAGAGTGATGAGACAATGGCTCTCATGCAATAAATATAGTCTCGTCCAAGGAGTAGATTGTAATCCAGGGGTCTTTTAACTACCATAACGTTCATGTGAACGGTTTTCCCTCTCAATGTTATGGGCACATTGGGAAGGATCCCTAATGGTCGACTGGTTCCTTTATCAAAACCTGTTAGATTTCTCATCTCAGGCAAAAGCGATGGCGAACCAAGCGCTTTCCAAGCAGTTGAGGAAAGGATACTCACAGAAGCCCCCTCATCTATGATGGTACCAACCATAACCATTCTATATATTTGAACAATAATTCGGAATGGTATACTAGCTGGTAAATGGGGTCTGCCTAGTTGATTCCAGTCGAAGGAGACAACTAGGTTGCTTGGAGGTGGGACCGAATAGACGGCCGGGTATGAATCTGACGAATTTCCTTCCTGCGGTAAAGGAATGGGTAAATTGCCCCCATGTTCGTTGGAGTCTGTGCTTATGAAAAGAATTTGGACGGTGTCATCCTTGTTCTTTTCAGTGATTGTATCATCTGAAGATGGAACCTCTGAAGGCAAGACCAGGTCAACTGCTGCCTCGACCTTTTGACTTTCATCTGGTATGGATTCAGATGGTTTATCTTCATTGATAGATGCTTCGGCCGACCACCTGTGCGGGCCAGCCGGATTTTCAACTAGTGACGGACTCGACAAGAGTGTTTTATATCCAGGAGGAAGTCGTAACGGCGAAAACGGACGATCATCCAAAACTCTTTTAGCTTCGTCTAAGAAGGGACAACGGTGGACGGCATGATCGCCTTCGCACAGTTTACAAGGAAATCTATATTTTCCTTTTTTTCCTAGGGATTCACTTTCACTAGTTGACGGTGCGTTTTCAACATGATCATTAGAGATTGACGACACCGGGTTGTGCAAACGAGGAGACCAGTCCCTTAAGATCCGAGGGATGCAAGGACAATCTCTGTGATAGTGGTCTCCTTTGCAAATGACACATGGCGATTTAGGCTTGGTCGGTGCAGTGTGTGGATTTTCGCTAGACGACACTCGTTTGCCCCCATTCGCTTTTGGCTCCTTCTTCTTCTTCTCTTTCTTCTTCTTCTCTTTCTTCTTCTTTTCCTTCTTCTCCTTAGGTACTTGACTTTTGGCTTTACCAGCCCCATCAAGCGAAGAGGAAGGAGGAGAGGAAGAATTAGAGGAAGTAGAAGGTTGTTGGGTAACTCTGGACTCGTCTAGTTGCTGATTCGATTGTTCGGGAATTGTGGTGTTCTGAACGACAGAGGTTGAGAAGAGCCATACAGGCAAACCAATTGTCAGTCCTGGAAGCGACAATGTGGCCATATGGGGTGCACCAACATCTCCCCAAGAGGAGAAGGGACTAGGATTTCCTCCAAGGGGAATTCCTTGGTTGGTGGATTCCATTTTCTCAACCCAAGATCAACGTAGGAAAGGGTAATGAATATTCCGTTTAAAATAAATTTTAGACGCTTTGACACAACTTGTTTTTTCAATTTTAAAGAGTCGAGAAAAAACAAAAGATGACTCTAGTCTCCTTCGATTTTTAATGAGCCTGAAGTGACAAGTGCTCAGATGGACCTTTTCCGTTAAGGAGTCTGAAAAGGAACGAAAGGGACTACTCTGGAAATCTAGGTAGAGGGATTACCAAACCAATCACAAAACTGCAGAATACTTTTTACGGTATGGCAGTCAATCTTCCCGAATGTTGTGTTCAGTGCATTGCGATCGATAGGGAAGCAGACACGGCTTCCTATGGATAAAGGATTAAGCCTATTGGGGTCTCCCAAAATATACTCGATGGTACATGGGAGCACAAGTCCGTACTGCCACTTATCGTCTCAAAGTGGAGGAATCACCCAACCATCAGTGGGAGCAACAGTTACCAAGCTTTACGACACTGGAATATGTCTCTAGCCTAGACATCTAAATGTTGTGCGTTAAGTTCCAAAGCGTTGTTAGATTCGTTGAATTTATTTTAAGTTGATCTTGTTTATGAAGTTTGCCTTTCGGGTTCACCACGAGATGTAGATGTAATTCCTAAAATGCAATCTAAGATGATTGGTGGACTCCAGTATTGTAGCAATAATGCTACAACTCCTGGAGCTCCCTTCTTTAATTTTATCAACCCGGTAGTTCGTAACAAACTTGGAAGTGACGGTGCTGTATGCACAAGTACTAGCTCTTGCCGCAGCTGTCACTTGGTCAGCTGGCACAAGTCCACTAGGAGCTTAAGCCAACTTCTATGAGCTCTTAGAAGAAGATTTTTAATTGATGGATGAAAGCTAACTCGAAGGAAGCTAATCTAATTGCAAAAAGAAACTGAAAGCCAAAAAGAAACGCAAAACCTAGCAAACCCTAATTCTACCAGCTAGTCCTATTGACGCAAAGGAGAGCATGAAAACTACTGAAAGAGATTCCATTACTTCTATGAAGGTAAAATACATGTGTCTAGACTACCTCTATCTGAAGAAAACATCTTTTTGTATTTTTGATTAAGTTGTTGGAATTATCATGCATGCGCTTTTAACTATTTTTGACTGTGCAGTGGTGGATCAAGGAGGAGAAATGCTTGGAAGAGGTCGGGAAGGTTCAGAGAGGGTCTAAGGAGTCCCCAACACCCTTCCAGAGAGTTTCACAGAGTTTGGCTATCAAGAAACCTCATTCTTGAGCTTCTACAGGAAGTCTGCAGGGGTTCTACAGGATGTTTAGGATTTCTACAGGATGTTCTGTAATTTTTCTACAGGATGTTCAGAAATGGGGTTTTGAAGCATGGATGGAGGAAAAAAGGTGGAGGAATGAGTATGGAGGTGAAATAGGGGTGTAGGGGAGTTCAAGACTTTGAGGATGGAGTTGAGGAGTGGCGTAGATGGTGAGATCTGTTCAAGGAGGGATGAAGCGATGTTGCACAAGAATATGAGAATCATGGCAAAGTAAGCGGATGAGGCAAATGTAAGGTAAGAGTTCTAAGTGAAGGGTGAAGCAGGTAGGTTGGATGGAGTATGGGCAGGTAAGGAAGGATAACAGGTACTCTGCAAGTGGTTTTTCAAACTAAACAAACAAACACTTATAAAACCTATGACCTAGTTACTTCACTCTAATCTGACCTAACAGAAAAAGGAAATGAACAGAAGTTTATTTGCAAGGAAACCATGTGAAACAACTATGCAACTAAGCAATCATAAACCTAAACATGCATCCAAAACTGATATCAAGTTCTGCAAATGAGATTCGAACACTAATAATTGCATGGTGAAGAAAAGAATGTGTTTTTGTGGGCAGCAAAGTTACATTGGTCCCAGTTCATGATTCCACTGAAGGGGAGGTGAGATCCAAAGTACTTGGTAGCCTTTTTCTGAATATATTCCATGTGATTAACCTATCAAGTAAATCTGAACATGAAGAACCTTTTTAATCATCGAAAGCAACCTAAATAACAACACAATATTTAAATCTAATAGCAGATTTTATTCTAAGAATGAAACAAAAACACATAAATATAAACAAAGGAGGTACTGGGCACTTGAGATGGGCCCAACCCCAAGAGCTACAGCCTCCTAAGAGAGATTTAGAGCTGGTGCAAAGCTGGATTCATCTTTATTGAGCAAGAAAAGAAGAGTTACATCAAAATTGTCCACAAGGAGAACTTGAAAATGAGCTGAAAGCAAAGCTAATCTATTGCCTCAAAATCGAAATACAAACTAGCTAACTTCTACCTACAAAATGACTAACCATTGGCTAATTACCAACTAACCCAAATGAGGCCCTAAGACTTCTTATTTATACAAATTGAGGACCCAACAGTCCTCCTAAACTTTAGGGACTCGGCTGCCCAAAACTTGTAGTTAACAGCAGTCCTACTTGACTTGCTTGGCTGCCCTTGTGCTAATTGATTTGGTGGCCCTTGAACTCCGAGCTGATGGTGGAGAATTCGAGGTAAGGGCCCATAAATGAAGGGAACACCTTCCTAAAAATACTCTCCACGAATTTGGCTGCCAAGTTCTCATTTCAACCATTGATTTTGTCTCCAAATTGACCAAAAAGGCTACACAAAGCACACATTAGACTTGTTGGCATAATGACTAACCCAATTCACTCTATTAGCATAAATATAATAAAAAACATGCAATAAACTAATGAGAATGGTGGATTAAGTCGAATTAGGAGGTTGAATGAGCCCAAATAATTATCCATTTTTGGGGCTCATCATCACCCCCCTACTGAAAGTGTTGCTCATCCTCTGAGCAACCAATCTATCTCCTCATCTTTGATGGCCTTGGTGGCCTCCCTGTGATGCCAAGCTTCTGAAGTGATGCCCTCTTCTCTGTCATGAAACCATGCTTTTCTCTTTGCTTCTTCCCACTGCCTGTGCTTCTTTTCCTAGAGAATTCTCAACTTTGGTATGATTGTGCAAGTATATTCAATATGATGGTGGCAATGGTGGTGAAAGGAGATGAAACCAGTGGAGGATGGAAGAAAAGAGTGGTTGCATGCCTCCTCAACAAACTTCAAGCTTCAAATCCCTCTCCATAATTGATTTTGGCCTGCCCAAAGGCTTCTACAGGATGTTTCTGGTAAAAATACAGAACTTCCTGTAGAAAGTCCTGTAGCTTCCTGTAGAAGGTTGAACCATGACTAAATTGTGTCCGAACCCTGAAAAAAAATGAGTGTTCATGGAGGGGATGGATGTGCTTAGGGTGGCCAGCACAGGTGCTGCCTCCCTAGCTAAAATCTCGGCCAATTTCTTCTTCTGTTGCCCTTTCCCCAAACTTCCTGTAGAAATTTCTATAGTGGTCGTTTTCTGGCTTCCTGTAGAAACTATTTCGGTCTACTATCACTGATATCTCATGGTGTGTCTCTTCCTCCTTTTTTTCCTCTTCTTTGGTCTTTTCTGCCTCTGTTAGCTTGCTTCCTCATGCTCTGTTTTGGCTTTCTTCTCATCTTGTTTAGCTTCTGCCTTCTCTACTGTAGCCTTTTTTCTATGTTCTGCCTTTGTTTTGCCCTCTTCTTGAATGATTTGTTCTCCATCATCATTGGTTTTTTCACATTCTCCAGGCCTGATTCTTCCCTAGAATTGCATCGCTGCTTTTGCATAAACATGCAACAAATAAAACTAATTGTTTTCTTCTTCTCTTGAAGCCAAGAATTTTGCAAAAACCTGTGTTTTCTTCTAAAAAGATAGCTCATTGCCCCTCTTGTAAACTTGTTATTTCTCCTGGAATTTTCATGTTTTTCACAACAACAACTTCCAATTTTTTCTCTCTTCAAACTTTTCCAACCTGAATTTGCTCCTTAGTTTTTGAAAAGAAATCAATTTTTTTTTTTTGACAAAACAGAGACCAAATAACATAGTTTTCTTTTCCTTCTAGAAAGTGGTCAGTCTTGCAAATTCATTCTTTCACACAAGCCTAGTTCCTATGGTTGCATCTCTCTTTTCAGAAGAAGGTGAGAAGGAAGAAGCCAGGCTTCGAATGCAGAGGAAAAAAGTACTGTGTAGAACTCAGAAAATATGCAAGCAGACTTTTCACATTTTTTCAATGTGCAAGCAAACTTTTACTCTCATTTCTAAAATTTAATTCCATGTTCAATTCACCATTTTGCACCAACAAATCATGCACAACGAAGCTTCCCCACTCCTACCTTGTTTGGAGCTTGAAATTCGCCGAAAATCGCAGGTTTTCTTTTTGCATGGTTGTTTTCTACGTTTCCTGTAGAAACGCCTGTAGGATGTATCTGCGCCTTTGAATGATCTTGGTATGCGGGTTAATTTTTAACAAGCCGAAAGACTTGGAGAAAGACATTAGTTTAATAGAATTCAGAGGCAGAGGATTCAGCTGAAGAGGTTTGTAAGTGTAAATGAATCAACAGTTAACGTGAGTCTTCAGCCGAGCATTCCTTTAATTACTGCGTGATTTGTGGTGAGGCGGCAGAGACGTGCGCTGCTCATGCAAACTGTTGGTCCCCTGCAGTGCCATCTGCCTGTAATTTCATCCATCAATCACGCTGAAGTTTAACTGTCCATCACTACCTGTTTTCTAATTCCCTCCTGAGATGGCTGAGCGCACGTGTCTCATTCACCCACCGAGCGCTATTGAACTGGATGACGGTGGTCAGTTAGCTGGCCACTGATTTTTTTAATCCCGACCATCTCATTGCTCATGCAGTTTCTAAATTACATTCATGCAACCAGAGGAATGAGTTTCAGTCATGTACCTGGAAGTCCAATGGCTGCTGTGAGGTGTTGTGGCCTGTCATTTGCTGCATGCACTGGTTTTTGCGGTTGCATGTGGCTTGGCTGCTGATTTTTTTTGTTTGTTCTCCTTATGTAGGTGTCCTTTGACCAGATCTAAGCTACAAGCATTTGTTTCCACGTTCAAATCTGCAACTTCAAGCTGCTGCTGCTGAATTTTCACAGGACCAGAACTTGTTTTCGCCATTGCTCCCAAATGGTAAACCGGATCGATCTAAAAATTTCCGAGCATGTTTCTATCATCATGATGCACCTCCCATAGTAAAATCGCGATCAATGGATGCACAGATTTCGAGAAAAATGGAAAATGGCTGAAGATTTCAGAGATCAATTTCTCAGAAACCGTGCATCGGAATTGGCTGAAACTGCTTGGGTAGGCTACTACCACCTATGTGCATCTCCCCATGAAACAGGTTTTAAAACGGATGCATGGATATGGAGAAAATGCAAAAATGGCTTATGGTGATGGAGGCTGATTTCTTGGAAACTGTGCACCAGAATTGGCTGAAACTGCTCAGGCATGTTGCCGTCACCCCAGTACAATTCCCCGTAAAATGGTTTTTCAAATGGATGCATGGTTTTCAAGTTATGGAAGAAACAAATTCTGTTCTAGGTATTTTTGCTTCAAGGCATTTTGCAGTTTTGTTGCATGGTATGAAAAATTGAGCTTGGGTTGTGATGCAGGCATGGAGATGATGGAGGAGGAGTTTGAAAAGTGCAGGAGGATTTCTGAACCCTTGAGGAAGCTACCATGTTCGCCAAACCACCTTTTTGAAATCCATTTCTAGCTTCCTACAATTTCTACAAGAACTTCCTGTAGAAGCACAATGAAGAAGCACAATGAGGTGGAAAAGATGATGGAAAAGGGTGAGGAATGGGAACATGGATGCTTGCAGGCATAACCAATGGATTCCAAGCTTTAGATCCCCTTCCAAAATCGAATCTGGCTCGCTTGAAGGTTCTACAGGATGTTTCCTGTAGAAATATAGAACTTCCTCTAGAAGGCACAAAAACTCCTTTGTCTTTGTTTTGAGTGATCCTCCTGACCTGCAATGTCATTGCTGCAACCTGAAATTATTCAATGGAAATTAGATTTCTTTTTCTTTTTCTTTTTCTCTTTTTTTTTTTGAAAAACAACTAGGGCGCCTCATGGAGGTTTTCACCCTAATTTCCTGCCCTGGGCGCCTCCAAGGGAGGTTTTCACCCAGAGATCTTATTCTCTTTTCTCTTTTTTCCCAACCCATTGACCGCCTCATGGAGGTTTTCAATCAATGAGCCAATCTAAGGCGCCTACGAGGAGGTTTTCACCTTAGATTTTTATTTTTCCTCTTATTTTCATTTTTTCTCTTTTTCTCTTTTTTTTTTTTTCTACCCTACCCTACTTGAAAAACAAAATCATTTTCAAGTATAAGAATACTTCCAATGGATCCATGTGCACATCGAGATTAGAGACAAGATGATGTGAAGGCTCGAAATGCATGCTTTGACAGCTATCCAGATTTTAGAGACAAAATGATCTGACTTTGAAGGGATCAAACATAGCTAAGGAAGAGAGTACTGCTGCAACTTAGTGACTGTCTGGAACCATGTCTCAATATAGCTTTGATATCCTTGGTCCTTTTGCTGATCTGGATCATTCTTCATGTCACCTTCTATCATGACCTTCTCATCTTCCTCTTTTTGCTGATCTTTCTCTTGAGTACATGGAGGATTTGATGGTAACCATGAGGGAACTCTCTCGATCTCTAATTCTGATCTCTTCTCTTCATCAAGTGCAGCCCATGGTTCTTTGATCTCCTCTTTTGAATCTTCTTTTTCGGATGTGGTCCTTCAATGCTTTCAAGATAATCTCTTTTTTGCAATTCTTTTCCTGAGCTATGGTGAAGATCATTAAGCTCAAGAGGAGTCATTTGGATATGTTGTGCCTCAGCTTTGCAATTAGGTTGAGCTATTCCAATGTGCCGGTTTGGAAATGGTGGTATGGGTAGCTGAGTGGGGGTGTATATTTGAGATGGATGTGGATGGGGTTGTGGTTGGGCAGGCATTTGGGGTTGCCTTTGTGGAGCAGGAGGCGATGGTTGTGGACGAGCAGGTGGTGGAGGAAAAGAAGCGGGAGGAGTGTTGTATTGGGGCCTCCACCCCTGATGAGGTGCATTCCACTAAGGTTGTGGTTGAGCATAAGAGTGGAACGAATGAGCAGCTGGTTGGGCATAATATGGATCTATGAAGGAACAAGGAGGAGGTGTGAACTAGGAAGGATGATCAGGGGGACAAAGTGGCTTGATAGGGGTCATAATAGGTCTCAGATGTCCCTTGCAGTTCCTGCTGATAAGATCTAGGTTCATGTGGCCTCCTTTGGTTCATATAATAGAGTGATTCAGTGGCTCCTTTGGCTCTCTGATATGCAGCTTTGATTTTGGGTAAGGAAGGGCACTGATCTGTAGGATGGTATTCTTCACAGACAAAACACACTTCTATGGAGTACAATGGAGTTTCGTTCCTAGGATGCTTTCTAGTGCACCTAGGACAAAAAATGGCCAAAGCCCTCTTGGCTTCCTCTTTCTTCCCTTCGATCCATAGGGTATCCAATTGCATGGCAAGAAACTGCCTCATATCACTCTTGAAATCTTCCATCTGATTTTCAAATTCGTTTTTGGACAAGTTACTGCTCCGAACATTTCTGCTTGCAGCCATTTGCTCCAGAGCAATGTTTTCTTCTTCTTCTTCCCTTGAGGTTCTTCAAATATGTCTTGTTGTCCACCTAAGGGTTCTATAATCACAGCCATCGAAGAAGAGAGAATGTTGGCCATGTGATGCAGTGGGGGTGTTGTGCAATCATTTTTCTAAATTATCTCTACTCCTACAAGGCATGAAAGGAAATCTTTTTGGTTGATTTTTGCTTTTTTCTACTTCTACCTGCAAAACTGAAATAGATTGAACTGAAACTAACTATCTTGCTAAAATGAAAATGTGGAATTGAAATGAAAGCAGGAAAGGACTAATCTATTTTTCTCAAATGAAATTGCAGGAATGAAATGCTAGTCTACACTTGCGGAATTGAAATGCTAATCTATGCTTGCAGAAATGAAATTGCGGAATTGAAATGCTAATCTATGAAAGCGGGAAATGCTAATCTACTTTTGCAAAAACGAAATTGCATAATGGAAATGAAATAAACTACTTAGCAGAAGGTTGTAGTGGAAAATAGAAGAAAAGCAGCAATCACCAATACTCTGACGCTTCCCCGGCAACGGCGCCAAAAAGATGGTGGACTCCAGTATTGTAGCAATAATGCTACAACTCCTGGAGCTCCCTTCTTTAATTTTATCAACCCGGTAGTTCGTAACAAACTTGGAAGAGACGGTGCTGTATGCACAAGTACTAGCTCTTGCCGCAACTGTCACTTGGTCAGCTGGCACAAGTCCACTAGGAGCTTAAGCCAACTTCTATGAGCTCTTAGAAGAAGCTTTTTAATTGATGGATGAAAGCTAACTCGAAGGAAGCTAATCTAATTGCAAAAAGAAACTGAAAGCCAAAAAGAAACACAAAACCTAGCAAACCATAATTCTACCAGCTAGTCCTACTGACGCAAAGGAGAGCATGCAAACTACTGAAAGAGATGCCATTACTTCTATGAAGGTAAAATACATGTGTCTAGACTACCTCTATCTGAAGAAAACATCTTTTTGTATTTTTGATTAAGTTGTTGGAATTATCATGCATGCGCTTTTAACTATTTTTGACTGTGCAGAGGTGGATCAAGGAGGAGAAATACTTGGAAGAGGTCAGGAAGGTTCAGATAGGGTCTAAGGAGTCCCAACACCCTTCCAGAGAGTTTCATAGAGTTCGGCTATCAAGAAACCTCATTCGTGAGCTTCTACAGGAAGTCTGCAGGGGTTCTATAGGATGTTTAGGATTTCTACAGGATGTTATGTAATTTTTCTACAGGATGTTCAGAAATGGGGTTTTGAAGCATGGATGGAGGAAAAAAGGTAGAGGAATGAGTATGGAGGTGAAATAGGGGTGTAGGGGAGTTCAAGACTTGGAGGATGGAGTTGAGGAGTGGCGTAGATGGTGAGATCTGTTCAAGGAGGGATGAAACGATGTTGCACAAGAATATGAGAATCATGGCAAAGTAAGCGGATGAGGCAAATGTAAGGTAAGGGTTCTAAGTGAAGGGTGAAGCAAGTAGGTTGGATGGAGTATGGGCAGGTAAGGAAGGATAACAGGTACTCTGCAAGTGGTTTTTCAAACTAAACAAACAAACACTTATAAAACCTATGACCTAGTTACTTCACTCTAATCTGACCTAACATCAAAAGGAAATTAACAGAAGTTTATTTGCAAGGAAACCATGTGAAACAACTATGCAACTAAGCAATCATAAACCTAAACATGCATCCAAAACTGATATCAAGTTCTACAAATGAGATTCGAACACTAATAATTGCATGGTGAAGCAAAGAATGTGTTTTTGTGGGCAGCAAAGTTACATTGGTCCCAGCTCATGATTCCACTGAAGGGGAGGTGAGATCCAAAGTACTTGGTAGCCTTTTTCTGAATATATTCCATGTGATTAACCTATCAAGTAAATCTGAACATGAAGAACCTTTTTAATCATCGAAAGCAACCTAAATAACAACACAATATTTAAATTTAAATAGCAGATTTTATTCTAAGAATGCAGCAAAAACACATAAATATAAACAAAGGAGGTACTGGGCACTTGAGATGGGCCCAACCCCAAGAGCTACAACCTCCTAAGAGAGATTTAGAGCTGGTGCAAAGCTGGATTCATCTTTATTGAGCAAGAAAAGAAGAGTTACATCAAAACTGTCCACAAGGAGAACTTGAAAATGAGCTGAAAGAAAAGCTAATCTATTGCCTCAAAATCGAAATACAAACTAGCTAACTTCTGCCTACAAAATTACTAACCATTGGCTAACTACCAGCTAACCCAAATGAGGCCCTAAGCCTTCTTATTTATACAAATTGAGGACCCCAACAGTCCTCCTAAACTTTAGAGACTCGGCTACCCAAAACTTGTAGTTAACAGCAGTCCTACTTGACTTGCTTGGCTGCCCTTGTGCTAATTGATTTGGTGGCGCTTGAACTCCGAGCTGATGGTGGAGAATTCGAGTTAAGGGACCATAAATGAAGGGAACACCTTCCTAAAAATACTCTCCACGAATTTGGCTGCCAAGTGCTCATTTCAACCATTGATTTTGTCTCCAAATTGACCAAAAAGGCTACACAAAGCACACATTAGACTTGTTGGCATAATGACTAACCCAATTCACTCTATTAGCATAAATATAATCAAAAACATGCAATAAACTAATGAGAATGGTGGATTAAGTCGAATTAGGAGGTTGAATGAGCCCAAATAATTATCCATTTTTGGGGTTCATCAATGATAAACAAACTTTTTATCTCCTTTACGCAATGAAAATCCTAGCTACTAGGGAAAAGAAAGACAGAATCTTTTCACAAAGAGCAAAGAGCACACTCTAAATGCACTTTCCTAAATCAAGCCAATCAGACTGTCTATATGCAAATGCACATGCATGTATTTGTTTTCGACTTTCTTAGGGTTTGTATGCTAAAAAGAAAGTTGATGTACAAATCTAAATTTCTTTTCAAGCGACAAATATCAACAAGTTTCTTTTCGAAATCAAAAAAATGGAGACGATCACAACACCTTACGATTTTGAAATGAATACTTATTCTTGACACTAGAAAATTACAAATTCAGACCAAAAGCAATAGTAACAGGATAATCGACCATCAACAGCAATCAAACTCTTTCCTACGACTGAAATCGACACTTGCGACAGATTCAAATCAAAGGACGACAATACGATTACGCTACTTTTGCAAAGGAGAACTGTAAATGACTCAACAAACACACAAAAGCATCTACAGTTCTTTTGTACAAAGGAGGCGGAATAACAGCAAGGAAAAAGGGGTTTCAAACAGACATATACTGATCACAGGCAGCAAAATTCAGGAATAGAACTGGAAAGAATGAACCACAGAAGCCACAACTGCACAGAGCTAGTCTGATCAGTGCACCTGTAACACAGAGAATCTGAAATGCAGCGCAAGTTGTCCACTTGGGAAGTGCGCTGAAATTCAGAATCTCTGAATAGTACCTGCACTGGGCCAGAAACGAGACTCTGTTCGGGTTCCGGGTCACAGTTTGCAGTTCAGTTCTTTGGTTTTGGCCAAGCAAAAAGCAATCAGTAATGCAACAATCAGGGGTAGATCTAAGGAGGATCTAAGAGCTATCACAAGGGCAATCAGATAGTTTGTGAATCAGTTGTTTAAATCATAAACAGATCCAGTGGATGGATTGAAGCAGCAGTTATCTACTTTGCATTTGTTATGGCAAATGTTGTTCGAATGCTACTTGTAAGTTTATGAAACAAACAACAAAGAATGATAAACAAACAAACTAATTATGTCCCCAGTGGAGTCGCCATTTTGTTACAAGGAAAAGTGTTTATATAGAACTGCTCTATCCCACTAAGGTGTGACAGCTGCCTTAGAAACAAACAGAGAAAAGCTACTTTCGTTTTTCCTTTATGAATTATAGATAGAGAGGAACAGAAAGACCAACCTATGTCTTGCGCTAATCTCCCGATTTGATCCCTCTCTTCTTTGATAGTCCTCAGCTACCTGCTCCCTTGCACGCCCAACTTCACAAAGTACCTGTAAGATCACCGAAGCATAGCACTATACAAAGACATGGATCTATAATCATAAACAATCTAGGATCAGATGTAAATTGACCATACAAATGTAACAAGCATCAATGACACAAAAGCATGGAGGAAAACTCAAATAGCTTTTATTGATAAACAAGAAAATAGCCAAGAGGAGTTACAACCAGTTGTTCTGACCCATCATCAACCTCCTAGAAAAGAATCCCCTCTTCACCTCAAACAAAGCTTAGATCACCCAACAATCTGATGTTTGTCACAAGAAACCAACAGCAATTCCTTACAATATGAAAAATTCCAGCCTCTGGATCTCTGGGATGAGGGATCCATATATAGATATCTGTAAGGGGGATGAGTCAGCTTGTGATTTGATTAGTGTCTTCTCTCTGATAGTTCTTGCTTCCACTTGGAGATTGATGGCCTCTTACTCATCCTTGGTCAAATTCAGTGAGGCAAGTGTCACAGGAGAAGATTCTGGAAGCTTCCATTGCCTCTCCACCTCGCGGAATGACACTGCCATTTTTCATTTCTTGCCCATCGCACCCCACAGAAGGGACTTTTGAAATGCAACGCACCCTCACAGTGTATTTAGGTGAGATGCAACGCACTTAGCCAGTGGAGCAGCTGCAATGATCCTGTTTTGACCAATTCTGAGCAGTTTCTCATGGAGAACTTCTGGGAGAAGCTGTAATTTGTCGACCTTGTTCCTTTAGGGGTTAGAACAACACTTTTAGGGACTTAGGAGCCCTTGGTTTATGGACATTTCATGCTTGGGGTTGTAGGGCCCAAAAATGTCTATAACAGGAGGTGAAAGAAGATGGCGAGCAGTGGAAAGACAGAGATCGAGAAATTTAATGGTCAGATTTTTGAGTCGTGGAAACTCAAGATGGAGGATCTGTTGGTGGATAAAGATCAGTGGATCATGGTAGATATGGGTACTAAACTAATGGGAGTGTCCGATGAAGAATGGAAGAAGTTGGATGAGAAGGAAAAGAGCACAATACGATTGTGTGTCTTAGATTCAGTATTTTTGAATGTATCAAGGGAAGCTATGATGAAGGCTTTGTGGGACAAGTTAGGGACTTTGTACCAATCTAAGTCTCTAGTGAATAACCTGTTCCTGCGGAAAAATCTGTATAAACTGAGGCTGAATGATGGAGACTCGGTGATAGAGCATTTGAATGCATTTAAACTGTGGTAAGTCATTTATTATATATTGATATTAAAATTTCAGATGAAGATAAGTGCATCAGTTTTTTGTGTTCTCTACCAGATTCGTGGGATAGTCTAGTTACTAAAATAGATAGCAATACAACTGCCTTGCATTTTGATGAAATAGTCTCATCCCTGCTGATGGAGGAGATGAGACGGAAAAATGTGGAGAGCCAGAATGGTGATGCCTTGTCTGTACAAGGATGGTCCAAGCATAGAAACAAAAATAAGTCATGGAGTGGGAGATCTAAATCTTGAGGGAGATCTAAATCTCCAGGAAAACCAGTGAAGGTGGTGTGCTAGAAATGCTGAAAGGAAGGGCACTACAAAAGGGACTGTAAATCTAAAGCTCTTAATAAAGGAAATGAATCTGATGATGCTCCTTCTGCAGAGACAAAAACCACCTCAGATGAAGGTGGGGATGTGTACTTGGCTTCTTCAAGTACACATGTATATCATGAGGCATGGTTGATTGACTCAGGTGCATCCTTTCACTTCACTCCCCATAGACAGTGGTTTTGTGAGTATGAGAAATATGATGGTGGTGATGTCTTCTTGGGGGATGACAGAAAGGCTAGAATCATTGGTCGTGGAAAATTAAAGTTGAAGTTGCAATGTGGAAGGGTTAGAACACTTCTGGGTGTTCTGCATATCCCTGCATTGGCCAAAAATCTTATTTCTGTAAGCAAGCTCGATGATGCAGGTGTAAAAACAATGTTTGAGAAGGATACCTGCAAGATGGTTCAGGGAGCACTGGTATTGATGGTTCCGGCTCAATTATGGGTTCATAAATCATTTCACCCCTCCCACTCTCTCGGCCTTCATGCTTTAGGGGGCATCGTTACATAGTATTTTGTCACCGACCCCGTATTCCCTGATCCCGGGTAAAGTTGGTCCCTGAATGGCATCTGCTCTGTGTCATACATCAAAATATGTGTCCACATCTTCCAAATCACTCAAGAAGATTAACTATGCTCATTAATTCTAAATTTGACCCTTTTTACCCATGTTTCAATATCGTCGCAGGACATCAGTATCTTGTTTGTGACGATGAACCAGAGTGAACCAGAACCTTGCGACATTGTCGCAAGAGTACATCTGTTCTTAGCAATGGTCAGATTTTAGGAATCGTCGCAAGTAATCAGTATCCTGCTTGCGATGATATCTCTGAATACATTGTTGCCTAGTGATGCCATCTCTGAGTCTTAGTGTTTGACTCGCGACGACCTAGATATGGAGAATTAGTTCAAACAGAATGCTTCTGGGTGGTTCTGGAACTGGTTGTTGGGTCAAGAAAGTTCACCTTTCCTCATTTGGGATGGTGGTTCCGCCTTTTGAGTAACCTCCCATGAATATAAGCTTCCTCTCCCTTATTTACGGAGGCTCCTCCTCTTATAAAGGCATCCCCCATTGCTATGATCAACTGGTTTTTTGGAGTGAGCAAATTAGCTAGTTCTTGGTGTTGGATTGATAGTTTGCATTGTGAATTGTTGATAGTCTAGCAATTGGTTGTGGATTGTTAGTGTGAAATGGTTTTATAAGAAGGAAGCTTGGTTGTGATTGCCTTAGCCTTATACTAGTGCTTTTGGGTGAGAGAGAGAGTCATCAGCCTTTCTAGGAGACCTTTGAGAGTGAATGATTTTGGAGACATACTGACTAGACCCTTCAAGGAAGCTTGCGATGTCAAGGCATGGTTGTAAGCTTTAATTTTTCTCATATTAATACAATCAATGGTTGTTTCCTATATCATGTATGAGATATATTTGATAGCTTATGGTTCCTTGACTCTGTAAGTGAATAGTTCATTGTTGTGCTCTATTATGTGTTTCATTGTTCTCTTATGTTGTTTCAGGTGAACCACTCAACAAGGATAAGAAAACAACATCTGGAGCAGCATAATGAAGACTGCATCGAACATCGACATAAGGTAGGCTCTTTCAACGATGACTATTTAAGGATTTAGCTGTTGTATTTGTTTTGTTGTGACTAGACCCACTAGGCTAGAGGGGTTGCCTCTGTCCGCATAGGGAACTTTACCTACACCACAATAGGTCTGGATAAATGACTAATCTCTCTTGTGGCCCCCTGTGGAAAGAAAACAACAAGTGGGAGAATGTTGGGTTGTGTTATATTCTTTCCATGACTAGTCCACATAGTTAACTCGGGGGTTAGAAGGGGGGTGGAGCCCCCCCTTCATTGTGCCGATTACGTAGTCGGGGGAGTCATAGGGGGTTTGAGTGGTGTAGGTAACCCCCCTCTATGGGGTCCAGGGAAGTGCCCCAGAAAATTTTGTTTGTGGACCCTATATTAGGTTGGGCGGACCTACCTATGGTTTTGTGCATGATTTTCGCACATGGTTTTGGACGCGATGGTTTTCGGCCCATTGTTTTGCACGCGATGGTTTTCGGTCCTGGTTTTGGATGCGATGGTTTTTGGTCCATGGTATTGGACACTTCGGCATGTATAAATATTTATGTAACATTGAAAGGAATATAATGAAAAATCAAGCTGGTAGTCCCAGTTTTGGGATCTAGGGGAAAATCTCTGTGTATATGTATTTTATGTGTTATGATCTTGCATTGTTTATTTTATGTGTTTTAGAATTCGTATGTAGGTAATTTTTGTACAGGGTTAAAACCTACAGAGAGGTGATCAAGACTAGCATTCAACCTTCCTGGCTTAACTATCACGACAAAATCATACTTCTTGAAGAGAAGCAACCATCTATAGACATTCCCCCCCAACATAGGCTTATTGACCAAATATTTCAATGCAGAATGATCTGTGTACATTTTAAAGTGTTCACCTAACAGATAATGCTTGAATTTTTGTAGCACATATACCATGGTTAATCCTTCTCGTTCTATGGTTGAATAGTTTCGCTCCACCTTAGATAGTTTCCTACTTGAAAAGGAAATTGGATGGTGTTGGGAGAAAGATCCCCCAAGGGTAGTTTTGGGGCTAAAAGCCTAGGTTTAAGTCATTTTTTGTAATATTATTGTACAGACTCTGCAATTTGTCGTTGTGGAGCGCGAAGGTGTTATGTGTCATAAAGGGTAGTCCGCCCTTAGTTTTGTGAAAGTAAAGTCGGTTGTAAGAGAACTACCCATGGTCTGGGGACCATGGGATTGTATAAAAAGGGCTAAGCTCTAGTAGTTTGGAGAGACAGACAATGATGGATGATGTAATAGAATCATATCTTTAGAGAAAGAAGTCTAAGTCTTGGGTTGTAGCATAGGTAAAGGCTCTGCAGCTGAGTGCGTAAAGGCCTATGGTAGAAGTCCGCAACTGAGTGTATAAACCCCTGCAACTGTGTGCGTAGCACAGAAAGAGTTTGCAACCACTTGGGAGATATTAATAAAGAGAGATATTCTGCAATTTTTGTGTCTTTTTTCTGTTGATGCATCTTGATATGTTATGTATGAATTTTGTTTCTTACGCTTATATGGTGCGTGAATGATGCAATTACATGAATAACTGAACACATATATGAATATTTGTTTACGTGGGGATAACTATAATTTTTTGATAAGATAAGCAAGGCACTTAGACTAATTGGGGAATTTGTACGACACGCTACTATAGCAGTGAAACAGTACCTGAGCAACAGGCTCGGGCTGCGCGAAGGACGATCCTATCCTTTCATGGAGGTATTGAAGAATGGAACACAGGTTTTGTCTTGCAAGCCCTATAGCGAAGTAATCTGCGAAGGTAGGGATAGGGAGAATTAAACGACATCACGACCATCTCAGGGTGCGGAAACTTGGTTCCAACATCCCCCCATACTGCTTCTTGTGAGACTTCAGTCCTTGCTCCTCGAGCTGATGCCAAAAGGGCCAGTAGTGTAGGGATTTGTTTGGCTAATTAACGTTGAACCTAGGTTAGGTCCCCTCAATCCAAAAAAATGGTTCCGTTTCTGGGACCAAAATCTGCATGAGAGATGTGTGATGTCGTATCATTGGAATCCAACTAAGAAGGAGATTGGAGACTGATTGGATAGAAAGATCCATGAATTCGCGATACAACAAAACAGAAATCCGCAATTGACAAAGGAATAGTGGTTGGACAAATACTTATATATAGAGATCCACGGAATCTTTTTCTCCTCCTTCCCTATTGAGTTATATGAGTGGATCACGAAGCTAGCGGATAGCCAATGAAGGTGGAAACTTGACGGTCCTATTGTGTGGACACCGGAACTAGTGCGAAGTTTGGAAGCATCAGAGGATAATATCGCTCGCACCGTCGATCATTGGCTCGATCGCATCATAGGGGATTTTTCATTGAATTCGCAGTCAACACCTCAGTCAGGTATAGCGAGGCGGAGTGACGCTTTTTCAAAGGACCATGAGGTAAGTACGTGAAATCCTTGAATACTTGGATTAAAATGCTATTGTGCAAAAAATGGGTCACGCAGCTACCTTGATGTTGGGAACTACGCGAAGTGGAAAAACTTACAGGAATGAAGGAAAAAGGGTCTGGTGTATAGTTCATTGATTTCACTCTCGTGAATACCACGTCCACCCACACCACCTCCAACTTCACCACCATAACCTCCAACTTCACCATACCACCTCCACCTCCACCGCAGTTCAGTATGGAAAACGCAGTAAAGCTTCCTTTGTTCAAAGGCTTGGGAAATGAGGATCCGAACCAATTCTGGTTCATTGTGAAAGTTGTATGGGAAGAACAAGGTGTTACAGATGATCATATAAAGAAGGAAACATTGGTTAGTGCCATGCAAGATCACGCGCTAGCCTGGTATATCAAGTACTCGAATGATAACCCGAATGTTGGAGTGGCAGACATCCAGACAACACTAAATAGGGAATTTAGTAGGCCTAAATCGGAGGTGTAGTCGATTATGGGATTAAAAGAGATCGCGATGCAACCAAGCGAGATGCCTTGGGAACTAGATCAAAGGCTAAAATATACAATCCGCGAAGCCAAAATGAATTTGACAGATGGACAGCATCGTGAGTGGTTTGTGGCCTCGTTACTACCACACTTAAGGAGTGCGTTGTCGTAGCAGAAGATAACAACCCAGGCTAAGACCTTGGAGATTGCCATAGACTACATGAAACTCCAATGCAAGATCCTAATCTAGGAGTTTAGCAGATCCATGTGCAGCTGGAGAATCTATGCCCATAGATGCAAACTCTGAAGTAGGACAAGAAGGTTCGGCCAGAGGTACGTGAGGAAATATGGTGCATAAAATGCAAGAGTCAGGGTCATGAAAAAGAACATTGCCCGGTATTTGAGAACTATATTGCAGGAGGAGGACCGATGCCTTTAAAGCCAAAAGCTCAAGCAGGACCTAGCGTGAGGCCTACATTATGGTGCGCTATCTGTCAAGTAGTAGGAAAACATGCCACGGATAACTGTCATATGCTATAGAATTATGTACAGACACCGCAACAGTTGTTCTACAGCTTTTGTAGATTGGTAGGGCATGATGAGTGTAATTGTACGAGTTATGAACTGATGATAGATAGAACTCCCGCATATAGGGTTCAGGCCGAAATGCAGCCCCATGACCAGAGTGCAGGGATGGCACAGACAGGCTTTCAGGGACGTGGACGAGGCCAAGGCAGAGGAGGACCTGGCAGAGGTCGAGGAAAGTTGATCTGCTACAATTGTGGGGGATCAGGACACTACATCCACGATTGCCCTAACCCAAAACATCCATCGTGCAAGTATTGCACATTGTTTGATCATGAAACGGAAGACTATCCTATGCTAATAGCTAGGATATGTGACAAAGGGGCACTACCACCTCCGCTAACTAAGAACCTACAGATGATGACGTCTCAGCCACGCGAAGAAGATCCAAACGTAAATATAGTGCTCAGAAGTGGAATTGTGACGGGAGATGACAAAGGGAAACAGTCTCAGCCACGCGAAGAAGATCCAAACGTAAATATAGTGCTCAAAAGTGGAATTGTGACGGGAGATGACAAAGGGAAACAATTCGAAGACAGTGTGTTGGTCTACAAAGCTCCGATGAAGGAGGCTGAGTTCGATTTGGAGTGTGCACGTGAAACCTTCATGGAAGCTAAGAAGAGCTTCACTGAGGCCTCCACCTCAGGAAGCAGGAGATGGACCCCTCTATGCTCACAACTTTCCTGGAAACTTGTATGAAGTTGTTGCACGACAGTAAGGCTATGAAACGGTTATAGGAACTCATTAATAGATGCGTTGGAACCGCACCAGGTGAGCTGCGCATAATACAAAATATTGGCAAGCATAAAACAAGGATGGGACGGGAGATGAGACTGACCGCATAGATAAGAGAGTATGAAATGGATCGGGTCATTTTGGACCTCGAGTCAGATGTGAATGTCCTACCAAAATAGACTTGGAAACGGATGGGGAGACCTACACTGCAATGGTCTCCGATTCAGCTAAGGATGGCGACTCAGCAGAAGATCATCCCCGTGGGGTGGCTGCAGGGGGTGACTGTGGATATTGAGGGAGTGAGGGCACTAGTGAACTTTGAAGTAACAAAGATAGTGGATGACATCAATCCCTATCCAGAGCTCCTAGGAATTTACTGGGCTATTGATATGAACAGGGTAATCAATTTGAAGAAGCAAGAGATGATCTTTAAGAAGAAATCATTGTGCATAATAGTACCCCTCAATCCTACTGAAGGATCGCACTACATTGAACCTATCCACGGTTATGAGAGTGATGAAGACCTGGACTGTATCTATAAGATAATAGCGTGAAACTAAGATTGGGTGAATCCCACCGCAGATGGACGAATTACATGGGATCACGAGAGTTCCTGCACTTCAGACACCGACAAAGAAATAGAACACTGGCAAAATTGGTTACATGAAGTAACTACACTAAATTGCAACATGATGACCCGGTCACTACATTGTGTGTCATCAGAGGTAAGAAATCTACCTAATTATGATGGTCTGAATGAGGTAGATATCTTTTTGGATGAATTTGAAAGGGAGGTACCAGAAAAGCAGTGCTTCCAGGCCTTGGACTAGGCACTATGCGCTATGCCCACATGATGGTGGGGTATGCACGAGGGAAGCTTTGACAATTGGCATGAATGTAGGAGGATGATGAGAACATGATTTGGGAAGCCTAAGCTGCAACTGACAGACAAGTATGATGGGCAGAATAATCTGCGTGCACATCTGGCCAAATGGACCCAAGCTTATGGAGAAAAACCCCAACCTAAGTGGTGTTGGGTGTGGAGCATGATTATTTAGAGGTCTTTGTTTCAACCAGATGTATATCCCTGGAAGTTTGTACACCCCTCCACAGAGGGGGGGGGGGGGTGCGGGGGGGACTTATCCCCCCTGCGGGGTTTCAAGGGGGCCGATCCCCCCCTACTGGGGGGTGCGGGGGCCAGCGATCCCCCGATGGGGGCTTCGGGGGCAGCACCCCCGAAGCTAAAAACAAATGTAAAATTGCCTTGTAAAAGTATAGTAATTTCTATTCAATCTAGGCCGTTCATTAGGCGGATGATTTGATGGTAGAACTTATGTTTAGTTTAGGGTTTTTTGCCCTAGAAAGTGTTAGCACTTGAAATTTCACCTCAGGCTGAAAAAGGCAAACTTCAAAGCTAAATCAAACCATTCAGCCTCGTAGCTAGCCCTACGAGGCAGGAGAAGGCTCTCTCCGGTCAATCTCGGTAGATTTTTTCAATAGAATGAGATGACCAACAAAGTAACACTGATATTAGGCTAGTAAACTGATTAAAAAGGTTGATTTGGGGATTTTTGGGGTTTTTTGGTGGCAAATTGAGGAGCTGCAATTTAGGGTGCGGGGATTTGACACAGTTTCTGCAGGGGGGTCTTTGGGGCGAGGTAGGAGCCTGTATTGATGTCTTTAACTGAAATGAATGGTCAGGAATGAAAGATGAGGAGCTAAAGAGAGCAAACAATCACTTTGAATTCTCTTTAGACAGAAGAAAACATTGAAATTAAACAAATTTAAAAGCAGAGCATGGCTAGCATGAATTCATACTTTAACACTTCATTTGTTTAATGTGCATCAGTAAAGAAAGGAAATGAATCACATAACAAAGCTTACAAGAACATGAAGAAACACACCATCAAGACATGAGTCCACAAGAATCCCAAAGATGACTGCAAAACCCTGGTCTTCCTTAGCCAAAAATTGCAGAGATACAAGTGAAATAATACAGTGATAACTTCTCCCTCAAGAGTCCAACCTCTCCAACCCCTGAAAATGATTAAGAAAATACATAATATAGGCAAGCCAACCTCTTCCCTTACCTCTAGGGGTCGAGCTCATCCTTCTAGGAGCTGTTTCAACTAACTCTAAACTGAGCACTAAAATCTAGGCAGTCAAAACAACTTGCCTCTATAAGCTAGGAAACCAATCCATTCATTAAATATTTACCCTTGACATGAATGAATCTTCTAGAAGTGTTAAACAAGAGTAAAAGTGTCTTAGAGTTACAATAATTACATCAAAGATAATCATCTTCCACCCCAAAAAGTCAAACCAAGTCAAACTGTGCTTTTCCGAGCTGTACAGTGAAATCTGGCAAAGTCTGCTCAACGGGTCGCACACATCTTCTCAACGGGTCGCGCACATTGGGAGCTATGTTTGAGGCACTTTCCAGTGTCAGAATTAGGTGCAGGATAGCTCGTTGGAAAGGTATTTGAGTCTACTTTCCAACCCAGCTAGAATTTTTCAATTTGGAGTTCATTTTCCTTGTCAAACATCAAATCTCCCAAGACAGCTTTCTGCAGTTCAAAAAAGTGGCAGAAAGTCAAAATTTACATGTATTTTGACCTTCTGGAGGCCCAAAACTCCATAAAAACTCAAGTCCATCCATAGGCATATGTAATTTTACATGAAAAATCTAGAAATGCTGAGTTTTTGCCAAGAGGAGTTGCCATGACAAAGGGTCTCACCGGGGGTGAGACCCGTTGAGAAGCTAAAACCTGTAAATTTCCAAAAAATGCCAAAATTACCCAAAATTCTCAAAAAATTTTGGGATTTGAGCTGTGGCTAGGCTATTGAGTGCCTTGATCCTTCAGTGAGGCCTCAGCCAAGATATGGAGGGGATCGGGCCTCTTTCTCCTTTTTTGTGCCTTGGCCAACCGCCTTGGATCCGGCGATTGTAATTTTGACATTTCTCTAAAACCATGACACCTGTGCAAAAAGTGAAGGAGGTTTTTCTTCTTTGGCATGTTATGGACAAAAACCTCTCTCATTTTTCCAAAATTCATCTTTTATTTCTCTGGAACATCATTTGAGTGCGACTTGTCCCGATGTGTGAAACAAGGAATTTTGTCGAAATGAAGCGAAATGAAGGGGATAGGGGGCTTCTAAATTCTTGGGGAAATTTTGGGGAGTAGGGAGGGATGTTAGGAAGCAGGGGAAAGTGGAATCTCAGAGATTGAGTGAGGGGAAGGGGTCCAAAAGGGCAAAACACAGGCCAAACCTAGAAAATTGCCAAGTTGTAGCTAGAAACTAGGGTTTGTGCAAAAATGAGGATTTTAGTGGATCTAAGGGATGGGAAGTGTTTTATAAGGCACTTTAAGGATAGGGGAAGGTGTATAAACATCAGGAAACAAGTTTTGCCGATGATTTGACCGTCCAAGAGAAATTGGCTTTCAAAACCCTAGGAGAGGGAAATGAGCTTGCCTAGGCGCAACTGAAGCATGAATAAGGTGTAAAATGACTCATTCGGCACTGACATGATAATGACAACCCTATGAATGATGATAGGCTCAGCTGAATGATGACATGGACTGACATTTGGGCAAACCCTAGACCTAATGCCTAGTGACCAAATTTTGCTTGAAGACTCACTGAAATGACAAAATTTGACCTTGACACTTCAAAATCACTTTTTAAGAGCACATTTGATCACTGGAGGAAGGCTGGAAAGACTGACACTAACAGAAGGCAACCCCTCTCTTTGTATGAGGGCATTGTATTGAGGCTGTGTAATATATGTGTATTCTCCGAGCGAGAAATAGAGAGGTGAGATTGTGAAAGAAAACAGAGGATATTACAACGGATCTGTTGTAGGTTGTGTCTCTTCATTTTGCTGGATAATACAAAAGGAAGGACTGGCTGTTTGGGGTGGACGTAGCCTAAACTGGGTGAACCACGTATATCTATGTCTCTCTAGTTTTATACGTTTTTTGTGTTTATATTTATGCAATATTCTATGTGTTCCATTGCTCTGTAATATATAATTTACTAACAACTAGTATCAGATCCGAAGGTCTGTTTGGCTGACAAACTCGCAGGAGAGAATGGTTCCTGGTTCAAGTGGGAGAAATGGCAGAAGATGGTAAGTTTAGGGTCGAGAAATTTAACGGCCAAAACTTCTCACTGTGGAAGATGCAGATGGAAGATTATTTGTATCAGAAAGATCTGTACCTACCATTGAGTGGAAAAAAAAAAGAAGCTGACGGCTATGACAAATGAAGAATGGAACCTTCTCAATAGAAAGGCACTCGAAACAATACGGTTGTGCCTCGTAGTGTCAGTCGCCTTCAACATTTCGAAGGAAACAATGACAGAGGGTTTGATTCAGGCGTTGGCGAAGCTATATGAAAAACCCTCGGCCTCAAACAAGGTATTTATTATGAAATGGTTATTTAATATGAAGATGTCGGAAGGTGGATCTGTTGTAGACCATTTAAATGATTTTAATACAGTTACAATTCAGTTAAGTCCTATAGGGGTAAACTTTGAAGATGAAGTTAGAGCTCTGTTATTCTTGTGCTCATTGCTAGAAAGTTGGAATGGTTTAGTAACGGCCATTAGTAACTCTGTTTCTAGATCTAGTACTTTAAAGTTTGATGATGTTGTCGATGTTATCCTTAGCAAGGAAATGCGATAGAAAAGCTCCGGTGAGACATCCGGTAATTCTTTGAGTGCAGAGTCTAGGGGAAGAAAAATGGAAAGAGGAAAGAGCTCAAGATATTGCAATAAATCATGGAAAGGAAGATCCAAGTCCAGATCGGGGATAGTGTGCTGGAAATGCGGAAAGAAAGGACATCTAAAGAAAGACTGTAGATCTCAGAAGGGAAAAGAAGGATATGCACAACAAGAAAACAATCATGAAGCAAATGTGACAGGTCAAGTGTTACAAGATGCTTTGATTCTTTCTTTCGAAAATATTACTGATCCCTGGGTGGTAGATTCAGGAGCCTCATTCCATGCCACACCTGATAAGAAATATTTTCATGACTATGTTCAAGGAGATTTTGGACAAGTCCATTTGGGTGATGATAAACCCTGTAAAATTGTTGGAATGGGTAAGGTTCTTGTAAAACAACAAAATGGAAACCAATGGCTACTAAAGGAGGTAAGGCATTTTCCAGATATGAAGAAAAATCTGATTTCAACAGGGTAGTTAGGCAATGAAGGTTGTGTGACAACTTTCACAGATAAAGCTTGGAAGGTCACCAAAGGAGCACTGCTAATAGCAAAAGGCGAAAAGATTGGTACATTGTATTTATGCAATGGTATTTCTAACTCTGTTAATGCTTTAACTTACAAAGGAGCAGATGCAACATTATGGCATCATAGGCTCGAACACATGAGTGAGAAGGGGATGAATATCCTTCACTCAAGGAATTTGTTGCCAGGTTTGAAGAATGTTGATTTGGACTTCTATGAGAATTTCATTTATGGAAAACAAAAGAGAGTTAGATTTCTCAGAGTTGGGAAAGAAAAGAAGAGTGAAAAATTAGAGCTTTTGCATACAGATGTATGGGGATCTTCTCAGGTATCATCTCTCAGTGGCTCTCATTATTATGTTACTTTTATTGATGATGCAACTAGAAAAACTTGGATTTATTGTATTCAGAATAAATCTGATGTATTTGATATTTTCAAGAAATGGAAAGCTTTGGTTGAGATTGAGACAGGAAAGAAATTGAAGTGTCTCAAATCAGAAAATGGAGGTGCATATTGCAGCGAAGAGTTTGATAGGTACTATTCAGAGCATGGAATTTGTAGAGAGAAGACAGTTCCAAGAACACCACAAGAAAATGGTGTGTCAGAAAGGATGAACAGAACAATCATGGAGCGTGCAAGGTGCATGAGATTGCATGCAGGATTTCCTTTACAATTTTGGGCAGATGTTGTAGATACTGTTGTTTATCTAATAAATAGAGGGCCTTCAAGTTCCTTGGATGGTGGTGTTCCAGAGGAAGCATGGACAGGTAAAAAGTTAAACTATTCTTTTTTAAAGCCTTTAGGTTGTGAGGACTTTGTCCATATTAATAAAGAAAATAGAACAAAGCTTGAGGCAAAATCAAAGAAATGTACCTTTATTGGATATGGTGTTAATGATTTTGGTTATCACTTATATGATTATGAAAATCACAAAATCATTAGGAGCAGAGATGTAATATTCAATGAAAATGTATTGTATAAGAAGCAGTTGCAGGAAAAGAAACAGGAAAAAGAAAACAAGGAATACACAGTTCTTGACGAGATCACTGAAAAAGTAAAGGTGCCTGAAAATAATAATAATCAACAACCACAACAGCAATAGGCACCCCAAACACCTGAAAGTGGTGTTATAAGATCTAATAGGATAAGTATACCCCCTGAACAATACTCCTTCATTATATTATTTATTGTTGACTGATTCTGTTGAACCCGAATGTTATGAAGAAGCAATGCAGGTTGAAAGCGGGAAGAAGTGGGAGCTAGCCATGGAAGAAGAGATGGACTGCTTAATGCATAACCAGACTTGGGACTTAGTTAGGTTGCCCGCAGGTAAAACTACATTGTAGAATAAATGGGTTTATAGGCTGAAGGAAGAAGATGGAGGAAAATAGAGGTACAAAGCTAGACTTGTGGTGAAGGGGTTTGCATAGAAGAAAGGTATTGATTTTGATGAAATATTTTCTCCAGTTGTTAAAATGACTTCAATCATAACTATTTTAAGTCTAGTAGCAGTTGAAGATTTGCATCTTGAGCAGTTAGATGTAAGGACAGCCTTTCTCCATGGGGATTTGGAGGAAGAGATATATATGTAGCAACCACAAGGATATGAGGTGAAAGGGAAGGAGAAACTAGTGTGCAGGTTGAAGAAGAGCTTGTATGGCTTAAAACAGACTCCAAGGCAGTGGTATCTAAAATTTGATAAGTTTATGTCTGAACAAGGTTATACTAGATGTCACTATGATCATTTTGTTTATCTGAAAAATCAAAATGATGGTAGCTATATTATATCGTTATTGTATGTAGATGACATGCTTGTTGCAGGGTCTAACATGCAGGAAATAAATGTGCTCAAAATAAAATTGGCAAATTCATTTGCAATGAATGATTTGGGAGCTGCAAAACAAATCCTTGGTATGAGAATAACTAGAGACAAGAAAAATCGCAAATTAACATTGTCTCATAATGAGTACATACAAAAGGTGTTGAAAATATTTAATATGCACAATGAAAAACCAATTAGTACACCTTTTGCTAGCCATTTCAAACTTAGTAAGGAAATGTGCCCAAAGACCCAAGAAGACATGGATTATATGTCTAAAGTTCCATATGCATCAGCAGTTGGAAGCTTAATGTATGCAATGGTCTGCACAAGTCCTGATATTACACATGCAATGGGAGTTGTAATCATGTACATGAACAATCCAGGAAATGAACATTGGATGGAAGTGAAATGGATTCTCAGATATTTGAAAGGTACCACAAATCAAGCATTATGCTTTGCTAGTTCAAACATTTCTCTACAGGGATATGTTGATGCAGATATGGCAGGTGACAGAGATAACAGTAGGAGAACTACAGGATATGTATTTACTGTAGGTGGAACAACTATCGGTTGGGTTTCAAAAATCCAAAGTGTTGTTGCACTTTCAACAACAGAAGCAGAGTATGTTGCTGCTACAAAGGCTAGTAAAGAGATGATTTGGTTACAAAGGTTTATGGGTGAATTGGGTAAAAAGCATGATATGCGAACATTATACAGAGATAGCCAAAGTGCCATTCATCTTGCAAAGAACTCAACATTTCATTCCAGGACTAAACACATACAGCTCAAGTACCATTTCATACGATCAATGTTGGAAGATGGAGAGTTGAAGCTGGAAAAGATACACACTAGTCAGAATCCTGCAGATATGATAACAAAAGTTGTAACCATGGAGAAACCGAGAATATGCTCAGTTTCAATTGATCTTCAAGGATGATGATGAAGATGAGAAACAACCAGGTCCAAAGAGGAGTCATTGTCCAGCAATTGAAGCAGTGGTGGAGTTGCTACAATCATTCTCCAAGTGGGAGATTGTTGGGTGTGGAGCATGATTATTTAGAGGTCTTTGTTTTAGCCAGATGTATACCCCAGGAAGTTTGTACACCCCTCCATGCGAAGGGGTACAGGGGGGACTTGTGCCCCCCGTGGGGGTTTGGGGGGGGTCAATCCCCCCCCACTGGGGGGCCCGAGGGCCAGCGGTCCCCCAGTGGGGGTTTCAGGGGCAGTGCCCCCAAAGCTAAAAACAGATGTAAAATTGCCTTGTAAAGTATAGTAATTTCTAGTCAATCTGGGTTGTTCATTAGCTGGATGATCTGACGGTAGAACTTATGTTTAGTTTAGGGTTTTTGCCCTAGAAGGCAACCCCTCTCTTTGTATGAGGGCATTGTATTGAGGTTGTGTAATAGATGTGTATTCTCTGAGCGAGAAACAGAGAGGTGAGACTATGAGAGAAAACAGAGGATATTACAGCAGATCTGTTGTAGGTTGTGTCTCTTCATTTTGCTGGATAATAGAAAGGAAGGACTGGTTGTTCAGGGTGGACATAGCCCAAACCAGGTGAACCACATATATTTGTGTCTCTCTAGTTTTATGCATTTCTTGTGTTTATATTTTTGCAATATTCTATGTGTTCCATTGCTCTGTAATATATAATTTACTAACAAGTGGGTGCACCTATTCTGTCATACCCTGGATGCTATCCCAATGAATTGGTATATAGAAACAAAGCTCCGCCACAGGACAGGTGAATGGGATATCCTACGTGAATGATTCATGATGACCTTCAGTTTTGAGGATGGGTTTGACAGTATTGATGAAGCGCTGCAAGAGGTGAAAGCAGCTATCTTTAGGATACCGCGGGATCCTTTAGACCTGGCTCAGTCTGAATGGGCTACTTAGCTGAGCCACGTGCTAGAATGATATAATATAACTGTTGGAGAAGAGGACGAGGATCCACGGAGGATTAACATTACAGAAACAGAAGGTCACCATGAGGTTCAAGGGTCACAGGTTGAGAATCATGATATAATTGTGCTGCTGAAAATGAAACAAGTAAGCATTGGTACGGAGGCAGAACCCAAATTCGCAAAGATTGGACACTACTGAGATGACGTGACGGTGGATAAGGTCATTGAATTTCTCCGCGAATACCAGGACTTATTCTACAGATCTGAAAGGAATAATCAGGGACCTAAGAATGACGAAGATCACATTAAATCCTAACACGAAGCCAGCTAAGCAAAGGCCTTACCATCTCAATCTGAAATATAAGGAGAAGGTCCACTTAGAGATAGACAAGATGCTTGCAGCAGGAATCATTGAGCCCGTGGAAGGATCTGATTGGGTAAGCCAAATGGTGGTGCAAGAGAAGAAGCAGAAGGATGAGATAAGGATATGTGTGGATCTTAGAAAATTGAATGACGCTTGTGTGCATGATCCTTTCCCGACTCCATTCACGGATGAAGTGTTGGAAAATGTAGGCGGTCAGGAAGCATATTCCTTCACTGATGGGTTCTATAGGTACCACCAAATCAAAATTGCGTCGGAGGATAGGAGCAAGACAACCTTCGCAACTGAGTGCGGTTTTTTCAATGCACTGTAATGCCATTTGGATTGAAGAATGCGCCTGCAATCTTTTCGCGTGTGGTTGTTGCAGCATTCAAGGAATTTATTCATAAGTTCCTGGAGGTATATTTTAATGACTGGACTATATTTGGGCTGGTTAAGCGCCATGTAGCAAGCTTGTGCTTGATTTTGGATACCTGTCAAAGATACCAGATCGCGCTCAATCTCAAAAAGTGTCTATTTTGCATCCCTTTTGGAAACCTATTGGGGCATTTGGTTTGAATACCATGACTGATGGTTGACCCCACGAAGATCGTGGTGACACTGAACTTGGAAGCGCTGAGGAGTCTGAAATAGTTACGCGCTACTCTAGGACATACGGGATATTACAGAAAGTTTATCAAAAGCTATGCCCAGAGCACCGGCCTATGGAGAAACTATTGAAGAGGGATATCACATTCTACTGGAACGATGACTGTAAGAAGGGCTTGGACATATTGAAAGAAAAGATGGTTACCACACCAATTCTAGTCTTCCCGGATTGGAAGAAAGAGTTTCATGTACATGTCGACACGTCATGTATAGCGCTGGGAGCAATACTAACACAGGCTGGTGGAGAAGGCTTGGACCATCCTATCGCATTTGCAAGTTGCAGGTTATCCAAAGAAGAGAATAACTATTCCACCATTGAGCGCGAAGGACTAGCTACGGTGTATGTGCTCTAGATGTATCGGCACTACTTGCTAGGAGGCCATTTTAAGAAGAATACGGATCACTCACATGAGACCTGATCATCTTTCGCACATCGAAATGGGGGAGGAACCTACTAACTTCAAAGAAGGATTTCTTGACGCGTAGCTATTTGTAGTGCATGTTGCAGATGGTCACTTCGAGGATATAATACACTTTCTAACAACAGGAACTGCACCGAAAGGATAAATTGTCCAGCAAAAGAAGGAATTAGTGGTGCCCGTAGCAGATTTCTCTGTCATTGTTGGGCATTTGTACAAAATGGGGACTGATGAGATATTGTGACAGTATGTACCTGAGTACGAAAGAAGCTTCATCCTCGCAGACGCTCATCGAGGTGCCGTGGGAGGAAATTATGTAGGGAGAGTAACCACACAAAATATTCTATGCACAGGGTTGTGGTGGCCAACCCTTCATCGAGATTCTAAAGCATATTGCAAGGCATGTGATGTATGTCAAAGAACAGGTAGGCCATCACGGAGGGATGAAATGTCATTGAATCCACAAATGATGTTGCAACCCTTCGAGAAGTGGGCGATCAATTTTGTAGGACCCATTCAGCCATAAGGAAAGATAGGAGCAAGATACATTATCACTGCGATGGAGTATTTGACTCGTTGGGCAAAAGCGCAGCCGGTGAAGGATTACATGGGCACGACTACTGCAAAGTTCCTATTTGAGCATAAACTGACGTGATTTGGATGCCCAAATATCTTGATGAGTGATCATGGTACGTACTTCCTGAATGAGACGATCAGCACGCTGATGGAGGAATTTCAGGTATATCATTAGAAAAGCATGCCTTATCACCCACAGGCTAACGGAATGGTGGAGGCATTCAAAAAAGTGCTCAAAAATGCACTGACCAAGGTTTTCAATGCTCAACGAAGTGATTGTGACCTATGCATACCCACAATATTGTGGGCTTATTGAACAACATGGAAGAAGTTGACTGGACAAACCCCTTTTAGGCTTGCCTATGGTGTGGAAGCAGTAATGCCTATGGAATACATTATACCTAGTCTATGCATAGCAGTGCTCATAGGTATGACGGATCACGGAGCCCTAGTGGAGAGGGTCGCGCAGCTGGATGAGCTTGAAGAAAAAATATTTTTGGCTGGATTTCACCAATAAGTCCAAAAGCAGCGCGAAAAGGAATGGCATGATCGACACATCAAGCTACGCACATTTAAGGTAAATGACCTAGTTTGGTTATATGATAAATTTCCAGGGAAATTCAGGATGCACTGGTTAGGGCCTCATGTTATTAAGGAGATTACTAACGGAGGAGCGGTACAGTTGGTGAAATTAAATGGAGAACCCTTCCCAAGAAATGTGAATGGCAGTCACTTGAAGCCATACACTGGCAGTCCAGTCATGTGACTAAATGAAAGAAGCACAATCTTAGCGCTCTAGACAGCTGAAAGGAGGCGTGGGACTGTAAACTACATTGCCCAGATTGGGGAGTTGTGTGATTAGATGATGGTGCGAAGCAAGGATGTGCCATTAGGTCCGTAGCAACATGGAGGGAGTTGTGCTACCCAAGGAGAAATCACGTAGGTCAACTAGAAAGTGACCATTAAATTCACTATTCATCAAAAGACAACAGAAGTGAGACCAAATGGAGCGAGCGACCGGCATTTAAGATGAAATTTATGGCTTATATCCTTGAAAATCTGCCGCCAATCCAGCATTAATGAACTGATTTTGAGGGGAACGATCGGATTTGAATTCAAAATTCCCTATAAATTTCAAGTGGCTATCTAGCGAAAAACACTTGGCATTTTGAGAATTGAGTTGTTGCGCTCTTAGGTGCACATGAACTGTGAATTATTTCATGATCTAGTAGCAACTCCGGCATTTGAACAATTGTCAAAGAGACACAAGCACTAGTGAATAGCGTCATATCGACATGCATAGGAGCTATGGACACCGAAGGAGTGGTCGTTGAGGAGAATGTGCAAGAGATTGATATGGGGGCCAAAGTAGCTACCCTAGAAGTGGCCGAAGTACTGGCGGAAGTCCCTAAATATCCGAGAACGCCGACACCGAAGCCAACCCCAACCAAGGAGACTATGAAAGACAAGAAGGGAAAGAAGCTAGACATATCGATGTGCACGTCTCCAAGATGAAACCCACAAAAGCCCACTGCCCAGGAGAAAGGAGCTATAAAACTAGAAGCAAAGGAGGAGGATATCAAAGACATCTCCATGGACGATGAGGATGTGGGAGTATAAATAGAGGAGATCGAAGCCCAGGGTGCGAACCCTATCACACGATTGTCAAAGTATGTCCCTCCGTGAAAGCCTAAGTCTAAGGTCCCAAATGACATTGATGAAAGTAAGACTCCCCTGCGAACCCCTCTGCTACTGGATGAAATCTCTTTTGATGGTTCGCGTTTGGCACAGATGCCCACATTGAAGCTTGAAGACTAGGACTTGGTGGACCATGAGAAGTTCCCGCACCTGGCGACCGAATAGCTGATGTGCCACATCATAAACACAAATATAGGGATGACTGAATTCAAGCCGTAGGAGTGGCTCAGAGGAGTAGAGAAGGCAGGATTACTCAACCTGCTTTAGGTGCCACACTATAACCGTACCCCCGTGATAGTGTTGGTCATCAAGCAGTTGTTACGCTTGGTGCATGATGGGTGTCTGTGGTTGGAGGAGCTGATACCCATCACCAATATGTTGATTCACTACATAATGCATCTGCCGTATATAGGCGAAAATCCTGCTATGATCTTTGGCAGCAAGGGTGGCAAGCAGGTTCTCGCAGAATTAATGAGATAGAAGTTCAAATTGGTAAAGAAGTCACGCAGGTACGCTATATCCGACATTTGCAACCCCATTGTGAAGGTGGAAATGTAGGTCCTTGTAGGGAAGGTGACACGGAAGTGTCACGCCGATGAGGTGTCAGCGCTTGTCATCGTGCTTGCACAGCAGTGTGCGGAAGGAGTCTAGTTTAACTGGTCAAACTACCTTTGCAGAGAGTTCATGGCGAACTTCCATAAAGCGCAAGAGTAGAGCAAGACCTTCCACTATGCATGGTTCTTGCTATCAATCATGCTCCTAGCATAGGAGCTACCAAAAGAGAGCCACTTCACCTCGGTTGCACCAGACTTTCCTAAAGCAGCGAAGTACACTTCGTTGTGGGCAACCAAGGACGTGGATCACGTTCGGGACAACAAGATCTTCTGGATCTTGATAGAAATGAATATCAGGATGGCCATCAATTGCAAGCCGTGATTTTCACCCACAATATATGCTAACTTGCAAAGCTATGCTGAATTTAAAGCTGATTTCCATCGGATATCAATCAGGGCACAGAAGGACCCTGCACAGAATTGGTACAATTTGTCATACCTAGTCACATATGATGCCATCGAAGCAGTGTTGGATAAATGGTCGACGGAGTGGTGCACCACCATGAACTTGGCGATGGGTGGAAGCAAGTCCACCGCATAGAAGAAGAAGGAAGAGGCCAAGCTGAAGATGGCGCAACTAGTCAAAAATAGTCAAAGATGCGACACAACAATAACTTCAGGCTGACAGCGCAGGGACAGTAACCAAGAAAACAGTCGAATATGCGAAGTAGGCATTAGCTCAATGCATAGCCGAATTTGTGGTCATCATGGTTGAGCTAGATGCGCTTCATGCAAATATCTTCATGCCTACGGAGTGACTCAAGGGCGAGTTATGATGTTTGTGTTGGGGGCTTGTTGGGAGCGGGATCCCCCAAGGGCAGTTTTGGGGCTAAAACCCCAGGTTTAAGTCAATTTTTGTAATATTATTGTAAATAATCCACAATTTGTGGTTGCGGAGCGCAAAGGTTTTATGTGTCATAAAGGGTAGTCCACCCATAGTTTTGTAAAAGTAAATTCGGCTATAAGAGAACTACCCATGGTCCGCAGACCATGGGATTGTATAAAAAGAGCTAAGCTCTAAGTAGTTTGGAGGGGACAGACAATGATGGATGATGTAATAGAATCATAGCTTTAGAGCAATAAGTCTAAGTATTGGGTTGTAGTGTAGGTAAAGGCTTTGCAGCTGAGTGCACAGAGGCTTAGGGTATAAATCTACAACTTAGTGCGCAAACCCCTATAGTTGTGTGCGCAGGGCGGATAGAGTTTGTAACCACTTGGGAGATATTAATAAAGAGAGATATTCTACAATTTCTGTGTCTTTATTCTATTGATGCATCTTGATATGTTATGTATGAATTTTCTTTATTATTCTTATATGGTGCACGAATGAATCCAATTACATTGAATAATTAAATGCATATACGAATATCCATTTACGCGGGGATAGCTATAATTGTTTGATAATATAAGAAAGGCACTTAGATTAATTGGGGAATTTGTACGGCATGCTACCATAGCAACATGAAAGTACCTGAGCAGCAGGTCAGGCTGCGCGAAGGATGATCCTATCCTTTCACAGAGGTATTGAAGAATGGAACACAGGGTTTGTCTTGCAAGCCCTAGAGCGAAGCAACCAACGCGAAGGCAGGGATAGGAGGAATTAAAAAAATCACGACCATCTCAGGCTACGGAAACTTGGTTCCAACATCCCCCCATACTGTTTCGGGTGAGACTTCAATTCGTGCTCTGCGGGTTGATGCTGAAAGGGCCAATAGTGTAGGGATTTGTTTGGCTAATTAACGTTGAACCTGGGTCATGCCCCCTCAAGCCAACAAATGGTCAATGTCTCCTTCACCTGGTTGAGTTAAAACAATGCCCAACGCTATACAAGATGCATCCACGTGCACATGAAATTATTTCTTCCAATCCAGGAATACTAGGATTGGCACAGTAACCATATTCTCCTTAAGAACATCCAAGCTCTTCTGACAATCGTTATCCCAGCAAAACGAAGCATCCTTCTTCAACAACCGCTCCATTGGCACAGTGATCTGCACATATGCCTTTATAAACTTCCTGTAATACCATATATGACCCAAAATTTCACATAATTGTTTTACATTCTTGGGTGGATCCATATTGATTATTACAGTGATCTTCATAGGGTCGACCATCAATCCCTACTTTCATACAACATGTCCCAATAGTATTCCATAAGGTACACAGAAAATACATTTCTTCAAATTAAATGAAATTTGATACTCCCTGCATGTAGCCAACATTAGGCGTAGACTATAAACATGTTTCTTAACTAGCCCAAATATTATCCAATCATTGAAGTAGACCTCAAAAAACTTGTGAATAAATTCCTTGAATGTTGCGACTACCACCCTTGAAAATATTGCAGGAGAATTTTTTAATCTGAAAGGCATAACTATATATTGGAATAAACCCCACACGATAACGAAGGTAGTCATGCTTTTATCCTGTGGCACAATCTTAATTTGGTGATATCCCAAAAATTCATCTGTGAACAAACAAGCCTCCTATCTGCCAACGTTTTCTAGAACTTCATCTATAAAAGGCATAGGAAAGGGGTCATGCATGCATGCATCATTTAACTTTTGCAGAACTACACAAATCCTTATATCAACCTTTGTTTTCTTTTCCTGGACCACCATCAGAATGACCCATTCTAACTCTTCTACTGGCTCAATTATACTTGTCATGAGCATCTTGTCCATCTCTTCTCTTACCTTTTCCTTATACTTGGGGTTCAGTCGATATGGGCACTGCCTAACCGGCTTTGCATATGGATTTAAATTGATATTTATCATACCAAAATCACCTACTATACCCTTCAATTTAGAGAACTTTGTTGGAAATATGTCTTGATATTCATGCAGTAATTCAACAACCTTGCCTATCGTATCTTAATCCCAATAGTCACCAATATGTGTGAACTTTGGTTCTGATTTTGAGCTAATATTTACTTGTTTTTTCTTTACCAATTGTGATATATTAGGGATGTTTGCATCAGGTCTCGCAACTTCACACAGTCCCTTTGACTCAAGAATATTGGTCTTTTTTGGATCCTCATCGCCTTCTTCTGTAGTAACATTGTAGCATTCCAACGCATGTTGTATCTGCATGCTCTAGTAAGGTTGCATCCAAGTTATATGTTCTATTGGCATTCAGAATATCATTGCCTTAATTGCCTGAAGCACCCCATCAATGCATTCGAACTCATCTGTAAAGTTGAATGTCAGCAGGAAACTCGCCTTTATTTCATCCCAATCAGCAACTCTATGTCACAGCTCCATCTCCAAATAAGTTCATCGGTATAACATCTAAGGTATGAATATAGATATGTACCCACTTCGGTTTAGGTACCTCACCCCAAGCCTTAGTCCATCAAATCAAATCTTCGCGCGGGTCATTTTTACCTGTGTACTTTTCACTGAGCCATGTTGTTGTGGAGCCAAATCATAGTCTCATCATTCTATGATATTCCTTCCAATCAAAAATATTATCGTTGTGGGTTCCCCACCATTTTGCAAGAGTAGCTCTTAAAGCCAAATATATAGTCTGGAACCTATATTCCTCTGGTACATCTCTTTCAAAATGGTCAAGAAAAATATTGACATCCTTAGCCCATCATAATAAGGTAATTTACGTACCTCAGTTGATATATAATGCAAAGACTTTGAAAGCCTATTGCATCGTAGTGTAGAGACCGCATGCAACCGATTCTTCCAATTTTCTAATTCTTCATTTAAGTCTGATTGGCACGAATTGTCCTTCTCCCAACTGATATGTCCATCTGCAGTGGGATTAATCCATTCTTTATCTCGCGCAGTCATAGTCATCACGGACTGGCTCTGTGTATCGCACACCTTCAACTGGATCCAATGGAACAACCACTCCGAGGCCATTATTTTCAAACACCATGCTTCACTTCTTCAAATTAATAATAACATTCATGTCAAAAGCCTAATCAATCTCGAGTCAGGCTAGGTAACGATTACTGTCATTGACTATTTCAATAACTTCAAAATCTGCAATCACACTGGCTCCCTCAATATCTACAGTCACTCCATTCAGGTGACCCATCAGGATTATCTTTTGTTGGTTTCCCATGTGCAACTGAATTGGCGACCACTGCAACTTAGGTTTCCCCATACATTCCCAAGTCTGTTTTGGCAGTACATTAGCATCAGATTCTAAGTCTAGAATTATCTGGTCCATGTCAAAATCACTAATTTGTGATGTCAACCACATTTCCCTAGCAATCCTCTTCTTGATTTGTTTCACCTTATTCAGTGTGCATTGTTATGGTAATGGCTTTTCCTTGCTAGCACAACTATCTATCATTTCTTATAGTCCTTCAACTGCCTTCTGATCCCTCAACAATTTCATGCATGTCTGTAAAAACAATTTCAGCACCATGGGATAGAGTTCCCTATCGTAGTACTTTCTTTAGATTTCCCTTGTCGTGGGACAATCGGTATCTAAGTTTTAAACATAGAAGCACCTAGATCCATAAGAATTTTTCTTGCCTCCATAAATGTCCCCTTTTTTCTTTGTAAGTCAAATCCAATACTCTTCTCGATAGCCCTGCGAACCCATGTAACTAATTTGTCTTCTACCTTGTCTTCACCAATGGCTATACCACTTCGCATGACTATATTGACACTAGGATTGTCTTCCCACAGTTCAGATCTCATCATCTAAATGTTCTACGTGGGTTTTTTGTTCTTCTTTTCCTGCATCTTTTTTATTAATACAAGACACTATTTTATAACATGATCAAATTTCTTACAGTATTGACAATAAGGATGAGTTGGATTCTAACAGTCATATGCAAAATGTCTTAGTTCTCTGCAGTTGTAGTATGCAATTTGGCCTTGAACTCTTCCAGTGCCTCGTCCTCGTCCTCTTCCACATCCTTGGAATCCTCCACGAGCCGCAGGTCATTCTGCACGCTGGTTTCATCCTGCATCCCATACATTTGGGTTCTGTCTATCATCAAGTCATAGCTTCGACACTCTCTTTCATCGTGGCCAACTGATTTACAAAACTTGCAAAATAGTTTCTTTGGTGATTGTAAACACCTTTACAATAGATAATAAGTGTCTGTCATATGCATTCCTGACACTTGGAAGATACTACACCGGACACTTGAACCAACACATGATCCAACAGGAGACTCTCGTTTCAACGGGTTGGGACCTCCCGTAGCTATATAGTGATCCAAAATCTTTTGCTTATAGATGTGTTAAAGAATTACATGCATAAATTATAGCTTAACATAGAAAATTTAATGTGCACATGAGAGAAGAGGAGAAACATATAAAGCATGAAAGAAGACAACAAGACTTGATAACAGAGTTCGTCCGACTTGGACTACATCTCTGGGCCCTACTTGATCAATGGGGATGCCTTCATTCATTAAGTGGCATAAGAAAGAAGAGTACAAGAATCAGTTACAAAAAGGAGTTTTATGCCTCCATACTGAAAAACGGCCGAAAAATGCAGAAATTTGATGGAGAAATGGACAGTTCCATTGCGCTCATGGCATTAAGAAGTGCTAAAACCATATAAAACTTGTCAAATTCTGACAAAGTGAAAATTCAGCCCTCCTGCAAAATTCTACCTCAAAACTGCATGCACTGCCTCCTTTGCCTGAGCGCACTAAAACTGCATTTTGAATAAAAAATGGGTGGCTGATTTTCCCAAGTTTCTATTGTGGTGCATTGGTTGAAGATTCAGTTAATAGGGAGGAGGTCGAGAGGTCAAACCCTGCCTCCTCCTTTTTTTATACACCACAAACCAATTCATTTTTAAATTAAAATAGTGGTTGGGTCAGGCCTGCCCACCGTACCTCCATGCTCCAAATTTTTTGGTAATGACAGTTTGTTTATTAATGCGGCCGCCCTTTTGGGTAGGGTTCGTGCCCGAAGGGCCAACCCACCCATTTCTTTGTTGTTGGATGTGGTGGCTCCGTGGGAGCAGTGGAGGGGTCAGGGTCATGGCTGATCCCTCCCATCTTATATTGATAGTTCTGTGGTCGGGGGAGCGGCCAGGGGTCATGGCCCGCCCCTCCTTTGGTTATGTGTTTATTTTTGGGTGGTGGGGTTGGTGGCCTACCACCCTTTTTTAATATATTTTTGTTATCAAAAAACAACCCGTGCGTTTTTGAAATTTTGGTTTTGGACCGAAGGAGTCCTTTTAACAAGGCAACAATTTTTCCCGAAATCTGGCCGAAGTTCGCTGGATTCCATCTGCTGGAAAAATTCCAAATTGCACCTTTGTTAATCTTTCCTAGTCATCAAAAGTCAACCCAACTTTCACTGCCTCTATCTTCTTCATCCGGACTCGGATTGGAGTGTCGTTCACACCATTGGAATCAAGGCAACAAGCACTTCGATCTAATGTCAAGTTAATTACCTTTCCACCGCTTTTAATGTTGAGCATTTTCCTTTGCACTGTGTCTAGAGATCCATCTAGATCATAAAGTCCTGGTACACAGGGCATTGATCCTTATAGTGGCCTACAGCCTTTCACTTCATGCACCAAATTGTAAGGCATAGTCTCGATTGAACCTCCTTTCCCTTCTTCAGATCCTGCAATTCCATATGCAGGCTTTGCTAACTGTGACTAGATCTATTAGACTCCTATATGCGTATCCTGGGTCAATGAATCCTTCATCTTTGTCGCGGTCGCTAATGATTTGGCCTAAGATCTGATCTTCTTTTGAGACAAAGGCAGTTATAAGGGTGGAAATAGTAAAGAGATGTACCATTCCTTATGTTTTTCTTCTGAAATCTAAAGATTAAAGCTCTGATCTATATCCCACGTAGACTCGTTAGTTGTTTTCTTTATCTCCTTTATTTCAATAACACATTGAGCTTTTGATTTCATCTTTCTAAATTATGCGTTTAGCATAGTCTTTGTCTCAGCCAATGTAGAATTCAAATTGGTTGTATTATATTTGATATACCATGTAAGCGCTCTATCCTGTAGTGTTGTAACCAATTTTTCTTTCTTCATGTCATTATCATTGATCTACTACACCTTCCACATAGCTTCTGCTATGAACCAAAACTGATCAAGATCCTCTGATCCCTGACCCTTGAATACAGGAATTTTCATTGTATTCGCCATACTGAAAAATGAAGGTGGAGGTGGAGGTGGAGGTGGAGGCATAGGTGTATGAGGTGGTGATGAAGGTGGAGATGGGGTGGATGGATGTGGAATCCCAGAATTTCCCTAACCTTCTATCTGCAGCACACCTCCAGGTGTTTTAGGGCTAGTCCTTTCTCCTTCGCTGTTTAATTCACCCAATAATGGATTATACGCGCCCTCAATATATTTGTCCCAATCGGCTATGAATATGTTTCTGCTTCGCTTAGATCTGGTATGACCTCTTTTAAACATCAATTCAAATGCATAACACCCTTTTCGCAAAACAATATTTTAATCCAAGTTTTTAACGATCTCAGGTACTTACCTCTCAGCCCCTTAAAGAATCGGCATTCAACTTTGCTATAAGATACAGATTTTTCAATTGAAAATTTAGTGATGAAACCACCCAAAATACTATCAATCCAATAGTCGATAGCCCTTGCAACCTTATAATCATACCCTTCAAGATGCTTGATTAGTTCAGGAGTCCATATAATAGGATCGTCGTGTTTCCAAGTAGGTTTGTTTTCTGCTAGTGTAGAAAACCACTCGTGTAATTTTCAAGGGAATGATGTAAAGAAAACTTTGTGATCTTTTTTGAAGAGATAACTTTGTAGCCACCTCTCTTTAGATCAGCGCGGGTTCCGATTTTCCTGAGTTGCAAACTCGTGCAACTTTTGATCTACCCACTTCTCAAGTTCTTTCTTAGTTGGTATCCACAAATGCCACATCACACATCCCTCAGATAGATCTCGGTCCTGGAAACAGAACCATTTTTTCCCTTGAGTGAGCTTAGACCCAGGTTTAGAGTTAACTATGCTAACCAAAAAAACCCTACACTATCAACCCTTTCGGAAATAGTCCGCTTAGAGCAAAATGCAGTCTCACTCAAGGCAGTATTGGGGGATGCTAGAACCAGGTTTCTACATCCAGAAGGCTATTTGATGTAGTAGCGAGGCATTTCCTTAATCTAGGGCCTGATTTTACCTTCGCAAACCCTTACCTTTAGAACCATATACTTAAATCGGTTTCTACTTAATTAGATCTACAAGCTTCACCTAATTGTTCTAACATAAGTAATTTACCACATAAAAGAAGATATGGACCTTCACAATGCAATTATGATAATATCATAGAGAATCAAATTATAGGTAAGCATAAACACAGAAATAGATAAATATATAGAGAACACATAAAATTGCTTCAATTATGCTTTATTATTCCATATCTTCAACAAAGACACTTCTTTTGACCCTATGCACATAGTTGCAGGGGTTTGTGCACTCAGTCATGGACTTACTAAGGTCTCCGCACACTCAACTATAGGAGCCTTCCCCTTTTCCAGAATACAGAATTACGGACTCAAAATCTTACTCACCAATTATTCATAAGTTGCTTAATGACTCCTAGATGACTCCCTTTTATATCTTTTACATTACATTACCTGGGCAGAGCTCAATGTATAATTAAAACAACCCATCCCTTTATAAGATAGAAGGATTTGACCTACCTAAAAGACCCTTTGACTCTTAACATTCTGTGCGCTTCTCTCCTCAAAATGCATAGACTTTACAATCTTACATCAAAATTGACTTAAAACTTAGACAAAAATTAGACCTAGGAGTCCCCATCCCAACATGCTCTGCTCCACAAAACATGAAATCTTTACCAAAAACTAGTCCAAGTTGGGTTGTGCCCAACAGGCCCCCAACACTTACATGTGACTCATCCTGAGTCACTCAACTACTTTGCCTCTGATGTTTTTTGCAATACTGTTGTAGGTATTGTTGAACTGTTGTAGAATCTTTGTTACCTTCTTTTCTTCACTGGGAACTTCCTCCAACAGTGCTTTCGTCGCAGGCTCTACAACCTTCTGCACCATTATTGTCTCCCTTTGTTGAAGCTCTTGAAGCTCCTCATCGACAACCTGTGATAGTTGGAGAGCCTCATCATGTCATGGTTGAGTCATCTTTGTTAAAACCTATTCTTCCTTCTTTAGTTCCTCAATATTATTATGGAGGGCCTTTCCCTCATTGATTTTGGTCAGCTTCTGCGAGAATGGTAAGGTCTTTGTAGTTACCCAAATCCCTTTCAACTGTTGTTGCCTCTGCTAATTTTCTTCCTGCATTTTTTGTACATTCTTGCAGCGAATTCTAAATCTGTAAACTCTCGTTTAAAAGTTTCCCACATTCTACCACAGTTGTGGAGATGCTAACCATTGCATCCTTTAGGTCATTCTTCCTCTGCTCCTGCACTTCCTGTGGCGTGGTTGGTTGCAGCTTCATTTGCAAATCACTTATATGCATTTCATATTTAAATTGTATTGTGACAATATTTTCCTTTTACCCTTTCACTACAAGTTCGAGCTTTGTGACCTTGTCTTCTATTGGATCCTCTTCTCGGACATCAAGGTTTGGGACTTCTCTGCATGTGGCTTTGACTACTTCCTTGATAGTATGTTGCTGCTAAACTTCTTAATACCTTTCCTGGATTGCCTGGTCAAGATTTTGTTGTAGCAAAGCTTGCTCTCTTTCTACCTGAATATTCAACTATGAGGTATGTTGTTCGGGAAACTTCAACTCATCTATTATTTCCTTATGCAGATTGTGTAGTATTTACAATAGTATTGTTGTGATGTATATATTGACATTCCTCCATTCCTTTTCCTACTACTAAACCTCGACTGAGTGAAACTGCAAGGCTACGACAGGTATCGATGTTATCCTTGCTACAAGTGTAGCCTCTATTTTCCTTTCTTCTTTAATCCTCTCCATGACCTATGTTGGTTGTCTAACTATCTGCGCTAGAATTTTAAGTTCTGTGATCCACTCCTGCACACCTGTGAGAAGTGCGTCGTAGCAATCTTCCCACTTATTCCATGAATTTGTTGTCACCTCCTGAATCCTATCCCCATTCTACTCCATGTCCCCATTATTAAGTACCATTGGCGTGATATCCTTCTTCTTATCTTCCTTCTGCTTCTTCTTGAGCTTCGCCCTGTGCCTTCCTCTTTTTTGCAATAGCTTGTTCTATTTCTATCTTTTCAGACTCCTTATTATTCTCATCTCCTTCAGGACGATCCTAGTGACCCTCTTCATGTTGCTCCTCTTCCTCTGATTCCTTCTCATCCTTATCTTTTTCCTTTCCACTCACTTCACTATGCTATGAGGTGTCCTCCTACCTCGCATTATCTTCTGCCTCTACCTCGAGTGCAGTCATCCATTCTGTGGGCAACTATTGTACCTGCGTAAGGAGATCATCTTATATTACTACGTATGGCTGTGGATGTCATTTCTTCTTTGTGTCCCTGCAACCCTATATATGGAATTTGCAGAAATCAGCTTTGAACTTTGCAGCAAAGCTATACTGCTCGTATAGGCTCGGCAAGAGGTGAGGATGTTGGTTCACTAACATATGTAAATCCATGTGATATAACATGAAAAGCATCTTGTTCTACATTGCTCATGATGGTTGAGTGGTATACCAAAGTGAAGCATATCGTGTGACTTCACATACATTTGAAGCTATCAGAGGGAACTGTGAATCCTCTAGCTCTCTCCATGACAACATTGCAATTATCAATATCAACCATGCATAATGGAATGTGGTACCTTTCTCCTAGACCTCGCGGTAGTCATCCAGAAATTCTTTGCAAAGGTATTGTTACACTAAAATTTGTCACCATGACTATTTTCAGTCAGTATGGCTCCATCAATAACCATATTGTCCTCCTTGGCAAGTCTTATACCTCTGCTCCTCATGTCAAACTCCAAAAAAGAGAGAAAGCCTTTAAAAAATCAATATAACTCTGGTTCCGCACTTTCTCTTACTCTTACCTGTGTGCACGCACCTCAAGTATATAATACCTGCGTACTTGTACGCTCTTTCTGTAAAGGGGTGGGTGCGTACCCCTGTAAAAGTCAAAAGGCGCAAGTTTTACTTCAAAAAACTTACTTGCTGTCGATTCTAGAGCATTCTAGAAGATGGTTTGACGTGGATTGAGCGCCTCCAGATGGTTCATGCATCCCAATGAAAGAGGAACTTATCCCATGAAGTGGGGAACTATCCCTTTGAAAGAGGGGCTTATCCCATTGATGGTGGACCTGTTTAACTTCCTCCAAAGAATTATAAATACAGGCATTGGGCCAGAGGGAGGGGAGGTTGAAAGCTGAACATTCCTAAGGGTAGATGCTGCTGAAATTAGGACTCCCTTATAGAGCTTGAGAGGATAGATCACATTCCTTTCTTAGCTTCATTTGGAAGTGGGTGAGCTGATCAAAGTAGAGGAGAACTCTTGCTGGACCCTAGGAGGGACCTGCACAACACCAAGGCACTGGTTGTAAGGTTTCTTTTGTTTCCAATTAATACAATTAAGTTCATTTTTCTCAACAAGTTGTTATATATAATTTGTTTCATAAAATCCTTGGAGCTCATCTGGATCGAAGAGGCTTGGCTACTACAAACAGCGTTGGACTAAAGGTAAGCCTTAAACACCTGGTTGCTTTTATTTTAAGTGCATATTTAGGGAAAGATAGTGCTTGATTGTTTTGTTTGTCACTAGAAAAGCCTTGTTTTCTAGGGAGGTCGGTTTTGTCCGCAAAATTTACTCTTTCCGCATGACAAAATGGCGACTCCACTGGGGATTCCATGGATTTGATTGATTTCTCTTTTGATTGATACTTTGATTTGAGAAATATTAATTTCTTTCTAGTTTTTGACTGATTGACTGTGAATTTGGGTGGAATAGCTTAGGATTGAGTTAGTTTTTACTTTTCTTGTTTTTGAGAGCAGTACGCACCCTCTGAGTTAAGCACAGTGCGTACCTGTACGCACTTCTGCTTTGCGCACAGAGCGTGTCTGCACCTGTGCAAACGGGCTGCCTGCGTACCCTGTCAAAAGTTTAGAAAATTTCCATTTTTTCCTTTTTACCTATTAGATTTTGTTTATAGCTTGTTTGTTGCTGCCCAGATCCACTGGTTACCTGTCAGAAGTTTTCATCTAGACTTGTTTCATTAGCATCAAGGGTTTTAGTGAAGTTCATAGAAATTCTAGCCCTAGGTTTGATTTTTGTATTGGTCTTGTAGTGACTCTGGATTTAGAAGTTGTAGAAACCTTGGATATCCCTGGTCTTTTCAGTCTTCTTAGGAGTCAGACCATTCGTAAAATCCACCTTTGTGAGAAACCTACCGTTGTGTTGTCTCTTTGCGGAATTTCGAGAAGGCTTGTTTGTTAAGCTGTGAATTTCATTCTTAAGAAAAAGAACAAAAGCTTTTTATTTTTGTTTTTGACTGATTTATGATTCTGCATGAATTAGTACTTGGTTGAATTGTAACTGAGTAAAAAAACCTGGAATTATATTTTGTAGGCTTTCACCTCATTGATTTTGCTTTTAGGTAAATTTCTCTTAGATTTTCATAGATCTTAAAATTGATTTTTGTTAAGTAGTTTTACATGCTTTGTTAAAATAGGAAAAAATACAAAATCTCTTTTGAAGAAAGTTTGTTTTAGTAGCGTTTGAAGTCTTTGAAAAGAGAAAGGAAGTTTTCGTGAAATAATTAGTGGTCTTGTGTTGTGTGCTTTGGAAAAGATAAAGAGATTTTTTCTTTGATTTTCATTGCTCAGAAAGTTGTCTTTATAAATTTTGCATTCTCCAACTCTCTTAGCTAGGGAATTCATTGAAAAGGAAAGATTGTTTTTTCATCCTAGGTGCATCTTTTTAGTGGATTTGAGTCGAGTCTACACATCATAAGTTTCATCTCCGCTACCTTTTGTCCTAAAGAAAAGCCATAAAAAATAACGCTTAAAGTAAAATTAACTTAGTAACTTTTTATTTACTAGGGCTCTGATACACCAACATAGATCAGGCTAGTGTCTTGGAGTAGGAGAGTAATTAACTCTCCAAGACAGTAAAAACAAACAAGTAGCTTATCTTGCGGTAGGATAAATCCAATTGTTACATTTATGCTCTGGGAAAGCTCCTCTTAAAGGAGAAGCACGAGATCGTGTCCGAACCAATGAGGGGATCAATCCTCCTTCATTGGGAACGACGCCAGATATGCACGTACTACAAACGGTAAACCTCGGATTAACCATTGTCGAGAAGCCTGGGGTCACTTGTCGGTAAACCTTGGATTATTGTCAAGGAGCCGGCAAGGGGATTGAGCTTGTTACTCTGCCCTTGCGTGCGTATCGGATTGTAGACTGTTCCCCCAGGTATATTTGTTGCTGTTGGTGACCTTAGTGACTATTATCTTTAGGATTCTTCCTAAGGTGACGGTGGAGGGAAGATCCCACTGTACCTGGAGCAGACGTCGGCTAGACTCACTTGGATTTTCTGGGCGGTTCACTTCACTCGAGACGGTTAAAGTGGAGGAACTTGTGCCAGTCTATTCATTAAGCAGGTTGCCGGGGTAACTATTCCACCCGCCATTTCTGTACTGAATTCTGCGATGTTGGATTTCATCACCAACTAGTGTTTTTGGTCCGGAAAGTTACTGTTTGTGTGTGGTTTGACGCCCTAGATTCTTTAGGCGTGTGATTCGAATTTGTTTGGTTCTTTAGAGACTTTAGGCGGTTTGCTTTGAGATTTTACTTTGTTTGCGTGTGCAGTAGTTAAAAGTTTTTAGCTGTGGCTGAATTACCAAGACAGTCCCGTAGACTTCAGGGCCAGTCTCCTGAGGTTGTAACCGTGGCTGATTTGTTGAGGAAGTCCCATAGACTTCGGGGCCAACCTCCTGAAGAAGTCCCAGGTCATTACGAAGATTTGAAAGTCCTCGTAACTCCTAGTGGCAGTAAAGTTGGGTCGCCTGAAGAAGGAGAGTCTTCGTTGGTTGTTCATCCTAATTACCAAACTCTAGAAACAGGTTATAATCCTGAAGCTATTTTGGTTTCCGAACTTGCTGGTAGCTTTTCATCTACTAGTGATATAGGCGAAGAACCTGAGATATCTGAACCTGTTACTCCAACATCGGGGTTTGTCTCTCCAACTTCTAGTGCTCCTAATTCACCTAGGGTAGAAAGAGTAATCACCGAGAATCTTCCTTATGGTTTGATAGCTATTGAAGAACTTGCTCCAGAAGAAGAAATAGGCATCCCTATCCCTGAAAATCAACCTGTTATTGATCTAAGGGAGCGTGAATCAATTTTTTACAGTCCACCTAGAAGTACTACTTGGTATCTTTCTTTAACTAATTATTTGGAAAACCCAGTGTTAAGTTTTTCACCACCTCGTGCTCCTTATCCACCTAGAGGTCTTTATACTCCTGTAAATATGTCTGGTCAGTCGTCCATTTTTACTCAATCGCCTGAATCCTTTTTGTACGGCGGTCCTTCTGTTCCCTCTGAGTATCAGTCACTTTCTGGTACTTTTGCGGGAGCATCTCCTCAACCCATTGAACATGGGTTATTAACTGGAAACAATGGTAATAAACCGTTGAGCGTAGAAAACATTCTTATGATGTCAGGTTCTATTCCCAATTCTCAACCTCAAGGTGGCCAGTTACCGCCTGGGGGGCAGCCTCAATTAACGCCTGGGGGGCAATCTCAAGGACAGTATGTACCCATGGTGCAGTACATTCCTCAAGGTCAACCCCAGCCTCAATATGTACCCCAAGGTCAACCTCAGTATCAGTTTATACCTCAAGGTCAACCCCAGTATCAGTACATGCCTCAAGGGTATCTACCCCAAGGTCAGTACTCGAACCAAGGTTTCCAACCACCCCAAGGTCAATCTTATGTTCAAGGAACGGGAAATGTACCTTTCAATTATCAATCCTACCCTCAACCTAGTTATGGTCCCCCATATCCTCAACCTGTTATGGGTTAGTACCCTGGAATGAACTTAGTGTGGGATCCATCGCAAATTCAACAGGTGTTGCAGCCAAGTGTACAGTTGTCATCTCAAACTGGACAACCCTTAGTTTCTGGTTCACCCCAGCAACCAGTCCAGTCTAATATTCAAACTTCTGTACCTTTGGTAGTTTCTCAGTCTGGGCCTATTGCACCTAGTACTCCATCTCAAACGACTGCTGCAACTGCCGCAACATCTGTTCAATCTACCCCACCTACTTCTGGAGTATCGACAGCTCTGGTTTCTACTGTTACTGTATCTACTCCTCAGACATCTTTACCATCGTCTGGATCCACGATTCAAACTACGGTTCAGATGCCTGTAGGACAACCTAGTTTAAGTACGGTTGTCACAAGTCAACCACAATTCACTTATCAACCGTACCAGGGACAGTACCAATTCGGTCCTACTGTCCAGCAGCCAGTTTATCAGTATCAACCGTACCCTAGGTACACTTATCAACAACCTCAACAACCCCAGTATGGTTCGGTTAATCCTGGTTTTCCAGGAGGATACAATATCCCGAACGCAATTCCTATTCCAAGTTATCCCGGATATCCTCCTCCTGGGGTTGGTCTCGTGACCCAGAGTTTTAGGGATCCTAATCGGCAGTTACCGTTTATCGCAACTTTGGACTTACCTGACTTGTCGCTCCTAACGAACGATCCAATTAATTATCTTCTGTTTTGGCCGCCAATGCCGAATAAGTTTCCCAGTGACATTCCCAAGTTCGAAGGTAAATTTGGAGAGGACCCGTCGAATCATGTGATGACTTACCACCTCTGGTGTGCCTCTAATTCCATCTCCGATGATTCGATCCGCTTACGTCTTTTCCAGCGCACTCTCATTGGTCTTGCGGCCAAGTGGTATATTGAGTTACCACGGGCCTCTTTTTATAATTTTAGCCAGTTAGCTACCTCGTTTTTAACTCATTTTCAATTGCCGGTCATATATGATAATGGCAAGGAGTTACTAACTTCATTAAAGAAATCGACGTCCACTTATATTTCCGATCATATTCATGAATGGAGACGTTGAAGGCGGTTAGTGAAAGTTTTTATCCCAAACCAGATCTTAGCTGAATGGTTTGTTAAATCATTGTTACCGAAGATTACTGAAGACGTAGCTAAGGCCGGAGTAGTTACTGAGGAGCAAGTGATTGCTCAAGCACAGTACCTTGACTTAGTTTATACTCAGTCAGGTACGTTACATGAAAAGATCCCCGATCTTCCCAAGTCAAATCAAATAGCTGTTGCTCCCTCAGGGTCTCATGCTACTGATGGCATGATTGGTACGGTGAACACTAAAAGTAAGAAGAAATCCTCCAAGAATTCTTCTCCTATCATAACCTTGCCTGATTCCCCGACAGGAGATTCTTCTGCATAGGTTTTTGCCGATGTTCACGTTGTAGAATCATCTACGGCTAAATCAAAATCCGGTGGAAAGAAGAAAGGAAAGAAGAAGAATAAAGTAGACAAAAATCCAAAGGAGAAAACTGAAAAATCGGAAACCAATGAGGAAAAACGCAAACCTCGATATCCTTGTCTTATTTGTGAAGAGGATCATTTTACAAGAGACTGCCCTCATCGGGCAGAGGTTGCGAAAATCGTCAAAGGTTCCCAAACTCCTGCTGTTTTGAGGGATCCATTTCCAAATCAAGATAGCAAGATGATAGGTTCTTCCTCGAATGCCAATGAAGAACCCATATTGATGATGTCCCATGTAAGGATTGCGACTCGATCGCAAGATTATGGTAGTAAAAGTCCTGTTGATGGCAAAGAAGCAGAATCTTCTCATTCTAATCCATCAACCTCAGCTCCCGGTCCCGATCCACTACAGATCGAGAAGCCTAATCCAGACTTAGTAATCAAACCGCCCGCCAAGGGTATACTTCGAAAGTCTGCTTTCAACCCACATGCGAGAGCGGCCCAGAATTATAACATTGTTGAGGACTTAGTTGTTTCACCCTCAGCAATGTCGACTTTGGAAGTGCTGCAATCATGCCCAGCACAGCGTAAATTACTTTTGTTGGCTATAGGAGCTGTTGATGTTCAGGACCCGAACCTAATAATCTTTGATCTAGAAAATAGTACACCGTGTTTGCCTCATCAAATGGCTTTCCAGATCCCAGTGATAGTCAAAAACGGGCCTATTCATCGGACTGTAATTGATGAGGGAGCTTCAACGTGTATTATGTCGATACAGTGTTGGAGATCGCTTGGTTCTCCTTCACTAAATCAATCCCCGACAATTCTTAAGGGCTTTGATGGTCGTGGGTTTCATCCTTTTGGAATTCTACAGGATTTACCTATAGGGGTTGAAGGAAAAACCGTTAGTCTAGATGTGGAGGTGGTTGATGCCCCTCTAGACTACAACCTTCTCTTGGGTCGAAGTTGGTCTTACGCTATGACAGCGGTCGTTTCGTCAGTCTTCCGAGTAATAAAGTTCCCACATAATGGAAAGATCGTAACAATAGATCAGCTGGCTTACTTTTCATCCGACCCAACCTCTTCAGAGAGTATTCAGCATGTCGGTAAAACGACTATCCCATATAAGGATGTTGGAGTAGGATTAGTTAAAGACGCCGGTTTACTGGGAACTTTTCCTTTTCCTCCAATCAACGCATTGTCTTCATTTGCATCCATTCATATGATTACATCAGACACCATTGTTTATGATGATCCTTGGATTGTTCCTTCTGAATCTGAGATAGACTCATTTGGTGATGCTATGCCTTTGAGTCCATATGAAATTGCCTATGAAGCCTCGTGTACGGATGACGAAATTCAGACATACAAGGCCCTATTTCAAGAATTCCGCGACGTGTTTGCCTGGTCCTATGAGGAAATGCCAGGAATTGATCCCGCGATTGTTGCTCATGAGATCAAAACTTACCGAGACGCTAAACCCGTCCGGCAACGTTTGCGTCAGATTCACCCAAGAAAAGCTGCTGCAATCAAAGCAGAAGTCGAAAAACTGTTGAAAGCAGGTTTCATTTATCCGATCCCGTTAACGGATTGGGTATCGAATATTGTTCCGGTTAACAAAAAATAGGGAACAATAAGAATATGCATCGATTATAGGGACATTAATCGAGCTTGTCCAAAGGACAACTACCCAACTCCCTATATCGATCAAATCATTGATGATTGTGCCGGCAGCGAAATATTTTCCTTTATGGACGGTTTTTCCGGTTACAATCAAATCAATATTCTACCTGCCGATCAACCAAAAACGGCTTTCATTTTTCCATGGGGGACATTTCCTTATTGCAAATTACCTTTTGGGCTCAAGAATGCCGGAGAAACTTTTCAAAGGGCGATGTCTTATGCGTTTCATGACATCAAACACATTGTGCAACCGTATCTCGATGATTTTCCCGCTCATTCATTACACCGAGCTGATCACCTTGTCCACTTACGTGCAATCTTCATGAGGTGTAGGCATTATCGTATTCGGTTGAACCCACACAAATGTGTCTTCTGTATAGAAACGGGTCGATTGCTGGGGTTTGTAGTTTCAAAAGCCGGCATTCGCGTTGATCCCTCGAAGGTCGAAGCTATCATCAAATTGCCTCCTCCTTCGAGTCTTCGCCAACTCCAAAGTTTGCAGGGGAAAGAAAACTTTTTACGACGATTCATTCCTCACTACGCCGAGGTTACAAAGGGTTTTACACGGTTGTTGAAACAGAATGCTTAATTCTCTTGGGATGAGATAGCTCAGAAATCTTTTGATGCACTCAAGCACGCGTTGACCCATGCACCGTTGCTGCATCCTCCCAACTACAACCAGGATTATTTTTTGTATCTCGCCGCCTCCCATTCCACCATTGGAATGGTCTTAGTTTAGGAAGAGGAATTCGGAATGGAACATGTGATATATTACCTTAGTCGGACGTTAAACCCAACTGAGCTAAAATACGCACATGTGGAGAAATTGGCATTGGCAGCCGTTCAAGCTGTCCAACGTTTTCGTCACTACATTTTACTCCGTAAAACTACAGTCATTTCAGATTGCAACCCTATGATCTATATTTTGACCAAACAATTGCTAGGGGGCAAGTACTCTAAATGGATTGTTATCCTGCAGGAGTTCGACTTGGAGTTTGAAAAATCTAAGTCTAAGAAATCTTTAGTTTTTGCAGAGTTAATGTGTGACTTTCCGCGTGCTGACACGGAAACTGTGGCAGAGGAGCCCATTGCGGACGAATCTTTGTTTCTAATCAGCACTTTAGATCCATGGTATGGGGATATCATCGTCTATCTCCAAACCCAATCCTTTCGGCCCGAAGTTTCAAAGTCGGAACGTCGGAAAATTCGATTCCAGTCCCAACAATACAAAATTATTGGAGATACTCTTTATCGCCGTGGGGCAGACATGGTTTTTCGACGTTGCTTAACACATGAGGAAGCTGAAAGGGTTTTGAATGACTGTCACTCTGGAGCGTGTGGTGGTCATATGTCTGGGTATGCCACAGCCCAAAAGATATTGCGCGCTGGCTACTTCTGGCCGTCCTTGTTTAAAGATTGTATTACTGTGGTCCGAAAATGCCACAACTGTCAAGTGTTTGATCGAAAGATGCGTGCTCCACCTACTCCTCTCCACCCTATAATTTTCGTTGGTCCTTTTGCCAAATGGGGTATCGATTTTATTACATGTAACCCTCACTCGGCGGGGGGCATGCGTATATCATCCTTGCGGTAGATTATTTTACTAAGTGGGCCGAGGCGATGCCTACATTTGAGGCAGAAGAAAAGACAGCTGCAATTTTCGTGTTCAATCATATAATTGCTAGGTTTGGTGTCCCACAAGCGATAATCACTGACCATGGGCGCCATTTTCGAAACGTTATGATGACAGAACTTACAGGCCAGCTTGGTTTGCGTCACGATAGTTCAACTCCTTATTATCCACAAGCGAATGGTCTGGTTGAGTCCATCAACAAAGTTTTAGTTATCATGATCCGACGAATCATTGGTATTCATCGGTCGAATTGGCACAACATGTTATTTTCAGCGCTTTGGGCGTACCGAACCTCAATGAAAACATCAACAGTGTTCACTCCTTTCCAACTAGTTTATGGTTTGGAAGCTGTGCTACCCATTGAATGTGAAATCCCGTCACTGCAAATGGCCATCGAGTTACTTCCAGCTACTTCCGAAGAGGAAAAGCGTTTATTATACTTAGCTCAATTAGATGAGAATCGACGTGATGCTGCATTGGCGATCGAGACTCACGCAAAACGTATGAAAGCTCAGTATGATCGAAATGTGACCCCTCGAAATTTTTCGGAAGGAGACCTAGTGTTATTATATGATCAAGCTAATGATAAATTAGGTGCTGGAAAATTCGTTCCTATGTGGCATGGGCCCTATATTGTCAAGCGAAAGCTAGCAAAAGGGGCCTATGAGTTGGTAGACTTTGACAGGGACTCTTTAGGTAAACCCAAAAATGGTCTTTACTTGAAGAGGTATTATGCTTAAAAGAATGGGTATGGAGATTTTTAGTTAGGTTAGTTTCTCTTTCTAGCTGGTGTGTTTGTTAGTTTAGACAGTGTGCTTAGCTTAGAGAGTGTGTTTTTCGTCATTATTCTGGCTTATCTTGGTTTTACTCTTGATATTGCAGATGTCGATGCCTCTCCAAACATACATTGGATTTGCTGATGGTGCTTGTCATAGTACACGGAATATCTCTTCCGCAGCTTGGGTTATCTATTCGCCCTCTGACGAGTTAGTATCTATGCATGGGGTGAGCCTCGGTCAAACAACAAACAACATTGCCGAGTACAGTGCAGTGATTGAGTTATTGTCTGAATCTATTTCATTTGGGATTTGGCGTTTGATAGTGAGGTTAGATTCTGAACTCGTTGTATTACAGCTTAATAGAGTGTATGCCATTAGAAATCCAGTGTTATTAAGGTTATTTTTGAGAGTGCGTCTCTTGGAACGTGAGTTTGATTACATCGAATATCAGCATATTCCAAGGCCTTTAAATACATTAGCAGATGCAATTGCTTCTCGAATGTTAAATAGACATTTGCAATAATCATACATGTAAATTTAAAACCATTCCATAACATGATTTACAAGATAAGCTGGTAATAATGATATATATATATATATATATAGGAGTGTGTCAAAAAATACATCGTCTTCGATCATAGGTTGAAAAACACCTTATGATCGGCAAAAATTATAAGTACAAAAAACCAAAATGTCACATGTGTCTACAAAACGACCATCCAATCACTGGTGATGATCTCTATATGACACCACTGCACGGGCCACCCTACACAAGAACCTCCTAAAAGGTCCTGGGACCCCGACTACATAGCACTGAAGCCTGATTGGAATGTCATCTATAGTAGTCTCCAGTATATCTGCTGTAAGACGCTCTAGGTCACTTTCCAACTCAGCCAAAGTCTCTGTGGCCTCGTCCTGTGGGGCCGGTGCCGCTGCAACTGGTAGTCTCCTTTCGTAAGGCCAGAGATTGGCTAGACGACATGGGCCTACATCTGCATTTTGAAAATTATTACTATCAGTTTTGAGACGATATAAAACAAACAAAAATAATAGATAGTTTAAAAAACTTGTGAAAAATGAAGTTACCTGTATCATCCCATTGTTCTCCTGGTGGAAGAACCATGTCTGAATCTCCACGAAAATCAACTCCGGCATAAGTAAAATCCTGTATAGAAAAAGACCTGGTCTTCTAACCAGTGAAAGTACTCCGGAGTAAATCGGACAATATTCGTCCCCTCATCAGGATGACGGGCCATAACCGCAACCCATCGCATCAATTTGGGCTCTCGAGGAAGCCCAACCTCAACAGTGAGCTGCTATGGGATCAGCATCGGAACCCTCTCTAAGCCAAAACTCACAACTAAAGCCCCATAACCAAAGGTCTTTAGCTGTCCGTTTTTGGCTCTAGTTAGTTGGCCTTTTACATTGGCCAACACAACATCACACCAGTTGAAAATGGTACCTCGATAGCAGTCAATCGCCATCCACATCTGGGATCCAGTGGCAATGTGTAAAGCGGCAGCCCCGCAAAGTCTGGTAACTGTAAAGGCAATCACCATAAGTTCAGGACGGGATATAGTTTTGATCTCTATCCCCTTCTCCTGAGACTGAGTGTTACACCACTCTTGTCGGAGACTAGCGACAGACTGGCCACCTGGCCTAGTCCCGAACAGAGTCAAGTGTTCGCCTCTCTTGGGCAAACCAGTGAGAAAGTAGATATCTGCCGGCTCCATCTCAAGCTGGTGACCTCCAATATAAAAACACTGGTCCTGAACGTTCCATCTTTCTACCAGCCACTCTAGAAAGATCACTTGGGCCCTCATGCCAGGTATGGCCCAGTATTTATAAAGGTCGCATGCCTTCAAAGCATCAATTGACGGTTGATGATTAAGGGCGGCCAAATCAACATCTTCGTGCTCTCTCTCACGCCAATCAAGCATGGTGAACAATCTACAAGCATGAAACATCCATTAGATTCCATAAAATCAAAAAAAATTGGTCCTTTTTGGAGAATTTAGGGTTTAAAAACTTGTTGCGCGGAGTACACATCCCGCCTTTAGGAACAGAGCGTGGGTACACAGGGTCCCTGAATGCAAGGTGTGTACCCCCGAAATTTTTCCAACTGAGAAAATGTCGGGGTACGCGGGTCCCTAGTGTGGTGCCTGCGTATGCCGAGAGGCGGTCTTTGAAACCCCAAAACCTCCCAAAAATGAAATCTGGGGCCTTAAAAAGAATTCTAAACGGATGAAATTAAAGAGGAGGATGTTGAAAATTACCTGGAAGAGATGGCGTTTGGTTTCGACGGTCGGATTCTCCGCAGTGTCCATGGGAAGTTTCTTGCCAAAAGCCCTTTTTCTCTCCTCAACAGTAAAATGGTAAAAATGAATTGGTAAAAGCCCTTTTTATAGGTTTTTTGGGTAAATAAATGGTAAATTTGTTTATTTTTCACCATGAAAAGGTATTTTTCAAAGTATTTTTATCTATCTTCAACAGGTATGAGTAATGTGTTGGTTTTTGTGCAGGATAAAGGATTTTCAGGGAAAATTGTCATTTTTTACAAACAAAAACATCAGAGTCATCTTTAAGCCCTTTTCTGACTCCTAAAACATGAAAAGATTGCCGAGCGTTTCTTTTACACTCATTAAAACGGAATTAAAAGACGGTCCTCTTACAGCCCTTTTCTAACCGTAAAAACATGAAAAGATTGTCGGATTTTTGTCGTTTCAAATTCGATATTGGAAATAAAACGACGTGTCCTTGATCGCTTTTTACTTTTCAGGTCAGAGACACTAATCATGAAAGTACTCCTTGGTCGTAAAGATCAAGCGGTTCTCTCAAGTATTATTTTATACTTTTTCGGGCTTGGGAGACACAAATTTACGAAAAAAGTCAACCCTGGAGTCTTCTTAAGTTTTTCAGACTCTCTAAAATTGAAAAACGCCGAGTTTCTCCTATACTGGACTCGTTAAAATTTCACAGTAAAGGACCTGTTTGATTACAAACAGGAACGGACCACTCCTTCTTAGGGTTCGAATCTAAACTAAGTTGGACTCATCCGAAGGGTGAGCTTATAATCAAAAAAATGTTATCCTCCTCAAGCTTGTAAAAAATAAAGAGGTACTTGCCAGAAATGGTGGGGGAAAAGAGAGGAAAATGAGCCTATTTGTTATACTTTGTTTCAAAAAAACCTTATCACCACTCTTTAACACGACACTTTTCGTTGGGAAATCATTTGCCTAACAGTTGATCAAACCACATTGAAAGTCTTCAGCCGGTTTCTGGGTATTAACTTTGGGTCAATTGTCACCAAGCCATCTTTTGTGTCGTTATGTGTTCAAGAGGTCACTGCAAATAAACCATTCATCTGCAAAATATCTGTCATCCATCTTGACCATCCCTGAGTCAGTCCTTACAGCTACATTTCTTCAACTTGATCTATGATTTCGTGTTGTGGGCTTGCCTGCAACGGGTCGCTTTCTATTGACATCAGCACATTATCTAGAAAGATGATCTAGGAATCATCAGTACCTTGAAATCTGCATGCCTCAATGGCAGGTTTCTCGCCTTCGACGACAGGTTACATCAATGACCTTCGATCAAAGGATTCTGTGACATGTTCGACATCAACACATTCATTCACATCTCATGGATTGTACTGGGTACTTTGAGAACCATTGACATCACTGGTGGTCTCTCTCACACTTGTTAACAGTTTACATCATTGACTGGTAATCAAGTGGTTTCTACCATGTTCGACATCAACTCATTTATTCGCATGGATAGAATCGTACTATTTCGGGAAGCGGAAATGAAGACCCTGGATCTAGTTTCTGCCATCCAGGCTACGAGGAGTTTTGTATTCATTATATAGTAGACTAATTATAAACAGATGGCTGCGTCCATACTGTGTCTACATGTGTCTATGATTATGATGTATTGCGAAATCATTCCTATGTCAGAGCAGTAGTTAGTTTGTTAGTTAAGTTTTTGATCTGAGTATGGGAATGCCTACCTCAGCGATGATATGATCTCATATATGTATTTTGTGTTGAATATTTGCAGGTTCCGACTGGGCTCTCCACAAGATAATCCTCGAAATGATAAAGTGCTTCACCCTTCCTAGATGATATGAAACCCTAATCTACTACAGACCTCGCACTTTAGGGGGCAATCTGTTACACTAAAATTTGTCACCATGACTATTTGCAGTCAATATGGCTCCATCAATAACCATACTGTCCTCCTTGGCAAGTCTTATACCTCTGCTCCTCATGTCAAATTCCAAAAAAGAGAGAAAGCCTTTAAAAAATCAATATAACTCTGGTTCCACACTTTCTCTTACTCTTACTTTCGTGCACGCACCTCAAGTATATAATACCTGTGTACTTGTACGCTCTGTCTGTAAAGGGGTGGGTGCGTACCCCTGTAAAAGTCAAAAGGCACAAGTTTTACTTCAAAAGACTTACTTGCGGTCGATTCTAGAGCATTCTAGAAGATGGTTTGACGTGGATTGAGCGCCTCCAGATGGTTCATGCATCCCAATGAAAGAGGAACTTATCCCATGAAGTGGGGAACTATCCCTTTGAAAGAGGGGCTTATCCCGTTGATGGTGGACCTGTTTAACTTCCTCCAAAGAATTATAAATACAGGCATTGGGCCAGAGGGAGGGGAGGTTGAAAGCTGAACATTCCTAAGGGTAGATGTTGCTGAAATTAGGACTCCCTTATAGAGCTTGAGAGGATAGATCACATTCCTTTCTTAGCTTCATTTGGAAGTGGGTGAGCTGATCAAAGTAGAGGAGAACTCTTGCTGGACCCTGGGAGGGACCTGCACAACACCAAGGCACTGGTTGTAAGGTTTCTTTTGTTTCCAATTAATACAATTAAGTTCATTTTTCTCAACAAGTTGTTATATATGATTTGTTTCATAAACTCCTTGGTCTTTATGATGAATATGTTTTATTATATGAGTTATTCAGGTGCTATGTAATCGTTTGCTTGTTAGTGTATGCAGCCTTCAAGGAGAAGGAGCTCATCTGGATCGAAGAGGCATGGCTACTACAAACAGCGTTGGACTAAAGGTAAGCCTTAAACACCTGGTTGCTTTTATTTTAAATGCATATTTAGGGAAAGATAGTGCTTGATTGTTTTGTTTGTCACTAGAAAAGCCTTGTTTTCTAGGGAGGTCGGTTTTGTCCGCAAAATTGACTCTTTCCGCATGACAGGTATTCCGCCAAGTTGTACTGAACCCCATTAGCGCATTGCGTAGCGAATGAAACTACTGCTATAGGGACTTCATTAGCCCGACAATTTCTCATGATCTTCTCAGCCAATATGTGTGATGGGAAGCAAACTTCCTAGTCACCGATCGATTTTATATCATATCCCCTCTTTCCTTTTTTGAAACCAAACTTCTTCTTCATGTTTCTGGATATTGCATGATCCTAATATTTTCAAACAAATTCTTCTGTGGGGTTCTGCCCTTTATATGGCAGTATGGTGATTCTCCATATCAACATTGGATCCATATAGATCTTATTTCCCATCCACAAGCATCCATCATGCACCAGCAGGAGCAACTGTCGCACACAAGTTGTGCTCCCTGGACATATGCCGAAGTGCGACACATTCAACATGTTCATCAATCTTGACTACGCCAATCCATTTTCCCATTGTTACAACTCTAACCTCGTCACACCATTGTCTAGGTAGTTTACATGTTTCAAGTATCAGTCTGGTGTGAACTGTGGGTATTTCTTCCTGTTGTTGAATTCGTAGTCTGCAAACTTCAGCTACAGTATTTTCCCAAGTAATTACCCAGTCAATGCTACTTCCTCTTGGCAACAAGGGTGTGAAGGTGCCAAACTTTGCATCCTTTGAGTCTTTTAGTGGTTTGGCATTCATTTTCTCGGTGGAATGTATGGTGGTAGAGGTGATGTAAATGTTTCACCATTTGTTTCCATCTGCATGTCCTCTGCTTCTTCTTCATTGTCTTTGACTTGTTCAGCTTCTTGTTGAGGTTCAACAGGTTTCTTGTCTTGCTTCTTCTTTTTTCTTTGTTCTTTGTTGGTTTCTTCCATGGAGATCTTCGTTGTTTTTATGATGATGTTGTTGCAGTTGATGCTGTTGTAGACATACCAGTGGTTGCTGCGACTGCTTCTATGATTCCAGGTAAGCCCTTCTCACAAAAATTAAGGCCAATTTCTTCCCAAGAATGCTCATACAACATATGACAATGAAAATTTGTGTAACTTCTTCGCACTATCAACACTCGAACTCTCAATTCAGAAAAGTTCCAAATCTGGGCGGGACGTGGCATTTTATAGAAATTCTGAATATTTGACCCCATCATTAGCTTAGATTTTATTCAAATTGTGTTTAGAATGTGTTCATTAATTTCATATCTATCCTTAGATCTTTTAATCTGTCCTCATAAATGCAACTTTCCGTGTGTTTTATGTTAACTTTCCATTTTGATAGTCATGTTTTCGTTTTTCCATAAAACTTTGACACATCCATATTGTAGCAAACAACCCTTCTTATGTCACATATCCTATGTACTTCAACATAATATAGATTGTAGTGAAGTAACTTCCTATGTCAAAGGTCTTTGTAGTGTATTCTATAGTCCAGTTCTCACTTTCAACTGCAAGTGGAACTAAGAATTTTCTCATTTCTTCTAGAGAGCTTGGTTGTAGGGACAGGGTTGTCCCTGTACAGATTCAAACTGCTACCATTTACTCTTCCTTGGATCAATTCTTCATTTAACTTCACTAATTGAACTGTGCCTCCATCAGTAATATGCTTGATAATGTAGGGGCCCAACTAATGCATCTTGAATTTTCCTAGAAATTTCATAAACTTATTGTTATAGAGGAGAACAAAGTATCCTATCTAGAACTTCTTCTACTTGATATGTCTGTCATGCCAAGACTTTTCTCTTTATTTTTATACGTGTTGATGAAACCCTGCTATAAATTTTTCTTCTTCCAAAGAAATCAACTGTGACATTCTTTCCTTCATTATGTTAGGGTCTGCCATATCTGTAAAATTTGCAATCCTCAAGCTAGGGATGATGTACTCCATGGGCATCACAGCTTCTTTCCCATAAGCTAACTTGAATGGTGTCTAACCTGTCAACGTTTTTCATGTGGTCATATAAGCCCATAAAATTGTTGGAATTCTAACGTCCCAATCATCTCTATTCACATTGCATACCTTAGTAAGTGCATTTTCCAAAATCTTATTAAATTATTCTACTGTTCCATTTGCCTGAGGATGATAAGGGGTAATTTTTTTATGATAAACTTGGAACTCCTTCGTTAATGCTTCAATAGTCTTATTCAAGAAGTGTGAACCTTAGTCACTCATCAAAATCCTTGGACATCCAAATCTAGACAATATGTACTCAAAAATAAACTTTGCAGCAATTTATGCGTTGCAGTCCCTTACTGGTTGTGATGCGACACATCTTGTCATGTAATAAATTTGTTGTAATTATGTACTTCGCACCAGTCCACTTTATAAGTGAGTTGATGGGTCCAACAAAATCAATGGCCCACTTATCAAAGGCCTACAATGTAACTTGTGGTACTAAAGGCATCTCATCTCTTCTTGAAGGTTTTCTTGTTTTTTGACACACATCACATGTTCTACAATATTCATTTGCATATTTGTATAGTGTAGGCCAACACAATCTTGCTCTCAAAATATTCGGCACGGTAGTTTTTCCTACATAGTGTCCACCAGCTGCGCTACCATGAGCTTCTGCTAAATTCATTTGTCTTTCATGTTCAAGGACATATCTGTGTAGTATCTCATCAGGTCCCATATTATATAAGTGTCTTTCTATTAATGAAAAATAAGTTTCCTTAACCACTAATTCTTTCTTTTGATGTGTAGTATACTCTGAAGGAGCCATCCCTGTGGTAAAAAACTGATTGATATCTACAAAATGGTCATTTGCAACTCTGATTGAAAATAATTGTGCATTAGGGAGATTATCCTCTATGCTAGTTGGTTCTTCCCCTCTTTCCAATCTTGAAAAATGATCAGGTTTTGTGTTCAGTCTTCCTGGTTTAACAATGATTTCAAAGTCATATTTCTGGAATAACAGTAACCATCTGCAAATATTTCCTCTTAATACAGGCTTATTAACCAAATACTTCAGTGCAGAATGATTTGTAAACATTTTAAAGTGTGATCCAAACAAATAGTTTCTAAACTTCTGCAAAGCATATACCATGGCCAGTCCTTCCCTTTCTATAGTGGTGAAATTATTTTCTACTTTAGATAACTTTTTACTTGAAAAAGCTATAGGATGATCAATTTCTCCTGCACCAGGTTGTGCCAATACTACTCCCAAAGCTATACAAGAGGCATCCACATGGACATGGAATTCCTTATTCCAATCAGGGAACATTAATATAGGCACAACTACCATTTTTTCTTTCAATATTCTGATGCTCTTCTGACATTCTTCATTCCACTAAAAAGTTACATCCTTCTTTAAAAATTTCTCCATAGGCATAGTGATCTGTGCATATCCCTTAATGAATTTCTTGTAATACCCAGTATGTCCCAATGTAGTGTGAAGTTGTCTTACTATCTTAGGTGGAGGAAAATTCACAATGATAGAAATATTAGCAGGGTCCACCATTAGTCCTTGCTTACAAACAATATGTCCCAACAATATTCCAAAAGTTACACAAAATATGCACTTCTTTAGGTTCAAAGAGATCTGATATTGTCTACATGTGTCGAGCACAAGCCTTAAGCTTCCAACATGCTTTCTTAACAATCCGAATATTGTCTAATCATAAAAGTATACTTCTAAAAACTTATGGATTTATTCCTTAAAAGCTACAACCACCACTCTAGAAAATATAGCAGGGGTATTCTTTAATCCAAAAGGCATTACTATGTATTAATATGAGCCCCATTATGTAGAAAATGTGGTCTTATGTTGATCTTTAGGTGCAATCCTAATCTGATGATACCCTGAAAAACCATTTGTAAATCAATAAGCTTCTTGACATCCTAAATTGTCTAGAACTTCATATGTGAAAGGGATAGGGAAGGGATAATGTAAAATTGCATCATTCAACTTCCTCAGATAACATAGATCCTAATTTCTCCTTGATTATTCTTTTCTTGCATCACCATGGGACTCACCCATTTTGATTCTTGTACTAGTTCAATAATTCCTACTGCTATCATCTTATCAAGCTCTACCTTTACTTTCAACCTATACTTCAAGTTAGGTCTGTAAGGTCTTTGTTTGATTGACTTCCAATTAGGCTTAAGGGGAATCTTCATGACTCCTAGATCTCCTATTATACCCTTCATCTCTAAGAACTTGGTGGGAAATAGTTCTTGGTATTCCTGAAGTAACTCTATAACTTTATTGATTGTCTCTTCATCCCAATAGTCTCCTATTGTTGCAAACTTAGGTTCCTTCTTTTATCCTATATTCACCTTGTTGGTCTTCAGTGGCTTCACTATATCTGGTATTTCTCACTCAAATCCAGCTACTTCGCGGTATCCTTCTAATTCTACTATGTCGATGTTTGAGGATCTTCTTCTTCATCTGCAGTAAGGTTATAGAATTCCAGTGCATTTTCTATCTACGCAACCAAATCAAGTTGCTTCTATGTTAGTGGGGTTACATTCTCAAAGAATTCTTCTTAACCCCCTGAAGGGCCAAACCTATGTATGGGAAATCATCCTCAAAGTTGAATGTTAATATGAAACCATCAACCATGTCTACCCAGTTCATGGTGCCATGTCGAAGCTTTGTTTCTAGGTACCAATTCTTACAGATTGTCTCTAATGTATGAATGAATCCATGTACCCATTCTTGTTGTGGAATTTCCTTCCATGTTGTAGTGCATAGCTGGATATGCCTCTGTATCTATTTGTCCAAACCTTATCCACATCAATCTTCAACATTCTTGCCAACCTTCTATATTCTTCTTATGTGCACCCCACCATCTAGCAAGGGTAGGTTTCAGGGCTATATCCAAGGCTAACAACCTTTCATTCTCTAGAACATGTTCTTTATAATCATCAAGAAAAGTATTTACATCACCCAAGCCATCATAAGAAGGCATATTACATGCCTTGGATATCATACAATGAAATAATTTGGTAATTTTTGCACATCGCCTTGTGGATACTTCATGCAACCTATTATGCCATTTTTCCAACTCTTCTTGTCTGAGGTACAAGAACTATCATGCTCCCGAGTCAACTTGCCTTCTGGAATAGGGTTAACCCAATCTTGTTCCTTTGCTTCCATTTGATAGATTATCTATATCAGTTGTGCAGTATTATTCTCTAACTAGTTCTGTATATATTACCCCTTTTGTTGGATCCAAGGGAACAGTTACTCTCATATTATTCCCTTCAAATATCATATGTCTCTTCTTCAAAATCATTATAGCCAACCAATCAAGTCCAAGTAATGCAGGATAAGGATTATCATCATCAATGATCTCTATTACTTCAAAATCAGCAGTAGTGTGAACTCCTTCAATGTCCATGTTGGAAATAATACTGAGGGGGGGGGGGGGTGAATCAGTATTATCAAATCAATAAAACTTTTTCATTTACATACTTAGATACATATACGCTACTTCAGTTAAGGGAACCCACATGTATACGCAACTGTGTCTAATGCAACTAGTGTATATCCAGAATACTTATGATTCAGTTAATCCATTAAATGTTGATCTTTAGTTAGTGCATCAGAACTTCATTAACCATATGAACAGTAAGCAGGTGCAGTAAAATAGAATAGAAGCACACATGAACACCATGATATAAGGTGGAAACCCAATGTGGGTGAAAACCACCTGCTGCAAGTCATCACTATCTTCCTTTAATAAGAAACTTCATTTTACAATATTTCTGTACTGGTGTAGTCTTATATCAGTACACAGGCTTCTACCTGTAGAAGGCTACAACCTTCTCTCGTTCTCTAGACTCTCCTGGATGGGAGCTACAACCCCCTTAGCTCTTGTACTAGCTGATGTACTAGTACGTAGGCGCCGGCCTACAATCTCCTTTCATCCTCCAGGGACCACATTTCATATATTTTCAGACTGGATACTCCTGAAGCACAAAACTATAATCTGAAGGCCACGTTTCATCAAATTTTCATACTGGAACCATAAATATCATTGAAGCACAAAACAATCAATACTAGCATCATCAATTTCCGAATCACTGAAACATTGAAACCCTGTCAACAACACAGTCACCAGAACACAGAGCAGAACACTGAACTCTGCAACAATATTCAGAACCAACTATATCATCAAAATCATGCATCAGAGTGCATATGCTACTTGGAAGTGCTGAACCAGCGTGTATACGCAACTTCACCAAAGTGAACCAGCGTATATGTCATCAATTACTTACTTATAACTTGATGCACTTCCTGACTTCAGACATATCCAGATTATTACATATACAAGGATAATATATGTGTTAGCACCCAGTTCTAGTCCATCAGATCACATAAATATGAGTCATTATGATCCTGATCCAATATTAGTTCTCATCCATCAATACTGAAGCTAAACACAATCAACCAAATAGGATATGCAGAATACTGACACCATTAAATTGTCATCAGAACTCATCAACAACCAGAACCACCTGTAACTTCAAACATCATAGCTCAAATGGTGTACGCTACTACAATGAACCAAACCCGCGTACATACGCGCTTACACCAAAGCCAACCCGCATACAAATCTATAATATTCAATCATGACTTGCAGCGATTTCAAACTTAAGTTATACCCAGTTCAGATCATTACATGCGTCAGTATACAAATCTAGAATAAACATAATCAATCATATAGAGATAGTTCATTTCAAACCATTTGATCCCGATCTATCCTTAGATCTTGTTCTCCATCAACCGGTGAGATCCCTCCTTAGCTCAGATCAAGCAATGCATCATCAACCCATAACCTGCATACTGGATCTCATCCTTCATCAGATATTCAAGACTTTCTGAATGCCTTTGCCTAATGATCTTCCTCTCCTTTTATAGTCTTAGGCCTTACTCAATACCATGGTCCAAAACCATAACAAAACAATACCATGGACCCAATACTTGGGATCAACACTTTTGGATGCAATACCACGGACCAAAACCATAGGATCAAAAACTGTCGGACTAATACAATGAACCAACCATGAAAGTGCGTGGACTTTTCTTTGCATGAAAAGAACTTTTCTCTGCATAAAAGTGCATGAACTTTTCTCTTCATGAAAGGAACTTTTTTCTGCATGAAAGCGCGTGAACTTTTCTCTACATGAAAGAAACTTTTCTCTACATGAAAGTGCGTGAACTTTTCTCTACATGAAAGTGCGTGAACTTTTCTCTACATGAAAGTGTGTGAACTTTTCTCTACATGAAAGAAACTTTTCTCTGCATGAAAGTGCGTGAACTTTTCTCTACATGAAAGAAACTTTTCTCTGCATGAAAGTGCGTGAACTTGAAAATAACTTTGCTGCACTATAATTTATCATCTGTGTGATTTTCCATCAAGGACAACACTTGTCTTATAATGCTAACAGTCCATTGTTACACCTGGCAGTCTTCCTAAGGAGAATATATTTTGTTGATCTGCCATCCTTAAGTGAATAGGTGACCACTGTAGCTTCGACTTACCCATTAACTCCCATGTCTACTTCGTTAAGACATTAGCATCATATCCCATATCCAGGATAACTGGATCCATCTCATATACTCCTATCTATGCACTAAGCCTCATCTCTCTTTCGGTTATTTTTTGTCGGTACAAATTATTGACTACATGCCTCTCACTTCCCAGTGTTTCTTTGGATTCACAAGAATCTATCAACTCCTAAATCCCTTCTACAACCTTTTTATCTCTTAACAATTTCATACAAGTCTATAGAAAAAACTTTATAATACCTGCTTGGTTTCATGAATCTTGGTCATGTGTCGGAGCTCAATCCTATGTTGAAGCCTGGTTCTGCATCGAAGCTTGATTCAGTTCTGAAGCTGATGACCCATCACAACTAGTTCTTTGCTTTGGATGCACACTAGAGGTCGAAGCTCCAATATCCATAAAGCTTCACTTTTCTTCCATAAATACTTCTTTTTCCTTTTGAATATAAAAAACAAGAACTTTCTCAACAATTTTTCTAACCCATGTACTTTCATATTGTTTCTTCTCATCTACTTTATCACTTCTGGTCACAACTCTAATTTTGAAAATACTAATTTGAGGTTCATCGGTCCTCCTTTCAGCAGTCATCATTTGAATATTTTGTGTCAGCTGTTGATTCCTTTTTTCTTGCATCTTCGCCATAAGTATATGGAATTCTTAAATGACATGGTCAAAGGATTTACAGTACTTACATGTTGTCATGGGGTTCTGACAATCCCTCACAAAAATGACCTGCCTAGCTGCAATTATTAAAAATGATCTATCCACATCCTTGACCAACTCCAGCACCTCAACCTCTTCCTTGGTAGCCTCCTTGACCACCGCAATGTCCACTACCTTCATGTCCATGTTCTTCTTCTTGCATTCTATAAGTGTCAACACCGCGTTCCATCATTAGTTCATAAGCTCAACAATTATTCTCATCATGTCCTACTGATTTATAGAATTTGCAATATAGGTTCCTTGGAGTCTGCACATATTTCTGTAACAGGTAACAATCTTCTGAGCATTTTTGGCCTCTTCTCTTACATATATTGTACCACAAGCTGGATCTTGCATTTAATGGATTCGGTGCCCCACTAGCCATGTAATCCCTAAAGATAGGACATTTCTCTTTAGAATGGCCCTCCAATCTACACTTCATACACCATACTTCTTCTCTGACTTCTTTTCTTTTCTTGATATCTTGTATCTGCAGGGTTAGTTTCACCAAATAACTTTGAATATGTTGCATACATGCATTAGTATCTCCTATAGGTGAAGCTTCCAACTTCATCGCAATTTGTAGAGCTTCATCTTGACTTGTTATCTTTTGTTGTGTCAATGGTAATCTGATATGCAGTAATAGCACAACTATAAGTCATTCTCGATGTTTCTACGAAGCTATTTCGAAGCTCACTTGATCCAAAAATACCTTAAATCTCTGATCAAATTCCCAAATAAACTCAGTAGGTTTCTCTTTAATTTCTTTTAACACAGTGATACACTGTGACTTAGACTTCGGCTTCTTAAATTCTCTGATTAGCGCTTCTTTAATATCTATAAACTTTCTGATCTAATTATTTGAATACTTCATATACCATGTCAATTATATATCTCAAAATTTCGTAACGAGGTGCGCTTTCCTTATATTTTCATCATTGATTTGATTCATGGTCCATACAGATTTGTATAAGAACAAAAAAATGTTATGGATCCTCCGATCCAGTTCCTTTGAAAATAGACAGCTTAATATCATCAATCATATTTCTTCTTGGAGGGGGAGGGGGTTGAGTAAGGGGAGGGGGATGTGAGGTAGGGGGAGTAGGGGGGGAAGGGGGAGGAGGAGGGGGATGGGGAGAGCCAAAATCACCATAGATATTATTGGATTCTGGATTTTGTGAACTCTCAGGCTAGGAAGGTGAATATTGCAAAGTTACCTGGGGTTTATCAAGGTGGCTATCTTCTCTTTCACTTTCAGATTCACTCAAAAGAGGACTATACTTAGTCTCTACAAAGGTCTTCGGGACTTGTCCACAAGCTCTATTTCTAGTATATATTCTATATCTCTTTCCACTTAGCATTACTACGATCTCTGGCTCAAATTTATTTTCTTTTCTTCCAAGCATAAGTAAACTAGCAATCTGATTGTATCCGTAAAACTCCCTTTTCACATAGAAGCATCTTAATCCAAAGTTTCATAGATTTCAAATACTTAACTCACGGTCCTTTAAGGAATTGTCATTCTACTTCGTTGTAGGATACAGTCAAGTCTACTGTGAACTCAGTAATGAATCCTCCCAAGATGCTATCAATCGAGAAACTGACATCCCTTGAAATCCTATTGCCAGTGCTCTTGAGTCATTGTATCAGTTCAAGAGTCCACACTAAAGGTTCTCTGCCTTTAAAACAGGTCTTTATTTTAGTCAACATTGATATCCACCCATACAAATCAACGAGAAATTATGCGAAGGAAATTTCGTATTGATCTGTGAAAATATACTTCTGTAACCAAGATTTAGATGTCAGACGAGGGTTTTTGCTCTCTTGTTCTTCAAATTCTCACTCTTTTAGTTCTAGCCAGTCTTGAATCTCTTTCTTCGAAGGGTGCCACAACAGAACCATTTTTTGGTTATGATTTTGGCTGACCTGGGTTTGATCTATACTGCGCACCAACAAAACCCTCAATCACTGGCCCTTTTGGCAACGACCTGCAAGAAGATCACAGTCTCACTAGAAGTGACTATGGGAGGATGTAGAACCAGGTTTTTGTAGCCTTGAAGGATGTGGATATGGGGTATTATTATGTTTTCTTACTCCTAACATTCATAAATTACTTCACTGCATTAATTTAACCACTTAAACATATCATATAAATCCAAAATCATCATTGTCCTTAAATAAAGTGCAATTGTAATAAATTGTTACGCTACAACAAATAATAAGAAAATATACACATGAAGACACAAAATTACCATGGTTCACCTTAATGTGGGGCTACATCCACAAGAATTGTTTCTAATATAATGATTCTTTGTACAATAAATAGTTCTTAACCTGCACACTAAATTGTAGGTCATCTATGCACTCAGTTGCAGACTCACACCCCTACGCACTCAGCTACAGAGCCTTGCCTTCTTTTCCCAAACAACAGATCACAAAATTTCAACCATAACACAGATCTGGATCACAACTGATGATTTTCTTCTTATTATTTGACCCTATATATACTATTACATCAAGGGTTACATCGTTACAATACCATGGTCCAAATACCATGGACTCCCTAAAACAAGCAGCTATGGTCCCAAAACCCATTGATATTTTACATTATTACAAAAAGTAAGGGTTTATCCTTATCCCAAAGCCCTTATACCGAATGGTATATTCAAACTGCTCTACTGCATGCTCCACTCCACAAAACTCGGTGTCTTCGTGTTATGAATATAATTCATAACAAGTAACTAAATAAAATAAATGTAAATATTAAATAATTAAATATTGATTATGTTAAATAGTCACGAAAGGACACTTTCTTAGGTATATATGCAAATCCTCATTGTAAAATTCATCACTTATACATTTTCATATATAATAAATTATTATTATTATATACCTCTTGTGTATTTATACATTCAATTCTACAAGCTATCGGTTTTTATGCTTTAGTGGTATCAGAGGCATGGCACACAATATAATCATGTGGGTCTTTGAACGTTGTTCGCTGCACAATGTGCCATTACATTCATGTCCTGAATGCATTGAGAAGTTTATCAAAATTCAAGAAGTGTTTCAACAATTAGAAAAATCATGTGCAGAAGTTTCAGCATGTCTAAAGAAAATTTATGCAGAGGAAGACAATAACGACAATGAAGAAACGAAACTAGGCAAAGCAGGGAAAGAAGATGAACAATATCATAACAATGAGGAAGATACAGAAGTTTCAAGTGAACTGCATGAGACTATAGGTACAAACTAGTCCTTTCTTCTTCATGAGGAAACTAACGGTCTGAGATTTGAACGCGGTGAGGGTGATGTGAGTATTTCTACTATGGATGTCTCCATTCAAAAAGTGGAACTGAAAGAGCTTGAATTTGGTCCAATTAAGTTCGTGCCAGTTATTGACAACAATGATGTGGTATCTATTCCACTACATGATTCCAAAACCACTACCATATCTAAGAATCTGGATAGCTTTGCAATTCTTCCTAATTTCGAGCCCAATTCAATAGCCATGTTTGAATCTGAAAATTCATTTTCTCTTGTTGCATTTCACATTGAAAACAAATTTGTGCCTAATGTATCTGAAAGTGATGGGGCTACTAGTATGCTATACTCAGAAATTGGGGTTTCTTCCACATTTCCATGTGTAGAAGTTGAAATCTCTAAATTTTCAACTAGTCTTGATGTGGACGAAGACTATCTTGAGGAACAAGAAAATAAGAACACAAAGCAAATGCTGGATAAAATTAGGTCCAAAATACTTGAAAACATCAATTCATTTTTGAAATATTTCGATATGGAATACCATGGAGGAAGCGGGTCAATACGGCAAAGAAGCAGAAGTGTGTAGGGTGGAAGAAGGTCAACTTCCTCAACTCATTCATCATCCAATAATATCAATTCAACGGATTCTGAAGATGATAGCGTAAGCCTCTCAGACGAACTGTTACTGGACTTCCATAATCACATCGAAGAAGAACTTGGTGGTGAGATAGATTTGGCCTTGCACTTATTAGAGTATAATGAGATAGAAGAAATTGGTCATGACCTAGAATCGCCCTTTGTCTTATTAGATGATGATGGCATAGACATTTTTCAACAGTTGCGTAACATAACGATTTCGGAGGAGCATGTGAATAACAATAAAAATATTACTTCCACTTGTCCAATTTGATATGGCAAGGGCATCGAAACTCTGGTCATGGAGGAGGACACCCAAACTTTAGAGCAACCCATCATTGATCCGATCAGAAACATTAAATTCGAGGTGGGTGTCAAGGACTCCACCACATATGTTTCCACAGACTTATTGTTGGGCTTGACGTCAAACCCTACTCTGGTCAGAAGCATGGCACTTGCCAAGCACCTTCAACACAGAAAAACCCTATTCATGGACATGCTTGTACAATACTAAACAAAATTAACACACATGAAAAAATACCAAAGACATAGAAACGGCAGAAAAGGCCTCAACCTTACTGTATTCCTATCTGATAATGCAATGCACAAATAATGATAATAATACAAATAAATACATGAGGAAGTTTGTCTCAATATAGTATGTCTATCTTGGACACTATGGTTGAGAAAATCTCTCAACCAAACACTAATCTAGGAGCCTAACTAGTTGGATAGAATATCCCAACCAACTAGTCCTAAACTGACTCCTAACCATGAGGAACAGACTCAATCTAGAAAGGTAGGATTAAATCCAACCTTCTTGATTTTAATTAATTTAATTGTTTTGGGCTTAGAATTGTTTTCATCACATGAGAGTCAGGCTAACATTCCCCCCCTCAATGATAAGTCCAAAATAAGAACCAGGAACCATCTTCCAAGTTCTCATGTTGAAATTGTCGATCCTCCAAAAACATTGCCTGAAAAACCGCCAAACCTGGATGCTGAAAAAAATCTCCAATCTAAAGAGAACATGAATCAATTGCAAGTCTGATTCATCTCTAGATTTTTCTTTACAACTCCATCACATGCTAAGCTACAAAAGGATCCATCTATCCTTTTCTTTCAATCAGCATCCTTTGTCTACTGATAAAATGTTGATGACGCCCACTGGCGAATTTGCTTTGTCCAACGACAAAATATTGACAATGCCCACTGGAAAATTTGCTGATGTCAAAACTTATCACTGTTGTTTGTTGGAAACTACTCATTGTTGCTTTTTTTTTTGAATTCCTATTAGCGAATTTTTTATGTGGAACTTCCCACTAGATATGTGATGTTGATGATGGCAAAAATTTTTGATCTCCCACTGGTGAATTTGTTGATGATGCCCACTGGATGCTTTGTCGATGCCCACTGGCTAATTTGATGAAGACTTCCCATTTTCTGCTTTTTCTAATGTCGTCGAGACTTTCAGTTTGACAACCACCTTCAATTTTGTCAGTTGAAAGGAGAGACAATCATTTGCACTTGATTTCTGAACTCCCCCCTGTGATGCAAGAAAGTGTTCCCTTTGCGGACAGAGGCAACCCCTCTAGCCCTAGAGTGGGTCTAGTCACAAACACGGACAGATAAACAATAGCTTTCCTTAAATAGTCATAGTTGGAGGCTTACCTCAACCGAAGGTCGATGGAGTTCCGTTGCGCTGCTCCAGCTTCCGCTTCCTTCTCCTTAACGAGTGATCAACCTGAAACAATGCAAAGGAAATACAACAAAGCACGTAACCGGAAACAACAATGAACTATTTACTCACAAAGTCAAGAAGTCATGAGCTATCAAGTACATTACATACAAGACATAGAAAACATCATTGATTGTATTAATAATGAAATAAGAGTAAGCTTACAACCGAAGTCTTAACGTCACAAGCCTTCTCAGAAGGGTTCAGCCAACATGTTCCTCAAGCATTCACTCTTTGAAGGTGGATCTCCCAACACACAAGTCTCTCTCACTCATAAGTTTCACACAAGATTAAGAGCACTTCACAACCTTCCACAAACTATTAACAATCCCACACTTGTCACACTCACACCAGCTATCTAGCAAACTCAAAAACACTAACAACACTGCTTAACTAGCCAACTATCAAAAACTAGCAATGCATAGCAATGGTGAGAGTTTAAATAGTAGAAGGAGTCTCCATGAAAGGTGGAAGAGTGAGCTTATCTCCAAGGAAGGTAGCACAAATGACGGAACAGCCACGCCAGAGAAAAGAGGGCGATACAAACAATGCCAACAACCAGGTCTGGAGTCATCTGGAAGGCCGACTATTGGAACAAATTTGCCCAATCTAGATCATCGCGGGGACATAACTGATCTTGAGTAACATAGCTAGTCAAGTCATCGCTAAAGATTACAAGCAACCTCGTGCTGGCACATAAAATCAAACCATCACGGGAATCAGGTGTACTTCCGTGATGGCAGCACTTCTGGACTATTTAGGAGCACTCTTCAGTGCGTTTATTTAGCCAACATATGCGATGAGGCAGATAACTTAGGAAAAGTGGGTCATTTGACAACATCATAGAGCATCTGTCTAATGTGAGCATGTTTGACTTGGACACATGACACAGTAGAAAGACTGAAATGAAGACAGTGACAAATTACTGTATAACACCCCCCTTCAGGTGTAGGAGAGTTTCACCATATTCATTTTACTGTAGAATTGGTCTTCATGTGAGACTGAATCCTTCGGTAACACATATACAATTGTTTGACTGTAGATGACCACTTCCAAGGATCAATCCATGCGTAATTGATCTTCACTCTATGTGGTTGATTTCGCTTGCAGCATCTTTCGGATGAATGATTTTTCGTGCCACAATGGTGACAAGGATGGAGTTCAAAGCATTTACTCTCCATATGTCCATTTTGTTTACAATGGCTACACTTAACCATATTCTGATCATTGTCGAGAAAACCAGCATTTACAAATTGAACCGGTTTTGAGAAATCTAGAACAAACAAAGTGTTTTCTTTGTTGTATCCTAGGCCATGTCGATCTTTGTTGAAGGAGATTTCTTCCCAAGGTCTGATCAATTTCTTGGAAAGAATATCCTTTTGTTCTTCTTCATACTTGTTGCTGCTTCTAACATTTTGTCCTTGATTTACTAAACCTTCTATGTCACATTGGGCATCAAGCATTAACAACTCATCGGTTTGACATGCTGCATCAAACTGATCAATTTGATCTTTGGTACTAATTGTTGCATCATTTAGTAGTACAACTGATTGGATGAAATCACTTGTGTCACAACCTATATCAACCTATTTTCTTAGATAATTTGTGTCGCAACCTTCATCAATATGATGAATAAGATCACTTGTATCACAAATTTCATCTGTTGTTGTGATGAGGTCTTCTGTGTCACAACTTGCATTTGTCTTCTCTACACATTGTGCATCTAGTAAATCTTTATTTTCACTTAACTTAATTTGAATTTCATGAATGAGTTTTTTCTTCACTTCGAGCTCAATTTGAAAGTCTTTCACTGCTTCTAATGTACTAGGAATTTGATTGGTTAAGGTTTGATTATGCTTCAACTTACATTCCAGTGTTTCAACTTTTTTCTATAACTCATGATTGAAATCTTGCAAATCTTTAATCTCCAGTTCTACACTTTGAAGACGTTTTCCTCCTTTACCCATTATGAGTTTTGAAACGCTCGCTTGTACTTTCTCGCTTTCTTGCTTAATTTTTCTTAACGGTTTCTTGTAATACTTGCAAGATTTGAAAATCTCGCTCGCTTGAATTTTGTACTAGAATGAGGATGTTAGATACCACCAAAAATGCACCCAATTTCAACAATGACAAGTTCAAATGATATTGACTCACTTGAAGAGAATTGACTCACTTAATTGACTCAGTTGAAGAGAATCGACTCACTTTACCTCCTATAAATTCACAATTTGGGTGTCGGTGTCGACCGAGAATGCACCTTTACAATTCAACTCAATTTTATTTGAATTTGTTTACAACTTAACTTACAAATTATGATTTGGCAAGTTACACAATGACTAATTGTGGTTGAATGTTGATGTAGTCTTTTGAAATGCATGAGTTTGTAGTTGCATTAACTTGATTGCCTTCCATGAATTTTCTCGTTGATGTAGAACGCTGATGTTGCCAACTTTGATTATGTGTTGTAGTTGTGCAAATGCATGTGATTGTTTATGCTTGATTCAATGCTCGTTGTAGCCTCTTAATTTCAGATGATTTGATTAATGTGCTTGCTTCATTCACTTTATTTAGACTCCTTGTGTGTGTTAGATAAGATAATTGTAGTGTAAAAACTAGACACAAAACATGCACAATCAATCACTACACAAGGTGTACCTAAAATCCTGTTATTCAATTTCAGGCGAATCTAGGACACATCAACACCACAAAAAATATGTCTTTATTAAATATTTGAGTACATCAACTTTTCATCTTTACAACATCTTCGTTGAATACTTCTTAAACACAAAGGTTGAGAACTCCTTGGAGGCAAATTGTCTTCAAAAACTAGATGTTCACTGACTCAATCTCTCTTAAAGTAAAAATATTCACTTATCTCTCCAAATTTACAAAAAACTTATCACTCCAAAATTACAAAAAAAATTCACCATATCACTCCACAAAATCACTTCAAGACTTCGACATTCAACTTATCACTCCAAATTTTAAAAAAAATGCACCTTATTTCTCCATAAATATTACAAAATCCCTTATCACTCCAAAAAAAATTCACTTCAAAACTATAAATAAGAAAACACACCTTATTTCTCCATTAAAAATCTTTAATAATCAACCTTAAATAAGAAAACACACCTTATTTCTCCATTAAAAATCTTTAATAATCAACCTTTTTCGTTTTTTTAGGTTCCATTAAATTTTTAAAATAAAGTCACTTTAAAAAGTGAATTAACCTTCCTGAAATCACTTTTAAAAAGTGAATTAATGTTTCAAGCTTTAAACTCTAAGCATATAAAAAACCATACATATGGATTCCATCCTTTCCAAAATGGATTCCACGATGGCGCTCAACGCTGGTCTTTCTTTTCCGCTAGTTTCTCCGTGATGTTGGCTCATTTTCAGCACATATCGTTGTGTGTGAGAATCCCATAATTGTTACTATCACAGACATAAAGTAATTCTTCAAGCAAATGCGGGCATGTAGGTTGAATCCACTGGCGTTGCAAAGAAAAATTGGTTTTGTCCTCACTCCTTCGGCCTTGATTACGCAACTTTAAAGGCAACGTAAAGTCGCAATAGCATTGTTGCCATAAGAAAAGGGCAACACACAGCACAATGCGTAGATGATCGAAAGCACCAACACATTCCCTGAAAGAGAGACTCGTTGCGTTCTGATGGGGATCTGTGTATCAACACTACACTATTAGAAGTGACATTGAACACATGAATGCCCATTTTATCGTACCATAATTACTTTTGTGGGTCAAACGATGACCCAAAAAAAACATAACAACTCTTCATCACATTCATCTGGCCACTGCTTCAAAGTCAACAATCACACAAAATGTAGCAGCGTCGATCCACTACAAAATCTGTGATGCACAGTGATCAAACAAATTTCAAAATATTCTGACGCAGCAGCTCCAGAGTCTTTTCAACGCTTTGTTTTCATTATAATTATGCCAACACATCTCTTTATTTGCAGGAGGAGCTCTTCATATGCAGGAGGGTAGTCTAACTATGGGTTTCCTCAACAATGATACTCAACAATCAACAAATTTAGTTCTAGAACAACAATTCAGGTTGAATGGTGGACATTCAATAATTTAGTCGCCAAGACCTCAAATGCCGCAAATTCTTTCAAAATATCCACAAAATATCTGTGTTTGATCCATGCTAGTCACCAAGCAGCCTGCTTTAATACCACGTGTAGAATACTAAACAAAATTAACACATATGAAAAAATACCAGAGACATAGAAATGGTGAAAAAGGCCTCAGCCTCAGCCTCACTATATTCCTCTCTCATAATGCAATGCACAAATAATGATAATAATACAAATAAATACATGAGGAAGTTTGTCTCAAGATAGTACGTCTATTTTGGACACTATGGTTGAGAAAATCTCTCAATCAAATACTAATCTAGGAGCCTAACTAGCTGGAGAGAATATCTCAACCAACTAGGCCTAAACTGACTTCTAACCATGAGGAACAAACTCAATCTAGAAAGGTAGGATTAAATCCAACTTTCTTGATTTTAATTAATTTAATTGTTTTGGACTTAAAATTGTTTTCATCACATGAGAGTGAGGCTAACAACGTTGATTGAGCAAACCCATCATATCGTGACATTAGATGTGCACAACGAGAAGCACCTGTGGTATACTGACACCATGTCTCTTGTTTTGGGGGATGGAAATGCCATTTATTATCTCTGGAGGACTCAAGGCCATGTTAACTTTTCAAACGAGATGATTGTAGCTCTCAGACTCGCAGATGGAGCCATCTTAGCCATTGACGCTACGGATGGTGTAATGGTAAATACAGTGAGGGCTATGTGTCATGCATCCAGGAAAGGATTCCAATAAATGCATACAGAGAGAGCTATGCGTCATGATAGGTCAACCAAATAGTGTGAATTTTACATGACATTAAAATATTAATCTATAACATATAATTTACTGTTATGAATTAGTTCGATTAAAAAAATTATATGCTAATATTATTATTATTATTATTATTAATTAAAAAACAAAAAAAATCGGAGTTCTTAAAAAAAACCTCTTATTAAAAAAAAAATAGACATAACCATGGGTTTAAGAGTAGACATAACCCTGGACTCAAAATAGAGTTACTAACGAATTATAGAAGCTGAGCCACTAGTGACAGCGAGTTTCCATATGCTGAGATGACAACTACAAAGAAAATTGCCAACAATATAGCTTTGAGGACAAAACTTCTGAAGGAAGGGGCTATGTTATGAATATAATTCATAACGAGTAAATAAATAAAATAAATGTAAATATTAAATAACTAAATATTGATTATGTTAAATATTCATTAAGTGAAAAGGCATGTCTAAAAGACATGCCTAGTCACGAAAGGGCACCTGCTTAGGTATATATATATGTGGGTCGTCATTGTGACATTCATCGTCATTGTAGACTTTTACATTCAAGTCTACAAGCTATTAGTTTTTATGCTTCACTTTGCCAAAAACTAGGCCAAATTGGGTTGTGCCCAACAATTGGTCACAACTTTTGATGATAACATTTTATAACTTAATAATAATTAAAATACTTAAATAATTAATTAACTATCTATTTAATTATTATTCATCATTTATTTAAAATTATTTATCTATTTATGAATTAATTATTCATACATATATACAATTAGACTTGATACCAGGGTTGTAGCCTAATGGTACCTATAGTGGCAAGTTGCCTTGATGACACCTTAGTCCCTGTTGGGAGGATACCTTGGCAGTTATGGTATCTAAATCCCTAGAATTGTGTATGTTGATACTCTTCTAAGAACATGTCAATTTGAGTTCATCCTTGTACCTATTTGTACAATTATGAATACCTACCTAGTTAAGAGGGAGTGTTGAAAATGTAACTGTGGTTGGTCTTCATAATTTCTATTGTACTTTATCATTATGTATTTATTGATTATTTGAAAGAGAAGAAAAAGAAAAATTATTTTGAAGCATGTGTTTCATGCTCTTTTCACTTTTTCATTAGGTTCAAGCCTCCATTGTAGTCTTCTAGGTTTTTCTCGCGTCATAAGAGTCATTATTATATATATTAGACCTTTCTTGGGCTTTTGTATCATGAAAATAAAAAAATTGAGTTAAAACAATCATATTTCACCTCCTCCCTAAGTTGTCCCTACCTTGATGAATTCGACCATGTTTATGGAAATTAAACCCTATGAAAGCAATATAAATAGAAGGATAATTCGATTTCTTTGGCATATATCCATCCACAAGTTCAATTTGCAGTGAAGGAAGAAGAAAAATAAGTGTGAAGCTAAGGACAAGAAGGATAAATCAAATGAAGAACAAAAATCAAAATTTTTGGGCATCTCTCTCTCACATGTGTGAGTTTTTCTAGGGTTTTTGGACAAGTTGCAGGGGCTGAAATTTCTGTAGTGACTACACGTCCAAAATTCTGAGTTTCAAGGGGCCAAAATTCTAGTTGGATAAAATTTGAAGGGTATTGACTCTTGTTGACTTTGGCAAAGTTTGTCTTCTTGAAAGGAGGGTTGACTTAGTGATTGGAGGAGGTCTTTGTCTTGGTCAAAAGGTCTTGGATTGTATCACTTTGACTTGGTTCTATTAGAGAAGAAGAGTTTGACTATGTTTTCCCCTAGAAAGGTGCTTTTCCCTAGATGAGTGCCTACATCTTTTATCTCTTGTTCTTATGATATTCACATATTTTTATTTGGTAATTGCTTGATAGAAGATAACATAATAAAGAAGTAAGAGAATCCAACACATATCATAAGTAATTATCAAGAATAGAGGAATCAAAACCCTAATATCTACATACATTGATTTCTCGACACCATAAACATAATGAAGCCACAAGCCATAATTAGTAGTCCCCGTGTAGAGGAGGATCTAGCCCACCAATATTTGAACTTAGCTAATCTCAACAATAACCAATCGAAGTTGTTGATATACCATAGCTCAATGGATATTGAGTTATGTGTGTGTGTTATGTGTTCTTTACTTTAACATAACCTAAAATAATAAAATTATAATGATACAACATATTATGTGTGTGTGAATTAGGTTTATCTCGAGTGATTAGGAGGAATAATTATTAACCTCCCCACCCAGGTTCAAACCCTATGAAAGACATGTTTATGCTCTTAATTGAGATTCCATTCTTAAATGAGATAATGTGGAGTTTGCACCTACCGGCGACCTCACATTTTCCTTCAAGGTGAGAACGAGGCTGCTTGATTTCCCAAGAAATCCCCAATGCCTAAATTTTTTAAGTCAATTGGGTTTAGTTCAGGTGGTTTGTTGATTTTTCAAGCATCCTCTAAATTGATAATCACCTCTTATGATTTTTTTAGGCTAATATTTTCTTTCATTCATATTCATCAGAAAGAAATTACCTAGAGTATATCAATAGTAAAACAAAATTCTAGTATGATCATAAAGAGACATCGAAACAAGAGCACAAAGTTACCTTGGGAAAACCCACATGGGAGAAAAACCCAACAACTGTTTTCTTAGAGAAATTCTCCAATTCAATAAGAGACACACCTAGATCATCTTCTCAATCACAAGGTCAAACTAACTAGAAAAGTAGACTTGGTCGAACTTGGTCCAACTCCTTCCTAGTCAAGTCAAACATCTTACCTAAGAGATTAGTCTTCTCTACTCTGCTAGGGTCAAAATTCGACCTACTTCTGTATCCTAATATATTGGTCCTGCTGCCATGATATGCTAAAAACTTTGTCCATATTATGTCTCAAAATTTTATCCTTGTTTTCCTCAGGAATTCGTCCTCCTTCATCTGATATTCATCATTTTCCTCATCATAATAATATCACAGAAATTCATCCATCTTCAACATAGATGTGCTTCATATTCATCTTATTCTCATACCTCAGATGATTTTAATTTTTCTTGAATAAAAAATATTTGAGTTGTGCTCCTAGGAGTAGGTTGAGTGCTTTATAATACACTTCTGGATGGCCAATTAGGTGCCAATTGGAATGACTTGGCTTGTTTTGAGCCAAAAAAATCAATTTTCAAAATATGAGTTTTCTCTTTTGAAAATGATATGAAGAACATGCAAATTTCTTTTGACAATACCATGAAGAACATGCATTATATTTATCATTACAAATACATCAAAATTTAAAATATTCATTATGAAGACCGACCATTGCTACAAAATTCAACGCTCCCTCTTAGCTAGGGAGGTATTCATAATGACTTATATAGATGTTCTCATGTTGAAAAATTTCTCTAAGAAAAGGTTATAACAATTCATAATCAACATCATTCAATTATCATAATCTTGGTCAAACAAATTTGACACATGGTAAATCAACAACATCAACAAAGTACCATAATTTTAGTTGGTACCTCTAACTTATGATGTATCCTCACCATAATCCTGATCAGTACTCCTGACACATGGTACATCATTAGCATCAACTAGTCACCACAATTCTGGTGTATCTGACACATGGTATACTAACTAGTCTTGGTTCACCATCATTCTGGTCTGATATCTTTGACACATGGCAAGTCTCCAAAGGCCACACTCTACTTGAGTAATTCCAGACCTAGTGGTAAATGAGCTCACTCAACCTATCTAGAGAGTTCCAAACTTGATGTTGAAAGGAACCCACTCAACTAAGTGATCCTGGGCCTCTAGGACCATTCTTCCTAATTCCAGTTAATATAATTTACATAGGAAGAATGAGTATCCTCTGCTATACCATTCTCCCTAATTCTATTCATATTTAACACAAGGAGAAGGTATGTCCTTGATGTTATCACTATGGACCATTTTCCCTGATCCTAGTAAACTTGACCCACAAAGAATGATTGTCTTAGATGCTACAATTTCATCACTCCCTCTTACTGAGAGAGACATGCTAAATCAATCCAATCTTGTGCTTGAAGTTTATAGACTTCATCCTGGAAGAAAATATTTTTCAGCAATATGCTTGTGACCAAGGAATAGTACTAAAGCCACACTACTTCCTTTTGTACCATGTCTTGATACTAGATTTCATTGTGCTTCGACTTTTCGTCATGGTCATCATCTGCACCTGATCAAGAAAATCCTATAAGTAGCCTCTAAATCCATACTTCTTCTCAACTTTCCAACCAAGCTATAATATACTTGGCCTCAACAGTACTAAGTTTGACATATGTCTTCTTTTATTCTCATCCAAGAAATCATAATGGAGCCCAAACTGAAGCAATATAAACTCTTTTTTTTTTTCTTTTTCACTCTATTCCCAATCTGATTCTATGTATTCCTATAGATGTAGTTCATTGTTTGATACTTATCTCAAACCATAACTGACTATGACATGACCAACTGTACCATGATGGTACTTCAACACATGTTAAGCCACATGCCTTGGCCCAACCATAAGTTGATAGATTTTTTTGTGGAAATCCTATCCACTCCCTCTACCATTATTTTTTTCTATATACTGTAGCATATCAACTATCTAGTTTGACAATATTAATGGTATTCCATCATCCAAAAAATTTCTGATGGATCTCAATAGTATTCTTCAAGGAGATAATGCATGAAATCTAGGTCATTCATCTTAGACTCAGAGGTAAACTCCCTCTGGAGCTAAAACAAGGCTCCCTAACTGCTCCCTTTATTACGATAGAAAATATTTCTTCCACAGCTACTCCCTCTGACTCATGAGTCATTCTACTCTCGTAAGAAACAAATCATACAGGATCAACCTTGATCCATCAATCCAAGTCTGAGGTACAATATTCTATTTGCATGCAAGATAATTCATTCATGACCCTCAAAGCCTTAATATGATCCCATGTACATTTCTTCCTCAAAAATTGCCTCTACATCCATCTGATGTAATTCCATGACAAAATCCACAATAATTCTAATAGAAGCGTACATGTCAACTAGAGAAAAAAAATCTCTCCCTTTTTGGAAGAGCTCTCAAATATTTCTTTATGTTTCCATTTAGTGCACACTAGATCTTGTAGATCTATTTGGAATTCACCACTACCTTACAATCAAGATATACTTCATCCTTTTTTATATTCATGCTCCATTTTGGCTTAGATATCATCCAATGCAATATCTCTCAATACCAATCACTGATTTTGGGAAAGTCCTCTTGTCATAGGCTTTGTTTCACTCTTCCACTTCTTTAATATGCTACCATAGCCTTGGAAACTTTCATTACGTATATGAATCCTCACTAGGAGGCCATGGAAGAACAATTATAACTAATCAAAGGATATAAAGACAAGAGACTAACTAATAGTTAAAACAATAATAATAATAATCAAAGTAGAGAGATATATTTTACTTTTATTTTGAAAATGTCAGCTCCATCTTTATCTTAGCCTTCTTGCATCCATCTTGCAAATTTATTAAGCTCTTCCTCCTCATCATTATATTTTCATTCCTTCCTTGCATGAGCTATGGTTTCTTCTTTAAATGGAAATGTTGATCTAGGTTCAATTACAGGGTTTTATCCATAAACCTTAAGGTTTTCTTATCCAAGCCTTTTTATCTTGCTAGGATCTTCAAAACCTAGATTTCCAATTTTCATATCCATGTGTGAAAAACTTAGGATCGATATGCTCTTTACACATGTGATGAAATCCATCATTGGCATCAATCAAACAAGGATGTTTCATCCAATGATTATCCTTAGTTTTGATAAACCATGTATCTCTGCTTTCTTTAAAACATTGTGATGGGAGTAACATTTTGTTTTAAAGACATGGTCATCAATGATAGTGATCTCATTCTTCATTTCAATAGACTCCATCATTCCAAACTGAGTATTACATAGATCTTATGTTGGGTTGTGTTATAGTCTTTCCACAGCTACCCCACGTGCGGGGGGAAGTAGCCTCCACTGTACATAGTGTTGAGCATTGTCGGGGGGTAAGAAAGGGGGTGGTAGACCCCCTACACGGCATCTGTGGAAGCGCGTTGGGAAATTTTTTTTTGGACCCTATATTAGGTGCGCAGACATACCTATGGTTTTGTGCATGGATTTCGCACATGGTTTTGGGCATGATGGTTTTCTGTCGATGGTATTTTGTAGATCTGGTCAAGGGAAATACACTTATGTTCTAATCCAGGGTTAATGGATTGGGGTTTATGGATGCTTCGGCATGTATATATATGTATTGTAACATTGAAAGCAACATAATGAAAAATCAATCTAGTAGTCCCGTTTTTGGGATCCAGGGGAAAATCTATGTGTATATATGTTTTATGTTTTATTCTCTTGCCATTGTTTATTTTCTATTTTTTTAAATTCATATGTAGGTAATTTATGTACGGGGTTAAAACCTACATTTGGTATCAAAGTTATTTTTGCTTCAAGGGGATGCCTTTGCTGCTAAGGGGTTTTATGCTCGGGCCTGTGGCACACCTTGTTCAGTGGGAGATCTGCGAGATCGATTCTTGTGGTGAAAGAAGATGGCAAGAAGTGGAAAGATAGAGATCGAGAAATTTAATGGTCAAAGTTTTGAGTTGTGGATACTCAAGATGGAGGATCTACTAGTGGATAAACATCAGTCGATCATGGTAGATCCAGGTACTAAACCAACAACAATGTCGACTGAAGACTGGGCGAAATTGGATCGGAAGGAAAAGAGCACAATACGATTGTGTGTCTCAGATTCAATATGTATGGATGTATCAGGGGAAGCTTCGGCAAAGGCTTTGTGGGACAAGTTAGGGAATTTGTACCAATCTAAGTCTCTGGTGAATAAAATGTTCCTACAAAAAAAGCTTTATAACCTTAGATGAAATATGGAGACTCGGTGACAGAGCATATGAATGCATTTAATACTGTGGTAAGCCAGTTACTATATGTTGATATTAAAATTTAAGATGAAGATAAGTGCATCAGTTTGTTGTGTTCTCTACCAGATTCTTGGGATAGTCTGGTTGTTGCAACAGGTAGCAATGCAACTGCCTTTCAGTTTGATTAAATACTCTCATCCTTGTTGTCGGAGGAGATGAGACGGAAAAATATGGAGGTCTAGAATGGTGATGCCTTGTCGTTATAAGGACGGTCCCATAACAGAAACAAAAATAATTCCTCGAGTGGGAGATCTAAATCTCCAAGAAAACCTGTAAAAGTGTGCTGGAAATGAGGAAAGGAAGGGCACTTAAAAATGGATTGTAAATGTAAAGCTCCTAAGAAAGGAAAGGGATCTGATGATGATCCTTCTGTAGAGGCAAAAACCACCTCAGATGAAGGTGGGGATGTGTACTTGGCTTCTTCTTCAAGTACACATCTAGATCATGAGGCATGGTTGATTGACTCACGTGCATCCTTTGACTTCACTCCCCACAGAGAGTGGTTCTACAAGTATGAGAAATATGATGGTGGTGATGTCTTCTTAGGGCATGATAGCAAGACTAGAATCATTAGTTGTGGAAAAGTCAATTTGAAGTTGCAAGGTGGAAGGATTATAACACTTTCAGGTGTTTTTCATATTCTTACATTGGCCATAAATCTTATTTCTGTAAGCAAGTTGGATGATGCAGGTGTAAAAACAGTGTTCGAGAAATATACCTGCAAGATGGTTCGGGAATCACTGGTATTGATGCAGGGAGTTCATGTTAGAACTCTGTACAAGCTTCAAGGTAGCATTGTGATTGATGGGTGCAACAGTTCTATGGTTCCTGAAAGTGGAGCATAAAATCTAGTGGTCTCCGGAGAAAAGACCATGCTAAGGCATCAAAGTCTTGGACATATTGGAGAGAAGGGCCTTCGAATACTTCATGGTAATGGTATGGTAGAAGGTATGTCTAATAGCTCGCTGGATTTTTATTTCTATGAAAATTGTGTATAGGGGAAGCTGAATCGGGTGAGTTTCCCCTCTGGTGGTATGAGGGTGAAAAAAATATTAGAGCTTGTGCATAGTGATATGTTTGGACCTATGTCAGTTCCATCACTGGGAAAGTTTGTGTACTATGTATCATTTATAGATGACTTCTCAAGGAATACATGGATATATTTCCTCGGGAATAAATCTAAATTCTTTGATAAGTTTAAATAATTTAAGGCTCTGCTGGAAAACCAAACAAAGAAGAAGATAAAGGTGTTGAGAACAGATAACGGTGGAGAGTTTTGCAAGAAGGAATTTGAAGAGTTTTGTAGGAAGTGTGGTATAGCATGGAAGAAGACTACTCCATACACACCTGAGAAAAATGGAGTCGCAGAAAGAATGAACAAGACATTGATGGAAAGGGAAAGAAGTGTGCTCAGTGGTGTTGAGTTAGGATAGGAATTTAGGGCAGAGGCAGTGGAGACTGCATGTTACCTGGTCAAGGTATCACATTCATCAATGTTGGAGGGTAAGACTCCACGAGAGGTATGGACTGGTAAGAAACTTTCTACATGTTCCAAAGGAGAAAATAATAAAGTTGGTTAGTAAATCTGAAAAGTGCATCTTTATTGGGTATAAGAATGGTTTAAAAGGTTATAATCTTTGGAACCCAGAAACAAGGAAGGTTGTGTACAGCTGATATTTGGTGCTTAGAGAGGTGAAATATGTTATTAAACATGAAGTCCTACCAAAGGAACCTGAGAATATAGAGTTTGAGCTAAAGGAGGAAGAATCAAACTCTACAACAAAAGAGGAATCAGAAGATGAAGAGCCACAAACCCCATTTGTGAGAAGATTAGTTCGAGAAAGAAGGAACCCAGAAAGGTATATTCCATCTACTTTTTGTTCAAATTTTGCTTTATCTATTATTGATGATGATCCCAGAACTGTGAGGGAAGCAGTAGATTCAGAGGATGGAAGACTATGGAAAGAGGCCATGGTTGATGAAATGGCATATTTCCACAAAACTGAGGCTTGGGATCTGGAGGAGTTGTTTACTGGAAGGAAACCCATGGGCAGAAAATGGGTGCTCAAGAAGAAGATGGATGCATAAGGAAAAGTGGAGAAATACAAAGCTCATTTGGTAGCAAACGGTTATCCACAGGTGTCAGGAATTGATTTTGGTGATATTTTTTCTCCTATTGCCAAGGTAACTTCTATTAGATTACTTTTATCGTTTGGTTGAAAACGGTCATTTGCAGGTGTCGATAATTGAGTCTTGATCTAGACTCGAAACGTAGACAGTGCGAAAATGAAGACTGTGGAATATCCTAATCCAAATGCACAAAAACTGTTAGGATATTCCGACACATAGGAAATAGTTAAGTTCAACTTGGTCTAGGTATAGAGTTAGGTAAAGTGTGTTTCTTTACCGTTGTACATTTTGTAACTTCAATCCGACGGTCACGATATGTAGTGATCCGACGGTTCATTCTCTCCTCGGTATTACCGACACTTGATCCGTGGCTTGACACCCGATTGGTCCATGAGTTCTATTTAAAGCGCATGGAGGGTCATTGTTCGAGTAATCCGTGCATGAGAGAAGCTTATGTAAATTTTCATTCTTTGATTAATAAATTGCCTGTAGTACCCACGTTGGGACAGGCCATGGACTGTTTCCCTCTTTGAGGGTTTTAACCACGTCAAAAATACTGGCGTATTGATCTGTGATCTGGTTGTGAGCGGTGTCCTTTTGGTGTTCTTTCTGAGGAACTTACCCTGTAAATTCCTACATGGTATCAGAGCTATTTGAGGGCCGCGTCCGTTTGTGATCCAAATCTGAAGCCGGTAGAACTGCATGCGGCTGTCGTTTCCTAGATCTGCTGTTTCTGACTGCTTTCGGGCCGAGAGGACTACTCTGTTGCGTTCGGAGCATCTGTTCCAGTGACCCCTTTCGTTTCACGCGAAAAGGTTTCCGGTAGCCCTAGCTGCGTCATTTTTCAGATCGGGAGGTATACAGTGTTTTTTTTTGCAGTTTACTGTTATTTTCTCTTTGCTTATTTTGGTTTCGGTTTATTTAGCCCTTTTTTTTTAAATGGATCTATACCTTTCATTTCTGCGTATGCTCTTTGCCCTGCGACTCTGTGCGATCTGGGCAAATCAGAAACAGAAAGGAAGGATTTTTCTCATGCGTATGCTCTTTTCCCTGCACCTTAGTGTGATCTCGGAAAATCAGAAACATTGAGAAAAATATTTAGTTTTTCGGCTAAAGCTAACTTTGAGATTTTTTTTTTAAATTTCTAGTTTTTTGGCTAAAGCTAACTTCGAGCCGCAAGGTTCGTTTTTCTTTGCATATTCGTGTTGGGTTTTGTGTTGTGTTTTGTAGGAAAAAGAGCTTTCTCAAGGCAAGCACGCAAACCAAGCCCCTCTCTCTCTCTCTCTCTCTCTCTCTCTCTCTCTCTCTCTCTCTCTCTCTCTCTCTCTCTCTCTCTCTCTTCTCTCTCTCTCTCTCTCCTCTCTCTCTCTCTCTCTCTCTCTCTCTCTCTCTCTCTCTCTCTCTCTCTCTCTCTCTCTCTCAAATTTTTTGTATAGATCAATTGGTTCAAAGCTATTTTAAGAGAGTAGAGGTCTTGAGTTCAAGTCTCCATTTTGTGGGGGCAGATTTTTTCATTCCCACACATTCGCGCACTTTGCCGGCAACATCAACAATTTCTTTTTCAAAAAGCCATAACTTCTTCATCCGGAAGCCTTTTTCAGAGCCGTTTTTTTTAAATCCGCCTATTTTTTCGAGATCTATCCATTGGAACACTTACTTTCAGCATCTTCAGCTTCAGTTTTTTTTTTTTTTAAATGGAAAGTCCATGCCAAGTCATTCTTTACAACACTAACTACTTCCAATGGTTAGCCTACATGGAAGATTTACTTAGAAGTAAAGGTCTCTTCAGAATAGCCACAGACCAAGAGAAGAAACCAAAAGATGAAGACAAGGCTGCAAAATGGGAAAATAGACAAGATCAAGCACGTGGTTTGATAGGGATGTCTATTTCTCCTGATCTTAGATTCCACATTGCAGAACTTGAGACTCCTCATGAAGCATTAGAAAAACTCGCTAAAGTTTTTGAGATTAAAAATGAAATTAGAGCCCATCAACTTGAAAATGAGTTGCTTACTTTGGATCCTAATAATTTTTCTTGCATTGAAGATTTCTTGTCCAAATTCAAGACCCTTAGATATCTCTTGGAAGGTGTTAAAGTTAAGGAAGAAGATGGTAACCTTATTTATTCCATCCTTACTAAGTTGGGACCAGCCTACTCTGTATTTGTTTCCACTTTCCATTCTACAAGGGAAGCTTTCATTTGTCAAGGAAAAGACTACAAGGCCCCTTCGTTTGACTCCTTTTGTGATTCCTTAATAAGAGAACAAGAAAAACTCTTACACCTTGGTCTTCTTAATCTTGGAAACTCTTCTACGAAAGCGTTAGCCGCCCAGCAGCAACCAAATTCAAAGAATCCTAAGAAGTCATATCCTCAAAAGAATGGTCCTAAACCAACTCAGCCTCAACATGAAAGATCATTTCAGCAAAATGATAAGACCAATAAAAACAAATGGAAGAAGACTGATAGACATTGTAACTTTTGTAATCGAGATGGCCACTTAGAATCTAAATGCTTTAAGAAGATGGAAGCCTTGGAAGCCGCAATGAAGAAACATAACATCCATGTGGAGCCTACTTCAACTTCAACTTCCGGAATGGCACTTTCTGCATGTCGTTGTCAATCATCTCAGTCTGGTTATGCATTAAATGTATCTTCTTCTTCTTCTCATTCTCATGAGTGGCTCATTGATTCTGGAGCCTCTTATCACATGGCCAAAAACCAAGCCATGTTTTCTTCTTTAAATGATTGTAACACCAAAAATATATATGTTGGTGATGATAGATCTCTTAATGTTGTAGGGACTGGAACTGTTCATCTAGACAATGGTCAGTTTAATGATGTATTATGTGTTCCAACCTTATCCTGCAACCTTCTATCTGTCTATCAGATAACTCATTCAGGTGAAGGTAAAATTGTTGAATTTTCACCTCATGATGTTGTAATCAAGGATCTAAAAGATCCTAAACAGATTCTAGCTACTGGTCTTGCTGATGATTCCACAAGGTTGTATAAGTTTCACAACTTTGGGTCATCAAATCTTCCCTCAGTATTTGTTGCTCATAATGATGAAGTGAGCAAACTTTGGCATGAGCAATTTGGTCACTTAAACTATCGCTCCCTTCAGCATCTATGTAAAGAAAATATGGTGACAGGTCTTCCTATGGTATCTTGCAGAGATGGTGTTTGTTCCAGATGTGTACTCAGAAAACATCATCGGGACAGTTTTGACAAACGTGCCTCTTGGCACGCCTCAGCCCCTTTACAGCTTGTGCACAGTGATTTATGTGGTCCTCTTCCTGTTGCTTCATTCTCTGGCTGCAAGTACTTCTTAACTTTCATTGATGATTTCTCCAGACGCACTTGGGTATACTTCTTAAAACTCAAGAGCGAAGTATTTAACACATTTTTGGCCTTCAAAGCCTTTGTTGAAAAACAATCTGGACATCAAATTCTTAAGCTAAGAACTGATAATGGTGGAGAATATGTTAAAAACACATTCATCAACTTTTGCACCGAAATGGAATTCAAATGCAACATACTGTTCCATACACTCCACAACAAAATGGTGTAGCTGAAAGGAAAAATCGCACCTTAAAGGAAATGGCTAATTGTATGCTGCAATCTAAAGGACTCAGTCTTAGTTTTTGGGCCGAAGCAATTAATTGTGCAAATTATATAATCAATCGCACTCCTACTAAGGTTCTAGAGAATATCACTCCAGAAGAAGCTTGGAGTTCCATTAAACCAGATGTAAGTCACTTTCGTGTGTTTGGAAGTGAAGCATGGGCCCATATTCCAGATGAAAAGCATAAAGCTTTAGAACCTAAGAGTGAGAAATGTACTTTTGTTGGATATTCTGAAGATGTAAAAGGTTATAGACTTATTCCATTTAAGTCCAAAAATGTTATCATTAGAAGAGATGTAAAATTTGATGAAAATAAATCGGCCTGCGAGCCTAGTCCGGCGGATGTGCCACCTCTTCCTATCTCTTCTACTTTTGAAAACATTTCTTCTTCAGATGATGAAAGCGAGGATGATAATCCTCCTCCACCTTCTCAGGATCCTCAACTTCCAAGATGGGTCCGTGCTACTCGGGATGCAGCAGGTGATCTTGCCGGTGATCCTACAGATCAGCGACGTACACATTCTCAGTTTGAAAGAGCTTCTTCTTTACTGGCTCAAGCTCCAGTAAATCATGATCCTGACACTTTTACAGAAGCTTCAGGCCATCCACATTGGGAAGTAGCTATGAATGAAGAATAATCATTCATTGATGACAAATGATACATGGGATCTTGTTCCTCTACCAAAGGGACGCAAACTTGTTAGATGTAAATGGGTTTACAGAACCAAGTATGGACCAGATGGGAAAGTTGATAAACATAAAGCTCGTCTCGTTGCTAAGGGCTTTTCACAGGTTGAAGGCATTGACTACACTGAAACCTTCTCCCCTGTTGCCAAAATGAACTCTATCCGCCTTGTTCTTCCCTTGCTGCTGCCTCTTTAAAATGGGAATTCCATCAGATGGATGTTAAATCTGCCTTCTTGCATGGGGACTTGCAGGAAGAAATCTATATGGAACAACCCATTGGCTTCATACAAACAGACTCCAACCTTGTTTGTCGACTTAAGAAATCCCTTTATGGCCTCAAGCAAGCTCCTCGGGCTTGGTATGCCAAAATGGATAGCTTTCTTTTAGAATCTGGCTTTTCTAGGTGTCATTCTAACAATATTGTCTACACCAAGAAAGTGGGCAACTCTCTTATCATCCTTGTTCTTTATGTTGATGATCTTATTCTTACTGGTAGTGATCTCAACCTTATAAACCATGTGAAGTCCAGCCTTAAAAAGAAATTTGAAATGACAGACTTAGGACACTTACACTATTTCTCGGTCTTCAAGTCTTGCAATCCAAGGAGGGTATTTCCTTTCCCAGTCCAAGTATGCTTGTGATATTCTTCGTCATTTTCACATGGAAGACTGTAAGCCAGCCCCTTCTCTCTTTCAGTCTGGAGTCACACTTTTAGTCTCTTGTACTTCTCCTGAAGTTGATGCTACCTTATACCGTCAACTTGTAGGAAAACTCTTGTATTTAACCCATACTCGTCCTGATCTTTCCTTTGTTGTTGGCCTTGTTGCTCGTTTTATGCAAAATCCCCGTGAAAGTCATTGGAAAGCAGCTAAAAGAATACTTCGTTATGTTCGAGGTACAGTACAGTTTGGGATTCATTACAGTGCCAAAACAGCTCCTCTGTTAGTTGGTTTCACTGATTCTGATTGGGCTGGTGACCCTGATGATCGGAAGTCTACTGCCGGTTATGTCTTCACTCTTGGTTCAGGACCTATTACATGGGCTTGTAAGAAACAGGCTGCCATTTCTCTTTTGTCAGTAGAAGCAGAGTATCGTGGTGCCGTGGAAGCTAGTAAGGAAGCCTTGTGGCTTCGTCAGATCCTATCAGAGTTTGGCTTTGAGCAGCAGCATCCAACCACACTTTGGTGTGATAATCAAAGTGCCATTCAGCTATGCAAAGATCCAGTCCAGCATCAGCGCAGCAAACACATTGAACTACACATGCACTTCATCAGAAAGCTCATTCATGACCATGTTCTTGAAGTGCAATATTGTTCAACAGATGATCAAGTTGCAGACATCTTCACAAAGGCTCTCACAGAGGCGAAGTTCACTAAACTTCGATATATGCTTGGAGTTCAGGAAGTTGTCACTAAGGGGGATAGGCTCTAGTGCCTCCTTCCTTCTCCTATTGTGTCATATTTGTAAATCCTTCAATCCTATCCCAAGTTGTTCTTAAGGGGGGATGTTAGGATATTCCGACACATAGGAAATAGTTAAGTTCAACTTGGTCTAGTATAGAGTTAGGTATAGAGTTAGGTAAAGTGTGTTTCTTTACCGTTGTACATTTTGTAACTTCAATCCAACGGTCACGATATGTAGTGATCCGACGGTTCATTCTCTCCTCGGTATTATCGACACTTGATCCGTGGCTTGACACCCGATTGGTCCATGAGTTCTATTTAAAGCGCATGGAGGGTCATTGTTCGAGTAATCCGTGCATGAGAGAAGCTTATGTAAATTTTCATTCTTTGATTAATAAATTGCCTGTAGTACCCACGTTGGGACAGGCCGTGTACTGTTTCCCTCTTTGAGGGTTTTAACCACGTCAAAAATACTGGCGTATTGATCTGTGATCTGGTTGTGAGCGGTGTCCTTTTGGTGTTCTTTCTGAGGAACTTACCCTGTAAATTCCTACAAAAACCACACCACAGAAATCTGCAAACCACTATTTTTTCTCCTGTTGCCAAGGTAGCTTCTATTAGATTACTTTTATCTATTGTTGTTGCTTTTGATTTTGAGGTAGAGAAGATGGATTTTAAGACAACATTTCTTCATGGGGATTTGTAAGAAGAGATCTACATGAATCAACCTAAAGTCTTTGCAGTGAAGGGTAATAAAGAACTAGTATGCAAGTTAAAAAATTCTTTGTATGGGTTAAAACAGTCACCAAGGATGTGGTATCAGAAATTTGATACATTTATACGGGGACTTGGCTTCACCAGAAGCAAAGCAGAACACTATGTGTATTTTAAATCAATTGGTGACTATGTTCTTTATCTAGTCTTGTGTGTGGATGATATGTTGCTGGTTAGAAATGACAAAGAAATTATCCGAGATTTGAAGACCCAATTGTCCTCCAAATTCGACATGAAAGATCTTGGTGTTGCAAACTATATTTTGGGCATGGAAATTAAACGATATCGGGCAAAGAGGAAGCTCTAGTTAAACCAGACAAAGTATGTTGAGACAATACTACAGAGGTTTAATATGCAGGATAGTAAACCGATGAAGGTTCTTATTCTTGTAGGTGTAAATTTATCTGCTAAACAATGTCCCATGACACAAGAAGAGGAAGAGGACATGTCTCGTGTTCCATATGCAAGTGCAGTCGGTAGCCTGATCTATGCAATGGTTTGTACTAGACCAGACATTACACATGTAGTGGGAGTATTAAGAATTTTTATTTCAAAACTAGGGAAGGATCATTGAACAATAGTGAAGTGGGTTTTCAGGCATTTGCATGGAACTAGTGATTATGGTTTGTGCTACCAAGGAAGACCAGGATTGGACAGAGTTTTGGACATTTGTGGCTTTGTTAGTAGATACTGGGCTAGAGATATGGATCAGAGAATATCTACGAGTGGGTATGTGTTTAACCTATTTGGAGGTGCAGTCAGTTGGATGAGTAAGAGACAGTCTGTAGTCAGAGGCAGAATACATGGCATCCACTCATGCAAGCAAGGAAATATTTTGGTTGCAAAGATTATGTTTAAGTATGGGGTTAGTATAGCGAGCTATAAGGATATATTGTGACAGCCAAAGTGCAATTTTCTTGGCAAATAACCCTTCTTATAATTCAAAGACAAAGCACAGTGATGTGCAGTATCACTTTGTGAGGGATATGGTTGAGGACAAAAAGATGTTGTTGGTAAAGGTGGACACTTTGAAGAATAGTACAGATGCATTGAAAAATTTTGTGAGCACTAAGAATTTTTCTTGGTGTAGAGAAACAATGGGAATTTCATGGGCAAATCAATGACTAATATCTCTTATGGCCCCCTATGGAAAGAAAAAAATAGTTGGGATAATCTTGGGTTGTGTTATATTCTTTCCATGACTACCCCACACGGGGCGGTGGTACGCTCCCCTGTATGTTGCGCAAGGCGTTGCTGAGGGGTCACAAGGGGGGTGGCTAGCCCCTTTGTCAGAGGGTAAGCAGGGGGTGGTAGCCCCCTTGCACGGGGTCTGGGGCAGTGCCCTAGGAAAATGGACCCTATATTAGGTGGGTGGACCTAGCTATGGTTTTGTGCATGGATTTTACACATGGTTTTGAGCATGATGGTTTTCTGTCCATGGTATTTTGTAGATCTAGTCAAGGGAACTATAGTTATGTTCTAATCCAGGGTAAATGGATTGGGTTTATGAATGCTTCGGCATGTATAAATATGTATTGTAACATTGAAAGGAACATAATGAAAATCAATCTGGTAGTCCCAGTTTTGGGATCCAGGGGAAAATCTTTGTGTATATTTGTTTTATGTTTTATTCTCTTGCCATTGTTTATTTTTTGTTTTTTAGAATTCGTATGCAGGTAATTTCTGTACGGGGTTAAACCTACATCATAGAACCCAAATAACCATAGAATCAGTAGTAGATGCAAGATTCCCAACAGTATAACAACAAGTTCATTCAAAAACTTCAATCCAATATGTCTTCAAACATTTATATCCTTGGCCTGCTATGATAGGACAATACTATATCTACAAGTGACTCAAACTTATCAAGAGATATTTGAACTCTAAATTTTAAGAGATATTTATCCTTTTTTCACTATAAGTGAACTTCCTTCATCAAATGTTGTTCTTAATCAAAGGCATACTAGTTATAGTTGTCCCTTTTTCTTTTCTTTCCTTGATGTGCAAAGAATATGTTCATATAAATTATTCCTTGTGGATGTACTTGTGAATATTATATGTGCCTTAGCATCATCATATGTAATGCATCTTCCAAGACTTTTAAAAATATTTGTAGCTTCAATATCCTTCTTCTAATCACTTTCAAGGAAAACATATTTTTGTTATTCAAATGTTTAGCATATGTGAACATATTTACCTTAAATGGCCTTGTCTTGCCTTGAACCACAATATGAATTTGTGATGAATTTATGCTACAGATTCATTGTATATTTCACAAGCATAATTGAATATCGTTTGAGAATCTCATTAATGAACTTGTAGATAAAATGACTCCTTTAATTGTTATGATAATTTCTCTTCAAGGATCCCTTAATGTGAGAAAACAAATTGGATCTTTGACACAGACCTATTATCTAACTGACAGACATATCATAGTCCTGTTTAATATCTTGTGAAACAACTTTAATACAGGTCAAGCATATTCATTGACAAGGTTATTTAGAGATCATTCCTTCTAGATGAATTCTAAGAACCTTTGATCACAAGCAAAATCATTTCAAAAGAAGTGAGTGATGAGACATACCTTATATTCCAAGCACCAAAATTTAGACTTTTGGAAGACTTCTTTATAGCTTTTCTTGGCATCTGAATTCCCAAGCCTCATAATTATCATTGAACATAATTGTAATGATCTTGTATGGAAATGATGTATTTAAACAATATGAATTGTATCCTATATCAGACCCGGTAGCCAAAACCACGAGTTACATGAAACTTTCCATTTACACTAAAATAACAATCCTTCTTCTTAGACAAATTGTAGCCATATCAAATATTCAATGGGAATTTGACATGAGGTCATCAAACACTTCAAACTGAGACATTAATCCAATCCCTTCTTCTATGTACAATCCCTTTCAAAAAATTCTTCACTCTTGGATTTGTTTTATGACATATGGAAAATCTTATGGCTTGTACTTGAAATTTATGTGAGATTCATCTTGTTTTCTTTGAGAAAATGATCTCACTTTATTGAATGAAATTTCTCTTAATCCTTTTAGCACAATAATGATTTATTCCTTTATAGTTTCAATCTAAGGATTAAAAGAACGCATATTTGGACTGAAGACACCTTTGCTAGCTTTGCAACTGAATAGGGATCTTGATTTAGAATCTGTTAGGTCTATTGTAACACCCTCCTCCCACATTTACCCAAGCTAACCAGTCCATCGGGTTAAACATGTGATGAAGAGTTACTATGATATGATTCAAATTCCCATGTATAATTAAGGAAGTGGAATTGGCACGACAAGACCAATCAAACCTTCCTAAGAAGCTTCAGAACCTTCAGGAGCCAACCAACCCCTTCAGTTGTCCAACCCCTGAGATAACTTTCTTTTTCACTAACCTAGATCCTCAATCGCTCCCATGACAAGGCATGCATGTTACTGGGACCCTCCAATCACTCCCACAACAAGGCATCCATGCAATTGTGGCCTTTTTTAGGTAGTTCAGTGCCAACGACCTCGAATTTTGTGCCATCTTTTTAGGGCCAAGGCTCAATCCACTGCGCAGAACTTCATGAAACTTTTAGAAAAGATAAATAACATTGAAACAAGGTTACTAATTCAAACACTTGAACAAGGACTTGATCTGACCCCTACTAGGCATGACATGAATTTCGTCAAACATATCATAAACATGTAATCTACATGTCATAACAATAGATATGACCATAGGGGTCTCATACTTATCTGATAATCGTCAAAGAGGACTGATATCTCCTCACAATAGCTTCCTTGTTATCTAGTAGGTCATTCATTCATTAAAATTTCATATATTAACCAAAACATGATGAGAGGCATACACCATAACTGTCATAAAACATACTTATAACCAACAAATAGCGAGGGATATATCAATGAGGAAACAACTATTAAATACACATAATATCAAGCAATTTTTCTCATGAAAATATCGAGGAAACTCTTATTAACATACGCAAATCCAACCAAGTCAGGACTTCCACGTACCACCTGACCATAAATTGAACTAAACCAAATCTCTCTTTTAGTCAATCACCCCCGCGCCATATTCCAAGCATGAATGTGGGATCTCTTGAAACAAATCAAACAAAACCAAACCATGGCTTCCAGAGACCAAACCACCTCAACCCTCAACCAGTGATTCCACCTCATGATCGAACATCACTAACCATCACCATATCAGTCTCTACCCAAGCCATCTAGGGCTCTAGATCATTTGGTCCTACCAAGGCTTCCAGTACTAGTAAATCAACCCACAGTTAATGTTAGGATGCAAATCATTTGTCCAACCAGGGTTTCCAGGACTAGTAACTCAACCCACTAAGGGCTCCAAAGCGTTTGTCCAACCAAGGCTCTAGGAACTAGTAACTCAACCCACAACCATAAGGAACATGAGAACCAATTAGCTGAAAATAAGAGGAAAGAAATACAAAACACCATGGCCATCCAAGAAATGGAAAGGCTAGGAAAAACCATTGTCAATATACACAATTCTCCATGCCAATGACAGATCATAACCAAAAAACCACATGCATGTTTCATGCAAGCCAAAACTAGTAAGGTAATCATACATGCAACTCGATACCTACAAGAAAAACTCATTGTAGTTGCTGACCATGATGTCCTATTATGATTTCCTACTCTTCCTTTTCATTATTTCTCAAAATCCAAAGTATACCACACTCCTACAGGAGTTCTCCAAGAAAAATCTAAGTGTCCAAGGGTATGAGAGAGAGAGAGTAGAAAATGATAGCTTTAAAACTGAACTGACAAAAATCCTGTGAACTGATCCTCAGAAGGGTTTTTACCAATGAGGCGTCTATTCTCTTAAATTTCCATTATGTTTTCCTTCATTTTACTCCTCACATGAAACTTGTGATATTTCACCTTCCTTTTCTCCTAATTTCCTTTATTTCCATAAATAAAATGCCAATAAATGCTTTTTTCCTTTTCAAAGTCTTTGCCATAACCTTTTCCAATTTCATTAGCCATAATAAACCAAGTGAACACCCACTAGGATGTTTTGCCCAACATTCATCTTGGAATATGTGTCCCATGACCTTGGTCATAATTTTCATCTATTAACTTTATTACATGGATTTTTTACCAGGGTTGTTACAAAACCCTCCCCCTTGGGGGAACACCGTCCTCGGTGTTCTATGACACCTACAACAAACAAACCACTGAAAATAAAACATACTACCTATGGAGCTTTAGAACATAGCTCGTTTCCCTATTTACAATGAACACTTCTGAAGATATGACAATCATACAATTTATTGGAGCTTTATAACACAACTCATTATGATATTTACAATAATAACCACACATACACTTATACACATTTAATTCAACTAGCAAATAATCATACTGTCTATGGAGATTTATAAATCCAACTCAATACAATATTTACAATAATATACACATATGCACATTTTCTCAACCAACAAATAAAAGGATATGATGCCTGCATCCACAACAAGGGAATCCAAACGCTCCCACCTCCACCCTCAAAAGTAGTACCAGGATTCACCTCCTTCCTAGGAAGTCCAGAATCCACTGCCAAAGTCAAATCTGCGTCCAATGTCTAGCGCCACTTGTCCTCTTAGTGAAATTTTATCAGCTCATTATTCCAGGGCACACTCCCAATGTGTATGTAATTCCATCTAGAAATGCTAATGACCAAGACAAGTCCATCCCCTGACCTTCCCTTCTATGTTACACAGCCCCTCAGGAAATCCAATCACTGCCTTCCATGCAGTCACACACCTTCCAAGTTTCACGGGAATTCCCTTCTCTGCTACACAGTGCCTCAGGTGACCCCTCCCTTAGCAAGGTTTCCTCGCATCATAATGTCCAAAAATTAAGGCATCTCTCTACCTCAAAACCTTAGTAATATCATGCTCATGGAAATCAATGGACATTATTATGTACCAGTGTCCCATAATGGCCCTACTCCTGAAGTGCTTTACCAACATACTATTGCCTATTCCAATTCCTTTCACTGACACTGCTAATTCTTGCAGATGGTTTCAACCACCCAAACCAGGAATTTCCATGCTTTCTTGTACCAATCACATAAGTTCCATTAGATTCAAAATGAATTGAAATAAATTCAAATCATACGTCATTAGTGGCCCGTAAATAAGGTACACTTGCAATCCTATTTACTTCTTGTCACAATAAGTCAAACTAGCTCTTGACCAAATCATCATGTATAAACATATCACATCCGATTATCTCAAAACACAATCGTCATAGATCAAAATCATGAATCGCATGCAATCATCATAAAATAGAATCAGAATCATAGATCACATGCATAATAAAATATTGATACTTATCCTTTAATCAGTCCTTTTCTTCTAGCTTTGTCCTTTGTCCTTTCTGTACACACATTGGATTGGTTGCCACACCCAAAAGAACCTAGTGTCTTCTCTCCTCTTCAATCATGTACACATACACAAAGTATACATCACGACACATACACTTACACCCGGTGTACAACACAACACAATATGTACACCTACACCTAGCGTACAACACAATACATATATGTACACAGAGTACAACACAATGAATACACATGTCATGATACATCACCACACAATCCCTGTAACACAATAACATAGTACCACACATGCACAACATAACGTGCACAATGTGTACATAATGCCACATGTACATAGTTCCACCAACACAACGTGTACATAGCACCACATGTACACAACACCACCCGTGCAACGTGTATACAACACCATTTGTACACATCACCACATGCATGACGTGTACACAACACCAACTATAAAAAGCACCATATGCATGACATGTACATAACACCACTTGCACACAACACCCCATGTACAACATGCACACAAGACCACATATACAACATACATGTAACACCATATGTACACAAAATCGCATGTGAAATATGGACAAAGCACCATATGTACACAACACCGCATATCTAATATGCACGCAACACCATCTATACATAGCACCACATATCCAACATGCGCACAACACCATCTTTACACAAAACTGCATAAACGACATGTACACAAAACCATATATACACGACATCACATGTATACAACATCACAGGTACAATATGTACAACATATACACAATAGTAGTATTGCACATCTAGAGACTACACTATCTACTAGAAAACCTTGCTTATAGTGTATTTCCACCATCCATTCTTGCCCCAACATGCCACAGATCACACTGCTTTCATTCCACTGATGTACCCCTCAACATTATCTGCCATAGCATAGACATAGAATAATCACATAATATCAATTCATATCCAAATGATACTAACCTCATACATTTTTCAAGGATACTATTCCCACTTGATTCCTCATAAGACCAGGAACCTCTTCACGCCATTCACCTACATAAGCAAGAATTCATCCACAAGAATGATTCTTGAAGACCCGGTCAAACAACGACATACATACATAAATATATACATATAAACATTAACATAAAACAATCATGATCCATGACAACCCTGTTAAATAATGGCATACATAAATATATACATATACATATAAACATTAGCACAAAACAATCATGATCCTTGATGACCATGTCAGACGACATCACACATACATACATATATACATATATAGACATCATCATAATTATGATCACAACATAATTCCCAAATATCATAAGTTCAAGGTTAAGAGAACTCCCTTTATCTGTGCAACGCGTTCACAGCAATAAGGACAACATTCCCTAACATAGCCAAGGCATATGACACCTCAAATCCATTTACTTTACCTTTCTTGGTTACCATCCTCATGACTGTCCTACCACCGTCCATTTACCCCAATGGAATCAACCAATCCAATTAGTTGTCATATTCTTACCTTTAGTATTCCTTTACCCATACACCGAGCTTCATCCAGTTCTTGAGTGGGCCTAATGGTTAAGAGCATGTATTTCCTCCTAAGAGGTCATAGGTTCAAAACCAGAGGGGGTAGAGTATGTATGCCTCCGTAGAATTAGCAGTCAAATCCCTGCATGGAGGTGGGTCCCTTGTCCCACAAACAAGGGGGTCTCATACACCAATTTGGTGTCTAGCTTGGTTGTGACCTTAAAAATGGATATTATTATTATTATTATTATTATTACATTACATGTTGAGTTTCATTTAGCTCTCTCGAGCTCCATTAACTTTCCTCTTTCCCAACCAATTCCCAAGACCCTCAAAACACAAAAGGCAAGAAAAAGAAACAAACAAGAAGAAAATAATAGAAAACCAATAACATTACAATACCACAAACAAAGTGGTATGGCCATACACTAGACATAAATAAAACTACAAATCAAGAACAAACAAATCACAAAGCACTGAAAGCAAAAGACTAGTAACAAGCACCATGACTCAATCCCTCATGGGTTCCCAATGCTTCTAAGGAAAGCTCAACCCAATCTTTCTTAAAGATTCCATGGAAGTCTCTTTTACTATGTGATCCTTGCATTATACTACCACAAATGGATAAATATCAGTGTATAAATAAATATCAATTACCTTACCTTGTTGTGACAAGCATGCTTCCTTGTAAATAAATATGTACATATATCAACTCTCAAGGGACTCCAATTCCTTGATGAATCCAACCATAACTGGAACCAATTGTTACACCTATCAAATACATGTTCAAGAATATAGCACACATCCACACAATATCAAACAAAATCAAGGTTAAGAAGACTTCCTATATTCATGCAAGCACTCATTCATTTGGAATTCTAATTTCCACACATATCCTATTGTAACTCATAGAGACAACCCCTGTGTTGAGGAGAGGTCAGTGACTAGGAAATCTTAATTTCTTGAAGATAATTCGATGTAGCTCAAGAAATGAATGTAAAATGATTTATATTTTGGTTCAATTTCCTTTCTTAGAGGCAGCCTGGGATGCACATAAACCATGTATCATTCTCAAGAATAGATGTTTTAGGTCTAGTGGCTGACACACAGAGAATTCATCTTAAATTTTTCGTTACATTAAATATGGAAAAGATAAATATAAGAGAGGAACCTAGTGCAGAGGACTAGATAAACACCAAATCATATGCAACAAATCCAAGTAGAATTAAGAAGAGATAAAAGGAATGGAGTGCAGAAATTATGGAGCACATTTTAAGGCTTTCAACTCAATATCTCACAGCTATTGTCTGCTATTTTATAACATAGGTAAATCTATGATTTCATAGGTACCATCTGCTATTAAATAACATACATTAATCTGCAATCTCATGGGTACCTTCTATTATCACATAACATTAGTCAATTTGTGACTTAAGAATGAATCCAACAGCTATAATTACATAATTTATGAAGAGGAAAATACACATATGAAATGACATACAAAGAAACAACACATACTGCATACCCCAAATTCTTGGAATCACAGGGAATTTTTCATTAATATTCCATAATGAAAACAAATCATAGGCCCAAAGTGGTGAAATTTTTAAAAACAATAACAGCCTCAAGAACAAGAAATTAGAACCAAACTTGGAACCTCCTCTGAAAACATAGTTCATAACTCTTGAACATATAATTTGGAACCTCTAATATCATAATTTGGGAACCCTTTTAATGAGTTTCTTCTTCCCTTTTATAGGGAGGAACCAAAATAGGGATGAATTACAAAATATCCAAAAATGTTACAGTTATCCGAGCATGCGACTAGTCCGATTGTCCTGATGATTACTTAACTGACTCAATTCTTTTCTTGAAAATGAAAGAATTAACAAAACAAAAGAAACAGGAGGTGTCATGATTGACACAACAAAGTATCTCCATGATGATTCCTCTTATTTCCTTAGGTGGAATCAAGCTCCAGTGTTTGGGTTAGTGGTGGGATGATGATCTGGCCACACCTCTGTTATGATATTCCTCCCATGGTTACCTGCCACTTCTCTTGTAGTTTTTTCCCTCTAAATGCTTAAATTCACTCTTTCTGGAGCAGGTCGTGATTTGGTGTGGTGGAGTGGAGGTGTTTTGCAACTTATCTGTTGACTCATCCATCCTTTATTGTTGAAAATGCAACAAGAAAATCCTGATTTAATTTTCCCTTGAATTCAATTAGGAGAAAAATGGTAATTCCGCATCGTAATACAACTTGTATGAGTTAAATAATTTAATTTGACTTGGTTCAATTAATTTGAGTTGAGGGGCTAACTCTAGTCATGTAGAGTATCTCCTACTTTATAGGATCCCAGGTTGAGTTTATTTTGAGTTGTAATTAATTAATTAAGTCTAACTGGGTTAAAGTCAGTTAAACTAGTTCCAACTGCTAGAGGAACTAGTAGGAGGGGTCTAAAAGTGGGGTGCTTCTTCATGTGTTCAACCAATTAACTGATAATTCATAAATAAATAACTCATGCATGTCAAATATGAGAGTTACCCAGTTGATATTGGAGTTCAAGGGAAGTGTACTATCAGTTGTATAATCATCCAAATTGTACAGGTGGTGCATGAAGCCAAAGGAAGGCCTATGATGGATTGCACAATTCCAATTGATGAATTTCCCTAATTAATAAGGGTTTATTCCCAAGGAAACAATGAAAGGAAATAGGGACTTGGGAAAGCAAAAATTTGGTTAGTATAGGCTTGTCTAGGAAGCGGTGAGATAGATAGAGATAGAGCATAGGTTGCTCAAGCTTGACAAAAGCATTGTAATCTTCTCATATTTTCTGACTAATGCAATATACAAATAGTAGGGATTTTTAGCTGTGGCTTTCCCCTGGAAATCATCATGTAATGTGTTAATTGAATTCTTTCTCTTGTATGCTTCATGATTTCTCGATCGATTAATTGTTTCCATTGATGAGTAGAGTATATTCAAGTCGTTTATTTTATAAATTTACATAAGCAATTTGAATCTACAAGGAATTTCTTCATGATATCGGAGTAGAAACCACACTAGAAGAGAAGATATGAGTTTGTCTTTGCAGGTGAAATCAAATTTGCATAATCATTATCCATAGCCAACAAGATGTCGTTATATTGATTGAGACTTGAATATTCCCTTGAGAGTAGTTCAAATTATATTGCTTGGAAGGACATGATGAAAGCAGTGTTGGAAGACAACACGTTGAAGGAATTCATAGACAATGATATTCCTAAGCCCCCAACAACAGATGCTTAAGATATGGAAGAGTGGAAGAAATGTGTGGCAAAGGCGAGGAGGATCATACTAGAAGGAGTTTGAGATCATATTTTCTCGAATCTCCATGGGAAGGATACACCATATATAATGTGGCAAGCCTTGATAAACTTGTTTCAAAATAGTAGTGACCAAAGGAAGTTGGCACTAAAGACAAGCTTCAGAAGATCAAGATGGAGAAGGGCGACACAATACCACAGTACTTAAGAAATTTCACCCAATGTCAGGATGAGCTTGGGAGCATTGGTATTACAGTTGTTGAAGATGATATAGTCAACATAGCACTACTAGGCCTTCCCAAGAGCTGGCACAATTACGAGGATTCTATAAATGGGAGGGAGCATATACCAGAGTGGGAGAATTTGTGGTTGAAATGGTGTAAGAAGAGATAAGGTGGAGCACCAAAGATTGAACGTTATCCAAGCATGATGATGAGGAGAATTGTGCCTTAGTTGGAAAGGAAAATAAAGGGAAATGAAATAAATTACAATCCAAATGAGATTCCAGTCAGGGCAGTAAGAAGAATGACTTGACGAATATTAAATGTTTTCACTGTCATGAGCTGGGTCAACACTATGCCATGAAGTGTTCGCATAAGAAGGTTGGAAAGAATCCCTCAGGAGGAGTGGTAGTTGAAGATCTTGCTTAATAAGTAGAGTTGGATTTCACCCTCATTGCATGCATGGTAACATCGGTGATGGGTAGTGTGTGGTATCTAGATAGTGGAGCCTCATTCCATGTTATGGACGAAAAAGCAATTTTTCATTGACTTGGAGGAGAAGGACCTCCAAATACACATCAAGATGGGAGATGATGGAAGGTATAGTGCAACCAATATCGATACAGATACTTTTCATAGGGATTTTCTCCTCTCACATTAAAATATGTCATGTATGTTCTAGGTTTGAAGAATACTTTAGTTTCAGTTGCTATGATGGAAGATTGTGACTACAATGTGATATTTAACAAAGGAAAGTCTTTCCTTCGTCACATAGCCACAGGAAAAGTGAAGTGGATGGAAGTTTGGGTGACGAAACTCTACAAATTGGATGTAGAAGATTGTGCTTCTTTAACCATGAAAGCAGAGAAGGTGCAGATTTGAGACATTGGAGAATTATGGCATAGGCGACTTGGCCATTTGCACCAGGGAGCTTTGAAGATCATGCAATAGATTTCTATAGGAATTCCCAAGGGCGGACTAGAGAATCGAGATACATGCAAAGGGTGTATGATGGGAAAGTACACCAAAGCCACCTTTCATGATAAGGACAGTTGAGCATAAGCGATCCTTGAAAGAGTTTACTCAGATGTGTGTCAATCGTTCTTGATAGCCTCCATGGCCAAGAATAGGTATTATGTGATATTTATAGATGATTTCTCACGTAAGTGTTGAATATTCTTCATGCAAAAGAAAGACCATACATTTTCCAAATTATGTGAATTTAAAGCACTTGCTGAGAAAGAAACTGGCAGCAAAGTGAAGGCCCTCATGAGTGATAACGCTGGAGAATATGTGTCGAATTAGTTAAATAACTTATGTGCATCAAAAGTCATTCGATGGGGGGTAATAACACCCCATAACCCACAGCAGAATGGGGTGGCTGGAAGGAAGAACAAAAGTATGATGGGAGCTACATGGGCGATGTTACATGATTAGGGCCTATCATTGCACTTGTTGGATGAAGCATGCAACACAATTGTATATGTGAAAAATAGGAGTCCTCATCGGATTCTCGGGATGAGTACACCATAACAATATTTTTTAGGGAAGAAGCTAGATGTGTCACACTTGAGGATATTTGGTTCATCAGTTTACTGTCATGTTACCAAGGATGCAAGGAAAAAGCTAGAGATGACAATTTAGTTGGGAATATTTGTGGGGTACACTAATACACCTCACAACTATCGAGTGTACCTTCCATCTCACAAGATGACAGTTGTTTGTTGAGATGTGAAGTTTGATGAAGAGATTGCCATGAGATGTTCCCTTGATAGGGAGCTTCAGTTACATGAATATGAGGATATTTTAGCTCCAAAGGAATAACCTCAAGATGATGTGGAGCAACCACATGCATAGGAGAAAAGAGTGGAAGCACCCACTCATGCAGAGACATCTAGAGATGGAATGAAGTGCACCACAGAAGCTGACAAATTGATGCATGATGTTAGAGAGAATGTGGGAGCACAAACATCACACACAGGCAAAGAAGGTCACCATATCGGTACATTGGCTACATGGCTCTGATGAGTGAGAGTGTAGAGACTGAGCCATCCTCATTCCAGGAAGTAGTATAGAAACATGTATGGGTTGATTCCATGGTAGATAAATATGACTCAATCATAAAGAAAATTTCTTGGGAAGTTATCCCAAGTCCATAGGACAAGTCAATGGTAGGTTCTAGGTGGATCTACAAGGTGAAGCAAGCAGTAGATGGGAATGTCCAGCAACACAAGGCTAGCTTCATGGCCAAGGGGTTCTCTCAAGTGGAGGGAATTATTTATGAGGAGACCTTTGCTCCAGTAGAAAGGTACTCTTCAATCATATATATTCTAACACTTTCATCACAAATGGGGTGGAAGATACATCAGATAGATACGAAGACAACCTTCCTCAACAGAGTGATTGAGGAAGAGGTATACATAGAGAATCTAGAAGGATTTGAGACCTTCAACAAATATTCACATGTGTGCATACTCAAGCAAGTAATGTATGGATTTAAACAAACACGTCATGCTTGGTACACTAGGATTGACAGTTATTTCACTAGGTTGGGCTTCACCAAAAGTGAAGCAGATGCAAAACTTTACCATATTTTGGTTGAAGGTAAATTATTTATTATAGTATTATATGTCAATGATTTAATTCTAATAGGTGATGAGAAGCTAGTAAAATATTTCAAAGAGGATATTGCAAGAAAATTTGAGATGGACCTAGGGCTCATGCATTATTGCCTTGGTATGGAAGTATGACAAGGAGATAGGGAACTGTTTGCCTCTCAGGGAAATTATGCCAACAAGATATTGAAGAAGTTCCACATGGAGAGCAACAAACCCATGGAGACTCCTCAAGAATGGAATTGGAGGAAGGACGATGCTACTTCAGGTGAATTAGTGGAGGCTACTATTTATAGGCGACTTGTGGGTTCACTTATGTAATTGGTGAACAAATGACCAGACATGTGTTTTGCATAACCATCTTAGTCAAGAAATGGCTAAGCCAGCCAAACTATATTGGAAGGCAGCTAAACATGTGTTGAGATACTTCAGAGGCACCACTCAGTTTGGTCTTTAGTATAGGTGGAAAAAGGGAGTGAAGTTGCAAGACTTCATGGATGAAGATTGGGTAGGGAGTCCATCAGATAGGAAGAGCACATCAAGGGGAATCTTCAGTATTGGGTCAGCAGTAGCTTCTTGGTACAATAGGAAGCATAGATCAGTTTCACCCAGCTCAGCAGGAGTAGAGTACATTGCTGCTAGTCAAGCATCTTGTGAGGCTATTTGGATGAGGAAGATCCTTGTTAGGTTATTTGGTTAGTAGATGGATCCTACAGTGATTTATTATAACAAACAAAGTTGTATCAAACACTCTAAGAATCCATTTTTTCATGATCGATCCAAGCATATCGACATCTGGTATCACCATCTATGAGATTGTGTGCAGAGGAGAATCATGTTGTTGGAGTACATTCCTACAGAGGAATAGGATGTAGACATCTTGAATAAGTCGTTGTCAAGAGGAAAATTCAAGTTCCATAGAGGTAGGATTGGGGTATCTAATAATCCCTTTCTTATTGAGAGGGAGTGCTCAAAATGCAACAAGAAAATCCTAATTTAATTTTCCCTTGAATTAAATTAGGAGAAAAATTGTAATTCCACATCACAAGACAACTTGTATGAGTTAACTAAATTAATTTGACTCATTTGGTTCAGTTAATTCAAGTTGAGGGGCTAACTTGAGTCATTTAGAGTGTCTCCTACTTTGTAGAAGCCCTGGTTGATTTTATTTTGAGTCTTCATTAATTAATTAAGTCAAATTGAGTTAAAGTAAATTAAACTAGTTCCAAATGTTAGAGGAACTAGTAGGAGGTATAATAGTGGGGTGTTGCTTCATGTGTTCAACCAGTTAACTGATAATTCAGCCATAAATAACTCATGCATGTCAGATCTGAGAGTTACCCAGTTGAGATTGGATTTCAAGGGAAGTGTACTATCAGTTTTATAATCATCCAAATTGTACAGGTGGTGCATGCTATCAGAGGAAGGCCTATGATGGATTGTGAATTCCAATCGAGGAATTTCCCTAATTAATAGGGGTTGATTCCCAAGGAAATGGCGCAAGAAAATGGGGACTTGGGCAAGTAGAAAATCGGTTAAGTATTGGCCTAGGATTATCTAGGAAGTGGTGAGACAGATAGAGATAGTGCAGAGGTTGCTCGGGCTTGAGAAAATCATTGTAATCTTCTCATATTTTCTGACTAATACAATATACAGATAGCAGGTGTTTTTAGTTGTGGCTTTCCCCAAGAAATCATTGTGTAATGTGTTGATTTAATTATTTCTCTTGTATGATTCTTGATTTCTCGATCGATTAATTGTTTCCACTGATGAGTAGAGTAGATTCAAGTCTTTTTTTTGTTGAAAATTACATAAGTAGTTTGAATCTACAAGGAATTTCTACATTTATTACCTTTGTGCTAAAATATCGGGGCCCAATACATCTTGTAACATTACCATAGTGCAACTTTGGAGCCGCAATTCATCATAACTTTATTTAAAGTGACATTAAAAAAACACAAAGTTTTGATGTCTTTAGCCCTTTGGTGCTTAGCTCATTATTGCTTATACACCATAGAACCACTTTCTATGACCATCGATATAGTGCTTAGGGGTTGCAGTATTAGAGCCTTTGTCCAACGTAACGCTATTTAAAATAAACGTTACGAAATCATAAAAGTCTGATGCTCTTAGCCCCTTTTCTCTTAGCCCTCTTATCGCAATTCAAACATAGAACCATGTGGCATGACCAGCAACTTGGTGATTGGGTGCTAATTCCTTTAGAACCATGTCAGAGGCCTATCTCTTAGTGTTATCTTCTCTTGTCCTTGGTTCTTTTGAATCCATGTGCCCAAGTGCCTCTCCATGTCAGAGCTCCCTAAGCATCGTAACTTTTCAAAATTATTTTAACACGGAGTTGTGATATCTCCATCCCCGATTAGCTCCATAGCACTTGGGTGCTCGACCATGGACCACGCCCTTGGTTCTTTGGGTCCTTGTGACAAAACACCATTAAATATCTAAGCCCCTTTCATAAGAACATTTTTAAACATAAATTAGGACTAGAGTTCTAATATCCACACCCCACCCCAACATGATCCATAGCACTTAGGTGCTAAATATTCTCTCTATTATGTGTTCTTTGGATCTCTCATGACCATGTGCCATTCCACGTCAGACGCCCTTCTCATTGGAATGTTTTCAAAAATATTTTATAAATAAGTTCTGATATTTCTGACCTCTAATATTATGATGCCATCATTTCCACATGGCGCCTCTGGAGTGGTGACATGTGTCACTCTTATTTGCCACATAAGGCCACCTAAAAACATTAAAACTATTTGTCATGTGTCCATTGTACGGCCACATCATATTGATGCCATCCACCCCATCTTTTCATCGAGGCCAATCTCCTACTTCCATGTGTCCTCTTGGAAGAGAGAGAAAGGTCCTTGAGGTCCTTGGTTGTGTGATGATTTCCTTTACATTTCCGCTTCTCGGAAACCTCAACACTTTTCAAAGAATTTCAATTGTTAAGGAGTTATGAAACTCCAAGGTTCCAATATCACTCTACTTTGAGGTCTAGCCTTCCGATATTGGACCCTGATATACCTTCCTTCCCATTGCCTACTCTAATATTCCCTTTCAAGTCCGTCTTTGAATAGACCTCAAGGTCCCTTAGTTCTAACCTCTAATATCCTGAAGTCCTGATATGCCTTTCCTGTCAAACTTTCTAATATCAGGTCCCAAAGTGTCAAGCCTTCTCCGAAATCGACATCCCAATGGTTGTCCTTCCCCTTTTGGCTTTGTCCTTCGAATTTTAGTTATCCCTTTTGGCTTTGACCTTCGAATTCTAGCTCTCCTTTTTTTAGTCAACCAATATTGCACCAGTCTTCCTCTATACTAGGGATGAAATATAGGACCATTTTACCCAAATGCAAGATTGTATAACAGGTGACAACATCGACTCCAATTGGGGATAGTGCCTTGCTGGAAAGGTGTTGAGAACATGTAGATTAGTAGCCTTCACCATTGGAATGAAGTCAAAAATATATTGAACCAAAAATATTTGTGGAATTTTATTTGTTGGGAGTCCTCTCCTCATAATACTTGAAATGTAGAACTACAAATTCTAAAAACTAGAAATTAAACACTCACATAGTGAGCTTAATTCACCCAAGTGAAGTCAACCATCCAATGATACCAGCCTAACATCTGAGTATTGGACCTTATGGCATTATTCTCTAGAAAGTTAGCAATTAAAACAAGCATGCACCATGTGGAATTTTCAAGTAAAACATTTAATACATACCCCATAAATGAGACATGTTGCTAGCCAAAGAAGGATGCCATATAGTCATCCACTAGATCATAGAGCTGATGAGAAAAATTTACAACTGCCTCCCTTGCTTGAACAATTTCTAGGCAAGAATCTTTCTACAAAAGGCAGCCATAGACACTGCTTAGCTCTTCAACTTTGGGCTCTTTTTGAAAACATTGTTGTTGGTAATCTTCTCCCCACTTGATGGTAAGCAAATCCCTTTAAAAAACTGCAACAATCTCATCCTCCTTTGGATCATATGAATCATAAATCAAATAATTTTCATCAACATTATTACTATTTTCTTGAACTTCAAAAACAAAGGTAGGTATAAACATGCCCAAGTGAAACTGATCGACAGTCGCTGATATATACTCATAATAAGAGGTTGTATTTATTTTTTGGGAATCATTATCTTCTTGTGGTTTTCTTGGGCATATGCTAATACCTTGTTCTCCATCTGAAGTATGTATATCATAAACCATAGCCTCTTTGTTAACCTCATTGTCAGCTTCCTCTTTTTGAGCAGCTTCCCATGAATGGGATTGTTGTGGTTCTACAGCACCCAACTCCCCATCTGAGTCATATAAATCATGTAAAGGAGAAACATCAAGTTTAACAAAACACAATCTCTGAGGGTTTATTTTCATCTTAACAATGTCTCCTTCTTCCTTTTCTTGATTGTTGGGCAATGCTTCTTGATGCAAGTATATGTTTTCTTGGAGTTTAGCTCCACCAATGTATTCAATAACATCATTAGTAATGGAAATATTTTCAACATTAAAATATTCACAACAATCCTTAAAGAGAGAAGCTAGTGGATATAATCTTTTGTAAAAACAACTAAATGCTGTGTGAAAGCTCTTTAAAGAAGGTATGCTTCCATGAGGTATTGTTTTGTACTAAACCCTAACATCCTTATCCAAAGAATACATGAACAATTTCATTTTCACATCTTCATGAACAATACCATCTTGCTCCATGTATTCATCAAAGTCCTTAAGGTGTTGGGTCGGGCTTCCATCTGTGATTCCATTGAATCTAGGAATATACACAGACCATTATTTAAATGGAGGAACATGATGGGGGTAACCAACAACAAAATAAAAATATCATGGGAAACATTTTTTGGCCAAGAATGCAGGGAGAGCCATTTTGAAAAAACCCTTTAGGTGATAGATCTCATGGTCGAATTCAAGGGGAGTTTTCTGTCACGAAGTGTCAAAGCGAGTATGAGGCCTTTTGAAAGCCAACATGATCAAACGAATATATAAAAAATGGAGCAGGGAAAATTTTAAGAACCCCCCCTAAATTTATAAATATAATAAATGGGCGAATCTCCATGGTATATAGGAAAAATGAAGGCGATTTTATCAATAATATAATATGTATATATAATTTTTTGGCGAATCTCTCACCACGCATGGCGAATATTTACTCAATTATAAAATCTTGTAAGATCTTGGCAAGTCTTTCACTAAATAATAAAACTTTGTAAAGTCCTAGTGAATCTAGCATAGGCTACATGCTCGTTTAATTCCCCCATTAAAATAGGCTACATTCCAGGTGAATACCATGGTCAATACCATGTGCCATTTTTATTTTATTAATTCTAATATTAGGGTTAATAATGGTTTTTTGCATGGTATTAATAACAATCTAGTCCATGGTATTTGTCCCATAGTATTTTGGCCATAGGTTTCACCTAAATATAGCCCATTTTTTGAGTGTTCGTAAATATAAGGTGACTTATGGAGTAAATATAAAAAAATGTTTTATTTGTTTAACCATACCTCTCGTTTATTTATATTTTTATTAATTTACCATACTTCTTTTACAAATATGGTATTTGCCCATAGGATTCACTTAAATAAAACCTCTTTCTTGAGCCTTCATAAATAGAACGAGGGTTATGGACTAAATATAAAAAGAGTTTTTATTTATTTACGATACGTCTAGTTTATTATAATTTATTTATTTACCATACATATCTACTTTTGAGTAAGTATAAAAGACGTTTTATTTATTACCATACCTCCACTTTACTATATTTTTATTTGTTTACACCCTTACATGTATATAAGGTGACTTATGGAGTAAATATAAAAAATGTTTTATTTATTTACCATACCTCTCATTTATTTATATTTTTATTAATTTACCATACCTCTTTTATAAATATGGTATTTGGCCCATAGGATTCACTTAAATAAAACCATTCTTGAAAATGGGCGAATGGATTCACTTAAATAAAACCTATTCTTGAAAATGGCGAATGGAAGGTTGTAAGTCCTAATTTCAAGGGCTAAATTTACCTTTTTTACCCTCTCCCCTAAAATAAGGTGGGCTATTGTGAGGTGATTTGTAAAAATGTACTATGATACAAAATATTCGCGACCAACTAAAAATTTAAAACCCCATAATTTCACCAAAGGGCGAACATTCGCCCCTAAAATTATCCTTGAAATGGAGTCACCAAGGTGAAAGATCTTCAACTGATCCAGGTAGATATTGGTGGCCACCTACCTATTCCACCTAGACCTCCAATTGGTTTCTTATGTTTCTTTATTTATTTCATTATTTACTATTTTTAGCATTTTTTCGGGTTCTGAACTTTCGGAGCAGTTTTGATCCCCTAAACAGTGTTTTGCTAATTTTTGTTGTAGGCCCGTAGCCATATGTAGGGGCTTGCTACAAATCATGTAGTACTCAGAGAGACATTCCCAATAAGGTATCAGACATTCCAAATGGAGATAATATGACCAAGTTACGACCCCGGAAAGTTGGCTGCCCAACTAACCCCAACGAGGCCCACAAACTCTTGGTGTTACATCTCCTAGGGTTAGGATTTTGGTTGTTTAGGGTTTTCTCTTGTTGTTCAATAATGAATAGGCCTTTGAGCCTCATTGTAACACAGTTAAGAGGAATGTAGCCACTGCATCTCTTCTCATAAATAAGCTACCATCGCCCAAGCTAGTTTATTTCCATTTTGTTTGTAAGCATATTTCAATATTCTGATATTAATGAAATGAAGTTTTATTTCTGCTGCATCTGGGTATTTATGGTAATATTTGTAATTTTTTGCATTCTTTTTTAAGTTTGAATTAGTTGAATCAGAGCAGTCTACTCGTTCTCTATTTTTCTTTGCATGTCCCCAAGGAGATCAATGTATAAGGTGTTAAGGCTCGATCTGGTTGAACCTTTGCAGGACCAGCCTCACAAACCCAACGACCTCCCATGGTTAAAGAAAATAAAGATGAGGGGGAAGAATATCCTTTCAAAATATTGCTTGAAGAAGCCCTCGAGCAACAAAGGAATGCAATGATGGATAATGTTTCCCAGATCCTTCGATGGTTACCCACAAGCAATGCATCTTCGTCCAACAACCACTCTGGAGGCACCACTCCTTTTAAGGTACAAGTTAAGTTTGATATTCCCATAATTGAGGGCCAAATAGATGTAGATGTCGTAGATAAATGGTTGAATATGCTGGAAGGATATTTTTCAGTTCATGACTTTTCCAATAGGGAAAATATTGCTTTTTCACTTCTCAAAGACACCCCACACCTCAAGGACTGGTGGGAAACCGATTGTGAGCAAAAGGATGAGAGTCAATCCTCATTGTTTCTGGTCATACCCACTTGGGATTCTTTCCTATATTCCATCAACGAACAATATTACCCTATTAGGAGCTATGAAGATAAGTACATAAAGTGGACCACACTACAGCAGGGAAGGGACCAAGATGTGTCAAAGTTCACAAATGTTTTCCATACCCTCCACACAAAGTTAGGTATCAAGAATTCTAAGCGGCATTTGGTACTTAAGTACCGCAGCTATCTACACAAGTACATCCAGGACGGGATGGAGTTCCTGGACATCTCCTCACTCAGCATAGCATACCGATATGTTGTCAAGATCGAGTAGAAGTTTAAACATAAGAAGTGAGACTTTGGATCTGCAAATCTAAATCAAGGAAAAGGCACCCAAAAACCATAGATAAAATGCCAAAGCCAAGGCGAGGCGACCCAGGACAACCCGTTAAAGCAGCAATAAATAACAACACCACAAAGCCAAACAAGGACATAGGAAAATGGTGTGAGTTCCATAAGAGCTCCACTCAAAACATAAGTAAGTGTCGGGCCAAGTGGTCACTGGTGGCAGAGCTGAAGGCTTTTGAATTAGATGCAGGTTTTGACCCTGAGTCAGAACCTACCAAGGGGAATGACAAAGGGAATTAGATCATTGACACGAATCCCACTGCCACTGTGGCCACCACCAAGATCCAGAAGAATGAGCCTGAAGATCCAAAGGAGGGGGAATGCCTCTTCCACTCATAGATGTGGGTGAAGGGTTCTCCGTTGCATTTCATTGTCGACAATGGGAACCAAAAGAACCTCATTTCAGCAGAGGTCATGAAGTGGTTGGGTCTACCGATGATATCACATTCGTAGTTATACATGATTGGGTGGCTTCACAAAGGATGAGATGTTTCTCCTCTTGAATTTTGTGAGGTATTATTAGGACAACCATACTTGTGGAAGAAACATGTTGTATATGAGTCTAGACCTCGCTTTATGACTATTACTTTGGGAAATAAGTTGTACAGGATACCAGAGGTAGCCCTGCCTACTGCCATCTCTTTGATGATTGCAAAGCAATGCAGTAAGATTATTTCCCAGACCAGGAAATTTTTTTTCCTTGTGTTACGCCCTCAGCGCAAGAAGAAGGTTGTGGCCACGACTTCCAAACAGGGCTCCACCGCACAATAGAAGCATATGGATAAGGTCATGGAGGAATACAGGGACATTTTTGCCTCACCTATAAGGGTACCTCTGCACTGTCATGTCAAGCACTCCATCGAGCTGAGCCTAGGCACGTCGCTACCTGATGGATCGATCTATTGACACTTTGTTCTCGAGAATGATGAGATCAAGAGGAAGATTCGGGAGTTTTTGTAGAAAGGGAACGTCAGGTACAAATCATCACCCTGTGGGAGCCTGATTGTATTGGTATAGAAGAAGGACGGGAAGTGGAGACTATGTATTCACTATCAGGTGCTTAACAAAATCACTGTCCGAAATAGGTACCCAATCCCACAAATCGATGACCTTCTGGACCAGCTGAAGGGGGGATAATATTTTAGCAAGATTGACTTGAAGTTTGACTACCACCAAGTGCCTATCGAACCCTCCGATGTGTGGAAGATTGCCTTCAAATCCAAGGAGGGCCTTTTCGAATGGTTGGTAATGCCTTTCGGGTAAAAAAATTCCCCTGCAACCTTCATGAGATTGATGGATAACATCTTTCGACCCTTCACCAATGAATTTTTGTGGTGTATTTAGATGACATCTTGATCTTCAGCCAGAGTTAGGAAGAGCACCTCCACCATATTCGACGGGACCTTCAAAACCTACGACAACACAAACTATGTGCCAACTTGGATAAATGCACTTTTGGCATGACCCAGGTTCAATATCTGGGGTACATCATTGATGAACAAGGTGTGCATGTGGACCCAGCAAAGATACAAGTCATTTGGGATTGGCTATAACCACTCTAATAGAGCTCTGCAGCTTTCTGGGTCTTGACAATTTCTACCACAAGTTCATGTTGGGTTTCTCTCATATCACTTGGCCTTTAAGCCAAGTCACCAAGGGCAAAGCAAAAGTAAAAAAAAATTGATCTGAAACCCAACAGAAGGCGTTTATCAAGTTGAAGCATCACCTCTGCTCTGCACAAGTTCTCATATTTCCAGACTTGCAATAACCATTTGAGATCGATATAGATGCCTTTGACTATGCTATTGGTGCAGTTATTACTCAGCAGGGGCATCCAGTGGTTACCACAGTGAGATACTTTCAAACACAGTTTAAAAGTATCCCACTTACGACAAAGAAATGTATTCCATCATACAGGCCTGCCTTCAATGGAAGCATTACATTCTAGGGAAGGAAATGGTCATCCACACAGACCACCGGCCCCTGCAGTTCATACAAACACAAGGGAAGTTGCATAATGGTCACCAGTAGAAATGGTCCACCTACCTACAACAATTCCATTTGAACATTAAGTAAAAGAAGGGAAGCACTAATAATGTTTTAGACTGCCTCAGTCGACCACCAGTCATGGCTTTGAACACTGTGCTCAACTCCTGTGGGCACGAGACTTTGGGGTGGCTGCATATTTACCAAAGTGATCTGGAATTTGGCAGCACATGCTAGACACTCTTGGAAGCTAAGAAAGTTCCAAATTTTCACCTTTAGGATGCAATGTTATGCCATCTGGGACACATATGTTTTCCTTCAAGTGAGCATGCCAACATGATTTGGTAGGCACACTGTAGTTGGGTTGTTGGACATTTCAGAGTAGAAAAAATACTGGTGTTATTGCAAAAGTATTTTTATTGGCCGAAACTTTGTCAAGCTATTAGGAAGTACATTAGGTCTTGCACCGCCTACGCCTATATACTCCTAGTCGACCTTGGGAATATATCTCCATGGATTACATGTCGAGCCTTCCTTCTACTAATCATGGTAATGACTGCATTTTCGTGGTCGTTGATAGATTCTCTAAGATGACCATCATGGTGGCCTGCAAGAAGAGTATCACAACAGAGGCCACTACTAAGCTCTTATTTGAGCGAGTGTGGGTATACTTTGGGATCCCACGGTCCATTGTCTCAGATTGGGACAGCGGATTCCTAAGTTCATTTTGGTCAAGTCTCTATTCGATGCTGGATACAAAACTTACTAAGTCCATGGCTTTCCATCCCCAAATGGATGGCCAAACTGAGGTTGTCAACAAGATGATCATACACATCTACACATCTACAACTTGAAGCATCCCCGTACATGGAATGAAAGTCTCCCCTATGTCTAGCACAACTATAACAGAGCTCTCCACAGCTCAACAGACCACAGCCCCTTTCAGGTAGGACTTGAATTTCATCCATTATGTACAATTGATGTGGCCATACCATTTGCAGCTACTCAGGTAGATTCAGCTCACGTCTAGTCCAAAGTCGATAAGGATAACATCTTCATTGAGTGCATTCAACACATCCACTAGTAGTTCCATGATATATTGTACAGAGCCATTTCTAAGTACAAGCAGCACCACGATAATCATCGAGTGTCACACAAGTTCTAGGTGGGCGACAAAGTTTGGCTACATTTGTAGAAGGAGCACCTCACTGGACCCCACCACAAGCTTTGTCTGCTCTGATATGAGCCGTACACCATAACCAAGGCTATTGGTGACAAATCCTTCGAGCTTAGCATCCCACCATTCCTTGGTCTACACTCAGTGTTCAATGTAGACCGCCTTCGACCATACTTTCCACCATTGTTGGACACATCCGACATTGCAGAACAACTCACACCAATGGAGCTCAACCCAGGCTGCATGGAACAGGCCACAAATAATCCTCTCATGTACATGCAAATCAATAACACTCACCAACAAAGGATCCAACTATATCGAGTTGTCAAAGCAGGCCAACTCCTTCACCAGGGTAAGTGGTTCACCAAGAACCAAGTTCAACAAAAATTTCCTCACCTCATGGAGGCTCTCCACGTAATGGGGACCATTGCTTCCTAAGGTGGAAGGACTGATCCAAGTGGATATTGGTGGCCACCCACCTATTCCGCCTAGAACTCTAGTCAGTTTCATCAGTTTCCTTGTTTATTTCAACATTTACTATTTTTAGTAGTTTTGCGGGTCCTGAACTTCCGAAGCAGTTTTGACCCCCTAAACGGCGTTTTTTTGAGGTATGTTGCAGGCCCATATTCGTAGGTAGGGGCTTGTTGCAAGCCATTTAGTAATAAGATATACCTTTCCAGCAAGGTAATCGTACACACCAAACGGAAATAATATGACCAAGTTACGACCCCGGGAAGTTGGTTGCCCAACTAACCCCAACAGGGCCCACAAACTCTTGGCATTACATCTCCTAGGGTTAGGGTTTTGGTTATTTAGGGCATTCTCTTGTTGTTAAATAATAAATATGCCCTTGAGCCTCATTGTAACACAATTCAGAGGCATGTAGCTACCACATCTCTTCTCAAAGATAAGCTACCATCACCCAAGCTAGTTTACTTCCATTCTTTTGTAAGCATATTTCAGTATTCTGATATTAATGAAATGAAGTGTCATTTTTGCTTCATATCTGTATTTATGGTTATATTTGTAATTTGTTACATTCCTATTTAAGTTTGTATCATCAACCCACACACCCTCTTTCTCACCTAACCGAAGGGTGTACAAGTGTCGTACCCAAGGAAAAATAATTTGAGTCGTTCCCCGACAACAGCGCCAGAAGATGTTGTAGCTCCTAGAGAAAACCCCCGGGTTGAGGAGAGGTTAGTGCCTAGGAAATATTTTTCTCTCTTGAATATAATTCAGTCAATCTCAAGAGATTAATGTAAAATAATTTATATTTTGGTTCAATTTCTTTTCTCGGAGGAAGATCCAAGATGCACATAAACAATGTATCATTCCCAAGAGTAATGTTTCAGGTCTAGTGGTCGACACACAGATAATGCAGCTTAAATTTTTCATCGCAGTAAATATGGAAAAGAGAAATATAAGAGAGGAGCCTAGTGTAGAGGTCTAGATAAACACATAATCCTATGCAACAAATCCCAGTAGAATCATGAAGAGATAAAAGGAATGGAGTGCAGAACTTTTGGAGCACATTTTAAGGCTTTCAACTCAATATCTCACAGACACGGTTTGCTATTTCAAAATGTAGGTAAATTTTTTATTCCACAGGTACCATCTACTATTACATAACATAGATAAATCTACAACCTCACAGGTACCTTATGCTATCACATAACATTATTAATTATGTGACTTAAGAGTGAATCAAACAGCTACAATTACATAATTTATGAAGAGGAAAATACGCATATGAAATGACATACAGAGAAAGAACACATACTGCATATCCCAAATTCTTAGAATCACCAAAAAAATTTCATTAATCTTCTATAATGAAAGCATATCACAAGCCCAAACTAGAAAAATTTGCAAAAACAATAACAGCCTCAAGAACACGAAATTAGAACCAAACTTGGAACCTCCTCTGAAAAAAAAGTTTGTAACTTTTGAACACATACTTCGGAACCTCTAAGAGAAAAAATTGGGAACCCTTTTAATTAGTTTCTTCTTCCCTTTTATAGGGAGAAACCAAAATAGGGACGACTGGCCTGACTATCCTAATGGTTACCTAACCGACTTGATTCTTTTCTAGAAAATGTAGAAATTAACAAGACATGAGAAATAGGAGGTGTCATGATTCACACATCAAAGTATCTATGTTTTGATTCCTCTGATTTCCTTAGGTGGACTCAGGCTCCAGTGTCTGAATTAGTGGTGGGCTAATGATCTGGCCATGCCTTTTTTATGATATTCCTCCCATGGTTATCTACCACTTCTTTTGTCGCTTTCTCCCTCTAACTGATTAAATTCCCTCTTTCTAGAGTAGGTTGTGATTTGGTATGGTGGAGTGGAGGTGTTCTTGTTAAATTTTGGTATGTTCTATGCTTAAGAGAAATTTACTTCAATTTCTTATTAGCTCAATATCAATATCCAGATTAGCAATCACATCATCATGATAGTAAAATGCAGATAGAACATAAACATAAATAGTAGAAGACAAGCCAAGACAAGAGGACACAAGATGTGGCACCAGCCAAGGAAAAACCCCAATGTGGGGAAACCCTTGATAAAATATTCTTATATTCTTCAATAGTTCAGTAGAGAGAGATAGTACAAATATACAAAACTGATATTTAATAACACCAGCATTATTATGCCTTTACCATAGAATTCAATGTTGGTCAAACATGATTGAAATCTTTCGTTAAGTGGCTTGGTTGAACCTAGCCAACATTGGCCTTAAACAGTAAGTTGAATGCATCATTCTTGTCATTAGGAATATCCTCCACATGGTAGCAATAGGCTGCTGCAATCACGATTCAATCCGGTCAACACATTGACCCAACACTCCTCCACAAAATGTTGCTGACTTCCACTGTTTTATTGTTGCTCCAGCAAATATGGTTAGGGCAAAATATGCATCCCTTAACCCTCTAAATTTTTAGCAAACTAAGCCCTCCTATAGTTTCGATCCACCTAGGAGAGTCTTCCCTTATGCCATGCTGCCTCTATCAAATATTGTCCACCTTAACGCTGCAACCTAAGCTCTTTCCTATGGCTTGTAGCCTAGAAAAGCAACTAGTTGTAACTGCGTTCACCTCCAACAAACCCAAATAGTTACCCCCAAAATCAATACCTTTCCCACTCCTAAACTCGGCCTTGAGAGCAGACTTCTACAACGTACTGCTTCTCCTTATGATAGTGAATTCCCAACCTTGTTAATAATCCTCAACTGATGCTTTATAACTGTCTTATTTGACATTTTTCACCTAAAACACACATATATTTCCATGCTTCTTCATGCTTATGTTAAGGGTCCTTCTGCTATGGATTAAGGCCTCTCTTCTCGCTTCATATATTGCATCCTTTGTTGTGACTTAGGATCTCTTTTAGTTGCGTATTAGAGCTCCCTTTTAACAGCGTATCAAGGTATCACTTAACTACAGATTAGGGGCTCCTTTTTCTACATATAAGAGCCTCCTTGGACAGCAGATTAGGACTCCCTCTTGCTGCATATTGGAGCTCCCTTTTGATAGTGGATTATGGATCCTCCTATGGCTTTGTATTAGGGTCTCCTTGTTGCGGAATAAGGACTTCCCTTAGCTGCGAGTTGGAGCTCCTCTTGACAGCATATAGGATCCTTCCCTTTGACTGTGGATTTAGGCCTCCTTTGACTACATCCATACCTCTTCCTTAACTGTTGCTAGAGCTCTCCTTCAAATATAGCTAAGTCTCCTCTTCACCTGTGTCTAGGGTTTTCTTCATGACTGTGGCTAGAATCCTTTTAGATCTGTGTCTAGGGCTAGATCTCCTCTCTATGACAGAGACTAGATCTCCCACTTGACCTCTCTTGCCACCAAATCCAAACGAGTGGAGAGATATCATGAGAGATGTGTTTAACAAACGACTTAAGGCCTCCTCTATTTAAATGCAACATTGAGGTTGAGCTAGGGGTTATTTGGTTGCTGGTTGACCTTGACAAATTGTTAAATAATATAAATAAATTCATATCTCCATAAATACATGTTGGAATTGGATGATCTTTAAAGCAATCCTACACCTCTCAAAGAGAGGAATACAAGAAAAAAATGAGCTTCCATAAATAAGATGACCCACATGGATTTTGGCCATAGTTTCCAATTTTAACACTCCCTCTCAACTAGGGAGAACTCCATCTACTAGTATATACTATCTCTGCCATTAATACAATGCCCTGCACTGCTCTGCTATGCTTTGTTGAACTGTTAAGAAGAAGAAGTGATTGAGAATGTATCATACCATTCTCTACTGACCCAAAGTCAGTCCCATATAAACAGAGTGTCTCATACCACTCTTACTAATCTGAAATCAGTTCCTCATAAAGAGAGTGTCTCATACCACTCTTACTAATCCAAAATTAATTCCAAATAAAGAGGGTGTCTCATACCCTTCTTACTAATCTGAAATATGTTCCAACAAAAGAGAGTGTCTAATACCACTCTTACTGATCATAAATTAGTTCCAAATAAAGAGAGTGTATCATACCACTCTTACTGATTCGAAATTAGTTCCAAATAAAGAGAGTGTCTCATACCACTCTTACCAATCCAAAATCAGTTCCAAATAAAGAGAGTGTTGCATACCACTCTTACTGACCCGAAATCAGTTCCAATTGATCCCAGATCAATATCACCCTAGCATAGGGAGTATGGTAGTACACGATGCCTCCATCGCAAGTACTATGGTCCCTATCCTCATTTCCATACTCATTGGCCAGATGAGAGGTACTTCTCATGAGTCTTAGACTGCATGGGTAGAATGTCTCAACAGGAGAAGGATGAACCACTCATCATGCCTACATGTCACCATGGGATATCCCAGGGGAAGGTTGAACCACTCACCCTATGTCCTATACACAACAAATCACTAGGGGAAGGCTGCACCACTCACCCTATGATTGTTTCTCAATAGGAAAAGGATGAACCATTCATCTTGCCTAAATAGCAAACCATTAGGGGAAGGTTGAACCACTCACCCTATGGTTTCTCATCACTCCAAGAAGTACCCAAGCCCCCCGGAGCTCCCATATCTCAATATCCATATCATACAGGACCCTCAAGAGAGAGTCTCTCTACGACTCCTAGTCGTTCTTAGAAAGTCAAGAATTTGACATTTCCTAGGGGATTCATCAAAATATAGGTGACCTTCTCATCAGTCCCAATATGATGGAGCCTCATTGCTCCTCATTGTACCATATCCCAGATAAAGTGGTACTTGATGTCTATATGCTTGGAGTGATCATGAAATAAGGGATTCTCTGACAATTGGATCCCACTCTGGTTAGCATTGAGGATCACGGTGGTATCCAACACATGTCCAAATAGCTCACTGAAGAGCTTCCAAAACCAAACAGCTTCACAGGAGGCCATACTCGCAGATATGTATCTGGCCTCAACGGTGCTCAAAGAAACTGCCTTCTGCTTCCTGCTCATCCAGGATATCAAAGCAGAACCTAAAGAGAAACAACACCTAGAAGTGCTCTTGCAATCCATCACACTGTCTACCTAATCAGCATCAAAATAACCATGCAGCCTCACATTTCCGGTAGTGTATCTCAGTCCATGAGTGATTGTGCCCTGAAGATATCTCAGAATATTCTTGGCACCAATCCAATATGTGTGATGAGGCTCAACCATATATTGTCTCAACATGCTAACTGAAAAATATATATATCCAGACAGGATTTCACCAAGAACATCAGTTCTCATATGAGTTGACGATACTCATGAGCATTTCCCAATTCAGGTCTGGAGGCACTACCACATAACTTCTTAAAGTTAAGCTCCATCGAGGTAGACATGGGCTTTCCGTTTGTAAATGAGAGGGTATGCACCTGTCAGAAAGAGGTCGTCTACATAAAGTACCAGTATGAGAGGATTATCATCTTCAACCTTAAATTAAAGGTTTGGATCGGCTTCACTCCTTGTGAATCTTAGCTTCATCAAATAGTTGTCAATCCTCTCAAACAAAGCCCGAGGTGCTTGCTTCAACTCATAAAGAGATTTCTTCAACCTGTATACATAAGATTCTCGGTCATGAACCTCAAACTCCTTAGGTTGTTCCACATCTGTGGTATTTCTATTACTTGAGGGGAATAGTCCCCTTGTAATATTTCCCTTGGTACATCACGGACATATACCTTCATGCTCTACTTTGAACTCAAACATCCTTGTCACTATCTATCTCACATCGAGTAGGGCCTTGTAATGAAGATGGGAAAACTTCTAGTGCCATAGTTCAGATTGAAGATATGTGTCACAAGACATGGTCCCCAATGGAATTCCTACAACTTGATACAAAGTGCCAACCCTGAACCTAAGAGTAAAAGAATCTTTAAAATTCCTTTTCCAAACAAGTACCTTTCCATCGTTGAATGCCACCTTGAATACTTTGTCTTCCATTGCCAAAATGGACATCAGGTTCTTCTTGAGATCAAGAACATATAGAAATTCTAGTAAATGAATCAACTTACCCTGATTCAATTGAAGGGTAACATTCCCTACACCCTTTACGGGATAAGTGGCATCGTCTCCAAGAATAATATCCAAGTTTTTTTACTTCTCTATCATATTAGAGAGAGCTTCCTTGTATCCAGTGAAGTGCCTTGAAGCACCACTATCAATAAGCCAATTTCCCAAAGTGTCCCGAGGAGAGGTGGTGGAGAGGGTTGATATAAGATAATACTCATTTTTCTATTTAACAACATTTGATTCTTCATACCTGGGGTTCCTAGCTTTCTTGGAGGGTCAATCATTTCCTTGATGTCTCGCATTCCTTTTTCCTTTTCCTTTTCCATTGTACCTGTCATTCCTCCCATCATTGTTGATGAGGTTTCCCCTGGAGTGATTATGATCATCATCATGTGATGTGTCCCTTCTATTTGGACACTCCCTCGCATAGTGGCCAAACATATTACAAACAAAGCACCTTCCCTTTCTTCTGCCCTTATATCTAGGCTTTCCATTGAAGTGACCTTTAGACCCTACATTATTTCTCCTTTTAGCATGAGCGGATAAAGCAGAGGGGTTGCCTCTATTAGAAGGGATATTCTTGCTCCACCATTCTTGTTTCTTCCAATGTCAGATTAAGATACATCATCCGTGATAGTCTAACTTTTCACGTAGCTTGTCTTCAGCCGGGAAGTGGGATGAGGAACCCATTGATCCTTTTTTCCTTTCCAACTATAATCAGTGATTGATATTTCACTCTTTCTTGGGCTTTGTCTTCACTTCATCTCTAATACCATGTTAATTTTCGGTATGTTTTATGATTAAGAGAAATTTACTTTAATTTTCTTATTAGCTCAATATCAACATCCAAATTAGCAATCACATCAGCATCATAGTAAAATGAAGATAGAACATAAACATAAACAGTAGAAGACAAGCCAAGACAAGACGACACAAGATGTGGCACTAGCCAGGGAAAAACCCCAATGTGGGGAAACCCTTGATCAAATATTCTTATATTCTTCAATAGTTCAGCAAAGAGATATAGTACAAATATACAAAACTGATATTTAATAACACCAGCGGATAATGCCTTGACCAGAGAATTCAATGTTGGTAAAACATGATAGAAATCTTCTGCTAAGTGGCTTGGTCAAACCCAGCCAACATTTTCCTTCAACATTAATCTCAATGCATCCTTCTTGTTGTTAGGAAGATCCTCCACATGGCAGCGATAGGTTGTTGCAATAATGATTCAATCCAATCAACACATTGACCCAACACTCCTCAACAAAATGTTGTTGACTTCCACTCTTTTTTTGTTGCTTCTACAACTCTAGTTAGGGCACAATATGTAGCCCTCAACCCTCTACGTTGTTGTCGAGCAGTAAAAAAGGGTATTTTTAACCTCTATTTACCCTACATTAATTATAAATCCATGTAAGATTTGTTATCTCAAGAGTGTACTCAGTCTAAGGTGGTCACTTGTCAAGAGTAATGCTAGTAATACAGTACTTTTACAAAAGTAAATAAATGTTGGAAACAAACTCTAAATGTAATGGCAAGAAATTGAAATGCTTTGTAACTAAATCATTCATTTAAGAAACTACAACACTCATCATTCAAGGGTGCAGTAATGATAACTCTTCCCTTTGTAAACTGATGCAAATGAAAAGCAATCAAAGAGAAGATCTTCAATCTGGGAACCAAACAACAATAATCAATGCTCACTACAGTTGCAGATCGTTCTGTTCACACCAAAGAAATTACTTGAAATGATAATTCAATTAACAAAAAAGGGAACAACAACTAATCTGTTGAAAAGATTGAACAACAAAGCTTTAACGTACAGGAATGAACTAAGTAGCAATCATAATCTAAAGGAATTAAGTAGCAATCTTTAACTAGTAAAGGAATTGAACATCAGACCAAGAATGGAACAGCAAACTTAAGTATGTTCTACGAAATATTGAATAGTGAACTGAATCAAGTGTAAACGTACAGCAAACTAAATCAAATGTTAACACACAGCGAATCTATGATGATGGAATCAGTAATCTGAGTTTTAGCATAATGAATATTAACCACAGTTATAAAGGAACAACAATTGCAGTTGCAATGGAACGGTACTCCAAATGAACAGTAATCACAGTTAGAGGTAACCCGTAGCTAAATAAACAACAATATCGATCTGTAAATGGACAGCAACATTATTCTGTAAACGAACAATAATGTCAATCTGTAAAGGAATGGAAATGTTACACAGTAATGTCAATCTGTAAAAGAAAAGTAATGCAATATGATTTCAGAATGATCAGCATAACATTTCAGTTGCAGAAGACAACCTTACTATTCAGATACGAATTAAATATAACAAAGCTAGTAAATGAGATGACAAGGAACAACATATTACTGAATGAAGCAAATAAAAGAAATCAAACCACAAACGACTTGTAATTGGAAAATAATGGTACAAGAAGCAAGTGATCCACTAGGGTCGAGCCCTTAGCATCCAGGGATGCACTGTTGCGGTCACTCCAGAATCAAAGATGAAACAGCAACAAAGTTTATGTATTAATCATGAAAACAGAGTTACAGTAATCACTCTTTAAAGAGAGTTGATGATCAAAGTTCAGTTTGCAACAAAAAATTCTATAAAACAACAATAATCTGCCCCTTGGGCTAGAAGCGTTGTCCCTTTTTATAGTGGCTAGGCAGAAATACCAAAGATACAGATATTATTAAGGTAGCAGTCCTTCAGTTATCTCTTCGTCCTCTTGCGTTGATATGGCGTTTCTTCTCCCTATTCCTCACTCATGCGCTCCGATCTAGATTGCCTCGTCTAGATACGGTTCCCTGTCAAAGGGACAGCTGTTGGTTTTGCCTTGTCTTTTCCTTTGAAATGGTGATCTTCCATTTTCTTCATTTTCTGCATAGAAAAAGGTAATAATTAGTTATTTTACGTTACTTACAAATCTCTTAAACTTTATCATAATCCTTCATCATATGCCCATCTCATAATGTAAAGAAGTTATGAATTAAAGGAAAAGATAACGAAATAAGTGGCAATTACATAACTTTTCTAATGCTCAACACACCCCCCTACTTACCTGTTTTCATGCCCTCATGAAAACATTGTAATTGACATGCAAGGTAGTTAGGGAATAGGCTAGAGAAGGATTCTCAGTTGGTGGTATACAACCATGATTCCTAGCTAAGATTTCAAAAATATGCCATGTTTGACCCTCAGGCAATTCATATAAGGCTCTATACCCTGGTGCAGGATACCAAATGACTGGACTTCGAAACCTACAGCCTAACCAAGACAGACCCTCTCTCAAGATGAGATCACCATAGATAACCAAGCGGTCAGCAGCTAGCTTAAAATTCTCATAATTGAATGGCTCTTTATTTTGGATATTCCGATTAGAAGTCTGGTATCGGAATTTGGATGCTGCTATGGCAAGGTCTTTGATGGTTAGAAAGTATTCTACCCCTTGCCGGATGACTGTTGTGTGAATAGGCCCCAATTTCTGGATCACACCCTGAGTTCTCATTAAGCTCCTATGTTTATTCCATAATTGCAATGGGTTTCTAGGTTCGCCCCTTACCCACAAATCTAATGCATTCTCCTGTCGCTAGAAGACATTGTAGGCTTTAAGCCACTTTATCTAATTAACACCATACGAAATGAATGCCTGAAGTTGGACATCACCCACATAAGGGCTAGGGTTATGTTCTATTTCTCCATCTAGCACAAGATTGTGCAAATAAAATTCACATAACAATCGCTAAACTTTCACCCCGTAATGATTACAACAGTTTATGAAGTCATCAATGGTTTTTATCTCTATAGGCACTCCTACCTTGACAGCCTTAATTTTCAATTGTAAATATCTTTCCATCAAAAACAAAGCATAGTTTCTGGCGGGTTCCCTACACGCTAGAACATCAGTATACAGAGAACATAAGGTATCCATTTGATTTATAACTGTGTCTAGTCTATGGTTTACCTTTTTGACTCTTTCCTCTACCTTTCGCCATCCATCGAAGGCCTGGCTTTCCAATGAATTGATGTTCTTTAGCTATTGTTGTAACTTCTGATATTTTTCTTGAGGAATAGTCTCCTTTGTGAGTTTCTCTATCGTTCATTGGGCTTGTGCCAACTCTTTTAGCAGAGTTACTATCCTCGGGTCATTATCCATCATGACAATTTTGGGCTGGAGATCTACTTGGATCTCCTTATTATGACATCTAGTCTTTATGGTCTGATTTTCTTTCTCACAGACTGCCCGATTGGTCGTAATACTAGAGGACAGTGTCTTTGTCTGGACTTCCTCATCACAGGCCAGTGCGTTGTCCATTTGTTCTTCTGCATTTGCAACATCCAAATGTTGTTCCTTGTGATTTTGAATAAAAGGTTTGACTTGAGTCCTCTTGGTCTTTTTCTTATGGGGTTTTGCCTGGGTGGTTTCTCGCTTTGCCTCAGAGGTTCCTTTTGAGTTCTTCCCCATTTTTAAGACTCTTATTTGTTGTTGAAGTTGCTTAATTACATTAAGCAATCTTTGTTGTTCCTTTCGCAATTTTTTAATTTCATCTGTTTTCTTAGAAGGAACAGTTGTTTCTTTCTTAGACCTGGGCTTTGTACTTCAGGCATTGTATCTTCGCCTTGGTTTCCTTCTTGGAACACCTCTTCAGTGTTCTATTGATCAAGTTTTTCAGGAGTAGAAACCTTGGTTTGTTCTGTTGTCTCCTGGGTAGCTTCTTCTTCTACCTCTTCTTCATCATGCAATTCTTCGGGTGTATTCTGACTAGGAACAAATCATTCTTCTTCCTCCTCTTTGGCACTCTTCTCCCTAGATACATTCTTATCATGAGCAGAGTGATCCTCTTCTTCTTCCTCCTCATCACACATTTCCTCGGATGCACTTTTTCATGAGCAGAGTGCTCCTGTGACCCTTCTTCGGTATGGGGGTTGAGTGGGCTGTGAGGTTGGACATACTCATCCATATTGGCCAAAATTTGGGCCAATTCATCTTCTTGCAGAGGGTTTTGCAGTGGAATTTCGTTGCGTTGCTCCGTTTCGTCCCCTTCTTCCTGACCAAATTGCTCAGTTTCTTCTTCTGGTTCTTCTTCATCATTTTCCTCTAATTCTTCTTCATTCTCCCCACCTTCAAGTTGTGGGGGTTGTTCGTCTTCTAAATCATGTATTTCCACAGGCTGGATAATGTTCCCCTGAGAATTTCCTAGCATTCCTCTGCTCCTTGCCAATTTGACAGTTTGTCTTTGTTTTGGTGGTGTGCTCGATGTGCTAGCAATATGTTTTCGTTTTGGGGATGGCAAGGCTAGTCCCCCATCTATCGAGAAAATCAATTCATCCCAACTACTCTGTTGTTGGGCAAGACTGTAACTGACTATCAATCAAATTAACCCATGATGGCTTACCATTGACTCTACATGGCGAGCTTTTCTCATGCTTCGGGCAACATCATGTAATAAAAAATTTAAGAATGCAGGCAAATTCACAACACATTTTTGCTTTAACACGGTTAAAAGTTTGAGATGGCTTGGTCTTACCACATCTTTTCTACCATCACAAGTGATGTAGCTTTGGATAATTCTCTCCAATTCTGACCAAAGCTCTCCCAGGGTTGCCGGTAGGACTCCTTTCCCTTTGACAGTAAGGTTCTACCCTTCATCCTGGAAGATGGTTATGGCGTCTCGCAGTCTCACCTTTTTCAAATTCCACACAGGTCCAGTGGCTGGTAGTCCCGAAACATCAGCAATTATGTCATCTATGACTGCTATCTGTCTCCCTCTCACCATGGAATGATTTTCTTGTAAATTCTGTAGAAACTCGATTGCCACCGTCTCGTTAGATTGCTATAGATGGTTAAGGTAGGTTATCCATCCTGCCCTTGCTAGGATTTCATGTGCAGTGTCAGAGACCATTAACACCTGTGGATCACTGCGAATTGATCTCCCTCCCATATTGTTCACGCTTAGCACACTGTAAAAACACAGAGATAACGACAGAACTGCAGACTGTTCAAATTTTTAGCTCGCTATTAAGAAAACACAGAGAAGATGATGGAACAGCAAGCTGTTCAAATTTTCAACTTACAGCTAATTTTTGCAGAGCAAAACACAAAAATGGAGTTGAAACAGCAAGCCATGCATATTGGGAAACAAAATACCGTTAGACTTGTTATTCCCGAGTTTAGGTGAAGTCATAATACCTCCGAATAATGAGCTGACACGTATGCCAGTAAATTATGGAGATCACCCGCGCCCCCCTGTAATGTGATAGGTCGTCCTTGGCCGTCAAATAAAGGAGCAGCATGTTGAACTGCAATCATACAGTCGAATAAAGGAACAGCGTATAGATATATGACATGTTTACAAAAATAAGCGGATTATCGAAATCGAGGCTTATGATGGAAATCACTAATAGATATGGAAATGTCGTGATATGATGCGAGAAATGGAGGATAGGACAGCTGACATGAATAAAAGTTCTTATGCAGTCATTATCCATTTTAACCGTCATGATTGATTTGTAAATGGTTTTCATGTATCAAATGTTCGAAAGGGTTATATACATAATCTCATTTGGAATCACTATAAAGATATAAGAAGAAGGGTTTTATAATGACTATTGGTGTATAAGAAATATGACTTCAATACCATCAACAAAGCTCTGTTGCCCACAGGTATCCATAACCTTGACAGAGTTGCTTGTTTCACCCTTAGAACCATAATCCTTTGTGTATGCCTAGGAAAGTGTTGTTCAATGTCAGAATGGAGGCCATTGTACTGGCTTGGTAACCAGATGAATCACAATGCCATTCACTAGGAAGGAGTGAAAGGTGGGCAGGCCGGCTCATGATGAGACCTCCTGTTCCAAGGACTTTTTATTTTTCTGATGTGCCTCTTGGATCATATCCCTGGTGTGGTGGCCATAGTGGGAATTCCACTTCACTTTCTTCCTTATGATCATGGTAGGCTGGCTCTTGATGATACCCCCTATACTTCATCTGACAAATCATGTTAGTAATCATATAGATATAGATTTTTTCTTTTTCCTCTTTTCTTTTTTATATAGCACTTTTCCTATTTATGTACAAAGGGTGGCTCAACACTCCTTAAGAGTAGGGATGGTGGAAGAAGTCTGAACATCTCAATAGAGAAAAATATGCCCTTATTCTTATTCAATAATAATGATCAAAAAGAATTATGGGGATTTAGAAAGAACCATCATGACAAAAATAATCAATCACATTGGTATTAGTGAAAATAACGACAGCAAAGTGATATAAATAGTTGTGCCCTTTCCTCTTTTCTCTTATCAATTCAAAGCAATTTCTTTTAAAGATAACGATTTTTCTTTGATTTTTTTATTTCAATATCCTCTAGCTTTTGCATTCTTGCATAAATGTATAGCTATGCCTTAAATAACCATCACTCACAAAAATCCTCTAAATGGTGAAACACATATACACACAAAAAGAAGAAAAATGCACTCAAAAAGTGTTGTTCTTTGGATAGAACAGTTGTTGTTTCTTTAGAGGGATAATAAAAGAATATTTGCACACAAAAACTACAAGCAAAAGGGAAATAAACATACTCGAAATTGTTGTTCCTTGAGAGGAACAACAACTGTTCCTTAATCGGAACAGCAAATAAAGCAAGCGCAAACAAAAGAGGTGGAAATGATGTTCCTTCGAAAAGGAACAACAAAAACGAAAGTGTTGTTCCTTCGGAAAGGAACAACAAAAATGTGGATGTGTTGTTCCTTTGGAAAGGAACGGCAAAACATGGAAGTGATATTCCTTCAGAAAGGAACAGCAAAAAGGTGGAATTGTTGTCCCTTCGGAAAGGAATAGCAAAACGTGAAAGTGTTGTTCCTTCGGAAAGGAATAGCAAAAGACAGAAAAGTTGTTCCTTCGGAAAAGAACACCAAAATGCAAAAGTATTGTTCCTTCGGAAAGGAACAGCAAAACGTCGAAAATGTTGTTCTTTCGGAAAGGAACAACAAAATCCAAAAGTGTTGTTCCTTCGGAAAGGAACAGCAAAATGGCAAAAATGTTGTTCCTTCGGAAAGGATGAGCAAAATGAAAAAGTGTTGTTCCTTTGGAAAGGAACAGCAAAACGGCAAAAATGTTGTTCCTTCGGAAAGGAACATAAAAATGAAAAAGTGTTGTTCCTTCGGAAAAGAACAGAAAAGCGATGAAAGTGTTGTTCCTTTGGAAAGGAACAGCAAAATGTAAAAAAAAATGCAGAAATGTCGAAATCTATACGGAAAGTAATTTACACAAACAGAACAGAAAAAGTTATATACAAAATTTAAAAGCAATCAAATTACTTAGTGAACCAAAGGCGAGGAAGAGTTCTCTTCCTCAGCCAAAATCTACATGTCAGAATCTTCCCAGAGTTGCTGGTAGAAGGATTCCCGAGTAAGCGGTTTGTGGTACAGTCGAACTCGGTGGCCATTTGCTTTAAAGGTATGTCCAGATTCATCAATGGTAGTCAAAGTAATGGTGCCATTATCATGCACTTTCTGGATTTCATACGATCTCAGCCAGTGAGTCTGAAGTTTTCCCGGAAAATCCTGAAACCTAGAATCGTATAGGAGTGCCCAATCTCCTTCATGGAAGACTTTCTTTTTTATGAGGGCATCATGCCATTTTTCTCTCTGTTGTTGGATTAATGCAGTATGTTGAAGAGCCGAGAGCCTAATTTCATCTAGCTCGTTGATTTGCTATAGTCTATTAATCTGGGCCTCATTTAAATCTAAACTGACCTCCTGTGATATTCTCAACGTTTGTATTTCAAACTCTATTGGAAAGATGGGTTCCTTTCCAAATACTAGTTGATATGGTGAATAACTGGTGGTGTTTCTCCAGGTTGTTTGGTATGCCCACAAGGCTTCTGGTAACCTTGTAGCCCAATCGCGTCTATGTAACGCAATTTTTTTTGTTAATATTGCTTCTATTACTTTATTCGTGCTCTCTACTTGGCCATTTGCCTGTGGGTGGTACGGAGTGGTAATATTATGCTGAATATGATAGTTTTTTAATGTTGCAACAATTTTATTACCTGTAAACTGTGGTCCTTCGTCCGTGATTATGCTTCTTGGGAGGCCATATCGCACAAATATTTGGAACAAGAAATGAATGACAGAGTCCTCTGTAGCTCTTGGAAGTGCCTCTGCTTCAACCCATTTGGTCACATACTCAGTTGCTACCAAAATATATGTTTTCTGGTTTGATGATGGGTTGATTGGACCAAAAAAATTGAGCGCCCAATGCTCAAATGGTTCGATGACTAGCTTTGGGTTCAAAGGAATTTTGTCGAACTGTCCAGGGCATCCTGCTCTTTGGCAATTGTCACAGGCTTGAACAAATTTCTTCGCGTCTTTGAAGATTGTGGGCCAGTAATACCTTGTTTGTAGAACTTTGTGACCAGTTCTTCAATCTGCAAAATGTCTGCCACATGGTCCGTCGTGACAGGCTTTCAGAATGTCAAATATTTCATCTTCACGGATGCATCTTCTGATGTGCATATCTGCCCCTGTATGAAATAGGTAGCCCCCAATCCAAGAAAATCGAGCACTACGCTGCACAATTTGTTTTCGTTCATTGGGGGTCAGATGCTTTGGTAATTTTCCTACTGCTAAATAATTTGCAACATTAGCATACCATGGTGTCTTGACAGTAACAATGAATAAATGTTCATCTGGAAATTGATCTTCGTCTGCTATTGCGTCCACTGGTTTCAGCATTTGTGAGAGAAAATCAGCTACAGGATTCTCTTTCCCAGGTTGATCTTTTATTGTGATGTCAAATTCCTCCAATAAAATCAACCATATTGTTACTCTACCATTTGTAATTGGTTTATTTTCTAAATATTTTATGGCAGAGTGATCTGCATATAAAACAACAGGATATCCAGTTATATAATGCCTAAATTTATTTACAGCATGTATTACAACTAAAAATTATTTTTCAGTAACAGTATAGTTTAGCTCAGCAGGAGACAAATTCTTGCTAATGTAACCGATTGCATATGATTTTTTATCTTCTTCTTGTCCAAGGACTACTCCAATATATGTGTTCGAAGCATCTAATGAAATTTGAAATGGCAGGTCCCAGTTTGGGCCTCTGAGCACTGGGGCTATTGACACAAGCTTTTTCAGATCCTCAAAAGCACAATCGCATTTATCTATCCAAACAAAATCAACATTCCCTGTTAGTGCGTATAGAGGTGCAGCTATTTGAGAAAAAATTTCTATAAATCTCCTATAATAACCAGGAAATCCAAGAAAACCGCGTACCTTTGTCTATGTGGTAGGAGTAGGTATTAACAAAATTATTTGAATTTTGACCGGATCTACCTGTATTCCAGCCGCTAAGATATAACGACCTAGGATGAGTCCTTCAGTCATCATCAGATAGCACTTTTCATGGCTCAAGCAGAGCCTGGTGGCGATACATCGTTGCAGCACCTTTTCCAATGTGTCTAGTGCGGGGTCAAAATCATCTTTGTATGGTGTGAAATCATCCATGTATACTTCGAGCCCTTCATTTATTAAATCTAAAAATATGTTGAGGATAGCCCTTTGAAATGTGGCGGGGGCATTGCATAGGCCAAAGGGTAGGACTCTATAGGTAAACGTTCCCCAAGGACAGGTAAAAGTAGTTTTGTCCTGGTCTTCAGGGGAAATCTGGATCTGATTGTACCCACTGAAGCCATCCAAGAAAGAAAAGAATTTATTTCCTGTTAATGTATCTAATACCTGGTCAATGAATGGAAGGGGAAAGTGGTATTTCTGGGTTGCTTTATTTAATTCTCTATTATCTACACAAATCCTCCACTTTCCATTCTTCTTTGGCACCACTACTAGTGGAGAGACCCATTTGCTATCGGAGATCAGATAAATAAATTTTACATCCAAAAGTTTTTGTAAATCAGCTTTCACAATGTCTTTCAAGTGAGGGTTAAGTCTCCATTGGGGTTGGCGAATAGGTCTCGCATTTTTTTCTGTATAAATGTGGTGTGTACATAGCTGGGGATAATCCCATGCAAAAGCTTCCTTGTATTTTCTCAGTAGTTGGACCAGCTTCTCTTCTTTTTGAGGAGTTAGGTTATTATTGATATTTAAGGTTTTTCCTGGCTCAATCGCTATAGTTTTGCTATTTGAAACAGAGGTAGTAGGTATTGTCTGATCATGAGTGTCTTTGAGAGGATCTTCTTCTAGTTCATTGTCAAATGTTGCCTCTATCATGTGACATTGTACACGGGATCTGGATTCAGCTTGGTTAATGAAGTTGTTAATAACATCATCCTCTGTTTGATATTTAAAAATCGAGGGCATCTTCTATGGTTAATGGGGATCTAATGTTTTTGGTAAGGTATGACACAGGACGTTTGTTAGTTTTTATTATTGTTACACTTAGCTGGGCTAGAGGGTATAGGGCTAGATTCTTGATGTTACTCCCTCTAGTTATGGTCATACTGCCTTGTCGGCAGCCAATGTAAGCATCAGTGGTTGCAAGCCAAGGTCTGCCTAAAATTAACGGATGTCCATCGAGTCAGTTTTTGGGGTTTATTATCCTAAAGTTGGTGGGATATTCCCAGGAATCAATGGATACCATGACATCATGTAGTGTGCCTTCTAGCCTAACCACTGATTGGTCAGCCAGTTCTAATAAGGTGGAAGTTGGTTCTACTAATGTAATGCCCAGTTTTTGACAAGTGATGGTTGTTAAAATATTAATTGCAACCCCTAAATCAACTAAGGCATTTGAAAAGGTTTTTCCATTGATTTGTACTGTCACTATTGGATTTCCTGGGTCTTCATATTTGACAGGTGCTTCTCTTCCTGATAACAGATCAGATAGGGTGCCAACTACTTGGACTGTTGGGTTATTTGTTATTCTCCTCCTTGGTTTTTTATACATAACCCTTTGATGGTTTTTTCATATATTGGGATATCTTGGATAGCTTGGAGGAGTGGGATTTTTATGTACAAATTCTTTAGTTCTCCTAGAATATCAAAGTCAGGATGTTCTATAGGACGCGGTATGATTAATCATTCTGGGAATGGGGGAGAAGATGTGGTTGCTTGGTCATGAGTCTATTGTCTGACCACATCTTCTTCTTGTAATGGTTGTTCTGTAGGTAACTGATTTTCAACTTGAACATTTTTATCTCCCTCAGTTTCTATAATGCGCCCAGACCTTAATTGAAGGTCATTGCACTCCCTTAGATCAGTTTCTAGTTCTGGTGTTTCAATTATTTGAACATATTGAACCGGTCTGTTATTTGGATTCGGGTTGGGTTGGGCTGTGAGTTGCAGTCTTAAGTTGGACTGGGGGGTTTTGTTGTAGTGCTGGTAGTGTAGGTTGAGGGAGTGGAATGGTTCCTACTGGTTGATTCATCGGTCTTTGCCAGCTTGTCTGCCAGGCTTGACTCTGCGAAGTGGGAGGGGACCATTGTGTTGGATATGCATTGTTTTGCCAATATGGTGGAGGGTGGGGAAATTTTGGCCAATTAGATTGGCTTGCTTGATTCGGCCATGGTGATGATGAAGGAAATGGTTGTTGTGACCAATTTGAGAAGGGAGGTTAATTTTTCCACATTGTATTATATTGTTGAGCATGATATTGTGAAGGTTGGAAAGAAGAAGATGGATCCGGGAACATACCTAATTGTCACAGCTACAATTGATGGTGCTTATTAAGTAGATACATCGGTTCTAGTTCTTCTTCTGCTCCTTTGTATACTGCTTTCAAACTAGGAAGTGAGGGGCAGCTCTCTGTAGAGTGGTCTTTTGTACAAATGGCGCAAACTTGTACTGCATCTAATGGGCACTCTTTGTGACTGTGTTTCTTTCTGCATCTGGGACAAAATATTGCCAGATTTTTCTCTACTTCTGCTTGTTTCTGTTTCGCTTGCATAATATCGAGCTGCGTTATCAAAGTCCCCAATATATCAGTTTTGAAATTTTCTAGTAAATTTCCAATTTCTGTGCGAGTTACTCCTTCTCCAGAGATCTTGTTGTCCCTTGTAAACCTGTCATGTTCTGTTGGTTTTAGCCTTGTGCTGCCTCATGAGCTCCTGATACATAAATCAATGATGTTAGCAAAATCTTCTTGATAGATGTCTCCCTTTCCCATAATATTCAGTGTTTCAATCCAATGTTCCTTCATGCCTTTAATTAATGTTGTTTTTAATACATTGTCAGGTAAGGGTAATGATGAACAAGCAGATCTTTGAAGATTATACTGAAAACGTTCAACATATTCTTCTAATGTCTCATTAGGTCTAGCTACCATCTGAAATATTTCATCCTTTAACTCTCTGGACCTACAATATTCCTGATGTTTCCTCAGGAAAGCACCTTTCATCTAATCCCAGTCATTTATAACACCTCCACCCAACCCCATAAACCATCATAAAGCAGCTTCTTTTAATGTAGAGGGAAATAGTTTTATCTTTTGGGGATCGGTGGTATAGTCATATCCCCTGCATAGTACATCGAATTCAAACAAAAATTCATCCGGGTCTTCTGATGTTAGGCCATGGAATGTAGGGATGTGCTGGAGAGGGATTGCCTTCATAGGTGCATTAATTTCAATATCTACAATGGGATATTGCAGTGTGGAGGTTGGGGGGGTTTGCGGGTTCTGGGCCATTTGGTCAAATATGTGCCAATAACCTTCCAGGATTTCTAGGAGGGTATTCCTAGGCTAGTTAGACAGAGCAGGAATGGCCTTAACAGTACTTCCTTTGTCCGGGATGATGAGAGTTCCTAATTTCTAGGGGGATTTTAGCTCTTGAGGTTCTTCAACTTCATTCTAGATGATTTTTATAGCACTTCCCTTATCTGGGTTGCTTAATGGCTGAATTATTCCAAGAGGAGATCTTGGTTCTTCAGTTTCCCCTGTTTCTCCTCTCCCTTCGTGGAGATTACTAAGGTTCCCTTCTTGCAATGATTTTGGGCTAGAATTCTCAATTTCTTGAAAATCTTGCTCCTCAGTTTGGTTGTGCACCTCAGCAAAGGCTACAGATGGTGATCCTGTGGCCTGAAGGGAACTAGTAGGTTGTCTAGAAGAAACTTTTCTAGGTCCTATTGAAGGCTGAGATTCTTCTTTTTAAGGATTTTGTCTATAAAGGTCGATCAGCCAAGGGTCACCGGCCCCTTATCTTTATCAGGTTTGGGTAGTGGTTTAAGATTCTTTTCAAGCTTTTTCTGCTTAGTCATGCACACAAATCAAATGCTAATTTCTACCCAAAATAACAACAAATCTGCAAGAAAGCGGGCAGGGGAGCAGGGTTGTTACATGCTCCATACGCAAGTTCTTACCTTCCATTTTTAAAGCCCAATTCTCTCCTAGCAGGTACTTACACTACTCTCAAAAGAAACAAATGGCTACACTCTCCCCGGAAACGGCGCCAAAATGTCAAGCAATAAAAAGGGTCTTTTTAACCTCTATTTACCCTACATTAATTATCAATCCAGGTAAGATTTGTTATCTCAAGAGTGCACTCAGTCTGAGTTGGTCACTTGTCAAGAGTAATGCTAGTAGTATAGTGCTTTTAGAAAAGTAAATAAATGCTGGAAACAAACTCTAAATGTAATGGCAAGAAATTGAAATTCTTTGTAACTAAATCATTCATTTAAGAAACTACAACACTCATCAGTCAAGGGTGTAGTAATGATAACTCTTCCCTCTGTAAACTGATGGAATGAAAAGCAATCAAAGAGAAGATCTTCAATCTAGGAACACAGCAATAGTCAATGTTCACTACAGTTGCATATCGTTCTGTTCACACCAAAGCAATTACTTGAAATGATAATTCAATTAGGGAACAGCAACTAATCTATTGAAAAGATTGAACAGAAAAGCTTTAACGTACAGGAATGAATTAAGTAGCAATGGTAATCTAAAGGAATTAAGAAGCAATCTTTAACTAGTAAAGGAATTGAACAGCAGACCAAGAATGGAACAGCAAACTTAAGTAAGTTCTATGAAATATTGAACATCAAACTGAATCAAGTGTAAACGTACAACGAACTAAATCAAATGTTAACACACAGCGAATCTATGATGATGGAATCAGTAATCTGAGTTTTAGCATAATAAATATTAACCATAGTTATAAAGGAACAGCAATTGCAGTTGCAATGGAACGGTACTCCAAATGAACAGCAATCACAGTTAGAGGTAACTCATAGCTAAATAAACAACAATATTGATCTGTAAATGGACAACAACATTATTCTGTAAATGAACAGTAATGTCAATCTGTAAAGGAACAGCAATGTTACACAGTAATGTCAATCTATAAAAGAATAGCAATGCGATATGATTTTAGAATGATCAGCATAACATTTCAGTTGCAGAAGACAACCTTACTATTCATATACGAATTAAATATAACAGAGCCGGTAAATGAGATGATAAGGAACGGCGGATTACTAAATGAAGCAAATAAAAGAAATAAAACCACAAACGACTTGTAATCAAAAAATAATGGTACAAGAAGCAAGTGATCCACTAGGGTCGGGCCCTTAGCCTCCAAGGACGCACTATTGCAGTTACTCCAGAATCAAAGACGGAACAGCAACAAAGTTTATGTATTAATCATGAAAATAAAGTTACAGTAATTGCTCTTTAAAGAGAGTCGATGATCAAAGTTCAGTTTGCAACAACAAATTCTATAAAACAATAATAATCTATCCCCCGGGATAGAAGCGTTGTCCCTTTTTATAGCGGTCAGGCGGAAATACCAAAGATACAGATATTCTTAAGGTAGCGATCCCTCAGGATCAAAGGATCTTGAGGGATTTACCATATTGTTATCCTTCAATTATCTCTTCATCCTCTTGCGTTGATATGGCATTTATTCTCCCTTTTCCTGGCTCATGCGCTCCGATCTGGATTGCCTCGTCTGGATACAGTTCCCTGTCAAAGGGACAGCAGTTGGTTTTGCCTTGTCTTTTCCTCTGAAATAGCGATCTTCCATTTTCTTCATTTTCTGCATAGATAAAGGTAATAATTAGTTATTTTACGTTACTCACAAATCTCTTAAACTTTATCATAATCCTTCATCATATGCCCATCACATAATGTAAAGAAGTTATGAATTAAAGGAAAAGATAACGAAATAAGTGGAAATTACATACCTTTTATAATGCTCAATAGTTATCAGCAAACTAAGCCCTCCTAGAGTTACGATCCACCTGGGAGAGTCTTCCCTTATGCCAAGCTGCCTCTAGAAAATATTGTCCACCTTAACGCTGCAACCTAAGCTACTTGTTATGGCTTGCAACCTAGCAAAGCAGTTATTTGTAACTATGTTCACCTCCAATAGACCCAAATAGTTACCCCAAACAGAAATACCTTGCCCACTCCTAAACTCGTCCTAATGCCCAGCAAACTTGGCCTTGAGAGCAAACTTCTACAACAGACTGCTTCTCCTTATGACAATGAATTCCCAGCCTTGCCAACAGTCCTAAACTCATGCTTTATAACTGTCTTATTTGACATCTTGTCACATACAGTACACATAGTTTTCCATGCTTCTTCATTCTTATGTTAAGGGTCCTTCTGCTACAGATTAGGGCCTCTCTTCTTGTTGCATATAGTGCATCCTTTGCTACGTCTTAGGATCTCTTTTAGCTACATATTAGGGCTCCGTTTTAACAATGGATTATGGCATCACTTGACTGCAGATTAGGGGCTCCTTTTGTAGTGTATAAGAGCCTCCTTAGATAGGAGATTAGGGCTCCCTTTTTATGCATATTGGAGCTCCCTTTTGATAGCAGATTAGGGATCCTCCTCTAGCTCCATATTAGGGTCTCCTTGTTACAGAATAAGGGCCTCCCTTAGCTGTGGGTTAGATATCATCTTGATAGCATATAGGAGCCTTCCCTTTGACTGGAGATTTAGGCCTCCTTTGACTGCAGCTAGACCTCTTCCTTAATTTTGGCTAGATCTCTCCTTCAACTACGGCTAAGTCCCCTCTTTACCTACGGCTAGAGATTTCTTTATGACTACGGCTAGGGCTCCTTTTAGATCTGCGGCTAGGGCTAGATCTCCTCTCTAGGATAGTGACTAGATCTCCCACTTGACCTCTCTTACCACCAAACCCAAATGAGTGGAGAGAGATCATGAGAGATGTGTGTAACAAATGACTTGAGGCCTCCTCTATTTAAATGCAACGTTGAGGTTGAGCTGGGGATTATTTGGTTGTTTGCTGACCTTGAAAAGTTGTCAAATAATAAAAATAAATACATATCTCCATCAATACATGTCAGAATCGGATGATCTTTAGATTAATTGTACACCTCTCGAAGAAAGGAATCCAAGAAAAATATCAGCTGCCATAAATAAGATGACTCACATGGAGTTTGGCCCTAGTTTCCAATTTTAATAGTTCTGTAACTTCATTTCTGACTCATCCATCCTTTATTACCTATGTGCTAATATATCAGGGCCCAATACATCTTGTAGCATTACCATAGTGCAACTTCGGAGCCACAACTCATCGTAACTTTATTTAAAATGACATTATGAAAACACAAATTTCTGATACCTTTAGCCCTTTTATGCTTAGCTCCTTATTTCTTATACACCATAGAATCACCGCATGTGACCACCGGTATAGCGCTTAGGGGATGCAGTATCATAGCCTTTGTCCATCATAAATATATTTAAAATAAATGTTACGAAATCATCACATTCTGATGCTCTTAGTCCCTTTTCTCTTAGCCCTCTTATCACAATTCCACCATCGAACCAGGTGTCATGACTAGTGACTTAGTGCTTGGGTGCTAAGGCCTTTAGAACCCTATCGAGGGCCCATCTCTTATTGTTATCTTCTCTCGCCCTTGGTTCTTTTAAATCCCGCAACCAAGTGCCTCTCTAAGTTAGAGCTCCTTAGGCATTGTAACTTTTCAAAATTATTTTACTGCAGAGTTCTGATATATCCATCCCCAATTAGCTCCATATCACTTGGGTGCTCGGCCTTGGTCTGCGTCCTTGGTTCTTTGGGTCCTCATGACTAAATTCCATTCAATATTAGATCCCCTTTCATCAGAACGTTTTTAAACATCAATTAGGACTAGAGTTCTGATATCCACACCCCGACATGATCCATAACACTTAGGTGCTAAATCTTCTCTCCGCTCTGGGTTCTTTGTATCTCTCACAACCATGTGCCAGTCCGCATCGGAAGTCCTTCTCACCATAAGTTTTTTTTTAATATTTATAAAGGAGTTCCTATATTTCCGACCTTTGATACATTGATGTCATCATTTCCACATGGCGCCTCAAGAGTGGTGGCAGATGTCACCCGAATTTTCCACAGAAGGCCACCTAAAAATGCTAAAACTAATTGTCAAGTCTCCATTGTATGGCCACGTCACTCTAACATCATCCATCACTTATACTCCTCGGGGAAAATCACCTACTACCATGTGTCCTCTTGGAGGAGAGAGAAAACGTCCTTAAGGTCCTTGGTTTTGCAATGATTTCCTTTGCATTTCCCCTTCTTGGCAACCTCGATGCTTTTCAAAGAATTTCAATTGTTAAGGAGCTATGAAATTCCGAGGTTCTAATATCACTTTGCTCTGAGGTCCAACCTTCTGATATCAGGCCCTGATATACCTTCCTTCCCGCTTCCTGCTCTAATTTTTCATTTCAGTTTTGTTAGTGTCTATCAGTCATGTGAGTCACCAATGATCAAATTATGCTCTCTTAAAGTTTTTGTTAGGGTCCTAGGTCAAATTTTTATGGTTTCAAATAGGATTTCAATAAAATTTCAGTAAATGGTTAGTTTTCAAGGTTTATTACTACCCCTTTTAGCCTTCATGGTCAATGGACATCAGCATGGTCAGGTCATTCCTTTTTGAAAGAGTTGCATGGTCATCATTTAGCTCATTCTTCCATGTTGTGTCATCATTAGTTCAAAGGGTCAAAATCATGAAAATGGGTCATTTCACCATCAAAGTCATCTTTTGAATGAGTATTAATAGTGAAAAATATTCAATAAATGTTTCAAAAGTGTTTTTTCTTTATCTTCATGAATATGTAATATATATAAAAAAATTCTAAGGTTGCAGTTCATTAGTAAATCAAATCAGAATGTGAAAGGACATGGTGGGGCCACTACATCACCAAAGGATGAAATCTATTTCCAAGATATAAAAGACCAAAAATAGATTCTCATTCTCTAATTCCAACTTTATAAGACATCTTTCCACCAAGAAAACTCATTTTCACTCTCAGACAAGTGATTCTTTGCCACCATCAATTCATGCTTGGAAAGATCAGATTTCCATCTCCTAGGGTTTGCTTGGTTTCATAGTATATTTGGTGGAATTATTGAGAAAAACCCTCAAATCCAAGCTTAGTTACCCTTCCCCACCTTCCATATACCTCCATAGACATTTTCCCTCACTCATATCCCTCAAAATCATCATTTTCCCACAAATCCTAGACTAGACTATACTTTCCTAGGCTAGGAATGTGTTTTGAAATTTTGGACCACTTCCCCTCACTCTTTCCTTGAAATTTCACTTTCCCCCACTTCCTAACATCCATCCCTACCTCCCCAAATTTTCATAAAAATTTAGAAACCCCCTAACCCCTTCATCTCCCTTCATTTCTAAAACTTACCAAATCCCCTATTTTTCCCTACACTAAACCCTAATTTCCCCTCCCATTGATCTAGGATTTACTATGGAGTCAGAGACTATTGAGTAGAAGAGGCATAAGGGAGGTCAGATCAGCAAGTATGAGCCCGCTTCAGCACATGAGATCATGTCTTCACCATTTCTCAAGAAATCATTCCAAGAGACAAATCATTTGCCACATATAGGGATAGTCTTACTTCAAAATTACTTTCTGAAGTAAGGAAGATGACTTTAGCAAAAGTGAAAGATATTTCTGTAAATAATTGAACAAGGAACAAAAACCGCCTTAATTTTACATACAAGTGTTCTTATTTGGGAGAAATGCCCAAAATACAGTTTCTACAGGTGAGTTGTTGCATTTTTGGAGTAGTCTTAGAAGAATGAGTTCTTCTCTTCCTTGGAGAGGCCATTTTTCTTTCTTGAGGAGTCTATTGATAACTATACATCCTAAGCTTTCCAATGGTACCTTCATATCTAGATTTATATCTTAGCAAGGAAGTCAAATATCTCCTCCAAGTTGGCACTACGATTTTGGAGAACTTGTGGGAAAATGCATTTTACGTGGTGATGGAAGCTCCATTTTGACTACTTAAGGTGTCTAATGACAACTAGACATCCTAATATTTCCATTGGTATGATCTATTTTCAATTTGGAGTAGTGGAAGGCCTTCAAAAGTGATCTGTAATATGGCATTGTGCTTTTGTCTTGAGGCATTGCGTTTTTGCAGAAGGTGTTGCGCTTTTGCATCTCTCTTCCTTTTTTTCGAATTTTCTCAGTAAATCTTCATTTCCAATGATGTAATTCCTCATTTTTGAGATGAAATAAGGTATATTGATGTAATGAGAGATGAATGAACATGTTAGAGTCATTTCCATGTAATTTTGAGGTTCATAAATGAGTAAAGTTTAGTCAAAGTCTAAATGGAGGGTTTGTTACAACCTCCCTAGTCATTAGGTGTTGGTTGAGATATTCTTGTGATCAATTCCTATACTGAGGGATTCAACCCGTGAGAGTGGGGAAGTTATTTTTTGGTCTATATGTATCTAGTTTTTAGTCAAACAAAAGGTTGAACATTAGAGGGTTGGAATCTTCTAGCTTGTATCTCATCACACTTTTACAGGAAATCAAAGGCCAGTTGCAGTGATTATCTAGGAATTCTTATGGTATGAGTTTGTGATAATGTTTTTCTTCTGTTAATAGATTATATGAATGATAAATGCATCTATGTTCCATATCTATGCTCTTCAATGATTTTCCTAAGAGGCATTAAATAGACTTCTTATGATTAAGTTGTGTTTTGATAGGAAATCATATTTGTGTACTTAGTCTTATAATAGATGAATTTGTGGTTCACATGCTCATCTTGATTTTCATGTATTTTCAACCCTACACTTCATCGAACAACTCTTACAATATCACAATGGCATTCCTACCCTACTCCTTTATATCTCTTTCAACTGAACCCTTGAGACCTAACTTAGTTCCTTGATTTTGACTCATGATCCAGCAAAAGCCTAAAATCTTTAAACCCTAGAGTTGAAACAGAACTAGTGTTAAAATTGGAAACTAGTGCCAAACTCCATATGGGTCACCTTATTTATGATAGCTGATATTTTTCATGGATTCCTCTCTCTGAGAGGTGTAGGATTCATCTAGACATCATCCGATTTTGACATATAAAAATGAAGATATGAATTTATCTGTATTATTGACAAATTGTCAAGGTCGACCAACAATCAAAACAAGTATTTTTACCCCTAGTTCATCCTCAACATTGCATATAAAAGGAGGAGGCCTCAAGTCATTATTCCATCATCTCTTCTTCACTCATCTCTCTCCTGACTTGATTGGGTACACAGATTAGGGCAGCTTTCTCTCACACATGCGAAGGAAGGAGGATTTTTTGTTTAGCTGTGTTAACTAGGTTTGACCGAAGTGCATAGGTGTTGTTTTGGGCTTCATTGACCAGAATTAACCTCCCTTTGACTGCGCTTTGGATGTGGCTACTTATCCTTGGCAGGCCGCATATTTGGCGCAGAAACCAAGGTGATATGACCTCTAGTTTGACCAGCATTGACTACCCTAGTTTCTGGCTACAGTTTGACTTTCATTGACCAACATTTGACTGCAATTTTTGGGGCTTTTTTGGACTATTTGGGTTTGCTATTGGGGGCCAAAGTTGACTGGGTTTGACCGACCTGCTTGAAGGAAGAATTATGCCATGTTTGACCAGCGTTGACTTTCCTGGTTAGGGCTTTACTGTTGTTGTCATAAATTATCATATTTGTAAAATTTGTACTATCTCTCTCTGCTAAACTATTGAATAATATAAGAAGAATTGATCAAGGGTTTCCCCACATAGGGGTTTTCCCCTGGCTAGTGCCACATCTTGTGTTGGCTTGTCTTCTACTATTTATGTTTATGTTCTATCTACATTTTACTATCATGTCGATGTGATTGCTAAAATGGATATTGATATTAGGCTAATTAAGAAATTGAAGTAAATTGCTCTTAAGCATAGAACATACCAAAAGTTAACATGGTATCGAAGCTGAGGTGAAGACAAATCCCAAGAAAGAGTGAAAGTGCAATAACTGAAGATAGTTGGACAAGGACAAAGGCTCAATGGGTTCCTCATCCCACTTCCCCGCTGAAGACAAGCTCCGTGAAAAGTCTGACTATCATGGATGGAAGATGTCTCTTGATCTAACATTTGAAGAAAAATAAGTGTTGGACTATGTGAGGGTAAAATCCCTGAGCTTCCTTCAAATGCATCGGCTACTACAAAGAACAAGTACAACAAGGTTGAATTCAAAGCGAAGAAGATTATCAGAGATTCCATTGACAAGCATCTGGTGGCCTACATCTCCAATCTAAACACCTCCAAGGAAATCTATAACAGATTGGTCATCATGTTCAAGGTTAGTGATGCAAATCAAATTTTATTTCTCAAAAATAAATTGAAGGAAATTAAGAAGGGCAAGGACAAGGATATTCAATACTTCTTAAGGATCACTGAGATCAAGAATGATCTTCTATCGATTGGAGAGGTCATTCCTAGCGGGGAACTTACTATCACTACCCTTGGATGACTCCCACCCGAGTGGTATATATTTAGAACCGCTATTCTCAATAATGATCAAATTCTTGGATTTGAAGAATTGATGTCGAGATGCATTCAAGAAGAGACAAGAATGGTGGAGCAAGAAATTCCTTCTAATAGAGGCAACCCCACTTCTTTCTCCACTGATGCCAAAAGGAGAAATAATGCAAGGTCTAAAGGTCATTTCAATAGAAAGCCTAGATCTAAGGGTGGAAGGAAGGTCAAGTGCTTTGTTTGCAATAATTTTGGCCACTATGTGAGGGAGTGTCCAAATAGAAGGGACACATCACATGATGATGAAGACAATCACTCCAAGGGAAATTTCAACAACCACAATCAAAGGAATGTCAGGTTCAATGGAAAAGGAAAAATGAATGTGGGACATCAAGGAAATGGTCAACCCTCCAAGAAAGCAAGGAACTCTAGGTATGAAGAACGAAATGTTGTTAACAATAAGCAAAAGGGATAGTATATTATAGCGGCTGTTGGGATGCCAAATTAACATAAATTTTCACTCCATTTTCACCTTTATCCTCATTTTTTCACCTCATCTCATCACATTATCATTACATAACTCTATATTTCCAATACCATATGGGTTCATAGCTTCATTTTCCAAAGTTATTAATTTTATGTATTTAGAGTGAATTTATGATTAAAATTTAGAGAAATAACATGTATTTTCTTATACCTAAAAGTGGCTTGAGTTTGATGACATGTGTAGATCATTTGGAAGCTTCCAAGGCACCCTTATGTGGCCTCCCAAGATCAAATTCGAATTTCAACTCAAGAGGTGGACCATATTCCAAGGAGAAAGATCATGGAGATTTTTATGTGTCATGGGATTTGTATCTAGTATTTAGGGATAAGTTGAGGTAAGTATGGGTCTAGTAGATATTTAAGGGATCTAAATTTATTGAGTAGATATCCCTAATTCATGTATAAATAAGAGGAGCATCCTTCAAAGAAAGAAAGGAGGGAGAGAGAACAATTATCAATTATTCATTAGTATCATATTTATGATTGTTCATTCAACATGAATAATATCATTTTCTCCAAATCATGAGTTATGAGTGTTGTTTGATTCTTAAGGTGTGATAGTTGTTCATGTGTGCTCATTGAGGAATGGAAGGATCCCCATACTGAGATAAGTACACTTTGTTGTAGAGTAATGTTGTGAATATACTAATTTTAATTCTGATGTTCATGTTATTTATTTGTTGTAAATACTTGTAGATAATTTCAGTATGAATTCATGTTATGGCCATGTTTTTGTTGTGTGAAGGTTGATCTCCTTTCAGTAGCTAGTTTTTATGTGAGAAGGACAACCAAGATCTCCTAAGTTAGGAGTCTCTTCTCCATGAGCTAGAATGAACTGAAACAAGATTTACTTTCTCATATGCTTTCCTAGATTACATTTATGTGAAGATTGATTTCCTTTAAGTAGCTAGTTTTTATGTGAGAAGGACAACTAAGATCTCCTCAGTTAGGAGACTCTTCTCCATGAGCTAAGAACTGAACTGAAAACAATATTTACTTGCTTTCATGTATATGCTTTCTTTCCTGCTTTCTTAGGTGTTTGGAAATGTTATTATACGAATATTGTAGAAGGACAATCAAGACTCTTTAACAAGAGACTCTTCTCTATCTTCTAAAGTAAAATAATTCCATTGATCAAACATTTTTATGCTTTCATAAAATTGATCTGATAGTTTAGATCTGTAATATGCATTTCCGTTCTAAACAAACTTCCTACACCTATTTCATCTGAGGTCCCATATATTTTGGTTTGCTTCTAAGTTTACAAAACCTTGGGTTAAAAAATTAAATGACAAGGATTTAATAGACAATTAAATCTCCCAACAACGGCCCTCTCCACTACCTCTCCTCCAGACACTTTGGGGAATTGTCTAATTGATAGTGGTGCCTCAAGGCACTTCACTGGGTACAAGAAAGCTCTCTCTAATATGATAGATAAGGATACAAACTTGGATATTATTCTTGGAAACGATGACACCTATCCTGTGAAGGGAGTAGGGAACGTTACCCTTCAATTGAATCAAGGTAACATGATTCACTTACAAGAAGTTCTATGTGTACCTAATCTCAAGAAGAACCTGGTGTCCATTTCAGTTATGGAAGATAAAGGACACAAGGTGGCATTCATCAATGGAAAGGTACATGTTTGGAAAATAAATTTTAAAGATTCTTTTACTCTTGGGTTCTAGGTTGACATTTTGCATCAAGTTGGAGGAAGTCCATTGGGAGCCATATCTTGCGACACATCTCTACAATCTGAACTATGTCACCAGAGGTTTTCCCATATTAATCATAAGGCCCTTCACGATAGATGGTGATAGGTATGCCTGAGTTCAAAGTAGAGCATGAAGGTATATGTCTGGGATGTGCCGAAGGAAACTTACAAGGGACCATTCCCCTCAAGTAATAGCAAGCCCACTAATATATTGTAGTTGATCCACTCTGCCATATCTGGTATGATGCCTGTAAACTTTTTGGGAGGATACTTATATTATATCACTTTTAAGGATGACTATTCGCGTAAGACTTGGATAGACTTCTTGAAAAATAAGGATTAAGTGTTCACTTGGTTCCGTCACTTCAATTCCATGATCGAAAATCAATCCAAGAAGAGAATCAAGATACTGAGGACTAATAATGGGATTGAGTACAAATCAAATGAATTCCATGATTATTGCAGAGAAGCTAGCATTAAGAAGGAGACCACAAAACCATACACTCTCGAGTATAATGGTGTGGATGAAAGGAATAATCGTACTATTATGGAAGTTGTTTGTGCCATGCTTCATGATCAAGGGCTTCCGAAGTTTCTATGGTCCGAAGTTGCGAATACCACCGTGTATGTTCAAAACCAATGCCCTCATCAAGCATTGGACTCCAAGGCTCCCAAGAAATTTTCACTAGTAAGAAACCTGATGTCTCTCATTTTAGAATTTTTGGAAGTCCCGTATATTTTCATGTGATGAAATAGAAAAGAAGCAAATTGGGTGCATCTGGAAAGAAAGGAATCTTTGTGGGCTATCGCAAAAATTCTAAGGGCTATATAATTTATGTGGCTAGTCAAAGGTAAGTTAAGATAAGTCATGATGTCACCTTTAATGAAGATATGGCTCTTAGCAAGATCAAAAAACTTCCTATCCCAAGGAAGGACAAAGAAGCAGACACTGGAAGACAGGGTGAAAAAGAGGACAAGAAGATGTTGGATGTTGATGAACCTATGGATCCTATTGATCCTCCTCCCCAAGAGCCCTCCTCCTCCAAGAGGAGACCCTCATGGATTAGGGACTCTCAAATATGCCAAGAGATATATTGCACCAAGGGGGACTTTTTGTGAAAGCAAGAAGTCGAACAGGTATCAAGGATACTTGACCGCTATGAGCACTATCATTCAAAATGAACCTTCATCATTTGAAGAAGTCGTGAAGCAACAAGTTTGGAAGGATGCTATGAATGAAGAGTATGAATCTATTATGAAGAATTATGTCTGGGATGTGGTCCCTAGACCCCAGGAAAAATTGGTTGTCACCTCTAAGTGGCTCTACAAAATCAAGCATGGAGCTGATGGAAGTGTTGAAGATTTCAAGGCTCGCTTTGTTGCCCAAGGCTTCTCTCAAAAGGAAGGTGTAGATTACAATGAAATATTTTCACCTATTTCCCGATACACCACCATCCACTCTATCATAGCTCTTGCTACCTCGCAAGGATGGAATCTACATCAGATGGATTTCAAGACCACTTTCTTGCATGGTTCGATCAAAGAGGAAATCTATGTGGAAAAACCTGAGGGGTTTGAGGTTCATGACCGAGAATCTCATGTATGAAGGTTGAAGAAGGTTATTTATGGCTTGAAGCAAGCACCCTTGGCTTGGTATGAAAGGATTGATAGCTATCTGATGAAGTTAGGATTTGTTAGGAGTGAAGTCAATCTGAACCTTTACTTTAAGGTTGAAGATGCTAAACCTCTCATACTAGTACTTTATGTGGACGATCTATTTCTGACAGGTGCAGACCCTCTCATTTACAAATTTAAGAGGGAGTTGGCTTCTGAATTTGAGATGAAGGACCTGTTAGAGTCGGTCTAGTAGCCCTCCATCAGCGATCAAAGCTCTTTGCATTTGCATAGGTAGGTGTCTCATCAGTGTCATTCTTTGCATTCCGTTAGGCATGCCATAACCCTGATGGAGGAGCTGGTGTCTTTGTCCCCCTCTGGGCACTGCTGGATCAGCTTGTTTCAGTCATTAAACTTTGTCAAGGTTACTTGTCTATTGTCTTGAGATCAAATTTTTAGGTCTAGGGTTTTTTGTCAAGTTTTTCTTCAAGCTCATGTCTCTGAAGGTCAATAAGTACCCAGCAAGCTAGAGGGATGATTTTTAAAGTGTTTTTTCAAAAGGTTCTATCTTGTACAGTTAATTTTCACCTTGGATTTAAAAACCCTGTTTTTAAAGCCAAATTCATTTCTCAAAAATTTTGTGAAAATTGTAAAATATTCAAAATGATTCAAAGGACAACATATAACCCTGGCTCCCTTGCCAAGATCCCTCGGAGCCTATCCCTGCAAAAAATTATCAAAGAAAAGCATCAAATCAATCAGTTTCAGGACAAAAGGAAACCAAAAAGTCAAGTTTATAAAGTGTCATGGAAAAACATTATAAAGTGGGTTATGATATGAAATTAATTCAAACAAGGCTATAAAAGCCCTAATCTCCCTCTATCAAGCCTCATTATGCATCCAAGTGATAGAGCAACTGATTGCAAGAGAGTTTGAGTGAAGTTTGTGAGTTGGGAAGGCGCGCGACCCGTCGAACCAGGCGTACGACCCGTCAGAGGCGCGCGACCCGTCAGGCACCCTCCACCAGTGTTAATTTACAAGGCGCGCGACCCGTCAGAGGCGCGCGACCCATCAACGCTCTCTCTGCAAAACCGCCAACAAATTTGCCAAGGAGCCACAAATTGCTAAATTGTGCAAGGTAGGCCCTCCATCATAAAAAATTATTGCTTGTTACAGTTCAAGAAGGTCATGATTATATTTGTAAAGGTCTCCATTTGCAAGTAAAAGTCTCTATTATGCTTTGGCTTGAAGTTGTAAAAATTGCTAGGGTTTATTATGCTGTTTTGAGGTATCCCATTGTTCTCATTTTTTCCACCTCCCATTACATTTTCCTTATCATTTTATGTAAATTTCCCTTCCAAATTTGTTAAAGAGCCCTAAACCCTAGCCCTTCCTCCCATATCATTATTGTAAATAAATTTGGAAAATAATGTATATGCAATAATCCTTTCCCTAAACTCCCTGTTTCATTATTATTCCCAGTTTCCCTTTAAAATTTCCCTTCCCTAACATTTCCCTTGTGCTCCTTGTCCCCTTGAAACAACATTTTAATCAGCAGTTTGCAAAGCAGAAACAGCAGTACATTTCAGCCACTTTTCTCCTAAAACAATGTCAGAAACCGAAACCAATTATGAGCAAAGTGATGACCATGCATCAGCTTCATATTTTGAGGAACAGAGGAGGCCTCACAAGGGTGGAAAGGGCGGTCATCATAGGAGAGAGGAGCCCACCTCTTTGACCGATTTGCAGGCTTTTCCAATGGCAATATCATGTTTCCGTTATATGTCTTGTTATGAGTTTTGCGAGAGGATCTCTCGGATTCAGCATCACAGGGAGTTGGCTCGCTTATTTGTTTTGCATTTGCATGATGGACATGTGAACCTTGCTGGGGTGGATTTTACATTGACACCCGAGATGATTGCTCAAGCCACAGGGATACCGAATGTCGGAGAGGTGTGGAACAAGCGCAGGATGTTGGAAAGTGTTCAGTTTGAGCCTTTCATTAGACCTGCATTCATGAGACATTTGACGGGTGTATTTCCCTTCAGATTTTTGAGGAGTGAGTATGCTCCATGATCCATGATGAGGCTTATCATGCTCTTTTTCACTATGTGAGGGCAGATTTTCACAGATATATTCATACCATATTCGCCTGATGATGCATTTCACACGGGTACGGATGATGAACATCCCTGTTTTCATGTGCCAGAACATTGAGAGGATGGTGCCCTTGATGCAGAGGAAGAGCCCAGCACAGCAATATAGGAGCCTCTATCATTACGGTTTGATTCAGCTTGTGGTCAGACATCAGTTGGCTCAGCAGGGCATCACATGGGAGGAGTTCATCTCTCGTGAGTTCTTTACAGCACCACCACCACATCCGGAGATTGTTCATGAGGAGGGAGGACCATCACAGCAGCATGATATCCCTGGGACTAGCCATGTCAGCTCTTCTCCATTGGTCACTTATCAGAGAGGCCACAGGGCCTTATTTGCAGCAGCTAGGCGAGTATTTTCTCCACACCAGGTGGAAGGGGTCTCGCCTTCTTCATCAGCACCATGAGTGTTATCTCCACACCAGGTGGAAGGGGCCTCATCTCCGACAGCAGCACAGGTATCAGAGAGGGGCAAACAACCCAGGATTGATGAGGGGCCATCAGGTGTTCCAGATATAGAGCTTGTTGATCTTGATGTCAGTTCTCCTAGCATAGAGTCAAAGGAGATCATTCAGCACCTTAGAGCTAAAAATGATGCATTGCAGAAGAGATTAGAAGGGGCACAATGGACAATCTCATATCTAGAACAGCGCAACAAGCAGTTGGAGGATGAGCAAACTCTTGATGAGTTGTGGAGGATTCGTAGTGACCGCAACTTGAATCGAAGAAGACCCGGTGATTTAGTGCCAGTTGAGCGAGAGGCTATGCTTATCCGGCTCAATACTAATTTAGAGAGGCTGTTGGCTAAGGCCAACCAAGATAAGAAATTGTTGAGAAACATGAAGAATCATTATTGGGCACAGATGCACGTGTGCAAGGCAAAGATGAAGGTGCTCCAAAGGCGGTTGGTCAAAGCACAAAAGCGGAGAAAAAGGCCCGATCCCCTCCATATCTTGGTCGAGGCTTCCTTGAAGGAACATGGCACTAAATAGCTCAGCCCCAACACAAATTCCAAGAAATTTTGAGCATTTTGGGTGATTTTTGGTTTTTAAGGCAAAAAAAAACAGGTTTTTCCGCTTGACGGGTCTCACCCCCCGCGCGACCCTTTCACTTGGCAACTCTATTTTCAAAAAACTCAGAATTTATGGATTTTGCATGAAACGTTACACATGCTCACCCATTTCCAAGAGATTTTATGAAGTTTTGGGCCTCCTGAAAGTCAAAAAACAAGCAAAAAATGACTTTCTGCCACATTTTTGACACACAGAAAGCAATCTTGGGAGATTGCAATTTTGGAGGGGAAAATGACAACCAAATTCATAAATTCTAGTTGGGTTGGAAAGTAGACTCATAGACCTTTCCAACAAGCCTACTCTTTCCTCATTTAGACACCTGAAAGTGCCCCAAAAGTGCTCTCAAAGGCGCGCGACCCGTCAGGATTTGGCGTGCGACCCATCAGGCAAATTGCTCAGGATTTCAGCCTACAGCTCAGCAAAACGCAGTTTTGACTGTGTTTGACTTTTTGGAGTTGATTTTTATCCTTCTTGTTGTAAATGATGTAAATTTATGACACTTTTACACTTATGTATCTCTTCTGGAAGATTCATTCATGAGATAGGTGAAAATTAAATGAATGAATTGGTTTCCTAGTTTATAGAGGCAAGTTGTTTTGACTGCCTAGTTTTCAGTGCTTAGTTTAGAATTGGTTGAAACAGCTCCTAGGATAGTGAGCTCGACCCCTAGAGGCAGGGAAAGATGTTATATGATCTATATTATGTACTCTCTTGCTCATTTTCATGGTTGGACTCTTGAGGGAGAAGCTCTTATTGTATTACTCACTGTATCTCTCCAATTTTTGGCAAAGGAAGACCAGGGTTTTGCAGTCCTTTTTGGGATTCTTGTGGTCACATGTATTGATGGTGTGTTTCTCTTTGTACTTGTAACTGTGTTATGTGAATCATTTCCTTACTTTTCCTTCTGCACATTAGGCAAATGAAGTGTTAAAGTAGAACTCATGACTGTCATGCTCTGCTTTTAAGTTTGCTTAATATCAATGTTTTCGACTGTTTAAAGGGAATTCAAGGTTATTGCTTGCTCTATTTAACTCCTCACCGGTCATTCTCATCCATCCATCTCTATTAAAGGCATCAATACTGTTTCCTACCTCGCCCCAAAGAAACCCCTGCGAAAACTGTGTCCAATCCCTGCACCTAAAATTGCCATTTCCCCAATTTTCCACCAAAAACCCTAAAAATCCCAAATCAACCCTTTTAATCCATTTACTAGCCTAAAATCAGTGTTACCCTATTGGTTATCTCACCATTGAAGATCTTTATCGAGATAGACCGGAGAGAGCCCTCTCCTGCCCCGTAGGGCTAGCTACGAGGCTAAGTGGTTTGATGTTGCCTTGAGGTTTACCTTTCTCAGCCTGAGGTGAAATTTCAAGCGCTAACAGGACCTAGGAGTGATGCACTACTTCCTAGGGCTGGAGGTCTAGAAAAATCCTAAAGAAATTTTCCTATCTCAAGGAAAATATGTTGTGAATATTTTGGAAAGATTTGGGATGGTGGATTGCAAGCCTGTGACTACCCCAATGTCACTTAACTTCAAGAAGTTATGTGGTAGTGTTGTCGGACCTGAATTGGGAAATGCTTCTGAGTATCATCAACTCATAGTAGCACTGATGTTCTTGGTGAACTCCCATCTAGATATATGTTTTGCAATTAATACGTTGAGCCAATATATGGTTGAGCCTCATCGCACACATTGGATTGGTGCCAAGAATCTTTTGAGATATCTTCAGGGCACAAACACTCATGGACTGAGATACTCTGTTGAAGACATGAGGCTGCATGGTTATTCTGATGCTGATTGGGTTGGCAGTGCAGTGGATCGTAAGAGCATGTTTGCGCTTTGTTTTTCTTTAGGTTCTGCTTTGATATCCTGGATGAGATGGAAGTAGAAATTGGTTTCCTTGAGCACAGCTGAGGCCGAATACATAGCTGCGAGTATGGCCTCCTGTGAATCTGTCTGGTTGAGAAAGCTCTTCAGTTTGTTTTTTTGACATGTGTTGGATACCACCATGATCCTCTGTGACAACCAGACTGGGATCTGATTATCATAGTATCCCTTATTTCATGATCACTCCAAGCACGTCGATACCAAGTACTACTTTATCCGGGATATGGTACAACGAGGAGCAATAAAGCTCCATCACATTGGGACTGATGAGAAGGTCGTCTACATTTTGACAAAGCCCCTAGGAAAGGTCAAATTCTTTACTTCCCGAGAAGGACTAGGAGTCATGGAGAGACCCTCTTATGAGTGTCCTATATGATATAGACATTGAGCTCTGGGAGCTCCAAGGGGCTTGAGGTACTTCTTAGAGCGATGAACGACCATAGGGTGAGTGGTTCAGCCTTCTCCTTGTAGTTTATTATGTACATGGTGAGTGGTTAAGTCTTCCCCTATGATACCCCGTCGCGACATGTAGGCAAGAAGAATGGTTCATCCTTTTCCTGCTGAGACATCCTACCCATGCAGTTTTGGAATCATGGGAAGTACTTATCATCTGGAAAATGAGTAGGGAAATGAGGATGGGGACCATAGTACTACCGATGGATGCATCGTGTACTACTATACTCCTTATGCTAGGATGATATTGATCTAGGATTAATTAGAACTAACTTCGGGTCAGTAAGACTGGTATGACACACTCTCTTTATTGGAACTGACTTCGGGTCAGTAAGAGTGGTATGAGACACTCTATTTTATTTGGGACTGACTTCAAGTTAGTAAAGAATGGTATAATACATTCTTGATCACTTATTCTTCTTCATAGTTCAGCAAAGAAGAGTAGGGCAGTGCAGAGCAATGCATTGATGGAAGAGATAGTACTGACTGGTAGATGGATTAGTAGATGGAGTTATCCCTAGTTGAGAGGGAGTGTTAAAATTGGTAACTATGGCCAAACTCCATATGGGTCACCTTATTTATGACAACTGATATTTTTCTTCGATTCCTTTCTTCGAGAGGTGTAGGATTGATCTAAATATCATCTGATTCTAACATGTAAAAATGAAGATATGAATTTATTTGTATTATTAACAAATTGTCAAGGTTGACCAGCAAGCAAAACAAGCATTTTTATGCCCAATTTATCCTCAACATTGCATATAAAAGGAGGATACCTCAAGTCATTATTCCATCATCTCATCTTCACTCATCTCTCTCTCCTCACTTGATTGGGTACGCATATTAGCGTAGATTTCTCTTAGACGTGCGAAGGAAGGAGGATTTTTTGTTTAGCTGCGTTGACTAGGTTTGACCAAAGTGTAGAGTTGTTGTTTTGGGTTGTGTTGACCAGCGTTGACCTCCCTTTGACTACGCTTTGGGTGTGGTTGCTTCTCCTTGCCAGACCACATATTTTGGCACAAAAAATGAGGTGATTTGACCTCTAGTTTGACCAGCATTGACTGCCCTAGTTGCTAGCTGCAGTTTGACTTTCATTGACAAACATTTGACAAGACTTTTTGGGGTTGTTTTTGACTATTTGGGTTTGTTGTTGGAAGTTGAATTTGACTGGGTTTGACCGAGATGCTTGAATTAATAATTCTACCTTGTTCACCAGAATTGACTTTTTTGGTTAGGGCTTTACTGTTGCTATCATAAATGATCAGATTTGTAAATTTTGTATTCTCTCTGTGTTGAACTATTGAAGAATATAAGAAGAATTGATCAAAGGTTTCCTCACATTGGGGTTTGTCTCTGGCTAGTGCCACATCTTGTGTCCTCTTATCTTAGCTTGTCTTCTATTGTTTATGTTTATGTTCTATCTACATTTTACTATCATGCTGATGTGATTGCTAAACTGGATTTTGATATTGGGCTAGTTAAGAAATTGAAGTAAATTGCTCTTAAGCATAGAACATACCAAAAATTAACAACTAGCCTAACATATTTTCCCACTCCAGTCATCTTTGGTTGTGAGCTCATAGAGAGAGCCCTCTCTAGTTTAGCAGGGCTAGCTACTGAACCCTAAGTGGTTTGAGGTTACCTCCGTCAATCTCCTTCTCAGCCTTGGGACATTGTGGAGGATAACAAGGTCTGTATTTGAATAGACCATCGAGGTCCCTTTTTTCTAACCTTTAATATCCTAAAGTCTCAATATGTCTTTCCTTCCAGTATTTCCGATATCAAGTCCCGAAGTGTTAAGCCTTCTCCGAAATCGGCACCCTGATGGTCGGCCTTCCCCTTTTGATTTCGACCTCTAAATTTCAGCTCTCCCTTTTAGCTTTGGCCTCTGAATTTCAGCTCTCCTTTTGTTAGTCAACAAGATTTCACCAGTATTCCTCTATACCAGGGGTGAAAAATAGGACTATTTGACCCAAATGCAAGTTGGTATGATAGGTGACAACATCACCAAAGGAATTCTCACTCAATTTCTTTATTTTACCTTTTACCTTGCTACGATTGAGTCTTACTATGTATTGTCACATCACCCAACTATTTGTTATATAAACCAATTAACTATTACCTTGTCATGCTATTACTAAACATATTACCCTATAATTGTTCACACATGTTAGTCACATGTTCCAAAGATTAAGACATCATACCTATTAATTTGCAATCAACCTTTACCAAGACTAACATCCATGTCATAATCAACTCACATCCATTAAACATAATATTACAACTAACACCCACTTGTACTTAAGTGCATATCGGTTGTCTTAACATATAATGTGTTAGTACATTTGTCTTAAAACAATATTATTCCTTCATGCAACCTTATAGATACATACTCATAATGAAATTAATCAAACATTAAAACAACCTGTAAACATAACATGCTAGATAAACCAAGTAAACGACATAACCAAACTCATATATGAATGTATCTCAGGGGGCTATCACATCTGCATAATTAGTCCAAATTAGTATGACACAATATCACAAGTATATTGACTCATACCTGAATATCATAACCATAATAATATGCATAGACCAATCCATATTAAAACAAAATATATATAACATCAAGATATCAAATGTAATGAACATTCTCATCATGCATATGAACACAAAGCATATAATAGTGAGTTACTATCATTCATGAATATCATACACATGTGTATGACCACACTGATTAACTAGCATCTATCATGTATATAACCATAACAACCATATAATAACATGCATGTACATAACCATAATGCTTGTAACAACTATTAATGAACCTACGTACATGCCCAACATATGAACTTGTATGACAATCCGATCTTACCCCGATATCCAGTGTTGTAACCTTGCCTTTTGATATGCATTTCCTACCCCATCTCAACCAACATATCATAATCATCATGACATAAGCTACAATGACTATCACAATGCATCTTTAACCTACTATACATGCATAACCATAACCATGACAAGGCATTCATAACAACATATAGACACTAACGTGCATAACAAATGCATATACAACAAACATGCATTCATGACAAACACATCCCAACAACAACATCATCAACTTATACATGACAACACAACTGCAACAATGACCATCACCATGAATTCACATCAAACACATATACAACTTACAAGCATGCATGACAAACACGTTCCGCCCATCCAATCCAAGCGTTGAACCATGCTCTGATACCACTTTGTAACACCCTCCTCCCACATTTACCCAAGCTAACTGATCCATTGGGGTAAACATGTGATGAATAGTTACTATGATATGATTCAACCCCACATGTACAGTTAAGGAAGCTGAATTGACATGAAAAGACAAATCAAACCTTCCTTAGAAGCTTCAAAACCTTCAAGAGCCAACCAACCCCTAAGAGAAATTGCTTTTTTAGTAACCTAGGGCCTCAGCTACTCCCATGAAAAGGCATGCATGTGACTGGGACCCTCCAATTGCTCCCACAACAAGGAATCGATGTGACTATGGCCTTTTTCAGGCAGTTCAGTGCCAACGACCCTGGATTCAGTGCCACCTTTTCAGGGCCAAGGCTCAAGCCACTTCCCAGAACTTCATGAAACTTCTAAAAAGGATAAACAACATCGAAACAAGGTTACAAATGAAAACACTTGAAAAAGAACTTAATCTAAACCCTACTATCCATGACAATAATTTCGTCAAACATATCATAAACATGTAATATATAGGTCATGATAATAGATCTAAGCATAGGGGTCTTATACTTATCTGAGAATCCTTAAATATGATTGGCATCTCCTCACAATAGTTTCCTTGTTATCTATTAGGACATTGATTCATTAACATTTCATATACTAACCAAAACATGATGAAATCGATACATCATAACTGTCATAAAACATACTTATAACTAGCAAATAACCAAGGATCTATTAATGAGGAAACAACCATTAAAGCCACATAATATCAAGCACATTTACTCATGCAAATACCAAGGAAAATGAGCTCTTACTAACATATGCAAATCCAACCAATTCAGGGACTTCCACATACCACCCAACGATAGTTTGGGTTGAACCAAATCTCCCTTTCATCCAATCACCCTCGCGCCATATTCTAAGCATGAATGTGGGATCTCATGAAAAAAATCAAACAAAACCAAACCAGGGCTTCTATAGGCCAAACCACCTCAACCCTCAACCAATGATTCCACTTTAGTGTTGGACATATCTAACCATCACTAGATTGGTCTCTACCGAAGCTATCTAGGACTCTAGAGTGTTCATTCCAACCAAGGCTTCTAGTACTAATAACTCAACCCACAACTGTTGTCGGGCTCCAAAGTGTTTGTCCAACTAGGGCTTCTGGGACTAGTAACTCAACCCACCAAGGGCTCCAGAGCATTTTTCCAACCAAGGCTTCCAGGACTAGTAACTCAACCCAATTTGTTATAGGGTTTCCATAGCATTTGTCCAACCAAGGCTCCAAGAACTAGTAACTCAACCCAAAACCATAAGGAACATCAGAACCAACCAAAAAACAAGAGGAAATAAACCCACAACACCATGGATATCCAGGAAATCAAAAGGTTAGGAAAATCCATTTTCAATCCAGACAATCCTCCATGCCAATGACATATCATAACCAATAAACCACATGCATGCATGCCAAAACTAGTAAGGAAATCATACATACAACTTGGTACCTGTAAGTAAAACCCGATGTCCTGTTGTGCTTTCCTTCTCTTCCTTTGCCTTCTTGCTCCAAATCCATGTATGCCACACTCCTCCAAAGTGCTCCAAGAAAACTCTAAGTGTCCAAGAGTATGAGAGATAGAGAGAGTAAAAAATGAGAGCTCCAAAACTAAACTGACAAAAAACATATGAAGTGATCCTCATAAGTATTTTTATCAATGAGGCCTCTATTTTCTTAAATTTCCATTATTTTTTCCTTCATTTTCTTCCTCACATGCAACCTGTTACCTTTCACCTTCCTTTTCTCTTAATTTCCTTTATTTCCACAAATAAAATGCCAATAAATGTCTCTTTGCCTTTCCAAAGCCTTTGTTATTTCCTTTGCAAATTTCCTTAAACATTATAAACCAAATGAACACCCACTAGGATATTTTTCCCAACATTCATCTTGGAATATGCACCCCATGACCTTGGTCTTATTTTTCCTTTATTAACTTTATTACATGGATTTTCGACCAGGGTTGTTACATCTGCACCCTATTTCTGAATTTCCTCAACCTTCCTTAGGTTTCTCAGCCTCTTACAATACACCCTATGTCATTTTTATCCTATTATCACAAACTCTGAGGCTCCCTTGACCTATTGAAATTGTTAAAATTGGAAACTAGGGCCAAACTTCATGTGGGTCACCTTATTCATGGATGATAATATTTTTATTAGATTCCTCTCATCGAGAGGTGTATGATTGATCTAAATATCATCCAATTCCGATAAGTATTTATGGAGATATGAATTTATTTTGATTATGGACTGATTGTCAAAGTCGACAAACAACTTATGTAGGCTTAGAAGCCCAACAGACACATCTATTCAACCCCATCATTTTACATATAAACATAAGGAGTATTCTCCTCATTTGCACACTTCACTTCTCATCACATCTCTCTCTCTCCTGCGCAGAAAAGAGTCTCTTCTCTCTCCTACGCAAAAAAGACTCTTCTCTCACACATGTGGAAGGAAGGACGTAGATTTTAGGGTTGCAACTCCAGATTGTAACTTTGACCAATGTTGACCATCATTCTCTCTCTCTGGACTGCACAGTAGGTGAAACTGACTCTCCTTGGAAGGCCGCATTTTTTGGTGAAGAAATCAAGGTGATCTGACCACTGGTTTGAGAGATATTGACTGCCTTGGTTTAGGTTTGATGTCGCTAATGCTACTGATATAAATCAGACTTTTGTACTATTTTCTCTCTGTTGAATTATTGAAGATAAAATAATATTTGATCAAGGGTTTCCCCATATTGGGGTTTGTCCCTAGCTAGCCACGCCACATCTTTTGTTTCTTGTCTTGGCTTGTTTTCTGTTGATCGTTTAAATGTTCTATCTGCACTTTACTTAATGTACATGTGATTACTAATCTGTGGATAATAATAAGAAAGATAAGTAAACGTCTCTAAGCATAGAACAAACCATAAATTAACATGGTATCAGAGTTTAGGTGAAGACAAAGCCCGAGCAAGAGCAAGAGCAATCACTGAAGAGAAGATTGGCAAGGCTATCCTAAAATAACTATGGGGTCCTCAACACTCTTCCCTGCAGAAGACAAGCTCCGTGAGAAGTCTGACTATCACAGATGGAAGATGTCTCTCGATCTGACTTTAGAAGATCAAGGAGTGTTGGACCATGTGAGAGGCAATATTGTTGAGCCTCCATCAAATGTACCCGCTTCTGCCAGGAACAAATCGAAATATGGAGAAGTCAAAGCAAATAATATCATTGAGGACTCTATCGACAAGCGCTTGGTGGCCTATGTTTCTGAGTTGAACACCTCCAGGGAAATCTATGATAGACTGGTGAGTTTATCTAAAGTTAACGATGCAAATAAAGTTTTGTTTCTTAGAAATAAGCTAAAGGAAATTAAGAAGGGCAAAGATGAAAATATGCAATCCTATTTCTTAAGAATCATTGAGATCAAGAATGATCTCCTATCTATTAGGGAAGTAATCCCTAATAGGGAAATGGCACTCACAACCCTTGGAGGACTACCATCTAAATGGTATATATTCAAGACTACTCTCCTCAACAATAATGTAATTCCTGGATTTGAGGAATTAATGGCATTATGCATTCAAGAAGAAACCAGGATGGAAGAACAGGAAATGCCCACACTTAAAGGTCATCCCGCTACCTTTTCTTCTCATGCTAAAAGAAGAAACAATTCCAAGGCTAAATCCAAAAGGAAGGCTGAACCAAAGGGTGGAAAAGGACGATGTTACCATTTCAATAAACCAGGTCATTATGCAAGGGAGTGTCCTGATGAAAGGAACTCACATCGAAATGATGATCAAAATCCCTCTCAAGACAATCAAAGAAATGGCAGGTCAAATGAACAAGGTAAAAGGAGTGTTGGAAATGAAGGAAGAGGACAACCATTCAAGAAGGCAAGTAATTCGAGGTATGAATCTAAAACTATTGAAAATAAGCAGGATGAATATTATCTACCAGCTGCTCTATCTACCTCTGCTCCTCCGAACTCGCTGGGAAATTGGCTTATTTATAGTGGTTCCTCAAGGCATTTCACTGGTTACAAAGAAGTTCTCCATAATCTGATAGAGAAAGAAACCAACCTGGAAATTTTCCTTGGAGATAATATGAAATATCCTGTGAAAGGTGTAGGTAATGTCTCTCTTAAATTGAATCAAGGTAATACAATCCACCTACAAGATGTATTATATGTACCTGATCTCAAAAAGAACCTGCTATCCATTTCGGCAATGGAAGACAAAGGCTACAAGGTGGATTTCAGCGATGGCAAGGTACATGCATGGAAAAACAATATTAAATATGCCTTCACTCTTGGGTTTTGAGTTAATTCATTATATCAGGTTGGAGGAAGTCCGCTAAGTGTCATGTCTTGTGACACATCTCTTCAGTCCGAACTATGGCATCAGAGGTTTTCTCACCTTCATTATAAAGCTCTACCTGATGTAATAAAATGGTGACCGGGATGCCCGAGTTCAAGTTATAGCAAGAAGGTGTATGTCCCGGATGTGCTGAAGGAAAGCTAAAAAGGGGACCATTCCCCTCAAGCCAAAGCAATACCTCTGATATATTGCAGTTAGTTCACTCAGACATATTTGGTATGATGCTTGTGAACTCCTGGGGAGGACATTTATATTACCTCACTTTTACAGATGATTATTCTTGCAAGACTTGGATATATTTCTTGAAAAAGAAGGATGAAGTGTTCTCCTGGTTTCGACACTTCAAAGCCTTGATTGAGAATCAAACCGAAAATAAGATCAAGATCTTAAGGACTGATAATGGGACTGAATATGAATCTAATGAGTTTCATGACTTTTGTAAAGAGGCTGGCATTAAGAGGGAGACTACTACACCATAAACTCCTGAATAGAATGGTGTGGTGGAAAGGAAGAACCATACGGTTATGGAAGTTTTCCGTGCTATGCTCCATGATCAAAGACATCCGAAGTTTCTATGGGCCGAAGCTGCAAAAACCGATGTATATGTACAAAACCAATGCCCCCATTAAGCATTGGGTTCCAAGACTCCCGAAGAAATGTTCACCGATAAGAAACCTGATGTATCTCATTTTAGAATTTTTGGAAGCCCTATATATTTTCATGTGCCGAAAGAGAAAAGGAACAAATTGGGTGCATCTGGAAAGAAAGGAACCTTTGTGGGCTATAGTGAAAATACTAAGGGCTATATAATCTATGTAGCTGGTCAAAGGGAAGTCGTGATTAGTCATGATGTCACATTTGATGAAGATATGGCTCTTGGCAAGGTGAACAATCTTCCTATTATGAGGAGTTCTCAAGAAGCTGACACCAGGGAACCGAAAGAAAAAGATGATGAAACAATGCCCGATGTGGAAGAACCCATGGATCCTATTGATCCTCCTCCACCTGAGCCTTCCTCTTCTAGGAAGAGGTCTTCATGGCTTAGGGGGAAACTTGATGATGCTGAAGGACATGTTGCACCCCGAGGAACCTTATGTGAAATTAAGAAACCAAACAGGTATCAGGGATACCTAACCATCATGAGCACGATCATTCAAAATGAGCCTTCATCATTCTCAGATGTCGTCAAGCATCAAGTATGGAAGGATGATATGACCGAAGAATATGACTCTATTATGAATAATGATGTCTGGGAAGTGGTTCCCAAACCCCTGGACAAGACAATTGTCACTTATAAATGGCTTTACAAGATAAAGCATGCAGCTGGCGGAAGTATGGAAAAGTATAAGGCTCGTTTTGTCACTCGTGGCTTCTCCCGGAAGGAAGGTATAGATTATGATGACATATTTGCACCTGTTGCTAGATACAGCACCATCCACTCAATCATAACCCTTGCGGCTTCACAAGGATGGAACCTACATCAGATGGATGTTAAGACTGCATTCTTGCATGGTTTGATCAAAGAAGAGGTCTATCTAGAGCAACCCGAAGGATTTGAGATTTATGATCGAAAATCTCATGTGTGCAGGTTGAAGAAGGCCCTTTATGGGCTGAAGCAAACACCCCAAGCATGGTATGAGAGGATCGATAGCTACTTGATGAAGTTGGGATTCACTAGGAGTGAAGCTGATCCTAACCTTTACTTTAAGTTTGAAGATGAAAAACCTTTCATACTGGTGATGTATGTTGACGACCTCTTTCTAACAGGTGTAGACCCTCTCATTCACAAATAGAGGGAGTTGGCTTATGAATTTGAAATGAAGGACCTAGGACTGATGCACTATTTCCTAGGACTTTAAGTTTGGCAGAAGCCAGGGGGAATTTTCCTATCTCAAGGAAAATATGTGGTGAAGATATTGGAAAGATTTGGTATGGTGGATTGCAAGTCTGTAACTACCCCGATGGAGCTTGAATTCAAAAAGTTAAGCGGTAGTACTGTTGGACCTGTTTTACGAAATGCCACTGCGTATCATCAATTCTTTCACATCCTGAAGATGAACCACTGTTGTTGGTTTGAAACGTCGATCAAAAAAATAATTTGAATGCGATAGATCCAGAAGCAAATCTACATAAACATGAGACTTGCAGAAACCTCAAAGACAAAATATCATCAACTTGTCGGAGCATTAATGTTCTTAGTGAACTGCCATCCAGATATATGTTTTGCAATCAACACGTTGAGTCAACATATGGTTGAACCTCACCACATACATTGGATTGGTGCCAAGAATCTGTTGAGATATCTTCTTGGCACAATTACTTATGGATTAAGATACACTGCCAGAGATGTGAGACTACTTGGATATACTGATGCTGATTGGGCAGGCAGTGTGGTGGACCATAAGAGCACTTCCAGGTGTTGTTTCTCCTTGGGGTCTACTTCGATATCTTGGATGAGCAAGAAGCAGAAGTCAGTGGCTTTGAGCACTGCCGAGGCAAAGTATATTGCTACTATTATGGCCTCATGTGAGGTAGTCTAGTTGTGAAAGCTCTTCAGTGAGCTATTTGAATTTACATTGGATACCACCATGATCCTATGTGACAACTAGAGCGGGATCCATTTATCAGAAAATCCTGTATTTCATGATCACTCCAAGCATATCTATATCAGGTACCACTATATTCAAGATATGGTGCAGTAAGAAGCAATAAGGCTCCAACATATCGATACAAATGAACAGGTCATCGACATTCTGACAAAGCCCCTAGGAAAGGTCAAATTCCTGACTTTCTGAGAATGACTTGGTGTCATTAAAAGACCCTCTGATGAGGGTCAAGTATGATGTACTGATCTCTAGGAGCTCCAAGGGGGGCGCAGGGTACTTCTTGGAGCGACATATGACCATAGGGTGACTCACCATCCCCAGTTGGTGCACTTGGTACAGGGTAAAAGGTTCAACCTTCTCCTGTGACACCCCGTGGTGACTATGGAACAAGATGATTAGTTATCCTGTGGGCCTAGATGATGTGTTCTCCATGGCAATTATGGAATAGGATGATTCGTTCTACTGTAGGCCGGGATGATTAGTTCTTCGTGGCATCCACTGGACACGATGATTCGCTCTCTTATGGACAAGGCAATTCACTCTCCTGTGGACAGGATGATTCGCTCTCCTATGGAAAAGATGATTCGCTCTACTGTAGACAGGATGATTCGCTCTCTTGTGGACAAGATGATTTGCTCTCCTGTGGACAGGATGATTCGCTCTCCTATGGACAGGATGATTAGTTCTCCTGTCAAGGTATCCTACCCATGCAGTCTAGGACTCATGGGAAGTACCTCTCATCTGATCAATGAGCAGGTAAATGAGGATATGGACCATAGTAGTACCAATGGACACATTGTTGTAGCTACCATACTCCCTATGCTAGGATGACCTTCATTGATCTGGGATCAATGAGGCTGATCTGGGACCAGTGAAAGTGGTACACACTCTGAGACTGAATTTAGATCAGTGGAGGATGGTATGATACATCCTCAATCATTTCTTCTTCTTCATAATTCGAGCAAAGCATAGCAGAAACAAGCAGAACAGATCAGATAAAGAAGGGTCAAGCCATACAGGATAGTGCATTTGATGGATGGACAATAGTGATGGTCCGACAGATTGTAGATGAAGTTCTTCCTAGTTGAGAGGAGTGTTAAAATTGGCAACTAGGGCTAAACTTCATGTGGGTCACCTTATTCATGGATGATAATATTTTTATTAGATTCCTCTCGTCGAGAGGTGTAGGATTGATCTAAAGATCATCCGATTCTAATAAGTATTTATGGTGATATGAACTTATTTTGATTATGGACTAATTGTCAAAGTCGGCCAACAACTTATGTAGGCTCAGAAACCCAACAGACACATCTATTCAACCCCATCATTTTGCATATAAATACAAGGAGTGTTCTCCTCATTTTCACACTTCACTTCTCATCACATCTTTCTCTCTCCTGTGCAGAAAAGAGTCTCTTTTCTCTCCTGCGCGGAAAAGATTCTTCTCTCACACGTGTGGAAGGAAGGATGTAGAATTTATGGCTGCAACTGCAAATCAAAACTTTGACCAGCATTGACCATCATTCTCTCTCTCTCTGGACTTTGCAGTAGGTGAAACTAACTCTCCTTGGAAGGCCGCATTTTTTGGTGAAGAAATCAAGGTGATCTGACCACTGGTTTGACAGATATTGACTGCCCAAGTTTAGAGTTGATGTCGTTGATGCTACTGATATAAATCAGAATTTTGTACTATTTTCTCTCTACTGAATTATTGAAGATAAAAGAAGATTTGTTCAAAGGGTTTCCCCATATTGGGGTTTGTCCCTGGCTAGCCACCACATCTTGTGTCTCTTATCTTGGCTTGTTTTCTGTTGATCGTTTAAATCTATCTGCACTTTACTTAATGTACATGTGATTGCTAATCTGTGGATAATAATAAGAAAGATAAGTAAATTTCTCTAAGCATAGAACATACCATAAATTAACAGAAATAAACTGAGGTTTATTTTGGCCTAACTTCACTAAGACATTGATCTCCTTCCAAGTATGATTCGGCCTTATCACAAGCTTAGAATGGATCAATGTCCTTACTTCTAGCCATTTGAATCTTGGTATAGGATGAAATTTCAGCCTACCTAAGGGTACATCGTCCTTCTAAAATTTAACTAAGGCTTCAATTCTTTACTACCTTAGCTTAGAGATAAAACAAGATTTTATTTTAGGAACATGAGAAACAAGGTAGATCAATGATTTTCATCCTTTTTTATCATCATGATAGAACTAGTGTTTCTAGGGTTGATGACAATGTAATCCCTAGATGATAACTTTAAGGTTTCTCTTCTTCTTCTTTAAGGATGCTCTTACACCATAGCTCTGAAACCATGTTGATTTTTCAAGTATCCTCAAACTAATAACTACTTCTTATGATTTCTCTTAGGTTAATTTTTTCTTGGATTCATATTCATCATAAGGAAATTACACAGAGGATTTCAATAGTAAAACAAAACTCCAATAGGAACATAAATAGATATCCAAACAAGAACATAAGCATTTACCCTAGGAGAACCCACATCGGGGGAAAATCCAACAACCTTTTTCTTAGAGAAATTATTCAATTCAACAAAAGACACACCTAGATCATCTAGTCAATCACAAGGTCAAACTTACCAGCAAAATAGACTTGGTCAAACCTAGTCCAACTCCTTCCTATTCAATTCAAACATATTTCCCAAGAGGCTCGATTTAGTCTGCTTTGTTAATGTTTAATTTCAACCTACTTCTGCACCATGAGATATCGGTTCTACTACCTTGATATGCTCATAAATTCGGTCTTATTGTGTCTCAAAATTCCATCCTTATTTGCCTCAAGAATGTGTCCTTATTAAGCAAAGATTTGTCCTCTTCCTCATCAGAACAATATCACAAAATAATTTCCTTCTTCATTATATATGTGTCGAATATCCTTCTTGTTCTCATACCTCATATGATCTAAATTCTCCTTGAATAGAAGATATCCAAATTGTGCTCTTAGGATAAGGTCGAGAGCTTTATAAATACACTTTTGGTTGGCCAAATGGGTGCCTCTTTGACTAGGCTAACTTGATTAGGAGGAAGGCTGACTTGCCTTTTTTTAGCCAGAAAATCAATTTTCAAATTTTTAATTTTGATTTGGATTGGATCATTATACTGTTTTCCATCCATATCGATGTTTTTAGAGTGAAAAAAGTGGAGGAATCATCTCTTGGGACCATTTTTACTGGCGGGACCCAGTTTGGTAAATTAGGGTATGAAACCTTCTATGATCATTTTGAGGAATCAAATGACCTTTCCAACAACACAAGAATCGTGTCAATCAGAGTTTGTATGTGAATGTTATTCCACTCAAAATTTAACCTTCTTTTTTCCACCAACATAATGAAAGAGGATGCCATGTCAACACGCATTATTCATGAAAAAGGGGCTAGCCATATGATTATGATTTAGAAGACTCTATAAGAGTCTATATTGTAACTCTAGCTAAGAGTTTAGGTAGTCAAACCTAACTATTCGTAGGCTATTAGGTTGAGTTATAAATAGGCTACTAGGAGGAAAATGGGGTTCCATTCTTTCGAGGCATTTTTTCCATAGCTGAGTAAAAATAGCCAAGAGGGATAAGAGGTAGAGCACACAGAGAGGATTTGTGCAATATAGAAGCCCAGATCCCACAATTCATACTTCTTTGTACTCATAACAATATTTCCATTTAGATAAAGAGAGTGAATCAGCCTCACCTTCAAACTAGGTTTTTCTCTTGAAAGGGTTTCCCATATCATATCATGTGTCAAATCTGTGTGTGTGATTTTATTTCATTGTTCTCTATTTTAAGCATAATTTTAAACTCACATGCATGCACTATCAACAGTAAATCTTCAGATCCAGAAATCTAATAAAATTGTAATAGTGTAGAATTTCAGATTTTAAATATAATTTATCAAATATGTTGTGACAAAATATTAAGTGGAATATTCACAACAGTTTACGAATCATATTTTATATTTTGAAAAGGACATGAAGTATGTGCCTTAAAAAAATTATTTTGACAATAGCATGAATAACATGCTTTATAATTATTATTGTAAATACATCAAGAGTTAAAATATTAATTATGAAGGCCAACCATTGCTACAAAATTCAACATGGTTGAGAACAATAGTCATTATTCTCCCCACCTAGGTTCAAATCCTATAAAATGGCATGTTAGTCTCTTGAAAAGAGTAATCTATGTGGAACTCTTAAATGAGTATCTAGAGTGGCACTACCAAAGTACTAGCAAACTCACTATTACCTTTGGGCTAAGAAGGAGACCAATTTCTTTCCCGAGTAGTCTCTAATGCCTAAAAATATTCTCAGGAATGCATAAGGGATAGTCAAAGAATGACCTTTATGATTCAATAAATTTTTTCAAACTTTAAATATTATGAATAATGCAACAATCAGGGATATAATAATCACATATTTTGTCTCTTAGTATGATTATAGTATTGAAGCAAAAATCCTATACTACGAAGCTCACCTTTGAAAAATATATCTCACACAAAAATAGGGTCAAAGATGTTTGCAAGATCCAAAAAATAATATAGTAAGAAGTTAAATCACACATCAATAACGGATCTTGAACCAATTCACAATGTACTAAGGGATGTTAGGATGGAAATATTCAGATTTGTGAAGCGTAATCTGCCAAGTTGCTAGCTAAGGAAAGATTAAATATGTAAAAAACATTGAAATATCATTAAAAAAAACCAAAATAAAAACAATGTACAACAATTTTATGGAGCACAGCCCCAATGTAAATAAGAGATATGAGGTGTACAATAGATCCTTAAAGAATACGAGAACCTCCTCAAAATACCCCAATACATTCATATTGTTGAGGAATGGAAACAATAAATTCCAATTTAATTTGTCCTTGAATTAGTCTGAGAATTAAAATCGAATTCTATTCTCATAGCAACTTGTAAAGAGCTAATTAAGTTTAATTAACTTAATTTGCTTAGGAATTTGAAGTTGGAAGTCTTTCTTTAGTCCTGTATATGTTCTCCCTAAGTTTTAGGGGTCTGGTATGAGTTTAAATTGAGTTGGAAATTAGATCACTCGGTTTATTAAGTTAAGTTAAGTTAAATTAGTTCCAAACTGTTTGTGGAACTAATAGAGAGTTAATTATCGGTTGGTGCACTAGTGCATCCACAAGTGTCACTCTAGTTAATTGAATATTCCCTCATCAGAAACTCATGCATGTCGATTCTAAGAAAGAATCAGTTGAGACTAGAGTGTAGGGACAATGTACTATCAATTGTATTATTTACTGGAGTGTAAATATCATGCATGTGTCAGAGATTGATCCTATGTTTGGATTGTGCAGTTTTGGAAGCATGAATTCCTTTTAAATATGGGCTATTCATCCTATGGATTATGCAAAGAGATTAGGGGCTTGGAGAGCTACATAATTGGCTAAGTGTTGGCCAAGAGTTAGCTTGTTAGCTGAGAGAGTTGAGCATACTTGTGCAAAATTGTTCTAGTGAGAACAAGCTTTGTATGTTCACTCATATTTCTGATACATGCAATACAGATAGTGGGATATTGAGTAGTGGTTTTCCCCAGATACATATTTTGTTATGTGACATTGATTTATCTTCTTCTTCTTCATATTGTTTTCATTGATCTATTGGATTCCCTTGGTTGAAAGTAGAAGCAGATTCTTGTCCTGTGCTTTAGTGCATTGCATGATCTTGTGAATCTACAGGATTTTCTACATGTTATCAGAGTTGAGAACAATATACTAGAGGAGATTTCGAATTTTTTGAGTTTTGGGTTACACGTGAAATTTGAATTTGCAATACATACTTCAGCATCGACAAATGGCGTTCTATGGTTTGCGGCTCAAGTATGCCTTGGAAGGCAGATCGAATTTTATATCTTGGAGGGATAGAATGGAGATTGTGCTAGAAGATAATGGTTAGAAGGAATTTGTTGATCAAGAAATTCCTAAGCTAGTAGCATCAGATGCACAAAATTTGGCTGAATGGAAAAAGTGTGTGGCGAAGGCAAGGTGGATAATCCTTAAGGGAGTTCGAGACCACATTGTCTCGAGTCTCCATGGCAAGGAAACTATGTATGCTATGTGGAAAACATTGACAGACTTGTATCAGAAAAACAGTGACCAAAGGAAATTGGCATTGAAGGACAAACTTCGAAAAATCAAAATGGAGAAAGGTGAAACGATTCCAAAATACTTGACCAAGTTCACTCAATGCCATGATGAACTTGGAAGTGTTGGAATCATGGTTGTCAAGGATGATATGGTGATTCTTGCTCTTCTAGGACTCCCAAAGAGTTGGAATAGTTATCAGGACTCTGTCAATGGTTGGGAGAAGCTTTCAAATTGGGAATGGATGTGGTCGGATTTGATGCGGGAGGAGATCAGGAGGAACACTGTGGATGGCTCTTCATAAAATATTGATGATGAATAGAATTATTCCTTAGTGATTAAGGCAAAGAAGGGAAAGGGAAAGCTTCCCATTCCAAATCAGATTCTTATCATGGAGGTAAGAAGAGAGACATGATGAAAGTTAAGTTATTTCATTATTATGAGCTGGGCCATTTTGCTACAATTTTCCAATCAAGGAGTCTAAGAAGAAGCCCTCGGAGGAGTGGCAGGTGAGGCTTTGGCCTTTCAATTCAAATAGGACTTTTCCCTCATTGCATGCATGGTGTCATCAATGATGGGAAGTGTATGGTACTTAGACAGTAGAGATTCATTCCACATGATTGGAGACAAAGATTTATTCAATGACCTGGAGGAGAAATATCTTGAGATGCATATCGAGATGGGTGACGACAGGAACTATAGCGTTACTGGATTGGGTACGATTACTTTTTAGAGGGAGCATGGGGCTCCACTCACCTTGAAGAATGTTATGTATGTGCCTAATCTAAAGAAGAACTTGGTATCTATTGCCATGCTTGAGGATAGAGGCTATGATGTGATCTTCTTGAAAGGAAAGGTTTTCCTTCGACACATAGCCACGGGTCAAGTAAAGACGATAGGAATTTAGGTGAAGAATATCTATAAGCTGGAGGTAGAGGAGTGTGATGCTTTGAGCACAAAATCAGAAAGGGTACAGAGCCAAGACGTTGGCAAGTTGTGGCACAAGTGATTGGGCTACTTGCATCATGGGGCTTTGAAGATAATGCAGCAGATATCTACCGATCTTCCCAAAGGTACACTTGAGTAAGTTGATACATGCAAGGGGTGTACTTTGGGAAAATACACCAAGTATTCCTTTCACGATAGAGATAGTCGAACAAAGGCTATTCTAGACAAATTCCATTCAGATGTGTGTGGACCATTCTCGACAGCATCCACAGCCAAACAGAAGTATTATGTTATATTTGTTGATGACTTTTCTCGAAAATGTTGGATATTTTTCATGTAGAAAAAAGATCAAACTTTCACAAAGTCTTGTGAGTTTAAATCATTGGTGGAGAAAGAGTCAAGTAAGAAGGTTAAAGCTCTACGAAGTGATAACGGTGGTGAGTATGTATCAAACGAGTTTAAGAACTTCTGTGCAGTGGAAGGGATTAAGGGGATTTGATGGAAACCCATAACCCTCAGCAGAATGGGGTTGCCAAGAGGAATAACATAAGCATAGTAGGGGAAGCCAGAGAAATGTCGCATGATCAAGGCCTACCACTACACTTGTGGGCTAAGGCATGCAACACATGAGTTTATGTTCAGAAATGTAGCCCATAGCAGATACTTGAGATGAAGACACCAGAGGAGGCTTATTTCGGTAAGAGGCCAGATGTTGGTCACTTCAGGATTTTTGGGTCATCGGCATATTATTGTGTGACCAAAGATGCATGGAATAAAATTGAGCCAACAAAAGAGTTTGGGATATTTGTGGGATACACTGATACACCTCACATTATCGGAATTTTCAACTAAGATGCAAGTAGCAAGATGTTGTGGGAGTCAAGGATGTCAAATTCGATGAGGAGAATTCCCTTGTGAGTTTCCTTACGGAGCTTCGTTTAATTTATGAGAAATAAGGAGCTCAAATAGATGTGGAGAAGCCACATGCAGAGGATCTAGGAGTGGAGACATCCACTCAAGCATAGTCTTCCAGAGAGGGAAGAAAGTGCACCAGAGAGGCTGACAGATTGTTGGATGATGCATGAGAGAATGTGGGAGCACCCACTTCTTAGCGCAAGCAAAGGAGGTCACCTAAGAGGTACACTGGATACATGGCTCTTATGAGAAAAGGTGTTGTGACAGAGCCATATTCTATTAAGGAAGCAGTGAAGCAGCTGGTTTGGGTTGATTCCATGGTGGAGGTGTATGACTCCATAGTTTGTAACAATGTTTGGGGTGTGGTTCCGAGACCAGAGGACAAGTCAGTGGTGAGCTCTCATTAGCTCTACAAGGTAATGCAAGCTGAAAATGGTAGTGTAGAGAATCATAAGGCTAGACTTGGGGCCCGTGGCTTTTCACAGGTAGAGGGGATTGACTATGAAGAGACCTTTTCTCCTTTTGCAAGGTAATCATCAATCAGATCTATATTGGCACTATCAGCACAAACAGGTTGGAATATACATCAAATGGATGTGAAGACAACCTTCCTTAATGGCGTGATTGAAGAAGAGGTGTACATAGAGCATCCTGATGATTTTGAGACCTTTGAACGTGAGTTGCATGTGTGTCGGCTCAAGAGAGTGTTATATGGGCTGAAGCAAGCACCACATGCTTGGTACACTAGGATAGATAGCTACTTCACCGGGTTGGGCTTCATGAAGAGTGAAGTGGATGCAAACCCATACCACATAGTGGTGGAAGGTAAGATTTTGATCATTTTACTTTATGTTGATGATCTCATACTAACAGATGATTATTAGCTAATCAAATCTTGCAAGGAGGACCTTGCAAGAGAGTTTGAGATGAAGGACATGGGGATCATGCATTACTTTCTAGGCATGGAGGTATGGTAGGGTGATGGGGAGTTGTTTGTTTCTCTAGCCAAGTATGCCAATGAGATACTCAAGGGATTTCGCATGGAGAGCAGCAAACCCATGGAGACTCCTTTAGAAAGTAACTGGAAGAATGAGGATGCTACTTCAAGGGAAGTAGTGGAAGCTATTGTTTACAGGAAGATTGTGGGTTCACTCATGTACTTGGTGAACACATGACCGGATATGTGCTATGCAGTTAACCAGCTTATTCAAGCGATGGTTAGGACTACCAAGTTGTATTAGAAGGAGGCAAAGCATTTGTTGAGATACCTTAGGGGCACTTCTCAGTATGGATTATGGTATAGACAGACAGAGGAATTGAAGCTTCAAGGATTCACCAATGCAGATTGGGAAGGGAGTCCATTCGACAGGAAGAGCACATCAGGAGGTATCTTCAGTATTGGTTCAGTGGAAGTTTCTTGGTACAGCAGGAAAGAGAGATCGGTTGCACTGAGTTCGGCAGTGGCAGAGTACATGGTTTTGATTCAGGCAACATGTGAGGAAGATTCTAGTTGGTTTGTTTGGTCAGCATATGGATCCAACTGTGATTTACTGCGATAATCATAGTTGTATCAAACTCACTGAAAATCTAGTTTTTCATGATCATTCCAAGCATATTGATATCTGATATCATCATCTTAGAGATTGTTTATTGAGGTAGATTATGTTGTTAGAGTACATTCCCACAGAGGAACAATATGCTGACATTTTGACAAAGGCATTGTCTATATGTAAATTCAAGTTTCACAGAGACAAGACCGGGGTAGCTGATAATCCCTTTATTGTTGAGAGGGAGTGTTGAGAAATGGAAACAAGAAATTCCAGTTTAACTTGTCCTTGAATTAAACTGAGAATTAAAATTGAATTCTATTCTCATAGGAACTTGTAAATAATTAATTAACTTAATTAACTTAATTAGCTTAGGACTTTCAAGTTGGAAGTATTTTTGTAGTCATGTATATGTTCTCCCTAAGTTTTATGTGTCCAATATGAATTTAAATTGAGTTGGAAATTAGATCACTCAGTTTACTGAGTTAAGTTCAGTTAAATTAGTTCCAAATAGTTTGTGGAACTAATAGAGATTTAATAGTCAGTTGGTGCACTAGTGTATCCACAAGTGTCACTCTAGTTAACTGAAGATTCCCTCATCAGAAATCATGCATGTCGATTCTAAGAAAGACCCAGTTGAGACTAGAGTGCAGTGATAGTGTACTATCAGTTGTATTATTTACTAGAGTGTAAATATCATGCATGCATCATAGATTGATCCTATGTTTGGATTGTGTAGTTTTGGAAGCATGAATTCCCTTTAAATACAGGTTATTCATCCTAGGAATTACGCAAGATATTAGGGGCTTGGAGAGTTGTAGAATTGGCTAAGTCTTGGCCAAGAGCTAGCTTGTGAGCTGTGAGAATTGAGCATACTTGTATGGAATTTTTCTAGTGAGAACAAGATTTGTATCTTCACTCATATTTCTGATATATGTAATACAGATAGAGGGGTTTTGAGCAGTGGCTTTCCCCAGATACATATTGTGTTATGTGCCATCGAGTTATCTTCTTCTTGTTCATACTGTTTCCATCGATCTATTGGATTCCATTGGTTTAAAGTAGAAGTATTTTCTTGTAATGTGCTTTAGTACATTGCATGAGCTTGTGAATCTACAGGATTTTCTACACATACATCCAAATCACATATTCCCTCATAAACGACTATAATAATGATATTTATATATACATATTCAGACATTGCACATGTGGCCCCTTTATTAGGCCAACCACTATTACATATACATTTAATTCCATATATCACCCCCCTTAATATTGCATCACAATACTGCATATTGAATATGGAGTTCATGCATCAATATCCTCTCCACTTGAAGAATTGTTAAAAATATTTATTAGACAAGGTGAAAAGGTAAATCAAGTTGTGGGAGAAAGGAATTTTATTTCCAAGGGGATCAACAAAAAAGGTTTCAAACATAAATATGGAAATGTAGGTATAGAAAAGAAATCACTTTATTGGGAAGAAACCCTAGAAATTGCTCAAGGTACTAGGGACCTAAAGAAGGGGGCTAATCATAAGGAGCCCAAATATGAAAAAAATAAAGAAGAGAATGCAAAAATGGTATTAGTTGAGGACAGAGCCTTAAACCAAATCCTATAACTTACATATTTAAGTGTTTTAGGTAATTTATATGGAATATTAAACTCCAAATTAGCTCTAAAATATTGGATCTAAAAATTTAGGGAACCTCTAGTTGGTTATACCGAGGGTTCCTTTATCCTAGCAAGGGGAAGACTAGCCTTTCACTTTTAAATTGGAGGAAGCACTTGGAATTAAAAATAAATTTTGGTTATGGGGTGTTACCACTCTGATATTTCTTTTGAAGTTAATGAAGAAAGAAAAGTCAAAGGAAACCAAAAACCACTTTTGGAGATCAAGACCTAGCCTTCCTAATGCTCAGAGATGGTTCTCTCTTTATAATTTAACTTTGTTTTAGTTAAGATGATTTTAGGCTAGTTATTATTTGCACTTGGGTTTTGTTTTGAAATTGGGTGGTGGAATCACTTTACTTAGATGAACAGAGGTTTTCTTTAACCATTGGGCTATGGAGTCGAATGTCATACAAACAAGACTGGATTCAGTTCTAAAAAAAGTGTCTACAGGGAAAGATAGATGAGTTACTGCAGATCTCAAAGGCTACATGGTGGAATGGTTTCAAATCGGATCCAGGGAGAAATTAAGGGTTCCCTAGGCCGAACTCTGGAAGGAATGAAAAAATCAACTGGGATGGGAGAGCAATTAAGGGTTCTCAAATCTGGGTATCAGAGGAAAACATGTAAATCACTAACTGTAAAAAACAGAGTGTACTTAAACAATTTCTGAGTGACATCTCCAGTTAACTCATTCAAATTTAGAACACATTTAAGATTATGAAACACATAAGAAGGTAAAAAAATCACACAAAGAAGATACTTCACTACAAATGGCTCATCTCATGAATCCTGTAGCGAAATGCTATTATTAATTGCTCCAGTCTGTTGACTTGAAAATGATACAATCACCCTTAGGTTTAAGATCAAAATAACTCTACAAATGTAAAATAATCCACACCTGATACTTCGAATTTTAAAGTATTTATACAAAAGGAATTACAAAATATCTCAAACTGTATTGAGAACTAATCTAGGAAAAAAGAAATATCTTTTTGCAAGAAGATAGAGACAACTATTGAACTGCTGCTTGTTGTCCCTATTATTTAGGTTCTGTTTGCTTTTCTCTTTAATATTTTTCCCTTTATGCTACTTGAATGTTTGTTCTTCACGCTAGATGTTTTGTTTTACTTTAACCTTTCACGTGATACTCTTTCACCTGATATACTTTAACCTTGCTGACCTGTCAATATCCTTTTACTGTGTTGTTTTACTTTTTACTGTACATTTATAATTTACTGTGTATTTACTACAGTAAATCATTGAGTTTTTCCCATCTTTCTTCATCTGATAATTGGATATTGAGCATTTTTCTGTATATCTCATCTTCCTTTGTATATTTGGCAAAAGTAGGCTTATTAATAAACAAGTGTTTTACCTCATGCTGGAGGTAAAACAAGTTTTCAAAATTTTGGTACAACACTTTTCCTGTTGGCATGCCCTTCATGGATGAAGTGATTACCTGTTCTCTGGCCACTTCCCTGATCTTCTTGTTGTAATCTGCCTATGTCATTAACTTGTCATTTATTACTAAGGGATTAGGTAATCCCTTTTCCTTTAAAAGTTCGAACTTAGCCATGAACCTGTCAATGGCTAATTGCATGTTTTGACACTTATCTTCTAAATTCAACATCAAATTAGTGAGGAATTTTCTGACTTCCAAAATTGTACCTATCCTGTCAGGTATCTCAAGTTCTTACAGTTCATACTTATTCTTGGAGTTGAGGAAGTGGATGATTCTTGCTGATTCCTCTACCATATCCCCAAGTTTTTTTTTTAACCCTTTCAATGGCTTCTATAGCATGCTTTATTAAATCAATTTGCTCAAAAATGACCTGGATGGATGGCCAAATATCATTGATAGAGTCAATGATATTGGCCCATAATTGCTCTTTAGCCTTTCCTATAGGTTCAGTCAATGTCAGTTATTTCTCCAGGATTTTTATCCTTTCATTCGTCCTTGTAGCCTTTTGTTGTTCTTCTTTATGCATGATCTAGGCAAGTTTGCAATCTATCTCCAGGCTGCTGACTTTCTTCTTCATTTTGTTCATATCATTGGTCTGAATGGACATTTCTTCCATTGCTTTGACCAGTCTATTTGCTTTATCACTTGTGGAGGTTGTTTTTGTTGATCCTATTGTTGATGTAGTTAGTGCAGATTCGGAAGTGCGGTGGCCATTAGAGCAGTGGGAGCTAATGTTGCTACCAAAGTAGAAGGTACAATTGTGGTCACTGTTGGAATGATAGTTGCAGGAGAATTATCAATACTAGCTTATTTGAGCTAGATCAAGCTATCCATCTCCTTTAACTGGTCATTTAGTTGCAGCACCAAGTCCATCATTTCCTTATGATCAGTCTGGCTTTCTAGGACTTCCTTTGTCTGTGGGTGCTGCAAATGAGGAAAATTGAGTTGTTTCTTGAGGGTTGTTATGTCCTCAATCTTCTTTTTTATTAGTTTCTTTGTCACTTGGGTCATGGCCTAGGTCAATAACCAAGTCCTCCAAGGACTTTATCTTGGTGTCTTTATCTTGTGAAGAGGCCTTCTCCAACTTGAATTGATTTGTTAAATTTTCCAATGAATCCTTCAACTTGTAAGTAGCCATGGCCTTTGTTGTGAGGGTGGAGTAGATCATTTCTCCAACCTTCTTGTGAAACTCTATCTGATCAATGGGATGAACATCCCTGGCCAAGACCTCAAAATTTTTCGTATTGTAGTATGTTGAGGTCTTTGGTTGTTGTACAGTGGGCTGCAAGAATGATACCTGCATTTTTCCTTCTTTGATGTCAAATGCTGACATCAGTCTAATCTAGTTTGATGGCGTGAGCTTGAGGTATTGGGCATATGTCTCTGCCTTCAGTCTCTCATTCCTCATATTTATCTCTTTAAATTTGTCTTTGATGTCCTTTTCCTTGTCAGCTAGCCTGACATAGGAAGAAACCTCCATACTCTTTTGTCTTTCTACCATCTGTGTGTTGGAGGTTCATGGTTGCTGTGTTTCCTCTAATGCAGTTGTTTCTTTGCCTTTCTATCCCATTGCCTCAGTGTCAATTATTTCTTTTGATGCAATGTTATCCTCCTTTTCAAAGACAAGGTTCAACTTGGGCCTCTTTCTTGGTTCAACCAGCTCATCAGTAGTCTCCATGGCAGAGCTAGATGCCTCATCCCTACTCCTTTTAGGATTATTCTCCTAATTTAGTGGAGTTTGTATGACAGGAGGAATTTTCATTGGCTCCCCTTGTTCTGGAACCTGCAGGAAAGAGTTGTGATCAACTTGTCTTTCCAAATCAATAAGTGTATTCTCTACATCCACAACAGTGTTTTCCATGTCTGATGCAGGAGCATCCCGCACCCTTAGTCAAAAGGAGGAATCCAAAGCGAAGAAGGAGGAGGACATGGACCATCGAGAAAACAGGGACAAATTCTGTTATAAGAGGAGCTAGTTTGATGGAAACAATAAGTCTCTAGAAGACTTCATTAAATGTAATCTGCCATGTGTGCATTGTTAGTGGGTTGTTAGAGGAGACCAAGGAGAGGATTGATCGGATCCTTCATAGTGATCTGATCCAATATTCCTGTAACGATGAACCAGATGTGTTCTATATATATATATATATATATATATATATATATATATATATATATATATATAATGAGTGAGATATAGAGATGGACAGAGTGATAGAGATAGAATTTGTGAAAACAGAGTGTTGAAATGTAGTCAAAGGAGAACTCGTTCTAAAGCTGCAATGCCTTAGTTCTGTAATCTTATACATATAATGAATGAGTTGTGTATTTGTGGATCCCGTGTGTTTGTGTTGTGCCTTCGGGTTATCTGTATATTTACTCGGTGAATGAATTAAATTCCGTTGGTAGGAAATGTTAATCGACCATCTATCACTTAAGGATCGAAGGCAATCCATTTGTAAACGAGTTAACTATGTGTCATGTATCTAAAGCAGAGTATGGTAGAAATTGTGGTTTTAACATAGAAATCCATCAATAGAAAGATATTAAGTCCAAGATGAGGCTGGAGAAACGATACACAAGATTCGTTAGATCTATGAGATCAACAGTCCTGATCATATCGCATCAGTGGATGCCTTAGGTTGTTATCGGACCCGACCATCATCGTAGAGCGATTAGCGATAAAGCAATGGATCCTGGAACGTTGGATCAGAAGTCCAAATCGATGGCCCAGATGCGATCGGCGATCGCATATCAGAGAGGCAAAGGACGAGCGATAATGGAATAGCAAGGGTTGATACGCCGATAGCGATCATGCGCTAATTGATGATCAGAAGTTTCGGTAGTCGGAGGTCGGTATCGGATCAGTGGTGAGGAAAGTGGAAGAGTGGACTCGATGATCCTTATAGATGCGGGTGTATGTTTTTGAAGTCCGACATATATGTTTGGAGCAAGATTTATCTTGTTTTCCTGTGTATTTCGTAATATGCATTTCTAAAGGGTTAAGGCTTGAACACCAATATGTTATGCTCCCGATAGTAATAAAAGCCCCGATAAAGTTATATGGTTCTGGTCCAATGTAAGTCCACAGTTTAGAGGCTTAAGTCCTAAAGAAATGCTTCCAATAGGCTTAGTGGGCCATAACCCACAGGCCTCAAGATTGATAATTTTTTTAAGGAAAATGGATTTTGGTTAACCCCCAAATCCTCTTTCCATCAATGTCAATCAAAGTGTTCTCCACCCACTCGTCCTGGTTAGCAAACTGTTCAATGTCAGGCCTTGGGTGGTGGATGTATGCTCCCAACTTGACCTTGAGTCTAAGCTTGTTTATGACCCCATGAGGGTCATAGTGCCAGATGAAATTGTTTCTGAATTTCATTAGTTGAAGTAACCTGTCAGCCTCTGGTCCAGCCTCTCTGTTGTTGCAAATAAATGGGCCCATTTGGTTCTTCACTTTGAACTGGGTTTTCTTCCTATAAGCTAGGAAGTGGATCTCATCAGAGCTAATGATTTTCCTGAAGTACTCAAGAGAAAATATCCTCATAGGGAGGTATTTGGGAAACTTGTAGGGGGCTAGCTCACAGCCATAAATCATGATCTCAGTGTGGTTTTGGTACAAGTACCAATCACCCACCTTTTTGTTCTTGGCCAATTTCATTACTCCCTTGATCTACGGGCTGATTCTAGGTTGAGTCTTAGAAGATAGCATGTTCATGACTGGGTACACAAAAGAGTCTATGAAATCTTTGTAGGTGAATGATGTGGAAAACTTGTGGACCAAGGGTGTCCAGTAGATGATTGTTCTCTCCCTTCCCTTGGTGTCCAATTTCTGGATCCTCAAAGGGAACTTATCTATCTGATAATACAAGAACATATGAAACAACACTGAAGAGTATTTGAAAACTATTTCAGTGGGAAGTCTAGTGAACTGTTCATGCATTCTATCTGTAATGAACTGGGCATAATCATACATAATAGCAAGAGGCTTGCTTGGAGTGAAAATGGACAAGAAGGCCATGATGACCTCATCCACATGCTCATTTGATGTGTATCCTAGGATGCATGAGAGCATGGTGATTATTCTCCTGCCAGTCTCTGAAAAAATAGTGGCAGCATAGGGTGGAATGTCTTCGGGAGTATGGCGCTCCTCAATGATGAAATTCTAGAAAATTTGTTTGAGTTTGACTGAGTCCAATGTGATGTACAGGTCCAATAGGTTTCCAATGGATAAAGGAGTCAGATTAGGACTAGTTTGGATTTGCAGCATCTGGTTAATGGATTCAGCAGTAATGGTTAATAATAACTCATGGTTTGGTGCCTCAATAGCCATATGGCTTGGAACATAACAGGCATGAAAAAAACGTATTATGTCTGGGAATGGGTGAACTGCTGAGAATGTATACTTGGGTAAATTTGATTCCCAAAGGTTGATGTCACCAGCATGGTTTAGGAACCTATCCTTGGCCCAACAGTGGATTCTCAAAACGTGGCCTAGAGTGGTTGTGCCTTTAATTTGGAAATCCCTATCTGCCAGGGCCAAATGGTCAATGTCCAGGTGAAGGGTTGAGACCGATCTGACATCCAAAGAGGTCAGGCCAGCCATATTTGTGATAAAATATGAGAATTGGGCTTATAGAGCTTGTGAAAATGAATTCTTGACAACTCTAGTACATGGATAGGGTAATGGCAATTTTTCAGGATAGGGGTTTTGGTATTTGAGGGGAAATACTCTCAATTCAATGGAAATTTATTAAATTCAATTACTTTAATGTTTGAATTTACTGTATACTTTTGAATTTGAGAGGGTCGTTCTAGTTCTATGTCGAAATACCTAGAATTTATGGTTCAAGTTGCAAATTGGTTTTGACTGGTGGCTGCAGAGGGTTCTGTGGCTTCAGTTGTGCACTAGAGGCCTGAACTAGGCTTCTGAAACGTGTTCAGATACAATTGGTGGTGGGAACCTATTGCAGAAGCTCGGGGGCGCAGGAAAGCTTAGAATGCTTTCTCAGGGTAAACGAGTGAAAAAGGGTGAAAATGGGGGTCTGCGGCTTTTAACTGGGAATGGTTAAAGAATTGGCGCGGAAACTCATTTAATGAACAGTGAACGGATTTTTTCTTTCGGTGGGGAAGTAGTTTAGGGAGCCATCACACCACTTTTGAGTGATGGGTGGTATTTTCCCAAGAGCACGTGACTTAACGCAGTGCTACCACATAACCTAAGGGGGCTCATGCAATACCTCCCATATCGCGTGCTCTCGAGCCGGTAAAGGTCGGGAGATAAATGGGCATGATATGGGTGAGGGTCGTAGGATCTAGGGGTGCAAGATCCAATGGCCATCACACGGCGGAGATGCAGGGTGGGAGATGGGGGCAGATATTAACGGGGCCCAGGGGTTAATCACCCTTAAGTGTAATTAATCAATGGATAAATGCGGGGTTAATAAAGTAATGAGGGTTTATGGAGTATAACAGGTAAAAGTCAATTTGCAGGGTTAATAAAGTAACGCAGAAGGGGAATAATAGTTAGGATAAGAGGTATTATTGGGTTTTTTGGTGTTTTTAGGGAAATTAATAAAGGAAAAATTATTTTTGCATGGAAAAAAGGGGTTTTTGGGTAGGGGAATGAATTTAGATGGTAATTTTCTAGGGAATGTGTGAAACCAAGGGGGAAGGGTAAAAATGAAGGGAAGAGGGGTTTATATAATAAATGAAGTGGTAAAAGGGTAAATTAGTTAAGTATGTAGTGAGGGGTGAAATGGAATGGGGGAAGTTAATCAAATGAACTTATGAGCATCCTTTTTATTTCATAACTGCTCCTGCATGCTAAAACACATGATTAAACATGATAGATGTGATTATGCCTCAAATAGCTTGTATTTCTGCAACCTTTCTTCTACTTACCCTAACATTTTTTCTTCATTTTACTGGGTGCACTTAATCTAGCAAACCCTTTTCTTTCCTTTTCTTTTATGAAACAAACTATCTACTTCTAACCTTATATCTTCCAAGGGCCCAGATTAAACTGATGAGCTCCTTTGATTTCTCTACCTATCTACTGATCTTCCAAGATTAAACTGTTTGGCTAGATCTTTATTCTCTAACCATAAACATGAAATTAAAATCATGAAGTAGTCAAGATTAAATAGTTTGACTATCATGGGTTGTGGCATGTATGACAAGCCGCACACAATTATTATTTTTAGACAGTAAAGTAAAGAGAAGTGACACTTGGACTTGAACACTTTCATGATTTGTTTTTTGTTTGGGGTTCATATTTTTTCATTTTTTTTTATCTTTTCTTATTCTTTTTGTCCTTTGATATTTCTTTTAGGACATACCATCTTTGCATTTTTTAATTTTAATATGGAAAACATTTGCAGAAAGAAAAGTTATGTACAATATTACAAGACTTAACCTCATCCAATTCAAAATTATGAATCCTATCACTATAGGACTCTAACAAGGGGAAATTTAGTAATTTATATTAAGCAATGGTTGTAATCATTTGATCTTAGGAAACAAAAACACAACCTACAACCATTATGGGTCAAAATATTACTTATTATATTTGTTGCAAAATGAACTGACAATGAAACTAAAAGAAGAAGCCTTAGGTAATTTCACAGCAATGCATGATAGATTCTTAAATGGAAAGGTTAAATATATCACACATATACATGTGAAAATGGATTTATATCATTTGTCATAGATTCAATTGATATTGAAGCACACATATGGTTCTACACATTGTAATTAGATTATGTGAGAGTACCATTTTGTTGTTGTGCCTTCTTATGGGAATTTCAAGGTTGAATGTCTAAAGTCAAAACACACTAGGATATACATAAATAATATTCAATAAGTTCAAAGGAATCCAAAATTTAGCGTAGAAAGGATTACTTTTATAGAAGTAGTGATGACCAAGTAGATGCGGAAAGTTGAAAGGAAATTGAAATTGTTAGGCAATCATTTGGAAAATCCATAAATCTTCCTTCAAACTTCTTGGGGACAATAGAATTTGGATCAATAATTTGATTCTATCCTAGTTTATATATATATATTTATATATAATATATATATATATATATATTATATATATATATATATATATATATATATATTATATATATATATATATATTATATATATATATTAATGATTTTCAAGCTTTTATTCTAACCTAGTATTATACCCCTTCTATAAATAACTCTTCAAAATCAATAATTCTACAAATTCCTTCTCAAAACCAATCTCTAATCCACCCCCTCACCCTAGTTCTTACAAAACACAAAGATTGTTTAAGATATCCAAATCCATTTCTAATAGAATGTGAGGCATTTTTTGTTGTGGGTGGAATTGGAAAAACATTTTGTCCTCCCTCTTTGTATTCATCAAACGGAAATAAATCATTTATGTCAATAGCATAGGAAACTAAAAGAGAAATTTTCAAAGAAAACAAAAAAACATTGACGAGGGCTTTAGAGAAATGGTAACCCCTACATATTCAAACATGATTAATCTATCTTACAACATTAGGTATTTTGGGGCTTCTCACAAAAAATTGCCTTGGATCATTTGATCATAATCCAAAAATCTAGCTTACTTTTAATTTAAGAACAATGTTTTCTAAGGAGAATGCCATTAGAATTATGTATTCCTTTTGAAAATATCAATATTTTGTTACCCATGATGTTTTAGGTAAGTTTGGAGATTAGGTGATTGCATGGAATCGGGAATTTTCACCACAAAAGTATGATTATTCTCCCTCTAGAGTCTGGATTAAGTTGATTTCAAATGAGTTAGCAATGGTATTCATAATAAGTACATGCATAATTGATATAAGAAGAGAGAACATTATTGGGAGATTCTCTTTGACCCTCAAATTTTAAATAATATGTAATTGTGGGATGAGATCTCAATTTCATCTTATGTTATTGGTAGAAACATATTGAATGGACACAATGGCGTATTTCATTTTGGGAAAATTAGGGGCCACCAATCAATATGACTTAAATTCTCTAGACTTACCTAGATGAATTTTTGGCCTAGAAGGAAAGAATTCACAAGGAGATTTGATGATTTTTAGCATCTAGAGATCATCAAGAAAAGTGGCTAAGGGATCCTTTAAATCATGTTCTAATTAATTTTTAGATTGAAAACCCCCAAGTCCTTTCAAATACATTTTTTTTGTCACATGATAGAATTAATTACACTAGTCAAAAAATAGAGGAAATATAACCCTAAAATGGAACTAACGACAAGGTTTCAAATAGGTGATAATATCGAAATAGTGAAAAGAGAAAAAATGGAATGGGATAAATCTGTAATAGCCCCTGAATGAACCTCTCATTACTATAAATAATTTAAATTACTTAAAAACTAAGATAAGGGACAAAGATTCTAGTTTCTTGGGCAGGGAGATTGCTATAGGAATTGGGAAAATTAAGCACATCATCCATAGGTTGGATGAGAAGATTAAAAGAGTTGGATATGCATTAAATTTAATGGAAGAGACAATGATAGGCCCAAGTGTCCTTTAGCTGCAACCATAAGAAAGAAAAGGACAAAAATTTGAAGACAGACATGGGTTGTGTTGGCCAACAGTTGACTACATGGAGCCTTGGAAAAACAAACAGTTGGTCTGTTAGGAGGCACAAAAAAAAGTCTAAAAGGGAGAGGAATGGACAAGGATTATTCTCTAGGGTATGTTGAAAATAGCAACAAGGAATGTTAAAAATAGAATCCAGAACATTCCAATTTTAATTTGTCCTTGAATTAAAATTGTGAATTAAAATTCGAATTCAGTCTCACCAACTGCTTGAAAAATAATTAATTAATTCATCTTGAGTTAATTAGTTGGAGAAATTCAAGTTAGTGTTGGGTTGTGTTATATTCTTTCCACGACTAGCCCACGTAGTTAACCAGGGGGTTAGAGCAGGGCCAGAGCCCCCCTTTCGTTGTGCCAATTGTGTGTGGGGGGGGGGGGGGTCACAGGGGGTTTGAGATGTACCTGTAACCCCACTTCCCCATAAAATTTTGGTTTTGGACCCTATGTTAGGATGGGTGGACCCACCTATGGTTTTGTGCATGATTTTCGCACATGTTTTTGGACGTGATGGTTTTCGGTCCATGGTATTGGATACTTCGACATGTATAAATATGTATTATAACATTGAAAGGAACAATAATGAAAATTCAAGCTGGTAGTCCCGGTTTTGGGATCCAGGGGAAAACATCTGTGTATATGTGTTTTAAGTGTTATGTTCTCGCATTGTTTATTTTCTGTGTTTTAGAATTCGTATGCAGGTAATTTTTGTACAGGGTTAAAACCTACATTTGGTATCAGAGCAGTTTGGCCTTCAAGGGGACACCTTTGTTGCTGAGGGGTTTCGCTCGGGCCTGTGGTAGACCCTCTTCAGTGGGAGATCTGCGAGATCGATTCTGGTGGTGAAAGAAGATGGTGAGCAGTGGAAAGATAGAGATTGAGAAATTTAATGGTCAGAGTTTTAAATTGTGGAAACTTAAGATGGAGGATCTGTTGGTGGATAAAGATCAGTGAATCGTGGTAGATCTGGTTACTAAACCAACAGGAGTGTCCGATGAAGAGTGGAAGAAGTAGGATCAGAAGGCAAAGAGCATAATACGATTATGTTACTCAGATTCAGTATTGTTGAATGTATCAGGGGAAGCTACGGTGAAGGCTTTATGGGACAAGTTAGGGACTTTGTACCAATCTAAGTCTCTGGTGAATAAATTGTTCCTGCAGAAAAAGTTGTATAACCTGAGGATGAAAGATGGAGACTTGGTGAAAGAGCATCTGAATGCATTTAATATTGTGGTAAGTCAGTTAGTATATGTTGATATTAAAATTTTAGATGAAGATAAGTGCATCAGTTTTTTGTGTTCTCTACCAGATTCATGGGATAGTCTGGTTATTGCAATAGGTAGTAATGAAATTGCCTTGCAGTTTGATGAAATAGTCTCATCGTTGCTGACGGAAGAGATGATATGGAAAAATATGGAGAGCCAGAATGGTGATGCCTTGTCTGTACGAGGTCAGTCCCAGAATAGAAACAAAAATAAGTCATCGAGTGGGAGATCTAAATCTAGACGGAGATCTAATCTCCAGGAAAACCTGTAAATGTGGTGTGTTAGAAATGCGGAAAGGAAGGGTACTACAAAAGGGACTATAAATCTAAAGCTCCTAATAAAGGAAAGGGATCTGATGATGCTCCTTCTGCAGAGGCAAAAACCACCTCAGATGAAGGTGGGGATGTGTACTTGGCTTCTTCAAGTACACATGTAGATCATGAGGCATGGTTGATTGACTCAGGTACATCCTTTCACTTCACTCCCCATAGAGAGTGGTTCTGCAAGTATGAGAAATATGATGGTGGTGATGTCTTCTTAGGGGATAATAGGAAGGCTAGAATCATTGGTTGCGGAAAAGTTAAGTTGAAGTTGCAAGGTGGAAGGGTTAGAACACTTCTGGGTGTTCTGCATATTCCTGCATTGGCCAGAAATCTGATTTTTGTAAGAAAGTTGGATGATGCAAGTGTAAAAACAATGTTAGAGAAGGATACCTGCAAAATGGTTCGGGGAACACTGGTATTGATGTGGGGAGTTCGAATTGGAACTCTGTACAAGCTGCAAGGTAGCACTATTATTGATGGGTGCAACAGTTCTGTGGTTCCTGAAAGTGGAGCAAAAAATCTAATGGTCTCTGGAGAGAAGACCATGTTGTGGCATCAAAGGCTTGGACATATTGGAGAGAAGGGCCTTCGAATACTTCATGGTAAAGGTATGGTAGAAGTTATGAGTAATAGCTCTCTAGATTTTGATTTCTGTGAAAATTGTGTATATGGGAAGCAAAATCAGGTGAGTTTCCCCTCTAGTAGTGAGAGGGTGAAACAGATATTAGAACTTGTGCACAGTGATGTGTTTGAACCTGTGAAGGTTCCATCACTGGGTAAGTCTATGTACTATGTATCATTTATAGATGACTTCTCAAGGAATACATGGATATATTTCCTTAAGAAGAGATCTGAAGCCTTTGACGGGTTTAAAGAATTTAAGGCTCTCGTGGAAAATCAGGCAGAGAAGAAGATAAAGGTGTTGAGGACAAATAATGGTGGAGAGAGTGCAGCAAGGAATTTGAAGAATTTTGTAAGAAGTGTGGTATATCACAACAAAATACTACTCCATATACACCTCAACAAAATGGAGTTGCAGAAAGAATGAATAAGACGTTGATGGAAAGGGCAAGAAGCATGCTCAGTGGTGTCAGGTTAAGACAGGAATTCTGGGCAGAGGCGGTGGATACTGCATGTTACCTGGTCAACGGTTCACCTTCATCAGCATTGGAGGATAAGACTCCACAAGAGGTAATGACTGGTAAGAAACCCTCTCTTTCACATCTGAGGGTATTTGGATGTGATGCATATGTACATGTTGCAAAGGAGAAACGAACCAAGTTGGATAGTAAATCTGAAAAGTGCATCTTTATTGGGTATAAGGATGGTTTAAAGGGTTATAAGCTTTGGAACCCAGTCACACGAAAGGTTGTGTACAGCCGAGATGTGGTGTTCAAAGAAGTAAAATATGTTATCAAACATGAAGTCCAACCAAAGGAAACTGAGAAGATAGAGTTTGAGCTTAAGGAGGAAGAATCAGACTCTACAGTAGAGGAGGAATCAGAAGATGAAGAGCCACAAACTCTGGGTGTGAGAAGATTAGTTCGAGAAAGAAGGCAGCAAGAAAGGTATAGTCCATCTGCTTTCTTTTCAAATTTTGCTTTATCTATTACTGAAGATGATCCCAAAACTGTGAAGGAAGCTGTAGATTCAGAGGATGGAAAACTCTGGAAAGAGGCCATGGTTGATGAAATGGCATCTTTGCACAAAAATGAGGCTTGGGATCTGGTGGAGTTGCCGGCTGGAAGGAAACCCATTGGCAGCAAATGGGTGTTCAAGAAGAAGACAAATGCAGAAGGAAAGGTGGAGAAATACAAATCTCGGTTGGTAGCAAAAGGTTATTCCCAGGTGCTGGGGATTGACTTTGGTGATATTTTTTCTCCTGTTTCCAAGGTAACTTCTATTAGATTACTTTTATATGTTGATGTTGCTTTTGATTTTGAGGTAGAACAGATGGATGTGAAGACAGCATTTCTTCACAGGGATCTGGAAGAGGAAATCTACCTGAAGCAACCTAAAGGCTTTGCAGTGAAGGGTAAGAAAGAACTGGTGTGCAAGTTAAATAAGTCTCTATATGGGTTAAAACAGTCACCAAGGATGTGGTATCAGAAATTTGATACATTTATACGGGGACTTGGCTTCACCAGAAGCAAAGCAGATCACTATGTGTATTTTAAATTAATTTGTGACCGTGTTATTTATCTAGTCTTGTATGTGGATGACATGTTGCTAGTTGGAAATGACAAAGAAATTATCCAGGATTTGAAGACCCAATTGTCCTCCAAATTCAACATGAAAGATCTTGGTGCTGCAAACTATATTTTGGGCATGGAAATTAAAAGAGATCGGGCAAAGAGGAAGCTTTGGTTAAACCAGAGGAAGTATGTTGAGACAATACTGTAGAGGTTTAATATGCAGGATAGTAAACCAGTGAAGGTTCCTATTCCTGTAGGTGTAAAGTTATCTACTAAACAGTGTCCCAAGACACAAGAAGAGGAAGAGGATATGTCATGTGTTCCATATGCAAGTGCAGTCAGTAGCCTGATGTATGCAATGGTCTGTACTAGACCAGACATTGCACATGCAGTGGGAGTATTGAGCAAGTTTATGTCAAAACCAGGGAAGGAGTATTGGACAGCAGTGAAGCGGGTTTTCAGGTATTTGCGTGGCACTAGTGATTATGGTCTGTGCTACCAAGGAAGACCAGGATTGGATAGAATGTTGGATATTCATGGCTTTGTTGATGCAGACTGAGCTGGAGATCTGGATCAGAGAAGATCTACAAGTGGGTATGTGTTTAACCTATTTGGAGGTGTAGTTAGTTGGATGAGTAAGAAACAATCTGTAGTGGCACTATCAACTACAGAGGTAGAATACATGGCAGCCACTCATGCAAGAAAGGAAGCAGTTTGGTTGCAGAGATTGTGTTCAAGTATGGGGTTAGTACAGGGAGCTATAAAGATAGACTGTGACAGCCAAAGTGCAATTTTCTTGGCAAAGAACCCCGCATATCATTCAAAGACAAAGCACATTGATGTTCAGTATCACTTTGTGAGGGATATGATAGAAGACAAAAAGGTGTTGGTGGTAAAGGTGGACACTTTGAAGAAAACTACAGATGCATTAACAAAATTTGTGAGCTCTAAGAAGTTCTCTTGGTGTAGAGAGACAATGGGTGTTTCAGGGCTAGAAAAATGACTAAGCTCTCTTGTGGCCCCCTGTGGAAAGAAAACAACACGTGGGAGAATGTTGGGTTGTGTTATATTCTTTCCATGACTAGCCCACGTAGTTAACCAGGGGGTTAGAGGGGGGGCGGAGCCCCCCCCTCATTGCGCCAATTGTGTAGCGGGGGGGGTCACAGGGGTTTGAGGTGTACCGTAACCCCTCTTTATGGGGTCCAGGGCAGCGCCCCAGAAAAATTTGGTTTTGGACCCTATGTTAGGATGGGCAGACCCACCTATGGTTTTGTGCATGATTTTCGCACATGTTTTTGGACGCGATGGTTTTCGGTCCATGGTATTGGATGCTTCGGCATGCATAAATATGTATTATAACATTGAAAGGAAAAATAATGAAAAATCAAGCTAGTAGTCCCGGTTTTGGGATCCAGGGGAAAATATCTGTGCATATGTGTTTTATGTGTTATGCTCTCGCATTGTTTATTTTCTGTGTTTTAGAATTCGTATGTAGGTAATTTCTGTACAGGGTTAAAACCTACAATTAGAAGTCTTTATGAAGTCATGCAACAGTTATCCCTTAATTAAGGAGATACTATTGAGTTATATTTGAGTTGAAATTAATTATCTCAGTTTACTGAGTTAAGTGCAGTTAAATTAGTTCCAAACTATTTGAGGAACTAATTGTGAGTTCAGTTAGTTAATGCATGCATGCATCCAACTAGTGTACTCCAGATAACTAAATATTCTCTCATCAGAAACTCATGCATGTCTATTCATAGAAATACCCATTTGAGCTAAATGTCAAGGACAGGTTACTATCAGTTGGATGAGTTTTCCTATAAAGGAACTCATCCATGCAGAAGGAATAAGGTTCCTTGAGGATTACACAGTTTTACAAGGTGTGAGATCAGTGTAAGTGATCAGTGTTACACTTGGTAACAAGAGGATCACCCAGAGAAACTGCGCAAGGAAATATGAGGCTTGGAGGGCAAAGGAGAAGGTTTGTGAGAATCCTTGTTTGTTTGTGAGCATCCAAGAGGATCGTACTAAAAGATGGTTAGGTGTGAGAGCTAAGGCTTTTTGTAATTCTGAGATTTTTCCTCCTTGTATGATAATACATATAGTGGGGTTTTTAGCTGAGGCTTTCCCCTGAATATTCTTCTGTGTTTCATGTGCATTGATTATTCTTCTGGTTATATGAGTTCAACTTGATCTTTCTCAAATCTTTTAAGATTCCGCAAAATTGATTGTAAAAGTAGATTAAAGCATTTTGCTTTGGTTATATTGCATTATCAGGTTAATCTACAGTCATAATTTCTACATGGTATCAGAGCAAAGGTTATCGAAGCTTTGAACAGTATACGGAGAAGAGAATTCGAAGTTTGAAGTTCGGGGTCGTAGGTGCAAATCGAATTCATCTCATACTTCAAGGTTGGTCAATGGCGTTCTATGGCTTGAGACTCGAGTATGCCTTGGATGGTAGATCGAATTACATAGCATGGAAAGATCACATGGAGGTTGCATTAGAAGACAATAGCTTGAAGGATTTCATTGATCGAGAAATCCCAAAGCCAGGTTCTACTAATGCACAAGAGTTAGCTAAATGGAAGAAGTGTGTGGTGAGGGCGAGACGGATCATCCTTGATGGATTTCGAGACCATATTGTCTCGAGTCTCCATGGGAAAGATACTCCATATTCAATATGGAAGACATTGAAGGACCTCCACCAGAACTGTAGCGACCAGAGGAAATTGGTGCTCAAGGACAAGCTTCAAAGAATCAAGATGGAGAACGATGATACTATTTCCACATATCTCAACAACCTCACCACTTGCAGAGATGAGCTTAGCAGTTTGGGAATAACTACTACCAATGGTGATATGGTGAGCCTCGCTCTCCTTGGCCTTCCAAAGAGCTAGAATAGCTACCAGGACTTTGCGAATGGAAGGGAGAAAATATCGGTTTTGGAAAGACTGTGGTTGGATCTCATGCAAGAAGTGATCAGGAGGAGCACATCAGATGGTTCTTCATCCAAGGATGATGATCAATAAAATATGGCCTTATCAAGTAAGGCAAGGAAAGGGAAGGAGAAGGATTCTCATTCCAAATTGGATTCTTCTCATGGAGGGAAGAAGGTTGACAAGTCTAAAGTGAGATGCTTTAATTGTCACGAGATGGGTCATTATGCAACTAATTGCCCATCAAAGAAGTCCAAGAAGGGATCCTCGGGAAGGATATGAAGGAGAGGCATTAGCCTCTCATTTAGAGATGGGCTTCACCCTCATCGCATGCATGGTGTCATCGATGATGGGTTGTGGTTGGTTTCTTGACAGTGGAACCTCATTCCACATGACCGACGATAAAAGTTTATTCAATACCTTGGAGGAGAAAGACCTCTAGATGTGCATAGAGATGGGTCACGATGAAAGGTATAGTGTTTCAGGAGTGGGCATGATTGATTTTCAGAGGGAGAATGGAGCTCTTATCACCTTGACAGATGTGAAGTATGTGCCTGGACTGAAGAATAACTTGGTATCGATCGCGATGTTGGAGGACAAAGGCTACGATGTTGTCTTCAGTAAGGGAAAGGTTTTCCTTAGATACATCACCACGGGACAAGTGAAACAGATCGATTCACGAGTCAAGAACTTGTATTCTCTTGAGGTTCAAGATGCATGCAAAGCCTTGAGGAGCAAGGCAAATGTTAGATACTTGGTGGTTAAGAGGGAGAGTAAATTACCTCTCAACATGTAGTCCTAGAAGAAGTCTCAGACAATTGTGGAGGAGCCAAAATTGGAGATGCTGAGAGGAGACCAAGTGGAGGCATCCACTCATATAGAGACCTCTAGTAGGGGAAAATTTCGAGCCAGGTGGGCAGAGAGATCACATGCAGCCATACCCCCAGGTGTGAGGTGGGGTGATGTGAAGTGATAGTACCAAGAAGGCTAAAATTGGGCAGGGTCCATTGAGATGTTTTATCTCATGGATCGTACCTTGCTACGGGAGCCCAAAGTACATAGTAGCAAGAGGAATCAGTGGGATTGATGCAGTCAAAGATAGAAGTGAAAGAGGCTAGAGAAGTTAGATACTGAAGAGTGTAGAGAAGGATTGACAACAGTGCATAAAGGTTGAGTTAGCAGAAGCGCAGAGTTTTCAGTTGATAGAGGCAATAGCAATCAGGGACTTTGATGACAGAGGCATCATTCTGATTCAGGTTGGATGCTTTTTTGTTTCTGGAGATTGCTAGAGCAACAACATTAGAGATCAATATTGCATGCAGAGCATTCCAAAGGTTCAAGATTGGGATTGAGTTGAATTCCTTTCTTGTTGAGAGGGAGTGTTGAAAATGGCAACAAGAAATGTTAAAAATAGAATCCAAAATATTCCAATTTTAATTTTTCCTTAAATTAAAATTCGAATTTAGTCTCACTAACTGCTTGAAAAATAATTAATTAATTCATCTTGAGTTAATTAGTTGGAGAAATTCAAGTTTGAAGTCTTTGTGGAGTCATGAAACAGTTATCCCTTAATTAAGGAGATAATATTGAGTTATATTTGAGTTGTAATTAGTTAGCTCAATTTACTGAGTTAAGTCTAGTTAAATTAGTTCCAAATTGTTTGAGGAACTAATTGTGAGTTCAGTCAGTTAATGCATGCATGCATCCAACTAGTCTACTCCTGATAACTAAAGATTCTGTCATTAGAAACTCATGCATGTCCATTCATAGAAAGACCCAGTTGAGCTAAATGTCAAGGACAGGTTACTATCAATTGCATGAGTTTTCTTATAAAGGAAACTCATCCATGCAGAAGGAATAAGGTTCCTTGAGGATTATGTAGTTTTACAGGGTGTGAGATCAATGTGAGTGATCATTGTTACACTTGGTAACAGAAGGATCACCCAGAGAAACTGCGCAAGGAAATAGGAGGCTTGGAGGGAAGAGGAGAAGGTTTGTGAGAAGCCTTGCTTGCCTGTGAGCATCCAGGAGGATTGTACTAAGAGTTGGTTAGCTGTGAGAGCTAAGGCTTTGTGTAACTCTGAGATATTTCCACCTTGTATGATAATATAGATAGTGGGGTTTTTAGCTGAGGCTTTCCCCTAAGTATTATTCTGTGTTTCATGTGCATTGATTCTTCTTCTAGTTATATGTGTTCAGCTTGATCTTGCTCAAATATTTTAAGCTTCCGCTATATTGATTGTTGATCTAGGTGGATATTGGTGGCCACCTGCCAAGTCCACCTGGACCCCCACCATTGTTTCTCTTAGCATTTTCAGTTTCCTTAATTGTAGCAAAACTTACTATTTTTAGCAGTTTTTTGGGTCCTAAACTTCTGGAGCCGTTTTTAGGCCCTAAATGACGATTTTTTGGGAAATCCGGGGGCAACATGGGTCCATGGACTGATGTTTCCCTTCCCAAAGTGGTAGTGCTTGGATATATCTTTCTAACGAGCTATTGTACATGTCAAACGGAGATCGTATACCAAAGCTACGACCCCGGGAAGTTGAAGTACCAATTTACCCAAACGGGGCCCACAGTTTGGCGTTTCATCTTCTAGGGTTAGGTTTTGGAATGTTAAGGGTTTTCCATTGTTTCTCAACAATAAATATGCCTTCAAGCCTCATTGTAACACAGTTTTAGAGGCATGTAGCCACCACATCTCTTCTCAGAGATAAGCTACCACCGCCCTAGCTGGTTTATGTCCATTACTGTTTGTAAGCATATTTCAATATTTTACATTAATGAAATGAAGTATTATTTCCGCTGCATATATTTGTTTATGGTTATATCTGTAATTTGTTGTGTTCCTGTTTAAGTCCAAATCAGTGGTTTCAGAGCGGTCTGCTTTTTCCCTGTTTTTATTTGCATGTCCCCAACGAGGTCGGGATATAAGGAGTTAGGGCTTGAACTGGTCGAACCTTTGCAAGACCAGCCTCACAAATCCTGACGGCCTCCCATGGTGGATGAGAAGAAAGATGAGGGGGCGGGAGATCCTATCAAAATCTTGCTCGAATAAGCCCTTGAGCGACAACGGAACGCAATGATGGATAGCTTTGCCCAGATCCTTCAACGGCTACCCAGAAGTGACGCATCGGCTTCCAGCAGCTACTCTGGAAATGCCACGCCCTTTAAGGTACAAGTTAATTTTGAAATCCCCATATTCGAGGGTCAGATAGACGCAGATGTCGTAGATAAATGGTTAAATCTGCTAGAGGGTTATTTTTCTGTTCATGAATTTTCGAGTCAGGAAAAGATTGTTTTCGCTCTTCTCAAAGCAGCCCCCCACGTCAAGGACTGGTGGGAAACCTACTGCGAGTAGAAGGATGAAAATACCGGCTCACTATTTTCAGCCACACCCACCTGGAATTCATTCTGGGATTCCATCAAGGGGCACTACTACCCTATCGGAAGCTATGACGATGAATACATAAAGTGGACCACGCTACGGCAGGGAAGGGACCAAGACGTGTCGGAGTTCACCAATCTTTTCCATACCCTTCGCACAAAGTTGGGTATCAAGGATTCGGAGCAGCATTTGACACTCAAATACCGCGGCTGCCTGCACAAGTACATCCAAGAAGAAATAGAATTCGTGAACATCTCCTCGCTCGGCACAGCATACCGATATGCTGTCAAGGTCAAGCAAAAGTTTAAACAAAAGAAGCGAGACTTTGGATCTGTGAATCCGAAGCAAGGGAAAGGTGTCCCTAAACCACAAAACAAAGAACAAATCCAAGACGGGGCAGCCCAATACAACCCGCCAAAGCTGCAAGCAAAGAACAGCACCACGAAGCCGAAAAAGGACACAGGAAAATGGTGTGAGTTCCATAAGAGCTCCACTCATAACACAAGTGAGTGTCGGGCCAAGCAGTCACTAGTGGCTGAGCTAAAGGTTTTAGAATCAGATGCATGTTCCGACTCTGAGTCAGAACCCGACAATGAGAGTGACAAAGGAAAGCAGATCATTGATGCAGATCCCAACGCCACTGTTGCTACCGCCAAGATCCAGAAAAATGAACCCGAAAATCCAGAGGAGGAGGAGTGTCTCTTCCACTCCCGATGTGGGTAAAGGGCTGCCCGCTACAGTTCATTGTCGATAGTGGGAGCCAAAAGAACCTCATTTCAGCAGAGGTCATGAAGCGGTTGGGCTTACCAACCATAGCACATCCACAACCGTACACCATCGAGTGGCTTCACCAAGGACGGGATCTTCACGTGAGCTAGCAGTGTCGCCTTCCATACAACATCAAGCCCTTCATGGATGAGGTATTGTGTGACATTACTCCCCTTGAAGTTTGTGATGTATTATTAGGACAACCATACTTGTGGAAGTGACATGCTATGTATGAATCAAGGCCCCGTGCTATTATTATTACATTGGGAAATAAGTTGTACAGGATACCAGAGGTAGCACCGCCTACCGCCATCTCTTTGATTACTGCCAAAAAATGCAGTAAGCTCATCTCCAAAACCGGGAAATTTCTTTTCCTAATGATACGCCCTCAAGGAAAGAAGAATATGGTGGCCACGGCCTCCAGACAGGGCCCCTCCGTAAGACAACTACAGATGGACAAGTTCGTGGAGGAGTACGAGGACATCTTCACCTCCCCCGCAGGGGTTCCTCTGCACTGTCAGGTCAAGCACTGCATTGATCTGACTCCAGGTGCGTCGCTACCCAATGGACCAATTTATTGGTGCTCCATTCTAGAGAACGATGAAATCAAGAGGCAGATTCAGGAGTTGCTGCAGAAAGGTCACATCCGTCCGAGTTCATCGCCTTGTGGGAGCTCGATCGTGTTGGTACAAAAGAAGGATGGGACTTGGAGACTCTGTATTGACTATCGGGCGCTGAACAAGATCACTGTCCGTAATAGGTACCTGATCCCGCGGATTGATGACCTCCTAGACCAACTAAAGGGGGCAAAATATTTCAGCAAGATCGATCTGAAGTCAGGATATCACCAAGTACCAATCGAACCCTCTGATGTGTGGAAGACTGCCTTCAAAGCCAAGGAGGGCCTTTTCGAATGGTTGGTTATGCCTTTTGGATTGACGAATGCTCCTGCAACCTTCATGAGGCTAATGGATGACATCTTGTGGCCATTCACCAACTCATTTGTAGTGGTATACTTGGATGACATTCTGCTCTTTAGCCAGAGTTGGGAAGAGCACCTCCATCACATCTGACAGGTTCTCCAAACACTGCGGCAACACAAGCTATGTGCCAATTTGGAGAAATGCACTTTTGGCATGACCCAGGTTCAATATCTGGGATACATTATTGATGAACAAGGGGTGAATGTGGATCCAGCCAAGATCCAAGTCATTCGGGATTAGCCATCTCCAACCACTCTGACAGAGCTCCGCAGCTTTCTAGGTCTTGCCAACTTCTACCGCAGGTTCGTGTTGGGGTTTTCTCATATCACTTGGCCCTTGAGTCAAGTCACCAAGGGAGGAGCGAAAGCAAAATTCTTTTGGTCTGAATCCCAACAGAAGGCATTCATAGAGTTGAAAGATCGCCTCTGCACGGCACCACTGCTCGTGTTGAGTCCCAAACTTGCATCTTCCCTATACACCTTTTTAGCCTTTTTCCATTTACCTGGACCTCCTAAGCTGTCAAATCTTTGCATATTAGTTTAAAAAGAGCATATAAAATGGTTTCCTAACTATGTCTTGTGACTACTGTTTGATCTAGGTTTTTGCTCATTCAGCTACGGAATATTGTCACTTTCCGCAGCCAGCTCAACTTTCCGCAAACTTTTTGTTAAAGTCTATGTTACAGGTGTCTACAGGCGAATCCGGCCACATGGGCAAGTTGCAAATGATGTGGACATGGACCGTGTCCTATTGGTTCAGCTAAATCCCTCACAGAAGGCCGTGGTCAAAGATAGTCAAGCGGTGGTCAACCTAAGAGTTTTACGGTGGCAGAACTCTATTTTTCACCACGTGAAGACTTGTGTGGCCGTTCCTAAATCTTAGGATATGTGTTAACACCTGTGGACTGCTCCATGAACCGAATCTAACAGCCACCCTCCTTGGATTTAATCTCCACGGCTACCATAATGCTAGGTTTCTGGACGTGGTTATTCACGTGTCTTTTTATCATAGCAGATTTTAGGAAAGTAGTTGTGTCATCCTCTGTTATAAATAAATCGTTCTCATACGCATATTAGTTAGCTTTTTGAATGTAATTTTGATTGTTTACAAGCCCACTGTGCCGTGACTTTATCCTTATGTTATGACTGCATTTTAATACATGAGAAGACATTGTTTATAAGCTCAATTCGTGGTTGATTGCTAATTGGCCGAGGTTGTGCAGAGGGCCCCTGTACACACCAAGGTTTTGTTAACTACTGTATAGTTTCATGCTTTATTTGTTTATGTTCCTGATGCCATAATTGTTTACTTGTATTTATTGCACTGCTTATGGTATTCATGTCGATTGTTGTCCATAGTTTTTATGCTTTCTAATGCTGTTAACTGATCAGTGTCTTTGTTTCAGGTTCTAATAGGCAACCCGGGCATTTGCACATAGATTTATAATGACTAATGAGATGGAATTATCTTGTCCTTCTGCTGATTTATTTTCTTAGTTCTAATTCCAGCACTGTTTATTTCTTTCAGTTTTGTTCATTTACTTTTCTGCAAGATAGATATTAGATTACTCATGTCATTTTCAGTCACCTCCTAAAGCCAGAGCGAGTCAAATGGTGAGGGATTGAAGTATGAATGCGTAGTTTGATATTAGTTTATTTTTCTGCAAGTTAGTTATTGAATTGCTCATGTCATTTTCAGTTACCTCCTAAAGCCAGAGCGAGTCAAATGGTGAGGGATTGAAGTATAAATGCGTAGTTTGATATTAGTTTCATTTTATGCAAATTAGATATCAAATTGCTCAATTTGTTTATGATTGCCTCCTAAAGCCAGAGCGAGTCGAATGGTGAGGGGTCAGAATATGAGTTGATGTAATATGATTTAGTTTACTTTGCTTGCAGTTTTTGAGTTTCTTTGAGTTCAGTTTCTTTTTATACAGCAGTAAGGATACTTGGTTTCATAGTCACTAGCTCACTGTTTGGTTTAATTAGAATATTGGTACATTTTTATTTTTCTCTTAGGAATTGATTTCACCATTGTAAGTTTTAAAACCTTTTTGAAAATTTTGAAGTTTGGAAATCATTTTAAAGTTCACCATTGCCTTGAACACTTATATCCATACTTGACTTTTAGAATTTCCTTCTCACATTAGGGAATCAACAAAAGATAAACCCAGAAACAAACCAAAAATCAAAAACGACAAAAAGTAAGAAATCGGTTATCTTGCATATATAGTGCACCTCACTTCAGCAGTTTACGACTCCCGGATTGACAATTAATATAGCAATTTAGGACACTCTAAATTGACCAAACATTTTGGCATCGTTGCCGGGGAAGTGAAACTAGGTAGCCAATTTCTTAAAAAAAAAAAAAACAAGAAAATTTCAAGGAAGGTAAAAATTGATAACTTCTCAAAGTATGCTCTCCTCTTGCACCTAGTGTGACCTGGAGGATCAGAAAAGAGAGTTATTGGTTCAATAATTTCTTGAGTATGCTCTCTTCTTGCACCTAGAGTGATCTGGAAGATCAGAAAGAGAATTATTAACCCGACTTGAAGAAAAATAAAAAATGACATGCATAGAGCAAGAGATTCTAGGGGAAGGTTTATAGCTAGGGCCAAAAGTTCAATTTTTACAACTCCATCTACTTCAAGGCATATACAAGATACACCTCCATCATCTCCAACTCACACTCCTAGCCTTAGGATTCCTGGAATTCAAGGGGCAGCAGCTGAATTAGGAGACTCTCCCACACTATCCACCGAACCTAAGTTAGGAAAAGACCCTTTCTTTACTTCTACAGGAAAACAAATTGTAATCGAGGAAGTAGAATCACCTGAAGAAGAAGAGGGAGAAATTCCTCCTCGTTAGCCATTAGTAGAAGAAACAGAAGACTCTGAAATCTCTGAGGACAATATCATGACAGAGGAAGTAGTAAACGGATTTGGAGGAGGTAGAGGTAGAGGTAGAGGAGGAGGAAACAATGGAGGAGGTAGAGGTAACAACGGGGGAAATAGGGATGGAGATAACTCATTTGGATTTCCTATAGTTGATGAGGAATCTCGAACAACAATGAAAAACATCTCACCATCTGTCCTACCAAACTTTTATGGGTTGCGAAGTGAGGATCCTGAAACATTTCTATTTGAGTTTGAAGTCTTGTGCCAAACTTATGATTATATGGAAGACTCTCAAAAACTCAAATTGTTTCCTTCAACATTGAAGGGAGCTGCTCTAAAATGGTTCATGGGATTAGTCACTCAATCTATTAGGACTTGGAATGATATGAAACAAACATTTTTGGATAGATACCTGGACTATTGTATGCCCACCAATCATAAGGATGAGGTATTCAAAATGGTGCAAAAAGAAGATGAAAACTTGGAGGATTTACTTGAAAGATTTCAATATAACCTGAAAAGAGAAAAATGAATAACCTAGATGAGGAAACCTTGAAAGCCCTTCTATTAAAAGCCATTAGAGATGAATGGATAGATATTTTGAACATGATGGGAAAAGGAGATATATCTCAATTTCCACATCATGATATAGCGGAGCTATGTGTCCATCTCTCAAGGGGAAAATCTAAAACTGGAAAAGGGCCTAGAGATCCTTCTCTCATTAGAGCAAACAAATCTGCAACTGGATCAGTAAGTAGGGCTGAGATTGGCAACATGCTTGATGAGTTCAAAATTGATATTTTAGGGAGCCTTAGTGAGCAACTAGACACCCTTAAGATACAAAACAAGCAGAAAACAGAAGTTGAAGATTTGGCCATCTTTTGTCCAAAATGTAGGAAGAAACATGCTCTAAGGGAATGCCCCTTGGATGCAAAAGTTGTAGAAACATGTATGATTTGTTCATAAAGCCATGAGACCAAGGATTGTCCTTCAATTCCTGGGCTCAAAGTTGTCTTTCAAGAAGACCCAAATTCAATTGAGTCTCTCTATTTTGTTTCAAGGAGACCTTGGCAGGGGCAAAAAAATCAAGGGTTTAACAACCCCAGGAACCTTCAACCCCCACCAAATTGGAATCCTTGGAAACAACCTTGGTCCCAACCTCAAAATCCATTTCAATCATGGGTACAAGGTATGCAAAATCCTTATGGGAGATTTGCTCAATTTTATCAATATCCTCCATCTTTTCAAAATCAACAAGCTCCACAACTTCCAAATCAAAATCCACAACTTTCATTGCCATTTCCACAACAACAACCTTCTCAACAAAATCCAAATTCCCAACTCTTGCTTCCATTCCAACAAAAGACAAATCAACTACCTTCCCAGCCATTTCCAAATCCCAATAATAAAAATCCTCAAAATGCTTACATGGTAGAAGGACAACAATTTCCTACCTATATGATTGTTCCTCTCAATGATGTACAACTCAGAACTGGTAGAGTTTTAGAAAAGCCTTCTATAGATGCTCAAAAGCAAAGCATTTCTGAGGAAGATTCTCTTGAAGCCAATAAAGGTTCTGAAGCATCTCTTCAAAATCCAAGCACTCAAAAATAAAAATAAAAAGAGTCAACCCCCACAACTCTTATAGTTGAGCAACCTGCATCTTCATCCACACCTCCTTTTCCTGAAATATTACAAATTGACAAAGGAGTGGAAAAACAAATCTTGTTGCCTGACTATGATTTTCTAGATAAATTAAAGAATGTATGTGTCAAGATTCCCTTGCTACAAGCCATTAGAGAGATCCCTATTCTAGCAAAAACAATAAAGGAGTTGAGTCTCAAAAGACCAGGAAGGAAACCAAGAGATACAAGAAGAATCCACCTGGTAGGAAAAATTGCAGATATCATGATGGGAAAAATTACCATGCAAAAGTACGTAGATCCTGGTAGTCCAATTGTCAAAACACATATCAATGGGGTAGAAATTCCAAATACTTTGATTTATTTAGGCGCTGCTATTAACATTATGAGTAGACAGAGTATGGAACAGCTAAAACTTCCTAATCTTCTTTTTACACCTACTCTACTGCAACTTGCAGATCGATCAATTATCAAATCAGATGGTGTATTAGAAGACATTTCGGTCTCCTTAGATTCTTGGGAATATCCAGTAGATTTCATGATTTTAACTCCCAAGAGTAATCTAGGAGGGCACCCACTCATCTTAGGAAGACCTTGGCTAGCCACAGTTGATGCTTTTATCATTTGTAGATCTGGGGATATGTATATTTCTGATGGTAATTCGACAAAGAAATTCAATTTGTATCCTCCAGCAAAAGCAATTACAGAAGTAGGAGATAATGAATGGGTCAATTATGAGGACACTATACAACCCGTCTTTACCATTTCTGAAATCAATGAAGATAGTCAAATTCTAAACACATTAGAAAATTTTGAAACATCTTCAGAATATGACCACACACAATTTCAGTTAGATTCTGACATTGAGTATCTATCATCTAGACAAATGTCTCTTTACTCTATGGAAGAGTTTGGTAGTTCCGCCATTGATATTTTTCCAAGTAAAACATTGAATATCAACAAAAACTTGGAAAAATCACAACAGGGAGAGCTAACCAAAATCTTGCAAAAACATTCTACTGCATTTGCATGGGAGTATACTGATATGAAAGGTATTGACCCTAAGACTTGAATTCATCACATCTACATCGAGGAAAACAGTAGACCAATCAGACAACCTCAGAGAAGGATGAATCCAAACCTTAGGGAGATAGTGAAAGAAGAGCTCCAAAAACTACTCAATGTAAACTTCATTTATCCAATTTCAGATAGCTGATGGGTTTCTCCTTCGGTTATAGTACCTAAAAAGAATGGTAAATGGAGAGTATGCATTGATTACAGGAAATTGAATAAAGCAACTTTGAAGGATCACTTTCCTTTGCCCTTTATCGATCAGGTATTAGATACTCTAGCAGGCAAAAAGTACTTTTCATTTTTGGATGGTTTTAGTGGCTATAATCAAATTCAGGTAGCACCTGAAGATCAAGATAAGACCACATTTACCTATCCATGGGGAACTTTTGCTTACTGAGTGCTTCCTTTTGGATTATGTAATGCACCTGTAACATTTCAAAGAGTAGTACTAGGAATTTTTTCTGATCTAATCCATGATTGTGTAGAGGTTTATATGGATGATTTTACAGTTTATGGTAATTCATTTGAAGAGGAATTAGAGAATTTGGAAAAAGTCCTTATAAGATGTAAAGAAACAAACCTTTCATTGAGTCATGAAAAATGCTTTATGATGTTTACTGAAGATATTGTCTTGGGACATCACATTTCAGGGGATGGGATTAAAGTTGAAGTCATCTCCAAGTTGCCTATTCCAAATTGTCAAAAAGATGTTAGAAGTTTTCTGGGATTTACTGGGTACTATAGAAGATTTATAGAAAACTTCACCAAAATAGCATCTCCACTCTTCAAATTGCTTACAAAAGATTGTGAATTCAAATGGGATCCTGATTGTCAATCAGTATTTGAAACTTTGAAAACAAGAATATCTGAAGCACCCATCTTGAGAGGGAAAAATTGGAAACTTCCTTTCCATATTTCTACAGATGCTTCAGATACAGCTCTAGGAGTTGTGTTGGGTCAAAAGGATTTAGTTCCTTATGCCATTTACTATACCAGTAAAAATTTGACTCCCACTGAGTTGAACTATACTATGACTGAAAAAGAGTTCTTAACTTTTGTTCATGCAATCAATAAGTTTAGACATTATATAACAGGCTATGAAACTTTTGTCCATACTGATCATTCTGCGATTAGATATATAATGAAAAAACCTGTTACTAATGGCAGAGTTACAAGATGGATCTTAATTTTACAGGAATTCAATATTACTGTGTTAGATAGACCAGGGAAACAAAATACAGTAGTTGATTTCTTGTCTAGGATCCAAAATACTAAAGAAGATTCTCCTGTAGAGGATAAGTTTCCAGATGAATATTTATTTGCAGTAACTACTAAGACTCCTTGGTATGCAGATATTTATAACTATTTGGTTACAGGGAAACTACCTCCACATCTATTTCCTAGTGAAAGAAGAAGAATTATTCAGGGGAGTTCAAAATATTCATGGATTTCTAACGAATTGTTCAAAACAGGGCCAGATTTTGTGATCAGAAGATGTGTTAGGGAAGATGAAATGCCTGGCATCCTCAAGGCATGTCATGATGAACCATGCGATGGACACTTTGCTGACAAAAGTACGGCCTATAAAATCCTTTCTTTAGGATATCATTGGCCTTCCCTTTTCAAAGATACAAAAGAATATGTCAAAAGGTGTGACAGCTACCAAAGAGTAGGGAAACCGACTCTTTCAAATGAAATGCCATTACAACCACAGGTACTCATCGAACCCTTTGAAAAATGGGCTTTATATTTCATTGGGCCCATTAATCCACCATCTAAACAAAAGAAGTATATATTGGTATGCACTGATTATGTCACTAAATGGGTAGAAGCCAAAGCATTACTTTCTGCTACTAAAAATTCAGTTGTTAGTTTTCTTTATGAGGATATTTTTACTCGCTTTGATGTCCCAAGAGAAATTGTGACAGATCAGGGAAGTCAATTTACATCCAACATGATGGAGAATCTGATGGAAGAATACAAAATCAAGCACAGAAAATATACTCCTTACCATCCGCAAGCAAATGGCCAAGTGGAGTCTACAAACAAAGTTACTGAAAGCATCATCACCAAAATTGTTCATCTACACAGAAGAGATTGGGCAGAAAGGCTTCCTGAAGCCTTATGGGCCTACAGAACTACATGGAGGAATATAACAGGACATTATCCCTATGAAATTGTTTATGGGAAAGAAGTCCTACTCCCCATTGAGTTTCAAGTCAAAACTTTCAAGATGGCAGTTCAGTTGGGGATAAATCTATCAAAATCCCAAAAGCACAGAATGGAGCAGTTGAATGAGCTGGATGAGATCAGACAAGAAGCAATCCTAAGAACTGATCTAGTTCAACATCAAAGAGCTAAGTGGCATGACAAGTACATCAAAGAGAAAAAGTTTCAAGAGGGAGATTGGGCATTACTATTTGATTCCAAGTTTAAAGACTTCAAAGGAAAATTTCAAACTCATTGACTTGGGCCATATGAGATTGACAAAGTCTTTAACAATGGAGCGGTAAGAATCAAGACCATTGATGAATTTCAAAATCCTCTTATTGTGAATGGCCACAAATTAAAGATTTATCATAAGCCACTCTCAAAAGAGGAATTTGTCAAAATGTTTCAAGAGAATTCTGCAATAAGGCTGGTGAAGAAGAATCCTTCTTCTCCACCAGTCTAGCCTTTGTTCCTTTTTATCAAAAAAAAAAAAAAAATTGTATAAGCCTGAAAACCAATCACTGATTGGCAGTCTTATACAGAAAATATAGAGTGAAAATCAGGAACACTTGACACCCTATATTTTCCAAAAAAATCTCTCTTTCTTTCCCATTTTCACTTCACTTCATTTTCATCCCACTCCATTTCATTTTCTTTTCACTCCACTCCATTTCATCCATTTCATCCATTTCAACAATAAAAGTCTCTTTCATAACCATTTCCATTCAGTTAGTTATTTTCTAACTATCTTTATTCAGCCAAGTGGTTGTTGTGTCAGTTTCCGCAGCTGGAATCAGTTTCCGCAGCTGGAATCAGTTTCCGCAGCCAGAAGCAGTTTCCGCAGCCACCACTCTGTTTCTCAAAATTGAAAGTCAAGATGTTAGTTCAATAATCATGAAAATGCAGGTATGACTGAGCATATATTATGAAGACATGGAGAATCTAAAGGCATCAATAAGGAGCAGTTGATTAAGGGCTAATGGACAACAAATGGCAAAGATTCCAAGGTATGAGTAAAAATTTCTTTCAAATAGCAATCAAAGGCGCAATTTTGCATATTTATTAAACCTTAAAGCTCCATTATATGCAATGATTACCACAATAGCTCCATTACCATTCCACGACATTCCTCCATGAACCATGCATCTATTCCCTAAACGGTCTCATAATTAATTCTCGGGTTTAACTCATAGTTGACTGCACTTTCACACCCCACTCGTAATCATGAGATGTGACCTATTTAATTACGGCTCCTCTCCACCGCATAATTTCGGCAGCCATTTCTTAAATTTGTTAACATCTCCTACGCAGCCGTTCAGTTTAAAAATTCAGGGTTCACTTCACTCCCCTGCCATTTTATTAAAGTCACGGCTACATTACCACCTTGTTCACATATGTCTTCACTCCATTTCGTGAACTCACCTCGGCTGCCTGTCCTCTGTTTCAGCTTACAGTCCCTGAACACTCCCGCTACCTATTCTCCATCTTCCATTTTCAACCACTATTTTCTTCTCCATAAACCCTGTAACCTAGTCGTCTTACCTCTGCTAAACCCTCACACGGAGTTGAATTTCAAACAGAGGAAAGGATGGGTCGGTTATTGAGGGTAGAACCGGAAGGGCCCAAGTTCTTAGAAGGATACCCTCAAGTAAAAGACTTGCTGAAGAAGGAAAAATGGCTACGTTTCATTCAAAAATTTAAGGGCCATAATAAGGAGATAACAAAAGCTTTTGCAAGGTCTTTCAATGGCCAGGTGGTGGAAATTGGAGACCTTAAGTTCACAGTCACCGAAGCATCCATAGCAGTTGCTACAGACCTGCCCCAGGAAGGTGAACGCTGCTTTAAAAACAAGAGTTTGGATGAGCAGGCATGGAGATTCATATTACGTAACCCAGGTATGGACGTAATTGTATTCACAAAAGGAATTCATGTTCATGCATTAAAAGAAGAGTGGGCCAGCTTACTGTTAATCATTTAAAAGTTCATTACTTGTGAAGGCCATTTTGGAGCAATGTACATGTATCATACTCAGTTATTGATGAACTTCTTAGAGAACCAAACCCTTAATCTGCCCTACTTCTTATTGCTGAGCTTGAAAAAGATGTGCACAACAGTCCAAAAGAACATAGAAGACATAGAACCTCATTTATATCATCATGGGCTTGTGAGGATTCTAATTGAAGACCAATTGAAGAAAAACAAAGATACCTGGGAATGGTTTTTAGTAAGAAACTACTTTCAAGAGCCATCTGAGGCACCTGAAAGCAGTACACCAAAAACACCAAGAAGGAGTAGGAGAAAAGAAAAAAGTGCAATAATTCAAGACTCTCCTATTAGCAAAACTAAAGAAGTTGGTCAAAAAGAGAAGGAGGAAAGAACTAAGGATAGAAAACAGAGGAAATTGAAAGGAAAAAGGAGCATAGAAGATGTCTACCAATCACCAGAACCATCTGTAGAGGAAGACTATCAAGTGTTGTCTGAGAGACTAGTGCATCTTCGAAAACAAGCTGCTACAGCCAAGAAGAAAGAAAAAGGAAAACAGAGTATGGAAGAAGAGAGTACTAGCCCACAGTATTTAAGAAGAAGCAGCAGGCTTAGAGGAAAGTGGAGGAAAACACAAGTAAAAGGACCCCACTTCATTGACTTGGGTGGGGAAACACCTGAGAAACCTCCAGCTGGCCATAGCCCACCTCATCCTCAGCCAAATATTGAAACCAATCCTCCAGATGTTGATATAAGTCCTTCTCGGCCAGAATTAGAAATCAGTCCTCCTCCTCAACAATACTTTGAGGTCAGCCCAAGGAAAACACCCGAAATAGATCCAAATCAGCAAGAGGTGTATGATTATCTCGAATCCTTAGAGAATACAGATGCAGGCCCGAGCACGTCATCCACTCTACCTCACATAGCACAAGAAGCACAAGTCCAATCATTGAAACAAGAAGTGTTTGAATTGGAGGTTTTAAACAGGCACATTAAACAAGAAAATGAAGCATTAAAGGAGCAAAGCAAAGTGGACAAAATCATTCATGATAACACTATGTTACATTTGGGACTGTGGCAAAAAAAGAACAAGAAATTAAAGAAAAAGTGCAGGAAGTTGAGTAAGGAATTAATCAATCTCAAATTCAGATGTTTGATAAGGAAGCCCAGGATGGTAGTAGCACCAAGGAAGAAGAGAAGAGGACTGGATGTACTGGTAGAAGCTTCAGAACACATGGACTAAAGGGGGGATGATCAAAATTTTGGTTGCATGAGGACATGCAACACCTTCACAGTGGGGGTATGTTGAGTCCCAAACTTGCATCTTCCCTATACACCTTTTTAGCCTTTTTCCATTTACCTGGACCTCCTAAGCTGTCAAATCATTGCATATTAGTTTAAAAAGAGCATATAAAATGGTTTCCTAACTATGTCTTGTGACTGCTGTTTGATCTAGATTTTTGCTCATTTTTGCTCATTCAGCTGCGGAATCTTGTCACTTTCTGCAGCCAGCTCAACTTTCCGCAGCCTTTTTGTTGAAGTATATGTTATAGGTGTCTACAGGATAATCTAGCCACATGGACAAGTTGCAAATGATGTGGACATGGACCGTGTCCTATTAGTTCAGCCGAATCCCTCACAGAAGGTCGTGGTCAAAGATAGTCAAGCGGTGGTCAACCTAAGAGTTTTACGGTGGCAGAACTCTGTTTTTCACCACGTGAAGACTTGTGTGGCCGTTCCTAAATATTAGGAGACGTGTTAACACTTGTGGACTGCTTCATGAACTGAATCTAACAGCCACCCTCCTTGGATTTAATCTCCATCGCTACCATAATGCTAGATTTCTGGACGTGGTTATTCACGTGTCTTTTTATCAGCGCAGATTTTAGGAAAGTAGTTGTGTCATCCTCTGTTATAAATAAAGCATTCTCATACGCATATTAGTTAGCTTTTTTAATTTAATTTTGACTATTTACGAGCCCACTGTGCTGTGACTTTATCCTTATGTTATGACTACATTTTAATACATGAGAAGACACTGTTTATAAGCTCAATTCGTGGTTGATTGTTGATTGGCCGAGGTTGTGCAGAGGGCCCCTGTACACACCAAGGTTTTGTTAACTACTGTATAGTTTCATGCTTTATTTCTTTACGTTCCTAATGCCATAATTTTTTACTTGTATATATTGCACTGCTTATGGTATTCATGTCGATTGTTGTCCATAGTTTTTATACTTTCTAATGCTGTTAACTAATCAGTGTCTTTGTTTCAGGTTCTAATAGGCAGCCCGGGCATTTGCACATAGCTTTATAATGACTAATTACATGGAATTATCTTTTCCTTCTGTTGATTTATTTTCTTAGTTCTAATTCCAACACTGTTTATTTCTTTCAGTTTTGTTCATTTACTTTTCTGCAAGATAGATATTAGATTACTCATGTTATTTTCAGTTACCTCCTAAAGCCAGAGCAAATCAAATGGTGAGGGATTGAAGTATGAATGCGTAGTTTGATATTAGTTTATTTTTTTGAAAGTTAGTTATTGAAATTTAAAAAGCTTTAAAGTGCTTTTAAATGTTTTTAAAATGCTTTAAAAACAATTTAAAATTGTTTTCAAACTATTTAAACTGCTTCAACAACAATTTAAAATTGTTTCGAAACAATTTAAAATGCTTTAACAACCATTTAGAAAGATTTAAACTACTTTAAAATACTTTCAAACCAATTTAAAATGCTTTAAAAATAGTTTACAATTCTATAAAAACAATTCAAAATACTTTAAATTGCTTTAAGAACATTTTTAAATGATTTTAAAATGCGTTAAAAACAATTTAAATTTCAGTTACCTCCTAAAGCCAGAGCGAGTCAAATGGTGAGGGATTGAAGTATGAATGCTTAGTTTGATATTAGTTTCATTTTATGAAAATTAGATATCAAATTGCTCAATTTGTTTATGATTACCTCCTAAAGCCAGAGCGAGTCGAATGGTGAGGGGTCAAAATATGAGTTGATGTAATGTGATTTAGTTTACTTTGCTTGCAGTTTTTGAATTTCTTTGAGTTCAGTTTCTTTTTATACAGCAACAAGGATACTGGGTTTCATAGTCACTAGCTCACTGTTTGGTTTAATTAGAATATTGGTACATTTTTATTTTCTCTTAGGAATTGATTTCACCATTGTAAGTTTTAAAACCTTTTTGAAAATTTTGAAGTTTGGAAATCATTTTAAAGGTCACCATTGCCTTGAACACTTATATCCATACTTGACTTTTAGAATTGCCATCTCACATTAGGGAATCAACAAAAGATAAACCCAGTGACAAACCAAAAATCAAAAACGATAAAAAGTAAGAAATCGGTTATCTTGCATATATAGTGCACCTCACTTCAGCAGTTTACGACTCCCGGATTGACAATTAATATAGCAATTTAGGACACTCTAAATTGACCAAACAACTCGCCTTACCAGGTTTACAACAACCATTTGAGGGCGAGACAGATGCCTCTGACTATGCAATTGGGTAGTCCTTACTCAACACGGGCATCCAATGGCATATCACAGTGAAACACTTTCACACACAGTCTGGAAGTATCCCACTTATGATAAAGAGATGTATTCCATTTTGCAGGCCTGCCGAAAATGGAAGCATTACATTTTGGGGAAGGAAACGGTCATCCACACAGACCACCGACCCCTGCAGTTCATACAGACCCAAGGGAAATTGCAGAATGATCGCCATCAGAAGTGGTCTACATACATGCAACAGTTCCATTTGAATATCAAGTATAAGAAGGGCAGCACCAATAATGTTGTAGATTACCTCAGTCGACCACCGATCATGGCATTAACCACCGTGCTCAACTCTTGTGGGCACGAGACTTCTTATTGGCCACTTCTCTACAAAAGCGACCCAGAATTCGGCCACACATACCAGACACTCTTGGAGGGTCGACATGTTCCAGATTTTCACCTCCAGGATGCCCTGTTATGCCACCTAGGTCACCTTTGTGTTCCTTCAAGCGAGCGTGCCAAGATGATTTGGGAAGCACACTACAGTCGGGTTGCTGGGCATTTCGGGGTTGTAGAAATTTTGAATAATATGACACTTATTCAACAGAGATTATCCTGATTATACACTATTGCGGAAAACATGCATAATACATAACCTCCTCTATGTTGATCATCAATTTACAGAAGCAGAAACAATAACATGCGCACATAGAAGCATCAATCACACATATCAACACGGTATTTTCCCAGGGAAAGCATCTCGCTAAAAACCCCAACTATCTGTATATTATATTGATTGAGAACATGTAACAATACATAGTACAATACTCCTCACAAGTATCCAGAACTATCTCCACCTGTTACACACAATACAGCTCCGATCTGATTTCCAAATCTCCCCCGCTGCTTTGCCTGCCTCCACTGCACAATCCTGCAAGAGAATGAATGAGAATGGCTGATCCATACTCCTATTTACCTTGTGAAAATCACCCACACTGTAAATCACGTGAGCACAAGCTATATTTCACTTGGTATTGGCCCACACTACACAGAGATCATTGGCATAACTCAATCCCATGCATGTGCACAATCTCATGCACAACTGATAGCAATCTCAACCTCTAACACCTGTCTCCACTGAACTGTACATGCACTGAGTTAACTGATGTATTCTTCAGTTGCATTATGAGTTAATAATTAGTGAATTATTTAATAACTAATTCACACAAATCAACACTTAGTCTATTGATCAGTTAGACTAAAGACAACTAGTTCAACTAAGTCAAATTGAACACAACTCCATTAACTGCTCATCCAACTCCACAGAACTCAACCACGTGAGTTTTAACCGATGTCCTGCATGCAATAGCTCAACTAACCCACAAAGAAAGCATATTTCCTTCTGATAGCTGCATGTGCCACATCTGTAGCTCAAACTGAAGTGCTCCAAGAGGATAAGATAAAGTTTATATTCTAAATATTATTATGAGACAATAATATTTGACTTTTCTATTTTTGACTAGCAGTCTAAAGATAGACTCTGATCACTCCTGCTGTGATCACTCCTACTGTGATCACTCCTGCTGTGATCCAAAAATAGACTTTGCACCATAATTTTCCTGCGGGCCCACTTAGTGAAGGCGACTCCTTTCCACTAAGCTCCATCATCTTGTTGCATTCTCAACAAGAATTTCTTGTTGCACACTTTTCAACAGGGGTCGAGAAAACAGTGGCAGTACTGCAAAAGTATTTCTATTGGCTGAATCTTCGACAGGATGTTGGGAATTACATCAGATCATGTACTGCTTGTGCCATTGCCAAACCAAATCAAGAAGCAAGGCCTCTATACCCCACTGCCTACCCCTAGTCGACCTTGGGAATCCATCTCCATGGATTACATGTCAGTCCTTCCATCCACTAAGCATGGAAATGGCTGTGTTTTTGTGGTCGTCGACAGGTTCTCGAAGATGGCCATTATGGCGGCCTGCAAGAAGAATATCACAACAGAAGCCACTGCTAAACTCTTCTTTGAACGAGTGTGGGTGCACTTTTGGATCCCACAGTCTATCATCTCAGATCGGGACAATCGGTTCCTCAGTACATTTTGGTCTAGTCTCTGGTCAATGCTGCACACCAAACTCACTAAGTCCACAGCCTTCCATCCTCAAACTGATGGCTAGACAGAGGTTGTCAATAGGATGATTGTACACATTCTTCGCATGTACAACTCAAAGCATCCACGCACATGGGATGAGAGCCCCCCCTATGTTCAGAATAGCTACAACCGAGCTCTTCATAGCTCGACTGACCACAACCCTTTTCGGTGGGCTTGGGATTCCAACCACTATGCCCCATTGATGTGGCCATGCCACTTGCAGCTACTCACACAGATTCGGCTCATGTCCAGTCCGAAACAGACAAGGCAACTAGATTCTTTGAGCACACCCAACATATTCGCCAGCAGGTCCATGACATTTTGGAGAAATCAAATTCCAAGTACAAGCAGCGACATGATCAGCATCGGGTGCCACACAAGTTTCAGGTGGGCGACAAAGTCTACTTGCATTTGCAAAAGGAACGCCTTACTGGAGCCTATCGGAAACTGAGACCAATCCGTTATGGTCCTTAAACCATTACTAAGGTTGTGGGAGACAATGCATTTGAGTTCAGCATTCCCCCATTCCTTGGCCTGCACCCAGTGTTCAATGTGGATCGCCTTCGGCCATACTTTGCACCATTACTAAACACATCCGACATTGCAGAACAGCTCACACCCACAGAATTAAAATCCAGATTGTATGGAACAAGCTGCAACTGATTGGATCATGGACACACAGATCAAGAACACTCACCAATAGAATATCCAACTTTATTGAGTTGTCAAAGCAGGCCAACTCCTTCACCAGGGCAAGTGTCTCACCAGGGACCAAGTTCAGCAAAAGTTTCCTCATCTCATAGAGGAACTCAACGCAATGGGGACCATTGCTTCCTAAGGGGGGAGGAATGATCTAGGTGGATATTGGTGGCCACCTGCCAAGTCCACCTGGACCCCCACAATTGTTTCTCTCAGCATTTTCAGTTTCCTTAATTGTAGCACAACTTACTATTTTTAGCAGTTTTTCGGGTCCTGAACTTTCAAAGCCGTTTTGAGGCCCTAAATGACGTTTTTGGGAAATCTGGGGGAAACATGGGTCGATGGACCGATGTTTCCCTTCCCAAAGTGGTATTGCTCGGATAGATCTTTCTAATGAGCTATTGTACGCGTCAAACGGAGATCGTATGCCAAAGTTACGACCCCGGGAAGTTGATGTACCAATTTACCCAAACAGGGCCCACAGTTTGGCGTTTCATCTTCTAGGGTTAGGTTTTGGAATGTTAAGGGTTTTCCATTGTTTCTCAGTAATAAATAGGCCTTCGAGCCTCATTGTAACACAGTTTTAGAGGCATGTAGCCACCACATCTCTTCTTAGAGATAAGCTACCACAGCCCTAGCTAGTTTATGTCCATTACTGTTTGTAGGCATATTTCAGTATTTTACATTAATGAAATGAAGTATTATTTCCGCCACATATATGTGTTTATGGTTATCTCTGTAATTTGTTGCGTTCTTGTTTAAGTCCGGATCAACTGTAGAAGTAGATTAAATTATTTTGCTTTGGTTATATTGCATTATCAAGTTAATCTACAGTCAAAATTTCTATAGAGTATGCATAGTGTAAGATAAGGAAAAAAAGAGCATTGTGAAAATTCCTCCATGGGTGGGAGGTGTCAGAGAGAGTAGCATAAGAATTGGACTCTGGAAAACAAGATCAATTGAAGAATCCTCTGAGAGAGGCTTCCTAGGTGAAATATTAGAGAGAGAAGAGGTTTTCATAAGGGCTAAAGAAACCACTGAAGTCTTATAATTGAAGAGCCTAATATATTTGGAAGAATCACTCAGGGGCTTGTGAGGGATGTTGAACCAGCAAGAGTTTCCTTAGGGTTGAATCTCTAGTGTGTAACTCATTGAGGAACCACCTGGAGAGGTGATATATTTACATATCAGTAGCTTATCCATTGATTAACATTCCCATGATGTTGACTCTCCTCTCCTAAAAGTGAGCTGAGAATTATCCATTATATGGTATCCTACCATGGATGTCAGTCTGCATGTAAAGTCTGGAATACTTAGTGGGAAGTTGTGTAGTTGGTAGATGAAGGTTGTGTGACCCTGTGTCATCTAGTTTTAGTTGAAGAAACTATGTTGTATCTCTTCCAAAAGCACTCCACCTCAAGCACTAGAATCTCGCTCAAGGGTGACAGTTGCAAGTAAGACTTGGCTGCAGTTGTTTATGGTTAGGTGGAGAGCTTTTGTCCCAGACCCAGTTGCCCAGTTAGATTATAAGATAAGTATTATCTTATGATATTAAGTAGCAATGAATGTACTTTTATGTTTACAGAGTTAAATTGATGCCATCGATGTACAAGGCATGACTTAAAATTTGGTTTTTTTACATAACTGATTGATTTGGTTGTCAATATTGTTCTTAATGGTGCTTGAATAATGTGACGAATTCATGTGTGAGGAGTTATTTACATATATATGGTTCCTATCCTTAAATTTATTAGACTAAATTTTTTGTTCTTAACATGGAATTTTGGACTGGGAAAAGCTCAAAATGATTTGACTATTATATATAGATAGATATAGATATATATATATATATATATATAATATATATATATATATATATATATATATATATATATATATAGATAGATATATATATATATATATATATATATATATATATATATATATATAATATATATATATAGATATAGATATGATCCTTGTAAAAATGAAGAGCTCACATATAAGCTACAACATTCAAATCTAGAAGAAATGTACATATGTATATATATATGCATATACATCCATATAGCAAACTCTAGTCAACATGTTGTTGAAACTATTTTTGTTATGGGAAAGAAGATTAACTATAGTTTCCCTTGAAATCATTGTCTGGGTAAGGGCATACCCACAATGTTCAATTACAAGGATTTATGTGGGTTACACGCTCATGGTGGATCGAGATAATTCATCATTTGCAATAGGTCCATTCACTATTCAGGGAGTTGATCTATGGGTTCTCTCGAAATTATTACAGTCTTATTTAAACCCTTCACATGGGACTGGAACCAGTTCATGTTTATGCCTAAGCTCGTATGAATTAAAATTTATAATATACATATATATAGATAGATATACACACACATGCACACTCTAATTCATAGTTCAAAGCTCGTCCATGTGTATACGTCGATTCCTAAATCGGGTCTTGTCCCTATGTATGTGTTGAGTCGTCGGTATTAGCCCTAAGGGCAAGTATGTGAATACATATAACCGCATTTTGTAACCGAGGGTGGAGCTCAAGCTCAAAGCGAATGAAGAATATTAACATACCAAAATCGACGGTCATGAGGTTGATACGGCCATTAGAGAAATTTTTAGGCCTAAAATGGGCCTCCTAAGGAATATTCTAAAATATTAGGGAAAATAATAAAATAATATTGATTACCTCATCAAGTTTTGGAGAGCAAAAGAAAAAACTACTTTTGCAACTCGTATTTTAAATTTATCTCCCTACGAATTTACTCAAATTTCGAGTGGGATCACTCATTGGATGAGGAATTTAATTTTGCATCCAAGGAGTACCCATGTTGCATACTTTCGATGGACCATACTATATGAAAAATGTGAAATACATGAACAAATGTCATTGCAATCACGTTTTTCATGTATTTCACATTTTTCGTGTAGTAGGGTCATCGAAAGTATGCAACATGGGCTCTCCTTGGATGAAAAATTAAATTATGCATCCAACAACTGCTCCTACTTGAAATTTGAGTAAAATCATAGGGAGATAAATTGAAAATACGAGTTGAAAAAGTAGTTTTTTTATCGTTTTACCTTTTTACTCCAAAAATGGTGAATCATCCCCATGGTTGACATCATCATATTGAATCCTATTGGTTCCTATAAAGTTAATTTTTTTTGTACATTTTCTTTTAAGCCCATTTTTTACCTCAAAATTTCTCTAATGCCTTTCCCTAGTGATGTCGTCAAGGGGAGGGGGGAGTCCCTCTTTTATCATAGTCATTGATGGAGTCGGGGAAGATTGGCGGTTAGGAAACCAATAGGGTCATCCTAATGTGACATCAATGAGGGAAGGAGGAGGTCTCACTAACCACTAATTTGGATTGTTAATGTGGATCGTTAGATGGAGGAGGCCCCCACACACACTGATATGTATGTGTGTGTGTGTGTGTGTGATGAGTTACATGGGGCACCACTTATTATATATATATGGATGATACTCCCTCATGTAGTGGTGGGGAGTAAAAAAAATAATAAGGTATTGCGATAGGCCACGTGGGCGCCATGTGGGTTCCATGTGGCAGCAGGAGAGAGGTGACACATTTAAATTAATAAGGCTTTAAAATATCATAAATTTCAATCCAGGGCTCCAAATTGGACAAAATTTATATCATTGGAAAAGTCTCTCCCAGACGGATATGGAGATGACATCAAAATTGAGTTCTGGAAACTCGGTAGAAGTAAAAAAAAAAATACCTCATTTCTCTAACTATATAAGGGAAGTTGGGTTAGCATAGTGAACGCATTCCTAAGGGTAAGGGGGTTTGTTTACAAAATCAAAATGTATACACTTTAAAAGGGATTTGTGATGTCAATATGGTCTTCATAATGCCCATGCTTACCTATTTGCTTCCCAATTTTATAAGAACAAAACTCACTTATTCAAAATCCAAAGAAAACCTTTCAAATCCACTTTTATTAAAATTTTGAAAAAATGGTCGACCTATTCTACAATTTCAACAACTTAGATCAAGATCCTCTTCTGCTTTTCTTTTAATTATTCAACAGAATCGTTGACTTGTTTTACAAATTCATGAGACCAGAGGTCAATACTTTTGTGAGTTTGGGGTTTGGATTGTTTTTAGAAACTTCAAATATGAAAAAATTTCTACACCCAACTGGTTTGGGGCCGAATAAGGTCAGGACATCAGAATTTCGAGGTTGACTGACATTAGGAAGTTGGGACTTTCTAGGTTTTAACTTAATTTCTATCTTAGTGGCCGACTTCGCGTTGATTTTTGTGAGAGTACTTGAAACATAAAGAAATTTCTGTGAATTTTTTAATTCTTAATGAAATGATTTGGAATTGAATTCAATACAATGTCGACTATAATGCAACAGGAATTGAGCTGCAGTTGAGAATGTGATGGTCCCAGTTGACCTTGAAGTGAACATAATAGCAAATCCAAGGATGCAATGAACCTGTTGTGATTGAAACTAAAACTTAAATAGATATTTGAAACAAATATGTATATCATAAATTTGGAAGAAAAATTTAAATCAAACATAACATGAATAGCCGTCTAACAAAAGAAAAATTATTTGTAATTAAATTATTGCTTTTTTTAAAGAATACATAGAAAACCACACTATCCTCCCAAAATTATCTGAACCCTTTTTCTAAGCTACAGAATATATTTTTAATTCAAAGTAATAATCAATTCAGATCCACCAATTGTGGATCTAAATTTTAAATCTACAAAGCATCTTATCTATAAAACTAATTATAATGTCTCTCGAAGTCAATTACAATAAATTCCTATTTTATACAATTTCATAACAATTCTAACTAAATATTAATTTTCCTAATTACTTCAAGCACTTAAAATCAATTAAGGAAACCCACTTTCTGTAGTAAGTGAAATTTTGACCATCACAATTAAAATTAATTTATTGATAGTGATGATCCTACATCAGACTTCCGTTGAAAGAAAGTCTTCATAAGAGTTTCCACAGTGGTACCATAATTTGAAATATATGTCTCTATCATCCAAGTAGAATCTTTAACTAGTTTATTCTTCCACTTGATTAAATATTGATAATATTCCTTGCTTTTGGTTCTTTTCATCAATTTATGATCAATCACTACTACAATATCTTTAGGAACTAATTTTGGCAATTGACTCTCCCATCTACCAGTGTGATTTTCATCACTAATCGTTGCATCATTCATAATATTTCCTTCCTTTGAAAGCATATAAATCAGCTACATTGAAAATAAGTGAAATGCCAATAGCTTGAGGGAGTTATATTTCATATGCATTGGAGGAAAATTTCCTCAAGATTTTTCAAGGACCAATCTTCTTCATTTTGATTTTATCATATGTTTTCATTGGAAATTTTCCTTCCTCAAATGTACCATGACGAAGTCACCAATATAAAATTCCTATTGCTTCCTCTTCATGTTCACTCGTTTATATTTGCTTCTACTTTCCTGTAGTTGTTGCTTCACTCTTTACTATAACTATGCATACTAATTGCAAAATATTCTCTTGTTGCACTTCTAAATTCTTGATTACCTATATTTCTCTATTCATATACACCTCTAGGATGTATTCCATATAAAATTTTAAATGGACTCATACCTATACTCCTGTTGGAAAAATCATTATAAGTGAATTCAGCTTGGGGAAGAACTTGAACCCATTGTTTTGGATGATCACTAACGAAACTTCTTAGAATATTTACAAAACTTATATTTATCACTTACGTTTTTCCATCGGTATGTGGATGGTACGTTGAACTAAAATTGAAATTGGTACCTAGCTTCTGTTGGCATTATGATACAGGTGTTGTCCTTGATGGCAACTCACTCAGAAGCATGATTCAGGTGATGGAAACTTAATCAGATGGCAGATCTAGTATACATAGGTTCATTGTGACAAATCAGCGTATACACGCGGGTAGGACGTGCCGAAGACGCGTATGCGTATACACGCACTTTCACGCAAGGAAAAGCGCGTACAGGTGGGAAAACTTATGACTTGGTCCGTGGTAGTTAGTCCTCGGTATTTGAACCTATGGTTTGGACCATGGTATCTCGACAAGTGTGTTGAACCTAAGTATTAGGCTCTTGGTATTGATTTATTATGGTTTTGGACCGTGGTATTGAAACAAGCCTAACCTATATAAGGAGAAGATCATTAAGCAAAGGAGTATGAGAAAGGTATGGATGTCTGAAGAAGTGAGAAGATCTAGTATTGCTGGTTATCTGTTTGTGACGCTTGGCTAAGGTTGGATCTGACAGCTAAGGTATAAGTAATTATCTTTAGATCTGTACGTGGGTTGTCTCTGGTGAAAGCGCGTATACACGCGGTTTTGATATAGTCAAGTAGCGTATGCATTATGAGATTTGGTATTTCAGGTTGCTGTTGATTCCAGTGGTTGTTGCAGAGTTCTGGGCTCTGGTTTGTGTTCTGTGTTTTGATAACAGGGTTTCAGTGATTCAGTATTGGATGATTTAGAGATTTATGATGCAAGTATAAGTTGATGATTGTATTGCAGCAGTGATTGTTTTGTACTCATGGATCCAGTCTGAAAATTAATGAAACGTGGTCCCTGAAGAAAAGAAGGTTGTAGCCTTCTGTAGGTCAGCACCTACGTACTAGTATATTAGCTAGTACAAGAGCTAAGAGGGTTGTAGCCCTCTGCAGGTTGAAGCCTGCGTGCTGGTAAAGGACTGCACCAGTACATTGTAAAAGAAGTTTCTTATTAAAGGAAGAAAGAGACGAATTGCAGCAGGTGGTTTTCACCCACATTGGGTTTCCACCTTATATCTTTTGTTCATGTGTGCTTCTTATGTGTGATGATCTGTTCTGTTTTTACTGCACCTGATTACTGGTATTATGGTTAATAATGTTCTGATGAATTTACTGAAGATAAGCTAACTGAATCATAAGATTACTGCATATACGCTAGTTGCATTTAACACAGTGGCGTATATACGCTGGTATACTGAACTGAAGCCGCGTATATGAATCTGGGTATGAAATTGAAAAGTATATGATTTGATAATACTGATTCACCCCCCCCCCCCCTCTCAGTATTATTTCCAACAATTGGTATCAGAGCAAGGTCCTTCAGAGGTAGCTTGATCGCTTGAAGGAAAAGATCCATCAGAATGACTAATCCAGAAAGAGAGGCACACATCAGGCCACCAATCTTTGACGGGAACAATTTTACCCACTGGAAGATAAGAACCACTGCATATCTACAATCTCTTGGAGCAGAAGTTTGGGGAATCGTTGAAGGAGGATACAAATTCCCATCAGCAACTCCTACAGATGCAGCAAAGAAAAAGCAATATGAGCTCAATGCCAAAGTTGTTACTGTCTTATTGGGAAGTTTGACACAATCAGAATTTATGAAGGTCATGCATTTCAAATCAGCTAAGGAAATATGGGACAAAATCATTCTGAGCTACGAAGGAGATGATCAGGTAAAAAGAGCAAAGCTTCAAACCCTCAAAATCCGGTATGAAAATCTTAAGATGCATAGTAATGAAAGCATAGCTAATTATTTCCTACGAATGGATGAAATTTTAAATTGTATGAGGGATCTGGGTGAAGAATTTAAGGAAGTTGTCTTAGTTGAAAAGGTTTTGAGATCTCTGTCTGCTAAATTTGATTCCAAAGTGTCTGCCATAGAAGAAAAGGAGAATCTGCAGAAAATCACCATGTCACAGCTTCACGGAATCTTAACTTCTTTTGAAATGCGAAAAGAGGGACCATCAGAAGCCGCATTCGGAGCGTCAGGATACATGTCAGAGGAAGAAGATGAGGTAAATTTTGTCAAGAATCTTGAACGGGGAACTGGACGGTTCAAAGGTAAGCTACCTTTCAAATGTTTTTCATGTGGTAGAGTTGGTCACTATGCTGCTAGATGCCCTCATAATAAAGGAAAGATGTCTGAAGAAGGTAATAGAAGCTATTATACCCATGTTAAAAGTAATGACTCTTTCAATGGTAGTGAAGACATTAGAATTCTCATGGCATATGAAAAGAAGAATGTAGAAACTGAGGAAGTTACCAAATTAAACGAACAATTGGAGACAGTAACCAGGGTAAGGGAGAAATTTCAGGATATAGTAAATGATCAGAGCATAACAATTCAGAGACTTGAATCAAAGATCCTCTCTCTAAAAGAAGATCTTGAAAAATCAAGAGAGCAGAACAGAGAAGCTCTTGAAGATCAAGAACATGAAGTGATCAAATTAAAGCAACAAGTGGAAGAAGGAAGAAAAGCTGAAGAAGATCTAAAGAATCAGTATCTGGAAAAGGAAGAACAACATCAGGTTGAGGTAAATATCTTAAAAGGTAAATTAGAAGAAAAGGATAAATTGTTGCGATTTCAAGATAGTTCTAAGATTTTGGATGACATTCTTGGTAGTCAAAGATCCCCTATTATCAAAACTGGTCTTGGTTTTTATGAATCCATTGAAGGTGAATCTAGCTCACAAGGTAAGGCAAGAAACTCTAATGAGAAATCTGAAATGCTCAACAAGGAACAACCAAGGAAAGAAATTCCTTAAGGAAAATCCTTTACTCCTAACTATGGAAGTAATAGACGATTATTTCCTCCACTGAATAATGTTGAATGTTATGTATGTCATAATCTTGGACATGTTGCAGCCAGATGTAGAAGTAGAATGGTTCAAGACCATCACAAAAGATCATCGCATCACAGGTATTTCAGAGGTTATTGCTTTGCCTGCAATACATATGGACACAAAGCAATTGATTGCAATATAAGGAACATGAAATATGTAAGATGTTATACATGCGACAAACTTGGACATAAAGCAAGGGAATGCAGGAGCAAATTTCAAAATTCAAAACAAGAGGACCATACATCATCACAGTTCCAGGAATTGAAGAAGAAGACAGAATTAGAGACAGAAAGGTGTGACATAACTCAGTTAGCTGACATAACATACACAGGGGAATCTGAAAGTGAAGAAATTCAGTATTACATCTTGCATACGCTGATATAATGAAGATAAGTCACGTATATACGCGAGTTTCAGGCTGCAGAGTCGCGTATATGGAGATCAGAAGAAAGGGCAGCAGAACAGACCCAGGAAATGGTTCGGTCATGGTTGGCTCAGGCTCAGGGGGAGCATATACTTCAAATAATGCATTGTTGGCATTATGGTTAGCAGTTGTGGATAAAGTCTATGAAGCTAAATGATACATCTTGCTGTTTGATCAAAGGAATGGTATTGCAGGTTTGGATGCTGATGCTTATGGTGCAGATCATATATAATGGATGATAGTCGTGGTCTTGAATGAATTGCTGGTCTTAGAACTGGCATGTGCTCAGGGGGAGCATGGACGGATTGGTACATCTTGGCATGTACAAATGGGGAGCTCAATCAGAGATTCCAGCAGGTACTCAAGGGGAGTATGGACAACAGATGGAGATCAAGAAGAGAATATCTTGGTCTACCCTTTGCCCTTGATGTCAAAGGGGGAGAGTGACTTGGTGTGGTGGTTGCCATCAAGTCCAAAGGGGGAGATTGTTGGCATTATGATACAGGTGTTGTCCTTGATGGAAACTCACTCAGAAGCATTTTTCAGGTGATGGCAACTTAATCAGATGGCAGATCTAGTATACGCAGGTTCATTGTGACAAATCAGCGTATACACGCGGGTAGGACGTGCCGAAGACGCGTATGCGTATACATGCACTTTCACGCAAGGAAAAGCGCGTACAGGTGGGAAAACTTATGACTTGGTCCGTGGTAGTTAGTCCTTAGTATTTGAACCTATGGTTTGGACCATGGTATCTCGACAAGTGTGTTGAACCCAAGTATTAGGCTCTTGGTATTGATTTATTATGGTTTTGGACCGTGGTATTGAAACAAGCCTAACCTATATAAGGAGAAGATCATTAAGCAAAGGAGTATGAGAAAGGTATGGATGTCTGAAGAAGTGGGAAGATCTAGTATTGCTGGTTATCTGTTTGTGACGCTTGGCTAAGGTTGGATCTGGCAGCTAAGGTATAAGTAATTATCTTTAGATCTGTACGCGGGTTGTCTCTGGTGAAAGCGCGTATACACTCGGTTTTCATATAGTCAAGTAGCGTATGCATTATGAGATTTGGTATTTCAGGTTGTTGTTGATTCCAGTGGTTGTTGCAGAGTTCTGGGCTCTGGTTTGTGTTCTATGTTTTGATAACAGGGTTTCAGTGATTCAGTATTGGGTGATTTAGAGATTTATGATGCAAGTATAAGTTGATGATTGTATTGCAGCAGTGATTGTTTTGTACTCATGGATCCAGTCTGAAAATTAATGAAACGTGGTCCCTGAAGAAAAGAAGGTTGTAGCCTTCTGTAGGTCAGCACCTACGTACTAGTATATTAGCTAGTACAAGAGCTAAGAGGGTTGTAGCCCTCTGCAGGTTGAAGCCTGCGTGCTGGTAAAGGACTGCACCAGTACATTGTAAAAGAAGTTTCTTATTAAAGGAAGAAAGAGACGAATTGCAGCAGGTGGTTTTCACCCACATTGGGTTTCCACCTTATATCTTGTGTTCATGTGTGCTTCTTATGTGTGATGATCTGTTCTGTTTTTACTGCACCTGATTACTGGTATTATGGTTAATAATGTTCTGATGAATTTACTGAAGATAAGCTAACTGAATCATAAGATTATTGCATATACGCTAGTTGCATTTAACACAGTGGCGTATATACGCTGGTATACTGAACTGAAGCCGCGTATATGAATCTGGGTATGAAATTGAAAAGTATCTGATTTGATAATACTGATTCACCCCCCCCTCAGTATTATTTCCAACAGCTTCCTACATAATGTCCTCAAAAAATGGGCCATAAATTTGGTATCCCTGCCTGACACAATACTATGAGGAAATCCATGTAGTCTCACAATTTTTTTTATAAACAAGTTTGCCACATTTGTTGCATTAGTGGTTTTGGTACATGGAATAAAATGTGTCATTTTTGAAAATTTGTCCACAATAATAAAAAAAATAGAGTCATTACCTCTCTATGTTCGAGGTAACCCAAGAATAAAATCCATGTTGATTTAATCCCAATCCCTGTTGGGAATGGATAATGGTTTATATAACCCAGTATTTTGACTTATTCCTTTTTCACGTTGATGAATCCTGCATCTCTCCACAAATCTCTTCACATTAGCTTGCATGCCTAGCCAATAGTAAAATGAATTCAACACAACAAAATTTTTATCGGTTCTAAAATGTCTCTCTAATCCTCCATTGTGTTTTTCCTATATTAAATTATCTCTCATGGAGCATTTGAGAATATAGAGTTTGTTGTCTTTAAATAATAAATCATTTTGGATCATATAATTGGACCATTATGTTGTATTTGTGCTCACTGGATTTTTACATGTTGCATATGCTTCCTTGAAATCAACATCATTCTCATACATTTCTCTGAGTTCATCAAATCCTATAACATGAAATTAAAATTCCTGTAGAATTAAATTAATTCTACTTAATGCGTATGCTACTTTATTTAAAGAACCATTGGTGTTCTTAATTACGAAAGTAAAATTTCGTGAAAACTCCACCCATTTAGCATGCCTCTAGGTAAGTTTTGGCTAGTTGTTTATAAACTACAATGCATGATTTCCAATGAATAAAATAAACTCCTTTGGCATTAAATAATGTCACCGCTTCTTCAAACCCTACAAAACAACATAAAATTCCTTATCATATGAGGAGTATGTTTTTGGCTTCATTTAATTTCTCGTTGAAAAAAAAAGTGTTTGGATGCCCTTCTTGGCTCAAAACTTCTCCAATAACTCTACCACTAGCATTTGTCTCCACTTGAAATGATTTTCGAAAAATCAGGCAACGCCAAAATTGGTTGTTTGTGATCCTTTGCTTCAGAAATTTACATTTTGTGTTTGTTTCTATAGTCCACTTAAATGACTGGTTAATTTCCCTAATGGTTTCAATAATTGGTGCACACAAATTGCTGAAGTTTTTAATAAATATTCGTTAAAAAATAGCAAGTCCGTGAAAAATTCTTACCTCATACACATTTTGTGGAACTGGCCAATTTATAAATTCCTACACTTTATCTATATCCATCTTCAGTTAATCTTTAGAAATTACAAAATCCAAATAAACTAACTCCTCTTTCATAAAACTAGACTTCTTTAAATTTATCAACAATTTTTATTTTGCAACATATCCAAAACTGATTTTAAATGTTGTAGATGCTCTTCCCTGGTTTTGTTGTGCACTAAAATATCATACAAATAAACAATAACAAATTTTCATGTAAATTATATTATAATTTCGTTCATTAACCTCATGAAAGTGTTGAGTACATTGATCGAATTTGATGATATCCACTTTTTAAATCAAATTTTGAAAATATTTTTTCTTCACTTAAAGAATATATTAAATCATCAATTCTTGGGAGTGGAAATCGATAATTTCCCTGGAGTCTATACATATTCTCCATCCTCCATCTTATTTTGGACTTAATAATGTTGCACAACACATATATTCAAGCTTCATTTTATCAAATCATTTTCCAATCATTCTTGGACATATCTTTTCACTTCTTCATTTTCTTGTGGTGTCATTTATAAGCAACTTTATTTGGCAGAGTAGATCTCAGAATTAAATCAATATGATGGTGACACATTTAACAGGAGGTAAATTGTTTGGTACCTCATCCACAATAATGTCAGCAAAGTAATATAACATTCTTCTAATTTCCTTTGTCAGATCATTTAAATTTGTGCTGGTAAGAATTACCTGTGGTTTCCCAACTAAATAAAAGTGCAATTCTTTTTTGTTTGATTCCCGAAACAGCTCTTTTCCACTCATAAGCAACACACTAGGACCTACTTCTTCTTTGATTTCTTCATCTGGTAAAGGTAACAACACATGATTTTTCCCATCCTTTTTAAAAGTATAAGTATTCCTTTTGCCATCATGTATGGAATTCCTGTCATATTGCCACGGTCTCCCTAATAACACATGGCAAACGTCCATTGGCATTATATCACAAATAACTTCATCCTTATATTTTCCAATATGAAAATCTACTTTACACTACTCATTAACCAACACTTGGTGTCCTTTTTGTAACCAAGATACTTTATAAGGATGAGGATGTGTGGTTCTTTTTAAATTTAATTTCTCTACCATTTCCACAGAAACCAAATTATCAGTGCTTCCACTATCAATAACAAGTTTACAACACTTACCCTTTGACTTACACATGGTTTGAAATAAACTTCTTCTTTGAGTTGGTTCTTTGACTTCCTTTTCAACTTTGATCAACACTCTTTTCATTAAAAAAGATTTTCCAACTTTAGGAGCCCCGTCAATAATAGTTGGATTTCATTTTCTTCCGTTGCTTCAACAACATGAGCACTTGTCTAACCTGCTAGTGCATTTTCAGTATAGCCCCACGACATATGCCTGAGTTTCCCACATCTCAAACATCTAAGCAAATAATATCTTCCACGACCTCTACCTCTATAGAATGATCTTCTCCCTCTCGAAACACCTCTTCTGTTGATCAGTGGTTGTCATTGATGTCAACCCAAGCAGCACCAAGGGCTACTCCGATCTTGCATGGGAATTTTTACTTTCTAACTTACTCATTTCTGAGTCAAGGATCTTCTATATGGATTCTACTCGTCTAGATGTTTCCGTTGATATATGACACGCCAAGTAATTCTTCACGGTTTGAGAGATATTCATGTTTGAATTTAACCCCAGTTAGTGGGCTAAAACCCTATGGGGTTGTGGCATGGCACTCATAATTGGTTGTGGTCAGTGAATATTCAATAATTAATAATAAAAAAATTCTCCTAAAATCCCTCCAACGTTCACTTGTTTAGGACCCTCTCAACTCATGACATTCATATAAATAATGACCCTCATATCCTCCTCTAGTAGGGATTTTGTGGCTTCAAATCAGGCATCGTGGAATTTTCACTTTAAATTTTTTTCTACAAAGCTTCAGAAGCTGAAATTAAAACCCATTTGAGCCGAAATCTTGATGAGCCTCGTGACCGAATTGCAGATATTGGTTTTCTACATTTTCGGATATATGATCTAAGGAAGTTAGGGTTTTTGTAGGCTCCTGAATTCCATGTCAAACAGATGATGTTGGGAAAATCGTCATAACTTTCTCTCTGAGAATTGGATTCAAATGTCGTAAATAGTCATAGAAATAAGACATACTGTAGTTTGTTGAGTACCGTTTTCAGGGCCAAAGGTTGCAACAGTGACACGTTGAACATCGTACAAGTTCGCTCTACTGAACCATCTATAATCAGGTCATCGAGGGAGATTGGGTATAAATCTTTCTTGAATAATCCAATCTTGATCAGAACTATGGGGTTGGTAAGAGGACTTAGAGGGCTATCACAAGAAAAAAATTCAGACCTTGGAGATCCAAAATTACATAGATACAACAGATTCAATATCAAGCTCCTATAAGGCAAGAAAAACCATGCATTCAAGGATCACTACAGTAAGGACCACACATGAACAATCAAGGGTAAGTCTCCTATAGCAAGGTATATATGATTAGTGTTTACATTTTAAATATGAGTATCATCTCTGACATATGTTTTTGCATGACAACGTAAGTACATACAGGGTCTCGGCTATATCTCTATGTCTCTATATGTCACAGTTAGTTTTGATACCACATTTCGGATGTCCTATTCTTGATACTACACATTTGATGCTACATATTCTTGATGCTACACCAAGCCTGCTAAATCTATATGATGTTGTAAGTTCATGTTACTTGTCTTTTCATAGTTGATAGAATTGTCTTTGTTGTTGTACTTAGACTTGGTCCATCACAAGTCTAGGGTTTGTCATTAGTTTTTACTGTATATATATCTTTAGGTCAGTTTTGGATATAGTCTTGCATAGAGTCCAGGCCTATATCAAGAGTGGGAGTCTTTGTCTACTATTGCAACAAGTCAATAACAAAAGTGACAAGCACACTTCAGGTACACATTGTAATTTTAATTTGTATTTATTCATTATTATGCACTTACATGTGTTTTGCAGGTAGAGGTAAGTTGAAGGGTATTTTGTTTTGTTTTGGGATTGGTTTCGCCGGAAAAATTTTGCATGCAGGTAGAAGAAGATTCAAGTACAACTTCAAGCAAGAATTCAAGAGCAGAAGTATTAAATCAAAGGAAGCATTGCAATGGGACATCCTTTGAATACATGATAGCCATCTGTATATTGTGAAGAAGTGTCAAGGCCAAGAGTCATCATTGTAAAGTTGTAAAAGAGTCATTTGTAAAAGTGTCATCATTGGAAGAGTCATTATTGTAAAAGAGTCAATATGCTTAGAGTCAAAAAGGCATTATTGGGAGGTATAGGAGTCTCTATTGGGATGATGTCATGGTTGGGTTGCAAGTCATAGTGTGATTGGGTGGTCGGTCAAAACCATTGTAAATCATATTTTATCGTGGATCGTTGTACCTGGTACGGGAATCCACACTCTCGTCTCATTTCAGTCATTATAGGGTGGCAGGGAGGTGCTAGGCTAGTGCATGAAGCCGCCTATAGGTTGGAACCTATAAACAATTCAGGGTGATAGGTTGGTCTAGGATGTTGGGGCATCCATTCAGTTGACTCCTAAAGAAACCAGGGCATTGGGGCGTCCTTCCAGTGGGAGCTGGAGAAGAATGTTTTTCTAGAATTCTAGGAAGTTGTTGCTTTCATTTCAGTTGGGGTTGAAGATTAAAGAATTTATTAGCAAAGCATTCGGTGGTTTTTGACCCAGAGGGGGTTTTCAACCTAAAATTATTGTGTCTACTGTGTTCTTTTATTTACTATTATTACTGCATAAACATTAATAATAATTGAAGATTAACTAATGCTCTGAACAGATTTAAAAGTGCTAATTTCTAAGGAATATTGATTCACCCCCCCTCTCAGTAGTTCCAACATCTTCTTAGTGATTGACTACTGGAACTTCCTTCATCTTCTCTTTTTGTAGACTGAATTATTCATCTTCCAATATGTTGTCGTTTGCCTCTTGGAGGACTCCTTCCTCAATTCCTCTAATTTTGTTTTCTAGCAAGATTTTCTTCTACCTTCAAGGCAACCTGGTATGCATCTTCAACAGTATTTAAAACAACAAGCCAATTTCATCTTGAATATAAAATCTTAAACCATTAATATATCTAGAAACATTCTTAGCATCATCATCTACTTGACCAACTCAAATGTCAATTTATAAAACTTTGTATATTCTTTAATTAACATGGATTTTTTTATTGAGATTTTGTATCTCACTAAAAATTAACCTAATATTCCTTGGGTAAAAATGTACCTTTCATTTTTTCCACCATCACGTCTTAGCATTTGATTTTAGATTTTCCTTTCCTCTTCCACTCAGCTTGTACTTCATCCCACCAAAGTGCAGCATGGCCTTTCAATCTGGTTACTGCATACTTAACTTGCTTATCAGCTTCAACATCTTCATAATCAAAATATTTATCAAGAGTGTTTATCCAATCCACTTTTTCTTCAAAATTCAAATTAACTTCATATGGCGGAATCTCCATCTTTAGCCTAGCAGTCATCTTAGCAAACATTTTCATCATCATTACATCTTTTGATTCTTCTGGCTCTTCATCACTACAAGAATCTTCTTCAACATCACTAACATCTCCCACATTATTTTGTCTCCTTTGTGGAGTCTCCATAGCTACTACTCTCTCTCAAATTATTCTTACTTCATCTTGCAAAGCCACATTTTTAGGTCTCCCTCCACCTGCTCCTCAATGATCTTCCATTTTTTCTTTTTCAATTAAAAAGAAATATACTCTGATACCACAACTAATGCTAATATGGTATTTACAATTCCCTTGCTTAACTATTTCCTTCCCAATTTTATAAGAACAAAACCCACTTATTCAAAATCCAAAGAAAACCTTTAAAATCCACTCTTATTAAAATTTCAATAAAATGGCCGACCTATTCTATAATTTCAACAGGTCATATGAGGATCCTCTTTCGTTTTCATTTTAATTTTTTAATAGAATATGATTTGCATTGGATAATTATATTTTTTTCATCCATATTGATAATTTTATAGTGGAAAAAGTGGAGGAATTAGCTCATGGGATCGTTTTTACCTACGAGACCTAATTTGGAAAAACATGGTCTAAAACTTTCTGGGGGCACTTTGAGGCATCAAATGATGATTTTTTGGGGGGGCGGGGGGGGATAAAACTTTGTTTCTTTAGCACCACGCCTTTTCATGCTATTAAATACACACAAAGACCTTTCCAACAATGCAAGAATCATGTCAATTAGAGTCTGTATGCGAAATGTATGTCACTCAAGAAGTTGACCTTGCTGTTTTCACCACCATAATTCGGGAGGATGCCACATTAGTCCCCAATATTTATGGAAAATGGGATAGCCACATGATTATGAAGTATAAGACTCTATAAGAGTCTATATTGTAATTATGGTTAAGTGTAGAGGTATCCAAGCATAACCACTAGTAGGTTATTGGCTTGTGTTATAACTAGGCCACTATCAGGAAAAGGGATTCCATTATTTTGAGTGCATGTGTTCCATAGCTAATAAAAATAACCAATAGGGATAGGAGATAGAGCATACAAAGGGGATTTGCGCACTATATCAGCCCATGGGCCACAAGCCATACTTCTTTGTACTTGCAGCCATATTTCCATTCAGAGAAAGTGAGTGGAGCAGCCTCACCTTTTACCAAAGCATATATTGTGTCAAATGTGTGCCTGAGATTTTTATTTTTTCGTTCTCTATTTTTTTGCATAATTTTCATTCGCATGCATGCACTATTAATAATAAATCTACAAATCCATAAATCTAATAAAAATGAAATAATGTAGAATTCCATATTTTAAATATAATATTATCATATATGTTGTGACGAAATATCCATTGGAATATCCATGGTAGTTTACGGATCATATTTGTATCATAGTTGGTTTTTATGGGTTAGAGGATCTAGATCTATTGGGAAAAAAGTCAAAAAATACTAATCATGGTCAACGAATATGTGAATAATGTTCGTGATCTTGTATAGGAGAGATTTTCGCATCTAGAACAACAAGTCGTTGATATCAATCATAATTTAAATCTCCTCATAGTGACTGTTATAGACATTTGTGTGCCTTACAGCTATAAGCATGAAATGTCCATAATTCAAGGGATCCAAAGTCCCTAAAGATGTTGTTACAGATCCTAAAGGAACAAGGTCAACCAATGACAGCTTCTCCCAGAAGTTCTCCACCAAAAACCACTCATAAATAGTCAATTCAGGATCAATTCGGAGGCTCCACTAGTTGCCTGCGTTGAAATGCAGAGACTACACTGGCTAGGTGCACTGCAACGCAGGTGGAAGCACTACCAGGGTGCGCTGAGCGGGAAATGACAAATGGCAAGCTCATTCAACGAGGTGGAAAGACCCTGGAAGCTTCTAGAATCTTCTCCAATGACACTTGCCTCAATGAATTCGACTAGTGATGAGTAAGAGGCTCTCAACCTCCAAGTGGAAGCAAGAACTGACAGAGAGAAGCCACAAGTCAAAACATAAGCTGACTCATCCTCTATGCTTACATCTATATATGGATCTCTCACCCAGAGGTTCAGGAGGCTGGAATTTTGTACTTTGCAGAGAATTGTTGTTGGCTTGAGATTGAGATTAGTACATTGGGTGATTTATGCTTTTTTGGAGGAGAGGAAGGGATTCCTTTGCTGGGAGCTAGATGCTGGATCGGAACTCACTTGGTTGTATCTCCTCTTGGACTTTCTTATTCTATCAATAAACTATTTGAGTTCTCCTACATGATGTGTATCAATGATGTTTTGTTATGCTTACATGTTTAGCTTAATCTGATCTTGAGCTTTTATGAATGTATATCTGTATCTTTGTGTAGTTTCTCTCTCTTGTGATCTTGCAGGAATTCGGTGAAGCTAGGCCGGTGAAGGAGCAAGAAGCTGGGAGCTACTGAAGAGAGGAGTGATTTGGATCGACAAACTAGCGGAAGACACAGGTTAGTTACATCCTTCTTCCTCATTTACATTTCATAAAGAAGAATACTCAATTAGTTTACCTCGTTTGTTGCTAAGGCACTATCACACCTTAGAGTGGGATAGGGGCATTCCGAATTGGATACTTTTCCCAACAACAGTGACCCTATGCAATAAGCTTGGGATATTCGGAGAAGATGAGGGTTCAAATGTAGAGGACAAATCAAAAGGGGGATTAAGAGATTAGGAAGAAATGAAGAACCATCTGAAAAAAGAAACTGCAAAAGATCAACCTAGTTCGAGTGACATGAATCAATCAAAACCCCTATTTAAAATGGAAGAAAAGGTTGATATCAAGTTTTACCATGGCAATATCGATGCTCTAAAGCTAAACTACTGGTTGTACCAACTGGAAGTGTACTTCAATATCCACCAAGTTGAGGAAGAATCGAAGAACTCATTTGAGTGGTTGGAATTAGAGGTCCATGCCCTTACTTAGTGGGAGAGCCACATGGAGACCCTGCAGTTGGAGGGAGAGCCTCTAGTGACTAAGTGGGAGTACTTCGAAACCCTCATTAAGTCACTTTTTTACCCTATTGGATACATAGAGTAAAAATGGATCTAGTGGCACTACTTCAGGAAAACGCCATGCCAAAGCATGCAAGAGTACACCACAAAGTTTAGAAAGATGGCCATAATATTGGTTCTCTCTCCAAATAACCCATATGTACTCCTCAATTATTTGGGGGGTCTACACCGCCATCTTGAGAGAAAGTGATGTTGTTCAAGCCCAAATCAATGGACGAGGCTTGTGTATAGGCACAATACTTTGAGAACATAGGCATGAAGAGAGAGAAATCAAGTGGATCGAAACAAAAGGAGTAATAGGAAGCTTCTAAGGAGGGCAATAAGAAGAAAAAAAGGGGAAAAGATAAAAAGATGGCAACCACAACAATCAGTGCAAAGATCCCAGTAACCACTACAACATTTACAGCCATATAGAGGAGAAGTGTTGGAAGTTACATCTAGAGATAAACCCGAAGAGAAAAAAGGAAGATGATAATAAGAAGAATCTCATGGCCACTTATTCGAGAAACCAAGTTGAAATAATCTTAGACGTGGATGAGAAGATCGTTTGTACGTCAGTGCAGAAGGAGGTGAACTTAAGTAGCCTTTAGCAATAGGAAGAGAAAGAAATGACCAAACTCTTACATATAAAGATACAAGTCAAGAAGACAAATATCGATTCTTTGTTTGACTCAAGTTCATAGGCAAGTGTCATTACAAAAGAGTTGGCCAAGAAGTCGGGGTTAGAAGTTCGTGATCATCCAAACCCATATAAACTAGGATGGTAAATAAGGATACAAAGCTGAATATAACAAAACAATGAAAAATTAGATTTACTATCGATGTTGATTTTATTGATGAGGTAGAACTATATGTGGTTCCCTTTGATGTATGTGGATTTGTGTTTGGGAGTCCCTACATGTACATGCGAGATGCAATATTCATGTGGAGAGCCAACCAATATCAGCTCATCAAGGATGGGAAATCATTCATCATCAATGCGCACAAAGGAAAGTCAAAAATTGCATTAGTAAGTGTCAACCAAGCCAAAAAATTGATCTATACCAGCAAAAAGTATGTTTTATTGTTTTAAAGAGAAAAACAATCTATAGAAGAGTCAGTGAGAGGCAAGGCATACCTGGAGGGGTGTACTAAGAAACGGAAATAACAACTGCAAGAGTTTATACAAGGATACAAGGATGTGTTTCAAGAGGCTAAATGGTTAACACCTAAGAGGGAAGAGGGGCACAAGTTACAGTTGTTTTTGGACTCCTCATTACCAAACATTGGGATGTACAAGCAGACTGTTATAGAAGTGAGGTAAAGAAAAAGTTGTAGTAGCTGCTAAAATAGGGTGTCATTCGACCGAGTACATCACCATGTGGATTACTCATCATCATTGTGTCAAAGAAGGATGGGAGTTGGAAGATGAACAAGGTGTTGAAAAAAATCATGCTCAAGAATAGGTACCCCCTGCCCAAGATAGATGGTATGCTTGATCAATTGCAGCAAGAAAAATATTTCACCAAGCTAGACTTAAATTCTAGATATCACCATGTTTTAGTCAAAGAAGAAGATACATGGAATACCGCCTTCAAAACCAAATAAGGTTTGTATGAGTGGTTAGTCATGTCATTTGGCCTATGTAATGCACTGACTACATTTATGAGATTGATGAATGTTGTATTGTGCCCTTTTATAGATTCATTTGTTATTGTCTATTTGGATTATATGCTAGTATACAGTTCAACTTGGGAGGAGCCACATGTTAAATTTGACACAGGTATTGAAGACATTAAAGAAGCACCAAATGCTAGTAAATATCAAGAAGTGTGATTTTTCACAACAATGTTTGGTGTATCTGGGGTATGTGATAGGTGGAGGTGAGCTTAAGATAGATCTTTCCAAGATGGATACCATCATGAAATGGTCAATGCCTACTAATATTTCTAAGGTTAGGAGTTTCATTGGGGCAGCACAGTACCTAAGGAAAATCATAACCTCATTTTCAGCAATAGAAATGCCACTCCACGCCATAACAACAAGTGGAAAGAGTTTCCAATGGGAAAAGGGTTAGCAAAGGGCTTTTGAGGAGCTAAAGAATAAAATCATACAAGCACTAGTTCTAGAATTGCTAAACTTACAGTATCCCTTTGAAGTGGAGACCTATACGAGTGGGTATGTTATGTGAGTGTTCTTAATGCAGGGAGGAAGGCTTGTATGCTACCATTCTGAAGTATTTCATGGGGTAGTTCTTAACTACCCTACCTACCACAAGTAGCTCTATGCCTTGGTGAAAGTTGTGAAGAACTGGAAGCATTATCTAATGGGAAAGGAGACAATAATCCACACAAATCACCAGCCACTAAAATACTTGTAGGCCAAGAGTAAGCTACAGTAGACTAGTCATTCTAGTGGATGGGGTTTCTATAGAAGTTTCATTTGGTGATGAAGTACAAGAAGGGCAGCACACACAAATTGCTTGACATGATTTCAAGGCCACACACACCAAAGATCACAGTTTTGGATTCTTATGCTCATAGATCAATTCACCCATGATACATATAGAGAGACATATTCATAGGATGAAGACTTCAAGGAGCTCTTTAAGCAGTTGCAAAGTCGGAGTCATGTGCACAATGGTGACAATGTCATTGACTACCATCTCCAGGATGGGTTACTCCACATGATGGATAAGCTATGTGTTCCTAAAGCTGAGTGATTGCAACTGATTAGAGAGGCTCACATCACTAAGGTTGTAGGGAACTTTGGTGTAGGAAATATTGTGGCCAACTTGCAAAGGTATTTGTATTTCCCGAAGATGCAAGAGCAGGTAGCTAGGTTCATGAGAAGATGCATGATCTGTCATCCCAACAAGCCTAGAAATAAGAAACGGGATTTATATTATCCTTTAATTGTACCCATTCATCCTTGGGAAAGTATTTCAATGGAATTTTTGGGAGGTTTACCAAAAATCAAGAAGGGACATGATTACATGTTTGTGGTAGTTAATAGGTTCAGCAAGATGTGTGTTATGATGTCTTCTAAAAATACCATTAGTGGGAAAGAAGTAGCGAACTTGTTCTTTGGATAGGTTTACGTGCACTTTGGGATACCAAGGAGCATTGTTTCAGACAGGGATACAATATTTCTCAGTGCATTCTAGACTACATTGTGTGATAATATGGACTTGAAGTTGAAGAGATCTACAACATTACATCCACAGACAGGTGGAAAACAAAAGTAGTCAATAGGATTTTGATGCAGCTCCTGAGGGGATACAACCAAAAGTATCTGAAGACCTGGGATGAAAGTATGGTATATATATAACATTATTATAATAGAGCAGTCTACACTTCTATACGAAATTCCCCATTTGAAACCTATTTTGGATATTTGTCGCCTTCACCTTTGGAAATTGCATATAGGCAACGAGTGAGGGAAGATCTTACATGAGACACCTTGAGGGCTGAAAATTTTATAGAGAATATTAGGAAGATCCATCTACAGGTACAAGAGACATTGTATAAGTCACACAAGAAATATAAGGGCAAGCATGATCAGCACAGAACAGATAAATATTTCATGGTGGGAGACAGAGTATGGCTATAATTGAAGAAGGAGAGGCTACACAGGCCTGGTAAGAAAGTCAAGGATCTGAGGTATGGTCCCTTTCAAATACTGGAAAGGTGGGTGATAGTGCCTATAAACTCATTTTACCACCGTATATATGCATTTAGTCAGTTGTGAATATAGAGAATCTAAAACTTTATGAGCCTTCCATGCAAGATCAAGAAGAGGAACATGTATTACCTTCTGTGGAGGATTTGGCACCAGATGCTTAGGAAGAGTTGAAAAAAGATACATTTTTACAAAAGTGGTCCAAAACTACAATATTTGGGTAGCATCACCTTGGGTAGATTGAGTTGAAAGGACAACTTCTAGGAAAAGAAAACTGATACACCAGATAGAAGGTGGACGAAAAATTTCCTCTCCTCATTAAGTAAAATATTTTGGGGAGCAAAATCCTCCCAAAATAGGTAGGTATGATCCATATTGGATCATTATATTTTTTTTCATCCTTATCGATTCTTTCAGATTGGAAAAAGTGGAGGAATCAACTCATCGAATCATTTTTAACAGTGAGACCCAATTTGGAAAAACGGGATTTGAAACCTTTCGGGAGTGTTTCGATGCATCGAATGAATTTTTTGGGTGGTAATTTTTTTTCACTTCAACATGGTGCATTTTCATCCTATTCTACACATGGATACCTTTCCAATGGCACAAGAATCACATAAATAGAAGTTCGTATGTGAAAGTTATGCCACTGAGAAGTTGACCTTCCTATTTTCACCACCATAATTTGGGAGGATGTCTTGTCAGCCCCCAATATTCATGGAAAAAGGGCTAGCCACGTGATTATTATGTAGAATACTTTAGAATATTCTATATTGTAACTCTAGTTAAGAGTCAATATAGTCAAACCTAACCACTAGTAGGCTATCAGGTTGTGTTATAACCGGGCCACTAGAAGGAAAATGGATTCCATTCTTTTGAGTTCATTTGTTCCATAGCTAAGAAAAAATAGTCAAGAGGGATAGGAGGTACAACACACAAAGAGGATTTGTGCACTATAGCATCCCATGGGCCATAAACCATACTTCTTTGTACTTGTAACCATATTTTCATTTAGATAAAGAGAGTGAAGCGACCTCGCCTTCGGCTAGGTTTTTTTCTTGAAAGGGTTTCCCATAGCCTATCTTGTGTCAAATGTGTGCGTGAGATTTTTATTTTGTCATTCTCTATTTTCTACATAATTTCGATTCACATGCATGCACTATTAACAGTAAATCTACAAATCCAAAAATCTAATAAAATTGTAATAGTGTAGAATTTCATATTTTAAATATAATCTTATCAAATCTATTATGACAAACAATCCAGTAGAATATTCACCACAGTTTACAGATCATAATCACCGACCCATTCTACAAATTCATGAGTTCAAAGTCGGGACTTTTGTGAGGTCAAGGTTCAGACGGATTTTACAAAACTTCAAATATGAAAAAGGGTCCACTTCTGACTAGGTCGGGGCTGAATAAAGGCAGGAAGTCATACTTTCGAGGCCAATTAAGATCGAGAACTCAAGACTCTCAGGGTTTCGGGTTTCGAAACCAATTTTACCACTTTAACTTAATTGTTGTCTCGATTGCTGACTTCACCTTGATTTATGTTCCATTTATTGAAACATAAAGAAATGTTTGTGAATTTGCAAATTCTTCGTGTAACAATTTTCAATTTAATTCAACACAACATCGACTATAATGCAACAGGAATTGAGTTGTAACCGAGAATGTGATGCTCCCCGTTGATCCTGAATTGAACTAAATAGCAAATTTGAGGATGCAATGACCATATTAAGCCTGGAACTGAATCTTAAATCAAGATTTGAAACTATATATATAATTCAAAGAATACATAGAAAACCACATTAATCCACACTCTCCTCTCAAAACTATTTGAACCCTTTTTCTGGGATAAAAAACATATTTTTATTACAAACTAATAATCAGTTCATACCCACTAACTGTGGATCTAAATCCTAAATCTAGAAAGCATCTAATATATTAAAACTAATTACAATGTCTCTCAAAAATCAATTACAACAAATTCCTATTTTATACAATTTCATAACAATTCTAACTAAATACTAATTTTCCTAATTATTTCAAACAATTAAAATAAATTCAGGAAACCTACTTCCTATAGTAAATGAAATTTTGACCATCGCGGTCAAAATGAATTTACTAATAATGATGCTCCTACATCAATATCTCTAAAATCAAGGGGAAGATCACAATCTTGTTAAAAACACATTTGGAATATTTTTTTGAAAAATAGAATGAAGCTATAAAATATTCAGAAGATATAAAAAGAAACTCGTTGCAATTCCAAGAGGATATATGGATTTAAAAGACTAATTCATTTTGTTGGCATTGGGAGATTCAAATGACAGTGTTTCAAAATTATGCTAATGGAATAAAGCATAACACCATTTGGGAAATGTTTGGGTGATAATTGTAGAAAACAAAGTTAACAATCTCCTAATTATTCGCAATTCTTATATCACATAAATTCTCTATATAATTGAGGTTTTACCAAAATGGTGACCAAGATTCTAATGATAACTTGTATGGTAAATTATTTAAAGGAATTAAAGGGAGAAATCTTCGCATTCCATAAAGAAAAAATCCCAGGTTTAGATGCTTTTTAAATGGACTTCCTTCAAGGTTTAGATGAATGGCTAGAAGGGAATGTATTTCCAATTATAGATTAATCAAGGCTATCTAACAGTGTTATAATCATTTTCAAGCTTTGATTCTAACCTAGACTTATAACCTCTCTATAAATAACTCTTCAAAATAAATAATCTTACAAATTCCTTCCCAAAACCAATCTCTAATCCAACCCCTACCCTAGTTCTTGCAAAACACAAAGATTTTTTAAGATATTCAAATCCATTGTGAAGAGAATGTGAGGCATTTAGTGTTGTGGGTGGAATTGGAGAAACATTTGGTCCTCCCTCTTTGTATTCATCAAAGGGAAATAAATCATTTATGTCAATAGCAGAGGGAACTAAAAGAGAATTTTTCAAAGAAAACAAAAAAGCATTAACGAAGCCTTGAGAGTAAGGGTATCCCATACATATTCAAACATGATTGATCTATATTACAACATTAGGGCTTTGGGGGTTTCTCACAAAAAAAAATCCCTAGATCATTTGATCATAATCCAAAAACCTAACGTACTTTTAATTTAAGAAAAATGATTTCTAAGGAGAAAGCCATTAGCATTATGTATTACTTTCGAAAATATTAGTCTTTAGTTACCCATGATGTTGTAGGTAAGTCTGGAGACTAGGTGACTGCATGGAATCGGGCATTTTCACCAAAAAAGTATGATCATTCTCCCCCAAGAGTTTGGATTAAGTTCATTTTAAAGTTAGGAATGGTATTCATAATAAGCACATATATAATCCATATAAGAAGAGAGAACATTATTTGGATAATCTCTATGGCCTTAAAATTTTAAATAATATGTAATTATGGGACGAGAGCTCAATTTCATCTCCTGCTATTGGTAGAAACCTCTTGAATGGACACAATGGCGTATTTCATTTTGGGAAAGTAAATTCCACCAATCATTGTCACTTGAATCCTCTAGACACAAAACTGACCTGGACGAATTTTTGTGTTATAACTAAATAATTTGCAAGGAGATTGGAACTTTCTTTAACATCTAGAGATCATCAGGAAAAGTGGCTAAGGGATCCTTTTGATCATGTTCTAATTAATTTTTGGATTGAAAACCCCCTAGTCCTTTCAAAGAGAGTTTTTTTTGTCTCGAGATGTAGAAATAATTACATTGGTAAAAAATAGAGGAAATATAAACCTAAACTAGAAGTAACAACAAGGTTTCAAATAAGTGATAATATCCTAAAATTGAAAAGAGAAACAATGGAATGGGATAAATCAAAATGTAAACACTCTGAAAGGGATCACTTTGAAATCAAGGTGAAGACCATAGTCTTGTTAAAAACACATTTGGAATATTTTTTTAAAAGTAGAATGAAGCTCTAAAATTTTCAGAATATATTGAAAAAAAGTGTTGGAATGCCTAGAGGCTATATGGAATTCAAAGAGAAATTCATGTGTTGGAATTGGGAGAATCAAATGAGAGTGTTTCAAAATTACACTAATGGAAGAAAGCAGAACATTATTTAGGAAATGTTTGGGCCTAAAAATCTCCCAATTATTATTAGTGCTTAATAATTGTAGGAAACAAAGTTAATAATCTCCTAATTATTCTCAATTCTTGTATCGCATAAATTCTCTATATAATTGAGTTTTGACGTAAAATGGTGACCAAGATGATAATGCTAATTGTATGGTGAAGTATTAAAAGAAATTAAAGGGATAAATCTTCTAGTTCTAGAAAGAAAAAACATAGGTTTAGATACTTTTTAAATGGACTTCCTTCAAGGTTTACATGAATGGTTAGGAAGAGAATTTATTGTCTATTATAGAGGAATCAAGATTATCTATTAGTGTTATAGATGCATTTAACTCAACATTCTTAACACTTAGTTCCAAAAATGTCATAGATAGATATAGATATATATATATATATATATATATATATATATATATATATATATATATATATATATATATATATATATATATATATATATATATCAAGCTTTGATTCTAACCTAGTCTTACAACCCCTCTATAATAACTCTTCAAAATCAATAATTCTACAAATTCCTTCCCAAAACCAATCTCTAATCCACCCCCCTCGCCCTAGTTCTTGTAAAACACAAAGATTCTTTAATATATTCAAATCCTTTTCTAAGAGCATGTGAGGCATTTAGTGTTGTGGGTGGAATTGGAAAAACATTTAGTCCTCCCTCTTTGTATTCATCAAAGGGAAATAAATCATTTGTGGCAATAGCACAGGAAACTAAAAGAGAAATTTTCAAAGGAAATTAAAAGACATTGACAAGGCCTTTAGAGCAAGGGTAGCCCCTACATATTCAAACATGATTGATCTAACTTACAAAATTAGGGCTTTGGGGGCCTCTCACAAAACAATTCCCTAGATCATTTGATCATAATCCAAAAACCTATCATACTTTTAATTTAAGAACAATGCTTTCTAAGGAGAATGCCTTTAGCATTATGTATTCCTTTTGAAAATATTGGTTGTTTGTTACCCATGATGTTGTAGGTAAGTTTGTAGACTAGGTGACTGCATGGAATCAGGCATTTTCACCACAAAAGTATGAACTTTCTCCCTCTAGAGTCTGCATTAAGTTGATTTCCAAGGAGCTAGGAATGATATCAATAATAAGTACATATATAATCCATATAAGAAGAGAGAAAATTATTGGGAGAATCTCTTAGGCTGACAAATTTTAAATAATGAGTATGTAATTGTGGGATGAGAGGTCAATTTCATCTTATGCTATTGGTAGAATCCTCTTGAATTGACAAAATGACATATTTCATTTTGGGAAAGTTAGAGGCCACCAATCAATGTTACTTTAATCCCCTAGACATGAAACTAACCTGTATGAGTTTTTGGCCTAGAAGGAAAGAATTCGCAAGGAGAATGGACCATTTTTTAGAATCCGGAGATCATCAGGAAAAGTGACTAAGGGATCCTTTAGATAAATCATTTCTTATAGAGTTATTTTTTTCTCAGGAGATTTAGAATTAATTACACTTGTAAAAAAATAGAGGAAATATAACCCTAAACTAGAAGTAACAACAAGGCTTCAAATAAGTGATAATATCCGAAGATTGAAAAGAGAAACAATGGAATGGGATAAATCAAAATGTAAACACTTTGAAAGGGATGACTCTAAAATAAAGGGGAATATAACAATCTTGTTAAAACACATGGAATATTGTTTGAAAAATAGAATGAAGCTCTAAAATCTTCAGAAGATATAAAAATAAACTCGTTGGAATGCCAAGAGGCTATATGGAGTTCAAAGAGAAATTCATGTGGTTGGCATTAGGAGATTCAAATGAGAGTGTTTCAAAATTGCACTAATGGAAGAAAGCATAAGACTATTTGGGAAATGTTTAGGCCTAATAATCTCCCAATTATTCTTAGTGCTTAATAATTGTAGGAAACAAAGTTAATAATCTCCCAATTATTCCCAATTCTTATATCACATAAATTCTCTATATAATTGAGTTTTTACCTAAAATGGTTACCAAGATGCTAATGATAACTTGTATGGTGAAGCATTAAAAGGAATTAAAGGGAGCAATCTTCTCATTCCAGAAAGAAATGAATCCTAAGTTTAGATGTTTTTTAAATGGACTTCCTTCAATGTTTATATGAATGGTTAGAACAGATTTTATTGACAAATATAGAGGAATCAATACTATCTAGTAGTGTTATAGGTACATTGAATTCAAAATTCTTCACACTTAGTCCCAAAAAGGTTAAATTTGGCTCATTTTATGACTTCCATCCCATTTCCTTTCACAAATTGGTCTATAAGATAATTATACGGTTATAGTTTAAGACTTTTGGCAATGCTATTAAACTCAATCTCAATGGAAAATTTTGGGTTTCTATAAAATGAGAAAATCCATGATGCAATGGGTGTAGCTCCAAAAGGCTCACTCAGTGAAGAAAAGGAAGATTCGCTCAATAGTTATAATTTTCTATTTGTGAAAGGCATTCTACAAGGTAAGTTGGCTCTTCCTTAGATTAATTATAGTTCACACTCAGTTTGGGTTATAGTTCATAAATTAGATTGAAGGTTTGTTTGAGCTCCTCCTCCTATGGAGTTCTGATAAATGAATCAAATTCAAATTTCTTTGTAATTTCTACAAAGGTCTAAAACAAGGGCATCGGGTTTCCCCTATATTATTCTTATTACTAGTAGAAACATTAAGTGGGATTATTAGAGCTTACAATAGATCTGGAAAATCAAGAGTGAATCTAGGTAGGAATATATATATTTCTCTTTCTCTTACAATAGATGATGCCTCTTATTTGTGCTAGCTCAATCCTGAGGGAGGAAAGATATATAAAGAAACCTCTTTCTATTTATTAGGAAGCCATAGGTATGGAAATGAACAGAAATAAATCATATGTTTTCTTTTATGGCAAAAACTATAGGAAAATAAAAGTAGTTGTACAACATCAACCTTTTCAAGTCATGGATTTCAATTAAGGGATCAAATTTTGCGCCTTTAATCTAAAAGTCAATGAATGTGGCTCTAAGGAATTTCAAGATGGTGTTATCATTATTGACAAAGGTGGGGTACATTAACTATCATAAACTCAATTATAGAAGCTACCATACTCTATTAGCACTTCTTCTCATACAATCTAGTTGGGATAAGGAAAAAGTAGGACAATTTTCCATTTTTTGTGGAAAGGAAGCAAGAAAATAGGGATATATTTCTTATGATGGAAAGGCCTTGGGAGGTTAGGGATTAAAAAATATTCATCATTTTTGGATAGCCCTGCTAGTCATTATTTGGTGGAGACTAATAAAGAGTGAAGGGCAATGGTAGCAAGTGTACAGATCTAAAGACATGGGTCCTATGTGAATTGAAGAGTGGATAAAACAAAAGTAGCATTCCCTTCTAAAACACATAACTATGTGGAAGGCTTTCATAATGCAATTTCCTATTTTAGGAAACAAGATGGATTGAAAGGTGGGAAATGGACGAAGTATAAGGATAGATGGGAACTCTCAAATAGGCTGTGGAGACAATTTCATCCTTTCTAAAGGAATCAACTAGGGGTTCACTCATCGTGTATAGATGCCATAGTTCAAGACGAGGCATTTTTTGGCCACAAGGATGGAAGGAATATAGGGATGTAGGCATAAGAGGAGAAGAAGTTATTTGATGGAATACTTTGATTGGAAAGTTGATAGAGAATTACATACACCTCAATGACAAAGATGATTCACAAGTTTGATCATGGAATCCATGATTGAATACACCGCTAGTATGGGATACAAAGTCATGTTTTTAGATGAATAAAAATGTGTATTGGTGGTGGAACCTTTAATGCAAGTTAAAATATTCATTAAAATCAGGATTGTTCCTATGGCTATCTTTGAGCAATGAGGCCCTAACTTGGGGTATTAAAAAAAAAAAAGGAACGGACCAAGAATGTGTTATCATTACAAATGGAGTGAAGAGGCCACTCAACATATCTTATTGTATTGATCATTTGTAAAATAAGTCAAGAAATTTGAGGTTTCTTCCCTCATTGAAGGAATATGACAATGGTATAGTACCTCTCTAAATGAAGCTTATTATAAGTGGATGAATTATTTGGCAATGAAAGAACATAAAACTCTCCCTTGTGTTGTTCTTTGGGCATTATGAATCACTGGAAATGTATGAATCTTTGAGATGGATCCTATACTCCAATAAAAGTTTTTCATAGCATAAAATTTACATATGAAGACCTAAAGCAGTGTAGTGTTCAGAAAGCCCCGAAAATTTCAAATCCTCCACTGATAGAGAAATCATATCCCTAGGGCTATTTCGATGTTTCAAGCCATGGAAACACAAGTTTGTGTGGAGAAAGTTGTATAGTATACCGACTTAGTGGAAAAATCCTTTATTGCAAACTATCTTTAAGTCAAGGAACAAAAAATTGGGTCAAAATGCATGTACTCCCACTCAGATTGGCTATGAAAAAAATTAAAATGTTGCAAGTCATGGGTGGTTCTAAAATGGTTATAGAATCAGTTCAAGGGTCTAGTCGTATACACTTCATAACCTGAAGCAAATTCAAAATGTAGCATTCATTTTCTATGTAATAAGTTTGTAGCATGTTTATTGTCAACTTAATTTTTACACAAACATCCTAGTCAAAAGAAGTAATCACAAAACCTACATAACTAATTTAGAGGGGAAAGCATGCCTTCGGGGCTACTAAGTCTTAAAATTCTTAACGTATGTTTCTTTTTGTTTCTTTAATAATGAGTATTTTCATGTCCAACATTAGGTTCAATGATTACATACTTTTTTAGAGATCATTTAAAATGATACTGGTATTGTAATAATGTTCTTAAGCTCTAAGTCATTGTTTTTTTTCCAATTTCTAACAATTTATTTAGAGATAAGATAAAAATGTTATGCAAAATTTAAGGACTAATTTATTTGGGATATTAATTATGTTTCATATGTTGATTCCTTCCAGCCTTTATTCACTTAGATATTGATGTTATAAACTTTCTTTAAAAGAATATTTTCTAAATAATGCTAAAGGTAAATTCCATTTATATACAACATTGTCAGACCAGGAGTAACTCCAGATTAGGCAAAAATCAGATTCATATATTTCATTAGGTAGCTATTGTTTATATACATGAATGTGACTAATCAGTTCATCTTCTTGATGACTGTTCACATTCCGGGTTCACCCAACCGCTGAGGATTAGGTGTCAACATTCCCCCCCTTAATCTGAAGGGATGTTGGTGAGTCCAAGCATCATTCTGAATCTTTCAAGCTTTTCTCTTCCAAGCGCTTTGGTGAAGATGTCTGCAATTTGCTCATTTGTGGAACAATGACGAAGATGGATTGTTTTGGCCTCAACATGATGTCGGATCAGATGATATTTAGTATTAATGTGCTTTGTACGATCATGGAACTTTGGGTTCTTGGCCAACTTTATTGCAGAGGTGTTGTCAATCATGAGTGGAGTTGATTGTACTTGTTTTACCTACAAATCTTCAAGAATTTTCCTGAGCCACACAATTTCTTTTGTTGCTTCAGCTGCTGCCACATATTCAGCTTCTGTTGTGGAATCTGCTGGAACTGATTGTTTGCGTGATCTCCAAGAGACAGCTCCTGATCCAAGACTCATAGCATATCCTGAAGTAGATACTCCAGTTTCTTTGTCTCCATCGAAGTCTGAATCAGAGTATCCAATCAAGCTGAAGTCGTCCACCTGTGTATACTTGATTCCAAGGTCTTGAGTTCCCTTCAAGTACCTTAGAACTCTTTTTGCAGCAGACCAATGTCCCTCACAAGGCTTTTGCATAAACCTAGAGAGGATTCCAACAGCAAACGAAATGTCTGGTCTGGTAGTAGTGAGGTAGATGAGACTTCCTATAAGCTGTCTATACTTTGTTGCATCCTCAAATTCCTTTCCTTCAATAGATGTGAGCTTTAAGTTTTGTTCCATTGGAGTAGAAAGAGGATTGCACTCTGTCATGCCAAATCTGTTTAACAAATCTCCAATGTATTTCTTTTGAGAAAGAAATATGGATTTTGGATGTTGGGTTACTTCAATGCCAAGATAGTAATGAACATAGCCCAAATCAGTCATTTCAAATCTTTTTCCTAATTCTTTCTTTATGGATGCAATATAGCTTTCATTGTCCCCTGTCATTAAAAGATCATCTACATATACCACAAGATATACAACTGTTTTGCCAACTTTCTTGACAAATAAAGTTGCATCATCAAGATCAAAATGATTGAAGTTGAGTTTCAGAAGATGCTCATAGTTTTTTCATACCAGGCTCGTGGTGCTTGTTTGAGGCCATACAAGGACTTCACAAGTTTGCATACTTTATGTTCATGTCCTTTCACAGCAAATCCTTCAGGCTGGGACATAAAAACATTCTCTTTTAGATCTCCATTCAAGAATGCAGTTTTTACATCCATTTGATGGACTTTCCAACCGTTTTGAGCAGCTAGTGCAAAGAGTGTCCGGATGGTGGCCCATTTTGCTGTGGGAGCAAAAGTTTCCTCATAATCGACCTCTTCCTTCTGTTCAAAACCTTTTTCCACAAGCCTAGCTTTGTGCTTGTCAAGTGAGCCATCAGCTTTGTATTTGTTCTTGTAGACCCACTTGCAGCCAATTGGTTTGGTTCCAAATGGAGGGTCAACCAGCTTCCAAGTGCCATTCTTTATGAGGGCATCATACTCCTTTTTCATTGCTTCTTTCCATTCATCATGAGAAGCAGCTTATTTGAAGGAAGTTGGTTCAAAATCTGTAGACAAGCTCAATTCACAATCATGAGTAACATCTATATCAACAGGTGAATTAGAGTCATCTACATCACCTCCATTTTGTCGATTTGAATTTCTAGTTCCTGTTTTTCCAATTTCATCAGGATGAACACTTTCAAGTGTCTTTGTCAGCCACTTTGGGGGACCTTTCTCAGATGGTCCAGGCTGCTATGTTGATTGAGTTGGGACTGAATCAAGATTGAGTCTCCCAATTCTATCAATTACATCACTTAAAGCATCATCCGTTGTTGGAGTTTCATACAGGGGAGATTGTTCTTCAGAAGAAGATTCCACATGTTGTTCTAGTATAGGAATCCCCCCTTCAAGATGTGGAATATGATTATCAAATTCTTGAAATGATTTCGTTTTTGCGAATCTATCCAAGCGATCAAGTTGCCGCTCAACAACATTGTCAGATTTGGATGATTCAAGAAAAATGACATCTCTAGATACAACAAACTTTTTATTTACTTCATCATAGAGGCGGTATGCTTTAGATGTGTTTGAATACTCGAGGAAGATACACTTACAACTTCTAGCACCAAGTTTGTTTCTATGTACCTTTGGTATCAAAGCATAACAGGTGGAACCAAAGATCCTGAGATGTTTTACCGAAGGAACATGTCCATACCACAATTCATAAGGAGTCTTGTTTCTTATAGCATTAGATGGACATCTATTCTTTATATATGCAGCACATAGAACAGCATCAGCCCAAAACATTATCTTTACATTTTTTAAGAAAAGCATGGATTGTACCATATTCAAAATTGTTATATTCATTCTTTCTGCTACACCATTCTATTGGGGATTATAAGGTACAGTTGTTTGATGTTTAATACCATGTTGGCGAAGATAGTGTTCAAATTCATTTGATGTATATTCTTTTCCATTATCAGTGCGAATAGACCCAATATGAGATTGTGCATCATTTTCAATCCATTTATGAAAATTCTTGAATGTTTGAAAAGCATCAGATTTGTTCTTCAATAAATAAACCCAACACATTCTGGTGTAATCATCAATAAATGTCATGATATATTTATTTCCATTTGCAGAAGGAACATGCATTGGACCACATAAATCTGAATGAATGAGTTCAAGCTTCCTATGTGCTCTTGAATGTGAATCATGAAAAGACTGTTTGCTATGCTTTCCTAGAATGCAAGCATCACATTGCTTATGTTTCCTAGGAATTGTAGGCAAACTAGCAATACCATTTTTCTTCAATAAGCGGAGATTGTCATAGTTTAAATGTCCAAACCTAGCATGCCATAATAAACTTGATGGAAGTGTACCTTCTTCATGATGAGAAATATATGAGAAATGTTGTGCATGAGCAGAGGTTCCTTGCAGTTTGAGAAGCCTTTCTTCTTATATTCCCCTCATGACAAGTGAGTGGTCAGAAGCTTTTCTTACCTCAAGCTTGCCATCAAACATATGAATGGAGTGACCTTGCTGGCGGATGTGGACCAAGGACAGCAAGTTTCTCTTGAGCTGTGGGAGATATAGAACATGATCCAGAAGAAAGTCTGGAAGACCAGGCAGTTTAAGCCTGATTGTGCCAAGCCCTGATGGCTTGATTTTTGACTGATCTGCAAAGTATACTGCTCCATCAACATTGTCAGTGAAATCTTCAAAAAAATATTTCCTATGAGTCATATGACAGGTTGCTCCTCAATCAAGCAACCAATCATTTTTCGAAGAAGCAAGTGAAGCATTAAACAAATCTTCATTTACTCCAATGTTACATTGTGCCTCAATATAGTGAGCGGATTCAGGTGTTTTACCTTTGTCTGTATCATCAGTTTTACCTTTCTGCTGGTTTCTTTTCTGCTCAATTTTGTCCCATGGTAGCTTGCATGTAGAAGCATCATGTGATCCATTTCGTTTGCAGCGAATGCAATGCAGATATGCTTTTTCTGCTTGAGAGTGTATGCCCCCCCTGCCTCTGAAGTATCTTCCTCTTCCTCTTCGTCCACCTCTTCCTCTTGTAGAATCTTGAGCAGGATGCTTTTCTTTATGAGCAAGGCAAACAGTCTCTTCAGAAGATTCAGGGACTGTCTTCTTTCCAAAGGCTTTCTCTCTTTCAGCAAACTTTTTCACAAGAGAGTCAAAGGTTATATCTTTAAGATTTCCATTTGCTTGTAAAGACTCAAGATAATTGGAGTAAGTAGGATAGAGTGCCTTGAGAAAAGCAATAAGAGGGATATCCAGCTCAACTTTAGTGGATTTGATATCATGCATTATGGATTTAACTTCAGATGCAAGAGCAAGAGGATCGTTATTTTTCAGTTCAAGAGTGAAGAGTTTAATCATGAGCTGAACAACTTCAAGTGCAGAATGTGAGTCATAGAGTTCTTTGAGCTTTTGTAAAGCTTCAAAGGCAGTTGAATATGATGAAATATGGCGACTTACTTCTTCATTTACAGAGGTTGTGATTAATGCATATGCTTTGTTGTTCTTGTTATCCCAAATGACGAGCTCTTTGTCTGATGTAGGCTGTACTGGGTCATTGTCTCCTTCTCCGACACACACTCCCTTCCACAACTCATTGAAGATGAGGGTGTGTTTTATCATCCGGGACCATTCAGGATAGTTCTCCTTGCTAGTGAGAACTATTCCTACCATAGAAATGATTGAATGCATTCTGTAAAAAAATTACTTCTGCTGATAAAAAAAAACTTCCTTACGTTACAGCCTTCAAATCCCTCTAATGTTTGCTAGAAATGATAACTTTTCAATGCAGCATTATCATTCAAAAGAAAATTGTGCGCAATATCAAACACTTTGATTGATATATATAAACACTTTGAAGAATAGCGCAATACTCTGAATGATAAATAAACGCTTTGAAAACTGCACAATACTTTGACTGCTTTGAAAGACTGCTTACATAAACTGCGCAATACTTTGACTCACAGCATTACCATTCGGACATTCACACTCTGATGGAATAAAACGCGCAATACCAAATCAGAAACCTTATAGATTAAAGAACAATAATGGAAGCAGTTCGCATCACCTATACTACTATCTGTGAGTGCCCATTCAAAATTATAGGTTCAAGTTATGTTCTGCAACATTTGACCATAGAAAACTATCCATTAAAGAGCTGGTCATAAAGGTGTTAAGAAAACGTTCTTGAAAGTCGAATACATCAAACATAATCTCATTTTCTTTCAGATTTAACAATACAAAATCTGGATCGAAAATAATAAACGTATTGATCTGGAATCCAACCTCACAGCATCAACGTATCTTGTCTGTCATATCTTGGGGTCTGTGTCGCTTTGTCTCTTCACTCGTTTCTCCTAAAAAACGGCTATTGCCATGATACCATTCACAATATCTTCAACCGGAAATACTTCTGTATAGAGAGCAGACAGTAAGGCAGAAGCCATTTCGAGAGCTCTGATACCCTCCGATTCAAATTTCAAATCCGCATTTGGAGCCCTACGCTATGGCTAAGCACCATCGTTTGGATGTCTTGCAAATATTTAAACGAACCGACAGCTGCTGCAATTGCATATGGGTTTGACACGATAATTTATGCATCAGGTGATGGTGAGAACGTCCTCATTTTCGATTTGGGCGGAGGGACTTTCGATGTTGCTGTGCTGAATATTACGAAACTGAAAATCGAGGTGAAGGCAGTTGGAAGGGACACCCATCAGACAAGGGAAGTGAGTCTTCTTCTGTATTCGGTGGTTATGAATGTCAACATTGCAGGTCACGCTCCTTTACTCAACCACTCGTCCCTGCTGCTTCTAAACGAGGGTTTCAACGTAATGGCAGCAAGGTATACGGTGTGGAGAGGCAGCGAAACGGATGCGCAGAGAATCAATGAGACGCAGGACAATCAATGAGACTCAGGACAATCAATGAGACGCGGGACAGAGGCAACGCTCAGGTATTCATGCGCAGAGAATCAATGAGAGGAGTTACGACTATTCTAAGGACTGGCTCTGATACCATGTCAGACCAGGAGTAACTCCAGATTAGGCAAAAATTAGATTCATATATTTCATTAGGTAGCTATTGTTTATATACATGAATGTGACTAATCCTTTCATCTTCTTGATGACTGTTCACATTCCGGGTTCACCCAACCGCTGAGGATTAGGTGTCAACAAACATGTCAATAACAGGTGGATTTGACCACATAAAAAAATTCAAATATTACAAGGAAATAACATAACAAGCAAAAATGAATATGGCTCAACCCACCATCACCATCCCCTTCAATGTCCTTGCCAAAAGAAGGTGGATATGAAGTGTGTTTGTAAATCACCTTCGCCACCCTAATCCCTACAAGTGTACTAGTGGGTAGTGGTGAAACAGATCATGTTCTTTTTAATTAATTTTAATCTTTAATTTTATCAATGCTTTAAAAAAAAAATCAACACGTTTGAAGAGTGGGTTTTAAGTACTACACATAGATTCAAAAACTCATTTATGCATTATTCAAACTATCATATTATATATTATGAATTTACATTTGGGTATCAATGTATCTTTTTATATTCTTAAACATTGCTTCAATATTACAATGCAATATGTAAATAAATTATTTTGTGTGTATATCTATGTTAGGATTTATTTTTATATCTATCTTTGTTGTTTTATTAAATATTAGTAACTACAGTAAATTATATAAGTTAAATTATTGGTAAATACGATAGACATCAATCAATTCATAATAAGCATTAAAATACTTACTTTATCATGCATATCAAGTTGCTAAAATTTAAATAATAATAATAGATAACTAAATTATATTTTTATTTAAAATAATTATACTTTTATTTAAAATAATTGTTATTATTATTAATGATAAAAAGAATTAATATATAAATTAAACATATATATATATATATATAACAAGATTCTTAACAATGGAGATTAGTGTGAAAATTCCTAGATCTAACAATCTCAGGAATCCTACTGCAACCAACTAAATCTACTTCACCTAGAACGTAAAATACATTACAAACTTATTTCAGGTTTCTTCTTGAAACATTGAAGTAAATTACTGAAGCAGCCTACACCAAATTAAATATGATTCTGAAACAAAGAAACTGAGCAAGGAAATAAAAACACATAGGACAATGTTATTTTTGGACAAATGTCCCGAGAAAAACCCAACTTGGGAAAACTGGTGCAACGATGAGGATTTTATTTTATTATGCAGCAGCGAAATTTGAGTACATCTATGGATGCCCAATTAGAAAACCAAACAGCAAGAAAAATTGGCAGAGATATTCCCTAAGCAACCTCGGCACTCGTGTTGTCTGCACTCGCGTTCTTGCTCTCGCGTTCCTTCACTCGCCAGTTCTCGCACTCGCGTGTTCCTGCACCGGGAATAACTCAACCTCTTGCTACTGTCTCTCTGGATCTAGAAATCTTCCTCTGGATCAATATCCCTACCCCTCTACTGCAAAATATTTTTTCGATCAGAATTTCCTCCTGAGAACTTATCACTTCATAAATTCGATCTCTTGATCTCTCGGCGTATTTTCCAAATGACCCTCAAGCCCCTTCTTATATCTTCCTATTGGACAACCAACAGCCTAGATTAACTCCTAATCAAAGGCTCATATCATTTTGACTTGATCTCCGTCTTTATCTAGAAGATTCACCCACAATTAGCTTAATACCCATTAATATTTTAATTTTCCCAAGTTTAGACTTAGGGACTCCATTAAAAATATTAATTATTTTAATATAATCATCTCTGGGTGGAATTTCTCAAAACGGTTTCTAGGTTCTTTGGAATGCATGTGCCCAATCCTCCCTACAAAATTTGAGGCTTAGAGCACATTTGATGTTATCCCAAATCAACACTCCCTCTTAGCGAGGAATGTGCTTTAGCAACATACTATTATTGCATACTTCTTTGACTCTAAAGCATCGTCCTCTGCGTTGTTGATGTCTGACATGTTGTCGACCAACTATTGCGTTGTTGCTACTACTATATTGTTGCCTTTGACACTGCCACTGCCAATTTTATTGTACTACAAGTCCCTCTCAAATGTTGCATCTGCTATTCTGCTAGCACTGCCACTACTAACACTGTGATTCAGTTGCTGAGAGAAGTAATTGAAAACACCCAAAACTGGATAAGTATTCTATGGATACACCTCAATGGTGAAAGCCTCACTGCTGCTAGTCCCACGTTGTCTTCTGAACCCACTGCGTTGTTGAAGCTCTGCATTGTGTCTCCATGCATTGTTGCCTCTCTGCTCCGCGTTGCTCAAGTTTTGGTGTTGCTAACTACTGCATCTTTCGCTCTAACACTCCATGGAACCAACTGAAAACTCCTCCATCCCGCTACTATGGCTCGTGGGCTCCCGTAGCTAGGTGATGATGTGAAAAAATTTGAATCTAACACATCAGAAACCCCTACTGCAATTACTGGTTTACAAACTCCTACTTGTTCTCTACATTAATAGGTTATTTAATTGCATAAACATCGAAGTAAACACTATTGCAGCCTTCACAAATATACAGATCATGCACTGAAATAAATTAAGACAATAACACAAGGGACACTGTTATTTTTGGACAATCATCCTCGAAAAAATCCAATTTGGGAGAATCAGTGCATCATATAGAGGGTTTGTATTATTAAGCAGATTCATTAATACAACTAGGGTGTAAGAAATGGCTCACCCAATAGAGAATATCCTCGGTAGTAGTACCTCTATCCAGAGACAAATATTCCAATAAATCAGCAACTGGATGATCAAACCCCACAGTGACTCTGGTTGTTCCCTATGTTGGACAGTGAAAGCTACTCCAAACACTACTCAGGGACTGCGTCACTCGTCTAGGAGGTATGCCACCCTATCTTGGCTTAGAATTTGTTGATCTTCTCCCAGTCTACCCCACAGAATCTCCCAGTGTTGCCTCTAAAGCCCTCCATGACTTCTGCGTCATCGCCTACGGCTTTTGCATTAGCCTCTACAGCCCTTTGTGTCCTCTGCGCCAGCGCTTCTAAGACCTGCGTTGTCTCTCCCGGCACTTCACTTCCTCTCTGCTATGTATTCTTCAACCTTGGATGGAAATCCCTTACTGAACTACCCCTCACTACAACTGATCACTAACTCGATTTCCTCAGCAAACATCGCCCCAGAAAATCAAATTCTTGATCTCTCTTGGTGTATCTCCAACTAACCTTCAATCCTCCTCTTATACTTTCCCTATTGACGAATCAATAGTCGAGATTAAGTCCCTAATCAACGACTAAGACTAGAACTAGCTTGATCCTCGTCACTTAGATCTTTCTCACCCATATTTTATTAATACACATTAATATTTTTATTTTCCTAAGTTTAGACTTAGGAACCCATTAAAAATATTAATTATTTTAATAACTCCTCATCCGGGTGGAATTGCTCCAAACGATTTGGGTCTTGGAGATCTCATGTGCCTTAGTCTCTCCACCAAATTTTATGGCTAGATCACATCTAATGCTACCCAAAATCAACACTCCCTCTTAACGAGGAATGTGCTCTAGCAATGCTTCACCATAGAAGCATCACACTAATCCTCCGCATTAGTCCTATGTGTTGATGCTTGGCCTGCTGCCCCACATCCACTGCACTGCTTCTTCTTGTACTGTTGTCCATGACACTGCCACTACCATTGCTACATCTATACTGCAGCTCCCTCTCAAATTGATGTCTCATGCTTCCAGTAGCATTGTCACTGCTAACTGTTGCACTGCAACTCAGTTACCAAGAAGTAAGTCACTGAATTCGCCCAATCACTAACAACCTGGTCAGTGTGGAAGCCTCGTGATGCTGAAGCTACCTCAACTGCTATCATGTGCTCCCTCTGTTACCATTGTGCTGCTGCAAACACCTCTGTGCCTCTTACACTATTGCAACCCCCTATTGCGTTGCCTCAAATTTCAACACTCTAGCTCTGCCATAGTTGCTCCATCACACCTTGCTCCACCCAACACCTGTCATCAAACTTTTGTCGTTAAGGGCTCCCATAGCCATATGTAATCCAAGAGTTTGGGCACCTCAAGGATCCTGCCCCCTTTCTGTAGTCCTCTCGACTACAACTCTATGTCTCCCCACCTCTTCTCTAGAGGCGCATGAGCACTCATGGCACAATCGTCATCAGTCTCGACATCCTTCTCTGCCTTTGCTGGAGTAGCCTTTGAATCGAAAGCTTCTCCCTTTGTTTTCTTCCTGGGGCACTGAGAAGCATAATGTCCCAACTCCCCACAGTTGAAGCATTTGACCTTGGAGATGTCTTTCTTCTTCCTCTTATGTACTCCTTGTTGTCCCGCTGATGCGAGAGTTACATCCTCCTCCTCCTCTTTCTTGATTCGAACTCCCTTACCGCTATTCCCCACCTTGGTCAATCTCCTGAGTTCTTCCTGTCAAAGAGTTGCCTACATCTCCTCCCAACTAGGGAGAGTCGCTCTACCCAAAATGCTATGGACAAATGTCTCCCACTCTTCGGACACTGCATTCAGGGCAGTCCTGACCATGAACTATAGATCCTGTGCAGACCCCACGAAAGTAAGCTGGAAGTGAATTCCTTGCAACCTTGAGAAGGAACGGATCTATCTCCTCTCCTTTCTGCATGTGATATGACCTCAGCTGATTCTTCAATAACATTTTTCACTACACGGAAGAGCCCTGGTATAAGGTGCTCAATGTTTGCCACATCTCCCTTGTTGTGTTCTTCTCAGCAATATGTGGTATGACATGATCCTTGACCCCATCTAGGATCATGCATTTCACCTTCGCCTCGGCCTCCTCATACTTCTCATTTGCATTAGGGTCAACTGGGACAGCCACTGTTTTTAAATAATAGTCCTTGATGGCGATGTTTATCCAGGATTGCCAGGACCCTGGCCTTCCAGATGACAAAATTGGAAGCCCCGTTCAATCTGTCATGATCCCTCAATTCGTTCACTTCCATCTCTGCTCCTCTTCTCTAGACTCCCTCTGAGTCCTAATTTCCCTCTCGGAAATCCTACGGCCAACTGTCAAATCACTCCTCTCCAATCCTCCTTTGTCGCTGCAACCTAGATCTAGATTTCTTGGCCATAAATTTGTCGAGGTAGTGCTTCCCTCTATCTTGGTTCAGTCTCCTTAGACATTGTTCTACACTGACAGACACAGCGTCCCACCAGCGCCACAAATAAAAATTCACAGCGCCCTTAGCCCCGACAACTCGAAGAATCTGATCACTTCAGACTCTGCGCAATCTCTACGTGGGCCCAATTTGCTCCTCCCAGCCAAATGCGTCAATACTTCTTGGCCCAGAAAGATGGCGTGGCTCTATGTGAGCCTAATCTTCCCTCCTCTGCCTTTGCACTGGCCCTAATGGTTGACGTAGCTACTGCGTGGGCTCCTCCCCGCTACTGCGTCTTCCTCTCCTGGCTCAAAATGTTGACGCGGGCACTGCGTGAGCCTCTGCGTCACACTCTTTGCACTGTGTCACTCCTCCTCTCGCCTAACAGCGTTGTCTATCGAGACAGTTGCTTCTCTGGTGCAAATTCTCAGATTTTCTTGGATGATGTCTTCAGTCGCCTATGATCTACAATCGCTCTGATACCATGTGAAAATTTCTGATTTAACACATCAGAAACCCCTACTGCAATTACTGGTTTACAATCTCCTACTTGTTCTCTACATGAACAAATTATTTAATTGCATAAACATTGAAGTAAACACTATTGCAGTCTTCACAGATATACAGATCATGCAATGAAATAAATTGAGACAATAATACAAGGGACATCGTTATTTTTGGACAATCGTCCTCGGCAAAACCCAATTCGGGAAAATCGGTGCAGCATATAGAGGGTTTCTATTATTAAGAAGATTCATGAATATAACTAGGGTGACATAAATGGCTCACCCAACAGAGAATATCCTTGACAGTAGTACCTCTATCCAGAGCTAGATATTCCGACAAATCAGAAACCGGATGATCAAACCCCACAGTGACTCCGGTTGTTCCCTAACGAAAGCTACTCCAAGCACTGCTTAGGAACTGTGTCACTCCTCCAAGAGTTGCGTCACCCTATCTCGGCTTAGAATCTGTTGATATACTCCCTGTCTGCCCCACAAAATCTCCCAGTGCTGCCTCTGAAGCCCTCCACAACTCCTACGTCAGCCCCAACAGCTTATGTGTCATCCTCTACGGCCTCTTGCATCCTCTGCGACATCTCCTACAGCCTCTGCATCAGCCCTTCTAGGACCTGCGATGTCTCCCCCAACACTTCACTACCTCTTTGTTATGTATTCTTCAACCTTGGATGGAAATCCTTTGTTGAACTACCCCTCACTGCAACTGATCACTAACTCAATTTCCTTAGCAAACCTCGCCCCAGAATATCGAATTCTTGATCTCTCTTGGTGTATCTCCAACTGACCCTCAAGTCTCCTCTTATATTTTTCCTATTGACGAATCAACAGCCGAGATTAAGTCCCTAATCAATAGCTAAGATTAGAGCTAGCTTGATCCTCGTCACTTAGAACTTTCTCGCCCATATTTTATTAATACACATTAATATTTTTATTTCCCAAGTTTAGACTTAGGAACCCATTAAAAATATTAATTATTTTAATAACCCCTCATCCGGGTGAAATTTCTCCAAATGATTTCTAGGTCTTGGAGATTTCATGTGCCTTAGCCTCGCCACCAAATTTCATGGCTAGATCACATCCGATGCTACCCAAAATCAACAGATGATCCAAGAGGTGGCTAGTGGGCTCCTCAAAGATCTTGACCATCTGTAGCTCTGTCGAACTACAGTTCTATATCATCCCACCTGAGGTATTTTGGCTGTCATGGCGAACTCTTCCCCCTGTTCAATATTTTTGGCTGTAACCTTAGGATCGTGCTTCTCATCCTTGTCCTTTTTCTTCAAGGGACACTGGGATGCACAGTGGCCCATCTCGCCACATTTGAAACACTTCACATTGGAGACGTCCTCCTTTCGTCTTTGTTGCCCCTGCCGCCCCTTCGATGCAAGGGTTGCATTATCCTCCTCCTCTACTTTGGGCTTCGACCCACTTCTGTTGTTGCTTCTGTCAAGTTTGACCTTAACCAGGTCTCTCCTCAGCGCTTCTTGTTTTAGAGTTGCCCACATCTCATCCCAATTAGGCAATGTTGCTTTGCCCATGATAGTTTCAACAAAGACTTGCCACCCATCCGAAAAAGAATTTAGGGCCAATCTCACAAACTCTGAATCCTGAGGTGTATGCCCCGCAGCCGACAACACATCACGGGTCTCCTTCAGCTTTGGGAGGAATGAATCCACATGTTCTCCCTTTTGCATCTGCGCAGATCTCAACTTTTGTTCCAAGTACATCTTTCACTGCTCATAAGATCATTGATACAATGTGGCCAAAGAATCCCACATCTCCTTAGCAGTTGCTCTGCTAGCAACGTGGCACACCACATGATCCTTGACTCCATCTAGGATCATCTGCTTGGCCTTTTCCATTTCAGCTTCGTACTTCTTCAACGAATCTGCATCTGCAAAGACAACTACCACACTATCAACATACGTCTTGAGGGCATGCTCATCTAGAAGGAAGGACATTCTAGCCTTCCAGATGACGTAGTTGGAAGCTTCATCCAACCTGTCATGATCCCTCAAGCCACTGGTTGCCATATCCTCTAAAAACTATCGAACAACTCCATCTGTCTCCTTATTGCGTAGCTTCTAGGCTAGCTTACGTAGTCCCTGATGCAGCTGGTAAGTCTATTGCTCCTTTGTTGCTCCGCAAATGAGAAATATTGATTTCCTCGGCAAGAAATCATTGACGATGTATTCCCCACTATGCGAGTTGCTTCCTTCTTCCGACGGATTTTCTGCCTAGCACTCATCTTGCAGGAAATTGTGTCCCTCTAGCTCTACGTTGATGCTCTGCATGGTTCCCTCTGCCTTGGAAAATTCTCGATCTGGCAGTCTTACCTCTCTGTCAACTCTTTCAGATAGAGACACCCACGAAAACATAGCCCTCCTGGCTAGAACTGTGCAATCCCTCAGGGGATTCAAACTGTTGCTTGTTGCAGCAAGTTGGCCCTTGCTTCAGTGCTAGATATGCTCTCTCTGTTTCATATCAACAACTCTGATACCATGTAAAAATTCCTAGATCTAACAATCTCAAGAATCCTACTGCAACCAACTGGCTCTACTTCACCTAGATCATAAATTACATTACAAACTTATTTCATATTTCTTCTTGAAATATTGAAGTAAATTACTGAAGCAGCATACACCAAATTAAATATGATTCTGAAACATAGAAACTAAGCAAGAAAATACAAACACATAGGACATCATTTTTTTAGACAAATGTCCCCAAAAAAATCCAACTTGGGAAAACTAATGCTGAGGGTTTTATTTTATTATGCAGCAGTGAAATCTGAGTACATCTATGGATACCGAACTAACAATCCAAACAGCAAGAAAATCTGGCAAAGATATTCCCTAAGTAACCTTGACACTCGTGTTGTCCACACTCGTGTTCCTACACGTGTTCTTGCACTTGCACATTCTTGCACTCGCACATTCTTGCACTCGCGAGTTCCTACACTGGGAATAACTCAATCTCTTGCTCCTACCTCTCCGACTATGGAAATCTTCCTCCAGATCACTATGCCTATCCCTCTACTACAAAAGATCTATTCGATCAGAATTTCCTCCTAAAAACTTCTCACTTCAGAAATTCGATCTCTTGATCTCTCAGTATATTTTCCAAATGACCCTCAAGCCACTTCTTATATGTTCCTGTTGGACAACCAACGGCCTAGATTAACTCATAATCAAAGGCTCAAATCATTTTGACTTTATCTCCGTCTTCATCTAGAAGATTCACTCACAATTAGATTAATACCCATTAATATTTTAATTTTCCTAAGTTTAAACTTAGGAACTCCATTAAAAATATTAATTATTTTAATATAATCGTCTCTAAGTGGAATTTCCCAAAACGATTTCTGAATTCTTTGGAATGCATGTACCCAAGGCTCCCTGCAAAATTTTTGGCTTAAAGCACATCCAATGCTATCCCAAATCAACAATTAAACCCTCCTTATCACGGAGATTCTTAATTTGTAAGCTTTGTTACAATACCATGGGTCAATACTATGGTTTGTCAATATCACATCCCCAAAAATAATGACTCATTTCATATGTAGTTGTCTATATGACCCTTTTTTAATTAATGAATTTAATTAAAAGGGAAAAAAATGCATAGTTTCTTTGCAAATATATTTCACCACTGATTTGTGTATGCTACTAAGGATATTCTATGCAAGTCAAATCTCTATAATCCACCTAATAATTAATGAAAATTAAATTGAAATTTTGGAAGGAAACCCCAATCCAAAATAGAAATGTATATCATCATAAAAACAATGTTTCTCTAGCACTATTTTCTCTATTACTTCATATTTGCTAGTGTTTTCTCATTTTTCATCACCTTTTTAATTTATGTGATTCTAATTTTATATTTTAATTTGTTCCATAAATGCAATGGTAGTTCTATTTTTTCAATATGGTTAATAGACGTTGAAGGCTAGTGATTGCTACATCCACAAAATATTTGTACCATGCAAATCCACCCGAAGAGAAAGATCACTTCATGTTAGCTCAACCATAGAGCCTGATCTCGAGGGTGTCGAGAATTGAACCAATGGCCCAACCACAGGACTCAACCCTCCGGGTGATCTCGAGGGTGTCAAGAGAATTGAACCCGTGACCCAACCCTTTGGGTGTTGAGAAAATTGAACTCATGACCTCTCAATAGCAAAAGTGCTTTAACAATGACAGCAAAGATGCTTTAATTATGAGAACTCAGCAAACACTATCAAATTTGTTTTTCCATAAACTTATAATAAAATAATGTAATTATTATAAAAAATTTGTTCACTCCAATAAAATTATAATATTGTTTATTGATGGTTTTTTTCTATTATTTTATTAAAATAGTACGGTCACAATTATTAATAATTGAAATTTTAAATAATGAAAAAAATTATCAATCAAATCAAATTTGAAATATAAATTAATTGGGAGGAAAAAGTTGAAATTGACCGGGTAATAAAAAGTTAAATATATATATATATGAAACATATAATAATAACAACCATTAAACATCATAAGTTGAAATTTAATATCTTTATATAAGTGAATAAAAATTGAATTTTAATATCTATGAATCAAAATTTTATATTATGAGTTTTAATTTATTTTATTTCTAGATTTCTCACGCATCAATGAAAAATAAACTATCGTAAATTTATCAAGCATAAAAAGAAATCAATTTCCTATAATATATATATATATATATATATATATATATATATATATAATTCCATATCCTACATTAATTTCTTCTTATTAAACCTTGTATATTAAAATTATAATTTTATGTGATAAATTGAAATTTAAATAGATCAAAACTGGTTTGATTTTTTCAAATATAGTCACATACCCATGCCTCCTTGAGTTACACCTTTGCTCAAATTCATCTGGTGCAGTTACAAAACAAAAGCGGCTGCGACTAAGAGATAAACAGTAAGCTATTGATGACTTCGCAATTGTTTTGGGAATCCATAACTTGTCTCGCTCTCTATGTTGTAGTATAGCTATTTTGAAAATGTCTATATTCGGGATCGGGATGGAGAGGGCCAGGAAAAAGCAATGCATCTAAACAAATTTGTCATACACAAAACCAAGTCAATGGAAGTGAGCACTGATATGACTAAAGTTTTTCTCATACTAGTTACCAGGTGATCAAGAATATACAGTCAGCGTGGATTAAATTAGTAAAATCTGCCTCTATGGATGAGCATTTGGAGCTAGAAGATATAGAAAGAATTCATATAATGAGCGTGGATTAAATTAGTAAAATCTGCCTATATGGATGAGCACTTGGAGCTAGAAGATATAAAAAAGAACTCAGATAATAAGCGTGGATTAATTTAGCAAAATATGCCTATATAGATGAGCATTATGTAGACTCGACTTAGGCCCGCCATACAGAATTCATATGAACCAAAGGAGCAACGTAAGTCTGAATAGAACTTTGTCAGATAAAGGTTTGTATATTTCCAATTTCAGTACAAGTATATAGAGACAAGATTCCTCAAGTAGAAGGTGAACATCTGTTCATGGGTGCATTATGGCCTAATCTATGTGTTACACCAAGAGTTGAAACAAGGAATTACACTGGAAATGGTGGAAGGAGCTCGATCTATTTCGTCAATATAGATGGTCTGTAAATATACACACAAGGCAATGGCAACTTCAAAATTACATCTAATGTACAGAAAACTAAGATGAATACTTTGTATAACAAACCAATTATATAGAGTAAATACTCTGTCAAGTTCTGAAGTAAAAACGAGTATCTGATCTTCACTTTCAATGTTATTTTTATCAGGCTATGCAAAACAGTGCTCAGTGGCATCTATCTACCTGATAGTTTGCGCGTTTATGTTTCCAAATTCTATAAATAAAAAACAATGAAGAGTTTGTGTTTTCTGCAGTTTTGTCGCTCTTCGACTGGTACTGAATAACTTATCCAATACCTTCCGCGCATGTATTATTGTAGCAATGGTATTTGTAAAAAGAATTACATGGAAAAAACAAAAAACGTCTATGCAAATACGATCCAAGCTGCAAACAATGTGAACAGTGGACCTGAACTTGCTCTGATTAGTAGCCATATGGCAAGCTCAACAGATTCGATGAAATGAACCAGAAACTACTCGTTCGTAGTAGAAGAAATATGGCTCTTATTTAAAATTAGTTAACAATATATCCTGAAAGGTACAATCACAAACTTCTTTGCTTGCTTCAGATTGCAGATAGGACACTTTCCTTTGTTCTTCTGCCAATGGTTTTTAGCACATGCCATACAGATATCCTTATGGCCACAGTCTTCATACAATGCTCTGGCTAACTTGGGACCAAAATCCCTATCGCAGTTCACACAACGTTTAGCCTGAAAAAGAATCAATTAATAGTTAGAAAATAACCTGTCATCTACAGAAAGTGCTGGCATTTTTATAAGATATTGTAGCAAAAGGATTATTAAAACATATAAAAAAGAAAATTAACAGTACAAATTAATTTAAAATAACAAAAACTACCTGTTCAGTCTCTGCTTTAGTGGCATTAGCTAATTTCTCCGTTTCAGCTTTGGCAGTTTCCACTTCTTTCTCAAGCTCTCTTTGTTCCATGAGCTTCTTTTGCAGCATCTCTTGCCGTTCTTTTTGACACTTCTCCTTGAACTAATAACAAAATAGCTGGAGCAAGCTAAGCATATATTTTCCAGTAGACAAACCTTAATTGAATTTACATAACAGATCCTCAACCTTCACAACAATGTCTATAACTAACCTGTAACATTTGCTGATGGTGTTTAGCTTGAAGCTCCAGTTTCTGTTTGTTTAACCTTTCCTCAAGTTCAGCAAACTTCTTCTCCATTTTAGCTGCTAATTCCTTGTCAAGCCTCACCTGTCTCATAGCTATGCTTCCTCTTATTTCAGCTAGTCTCAACCTGACAAAACCAAAGTTGTCAAACTAGTGAAACAAAGGAAAAACAAACAAGAAATACTTATGCTATTAACTAAGTACAAAATTTAAAACAATCACTGATTTAGGCGTACTCCTGTTCTTTCTTCTCTTTCTGGATTCCTTGTTCCAATTCATGTTCAGCCCTCATATATTCTTCAGTTTCCTTCTCAAACTGTTGTTCATTTGCAGAAATCTTAGCTCTGATCTCTGATTCTCTCTGCTGATACTGGTACCACTTAATTTGCTTTTCCATTTCATAATTCCTCTTGTTTTCCTCCATCTGAAATCATCTACATGTTATAAATCATGATTGTGTTCTCATGCTTTTCCCTCTTTTTCATACTACATGATTTCCAGCTATCTCATGCAATGAGAATATCTTAGTTCTATTCCTAAAACACTGGCTTGCTTTCTTCGACATCTAGAAAATCTTATGTCCTTGAATCGAATAAAGTAAAATGTAGAAAAGAACTGATTCCAAACAAAATACCTTGGCTTTATGAACTTGTTTTGCTTCCTCTTCCTGTTGCTTGTAAAGCTGGACTTCGTCATTTTTCTTCTGCAGTTCTTCAGCTACTTGATTAAACTCGAGTTTCTCAACCTCCAATGCTTGTGTCTTTTGTTCTGCTTCTTCCTCAAGCACTTGAATTTCTTTACACACTCTTTCATTTTCCTGTATTCAATTGCGATCAGAGAGAAAATTAGCTCTATGAAAAGAATATAATAAACCAGACAGATCACTGAAAAGAAAGAAGGTTGCACGTTAGCTACATATAACATCTGTACATGAAAAGCTAATGATCACTCTTGGCCACTTGCCCGCTACAATTCAGATGGAAACATGCAATAGCTGCACTAGGCTACCAAAAAGGCCACAACGCACCCAAAGTTCAGATCCAATAGATTACTATTAAGCACCTTTTAGCCACTAGAAAATAGATTTAATAGTGGAATCCCACTAAAATGGAGATGACTGATACAGATTAGAGATCAAGAATGAGTGTCAGAATACCAATATGTTTCATTTGTTGATGTGGACTATTAGACTACAGTTGCAAATAGCGTGATACCCTCCTTTACATTTCACGAGGTTATTCATCTTCAAATAGTGAAATACAAAAGCAACTAAAAGGTATTCAAGTTGTGAAGGGGGTAACTAATAAAGATTATATTCCTTAAATTTGTTTCTATATCCTGATACTCAAAACTGGATCTACTAGGTTTGGGACCCTTTTTCCGCTTCTTTATGGTCTCAATATGATATTATGACCTAGAAGTGACAATGATATTAGTTTCTGCTTCTTGTAGGGATCTCTTCTGGAGTTTTCAAGCCAGTGAATGAACACTTGTTAACCTATGTGTTGCCAGCCTTGGCATTAATTAAATGTCACCCTTTTAGCCCAGGTTTAAGTTTTTAACTCCTTGGCTTTGGTAGGTGAAGACTTAAAACATGCACAAGGAAAATTGAAACTGAACGTGTTAGAGTTACATCAGAGTTCTATCTGGCAGAGTCCAATTGACCATACTGATGCACAAGAAATAAGGATAGAAGGTACAGAGCATGAGAAAAGACCCAAGAGAGAAGCATCTCAGAATTGGGTGTTACCCTCTGCAATTTCCAGTGTTTTGATGCTAAAAAAGTCGTTATCTTATTCAGTTAGGTCCTCTTATTTCCTCCCTCATGCCTACCATGTTGTATTACTGTTCATAGCAGGTTTGCTTTCATAATTTTCCCAAGATTTTTCAGGTTGCCAATTTTTCCAATTCTGATCACTTCCAAAATTTGCTCCAGTATTTTCGAGAAGCTTCTTTCCAGACCTTTGTGATATACACCCAAACAATATTTACAACACTGGTCTGACATCCACTTTTGGTATGCAACACAAAATTGATAAGCTTGGCAGGTGGTGCAGCATGTAGATGGAGTTGTAAGAAATGTTCAAATACATACACAGATCCTATACAGTGGTCACGGCCCACTTTCTGCAAGAATTCAGGCATGGAATCGATGGGTGTAAGAAGACTTGGGATCCTGCCAATAGAAGAGTTTTTGCGGCGGAACAAGGGAAAGATAGTAGAGGCAATGCAAGAAATTGGAGGCAATGGGAATCCAGTCCGTTGCCAAACACAATACGTCACTAACCAAGAATTGTGACCGAAGCAAGAAACAGGCAGAATTTTGGTGGCACCTTAGAAAGGCTATTTGATGCTCATAGACACTCAAGTGGCGTGATGTTTATCTGCAGCATTCAGGAATGTATTTATGTGGGTCATTCACCAAACTTTTTTTCACTTATCCAAGTATTCTCATCTTCAGAGAGATCCTTAAATTTCACCAAAAAATCTATACTGTCCACATGACAGGTCACAATTATCTCAACCTCTTCTTTCTTCTTCTAGAGTAACTACTCTTGCTAATCAACCCCACTCTGCGTCTCCTCTTTAGTGACAGTCAAGAAAGATAACCCCACAAAAACTGAAGAAATCAGTTACACAGGAAAAACAAATTGATCTGCATTGTCATTTAACCTTTTCATTCAAAACAGCCTACTTTGTAATTGTTTCAATGTATTGCATGCACCTATGGAAACCTATCCTTCCTCAAGAACTCCATCACATTATCTTTCACCTTGCAAGCTTTCTAGCTTCTAAAATAATAAAATCTCTCTGTACTTTCATTCAACTTCTCAAGTGTATACATCACATATATGGACATCCCTGGACAATTCAATTCCCTATTGTAACCAATTTGAAAAAGACAACTCATGTGATTTTGCAATGAAACGAATTGGCCGAGGTAAGACCAAACCGCATTGCCTGGGGTGGTCACCATCTTTGCTTGATCGTCCTTTTAGGGGGCCATACCTTGTACTATATGATAAAGCTTGCTCCCCAACTTGCTTCATATAGTTTTCGAAAAGTGTCTTGATATTCCATGGTTTTAGTTTTGGTATCCCTTTGTTGGACCTCAGGGAGTGCGTAACAAACATAGGAATGGATTTCAGAGATCTGTGGTTTGAGCTTTTTGTATTTTTGACCGGAGAATCCACAGTTGAAGAATTTATACACCGACGTTTCGAATCCCAAATGGGATCCATCATCAGGGAATAGAGAAAGATGATCAGAGAAAGATGATAAAAAGAAGAGCCAGATGAAGGAAATAAATACTCATGAGGGATAAGACTGGATTGAGGTTACACCACTAGGAATATGAGCAAGCCATTTTTAATCTATCGAGATTTCAGTTATGACTCTGCACTCTAAGATTCCCTTAATGCTACCAATTGCTCCCCTAAAGTTTAGGTTTCTTTGGATAGGATAATAGAGGGTTATATATAGATTTTAATTTAAGTTCATGATGGCTAAGCTTCAAAAAATGATGCAGTCAGCATTGATATCGTTGGCATGATGACGCTGTCAAGAATGTTGTGTTGAGAAAAGAGATTAAAAAGAAAAACATGTGCACTAAGTCTATTTACAAACTTCAGTTAACATTGGTTGTTAATCTCTATCATACCGCTTTAATGGCCAATTTGTTAACTTTTCCACCAAGAACGTCACAAAATTTACAAATTCCTAAATAAAGTCTTCATAAATGTAACAGCTAGTTCATCCTATGAAGGACAATACTAAAGTTCAATTTCCATGTTTCATACTTTCTCCCAAATTAAGTGGTGAACTTCTATATGTTCTATGTTTAATGAAAAGCGGTGTTTCCCCCAGCTTGAATACTCCAGAATTATCACCAAAAAAAAGGTTGCTCCACTCTACTTAACACCTACATCATCATAAAATCTCCTAAGCCACAATGCTTTGCATGCACCATAGTTTTGTACTCCACCTCTATGAAAGATAAAGCAATCACATCTTACTCCTTGGTAGTCCACAAAATAGCACCTAAACCCAACTTCAATACATATCCTACAGTAAATTCCCCATCATCCAGTGGTCCTGCACAATTTGAAGCCATGAAGCCTATCAAATCAACCCTGTCACTTTAGGCAAACTCCACCGAAATAAAATGTGAAGCGAACAAAGTTCCTTCTACAAATTAATTACTCCAAAAGACTTGGAATGTCAAGATATCCATTTAGGATACAAATATATATTAAATAAAATGAATAAGAATAAGAATGATAATGGTTTACAAATGAGAACGAGAGGCTTGCTTATATACCAAGCGTCTCTTCATGAAGAGTCATGTCCTATAGGCTATTAGACATGCCTCTTCAACCTAATTACTAGCTTAACTAACTATTATTTATGATTATTATCTTTTACATTATATTTATATTATTTATATATTTTATTTGTTACATTGCCTTCTTCCTCAAAAAGCTTTGTCCTCAAAGCTTGTCGATGAAAAAGACTTGATCTCTTTTTCGACTTCGAAAGTCTTTCTGTCTCAGAATAGTCATCCTCGTCGATACAAGTTGATATGATCTTCTTAGTGACAAACAAAATTGTGAGAAGGGATCAGGCCATCCAAGATTAATCTTCTGTATAGTATTCTGATCACTGGAATTTTGTAACGACTTGTTAGCATAAGACTGGATTGAGGTTACATCACTATTATTTGGAACATCAGTTTGTTGTTTCGGTTCTGAATGGTTCAGATATGTAGCATGGTTGATTCGTCTATTCTCATGATTCAGATGCCGATATAAAGTTTTTAGATTTTCTTCTGGCGAAGATGTTGTTGAATTGGTTATGGAACATTCACTTGGGATGTCCATTGTCTGAACTGCAACATCTACGTGTGTCGTTTCTTCAACTGACTTGTCTTTTTGAGTTGTCATATTCACTGGATCGGTATTCGTTCCCTTATTTTCAACTTGAACTGTTGTGACTGGAGATTTCGATACTTCTTCTTGAGTGACTTGTTCCAACTTATCTTTTAATGCTTTCTTATCCTCCTTAAGTTTCTTAGTTTGATTGAGCACTTTGATTATGGTTTCTTAAACGTAAAAAGTTATTTGGTTTTTTATTCATCAACCTTATTTTCAGTGTTTTGAATTTTAAGTTTTTCATCTTTTAGATCTTTGATTTGTTCTAATAAATTTTTATTAAGGTTCTTTAAACGTAAATTTTCCTCTTCTTCTTCTAATAAATGCTACTTGAGTTCTTTCTTTGAGACTTTAGTCTTCTTCACTTGTGCTAGTAATTTTTTGACGTGGTCCTTGAGACAAGAAATTTCTTCGTTCTTTTCCATTATTTCTTTGTAATGTATATCCACAATATTTCTATGTTTGCATTCTAACACTTCCTTGCTTTGTTGAATTTTGGCTATTTTGTCATTCTCTTGATCTTTTAGCTGCATTTTCTCGATACACTAGATAACATCATTTTGTGGAAGTGATGATGGATGTAGAGAATCGAAGAAGGAATCCATTCTCTTTCTCTTCTCAATTTGTCGCTCAAATATTGTAATTAATTGTTCTATATCTCTTGTGAATGATTGTCTTTATTCCTTACTCATAGATTCCATATTTTTTCTTTTTCTTCACTTCTTTTATCTTCCTCTTTTTTTTCAACAATTTATTTTTTTCTTTTTTCTTTTTTTCTTTTTTTTAATATGATATATTCTCTCTCCTTTTTTTTTTACTCTTTTTATATAATTTCTCTTTTTTTTTTCTTTTTTTGTATATATTCTTTTAATCTATAAAATATATTTCCACTTCTCTTATATAAAAATCTAATATATATATATATATATATATATATATATATATATTTTCAAATATTCTCTTCTTCTTCTTCTTTTGTTCACTCTTTTAATAAAAAATTTATAATAAAAAAAAATTAATATATATAATTATAAATTATATATATTATATAATTTTAATTTATATATATTATAAAATTATAATTATATAAAATTTATATATACTTTTTTGAGACCCACTTTTCCTTTTATATGTAACTTATAAGGCTTATATAGTATCCTTTTTTATAATTATAATAATATTTTTTTTTCTCAGAAAATTTGGATGAGACGTGACTCTTGGTACAATGTACAATTGTGGTACGGTCACAATCTTTAGAATTGAACAATTAAAATTATTTAGATCACACCTTTTTTCTCCAATGTTATCAAAATATCTTTTACTTTTAAAATACCATGGGCAATTACCATGGGTTGTTTCTAAAACCTCGGTTAATGTTCTCCACGTAAAATGTAAAACTTACTACTGGTTTCTAAAACCACGGGCTTCTCCACGTAAAAAATTTTAAATATACTTGAAAAGATTCCCGCTTATCTTTATTATGCACTTTTATCAATAATGTAAAACCTTATATATATATATATATATATATATATATATATATATATATACATTTCACTTTTTTTTTTGTTCAAAATATATTATTTCCTTTCCTCTTTTTTTTATATACCCTTCTTCTTTATTCTTTATTTATTTTTTTTAAATTATGGCCAAATACCTAAAAAATGAAGAATCTCCCCCAGCAACGAGGTTGATGATAGGTTGATAGCCAAAGGCCTGGTGATCAGCCAACGTGACTCTGATACCAAATGAAGCAAACAAAGTTCCTTCTACAAATTAATTACTCCAAAAGACTTGGAATGTCAAGATATCCATTTAGGATACAAATATATATTAAATAAAATGAATAAGAATAAGAATGATAATGATTTACAAATGAGAACGAGAGGCTTGCTTATATACCAAGCAAGTGTCTCTTCATAGAGAGTCATGTCCTATTAGACATGCCTCTTCAACCTAATTACTAGCTTAACTAACTATTATTTATGATTATTATCTTTTACATTATATTTATATTATTTATATATTTTATTCGTTACAAAATGTTCTTCATATACCACAAATCACTGTCACATTATCACCAATAGATTTCTTCTCTTGCTCTAGCTTCCAACACTCCTCTCCCATAACTCTCCAGAGTCCAAACCCATGTGAGTCGTGGTTTTCTTCCCTACCATGTCCCCTACATTGAAACTCTCTCTCCACCCTAGCTTGCACCCTCGCTCCTATCGACCGCTTCCATGAAAATTGAATGCACTAACCCTGACTCCATGACCCCATCCTCCTCTCCCCATAGCCATACTACCCCATACCATGTCCACCTCTACCTTGAATCACCTCATTCCCTATGACCTCAACTACTCGCCCTTCATCACATGTTCTTGCGAAGTTGTGATCCCACACCCTACCGGTTTCTTATCCTCCCCAATCATCCTAACCTCCCCACTTCAATTCCTCACTCAATGTCCCTCATCAGAAGCTCACCCACATACACTACAAGTGTAAAACATGGCTAATGATTGTGACTATAATAGGCACAATTGAAACAATAGATACAACACATGGGATGTAAAGCAAACACAAGAAGCACAGTGAAAGTGAATTTTGATGGTGGAACCAGGTAGTAGCAGAATGGCAACACGACATATCAATAAACCCCACACAAACTTGGATTTCAAACTACAAAGGTGTAAAACATGGCTAATGACAATGACTATAATAGGCACAATTGAAACACTAGATACAACACATGGGATGTAAAGCAAACACAAGAAGCACAGTGAAAGCGAATTTTGATGGTGGAACCAGGTAGTAGCAGAATGGCAACATGACATATCATCAATAAACCCCACACAAACTTGGATTTCAAACTACAAAGACTTTTCAAGCATTTGGAGCATCCCAAACTTATAAATTACAAATTGGAAACAAAAGTCCATGTCCTCTTCAACAATATTTCGAAAGTAGTATCCAAAAATATTATCCTCAAACAACTATTCAATGACACTAAAACTCAAGAAAACCTCCAATCTCCGAGTGATTTTCTTCATGTCGAAATCCTATAATCTAAAATGGATCATTATATAATTTTTCATCCATTTTGGTATTTTCTAGGTGGAAAAAATCATAGGAATTAGCTTGCATAGTGTAATATCCTAGGGTAATTTTTTGTCCTAGGGTTTCCAATTCAAGTTAGGGCTCCTAACAGAATAGAAATAGAAATTCATGCATTCATACAATAGCAGATATTTCTATACATATTGCTAGTTAACAATAGATTTGTATGAATGACAGCAATCTGCTATCCTCAATTCCACCACAAAACAGTGCTGACTGTCCAATTACCAGGGCTGTTACAGTCAATACTTTAACACAACACAGTGGCGAGAGTACTAAACCAATTCCAATAGTTCAACTTAATTCAACTAACAGCTTCTTCTACCCTTCTAATCTACACAGAATCTGACAATAATCAGGCTTCCTGTAGCTTAGAAAGCTTTGTAATGGTTCATAGCCCTAGGAGGGCCAAATATAAACCCTGCTTCCAGAACAGACTTCAGGCACAGACTGGAACCTTCATTGCTAGTTTATGACTGTAACGGGCCTCCAATGTATCTCTGCTAACCCTCACATCCACCCTTCATACAACCGCACTTCAAACTTCCAATTCCACTTCAGACCGAGATGTTGGTGCTCAGAACAAGCCCTTTTTCTGCACATATGTCCTGCATCCCTGCAATCTTCAGAAAAAAATTGTTGCTGCTTCAGATCTAAGTCACATGGTTTGGGTTTGGGTTCGGGTTCGGCAATGATTAGGTTTGGTTCAACTTCGAATTTTTTGATGAGGTTCAGATAAGGTTCACCATTAGGTTCGTCCATATACTTTTCTATATATATACATATATTGAATTTAAAACGAAATATAGGATAAAATAGCAAGAAATCAACATCAATAAACATAAAAAAATGCTATCAAGGACATAGAAACTGCAAGGATAGATTAAAAGTTTGAGTTGCGACCTGAGGTTATGAGTTTTGATCTATGGACTTGGTCAATGGCTATGAGTTTCGATGAGGCTCACCAAACCTAAAAAAAAAAATTAAGTTTTGCCAAAATTCGAACCTCAAGGTTGATGTTCGACGAACCTTGTGACATAGCTTCAAATGATTATGGGGCCGAATTCCTTAATTAATTGATTGGAAGGTACCCGCTATTGCTGCACAGATTTTCTGCCTTGAATCCCTTCCCTGTGCAGAGAAAACAAAGGAAATCTGCCTTCAGACCAGACCTAATTAATCCAAGGAATATGCTGCACCAGGACAAGGTATATCCTTGAACCAAATCAGAACTGCTCCAATGACCTGTGCCAGAACAAGAAAAAATGGTGACTAGGTAAGGTGGGATCACCTCCACCAAAACTAGTCCAAGAGAGAAAATGGGGTCTAAAACCCTCAGACTCCAGAGCCTCAGGCTCAACAAAACAGAAAATAAAATGATCTAATCCAAGTGATGATCAAATGAATCCAACCCTCTTGTATTTATAGATTTCCTTGAGGGGGATTTTTCTCCTTAATTAATTGAGTGAGGTTCACACAAAACCCCAACTTTGGTGTCTTTTGCCCCAACTGCCCCAAAACTTGTCCTCTGGTTTTTTGCCCCAGCTGCCCCAAATATACACATTGGGTATTTTGGGGTTTTCCCCTTTATCAAGGACTATATCCTATTGGGATCGATAGGCTACTTCATCCCTTGGGCCAATTAATCTCTTGGGGACATAACAGTCCCCCCTTCCTGACATTGCTTGTCCTCAAGCAATTGCAAATGGGGATGCATGGCCTCTTCAACCTTGGAGACTAAAGTCTCTTCTTGACATATCAATGCTGTCGGGATTCTTGGAACTTTTAAATTGGCAGCTTTCTGTTGTAATATACTGATTACAAGTATTATTAGCATGGTTACCGATAGCTTCTCCTGCAACAGCACCACAAGACAGTTCAGTTCACCACTAGTAACTACATTTTGATATTGACACCATTGAACTTTCTTTTTCAGTGGAACTGCATTTAAAGGAAGCCTTTTTGTAACTTTCCTTGGGAAAGGACATGAGCATGATTAGCTGCCGAGATACCCAACACAAGTTGCTTTGCCTTCTAGTCATTTTCAAATAAGTCAGACCTGAGATTGTAGAAAGCATAGGGAAGCATTATTATAATCATGACCAATATCTAAGACGCCATCCTCCTTATCACAATGAAACAGGCGATGTACTAGTTGGAAACTTGGATATAAGCAGGAAATGCTTGCTGGAGTACAGCACAGCCCCAGATCTGTATGGTCTCAATCTTTTGAAATTTCCACATTGCCGCCATCACAATTTCAGCAATTGTATGCAATTCTCCAATTCCATCAAGAACATTACCTGTGAAATCCCAATATCTATTCCACTTAGCACTGAAAGGTCCCTTTTGGCAGTCTGTTGTCCTGATTGTGCTGCTCTTGAGTCAAACAAGGATTTTATATCCCCACTGTTACAAATAAAATCTGATGAAGATAAGAGATCAAAAGATGAACCTGACGGAACAGCTTCTGTGAACACCTTGAGCATGCAACCGAGTGCATTTGTTCCATAACTTTGAACAGATTCTGAGTTTCTGAAAATCTTCATTGCTCCTACCACTGCCCATAGGGCTGCCCACCAATCATCAACTCTGGCTGATGCTTTCATTTCATCATGTTGCACACCAACTTCCTTATTGTCCTTGTAAGCATTTCGAGCATTCACAGTACCATATCACCCACAACTTCATTGGAAGTAGCATCAACAACCAACGTCAGCCTGCTTATATGGTCAAGCTTGAAACCATTTTCAGAAAATGTCTTGGCCACAGTCCCAAGCACATTGCATCCTTCATTTGCACTACTTCATTTGTTCTGCAAATAGCCATCGCACCAACAACTGCCACAATAGCACCATAATTCACCATGGCTAAAACAATCTTTATTCCAGCACAATGAACAAAATTCCATATAGTGCTTCAAAGCATACCACTGGATTCTCACATCCTGAGGAAACACAAACATTGTTGAGATAAGTGCATATGCACCTCCCTATCTGAATCTTTGGAAGCCGTTATGACCGATTGTGGTCTTTGCACAAAGCACTTGAAGAGTGTTGCATCCTGTCCTGGCTCGTTCAGAACTTGCAAGACCCACTAAATGAAGCTTTGCACATACAAAATCTTCACACCAATCTTCTCAGTACCTGGATCACAACTTAATACCGCATCCCATTTCCACTTATTCACCATATTGATAGTAAAGATAGCATGGGGACGACTGGATTGACTATTTATGTTAGTGCTTCCAATAGCTCGAGACAACGACTATTGAGCTAAAATAGAAGCCATTTCTTCTGGAGTGGTGACATCTATCTCTGATACACTTTAAGAGTTATTCCACAATTAGTTGTTTCCCGAATTTGTATGGGTGCCTTTACATGGAGAGTTGGCTTTCCACCACCAGGACTGTCTAGCTTCGTTGCAGCTGGAGGATTTGGGTCAAGTAGATCATGCACTTCATCTTTATTGGTAATACAGTTACCTTCAGTGCTGATACCCCTAGCTATGGTTTCTTCTTTAGGATCTTCCTCCTCCTAAGATGTTGCAGCCCCTTTCCCCATCCTAAATTTTGCAAAAGCCTTTGTCTTCTGCGCTTTCAGTAGCTGCTTTGTATGTTGTGCCATTATTTCCCTTATCCTTGCATGCTTAAGAATTTTATATGGGGCATTAATTGAACCTGCTGGTGATGATGTTATAAGTGCCTGTGCCCTTGGAGCTATCAGTGGCGTTGCCCTTACTTGAACAGGTCTTGCATTGATGGGCAGACTAGATGTTTTATGTTGAGCCAGAGGACGAGATTCGTTTTCAGACCAATAGGTATTAGAGGCGTGGCCAAGAAATTGCCATACAGATTTGGTGCAGGTTGGGGTGTATTGGCCATAGCATTCTGTTGAGTTGTTGGGGTCCAACAACTGGCATTGGTATGCTATCAAAACCATCAGATTTAAGAGATTGTCTCTTATATCCCCCTTTGGATGATTTAGCTAACCAAAATTGTAAGGTGAAGGCTTGGATCTGTCCACAGGTTCTACGAATTGAGGTTTTTCCTTCCCTTTAGGAAAATACAGCCATTTCCACTTTTCCATGCATGCGTTTATCCTTGATTCAGCTTCTTCTGTACTTTGTTTTTCTGTCTCAGGCTCACCCTTAGTGTCACTCAATTTGTTTTTCTTGCAGCTAGCTCAAAATTTGTTCCATTTCTTTATACCTGCTTTCTGTTGTGTACTCTTATCATCAGGTTCAAGAGATTGATCCTCTTCATTCTCCTTAGATGCTTCAGCTTTTCTGTCCAACTCCTCTAATTTTATAAGAGCAATTCTGTTCCAATATTGCAATCTTTTAATAGTTTCCGCTCGCTACTCTTCCAGCTTACGTCGAGACTCTGTATAGTCCTTGCCAAAAATTGCTTTCAGCGGTTCCATCTTCAAACACCCTCCAAGCTAGCAGGAAAGCCAGCTCTGATACCACTGTAAAATACTAGGGTAATTTTTTTGCTAGGGTTTCCAATTCAAGTTAGGGCCCCTAACAGAATATAAATAGAAATTCATGAATTCATGCAGTAGCAGATATTTCTATACATATTGCTAGTTAACAATAGATCTGTAAGAATGATAGCAATCTGGTATTCTCAATTCCACCACAAAACAGTACTGACTGTCCAATTACCAGGGCTGTTACAGCCAATACTTTAACACAACACAGTGGCAAGAGTACTGAACCAATTCCAACAATTTAACTTAATTCAACTAACAGCTTATTTTACGCTTCTAATCTGCACAGAATCTGACAATAATCAGCATGCCTGTAGCTCAGAAAAGCCTGCAATGATTCATAGCCCTAGGAGGGCCAAATATAAACTCTGCTTCAAGAACAGGCTTCAGACGCAGACTGGAACCTTCGTTGCTAGTTTATGACTGGAACAGGCCTCCACTGTACCTCTGCTAACCCTCAAATCCGCCCTTCAAACAACTGCACTTCAAACTTCCCAATTCCATTTCAGACTGAGATGTTGGTGCTCAGAACAAACCCTTCTTCTGCATAGATGTCATGCGGCTGCTGCTGGGGCCTGGCCCTGCAGTTTTCAAGAAAAAAATCATTATTGCTTCAGCTGATTATGGGACCGAATTCCTTGATTAATTGCTTGGAAGGTACCTGCTATCGCAGCACAGATTTTCTGCCTCAAGCTCAACAAAACAGAGACAAAAGTGATTTAATCCAAGTGATGATCAAATGAATCCAAGCCCCTTGTATTTATAGATTTCCTTGAGGGGGAATTTTTCCTTAATTAATTGAGATTCACACCAAACCCCAACTTTGGGCTTTTTGCCCCAGCTGCCCTAAAACTCGCCCTTCGTTGTCCAAATGGGTCTTTTCAAGTTTTTCCCTTTATCAAGGACTATAGCCTACGAGGATGGATAGGCTACTTTGTTCCTTGGGCCAATTACTCCCTTCGGGCATTACACACAGCCCATTTTAGTGGCAAGTCCCAATGTGGAGATTTGGGGTTCAAAACCTTCTAGAGCCATTTAAGGCATCAAACAACACTTTTTGGGGTCAAAAAGTTGCAAACATAGCTTGTAGCTCCACGACATTAATCTTCACACTGACACCTTTCCAACAAGGTGAAAATCACCCCAATCAAGGTTCGTATACAAAATTCATCACTCCCACAAAATGACCTACCTAGTTGACCACAATGATATCAACTCAATCCCATGTCAACCCCCATTACTCACAAATGTGGGGCTTGTTATTTCTGAATTTTCAAGAAGATTCTAAAAGGTCCAAAACATAACACCAACTGAGGGTTGCGGCTAAAAAACCCTAACCCTAGACGACTATCAGGTTATGTTAAATATTGACCACTAGGAGGAGAGGGAGATCCAATCTTTAGCATTGTACTTGTTCTATAGCTGAGTAGAGGATCTATGAGTGGGATTTGAGAGCATAATAAAGGAGGAAAAATATTTTGTAGCAACCACTCAGGCTACAATGTCATAGGCAATTCCATAGTGAGTGCCCCTCTGTATTGAATTTTGGTAACTAAAGAAATTATTGTGGAGCATAGACCTCACCTTCTAGATTCTCTCATATCGGGTTTCCCAAGATACATCTTGTGTTTATTTGTGCAGATGGTGTGTTCATTTGCATGTTCTTTCATTTTCATTTTTCATTTATTTTTATAAATTTCAGCAATATACTAGTGGTAGTACACTTCAGATCCATGGAAATAAAACTGCAGAGTAAAAGATTTCAAAATATTACAAGGTCTATTGCCATGAAATGTTCCAATGGAATATCCCGACAATTTACAAATCATTTTGGTATTAGATTAGTATTCTTTTGGCTATTTGCGGGAAGTTACAAGATCCAGGAATTGGTTTAGGAAGTCGGTCACAGAACCCTAGCCATGGCAGATTGAGTCCAAGTCCAACTGTTATAACCCTCAAGATGCAACAAAAGGAAGAAGTCTGAGGATGGAAAAGCAAGTCATTGATATCTATTACAACATGGCCCTTTTCATTGTGGTTCTCACAAACAAGTTGGTAGCTCTAACTCAAAAGTTCTACCAAATAAGAAATTGGGAGATAGTGAAGACCAAGAAAAGAAGTCGAAGAAACAGCCCAACAAGAAGCAACCAAGTTCAACCTCTATTTAAAATGAACGTGAAAGTGGACATCAAGCCCTACCAAGGCATTCAAAACCCTCATCAAGTCCTACTTTTACCCTATTGGGTATGTGTTACCACTCAATCTAGCAGGTGTCCTAGGAGGGGTACCTAAGGGACAACTACTAGACCAAATGACAACAATGTCAGTCTTCCCTGCTCTTTACGGACTTTCATCGATGGGAGGAGTTCCAGTATAAGGGAAATCACTTGAATGATGGGATCAAGGGCAAGGTATGATGTGATTTCCAAGGCCCATTCAAAGGAGAGACTCAAATAATGGCTCAATGCTTCAAAAGAAGCTAATGGCTCTCCAAGAAAGGCTTATGAGGAGACCTAGACCTAGGAGGAAAGGTTATTCAATTATAAGGGATACTCCTAGACCTAAGGCTTCCTAAGGAGGCAAGACCTCTCCAAGGGCTTTGTAAGATGATTACCATATAAGGGTTTGACACCAATGGAGAGACCTAGGGGAAAATCCAAGCAAGGCCTAGGACTTGCTATGATTGCAAGAGGATGATCTTCAATGTGATTACTAGGTCAAGCAAGGATGAGAAAGGTCAAAAATGATTAACTTCCTTTGAGTTTTCAAGAGCAAATGACCTTTAGAATGCCACTAACCAAAGAAGTTTAAAGATAGAATCAATGTTGGAACTTGGATCTAGGGCTTGAGATTTTTCTCAAACTAGCCACAAGAATTGCCTCAAATTTGCACGGCTAATAGAGGACATTGTAACGTTGTAGCTTACCAATTCACTCTCCAAAAGACCCTTCCTAAAGCAATTTGCACTGGGCCCTAGTTGACCTTCTAGGCCTAGGGAAAAAATTTGTGAAAGGATGAAAGAAAATGGTTTTAGGTTGATCACCCAAGATTAAGACCAACGCCTTATCAATTGGGAGAAATGGAGTCAATATTTCCTTTGATGAAAAAACTTCGCTCTATCAAGGAGACCTTGCAACATTCCCTCACCCTACAATAAATGTTTATACTTTGTTTGGCAAAGGTTTATGGAGATTCGAAGGTCCAATATGAAAAACGAGCCTCTGGGAACATTCATTCACATTATCTATGAGTAACGCATGCAATACTTCAATAATCTTAGTATTGCCATGAAATTCTCATTAAATTAGGGCACATAAAAGATCATGACAAGATATTCGATACATTAGACATGTAATAATGTAAATATATAGCATCAAATAGCACTTACAAGATAATGTGAGTATATCCATCCATCAAATTTGAAAATAGAAGCTCCAAGACAACATAGCGAAAATCCCAAACATCAAAATGCATCAATAACATCCAATTCCATCCATCAATTGCAGTTCCGAATTCTTTTACAAGAGAAATCCCAATTCAAATGATGATGAGTTACAAGAGGAGGCTCTCTTTAATTTATATGAGCCTCTCATAAGTTCGAATGGTCTAATTAGCCTAATAAAGCTCCTAAAAATATTCTATTGTGCAAATAACAACCCTATTGGTGACAAGCCCACCAAATAGCACGATAAGTGTGAAATAAGCCTTCTAAATGAGGCCAAAATGAGTCCTCAATGTCCCATGACGAAGAGGAGGGCTCCCAAAATGATGAACAAGGGGCTCGCCCTAAGCATAACATCTTATGGTGCTCCCAAGTGGTTGTGGGGTACAATCAATGGTCTCATGGGTCTCCAGTGGCTCAATAACAAGCCGATGCTCCATCAGTGAAAGCTAGAAGATGAAACATGCCCACCCATGTCTCTCTGGAAGAGACGAAACCCTGTTTGGGCCTTGGATCAACTGCCAAGTGTCAAGTGCAAATGTGTGGCCAGCTAGGCAACGTGGTCCAAGTCCTCATTATCATCTCCGTATGACTGGGGCATGAACAAGCAATGTGTGGTGCTGAAGAAGCCCATGGTGTGGCAATCAATGCTCTGTTGTGGTGGAGGCCCATGGCTCTCAATGCTCACCCTACAAGTGCCATTATGACCCTCTAGAGGGCTTGGATCCCGTATAGGGAGACCAAGTCCAAGATGAAGACCCACCTGCAATCTTGTATAAGATCCAATGCCTCTCCTCACCCTTAGTACAACAATTCATTAGTGCAATTGAGTAAATAAGCTTACAAATCAAGGGAAAAAGTGGACACTTCATAGTGGCATGCCCTTCCAAATGGGCTTTAGAGTGTACAGGTGTCACCAAGCTCAACAAGAGAGGTTAATAAAGGACCCTATTAGGTGGTTTCAACCTCTAAGGGAGCAACAGGTCCATGGTACATCCATCAAATGGCGAGTATCATGTGAAATGACGATGGAACGATATGGGGCAATAGGGAAGGCTCCAAGCAACGTGTCATGGTACAAGGGTAGTTATAATGAGGGAAGCCCACACTTGGGTGTATAGATGTAGTAGGGAGAAATCGTGGTACATGAGCTACCTTGGCCTTTGTTTTTCCACCCTTCTTCATATGCCTTTTGCCTTTTATCGATTTTTCGTTCTTTCAACTACTCAGGGCTTGGATCACATATAGGGAGACCAAGTCCAAGATAAAGACCCACCTATAATCTTGAATAAGATCCAATGCCTCTCCTCACCTTTAGTACAACAATTCATTAGTGCAATTGAGTAAATAAACTTACAAATCAGGGGTAAAAATGGACACTTCATAGTGGCATGCCCTTCCAAATGGGCTTTAGAGTGTACAGGTGTCATCAAGCTAAACAAGAGAGGTTAATAAAGGATCCTGTTAGGTGGTTTCAACCTCTAAGGGAGCAACAAGTCCATGGTACATCCATCAAATTGCGGGTATCATGTGAAATGATGATGGAACGGAGTGGGGCAACAAGGAAGGCTCCAAGCCACATGTCAAGGTACAAGGGTAGCTATAATGAGAGAAGCCCACACATTGGGTGTATAGATGTAGGAGGGAGAAATAGTGGTACATGAGCTACCTTGGCCTTTGTTTTTCCACCCTGCTTCATATGCCTTGTGCCTTTTATTGATTTTTCGTTCTTTCAACTACTCGGGGCTTGGATCCCATATAGGGAGACCAAGTCCAAGAAAAAGACCCACCTGCAATCTTGTATAAGATCCAATGCCTCTCCTCACCTTTAGTACAAAAATTCATTAGTGAAATTGAGTAAATAAGCTTGCAAATCAAGGGTAACTATGGACACTTCATAGTGGCATGCCCTTCCAAATGGGATTTAGAGTGTACACGTGTCACCAAGCTCAACAAGAGAGGTTAATAAAGGACCCTATTAGGTGGTTTCAACCTCTAAGAGAGCAACAGGTCCATGGTACATCCATCAAATGGTGGGTATCATGTGAAATGATGATGGAACAGAGTGGGGCAACAGGGAAGGCTCCAAGCCACATGTCATGGTACAAGGGTAACTATAACGAGGGAAGCCCACACATTGGGTGTATAGATGTAAGAGGGACAAATCGTGGTACATGAGCTACCTTAGCCTTTATTTTTCCACCATTCTTCATATGCCCTTTGCCTTTTATTGATTTTTCGTTCTTTCAACTACTCGGGGCTCCAGGGGATGAAAGCATGATGTGTGGGATAAAGAATGATTACCCCCTTAAGGTTGGGTAGTTCATCACCCAACAGGGGTTGGGATAACCATGGGTTCCTAAATGAAGCAAGGGGCAGTCATAGGGGCCCTAGGAACAAGGGTAATGGCCATAATAATAGGGGGTATAGCTCATGTTTGGTTTTTGCCCACACAATAATTTTTTATGTCCTAACCATCTTTTGCATTTTGTGGTACATTTCTTGTTGTAAGTGGCCAAATTATGTTTTTAACTTTCCTTTTAGTTGCAACAACCTCTGGGGCATATTTCTAGGCCCGACCCAAAGTCTGGACAAGGGAAGGGAGAGGCTAACTCCTTATGGACCCAATGGACAAATGTGGACCCAAATGGGAAAACTATTAAAAGGGGTTATAATGAGCGAGGCAATGAGAGGAGATCCCACAAGACTAGTATACAAGATTAACCACCAAGTTGGGACAAGGGAACAAGAGTATAATCGAAGCCCATTCTTTCCACCGAACCCCCCCCCCCACTGTTATGTAAAAAAATTAGTTAATTTTAGGTTTATTATTTAATTTTAGGTTTAGTTAGACAAAAGGGCACAATCATAAGATCTTGCCCTTTCCCAAAGGGTGCCCATGGCGGTATATAAGCGAGGAACCCCACTGTAATCGATCATCATCTGTCTATCCATCTTTTTAATAAAATATTTATATATATAATTCTGTGTATCAGAAGTTTTATGCTTCATTGGTATCAGAGCGGTCGAATCCTCTCGCCTGTACTGGTTCATGCATCCATCCAATGTTGTCACTGTATGTATCACTTCTGTCCGCTGCCATATTCACTACTGACACCCTGTCCGCCCTCTCCGCACACCATCTGCCTTGTCTACCGCCCGCGACTCCACCATCGTGATCCCTACATCTGTTATTCCACTCCACGCATACATTTCCTCTACGGATACGTTAAAAACCCTCCGTCCAGCACTACAAACGCAACCCGCACACTGTGATAGAAACCACTCATGCACATTTCCATAACCTGCTCCGTCTTCCCACCACCCATCCGCTGTCCAACTGTTGTGCAGCCGCCCGGAAGACCTACCACTGCCATCGTGGTAATCTCTGCGGTGATATCCTCTTGAGGTTTGTTTTTCCTTTGAACGGTCAACGGAGGTGACCCCCCACCAGCAAACGTGACGGTCAGCGAAACTATCGAATATATACACAGCGTATAACATTTATTTGTATATATATAACATGAAACATATACATATAATGTTAATTTATATATAATATATAACATATATATATATATATATATATATATATATAATTATATTATATATTATATATAATACATATAATTTAATTAATTAAATTTATTTTAATTAATTAAAAGTTATATATATATATATAATTAAATAAAATAAAAAACAAACAAACAACAACAACAACAACAACTTATGTCATATATATAAAGAAAAAAAAAAATTAAGCTGGCAGATAAATACACGCCCCCGCAAACCCGCTCGATGTCGACAATGACAACGGCAGATTTTCAAAAAAAAATGTTGGATTCGGAGCATAAGATAAATAACAACCATGACGAGGTCAGTGAAAAATTAAATGAATTCCAGATCAAGCTTGGGGAGCAAGCTAACGAAATCAAAAATCTTCACGATACAACAAATCGAATAGAAATAAAGATGGAAAATCAACATGTCCAAACAGAAGTAAACATCAGAGAGGTCTTAACAATGCTGAAACCTCTGTGTAAAAAGATGAATTGTACACCCGAACAACTACTAAAAGAAAATGAAGAGAATCAAGAACACATCTCATCGGACTCAACAAAGTCAACAGACTCTCATGAAAAAGTTGAATCCCCAAGAAAATCAGCGACACCCCACCAAGAAGTGAGTAACACAATCCTTACAAACAAGCAACTCTAGGATACCTTTACCAATCAACACCCCTTTTTCACTCAACCATTAGCAACATACCAGCGAAGGGCAAAGGTCGAGATGCCTAAATTCGATGGAAACGAAAAAAACAATGTTGCATGGATAAATAAAGCAGAAGAATACTTTGAGATATATGACATCAATGACGATGACGAAAAGCTCAGGCATGCATCCATGAAAATGGAAGGAGAAGCATATAACTGGTATATGTGGTGGAAAAAAACAACACACGTCATTAGCTGGAGAAAATTTAAAGATGCTTTCTTTAAAAGATTCCAAGGTGTAAGAGAAGAAGAGTTTTTTTCAAAACTCATCAAGTTACGACAAAAAGGAAGTGTGGACGAATACACTCAAGAATGGGAGACCTTAGTAACACGAGTACCTGGGTTATCAGAATCTCGTCTGATTCAATCATACGTCTCAGGACTCAAAACCCATTTACAAGCAGAACTTGAGATGCATGACATTACATCAATAGAAGTAGCAAGACGGAAAGCAAAAACAGCCGAAAAGAAATTTGAACCAATATTTTGGTCAAAAGCAGAAAAAACATATTCAAGACGAAAGATACCCCAGTATGTGGACTCAAATAATACAAGATATGTTCCACCACATCGTCGTGAAGATGAAAAATCTAATGTGAAAATGAAAAGGATAAAAGAGGGTAAATGTAAACGCTGTGGTGAGAAGTGGGACCCCAAACATAGATGTGCTAAAGGAAAAGAACCAAAGAACCTATATAATTGTGAAGTAACCAATGATTCAAACAGTGAAGGTTCTGACATAGAAGAAATAGAAGATGCCCCATAATTCTCACCAAAATTAGATGACAGAAGATTCCGCAAGTGTCACTATCTGCTATGACAGGTATATCACAACCTCAGACCTTAAAGTTAAAAGGACACATAAAGAAGAACAACATAGTGGTTCTCATCGACTCTAGTAGCACACACAATTTTTTAAATGCAACCGTGGCAAAGAGACTCGATATTTTTTCATTTCCCTTACCAAATATGACAGTAATGGTAGCTAACGGTAAGAAGATTGAAAAGGTAGGGAAATGCCATAAGGTCAATTTGCAGATTCAAGACTTTAATCTAGAGTCTCCGTTCTTCACAGTACCGTTAGGAGGAGTAGATGTAGTCTTAGGTATCCAATGGCTACGAACTTCAGGTACTTATGCCGCCAACCATCAAGTACAATTTATAAAATTCAAATGAGGAGGTCAAAAGTACAAACTACACGGATTCCAAGCACCAGAAAATCAAGTTGTATCATCATCTCAGATGATGAAGTTGAGTCGAAAAGGAGCACCTGCTTATGTAGTACAATGTCACCAATTAGAAATGTTATCTGCAAATATGACCAGAGAAGAGTCACCAGAGATACAAGATCTAATTCGGAATCATGAAAAAGTAATTCAAGACCTACCTATGAAGATGCCACCTAATAGGGAAATTGAGCATACAATAAAAGTCAAGGCAAGATCAGACCCCGTCAACATCAAGCCATACCGATATCCACATCACCAAAAAACGAAAATTGCAAGATTAATCCAAGACCTTTTAAAATGTGGGAGCTTGATCATCTTGGAATATCTGATCAAGTGGAAGGACTTACCGAAGAAGACGCTTCTTGGGAGAATGAAACATTTTGTCAACAACATTCGTCGTTGCGTATGCTTTGAGGACAAAGCATTCTTTCGAGAGGAAGGCAATGTTATGTAACAAAAATTAGTTAATTTTAGGTTTATTATTTAATTTTAGGTTTAGTTAAACAAAAGGGAACGATCATAAGATCATGCCCTTTCGCAAAGGGTGCCCATGGCGGTATATAAGCGAGGAACCCCATTGTAGTCGATCATCATCTGTCTATCCATCTTTTTAATAAAATATTTATATATATAATTCTGCGTATCAGAGGTTTTATGCTTCACCCACTAATCCATGTCCAGATGTGTCCTGTTAGTATAGTTGTCATTGATGTCAATATACTGAAGAAGACAAGGACATCAAGGAAATGAAGCAGGCAAGGATATGATGATGATATGATTAAGGTAATCAATGAAGAAACCAAAACCATGAGGAAGCCCAAAGGCATTCTACAATGCCTCCGATTCTGCACTATTGAATTATTAGTCACGTGAAATAATATTTTTCTCTATCTTAGAAAAGAAATTTAATCATGAGACTTGGGCCATCTGAAAGGGCATAATTTTACCTTTCTAATGAGCTATTGTGTGTCCCGAAATTCCAAATAACAAGAGAGAACAAGAATTTACAAGTTCAAGACAAGTTCTTGCCAGTGAGTCGACCTATGTCTAACTAAACTCATGTAGGCTTAACCAAAAAGACATGACTTTTTGTTTCATGCGAAAATTATATATATATATGAGGTCTTCAACGTCAATATAGCTCAAGATCAATTCGGATTAGAGAAACAGGATCAGTAGTTCACATCTCGTGAACAGCAAGGACACATACCTTTGGATATATGCATTTTTTCTGTGAAGGGTTCCGGTTTAGGGCTCTCTATCAACTCGGAACTTTTTGTGCATCTTCAGACAGGGTGATTCATCTAGGTTGATTAAGGATACATCTGCAGTAAGGATCTCAGGCAACGCTTGTGTTAAACTTCGGACTGTTGGACTGCTACTGCGGACTGCGGATTAGGGCCTGAACTGTGTTCCAATTTGGACTATGGCAGGGTTTTCACCTCGGGTCTATGGCAGGTTCTATACCTCGAATCTATGCCTCTACACTTCAGACTGTGGCTCCTTTTCTCTCAAACTGTGGGCTCTTCACACCTTGATGCTCAGATTATCTACACAGTGCTCGGATTCTCTACACGGTGTTCGAATTGTCTAGACAGAGCTCAGATTGTCTCTACAGAGTTGCTTCATCACCGCAGTGCACAGAACAAGACTATTTCATCACTAACATTGTTACATCGTCTCCTTGGAATTGTAAGGGCTAGACTGTAGTGTCACTCGAACAGTGACATAGTAGACTTGCAACAAAAAAAACATTTGTATAGTTACATTGAAGAACAAAGTGAAGCATAGTAATGAAGAAAACACAGTGAAGCAACATGACCTTGAAATTGAAGTCAACATAGTAATGCAAAGAAATTGAACAGAGAAGTCAACATAAGCAATCTTGGAATTGATTGTATAGTGAAGAAGTATGTCAATGACATCCAAGTAAGTTCCATCTACATTCTTTATTAAAAAGGATTGGTGTCCTTGGAGTTGGTGCTCCTAAACTCAAGGTAGGTGCCTTGGATGAGATAGGGTCGAAGCCCTAGAGGTTGGAGCCTCATCAAAAACCAAGTTGGTGCTTGGGAATAATTACCATACATTGTATTTATTCTTTATACTCAATAAAATTACACTTATACATTTCTCTTATTAAATTGTGAAGAATCTAACTGGTAATAATAACAATTGAAAGAAAATATTGATTCACCCCTCTCGGTATTTCCAACAATTGGTATCAGAGCCAGCTTCTTCATAATTAGCCTAACAGCTAGAAGAAGGATTCTTAGTCACAATGAAAAATCAAGAAGTGTCAGGAAGGCTTCCTTTGTTCGATGGCACAAATTTTGGTTTTTGGAAAAAAAGAATGTCCTACTACTTAATGTCCCTTGGACCTGAAGTTTGGCATTTGGTTTTGAATGGGTACACTACTCCTTCCACTCTTCCAACTGATCAAGACGAAAGGAAAGCTTACATTGCAAATGCAAAAGCCTTAAATTCCATCACTAGTGGAATCACTGATTCTGAATTTACAAAAGTCATGAATTGTGACTCGGCCAAAGAAGTATGGGATAAGTTGGTTAGCTTATACGATGGGGACTCCAAAGTTAAGAAGGCAAAGCTTCAAACTCATAGAAGGCAATTCGAAATTCTGAAAATGGATGATGAAGAAGATATTGCATCATACTTTCTCCGAGTAGCTGAAGTGGTCAACTCTCTTAAAGGATTGGGAGAAGATTTTGAAGAAAGCACTGTTGTTCAAAAGGTCTTAAGATCTCTCCCAGATAGATTTGACTCCAAAGTAAGTGCTATAGAAGAAATGAAGACCCAGATACTCTCAAAATGGATGAACTTCATGGAATCCTCATTGCCTATGAGATGAGAAAAGGAATCCCAAGTTCCAAAGATGTGGCATTCAAGGCCTCAAAATCAAAAAAAGGGAAAGGATGGATACCAGCAGTGATGACTCCAATGTTGAATCCGAATTGGCGCAATTTGTACAAAGACTAAAGAAAGGATCCAAGCTAAAAGGTAAGTACCCTCTTATTTGTTTCAAATGTGGAAGAATAGGTCATTATGCTGCAAAATGTCCTCATAAGCATGATAGTGATGATGAGGACGATTCTAAAAGGATGGTATACAACAAAAAAGGGTTTAATAAGAATAATTTCTTCTCTGAGCAAGATGAATCTGATGAAGATGAATTTGTGGAGGTAATGATGAATCAAAAGAAGAAAATGACTATGCTGGAAGCCAAGAAGTCTTATTCATGGCATTCACAAATGATGATGATTCAGGACTAGAAGGAAATGTAGATGAATTGTTAATGACTACCAATGAAGAAAATGAGAAATTACAAAATAAAATCATTTCTCTCAAGGTAGAAAAGGAGGAAGCAAAAAGAAGTGAAGACCTCTTGAAAAAATAAGCTAAAAGAAAAGGAAGAAATCTGTGAAAATCGTGACACTGAAATAGGATCTTTGGGGAAGGAATTGGAGCAAGTCAAAAAAATTGGGAAAGCTTCAAACGCTTGACAATATCCTAAATGCTCAAAAACCTCAATATGACAAATATGGTATTGGTTTTAAAGGAGAACCATCAAGTACTAAGGATAATGCAAGAAGCTATGCCGACATACTTTCCAGCAATCCAAAAGAAGAAAAATCATCTCATCAAAGGCCCATCTCAAATCCAAAGAATGAAGAAAGAGTAACTCCAAGGAAGAATGTTGATTCAAATCATGGCTATTACAACAGGTACCAAACTATCTTTTTTGGGCATTGTTATTATTGTAAAAATTTTGGTCATCAAGCTAAACATTGCATGGCTCGTAAGAATAAAACACCAAGATTGAAGGATCAAACAAATAAACCACGCGGTCTCAAAGAGCAAGGACAAATCAAGACTTATAACTCCTTTGATCCTTTGACCAAGTTTGATCCAATTTGCTCATTATGTAATGATTATGGACATAACGAACAAAATTGTCCACTCAAAAGAAGAGAAGCTAGAAGGGAGAATCTCAATACAGATAAATGTGGCCTAGCTCTATGTGCTCATAGTGATGAAAACCATTGGTTTGTGGATAGTGGATGCTCAAGACATATGACAGGTGACAAAAAGAAGTTTGTCTCATTGAACAATAAGGATGGCAGTGTATCATTTGGAAGTGGATATGCTAAAATCACTGGTAAAGGGACCATTGTCTTTGTTAATTGAAAAGGAGAGGCTCAAAACGCTTTGCTGGTAGAAGGACTCAAACACAATCTCTTGAGTGTTAGCCAAATTTGTGACCAAGGACATAATGTTGTCTTTAGCACCAAAGATTGTGAAATAAGAAACTCATCCTCAGGAGAACTTGTGGCTAAAGGAGTAAGAACACCAGATAACGTTTACATCCTGAGCAAAATCCACGAAGATAAATGTTACTTGAGTCAAACAGATGAAAGTTGGTTATGGCACAAGCGATTGGGGCATACAAGTTTTGATAACTTGATCAATATTAGCAAAATTAATGTAGTAAGGGACATTCCAAAGATGTTCAAACCAAATCAAGTTGTATGTGGCCCATGTCAACATGGTAAGAAAACTAGAACCAGCAACAAAACTAAGGAGTTCTCAACATCAAAACCTCTAGAGATCATTCATGCATATTTATGTGGGCCAACTAAAACTCCAGTGCTCAAGAGAAAGGTCCTACAAGATGACTATACTAGGAATATTACTATATTATAAACACAAAGATCAAGGGAAAATTTCAAAAAATAAACACGAAGAATGAAGAAAGATCTTATAAATCGAAGCATTGAATGTTTTAAGAATCTTAAATCTTGTAGAAAATGAAAAGGATTCTAAAATTAAATGTCTTAGAACGGATAGAGGGAGAGAATTCACATCAAAAGAATTTGATGATTTTTGTAAAGTACATGGAATCGAAAGAGAACTCTCTACTACTAGAACACCCAAGCAAAATGGGGTAGTTGAAAGAAGAAACCGAATTGTTCAAGAAATGGCAAGTACAATGTTACTAACCGCTGACTTGCAGCCAAAATTTTGGAGAGAAGTAGTCGGGACAGCAATTTATACCTTGAATCAAACTCAACTAAGACCAAATAATGAGAAGACTCCTTATGAATTATCGAAAGGAAGAGCTGCTTCAGTAAAATACTTCAGGATTTTTGGAAGCAAATGCTTCATAAAGATCAATGATGACACACCAGGAAAATTTGATTCTTGAGTTGACGAAGGAATATTCCTTCGATATTCTACTACGAGCAAAGCTTACAAATACTAGCAATAATCAACTACGAAAAATAGTGGAAAGCATTGATGTGATGATCGATGAAGCCCTTCCAGAAAAAGAAATTGAAGATCATGAAGTTGGACCCCTCATTGAAGAAAACGAAGAACCTGAAAAAGAAGAAAAACAAAAAAAACCATCTCCAACTCCTTCAAAAGTGAAATTCCTCCAAAAACATCATTCGGAAGAGCAGATTATAAATAAATGTAGATGAGGGAATACAAAACCGAAGAAGGATGACAAGTACACCAAGGAAAAATGATGTTGCTATCCTATCTATGATAGAACCAGCAACTTTTGCTCAAGCAAGTAAGGATCCTAATTAGGTGGAAACCATGGAAGAAGAAATGTCTCAAATTGAGAAGAATAAGACATGGGAGTTGGTACCTCGTCCAAAGGATAAAAATATAATTGGCACCAAGTGGGTATTCAAAAACAAAATTAATGAAGATGGACAAATCATCAGAAATAAGGCAAGGCTTGTTTGTAAAGGTTATTCACAAATTGAAGGAATCGACTTTGAAGAAACCTTTGCACCAACAGCTCGTATGGAAGCTATAAGGATGTTCTTGGCATTTGCTTACTCAAAAGGATTCAAAATCTATCAAATGGACGTAAAATCAGCATTTATGAATGGGGAACTCAAGGAAGAAGTCTACATGGAGCAACCAGAAGGGTTTGATCTAGCAGATGGAAAAGACTTCGTATGTAATTTGAAGCTATAAGGATGTTCTTGGCATTTGCTTACTCAAAAGGATTCAAAATCTATCAAATGGACGTAAAATCAGCATTTATGAATGGGGAACTCAAGGAAGAAGTCTACATGGAGCAACCAGAAGGGTTTGATCTAGCATATGGAAAAGACTTCGTATGTAATTTGAAAAAGGCATTATATGGGTTGAAACAAACCCCTAGAGCGTGGTACGCAAGATTGGATCACTATCTACAACAACAAAGCTTCAAAAAGGGGATGGCAAGAAGAAATCTCTACATGAAGATGGACGAGGATAAGTTACTAGTCACTCTCGTCTATGTTGATGATCTAATTTTTTGCTAGCAATAGTGATGAGATAAGCCATGAGTTTGCTCAAAATATGTCAAAAGAGTTCAAAATGTCGATGATTGGCGAGTTATCTTACTTCCTTGGACTACAAGTATCTCAAACCACAGCATGCATGTTCATATCTCAAGCAAAATATCTTAAAGACATGCTTAAAAGATATGGGATGGAAGATTGTGCACCCATGAGCACACCTATGACCACAGATTGCAAATTAAGCAAAGATGATGACTCTCCTCCAGTGGATGCAACTCATTACAGGTCAATAATTGGTGCCCTTCTATACTTAACTACTACTAGGCCAGATATTATGCATGCAGTAGGAATGGTGGCAAGATTTCAGTCAACTCCTAAACAATCCCATCTCGCAGCTGTGAAGAGAATTCTAAGATACTTACAAGGAACCCCTGATTTTGGTCTTTGGTACCCTAAGAGCTCAACTCTTACTGTGACTGCATACACCGATGCTGATTGGGCCGGAAGTATCGATGATCGAAAAAGTACTAGTGGAAATGCATTCTTCATGGGAGATTGTCTAGTATCTTGGCTCAACAAAAAACAATCATCCATATCACTCTCTACAACTGAAGCCGAGTATATGGCTACCGCAGATTGTTTCTACTCAAATATTATGGATGGAGGAAACTCTGAAAAATGTCAACATAGAAACTGACCAACCAATCACCATCTATTGTGATAATATAAGTGTTATCAGTCTCAGCAAAAATCTAGTGACGCACTCAAAGACTTTATACCAATCAAGTATCATTTCCTTCGTGAACAAGTGGTTGAACAAAACATCAAGTTGGAATATATCAATACTAAGGAGCAGATCGCTGATATTTTCACAAAACCTCTTCCTCGAGAAGCATTTGAACATCTTCGCCAAAAGATGGGGGTTATTGCTATAACATCACACTAAGATGATTCATAAGATGCTGTGTGACAGGGGGAGCAGTTCGACAGGGGGAGTTCTTGTGCACCATTTTTCCATTGATGTCAAAGGTGGAGAGAAGAAGAATATTGCCATCCAATGACAAAGGGGGAAATTGTTAGTATAGTTTTCATTGATGTCAATATACTGAAGAAGACAAGGACATCAAGGAAATGAAGCAGGCAAGGATATGATGATAATATGATTAAAAATTATCTATGAAGAAACCAAAACCATGAAGAAGCCCAAAGGCATTCTGCCATGCCTCCGGTTCTGCACTATTGAATGAACAGTCACATGAAATAATATTTTTCTCTATCTTAGAAAGGAATTTTGTCATGAGACCTTGACCTTCTGAAAGGGCACAATTTTACCTTTCTAATGACCTATTATGTGTCCCGAAATTCCAGATAACAAGAGAGAACAAGAATTTACAAGTTGAAGACAAGTTCCTGCCAGTGAACCGACCTATGCCTAACTAAACTCATGTAGGCTTAACCAGCAAGACATGACTTTTCGTTTCATGCGAAAATTATATATATATATATAAGGTCTTCAATGTCAATATAGCTCAGATCAATTCGGATTAGAGAAGCAGGATCAGCAGTTCACATCTCGTGAACAACATGGACACATGCCTTTGGATATATACATTTTTTCTGTGAAGGGTTCCGGTTTAGGGCTCTCTATCAACTCGGAACTTTTTGTGCATCTTCAGATAGGGTGATTAAGGATACCTCTGCAGTAAGGATCTCAGGCAACGCTTGTGTTAAACTTCCGACTACTAGACTGCTACTTCGGACTGCGTATTAGGGCCTAAACTGTGTTCCAATTCGGACTGTGGCAAGGTTTGCACCTCGGGTCTGTGGCAGGGTCTGTACCTCGGATCTATTCCTCTACACTTCAAACTGTGGCTCCTATTCTCTCAAACTGAGGGTTCTTCACACCTTGATGCTCGGATTACCTACACAGTGCTCGGATTCTCTACACAGTGTTCGAATTGTCTAGACAGAGCTCAGATTGTCTCTACAGAGTTGCTTCATCACCACAGTGCACAGAGTAAGATTGTTTCATCACTAACATTGTTACATCATCTCCTCGGAATTGTAAGGGTTGGACTGTAGTGTCACTTGGACAGTGACATAGTAGACTTGCCACATAGGAGGAGCTTCGACTGAGCCTTGTGAAAGTCAACAGTGGTACTAGCAGTATTCCAAGCAGAAGGGAGATGATAGTGAGAATGTTGCTCTTGTGAGCAAGGGCAATGTGAAGAAGGGATCTGTAAGGATCCAACTCCAAGGAGGAAAAGAAGGACATGTCGAAGATAAAGTGTTATGGTTGTCACAAGTTTGGCCATCACTGCAGCAATTGGCTGCAAAAGAAGAAAGGTGACAAGAAGTGCGAGAAGCAAATAGAGTCATAGATGAGCTTTCTAGACGGATATAGGATGAGTTTGCACTCATCGCTTGCAGTAACAGTCAAGGAGAGTTGTAACATAGTGGAATGGGCCATAAGGTGACAAGTGTTTCAAATGTGAGCACGAAGCACGATGGTGTACAACGTAGAACACCCCTAAGAGGGAGTGTTGGTTGATGTAGCTCAATCAGGGGTTCTAGCCTCAGGTGGTGTCAAGGAGGCTAGGAGCACAAGGGCGGAAAATATCTCCAAGCCCAAGTTATTATTTTGAATGTAAATGTCTTAATTAAATCAATTAATCAGTTTTAATTATTTTCCTAAGTTTTAACTTAGGGACATAGATGTCGATTATCCTCTAGATAATTCTAGTAAAGTTTCTAAGTGATCTTAGTCATTGATTAGATCATTTCAAATCTAGATATTGGTCGTTGATTTCTCAACGAGAGATTATAAAGGAAATCGATGTGCAACGTTGGAGATCGTAATGATCATTGGGATTTGGCATCAATGAGGGTTTCAATAGTAGTTAAAGCAGTGAACATTTTTCGGGGGTTTTCTATCATCAGTATTCTTCTAGTATCAGAGATCAGAAGGAGGAATTCTCTCGACGATTTTCTACAAACAAGGAGGTTGAGTTATTGAGGTCGTGTGGCTTCGAGCAAGGTCGAGTTTTCTCTGAGAGAGGTCAAGATTCCTTGTGGAGGTTGAGATGGCCAAGAAGCAATACAGATTGTTAGGGGGTCGTACAAGTTGCTAGCATAGTCAAGAGGCTAATTTGGTCCAAGTCGTGAGCATCAGAGGGCTATGCACGTGTGAGGCCATACAGGTCGTATTTTCGAGTGTGCGGTCGTGTCAGATTGTAGAGGTAGGTTGTGAGCCTTCCAGTGGTCAGATCAATTTGTGGAGGTGAAGAAATATTTTTTCGGAGCTTTGTCGAGGTTTGGCAAGCAATATTGTAATATTCATCAATTGCAGAATTTGTTGAAGATTAATAAAACTCTCAGATCTGAAGAACTGGTTTTTCCTTCAGGGTTTTTCTAGGGATGTTTTGTCCAAAAATAATTGTGTCCATTCTATGATTGGTTTTCTACCAGAGTTTCCGCAGTTTATTTTTGGTGAATATTGCAATCGTGTTTTTATTCAGTATTTGCAGTAAAATAATTTTTCTCTAAATTAAAGACATTAGATAATTATCAATTGATTGAAATAAGCTATAATTTTATCGTTTTTCACAACTTAATACTATTGAAAAGGTTGAGTTCTATCCTCTCATAAGGGGTGAGTTTAGTTGGGAGAAAAGGGGTCGAGTTTCATCATTGAAAGAGGGTCAGGTAAAGCGCTGAGTTACTGTGTTTAAGAGGGTTGAGTTTCGTAGTTGTTTGAAGACCGAGAACTTCATTAAAAAGGGCGTTGAGTTCTTCATTATTAAGAGGACCGAGTTTGTCACTTTTAAGGATGAGTTTCCTTTGAACTGTGTGGAGCATTTGTCATCCGTGGGTGCTGAGAATATTAGTGGGAAGAAAGAGGGGGTCATGGCACATATGTAGTAGGTTTATCTTTGCATAAAGGCAAGGTCGAGTTGTCGGTTTAGTGGGTTTATCCGTGGGTTGAAATTCATGTGGAAAGAAGGTTGAACTCACAATTATTTGGGGTTGATATTCCCAAAGACTCTGTTGAGGTTGTATCGTTGAACTAATACCAAGTTCCTCTACTCGATTGGTTCATTGTGTACTCTTGTGCTAAGTAAATAAAATGGTCGTTTATGCTCAAAATTATGGTTATGCATACTTGTGTGGACAATATGTATATTTCTAGGCTTAGTCCAAAGCATATAATATTGTTGTGAAGCATTTGTTTGGCATGTGTTAGTCACTGTATTTATTGATTTGAAATTAACTTCAAGAAAGTGCACCTACAGCCTAGGACACACAAATTGTTTGACGAATTGTTTCAGTGACACACCCATATAAAACCCAGAAACTTAGTGGGAAATCCTAAGATATTCCAAGGGGGTATCCTACATGTTCTTCTAGATTCAGAGGTTGCATAACAACCCTGAGCAGATGAGCCACCAAATCTAGAGGTTGCATTGGCACTTGATTCAAAATGAATTTTTTGTTTCTTGCTTTTCTTTTGTGTAGCCTCCTCTATTTGGATGTATTTTCTTCTTTGTTCCACTGAAACAATAGAGAAAATTGATATCCTTATGGGACCCTTTTTGTCATCATTGTCCAGCACCCCACAAAGATGTCTCCTCACATGGATATATGAACTACATAAGGTTTTCCTCCATGACAATCATGAGGGCACAAAAACTTGTAGCTTCCACAACCTCTTCCCCCCTCAAGTTTTGTCACATAATTCCACAAGGGTGACAATGCAGCTTTTCCCCTTGCATTTCAATGCCCTCTCCAAACCTTTCCTCTTCATCATACATTAGGTCACTCAGTGCGACCACTATCCTGTTCTTCTTCTTCCCTTCTATGCCTACTCCCCACCAACACCATGAAAACCAAAAGTGGAATGATACCCATAATCCAAAAGAACACCATTTTGCAATATAGATGGACAACCTGCAATAAAATGAGCAAGAAGAAAGAATGGGAAAGAGCAGGAGAGGGAGGAGAAAAAATACAAACAAGAATGACAAGAAAATGAGGGATTTTGGGGTTTGCACTTACATGTTTAGCTTTTGTAGATGGCAGCCCTTCTTTACTCCTCCACTCCTCCAAGCTCCTTAAACCTCTCACAAATCTGATCTCAAAAGTTGGGTATCTCCTCTCTTCTCCAAGCTCTCCAAAGATGCATGAATGAGGAAAAGAGGGGGGAAATACCTTTTAACCTCATCCTCTCTTTTCCCTATGTAATGTCCCTTCCGAAATTAAATTGTTACAGGTTTATTTATTCCACAATTCTGACAATTTTGGAGGCCATGGGAGCCATGTGATTTTTGGAAAAGGCTTAGAAGGAAAAAGGGGCTGAAATGTTTTGGTGGCATTGCATGGGGGCCACCCACATGAGGAAATATGCACCACATTAGAGGGAAGTTCGAATGACTAAGTAGGGAAAGTCGTATTGCTAGTTGGAGGGGGCCCACATGGAAAAGAGGCCCGCGAATTATAAATAGAGGAGGCTCAACCTCATTTGGTATCTTTTTGACATATTGAACTCAACCTTAGTTGCTCAAGCTACTTAGCCAGGTCACTGTGTTGTTTACCACACGAGTGTCTCCGAGATGAGATCTCAACCCTTGTTTTGGTGGACTTCGAGTGCCACCCTAGGAAGGCAATTCGTACTACCTTGGAGGCGAGTCGGTGGAGTTTCACAGTCACATCATTCAGCATTTGTCTCAGCCAGTGCGTGTTTCTGGAGGACGCAGAAGGGGAACACATCGGTGTTGCTTGTGGATTCATCCAAGCAGCAACTGTCGTGGGAGTTTGGGCATTAGAGCTACAGTGGAGGATCAACCTCTCAGGAGAGTTTTGGAGCAGAAGGTCGCTGCATTGGAGCAGTGCGATTTACAGTCACCTGGGCCTGCGCAAAGGGCCATCACTGGGCTCACATGGGAGTTGGAGGAAGAAATTGTAGAGCTGGAGTTGGCCAGGAGAAATAGGATATCATTTGGAGGGCCATTTGAGGAGGATTGTTGGAGTTGGGAGAGCAAAGATTGACAGGATCAGTCACAGCAACAGAATTCGAAACTGGAGGAGAGTCAAGCTATGAAGGGCCAATTTTTGAAGGTTGGAACCAAGGGAACCCTTTTCTGGGTTTTTCTGGGTTTTGGGCAAAGATCACACTCATAATTTTTTAGAGTTTTCTGGTCAGATATAAGGTGTCAAACAGGGGTCCCAACTCAACTAGGAGCTAAGGGGAATTTGGGCCAAAATTCCGAGGTCAACATTTGGCCAATTCCTTCGTGGGTTATTCTGGGTATTTGGTGGAGAGGCCGGGGTTAATTTCCCATAATTTTCTAAGCACCGGAGGTGGGGTTTCCAGCAGCATCTTGCAACAGAGAGCATAGTTTCACAAGGGCAACACAAGGCATCATTGCAGCAGTTATTTGTGCCATCTGGGCTTGACATATTACCACCTGGGCTTGATCACGCTTGCCATGGAGGCAAGCCCAAGTGCACCACTTCCACATTATAGTACCTTCCTCATAGATTATAAAAAAAATGGCTCAGTTGTTGGTTATTCCTGGACTTTTTATGGGTGTGCACTAAATGTTTCAATTTTATGGTGTTGTTTTTATTGTTTGCTTTGCATAGCACTATTTTTCCTAGTTTGGAACATTGCAATGGTATCAGAGCATGATCTTGGCCCAGCTATGGGAAATTAGCCAAAAGATCATGGAAGCTTTAGGTATGACTACAAAGGGACGGGTGAAACTGGAGACAAACCCATGGCTCAAGGGAAATCCAGTATGCAGAAATTCTGGGGTAGAATTCATTGGGATGATGAGAGTTTGGCCCAGTTGAGGAGGGTGACAGACCAAACCCATCCTTACCCTTACAACAGAGATGTTAGAGATGAGCAAGTCATGGGGGTGCAGCCATCTACATCATGTGGGGAAAGTCGACCAGATCGGGCACCAGATCTCCTGAAAAAGAGCAGACAGGACAGAGACGGTTAGAGGGTGAGACCAGGGGGCGCTTTTGCTAGTGGAGACATGGCTTTATATATCAGGAGCCTAAGGAGGAGGTTGAGCATGACATTGTGAGCCCACAGGATGGTGAGGAGCACATCGATATACCCAGTGTAGCGCAAGAGTCAAATTTATTAGAGACCTCTTTGATAGCCCCAGTTGACACCTTAGTGAAGAGGATAGAGCCTACTCACATAGAGCCATTTGTTGAGAGGATGCCACCCATGGATGAGATGCCAACAGTTGTTGAGGTATCTGGAGCCATGACAAAGTTTATAGCTTATAGATGCCCACAACAATTCCATCAATATTCCACTATCGAGTTCCAGGAGAGGAGGATATAGTGTACACACGATGGGCAGTCAACCAGAGCTAGAGTGGTGCAGCGACAACATGGTGGCACCCTTCTATGCCTAGCAAAGGACCTAGACATCACAGTACTAGACAGCTCAGCGAACATTAGGGGTCAACCGGTTGCAACAGGGGGAGGTCACTCAGGTCTTCCTTTAGGCCTTAGCGAATCACTGATGGTGTGGGGGACTTCTGGTATTTATACCAGACATGATAGTGAGTGGAGCGAGGGGAGCTTCAGGTGGGACAGGGTGGATTGGGATCTTGTTATTGAGTGATTCCTTCATGTCAAGACAATGTAGGGACCTAGGATGACTTAGCGGCATGTTTGGGACCCCGGTATTACTGATGGTGTGTTGGGATGGGGTCCCCTGGGTTAGTTTGATAACCCAAATTTTGGTACAATTTTGTAAATAATGTGAAGTCTCCGCGATTTGTGGATGCGGAGCGCATAGAGGATTAGGAGTCAAAGGGGCTTAGCCCCTTGTTTTGGATAAGATTTGAGTCAGTTTTTGAGATTCACCCATGGTCTGCTGACCATGGCATTGTATGAAAGAATTCTATAAATAGTGAATCTTAGCAAAAGGAAGAGGTAACTAGAAGTGGATCTGAGATAAGAAATTGGGTTGACTGAAGAAGCTAGGGTAGGAAAGCTCTGCTTCCTATGCTTAGCTAGAGAAGGAAAGGCTCCCCAGCTGAGTGCACGGAAGCCTAAGTAGAGTACGCAGTTGAGTGTACAAACCCCTGCAGTTGTGTGCGCGGGGCAATTTTGACTCTGGAATTTGTGAATTGAGATCAATAAAGACAAGTTTCTGAAGAATTATTGAATATTTTTGTTCATGTCTTTTTATGTTATATGTCATTGATGAATGGCTTGTTTTATGAAATATTGATTGAATGCTACACAATTCTCTTGAATAAGTCTTAATAATGTATGCAATGCATGTTTAAATACTTTCGCGAAGACTCTGGTGACTCCTCTTATGTTTATTAATGACTTAAGTAGATCTGCGAGAACCCCAATCTAGAATTGCTTTCTGATGCACGTAAGTAGGTGAATCGACTATTGAAGGCCAGCAAGGACTGATCGTAGACCTTCGTGAAGGTCTGAAGGTTGTTTTAACAGAGTTGCAATAACGTGTCCTAAGAGTTTATCGATTTGCGCGAAGGTAGATCCAAGGCTCTGGAAGACATCGCACTACTCTTTGGATGCAGAAACTTGGTTCTTGCATCCCCCCATACTGCTTCGAGTGAGACTGTAGCCTACACGAGTTGTTGCCGAAAGGGCCAGCAATGTAGGGTTTTGTTGGTTGGCGCAACTAACTCCGAACCTAGGTCAGGAGTCAGGACCCCCTAAGCCAACAAATGGTTCCGTTGTCGAGACCGGGATCTACTTGAAAGAGATGTGTGATGTCGCATCATTGGAATCCGACCAAGAAAGAAATTGAAAAGTGGTTGGATCGGAAGATTCACGAGTTCGCGGCGCAAGAAAACAAGAATCCGCACTTGTCGAAGGAAGAGTGGTTGAACAGGTATTTGTATATAGAGATACACGAGATCTTCTTTTGCACCTTCCCCATTGAATTGTATGAGTGGTTAGCTAAATTGACAGACAGTCAAGGAAGGTGGAAGCTTGATAGTCCTATAGTGTGGACTCCAGAATTAGTGCGACGACTAGAAGCCTCTGAAAACAAGATTGTGCAGGTTGTCGATCATTGGCTCGATCGAATTCTAGGAGGATTTGTTACAGAATTTGCAGTTGATACCTCAGTTAGCTATAGCGAAGCGGAGCGAAGATCCTTCAAGGGACAGCGAGGTAAGTATTTAAGATCATTGAATACTTGAATTAAGATGTTGTTATTTGAAAAACAGGTGATGCCATTACCTTGATGTTTGGAGCTACGCAAAGTGGACGATTCTTTAGAAATCGCAAAGGATCAGGACCAGAGTATAGTCCCTTGATTGGACCTCATTCAAGTGACAACGAAGGGGCGGGGTAGATTACACTAGACAGCGTTGTTTAGCTAATCACTCAAGGGATTCCTAGAACAAACCATCCATCCACTCCACCACCGCCTCCACCTTCGCCCACACCTTCACCTCCACCGCCACCCTTCAACATGGCAAACGCAATGAAAATGTCGATCTTCAAGGGCATAGGAATTGAAGATCCAGAGCAGTTCTAGTTTGTTGCGAATGTTGTATGGACAGCTCAACAGATCGTCGATGATAATATAAAGAAAGCGCAGTTGGTTATCACTCCGCAGGATCACGCGCTAACCTGGTACATTAAGTATTGTTATGATAATCCTCTTGCAATGCTAGCAGAGACTAAGATGGCTTTCAACAAAGAGTTTAGTAAACCTAAATCTGACTCACAGTCAGTAATTGGATTTAAAGAGATCATGATGAGGGTCGAAGAGACGCCCTGGGAATTTGATTAGAGGTTGAAGTGTCAGATCAAAGAGGCTAACATGCAGATCACAAATAGTCAGCACCGTGAATGGTTTATAGCATCGCTTTTGCCCCATTTGAGAATTGCTTTGTCACAGCAGAAGATAGAAACACAGGCAGAAGCCTTGGAAATCGCGATGAGGCAACATGCATCACCTATTCAGAATACGAACGTAGGAGTACAACAGATCCACTCACACTTAGAGAGCTTACACTTAGAAATACAGAGTTTGAAGAAAGAAAAGGAAATTAAACCAGAAGCACGCGCAGAAGTCCGGTGTTTGAAGTGCAAAAGCCACAAGACGATCAGGATCATTGTCCCGTGTACGCAAATTATATTACAAGAAGAGGGTTGATTCCCATGAAGACAAAGACCCCAGCAGGGTCGAGCATGGGGGTTGCGCCGTGGTGCGCCGTTTGTCAAGTTACTGGGCAACATGCGATGGACAATTGCCATTTACTTCAGAGGTTCGTTCAGACACCCCAGCAGTTGTTCTGTAATTTCTGCAAATTTATGGGCCATGGTGAGCGCTATTGTCGTAGCTACGAGCTGATGATGGAAAGAACACCTACGTATCGAATGCAAGTCGAAACTCGGCCTCTAGATCAAGGCGCCAGAGGAGCGCACGGAGGTTATCAAGATTGAGGACGAGGACGAGGACGAGGAGGACTCGGTAGAGGTCGCTATCAGATTAATGGCTACAACTGCAGACAGTCGGGGCACTATGCACAAGAGTGCCAGAATCCTACACACCCATCATGTCAATACTGTAGACAGTTTGACCATACTATAGAAGAATGCCCAGTATTGATAGCTAAAATGCAAGAGAATAAAACACAGCCTCAACAATGTACACAAAATTTACAGATGATACGTTGTTAATATTGTGCTTAGAAGTGGAATAACGATTGGCGCTGATAAAGGTAAAAAGCCTGAAGAAGGATGGGTCTGCAAAGCGCCAAAGAAAGATGTCGGCTTTGACTTGGACCGTGCTAAGGAAACTTTTATGGAAGCCAAGAGGTTCGCAAAAGCCTCCACCTCAGGAAGCCAAGGCAAGATACAAGAACTCAGTGTGCCTACAAATGTTGATCCTTCTGTACTCACAACATTTTTGGAGACCTGCATGAAACTGTTGCACGACAGCAAGGCTATGGAAGGCCTACAGGAACTAATAAATAAATGTGCCAGCAAAGCCCCTGGTGAACACCGTGCAGTCATAAAGATTGGCAAGCATAAGGCATGAACAGGACAAGAGATGAGGCTAACAGCGCAGATAGGTGATTATGAAATGGATCAAGTCATCTTGGATTTGGGGTCCAATGCAAATGTTTTACAGAAACAGACATGGGAAAGGATGGGGAGACCTGCGTTGCAATTGTCTCTGATTCAACTCAGGATGGCGAACCAGCAGAAAACCATCCCCATGGGACGATTATATGGTGCAACAGTTGATATTGAAGGTGCGAGCGTGGTGGCAAACTTTGAAGTTATAGAAATTGTTGACGATAATAATCCCTACCTTGCACTCCTGGGAATTCACTGGGCTATTGATATGAATGGGGTCATCAATTTGAAGAAAAGGACGATGTCATTTGAAAGAAAGTCGCTTAGGGTTATAGTACCTCTGGACCCTGTAGAAGGGGCGCGCTATAGTGAACCAGTCCGCGATTATAAAGAAAGTGATGATGAAGCGGATCAGATTTACAAGATAACAACGCGAGATCGGGACTAGATCAATCCAACAGCAGATGGACGCATTGCATGGGACAGGGAGAGTTCCTGCACCTCTGATTCAGAGGAGCAGTTAGAGCATTAGCAGAATCACTTGCACGAAGTGTCTACATTACGATGCAATATGATGACGAAGTCGTTGTGTTGTGTTTCGTCGGAGGTAAGAAAATTACCTTATTATGATGGTTTAACTAACGTAGATCTGTTTTTGGATGAATTTGAGCGCGAAGTCCCTAAGGACCACCGCTTCCAAGCATTAGAGTTGGCACTGCGTGCTATGCCTGCACGATGGTGGGGTACGCATAAGGATAGTTTTGTTGGATGGCGAGATTACAGAAGAATGATGAAGCTACGATTTGGGCATGTTAACACCAGAATTACTAAGAAGTATAATGGAAAGGACGATCCGCGCGATCACCTAGCAAAGTGGACTAAAGCATGGGAAACAAAACCACAGCCAAAGTGGGTACACATATTTTGTCATACCTTAGATACAATTCCCATGAACTGGTATCTGGAAACAGAGCTCTGCCATGGCATTGTGGAGTGGAATGTATTGAAGGAAGGGTTTTTATTGACTTTTAGCTTTGAAAATGGCTTTGCAAGCATCGATGAAGCACTAAAAGAAATTAAGGTTGTTATCTTCAGAATGTCGAAGGAACCTACGGAATGGACCCAACCAGACTGGAACACCCAGCTGCGCCACACTGGAGTGCTATAATGTGACCGCTGAAGAGGAAGAAGAAGACCCCAAGAACATCAATATTCTGGAGGCGGAAGGACATCGCGAAGTTGAGGGACCACAAATAGAAAACCCAGACACCTCTGCACCTTTGAAAACAAAGCAAGTAAATATTGGCACTGAGGAAGAATTAAAGATCGCGAAAATTGGAGATTACTGGGATGACACTACAGTCGATAAAGTTGTTGAATTACTCCATGAATACCAGGATCTCTTGCCAACTAAGTTTTCATACCTAAAGGGCATAATCAGTGATTTGGGCATTATGAAGATCACATTGAAACCAGGTGCAAAGCCTATTAAACAAAGGCCTTATCGCCTTCATCCTAAGTATAAGGAAAAAGTTCGCCAGGAGTTGGATAAGATGTTGAAGACAAGCATCAGAGAACCTGTTGAAGAATCTGATTGGGTGAGCCCGATGGTGGTTCAAGAAAAGAAACTGTTAAAATTGGCAACTAGGGCCAAACTCCATGTGGGTCATCTTATTTATGACAGCTGATATTTTTCTTGGATCCCTCTCATCCAGAGGTGTAGGATTGATCTAAAGATCATCCAATTCCGATAAGTATTCATGGAGATATGAATTTATTAATGTTCTAGGACAATTCGTCAAGGTCGGCCAGCAACCAAATAAACCCCACTTTTGCTCAATGTTTTAGTATAAATAAAGGAGGACTTCAAGTCATTTAGACTCATCTCTTGTGATCTCACTCTCCACTTGTTTTGGGTTTTTGGTGGAAGATGAGGTCTAGAGGAGATGTCTTCTACACAGCCCAAAGAAGGGTCATCTAGGAGAGCTCTAGCCGTAGACTTGTAGGAGATCTGGCCGCAGATCTAAGAGGCCCTAATCCGCAGCTAGAAGAGCCCTAATCCACAGCTAAAGGGAGCCCTAATTTGCAGCAAAGGGAAGGCCCTAATCCGCAGCTAGAGGAAGCCCTACGCTGCCCTACCTAAGGGTGGTATGAAGATGCCCTAGCCACAGCAAGAGAGGATCAAGAAGAGGACAGTTTGCTGGGTTGATTTGTGGACTGTCCTAGGACTGTTTGAGGGCTATCAAGACAAGTCTGAGTTGTTGTTCAAGGGCTGAGTTGTTGGGTAGTGAAGGCCGAAGAGCTAGAGGGACAAAACGTTGAAGAAGGTGTGTTTGGGCATGCGTAGGGACTGTCTCATGACAGTGCTAGGCCGCAGGCCTTAGCACACAGAAAGAGCTGCGTAGAGGGCTGTTAAGGTGGACTAGCCCCTCAGAAGGCAGCGTGGACAAAGAGGAGGCTTCACTAGGAATGTTGCAAACCTTTGAGGGTTGGTTTGTGGACTATCATAAGGGTTTAGGGCTGCAGCACGTGCCCTAACCAGGGCTGTCACAAACGCAAACAAATATCAGTTCAACAGTGTTTTGCAGGGGTGTTGGATCATAGTTTACAATCAATACTACAGTTGGTTGCTATCCTAAAAGGTAACCTAGTTGTTGTTGTTGTAGGTAACAGCAAGACCATGTTTGGGTATGATATGTTGGACATATTATGGGACAGAAGCAGTATGTACAGCAGCATGTATAGGTACAACTGTTGCAGTGGAAGCAGTATGTACAGCAACATGTATAGGTACAACTGTTGCATAGTGGAGGCAGTATGTACAGCAGCATGTATAGGTACAACTGTAATGATTGCAGCATAGTGGAGGCAGTATGTACAACAACATGTATGGGTACAACTGTGAGTGGTGCAGCATAGTGCACCGTGATGGGTACAACCATGATTGGTTGCATTTCCGTGACAAGAGCAGCTCAGTGAATGGGTGCAGCATGATGACGAGATGCAGCACGATGGAGAATCAGTTGAAGCAGCTTGTCTTCAACTGATCTCATGTATCATCTTCTTAGAGATGATCTATGCTCTTATCTAGATAAGTCAAAGTGTTGACTTCTGTTGTAAATGTACTCTCTCTCTCTCTCTCTGTTGAACTATTGAAGAACATATAAGAAGAATTGATCAAGGGTTTCCCCACATTGGGGTTTGTCCCTGGCTAGCGCCACACCTTGTGTCCTCTTGTCTTGGCTTGTCTTCTGCGATTTATGTTTATGTTCTATCTGCAGTTTACTTTAATGCTGATGTGATTGCTAATCTGGAAAAGATATTGAGCTAACTATGAAAATTGAAATAAATTGCTCTAAGCATAGAACATACCTAAATTTAACATGGTATCGGAGCTAAGGTGAAGACAATGCCCAAGCAAGAGTGAAAGAGCAATGACCAAAGACAATTAGGAAAGGACACAAGGATCAATGGGTTCCTCATCCCTCTTCAAATTCACCAAGCGTGATATCAAAGCAGAGAATATTATCAGAATGGCGCAACGGAATATGGCCTACCTAAAGATCACTTCATTGGAAGACCGGATCTCAGGGTGGAAGGAAAGGCAGATAACTAGTTCAGCCATTATGCGAAGGAGTGTCCGAATGGCAGGGACACATCACTTGATGATGATAACAATCATTCCAGGGACATCTTCAATGGTCAGAGGAATGACAGGTAATGCAGGTCATCAAGGAAACGACCGACTCTTCAGAGAAAGCAAGGAACCCCAGGTATGAAGAATCAAATGTTGTTTCTGATAAGATAAAGAAGCGTTATCTTGTATTGGCCCTCTCCTTCAAATTCTTTGGGAATCTAGCTTATCGATTATAGTGCTTCAAGGCACTTCATCAGATAGAAGGGTGCTCTCTCTAATTTGGTAGAGATGGAAACAATCATGGGATTATACTTCTCAGTGTTGGTTCTCTCTGGATTCTGCTTTGATATCATGGATGAGCAGGAAGCAGAAGTCGGTTGCTACAAGCACCGCCAAGACCGAATACATAGCTACGAGTATGATCTCGCATAAAGCTGTCTGGTTGTGGAAGCTCATCAATGAGCTGTTTGTACACATGATGAATACCATTGTGATTCTTTGTGACAACCAGGGGGGATTCGATTATTGAGGAATCCCATATTCAATGATTGCTCCAACAGATAGACATCAGATACTACCTTATATGGTATATGGTAAGTCGATGAGCGAGGAGGCTCCATCGCATTGAGACTGATGTACAGGTCGCAGACACTTTGTCAAAGCCTGGGCGAAAGGTCAAATTTGTGATTTTCCGAAACAACTTGGAGTCGTTGAGAGACCTTCGTATAACAGTCCTACACGTTGCATGCACTAAGCTTTGGAAGCTCTGGGGCTTGGGGTACTTACTAGAGAGACATACGACCACAGGGCGACTCACCCTCCCCTAGTGGTGCGCTATGTACAGGGTGACAGGTTCAACCTTTCCCTGTGATGCCTCGTGGCGACTATGGAACAGGATGATTAGTTCTCCTATGGGTCGGGATGATTAGTTCTCCCGTGGCAACTATGGAACAAGATGATTAGTTCTCCTGTGGGTCGGGATGATTAGTTCTCCCATGGCAACTATGGAACAAGATGATTAGTTCTCTTGTGGGTCGGGATGATTAGTTCTCCCATGGCAACTATGGAACAGGATGATTAGTTCTCTTGTGGACGGGATGATTAGTTCTCCTATGGCAATTATGGAACAAGATGATTAGTTCTCTTGTGGGCCGAGATGATTAGTTCTCCCGTGGCGACTGTGGACAGGATGATTAGCTCTCTTGTCGAGGCATCCTACCCATGCAGTCTGGGACTCATGGGAAGTACCTCTCATCTGATCTGAGCAAGGAAATGGGGTTAGGGACCACAGTAGTACTATCGATGGACGCATCATTGTATCTACCGTACTCCCTATGCTAGGATGACCTCCATTGATCCGGGATTAACGAAATTGATCTGGGATCAGTATGAGTGGTTTGAGGCACTCTCTTGTGATATTGATCTGGGATCACTAAAATTGTCTTCGGGTCAGTAAGATGAAACTGACTTCGGGTCAGTAGAGAATGGTATGAGACATTCTCAATCAATTATTCTTCCTCATGGTTAAGCAGAGCAGAGCAGAACTGAGCAGAGCTCAACAGAGCACAGCAGTGCAGGGCACTGATGGCAGAGATAGTACAATCAGACATATGGATCAGTGGATGGAGTTCTCCCTAGTTGAGAGGGAGTGTTAAAATTGGCAACTAGGGCCAAACTCCATGTGGGTCATCTTATTTGTGGCAGCTGATATTTTTCTTGGATCCCTCTCATCGAGAGGTGTAGGATTGATCTAAAGATCATCCGATTCCGATAAGTATTCATGGAGATATGAATTTATTAGTGTTATGGGACAATTCGTCAAGGTCGGCCAGCAACCAAATAAACCCCACTTGTGCTCAACATTTTAGTATAAATAAAGGAGGACTTCAAGTCATTTAGACTCATCTCTTGTGATCTCACTCTCCACTTGTTTTGGGTTTTTGGTGGAAGAGGAGGTCTAGAGGAGATGCCTTCTACGCAGCCCAAAGAAGGGTCATCTAGGAGAGCCCTAGCCGCAGACTTGTAGGAGATCTGGCCACAGATCTAAGAGGCCCTAATCCGCAGCTAAAAGAGCCCTAATCTACAGCTAAAGGGAGCCCTAATCTGCAACAAAGGGAAGGCCCTAATCCGCAGCTAGAGGAAGCCCTACGCTGCCCTACCTAAGGGTGGTATGAAGATGCCCTAGCCGCAGCAAGAGAGGATCAAGAAGAGGACAGTTTGTTGGGTTGATTTGCGGACTGTCCTAGGACTATTTGAGGGCTATCAAGACAAGTCCGAGTTGCTGTTCAAGGGCCGAGTTGCTGGGTAGTGAAGGTCGAAGAGCTAGAGGGACAAAACGTTGAAGAAGAAGGTGTGTTTGGGCATGCGTAGGGACTGTCTCATGACAGTGCTAGGCCGCAGGCCTTAGCACACAGAAAGAGCTATGTAGAGGGTTGTTAAGGTGGACTAGCCCCTCAGAAGGCAGCATGGACAAAGAGGAGGCTTCACTAGGAATGTTGCAAACCTTTGAGGGTTGGTTTGTGGACTGTCATAAGGGTTTAGGGCTGCAACACATGCCCTAACCAGGGCTGTCACAAACACAAACAAATATTAGTTCAACAGTGTTTTGCAGGGGTGTTGGATCCTAGTTTAGGATCAATACTACAGTTGGTTGTTGTCCTGAAAGGTCACCTAGTTGTTGTTGTTGTAGGTGACAGCAGGGCCATGTTTGGGTATGATATGTTGGACATATTATGGGACAGAAGCAGTATGTACAGCAGCATGTATAGGTACAACTGTTGCAGTGGAAGCAGTATGTACAACAGCATGTATAGGTACAATTGTTGCATAGTGGACACAGCGTTTACAGCAGCATGTATAGGTACAATTGTAATGATTGCATCATCGTGGAGGCAGTATGTACAATAGCATATATGGATACAACTGTGAGTGGTGCAGCATAGTGCACTGTGATGGGTACAACCATGACTGGTTGCATTTCCGTGACAAGAGCAGCTCAGTGAATGGGTGCAACATGATGACGAGATGCAACACGATGGAGAATCAGTTGAAGCAGCTTGTCTTCAACTGATCTCATGTATCATCTTCTTAGAGATGATCCATGCTCTTATCTAGATAAGTCAAAGTGTTGACTTCTGTTGTAAATGTACTCTCTCTCTCTCTCTGTTGAACTATTGAAGAACAATAAGAAGAATTGATCAAGGGTTTCCCCACATTGGGGTTTGTCACTGGCTAGCACCACACCTTATGTCCTCTTGTCTTGGCTTGTCTTCTGCGATTTATGTTTATGTTCTATCTGCAGTTTACTTTAATGCTGATGTGATTGCTAATCTGGAAAAGATATTGAGCTAACTATGAAAATTGAAATTAATTGCTCTAAGCATAGAACATACCTAAACTTAACAAAAACAAAAAGGCGAAATAAGGATCTGCGTAGATCTATGGAAGATTAATGATGTGTCCACGATCCATTTCCAACGCCGTTCACAGACGAAGTGCTACACAATGTTGGAGGGCAAGAGGCCTATTCCTTTACTAACGGGTTTTCAAGGTATCATCAAATCAAGATCACGCCAGAAGATAGAAGCAAAACGACTTTCGCAACGAAGTGGGGTTGCTTCCAGTATACTGTGATGTTGTTTGGACTAAAAGAATGTGCCTGCGATATTTTCCCGTGTAGTCATAGCAACATTCAAGGAGTTCATTCATAAGTTTCTGAAGGTATACTTTGATGATTGGATGGTGTTTGGATTAGTAAAGCGCCATGTTGCAAGTTTGCGCCTGATGTTAAATACATGTTGCACATACCAAATCGCGTTGAATTTGAAAAAATGCATATTATGTGTTCATTTTGAGATCTCGCTGGGTCATGTTGTGTGCAAGCAAGGATTGATGGTGGACAGATTGTGGTAATTGTGAACTTGAAGGCCCCTAGGAACATTAAGCAGCTGTGTGCAAGCTGGGACATACGGGATATTATAGAAAATTTATTAAAGCCTATGCTCAAATTATTGTGCCCATGGAGAAATTGCTAAGAAAGCACGCGACATTTTGTTAGGACGAAGAATGTCAGCGCAACTTAGATGTGTTGAAAGAAAAGATGGTCACTGTGTCGATCTTAGCATTTCCCGATTGGAAAAAGGAGTTTCATGTACATGTTGATGCCTCTTGCATTGCGTTGGGTACAGTGCTATTAAAATTGGCAACTAGGGCCAAACTTCATGTGGGTCACCTTATTCATGGTTGATTATATTTTTCTTCGATTCCTCTCGTCGAGAGGTGTAGGATTGATCTAAAGATCATCCGATTCCGATAAGTATTTATGAATATATGAATTTATTTATATTACGGACTAATTGTCAAAGTCAGCCAGCAACTTATGTAGGCTCAGAAGCCCAACAGTCACATCTATTCAACCCCAACGTTTTGCATATAAATACAAAAAGTATTCTCCTCATTTGCACACTTCACTCTCATCGCATCTCTCTCTCTCTCTCTCCTGCGCATAAAAGAGTCTTCTCTCTCCTGCGCAGAAACGACTCTTCTCTCACACGTGTGGAAGGAAGGACGCAAGTTTTAGGGCTGCAACTGTAGATCGGAAGTTTGACCAGCATTGACCATCATTCTCTCTCTCTGCACTGCATAATAGGTGAACCTGACTCTCTTTGGAAGGCTGCATTTTTTGGTGAAGGAATCAAGGTGATCCGACGGTTGGTTTGCAAGATATTGATTGCCCTAGTTTAGGGCTGATCTAGGGTTTGTTGTTGCTAATGTAAATTAGATTTTTGTACTATTTCTCTCTGCTGAATTATTGAAGACAAAAGAAGATTTGATCAAAGGGTTCCCCATATTGGGGTTTGTCCCTGGCTAGCCGCCACATCTTGTGTCTCTTTTCTTGGCTTGTTTTTTGTCGATCGTTTAATGTTCTATCTGCACTTTACTTAATGTACATGTGATTGCTAATCTATGGATAATAATAAGAAAGAAAAGTAAATTGCTCTAAGCATAGAACATACCATAACCTAACATGGTATCAGAACTGAGGTGAAGACAAAGCCCGAGCAAGAGCAAGAGCAATCACCGAAGAGAAGATTGGCAAGGCTATCCTAAAAGAACTATGGGGTCCTCAACACTCTTCCCTGTCAAAGACAAGCTCTGTAAGAATTCTGACTATCACAGATGGAAGATGTCTCTCGAACTGACTTTAGAAGATCAAGGAGTGTTGGACCATGTGAGAGGCAATATTGTTGAGCCTCCATCAAATGCACCCGCTGCTACCAGGAACAAATGGAAATCCAGAGAAGTCAAAACAAAGAAGATCATCCGGGACTCTATCGACAAGCGCTTGGTGGCCTATGTTTCTGAGTTGAACACCTCCAAGGAAATCTACGATAGACTGGTGAGTTTATTTAAAGTTAATGATACAAATCAAGTTCTGTTTCTTATAAATAAGCTGAAGGAAATTAAGAAGGGCAAAGATGAAAATATGAAAGCATATTTCTTAAGAATCACCGAGATTGTTAATTTATGGTATGTTCTATGCTTAGAGCAGTTTACTTCTTTTATTATTATTATCGACAGATTAGCAATCACATGTACATTAAGTAAAGTGCAGATAAAACATTAAACGATTGACAGAAAAACAAGCCAAGACAAGAGACACAAGATGTGGCGGCTAGCCAGGGACAAACCCCAATATGTGGAAACCCTTTGATCAAATCTTCTTTTATCTTCAGTAATTCAGCAGAGAGAAATAGTACATAAATCTGATTTACATCAGCAACAGCAAACCCTAGATCAGCCCTAAATTAGGGCAGACAATATCTTGCAAACCGACCGTCGGAATGCCTTGATTCCTTCACCAAAATGTACGGCCTTCTGAGGAGATTCAAATCCGCCTACAACGCAGTTCTGAGAGAGACTCTGATGGTCAACGCTGGTCAAACTTGTGATCTGCAGTTGCAGCCCTAAATTCTGTCTTCCTTCCACACGTGCGAGAGAAGAGTCTCTTTCTACGCAATAGGAGAAGAGCCTCTTTTCTGCGCAGGAGAGAGAGAGAGAGAGATGATGAGATGAGAGTGTGCAAATGAAGAAAAGACCTCCTGTATTTATACACAAATGTTGATGATGAATAGATCCGTCTGTTGGGCTTCTGAGCCTACATGAGTTGCTAGTCGACTTAATGATTATTCCATAAACAAAATAAATTCATATCTCCATAAATACTTTATCGGAATCAAATGATCTTTAGATCAATCCTACACCTCTCAACGAGAGGGATCTAATAAAAATATTATCAGCCATGAATAAGATGACCCACATGGAGTTTGGCCCTAGTTGTCAATTTTATCACTCCCTCTCAACTAGGGAGAACTCCATCTGCAATTTGTCTGTCGGCCGATACTATTCATCCATCAAATGCACTGCCCTGTTCAACTTGACCCTTGCTCTACTCTGCTCTATTCTACCTGCTCTGCTCTGTTCTGTTCTACCCTGTTCTGATCTGCTCTGCTTTGTCCGAATTATGAAGAAGAGATGATCGAGGATGTATCATACCATCCTCCACTGACTCAAAGTCAGTCTTAGAGTGTGTACCACTGATCCCAGACCAGTCCTCAACCGACCTGAAGTCGGTGTCATAGTGGTTACAACTCCTACCACTGGTCCCAGACCAGTATCATTGATCCTAGATCAATGAAGGTCTTCCTAGAATAGGGAGTACGGTAGATATAGCAATGCGTCCATCAGTACTACTATGGTCCCTATCCTCATTTCCTTGCTCATTGATCAGATGAGAGGTACTTCCCATGAGTCCCGGACTGCATAGGTAGGATGCCTCAATAGGAGAACTAATCAATCCTGTCCATAGGAGAGCGAATCATCTTGTCCCACAAGACAGCGAATCATCTTGTCCACAATCGCCATGGAGAACACATCATGCAGGCCTCACAGGAGAACTAATCATCCCGCTACACAATCGTCATGGAGAACACATCATCCAGACCTCACAGGAGAACTAATCATCCTACTACATAATCGTCATGGAGAACACATCATCTAGACCTCACAGGAGAACTAATCATCCTGCTACATAGTCACCACGGGGTGTCACAAGGGATGGTGAGTCACCATGTGGTCATATGTCGCTTCAAGAAGTACCCCGCGCCCCCCCAGAGCTCCCAAAGCTCAATACATCATACAAGACCCTCATCAGAGGGTCTTTGAATGACACCAAGTCGTTCTCAGAAAGTCAGGAATTTGACCTTCCCTAGGGGCTTTGTCAGAATGTCGGCGACCTGTTCATCTGTACCGATATGTTGGAGCCTTATTGCTCCTCGCTGCACCATATCTCAAATATAATGGTACCTGATATCGATATGCTTGGAGTGATCATGAAATACAGGATTCTCTGACAAACGAATCCCACTCTGGTTGTCACATAGGATCATGGTGGTATCCAATGTAAATCCAAACAACGCACTGAAGAGCTTTCGTAACTAGACTGCCTCACAAGAGGCCATGCTAGCAGCAATATACTCTGCTTCAGCGGTGCTCAAAGCCACCGACTTCTGCTTCCTGCTCATCCACGATATCGAAGCAGATCCCAAGGAGAAACAACACCCGGAAGTGCTCTTATGGTCCACCGCATTGCCAGCCCAATCAGCATCAATCAGCATCAATGTATCCAAGTAGTCTCACATCTCCGGCAATGTATCTTAACCCATAAGTAATTATGCCACGAAGATATCTTAACAGATTCTTGGCACCAATCCAATGTATGTGGTGAGGTTCAAGTGTGGAAAAATTCTGCAAAAAATCGCTCCTAAAAACGCAATTTTTTGAACTAAACGATTTAATCCCCCAACTTTTCAGCGACTTTTTCACAAAGGAAAAAATCGCGAAAAAAATCGCGATTTTTTCCTTATACTCCCGATTTAATCGGGAGTCGACCCAAAAAGTCGGCCTCCCTTCCGAGGCCGCGGATAAAGAGGCCGCAAAGGTGAAAAAACAATAAATTGAAGCTTCCATCCATGCATTTTCAAGTTATTTCATTGTATTGTTTTTCATACTTCTTGCGAGCATAGCAGTCTCATTTGTAATCTGTTAGTTTTGAGGTTAAGATATGTTTTTGTTTTCCAAGGAAAAACAAATCTTTATACTTCATATTTCTAGTTAGAAAGCAAAGTATACATTGGCTAAGCCTCCAGGCTTTCAGTGATCCAGACTCTAACAGCCACTGCCCCTTCAAAAGATTACAGAAGTACCAAAAGGACAGGCATACAACAGTCTTCCGTAGAAAGAACCCCACACCATCAAAAACATTGTTATAGTTGCTGAATGCTTCCAGAAGAAACAACAAAGAGGAGGTAATAAAGATCAAACAGCAACAACCTATCCAAAAAAAACAAAACCAGTGCCTCAAAAAAGAACCCATTTTTCAGACAAGAACAAAGTACCTATGAAATTTTGTGACAGCAAAGATCCTTCCTGCAATGAGAGCACGTTTTGAAAGGGAATCTTCTTTAGTGGTGAACTCCCTGTAAATGTGGGGAAAGGTTATGTATCAGAAGTGGATTTTACCTCCAAGAGTTTTTGAATAATAGATGCCAAGGCTAGGTTAGTAATCTGACATCTACTGTTTTCTCAAAAAATAAGCAGCTTGGAGTCACCAAGCGTTAATTTTCACATCTATTGTGATACTCACTGTTAATTTTCATTGGACCTACCACCTGACACCTTATTACCTTATTACAATCTACTGAATAAATGCATGACTTATTTCTTAATACAATTAGCGGAAACAAAAAGTAAAAGAGGAAGAGGTTCTCAGAGACTGATTACTTGATGACTTTTAGACGACTCATGATATACATTTATTATATTTTTTGCTAATATTTTGACTCTTGAGAGTTGAGACTCACACAGGACTCAAAATTCAGGAGTTGATTCACCATTTTGATATGTGATGTAGAACTAGTCTTCATATACATATTATATATTAGCTTTCTTTACATGTTTATGTGGAAATGCATTTATTTGATGTTGTGGATACTCTAGATGTTAAAAAAAAAAATTAGAAAAATAAATAATTTTGTGTTTTTTTTATTTTGCCGAATTTTTGCCGACTTTTTCAAAAAACTCCCGACTTTGACGAGTTTTTCAACTTTTGGACCCTTGCCGAATTAATCTCGACTTCGACTTTTTCCACATTGGGTTCAACCATATGTTGACTTAATGTGTTGACTGCAAAGCATATATCTGGACAGGAGTTCACTAAGAACATCAATGCTCCGATGAGTTGTCGGTACTCAGTGGCATTTCGTAAAACAGGTCCAACAGCACTACCACTTAACTTTTTGAAGTCATGCTCCATCGGGGTAGTTATGGGCTTGCAATCCACCATACCAAATCTTTCTAGAATCTTCACCACATATTTTCCTTGAGATAGGAAAACTTCCCTTGGCTTCTGCCAGACTTCAAGTCCAGGAAATAGTGCATCAATCCTAGGTCCTTCATTTCAAATTCAGAAGCCAACTCCCTCTCACATTTGTGAATGAGAGGGTCTACACCTGTTAGAAAGAGGTCATCCACATACAGCACCAGTATGAGAGGCTTGTCATCTTCAACCTTAAAGTAAAGGTTAGGATCGGCTTCACTCCTAGTGAATCCCAGCTTCATCAAGTAGCTATCGATCCTCTCATACCATGCTCGAGGTGCTTGCTTCAGCCCATAGAGAGCCTTGTTCAACCTGCATACATGAGATTTTCGATCATAAATCTCAAATCCTTCGGGTTGCTCCATGTAGACCTCTTCTTTGATCGAACCATGCAAGAACGCGGTCTTGACATCCATCTGATGTAGGTTCCATCATTGTGAAGCCGCAAGGGCTATGATCGAGCGGATGGTGGTATATTTGGCAACAGGTGCAAATATCTTGTCATAGTCTATACCTTCCTTCTGGGAGAAACCATGAGCAACAAAGCGAACCTTATACTTTTCCGTACTTCCATCAACTGCATGCTTTATCTTGTAAAGCCATTTAGAAGTGACAACTGTCTTGTCCTGGGGTCTGGGAACTACTTCCTAGACATCATTCTTCATAATAGACTCATATTCTTCGGTCATAGCATCCTTCCATACTTGATGCTTGACGGCATCTGAGAATGATAAAGGCTCATTTTGTATGATTGTGCTCATGATGGTCAGGTATCCCTAATACCTGTTAGGTTTCTTACTTTTACGGAAGGTTCCTCGGGATGCAGTGTGTCCTTCAGCATCATCGAGTAGCCCCCTAAGCGAAGAGGGCCTCTTCCTAGAAGAGGAAGGCTCAGGTAGATCAATAGGATCCATGGGTTCATCCACATCGGGCATTGTTACAACATCCTTTTTTTTTGGTTCCCTGGTGTCAGCTTCTTGAGGGCTCCTTAAAGTAGGAAGATTGTTCACCTTGCTGAAAGCCATATCTTCGTCAAAGGTGACATCATGACTAATCACGACTTCCCCTTGTCCGGCTACATAGATTCTATAGCCCTTAATATTTTCACCATAGCCCACGAAAATTCCTTTCTTTCCAGATGCACCCAATTTATTCCTTTTCTTTTTCGGCACATGAAAATCTACAGGTCTTCCAAAAATTCTAAAATGAGATACGTCAGGTTTCTTACCGGTGAACATTTCTTTAGGAGTATGGGAACCCAATGCTTGATGAGGGCATCGGTTTTGTACATATACGGCGGTGTTTGCAACTTCGGCCCATAGAAACTTCGGAAGTCTTTGATCATGGAGCATGGCACAAACAGCTTCCACAATCGTACGGTTCTTCCTTTCCACCACACCATTCTGTTCAGGAGTATATGGTGTAGTAGTCTCCCTCTTAATGCCAGCCTCTTCACAAAAGTCATGAAACTCGTTAGATTCATATTTAGTCCCATTATCAGTCTTTAAGATCTTGATCTTCTTTTCGATTTGATTCTCGATCAAGGCTTTGAAGTGTCGAAACCAAGAAAACACTTCATCCTTCTTTCTCAAGAAGTATATCCACGTCTTTCGAGAATAGTCATATGTAAAAGTAAGGTAATATGAATATCCTCCCAAGGAGTTCACGGGCATCATACCAGATATGTCTGAGTGAACTAACTGTAGTATATCAAAGGTCTTGCTTTGGCTTGAGGGGAATGGTCCCCTTTTGAGCTTTCCTTCGGCACATCCCAGACATACACCTTCTTTCTCTACTCGGAATTCGGGCATCCCTGTCACCATTTGTCTTACATCGGGTAGAGCTTTATAATGAAGGTGGGCAAACCTCCGATGCCAAAGTTCGGACTGAAGAGATGTGTCACAAGACATGACACCTAGCGGACTTCCACCGACCTGATATAATGAATCAACACGAAACCCAAGAGTAAAGGCATCTTTAACATTGTTTTTCCATACACGTACCTTGCCATTGTTGAAGGTCACCTTGTAGACTTTGTCTTACATTGTCGAGATGGACACCAGGTTCTTTTTGAGGTCAGGTACATATAATGCATCCTGTAAGTGGATCGTATTACCTTGATTCAATTTAAGAGAGACATTGCCTACACCTTTCACGGGATATTTCATATTATCTCCAAGGACAATTTCCAAGTTAGTTTCTTTCTCTATCAAATTATGGAGAAATTCTTTGTAACCAGTGAAGTGCCTTGAGGCACCACTATCAATAAGCCAAATTCCCAGCACGTCCAAAGGAGCAGAGGTAGATAGAGCAACTGGTAGATAATATTCATCCTGCTTATTGTCAACAGTGTTAGATTCATACCTGGAATTTCTAGCCTTCTTGAATGGTTGTCCTCTTCCTTGATTTCCAGCACTCCTTTTACCTTTTCTATAAGATTTGCCATTCCTTTGATTGCCATGAGAGGGATTTTGATCATCGTCCCGGTGTGAGTCCCTTCTATCAGGGCATTCTCTTGCATAGTGACATGCTTTATCGCAAATGTAACATCGTCCTTTTCTTCCACCCTTGGGTCCAGCCTTTCCTTTTGATTTGGTCCCGGACTTATTTCTTTTCTTAGCATGAGAAGAAAAGGCAGCATGAGGACCTTTAGGCATGGGCATTTCTTGCTCTTTTATCCTTGTTTCTTCTTGAATGCATCTTTCCATTAATTCCTCAAATCCAGGAATTATGTTGTTGTTGAGAAGAGTAGTCCTAAACACGTACCATTCGGATGGTAATCCTCCAAGAGTCGTGAGTGCCATTTCCCTATCAGTAATAATCTCCCCAATAGATAGGAGATCATTCTTGATCTCGATGATTCTTAAGAAAATACTCTCATCTTTGCCCTTCTTAATTTTCTTTAGCTTATTTCTAAGAAACAAAACTTGATTTGCATCATTAACTTTAAATAAACTCACCAGTCTATCGTAGATTTCCTTGGAGGTGTTCAAGTCGGATATGTAGGCCACCAAGCGCTTGTCGATAGTCCCGGATGATCTTCTTTGTTTTGACTTCACCAGTGCATTTGATGGAGGCTCAACAATATTGCCTCTCACATGGTCCAACACTCCTTGATCTTCTAAGGTTAGATCGAGAGACATCTTCCATCCATGATAGTCAGACTTTTCACGGAGCTTGTCTTCGGCAGGGAAGAGTGTTGAGGACCCCATAGTTCATTTAGGATAGCCTTGCCAATCTTCTCTTTGGTGATTGCTCTTGCTCTTGCTCAGGCTTTGTCTTCACCTTAGCTCTGATCCCATGTTAATTTATGGTATGTTCTATGCTTAAAGCAGTTTACTTCTTTTCTTATTATTAGCCACAGATTAGCAATCACATGTACATTAAGTGCAGATAGAACATTAAACAATGGACAGAAAAAACAATCCAGGACAAGAGACAAAAGATGTGGCGGCTAGCCAGGGACAAACCCCAATATGCGGAAACCCTTTGATCAAATCTTCTTTTATCTTTAGTAATTCAGCAGAAAGAAATAGTACATAAATCTAATTTACATCAGCAGCAGCAAACCCTAGATCAGCCTTAAACTGGGGCAGAAAATATCTTGCAAACCGACCGTCGGAATGCCTTGATTCCTTCACCAAAATGTACAACCTTCTGAGGAGAGTCAAATCCACCTACAGTGCAGTTCTGAGAGAGAGTCTAATGGTCAACGTTGGTCAAACTTGTGATCTGCAGTTGCAGCCCTAAATTCTGTGTCTTCCTTCCACACGTGTGAGAGAATAGTCTCTTTCTGCGCAGTAGGAGAAGAGCCTCCTTTTGCGCAGGAGAGAAAGAGAAATGATGAGATGAGAGTGTGCAAATGAGGAAAAGACCTCCTATATTTATACACAAATGTTGATGATGAATAGATGCGTCTGTTGGGCTTCTGAGCCTACATGAGTTGTTGATCGGCTTGATAATTATTCCATAATCAAAATAAATTCATATCACCATAAATACTTATCGGAATCGGATGATCTTTAGATCAACCCTACACCTCTCAATGAGAGGAATCTAATTAAAATATTATCAACCATGAATAAGATGACCCACATGGAGTTTGGCCCAAGTTGCCAATTTTAACAGAGATCAAGAACGATCTCTAATCTATTGGGGAAGTAATTCCTGACAGGGAAATGGCACTCACAACTCTTGGAGGACTACCATCTGAATGGTATGTATTCAGGGCTACTCTCATCAACAATAATGTAATTCCTGGATTTGAGAAATTAATGGCAAGACGCATTCAAGAAGAAGCAAGAATGGAAGAACAAGAAATGCCCACACTTAAAGGTCATCCCGCTACCTTTTCATCTCATGCTAAAAGAAGAAGCAATTTCGAAAGGAAGATTGGACCAAAGGGTGGAAAAGGACAATGTTACCATTGCAATAAACCAGGTCATTATGCAAGGGAGTGTCCTGATAAAAGGAACTCACACCCAGATGATGATCAAAATCCCTCTCAAGGCAAACAAAGAAGTGGCAAGTCAAATGGCTGAGGTAAAAGGAGTGTTGGAAATCAAGGAAGAGGATAACCATTCAAGACAGCAAGAAATTCCAGGTATGAATCTAACACTGTTAACAATAAGCAGGATGAATATTATCTACCAGCTGCTCTATCTACCTCTGCTCCTCCAGACTCGCTGGGAAATTGGCTTATTGATAGTGGTGCCTCAAGGCACTTCACTGGTTGCAAAGAAGTTCTCCATAATCTGATAGAGAAAGAAACCAACCTAGAAATTGTCCTTGGAGATAATATGAAATATCCCGTGAAAGGTGTAGGCAATGTCTCTTGTCTCTCTTAAATTGAATCAAAGTAATACAATCCACCTACAAGATGTATTATATGTACCTGATCTCAAAAAGAACCTGGTGTCCATTTCAGCAATGGAAGACAAAGGCTACAAGGTGGCTTTCAGCGATGGCAAGGTACGTGTATTGAAAAACAATATTGAAGATGCCTTCACTCTTGAGTTTCGAGTTGATTCATTATATCAGGTCGGAGGAAGTCCTCTAGGTGTCATGTCTTGTGACACATCTCTTCAGTCCGAACTATGGCATCGGTGGTTTGTTCACCTTCATTATAAAGCTCTACCTGATGTAAGAAAAATGGTGACTGGGATGCCCGAGTTCAGATTAGAGCAAGAAGGTGTATGTCCCGGATGTGCTGAAGGAAAGCTAAAAAGGGGACCATTCCCCTCAAGCCAAAGCAAGACCTCTGATATATTACAATTAGTTCACTCAGACATATCTAGTATGATGCTTGTGAACTCCTTGGGAGGATATTCATATTACCTCACTTTTACAGATGACTATTCTCGCAAGACTTGGATATACTTCTTGAAAAAGAAGGATGAAGTGTTCTCTTGGTTTCGACACTTCAAAGCCTAGATCGAGAATCAAACTGAAAAGAAGATCAAGATCTTAAGGACTAATAATGGGACTGAATATGAATCTAATGAGTTTCATGACTTTTGTAAAGAGGTCGGCATTAAGAGGGAGACTACTACAACGTACACTCCTGAACAAAATGGTGTGGCAAAAGGGAAGAACCGTATGATTGTGGAAGTTGTTCGTGTTATGCTCCATGATCAAAGACTTCCGAAGTTTCTATGGGCCGAAGTTGCAAACACCGGCATATATGTACAAAACCGATGCCTCCATCAAGCATTGGGTTCCAAGACTCCCGAAGAAATGTTCACTAGTAAGAAACCTGATGTATCTCATTTTAGAATTTTTGGAAGCCCTGTATATTTTCATGTGCCGAAAGAGAAACAGAAAAAATTGGGTGCATCTGGAAAGAAAGGAATCTTCGTAGACTATAGTGAAAATACTAAGGGCTATAGAATCTATGTAGCTGGTCAAAGGGAAGTTGTGATTAGTAATGATGTCACCTTTGACGAAGATATGGCTCTCAGCAAGGTGAACAATCTTCCTACTGTGAGGAGCTCTCAAGAAGCTGACACCAAGGAACCGAAAGAAAAAGATGATGAAGCAATGCCCGATGTGGAAGAACCCATGCATCCTATTGATCCTCCTCCACCTAAGCATTCCTCTTCTAGGAAGAGGCCTTCATGGCTTAGGGGGACACTTGATGCTGAAGGACATGCTGCACCCCGAGGAACCTTCTGTGAAAGTAAGAAACTAAATAGGTATCAGGGATACCTAACCATCATGAGCACAATCATTCAAAACGAGCCTTCATCATTCTCAAATGTCGTCAAGCATCAAGTATGGAAGGATGCTATGACCGAAGAATATGAGTCTATTATGAAAAATGATGTCTGGGAAGTGGTTCCCAGACACCTGGATAAGACAATTGTCACTTCTAAATAGCTTTACAAGATAAAGCATGCAACTGATGGAAGTACGGAAAAGTATAAGGCTCATTTTGTCGCTCGTGGCTTCTCCCAAAAGGAAGGTATAGACTATGACGAGATATTTGCACCTGTTGCCAAATATACCACCATCCGCTCGATCATCGCCCTTGCGGCTTCACAAGGATGGAAACCAATGTGGAAAAAGTCGAAGTCGAGATTAATTCGACAAGGGTCCAAAAGTTGAAAAACTCGTTAAAGTCGGGATTAATTCAACAAGGGTCCAAAAGTTGAAAAACTCGTTAAAGTCGGAAGTTCTTTGAAAAAGTCGGCAACATTAAAAAAAACACAAAAATATTCATTTGTTTTTTTTTTTTTAACGTCGAGCATATCCACAACATCAAATAAATGCATTTCCACATAAACATGTAAAGAAAGCTAATATATAATATGTATATGAAGTGTAGTGCTACATCACTATATCAAAATAAAAATACAATCTAATATGAATCATCTAGTCTCACTCTCTCAACATCAATATACTAGAAACTCATCTTGGTCTGAGTCATCTCGAAAATCAAAATAAATCGAGCATATAACAAATAAATCACGATTTTTTCGTTTCTGAAAAAGTCTGCAAAAAATAGGAGGATTAAATCATTTTGTTGGAAAAATCACAATTTTAGGATTTAATCCCGATTTTTTGCAGACTTTTTCCACATTGACGGAAACTACATCAGATGGATGTTAAGATCACTTTCTTGCATGGTTCAACCAAAGGAGAGGTCTACATGGAGCAACCCGAAGGATTTGAGATTTATGATCGAAAATCTCATGTGTGCAGGTTGAAAAAGGCCCTCTATGGGCTGAAGCAAGCACCCCGAGCATGGTATGAGAGGATCGATAGCTACTTGATGAAGCTGGGATTCACTAGGAGTGAAGTTGATCCCAACCTTTACTTTAAGGTTGAAGATGACAAACCTCTCATACTGGTGTTGTATATTGACGACCTCTTTCTAACAGGTGCAGACCCTCTCATTCACAAATGTAAGAGGGAGCTAGCTTCTGAGTTTGAGATGAAAGACCTAGGACTTATGCACTATTTCCTAGGACTCGAAGTCTGGCAGAAGCTAGGGGAAATTTTCCTATCTCAGGGAAAATATGTGGTGAAGATATTGGAAAGATTCGGTATGGTGGACTACAAACCCATAACTACCCCGATGGAGCTTGACTTCAAAAAGTTAAGCGGTAGTGCTGCTGGACCTGTTTTACAAAATGCCACCGAGTATCGTCAACTCATCGGAGCATTAATGTTCTTAGTGAAATCCCGTCTAGACATATGCTTTGCAGTCAACACATTGAGTCAACATATGGTTGAACCTCACCACATACATTGGATTGGTGCCAAGAATCTGTTGAGATACCTTCGTGGCACAATTACTCATGGGTTAAGATACACTGCCGGAGATGTGACACTACTTGGATACACTCATGCTGATTGGGCAGGCAGTGTGGTGGACCGTAAGAGCACTTCTGGGTGTTGTTTCTCCTTGGAATCTGCTTCAATATCCTGGATGAGCAGGAAGAAGAAGTCGATGGTTTTGAGCACCGTCGAGGTAGAGTATATTGCTACTAGCATGGCCTCCTGTGAGGCAGTCTGGTTACGAAAGCTCTTCAATGAGCTATTTGGATTTACATTGGATACCACCGTCATTCTATGTGACAACCAGAGCGGGATTTGTTTATCAGAAAATCCCATATTTCATGATCGCTCCAAGCATAACGATATCAGGTACCACTATATTCGAGATATGGTGTAGCGAGGAGCAATAAGGCTCCAACATATTGGTACAGATGAACAGGTTGCTGACATTCTGACAAAGCCCCTAGGAAATGTCAAATTCCTGACTTTCCGAGAACGACTTGGTGCCGTTTAGAGACCCTCCGATGAGGATCAAGTATGATGTTCTGAGCTCTGGGAGCTCCAGGGGGGGCGCGGGGTACTTCTTGGAGCAACACATGACCACAGGGTGACTCACCATCCCCTGTTGGTGCACTTGATACAGGGTAAAAGGTTCAACCTTCTCCTGTGACACCCCGTGGCGACTATGGAACAAGATGATTAGTTCCCCTGTGGGCCTGAATGATGTGTTCTCCATGGCAATTGTGGACAGGATGATTCGCTCTCCTGTGGACAAGATGATTCGCTCTCTTGTGGGACAGGATGATTCGCTCTCTTGTGGACAGGATGATTCGCTCCTCTGTGGACAAGATGATTCGCTCTCTTGTGGGACAGGATGATTCGCTCTCCTGTGGACAAGATGATTCACTCTCTTGTGGACAAGATGATTCGCTCTCTTGTGGGACAGGATGATTCGCTCTCCTGTGGACAGGATGATTAGTTCTCCTGCCGAGGCATCCTACCCATGCAGTCTGGGACTCATGGGAAGTATCTCTCATCTGATTAATGAGCAGGGAAATGAGGATAGGGACCATAGTAGTACTAATGGACGCATCATTGTATCTACCGTACTCCTTATGCTAGGATGACCTTCATTGATCTGGGATCAATGATACTGGTCTGGGACCAGTGAGAGTGGTACACACTCTGAGACTGACTTCGGGTCAGTGGAGGATGGTATGATACATCCTCGATCATTTCTTCTTCTTCATAATTCGAGCAAAGCAGAGCAGAGCAAGAAGGGTCAAGCCATACAAGACAGTGCATTTGATGGATGGACAACAGTGACGGTCCGACAGATTGCAGATGAAGTTCTCCCTAGTTGAGAGGGAGTGTTAAAATTGGCAACTAGGGCCAAACTTCATGTGGGTCACCTTATTCATGGCTGATTATATTTTTCTTGGATTCCTCTCGTCGAGAGGTGTAGGATTGATCTAAAGATCATCCGATTCCGATAAGTATTTATGGAGATATGAATTTATTTATATTATGGACTAATTGTCAAAGTCGGCCAGCAACTTATGTAGGCTCAGAAGCCCAACAGTCGCATCTATTCAACCCCAACGTTTTGCATATAAATACAAGGAGTATTCTCCTCATTTGCACACTTCACTCTCATCACATCTCTCTCTCTCCTGTGCAGAAAAGAGTCTCTTCTTTCTCCTACACAGAAAGGACTCTTCTCTCACACGTGTGGAAGGAAGGACGCAAATTTTAGGGCTACAACTACAGATCAGAAGTTTGACCGGCATTGACCATCATTCTCTCTCTCTGGGCTGCGCAGTAGGTGAACTTGACTCTCCTTGGAAGGCCGCATTTTTTGGTGAAGGAATCAAGGTGATCCGACAGTTGGCTTGCAAGATATTGACTACCCTAGTTTAGGGCTGATCTAGGGTTTGCTGCCGTTGATGTAAATCAGATTTTTGTACTATTTCTCTCTGCTGAATTATTGAAGACAAAAGAAGATTTGATCAAAGAGTTTCCCCATATTGGGTTTTGTCCCTGGCTAGCTGCGACATCTTGTGTCTCTTGTCTTGGCTTGTTTTTTGTCGATCGTTTAATGTTCTATCTGCACTTTACTTAATGTACATGTGATTGTTAATCTGTGGATAATAATAAGAAAGAAAAGTAAATTGCTTTAAGCATAGAACATACCATAACTTAACAAGTGCGAACACGGGCCAGGGAAGGAAAAATGAACCATCCTATAGCCTTCGCAAGTAGGAAGTTATCGAAGGGTGAGAAAAATTATTCAATAATTGAGCACGAAGGGTTGGCCATGGTGTACGCGCTGCAAAAATTCAGGCATTATCTATTAGGACACTTCAAGATGTACACAGATGATTCTGCTTTGAAGTACCTAGTCAACAAGCCTGTGTTGGGGAGCAGAGGTCTGCAGATGGCTGATATTATTTCAGGAGTATGACTTTGATGACATTGTGAAGCCGAGGAGGTTAAATGTGGGCCCTGACCATCTATCGCGAATCAAAACAGGAGAAGAACCTAACAATTTGGAGTAAGGGTTGTCAGATGCATAGCTCTTTGCAGTGCGCATAGCAGATGACCATTTTGCAAACACTATTCACTTCTTTACTACGGGGATGACATTGAAAGGATATAAAGTCAGTAGAAGAAGGAATTAGTAGTGCATGCGACTGATTTTTCAGCTATTGCGGGACATTTGTATAAAATGGGTGTAGATGAAATATTGCGAAGATATGTGCTAGACTTTGAGAGGGACAGCATTCTCGTTGAAGCTCATGGTGGAGCTGCAGGAGGCCATTATGCAGGAAAAGAAACTGCACAGAAGATTTTGCAAGCAGGTCTACGGTGGCCAACACTGCACAAGGATTCCAAGGCATATTGTAAGGTGTGTGATGCATGTCAAAGAACTAGCAGACCATCGCGAAGGGATAAGTTACCACTACATCCTCAAGTATCTTTGCAACCCTTTGAGAAGTGGGTGATTGATTTTATTGGGTCAATTCAGCCCCCTGGAAAGAAAATGGATGCACGCTATATTATCATTGCGACAGAATATCTAACTAGATAGGCAAAAGCACAGCCCGTTAAGAATTGTACAGGGGCTACGGCAACAAAATTCTTATTTGAGTATGTCTTAACCAGATTTGGATGCCCGAAAGTGTTGATGAGTGACAAGGGTACGCACTTTCTGAACAAAACGATCAGCACGTTGACTAAGGAATTCTAGGTCTACCATCAAAATAGTACACCATATCACCGACAGGTGAACGGAACTATTGAAGCCTTCAACAAGATTTTGGAGAACACGCGAACGAAGATCTGCAGTGCGCGGCAAAATGGCTAGGATGTGTGTGTACCTGCAATACTCTAGGCTTATAGGACTACTTGTAAGACGCTGACAGGGCAAATGTCGTTCAGATTAGTATATGGGGTCGTAGTCGTAATGTCGACGCCAGCAAAGTGACTCGAAGGCGAGTCACGATCTTTGTGTTGGGGGCCCGTTGGGATGGGCTCCCCTGGGTTAGTTAAGGGTTAAGATAACCCAAATTTTGGTACAATTTTGTAAATAATGTAAAGTCTCAGCGATTTGTGGATGCGGCTTAGCCCCTTGTTTTCGATACATTTTGAGTTGGTTTTTGAGATTCACCCATGGTACGTGGACCATGGCATTGTATGAAAGAAGTATATAAATAGTGAGTCTTGGCAAAAAGAAGAGGTAACTAGAAGTGGATCTGAGATAAGAAATTGGGTTGACTGAAGAAGCTAGGGCAGGAAGGCTCTTATTCCTGCGCTTAATAGAGAAGGAAAGGCTCCGCAGCTGAATGCACGGAGGCCTAGGTAGAGTCCGCAACTTAGTGCGCAGACTCCTGCAACTGTATGCGCAGGGCAATTTTGAATCTGTAATTTGTGAATTGAGATCAATAAAGTCAAGTTCCTGAAAATTATTGAATATTTTTGTTCATGTCTATTTATGTTATATGTCATTGATGAATGACTTGTTTTATGAAATATTGATTGAATGTTATGCGATTCTCTTGAATAAGACTTAACAATGTACGCAATGCATGTTTAAATACTTTTGCGAAGACTCTGGGGACTCCTCTTATGTTTATTAACGACTTAACTAGATCTGCGAGAACACCAATCTAGAATTCTTTTCTGATGCACGTAAGTAGGTAAATCGATTGTTGAAGGTCCGCAGGGACTGATCGTAGACCTTCACGAAGGTCTGAAGGTTGTTTAACAGAGTTGCAGTAATGTGCCCTAAGAATTTATCGATCTGCACGAAGGTAGATCCAAGGCTCTGGAAGACATCACACTAATCTCTGGATGCAGAAACTTGGTTCTTGCATCCCCCATACTGCTTCGGTTGAGACTGCAGCTTGCGCTACGCAGGTTATTGCCGAAAGGGCCAATAGTGTAGGGTTTTGTTGGTTGGCGCAACTAACTTCGAACCTGGGTTAGGACCCCCTAAGCCAACATGGTGATAGGGGTGATCAGCAGATAGAGGAGGCGCTTGTTCAGGCATTGTTGGAGGACAAGCGGTTTTTGGTGCATTGGAGGAATTTGCCAGATGAGAATGCCACCTGGGACGGTGAACACATACGTGAGTATCCGGTGTTTAAGTTGCTTGGGAACAAGCAACATTTGGAAGGGGAGGACTGTAATGTCCCTTCCGAAATTAAATTGTTACAGGTTTATTTATTCCACAATTCTGACAATTTTGGAGGCCATGTGACCCATGTGATTTTTGGAAAAGGCTTAGCTAGGAAAAAGGGGCCGAAATGTTTTGTTGGCATAGCGTGGGGGTCGCCACCCACATGAGGAAATGCACACCACATTAGAGGGAAGTTCGAATGACTAAAGAGGGAAAGTCGAATTACTAGTTGGAGGGGGCCCACTTGGAAAAGAGGCCCATGAATTATAAATAGAGGAGGCTCATTTGGTATCTTTTTGACATATTGGACTCAACCTTAGTTGCTCGAGTTGCTTAGCCGAGTTACTGTGTTGTTTAGCACACGAGTGTCTTTGAGCGGAAATCCCAACCCTTGCTTCAGTGGACTTCGAGTGCCACCTCAGGAAGGCAATCTATACTACCTTGGAGGAGAGTCGGTGGAGTTTCACAGTGACATCATTCAAAATTTATCTCAGCGAGAGCGTGTTTCTGGAGGACGCAGAAGGGGAACACGCCAGTGTTGCTTGTGAGTTCATCCAGGTAGCAACTATCAGGGCAGTTTGGGCATTGGAGCTATAGTGGAGGATCAACCTCTCGGGAGAGTTTTGAAGCAAGAGGTTGCTACATTGGAGCAGTTCAATTTACAGTCACCTGGGCCTGCGCAGAGAGCCATCATTGGGCTCACATGGGAGTTGGAGGAAGGAATTGTAGAGCTAGAGCTGGTTGGGAGAAGTAGATCATTTGGAGGGCCATTTGAGGAGGATTGTTTGATTTGGGAGAGCAGAGATTGACAGGATCAATCACAGCAACAAAATTCGAAATTGGACGAGGGCCAAGCTGTGAAGGATCAATTTTTGAAGGTTGGAACCAAGGGAAACCCTTTCTGGGTTTTTCTGGGTTTTGGGCAAAGGATCACACTCCTAATTTTATAGAATTTTCTGAGCAGATTAAGGGGTTAAACAGGGGTCGCAACTCAGCCAACCACTAGAGGAGCTAAGGGGAATTGGGACCAAAATTTTGAGGTCAACATTTGGCCAATTCTTTCGTGGGTTATTCTGGGTATTTGCTAAAGAGGTCGGGGTTAATTTCCCGTAATTTTCTGAGCACCGGAGGTGAGGTTTCCAGTAGCATCTTGCAGCAGATAGCATGGCTTCACAAGGGCAACGCAAGCCATCATTGCAGCAGGTATTTGTGCCATCTGGGCTTGACATATTACCACCTAGGCTTGATCACGCTTATCGTTATTTTTATGGCATGGGTTTCATGCTCGAGGTCAATTTATTTATGCATCAAGCGCACCCATTATGTGCTTCTAGGGTTTTATCATAGAGAAAAAAGTCAAAAGAGACTGTCATATGTAATAGACCCCATTGGCCATCTTGTAACAAGTCAAAAGAATTTATTTGAGTCAAAATTATGTCAAAACTCCCTCTAAGACCAAGTTGGCCTGCAAGAGGATGAAGTTGGCCTCATTAATGGCAATTCAAGCCTCATGGAAAGGTATATATAAGTGCATTCGACCTCATTTGAAGAAGTGCATCCAAGGCAATCCGATCACAAGAAGGAAGAAGCAAGAAGACAAGACAAAAAGGACAAAGAACAAGGAGAAGGAGCGAATAAGTTAGGAGAGAAAAAAATCAAAGTTTTGGGCCTCTCTATCTCACACATGTGAAGGAGAAATTAGGGTTTTTGCAGCATCAAGGACGAAATTTCAGATCTCCAAGGAAGACCGAAATCTATGGTCAAAGAGCAAGACATATCATCCATTTGTCTAAGGAAGAAGAAGCAATCCAAGCGAAGAAGAAAGAAGGTCAAAACTAGCCTCTCTCCCCCACACATGCGAAGCTGCAGCTACTTCAGGAGGGGCCGAAAATTGCAGACCTGCAATGAAGGCCGAAGTTATCGCTGGGGGTCAAAGTTTCTGGAAGGTCAAAGTTTGTTGCTAGAAGTTGTGCGAGGAAAGCTCATCAAGAAGGAAGGTTGACTTGATCTTAGAAGGGTCTTTGCTTTTGAGTCTAAAGGCCTTGGAATTCATCACTTGAAGATTCTATAAGAAGAGAAGAATTCTTGTAGTTTTCCCTCTCTAGGAGGGGTTTTGGCCCTGCCTACCAGCCTATATCCTGTGTCCATTTGTATTATTGATCTTCATAGTTTGGTAGTTGTTTGATGATAAGAACACTATAATAATCAAGAGAAGAAGAAGTTAATTATAAATACCACAACCTGAAGAAAAGAACATCACAAGCAGTTATCAAAGTAAAGAGAAATCACCCTCATCTAGCTGCCATAGATTTCTCAACAACAAGTACAGACCTCTCTTATCTATCATATTAGTTATAACCCTAAAGTAAGCTATGTTTGATGCAACTCAGTGGATGTTCTCTATGCATATAACACGTACATATGTCATAAAACTCATTTATCTAGTCTCCCTACTTGGTATGATTATCAAAACACTATGGACTGCAACAAGTTAAGAGTCTACAGGCAATCTAGCAAACATAATAGTCATAAATACTCCATTTATGTAGGCATAGTGGGGACAAAACCTCTATGTACAACCCATGCTAAAAATAAGAAATAAACAATAAAAGTAGAATGTGCAAATCCTGCAAAAGTGTAGGCCTAGAGGAGGCCTGTACAGTGGGGTTTAAGTGCCATAGGCTGCTCAAAAAAGTAAAATTAAGGACCAGGAGAGATCCAAAAAAAAAGAGAGTTTAGATGAGGGACACAAAATATATAAATGAAAAGTAGCAAGTTCCTTGTCATCCCAATGTCTGAGGGGCACCCTCAAGCAGCAGGGTACCGGGTTTATCTTCAATGAAAAAACTGACTCTGAGGTGTATGGAACTAATGAGGTTAAGACTGAATCTGCAGCAGTATCTGTCATAACAATCAAGTCAACAGAAGGGGGGAAGAGGCTGGTAATGTGCTGGCTGAACCACTTACTGTCAGGTTATGGTCAACTACTACACCCTTCACATCCTAGTCCTACACATGGGGAAAACACAGCCAAAACTTAAAATGTGATAACTTTTTCAAATGACACCCGTTGCATACGTTGGCCCAGAATTTTGATGCCATAAATCACCTACACAAAGCATATATACCGTAACTTGTACAAGTTTGTTCAAATTCTGCAAAATGGAAAGGCAATAGGTATGTGTGCTTCGCATTGACAGAAATAAACTAGATTCAAAAGAAACTAAACTTTACATGCATAGAAGGAATTCAGATTACTATATATTATCTTATTGTCATCATACAATAGCAATCAGATCAGAAAATAATTTCACGGTCAAACCAGTGTACATTGTCTATCATATGCACGTATGGAGCAAGCAGGAAACCATTACTCTACAGCAAACAGAGATCAAAAGTAACAAAGATTGCACACATAGCTTTCAAGTAGAGAAATGTTGAGATTGGGCTTTTCAGTACCTTGTGTCTCCTCTTCATGGGTTCCAAGACCTTTTTCATGTAGCTTTCAATTGACAATTTACTTATGGATGGCTTAATCCGGATCATATCTGATGGTTTGGCAAGGTAGCCATAAATTGTCCGCTTTCCATCATCTTCTACAAGGCCCTTTCTGTTCAATTGTTCCATATCATGCTCATTGACTAGTGAGGATCTTGGTCGCACTCTATCCCAGTCCTCTCTCCCTCTCCCAGCACGTTGCAGACATTGACTGAGAGTATCCGCATTCATGTATCCTGAATCATTTGCTTCAAAAACCACTACGGCAGTACCACAATGACCAAAGCGGTTATATATTGCACTCACTTTCTTATATTCAAGATCCTTTATTAATTTCAAGCAACTCTTGATCTCATTATTCTTAAGGCCATCCCACAGATTCCTAGTCTTGTCAAACCCAGTTCTTATATTTTCAATAATTACAACTGGAGGCCAAACAATAGGATGTTCTTCTGCAGTTGAACTGATCCAGTCTTTAAGAGTTCCACGCATATTTCGAGTTTCATATCCATCTTTGTTGAGATCATTTGCATCTTTTCTTCTAACAACTGAATCATTAAAATTCTGTTTTGTCTCTCTAGGAGTTCCACGCATATTTCTAGTTTCATATCCATCTTTGTTGAGATCATTTGCATCTTTTCTTCTAACAGCAGAATCATTAAAACTTTGTTTTGTCCCGATTTGCTCAGATGACCTACCCTGAGAAAAAGTGAACTCTGCAGTTGCCTCTCTAGCTTTCCTGGGTTTACTTGCGTCTCTTTGAATATGGTCAAGATCATCATACCTCCGTCTTTTCCAGCTTTGATGGGGTTGTACATCCTCTCGCATAATGACATGTTCACTTTTGTTTCTATCTTTGCATAAGATTGCATCTCTTTGACTATGATTTGAATCACCACGTGCTCTTTTAATGTTTTGATGCTGTGGTGCAGCCTCTCTGATATTGGGGGCTGCTGTTTTGTTCCCAGATTTGCTCATATTATATGTATCTTTACTTGTACGATCTCCATAACCAAAGCTTTCTTTCAAGTTTTGCTGTGCTGTTTCACCTCCTTGTATTGTATGATCTATAATATCTTTTCCACCCTTGTTAATATCAATTGCAGTTTTTTGGCCATGATTTGGATCATCTGACCGACATTGCCAACTCTGCTCAACTAGTTCACCTTCTTCTAATTCAATTTGATTGCTGAATCTTTCCTCCATCAGTCAAACCAAATAAAGCATTTATCATCTCACACTAACTGAACATATAGATGAACTGCAAATGAGTAGAATTTATCAGTATTAAAACACAAAATATAACTCCAAAAAAAGAAAAAATCAAATATATTCAAAATAGGCTGGAATCAGAGCATCATGCAACACAAGTGTCTTCATTGCAGAAAGCAACATATTCAAAAAAATTACCACTATAGCTGACATACAACACCCATCACTGGCTGTACAGTTCCATACAGCATCAGCAAGTTTTGACATTTATGGCTGGTTCAGGTATGGAACCAGCCTTTTCTGGTTCAGAACCCTTCCATTGGACTGATACGGCACTACATACTTCGCAATTGTCATCACCATTCCTATTTTCAGTCTAGATACCAACATAGGAGGGTAAGCTTGGGTTATCAGCCTCTAGGAGCAAATACTCCCTCGATTTCTCTTGCTTGCATGAACTCTACATGGACATTAGAAAAAGGAGACTAACTTACCATGGAACATGAAATGAACCCGTCCAAAGTATCAAGAGAAGGTATATATGCTTGGAGTTTTGGTTGGTGACTGTTACACCTCATATTCTATGAGGTTCCACATTTATGGAGTTTGCAGCTGGTACCCTTGGAGCTGTATTGATGGATTGGGGATACACACTATCTTTCTTTGCTTGGAGATACTACTTGGTAGAGTCAGTGTTTTCAATTGGAGAGGACTCACTCTTCTTTGGTGGATGGCTCTGTTAAATGGTCTCCTCATGGTTCTGAATGCTATTTTCATGCCTTTGGATCACTCCCTTGGCATACAGATGCTTGCTATTTCGTGTGTTATCTTCTTGGAAAACCCTACTGACTGTGTATGATGGTGTTATATTGTTTGTATGTCAATAGGAGGGGGTGTTCTACATGGTCCTTCTTCAACTGGGGAGTGGGATGGGCAGGGCAAGGGGAAGGCCATATTTTATGACTGGATGAGTTAGCATGCACTTATGTCTCACTCTCCAATGATGTTGATGTGGTGGTGTGATGCATGTTGCCTTGGCATGATTTTCCTAGGTGATATAACATTGAGATATCACCAAAGGGACTATGTTCGATGATGTTAGACTTTAGTACCCATGTTGATATACTTTTTCCTAAGTTTGTGTTAGATGGAAGGGTACAACATATATACCCTTGATGATTTAGCCTTTTCCTAAGGTCGGATGATGTATTTGAGGTATTAGCCCATTGATGGTGGTGCACCTTAGGTTCAAGCCTAGGTAGCGGTTTTATTTTGTTGTTATCATGTGGAGCCTTGCTAGGAGCTATAAAAAAAATTTATGTGCTACAACACTTTGATGTAGCGAACACCCTTATTAGCACATGTGTTCATCATGATTTAGGCACTCAAGGATTATTAGAGGTGGAATACTTTTATATTAAAGCACTAACCTTTGTGCACACTTGCTACGGTTGATTAACCATTCAATGGTTAATTTAATCATTTGTATCTTGGTGAAGGTTAATTACTTGCGCACGCTAACTCACTAGATTGCTTTTATACATGGATGAGGTTATTTGAAGATCAATGGGGTTTTAAAGGGGTTCTCCCCTCTTTGGCACATATTTCAAGCCATGCAAACAACATTGTATTATTTTGGAGAGAATGCCACACTTCTCTAGATCACATTCATCTTGTGCACATGGTTCTGGGAAAATCAATTGATGGCTTTGGTAAAAACACATGGTTTAGGCACATGCATTGATAAGGATAATCAACATTGGCACAACTCCCTAGGGCACACTCCATATGGAGGATGTTTTATATTTGTTGGTGGGTTGAGGTGGCTCCATTGCAAACTCTTCTAAAGTGCACCTCTACTGAGTCCTAGGTGCTTTTTCATCATTATTACATGGTTGTTTCAGCTACACTTGGCATCATTTCAGCTACCTTGGAGATTGCCCTCCCCTGTTTGACTTGGCATTTATATTATTATATTAGGTGTTTATGGAGGAGCTTTCTTGAGGGACACACATGTGGTTGTTGAATATGTTTAGTTTGTCCTATCTCTATATTTGGACGGTTGTACTTAACAGGTCAAAGCACATTGAGATCAAGTACACTACATCTGAGACATGGTACAGAAGGGAGAAGTGAGCCACGGTGCCACCAATACATTTCTATGGACACGCTGGTTGCTGACATTCTCACAAATCCTCTATCCCATATGAAGTTTATCTTCTTCAGGGATAAGCTTGGAGTGGGTGAGAATGCCTCCCTCGTTGAAAGGGAGTGTTGATGTTGTAGCATCACAGTAGACATTCTCCCTAGGTCAAGGATAATGACTGGGTGCCATGTAATGTGGCTAGGGAGAATGGCCCAAATACCATCAGGGCCTGGAGTGCTCCCCAGTCAAAAGGTTTTGACCATATTGCAAAGGGTTACTTGACTACTAGGTAGAGTGAGTGCCCTAAAGCATCGAGCAAGCACTTTTACCATTCAAGTGCCATGTGATGACATGGGGGAATGGTGAATTGGCCCAAGGTTTCACCATTGTTCAGGAAGAATTGACCTTGTTCGAAGTGATGAATTGGATAGTTGGTGACCCAAGACTAGTTTTATTTTACCCCAGGCAGGGGGTACCTGACCATATCGCCAAAGGGTATTTGGCTAGTGGGTGACTAGATCCTTTGCATGACATTGATGCAGGATGCTTTCCATGTGGTTCTAGAATAAAATATAAGTGGATGGATACATTAACATACTGGGCTCATTTAATCTTTTCTTGGGATGGATAAATTGTTCAACAAGGTGGATGTCTGAGGAAGTCAACATGAATACCGTTGATTTTTCATAGGGTCTTCCATACTGATAATTGCTTATAATGATTTATTTATTTTTCACATTCTTATCCTTTATTCCATCATTAAGCAACTACACAGACGATTTCAACAAAATAATATTTATGACAATATGATCATGAAGAGATAGCTACACAAAGAACACAAGAGTTTACCCTAGGAAAACCCACATGGGGGAAAAACCAAACAACCTTTTCAATAGAGAAATTCTTCTTTTCAACAAGAGATACACTTAGACATCCTAGTCATTACAAGGTCAATCTAACCAACAAAATAAATCAAGTCAAACCTGGTCCACTACCTCCTAGATTAGGTTTGTTACTGCCTCAAAAGATTCGATCTTCTCACAAAGAATATGTTCATGGATCAACATAGCCTTCCTCATATGCAATTCAGTTATCCTCCAAATGATAGCTTTCCTCAAATGTAATTCGGTTAGCCTCAAAATAACTTAAATAAGTCTTACTCAGATGCAATTCAATCAGCCTCAGACTAAAAGTCTCCCTCAAATGCAATTCAGTCAACCTCGGAATAGTCCAACAAGTCACCTCAGATTTGTCCAATGAACTACCACAGATTCGTCTTATTCTTAGCCTCAAATCTGTCTTCTTTCTACCATAGATGATGCGAGTTTCTTTCCCTCAGATGAACTGGAATATTATATATCTATATATAGGATTTGTTGGCTGAATTGGTGCCACATAACTAGGGCCAACTTAACTACGAGTGTCGACCTGGCTTCTTTGAGCCAAAAATTCAAATTTTCTTCTTTTAAAACCAACATGAAGAACATGTCAAATATTTTTCTCTTTTGACAATAGCATGACGAACATGCTTTACAAATACATCAGTGACAAAAATAATAATTATGAAGACCGATCATAGCTACAAAATTCAACACTCCCTTTTAGCTAGGGAGGTATTCATAATGACTATTTAGATGCTCTCATGTTAACAAATTTCTCTAAGGTTATAATAAATCTAAGTACCATATTCAACCCAACAATTGTGACACATGGTAAAACAAGTTACCATAATTGGGTCAACAATTATGGCACATGGTACATCGATAGCATCAACCAATTACCATAATCTGGTCAAACATCTTTAACACATGGTAAATCAACAACATCAACGTGTTACCATAATTTGGGTTGGTACCATAGACCTATGGTATATCCTCACCATAATTCGGGTTGGTATTGTTGACCACACTTTGTCAACAATCCGAGAAAGTGAAGTACAAAGAAGTGGAGAAAAAATTACGAAGATTAAAGTCATCAGTCGCCATCATTCATCATTGTAAACCCAATTTCTGCAAAGTTTATTGTAAATGATGCTAGTATGACCATTCAATTATGTAAAAACACTTAGGTAAGCCTCTAACTTGCGCAAAGGATTTCATCCTAGGAAGTTTTTTAACCTCCCCGAATTATGTGTTTGTAAACACGCATAATCGGAAAAGTTTTTCTTCCAGTTTAAACCCCAAAGCTAGGGTGGAATTTGTTCACAAGGCCTTAGGTGTTGAAATATGTAACTAGGTTTAGTCTTCATAATGACATATGTAATCATGATTTTATGTATTTGATGTAAAGAGAATAAATTTATTACTATTATTCTTGAGGCATGGCTTTCATGCTCAAGGGAAATTTATTTTTAGGTCAGGCTCCCATTGAGAGCTTCTAGGGCTTATCACTGAGTCTACAAGTCTAGAAAGTCAATGTCATGTATGAAAAAGACCCTTCTTGGGCATGTTACATATTGTAAAGAAATTTTATTTGACTCAAAAGAGAGTCAAATGACCCTCCAAGACCTCGTCAAGTGCTAACAAGTAAGTCAGTCAATCCAAAAGGTGAAGTCGTCCTATTTGAGAGCTCAAGATTAGTGTTGCGAACATCTCGATAACAACATGATTTTATCTCGAAATCACAATTTTTTGGCCTACCGATGTTTGCCGATTTTTATTGATATTTTGATGGTATCTTGATTTTGCTGATGTTTGACAATTTTTACAGATATTTTCCCGATTTTTATGATTTTTTGGTTTTTCGGACCCTTGCCGATTTTATCCTGATGCCGATGTTCGCAACATTACCCAAGATAGCCTATATAAAGGAGTACTCGGCCTCATTCAAGACTCACTCACTCAAGCATCAAAAGAAGTTCGATTAAGATAGAGAAAGAAGCCTAATACCGAGCGAAGAAAAGAGAAGGAAGAGAAAAGCACTCTGGATTTGTTTTGGGTCAAAGAAAGTCTCCCTTGCAAGCCGAATTGATAATAAGAAGATTCCATCTCAAGCAAAGGAGAAAGAAGGCAAATTCATCCATATTCTAGCCACATGTGTGATCTAGGTTTTCTGCAAAAGAAATTAATGGAGACCGAAATTGCAAAAGAATCTTCTGAGAAGTCGAAATTGCAAAAGTATCTACTAGGGGGGTCAAAGTTGCATAAGGTGTTGAGGTCGAAGTTGTTGGAAGGAAATCTCATCAAGAGGAAAGGTTTGACTTGGTCTTGGAGGGGCCTTGGTCAAGGGTCATTGGTCTTGGAATTTGTCAATTGAAGTTCTATAAGAAGAGAAGAATTCTCATGGGTTTTCCTCTTAGTTGGAGAGGTTTTGGCACTGGTTGATCGCCTATATCTTGTGTCCTCTTGCCTTATTGTTATTTACGATTTGGGTAGTTGTTTAACGAAAAGAACACATAATGATAACAAGTAAAAGAAAGAAGATAATCAAGTTTATAAAAATACATCACAAGCAGTTATCAAAGTAAGAGAAATCACCTAACTTGTTGTCCCTAGATTTCTCAACATTAGGTGAGTCCTAGTGTTTATCGAGTCTATTGTAAAAGTGTCTTTAGGAATAATTTTAGTGCATGGTCCCTCGTAATCTGAACACCATGGCTAAATTATTTTATCATACGCACACTTGGTTTCATACTAGATCATATTGTGTCGCAAAATTGGGTAATATCTTGAGGGTTTATGTCCAAAGGTGTTTTCCACTTATAAGGATTGATCTTGTAATTATTATGATGTAAAAAGATTTTAGTGCATGGTCCCTTGTTATCAGAAACCATGGCTATAAATATTTAAAGGTGGAAAATTTATTAATCCCCTCTATAGTCAATTAATCAATTTTTCTGGCTAACTTAAAAAAAATCCTAAGCCAGAAAATTAATTAATTTTGAGTCAAAAAATAATTATAGAGATTAATTTCTCTCCAGGTGGAAAATTAACAAAAAATCATGGGTCAAAAAGAAGTCAATTTTTGGAGGTCCTACACCAAGGGAAAAATGGATATTTTAAGAAAATTTGAGCCCTTGGACCTTGGTGGTTAATTCAAAGACAATTTTTTGAGGAAATTTATCCAAAATATTAATTTTTGGATAAATAAAAAATGGTTTTTAAGAGAAATTCGAATTTTTCCCCGAAAAATAAAAATTCAACAGTGGAAATTAAAAGGTGATCAAGTTATTTTTGACGGATGAGATTATTTTGACAAGGATCAAGCCAACTAGCAGTTATTTTCCACTAGGAGGGATTTTCTCTATATAAGGAAGCCATTTAGCTTCTCTTTCCCATCTTTGGATGGCGTAAGTTTGTAACGCATGCACTGAGCTAGTGCCCGCTGGAAACATTTTTCACATAATAAAAAGACTTTGGGATTCAGTTCATGGTGTTCTTCTATCTATTGATCTGTGGTATGTGCTAGTTATGTGTTTATCCTATATTGTGTTGCATCTTTAACTGTTATTTCAATTGTCGGTAATAAGAACATTCTATTTGTATGAGTTACATTAGGCGATCTGTTTTACTATATGATATAACAATTTATCTTGAGATTTAAAAAAGATTTGTAGGTACGCTAGCCCCCTTCGGCTCCAAGTTCACACACTGTGGGGAAGAGTCGACCTTGTTTGGGCTCTAAGCTTTCATTGTGAGAAATTATTTTGCAAATTTTGCAAGAGGGTTCGGGCTTGTCTATCTTTCGAAAATATTCATCCATGCAATTTATTTAAAAAGGATTATGTTGAAATTTGGTACCGGAGGACAGGTGGTTCCCTTAGGCTTTGATAACTTCAGTACCCTAGCCACAACCTTTTTAACCCATTTTTAGTTACCAATAAGGTACAAAGCAGGAACAAAGCTTCTTACCAATTTCAAACAGACAATGGCCACTCACATATCTGATCATATTCATGAGTGGCGACATCATCGCAGAATGGTAAAAACATATGTTCCTGATCAGCTGCTAGCTGAATGGTTTATTAAGTCATTATTACCTTATATCACAGAAGATGTGGCAAAGGGAGGAGTCATCACTGAAGAGCAAGTTATTGCTCGTGCACAATATCTAGACTTGATCTATACTCAGTCTGGCACGCTCTACGATAAAATACCTGATGCTCCTAGACCAGAATTTTTCGTTCCTCCCCCTCCTAAACCAAACAAAGACTCTCATGCTGGCGATGGCATGAGAGGTACAACAAGCACGAAATCGACAAAGGCTACATCTAAGAAAGCCCGTAAGATTTCTGATCCTTTGGCCTAGGGAAAAGTGTCCAAAAGAATTTAATTTTTCTCCTAAAGTGACTTTATAATTTTATAAAGTTAAATTTAATTTAAAAGTGACTTTAAGTGATAAAGTTACTAAGTCTAATTTTAAAGTAACTTTTATAAAGTAAATGAAAAATTAGAAAGGAAAAGTGACTTTGGAAATAAATGACTAAGTGGGTCTTTATTAAAGTGGGGTGAATTAAAAATAGAAAGTGAGATTTAAATGAGCATTTAATCTCAGCCATTGATCTAAATCTATTTCAGCCATTGGATTTAGAGATCACCCAAAAGTCACTTGGATCACCCAAAAGTCACTTGGAGTTATATTAAAGGAGGAAAAGGAGGAAAAGGTCATTCATTCTTTCATGAGCAGATTGGGAGAAGGAGAGCAAGAGAGATTTTTGAGCAGGGAGGAAAAGGAGACAGCAGCTTGGCACACATTCCAAGGCAGCAGTTGAGCAGATTTGTACAGCTGATTCAGCACATAGTGAAAGGCAGATTTTTGCACAAAAATCGAGGAGCAGTTTGCTGATTTTTCTGCACACAAAACGGAGGCCGTACAGCATTTATTGCTGTCCTGTTTGCTGTAATTTCCAGATTGCTGTGAGGCACGGGAAAGGAGATAAGTTGTAAATTTGCTTGCTGATTTTTTGCTGAATAATTCTCACTGTAAAAAGGCAATTTTCAGAAATAAAGAAGAGCTCTCAAACTAGTTTTCCCCCAGAGTTGTAGGGGGTTTTTCCAGGGTCAAGTTGACCAAAAATATCAGTGTTTTAATGTGTTTTAATGGCTGTTTTTGATTGCTGATTTTTAATTCTGCAATTTCCAGCATTTTGAAAAATTTCCAGAATTTGTGTTTTCAGCAATATTTATTTTTTCAGTCTGTTAAATGTATGGTTATGGGAATGGGCATTTAACTACATGGGAGAAATAAGGAGAAACTGAAAACCGGGGTGGGAAAACAGAAATTTCTACAGATTAAAAAAACCCTCAAAATTTTATTTGACCTTGGACTACAAAGAATTAATTTGCTAATGAGAGCCAATAAATTTGTTTTGTAAATATTTGTAAAATGTTCGAACCCTTGTTTTGATTTTGTAGCACTTGGGCTTTTGAAATTTTTGTATATATTTGGGCTTTTGGGAAATTATTTCATTCATTTTTTAAGGTAGATCCTCAAGCCTCAAAGGAAATCGAATTATTTTGTGGAGGATCAAGCCCTAGAGCTAGGGGTTGAAGGGTTTAACTCATCCAAATGTGACGTCTAGCCTAATTGAGCATTTCCACCAGGGTTTTGAGGCAGATCTAGGCCTAGGAAGGCAAGATCTAGCCCTTGGACCATCCCCCCCCAAGCTCAACGGTTAGCCAAGAAGGGAAGACATTGGCCTTCAAGGAAGCAAATTTCGGCATTTTTATGGTAAATTTTTGTGATTGCAGGGTTCTTAAAGAACTTTAAGGTCTCTAAGGCCTAGTTGTCGCCTTTTCTAGCCTAGTCATGGCCTCTTCCTCTGTGTCATCTTTTTCTCCTTGTTTTGGGTAAGTCACAGACCATTTTGGCCTTGTTCCCTTAGGTGATAAGCCTTTAGGGCCTTGATCCTTTGTCGTCAACCCTTATAATGCTCTTGACTGCCCTTTTTAGGGCCTTATCCCTAGTCTCAGGCCTTTCGGAGGCCTATTCTCCTAGCTGCAAGCCATTTTTAGCCTTGTCGTGGCCCTAAGAAGCCCTCTAACCCTCTCGGCCCCCTCCATTGGTCTTCTTCACCTTAGTTCTGGCCTTCTTAGGCCTTATCCCCCTCATCGTTGCCCTTTCTTGGCCTCCTGTAGCCCTTCTTGGCCTATCGTTACCCTTATTCTAGCCTCTTGCCTTCTTCTAACCCTCACCTCACCCATTCTTCAGTCATTGGTTGAGTTTGCATTGGCATTTTGTCTCTAACATCTTGTTTTGCAACGATTTTGGAGCTAACTTGGTGGTTGCAGGTAGTCAAATTCATTGGAAGCCTCTCTAGTCACAAACAAGTCATTAGGCCTAGTGGTTTGCCCTCTAACCCTCTTTGTCTCATCATTGTTTCATTTGAATTCTGAAGAATTTTATGACAGAAATGTATTAAGGGCTGTAATATTCCTAATTAGCCCCAGCTAATTGGAATATTCGATTTTGCCAAATTTTGCCTTCTATAGTTATTTTGTAAATAAAAAAGTGAGAAAGGGGGACATAACTCACTTTTAGAATAAAAGTCACTTCCTAGTAGCACAACGTTGTGACTTAAAGGGAGAGCCAAGGGGGCCAAAAGGGGGACGCAAAAATGGAGCCCACGCAGACACATGGAGGGACTGCGCAAGAGGGGAGGAACACGTGGCAAAAGGGGAATCACGCAGGAGAAGGTGAGCATTGGGATTGAGAGAGGCAGAAGCTATAAAAGAGAGAGGAGCCCCCTCATTTTGATCATTCGGTTATGTGCATTTGTGATGGTCGTTTGGCTTAGAGCACGCTGACTGTTTAGCTAGTCTGCAGCACTGTTTAGTGCATTGAGTGTCTCCGTTCGGAGATCTCACCCTTAACCCTAGGGGACTTCGAGTGCCTGCTCAGGCAAGGTATTTTCGTTGGCATTTCAGTAGCAGTATCTTCAGCATTTCGGCAGTGGTTTTATCAGTCTTCTGGAGGACTGCGCAGCACTAGGAGAGGGACGCAGTTCTTTTTGGGAGCAGTCTGGATTGAGGGTTTGTGGAGGATTTGAGCCGAGGGATTGAGCAAGAGATCAGCTCTTGCATATTGGAGGAGTTTGGCAGAGTTCTGGGCTGAGTTTCGGAGGGTTCTATTCAGTGGCAGCGCAGAGCAGTGAGGAACTGCGCAGAACCCCAAGTGGGTGATTTTCAGGGATCGGCCATTCCAGGAAAGCTTTCTGGGTTTTTTTGGGTTTCTTGAGTAGAGTCCGATTCTAGAGTTTCAGCTTTTTCTAAGGAGGGGAGCAGTCCCAAATCCTTGTTTGATTTCTAGCAACAACGCAGCAGTTTTCCCAACAGCTTGGACGCAGAACAGAGAGGGGTCATTCCTTTGCTATTCTGAGTGTATTTCTTCACTTGCCTTGTGCAAGTAGAGGTGCCATCTTCCTGATCACCTCCTGTACTCATTTTATTACTCAGTATAATAAAATGGCTTAGCAATCTCTCTGCATTTCTTGTGTATCTGTATATGGTTTATTTGATATATATAGTATCATTGTTACTTGTATCTCTGTGAGCATTCTCGGCTATTATACCACTTGTGTGTTTCTATTATACTCTTAGACAGAGTCTGGAAAGGGCCAGGCAGCCTCTGGATCTCGTCCTCTTTTTAGAGGCGACATATCTGGTAAATGCCCTCACAGTCCATCTCTGGTTGGAGTTTGCTTGTGTTTGGGGTATATTCCTAATAAGGGATATTACAGTGGTATCAGAGCATAGATCTGGCTCAGCGTGTGGAGCTAGCAATCTATGACACCGGGGGAGAAACCCTATATCTGTTACAGAGGTCGGAGATACAGAGACGTTGGGCGTAGGTTGGAGAATACCTATGGAGAGAGAGACTGTGTTCCGATGGTGGACGCAGAATAGGAGGAGTCGGTGGTGGACGTAGAGCAGGAAGCTCGAATGGTAGATGATGACAAGAAGAGATTTGCGGATATGCTCCTCAAATCACTTCAGGATTTGTCGAGGCAGATTGAGGTAATGGGGCAGAGATTCACGACAGTAGAGGCCAGACAGCGTGAGATCCCACGGGTTTTCCAGGTTGGTGAGGGATCGGGTGCATCCCACCATTTGCCAGAGCAGCGTGATACTGCGCAGCAGGTGGCCTCACATGCCCCTACACGCTCTACCATGCCCACTTTCTTAGGAGCAGACACGGGGGTCGTAGCCCAACAAGAGGCAGAGCCTGGACACATGGGTGATTATTTTGCAAAGTACCAGGCCTATGGGCAAGAGTTCAGGGAAGCCCTCTCATTCCGTGATTTTGTTCAGCTCCAGCAGGATAGTAGACCCCGCGACCATCACAGAGGGTACCGACATTATCATGATGGTGACACCCACCATGCAGCAAGTAGATTCCACTTGCCTACATTTGATGGCTCATCAAACAGTTCGGCGAAGTCTTGGGTGGAGAAGTTGGACATTTATTTCCAGCTTAACCAGATGTCAAAGACAGAGGCCATCAAGGTGGCGACATTGCATTTGGATGGTGAGGCCCAGGATTGGTGGTTTCATGGGATGGTTACACTAGGACACTCCATGGTGACGACATATGCCGAGTTCACCTGGAGATTGATGGAGCGATTTGATCGGAGGGATCCAGAGCAACATTTTGTTGAGCTGACAAGGCTCAAACAGACGGGGAGCCCAGAGACCTACATTGCAGATTTCTTGAGGGTCTCAGTGATGGCGCCAGATCTATCCACGGCACGGAGGATCTATATGTATGTTGAGGGGTTAGCAGAGCCACTTCAAGGTCTAGTCAGATCCGCTAGACCGACCACCCTTCAAGATGCTATCAGTGGGACCCGGGACCTACAGGATGTCTTACCCAGGACCTGGACACCTTACCCCCAGAGACAGACTTTCCAGTCTAAGGGGAAGGATGTGAGGATTCCACCTCCAAAGGGGAATCCAGGACGAGTGCAGATTGATGATGATGTCAAGAGGGAGCTGAAGAAGAAGCGGTTGTGCGTCACATGTCAGGAGCCATGGGCACCAAGACATAGATGTGCTGCTGGCAAGGCACATTTCATTGAGGTTTTCTCCGAGAGCAGTGGAGAAGAGGATGACGAGGATGGTGTGGAGGTAGGAGATAGCCATGATGGACAAGGACCTTTGCCACCTCCACCGCCAGTAGCAGGTGGTGCATCTTTTGCACCCACCAGAGGGGCCCTTTCCGCATTGCGAGGAGTTCCCAAGTATCTGACGCTACGCGTACGAGGGACGGTACGTGGCCAGCGAGTGTCAGTTTTGGTTGACAGTGGGGCTACACACAACTTCATCGATGCACAGATGGTTGAGTGGAGAGGCATACAGACAAAGAGCTTCGATGGGTTTTCGATCTTGGTCCCAGGAGATCAAACCATGACGTGTGCTCGATATGTTCCAGAGATTTCAGTGACGATGGGCACCTACACAATGACTGACCAGTTTTTCGTAGTCGATATTCCGGACACCAACATGATATTGGGTGTTCAATGGCTCATCACTCTAGGGAAGGTCACGACGGATTGGAAGACCCTAGAGATGGAGTGGGATAATGAGAAGACAGGGAGGCATGAGAAGATACGGGGATAGCATACATATCCGCCTCAGACTATTTCGGCTCATCGGATGGAGGCAGTCTTCCAGAAGGGAGACATAGAGTGGGCAGTAGAGCTACATGCATCGGAAGCAGGGACTACAGGGCAGACAGTGCACCCAGAGATACAGTTCATCCTTGACCGGTATGCCATAGTATTTGGGGAGATTCCGTCGTGTCAACCACCGGACCGGGGGTTTGAGCACACTACTAAGCTTGAGCAGGGCATACAGACAGTGATTACTACCCCCTATAGGCATCCCAAGGCCTATCGGGACGAGATAGAGCGGGCCATTCAGGAGTTGCTGGCTCTTGGGCACATCCGACCGAGCACGAGTCCTTTTGCTTCTTCTATGGTGTTGGTGAAGAAGAAGGACGATACATTGAGGATGTGCATCGACTACAGGGCCCTGAACAAGAGGACACTAAAGAACAGGTACCCCATACCCAGGATCGATGAGTTGAGAGGAGCATGGTTCTTCTCAAAGATTGATTTGAGATCAGGGTACCATCAAATTCGCGTCAGGGAGCAGGACATTCCCAAGACCGCCTTCAGATGTCACTATGAACATTTTGAGTTTTTGGTGATGCCCTTCGGGCTAACCAACACCCCAGCTACATTCCAGTCTTGCATGAATCACATCTTCCATAGTCACTTGAGGAAGTTTGTGTTGGTGTTCTTTGATGATATACTCATTTATAGCAGGACGTGGGAGGAGCATCTCCAGCATATTGAGACAGTACTACGCATCTTGGAGGAGCAGCAGTTCTATGCCAAGCTCTCCAAATGTGAGTTCGAGTTGACGAAGATGTTATACTTGGGACACATCATTGGATGGGACAGAGTAAGGGTCCACGAGGGAGAAGATTAGGGCCATCAGAGATTCGCTGGAGCCGAGAAACGTGACCGAACTTCGAGGATTCATTGGAATTTGTACTTACTCGGAAGTTCGTCAAAGGTTTCTCACAGCTTGTTGCACCCCTGGAAAGATTTGAAGTGGATGGGGGCATTGAGTTGGTCGGATACTGAGCGCAGTGAGCCTTGACAGGCTAAGGTTGTTAATGAGAGCTGCCAATGCTTGCATTGCTAGATTTTACACAGCCATTTGTTTTGGAGTGTGATGCGTCAAGAGAGGGGATCGGCGCAGTATTGATGCAGGGAGGTCACCCTATAGCCTTTGAGAGCCGGAAGCTCCTTCCGCACGAGAGGTTGTATTCTATATATGACAAGGAGATGTTGGCCATCATGCATGCATTGGCTAAGTACCGGCAGTATTTGGTGGGGCATAGGTTCAGGGTGAGGACTGATCACAACAGCCTCAAGTTCTTTTTGGAGCAGAAGCAGTTGCAGGAGAGGCAGCAAAAGTGGATCAGTAAGATCCAAGCATACGACTTTGACATTGAGTATGTCAAGGGTAAGAACAACGTGGTAGCAGATGCCCTTTCACGTAGACCAGCCATGTTGTCTCTTATGAGCTTGGATACAAACTAGAGGGCTCGACTCTTAGTAGAGTACTCCAAGGACAGGTTTGCATGTGAGATTCTGGACGGGCAAGTGGCAGATGACAGGTTCAGGGTGATCGATGAGATCATCTATTACAGGGATCGGATCTTCTTGACTGAAGGGTCTCAGCTCAAGAAGAAGATACTCCAGGCATCACATGATTCACCATTGGCAGGCCATCAGGGGTTTACCAAAACCTACAGGGCCATTAGAGAGAGGTTCTCCTAGAAGGGCCTCAAGGAGGACATACTCTGGCATATCAGGGACTGCGCTGTTTGCCAGCGGAACAAGGGAGAGATGAGCCATCCCGCGGGTTTATTGCAGCCGCTACCCATTCCAGAGGGGAAATGGGAGAGCATTTTGATGGACTTCATCACAGGATTGCCCACTAGCTGAGGTGACAGTGGGCTATTACTCCATTGTTGCCCTTGACCTAGAAGTTGTTCCATAGGATCCCCCTCCTCTTAGGACCCCTGCTAGTTTGAGCGGTAACATGTGACATTGTAATTGAGCTATAATTGACATTATAAATTCATAAACAATCTTGTCATTAAGCACTTTTTTTACTTCAGATCTCATTTGCATTTAGTGGTTTTTGTTTCTCTAAAATTTACCTCCAAGATTAAGCTTGGTTGATAGACATTTAGGAAACTTCCTCAATTGTCATTCAAGTTCCCTAAATTTGAGTTTGGAAAAAAGGTAAAACGCATGACCTCACAGTTCTCTTGTGTGGCTGGGTCCCTTGTAGGAACAAAGGCATGTGAGTTGTATTTGGTCCCTTGTAGGAACAAAGGCATGTGAGTTGTATTGATGTCCTGGGTGGGTATCATAAATGAAGCCTTAGCTTCTTCATCCTAGCCTTCTTGCAACCACCTCGATTCGTTACCAAGTTGAAGGAATTGAGGGGAAGTAACACCTTTGAATAGACAATAATAAATTTTACCAAGACCACTTTTTACATAACACGCACACCTATAACTTTGGTTCACTTTGCATTTAATTGGTTATCATACAATTTCGATTGTGAGCATTTCATTTACTTGCAAGCATTTCACTTAATGTTCTTGTACTTCCTTATTTCATTTACATGCTCATGTTAATTCTCCTTTAACATCATTATATCATATTTGAGCAATCTCTCTATTGAGTACAAGTTCTATTCTCTTGCAAGCTCTATTTCCATTTTGTTGTTTATTTCTTGAAGTTGTATATAATCTTTTGTCTTGATTTACTAGTTAGCTTGTTTTGCATCTTCCCATTTCTTGCAACTTGTTGTAACTTGAAAGTAATATCTCATTGTAAGTTTTGTGATTTTATTTTGAGCATATATTTCATGCAAGTATATTATTGGCACTAGTCTAATCTTAATTTGCCTTGCAAGATATCTTGTTGAATATAATTGATCTATCTACAATGTTCATGATTGTAAGTTCATAATTATTTGAACTTGCTATCAATTTCATTTCAATTTATATTTTAAGTTTGCCTAATTTATTCACTATCATAATCTCCTAAAAATTGTTATCCTTAACAAGTCTTCCTTAGAAACCTTCCTTAGGGTACACCCCCCTTGACTTAGCTAGCAGAGAGTCTAAATAGAGAGAGTCGGGATTAGGTGACAGCGCCTTCTCTGAGCGTTGCCCCAAGAACACACCTTTTGGGTGTTGAGAAATGTAACTAGTATCAATCTTCATAATTGTATTTGAGTCACGATGTAATGTATTTGTCAAAAGAAGGAAAAAGAAAATTATTTAAAGAAAATTTTATTTATAAGCATGGGTTTCATGCTTCATTTATTTTGTTTCTTAAGTCGAAAGCACCCATTGAATCCTCTAGGGTTTATGTCATGAGTACTAGTCTTTGTCATCAAGTAATAGACCCTTCTTAGGCTTTGCATGTCAAGAAAGAAAATCCATTTTGATGTAAATAGGTCATATAATCCTCCTCCACCAAGTCGGCCTCAAGTTCTTCAAGTTTTCCTCAATAGGAGCTTTGAACCACTATAAATAAGCAACTACTCGACCTCATTTGATGGTCCATGAAAGGAAGTTCGATTTGCAGTTGTAAGAGGGGATAAGAAGTGTGAAATCCTAGAGAAAGGTGCAAAGAAGGCTAGCGAAGAAGGAAGAGCCCTAGTGAAGGAGTTAAAGACAATTTTCTCTCTCTTTTAACTCAAAAGTGCGAAGAATCTGAAGTTTCAAGAAGGCCGAAGTTACAAGCGATGCAGTAGGGTCAAAAATTTGACGCAAGAGGGCCGAAATTTGATCTTGATGCAATTTGACTTAAGTTGACTTTGGAATTTGCCTAAAACATCTTGGGAGGCTGACTTGGTGGATGGAGGAAAGTCTTTGTCTTCGTCAAAAGGTCTAGGTTGTCTCATTTGATTTGATTCTAAAGAAGAGAAGAAGAATTTTTGGGTTTTCCCCTAGGAGAGGGGTTTTTCCCTAGCTGAGTGCCTACATCTTGTGCCCTCTTTGGTGTTTGTGACCTTCATTGTTATAATATTTGGAAAAAATAACTAATAAGAAATATCACAGGAAAATGTCAAAGGAGAAATCTAATTAATATAAACCATAAATGTGTTTGTCCTAAGGATTTCTCAACATGGTATCAGAGCTAAGGTCAATGGAACAAGGCAGCTAGAAGATCACTTCCATGTTAAGGAAAAATGGTTTCAAATCTACCTTTGAAGGCCACAAAACCATCTTGAAGGAGAGCTAATCTTATATAGCATATTTTTGGGCTTGATTATAAGTCAATAACTTAGCAAATCAGGTCATGGACTAAGATAGAAGAACAAAGCAATAAAGGGACACATGAAGTATCAATTAGAGATTTGAGGGTCTAGATCATAAGCTCCTTCAAGGCCGAATTCATTGTAAGGTAAAGTGAAGTTCTTACCACAAATTTAAGGTCTAAAATCACCTCTGAAATCCAAAGGATCTATGTCATCTCAAAAAGCTAAAGTGATTATAAGTCCATACCTTAGCAAATCAGGTCATGGGCTAAGATAGAAGAACAAAGCAATAAAGGGACACATGAAGTATCAATTAGAGATTTGAGGGTCTAGATCATAAGCTCCTTCAAGGCCGAATTCTTTGTAAGGTAAAGTGAAGTTCTTACCACAAATTTATGGTCTAAAATCACCTCTGAAATCCAAAGGATTTGTGTCATCTCAAAAAGCTAAAGTGACTGAATTTTGGAGTCAAGGAGGACTAGAGATAGTCCTTGTAATAAGCAAAAGGTTCAAGTATTAAAAGACTAGGACCAAGTTATTTAGAGATGTTGTAGGCATGTTATAAAGCCTCAGTGACTATAATTTTTTTTTAAGGAACCGAGATCCCTTTGAAAAAGAATGAAGATTTGTGCATCTATCTATCTATCTATCTATCTATATATATATATATATATAGAGAGAGAGAGAGAGAGAGATAAGAAGGTCAAGTCTCCACAAAGGATCAAAATCACAGACCTATAGCAAAATTGTGGCATTTTGAAAAAGGAATCATGACTGCATTCTTCAGAAGTGGTAATAGAACTACTTTGCAAATAGATTTTGTGAAAAAGGGCTAAAGATGTCTCAAGGACCTATCATCAAAGAAAAGTATTATATCATCTTGAAAAGGGTTTACTTAGCACCCTAGAAGCTTCTACTACAGTCAAGAGAAAGCAAACCAACTTGAAGTCCTCATCAAATTCAATTAAGTATTGTTATTACTCTTTATGTTTCAGCCATCTAACATTATGCCTTTAGTTTGCAAGAAGAATAACAAGCTCAATGGAACATTAATCTTTCAATCGTAGAAGTCTAAGGTATGTAATCTTGAGGTATGTCTAGCATGTTCATTTGTTAAAATCTAATGTTTTAGGGTTTGCAAGTTCTCATTGCATCTGGGTATTGTAAACCCTAGAAAGTTCATATGAAACCCTATCCCATCATGTCTAGGGTTTATAAGTAGTCTAAGATATATGGCAACCCTTGGCAAAAATGAAATTGTGTGATGTTTAGATTTTGTACTTAAAAGAATAGGAACCTAGGAATTCATTTAATGAAAACCATAGATCATAGTCAAGTACTTGTATACTTTTGAAAAATATTATAGGTACATAAAGCAATGTGGATCTTATGCAAAAGGAAGCCCTTCTCATAAAAGATAGGTATTATATTTTTCTTTCTTTAGCTTTATTACTATTGCTCAAATGTTATCATTTCTCTTGTATTTTTCTTTGAAGGAAAACTTGCAAATATTTTCTAAAGAATAAGAATTCGATTCAAAGGGAGTTTTCAAAAGGAGACTTGTAAGAAGTTTCAAAAGGAGTCCTTCAATAGGAAACCCTAAAAGGTTTGTAAGAGCAATTATTTATCATTTTGTCTTGTATTACTAAGTCTCTCAAATCTAGAGTTGTGTTATAGAATCATTCTTATTTGTTAGAGTGATTGATCAATCCTTGGTGTATTATCTATCCTTTGTTAACTTTGGTAAAACCCTAATCTTTAGGGTTCACTATAAAACCCTAGCCTACTTAGGGTTTGTTGATAAAGTCTAGAACATCTAATGAAATCCTAATCTCTTGATGTTTAAGGTTTGTTGATATGAAACCCTAGCTTTTTAGGGTTTGTTGTTGATGTCTAGGTTATATGATGAAACCCTAGATTTTTAGGGTTTGATGAATCAGGGTTTACATCAAAATCCTTGTAGTAGTTAATGTAAGATCCTAGGAATGAAACCCTAGGTGTATGTGCTTTCGTATGATTGCAACCCAAGCTTGGTCAAATTCGTTGAATCCTTGTAGTAGTTAATGTAATATCCTAGGAATGAAACCCTAGGTGTATGTGCTTTCGTATGATTGCAACCCAAGCTTGGTCAAATTCGTTGAATATATAAAGTTTTGATGTTTGTATATAGGGTTCACGACAAAAACCCTAGTAGAGATTGATATCAGATTCTAGGGCATGATAATGAAACCCAAGATGCAAAATGTTTTTGCTATGATTGAAGTCCTAACTTGATTTGGTTGTTTAGTCTTGATGATGAAATCTACGGTTTGTAACAAAAACCCTAGCAAATTCATTGTAATAGTCTAGGGTATGAAAGATGTAACCCTTGTTGATTATCAACCTAACTAGGCTTCAGTTTTAGATATCTAAAGTTTGATTTCTTATTCAAAGTATTGATAACACTAGATGCTCCCATTGTAATGACATGCTAACCATATATTGATATAGTTAACTACATGCTCTTGTATATTTGTGCTTGGTTGTACTTGTTAAAGATTTGCATGTAAATAGTCTTTAAGACGCTGAAGATGCTTACCTACCTCATACTTGATGATGATAATGAGCATGATGGAAAGAGGGAGTTGGAAGAATCTTGATAGCATTTAAGTATACACTGCTAATTAATATATGACCTTGTGGAGATAAAAGAAATGATGTTCCAAAAGGTCGAAGTTCTCTGATGGTATGATGATGCAAAAGTAAGAGTCAGTGTGGCTAAGTTGGTGTTGGATTTGTTCCCTAAGTAGAGAAGAAGCTTGGATAAAGAAAGTGTATATCTCCCCAGTTAAGAGGGAGGGCATATTGTGACAACTATAGTAAAGACCTTGAAGAAAGAATAAGATCAGAGAAAGGCTAAAGCACTACAAATAGTTATTTGTATTGATGAAGTTGTGAACAATAATTGGATGTTTTGGAAAGTGTTGAGGATGAGTTTGGTGTTGCTGAAGAAGTTGAAGAAGGAAGATTTTGTCGAGATGTGTTTGGATATTGTGATGACCTAAGTAGCATCAGAACAGTTGAAGACCCCAGTGTTTCGTGCTAGCATACAAGGACATATAGATTGGAAGTTTGACACTAGTTGGGGTCGTGAAGCTACAATATGTGCCGACAAATGAGTAAGTAGTTGATGTGTTGACGAAAGCTCTTCTCAACAAGAAGTTTGTTTATTTTAAGGGCATGCTTGGATTGGTGGATATCTCTAGTTTGGTTGAGAGGAAGAGATGGAGTACCATAAAACTGCATGTATGATGGTACTTGGGAGGACATTCTAATATTCCTAATGGAAATATACAATGATAAACAAAGAAAACATAGCCAAAAACACGTAGAAAATTACTCAAGCAGCTTTGTTGAGCCATTTTATTATAATATAAAGAGGGTACAATGAGGTGTTGGAAAGAGTGCACCTGGGCTTGCTAAGCCCAAATGAATAATAAGAAGTCCCCCTCAAATATGCTATTCCTCTATCTCCTGGCTCTACGTTGAATTGCCCAGAAATACATTGTTGGGTGTGAAGATTTGCTGCTAGGGCCTCCTCCGTACTCAGAAAATTCAGGGAAATTTATTTCGTCCTCTCCACCAATAACCCACAAAAACCCACAAAGGAACTGAACAAATGTTGAACTCGGAATTTTCAGCCCAAATTTCCCCTAGCTCCTCTAGCTACTGGCTGAATTGGGACCCCCATTTGACCCCTCAAATCTGCCAAGAAAATTATGCCAAATTATTTCCGAGGTCCTTGTCAAAAACCCAAAAAAAACTAGAAAGGGTTTGTCCTAGTTTTGACACTCCAAAATTGACCCCAAATGCTTGGCCTCCCTCCACAAGCAGAAGATGTAACCTGTAGCAAATGTTGTGTTTTTTGCTTTGCCAAAATGCTGGAAAAGCCCCCACAACACTTCCCCAGACTCCACTTCAAGTTTTAGGTCCAAACTCCCTTCACTCCTCAACTCCCAAGTGTGTCTCCTCCAAGCATTGTGCAGTCCCTGCGTTGCTGCTAGTGTCTCCTCCACACAAACTCGCACTCCCACTGCTGGAACCATCGAAAAAGGGATGGGCTGGCACTCGAAGTCCACCGAAGCAAGGGTTGAGATCTCCGCTCAGAGACACTCATGTGTTAAACAGCACTTGCAGACTTGACTTCCGTTCAAGCGTGCTATGTCAAAGACAAGTTTCTGAATAGATGAATGAATGACCAAAATGAGTGCCTCTTGCTCTATTTATAATTCATGGCTCCTTCTCTTCTTGTGGTCCCCACTCTCTCTCTCCTAATTTGCACCTCTTTCTCTTTCCTCTCTCTCCCAAGAGTGTGAGTTCCCTCCTTGGGTCAAATTTCTCTTTCTTGTGGTCCCCACTTTCGACTAGAACCGCATTATTCTCTTTTCCTCCTAAACTACCGGTGTCAAAATTGTGTCCTCTTCCCAAACTCAACTCTAATGTTGAAAATCAAAATTATGGATATTACAGACATCGTGGCCTGGTTAATATTGAGATCTTAGTTGATGTCTAGATCCTAGAGGGAGTGTGTCGGTTGGAGCTCTGGTTTAGTGTTGATACCTGGATTCCTATAAGGGTTGGTGTTAGGGCATGGAGGCCTAGATGGTATCTACATCATGTTGGATTGATACCAGGGTCGTACACTAATGGTACCTATAGTGGAAAATGCCTAGATGACACCTTAGTCCCTGTTGGGAGGAGACCTTCGCAGTGAGGATGTCCCAAGCATTGTGTATGTTGTTCTACTCTTCTTAAGAATAAATTGAGGACAACCTTGTACCAGTTAAACAATTACGGATACCTCCCTAGTTAAGAGGGAGTATTGAGAAATGTAACTAGTATCAGTCTTCATAATTATATTTGAGTCATGATGTAATGTATTTGTCAAAAGAAAGAAAGAAAGAAAGTGTTTAAAGAAAGAAAAGTTATAAGCATGGGTTTCATGCTTCATTTATTTTGGGTTTCTTGCTTCATTTATTTTATTTCTAAGTCAAAAGCACCCATTGAGTGCTCTAGGGTTTATGTCATGAGTCCTAATCTTTGTCATCATGTAATAGACCCTTCTTGGGCTTTGCATGTCAAGAAAGAAAATTTATTTTGATGTAAATAGGTCATATAATTCTCCTCCACCAAGTTGGCCTCAAGTTCTTCAACTCGGCCTCAAGTTCTTCAAGTCGACCTCAATAGGGTGTGAATATTTCAAATTGAGGACAACCTTGTACCAGTTAAACAATTACGGATACCTCCCTAGTTAAGAGGGAGTATTGAGAAATGTAACTAGTATCAGTCTTCATAATTGTATTTGAGTCATGATGTAATGTATTTGTCAAAAGAAAGAAAGAAAGAAAGTGTTTAAAGAAAGAAAAGTTATAAGCATGGGTTTCATGCTTCATTTATTTTGGGTTTCTTGCTTCATTTATTTTATTTCTAAGTCAAAAGCACCCACTGAGTGCTCTAGGGTTTATGTCATGAGTCCTAATCTTTGTCATCATGTAATAGACCCTTCTTGGGCTTTGCATGTCAAGAAAGAAAATTTATTTTGATGTAAATAGGTCATATAATTCTCCTCCACCAAGTTGGCCTCAAGTTCCTCAACTCGGCCTCAAGTTCTTCAAGTCGACCTCAATAGGGTCTTTTAACCACTATAAATAAGCAACTACTCAACCTCATTTGATGATCCATGGAAGGAAGTCTGATCTGCAGTTGTAAGAGGAGATAAGAAGTGCAAAGTCCTTGAGAAAGGTGCAAAGAAGGCTAGCGAAGAAGGAAGAGACCTAGCGAAGGAGTTAAAGACTATTTTCTCTCTCTTTTGACTCAAAAGTGCAAAGAATTTGAAGTTTCAGGAAAGGCGAAGTTACATGCAATGCAGAAGAGCCGAAAATCCGATACAAGAGGGCTGAAATTTGATCTTGATGCAGTGTTGATGCAGTTTGACTTAAGTCGACTTTGGAATTCAGCTAAATCATCTTTGGAGGCTGACTTGGTGGATGGAGGAAAGTCTTTGTCATGGTCAAAAGGTCTAGGTTGTCTCATCTGATTTGCTTCTAAAGAAGAGAAGAAGAATTTTTGGGTTTTTCCTAAGAGAAGGGTTTTGCCCTGGTTGAATGCTTACATCTTGTGTCCTCTTTGGTGTTTGTGATCTTCATTGTTTGGCATTTGTCTTGATGATAAGAATACAATAATTGGAAAGACGAACAAATAAAAAATATCACAGGAAAGTGTCAAAGGAGAAATCTAATTAATAAAACCCTAACTATGTTGCCCAAAGGATTTCTTAACAGTGCGGTTGAGGATTTTTCCCACATTTCTAGGTGTGCAATTCGCGTGTCAATAGCACCAAAACAAAATTTATAATTGATTGGACTAGATTTGGACAAGGTTGAAAAGGGAAAACCAAGGGCTTCCTTCATGTACAAGGCCAAGCATCTCTAGTCTAGGAAAACAAAAAACATAGATAGAGTGTCTTGGGAATCCCTGAAAAGGCAATAAAATTGTCCTCTAATATTGTAATGGCAAAGTGAGCAAATGTTGTCCCCTTAAATGATGTTGTGGTCAATATTTACCCAAAGATGATGAGAACCATTCCAAAACTGCCCAAGTAGAATTTAGAGAGCATGCTTCCAATGTTTGAGCTTGTAGAGGCAGTCAAAAATAATAAGACCAACTCTTAACTCCAACAAGTACTCTGTGTAGAATGCGATCTTGGGATTTAGTCTACCCAAAGGATCAACCCATGTAACTTGTACAAACTCTCTAAATATGTCCTCTCTAGTTATATTATTCAACTCTTTCTTATTTAGAAAGAGTCAAATGGGGGCATCAAGAGAGTATTTGAATGGGGCGAATCAGTAAATCAAAATACCAGCCAACAAAAAATAGGCAAGAGGCCTCTACAAGCCTACAACAAACTCAACTAAAGATACTAAAGATGACTATAGCCTCCGAAGAGCATTAGGAGTAACATTTATTGCCTACTAAAGCATCTACAAATTGTTGAACTTAGTGCAAGAGGGAAACCAATACTTAGATGGTTTTGATCCTAAAGGTGGAGGTTACAAACTCTTCCTAAACAATGTCCTAAAGAATAGTCCTCTTATATCTAATGATGTCTTGAAGAAGGGAAGATTGAACTCTCTTAATCATGGCCCAATTCAACTCCAACAAACTAGGCCCCCAAGCTTCTAAACCATAAAGAACCAAGGGACAAATGAGACTATCCATGAGGTCCATCTTGGATTGAATATCTTGAAGATAGTTCTAGAAAATACTAACACTCCAGCAGTGATCTCGATCTACACACCCTAAAAATAAAAATGATTCTCTAAAAGAACAATCTTAGTCCCATTGAAGATAATCTTGGTTTTGCCCAAGTTGATTATCAATTGACCAAGATCACAACAGATGGACAAGGCATCAAGTTATCTCTATGATCCCTTCTCTGTGAATGACAAGATAACTAATAGAGGACATTAAGTGAGGCATGTTAATCAACATCGACAGGTTTACACTAGGTACCACTCTATGAAAAGCAGGGAAGTGCCCAAGGGTTTCTTCGTGAGGTTTTTCTTAGAAAAAAGGTTAGTAATGAGATGACCAACGATTGCATGCTAATACGTGACGATCCTCCACTAAATTATTGCAATCAAAATAGCCATTCCTTCAATATTAAAACTTTCATTGAAGATGTATCTATCTCGTTACTCCAATTGCATATGGCCTTCCTAGTTGTAGTTCTAAGGTGATTTCTTTTACATCAAGATATATCAATAAAAGTCAACTTTGTTATGAAATTCTTGTACACCCTTTGGTAACTCTTTAACCAATTTCTTCTATATCTTCAATATATGTTAAGTCTACGCAACTTAGTCTCGCCCTTGATCTAATTACATGTTAATATCACTAGAGAGATACACCAATTCACATATAAAAATTTATTGTGTAAAATAATTATCAACATAATCCTATCAAGGAACATATAAAACATATTGTAGGAGTAAATAATTATCACAATAATCCTACTAAGGAACACATAATTCCAATAGTAACAACATCAAGTTACTTTAAATCATTGGTTTTAACATAAAATAATATAATGGTTACACTATAAATCAAAAAGGAAAAACTGTAATGGAGGCTTGGTGTTATAAACATTGGTCAAATTACATGATCTAATTACATGTTAATATCACTAGAGAGATACACCAATTCACATATAAAACATATTGTAGGTGTAAATAATTATCAAAATAATCCTATTAAGGAACATGTAAAACATATTGTAGGAGTAAATAATTATCACAATAATCCTACTAAGGAACACATAATTCCAATAGTAACAACATCAAGTTACTGTAAATCATTGGTTTTAACATAAAATAATATAATAGTTACACTATAAATCAAAAAGGAAAAATTGTAATGGAGGCTTAGTGTTTTAAACATTGGTCAAACAGGAACCATAACTAGTCAATTCAACTGATTCACACCTTAGAAAACCCTAAACCAAGTTGTGAACTAGTTTGACTAGTTCAACTCGCCTATTCAACCAACTTGGTCGACAAACTAGTTCAACCAATTCCACTAGCCAGTTTGGCCTAATCAACAAATTCAAACCCTCAACTTTTCTTTAGTTTTTTAATTAGAATTTCAATATTTTATGTGTGCTTTAACGAATTGATTCATAAACCAAGTCATTAATCGATTATGATCCAAGTTTGATCTAGCCCTTGGCCAATTATAAGTATATTTCCAACTATCAAAACATTGGATGGAGCAAATCAGGTTTTGAAGCATTAAACACACAATTGCACAATCTAATTAATAGAAAGGGCATGTGGTTAGATCATTAATAATCAAGAATGATGACAAAAGGAAATCACTTTAAGTTTACAGTGACAAAATTGTCTTTATTATGGCCATTTACCATCTTGAAGACAACCATTATACACAAACTTCAAAGTAAAGGAACAAACAATGAGCCAAATGTTAACCAAAAAAAGCAATTAATATGACATAACAACACTTCAAGAAAGAAGCATTTCAAGTACTGCTAGAATGTTACAACCCAATAAGGAAATAAAAATGAATAATGCATAATCAATATAACAAGCACATAGTTTATCACCAACAGTAAGGAGACAAGGCCTATCACCATGTAGCAAACATGTTAGAAAGGCATATGTTAAAATTTGATGGGGCCTCCAAAAGAACCCATGGCCCCCTTATTTTGAACTACCTAATAAAAAACAAGGATGGGAACCTTATTTTTGCCTACCTCAATTAATTGGTAGAAAATCCAACAATCGTGCAAGAACAAGGTTGCTCCTCCAAGGAGTAAAGTTGGCCAAATGTAAAGATCTTCACACATTAAAGGTCAATTGCGATCTCATTTTCCAATCAATCTCATGAAAAAGACAACTTCAAGAAATGAATGCATTGGGAAATCAAGGCTATGATTCAAAGTGTGTAGTAGGTCAAATATGTTAACCTTATATCCTTTAGCCACACCTCCAAATGATTCAATAAAACAAGAGATTATATTGTTAATGTTAGCTTGGACCATATCCTCAAGTATCAACTCATATATCCTAACCAATTACTTAGGTCTAGTTCTAACTTCTAACCCATCGACAAGGTCAAAAGAAAAGTTTGGAGGAAGACAATTCTACTCTTTCCCACTAGAATCCATTGTATTCATGTAGGAAACAAATGTCATCTCAATGATTCAAGATAGCAAATCCTTCACTTGCACCAACATGTGCTAGTGCAAAACTAATCTTTGGAGCTCTTAACATCACCCACCTAACACAGCCTAAGAGAGAAGTCCTCCTTGGTGGTCTTATTTAGACACACAATAGTAACATGAAAGAGAAAGAGATGCAAAGAATGCATTACTTATCAAGGAAAGAGTTATTAATAACGTTATCATAAGTTTCTTCCATGCAACAAGTGATAAGTTATTTACCCACCTCCTCAGTTTCCCTACATTTAATTTAGGTCATTAAAATTTTTTGACCCTCGAACACTAGAAATCCTAACAACATTTTATTGAGTATTACCACTCTAACACCCTCCTCCCCCACCACAACACAACAGTTTTTATTTTACCCCCACTTACTACAACTCCTCCTTTTACTAGTGTGTTTGTGACTTGCAACTATAGCCTGTGGTCTAGGAAAATGTGACCCAAGGGTATCTATGCCATCAAAATCACCTAGGGATTGTGCCTAACCAGGGCCACACCAACCCTCAACATCATTAGACTTTTTTGGTGTCTTATCCTGACTACCGCGATTTTTGAACCTTTCCCACCTTACAAAACAAAACCCTCAAAGATCCAATCGCAATAGCAAGACTTGACCCCAACCCTTAAGAAAAAAAAGTTAAAAATCAAAACTTTGGTTAAAAAACTAAGAACTCCCATAGGTTCTCCATCACATTATTAGTGCCCTGGTAAAAGTGGAATTCTACCAACGGCACTAAATTTCCTAAACAACCATCAACTTTGACCATTCCCTTTATTGCTCCCTTGTTTGGAGAGACACCTAAGCAAAAGCAACCATTCAAAATCAAAAAGAATTGTCAAATTTATCACCCAACATATCATCCTCATCCTTGTAGCATTGTTATTGATTATATTATTCATTTCTTTCACCATTATGTTAACCTTTCTGTTAAGAACTAGTCACTTTCGCTTTAAAATTCCAAACTATGTATCCTATTTTCCACAATGTAGCCTAGTATTTTCTTGCGGACTTTGCCTTAGCAAGAAGGGAATTTTCTTGAGTAATCTCTATTAGAAAATCGAAAAGGCAGAAAGATTTTCTTATATTGATAATTACTTGTGATATTCTTATGTTCTTATTAACTTCTTTATGATATTCTTTTATCTTCTTCTCATCAAGCAATCATCAAAGTAAAAACATGAAGATCAAGGACACCAGATGTAGGCACTCAGCCAGGGCTAAAACCCCTTTATAGTGGAAAACTCAGTCATAACTCTTCCTTCAGTAGATTCAAATTAAGATAAACCAAGACCCTAGACCAAAAGACCTTCCTCCTCCACCAAGTTAGCTCTTCCTTCTGACAAATTATCTCTTCCAAAGTTACCAAGTGCCAGCGTCTCAAATGCGGCTGCAACCCAAAATTTCAACCCCCAGCTTTAGCACTGAAGTTTCTATCTAGCAACTTCAGTAGCCTCAACCTAGCAGCTTCACAGCTTTGACCTTGATCCAGCTTCACAGCTTGAATGCAGCTTCAAAATTTCGTTGCACATGAGAGAGAGAGACCCAAAAACTTAAATTCCAACTTCCTTCTTGCACTTGCACTTTTTCTACTTCCAGCTACTGCAATTCAAACTTGTGAGAGATGTGCTTCCAAATGAGTCGAGTTGCTCCAATATATAGTGAGTTTGTGAGGTCGAATTCCCTTGTTGAGGCTAACTTGTCCTTTCTTGAGGTCAACTTGGTGGAGGAAGCTTAATTGACCTATCTTACAATAAAATAAATGTCTTTCTTGCCAAATAAAGCCTAAGAAGGGTCTTTAACCTTATAACATGGACAAAGACACTTCACATAAACCCTGGAAGTCTTCAATGGAGACTCTGACCTAAAAAAATTGACCCAAGCATAAAACCCATGCTTTAATAAGTCAATTTCTTTATTAATAAACTTCTTTCTTTTGACAAATACATTACATCATGACTCAAATACAATTATGAAGACCAACACAAGTTACATAATTGCTATCAATTCTTCCGTAAAACTTGCCCAAGTGATAAATTGTTTACGAGAGCAAAGCCATTGATACCATACAAACTGATTTGGTTCCAAATACAAAGTTGCAATGCGTACCTTTTGTGTGTTTTGCACATTATTGAGATCGAAAAATTGCTCCATCTGTAATATCCATGTTGCGGGATCCTTGCCATCAAACTTCCTCGTATCAATTTTTGGAATATAGTGCGTCTTCGATCCAACATTAGAGTCTATGAAATCATGATTAACATTTCCTTTGTTTGCATCCTGAGTTTCCTTTACCACCTTTTCACCATTGGTAAGTATTTCTTGTAGAAAATTTGTCAAATCTGTCTTCAAATCTGCCATGCCTGTCTTCAAATCTATCTTCAAGTTGTCCATCTTAGCTTCCATGCCATTCATCTTATAGCTTCCACGCCACTTATCTTAGCTTCTGTTAGCTTTTGTGACAGTGACATTTGTTGCACTTGTTCTTGTAATTTTGATATATCATGTAGTATTTCTTCCTCTTCTTCATGAGTCATGCTAGAGCTTTCAAGTTCCTTACTAGGTGTTTGCATTTTCTTTCCTCGGGGCATCAATTACCGATAATAATGCTCTACTATGCCCTTTGAATTCCTTCAAAATAAATTTTCAAACCAAGCTTAAGCAAAAATTTAAGAAAATCTACACACCTTTCTTTCACTTTGTAGGAGCTCGATATTGCCTCTGATGTATCTCTGTACTTTCCGATCATCTAGTTCTGAATTTATGACCTGCAGTAGCCCTCTGTGTCCTCTTTCCAATGCCACAAGTCTGACCCAAATTGGATTCTCCAAGGAAGAGTTATGTGAAATCTCCCACAGTGACTTGATTATAGACTAGTTCAGTAGAGCGAAATTTTACGACATGCCACGAGTCACTGCTTCGACCTTTGGATCTGAAAATGCATAAAAGAAACTAAAGTCCGTCCTCTTTCTGCAACTTCTTACGAAATTTCAATCCGATGCTCAGAGAGAAAGTTATGATGATTTTCCCCAGGTCACCTATTTGAAATGTAATTCAGGAGTCTGCAAAAAAACCAACTTCCTCAGATCATATCTCCGCAAATATAGCGCGAAAAACTCTGAAATTAGGACCCCAGGTTCAGCGCGATTTCTTCTCAAATGGGTTTTTTTTGCAACTTCTGAAATGTCGCAGAAAAAAAGTTATAGCGAAAATGCCATGATGTCCTGTTTGGAGCAGCGAAACCCTAGAATCCAAAGCTCTGATACCAAATGTTATGAAACCAGCTCAAGAAAAGATAGAAAAGATAGATCAACGCCTTAGAATTCAGCCTCTTCGAGGGGGCAACCTCCTTTACATTACACAAATGAACAATTCTTGGATGATACAAATGAAAAGACCTCCTTTTTATATATAGAAGTCTAAGGGGTCATAACATAATCAGAGCCGACATAACAATAATAATGTAAGGGCACAATAATAACAATAATGGGCTTCTATGGGGCACAATAGTAACAATATGGGCACTACATGGGTACATCAATATAATAAGTGGGTTGTACTAATAAGGGGTTACACTAGTAGTATAGGGGCCTAACAAACCACCCTAACAAAAATCTTTGTGATTCAAAACCCTAGACATAACGGTGTCAGTAACGTGAAGCAAATTTCAAAAGAAGAATGATCGTACGTTTTACATGAAGAAACTTTATAACAAAGCTTATATTCTAAGACATACCTTTGAGTTATTCCTTAACAAACCTTGTAGGACATCAATTCTTGAAGGGCTTCCTTTACAATAGAATGTCTACCATGGTTCAAGTCTATCCTTTGAAGTCTCCTCCATAACCCTTGAGCATTCAACAAGCTTTCCTAACCAAGGAAAATATACAAAGAAAAGTTATTAGTATACAATATAAACAAGTCTTGATGTGAGGAGGAAACCAAACATGAAAAGATGATACAAAGAACAAAATACTTATCTTTTGTAAAATGGTGAAGGCTCTCTTAACCCAATCCTTTTGAGGGATACTTACAACTTATCAAGATAATTCAAAAATGTTCTAATGAGACAAGTTAGACCTACAAACTCTAGAAATCAAAATATAAAGGAAAACAATACAAGACTAAGAAGGATATGTAAGAGAGGACTTAGTAGTATAAGTCCTTAACTTCTGATTCCTCAGTTTTGTTCTTCTTTGGTGGAGCTTCATCAGCAATATTTGCTTGATCTCTGTCTCTCTTCCCATTTCTTGGATTCTTAGGACATTGACTTTTATAACGACCCATTTATGACAATTGTAACATTCAATTTTGGATAAGTCAACTTTCTTCTTTGGCCCTTTGAACTTCTTGAAGGTTCCCTTCTTGTGATGAGTAGAATATGCATTCGAGGTGTTTTCTTCTTCATCCTCTTTCTTGTTGTTTACTAATGATATTCGGGCTTCTTCTTGACTGCATGAATTCCACATTTGTTCAAATGTTGGAGTATCATTCCAACTGTTAATTCCTTACACAGAAGTACTCCAAGATTTTGGTAGTCCTAGAAGCGCAGTAATTACGAGCTCTTTTTCTAGTATGATTTCATCTATTTCTTGGAGTTCATCTTTTATTCTAGAGATTCTTACAAAATATGATGAAATGATATCATCATTCATCATCTTAACAATTCTTAGTTCATTCTTGAGGCTTGCTATTTGACGAATGTTCTTGATGGTGAATAATTTTGAGATAGCCTCATTCATTTCTTGAGCAGAATCTATCTTGTAAATGTATGGAATTAGGTTGTCCTTAACTCCATCCACTATTAGGTTCATGGCCAAGATTTCGGTTTCTCTAAACTTCTCCTTCTCTGCTTCATCTATAGGCTTCTTGACCTTTCCTATAACAAGATCCAAAACTTTGTGCTTAGCAAGGATAAGGTCTATCCTCTTTTTCATGCTCTATAGTTGGATGCTCGTTCTAGCTTGTTCTCTCCCTTCATTAAATTTGTCATATTGATATCTTCTACTGCTTCTGACCTTGAAACTCTTTATTCTCTCTTCCATAGATCTTTCGGTTGCCTTTTTCTTCCTTCTTTACATAAGCTTTGATACCATGTTAGAAAATCAAAAAGGCAGAAATATTTTCTTATATTGATAATTACTTGTGATATTCTTATGTTCTTATTAACTTCTATATGTTATTTCTTTATCTTCTTCTCATCAAGCAATCATCAAAGTAAAAACGTGAAGATCAAGGACACCAAATGTAGGCACTCAGCCCGGGCTAAAACCCGTTTATAGGGGAAAACCTGATCAGAACTCTTCCTTTAGTAGATTCAAATTGAGATAAATGAAGACCCTAGACCAAAGGACCTTCCTCCTCCACCAAGTCAACTCTTCCTTTTGATAGATGATCTCTTCCAAAATTACTATGTGTCAGCTTCTCAAATGCAACTTCAGCCCAGAATTTCAACCACCAGCTTCAGAACTTCGACCCAGCTTTAGGATTGTAGTTTCTATCTAGCAACTTCAATAGCTTCAGCCTAGCATCTTCACAGCTTCGACCTTGATGCAACTTCATAGCTTCAATGCAGCTTCAAAATTTCATTGCACATGAGAGAGAGAGACCCAAAAACTTCGATTCTAGCTTCCTTCTTGAACTTCACACTTTTTCTGCTTCAAGCTATTGCAATTCGAACTTGTGAGAGATGGGCTTCCGAATGAGTCGAGTTGCTCCAATATATAGTGAGTTTGTGAGGTCGAATTCCCTTGTTGAGGCTGACTAGTCCTTTATTGAGGCCAACTTGGTGGAGGAGGCCTAATTGACCTATTTTACAATAAAATAAATTTCTTTCTTGACAAATGAAGCCCAAGAAGGGTCTTCTACATTATGACATGGACAACGACACTTGACATAAACCCTAGAAGTCTTCAGTCGAAACTTTGACCTAAAAACAATTGACCCAAGCATAAAACCCATGCTTTAATAAGTCAATTTCTTTAATAATAAAATTTATTTTTCTTTCTTTTGACAAATAAATTACATCATGACTCAAATACAATTATGAAGACCAACACTAGTTACATTCTTCAACAATCTCCTCTTCACTTCATCTTTTTTCCTATATAATAAGGGTCGATACCATGTTCTTTAGGGATTGTGAAGGCAATTGACTAAATGTGAACGCCACATTGTTATAATTCAGGGGTTAATTGCTTAATAATATTGCTTTAGCATATTCTTCAAAACATTAGGGATCTCAACTTATTTATGTGACTTGACATAGCTACACCACGAGTCATTTTAAACCTTAAAAGTCATTGTCCAAAAAGAACTTAGTATTTAACACTTTTGATACAACTAATCCATTCAACTTGTCCCAAATTTCTTTTAAAAACTCATACAAGTCAAGATGGTGCAACTCAAAGTCAGTTATTCTAAGCCCAATGACGGATATAGCTTTCTCATCCCTATTTTGCTATTACACACTTTTGCCTTTTGTAGGTTTAAGGTCAATTCCACTAACTATTCCCTAGACATTTTAACGTATTAAAAGGAATGAAGACTTAACCTTACAAGGTGTGGAATTTATGACCAGCATAGATCCATCTTAAATACGGATCTAATATGAGCCAAGAGGGATCCAATTTCTTCAAGTGCAAATTTTTTATGAGCCGACATTATTTAAATATTGTGTAGTTATTTATTTTTTTATTTTTAAGCTTTTTAAAAAATTTTAAAATTTATAATTGGGCCTACATGAGCTAAATTGCAACTTTGATGAAGGATGGACAGAGTTACACATCACATTGGACTGTAGAATGAGCCTCTCGGCTCAACCATTAAATTTCCAAGAGGGGTTTCCATCTCAAAATAATATTCCAATTTGTTTGCTAAATCTCTAAAAAATTAAATCACTTAAAACATACCCTGTATTTTGTGAAAAATCTATTTGCAATTAATTATTCTCCTAGCTTTAACTAGATTATTTGTCCCAACAAATTATCTACTGCAAATAATGAATAAAACACAGCTGCGAATTTCACCAATTAAATAAACTGTGGAAACTCTGATGGAAAACTGAGAAAACCAATCACACAATGAACACTATTTATAACAAAACATCCCTAGAAAAATTCTCCAATTGATAAATATTACAACTGCTTGTCAAACCATCGCAAAGCTCCAGCAAAATGTATCTTCACCTCCACAGGTCGATTTGACCACTTTAAGGCTTACAGACTCCCTCTGCAACCTGACACGGCCTTTCCTGCAATTCACACTCCTGCTTGCAACCATTACTCGTGCTTGCAACCTGCTAGGAATTCCTACAATCGGCCTTTTTTGTCTGCAGAATAAGTCTGGGAGAATTCCTCCTTCGGATCTCGAAGGCTGGAAGAATACTAATGAAGATAAACTATTTACTAAATTTGTGAGTATTAGCATGCTAGAAGTAAAAAATATGGACAAAGTGGCTCTGACATAAGGTGAGGACTAGAAGATCTAGCAAAGTAAAAAAAATTTAGCTAAACACTCATAAATTAAGAACTAACGGCAAGCTTCAGTGGTTGGAGGGACACACATGCAAATAGGTATTTACTATATAGAATTTGGTAATGGAGAAGGCCAAAGACGAATGGTAACAATCAATGGTTCAAACACGTTTAGTTCCTTTTCTCATAAAGTTTTAAGTTTTACTATGTTTCATTCACGACGGCGAACATCAGTAATATTTCTCATCAAACTACCAAGATACCAATATTACGAAATATTGTAAATGAATTATTATTTATATCATAATATATAATTTCTACAATTATTTGTCATGATTATTCTCATCAAAATATTCAAATCCAAGATGTCCCAAATGATCTCCTCCTCTTAATGGCCCGACAGATAGATCTCCAATCTTCTAGAAGTATTTTCTTTTATTATTTAATTATTATTCTAGAAGCTCCCCTCTCGACTTCATCTAAGTGACTTTTAATATTATTTTATTTAAGTCACTTTTGACCTTTTTCCTTCAATTAACCATTTTCTCATTTTATTTAATTAAGTGACTAATTAAAATCACTTTTTAAGCTGAGAAAAATGGTAAATTGTGCACCATACTTTCTTTGGCCACTGGAAGTCACTTCTTAGCATCTCATTCTGTAGATTTTCTCGTTCTGGTTCCAACGAGCTATTACACTAAGGTATTCCATCAAATATTCTTCCCAGAATGGCACTTTAAACATAATTAATTAATGTTAGGCTCAATAATAACCTCGTTTTACTAGAATTATCAGAATGCAACGGAACCAGAAGAAATTTATGCAAAACTGACTCTGATGATGGAATATGCCAAGCAAATGTCGTTGGACCCCGTAAATCTCCTCAAAACCCCTTTGGGACCTCTGATGATGTAATCCTGCTCTTGTGACCTGACCATCATGTACTTTGGAAATGCATCTTGGTTGTACTCAATGTCACAGCGTTCGTGGAACTTCAACATTGAAGTTCGAAATTCGACGAACCCCAACAAAATTTGAAAGTTAGATTAAATTCAGCAAAGGTTCATTGAGGTTAGATGAAATCAGCTACTTCCACGTGTTGTTGTGTGATTGAAATAGTCTTTTACGTATTACTACGACTTCCATTTAAAATTTACTGATTAACTTGTAACCGTCAAGGCTTGGTATTCATATTTGCACTGTAGCACCATTTCATTTGTTGCAACAAGCGATTGGCATCTCCATACAATATACTTGTGCAAATGGCCAATGTGTGAAGGTTGCAACTCATTGTTGGCCATGCTCACATTGTCATGACACATAGGTCAACTCTTTGCATCAAGTTCCACTAGAATCGCAACATAATGTGCCCTCCCCTGTACATATTATCAAAGCCAGACGACTTCTTATCATCAAATTGTACCCCTAATAACCTGGAATTCAAATCTACCATCTGACAAACAATTTGACAAGCACAAGGAAGGGCAAAAGGAAGTCAAATTTTTTGTCTATCCATAGTTGACTCGTCACGCAATTGCCAAGTGATCGACAGTCATTTATAATTTCAAATTTTTTGATCTTATAAAATATTTATTGTTTATAACTTATAATAAAAACCATGGCCCACCGTCATTTAAAGTTTTATAATGTTTTTATCTTATCAACTACTTTATATATATATATATATATATATCGATCACTTGGCAATTATGTGACGAGTCAACTATGGATAGACAAAAAATTTGACTTCGTATTAATTTATAACTATATAAAAAGAAATTTTATTAATATTTATTAAGTCCATAATAAATATTAATAAAATTTCTTTTTATATAGTTATAAATTAATACGAAGTCAAATTTTTTGTCTATCCATAGTTGACTCGTCACGTAATTGCCAAGTGATCGACAATCATTTATAATTTCTAATGTTTTGATCTTATAAAATATTTATTGTTACTATAAATTATATTAAAAACCATGCTCCACCGTCATTTATAATTTTATAATGTTTTTATCTTATCAACTACTTTATATATATATATATAAGTCCATAATTGTTAGGCCAAACAGTAACTCCTCAAAACAAATTGATTCGTATATTTCATTCCTTCAGGTTGGTCTTTATTATATACATGAGGGAGAGACTGTTCACTTCATCTCCCGATCACTGTTCATATTACTTATTATTTATTTACATTATATTCACCCAATCCTGATGATTAGGTGTCAACATTCCCCCCATTAATCTGAAGGGATGTTGGTGAGTCCAAGCATCATTCTGAATTGTTCAAGCTTTTCTCTTCCAAGCGCTTTGGTGAAGATGTCTGCAATTTGCTCATTAGTGGAACAATGACAGAGATGGATTGTTTTGGCCTCAACATGATGTCGAATCAGATGATATTTAGTATTGACGTGCTTCGTTCGATCATGGAACTTTGGGTTCTTGGCCAACTTTATTGCAGAGATATTGTCAATCATGAGTGGAGTTGATTGTACTTGTTTTACCTGCAAATCTTCAAGAATTTTCCTGAGCCACAAAATTTCTTTTGTTGCTTCCGCTACTGCCACATATTCTGCTTCTGTAGTGGAATCTGCTGGAACTGATTGTTTGCGTGATCTCCAGGAGAGCTCTTTATCCAAGACTCATAGCATATCCTGAAGTAGATACCCCAGTTTCTTTGTCTCCATCAAAGTCTGAATCAGAGTATCCAATCAAGCTGAAGTCGTCCACCTGTGTATACTTGATTCCAAAGTCTTGAGTTCCCTTCAAGTACCTTAGAACTCTTTTTGCAGCAAACCAATGTCCCTCACAAGGCTTTTGCATAAACCTAGAGAGAATTCCAACAGCAAACGAAATCTCTGGTCTGGTAGTAGTTAGGTAGTTGAGACTTCCTACAAGTTGTCTATACTTTGTTGCATCCTCAAATTCTTTTCCTTCAATAGATGTGAGCTTTAAGTTTTGTTCCATTGAAGTAGTAAGAGGATTGCTAACCATCATGCCAAACCTGTTCAACAAATCTCCAATGTACTTCTTTTGAGAAAGAAATATGGACTTCGGATGTTGGGTTACTTCAATACCAAGATAGTAATGAACATAGCCCAAATCAGTCATTTCAAAACTTTTCCACAATTCCTTCTTTATGGATGCAATGTAGCTTTCATTGTTCCCTGTCATCAAAAGATCATCTACATATACCACAAGATATACAACTGTTTTGCCAACTTTCTTGACAAATAAAGTTGCATCATCAAGATCATAATGTTTGAAATTGAGTTTCAGAGGATGCTCAGTTAATTTTTCATACCAGGCTCGCGATGCTTGTTTGAGGCCATACAAGGACTTCACAAGTTTGCATACTTTATGTTCATGTCCTTTCATAGCAATTCCTTCAAGCTGGAACATAAAAACATTATCTTTTAGATCTCCATTCAAGAAAGCAGTTTTTACATCCATTTGATGGACTTTCCAACCGTTCTGAGCTGCTAGGGCAAAGAGTGTCCGGATGGTAGCCCATTTTGCTATGGGGGCAAAAGTCTCCTCATAATTGACCCCTTCCTTCTGTGCAAAACCTTTTGCCACAAGCCTAGCTTTGTGCTTGTCAAGTGAGCCATCAGCTTTATACTTGTTATTGTAGACCCACTCGCAGCCAATTGGTTTGGTTCCTAATGGAGGATCAACCAGCTTCCAAGTGCCATTCTTTATGAGGGCATCATACTCCTTTTGCATCGCTTCTTTCCATTCATCATGAGAAGCAGCTTCTTTGAAGGAAGTTGGTTCAAAATCTGTAGACAAGTTCAATTCACAATCATAAGAAACATCCATATCAACAGGTGAATTAGAGTCATCTACATCACCTCCATTTTGCCGGTTTGAATTTCTAGTTCCTGTCTTTCCAACCTCATCAGGATGAACACTTTCAAGTGTCTTTGTCAGCCACTTTGGGGGACCTTTCTCAGATGGTCCAGGCTGCTCCGCTGATTGAGTTAGGACTGAATCAAAGTTGAGTCTCCCAATTCTATCAATCACATCACCTAAAGCATCATTCATTGTTGGAGTTTCATGCAGGGGAGAGTGTTCTTCGGAAGAAGATTCCACATGTTGATCTAGTATAGGAATCCCCCCTTCAAGATGTGGAATCTGATTATCAAATTCTTGAAATGATTTTGCTTTTGTGAATCTATCCAAGCGATCAAGTTGTCGTTCAACAACATTGTCAGTTTTGGATGATTCAAGAAAAATTGCATCTCTAGATACAACAAACTTTTTATTTACTTCATCATAGAGACGATATGCTTTGGAGGTGTTTGAATACCCCAAGAAGATACATTTACGACTTCTAGCACCAAGTTTGTTTCTATGTACCTTTGGTATCAAGGCATAACAGGTGGAACCAAAGACCCTGAGATGCTTTACCGAAGGAACATGTCCATCTATTATTTATATATGCAGCACATAGAACAGCATCAGCCCAAAACACTATCTTTACATTTTTGAAGAAGAGCATGGATCGTACCATATTTAAGATTGTCCTATTCATTCTTTCAGCTACACCATTCTGTTGGGGATTATAAGGCACAATTGTTTGATGTTTGATCCCATGTTGGCGAAGATAGTTTTCAAATTCATTTGATGTGTATTCTTTTCCATTATCAGTGCGAATAGACCCAATATGAGATTGTGCATCATTTTCAATCCATTTATGAAAGTTCTTGAATGTTTGAAAAGCATTAGATTTATTCTTCAATAAATAAACCCAACACATTCTGGTGTAGTCATCAATAAATGTCATCATATATTTATTTCCATTTGCAGAAGAAACAGGCATTGGACCACATAAATCTGAATGAATGAGTTCAAGTTTTCTATGTGTTCTTGAATGTGAATCATGAAAAGACTGTTTGCTATGCTTTCCTAGAATGCAAGCATCACATTGCTTAAGTTTCCTAGGAATTGTAGGCAAACCAGCAACACCATTTTTTTTCAACAAACGGAGGTTGTCATAGTTCAAATGTCCAAATCTAGCATGCCATAATAAACTTGATGGAAGTGTACCTTCTTCATAATGAGAATTGTATGAGAAATGTTGTGCACGAGCAGAGGTTCCTTGCAGCTTGAGAAGCCTTTCTTCTTCTATTCCCCTCATGACAAGTGAGTGGTCAGACGCTTTTCTTACCTCAAGCTTGCCATCAAATATATGAATGGAGTGACCTTGCTAGCGGATGTGGACCAAGGACAGCAAGTTTCTCTTGCGTTGTGGGAGGTATAGAACATGATGCAAAAGAAATTCTGGAAGACCAGGCAGTTTAAGCCTAATTGTGCCAAGCCCTGATGGCTTGATTTTTGATTGGTCTGCAAAGTATAATGCTCCATCAACAGTCAGTAAATTCTTCGAAAAAAATCTTTTCTACGAGTCATGTGGCAGGTTGCTCCTGAATCAAGCAACCAATCATTTTTCCAAGAAGCAAGTGAAGCATTAAATAAATCTTCATTTACTCCAATATTACATTGTGCCACAACATAGTGAGCGGATTCAGGTGCTTTACCTTTGTCTGTATCATTAGTTTTACCTTTCTGTTGGTTTCTTTGCTGCTCAATTTTGTCCCATGGTAACTTGCATGTAGAGGCATCATGTGATCCATTTCTTTTGCAGCGTATGCAATGCAAATCTGCCTTTTCTCCTTGAGAGTGTCTGCCCCCTCACCTCTGAAATATCTTCCTCTTCCTCTTTGACCACCTCTTCCTCTTGAAGAATAATGAGCAAGATGCTTTTCTTTATGAGCAAGGCACACAGCCTCTTCAAAAGATTCAGGGGCTATCTTCTTTCCAAAAGCTCTCTCTTTCAGCAATTTTTTTCACAAGAGAGTCAAAGGTAATGTCTTTAAGATTTCCATTTGCTTGCAATGACTCAAGATAATTGGAGTAAGTAAGATAAAGTGCCTTGAGAAAAGCGATAAGAAGAATATCCAAATCAATTTTAGTGGCTTGGATATCATGCATTATAGACTTTACTTCAGACGCAAGAGCAAGAGGATCATTATTTTGCAGTTCAAGAGTGAAGAGTTTAATCATGAGTTGAACAACTTCAAGTGCAGAATGTGAGTCATAGAGTTCTTTCAGCTTTTGTAAGGCTTCGAAAGTAGTTGAAAATGGCGTAATATGGCGACTCACCTCTTCACTTATAGATGCTATGATTAATGCATAAGCTTTGTTGTTCTTGTTTTCCCAAATGGTGAGCTCTTTGTCTGATGTAGGTTGTTCTGGTTGTTTGTCTCCGTCTCCAATGCACACTCCTTTCCACAACTCATTGAAAATGAGGGTGTGTTTTATCATTCGGGACCACTCAAGATAGTTCTCCTTGCCAGTGAGAACTATTCCCACAATGGATATGATTGAATGCATTGTAAAATCTTGTACTATAAAAAAATTTGTGTACTGTAAAAGATACTTCTGCTGGCAAAAATGTGCTTCAGAATAATACAGCGTTATTCTTCCTTCTTGTTTAGGTAAGAATTTTATTTAATATACAAAGAGTAGAATTGTATTCTATATAGAATATCAACTGCTCAAACACCTATCATAACTTGAATTCTGATGTAATTGGAATTTGTCAAAAAAAGGGACGGATGCTTTTCTCAAAAGTGAATGGTATCAAAGCATTCACTTTTCACCGCACGCAGGTGTGCTAATCACCAGCGGCAATGCCAACAGCCGCACCATAAATATACAACTCGTCCTCAAACCCTGAAGCCGAAGCTTGGAAAGCAGTCCGTCAACATCATAGAGGAATTACAAACTTCACATAAAATAATGCATGAAAGATGAGCAACAAACGCGAAGTAGCCATAATTTCGGGTTCGCAATCGAACCCTAAGCCTTCACTCGTCTAGGGTAGGAAAATTTAGTTACATCTTAAAGAAAATCAGTAGAGGTAACCGCTTAAGAGGCAAGAACCCCAAATATAGCCTACACCAAGGCTGTATCATTTTTACAGCGAGGAAATAATAAAACAGAACCCTCAGAGAGCCGAAGCTCTGACCCCAGGCATCCCAAGAGTAATTCCTTAACTACGACACATTAATCCGATGGTAAACCTTACCCGCAATAATGATGCAACCCAAAGGTTGAGTAAGCGGCCTCACTTCGGACTTCGTTCTCAGAGCTCACGTACCATCAACGTAGCAGTGTTTCACACCATCCACGCAGCAACTCTCGCAGCAGCACTCCCTCAAGGCATTCAACGCAACAGCACAGCCTCAAGGCATTCAACGTAGCGATTCAGAAGGTTTTCAGGTCTGAGGCATTGCAAAAATGGCGCAGAATTAATTATGGCAGACAGAGCTCAAAATCACTTATGGCAGACAGAGCGCACAGGGGCAGTGGACGGAGAGCGCAATAGGCAAAAGGGAGTTACAACTATTTTTGGGAGTTGGCTCTGATACCATGTCAGGCCAGGCAGTAACTCCTCAAAACAAATTGATTCGTATATTTCATTCCCTCAAGTTGGTCTTTATTATATACACGAGGGAGAGACTGTTCACTTCATCTCCCAATGACTGTTCATATTACTTATTATTTATTTACATTATATTCACCCAATCCTGATGATTAGGTGTCAACAATAATAAATATTAATAAAAATTATTTTTATATAGTTATAAATTAATACGATAAAGGTTAATAAATTATATATATGCATATTTTTAACAATAACTATTAATGTGTGTGTGTGTGTGTGTCTATATATATATTCGAACCTAATGACGAACCTTATGTTGAGATGTGAGTGTTGTCATTGATGGCCATATGGATTGAATAATAAATATTAATAAAATTTATTTTTATGTAGTTAGAAATTAATATGACAAAGGTTAATAAATTTTATATATATATGTACAATTTTAACAATAAATATTAATGTGTGTGTGTGTATATGGCCATCAATGACAACACTTACATCTCAACATAAGGTTCGTTGTTAGGTTCGAATATACAAAATCCCAAGAAGCATTGGACCCAAGGAGCAAGAGGAGCAGTACCGAAGAGAAGAGCGAGAAGCAGTTCAAAGAGAAGCCATCGGGAGCCACAGGAAAGCCATTGGAAGCCAAGAGGAGGAGCCAAGACAAGCCAAGGAGCAGCAGATCCAAGAGAAGACCGTATATACCCAAAAGAAAGAGCCAAAAGTGAAGAACAGTGATATCAGAGAAATATCATATCGGCGGTTTTTATTGTGTCACCACTCAAAACTCTGATCTCCTCCGATAAGATCTAATCTCCGATATGCGATATGGACCTCCAATCTCCGATGTGAGATGTGGACCTCCGATCTCTGACTTACAATATGCGGACCTGATCGATTTAAGTTAACGAGTTAAATATTAAATCGCATCCGCCACTTTATCTGAACTTTTGAATGGCACCTCCAATAAGACCCTCTGATTGTCGATTACCGATATGGTCACAGACCCAATTGGCTTTATCATAACATGTCTAATATAATATCACATCTGCCTCGTCGAAACTTTCCTATATCGCAAGTTTTGCAGGTTGTGTCATGTTAAAGCTTCTGATAGAAATCCCCAATATCCATGTGGTCCAATTTATGGGACTTAAGTGATGATGTGGCATGTGGGACCTCCCGGCGTCCATTATAATATGGTTTTGCACTATCTAAATGTATTCGTTAAAAGTTATGGCCCCTCCTATCTTGTTATTAAAATATGGTTTCTGTAACAATGAAACTATGTTGTATTTGGTCAATTACTAACAAAGACCCCTTCCCACAGCGATTTAATATATTTCCAATGTGCCACCTCATGCACAAGTCAGCCTCACTTCAAATAGATGTGTCCCTTCAGTTATAAACAAAATCACTATAAATACAAGTCTAAACCTTCATTTCAACTCATCGATCTCGGTCATCCATCACAGAGAGTAAGACACAGTTCACAACTCGTGAACTTTACAGCACCGAGGAAAAGAAGCTAAAGGTCGAGAAGAGGAAGCAAATTTTGATTGGGTTAAAAATTGTTGAAAGCATATCTCGAACCTATGGACAGACTCACGTGGAGGGATTGGACCCGCAAACAAGTGTGTGGAAGCTCGAACTTTGAAAGGTGCGGACCTGTAGCTTAAACCTTTGCGCACCCTTGAATAGTGAAGAACTTGTGGCCTTGAACAGTGAAAATTTTGAAGACTTGAACAGTGATGAATTTGGAGAATTGAATAGTGAAGAACCTGGAGCCTAGAACAATGCTAAACTTTAAGGATTGAACAGTGAAGAACTAGAAGCTTTGGATAGTGAAGAACACTCCTATTCGAATCTTGGACAGTGGACAAATTAAGAGTTTGTGGCAGTCTTGTGGAGCAACTATTGAAGGAAGTCCTAAAGTTTTTGAAAGTAAGTCATTCATATATTATGTTTGTTAAAAATTGGAGGGTTGGTGCCCTAGAGGTCGAAGCCTCTAAAAACAGGGTTGGAGCCTTGAGAAAGATAGGGTTAGAGCCCTAGAGGTTGTAGCCTCACAAAAGTCCAAGTTGGCTCTTGGCAACAGGTTGAACCCTAGAAGATTGAAGGGTTGGTGCCCTCAAACGTCATTGTACTCAAATTTTTGTAAAAGAGGATTGGTGTCCTCACTTGTTTATAATAAAATCCTTATTATTTATTTTTCTGATTATAAGTGTGAAGAATCTTGACTGGTAAACATAACAATTGAAAAGAAATATTGATTCACACCCCTCTTAGTATTTCCAACACCTTATTTTAATTTATCGAGAAATTTGAAGTTGAATTGAACTTCTTCTTTATTGAACTCGAACTCAAACCTGAACCATGTGACATTGGTTGTACTATAGAAGAAACCGAAAATGGGGATATTACAAGTCCTCCTGCCCCAAGATTACTTACCCTCAAGCAATCTGTATATGTCCATAGCAGAGGCATCTGCATACTAATACCAGGAACCCATATGAACCACTAGACTACACCATGCCACTGTGCCACCAAAGTATAAACGGATCCCTCAATACCTGGATCCCAAACATGCCACTGACTCACTCTACCATTAATGGATCCACCTAAATCCCAATGCCACCAGTCCAATCACCATTACCCATGGCTAAGGGCTCCTGTTGTGTTATGCCCTTGGTGAAAAATGTCCTCTAGGCTCTCAAGCATCCCTCCATCAAAAGGCCATCAACTCATAATCTCCCTCCAATCCATCTCGTAGGAAGGATCAAATACCTGAATGCCTGTACATGGAACAAGTCTACCATGTTGATGTTGCTCCATGCTCCACCTATGTTGCTCTACCCAGACAACTAATAGGGGTAACTCTGCCCCTTTCCCTCCAATGTATAAAGGTGAGCTAACAAAATTGCAAGCTCTATTTATGTACCCCTGAAGAGGGCTACTCTGCAACTCTAGAATATACTCCATTGGTTGCCTAGTGAGGAATATTAATTGTTCCACAATGCTAGACAGCTTGGCCCTTGACCTGTCACATGCCACTCGAAGCTCCTTGAGCGCACTAACGTCCTATAAGATAACGCCTCGAGGTGACTGGATCTGCTTCTTCATCATCATAAGGCTTGTCCCGATTCTCTCCATCATCTCCTAGAGACTGTTGTTTGAAAATACTGCAACCCAGTTAGATGCTTATGCGTATGTCTGCTCCTTATCAATGGTTGGCCTCAAAGATGGTTGTTCATCCTCCTCCATCATGGCCATAAAATGAGCCTCTAACTGCCCCTCCACAGATAGTTCATCATTCACAACATCCTCGTCTAGCTCACGTGTGTTCTCCCCATTGGATCATCATTGGTAGTTCTCTCCTCCTCGGTCTTCTTCACATATGGAGACAATTTGTTGCTCATCACACTCATCCATTAAACATGGATGCACATAAGGGTTGTTGTCAACATCTTCATATGATGCTTCATGCCTTCCAAGGTTTTCTTCATGGAAACCAATGGACTCATCTATAGTTGACTCTTGTCTAACCACAGACCCCTCAACTTTCTCCACAATCAATTGACTTGAGTTCCTTGCCATTTCTTGCTTTGCTTCAATATTTGCGATCTCATTTGCTCCTCTATCCCCTTTAACCTTACATTTGTGATCTGGTGCCCATGCTTCTTGACATGTAAAACAGATCTGCTCTGTTCTCAATTGAATTCTACTCTTCCCTAAGAGTTTTAGAGACATTCAAATTCAAGCTTCTGTGATCCATATTTTAGAGACTTCTTTTGCTTTGGCTCCTCATCCTTCCCTAATCTAAGCCCTTTCAAAATTCTCCTAATCAAATTTCTTCTTACAAGAGGTTCAACACAATGGGTTGAGCACTGCCTCACTGACTCATCCATGAGCTAATAAATTTGCAAACTACAAATTCCTCTATTGTACTAGCAACAAACTTGCTCAATAACACATACTCAACACCTTACAGCAGCGATGATGCAAACCTGACAACATACAACTCAGCAAGTGCACTCAAACCCTCTGCTCCTCACACTTAGCTAGACAAGACAAAAGTACCATACTATCAAGATTCAAAACCCCCTCAACTCTAGCAACAATACCTTCAAAGACAACATTCTCTCTCCCTCTCAATGGTACACAACATACAAAGCTAATGACAACTACTAATAATGGATTCTCCTCAATAGCAATAACATGACAACAAAAAGATTATCATGTTATTGCTCATCAATTTTTAGTTGTCATTGATAGCTCGATAGCTCCTCAATAGCAATAACATGATAATTTGTCTCTACCTTAAGCAGTAGATATACAATGCGCAGCAATTACACCTTACTCAACTTATTGCAACAAACAGCATACAAACTCAACAATAATATTTTACTTAACTAGCTTAAATATGGACCCTCCTCGTTTCAAGATATTCCAAGGTTCACCTCATTAGACAACAAGACTTTTACAATGTCTTTACAGGGCTTTAAACTAAATATAGGGCGGATGTTACAACACACATTTCAATGCATTGTGCTAAATCTCTCCAAACAACTATAGGTATAGAAGTATGGACCTAGAGCTAACTTTCAAAAATATATCGCTAGAGATCTTCTGTTACAGGTCCATCGGGATGCAATCTTGAAATAATGAGATTTATTAGTTTTAAAACTTAAGGGTGCCGTCTTATAGTTTGTAACCACACTGTTGTGAGTTTGGTTTTATTTTTGTTTTGCCTCAAGCAAATATGTACAATGCCCAGAATACAAAAATTATACTTGAAGCATTGTAATGTCCACGAATACACCAACTGGAAATTATTCTCCTAACTGAATACAATTTATTCATTTATGGAAAATAGCAAATAACTCACTGATGCATTCTTCACAAATAAAATATGTTGTGGAAGTAAAATAAGGAACTGAGAAATAGATGCACACACATAAAAAAGGACACAGTTATTTTGGACTAAACATCCCGGAAAAACCCTGAAGGGAAAATTGATGCAGCATATGAGGGTTTATTTTATTGTGCAGCAAATATGGAGAATTACAATTGGTATCCTACTTGGCTTAGCTCCAATAATTTTTCTCAACTAGAAAATAATGGGAGAATCCTTTTCCCTCTCAAAAAAATTAATAAAGCTTCTCCTTGGCCACTCGCACTCTCCTTGGCACTTGCACCACTAGTCAAAAATGCGCACTGCAACCTCTGGGACTTTCGCACTGCCCCGAATACTCCTACTGCCAAGTCGTCCCGCCTGACTTTTCCTATGGAAACAATTCGCTAGGCCTCTTGGGACTTGATCACTGAATCAACCCCTCTACCAGCAACTCACACTACAAAAATCAGCCTCCCTGCTGGATAATTTTGCCTTCCTTCCTCCGACGTTGGAAATTGGAAAACCACATGAGGATATCTCTGGAAATTTCCCCTACTGCAACCCCTACTACGCTCCTTGCCTGGCTCGAATTCTTCCCTCACTAAATACTACACATTGGGTAATTTGCACATCCTTACCCCCTTGCTTCACCACTGTGTCTATCTCCATCCCATCAACTTGCTCTTATAATCTCTCGTTGGAGCCAAGATCTAATCGTGATCAATGGCTCAGATCATCTTAGACTTCATCAAGTCACTTTCTAGAAATATCCAAAGAAAAAAGTCGATTTCCTCAATTAATACCTATTAATTGATCAATTTTCCCAAGTTAGACTTACAAACTTTTTAATTATTGACCAATCAATTTTATTGAGAGGTTTCTAAGTGTTTTCTCTCGAAACCTTCTCTGGGTTTTGGAGATCTCGTGTTCCTTAGTCTCTCTAACACCTTACATACTATAACACCTATCTGATGCTACCCCAAATCCAAAAACTAACACTCCCTCCTAGCGAGGAAGGTATTCTCTACTACACTCATATGTTCTCTTAAATAGATGAACTTAGCTCTCCCTAGAGATTTCGTGAGTATATCTGCACTTTGTTGCTCTGTGGGAACATGTTGTTGCTGGACTACTCAGCGATGCACACAATCTTTGATGAAATGGCATCATATGTCCATATGTTTTGACCTATCATGGAACACTGGATTCTCAGAGAGCCTAATGCAACTATGATTATCACAGTAGATATTGGTCACCTCCATCTTCTAACTGAACAAGCTCACTAGCATCTTCCAAAGCTAGATAGCTCTGCATGTGGCCATGGTAGTTGCCATGTACTTTGTTTTTGCAAAGCTCGGTGCTACAGACTTCTGCTTCCTGCTACACCAAGACACAACACCTGATCCAACACTGAAGCAACACCGTCATGTGCTCTTCTTATCCACTCAACTATCTGCCTAATTGGCATCTGTGAAACCACATAACCTGACACCATCACCTCAAGTATACCTCAACCCATACTCGACTATGCCATACAAATACCTCAGTATATGCCTCGTTGTTGTCCAGTGCACTCTCTTAGGTCCCACCATAAACTGATTGAGAGTGTTGACCGCGAAGCAAATATCTGGCCTGGTGTTGACCAGATACATGAGGGAACTGATGAGTTGTCTATACAAGGTTGGGTCAACATCCTCATCCTATGATGCATCAATCTTTCCTCCAATTTGTAATCATAGGCGTAAACATAGGCCTACAGTCCTACGTCCTAAACCTCTTCAGAATCATTGTAGTGTATCTCCCTTGACCAAGGAAGATTTCCCTGTCCCTTTACCATACTTCCAGGCCTAGGAAGTAATGCATCAGTCCCAGATCCTTCATGTCAAACTTTGCTACCAAGTTCCTCTTGCAGTCCTCTATGAGCCCTAATGACCCAGTCAAAAAGAGGTCATCCACATACAACACTAGGATGAGTGGTTCACCCTCTACCATCAAATAGTAAAGGTTGGGATCTGCATCACTCTTGACAAATCCCATTTGCTGCAAGTAGTTGTCAATCCAACCATACCACACCCTCTGAGCTTGTTTGAGCCTATATAATGCTTTCTTCAGTCTACACACATGTGTGCCCCTCATGTATCTCAAAGCCCTCTGGTTGTTCAATGTATACTTCCTCCTCTATCACCTCGTTCAAAAAAGTTGTCTTGACGTCCATCTGGTGAATCTAACATCCCACCTGTGCTGCTAGAGATATAATGTACCGAATGGAAGTATATTTGTCAATTGGGGCGAAGGTCTCCTCATAATCTACGCCTTCCTTCTGCGCGCACCCCTTTGCCATGAACCTAGCCTTGTATTCCTCCATGTTGCCATCTGCAGCGTACTTGATCTTATAGATCCACCAAGAGCCTACAACTGGCCTATCCACAAGCTTCAGCACTACCACCCAAACATTGTTCGTCACGATAGAGCTATACTCCACCATGGCATCTAGCCACACCTAATGTTGTACAGCCTCCTGATAGTTGGAAGGTTCAATAAACTGTGCCACCAATGCTTGGTACTTGTCTAGTTATTTGCGTTCTATCCTACTCGTCCTAGGATCTCCTATGAACTCCTCTGCATCCCTCAACATCTAACGAACTTCTCTGCTAGTTCGACCACTAGTGGTGGGAAGATCGCCCAACTCCTCATCTTGCCTCTGTTGCTTCGTATGTTGTGAACTCATAGGATCTCCTGCACCTGAGGTCGTGCTAGTAATGGAAATTGTACTAGATCCTTGTGACTATCTTTACTGTTGTCCCTGCTCCTGGACAATGGAGGCTCTACTGACTCACTTTGATCACTTGTTAGCATCTCATGAGATCTCTTGAAGGCTCTGTCCTCCATGAACTTCATGTCTTGTCTCACGTTAATCTTCCTGTTGCTAGGAATATAGATCTTGTATACCTTCGAGGTTTCGTTATACCCAACGAAGAACCCTTTCTCTACAGTCTAATCAAACTTAGTGCATTTCTCATCTAGTATATGCCAGTAAGTTATATTGCCAAAGATCCTGAAGTGACTAACTTTTGGCTTCTTCCCTAAGAAGACTTGTTATGGTGTTATCTTCCCCAACGCCCTGTGAGGAACCTTGTTCTGTATATACACCATTGTGTTACATGCCTCCACCTATAAAAACTTGGGCATGTCGTGGTCATACAACATAGTTTTTGCCACCCCAACTATACACCTATTTTCCGCTCTGCTACTCCATTTTGTTGTGAATTGTATGGAGTTGTCCACTACCTCCTAATGCCCTCCTCCACACAAAAGCCCGTGAAGTCATTGTTTGTGTACTCTCCTCCGTTATCAGTTCAAAGTACCTTGATCTTCTTCCTTGTCGTATTCTCTACTAGAGCGTCAAACTCTTGGAAGTGATTGAAGACCTCATCCTTGGTCTTCAAGAAATAGATCCAGGTTTTCCTGGAATAGTCATCGATGAAGGTGACAAAGTACTCGTACCCTCTGAGAGATCTAGAAGACATAGGGCCACAAATATCTGAGCGTATAAGTTGCAACACACCATTTGATCTACTATCAATTCTTGGGAATGTTGCCTTAACATATTTCCAAAGTACGCACCCTCGCTTCTAAGCCTCTGATTTGATTGTCAATGCTTTGATACCATGTAAAATTCCCACGAAGGCACCAACTAGAAATTATTCTCCTAATTGAATACAATTTACTTGTTTATGGCAAATAGCAAATAACTCATTGATGCATTCTATACAAATAAAAATATGTTGTGGAAGTAAAATAAGGAACTAAGAAATAGATGCACAAACATAACAAATTGACACACGAGATGGGCAGAGCTCATGCTAGGCTTTTGCCCACACACTTACTATGTCTCAACCATCTTTTGCATTTTTCTTTTCTTTATTTGTAGCTTCATATGCTTTTATCATTCTTTCAATTGCATCAATCTCTTCAAGCAAATTTTCAAGCCCTGACCCAGAGACAGGGAAAAAAGGAGCTAGTCCCAATGACAAATGACATCACCCTAAAGAATGGATGTGGATAATAAGGAGAATGGGGAATGTGGTAAGCATAGATTATCTTGGGCATACTACTTCAATCAATGCCTCCTATTAGTGCCTCTCACAAAGGAACGACCTTAGGGAAGGTCACATTGGACTTGAGGCAAAGTATAATCTCCCAAGTGAAGCATGGGAACGAGGGACAATCAAAAGCAATGAATTATCCAGCTTAGCTTGTGAACCATATTACTATGCCCCAAAACATAAATGAAAGCACATGATTACAAGAATGGTTAATGTACCTTTCGATAGATGACCTACCTTGCTTCAAGAAGAATGCCAAATGGGAGAGAGAGCACTAACCAAACATAGGTAAAGAGCTCTAATGTAAAGCTACTTGTGGGCCACCATAATGTTGTTGGTTGGTTCACTGACAAATGAGGAGAAAAATTCTCCTACGGGTAACCCACTTCTTGTGGGTAACATCTAGCTCCAACTCAAGGACATGTGCTCACCATAGAAAGCATGATCCATGTGCTCGAATGAGGAGTGCTTTAGAATCCCAACAATCATTGCTACTCATAGACCTGTTACCTATAAAATCACAACTTGTTGATGGGAACTAAGTAGAGTGTTGATTGCCACCATTGCGATATAGGAAAAATATTAATAATAATAATAATAATGTTAGCTAAATAAAGAATAAAATCTAATTAGTATGCAATTAAAATCAGCATGTAAACAACGAAAGAAGGATGCAAAAACAATAATGCAAGGCACACAATCCTACTCTACTACCTACTACTAAATGCATCAGGTTCCATTGAAAAGGGTGAGAAGTGCTTGCCATCCAGTGGTGATGACAAAGGCACTCTGTCAAGATTGGCAATGTTGAAATGATCAACCCCTACCTTTCCATACACCTTATATGGGTAGGGGTCATCATTAACAAGGGCAAGATCCCCAACTTGGCAATCTTCTTCTTGACTCTTAAACCATTGTTTCATCTTGTTTTTGCTTATTTGCCTTTTTGCTTTGGAGAAAAGAAATTGGTTTACTTGACATACATTTCCGCCAAATTCTTTAGCAACCTTTGTTCTCCCAAAAAAGATTCCAGACTCAAAATGCTTCCATGCAATTTGCAGGTTTATGCGCTCAAGATTCTCTTCTTCCTTTGTGGACTCTTTAAGTGTAATAGGGAAGGGGATGGGCTCATCAACGACTGACATCCTCAAATTAGTAAGTTTTCCATCCTCTAATCATCTATCAATACTGAAGGCAAAGTTTGCTTGTTCCGTGATGTCTTCAACATATTCAACAATATGTGGTTCTCTATAAAGGATCAATGATTTTCCGTCTGATGTGGGTATAATAGCATAAATGTTACCAAAAAATCTAGCAAGCCTAGTGCAAAGCCTCCCTAGGCAATCTAGGTCTTATGGCAACAAAGAGATCAACCACCACTATCACCTCGGTGGCCTTTCTCTGGCTATTTGGTGTTGGACATTATCCCCACAAGCAAGGTTTTCCTAAAGAAATCACCAACAAGATATTCAACAAACAAGGGCTCAATAATGATATAAGGCCTGAGGGTCATACAGGAAGGTGTTGGCAAGGCCTTGATGACCATGATAAGAGCTACAATCAATCAAGCACATTTTCCACCAATTCCAATACACAAAAAGAGGGCTACCAAAAACTAGAGTTTATTGATATGAAAATTTACAGCATGCAAAAGCATATAGAAGCCAAGAAATAGCCTCCAAGGAATAGATTCAATAAAGTATCAAGGCAATCAAAATATAAGCCAGGGAAAAGGAAATTTTTGGAACTTTTAATGGTTTAAGATGCATAGCATAGCAAGCTAAGCCTAGATTGTCTATCTTAAGTTTTAACTGGGAGATAAATATGCAATAAATGCTAGCTTTGCCTTTTTTTAATTTATTTGTTGCAATTTTTATCAATAGAAAAATGGCATATAGGCGCAAATTTACCATAACATGCAAAGTTAAACCAAACCATAACCTTAATTACCAAGAATTAAGGAAGAAATTAGAAAATTAAGAATGATCACCACAACTAGACTAGTGACTTCCCTCAATTAGGCAATGGAAAAGTAGGACAACGTATATGAGGGGGCTTGGGACGAAGAGGGTGGAAGACTAATTTTCTTCTCTTCGAAACTTGTCGACTTCTCCATATGGATATTTAAGGTCAAGGGATGCATAAACAAAGTTCCCTTGATGGATTCTTGCAAAACAACTTTTACATACAATGAAGAATCAAGATTTCAAGAAGGATATTTCACTTTTTAACATGGCATAAGTACAAACTCTAATTTCAACAATATAACATGCAAAATGGATGAAAATAATAATAAACTTACACAATTTCCACAAGAATCACTTCATTAATCCTAGACAAGTGTCTCCATACAAAAATCTCCCTTCCAAGATAATTCACTCCACTAAATATACATTGTGTCCAAGAGAAACATACAAGAGGGATAGTGTTCACTTCTTAAGAGAGAGAGAAGTGTGATGGATGTGTGAAGATACAAATGAAAGTGACTTCCCTCTATTTATATGAGGGCAACGAAGTCACTTTCCATAATTTTACAAGTAAAAGCCCTAAAAGTTTGCTCGAGGATTTAACTAGGCCTAAAGGTCACAAGTTGATTGTAAGATAGCTTTAAAACATATATATACATCAAAATATCCCACACGTGGGAATAAATATCTCCATGATGACATCATCATCCTAGAATGGGCCATCTCTATCAAGCAAGTGATAAAGTGGTCCATGAGTGCTCCTCACTCTAAGGAAATCATCAAAGGGCATAGGTGCATCTCCAAATAACATTTCCTCCATATCACATCAAAGAAGGCTCATGTCACCCATTTAAGGCATGTGGGGAAGACGTGGCAAGTTTTGAGGCAAGCATTCACATCTTAGGCATAATGTGCTAGCCCTCCCAAGTCATTTTAGTGATCTTCATCATATGGGTTCTGGAACAACACAACATCTATCAAATAGGGTCAAGGCCAAACTAGGTCCATCTAGGAACATCATTAAATATGCCAACTCCTGTGCTTCTTGGTACAATGTTTCAACATCTAGAGGAGCATCAAAAGGGGTACAACCATGTGGAGGCTTCTCCAAGCCCAACATTTTGTAATATCACAATTAGATTTTTTGCTTCAAAATTTATGTCGTTAATTTCAAAAATAATTTTTGCAAATTGAACCACAAAACCTATGGAAAAATCTGGAAATATATTCTGCAACTGAAGAATAAACAAGACAAATTTGCTCCAATATCGCACTGGGCCTCCAAAACTGAACTGACCAATCAATATGCTGCAACTTGTGAATCTTGAGTGGATTCACCAAGGGAGAGAGCTAGGTTCTCGCCTACTCTCACTGAATCACCTAATGGTTTTCGTCCTGGGGCTACTATAGCAGAGAACTGAATTCTTCGATCTATACCAAAGCCAAAGCTCCAAACCAAGATGTCTCCAAATGACCTCCTCCTCTTTTATAGATCTAATGGATAGATCTCCAAACCCTTAGAAGCATCTTATTTTATTATTTTATTATTATTTAGAAAGGTCCTCCATTAACTTTACCTTAAGTAACTTTTTTATTTTATCTTATTTCATTTCACTTAAGTCAATTTTGGGCATTTTCCTCCAATTAATTACTTTTGCTTTATTAAATGACTAATTAAAGTCAATTTTAATTAAGGAAAATGGTAAACCACCCACCATACTCTCTCCGGCCACTAGAAGTCACTTCTCGAATCTCAGCATCCCATATTGTAGATCTTCTCGTTCTAGTGCCAACGAGCTATTACACTAAGGTGTTCCATCAAATCGTCTTCTTGGAATGCCACCTCGAGCATAATTAATTAAGTTGGCCCCATAATAATATTATTTTTTGAAAGTTGTCGAAATGAAACAAAACGAAAGGCAAGTTGTGCAGATGATGAAATATGCGAAGCAAAATAGCACCGAATCCCATAAAAACTCCTCAAAACTCCCTCGGGACCCCTGATGATGTAATCTTGCTCTTGCGGCCTGGCCATCACATACCCTGGAAACCCATCCTAGCTATACTATAGAGGAAAATAAAAATGGGGACATGACAAATCCTCCCGCCCCAAGATTGCTTGCCCTCAAGCAATCCACACCTGTCCACTGTAGAGGCATCTACAAACTGATACCAGGATCCCATATGAACCACTGGTCCACATCATGCCTCCAAGCAATCCAAACATGACTAGATCCCTCAATACCTGGATCCCAAGCCCATCTTTGACTCATCCTGCTACCAGTAGATCCACCTGGATCCCAATGCCACCATGGCCAATCATCACCCAAATCCCATGGCCCTGATTGTGCTTTGTCTCTAGCCATAGATGCTACTCCACCAGTAGAATACCAGCTCATCACCTCTCTCCAATCCAACCCTTGGCATAGACCAAGGTCAACCCCACTATGTTGATGTTGTGAAGGAATGTTGATGGACGGCCAACCTATGCCCTACTGCCAACTAGGGCATGTAGTGTCCCCTATCTCTAAGGGCCCATGTTGTACCATGCTCCTAACTAAGAATGACACTCCATCAATAGGATACCAACTCATGATCTCCCGCCAATCTACCCCGTGGAAAGAATCGAATGCATGGACACCTATGTAGGGAACAAATCTACTATGTTGTCGTTGGTCCATGCTCAACTCACGTTACTATGTCTGGTCCATCAATAACATTTGTCTAAGAAATCCCGCCCCTCTCCTTATAATGGGCGACAGTGTGCAAGTTGTCCTACAAGCCTTGCCTATGTACTCCTGTAGAGGATTGTTGCCTAAAAATGCTGCAACTTTGTTGGTTGTCGTTGCATCTGTTTGCAACTCATCAATGGGTAGACCCAAAGATGGATGCACCACCATCTCCCTCATTTGACAGGGATCTCCATGCTTCTCTAGTCTACCAACCTCCTACAAAACTATCCTGTCAGACTCCAACACCCCCTAACGACAAGTGCCTGCAAGTACTACAACCCTGCTGGTTGTCTGTGCATTTGCCTGCTCTTCATCAATGCCTGGTGCAAAAGATGGCTGCTCATCCTCCTCTATCATGGGCTCAACATGAACCTCCAACTAGCTCTCCACAAAACGCTCATCATGCATACTATGCATATCATCCACCTTAGCTGACTCATGCTCCACCATATGTTGTTCATGTTGAACCGTCACTGGTGACTCATCACTCTGAATGTCTCCCACAAGGTCCACTGATTGTTCATTATACACACCAGAATATAAATTTGGCCTGCTGACAACAACTCCACATGCGTACTCATGCTCCCCAGGGGCATCCTCGTATTATGACCCCATGGACTCATCCAAAGAAGAATCCTCATCTTGAAAGTCAGAAGGAATCTCCTCCTACTCTACCTCTGCCATCTCCTCCGCATCACTCAAGCATGAGTGGTCAGGTCCCCAAGGTTCCTTGCAGATGAAGCAAAGACCCTTCCTCCTCAACTCATTCTTGCTACATGGTTGGTCACCACAAGTCCACTACAACTCCTTCTGGGTCAGTCATTTCCTAAACAGCCCAATGTTTTGCTCAACCAACCTTTCGACTAGTTCATAAGCAACAAGTGAAACCAACTGTTTCTCCCTCCAAATGGCCAACAATCTAGACTATAACTCCCTACAAATGGCATCATGTCCTCCCATATATGGAGACAAAATGGATTGCATGTGTGTTTTAAAACTTTGACTCTTACTCCGAACCAACCGAGGGTCGACTCCGACTCCAAACTCAGTACCGACTCTACCTAGTTGATTTCAATGACTCAGTCTTTGTAAAAAACATATTAAATATTTATTTTTTATGAAAAAACATAATTTTAAAGATTTTCATTCATGTTTCCAAACTCAAAGCATTAGAATATAGAGAGAAGACAACATATGATCAAAGCATGCTCATGAATATATCTATTATACCAAAATGGCACAAGTGCATTGTCCAATACATGTAATATATAGAGATCAAAACAAAAACACATAACAAAGGAAGATCTAAATGGCCTCTACAACAAAACATCACTAGACACTAGCCACTACTACTAGAGAAGCCAACATCATCTAGCTCAGACTCTAAATCAAAGTCAGTCGGGGAAACCCATGGTTCCTCCTCATCAAGATCTCCAACTGCAACTATAGAAGTAGTAACACTAGCAGACGCACACGCAGCAGTTGCACGTTGTATAGGTGCAGTTATTCTCATGATCAACGTTGCACGAAGCGGGGACGTTTTTTGGAAGCATGGACGCAGAAGCGTCATTTCCCAAAAATCTAGGAAGCGAAGCATCTCAGAAGCGTCTACTATATATATATATATATATATTGCATTTATATTCAAAAAAAACAACCCAAATACCAAATTAGTTGTAGAAGACATGAAAACATGCATATTTTTACATAATCAAGATAGATATGGCATCCATGATTCCATTGTACATCAATGATTACTTATTCGAGCATCAACCATCTAGATTCTAGCAATTACAAACATACATCAAATTTTTAAGCATATTATAAAGCATAAAACATTTAGAAGATAAATCATAAAATCATCAAACATCCAAGTAATTTATCTAGCAAGTGAGCAATTGTCAACATTAGCCATGTCCAAAATTCAAATAATAATATTTACAAATAGGCCACTTGGCCACCACCAAGACTCAAGTACACACTGAACTACGAAGAGTAAGACAAAAAAGTTCAAATTCACAATAGGCCTACAAGTCTAATCTATGACAAAAGTAGTAAATTGTGAATATATCTACTAATCTCTCCTCCTTCCAACACGAACAGTACGTGGCGGTGGGCCTCCACGGGGTGGCAATGAAGAAGATGGTGCATGTGGAAGTTGTGGTACTAAAACTGATGAAGATGAAGCCCCTATTGTTGGTGTGGAAGCATGGAACCTGAGAACCAAGGTATCAAATGAGGATGGCATCTCAACTCGATCATCATCATCCTCGATAAGAGCATCCTCTAATTGCTCTAATCGCAACACTCGATCCTCTGGATTTATGTCCCAAACCTTAAGGTCTTTATTAGTCTTTGCATCCTCACAGTAATGGGACAACAATCACAAGTTGTAGTGAACATAAACCAAGCTCTCTGTCAATTTAAACTCAACATGTTCCTTTTAACACTGTGGTTGAAAGAATAAGAGCTCCAACACCTCTCTGCAAAAGAGGTGTTGACCACTTGTGACAGCACCTGCAATGCCAAATTCTGTAGAAGTGGACTAGCACCTCCATGCACTTTCCACCACTCAAGAGAAGAAAAAGTCTCTTGATCTCTAATTGCATGCATGCTCCCAAATGGACCAGTGCTAAGCATATAGTTGCTCAACTGTTTTTGTACCATGGCAGACTCTTCCTCATCAGGGACTAATTTATCAAATGCTCTCATATAAGCCTCTAGAACCTTTGGATCTAGGTGTGGTTTTCTCCTGCTCCTCCCCCCCCCAAGTGTTGGTGTTGAAAGCCATGGTGGATGATATTATTTAGGTATCAGAACATATGCTAAGGCATGCAATGGAAGGTTTAGCATATCCCATCGGTTTTCTACCTCTACACAAATATAATTGTAGAAGGTGACATCTCTAAGCTCAACAATGTCTTTAATCTGCCCCAACATGCTATCCATTTGCTCATACACCTCCCCAATTATTGGTTGATCTGAATTTGCAAACTCGATCATGTAATAAATTGGTTTGGTGAATTGCAAAACATATTTCATCTGTGACCAAAATAACATGTCAAGAATAGTATCCTTGGCTACATTAGCCCCATCTCTATCATTATTAATTTCCTCCCATGATTCAGAGGTCATCATATTAGTTAAAGCCTATATCACCTTCACTAGTCGCCTAAAGGTGAGGTAATAACTTGCAAATATTGTTTTTGCAAGTTTAAGCAACTGCGACTTTGAGTAAGTGCCATAAAAGTAGTTTACTCTTGTATGCCCTGTGATAATTTTAATGAGTTGCCTCCCTCTCTTGTAAAGCTCATTAATCCATCCACATTCTTTATGCTTCACAATATCATGCATCAAAAGGTTCAATGTGTGCACCAAGCAACCAGAGCAAAAGATGTGTGGATGAGTACACTCAATAACTTTTCTTACTGCCTTACAATTTGTTGCATTATTGGTGATCACTTGAACCACATTATTAGGACCAACATCTCTGATTGATTGCAATAGGAGATCTGCAATATTTTTGGAAGTTGCACTGATGGAGGAGGAGTCATGACATGTAATAAATACTGCACCACTAAAAAAAACACCAAGAACATTTATCAAATGTTGGTTTCTAATATTTGTCCACCCATCTAATACAATGGATACTCCACAATCCACCCACTCATTTCCAAAACGTGTCAAAGCTCTTTGAACCTTCGCTTTTTCTCTTTCTAATAACATTGTTCTAGCTTTCTCATAGTTGGGGCTTTTGTATCCTTTTGGGGCTTCATTGATGGCCTTAACCATATCATGCCAATAGGGAGACCAAAGCACATTGAATGGTACATCCCAAGCACAAAGAAATCAGACTATCTTTCCATCCACATCATCCCTCCTAGCAACATTAAGGAAATACCCTATTGTTCTACCTCCAGAGCTTGCAGAAGTACCATGAGGAGATGGGCTACCAAATCTAGAGATTGCACTTAATTCAAACTGAGTTTTTTGTTTCCTGTTTTTTCGTTGTGCAACCTCCTCTATTTGGATGTACCTTCTCTTCAGTTGATATCCACATGACACCCTTTTACTAAATTTTTAACATTACAATGAAATGACTCAGGATGTTTGAGAGTGGTTTCGCCCTCATTGGATTTCATATGGAGAAAGTAAAATTTTAGATCTCACTCAAAATCCAGCAAACTTATCTGTTTTTCAAAATTTCAGGATTAGGGGGATTGCAATGTTTCCATTGGATTTTATCATGTACTACGGTATGGAACTTGTATTTAATCAAGAGAACCAAGCCCTCTATGCAGGGGAGACTCCCAATAATGAAGAGCATATAGGGTACACGGGTATGAACCTTGTATTTAATCAAGAGCACTAAGGTCGTTCGACTATGTAGGAGGAGACTCCCAATCAAGCACGAGACAAGAAATTAGAAATTTCTCGTGGCTGATTTTGGATATTTCTATTTTATTATGTGATCATTCATGAGTAAATGTGATGTAAATTTAGAGACTTATAGTTTGTGCATTGACAATTGACAATTTTATCATAATGTAATAAATTAGAATGTATCATATATGCTTTATGATTGCACATATTTCTTAAATGTCCTAATATATATATATATATTCGCGTTTCCCCATTTCCAAAATTTGGGGAGGTTGCGTTTCGTATCGGTTCCCGTTTCAGAAACTCGTACCCGTTTCCCCGTTTCGTGCAACCTAGCATAGAAGCCAAAAGAACACTATCTTGGAATATGAATATAGGTGGTGGACAACCTACAATTAAATGAGCAAGAAGAATGAATGGGAAAGAGAAGGAGAGGGAGGAGAAAAATACAAAAAACAATGACAGAAAAATGAGGAGTTTGGCGTTTACACTTCCTCTTTAGCTCTTGTAGATGGAAACTCTTCTTTACTCATCCAAGCTCCTCTTCCTTCTCCTAGCTCCTCCTTCTTCACTCCTCCAAGCTCTCTGCAAGTCTCTCCTCTCTTTCTCCTCTCTTTCTCCTCTCTTTCTCCTCTCTTCTCCAAGCTCTCCAAAAATACAAGAGTGAACAAATGAGAGGAGAAAGAGGTTTTTAATCCCTTCATTCCCTTCCCTAGCCCAGCTTAGACCCAACCCCAACCACAAGTTAACAAGAATAAAAGCAATTTAGTGGGGTCGCACGGCAGAACCGGCTGGCGGCCCATGGAACCGGTCACGATCTGCTCGGAGTCGGTCCCAATCCGCGGTGGATCCACCAGGTGATTCGCCCCCTTGAAACGCGTCCCAAAAATTCTAAAACACGGATCTGGTCGGACGGTTCCCACAGGTTAGGAACCGTCTTTTCCGGCCCGATACGCATTTCGAAATTTCCGGGACGCGTTTCGGGGGAGCGGATCACCCGCAGACCCATACGAGTCACGGTTTCGAGTTTTGATCTTGGGGCGTGTTTCGTACAACACTGCTCATGATGTCACTAAAACAAAACGCAACTAGAAGTCTGACCCCTTCACGAGGTTCCTCCAAGAACTTCTGTTGTTTGAGAGCAAGCATAGTTGGTTTTAGAGCCCAAATCAATTTCTTCCCTTCTAACTGATTCACTTCGAAAATGAGTGCATCCAGTTCATCTAGTTTGAAAAGGACTTTCCCTGTGACCCTCATGTGTTTTAAATTTGTCCCGAATGCAAAGATTTTGTATCCTATTTCCAGCCCCTTCTACATATCCTTGAGTTGCTCTTGTTGAAGAAGGGCATGAACCCCTCTTATTCAATCTTTTCAATTTATTCAGGAGTTTTGTGAAATTCTCCATAGCTTAATGATGACAAGTACATCAAGGAGTACATAATAGTGATTAGTTGACTCAATACATAGACCTCTCACATCAAGGCATACTCATCCCCCATAAGTCACACTCAACAATTACATAGAGGTCTAAATATAATATGAACCAAAGTTGCACTGAAATGGATACAGGAACAGATACGGATACGACAAATTTTCAAAAATTCTGGATACAATACAACAAGGACAACATATATATATATATATATATAGGAAACAAGATACATAAGAATTTTATATTGCCATTCATCTTTTAGTATCTAGATTCTGTATCTAAAAATACATAATCATCATCATGAATTCAACCTAAACAAATCATAATCATAAATTCAGCATAAACATTGTCATCATCATTAGTGATTATTATAGCATTCAACATATTATCATCATCATTAGTAATGTAATCATAGATGCTACAGCCTTTGTGCTTTCAGGTCCAACTCCTTCAAAGAATGTGTCATGCATGGAAGATGTTATCTATCTTCCTTGCATGGCAATTAAAAGGCCCATCGGATCATTAGGATATTCCATCAGGACCTATTTGAACATTTCAATCTTCTCAACGTCGACTTAGTCTCTTGACTATATACAGGCAAAAGATTGGCTAGAGAAGATTTGTTATATTGGAGGGATTTATGAAATCAAGAGCAAAATCAATGACAATTAACAAAACCTTAACCAAACTAAAAATTAATTGCTCAAATAAATCTCTTTACAAAGACATTCATCAAACCCTTATGTTTGCATTTTTGAACATCTATCATTTTCTTAGTAAGAATCCTTGATAAATATATGGAATGATGTTGTTTCTAAAGATTTAGAAGAGACATTATGAGACTCTGTTTATAGTGAGTTTATTTGCAAATCTAATTTCTTCATTTTTATTATTTATTTATGGCCATACAAATTTTCACGTCTTTTAACATTTTAAGGGTGGATTCCGATCACAATTTTTGTGGATTTGTTTCCAGATTTCCAAAAATGGATCCAAAAAAAACTAAAACCCTTGGAAACATATCCAATTCCAAATACGAAGTTTTTGATCTTTTGAAATGGCACAAAAACGTTTTTATGGTGTTTCAGACAAGGATCGTATCCGTTTCCGTTTCGCAAACAGGGATACGTGTTTCCAACAAATTCTTCAGGCGCTTCCGGTAACTTAGATATGAACACCTCATGTAAACTCAACACTCTCTCACTAACTCAGCAAATATTAAATTTTAACAAACAGTTAGCAAGCACCACTTTTTTCAAACACTTTGAGATAAAGTGGAAACACTTGCAACATAAACAGGTATAAGAGGCAAATGCTTGAGAGAATTATAATGCTCAAATGAATTTGATACCACACTATATGCATGCAAAACCCAAGTGAAATGAAGTAGACCCAATTGTTGGAAATGACCCAAACAGGTAGCACGCACTACCCACAAAACACTGTCGTTGCTACTGAACAAGAACTGAAGTTTCTACCCTTAAAACTACTCAGAAAATTCTGAAATTTTAACGTGGAGCTCCTCACACCAAAACCATAAAAACCTAGAAAAATCTTGGGCAAATTTTAGCTGCTCCCAAAAAGCCCCAATTTAGTGTGAGTTTCTCAATCCCAACAAAATTTAAAATTTTCTTTGATGCATTTTGTCAAACAGCTTATGAGCAGACATTTCTTCGAACACTTTGAGAGCCCGAGCTCCAATAAATTCAACTATTGCAAAATAATTTGACCCAACAAGAGAAATTTGGCACTGCAAGATAAACTCAACCTAATAAAATAATTTTGGGCCATCAAGAGAAATTGGGCACAACAAAATAATTTTGGCCCAGCATAATAATCTCAGTCCAGAAAGATAAATCTGGCCCAACAAAATAATTTTGGCTCAGCAAAATAATTTCAACCCGACAATATGAATTCGGCTTCACAAAATAAATTTGGCCCAATAAAATAGACAAATCTAGCTCTGGCAATATGTGTCACTTTCGCACTTGCGAATCACTAGAAATTCACCTGCAATAAATCTGGTCTAGTAATAATTTAAATTTTTTTGACACACCTGCAACAATTCTCCTCTGGCAAATAGATTAAAAATTTAATCCACAAACACAGCTAATTTCTCCAACAAAATATATTTTACTGCAACAAAATCACAACTCCGACAAATAGAAGAATTTAATCTTGCTTCCTCTAGAAATAATTTTCTTTTGGCAACTTCAATATAAACCCTCGAACAATTTGCAATTAATACCACTGTAATATCCCAATTAAAAATTTTTAGAAAACTTGCTTCAAAATTTATGTCGTTAATTTCAAAAACAATTTATACAAATCGAACCACAAAATGTATGGCAAAAACTAGAAATATATTCTGCCACTGAAGAATAAACCAGAAAAATATGCAAAAGAACTCAACCTTATTTTATTAATAAAAGAGCACGTATTAAATTGGTAATGGTTGAGAGAATGGCCACCCAAAAGAAATCAGCTCCAATATTGTACTAGGCCTCCAAAACTGAACTATCCAATTAGTATGTTGCAACCTGTGAATCATGAGTGTATTCACCAAGGAAGAGAGCTAGGTTCTTGCCTATTCTCACTGAATCACTCGAGGGTTTTCGTCCTAGGGCTACTATGCCTCCAAAACTGAACTATCCAATTAATATGCTGCAACTTGTGAATCCTGAGTGTATTCACCAAGGAAGAGAGCTAGGTTCTTGCCTACTCTCACTGAATCACCCGAGGGTTTTCGTCCTAGGCTACTATAGCAAAGCACTGAATTCTCCGATCTATACCAAAGATAAAGCTCCAAACCAAGATGTCTCCAAATGACCTCCTCCTTCTCTTTTATAGATTTGATAGATAGATCTCCAAGCCTCTAGAAGCATCTTATTTTATTACTTTATTATTAATCTAGAAGCTCCTCCATTGACTTTTCTTAAGTGACTTTTTTATTTTATTTTATTTCACTAAAGTCACTTTTAGGCTTTTTCCTCCATTTAATTATTTTTCCTTAATTAAATGACTAATTAAAGTCATTTTTAATTAAGGAAAATGGCAAATCGTCCACTATACTCTCTCTGACCATTGGAAGTCACTTCTCAGCATCCCATCCTACAGGACATCTCGTTTCGGTTCCAACAAGCTATTACACTGAAGTGTTCCATCAAATAATCTTCCCAAAACGCTGCCTCGGTCATAATTATTTAAGTTAGGCCCCATAACAATGCTAATTTTTTAAAGTTGTTGAAATGCAACAAAACGCAAGGCAAATTGTGTGAATGATGGAATATGCCAAGCGAATGCCATCGAATCCCATAAAAACTCCTCAAAACTCCCCCGAGACACCTGATGATGTAATCCTACTCCTACAGTCTGGCCATCACATACCTAAGAAACCCATCCCGGTTGTACTATAGAGGAAAATAAAAATGGGGACATGACACATTCACCTTAAGAGGCCAACACTAAAGGCTCCAAGGTCAAATTTGCTCTCGAGAATCGGCAAAACATTCTCTAAATGGTGTTGGGTAAGTGTCAAGTCATTCTTCAAGGGACCTCTGCAGCATGAGCAATGAACCACCTAAAACATACCCAAAAGATCAAGTGACATCAACATCATCAAGGACAAAACCATTAAAGTGTCATAGTGGATGATATTCAATTTTAGGGGCACAAAAATAGCTCACAGAAACCTTGCCTTCCATGTTTTTCTAGCTTGGAATTTGTAGGCAATTACCACACTTGTGTTAGGCATGATTATGCCTTCAGCGCTATTCGTTGCTTCCAACCCCCAAGGGAAAGGACAATTCACAATTCAAAGGTACACCCATCAATCCATATGTGCATGTGATGATGGTGATGGAGTGTGCAATGCTTCAAAGAAAATGGCCATAGCCATGATACCAGTTGAAGGATGTCCAACATCTCTAGATGTTGTAATGAGAAAAGGAGAAAAGGTAGCAATCGTGGAGGCATGAATTACCCCTTTCCTCAGCTTGCTTTTTCTACCCCTTTGGTGTGCCTTTTACTTCAATGATTTTTCTTTCTTTCTTGCATAGATTACAAGACCCAGCGTGCTTTATGCTTTTTTCGATACCCCTTAAAGATGTAGCAGTTTCTCACTCATCGACATTCAGACATTCAAGAGTTTCGTCATGATAAAGCATGATACGATGAGGAACTACATGATATCTAATAAGGGAGGTAGAGCACATCCAACTTGGCCTATGATCAAAATTAGTATGCCCCAAAACATTAAATGGTTAATGCACCTTCCGATTACAAGAATGGTTAATGTACCTTCCGATAGATGACCCAACTTCCTTCAAGAAGCATCCCAAATAGGGAAGGGCATTGACCAAGCATGGGTGGAGAGCTCTAATGTAAAGATATCTATGGGCCATCATATGGTTGTTGGTTCGCTCACTGACGGATGAGGAGAAAATTCTTCTCTTCTGGGTTACCCACTTTTGGTTAGTACAAGGTATTTCAGCCCATTATAATATAATTATGGATGAAGAACCTAATTGAGGTTAACAAAATAGGGTTTTGGATGTTGTATTAAAATGGTGAAGTTGGTATAATGAGAAGAGGAGTGACTCTAAACATTTGTTGGTTTTCCTAGTCAATGGTTTCCCAGATAAATTTCTAAGTATTATGTGTCAATGCTATTGTTTACTTTTCTACTTTATAGAGAATTTGCGTGTGCATTGCTTTACTGTAAAGGTTTAAAACATACAACAAGATTTGCAACTCTCAAAAGAAGAAATCCAAAGAGACATTCAATCAAGGTCTTACAAATCAAGATGAAACCACCTTCACAAGTGCATGACCATCATAAACCAACCAACGGCTCCTCCATACACCACGTACCTAATATCAAATGGTCCCAAACTCCAAAGGTAAATGCCATCCTCCAAGTGCCCAACACTCCTATGTAGGTACCTCTTCTAGCTAAACAATAAATTCCTCCATCATCTACACCCAATAAGTTAGTCAACAAGCCAACTAGGGTATCAACCTTCCTACGCAAGGGCACCACACCTTCCTAGGAGACATGGCGCTCTCCTAGCAAGGTGAAAACACTTTTGGCGTAACGCCAAAAGCTAAGACAAAGATCCTCGACAAGCTAGAAGCATTGGATATGGTGGGGAGAAGCATTGGAGAATGATAATCATCCTCAAACCAAGCATTCTCAAATCAAGTGTCCATCCTCCAATGTGTATATCACAAGGTCCCAACCTCCTAAGGCTAAGTGCCCTGCTCCAAGTGATTAGCACTCTTCCCAGAAAGATTATGCACCCAATCAAGCAACTAACTCTCCACATTGTGTGCACCCAATAGATTAGTCATCATGCCTAATAAGATAACAACCTCTTAAGGGTGCCATGCTAGCACTTTAACAAAGGTCAAGCATCCACCCAAACCGAGCCATCCATGCCTGAAAACCATTGCAAAGGGACTAGGGTTGGGTGAAAACACTTTTAGAGTAACCCCAAAAGCCAACAAAAAGCATGAAGCCTTTCAATATAGAAAAAAGAATTTAAGGTCAGCTACAGCAAGCAACAATTTAGAATTACCTGTACATTTCAAATGCCTCTCTAACCTCTAACAACTATAAAATAGAATAATGCCATTAAACACAAGCTATATGATAAATTTTTAAACAAGCACATCCAAGTAATTGGAATAATAAAATAAAGGTTAGCCTAATCATGAAATATTCTGTAGAATATAATACTTCATGGATGCTTTTTAAAATCATGCAATATTGTATTGAATATAATACTTCAGGGGCACTTTTTAAAATCTAACTACATTTGGGAGTCAAGGCCAAACTTTAATAAGCAAGACCTCAAACTCGATGTAAACTGGTTAATTAAAGTTCATGTGCATAGAAAGTCCTACCTCACTAAAACTTTATTGCCATCAGTAGCCAGAAACTTTGTGAGCCAGGCTTTATAAAGGAAATGTGGAATGTTCTGTTATAGTAAGCCTTACTATGTAGTAATAAAGAGCTATTTTGTGTGAAGCTGCCCCATCCTTCTATCTTTAATAAAATTTACGGCCTCGGCTAAAGAAAAAAGTCCATCACTAAAATGCTTTGACCTGAAAATCCATAGAAAATATGTAGCTGTTAATAATGAGAATGCATCTGCCTGAATTGTACGGTTGGTCTTCAACTGCTATCATCGATCAATGTTTCCTAGATACCGTCGACAAACAGTGCTACAGTGTCCAACACCAGACCTAGATAAAAGCAAGAGTGCAAACGTTCTAAACATAAGGCATAAATATCAAACAAGGATTTCTTTGCAATAGCAGTTTACGTGCAAAGATGTCTCTGCCTGAAATTTGATAAATTATAACCAATCAATGCTTCCCACGTACCATCGACAAGCAGTGGTAAACTATCCAACATAGAACCTAGGGAAAAGCAATAGCACCCACGTCAAACAAGGATTTCCCTGTAATAGAAATTTACGTGCAGAGATGTCTCTGCCTCAAATTTGATCGGTTATCAACTTATCATCAATCAATGCTTCCTAGGTACAATCGATAAACACTGCTAAACTGTCCAACACCGAACCCAGGGAAAAGCAAGAGTACCTGCAAGTTACAAACCATGTCCCGTGGTCTAACTATTAGACATTTTTTAATTTTTAGTTGATTTGGTTTGAGACTTAGCAAAGATTTTTTGAAATAGTAAATTTGAATTTTTTGAAATAGTAAATTTGAACTTTGTTATCTGCATAATTCGAATACCCACAGATTTTTGAAAACATTAAATTCATTTATGCATTAAAAAAAGAAGAAAGAAGCACAATCTCACATATGCAAAAACATCTTATCGTTAATCTGCTCCAAACCTAATGCATAAAAGTCAAACAACCATTTTTTCACAAAAGAAATCCACGTGCAAAACATACTCAAGGTCGCCGAAAAAGGACGAGAGGACACGGCTTTATAGTAGATTGCAAAGGGCAATACTTTTCACATTTCCATATGCCACTTTCTCACGTGAGCTGACTTCATGTATAATTATTAGAGGCATACAATAAAACGGCGTTGCCTAACGAGGCCACAATTTCGCCTCGCAGTGATTTTTCATTGGAATTCTTTTTATGAAGCAAATGGATTCAGTTAAACCATTGGGCAAAAATTTTGACCAGATTTTCTCAGAATCATGCATAAATTTCTATTATTTTCTGAGAAAAGCATAGTCTAAATAAACTACGCAGAATAAAACTTATTTGGCCTAACGCCCAAATGGACTTCAAGACAATTCCGTAGAGAAATGACACAGACTTCTACCAGAATAAGTTTAGATACGAGCGCTTACCCAACCCAATTTGTCAGTAATATGCCTCAATTCAACCTACCCCTCAAGCACGGCTTCACAGCCAAGCTAAACCGATCGTAAATTAGATCTTGCGATGAAGTCCCTCTCCAGTCAAACAAGGCATAGCTACAAGAAAAAGAAAAAATTAAATGATTCATCAATTGAACAAGAGATGTTCCCAGTAGCCCAAGTGGGTGAAACCGGTTGCTTCCATAAGGCTGAAAGGTTCGAAACTCCCTGGGGACATATACTGAGGCTACATACTCAATGGCATTTCCCCAAAATACACACGATATTAACGGAAGCGACTGTAGACCAACCCCAACTAAATCCCTCCGCTGAACACGAAGCCAAAGGAGCAAAGCCACTGGCGCTCCTTAGTTAATCACTGAGAAACCGATAAAGAAGAGAATTATTATTTATGGGCAGTGGTAGTCTGGAAAGAGACAAGAAAGAACGTCCTTCAAACCCCACAGTGGCAGTGAGCAATCAAGAACAGACCATTGAGCCAACCCACATATATTATTGACCTAAGGTAGCTATTTCTAAAAACCTTAGCCATAAACAGCCAAGAAATGCTTATGTACCCGTATCTTACCATTCCCTTACCATCCTTGCTCGCCTGAGCAGCTTACCCTTTCAGTACCGAAGCTAACCTACAAGCAAGCAACCTTACCTGCCTACCTAGAGGTAGAGGTAGCTTTGGTCGAGCGTGCTTACGTATATTACTTATTTGGTTGGTGTGGGATGCGGACAAGCGACTTCGTACCAATCTTCAGTAAGAAGAAAATCTACTTTTTTATGTTCCTCCATCCCTAAATTATTAACAGGAACGACTCCATGGTTATGTTCCCATCCCTAAATTATTAACCGAGACGATTCCATGGTTTAGATTGAGTGCTGTGAAATATATGCAGGAGGTTACAAGGTCAGGTTCTCATCTTCTTTGCCTTTGGCTTTTCTTGATGTCCCATGTGGAAAAACTGCAGCTATCAATTCCCTAGATGCCATTCTTAAAATGAGGGAAAAGTGCTCGGATGGCTATTCCATAGAATAAAATCCAATGAACTAAGGGACTGTGTCAAGTAGTTGAGTAGTCATGAGTATTGTGCAACCTGCTGCACATATAGATATTATTGAACCTCACTCAAGATCTCATTAAATTAAGTTGCTTAAATCGCAACATGTCAACTTACCCTATCATCTCAAAATAAAAGAAGTATCATCTCAAAATGAAAATAAATAAATAAATTATTAACAAAGTTGGGATTGCCGCATACCTGATATAATATGATACAGGAGCTTATTTCTTAGCATCTGCGTCTGCTTCTGCAGCACCAGACGAACAATGAAGGAAACAGTACGTAAACCAATATTAATCTCATCGATCAATCAATCTCGCAGCCCATCCCTAGGCCTCTGTAAGCATTACAATTCTTGCGGATAATCAGAAAGACCATAAGAACTTCGGCGCGGTGCAGCCGAAAAGAGCAGATACGTGCTGCCGTGCACAATGATCGTCATAAATTCCTTCTGACACACTAGCGGAATGACTCGAAGCCAAATATTATATAATCGTTCATCAAGTTCCGTTTCACCCTTCGCCTACTCAAACCCCAGAAATAATTCATCTCCTTAATTAAATTCGATCCCCATTCCATCTCCCTCCATCTTTAAAATCATCTCTTAAATTAAACTTCTTCCTTTTTTCCCTATATTTTTTATTTTTAACAAAATGGTTTTATTTTCAAAATTCATCTCTTAAATTAAACTTTATTTTTCTTTCTTTCCCTTTTCATGCATTTTTCATTTTTAACCTCATGGAAAATTATGTTAGTTATGAATTTATGAAACATGAAAAGGTATTTAAATTATGAATTTATTAAACATGGAAAATTATTTAGATTATAAATTTATTAAACATGAAATTTCTGGATTATAAATTTATTAAAAGTTATCAACTAATCACAAAAGCTTATCTTAATTATAAATTTATTAAATATAGAAAATTATATTAATATTATTAAACACAGAAATGTGTCTATTGGGAAATAAGGCTCCAATTTGGGAAGCTTGCACAGCGGTTTGTGCTTTGCAAGAATGAGCTGGAAACTGAATCCCATTTTTTAATTAATTGTCTTTTTATGCATTCTATCTAGAATTGGACTAAAACCTATCTGGGTGAGTTGGGGTTTCTACATAGGAAGTATAGTGGGACCAGATTATCCCAAAGCATTTTAGGATCCTTCCCCATGATTTGTTGGAATTTGGACTGCTCAAAACAGAGCAATTTTCAGAGATCAGCGTTTGTCCCTGAGTGTGTGATGGCCAAAAATTTTGTTGAATTTGAGCTCATTCTAGTGGAAAAAGATGTTTAGGTCCAGTAAGTCATTACTGAAGAAGTGATTGATCAATCTCATCCATGGTCATACTTTGATGGGGTTGCTTCTAAGAGTGGGCAGTCCTCTATTTGAATGAAAACCATTATTTTAAGCTTCAAAGTGGTCTAGGGAGGGGTACAAACAATTTTGCAAAACTTCTTAGCCTCAAACTTCGTCTATTGTTTGTCATAGAAAAGGATATTTTATCTAGCATATTTTTGGTGATTTTGTGATCATTATCAACTAGTTTAATGTTATCACACTCACACATTTATCCCCAATCTTAAGGTTTTTATGCTTAAATAACATTTTAATCAGATTACTTGTCGTCATATTTACAGGGAATGCAACAAGGAAGCATATTCTCTTTATAAAGCAAATTGTTCACAGGCTCTAGGAGTCTAGAAAATCAGTGAACAGGTAGATGGCACTTCCATGAGTTTCTATCACACACCTTTCATTGAAGGGCTATAGGTGGATGATCCAAAGACAACTCAAGAATGATAGAATTTCTCCAGTTCTTACAGTTTTGCAGTGCTTTTTACATCTATGTAATATGTAAAAATTGAAGTATGTATTACCTTGTATTTTGGTATATAGCCTCGATGATGTTGGAAGCTAAAAAAAAAAGTGTTTTGGCTCGTATCTCTCGATATTGTCAAAGAGATATAATAGACTCAATGAGATGTAATTTTGTTTCTATTAATGAAATTACAACTTTTTTCTTCAAAAAAAAATTATTAAACACAGAAAATTATTTTATTTATAAATTATTAAACACTAAAAAATATCTCAATTATGAATTCATTAAATACAGAAAAATATCTTGATTATAAATTTATTAAACACCCAAAATTATTTTAATTAAAAATTTATTAAACATAGAAAATTATCTTAATATTATTAAACATGAAATAGTTTAATCAGAAATTTATTTAACACATGAAAAAAATATCATAATTATGAATTATTAAACATCTAAAAATATTTATATATATGATTGAGTCTAATGGTTAACGGCATGTGTTTCATCTTAAGAGGTCACAAGTTCAAAACCAAAGGAGAATAGAGTGTATATATATGATAGTGCCTAATGGTTAAGAACATATGTTTCCTATCCAAAGAAAATCCAAAACATAGAATATTTTTGTAATGTTCCCAAGTAAGGATTTAAGTGATATTCTAAACAAATAAACAGTGCAGCCGCATAAAATTAAAAACATGCATCAAACACCCATAAAAAACACTGTAAATCTCGAACTGTTGAGCCATATATTATAAAATCTGAGAGCATGGGCACAATATAAACGAAGTGGTTCCCCTGAGCTTGTCTCAAGGACAAGCTGGACCAAACCAAGGTGATGGAATGGCTAAGATGATGGATGTTCAATTGTTGCACCACTCTGCACTGTGTTGTCTCAATGAAACTACTGATCTGCTGACTTCAATCTGTTGGAAGGTGCCCAAAAGCCGCACATAAAATTTTGTCCTTTCAACCTTAGACTCCTTGGACAAAACCCAGAAAAACCCATAAGGGAATTTCTCTAATTTTGACTTTGGATTTTCAGCCTCCTTGGAACCCTTCTCCAGCTATTGCTACCAAATTTGATTTGGAGGAAATAGCCTGCAAATCCACCTGAAAACACCCCTCAAATGTTGGTTTCACCTATGATAACTAATTCCTTGTTCCCCGAATGGCTGCTCTTCTAAGCCCCATGAATTTGCTACTAGAGGCCACTGCGCAGTCCCTATGCCGAGAAATGTGTATTGTTGTAATCATTGACTAGCTGGCTGCAAAACTCAAATAAAATGTCATATGCCCACTACCTTTCCTGCTCCTAGAACTCCCATCAAGCTAGGTACCTCCCGGCTGGCTCACTCCTCTTCTGCGTGTTTTTGGCTACCCAGAAAGTACGTAGTCTCCTCCTCTGCGTGGCTGGATGGGATGTTTGTCGATGTCAGAACTCCTACAAAATTAGTGGAACAGCCACCCTAGGGTGGGCACAGATCGTCCCCCGAAGTAGAGGTTGAATCTTCCCTACGGAAGGCTCGTGGTTAAACAGCCGGTAGACTCGCTAAGCAGCAGAGTGTATAAAGGTAAGTTTGTCTGTCAAATGATCACAATGCTGCAAAATGGGAGCTCCTTCCTCTTTTATCACTTTGGGCCCCCTTAGCCTCTTGTGGGCCCCTCCTTCCACTAGTTCGATTTCCCTCCAACGTATCCCTTGGCCAAAATTGTGTAGTTACACCCCGTGACTAAAACATTTGAGAAGGGACATGACAATTTCGACTATATTATATTTTATTAAGTTTTATTTTCAATTATAAATTATACAAACACATTATGCTTTTCTCAATATAAAAATACTAACTGTATTGTTAATAACTTATTTGTCCTTACCCCCCAAAAGAACTGTTTTATGGGCAGAGGGATAAATTCATCATTTCTGGCCCTAATCCCCAACGAAAAAACCCCTACTCTTTTCATAGATTTTGGCCCATCTCCTTGTGCAATGTCTCCTACAAAGTAATATCCAAAACCCTAGTGGACGGGTTAAAGCAACTCATACTTGGGATGATATCTGAAAACCAAGGAAGATTTGTCCTAGGCAGACAAATCTTTGACAATATAATCTTGGTACAAGAGGGCATTTTTTCCAGTAGAGAAAGGGAAGATAAAGGAATGGCCATCAAGTTGGACATGGCAAATGCTTTTGATCATGTCAACCACGGGTTCCTCTTCAAAAGACTGAGCAGGATGGGCTTCAATAGCACTATCATTCAGTGGATTTTACTTTAGATCAACTCTCCATGGGTTGCTCCTCTAATTAATAGTAGGGCTATCGAATTCTTCCAATCTTCTAGGGGACTCCGTCAAGAATGTCCCTTATCTCCCTTCTTGTACATTCTTGTAGCAGATTCGTTCAATAGAAGACTAAAACACAAACGCAACATCGAGTGCCTTCTTGGTCTGTGATACACTCCTTCAACCAAAAGTGCAAACCATGTTCAATTCGTCGACGACACCATTTTGTTGGGTGGAGCCTCGATGACTGTAGCAAGGTGTTTTAAAGCAGCCCTGGACAAATTTCTGGAAGCCACGAGGGGGCTAACCAATTCAGTTAAATCTCAAATTTTTACTTAGAACATATCAGCAGGTTTGTGTCTTCAAATCAAAGCCATTTTTGGTTTCAATGTCATAGAGGGATAGAAAAACTTTAAGTACCCAAGAATTCCTATTTGTTATAAATGTCTCCCCTCTCAAGCTTGGCAGAGAAGATTAAAAAGAAATTAGATTCATGGGGGGACAGATGGCTCACTACTGCGAGACAAATAGTCCTTATTAAACTAGTTTTGCAGTTATCCCTCTTTACCAATTTTCAGACTTGCTTGCTCCTCAATCCATCCTGCAAGCTCTTGGGAAGATCATTCACAAATTTCTCTAGGAAGGGAGTAAAAACACATCCAAAAAGTTTCATTTAATAAATTGGGCGACAATCTGCGCTCCCAAAGATCATGGTGGCTTGGGGATCAAAGACCCGACTCTAATGAGCTAGGTTATGGGCTCGAAGCTAGCTTGGAAAAGTAGAAAAAATACGGAAGCCTGTGGGTCAAAGTCTTTACCAGAAAGTATGAGAAATTTCTCAGAGAAGGACAGGGCATTCCTCCTCGCGTTTGCTCTCCAACTTGGAAGTTGATTCCAGCATCGTCATAACTAATTTGAAATCATCTCAGTTGGAACCCCGAAAATGGATCCTCAATTCCTCTCTAGTCAGATTCTATCCTTAATCACCCCCCCTTCTCAACTTTGAAGATCTACAACCCATTCATCAGTTCCCAATAAAAGAACACGTGTTGGCATCTCAAAGTGGTAGGGTAATGAATCATGGGAAGATTGGCACTTTGAGAATGTCCCTCCAAGTCTCAAGTACCTAGTGGATCTCCTTAAAACTAGGCTATCAAGTTGTGCACCAATTAACTGATTCGAGAATGACAAGTTGGGATGGAAAGCCCAGTCATATACTGTAAAGGTCAATTATGAAGAGTTGTTTTTCTTATCACAAATTTATCAAAGATCCTCCATGTGGAAAAAGATTTAGGCCAACAGTGCCATCCCTAAGGTAAATACATTTTGCTAGATCCTCCTTTATAAAAATATTATGACAACAAAAAATCTCAGGAAAAGAGGGATAAGTGGACCTGTGTGATGCCCTCTCTGCAAACATCATGAAAAGACTATTCCCCATCTCTTCCTTATCTGTCCTTTTTATTCTCAAGTATGAAACTTGGCCTTGGGTCCCTCGTTTCCCCGACTAAAAATGCCCTTTGCAATTTAGGACTACATCAAGGGTTGGCACAAGCAATACTAGAGGTCCTTTGAAGGGAAGTATGGTTTGAAATGGATATGGACCTCACTCCCAAAATTTAATTGTTGGAAAATATGGTTATCAAGAAATAATGATGTAATTTTTAAATATGTTTGCATATTTTCCCAAACCGCAGGGAGAAAAGCGCTCTTTCTGTGTAACACCCTCCTCCCACATTTACCCAACTTAACCAGTTCGTTGGGGTAAACATGTGACGAGAGGCTACTACAATCTAATTCAACCTCCTAGGTCACCTTAAGGAAGTGGAATTGACACAACACAACCAATCTGACCTTCTGCACATACCACAAAACCTACAAGAGCTAACCAACCCTTCCAGGTGATCAACCCTTGCAACAACTTGACACTTCACTTCCCTAGAGCCTCAGTCACTCCCATGTCATGGGAATGCATGCGACTGGGGCCCTCCAATCGCTCTCATAGCATGGGCATGTAAGCAACTGGGGTCTTAGTCAATTATTTCTTAGCCTGCGACCGCGGTTTCTGTGCCACTTTTTCAAGGCCAGGACTCAAGCCACTACCCAAAACTCCATGAAACTTTCAGGAATGAAAAGTAACATTGAAACAATGATACAAATGCAAATACTTGAACAAAGACTTGATTGGACCCCTAATAGCCATGACATGCATTTCGTTAAACATGTCACAAATATGCATTCTACAGGTCATACCAACATATCTAAGCATAGGGGTCCCATACTTATCTGAGAATCGTTAAAAAGCATTGTTGCCTTATCACATTAGTTGCATTATCATCTATTAGGTCATATATTCATTGTACATTCATTTACAAATCAAAACATGATGAGAGACATACATCATCTTGTTGACCTAGGTTGTCATTGATGTCAATATGTCAATATTCTAGATACTAGATGACGATATGAAGCTAAGGGGAAGCAGAGCAGATCCATGAAGAGACAGGAGCAAGGCCATCATGATAGCCAAGCCATAAGAAAGGGTCTGTTAACGGAGGAGTTAGCAAGAGAGGCATATTGCAGAATATCAGAGCTATCGAGCCATCGGAGGAAGCATGCAGATCTATTAGAGAGCATACATGGATGCATTTACACTATTGGGAGCTATCGGAGGGCAAAACCTATATATATATATATATATATATATATATATATCTTTTAACACTATCGGCGGCAAAAACATACATATATAGGCTATATACATTATCGGTGGCTAAAACCTATACATATATGCAAATACACTATCGGAGAGGAAAGGCGAAGTTTATATATGTGTGTAAAGAATACTCTATCGGAGGCGGAAGTGTTAACGCTATCGGGCCCGTAGAACCCATATAGCATCACCCCTGTGTATTTACTTGTTTATCACCGAATGCCTTTTACATAGAGAAATCACGCTAAACACTTAGCGGATTCGGGAAAGTGGACTTGAAATTTTATGCACGGGAGTGTTGAGTCTTATCAGGTCTGGCACATATTATCGCATCGCTATAAGCGAGTGGTCTACGTTAACGTCGAGCCCTGAACCTTTGCGATTTGTGATTGTCGACGTATATCGCATCGGCACTTCGGGAGTGGAAGTCATAAAGTGTTAAGCGGCGCATTGCAATTGCCGATGGCGATTAGCGATATCACATATGACCTCCACTAAGGGCAAGTGCTGATTGCGAAGAATGTTGCGGACCCGATGCAACATTACACTTGACTTAAATGCTATATCGCGTCTGCCATATCGGAAGTGATCATTGCAAGTTATAACAGAATGGCAATATATGTTACGACTGCTGATTGTGATTTCACTATGGACCCGATGTAGGTATAGATGAGGGTGCAATAAATTTTGACGTCCGCCCTTAGCGCTTCGCTTGTTGTTTTTCTCATATGTCCTATGTATTTGAATATTGGCCTTGCGCGCGGTTTGAAGGCTAAAATTCTTTAAGAAATGCTCCCGATAGTTCAGGAAGCTGAACTAAAGCCGATTGCGATTACGATTGGGACGTGGCATGTCCGTTAAACAAAATTGTCTCTGTGTATGCCCATTATCATTAAAAAAAATGGGGCTCTATTACAGTTTGAACAGGCAGCAGTTTTGCTTTATGTGGTTGGTCCTCGCTGTTGAATAAAAGTGTCTCAGGAGTGTTGGTGAGCACGAAGAGACTGAGGAAGCCACAACGACCAAGGAGGGAAGCCGAAGGATCAAGCGATGCAGAGGAAACTACAAAGACCGAGGAGGAAGCCAAAGAGCCAGCGAAAAGAGGAAACCGATAGACAGAGGCATGAGGAATGCATAAAAACAGGAAAAACAGAGAACAGTGTGGCGGTTGAATGTTGTTGAAATAAGCTGGAGGAAACAGAGGCAGTGTGAGGGTCCAGCAGTACAGGAAAGGGCCGAAGGACCAATAGGAAAGGAGGCACTCAAAGGATGAGCATCTCTGTTGATCGTATCACCCTGTGAAAGACTCAAACCTATGATGAATAAATCAGGTATACAATGGAGTGTGAAGAATAACTCTGTGATGTAGTGAATAAAGTTTTGTCTAACATTGTTTGAAGGGAGAAGTAGCCAGCAGAGAAGCAGTCATGCTGAAGCATTCACTATGACATTAGAACAGATGCTTGAATAGAAAGTTGTTCTTTATACAGAGCTTAGTGCAGCTAACAGTAGACTGACTAAAGCTGTGTGAAGACATTATCAGAGAGCACAAAGGCTATTGGAGATTTTGTGTGATAGTATGAAGAGTTGTAAAGACTCCTTCATGAGAAGATTGGTTGTCATTGATGCTATAACATGGAGACTACAGTGAAGTTGTAAATAGAAAAAACTCAATAATGAAGAGTTCTTAGAGCAGGACATCACTATCAAATGTGCCTTGACAAGATTGGGTCGGAACCCTTGAGGCTAGTGCCTTAGAAGTAAGTAGGATTGGAGTCCTTGGGGCTGGTGCCTCAGAAGTAGGAAGGATTGGAGTCCTTTGGATTGGTGCCTTAGAAGTAAGAAGGATTGGTGTCCTTGGGACTGGTGTCTTAGGAACTGGAAGGATTGAAGTCCTTGGGAGTTGGTGCTCCTAAGTCCAAGATTGTTGCCTTGGCGAAATAGAGTTGGAGCTCTGGAGGTTGGAGCCTCACAAAATTCCAAGTTGGTGCTTGGCAACTGATTGCAACCACTTATATATTGTATCTATTTTTCTGCAAAGATTATATTAATAAAAGCATTTATTCTTGTTGTTCATCTTGTGTTCTGAATATAAATGTTTTAACTGGTAAAACAATAGTCGGAACGCAACGAGAGTAAGTACTTCGTGTTTCGAGGCAGAGCGATGGAGGCGAATCTGTCAGTTAGGGTTTCTGAGAAAGCTTGCTGCGCCGTTGCGGCCCTGAAAGGCTTGACTGACCATGGATCGGCTAGTTGCATAGCCGATGAATATATTGGAATCGGTGTCTATCTCAGGTTCTGGGCCGGAGCTGCTGGGGGGAAGCTGCGTTATGTTTTGAATCAGGAGAACCTGCAACTGTTGTGCCATCCCTCTTTCAGGACGCAGGAGGTTTCTCTCAGAGCGGCTCCAGGAATCTTTTGCTTGGAGCGTTTCACGCCAATACAACAGATTTTTACCCAGTATTCTAAAAATACGCACTCCTCAGTGATTGCTATACTTGGGTATGGCAAATCTGAAAACGATCATGGAGGAAAGAGGCATCTGGAAGTTACTATGCCTCAGTTCGAAGCGCTATGGCTTAGATCTGCGGACTTAGGGCGGCTTTTGATTGGAAGAAGAGCAGACGGGAGTAAGGAAAAGCTCATGCGATGTATGAAGTTTTTACTGCCCTTTGCTGTGCCGATCTGGGCCCATTCTCCCCCGACGATGCGTCATAACAGAGGGATCAAAGAGCAGATTATGCAAAAGAGTGACAAGCAAAATAGGAGCCCCGACCCGGCAAATAGCTCTTCAGATCGGGTAAAAACTTGCAGATCCGGGGCGGATCATACTGATTCGGCAAAATCATTAGCAGATCCAGACAAGTTCAAGAAAAATCAATCAAAATCTGGGTCAGATCTGGAGGCATGTTTGCAGCTAGAGCAGGTAAAAATTTCTTGTTTTCAGATCTTGATTAAACCCCCTCAGGGAAAATCTTGTTTAGTTTGGGTTCATGCAGGAAGCACATCACTGCAGTTGAAACAACAGATCTGGGCTGAAATGGGTTATCCAGTTCAGATCCAACATCTGATCACTGGAAGGAGGACTCTCCAGGATATCAGATCGATTGATAGCTATGAGATTGGGCCTGGATCAACCATAACATTAAATTTCAGATTAAGAGGAGGGGCTATGCCTCAGGGACAGCCAAGGGCTCCACCTAAAGGACAGCAAAATGGAGACAAAGGGAAAAAAACTGCATCATACAAAAACATTCTTCAGGGCAGCAGAGACGCAGGGCCATCTTCAGATCCAAGCAGAAACGAACCCAGGCCATACATTGTGGATCAGGCAGAACAAACCCCTGCTTTAAATCTAGATTCTACAGGGCTTGACGATTTCGTTCAAACCTATGAAACACAAGCACTAATCTGTCGATTTAACAGCTATTGGCCCAAACCATTGGATCTATTCCATTGGATTTTTACCAGTTGGACCATGGAATGTGAGATCCACCTATGTTCTAAGGGGTTTTTTATCGTAAAATTTACATCCCAGGAGGTCAGAGATACAATCATCAGTACAGGTCCATGGTTCTGGGGAACTTCGGGGCTGTTCATGACCCCATGGTTCCAGGATTTTGATCCAAACAAAATGACAGTCACCAGAATGCCAGTTTGGGTCAGACTATACAACCTTCCTCTGCACTTCTGGAACGAGCGTGTCTTGGAAGGCATTGGAAACAGTATAGGAAAATACATTAAATCAGATATGGAAAGGATCGATGACAGGATCTATACTTTTGCACGTATTTGTGTGGAAGTAGATTTAAGTAAGGGGCTACCGGACAGTATTAAGCTAATCTACAAACAGCAAAATTGGCAGCAAGTTCTAGATTATGAAAACACGGCATTCAGATGCAGGCTTTGCAGGCAGACCGGACACCTGCAAAACACATGCCCAGAAGCAAAGAAAAACAACAAAAAGCAGAAAGGGAAGCAGAAGAAAGGATGGCAATTCTCACCTCCAGATTCTGAGGAAGAAGAGTCAGAAGCAGAGGAGGAAGTGACCCCTGCAGAGAAAACTGAGATATCACAAGAAATGGAGAATCAGAAGGGAACAAGTCTACATGACAAGACAGAGATGACAAGGGAGGATCCAAGCACGGGAGGAACTAAACGACATCACCACTCTGATACTTCAGACTCAGATAAAGAAACCATCCCACAGAATTCAGAAACTCAGATTGTCATAGTTTCGACCGAGCCCTCTCAAGGAGATTGGCGTAAGGTTGAAAAGAAAAAGGGGAGAAAAACGTGAAGCATGAATCTCATATGCAGCTGAATTTTTGTTTTGTTTCTCTTTTTCTCTCTCTTTCCTCTCTTCACATTTTCTCTCTGTTCTTTTCTTTTGCACGTTAGCCTTCTAACGTGGCGGTGGTGCGAAAGCACGCGGGCCTAAATGGCGTTTGCAAATTTGTAACTTTCATTATTTTTTAATAAAAGTTACTGCTTTTTCCTTTGGAAAAAAAAAACAATAGTCGGAAAAAGAAATATTGATTCACCCCCCCTGCCTTAGTATTTCCAACAATTGGTATCAGAGCAGGAACCTTCATTCAAAGCCTAATAGCTTGAAGGTTGATCTTTAGAACACAAATGGCAAAGTCAAGGAAGAAAGTATCCAATCCTCCCAAGGATGTGTCTCCCTCTACTACTAAGATAGAAGACAATCAATTTGAGGAGGCTCCAAGGTTCAATGGGAACTTTAATATATGGGAAGCAAGAATGAGGAATTTCTTACTGAATCAAGGCATTAAAATCTGGAAATCAGTAATCACTGATAGCAGGATGGATGAAGAATCCAAGGAGTACAATACAAAAGCAATGAAGGTAATCTTGAATCGGCTACCTGATTCTATAAAGAACAATCTAGGAAAATATTCATCAGCAAAGGGTATATGGGACAAACTTCATGACCTTCACTCAAAAGGAGCATTGACCATGACCATCAATCAAGAAGATGATGGAAATCAAGAAGGAAATCCAAAACCCATCATAGAAGATGAAGATGAGAATGATTACATCAAGGCTAAAGTAGACCTAGAAGACGAAGAGATTGAAAAAGATTTTGTAGAAGATCTCCTCACTCAGCTTATGGCTGCCATGGAATAGATTAACAGTTTGAAAAAGGAAACTAAGGAACTTAAGAAGATAGCACTAGCTGGTGACCAAGATCAAACAAGGGATACAGTTGACCTTGTCAAGCTTCAAGTACAAGAAAGGGATGAAGAGCTTGCTAAGCTTAAGGAGGAATTTCATCAAAGCAAAAGAAAGCATCATGAAGAAGTCATATCCATGACAAATCAATTGAATAAAGCAAAGAATGAGGAAGATACCTTGTCAAGTCAACTTGAAGAAAGGCACAAAATCTTGAACAAACTTGAAGAAGAGATTGGTCAGTACAAGGTAGAGGTCTCCTCTCTCAAGTCTCAACTATAAGAAGCAAGGAAACAAGCACAAGGAGCTGAAAAGACCATGGAATCATTAGAAGTCATAGAAGGATAGATTGATGAAGTAGGAAAGGAAAGAAACACCATGATCTGTCAACTGAAAGCAAAGGATGAAGAAATCTTCAAATTAAAATCTAACACCAAGCTTCTCAAGGCTGAAACATGTAAAGCTACAAGGATCAAGGAAGAAATGGAGAGCAGTCAAGAAAAGAATGAAGAAATCTTCAGAGTGAAGTCATATATCATCTCTCTTAAAATGGAAGCAGATGAAGCTACTCGTATGAAGGAAGAAACTAAGAAACAACTTGCTAAGAAGAATAATGAGTGTGAAAGATTGGAAGAAGATATTATCTTCCTCGGAACAAAGGTTGAAGGGATGAACAAAATCTTGAAGAGCTCTCAGGCCTTGGATGACATGCTCAGCTATCACAAATGTCCATTTGATAAATCGGGTCTCAGGTATGCAGGTGAATCCTCAAACAAGAATGATAATGCTTCAAACAAAAGGGATGTGAAGAAGCCAGAAAGAAATGGTGATGCTCCCAGTTCCAGCAAAGGCAAGGAGAAAAATCAAGGCTACAATAGAAGAAATCATTTTCCAAGAAGAAATTATGCTCCAAGAAGAAATCCTACTACAAGAATAAATCCTACTTCAAGAAGAAATCTCGCTCCAAGAAGAAATGTAAATGATGTCAAAGATGCGAGAGGCAATGGTTATCATCAAAGGATCCCAAGGCAGAAAGGCTTCAGAAGTACATCAAGGGAATCTCCATCTCCCAACTACCAAAGTCCATTTTTTGGTTATTGCTATTCTTGTACAAACTTTGGTCACATGGAAAAACACTATAAAGCATATCATAAAGATAGATGTTATGGTCCCCAACCATCTCATAGAGATAGATATTATGGTCCCCAACAATCTCCAAGAAACAATTTTGCTTGAAGAAATCATGAATTCTTATTCATGAACAATGTAGAATGCTTCAAGTGTCATAACATTGGTCATATGGCACGTGATTGTAACTTAACTTGGGCTCTTACACAAGCCAGAACCATGCAAAAGAAGAAGGTTACATAAGTATGGAGAAGGAAGCAAATACAATCTGAAAGTCCCTTGAACTCTCCAGCCAACAGCATATGTCATTGGCCTGAGTTTTGACAATCTAAGCATTTGATAGGAAGACTCTGCCAGAAAGAGATGATGCATACAATCAGGGGGAGCCTGCAATCCTTGATCATTATTGCAGAAGCTATTAGTGAAAAGGTCCCTATGAAATCCTTGTTGAGATATATTGACAATCATTCTTTGATAAAGATCATTTCTCAGGGGTACTTGTTGAGTCTTGAAAATGTCATTCATTTCCATTACACTTTCACTATTATGTCCATTATATCACCTCCATTTCATCTCCATTTCACTACTATGTCACCACATTCATCCCACTTTCATTATCATTGGGCCACCTTTATGTTTTTCCAATCTTTATTATTTCTAAGCCTTTTAAGTGAATTTGTGGTTAAACATTAGAAAATAATGTGCATATGCTTATACCTAACAAATGGGTTGAGATTGTTGACATGTGTAGGTTGAAAGGAGGCTTCTAGAAGACCCTTATGTGGCACTCTAAGGCCAAATTCGAATTTGGTTGGAAAGAATTATGGGATCATGAGGATATGTGTCATATCTCCTAATTGTATTGTAACTCTAAAAAGACATGTGTCTTATCAGTTCCTATTTTGATTAGGACTCTAGAAATAGAGGGAGAGATTCATGGACTATCATTAATGAGATGACTCTCATCTTTTTTGTATAAATAGGAGATCTCTCTCCTTCATTTGTTAGTCTTTTTAGTCCCTAGTTCTTCCTTGATGGCTTTTGAAAGCTTTGGAGAACTTTGTTGTACTTTGTACTTTTGAAGAATTTGAATAAAGCTTTGATGTTCTCAACATGGAAGGAGATGTGAAGTAGATGTCATGGAGCATATTAGAATGTAAGGTAGAGTAGATTTCATTTTGTAAATATTGCTTTGTAGAATGTAAGGTAGATTAGATTTTTCATTCATGCAATTTTAATTCATGCAAGTGTGTTCAATTTTGCTTTGATTTCATGACTAGTGGCATGTGTGATCATCTTGTCTATGTTGCTGACCTTTATTTTTCTGCAGTTTGATTTTCATTAGTATCATTTCTTTAACTTGCACTTTACTTTCTGCTCTTAGATGTCAAGTTGTTCATCTATTGATGGTTCTTTTTCCATAATCAAATAACTTTATTGGAGCCAAAATATCACTTAGTACAGCTTGGTTTAGTTTGCTTTAAGACTCACATTGCTGACTTGTTCATAACTGTTCTCACATGATAAATCTAGCTGAAAGGCAAAAAGGTTAAGAAAAGGTTAAAGTAGTGTGATTTGTCTCCTTTATGCAGTGTCACTTAGATTTCACATTGCTTAGATTAAGTTGAAAAGTTAAAATTGTGTGAGATAGTTGTTCTCACTTTTAATTGAATTTAATATAGATTTCATTTTCATTTTAAATCAGCAGCAGAGATACTGGGCCGATGCCATTAGTCCTTTATTTGATGTCTTTATTTTCCTTTAAGCATTTGATTTCATAGGTGGTAGAGGGCCCCTGCCTTGTATAGTTATCATTTTATTTCACCATGTATATTAGTTGTACATAAATTGCTTTCAAGTTGATTGTAGATTAGTGATGCACATAGCCTTTTAATGAACTAATGACATGATAGAATCATCTTGTCCTTTTGCTGAAGCAGCAAGGATACTGGGTCTCATAGTCATTCTCTCATTATTTGATTATTGCATTTTTTTTCGATTGAACTAGTTGTATATTTACACTTTTGTTTAAATACTAACTCCATCAATAACATGTTTTAAGTTGCATTAAACACTTTAGAAAAGCAACAAGAACAAAACCCCAAAAACAACATAAACTATAAAACGACGAAGTAAGAGAAAGGTTAACTAAGCACATATGGTGCACCACACTTCATCAGTTTACGATACCCGGATTGATAATTTATGTAGAGCAATTTAAGACGTTAAATTGACTAGACATTTTGGCGCCGTTGCCGGGGAAGTGTAATTAGGAGACCTTATTTCTTACATCTGAAAAAGAAAAGTTAATAATTCTTGAAGTATGCTCTCCTCTTGCACTTTGTGTGATCTAGAGGATCAGAAAAAGGATTGTTAAGTAAAAGAAGAAAAATAATAATTCTTGAGTATGCTTTCCTCCTGCACTTTGTGTGATCTGGAGGATCAGAAAAAAGAATTGTTAAAAAAAAAAATAGGAGACAAAATAAACTTCATCACTTCAATTGATTCAAGAAAAAAAAGAAAAGAAAAAAAAAGAAGATGAAGAAAAAAAAAAAAAACTTCATTTCATTTCCATTTTCACTCCATGCCATCCATTTCATCAATAAAAGTTATTTCCCCATGATCATTTCCATTAGGATTGCCTAACTATCTCTATTTAGCTAAGTGGTTGCTGTGCCAAGTTTCCGCAGCTGTAATCAGTTTCCGCAGCCACCACTCTGTTTTTCACATTTACAGTCAAGATGTTAGTGCAATAAAATGAAAATGCAGGTATGACTAAGCAATATAAAAATTCAAAAATTCAGAAAAAAAAAAAAAAAAAAAAATTGCATATAGAAGTGAGTTTATATCATAAGGATGGTTGGTATACATGCAGCAAGATGTGGCACCTGCAGGTTTTTCTTTGGCTCTGCTGTACTTCACAGTCTTAAGTTTTGGTACCTTGATGACAGCAGCCTTAGAATGGAGAGGTATTCCAACCTATGTGTTGGGCCTTGCCCGTGCAGTAAGTGCGATCATTGGATTCAGTGGTGGATTTTGTTGCCATGTGTGGCTTCAATTTGGGTTCAAAAGCAACAACTATCATCTTGGATGTTAATGGGAGGAGTGGCTGCATCTCGCTTGGGACTATGGATGTTTGATCTTGCTGTGGTGCAAGAAATGCAGGATTCTGTCCCTGAATCAGATCGTGGTGTTGTAGGTGGTGTTCAAAACTCTCTTCAATCATGCATGGACTTGCTGGGTTATGTCATGGGAATGATTGTCTAAGACCCTAAGGACTTTGGAGTGTTAATACTTGCCTCCTTCCTATCAGTTTCATGTGCAACGCTTCTCTATTCTCTTCATACATATCGTATATAATTGATGATGATTTTGAGCTTCTTGTAATTTTTGAACCTGTGTAATACACCTGCAGAACAGTAGATCAAACAAGAAAAATGAATGCAGCAATAAAAACATCAATTCAGAAAGAATGCAGAACAGAGAATTGTTAACTCAGGAAAAATGCGTAAACAGCAGAAAAAACGTCAAACTTCAAACGTTCGATTTGACCAAACAAAGACGAATTTAGAAAAACTAAAACATGAGTTTTTTTGCCATGTGGGTTAATTAGATAACCCAGAAACCGTTTGAGGAAATTTGTGGCGGTCTGGGAGAAATCTTCGGTTCTTTGGAGCCTCTTTTTTGCCGCCGCGTGAAGAAATACGGAAATTGAGTTAATTAACAGATAGTTTGAGTGTGTAATTCAATTCCGCGTGCCTGAGGAGGAGAAATCCAAATAGGAATCATCTATGTGCTGTTATTCAAGCCTAATTACAGTCTTATGCTTATTCCGACTGACTGCACTTCCACATATTCGTTGTACTCTTGAGACGTGACCGTAATATCCGCAACCGTTTGTTGAGACGTGTACACAGTCATCCGATCCGAAAGGTTCCAAGATTGAAGACTCAACAAAACATGGCAGTTTTCCAAACAAAGCTTGGCAGAGCTGAACCGTGAATTGCATTAGTTAAGTTAGTTGTCTTGAGGGGGCACTTACACTGTTTCAAAAGATTAGCAGTCAGTAGCATTAATCATGGGAATAGTTTTCCATCTACCATTGTAGTCTCCAGCAATACATAATTGTGTAAATTCCCATTATTTGCAATTGTGTTCTTGCTACAATAGTCTTTTACTGCAATGAGTTTTGAAGCAGAAGAAACATTGCATTTTACAATCTTCACGTGTATGGACTTTGAGTCAAGCACAACATCCTTCAGGTTCACCACTTCTGCAATAAAAAAGGGTGGTTCCTTTGCTATTTCCATGGAAAAGGCTATCATATGGAAGATCAGTTCGTTTACACCTTAACTTTCTTTTGGCTGATGCTATAAACTATTAATGTCACACACAAACAATCTGAATCAGTGTTCAATTGATGAATATCAAAAGGCATGCGATGATATAAAATCCGTCAGCACATGAAACAAAATGCAGCAAAAGAGTAAGTACCTTGGTTTGGTCCATATGCCACTACAATTCACAGAGTTCCTACATGCAAACAATGAAAAAAAAAAATCAAAACTGATGGTTGAATGTTTCAGTTAGCTCAACTTTCCGCAGCCAGCCCAACTTTCCGCAGCTGTTTTGTTAAACTCTAGGTTGCAGGTGTCATCAAGCAAAACAAGTCACATGGGTAGCTGGGGGAATGTTGGTACATGGATGATGTCCTATTCATTTGGTCAAATTTGATGAAAAAGACTCCGGTCAAAAGGAAGTCAAATTGTGTGTTATCACTAAGTCGCCACACTGAGTCACTGCATGTCAAGAAAAAATAATAATTTTGAATCAATGAAATGAATAAGTTATTTGCTCACTTTTCTGAAGGTATTGATTAATTTTGGATTGATGATGAAAGATGAATGGCTAACTTTGTATCCAAGATTTTTAGCTACAGAACTGTGCACATTCCGCAGCTAAAGTCCAATTCCGCAACTGTTCTCCAATTCCGCAGCCAGAAAAAACCTCATTGTTCAAATCAACCTAACTTTTTAATACAAAATCAGATTTTGATGATTTAAGTACCATTGGAAAGATCTCAACAAGATCTACACAATGAGAAATCAATCATTTGAGTTTGAAATGGCAAATAATGAAATAAATTGCTGAAAAAAAGCAACATCAACTTGAGGCACTAATTCCAAATCAGGTATAAATTCTTTTGATTTTTCCTTTGAGAACTTGTTTCATTAATACAAATTCTTAGTTTTGTGTGTAAATATCATAACTAGAGAGATTGGCCATCTCTCTCCTTTGATAATCTTACATTCCATTGCAGAAGAAGTATTAGTTTTTTTTACAGGTTCCAGGAGGAAGGACAAATGACTACAAGAGAATGGTGTCTCTCTAAGAGACCAATTTGTTTCATAAGAGGATGATCAGCAACAAAGAGGAAATATGCTGATGCAAAATCAAATCCAAACAATTGAAAAACTTTCAGATACTATTGTCTCCATCACATCCATCCATCACATCCATACTTCATAATAAACCATTCACCTTATTCCACTCCATACTTTCCACTTACATTCACATACACTTTACATCTCTTTTTGTCCATTCATAACCCACAAATAAAAGCAAGAAGCTCATTCACATGCTTATTGCCCATTGTCATTTCTACCCTCCATTGCCATCTTCCATTTTCATCTTCCATTTCTTGTCATTTTCATTCTGCAAATAAGCCATGCTTCAATGCAAATTATTGAGTCCATAGTCCTTTGAGTCTAAGTTCTTTGTAAAAACACCTTGAGGCTTGCATGCCTTAATGGAAAGTTCTCATGCTGACAAACAATGGGAATACATTAATGTCCCTCGTTTGTTAGATCTTCTAGGTGACTCGACATCAGCAAATTCATTCGTACCTAGCAAGATGTGTTTGGGCATCTTGACTCTTATTGTCATCAATGGTGAGAGTTCTCGTGTTGACTAGTGGCATCCATTAATGGCCACTAAGCCAACAATTTCCTACTATGTTCGACATCAGAAACATCTTTCACATAGTAGGAATTGTGCCAATGATATTTGAAGACATGAAGGCTATTATTTTCAGCATTTTGGAGTAGATTCAGCAAGTTTTAGTAGAAGCAATAAAAAGTCATCTTATCTCTCTATCCATGACTCCTCTTGTTCAGCCACTTGAAGAAGAATAGGATCAGAAATTTTCAGCCACTACACATACAACTCATCCATTCGAAAGGGTAAGTGAAGGTACGACATTTTCTAACTTTTGACCATAGAATTCCATAAAAAGCTAGAATGATAATTGTTGGAAAAACATTTCTCTTCCTCATTTCATAAAATTGCCAATACCATCAGTTGGGGGGGGAATACATTCATATTCATATCTTGCCATGTCCATATCATATTCAGGAGCTCACATACTTCCAACATATATTAATTATTACATTGCTATTATGAGCATACAATGGCTTTTGAAAAAGTTCTTAAAGGATAAATTGGATACAAACAAAATCATGGTTGTCACACAAGAACCAACCATCATGCAATCCAATAAAGATATACTTTGCAACAATAATCAAAATATCATTATGCAAAGTTCAAAGATCAAAATAGAAGAAAAAAAAATGGTTGTAACATGTTATCACAAAACCAGTACTAGGGACTGCAACCAAGCAAGGTCTCATGTAACTGTTTCAGACCATACTTTAGATTAGGAATTAGCCTTCCTAATCAGAGAGGGCTCTCTCACAACTCTTGACAAAATCCTTCAAACACTAGATGGCTAACTCTTTATTTACTTATGAAAGCATAACTGGTTGGAAACACATCAAACTGGCTCTCATTGGGCTATGGAGTCTATAATATCAAGTAAACAAGGAAAAACACAGTGACCTCATAGAAATCAAGGCTCTTAGCATTACATGTCAAACATATTTCACCAAAACATAGCTTGCTGTATACACAGGAAGTCAGAGCATATATTTATGAATTCTGAGTGATTGCATACAACAAAACCATAAAATAACATAAAGTACCACACATCATCACTACATTTGATCATGACAATCCTTCGAGAATCTTGAGAAGAGAATAACTCTGTTTTACTATTACTGTCAAAAAAGGTCTTACAATGGCCCAAAACAACACTGTTTTTCTATTAAGTATCCAACCCCTATTACATCCTAGTTTTCACCATATATAGGAATACATTCCTCCTCTCTAGAATGAGCTCGAATGCCCTATTAACTCCTCCTACATGCTTCTAACTAATGCATTAATTACAAACATGCTGAACTGTAATTACACACAATCCTAATCAAACTAAAATATTAATTCCATTCTCCTCGTATGCTGGATGCTTTCTTGAATGCTTTGACAGCTGTCCTCCTTCGATTAATCTGATATGGCTGAGCTACAGATGCAATGGATGCTGACTTGGGATGCTTGAAAGCGCTGATAGCTCATTTAATGACCAGAAGGTGTGCTCCTATTTATCGGCTTCTGTCTCCCAACATTCTCCTAAAGTATAGCAGCCTGCTCCCAAATGTTTTAATAACCCCAAATATGGAATGATGCCAGGCTTCTGATGTGCTGTAGGTGGTATTTGATAGACAGCTGTTCTTCTTCCTCAACTCCCGCTCACCGTGTCAGACTAGCTGCTCACAGTATCACACTAGCTGCCCTGCGCTTTAAATCATCACCTACAGCAGTTTCGTAGCGCGCTACGAAACTGCTGTGTGATTTAAAAACACAGTCCCCCTCACTGGTTTTCTGCTAACACTGTGCTACATTTATTAATGATCTTCCTCATTCCAACAAATGAACAACAATTTGCAAATAATCCTGTTTAGCTGCCAGGCTTCAATGTCAATAGCTTTTCCTAAAAACAAACTCAAACAGCATGCCCGGATTCCTCTGCTTTCTGGAGATACTTTTAGGCCTGCCGAAAGGTTCTTGTAAAACTTGTGAAATTCCAAGGTATCACCTCCAGCCTTGCGGACTTCAACCATAAAAAGAGAAGGAGCTACTTCAAATACCTCTGTAGCTACATTCAAATGACCCTTTCTTCCAGTCTTTGAACCTTGCATCTTCATCTTGTAATTTCTCTTTTGCACATTGAATCCAAGAGGCTTTGCAGCTTCCTCAATTTTTGATACTATCTCGTTTGCAGGGCGTTTAGATGCAAACCTCGTTTCTCGCTTAACCATACCCATGTCCATTTCAAAGAGATTGCCAAGATTGAGACCCTGGGACATGGAGATAAGTTCAAATGCATTCATCACCTCTGGTTTTGTTTCCTTTTTTTTTCTGTAACAAGATGTTCTTCTGAATCATTGAAAACAGCATCAACATCATCCAGATTTACATCTTCTTCTTCATTAAACTTGGGTGGCTTATAACCTTTCTTGAACCATTCATTGTCTAAAATCTCAGGTACTGTAATTCGTGTCTTAGGGTTTGGGTCCAAAATCCTTGTACTTAATTTCTTTGCACCAGAAGAAAACCATGAAGGGCACGTAAAATCTGCTTTATATATCTTTTTATACAATGTCATAAGGTTTGGATCATCAAAAGGCAAGTAACCTGCCATTAAAACAAATAGGATGACACCACATGACCACAAGTCTGCAGTTGCCCCATCGTAACCTTTATCATTGATGACCTCAAGAGCAACATAATTGGGTGTTCCACAAGTAGTGTGAAGCAAACCGTCATCCCTGACTTGTTGAGACAGTGCACTTAGGCCAAAATCTGATACTTTAAGATTTCCATATGCATCCAGAAGCAAATTTTCTGGCTTCAAGTCCCTATGGTAGACACTCCTACTATGGCAGTAATCAACAGCATTAATAAGCTGCTGGAAGTATCTCCTTGCTTCATCTTGGTAATAAACCTAATGTGCTCGAGGTAGCAGTCTTGCCACGAAACTCTTATTTGTATATTAATTCATCAGCAAGTTTTTTACCCACCGCACTATTGCCAAGGATGACAGCCTTTAACAGAGTTCTTCTACAAGCTGACATGATGAGCTCGAGCTTATGTTAAATGAAGAAGGAGTCGAAAAGATCTAAACTGTTCCATCTATTGATCACTCCTTGCAAATCTTCGAGCAACGAGCATCTTTTCCTGCTCTGATACATGCTCATGCTCTAAAAATCCTCTGCGCCCTTGGAACTGTCTTGTTAGGCAATTCATTTGCAACTCGTATTCAACCTTGTGATCTCTTCCAAGCAGCAAATACTCTACCTGAAGTGACTTCAAACACTTGCGCCCATATCAAGCTATTATAATAGATATCACAGTTTCATTCACCGGTTCATATCACAGCTTGTTGCGTAGCTTCAAATAGATATATAGCGTATATATTTCCAATGAGAGTCTTTATTTCAAGTGAACGAATTCCTGGAAACAGAATTGCCAGATGTCTCATTATAACAACAGTGACTATTGATCACCCCTGCCACCTGTTTGCGTAGAAAAAGAGGTCTTATGAAGCTAGGCCACGATGATAATGAGCTACGTCTGTTTCATCAAACACTTGCGCCCATACATTAAGCTATTCCATGAATTTGCCACGGGACCAAAGACGTGTCTCTTCATAGACTCTAATAATCCCGAAGACAAATCTTCCAAAATTGATTCAACCTTCATATTGATAAAGGTTCTGGCTTTTAGCTTCCTCGACCTTCGACATGAACACTTTCAGAACTGCATTCTTCATATCTGCCTTCGCCTCCTCCATATGGATATTGTCGGACAAAATGATACAAGTAATGCAGCGGCCTTAGCTCTTGGAAATCCCATTGTCCTTCTACAACTTTTCGCTCTGTTTGCCTTTGATAACGCGGGTTCAATCCTCCATAATAGTGTAAGAGGCTCGAAAACATATGATAAGCCAGAAGATTGGCCACTAAACCATAGACACTGTGATCATCTCCATAAACTGGTTTTTTCCACAAAAGGCTTGATAATTCGCTATGCATGGTTTTGAACAAAATCCCTTGCTCCACAAAGTAGTTCAACTCTTAATAGGGGTAATCTCTGTTCACAAGTGCATACCTTGGAGTATGAATGCGAAATTTTTGAAGGCGCTCATATTTAACCAAAACCTGATCAACTTCTTTTGGGTGCTCCCATATATCCTTTTCTGTGCAGCAGTGATAAATTTTTGATAAGATTTTCCTTTGTTAGCGCAATGTTCTTAGCAACAGAACAGGTGCTCAAATGCCGAAGGTCCCCTGCCGCCAGCATGCAGTGCAAAGGCTAAAATGACAGCTATAGGCATGCCAACCACATAGTATGCCCCAAGATTTGCATAGGCACCCAACGTTTGCCATCCACATCCTCTAGCAATACCTGATAGAACACCTTGGATGGCATCCATAAATGTTGAGGGTACAAGCAGTGGCATCATGGTTGAAATGCATTCAACTACCTCTACTTCATTGCTATAAGCATAGCCCCATACATTTCTGATAGAGAATAAAATATATCCTATCATAAGAGCCTCATTGACTGCCATACAAACCCCGACACACACTGATAACTGTGCAGTGCGTGAGCGTCCAGCTCCTAGTTCATTGGAAACTCGTGTACTTACAGCAGCACCCACGCCAAAGGGGATCATATATGCAACTGCATCAGTGCTAAGACAGATGGAGAGAACTGATATCTCAAGTTCAGGCTTAGGCAACAAACCGGAGAAGAGAACAAGCATTTCAAAAGACCAGTATTCCAAGCAACGCATTACTGCAGATAGAATAGTAAGCTTAAGAAAGTTTGTAATGTCATATAAAGCTTCCCTTGAGAAAGATGTCCATGTCTTCTTGCATGCAGGGGAAGATTTAACATAAATTGATAGAAGTGCCACATTTAGCCAATTGGAAATGCTATTTGCAAGCGCAGCCCCTTTATTACCTAATCCAACTTTGAACACCAATACCCAACAAACGGGAACATGAACTTTATCATAAATATTTTTCAAATCTTTCAATCCATTGTGGCGCCCTGCTTTGTGAAAGAAGTTACAGATTGTGAAAAGACAATCCCAAATATCAAACACTCTATGACTTATAAAATTTAATAGATTCTTTGTCTAGAGGATTCAACACAAAATCTCCTGCAAGTCTCCCACATTAGTATGTACATCTTTCACAATCACCCATGAGCCAGAATTCAGAGATAACTCCCTTAATGTATTTGATGGCAATCCTACAATAGCTGCATCATCATAAGGTGTCTCCTTGAACATACTGCCACTGCTCTCATCAACATTCCTGGAGGGAAGAAGAACTCTGTACAATAAGCATGCTAGGATTTGGACCTTCACTGAAAACTCAAACAAATCCCCAGTTTCGTAGCACGCTACGAAACCACTCAAACAGGTAGCGCTGCGAAACTGCTAAAAAGAATTCTGGCGCTGCGAAAATACCCTGACTTTAAGCCAAGCTAAAAAAATTTTTACTACAGCATTTTCAGTGATAACATAACACAAGAACCAACCATGTTGCAATTCAAGTGAAACACTTTGCAGAATTATGAAGTTATCAAATGATATCATGCAAAGTTAAGCCAAAGCTCAAGGATCAAAAGAGTTAATGTAATATATATTGCATGAGGACATGCAATAGCTTCAGTTGGGGGGTATGTTGAGTCTTGAAAATGTCATTCATTTCCATTACACTTTCACTATTATGTCCATTATATCACCTCCATTTCATCTCCATTTCACTAATATGTCACCACATTCATCCCACTTTCATTATCATTGGGCCACCTTTATGTTTTTCCAATCTTTATTATTTCTAAGCCTTTTAAGTGAATTTGTGGTTAAACATTAGAAAATAATGTGCATATGCTTATACCTAACAAATGGGTTGAGATTGTTGACATGTGTAGGTTGAAAGGAGGCTTCCAGAAGACCCTTATGTGACACTCTAAGGCCAAATTCGAATTTGGTTGGAAAGAATCATGGGATCATGAGGATATGTGTCACATCTCCTAATTGTATTGTAACTCTAAAAAGACACGTGTCTTATCAGTTCCTATTTTGATTAGGACTCTAGAGGTAGAGGGAGAGATTCATGGACTATCATTAATGAGATGACTCTCATCTTTTTGTATAAATAGGAGATCTATCTCCTTCATTTGTTAGTCTTTTTAGTCCCTAGTTCTTAAGTTTGTAGTTCTTCCTTGATGGCTTTTGAAAGCTTTGGAGAACTTTGTTGTACTTTGTACTTTTGAAGAATTTGAATAAAGCTTTGATGTTCTCAACATGGAAGGAGATGTGAAGTAGATGTCATGGAGCATATTAGAATGTAAGGTAGAGTAGATTTCATTTTGTAAATATTGCTTTGTAGAATGTAAGGTAGATTAGATTTTTCATTCATGCAATTTTAATTCATACAAGTGTGTTCAATTTTGCTTTGATTTCATGACTAGTGGCATGTGTGATCATCTTGTCTATGTTGCTGACCTTTATTTTTCTGCAGTTTGATTTTCATTAGTATCATTTCTTTAACTTGCACTTTACTTTATGCTCTTAGATATCAAGTTGTTCATCTATTGATGGTTCTTTTTCCATAATCAAATAACTTTATTGGAGCCAAAATATTACTTAGTACAGCTTGGTTTAGTTTGCTTTAAGACTCACATTGCTGACTTGTTCATAACTGTTCTCACATGATAAATCTAGCTGAAAGGCAAAAAGGTTAAGAAAAGGTTAAAGTAGTGTGATTTGTCTCCTTTATGTAGTGTCACTTAGATTTCACATTGCTTAGATTAAGTTGAAGAGTTAAAATTGTGTGAGATAGTTGTTCTCACTTTTAATTGAATTTAATATAGATTTCATTTTCATTTTAAATCAGCAGCAGAGATACTGGGCCGATGCCATTAGTCCTTTATTTGATGTCTTTATTTTCCTTTAAGCATTTGATTTCATAGGTGGTAGAGGGCCCCTGCCTTGTATAGTTATCATTTTATTTCACCATGTATATTAGTTGTACATAAATTGCTTTCAAGTTGATTGTAGATTAGTGATGCACATAGCCTTTTAATGAACTAATGACGTGATAGAATCATCTTGTCCTTTTGCTGAAGCAGCAAGGATACTGGGTCTCATAGTCATTCTCTCATTATTTGATTATTGCATTTTATTTCGATTGAACTAGTTGTATATTTACACTTTTGTTTAAATACTAACTCCATCAATAACATGTTTTAAGTTGCATTAAACACTTTAGAAAAGCAACAAGAACAAAACCCCAAAAACAACATAAACTATAAAATGACGAAGTAAGAGAAAGGTTAACTAAGCACATATGGTGCACCACACTTCATCAGTTTACGATACCCGGATTGATAATTTATGTAGAGCAATTTAAGACGTTAAATTGACTAGACAATACTCCATTGAAGAATATGATTCTGTAACCATTCTTTGGACTGTTGTTAAAGATGCTTTCCACTTAATCACTAAGTAGTATTTAGAGCAACAGAGAAATTCATATAATGCTAGAGAAATAGGGCAAATAACTATGATGCTGATATTACAGATGCTAAATGTCGTGACTCAGGGATTTAATGTGAGAACAGATAAATTATAGACACTAATAGAGGCAATCTTCAAACAAACAGATACATTTGGAATGGAGTTCGAAATAAGAGCCGTTGGAAGCATATAACAAACTGAAGCATTGCAAAAAGATGCAAATCAACAGAATGATTTTAAAAGACAGTCACAGATTGGATATCTAAATTGGCTAGGGAAATAACTTGCTGAGATATTTACAAGAACACAAGGAAAAGATGGCTCATAGAAAGGAGAATGTTGTGCAGTCAAATATAACTTATGCTAAGACTGGTCACTGAGAAAATAGAGCAACAGTAAGGCACAACCTCTTACCACTTCATCCAAATGCAGTAATGATGAATATTGGATGGCGGTGACTTAAGGAGAAGCACAGAGACACAAAGGGACTCAGATCTGAAGAAAGATAACAAGAAATAAAATTTTAGTGGCATGTTTTCTCTTGATTCGGACTATGAAGGCCTCTCAATTCTGACTATGGAGATAACAATCTCGATTGAAGCATAAAAACTTGAACTCGAATACTTGGTGTATGGTTATTTGCAATCTGATTGAAAGCATTGAAATAGAGCGTCTTTAAGCATTGTTGAAGCCATGATAAATTAGTTCTGAGACATGAAGAGGGAAGAATGTGCTAATTGATGATAAAGCATCAATCCTTCTATCTTGAGTAAAAATAAGAAGAGCACTATGACAGGGGGAGTCAAAAACCCATGAAGATCTACCATTCAAGAAGAACAGAAGCAGTTTGATAGGGGGAGTCCCAGAGCACTCCTTTGCCATTGATGTCAAAGGGGGAGAGAAGAAGAATATTGCCATCAATAACAAAAGGGGAGATTGTTGACCTAGGTTGTCATTGATGTCAATATGGCAATATTCTAGATACTAGATGACAATATGAAGCCAAGGGGAAGCAGAGCAGATCCATGAAGAGACAATAGTAAGGCCATCAAGATAGCCAAGCCATAAGCAAGGGTCTGTTAACGTAGGAGTTAGCAAGAGAGGCATATTGGAGAATATCAAAGCTATCGGAGCCATCGAGGAGGCATGCATGCAGAGCTATCGGAGCACTATCGAGAGAGTATCATGGCTTTACATTTACATATCAGAGCTATCAAAGGATATATTATATATATATATATATATATATATATTTATATATATATATATATATAATATATATATATATATATATATATATTATATATAATATTATATATAATATTATTAACACTATATATAAAAACATACATATATATTATACTATTATAACACTATCAGAGGTGGTGGAAGTGTTAATGCTATCGGGCTTGTAGAACCCATATAACATCACCCCTGTGTATTTACTTGTTTATCGCTGAATGCTTTTTACACAGAGAAATCACGCTAAACACTTAGCGGATTCGTGAAAGTGGACTTGAAATATTATGCACGGGAGTGTTGAGTCTTATCGGGTTTGGCACATATTATCGCATCGTTATAAGTAAGTGGTCTACGTTAACGTCGAGCCCTGAACCTTTGTGATTTGCGATTGCTGACGTATATCGCATCGACACTTTGGGAGCAGAAGTCATAAAGTGTTAAGCGGCCCATTGTAATCGCCGATGGCGATTAGCGATATCGCATCGGACCTCCGCCAAGGGCAAGTGTCGATTGCGATGAATGTTGTGGACCCAATGCAACATTACACTTGAATTAAATGCTATATCGCATCAACCATATCGGAAGTGATCATTGTAAGTTATAACGGAATGGTGTGATATGCTGCGACTGCTGATTGCGATTTCACTGCGAACCCGATGTAGTTATAGATGAGGGTGCAATAAATTTTGAAGTCTGCCCTTAGCGCTTCGCTCGTGGTTTTTCTCATATGTCATGTGTATTTTAATATTGGCCTTGCGCGCGGTTTAAAGGCTAAAATGCTTTAAGAAATCCTCCCGATAGTTTAGGAGGCTGAACTAAAGCCGATTGCGATTGCGATTGGGATGTGGCATGTCCGTTAAACAAAACTGTCTCTGTGTATGCCCATTATCATTGAAAAACGGGGCTCTATTATAGTTTGAACAGGCAATAGTTTTGCTATGTGTGGTTGGTCCTCGTCATTGAATCAACGTGTCTCAGGAGTGTTGGTGAGCACGAAGAGATTGAGGAAGCCATAGCGACCAAGGAGGGAAGTTGAAGGATCAAGCGATGTAGAAGAAACTACAGAGACCGAGGAGGAAGCAAAAGAGCCAGTGAAAAGAGGAAACTAATTGACAAAGGCATGAGGAATGCATAAAAACAGGAAAAACAGAAAACAATGTGGCGATTGAACATTGTTGAAATAAGTTGGAGGAAACAGAGGCAGTGTGGGGGTCCAGCAGTACAGGAAAGGGCCGAAGGACCAACAGGAAAGGAGGCACTCAAAGGATGGGAATCTCTGCTGATCGTATCACCCTGTGAAAGACTCAAACCTATGATGAATAAATCAGGCATACAATGGAGTGTGAAGAATAAATCTGTGATGTAGTGAATAAAGTTTTGTTTAACATTATTTGAAGGGAGAAATAGCCAGCAGAGAAGCAGTCATGTTGAAGCATTCGCTATGACATTAGAACAGATGCTTGAACATAAAGTTGTTCTTTATACAGATCTTAGTGCAGCTAACAGTAGATTGACTAAAGTTGTGTGAAGACATTATCAGAGAGCACAAAGGCTATCAGAGACTATGTGTGATAATATGAAGAGTTGTAAAGACTCCTTCATGAGAAGATTGGTTGTCATTGAAGTTGTAGCATGGAGACTACAACGAAGCTGTAAACAGACAGAACTCAATAATGAAGAGTTCTGAAAGCAGGACATCACTATCAAATGTGCCTTGACAAGATTGGGTCGGAACCCTTGAGGCTGGTGCCTCAGAAGTAAGTAGGATTGGAGTTCTTGGGGCTGGTGCCTCAAAAGTAGGAAGGATTGAAGTCCTTTGGATTAGTGCCTTAGAAGTAAGAAGGATTGGTGTCCTTGGGACTAGTGTCTCAGGAACTGGAAGGATTGAAGTCCTTGGGAGTTGGTGCTCCTAAGTCCAAGATTGTTGCCTTGGCGAAATAGAGTTGGAGCTCTGGAGGTTGGAGCCTCCCAAAAGTCTAAGTTGGTGCTTGGCAACTGATTGCAACCACTTATATACTGTATCTATTTTTTCTGCAAAGATTATATTAATAAAATCATTTATTCTTGTTGTTCATCTTGTGTTTTGAATATAAATGTTTTAACTGGTAAAACAATAGTCGAAAAAAGAAATATTGATTCACCCCTCCTCTCAGTATTTCCAACACATCAATGTCATAAAACATGCTCATAACTAACATATAACCAACATAAATATCAAGATTACATCTGCCATAAATGTCTCATATGAACCAGTACATTTGCTCATAAATTACCAAGGAGAAATAGTTCTCATTAATGAATTAAAAAGCCAACCTTGTATGGGACTACCACGTTCCACTTGATCGTAGATTGGCTGAACCATTTATTTCTTTCAACCAATCACCCCCTGCCATATTCCAAGCATGAATGTGGGACTTATAACCAAAATCAACCAGGGCTTCTCAAGGCTACACCACCTCACCCTCAACAATAGAACCAGGCTTTACCGTAATCCCCACTGGATCACTAGGCCATAAATAATAATCATACAATAGCAGGATTTACCACAATCCTCACCGGATCACGAAGCCAAAAACAAGCATGGATGTCATTGGATCTCTCCACCTACACTGTGAGTAATTTGTTCGTCCCAACCTCTCGGCTTTACCGTGTATCTTGTCATTACCAGTCAAGGGATTCCTAGGCCTACGAGGTCTCCACCCTCTGGTATTTACCGTGTATCCCATCTCGAGATTCCTAGGCCCAATCAAGGGTACTCACCACTGAGCTTTACCGTGTATCCCGCCATTACCAATCAAGGGATTCCTAGGCTTAATTGAGGTGTTTCACATTCAGGATTTACCATGTATCCCACCCCAGGATTCCTAGGCCTTGTAATAATCCTAAGACCACCCCACTTAGCTTCGAGTCCATCCAGAAATCTAGCTCAACGACATACAAAAGAATCCACCACACCATGGCTATCCACCACACCATGGCTATCCAGAAATGGCAAGGCTAGGATGAAAAACATTGTCACACCTGGCAAATACCATGCCCATGACAGTAAGAGAACCAAGAACACACATGCATAACCTTGCAGGCTAATTCTAGAAAGGAAATCATACATGAAAATCGATACTTGCAAATAATCTCATTGTAGTTGCTAGATCTTTCTCTTCCTTGTTTGATCTTTGTTTCCTCTTGCCTTCTTTTTCCTTTCTTGATCCAATGTTTAAGTGCTCCAAGAAAACTCTGTCTAAGAGTGAGAGAGAGAGAGAGAGAGAGAGAGAGAGAGAGAGAGAATAAAGAGAGCTCCAAAATTGAACTAATAAAAGGTACCAACTAATCCTGAGAAACCTTTTTATTAATGAGCCCTTTATTTTCTTCTTTTTCCATTATTTTCCTTCATTTTCCTCCCCACATGTAACATGTGACTTTTCACCTTCCTTTTCTCCTAATTTCCTTTATTTTCTTAAATAAAATGTTAATTAATGTCATTTTGTCTTTCCAAAGCCTTTGCCAATTTCCTTAGCCATAATAAACCAAATGAACACCCACACTAGGATGCTTTTGCCCAACATTCAGCTTGGAATAAGTGTCTCATAACTGTGGTTAAATTTTCACCATGGATGATACAGAACCCTCCCCCCTGGGGAACACCGTCCTCGGTGTTCATTGACACCTACAACTAACAAGACTGCTAAAAGAAAAACATATTTCCTATGGAGCTTTATAACTTAGCTCGATGCAGTATTTACAATGATTAACCTGCTGAGAAGTGAACCAACATGACAACATAGCTACATGATAACAATAATGACATGACACCCATACCGCTTATTGGAGCTTTATAACATAGCTCATGGTGGTATTTACATCCATATACATATGTAGATATACATATGTACATATACCAAAAATATCACCAAACATATACCAAAAAAAGTTGCTCAACCAGCAAATAGGGAAGGATACATAGCCTGCATCTTATCCGCCATCTCCCATGTAGCTTCATCGGGCCCAAAGTGCTTCCACTGCACTTTCACCTGCTCGATTGCTCGGTTATGGAGCATAAGCATTTTTCTCTACAATATACGTTGAGGTTCCGGCTCAAATTCTCCATCTAGCTCCACCTGCAATACAAATCATTCAATCACATGATCAACGTCTTTAACATACTTCTTAAGCAATGACACGTGGAGAACATCATGGACTTTCGTTGTTGGAGGCAGTGCAAGTCGATAGGCCACTGGTCTGATCCTTTTAAGTATCTTGAAAGGTCCACAAAACTGAGGTGTCAACTTGGCACACGATCCAATACTCAAGGAAGTTTTCTTTAGCTTGATGTGCAAGTACACATGTTCCCCAACCTAAAACTCCTTAAACAACCTGTTTCGATCTGCATAAATTTTATGTTTTTCCTATGCTGCTTTTAGATTCTTCTTGATTACCATGAGTATTGTACTCGAACTCGACCAACGGAATATACTCCTCCCATATCCTCTATTGATGCATCACATACATCCTCAACATGTCCTCCAATATCTTGTTGACCCTCTCTGTCTGTCCATCTGTTTGCGAATGATAAGTTGTGCTAAAGGCCAACTATGGAGTCTGTACCCAAACATGCAAACAACTCTTTCCAAAATATAGAAGTGAACTTTGCATCCCTGTTAGACACAATCTTATTCGGAACACCATGCAATCTGACGACATATCTAATGAATAATTGTGCTACATCACTGGTTGAATAAGTGGACTTCATTAGAATGAAGTGTGTTGCCTTTTATAGCATGTCCACCACAACCATAATGGAATCATGTTGTCTAGATGTCCCTGGCAAACCTGTAATGAAATCCATGGAAATGACCTCCCATTTCCACTCTGGAATCAGAATCGGTTCTAATATTCCACCTGGATGTTTACACTCTACCTTCACCTGTTGACAGTCAAAGCACCTAGCCACAAACTCTGCCACATCCTTCTTCATATTTAGCCAATAATAGAACTTCTTCACTGCAGTCAATGTCTTCTGATATCCTGGGTGTCCTAAATATGGTTTCGCATGAAACTCCCTCAAGATAATCTTCTTGAGCTCACTATTGTCTGGAACATATATCCTGTCCCTAAATCTAATCAAGCCATCTGCTGAGAGATGATAGTCCACATCCTGTGCACCTGTACCACTACCTATACTTGTACCTGTACTCTATTGTAACTTGTGCCTGAGCTCCATGTACCTGTTATCTTGTTGACCTGCCTGTAAGATCTGATCTTGTAGATCTGTCCCATAAGAACTCATAGTTGCAATGTGATTTACCTGTACCCACCTTCTAAGAGCATCTGCAACCCTGTTCTCCTTTCCCTTGATGTACCCGATCTCAAAGTCAAACTCAGTGATTGTGGCCAACCATCTAGCTTGTCTGGCATTTAGATTCAGTTGGTCAAACAAGTATCTCAATGTAACAGCCCTAGTGAAAATTCATGTAAAAATGTATATAAGGCCACGGATGATGGGACACATATTCCAAGTTGAATGGTGGGGGAAACATCCTAGTGGGCATTTATTCGGGTTTATTATGGCTAAGGAAATTAGCAAAGGCAATGGCTTAGGCTTTGGAAAGGAAAAATGAAATTTTTGGCACATTTACATATGAAAGTAAAGGAAATTAGGAGAAAAGGAAGGTGAAAGGTCACAATTTGCATTTGAGGAGGAAAATGAAGGAAAATAATGGAAAATGAAGAAAATAGAGGCCTCATTGATAAAAAGGCTTCTGAGGATCAATTGGCGGGTTCTTGGTTCAAGCTTGGCCAGTTCAGTTTGAAGCTCTCTCTCTCTCTCATACTTAGATACTTAGATTTTTCTTGGAGCACTCTTGGAGGGTGTGGCATACTTAGATATATATATATATATATATATATATATATGTTGTACTTGTTTGCTTACTACGGCACAAATGTTTCTGTTTTTGAGTTTCGCATGTTTCATAAATTTATATCCAACACATAATTAGCTAATGCATCTGTGTATGTATTCATGTGCCTAGGAATATGATGATATGTAATGTAATCAAAAAAATTCTCTAGTAGACGAATACGTAGATACATTCTCAAGATCTGAGGGTTTCTAAAGGAATATTTCCAGTTGAGTTGAAGAACAACAAGCTGTGAAACAAGGTTGACAACCAATTCCCGGATGCCAAGAGCAATAGCTTCTGATAATAATTCGATGATCGCGCTATACTCAACGATGTTATTAGTTTTTCGACCTAGATAAACACCTTGAAGATCAATCAACTCACCATGGGGGTCATAGATGGCCCATGCCGCAGATGATAGATTATGGGTACTACAGCAAGCACCATCAGTGAAACCGACATGAGGGGACACCGACATCTGCAAAGCAGGCAAAAATATAATAAGCAGAGAAGTTTCTTGCCAAATAACACACCAAACCACACTGTACAAAAATGAATGACACACTATTGTACAAAAGTAACCATGCAAGATGACCTAAGCATAGTACTTTTTGAGAGAGTCCATGCTCGGACTCAGGTAATCAATCAACATAGATGAACACCGGAGTTTTACCATTGACATGATGAGTAAGCATCGACTCGGCCAAATAATAGAGTAGAATTCATATAAGGTTGTGCCCCCATGACCCCTAGGCGAGGGAGGGTTACGAGTCAGATGACAATCCCATTGCAAGAATGGGCAATCGATAAAAACTCGGGGAGGGAGAAAAAACCTAAATCCATGAAGAGATAAAGGTGCCTGCAGTTGAAATATCTTGACAATGTCAGGAGAAACTGACATGTCAATAGGCAGCGGAGAAGAGAACTTCTCAAGATACATAGACATAACCATCGGGCCAGAACTAAGCCATGGGGAATGAGAAGACACATCGAGAGATGAACTCGAAATAGGATGATCAGAGGATACGAAACTTGAGGCCGAAAGAATTTCCACATAATTGATTTCGGCCGGACTTAGTGGCATAACCTTGCCCCATGTTGTTATAGACATTTTTGGGAACTACAACCCCAAGCATGAAATGTCCATAAACCAAGGGCTCCTAAGTCCCTAAAAGTGTTGTTCTAACCCCTAAAGGAACAAGGTCAACTGATTACAGCTTCTCCCATAAGTTCTCCATGAAAAACTAGTCAGAACTGGTCAAAACTGGATCATTTCACTTGCTCCATGGCCAGGGTGCGATGCATCGCACCTTGTACACACGGGAAGCGCGTTGCATTTCAAAAATCCCTTCTATGGGGTGCGATGGACGGAGAAAGACAAGTGGCGGAGACAATTTGCGAGGTGGATGATCATGGAATCTTCCATAAACTTCTCCTCGGACACTTGCCTCTCAGAATCGCCCAAGGATGAGTAAGAGATCAATGAGATCTCCAAGTGGCATCAAGAACTATCAGAGAGAAGACACTAATCAGAAACCCAAAGCTGACTCACACCTCTGCAAATATCTATATATAGATCTCTCATCCTAGAGATCCAGAGGTTGGAGGCTGGAATTTTGCATATTGTAAGGAATTGTTGTTGGTTTCTTGAGACAAACATCAGATTGTTGGGTGATCTAAGCTTTGTATGCGGTGAAGAGGGGCTTCCTTGCTGAGAGGTTGATGCTGGGTCAGAACAACTGGTTGTAACTCCTCTTGGCTCTTTCTTGTTTATCGATAAAAGCTATTCAAGTTTTCCTCCATGCTCTTGTGTCATTGATGTTTGCTACATTTGTATGGTCAATTTACATCTGATCCTAGATTGTTTATGATTATAGATCCATGTCTTTGTATAGTGCTATGCTACTGTGATCTTACAGGTACTTTGTGAAGCTGGACGTGCAAGGGAGCAGGTAGCGAAAGACTATCAAAGAAGAGAAGAATCAAATCAGGAGATTAGCGTAAGACAGAGGTTGGTCTTCTTGTTCTTCTATGTTTATAATTCATAAAGGAAAAATGAAAGTAGCTTTTCTCTGTTTGTTTCTAAGGCAGCTGTCACACCTTAGTGGGATAGAGCAGTTCTATATAGACACTTTTCCCTGTAACAAAATGGCGCCTCCGTTGGGGAGGAATTAGTTTGTTTGTTTATCATTCTTTGTTGTCTGTTTCATAAACTTACAGGTAGTATTCGAACTGCATTTTCCATAACATATGCAAAGTAGATAAATGCTACTTCAATCCATCTACTGGATCTGTTTATGATTTAAACAACTGATTCACAAACTATCTGATTGCCCTTGTGATAGCTCTTAGATCCTCCTTAGATCTACCCCTGATTGTCGCATTACTGATTGCTTTTTGCTCGGCCAAAACCCAAGAACTGAACTGCAAACTGTGACCCGGAACCCAAACAGAATCTCGTTTCTAGCCCAGTGCAGGTACTGTTAGGAGAATCTAAACTTCAGCGCACTTCTCAAGTGGACAAGGTGCGCTGCATTTCAAATTCTCTGTGTTACAGGTGCGCTGATCAGACTAGGCTCTGTGCAGTTTTGGTTTCTGTGATTCATTCTTTCAGTTCTATTCCTGAATTTTGCTACCTGTGATCAGTATATGTCTGTTTGAAACCCCTTTTCCTTGTTGTTCTTCCACCTCCTTTGTACAAAAGAACTGTAGATGTTTTTATGTGTTTGTTGAGTCATTTTCAGTTCTCCTTTGCAAAAGTAGCATAATCGTACTGTCGTCCTTTGATTTGAAACAGTCACAAGTGTCGATTTCGATCATAGGAAAGAGTTTAATTGCTGTTGATGGTCGATTATCCTGTTACTATTGTTTTTGGTCTGAACTTGTAATTTTCTAGTGTCAAGAACAAGTATTCATTTCAAAATCGTAAGGTGTTGTGATCGTCTCCATTTTTTATTTCGAAAAGAAACTTGTTGATATTTGTCACTTGAAAAGAAATTCAGATTTGTGCATCAACTTTCTTTTTAGCATTCATATACTAAGAAAGTCGAAAACAAATACATGCATGTGCATTTGCATATAGACAGTCTGATTGGCTTGATTTAGGAAAGTGCATTTAGAGTGTGCTCTTTGCTCTTTGTGAAAAGATTCTGTCTTTCTTTCCTTAGTAGCTAGGATTTTCATTGCACAAAGAAGATAAAAAGTTTGTTTATCATCTTAGATTGCATTTTAGTATTACATCTACATCTCACGGTGAACCTGAAAGGCAAACTTCATAAACAAGATCAACTATAAAATAAATTCAATGAATCTAACAACGTTTTGGAACTTAACGCACAACATTTAAAGTCTAGGCTAGAGACGTATTCCGGCATCGTAAAGCCTGGTAACTGTTGTTCTCACTGATGGTTGGGTGATTCCTCCACTTTGAGGTGATAAGTGCCAGTACGGACTTGTGCTCCCACGTACCGTCGAGTATATTTTAGGAGACCCCAATAGGCTTAATCCTTTATCCATAGGAAGCCGTGTCTGCCGCCCTATCGATCGCAATGCACTGAACACAACATTCGGGAAGATTGACTGCCATACCGTAAAAAGTATTCTGCAGTTTTGCGATTGGTTTGGTAATCCCTCTACCTAGATTTCCAGAGCAGTCCCTTTCGTTCCTTTTCAGACTCCTTAACAGAAAAGGTCCATCTGAGCACTTGTCACTTCAGGCTCATTAAAAATCGAAGGCGACTAGAGTCATCTTTTGTTTTTTCTCGACTCTTAAAAATTGAAAAAACAAGTTGTGTCAAAGCGTCTAAAATTCATCTAATTCGGAAACATATTTCCCCTTTATTTTGAGTTGATCGAGTAATCCGCAATGGTGGAAGGAAGTCAATCGAAATCGCTAGAAAATCTTTTGGATAGACTAGATATGTCTGAACAACCATCGACATCCAGGACTGTGTCATCCGACTCAGCAGCAGCAGAACCTCCTTCTGCTACTCCAACAATGTTCGCCGGTATACCATCCGTCCCGGCAAGTTATCAACAACAAGCCGGAGTCCAATCAGGGACTGTTTCGACGACATTGTTAGTTCCTATTTCTTCATCCGGATTATCATCTGGTATTTCTTATGTTGAAACTCAACAAATTGATCCAATGAGTCTTCAAAGGCCAATCTACCCTTTAAGTACTGGATTTCCACCATATGGAGAGCAGTATGCCTTTTCATTGTTCCCTCCCGGAGAACAACCATATGGGAGTTTACAACAAAGTTCAGGTCAATCTGGAATTACATCCAGCGGTTGGGTACCAATACTGCCTCAGCAACCAAGGGTTGTATATTCAATGCAACCAGTCCACCCTGTTTCGAATATTCCCACTATACCTGCTATGGTGACTGCATCGCAAGTACAAGCGCTACCTGTTGTATGTCAACCTCAAGTTTCTCAGGTTGCAATACAACAGCCTCTTGTCTCAACGACTCAATCACAACCTCAGGTTAGTGCCTCCTTATCTGGAGCGACTGAGGCTCAAACAAGTACTATGACTCCTCATCTTGGTCAATCATCCAGTATCGGGCAACAACAAATGGTCCAACAACCATGGCTGGTTCAATCTCAACAACCGCAATTTCAACAATCATATCAAGGACCTGAGCAACAAGTCTTTGTAAGTAATGGGCAACCGCATTTCCAAAGCGGTTATCAACGACCATATTATAATGGTTATGCCCATCAACCTTGTCAAAGTTGCCAGCATCAAATACATTATGTTGGTATGCAAAGACCCACTGCTCAGGCGATTCCATCTTATCCTGGGTATGCTTCGCCTGACCTGAATCAACAGTTGCCCTTTGTAGCAACTCTAGAATTACCAGATCTAAACCGGCTGACGAATGATCCAATTGCTTATGCCCCTTGGTGGCCAGCGATTCCGTATAAACTTCCCTCAGATATTCCTAAATCTAATGGAAATTCGGGTGAAGACCCATCGAATCATGTGATGACATTTCACCTGTGGTGTTCATCAAACACCCTAAACGATGATTCAATTAGGCTTCGTCTTTTTCAGAAGACGTTAACCGGTCCAACAGCAAAATGGTATATCGAGTTACCCAGAGCTTCGTTTGACAACTTCAGTACCCTAGCCACAACCTTTTTAACCCATTTTCAGTTACCGATAAGGTACGAAACGGGAACAGAACTTCTTACTAATTTCAAACAAACAATGGCCACTCACATATCTGATCATATTCATGAGTGGCGACGTCGTCGTAGAATGGTAAAAACGTATGTTCCTGATCAACTTTTAGCTGAATGGTTTATTAAGTCTTTGTTACCTTCCGTTACAGAAGATGTGGCAAAAGGGGGAGTCGTCACCGAAGAGCAAGTTATTTCTCGTGCGCAATATTTAGACTTGATCTATACTCAGTCTGGCACGCTCTACGATAAAATACCTGATGCTCCTAGACCGGAATTTTTCGTTCCTCCCCCTCCTAAATCAAACAAAGACTCTCATGCCAGTGATGGCGTGATAGGTACGACAAACACGAAATCGACAAAGGCTACATCTAAGAAAGCCCGTAAGATTTCTGATGAAAATGCAAATGAAAAACTTCTTGCCTCGGAAGTAAATGTCGTGTCGACCGACAAGGGCAAGCAACTGAAGCAACCAGGGGGCAAGAAGAAAAAGAAAGGGAGAAAAAAGAAGCAGGATGAGTCATCTCCTGAAAAACCTTCTCCAAATCCTTCTGGGCAAAGGAAACCCCCTGCGGGGTGTCATATATGCGATGAGGATCATTGGACGAGAGATTGTCCACATAAAGTTGAAGTCAAGAAACTCTTTAAGAGTTTAAAAACCTCAGCAGTATTGACTAATCCGTTTCCAAACCCGGGAACCAAACTGGTTGCTAATCAAAATGCTTCTCGATCCCAAGTGCTTATGTTGTCTATCTCAAAGCAGCAAAATGATGCTTTGACAAGGAATAAATATTACGGGAATCCACAGCTGTCGAATAACAAGGCTAATGAACAACCTAGTAGTTCGACAACAACTTTGACCAAAGTTGTGCCACCCATCATTCCTGAACAAAGAATAAAGTCGCCAAAGGGAGTAGTACACAAATTTACATTTAATCCTCGTGCAAAAATAGCACAGAATTGTCCGCTATGTCGACACTTGAGGTACCGAAAAATTGCCTCTCCCAAGAGCAAGCTTTATTATCAGCAATAGGTGGGATTGACCCAATGGATTCCAATCTTGTGGCCTTTGATCATAAAGGATATGACCCTCAGTTACCAGCTCAACTAGCTTTCAAAGCCCTCAACAAAACTGTTCATCGAACAATTATTGATGAGGGGCCATCCACATGTATTATGTCGATGAGTTGCTGGAAAAATTTAGGCTCACCACCCTTGTTGCGATTGTCAACAACATTAAAAGCATTTGATGGACGATCATACACTCCATATGGGATTTTAAGTAACTTGCAAGTTGAACTGGGGGGTAAAACAATAGAAATTGATGTTGAAGTAATCGACGGAAACCTCGATTACAACATCCTACTGTGAAGGCCCTGGATATATGCCATGGCCGCAGTTGTGTCGACCTACTTCAGGAAGATTGCATTTCCCTTCCAAGGAGGAATTACAATCGTCTACCAACAAACATTTCTCCCCAACAGTTCGCAAGTTACGGGAAGCATTCCAATGATCCATGGAAGCAATCATCCGCTCCAAAATATCGGAGTAGGTCTCCTAAAAGACCCTGCCTTAATGGGTACTTTTGCCCTACCGCCTCCGAGTAATCTGGCGGAAGTGGCCACAGTGGAATATGAAATCTTCTATATCTAATGGATTCAGAAGATTCCTAAACATTTTGTCAGCATGGATCATCGCCATTTTAGAAATATTGTAGCAATCAATTTTCTTGGCCTGGGGGCAAACCCAAATCAACGCTCATCGAGTGTTTGGATAGATAGGTCTAAAGGAATATGGCACCTCTTCAAATCCTTCGTCGCATGTACATTCAACAGACGAAGGAATCATGCATTCAATGATAGGAGAGGCACCATGGGAAGATTACCACCATTGCTCCCGTCTTCCAAATTACCACGAAGATTATTCCAGCAACCTTAATCATCCTTCAGTTTTTGATTCTCTATCAAATACTGTAAATATGGTGGATTCCGAGGACGGTTCTTATCTCGTGTCGACCTCATTAAAAAATGAAACAAGGAGTCATGAGGATAGTTCTTTTACAGTGTCAACCTCATTAAAAAAAGAAACAAATCCCTTCCAAATCTCAAAGGTAAACCTTCATTCCAACCACCGAGTTGAATGCAATGAAGCTTGGGGGGCATGCACCTCGATTTGCGTTATTATGTTGGGGGCATGCAAACTTATCACGAGAAGTGTTACTGCAGGGTTCAAGCTCGTTAAAAAATAAACCCGCCACGAGGAGTGTTACTGCAGGGTTCAAGCTCGTTAAAAAATAAACCCGCATCGAGAAGTTTTAGCACATAGTTCAAGCTCGTTAAATAATAAACATAAGACATGAGCAAATGTTTCCCCCCGCGTTTAAGCTCATTAAAAAATGAACTATTCACCAGTAAATAACCATCATGAATGTAGTACTTCAGCCATTAAAGCCTTGGTCGTGTTTGCACCATCACCTCCGCTTTTACATTGGCCGATCATTCACCTCCATTTGATTGTTTACCCATTTTGAGGAACAACTGCGAAGAGTGATTTCACTAGCCATCCTTGTAACACTGCCGTGATTGGAAAATTCCAAACCTTACCTGGAATCAGTTGCTATCCATTTTATCACTCGTTCCTCAAAAGACGAGTCTCCTTTAAGCTCTTTTCAACTGACTCGTAAAATATGAAAAGATTGCCGAGCCATTGGCCTCTCCAGCTCGTTAAAGGGACCGGAAGTGCTATCTCTCCTCTAAATTTTAATCTTTTTGGACCTGAGAGATTATTACACAAAAAGATCGAGCGCTTGTTTTGTTCGGCTCGTTAAAAAGTATCGAAAATTCATCCCTTCCGTATTGTTTTATACTTTTTCGGACTTAAGGGATTAGATGACGAAAAAGGAATTTTGGAGTTACCTTTACGTTCCTTTTCAGACTCTCTAAAATTGAAAAGGACCGAGTTATCTTTGTCGTTAAACTCGTTAAAAGTTTAATAGCGACAAACTTGTCTATAGATGAGAACGAGTTTCACTATCGCTAGGCTCGTTAAAACATAGCGATGGGTTTGCCTGAAGGGCAAATTATAGAACAAGCATATGTTATCCTCCTCAAGCTTGACAAAAATAAAGAGGTACTGGTCAACAATGACTGGGGAAAAATTGGGAAGAAAACTTGAAGAAACTTTGTTGGTAGCAAGTCGCTCTTGAACATGACACTTTCACTCCGCATCCAAGTCAGGTTGGGTTGTTTCATTCACCGGTCACATCGCCATGGTCCCATCACACCATCCACATTTGGGGTAATGCTACCAATCCATCATGTCAGTGTCGCCGATATGTTCAAGAGAAGTCATTCAGAGATTTCACCTGTGTCTCACCCGCTACAATACATTCATACTCCATTCTTTCATGACCGCCACCCTGAACCGTATGTCATCAGATCGTTTTCACCTCCATTAAAATCATTTGCTCCATTTCGTGTCACTGATGTGGGATTCATTAAGGCCCTCCTGTGACGGATCGCTTCTTGTCGACATCAACTCATTATCCAAGAAGTTGATCTAGGAACACCCCATTCAGTACTTTGAAGCTTGCATGCCTCAATGGCAAGTTTCTCACTTCCGGCGACAGGTTTACATCAATGACCTTCGACTGAAAGATTTTGCGTGGTGTTCGACGCCAAGTCCTTTATTCACACCACGTGAATTGTATTGCAGTACCTTGAGGGTCATTATCATTATCGGTGATTCCTCTCGCGCTTGTTAACAACTTACATCATTGGATGGTAATCAAGCGATGTCTTTCCGTGTTCGACTCCAGAACATCTCTCACATGGATCGACTTGTACTTCGAGTGAAGATCGAACGAGATTGATGACCCCAGATCTAGTTTCATCCATCCGGGCTGCGATATATATTCAGGGAAATAAAGACATCAAATGTACATCATTGCCGCGCAGATAATCATCCAATCAAAGGGATGATGGCTCTACCAGAATCATCAGTCTACACTCAGACGATTGTCTGTCCTATGTACATGAAAATGAATTCATAAAGTTGAACATGGGAATGCCCGCCTCAGCTAGATCATGAAAATATTATGAAGATAATGTATTGTATTGTATCTTATTACAGGTCTCCTCCCAGCTTGAAAGAACTTCGGATCCTCATAATAAAGCATTTCACCCGACATCAAAAGATTAACGACTTCATGCTTTAGGGGGCAACTGTTATAGATATTTTTGGGAACTACAACCCCAAGCATGAAATGTCCATAAACCAAGGGCTCCTAAGTCCCTAAAAGTGTTGTTCTAACCGCTAAAGGAACAAGGTCAACTGATTACAGCTTCTCCCAGAAGTTCTCCATGAAAAAATACTCAGAACTGGTCAAAACTGGATCATTTCACTTGCTCCATGGCCAGGGTGCGATGCATCGCACCTTGTACACATGAGAAGTGCGTTGCATTTCAAAAAGCCCTTCTATGGGGTGCGATGGACGGAGAAAGACAAGTGGAATAGACAGTTTGCGAGGTGGATGATCATGGAATCTTCCAGAAACTTCTCTTGGGACACTTGCCTCTCAGAATCGCCCAAGGATGAGTAAGAGATCAATGAGATCTCCAAGTGGCATCAAGAACTATCAGAGAGAAGACACTAATCAGAAACCCAGAGCTTACTCACACCTCTTCAAATATCTATATATAGATCTCTCATCCAAGAGATCCAGAGGTTGGAGGCTGGAATTTTGCATATTGTAAGGAATTGTTGTTGGTTTCTTGAGACAAACATCAGATTGTTGGGTGATCTAAGCTTTGTATGAGGTGAAGAGGGGCTTCCTTGCTGAGAGGTTGATGCTGGGTCAGAACAACTGGTTGTAACTCCTCTTGGCTCTTTCTTGTTTATCAATAAAAGTTATTCAAGTTTTCCTCCATGCTCTTGTGTCATTGATGTTTGCTGCATTTGTATGGTCAATTTACATCTGATCATAGATTGTTTATGATTATAGATCCATGTCTTTGTATAGTGCTATGCTACTGTGATCTTACAGGTACTTTGTGAAGCTGGGCGTGCAAGGGAGCAGGTAGCGAAAGACTATCAAAGAAGAGAAGAATCAAATCAGGAGATTAGCGCAAGACAGAGGTTGGTCTTCTTGTTCTTCTCTATTTATAATTCATAAAGGAAAAACGAAAGTAGCTTTTCTCTGTTTGTTTCTAAGGCAGCTGCCACACCTTAGTGGGATAGAGCAGTTCTATATAGACACTTTTCCCTGTAACACATGTATCAACAAGATCCGGTGAAGGTATGACCCAAGGATAAGATTTGACTGAGATCATGTTGACAGAGGCAACATGAGGAGGTGGGAGTGGAAAAATTCCCATCAAAGCAGGAGCTTTAAAAAGCCCTACCCCCACACTCTCATAAGGAGCACCGGTGTGCTTGACATACAAAACATTGTCATCTGAGGAGGAAGAGGCAAAGCGAGACAGTTGGTCGACTATGACTATCTTCCCTTGATGGGGAAAATGAATCACACAGAAGAGGGAGGAGGCTACAACATGCATGGAATGGGTCCAACTCCGTCCGAATAGAAGATTATAATTGAGATTAGCGTCAACGATCTCTACTTCAATGTGTATTGTCTTGCCCTCCAAAGTAATAGTAAGATTGGGTAAGACACCGAATGGTCGCGAAATCACACCTGTCGAAAGCTTCCACAGCATTATGGGACTGGTTCAGAGTAGGAGAACCAATTTCCTTCCAACAAGCGACTGACATGATGCAGGCAAAGGCACATCCACCGATGACGGTCCTATGAATGGTTTTCTCATTGATGATTACCCGAATGAGAAAGGAAATTTGATGAGGAAGACGCAGAACATGGTTTTCTAGATCAAAACATATCAGATTTGAATCAGTAGGATCAATACCCCCAATAGCTGACAGTAATGATTTCCGTTGAGATGGGCAGCTTTGTAGTACCTCGAGAGCAGACATAACTGATGGTGCCTGAGCCAAATCCTCAACAATATTATAGTGTTGAGCGGCTCGAGCATTGGGATTGTACGAGGACTTTCATAGCACACCTCGAGAAGGTGGTCGAACGACGGAATCAGGGTTAGGTCGCTCTATATGAAGAGGACTAGAACTTGACCGAGTAGAAGAAGAAGGGGTAGCTTCTTTTTCTTTCCATGTTGTCAGGGCAAGAGTTTGATAATCTTTTGATCTAGTAGCCACATTAATGGGTGTACTCATCATGAACACTTGTGAACCTAAGGAAATAGATGACTGAGGTTGGTCTACCATTTGGGTCTGTTGGGATGGAAACAACTCTTTTAGGACAGTTGGGGTCCCTTTGAGCAAACAACTAACTTCGAATCGTCTAGGACAATCCTTAGTATAGTGATCTTCCTCACAAATGAGGCACGAATACTTAGGCTTCCGTTGAGAAGCATCACCAGTAGAGGACTTAGGAGGACCCTATTTTGGGGCATCGTCTTTACCCTTGCCTTTTCCATTCTTCTTACCTTTCGAGGATTTGTCCGTTGTGGTATACTGAACAACATGGACCTTTGAGGTTTTACCAGGGCCATGCGAATTACAAGAAGACTCATTGGAAGCAGTGTTGGAGACTGACTTCTGTTTGGAAGGAGATTTTACAGGGGTCAGAGTAACTGAACCAATTACTCCATCAACAGGAGGGGTAGCGGGAGACTTAGATGTCATCATGTCAGATGATGGTCTGGGCGCATCGGGTAACACATCATATAATGTGCTAGACTGTGAATAGACAAGGTCTAGATACTGGGCACACGCGATGGCTTGTTCCTCAGTGACACATCCTCCCATAGCTATGTCCTCAGCAATTTTGTTGACGAAGGATTTGGTGAACCATTCGGTCAACAACTGATCAGCAATATCGAACTTAATCAAGCGACATCTACACCTCCATTCATGGATATGATCAGAGATGTGGGTCACAATGTCTTGCTTGAGCGACGTTAACAGATGGGTGTCGGTTTCATAATGAACCAGCAATTGGAAATGTGTGAGAAAGGCCATGGCGAAAGTGTTAAAGTCATGATAGGTATTCTAAGGGAGCTCAATATACCACTTGGCTGCAACTCTTGTAAGAGTTCGTTGGAAAAGACGAAGATGAATGGAATCATCAATGTAGGAATTCGAGGAGCACCAGAGGTGATATGTCATCACGTGGGCTTGAGGGTCCTCTTTTTCTTTTCCTTCAAACTTCGGACAATCAGTTAGAATCTTGGAAGGGACTGGAGGCCAGTATGGTGAATGAAGAATTGGATCATTCATTCGTTGAGACACATCTGACAACCCTAGTGTAGCTAAGAATGACAATTGAGTATTAAAAGGCATTGGAGGTCGATAAGCGGGTCCAACCGAAGGAGCCCATCCCTGCTGGTAAGGATTTTGTCCCCATAGTGGAGGATTTTTTCCATATGGCATTTGATTTTGCCCCCACTATAGGTTACCTTATCTGTAGGGTGGATTTTGACCTTGAAAACCTTGAAACTGTCCAGCCATAGGTTGCTGATAAGCAACATACGGGTTAAAAGTTGTTGAGCCTGTTGACCTTGGACATATGGATGTTGCACTTGTTGTCCTTGGACATACGGGTTCTGAACTTGTTTCCCCTGGACATAAGGATTTAAGACCTGTTGCCCTTGGACAAAAGGATTCTGGACCTATTTCCCTTGGACATTAGGATTTTGGGCTTGCTGCTGCAGGATTTGACCCCGACCTTGTCCTTGTAAGGGTTGACCCTGTTGATATGAGTATAAGGGTTGTTGCTGCAAGGGTTTACCTTGCGGCTACAAAGGTTGTCCCTATGGCTACAGAGGTTGGCCTTGCGAAGACATAGGCTGGGAGGTTTGCTGAACATACTGCATTTGCGACTGCATGGTTTGTTGTAACTGTTGCAAGGGATGACCCTACAGCTGTTGCAGTTGTACTTGTTGCGGCATCAACTTCCCCTCCTGCTTTATGGATGGACCTTGCTGCAACAAAGGTTTCCCTTGCTGTTGCAGAGGTTTTCCTTACTGTTGTAAGGGTACCTGAACAATTCTCGGATTGATACCTTGAAAATTTCCGAACTGTATCTCGCCATAGCCACTAGGAATGGTGGATGGACCAAGCTTAACATACTGTCTAGGGTGAAGGATGTCAGGCGGATTGGCCATTCCTTGGGAACCATATGGAACATAAGGAGTTTGGTATTGAACCTAAGCCTCATAAGGCTGTTGATACTGGAAATTCTTGACCCAGACGGACCAACAGGATTTTGGACCTGTTGGTACTGGACATTGCTTGATCCAACAGGACCAGCAGGGTTTTGAATAGAACCAGAGGAAGGTTGGTACATCCCAACCATGTCAGCTTGTGAGACACTCACGTTAGTTGTGCTTGACACCATAGAAACATTCAGATTCTACCCCTCAGGCGGCACAACATGTCCACTTACTAGAGGGATTGACGAACTGAGAGAGACATGACTCAAGACGTCGGTTGAACTGGACTTGTTACTTGGATGGACGCGACAAGAGGATTCAGAATGGTGGGTTGCACTGGGACTGAAGTAAATGCAGAAATCACTGTCTATTGAGAGGTCAAATTCCGAATGAACGGACCTATGGTAGGCATAGCGCCAAATGCCCAAACATGGTTATGATAAAGCGATGACGCACTAGATGTACCTAAGACCAATTGTGCTAAAATCACATAATTAGGTGGAAAATATCGATAAACATTGATGGGAATGCTTCCCATGTAGGGGAAACCTTCAAGTGGAAAAGGATATTCTTCCTCTTTGACAGTGTGTGGAGTGGAGACCTTCGAGTGACCCAGAGAGGAAACTGGAATTTCGCCTTCAGATTCCATAGATGGAAACAAGCAAAGACGAATGACCGAAGATGTTCGAGGGGATAATTCCAAAGGAATACTTGACTGATCGTACGGACTGTACAGACATTGTGGTGATATCACAATAGGATCGAACAAAGGATTCAGAGGATAAACAACCAGTTCAAGTTGACCTTCAGTAGTCGACGAACTCTCAGGAGTCTAAACTAGATTGTCCGGAGAATTTGTGTCAATATCAGAGGGAGGTGGAGGACGAGATGACAAAGGTTGAATGCTCAGAAAAATTCCAAGTTCAACAACTTGGTCCTCAAGTGACTACGGTAATTCAGGAAATGGCTCCTCAAACAATCTTTCAAACGGAGGAGAGGAAGAGGAACTAGGTGAACCAGATGGTTCAGCCACAATGACTTCGTCTCAAATAATAGGAAAAGAGAGATAAATTTCAAGGCTTTAGAATGTACTTTAAGGAGTACTCACGATTTGGTCTAGAAAAGACTAATAGGGATGTTATGAGATTGTGGGCAACAATTTTTTAAGATGCATAAAAAAACTGGTGCTCTTTCGTGTTTTAAGAATCGAGAAAGAAACAAAGGTGACTCTATCACTTTCGTTTTGAAACGATCGAAAGGACAAGCACTCAGATGATATTTTAAGTTTAATGAGTAAAAAATATCAAATTACTACTTAAGATGATCTAGGTAAAAAGGATTGCTAGGTAACCGTGAACTACAGAATACCTCCCGACAAACCGAGAAGTATGAGGAGACAATCTCCCCGAATGTTGTGTTCGATGTATCGCATTTACAAGGTGGCGGACTCAGCTTCCTATGCATAAAGGATTGTAACCTAATGGGGTCTCCCTTTATATACACGATGGTGTGGGGAGCATAAGCCCATATTAACGCTGTCTAGTGCCGAAGCTAATGACAACTTCTAGGTTTAAAGATTTTGGAACATGTCTCTAGCCTAGACCTTCTAGATGTGATTGTTAGGTTTCAAAGGCGCCTTAGGTTAATTGAGTTCATTTTAAAGTTTATCCTGAATTATGTCTCAGTTTTTCAGGCCTTAGCGATGTGACTTGAAAAATCCTATGTGCAGCTAAATGAGACAAGACGATTTCAATTCGATGAATTGTTTGCACTAGAGAGAATAGAAAACACATTCAAATGCAAACAATCAAGCAACTGAAAGCAAAATGATTTTTTTCACTACTTTAATTTTTGAAAATAAACTAATGAAAAAATCTTTCCAATTCCTATTTTCCTAATAAGCGCACTTCAAGCAGTCCTTTCACAAGTAAAGAGAATTTTTTTTCTTTTAAAATGCAAATGCAACTCTAGTCTTCAATGATGTTAACTAACGTAACATACTGATGCAACAAACTAGAATTATGTACTTTTCATGAAATGACAAAATGGATCTTTCATAAAACACTTCAATGAAAAAGTTTTCGAGGTAATCAATCTCAAGCAAATGAAAAGACACAAAAGAGATTTTCTTCCAAACCAATGATGGAACGACTCTACCAAAAACAAGACAAGCAATGTGATCTATGTTGGAAAAGAGATGCTTAAGCAAATGAAACCTTTCAAACTTGTGTGATGGAGATCAAAGCAAGAATAGGACTACAAATAAAATGCAAGGAGTAAATTCACCAACCACTTGATTCACTGAGTTCACAATCAACTGAATGGACAACAACCTAGATGACCTAGGGCCACCAACCATCCAAGGACTCAAGAAATCAAGTAAAAAGAAGGCAAATCAACAAGAACATAAACCAAACCAAATGAAGCTTTCCAATCAGGGAGAAAATAGTCTAAACAAGCTTAGAGGCAGAAATCAAGAGAGCAAGACACACTGGTCGAGATCTAGGGTAAACCCTAATCTTTACCTACAGGCATCAACATGACTACCTAACTGACAACAAGTGCCAAAAGGGGGTCGACGCGACTGTTTTTTAGCAATTCGCGTTGATCGGCGCGACTGTAAGAAAATAACTGCACTGACCGAGGATGCAAGGAAAAAATAAATTTTTTTCTAAGGCTGAGACCAAACTTGCTACTGTAAATTTCAGACCCAGAGCAGTAAACCAGGCAAAGCAGACAGGACTAAATGGAAATGGTGATACTATAAAAGTTCACACAAAACCATGAAGTTACAAACAATCAAACAGAAGGATTGGGTCCCCAATGGAGTCGCCAGTTTGTGGTGTAGGTAAATTCTAAGTGCGAACACAAACAATTCCTCTAGCTAGAGAGAGAGGGTCTAGCCACAAACAAACAATCTATGGAAGATCTCCTTAAATTAGAATCAAATAAGAGGGCCTACCTCTTAGTACGCTATTCCGCTTGGTGACGATCTCTCTTCCTTGGTCCAACTATCTTTCGTTTCCTTCCTTCGAACACCTGAAACAAGTAAACAACAACAAACAACAAATGTGATAACATACAAATTGCATTCAACCTACTTAATAAGTCAAGAAACATTAAGCCATAAATATGTGAGATGGCATTTCATGTAGGAAATCAATAAATAGTTGCATCTATATTAGTTCAAGAAGAGATTACAACTGATGTCTTGACGTTGTTGTTCTCCTCCAACATATTCGGGTTCCCACACACTTCTGCTAGCATCTCATGGATAGCCCCAACAATGGTAGTCTCAAGGCTATTCTCTTTAGTATTCACACCAAACCAAACTCACAATTCTCCCTTAAACACAAACTAGAGAGCTACAAACTATGGGTAACTTGTTGATTACTCCAAAATCAAAACTCCAACCAAAACTTAATTAGGACTAGCTTGTGCTTGGGAAGAAGAGAGGTTTATATAGCTTGGATGGAGGGGAGATGGTTCCTCTTCTCATGGGAGAAGGCCTTATCTCTTGGATTAGTTCCATCCTAATAGGGGAAAGGAGCCCAAACTGACCTCCTCAACTCCATCCAGCCTAACCATTTACCAGACTTCCGTTATGAAGCTTCTAGAGATGGAAGCTTCGACTCCATATTTAAAAAACTTTCCAAAAGAGGATAGACGTGACTGAGAAAGGGCTTAGTCGATCTGATCAGCGCTAGGGACAATTGTAATCCCTGCATATCGGCGTGAGGACACAGGTCATTAGCGTCAGTCTTGTAAACTGGGATAAACATAAGATTTTTGGGAAATGATGCAAAAGGGAATTGTTCTGCTCATGAAGTGGGACACAATGGGAGTTTCTTCATGATAGGAAAGCATGTCGGGTACACTATAGAGGTCCTCCAGGATCATAGACAGGGAGTACAGGGACAGTGACAAAATGCTGTGTAACACCCTCCCATCCAGTCCGAGCTGTGAACCATGCTCTGATACCACTTTGTAACACCCTCCTCCCACATGTACCAGCCGGGGTAAACATGTGACGAGATGCTACGATGATATGATTATACCTCCTAAGTCATGTTACGGAAGTGGAACTGACAGAAACACACCATACAAACATTCAACATCAGATTCAGGACCCTCAGGAACCAATCCAACACTTTGGATAGCTTGCCCTAGGGTCCCACTGAGCTTTTGGACAACTTAAGCCTTAGTCACTCTCATGCTATAGGCATGACATCGTCTATAAACCCATAGCCGCTCTCACAAGCTTGCCTGCCAGCATCTAGAGACTCATTTAGTTAGTGTTATGTCAACGTCCCCAGAATTTGAGCCACTTTTTTAGGCCCAGAGGTCAGGGCACTACCCAGAATTGAACCATCTCTTCAAAACAATAAAATAACATGGAAATGACAGTACTAAAGCAAATATTTGTTCAATACCTTAATTGGACCCCTACAATCAATGATAGGAATTTTGTCAAACATGTCACAAATATGTAAACTACAGGTGTAAATAACATATTTGAGCATAGGGGTCTCATACTTATATGAGATTCACCATGAGGATTGATGCCTCAACATATTAACTACCATTCCATCCATTAGGTCCTAGATACCTTATTCATTCACTTACAGGTAGAAACATGATGAGAGCCATACATAGCTGATGTCATAAAACATATACATAACCAACATAACAGGGACATAAATATCAATGAAATCACAACCATATAAACCACGTATAATCTAGTATAATACTCATATAAATACAGGGAGAAATAACCTTTCATTAGTGATGCAAAATCCAAACCTAATATGGGACTTCCACGTTCCACCCAACTGTAGAATGGCTGAGCCAAATCTCTCTTCATCCATTCACCCTCGTGCCATATTCCAAGCATGAATGTGGGGTCTCATATAACACATCAATCAAAACTCATCCACGACTTCCAGAGGCCATCCACCTCAACCCATCAAACAGTGATTCCACCTCACGGTCGGATATCACAAAACCATCATCAAATTGGTCTATATCCCAACCATCGAGGGCTCCAAAGCGTTTGTTCCAACCAAGGCTCCAGGACTAGTAACTCAACCCACAGCTGCCGCCAGGCTCCAGAGCGTTTGTCCAACCAAGGCTCCAGGACTAATAACTTAACCCACCAAGGGCTCGAGAGAGTTTGTCCAACCAAGGCTATGAGACTATTAACTCAACCCAAGCTATTACAAGGCTCCAAAGCATTTGTCCAACCAAGGCTCCAGGAACTAGTAACTCAACCCAAGCTAAGGAAACATGAGAACCAACCAAAAACTGAACAATGAAATAAACCCACAATCACCATAGCTATCTAGGAAATGGAAAGGCTACCCAATCCACTATTAATCCCGCCCATCCTCCATGTCAATGACAAATCAAACCAACAAACCACGTGCATATGTCATGCATGCCAAAACTAGTGAAGGAAACATACATGCAAGTCAGTACTTGCAATCAAATATGATGTAGTTGTTGATCTAATGCCTTCTTGAGCTTTCCTGCCCTTCATATATATATATATATATATATATATTATATATATATATATATATATATATATCTTTGTGTGTGTGTGTGCGCTGGAAATGTTTGTCATACATCAAAACCTCAAAAGAAAAAGAAAAAGGTGTGTTCGAAATACATCGGTGGCTCGCAGGCCTCAAAAATATGGAAAGCTAGCTTATGCACTAAACAGAATGATGCTCATGATAACACGTAACTGCTCGGACTACGCAAGTCAGCGTTCGACGAATCTGATTTGACAATCCCATCATATGCCTCTGGTACTAGCGTGGGACATCACCCATCTGAGCATACTCTGGGATCCCATGGGTCAAGCCCTTGAGATTTCATGCAATCTCCTCCTCGTTGTCACTCCCCTCCTGATAAGGAGTGACATCAAACTTTAAAGTGACACGCCTGGCAATTGGCGACATCCCAACAGGGCATTCTGGTGTAACATCTGCATTCATAAAATCGAAGTGTCATGAACACATATTTTTCAAAAACAGTAAAAACATCAAAAAATAAAAGATTGTTTGTTTTTACCTCCCTCATTAAAATCCTCCCCTTCTAGGAGCGGCATATCCGGGTCTCTGCGGAAGTCGGTACTACTGTAAGGCCAATCCTCCACTACTCATCAGTTGTCATTGTAGCCACGAGAAAAAGGCAGGCTTGTAGGACATTTGTTGGCCCCTCGTGACCCTGGGCATCAACTTGCTCCAATGGACCATCCGTGGGTCTCGAGGCATCGGTGGATCTGCCTTAGTCGACTGGTATTGGAACAACGACTCTTGTTCCAAGAAGAAGGTCACTGGCATAGACCTGAAGCAAAACTGCTTCAGGTGTGCCGCCTTAGCTTTTGATAGCTGGCACTTCATGTTGATTTTCATTGCTTCCGCCTAGTTAAAGATGGTGGGCGTCGTGCATTCGATAGTGTACTGAAACTTTGACTTGTTAGTCTCAAGCGATGCTTGGGACCCAACCACTCTGTTGATGGTCAACAGTAGCACTCTCAACACAAGATCCCGAACAGTCATGATCTCGATCTTGCCAATTTTGGATTTGAGAGCTTCTGGGAAATGTTCGGCAAGTAGCATAGTCATGCTTGCGAGAATTGGCCTTGACGCATATACTTTGAATGGTTCCCCTCTCCAGGACCGTCCTGTGATGAAATAAATGTCTGAAGTCCCCAACTTGAGCTCTTGATCACCGATGATGAAAATTTCCCTATTTATGTCCCAGAGACTAATCAGGTACCGTAGCAACTCAGGTTGGGCCCATATACCTGGTGTAAGAAAGAATTTGAGGAGCCCACAGTTCCTCAAAGCCTCCAAGCAATTTGGATCAACTATTGCTTGAGTATCAATATCCTCATGCTCATGTTCTTTCCAATCTAACATTTTTTCACGATTTCTTCCTGCAAAAACCATGTAATCAAGTCAATGATCATCCATGTCCGGAAAAATTTGGGTTCAAACGGCTTAATTAAGCAAGTAAAATGCAATTTTTTTCTCATGGCACCAGCGTGACTGTTTTAAAAACAGTGGCGCCGACGGCATGGTTAGTAGTTTTAACCACCCTCGTTCGACGCAATTTCGTGCCTGGAAATTGCGCCAACCGAGGGTGAATTTTTTTTTGCCAAAAGCTCCCCATGAAACCCAAAAAAATGGATAAAAAACAGGAAAAATAAGTATGAAAATGGAGCTTAAGGTCTCGGCCCTTACCTGCAACTGACGGCTCGACGAATGACCTCCTGGATCTCCTGTAATCTGCTCCAGAAAAATTAGGGCACAAGTGGGTGTAAAATGGTAAATGGTAAAAAATAATTACTTTTGCCCCATTTTATTCATTTTTTCATGAAATATTAGTGGTTTTTTTTTAGTATTTTTAACCTAATTTGCCTCAAAACTTGATAATGCCTTTACCTTTCTTGTGCAGTGACAGGTGTTGAATTGTCAATGATGGTACTGGAGTCGTGTTTCATCTCTTTTCTTGACTCGTAAATCTCAAATGAAAATATCATCAAGTATTTTTCCCTTTTTGACTCGTAAAAGAGAATAAAATGGGGGGTTTGCTTTCAAGCTCTTTTCCCACTCTTTAAACACGAAAATATTGTCGAGCTCTTGTCGTTTTCAACTTGTAAAAGGCTATGAAACATCGTGCACCCAGTGTACGTTTACCCCTTTTTCGGTCTGGGATGCACTATTTACGAAAAAGGTACTCCTTGACTGAAATGGTCAAGCGGTTCTCTCAAGCATCGTTTTCTACCTTTTCGGACTCGAAAGGCACACATGTACAAAAAGGGACCATGTAGAGTTTTCCTTTTTGTGTCTTTTTCAAACTCTCTAAACATGAAAAAGATACCGAGTTACCCCTTTGTCAGACTCGTTAAAACATTAAAACGACATTGGATTCATCGCCTTGATGAACGTGAGCTTCTCCTTTCTAGGGCTCCTTAAACTTACTAGGTCAGATTCGTTCGAACGATGAACTTACAGTGAAAGCATATGCTATCCCCTTCAAGCTTGCGATAAAAAATAATTGGGTACCTATCAGAAATGGTGGAAGAAAATTTGGAAATTCGGTAAGTCATGTCGGCAGCTCACTCTTGAACATGACACTTTGTTAATTTTAGGTATGTTCTATGCTAGAGAAATTTATTTCAATTTCTTTTCCACATTAGCGATCACATCAGCATAAAGTAAACTGTAGATAGAAAGACAAGCCAAGACAAGAGGACACAAGATGTGGCGCTAGCCAGGGACAAGCCCCACAATGTGGGGAAACCCTTGATCAATTCTTCTTTTATGTTTTTCAAAGTTCAGCAGAGAAAGTGAGAGAGATAGTACATTTACAATAGAATTCAATCACTTTGACTTTTGATATCGGCATGAGATCAGTTGAAGACATATTGCTTCAACTGATTCTCTAAGGTGACTCGTTCACCTATCATAGTGCTGCATCTCTTCTATTTGTTGCACATTACCGTGTGACACCTTGCTATACTGCCACATGTGTTGAGCCTTGATGACTGAGCTGCTCTCATCTTCATGCTGCTCATCATGCTGCATCTTCCATGGTCTTATTCATCATCAAGCTGCCTATGCTCATGATCTCATTCATCATTATGCTGCCCATGCTCATATCATCATGCATCATTATGCTGCCCATGCTCATATCATCGTGCTGCTTATTATGCTACCCATGATCTCATACATCATGTTGCCTTCCTTCGGAGACAGATGGTCTTGCTGTTTCGGCAGTTCTTGGTAGTTCCAGCTTTTCCGACAGTTCCAGCATTTTCGGCATTTCCGGATTTTCTGGCTTTTCTAGTATTTCCGGTATTTCCGACGTTTCCAGCTTTTCCGGCAATTCTGGATTTTCCGGCAGTTCCGGCTTTTTTGGCAGTTTTGGCTTTTCCGGCTTTTCCAGATTTTTCGACAGTTCCAGCTTTTTCGTCTTTTCTGGCTTTTCTAACAGTTCCTGCTTTTCCGTATTTTCTGGATTTTCCGGCAGTTCTGGCTTTTCCCGCTTTTCCTTAAGATCTCTCCTCCTACTAAAACCCAAAGACAAGTAGAGAGAGAAAGAGATCCAAGTGTGTGTAGAAATGACTTGAATTCCTTTTCTATTTATACTAAAATGTAGAGGTTGAATAGACATGATTGTTGGGCTTCTAAGCCTACATAAGTTGTTGGCCGACTTAACAATTTGTCCATAACATAAATAAATTCATAACTTCATAAATACTTATCGGAATCGAATGATCTTTGGATCAATCCTACACCTATGAATGAGAAGGATCCAATAAAATATCAGCTGCCATAAATAATATGACCCACATGGAGTTTGGCCCTAGTTGCCAATTTTAAAACTCCCTCTCAACTAGGGAGAACTCCATCCAATGATCCATATGTCCAACTGTACTATCTCTGTTGTCAGTGCCCTGCACTACTCTGCTCAACTCTGTTCAGCTCTGCTCAGCTCTGTTGGCTCTACTAAGCTCTGCTCAGATCTGCTGGCTCTGCTATGCTCAGCTCTGCTCAACTCTACTGGCTCTACTTTGCTCTGCTCAGCTCTTCTCAGCTTTGCTGGCTTTGCTCTGCTCAACTTAGCTTTGCTAAATCATGAAGAAGAAGAATTGATCGAGAGTGTCTACCACTAGTCCCAGACTAGTCCTCAACCGACCCAAAGTAAGTGTCATAGTAGGTACAACTCCTACCATTGGTCCCAGACCAGTACTCTACTGACTCAAAGTTAGTCTCAGAGTATGTACCACTGGTCCCAGTCCAGTCCTCAACCGACCCGAAGTCAGTGTCATAGTGGGTACAACTCCTACCACTGGTCATCTTAGCATAGGGAGTACAGTAGATACAGCGATGTGTCCATCGGTACTACTATGGTCCCTATCCTCATTTCCCTGGTCATTGATCAGATGAGAGGTACTTCCCATGAGTCCCAGACTGCATGGGTAGGATGCCTCGACAGGAGAACTTAATCAATCCTGTCCTCATGGGAGAATTAATCATCCTGCTACACAATCACCATGGAGAACACATCATCCATGCCTCACAGGAGAACTAATCATCCTGCTACACAATCTTCATGGAGAACACATCATCCAAACCTCACAAGAAAACTAATCATCCTGCTACACAATCATCATGGAGAACACATCATCCAGACCTCACAGGAGAATTAATCATCCTGCTACATAGGAGAGCGAATCATCCTGTCCCACAAGAGAGAGAATCATCTTGTCCCACAAGAGAGCGAATCATCTTGTTCATAGGAGAGCGAATCATCCTATCCACAGGAGAGCGAATCATCCTGTCCCACAAGAGAGCGAATCATCTTGTCCCACAAGAGAGCGAATCATCTTGTCCCACAAGAGAGCAAATCATCTTGTCCACAGGAGAGCGAATCATCCTGTCCATAGGAGAGCGAATCATCCTGTCCCACAAGAGAGCGAATCATCTTGTCCCACAAGAGAGCGAATCATATTGTCCACATGAGAGCGAATCATCCTGTCCACAGGAGAGCGAATGATCATATCCCAATGCGCACCACTAGGGGAGGGTGAGTCACCCTGTGGTCGTACGTTGCTCCAGTAAGAACCGCAAGACCCCAGAGCTCCTAGAGCTCAATGTATGCAACATGCAGGACCCTTTTACAAGGGTCTCTTGACGACGCCAAGTCGTTTGGGAAAATCACAAATTTGATCTTTCCCTGGGGTTCTGACAGAGTGTAGCGACCTGTGCATCATCTAAGTGCGATGGAGCCTCCTTGCTCATCGACTTACCATATCCCAAATAAGGCAGTATTTGATGGAGAAATCATTGAATACGGTATTCCTCAATAATCGAATCCCATCTCTGGTTGTCACAGAGAATCACAGTGGTATTCATCATGTGTACTCAATGAAGATTTTCCAAACTAGACGACTTCATACGAGGTCATACTCGTAGTTATGTATCCGGTCTCAACATTACTTATAACAACCAATTTTTGCTTCCTGCTCATCCATGGTATCGAAGTAGAATCCAAAGAGAACCAACACTGAGAAGTGCTCTAGTGATCCTCCACACTGCCTACCCAGTCAACATTCGAATAATCATGCAGTTTTCATATTTCTGGTAGTGTATCTCAATCCATGAGATATTGTGCCCCGAAGATATCTCAGAGGATTCTTGGCACCAATCTAGTGAGGCTCAACCAAATATGAGCTCACCATGCTAACTGCAAAACCTATGTCTGGACGAAAGTTCACCAAGAACATCAACGCGAATGAGTTTATGAAACTCAAAGGCATTTCCCAAATTTGGTCCGACGTCACTACCATATAACTTCTGAAAGTTAATATCCTCGAGGTAGTCACAGGCTTGCAGTTTATCATTCCATATTCGGAATCCAACTCCTTCTTACTTCTGTAAATGAGAGGGTCTGCACCTGTCAGAAATAGGTCGTCCTGATGAGGTGCCAGTATGGGAGGTCTATCATCCACAACCTTCGGGTAATGGTTTGGATCGGTTTCACTCCTAGTGAATCTCAGCTTCATCAAATAGCTATCAATCCTCTCATACTATGCCGGGGTGTTTTACTTCAAGCCATAGAGGGCTTTCTTCCACTTGTATACGTGAGATTCCTGATCATCAATCTCAAACCCCTCAGGTTGTTTCATATCAGTGAACCTGCTACATGAGGGGAATGGTCCCTCCTGTCAAATTTTCCTTCAGTACATCTCAGATATGTACTTTCATGCTCTTTTTGAATTTAGGCATCTCTGTCACCATCTGACTCACAGAACTTCGGTGTTGTGTCAATGGACATGGTCCCCAGTGGATTTCCTGCAACTTGATACAACCCTGTACTCAAAAACATCTTTGAAAAGTCTATTTTCAAACATGTACCTTTCCATCGATGAGTGCCACCCTGAAACCTTTGACTTCCATTTTCGAGATGGACACCAGGTTCTTCTTGCGATCAGGTACATAAAAGAGATTTTGTAAATGAATCGAGTTACCCTCATTCAATTGAGGGTTAACATTCCCTACACCATTTCTGGGATAGGTGGCATCGGCTCCAAGTATAATCCCACAATTGTTTCCATCTTTATCAAATTAGAGAGTGCACCCTTCTATTCGATGAAGTGTTGGGGTTCCTTGCTTTCTTTGAAGAGTCGACCATTTCATTGATGATCTGCATTACCAATCATTCCTTTGAAGATGTCCCTGGAATGATTGTTATCTTCATCAAGATATGTGTCTCTGCCATTCAGACACTCCTTCGCATAATGGCCGAACTTATTGCAACCAAGGCGTCCCCCTTTCCTTCCACCCTTGGATTCAAACTTCCCAATGAAGTGATCTTTAGGTAGGCCATCATAAACTTCTGCTTCACCATTTTGATAATATTCTCTGTTTCAAATTCACCCTTAGTGAATGAGAAGAGGGATGATGATCCCGTTGATCCTTTTGTCCTGTCCCAATTGTCTTTGGTGATTTCTCTTTCACTCTTGCCTCGGCATTGTCTTCACCTCAGCTCCGATACCATGTTAATTTTAGGTATGTTCTATGCTAGAGCAATTTATTTCAATTTATTTTCCACATTAGCAATCACATCAACATAAAGTAAACTGCAGATAGAACACAAATATAAATCGCAGAAGACAAGCCAAGATAAGAGGACACAAGATGTGACGCTAGCTAGGGACAAACCCCACAATGTGGGGAAATCCTTGATCAATTATTCTTTTATGTTCTTCAAAGTTTAGCAGGTAAAGTGAGAGAGATAGTACATTTACAATAGAAGTCAATCACTTTGACTTTTGATATCAGCGTGAGATCAGTTTAAGACATATTGCTTCAACTGATTCTCTAAGGTGACTTGTTCACCTATCATAGTGTTGCATCTCGTCTATTTTCTGCACATTACCGTGTGACACCTTGCTGTACTGTCACATGTGTTGAACCTTGATGACTGAGTTGCTGTCATCTTCATGTTGCTCATCATACTGCATCTTCCATGGTCTTATTCATAATCAAGTTGCCCATGCTCATGATCTCATTCATCATTATGTTGCCCATGCTCATATCATCATGTTTCCTATTATGCTACCCATGATCTCATACATCATGCTGCCTTCCTTCAGAGACAGATGCTCCGGCTATTTCGACAGTTCCTGGTAGTTCCAGCTTTTCTGGCATTTCCGACTTTTCTGGCTTTTTCTGCTTCTCTGGCTTTTCCGGTATTTCCGGCTTTTCCGGTATTTTCGGCTTTTTCGATAGTTCCGACTTTTCTGACAGTTCCGACTTTTCCAGCTTTTTCCGACTTTTTCAGTGTTTCTAGCAGTTCCGGCTTTTCCGTCTTTTCTAGCTTTTTCGGCTGTTCCAGCTTTTCTGGCTTTTCCTTAGGATATCTCCTCCTACTAAAACCCCAGGATAAGTAGAGAGTGGAAGAGATCTAAGTCTGTGTAGAAATGACTTGAAGTCCGCTTCTATTTATACTAAAACGTAGAAGTTGAATAGACATCGTTGTTGGGCTTCTGAGCCTACATAAGTTGCTGGTCAACTTAACAATTTGTCCATAACATAAATAAATTCATAACTTCATAAATAATTATCGGAATCAGATGATATTTAGATCAATCCTACACCTCTCAATGGGAGGGATCCAATAAAAAAATCAGCTGCCATAAATAATATGGCCCACATGGAATTTGGCCCTAGTTGCCAATTTTAGCACACTTTTTGCTTCGTGTCGGGTTGGGATATCCTCCTTTTCATCATTGACCTTCCTGGGTTGGGTTGTTTAGTTTTGCCTTCCATTTGATCTCTCCCACGTCATCATGACCATCGATCCTATGGATCTAAAAGCTGCCCAAATCCGGAATCGTGTCGACGATATGTTCAAGAGTTAGTCCCTCTACAGTTACACTTACTCCTGGTTCTCTGCATCATCTGAAATCATTTGCATCCCTTTGTCTCATGTCAATGGTGTGGGATACATCATGGCCCTCCTTCGACACAATCGCTTCCCGTCGACTTCAGCTCATTATCCGGGACGCTGGACGAGAGACTCCCTTCCAGTACCTTAGAGTTTGCATGCCCTAATGGCAATTTCTTCGCACTCGACGACAATTTCACATCATTGGCTTTCGATCGGGTGATTTCATAGGTGTTCGACATCAATTACTTTATTCACATTCCATGAACTGTGCTGTCAGTACCTTGAGAGCCATTGCCATTATTGGTGGTTTCTCTCGTGCTTGTTAACGGTTCACATTGTTGATTGGTAATCAAGCGACTTCTTAGCATGTTCGACTTCAACACATTCATTCACATGTTAGGATTTGTACTTTGATCGGGTCATTTGGAGCGCAAGACCCTGGACTAAGATTACACAAGTCTAGGTTGCAAGGCGATGTGACATGGTCATGTCAATATACATGTTTCTTTTAGATGGATGGCTGCGATCATACCATGAGTTGTTTTATGTGATCCTTCTCATTATTGGGTGGTTGCGACCATACCTTGGTTTCATTATGATCCTTTATGCTCGATGGATGTGCCCATGACTTGGATCCATTTACATGATCATTCTATGGATGGATGCGTCCATACCACAATTCATGTATTATTATTTAGAGTTTTCAGTGATATATATGTATTTGTACTTGCTTGTATTTTCTCCAACGACAGACTCTAGTTCCCCGCAATTATTCATAAAGCATTTCACCCCTCACTCTAGTTCAACCTTCACACTTTAGGGGGCATCTGTTACACATCATTTTGTCACTATCCCTATACTCCCCGTCTATGATCCTGGAGGACCTCTACAGTGTACTCGACATACTTTCCTATCATGAAGAAACTTGCAATGTGTCCCTCCTCATGAGCAGAACAATTCCCTTTTGCATCATTTCCAAAAAATATTATGTTTATCCCAGTTTACAAGACCGATGCTAATGACCCATGTCCTCTTCGCGGCGATATGCAGGGATTACAACTGTCTCTAGCGCTGATGAGATAAAATGAGCCCTTTCTTAGTCGATTCGATCCTATTTTGGAAAGTTTTTTAAATATGGAGTCGAAGCTTCCAACTCTAGAAGCTTCGTAATGAAATTCTGGTAAATAGTTAGGCCGGATGGAGTCGAGGAGGTCAATTTGGGCTCCTTTCCTCTATCAGGATGGAACTAATCCAAGAGATAAGGCCTTCTCCCATGAGAAGAAGAACCATATCCCCTTCATCCAAGATATATAAATCTCTCTTCTTCCCAAGCACAAGCTAGTCCTAATTAAGTTTTGTTGGAGTTTTGATTTTGGAGTAATCAGCAAGTTACCCATAGTTTGTAGCTCTCTAGTTTGTGTTTAAGGGAGAATTGTGAGTTTTGTTTGGTGTGAATACTAAAGGGAAGAGCCTTGAGACTACTATTATTGGGGCTATCCATGAGATGCTAGCAGAAGTGTGTGGGAACCTGGATATGTCGGAGGATAACAACAACGTCAAGACATCGGTTGTAATCTCTTCTTGAACTAATATAGATGCAACTATCGATTGATTTCCTACATGAAATGTCATCTCACATATTTATGGCTTAATGTTTCTTGACTTATTAAGTAGGTTGAATGCAATTTGTATGTTATCACGTTTGTTGTTTGTTGTTGTTTACTTGTTTCAGGTGTTCGAAGGAAGGAAACGAAAGATAGTTGGAGCAAGGAAGTAAGATCGTCACCAAGCGGAATAACGTACTAAGAGGTAGGCCCTCTTATTTGATTCTAGTTTAAGGAGATCTTCCATAAATTGTTTGTTTGTGGCTAGACCTGCTCTCTCGAGCTAGAGGAATTGTTTATGTTCGCACTTAGAATTTACCTGCACCACAGAGGGGTGTTGGTCATGCATTCATGTTGGTTGCATATGTGTTGTTTATGCTTGTAGTGTAGGTTTTAACCCCGTACAGAAATTACCTGCATACGAATTCTAAAACATAGAATATAAACAATGCGAGAGCATAACACATAAAACACATATAGACAAAGGTTTTCCCCTGGATCCCAAAACTGGGACTACCAGCTTGATTTTTCATTATATTCCTTTCAATGTTACGATACATATTTATACATGCCAAAGCATCCAATACCATGGGCCAAAAACCATCACGTTCAAAACCATGGACCAAAAACCATAGGTAGGTTCGCCTAACCTAATATAGGGTCCAATTTTTTTTTTTTTTTTCCCAAGGCGCTGCCTCCAAACGCCATCCCCAAAAAAACCCATGTTTTATTTTCCCTAATTCGTCTTCATTTGGCCGGATTGTGCAGTTGAAGTTTGAAATTTTTTACTATTTTGCGTTTTTCTGAATTGCTGCATTCGGCTGTAAAATCGATTTCAGAGGGAAATTTTTTTTGTTTTCACAGCGTATGAGTCAGTCAATTTCGGTGAGCTTGTTCCATTATCGAAGTTCTATTTTCATGACGAAGTTCGGATGGCTGCAGTTCCCTACGACCTTCAGAGCCTGGAGTTAGACAACAATAAGTCAAGATTGCAAAGACGTCTCACAAATTCTATCATCTTCGCATCTTCGTTATTATTTCCTAAAACAACTTTGTTTGCCCTATTTAAATGGCTCATGTTCTCTAGAATTTAAACATCACCATTTGCAATTTGGAATTTAGCCGCTGGTGAGATCTCTTCAACATATGAAGGTTGTAGCTGCCAGCGCTCTATCTCGATTTCAAAGTCATGGATTTTGTTTGCGATCAGATCTGGTGATTCAGACTATGTAAGCTTCCCTTACGGCGCCACTTAAAAATGCATATCCCACCATCATTATGATATAAACTAACTTCTAAATGCATTTTTAGTTAACTCCGTAGAACAGTTGAAATGCATTTACTGAACTCCATAGAGTTGTTTGCTGAACAAGTGTGAGACACTGACCAAGGCTTTGTAATTTATTTTAAAAATGAGTTGCGGGTTTTTTTAATTTTTATTTTATTATTTTTTAAATGTTTTTTTTTTTTTTTGCAGGTTTGTTTCAAGGCCAAAGCTTGAACAGGAATGCAAATTTTCTATTGTGCCCACAATGAAAACTAGGATTGGAAATAGCCATTGGTTGTTTCCTCTTTTTTCTCTGAAATTGTGAAATTTTATAAAAAATGATTAATGGTTTTCAATTTCAGGCAACAAAGACTTCAAGGTAAATATGCTAAAAATAGGACTTTGACTGAGGTCTTAAGCTGGTTTTTTATTGATCTGCGCTGGGTGATTAGGATAGGATCCATGTCGGGACGAATCCGGAGATGCCCACGTGGTCGGTTTCTTAACTGGATGCTTGTAACCTGCTAAACCTTGGAAATAGCTGCAGAATTCACAGTTAGCTGCGGAATAGGGCTACATTCCGCAACTAATTTGCAAAATCTTATTAAAACAGGACACAGTGTTTTGAGGGTCACTACAAACCATAACCAGTTAATCTTGGACAACTGAACCTATCAAAGCAGTTGGATTTTTTTTTTTTTTAATCAAATGAAATGATGAAGTTTATTTTGTCCCTTTTTCATTTTTTTCTTTTTAACATAAAAATTATTTTTTTTCTGATCCTCGAGATCACACAAAGTGCAGGAGGTGAGCATACTCAAGAAATTATTATTATTATTATTTTAGATGTAAGAAATAAGGTCTCCTAATTACACTTCCCCGACAACGGCGCCAAAATGTCTAGTCAATTTAGTGTCCTAAATTGCTCTACATAAATTATCAATCTGGGTATCGTAAACTGATGAAATGTGGTGCACTATATGTGCTTAGTTAACATTTCCTTTACTTGTTTAATAGTTTATATTGTTTTTGGGGGTTTTGTTTCTCATGCTTAAGAAAATTAATCTAAGAGAGAAAAGTTATGCTTCTAGATGAAAATTTCTAAATGTTAATGGACAACTAAATCTAATGACTCTTGATGTTAAAATCTAATTTCTAAAGAAAGGAGAAAAGAAAATGGACATTAGATAAAAACAAATCAAAACTTTGAACAATTAGATTAATCTAAGTCGACAAAATATCATGAAATAAAAGCAAAAATGATAACAACTAAATGAAGTGTTTTATCACTCTGCTATACAATTTTGGGAGAACTACTTCCTTGTGATAACATTGTTTGAGAGACTCCATAATTCATTGTTCTAAAACTGAAAATGAAATTTAAATGAAAGACTAATACTGAAAGTGAAATTGCAACTAATTCTACTATAACAACTGAATGAAGTGTTTTATCGCTCTGCTATACAATTTTGGGAGAACTACTTCCTTGTGATAACATTATTTTGAGAGATTCAATACTTCATTGTTCTAAAAAAAAGTAAACATAAAAATGTAGAGAAAGACTCATTCATAAATGAAATAATTCACCACTTAGTGAACCAAGGGCTTTCGGAAATATTCACTTACAACATGAGTTATTAAACTATGGAAAGCAAATACAAAACATGTAAAGAAAAACTAATCCATTGTGTGCTCTAATGCACCAAGCACCAATTGGAAACTACTTTTCTTGGACTATTTTTATAAGCATAGATTACACAGTTAGATAAATCTACAATCAACCGATTGAACACACTTGCATGAATTAAACTTGCATGAATGGAAAATCTAAACTATCAAACTTGAAAGCAATAAACTGACATACTTGAATGAAATCAAAGCAAAACTACAAAATAAAATCTACTCTACCTTACATTCTAATATGATCCATGACATCTACTTCACATCTCCTTCCATGTTGAGAACATCAAAGCTTTATTCAAATTCTTCAAAACTACAAAAGTTGACAAAGCTCTCCAAAGCTTTCCAAAAAACTTTCCAAAACTAAAGAGCTATCAAATGAAAGAGAGATGTCTCCTATTTATACAAAAAGATGAGAAGTCATCTCATTAATGAGAGTCCATGAATCTCTCCTTATACCTCTAGAGTCCTAATCAAAATAGGAAATGATAAGACACATGTCTTCTTAGAGTTTCAATACAAATAGGAAATGTGACACACATCCTCATGATCCCATGATCCTCTCCACTCAAATTTGAATTTGGCCTTAGGGTGCCACATAAAGGTCTTCTAGAAGCCTCCTTTTGACTTACACATGTCAACAATTTCAACCCACTTGTTAGGTATAAGCATATGCACATTATTTTTTAATTTTTAACCATAAATTCACTTGAAAAGGCTAAGAATTAATAAAGTTTGGAAAAACATAAATGTGACCCAATGATAATGAAAGTGAGATGAATGTAGTGACATGGTAGTGAAATGGAGTTGAAATGAAGGTGATATAATGGAAGTAATAGTGAAAGTGTAATGGAAATGAATGACAATTTCAAGACCCAACATACCCCCCAACTGAAGCTATTGCATGTCCTCATGCAATATATATTACATTAATTCTTTTGATCCTTGAGCTTTGGCTTAACTTTGCATGATATCCTTTGATAACTTCATACTTCTGCAAAGTGTTTTATTTGAATTGCAACATGGTTGGTTCTTGTGTTACAACCATATTTTGTTGTTGCATTCTATTTTGATCTTTGAACTTTGTATAATGATATTTTGATTATTGTTACAAAGTATATCTTTATTGGATTGCATGATGGTTGGTTCTTGTGTGACAACCATGATTGTGTTTGTATCCCATTATCCTTTAAGCACTTTTGAAAAGCCATTGTATGCTCATAATAATAATGTAATTGTTAATATATTTTGGAAGTATGTGGGCTTCTGAATATGGTAAGATATGAATATGAATATATTCCCCCCCAACTGATGGTATCGGCAATTTTATGAAATGAGGAAGAAAAATGTTTTTCCAACAATTATCATTCTAGCTTTTTATGGAATTCTATGGTCAAAAGTTAGAAAATGACGTACCTTAACTTACCCTTTGAAATAGATGAGTTGTATGTGTGGTGGCTACAAAATTCTGATCATATTCTTCTTCAAGTGGCTGGACAAAAAGAGTCATGTATAAAAGAGTCAAGATGACTTTTTATTGCTTAGACTAAAACTTGTTGAATCTACTGCTGAATAGTGTTGATCTGTTTTATATCTGCTCCAAAATGCTGAAAATAATAGTCTTCACGTCTTCAAAACTCATTGACACAATTCCTACTATGTGAAGAGATGTTCTGATGTCGAACATAGCAGGAAATTGTTAACTTAGTGGCCATTAATGGATGCCACTAGTCAACACGAGAACTCTCACCATTGATGATAATGAGAGTCAAAATGCCTAAACACATCTTGCTAAGTACAAATAATTTTGCCGATGTCGAGTCACCTAGAAAATTCGATGAACAAGGGACATTGATGTATTCCCATTATTTGTCGGCATGAGGACTTGCCATTAAGGCATGCAAGCCTCAAGGTGTTTTTGCAAGGAATTTAGACTCAAAGGACTATGGACTCAATAATTTGCATTGAAGCAGGGCTTATTTGCGAAATGAAAATGATAGGAAAGGGAAGATGAAAATGGAAGATGGTAATGGAGAGTAGAAATGGTAATGGGCAATAAGCATGTGACTGAGCCTCTTGCTTTTATTTGTGGGTTATGAGTGGACAAAAAGTAATGGAAAGTGTATGTGAATGTAAATGGAAAATATGAAGGGAAATGAGGTGAATGGTTTATTATGAAATATGGATGTGATGGAGACAATAGTATCTGAAAGTTTTGCAAGTGTTTGGATCTGATTTTGCATTAGCATATTTCCTATTTGTTGCTGATCATCCTCTTATGAAACAAATTGGTCTCTTAAGAGAGACACTATTCATTTGTAGTCATTTGTCCTTCCTCCTGGAACCTGCAAAAAGACTAATACTTCTTTTGCAATGGAATGTAAGATTATTAAAGGAGAGAGGTGATCAATCTCTCTAGTTATGATATTTACACACAAAACTAAGAATTTGTATTAATGAAATAAGTTCACAAATGAAAACCAAAAGAATTTATACCTGCTTCAGAATTAGTGCCTCTAGTTAACTATTGTTTCTTTTTAGCAATTTTATTTTATTATTTACTGTTTCAAACTCTGATGATGGATTTCTCATTGTGTATATCTTGTCGATAGCTTTCCAACGACACTTGAATCATCGAAATCTGATTTCGTATGAGAAAGTTAGGCTGATTTGAACAGTGAGGTTTTCAGTTGCGGAATGGCTTTAGCTGCGGAATGACTTTAGCTGCGGAATGTGCACAGTTTCTGTAGCTAAAAATCTTGAATAAAAAGTTAGTCATTCATTTTTCATCATTATTCCAAAATTAATCAACACCTTCAAAAAAGTGAGTAAATAACTTACTTATTTCATTGATTCAATTTTTTTTTTTTTTTAGAAATATGTATTGAATTACTGCAGCAATCCAACTGGAAATTACCCAATGAGATGAAAGATGTAACAATGAAAGCAAAAAATAATCATGGACATCAGACATGGGCACAAGAAAAGATAATAAAGTAGTTCGTAATCATCATCAAATGCTAGAGGAATTTTCAGGCATCCTCCACTTTCGTCAGCAAAGACTGAAAGCCAAATATAACAAAAAGAATTCCACCAAAAATTACAACCATCTTTCAAATATTCGAGCTGCCAAAGAATTCCCTCCAAACACAGCAACAGTCGTACAAAGAGTGTGCCCTATAATGCCCCCAAGAACTACACCAATTGGATTTTCGTCTGCAGCTAGTCCTATTGTAACAAGCTGGCTCTTATCACCCCACTCTCCAAAAAATGTCAGCGAAAATGCCTCTAGGAGAATTGGTGAAAAATACTTCGTAAGGAAAGGTCTCTCTTGTTTTCTTTTTTAATCATCGTCCACCTTAGATTTTATAGTTGCCTTAGTTGAAATTCCATTTTCTTTCTGATCAGCAGACAACTTAGCTTCCACCTCAGCCAACTCTTCTGATTCTCCATCCTCTGTGATTCCTTCCCATAATGGCCACAAACCAAATACAAAGAACAAGACTGTTGTAACAAGATGAGTCCATTTCCGAGATAAAATATTTGGTGCAGTCCAGCTGAAAAATACAGATATCACAGTCATAATATATAGAGCTATAATAGATTCAACTAAATAGACCACGGCATCCACCTTGGCATAACGAAGTACGAGTTAAAAATAGAAGGCGTGAGGCATGGCGGGAGACGTGGTGGAGTGGCATAATGAAGTATGAGTTAAAAAAGGAAGGCATTAAGTCATGAGACGAGGTGGAGTAAGGTTAAATGCCAGCACATAATTGATTCCAAATCAGAACTCCTTTGCCGAATTAAATCATAGTCTGTTCATTAATTCAATTTCCGTTTTTCTCTCTCGCGACATGCAAAAATGGGCTTCAAAGAACTGAAAATTTTTCCCAAACCGCTGCAAATTTCTTAAAATGATTTATGGGTTATATAATTGACCCCGTCCCTGAAAAAACCCATGTTTTATTTTTCCCTAATTTGTCTTAGTTTGGCAGGATCATGTAGTTGAAGTTTGACGTTTTTTACTGTTTTGTGTTTTCCTGAATTGCTGCATTCGGCTGTAAAATCAATTTCAGAGGGAAGGAAAAAAGAAAAGAAAATAAAATAAAAGAAAAATTGTTTTCAAAGTGTATGAGTCAGTCAATTTCGGTGAGCTTGTTCCATTATTGAAGTTCTATTTTCATGAGGAAGTTTGGATGGTTGCAGTTCCCTACAACCTTCACATCTTGGAGTTAGACAACGACAAGTCAAGATTGCAAAGACGTCTCACAAATTCTATCATCTTCGCATCTTCGTTATTCTTTCCTAAAACAACTTTGTTTTCCCTATTTAAATGGCCCATGTTCTCTAGAATTTAAACATCACCATTTGCAATTTGGAATTTAGCCGCTGGCGATATCTCTTTAACATATGAAGGTTGTAGCTCCCAGTGCTCTGTCTTGATTTCAAAGTCATGGATTTTGTTTGGGATCAGATCTGGCGATTCAAACTATGTAAGCTTCCCTTACAGCGCCACTTAAAAATGCATATCCCACCATCATTATGATATAAACTCACTTCTAAATGCATTTTTAGTTAACTCTGTAGAATAGTTGAAATGCATTTACTGAACTCCATAGAGTTGTTTGCTGAAAAAGTGTGAGATATTGACCAGGGCTTTGTAATTTATTTTAAAAATGAGTTGCAGGTTTTTAAATTTTTTTTTGCAGGTTTGTTTCAAGGCCAAAACTTGAACAAGAATGTAGATTTTCCATTGAGGCCACAGTGAAAACTAGGATTGGAGATAGCCATTGGTTGTTTATTCTTTTTTCTCTGAAAGTGTGAAATTTTATAAAAATGATTAATGGTTGTCAATTTCAGGCAGCAAAGACTTCAAGGTAAATATGCTAAAAACAGGACTTTGACTGAGGCCTTAAACTGATTTTTTTATCAATCTGGGCTGGGTGACTAGGATAGTATCCATGTCGGGACGATTCCAGAGATGCCCATGTGGTCAGTTTCTTCATTGGATGCCTGCAACCTGCTAAACCTTGGAAATAGCTGCGGAATTCACTGTTTGTTGCGGAATAGGGCTACATTCCGCAACTAATTTGCAAAATCTTATTAAAATAGGACATTGTGTTTTGAGGGTCACTACAAACCATAACCAATCAATCTTGGATAGCTGAACCTATCAAAGTAGTTGAATTTATTTATTTATTATTATTATTTTGAATCAAGTGAAATGATGAAGTTTATTTTGTCCATTTTTTTCTTTTTTTTTTTTTTTTTAACATAAAAATTCTTTTTTTGATCCTCGAGGTCACACAAAGTAGGAGGAGAACATACTCAAGAAATTATTACATTTTTTTTTTAGATGTAAGAAATAAAGTCTCCTAATTACACTTCCCTAGCAACGGCGCCAAAATGTCTAGTCAATTTAGTGTCTTAAATTGCTCTACATAGATTATCAATCCGGGTATCGTAAACTGATGAAATGTGGTGCACTATATGTGTTTAGTTAACCTTTCTCTTACTTCATTGTTTTATAGTTTATGTTGTTTTTTGGGGTTTTGTTTCTCATGCTTAATAAAATTAATCTAGGAAATAAAAGTTATGCTTATAGATGAAAATCTCTAAATGTTAATGGACAACTAAATCTAATGACTCTTATTGTTAAAATCTAATTTCTAAAGAAAGGGAAAAGGAAATGAACATTAGATAAAAACAAATCAAAACTTTGAACAGTTAGATTAATCTAAGTCGGCAAAATATTTATGAAATGAAAGGAAAAATGATAACAACTAAATGAAGTGTTTTATCACTCTGCTATACAATTTTGGGAGAACTACCTCCTTGTGATAGCATTGTTTGAGAGACTCCATACTTCATTGTTCTAAAACTGAAAATGAAATTTAAATGAAAGACTAAGGTTGAAAGTGAAATTGCAACTAATTCTACTCTAACAATTAAATGAAGTGTTTTATCGCTCTACTATACAATTTTGGGAGAACTACCTCCTTGTGATAACATTCTTTTGAGAGATTCAATACTTCGTTGTTCTAAGAAAAAGTAAACATAAAAATGCAGAGAAAGACTCATTCATAAATGAAATACTTCACCACTTAGTGAACCAAGGGCTTTCGGAAATATTCACTTACAACATGAGTTATTAAACTATGGAAAGCAAATATAAAACATGTAAAGAAAAACTAATCTACTGTGTGCTCTAATGCTCCAAGCACCAATTGGAAAATACTTTTCTTGGACTATTTTGATAAGCATAGATTACACAGTTAGATAAATCTACAATCTACCGGTTGAACACACTTGCATGAATTAAACTTGCATGAATGGAAAATCTAAACTATCAAACTTGAAAGCAATAAAATGACATACTTGAATGAAATCAAAGCAAAAATACAAAACAAAATCTACTCTACCTTACATTCTAATATGCCCCATGACATCTACTTCACATCTCCTTCCATGTTGAGAACATCAAAGCTTTATTCAAATGCTTCAAAATTACAAAAGTTTGCAAAACTCTCCAAAGCTTTCCAAAACTAAAAAGGTACCAAATGAAGGAGAGATGTCTCCTATTTATAAAAAAAGATGAGAAGTCATCTCATTAATGAGAGTCCATGAATCTCTCCCTATACCTCTAGAGTCCTAATCAAAATAGGAAATGATAAGACACATGTCTTCTTGGAGTTTCAATACAAATAGAAAATGTGACACATATTCTCATGATCCCATGACCCTCTCCACTCAAATTCGAATTTGGCCTTAGGGTGCCACATAAAGGTCTTCTAGAAGCCTCCTTTTGACCTACACATGTCAACAATCTCAACCCATTTGTTAGGTATAAGAATATGCACATTATTTTCTAATTTTTAACCACAAATTCACTTAAAAGGCTAAGAATTAATAAAGTCTGGAAAAACATAAATGTGACCCAATGATAATGAAAGTGAGATGAATGTAGTGACATAGTAGTGAAATGGAGGTGATATAATGGACGTAATAGTGAAAGTGTAATGGAAATGAATGACAATTTCAAGACCCAATAGTAGGTTTGCCCCCCCTAGAGGGGGGCTACCCACCCCCCCTGTGCCCCCCCGCTGCATAATCAGCGCAACGAAGGTTGGCTGCGCCCCGCCCGCCCCTCGCCCACTCTAACCCCCAGTTCACTACGTAGGTTATTCTTGGAAAAAATATAACACAACCCAACATGTAGTCCATGTGCTTGTTGCATTTTCATGGTGTTGATAATGGTTATAGCGCTGTTGCCATGTGAAGGTTGAAGGCGTTGTCGTGGATTATGTCTTCGTGTGTGTATGTTGATTATTCATTTGTTATGCATGTCAGTGATCGCATGTTTTTAAGTGCACGTGATGTGGTTGTTGTTGTCATGCACGAGGTCATGGTTTGTGTAGTTGATATGGTCATGCATTGATGACTCGACCGTAGCTATAATGATGTGTATATGGTTTCATACTCATGTGCTATATGTCTATATGCAGTTTTTATGCATGCATGGTCTTGGTTTTAGTTATGCATGAAATGTAGGTAAAACATGCCTTGTGAAGTCATTGTATTTAATTTAGGTCATGATGATGCTAATGTTTTAGCTGAGATAGAGCAGGAGATGTAGATCATCATAATGAGGTTGCAACATTATGCTTTGGGGTAAGAACAGCTTGTCATACAGGTATTGTGTGTTGGGCATGTAGGTAAATAAGTTAAGGATTATTATATGCATTAGGTTTATGTACATGTCTTTTGATGTTATTGTTACATACATGATATATGATAGTTGATTAGTGTATTCATATGCACATGTGTCAGATAGTTAAGAATAATGGTAACCTGTGGTTGTATGCATTGTTATTGTTGTTTTATGATAGTTAAATTGATGATTGGGTTATTACATTAATATCTTGATGTTATATGTATCATGTTAAATTGGATTGGTGTTGGCTAAAGGGGGACTAACCCAGGTTCAGAGTTGTTCACGCCAACCAACAAAACCCTAATTGTTGGCCATTTCGGCAACTACCTGCATAGTGCAGGCTACAGTCTCACCTGAAGCAGTATTGGGGGATGCTAGAAACATGTTTCTGCATCCAAAGACCGTGTGATAAGTGATCTTAAGCTTTTGTAGCTCAGATATACCTTTGCACAGATCAATATCCTTCTATGACCCGCCACTACAACTCCAAGGAAATGGCTTCTAGACCTTCCCGAAGGTCTGCGATCAGAATTTATAAACCCTAAATAAGTAAATTTTTGACTTTCACGCGCTAATTAATAACCCTAGATCTGCCTTCACGCATATCTACCCAATTCAACAGAAATCATAACAGATACAACAATTGTCTTCGCAAAAACAAATAGCTACTTAGTTCATGCATAAATATTAAAGATTCAGTAGGTTCGCGCAGTAATTACACATTATTCCATAGAAAACATATCATAGAGCGATAAAGCATAACATAATAGAAATAAGAATATACTCAAGGGCAAGGTATTTCTCCAAAATCAATGTTTATTAAGTTCAACGTTCAATTACAGACTTCTCCACCCTGTGCACTTAACTGCAGGGGTCCGCGCGCTTAGTTGCGGATTTACCAAGACCTCCTGTGCACTCACCTGCAAGAGCCTTCCCCTTTCCCCTAAGTACAGGAAACAAAACTTTCCTGCCTTAGCACTTCCCCAAAATAATTTCTATCTGACTTCATTACTTCTTAGACTCACTCTGACTCAATTATATATTTTCGATACAATACCATGGTCCGCAGACCATGGGTGAGTCTAAAAAGTCGAGTTATCACTTACCCAAACAAGGGGCTAAAGCCCCTTTGACTCCTACTTAACTGCATGCTCCACATCCACATTTCGCGGAGACTTTACATTCTTTACAAAACTTTTACAAAAAATGGTTAAACTAACCCTAGGGACCTTATCCCAACAAGCCCCCAACACAAATATGGTGACCCGCCATGGAGTCATTCAACTGACACCTCGATCTTGCTACGGAGGCCACCTAACTCGACTTGTAATGCTGCGATATCAGTAGAGCTCCGTACCGCAGCCTGCTGCACTTCTTATACTAGTTTCTTTGTTGTTGATCCTTCCACTGCTAAGCGCATCGTTCTCTGTGTCTGCTGTAGTAATTTTTCTTGAAGTGATAGAGTAAAATGACAGGCTTCCTCTATCCATGGTTGTAGTCTGGCCTTGAGAAGTCCCTCTTTTCTCTATAGTTCTTCCATCTGTGATTGTAGTTGCTTGCCTTCCTGCAAGCGCATGAGGTGTTGGGATGGCGCCAAAGTGGGCGCAGTCGCTCTTACTTCATCATACTTGCGCTGTGTTTCCTAGATATCTATGTTTAGCCTCTGCAAGTTCAGATCCTCCTATAAGTTTGTCCATAACTCCTTGGATGGATCAAACATCATCGCGTAGTCTGTGACTGCTATATCCAATGTACCCATGTTTTCCCTGATCGCTGCTCTGCGTTGCTCCCAAACCTGTAGCAGAGTGGTGGGCTGCAACTTCAGCTACAGCTGTGAGATCTTCATCTGAAAAATGAATGTGACTTTTCCTATCTAATCCTTAGACGCGCGGACTACAACAACTAATTTTCAGATTTTTGTTGTCGCTATGGCATCCTCTGGGATGTTCAACTCTAGAACTGATTTGCATGCTTGATCTATTGTTGTCTCCAGGCTCTGACTACATGCTTGTAGCTCCTTTTCTTTCAGAGCCTGAGCTTTCTCCACGAACATATATTCATTATTTACCTTGCACTCACTGATGACTGCAAGGGCACGCTACTCTCTGATCCTCAGCTTGTTCGAAACCCCCTGATGCAGCGCATGGAGGGTTGGAAGCGCAATGCGGCCAAGTTTACCCCCATATCTTTCACTGTGCCTAATACAACACGACCTTCCTCTGATTCTGGGCGAACAGATCCTTCTGGTAAAAGTATGACTCTAAGGTCTAGAGTCTGTTCCATCTTTGCTATTGTCTTCCTCCCTTGCGCCAGGCTCACTTGCACCCCACTCGCTTGCCCAACGCTCACTTGCATCCTATCAGTCTGGATCTGTAGCTGGCGCAGATCCTTCTAGACGCTCCCTAGCGTCTGCATATATTGTTGTTCAAACTGCTGCCACAACTCTGTTGTGGTGTCTCTGACCTTATCGTTGGTTTCATCAAGATCCCTTCTGTTAAGATCTTCAGGTCTATGCACGTCTACTTATCTGATTTATGCTTCTTATGGGGCCCAACAGTTGTCTCCTTTCTGCTCTTTTTTACTGTGAAGGGAGTGCTCTGCTCATCTCTATCACCTCCTTCTTGCTCTAAGAGTTCCTGCTCATCTATATGCTGGGAAGTCAATTCTTCAACTTCCTTTGTGCCAATGCACTTTGCCTCGACACACTCTTTCGCAGCGTGCTCTTTCTCATCATGCTCTTTTTCAGCATGCTCTTTCTCCGCAACTGCCTTAGCAGCAACTTCTTTCCTCTTCTGCTCAGCTAGAGCTTGTGCTGCCTTTTGTGCTACCTCTTTACGCTTATGCGCAACAGTCGACTGCGCAGTAGTTCTTTTTGCACCTTTATTGGTGCCAACACCAAGCTCCATGGGTTTGTGCCACTCCGTGGGCTAGTTCCCCACAATATCTTGCACGTCCATCTATGATACTAAGTATGGCAGCTTGTCCCATATAATCTTAGGTTCCTTCCGCGCCTTGATTGATACATTGTGGAAATCAACCTTGAACTCCGTGAAGGCCGTTAATTGTTCGTACAAAGTTGGGGACAAACGTGGCCGCTGATTGATGATTGTCCTAAGATCCATCTCCATTAATATCCAGAAAATATTCGACTCCTTGATCCTCTATGGATCCTTTGTTTCCCACAGCGAAGTGAACTTCGCTGTCTCCAGTAAATCTTCCGCCTGCGAAGGAAACTGGTTTTCCTCTGGAAATTTCCATGCTACTAATACAATTGACAACAATAGCCACACATAATGAAACAACTTATTTTTCTCCTGACCTTCGCGACAATTCGTGAGGAACTTCTTACACAAATACTTCGCTTAGTTATATTATACTCCCTTCGCGCACTAGGCGACCAATGATACTACATGCGCCAGAACTTCGTCCGTGCGACATTTCCTCATAATTTTGCCTGCAAGTATTTGGGTGGTGAACTACACCACTTAGTCCTCAATGGAGCTGATAGAATATCCGCACAACGTATTCACAAGACCAAACTCCACCTTCATCTTATCTGCTAACTCCTTTTCTCCACTTTTCCCCCCAAACTCCTTGGTAGGGTCTCCCCCTTTGTAGGGCAACTTTGTAATCTGATGGATGAGCATATATGTAATCGGGATGGGCTCCCCAAGCTATAGGCACCCATCATGCACTAGCGCGAGCAACTGGCACAAAGACACAACGTTAATAACTGATCTATGAAAATGCGATACGTAGAGCATGTGCGCAACCTGGCCTACTCAACACCTCAAACCCATTTCATGGGTTTCAATCGCGTAACCCCAGTTTCTTCGTAATAAATTTTTGTCATGTACTTGTGGGTAGCCAAATGAGGGAATCTATCATGGTTCAAGAGATTCCAATCCTCCATCTTCAGTACCAGAATGCGCGCTAAGGTTGTGTCTTCAAATTCAACACGTTCCAGTAACAGGGGTGTCGAGACTGTAAACTTCCTGGAATCAGGGTTTTTCGTCACTTTAGTATTCCCTTTCCGCTAAGGGATATACTTCGAGAGCCATGTGATAGAATCGACCTCCTCAGCATGCAATTACTCCACTCCTTGGAATTCCTCTTCCTCTAGGTCCACAACTTTCTCCGACTACTTACCCTTCTTCTCCTTCTGCCGAACTTCCAGATTCTTCCTCAGTGACTGTCTCACTGTCCTAGGTTTCTTATGCTTCTCTCTTGCAACCGATTGCTTCGGCCTAGGTGACCTTGGCACCATAGGCACATGGGGCGTAGCTTCCATACTTGATATCTCAGAGGCCACCGCGTCAGAGACGACAACTTCAAAACTCACAGCTTCTGTGGGATTTGTGGCAGTCATTTGCTTGAGAATAGTTCTCTAGTTAATTTTAGGCAACGTTGCGAATATTGGACTGGAAATCAAGTCCTCCCAAACCTTACGATTCATACAACGACAACAAGAGGGCTCAGACACAATTCTCAGAATGAAAAGTGTTCTTCGGCAAACCAACATGCCCAATTTATAATGAGTTTTGAATTCAAATCTGACCATTCCCTCAAATTTTTGATCATAAATGCATCTTTGGTGGCAGATCTCCAAATATTTTCGCCATAAATGGCACCTACTCACTCCTCTTAACGAAATTTTTTCCATCAAATCATGAATAGTAACTCCAACGACTACTTTTGGACCCATTCACGGGGTACCATCCTCCATGGCGTAACTCATCCAGCATAGCTTCACCTGTCGCACTCCTATCTTTCATTGCACATCCCCCCTACTGCGTTTTTCTCCTCGTCAGGCAGCATAGTTATAGTCCCGAAATCCCTTGCAGCTTCTTGGATTACTAAGACTGTCCTGCTACCATATAGTCATTGTACAGGAGCAGGATCACTTGTGTACAACTTTAGCCTACTTCCGTTCACTTTCCTAGGGAATGTTTCCCCATTCAGCTTCGCGAGCTAAACTACGCCACCATCTGTGATCTCCTTAACAACATATGGCCCCAACCAGTCATTTGAAATTTCCCTGGAAACTTGGTGAACTTACTGCCATATGCACAACTTAGTATGCCTATCATGCCATGCTTTCTCACGTTCATTTTGCACTTTCTAGTGAAATCTTGCAAGGAAGAGGTCCTCTTCTAACTCCATGATCTATGCGAGCCGTTCCTCCAAGGTCTCACGATCCGCCATCTCTGTCAACGTTACAATACGTAAACTTGGCACAATATACTCCATGGGCATCACTGCTTCAATTCCATAGACCAACCTAAACGGTGTTCGGTCGGTCAACTTCTTGTTGGTCATTCTATAAGCCCATAACACTGCCAGTATGTTCATATCCTAGTCATTTCTCTGTGCGTTGCACACCTTTGTCAACACATCCTCCAAAATTTTATGAAATGCTTTCACCGTTCCGTTTGCCTGCGGGTGATAGGGTGTGCTCTTCTGATGATACACCTGGAATTCCTCAAGCATCGCGCTAATTGTTTCATTCAAGAAATGTGTACCCCTACCACTCATAAATATCTTAGGGCATCCAAACGACGTTAAGGCATATTCAAACAGAAATTTCGCAGCAGTGGCAGTTGTACAATCCTTTACTGGTTGCACTTCTGCCCATATAGGTAAATACTCTGTTGCAGTAATGATATACTGCATGCCCATCTTCTTACCTAGTGGTTGTATTGGACCTATGAAGTAAATGGCCCATTTATCAAATAACTACAATAAAACTTGAGGATTTAAAGGCAACTCATCCCATCGTGAAGGCTTCCCCTTCCTTTGGCAAGCATCACACACCATGCAGTATGCATTAGAATCCTTGTGTAATGTCGACCACCATAACCTGGGGCACAAAATCTTCTGTGCGTTGCTTTTCCTGTGTAGTGATCTCCTACCACTCTTCCATGTGCTTCTGCTAGGATACTAACATGTTCAAATTCTGGAACATACCTTCGCAGTATCTCATCCATTCCCATCTTATACAAGTGACCCGTAATCACCGAAAAATCTACAACACAGACTACCAACTCCTTTTTCCGGGTAGAATAGCCTTCCGGAGTTGTTCCCTTGGTTAAAAGCTGAATGATATCGAAAAAATGATCATTCGCAATGCGCACCGCAAAGATCTGCGCATCCGACAATCCTTCCTCCAAACTATTTGGTTCTTCGTCGGTTTTGATCCTTGATAGATGGTCTGGTCCTGCATTCGACCATCTAGGCTTCACAATCACTTCAAATTCATATTCTTGAAACAACAGTAACCATTGATATGTCTCCCCCCCCCCCCCCCACCTTATTGGCCAGGTATTTCACCGCGGAGTGTTCTGTATACATTTTAAAGTGTCCACCCAATAAATAATGCATAAACTTTTGTAGCACATAGACCATCGCCAGCCCTTCGTGCTATGTAGTGGAGTAATTATTCTCAGTTTTTGATAACTTTCTGCTCATGAAGGCTATAAGATGATCAATCTCTCCTTCTCCTGCCTGTGTTAATACTGCTCCTAGTGCAATGCAAGAGGCATCTACATGCACATGGAATTCCTTCTTCTAGTTTGGAAATACCAAATTAGGTGCAATCACCAACTTTTCCTTCAAGACATCCAAACTGCGCTGACAGTCTTCATCCCAGCAAAACATCACATCTTTCTTCAATAATTTCTCCATTGACGTGATTATCTAAGCATATGCCTTGATAAACTTCCTGTAATACCCAGTGTGCCCCAATGTCACGCGCAATTGTTTCACATTCCTAGGAGCTTCCAAATTCACAATTACATCGATCTTCGCAAGGTCCACCATCAAGCCCTGCTTACATACAACATGGCCAAGCAAAATCCCACAGGGCACACATAATATGCACTTCTTCAAGTTCGGCACGATGTGATACCTTCGAAATGTATCCAACATAAGACACAAACTCGCAACATGGTGCTTCACTAATCCAAACACAATCTAATCGTCAAAATACACCTCCAAGAATTTATGAATAAACTCTTTGAACGTTATGATCACAACCCGCGAAAAGATTGCAGGCGCATTATTCAATCCGAATGGCATTACTGTATATTGAAAGCAACCCCACTTCGTCACAAAGGTTGTCTTGCTTAGATATTTTGGTGCGATCTTTATTTGATGATATCCCGAAAATCCATCAGTGAATGAATAAGCCTCCTGTCCGCCAACATTCTCTAATACTTCATCAATAAACGATGTTGGGAACGGATCATGCACACATGCATCATTGAGCTTTCGCAGATCTATGCATATTCAAATCTCGCCTTTCTATTTCTTTTCTTGGACCACCATTGGGCTTTCGCAAATATGCACATATTCAAATCTAGCCTTTCTATTTCTTGTCTTGGACCACCATTGGGCTTACCCAATCTGATTCCTTGACTGTCTCAATAATATTAGCATCCATCATCTTATCCAGTTCTTGACGCACCTTCTCCTTATACTTTGGTTTTAGCCGATAAGGCCTCTGCTTAACATGGTTCGCATCTTTCTTCAACGTAATCCTCATAATACCTAAATCTCCGATGATCCCTTTCAAATCGGAAAAACTTCGTTTGGAATAAATCCTGGTACTCGCGCAACAACTCAACTCCCTTATCAACCGTATCTTCGTCCCAATAGTCACCTATCTTCGCGAACTTAGGTTCTGCCTCAAACCTAATGTTTACTTGTCAAGTTTTCAAAGGTTCTGATATGTCTGGGTTCACCACCTTCAGTCCTTTGACTTCGTGTTATCCTTCTATCTTTTGAATGGTAATATTTCGTGGATCTTCTTCTTCTTATTCAGTAGTCACATTGTAACACTCCAGCGCATGGCGCAACTGCGTACTCCAATCCGACTGAGCCCATTCTACTGGTTCCTTCGATGTTCTGAATATAGTTGCTTTTATCTCTTGGAGTGCTTCATTAATGCTCTCAAACCCATCCTCAAAGCTAAAAGTTAATAGAAAACTCTCCCTTAAGATGTCCCATTCAGCTGTCCCATGGCGAAGCTCCATCTGCAGATACCAGTTCATTCAAATTGTATCTAAGGTATGACAGAAAATGTGTACCCATTCTGGTTGTGGTTCTATTCCCTAGGCCTTAGTCCATTGCGACAAATGATCGCGCAATTATCCTTTCCATTGTATTTTTTTGTCATCCAAGTATTAGCATATCCAAACCGCAATTTCATCATCCTTTTGTATTCCTTCCATCCAAAGAAGTTTTCCTTGTGTGTACCCACCAATGGGTAGGCGTATCACGCAGAACCAACTCCAGTGCCTGGAAGCGATGTTATTCTGGTACTTCTCTTTCAATTCATTTAGAAACATATCCACATCAGTCAAACCACCATAATGCGGATTGTTCCTTACCTCAGTCATGACACACCACAACGACTTGGTCATCATATTGCAACAGAGCGTAGATACTTCATGTAACTGTTTCTGCCAGTGTTTAAGCTCTTCATCCCAATCTGAGGTGCATGAGCTATCTTTGTCCCACGCAATTCATCCATCAACCGTAGGATTGATCCCATCTTCATCTCACGTTGTGATCTTGTATGTCTGATCCAGATCATCATCACTTTCCACGAAATCACGCACAGGTTCAGTATAATGGGCTCCTTCTACATGGTCTAGTGGCACCATAACCTTGAGCGACTTCTTTTCAAATGTCATCTTTCGCTTCTTTAAGTTGATTACCCATTCATATCAATAGCCCAGTCAATTCCTAGACACATGGGGTATGAATTATTATCATTCACTATTTCAATGACCTCAAAGTTAGTGAGCACGCTTGCACCCTCAATCTCCATCGTTACACCATATAAGCGCCCCATTGGAATAATCTTCTGTTGATTTGCCATGTGCAGCTGAATAGGAAACCACTGTAGTGCAGGTCTCCCCATCCTTTCCCATGTCTACTTAGGCAGGACATTCGCAATAGACCCCTGATCCAGGATTACCTAGTCCATTTCGTATTCACCTATCTCTGTAGTCAACCTCATCTCGCACCCCGTGCGTTTCTTATGCCTAGCAATTTTCCTCACAGTGCGTTGTTCAACGGGTGTCTTCTCTTTATTTGTGCACTTGTCGATTAACTCTTACAACCCTTCTACCGCTTTCTGATCTCCCAATAACTTCATACAGGTTTTCATAAAAGTAGCTAGTACTGAAGGATCTACCTCTTGTGTCGCACTAGTCTCTAGCATTTTTTCATGACTTCTTGAGGTAGAGGCCTCGGCGAAGTTCTTTGCTTCCATGAAGGTCTCTTTAGCATGATTAAGATCAAAGTCTAATTCCTTCTCAACAGCCTTGCACACCTATCCATCATCCTAAGGCTGCTTACCTTTATCTTCACTAGTCTCCATACCGCTTCTTGTCACTATATTTCTGCTTTGGTCTTCTTCACAGGGCTCAACCCTCATCATTGGAATGTTTTGCGTAGGTTTTTGGGGATGTGCCTTCTTTTCTTGTGTCTTTTCCATAAGGAATGGACATTCCTCTATCACATGGTCAAACTGTCGACAATACTAACATGACGAATGCATGGGATTCATACAGTCTTGCGTGAAGTGCCCTGCTTCGCCATAGTTATAGCAGATTATTTGCCCACGCCCTCAACCTAGTCTGCCGCCTCTTCCTTGTCCTCATCCTCAGCCTTGGAATCCTCCGCATGCAACTCTTACGCCCTGATATTGAGGTTGGTTATGTGCCTACATTCGGTAGGTAGGGGTTCTATCCATATTTAGCTCATAACTTCTACAATGACGTTCATCATGTCCCACATATTTACAGAAATTGAAAAACAACTTCTGAGGGGTCTGTACAAACTTCTATAGTAAATGGAAGTTATCATTGGCATGTTGTCTTGTAACCTGATAGATAGCACACCATAGCGAAACTCCTGCGCTCGTCCCAACTTTATTCTCTAGTTTCAGGGGAGCAAACCCTCCCCACATGATATAGTTTTTATAGATTTGGCAATGGTCCTTATAATGTCCATGGATATTGCACTTCAAACACTGGACCTTAGTGTGCACCTCTGCTAGGCCTCCTTTCCTTTCTTCAGACTCTGAAACTCCAAGTGCAGGCTTTCCAGCGGTGAGTGAATCTGTTGTACTCCTAGGTTCGTATCCTGTATGGGTGAAGCATCCAACCTCATCGCAATTTCCAAAGCTTTAGCTTGCATTACTATATTTTGTTGTGACAAAGGAACTCTCAAGTGCAGCAAGAGAAACGTTATATACCAGTCGCGATGCTGGGAATTTTTAATTATCATATTGGCCTGCCTAATCAAGCATTTCAAACTTTTATCGAAATCCCAAGGTGTCTCATCTACCTTCTGTCGGATTTCCTTAAACTCAATTACTGACTGCGCCTCTGACTTAGGCTTGTTGAACTCCTTATTCAAAGCTTGTTAGGTTTCTTCCAACGTCACATTAGGGAAGTTAGTGCAATACTTGATGTACCATGTTAATGCGAGATCTTGTAAAGCTATAACCAACAGCGCTTTCTTGATGTTATCATCCGTAATCTGCTGTGTTATCCATACAACTCCTACGACAAACCAAAATTGTTTGGGATGTTCGTTGCCTACTCCTTTAAAAATCGACATCTTCATCGTGTTCGCCATGTTTAATGGTGGAAGTGGAGGCGGAGGGGGTGAAGGTGTAGGTGTATGAGGCGGAGGTGGAGGTGGAGTGGATGAGGTATCCTCAGGATACCCTACATAATTAACCTAACTGCACTTCGCGACGTAGTCAACACCGTCCCTTCATTGTCACTTGAAGGGGGTTCAATGAGTGGACTATATTCTGGGCTTGATCCTCTATTTCTTCTAAAGAATCTCCCGCTTTGCGTAGCCCCAATCATCAAGGTAACTGCATAACTCTCTTTTCACACAACAATAGTTTAATCCTAATTCTTAACGATTTCAAATACTTACCTCGCAGTCCTTTAAAGAGCCTTCGTTTCACTTTTCTATAGCTGATATTTCTGTCGATCGCGAAATAAGTCACGAAACTTCCCAACGTGCGATCAATCTAGTGATCCACCACCTGCACGATATTACTTTCTGATGCCTCCAGACGTGGCACCAGTTCAAGAGTCCACGCTATAGGACCGTCAAGCCTCTGCGTCCCTTGACTATCGACCAATTTAGACAACCACTCGTGTAGTTCGTCAGGGAAGAAATAGAAGAACATGTCGGTTTCGTCTATGTACAAAAATCTCTGCAACTGCTGCTCCTTGGATAATTTAGGGCTCCTATTCTCCTAAGCCGTGAACACATGTACATTTCGATCAATCCACTTGTTAATCTCTTTCTTCATAGGAAACCATTTATCACACATCTCTTAGATAGATTCCGGTCCTGGCAACAGAACCATTTATTGGCTTAAGGGGACTTGACTTAGGTTCAGAGTTGTTCACGCCAACCAACAAAACCCTAACTGCTGGCCCTTTTGGCAACAACCTGCATAGCGCAAGCCACAGTCTCGCCCAAAGCAATATTGGGGGATACTAGAACTAGGTTTCTGCATCCAGAGAGGGTGCGATAAGTGATCTTAAGCCTTTGTAGCTTAGATCTACCTTTGTGCAAATTGGTATCCTTCTATGACCCACCATTGCAACTCTAAGGAAATGGCTTCTAGACCTTCGTGAAGGTCCGTGATGAGACTTTATAAACCCTAAAGAACCAAACTGTCCACTTTCACGCACTAATTAATAACCCTAGATCTGCCTTCACATAAATCTACCTAATTCAACAGAAATCATAACAGATTCAACAGTTGTCTTCAAGAAAACATATAGCTACGTAGCTCATGCATAAATATTAAAGATTCAATAGGCTCACGCATCAATTACACATTATTCCATACAAAACATATCATAGAGCGATAAAGCATAACGTGATAGAAATAAGAATATTACTCAAAGGCAAGGTATTTCTCCAAAATCAATCTTTATTAAGTTCAACGTTCAATTTACAAACTTCTCCACCTTGCGCACTTAGTTACGGACTTACCAAGACTTCCTGCGCACTCAGTTGCAGGAGCCTTCCCATTTCGTCTAAGTATAGAAAACAAAACTTTCTTGCCTTAGCACTTGCCCAAAACAATTTTTATCTGACTTCATTACTTTGTAGACTAGCAATGACTCAATTATATATAGCTCTTTCCATACAATACCATGGTCCTCAGACCATGGGTGAGTCTGAAAAACTAACCTATCACTTACCCGAACAAGTGGATAAAGCCCCTTTGACTCCTACTTAACTGCGTGTTCCACATCCACATTTCGTGGAGACTTTACGTTCTTTACAAAACTTTACAAAAAATGGTTAAACTAACCCCAAAACTGACCCTGGGGAAACTATCCAACAATTGGCCTATGCATATGGTTATGGTTACAACATTCAGGTATGAGTCAAATTATTGTGACATTTTGTTGTACTAGTATATACTGATCATACATATGTGATTTCTATGCATGAACGACAAATGTATATAAGCTTATGATGTGAAGATGTTAGTTAGTGACTATTATGGATATCATGATCTTATTTATGTTTGGGTTGATATGTTGTGAAGTTATATCATGCTAACTGGATTGATTGTGTAGACAAGATAGCCTCCCTTGAGATACATTAACATATGAACTCACTTATGTCATCTACCTTGTGCTTGACTATTTAAGTATGATGTCTATTTGGTGTTTGAGTGTTTGGTGTCTATTATGTCGTCTAGTTGATTTATTTAACATGGTATGTTTGTAAGATTGGTTGAATGTTTGATGAATTTCATAATATGAGTAGCGTTCCAATGATCTTGTTTTAAGATGATTATACTAACATGTGTTAAGAGAGTTGATATGTACTTGAATATAGTTGACAATTGTAACATTATGTCTAATGACTATTAGTTGGCTATGGGTTATGACATGATTGTTTGTAAAAGTTGAGTTCAAATTGATAAATATGATTGTCTTGATATTTGGAACATGTGGTTGACATGTGTGAGCAATTGCAGGGAACATGCTTGGTATTATCATGACAAGGTAATAGTTGATGTGTTTATATAACTAACAGTTGGGTGATGTGACAGTACATAGTAAGGAGGAATGATTTGTTATAGAGTTTTAATGAATCCAACGTTTCAGACTACCAAGTGAGTCCATCATCAAGGGATGCGTCAATAGATATTCTTTAGATCTTAATGATGTATCGAGGAGCTAGATTTAGGTTTTATATATATAGGAAATTGAAGAAAAGACGTAAAAAAGAAAAGAAAAAAAAAGGTCGGCTAGATTTTCATTTATTTATTTATTTAATTAATTATTATTCTCTATTTAATTTACTTATTATGATTTTTTTTTAATTAACTAATTAATAGGTTTATAACTTAATTTATTTTATTATTTACTTACTATGTTTATTAATTTTATTTAAATATATGGTTTAATTGATTTATTAATTAATTAATTAATTTGATTGATTAGTTTATTAATTAAGGGTTGATTAATTAATTAAAAGGGTTGATTAATTAATTAATTTTATTAATTGTTCTTTATTAATATGTTTATTAAATTTATTGTATTATTCACTTGTTAGTTTGATTAGTTGATTAATTTTTAGTTTGTTGATTAATTGTTATGTTTATTTCTTTAATGTAAAAATAATTGATTAATTTTTTTTATTAGATTAATTACTTTTATTAATGTTTTTAACTACTAATCAATTTCTCTGATTAATTAAAATTAATTTATTAGTTTTAATTATTTATTATTTGTTAATATGTCTCTAATTTTATGTATTTATTTCGTGTTTAATTATTTATTGATTTTATTTACTTGATAAATTTATTTAATTTTTAATTAATAAGTCCTAAAAGATTTGGTGAGTTAATGCTATAATATTATATATCAATCCTAGATGTAATTTTCATTGTTTAATGTTATCAATTGATTATGGGTGAATTAATCACTACTAATTTATGTTTACGATGATGAGGACAAAGGTCATTAGCGTCGGTCTTGTAAACTGGGAAAAACTGAAGATTTGTGGGAAATGGTGCTAAAGGGAATTGTTCTGCTCATGAAGAGGGACATAATGGGAGTTTCTTCATGAAGGGAAAGCATGTAGGGTTCATTGTAGAGGTCCTCCAGGATCAAGGAACGGGGAGTACAGGGACAGTGACAAAATGTTGTGTAATAGATGCCCCCTAAAGCGTGAAGGCCAAACTAGAGTGAGGGATGAAATGCTTTATGAATCAGTGCGGGGAACCGAAGTCTGTCGTCGGAAAACCTACAAGCAAGTACAGATACATATACATAAATGAAAACTCTATCAAATGATACATGAATCGTGGCATGGATGCAACCATCCAGAGAATGATCATGTAAATAGATCTAGGCATGGGCGCAGCCATCCGATAAAGAGGATCATATCGAAACCAAGGTATGGTCACAACCATCCAATAATGAGAAGGATCACATATGATAACTCATGGTATGGTCGCAACCATCCATCTGAAAGAGACATGCATATCAACACAATCATGTCACACTGCCTTGCAACCTGGACTTTTGTAATCTAAGCCCAGGGTCTTGCTCTCCAACACGACCTGATCAAAGTACAAATTCTAACATGTGAATAGATGTGTTGACGTTGAACATGCTAAAAAATCGTTTAATTACCAGTCAATGATGTAAACTGTTAACAAGCGCGAGATAAACCACCAATAATGACAATGGTCCTCAAGGTACTATCAGGACAATCCATAGAATGTGAAATAGAGGAGCTGAAATCGAACACTCGTAAAATTACCTGTTTGAAAGCCAATGATGTGAACTTGTCATCGAGTGCGAAGAACCTGCCATCAGGGCGTGCAAGCTCTAAGGTACTGGAAGGGAGTCTCTTGGTCAACTTCCCGGATAATGAGCTGAAGTCGACAAGAAGCGACTGTGTCGAAGGAGGGCCATAATATATCCCACATCGTCGACATGAGACAAAGGAATGCAAAATGATTTTAGATGATACAGAGAATCAGGGGTAAGTGTAACTGAAGAAGGAAAACTCTTGAACATATCGACGACACGAATGGAAGTTTGGCAGCTTTTGGATCCATAGGATTGGTGGTCATGATGATGTGGCAGAGATCAAATGGAAGGCAAAAATGAACGGCCCAACCCAGGGAGGTCAACGATACAAAGGAGGATATCCCATTCCGACACGAAGCAGAAAGTGTCATGTTCAAGAGTGAGCTGCCGACACAACTGATCAGATTTCCAAATCCCCCCCCCACCATTTCTAGCAGGTACCCCAATTATTTTTTAATCGCAAGATTGAAGGGGCTAGCATATGCTTGCACTATAAGTTCATCATTCGGACGAATCCGACCTAGTAAGTTTAACGAGCCTTAGGAAGGAGAAGCTCATGTTCGTCATGGTGACGAATCCGATGTCGTTTAATATTTTAACGAGTCTGACAAAGGTGTAACTCGGTATCCTTTCATATTTAGAGAGTTTGAAAAGGACACGGAAAAGAAAACTCCACATGGTCCCTTTTCATACATTTGCATCTCTCAATCCCGAAAAGGTAGAAAACAATACTTGAGAGGACCGCTTGACCATTTCAGTCAAGGAGTACCTTTTTTGTAAATAGTGCATCCTAGCCCGAAAAAGGGGTAAACTTATACTGGGCGCATGATGTTTTGCATCCCTTAACGAGTTCGAAACGACAAGGGCTTGGTTATCTTTTCATTTTTATAGGGTCGGAAAAGAGCTTGAAAGCAGACCCCCAATTTTATTCTCTTTTACGAGTGAAAAGGGAAAAATACTTGGAAATCTTTTCATATGAGTTTTACGAGTCGAGAAAAGAGCTGAAATGTGACTTGGCATCATCGTTGAACATTCATCACCTATTGCTACACAAAAGGGTAAAGCGCATTATCCAATTCTTGAGGCAAAATAGGTAGAAACATTTACAAAACCTAATATCTGATGAAAAAAATGAATAAAAGGGAGGAAAAGTAAATATTTTTTACAATTTACCATTTTACCTTACTATAAAAGACTTTTCACACACTTTTTCCCTAATTTTTTCCGAGCAGATTGCGAGAGATCTGGGAGGTCATTCGCCGAGCCGCCAGTTACAGGTAAGAGCCAAAGCCCTAAGCTCCATTTCCATACCATTTATTCCTGTTTCCATCCATTTTTTGGATTTTTGAGGGAGGTTTTGTAAAAAAAAATTTCCCTCGGTCGGCGCAAGTTCCGGGCACAAAATCACGTTGGCTGAGGGTGATTAAAACATCCTATCGCGCTGTCGGCACAATTGTTTTAAAAACAGGCGTGCCGATGCCGTGAACAAGGAAAAAATCAGTTTCCCTTCAAAACCACCATTGGAATCCAAATTTTATTGGCCAAAAATGATTATTGACTTGAATATATGGTTTTTGCAGGAAAGAATCGTTGAAAATGGTAGAATGGAAAGAATGTGAGCACGAAGATGTGGACACCCAAGCACTGAATGATCCAAATTTCCTGAACTCTTAGAGGAACTGTGGGCCCTTCAAGTTCTTTCTTACACCAGGGATGCAGGCCCAACCTGAGCTGCTTCGATACCTGATTAGTCTCTGGGACATAAATCGGGAAATATTCATCATCGGTGACCAGGAGTTGGAGTTAGAAACTTCAGACATATATTTCATCGCAGGACCGTCCCGGAGAGGGGAACGAGTCAACCTATATGGGTCACGACCAATTGGGGCAAGCATATCCATGCTGCATGCCAAACATTGTCTTGAAGCCCTCAAATCCAAGAGCGACAAGATTGAGATTGCCACCATGCGAGATCTGACACTATGAGTGCTATTGTTGACTATCAACAGAGTGGCGGGGTCCCAAGTAGTGCACGAGACTAACAAGTCGAAATTTCTATATGCCATCGACTGCACAGCAACAACGATCTTCAAATGGGCAGAAGCTAGGAATATCAACATAAAATGCCAGCTGACAAAAGCTAAGGCAGGGAATCTGAAGCAATTTTGCTTCGGATTCATACAAGTGACCTTTTTCTTGGAACAGGTGCCGCTGTTCGAGTACCAACTGACTAAGGTAGATCCTCTGATGCCACGCGACCCACGGATGGCCCGTTGGAGACGTTTGATGGCTAAGATCACTGGGGGCAAACATATGTCTTATAGGCCCACCTTCTTTTTATAGCTATGACGACCACTGATTGTCGTGGAGGATTGGCCATATAGTGGCACCGACTTCCGTGGAGATCCAGACATGCCGCTGCCATATGGAGAGGATTTTAACGACGAAGGTAAAAAATCAAAATTTTTTATTTATTTATTTATTATTTGTTTATTTTATTTTATTTTATTTATTTTTAATTTTATATATATATATATATATTTTTTTTTTTAACATTTCATTTTGCTAATGTAGATGTTGGACCAGAGCATCCTGCTGGGATGTCCCCAATAGCTAGGTGCGTCGCCCGCCAGTTTGATGTCGCTCCTTATCAGGAGGGGAGTGACAATGAGGAGGAGATTGCGAGGAACCTTGAGGGGTTGACTCGTGGTATTCCAGAGTATGCTCGAGTGGAAGACATTCCTCACCAGTACCAGAGGCACACGGTGGGAGTATCGGATCGGATTCGCTGATTGTTGACTCGTGTTGCATGAGCAGTTTCATGCTACCACGATCACCATGCCGATTAGTTCCTAGGTCCAACATTTTACATTTTTGAGGCCTGCATGCCACGGATATATGAGGCCTGCGAGCCGCCGGTGTTATTTTGAAGACACATATTATTTTTTGGGGTTTTGATGTATCAAACATTATCACCATGTATATATATGTTGTATTTTCTTGCTTACTATGGTACAAATTATTTGTTTTGGCTTTTCACATGTTTCGTAAATGTCTATCCAACACATAGTTAGCTAATGCATCTGCCAATGTATTCATGTGTCTAAGAATATGATGATATGTAGTATAATAAAAATGCCTTTCTAGTAGACGAATACGGAGATACATTCTCAATATCTGAGGGTTTCTCATGGAATATTGCCTGTTGAGTTGAAGGACAAGAAGTTGTGAATCCAGGTTGACAACCAACTCTTGAATGTCAAGAGAAATGGCTTCTGACAAAAATTCGATGACTACATTGTATTCAACAATGTTATTAGTTGTGCGATCTAAAAAAATATTTTGAAGATCAATCAACTCACCGTGAGGGTCATAAATAGCCCATGCTGCGGAGGATAGATTCTGGGTACTACGACAAGCACCATCAGTGAAACCAATGTGAGGAGTCACAGACATCTGCAAAGCAGGGAAAACATAGTAAACAGGAAAGCTGTTTGAAAACTAACACACCAAACCACACTGCACAAAAATGAATGACACACTAATGTACACAAGTAACCATGCAAGATGACCTAAGCATAGTACTTTTTGAGAGAGTCCATGCTCGGACTCAGGTAATCAATCAACACAGATGACCACCAAAGTGGTACCGTTGACATGACGAGTAAGCATCGACTCGGCTAAAGAATAGAGTAGAACTCATATAAGGCGTTGCCCCCATGCCCCCTAGGTGAGGGAGGGTTACGAGTCAGATGGCAACCTTGCTGCAATAATGGACAATCGGTAAAAAGTCGGGGAGGGAGAAAAATCCTAATTCCATGAAGGGATAAAGGTGCCCTCAGTTGAAAGATCTTGACCATGTCAGGATAAACTGACACATCAAAAGGCAGCTGAGAAGAGAATGGCTCAAGACACATAGACATGACCGTCGAGCGAGGCAGGAATGAGGAACGATGATGAGTATCATTCGAAGGTGGTTCCTCCAGAGACATTACTTCCATGATACTTTCGTCAGCAAGAAAAGTATCGGCTAAGGGATCAGGAGATTCCAAAGTGGCAAGCCATGGGGATTGAAAATACGTATCAAGAGAAGTCATCGAAACATGAGAATTAGAGGATACAGAACTCGAGGTCGATAAAATATCCATGTAATTGATTTTGGCAGGACTAAGTGGCATAACCTCGCCCCAGGTACCAACAGGATCTGGTGAAGGTATGACCCAAGGATCAGATTTAGTTGAGATCATGTTGACAGAGGAAACATGAAGAGGTGGGAGTGAAAAAATTCCCATCAAGGTAGAATCTTTAAAAATACCTTCCCCCACACTCTCATAAGGAGCACCAATGTGCTTGACATACGAAACATTTCCATCTGAGGAGGAAGAGGCAAAGAAGGATAACTGGTTGATAATGACGATCTTCCCTTGACGGGGAAAAAAATCACGTAGAATAGGGAGGTGGCTACAACATGGATGGCATGGGTCTAGCTCTGACCGAGTAGAATATTATAATTGAGATTAGCGTCAACGATATCTACCTCGACTTGTACTATCTTGCCCTCCAAAGTAATGGAAAGGTTAGGTAAGACACCAAAGGGTTGCGAATCGTGCCCGTCGAAAGCTTCCAAAGTGTTTGAGGATTGGTTCAAAGTAGGAGAACCAATGGCTTTCCAAAAGGCGATCAACATGATGCAGGTGGAAGCACCTTCATCAATGACAGTCCTATGAATGGTTTTCTCATTGATGATTACCTGAATGAGAAAGGAAATCTGATGAGGCAAGCGCGCAACATGGTTCTCTAGATAAAAACATATCAAATTAGAATCGGTACGATCAATACCCCCAATAGCTGACAACAAAGATATCCGTTGAGACGGGCAGCTTTGGAGCACCTCGAGAGCCGACATAGCTGAAATCACCTGAGCCAAATCCTCAACAATATTATAGTGTTGCATGGCTTGAGCATTGGGATTGTACAAGGATTTCCTTAACACACCTCGAGAGGGTGGCCGAGTAGCGGAATTAGGGTTAGGGCGCTCGATAAGAAGAGGGCCAGAACTCGGGGCAGAAGAAGAAGGAGTGGCCTCTTTCTCCTTCCTGGCTGTTGGAGCAGGATTTTGGTAATATTTTGATCTAGTAGCCACATTAATAGGCGTACTCATGATGAACACTTGAGATCCTATGGAAGCAGATGATTGAGGTTGGTCTACCATTTGAGTCTGCTGAGACGGAAATGGCTCTTTCAGGACAATTGGGGTCCCTTTGAGCAAATGACTAACTTTAGACTGTCGGGGACAATCCTTGGTATAGTGATCCTCCTCGCAAATGAGGCACGGATACTTAGGCTTCCGTTGTGAAGAATCACCAGTAGACAACTTAGGAGGACCCTGTTTTGGGGCATCGACTTTACCCTTGACTTTTCCTTTCTTCTTACCTTTCGAGGATTTGTCCGCTGTGGTAGACTGGACAGTATGGACCTCTGTGGTTTTACCCGGGCCAGGTGGATTTTGGGAGGAACTATTGGAAGCAGTGTTTGAGACTTACTTCTGTTTGGAAGAAGATTTAGCAAGGGTCTGGGACATTGAATCGATTCCTCCATCAACAGGAGGTGTAGCTTGCGACTTCAATGTCGTGGGATCGGATTATGGCTGTGGAGCATCGGGTAATAACTCATACAAAGTGCCAGACTGAGAATAAACAAGATCTAAGTACTGGGCATGAGTAATGGCTTGTTCTTTGTTAACACATCCACCCATAGCTATATCGCGAGCGATTGGAGCTACGGATGACTTAGTAAACCATTCGGTGAGAAACTGATCAGCAATCTCGAATTTGATTAGGCGACGTCTACGTCTCCATTCATGGATGTCATTGGAGATGTGTGTCGCAGTATCTTGCTTAAGCGATGTGAGCAAATAGGTGCCAGTTTCATAGCAAATCGACAACTGAAAATGCATGAGGAAAGCCATGGATAAAGTGTTGAAGTCATGGTAAGTGCTTCAAGGAAGCTCGATGTACCATTTGGCAGCAGCACTTGTGAGAGTTCGTTGGAAAATATGGAGATGAATAGAATCGTCAATGTAAGAATTCGAAGAGCACCAGAGGTGATATGTCATCACATGGGCTTGAGGATCTTCTTTTGCTTTCCCATCGAACTTAGGACAATTGCTCGGGATCTTGGATGGAATCGAAGGCCAGTATGGCAAATGAAGAATTGGAACATTCCTAAGGCGAGACACATTTTGCAAATTTAGTGTGGCCAAGAACAACAATTGAGTATTAAAAGGCATTGGAGGTCGATAAGCGGGTCCAACTAGAGGATCCCATCCCTGTTGGTAAGGATTTTGGCCCCATAGTGGGGGATTTTGGCCATACGACATTTTATTCTGCCCCTATTGTGGGTTATCTTGGCCATAGGGAGGATTTTGACCTTGAACACCTTGGAATTGTCTAGTCAGAGGTTGCTGATAAGCAACATACAGGTTAAGAGGCTGTTGAGCCTGTTGACCTTGGACATATGGATATTGTACCTATTGTCCTTGAACATACGAGTTTTGAACCTGTTGTCCCTGAACAAGAGGATTTTGGACTTGCTGTCCTTGGACATAAGGATTGTACACTTGTTGCCCTTGGATGTATGGATTATGTACCTGCTGCCCTTGAGAAAAAGGATTTTGTACCTACTGACCTAGGACATTAGGGTTTTGGACCTACTGTTGCAGGACTTGTCCCTAGCCTTGTCCTTGCAAGGGTTGACCCTGTTGATATGTATATAAGAGTTGCTGCTGCCTGGGTTGGTTCTACTGCTACAATGGTTGACCTTGTGGCTGCAAAAGATGTCCCTGGGGCTGCAGAGGTTGGCCCTATGAAGACATAGGCTGGGAGATTTATGGAGCATACTGCATCTGCTGTTGCATGGTTTTCTGCAACTGTTGTGAGGGTTTCCCCAGCGGTTGTTGTAATTGACCTTGTTGCGGTATCATTTGCCCTTGCTGTTGCGCCGATGATCCTTGTTGCCACAAAGGTTGCCCTTGTTGCTGTAAGGGTTGCCCTTGTTGTTGCAAGGGTACTTGAATAGTGCCCAAAAAGTTTCCGAACTGAATCTGACCATAGCCACCCTGAAAAGTAGATGAGCCAGGCTAAACGTACTGCCCAGACTGAAGGACGTAAGGCGGATTGACCATTCCTTGAGAACTTGTTGTGCTATACAACAACCCCCCATTTCTATAAAAATTTTACACAAAGCTTTCAATAAGAAATTGGTCCCTTTTTAAATAAACTTGGTTAAATTTATAATTGGATAAATAAAAATGGTATTGACCTCTCTACAAGAAAAAATCGCTATTAAAAGGCCCGATGTAAATAAATAATTTTATAAAACCTTTGATAAAAGTGTTCCTTTTAAATATTATAAGAAATTTTACATTGCGATAAAGCGATCGGAGATCGCATATCACAACAACAAAGGAACATTTGCAAACAAAGACCTCATCCAATCCTCTGATCCAATAAATAAATCACAATCGACAATCGGAGAAATCAAATGCCAAAGGTACACACATAAAAGGCCTCATTAAATCTTTCGATCTGATCGCAATCGGCAATCGGCGATATCATACCACAAAGGTACTCACACAAGGCCCCACCAGATACTTCGATCCGATAAAGGAAATCGCAATCGGCATTCGGAGATGTTCGTTAACAAAGGAATAAAAGCTCAAGCCAAATCCCGATTGCGATCGATCAATTGGGCGCACATCTCAAAGAGGGAAACATACGTTAAAACAATTTGCATGCATAATACTCCGCTCCATTATAATATCACTTTTCGGCAATCAGAGATATTCAGTGCCAATGCTAAAACCTCTCCCTTTGAAACTCCTGATTGCAATTTGCGATTTATCGCTGATCGTTGATCAAGGAAATCTGAAACATGCTTGAAATAATCATTCGGTATACTATCGACGAGATGGGTATTTATGGTATTAATTCACCATGATTGGCGGTTCGAGCGGCTATTAAATTTGACGGTTAAGAATAAGTCCTTCAAAAAGATTTTATTCGTGCTAATTCTTAACTGCATTTGATTTATTGTATGACAATCACCGTAGTTCTGTTCATTTTGATATTGGCTTTTAGTGGCAATATCTCTGTGTTACGGTTTGCAATTGTTTGTGCAGAGTCTCTTCGAACCCATAAATCTAGAGAAAATAGGGAAGAAATGAAAGAAGCCCACAACAACTACTGCGACCAAAGAAACAGGACCGAGCAAGAAAGGACTAATATCAGATACAACATGTCTCGGTCTGGGAAATATTAGCTGGGAAAGCATTTATAATTTGATAGAAGCAGAGGAGCCCGAAGAATTATCAGAGGAAGCCACAGCCGATTCAACTAACAAATCAGAGGGAACTCTCAAAGAATTGGCTTGTTCTTATCTTCACAGGATAGCAGCGCGGGCCAAAGTCTTTCCATACACTCATGTGGTTAGATGGTTTGTTGAGAAAATCCCAACTGCAGATAGAACATTTTCCACGGCTGATGGAAAGATATTCGTCTCATTCAAGCCTGAAGATCTCAGGCAAATGTACCATCTACCGGAGCCCGAGAAGCACTACAACAAGGCATTCCTGGAAGCATTTGCAAAGGAAAACGACTTGGAATTGGACCCGATCAAGCAATGGAGGCATTTCCCATAAAAACATAAGCATGATTCATCAAGTAAGTATTATGTCGACTCACTAGCTTCTCCTTATTGATATGCTGGAGCTATGATGTGTGGACTGTGGGGACAACATGACTCTGCCAAATTTTCTATAGAGATGGTCTCGTTAATGGAAGCAGCGATTAATGGTTACGTCATGGATTGGGCAAATATTTTTTCTGATAGGTTTGCCACTGAGATATTAGAGTATAAAAGGCAAGCATATACAACTTTCCAGATCATTCCCCCTTTCTACTACAGTGCATATATTATGGAGATTATTTGTTTTAATTCTGAATTCCCGATACTCGGATGGAAGTGGACTTCCCAAGATCCCAACCCGATTCATATTTATCACAAACAGTTGTGGAAGGCACACTATAAAAATCACCTGTACAAAATTTGCAATGGTTTTGTTTCACATCTATATTATTCTATTTTTAATAAGCCTGCTCCCAGGATATTCCAAGATGCAGCAGTTGATTTGACAGCAGTAGGCAGCTGGTTCGGAGAGGACAAATTTACCTATGTGAGGCTTTTTGGTAGTCTCACTAAACCCCATGTTCTTCCTCTATATGTTCCCGATAAACTGTTAGCCTGAGAATTAGCATATCATATAACAGTTTCAGGAACATCAAGAACCCTTAAGGATTCCAAGAAACAGATGTGGCCTATATTCCCCCTACGATGTGGCATTTTCACTTTACATGACTACAAGCATGCAGAGAAAGAGGCAGAAAAGATTCAGATGCTGAATCTTGCCACTGTTCCAAATAGGCAATATGACCCAAACAAGGTTGCCCATAATGTTACCGCTCAAGCTAAACTTGCCAAATACGATCATGAAGCAGATGTCTTTGATGATTTATTTGCTTAAGCGGAAATATTCTTTCAGGTTAAAGGATTGACTAGGATCAAATATGGAGAAGAAGGGTTAGAAACATTCAATAGGCTCAAAGCCTAGAGGTTGAAAACTGTGCCTTTGGACCTATTGGCTATAGCCCCTACAGTTCAGCCATCAAGTCAAACTGAACAAAAAGCAGTCAACAAGACTCCTATAGTGGAAAAGACCCCCCGAAAAAGAAAATTTGCCAGAGCAAGAGAAAGGACAATGAAAAAGCAATGACCTCTATGATTCAAATATCTATGTTGATCCCAAATTTCTCAAAGAATGGCAACAATTTGATTCTATCATCAGCAATGCTGAAAGTCTACAAGGATTCAACACTCCTGAGGTGACAACTGGTTAGAAATCAACAATCAATACAGTTCCGACTGAAGGAACTAGTGGCCCACCCATAACTCAAAAGGATGTAGAAAAAATCCTCGAGAATCCATCCGATGAAATTGTGTTACATGTAGAAGAAATACCGCCCTTGGATGTCTTCCACAGCCCTAAGCATAGGGCTGTAATCAAGAGACAAAGGAAAAAGAGGAAAATTGATCAATCTCCACTTTTAACTTCACAAATGGAGATAATAAACGTGGTATAAAAAGAGGAAGTCAACCCTTCTGAAGATCTCACTAAACTCTCTCAGTATGCTGGAGCATACACAACAGATACCATGGACAAAGCATCGGAGGTAAGTAACTTGCTAAAGGAAAATGACTATACAATCATTTTACTGGAAGCACAGGTACAACAGAAGCAGTAGAAGCTAGAGCAGTTGGAACAACAGTTAGCAGCCTAGAGACAGTCAAATGATCAATTGAACGAGAAATTGCTCAAAGAAAAACAAAAAATTGATCAACATGCAATTCAGAAGCAATAAGAGCTATCCCAAGCATTGAGCAAGCTGCGATCATTAAATGAATAGTTAAGCAAATCAACAGAAGAACAGATCGCTCAACTATCACTGCAAATAGAAAAATTCAAATGATATCCCCAAGTGGGAGAATTCAAATAAGAAGCTCTCCCAATTACCAAAGCATTGTCTAATCACTTGAGCTTATTATGTCATAATATCTCTCTTGTTCTTCCCCTATGTGAAATTTTGTCATCTATGATTGATAAGTCAATTGATGTGAGACATAAATTGGAGCAAGTAGATGAAAGGTTAACATAGTTTCTCTCTTGGCAAGAAACCATAGAAGGAAAAGTTTCAAATCTACCCCAAATTATGGATCGCATAAAGAAATCCTATTCCTTGAATGGAAATCTCAACTAATGAAAGCAGAAAGGGCAACATCAAGGTGCAGATCGGAAACAAGTAATCTGGTTGAATTGATTAATGATACTCTTTATTTATCAAATATAATTACAGAGTGTACTCCAGGGAAATTTTCATCAGTGAAAGCATTAGAATAGACATGGAAACAAGAGTTGGAACAGAGGGAAAGATTAATCGAAGGCATTCAAACTTTGACATGGGAAACCTTTTGGTTCTTCCTTGTTAAACCACATAGTCAGCGAACAACGATGAAATGCCTCACTGATGCAATCGGTTATATGATTCCTGAAATTACTGATGCCACATACACTGCCCAGTTACATTCGCGCATGAGTCATTCGCCAGAACTGCAACCAATGCTTGCCATTTGCCAGCTCAAGTTACAAGATAGTCAGCCAATACAGTGAACTATCCTGACTGACTGCAACATGCTTATTTTAAGAAGATTGTCACAATTTTTTGTGATTTGGTTATACCAACACATAGCATTTTTATTTCATAGTTTGTTAGTTTAGATAGTATTTATAGACCCTTTCATGTTTTTAGAAAGGGTCCTCCAATTTTTGTATTAATACTTGTATCAAAAGTGGCACTACTGTGCTTCCGATATATTTATTTTTATAAAAACTGGACCTCAATTATGAGTTTTGATGAAGAATACTTTTATGTGATATGCAATATTGCTTCTTGTGAAAGTGTTTCCAAGTTGAAAAGCGGGATCTAAATGCGATTTATATCAGAGGAGACTCAAATGCATATGGTACTATTATCTATGTTTTTGTTTCATGCTTTTATGTGAATCAGCATTTATTTAATTTTGTTATTATTGATATATTTATATGCTCTTACAACAATTCTTTCACTTATCACTATTGAATGTTTAAGAGTTGTTATTTTTCATCTGTATATGTATGAGTAATATATAGAGATTAGTGTGATAACGTTTTAATTATTACTTTGTTCAACTACTTGAACAAAGTAATTATCATATGAATGAATATTTTTGTTTATAAGTAGAGTCATCTATATGCCTACTTGTCAATAAGAACCATAAAAAATTCCACTAAGAGAAAGACTTCTCGGGATAGATTAGTTACTTATATTATTGTATATTAGAATAAATCATCCATCATTCCCATTAGATATTAGAAAATCAATCACTTATCCATCCCATTTATAAATCATTTGGGAAACTGGTCCCATTATATCCAGTCGGAGCCACCACACCAAACGGAAAAGAAGCTGCTTTTAAGATTCAGATCGGGTGGTTTTCCTCGATGTTGATGCAGCGATTTTCGAGGCTTCAAAATTTTTGGCGTGAGAAGGAGGGCATGAACTGTGAATGGCGAGCAAATCGAAATCTCTAATCCATTCTGAGAGTAAATCTACCTCAACCTCACCTCTGACTTCTCCCTTGCATGCTAAAACTCTAGTGTTCAAGCGAGAGGTTGAGGAAACAACAACCACTGATCAACCCCAAAACATCTCAGATAAATCAACCTTAGAATCTCTAGAAGTACAGTCTCTAATCCAAAAACTTCAAGGATTCTCCATATCACCACAGAAATCTGAGACATCTCAATTCAGTGTGACTTCGCAATTCATTCCTTTTCAACCCCTCACTAGATTTCAGCGCGAAAAGCTTGGAATTGAACCTATTGAGTTATCTTTGCCTAAAAGGAAAAGAGAAAGGAAGACTATTGAAGGATCTGATAGTGAAACTTTTTCATCATCATCATCCATTTCATCTTCTCCATTGCAAAGTCAACCATCCACTCCTCCACTCCAGATTGTTGTTCAACAGGGAACTGCAACTTCAACATTTGTTTCCCAGCCATCTCAAACTTCAACATCTGTTTACCAACCATCTGGAACTTCATCTGCGCTATCATCTATTAGTAGCTTGAGAATGGCACAGAACCCATGGAGCAGTCCTGGTGTAGTCACCATGCCTGCACCTTTAAACCCATTGCTAGCTCATCCTGAAAAATGGTTTCCAGAATTCAATCCAGTTGTAGGCATACAAGCAGACGAACACATAAATAACTTTATGTTGTCAGTCAATTTAAAAGGAGTTACTGAGGGAGATGTGGTTGTTAGACTTTTCCCTTATACCCTATAAGGATCAGCTGAGTCTTGGTACTTTTCCCTACCATTAGGATCTTACTAGTTGGAATATTTTTCAAGAACAGTTCTTGACTAAATACGGTGATGACAGATTTGTAGCAACATTAATCATTGATCTTTCATATCTTAGAACAAAATCTAGAGAACCTATTAAAGAGTTTAATTCACGATTTAATAAACTCTTAAATAAGATTCCTACTGCCTCTAAACCTACTGAACAGGTTAGAAGTGAATGGTATATAACAACTTTACCTTAAAACATAACTATCTTTGTAGATAGAGCTGGAAAACCTACCCTAGTAGAAAATCTGAAAGAGGAAATTGCTGTGGAAAAAACGTATAATCGCCTTAGAAAAGAAAGCTGCTCTTGAAGATAGAAAATCTAAAAAAGTCTCATTCAAAGATGATTCAAAGAAGAAAATGGCTAAAGATCCATACAATATGGAAGGTCTCCAAATGCCCTAATGCTATATCCAATGCAGAGTCAGACCCCAAGGATGATGGAGAAGAATATACAGTCTTATCATCTGAAGAAACTGAAGAAGAGGTAGTTGTAGAATGTCATGGGATGTGGGACTTCATTTTGCCTGATTCCGATATTGAAAATGAACAGGAAGCTTTCCCGGTGAGTACTAGGAGTAATGGCACTCCAAAACCTGTCAAGCAACTCAGAAGAAAAAGAACATGGGTACTACTACTAAAGAAAAGGCTCCCACAAAGAAGTCTACAGTGACACCTACTCAAAATCAGCCATCAGCTTCCAATCCACCTTCAACATCTAAAACAATAGTAGTTGCAAACTCTATGGATTACAACATCATTGAAGACATGAAGAAAACAAAAGCAAATATCACTATGTTTGAGCTGAGTAAACTCAAACATCAACAAAAATTGCTGCTCAAGGAATTAGATGCACTACCTTATTCTCCGCTTCCAAATGTTGTATTGTCCAAAGCTGCTAATGATGCAGGTAAACCACCACCTGGTAGAGTAGAAGCTATTGATGCTGTTCTAATCGGAGATAGATCAAATTCCCATACTCCTCATTTTCTCTTGACCTATGAGAATTATAATAGAAATCTGCACAATTTCTTGATAGACTCAGGGGCTTCATCGAATATAATGTCGGCCTCGGTTTGTTCTAAACTAAATATTGAACCCCAAGAGTCTACAGTGCATATTGTCCAGTTGGATAGAAATAAGGTCCAAGTATTAGGAGAAATCAACTCAGTTACCATCAGGTTATCAGTTGATCTTAGAGTGGTTCAGAGAATTGACATATTAATTGCTGATATTCCTGAGTTCTATGGTTTGATTTTAAGTAGAGACTGGTCTGAGAAACTTCATGGCTACATTTCTACCGATTGGTCTCACATGTGGTTGCCCTATAAAGGAAACCTAAATCAGATTAAGATTGATCGGGAAAAGCATATGACTCATACTGTAACAGAGTTTGAACAAGAAAATCAGCCTATAACATTCAATAATAAGATTATGGGTAACTACTCATCTGAATCATTCTTTGGTAATTTTATTGCTCAATCATCACCTTTCTCAGCTAATAATTTCACATCTCAAAGTGAAAACTTTTCCCAAACAGATACATCAAGGTGTGTTAAAATTGCTGATGAAATTGTAAATAAAACTGTAGACAAACCTTTATTTTGGTCATTATATTTTGATGGGTGTAAATCTAATGACGGTGCAGGAGTAGGATGTATTTTAGTTAGTCCCGAGGGAGAAAAGACCATGCTATCATGTATATTAGAATTTGAGTGCACAAACAATACTGCTGAATATGAAGCCTTGATTCAAGGACTTTATAAAGAAATTGGTCTTAAGGTACAATATTTGAAAGTGTTTGGTGATTCAGAAATTGTTATAAAACAAGTTAGAAATACTATACATTGTCTTTCTAGTCACCTTAAACATTATCAATCCTTGGTACAAGACCTTGTATCTCATTTTCTAGCATTTAATATTTCTCCCATTCCTAGATCTCAGAATGCAGCAGCAGATTTACTAGCCAATGTTGCTTCTAAGCTCCTTCCATCTGAAGATTACAGTCCCGATAGATTTTCAGTAGAGTTAATTTTCAGACCATCGATTCCCGATAATGTCACTAACTGGCGAGTATTCAATCATGATGATGACATTTTAAATTTCTTAACTTCTGATAAGTCCTATGATGATCAAATTATTGATGAAAGTGAGCATGATCTTCAAATGAAGGAAAATTTGAAGAAAATTCAATACCTAAACCAGTGGTCAAACTTGAAGATCTTTATGACATCAAAGATAGGTTTAAACAGGTTACTAATTCAAAACTCCAAAGTTTTACTTTGAGATTTGAATTAATAAACCTTGGTACAGAGGACAAGCCACAAAACATCAATTTGGGATTAGGACTTACTTCAGAAGAAAGAATTGCATTTATCAGATTATTGAATAGATATAAAAATGTCTTCACTTGGAATTATGATGATTTGAAAACATATGATACTTCTATCATACAACATACAATTCCAATGATATCTGAAGAAAAACCAGTACAATAGAAATTAAGGAAAATTCATCCCAACCTCGAAAGTCAAATAAAAGCCGAGTTAAACAAACTCTTGAAAGCCAGGATAATTTTTCATGTTAGACATTCAAATTGGGTGTCCAACTTAGTGCCAGTAAGAAAGAAAAATGGTGACATTAGAATTGGTATTGATTTCAAAAATCTTAACAAAGCAAGTCAAAAGAATAACTTCCCTTTACCAACAATGGAGCAAACACTCCATTCAGTAGTTGGTTCTGAGCTAATGTCTTTCTTAGATGGTTTTTTAGGGTATAACCAAATTTTGGTGCACCCCGATGACAGACTTAAGACTACTTTCAGAACTAAGTGGGGAACTTATGCCTATCAAAAAATGCCTTTCGGATTAATCAATGCTGGAGCTACATTCCAAAGAGCGATGGACATAGCATTCAAAGGTATAATCAATAAATTAGTAGTTGTCTATTTGGATGACATTACTGTCTTCTCTAAGAAAAGATCAAGTCATTTACATGATTTGAAACAAATTTTTGAACGCTGCAAAAGGTATGGCATTTCACTCAATCCTAAGAAGTCCTTTTTTTTCTTGACCAAGGTAAACTCTTGGGATTCATTGTTCAAAAGATGGTATTTATATTGATCCAGATAGAATCAAGGAGATTTATGATATTCCATTTCCACACAATAAAAAATCAATGCAATCATTTTTAGGTTAAATTAATTTTGTAAAAAGATTTGTTCTAGATTTTTCGCAGATTGTTTTACCATTACAAACCATGATCAAGAAAAACTCACTGTTTAAATGGGGGCATATAGAAAAAGAGGCTTTTGATACTGTTAGCGCTTGAAATTTCACCTCACGCTGAGAAAGGTAAACCTCAAGGCAACATCAAACCATTTAGCCTCGTAGCTAGCCCTACGGGGCAGGAGAAGGCTCTCTCCGGTCTATCTCGGTAAAATCTTCAATAGGTGAGATGACCAATAAGGTAACACTGATATTAGGCTAGTAAACTGATCAAAGAGTTTGATTTGGGTTTTTTGGGTTTTTTGGTGGCAAATTGAGGAGAGGGCAATTTTGGGTGCGGGGATTGGACACAGTTTCTGCAGGGGGTTCCTTGGGGCGAGGTAGGAGACAATGTTGATGCCTTTGATTTGAGGTGGATGGGCAGGAATGAAAGATGAAAAGCTAAAGAGAACAAACAATAACTTTGAATTCTCTTTAGACAGAAGAAAACATTGAAATTAAACAAACTTAAAAGCAAAGCATGGCAAGCATGAATTCTTACTTTAACACTTCATTTGTTTAATGACAGAAGTAAAAGAAAGGAAATGAATCACACAACAAGCTTACAAGAACATTGAGAAACACACCATCAACACATGAGTCCACAAGAATCCCAAAGAGGACTGCAAAACCCTGGTCTTCCTTAGCCAAAAATTGCAGTGATACAGTGAATAATACAATGATAGATTATCCCTCAAGAGTCCCACCATGAAAATGAGCAAGAAAGTACATAATATAGATGATCTAACCTCTTTCCATGCCTTCATGGGTCGAGCTCACTATCCTAGGAGCTGTTTCAACCACTTCTAAACTAAGCACTACAAACTAGGCAGTCAAAACAACTTGCCTCTATAAACTTGGAAACCAATTCATTCATTTAATATTTACCCTTTTCATGAATGAATGTTCTAGAAGTGTTACATAAGAGTAAAAGTGTCTAAAAAGTACAATAATTACATCAAAGAGAATCACATTTCATCCCAAAAAGTCAAACTAAGTCAAATCTGCGTTTTCTGGGCTGTACAGTGCATTTCTGGACAAAACTGCCTGACAGGTCGCGCGCCCCTGCCTGACGGGTCGCGCGCCTTTGGAGCCATGTTTGGAGCACTTGAAGGTGGCCAAATTGAGCAAAAGTGGGCTTGTTGGAAAGGTCCGTGAGTCTACTTTCCAACCCAACTGGAATTTCTGAATTTGGAGTTCATTTGCTCTGTCAAAACTCAAATCTCCCAAGACTGCTTTCTGCAATTCAAAAAAGTGGCAGAAAGTCAATTTTTACTAGTTTTTTGACTTTCTAGAGGCCCAAAACTTCACCAAATCTCAAGTCCATCCATGAGCATATGTAACTTTGCATGAAAAATCTAGAAATGCTGAGTTTTGGTCAAAAGGAGTTGCCCTGATGAAGGGTCGCACGGGGGGTGAGACCCGTTAATGGGAAAAACCTGCAAATTGCCAAAAAATGCCAAAATTCACCCAAAATTCTCAAAATTTCTTGGGATTTGTGCTGTGGCTAGAATATTTAGTGCCTTGATCCTTGAGTGAAGCCTCAACCAAGATACGGAGGGGATTTGGCCTCTTTCTCCGTTTTAGTGCCTCGGTCAACCGCCTTTGAAACATCTTCATTTTTGCCTTGCACACATGCATCCTTGCCCAGTAGTGGTTCTTCATGTTCCTCAACAGTTTCTTCTCTTGGTTGGCCTTAGCCAACAACCTCTCCAAGTGTGTATTTACCTGGATGAGCATGGACTCTCGGTCAGCGGGCAATGGGTCACCGGGTCTTCTTCGGTTCAAGATTCGGTCACTACGAATCCTCCACAGCTCATCAAGTGCTTTCTCCTCCTCCAAATGTTTGTTGCACTACTCCAGGTATGTGATGGTCCATTGTGCACCCTCTAGTCTCCTCTGCAAGGCATCATTTTCAGCTCTGAGATGCTGAATGACCTCCTTTGCCTCTTGGCTCGGAGAAATGGCCTCAAGATCAACAAACTCAATATCTGGAACTCCTGATGGCCCCTCATCAATCTTGGGCTGCTTGCCCCTCTGTGCTGCCTGTGTTGCTGAAGAGAGCGAGGCCCCTTCCACCTGATGTGGAGATAACACTCGCTGAGCTGATGATGAAGGCAAGACCCCTTCCACCTGCTGTGGAGATAGTACTCGCCTAGCTGCTGCAAATAAGGCCCTCGGGCCTTTCTGATAGGTAACCAGAGGTGAGGAGCTGACATGTCTAGTGACAGGGATGTCATGCTGCTATGATGGTCCTCCCTCCTCATGAATAATCTCAGGATGTGGCGAGGGTGGTGCTGTGAAAAACTCACGAGAGATGAACTCCTCCCATGAGATGCCCTGCTGAGTCAACTGATGCAATACTACTAGCTGAATCAAACCATAATGATAAAGGCTCCTGTACTGCTGTGCCGGGCTCTTCCTCTGTAACATGGGCACCATCCTCTGAATGTTCTGATAGAAGAAAACAGGGATGTTCATCATCCTCACTCGGGTGAAGTGCATCAAGAGGCGAATATGATATGAATACACCTGTGAAAATCTGCCCTCACAGGTAAAATAGTGCATGATGAGCCTCATCATGGGAGCATACTCGCTCCTGAGAAACCTGAATGGAAACACACCTGCCAAATGTCTCATGAATGGTGGCCGGACAAAAGGCTCAAAGTGAACATTATCCAGCACCTTGCGCTTATTCCACACCTCCCCAACATTAGGTATCCCTGTGGCATGTGAGATCACCTCGGGTGTCAATGTAAAGTCCACCCCTGCAAGGTTGACATGTCCATCATGCAAGTGTAAAACAAAAAGGCGAGCCAACTCTCTGTGTTTGAATCCGAGAGATCCTCTCACAGAACTCATAACAAGACATATACTGAAAACATGTGACTGCCATAGGACAAGCCTGTAACTCTGCTAAAGAGGTGGGCTCCTCTCTCTTATGATGTCCACCCTTACCACCCTTATGAGGCCTCCTCTGTACCTCAATCTCTGAAGCTAATGATTGGTCATCACTTTGCTCATAGGTTTCGGTTTCTGACATGTTTAAAAGAGCAAAGTGGACAAAATGTACTACTGCTTCTGCTTTATAAAATGCTGATTTGTATGCTGTTTCAAGGGGACAAGGAACATGAGGGAAATGTTAGGGGAGGGGCATTTTTACAAGGAAAATGGGAATACATGTATATAGCAGGGAATTTTAGGGAAATACACTGTAAGCATTATTGCATATACATCATCAAATTTCATATGTTTATATGGGCATAAGGAGAGATAGGGTTAGGATGTGATTTTTTGTTTTTAAAGGGAAAAGGGGTAGGGTTTATTTTCTTTACAAATTTATAAGGGAAATTGACATGGAAATATAGGGAAAATGAAATGGGAATGAGGAAAATAATTACAAGGGAAAAACCATGAAACGACACTAAACCCTAGCACTCTTTTACAATATAACATACAACCATATGGAGGTCTTGCTCTTGAACATTTTGATCATTAAAAACACATTCATAATATCCATCAACCATAACCAGCAATCATTCCAAGCTTAGAGAACCTACCTCAAGCGATTTGATGGCTTGGAGGGCGTTTGAGCAAATTTGAAATAGGTTTGAAGGGAGACAGCTTGACGGGTCGTGCACCTCGCCCAACGGGTCGCGCCCGTTGAAAATTTACACTGCAGGGAACCCTCTGACGGGTCGCGCGCCTAGCCTGACGGGTCGCGCGCCTGTCACTTCTCTCCCAACTTGCTCTGCTTTCGCTCCTTTCATCAATCTATCACTCACTCAAACTTCTCTTGCAAGTGGTCTTGGATGCACAATGAGAGTGAAAGGAGGGAGATTGAGTTTTTATAAGTTTCATTTGAAAAAATTTCATGTTCAAACCCACTTTCTAATGTTTCTCTTTGACACTTTATAAAATTGACTTTTTGGTTTCCTTTGTCCTGAAATTGACTCATTTAGTGCTTTGAATTGATTCTTTTTGCAGGTAGATCATCTGAGGGATCTTGGCAAGGGGACCAGGGTTGCATACTGTCCACTGAAGTCTTTTGAAATTTCATCACTTTTTACAAACATTTGAAAAATGACCTTGGCTTTAAAAACAGAGTTTTTAAATCCAAGGTGAAAATTAACTGTACAGGATAAAAAAATCTCAAATAAATATCTTTACAATCATCCCTCTGGCTTGCTGAGCACTTATTGACCTTCAAAACATGACCTTGTAGACATTTTTGACCAAAACCCTAGACCTAGGAAATTGACCTCAAGACAAGACAAGACAAGCTTTGAGAGAGCTAAATGACTGAAATGACCTGAGCCAGCAATGCCAAGAGGGGAAAAATATACTAGCTCCTCCATCAGGGTTATGGCATGCCTAATGGGATGCAAAAAATTGACACTGATGAGACCCCTACATATGCAAATGCAAAGAGTTTTGATCGCTGATGGAGGGCTCAAGATCGACTCTAACATTGGCTCCAATGGGGATGGTAGCTCCTTGGAGGTACCAAGAACCTTAGACCTCTGGGAGAGCAGACCAGTGCTTTATTAACATTGGGCAATGGAGTCAACTTTTACACATGTGACCAAATTTGAACAACTTTATTTGACTTGGACAATTGACTAAAATCCTGGACTAACTTTGACACTAACTAACTCACTTTATGCAGAAAATAAACTGACTGAAACAACTTCAGAAACTCACACCAACTAATCACCATTTTCAGAATTATAGCCTTCACCGCGGGCCCCAAACTGAAGATAGGAGATCAGTTCACACTTGCTGCAGAATGAAAGTAAAATGGTAATTACAATGAGAGTGATTAGAGCAGAAAATGCTCAAGCATGATACCTTTTGAGCAGCCGGCCATTCACCGACCCACCAAGACATTCATCACCATTCATTTCTTTGAGAAGAAAAGCATTTGGACCACGGTATGCTGCAATTTTGTAGGGACCTTTCCACAAGTTGTCAAATTTTCCATGTTTCCCTTTGTCTTCATTTCGGGCATCCCATCTCAACACAACATCATCAATCTGAAAATCCTCTGATTTAGCCTTTTTGTCATAGATTTTCTTTATGCGCTCTTGCAATTTAAGGGAATTTTGATGAACCTCCTCTCGTGTCTGCTGTAAATGAATCATTTGACTGATCCGCCGTTGCATAGGATCCTCCTCGCCACCAGCTTCTTGAAACAACTTGGCTACTGGAACACTAAGTGAAGTAGGAAACACTGCATCAACTCCATAAACCAGCTCAAAAGGTGACATACCAATTGACTTCTTTTGACTTACCCGATCAGCCCATAATGCATTTACTAACTTTTTGTGCCAGCTCTTCTTATTTATTTCCAGCAATTTCTTTATGATGTTCACTAGAGATTTGTTCGAAGATTCAGCCAGCCCATTACCTTGCGGATGGTAGGCGGTTGAATGCCCCAAGCTGATGTTATATTTATAGCAAAAATCAACCATTTTCTTCGATTTGAATGCTGCAGCATTATCTGTAATCAACTTATGTGGACAGCCGAAACGTGACAATATATTACTTTCAAGAAAAGAGATAATTACCGAATCCGTGGCCTGCCGGGTGGGAATGGCTTCAATCCACTTCGTGAAGTAATCTGTGGCGGTCAAGATCCATCGATGCTGCCTGGAAGATGCTGGGTGGATTTCGCCAATAAAATCCAAGCCCCATTGCTGAAATGGTGCGCTGATTTCAATGGGCTTGAGAGGCAACGACTGTAACTTTTGCTTTCCTTGAAAAATTTGACATTCATGACAGCTCTTTACCGCTTTATACACATCAGAAAATAAAGAAGGCCAATAGAAACCAGCTCTCAAGATCTTATTAGCCGTGGTCTTCCAAAACAAGTGACCCCCACAGTCACCTTTATGAAAATCTTCTACCGTTGTCTTAGCTTCTTCTTCGACCAAACAGTTCAGCAATATGCCACCGGGATCTTTCCAATAAAGTGCTGATTTGATAATGCAAAATTTGGCAGCCTTTAGCTTCAATGTTCTAGCTTTGTTTCTAGGCATCCCAGGGGGTGAAGACAAATTTTGAAGCACATACACTATATCAGCATACCAAGGAGAAAACATAAAGATATCGGATACCTGTAGAACTGAATTTTCTTCATCTTCATCGGAAAAGGCAGCAATCAAATTAATATCAAGGACGTGAAGATTTGTTTCAGCCATCAACTTAGCAAGACCTTGACCTTTAATCAACTTGGTAGGCTTAATTTCTACATCATACTCTAATAGTGCAGCGATCCACTTACCCCTTCTTCCTTCCGGTTCCGTTTGTACTAAAACATCCTTAACAACTGCATTGGGAACATATGCTAAAATATGAGAATTCAATATGTATACTCGGAAATCTTTCAAGGCTTTGATCATCGCCAATGCTTGCTTCTCAATAATATTATAATTCAGCGCTCCATCCCTTATGATACGATTGAAAAAAGCGATGGGCCTCTCAACCCCATCTCTCTTTTGCATCAGCACAGCTGCCAATGTATGCTCAGAAGCAAATGAAAATAAAATAAAATCCTGTGTATAATCTGGGCTGATCAAAGTTGGGGCTGAAGATAAGATTACCTTTATCAAATTAAAAGACTTTACCGCCTCTTCGGTCCATTTGAGCTCGCTGTCCTTCTTGAGCATGTTGGTTATCTCTCTAAGATGTTCGGCAAGATTGGGGATGAAGCGACGCAGAAAATTCAATTTACCATTGAAGGACTGAATTTCTTTCTTGCTTCGGGGCTGCTCTAATTGTTGAATGCTTCCACCGTGCAGGATCGATACGAATGCCCTCTTTAGAAATGATATGGCCAAGCACTTGCCTTCGCTCATAGCAAAAAGACTCTTCTTTGGATTCAATGAGATGCCATACTTTCTGCACTTTTGAAACACCTTAGTCAAATGAAACAAATGCTCTTCATCTGATTTAGAAAACACGGTCAGATCATCAAGATAAACAACTAAAAAGACATCCTTCTCATTTCAAAGGCCATGTCCATTGCCCGCTGAAATGTGGCACCGCGTTCTTCAATCCAAACGGCATCTTGGCATAATGAAATGTACCCCATGGAGTAGTAAATGCTGTCTTGTCACGGTCATCTTCATGTACCAAAATCTGATTATACCCGGAATAACCATCAAGCAATGACATCCTTGATGCCCCCACTACCCGCTGCAATATATGGTCCATTTTGGGCAGCGGATAATTGTCCTTTAATGACACCTTGTTCAGATTTCTGAAGTCTATGCACAATCGAATCTCGCCGGTCTTCTTTCTCACGGGCACCAAGTTGGAAATCCAATCAGAAAACCGAATTGGCACTATGATTCCAGACTTATACAACCTGTTGACTTCCTTCTCAATCAATGGCAGCAATTTAGGATTAATTCTTCTCAACTTTTGTCGGAAAGGCTTTTGATTTGGCTTTATGGGAATGGTATGCTGAATGATACTTGTGTCATAAGTTTTCAAGTCTGAATAGTCCCATGCAAAAACATTAGAAAAAGAAGACAATAATCTGATATATTCTTTCTTTACCTTTGGCGGCAATGCTTTCGAGAGCTTCACCATCTTTGGATTTTCGGCTGTCCCAAGATTCACATCTTCAACTCCTTCGTCCGTTGGTCTCAAAGTTGGCTTGCGGGCCACATCATCTTGATCGAACAATTCTTCCAAAGGAATTAATCCTTTAGGAATGTAATTGTCCTTGAGCTGCAACACATCCATATGATTAACTCCTTCAGCTTCTGTGTCTATTGAAATGTCTTCGAATTTACCTTCAATTTGCAGAAAATCTTTGATTTCTTCGTCATCTTGAAAAACTTGCCAACACCTTTGATTATCTGGAACTGTAGGACGATGCTTCACATATATCTCAAACTTATTGCTGGAATTCATGGGTATTTTCAGATTACTTGCTGCCTTTGCCAATGCATCCGCAACACCATTTTGAATCCGGGGCACACATGTCAAAGTATGTTCTGAAAACCGTTTTAAGATATCTAGGACAGCATTCCGATATGCTCGCATACGAGGATGTTTGGCCTGAAATTCACCTTTCACTTGCTTGATAACCAACTCGGAGTCGCCATATACCGCTATCTTCTTTGCCTTCAACTTCCGAAGGATTTTCAGACCAGCAATAAGAGCTTCGTATTCCGCCTCATTATTTGAACAATCAAATGCCAATTTATAAGAACATACCCGTACCTTGCTTGGAACTTGGTTTTGGACTGAAAATGGGCTTCGAATCCACACACCTATACCAGCACCATCGCTGCCCACTGCGCCATCAAAATCCATGGTCCAAAGACCATCCTCATCATCTTCTAAATGCTGAAAATCTGATGTTGATGCATGATCTGTTTGCTGTTCACTTGTTTCAGCAATTGGCCTTATGACAGCAGACCTTTCTTCACTTTCCTTTGTCAAAACTTCTCTGAAATTTTCTGAAATGCCTGGTATATCTTCTACTTGCACTAACTGACTATCTACCTCATTGAAATTATCCGCAAACAAAACAAAAGATTCTAAATCTGTTTGTACATAATTTACAGGATGATTGACGGGCTTTTCCTTACTAGTGATCATGTATTTCATCTTTTGTTCCCGATATAACTTCCTCATTTGACCGAAAACTGGAATTGTAGCATAAGAAAAATCAAGCTGAAGTGTACCTTTGAGCTTGGCTCCCCATGATCTCGACAGCAACATGCCAAACCGCGGAGGAATATCCGCCACCACCACATCCATCAAAACATTCTTCGCTGGAATTTGATCTAGACTCACCACCAAGTCTTTGATCAAACCAATACATCTTACCCGGCTGGAATCAAACGAATACAAATCATGATACTTCCTTGTGATGTCAAGTCCCAGCTTCTCCATGATCGTTTTCGGCATCAAATTATGCGAAGCTCCCGAGTCAAACATGGCATTGTGCAACACAAACTCATGCAATCGCAAACTGATATAAAATGGAGGAACATCACTTTCAGGAGACTCACCATTTAAAGCTGGCCCAAAAATCAACTCCGGCTGATCATCTTGTACATTCACCGTGTCTAGCATTGGATCAAAATTCAACATCTTGGAGAGCTGACCTCGGTAGGTGCTATTCTTCATGATTTCTGTCAAAGGAATGGGCACTTTCAACTTTGCAATCTCATTCTCCAAACTGAAAACTGAAACCTTCTCACCTTCTTTAGCCGGATTATCTCTTTTTTCAGCTTTATCTTTTGGTGCATTTGATGGCTGATCCGTCTTAGCTGCTGGTGATGATTGACTTGTTGAAGGACCGACTATATCTTTTCCTTTTGCGTGTGAGGAAGCTGAATCATTCTTTGCTGATGTATCTTTCCTTTTCTGAATGGGATTTATGGGAATAGCTCGGTTTCTCAATTGCCTTTGCTGGCCTTGCTGGGCTGATAACGCATGCAAATACCCTCTTTGATACTCTTCGGATTCTTCTTCAAGTATTGCATCGTTTGACAAAATATAATGCTCATCTTGGGGAATGACGGAATTACTCACCAACTCATCTTCTTCTGTAATATAAGTGGGCATGTCATCAGGAGTGAAGAAGTGATTTTCCTCTCCAACATTATCACCTTCATCATCAGATTCTTGACTAACAAAATTCTGCTGAAAAGGAGGTTTCATTTGCTGCTGAACTGCTGCCTCTTGTGCCTTTGTTTCACGCTGCTTGATCCTATATTGTTGCTGCTGTTGACCTCTGAAATTGGGATTACGAATCTGAGGCTCTGGCTTGTCAATAGTAACCTTTTCAAGTGCCCTCTTTATCTGTTCAACATCACGAAGTAGCTGATTTGAAGTGGATGCTTCCTCTTTGATTGTGACTCGCTTTTCTGCCTTCATCCTTGCTCTTTTGTCATTCAAGTTTGCCTCAACGCTGACAACAATCTTCTGCATATCCTCCAAGGTAGGTGGATCTCTGTCTCTCAATGAGTAGGCCATCTCTGGATCAAAACCATCCGGGAACTTAAGAAGTGCTGATTTTCTTGACGGTCTCAAATCATCGGGAATAGCATTGTAAAATGTATTGAATCTGATTATGTAATCTTGAACTGACTCACCCGGATTGCGCTTGAGGTTGTTGTATTCGGCATTAATCTGAAGTGGATCCTTTCTGATTTCCCATCGATCTAAGAATTGATTCTGAAGTGCTTCCAAGGTGGCAATGCTATTAGCTGTCAACCCTCTGAACCATTTTCTAACTTCTCCTGCAAATGTTTGCACGAACAACCGCATGGTAACATCTTCTTCATCTAACTCATATAGATCAAAGAAAGTGGTCATTTTGTCGATATGTTGCTGAGCAGTAATACTTTGCGGAGTACCATCAAACATGGGAATTTTGCTTTGATAATCAGCTGGCATATCATGAAGATTTGCAGGCAAAGCAAGTGGGGCAAACCGAGCAGCCATTGTTCTTGGAGGGGGAGTAGGATGAGTATGAAGAGGAGGAGCTGTGATAGCAGGGACTATAATAAGAGGAGGCTGTGGAGTCGGGGGAGTCGGAGGGGTAGGAGAAGTAGGAGGAGTATGGGATGTAGAAGGAGAACCGACTGTGGATTCGGGATAGGTGATTATAGGCGAAACTGAAACATAAGGAGGATAAGATTCTTCGTGAGCCGTGATAGTGGATCCAATATGATCAGAGATATTCTCAACAAAATCAGCAAGGGTAGTAGCTTGAATATGTGTCTGGAGATGTCTCAAGATGAAATTTTCGACCAATTTGTTATGTTTCTCAAATTCAATAGCAGCTGCAAAATCAGGGTCAAGGACTAGAGAATCGAGCGCACTTTCAGATTTGGCTTTAAACAGAGACAACTCAAAGCTTTCGTCAAAATCTAAATCTTCAAGATAATCAAAAATAGCTGGGCATGAATGAGATCTGAAAATGGGTTTAGAATCTGTAGCCAGCTTGTTTTTCTCAAAAAGACTAGGAAAGAAAAACCATTCAGCCTGTGAAAACTCTCAACCTATCATCCACGGCTCAGAGTTAACAATTATACTGGGGTAAAGTGTCAATGAAGCGCTACGTTCACAAGCTCACGGAGATTGACTGAAGCAGCGTTTATCTACTAACGCTGATGTAAAACAAGAGCGTTTTCGAAGGCTACCTGGCGTAACTTCAGGCTCCGTCTAAGACTTATGAAATAACACGTCAATGAGCAAACGATTAGTGTGTTCTCCCCAGTATGGTCGCCAGTATGTTAGCGCTTGAAATTTCACCTCAGGCTGAGAAAGGTAAACCTCAAGGCAACATCAAACCATTTAGCCTCGTAGCTAGCCCTACGGGGCAGGAGAAGGCTCTCTCCGGTCTATCTCGGTAAAATCTTCAATAGGTGAGATGACCAATAAGGTAACACTGATATTAGGCTAGTAAACTGATCAAAGAGTTTGATTTGGGGTTTTTTGGGTTTTTTGGTGGCAAATTGAGGAGAGGGCAATTTTGGGTGCGGGGATTGGACACAGTTTCTGCAAGGGGTTCCTTGGGGCGAGGTAGGAGACAGTGTTGATGCCTTTGATTTGAGGTGGATGGGAAGGAATGAAAGATGAAAAGCTAAAGAGAGCAAACAATAACTTTGAATTCTCTTTAGACAGAAGAAAACATTGAAATTAAACAAACTTAAAAGCAGAGCATGGCAAGCATGAATTCTTACTTTAACACTTCATTTGTTTAATGTGCAGAAGTAAAAGAAAGGAAATGAATCACATAAAAAGCTTACAAGAACATTGAGAAACACACCATCAACACATGAGTCCACAAGAATCCCAAAGAGGACTGCAAAACCCTGGTCTTCCTTAGCCAAAAATTGCAGAGATACAGTGAATAATACAATGATAGCTTATCCCTCAAGAGTCCCACCATGAAAATGAGCAAGAAAGTACATAATATAGATGATCTAACCTCTTTCCCTGCCTCCATGGGTCGAGCTCACTATCCTAGGAGCTGTTTCAACCACTTCTAAACTAAGCACTACAAACTAGGCAGTCAAAACAACTTGCCTCTATAAACTTGGAAACCAATTCATTCATTTAATATTTACCTTTTTCATGAATGAATGTTCTAGAAGTGTTACATAAGAGTAAAAGTGTCTAAAAAGTACAATAATTACATCAAAGAGAATCACATTTCATCCCAAAAAGTCAAACTAAGTCAAATCTGCGTTTTCTGGGCTGTACAATGCATTTCTGGACAAAACTGCCTGACAGGTCGCGCGTCCCTGCCTGGCGGGTCGCGCACCTTTGGAGCCATGTTTGGGGCACTTGCAGGTGGCCAAATTGAGCAAAAGTGGGCTTGTTGGAAAGGTCTGTGAGTCTACTTTCCAACCCAACTGGAATTTCTGAATTTGGAGTTCATTTGCCCTGTCAAAACTCAAATCTCCCAAGACTGCTTTCTGCAATTCAAAAAAGTGGCAGAAAGTCAATTTTTGCTAGTTTTTTGACTTTCTGGAGGCCCAAAACTTCACCAAATCTCAAGTCCATCCATGAGCATATGTAACTTTGCATGAAAAATTTGGAAATTCTGAGTTTTGGTCAAAATGAGTTGCCCTGATGAAGGGTCGCACGGGGGGTGAGACCCGTTAATGGGAAAAACCTGCAAATTGCCAAAAAATGCCAAAATTCACCCAAAATTCTCAAAATTTCTTGGGATTTGTGCTGTGGCTAGGCTATTTAGTGCCTTGATCCTTGAGTGAAGCCTCAGCCAAGATACGGAGGGGATTTGGCCTCTTTCTCCGTTTTAGTGCCTCGGTCAACCGCCTTTGAAACATCTTCATTTTTGCCTTGCACACATGCATCCTTGCCCAGTAATGGTTCTTCATGTTCCTTAGCAATTTCTTCTCTTGGTTGGCCTTAGCCAATAGCCTCTCCAAGTGTGTATTTACCTGGATGAGCATGGACTCTTGGTCAGCGGGCAATGGGTCACCGGGTCTTCTTCGGTTCAAGATTCGGTCACTACGAATCCTCCACAGCTCATCAAGTGCTTTCTCCTCCTCCAACTGTTTGTTGCGCTGCTCCAGGTATGTGATGGTCCATTGTGCACCCTCTAGTCTCCTCTGCAAGGCATCATTTTCAGCTCTGAGATGCTGAATGACCTCCTTTGCCTCTTGGCTCGGAGAAATGGCCTCAAGATCAACAAACTCAATATCTGGAACTCCTGATGGCCCCTCATCAATCTTGGGCTGCTTGCCCCTCTGTGCTGCCTGTGCTGCTGAAGAGAGCGAGGCCCCTTCCACCTGATGTGGAGATAACACTCGCTGAGCTGATGATGAAGGCGAGACCCCTTCCACTTGCTGTGGAGATAGTACTCGCCTAGCTGCTGCAAATAAGGCCCTCGGGCCTTTCTGATAGGTAACCAGAGGTGAGGAGCTGACATGTCTAGTGACAGGGATGTCATGCTACTGTGATGGTCCTCCCTCCTCATGAATAATCTCAGGATGTGGCGAGGGTGGTGCTGTGAAAAACTCATGAGAGATGAACTCCTCCCATGAGATGCCCTGCTGAGTCAACTGATGCAATACTACTAGCTGAATCAAACCATAATGATAAAGGCTCCTGTACTGCTGTGCCGGGCTCTTCCTCTGTAACATGGGCACCATCCTCTGAATGTTCTGATAGAAGAAAACAGGGATGTTCATCATCCTCACTCGGGTGAAGTGCATCAAGAGGCGAATATGATATGAATACACCTGTGAAAATCTGCCCTCACAGGTAAAATAGTGCATGATGAGCCTCATCATGGGAGCATACTCGCTCCTGAGAAACCTGAATGGAAACACACCTGCCAAATGTCTCATGAATGGTGGACAGACAAAAGGCTCAAAGTGAACATTATCCAGCACCTTGCGCTTATTCCACACCTCCCCAACATTAGGTATCCCTGTGGCATGTGAGATCACCTCGGGTGTCAATGTAAAGTCCACCCCTGCAAGGTTGACATGTCCATCATGCAAGTGTACAACAAAAAGGCGAGCCAACTCTCTGTGGTGTTGAATCCGAGAGATCCTCTCACAGAACTCATAACAAGACATATACTGAAAACATGTGACTGCCATAGGACAAGCCTGTAACTCTGCTAAAGAGGTGGGCTCCTCTCTCTTATGATGTCCACCCTTACCACCCTTATGAGGCCTCCTCTGTACCTCAATCTCTGAAGCTGATGACTGGTCATCACTTTGCTCATAGGTTTCGGTTTCTGACATGTTTAAAAGAGCAAAGTGGACAAAATGTACTGCTGCTTCTGCTTTATAAAATGCTGATTTGTATGCTGTTTCAAGGGGACAAGGAACATGAGGGAAATGTTAGGGGAGGGGAATTTTTACAAGGAAAATGGGAATACATGTATATAGCAGGGAATTTTAGGGAAATACACTGTAAGCATTATTGCATATACATCATCAAATTTCATATGTTTACATGGGCATAAGGAGAGATAGGGTTAGGATGTGATTTTTTTTTTTTAAAGGGAAAAGGGGTAGGGTTTATTTTCTTTACAAATTTATAAGGGAAATTGACATGGAAATATAGGGAAAATGAAATGGGAATGAGGAAAATAATTACAAGGGAAAAACCATGAAACAACACTAAACCCTAGCACTCTTTTACAATGTAACATACAGCCATATGGAGGTCTTGCTCTTGAACATTTTGATCATTAAAAACACATTCATAATATCCATCAACCATAACCAGCAATCATTCCAAGCTTAGAGAACCTACCTCAAGCGATTTGATGGCTTGGAGGGCGTTTGAGCAAATTTGAAATAGGTTTGAAGGGAGACAGCTTGACGGGTCGCGCACCTCGCCCAACGGGTCGCGCGGGCCTGACGGGTCGCGCCCGTTGAAAATTTACACTGCAGGGAACCCTCTGACGGGTCGCGCGCCTGTCACTCGCCCGAACTTGCTCTGCTTTCTTTCCTTTCACTCTATCACTCACTCAAACTTCTCTTGCAAGTGTCTTGGATGCACAATGAGAGTGAAAGGAGGGAGATTGAGTTTTTATAAGTTTCATTTGAAAAAATTTCATGTTCAAACCCACTTTCTAATGTTTCTCTTTGACACTTTATGAAATTGACTTTTTGGTTTCCTTTGTCCTGAAATTGACTCATTTAGTGCTTTGACTTGATTCTTTTTGCAGGTAGATCATCTGAGGGATCTTGGCAAGGGGACCAGGGTTTCATACTGTCCACTGAAGTCTTTTGAAATTTCATCACTTTTTACAAACATTTGAAAAATGACCTTGGCTTTAAAAACAGAGTTTTTAAATCCAAGGCGAAAATTAACTGTACAGGATAAAAAAATCTCGAATAAATATCTTTACAATCATCCCTCTGGCTTGCTGAGCACTTATTGACCTTCAAAAAATGACCTTGTAGACATTTTTGACCAAAACCCTAGACCTAGGAAATTGACCTCAAGACAAGACAAGACAAGCTTTGAGAGAGCTTAATGACTGAAATGACCTGAGCTAGCAATGCCAAGAGGGGAAAAATATACCAGCTCCTCCATCAGGGTTATGGCATGCCTAATGGGATGCAAAAAATTGACACTGATGAGACACCTACATATGCAAATGCAAAGAGTTTTGATCGCTGATGGAGGGCTCAAGACCGACTCTAACAGATACAATCAAGCAGTCAATCATAAATGCTCCTGCTTTAAACACTCTCAATTTTTTAAGTCATTTCATTTTATATACCCTTGCATCTGATTCATCTTATGCAACAGTGCTAACACAAATCAATGATCAAATCTTGGAAGCACCAATTTCATTTTATAGTTCAAATCTTCAAGGTGCTGAACTTAATTACTCCGAAGTTGAAAAGCAAGCCTTTGCTGTATACAAAGCCATTAAACACTTTCGGCCCTTTCTCTTAAAATCTCACACAAAAGTTATAGTCCCTTTTTCAGTAGTAAGACAATTAATAGTTAAAAGGGAATTGGGAGAAAAAAGGGCCAACTGGGTCACAGCATTACAAGAGTATGATTTAGACATTAGACCAACAAAGATTGTCAAAGGCCATTGTTATTGCAGGTTGTTAGTAGGAGCTCCTAATATTCAGGAACATGAAGGTACAAACAATGTTGAAGAAATCAATGAGATAAGTACCATTAATCCTGAATCCCAATATGAAGATTTCATATTCTATTTGAAAAATGGATATGCTCCTTCTAATATTTCCTATAAAAATAAACGTGCCATAAGACTGAAGGCAAAAAAATTCATGATTGTTGATGATGTGTTGTTTAGACGGAATTATGATTCAATTTTGTTAAGATGCTTAGAAAAACTTGAAGCGCAAAAGGTCTTGCAGGAACTACGTGATCGTCCAGCAAGAGGTCATTTTGGAGCTGATACAACAACACATAAAATTATTCATGCTGGGTATTACTGGCCCACTTTATTTAGAGATACTCATGAGTATGTAAGGAAATGCAGAACGTGGCAAACTACCAGTGGAAGACAAAAGAAGCCAACTTTTCCTTTGCAACCAGTCAATATTGAACAACCCTTTGAACAATGGGGATTGGATATCATTGGAGAAATTATTCCACATTCATCCAAACAACACAGGTATATCCTTACAGCTACTGATTACTTTACTAAGTGGGTAGAAGCAATTCCTTTGAAGATAGTGAACTCTGAGGCTATCACTGAATTCATAGACCAGTTCATCATTACCATGTTTTCTGTCCCAAACGCTCTTATTTTTGATAATGCATCTTATTTCTCTAGTAATTCTATACTTGAATTTGATATCAAAAAAGGATTCAAATTGAAATTTTCTGCAAACTACTACCCTCAGGGTAATGGTTTAGCAGAATCCACCAATAAAATCTTATCAAAATTATTAAGAGAACTATTGATCAGAACCATATGAATTGGCATAAGTCTTTGATATTTGCATTATGGGCAGACCGTATAACACAGAAGGTCTCAATAGGCACTTCTCCATTTAATCTAGTGTATGGAAAAGAGGCTGTCATACCAACAAATTTAGTACTTCCATCACCGGCCTTAGTGCAGTTTATTGAAGAAAATCCCTCATCTATTCAATTAAGACATAATCAAATTCTGAAACTAGAAGAAGAAAGGGAGAAAGTCCGATTTACACATGCCAAGCATCAACAGATTGTTAAGTCTTCTTTTGATATAACTTCAAGCGGCTCAAAACATTTACAAGTTGGTGATCTTGTTTTGAAATGGGGAAAAGTCTACGAGGATAAAGGAAAACACACTAAATTTCAGAAAATGTGGCTCGAACCATTTCAAATCAACGAGAAAATAGGCCCATCAACATTCATATTGCAAGATCTATCAGGAAAGAGAGATTCTCTTCCTGTCAATGGGCTTATTTTGAAAAAATTCTTCAACTGAGGAGGTAACCCATTCTCACTTTGTAAATATTCAATTTTCAACTATATTTGTGTGAATAATTAGTTTATTCTCTTTCTTAGAAAATAAAGTTGTAAATAGCCTTCTATTGGTGTTTACTATTTTGAAAAGGTTACTTAAAAGAAAATAGTTTTAATATTTACTTTCAATAGATGGAAGTCTTGAAGAAAAAGAGAAAGTTCTAAGAAATTAGGTATAATTAAACTCTGAAAACCCTTTTCATTTTTTGTGAAATCTTCTCAAAACTTGAAAATACTGTAAATCATTCTAAAGTTTCAGAAGCCTAAAAAAAAGTTATCAATACAAAGCAAATACTGATCCAATCTTAGCAGCTTCAACTCTCAAAACTGTTATCCATGTTCTCTTAAGGAGAAATTTATTCATCCCATCCATCAAAGTTTATAATTTCTCAGGGTGTAATTCTAAAATATATTTGATATAAAAGATAAGAGGTCTTATCACAAGCCTGCTTACCATGATCATAGGGGACTAGTTCAACTGACATTACCAACACTGCATACCAAAACAAGGTAATGGCTTATAATTATAAGACAAGGGGTCTCATCACGAGCCAACTTGTTTAGTTAAATTACATCCAGTGAATGGCATTGCCAACAGCTGGTCACCAAACTAGGACAATGGCTTTTCATCTTACAAAAAAAAAGAAAAAAAAGAAGGAAAAATGCAATACAAAAAATGTGGAAACATATCTTTTGGATTCATTCTTTTAAATTATACTCTGAAATAGATGGGACAATGAATGATCAAATGGTTAAAAGGTAACCCTCCCGAGACTATGAACGTTTGCTGGCAGCAGTGACTCTACCTGTGGCAAAGGAGTCATTATACAAGCTAAGTTGGAGAAGTCTCTTGTTTTATCATTATCAACTAATTAAGGTTTACTTAAACTTAGAATGAATTTAATTTTGAGATGAGAAAGAGACAACAAAGATAGTTTTCATTATACTCAAAGTTTATGATTACCTAGTTATATTAGATTTTCTCTTTCTATTAAGGTTTTCAGATTAAGAAGGTTAAAATATTATATTATTTTCTCAGAGATAACTGTTTCTTCCAGTGAATCGCCAATTGTTGTGCTGTACAACAACCCCCCATTTCTATAAAATTTTTACACAAAACTTTCAATAAGAAATGGGTCCTTTTTTAAATAAACTTAGTTAAATTTATAATTGGATAAATAAAACTGGTATTGACCTCTTTACAAGAAAAAAATCCCATTTAAAAGGCCCGATGTAAATAAATCATTTTATAAAGCCTTTGATAAAACTGTTCATTTTAAATATTATAAGAAATTTTACATTGCGATAAAGCGATTGAAAATCACATATCGCAACAACAAAGGAACATTCGCAAACAAAGACCTCATCCAATCCTCCGATCCGATAAAGAAATCGCAATCGGCAATCGGAGAAATCAAATGCCAAAGGTACACACACAAAAGGCCTCATTAAATCTTTCGATCCGATCGCAATCGGCAATCGGCGATATCATACCACAAAGATACTCACACAAGGCCCCACCAAATACTCCGATCCGATAAAGGAAATCACAATAGGCATTCGGAGATGTTCGTTAACAAAGGATTAAAATCTCAAGCCAAATCCCGATTACGATCGATCAATTGGGCGCACATCTCAAAGAGGGAAACGTATGTTAAAATAGTTTGCATGCATAATACTCCCCTCCATTATAACATCGCTTTTCGGCAGTCAGAGATATTCATTGCCAATGCTAAAACCTCTCCCTTTGAAACTCCGGATTGTGATTTGCGATTTATTGCCGATCGCTGATCGAGGAAATCCGAAACACGCTTGAAATAATCATTCGGTATACGATCGATGATATGGGTATTTATGGTATTAATTCACCATGATTGGCAGTTCGAGCAGCCATTAAATTTGACAGTTAAGAATAAGTCTTTCAAAAATATTTTATTCGTGCTAATTCTTAACTGCATTTGATTTATCGTATGACAATCACCGTAGTTCTGTTCATTTTCATATTGGCTTTCAGCATCTCTGTGTTACGGTTTGCAATTGTCTGTGCAGAGTCTTTTCGAACCCATAAATCTAGAGAAAATGGGGAAGAAATCAAAGAAGCCCACAACAACTCCTGCAACCAAAGAAACAGGACCGAGCAAGAAAGGACTAATATCAGATACAACATGTCTCAGTGTGGGAAATACTAGCTGGGAAAGCATTTATAATTTGATAGAAGCAGAGGAGCCCGAAGAATTATCAAAGGAAGCCACAACCGATTCAACTAACAAGTCAGAGGGAACTCTCAAAGAATTGGCTTGTTCTTATCTTCACATGATAGCAGCGCGGGCCAAAGTCTTGCCATACACTCATGTGGTTAGATGGGTTGTTGAGAAAATCCCAACTGCAGATAGAACATTTTCCACGGCTGATGGAAAGATATTCTGCTCATTCAAGCCTGAATATCTCAGGCAAATGCACCATTTACTGGAGCCCGAGAAGCACTACAACAAGGCATTCATGGAAGCATTTGCAAAGGAAAACGACTTGGAATCAGACCCGATCAAGCAATGGAGGCATTTCCTGGAAAAAAACATAAGCATGATTCATCGGGTAAGTATTCTGTCGACTCACTAGATTCTCCTTATTGCCATGCTGGAGCTATGATGTGTAGACTGTGGGGACAACATGATTTTTCTAAATTTTCTATAGAGATGGTCCTGTTAATGGAAGCAGCGACTAATGGTTATGTCACGGATTAGGCAAATATTTTGTCTGATAGGCTAGCCACTGAGATATTAGAGTACAGAAGGCAAGCATATACAAATTCCCGGATCATTCCCCCTTTCTACTACAGTGCATATATTATGGACATTATTTGTTTTAATTCTGAATTCCTGATACTCGGATGGAAGAGGACTTCCCAAGATCCCAAACCGATTCGTATAATAAGCCTGCTCCCAGGATATCCCAGGATGCAGCAGTTGATTTGACAACAGTAGGCAGCTGGTTTGGAGAGGAGAAATTTACCTATGTGAGGCTTTTTGGCAGTCTCACTAAACCCCATGTTCTTTGTCTATATGTTCCCGATAAACTGTTAGCCCAAGAATTGGCATATCAGATAACAATTTCAGGAACATCAAGAACCCTTAAGAATTCCAAGAAACAGATGTGGCCTATATTCCCCTTACGATGTGGCATTTTCACTTTACATGACTACAAGCATGTAGAGAAAGCGGTAGAAAAGATTCAGATGCTGAATCTTGCCACTATTCCGAATAGATAATATGACCCAAACAAGGTTGCCCATACTGTTAACGCTCAAGCTAAACTTGCCAAATTCGATCATGAAGCAGATGTCTTTGATGATTTATTTGCTTCAGCCGAAATATTCTTTCAGGTTAAAGGATTGGCTAGGATCAAATATGGAGAAGGAGGGTTAGAAACATTCAATAGGCTCAGAGCCTAGAGGTTGCAAACTCTACCTTTGGACTTATTGGCTATAGCCCCTACAACTCAGCCATTAATTCAAGCTGAACAGAAAGCAGCCGATAAGACTCCTGTAGTGGAAAAGATTCCCGAAAAAGAAAATTTGCCAGAGCAAGAGCAAGGACGAGGAAAAAGCAGTGAATTCATTGATTCAAATATTTATGTTGATCCCAAACTGCTCAAAGAATGGAAACAATTTGACTCTATCATCAGCAATACTGAAAGTCTACAAGGATTCAACACTCCTGAGGTGACAACTGGTCAGAAATCAACAATCAATACAGTTCCGACTGAAGGAACTAGCGGCCCACCCATAACTCAAAAGGATGTAGAAATAATCCCTGAGAATCCATCCGATGAAATTGTGTTACAGGTAGAAGAAATACCACCCTTGGATGTCTTCTACAACCCTAAGCATAGGGCTGTAATCAAGAGACAAAGGAAAAAGAGGAAATTGATCAATCTCCTCTTTTAACTTCACAAATGGAGATAACAAATGTGGTATAGAGAGAGGAAGTCAACCCTTCTGAAGATCTCACTAAACTCTCTCAGTATGCTGGAGCATACACAACAGCTACCATGGACAAAGGATCGGAGGTAAGTAACTTGCTAAAAGAAAAGGACCAAACAATCATTTTACTGGAAGCACAGGTACAAGAGAAGCAACAGAAAATAGAGTAGTTGGAACAACAGTTAGCAGCCAGAGACAGTCAAATGATCAATTGAACGAGAAATTGCTTAAAGAAAAACAAAGAATTGATTAACATGCAATTCATAAGCAACAAGAGCTATCCCAAGCATTGAGCAAGCTACGATCATTAAATGAACAGTTGAGAAATCAAAAGAAGAACAGATCGCTCAACTATCACTGCAAATAGAAAGATTCAAAGGATATTCCCAAGTGGGAGAATTCAAATCAGAAGCTCTCCAAATTACCAAATTATTGTCTAATTAGTTGAGCTTATTATGTCATAATATTTCTCTCGTTCTTCCCCTATGTGAAATTTTGTCATCTATGATTGATAAGTGAATTGATGCGAGCCAGAAATTGGAGCAAGTAGATGAAAGGTTAACAGAGTTTCTCTCTTGGCAAGAAACCAAAGAAGGAAAAGCTACAAATCTACCCCAAATTCTGGAATCACATAAAGAAATCCTATTCCTTGAATGGCAAGCTCAAGTAATGAAAGCAGAAAGGGCAACATCAAGGTGCAGATCGGTAACAAGTAATTTGGTTGAATTGATTAATGATACTCTTTATTTATCAAATTTAATTACAGAGTGTACTCCAGGGAAACTTCCATCGGTGAAAGCATTAGAACAGACATGGAAACAAGAGCTGGAACAGAGGGAAAGATTAATCGAAGGCATTCAAAATTTGACATGGGAAACCTTTTGGTTCTTCCTTGTTAAACCACATAGTCAACGAACAACGATGAAATGCCTCACCGATGCAATTGGTTATATGATTCCCGAAATTACTGATGCCACATACACTACACGGTTACATTTGCGATTGAGTCATCCACCAGAACTGCAACTGATGCTTGCCATTTGCCAGCTCAAGTCACAAGATAGTCAGCCAATACAGTGAACTATCCTGACCGACTGCAGCATGCTTATTTTGAGAAGATTGTCACAATTTTTTGTGATTTGGTTATACCAGCACATAGCATTTTTATTTCATAGTTTATTAGTTTAGATAGTATTTATAGACCTTTTCATGTTTTTAGAAAGGGTCTTCAAATTTTTGTCTTAAGACTTGGATCGGAAGTTGCACTACTGTGCTTCCGATATATTTATTTTTATAAAAAACTGGCCCTGAATTCTGAGTTTTGATGAAGAATACTTTTATGTGATATGCACTATTACTTCTTGTGAAAATGCTTCCAAGTTGAAAAGCGAGATCTGAATGTGATTTATATCGGAGGAGACTCAAATGCATATGGTAGTATTATCTATGTTTTTGTTTTATGCTTTTATGTGAATCAACATTTATTTAATTTTGCTATTATTGATATATGTATATGCTCTTACAACAATTCTTTCACTTATCACTATTGAATGTTTAAGAGTTGTTATTTTTCATATGTATATGTATGAGTAATATATAAAGATTAGTGTGATAACGTTTTAATTATTACTTTGTTCAACTACTTGAACAAAGTAATTTTCATATGAATGAATATTTTTGTTTATAAGTAGAGTTATCTATATGCCTACTTGTCAATAAGAACCATTAAAAATTGCACTAAGAGAAAGACTTCCCGAGATAGATTAGTTACTTATATTATTGCATATTAGAATAAATCATCCATCATTCCCATTAGATATTAGAAAATTAATCACTTATCCATCCCATTTATAAATCATTTGGGAAATTGGTCCCATTATATCCAGTTGGAGCCACCACACCAAACGGAAAAGGAGTTGCTTTTAAGATCCGGACTAGGTGGTTTTCCCTGATGTTGATGTAGCGATTTTCAAGGCTTCAACAGAACCATATCAAATGTAAGGAGTTTGGTACTGAACTTGAGCCTCATAAGGCTGTTGATACTGGAAATTGATTGACCTAGACGGACCAATGGGATTTTGTACCTATTGATACTGGACATTGCTTGATCCAGCAGGACCAGCAGGGTTTTGAATAATTCCAGAAGAAGGCTGGTTCATACCAACCATGTGAGCTTGTGAGCTACTCACATTGGTGGTGCCTGACACCATAGAAAGACTTAGATTCTGCCCCCCAGGCGGTGGCATAACTTGACCACTTACTGGAGGGATTGAAGAACTGACAGTAACATTCTTCGAGACTGCTGATTGAACGAGACGGGTAATTGGGACGAACAATACAAGAGGGTTCGGAACGGTGGGTTTTACCAGGACTGAGGTAACGACCTGTTGAGAGGTCGGGTTCGCATTGAATGGACCTGTAGTAGTTATAGCGCTAGACACCCAAATAGTGTTATGGTAGAGTGATGAGGCACCAAGTGTACCTGAAACCAATCATGCCAAAGACACATAATTAGGTGGCAATTCCTGATACACACTGATGGGAATGCTCCTTGTATAGGGGAAACCTTTAGGAGGAAATGGATCTTCTTCTTCCTCAACAGTGTGTGGAGTAGAAACTTTTGACTCATCTGGATAGGTGACTGGAGCATCGCCCTCAGGTTCCATAGGTGGGAACAAACGATGGCGAATGACTGAAGAGGTATGAGGGGATAATTCCAAAGGAACACCCGATTGATCGTACAGACTGTATGGACAATGCAGTGATATCACAACAGGGTCAAACAAAGGATTCAGAGGATATATAACCAGTCCAAGCTGACCATCAGTAGTCGATGAACTCTCAGGAGTTTGGATGGGATTATATGGAGATTCCGGGCCAAAATCAGTAGGTGACCAGTATTTGAAGTAGGTGGAGGATGAGATGACAAAGGTTGAATGCTCAGAACGATTCCGAGTTCAACACCTTGGTCCTTGAGTGACTTTGGTAATTCAGGAAAAGGCTCCTCAGACAATCTTTTAGACGGAGGAGAAGAACAGGAACTAGGTGAACCAAGTGGTTCAGCCACGATGACCTTGTCTTAGCTAATAGAAAGAGAGAGATATAAACTTTAAGGCTTTAAAATGTTATTTTAGGGAAAACTCACAATTTTTTCTAGAAAATACTAACAAGATGTTATAGGATCATGAGTAATCAACTTTTTAAGACACATAAATAGATTGGTGCTCTTTCATGTTTTAAGAGTCAAGAAAGAAACAAAGATGACTCTATCACTTTCAATTGGAGATGAGCTCGAAACGACAAGCGCTCGAATGATCTTTTAAATTTAATGAGTCAAAAAGATCAAATGACTGCTCTGGTTGATCTAGGTTAAGAGGATTACCAGGCAATCGTGAACTGCATAATACCTCCTAATGAATCGAGAAGTGCATGTAGGCAATCTCCTCGAATGTTGTGTTCGGTATATCATGTTTGCAAGGCGGCTGAATCGGCTTCCTATGGATAAAGGATTGCATCCTATAGGGGTCTCCCGTTATACACTTGACGGTACGGGGAGCACAAATCCGTACTAGCGTTATCCAGTGACGAAGCTAATGACAACTGCGAGGTTTAAAGACGTCGGAACACGTCTCTAGCCTAGACCTTCTAGATGTGATCGTTAGGTTTCAAATGCGCCTTAGGTTAATTGAGTTCATTTTAAAGTTTATCTCGAGTTATGTCTCAGTTTCCAGGCCTTAGCGATGTGACTCGAAAAACCCTAAATGCAGCTAAATGAGACAAGACCCTTTCAATTCGATGAATTGTCTTTACTAGAGAGGGTAGAAAACACACAATCAAATGCAAACATTCAAACAACCGAAAGCAAAATGATTTTTCACTACTTCACTTTTTGAGAAAATAAACTAATGAAAAATACATACCAATTCCTAATTTCATGACAAGTACACTCTAACAGTCCTTTCAAAAGCAAAGAAAAATCTTTTTCATTTCAAATGCCAATGCAATCCTAGTCTTCAACGATGCTAAATATCGTAGCATACTGATGCAACAAACTAGAATTTTATACTTTTCATGAAATGATGAAATGAATTTCTCACAAGACACTTCAATGAAAAAGTTTTCTAGACAATTAATTCCCAAGAAAATGAAAAACACGAAAAGAGAATCTCTTTAAAACTAATGACACGATGACTTTACAAAAAACAAGACAAGCAATGTGATCCATGTCAGAAGAGAAACATTTAGATGAGCAAACAAAAACTTCTCAAACTTGTATAATGGAGGTCAAATCCATAGAAGGACCATAAATGAAATGCAAGGAGTAAATGCACCAACAACTTGAATCTTTGAGTTCACAATCAGCTGAATGGATGACAATCTAGATGGCCTAGTGCCACTAACCATCTGTCGTGGCGGAAAAAGTCGTTTGTGCGGACACAACTGACCTCCCTAGGAGTCTAAACTCTCTAGCGACAAACAAGACAAAATGGAGCGATCTTTCTCTAAATACACCTTTTAAAACATGAAAACTACAAGTGTTTAGGCTTACCTTATTCCAAAACGTTGTTGTTGTAGTCTGTCCTTGCCGATCCGGATGAGCTCCTCCTTCACATCAATTCCTGCAACCACAAACAATCAAACAATTACCAAGCACTTGCATTTCATATAATAAAACATATATTCAACATGCAGACCAAGGAACACATGAAATAACTCATTAACACAAGCTATTGAGAAAAATAAACCAGTTTGTATTAATAACGAAACAAAGAAACTCTTACAACCTGGCCTTGGTGTTGTGCAAGTTCCTCCCAGGGTCCATCAAGGGTTTTCCTCTACTTTGACAAAGCTCACCCACTTCCAAGTAGAATCAAGCAAAGACAATCTCTCCTCACAAGGTTCTAAATGGGAGTCCTAATTCCTGCAACATTTACCCAAAGAAAATGTATAGCTCCAACCTCCCCTCCTTCTGGCCCAATGCCTTTATTTATAGTGCTGTAAAGAGGTTATTCAGGTCCACCATCAATGGGATAATCCCCCTCTTTGGGTGGGATAGCTCCCTTATTGATGGGATAAGTTCCTCCTTAATAGGGATACATGAACCAACTGGAGGCGCATCCATTTCATCAAACCGACCTCTAGAAAGTTCTAGAAGTAACCACAAGTAACTTTTTTAAGATGAAACTTGCGCATTTTGCCTTTTACAGAAGGACGCACATGTCCCTTGACATACAGAGCGTCCAAAGACGTAGACTTTGTGAACATTGTGAGCGTCCCCGCAGCTAAGGCTTGAGAGAACCTGCGACCCCAGAGATAAACACATTTTTTACAAGACTTTCTCTCTTCTTTGAGTTTGAGATGGATAGCAGAGGCATAAGACTTGCCTAAGAGGGTAGCATGACTGTTGATTGAGCCATACTAACTGTAAATAGTCATGGTGACATTTTTTAGTGTAACAGATTGCCCCCTAAAGTGCGAAGCCTGGAATAGATTAGGGTTTTGTAATTCTAGGAAGGGTGAAGCGCTTTATCATTTCAAGGATTGTCTTGTGGATGACCTGGTTGGAACCTGCAATTTTCAAAACAAAATACATGTATAAGATTATATCATCACTGAGGTAGGCATTCCCATACTCAGATTCAAAACTTTAACTAATGGACTAACTACTCTGATACAGGAATGATCTTGCAGTACATCATTTTTATAGACTTTTGTAGACACAGTATGGACGCAGCCATCTGTTTATGATTAGTCTACATAGATAATGAATACAAAACTCCTCGCAGCCTGGATGGTAGAAACTAGATCCAGGGTCTTCACTTCTACTTCCCGAATTGGTACGATTCTAGCCATGTGATTAAATGATTTGATGTCGAACATGGTAGAAACCACTTGATTACCAGTCGATGATGTAAACTGTTAACAAGCGTGAGAGAGACCACCAGTAATGTCAATGGTTCTCAAAGTACCAAGCACAACCGTGAAATGTGAATAGATGTTTTGATGTCGAACACTTCACGGAATCCTTTGATCGAAAGTCAATGATGTAAACTGACGTCAAAGGCGAGAAACCTGCCATTGATGCATGCAGACTTCAAGGTACTGTCGATTCCTAAGTCATCTTTCTAGATAATGTGCTGATGTCGATAGAAAGCGACCCGTTGCAGGCAAGCCCGCAACACGAAATCATTGTTCAAGTTGAAGAAATGTTGCTGTAAGGACTGACTCAGGGATGGTCAAATGGATGACAAGTATTTTGCAGATGAAAGTTTTGCTTGCAGACCTCTTGAACACATAACGACACGACAGATGGCTTGGTGACGAATAACTCAAAGTTAATCCCCGGAACTCGGTTAAAGACTTTCAAAGTGGTTTGATCAACTGTGAGGTAAAGGATTTCCCAACCCAGGTGAATGAAAAGTGTCGTGTTCAAGAGTGGTAATAAAGTTTCTTTTGAGACAATAGGTGACAAATAGGTTCATTCTTCTCTCTTTTCCCCCACCATTTCTGGCAAGTACCTCTTTATTTTTAACAAGCTTGAGGAGGATAACATATGCTTGATTATAAGCTCATCCTTCGAACGAGTCCAACCTAGTTTAAATTCGAACCCTAGGAAGGAGTGGTTCGTTCCTGTTTGTAATTGAACAGGTCCTCTACTGTAAAAGTTTAACGAGCCCAGTATAGGAGAAACTCGGCGTTTTTCAATTTTAGAGAGTCTGAAAAAACTAAAGGAGACTCCACGTTGAACTTTTTTGTACATTTGTGTCCCTCAAGCCCGAAAAAGTATAAAATAATACCTGGGGGAACCGCTTGATCTTGCGACCAAGGAGTACTTTCATAATAGTGTCGTTGACCTGAAAAGTAAAAAGCGATCAAGGACACGTCGTTTTATTTCCTTATCGAGTTTGAAACGACAAAAACCCGGCAATCTTTTCCTGATTTTGCGGTCAGAAAAGAGCTAAAAGGGGACCGTCTTTTAATTTCGTTTTAATGAGTGTAAAAGAAACGCTCGACAATCTTTTCATATTTTAGGAGTCAGAAAAGGGCTTAAAAGATGACTCTGAGGTTTCACTTTTTCGTAAGTTTTAACGAGTTCGAAAAAGGGATAAAAATGTACTCATGGTTTTCACTTTTTCGTAAGTTTTAATGAGTTCGAAAAAGGGATAAAAATGTACTCATATGGCCGACTTTCAATTTAATTTACGAGCAGGAAAAGACGGAAAGAACTCGGCATTTTCATTTTGTTTTACGAGAATGAAAGATAGCAAAATAATCTCGGCATTTTCATGAGTTTAACGAGTCTTGAAAATAACTGAAATTGACTCGAAATAGGTTTCATTTTTACAAAAGCTTGAAACAGATAAAAACTATGCTTCAAAGTAGTTTCATTTTTTCGCAAGCTTGAAACAGAGAGAAAACTGTGCTTGATGCCCCCTAAGCATAACTGCTAGAGCGCATGCCCCCCAGCTTCATTTCATTCAACCAGTTGGATGAAATGAAGGTTGAGTTACGAGATCATCTAAAAGACTCGACCTAAAACTGTAAGAAAATTATGCAAAACACTGAAATAACTAACCTAAATATACAAATTAACATTTACGAGATCTAGTCAATCTCTCGACTCAAGTAGAGGAGGATTTGTTTCATTTTTTAACGAGCTTGACACAGGAAAAGAACTATGCTCGGATTCGGTTTCATGTTTACGCAAGCTTGAAACGAAAAACTATGCTTGTTATAAGTTCGCATGCCCCCAGCATAATGACGCAAATCAAGGTACATGCCCCCCAAGCTTCATTGCATTCAATGAGGTGGATGGAATGAAGCTTTACTTTCAAGATCGTGGAAAGACTTGTGGGAGCTGTTTCATTTTTTAGTGAGGTTGACACAAAACTATCCTCAAACCCTTGTTTCATTTTTTAAACGAGCTTGACACAAGATAAGGAACTATGCTCATAACTACTCTACAATCTACCTAACAAAAAACTTTACTCTAAAAACCTTGATTCATTTTTTAACGAGCTTGACACAAGACAAGGAACTATGCTCTAACATCCTTGATTCATTTTTTAATGAGCTTGACACAAGACAAGGAACTATGCTCATGACTACTATCTAGAATCTACCTACTTAACCTACCCTTGTTTCATTTTTTAACGAGCTTGACACAAGACAAGGAACTATACTCAAAAAGTTCGCATGCCCCCAGCATAATGATGCAAAGCGAGGTACATGCCCCCCAGGCTTCATTGCATTCAACCGGCTGGATGAAGTGAAGGTTTACTTTCAATATGTAACTTGAAAAGGGAGTTGTTTCATTTTTAAGGAGGTTGACACAAGAAAAGAACTATCCTCATACCTGATTCATTTTTTAACGAGGTTGACTCAGTAACAGGAACTATCCTCATACCTGATTCATTTTTTAACGAGGTTGACTCAGTAACAGGAACTGTCCTCGCACCTGATTCATTTTTTAATGAGGTTGACTCAGTAACAGGAACTGTCCTCGCACACACTTACTTTCTACAATCTACCTACATATCCTAAAACCTACCTGATTCATTTTTTAATGAGGTTGACTCAGTAAAAGAACTATCCTCATCAACTGATTCATTTTTTAACGAGGTTGACACAGTAAAAGGAACTTTCCTCGGACACACTGAGCATGGCTTCTAACTGGAAGAAAGACATGTCAATGGACACACCTTGATCATGGCTTCCAAGAGATCTTCATCAGAAGGAAGAACAGTTCTTTGGAAGGAACACATGTCAAGGGACTCAAAAGGGATAAGAACATCGTGTTCAAGTAATCCCATAGAGTTTTCCATGTCAATTACCGGATCTAAATCAACAGTGAGAGGCTCACTTAAATTGGTAACTGAAAACATGGGATCCGTTGCCACATAATTAACCCGTGGCAGGGTAGATACCACTTTAGAATTAGGAACAGTTAGGGGTGTCATATTATTGGTAGTTGAAACAAGACTAGGGAACGAAAGCTGGTCTACAGTCACAATACTGCCATTGTGAGGGAAAGACATCACGCGAAAGAGTGTCGATACGACAGCTTTCATTGCATAAACATAGTCTCGCCCAAGGAGTAAATTGAAATCCAAGGGACCTCGAACTACCACAAGATCAATACAGACAGTTTTACCTTCCAATGTAATGGAAAACTTAGGAAGGATCCCTAAAGGTTCACTAATGGTTCTGTTAAAAGCTTTCAGATTCTGCGTAATAGGTGCAAGCTGAGGGGAACCCAAAGCCTTCCAAACAGTTGAGGATAAAATACTAACAGAAGCACCTTCATCTACCTGAGTACGATGTATGTCCCTACCACCAGCCTTGACAATGATTTGGAAAGGGATGGAGGAAGGAAGACGAGGTTCTATCAGTCTATTCCAATCAAAGGAAAAGACCTCAGTGCTTGGAGGGGGTTCTATAGAAACAGGTGAAATGCCCCCCGGCATAGAAGAATCCGATGTAACAAGAAGAACATCAGCGGTATGAAATTTACTCTCGAAAAGGAGAGTGTGATCGACTGAATGTGAAATTGAATCGACCACTTGATCAACTAATGGATCATCAACCTGAGTGACATGAGTTTCACTCTCCAATGGAAGAGTGTGATTGAGTGTACTTGAAGTTAGATCAATCACTCCGTCAGTTGACGGTAGGTTGGGAGAAAGTTTACGGTAACCAGTTGGAAATTCTTGCTGTGGAACAGTAAGGTTTTCCAACAATGTTGAGGCTTCATCCATGTGAGGGAAAATGTGAGTTTGATGACTCCCTTTGCATAACTTACAAGGAAACCTAACTTTACCCTTTTTCCCAGGAACCTGACTATCACTGGTTGATGGATCAATGGAAAGTTGATGAGATTTTTCTGACCATACTTCCAAGACCTTTGGAATACCAGGACAATTGACAAGGAAGTGGTCACCCTTACAAAGCCTGCAAGGGTATTTGGGTTTACGATGCATGTCGGATTTTCCTCAACACAACTAACACTTACAGCCATGGTTGGTTGGTTGACTTCTTTCTTATCTTGCTTCTTCTTCTTCTTCTTCTTCTTCCTTTTCTTCTTCTTAGCCTCCTGGTTACTAGCATCAAGGCTTTTACCAGGCGAAGAGGAAGAAATGGAGGAAGAAAGGGAAGATGGTTGGTGATGTTGAGATGGTGAACTCTGTTGAGGTGAAGCATCCGGTTGAGATGGAACAATTGGAGTATTTTGGGCCAACGAAGTTGAAAATAACCATATCGGTAAACCTATTGTAAATCCAGGTAATGACAAAGTAGCCATATAAGGAGGACCAACATTTCCAAAGTAAGGAAAAGTACTAGGATTCTCATTAGGAGGGGTTCCTAGGTTGATAAATTCCGGAACATTTGCCATTATATCCAACTTCAGTGAATTTTATTAACAATTTAAAACTAAAATTAACAATTAACGATTCACACTTAACAACTAAAATTCACAATTCACACTGATGGTCTCTAAAAGTAAAAACAAACAAATTAACACGCGCTATCAAATCTAGGAGTCAAACCATACACAAACAGTAGCCTTCCGGACCGAAAACACTAGTTGGTGATGAAGCCCAACATCGCCGAATTCAGTACAGAAGTGGTGGGTTGAACAGTTACCCCGGCAACCTGCTTAATGAATAGACCGGCACAAGTTCCTCCACTTTAACCGTCTCGAAGTGAAGCGAACCCCCCGGAAAATCCAAGTGAGTATAACCGACGTCTGCTCCAGGTACAGTGGGATCTTCCCTCCACCGTCACCTTGGGTAGAATCCTAGAGATTACGGTCACTAAGGTTACCAATGGCCACAAGTACACCTGGGGGAACAGTCTAAACTCCGACAGCACGCAAGGGCAGAGTAACAAGCTCAATCCCCTTACCGGCTCCTTGACAATAATCCAAGGTTTACCGATAAGTGACCCCTGGCTCCTCGACAATGGTTAATCCGAGGTTTACCGTTTGTAATACGTACTGTCTGGCGTCGTTCCCAACGAGGGAGGATTGATCCCCTCACTGGTTCGGACACGAGCTCGTGCTTCTCCTTTAAGAGGAGCTTTCCCAGAGTGTAAATGTAACAATTGGATTTGATTCTATCACAAGATCAGCTACTTGTTTGGTTTTACTGTCTTGGAGAGTTAAGTACTCACCTACTCCAAGACACTAGCCTAAGCTATGTTGGTGCTTCAGAGCCCTAGAAATGTAAAAATTACTAGATGAATTTTAATTAAGCGTTGTGTTATTAAGGCTGTTTTTACTCAAATGGGTAAATGGATATGAAACCAATGGTGTTATGACCCGACTCAACTGAATGCAATCGAATATGATAATGTGATCTTTTCAATTCGATGAATCCTATCTAAAGTAAGGAGAGAGTTTCCATTCACTTCCAACAATGCAAAAAATTGATCACTAAGAGAAAATATAACAAATCCTCTAATGCACTAATTTCATCAAGAAAAACTAATGCAAATCAATTCCAAACCAATTTTTATTTTTATTTTTGTGTAAATTCAAATCAAAGAAAGCTGATCTAAATCTACGATTGATTTTTCAGAATGTAAACTATGCAATTGTAATCTATGCACAATTCACATGAAAAGTATGCAAATGTAATCTATGCACATTTTTCATTCATATTCTGAAACTGAGAACTCTAATTATGCAAATGTGATCTATGCAAGAGAATTCTCAAACACAAGATGATTCTAATGTAATCTAAGAACCAATCAAGTGCAAGTCGAGAAAATTGGGTGAGAGTTCCAAAGATCAAAACATAAAAACACTCAAAGGCGATTAACACTCATACACAATTTAGCCCCCCCCCGGCGAATGAGGGGGAATTTTTTTTGCAAAAACAAAAGCAAAAAGATGAAAAATTGTGAAAAGACTGAGAGAAACCTCCAAGTAATGACCAAAGGAAATCAAATTAAGAATTTCTCAAAAAAGAGACTCAAAACACCCAATTGATGAAAGCTAAAAGCAGGAATGCTAATGAAACAAGTTCAGGTGAAAATTTTTGACAGGGTACTAAAGGATCTGGGCAGAAAACACTAAGAAAAAACAAAATCTAAAAGCAATTAAAGCAAAAATGGAGTTTTCCTAAATTTTTACAGGAAGACGCAGGCAACCCGTTAGAACAGGCGCGGGCCCGCTCTGTGCAAACGGCAACAGCGCGTCCAAAGACGCACTGTGCAGTACTCAGAGGGCGCGTCCTTCTGGAAAAGTTAAGAAAAACCAAATCTAACTAAATCTAAAGCTAAGCCACCCAAATACTAATTCTCACAGTCAAAAACCAGAAAATAAAAATGATTTTCTCAGAGCAAAGTTCACACAAAGGAAAAGACTTTCACATTAATGGATTCTCCAGCGGAGTCGCCAATTTGTCGTGGCGGAAAAAGTCGTTTGTGCGGACACAACTGACCTCCCTAGGAGTCTAAACTCTCTAGCGACAAACAAGACAAAATGGAGCGATCTTTCTCTAAATACACCTTTTAAAACATGAAAACTACAAGTGTTTAGGCTTACCTTATTCCAAAACGCTGTTGTTGTAGTCCGTCCTTGCCGATCCGGATGAGCTCCTCCTTCACATCAATTCCTGCAACCACAAACAATCAAACAATTACCAAGCACTTGCATTTCATATAATAAAACATATATTCAACATGCAGACCAAGGAACACATGAAATAACTCATTAACACAAGCTATTGAGAAAAATAAACCAGTTTGTATTAATAACGAAACAAAGAAACTCTTACAACCTGGCCTTGGTGTTGTGCAAGTTCCTCCCAGGGTCCATCAAGGGTTTTCCTCTACTTTGACAAAGCTCACCCACTTCCAAGTAGAATCAAGCAAAGACAATCTCTCTTCACAAGGTTCTAAATGGGAGTCCTAATTCCTGCAGCATTTACCCAAAGAAAATGTATAGCTCCAACCTCCCCTCCTTCTGGCCCAATGCCTTTATTTATAGTGTTGTAAAGAGGTTATTCAGGTCCACCATCAATGGGATAATCCCCCTCTTTGGGTGGGATAGCTCCCTTATTGATGGGATAAGTTCCTCCTTACTAGGGATACATGAACCAACTGGAGGCGCATCCATTTCATCAAACCGACCTCTAGAAAGTTCTAGAAGTAACCACAAGTAACTTTTTTAAGATGAAACTTGCGCATTTTGCCTTTTACAGAAGGACGCACCTGTCCCTTGACATACAGAGCGTCCAAAGACGCAGACTTTGTGAACATTGTGAGCGTCCCCGCAGGTAAGGCTTGAGAGAACCTGCGACCCCAGAGATAAACACATTTTTTACAAGACTTTCTCTCTTCTTTGAGTTTGAGATGGATAGCAGAGGCATAAGACTTGCCTAAGAGGGTAGCATGACTGTTGATTGAGCCATACTAACTGTAAATAGTCATGGTGACATTTTTTAGTGTAACACCATCCAATGACCTGAAAAATCAAGCGAAAAGATGACAGATCAACAAGCAAACAAACCAAATGAAAAGTAGCTTTCTAGTCAGGGAGAAGACAGTCTAAAAATCTTACAGGGTTGAAATCATGAGAGAAAAACACACTAGTCAAGATTTGGGGTAAACCCTAATCTTCACTTACAGGCATCGGCATGATTGCCTAACTGACAACAAGCGCCAGAAGGGGGTCGGTGCGATTGTTTCTTAGCATAGCGCGCTGATCGGCATGACTGTCAGCAAATTAAGCGCGCTGAGCGAGGATGTTAAGAAAAAAAATCAAAAGTTGGGACCAGAATTGCTACTATGAATTTCAAACCCAGGCCAGTAAGCAAAGGAAAACAAACAAAACCAAAGGAAAGTGGAAAAACTAGAAAAGTTCAGACAAAACCATGAAATTCCAAGAAAACAAAGAGAAGGATTGGATCCCCAGCGGAGTCACCAATTTGTGGTGAAGTAAAATTATAAGTGCAGACACAAACAATTCCTCTAGCCCGATAACGGGTCTAGCCACAACTGAGACATTCTATGGAAGTTTTCCTTAGGTTAGAACCAATTAAGAGGGCCTACCTCTTAGTACGCTTATCCCGTTTGGTGATGACCTTGCTTGCTCACTCCAACTATCTCACGTTTCCTTCTTTGAACACCTGAAACAAGTAAACAACATCAAACAACAACCGTGATAATAGACAAATCGTAATTCAACCTACTTAACAAGTAAAGAAGCATTACGTCATAAACATGTGAGATGACACATTATGTAGGAAATCAATCAATAGTTACATATATATTGAATCAAGAAGAGGTTACAATCATTGTCTTGACGTTGTCGTTCTCCTCCGACAAAACTAGGTTCCCACACACTTCCGTTAGCATTCCATGATGGCCTCAACAATGATAGTTTTATGGCTCTTCCTTTTAAGCTTCACAATAAATCAAATTCACACTTCTCTCTCACACAACTAGAGAGCTACGACTATGAATAGCTTGCTGTTTACTCCAAACTTAATTAGCACTAGCACACCAACGTTAACACTTTGACACTAATACTAGTTTGTGCTTGGGAAAAATAACATGAATGGATGGGAGATGGTTCATGTTCTCATGGGAGAAGGTCTTATCTCTTGAGCTATTTTCATCCTTATAGGGAAAGGAGCTCAAACTGACATCCTCAACTCCATCCGGCTCAACCATTTACCAGACTTCTGTTACTAAGCTTCTAGAGCTGCAAGCTTCGACTCCTTATTTAAGAAACTTTCTAAAAGAGGATCAACGCGACTGAAACAAAGCTCCATCGCTTCGGTTGGCGCTAGGGACAACGTTAATCCCTGCATATCTGCACGAGGAGGACAAAGGTCATTAGCGCCGGTCTTGTAAACTGGGGAAAACAGAAGATTTGTGGGAAATGGTGCAACATGGAATTTCTTTGCTCATGAAGAGGGACACAATGGGAGTTTCTTCATGAAGGGAAAGCATGTAGTGTTCACTATAGAGGTCCTCTAGGATCAAAGAACGGGAGTACAGGGATAGTGACAAAATGTTGCGTAACAGTGCTAGAGCCATGAACATGTATTTGACATGTATATTAGCTAGTCTCTAGTTACAGGTGGATCTACCAAGGGGATTGGAGTCCCTTGAGAGATGGCATGGACGTGTTCAGCTACAAGGCAACATGCTTGGCACACCAAGATAAGGCATCTGGTGTATGGTTATATTTATTTATGCATTGGCAGTTATGTATTTGTGGCGGTATGATGTAGGGGATTGAGCTGAGCTTTCCTTGGGAACCATGGGGATTGAGTCATGGAGTCTATGGTTAGTCTTGTGCTTTTGGTATTTTGAAATTGCCGCTCTTGATTTGCGATATTGTGTGTGTCTCGTGCATAACTATGCCACTTTATTGCGGTGTCATGTGGTTATTGGTTTTCATGGTTTTCTTCTTGGTTGTTTCTTGGTATTACCTTTTATGATTGAGAGTGTTGGGAATTGAGAAAGTTAATGGAGCTCGGGTAGAGCTTTGTGGTAACCGAAAGGTAATGTAAGATTAAGATGAAGCTTTATGCATGAGTAAGCACAGTGGAAGGTAAGACTATGATAATTGGTTGGACTGGTTGGGTCCATTGTAGTAAATGGATGGTTGTAGTACATACATGAGAAAGGTAACCAAAAAAGGTAAAGTAAATGGATCTGAGGTGTCATATGCCTTGACTACTTTGGGAACGATTTCTCTCAAAGTTGTGCATGGTGTGCGCAGATAAAGGGTGTTCTCTTAACCTTTACCTTATGATATTTGCCAATTATGTGTGATCATGATTGTGTTGATGTTTATATATGTATACATGTATGTCATTGTCTGACAGAATGATGATTGTTTTATGCTAATGATTATATATGTATGTATCTATGTATATATGTCACAAATTGATAGGGTTGTCAGGGATCGTTCTTGTGGAGGAATAATTTCTTATGCAGGTGAATGGCATGAAGAGATTCCTGGTTCATGAGGAACAAAGTGGGAAGAGTAGCCTGACAAATATACAAGGTCAGTATCATATGGTTATAAGTTGATATTATGTGATTATATTATGTCTATGTTATGGACAGGTTATACCAAGGGATACAACAACGAAATGAAAGTAGTGTGGTCTGCGACATGCTGGGACAAGTATGGATAAGACACTTGAAGCAAGGTTGCTTGGTAGAGACAATGTAGTTTTGGATGTGTGGTACTATTGTTGTTCATATGTTGTACATGTTACATCTATGATGTGTGCACATGTGGTGTTGTGTATATATAATGTGTATACATGTTGTTTATGCAATGTTATGTACAAGGTGGTACACATAGTGTTGTGTGAATGTTGCATATGCTGTGTTGGGTATAGACGATGTTATATACATGATGGATATGCAATGTTGTGTGCATATGGTGTTGTGCACATGTTGGATATGCAGTGCTATTTACAGTGCTATGTACATGTTGTATATGCAATGTTGTGTACATATGACACTGCGTGCATGTTGTACATATGGCACTATGTACATATGGTGTTGTGTGCATGATTGTACAAGTGGTGTTGTGAGCATGTGGTGTCGTGTACATGTGGTACAAGTGGCATTGTGTGTAGGTGGTGTTGTGTACATGTCATGCATGTGGCATTGTGTACATGTGGTGTCGTGTACATGTCGTGCATGTGGTACTGTGTACATGTGGTATTGTGTATGCATTGTACAGGTGTATGATGTACATGTGGTGTTGTGTACACATTGTGCAGGTGGTGCCATGTACATGTGATGCTGAGCACACATTGTGCAGGTGGTGCTTTGTACAGGTGGTACTGTGTACGTGTTATACATATGGTACTAGTGTACATGTGGTATTGTGTGCGTGTCATACATGTTGTGTTGTGTACATGTGGTACTATGTATGTGTATTGTGTAGTTGTGGTATCGTGACATGCATACTCATTGTGTTGTACTCCATGTAGCACATGTATTTTGTGGTGTTGTATGCCAGATGTAGGTACATGTATTGTGTGGCATTGTACATCAGGTATAAATGTATGAGTTGTGTTGTATATCAGGTGTATGTGTATGCATTTGTGGTATCGCATGTTGTGTGTGAATGCATGTCTTGTGATGTACATTGTGTACATATATGTGTTGTGTTGTGTTGTACATTGTGTGCAAGCGTATGTATTGTGTTGTGTTGTACACTGGGTGTAGGTGTATGTGTTGTATGTCAGGTGTAGATGCATGTATTGCATAGTGTGGTATGTCATATGTGGTTGTATGTGTGGGATGTACACTATGTGTGTACACACATGGTTGAGGAGAAGACATTGGGTGTTTGTCGGGTGTGACAACCAATACGAAGTGCGTACGAAATAAGGACAAAGTTGGAAACCAAGGATTGATTAAAGGATAAGTATCAATATTTTATTTCAGTTTATTATGCATGTGATTTATGATTCTGGTCTATGATGCTTACATGTGATCTATGATTATGGTTTATGACGGTTACATGTGATTTACAATTTATATGATGGTTATATTTTGAGCTAACATGATGTGATATATTTATACATTATGATTTGGTCAAAGATGCTAGTTTGACTTGTTGTGACAGGAAATAAACAGGATCGCAAGTGTACCTTATTCACGAGCTACCAATGAGGTACGATTTGAAGTTATTTCAAATTATTTTGAATCTAATGGGAATTATGTGCTTGGAACAAGAATGCATGAACATGCCCGGTTGAGTGGCCAAAATCGACTGCAAGAATTAGTAACAAGAAAAGGAATTGGAAAATGCAGTAGTATGATGGTAAAGAACTTAAGGAGTAGGGCCATTGTGGGACATTGGTACCCAATAGTGTCCATTGATTGCCATGAGCATGCTATGACCAGTATGATGGTTTGAGGTAGGTATATGCCTTGGTTTTGTATCTTTCGATGCGAGGAAGCCTTGCCAAGGGATGGATTTCTCGAGATGGGGGTGCTAGCGAAACTTGGAAGGTGAGTGAATGTATAGAAGGGGTTGACTGGATTTCCCAAGGGAATATGTAGCAGAGAAGGGAAGACCAGGGATGGATTGCCCAAGGGACAATGTAGCAGAGAAGGGAAGACCAGGGATGGATTTGTTTTGGTCATTAGCATTGTCAGATGGAATCAGATGCACATTGGGAGTGCGCCCTACAACAATGATTCGGTAAGTGTTCACTAAGATGACAAATGGCGCGGGATTAGAGCGCTGGACATTTGATGCAGATTTGACTTTGCAGTGGATTTTGGACTTCCTCACAAAGAGGTGAATCTTGGTATTACTTTGAGGGTGGAGGTGTGATCCTTTACATTCTCTTGTTGCGGATGCAGGCATTATATCCTTTTATTTGTTTTTTAAGCAAATGTGCATATGTGTGTATTATTGTAAATATTGTATCGAGCTGGTATATAAAGCTCCACATACAATATGGTTATTTGTTGGTTGAAGCAAATGTGTATGTGTATATGTGGTTAGTGTAAATACCGTAATGAGCTATGTTATAAAGCTCCAATAAACGATATGATTGTCATGTGTTAGCAGTGGTCATTGTAAATACTGCAACGAATTGTGTTATAAAGCTCCATGGGCAGTTTTGTTTTGTTTGTTTGTTTGTTTTGTTTTTGTTCCTTTTTTTTGTTTTTGTTTTTGCTTTTTGCTTTTTAGTTTTTTATTTTTAGCATTGTTGTTGGTTATAGGTGTCATTGAACACCGAAGACGATGTTCCCCTACGGGGGAAGGTTTTGTAACAACCCTAGTGAAAATTCATGTAAAAATGTATATAAGGCCACAGATGATGGGACACATATTCCAAGCTAAATGGTGGGGGAAACATCCTAGTGGGTGTTCATTCGGTTTATTATGGCTAAGGAAATTGGCAAACGCAATGGTTAAGGTTTTGGAAAGGAAAAATGGAATTTTTGGCACATTTACTTATGAAAATAAAAGAAATTAGGAGAAAAGGAAGGTGAAAGGTCACAAGTTACATGTGAGGAGCAAAATAAAGGAAAATAATGGAAAATGAAGAAAATCAAGGCCTCATTGATAAAAAGGGTTATGAGGATCAGTTGGCAGGCTCTTGGCTCAAGCTTGGCTAGTTCAGTTTTGAAGCTATCTCTCTCTCTTCTCTCTCTCATACTCTTGGATACTTAGAGTTTTCTTGGAGCACTCTTAGAGGGTGTGGCATACTTGGATTCTTGGAGCAAGAAGGCAAAGGAAGGGACAGAAAGCGCAAGAAGGCTTCAGATCAACAACTACATCATATTTGCTTGCATGTACCGAGTTGCATGTATGTTTCTTTCACTAGTTTTGGCATGCATGGCATATGCATGTGGTTTGTTGGTTGTGATTTGTCATTGGCATGAAGGATGGGCAGGATTGACAGTGGATTGCCTAGCCTTGCCATTTCCTGGATAACCATGGTGATTGTGGGTTTATTTCATTGTTGAGTTTTTGGTTGGTTTTCATGTTTCCTTAGCTTGGGTTAAGTTACTAGTTCTTCGAGCCTTGGTTGGACAAATGCTCTAGAGCCCTGTAATAACTTCGGTTAAGTTACTAGTCTCGTAGCCTTGGTTGGAAAAAGCTCTCGAGCCCCTAATGGGTTGAGTTACTAGTCCTAGAGCCTTGGTTGGACAAACGCTCTAGAGCCCGGTGGCAGATGTGGGTTAAGTTACTAGTCCTCGAGCCTTGGTTAGAACAAATGCTCTGGAGCCCTAGATGGTTGGGATAGAGACCAACCTGATGATGGTTTTGTGATGTTTGACCATGAGGCAGAATCACTATTTGATGGGTTGAGGTGGATGCCCTCTAGAATCCCTAGATGAGTTTTGATTGATGTGTTCTATGAGACCCCACATTCATGCTCAGAATATGGCACAAGGGTGAATGGCTAAACAGAGATTTGGCTCAGCCATTCTACGTTCAGGTGGAACATGGAAGTCCCATCTCGAGTTTGGATTGCATCATTAATGAAAGTTTATTTCTCCTTGTATTTCTATGAATATTATACTAGATTATATGTGGTTTATATGATCATGATTTCATTGATATTTATGTCCCTATTATGTTGGTTATGTATATGTTTTATGACAACATCTATGTATGGATCTCATCATGCTTCTACTTGTAAGTGAACGAATAGGGTATCTAGGACCTAATGGATGGAATGGAAATTAATGTGTTAAGGCATTAGTGCTTCATGGTGAATATTAGATAAGTATGAGACCCTTATGCTCATAACTGTTATTTACACCTATAGTTTACATATTTGTGATATATTTGACGAAATGTCTATCATGGCTATTGATGAGCCCCATAAATGGGTAATTATATGGGCTCATTTTGCCTCCTAACTTAGCTTAATCCACCATTCTCTTAGCTTATTGCATGTTTTTTAATTATATTTATGCTTCTAGAGTGAGTTGCGTTGGTTATTATGCTAATGATGGAGTCTAATGTGTGTTTAATGCAGATCTTTGTTGAATTTTGGAGACAAAGTCAAAGATTTAATGGACAATTGGCAGCAAATATTCGAAGAAGACAAGGGAGAGGATTTATAAGAGGGTGTTCCCCCTCATTTATGACTCCCCATTTTGAATTCTCCCTCATGAAGCTCGGAGCAAAAATAGCCACATCAATGCACTAGGAGGCAGCTGATCAAGTGGAGGATAACTTCTGTTTATCTCAAGTTTTGGGAGCCAAGCCTCCCTAATTTTAAGGAAACTGTTGGAATCTTTAGTTGTATAAGTAGAGAGGCCTAGGGGCTCATTAGGAAGTTGGTCAAATTTTCGAATTTTTGTTACAACTTTGCTCTACTCAACTTCGAGCTTACTTTTGTTGAAAGTTTCATGTAATCTTATTATTATTTTGACAATAAAGATGAGATCTTTCTTGAGCTAGCACTGATTTTCCTCAGAGGGTTGAAGCTCTTGCGTTAGGGCCGGATACAAGCAGCCAAGCTCCTCTTTTCCTGTACTTTTATGTTTTATTTCAGTTTATGGATTAGTTGTTGTTAGATAAATTTCTTTCTTGGTTGAGAATAGGTTGCTTTGGGTGATTTAGAAGGTTGTTTCCATTTCAGTTTTCTGTAGCAGGTTGAGCAGTGATAGGAAAAATATACAAAAAGGCCATCAATAGAGCCTTGGCCTCCTTTCCTCCCCTTGGGACCATGAACTGAGGCCAAGACCCTCTTGCTGCCACAAAAACACAGATTTTCCTTCTCCATAGGATTTCTAGTGTTGCAGTTTGTTAGGAGGTTAATGATTTGCTTTAGATCTCCTTTACCATGCTCATTTTTGTCTTTGCAATAAATTTCCTTCCATGTTTTCGTTCCAATGTAGCATTTTTCAGCATTTACTTTCCTAGATTAGAGTTTAGACTAGCTTGATGCAAAGTTATGTTTTTTGATGTAGCTAGTTTCCTTGCTTGCTTAACCCCACTATTTGAGTTTCAGTTCTCTTGCAGCAGATCCCTTCTCACAATAAGTCAGCCAATCAGCCATCACCATATCTCTTTTATCTATGTTCCACAGGTCACCCAAAGTCCCTCACAAATCTGCCTTAAGTTTTCTACACTTTTCCATAGACTTTCCTCTCTTTCTTTGAACAAGTCCAACCATATTTCTCTCTCCTAATCATTCTTGATGAACCCTAGACACCTTAACACATTGTCCTAGCCTTCAGCTACCCATTCCACCCACTTTCCCACCTTCAAAACCTCCAAAACTGCTCTCAACATCCTCCTGTAGATCCCCTGTAGCCTCCTGTAGATTTTCCTGTAGGCTTCCTTTTGGAGTCCAAATGCAGGAAAAGCCTCCAAAAGGCCACCTGAGACCTCCTAGGACCCATCCACACCTTTAAGACCTCTGCAAATCCCAAAATCGCCCTCCATATCCACCTAATCGCTGCCACATCCACAAACAAATAAATTAGATGCATGACAATTTCACCTAAAAATACATAAAAATCCAAAAAGATGTTTTTTTCTCACTTCCTTCTAGAAATAGCTTGAGTAGATGTTGTTTACTTCTTGTGTAGGTAATGGCATTCATTTCATGGGTTTTTATCTCCCTTTCTGCAAAAGTAGGATTAGTTGGTAAAGTAGGGTTTGCTAGGTTTACTTTACATTTCAGTCCTTTTCCTTTCTGCAAGTAGAGTAGCCTCTGTAGAGTAAGCTTTCCTTTCTTTCATCACATATAAAGCTTCTTCTGAAATCCATAGAAGTTTGCTTGAGCTCCTAGTGATCTTGCACTAGTTGACCAAGTGACAACCTGTAGTAAGAACTAGTACTTGTGCATTCAACACCGTCACTTCCAAGTTTGTAACGAACTACCGGGTTGATAAAAGTAAAGTAGGAAGCCTAGGAGTTGCAGCAATATTGCTACAATACTGGTGCTCACCACTTTTTGGTGCCGTTGTCGAGGAAGCATCAGAGTATTTTGTGATTACTGCTTTCTTCTATTTTCTATCGCAACATTCTGCTAAGTAGTTTATTTTAGCGAAAGTCGAGTAATTTTTTCTTTCAATTTTTTGCTTTCCTTTCAATTCTGCAATTTCCATTTCAGCAAAAGTAGATTCATCATTTCCTTGCTTTCCTTTCAATTCTGCAATTTCCATTTCAGCAAAAGTAGATTAGTCATTTCCTTTCTTTCCTTTCAGTTCTGCAATTTTCATTTCAGCAAAAGTAGATTAGTCATTTTCTTGCTTTCAGTTCTACATTTCATTTGCTTTCCTTTTCAGTTCTGCAATTTCATTTTAGTTGGTTGCAATTTGTTTGTTCAATCAATTTCAGTTTTGCAGGTACAACAGAAAAAGCAAGAACCCCAAAAATATTTCCTTTCATGCCTCGTAGGAACAGAGATAATTCAGGAAAATTCTTGCCCAACACCCCCACCACATCACATAGCCACCCTTCTCTCTTCTTCAGTAGTAGTGATCAAGAAGAACCTTTAGGAGAACAACCAGAGATATTTGAAGAACCTATAGGGGAAGAAGAAGAAGAAAACATCCCTCCTGAGATAATGGCTGAAAATAGAAATGCTAGGGGGAATGGAGAAAGAGTAGAGGGTACCTTTCCCATCCGGGAGACCAATGGGGACACCAAAATGAAGAACATAAGCCCTTCAACCCTACCTCACTTCCATGGGTTGACTATAGAGGATCCTGACACCTTTTTGTTTGAGTTTCTGTTATCTGTCGAACCTATGACTATGCAGAAGATGAACAAAATTTGAAACTATTTCCTTCTACCCTCAAGTATGTAGCATTGCACTGGTTCATGGGGTTACCTGGCAATAACATCAAAACTTGGGCTTAGATGCACAGGCCTTAAATAAGAAATATCGAGACTACTGTAGGTCAAAAGATACCAAGGAAGAAATCTTCCGAATGACCATGGGAAGTGATGAATCTTTGGAAGTTTTGAAGAGAGGTTCCAACTCAGTTATAAAAGGGCCAGGGGCACACTTGACCCCGAATCTTTGAAGTTGGTCATGCTCAGGGGAATTCCGGAAGACCTTCTAGACACCCTCCATCTACTGGCCGGGGGAGACATCTACCAACTACCTTATGAAGACATGAAGACTATTTTTAGAAACCATTCTAGAGTAGCCAGAAAGAGAGGTAGGGGGAGTCAACCCGTAGCCAGTACCTCCTCATCCAATTCATCCATCAAAGGTGAACTTGGAAACATGCTGGAAGAATTCAAGAGTGAGATGCTGCAGACTCTTGCCATGCAAATGGATACCCTGCATATCAAAAGGAAACAAGAGGAAGCAGAGAGGGCTTTGGCCATTTTTTGTCCGAGGTGCACTAGGAGGCATCCTAGGAACGAATGTCCATTGAACTCTATAGAGGTTTGTTCAATCTGTGAAGAAGATCATTCTACAGATAAGTGCCCTTCCTTGCTGAACTTAAAGCTGTATACCAGGGGGCCGAAGGAGCCACTAAACCACTCTATCTCATGAACCAAAGGAGACCACATGGACCTAGACCTTACCACCAGGGGATGCAAGGGACATCTCAGGCATACTACAACCCCAACCAAGCCACTTCCATACCTTCTTGGGGCCATCCTGCTCATCCTTCCTGGTCCACGCCTCCTCCTTGGTCTTATCCATCTCAATATCATGCCCAACCAGCCGCTCATTCATTTCAATCCTATTCTCAGCCACACCCTCAGTGGAATGCATCTCATCAGGGGTGGAGGCCCCAGTACAACTCTCCTCTGGATCTTTTGCCTCCACCACCTGCTAAAACACAACCATTGCCTCCTGCTCCACCAAGGCAACCCCAAATGCCTGCCCAGCTGAATCCGAACCCAAACAACAGACAGGCCCAACAAGTATATAGTGGGGAACCATCATGCCCAACCTATGCTGTGGAGATTCAGGAGATTAACCTACGATCTGGGAAGGTTCTCCCAGATAGCAAACCTCCCCTTAAGGAGGTTGAGGAAGATAAAGAGGAAAGTGAACCTAAAGAAATTCCACCCTTTCCTAAGAGACTATCCGGGACAACACAGCCCACCCCAGAAGAAACTAAACTTATGGGAGAATTGAAACAATTATGTGTAAAGATACCACTTCTCGAAGCCATAAAGGATGTGCCTATATACAATAGAATGATCAAATAGAAGTGCTTTAGGCATCCAGGCAGGTGCAAGAGAGATGCCCCAACCATCAATGTCATAGGACAACTGTCTGACTTGATGTTGGGGCAGGTAATTTGTCTAAAATATATGGACCCTGGAAGCCCAGTAGTTGATGTCCACATCAATGGCACCATGATGCCACATAGCTTGATTGATCTGGGAGCTGCCATTAATGTGATGACAAAGGACACTATGCTCAAACTTAACCTCCAGGGCTCCTTGAGGAAGACCACGATAGTACTGCAGCTAGCAGATCGCTCCACCGCGACCCCTGAAGGGATTGTGGAGGATGTGATGGTATCCATTGATTCTTGGGAGTACCCTGCTGATTTCTTAGTTCTCCAACTGAAGGAAAAACTCATTGGGTATCCTCTCATCCTGGGGATACCCTGGTTGGCTACTGCCGATGCCTACATCAACTGTCGAGCTGGGAACACGACCATCAAGAATGGGCATATGTCCAAGCAATTAATCCTATACCCTCCTGCTCAACCCTTGCTAGAACATGATCTACCTCTTCACTTGGAGGAGGAGGATGAGGATGAAGTCTATTATGCACCACTGTGTGCAGTAGAAACTGTCATAGGGGGGGAACCCCAAAATGAGGATGATATAATTGAAAATTTAATTCATAATACACCTCCCAGTATTTTTCCATTAGAAGATCTAGTGAAAGAAACCCAAGACAATCCCTTGACTGATCTCTGTGTGGCCGACTCGACCTCTCTCTATGTTAAGAATATAGAGTTCGACCCAGAAAGAACCTTGAAAATCAATCCAACCTTGTCCACTTCCCAGGAGGAGCTGTGCAGCCTATTGAGAAAACATTTAGATGCATTTGCCTGGAGTTATAAGGAGATGAAGGGAGTGCACCCTTCAATATGTACTCATCATATATACATTAAGGAAGATTTCAAATCAGTTAGGAAACCTCAAAGGAGGATGAATCTAGCCCTTAAAGACATTGTTAAGGAAGAATTGCAAAAATTACTTGATGCAGGATTCATCTACCCCATCTTTGACAATGAATGGGTCTCTCCTTTGGTGCTAGTGCCAAAGAAAAATAGTAAGTGGAGAATCTCTGTCGATTATCGGGAACTGGACAAAGCCACAAAAAAGGACCATTTTCCTTTGCCTTTCATAGATCAAGTGTTAGATGGTCTAGTGGGGAATTTTTTTTTCTCCTTCCTAGATGGGTTTAGTGGGTACAATCAGATTCAAATCAGCCTGGAAGACCAAGATAAGACCACTTTCACTTGTCCTTGGGGTACCTTTGCATATCGGGTCCTTCCTTTTGGTTTGTGCAACGCTCCAGCCACTTTCCAGAGAGCAGTATTGAGTATATTTTCTGAACTGGTTCATGATGCAGTGGAAATATATATGGATGATTTTACTCCTTATGGTTCTAACTTTCAGGAAGCTTTATCTAACCTAGGAAAAGTTTTGGACAAGTGTATTGAAATGAACCTGTCCCTCAGTCCGGAAAAATGTGAATTTTTTATGACTGAAGGGACCATGCTAGGTCATGCAATATCTCAACAAGGATTGCAGGTGGACCCCAACAAAGTTGCCATCATCCAAAGGGTCCCACCTCCTCAAAAGGTGAGAGATGTCCGAAGTTTCCTAGGCCTAGCTAGATATTACAGAAGATTCATTAAAGATTTCAGTAAGTTAGCCTCTACGTTGTTTGGTCTTCTAGGAAAAAATGTCGAGTTCATATGGACTAAAAACTGTCAAGAAGCCCTAGATATCTTGAAAGGCAAACTTGTGACTGCCCCAATTTTGGGAGGCCCAAACTGGGCCCTACCATTCTGTTAGTGTCGGTCTTGAAAGCCCTCCATTAGTGATCAAAGCTCTTTGCATTTGCATTAGTAGGTGTCTCATCAGTGTCAAATTTTGCATCCCGTTAGGCATGCCATAACCCTGATGGAGGAGCTGGTTTATTTTCACCCCTCTTGGTTTTGCTGGATCAGGTCATATCAGTCATTAAGTTCTTTCAAGCTTGTCTTGTTTTGTCTTGAAGTCAAAGGTCCTAGGTCTAGGGTTTTGGTCATTTATCTCTGCAAGGTCATGTCTTTGAAAGTCCTTGAGTGCCCAGCAAGCCAGAGGGAGGATTGTAAACATGTTTCTTTGAATATTTTCATCATGTACAGTTCATTTTTAACCTTGGATTTAAAAACTCTATTTTTAAAGCCAAGGTCATGTTAAATTTTTGTAAAAAGAATGAAATTCCAAAATTCTTCAAAGGACAAAATACAACCTTGGTCCCCTTGCCAAAGTCCCTCAGATGATATACCTGCAAAAAGAATCAAGTCAAAGCACTCAATGAGTCAAATTCAGGATAAAGGAAACCAAAAAATCAGTGTTTTAAAAGTGTCAAAAATAAACATTAGAAAGTGGGTTTGTAAATGAAATTTTTTCAAATGAGACTTATAAAAGCCCAAATTCCCTCCTTTCACTCTCATTGTGCATTCTAATGCTTGCAAGAGAGATAGAGAGAGTGATTGAGAGAAAGGAGCAAAATTGCAGCGATTTCGGGCAGTTGAGAGGGGCGCGACCCGTCGAGAGAGGTGCGCGACCTGTTGGGAGGTGCGCGACCCGTCCAGAGCGCTTCTGCAGTTCTGAAAATCAACGTGCGCGACCCGTTGGGAGGGGCGCGACCCGTTGGGAGGCCTGCGCGACCCGTTGAGCCGGTCTGCTGCAAACTTCAAAAAATTTCCCTAATCTTCTTCCAAATCACCAAATTTGCTCGAGGTAGGTGCTCTAAACATGGATTCATTGCTGTTATGAATGGTGGATGTCATGGGCATGCGTTTATGATCAAAATTTTGCAAGTGGAACTCTTTATATGGCTGCTATGTTCATGACCAAATTGTGCTAGGGTTTGTGTTGTTTCAAGTTACTTTTCCCTTTGGTTGGCTTCCCTTCCTTTCCCTATCACTTACACTCATATGTTCATCTCTCTTCCCATATTATTTTATAAATGAAATGCAAATATTTCCCCATCCCTAGCCATTAAAAATGAAAACCCTACCCCTTTCCCAAAGCATCAAAAACAAAAAATGAAAACCCTAATTCCCCTCTACCATATGCTTATGCAAAATAACAAAAACTGTTGATAAAATGTCAGCATGTTTTGTGCATGGTTTCCCTTTTTCCCTTATTGAACATGAATACATATATTCCGATGTTTACTTTCATGCATGTTTTTCCCATATGCAATAATCTTTGCAAATGATTTCCCTATTACAAATATGTGTTCCTATATGCATATGATTTGCAAAATTTCCCTTAAAAATTCCCTGTAATATTTGTATATTCCCATTCCTTGTTGAAAGATCCCTCCCCTAACATTTCCCTCATGTTGTGTTCCCCTTGAAACATCATAGATTTCAGCACTTTTGCAGGCAGAGACAACAGTTTTATTTGTCCACTTTGCTCCTAAACCATGTCAGAAACCGAAACTTATGAGCAAAGTGATGACCATTCATCATCTACAGAGGTTGAGGAACAGAGGAGGCCTCGTAAGGGTGGTAAGGGTGGACATCATAAGCGAGAGGAGCCCACCTCTCTGGCAGAATTACAGGCTTGCCCCATGGCAGTGACTTGTTTTCAATATATGTCTTGTTATGATTTCTGTGAGAGAATTTCTCAGATTCAGCATCATAGAGAGTTGGCCCGCTTGTTTGTCTTACACCTCCATGATGGACATGTCACTCTGGCAGGGGTGAACTTCACATTGACACCGTAGGTGATCTCACAGGCTACAGGGATACCAAATGTGGGTGAGGTATGGCCTAAGCGCAGATTGCTAGATTTTGTTCACTTTGAGCCCTATGTCCGGCCACCATTCGTGAGACTTTTGACAGGTGTTTTTCCATTCAGATTTCTCCGGAGCGAGTATGCTCCCATCATGAGGCTTATTATGCATTATTTTACCTGTGAGGGCAGATTTTCACAGGTGTACTCATATCACATTCGCCTTTTGATGCATTTCACCCGAGTGAGGATGATGAACATCCCGGTCTTCTTGTTTCATAACATTCAGAGGATGGTGCCCATGTTGCAGAAGAAGACCCCAGCCCAGCAGTACAGGAGCTTGTGTCATTATGGTTTGATTCAGCTCATAGTCTCACATCAGTTGACTCAGCAGGGCATCTCATGGGAGGAGTTCATCTCCCGTGAGTTTTTCACAGTGCCACCTCAGCCACACCATGAGGTCATTCATGAGGAGGGAGGACCATCTCAGCAGCCTGATGCTCCCGTCACCCGACATGTCAGCTCCACTCCTTTGGTCACTTATCAGAAAGGCCCAAGGGCCTTATTTGCAGCAGCTAGGCGAGTACTATCTCCACAGCAGGTGGAAGGGGTCTCGCCTTCATCTTCAGCTCAGCGAGTGTTATCTCCACATCAGGTGGAAGGTGCCTCGCTTTCTTCACAGCACAGGTACTACAGAGGGGCAAAGAGCCCATGATTCATGAGGATCCGGTGATTGATCTTGAGGCCAGTTCTCCTAGCCAAGAGGCGAAGGAGATCATTCAGCATCTCAGGGCTGAAAATGATGTTTTACAGAGGAGACTTGAGGGTGCCCAATGGACTATTACTTACCTAGAGCAGCGGAACAAACAATTGGAGGAGAAAGCACTTGATGAGCTATGGAGGATTCGTAGCGACCGAGTCTTGAACCGTAGAAGACCCGGTGATCCATTGCCTGCTGACCGAGAGTCAATGCTCATTCAGGAGAATGCCCACTTGGAGAGGCTGTTGGATAAGGCCAACCAAGAGAAACAGCTGCTGAGAAACATGAAGAATCACTATTGGGCAAGGATGCATGTATGCAAGGCCAAAATGAAAATGTTCCAAAGGAGGTTGTCCGAGGCTCTTAGGCGGAGGAAGAAAACCAATCCACTCCGTATCTTGGCTGAGGCATCCCTCAAAGATCATGGCACTCAATAGCATCATCTACAGCAAAAATCCCAATTTTTTTTGAGAATTTTGGGTAATTTTGGCATTTTTTGGAAATTTACAGGTTTTGGCTCCTCAACGGGTCTCACCCCCGGTGAGACCCTTTGTCATCGTAGCTCCTTTTTGCAAAAACTCAGCATTTCTAGATTTTTCATGTAAAGTTACATGTGCCTATGGATGGACTTGAGTTTTTATGGGGTTTTGGGCCTCCAGAAGGTCAAAATACATGCAAAATTTGACTTTCTGCCCCTTTTTTGAGTTGCAGAAGCAGTCTTGGGAGAATTGAGTTTTGACTAGGAAAATGAACTCCAAATTTAAAAATTCCAGTTGGGTTGGAAAGTAGACTCGCAGACCTTTCCAACGCGCTATCCTGCACCCAATTCTGACACCTGGAAGTGCCCCAAACAGAGCTCCAAATTGCGCAACCCGTTGAGAAAAGGGGCGCGACCCATTGAGGAAATTTTGCCAGATTTGACCAGTTCAGCCTAGAAATTGCAGATTTGACTCTTTTCGACTTTCTGAGGTTAATAATGGTCTTCATGGATGTAATTGTGACACTTTTTGGATACTTTTACTCTTGTTTAACATTTCTAGAGGATTTATTCATGTAAAGGGTAAAAATTGAATGTATGAACTGTTTTCCAAGTTTATAGAGGCAAGTTGTTTTGACTGCCTATTTTGTAGTGCTTAGTTTAGAAGTGGTTCAAACAGCTCCTAGGATAGTGAGCTCGACCCATAGAGGCAGGGAAAGAGGTTAGATCATCTATATTATGTACTTTCTTTCTCATTTTCATGGTTGGACTCTTGAGGGAAAAGCTATCATTGTATTATTTCACTGTATCTCTGCAATTTTTGGCTAAGGAAGACCAGGGTTTTGCAGTCATCTTTGGGATTCTTGTGGACTCATGTGTTGATGGTGTGTTTCTCCATGTTATTGTAAGCTTTGTTATGTGATTCATTTCCTTTCTATACTTCTGCATATTAAACAAATGAAGTGTTAAAGTAAGAATTCATGCTTGCCATGCTCTGCTTTTAAATTTGTTTAATTTCGATGTTTTCTACTGTCTAAAGAGAATTCAAATTCATTGTTTTCTCTCTTTAGCCTTCTTATCTTTCATTCCTAACCATCCACTTCACTCAAAGACATCAACACGGTCTCCTACCTCGCCCTAAAGAACCCCCTGCAGAAACTGTGTCAAATCCCTGCACCCAAAATTGCAATTCCTCAATTTGCCACCAAAAACCCAAAAAACCCCAAATCAACCTTTTTAATCAGTTTACTAGCCTAATATCAGTGTTACCTTGTTGGTCATCTCATCCCATTGAAGATCTGCCGAGATTGACCGGAGAGAGCCTTCTCCTGCCCCGTAGGGCTAGCTACGAGGCTAAATGGTTTGATGTAGCCTTGAGGTTTACCTTTCTCAGCCTGAGGTGAAATTTCAAGCGCTAACACATTCCACATTCACACAGATGCCTCGGACAAAGCAATAGGAGCAGCCTTAGGACAAATTGATGAAAAGTTACCTTATGCCATATACTTTATAAGTAAAAATTTGTCAAAGGCAAAGTTAAACTACACGGTAACCAAGAGGGAACTCCTAACTGTAGTGCATTTCTTAAACAAGTTCAAACATTACATCACAGGGTATCAAACCTTTGTACACACTGATCATGCTGCAACTATATATTTAATGAACAAACCAGATGTAAATGCTCACATTATTAGATGGTTTCTTTTACTGCAACAGTTTGATTTGACCATTGTTGATAAGCCCGGTAAAGAAAATGTTGTTGCTGACTTTTTGTCTAGAGTAAATTTGCCTGCAGGTGAAGAAGGAATGGTGGATGATCAAATGCTAGATGAACACCTATTTGCTATCTCAGTACTCTCCCCATGGTTTGCTGATATAGCAAATTACTTGATTTCAGCACAATTTCCACCACACTTGTCCTCAAAAGCGAAGAGAAAGATTGTGAGGAAAAGCACCCCTTTCACCTGGATTGGGGGAAATCTCTTCAACCTTGGCCCAAATCAGATCTTGAGAATATGTGTTAGGGAGGAGGAAGTTTTTGACCTTCTCCTCACCTATCACGACGGGCCTTGTGGAGGCCATTTTGCAGCAAAGAGGGCTGCCTTCAAAATATTGCAAGCAGGCTACTATTGGCCCACTCTTCATTAAGATGTGAAAAGATATACCAGCCAATGTGATCGGTGCCAAAGGATGAGATGCCCATGCAACCTCAAGTGACCTTTGAGCCATTTGAGAAGTGGGGCATGGACTTTGTGGGTCCTATCAACCCTCGTTCAAAACATAAGCAATACATCATTGTGTGCACCGATTATCTGACAAAATGGGCAGAGACAAAAGAAATCAAGGTAGCAACAGAGGAAAAAGTAGCTGATTTTTTAAGAGAAAACATATTTTATAAGTTCGGGTATCCAAGAGAACTGGTCACAGATCAAGGCAGTCAGTTCACTTCCAATTTGATTGAAGACTTGCTCAACATCATAAAATCAAGCACAAGACTTCCACCCCTTACCACCCACAAGCCAATGGACAGGTGGAAGTCACTAACAGAGCTTTAGAAGGAATTATGACCAAGATAGTGAGCAACAGTAGAAAAGATTGGGCAGATAGACTAGTTGAGGCCTCCTGGGCCTACAACACAACATGGAATACCACCACAGGGTTCACACCCTATGAATTGGTCTATGGGAAGAAGGCTTTGCTGTCAATAGAATTTGAATACAATACATTAAGGATGGCAGCTCAGCTGGACCTAGACCTCAGCCATGCATAGAAGGAAAGACTACTCCAGCTCAATGGATTGGATGAACAAAGATTGCAGGCCCTTCTCCACACAGAGGTAGTTCAGCTTCAGAGGAAGATATGGCATGACAAAAATATCAAGGAGAAGCAATTCCAAGAGGGAGATTGGGCACTGCTCTATGACTCAAGGTATAAAGACTTCAAAGGCAAGCTGAGGACAAGATGGTTGGGACCCTACACTGTGGAAAAATGCAATGACAATGGTTCAGTTCTGATCAGAACCATTGATGAGGAAGCCATCCCCATGCTTGTCAATGGACATAGGTTGAAAATTTACAAGAAGCCCCTCTCCAAGCAAGAGTTCATTGAATATCTGAATAAGACAGTGATGGTAGTGGAGCAGGTCTTAGCCTCCACTTCACCCACTCACTGAAGAAGCAGAAAAAAAATAAAAATAATAAGGACTCAAGTGAAAACCTCCATGAGGCACTTGAGTCCCATCATTGGGTTGAAAACCTCTTTTGAGGCGGCCCAGTGATGACAAAAAACAAAAAAAAGAGGGAACAAGATCCCTGGGTGAAAACCTTCCTTGGAGGCGCCCATGGCAAGCAATTAGGGTGAAAACCTCCCTGAGGTGCCCTAGTTGTCTTTCAAAAAAAAAAAAAAATAGAGAAAAGAAGGAAAAGAAAGTTGACTTTTAAAGTGCATTGCAGGTTATAGATGGACCACAGGCAACAAGAGAAGATGCCACAAAGCCTATTTCATCTCCTCCACACTCTTCTCCATCATTTCTGACCATTCTTCCACCTCATTGTGTTTTTTTCCCGAAGACTGTGTTTTCTACAGGAGGCCCTGTATGTTCTACAGGAGGCTCCTGTGGAAATCACAGAGAGCCAGAAATGGTTCCAACAAATAGTTTGAGGGTCTGGGAAGTTTCATGAAGAGCATGTAGACCCTCCTATAGATATCCACCCTCCTGGACATCCATCCCACACCTGCACCACCTCATCATCACCATTTTTTTCCCTTCATGTCGAAAAACACAGAAACCAATTTTTTAGAAAAAAACAAAAAAAATAAAGGGAACATCACTCCAAATATCACCTGTGGCTTACCAAAAACCTCTCCATATTCATTAGCATCTATGGTACCATCCTCATAGCTTCCAACAAAAAAATCAACTAAAATTTTTAAAGGGAGAAGCAACTACAGGAGCTCCTGTAGGAATTCCTGTAGCAGCTGATCCCCTTAAAATCAATCCACAACAGCAAAAGAAGTGCAACCAGGGGATTGAAGGTGATATATGAAGCCAGATCCAGCCAGAGGATACCTACACAAAGCAAAAAAAGCATACATCAGACAGTAGAAAGCATGCAACAAAGGAAATATAGGCATGCAACAACTGAAATACAAGCATGCAGCAACTGAAATACAAGCATGCATCAACAAAAGGAACCAAAATGCCTCACAGCATGTACATTTTACTCCCAGGTAAGTGACTAACCCTCTCCTTTATTGCATTTATGTAATTGAAAAATATGCATAAGCGAATGAGATGGTTAGGGTTGAACGAGAAAAAGTGGCCAGTTAATTGGTCGCCCTCATCTAGTTGACTGCGCTCATCCGGAGATGCCACCACACGTGTGCCTAGTCAACTCACAGAAAAATCCAAAGGACAGGTAGTGGATGGTTTACAAACTCCGATGCAATGATGGGAAGTTATTGCGGGAAGGAGCCATGATGACAAGGCAGTGGGAACCAACGGTCCAAATATGGAAACATACATTTTTGCCAGCTCACCCTATCACCAGAAATATCTAGAAGAAGAAATAAGTGTTCCTCCTCGAAATTCCTTCACCACCTTTTCTTTCATTTCATCCTCGTCCACTTCGCTGCAGCAAGCTATCTTTCACCACCATAGTATCGAAACCATTGTTCTCCATCACTTTCATCCACCCTCCTGCTATCGACATTCTACAGGAGCAGTAACAGGTTCTACAAGAGCACCTACAGACAGTTCTACAGGAGGGGCAGTAAGCAGTTTTTAAGGAGAAAACAGGGGTTTTTGCTCGAATGCTGGCTTGAAGAGGTAGGTTCTGTGCATACCCACCTTGATTATTAATATGTGCAAGGAATGATACAATTTTAAGGAGGAATTGAGTCTATAGAAGAAGATGAATTCCATAAAAATATTCTGCCTGTTTTCTTTAAAAAAACACATTTTTTCTCCATTTTCCTGTTTCTTCAAAATTCTTGTCTCCATCTCTACCTTGGGTGTTCCAAAGGGGTATAAGCACAATGACAGGGGGATTCATGAGGAAGGAGGCCACAAATTCAGTCAGGTTCCATGAACATCCCGAAGTAGTAACTATTTTCACCAGAGAAAATTGGATGCCATTTTTTGAAAATTTTCGAGGGTTTGATGAAGAAGTGGCTCAGGAGTTTGCGTTTTCTTTAGTCCCTCACTCAAGGACCCATGCCGCTGTTACTTTTAGAGGTCTCTCCATGGAAATTACCCCAAAATTTATCAGTAGGGTTACCACCCTTCCTCTTGGAATACCTTGGAGCAAAGATGAAAAGCCAATTGGACAATCTGCTAAAAAAAACTTCTTCCAACCCAATGAACATCCTGTACAAGACAAAAATGGCATTAGAAGGACAAGCATACCTTACCCTTGGGATGAGGTCATTTACCAAATTATCAAATATATTTCCTGTGAAGGGAGGTATAACATAGTTTATGGCTACCATTTTAGACTTCTCCATGAGCTGAGATATGGCATGGACACTCCAACACCCTAGAAACTCAGCATCCCCTATTTTCTCCTGCAGTCCCTCATAGACTCCAGCATTAAGTTGAAGGCAGGAGGTCCAGATCAATTGGCTCACCATGGGTTAATTAAACTGTTAGTGGAAGAAGCCCTCCATACCTTCACAATCCCCATAGCATGGGAAATCTTCAGAAACATGACAGAAGAAGATGATATAAAGGCCCTCACATATGATCTCAGTCATTTTCATAGTGAGGAGGAAGAGCAGCAAGGGGGAGAAGGGGAGGAAACTAAGGAACAAGAAGGGAAGGAGGAAGACACAAAGACAAAGAAGGAAGACACCAAAACAGAGGAGGAAGAAACCAAAACAAAACAAAAGGAAACAAAACCAGTAGAGACAGAGAGAAAGACAAAAGGAGAGGAGAAAGGGGAAGAAAAGATAGAATTACCCCCTAAGACCCTAGAAAGAGAGGCAGCAGTTGCCCTCACTGCCCTCAGCACCCCAATTAAACCAAAACAAAAGAGGAAGAGGTAGACATTGATGTATTTCAGGGCTCGGAAAAGCACAAGGATAAAAACAGGAAAACCACAACCATCTCCAACAGTGCCTATTATAATTGAAGATTCACCCACTGTCAAAGGGGAAGAATCTCCCTCTAAAACCCCCATCACATATGAAAGAGGAATTCCTAGATCTTCCACCTGGAAGGAAAGAGTGCAACTACAGGACTCAAAAACAGTTCTGCAGGAGGCATAGACTGTTCTACAGGAGACCTTGACAAAGTTACAAGAGACCGAAAAACTTGAGAAAAGGGTAGAAGAATAGCCAAAGGGGAAGGAGGAAACAATAAAGGCACAAGAACCTGACCCCAACCTAGTTTGGGCTCTTCCTACAATCTCCTTGAGGGGGGAAAAATCATTCCACAGAAATTTGCAGTCCCACTTTTCTTTGAGTTGGAGAAAGAAAGATAAGGAGCCATAGATGGATGCAAATCGCCAAATCCAAGGGGGTACAGGATATTGGCCACATGGAAAATCAACTTAGAGAAATGGGTAGGGAACTAAGTGCTGTCAGACATAGAGAGGCAATCACAAGAACTCACCTTGAAACAGAAAATGAGTTGCTCAGAAGACAGCTGCAAGAAAAAGAGACTCAATTGGCATGCATGGTCAGCTGGTCTATGGAGGCACTGCAGTGTAGAACACCAGCAAAATCATATGGAGTATACCTCAAGGACCAATGGCTACAGTTTCAGATCAAGAATTTGGCACAGAGAGGCACAATGCCTTTTTAGGATTATAGACAGTTCATGGACCTATGTGACCAAAGCTCTTCAGAAGACAAGGCAAAAATAGCATAGTTCTATTTGCATAACATGGTCCTCATAGACATGAATGTGTGGGACCCCAATGCTAGGCTAGGGGACCCATAGCTAATGGCCATGGCCTCATGGATGAATCATGAGGAGAAAAGGGCAACAGAAATAAAAAATTTCATGGCAAAGGAGCAAAATGAACCCTTAATGATCAGAGCTAAACCATCAAACCCCATGGCTCTCATCACCACACACCAGTTGCTTGCAAATAATCCTCAAATTGCCCCTAAGTATATCAATGATCGGGCTTAGGCCATTGCACATTTTGATGACATGGAAAAATTACTTGGGGATGATTGTATTCATGCTTGTATGAGGAGGTGGAACACACTACCACATAGTTTGCAGATCAGGGAGTATCACTCCCCAACAAGGATGAAAGAAGCATTAAGGAGAGTGCCACTGTACAAGCACTCTATGCAGTGTTTGAAGGTCAATTGGATTGGCCTCAAATTGAGTCCCCCACTACTGCTAGGCCTACTAGAGGGTAGAAAAGAGGAAGAAGAGCAACAACAATGGGAAGAGGTGGAAAGAAAGGTAGGATTCCATGACAGAGAAGAGGAACTCACATTAGAAGCATGGGATGTCAGGGAGGCCATCAGGGCCATCAAGGATGAGGAGATGGACTAGGTTTCTTAGAGGATGGGCAACACCTTTAGTAGGGGGTGATGATGAGCCCCATAAATGGGTAATTATATGGGATAATTTTGCCTCCTAAATTAGCTTAATCCACCATTCTCTTAGCTTATTGCATGTTTTTTTATTATATTTATGCTTCTAGAGTGAGTTGGGTTGGTTACATGCCATGGAGTCTAATGTGTGTTTAATGTTGATTTTTGTTGAATTTTAGAGACAAAGTCAAAGATTTAATGGACAATTGGCAGCAAATATTCAAAGAAGACAAGGGAGAGGATTTATAGGATGGTGTCCCCCTCATTTATGACTCCCCACTTCGAATTCTCCCTCATGAAGCTCAGAGCACAAACAACCACATCAATGCACTAGGAGGCAGCCGAGCAAGTGGAGGATAACTTCTATTTATCTCAAGTTTTGGGAGCCAAGCATCCCTGATTTTAAGGAAGCTGTTGGAAGCTTCAGTTGTATAAGTAGAGAGGCCTAGGGCCTCATTAGGAAGTTGGTCAAATTTTTGAATTTTTGTTGTAGCTTTGCTCTACTCAACTTCGAGCTTACTTTTGTTGACAGTTTCATGTAATCCTATTATTATTTTGACAATAAAGATGAGATCTTTCTTGAGCTAGCACTGAGTTTCCTCAGAGGGCTGAAGCTGGGTTAGGGCCCGATCTAAGAAGCCAAGCTCCTCTTTTCTTGTACTTTTATGTTTTATTTCAGTTTATGGATTAGTTGTTGTTAGATAAATTTCTTTCTTGGTTAAGAATAAGTTGCTTTTGGGGATTTAGAAGGTTGTTTCCATTTCAGTTTTCTATAGCAGGTTGAGAAATGATAGGAAAAAGATACAAAAAGGCCATCAACAGAGCCTTGTCCTCCTTTCCTCCCCTTGGGACCATGAACTGAGGCCAAGACCCTCTTGCTGCCACAAAAACACAGATTTTCCTTCTCCTTAGGATTTCTAATGTTGCAGTTTGTTAGGAGGTTAATGCTTTGCTTTAGATCTCTTTTACCATGCTCATTTCTATCTTTGCAATAAATTTCCTTCCATGCTTTCTTTCCATGTAGCATTTTTCAACATTTACTTTCCTAGATCAGAATTTAGACTAGCTTGATGCAAAGTTCTGTTTTTTGATGTAGCTAGTTTCCTTGCTTGCTTAATCCCACTGTTTGAGTTTTAGTTCTCTTGCAGCAGATCCCTTCTCACAACAAGTCAGCCAATCAACCATCACCATCTCTCTTTGATCTATGTTCCACAGGTCACCCAAAGTCCCTCACAAATCTGCCTTAAGTTTTCTGCATTTTTCCATAGACTTTCCTCTCTTTCCTTGAACAAGTCCAACCATATTTCTCTCTCCTAATCATTCTTGATGAACTCTAGACACCTTAATGCATAATTCTAGCCTTCAGCTACCCTTTCCACCCACTTTCCCACCTTCAAAACCTCCAAAACTGCTCTCGGCATCCTCCTGTAGACCTCTTGTAGATCCCCTGCAACCTCCTGTAGATTTTCCTGTAGGCTTCCTTTTGGAGTCCGATTGCAGGAAAAGCCTCCAAAAGGCCACCTAAGACCTCCTAGGACCCATCCACACCTTCCTACACCTCTGCAAATCCCAAAGTCACCCTCCATTGCCACCTAATCGCCGCCACATCCATAAACAAATAAATTACATGCATGACAATTTCACCTAAAATACATAAAAATCCAAAAAGATGATTTTTTCTCATTTCCTTCTAGAAATAGCTTGAGTAGATGTTGTTTTACTTCTTGAGTAGGTAATGGCATTCATTTCATGGGTTTTTATCTCCCTTTTTGCAAAAGTAGTATTAGTTGGTAAAGTAGGGTTTGCTAGGTTTACTTTACATTTCTATCATTTTCCTTTCTGCAAGTAGAGTAGCCTCTATAAAGTAAGCTTTCCTTTCTTTCATCACATATAAAGCTTCTTATGGAATCCATAGAAGTTGGCTTGAGCTCCCAGTGATCTTGCGCCAGCTAACCAAGTGATAGCCTGCAGTAAGAACTAGTACTTGTGCATACAACACCGTCGCTTCCAAGTTTGTAACGAACTACTGAGTTGATAAAAGTAAAGTAGGAAGCCTAGGAGTTGCAACATTATTGCTGCAATACTAGTTCTCACTAGCTATTAGGGCTCTAGTCCAGGTCTTGAACAAGTATTTGCTTTAGTACTGTCACTTCCATGGTATTTTAATATTCTGAAGAGATGGTTCAATTCTGGGCAGTGACATGGGCTTTGGGCCTGAAAAAGTGGCTCAGATCCTGGGGACGCTGGCATAACATTGTCTAAATGAGTCTCTGGATGCTGCCAGGAAACTTGTGAGAGGGACTTTGGGTTTCTGGACGTTTTCATGCCTATAGCATGAGAGCGATTGAGGCTTAAGTTGTCCAAAAAATTAGTGGGACCGAAGGGTAAGCTTTCCAAAGTGTTGGAATTGTTCCTTAGGGTACTTAAGCTGATGTTAAATGTTTGTATGGTGTGTTTCTGTCGGTTCCACTTCCTTAACATGACTTCGAAGGTCAAATCATAACATAGTATCCTCTCGTCGCATGTTTACCCTGGCTGGCCGGTTGCTTGCGTAGATGTGGGAGGAGGGTGTTACACTCAATCCATTGTGATCACTCATTAATACCAACCTCCTACCAAGAAGATAGTGCCTCCACATATTCAATGCATGAATGATCATTGCTAACTCAAGACCATGAGTTGGATAGTTTTGCTCATGCTCATTTAGTTTTTGTGACTCGTAGCACACTACCTGTCCCTCTTGCATAAGGACTCCACCAAGTGCTCTCTTGCAAGAATTTTTACATACCACAAACATAATAGGATATGCAATCCAGGATAAGTTCTTGATGAACCTCCTATAATAACCTCTTAATCCCATAAATGATCTTACCTCTTCCACATTTCTAGGAGTTTCCCACTCCATGATAGCCCTTATCTTCTCTAGATCCATTGCTATGCCTTCCTTGGAAACAACCTATCCCAAGTAATGCACCTCTATCTAAAATAAACTACATCTACTAAGCTTATCATACAACTGGTGCTCTCTCAACAATCTCAATATTGTTGTTAAATGCTCAACATGATCTTCCTCATTCTTAGAATATATCTAGATGTCATCAATGAATACAATAACAAATTTTTCCATATAAGGACACAACACACTATTGATCAAACACATAAAGTTAGTTGAAGCATTAGTCAAACCAAATGGAACTACAACAAACTCATAATGCCCATACCTAGTCCAGAAATTTGTTTTGTTAATGTCCTCTTCCTTGATCTGTACCTGATGATATCTGAATCTCAAATCAATATTTGAGAATATTGTTTCTCCCTTCAACTGATCAAACAAGTCATCAATCCTAAAAAACAAATACATGTTCTTAATGGTCACCTTATTCAATTGCATGTAATCAATGCATAACCTTAGAGTACCATCCTTCGTCTTCACAAACAATATTGATGCACCCCAAGGTAATACACTTGGCGTAATGTATCCCTTGTCAGGAATTTCCTTCAACTGCAACTTCAACTCTACTAACTCTGGAGTGCTCATCCTGTAAGGCGCCTTTGATGTTGGTGCTACCCCTGGTACCATCTCAATAGAAAAGTCCACTTCTTTGTGAGGTGGTGACTCTGAAATATCTACTGGAAACACATCATAAAACTATTATAAAACTGGGTACCATATCAATACCTCTACATCCTTATCCTCCTTACCTTTGTCCCTAGAAATGTGTACTACAAATAATACACACCCTTTTCTGTGACTATGCTTTGCCTGCATAGTTTTCACCATCATAGTTTATGTTGTCTTCTTCTTACCCTATAATATTATTTTCTCTCCATTGTCATCCAAGCATTCAATAGCTTCGTCATAACAATCCACCTTGGTCCTATGCAGATACAACTAATCCATACCCAACAACATAGTGTATGATCCAAATGGAAATGCATTAAAATGTGATGATGTAGGCATACCATTTAGTTCAAATGCATAAGCTCTTACCTAATGATGAACTCTCTGCTTTGTACCTATAGCCAACTGTACTAATCAAAATTTTGCATGCACTTCTTTATTCAAATGACACTTATCCACCAAGTCAGGACTAACATAACTATAATTATATCTAGGATCAATCAAAATAGAAACAACTTGATCACAAATCTTACCGTCCATCTCAATTGTAGATGCTTGGTGGACTGCCTGTCTATTTTCCAGTGCTGCATAGATATGAGGAATGCTATGCCCAACATCCCCAACACTCTGCGCCTCCTGTGCACTATAAATTTGAGGCTTACCACCATGATACTATGGACAATTTTTCTTGAGGTGATCTTTACCACATATCCAACACTCCAACCGTTCGGTACCATCACCTCTATTTTTTTGTTATGACCAATGTCCCTGTCTTGCTACGTTGAACTTATTGTATGTTGCAACATTCTTTTTCTCTTCTGCATTTTGAGGCCTTGTTATTTTCGGCTGCCATTTACATTTACCTTTATCTTTTCCTGTCCATCCTTGTTGAGATTCATTCTTATGCTTTGACTGCTCATAGAAATGCTTTAGTTTCCTAATAACTTCCTCAAGTGACCGAGGCTCATCATACTCAATCTGATCCTTAAATGCTAATGGAAATCCATTCATCATACTCAATCTGATCCTTAAATTATAATGGAAATCCATTCGTCATACTCAATTTGATCCTTAAATGCTAATGGCAATCCATTGACAAATCTCTGAACTGGCTAATGGAAAGTGTCCAAGAGTGTGAGAGAGAGAGAATACAGATAGCTCCAAAATTGAACCGACAAAAGGTACCAATTGATACTCATAAGCCTTTTTATTAATGAGACCTCTATTTTCTTCATTTCCATTATTTTCCTCAATTTTCATCCTCACTTGCAACCTGTGACCTTTCACCTTCGTTTCCTCCCAATTTCCTTTATTTTCATAAATAAAATGCCAATTAATGCATTTTTTTTCCTTTCCAAAGCCTTTGTCAATTTCCTTAGCAATAATAAACCAAATGAACACCCACACTAAGATGTTTTTCCCAACATTCAACTTGAAATAAGTGTCCCATAACCGTTGTTATTATTTTACCTTTATTAACTTTTATTACACGAAATTTTCACCAGGGTTGTTACACACTATGTTCATAATTCAACAACCTAAAGCTTAAGGATTGAGACTCATCCCTAGATGCTATAGAAAATCAATGGATGTATCTCCTTTCATCCCCTTAAGTTGTTCCTTCCTAGTTGAGCCTGAGAGGATTCACAACTTCGAGGGACTGGAAACTTAGACTCTCAGATTAGGAATTTGCAACTTGGCTCTCCCAACAAAAGTCATGGATAATATTTTTCAATGGAGATTTAAAAAGGAACTCAAGGATGGCAGGAGGAGGATGGATTATTCTTAATCCCGAAGGAAAATTGGAAATCAAGTATGCCTGGGGGCTTGGCCAGAGATCAAAGAACCCCGCATAAATGTTTGTGTTGTATTGCAACCTCTAGATAATGAAGAAACTGTGAATTTCCTTGATAATAATTATTGGCGACTCTCTCATCACTATCCAGTACCTCCTCAAAGACTCTAACTTGGAAACAACCAAATCTCACTCCTCCTTTGAAAAATTTGAGCCTTATTGAAAGACTTCTCTTCCAAATATTATTTCCATATTCTAAGAGCGCAAAATAATGAGGCAGACTCACAAGAATAAGGCATGCTAGTTAGATGTTGGGCAATGGGAGATGAGTGAGCTAATTGGATGGTGTGTTATCCCATGAAGAGTACAATAATTCATTTTGGATCCCTTTCTCCCAAAGGGAAGTATGGAATCAATATTACTGGACAATTTGACAAAAAATATATAAGGTCACCCCTATCACCTTTAATTCCACATATCTCTCTCCTAATCAGGAGCACTTCGAGTCGATGGAATAGAGGTTGTGTCATGTTTTGTAGGTTGAAGGAATGTTATTAGTTCAATCCTTCGTACGATGATGTCATGTAGTTTACAAGGACAAATATAAACCAAACTTCGATATTCTCCCACACCTTAACCCCTACTCAGATGCAATTTGAAATGATCATATTTAAAGTAGGGTGGAATGGCGGATATCCTGTAGCATGAGATTCAATTTGTATGGCGAAGACATTTATGGCTAGAACATAAGAGTAGCATTGGAATCACTCATACTGAAATTTTGAGAAGGAGAGAAATCAAGATAAATTGATGGGTATTGTGAATAGACACCATAATGGTCCAAGAATTTGTGTAAGATCTGCATGGATTGCCTCCCTTTTATTTCTAGGTTGGGGATTCTGCGCAAGACAAAAGAAACCCATCCCCTTAGAGTTTTATGGTGCATATATTCCCCTCTTATTCATTCAAGCGAGGGATGAACAAACTCTCTATTTGGAGGTGGGCATGCTTGCACAGGCTGCAGGACAAGCGATTAATAGTTTGGAAAACCAATGTGGAGTGACTACAATTTCTTCTATCTCCATGACTAAAGCAAGCATGCACGAGTAGGGATTTCCATACTTGTCAAAGTTTGACATTCAACAAACTTCTCTTTAGAAGGGTAGCAATGAACCAATGGACTCTTTAGGTCGAGCTTGACTGTCCTCAAAGCGGGTCACTCTTGTGATCTTGAGAAAAGCCTCCTATGCTTTAATTCACTCGCTTGAGAATATTCCACAATGTGAATGGTCTAACGCTTCCTGGGAAGAAATGGTGAATCGAGACGCTCCATCTTTAGGATTAGGGGGTCCATATTAGTGCCCACTTTTTCCTCATTCCCCAATTGAAGGGAATTCAGAGATAAGTGAAATCAAGCATCAAATCAACCAGTGTTCAAAACATATTGTCTTCCACCATGAAGAACACCAAAAGCAAAAGGGTCAGATAGATCAGCTAGTAGATGAATTGGATTGGTTTTATCACCATTATGTAGACTTACAAGCTCGGAGAAATGTAGACAAGGATCACAACACAACCAACCGTGCATCAGATGGACCCTCCGACAAAATGTCCACTGATCTGCCAAGTTGATCCACGACAACACCATGAAAATGTGTTTTGGTTGGTGGTAAATTTTATAGGATCTATAGTTGCAACAACTTATGTTGCATGCATGCTCAGAGTAGGCATTTAGAAAAAAAAAAATGAATCCCCATTAAAGATGTACTTAGCACAGATAGCTATTCTAAACTGCATGTAAACTTCTCGCGGGTTTCTAGCTACGTTTTAGACACAAATTTTATAAAAAACCTACTCATCTTTGTTTAAAGAAAAAACGTATTTATCCTTATGAATAATTTATTAACAACATTGCAACTTCTTCAGCAACAAATTCTCAAACACATCATGTTTCTCTATACAAAAACATTAAACGAAAACAAAAATACCTTGTGCTTCCTTGTTAAGAATTTTACTATGTCTTTAATCATGAAATTATTTATTTTACCAAATTCATTTTATGATGTTTTATGTAATGAGTTGCATGCCTTGTTGCCTTGCAATGCTAAGGGCATAACTGAAGAGGTTACTATTTTTATGCATAGATATATGAGAAGGCTTTAAAATTTTTCAAAACTTAGTTCATTGTATAAAGGCCCTCTTAAATTGTTTAATTATTGATAAACACTAGTTTATCAAATGACTATGTTTTTTTCTATTAACAAGTCATTTAAATACATAATAATAATAAAAATAATCATAATAATTTAGTTATAATAAGGTGATGTTGCATTTTTTATATTTAAAAATTGGTTTTGATCTCATTGATTTATTTGTCGTCAAGGAAAGAACATTATGGTCTCCTCACAACTATTTACAAATAATACTTTTGGGGTCCCTTTCTCCATCATAGACTCTCTATTTTCTTATTTGTCCATTGTTGTATAAATTTCATACTAACATGAGGTAGATTTGAAAACTATAGTTGTCAAGTAAATGTTTGTATTTCTCACAAAGATGCCACAATTATGAATTCCTTGTTGTAGTTTTCCCTCACAAAAGGGAGATAGCTAACATTGAGTCACTTATGCAGGTTATAGGATGTTGAGTGGTCTTGTGGACAATTTTGAGACCCATGAACACACTTGCAACCTTTGCATCGTTATTTAAGAATGGCCCCGTCTTACATAACTACAAAAGAGAGGACAACTCTCTCTACAATGGCCTAGCTTGCGTTCCTTTTAGAAACCACATCAAAGAAAAAGAGAAAGGACCTGTCTTCTTTATCTAGTCATCCAAGTTATCAATGATTTATAATTTAAGGGAACCTTTTGATGCATTGTTAAAGAAAGTATCATGATTTGAGGGATTTTGGATCTTCTCCCATGGCGTTAAAGAAATTTAAGACCAAAATTTCAACTTCTCCTATATGTGTGGTGCTCACATCTCTTCTATAATTGTTAGTTAACACTTCACTTGGCAATGAAGTTTTTTCTACTATTGATTTGTGATGTAAAAGCATCATGGCTACAAGTAAGAGTGATTGTGTGAGATATCAAACAGAGGTAATGATTCACATATGCACATAATTGTGAAGATGCATATGAATATGAGTGTTGTGTAAGTTTGAAACAAGGGACACAAACAATAGACAAAGCAAATGTGGGGTCATAAAAGATGCATGTGATAAGATTTTGAGCATTAAACAAGTGGTGAGTGGGAAGTTGTAATATATGAAAAAGATGGTGTGGTGTGTAAAAGTGTGAATAAAAGTTGGACGGGGTGTATGAAAGGGATGTATGTGTAAGGAATTAAAGCAATTAATTATAAAACCATTGGGAAATAACTCATTATGATCAACCTGCATGCATGTCACTTGTGTATCGAAGGCAAGGATGACTTAAAGGCGATCAAGTGGCCATTAGATAATTGATCATTGGAGGTTTATTTATTGTAGAAGAGTGTGGATTTGGAAGGTTCAAAGAGGATGAGATGATAGGATCGATGTAAAGCAAAAGGAAAGGGCAATGTTTCATGGGTGAAGACCACAATTTGTGTGAGATTTGAAGATATTGAGTTAGGAGTGTGCTATGATATTATTAAGAATATCATTGACAATGCATAAAGCAACTTCTTATGATCTTCTGTCCATGAATTTTTTTTATCAAGTGTGTCCTCTTTCTTGCAATATGAAATATTTCTTTGTAGGATTTATTATTAGTTTTGATATAGGAAATCTAGAGTACATAGGCTTCGTATGTGCATATTGGTGTGGAAGGCTCCTAATATGCATCACTTACAACATTTTGGTACGAGAAAGTGGCTAAAATCTAGTACACTTCAAAGTGTGGTGAAGCTTAAACTTTATCATGTGAAGTGGACCCAGATTGCATGAATGCAAGTAGAGAATTGTGGGAGTTGAAAAGGAAGATAACGAATCTTGACTTTGATTAGAGTAGTGAAGCATAAGAAAGTGCATTGGAACCGTGTTGAAAGGAAAATGGATAATGCCATTATTTATTAGGAATTGAGGAAATGTGAGAATTGAAGTCAACATTTTTTATTTTATTGTGGATTAAGGGTTGAATCCATGGTAGATTGATTGGGTGATAAGGAGCATTATTTTGAATATGAGGATATTAAGGATTCATAGAGGACAATGTTTGCAACCATGATGTTGAAATGGTATGTTGTGCTATGAAGGTAGGCTGTGTAAAATGAATGTATTCACGGGGATAAGATCAAGATTAAAACATGGAGTGAGATTGCTTATAAAATGTGTGAGAAATCCATGCTAGCATACTACAAGCAATAATTATTTAGGAAAAATCTCTAAGGTGGAAGGAGATACACATGCATGAGTATACACAAGAGTTTTATGTAGAATATATACATGTTAAACATTGAGAGGGTGAAGTTCAACAAGTTATGAGATATATAAACGGTCTCAATATTATCATTTAAGATGACATTAACTTGCATAATATGCACAATGTAGAATAAATTTTCAAATCAAGTAGTGATAGTTAAGGGGAAGTTGTCATGCAATGCGAGGAGAAGTTGGCACATGAAATGAGTGGTAAAATTCTACAAGAGCATAGAAGCTCATGGCATAGAGGATGTAGAAGATTATGCATTTGGATAAAAGGTTGCTAATGTTGATGAAGCTAAAACTTTTGGATGTGTACATATAGAGGTAAAAAAGAGCACAAAAATCATGAACATGGAGATAAACTTAGAATGATATATCATTATGCTTTCAAAGATTAAAGGAATCAAACCTTTGAATGTCTACAAAGAAACAAAAAAAAGGAAAAATGAACCAAGAGCTCAAGAAGCAAGGATAAAAGAGTATGAGGATAAATAAGCTATTGCTATAGTAGCACCCAAGTGATGAGATAACTTCATGTTTCATAGAGGTGCAATTGCATGAGAATAAAAGAAACCACAATAAGTCTAAAGATGGTAAGGAAAATGTATCATTAATATAGAATGTGAGTATGGAGTAAGTGGTGTAGGGTAATCATTGATTTTGGTAGTTCCGATAACATGGTTGCAATATAGATTGATGGGAAGTTGGGATTAGAATGACATAAGCACCCTAGACCATATAGATTTGATTAATTTCACGAAGGTTATGAATTGATGATGGTAAATAAATGCCAAAAGTATCTTTTCATGTCGCAAAATATAGAGACAAGATTTTGTGTGGTTTCATTATGATATATGTTTGTCACTTGTTATGAAACAATAACAATTTTTATATACACAATGGATGATGGAAGAAAAGGCACTTACACTATTGCGAAACATGGTATGTTCTTATACCCTTGAAAGATGAGGTTTGGAGTGACACGTTTTCCACAACAATCAAGGAATTCACAAGTACAATCAAGAAGACGAATTAATTATGCATGGTCACACAAGGAAAATTGTTGGAGGCTTAATGCATGAAGACGAAGTTTGGTGCTTGTGAGAGCATATTGAAGGTCCCAATGAAATGAAGAACTTGCTTGAGGAATATGCAAATGTGATGTGTGACCATGACCAAAGGAGTTATTATCATTGAAGAGAAAGATTATGCATGACATTGACTTTATTTTGGCTGTGTTTTTTTGTTCTTCTACGAAACAATAGTTACTTGTAATGCAACAATTCACTGTGTTCACACAACTTCCATTGCATTTAGCAAAATTATTATATATATATTTCGAAGAAACCAACAGTGAATTTGCAAAACTATCATGCATGCAAAGCCAAGTTTACCTACTGAAAAGCTCATGTACATGTTCTTATTTTTTTGTTTGAAAGAAATATAATTTGTCAAAACATCAAATAAAATAAAATAATTGTATCTTCAAGTTTTGAGTAGGGAATGGCAATTTATTCATATGTCACTTTTGGAGGGTTTGTTTAAGAGCATTTGAGATTATCAAGAGGGGTTTCAAGATCAACATGGTCTCAGATGTGCAATGGAAAGTTGTTAAGAGAGACCATAGAGTCGTCAAGCTCCATGAATTTCATCCACACAATAAACAAGGTAAAATGGGATTCATGTTTCGTATTTGAAAGCACAAGGAGATCCTTGTCATTTTCTAAAATGAAATGATCATGGGCCTAGTTGGGTTATGAGTTATACTCTTTAAACCAAGTATTTCCGTCTTTTTCATGTTGAATATAAGCATGGTATATTTTCATCAATATGTTCAATGTCTTTCTTAAAATGTCAAAGTCACCTCCTCTTCCTTACAATTTCCCCAAACATGCAACAACAACAATGGACCACGGTAAGGGGTTTTTACAAACATTGTCTATGTTGTACGATGAAGATAAGAAACCCTAGAGTCAATGGGAGAGTCCAAATATCCTGAAGCCAATAACGGGTCCTAAAGAACCTACAAACACCCGTAGAGACCATAGACCTGAGATGTGGAGAAATGATTGAGATGGCCAATATTTTTGCCTAAACTTGTCCCTATTGATGTTTTCATGGAAAAAAAAAAGACAAGGATCAGTAACACATTTATCCACCATAATTTGTGTCTAGGAAGTCTACGGGATCAATATTGTTCACAATGCATCATTATATTACCATGATTTGACATCATATTCGGCACCACCTCCTAGTGTTTTTTTTTGGAAAATAAATTAAAGCTAGGATGATATAATACACAATACTACAAGGGGTGTCATGATTTATGTTATCAATATCTTAATAAATCATCATCTTTTTTTGATGTGCCTTTATAAAGCATTTTCTTAGGAATGAAAAACGTTATGTAGGAAATTGGTTTGCAGGTCATGTTGGGTGGAAGGAGATAAGCATGAATCAAAACACAAAAGATTTTAAGATTTTTATATAGAATCAATAAGTGCTAAATGATAAGAGGAGGACGTTCACTAAGTTTTGAGACATGTGAATGGTCTCAATTTTATAATTTAAGATGAAATAAGTCGAACGATATGCACTTTGTACAAAACGTTGTTCAACTTGGGTATTGAAAGTTGAGGAGAAATTGTCACATGACGTTAGTAGGAAAAATTTGCAAGAACACAAGTCATGGCATAGAGCACATTCAAGGTTATGAATATGGAGAAAAGGTTTATACTTTTGATGATAATGAGACTTTTGGATATGCACATGGTATAGGTAAAGAATAGTATTAAAACATGGACATGGACACTAGCATAAAACGACATATCATTAGACTTTCAAAGATTAAAGGAATCAATTCTTTGAATGTCCATAGAGAAATAATAAAAAGGAGAAATGAAGTGAGAGTTCAACTAGCACAAATAGAGGAGTTTGTGGATAAAGAGATGATTGCAATAGTAGCACCCAAGTGGTGAGAGAAATTGGTGATTCATAGAGTTATGATTACACAAGAACAAAATATTCCATATAAATCAAAAGGTGGTAATGGAAAAGCATCATCAAAATAAAATGTGGGTTTAGAATAAGTGGTGTAGGGTAATAACTAATTTTTTGTAGTTCAGAAAACACGGTTGGAGTATAAATTGTTGAGAAGCTAGGGTTAGCATGACAAAATCAATCTTGATAATATGGCTTCAATTGGTTCCATAAAGGTTGTGAAGTGATGATCATAAGTAAATGTAAAAAATGGATTTTCATGCATGAGAATAAAAACACAAGATTTTCTAAGGTGTCATTCTAATGGATGCTTTTCAATTGTTAGGAAGACCATAGTAGTTTTGTGCAAAACACGTGATGGAAGAAAGAACACCGATAATATCATGAAGGATGGTAAAATAATTTAATTTTCACCCTTGAAATATGAGGATTGGAGTGACTCGCGTTGCCAATGGTAATCAAAGAATTCATGAATACAATAAAAAAGACATATTAATTATGCATGATATGACAAAGGAAAATTATTGAAGGCATAATAGATGGAGATGAAGTCCAATGCTTTTGGAGAATATTAATGTGATAGCCATGGTGAATTCCCTCTTATTGTAAATATTATCTTTATTTTTGTTAAAATTAAAATGACTGAGAAATTGGGACACAAATTCCAGAATTTGGGGAAGGAGGTTTTCTTGAGGAGACTAGGTCGATATCAATGTCAGATTTTGTGCTTTAATGAACTGGTTTGACAATAAATTCAGCTGAAAAAGGAATGGTTGAGAACCATATCATCTTCTTGGAAAAATTTGCAAGTGAGAGAATGGAAATTAAATGGAAGTCTGGCTACATCGATAGACTAACAGGGGCAACAAAGGGGTTATCCCACGTAACTAGAAATGGTGTTGATAGCCTTTAGCAAGAGAAATTAATGAAAAAGAGAATTACCTTTACGCACAATGGAAGAGGAAAGCACCTTTATGCATGACGGAAGATCCCAACATTTCTATGCAGTAGGAAGGGCAAACATCAGAATTGGCAGGATGAGGAGATAATTATTTAAGATATTGATGATGGGAGTAGGGGATTTTGGGTAGTGCTACTCAGTTCGGTTCTATTTTAGATATGTTCTTCATAGACTTGGAAAAAAGTTCATTCTGATAGAGAGAATTTGCTTTATGTCAGCGCAACTGATGAAACCACTATGTGTGGCTTAATGGCTTAGATGAAAGAATTTACAGAAAAGTGGATTGACTTGAGGCTGATGAAACCACTATGAGTGCCAAGGTATGAAGAACCCACCGAGAAATTTGCAAATTGATGAACCCACTAGCCAAGAGGTGGACACTCAGGTACTTTGAGGCTGATGACCCACTAGGTGTTGCCTTGGGGTTGAAGCACTAGTATTTGCCTTGATTGAATAACTACGTGGAAGGGTGATTCCCACACTCCCATGGTAGTTTGTTTATTGATGAACCTTACCAAAATTTGAAATAAGTCTCCTCTTGCTATTGAATTGTAAGTCCTTATGCTAGAAATAATCTCAAAGTTTAGGTTGATTAGGTTAGCAATCTCTATTATGTAGTAGCTGGGAGTTGTTGATAAAACCTAGCAGAAGTGAATTCCTGTTCCCTGTGTTTACTTCTAACTGGTTGGTGGGTAAAGTTGGGTTACTTTTGGAGGCCCTATTTTAGTCAAAAGTATTGATTTTACAATTTAAGCACTCCCCCTTAAGCTCCGAAATTTGGTTGGGGGGTGACTACTACAAGAAAGGCTAGGTTGTAGTGTGTCTAAGGTTGGGTGGAGAATTGAAGTTTCATTCTGAGTTTCCAGGCTTTGGATACAAGATAATTATTTATTACATTTATATGTACAAGTGAATTCCTATTAATACATATTGTGTTGATATATGTTACATGAATGTATGAAAATTGGTTTCATGAATGATTTGGAGTGTTGATATCTTGAGTATTGATTATGTTGAGTAAATTACTTGAATGTTAATCGTATATGTGTTATTTGGTTCATGTATGTTGATTCCCTAGTCAATCCTCTGAGTAATCACGTATTAAGTGCATGCACTAGTGCTGAAGAATGGTATAATTCTGATTTGTCTATGCAATAGTGCTCAATATGATTGATGTGTCAGTGATTTTATATGCATGTTGGTTATGAGGTTTAAGTATCATGTTAGACGTGAAGGATATGTATCCGTTGTATGAAAATAAATGTGATTCATGTAGTTTCTATGAGAATGTTGGATTCCTATATAATTTCTTGAAGGATGGTTGAATTCTTGTATGTGTTGCGTGAGCATGAATCTCTATGTTCCTTTTATTAAATTGATGAGTATGATCTATTGACCCGTTTCCTATTTGTATACTTTGTATAGGTGAGTTGTTTTAAATTAAAAAAGAAATGCATACATCTATATGTTGTGGTTGGGAGGCTGGACTGAATTCCTGTGATTCTAAGAAGTACACTCAAATTGCATGTTCTCTGTGTATTTTATTAGGTAAGTAATAGCCCGAGTTTTTGTTGTCATCCCAACAAATTTTGGGAGTAAGCTCATTTATGCCCTTTAGCTTAACTGATAATTTGAGTTTATCATTGGATGACTTCCATACTTAAGGGGCACTGGAAAGGGTTTGTGAGATTCATATTTCAATTCTTGATGTCATAAATGGAAAGTTTTATCTCTTTACAAGTAGCCAGATTTGATATGGTTTTGTCTTGTGTGACATTAGAAATAAAATCGAAAAAAAATCTAAGTATAAATGATCACAAAATAGGATGAATTCACCTGTGGGACTAGGTAGGTTGGGTTCAGGTAGGTTAGTTGAACTATTGAACTCATAATGAGTGAAGCTTGAGTACAGGAGTGCAAGGCAAGTAGTTAGGTGGGGCCCTAGTCGGGAGTCGGGCTAGTTAGCTTGAAAGCCAGGGTCCACATACCAAGTGGAGTGCCACATGGAGGTTAAGGATGACATGGGAGAATTTAGTGTTTTGCATTCAAATGGTCATATATTTTGATATAAGAGTTAGATTGAAGCAAATTTTATATCGTTGGATAGGGCTCAACGAGAAAAATGCCATTACAACTTTTTAGGGAGTTGAAAAAAGATCAAAAATAAAATTTATGACCCCATTTCTATGATGGGACTATGGAGGTTGGGGCAACACATAGTAGTTACCTCCTTCCACTCTTAGTAAGGGCTAGGCATAGTAGGGGGTATGTTACAATTAAAGTTTGAAGTGAAGTGATGAATTTGCCTAAGGAATATGCCAATGTGACATGTGACCATGACCAAGGGTGGCTATCACCAAAAAGAAAGATTATGCATGATATTGACTTGAATTTGGGTGTGAGTTTTTCTCTTCTTCATAATACTAGTTATTTGTAATTTAAAAGTTCACTGCACCCATACAAATTTTATTGCATTTAGCAAATAGCTATACTTGGATTATGAAGAAACCAAAAATGAATCTGCAATACTAATATGTATGTAAAGTCAAATTTACATGCTCAAAAACTTGCTTGTATATATCCTTACATATTGGTTTAAAAATAATATAATTTGTTAAGACATAAAATAAAAGAAAATAAACCAATTGGATCTTTAAGGATTTGAATGGGGACTAGAAATTGATTTCTATTGGGTCACTTTTGGAGGGTTTGTTTGAAAGTGTTCAAGGTGGTCAAGAGGGGGTGGAAGATTAATGTGGTTTGAGATGCACATAGCAATTTGTGGAGGGAAATGATAGAGTCGCCAAGCTCCATGAATTTTATCCACATAATATACATGGTAAAACATGATTCATGTTCCCTATCTCAAAAAGTGAGATGCTTGTTAGTTTCTAAATTGAATTGTTCTTGGTCGTTGTTGGCTTTTGAGGTATGCTCTTCAAACCAAGTTTTCCCATATCTCCCATACTAAGTCTAAGCAGGTTACATCATCATCAATCTTTTCAGTGCCTTTGTCACAACGTAAAAGTCACCTCTTCATCCTTATAATTTCTCCATACATATGTAGCAACAACAATGGACCATGGGAAGGGGTTTTACTTGAAAAACATTGTCCATGTCATAGGGAGAGACCTTGAAGTCACCTAGAAGTTCCAAATAGCCCAAAATCAACAATACGACATAGAGAACCTATAAGTACATGTAGAGATGATAATACCAAGAGGTGGAGAAATCCAAAATTGCTACTTAAACTCATCCATGTTGAAATTTCCAAGGAAATAAAAGGCAAGGATCAATAACAAATTTATCCACCATGATTTACATGTAGCAAGTCTGGGAGATTTAATATTGTTCATAATGCACTAACACAATATCATGCTCTAACATCATTTTTAACATCACCTCCAAGTGCATTTTTTGGACAAAAATTTATAGTTAAGATGGTACAAAACACAATGCTACAAGGGGTGTTGACAACTTGTCATATATTTTGATATGCACTCTATAAGGCATTGTCTTAGCAATGAAAAATACAATGCAAAAAGTTAGTCTACATCAATTTCGTGTTAGTTTACATCACATACAATTGTGAAAACACCTTTAAAAGTCACTTTGATATTGATTTTATGTTAAACTTGTATAAATTGTGTCACATTAAAGTCACCATGTGCCAATATGGACATTGATATTTCATAATGGGAAACCATATTTATGTTGTATGTGCATCAAAATATGGAAGTTTTCAATCCATTTTGCATCATATTTGCATCTTTTGAGTGTTATATCACACAAATCATGTGTCGTATAACTCTCAAGTCTCCATCATCCCTTTTACATCATATTAAATCATATTAGAGTCGTTTTGCATCAAATTATCATCGTGTATGCATCAAAATTGCATCATTTTAGCATTATAGTCAAGTGGTATAAGATTATTAATAATGTAATTATTTATAATATTATAACTATCACTGTATATTTTATTATTTTTATTTAACTATATATATATTTTTAATTTAATTATTAACCACGATAACAATAATATTATTATTTTTACTATTATCATTTTACTGAAGCATTCAATTGAATAAGTTTAACTTAAGACATCTAATGCTTTTAGCTCTTTAAGTATTGCAATTTATACCAAGGTTGGATTTAAGTCTTGTTATGTTATTTCTCTACAACATTTGGGAAAATCTAACATCAAGATCACTTCCCAAGACAAATCGTTGCGATATTGAACTTAGTGTCTCACTTAATACTGCAAAAATTATTTTCAGATTTATCTTTGTTTAAGGTTTTGACACTATTTACATTGTTAAAATTTTGTACATGAGTACATTGCACCACTTCTGATGATATCTATGCTTAATAAGTAGTCCACATTCTCATATCACATAATATTTTGTATATTTTTAGAATTGGTAATGAGGGTATGATCGTTTTCAACGGTTAATAGTTATATGTATACCTTGATTGCACAAATTTTGTGCAGTGTTTAAGATATAAGACATCTTAACCATGTCCTCGAGTGAAGTGATGCAATAACTAATGAAGCATCATGGTATTAAAGTGTAACATAATACTAGTTGTGAGCTTGCCAAGAGGATTCAATGTTATTACTATCACAAAATTAATAGTTTTTATCAATGATCTGAATGGATCACTCAATAAGAATTCACATCTAATCCTTGACATGTTATAAATCTATGGTAATGTCTTTTTCAATGGTGTCTTCCAATGTTTAGTATGACATTATATCTCATTTCTATCACACTTTTACATGGCCTTAACTACCACTTGTTAATTGTGGAATACAAGAAACAAACTATGGACATGAAACTGGCACCATTACATTACTTGACACGTTGCTAAGTATATAATTGAATGGTGAATGTTTGGGTTGAAAATGGTGGTAACTTTCATTAAATTGACTTCAAGCTAATATTTGTGTGGTGACGTTTCCTCATTTATGAGCTTCATATATAGCATAGTTCATATCCTAAAAACTTGTTTTACATGTTACCTTTTGACTACCATAAAACATAAATGAGATTGAGGAACTTTAGTTTCTTAGCATATTTGGGCACATAAGTGTCACCTCAAATCTATAGCGGCTTTTCCACATTGTTCATCACTATCCACATCTTGGTTCTTTGGTCAAATTTTGTTATTTTTGATGTTGACGAATGTCCTTTAAACTAATCGCTACTTATGAATTTGGAAAGTCTTGATCATAGTGCATGCTTGTTCCTAAGTACTGTTGTTTTAAATAGGGTAACATGTTTGACGCACGTGTTGGGTTCATGATATTGTTTGGAAATGTAGCTTGTGATATATATTTTTCTTGATCTAAGCTATTTCTCATGTGACAATGCCACTCTTGTTAAATTTTTGCTATCATAAAACAAAGTAATTTTAGGACACAATGATGATGTTAGTGATGAATAATGACATATCAATATTTTTGCAAAACATAATCATTGGTTTTAATCCTCTTTGAATTTCATGGTACAAATTAAATACTTGTGAATTGTTCATTGATCACTAGGCACTATTTGTCTAAGTTAAGCATATATTATGCTTGTTCTAACAATTTGACATATTATTCACACATAATAGAGTCTTTCCCTATATCTTCTAGAGTGTCAGTGTCATTGACAAAGTCTTTTTATCAAGTCAATTTAGACGAGCCTACCCTCTTTACTACATGACACATTCAGGTGGATATTGGTGGGCACCCACCTATTCCACTTGGCTCACAACATAATTTCCTATCAGTTTCTTATTTTTAGCACAATTTCTTATTTCAGTAATTTTCTATTTTGGGAAACTTTTAGGTCTTGAAATATCGAAGCCGTTTTGAGGCCCTAAACAACGTTTTTTGGGAAACAGGAAAATGTGAGTCCTTGGTTGATTTTTGTAGTTGAAATTTGTTGACCTTAGATAGACATTTCTAATAGGTTATTGTACATTCCAAATAAAGATCGTATTCCAAGGTTACAACCTTATGAAGTTGAAATTCCAAATTACCCCGTTGAGGCCCATAAGCCTCTGGTGCTTCATCTCCTAGGGTTAGGGTTTTGAATGTTTAGGGTTTATCAATGTATCTTCATGGTAAAAAGGCCCCAGAGCCTCATTTAAAACAATTTAATAGGTGCATACACATCACATCTCTTCTCAATGATTAGTTGCCACCATTTGATCTATTTTGTTTTCTTTATGCATGTAAACAATTTTAACATTTCTATTTATTAATTGAATTTTAGTTTCGTTGTACCTTTGTGTTTCTATTTGAAATTTTATTTCATTTCATTCCTTCATAAATCTAGATCAATGGTATTAGAGCGGTTTTCTCTTTCTATGTTTTGATGTGCATGTCTCTAATGAGGTTGGGGTATAAGGAGTTGGGACTCAAATTTCTTGAGCCCTTGCAAGATTATGCTTTCCAACCCCGATGACCTCCCATGACAAAGGAAAATAAAGACGAGGGGGTAGGAGATCCTATCAAATTGTTTCTCGAAGAAGCCCTTGAGTGACAAGGGAATGAGATGATGGATAATTTTTCTTAGATCCTCCAACAGATACAAATAAGTGACGCATCTTCATCTAGTAGCCACTTCAGAGGCATCACCCCCTTTAAGGTACATGCTAATTTTAACATTCCTATATTTGGAGGCTAGATATATGCAAATGCTCTAGACAAATGGTTAAATCTACTGGAAGTATATTGTTTAGTCCATAATTTTTCGTATAGAGAAATGATTACTTTTGCACTCCTTAAGGTTGTCTCCCATGTCAAGGACTGGTGGGAAACTTACTACGAGAAAACAATCGGGGAGGAATCTCCATTATTTTCAGTGACACCCTCTTAGGAATCTTTCCAAAATGTTATAAAGGAACATTATTACCCTATTGGAAGCTATGCAGGCAAGTCCATAAAATGGACCACAGTATGACAGGAAAAGGACTAAGAAGTGACAGAGTTCACAAATATCTTTCATACCCTCTGCACAGAGATGGGTATCAAGGACTCTAAGTGACATTTGGTGCTCAAGTATTGTGGTTGTATACACAAATACATCCAGGAAGAAATGGAGTTCTTGGACTTCTCCTCACTTGGTGCAGCATACTAATTTGTTGTCAAGATAGAGAAAAAAATTAAACAAAAGAAGCGAGACTTTGGATCTATGAATCTGAATGATGGAAAAGGCACCCCAAAAGTGTAGAACAAAGGACAGAGCCAAGGTGGAACACCATAAGATAACCCGTTGAAGTTGTAGGCAAAGAATATTAATGGAAAGACAGAGAAAGACACGAGAAAGTGGTGTGAGTTCCATAAGAGCCCCACTCACAACACAAATGAATGTCGTGCAAAGCAGTAACTAGTGGCCAAGCTGAAAGCTTCATAGTCATACGCATGTTCGAATTTTGAGCCAAAACCTCACAAGGGGAAACAAATCATTGATGCAAAACCCAACACCACCATTGCCACCACCATAGTCAAGCAAAGTGAGCCCGAAGATTGGGGGAGTGTGAGCATATCTTCAACTCACAGATATGGATGAAGGGAGCTCCATTACAGTTCATTGTCGATAGTGGAAATAAAAATAACCTCATCTTAGTAGAGGTTGTTAAGTGGTTGGTCCTAGTAACCACACCACACCCATATCCATACACCATTGAGTGGCTCCATCAAGGATGAGATCTCCACGTCAATCAACAATGTTACCTACACTACAACATCAAGCATTTCACGAAAAAGGTATTATGTGATGTTGATCCCCTTAAATTTTGTGATGTTTTATTAGGCCAACCATACTTGTGGAGGTGTCATGTTGTCTATGAGTCCAAACCTTGTAATGTTATTATTACTTTGAGTGGAAATTTACTATAGAGTATACCAGAGGTAGCCTTGCCTACAACCATTTTTTTCATCTCTACTAAGCAATGCAGTAAGATCATCTCCCAGGCTGGGAAATATGTTTCTTTCTAATTCACTCTCAAAGTAAGGGGAATATCATGGCCACATCCATGGCCTTTGGAAAGGGCTCCTCTACACAAAAAAAGCAAGTGGATAAAGTCATGGAAGAGTATAGGGACATATTCTCCTCACCAATGAGGGTACATTTGCACTGTAAGGCCAAACATTTGATCGATTTGACCCCCAACACACCTCTACCTAATGTTCTAATCTACTGTCGCTCTGTACTAGAAAACAAAGAAATCAAGCGGTAGATCTAGGAGTTGCTACAAAAAGGATGCATTCGACCAAGTTCCTCACCATGTGGGAGACTAATTGTATTCATACAGAAGAAAAATGAACATGGTTTAATTTCTTTCACACATAGATTAAACAAAAAACAAAAAACAATAATTTGTTTACTAGACAAAAGATTCTTTCTTTTCTCGACATGATCTTCTTTGACATTGATGAAAATTGGACATTCTAGGGTTTTTTTTTTCTAATTCTTGTGGTCTCTAAAAAACATATATTCTTAGATCATTTATACTTTTCATGAGAGTGTTTTTCTATTCAACCTAATATTTCCCTTCTATTCCATGTAAAAATGATTCTTATATCATTTATACTTTTCATGATTTGGAATTTACCCACTATTTTATTTGTAGTCCATTACACATAGCATGAAAAACCACTAACTTCTAATACTGAAATATGGATCCTTAATCTATATGAATTAGATATTGGAATATACTATTAACTTTTGGGCATATAACTCTACACTTATAGCATTAGTTTCCTAGATTTAATAACACACTATCATTTAAGTAGTTCCATGCAATGGTTAATAAGACCTTGCCTTGGCTTGTTAACATCGTATTAATGTTACAATGTCATATGAATGGCTCGACTCCTTTTATTGTTTTAAATGTGGTACAATGTTTGAGCTTATGGTTCAACATATTATGATAAGGTTTATATAACATACTCAGGATTCCTCTAGATTGTTCCACACAGACATGTGACATTAGCTGGAGCCACCAAGTGTGGTACCATTGACCTAACAGATCAACATTGTAGATTAGTTCCACCCATAATCAACGGTGACCGAAGCGTTTAGGGTCTCTTGAGGACTTAATGACCTCTTCCTATTTACCCAACCTCATTTATTTTGTATTTTCTTTTGCCATTTATTCTGCTTGGCAACTAATGTGCCAGGGTAGTTTATTTTTCTTTGTTACTGTCACATAGTTTACTTATGTTGCTTTTATAAGAACTTGAACTTAGTTCAGTGCTAATGGTTTCTCATTTGTGTGGGAAAATGTCTCGTTTCAGCTTGCCAAAGTCTTTCAGGAAGGTAAATGATTTTGGATTTATGTCAGTTTTTTTCCTATTACTTACCTATTCTTTATTCACAGTATATAATTGATGCTTTTTTCTTTTGAGATCTCTAACATTTAACTAGTTTATTTTGTTGGTTATTAGAACCTCTCCCCTTCTCCTTCAAAGATTTTGGATTAGCGTTATTCCTTAAACCCTAGCAATTGATTGTTTCCATGGGTATTGCTCTGCTCCAGTTCGAATTCTTGGAAATAGCCATAAGGGTTATTTTACCCTTTACGTCTCCTGCACAAATATTCTTGAGGTGAAATTCTTATCCTGTATTCTATAACTCTCGGTCTTCAAACTGTTGAAACGATGGCAATGTAGAGCCATGCCAGTACTTACTGATTTGCATAGGTTTGCTTTTCTGGTTTTTGTGCACGAAAAATGGTGTTTGTAACTCTTCAATACTCTCTTTGTTATTTTGTTTAACTCATTCCTAGTTCCTTTTAGAACTCTTATGCATTAATGTTATTTGAAGAAATCCTAGTGTCTTATGGGTTCTTGGGTTTTTATGCGGCCCAATCCTCTTAAATTTTTTGTTGATAAAGATTCTTCCTTTAAATCTTTGTGTCTCATAATGAAACATTGTTGGGGTAAGTAGGTTTTTTTTTTTTTTTTTTTTTTTTTTTTTTTTTTTCTTTGTGCTTTTATAGTTTTATATATAGCGCTCTCTGTAATTTTTCTCATAATATGGCTCGTGTTTAGGGTTTATTCCCTTAGCTTGTTTTCAATACTTTTCAATTCAAAAATTTTTAATGGAAGATGCTGGCCATATAGAGCCACTCCTCTGTCAGTTCAAATTTCATTTTATCTTGTTTCCTGAAGAATCATCATAGAGTTTGGTAGTCTTGTTCTTATTTTATGAAGTTTTCCCTTTGTACCCTAACTAGGTCGCTTTGTTGAACACGTAACCTGTCAAGGTGTTATCACACGATATGGTAGTTTTGGGAATTTTGCCCTAAGGCATAAATATCAAGTATTTATGGTAGTTACTCAACATTTTATCATATTTCTAAACATATGTAAAAACCTATATTAAGTCTCTTCATTGATTTCCATTATGTTACTTACTTCCATTATATGTTACTTACTGTAGATTGCACTTTTTTAATTATCATTGGAATTGAAAAGTGCAAATGTTTGTGCTTTGGGCATGTTTCTTTATAGTTTTATTTATGTTATGACTAACACTATATTTCCATTTCTAAGGTAGGAATATGACAGACATATAGAGTCATACATTATCAGGTAGTTTATCCATTCTTTTTAATATTGAATTTAACAAATTACCAAAATTTCTTCATTTTATCCTGTGTATCTCTATACAAACTCATTGATTCTACATATAATGGATCTGTAGGTACATAATTTGACACAACCAAAACATAACTTTATGATTCAATGTCTCAAAGTAACATGGTTTCACTCCAGCTAATTTGTCTTATTTAGCAAGTCAGAGGTCCCCACCTATTGGCTTTTGCATGGACGAAGTTTTTCTATCTGGAGACAAATTGCTCAGAATGATTGACTTTAGAGTTATAATCTAGTCAATTAGTTCTTTTGAAGCTTTACCAGGCACGTAGTTCCTTTGATACTGAGTTAATATTTGCCAGTGTTTAAGCCTTGTTTTGTATTAAGATAATTTCTCTTAATAAACTTGAACTTTTGTTCAATTTATAACTTTGTTGTAGAGGCAATACCTGTTTCTATATAGTCAAACTTCTTTCTACACTATTATAGAGTTTTCAAAACTCTATATGCATATATTGATATTGGGAAGATATCACAGTTATATAATTGATTTATTATATGTTTGTACCTGTATTCTTTCTATGTAGACATTTTATATGCAATAACAGATTGAAAGTTTCCAATACCACTTCAGTTTCATAAGTATTTTCCTTTGGTGTTTAATTTATCTTCGCTTTTTAAAATAATATATTTTCCATAATTTTCTATTCCATCCAACTGTACAATGGTAGGAGTGTTTGCTTATTTAATTCATTGGTTTTTGAACGTTACCGGTGTTTAGTGTTTCATTTTGTAATAAATTTGACTCGGTCTGATAAATCTCTCTCTCTCTCTTTATATATATAGAGAGAGATAGAGAGAGTCATTTATAGAGAGAGAGAGTCAACATATATTAACAAGAAATTTTTTTTTCTTACATGTTTAGCATTTGTATCATATAAAGCTATGCTTATGTAAACATATATGTCTATTTCGGTGTCTGCAATACCTAGTTTCATGTTAGTGACTAAACGTCATTTCTAGTTTTTCTTCGCTATCATGAATAACTTTTTCTCCTTGTAAATGGTTGCTTTACAACTCTAAAGCATTATTTTTTTTAATCCTATATTTTTTTGCTTTTTTTGCGGAACATAATATATTTATACCTATGCCTAAAATGAAAAATATATAAAAGATCAAAAAACTAATAAAAATAAATATATAATATCAAAAAAAATTTTATTTTTTTTTTTATAATAAAACCAATCATAACACATAAACAATTCATCTTTCTTTTCAAACAAATAAATTTACAGTTAGATATACCATTATGAGGCATTTTCTCTCTCTCTCTCTCTCTTTTTTGGCTCCTACAAAACTTGAAACTACAAATAGCAAATGTCCCCCCGATCATGCTAAGCTTGCAACATCTTTCTATCTTTCTTCCTTGCTTCTCTTTAGTCTCTTTATGCTCTCAGAATGAGACAAAAGCAAGTAGTAAATTTTCTTTTTTATCCCAACCCATCTACCACTCTTTTGGTGGTTATTAATTGCCTCCACCTCACCAACAGCTAGCAGGTAGTTATATGTTCATTAATGAGCTCTTGTTTCCCACACTTGAAGATAGGTCCCTATCTTCTAGGAAATAATTAATTGGCTGGTATCATAATTCCTCAATTAAATCTAATAATTAATATTAGATGCTTAGGTCTTACTAGTGGGTAATAACACTTCCACAATAAATTGCAAACTTTTTCTCTTTCATCCATTTTTATTTAACAATCAATTTTCCAGGTTTCTTTATTTACAAAAACAAAACATAATAATTGCAAATTTATAATTAGTTACTAATAGTTATAATTACTAATAATTAGATGTTCAATTGTCTTTCAAAGTGACATACTTTAACCAAAACTTCACCTATGCACATTTTAATTACAAAAATTTCAAGGCAAGAGGTATCACACTTGGACTCTCTGAATTGGTTATCGAGCACTGAACAAAATCATAGTTAGGAACAGATACCTGATTCCATGGATTGATGACCTTCTTAACCAACTCAAGGGGGCTAAGTACTTCAGAAAGATTGATTTGAAGTTCAGTTATCACCAAGTTCCAATAGAGTCCACATATGTATGGAAGACCACCTTTAAGTCTAAGGAGGGTCTCTTTGAGTGGTTGGTAATGCCCCTGCAATTTTTATGAGGATAATTGATGACGTTTTGGGACCTTTCAACAACTCATTCATGGTTGTATATCTAGATGATATTCTCATCTTCATCAAGGGTTAGGCAAAGCACGTGTAACATATTTGATAGGTCCACCAAACCTTATGACAATACAAGCTATGTGCCAACCTCGAGAAATGCTCCTTTGGCATGGACTAGGTCCAATATCTGGGCTACATAATTCATGATCAAGGTGTGCATGTGGATCCAACTAAGATCCAAGTCATTCAGGATTAACTGGCCCTCATGAGTCTAATAGAACTTCACATATTCTTAGACCTTGCTAATTTATATCGAAGATTTGTGTTGGGGTTCTCTCATAGCACTTGGGCCTTAAGTCAAGTTACTGAGGGCAGAGAAAAACCAAAGTTTTTTTGGTCTGAGGCACAACATAAGGCATTCATGAACTAAAATATTGCCTTTCTTGTGCACCAATCCTCACCTTTCCAAACTTGCAATAGCCATTTGAGATTGTTATATATGCCTTCGACTATGTTATTGGTGTAGTCCTCACTTAGCAAGGGCATTGAGTGCCCTATCATAGTGAGAAATTCTCTGATATTGTTCGAAGGAACCCCACCTATGATAAGGAAATGTACTATATTATGCAAGCCTACCGATAATGGAAACATTATATTATGGGGAAGGAGACGATCATCCACCCATATCACTGACCTCTTCAATTTATGCAAAAACAAGTGAAGTTACAAAATGATTGCCATCATAGATGGTCCACACATCTACAACAATTATATTTGAATGTTAAATACAAGAAAGGTAGCACCAATCACGTCGCAAAATACCTCATCTGGTACCCTATTATGGCACTAAGCATAATTCTCAACTTGTGTGGGCATGAGACCTATGGATGGCCGCAACTATATGACAACGAATCATAATTCGCTGCCACCTACAATGTGTTGGTGACTGGAAAATTATTTCTAGACTTCCACCTTCAGGATGGAATGTTGTGCTATCTGGGACATCTTTATATTCATTCAAGAAAGCGTGCCAAGATGATTTGGGGGATGCATTAATGTCGGGTCGTAGGACACTTTAGTGTGGATAAGACAACAACAATACTATAAAACTATTTTTATTGACCAAAACTATGGCAGGATGTTGGAAAATATATCATATCTTTCACTACCTACGTCATCACCAAACCAACCTTTAAGAAGTAAGGTCTATACGCCCCTCTACCTATTCCTAACCAACCTTGGGAATCGATCTTGATGGACTCTATGTATGGCCTTATATCTACTAAGCATGGCAATTACTATGTATTTGTAGTCATTGATAGATGTTCTAAGATGGCCATTTTGGCTGCCTGCAAGAAGAGTATCACAACAGAAGCCACTGCCAAGCTCTTCTTCGAACAGGTGTGGGTAACTTTTGGGATTTTGCAAACCATCATATTAGATCATGATATAAAATTCCTAAGTGAAGTTTGGTTGATCTTTTGGTCACTATCAGACACCAAGCTCACCAAGTCGACTACCTCCCACCCTCATAGTGATGGTCAAATAGAGGTCGTCAACATGATGATCGTGAACATATTGTTGATGTACAACTCGAACCATCCACAAACATGGGATGAGAGTCTCCTCTATGCCCAACACAACTACAACAAATCTCTCCATAGATTAACTAGACATAGCCCCTTTCACATGGCCCTCGGATTTTAACCATAGTGTCCCATCGATCTTGCGTTTCCCCTTGCCTCTACCTAGGAAAAATTTACATATGTTCAATATGAAGCCGAAAAAGCCACCAATTTTGATGAATGCATTAAGCACATCCACCAGTAGGTTTATGATACCTTGCACAAGGCCAATATGAAGTATAATAATATCATGATCATCATTGGGTGCAACATAAGTTTCAAGTGGGTGACAAGGTTTGGTTGCATTTGTAAAAGGAAAGCCTTAAAAGAGATCATCAAAAGCTTTAACCACTCTGACATGGATCAAACACCATCACAAAGGCTATGGGTAACAATTATGTCGAGCTAAGTAGCCCCCCATTCCTTGGCATGCACCTTCGGCCATACTTTCCACCATTGTTGAACACATAATACATTTCTGAGCAACTAACACCAACAAAGCTCAACTCAAATTGCATTGAATAGGCCAAAATGATCAGATCATGGACACATAAATTAAGAACACTCACCAACAGAGGATCCAACTGTATCAGGTTGTCAAAGCATGCCAACTCCTACACCAAGACAGGTGGCTCACCAAGGAACATGTTCAATAGAAGTTTCCCCGTCTCATGGGGATACTCAATGTAATGGGGAACATTACTTCCTAAGGAGGGAGGACTGATCCAGGGGTATATTGGTGCCCACCCACCTATTCCACTTGGCTCACAACATAGTTTCATATATGTTTCCTATTTTTCAACATAGTTTCCTATTTCAACAATTTTTTTTTAATTTTTGGCTCCTGGACTTTCAGGGCCATTTTTAGGCCCTAAATGAAATTTTTGGGGAAATGGGAAAACATGAGTCTTTGACTCACGTTTGTAGTCAATTTTTTGTTTCCTAAGATAAAATATTTTAACAAGTTACAATACATGCCAAATGAAGATCGTATGCCAAAGTTACGACCCTAGGAAGTTGGTGTTCCAACTTCCCCCATTGAGGCCCATAAACCTTTGGTGCCTCATATCCTAGGGTTGGGGTTTTGAATCTTTAGGGTTTCTCATTGTTTATTCATGATAAAAATTCCTCATAGCTTCATCGTAACACAATTCAGTATGCATTTGTATGCCATAGTACCAATCTTTTTCAACACCTTGTAAGGACCATAATACTTTAGTGATAATTTATTATCCTTAGATTTCTTGAGGGACATTTGTTTATATGGTTGTCGCTTTAAAAATACCTAGTTGCTTACATCCAAACTTATTTCACTGCGATGTTGATCTTCCCGTTGTTTCATTCGAATATGTGCCAAAGTGAGGTTATCCATTAAGAGTTGGAGAACTTGTTGTTGATGCTCGATGTGATATTCCACTGCTTGAACCTTAGAATTTTTTCTTAAATGTGATGTGATGGATGGTGGATGATATCCATAAAGTGCCATAAAGGGTGTCATTTTTGTTGCAGTATGGAAGGAAGTGTTATACCACCATTCAACCAAAGGTAACCACTTGACCCATTGTGTTTGTTTATCAGATACAAAGCAACGAATATATCCTTCCAAACATTTGTTCACTATCTCAGTTTTCCCATCGAATTGAGGATGATAAGATGAGTTATGAGCTAATTGAGTTCCGAGATTAGAAAATAATTCCATCCAAAAGTTTCTAGTGAAAATGGGATCTCTGTTGCTTACAATAATCTTTGGGCTTCCATGTAGCTTTTGAATTGTTTCCATAAATGAGTAGTAACTATATTGGCTTTAAATGGATGAGATAATGCACAAAATTGTGCATACTTGGTAAGTCTATCAACTACCACCGTGATGACACTCTTTTCTTTGGACTTGGGAAAACCTGTGATAAATTCCATTGAAACCTCCTCCTAACGTTGACTTGGAATGGCTAAAGGATGTAACAAACCTGAGATATTAATTGCCTGAACTTTATTTTGTTGGCAAACCAAACATTCCACCATAAACTTTTGAATATCAAATTTAAGGCCCTCCCAAAAAAATTCCTTCTTGACCCTATGGTAAGTTTTAAAAAATCCTAAGTGCCCTCCTAAGGGAGAGGTGTGTAATTACAAAAGAATCTTTTGTTTGAGTTGGGAATTATTACAAATATATAAGAAATATTTATACCATAATGAATCAATTTTCCAGCTAAATGTATCAGATATACTAGGATCTTGCTGAAAATTTTGAATGAGCGTCCACACTTCTTCATCATTCTTCCATTCATCCCTTGCTTCAGTTATCCAGTCTGGTTGGATAATAGAAATGACACAAATAAATCCTTCCACATCCTTATCCTTTCTTGAAAGTACATGTGAAACATCATTTTTCTTCCCTTTTTGGTAGATGATTTCAAAGTCATAACCCAACATCTTTGTGACCACTTTTGTTGCTCTTTTGAAGATAATCTTTGTTCCAAAAAGTATTTAAGACTATTATGATTTGTTTTTACCTTGAAGTGTCTTCCCATTAGGTAAGGTCGCCATTGCTTTATTGCATGTAGTATTGCCAACACTTCCTTATCATAAATAGGTTTGTGTAAATACTTTCCTTTAATTGGATGACTTTCAAAGGCAATGGGTCTTCCTTCTTGCATTAAAACAACACCAATTCCATTTCATGAGGCATCACATTCCATAATAAAGGTTTTGTGAAGTCTGGCGTAGCTAAGATCAGTGCTTGGAACATTGCCTCTTTAAGACGTTCAAAGGCCTTAGTTTCTTTTGGAGTCCAAGAAAACGCATCTTTCTTCAATAATGTTATTAAAGGTGTTGTTATTCTCCCATAATTCTTAACAAACTTGCGATAATACTCTGTTAACCCTAGAAATCCTTGAAGAAGCTTTATGGTTGTGGGGTTTTTCCATTCCTTAAAGGATTTAATTTTTTTAGGGTCTACCTTAACACCCTCATGAGATACAATATAACCTAGATATTCCACTTCTAGTACTCCAAGAAACATTTGGAAGTTTTTGCATATAATTGTTTCTCCTCCAATAGTTTGAACACCCTGTCATGTTGATGCAGGAAATCCTTTCTGCGGATAGAAATGATCCCTCTAGTCCTATGGGATTATCTAGCAACAAATTAGACAAATATATGAAAAATTTCCTAGATTATATGAGAAAACACAAAGGAGGATAGATGACCTACCTCACTATGATGCTAAAATCCGTTGGTGTCTTCCTTGATTCTCTCGCTTCCAAGCTCAATCTTATCTTCGTCGTTAGCGATGAATACCTGCAAGGAAAATCATGTGGAGACAACAAACACATACATAGAAAAATCCATTCCAATATAAACCATATAAAAGATCAAGGAGTATTATACTAAATGAGCAATGATTGACACATTTATGGAAAGAAAACACATAATGTATTATTAATAGATGGTAAAGGGATGAATTACACCAATTAAGCCTTGATGTTGGAAGCTTCATTTAGGTGAGTTTCCAAGTCCTAGCCTAAACCTTCAAGCAATCTTTTCTCCTTAGTAAAATGGGCAACATTTGGGCATAGTTCAACACTAGGAAGACAACCAAGCAATAGACAACCAATTGTGGATAGTAGGGATCTCATTTATAGGGAAGGAGAGGGAGTTGAGGATCCATAAAAGGAGGGGAAGTTCCACATCTCAAGAGAAATATCTATGAAAGTAGGATCAAGGACCAATAATGGGAGGTCTCGTTCCAATCCTCATTCACTTGTAACCAGCTCGTCGTTCTCGAGACTTCTAGTAAGAGAAGCTTCTCCTCCACTTTAGGAAAAACTGCCTGAAGAGGTTCAACGCAGGTTTTCCTGACAAAATCTATGCTGGCAACGCTAGTACAATATAGTGCAACAAGGTACCAGCACAGGTCACTAGTGATGAAAAAGCGTTGATCTTGAAAACAAGGTTTTTTGACAAGTTTCTTCAGAATTCTTTCAAGGCAATTTTTTTCCTTTTTTTAGGGATGCTTTTGAACATGTTTCATGGTGAATACACTGACATATTTCATCATTTTGACACTTCAGGATACGAGATGGAGAGTGTGAAAAAATACTATATAACATATTCCCCCTAAAGCATGAAGGCAGAACAAAAATTTATGGTTGAAATGCTTTACAATTCAAGGCAAGGACTTAGAGAAACACCATCAGGATACCTGCAAATCAAACACGATACAAGATATTTGACATCTCTAATGTAAGTATACCTACTAATACATCTTTGATTAGGCATCTAACAATACATGAATCAATGGTATGGACGCAACCATCCGAATAGGAGGGATCATGTGTATGGATCCATGGCATGGACACAACCATCCAAATAGAAGGGATCATGTGTACAATCATGAATATCTAATAACTCCACACAACCTAGATTTATTAGATGAAACCTAGGGTCTTCATATTTGTCTCGACCCAACCAAAGTACGAATCCCACCATGTGAATCGATGTGTCAGAGTTGAACATGGTAGAAACCACCTAATTACCAGTCATTGATGTGAACCGTTAATAGGCACGAGAGAAACCACCAACAATGACAATGGTTCTCAAGGTACAAAAACACAATCCATAAGTGTGAACAACGAATTTGAAGTTGAACACTCACAGAATCATTTGATCGAAGGCCAATGATGCGAACCTATCGTGAAATGTGAAGAACTTGCCATTGAGGCATGCAAGCTCCAATGTATTGAAAGGGAGTTTCTAGATCATCTTCTTGGACAATGAGTTGGAGTTGACAGGAGGTGATCTGTCGAAGGAGGGCCATAATGTTTCGCACATCATCGACACGAAACATGGTATTTTGCTAAGTTAGCAAGAATGATTCAGGATTGTTGCAGAAAAGCCAAACAAGGTATAAGTGGTTTGAATTTGCAGATGGGACTTCTCTTGAACATATCAGTGACATGACTCTGGAATTTGGTAGCATTTGGCTCAAAATAGGATCAGAGGTCATGGTGACAATAGGACATAATCAAATGAGAGGCAAATGAATTTCCCAAACCCAGTAAGACAAGTGACGAAGTGAGGATACCCCAAACTTGACACGAGATACATATAAGTGTCGTGTTCAAGAGCGACATACTGCCTTTCATATAAATTACAAGATATATTTTCTTTCCATTTTTCTCCACTATTTCTAGCGATTACCTCTTTATTTTTTATCTCAATATTGAAGAGGATACCATATGCTTGTCGTATAAGCTCACCCTTCAAATGAATCCATCCTAGCATTTCTAACGAGCCCTAGGAAGGAGTAGCTTGGTCTCATCATAGTGACAAGTCCTTCATCGTTTTAGTTTTATGATCCCAATAAAGGGGTAACTTGACATCTTTTTCATGTTTAGAGAGTTTGAAAAAGAGGTAACAAGGAAACTCAGAGGTCCCTTTTTGGAGATAGTCTCTCGAATCCGAAAAGGTAGAAAACAATATTCAAGAGAACCTCTTAGCCATGTGTGACTAAGGTATTCCTTTTTCGTAGCTAGTCTATCTAAGTCCGGAAAAGGGTTAAACTTATACTAAGTAGACGTCTTTTCATTTACTTTAACTAGTTCGAAAAGACAAGTGCTCGACAATATTTTCATATTTTGAGAGTCTGAAAAGAGCTAAAAAAGGATTACTCCTGGAGGAACGAGTGGTATAAAAGGATAGCAACTGGTTCCAGTGATAATGGAACTGCTTAAAACATGTAAAAGTCAAGAGTATGGCTAATAAGACCACTTATCGCAGATGTTCCCTAGGAAAGGGTAAAACAACCAAGTGAAAGAGTATAATTGGCCAAAGAGATGGTGATGATGGAATGAAAAAACCAAGGTTCATCTGGCAGAAACAGGCTGATAAAAATGGCAATCATGAGAGGTAAAGTGGGAATGGTTTCATTTTTATACAAGATTTAAACGAAGCCAAACTATGCTTGAGATTGTTTTCATTTTTACACAAGATTGAAACAAAGAAAAATTATGCTTGGATTGGTTTCATTTTTATACAAGCTTGAAACATGGGAAACTATGCTTGAATTTGGTTTCATTTTTACACAACTTTGAAATGGAGAAAAACTATGCTTGAGATTAGTTTCATTTTTACACAAGATTGAAAAAAGAAAAACTATGCTTGAGATAAGTTTGCATGCCCCCAACATAATGACTTAATTAGAGGTACATTCCCCCCAAGATTCATTTCATTCACCTAAGTAGACTACTGGTGACTAATAGGTGGATGGAATGGAGGTTCATTTACAAGATCAAGTGAAAGACTCGACTGGGAATTTATGAGATATAATAAAAGACTCGAATTGGAAGGGGATTTGTTTCATTTTTTAATGAGATTGACACATGAAGATAACTATGCTCATAGGAACCTATTTCATTTTTTAATGAGGTTGACATAGTAAAAGAATTATCCTCATAAGAGCTTGTTTCATTTTTTAACGAGTTTGACACAAGAAAATGAACTGTGATCCAAGAACCTTGATTCATTGTTTAAGGAGCTCGACACAAGTAAAGGAACTCTACTCCGGGAATTTGATTGATTTTTTAAGGAGCTTGACACAAGTAAAGGAACTTTGCTCTGGGAACCTTGATTCATTTTTTAAGGAGCTTGACACAAAAAAAGGAAATGTGCTCCAACACCTTGATTAATTTTTTAAGGAGATTGACACAAGAAAAGGAACCATGCTTCAAAAACCTTGATTCATATTTTAAGGAGCTTGACACAAGAAAAAGAACTCTGCTCCGAAAACCTTGATTCATTTTTTAAGGAGCTTGACACAAGAAAAAGAACTCTGCTCTGAAAACCTTGATTTATTTTTTAAGGAGCTTAACACAAGAAAAATAACTCTTCTCTGAAAACCTTGATTATGGACCATAAGAGGCCATTTCTTCCAAGAGGTTCTCATCAGATGGGAGAACAACACTCTGGAAGGGGCACATGTCAAGGGATCTAATGGAAATATTTGGATCTAATACCCCCCAGTACATGATGCACTATATCACTGAATAGATCATCAGTAGATGCGACATGGAATAGGTGGCCACATAATTAACCTGTGGCAGGGGAGATACCACTTGCGTATAAGGACCATTCAAGGAAGATGGTTGATTGAGAGTCAAATTAGGACCAATGAACGAAAGTTGATCGATGGCCACAATTCTTCCTTCATGCGGGAAACATATGACACAAAAGAGACAAGAGACAAGAGCTCCCATGACATAAACATAGTCACGACTGAGGAGTAAATGAAAATCCAAAGGGAACTAGACAACCATCACATCGATATAGAAGATATTTCCTCCCAAAGTAATAGGCAACTTAGGAAGGATCCCTAATGGTTGACTAGTTCCTCTGTTAAAATCCAATAGATTATGGGTAACGGGCACAAGTTGTGGAGAACCTAAAGATTTTCAAGTAGTTGAAGACATAATACTAACATATGTGCCTTCATCTACAATGATGCCAGGTATGGGTATATTATAGGCCTGTACTGTGATCTGAAAAGACACATAAGAAGGAATATGATATCCTACTAGTTGACTCCAATCAAAGGAAGTGACCATACTACTTGGAGGGGGTGCCATGGGAATGGGTGAACTACCCCCTTGCATTCTGGGAACGAGAGGTTTTCCCCCCAATACCATGGGAATGGGAGGACTTCCCCCTAATTCATTTGAATATGAAGAAATAAGGAGAACCTAAGCAGTATGAAGTTCACTCTCTATGAGAAAGGTACAATTAAATAAAGTTGGAATCGATTCAACCGTTTTCACAACCAACGATTGGTCAGGAATAGACCCATGGGATTCACTTTCAGAGAGAGTAGGATTTACTAGAGATGAATTCTCATCAATCACTTGGTCAACCAGTGGAGGATAAGGGGAAAGCTTTCAATAACCAGTCAGAAGATGAGGATGATAAGTTTTAAGGTTGTCCAACACTTTTGAGGATTCATCCATATAAGGACAAAGGTGAATAGGATGATTCCCTTCACATAACTTACAGGGAAATTTGACTTTACCCTTTTTCCCATGGACCTTACTATCACTAGTTGAGGGTTTGTCACTAACATGATCTCTAGAGGCCGATGACAAAGGCCGATGTGAGCCTGTAGACCACACTTCTAATACCTTGGGAATACCAGGACAATCTCTAAGAAGGTGGTCACCCTTACAAAGCATGCAAGGGAATTTAACTTTGCGGGGCTGATTGGAAGGTTTCTCCACATTAGTTGCATCTATAACAATGGTTTCTTGGTTGCCCCCTTGCTTATTTTTCTTCTTCTTAATCTTCTTTTTCTTCTTCTTCTTATCCACTTGGTTATTAGCTTGCAAGCTTTCACCAAATTAAGAGGAAGAAGACTAAACAGGTGAAGAAGGAAAAGAGTCAACTTTAGAAGCAACTGGAGGTTGATATTTTTCAAGTGGAGGAGAACCCAGTTGAGAAGCACTTTGGACATTCGGAACCATAGGGGTCAAAAATAACAAAACTGGCAAATCAATGGTAAATCCAGGAAGGGACAATGTTGCCATATAAGGATCACCAACATTTCTAAAAGAACGAAAAGGACCAGGGTTCCTGTTAGAGGGGTTTCCTTGATTGGTGGACCCAGGAACTATTGCCATTAGTCTCAACCTAAGATCTACTAAGGAGTATTTCCACAGGAAATATGTTTTTCTGCAGTCAATTAATTTTAGAACTTAACAAAAAATCAATAAAAAAGGGTAACTAGGCATAAAGGTTTACCAAGAAACCGTGAAATGCAATATACACCTTGGCGAACTAAGAACTTAACATATGGCAGCCAATCTCCCTGAATGCTCTTTTCGGTATATCACGATATTCAAGGTGGAAGACTCAGTTACCTATGGATGGATAGCAACCTATAGGGAACTCCCAAAATATACGCGACGGTACGTGGGAGTGCATTATTTAGTAGTGTTGTCTAATGTGTAACCATTCGATGAGAGTGCTCCCATATACTTACCATGCATGGAGCGCCTCCAATATACCCGAAAGTGCTGGAGAAAAGTCCTATACACTTTCGTACATGGAATGGGATTTCACCCCTGGAATGCAATGCTAACAAACAACAACAACTCCTACGTTTAACAAAGCCAAAACACGTCTCTAGCCTAGACCTCTAAATGTTTTCATTAATGTTCCAAATGCTCCTTAGGTTAATTGAGGTAAATTTTAAAGTTGATCTTGAATTAAGTTTCGGTTTTAAGGCTCAAAGATTGATGTCACCTAAACACACCTATAATGCAACTAGTATGAAAAAATATTATTTTCATTTCAGTGAAAACTATCTAACATAGGGAAGAAGTTCAAGCATTGATACAATAACCAAGTATGCAGAAAACAAAGCTTCCTAACTAGATCTTTCACTTTCACTATTCCAATGCACCCACCAAAAGTAAAATGAAATTTGATTCACTAACATACAGCTACATGAATTGTTCACTTTTCTTTTTCAATGAATGAGAATGCACTTCTTTTTAGCTTTCAACACTAAGCAATGTAATATATTCTCAATGATAATCCTCAAAATGACTTTTCAACACAAAGTAATCTAATGCAATTCAAAAAGTAGCCTTTGAGATGAAAGCAAAGCAAATTAAAATGTGGTTTCTTTTATGATTTCCAAAAGAACTAATAATTCTTTAACCAACAACAAATTAATATTCCTTCCACACGCGCAAGAAGCAAGTAGTAAATCCAATTGACCTAAAGACCTAAAGGCCTAAAGACCTAAATACTCAATCAAGATTCACTTTCACTACTTCAAACAATGGGATGGAATTTTGCAAACCAATAAGAAATCAACCAAAATGATGGAAAATTCAAATCACACAGAGCATGAGGACACTTCAGAGATCAAGACACACTAGACCTTTATGGTAGAAACCCTAAAATTTCTCAATTTTTATGGATCAACGTGACTATAACAGTCAAAACCTATGTTGACATGGCTTTCAATGCTACTGTGAAGGCAAAAAATGCGTTGGGCAAGAAAGACTTAGGAAAATAAAAAGAAATTCAAAGACAGATCCAGACTTTACACTCTAAAGGACATATTACTCAAAATGAAGACCCATAGTGAACCTAAATTACAGATCACTAGGAGGTTGGACAAACTAATAAAAAACACCAAACTTAGAAAGGAGGTTTGAAGGGCTATAAGCTCCCCAATGGAGTCGTCGTTTTGTTGATGCAAGAAATCCTTTCTATGGACAGAAATGATCCCTCTAGTCCTATGGGGGGATCTAGCAACAAACTAGACAAATATGTGCAAAATTTCCTAGCTTATACCAAAAAACACAAAGGAGGATAGATAACCTACCTCACTCTGATGCTAAAATTCATTGGTGTCATCCTTGATTCTCTTGCTTCCAAGCTCAATCTCCTCTTCATCGTTAGGGATGAATACATGCAAGGAAAATCATGTGGAGACAACAAACACATATCTAGCAAAAACCATTCCAATATAAACCATATAACATATCAAGGAGTATTATACTAAATGAGCAATGATTGACACATTTATGGAAAGAAAACACATAATGTATTATTAATAGATGGTAAAGGGAAGCATTACAACCACTTAAGCCTTGATGTTGGAAGCCTCCTTTAGGTGAGTTTCCAAGTCCTAGCCTTAACCTTCAAGCACTCTTTTCTCCTTAGAAAAATGGGCAGCATTTGGGCATAGTTCAACACTAGGAAGGCAACCAAGCAATAGCCAACTAGTTGTGGATAGTAGGGATCTCATTTATAGGGAAGGAGAGGGAGTTGAGGATCCATAAAAGGAGGGAGAAGTTCCACATCTCAAGGGAAATATCCATGAAAGTAGGATCAAGGACCAAGAATGGGAGGTCTCATTCCAATCCTCATTCACCTATAACCAACTCATCGTTCTCGAGACTTCTAGTAAGAGAAGTTTCTCCTTCACTTTAGGAAAAACTGCCTGAAGAGGTTTAGCGCGGGTTTTCGTGATAAAAGATGTGCTGGCAGTGCTAGGACAATATAGTGCAACAAGGTACCAGCGTGGGTTGCTAGTGATGCAAAAAAGCGTTGATCCTGAAAACAAGGCTTTTTTACAAGTTTCTTTAGAGTTATTTCAAGGCAAGTTTTTTTTTTTTTTTAGGGATGCTTCTGAACATGTTTCATGGTGAATACACTAGCAACTTTCGTAATTTTGACACTTTAGGATACGATACAGGGAGTGTGAAAAAATATTGTATAACATTTCAACATGTTGAACATGATACTTCCAAGACTTGTTGTAGATTAGTATATCATCGAAAAAATACTAACACAAATTTTCTAAAGAAGGGTTTGAAAATGGGATTCATCAAACCTTGAAATGTAGAAGGTGCATTGGTAAGGAAAAAAGGCATGACCAAAAATTCATAATGACCCTCATGATATCTAAATGTTGTTTTCAGAATGTCTTCAGTCTTCATTCTAATTTGATGATATCCTGAACGAAGATCGAACTTGGTGAAGTAAATTGATCCATGTAATTCATCCAACAATTCATCAATGACAAGAATGAGAAATTTGTCTTTAATAGTGAGCTTGTTGGGATCCCTATAATCCAGACACATGCACCAGGATGCATCCTTCTTATGCACCAACACTATTGGACCAGAGAAATAATTTTGACTAGGTTGAGTTATACCGACCTCTAGCATTTTTGCAACCATACGTTCAGTTTCACTCTTTTGGGCATATAAATATCTGTAAGGCCTGATGTTTGGAGGAACACCTCTTGGAATCAAATGAATAGCATTATCATGATCATGAATAATTGGCAGGCCTTTGGGAGCCTCAAATACCTTGAAATGATTGTTCGAGAATTTTTGGAGATCTGGAGAAATATATGGTTTCAATGTTTGAATCTCTAGTGATCATAATTGTGAAATTATGCCCCGTTGTTCTTTAATTAGAATCTTTGTCGTGCCATTAGAGATGATTATATTTTATAGTTTCCCTATGACACCCCTTAATTCAACTTCCTTTCCTTCCCAAAAAAATTTCAAGAAAAGTTATTGAAAATTAAAAGCTATTGCACCCAAAGATTGTAACCATTGGACTCGTAGTACAACATCAACACCACCCATTGGAATGGAAAACATTGGATTATTCAATACATATTCCCCCATGGTTAGATTGATATTATGGAACTTTTAAGAGCAAATTATAGTTCTTCCATTTGCAACCATCACTTGACACGCTGGTGCTGGATATAGGAAGCAATTCAATTCCTTGGCTATCTTACAATGAATAAAATTATGGGTACTACCTGAATTAATCAACACTATTACCTTTTTCTTCTTGATATTTCCTTCTATATTGAGAGTTTGAGGAGTGGTAATTCCTACCAATGCATTACAAGATATGATCGGTGATGAGCACCAGTATTGCAGCAAAAATGTTGCAACTCTTGGGGCTACCAACTTTACTTCATCAACCTGGGGTTCGTACAAACTTGGAGGTGACAACGTTGTATACATAGTAGATGTAATGGTCTACTCTTGTCACTTTTCAATTGGGGCGATAGACCACTAAGGTTTCTCAAACCAGTCTTCTATTGACTAGAAGAAGTCTGACTACCAAATGGAGAAGGGAAAATTGTCCTTAATGAAAGAAAAGGAATGTTGCCTACTTCAAGGAATGAAATATTGAATTGGAAAATGCTTATAAAGTGACATGAAATCATCTAGCTACTCATTTACACATTTTTCTTGCAAAAGAAACCTAGCTTAACCTTGTTTATAACATGTGATGATCTAAACTAACTGAGCATGGAATATGATCTAGGAAGTATTATAACTGCTGCATGCATGTGTTAATTTAGAAATTGTAGAAAATCCCTTTTTTATGTTTTAATTTTATGAATGCAAATGCTAATCTTCACTTGTTCTTTGGAAGGGGAGACACATATGGAGGAAGAGGTATGGATTGGTCTCATGGGTATTCAAACCAAGTGGAGGCATAATCTAAGCTCAGATGACAATTTTGCTAAATTCGAGCTCAAAACAGGCAGCTACAGGGTTTCTTGTAGTAATACTACACGATTTCCTAGTTCTACTATAGGATGCCCTGTTTTACTATAAGAAATAAGGTGAAAGCCTAGGAGATGGTAGGGAAGGTAGAATGAAGTGTGGGAAAGGTATCTGATGGGGGAATAAGGCATGGAGGAGGTGAACACTATCCAAGGCTCAGTCAGATGCTTCAAGATGGTTGGATTTGCTCAATGGAAATGGAAATTTTGCTTACAAAACAAGAATTTGGATTTAGGGTTTAGTGGACTTTGGCAACATGGGTGGATAAGGCTTGGATGAGGCAAATGAGATGAGGTCTCCCTGCAAATTAGAAGCTCCTGCAATAACATACATTCTTGTCTTCATTTATGCACAAATTCATTTATACATGGAAAATATTTAAATGGAAGAAAATAGAGTTATTACTATCTAGTGGCTAAGTTCGTAAATGGAAGTTCTTTGAAACCAATGCAAAACTTAAGAGATAAAAAATGACAATTGAAAATCATCCTAAGAAACTCAAATACAATGACCTACTCATCAAGAAACCCTAGATCATGCAGTAAAGCAAGAAATATGTTTTTGGGTTGTGTGAATGGAACCCTCAAGTCATGATCCCATAAGGGAGATGAGGTGAAAGCCATTATCACAAGATTTTCTGGAGTGTCTTCTGTCACTATGATACCACTGATCTAACTATCCACAAATGGAAGCAAACTAATTAATCATCCAAATACTTGCAAATTAACAAAACCAAAATCACTTCAACAACTAACTATGAATGTAATCTAAGCATACATGTACAATAAGAGAAACCTCTACTGCTAGGGTTGGGCCCTAACTCAAGAGCTTTAGCTCTCTGATTCAACTCAGTTCTGGCTCAAGGGGATGCTTCTCATTTTCATTAAAATATAAAAAATACACAAGAGTCATCAGTGACAATGTCTTAGCTCGAAAATTCCTTTAGGCTACAACAAAAAAGTTGAATCCTAATGAGCCTATAGGCCTTCTTATTTATACAATTGAAGCTATCAACAACTTCCTTATATTAGGGAGGCTTGGCTCCCAACTCGAGATCAATTGGTCTTCAACTATCACTGGCTTGGCTGCCAATGACCTTAATGGCTTGGCTGCTTGTATCTCCGAGCTAATGAGATCTGGTGGAGGAATCTTTGAGTGAGTGAGGAGTTAAGGAGGGATATCCAACCTCCTAAAATCCCTCTTGCTTGTCTAGTTTGATTTCCTGCACTTTAATTAGCCAAAAAGTGCTCCAAAGCCTGCAATTAATGCACATTAGACCACAACACATGACATCTAATCTTTACCCTTCTCATTAAGCAAAATATAACAAAACATGTAAAGAAATGTGAGAAAAGTTGATTTTAACAAGCTAGAGAGTGCCATTAAGGTCCATATAATTTACCCATTGATGAGCCTAATCATCACCCCCTTACTGAAAGTGTTTCTCATCCTCTGAGCAACTCAATCTATGTCCATGTATTTCATTGCTTTTGTGGCCTCCTTGACATTCCAGGCTTCTGTTGCAGTATCCTCCTCTTGTGGATAAAATCGTTCATGCTTCTCTATTGCCTCCCACTTCTTTCTTTCTTCTTCTTCCTTTCTCCCTTCTAACATATCCAAGAGAAATGGTGGACTGAGTTTTAAGCTAATCCAGTTGATTTTGAGTCTCTGCAATGCCTTCTTATACAGTGGGGTCCTTTCTAGTGCATCCCTCATTCTTTCATGGGAATGATACTCCCTGATGTTTAGGTTGTAGCATAAGGTGTTCCATCTCCTTTAGCATGCTTGCTGGCTTTCATCACCTAGCAATCTCGAAGTGTCCTCAAAATGAGTGACTGATTTCTCTTGTGTAGCTAGGTAGCTTGGTGCAAGCTGGGGATCATTAGCGACGAGGTTGTGGGTGCTAATGACAGCCATGGAGTTGATTTGTTATGCTTTGATGTAAAGGGGCTATGTTTATTCTCTTTGCAATACCCTTTTTACTTCCTTAGCCCTAGCCTCCTCATGACTTATCCATGATGCCAAGGCCATCAGTTGTAAGTCCCCTAGCTTTGGATTGGGGTCCCACACATTCAAATATGTTAAGGCCAAGTTATGTAGGTAGAATTCAGATATCTTGGCCTTGTCCTCCAGGGTGCTTTGGTCATAGAGGTTAATGAACTGCCTATAGTCTTGGAAAGGCATAGTTCCTCATTGTGCTAGGGTTTTATTTGAAACTAAAGTCATTGTTCTTTGAGGTATAAGGCATATGATTTTTCTAGCATCCTACACTAGAGTGCCTCCATGGAGAGACTTTCCATAGTTTCCAATTGGCTCTCTTTTTCCTGTACTTGCCTCCTCAACCATGTGTTCTCAGCCTCTAGTTGAGATTTCATCACTCTTTCCCTATCTCTTATCCTACTCAACTCTTTACCCATCTCTAGCATCTTTTCTTCCATATGGCCCACATCCTCTACACTTTTTGATTTAGCAATTTTCATCCAGTGATGTGTCCTTTCTCTCTCCTTTTCAAGCTCAAAGAATAGAGGGATGACAATTTTTTGTGGTATTACTCTGCCTCCCTCAATGAATATGTAATAGGAGTTTAGGTTTGGTTGTGAGCTAGATTCCCACATCTCCTGGGACTCTCCCTTTACTATCTTTTGAGTATCTGTCTCCCCTTGTACTTGTGTTGCTGCTTATTTTACTTCCCTCTGCCCCTACTGTCCTTCTTGCTCCTGTTTCTGTGTTTCATGTAGTTTTGACAGAGTTTCCTTTACGACTATCTGTGTGTTCCTATAGGTCTCTCTATGTTTCCTGTAGGAGGCCTTTCCCTTTATAAAAAGGGGTCAAAGGTTCTTTAATTTTTTTTTCTAAGGTTGACCTAGTGACAGGCCTCCTAACATAGGTGATTGATGACCTTGGGGAAGCCTGTTGTGATGTGACCTTTTCACCTCTCATTCCTAGAGGGACTAGATTTTCTTGTTCACTTGGTGAGTCCTCGATTATTAAGGAGTCTTGGTAGGTGTTTGAGGTATCCCTTGCTTTATCCTGGTGCTCCTCCTTATTCTAAAGTATACGGGAGTTTGGCTCTGCCTCTTTCTTTTTGATTTTATAGGTGTACTTAGAGCAGTTAAGGCAGCAACTACCTCCTTCTCTATGGACTTAGAAGACACTCTTGGGGATTCTTCTCCTTCCTTGCTATGTATTTCTGGACTTGATCCATTCTTTTGTGCTTCTTCCCTACTGTCCTTTTCATCCTTTATCCCATTTATTTATGTCTCTTCTTCTTCATGCTCTTCTTCTTCTTCTTCATGCTCCTCTTCTTCAGGCTCTTCTTGCTCTTCTTCAGACGCTTCTTCCTCTTCTTTAGGTTCTTCTTCCTCTTCTTCAGGTTCTTCTTCCTCTTCTTCACCACTATAAGTAGTGTCTCCTTCATACTTAATGGATTGAATTACATCTTCTCTATTCATGTCTACAAATGTTGATGACATAATAGGGATTCTTAAGTTGCTCAAGGCATCTTCTAGTATGAGCTTGATCAGTCCATGATGTTCCAGCTGTTGATGCTTCCATTATTGTACTTTGATGCTCATGTCGATTATTGATTGCAAAAAAAAAATAGGGTACACTAAGTCTTCTATGAGGAGGTAACTCTTCTCCAAATCTCAGCTCATGGAGGAGTCTAAACTGGTAACCATAGACTATATTGAGCCTACCCTCACAAGAAATATACTTGAGAATGTGATAGCTTACTTCATCCCAAGGATATGGAATGCTCCCCCTTCTAATCCCATTTTTGTCCTCAATTGGTTCCTCTCCTTCCAAGAAAAATTTCTTCTTGGCAAGAGTGTTTCTAGCTTTATCCTCTTTTCTCCATTGCAAACCTAGAGGAAGTGTAGTGATCCTACTAATGCTTTTAGGGGTAATTGTTACTAACAATCCCCTCACTACAGCAGTGGCACTGAATCTAGCTATAGGTATGAGTGACATTGCAAATTCCCTAGCTATATTATCATCATATTCCCTAAGTAGCTAGAAGAATCCCAACCATTGATGTCTTGTAAAGATTTATACCACAGGAGGATGTTGATGTATTCTAGTTGTTCTGGTGGGCTCCATTCTGTTGAAATCCCTTGTCATCTTCTCTCTCTGTCAACCTGATTGTATGAATTTTTGGTGGCTATAGCTTAAGAGATTCCCCAGGTGATGAGGGTTTAGAGTTTAGCAGGGTGATGACTAGAATTATTCCTTTACTCTACACAATCCTCCACACAATTATGCCTATCTCTATGCACAATGTAATCACTAAAAGAAATGAATTTTTCATTTTCTTTTTCTCTTTACAAATGAAAGCACAATATGGCACCTACCTTTCATTTCAATGTCTTGGTTGAGGAGAATTATTGAATAGCTAGGCCCTAGGCACCCCCTCACATAATTTTTAACAATTCTCTTTGTTTCTTGTAGTTTTCGTGTAGGTGCTCACCATAGGATGTCAAGACTAGCTTTCCTCACTGTTTCCTGTTGCTTTCCTATTTTTTCTGTAGGTGCTCACTGTAGGATGGCTGAGACTAGATTTTCCCTTTGATGGCTCCTCCAGGTGGTCCTAGCTCTCAAAATCTCGAAATGAACTATATCTTGCATGAAAGTTAGGGAATATTTCTATTTATGTTTGATTTCATTTAGTGATGTGTTGGCTGGCTGAGTACATATTTTTCCTTTTGGACCGTTGGTCCTGTTAGAGTCGGTCTAGTAGCCCTCCACCAGAGATCAAAGCTCTTTGCATTTCATGATTAGGTGTCCCATCAGTGTGATCATGTTGCATTCCGTTAGGCATGCCATAACCCTGGTGGAGGAAGTTTGTCTTTTATTCCCCTCCTGTTTGGCACTGCTGGTTCAGGTTTGTTTAAGTAAATAAAATCTTCAAAGGGTCATTCATCTTGTTTTAAATTTCGAAGTCTTAGGTCTAGGGTTGAGTCAATTTTTGTCTTGAGAGGTCATAAAGGATCAGCAGGCCAAAGGGATGTCCTTCATAAAACATCATTTCAATAATTCTCACTATTGTACAGCTAAATTTTCACCTTGTTTTCAAAACTCTGTTTTTGAAAAACAAAGGTCATTATCTCGTTTTTGTAAAAATTGCCAAAATTTCAAATTCTCCAAATGTTGAAGCGCAGCCTTGGTCTCCTTTGCCAAAGCATCTTAGAAGCTATCCCTGCAAAAATTTTCAGAAGAAATCATCATTTCAACCAATTTTTTTTTTCAAAGAAAGGAAACTAGAAGTCAGAGCCAATTAATTCAAAAAGTGTTAACACTCAAACATTATAAAGTGGGTTTTGAGCAAATAAAAAATCTAAAGGGAGCCTATAAAAGCACATCACTCTTCATTAGCAACTCATTTGCCTCTCACAAGCCAAGTGAATCCTTGCAAAGGCGATTTCAAGAGTCATTGAGCAAATTGGGCAGTTTCAGGGGCGCGCTACGCATCAGGGTGGGCGCGCTACGCATCAACGCGACTTTTCCAGTGCATTTTTACTCAGGTGCTACGCACCAGAGGGGCGCTACGCGTTGGGCAAGGTGCGCTACGCGTTGGGTTTTTTGCCCAATAAACTGCCAGCAAGCTACCAAATCCTCTTTTCTCTCAAGAAAAATTCAGGTAGGCCTCTCCTCCATGGCTAGTTTTGGTTTTGCAAGATGAATGAGAAATTAATATGTTAAAATGCCATGAAAATGAGAAGTCAAAACCCTACATTGCTGTGGAAGATTTAAAGACTTAATGGTGCTAGGGTTTCAAAATATTTTGCTGTCCAAGGTTGCCCATTTTTTATCCCTCTTTTCCCTCATCTTCATCAACATTCTCCTTCAAATTTTCCCATAAAATTTTATAATCTTCCTCTCTAAAATCCTTAAAACCTACTAAATTCCCAAACCCTACTTCCACCTTAAAGTTCCACAATATTATGATTTCCCATGTTGCCTTCCCTAAATTCCTTATTTTTGTTTATTGTCCCTAATTCCCTCATGTTCCCCTATCCCTAACAATCCCCTTGTATTTATGTCCCCTTGGTGACAGCATTTGAAAAAGTCAAACAACAGTTAATTGGGTGCAAAGTCAGCAATACATTTTAGCCATCTTGCCTTCAAAACCATGTCAGAAACCGAATCAGATTATGAGCAGAGTTATGACAGTGATTCAACACCGGAGGTAGAAGTGCCAAGGAGGCATCATAAGGGTGGTAAAGGTGGTCGGCATGTCAGGGAGGAGCCCACTTCTTTGGCTCAGTTGCAAGCTTGTCCACTTGCAATGACATGTTTTCAGTATCAATCATGCTTTGGATATTGTGAGCGGATCTCGCAAATTCAACATCACAGAGAACTAGTCCGCTTGTTTGTCCTACATTTGCACAATGGTCAGGTGAACCTTGCAGGAGTGGACTTCACCCTATCACACGAAATTGTTGCTCAAGCCACCGGGATACCAAATGTTGGGGAGGAGTGAAACAAGTGCCAGAAACTAGACAGATTTCATTATGAACCATATATCAAACCCGGGTGTATGAGACACCTAACTGTTGTTTTTCCCTTCAGATTCCTAAGGGAGGATGAGTATGCCCTTGATGAGGCTCATTATGCGCTATTTCACTTGTGAGGGCAGATTTTCACGTTTATATTCGTACCATATCTGTTTGTTGATGCATTTCACTCGGGTACGAATGATGAACATCCCATTTTTCATGTGCCGAAATATAGAGAGGATGGTGCCCTTAGTGCAAAGGAAGAACCCCGCACAACAACACAAGAGTATATATCATTATGCATTAATCGAGATCATAGTGATGCATCAGTTGGCACAGCAGGGTATTGCTTGGGAGGATTTCATCTCTCACGACTTCTTCACGGTGCCACAGCCACCCCCTGAGATTGTCCATGATGAGGGAGGGCCTTCACATCAGTTTCACATTCCAGAGCCCGAGCATGTCAGCACTCCAGCATGTGTTACATATCAGAGAGGCCACAGGGCCTTATTTGCATCTGCACAACGAGTATTATCTCCACACCAGGTGGAAGGGGTCTCGCCTTCTTCATCAGCACAACGAGTGTTATCTCCACAACAGGTGGAAGGGGCCTCGCTTTCGACAGCAGCACAGGTACAGGAGAGAGGCAAGCAACCCATGATTGATGAGGGACCATCAGGTGATCCGGACATAGACATCATTGACCTTGACATCAGTTCTCCTAGCTCAGAGCTAAAGGAGATCATTCAGCAACAAAAGGCTGAAAATCACTTGTTGCAGCAGAAGTTGAAAATGGCAAATTGGACAATCAAATACTTAGAGCAGCGCAACAAACAGTTAGAGGATGAACACACTCTTGATGAGTTGCGGAGGATCCGAGAAGATCGGAACTTGGCTCGCAAGAGACCCGGTGATTTGACACCTATTGAGCAAGGGTCTATGCTCATTCAGGTGAACACTCATTTAGAGAAGTTGCTAGCCAAGGCAAACAGGTACAAAGATATGCTTCGCCACATGAAGAATCATTATTGGGCCCGCATGCATGTGTGCAAAGTGAAAATGAAGGTACTCAGAGGACGATTGGCCAAGGCACTAAAACGGAGGAAAAGGCCCGATCCACTTCAGATTTTGGCTGAAGCCTCCTTGAAGGAGCATGGTGCTCAATGATACACCCCCAACTCAAAATTCAGAAAATTTGGAGCAATTTTGGTCAATTTTGATTTTTTTTTTCTAAAAACAGGTTTTTGCTCTCAACGCGTAGCGCGCCGCGCGCTACCCTGAAGATGGGGAGGTCCATTTCACAAAAACTCTACATTTTTGGATTTTTCATGACAAATTACACTTGCTCAGCCACTGCCAAGACATTTCATTGAGGTTTGGGCCCCCAAAAGGTCAAAAAACAAGCAAAAAATGACTTTCTGCCACTTTTTGGATACACAGGAAGCAGTCTTGGGAGATTGCATTTTTGGAGGGGCAAATGGGCACCAAATTGAGAAATTCCACTTGGGATGGAGATTAGACATCTAGACCTTTCCAACAAGCCCACTTGAGCCTCATTTGGATGCCGGCTAGTGCCCCAAAAGTGGGCTCAAAGGCGCGCTACGTGTTGAGAAATGGCGCGCTACGCATCAAGGAAATTTGCCAGTTTTTCATCTACAGCTCAGGACAACGCAGCTTTTGACTAGTTTTGACTTTTCATGGGATTTTTCACCCTCTTTGATGTAACTAATGTATTTTCATGATGACATGACACTTTTTTACCTATTCTAGAAGATTCATTCATAAAATAGCAAAAAATTAATGAATGAATTGGTTTCCTAACTTATAGAGGCAAGTTGTTTTGATTGCCTAGATTGTAGTGCTCAGTTTAGAATTAGTTGAAACAGCTCCTAGGATGATGAGCTCGACCCCTAGAGGCAAGGGAATGTGTTAGCTTGCCTATATTATGTATTTTCTTAGTAATTTTCATGGTTGGACTCTAGAGGGATAAGCTTAGACTGTATTACTCTTTGTATCTCTGCAATTTTGGCAAAGGAAAGACCAGGGTTTTGCAGCACTATTTGGGATTCCTCTGGTGATTTGTGTTGATGGTGTGTTTCTCTCATGTACTTGTAAGTTTGTTATGTGTATCATTTTCCTACTCTTCTCTTCTGCAAATTAAGTAAATGAAGTGTTAAGGTAGAATTCATGGTTTCTATGCTCTGCCTTTAAGTTTGCTTAATATCTATGTTTTCATCTGTTTAAGGAGAACTCCTGATGGTTTCTTGCTCTCCTTAGCTCCTAACTAGTCATACCTATCCATTCACTTCCTTCAAAGGCATCAAGACAATCTCCTACCTTGCCCCAAAAAGACCTCTGCAAAAATTGTGTCTCATCCCCGCACCCAAAATTGTCGTGCTCAGTTTTCCAACAAAACCCTAAAATTTGAAATCAAACTTTCCCTATCAGTTTACTAGCCTAAAATCAGTGTTCTTTATTGGTCATCTTAGCCCTTTGAAGACCTTTTGCCGAGATAGACCCGGAGAGAGCCCTCTCCTGTCCTCGTAGGGCTAGCTACGAGGCTAAGTGGTTTGTTGTTGCCTTGGATTTTGCCTTCTTCAGCCTGAGGCCAAATTCGAGCGCTAACATATTGGCGACCATACTGGGGAAGAACAAATGGTTTGCTGGTTGATCTCATTTGTTTTATAAGCTACAGACGGAGCCTGAAGTTATGTCAGGCATAAGAAGGCTGAAATCATTCCCCTGGCGACTCCTTTCATGAAGAATCCAGAAACCTGTGCTTGATGGTGACTTCACTGCAGGGAGATCAGTGGCTGTGAGATTTTCAAGATGGATCAGGTTACAAGAAGATACGCTCCCATGAGCCGAGATCACATCCCCGGTTTTCCAAATAAAATTCTGAAGGTAGATTGGTCAAGGAATTTGCCTACATTTAAAGATGATGGTAAGAAGGATGTTGCTTTACATCTTCTTAGATTTCACATGCATATTCGCAAGTTGAAGGTTGATTTTCCTGAAGATTGCTTGATGAATATATTCTTGGCCACTCTGGAAGGTAAAGCCCAATCATGGTATGAAAGTTTGCCGCCTGCTTGTATTTACTGTTTAAAGGATTTTCATGCTATGTTCATTGAACGATATAAGGACTCTTATCCATCATTAAATTTAGTTCAAGACTGTTGCAAGCATGCTTATAGTTTTATTGAAAGCCTTGAGAAGTTTTATGAAGATGATAATTTCATGGATGAAGGGATCATGGAAGCCGTGTATGAAAATCCGTTTCAGCAGCACACAGAGAACCTAGAGGATTCCCATCAAGATGCTCAGGAAATTTTGCAGCAGAATCAAGATCAGCAGGTTGAAATTTGCTATATGGCTGAAATTGATGAAAGAGAAGAGCTTTTTTCATATCTACCCACAGAAGAAGACAGCATACAGATTGCAGAATGTGATAATGTTAGGACAGCTACTTCAGAACTAGATTCAAATTGTAAATGACCAAGCATATCTTGTGCTGAAGCCCATCAAAGAGAGCTCTGCTGTTGAGATCATAGACAGAGTTTTGGATTCAGATGTTCATGAAAAAAAAATGAGATCTTTGTGCAAGTAAGTGATAAATCTCATTTCAATAACTCAATAATAAATGATAGTTTGAATGCCCTGTCATATGAAGATAATTACTGTTTAAACAAAAGAAAACAAAAAGAATTATCTCCTTTGTCTGAAGAGGAGATAGATCAGCTCTTGAAAGGTCAAGTTACAGCCCAAGCTAAAGCAGATTTGCAGTGCACACTTGGTCAAGAAAATGTCGGTAAAACTTCTTCCTCTTTTGAAAAAGATGACTATCTTGTTATCAGTTTTGTAGATCAGCAAACAGATAAGGCTGTCATGTTTGATAATCTTGAAGATTGTTTTTTGTTTAAGAATGACCTAGATCATGAAGTTGAGAGAGACAATATGCCAGAATTTTTCATAGTCAAGGAGTCTACAGCTAGCACTCAGATGGCAGAAGCACATACCTCTCTGTGCATTCCTATCCCTTGGAAATCGATTCCCCTTTTAGATCAGAATGGAGAGAGTGCTCGTATTTTTGCAGCTGGATCTCAAAACAAGATAGTGCTTCAGGATTATCAAGATCCCTGCGGCATCCTTTTGAAAGCACTAGAGAAGATAAATGTTGCCTGGTTCATTATCATAAGCTTTGGTTTCAGTGGTTATTTTGAGTTGCCTACAGGTTCATCGTTCCGCCTGCTCGAGATAAGCGAGAGCAGAAATTTGGTATGTAGCCACCTACTGGATTGGTTACATTGGAAAGCCAATTATACATGATTGTACATATTTCATTAGTATGCAGGTGGTTGTCATCATGATCCAAATCTTGATGGATTGCCGCCGTTTTTTCAAAAGCTTTGTAAAGTTCTTGTTTTAAGTCAGTCATGAATCATTTGTGTTTGGTCTGTTGAGTCAGTTTTTTCAAGTTATTTCAGTTTGCCATTGAGTCAGTTTGAGTCAAGTTTGAGTCAGTTTTCAGTCAAGTTTTCATTCAATAAATGTGTCAAAGGATCAAAATAATGACTCCATCGCCCAATGGTTGAACGCACTGGTCTGCTCTCCCAGAGGTCTGAGGTTCTTGGCATCTCCAAGGAGCTACCATCCCCATTGGAGCCAATGTTAGAGTCGGTCTAGTAGCCCTCCACCAGAGATCAAAGCTCTTTGCATTTCATGATTAGGTGTCCCATCAGTGTGATCATGTTGCATTCCGTTAGGCATGCCATAACCCTGGTGGAGGAAGTTTGTGTCTTTTATTCCCCTCCTGTTTGGCACTGCTGGTTCAGGTTTGTTTAAGTAAATAAAATCTTCAAAGGGTCATTCATCTTGTTTTAAATTTCGAAGTCTTAGGTCTAGGGTTGAGTCAATTTTTGTCTTGAGAGGTCATAAAGGACCAGCAGGCCAGAGGGATGTCCTTCATAAAACATCATTTCAATAATTCTCACTATTGTACAGCTAAATTTTCACCTTGTTTTCAAAACTCTGTTTTTGAAAAACAAAGGTCATTATCTCGTTTTTGTAAAAATTGTAAAAATTTCAAATTCTCCAAATGTTGAAGCGCAGCCTTGGTCTCCTTTGCCAAAGCATCTTAGAAGCTATCCCTGCAAAAATTTTCAGAAGAAATCATCATTTCAACCAATTTTTTTTTCAAAGAAAGGAAACCAGAAGTTAGAGCCAATTAATTCAAAAAGTGTTAACACTCAAACATTATAAAGTGGGTTTTGAGCAAATAAAAAATCTAAAGGGAGCCTATAAAAGCACATCACTCTTCATTAGCAACTCATTTTCCTCTCACAAGCCAAGTGAATCCTTGCAAAGGTGATTTCAAGAGTCATTGAGCAAATTGGGCAGTTTCAGGGGCGCGCTACGCATCAGGGTGGGCGCGCTACGCGTCAGGGGCGCGCTACGCATCAGCGCGACTTTTCCAGTGCATTTTTACTCAGGCGCTATGCACCAGAGGGGCGCTACGCGTTGGGCAAGGTGCACTACGCGTTGGGTTTTTCGCCCAATAAACTGCCAGCAAGCTACCAAATCCTCTTTTCTCTCAAGCAAATTTCAGGTAGGCCTCTCCTCCATGGCTAGTTTTGGTTTTGCAAGATGAATGAGAAATTAATATGTTAAAATGCCATGAAAATGAGAAGTCAAAACCCTACATTGTTGTGGAAGATTTAAAGACTTAATGGTGCTAGGGTTTCAAAATATTTTGTTGTCCAAGGTTGCCCATTTTTTATCCCCTTTTTCCCTCATCTTCATCAACATTCTCCTTCAAATTTTCCCATTAAATTTTATAATCTTCCTCTCTAAAATCCTTAAAACCTACTAAATTCCCAAACCCTACTTCCACCTTAAAGTTCCACAATATTATGATTTCCCATGTTGCCTTCCCTAAATTCCTTATTTTGTTTATTGTCCCTAATTCCCTCATGTTCCCCTATCCCTAACAATCCCCTTGTATTTATGTCCCCTTGGTGACAGCATTTGAAAAAGTCAAACAACAGTTAATTGGGTGCAAAGTCAGCAATACATTTCAGCCATCTTGCCTTCAAAACCATGTCAGAAACTGAATCAAATTATGAGCAGAGTTATGACAGTGATTCAACACCGGAGGTAGAAGTGCCAAGGAGGCATCATAAGGGTGGTAAAGGTGGTCGGCATGTCAGGGAGGAGCCCACTTCTTTGGCTCAGTTGCAAGCTTGTCCACTTGCAATGACATGTTTTCAGTATCAATCATGCTTTGGATATTGTGAGTGGATCTCGCAAATTCAACATCACAAAGAACTAGTCCGCTTGTTTGTCCTACATTTGCACAATGGTCAGGTGAACCTTGCAGGAGTGGACTTCACCCTATCACCCGAAATTGTTGCTCAAGCCACCGGGATACCAAATGTTGGGGAGGAGTGGAACAAGCGCCAAAAACTAGACAGATTTCATTATGAACCATATATCAAACCCGGGTGTATGAGACACCTAACTGTTGTTTTTCCCTTCAGATTCCTAAGGGATGAGTATGCACCCTTGATGAGGCTCATTATGCGCTATTTCACTTGTGAGGGCAGATTTTCACGTTTATATTCGTACCATATCCGTTTGTTGATGCATTTCACTCGGGTACGAATGATGAACATCCCATTTTTCATGTGCCGAAATATAGAGAGGATGGTGCCCTTAGTGCAAAGGAAGAACCCCGCACAGCAACACAAGAGTATATATCATTATGCATTAATCGAGATCATAGTGATGCATTAGTTGGCACAGCAGGGTATTGCTTGGGAGGATTTCATCTCTCGCGACTTCTTCACGGTGCCACAGCCACCCCCTGAGATTGTCCATGATGAGGGAGGGCCTTCACATCAGTTTCACATTCCAGAGCCCGAGCATGTCAGCACTCCAGCATGTGTTACATAGTAGAGAGGCCACAGGGCCTTATTTGCATCTACACGGCGAGTATTATCTCCACACCAGGTGGAAGGGGTCTCGCCTTCTTCATCAGCACAGCGAGTGTTATCTCCACATCAGGTGGAAGGGGCCTCGCTTTCGACAGCAGCACAGGTACAGGAGAGAGGCAAGCAGCCCATGATTGATGAGGGACCATCAGGTGATCCAGACATAGACATCATTGACCTTGACATCAGTTCTCCTAGCTCGGAGCTAAAGGAGATCATTCAGCAACAAAAGGCTGAAAATCACTTGTTGCAGCAGAAGTTGGAAATGGCAAATTGGACAATCAAATACTTAGAGCAGCGCAACAAACAGTTAGAGGATGAACACACTCTTGATGAGTTGCGGAGGATCCGAGAAGACAGAACTTGGCTTGCAAGAGACCCGGTGATTTGACACCTATTGAGCAAGGGTCTATGCTCATTCAGGTGAACACTCATTTAGAGAAGTTGCTAGCCAACGCAAACAGGGACAAAGATATGCTCCGCCACATGAAGAATCATTATTGGGCCCGCATGCATGTGTGCAAAGCGAAAATGAAGGTACTCAAAGGACGATTGGCCAAGGCACTAAAACGGAGGAAAAGGCCTGATCCACTTCAGATTTTGGCTGAAGCCTCCTTGAAGGAGCATGGTGCTCAATGATACACCCCCAGCTCAAAATTTAGAAAATTTGGAGCAATTTTGGTCAATTTTGATTTTTTTTTGCTAAAAACAGGTTTTTGCTCTCAACGCGTAGCACGCCGCGCGCTACCCTGAAGATGGGGAGGTCCATTTCACAAAAAACTCTACATTTTTGGATTTGTCATGACAAATTAGACTTGCTTAGCCACTGCCAAGACATTTCATTGAGGTTTGGGCCCCCAAAAGGTCAAAAAGCAAGCAAACAATGACCTTCTGCCACTTTTTGGACACACAGGAAGCAGTCTTGGGAGATTGCATTTTTGGAGGGGCAAATGGGCACCAAATTGAGAAATTCCACTTGGGCTGGAGAGTAGACATCCAGACCTTTCCAACAAGCCCACTTGAGCCTCATTTGGATGCCGGGAAGTGCCCCAAAAGTGGGCTCAAAGGCGCGCTACGCGTTGAGAAATGGCGCGCTACGCATCAGGGAAATTTGCCAGTTTTTCATCTACAGCTCAGGACAACGCAGCTTTTGACTAGTTTTGACTTTTCATGGGATTTTTCACCCTCTTTGATGTAACTAATGTATTTTCATAATGACATGACAATTTTTTACCTATTCTAGAAGATTCATTCATAAAATAGCAAAAAATTAATGAATGAATTGGTTTCCTAACTTATAGAGGCAAGTTGTTTTGATTGCCTAGATTGTAGTGCTCAGTTTAGAATTGGTTGAAACAGCTCCTAGGATGATGATCTCGACCCCTAGAGGCAATGGAATGTGTTATCTTGCCTATATTATGTATTTTCTTAGTCATTTTCATGGTTGGACTCTGGAGGGATAAGCTTAGATTGTATTACTCTTTGTATCTCTGCAACCCTCCAGGGTTTTGCAGCACTATTTGGGATTCCTGTGGTGATTTGTGTTGATGGTGTGTTTCTCTCATGTACTTGTAAGTTTGTTATGTGTATCATTTTCCTACTCTTCTCTTCTGCAAATTAAGTAAATGAAGTGTTAAGGTAGAATTCATGGTTTCTATGCTCTGCCTTTAAGTTTGCTTAATATATATGTTTTCATCTGTTTAAGGAGAACTCCTGATGGTTTCTTGCTCTCCTTAGCTCCTCACCAGTCATACCTATCCATTCACTTCCTTCAAAGGCATCAAGACAATCTCCTACCTTGCCCCAAAAAGACCTCTGCAAAAACTGTGTCTCATCCCCGCACCCAAAATTGTCGTGCTCAGTTTTCCAACAAAACCCTAAAAATTTGAAATCAAACTTTCCCTATCAGTTTACTAGCCTAAAATCAGTGTTCTTTATTGGTCATCTCAGCCCTTTGAAGACCTTTTGCCGAGATAGACCCGGAGAGAGCCCTCTCCTGTCGTCGTAGGGCTAGCTACGAGGCTAAGTGGTTTGATGTTGCGTTGGATTTTGCCTTCTTCAGCCTGAGGCCAAATTGGAGCGCTAACAGGTCCCACTATTAGTTATCATGTAACCCTTCCTTGTAATCATCACCCACTCTTGTTCAACGTAACTCAACCACCTTTCTGATTCATTCCCTTTGATGTGACCTTGCCACATGTCCAGTTGACTAGCACTTTAACTTTTTGTTATTGGGTTGAGGGTGGGCAAGTTAACTGGCCACCTTCGCTTATAAAACCAAATTTTTACATATTCCTATAATTTTAATCATATTCGTACTTATGAGAGTGTGTGCATGATGTGACATACCTGTGGCTTGTTTTGCCTTGTTGATGCATGCTGGAGGGTGTCTCTACTTTGTTGTTCATGGTTCAGGTACATCTTCTCTACTGCTCTCTTTTTGTTGATTTTATTCTACTGATAGGTTGTCTTCTTGTTGATGTGCAGGTTTTGGCTTCCTTCGTTGCTGCTGAGCTTTGTAGAGGTTCCATAGTGCCTACGGTTGTGCTGCTCCTCTTCAAATGCATGGGTGCTGAAGGCTAGGCTTGGAGCCTGTTATTGCTTCAAAATAGGCTACTAGAGGGTTTGCTATAGTACTACTACAGGAAATCCTGTAGTTTCCCTTTTTTTGAATTTTTGTGGCCTTTATTTTGCTTGGAGGGTGAATAGATATTGGAGTGAGTGGAATGTGTGGCCATGGAGTGGTAGGCGAGGTAGGTTGTTGGCAGTGTGCCCCTTTGATATTTCTTTATTTTTTCTCTTTTCTTTTTGTCTTTTTATTTTTTTTCTTCTTCTAAGTGGATTTTTTTTATGGACACAGAGGGTGACATACTCATGAAGGGTGTTCGCTGAGATGTGTTGAAGTCAACAACCTCCTTTTTTTCATCCAAAATAGGCCTGGATCATAATTTTTCAATCGGACTTTCTATCCTGTATATTTTCAGGACTTCCTGTAGTACTACAGGAAACTCCTGCAGAAGTCACAAAATTGCCTGAAAATTGGATTTTTCTATTGTTGGAGATGAGTATGGATGAATGAAAATGGGGGTCATGGAGGAGATGAAATGGATGAAGAAAAACATGGGGTTTTGCATGGCTTGCTTCCCTTTGATCTTTGTGTCCATTATCTTCTTGAAAACCTACAAAAACCAGAATTGTTATGAGTGGGCAGGTTTGAGGTCCCTGCCATTATTTTTGTGATTTTTTTCTCTCTCTTTTTTTTTGAAAGACAACCAGGTTGCCTCAAAGGAGGTTTTCACCCAGGGGTCTTTTATTTTTCTCTTTTTCCTCTTTTTTTTTAACTCTTGGGCTGCCTCAAGGAGGTTTTCAACCTAAGAGTGGGCCTTAGGTGCCTCATGGAGGTTTTCACCTAGGTCTCTTATTGTATTTTTTTTTTCAAAGATTCAACAATCCTCAAGAACTTGGTGAGGTGGAAGTCGAGACTCCTTCAATCACCATTACTACCTTACTGATACTACTGATGAAATCCTTCTTTGACAAAGGCTTTTTGTAGACTTTCAACCTATACCCATTATCAAGCAAGGGAATACCTTCTTCATCAATGGTTCTTCTCTGAATAGCCCTGTTATCATGGCACTTTTCTATCACATATGGGCCCAACCATCTGGTCATCAACTTGCCTTTGAAATCTTTGAACCTGGATTCATACAGGAGAGCCCAATCGTCTTCTTGAAACAGTTTGTCTCTGATATTTTTGTCATGTCAAGCCTTTCTTTGTACTTGAGATACCTCTGTGTGTAGGAGGGCCTGCATCCTAAATTCATATAACCCATTGAGCTGGACTAACCTCTCTTGTTGTGCCCTTGTAGCATCTAGATCCAATTGTGTTTCCATCCTTAAAGTGTTGTACTAAAACTCAATGGAGAGAAGATCCTTCTTCCCATAGACCAAATCTTAAGGGGTGAAGCAAGTGGTTGTTTTCGAAGTTGTATTGTAGGCCCAAGTGTCCTCCACTAGTATGTCAACCAAATCCTTTCTGATGTCGTTAACCAATTTTGTCAGAATGCTTTCCAATGCTCTATTGGTGACTTATACTTGTCCATTGGCCCGAGGGTGGTAAGGAGTGGACTTCTTGTGCTTGATCTTATGCTGGCTTAACAGATTCTCAATCATGTGTGAGGTGAATTGAGTGCCCTGATCAGTGACTAGCTCTCTAGGGTATCCAAACTTGTAAAACACATTCTCCCTCAAGAACTCAACCACTTTCTCTTCTATGGCTACCTTGACAGCTTTGGTTTCAACCCACTTTGTTAAGTAGTTAGTGCACACAATGATGTACTTTTTTTGTCCTGGTGGAGGATCAATGGGCCCAATGAAATCCATGCCCCACTTGTCAAATGGATCAAAAGTCACTTGAGGTTGCAAAGGCATTTCATCCCTGGGAGTAGGTTTCCCCATTCTTTGGCACCGATCACACTGGATGGTATACCTTCTTGCATCTTGGTGGAGAGTGGGCCAGTAATAGCCAGCTTGTAGTACCTTGAAGGTTGTCCTTTTGGCTGCAAAGTGACCTCCACAAGGCCCATCATGACAGGCTGCAAGGTGACCTCCACAAGGCCCATCATGACAGGCCAAAAGGATGTCAAAAAAATCCTCCTCAAAATTTAATCTGGGTCCAACTTGAAGAGATTGCCCCCAATCCAAGTGAATGGGGCACTTTTCCTTATAATTCTACTCTTTTCCTTGGAGGACAGATTTGGAGGGAATTGTGCAACTACTAAGTAGTTGGATATGTCAGAAAACCATGGAGAGAGAACTAAAATGGTGAATAAATGCTCATCTGGTAGCTATCATCAACCATTCCTTCCTCACCTATAGGCAAAGCCAATCTGGACAAAAAATCTGCAACTACATTTTCTCTGCCAGCCTTATCAATAATAGTTAGATCAAACTGTTGTAACAAAAGTAACCATCTAATAATTTGGGCATTCACATTAGGTTAGTTCTTCAAATATTTAATGGAAACATTGTCGGTATGTACAAATGTTTGGTAACCAGTAATGTAATGTCTAAATTTATTCAAGGAATGGACAACAACTAGGAGCTCCTTTTTAGTCACTCTGTAGTTCATCTCAGCTTTGGACAGATTTTTGTTGATGAAGTAAATGGCATAAGGTAGCTTGTCATCTATTTGGCCTAGAGCTTCTCCTGTGGCTTTGTCAGAGGCATCAACATGAGTGAAAAGGAAGAGCTCAATTTGGGCCTCAGAGTATAGGTGTAGTAGTCAACTTGTCCTTTAGGGTTCTAGGGCCTCTTGGCAGCTTTCTAACCATAAAAATTCAGAGTCCTTGGACAATAGGACAAAAAAATGTGAGGCTACCTCGTTGAAGTTTTTTATGAATCTCCTATAGTATCCAACTAAGCCTGAGGAACTTCCTATAGTATCCAACTAAGCCTAAGGACCCTCTTTATGATAGCTATCTTATTTGGGTCTACTTACAGTCCTTCCTAGCATATTGAATGACCTAGAAAAGTCCCTACAGTCATCAAGTACTCACACTTCTCAGGACTAAGGGATAAGTTCATTTCAATGCATTTGTTTAATACCTTTCCCAAGTTAGAGAGAGCCTCTAGGAAATCACACCCATAGGGGGTGAAATCATCCATATAAATTTCCACAGGGTCATGGAATAGCTCTACAAAGATGCTCATGACTGCTCTCTAAAAAGTGGTAGGGGCATCGCATAAACCAAAAGGAAGGACCCTATAAGCAAAGGTACCCCAGGGACAGGTGAAGGTGGTTTTATCCTGGCCCTCTCGGTTGATCTAGATTTGGTTGTAACCACTACGCCCATCCAGAAAGAGAAGAACTTCCTTCCTGCCAGACCATCTAATACTTGGTCAATGAAAGGTAGAGGGAAATGGTCCTTTTTTGTGGCTTTGTTTAGCTCTCAGTAATCCACACAGATCCTCCACTTTCCATTTTTCTTTGGAAACAAAACTAGAGGAGACACCCACTCACTATCTGAGATGGGGTAAATGAACCCTGCATCCAACAACTTCTGCAATTCTTCCTTGACTATAACCTTGAGGGTTGGGTTCATTCTCCTATGAGGTTAGCGTACTGGATTGCAGCCTTCCTTGATGTCAATGTGGTGAGTACACATAGAAGGGTTAAATCCCTTCATTTCCTTATAACTCCAGGCGAAGGCATCTAGATGCTTTCTTAGCTTGTCACATAAATCCTCTTCCTGATGTACAAATAGAGAGGGGTTGATTTTCAATGTTCTTTCTGGGCCAAATTCTATCATCTTGACATGAGTATGGATTGATTCAGCTAAGCATAGATCAGTACAAGGGTTATATTTGGATTCCTTCACTAACTCCTCAAGAGACATGGTGTTGGGGGGCTGATTCAGAAGGATTCGCTCAATCAGGTCATCTTCATCAGGTTTTCCCCTCCTATAGTAGCATCTAGGATACATATTTTAATGGTCATATTCCCAACCCTGCAACTTATGTAAGAATTGACAGTGGCTAACCATGGCCTCCCAAGGATGAGAGTATAACCATTGAACTTGGTCTTAGTTTGGAGAACTAAGAAGCCAGCAGGGTATTCCCATGAATCAATGGAGACTTTCACATCCTCAACAACTCCCTCAGGAGCTACTATGGACCTATCTGCAAGATGAAAGACTGTTGTGGTATTTCTTAATGATCCCTAGAGATTCAGTTTAAGCATAGTCTCCTTAGTCATCATAGTGTTGGAATCCCTGAGATCGATCAAGGTATGGGGGACAATGATTCCATCCATGTGTACATCGACTACAGGACTTTCAGGATCTAGATACTATTGTAACATTATATGGTTTTGATAAGTTAGTATATTAGTCAAACTAATTTTAAAATGTTAAGTTAGGATATGGATTCAAAAGAAAGAAAATTTAAAATGTTAGGCCAATTTAATGTTTTATAGACATCCATACCAATAAAATATTAGGTGTTAGATGCCATAAATAAAGAAGGCAAAAGGAAAATAAGATGTTAGGGAAGAAAAAAGAAAAGGAAGGCTTCATTTTATGTTTTTTATAAATGCATAGGTTGCTAGTCAAAATGTGCCACATGTCAATTATCAAACATTCTTCTCATGTGTAGAAGAAAAAGATAGAGGAGCAAGGGTTTACTCTAAGGTTTTATATATCAAGAAATTTTAGTATTAATCCTGTCCCTAAGTTTAAAATCCCAAATCATTCCCCCTCCGCTCATATTTCCCTCCACCCACTTATCCCTAAGTCGATATACCCCTCATATGTCGCATATATTTCCAACGCATTACATTATTAATACTCGACCCTACCAAAAAACCCGTCATGTCATGAGTTAACCCTCCGCTACCTCTCACTTCATCTCCACACATCTCCCAAGATCCTACGGCCTGCATACGATTTCGTCCCCCCCTCACCATCCTAACTTTACTGTCGGGGGGGGGTCCGAAATGGGCGATATACGAAACCATGCCCGCCCCTACGTGTCAAATCCACAGAGTTTCGGACCCCCCTCGGGCGAAAACACTAACCACTCCCCCCTTGAAAAGTTGATTCCCTCACTCCTGATACTGATCTCGTACCCGTTGCACTCTCGCCATTCACCTTCTGCCACCTCATCTTCTAGTTAACTCCATCAAATCACATTCATTCCCTTCAAGTAAGTCATTAAGCATTCAATTGGCTTAGCTGTTAATCTAATGGACCCACCCTCTTTCAATGGAAAAACCAAATTCACTATATAAACCTCCTTTCCACTTGTGAACAGGTTACTGAATCCATCTATTGTCACTATTATTGATTTGTTATAGGTTGTTGGACTCAATCCCGACATTTTCAACTATCAGCGACACTCTCTGCTCGATTGTTTCCAGCTTATTAGTTATGTTCTTATCTTCAAAGCCTGACTCATGTCTGCATATCAAACATCCAGTCCATTTTTGCTCTTGTTCTTAGCCTTAGCCAAAATTCCTCCAAAAGACAAAGGACCAGAGGAAATTATCAATCCTCTGACCTATCCTCCCATAGATCTTCCTCGCGTTCCTATGGCTGACAGAGACTATAAAATCCATGAGAACCTCTGTGAACTTGACCTCTTCGAGATGTACCGATGGCTCGAGGAAAAATACATTGACAAGTCTGATGACATCTAGATGTGGGAATCCAATTTACGTCATTATATTTTTCCTCGTACCCACAGTACCCCATATTTTGTTAGAAAGTGTCATGCATCATATTTTCCTAGCCAAAGGGCCATCGTTACCCCTGCTGGAGAAATCCTGTTTACCATCACTCCTCAAGCCATAGAACATATGATGCAAGCCCCAACAGTAGAAAATGCTACCCCATTTTCCTATGAAGCACTGTTTGAACTATACTATAAACTAGACTTTGCCAAGAGGGCCCAAACTCTTGAGCTGTTCTTGACACAAGTTGCTTCATTACCAAAGAAAAATCCCCCTTATCCTTCCTCCATTTTCCCTGAGAGAGCCAAGTAGATTATCACAGTTGTTTCCTACCTTCTTGGCTACTACTCTGATCAATGGGTAGATGAGGCCATCATAGGATTTTTGTCCATTTTCTTTGTTGATTCTAAGCCCTCCATTGTATTTAACTTCAGCCAATTTGTTGCAGAGTCAATTCATCAGCAGCTTATCAGATTTCCAACTAAGGAGGTATTCAAGTATGCCTATGTGTTAGTCTACATGTTCTTATACTTTCAGGGGGACAACATCAACCTTTCCTTACAAAAGCTGGATGAAAAAGGAAACCAACAGTCAGTCATATTTTGGACTACTCTGGTCATGAAGGAACAAAATGAGTACACTTATAAACAGTTTATAGAGATGTTTGTTCATCCAGCAATAGGTCTGCTAAGCAGCAGGATAGAACCAAGGATCAGTGAGGAAATTAAAAGGGTGTTGCAGCTGTCATATCAAGTTCAAATAGGGGACTAGTACCTCTATGAGTACATAAGGCAGATGATCAACATGGATGAAATCCAGTTTGTTGCTGCCAAGAAAAAGTCCTAGTTTAAAATCAAAACACATATTGGCCATTTCATTTTCAACAGCAGGGCAGCAAGGGAAGAAGCAGATAAGCTCTTGAAGGAAATTTAGTTCAGCCTTATCTTTACCTGTTCATATGATCCATTAGGGATCATTTCTAAATTAAGATTAGAAACCAAGTCTACTCCTTACTTTCACACATCCAGACCAGAGAGAGAGAAGTACAAGAATTAATTAGACTGGGTTGAGAATACCCTAGAAGAGGCAGAAGAACAACAAGTATCATCATCTTCATTACAGACTCCTACCATGCAGGAGAAGACTACCAAGAGAAGGAAAGAGGAAGAGTCCCCTTTAGGGACTAAAATTTTCAGTGAAGGATTTAAGCTAATGTACAGAAAGAAGGCCAAGCTTAGTTCCAGACTAAGCCTTAGCAAATATTCAGAGAAACAGACCATTATCACCACTAATGAGCCACTTGTTTCCTCATTAGTGGGTGATTAGACAACACAGTCTCCCACCACCTCCACAACTTCACAAGAGTAGCAACAAATTATGCAGACAGGCACATCTACTTCAGGGGAAATAGAGAAGAGTATAATGGACATCTTCAAGGAGATAAAAGTCAGGAATGAAGCCTTGAAGATTAACACCTACAACCAGTTCTGGAAGCAGACTTCTGGTGCTCAAAGCAAGCTGTTGTCAGCCTTTGATTCAGAAAAAGGAAAGATGCAAATGGAATTCCTCCAAGCACAAGTTCCCTAGCCCAAGGAAGCATCAGACTACAAGAAGACAACCTTTGAGTTTGATGTAAAGGATATACATCCCATTGACCAAATGGAGATGCATAAGAAGACTGGGGAAATGATATTTTCAACTATTACTAACACTGCTATGACTTTATCAAAACTGCAGGTTACCTTAGTAAATGTCCAATAAAGTATATACCCCCTCACCCAAGGTTAAAAAAAGTTCTAAAAGAACAAAAAAAAAAAAAAAATCTGAGCAACACCAAAATAAAAGGAGGTACCCCCCTACAACCCCAAAACCACTAAACACCAGATCATAATTCCGATGAGTATCGAGCGTAATAACCCCACTATATCTGAGTTCTCTGCGCTTGCCAAAGACACCAAGATTAAAACCCTGGAGGAATTGGTAAACAAACTAGTTTATGACCCTTCAAACATCAATGTTGTAGAGGAACTTGTGAAGAAAAATAATTTGAACATAGCAGCATTGAGGAAGCAGTTAAAATTGCCAGCTACAAAAGATCCACTAGCTAAGGATATTGAAGAGACAGAGACACAAAAGGTAGATATGATGAAGTTCATCATAGAGCAGAGTGCACAACTGAAGAAAATGGAGATAGAGATGGAGAAATTGATTAAAGAAAAGGAGAAATCTGCTAAAAAGATTGTTGTCCATTTGGAAGCACTTCCTATCACAGACATTCCCACGACCATATCCGCTACAACTACAAGAGATGTTGCAGATCAGTTGGCCAATGCAGTACAAAACATGTCTCTCCAGACTAAAGAGATAAAAAATTGCAGGACCAAGTGAAACTTCTAGAGGATCATCGCCAAAAATTTGAGATTTTTCATGCAGCAGAGCTTCAGAGAGCTCAAAATCAGATAGAGGCATGGAAGAAGTTAGCAGTTGAGTCTTCTATTGGCTCTACACTAGGTCATGTTAAAGAAATCATCTGGAATAATATTATTGAAGAGATAGATGAAATTTGGCCATGTATCCAGATTATTTTTTAGCAGAAGGAACTCATGGAGAAAGCAAAGCAGGCCATTGCCAATATCAATGCTCAACTGGGAGAAATGCCTGCTACAACCAACAACATCATAAAGTTCCTCAATTCTAAAAATAGATATGAGCTGGATGATCTAGGAGTGGATGACAGAACAAAAACCATCCTGGAGGTGAAGAAAGTTCTAACCAAGAAGAACTTAGTTGTACAGCTGACAGAGAAGTGTCACACTCTAGAGGTAGCAGTCAACAGGTTTTTCACAAGGATTGATGCATTGAACCAGAAGGGTCTGCCTTCACTGTTTGTAATCAATGATAAATTAATGACCAGGGAAGACTACATGAAGAAGCTTTAGGACATCATGAGGGATACAGCTAAGTCCTCCAATATCAAAGGTTCTATGACAGGCATAGCGTTTTATGAAGCCATCAACAACATAAGTTTTATTCAACATGAGATAAAACATATTTTCACAATTAAACCCACTTTTGCTCGGTATACTGAGGTAGATGAAATCTACCGCAAGGTAACCAAGATAGTTGTTCTAGATGAAGAAAGGTGGGAAAAGTTGTGTGAATTTCAGGATTAAAGGACACGTCAGCTTCACCAGCGCAACACCTGAATAGTGGCCACTCAGTGATTGTTGTCCTTCATAACAGGGTCAGATGTTTACATTCATTCCTTTTGATCGAATTACTTCTGTTTCTGTTAGTTCTAAGTAATAATAGAATGTCGTGTCACTTAGGCATTTATTGTAATATTTTTGTAATTTTGTTTAAATACTTCATTATGTCGAAGTATTGAGGGTTGAACCCTTGAACCAATTATCACACAGATTTGTATTAAGCTAAATCATTTTTGAGATAATAAAAGATTCTGGATTTGCTTCATATGGTCTGTCTCTACGTGAGTTGTTTTCATCTTAGTTTTTCATTATGTCTTCTTCATATAAATTAATTCTTTTACAATCATCTGATTTAAAATTTAATTGAGTATCAGTTTCATTTTGAATTCGCTATGAAGTTCTGATTTAAATAAGAGATTAATTTGCAAAACTATCTGTTATTGCAAATTCCTCTTTGAACTTAAATTGCACTAGATTTTTATAATAGTTTAATTATATTCTGTTGATCAAGGAAACATTGTTTTCTTGATTTCTGCTTATAAATGATGAAATACTCAGTTAGATTATTAAATCAACTATACCTCTACATATTCCTCTTATCCACCGTGCTAAAATCAAAATAACCATGTGTATGTAAAGAACAACATTTTATTTTATTAAGGATAGTTCTAAGTTTAAAGCACCTATTTTTAAACAGTTCACTGGTCATCCAAATCATTAAAATCAACAAAACATTATAGATGCTTTGGCATAACCAATTGACCTTAGGTTATTTCAAAGGACAACATCAGATTGGTGCCGCTGCCAGGGAGCAAAGAATTGAAAGCTAAATTTTCCCTGGGGCAACGATTCTCCCTTTCCTTTAAGGTGAATAAAGGATAAGGATATAAGTCAAAATATTTCACGTAGCGATTCCACTCGTCAAAGTTGTCTCCTATTAAGTACACTAGATCACGTTCTGCTTCTGAGATTGTTAGCACTCTACTAGACCCATAAAGACTTATTAGGGGAGCCTCTTCAAGGAGAAGATATAGAACACCTTCTTCGTCTTCAGCTTTACCCCCTGAAGACATCTCATCTGTAGATTCTTTTTCAGCTGTACCATCTCATCCTGATTGGACTGAACTACCTCCTAGGGTTTCTAAACTCCATTCTAGAGGAGTAGATATTCAATCAAACTTTTTAATACTGTCACTTGAGTCATATCAAGTCTCAACCATTCCTATCAAATCACCTTCATCTAAGGAAGAATTGGGTTTACATTTACCTGAATTAAAGCCTCAAGATTTCATTACCCCAACTCCTTATTCTATAGCATCAACCCCTACTAATCTTGAAGAGACATTTTCTGTCTATTCAAATCCTTTGTTTGATAATAAGGAAGACTTTCCACTGAGAGTTCAGAATTTGGTTATTAAAACCCCTTTCAGATCCTCAAAAATGTCTCCTCCCTCTCCTCCACATACTAATACCCCTACGGATTCATCTTCATCTCTTAAATCTTCATCTTCATCATCCTCCTCTTCTTCATCATCATCCACTCAGTCACCCCATACTCCCCTTCTTGTAATGGCTTTTCGACCCATTATGCAAGCAAGGTATGTTGCTCTAGTTCTCCCTTCAAACTTAGGAAATTTTCCTGATGGATATTTAAAACATATGCCCAGGTTTAATGGAGAAACAGGTCCCTCAGCAGAAGATCATGTATCTGCTTTCCTAGACTTTGCTGGCAATATGAACATAGAAGAGGAAAATGTTTATATGAGATTATTTGTACAATCTTTAGAAGGAAATGTTAGGATGTGGTTTAGGCAACTTAGAACTAACTCTATTAGAACTTGGGATGAACTCATAACTATCTTTTAAAACCAATGGGGGGTAAAGAAAGATCATGTTTACTTTCTCACTGAATTTGAAGAATTGAAGAGAAATCTGGGTGAACCAATTGCTAAATTCATAAAAATATTTAACAACCTCTATCATAAAATGCCTGTTGATTGCAAACCATGAGTAGAAGCTGCAAAGGTCAGATTTTCTAATGCATTTGATGATGACTTTGCAGTCATGGTAAGGGAAAGGGTTTCTAATACATTAGAAGACATGCAGACAAATGCTATAGAGGTAGAATCCAATAGGTCAGCTTCTAGCGAACTCAAAGCTAAAGCAGAAAAAGAAGAAAGAAAACTAAAAGCTAAGATTGATGATTCATCCTCTTCCAAATCTAAACTTGAAGATTAGAAAATTGATGAAATTACATCTTTACTCATAAACCTTTCTAATAGGATTTCTCATTAGGGGATTTTTGCGGTCTAAAATGGGCCTCCCGAGGAAATTATAAAATAACAGTGGAAACAATAAAATAATATTAGATTACATCATCAAATTTTAGAGGGAAAAAAAAAAAAAGAAAAAAAATATTTTTTCAACTCGTATTTTCAACTTATCTCCCTATGGGTTTACTCAAATTTCGTGTAGAAACACTCATTGGATGAAAAAATTGATTCCTCATCCAAGGAGTACCCATGTTGCATACTTTTGATGGACTGTGCTACTCGAAAAATGAGAAATACATGAAAAATGTGATTGCAATCATGTTTTTTCATGTATTTCTCATTTTTCATGTAGTAGGGTCCATCAAATGTATGCAACATGGGTAATCCTTGAATGAGGAATTAAATTTTGCATCCAACAAGTACTCCTGATGGAAATTTGAGTAAAACCTTATGGTTTTAAGTTAAAAATATGAGTTGAAAAATTAGTTTTATTATTTTATTATTTTATTATTTTTTTACTCCAAAAATGGTGAATCATCCCCATGGATGACATAATCATCTTGAATCCTATTGGTTCTTATAAAGCTTATTTTAGTTGTACATTTTTCTTAGGAGGCCCATTTTAGACCTCAGAAATCCCCTAATGAAAATTGAAACACAACCTAGAGCTGTTCAACAAACTGCTGTCGGACCTTAAGCTCAAGATCAATTTCGAAGAACTCCTCAAATGCGGATCCTTCAGAGACTAGGTTATGATCAAAACATTCAACCACATTTGTTGATTGATGATCAATAGCCACATGATACAGGCCCTTTAATCACTGAAGATATCAACAATATTGATTGTTCAATAGTACAAATGGAAATAGTTCCTTCACCTCAGTCTTTTGAACAAGAACCAAGAGATGCTCAACTTTCAAAATACTTAGCATTCTCTGAATTTTTGATTGCAGAATTGAATAAAAGGTATGATCTAAGGCCTAGATCAGGTCCTGGTAGACCTCCAAAATCTACCACCATAATTGAACCTGCAATGAAAACCATTCAAACACAAACTCCAACACCTCAGACTACAGAGTCATCCACTGAAACCTCTTCATCTGACAAGACTATTTTGACAACTTTTAATATTGAAAAGGAATTGGAAAGGGTCAAGATTCCTATACCTTTAGCTGAACTTTCCAAAAATCCTGGATATAAAAATCAAGTGTCTAAATGGATACAGTCTTCTAGTGTAGATGTTGAGGGAGATGTTATTAGTTTGCAGGATGAAAAGCCCTCGGTTGTATTTGGCCCTAGTTTTGATATGATCGATGAAATTGTTCCACCATTTTATGTAACTTTAAAGGCTCGTGACTTTCTTTTGTATAACTGCATGCTGGATTCTGGAGCTTCTCATAACCTTATGCCAAAGGTAACTATGGATCAGCTTTAGTTATAGGCTACCCATTCTTATCATGACCATTACACCTTTGATTCAAAGAAAGTACCATGCCTAGGATTGATCAAAGACCTAGTTGTGACCTTAGCTCAAGTACCTGTTGTTGGGTACCAAATCGGGCCATCTTTCCACCTATTTTCATTACCCTTTTTGCTATATTTGCACTTATTTACCCATGCTATTATGTTAAAATCACAAGGTAATTCCCCCCTTTATTTTCCTATTGGTATATTCTAATTAATGAAGTAAAACGCATGAGTCTATCTATTTGCGGTACTAAACTTGTGTTTGACCGCAGCATGAGAACAAGAACCCTCAACTTGGCGCATTGCAATAGAACTGGCAACGGCTGATTAGCAGGAGGTCGCACAGCTCGAAGAACAGATGCCCTGAACTATTCTTGGGCCTTTCTGCTATTCCAGGCATCTGACACTGATACTGTTCCAACCAATGTATAACTTTGTATCTGCAGTTGCTATGTTTGCGGGAGAACTGTTAATCTCCCTCGCTGTGTATAAAACGCAGGTTGATCCTATGAATGGGGGTTCACCCATCAACATTGTAAACTTTTGTTATCGATTAATAAAAGATCATCCATTTTGTTGTTCTAATTCTTTTTGTGGTTAACGCAGCCCTGATCAGAGAGCTGGGCCCGCTCTTCTGATCAGGTGTTGCATCTTTATGTGTGTGTGATTTATCAGTTTATGTGTGCTGTTATAATCCTTTATTGTTCATGTTTATTTCTGTAGTTTTGTGAGTTGTTGATCTTGCGTTTATGCTTTGAATCTTAACACAAACCCTTGGTTGGGAAAGATCACGTTGTTGCCCCTGCATATACCTTGCGCATTGCCTTGAAAGGATACGCACCCGGATTGATAAGATTAATGTCAGAATAAGGTAGATAAATCACCCCTACCTAGACACCAACATTTTGGCGTCGTTGCCGGGGAGGCTAACAAGGTGCAAACAACGATCCGGACCGACCAGAGGGTCAATCTCTCGTCTTGGGGAGAGAACGAGTTTTCTCACTCTGCTTCAGGTCCTGAGTGCAAGTATTTTTCTGTTTGTTCATTTTTGTTTTCTTGATTATTTTGGGCCATTCTCTTGTCCTCGGAGGGAGGATTCCTTTGACGCCCTACTCTAGGCCTAGAGCTAGAATTGATTTTCCTTTAACCTGTGTGTGTTTTCTTTCTGGAAATCCCTAGCTTTTACCCTGGGGAGGCACCGTTTTTTCCGCCCTGCTTCAGATCTGGGAAAATTAGGGTTTTCTATGGTTTTGATTGTTTTTTGTTCTTGTTCCTATGGATGGAGGAGTCTTTTGATGCCCTACTCCAGGCTTGAAACCCTAGGTTTTGTCGTAGCTGCCTTTCCTTTTGTGAGTTCTTTCATCCTGGGGAAGGAACGGTCCTTTGACGCCTTACTCCAGGATTGAAGTATCGTAGGTTCATACAGAACCCCCCATCAATCCAACTTTTGTATGAACAAACAACCCAATAAAAGGGGTAGAGGGAGAGCCCCAAGGGGCAGAAGACCAGACCTAGGAAGAAAAACCTATATACAAGAGATCATAGCAAAGGCTGAATTCAAAGCAACCTCTCGCGTAGCTGTGAGACCACGAGCAAGAAGGGTGAAGTCAGAAGGACAATCAGTGGAACAGCCAGTATCAATTGCGTCATTCTGTGCTAACTCAACACAGTAGGTCCCTCTGACCACGGGAGAAGCATCTAGCAGCGGACCTAATCTAGAGAATCTTGAGCTGGTGTTAGCATAGGAGGAAGTTTCAAGCAGAGCATCAGTAGGATCAGACTATTCTAGTAAAGGAAAGGGAGTTGTAGCCGAAGGATCAAGCCATCAGTACACAAGAGAACGAGTTGAGGAGATATTTACATCACCAAGGGAACGGGGAAGTGCTACTAAAGCAGCTCGAATCCCAGTAACAAAGAATCCTCAGCCATCCTCTAAAGAAACTGTTGAGATCCCCAATAATTATTGGAAAATATTCATGGCTCCTACAAACTCCACCATCAATTTCCCTATTGGGGATCTGGAAACTACTGCGCCTACAAAGGCTATTCCATTGGCAGCTTTGCCAACTTTCCATGGGCTTATTTCTGAAGACCCTGACACATTTCTATTTGAGTTTGATATAGTATGTCGGGGGTATGACTACACAACAGATGCCCAGAAGTTGAAATTTTTTCCTTCCACTTTAAAGGGGACGGCTCTGCGATGGTTCATGGGCCTTGGAGGAAAATCCATATCTACATGGGAAGATATGCAGGCGACTTTCTTGGAGAAATACCAGGATTACTGTAAATCCCGGAACATTAAGGAGGAACTCTTCAAATTCACATAGAAAGAAGATGAGAGCTTAGAAGATTGTGTGGAGAGGTTTAACTACACCTTACAGAGGTCAGGACATTCTGACGTGGATAAGGAAATACTAAAGATTATCCTCCTTCGATCCCTTCGAGAAGACTCGATGGAGCTATTAAATATTGTTGGAAAGGGAGATATCTCCAAGGAGAAGTTCGAAGATATCTACAAATTGTGTATTCAGTGCTCAAGGGGGCTTGCGAGAAACAAGCAGGGGGTCCGTTCAGGAAAAGGATCTTGCAGGGGTGTGACAAAAGCAGAAATTGGAAACCTGTTGGATAACCTGAGAACATATATTCTCAATACCTTGTCAACACAGATGGACACCTTACAAGTAAAACAAAAGCAGTTAGAGCTGGACAGGGCTATGGCAGTGTTCTGCCCAAAGTGTAGAAAGAAGCATCCAGAGTGGGAATGTCCACTAAATTCCATAGAGGAATGTGCGATATTTGAGCTCAATCATGGGACAAGCTCGTGCCCTTCCTTACCAGGCTTGAAAGAAGTATTTCAAGGAACAGGGGAGGACATGGAGCAGCTGTACCTCATGGGATCTCGGAAGCCAGGCCTTGACCATGGATCCAATGGCCATGGACCATGGATCACCAGGTATAAGGATATATATGACATATTCAATAATTGAATATAATCCCCATGCCTTACCCTCCCATGTGGCCACAATATCTGTACCCACCTTGGCAACAGTGGAATCCCCAAACCCATACGGGCTCCTCGTGGGCACCAAACTAGCGAGGATCCACTCCGGGACAGTTTCCTCCACATATTGCCCCAGCGGCAGCTCCAACTACCTTCTAATGTGCCTCCTGGTAACCAGCCTACCCGTCCTCAGCTCCCCATGCAGCCTAATCCTAATCCCAACAATAAGGGAGCTCATCAAGTTGATGTTCTTAACCTACCTTCGTATAGTATCTCCACTGCGGAGCTGTACGAAATGAATCTGTGATCAGGTCAGACAGTTAATGCCCAACCTCCTCCAGTTATCATTGAACAACTTGATAGTGGAGATAAGGAGACGGAGCCGGTCAGTAAAGAGCCAAAGCGAACCAATAAAACCCAGACGCCTCCTGTCAAACAGCCTCAATCTAAACCACCTTACCCAGAGAGATTAATCATGAGTAAACCAAGTCCTCAATCTAAATTTGATTTATTAGGAGAATTGCAGAACTTATTTGTTAAAATTCTCTTATTGCAAGCTATGAAGGATGTGCCAATCTATGCAAAAACCCTTAGGGAATATTGTTCCAAGAAACCTGCCAAGAAAATTAAAGATCCCCTTACTATACATGTTATGGGAAAGTTGTCGGACTTTATGATGGGAAAATCACTACCAGTGAAATATAGAGATCCGGGTAACCCGATCTTGACAGTATAGATTAATGGGGTAGAAATTCCAAATGTGTTGGTAGACCTGGGAGCTGCCATCAATGTCATCACTATTGAAACTATGCATGCGCTAGGACTTCGCAATTTAAAGCATACACCTACAATACTAGAATTAGCAGACAAATCTACAGTCAAACATGTAGGGAAGCTGGAAGATGTGACAATTTCAGTAGATTCATGGCATTATCCCATAGACTTCCTCGTATTACATACACAATCTTCAGTGGGTGGCCATCCCCTAATTTTGGGTCGGCCATGGCTGGCTACTGCAGACGCTTACATCGGATACCGCTTGGGGAATATGGTCATTTCTAATAGGCATAACACTAAGAATTTGGTGTTATATCCACATGCAGAACCAAATTCACCTATAAAGCCAGCAAGCGGAAAGAAGTCTGTGTATGCAGTGGAGGATGTAACGGAAAAGGAAGAAGTGAGACCCATCCTTACTATCGGATAGGCCTTGCAATTGAAAATGGAGTCAGAAGATGATGTGATCACTTCTTTCATGGATGATCCTTGTTCCGTTTCGGAATCAAACCAGCAGATCCTAGAATCTGTCCTGAGCTGTGAAACTCAGGAAACTATGGAAACAGCAGAAGGATTAGAGGAACCACCTGTTGATGCACCTCATGAAAGTGTACAAGTGGAATTGGAACTGGGGAAAACTTTGAACATTAATCCGAACCTATCAGAATCTCAGAAGGAGCAGCTTATAGATGTTCTGCAGAAACATAAGGAGGCCTTCGCCTGGGATTATGCGGATATGAAGGGAATCCCGGCTAACTTATGCACCCATCATATATACATCAAGGAGGATTGTCATCCTATAAGGCAACCACAAAGGAGAATGAACCCGGCATTGAAGAATGTGGTAAAAGAAGAACTTCAGAAGTTACTGGATGTGGGTTTTATTTACCCAATCTCAGACAGCCAATGGGTATCACCACTGGTAATGGTCCCCAAAAAGAATGGAAAATGGCGGATCTGCGTAGATTATCGAGAGTTAAACAAGGCAACGCAGAAAGATCACTTCCCCTTGCCATTTATTGATCAAGTGTTAGACACATTGGCTGGTAAGAAGTATTTTTCTTTTCTGGATGGGTTTAGTGGCTATAACCAGATCCAGATTGCTCCTGAGGACCAGGACAAGACCACGTTCACATGCCCCTGGGGGACATTTGCATACAGGGTCCTTCCTTTTGGCCTGTGCAATGCTCCGGCAACATTCCAGAGGGCAATTATGGGAATCTTCTCCGATTTGATAAACGATAGTGTTGAGATCTATATGGATGACTTCACTCCATATGGGGACTCATTTATGGTAGGACTGGAAAATCTAGAAAAAGTTCTTGCAAGGTGTATACAAGCACGTGTCTCTCTGAGTACAGTGAAATGTCACATGATGATGGAAGAGGGAATCATTTTGGGACATTTACTTTCAGCTGAAGGAATCAGAATGGATCCAGCAAAGATACAGGTAATTCTGCACTTTCCAACACCTAAAACGGTCACACAGGTACGCAGTTTCATTGGGTGTGCTAGTTATTATAGACGTTTCATAGAAAATTTTGCAAAAGTAGCACACCCACTGTTTCAATTACTAACGAAAGATTCAGAATTTGTGTGGACTAAAGACTGTGATGCAAGCTTTTACAAGAATTAAGGAGTTAGTTTGCAGTGCTCCGATCCTTAGGGGACCTAACTGGGATTTACCGTTCCACATTCATACGGATGCTTCTCAGACAACAATTGGTGCAGTGTTGGGACAATAAGAGGACAAAGTACCTTACACAGTCTACTATGTTAGTAAAAATTTGGTCCCTGCTGAATTAAACTACACAGTGACTGAGAAGGAATTCCTTGTTGTCGTTTATGCCATCAACAAGTTTCGGCACTATGTCACCAGGTATCCTACTTTTTTGCACACTGATCATGCAGCCATCAGGTATTTAATGAATAAACTTGTTACCCCTGGTCGAATTACAAGGTGGTTGTTACTGCTATAGGAATTTGATATCACTATAGTAGATAAAGCAGGTAAAGGCAATGTGGTCACAAACTTTTTATCTAAGATAGAACGTGATGGTAAGGAAACACCAATTGAAGATGATTCTCTTGATGAGCATCCTTTTTCAGTTTCTGCTAACACTCCGTGGTATGCAGATATTGCTAACTATTTGGCTATAGGTAAAGTGCCTCGTCACCTATCCTATAAGGAGCAAAGGAATATCATCCACCACAGTACCAGATATTCATGGATGGCAGGATATCTCTTCCACACGGGGGTGGACCAGCAGATTCGACGTTATGTAGCAGGGGATGATATTTTTGAGATATTAAGAGCTGCACACAGCGGACCTTGTGCGGGACACTTTGCAGACAAAATAACAGGTCATAAAGTACTGCAAATGGGATATTACTGGCCCTCCATCTTCCGTGATGCTCGGGATTATGTGCGAAGGTGTGACAGCTGTCAACGGATGGGACAACCTGGGAAAGCAGATGAAATGCCCCTACAGCCCCAGATAGTCCTTGAACCATTCGAGAAATGGGCTATCAATTTCGTTGGTCCCTTCAATCCACCTTCACATCAGAAGGCTTACATCTTGGTCTGCACCGATTATGTAACGAAATGGGTGGAAGCCAGGGCAGTCACGAGAGCAACAGAGCAAGTGGTGGCAGACTTCCTCTTTGAAGAAATTTTTGCTAGGTACGGGACTCCAAGAGAGATTGTATCAGATAGTGGATCACAGTTTACTTCCCATATGATAGAAAAGTTAATGTAGAAATATGGGGTCAAACATAGAGTGACAACCCCCTATCATCCCCAAGCGAATGGACAGGTAGAAAGCACAAATAAGGTATTGGAAAATATCTTAACAAAGACAGTAGCAAGCCATCGCCGGGATTGGGCACAGAAACTCCCAGAAGCTCTATGGGCATACAGGACGACATGGGGCAATACAACAGGTTTTTCTCCATATGAATTAGTCTATGGAAAATCCCCCTTGTTTACGGTGGAATTTGAAATTAGTACACTCAGAATAGCTCTAGAAGTAGGCCTAGATTTATCAGAAGCCCAAAAACACCAACTGGAACAGCTGGATGAATTGGACAAGATTTGAGTAGTGGTTGTCCAAAGAACTACTGCTCTTCAACAACAGAGAATGAAATGGCACGATAAATTCATCAAAACCAAGGTATTTCAGGAGGTGGACTGGGCGTTATTGTATGACTCTAGATTTAAATATTTCAAGGGAAAGCTCTGCACTTTCTGGATGGGCCCATATCAGGTGGACACAGTGTTCGACAATGGAACGGTTAGATTAAGTACAATAGATGAAAACCATATTTCGTTCCTAGTAAATGGACACCGTCTTAAATTATATCAACGTCCAACCTCTAAAGATGCTTTTGTTAAAAATATTTCTGCTTCATCTAATTTAATGGTCATTGGAAAATAAGACAACCTCACTCTTTTCTAAAAAAAAAAAAATTAAAAATAATATATATTTCTTAGTTCATTTTGCCAACGTTTCAAACCCCAAAGGGGGTCCATCATCAGGCAAAATGAACTAAGAACTGTGGTTAATCCGGATCATGAATCAAAAAACGCCCACAGAAGTCTAAAATAATATATATATATATATATATGTATGTATGTATTGCTTGTTTGTCTTTTGCAGGAACAATGAAGAAATATGGCGAGGAGAAAGGTAACATCGACGCTGTCATTTTAACTGTTGTTACACTGTAGTTGTTGTTACTCCATAACTGTTGTTACTCCATAACTGCTGTTACACTGTAGCTGCTGTTACTTCATAATCACTGTTACACTGTAGCTGCTTTTACTCCATAACTGTTGTTACACCGTAGCTGCTATTACTCCATACTGCTGTTACACCATAGCTGTTGTTACTCCTTCTTGTTGTTACTCTGCAACTGCCATTACACCGTAGCTGTTGTTACTCTGCAACTGTCGTTACACTGTAGCTGCTGTTACTCTGCAACTGTCGTTACACCGTAGCTGCGGTTACTCCGCAACTGCCGTTACACCGTAGCTACCGTTACTCCGCAACTTCCGTTATACCATAGCTGCCGTTACTCCGCAACTTCCGTTATACCATAGCTACCATTACTCTGCAACTGTCGTTACATCGTATCTTTCGTTACTCTGCAGCTGCCGTTACACCATAGCTGTTGTTATTCCGCAACTGCCGTTACACCGTTAGCTACTGTTACTCTGCAACTACCGTTACACCGTAGTTGTTGTTACTTTGCAACTGTCGTTACACCGTAGCTGCTATTACTCCGCAACTGCCGTTACACTGTAGCTGCCATTACTCCGCAAATGTCGTTACACCGTAGCTGTTGTTACTCCGTAACTGTCATAATTGTTGTTACTTCGAAAAACTACTATTACTCACTTTTGCTGCTACTCACTGTTCCACTACTTTAGAGCAGTTTTTATTCACTCTTGCCGTTACTCACTGTGCTGCTACTCAAGTTGCTGCTATACGTTGTGTTGTCACTCCTTCAGGTAAATCGACAGGTACGTCTCTGTTGTCTTATGGATTTAATTAAATATTCCAAAAAGGACAAATAAACGTGCCGAGGACAGCCATCATTAAAGTTGGGGGGAAACCGTCATAAGAAATGATGGCGTACCACGAAAAGCATTTAGTGCACATAATTCCGCTCAACCGAATATGATGATGGCGGTACGCTGTAATCGTTTTTAAAAAAAACCTTGGGATGCGGATTCGTACCACCAGGTCATATCGGCCATGCTCCCCACGCACCGCATTTAATTTTTCAAATACACCTCTGTACCACGCTAACATGCCATGATATCCAAATGTACCAGTACTGGATTCACCATTACTCCCATACGTACCAGTACTGGATCTTCCATTACTCCCGCTCGTACCAGTACTGTTTGTCCCATCTTTCCCAAATCAACCATGACTTTATTTCAACCTCTAAAGGTCTAAAAACCTATCACTTTCCCCTGCCAGCCGACTGCAATTGACGTGTTGTTTCTGCCTTCGCAACGATGGGTAGCCGATCAATCCGTCATGAAGCAGAGAGCACAAGGGCAGTCCGGAGTAATCGGGAGCTTTGGCAGGTCTTTCAGAATGTAGGTTGGGATGTATATTTTGACAGGTTAAGGAGATTTGATGAAGAATTGACAGTGGAATTCGCACGAAATTTGGGGGAAGAAGGCTTGTAGATTAGTGGAGTGGTGATTCTCGTAATAGAAGAAATTGTTGCGGAGATCACTAGGCTTCCGCAAGCTGGGGAACGATGGTTTGTAAGGAGAACTCACCTTCAGGAATTCCCCGAGGCCTTCCTTCAAGCCAGAGAGACGATGGCACAGAAGGGCAGGGGGTACGACAAGAATTCACGACCATATCCATGGGGAGAAGTAGCAGAATTTGTCATCAAATATATGACATGCGAGGGCTGATACTCCACAATTTTCAGATATCACCTCCACATATTAGCCCATCTGCGATTTCCACAGGCAGAGGCTTTCTCCATGAATGTCCCCTACTTCCTGCTAAGGAGCCTTCATCTAATGGCACATTCGGCTCAGGGGGCTCGACAGGTACTGGTGGTCATTACGCATCATGGGTTGGTGCGGCTGCTGATAATGCACGCCATTGGACAGATTCTGATTCCGTGGGAGGTGTTTCAGGACTCCACGGAGGAACAGATAGCAGCTACTATAGCCGCTAGGGTAGAAGAACCTGAAGCCATGGAGGAAGACCCTATCGAAGATGACTATGTCGATCAGGAGGAACCAGAGGAGATGGAAATGGAGACAGAGGAATTGGGGGATGAGGTAGCTCCCCAGGACCAAGCAGAAAGTATGGAGACAGTGGCAGACACAAGGGCTGATACAGAAAGGCCTGCCGGTACCACGGATGGGGTTGTACCACAAGAACCAGCTTCAACCGTGAAACCAGCAGAGCAAGAGGACGCTACGGCAGACCCACAACAGGCCAGCATGGGTGGACCAGTTGAGATGGTGACTGAAGGAACCCCACAGGGATCCCCTGCCGCCATGGAATTCAGAGAGGAGGAAGGACAAGGACCAGAAGGGCCTGGAGTTGAGGAAACTGTGGGCCTCGTCGAGCAGGCAACAGAAGAGCCAGGGTGCGAGGTCAACACTGTACCACAAGAACTAGTGTCAACTTTGAGGCCAATTGTAGAAGAAGCACCCCAATCCCTGTTCTCCACCTTGATTCCAAAAGGAGCGAGGGTAACTCGTTCCTCTCAACAGGGAGAAAAAGAAGATGTTGTACCCCTGGTGGCTCTAAATTTGTTACAGAGGCTACAAACTAACAGATTGGAAGCCACTTAGGTGGTGGGTGCCCTGGAGCAGAGGAAAGAAAAACTAGAAGCTGGAGAACTGGAAGGAATCCTAGCAGACACAGCAGCGGGAGAATATCGTGCCAGCACATCGCCGGCTGCAGTGCGTTTGCACGAAGAGGATATTGCTGTTGGCGAAGAGGAGGGACCAAGTGAAACGGTCCCGACGACTGAGCCAACGATACAACTGGGCAAGGGGGTTGCTGAGCATGAAGAGAAACCAAGGCAAGAGAATCCCCCAGTCGACACAATAGAAGATGTTTTGGGAGATCTGCCTCCGGTCGAGGAAATATTGGTCAAACAAGAATGGATAGAGCTGTGCGAGCAGTGAAGGCTTCCGATGAAACAGAAGTACCAGCTGCAGTTCAAGGAGATGATGCAGCTTAAAATGGAAGTGAGGACGCTGAGGAAAAAGGTGAATAAAATGCAGAAATAGTTGAGGAAGTACAAACAGCAGGCCAGAAAGGCCAAGACTATTTGGGTTGACGCAGAAATCCAAACGGACCAGATAGTCATGTCCTCTGCCGACACTCAAATAGACCCGATCGACCAATTATTTGAAGATCGAGAGTATGCCCTAACGGCTGAAATTCAGTCTTGGAAGTCTATTGTGGCTCAATATAAAAATGAAATCAAAAGGACTGAGGAAAGGGCTTCCACGACAATTTTTGGATATGTGGAGCATATGGATGTGCTGAGATTGTGGTAGGCAAAATAGCAACTCAAGATAGAAGCTAGAGAAGAGAGAGGCAGAGCTAAAGGCCGATAAAGAGCAGATGTTCGAGCTGGTGCAAGAGGTTATGCCATGTCGTCCCCCTGCTCCTTGTTATGCTTTATTTCTGCGTGAACATTTTCTGTTATTCTTAATGGAAAGTGTTAAAAATGAGGTCAGCTATGAGATGGAGGACGGTGTACAATTCCTCCGGATTTTGAGGAGTCACGATGTACCCACACAACATCTGATGTGTGAATTGTACTTCCACGGGTACTTACTGCGGCTGGACAAAGACTTCAACCCGGTCCCGTATGTGGGGGACATTCATTTGAGGGCCCTCACCTCTTATGCTTTTAACCAAATTCATTTGCAGAAGGCTAGTAATAACTTTGAATCCAATAAGGTCACCAAGCCATTTTTAGTGAGAGCAGAGCATGAGAGGTCAAACACTATGTTTAATAAGCACAGGACCTTTCTAGGGATTGGGGAATATAGAGATAGAATGGTGAGGACACAAAAATGGTGTCTTGATATTTGTGTCAATCAACTCACCACATTTCAGAAAGAGGCCCTCAATTGCTGTCAGAGGAGATGGATGATGTCACCAACAGCTGTCCGGGAAAGAGAACCTTTTGGGGCACCAAATTTTGCACGTGTACTCAATAAGGTGCCCAGGTATGTGGCATGTGTCCAGACCTGTGGGTCCCGGTGGATGGGGCTCCAGTTCTAGTTCCCTGTTCTCTGGTTGCCTATAGATGAATATACTCCAACCTATGATGTCCCGGTGGATTGGTGGAAGGAAGTCATCCTCTCGGATGGGTTTAAAGTTCCAAGGACAGAAATGGTTGCGGAATATGATCTTGCCCAACTCCATCTATCATACAGTTTACGAAATCCAGATTTGCGGAAGCGGAGGACTACATGAGGACATGCAGTAGGATGGTTGCGGGGAGATGTTGGATACCAAATCGGGCCATCTTTCCACCTATTTTCATTACCCTTTTTGCTATATTTGCACTTATTTACCCATGCTATTATGTTAAAATCACAAGGTAATTCCCCCCTTTACTGTCCTATTGGTATATTCTAATTAATGAAGTAAAATGCATGAGTCTATATATTTGCGGTACTAAACGTGTGTTTGACCAAAGCATGAGAACAAGAACCCTCAACTTAGCGCATTGAAACAAAACTGGCAACCGCTGATTATCAGGAGGTCGCACAGCTCGGAGAATAGATGCCCTGAACTATTCTTGGGCCTTCCTGCTATTCCAAGCATCTGACGCTGATACTATTCCAACCAACGTATAAATTTGTATCTGCAGTTGCTATGTTTGCGGGAGAACTGTTAATCTCCCTCGCTGTCTATAAAATGCAGGTTGATCCTGTGAATGGGGGTTCACCCATCAGCATTGTAAAATTCTGCTATCGATTAATAAAAGATCATCCATTTTGTTGTTCTAATTCTTTTCGTGGTTAACGCAGCCCTGATCAAAGAGCTGGGCCCGCTCTTCTGATCAGGGGTTGCGTCTTTATGTGTGTGTTGTTTATCAGTTTATGTATGCTGTTATAATCCTTTATTGTTCATGTTTATTTTTGTAGTTTTGTGAGTTGTTGATCTTGCGTTTATGCTTTGAATCTTAACACGAACCCTTGGTTGGGAAAGATCACGTTTTTGCCCCTGCATATACCTTGCGCGTTTCCTTGAAAGGATACGCACCCGGATTGATAAGACTAATGTCGAAATAAGGTAGATAAATCACCCCTACTTGGACACCAACACCTGTCAAAAGTGTATTTTTAGACATAGTTGTCACTGATATTCGTGCCAAGTTTGGAATTCTTCTATCTAGATCATGTTGTGCTAAACTTGGAGGATCACTTCAGATGGATATTTCTTTTGCTACTATTCCAGTCTACAGAGGTGAACATTTAAGGTTATATACGGAAGTCATATTCCTTGATACTGTTTATAGGTCCGGTAAAGCAAAAAACCACCCTATCTATGCAGTAGATTAGGATTTTGGTTGCTTTCAGTTGTCTTCACAAAATGCATCAAACATTCAACTTTCCATTGAGAATATAGTTTCCAAGATTAAAGTTATAGAATTAGATATCTGGAAACTTTATTTTGATGGCTCTTGCACAAAAGAAGGAGTAGGAGCAAGAATTGTTTTAATATCACCAAATAAACTAAACATAACTCATTCATGTAAACTTGAATTTGAGGTCACCAATAATGTAGCTGAGTATGAGGCTTTTCTTCTTGGTCTTGAGCTAGCTAGAAGTTTAAAGGTTAAAAACTTGAGTGTATTTTATGATTCTGAGCTTATAGTGAACCAGGTTAGAAATATTTGTGATACTAAACACCCAAGGCTTAGGTCCTATAGAAATGAATCTTGGGGTACAATTGAAAATTTATTTCAAGGATTTAACATCACTGCTATTCCTAGAGATGAAAATATGCATGTTGACTCATTAGTTGTATCAACAAGCTCTTTCAAAATCCCTTTGCCAGTATTGTTAGAATACCAAATTCAAGTCAAGTATAGGCCATCGATTCCTGATAACCTTAAATGCTGGCAAATTTTTGAAGATGATGAACAATTAAAATATTTTCTTCAAGTCATTGCTGAATTATCAAATATGAAAATTGAAGGAGATCAAGACGATACTCAAGAATTAAATCAAAAAAATCCAGAAACTTCATTCAGTCCTAAAATTCTTGATCATGATATCATCCAATTATCTAATAATTTTATTCCTAAAGGATTGATTCCATTGGAAAAACTATTTGATAATAATGTTGTCTCTAAAAATCCCTTGTTTAACCCACTCGAAGAAGAAATCGAAGAATGTAATATTGGGACTTTGGATGATGTGTGAAATATTAAATTGTCATCAACCTTACCTTCGGATTTAAAAATCAAATACTTGAATCTTCTTAAAAACTACGAAGATGTTTTTGCCTTGTCTTATAATGAGTTAAAAACTTATGATACATCTTTGATTGAGCATAAGATTCCTTTGAAACCATAAGCAAAACCCTTTCAGCAAAAACTAAGAAGAATCAATCCCATACTACTTCCAACCATTGAGAAAGAACTTAAAAAGTTGCTTGATGCTCATATCATTGTGCCTTTAAGGTATTCTAATTGGGTAGCCAACCTAGTTCTTGTCAGAAAGAAAAATGGTGAGATTAGGCTATGTGTAGACTTCTGAAATCTGAACAAATCATCTTTAAAGGATAATTATCCATTGCCCAAAATGGATCATCTACTTCAGAAAGTTTCAGGTGCAAATAGGATTTCTATGCTAGATGGATTTTCTGGTTATAACCAGATCATGGTAAGTCAAGCTGACCAAGACAAAACTGCTTTCACCACACCTTGGGGTACATTTATGTATGCTAGAATGCCATTTGGGTTAACCAATGTTGGAGCCACTTTCCAAAGAGCCATGGATCTAGCATTTGTAGGTAAAACATATGGATTTATTGTCATTTATTTAGATGATTTAACTGTTTTCTCTTACTCCGATGAAAATCATTTAAAACACTTGAGCAACGTTTTTGACAGGTGCAGGAAATTTGGCATACCCATCAATCCGAAGAAATCCTTATTTGGTGTAAAGGAGGGGAAATTACTAGGGCATATAATCTCCAAGGAGGGTGTTATAATTGACCCAAAGAGAGTTTCAGCCATTCAGGCCCTGTCTCTACCAAGGAATAAGAAAGAGATACAAACCTTCCTTGGAAAGATCAATTTTCTTAGGATGTTCATCCCAAATTATGCTGAGATAGTTAAAAATATAACATATATGTTGAAGAAAAATAATGAAGTGAAATGGACAGTTCCTGTTAGATATGATTTTGATTAGATCAAAAAGGCTATATCTAAGGCCCCTACATTAGCTAACCCTGATTATTCTTCACCTTTTATCATATTTTCTTTGCATCTGAGACAACCTTAGCTGTTGTACTTTTACAAAAGAACACAAATGATGATGACCAGCCTATAGCCTTCTTTTCCAAAGTCATGAGGGATGTTGAACTTAGGTATGATATTATTGAAAAACAAGCTTATGCCTTAATTCAAGCCTTCAAAGCCTTTAGAACCTATGTCCCACATTCACACATCACAACTTACGTCCCTAATCATGTTGTTAAAACTGTTTTGACCCAGCCTGATATTGGTGGAAGAAGAGGGAGGTGGATTGCTAAAATCCTTGAATTTGACCTTGAAATTAAAACCACAAAGATAGTAAAAGGCCAAGGCCTGGCCAAATTGTTGGCTGAATCCAACTGCAAGGTATTTGGCATAAATTTGGTTTCTGAAATCTCATCAGCGGAGAATCCACAAGAACCTTCCTTAACATTAGGCAAGAATCCACAAGAATCTTTCTTGATATCTGAGGAGAATCCACAAGAACCTCCTCCTCTTAGAGAAGGGGAGAATCCACAAGAACCTCTTTCTTCAGATCAAGCCATTCTTGGTCACATAGATTAGAAATACCTACTCTTTGATTGGTACACTTATATTGTTCAGTTTCTTAGGGATTTTCAATGTCCAGTTGATCTTAACTTGAAGCAGTGCAAAGCCCTGAAGCTTAAAGCAGTAAAATACTGCATTATTAATGCTAATCTATATTGGATAGACCCTCTTAATATCCTTCTTATGTGTTTAATTGAAAATAAAATAGATGGAATTATAGACCAGTTCCATGCAGGGTTTTGTGGTGGACACTATGCCTGGAGAGCAACAACCTACAAAATTTTAAAAGCAGGTCTCTATTGGCCCACACTTTTCAAAGAAGTTGGAGCAAGAGTAAGAAGTTGCAAACCATGCCAATTATTTGCAGGAATACATAAACTGTCAGCACTTCCTTTAGTTCCAGTATCCGTCCATGCTCCTTTTCTACAATGGGGATTGGACTTTATAAGGGAAATTCATCCACATTAAAGCAATCAACACAGATGGATTTTAACTATCTACCAAGTGGGTAGAAGCAACACCTGTTAAAAATGCAACTAATATTTTTGTGAATAATTTTCTTGAAGAAAACATCCTATCAAGATTTGGATCTCCTAAACAAATTGTTATAGATAATGCAACAACTTTTAGGAGTGTTAAACTCATTGAGTTCTATCAAATGTATTCAATCCTTCTACACCATACTATCCACAGGGTAATGGGCTAGCAGATTCCTCCAACAACAGCTTATTTAAGGTCATTAAGAATACTCTTGAAGACAATGAAAAGAGTTTGGATAACCATCTAATCCATGCAATTTGGGAAAACAGATTTTCTCCTAAGAAATCAACAGGCAAGTCTCCTTTCTAGTTAGTTTATGGCAAAGAAGCAGTTTTTCCTACTCATTTAGATTTACCTGTTATGAGATTTCTTCAGGAATCCTATGAAGAAAAAGATTATTTCTCAAGAAGGATTAATCAAATAATTGAGTTGAATGAAGACAGGGATGAAATTCAATACAAGCTAAGGAAATACCAAAACAAAATGAAAGAATTGTTTGACAGAAAGTCTAGAGAAAGAAATTTCAAAAAAGGTGACCTAGTGCTTAGATGGGATACAAGGAGAGAAGATAAAGGTAAGCATGCAAAACTTGAAAACCTTTGGTTTGTTCCATTCAACATTACAGAAGTCAAAGGGAATATTACATTCATCCTACAGAATTTGGAAGGAGAGTATTCCTCATTTCCAGTCAATGGGAAATACTTGACACATTACATTCAGTATTGATTTTTCATTCATTCATCATCTGTAAATATTCAAAGAGTTTACTTTATTTTTGAAAAATTGAAAGTAAGTAAATGTTTCAGCAAAGACTCCATAGCCTAAGGAGAAGGCACTTGGATCTTCTTGTTCTCTGCATCCCATAGGGGGGAGGAGTCCCCAACTGGAGCCGATGTTGTAACATTATCTAGTTTTTATAAGTTAGTATATTAGTCAAAATAATTTTAAAATGTTAAGTTAAGATATAGATGCAAAAGAAAGAAAAGTTAAAATGTTAGGCCAATTTAATGTTTTAAAGGCCATCTCAATAAAATATTAGGTGTCAGCTGCCCTAAATAAAGAAGGAAAAAGGAAAATAAAATGTTAGGGAAGAAAAATGAAAAGGAAGGCTTCATTTTATGTTTTTATAAATGCACAGGTTGCTAGTCAAAATGCACCATAAGTCAATTATCAAATATTGTTCTCATGTGTAGAAGAAAAAGACAGAGGAGCAAGGGTTTACTCTAAGGTTTTATATATCAAGAAATTTTGGTATTAATCATATCGCTAAGTTTAAAATCCCAAATCATTCCCCCTCCGTTCATATTTCCCTCCACCCACTTATCCCTAAGTCAATATGCCTCTCATAGATCACATATATTCCCAACGCATTACATTATTAATACCCGACCCCACAAAAAAATGTGTCACGTCATGAGTTAACCCTCCACTACCTCTCGCTTCATCTCCACCCATCTCCCAAGATCTGACGACCCGCATACTATTTCGCCCCCCCCTCACTATCCTAACTTTATTGTTGGGGGCGGGGGGTCAAAAATGGGTGGTATACAAAACCGCACCCGCCCCTACTTGTCAGCTCCACAATGTTTCGGACTAACCACTCTCCCCCCCTTCGAAAAGATAATTCCCTTGCTCTCAATACCTCTCTCCTACCCATTGCACTCCCGCCATTCACCTTCTGCCACCTCATCTGCCCGTTAACTCCATCAAGTCACATTCATTCCCTCCAATTAATTCATTAAGCATTCAATTGGCTTAGCTGTTAATCCAACGGACCTGGGCTCCTTCAATGGAAAAACAAAATTCATTATATAAACATCCTTTCCACTTGTGAACAGGTTACTGAATCCATCTACTGTAACTGTTATTGATTTGTTACAGGTTACTGTACTCAATCCCAACATTTTCAACAGCCAACGACACTCTCTGCTCGATCGTTTCCAGCCTATTACTTTTGTTCTTGTCTTCAAAGCCTGAATCTCGTTTTCATATTCAAACCTCCAGTCCATTTTTGCTCTTGTTCTTATCCTTAGCCAAAATTCCTCCAAAAGACAAAGGACTAGAAGAAATTGTCAATCCTCTGATCTATCCTCCCATAGATCTTCATCACGTTCCTATGGCTGGCAGAGACTATAAAATCCATGAGACACTCTATAAACTTGACCTCTTCAAGATGTATTGTTGGCTCACGGACAAATACATTGACAAGTTTGAAGACATCCAGCTGTGGGAATCCAGCTTACCTCATTATATTTTTCCTCGTACCCACAGTACCCCAGATTTTGTTAGAAAGTGTCATGCATCATATTTGCCAATCCAAAGGGCCATCATTACCCCTACTGGAGAAATTCTGTTTACCATCACTCCTCAAGCCATAGACCAGATGATGCAAGCCCCCACAGTAGAGAATGCTACCCCATTTTCCTATGAAGCATTGGTTGAACTATACCAGAAACTAGACTTTGCAAGAGGGCCCAAACTCTTGAGTTGTTCTTGACACAAGATGCTTCATTATCAAAGAAAACTCCTCCTTATCCCTCCTCCATTTTCCCTGAGAGATCCAAGCAGATTATCACAGTTGTTTCCTACCTCCTTGGCTACTACTCTGATCAGTGGGTAGATGAGGCCATCATAGGATTTTGTCCATTTTCTCTGTTGATTCTAAGCCCTCCATTGTATTTAACTTCAGCCAATTTCTTTCAAAGTCAATTCATCAACAACTTATCAAATTTCCAACTAAGGAGGTATTCAAGTATGCCTCTGTGTTAGTCTACATGTTCTTATACTTTCATGGGGACAACATCAACCTTTCCTTACAAAAGCTGGATGAAAAAGGAAACCAACAGTCAGTCATATTTTGGACTACTCTGGTCATGAAGGAACAAAAGGAGTACACTTATAAACAGTTTACAGAGATGTTTTTTCATCCAACAATAGGTCTCCTAAGCAGTAGGATAGAACCAAGGATCAGTGAGGAAATTAAAAGGGTGTTGCAGCTGTCAGATCAAGTTCAGACAAGGGACTGGTACCTCTACGAGAACTATACATAATTAAGAATATTTGGATGTGAAATCCCACCTTACAAGCTGCCCAAATTCCTCCCAATGAGGATTTTTGCTCTGGAGTACATAAGGCAGATGATCAACATGGATGAAATCCACTTTGTTTCTGCCAAGAAGAAGTCCCAATTTAAAATCAAAACACATATTGGCCCTTTCATTTGCAACAGCAGGGTAGCAAGGGAAGAAGCAGATAAGCTCTTGAAGGAAATGTAGTTCAGCCTTAGCTTTACCTGTTCATATGATCCATTAGGGATAATTTCTAAATTAAGAGTAGAAACCAAGTCTACTCCTAACTTTCTCACATCCAGACTAGAGATAGAGAAGTGAAAGAATCAGATAGAATGGGTTGAGAATACCCTGCAAGAGGCAGAAGAACAACATGTATCATCATCTATAGTGCAGACTCCTACCATGTAGGAGAAGATAGCCAAGAGAATCAGAGAGAAAGAGTCCCCTTTAGGGACTGACATTTTCAGTGAAGGATTTAAGATAATGTACAGAAAGAAGGCCAAGCTTAGTTCTAGAATAATCCTTAACGAAGATTTAGAGCAATAGACCATTATCACCACTAATGAGCCAATGGGTGATCAGACAACAAAGTCTCCCACCACCTCCACAACTTAACAAGAGCAACAGAAAATTATGTAGACAGACGCATCTACTTCAAGGGAAATAAAGAAGAGTATAATGGACATCTTCAAGGAGATAAAAATCAGGAATGAAGCCTTGAAGATTAACACTTACAACCAGTTCTGGAAGCAGACTTCTCATGCTCAAAGTAGGCTATTGTCAACCTTTGATTCAGAAAAAGGAAAGATGAAAATGGCATTCCTCCAAGCACAAGTTCCCCAGTCCAAGGCAACATCAGACTACAAGAAGACAACTTTTGAGTTTGATGTAAAGGATATACATCCCATTGACCAAATGGAGATGCATAAGCAGACTGGGGAAATCATATTTTCAATTGTTACTAACACTGCTATGACTTTATCAAAGCTGCAGGTTACCTTAGTAAATGTCCAACCACAACTAAAGATGGAGAAGGTCTCTGTGCTTGCCAAAGACACCAAGATTAAAACCCTGGAGTACTTGGTAATCAAACTCATTTATTGTTATGAAACCAGCTCACAAAAAGATAGAAAAGAGAGATCCACGACTTAGAATTTAGCCTCTTCGAGGGGGCAACCTCCTTTACATTACATAAATGAACAATTCTTAGATGATACAAATGACAAAACCTCCTTTCTATATATAGGAGTCTAAGGAGTCACCATGTAATCCAGCCGACCTAACAATAATAATATAAAGCCACAAAAATAACAATAGAGGGATTCTATGGGGCACAGAAATAACAATATGGGGTAATAGGGGCACAACAATATAAATAAGGGGTATAACTACAATAGTAATGGGGTAATCACTAGTATTATAGGGACCCAACATGCCCCTCTCCTTCAAAAAAGTGTTGTCCTCAACGCTTGAGTAGTTCTGGATACTTCTGCATAAAATTCTCATCCTCCCATGTGGAATCTTCAGCGGATAAGTTCTTCCACTTGATAAGATACTCTGAAATTGATCGATTTCGTAGCTGTCGAGTTCTTGTTTCTGTGATTGCTTCTGGTTCCAATATAATTTTTCCTTCCTCATCAAGTTCTGGCAATATTGTTTGAATTGGAAGCTTGTCACCTATAACCTTCTTTAAACATGAAACATGGAAGACTGGGTGCAATCGAGAAGCTGCAGGAAGCTCCAATTTGTATGCCATAGTACCAATCTTTTGCAACACCTTGTATGGACCATAATACTTTGGTGACAATTTATTATCCTTCTTAGCTTGCTTTAGGGACATTTGCTTATATGGTTGTAGCCGTAGGAATACCCAATCACCTACTTCAAAACTTCTTTCACTGCGATGTTGATCTGCCTGTTGTTTCATTCTATTTTGTGCCAACACGAGGTTATCCTTTAAGAGTTGGAGGACTTGTTGTTGATGTTCGATGTGATGTTCCACTGCCTGAACCTTAGAATTTTCTCTTAAATATGATGTGATGGATGGTGGTTGATACCCATAAAGTGCCATAAATGGGGTCATTTTTGTTGTTGTATGGAAGGAAGTGTTATACCACCATTCAGCCAGAGGCAACCATTTGACCCATTGTGTCTGTTTATCAGATACAAAGCAACAAAGATATCCTTCCAAACATTTGTTTACTATCTCAGTTTGCCCATCAGATTGAGGATGATAAGATGAGCAATACCAAATGTTATAACCTGGCTCTGATACCAAATGTTATGAAACCAGCTCACAAAAAGATAGAAAAGAGAGATCCACGACTTAGAATTCAGCCTCTTCGAGGGGGCAACCTCCTTTACATTACATAAATGAACAATTCTTAGATGATACAAATGACAAAACCTCCTTTCTATATATAGGAGTCTAAGGAGTCACCATGTAATCCAGTCGACCTAACAATAATAATATAAAGCCACAAAAATAACAATAGAGGGATTCTATGGGGCACATAAATAACAATATGGGGTAATAGGGGCACAATAATATAAATAAGGGGTATAACTACAATAGTAATGGGGTAATCACTAGTATTATAGGGACCCAACATTTATGACCCTTCAAACATCAATGTTGCAGAGGAACTTGTGAAGAAAAATAGTTTAGACATAGCAGCATTGAGGAAGCAGTTAAAACTGCCAGCTACAAAAGATCCTCTAGCTAAGGATATTGAAGAGACAGAGACACAAAAGGCAGATATGATGAAGCTCATCATAGAGTAGAGTGCACAACTGAAGCAAATGGAGATAGAGATGGAGAAATTGATTAAAGAAAATGAGAAATATGGTAAAAAGATTGTTGTCCATTTGGAAGCACTTCCTATCACAGACATTCCCACAACCATATCTTCTACAACAATTACAGGAGATGTTGCAGATCAGTTGGCCAATGCAGTACAAAACATGTCTCTTGATACTAAAGAGATCAAAATTTTGCAGGACCAAGTGAAACTTCTAGAGGATCATCGCCAGAAATCTGATATTTTCATGCAACATAGCTTCAGAGAGCTCACAATCAGACAGAGGCATGGAATAAGTTAGTAGCGAGTCTTCTATTGGCTCTACATTGGGTCATGTTAAAGAAATCATCTGGAATATTATTGAAGAGATAGATGAAATCTGAACATGTATCCAGATTATTTTTTAGAAGAAGGAACTCATGGAGAAAGCAAAGCAGGCCATTGCCAATATCAATTCTCATTTGGGAGAAATTCCTGCTACAACCAACAGCGTCATAAAGTTCCTCAATTCTAAAAATAGATATGAGCTGGATGATCTAGGAGTGGATGACAGAAAAAAAAACCATCCTGGAGGTGAAGAAAGTTCTAACCAAGAAGAACTTAGTTGCATAACTAACAGAGAAGTGTCACACTCTAGAGGTAGCAGTCAACAAGTTTTTCACAAAGATTGATGCATTGAACGAGAAGGGTCTGCCTTCACTGTTTGTAATCAATGATAAATTAATGACCAGGGAATACTACATGAAGAAGCTTCAGGACATTGCGATGGATATAGATAAGTCCTCTAATATCTAAGGTTCTATGACACGCATAGCATTTTATGAAGCCATCAACAACATAAGTTTTCTTCAACATGAGATAAAACATATTTTCACAGTTAAACCCACTTTTGCTCGGTATACTGAGGTAGATGAAATCTACCGTAGGTAACCAAGATAGTTGTTCCAAATGAAGAAAGGTGCGAAAAATTGTGTGAATTTCAGGATTAAAGGACACGTCAACTTCACCAGTGTAGCACCCGAATAGTGGCCACTCAGTAACTGCTCTCCTTCATAACAGGGCCAGATGTTTACATTCATTCCTTTTGATCGAATTACTTATGTTTCTGTTAGTTCTAAGTAATAATAGAATGTTGTGTCACTTAGGCATTTATTGTAATATTTTTGTAATTTTGTTTAAATACTTCATTTTGTCGAAGTATTCAGGGTTGAACCCTTGAACTAGTTATCACACAGATTTGTACTAAGCTGGAGCATTTTTGAGATAATAAAAGATTATGGATTTGCCTCATATGGTTTGTCTCTCAGTGAGTTGTTTTCATCTTAGTTTTTCATTATGTCTTCTTCATATAAATTAGTTATTTTGCAGTAATCCGATTTAAAATTTAATTGAGTATCAGTTTCATTTTGAATCCACTCTAAAGTTCTGATTAAAATAAGAGATTAATTTGCAGAACTATCTGTTATTGCAAATTCCTCTTTGAACTTAAATTGCACTAGATTTATGTAATAGTTTAATTATATTTTGTTGATCAAGGAAACATTGTTTTCTTGATTTTTGCTTATAAATGATTAAATACTCAGTTTGAATATTAAATCAGTTATACCTCTACACACTCTTCTTATCCATCCTGCTAAAATCAAAATAACCATGTGTATGTAAAGAACAACCTTTTATTTTATTAAGGATCTTTCTCAGTTTAAAGCACCTATTTTTAAATAGTTCAATGGTAATCCAAATCATTAAAATCAACAGAACATTATAGATGCTTTGGCATAACCAATTGACCTTAGGTTATCTCAAAGGACAATAGATACTTTGGGGAAGTCACCCCCCCAACATTAAGTCGAACAGTTGTCTAATGACAATAATGGTAGGGGTGTCTCTCTTTCGCCTTCCCGGATGTTTGAAACACTTCTTCTTGATTAACTTGTTGTAGATGGGGACATCCTTTATAGCTTGGAGAAGAGGGATTTTAACACACATTTTTTTCAATTCACCCATAAGTTCAGTCTCTTTTGGTGTGTGTTGGACATGATGGGTTAATATCTGAGGAAAAGGAGGTGGATTTTCTTGAGGGACACTTTCCTCCTTTTCCTCTTCATGCTCCTTAGGTGGAGATGGAGGTTAATTATCCGAAAGCACTCTTCCAGACCTGAGGTTAATTTCTTGAATTTCCACAACATAGGCAGGGTAGGATGTTTCTGCATTGTAAACCTGTTTTTCTTATCTGTTTTTTGGGTTCGAATTTGGTTGGGCACGCATCTGAGGTTGCTTAGGTGGAGCAGGGTGTAGGAGTTGTGGTTGAGATGGAGGTGGAGGAAATAAAGTTGGAGCTTGGTTGTATGGGGGTCTCCACCGATGGGATGGTACATTCCACTGAAGTTGTGGAGGAACATATGGTTGAAATGTTTAGTTGGCAGGTTGGGAATGGTATTGAGGTGAAAAAGACCAAGGAGAAGGTGTGGACCATGAAGGATGAGCAGGAGGGCACCCAAGGGGAATGGATGATTCTAGTTAGGGTTGTAATATGAATAGGATGACACTTGCATGCCTTGTTGGTATGGTCGAGGTCCTTGAGGCCTCCCTTGGTTGATGTAGTAGAGTTGTTCAGTCAACCCTTAAATTCCCTGATACACAACTTTTAATCCAGGTAGAGAAGGGCACTTGTCTGTGGAGTGGTTTTCCTCACAGACCAAGCATATTTCTATAAGATTTAATGGAAATTCGTTCCTAGGGTGCCTCCTGGTGCATCTAGGGTAGAAGAGAGCTAAGGCTCTCTCTGATTTCTCCTACTTCCTCTTGATATGCATGGTATACATTTGCAAAGCAAGGGTTTGCAACATTTCAATCTTAAAGTCTTCCAACATGTTCCCAATTTCACTTTTTATGGATGTGTTGGAGGAGGATGAATTATCCAAAGCTTGACTAGCCCTACCCTTCTTTCTAGCTACCCTAAAATGATTTTTGAAAATTGTCTTGATATCATCATAGGATAACTAATAGATGTCCCCTCCTGACAGCAGGTTTAGGGTTTCTAGGAGATCTTCCCTTATCCCTCTATGAAGAACTAGCTTAAACGATTCAAGATCAAGGGTGCACCTAGCCCTTTTGTAGCTAAGTTGGAATCTTTCCTCATAATCTTCTAAAGATTCATCATGTCCCAAGGTCATTTTAAAAATTTCCTCTTTGGTATCTTTGATTCTTTGGACCTGTAGTTGTCCCTATACTTATTGTTGAAGGCTTTTTGCATCTAAGCCTAGGTGGGGATACTGTCCCCGGGTAAACCCATGAACCAGTGCAAGGCTACATCTTTGAGAGTGGATGGGAACAATTTCAACTTCTGGTCATCAGAGGTGTAATCATAAGTTTGGCATATGACAACAAACTCGAAAAAAAAGGTATCCAGGTCTTCTGAGGTCGGGCCATGGCAGTGAGGAAGAGTAGAGGGGAATATGTTTTTCATCCTAGCATCCCCATTAGTTTCTCTCATGGGAAAGGCATCCTCAACTCTATTCTTAGCTCCTTCTCCATCTCCAATCCCATTTCTATTTTCAGCCAGGGTGTAATTTGGTGGAATGGTATATTTTTCTTCTCTGATAGGATCTTCAAAAACCTCTGGTTGTTCGCCAAATGAAAAGGTTGGTTGTTTGATGCGGTGGGGGTATTTGGAAAAAAAATTCCTAAGTTGTATCTACTCTTACGAGGCATGAAAAGAGTTTGTTTTGTCATTTTAGGGTTTTTTTTTTTTAGAACTACTTGCAGACTCAAAAGAAAGAAAAAGATTGCAACTATTTGCTCAGGCAACTATTTGCAAAATTAGAAAGAAATAAGGAAAGAAAGAAATCAGAATCACATCTACTTAGACACCTCCCTGACAACGACGCCAAAAAGTGATGAGCGCCAGTATTGCAGCAAGAATGATACAACTCCTGGGGATACCAACTTTACTTCATCAACCCAGGGTTCGTACAAACTTGGAGGTGACGGTGTTATATACACAGTAGATGTAATGGTCTACTCTTGTGACTTTTCAACGCGATAAACCACTAGGGTTTCTCAAACCAGTCTTGTATTGACTAAAAGAAGTCTCACAACCAAATGGAGGAGGGAAAATTGTCCTTAATGAAATAAAAGGATTGTTTCATTCTTCAAGGAATGAAAGACTCAATTGGAAAATGCTTATAAAGTGACATGAAATCACCTAGCTACTCATTTACACATTTTGCTTGCAAAAGAAACCTAGCTTGACCTTGTTTATAACATGTGATGATATAAACTAACTGAGCATGGAATCTGATCTAGGAAGTATTATAACTACTGCATGCATGTGCTAATTTAGAAATTGTAGAAAAATCCTTTTTGATGTTTTAATTTTATGAATGCAAATGATAATCTTCAATTGTTCTTTGGCAGGGGAGACAGGTATGGAGGAAGAGGTATGGACTAGTCTCAAGGGTATGGAAACCAAGTGGAGGCCTAATCTAAGCTCAGATGACAATTTTTCTAAATTCAGGCTGAAAACAAGTTGCTATAGGGTTTCCTGTAGTACTACTACAGGATGTCCTAGTTCTACTACAGGATGCCCTGTTTTACTATAGGAAACAATCTGAAAGCGTAGGAGATGGTAGGAAATGTAGAATGAGGAGGTGAACACTATCCAAGGCTCAGTTAGATGCTTCAATATGGTTGGATTTGCTCAATGGAAATGGAAATTTTGCTTACAAAACAAGAATTCAGATTTAGGGTTTAGTGGACTTTGATAACATGGGTGGATAAGGCTTGGATGAGGCAAATGAGATGAGGTATCCTTTCAAATTAGAATCTCCTTCAACAACATACATTCTTGTCTTCATTTATGCACAAATTCATCTATACATGGAAAACATTTGTTAAGTGGAAGAAAACAAAGTTATTACTATATAGTGTCTAATTTCATGAATGGAAGTGCTTTGAAACCAATGCAAAACTTAAGAGATCAAAAATGACAATTGAAAATCATCCTAAGAAACTCAAAGACAATGACCTACTCATCAAGAAACCCTAGATCATGTAGTAAAGCAAGAAATCTGTTTTTGGGCTGTGTGAATGGAACCCTCAAGTCATGATCCCATAAGGGAGATGAGGTGAAAGCCACTATCACAAGATTTTTTGGAGTGCCTTATGTCACTATGATACCATTGATCTAACTATCCACAAATGGAAGAAAACTAATTAATCATCCAAATACTTGCAAATTAACAAAACCAAAATCACTTCAACAACTAACTATGAATGTAATCTAAGCATACATGTACAAGAAGAGGAACCTCTGCTGCTAGGGTTGGGCCCTAACCCAAGAGCTTCAACCCTCTGAGTCAACTCAGTGCTAGATCAAGGGAATGCTTCTCATTTTCATTAAAATATCAAAAATACACAAGAGACATCAATCACAATGGCTTAACTCGAAAATTCCTCTTGGTTACAACGAAAAAGGTCGAATCCTAATGAGGCTCTAGGCCTTCTTATTTATACAACTGAAGCTACCAACAACTTCCTTAAATTTAGGGAGGCTTGGCTCCCAACTCGAGATCAACTGGTCTTCAACTATCACTGGCTTGGCTGCCAATGACCTTAATGGCTCAGCTTCTTGTAACTCTAAGCTGATGAGATCTGGTGGAGGAATCTTTGAGTGAGTGAGGAGTTAAGGAGGGAGATCGAACCTCCTAAAATCCCTCTTGCTTGTCTACTTCGAGTTCCTACACTTTAATTAGCCAAAATTTGCTCCAAAACCTGCAATCAATACACATTAGACCACAAGACATGACATCTCATCTTTACCCTTCTCATTAAGCAAAATATAAAAAAAACATGTAAAGAAATGTGAGAAAATTTGATTTTAATAAGTTGGAGAGTTGCATTAAGGTCCATATAATTTACCCATTGATGAGCCTCATCAGTGGGATTTATTTATTCTTTCTCTAGGGTTGGTTCCAGGTGTACATCCTCTTCTTTTGGCGTTTCTTGTTCCTTTTATTCCTCCTCTTCACAATCTATGTAAAATAATTTCCTCTCGGCACACTTATGACCTTTAGTGTATTAGTTATCACAACTATAAAAAATCCATTTTTCTCTTTTTTCTTCCAATTGTTGTGGTTTCCACCTTGTAGGTTGTGGAAGGCTAGGAGCAACAACACATCCATCTTTATAGATGTGAGTGGTAGACTTCCTTGTTGCCATAAGTTTTCTTTCAACTTTTCTTGCCACCCCTAATGCCTTCTCCAATGAATTAGGTTCCCAAAGGCGAACCTCATGTTGGATGTTATCCTTTAAAGTCCCTATGAAGACATCAATACTATGTTTCTCTCGAACATCATTTACCCTTATATTCAATTTTTGGATGTCCTCAATGTGCTTCACCAGTAAAACCTTTTGTTTGAGATTTATCAATTGGCTAAAGAAGGTGTTGCACTTTGTGTCCTCATAATGTGTTATCATTTCCTCCATAAAAATTGACTAAGTGACAAGTGATTTACGAGAACAAAGCCATCGATACCATACAAACTGATTGGATTATAGATATAAAGTTGTAATGCATACTTTTTGTGTGTGTTGCACATTATGGAGATCAAAATATTGCTCCATCTGTAGTATCCATGTTACCGGATCCTTGCCACCAAACTTCCTCATATCGATCTTTGGAATATGGTGGCTCTTCAATCCAACGTTAGATTCTATGAAATCATGATTAACATTTCTTTTGTTCTCATCATGAGTGTCATCTAATATCTTTTTGCCATTAAGAAGCATTTGTTGTAGCAACTTTGTCAAACCTTCCATGTCTTCTTTTAAACCATCCTTCATACCATCCATCTTAGCTTCCATTTCATTTTTGGTTACTCTTTGCGAAGGCAAAATTTGTTGCACTTGGTCTTGTAATTTTGATATATCATGTTGCATTTCTTTCTCTTCTTCATGCGTCATAGTAGAGATTTATGGTTTCTTACTAGGTGTTTCCATTTTCTTCCTTCAATTCATTTTGGAATCAAACAATGATATTTATACTTCATTATGCCCCTCAAATCACTTCAAACTGATTTTTCAAATAAAACTTACACAAATTTTAAAAAAATACACATGTTTTTCTTGCTTTGTAGGAGCTCGATATTGAATCTTTTGTATCTCTATAAATTTGGATCTCCAAGATCTGAAATTTTGTCTTATGGTAGCCCTCTCATTTTTATTTCCAATTCTGCAAGTCAAACCAAATTTAGATTCTTCAAGATAAAGTTATGTCCATTCTCCCATGATGACCTGATTATGGACTGGTTCAGTAGAGCAAACTTTTACAGAGTCTCACGTGTCACTATTTCTACCTTCGGCCCTGAAAACAATATACAAGTTACTGAAGTCCATGCAATTTTGGCCATTTTTTACCAAATTCAAATCCGATGCTCGTAGAGGAAGATATGAGAATTTTCCCAAGGTCACCTATTTGAGACAAACTTATGGAGTATGCAAAAATCCTAACTTCATTGGATCCTATCTCTGAAAATATAGCAAATCAAGATCTGAAATTTTTATAAGAAGTTCATCACGATTTCGGCTCCTCATGGTAAAAAATTCAGCTTATGAACCTTCGTAGAAAATGATTTATATCGAAAATGCCACAATGACCTATTTGCAACAGCAAAACCCTAGAATCCAAAGCTTTGAAACCAAATCTTATGTAACCAGATCAAAAAAGAGATAGATCAATGAATTCAAAATTAGCCTCTTTTAGGGGGAAACTTCCTTTACATCACATAAATAACAATTCTTGGATGATACAAATGACAAAACCTCCTTTCTATATATAGGAGTCTAAGGGGTCACAATATAATCAGAGCCTATATAACAATAATAATGTAAGGGCACAACAATAAAAATATTGGGCTTCTATGGGTCACGATAATAACAATATGGGGACTACATGGGCACAACAATAACAATAAGGGGGCCATAGTAACGATAACAATAAGGGGCTACACTAGTAGTATATGGACCTAACATACTTTCATATTCATGCATGAGCCATTTGTGAAGTGATATCCTCACCATACCTTAGGGCTTACTTTGCCATCCGATATTGAATTTGAAATAATACACCATACATACCTTGTAGTATTCAGATACTTGTGCACCTTCTTTCAACTTCTTTGTCATGGGAAATTGTAGCTCCTCTCTTCCTGCACTAGCCATATTTTCCTGCATCTCAAATGATCCTCAAGAAGGATTCACTTATCACATATCATCAAGAGGTTATAAGTATCAAATATTCAAATACAGAAGAAGGAAGCATACTAAATGATCAAATCAATAAATCTAAAAAGAAATAAGGACATAAAGAAGTAAATTAAATCGAAAAGCACTTATCTTTTAACGAGTGGAGATTATCTCCCCCTTAAACCAACCTTCAAGAGCCATGAATATCCATTAACAATATAATATTGTTGCCTTCAATATATTTACCAACTTCTTAAGCAACCAGCCTAATAAATACTATCCCATCTATGGCTTAAACAAATCTGTCACAAGTGCTTGAACATCTTTACATTGATCATGTTAGGGTTTCTAGACTGCATATCTCAAATATTTTCCATAAACCAGGGTTTCTTCCAAACACTAACCTCATAGTATCCACCAAACCCTAATAACCAAATTACATAGGGTTGCCTTCAAGCCCTATAATTCTTTTAGGTCTCCTCCATTTTCTCTTGCATCCATCAAAGGTGTCTTCATAGGCGTGATCTTCAAAGAATTTTCTTTAGCCCAACTTTGATACCACGTTAATTTTTCTTATGGATATATTTTTCTTTGCTTTGATAATTGCATTTCTTCATTTACACATTACATTCACCCCATAACATCATAACAATATTAATATTTGCATCATTATTCAGCAACATATACAATTATATAGAAATAAAAAGATCATCAAAATGCAGCAGAACATAAAGGAACAATAGAATAAATCATTCACTCATAGAGACACAAAGATTGGTTAGAGACCAGGGTAAAACCGACTACGGGGAAAACCCTTTCAAATTCTTATTTTTGTCATATTTTCATTGAATGATTCAGAAAAAGAGAGTACAATGACCCATATCTTCATCCATACAACTATTAAGAAAAATATACTGAAAAACATCCATGAAATGAAACCTACAATGCTCATACTCAAAACCCTGATTCAGAGACCTATAATCAATTGTCATTGTCTGTGGTCAACGAGTGAAATCTATGGTCAACTGAAAAATTAAACCCTAGTTTCTAGTCGCATGGAGGAAGATTCATGTGTGCCATTGAGAACTTCCAATCACTCTCTTGAGCCTGCGACTACCGTGGAAATTTGCCTTTGTCAAGCTTGCAGCTTGTTAGAGTCGGTCTAGTAGCCCTCCATCAGCGATCAAAGCTCTTTGCATGTGCATAAGTAGGTGTCTCATCAGTGTCATCTTATTGCATTCCATTAGGCATGCCATAACCCTGATGGAGGAGCTGGTGTCTTTATTCCCCTCTTGGCACTGCTGGATCAAGTTGTTTCAATCATTAAACTTTTTCAAGGTTACTTGTCTTGTCTTGAGGTCAAAATTCTAGGTCTAGGGTTTAGGTCCAATTTGTCTTCAAGGTCATGTCTCTAAAAGTCAATAAATGCCCAGCAGGCCAGAGGGATGATTATAAAAGTGTTTCTTTAAAAGATTTCATCTTGTACAGCTAATTTTTTACCTTGGATTTAAAAACCCTGTTTTTAAAGCCAAGGTCATTTCTCAAAATTTTGTAAAAATTGAAAAATTCAAATTTTTCGAAAGACAGCATGCAGCCCTGGTCCCCTTTGCCAAGACTCCTCAGAAGCTATCCCTGCAAAAATTTTCAAGGAAAAACATCAATTCAACCAATTTCAGGACAAAAAGAAACCATAAAGTCAATAGCATTCAAATTTTGAAAAAGTGTCATGATAAACATTAGAAATAGGGTTTTGAAATGAAATTAATTTAAAACAAGAATATAAAACCTCTCTCTCCCTCCATTAGTCTTCATTGTGCCTCAAAGCAATAGAGAGAATTGTGTTGGAGCGAATTTGGGCGAAATTGTGAAGCCTGAGTGCGCGCAACCCGTCGAGACTGGTGCGCGACCCGTCAGGCGAGCGCGACCCGTCAGAGTGCCTTTGCCAGTGCAAAAATTACACAGGTGCGACCCATTGAGTGCGCGCGACCCGTTGGGCAGTGCACGCGACCCGTTGGGGTTTTCTCCACAGAAATTTGCTAGTGAACTGCCAAACGACCCCGGAATATTTCAAGCTTGCAGGTAGGCCTTCCATCATCAAGATTGTTATTTTCTAAAGCTTGTAAATAGCATGAGAATATTCTTAAAAAGCCATCATTTGCAAAATAAGGACTCCATGTGCATTTGTTTAAAAATGTCAAAGTGCTAGTGTAAGTTTTGTTGTTTTAAGGTTATCCTTTTCACTCCTATTTTTCCCTACATTTTCCTACATCCCATTTATTACTCCCTTATCATTTTTCTTTAATTTCCCTACCAAAAATACTAAAAGCCCTGAAACCCTACCCCTATTCCTAAAAAATCAAGAATTAAACCCTGAACTCTACCTCCCATAACATCCTTGCAAATGAAATTGTATGATCCGGATCTCTTCAGATCTGCAGTATTTCTCCTCCGAAGTCTCATTAGAGTTTCCAGTGCTATTTTCTGCGGCGGAATTTTTCTCCGGGGTATCGTTAGGGTTGCCAGTGTTCTTTTCTGCGGCAGATTTTTTATCCTTTTCATTTTCCTTCTCTTTTCTTTCGAGCTCTTCGAAGCGCTTCTGCATGAGCTTCTCCAATTCGTTGAAGTGGCAATCGAGCTCCCTCCATTGGACAATGAAGTTTGCCAGATCTGAAGAAACGGATTGCAGCTCCAGGAATTCCTTGTTGAGCCGCTCCTTCTTGGAGGCCTCCGCGTCCATGACTACTGAGGTCGAACTCTCTACTAATTTCTGTGGTACCATGCACGAGTTTTAAGCTGCCCGGTTAGGCAAAATACTGCTATCAAACCTACTCTGCCACCTGTACGTGCGCGTTCCTTTGGCCTCCTCACGGCAGCTCCGAATGCTTGGGTATTTTTGATTTATCTCTTCAGATCTGCGCAGCTCCTTGCGATATCTCAGCTCTGCGGCGGTGTTAGATCTCTTCAGATCTGCAGTATTTTTGATTTATCTTATAAAGAGCACACCATTTAAACTTGGGTATTTATCTCCTCACGGCAGCTCCGAATGCTTGGGTATTTTTTATTTATCTCTTCAGATCTGCGCAGCTCCTTGCGATATCTCAGCTCTGCGGCGGTGTTAGATCTCCTCAGATCTGCGGTATTTTTTGATTTATCTTATAAAGAGCACACCATTTAAACTTGGGTATTTATCTCTTCAGATCTGCGGTTTGAGCTGCGGATCGTATCTCTTCAGATCTGCGGTTTGGCTTTCGATCTGGTGCAGATCTGCGGTTTGGCTTTCGATCTGGTGCAGATCTGCGTAAAATATGGCCCCGAGCTTCGCAAAAATAACTGGTGGCTCATCCGCCTCTGGAGGGCAATCTCCTGCCCATATCGTGAGTGAAGCCCCAGCTCCCACTATCCAAGTGGTCCAGGACTCACTCGATGAAGCTTTGAAGTTCTCCGAAAGTGCCCTAATTTGCCGGTTCAATGGTTTTTGGCCGCGGCTGATAGCACTCCACAATTGGATCTCGGAGGTATGGAAGCCTATCATTTCTGATGAAATTAATATCTACCCCTGTGCTAGAGGTTTCTTTATAGTAGATTTTGAAAATCCTGAAAGCAGACAATGTATTCTAGATTCCGGCCCTTGGTTTTGGGCAAAATCAGGCCTATTCATGAAGCCATGGAACCCATCATTCGATCCCTCTACAGCAGTGATAACCTCAGCACCAGTTTGGGTGAGATTGCCAAGCCTACCCTTGCATCTCTGGAATCTCTCCTCGCTAAAAGCCATCGGAAATGCAATTGGGAAATTTTACTGCAGGTGCCCAGAAACAGAGGAATATGCCAGAACCACCTATGCATGCATCTGTGTGGAAATGGATTTCAGCGCCAGATTCCCAGCTGAAATAAACCTAACAAGTAAAGACTATGTGTGGAACCAGAAGCTTGATTATGAAAGTGTCCTCTTCAGATGTCGATCGTGCTTTGAGACGGGGCATCTAGCCAAAAATTGCCCAAAAGCCTCTGAGAAAAATTTTGCTAGAAAAAACCACCACAGATCTACATGGTGGGAAGGAGCACAAAAAGAACACTACACTGTCATCAAAGAAGAATTTTCTAGAGAAAACTTTGAGTCGCAAGAAATCAAGGAAGAAGGAAACAACTCTCAAAGCAAGCAAGGAGAAAGCCCGCCCCAACAAATCAACAGTTATGAGGATTTGAATACCGCAGAAAATAAACCTTCATTTAACATCAAAGCAAATCTCCTAAACCAAACTTCTCCGACTATAGATCGCGAAGCTAAGACACCAATGTCCCAAGAACCAGAAGAGATGAAGGAGATGCAAGACAAAGGAAGTTGGAAGACCGTAGAGAAAAGAAAGAAAGCTACAACACCAATCTCGCCAAGAAAGACGAGGAGCCAGACGAGGAGCCAGACAAGTAAAAATTAAGAAAATTGTAGGTCCGATAGACCAATTTGGTCTCAGTGGACGTTAACCATCATCATCATCATCATCATATGTCATTATTCTTCCCCTTAACCCCCTATTTCACATATTTTTCCCAATTTCCCTTCAAAGTCTCCCTTCCCTAACATTTCCCTTGTGCTATTTGTCCCCTTGAAACAGCATCTCAAACAGTTAAAACAGCAGATTTTAAAGCAGAAGCAGCAGTACATTTCAGCCACTTTGCTCCTGAAACCATGTCAGAAACCGAAACCGATTATGAGCAAAGTGATGACCATGAGTCAGCTTCAGAGTTTGAGGTACATAGGAGGCCTCACAGGGGTGGTAAGAGCGGTCACCATAAGAGAGAGGAGCCCACCTCTTTGACCGATTTGTAGGCTTGTCCAATTGCAGTCACATGTTTCCGTTATTTGTCATGTTATGAGTTTTGCGAGAGGATCTCTCAGATTCAGCATCACAGGGAGTTGGCTCGCTTGTTTGTTTTGCATTTGCATGATGGGCATGTGAACCTTGCAGGGGTGGATTTTACATTGACACCTGAGATGATTGCTCAAGCAACAGGGATACCAAATGTTGGAGAAGTGTGGAACAAGCGCAAAATATTGGACAGTTTTCAGTACGAGCCTTACATTAAACCTGCATTTATGAGACTTGTGACAGGTGTATTTCCTTTCAGATTTTTGAGGAATGAGTATGCTCCTTTGATGAGGCTTATCATGCGCTATTTCACCTGTGAGGGCAGATTTTCACGTGTGTATTCATACCATATTCGCTTGTTGATGCATTTCACACGGGTACGGATGATGAACATCCCGGTTTTCTTGTGCCAGAATATTGAGAGGATGGTGCCCTTGATGTAGAGGAAAAGCCCAGCACAACAATATAGGAGCCTTTATCATTATGGCTTGATCCAGCTTGTGGTCATACATCAGTTGGCTCAGCATGGCATCCCATGGGAGGAGTTTATCTCTCGTGAGTTTTTCACAGCACCACCACCACATCCTGAGATTGTTCATGAGGAGGGAGGACCATCACAGCAGCATGATATCCCTGAGACTAGACATGTCAGCTTTCCTCCATTGGTCACTTATCAGAGAGGCCACAGGGTCTTATTTGCAGCAGCTCGGCGAGTATTTTCTCCACACCAGGTGGAAGGGGTCTCGCCTTCTTCATCAGCACCACGAGTGTTATCTCCACATCAGGTGGAAGGGGCCTCGTTTCCGATAGCAGCACAAGTATCAGAGAGGGACAAACAGCCCAGGATTGATGAGGGGCCATCAGGTGTTCCGGACATAGAGGTTGTTGACCTTGATATTAGTTCTCCTAGCCTAGAGTCAAAGGAGATCATTCAGCACCTAAGAGCTGAAAATGATTCATTGAAGCGAAGATTGGAAGGGGCACAATGGACGATCACATATTTAGAGCAGCGCAACAAGCAGTTGGAGGATGAGCACACTCTTGATGAGTTGCGGAGGATTCATGAGAACCGCAACTTGGCTCGAAAAAGACCCGGCGATTTGGTACCCGTTGAGCGAGAGGCTATGCTTCTCCAGGTCAATGCTCATTTGGAGAGGTTGCTGGCCAAGGCCAACCAAGATAAGGACTTGCTCAGGAACATGAAAAATCATTATTGGGCGTGGATGCACGTATGCAAGGCAAGAATGAAAGTGCTCCAAAGACGGTTGGCCAAAGCACAAAAACGAAGGAAAAGGCTCGACCCCCTCCATATCTTGGCTGAGGCTTCTTTGAAGGAGCATGATACTAAATAACTCAAATCCAACACAAATTTCAAAAAATTTTGAGCATTTTGGGTCACTTGTGATTTTTCTGGCAAAAAACAGGTTTTCTTCACCAATGGGTCGCGCGCGACCCTTTCGTTTGGCAACTCCATTTTGGAAAAACTCAGCATTTCTGGATTTGTCATGGAAAGTTACACTTTCTCAGCCATTACCAATAAATTTCACCAAGTTTTGGGCCTCCAGAAAGTCAAAAAACAAGCAAAAAATGACTTTCTGCCACATTTTTGACACACAGGAAGCAGTCTTGGGAGATTGCAATTTTGGAGGGGCAAATGACAACCAAATTCAGAAATTCCACTTGGGTTGGAAAGTAGACATCCAGACCTTTCCAACAAGCCCACTTTTTCCTCATTTGGACACCTGGAAGTGCCTCCAAAGGCGCGCGACCCATCCAGGAATTACGCGCGACCCATCAGGCAGTTTGCACAGGAATTCAACCTACAGCTCAGCAAAACGCAGTTTTGACTGGATTTGACTTTTTGGAGTTGATTTTCATCCTCCTTGTTGTAAATGATGTAATTTTATGATGTTTAGACACTTATTTATTTCTTCTAGAAGATTCATTCATAAGATAGGTAAAATTTAATGAATGAATTGGTTTCCCAGCTTATAGAGGCAAGTTGTTTTGATTGCCTAGTATTCAGTGCTTAGTTTAGAATTGGTTGAAACAGCTCCTAGGATAGTGAGCTCGACCCCTAGAGGCAGGGAAAGATGTTAGATGGCCTATATTATGTACTTTCTTGCTCATTTTCATGGTTGGACTCTTGAGGGAGAAGCTCTTATTGTATTACTCACTGTATCTCTGCAATTTTTGGCAAAGGAAGACCAGGGTTTTGCAGTCCTTTTTGGGATTCTTGTGGTCACATGTATTGATGGTGTGTTTCTCTTTGTACTTGTAAGTGTGTTATGTGAATCATTTCCTTACTTTTCCTTCTGCAAATTAGGAAAATGAGGTGTTAAAGTAGAATTCATGACTGTCATGCTCTGCTTTTAAGTTTGCTTAATATCAATGTTTTCAACTATTTAAGGGGAATTCAAGGTTATTGCTTGCTCTCCTTAACTCCTCACCGGTCATTCTCATCCATCCACCTCTATCAAAGGCATCAATACTGTCTCCTACCTCGCCCCAAAGAACCCCCTGCGGAAATTGTGTCCAATCCCCGCACCCGAAATTGCTATTCCCCAATTTTCCACCAAAAACCTAAAAATCCCAAATCAAACCTCTTGATCAGTTTACTAGCCTAAAATCAGTGTTTCCCTATTGGTTATCTCGCCCATTGAAGATCTTTACCGAGATAAACCGGAGAGAGCCCTCTCCTGCCCCGTAGGGCTAGCTACGAGGCTAAGTGGTTTGATGTTGCCTTGGAGTTTGCCTTTTTCAGCCTGAGGTGAAATTCCAAGTGCTAACATATTGGCGACCATACTGGGAAGAACAAATTGTTTGTTGATTGATGTGTTTGTTTCATAAGTCTTAGACGGAGCCTGAATTTATGCCAGGTAGCCTTCGAAATGCTTTTGCTTTGCATAAGCGGAAGTAGATAAACGCTGCTTCAGTCAATCTCCGTGAGCTTGTGAATACAGCACTTCAATTTCATTTTACCCCAGTTCATTTGTAAACTCTGAACTTTTGGATGATTAGTTAAGAGTTTTCACAGGCTGATTAGTTATTTGTTCCTTGATATCCAAACTGGCTTCCAATTCGGGTCGTATATTCAAATCTCATTCATGTCCAGCTATTTTTGAGTATCTTGAAGACATTGATTTTGACAAGAGTTTTGAGTTGTCTTTGTTCAAAACCAAATCTGAAAGTGCACTTGATTCTCTAGTTCCTAACCCTGATTTCGCAGCTGCTCTTGAAATTGAGAGACACAATAAATTGGTTGACAATTTCATCCTAAGATCTCTTCAGTCGGATATTCACGCTACCAATCTTGTCGAGTTCGTTGAAACTATATCTGGTCATATTGGATCTACTATCACGGCGCATGAGCAGTCCAATCCTCCTTTTATTTCTGTTTCTCCCATAATCACTTATCCCGCATCTACAGTTGGTTCACCTTCTACATCCCATACCACTTCTCCTCCCCATACTCCTCATACTACAGCTACACCTACTCCACCCGCTACTCCTAGACCCAATCTACCTAAAGCAATGGCTGCCCGGTTTGCCCCACTTGCTCTTCCCCAAAATTTCCATGATATGCCAGCTGACTATCAAAGTAAAATCCCTATGTTTGATGGCACTCCACAAAGCATCTCTGCTCAGCAACATATTGACAAAATGACGACTTTCTTCTATCTATATGAGATAGATGAAGAAGATGTTACCATGCGATTGTCCGTGCAAACATTTGGAGGAGAAGTTAGAAAGTGGTTCAAAGGGTTGACAGCTAGAAGCATTCCCACCTTGGAAGCACTTCAGAACCAGTTTCTAGATCGATGGGAAATCAGAAAGGATCCACTTCAGATCAATGCTGAGTACAACAATCTCAAACTTAATCATGGTGAGTCGGTCCAAGACTACATTATCATATTTAACACGGTTTACAATGCTATTCCAGATGATTTGAGGCCATCTAGAAAATCAGCACTTCTCAAATTCCCGGATGGTTTTGATCCGAAGATGGCTTATTCATTGCGAGATAGAGATCCGCCTACCTTGGAGGATATGCAGAAAATTGTTGTTAGTGTTGAAGCAAATTTGAATGATAAAAGAGCAAGGATGAAGGCGGAAAAGCGAGTCACAATCAAAGAGGAAGCTTCTACATCCGATCAGCTTCTTCGCAAGGTAGTAACAATGCTCGAAAATACTCATCTCAACAAGCCAGAACCACAGATCCGTAATCCTAATTTCCGAGGCGCACAGCAGCCACAATATAGAATCAAGCAGCGTGAAACAAAGGCACAAGAGGCAGCAGTTCAGCAGCAAATTAAACCTCCTTTTCAGCAGAATTTTGTTAGCCAAGAATCAGAGGATGAAGGTGATACGGTGGGAGAGGAAAATCACTTCTTCACTCCTGGTGATCTGCCCACTTATGTTACAGAAGAAGAAGAGTTGGTAAGTCACTCCATCATCCCTCAGGATGAATATTATATCTTGTCAAATGATGCAGCACTTGAAGAAGAATCGGAAGAGTATCAAAGAGGGTACCTAAATGCTTTATCCGCTCAGCAGAGACAATTAAGAAACCGAGCCGTTCCCATAAATCCCATTCAGAAAAGGAAAGATACTTCAGCAAAGAATGATTCGGCTTCCCCACACACAAAAGGAAAAGACATAATTGATCCTTCAACAAGTCAATCATCATCAGCAAGCAAGATAGATCAGCCATCAAGCACACCAAAAGATAAAATTGACAAAAGAGAGGTTCCGGCTAAAGAAGGTGAGAAGGTTTCAGTTTTCAGTTTGGAGAATGAAATTTCAAAGTTGAAAGTGTCCATTCCTTTGACGGAAATCATGAAGAACAGCACTTACCGAGGCCAAATCTCCAAGATGTTGAATTTTGATCCTATGCTAGACACGGTGAATGTAGAAGACGATCAGCCGGAATTGATTTTTGGGCCCGCTTTAAATGGTGAGTCTCCCGAAAGTGATGTTCCTCCATTCTATATCAGTTTGCGATTGCATGAGTATGTGTTGCACAATGCCATGTTTGACTCGGGAGCTTCGCATAATTTGATGCCGAAAGCGATTATGGAGAAGCTGGGACTTGACATCACAAGGAAATATCATGATTTGTATTCGTTTGATTCCAGCGGGTGAAATGTATTGGTTTGATCAAGGACTTGGTGGTGAGCCTAGATCAAATTCCAGCGAAGAACATCTTGATGGATGTGGTGGTGGCGGATATTCCTCCGCGATTCGAGATGTTGCTTTCGAGATCTTGGGGAGCCAAGCTCAAAGGTACACTTCAGCTCGATTTTTCTTATGCTACAATCCCGGTTTTTGGTCAGATGATGAAGTTATATAGGGAGCAAAAGATGAAATACATGATTACTAGTAAGGAAAAGCCAATCAATCATCCTGTAAATTATGTACATACAGATTTAGAGTCATTTGTTTTGTTTGCTGATAATTTTAACGAGATAGATAGTCAGTTAGTTCAAGCAGAAGATATACCAGACATTTCAGAAAATTTTAGAGAAATTTTGAGAAAAGAAAGTGAAGAAAGGTCCGTTGTCATGAAGCCAACAGCTGAAATGAACGGGCAGCAAACAGAAAATGCAGAGACATCACAATTTCGGCATTTAGAAGATGATGAGGATGGTCTTTGGACCATGGATTTTGATGGCGCTGTGGGCAGCGATGGTGCTGGTATAGGTGTGTGGATTCGAAGCCCATTTCTGTCCGAAACAAAGTCCCAAGCAAGGTACGAGTATGCTCTTACAAACTGGCATTTGATTGTTCAAACAATGAGGCGGAATATGAGGCTCTCATTGCTGGTCTGAAGATCCTTAGTTGAAGGCAAAGAAGATAGCAGTATATGGCGACTCCGAGTTGGTTATAAAGCAAGTGAAAGGTGAGTTTCAGGCCAAGCATCCTCGTATGCGAGCATATCGAAATGCTGTCCTAGATATCTTGAAACTGTTTTCTGAACATACTTTGACATGTGTGCCCCGTATCCAAAATGGTGTTGCGGATGCGTTGGCTAAGGCAGAAAGCAATCTAAAATCCCCATGAATTCCAGCAATAAGTTTGAGATTTATGTGAAACATCGTCCTACAGTTCCAGACAATCAAAGATGTTGGCAAGTTTTCCAAGATGATGAAGAAATCAAGGATTTTCTGCAAGTTGAAGGTGAGTTCAAAGACATCTCCATAGACACGGAAGCTGAAGGAGTAAATCAAATGGATGTGTTGCAGCTTAAGGACAATTTCATTCCTAAAGGCTTAATTCCTTTGGAAGAGTTGTTCGATCAAGATGATGTGGCCCGCAAACCCACCTTAAGGCCCACGGAACAAGGTGTCGAAGAAGTGAATCTCGGGACAGCTGAGAATCCAAAGATGGTGAAGCTATCGAAAGCATTGTCGCCCAAGGTAAAGAAAGAATATATCAGATTGTTGTCTTCGTTTTCTAATGTTTTTGCATGGGACTATTCAGATTTGAAAACTTATGACACAAGTATCATTCAGCATACCATTCCCATAAAGCCAAATCAAAAGCCTTTCCGACAAAAGTTGAGAAGAATTAATCCTAAGCTGCTGCCATTGATCGAGAAGGAAGTCAACAGGTTGTATAAGTCTGGAATCATAGTGCCAATCCGATTTTCCGATTGGATTTCCAACTTGGTGCCCGTGAGAAAGAAGACCGGTGAGATCCGCTTATGTATAGACTTCAGAAATCTCAATAAGGTGTCGCTAAAGGACAATTGTCCGCTGCCCAAGATGGATCATATATTGCAGCGGGTAGTTGGGGCATCAAGGATGTCTCTACTTGATGGTTATTCCGGGTACAATCAGATTTTGGTGCATGAGGATGACCACGACAAGACTGCATTCACAACTCCTTGGGGGACATTTCATTATGCCAAGATGCCATTTGGATTGAAAAACGCAGGTGCCACTTTTCAGCGGGCAATGGACATGGCCTTTGCTAATGAGAAAGATGTCTTTTTGGTCGTTTATCTTGATGATTTAACTGTGTTTTCTAAATCTGATGAAGAGCATTTGTATCATTTAACAATGGTGTTTCAAAAGTGCAGAAAATATGGTATCTCATTGAATCCGAAGAAGAGCCTTTTCGCTATGAGCGAAGGCAAGCTGTTGGGCCATATCATTTCTAAAGATGGCATTCGTATAGATCCTGCACGTGTGGAAGCAATTCAGCAGGTAGAGCAGCCCCGAAACAAGAAGGAGATTCAGTCCTTTAATGGCAAGTTGAATTTTCTGCGTCGCTTTATTCCCAATCTTGCCGAACATCTCAGAGAAATAACCAACATGCTCAAAAAGGACAGCCAGCTCAAATGGACCGAAGAGGCGGTAAAGTCTTTCAATTTGGTAAAGTTAATTTTATCTTCAGCCCCAACTCTAATCAGCCCGGATTATACACAAGACTTTATTTTATTCTCATTTGCTTCGGAGCATACATTGGCAGCTGTGCTGATGCAAAAGAGAGATGGAGTTGAGAAGCCCATAGCTTTTTTCAGTCGTATTATAAGGGATGGAGCGCTGAAGTACAATATCATTGAAAAACAAGCATTGGCGTTGGTAAAAGCTTTGAAAGATTTCCGTGTGTACATATTAAATTCTCATATTTTGGCATATGTTCCTAATGCGGCTGTCAAAGATGTTTTGGTACAAGCGGAACCAGAAGGAAGGAGGGGTAAGTGGATCGTTGCACTATTAGAGTATGATGTGGAAATTAAGCCTACCAAGTTGATCAAGGGTCAAGGTCTTGCTAATTTGATGGCTGAAACAAATCTCCATGTCCTAGACATCAATTTGATTGCTGCCTTATCCGATGAAGATGAAGAAAATTCAGCCCTACAGGTATCCGATATCTTTGTTTCCTCTCCTTGGTATGCTGATATTGTATATGTGCTTCAAAATTTGTCTGCACCCCCTGAGATGCCTCGAAACAAAGCTAGGACATTGAAATTAAAAACTGCCAAATTTTGCATCATCAAATCTGCACTTTATTGGAAAGACCCTGGTGGCATATTGCTGAATTGTTTAGTCGAGGAAGAAGCTAAAAGAGTTGTTGAGGATTTTCACAAAGGTGACTACGGGGGCCACTTGTTTTGGAATACCACGGCTAATAAAATCCTAAGAGCGGGTTTCTATTGGCCTTCATTGTTTTCTGATGTATATAAAGCAGTTAAGAGTTGTCATGAATGTCAAATTTTTCAAGGAAAGCAGAAATTACAGCCGTTACCTCTCAAGCCCATTGAAATCAGTGCACCATTTCAGCAATGGGGCTTGGATTTTATTGGCGAAATCCACCCAGCATCTTCCGGGCAGCATCGATGGATATTAACCGCCACTGATTACTTCACAAAGTGGATTGAAGCCATTCCCACCCGGCAGGCCACTGACTTGGTAATTATTTCTTTCCTTGAGAATAACATATTGTCACGTTTCGGCTGTCCACATAAGTTGATTACAGATAATGCAGCAGCGTTTAAATCAAAGAAGATGGTTGATTTTTGTTACAAATATAACATCAGCTTGGGGCATTCGACCGCCTACCATCCGCAAGGAAATGGGCTGGCCGAATCTTCGAATAAATCTCTAGTAAACATCATAAAGAAATTGTTGGAAATCAATAAGAAGAGCTGGCACAAAAAGTTAGTAAATGCATTATGGGCTGATCGTGTAAGTCAAAAGAAGTCAATTGGTATGTCACCCTTTGAACTGGTTTACGGGACAGATGCAGTGTTTCCTACTTCACTTAGTATTCTGGTAGCAAAGTTGCTTCAAGAAGCTGATGGTGAGGAGGATCCTATGCAACGGCGGATTAGTCAAATGATTCATTTACAGCAGACACGAGAGGAAGTTCTTCAAAATTCCCTTAAGTTGCAAGAGCGCATAAAGAAAATCTATGACAGAAAAGCTAAACCGGATGATTTTCAGATAGATGATGTTGTTTTGAGATGGGATGCCCGAAATGAAGACAAAGGGAAACATGGAAAATTCGACAACTTGTGGAAAGGTCCCTACAAAATTGCAGCATACCGTGGTCCAAATGCCTTTCTTCTCAAAGAAATGAACGGTGAAGATTGTCACGGTGGGTCGGTAAATGGTCGGTTGCTCAAAAGGTATCATGTTTGAGCATTTTCTGCTCTAGTCATTATCATTGTAATTACCATTTTACTTACATTCTGCTGCAAGTGTGAACTGATCCTTCATCTTTAGTCTGGGGCCCGCGGTGAAGGCTATAATTCTGAAGATGGAGATTAGTTGGTGTGAGTTTTTCAAGTTGTTTTAATCAGTCCATTTTCTGCACAAAGTTGAGTTAGTTTGTGTCGAAGTTAGTTCGATTTTCAGTCAATTGTCAAAGTCAATAAAGTTGTCCAAATTTGGGTCACATGTGTAAATAATGACTCCATTGCCCAATGATTATAAAGCACTGGTCTTCTCTCCCAGAGGTCTAAGGTTCTTGGTATCTCTAAGGAGCTACCATCCCCATTGGAGCCAATGTTAGAGTCGGTATAGTAGCCCTCCATCAGCGATCAAAGCTCTTTGCATGTGCATAAGTAGGTGTCTCATCAGTCCCATCTTATTGCATTCCATTAGGCATGCCATAACCCTGATGGAGGAGCTGGTGTCTTTATTCCCCTCTTGGCACTGCTGGATCAAGTTGTTTCAATCATTAAACTTTTTCAAGGTTACTTGTCTTGTCTTGAGGTCAAAATTCTAGGTCTAGGGTTTAGGTCCAATTTGTCTTCAAGGTCATGTCTCTAAAAGTCAATAAATGCCCAGCAGGCTAGAGGGATGATTATCAAAGTGTTTCTTTAAAAGATTTCATCTTGTACAGCTAATTTTTTACCTTGGATTTAAAAACCCTGTTTTTAAAGCCAAGGTCATTTCTCAAAATTTTGTAAAAATTGTAAAAATTCAAATTTTTCGAAAGACAGCATGCAGCCCTGGTCCCCTTTGCCAAGACTCCTCAGAAGCTATCCCTGCAAAAATTTTCAAGGAAAAACATCAATTCAACCAATTTCAGGACAAAAAGAAACCATAAAGTCAATAGCATTCAAATTTTGAAAAAGTGTCATGATAAACATTAGAAAGAGGGTTTTGAAATGAAATCAATTTAAAACAAGAATATAAAACCTCTCTCTCCCTCCATTAGTCTTCATTGTGCCTCAAAGCAATAGAGAGAATTGTGTTGGAGCGAATTTGGGCGAAATTGTGAAGCCTGAGTGCGCGCGACCCGTCAGGTGAGCGCGACCCGTCAGGCGAGCGCGACCCGTCAGAGTGCCTTTGTCAGTGCAAAAATTACACGGGCGCGACCCATTGAGTGCGCGCGACCCGTTGGGCAGTGCACGCGACCCGTTGGGGTTTTCTCCACAGAAATTTGCCAGTGAACTGCCAAACGACCCCGGAATTTTTCAAGCTTGCAGGTAGGCCTTCCATCATCAAGATTGTTATTTGCTAAAGCTTGTAAATAGCATGAGAATATTCTTAAAAAGCCATCATTTGCAAAATAAGGACTCCATGTGCATTTGTTTAAAAATGTCAAAGTGCTAGTGTATGTTTTGTTGTTTTAAGGTTATCCTTTTCACTCCTATTTTTCCCTACATTTTCCTACATCCCATTTCTTAATCCCTTATCATTTTTCTTTAATTTCCCTACCAAAAATACTAAAAGCCCTGAAACCCTACCCCTATTCCTAAAAAATCAAGAATTAAACCCTGAACTCTACCTCCCATAACATCCTTGCAAATGAAATTGTATGATGATGTATATGTCATGATTCTTCCCCTTAACCCCCTATTTCACATATTTTTCCCAATTTCCCTTCAAAGTCTCCCTTCCCTAACATTTCCCTTGTGCTATTTGTCCCCTTGAAACAGCATCTCAAACAGTTAAAACAGCAGATTTTAAAGCAGAAGCAGCAGTACATTTCAGCCACTTTTCTCCTGAAACCATGTCAGAAACCGAAACCGATTATGAGCAAAGTGATGACCATGAGTCAGCTTCAGAGTTTGAGGTACATAGGAGGCCTCACAGGGGTGGTAAGAGCGGTCACCATAAGAGAGAGGAGCCCACCTCTTTGACCGATTTGCAGGCTTGTCCAATTGCAGTCACATGTTTCCGTTATCTGTCATGTTATGAGTTTTGCGAGAGGATCTCTCAGATTCAGCATCACAGGGAGTTGGCTCGCTTGTTTTTTTTGCATTTGCATGATGGGCATGTGAACCTTGCAGGGGTGGATTTTACATTGACACCTGAGATGATACCAAATGTTGGAGAAGTGTGGAACAAGCGCAAAATATTGGACAGTTTTCAGTACGAGCCTTACATTAAACCTGCATTTATGAGACTTGTGACGGGTGTATTTCCTTTCAGGTTTTTGAGGAATGAGTATGCTCCTTTGATGAGGCTTATCATGCGCTATTTCACCTGTGAGGGCAGATTTTCACGTGTGTATTCATACCATATTCGCTTGTTGATGCATTTCACACGGGTACGGATGATGAACATCCCGGTTTTCTTGTGCCAGAATATTGAGAGGATGGTGCCCTTGATGCAGAGGAAAAGCCCAGCACAACAATATAGGAGCCTTTATCATTATGGCTTGATCCAGCTTGTGGTCATACATCAGTTGGCTCAGCATGGCATCCCATGGGAGGAGTTTATCTCTCGTGAGTTTTTCACAGCACCACCACCACATCCTGAGATTGTTCATGAGGAGGGAGGACCATCACAGCAGCATGATATCCCTGAGACTAGACATGTCAGCTTTCCTCCATTGGTCACTTATCAGAGAGGCCACAGGGCCTTATTTGCAGCAGCTCGGCGAGTATTTTCTCCACACCAGGTGGAAGGGGTCTCGCCTTCTTCATCAGCACCACGAGTGTTATCTCCACATCAGGTGGAAGGGGCCTCGTTTCCGACAGCAGCACAGGTATCAGAGAGGGACAAACAGCCCAGGATTGATGAGGGGCCATCAGGTGTTCCGGACATAGAGGTTGTTGACCTTGATATTAGTTCTCCTAGCCTAGAGTCAAAGGAGATCATTCAGCACCTAAGAGCTGAAAATGATTCATTGCAGCGAAGATTGGAAGGGGCACAATGGACGATCACATATTTAGAGCAGCGCAACAAGCAGTTGGAGGATGAGCACACTCTTGATGAGTTGCAGAGATTCATGAGGACCGCAACTTGGCTCGAAAAAGACCCGGCGATTTGGTACCCGTTGAGCGAGAGGCTATGCTTCTCCAGGTCAATGCTCATTTGGAGAGGTTGCTGGCCAAGGCCAACCAAGATAAGGACTTGCTCGGGAACATGAAAAATCATTATTGGGCGCGGATGCACGTATGCAAGGCAAGAATGAAAGTGCTCCAAAGACGGTTGGCCAAAGCACAAAAACGAAGGAAAAGGCCCGACCCCCTCCATATCTTGGCTGAGGCTTCTTTGAAGGAGCATGATACTAAATAACTCAACTCCAACACAAATTCAAAAAAAATTGAGCATTTTGGGTCACTTGTGATTTTTCTGGCAAAAAACAAGTTTTCTTCACCAATGGCGCGCGACCCTTTCGTTTGGAAACTCCATTTTGGAAAAACTCAGCATTTCTGGATTTTTCATGGAAAGTTACACTTGCTCAGCCATTACCAAGAAATTTCACCAAGTTTTGGGCCTCCAGAAAGTCAAAAAACAAGCAAAAAATGACTTTCTGCCACATTTTTGACACACAGGAAGCTGTCTTAGGAGATTGCAATTTTGGAGGGGAAAATGACAACCAAATTCAGAAATTCCACTCGGGTTGGAAAGTAGACATCCAGACCTTTCCAACAAGCCCACATTTGCCTCATTTGGACACCTGGAAGTGCCTCCAAAGGCGCGCAACCCATCCAGGAATTGCGCGCGACCCATCAGGCAGTTTGCACAGGAATTCAACCTACAGCTCAGCAAAACGCAGTTTTGACTGGATTTGACTTTTTGGAGTTGATTTTCATCCTCCTTGTTGTAAATGATGTAATTTTATGATGTTTAGACACTTATTTATTTCTTCTAGAAGATTCATTCATAAGATAGGTAAAATTTAATGAATGAATTGGTTTCCTAGCTTATAGAGGCAAGTTGTTTTGATTGCCTAGTTTTCAGTGCTTAGTTTAGAATTGGTTGAAACAACTCCTAGGATAGTGAGCTCGACCCCTAGAGGCAGGGAAAGATGTTAGATGGCCTATATTATGTACTTTCTTGCTCATTTTCATGGTTGGACTCTTGAGGGAGAAGCTCTTATTGTATTACTCACTGTATCTCTGCAATTTTTGGCAAAGGAAGACCAGGGTTTTGCAGTCCTTTTTGGGATTCTTGTGGTCACATGTATTGATGGTGTGTTTCTCTTTATACTTGTAAGTGTGTTATGTGAATCATTTCCTTACTTTTCCTTCTGCAAATTAGGCAAATGAGGTGTTAAAGTAGAATTCATGACTGTCATGCTCTGCTTTTAAGTTTGCTTAATATCAATGTTTTCAACTGTTTAAGGGGAATTCAAGGTTATTGCTTGCTCTCCTTAACTCCTCACCGGTCATTCTCATCCATCCACCTCTATCAAAGGCATCAATACTGTCTCCTCCTACCTCCCCAAAGAACCCCTGCGGAAACTGTGTCCAATCCCGCACCCGAAATTGCTATTCCCCAATTTTCCACCAAAAACCTAAAAATCCCAAATCAAACCTCTTTATCAGTTTACTAGCCTAAAATCAGTGTTTCCCTATTGGTTATCTCACCCATTGAAGATCTTTACCGAGATAAACCGGAGAGAGCCCTCTCCTGCCCCGTAGGGCTAGCTACGAGGCTAAGTGGTTTGATGTTGCCTTGGAGTTTGCCTTTTTCAGCCTGAGGTGAAATTCCAAGCGCTAACACAGCTGAGACCCAAAATCCTAGAAACACACGCGAGCTTTAGACCCTGTAATTTCTCCTTTGTGTGAACCAATTCTCCATGGACACGCCTCATACTTGTGTGAGCCAAAACCAAGAAAGAGAATAGAAGAGTGTCTCATGATGATGTCAAAATGAGGTTTAGGTCACTTGTATTTATAACCTTTCAAGGGTGTCCAATTTACTTTTAGGGGCGACCTTATCAAATATGCACATGTGGGATTTTAATTAAAAAAGACACTTTCCCTTATCCAACTTGAGCACTTCAATAGTCAAAATGAGTCCTCTCGAAAATAGGAATCTCATCCCATGGTTGGAATTTGTCGTTAGGCTACCAAATTAACATTAAATTTCCAAGGTTGTGCAACTCAATGCCAATCTAGTGCATCAATTTCTTAACATGTTCCTACCTCATACTAGACATCTCATACCCTCTTCTTTGTCATCTATTGATTGCATATTTTGAATATATATCAAAAGAACACATGCTTCTCTTCCTTTTCTATCTACAATCGTATTTATGTAGTCTTGTCTCTTGGTTGGAATATTGTGGTTGTTTTCTTGGATAAAACTTTGAAATATCATCATTGACTAGTTTTGTCAATATTTCACCTTTAATGGAATCCATAAGTGTAATAAAAATTTAGCTATCTATTTCAAAGTACATCTCCCTCTTATTGAAATTCATAATATAATTTGCTATCAACAATCTAGTTTATTCCCAAAAATTTTGGATAAGGATCCTTCTTGTCGATTATTTCTATCAACTCAAAGTTAGCTAAAGTCATCGATCAATGACACATCAATGTAAACAGTTGCATTTTTAATTCTCTTAATAGGATAAATCCCATATTAGTTCGTGAATATTAGTTGAATAAGTGACCTAACTAGATTTGTCATCCCTATCAACTCTCGAGATTCTTCATAATGATGTTGGCATAGGAATTTGGATCCAACATGACATCCCATGTTTTATATCCTCCTAGATCCATTTTCATCTTAAACTCCCAAATAATCATATTCTTCTTCCCAACATGTCTCACATGTCATTTAGTAAGGGAAATGAGATACAAGTATCATATTCTAACGTAACTATTCATCATGTCGACATTTCAACTGACTTTCTAGATACACTTGATTCATTCAAAAGTCTAATGCAACATCTTGAGAATTCACTTAGTTTTTTGGTTCAATGTTCATTCTAGCATACACGTTTTTCTCCATAATGGCATGTTTTACACACTCTCCATGACAACATGTAGGAATTTCTCCTATATGATTGTGTCAAATTGTGATGCCATGATCAACTCTTCTCATTTTATTAATTAATACCTTATCTACATCTAGACCCACTCTTGCTCCTCATCTTATCTTTGTATTTACCAATGGTATTCTATTATCTTCTTCCCTCTAAGGCTATGTAGTGACCATATTTTCTCTTCATTTCTCTTCCCACTTTTCTATTATTTCAGGACACTCTTCAATCTTTTTCATAATACCATGTCAATGTTCATATATTGTTGAGTTTGGTAAAATAACACAAAATGTGCCATACTTCTCCGTAATTAAATCATGTATATGGTTGGGCATATCCCCTCATTTATGTCATTAGTATCTTTCTTTGTAGCCTTCTCTTCTCCCTAGTTGCACAACCATCCAAACGTTGCACCTTATATGCACCCTTGGATCCAATGTAAGAAAGGCTTAGTGCCTTAAGAAATAAAGTATCATGCGAATGAGGTTAATGATAAATACAAGAGTAAAGTTTAGTATTATGATGAAAATATGCTAGTTAGAAATAAGTTGGTGTTATTCACACTTTAAGATCCATACTTAATATTCAACATGTTATGGATTAGTGGCTAGGATAGGGTGTCATAATGATAATAAACCAATTTCAAACCAGCTTAAGTATAGAATGTCTTATGTGCATGAGGGAAGTTGTATGACCTCCCAAAGTTTTTTCTCTCCATCACCATGATCACTTTATGAGCATTTTCTGTGGATGGGATGCTTTCCTCAAAAGTCCACAGATGCGAAAAAAATGACCATTGGAGCACCTTCCACTTGCCATTCATCTTAGCTATCCATTGTCATTTACTAAAAAATCCAAAATCTCAAGTGCTTTGTGTTGAGAGACAATGTATTCATCTTAATTCTGAGTTAATTTATTAACCTTTTGGGTATTAAATACTTTGTAAAATCCCCCCCCATGGAGTGTTTGTTTTGGGGTTCAACACAAACTACGAAAAACCCCAATATGTTTAGCATCATAACCGTGGCGAAGGACTATAAAAAGGAAAGAGAAATGAATATATGATGCTTATGTTATATACGTTGGTGTTTTGTGGTTATTTTTTGTTTTTGTTGTTGTTGTTGTTGTGTGTGTTTGTGGCCATTATAGGGTTAGCCTATGATGCAATGTTGAACTTTAACACAAACTAGACCATTATCTCCAAGAATGACACATTAGAGATGGATTTTAGCTGGAGTGGCCCAAATAGATGGTAATCAACATATGGTATGTGGCACATAAATTTTGGCTAGGTGATTAATCAATGACTACGAATGCTAATAATGCTTGTCTAGGAGACAATAAATCATTGAAGAGCTCCTTGGACAGTAATTTTGGACTCTAGTGATCTAGTTTTTATTAAGAGTAATAATTTCCATGTTATGTGGGAGAGATTTAAGCATTTGATAGGCATGTGCGTTGTTGGGGGAATAAAGATCTATTGTCGAAACACCTTAGTATCATGTAAAATGATGACAAATTTAATACTTTAATATTTCAACCTATAGTTGATGCTAACATTTAGTGGTAAGTATATATATTAATCTTTATATATACATCTTTTTTTTTTCCAATCAATCGCTTCTATTAATTCATCAAATTTTTACAAAGGATTTTTTGTGCAAGCATTGTTCTCCCGAGCTCACTCTACCAGACTTGTTGGTCAAGAGAGATAAATAAAAGCTACCAATTTTATACCAAAATTGTAAACAAGTCCATCCACAATATACATCTAGGCACCAAAAAACATAGAGAATACAAATAAAACCAACCATCATCGCTAGCTATGAGGAGAAGTCAGAGCTTGACCAACATCGGGATGGTTTGGGGGTCGAGAGCCTCCATGCACATGGATCTCCAAATGATAAATTCTTCCCTTTATAAGATCTAGTCATTCATGCACATGTCTTTGGCTTCAACAAATGGAGGCCATTCTATCCAGAATATCCCCCTGATTTTGTTGTAAGTAGTTCAGAAAGACAATTATCTCATTTTTTCTGCATGTCGTTGTTGCATTATCTCTGTTAGGAGTGTTGTAACATTATGCAATTGTTTATCAGTAGATACCAAATAAGAAGGCTCAACGTTAATCACCATAGATGGGAAGTTTTCTTGAGCCAACTCACCTTTGAATCCCGCTTCCACCCCTCCATCTTCCTCTCCTCTCGTCCTGTCGCCTCAACTTCCCCTTCCTCGTGCACTGCCCCTCCACACCCCGCATGCCCACGTAGGTGAATCATAATGTGTGAAGAGCCCAAGATCCAACCCTGATGAAACAACATCGACTGAATACTCAAGAATATAAGTGTCGTGTATCCACAAGCCTCTAGAAGATGTGACCCTTCCAAGCCATGCTTACCAGATCCCATAACAACAAAAACTGAAAACACTTGAAAATCAAGCCTCCACCAAGGAAAACCCCTTAGAAATTTATTAATTGGAGGGGAGATACCAATGTAGAGTGGGATCCTACCACTTTCCCACTCAAAAGCACCCATATGATCAAATTTTCCACATACATTACTATAATCAACTACCTGACCATAAAAGAGTATAGGGCACAGTTTAGGAAGGACACTGGAAATCAAACCAATCCTCACACCAACCATGCCACCAACGACATAAAGCTACGAACTTGGGCTAAGGACAAAACCCCACATAATCGAACAAGGAGGGCTAGCCTCTCCCCAGGTCCCAAACACCTCACCCAGAATAATACTATTCCCCCGAATCCAGAAAGAACTGGAGGCAGTTTCTCCCAACCCACCATAAGCGGGAATAACTCCAAACCATCGAAAACCCTATGTAGAATGACAAGACCAATACCCTCTTGAAGCCCTAGGCTTCACCAAGGTGAACCTAACAAGACACTTGTTTTTGAGTGGGAGCCAAACAACTAGAATTGTGGAATCTCACTCTTGTGTTCAACACCACCCGACAACCTTAAGGAAATTACCAAGCCACTAAATAACATAATATATAACCACGCCCAAACACCACTAATGATGCCTACCCCCACACCAAGCTAGCTAACAAAACCATCAACCATGAAATGAAGCAAAGAACAAAGTTACTTACCAAGCCAACCAAGAGAATTAACATTGCCCTTTTGTGTTCCTCTGTGATGTAGTGTCAAGGTAATTCAAGCCACAATACCCCCAAACCAAAGTATTCACTGTTGCACTGAGCTCCATGGTCCCAAACTTTACAACTTGGCTCTTATTTCTCCGCAAAACCAACACACCCGCTTGCTAATTGTTGCACCAAAGCACCCATGTTCAAACATATAAATCGCCACAAGGTCATGACCCATGCTAACTCTACCAGCTCACTTTTTTCCACCAATTCTCCCATAACCAACTAAACTGCAAATCATCGGAAAAACATCATTTAAGGTATAAACCACAAACCTCACCTCGCAAATGTTCCAACCATCCACCACCCCAACACCCACTTGATCCTTGTACTCATGTATATTGTCAGATCACCTACGGACTTAATCTTCGCTGCCATCCTTATTTAATTTCCTTGGATCGTCCACCCCCATTAAGGTATCTTTGTATATACATTCTTTATTCTATATATCTATTAAATTTCTTATTCATATACTCCATAGATTATATGTGTGTGTTGGACTGTAATTTCGGACTCTAGTGACCTGGTTTTGATGGATAGTAATAATGTCAATGTTATGTGGGAGGGATTTAAGAATGAGATAAATGTGTGGCTTGTATGGATAATAAAGATCCATTATTGGCAAAGGCTCACACTATGTAGATGATTACATGTCTAATGCTTTGACATTTCAACGTGTAATTGATGCTAACATTTAGTGCCAAGTAAAATATTTTTAGTTATATTTATATATACATATTTATTTTATATATTTATGCAATTTCTTCTTACTCCAATATATATATATATATATATATATATATATATATATATATATATAGATAGATAGATAGATAGATAGATAGTCAATGAGAGATCATGGCAAGTGAAACACAATGATGGAGGAATAAGTGGCTAGTTAATGGTAGAATTTTGTTTGTTTCTTCTTTCACACAAAGGTGTCTTGATCTAAACCACATATAGAAGTCTCATGCCTCAATCCACAGTTGTCTAACCTATTTTACAGTATTCATCCATGGTTACAACTATTTGTGCTTTTGATCCATACCTGTTGAAGCCTTTTGTGATGCTTTCAAGGAATGTAAAACTCTACTTGATTCTAGCCAGAGAAGATGTGTGGGTTAGCATTTCAATGATGACGTTTTTCTTATTTTAAGCATCATTTTGGGGGGGTTATTTATATTCCAATATATTATATACCACTTTTGGGATTACATGCATAAAGTAAGTCATTAAGCATGTTCCATATCCCATGAGCATTATTTAGAATGATCAATTTATCTTGATATCAAATAGTCCACTTAGCACTCATTGTAACAAGTGATGACCATGGGGGTAAATAAGTGGGATAAAAACTAACTATTGAATCACATAGCATCAACCATAACCTCTAGGACCTATACCTAGTAATAAGGTCTCAATGGAAGGTCACCCATCCCAAGTCTCCTTTATCTCAAGCATCCATGAAATTTCCCTTCATAGTTAAGCCACTTAGTGTGCTACTCCATTTGCAAAACCTTCACAAGTATTAGCTACAACAGAAGAAAAATTTATAATACATCCACAAATAAATATACACATATAATGGAGCCAAAAGTATGATTAATTGTATTAAATCCAAAAATATGAGTACATCGATGGAGGAAACATGGAACTTGGGCTTGCTATTGCAAGCATGCAACACCCAGGTGAAAATAATGTGCAATCTCTAATTAGAATAACTCAATATAGCAATTTGCACTGCCTAGAAAACTTTGATGTCGTTGTTGGAGGTGAATTGTGATTTTGGCCGTCAAATGTGCTCCAATTTTTTGAAAAAATAGCCTTAGGTTCCTCACACCCAATCCAAAAAAACTCATAAATCTATCGAGCTAATCCCAACTAATCCAGAATGCCCTAAAAAGTGTGAATTCCTTGACCACCCAGTTTTGTGCCCAACAAAATGAGCATTGCTAAGAAATGCAAAAAATCTCTTGCAAATAGATGAGAAATGTGTGCAAAGACCCTCCGGAAATGGGAAAATTTCCTAGTTGAAAACCCCAAGTAATCACTAGCTCTAAACCCCTGTGAAAATATTTGGCTATCAACACCTGCACAGGACCTGGAAAGAGAAATATGGCCCAAAAATAAGACATTGGATCAACTTTGAAATGTCCCATGAGCATTATTTAAAATGCTCAATTTCTCTTGATATCAAATAGTCCACTTAGCATTCATTGTAACAAGTGATGACCACGGGGGTAAATAAGTGGGATCAAAACTAGCTAATGAATCACATAGCATCAACCATCACCTCTAGGACCTAGACCTAGTAATAAGGTATTTAATGGAAGGTCACCCATCCCAAGTCTCCTTTATCTCAAGCATACATGAAATTTCCCTTCATAGTTAAGCCACTTAGTGTGCTACTCCACTTAGTTGCCTTGAATATTTGTTGTCTTCACAGTTGTTTATCAACTATTGACATTGAAAGGCATCAAGAAGCAACATGGACATGAACGTCGATGCTATGTGATGAGACAAAATGTTTGTGTTGGTTACACCATGTGACAACATGAAGGATAAGGTTCCAAACACTGTATGAAAAACATTAGTCTTTGTGGTATACATCTTGAATTTGACAATGTTATAATCTCCCCCACAAAGTCTCAACTTCTTTTATGTCAATATTATAATTACATGCCTTTTTTCATTGAATTCATTAATGAATTATATTTAGCTTTATATTTTTTTGTATTTGTTTGAATTTTGTTTGTATAAATATTTCAATGTACTTTTTAAGGCTATACTCCCATTTGATTCATCAAATTTAAAATAATTTAGATTGGGTCTTTACAAAGTTATGATACCAAATATATTTTGATGTTTAGCATATATATTTTTTCACTTTGCATCATAAATACTTTCCTAGATATTTGATCCTCATGTTGAGAAAAGTCAAGTGGCAAACCTTTCCTTGAATATAAATCATTATATTCTTTTTCAAAAGTATCAATCCTTTCCTGATTTGCAAATTATAAAAATTAATTCTAGAACATGGTATATTTTATAATGTGAACGATTACTTTTCATGTGGAAAATATCTCTATATTTCATATGAGGAATCCTAGGAGATGAGGATCCCAATCATTCCTCTCAACCAATCAAGAACCCAATTACCTTCATGAAAATATTTAGCTATGTGACTTTTACTGTAATGTTCCTAATTAGGAATTAACAATAAATATCAAATTCATGCATTAGCTACAACATAAGAAAAATTTATAACACATCCACAAATCAATATACACAAATAATGGAGCCAAAAGTATGATCCATTGTATTAAATCCAAAAATATGTGTACATTAATGGAGGAAAGATGGAACATGGGCTTGTTATTACAAGCATGCAACGCCCACATGAAAATAATGTGTATTCGTTAATTAGTGATCCGAATTGGATCATTATATTTGTTTTTTCATGCATCTTGATGCATTTGGAGTGGAAAAAGTGGAGGAATCAGCTCATGGGACCGTTTTTACTAGCATGACCTAGTTTGGCGAAACGGGGTCTGAAACCTTTCGGGAGCATTTTGAGGCATAAAATGATGTTTTTTTGGGGTAAAAATTTGCCTCTAAAATGTAACACCTTTTTATGCTATTCTACACAAAGAAATCTTCCCAACAACGCAATAATCACGTAAATCGAAGTCTGTATGCAAAAGTTATGCCACTCAAAATTTGACTTCTTGTTTTATCACCTATTGTTAAAATTGGTAACTAGGGCAAAACTTCATGTGGGTCATCTTATTCATGGCTGATAATATTTTTATTAGATTCCTCTCATCGAGAGGTGTAGAATTGATGTAAATATCATCCGATTTCGATAAGTATTCATGGAGATATGAATTTATTTTGATTATGGAATTATTATCAAGCTGACCTACAACTCATGTAGGCTCAGAAGCCCAACAGTCGCATCTATTCAAACACCAAAATTGTGTATAAATATAAGAGGACTTTTCCTCATTTCGACTCACTCATCTCATCGCATCTCTCTCTCTCTACTGCGCAGAAATGAGTCTCTTCTCTACTGCGCAGAAAAGGGTCTCTCTCTCACACATGTGAAGCTGGAAGTTGTTGAACCTGAAGCTGCAACTGCAGATCCAAAGTTTGACCAGCATTGACCATCAGATCTCCTCCTTAGAACTACGTTGTAGGTCTATCTATATCTCCTCTGAAAGCCGCAACTTTTGGTGGTGGAATGAAGTCAATCTGATGGACGGTTTGCAGCATATCGACTGCCCTAGTTTGAAGCCGGAAATTACCGAAACTGAAGCTGCAACTGCAGAAGTAAAGACTGACCCGCGTGGACTAGAAGATCTCCTCATTTGAACTGTGTTGTAGGTTCATCTGAAATTCCTCTGGAAGCCCCAACTTTTGGTGGTGGAATCAAGTTGATCCGACGATCGGTTTGTGAGATATCGTCTGCCCTAGTTTGATGATGAAGCCACTAATGCTGATGTTGCTGATCTAGGGTTTGCTACTGCTGATATGAATCAGATTTATTGTACTATTTCTCTCTGCTGAATTATTGAAGATAAAAGAAGATTTGATCAAAGGGTTTCCCCACACATTGTGGGGTTTGTCCTTGGCTAGCCGCCAAATCTTGTGTCTCTTATCTTGGCTTGTTTTCTGTCGATCGTTTAATGTTCTATCTACACTTTACTTTATGTACATGTGATTGCTAATCTGTGGAATATAATAAGAAAAAGAAGTAAATTGTTATAAGCATAGAACATACCATAACTTAACATGGTTTCAGAGCTGAGGTGAAGACAAATCCCAAACAAGAGCAAGAGCAATCACCAAAGATAAGATTGGAAAAGCTATCCTAAAAGAATGATGGGGTCATCAACACTCTTTCCTGTCGAAGACAAGCTCCGTGAGAACGCTGACTATCACGGATGAAAGATGTCTATCGATCTAACCCTTGAGGATCAAGGAGTGTTGGATCATGTGAGAGGCAATATTGTTGAGCCTCCATCAAATGCACCTCTTGCTACCAGGAACAAATGGAATAACGGAGAAATTAAAGCGAAGAAGATCATCCGGGACTCTATCAACAAGCGGTTGGTGGCCTACATCTCTGATCTAGACACCTCCAAGGAAATCTACGATAGACTGGTGAGTTTATTTAAAGTTAATGATGAAAATCAAGTTTTGTTTCTTAGAAATAAGCTGAGGGAAATCAAGAAGGGTAAAGATGAGAGTATGCAAGCATACTTCTTAAGAATCACCGAGATCAAGAACGATCTCCTATCTATTGGGGAGACTATTACTGACATAGAAATGGCACTCACAACTCTTGGAGGATTACCATCCGAATGGTATGTGTTCAGGACTACTCTTCTGAATAATAATGTAATTCCTGGTTTTGAGGAATTAATGGCTAGATGCATTCAAGAAGAAACAAGGATAGAAGAGCAAGAAATGCCCTTGCCTAAAGGTCCTGCTACTTTTTCTTCTCATGCTAAGAAAATAAATAATTCTGGGTCTAAATCAAAAACAAAGGTTGGACCTAAGGGTGGAAGAAAAGGATGATGTTTCATTTGCAATAAAGCAGGTCATTATGCAAGGGAATGTCCTGATAGAAAGGACTCTCACCGTGACGATGATCAAAATCCCTCTCATGGTAATCGAAGGAATGGAAAATTCAACAGCAAAGGTAAAAGGAATGCTGGAAATCAAGGAAGAGGGCAACCATTCAAGAAGGCTAGAAATTCCAGATATGAATCTAACACTGTTGACAATAAGCAGGCTGAATATTATCTACCAGCTGCTCTATCTACCTCTGCTCCTTCAAACTCAATGGGAATTTGGCTCATTGATAGTGGTGCCTCAAGACACTTCATTGGTTACAAAGAAGTACTCCATAATCTAGTAGAGAAAGAAACTAACTTGGAAATTCTCCTTGGAGATGACATGAAATACCCCGTGAAAGGTGTAGGCAATGTTTCTCTCAAATTGAATCAAGGTAAGACGATTCACTTACAAGATGTATTATATGTACCTGATCTCAAAAAGAACCTGGTATCCATCTCGGCAATGGAAGACAAAGGCTACAAGGTAACACTCAGCGATGGCAAGGTACGTATATGGAAAAATAATGTTAAAGATGCTTTCACTCTTAGGTTTCAAGTTGATTCTTTATATTAGGTCAGTGGAAGTCCGCTAGGTGTCATGTCTTGTGACACAACTCTTCAGTCCGAACTTTGGCATCGAATTGCCCACCTTCATTACAAAGCTCTACCTGATGTAAGACAGATGGTTTCAGGGATGCCCAAATTCCAAGTAGAGAAAGAAGGTGTATGTCTGAAATGTGTCGAAGGAAAGCTCAAAAGGGGACCATTCCCTTCAAGTCAAAGCAAGACCTCTGATATATTACAACTAGTTCACTCAGACATATCTAGTATGATGCCTGTGAACCCCTTGGGAGGATATTCATATTATCTCACTTTTACTGATGACTATTCTCGAAAGACTTGGATATACTTCTTGAAAAAGAAGGATGAAGTGTTCTCTTGGTTTCGACACTTCAAAGCCCTAATTGAGAATCAAACCGAAAAGAAGATCAAGATCTTAAGAACTGATAATGGGACTGAATATGAATCTAATGAGTTCCATGATTTTTGTAAAGTGGCTGGCATCAAGAGGGAGACTACTACACCATATACTCCTGAACAGAATGGTGTGGCAGAAAGGAAGAACCGCACAATTATGGAAGTTGTCCAGGCCATGCTACATGATCAAAGACTTTCGAAGTTTCTATGGGCTGAAGCTGCAAACACTGTAGTATATGTACAAAATCAATGCCCTCATCAAGCATTGCGTTCCAAGACTCCTGAAGAAAATTTCACCAGTAAGAAATCTGATGTTTCTCATTTTAGAATTTTTGGAAGCCCTGTATATTTTCATGTGCCGAAAGAGAAAAGAAATAAACTGGGTGCATCTAGAAAGAAGGGAATTTTTGTGGGCTATGGTGAAAATACTAAAGGCTATAGAATCTATGTAGCCGGTCAAAGGGAAGCCGTAATTAGTCATGATGTCACCTTTGACGAAGATATGTCTCTCATCAAGGTGAACTATCTTCCGACTTTGAGGAGCTCTCAAGAAGCCGACACCAGAGAACCGAAAGAAAAGGATGATGAATCAATGCCTGATGTAGAAGAACCCATGGATCCGATTGATCCTCCTCCACATGGGCCTTCCTCTTCTAGGAAGAGGCCTTCATGGCTTAGGGGGCTACTTAATGATGCTGAAGGACATGCTGCACCCCGAGGAACCTTTTGTGAAGGTAAGAAACCTAATAGGTATCAGGGATACCTGACCATCATGAGCACGATCATACAAAATGAGCCTTCATCATTCTCAGATGTTGTCAAGCATCAAGTATGGAAGGATGCTATGACCGAAGAATATAAGTCTATCATGAAGAATGATGTCTGGGAAGTAGTTCCCAGACCCCAGAACAAGACAGTTGTTACTTCCAAATGGCTTTACAAGATAAAGCATGCAGCAGATGGAAGTACAGAAAAGTATAAGGCTCGTTTTATTGCTCGTGGTTTCTCCCAGAAGGAAGGTATAGACTATGATGATATATTTGCACCTGTTGCTAGATATATGACCATCCGCTCGATCATAGCCCTTTCTGCTTCACAAGGATGGAACCTACATCAGATGGATGTCAAGACTGCGTTCTTGCACGAGTCAATCAAAGAAGAGGTCTATGTGCATCAACCCGAAGGATTTGAAATTTATGATTGGAAATCTCATGTATGCAGGTTGAAGAAGGCTCTCTATGGGCTGAAGCAAGCACCTCGAGCATGGTATGAGAGGATCAACAGCTACTTGATGAAGTTGGGATTCACTGGGAGTGAAGTCGATCCTAACCTTTACTTTAAGGTTGAAGATGATAAACCTCTCATACTGGTGTTGTATGTGGATGACCTCTTTCTAACAGTTGCAGACCCTCTCATTCTCAAATGTAAGAGGGAGTTGGCTTCTGAATTTGAAATGAAGGACCTAGGACTAATGCACTATTTCCTAGGACTTGAAGTGTGGCAGAAGCCAGGAGAAACTTTCCTATCTCAAGGAAAATATGTGGTGAACATATTGGAAAGATTCAGTATGATGGACTACAACCCTATGACTACCTCAAGGATCTTAACTTTTAGAAGTTATATGGTAGTGATGTCGGACCAGATTTGGGAAATGCCTCTGAGTTTCATAAACTCATTCGCATTGATGTTCTTGGTGAACCTCCGTCCGAATGTATGTTTTGCAGTTACCATTGTGAGCTCATATTTGGTTGAGCCTCACTGGATTGATGCCAAGAATCTTCTGAGATATCTTCGTGGCACAATTACTAATGGGTTAAGATACACTGCTGGAGATGTGAGACTACTTGGATATACTAATGCTGATTTGGCAAGCAGTGTGGTGGATCGTAAGAGCACTTCTGGGTGTTTTTTCTCCTTGGGATCTGCTTCGATATCCTGGATAAGCAGGAAGCAGAAGTCGGTGACCTTGAGCACCGCCGAAGCAGAGTATATTGCTGCCAGCATGGCTTCATGTGAGGCAGTTTGGTTGTGAAAGCTCTTCAGTGAGCTATTTGGATTTACGTTGGATACCACCATGATCCTTTGTGACAACTAGAGTGGGATTCATTTGTCAGAGAATCCCATATTTCATGATCGCTCCAAGCATATCGATATCAGATACCACTATATTCGAGATATGGTGCAGCGAGGAGCTATAAGGCTCCAACATATCGGTACAGATGAACAGGTCGCCGACATTCTGATAAAACCCCTTGGGAAAGTAAAATTTCTGACTTTCCGAGAACAACTTGGAGTTGTTCAAAGACCCTCCGATGAGGGTCATGTATGATGCATTGAGCTCTGGGAGCTCCAGGGGGGTGCGGGGTGCTTCTTGGAGCAGCATATGGCCACAGGATGATTCACTATCCCCTGGTGGTATACATCTACACCCCGTGGCGACATTGTAGCAGGATTGATGTGTTCTCCTGTGAGGCCTGGATTGATGTGTTCTCCATGGCGATTGTAGCAGGATTGATGTGTTCTCCTGTGAGTCCTGGATTGATGTGTTCTCCATGGCGATTATAGAAGGATTGATGTATTCTCCTATGAGGACAGGATTGATTAGTTCTCATGTCGAGGCATCCTACCCATGCAATCTGGGACTCATGGGAAGTACCTCTCATTTGATCAATGAGCATGGAAATGAAGTTAGGGACCATAGTAGTACTGATGGATGCATCGTTGTATCTATCGTACTCCCTACGCTAGGATGACCTCCATTGATCTGGGATCAATGATACTGGTCTGGGACTAGTGGTAGGAGTTGTACCATACTATGACACTGACTTCGGGTCGGTTGAGACTGGTCTGAGACTAGTGGTACATACTCTGAGACTGACTAAGTCTCAGTGCAGTACTGGTCTGGGACCAGTGAGAGTGGTACATACTATGACGCTGACTTCGGGTTGGTTGAGACTGGTCTAGGACCAGTGGTACACTCTCTGAGACTACGATACTAGTCTGGGACCAGTGGTAGGAGTGGTACTTACTATGAAGCTGACTTCGGGTCGGTTGAGACTGGTCTGGGACCAATGGTACGCACTCTGAGACTGAATTTGAGTCAGTGGAGGATGATACTAGTCTGGGACCAGTGGATTTGTACTCACTATGGCGCTGACTTCGAGTTGGTTGAGACTAGTCTAGGACTAGTGGTACATACTCTGAGACTAACTTTGAGTCAATATGATACATCCTCGATCATTTCTTCTTCTTCATAATTCGAACAAAAGCATAGTAGAACAAAACAATGCAAAAGCAGAGCAGAACAGAGCAAAACAATACAGATCAGTACAGGGCAGAACAAGAGAAAGCAGAACAAGCAGAATAGAGCAGAGCAGGGCAAGGGACAGGTTGTACAAGGCAGTGCATTTGATGGATGAATAGTAATGACTGATAGATAGATTGCAGATGAAGTTCTCCCTAGTTGAGAGGGAGTGTTAAAATTGGAAACTAGGGAAAAACTTCATGTGGGTCATCGTATTCATGGCTGATAATATTTTTATTAGATTCCTCTCGTCGAGAGGTGTAGGATTGATATAAATATCATCCGATTCCGATAAGTATTCATGGAGATATGAATTTATTTTGATAATGGAATTATTATCAAGCTGACCTACAACTCATGTAGGCTCAGAAGCCCAACAGTCGCATCTATTCAAACACCAAGTTGTGTATAAATATAAGAGGACTTTTCCTCATTTGGACTCACTCATCTCATCACATCTCTCTCTCTCTACTGTGCAGAAATGAGTCTCTTCTCTACTACGCAAAAAAGGGTCTCTCTCTCACACATGTGAAGCCGGAAGTTGTTGAACCTGAAGCTGCAACTGCAGATCCAAAGTTTTACCAGTGTTTACCATCATATCTCCTCCTTAGAACTGCGATGTAGGTCTATCTAGATCTCCTCTTAAAGCTGCAACTTTTGGTGGTGGAATGAAGTCAATCCGACGGACGGTTTGCAAGATATCGACTGCCCTAGTTTGAAGCCGGAAACTATCGAAACTGAAGCTGCAACTGAAGAAGTAAAGATTGACCTGCGTGGACTAGAATATCTTCTCATCTGAACTATGTTATAGGTTCATCTGAACCTCCTCTGAAAGCCGCAACTTTTGGTGGTGGAATCAAGCCGATCTAACGATCGGTTTGTGAGATATCGTCTGCCCTAGTTTGATGATGAAGCCGCTAATGTTGATGATGTTGATCTAGGGTTTGCTACTGCTGATATGAATCAGATTTATTGTACTATTTCTCTCTGCTGAATTATTGAAGATAAAAGAATATTTGATTAAAGGGTTTCCCCACACATTGTGGGGTTTGTCCCTGGCTAGCCGCCACATCTTGTGTCTCTTATCTTGGCTTATTTTCTGTCGATCGTTTAATGTTCTATCTGCACTTTACTTTATGTGCATGTGATTGCTAATCTTTGGAATATAATAAGAAAAAGAAGTAAACTGTTATAAGCATAGAACATACCATAACTTAACACCTATAGTTCAGGAAGATGTCACACCAGCCCCCATTATTCATGGAAAAGGGGCTAGCCACGTGTTTATTATGTAAAAGACACTAGAAGAGTCTATTTTGTAACTATACTTAAGAGTTGATGTAGTCGAACTTAACCACTTGTATGTTATCGGGCTGTGTTATAACCGAGCTACTAGGAGGAAGAGGCATTCCATTCTTTCGAGAGCATTTTGTTCCATAGTTGAGGAAATATAGCTAGGAGAGATAGGAGGTAAAGCAGACATAGAGGATTTGTGCGCTGTAGCAACCCACAGGCCACAGACATTACTTCTTTGTATCTGTAGGCATACTTCCAAACAGAGAAAGAGAGCAAAGCGGCCTCACCTTCCAACTGGGTTTTCTCTTGAAAAGGTTTCCCAAAGAGAATATCTTGTGTATTATGTTTGTGTGGGCTTATTTTTTCATTCTCTACTTTTTTGCTTGATTTACTTTTACATGCATGCACTAATTACAATTAATTTTACAGATCTAGAAATTAAATAAAACTTTAATACTGTAGAATCTCAAATTTTTAATATAATATTATTAGATCTATTATGACGAACTGTCCAGTGGAATATCCACGACAGCTTACGGATCTACTATAATAACTCATTCTAACAATTTTCACTGCCTAGAAAGCTCTGATGTTGCTACTGGAGGTGAACTGTGATTTTGGCCCTCAAATGTGCTCCAATTTTTTTGAAAATTTAGCCTTAGGTTCCTCACACCCATTCCAACAAAACTCAAAAATATATCAAGCTAATTCCAGCTCACCCATAATGCCCTAAAAAGTGTGAATTCCTTGGCCACCTAGTTTTTTGCCCAAAAAGATGAGCACTGCTAAGAAATGGCAAAAATTCTCTTGCAAATAGATGAGAAATTGTGTGCAAATACCCTCCGGAAATGGGAAAATTTCCTAGTTGAAAACCCCAAGTAATCACCAGCTCTAAACCCCTGTGAAAATATTTGTCTATCAACTCCGACATAGGACCTGGAAAGAGAAATATGGCCCAACAATAAGACATTGGATCAACTCTGAAACATGATGCCAAAATCCCCCTCCTACTAAGAGAAATATGCAAAAACCCGAAATCTGCAATGGAAAGAAGTTGATCCAAATGCATTTCGTATTTCTTCTTATGCACCTTCGAAGTGCAAAATTCTGAGTGGAATCATTGCAATAAACCACATTGGAAGTCCTTGAATAGACTCCTCAAACCATCACTAAAGAGAAACTCCAAGTACTCCAAAAAGAGGTTGAGATTCACTTGAAACTCTTGGGCTAAACATATATGCTCCTCTTGTACTAAACAACATCCAAGAAAGAGTTTAATATCCATAAAATAGATGAGCAAAACATGCAAACAATGGAGCCCCCATGTGCTATTTATAGATGTTGAACGTTTTTCCCTTGGTGGGTTCCTCTCTCCACAAGTTCAAATTCCCTTCTTTTCCCTTCTTTCTCCTAGTGTGAATTTCACAAGGGGGGTTGAATTCCCTTTTTGAGTGGCCCCCACATACCTCTTACAAAATAATTTTATTTTCTCTAATGTTTATTTCTCCTTTTTCTCTAAAAATAAAGTAAGTGGTTCCTTGACTCACTTTTCCTAAGTTTTAAAATATAAAATACTTTATAACGCCAAAATTGCAAAATTATTTATTGGGGACATGACAGTCCTCCCCACTCAAAGGTTGCTTGTCCTCAACCAATTGCAATGTTAGATGTTGTAAGACATGTTCTCCCTCCGATGTAGCATCATCCTCTGGTAGATCCTTCCCTCTGAAAAGATACTCTCTGATGGTTTTGTTCGTGATATTCCTCTTTCACTCCTACAAAATAACTTCGAGTACCAAGATCAAGTGTTCCTCATCATTCAATGGTGGCAACCCTGGTGTGGTTGTAACCTGTTGTCCCAAGGCCTTTTTTCAGGCAAGACACATGGAACACATTGTGCACTTTACTCCCTAGATATATCTCATAGGCCACCTCTTCAACCCAACGTGTCACTCTATACAACCCATAAAAGCATGGTTTGAGCTTCTTGACTCCATTCCACTTTAGTGTAGACTGCCTATACAGTTGGAGACATAGGAAAATTAAATCCGCAACCTCAAAATGTCTCTCCACCCTGTGCCTGTTTACATACATCTTATGTTGGTTCTAAATTTTCTGCAAGTTATCTTTGAGAGCCCTAAGGATTTACTGGCTCTCTTGTATCTAATCCTTTGCCCAATGGGATTGGTTGTCTACAAAAATCATGACAGAAAAAGACAATGCATCATAACCATAAAGGGCACGAAAAGGTGACATATCAATGGGCATATTGTGAGTGGTGTTGTAGCAATACTCGTTGAGGTGTAACCACTTCACTCGTGCGCGCTGCTTCTCTATCACATAGTTCCACAAGTGCCCCTCTAACCATTTATTCACAATCTCTATCTGTCCATCTATTTGGGGTGGTAGCTAATACTAGGAATGAGCTCAGTGCCAACCAATCTGAACAAATACTACCAAAACGCCCCCATAAACTTGTTGTCTTGATCATTAATGATGGGCTTGGAAATACCATGCAACATGAATACCACCTTGAAGAAAATATTAGCTATCTGTGAAGTTGGGGATCTGGACTGAATAACAAAGAAGTTGGCATAATTGGTCAATCTGTCCACCACCACATAAATACAATCACATCCTTATGTGGCTTGAAGACTGGTGATGAAGTCCATGGAGACACTCCCCCACTTCCTCTCTAGAATTGGTAGGGACTGAAGTAAGCCAACTGGATGTGTCTTCTCCCCCTTGTTCCTCTGACAAAAATCACACTCCCTAACATGCCTACATCCTCTTTGAGGCCTTTCCAAGTAAAGCATTCCCTGGTAGTTTGGTACGTCTTGTAAAACCCTTAATGGCCTACCATGGGTGAGTCATGAGTTGTATGCAAGATTTTCTCCCTCAATGGTGAGCCTCACACCAAATATATCTTGTCCTTGTAGTATATGACCTCATCCATCACCCAATATTTGTCATCCCCAAAAGTACCGTCCAAGATCTCGCAAGCCTGTTGATTCTTGGGAGCACTCAACTAGTAACTAAGCCTTCCGATCCTGAGAGATCTCCATAAGCGAAAGTGTCGCGGGCCTCCTCAAGAATGCACCTGCCACTATGTTCTTCTTTCCCTTGACATACTCTATCTCAAACCTTATGATGCCTCTCTTAAAGCTCCCTCTTCTCCAAAAAGAATCAAAGGTTGTTATGATCAATCTTCACCTTGAATCGGTTGCCTACCAAATACTCCCATAATTTGACAGAAGCAATCATAATGGCCAACATCTCCTTATAATATATGGAATATAACCTCTAGCTCTACATCTTCCGGCTCTTGAAAGCAATCAGATGGCCTCCCTGCATCAAATTCTCCCCAGTGCCCTCTCTAGATGCATCAAACTAAAAAACAAAAGGCTGCGAAAAATCGGGTAAGGACAAAATGGGACAAGTGCTCATCACTCTCTTTAGGTACTCAAAATCCTTTTGTGCCATGTCTGTCCACTCGAACGCCCCCTTATTTGTCCAATATGTGAGGGGTGCTGCTAGCTGAAAAAACCCTTCACAAACCGCTTGTAGTATGTACATATACCTAGGAATCCCCACAACTCTGTCACATTCTTGGGTGTAGTTGTCTAGTCAATTTAACGTCTTAAATTGCTCTACATAAATTATCAATCCGGGTATCGTAAAGTGATGAAGTGTGGTGCACCATATGTGCTTAGTTAACCTTTTTCTTACTTCGTTGTTTTATAGATTTTATTTTGTTTTGGGGTTTCGTTTTTGTTGGTTTCCTAAAGTGTCTAATGCAAATGGAAATCTTATTCTAAGGTCTTAAGAATACTTTTAAAGGACAAGTATGGATGTAGATTTCAAGACAAAGTCTATGTCCCTAATGGTAACTTCCAAAACTTAGCACTTCAAAAGATCTTAAAACATGTTATTGATGGAGTTAGTACTTAAACAAAAGTGTAAATATGCAGCTACTTCAATCAAAATAGAATGCAACAACCAAACAATGAGCTAGTGACTATGAAACCCAGTATCCTTGCTGCTGTATTAAAAGAAAACTGAACTTAAAGCAATTCAAAAACTGTAAGCAAAGTAAACTAAACCATATTACATCAACTCATATTCTGACCCCTCACCATTCGACTCGCTCTGGCTATAGGAGGTAATCATAAACAAATTGAGAAATTTGATATCTAATTTTCATAAAATGAAACTATTATTAAACTACACATTCATACTTCAATCCTTCACCATTCGACTTGCTCTGGCTATAGGAGGTAACTGAAAATGACATGAGCAATTCAATAACTAACTTGCAGAAAAATAAACTAATATCAAACTACGCATTCATACTTCAATCCCTCACCATTTGAGTCGCTCTGGCTATAGGAGGTAACTGAAAATGACATGAGCAATTCAATAACTAACTTGTAGAAAAATAAACTAATATCAAACTACGCATTCATACTTCAATCCCTCACCATTTGAGTCGCTTTGGCTATAGGAGGTAACTGAAAATGACATGAGCAGACTAATATCTATCTTGCAGAAAAGTAAATGAACAAAACAAAACTGAAAGAAATAACAATGCTGGAATTGGAACTCAGAAAATAAATCAGCAGAAGGACAAGATGATTCCATCATGTCATTAGTCATTAAAAAGCTATGTGCATTACTAACCTACAATCAACCGGTTGAACACACTTGCATGAATTAAAATTGCATGAATGAAAAATCTAATCTATCAAACTTGAAAGCAATCAAATGACATAATGAATCAAAGCAAAATTTACAAAATGAAATCTACTCTACCTTACATTCTAATATGCTCCATGACATATACTTCACATCTCCTTCCATGTTGAGAACATCAAAGCTTTATTCAAATTCTTCAAAATTACAAAGTACAACAAAGTTCTCCAAAGCTTTCAAAAGCCATCAAGGAAGAACTACAAACTCACAAGCTAAAAAGACTTAAGAACTAACAAATGAAGGAGAGAGATCTCCTATTTATACAAAAAGATGAGAAGCCATCTCATTAATGAGAGTCCATGAATCTCTCCCTCTACCTCTAGAGTTCTAATCAAAATAGGAACTGATAAGACACATGTCTTCTTAGAGTTACAATACAATTAGGAGATGTGACACATATCCTCATGATCCCATGATTCTTTCCACTCAAATTCGAATTTGGCCTTAGAGTGCCACATAAGGGTCTTCTAGAAGCCTCCTTTCAACCTACACATGTCAACAATCTCAACCCATTTGTTAGGTATAAGCATATGCACATTATTTTCTAATTTTTAACCACAAATTCACTTAAAAGGCTTAGAATTAATAAAGATTGGAAAAACATAAATGTGGCCCAATGATAATGAAAGTGGGATGAATGTGGTGACATAGTAGTGAAATGGAGGTGAAATGGAGGTGATATGGAGGTGATATAATGGACATAATAGTGAAAGTGTAATGGAAATGAATGACATTTTCAAGACTCAACAGTAGTCCATTCCAAAATGGACCTAGTCTTCTCCTAAAGAACTCTAACTCCATCCCTCCAATCATGTGTCCCAGAGACAACATCTTTTTCAATCCAAAATTGCACTTGGACATCTTGGCATAAAAATGTCGATCCTCCAAAATGCACAATACCTCCTCCAAGTATTACAGGTGCTCCTCCCAAGTCCTATTGTATGTCAGAATGTCATCAAAGAACACCAACACAAATTTGTGCAATTGCTTGCGAAACACATGGTTCATGTAAGACTAAAGGGTCATTGGTGCATTGGTTAGCCCAAAGGGAATCACCATAGTGACATTGCAATGTAGTATTTGGAATATCCCACTCTCTCCCCGAAATTTGGTGGTATCTCGAACGCATGTCTATCTTAAATAAGTATTTGGATCCTCTAAGTGCATACATTAGCTCATCAATGCACGGTATCAGGTACCTATTCTACAACGTCTTCTTGTTTAGGGCCCTGTAGTCAATGCACATGTGAAGGGTCCCATCCTTATTCTTCACCAACACCATTAGAGAAGCAAAGGGACTAGAGTTGTGCCTAATGTGCCCCAACATCAACAACTCCTGAATAACCCTCTTAAAGTCGTCCCAATGTGCCTTGGGATGCCTGTAGGGAGTAGTAATAGCTGCATGCACTCCCTCCTCCAACTCTATGGTGTGATCAAAGCCCTTATCTGGTCGACGACCTAGTGGAATGTATCTGAATACTACTTGATGCTTCGCCAGTATTGCCAAAATATTTGGGTGTGGTGGTTGTCCTTGTTTCCCTGACTCTGAGATGCGTAGCTCAACTACCCATGCTATGTCTCCATGTCTAAAATCAACTTCCATCCTATGAAATGACATTTATTGGTGGATATGAATGCATGCCCCTGAATACTACCAAGTTCCCATCTGGTCCCACAAACACCATCACTATTTTCTTCCTATCTATAGTGGCACGCCCCAGAGAATATAGCCATTAGACACCCATCAATGCATTGGTGTTTAGAACATAAACAATGAAGAAATGACCAGTGATAGAGTAGTTCCCCATTGTCAAGGTCATACTGGGTACATGTCTCGTGCACTGAATGGTCTTATCCCCTAGAACTAGCATTGAGAATCCCTTGAAAGCCTTTGTATGTATGCCTCTACGCTCCACCAACTGTGCATCAATAAAATTGTGGATGGCCCCATTTCCCACCAACATTGACACTTGTTGTCCTTGCATTGTGCCCCTGATCCTCAATGTCAAATACTTTACAAATCCACAAAGAAAAGCAATAACTCCTCCTATAGGTAATGGTGGTGCTCCTCCTCTTGGTGGTGGGGGTGGTCCCCCTCCCATAATTTGTGGACTGAAATCACCTCCATCCATCTCTGACTCATTGTTAGAAATAACCACTATGTAATGGGCCTTGCCCTTGGTGCACTGGTGCTCGTGTGCCCATGGCTCATGATAACTAAAGCATGGTTTCCTCCTCTTGAGGTCTCTCCTAGTCTCATCATCCAACTAGCCTTGCTCTACCCATTCCTTGTGAGGAGGCATAATATCCTTACCTTTATGGGGAAAGGTAAGCCTAGGAGGTATTGGTGTCCTGGTCTTCAGAACCACATCAAGCATTTCCATGGTCTGGTTAATGGCATCCTTTAGTGACACCGACCTGTAAGCTCACACCCAACCACGTAGTGGCTCTTATAGCCCCTTAATGAACAACATGATCAACCTCGTCTCTAAGATGTTAAAGACCATAACAACTCGTCTCTAGAAATCAGTCATGTATACCTCAACACTACCCATATATTAAAGGTTGGTCATCTCCCTAAAGTGTAACTTAGGATCCTTCTTGCCAAATCTCTCCACCAATCTCCTCGTGAACTCAGGGTAGGATGTAACCAATGCATGTCCCAATGTGACCAATCCATGATACCACCAGGTTTGTGTATCTCCCCCAAAGTGAAGCATAGAAAATCTGATAACATTTGTCTCCCTCATGGGATTTAGGTGGAAGTATGTATCTAACTTCTGAATCCATGCCGTGGATGAGCTCCTAGTCGATCCATTAAAATAGGGTAGCATTACTGTAACACCCTCTTCCCACATATACCCAAGTAACCAGCCAACCAGGGTAAACATGTGATGATAAGTTACTATGATATGATTTGACTCCCTATGTGTCAGTTAAGGAAGTGGAATCGCTAGAACACATCACACAGACCTTCCAGATTAGAAACAAAACTCCCAATATCTGTCCCAACCACTCAGGTAACCATCCCCTGAGACCAACTGAAGTTTAGTACATCAAACCCATGAATTCTCCCTTGATATGGGCAAAGGTGCATCTAGGAGGCTCTAGATGCTCCCACAACAAGGGAAAGGGAGCTTCTGGGGACTTTTTCCCCACTGTTGTTCCCGCGACTTCGGGATTTGTGCCACTTTTTTTGGCCCATATCCTAGGTCACTGCCCATAACTCAACGACACCTTCAAAGATGAATTTACACAACTAAACAATGATACATTTGCAAAAAAAATGACAAGAACTAGACGAGACCCCTACTAGCCATGACAAGCACTTGATCAAACATGAAAGCTACAGGTCTCAATAGCAAAACTAAGCATAGGGGTCTCATACTTATCTGAGAATCGCTAAGAAGCATTGATGCCTCAACACATTAGCTGAAATTTCATCTATTAGGCCATAGATACATTGTTCATTCATTTAAAATTAAAAACATGATGAAATCCATGCATAGTCATTATCATAATACATGTTCATAACCAACATAATAACAAGAGAAATACCAAGGAAACAAAAACCATATAATCCACATATAAACCAATATAATACTCTTGAATTAAGAAGGAGAAATAACCTCATATTAATGATGCAAAGGCCTACTACGTCTTGGACCTCCATGAACCACCCGACCATAGACTAGGTTGAACCAAATATTTATTTCAGCTAGTCACCCCCATGCCATATTCCAAGCATGAATGTGGGATCTCATAAAATGAATCAATCAAAACCATACAGGGCTTCCAGAGGCCAAACCACCTCAACCCTTAACCAATGATTCCACCTCACGATCGGACATCACCAACCATCACCAGATTGGTCTCTACCCAAGTTGTCAAGTGCTCTAGAGCGTTTGTTCCAACCAAGGCTCTAGGACTAGTAACTAAACCCACAGTTTCTGCTGGGATCCAAATCATTTGTCTAACCAGTGCTCTAGGACTAATAACTCAACCCACCAAGGGATCTTGAGCATTTTTCCAACCAAGGCTACAGGACTAGTAACTCAACCCAAGTTGTTATAGGGCTCCGGAGTGTTTTTCCAACCAAGGCTCCAAGAACTATTAACTTAACCCACAAGTAAAGGAACATGAGAACCAGCCATAAAACAAAAGGAAAATGAACCCATAACACCATGGCTATCCAAGAAATGACAAGGCTAGGCAAAACCACTATAAATCCAGACAATCCTCCATGCCAATGACATATCGTAACCAAGAAACCACATGCATATGCCATGCATGCCAAAACTACTGGGGAAAACATACATGCAACTCAGTACCTGCAAGAAAAACTCGTTGTAGTTGTTGATCTTGATGTCCTCTTACGCTTTCCTGCTCTTCCTTTTCCTTCTTTCTTCAAAACTCCAAGTATGCCACACTCCTCTAAGAGTGCTCCAATAAAAATCTAAGTGTCCAAGAGTATGAGAGAGAGAGCATAGAGAGACATCTCCAAAAATGAATTGGAAAAAGTTTGTGAACTGATCCTCAGAAGCCTTTTTATTAATGAGGCCTCTATTTTATTCATTTTCCATTATTTTCCTTCATTTTACTCCTCACATGCAACCTGTGACCTTTCACCTCCCTTTTCTCCTAATTTCCATTATTTTAGTAAATAAATGTGCGAAAATGTCGCTTTGCCTTTCCAAAGCCTTTGCCAATTTCCTTAGCCATTAATTAAGTACAAGTGATCCCCATCACTATGCTTTTGCCCAACATTCAGCTTGGAATACGTGTCCCATGTGTTGGAAATTGTAACTAGGTTCGGTCTTCATTTAATGTATTTGAGTCATCAAGAAATGTATTTGTAAAACGAATAAAGAAACAAATTTTTATTATTGTAACAATGATTTATTAAAGCATAGGTTTCATGCTTGGGTCATCATTATATTAGTCAAAGTCCCCATTGTGGACTCCTAGGATTAATATTGAGTTTATATAGTCATTGTATATTCAAAGAGACCCTTCTTTGGATTTTAAATCATGTAAAAATGTTCACTATTGATTCAAATATAATTTATATATCCTCCACACCAAGTCAGCCTAGAAGAGATCTAGTCATCCTAAGGACACTAATTCGACCTCACTTGGAGCTTATAAATAGAAGCAAGTCGAAGTCATTTGGAGAAACTCATCTCAATCAAGTTCGATATCTCAAGAGTAGCTGGAGAAGTGCGAAGTAGGACTAAGTGGGTCTAAGGAAGCTAAAGGAAGTGTGAGTTTGGGGAAGTCTAAGGACAAGAAGAAAATCAAACTTTTGGTGCCTCTCTCTCTCTCTGTTTCGTGCCCTAGTTTGGGAGATTGAAGTCTTCCAAGTTTCACTGATGTCAGAAGTTGCTGCCTAGTCAAATTTGCTGGAAAGGAGGTCGAAGATATGGGAGGCTGATTTGGTGTGGAGGGAAGGTTTGGTCTTTATCTAGGGTGAAAATTCTCAAAGAATACTATTGAAAGGAAGAATTTTCTTGACTGGGTTTTCCCCTCAAGGGGGGTTTTGCCCTGGCATAGTGCCTACATCTTGCATCTCTTGTTTTTGTGATCTTCGTACTCACATAATATGGTAATGTCTTGATGAAATATAAGATGATAAAGAAGTTAAACAAGCCAACATATTCACAAGTAATTATCAAGAAAGGAGAATCAAACTCTAATATAATTGCTTTAATTATCCAACATGGTATTAGAGCTAAGGTAAGGAAAAGTCGAAGATCACTTTGTTGGCATGGATTCTCCCTCTTTGATGAACTACATAAGAATGAGTATTAACACTATTGGAAGATGGATCAAGAAGGTCATCTACTACTTATTCAACAAGGTCAAAAGTCAAGGATTCTTGGCTGCTCTTACAGGTTCTCTTAATGATGAAAAAGCATGGATCATTGATAGTGAAGCATTGAGACACATGACTGCAGAAAGTAAACAACTTCATACACTATCGAAGGAGCCATCTTCTCATGCAGTGTAATTGGGTGACAACAAAATCTATGTTGTTAGAGGCCTGGAATCAACATCATTGAAGCTGGATAATGGATCGAAGTGACATCTCAAAAACATTCTATATATTCCATGTTTGAAAAAGAATTTGCTTTCTATTTCTTATTTAGAAGATAAAGTGGAAAGAGTTTCTTTTGTTGTTAGAAAAGAATTGGTCTGGGGAAAAGACTTTAGAATTGATAAATCTATGGTTATTGGAGTTCGTGAAGGAAGCCTTTATAGAGTCATTACACTACCTCCTTAAGCTTTGGTTCATATGGAAATAAGTCCCATTGAGCTATGTAATAGGAGGTATGGTCATATACATTATAAGGTCATCCCTACTCTTAGTTAATTAGTTCATGGTATTCCTAATATGAAGTTAGATCATGAAGGAGTGTGCAAGGGATGCTCTATAGGAAAACATACAAGAAATTCATTTCATAATAGTGAAATTAGGTCTAAAGAAATATTATACCTCATCCATTCTGATGTGTGTGGGCCCATGTCTGACAAATCACTTGGAGGTCATCTCTACTATGTGACATTCATTGATGCCCATTCTATAGATTCATGGATCTACCTCCTCAAAACAAAATATGAAGTATTTGATAAGTTCAAGGAGTTTAGGGGTGAAATGGAAACCCTAACTGAAAGAAAGATAAAATCTTTAAGGTCTAACAATGGTGGGGAATACACTTATAAGAAATTGATTGCATATTGTAAGGAAGCAGGTATTAAGAGGGATCTCATTGTTCCCTATTATCTTGAACAAAATGGATTGGCCAAAAGGAAGAATAGGTCAATCGAAGAAGGCATTCAAACTATGATCCTTGATCAAGGCCTACCAAAATTCTTATAGGGAGAAGTAGCAATGACAGTCGTATACATTCAAAATAGAAGTCCTCATAAGAGTCTTGATAATACAACACCTGAAGAAGTATTCACAGGAAATAAGTTGAGTGTGGATCACCTCTAAATCTTTGGAAGTCTAGCATACATCCATGTTCTGAAAGATAACTTAAAGAAGTTGGATTTTACAAGTATCAAGGGAATATTCTTCATATTTGATGAAAATAGTGCATACAAGAAATCAAAAGATATTCCTGTTGATTCTAATGACGAAGAAGTTCCCATATTTGAAGAAGAAGAAGTTCATCATGAAAACCCTACTACAAATCTCGAAGAAGAAGGACCAAGTGAGCCTATTCAATCGATGGTCTCCCAACCACAAGGAAAAGGCCAAATTGGTTAAAGCTACATTGGAAGATGTTGAAGGACATGAAGTTGTGAAAAAAACCTTCAGAGAAAAGAAGAGACCATCAAGATATTATGGTTACGCTGCATATATGACGAAATTGATTGAAGCTTAACAATCTACATTTAAGGAATCCGTGCATCAAGAGGTTTGGAAGAAAGCAATGTAGGAAGAATATCAATCCATCATGAAGAATAGGGTTTTTGTAAATCATTCCTAGACCTAGTGACAAATCACTTGTCACACCCAAATGGCTCCTCCTAATAAGAAGTTTGAGTATCTAAGGAACCTGCTTGGTTTGGGAGGCATTGTTGATTGTATTGATGATAAGAAAATGGAAGAACTTTGTTGAGGCTTTGCGAATGAAGCATTGCCTGAGAGGACATATGGCTAACACTTTGTGTTGATGTCTAGGTCCCAAAGTAGGGAGGGTGGCGTGGGTCATAGAGCTTTGACCATGGATGCAACCCTAGGTCCCTGAATTGGTGGTTAGCAAGTAAGTGTGATGGTACCTAGAGAGGTTGAAACCTTGAGTCCACCTTATTCCCACTTGGATAGATTTCCATGGTCACGAATCTAGTCTGTGGCATTGCAGTGCCTAAATTATGAGATACCAAGGATATATTTCCCTAGTCGGGAATCTAGTCCATGGCATTGTGGTGCCTAAAGTTATTCATTATTCATATATTTTGAGATCTTCCATTGTATTTGTATATGATGAATAACTCCCTAGTTAAGAGGGAGTGTTGGGAATTGTAACTAGGTTTAGTCTTAATTTAATGTATTTGAGTCATCATGAAATGTATTTGTCAAAAGAATAAAGAAAATATTTTTTATTATTGTAACAATGACTTATTAAAGCACATGTTTCATGCTTGGGTCATCATTATATTAGTCAAAGTCCCCATTGTGGACTCCTAGGATTAATAGTGAATTTATAAAGTCATTGTATATTCAAAGCTACCTTTGTTGGGCTTTTGAATCATGTAAAAAGGTTTACTATTGAGTCAAATATAATTTATGTATCCTCCACACCAAGTCAACCTAGAATAGATCAAGTCGGCCTAAGGACACTAATTCGACCTCACTTGGAGCCTATAAATAGAAGCAAGTCAAAGTCATTTGGAGCAACTCATCTCAAGCAAGTTCAATATCTCAAGAGTAGCTCGAGAAGTGCGAAGTAGGACGAAGTGGTTCTAAGCAAGCTGAAGGAAGTGCGAGTTTGTGGAAGTCTAAGGAGAAGAAGAAAATCAAAATTTTGGTGCCCCTCTCTCTGTTTTATGCCTTATTTTGGGATATCAAAGTCTTCCAAGTTTCACTGATGTCGTAAGCTATCTGATTCCAGAAGCTGCTGCCTAGTCAAAGTTGCTAGAAAGGAGGTTGAAGGCTTGGGAGGTTGACTTGGTGTGGAGGTAAGGTTTGGTATTTGTATAGGGTGAATAGTATGAAAGAATACTATTGAAAGGAAGAATTTTCTTGACTGGGTTTCCCCTCGAGGGGGGTTTTTCCTTGGCATAGCGCCTACATTTTGTGTCTCTTGTTTTTTTTATCTTCATACACACATAATATGGTAATTATTTGACGAAAGATAAGATTATAAGTAAGTAAAATAAGCCAACACACTCACAAGTAATTATCAAGAAAGGAGAACCAAACCATAATATAATTGCTTTGATTTTCCAACACCATGACCTTGGTAAATATTTTGCCTTTATTAACTTTTACATGGATTTTTGACCGAGGTTGTTACAGAACCCTCCCCGTTGGGGAAACATTGTCCTTGGTGTTCAACAACACCTACAACCAACAAGGCTACTGTAAACAAAACATATTGCACATGGAGCTTTATAACTTAGCTCATTGCAGTGTTTACAATGATCATCCTGTTGAGAAGCAAACCAACATTACAACATGACAAGTATAACATCATAATGACATGACACCCATACCTCTTATTATAGCTTTATAACATATCCCATGGCAGTATTTACATCCATATACATATGTACATATACCAAACATCACCAAAACATGTACCAAAAACATATACCAAATATATTTACCAAAACATCTGCTCAACTAGCGAATAAGGAAGGATACATAGCTTGCATCTGATCTGCCATCTCCCATGTAGCTTCATCAGGCCCAAAGTGCTTCCATTGCACTTTAACCTTCTCGATTTCTTGGTTCCGAAGCATGAGCATATTTCTCTGCAAAATGCATCGCGGTTTTGACTATTATTCTCCTTCTGGCTCCACCTACAATACATACCAGTCAATCACATTATCAACATCTTTAACATACTTCTTAAGCAATGAAACTTGGAAAACATCATGAAATTTCATTGTCGGAGGTAGTGCAAGTCGATAGGATACTGGCCCAATCCTCTCAATAATACTGAAAGGTCGACATAACCGGGGTGCCAGCTTGACACATGATCTAATCCGCAAGGATCTCTTCTTCGGTTTGTTGCATAAGTACACCTGTTCCCAAACCTGGAAATCCATGAACAACCTATTTTGATATACATAGCTCTTCTACCTATCTTGTGATTCTTTCAAATTCTTCTTGATTACCTACATTTCCCACTCCATGTCTGCCACATGTCCAGTCCAATCAACACCCTGTTAACTGGATCACTCCAACTAATGGGAGTATTACAACTTCGCCCATATAATGCCTCAAACAGACTCATCCTCAGTGACTCCTGGTACCCATTGTTGTAAGTGAACTCTACTAGTGGAAGGTACTCTTCCCACTTCCACTGTTGATGCATCAGTTACATCCTCAACATGTCCTCCAATATCCTGTTGACCCTCTCTATCTGTCCATCTGTCCACAAATGATAAGTTGTACTGAAGGCCAATTTTGTGCCCAAACATGCAAATAACTCCTTCCAAAACTTGGAAATGAACTTCGCTTCCCCTTCTAACACAGTATTCTTTGGAACTCCTTGCAATCTGACCATGTCCCTGATGAAGACCTATGCTACATCACTCGTAGAGAATGTAGACTTCACTGGAATGAAGTGTGTTACCTTTGTCAACCTGCCCACCACTACCATGATGGAATCATGTTGTCTCACTGTCCTTGGAAAACCTATGATAAATTCCATGTAAATGACCTCCCATTTCCACTATGGAATCAAGATTGGCTGTAGTAACCCACCTAGATGCTTACACTTTACCTTTACTTGTTGACAATCCAAGCACCTAGCCATAAACTCTGCTACATCGCTCTTAAAATTTAGCTAATAATAGAATTTCTTCACTGTTGTTGATGTCTTCTAATAACCTAGTTGACCTGAATAAGGTTTCACATGAAACTCCCTCAAGATCACCTTCTTGAGTTCATTGATATCTCGCACATATAGCATGTCCCTGAATCTAACCACTCCATCTGTCGTGAGATGATAGTCCAAATCCTATGCACCTTCATCTTTACCTGTACCTATACCACTACATGTACTTGTACCTATACTCTGCTGCAACCTATGCACAATCTCCATATACCTGTCATCCTGTTGACCTTCCTGCAAGATCCTATCTTGTAAATCTATCCCATAGGAGCTCATAGTTGCTATGTGATTTACTGTATCCGCCCGCTAAGAGAATCTGCCACCATGTTCTCTTTACCTTTGATATACCTTATCTAAGAGTCAAACTCACTAATCATGGCCAACCACCGAGCCTGCTTTCCATTCAGATTCGGTTGGTCAAATAGATACCGCAAACCACTGTGATCACTCATCAATACAAACCTCTTTCCAAGAAGATATTTCCTCCACATGTTCAATGCATGTATGATCGGTGCCAACTCAATATCACGTGTTGGGTAGTTTTTCTTGTGCTCATTCATTTTCCGTGACTCATAGTATAACACTTGTCCATCCTGCATAAGAACTCTGCCAAGTCCTCTCTTGCAAGAATATGTACATACTACAAACTCTTTGTCTGGACCTACAATCTTTGACACTGGTGCATGTGTCAACAACTGCTTGAGCTACTCAAAACTAGTCGTAGACTTCTTTATCCATTCAAACTTCTTACCTTTCCTCTGCAATGATGTGATAGGATAAGAAATCCGTGAGAAGTTCCCGATGAACCTCATTTAATAACCTATTAACCCCATGAAAGATCTCACCTCATCCACATTCCTGGGAACTGCCCACTCTATGATAACTCTTTCCTTTTCTGGGTCCACTGATATGCCATCCTTGGAAACCACATGTCGCAAGTAGTGTACCTTAGTCTAAAATAAATTTTAATTGTTGAGCTTAGCATACAATTGATGCTCTCTCAACAATATCAACATTATCGCTAGATACTCGGCATGCTCTTCTTCATTTTTTGAATATACCAATATATCATCAATGAACACAATAACAAACTTGTCCAAATACAGATGCACCACATTATTCATCAAGCACATAAAGGTAGTGGAGCATTAGTTAAACTAAATGCAACTATGAAAAACTCATAATGCCCGTACCTGGCTAGGAAAGTTGTCTTGTAGATGTCCTCTTCTTTAATGCGTACTTGATGATATCTAGATCTCAGATCAATCTTTGAGAACGTTGATGCTCCCTTCAACTAATCAAACAAGTCATCAATCCTCAGTAATGGATACCTGTTCTTGATGGTCACTTTGTTCAATTGCCTGTAATCAATGCACAACCTAAGAGTACCATCCTTCTTCTTCGCAAACAATACCGGTGCACCCCATGGTGATACACTTTTCCTAATGTATCCTTTGTCCAACATTTCCTTCAACTTCAGCTTCAAATCTAACAACTCAGGTCTACTCATCCTGTAAGGTCCCTTTGATGCCGAAGCTGCCCCTGTCACCAACTCAATAGAAAAGTCTACTTCGTTGTGAGGTGGCAACTTTGAAATATCTACAGGAAATACATCCTGAAACTGTTGTAGAACTAGATAACTGCTCAAAATATATGCATCCTTAACTTCCTTTCCTTTGTCACTAGAAATGTGCACTGCAAATAACACACGACCTTTCCTGCGACTATGCTTGGCTTGCATAGATGTGACCATTCTAACTAATGTTGCTTTCTTCTTACCCTGCAAAACTCTTTGTTCCCCATTGTCATCCAAGAACTCAATGGCTTTGTCATAACAATCCACCTTAGTTCTATGAAGGTACAACCAATCCAAGCCCAACAACATATTGTATGATCCCAACGACAATACATTCAAATGTGCTGAGGTAGGCATACCATTTAAATCAAATTCACAAGCTCTTACCCAATGATGAACTCGCTTCTTTGTACCTGTATCCAACTCCACTAACCAAGAATCTGCATGCACATATTTATTCAAACCACACTTATCCACTAGATCAGGATTAACATAACTATAATTAGATCCATATTCAATCAAAAAAGAAACAACTTGACTAGAAAGCTTACTGTCCATCTCATTAATAGATGCCTCATGGTATGCCTGTTTGTTGTCCAGCACTGCATAGATAAGAGGAATGCTCAGTCCAAAATCACCAACATTTTTCACGTCCTATGCACTATATATCTACAGTCTACCACCTTGATGTTGTGGACAATCTCTCCTATGATGCTCTCCTCCACAAGTCCAACACTGGATGGGCTCACTATTTTCACTCTTATTCTGCTCCTCAGACCGAAGTCGCTATCCTCTGCTAGATGTATTGAATTTATTAGGGAGTGTCACATTCTCTTTGTTACATGGATCCTCAGTTCTTTCTCGCTTCTTGTCCCATTTTCCTTTGTTTTTATCATTTCCCTTCCATTCTTGCTTAGTCTCAGACCTGTGCTTTGATTTCTCATAGCAATGCTTTAGATTTCAGATGGCCTCTTACAATTATCTAGGGTCATCGAACTCAATCCTATCTTTGAATGAAATTGGTAATCCACTAATGAATCTCTGAATCTTGGTCTTATCCTCTTTGAGGTAAGGCACATACCTTAACAACTTGAAGAGCCTGCTAGTGTACTCCTCATCTGTCATTGATCCCCATCTTAGCTCATAGAATTCTTTTGCCTTGTCATCAAAGTATCTCTTCGATAGATACTTCTTTCGGAATAACCTCTCAAACTCACTCTGAGTCAAGTCCTTGTCATGAATACCTCTAACATTCTTCACATATTCCCACCAAATATCTGCTTTACCTTTGAGATTGAATGCAACTATTATGGATTTCATGTTCTCTGAATAATCATGCAACCTGAAGAACTTCCTCATACCAAGCAACCATGCCTTTGTATCATGTTATTTCTTCATCTCTCCATCAAACGTAGGTGGATTTTATTTCTTAAACTAGTCTAGCAAATATCTCCTGTCACTCCTCCTGTAAGGATGATAACAATGTCGATCATTATGCTTGTCAGAACAAGAATTAGAATCGTATATGTGTCCATCACCTCTCCTATCTGGAGTATCCAAGGACCTGCCATCTCTAATTGTTTCCTCTCCATCCAACATATACTCACCATGAGACCTGTTGTCATATGCCCCATTAGTTTTTTCCTCCTGCTCATGGCTGATCCGAAGTGGTCCCTGTCGCTGCAATTCTGAAAAACTTTGAAGTATCTACATTTACCTCTAGTTGTTCTCATGTGCTTGTATGATTCTGTCATTGTCCGCCTTACAACTCATTATTTTTTCCTTTAAGCTTCTCAGTGTGTTTGCCAAATCAAAAGAGTGCCCAACACCACGCTGCTCATCTGATCCATAGGGAGAGTCTCGGGAATTGTAGTCTACCATCTTGCTAGTCATCTTTGATATTATTCCTGCAAGGTATATCATGTCAACTAAACCAAATCACAATAAACCAACGTACCTTAGCATAATTCAGGGAGGATACCTCATCTAGAAGATCAAAAAATCAGTGTAATACATGTATAACATAAATCATGATAACCTATAGAAATATAGCACATAAGCATATAAGAATATAACCATAATTCTATCTAGAGTCCAGTCATCAATGCATGGCCATATCAACTACACATACCATGACCTCATGTATGACAACAACCACCACATCACAGTACACTTGAACGCATGTGAATACTAACATGCATAAACTTTCATAATCAAACACCATCAACTTCCCATGGCGACCTCACTACAACCATATCCCATACCGTACAAATGCAACAAGAACATGGTCTTACAACACAAGAAACACATATGCAACCGACATGAATACATGACCAAAAAACAACCCATCCAGTCTGATTGGTGAACCATGCTTTGATACCACTATTTAACACCCTCCTCCCACATTTATCCAAGTAACCAACCAACCAGGGTAAAAACATGATGAGAAGTTACTATGATATGATTTGACTCCATATGTGTTAGTTAAGGAAGTGGAAGCGACATAACGCATCACACAAACCTTCCACAACAGCAACAAAACTCCTAGGAGCCATCCCAACCACTGAGGTAACCAACCCCTTACACCAACTAAATTTTTAGTACATCAAACCCCTAGACACTCCCTTGATATGGGAAAGGGTGCGTTTGGAAAGCTCTAGACACTCCCACAACAAGGGAAAGGGAGCTTCTAGAGACTTTTTGTCCCAATGTTGTGCCCGCGACTCTAAGATTTGTGCCACTTTTTTCAGGCATTGAGCCTAGGTCACTGCTTAGAACTTAACGATACCTTTAGAGATGAATTTACACAACGTACACTCATACATTTGCAAAAACATAGACAATGACTAGACTGGACCCCTACTAGCCATGACAAGCATTTTTTCAAACATGTCACAAACATGAAAGTTACAAGTCTCAATAACAGAACTGAGCATAGGGGTCTCATACTTATCTGATAATCACTAAGAAGCATTGATGCCTCAACACATTAGCTGTAATTTCATCTATTAGGCCATAGATACATTGTTCACTCATTTACAAGTAAAAGCATGATGAGAGCCATACATAACTATTGTCATAATACATGTTCATAACTAGCATAATAACAACAGAAATACTGAGGAAACAACAACCATATAAACCAATATAATACTCATGAATTAACAAGGAGAAATAACCTCATATTAATGATGCAAAGGCCAACCAGGTTTGGGACTTCCATGAACTACTTGACCATAAACTAAGTTAAGGCAAATATTTATTTCAATCAGTCACCCCCATGCCATATTCCAAGCATGAATTTTGGATATCATAAAACACATCAATCAAAACCATCTAGGGCTTCTAGAGGCTAAACCTCCTGAACCCTCAACCAGTGATTCCACCTCACAGTCAAACATCACTAACCATCACCAGATTGGTCTCTACCCAAGTTGTCTAGGTCTCCAAAGCATTTGTTCCAATCAAGGCTCCAAGACTAGTAACTCAACCCACAGTTGTCGTCAGGCTCCAGAGCATTTGTCCAACCTAGGCTCTAAGACTAGTAATTCAACCAACCAATGGCTCCTGAGCATTTTTCCGACCAAGGCTCTAGGACTAGTAACTCAGCCCAAGTTGTTACAGGGCTCTAGAGTGTTTGTCCAACCAAGGCTCCAGGAACTAGTAACTCAACCCATAACTAAAGGAACATGAGAACCAAAAAAAAAAAAAGGGAAAATGAACCCACAACGCCATGGCTATCCAAGAAATGGCAAGGCTAGGAAAATATACTGTCAATCTAGGAAATCCTCCATGCCAATGACACATCATAACCAAGAAACCGAGTGCATGTGCCATGCATGCAAAAACTAGTGAGGAAAACATACATGCACCTTGGTACCTGAAAGAAAAACCTGTTGTAGTTGTTGATCTTGATGTCCTCTTGCGCTTTCCTGCTCTTCCTTTGCCTTCTTGCTTCAAAACTCCAAGTATGCCACACTCCTCCAAGAAATCTCTAAGTGTCCAAGAGTATTAGAGAGAGAATAGAGAGAGAGCTCCAAAACTGAACTAACAAAAGTTTGTGGATTGATCCTCATAAGCCTTTTTATTAATGAGGTCTCTAATTTCTTCATTTTCCACTATTTCCTTCATTTTTCTCTTCACATGCAACCTGTGACCTTTCACCTCCCTTTTCTCCTAATTTACATTATTTTAATAAATAAATGTTTGAAAATGCCAATTTTCCTTTCCAAAGCCTTTGCCAATTTCCTTAGCCATTAATCAATCACTAGTGATCACCATCACTATAATTTTTCCCAACATTCAGCTTGGAATACATGTCCCATGACCTTGGTAAATATTTTGCCTTTATTAACTTTTGCATGGATTTTTGACCAGGGTTGTTATAGTTACCTTCCCCGCCATCTTATGAGCATCTTGGTTTTGTTGGTGTTGTCCTCCTTTGAAAAGTGCTCTTGTCTCAAATCGATACTTTTCCTGTAGGTGGAAATAGTCTCCAATGGATAAAATCTCTGGACCCAAGGATCCAATGCCTCGTACTCATCAACACCATTGGTGAAAGATCTCATCAGCTCAGCAAATGCATCTGGTTCCCTCTCTCTCTCTCTCTCTCTTTGGCTCCTATAGGAAGTGAGGCATTGTGGGACTCACTGTCTTGCCATAAGTATGGGTGATATACTATTGGTTTGTGCGTGCATGCACATGAATGCCCTCTCTTATCCGAGACACTTCTTCTCCATCATTGCCCCCCCCCCCCCCATGGCCCTCCTTGCATGTTCTACAATTGCAACCCAATCATCATCATGTCTATTTCATGTTGGTATTGTGCCATCATCTGCTAGTTCAATCTCACTAGCTCTTCCAACAAAGGATCTCGCCCAGTCTGTCTAGGCTACTTGTTGCCTCCCTGATTCTCCATCCTTTCTCAAGCGCGATCAAGCTCTGTGTTTGAGAAATGGTCAAGCTCTTCTTCTTCACTACTATGACCTCTTCTTATACTTCTTCCTATACCTCTGTAACGATAGACTGCTCCACCAAAAGGTCGTGACATCACCTACTCTTGTGACCACAACTTGCCAAGAACATGCTCTGATACCACCGTAATGTTCCTAATTAGGAATTAACATTAAATATCAAATGAATGTATTAGCTACAACAAAAGAAAAATTTATAACACAACCACAAATAAGTATACACAGATAATGGAGCCAAAATTCTAAGCCATTGTATTAAATATGGAAATATGAGTACATCAATGGAGGGAAAATGCAACACACGGGTGAAAATAATGTGCAATTTACAACTTGGATAGTTCAATCTGGCAATTCGTATTGCCCAAAAAACTCTAATGTTGTTGCTAGAGGTGAACTGTGACTTTGGCCCTCAAATGTGCTCCAAAAATTCTGAAAAATTAGCCTTAGGCTCCTCACACCCAATCCAACAAAATCCATAAAGCTTTCAGGCTAATTCCAATTGACGCGAAATGCCCTAAAAAGTGTGAATTTCTTGGCCACCCATTTCTACGCCCAATAAGATGAACACTACTGAGAAATGGCAAAAATCCTCTTGCGAATAACTAAGAAATTGTGTGCAAATACCCTCCGGAAATGGGCAAATTTCCTAGCTGAAAGCTCCAAGTAATCATCAACTCAAAACCCTTAAGAAAATCTTTTTCTATCAACCCCTGCGCATACCCTAGAAAGAGAAATATCGCACAGTAATAAGACATTGGCTCAACTCTGAAATATGATGCCAAACTCCTCCTTCTACCAAGAGAAAATCATCTAGAAAAGTCTAGAATCTACAATGGAAAAAAGCTACTCCAAATGTGCTTCATGTTTCTTCTTCTGTGCCCAGGAAGTGTGAAATTATGAGTGGAATCACTGCCATAAACCCCATTGTAAGTCCCGAAATAGACTCCCCAAAGCCTCACTAGGGAGACACTCTAGGTTCCTCGAATGAGGTTTAGTGTCGCTTGAAAATCTTGAGCTAAATAACTTTGCTCCTCTTGTAGTTAACGATCTCCAAGAGAGAGTTCGTTCTCAAGAAAATAAATCAGCAAATGATGTAAAAAAATGGAGCCCCCATGTGATATTTATATATGTTGATTCCTTTTCTCTTGGTGGGTCCCTCTCTCCACGAGTTCAAACTCCCTTCTTTTCCCTTCTTTCTCCTAGTGTAAATTTGACAAGATGGGTCGAATTCCCTTTTTGAGTGACCCACTTACAAAATAATTTTATTTTCTTTAATTTCTCCTTTTTCTATGAAAATAAAGTAAGTGGTTCATTGACCCACTTTTCCTAAGTTCTAAAAGACAAAATATTTTATAATGCCAAAATTGCAAAATTGAGGATTTCACTTAGCAAAATTATTTATTGGGGACATGACATTCACCGAATATTGGGGTCTTTTACATGTAAAATCTCCTTATTATAAATAATGCATAAACATAAAATTTCTTCATTTATGCCTTACTGGTACTAATAATTTATTTATTTGAACCAAAATGAGAAGTTATGGAGAATTGGTAACTTCGAAAGATCAACTACCACTATCACACTAGATACAACTATCTCATAAATGCAAGGAATGAGCTAGTTACAACATGTCTCATTAGACTTGAACCCACACAGTTGGGAAACAAATTGTTCACCAAACTACTTGAGCTAAACTCCTTTAACTATCACTACTAATAATTTATTAATAACAAGTATTTGTTGGATTAAATTAATCTTTGATTATGTTTAAAGACAATTCTAAGCTTATGATTCCCTTTTTCATTACGCATTTGATTTCATTAACGTTTTAACATTTGCTAGGGGATTTTGTTTAATGTCTTGTTATTTGTTAGGAAATGGTGAAGATATATATATATATATATATATATATATATATATCAATGGAATGTACATTTCAAGAGGAATCTCCTAGGACTTCCCCTCATTTCAAGGCTCCTTTGGTAAATTGGCTAGTTGCAATTTTCGCAACCCAATCTAATTTGGATATTAAACGAGGCAGCATAGCTAGCGTTCCCTGCCGCTTAGTTTAATAAAATATTTTAATGTCATGATATGTTGTATGTACTCCAAACAATAATAAAATTGTAAATGAGTTATATGAATAATTGTTTAACTTTTTTTATCAATATATTTTAATATAATTAAACATTTTTTTGGTAGATAAAGCTTATATATATATATATATATATATATATATATATATATAATTGACATTGAAGATAATGACAACAAGTTAATAATTATTTATTTAATATTGAATGATGACAATTTTTTTATATAATGCTCATATTATAGTACACATGTCATGTCATTAGAGTATAGATTGATATAATGAGAGTTGTACAAATTGTACACAAGTCATTTTTACTTATTTTTCAAATTTATATTTTTTAAATTATTTTTTTGCACATTAAAAAATAAAATCCGTAAAAATGGTCTATTCAATACTTTACACCAATGAGAAAATGGAATTTTTGAATTTAATTACAAACCATTTCTGTTTATGGCACATAGTAATTAATATATAATGTTATTTTTCAAATTATTTATATTTATTGTACATAGTAATTAGTGATATAATACATAGTAATTAATAATAGAGTACACAAAAGTCAAATCTTGTCATCATTACACAATAAGAGGGGAGACATTTCAACCAATCATATTTGAGATAAATAGAAATGAATTTTATTTAAAAATAATAAATTTCATTTCATAATGTTAAACTTTGGATAGATTTTAATTTTTTTTAGTCAAAGCAAAACAAATAGCAAGTCAATGAAAAACTAGATACGTTATATCCTGCGAGTGGTAGGGATAATAAGACACAATGATATTTTAAAAGTCGCTAGTCCAAAGATATGATTTTATAACTTTATTATTCACGATGCTAAAACACTCAAACTAACATACTAAACTAGAAACAATTTAAAATATAATATTAATAATCATGGAGTTGTCTAACGAGGCGGAGGAATTGCCCGGACGGCCAAAACTGGCCAAAATCTGGGCAAAAAAAATTCAAAAAATCTTGTAGAGACAGTGTTTGAATCCTGTTTTTGATGGTGGTAATGGATTCAGCGCCATCAAAAAAGTCTAGGACAACTAAAATTTTGAAGTTTAACAGCTATAACTTGGATTTACAAAAATCCTTGTTGGATTTTCTCTAAATATGACTGGAATTTCCGTAACTTTCCAAGCAATTCCTCCGGCTAGTTAGACTACGGCCTTTATCATATTACATTATTATATTTAGTATTTATTAATAATATTACATTATTATATTTATTATTTATTAATAACAATTAATGTTGATAAAAATATAAACCCATATAAATTTCATTTAGTATTCCTCCTTTTTATAAAAATGAGAAGTAGAAGTACATTTCATAACCAAAAGTAATGGCACAAAATATTACATGTGATATTTGATTCTGTGTACTTCTCCTTTTTTTCTTTTCTTTTATTTTTTTCTCGGTGGGAAAAATCTATCACAACTTAGATGGCAAACCAACATTGGGGACAATCATGACTCGTTGCTATCCATGAATCTAGGTTGACTCGTCATTGTTATTCAAGGAAAACCATGACATGTGGAATTACTCGTTATTGGTCCATAAAGGGGCAGTTTTTCACTCTTGCTAGATGCCTATCGGTCTTGGGTCGTTAACTTGTCTCCTTACATCCAAGGAAGACAAGCGAGCTTTTAGCCAAGCAACATTTTTAGGGCATACTCTAGGCCCAAGTTGATTCACTACATTTATATATAACGAGAGCCATGTTAAAAATAGAAACAAGAAAATCCTAATTAAATTTGTCCTTGAATTAAATTAGAAATTAAATTGTAATTCTATTCTCATAGCAGCTTGCAGCAGCTAACTAAGTTAAGTTGACTTAGTTGGCTTGGTAAATTCAAGTTGGGAGTCTATCTAGAGCCATGTAGAGTGATCCCTAAATTTTAGGGGCCCAGGTTGAGTGCTTATTGAGTTGTAATTATTTAATTAAGTTAAATTAGTTCTAATTGTTGGAGGAACTAGTGAGTGGTCAAGTGAATTAAATTTGATTTAATTCACATGCAGTGATCAATCATATAACTAATAATTCACTCAAAAATAACTCATGCATGTCAGTTCACAGGAAGACCTAGTTGAGATTAGATTTCATGGATAATGTACTATCATTTGTATAATTTTCTGAGTTGTACAAATGGTGCATGCAATCAGTAAAATACCTATGATGGATTGCACAATTGTGGTGAGGGATTTTCCCAAATAAATATGGGCTAATTTCCTTATGGATTTTGCAAGGAAGTAGGAGCTTGATCGACAACAGATTTGGCTAAGTATTGGCTTGAGCTGGTTTGTGAAGCAGTGAGATAGTTTGTACTTGTGCAGAGATTGTTCGGGTTGAAAAAACATTGTATTTTATTCTCAGATCTTCTGGCTAATGCAATATAGATGTTAAATTGGCAACTAGGGCCAAACTCCATGTGGGTTGGCTTATTTCTGGCAGCTGATATTTTTATTGGATCCCTCTTGTCGAGAGGTGTAGGATTGATCCAAAGATCATCCAATTCCGATAAGTATTTATGGAGATATGAATTTATTTTGTTTATGTAATTATTATCAAGCCGACCTGCACATATGTAGGCTCTAGAAGCCCAACCGACGTGTCTATTCAACCTCTACATTTTTAGTATAAATAGATGAGGATTTTATGTCATTTAAACATATATTCTTGAGTGATCTTGATCCAGGTGGATGTTGGTGGCCACCCACCAACCCATTTGGACCCCCACAACTGTCTCTTTCAGTCTTTTCAGTTTCCTAAATTGCAGCACAGTTTACTATTTTGAGCAGTTTTTCGGGTCCTGAACTTCCGGAGCCGTTTTGAGGCCCTAAACGACGTTTTTTTGGGAATCTGGGGCAACATGGGTACATCCCAAAGTGGTAGTACTCGGATAGATCTTTCTAACGAGCTATCGTACGCGTCAAACGGAGATCGTATGCCAAAGTTACGACCCCGGGAAATTGATGTACCAATTTACCCAAACGGGGCCCACAATTTGGCGTTTCATCTTCTAGGGTTAGATTTCGGAATGTTAAGGGTTTTCCATTGTTTATCAACAATAAATAGGCCTTCGAGCCTCATTGTAACACAGTTGAGAACAGTTCAGAGGCATGTAGCCGCACATCTCTTCTTAGAGATAAGCTACCATCGCCCTAGCTGATTTATTTCCATTCTGTTTGTAAGCACAGTTCAGTATTTTTCAGTAATGAAATGAAATATTATTTCCGCTGCATCTCAGTATTTATGGTTATCTCATCTCTGTATTTATGGTTATCTCTGTAATTTGTCAAAGAACCTCATTTCAGCAGAGGTCGTGAAGCAGTTGGGCCTACCGACTACACCACATCCGCAGCCGTACAGTATCGGGTGGCTTCATGAAGGACGAGATCCCAAAGTTCGCCAGCAGTGCCGCCTTCCATATAGCATCAAGCCCGTCACAAACGAGGTATTGTGTGATGTTACACCTCTGGATGTTTGCGATGTACTATTAGGCCAGCGATACTTGTGGAGGCGACATGCTGTGTATGAGTCAAGGCCTCGTGCTGTCATTATTTCTTTGAGTAATTCATTATACAGGATACCAGAGGTAGCCCCACCTGCTGCCACATCTTTGATCACTGCTAAGAAAGGCAGCAAGTACATCTCACAGACCAGGAAATTTATTTGTCTGGTTCACTCCCAAAGTAAGGGGAAGATCGTTGCTACCTCCATGACCCCTGCAAAGGGTTCCTCCAGGCAGCAGCAGCAGCAAAGGGATACGGTCATGACAAAACACAAGAACAACTTCTCCTCACCCACAGAGATACCACACAAGTTTCAGGTGGGCAACAAAGTCTGGTTGCATCTGCAGAGAGAACGCCTTACCAGAACCCATCAGAAGCTCAGACCACTCCGACATGGTCCTTACACCAGTACCAAGGCTACGGTCAACAATGCTTCAAAGCACAACATTCCTCCATTCCTTGGCTTGCACCGAGTGTTCAATATGGACCATCGTCGACCATGCTTCTCACCATTACTGGACACATCAGAGATTGCAGGACAAGTTCAGCAGATGGAGGAACTCAACGCAATGGGGACCATTGCTTCCTAAGGGGGGAGGAATGATCCAGGTGGATGTTGGTGGCCACCCACCTATCCCATTTGGACCCCCACAACTGTCTCTTTCAGCTTTTTCAGTTTCCTAAATTGTAGCATAGTTTACTATTTTTAGCAGTTTTTCTGGTCCTGAACTTCTGGAGCCGTTTTGAGGCCCTAAACGACGTTTTTTTGGGAATCTGGGCCAACATGGGTCCATGAACCCATGTTGCCTCGCAAAGTGGTAGTACTCGGATAGATCTTTCTAACGAGCTATCGTACGCGTCAAACGGAGATCGTATGCCAAAGTTACGACCCCGGGAAATTGATGTACCAATTTACCTAAACGGGGCCCACAATTTGGCGTTTCATCTTCTAGGGTTAGGTTTCGGAATGTAAAGGGTTTTCCATTGTTTCTCAACAATAAATAGGCCTTCGAGCCTCATTGTAAGACAGTTCGGAACAGTTCAGAGGCATGTAGCCGCACATCTCTTCTCATAGATAAGCTACCATCGCCCTAGCTGGTTTATTTCCATTTCTGGTTGTAAGCATATTTCAGTATTTTACAGTAATGAAATGAAGTATTATTTCCGTTGCATCTTTGTGTTTATGGTTATCTCTGTATTTTATTGCGTTCCTGTTTAAATCCGGATCAATCAGCGGAAATAATATTTCATTTCATTACTGAAAAATACTAAACTGTTCTTACAAACAGAATGGAAATAAATCAGCTAGGGCGATGGTAGCTTATCTCTGAGAAGAGATGTGCGGCTACATGCCTCTGAACTGTTCTCAACTGTGTTACAATGAGGCTCGAAGGCTTATTTATTGTTGATAAACAATGGAAAACCATTAACATTCCGAAATCTAACCCTAGAAGATGAAACGCCAAATTGTGGGCCCCGTTTGGGTAAATTGGTACATCAATTTCTCGGGGTCGTAACTTTGGCATACGATCTCCATTTGACGCGTACGATAGCTCGTTAGAAAGATCTATCCGAGTACTACCACTTTGGGAGGCAACATGGGTCCATGGACCCATGTTGTCCCAGATTCCCAAAAAAACGTCGTTTAGGGCCTCAAAACGGCTCTGGAAGTTCAGGACCCGAAAAACTGCTCAAAATAGTAAACTGTGCTGCAATTTAGGAAACTGAAAACTGAAAAGACTGAAAGAGACAGTTGTGGGGGTCCAAATGGGTTGGTGGGTGGCCACCAACATCCACCTGGATCAAATGGACCACACTGCGGCAGGTACGAGACCAAGATGTGCTGGAGTTCACAAACATTTTTCATACCCTTCGCACACAGTTGGGTATCAAAGATTCTGAGCTGCATCTGGTACTCAAATATCGCGGCTGCCTACACAGATACATCCAGGAAGAGATGGGGTTCTTGAACATCTCCTCACTCGGCACAGTATACCGATACGCTGTCAAAATCGAGCAGAAGTTCAAACAGAAGAAGCGAGACTTTGGATCTGCAAATCCGAAGCCCAAAGGACAAAGCCAAGGCGGGGTAACCCAAGACAACCCGTTGAAGCCGCAAGAAAAGAACAACACCATGAAACCGAAGAAGGACACAGGGAAGTGGTGTGAGTTCCACAAGAGTCCCACTCATAACACAAGTGAGTGTCGAACCAAGCAGTCGCTGGTGGCTGAGTTGAAGGCTTCTGAATCAGATGCATGTTCCGACCCTGAGCCAGAACCCGACAAGGGGAATGGCAAAGGGAAGAAGATCATTGATGCGGATCCCAGCGCCACTGTTGCCACCGCCAAGATCCAGAAAGATGAGCCCGAAAATCTAGAGGAAGGGGAGCGTCTTTTCCACTCACAAATGTGGGTGAAGAGGTCGCCGCTACAATTCATTGTCGACAGTGGCAGCCAAAAGAACCTCGTTTCAGCAGAGGTCGTGAAGCGGTTGGGCCTACCGACTACATCGCACCCGCAGCCGTACAATATCGGGTGGCTTCACGAAGGACGAGATCTGAAATTTCGCCAGCAGTGTCGCCTTCCCTACAGCATCAAACCCTTCACAGACGAGGTATTGTGTGATGTTACACCTCTGGATGTTTGTGATGTATTATTAGGCCAGCCATACTTGTGGAAGCGACATGTTGTGTATGAGTCCAGGCCTCGTGCTGTCATTATTTCTTTGAATAATTCATTATACAGGATACCGGAGGTAGCCCCACCTACTGCCACATCTTTGATCACTACCAAGAAAGGCAGCAAGCTCATATCACAGACCAGGAAATTCATTTGTCTGGTTCACTCCCAAAGTAAGGGGAAGATCGTTGCTACATCCATGACCCCTGCAAAAGGTTCCTCCACGCAGCAGCAGCAACAAAGGGATACGGTCATGACAAAACACAGGAACAACTTCTCCTCACCCACAGGGGTACCACACAAGTTTTAGGTGGGCAACAAAGTCTGGTTGCATCGACAGAGAGAACGCCTTACCAGAACCCATCAGAAGCTCAGACCACTCCGACATGGTCCTTACAGCAGTACCAAGGCTATGGGGAACAATGCTTTGGAGCACATCATTCCTCCATTCCTTTGCTTGCACCAAGTGTTCAATATGGACCATCGTCGACCATGCTTCCCACCATTACTGGACACATCAGAGATTGCAGGACAAGTTCAGCAGATGGAGGAACTCAACGCAATGAGGACCATTGCTTCCTAAGGGGGGAGGAATGATCCAGGTGGATGTTGGTGGCCACCCACCAACCCATTTGGACCCCCACAATTGTCTCTTTCAGTCTTTTCAGTTTCCTAAATTGCAGCACAGTTTACTATTTTGAGAAGTTTTTCGGGTCCTGAACTTCCGGAGCCGTTTTGAGGCCCTAAACGACGTTTTTTTGGGAATCTGGGACAACATGGGTCCATGGACCCATGTTGTCTCCCAAAGTGGTAGTACTCAGATAGATCTTTCTAACGAGCTATCGTACGCGTCAAACGGAGATCGTATGCCAAAGTTACGACCCCGGGAAATTGATGTACCAATTTACCCAAACGGGGCCCACAATTTGGCGTTTCATCTTCTAGGGTTAGATTTCGGAATGTTAAGGGTTTTCCATTGTTTATCAACAATAAATAGGCCTTCGAGCCTCATTGTAACACAGTTGAGAACAATTCAGAGGCATGTAGCCGCACATCTCTTCTCAGAGATACGCTGCCATCGCCCTAGCTGATTTATTTCCATTCTGTTTGTAAGCACAGTTCAGTATTTTTCAGTAATGAAATGAAATATTATTTCCGCTGCATCTCAGTATTTATGGTTATCTCATCTCTGTATTTATGGTTATCTCTGTAATTTGTTGCGTTCCTGTTTAAATCCGAATCAGATCTCCTCCTCTCCACGTCTTGGGTTTTTGGAGAAGGAGTGATACACCAAGAGTGATATGTTGGCCTTATGAAAATGCCCTAGCCGCAGTACAACGCAGTCATGGTAAAACGCTGGTCCATACGCTGTTTATGAAAACATCTATTCATAATATACGCTGTTCACATTGGATACGTCATGGATGCTATACGCTGGTTTCATGTAGTCATGGGATCACGTTGATTATACGCAGACCTTAGCAATAAACACAAGAAATTTGTATTCTTCTCTGAAATGTCGTGGGTGCAGAGGATCTGAAAAATGATGGACAGAATGTGCAATCCTTTATGTGATCATGGAGCAGATCCGCATTAGGGCAAGGAGAGTGTAACTGCACCTCGGATGGGTTTAAGGTGTAGTAAGACTAGCCCTCGAATGGAAGCAAAAAGATTGGTTTTCGGATGGAAGGAGGATGACCTCGCACTATAGGAAGACTGGCTCTCGGATGACCTCGCATTACAGTAAGGCAACAGATCAGGTCTGACCTCGCACTATAGGAAGACTGGCTCTCGGATGACCTCGCATTACAGTAAGGCAACAGATCAGGTCTGACCTCGCACTATAGGAAGACTAGCTCTCGGATGACCTCACATTATAGTAAGGCAACAGTTCAGGTCTGACCTCGCACTATAGGAAGACTGGCTCTCGGATGACCTCGCATTACAGTAAGGCAACAGATCAGGTCTGACCTCGCACTATAGGAAGACTGGCTCTCGGATGACCTCGCATTACAGTAAGGCAACAGATCAGGTCTACAGATGGAATAACATCACTGTAATCTTCACATGTCTCGACATTACAGTGTGGAACACTCAGCTTCCCAACAGCCCTAGATCATGTACATCAATGCATTCGTTACAGCAATTACTCCATACGCTGTCAATAGATAAGTCTTGGCATTTATTTATAGAGATACTATATCAGTCATATGGTCTCGGTCATATGCTGTCATAAATTCATAACACGTAGGGTCCATACGCAGTCATGAAGATACCCTTACACATAGTTCATATATACGATGTTCAATGTTGCTCATGTTATTACACATTGTTCATATATATATATATATATATATATATATATATACGTTGTTCATGTTATGCACAGAGATATCCATATGCAGTCATAACAACAATCAAGGTATGGGGCCGTTGTAAATTCCTATAGCCGCAGTCATGCACTCACAATGACAAGGATCATGAGCAATGATGGTTACAGTATCAACATAATGAGAATGATAAGAATGATATGTCTCCGATCATGATGGGCATGGGCAGCAAGATGATGCTAAGAGTAGATGAGAGCAACTTAGTCATAAGGCTGCATGATGATAGAGGATGCAACATAAAAGGCAGCAAGATAATTAATAAGATCATGGACATGGGAAACATGATGATAATCATGATTAGTAGTATGTAGTGGTGCAGCAAGAGAACCAGATGCAACACGATGATAGGTGAAGGAGTCACCTTGGAGGATCAGTTGAAGCAGAATGTCTTCAACTGATCTCATCGTTATAGGAGATGATCTATGCTCAGATCTAGACAAGTCAAAGTGTTGACTTCTGTTGTAAATGTACTCTCTCTCTCTTTCTCTGCTGAACTTTGAAGATAAAAGAAGATTTGATCAAAGGGTTTCCCCACACATTGTGGGGTTTGTCCTTGGCTCGCGCCATATCTTGTGTCCTCTTGCCTTGGCTTGTCTTCTGCGTTTTATATTTATGTTCTATCTGCAGTTTATCGTAATGCTGATGTGATTGCTAACTATGAAAATTTTATAAATTGCTCTAGCATAGAACATACCCAAATCATAACAATAGATAATCGAGGTTTTGAGTAATTGCTTTCCCCATAAAAATATTGTGTTATGTGAGATTGATATTCTTCCTTTTTTGCTTCGTACAGTGGATTCATGTATTTTTTTTAGCATATCACATAAGCAGTTTGAATCTACAGTAAAAATCTACATGGTATCGGAGCTCAATTCGCTTTAAAAGAGGAGAATACAAGTTTGTTGTGCAGGTGAAATTGAATTTGCATTTTCATACTTCAAGTCAACAGAATGTCATTCTACAGTTTGAGACTTGAGTATGCCCTGGAGGGAAGCTTGAATTAGATAGCTTGGAAGGACAGGATGGAGACAGTGTTGGAAGACAACAGGTTGAAGGAATTCATAGATCATGATATCCAGAAGCCTCCACCATCTGATGCTAAAGATCTAGCTGAATGGAGAAAGTGTTTGGCAAAGGTGAGAAGGATTATCTTAGAAGGAGTTCGAGATCATATTGTCTCGAGTCTATAAGGAAACTCCATTTGCAATGTGGAAGGCATTGGCAGACCTATTTCAAAATAGCAGTGACCACAATAAGTTGGCACTAAAGGACAAGCTCATAAATATCAAGATGGAGAAGGGAAACTCAATTCCGAAGTACTTGACCAAGTTCACCCAATGTTAGGATGAGCTTGGAAGTGTCAGAGTTACTATTGCAGAACAAGATCTGGTGAGCCTAGCACTTCTAAGACTTCCCAAGAGCTGGCACAACTACCAGGACTTAGTTAATGGGAGGGAGAAGCTACTAGAGTGAGAGTGATTATGGCCCGACTTTGTACATGATATGATTTAGAATATTAGATTGTTGTGCCATGATCCTGCTCAGATTAGAAACAAAATGCTTTCATTGTGCTTAAGGATTCATGAATTTTTGCAAGTGAAATGATGAGTTTTTATGTTAATTTTATGAGCAATGTAACATAAATAAGAGACTGAATAACATCATAAACATGTATAGAACATCATCAAAAACACATTACAACAAGAACATGATAAAGGAGTTCACCCATCTTGGGCTATGTCTCCTTAGTCCAACTTCCAATGGCTTGGGCCTCTCTATTATGCTCAAAAGTGTAAAACGATGTGTTTACAATGCTCAAATGTTTCTGAAACCTACTCCAATGAGTCCATAATATCGAAAAATGGCTATCTATCCTCTTTTTGCATCCAATTTGGTGGAAAACTGAAGAAGTTATGACCTCTCCTAGTTTTCCCAATACGCGCCCCACAAATTGCACCATTTCCTGCACGATCCTACAATTTCGCTCCAAAAAGCGCTAACTAGGCAAAAATTTCAATGCGCGGCAACCATAATCTATCGACACCAACAGCTCCATCGCAAATCGCAATCAGCAAGAACCAATGGGTCTTATGGTTTGTGAACGCATCATGGGGGATATGTGATTGTGATACCTGGAAGATCTGATGTAACTATCAACTAAAACCCATAACCTTATCACATCTAAGATCCATCGCAAATCACAATCGGCAGAGTCAGGGGGTAACATATATACGGGACTCTGCACTGTGCGATCTGCGATTACGATTATCGCATCGTATCCTGGCTTGTTTTGAGGCCGATTCTTTAATGTTGACCCGCCTGTGATTTGTGATTTTCGAAATGCGGGGCCAATGGCGACCTACCACTTGGCGCTTCCCCATTCGCTGAAGAGTCCTGCCACGTCATCTTCTCTTGCCATTTGTCCAAGTCAAACCTGAACTTTGACTTGCTCTAACTTCTTCATATGAGCTCAGATTCGAGTGTCATTCGCACCTTTGGAATCAGTGTGACGAGAAATTCAATTTGAAGCTAAGTTTATTAAGATTCTTCCACTTTGATTTTTGAGCCTAATTTTGAGCACCTGATCACTCCTCCCCCACTGGAAGCCTTTTTGACCCCCAAAATATCACTTTCAATTATCCACTAGGTGAGGGTACAGTTCCCTCACATTTCCAACCTCTATCCATTTGGCTTATAAAGGGTTTTTACCCTTGAGCCCCACTCAAAGACAATTGACACTTCCCCTTTTTTATATCCTTGTTCTTTTGTCAAGTATAGTGTCTTGCTGAAACTCATCAATGAATTCTGGAGAAAAGTCTTCAATAGATGGAATTGAATATTCTCTCCTTCATCTTCAATCAAAGGAGGCTCATACAACCTTAAATTATCAACATTAACAACAACATAAAATCTCATATATGAAGGCAAATCCAACCTGAACGCATTGTTATCAATCTTTTCCAAAATTATGAATGGACCATATCTAGCTGGTTTTATATTTTTACCTTCTCTTTGGAGCTTCTATTTGTTAATGTGAAGCCAAACTTCATCACCAACTTGGAACTTGTGATCTTCACGATGCTTGTCATGCCTTGCTTTGTACTTGCCTTGGCTTTTCTCAATCTGTTCTTGAACCTTTTGGTGTACTAATTGGATTTGTTCAATAAACTTTATTGCTTGTTCTATGTTGCTATGACCTTCAATAGCAACATCTTTGCCAAAAATAAAATCCAAAGGAGATTTAGGCAAGTATCCCAAGCATGCCTCAAATGGAAAAGTTTGAGTCAAAGAGTGCTTGGCTCAGTTGTAAGCATGCTGAATATAGTGAAAATGTTCATCCCATAACTTAGGATGCTTGTTGTAATACCCACGAAGAAGATGTATAAGTGTTCTATTCACCACTTCTATTTGACCATCTGTTTGTGGATGAAAAGTTGTACTCTTTTTCAATTTTGTGTCGATGAATCCCCACAAGCTTGACCAAAAATTCCTAACAAAGAGAGAATCTCGATCACTAACAATGGACGTGGGCAATCAAAAATGCACCCAAACATTCTGAAAGAATAACTGAGCAGTTCTTTCAGCTGTAACTTGCTTTTTACATGGCATCAAAATACACATTTTGTTGAACCTATCCACAACTACATACAAATAATCATGACCTATTTTTGATAATGGAAGACCTCCTATAAAAACCATAGAAACACTATCCCATGGTCGTGAAGGAACCAGAAGTGGTGTGTACAATCCTAACTTCCTAATGCTAGGCTTATTGATTGCACATAATGAACATCCTTTAATAAAACGAGACATGCTTTCACGCATGCAAGGCCAATAAAAATACCTCTGTAGATGTGCCACTATCTCACTTACACCGAAATGACCAGCACTAAGAGAAGTATGTGCCTCTCTTATGATGTTAAATCTTTCTCCCTGTGGAATACAAAGCTTGCCAAGATGGTACAACAAGTTATCATGCAAATGATAATCCAATTCCTCTACTTGGTTACCTTGACTCAATCATTCTAGGTAGTGGGTAATGCTTCTTTACCATAATTTTGTTCAATGCATGAAAGTCCACACACATGCACCATGTTCCATCCTTCTTTGGCACCAAGACAATAGGTGAACCACATGAAGAGGAAGATGATATGGTGATCCCTTTATTCAACAAATCTTGAATTTGCTTCTTGATTTCTACGTTTTCCATCACTGACATCCTATACATGCCAACGTTAAGAAGAGGACAATCTTGTTGTAACTGTATCTCATGTTGGATTCCTCTCTTGGGAGGTAATCCCTTTGGTTCTTGAAACATCTCATCATATTGGTTAACTATGTCAACCAATTCAGATTTCAAATTTGAATCACAACCTTTAAAAGCTTCATTATCAACATCATCCTTGGGTTTGATCATTAGAAGCACAAAATTCTTGCCCGATTTCTCTAGTATTTTTATCTGCCCTGCACTAACAAGTGAAAGATTTATTTTCTTGCTATGAGCTCTCACAATATATTCTACTCCATCTTTGAATAAATGATATTTGTTTTCATGTTTATGGAAGATAGATTTTCTGTCATAAAGGTACAGGCTGCCCAAATCTATGCCGCAGATATCTAATGACATAACATCAAACTCCACTTCATCCATGAAATTTGCAGTAATGGTGAATTTCATTTTACACTTTCTAGTAACCAGCAATTGCACATTGTCACACTCCCATCCAAGTGGATATGGTTTATGATGTGGAATGGTTTACAAGTTTAAACTTTTGAAAATGTTTTCAGAGATAATATTGGCTTGAGATCCACTATCGAAAAGCGTATGAATCTTGTTGTGTTTTGAGATCACCCTGATGTGAAAAAGTTATATTCTCCTCTCTTCATTTGGAGTTTCATTTTGTGCGTTTGAAGAATTAGTGCTAGTAATGGATTCTTTTCCTTTTAACCCCATGGCTATGATTTTAGTTTCATCACCCGAATCGAATCCGAAATCCTGTTGAGTTGTTGCAATTGTCTTTTGTTTTCCCTTGTTGTTGTTTCTCTTTGGTCTCATTTCAGGATGAAGCTTCCAACAATGAGTTTCATCGTGACCCTCCCTGGAACAATGTTTGCATGTAACTTTCTCTCCTTCTTTTTTGATAGGCGCATTTTTCTTTGCATTCCATTTGAAAGCCTTTTCCTTTCCTTTACTCTTAAATGGCTTTTTACTACCTTCTTCTGGGGTGTTTTTCCCTCTTGCCTCAAGATGAGTAGCTTGCACACACACATCATCTAGATTATTGGGATTAAACATTAATATAGTATGCCTAAGGTAACTGTGTAAACCCCCTATGTACTTCAACAATGTGTCCTGTGATTACAAATCTACAACTAACATCAAAGACCTTTTTCTGAATTCTTAGGTGTAATCTTACACATTTTGACCTTTAAGTTGTCTAAAGTTCTGCCAATTCATGATGGATTTCTGCATATAAGCTAGAGGGTGGAATTTTCTTTTGATTGCGGCAATGAAATCATTCCAAGAAATTGAGATGTTACCGTGTTTTTTAATCTCCTCATGGGTCTTTGATTCCCACAATACCAGTGTTGCACCCTCCATTCTCAAGGAAGCTAACTGAATCTTTATGTCATCCTCTTGAAGGTTTTGAATCCTGCAATAGACCTCCAACTGACGAATCCAATTATTAAGCTTCTTTGCATACACTTCATCGTTATACATGGGCAACTCAAATTTAACATCACATTTTAAAAAACGTGATTTACCAGTTCCTTTTGAAATGTGATGATGAGTATGAGTAAGGGTTGTGTTAGTGGAAGAGGGTGGAGATGCTTGTGAAGAAGAAGATGAAGAATATGGCGGAGAGGGTGGAGGTTTGTCTCCATTTCCATTACCTCCTCCTGAAGAACCTTCTCCTTTGGGAGGTTTGGAACTTTCCCCTTGCAGCCTGGTATTCCTCTCTTCATAGAGGACCTTCACCGTCTCTGTCATATCAAAGAAAGCCTTTCTGAAGGTGTTCTCATCTTTTGTCATGTTTGTAGGTTCTCCTTCATGAGACATGATCTATGGAGTATCAACTACAACTCAAGGCTGAACTGGTGTTGGAGATTGTGGCAACCTTGCTCTCCTTCCCCTTGACCCAACTTCAGGGCTTCCAACCATCTTCCTTTCTCCTCTTTTGAGTTTTAACCTTGTAAGCATGACATAAACTTGCAAACAGTTAAATCCTTCTTTCACAAAGAAAGCTTGGTTCTCTCATACCAAAATGATCTGATTTAGAATATTAGATTGTCGTGCTAAGATCCTCTTGAGATTAGAAACAAAATGCTTTCATTGTGCTTAAGGATTCATTAATTTTTGCAAGTGAAATGATGATTTTTTATGTTAATTTTATGAGAAATTTAACATAAATAAGAGATTGAACAACAACATAAACATGTATAGAACATCATCAAAAGCACATTACAATAGGAACATGATAAATGAGTTCACCCCTCCTGGGTTACGTCTCCTTGGTCTAGCTTCCAATGGCTTGGGCCTCTCTATTATGCTCAAAAGTGTAAAGCGAGGTGTTTACAATGCTCAAATGCTTATGAAACCTACTCCAATGAGTCCAAAATATTGAAAAATGGCTATATAGCCTCTTTTTGCATCCAATTTGGTGGAAAAATGAAGAAGTTATGACTTCTCATAGTTTTCCCAATATTCGCTCCAAAAAGAGCTAACTAGGCGAAAATTTCGTTGCGTGGCGGCCATAAGTTATCGCCATTGACAGCTCAATCACAAATCGCAATCGGCGGCTCTTATGGTTTGTGAACGTGGCGTGGGCAATATGCAATTGCGATAAACAGTGGACCCGACAAAACTATCAACTGAAACCCATAATCTTATCGCATCCAGGATCCATCGCAAATCGCAATCAATGGAGTCAGGGGGTAAAATATATATGAGACTCTGCACTGTGCGATCTACGATTACGATTATCACATCACAACCCAGTACACTGGGGGCCAATTTTTGTATTACTTCCCTTCTGCGATGTGCTATTGCGATTATCGCATTGCACCCTGGCTTGTTCTGGGGCCGATTCTTTAACGCTAACCCGCCTACGATATGCGATTTGTGAAATGCGGGGCCAATCGCAGCCTGCCACTTGGCGCTTCGCCATTTCGCTGAAGAGTCTTGCCACAACATCTTCTCCTGCCATATGTCCAAGTAAAATTTGAACTTTAGCTTACTCTAACTCCTTATTATGAGCTCAGATTGAAGTGTCGTTTGCCTCGTTGGAATTAAGATGACGAGAACTTCAACCCGAAGCTAAGTTTATCGAGATTCCACCACTTTGAGTTTTGAGCCTAATTTTGAGCATCTGATCAGTACAGGAAGAGATTCGGCGAAGCACCAGAGACAGATCCTCATCAAAGAATGATGATGAGGAGAATTGTGCCTTAACTGGTAAGGCAAAGAAAGGGAAGGGGAAGTCATCCCATTCCAAATCAGATTCTTGTCAGGGTGGCAAGAAGAAGGACATGTTGAAAGTCAAGTGTTTTCATTGTCACGAGCTGGGACACTTTGCCACAAAGTGTCCGCACAAGAAGGCCGGTAAGAATCCCTCAGGAGGAGTGGCAGGTGAAGCTCTTACTTCACAATTTGAACTGGATTTTACCCTCATCGTTTGTATGGTGTCATCGATGATGGGTAGTGTGTGGTACCTGGACAGTGGAGCTTCATTCCATATGACCAGTAACAAAGATCTCTTCAATAAATTAGAGGAGAACAATCTCCATATGCATATCGAGATGGGTGATGATTGGAGGTATAACACAACCAACATTGGTATTGTTACCTTTAATAGGGAGTCTAATTCTTCCCTCACTTTGAGAGATGTCATGTATGTTCCAAGTTTGAAGACGAACTTGGTTTCTGTTGCTATGTTTGAGGATAGAGGCTATGATTTTATATTTAGTAAGGGAAAGGATTTCCTTCGTCACAACGCCACGGGATAGGTGAAACGGATAGGTGTTCAAGTGAAGGACCTCTACAAATTGGAGGTAGAAGACTGTGTTGCTTTGAGCACTAAAGCAGAGAAGGTGCAGAGCCGAGACATCGATGAGTTGTGCAATAGAAGATTTGGTTACTTTCACCACAAAGCTTTGAATATCATGCAGAAAATTTCTACAGGACTTCCAAAGGGCACACTAATGCAGAGAGACACATGCAAAGGGTGTACATGGGGGAAGTACACCAAAGCTTCCTTTCATGAAAAAGAAAGTCGAGCATAAGCGATCCTTGATTGAGTTCACTCAGATGTGTGTGGACCGTTCTCGACAATATCCATGACCAAGCACAAGTATTATGTAATATTTGTTGATGTTTTTTCTCTTAAGTGTTGGATTTTATTCATGTAGAAGAAAGATCATACGTTTGCTAAGTTTTGTGAATTTAAAGCACTTGTTGAAAAAGATGTTGGTTGGAAAGTTGAAGCTCTCAGAAGCAATAATGGTGGAGAGTATGTGTCAAATGAATTCAATAACTTCTGTGCAACAGAAGGCATTCGACGGGAGTTGATAACACCTCATAACCCATAGTAGAATGGGGTGCCTGAAAAGAATAACAAAAGTATTGTGGGAGAGGCACGGGCGATGTTGCATGATTAGGGTCTACCATTACACTTATGGGTTGAAGCATTTAACACAACTGTTTATTTGGAGAACAAAAACCCTCATTGAATGCTCAGGATGAGTACACCAGAAGAGTCTTTTTCAGGGAAGAAACCAAATGTGGCACACTTCAGGATATTTGGTTCATTAGTCTACTGCCATGTTACCAAAGATGCACAGAAAAATCTAGAGCCAATAGCTAAGTTAGGCATATTTGTGGGTTACATTGATACACCTCACAACTATCGAGTGTACCTACCAACCAACAGGATGACAGTGATTTGCAGAGATGTGAAGTTCAATGAAGAGAAGGCCATGAGATGCTCCCTTGAGAGGGAGTTGTGAAAATTCCTACACTGAAGGAACCCTATTGCAACAAATCTGAATATTCTTCACCTACTGATCCGGATCTTGGGGGGAGGCCCGCAAGATCTGAAAAATTGAAATGCCAGAAGAAAAAGAGGAGAATGCCCAATAAACCAAACCACAAAGAATTTTTTTATTAAAATAGATAATAATTGTAAGGACTACATTGTGGTGGACAAAATGTCATTTTACAAAATGTGACTTATTACTTATATTATTTTTCAGTTACAATACCATGGGTCAATTCCATGGGTGAATGAATACCATGGGTGGATGTCAAAATACCATGGGCAAATACCATGGGTGGATGTCACTTACAATACCATGGGTGGATGCCACTTACAATACCATGGGTAAATTCCATGGGTGGATGAATAACATGGGTGGACGAATACCATGTGTTGATGCCATTTTCCATTCGGATCATTCCTCCCTCCTTAAGAAGCAATGGTCCCTATTACATGAAGTTCCCTCATGTGAAGCCTTTGTTGAATATGAATACCCGCAGAAGAGAAGGGTTTTATGTGGTTAACCCATAACCATGATGAACGAAGATTGGAGGATAGAGATACCCTGTAATGCTTGTTACCAACTATGATACTAACAGTGTGCAGCCTAGCAAATGGACTTCGATGAAGTGTGGGTTTGTAGATGACCCATAACCATGATGAACGAAGATCCAAGGATAGAGATACCCTGTAATGCTTTTGACCAACTGTGATATTGCCATTGTGCAGCCTGGCAAATGGACTTTGATGAAGTTTGGGTTTGTGGATGACCCATAACCATGACAAATGAAGATCCAAGGATAGAGATACCCTGTAATGCTTGTGACCAATTGTGATACTAACAGTGTGTGGCCTAGCAAATGGACTTCGATGACAAGGATTTAGTGCGGTTGACCCATAACCATGATGTTGGTTGTTGATGAAGTAGAGGTGCCTACATAGCCTGGGGTGGGAGGGCACATATCCAAATAACCCAAGCCGAATGCTACTATGCTGAAAATGATGAATGTGAAGCAAGTGCCTACTAAAGTGGGGTGGGAGGGCACGTCTCCAACGAGAACTCACTTCGAATGTTGCTCCAGAATTAAAATGGACATAACTTGGTTAAGATAACTCAGAATTTTTATTATAACATGTTTTTGGAAGCAGAAGGACCATTTTTCATCTTCCCATGTCTTGGAAATCCTTATCTGGACACTCTAGTATCTCATATTCGCGCTGCAATTTTTCCGTCGTCACAAAAGTTCTAAAAAAAATAGTTGATTTTAAATCAACGATATCTCCCTCATCCAAACTCTGATTCGGTCGATTTTTTTTTTTGAATTTTGGTATTTTTTCACAAGGAATCCAGATATGGTATTTGGTTTTGTAAATATTGTACCAAATGTTTCATATATGATCTGCAAACTTGCCGCCCAAAAAAAAAAATCCTGCAAAAAAATGAAAAAAGAAATATCCTTCTTGCTTGGCCCAAGAAAGTGCTCTGTGGAGGTTGCAGCACATGCCTGAAGTTTGTTGAATATTTCTGCAAAAAATTTGAAACTGTAATATGCATGAAACCCTCATTCCCATGGAATCATAATCTGCTCCGATACCACTGATCCGGATCTTGGGGGGAGGCCCCCAAGATCTAAAAAATTGAAATGGCAGAAGAAAAAAAGGAGAATTCCCAATAAACGAAACTACAAAGAAACTTTTTATTAAAATAAATAAAATTGTAAGGACTACATTGTGGTGGAGAAACTGTCCTTTTACAAAATGTGACTTGTTACTTATAGTATTTTTCAGTTACAATACCATGAGTCAATTCCATGGGTGAATGAATACCATGGGTGGATGTCACAATACCACGGGTCAATTCCATGGGTGAATGAATACCATGGGTGGATGTCACAATACCATAGGTCAATTCCATGGGTGAATAAATACCATGGGTGGATGTCACAATACCATGGTTGCATGTCACTTACAATACCATGGGTGGATAAATACCATGGGTGGATGCCACTTACAATACCATGGGTGAATTCCATGGGTGGATGAATAACATGGATGGATGAATACCATGGGTTGATGCCATTTTCCATTCGAATCATGTACTTGATTTTTAATATACATTAACCAAGTTATTCTTCAGAATACTAAAGCAAATTACTTCTGCAGCATACACTAATTAAATATTTGATCTCATGAAATAGAAAACAGAGCCAAGAACAAGATACATAGGACACACTTAATTTTGGACACAATAGTCCCCGGAAAAACCCAATGCCGGAAAACTGGTGTAGTAGTTCAGAGGGTTTATTATTATGTAGGATAAATATATGAATACAAATCTAGGATTCTCATCTAGCAATCCTTTATAGAGAAAATACTGGCAAAAAATCTAAGTGAGTTTTACCTCACTTCACCCCGTAGAATTCTGGTTGATTAGGCACAAGACTGGATAACCCTAATTATTTCTACGCTGGCCCTGCGCCATCCTTTTAGGCTCTAATTCAGCCCTGCGTCAACGTCTTTACCCTCTACGTTAGCTATCTTGACTATTCTGGAAGTTCCAGCTGTTCCTGGCAGTGATGGATTTTGTGTGACAAGCAACTTTTCTGGTCTGCGCTGGCCCTTCTGGCTCTGCATCAAAACTGCGTGGGCCCAGACTAGCCGAGCGCCAACTCTCCCAGCTTCCACGTTGCCTCTCTGCAAGCTCTCTCCACCTCTCTGTTAGTATTCTCCAAAAATTCCTTCTCCCATATTCTCACTGCCCCTCAGCTGCAAGATCTTCGTAATCGATTTTCCTCCTGAGAACTTCTCACCTCAAAAAATCGATTTCCTCAATTTCTCTGTGTGTGTTCTCCAACTGACCCAAGCCTCCATTTATACTTTTCCTGTTGAGAAATCAATGACTGAGATTAAGTCTCTAATCAATGGATAAGATTAAATTAGATTTGATCCTCATCTCTTAGAAGCTTCTCACCCATATTTTCATTAATACCCATTAATATTTTAATTTTCCTAAGTTTAGACTCAAGAACCCCATTAAAAATATTAATTATTTTAATAAAATACAATATGAAGGGAATTTCACCAAACAATTTCTGGGTCTTGGAGATATCATGTGTTCTAGCCCCTCCACAAAATTTTGGAGCTAGAGCTCATCCAATGCTATCCAAAAATCAACACTCCCTCTTAGCGAGGAATGTGCTCTAACAATACTTCCGAGTAGAAGTATCACACTGATCCACGACATCGATCCTCCGCGCTGTTGATGCTTGGCCTGCTACCCTTCATCCATCGTGTTGCTGCAGTATGTATTGCTGCCCATGACACTGCCACTATCACTGCTGCATATGTACTAGAATTCCCTCTCAATATGCTGCATCATGCTACCCATAGCATTGCCACTGCTAATTGTTGCACTTCAACTCAGTTGCTAAGAAGTAAGCAACTGAAAAAGTCACCCGAAAGTTGACATTCTGGTTAGTCGGGATGTCCTGGATGCTGAAGCTACCTCTGCTGCTAATATGTGATGACCCTCTGATGCTACTGCATTGCTATTGTATCTGTTATGTGCCTCCCACACTGCTGCAACACTCTACTGCGCTGCTTCAAACTTTGGCACTTTAGCTCTGCCACTGTTGCTCCACCATCCCTCGCGCCAACTGACTCCTGTCATTTTGCTATTATCATTAAGGGCTCTCATAGCCGTATATGGTCCAAGAGTTTGGGCACCTCAAGGATCCTGCCCCTTTCTAAAGTTGTTTTGAACTATAGTTCTATATCACCCCACCTCCCTCCTGGAGTTGCGTGAGCACTCATGGCAAACTCATCATCGTCAATCTTTGTTGAAGAAGCCTTAGGATCATGTTTCTCATCCTTGTACTTTTTCTTCAAAGGACACTGGGATTCATAGTGGCCCATCTCACCACAACTGAAACATTTCACCTTTGAAATGTCCTTCTTTAGCTTTGGCTTCTACTGTCCCTTTGATGCCAGAGCTGCGTTCTCCTCGTCCTCCTTCGTCTTTGTGCCGCTCCCACTGCTACCACAGAGGTCGACCTTCACTAGGTCCCTCCTTAACTCCTCTTGTTGAAGAGTTTCCCACATCTCCTACCATGAGCGTAATTTTTCCCTGCCCAATATGCTTTGGACGAAAATTTTCCATTCATTCGAGACTCCATTCAGGGCTATCCTCACCATCGCAGTTGGTTGAGGAGTGGACCCCACTGCAGCAAGCTGATCTCCAGTGTCTTGAAGACACTGAAGATAGAGGTTCACCCCTTCTCCTTTCTGCATCAAAGTCTGCTGCAACTTCTGCTTCAAATACATCTTCTGATGTTTGGAACAACCTTCATATAGAGAAAACAAGGCTTCCCACATCTCTCGGGTTGTAACCTTGCCCTGCAAGTGTGAGACCACATGATCTCGAACTCCATCTAGGATGAGCCTCTTTGCCTTCCCCTGTTCGGCTTTATACTTCTTCTTTTGATCATTGTCAGCATGAACAACTACAACACTATTGACGTAGGCCTCGAGATCATATTCCTCTAGAATAACTAATATTTTGGTCTTCCATATGACATAATTGGAAGCGCCTTCCAACCAATCTTGATCTCTGAGCCCATGCGATGCCATCTCACCCAATAGTCGAACTAACTCCTCTAGTCACTGCTTAGCATTGCTCAGTTGCTCAACAAGTGAGAAATTCGAACTTTCTGGCAAAGAGTACAATGAAGAGAAAATTCCCCTTTCTACGTGTCTTCATTCTTTTCTAGAAAATTTCTGCCCCAGTAGAAACTGTGCCCTTCAAGCACTGCGTTGAGGCTCTTTGTCACACCCTCTGCCTATGCAAACTCACGAACTGGAAATCGCACCTCTCTGTAGTCTCACTCAGAGAGAGAGATTTCCTCGGATTTGCTTTCAGCAAGGACTGCACAATCCCTTCAAGGGGATTCGAATTGCTGCCAAGTGCATCTTTTTTCCTCACTTTTCAGCACTTGATCTGCTCTTCCTGTTTCAAAATCAAAGCTATGATACCATGTGAAAATTCCTACATTGAAGGAACCCCTACTGCATCAAATCTGAATCTACTTCACTTACTTGATTTTTAATATACATTAACCAAGTTATTCTTCTGAATACTAAACCAAATTACTTCTGTAACCTACACTAATCAAATATTTGATCTCATGAAATAGAAAACAGAGCCAAGAACAAGATACATAGGACACACTTATTTTTGGACACAATAGTCCTCGGAAAAAACCAATGTGGGAAAACCAATGCAACAGTTCTGAGGGTTTATTATTATGTAGGAGAAATATCTACATACAATTCTAAGATGCTCATCTAGCAATCCTTTACAGAGAAAATATTGGCAAAAAATCTGAGTGAGTTTTACCTCACTTCACTCAACAGAATTTCAGTTGATCCGACACAAAATTGGCTAACCCCGACTATTTCTGCACTAGCCCTGCATAGACCTTGCGTCAGCTTCTCTTCCCTTTGCATTAGCTATTCCGGTTGTTCCAGCAGTTCTCAGTAGTTCCAGCTATTCCCGACGGTTCTAGATTGTACGTGTTAGGAATATTTTCTGCTCTGCGCTGGCCCTTCCGGCTCTACGTCAGGACTGTGTGGGCCCAGACTGGCCCAACGTCAGTTCTCCCAGCTTTTGCGCTGCCTCTCTGCAAGCTCTCTCCACCTCTCTATTAGTATTATCTGGAAATTCCTCTCGGATTCTCACTGCCCCTCAGCTGCAAGATCTCCCCAATCAATTTCCCTCATGAGAACTTCTCATCTCATAAAATTAATTTCCTCAATCTCTTTGTGTGTATTCTCCAACTGACCCCAAGCCTCTATTTATACTTTTCCCCTTGAGAAATCAACAGTCGAGATTAAGTCTGTAATCAACAGATAAGATTAAATTAAACTTGCTCCTCGTCTCTTGGAAGCTTCTCACCCATATTTTCATTAATACCAATTAATATTTTAATTTTCCTAAGTTTAGACTTAGGAATCCCATTAAAAATATTGATTATTTTAATGAAATACAATCTGGGTGGAATTTCACCAAACGATTTATGGGTCTTGGAAATTTCATGTGTTCTAGCCCCTCCACAAAATGTTGGAGCTAGAGCACATCCAATGCTACCTAAAAATCAACAGGAGCTTCAACTACATGTAGTTGAGGAGATTTTAGCCCCAAAGGAGGAACCTCAGGATGACGTGGAGCAACCACATGCAAAGGAGCAGGAAGTGGAAATGCCCACTCATGCATAGACTTCCAGAGATGTGAGAAAGTGCACCAGAGAGGCTAATAGGTTATTGCATGATGCTAGAGAGAATGTGGGAGCACCCACATCACAACACATGCAGAGGAGGTCACTAGAGAGGTACACTGGCTACATGGCTCTGATGAGCGAGAGTGTAGAGATTAATCCATCCTCATTTGAGGAAGCAATGCATCAACTAGTGTGGGTTGATGCCATGGTTGAGGAGTATGACTCCATTATCAGAAACAATGTTTGGAAGGTGATCTCAAGACCAGCAAACAAGTCAATGGTAAGTTCTAAATGGATTTACAAGGTGAAGCAAGCAGCAAATGGGATTGTGGAGAAACACAAGGCCAAATTTGTGTCCAGAGGGTTCTCTCATGGGGAGGGAATTGATTATGATGAAACTTTTTCTCATGTAGCAAGGTACTCATCACTCAGACCTATTCTAGCATTGTCAGCGCAGATGGGATGGAAGATACATCAAATGGATATAAAGATAGCATTCCTCAACGACATGATTGAGGAAGAGGTGTATATTGAGCAGTCAAAACGATTTGAGACCTTCAACAGAGAGTGGCATGTGTGCAGACTCAAGCGAGCGCTATATGGACTGAAACAAACACCCTATGCTTGGTACACCATGATTGACAGTTATTTCTACGGGTTGGGCTTCACCAAAAGTGAAGCAGATGCGAACCTTTACCATATTGTGGTTGAAGGTAAATGGTTGATTATTGTTTTATAAGTCGATGATTTGATTCTGACAAGTGATGAGAAGCTTATCAAGTCTTGCAAAGAGGATCTTGCAAGAGAGTTCGAAATGAAGGACTTGGGGCTCATGCATTACTTTATGGGTATGGAAGTATGGCAAGGAGATGAGGAACTATTTGTCTCTCAGGGAAAGTATGGCAGTGAGATAATACAGAAGTTCCACATGGAGAGAAGTAAACCCATGGAGACTCCTCTAGCTGGTAACTAGAGGAAGGAGGATGCTACTTTAGGTGAAGTAGTGGAGGCTACTATTTATAGACAACTTGTGGGTTCACTTATGTATTTGGTGAACAAATGACCATACATGTGTTATGTAATTAACCATACTAGTCAAGCTATGGTTAAGCCTACCAAAATGTATTGGAAGGCAACCAAACATGTGTTGAGATACCTCAAAGGCACCAATCAGTGTGGTCTTTGGTACAAATAGATTGAGAGAGTGAAGCTTCAAGGCTTCATAGATGTAGATTGGGTAGGGAGTCCATCCGATAGGAAGAGCAAATTAGGGGGAATCTTCAGTATTGGGTTAGCAACAGTTTCTTGGTACAACAGGAAGAAGAGATCAGTTGCACTCAGTTCAACAGAAGCAGAGTACATGACTGTTAGTCAAGCAACTTATGAGGCTATTTGGATGAGGAAGATTCTTGTTGGTTTGTTTGGTCAAAAAATGGATCCAACAATGATTTACTGTGACAATCAGAGTTGTATCAAACTCTCTGAGAATCCATTTTTTCATGATCGGTCCAAGCATATTGACATCTGGTATCACCATCTTCGAGATTGTGTGTAGAGGAGAATCATGTTATTGGATTTCATTCCTACAGAGGTGCAGGATGCAGATATTTTGACAAAGGCATTGTCAAGATGCAAATTCGAGTTTCATAGAGGTAGGATTGGGGTAGCAGATAATCCCTTTCTTGTTGAGAGGGAGTGTTAAAACTAACAACAAGAAAATCCTAATTTAATTTGTCCTTGAATTAAATTAGGAATAAATTGTAATTCTATAAAGTTTTGAAGATGTTCTATGCTAAGAGCAATTTCACTTTTCTCACAGCAATCATACAAGTAGATAAGCAAAATGCAGATAGAACATATAAGCAGATCTTACAGAAGACAAATCAGAAAGAAGAAAAATGTATGTGTTCGTTTCGGCGGTCAACAGGATGCTTCAACCAGCAAAGTCTCCTATGGTCAGCCAGCCCAGCATGTGTCACAACAATCCTCCAACCAGTAGATGAGTCAACCCAAGTCAGTTCTACAAAAGTCAACGTTGTCCTGAAAAGTCAACGCAGGGGCAGCAAGCTAAAAGTCAACGCAGCAGCAAAACGGACAACCCTTTGACCTCGATTTTTGTGCCAGGTAGTACGGCCTTCAAAAATCGAACCTCCCACAAGTTTTCAGCTTGTTTGGACCAAGCTTTGACCGAAGTCAACGCTGGTCAAACTTCTGCGAAACCCTAGCAGCAGAAACCCTAGCAGAAAAAATCCTCTTCGTTCTTCCCACGTGTGGCTGAAATTCGTCCTCCAGGTAGCTCGTACTTTTTAGGATGAGAGAGGAAGATGTGAGTTGTGTTGTGTTCAAATTCTCTCCAACTTTTCCTGTATATATATCCATCAATGAGGGTGTGTGACACATCTGTTGGGCATGTGAGCCTACATTACAAAACTGGTTGACCTTGCACATATAATTTATTAAGAATAATAAATTCAAAATATAAGTTCTGCTCATCGGATTAAGACTATTTTTATATGGATTTTACACCTCTCAGAAAGAGGAATCCAACAAAAATATTAGCCTCTTAATCTGAGCATCAGAACATGGAGTTTGGACCTAGTTGTCCAAATTTAACACTCCCTCTCAACTAGGGAGAACTCCATCTATTAGTGCAATTAACATCGTGAGTCATCCCGCCGAAACTTGCTTTGCTGGCTTCTTTATTTCAGAACAGAAGTGGGTCAGTCACAAAGACATCATTCCCCGACTGACATAATCAGTCCAGAGGTCCTAGACCTCACAAATCTTGATCCCAGATCAAGTGGTTGGACCATGCCATCCTAGATAGAGAGTACGGCAATCCCTGATGCGTCCATCAGTCTTTGCTAATAGTCTCTAGATTTTCCACACCTCATTGGCCAAATGAGAGGTACTTCCCATGAGCCCTGAACTCAATGGGTAGGATGCATACGGGGCACAGATTAAATGAGTGGCGAACCAGCTCAATAATCACAAGGGTGGGGCAGAAGCATTATGAGTGCTTATAGCTCCGAGAAGCTATCCCCAAAGCCCCCAGAGCTCCCAGAGCTCATCGTCCAACAAGACCCACATCATAGGGTCTTTCCACGACACCAAGACTCTCACGGAAGGTTAGGAACTTGACCTTCCCCAGGGGCTTAGTGAGAATATCCGCGACCTGCTCATCAGTTCCTATATGATCGAGCCTTACGGCGCCTCGCTGTACCATATCCCGGATAAAGTGGTACCTGATATCAATATGCTTGGATCGGTCGTGGAACACAGGATTCTCAGTCATACGAATCCCACTCTGATTATCACAGAGTATTACAGTGGTATCTAGCACATGTTGGAACAGCTCACTGAAGAGCTTCCTCAACCAAACTGCTTCACAACAGGCCATACTAGCAGCAATGTATTCGGCCTCCGCGGTGCTCAAAGCCACCGACTTCTGCTTCCTGCTCATCCATGAGATCGAAGCAGAACCAAGATTGAAACAGCATCCAGATGTGCTCTTACGATCCACCACACTGCCAGCCCAATCGACATCAGTATATCCCCGGAGTATCACACTCTCGGTAGTGTATCTCAGCCCATGGTTTATCGTGCCCCGAAGATATCTCAAAAGATTCTTGGCACCAACCCAGTGAAAATGATGAGGCTCAACCATCTGTTGACTCAAAGTATTCACTGCAAAACATATGTCTGGACGGGTGTTCACTAAGAACATCAAAGCTCCTATGAGTTGACGATACTCAGTAGGATTGGCCAAGATAGGCCCTGCAGCGCTGCCACTCAACTTCTTAAAGTTGAGTTCCATTGGTGTCGACACGGACTTACAGTCCACCATCCCAAATCTTTCCAGAAGCTTCACAATATACTTTCCTTGAGAAAGGAAAATCTCTCCAGGTCTCTGCCAGACCTCCAGGCCTAGGAAATAGTGCATCAGTCCTAGGTCTTTCATCTCGAACTCAGCAGCAAGCTCCTCTCTTACATTGATGAATGAGAGGGTCATCACCTGTCAGGAAGAGGTCGTCCACATACAGCACTAGAATGAGAGGCTTTCCTTCCACAACCTTAAAGTAAAGGTTTGGATCAGCATTGCTTCGAGTGAAGCCCAGCTTCATCAAGTAACTATCCATCCTCTCATACCAAGCTCTGGGTGCTTGCTTTAACCCATAGAGGGCTTTCTTCAACCTGCAGACATAAGTGTCTCGATCTTGAACTTCAAATCCCAGAGGTTGTTCTACATACACCTCTTCCTTTATTGCACCATGCAGAAAAGCGGTCTTGACATCCATCTGATGAAGACTCCATCCTTGCGTAGCAGCAAGGGCTATGATGGATCGGATGGTGGTATATCGAGCCACAGGTGCAAATATATCGTCATAGTCAATTCCTTCCTTTTGAGAGAAGCCACGGGCAACAAATCTTGCCTTAAACTTTTCAGCACTCCCATCAAATCCATGTTTAATCTTGTAGAGCCATTTAGCGGTGACAACAGATTTGTCCTTCGGTCTCGGGACCACATCCCAGACATCATTCTTCATAATAGCCTCATATTCTTCATGCATAGCATCCTTCCAGACTTGATGCTTGATGGCTTCCTCAAAAGATCCAAGTTCAGATTGTATAATAGTACTCATGGCAGATAGATACCCTTGGTATCTACACGGCTTCTTGCTTTCTCGGAATGTTCCCCTTGGGGCAGCATGACCCTCAGCATCTTCGAGGGTGTCCCTGAGCCATGATGGCCTCTTTCCTAGAGAAGGGGAAGGATCAATAGGGTCCATTGGCCCTTCAACATCAGGCATAGTCTCATCCTGGGGTTCTTCCAGATTTCCAGGTCTTTCTTCATGGTTTTCTTCAGATCTAGGAAGATCTACTACTTTCTTCAGGGAAGCATCTTCGTCAAAAGTGACATCATGGCTTATCTCTACTTCCCTTTAACCAGGTACATAGACTCTATATGCCTTAGAAGTCTCACTGTAGCCCACAAACATTCCTTTCTTCCCAGAAGCATCCAGCTTACTTCTCTTTTCTTTTGGCACATGAAAATAGACAGGACATCCAAAAATTCTAAAATGTGAGACATCAGGTTTCTTACCAGAGAAAACCTCTTCGGGAGTTTTGGAGTCCAAAGCGGAATGAGGGCATCGGTTTTGAATGTACACAGCAGTATTTGCAGCTTCTCCCCACATAAACTTAGGAAGACCCTGGTCACAGAGCATGGCACGGGCAGCTTCCACAATAGTCCTATTCTTGCGTTCAGCAACACCATTCTGCTCAGGAGTATATGCAGTGGTAGTCTCCCTCTTAATGCCAGCTTCTCTACAAAAGTCTTTGAACTCATTTGACTCATATTCAGTGCCATTGTCAGTCCTCAAAATCTTGATCTTCTTTCCGGTCATATTTTCCACCAAGGCTTTGAAGGTACGAAACCACATGAAAGCCTCATCCTTCTTCTTCAAGAAGTATATCCAGGTTTTGCGAGAGAAGTCATCAGTAAATGTCATTAGTAAGAACATCCCCCCAGGGATGTTTACAGGCAACATACCGGAAAGATCAGAATGGACCAGTTGCAATATCTCAGATGTCTTTGTGACACTTGAGGGGAAAGGTCCCCTTGTATGTTTTCCTTCAGCACAGCCCTTACATACACCTTTATGATTATTTCCAAAATCAGGCATCCCTGTCACCACCTTCCTTGCTTCGGGAAGAGCCTTGTAATGAAGGTGTCCAAATCTTCGGTGCCATAGTTCGGTTTGACGGATAGTATCACAAGTCATAGCTCCCAACGGACTCCCTCCAACCTGGTAGAGTGTACAACCCTAAAACCAATTGAGATAGCTTCCTTGAAGCTCTTCTTCCACATGAGTACCTTTCCATCAGAGAAAGTTACATTGAATCCTTTGTCTTCCATGGCAGATACAGACACAAGGTTCTTCTTCAATTTGGGTACATAGAGTACATCTTGTAGATGGAGGACTTGTCCTTGAGACAAGTGGAGGGTCACAGTCCCGGTTCCTTTCACAGGATAAGAGGCATTATCCCCAAGGATAATATCTAGATTAGTATCCCTTTCAACCATGTCAGAAAGTGCTTCCTTGAAGCCGGTGATGTGTCTTGAGGCACCACTATCGATTAGCCAGACATCCATAGTGTCGGGCGGAGATGCAGCTGAGAGAGCAGATATTAGAATATACTCATTTCTTTTATCAACAACATTAGACTCCTCATACCTGATATTTCTGGTCCTTTTAGAAGGTGGATTGTTTCCTTCAAAGTGAGCCTTCCTCTTTCCTTTGGATTTGTCATTTCTTCGATTCCCATTCCTTCGGTTGTTGTTGTTGTCGTCACTATCGGGAGAATTCTTCTAGAAGGGGCATTCTCTAGCATAGTGTCCAGTCCTATGGCAGGTGAAACATTTACCCTTCTTCTTTTGAGTCTTAGTCCTTCCTTTGTCCTTGGAACCACCAGAGTTCTTCTTTCGGGAATGAGCAACATAGGCAGCATTTCTTTCATTATCAAATTCCTTCATCCTTGTTTCTTCTTGCATACATTTAGACAGAAGCTCATCAAAGTTAGGGATGGTATTATTGTTGAGAATGGTAGTTGTGAATACTTGCCATTCATATGGAAGTCCTCCAAGTGCGGTGAGAACCATCTCACGATCAGCTATTGTCTCCCCAATAGCTAGCAGATTGTTCCTGGTTTCGGTCAACTTCATAAAGAAAGTTTGAATAGACTCGTCTCGGCCCTTCTTCATATTCTTCAACTTGTTCTTGAGGAATAGCACTTGGTTCACATTGTTTACTCGGAACATAAGTATCAGTTTGTCATACATCTCCTTGGATGTGCCTAGTTCAGATATGTAGGCAACCAGATTCTTATTTATGGATTCCCTGATCAGCAGCTTTGCTCTGATTTCTCCCTTCTTATACTTGTGTTTAACAGCAGCAGAGGCATTTGATGGAGGTTCTTGAATCTTCCCTGTCACATGATCTAGGAGATCATGATCTTCTAATTTGAGATCTAATAACATCTTCCAGGCATGGAAGTCATCACTTCCAGTCAGCTTGTCATTCTCCCTGAATTCAAGCTTAGAGGAATCCATTTCCTTCGATGATGATTGCTATAGATAGAGTTTGTCTTCACCTCAGCTCTGATGCCATGTAAAGTTTTGAAGATGTTCTATGCTAAGAGCAATTTCACTTTTCTCACAGCAATCATACAAGTAGATAAGCAAAATGCAGATAGAACATATAAGCAGATCTTACAGAAGACAAATCAGAAACAAGAAAAATGTATGTGTTCGTTTCGGCGGTCAACAGGATGCTTCAACCAGCAAAGTCTCCTATGGTCAGCCAGCCCAGCATGTGTCACAACAATCCTCCAACCAGTAGATGAGTCAACCCAAGTCAGTTCTACAAAAGTCAACGTTGTCCTGAAAAGTCAACGCAGGGGCAGCAAGCTAAAAGTCAACGCAGCAGCAAAACGGACAACCCTTTGACCTCGATTTTTGTGCCAGGTAGTACGGCCTTCAAAAATCGAACCTCCCACAAGTTTTCAGCTTGTTTGGACCAAGCTTTGACCAAAGTCAACGCTGGTCAAACTTCTGCGAAACCCTAGCAGCAGAAACCCTAGCAGAAAAAATCCTCTTCGTTCTTCCCACGTGTGGCTGAAATTCGTCCTCCAGGTAGCTCGTACTTTTTAGGATGAGAGAGGAAGATGTGAGTTGTGTTGTGTTCAAATTCTCTCCAACTTTTCCTGTATATATATCCATCAATGAGGGTGTGTGACACATCTGTTGGGCATGTGAGCCTACATTACAAAACTGGCTGACCTTGCACATATAATTTATTAAGAATAATAAATTCAAAATATAAGTTCTGCTCATCGGATTAAGACTATTTTTATATGGATTTTACACCTCTCAGAAAGAGGAATCCAACAAAAATATTAGCCTCTTAATCTGAGCATCAGAACATGGAGTTTGGACCTAGTTTTCCAAATTTAACATATTCTCATAACAGCTTGTAGAAGTTAACTAAATTAAGTTGACTTAGTTGGCTCAGTAAATTCGAGTTGGGAGTCTATCTAGAGTCATGTGGAGTGATCCCTAAATTTTAGGGGCATAGGTTGAGTTCTTTTTTTTCTCTAGTTAAGACTAACCTAAGTACCCACGGGGGATTTGAACTGGTGACCTATCACAAGGAGTGCCTTAACAACACACCCATTCACCATCAATCCAAAGCCCCATGGGCGCATAGGTTGAGTTCTTATTTGAGTTGTAATTATTTAATTCAGTTTAACTGAGTTAAATTCAGTTAAACTAGTTCTAACTGTTGGAGGAACTAGTGAGTGGTCAATTGAATTAAATTGGATTTAATTCACATGCAATGATCAATTATATAGTTGATAATTCACTCAAAAATAACTCGTGCAGACTAGTTCAGAGGAAGACCCAGTTGAGATTAGAGTTCAAGGACAATGTACTATAAGTTGTATATTTTTTCCGAGTTGTACAGATGGTGCATACAATCAGTAGAAGGCCTATGATGGATTTTTGTTATCGAGAAAACTAGTGTCTATGCAGAGCTGCTAGTCCCACTAAGGCTGGTAGCTACCTTAGAAACAAACAAACTAAAACTACTTTCGTTTTCCTTTATGAGAAATAGATAAGAGGGGAAAAACGAGACCAACCTCTGTCTTGCGCTTGGTTCCTTGCTCGATTCCTCTCCCTTCTGATAGATCTTTGCTACTCGCTTCCTTGTCTACCCAGCTTCACAGAGCACCTGTAGAATCAAAGCAGCATAACACTATCCAAGAACATAGATCTATTATCATAAACAATATAGGACCAGATATATATTGACCACACAAATGCACATAACATCAATCATACAAGAATGTGGAGGAAAACTTGAATAGCTTTATTGATAATCAAGAAAGAGCAAAGAGGATTACAACCAATTGTTCTGACCCAGCATCATCCTCTCAGCAAGAAAGCCCTTCTTCACCTCATGAAAAGCTTAGATCACCCAACACTATGATATTGCACCAAGAAACCAGCAACACTTCCTTACAAGATACAAAATTCCAGCCTCTGGATCTCTGGGATGAGGGATCCATATATAGATGTTTGCAAGGGGGGTGAGTCAGCTTTTGAGAGTTGATTAGTGTCCTCTCTCTGATAGTTCTTGATTCCACTTGGAGATTGATGATCTCTTACTCATCCCTGGGCGAATGCAGAGAGGCAAGTGTCACAGGAGAAGTTTCTAGAAGATCCCATGATCCTCCACCTTGTAGATTGACCCTGCCATTTGTCCACTCTCACCCATCGCACCCCATAGAAGGGATTTTCAAGATGCATCGCACCTACTGTGTGTATTTAGGTGGGATGCAGTGCACTTTGACCATGGAGCAGGTGAGATGGTCCAGTTTTGACTAGTTCTGAGCAGTTTTTCATGGAGAACTTCTGGGAGAAGATGTAATCAGTTGACCTTGTTCTTTTAGAGGTTGGAACAACACTTTTAGGGACTTAAGAGCCCTTGGTTTATGGACATTTATGATTGGGGTTGCAGTGCCCAAAAATGTCTATAACAGTTGCCCCCTAAAGCATGAGGTCGTTAATCTGTTGATGTCGGGTGAAATGCTTTATCATGAGGATCTGAAGTTCTTTCAAGCTGGAAGGCGACCTATAATAAGATACAATACAATACATTATCTTCATAATATTTTCATGATCTAGCTGAGGCAGGCATTCCCATGCTCAGCTTTATAAATTCATTTTCATGTACATAAGACAGACAATTGTCTGAGTGTAGACTGATGATTCTAGTAGAGCCATCACCCCTTAGATTGGATGATTATCTGTGCAGTAATGATGTACATTTGATGTCTTTATTTTCCTGAATATATATTGCAGCCTGGATGGATGAAACTAGATCCGGGGTCTTCAATCTCGTTCGATCTTCACTCAAAGTACAAGTCGATCCATGTGAGAGATGTTCTGGAGTCGAACATGGAAAGACGTCGCGTGATTACCAACCAATGATGTAAGCTGTTAATAGGCGCGAGAGGAATCACCGATAATGATGATGACCCTCAAGGTACTACAGTACAATTCACGTGGTGTGAATAAGGGACTTGGCGTCGAACACCGCGCAAAATCTTTCGGTCGAAGGCCATTGATGTAAACCTGTCGCCGGAAGTGAGAAACTTTCCATTGAGGCATGCAAGCTTCAAAGTACTGAAAGGGTTGTTCCTAGATTGAATTCTTGGATAATGGGCTGATGTCGACAAGAAGCGATCCGTCATAGGAGGGCCTTAATGAATCCCACATCAATGACACGGAACGGAGCAAATGATTTTAATGGAGGTGAAAACGATCTGGTGATATAAGGTTTAGGGTGGCGGTGATGAAAGAATGGAGCATGAATGTATTGCAGTGGGCGAGACACAGGTGAATTCTCTGAGCGACTTCTCTTGAACATATCGGCGACACTGACATGATGGATCGGTAGCATTAACCCCAAATATGGATGGTGTGACGGAACCATGGTGATGTGACCAGTGAATGGAACAACCCAACCCGACTTAGATGCGGAGTGAAAGTGTCATGTTCAAGAGTGACTGGCTATCGATAAAGTTTCTTCAAGTTTTCTTCCCAATTTTCCCCAGTCATTGCTGACGAGTACCTCTTTATTTTTGTCAAGCTTGAGGAGGATAACATATGCCTGTTCTATAATTTTCCCTTCGGGCAAACCCATCACTATGTTTTAACGAGCCTAGCAATAGTGAAACTCGTTCTTGTCTGTACGAACAAGTTTGTTGCTATTCGGTTTTAACGAGTTTAATGACAAGGATAACTTGGTCCTTTTCAATCTTAGAGAGTCTGAAAAGGGACGTAAAGAAAAATCCAATAATCCTTTTTCGTCATATAATCCCTTGAGTCCGAAAAAGTATAAAACAATACAAAAGGGATGGATTTTCGGTACTTTTAACGAGCTGAACAAAGCAAGCGCTCGATCTTTTTGTGTAATAATCCCTCAAGTCCAAAAAGATTAAAATCTAAAGGAGGGATAGCACTTCCTGGTCCCTTTAACGAGATGGAGAGGCCAATGGCTCGACAATCTTTTCATATTTTACGAGTCAGTTGAAAAGAGCTTAAAGGAGACTCGTGTTTTGAGGAACGAGTGATAAATATGGGTAGCAGCTGATTCCAGGTAAGGTTTGGAATTTTCCAATCACGACAGTGTCACAAGGATGGCTTAACAGGATCACTCTTTGCAGTTGTTCCTCAAAAGGGTAAACAATCAGATGGAGGTGAATGATCGGCCAAAACAAAGTGGAGGTGATAATGAGAACACGACCAAGGCTTCAAAGGCTAATGGTAATACATTCACAATGGTTATTTGCCGGAGAATGGTTCATTTTTTAATGAGCTTAAACTCTGGGGGAACATTTGCTCATTGCTTATGTTTATTTTTTAACGAGCTTGAATTCCGCGTTAAAACTGCTCGAGGCGGGTTTATTTTTTAACGAGCTTGAACCCTGCAGTAACACTACTCGTGATAAGTTTGCATGCCCCCAGCATAATAACGAAAATCGAGGTGCATTCTCCCCAAGCTTCATTGCATTCATCTCGGTGGTTGGAATGAAGGTTTACCTTCGAGATCTTTGAAAGACTCGACTTTGATTTTACGAGATCGTAATCAAAGACTCGATTTGGAAAGGGAGTCGTTTAATTTTTTAATGAGGTTGACACAGTAAAAGAACTATCCTCATGACTCCTTGTTTCATTTTTTAACGAGGTCGACACGAGATAAGAACTGTCCTCGGAATCCACCGTATTTACAGTATTTGATAGAAAATCAAAACTGAAGGATGATTAAGGTTGTTGGAATAATCTTCGTGGTAATCCGGAAGACGGGAACGATGGTGGTGATTTTCCCATGGTGCCTCTCCTATCATCATTAACTGAATGATTCCTTCTAAAGAGGTACCATATTCCTTAGACCTATCTATCCAAACACTCTATGAGCGTTGATTTGGGTTTGCCCCCCAGGCCAAGAAAATTGATTGCTACAATATTTCTAAAATGGTGATGATCCATGCTGACAAAATGTTTAGGAATCTTCCTAATCCATTAGATATAGAGATTTCATATTGCAGGTTTCACTGTGCCACTTTCGCCAGATTACTCGGAGGCAGGGGTAGGGCAAAAGTACCCATTAAGGCAGGGTCTTTTAGGAGGCCTACTCCAATATTTTGAAGCGAATGATTGCTTCCATGGATCATTGGAATGCTTCCGTAACTTGTGAACTGTTGGGGAGAAATGTTTGTTGGTCGACGATTGTAATTCCTCCTTGGAAGGGAAATGCAATCTTCCTGAAGTAGGTCGACACAACTGTGGCCATGGCATATATCCAGGGCCTTCCTAGTAGGATGTTATAATCGAGGTTTCTGTCGATAACTTCAACATCAATTTCTACTGTTTTGCCCCCCAGTTCAAATTGCAAGTTACTTAAAATCCCGTATGGAGTGTATGATTGTCCATCAAATGCTTTTAACATCGTTGACGATCGCGACAAGGGTGGTGATCCTAAATTTTTCTAGCAACTCATCGACATAATACATGTAGATGCCCCCTCATCAATAATTGTTCGATGAACAGTTTTGTTGAGGGCTTTCACTTGAATAAGGAAAGCTAGTTGAGCTGGTAATTGAGGGTCATATCCTTTGTGATTAAAGGATACAAGATTGGAATCCGTTGGCTCAATCCCACCTATTACTGATAATAGAGTCTGCTTTTGGGAGGGACAATTTTGCGGTACCTCAAGTGTCGACATAGCGGACGGCGATTGGGCCAGGTCCTCTACTATATTATAATTCTGTGCTACTTTGGCATGAGGATTAAATGTCGATTTGTGTACTACTCCCTTTGGCGTCTTTATCGTTAGCTCAGGAATGATGGGTGGCACAACTTCGGTCGATGTTGTTGTCAAACTACTAGGTTGATCTTTATCCTTGTTGTTCGATAGCTGTGGATTCCCGTAATCTTTATTCCTTGTCGTTGTCAAAGCATCATTTTGCTGTTTCGAAACTGACAACATAAGCACTTGGGATTGGGAAGCATTCTGATTAGCAACCAGTTTGGTTCCCGGGTTTGGAAACGGATCAGTCAATACCGCTGAGGTTTTTGAACTCTTAAAGAGTTTCTTAACTTCAGCTTTATGTGGACAATCTCTCGCCTGATGATCCTCATCGCATATCTGACACCCCGCACGGGGTTTCCTTTGCCCAGAAGGTTTTTCAGGAGATGACTCATCCTGCTTCTTTTTTCTCTCTTTCTTTTTCTTCTTGCCCCCTGGTTGCTTCAGTTGTTTTCCCTTGTCGGTCGACACGGCATTTACCTCCGAGGCGAGAAGTTCTTCATTTGCATTTTGATCAGAAATCTTACGGGCTTTCTTAGATGTAGCCTTCGTTGATTTTGTGTCTATCGTACCAATCACGCCATCGCCGGCATGAGAGTCATTGTTCGATTTAGGAGGAGGAGGAACAGAAAATTCCGGTCTGGGAGCGTCAGGTATTTTATCGTAGAGCGTGCCAGACTGAGTATAAATCAAGTCCAAATATTGCGCACGAGCAATAACTTGCTCTTTGGTGACGACTCCTCCCTTTGCCACATCTTCTGTAATGGAAGGTAATAATGACTTAATAAACCATTTAGCTAACAGATGATCAGGAACGTACGTGTTTACCATTCTACGATGACATCGCCACTGATGAATATGATCGGATATGTGAGTGGCCATTGTTTGCTTGAAACTGGTAAGAAGTTCTGTTCCCGTTTCGTACCTTATCGGTAACTGAAAATGGGTTAAAAAGGTTGTGGCTAGGGCACTGAAGTTATCAAACGAAGCTCTGGGTAACTCGATATACCACTTTGCTGCCAGACCAGTTAACATCCTCTGAAAAAGGCGAAGTCTAATCGAATCATCGTTTAGGGTGTTTGATGAACACCACAGATGAAATGTCATCACATGATTCGACGGGTCTTCACCCGGATTTCTATTAAATTTAGGAATATTTGATGGGAGTTTATGCAGAATCGCTAGCCACTAAGGGGCGTAAGCAATTGGATCGTTTGTTAGCCGATTTAGATCTGGTAACTCTAAAGTTGCCATGAAGGGTAACTGTTGATTCAGGTTTGGCGAAGCATACCCAGGATATGACGGAATTGCCTAAGCAGTTGGTCTTTGCATACCAGCATAATGCATTTGATGCTGGTAACTTTGGTAAGGTTGATGGGCATAACCATTATAGAATGGTTGATTTTGACCGTTTTGAATATACGACTGCCCACTATTTGCAAAGATTTGTTGCTCAGATCCTTGGTATACTTGTTGGAATTGCGGTTGTTGGTATTGCACCAGCCATGGTTGCGAAGCCATGTGTTGTTGTCCAATACTGACCGTTTGACCAAGATGAGGGGTAATTGTACCCATTTGGGCCTGTGTCATTCCACTAGTTGGCGATTGTGGTTGAGTCGCAGGGACAAGAGGCTGTTGCATTACAACCTGAGAAACCTGAGGTTGGCATACAACAGGCAACGCTTGTACTTGCGACACCGTCACGATAGCCGGCGTAGTTGGTATATTTGACATAGGTAAACATTGTTGCATCGAATATACAACTCTTGGTTGTTGAGGCAGTATTGGCACCCAACCGCTAGATGTAATTCCAGCATAACCTGAATTTTGTTGTGAACTCACGTATGGTTGTCCTCCCGGAGGTGACAATGAAAGGGTATACTGCCCCCCATACGGCGGTAATCCGGTACTCAAAGGAATTGTTTGTCCTTGAGAACCGGACTACCCAAATTGACACCCTGGAGGATCAATTTGCTGAGACTCAACATAAGAGTTCCCGGATACTATTCTGGATGAACAAACAAGAACGGACCATACTGTCGAAATAGCCCCTAAGTGGGCCCCTTCTAGCGATTGAGAGCTAGTTGGGACAGATGGTATGCCAACGAACATTGTTGGAGTGACAGCAGGAAGTTCTGCCGTCGCTGTGTCGGATGACACAGTCCTAGATGTCGACGGTTGTTCAGACATTTCTAGTCTATCCAAAAGATTGCCTAGCGATTCTACAGGAGCTTCCGATAACGGTAGACTAATTTCTGATGAAGAAGGATATAGGGTGATCCTGACTCTAAACTGCGATGGAGTACTAGATGGAGGATCCTCCACAATCTCTTCTATAGCAATCAGACCAGGTGGAAGAGGTAGACCGTCAGGTCCGTAGAATATTTCTGGTGCCGAAGAAGGTATAGAATCTGCAGCGACAAATGTTTGGGGAATAACACCTTCTGAATCAGTTGTAGATGGAGCTGGTTCAGTAATACAAGTGTTTACCTTCACACTAGGATCAGTTCTACTGTCCTTTGGTGGCTGCTGAACTTCTTCTGTAAAGGCAGGGATACCAGAAATGTTTGGAGTAACCGGAGTCTCCGATGGTGTTGGAACACTTGTTCTAACTTTACCAGGGGATTTGGAACCGGTTAAACGAGTTCGCTTTGTCCGTAACAGTTTCGATTCTGGAGACAAAGACGGTTGACTTGTAAGCCTCCGCGAACGACGGGGTTTCAATTGACTTTCTTCCACGATTGCGGATTATTCGATCAACTAAAAATCAAGGGGAAGTATGTTTCCGAATTAAATGAATTTTAGACGCTTTGACACAACTTGTTTTTTCAATTTTTAAGAGTCGAGAAAAAACAAAAGATGACTCTAGTCGCCTTCGATTTTTAATGAGCCTGAAGTGACAAGTGCTTAGATGGACCTTTTCCTTTAAGGAGTCTGAAAAGGAACGAAAGGGACTGCTCTGGAAATCTAGACAGAGGGATTACCAAACCAATCACAAAACTGCAGAATACTTTTTACGGTACGGCAGTCAATCTTCCCGAATGCTGTGTTCAGTGCATTGCGATCGATAGGGCGGTAGACACGATTTCCTATGGATAAAGGATAAAGCCTATTGTGGTCTCCCAATATATACTCGACGGTACGTGGGAGCACAAGTCTGTACTGGCACTTATCGTCTCAAGGTGGAGGAATCACCCAACCAACAATGAGAACAACAGTTACCAGGCTTAACGACGTCGGAATACGTCTCTAGCCTAGACTTCTAGATGTTGTGCGTTAGGTTCCAAAGCATTTTTAGATTCATTAAATTTATTTTACAGTTGATCTTCCTTAAGAAATTTTCCTTTCAGGTTCACAGCGTGATGTAGATGTACAATTCCTAAAATGCAATCTAAGATGATAAACAGTCGTTTAATCTTCTTTTTGCAATGAAAATCCTAGCTACTAAGGAAAGAGAGATGGCGTTCTTTCAACATAGAGCAGAGAGCACACACTATATGCACTGTACTAAATCAAACCAACAAACAGTCTAAATGCAAATGCACATGCATGTATTTGTTTTCAGCCTTCTTAATGTGTGAATGATAAAAAGAAAGCTAAGCGCAAATCTGAATTATTTTTCAAAGCGATGTTACTAACAAGTTTCTTTTCAAGACAAAATGAGGACAATGACGACACTTTGCGATTTGGAAATGAAAACTTGCTTTCAACACTTGAAAAACTATTAATTCAAATCAAATACAAGAGTAACAGTGTAATCGACTATCAAGAACAATCAGATTCTCTTCTATGACTGAAAACGACACTTGCGACACTTTCAAATCAAGAGACAACAGTACGATTACGCTACTTCTTCGTAAAAGAGAACTGAAAATGGCTCAAAATACATAAAAACATTTACAGTCCTTTGAACAATAGAGGCGGAATAATGGCAAGGAAGGGGGTTTCAACAGAGGTGTACTGACTACAGGCAGCAAAACTCTTGAATAGAGCTGAAAAGAGTGAACACAGAAACCAAATCTAGGAGCAGGAAAGGCCTTGTCTGATCAGCGCACCTGTAACACAATGAACTGGAGATGCAGCGCACCTACTACACTCGGGAAGTGCGATGCATCTAGAATTCACAGAAGAGATAGTGCGTTGGACCAGGGACGAGACTTTAACTGGGTTCCGGGCCACAATTTGTAGCTCAGTTCAGGGATTTAGGCCGAGCAAGTGGTAATCAGTAAATCAATCACAGGGGTACATCTAAAGAGGTTACTAGAGCCACCACAAGGGAAATTAGAGAGCTTGTAAATCAATTGTTCAGTTTATAAACAAAACCCGGAGATAGACTGAAGCAGCATTGATCTACTTTGCACTTGCATAGCAAATGCAGTTCGAAGGCTAGCTGGCTTAACTTCAGGCTCCATCTATAAGTTTATAAAGTAAACAAATGCAGATAAACAAACAATCTATTCGCTCCCCAGCGGAGTCGCCATTTTGTTATCGGGAAAACTAGTGTCTATGCAGAGCTGCTAGTCCCACTAAGGCTGGTAGCTACCTTAGAAACAAACAAACTAAAACTACTTTCGTTTTCCTTTATGAGAAATAGATAAGAGGGGAATAAGGAGACCAACCTTTGTCTTGCGCTTGGTTCCTTGCTCGATTCCTCTCCCTTCTGATAGATCTTTGCTACTCGCTTCCTTGTCTACCCAGCTTCACAGAGCACCTGTAGAATCAAAGTAGCATAACACTATCCAAGAACATAGATCTATTATCATAAACAATATAGGACCAGATATATATTGACCACACAAATACACATAACATCAATCATACAAGAATGTGGAGGAAAACTTGAATAGCTTTATTGATAATCAAGAAAGAGCAAAGAGAATTACAACCAATTGTTCTGACCCAGCATCATCCTCTCAGCAAGAAAGCCCTTCTTCACCTCATGAAAAGCTTAGATCACCCAACACTATGATATTGCACCAAGAAACCAGCAGCACTTCCTTACAAGATACAAAATTCCAGCCTCTGGATCTCTGGGATGAGGGATCCATATATAGATGTTTGCAAGGGGGGTGAGTCAGCTTTTGAGAGTTGATTAGTGTCCTCTCTCTGATAGTTCTTGATTCCACTTGGAGATTGATGATATCTTACTCATCCCTGGGTGAATGCAGAGAGGCAAGTGTCACAGGAGAAGTTTCTAGAAGATTCCATGATCCTCCACCTTGTAGATTGACCCTGCCATTTGTCCACTCTCGCCCATCGCACCCCATAGAAGGGCTTTTCAAGATGCATCGCATTTACTGTGTGTATTTAGGTGGGATGCAGCGCACTTTGACCATGGAGCAGGTGAGATGGTCCAGTTTTGACCAGTTCTGAGCAGTTTTTCATGGAGAACTTATGGGAGAAGATGTAATCAGTTGACCTTGTTCTTTTAGAGGTTGGAACAACACTTTTAGGGACTTAAGAGCCCTAGGTTTATGGAAATTAATGATTGGGGTTGCAGTGCCCAGAAATGTCTATAACCATTGTGCAATTTTGGTGAGGGATTTTCCCAATTAAGTATGGGTTAATTCCCGTAGGGATTGCACAAGGAAGTAGGAGTTTGGCAGGCAACAAATTTGGCTAAATATTGGCTTAAGCTGGTTTGTGAAGCAGTGAGATAGTTTGTACTTGTGCAGAGATTGTTCGGGTTGAACAAGCATTATATTTTCTTCTCAGATCTTCTAGTCAATGCAATATAGATAGTCGGAGTTTTGAGCAATTGCTTTCCCCCAAAAAATATTGTGTTATGTGCGATTGAAATTCTTCCTTTTCTACTTCGTGATTTCATCGATCAATTTTTGCTTTTGCTGACGAGTAGAGTAGATTCATGCCTTTTGTTTTAGCATATCACATACGCAATTTGAATCTATAGTAAAAATCTACAAGCCACGTGGTGGCAATGTCACTGCGTTTTCTTTTTTTGTACAGATGTATTTTTTGCATCTAACCAAAAAACACGTGCATATAACAAACATGTTCATAAATACAATCATAGGCAACCCTTGTCATGTATCATCCCAAAACTCCCCATATTGTGCATTGTCAACTGCACACACATCATATATAAGTGAGGGATTCAATTGTCATGTCACACAAATACTTGGTACTACACATATACTAATGTTTATATAAGAGGTTTGAACAAATATGACAACGTATCAACTGATGGGGTATACCCTGTCCATGTCACATTGGTTCTAGGACAACAACCATGACATGGTTCGACACGTGAGACTACACCTTGATACTCGTAGACTCGTTGAGGGGTGGAAACTACCTAGATTACGCCATGCCGGTTAGGGCGTTTAACACATTTGCATAACATAAAATTTTACAGGGTTCGAGACCTTGAGACTAGGCGAAGTTTCCCCAACTATGTTACACTAGGGGTGGCTACATTAGGTCCCTCAATGACAGAAACCCAACATGCGTTTGATCATGGGATAAAGATCAGTTATGGTAACTTGACCATCGTTTGGAAGACTAAAAATCAATTATTGAAGGCCCTAAAGGTCAAATTCTTATCGCCATGGATGATGTCCGCCGATTGATCTCGGGCGAGGGCAATGGCACACATGCAGCTATGGTTGATGAAGTAATCCTCATTCATTTTATGACAAGTTTGTAGGGCTAACTCACAATCTTATTGAGTTTGTTAAAACCAATAGTGCCCAATGTATGTTTATTATCTCATTACTCGAATGTGCCTTTTAGTAATAAGTTGAGCTTGCTAAGCACCTTCTATTTGTGAGTGCATCATACCATGCTATAAAGCCCCATTAAACATAAAAGGATCTAATTATCCTTAATAAAACAACCATTAAACATAAATATAAGTCAATGTACATATCTGGAAACTTATGCCAACCTGAAGAACCTAGATTTCAGGGAGATCACAATTGGTATCCTCTGTACGGGTAATTTAATTGCTGAATTAGATGTGCCACTGCTTCGGGCTTTGTAGCCTTGAAAAGGAAGAAATGAAGAAAATTGTTTTAACATCCATGAGGCTAAAGATAACCTACAGGACATATTGCTTCTTCAACTGGTTGAGGTATTCGACCCTTTTCCTGTGAAGCCTCATAATAAACTCCCAGCTTCTTGACAAACCCCTCGCTAAATAGATTGTCCCAAAAGCTCGCTGCCAGAATATCTACTTAACTTTCCCTATTGTCTTTGAAGGCCTCGCACTCTAAAATGAAATTCTTTTTTGTTTCCACTTTTTCGGAAGAACAAAAAATACATAATCTTTCCTTCCACACTTCTTTTGGCCTTTTCCAGCACCCTGTTTTACAACGAAGTTGATGAGAATTAGTCCTTAACTGAGCAATAAGTATTTTGGCTCTCCAAGAAATATTAACCTCTATGTATGCTTTTTGTTGATGATTATGAGTGGGATTAAACACTTCAATATAGTATTTTTTCTTTCTCCCCAACTCCTCATCCCAAGTACGCTTGTGGAACTTATTCATAACGAAAGCTTTTATCTCTTTACTGTTTATGGGACACATGTTCAAGCAAATACCCCATTTACTAAACCATTGTTATTTTGCTACATCCAAGTCTTCTTTCTTTTGCACAATATGTCATTAAAGACAACCTTAGGCCATCTTCCCTCTTCCATTTGCTCAATTTTTTAAATACCTTATGACTCGCGCCATAGCAATTGCTTCAATAGGAGCAGTGCCCGTTTCACTTAACAAGATAACATAAGGAACTACACTTTTAATTTTGAATTTGTTTGTAATCAAATGCTTCTGAATTTTCTCAATTTGTTTCCACTGCATGTCGTATTTAATGTTGGCCCACAGTTCACAACCATAGAGAATCACTGGAATCACTAGAAGCCCAAAAAGAGTTTGAGTGGTTTTCCAGCCCCATAACTCTACCTCTTTGCACCTATTTTGAAAAGCATAAAATGCTTTCCAACCCCCCAAATTTTTTTTCTTTCTACATCCATCTCAGCTTAGATTTTTGTTGAAGTCAATTCCGAGGTATTTGTAATCTGCAACTTTTTCCAAAATGCTGCCTTCAAAGTACAACTTATGCTGATTATGTTTTATTTTTTTTAGAGAAAACCACTACTTTCGTTTTGCTCATATTGACTTGCATCCCCACCCTTTTACAAAAATGCTCAAGGGATAGTAAGTGTTCTTGCAAACCAAGAGCATATTTAGCAATTAGAATAAGGTCATCTGCATACAAAAGAAACCTTATAACAAACTTGCCAAAATTAATACCATCTCCCCCTTGTGAATTTAACCACTCCTCAAGCTTGTCGATATATAAACCAAAAAGAGTAGGAGACATTGGACAACCTTGCTTGACCCCGATATCGCTTTTAAAACTTTCAGAGATGCTTGCTGACATTCTAATTTTAGCTTTCACCTCTTCATAAAGAATATGCACCACTGCTCTCAAATGTTTAGGAACCCCAAGTTCCTCTATTTTGTGCCAAAACTTATCCCTAAAAATTGTGTCCAACACTTTTCTGTTATCAAATTACAAAACAATAAAAGACTTCGGCGCACGCTTTTCTAAAATTAATATAGCAACCAAAAAATACTTTGGCGCAGCTGATGCCATTGCTTAAGAAAAGTCAAAGCCTAAAGTTCACCACCATTTTCATTTTAATTTATTGTACCCTGCAAACTATTACCGCGGGAGCCATTCTATATGTCATTGCGCGTGACATTAAAAAGTTTGGTTACTCTTTTTTTATAATAATAACTATTTAATAACAAAAAAAATTGACGATTTGTACTTTACTCTATCAAACTTCAAATTAAAACAAATCACTTGTGATTATGATTGAACTGTACTCGCGCTATGAAATTAGGATTTAGCCTTTTATGTTGGAATTTAATGGCGTGAAACCCATTCCTGTCGATTAATTTGCCAAGGTTGAGGTTTCATTCTTTTGCTTACCATAGATACGGGCTACTCAAGCCCGAATTTACAAAATTGGTGTCTTACATCAAAGCGAGTGTGAATTCATAACCAGGTTTAAGATTGAGGTATGTGAGAGTCTTTCTTTCGAAGTTGGCTGAAATGAATTTGACGCAATTCAAATGTTAACCTTTCTAAAAGGAATTTGAGCATCACCAGCAGCAAATCAAATCAAAACATGATTTTCGTTGAAGGGGAGCAGATATGCCAGGACTCTCATTTGTCTCAGGTATCTTGAATCTCCCCACGCCTCACCGATTCCATTTTTGTTTTAGAAAGGTTAGGTGTACAGTTATTGAAGATGAATAATATGGTAACTATATGTCCATGCTTAATTTCAACTAGCCATTTAATAGCTCTTCATGATATGAAAAGGATATATACGGAAAGGCAAGTGAGCAATTTTTTTGAAGGCCAATTTATACTACCCATTATTGGCTTTAGGGACAAAGGCGTATGTACATTATGTTTTTCATGTCAGTACTTCTATTTTGAGACAAGAAGATGAAACACTGATTAACATTGAGCTGAAGGTGGAAATTTATGATACATGATTGAGTTTACGAACTAAGGTTCATGTATATTTTACTCCTCTTCTGAGTTCAATGTTCTATGCATTGCTTTTCTTGTGAACAATTACCCTTTTGAGACAAGAGGATGATGCACTGGTTAAACATCTGAACCAGAAAGCAATTGTTCTCTATGTCGTGATACTGTGTCCTAGAAAGTTTTTCTCGGAAAGAAGATCTGAAATTTCGATACACTGAAAATTGTGGACTAGAAACACTCTGGTATGAATTCGCTACTTGCGGATCTTTACAAAATATCGGAGATTTGAAATCACTGCAGGGATCATACGTGGGAAATTTTAGTTTTTAGGTCTATCATTCTAATTCTACCATCTTCACCAATGCGGGTTTTTTAATCTTTATTTTTAGAGTTCTTGTTATTGCAATATCATGTTGGGTGGGTGGGCTTGTTGCATATGTCTGTATGCGTGTCTGAATATTTATATTTATCTCTCTCTATATGAATAGTCTGGCACAAGCAACTTGTTCTCTGGCATGGGTGCAGTTCATCTTCCCTTCTGTTTGTTCTACTCCGGCTTTATTCTGTCTCATAGTTGTCGCGCCCATGGTTTCTCTCCATTCTAACTAACAGCACTCCCTCCTCGGTGAATGAGATTCTTGTATTCTACATTCAAGATGTAGTCTATGAATTGTTTCTCTAACAGTTATTTTCCACTGATGTGGATTGTGAATAAAAGAAAAATGTTATGATTCACAAAGCCCTTCTCTTGTTTGTTCCTATTTGATGTTCTCCATTACTTTCCACCAAAGCCCATACCCTTCTACTTGGAATATTCCATAGAGCTTCTTCTGAAGAGATCTCTTCTTTAAGATCTAATCTACTTTTGTTGTTCCAGTCTTGACAATTAATCCTTCAAAACAAGTTTTAGCAATATCCTAGTATCTCTTACGTTCCAAAGTTATTCACACATGTTTTTCTTCAGCCAATAAATATGGAGACTACTAACTAAACATTGCTGTCTCAAGCTTAATTCAGTTTTCATTGTCAATTTTCATTTTACAGTGCAAAATAACCTCATCATGTGAATATTTTATTTATCCAAACCAAGTTCACATTTGTTGTGCTTTTAAGAATAAAGCTTGCATATCTATTGTTGACCTTTGCAAAATTTTGAAATATAAATCTTTTGAGTATACAAACATGCATTCATATTTTTTTAAACAGAAATCGGTAATATTTGTTTTAAAAATAGGCTGCAGTTGAGCTGGGCGGCATAGTAATACAAAAAAGATGTCGTTTCTTAACAAAAACCAGCATAATCATCAAGCAATACGTGTCAGGTACAGAAGTCTTCATCATCCTTCACAGATAATTTCAAAAAGTTTCCACTGGTATAAATTATAAAAAAGACACCCAATATCATAACTGTTCTACATAACATAAGCAATACCAATACAAGACATTCTTGCTGTCCACCTCATCTTGACTGATATTAGTAGGTTGAGATCCCTGATTGCCCAAGTCCATGCGTTCAAGCGTTTGATCAACTATTCCCTCCTCCTTGTGATCATATGTGAGTTAATGGGCTCGGAATGTGGTAACATGCATATATTTATATTAGTCATGAACCTGGGGGATAGCTTGGAAATGAATTCCCCGTTTTTTCCATAAGGATCTTTCGGTCAAGCTAGAGGCCTTGTTGGTGGGCATGTTTTTTTGTCAATTTAGGGACCTTAGGACATGGAAAAACTTGATCTCTTTGAATCAAAGAGTCTCCTTCTTTGTTCTAGCTATGAGGCTCACCAACTTATTGTATGATGGAGTTTTCTTAGTGTTAATAAGAGTGATGATTATGGATGAGGCCCTGATAACTATCAAAGACTTCACTAGCTGGATTGATAGATAAAAGTCCTTGAAGGAGAGCATATGCCTTTGCTTAGTTGTTTATGGCTACCCTAGGCCCTTTTCATAATTCAATTCTTGTTTCTCCCTGGAATCAAGGATGATCCCCCTCGGCACCTGCCACCCTTGGGTTTCCTTTCAAGGCCCCATCAAAAAAGAGAATAATTTTTTACAGCTTCTTCTTCCACTCTTTGAATTCTTCCTCCTTCATTATTATCTGTTAGTTAGTGTGATGTGAGGGTTGAAGGGTTATTATTTTTGGATGAGAAGCTCCTCCCACAAGGATGTTTACTAACCACTCTTTCTCCTCACTGTCAAGCAGCTGCTCCAAATGACCTTTCATGCCCAAGATTTTGATGGCTTTTGACATTATGTCCCTTGCTTTTGTAGCTGTTATCTTGGGATTGACCATTACCTATTGAAATATAACTTTGTTACCAGCCATTCAAACTTTGCAATAGATAATGTTGGCTTTGCTTTCCAAGCTTTCTTAAACACAAGTTTGTTAGTGAACGAGCCCCTAAAACATTTAGGACATAAGGTGAACATATCTCTTCAAGAATTTGGGACTCTCATCTTGTGATGGGTTCCTGCAAAAGCAAACCACCACACCTACTTGGTAAAATACAATTGAAAAAAATTTGATGATGGTTTGCAGTATGATGTATCTAAGTGGCATAGAGAGCATTGTGATGGCCCTTGCATTCCCCATTTTTGAAGATTCTTCGTAGTTAGTGTAGATTTGTGTAGTTTGGGAGGTACTCCCACAACCCTAGGGTACTGTTTATGGGAGAAATTGTTAATTTTAGATAACAATGGTATGTTCTATGCTTGCAACAATTCCTTCAATGTCCTTTTAGTAGCCCAATGTTAATTCCACTTTAGTTTCCAATAGCAATCACATAGACTATTAATTCACATTGACAGTAACTGTAGATAGAACATAAATAATAAACGTAGAAGACAAGTCAAGACAAGAGAACACCAATATTTGGCTCAAGCCAGGGAAAAACCCCAAGATGGGGAAAACCTTTAATCAATCCTTCTTATTATCAAATATCAAATGTTCAGCAAAGAGAGAATGTCCAATAGAGTACAATGATGAGATTCAAAGTCAATGTGACATTACTTTTATGAATTACCCAGACAATGTAAATCTATCAACTTGATGAAGGACTGCACTTCTGAAATGTCAACAGCAGTCAACTTGCCCTAACCAGTCAGCAGTCAATGGTCAAAACAACAATGAAACTTCCCTTCTTGAGTTTGATCAACCTTGGTCAAACTCAACCTTTCTTGGTGGTCAAACAACAGTAAAAACAATCAACAAATCAGTGGTCAAACCCAGTCAAATCATGTAGTCAACCTGCGGTCAAAACAATCCCGCAACCCTGCGGTCAACCCTAGTCAAACAACTCCCTTTGCCTCAGTTTTTGTGCCAAATAATGCGGCATGCTTGGACAGACTTATCATTGGTCAGAATGCAGTCAAACAGTTCCAACTTCTTTTAAGGTCTACAAGTCAACGTTGGTCAAAGTATCCTCACAACAAAAAGTCAACGTAGGTCAGATCAACCCAAGAAACTTCGCATGTGTAGATGAATAGTTGCCTTAGATGTACGAACCAATTAGATGAAGAAAGAGAATGATGTGTGAGTGAATGTGCCAAATGAGGATGAGGGTCTCCTTTATTTATATGTGTTGCAAGGGGATCAATTTGTCTAATTGACCCCAAGCCGACCTTGACCAATTGTGCTCTTGTGGGCTTGACTTCAAAATCATATTTCTCCTTGTCTGATTTTAGTGCTTCCAGGTTCGATTTTGGTCCTCTCGAAAAGAGGAATTTTGTCCAATCATCATCTTAGGCCAATGAGCTATCCAAAATGGAATTTGGCCCTAGTTGCATATTTTAACACTTCCTCTCAAATAGGGAGGATCCCACCTGGCAATATCCATCCATCATCATGCCATCCTGATCATCATGTACTATCTTCGCATCTCGTCTCGTCTCTACTGAAGATTGGTATAGATAATAAGAAGGATTGATAAAGAGCGAGTCACAAGACATTACCACTCTCCACTGACGAAAGTCAATCCACATAACCAGGGGTAGAACCCCAATTAGACTTGATCCTGAGTGATCAAGTTGTTGAACATCATGCATCCTAGACATAGGGAGTATGACAATACACAATGCGTCCATCTGTAGTGCTATGATCCCTAACCACTTTTCCCAACTCATTGACCAAATGAGAGGTACTTCTCAAGAGTCCTAGAATGCAAGGGTAGGATGTACACTGGGGCATCCACAAGAGAAGGTGAACCACTCATCCTATGCATATGTCATCAACCATAGGGGAAGGTGAACCACTCACCTTATGCTCAAATAGTGTCCTCCACAAGGGAAGGTGAACCACTCACCCTGTGCTCAATCATGTTGGGGTATATACTCCACAAGGGAAGGTGAACCACTCACCCTGTGCTCATATAGCTCCAAGAAGTACCCCAGGCCCCCAAGAGCTCCCAGAGCTCAATGTCCAACTCAAGTAGGACCCTCATGGGAGGGTCTTTCCACGACTCCAAGTCTCTCTCGGAAGGCTAAGAACTTGGCCTTCCCCAAAGGCTTCGTGAGGATGTCAGCAACTTGTTCATTAGTCTTGATGTGTTGGAGCCTTACTGCTCCCTGTTGCATCATATCTTGAATAAAGTGGTACCTGATAACAATATGCTTGGAGCGATCGTGGAACACAGGATTCTCTAAAAGGTGAATCCCACTTTGGTTATCACAATAAATGGCGGTGGTGTCCAACACATGCTCAAATAGCTCATTGAAGAGATTCCTCAACTAAATAGATTCACAATAGGCTATACTAGCTGCAATATGTTTGACCTCAATGATGCTTAGAGCAACCGATTTCTGCTGCCTTCTCATTCATGAAATTGAAGCAGATCCCAAAGAGAAGCAACATCCTGACATGCTTTTTCTATCGACCACACTGCCAGCCTAGTCAACATCAAATATCCATGTAGCCTCAAATTCCCGGCAATGTATCTCAAACCATAGTTGATAGTGCCACGGAGATATCTTAGGGGATTCTTAGCAACAACCCAATGTATGTGATGAGGCTCAACCATAAGTCGACTGAAAGTATTTACAACGAAGCATATGTTAGGTCGAAAGTCTACCAAGAATATCATGGCCCTCGCAAGTTGTCTATATCCAGAAGGATTTGCCAATTTTGGACCAACCACACTTCCATATAGCTTCTTGAAGTTTAGTTCCATCAGAGTAGACACAGACTTGCATTCCAACATCCCACATCTTTCTAGTAGCTTCCCAATGTATTTCCCTTGAGAAAGGAAAATCTCGCCTGGCTTTTGCCAGACCTCTAGCCCTAGGAAGTAATGCATCAGTTCTAGGTCCTTCATCTCAAATTTAGAAGTCAATTCCCTCTTGCATTGATAAATGAGAGGTTCTGCACCAATCATAAATAGATCGTCGACATATAAGACCAAAATAAGTGGCATATCGTTTTCAACCTTGAAGTATAGTTTTGGATCAACATAACTCCTTGTAAATCCTAGCTTTATAAGATAACTATCAATCCTCTCATACCAAGCCCTAGGGGCTTGCTTCAACCCATAGATGGCTTTCTTCAACCCGCATACATGTGTCCTTCGATCTTGTACTTAAAACCCCTGAGGTTGTTCCATGTAGACTTCCTCCTTAAGTGAGCCACGCAAGAAAGCAGTATTGACGTCCATTTGATGTAGGCTCCACCACCCTTGATTGGCAGCAAGAGAAATTATGGATCAGATAGTGATATATCGAGCGACTGGTGCAAATATTTCATCGAAGTCCACTCCTTCCTTTTGAGAGAAACCACGAGCCACGAACCTTGCCTTATATTTTTCAACACTTCCATCAACTCCGTGTTTCATTTTGTAAATCCATTTTGAAGTGACCACAGACTTGTCCTTGGGTCTTGTTGACTAGTGGAGTGGCACCTGATGATTATATGAAAGACTCCATGCCCAAGGATGATTCAAATGACACTTGTACCATCAGATATCGTCAGCCAATAGAGTTTTTTAAACTCTACTTTTATTTTCTCATCATCTTTCTTGTACCCAGATTCCACACCCTGCGGGGAATTGTAATAAGTGATATTAGTAATGATGAGTTTTGAGTTTGTAACAAGCCTAGCATGTTGGGACTCGATCAACAAAAGAGTACACCTTGGAGTGTTTTCTTTTATCTGGTTAATTATCCCTTCTTTTTCAGAGGCAGATAATTTTCTAGGTTTTTTCACTCACTTCTTACTCCAAAGTCGGGGTGACGGTTTGAAGGTTGAGCCCCTAACACATCTTAGTGTCTAAAGTCAATGTATATTACCATACTAGATCACACAAAAAATTTCGTGGAATTTGGTTAGGTCTAGGTAGTTATTTTTTAAATTTTAGATTTTCCGCACTGCGGAAATTGCTAATAAAATTGTATTTGTAATGTAATAAGTGATGCCTAGAGAAGTTGTATGGGGTATGAGTAATGAAATTTGCACTTTTCACCCTCAACTTTCTACTATGACACACCTTGAGGGGTTAAAAATGTGTTTTGAACCCTCAAAACCCACTTTTCCTAAGTTTAGTGGGAAATCTGGCAATTAATTAACCCAAAAATTAAACAAATGGAGAAAAATAAATATCCACACATGCTAAATGTTGTGGAAATGAGATGGAAAATTATGGGGGAGTAAAAGTGAAGTCCCAAGGTGACGTGGACTCCTAAAATCAAGGAAAGGACATGTGCTCAAATAAAATCGAATTTCTGGCATTAAATGAGAACGCTGCTTACTTGGAAATTTGAATTTGTGAAGTTAATGCACATTTTGTTAGTTTTTGGTAGTATCTGAAGTGCTCTAGCTTTGAAAATTGTTGGAGAGGCTAAGACACATGGGTTCTAAAGAACCCATAAACTGTTTGGTGAAATTCTGCCCAAATTGTATTTTATTAAAATAATTAATATTTTAATGGGGTTCCTAAGTCTAAACTTAGGAAAATTAAAATATTAATGGGTATTAATCAAAATATGGGTGAGAATGATCTAGAAGGTGAATCAAGTCATGTTTTAATTTTAGCCGTTGATTAGAGGCTTAATCTCGATCGTTGAAGACTCAACAATAAAAGTATAAGATGGAGGCTTGGGGTTCATTTGGAAATACACACGGAGAGAACGAATTGATCTAGAGTTCGATTTCTGGGGCTAGGAAGCTGAGAAATTTGAACTAAGTGATCATTCAGCTACAGGGGGCAGTGAGAATCCGGGAGAAGGACTTTCCGGAGAATACTGACAGAGAAGCGGAGAGAGCTTGCAGAGAGGTAGTGCAGTAGCCGGGAGAGCTGATGCTGGGCCAGTCTGGGCCCACACAATCTTGACGCAGAGCTAGAAAAGACTAGGCATAGGGGAAAGTTGCTTGTCACACAGAAGCTGGAATTGTCGGGAACTGCCGGAACAGCCGGGATAGCTGACGCAGAGGGCAGAGGAGCTGATGCAAGGTTGACGCAGGGCCAGCGCAGAAGTAGCCGGTGTTAACTAGTCTTTTGCCGGATCAGCCAGAATTTTGCCGGGTGAAGTGAGGTAAAACTCACTCAGATTTTCGCCCGTATTTTCTCTGTAAAGGATTGCTAGATGAGCATCCTAGATTTGTATTCAGATATTTCTCCTGCATAATAATTAACCCTCAGAAGTGCTGCATCGGTTTTCCCTCATTGGGTTTTTCTAGGGACTATTGTGTCAAAATCAAGGTTGCACAAAACGGGGAAACGGGTACGAGTTTCGGAAACGGGAAGTGATACGAAACGCGACCTCCCCAAATTTTGGAAACGGGGAAACGTGAAATGAATATATATATATATATATATATTAGGACATTCAAGAAATATGTGCAATCATAAAGCATATATGATACATTCTAATTTATTACATTATGATAAAATTGTCAATTGTCAATGCATAAACTATAAGTATCTAAATTTACATCACATTTACTCATGAATAATCACATAATGAAAATAGAAATATCCAAAATCAGCCACGAGAAATTTCTAATTTCTTGTCTCGTGCTTGAATGGGAGTCTTCTCCTACATAGTTGAACGACCTTAGTGCTCTTGATTAAATACAAGTTTCATACCCTAGTACCCTACATTCTCTTGATTATTGGGAGTCTCCCCTGGATAGAGGGCTTGGTTCTCTTGATTAAATACAAGTTCCATACCCTAGTACATGATAAAATCAAATGGAAACATTACAATCCCCCCAATCCTAAAATCCTGAAAAACAGATAAGTCTGCTGGATTTTGAGTGAGATCTAAAATTCTACTTTTTCCATATGAAATCCAATGAGCGCGAAACCACTCTCAAACATCCTAAGTCATTTCATGGTAATGTTAAAAATTTAAGTAAAAGGATGAAAATGAAAAATAAAGGAGAATATCACTTTTACTTTAAGAATTTAACATTACCATGAACTGCATATCAACACTAGGGCAAAAGTTCACTTTTATAACTTTAGACAGGCATCTAGAAGCAATTAGAAGTCACTAGGCTAACGTAAGAATAGATTAAAAAAAAAAAAACACACACACACACACACACACACAAGTAAATGCTGAAACATGGGTCGTACGGCCCTGAAATGCGTTTCAGGCCGTACTGGCCACGTTTTAGTTTCGTGAAACGTGGCAGTACGGCCCGAAACGCGTTTCAGGGCCGTACCAAATGCGTTTTAGCGTTTCGTACTCGTTTCCGTACGGAAACGCCCTCCTGCCCCACGTTTCCTGCAACATAGGTCAAAATATAAGTGTATCCTATGTATCTTGTTCTTTGCTCTGTTTTCTGTTTCATGAGATCAAATATTTAATTAGTGTAGGCTGCAGAAGTAATTTGATTTAGTATTCAGAAGAATAACTTGATGAATGTAATTTAAAATCAAGTAGGTGAAGTAGATTCATATTTGCTGCAGCAGGTGTTCCTTTAGTGCAGGAATTTTCACATGGTATTAGAGCATTGATTTTGAAATAAGAAGAGAAAATCTAGTGCTGAGCAGTGAGGCCGAAAGATGCACTTGGTAGCAATTCGAATCCCTTTGAACGGATTGTGCAATCTTTGCCGGGAAGCAGATTCGAGGAAATCTCTCTCTGAGTGAGACGACAGAGAGGTACGATTTCTGGCTCGTGAGTTTGCAGAGGCAGAGGGAGTAACGCAGAGCCTCAGCACAGTGCTTGGAGGACGTAGTTTCTGCTGAGGCAGAAATCCATCGGAAAAGAGCGAAGACACATAGAAGGGGAATTTTCTCCCCAGAGAACTTTCCGCTAGAATGTTCGAATTTCTCACTTACTGAGCAGTGCTAAAAAGTGACTAGAGGAGTCAGTTCGATTGTTGGGTGAGATGGCATCGCATGGGCTCAGAGATCAGGACAGGTTGGACAGAGCCTCCAACTATGTCATATGGAAGACCAGAATCTTAGCTGTTCTGGAGGAATATGATCTCAAGGCCTACATCAAAAGTATTGTAGTTGTACCCGCTGACAACGATCAAAAGAAGAAGTATAAGGCCGAGCAGGGGAAGGCAAAGAGGGTCATTCTTGATGGAGTTCGTGTTGGAATTTCTAAGTTTAACCCTTTAGAAATTCTTCATGTACTATATGTTTTATTTCTTCCTACTTGTTCAATTACTTAACAAGTTATTTACCATGTAAATACTGAAAATAAATACAAGTGCAATATCAACACATACAAATCATCAACTGAAGGAAAAACAATCACACAAGTGACACCGTTGTTTTTGGACTAATGTCCCCGAAAAAACCCAATGTGGGAAAACCGGTGCAGTATTCAGAGGGTTTTATTATTATGTAGTTTCAGAATACAATCTGGGTGCTAGAAATGGCTCACCCAACAGAAAATGCCCTCGGCAGTAGTACCTCTCAGTTGGAGACAAATATTCCGGCTAAATCATCGGATGAACGATCCCACAGCAACAATGCAATTTCTGCTGCTCTGCGTCACTATGATAGGGATTGCGTCACCCTATTCGGCTCTCCAGCTCCCAGTCTGTCCCACGAAAAATCTCCTAGCGCTGCCTCTAGGCCCAGCGTCAGCCTCTCTGGGCTCTGCGTTAGCCTCTGGAGCCTCTGCGTCTCACACACTGGCCCTCTCTGGCTTTGCGCAGCTCCTCGCTGGCTCTGCGTGGCCTCTGGCTGGCTCTGCGTGGCCTCTAGCTGGCTCTGCATCAACTTCTCCCAGCTTCGGCGCTGATCCTCCCGGTACTAACTCTGCCTCTCTGCTATGTATTCATTGCCCCTCAACTGCAACACAGATCACTCACTCAATTTCCTCAGCAAACCCTGCCCCCAGAAAATCGAGTTCTTGATCTCTCTCAGTGTGTTCTCCAAGTGAGCCTCAAGCCTCCTCTTATACTTTTCTCGTTGGTCCATCAACGACCGAGATTAAATCTCTAATCAACGGCTAAGATTAGATTTGGCTTGATCCATGACTTTTGGACCATTCTAACCCAGTTTTATATTAATACCTATTAATATTTTATTTTTCCTAAGTTTAGACTTAGGAACTCCATTAAAAATATTAATTATTTTAATATCTCCCAAACCGGTTAGATTCCGCCCAAACCATTTCTGGGTTTTGGAGATCTCATGTGCGTTAGCCTCTCCACCAATTTTCATGGCCAGAGCACATCCGATGCTACCCCCAATCAACAATTTGAGATCATGTGGTCTCACACTTGCAGGGCAAAGATACAACTCGAGAGATGTGGGAAGCCTTATCTTCTTTGTATGAAGGCTCTTTCGAACAACGGAAGATGTATGTAGAGTAGAAGTTGTAGTGGACCTTGTTGCAAAAAGGAGAAGGGGTGAACCTCTATCTTCAATGCCTTCAGGACACTCAAGACCAGCTTGCTGCAGTGGGGTCCACTCCTCAGCCAACCGCTATGTTGAGGATAGCCCTGAATGGAGCCTCAGATGAATGGCAAGTTTTCATCCAAAGCATATTGGGCAGGGAAAAACTACCTTCATGGGAGGAGATGTGGGCGACTCTTCAACAGGAGTTAAGGAGGGACCTAGTGAAGGTCAACCTCAATGGCAGCAGTGGGAGTGGCACAAAGATGAAGGAGGAGAAGGAAAATACAGCTCTGGCATCGAAGGGACAACAGAAGCAGAAGCGGAAGAAGGACATTTCGAAGGTGAAATGTTTCAGATGTGGCAAGATGGGTCACTTTGCATCTCAGTGTCCTTTGAACCAAAAGGATAAGGATGAGAAACATGATCAAAGGTTGGAGCTGCGAAGATAGATGAGGAATAGTATGCCATGAGTGCCCACGTATCTCTAGGAGGGACATGGGGCGATATTGAGCTGTAGTCGGGAGGACTACATGTGGGCAGGATCCTTAAGGAGTCCACCTCTTGCATCAATTCCTTGCTACGGGAGCCCAAGATTCAACAATAGCGAGATGGACTTAGTGTGAGATGATGCAGTGGAGTGTTTGGAGGACAGATGCAGTAGCTTGGGACCAGAGACTAAACAACACAGAGCAAGGTTGGCAGCAGTGCAGATGGCACAGTGCAGAAGTCAGCAGCAACGCGAAAGATTCAGAGGGTCAGCAGCAGTTCGACTCCAACATTCATTGTATTATGCTGAACACAGTTAAGTTCAGCTAATTTTGGATGTTTTTCAGTTGCTTCTCTCAACAACTGAGTTGTTGTACGGATGCAGTGTTAGCAATGGCAGTTCTAGCAGCATAGTAGATGCAACATTTGAGAGGGAGCTGTAGTACAGATGGAATAGTGGCAATGGCAGTCTCATGGGCAGCAGTATAGTAACAACAACAACACTGTGTTGGTGGCAGCAACAATGCAGAAAGGAGGTGCTTCAGAAATAGAGCAGCATGCAAGTGGACATTGTTGCTAGAGCACTTTTCTCGCTAAGAGGGAGTGTTAGTTTTTGGTAGCATCGAAAGTTCTCTAGCCTTGAAAATTGGTGGAGAGGCTAAGGCACATGAGTTCTAAAGAACCCACAACCATTTGGTGAAATTCCACCTAGATTGTATTTTATTAAAATAATTAATATTTTTAATGGGGTTCCAAGTCTAAACTTAGGAAAATTAAAATATTAATGGGTATTAATCAAAATATGGGTGAGGATGATCTAGAAGGCGGATCAAGTCATGTTTTAATCTTAGCCGTTGATTAAAGACTTAATCTCGGCCGTTGAAGAATCAATAGGAAAAATATAAGATGGAGGCTTAGGGTTCATTCGGAAATACACACGGAGAGAACGAATTGATCTAGAGTTCGATTTCTGGAGCTAGGAAACTGAGAAATTCGAACTAAGTGATCATTCAGCAGCAGAGGGGCAGTGAGAATCCGAGAGAAGGACTTTCTGGAGAACACTGACAAAGAGGCAGAGAGAGCTTGCACAGAGGTAGCGCAGTAACCGGGAGAGCTAACGCTGGGCCAGTCTGGGTCCATGCAGTCTTGACATAGAGCCTGAAAGCACTGCGCAGAGGGGAAAGTTGCCTGTAATGCAGAAGCCGAAACTGCTGGAACAACCGGGATAGCTGATGCAGAGGGCAGAGGAGCTAATGTAGGGCTGACGCAGAGCCTGAAAAGTTGACGTAGTGCCTACGCAGGGCCAACGCAGAAGTAGTCGGGGTTAGCCAGTCTTGTGCTGGATTAGCCATAATTCTGTCGGGTGAAGTGAGGTAAAACTCACTCAGATTTTCCGCTAGTATTTTCTCTGTAAAGGATTGCTAGATGAACATCCTAGATTTGTATTCAGATATTTCTCTTGCATAATAATAAACCCTTAGAACTACTGCACTGGTATTCCCACATTGGGTTTTTCCAGGGACTATTGTGTCCAAAAATAAGTGTGTCCTATGTATCTTGTTCTTTGCTCTGTTTTCTGTTTCATGAGATCAAGTATTTAATTAGTGTAGGCTGTAGATGTCTGACGTTGGGCCAGTCTGGGTCCACGCAGAGCCTGAGAGGACTGCGCAGAGGGGAAATATGCTTGTCACGCAGAAGCCAAATTTGCCAGAACAATCAGGATAGTGGATGTAGAGGGCAGAGGAACCGACGTAGGGCTGACGTAGGGCCTACACAGGGCCAATGCAAAAGTAGTCGAGGTTAGCCAGTCTTGTGCTGGATCAGCCGGAATTCTGTCGGGTGAAGTGAGGTAAAACTCACTTAGATTTTCAACACATAGATGACTTTCTTCAACCCGCATACATGTGTCCTTCGGTCTTGTACTTCAAACCCCTGAGGTTGTTCCATGTAGACTTCCTCCTTAAGTGAGCCATCCAAGAAAGCAGTCTTGACGTCCATTTGATGTAGGCTCCACCCTTGATTGGCAACAAGAGAAATTATGGATTAGATAGTGGTATATTGAGCGGCTGATGCAAATATTTCATTGAAGTCTGCTCCTTCCTTTTGAGAGAAACCACGAGCCCGGAACCTTGCCTTATATTTTTCAACATTTCCATCAACTCCATGTTTAATTTTGTAAATCCATTTTGAAGTGACCACAGACTTGTCCTTGGGTCTTGTTGACTAGTGGAGTGGCACCTGATGAGTATATGAAAGACTCCATGCCCAAAGATGATCCAGAGGACACTTGTGCCATCAGATATCATCAGTCAACAGAGTTTTTTAAACTCTACTTCTATTTTCTCATCATCTTTCTTGTACCCAGATTCCACACCCTGCGGGGAATTATAATAAGTGATACTAGTAATGATGAGTTTTGAGTCTGTAACAGGCCTAGCATGTTGGGACTCGATCAGCAAACGAGTACACCTTGGAGTGTTTTTTTTATTTGGTTAAGTATCACTTCTTTTTCAGAGGTGGATAATTTTCTGGGTTTTTTTACTCACTTCTTACCTCAAAGTTGGGGTGACGGTTTGAAAGTTGAGCCCCTAACACATCTTAGTGTCTAGAGTCGATGTATATTACCATACTAGATCACAAAAAAAAATTCATGGAATCTGGTTAGGTGTAGGTAGTCATTTTTAAATTTTTTAGATTTTTCGCACTGCAGAAATTGCTAATAAAATTGTATTTGTAATGTAATAAGTGATGTCTAGAGAAGTTGTATGGGGTATGAGTAATGAAATTTGCACCTCTCCCCCTCAACTTTCTACTATGACACACCTTGAGGGGTTAAAAATGTGTTTTGAACCCTCAAAACGCATTTTTCCTAATTTTAGTGGGAAATCTGACAATTAATTAAGCCAAAAATTAAATAAATGGAGAAAAATAAATGTCCACAGATGCTAAATGTTGTGGAAATGAGTAGGAAAATTATGGGGGAGGTAAAGTGAAGTCCCAAGGTGATGTGGACTCCTAAAATCAAGGAAATGACATGTGCTCAAATAAAATCGAACTTCTCGCATTAATTGAGAAAGTTGTTTACTTGGAAATTTGAATTTGTGAAGTTCATGCACATTTTGTTAGTTTTTGGTAGTATGGGAAGTGCTCTAGCCTTGAAAATTTTTGGAGAGGCTAAGACACATTGGTTACAAAGAACCCAGAAACCGTTTGGTGAAATTCCACTTGAATTGTATTTTATAAAATAATTAATACTTTTAATGGGGTTCCTAAGTCTAAAATTAGGAAAATTAAAATATTAATGGGTATTAATCAAATTATGGGTGAAAATGATCTAGAAGGCGAATCAAGTCATGTTTTAATCTTAGCCGTTGATTAGAGGCTTAATTTCGGCCATTGAAGACTCAACAGGAAAAGTATAAGATGGAAACTTGGGGTTCATTTGGAAATACACACAGAGAGAACGAATTGATCTAGAGTTCGATTTCTGGGGCTAGGAGGCTAAGAAATTCGAACTAAGTGATCGTTCAGCTACAGAGGGGCAGTGAGAATCCGGGAAAAGGACTTTCCGGAGAATACTAACAGGGAGGCGGAGAGAGCTTGCAAAGAGGCAACGCAGTAGCTAGGAGAGCTGACGCTGGGCCAGTCTGGGCCCACGCAATCTTGACGCAGATCCAGAAAGGACTGCGTAGAGGGGAAAGCTGCCTGTCACGCAAAAGCCATAATTTTCTGGAACTATCGGAACAGTCGTGGTAGTTGACGCAGAGGGCAAAGGAGCTGATGCAAGGATGATGCAGAGCTTGAAAGGTTGACGTAGGGCCAACGCAGAAGTAGCCAGGGTTAGCCAGTCTTGTGCCGGATCAGCTGGAATTCTGCTGTGTGAAGTGAGGTAAAACTCACTTTGATTTTTCCCCAATATTTTCTATGTAAAGGATTGCTAGATGAGCATCCTAGATTTGTATTCAGATATTTCTCCTGCATAATAATAAACTCTCAGAATTGTTGCACTGATTTTCCCACATTGGGTTTTGCCAGGGACTATTGTGTCCAAAAATAAGTGTCTTATGTATCTTGTTCTTTGCTCTGTTTTCTGTTTCATGAGATCAAATATTTAATTAGTGTAGGCTGCAGAAGTAATTTGATTTAGTATTCTGAAGAATAACTTGATGAATGTAATTTAAAATCAAGTAGGTGAAGTAGATTCATATTTGCTGCAGCAGGGGTTCCTTTAGTGCAGGAATTTTCACATGGTATTAGAGCATTGATTTTGAAATAGGAAGAGAAAATCTAGTGCTGAGCAGTGAGGCCGAAAGATGCACTTGGTAGCAATTCGAATCCCCTTGAACGGATTGTGCAATCCTTGCCGGGAAGCAGATTCGAGGAAATCTTTCTCTGAGTGAGACGACATAGAGGTACTATTTCCAGTTCGTGAGTTTGCAGAGGCAGAGGGAGTGACGCAGAGCCTCAACGTAGTGCTTGAAGGACGCAATTTCTGCTGGGCCAGAAATCCATTGGAAAAGAGCGAAGACACATAGAAGGGGAATTTTCTCCTCAGAGAACATTCTGCCAGAAAGTTCGAATTTCTCACTTTCTCAGCAGTTGAGCAGTGACTAGAGGAGTCAGTTCGACTGTTGGGTGTGATGCCATCGCATGGGCTCAGAGATCAAGACAGGTTGGACGGAGCCTCCAAATATGTCATATGGAAGACCAAAATCTTAGCTGTTCTGGAGGAATATGATCTCAAGGCCTGCATCAAAAGTGTTGTAGTTGTACTTGCTGACAACGATCAAAAGAAGAAGTATAAGACTGAGCAGGGGAAGGCAAAGAGGCTCATTCTCGATGGAGTTCAAGATCATGTGGTCTCACACTTGCAGGGCAAAGATACAGCCCGAGATGTGGGAAGCCTTATCTTCTTTGTATGAGGGCTCTTCTGAACAATGGAAGATGTATCTAGAGCAAAAGTTGCAGCGAACCTTGATGCAAAAAGGAGAAGGGGTGAACCTCTATCTTCAATGCCTTCAAGGCACTCGAGATAAGCCTGTTGCAGTGGGGTACACTCCTCAACCAACTGCTATGTGAAGAAATTTCAACCACCACTCCGGTTATCAGTTTTCCTTATCACTCCATGCATTTAGTTTTAAATCCAAGCATGATAAAAATTCTAAATCTGGAAACGTTAATATTTTTCTGAAAACACAAATTTAGAGATTTTACAACTGCTGAAATTGCAGAAATAAAACACAACAAAATTATGACAGCCACACACAGAAAATAACATAGTGATTTTTGGTCAATGTGACCATGGAAAAACCCCCTACAACTCTTGGGGAAAACCAATTTGAGAGCTCTTCTTTATTTCTGAAAATGCTTCTACAGAGAAGTAAAAATTCCAACAACCACAAATTACAACTTATCTCGATTTTCGTGCTTAAACTCTGCCTCGAAAATCGTGCCAATTAGCAAAAAGCCAAAACAAAAATTTTTACAGCAATAAAACATCATTAAATGCTGTACGGCCAGCCTCGAAAAATGTGCCCAAAACTACTTGTCCCTCTTTCTCGATTTCTGTGCCTTTCTCCTGCTGTACGATTTTTCCTTGGGATGCGTGCCAATAAACGCTGCTGTCCAGATTCGCTGAAATGTCTTCTTGCTGCTCTCCTTCACTTCCTCACTGCTCAGAAATTTTCTCCTTGCTCTCTCTTCTCTTTCTCTCAAATGCTCATGAAAGAATGAATGATCTTTTCCTCTTCTCTTCTCCTTTTATTCTCTAAATGAACTTTTGGGTTACCCTAAGATCTAATGGCTGAGATTCATTTAGATCTAGGGACGAGAATAAATGTGCATTTAATTCTCACTTTTTATTTTTTAACTCACCCACTTAAATAAAGACCCACTTAGCCTTTTATTTCCATAGTCACTTTTTCACTTTCTAATTCTTCATTCACTTTAATAAAGTCACCTTTAAATTAGAATGCAACTTTACTACCTATAAAGTCACTTTTAAATTAGAATGTAACTTTACCACTTATAAAGTCACTTTTAAATTAAATTGACTTTACAACTTATAAAGCCACTTTAAGAGAAAAGTAAAAAATAAATTTGGACACTTTTCCCTAGGCTAAAGATCAAAGTCTTAGGGAACCACTTGTCCTCTGATACCCAAATTTTAACACTCCCTCTTACCGAGGAAAGTGTTCCTCACCACTCCCATCTTGTCTCTGAAGTATACATGCTTGCCGCGTGGTAAGGCTTTGGTGAAAATGTTCGCTACCTGCTCATTGGTGGAAATGTATTTAAGCTTGACAGCTCCCTTTTGGACATAGTCTCTAATGAAGTGATACTTGATCTCAATATGCTTTGACCTGTCATGAAAAACTGGATTCTCCGTGAGTTTTATGTAACTATCACAGTAAATTACTGAAGGTCTCAATGCCTGACCAAATAGACCAAACAACATCTTGCGAAGCCATATGGCCTCACAACTAGCCAAACTAGCAGCCATATACTCTGCCTCAGCTGAACTCAATGCAACTGACTGTTGTTTCCGGCTGATCCACGACACAACTGCTGAACCCAACCCAAAACAACACCCAGAAGTACTCTTCCTATCTGAAGCACAACCTGCCCAATCTGAATCCATGTACCCTGCCAGTCTCACTCCATCACCCTGTCTATAATCCAGACCAAAATCCATTGTCCCCTGCAAGTAACGAAGAATGTGTTTTGCAGCTACCCAGTGCACTCTCCTAGGCTCACACATGAACTGACTCATAGTGTTAACTGCAAAACATATATCTGGTCGAGTGTTGACCAAATACATCAAACAACCAATCAACTGTCTGTATAGAGTAGGATCCACCAACTCAGAATTAGAAGCGTGAAGCTTCTTCCAATTAGTGATCATAGGTGTAGACATGGGTTTGCAGTCCTTCATGTGAAATTTGCTAAGAATATCCACAATGTACTTCCCTTGTCCTAGGAAGAAATGCCCCTCCTCCTGCCACACCTCCAATCTCAGAAAATAATGCATCAAGCCGATATCCTTCATCTCAAACTCTGAAGCAAGATCTCTCTTGCAACCCTCAATGAGTCTCTCTGCACCAGTGATGATCAAGTCATCAACATACAACACCAGAATGAGAGGCTCCTCACCCACCATAATGAAGTATAGGTTCGGATCAACCTCACTCTTTGTGAAACCCAACTGCTGCAAGTATGTATCAATCCTCGAGTACCAAGCTCTAGGAGCTTGCTTTAGGCCATAGAGTGCCTTTTTCAATCTGCATACATGGGACTCCTTCCCATGCACCTCAAAGCCTTGCGGCTGCTCAATATAAACCTCCTCCTGAATGAAGCCATTGAGAAATGCAGTCTTCACATCCATCTGGTGGATCTTCCAACCCATCTCTGCTGCAATCGATATAATGGAGCGAATAGATGTATACTGAGCTACGGGAGCGAAGGTCTCCTCATAGTCAACTCCCTCTACCCGTGAGAACCTTCTGGCCACAAATCGAGCCTTGAACTTCTTGATGCTGCCATCTGCAGCATGCTTTATCTTCTAGAGCCATCTGGAAGTAACAATTGATTTACCTTCAGGCCTTGGCACTACCTCCCAAACATTGTTCTTCATAATAGAAGAATACTCCTCCATCATGGCCTCTCTCCAGACCTGTTGGCTTGCTCCTCATAACTGGAAGGCTCAGAGTCAACAATGCTTGTTACCAATGCCATGTAACTACAGAACTGCTCAGGTGGTTTACTCTCTCTAACCTGTCTCTTTGGCCCAACAACTGATGTGGCCTCGCGCAAGGTATCTTGAAGCCACTTGGGCTTCCTCTTCCCTGAGCATACTTCTCCCACCAGAGTGAAAGAATCCTCATCATCATCAGAAGCTTGAACTCCTGAAGGCCTGTCAACTGACCTCATGCCTAAACCTGTGCCTGTAGATGCTGAAGTACCGTGCGAACTGTCCATTAGTGGACTACCTTGTGAACTGCTCTGCGGACTGCCCTGCATGCTGCCCGAAGAACCACCCACCTGACTCTGAGAGCCACTGCTCATTGATGGCCTTGACACTGTAATCGACGTACCGCCTGATCCCTGACCACTGGATCCCTGTGATTGACTTAGTTGCTCCTGAGGGTTTGGTGACTCTGGATACTCTAACTCTCGTGACCTCTTGAAAGCTCTCTCCTCCTCAAACTTCACATCCCGCTTGACAACCACTTTCCTCTGCGCAGGAATATAAATCCGATAAGCTTTCGAGGTCTCACTATAACCCACAAAGATGCCCTTGTCTGCAGTGGGCTCTAGCTTGGTCCTGTTCTCCTTAGGGACATAGGAATATGTAAGGCACCCAAAGATACGAAAGTGCCCAACATCAGGCTTCTTCCCAGAAAAAGCCTCCTCCGGAGTCACATTCCCCAAGGCACGATGTGGACTCCTGTTCTGCAAGTACACAACAGTGTTGCAGGCCTCTGCCCACAAAAATAAAGGTAACCCCTGATCATGAAGCATGGCTTTGGCAGCCCCTGCAATGGATCTGTTCTTCCTCTCTGCAACCCCATTCTGCTGGGGGTAGTAAGGAATTGTGAACTCCCTCCTAATGCCTGCCTCAGCACAAAAATCAACAAACTCACCAAGGGTATACTCCCCTCCATTGTCCGACCTGAGGACCTTGATCTTCCTACCTGTCTGGGTCTCCACAAGAGCTTTGAACTCTTGAAACCACTTGAAGACCTCACTCTTGGTCTTCAAGAAATAAATCCAGGTCTTCCTGGAGTGGTCATCAATGAATAAAACATAGTACTCATAGCCACTCAAGGATACATGAGACATCCGACCACTCACATCGGTATGAATCAAGTCAAGGATCCCAGTCGCTCTGTTGTCACTGCTGGGAAAATGGGATCTGGCAAACTTCCCCATAACACATCCTCTGCATACATCAAGGTGATCAGAACTGAAATCTGGCACACTAGTGGTGATCTCCCACAATGTACTCAAGGCCCCATGATACATGTGCCCCATCCTGCAGTGCCAAATCTCACACAACTCTGAGCTGCTAGATCTGTTGTCAGTCCTGTCCCAGGTGCTGCTACTCAATGCCATCAGGGGCTGGAATGAGAACTTGTACACCTTGGCATGGCGCACACCAATCTCTCTAGCTGAAGAAGCTGGAGTTTCCCTAGGATATATAAGCACCTGCCCTCTCCTGAACAACACATCATACCCTCTATCCTCAAGTGGTGAAACAGATATTAGGTTCTTCTTCATTCCAGGCACACATAGAACATCTGACACTTTCAAGGGATATTTGGGTCCCCTATCAAATGTCAATGTCCCCACACTGACTGCTCTAACAATGCTGTCATCACCAAGTACTACCTCCATATTAGTATCATCCTATGAAAGCTCTGAGAAGTACTCTTTGACTCCTGTCATGTGGCAGGAAGCACCACTGTCAACATACCAAATGCTAGAAGATGCTCTACTAGTAGCGGGGAAGGCACACTCCCTCTGAACTTGTATGGCAGGTGATCCTGCACTAGTGGCCTCACAAGCTATGAACCCAAACTCCCGATCAAATCTCTCTGAGAAGCTCTCTATCTTTGCAGAAGCTGCCATGGGTTTGTCTTTCCCTTTCTTGTTCTTCTTCTCCGGACACACAACAACATAGTGTCCCAACTTTTGACAATTCCAACATTTGACTTTGGAATAGTCCTTCTCCTTGTTTTGCTGCTTGCCTTTACCTTTGCTTTTGCCTCCACTGTTGGAAGCTTGCTTCTTTGCTCTGCCCTTCTTGCCTCTTGCTAACAATGCCACATTGTCATCCTCCTCCACTTGTTTGGCTGCCCCAAGATGGTTCTTTCTTATCTCATTTTGAATGCAATCATCCCACAACCTCTCCCAATCGGGAAGGTTTTCCCGTGCAACAATGCCATCCACAAAATTCTCCCAAGTCTTGGGAAGACCATTCAAAGCAATTCTCACCAACTCAGTGGGTGCAATGATCTCACCTACGGCTGCCAACTCATCTCTCACTGAAGTGATCTTTGTGAGGTATGCTGTAGCACTGTCAGTCTTAGCCATTTTAATGGCCTTCAGTTTCTCCTTTAAGACCATTTTTTTGTTTTCATTTGAGCTCTGGTAAAGATTGGTCAAGGCTGTCCACATCTCATGTGCATAAGTCTTTCCTCTCACATGAGGAATGACATGGTCTTTGATTCCTTCCAGAATCAATCTTTTTGCCTTAGCATTCTTTTTGTTAAACTCTGCCAACTGTACAGGGTCAACAGGTACTGCTACTGGGTTCTGTGTGGTATTTACCATAATGCCCCAGACTTCTACTTCTTCAAAGATGCTCTGGATTCTCTCATTCCATGCACTGTAGTTGTTCTGCCCATCCAACCTGTCTTCAACTCTCAAACCCAAAGACATGTTTCATTGTCCTATCAAACTGAAATTTTCAAATCTGTGGTAAAGGTTTCTGTTTTTTGTGTAAAAATCAACTTGCTGTAATTTTCACTTTGCTGTCCCAAACTGTGCTTTTCAGCCAACCAAGCTCTGATACCATGAAGAAATTTCAACCCCCACTCCGGTTATCAGGTTTTCTTATCACTCCATGCATTTAGTTTTAAATCCAAGCATGATAAAAATTCTAAAATCTGGAAATGATAATATTTTTCTGAAAAACACAAATTTAGAGATTTTACAACTGCTGAAATTGCAAAAATAAAACACAACAAAATTATGACAGCTACACAGAAAATAACACAGTGATTTTTGGTCAATGTGACCCTGGAAAAACCCCCTACAACTCTTGGGGAAAACCAGTTTGAGAGCTCTTCTCTATTTCTGAAAATTCTTTTACAGAGACACTGAAATACACAGTAAAAATTCCAACAACCACAAATTACAACTTATCTCAATTTCCATGCTTGAAATCCGCCTCGAAAATTGTGACAATCAATAAACAACCAAAACAGAAATTTTTACAGCAATAAAACAACATTAAATGCTATACGGCCAGCCTCAAAAAATGTGCCCAGAACTTGCTATCCCTCTTCTTTGATTTTTGTGCCTTTCTCCTGCTATACGGTTTTTCCTTGGGATGTGTGCCATTAAATGCTGCTGCCCAGATTTGCTGAAATGTCTTTTTGCAGCTCTCTTTCACTTTCTCACTGCTCATAAATTTTGCCCTTGCTCTCTCTTCTCTTTCTCTCAAATGCTCATGAAATAATGAATGATCTTTTTCTCTTCTCTTCTCCTTTTATTCTCTTAATGACCTTTTGGGTTACCCTAAGATCTAATCGCGAGATTCATTTAGATCTAAGGATGAGAATAAATGTGCATTTAATTCTCACTTTCTATTTTTTAACTCACCCACTTAAATAAAGACCCACTTAACCTTTTATTTCCATAGTCACTTTTTCACTTTCTAATTCTTCATTCACTTTAACAAAGTCACCTTTAAATTATAATGTAACTTTACCACTTATAAAGTCACTTTTAAATTAGAATGTAACTTTACCACTTATAAAGTCACTTTTAAATTAAATTGACTTTACCACTTATAAAGTCACTTTTAAATTAAATTGACTTTACCACTTATAAAGTCACTTTAGGAGAAAAGTAAAAAATAAATTTGGACACTTTTCCCTGGGCTAAAGATCAAAGCCTTAGGGAACGACTTGTCCTCTGGTACCCAAATCTTAACACTATGGTGAGGATAGCCCTGAATGGAGTCTTAGATGAATGACAAGTTTTAGTCCAAGGCATATTGGGCAAGGAAAAACTACCTTCATGGGAGGAGATGTGGGCGACTCTTCAACAGGAGTTAAGGAGGGACCTAGTGAAGGTCAACCTCAATGGCAGTAGTGGGAGTGGCACGAAGACGAAGGAGGAGGAAAACGCAGCTATAGCATCGAAGGGACAATAGAAGCAGAAGCGGAAGGACATTTCGAAGGTGAAATGTTTTAGATGTGGCGAGATGGGTCACTTTGCATCTCAATGTCCTTTGAAGAAAAAGGATAAGAATGAGAAACATGACCCAAAATTTGGAGCTGCGAAGATAGACGAGGAAGAGTATGCCATGGGTGCCCACACATCTCCAGGAGGGAGATGGGGCGATATTGAGCTGTAGTCGAGAGGACTACATGTGGGCAAGATCTTTGAGGAGTCCACCTCTTGCATCAATTCCTTGCTACGGGAGCCCAAGATTCAGTAGTAGCGAGATGAACTTAGTGTTAGATGATGTAGTGGAGTGTTTGGAGGATATGCAGTAGCTTCGGACTAGAGACTGATCAGCGAAGAACAAGGTTGGCAACAGTGCAGAAGTCAGCAGAAGCGCAGAAGATTCAGAGGGTCAACAACAGTCAGACTCCAACATTCATTGTATTATGCTGAACACAGTTAAGTTCAACGAATTTTGGATATTTTCCAGTTGCTTCTCTCAGCAACTGAGTTGTAGTACAGATGCAGTGTTAGCAGTGGCAGTGCTAGCAGCATAGTAGATGCAACATTTGAGAGGGAGCTGTAGTATAGATGCAACAGTGGCAATGGCAGTGTCATGGGCAGCAATATAGTAACAAAAACAACACTGCGTTGGTGGCAACAACAGTGTAGAAAGGAGGTGTTTCAGAAACAACGAAGCATGGAGGTGGACATTGTTGCTAGAGCACTTTCCTTGCTAAGAGGGAGTGTTAGTTTTTGGTAGCATCCAAAGTCCTCTAGCCTTGAAAATTGGTGCAGAGGCTAAGGCACATGAGTCCTAAAGAACCCAAAACCGTTTGGTGAAATTCCACCCGAATTGTATTTTATTAAAATAATTAATATTTTTAACATGGATCCTAAGTCTAAACTTATGAAAATTAAAATATTAATGAGTATTAATCAAAATATGGGTGAGAATGATTTAGAAGGCGGATCAAGTCATGTTTTAATCTGAGCCGTTGATTAAAGACTTAATCTCGGATGTTGAAGACTCAACATGAAAAGTATAAGATGGAGGCTTGGGGTTCATATGGAAATACACACGGAGAGAACAAATTGATCTAGAGTTCGATTTCTGGGGCTAGGAAGCTGAGAAATTCGAACTAAGTGATCATTTAGCGGCATAGGGGCTGTAAGAATCCGGAAGAAGTACTTTCTGGAGAACACTGAAAGAGAGGTAGAGAGAGCTTCCAGAGAGGCAGTGCAGTAACCGGGAGAGGTGACGCCGGGCTAGTCTGGGTCCACACAGTCTTGATGGAGAGACTGAAAGGACTGCGCAGAGGGGAAAACTGCCTGTCACGCAAAAGTTAGAATTGCCGGAACAGTCGGGATAGCTGATGTAGAGGGTAGAGGAGATGACGTAGGGCTGACGCAGGGCCAACGCAATAGTATTCGGGGTTAGCCAGTCTTGTGCTGGATCAGCCGAAATTTTGTCGGGTGAAGTGAGGTAAAACTCACTTAGATTTTCAACCCATATATGGCTTTCTTCAACCTGCATACATGTGTCCTTCGATCTTGTACTTCAAACCCTTGAGGTTGTTCCATGTAGACTTCCTCCTTAATTGAGCCATGTAAGAAAGCAATCTTGACATCCATTTGATGTAGGCTCCACCCTTGATTGGTAGCAAGAGAAATTATGGATCAAATAGTGGTATATCGAGCAACTGGTGCAAATATTTCATTGAAGTCCACTCCTTCCTTTTGAGAGAAAACACGAGCCAGGAACCTTGCCTTATATTTTTCAACACTTCCATCAACTCCATGTTGAATTTTGTAAATCCATTTTGAAGTGACCACAGACTTGTCCTTGGGTCTTGTTGACTAGTGGAGTGGCCCCTGATGATTATATGAATGACTCCATGCCCAACGATGATCCAGAGGACACTTGTACCATCAGATATCATCAGTTAACAGAGTTTTTAAAACTCTACTTCTATTTTCTCATTCCACACCCTGGGGGGAATTGTAATAAGTACTACTAGTAATGATGAGTTTTGAGTTTGTAACAGGCCTAGCATGTTGAAACCCGATCAACAAATGAGTACACCATGGAGTGTTTTTTTATTTGGTTAATTATCCTTTCTTTTTCAAAGGCGGATAATTTTCTGCGTTTTTTCACTTACTACTTACCCCAAAGTCGGGTGACGGTTTGAAGGTTGAGCCCCTAACACATCTTAGTGTCTAGAGTCGATGTATATTACCATACTAGATCACACAAAAAATTTCATGGAATTTGGTTAGGTCTCGCTAGTCATTTTTAAATTTTTTAGATTTTCCGGACTGCAGAAATTGCTAATAAAATTGTATTTGTAATGTAATAAGTGATGTCTAGAGAAGTTGTATGGGGCATGAGTAATGGAATTTGCACCTATCACCATCAACGTTTTACTATGACACATATTGAGGGATTAAAAATGTGTTTTGAACCCTCAAAACCCATTTTTCGTAAGTTTAGTGGGAACTCTGGCAATTAATTAAGCCATAAATTAACTAAATGGAGAAAAATAAATATCCACACATGCTAAATGTTGTGGAAATGAGGCAGAAAATTATGGGGGAGTTAAAGTGAAGTCCTAAGGTGATGTGGACTCCTAAAATCAAGGAAGTGACACGTGCTCAAATAAAATCGAATTTCTGGCATTGAATGAAAAAGCTGTTTACTTGGAAATTCAAATTTGTGAGGTTAATGCACATTTTGTTAGCTTTTGGTAGTATCGGAAGTGCTCTAGCCTTGAAAAATGGTGGAGAGGCAAAGGCACATGGGTTCTAAAGAACCTAGAAACCGTTTGGTGAAATTCCACCCGAATTGTATTTTATTAAAATAATTAATATTTTCAATGGGGTTCCTAAGTCTAAACTTAGGAAAATTAAAATATTAATGGGTATTTATCAAAATATGGGTGAGAATGATCTAGAAGGCGAATCAAGTCATGTTTTAATCTTAGCCGTTGATTAGAGGCTTAATCTCTGCTGTTGAAGACTCAACAGGAAATGTATAAGATCGAGGCTTGGGGTTCATTTGGAAATACACACGGAGAGAATGAATTGATCTAGAGTTCGATTTTTGGGGCTAGGTAGTTGAGAAATTCGAACTAAATGATCATTCAGCAGCAGAGGGGTAGTGAGAATCCGGGAGGACTTTCCAGAGAATATTGAGAGAGAGGCAGAGAGAGCTTGCAAAGGGGCAACGCAGTAGCCGGGAGAGCTGATGCTGGGCCAGTCTGGGCCCACACAATCTTGATGCAGAGCTAGAAAGGACTGTGTAGAGGGGAAAGCTGCCTGTGACGTAGAAGCTGGAATTGTCGGGAACTGAAGGAACAAGCAGGATAGTTGACACAGAGGGAAAAGGAGCTGACGCAGAGCCTGATAGGCTGACGTAAGGCCAACGCAGAAGTAGTCGAGGTTAGCTAGTCTTGTGCCGGATCAGCTGGAATTCTGTCGGGTCAAGTGAGGTAAATCTCACTCAGATTTTACCCCAATATTTTCTCTGTAAAGGGTTGCTAGATGGGCACCCTAGATTTGTATTTAGATATTTCTCCTGCATAATAATAAACCCTCAGAACTGCTGCATCGATTTTCCCGCATTGGGTTTTTCCAGGGACTATTGTGTCCAAAAATAAGTGTCCTATGTATCTTGTTCTTTGCTTTGTTGTTTGTTTCATGAGATCAAATATTTAATAAGTCTAGGCTATAGAAGTAATTTGCTTCAGTATTCAGAAGAATAACTTGATGAATGTAATTTAAAATCAAGTAGGTGAAGTAGATTCAGATTTGCTGCAGTAGGGGTTCCTTCATTGCATGAATTTTCACATTGTATCAGAGCATTGATTTTGAAACAGGAAGCGCAGATCCAGTGCTAAGCAGTGAGGCCTCAAGTTGCACTTGGCAGCAATTCGAATCCCCTTGAAGGGATTGTGTAGTCCTTGTCGGGAAGCAGATCCGAGGAAATCTCTCTGAGTGAGCCAATAGAGAGGTACGATTTCCAGTTTGTGAGTTTGCAGAGGGAGAGGGAGTTATGCAGACCCTCAGCCTAGTGCTTGAAGGACGCAGTTTTTGTCGAGGCAGAAATCCATCGGAAACGAGCGAAGACAGATAGAAGGGAAATTTTCTCCTCAAAGAATTTTCCGCCAGAATGTTCGAATTTCTCACTTGCCGAGCAGTGACTAGAGGAGTCAGTTCGACTGTTGGGTGAGATGGCATTGCATGGGCTCAGAGGTCAGGACAGGTTAGACGGAGCCTCCAACTATGTCATATGGAAGACCAAAATCTTAGCTGTTCTGGAGGAATATGATCTCAAGGCCTACATCAAAAGTGTTGTAGTTGTCCCTGTTGACAACAATCAAAAGAAGAAGTATAAGGCCGAGCAGGGGAAGGCAAAGAGGGTCATTCTCGATGGAGTTCGAGATCATGTGGTCTCACACTTGTAGGGAAAAGTTACAGAGCGAGAGATGTGGGAAGCCTTATCTTCTCTGTATGAAGGCTCTTCCGAACATCGAAAGATGTACCTAGAGTAGAAGTTGCAGCGGACCTTGATGCAAAATGGAGAAGAGGTGAACCTCTATCTTTAATGCCTTCAGAACACTCGACACCAACCTGCTATAGTGGGGTCCACTCCTCAGCCAACTGCTATGGTGAGGATAGCCCTGAATGGAGTCTTGGATGAATGGCAAGTCTTAGTGCAAAGCATATTGGGCAGGGAAAAACTACCTTCATGGGAGGAGATTTGGGCCACTCTTCAACAAGAATTAAGGAGGGACCGAGTGAAGGTCAACCTCAATGGCAAAAGTGGGAGTGGCACGAAGACGAAGGAGGAGGAGGAAAACATAGCTCTAGAATCGAAGGAACGACAAAAGAAGAAGCGGAAGGAGGACATTTCGAAGGTGAAATGTTTTAGATGTGGCGAGATGGGTCACTTTGCATCTCAGTGTCCTTTGAAGCAAAACGATAAGGATTAGAAACATGATCCAAAGGTTGGAGCTGCTAAGATAGACGAGGAAGAGTATGCCATGAGTGTCCACGCATCTCCAAGAGGGAGATGGGGCGATTTTGAGCTGTAGTCTGGAGGACTACATGTGGGCAGGATCCTTGAGGAGTCCACCTCTTGCATCAATTCCTTGCTACGGGAGCCCAAGATTCAGCAGTCGCGAGATGGACTTAGTGTCAGATGATGCAGTGGAGTGTTTGGAGGACAGACGCAGTAGCTTGGGATCAGAGACTGATCAACACAGAGCAAGGTTGGCAGCAGTGCAGATGGCAAAATGTAGAAGTCAGCAACAACGCAGAAGATTCATAGGGTCAGCAATAGTTAGACTCCAAAATTCATTGTATTATGCTGAACACAGTTATGTTCAACTAATTTTGGATGTTTTTCAGTTGCTTCTCTCCACAGCTGAGTTGCAGTACGGATGTAGTGTTAGCAGTGGCAGTGGCAGTGTCATGGGCAACAACACTGTGTTGGTGGCAGCAACAGTGCAGAAAAGAGGTGCTTCAGAAACAGAGCATCATGCATGTGGACATTGTTGCTAGAGCACTTTCCTCGCTAAGAGGGAGTGTTAGTTTTGGTAGTATCGGAAGTGCTCTAACCTTGAAAATTGGTGGAGAGGCTAAGGCACATGGGTTCTAAAGAACCCAGAAACTGTTTGGTGAAATCCCACCCGAATTGTATTTTATTAATATAATTAATATTTTTAATGGGGTTCCTAAGTCTAAACTTAGGAAAATTAAAATATTAATGGGTATTAATCAAAATATGGGTGAGAATGATATAGAAGGCGAATCCGGGAGGACTTTCTGGAGAACACTGACAGAGAGGCAGAGAGAGCTTGCAGAGAGGCAACGGTCTAATCGGGAGAGCTGCTACTGGGCCAGTCTGGGTCCACGCAGTCTTGATGCAAAGCCTGAAAGGACTGCGTAGAGGGGAACGCTGCCTGTTACGCAAAAGCCAAAACTGCCGAAACAACCGAGATAGCTGATGCAGAGGGCAGAGGAGTTGATGCAGAGCCTGAAAGGCTGACACAGGGCCTACGCAAGGCCAACACAAAAGTAGTCGGGGTTAGCCAGTCTTGTGCTAGATTAGCTGGAATTCTGTTGGGTGAAGTGAGGTAAAAATCACTCAGATTTTCAACCCATAAATGGCTTTCTTCAACCCGCATACATGTGTCTTTCGATCTTGTACTTCAAACCCTTGAGGTTGTTCCATGTAGACTTCCTCCTTAAGTGAGCCATGCAAGAAAGTAGTCTTGACGTCCATTTGTTATGAAATCAGCTCACAAAAAGATAGAAAAGATAGTTGAACGCCTTAGAATTTAGCCTCCTCGAGGGGGCAACCTCCTTTACATTACACAAATGAACAATTCTTGGATGATTCAAATGACAAAACCTCCTTTCTATATATAGGAGTCTAAGGAGTCACAATATAACCCAGCCGACCTAACAATAATAATATAAAGCTACAAAAATAACAATAGAGAGATTCTATGGAGCACAGTAATAAAAATATGGGGACAATAGGGGCACAACAATATTAATAAGGGATACAACTACAACAGTAATGGGGTAATCACTAGTATTATAGGGACCTAACATGCCCCTCTCCTTCAAAAAAGTGTTGTCCTCAACGCTTGAGTAGTTCTGGATGCTTCTGTATAAAATTCTGATCCTCCCATGTGGAATCTTCAGTTGATAAGTTTTTCCACTTGATTAGATACTCCGAAATTGATCGATTTCGTAGCTGTCGAGTTCTTGTTTCTGTGACTGTTTCGGTTTCAATATAATTTTTCCTTCCTCGTCAAGTTCTGGCAATATTGTTTGAACTGGGAGCTTGTCGCCTATAACCTTCTTTAAACATGAAACATGGAAAACTGGGTGCACTCGAGACGCTGTAGGAAGCTCCAATTTGTATGCCATAGTACCAATCTTTTGCAACACCTTGTACGGACCATAATACTTTGGTGATAATTTATTATCCTTCTTAGCTTGCTTGAGGGACATTTGTTTATATGGTTGTAGCCTTAGGAATACCCAATCACCTACATCAAAACTTCTTTCGCTGCGATGTTGATCTGCTTGTTGTTTCATTCTATTCTGTGCCAACACGAGGTTATCCTTTAAGAGTTGGAGGACTTGTTGTTGACGTTCGATGTAATGTTCCACTGTTTGAACCTTAGAATTTTCTCTTAAATATGATGTGATGGATGGTCGCTGATATCCATAAAGTGCCATAAATGGGGTCATTTTTGTTGCTGTATGGAAGGAAGTGTTATACCACCATTCAGCGAGAGGCAACCATTTGACCTTTGTGTCTGTTTATCAGATACAAAGCAACGAAGATATCCTTCTAAACATTTGTTTACTATCTCAATTTGCCCATCAGATTGAGGATGATAAGATGAGCTATGAGCTAACTGAGTGCCAAGACAAGAAAATAATTCTGTCCAAAAATTTCCAGTGAAAATGGGATCTCTGTCACTTACAATAATCTTTGGGTTTCCATGTAGCTTTTGAATTGTTTCCATAAATGCAGTAGAAACTGTACTAGCTTTAAATGGATGTGATAATGCACAATAGTGTGCATACTTGGTAAGTCTGTCAACTACCACCATGATGACACTCTTTCCCTCAGACTTGGGTAAACCTGTGATAAAATCCATTGAAACCTCCTCCCAACGTTGGCTTGGAATGGATAAAGGTTGTAATAGACCCGGGGTCTTAATTGTTTCAACTTTATTTTGTTGGCAAACCAACCATTCCGCCACAAACTTTTGAATATCCGATTTAAGGCCATCCCAAAAAATTCCTTCTTAACCTTGTGGTAAGTTTTTAAAAATCCTGAGTGCCTTCCTAAGGGAGAAGTGTGCAATTCCATAAGAATCTCTTGTTTGAGTTGCGAATTCTTACAAAGGTATAAGCGATCTTTGTACCATAACGAATCATTTTGCCAGCTAAATGTATCAGATGTACTGGAATCTTGTTGTAACTTTCGAGTAAGTGCCCACACTTCTTCATCATTCTTCCATTCCTCCATTGCTTCGTTTATCCAATCTGGTTGGATAATAGAAATGGCGGACAACAATGCTTCCACATCCTCATCCTTTATTGAGAGTGCATCTGCCACCACATTTTGCTTCCCTTTTTTGTAGATGATTTCAAAGTCATAACCCAACATCTTTGTGACCCACTTTTGTTGCTCTTCAGAGGATAATCTTTGTTCTAGAAAGTATTTAAGGCTATCATGATTCGTTTTTACCTTGAAGTGTCTTCCCATTAGGTAGGGTCGCCATTTCTTAAGTGCATGTAGTATTGCAAACATTTTCTTCTCATAAATAGCTTTGTGTAAAAACTTTCCCTTGATTGGATGACTTTTAAAAGCAATGGGTCTTTCATCTTGCATTAAAATAGCACCAATTCCATTTCCTGAAGCATCAGATTCCACAATAAAGGTTTTTGTGAAGTCTCGTGTAGCTAAGACCGGTGCTTGGCACATTGCCTCTTTAAGATGTTCGAAGGCCTTTGTTGCTTCTGGAGTCCATGAAAACGCATCTTTCTTCAATAATGTTGTTAGAGGTGCTGCTATTCTCCCATAATTCTTAACAAACTTGCGATAATACCCTGTCAACCCAAGAAATCCTCGCAGATGCTTTATGGATGTGGGGATTTTCCATTCCTTAATGGCTTTAATTTTGCTAGGGTCTACCTCAACTCCTTCATGAGATACAATATGACCCAGATATTCCACCTCTTGTACTCCAAAGAAACATTTGGATATTTTTGCATATAATTGTTTCTCCTCCAATAGTTGTAGCACCCTGTCAACATGTTCAACATGATCCTTCCAAGAGTTGCTCTAGATTAGTATATCATAAAAAAATACTAACACAAATTTTCTAAGGAAGGGTTTGAAAATGGAATTCATCAAACCTTGAAATGTAGAAGGTGCATTGGTAAGGCCAAAAGGCATGACCAAAAATTCATAATGACCCTCGTGAGTTCTAAATGCTGTTTTCGGAATGTCTTCAATCTTCATTCTGATTTGATGATATCCTGAACGAAGATCCAACTTCGTGAATTAAATTGATCCATGCAATTCATCTAGGAATTCATCAATGACAGGAATGGGAAACTTATCTTTAATAGTGAGCTTGTAGAGCTCCCTATAATCCGGACACATGCGCCATGATCCATCCTTCTTGTGCACCAATACTACTGGAGCAGAGAAACAACTTTGACTAGGTTGAATTATACCAGCCTCTAGCATTTCTGCAACCATACGTTCAATTTCACTCTTTTGGGCATAGGGATATCTATATGGCTTGATGTTTGGAGGAACACTTTCTAGAATCAGATGAATAGCATGATCATGATCACGAATAGGTGGGAGACCTTTGGGAGTCTCAAATACCTTGGAATGATTGTCCAAGACTTTTTGGAGATCTGGAGAAATAGATGATTCAGATGTGGAAACATCTAGCGAATATAATTGTGCAATTACACCTCTTTGTTCATTTTTTAAAAGCTTTGTCATACCGTTAGAGCTGATTATCTTTCCCGGTTTCCCTGCAATACCCCTTAATTCAACTTCCTTTCTATCCGCAGAAAATTTCATGAAAAGTTCTTGAAAATTAAAAGCTATTGTACCCAAGGACTGTAGCCATTGGACTCTTAATACAACATTAGCACCTCCCATTGGAATGGAAAGCATTGGGCTTGTCAATACATATTCTCCCATGGATAACTTGATATTATGGCACTTTCTAGAACAATTTATCGTTTCTCCATTTGCAACCATCACTTGACACTCTGGTGCTGGATATAGGAAGCAATTCAATTCTTTTGCTACCTTACAATGAATAAAATTGTGGGTACTTCCTGAATCAATCAACACTTTTACCTTTTTCTTCTTGATTTGTCCTTTTATCTTGATGGTTTGAGGAGTGGTAATTCCAGCCAATGCATTACAAGATATGGTCGGATTCATTTCTTCTTTATCTAGGCTTTGTTCTTGGAGTATATCCTCTTCTTTTGACCTTTCTTGCTCCTTTTCTTCTTCCTCTTCACAATCTATGTAGAATAATTTCTTCTCAGCACACTTATGACCTTTAGTGTATTTGCTATCACAACTGTAACAAAGCCCTTTTGCTATTTTTTCTTCCAATTGTTGTGGTGTCAACCTTATAGGTTGTGGAAGGCTAGGGGTAACAGCACTTCCTTCTTTATAGTTGTGACTGGTATGCTTCCTGGTTGCCATAATTTTGCTTTCCATTTTTCTTGCTAACCTGAATGCTTTCTCTAATGAATCAGGTTCCCAAAGGCGAACATCACGTTGGATATTATCCTTTAAAGTCCCTATGAACACATCAATCTTATGCTCTTCTGGAATATTTTTTTACTTGTATATTCAATTTTTGTAACTCCTCAATGTGCTCCATTATTGAACCCTTTTGTTTGAGACTTATCAATTGGCTAAAAAAAAGGTGTTTCTTTTTGTGTCCTCATAATGTGCTGTTAATTCTTCCGTAAAAATTGCCCAAGTGATAATATGTTTACGAAAGCAAAGCCATTGATACCATACAAACTGATTTGGTTCCAAATATAAAGTTGCAATACATACCTTTTGTGTGTTTTGCACACTATTGAGATCGAAAAATTGCTCTATCTGTAATATCCATGTTGCGGGGTCCTTGCCATCAAACTTTCTCATATCGATTTTGGGAATATGGTGGGTCTTCGATCCAACATTAGAGTCTATGGAATCATGATTAACATTTCTTTTGTTCTCATCATGAGTTTCCTTTACTACCCTTTCACCATTAGTGACCATTTCTTGTAGCAACTTATTCATATTTATCTTCAATTCTTCCATGTCTGTCTTCAAATCTGTCTTCAAATCGTCCATCTTAGCTTCCACGCCCTTTATCTTAGATTCTACGCCATTTATCTTAGCTTCTTTTAGCTTTTGTAAGAGTGACATTTGTTGCACTTGGTCTTGTAATTTTGATATATCATGTAGCATTTCTTCCTTTTCTTCATGAGTCATGCTAGCACTTTCAGGTTGCTTACTAGGTGTTTGCATTTTCTTTCCTTGGGGCATCAGTTACCGATAATAATGCTCTACTATGCCTTTTGAATTCTTCAAAATAATTTTTCAAACCAAGCTTAAGCAAAAATTTAAAAAAATCTACACACCTGTTTTCACCTTAAAGGAGCTTGATATTGCCTCTGATGTATCTCTGTAATTTCGGATCATTCAATTTTGAAATTGTGACCTGCAGTAGCCCTCTGTGTTCTCTTTCCAACGCTACCAGTCTGATCCAAATTAGATTCCCCAAGGAAGAGTTATGCCAAATCTCCCACAGTGACCTGATTATAGACTACTTCAGTAGAGCGAACTTGTACAACATGCCACGTGTCCTTGTTTTGACCTTTGGCTCTGAAAAACATATACAAGAAACTATAGTCCGTCATCTTTCTGTAGCTTCTTACGAAACTTCAATCCAATGCTCAGAGAGAAAGTTATGACGATTTTCCCTAGGTCACATGTTTGGAATGTAATTCAGGAGTCTGCAAAAAGACCAACTTCTTCAGATCATATCTCCACAAATATAGCGTGAAAAGCTCTGAAATTCGAACCTGAGGTTCAGTGCGATTTTTTCTCAAATGGGTTTTTTTTCGCTTCTAAAACGTCGCAGAAAAAAGTTATAGCGAAAATGCCACGATGACCTATTTGGAGCAGCGAAACCCTAGAATCCAAAGCTCTGATACCAAATATTATGAACCTAGCTCACAAAAAGATAGAAAAGTTAGTTGAACGCCTTAGAATTCAGTCTCTTCGAGGGGGCAACCTCCTTTACATTACACAAATGAACAATTCTTGGATGATTCAAATGACAAAACCTCCTTTCTATATATAGGAGTCTAAGGAGTCACAATATAACCCAACGGACCTAACAATAATAATATAAAGCCACAAAAATAACAATAGAGGGATTCCATGGAGCACAGTGATAAAAATATGGGGACAATAAGGGCGCAACAATATTAATAAGGGATACAACTACAAAAGTAATCAGATAATCACTAGTATTATCGGGACTTAACACCATTTAATATAGGCTCCACCCTTGATTGGCAGCAAGAGAAATGATGGATCAGATAGTGGTATATCGAGCGACTAGTGCAAATATTTCACGAAGTACACTCCTTTCTTTTGAGAGAAACCACGAGCCAGGAACCTTGCCTTATATTTTTTTAACACTTCCATCAACTCCATGTTTAATTTTGTAAATCCATTTTGAAGTGACCACGAACTTGTCCTTGGGTCTTGTTGACTAGTGGAGTGGCACCTGATGATTATATGAATGACTCCATGCCCAAGGATGATCCAGAGGACACTTGTACCATCAGATATCATCAATCAACAGAGTTTTTTAAACTCTACTTCTATTTTCTCATCATCTTTCTTGTACCCAGATTCCACACCCTGTGGGGAATTGTAATAAGTGATACTAGTAATGATGAGTTTTGAGTTTGTAACAGGCCTAGCATGTTGAGACTCGATCAGTAAACAAGTACACCTTGGAGTGTTTTTTTTATTTGGTTAATTATCCTTTTTTTTTCAAAGGCGGATAATTCTCTGGGTTTTTTCACTCACTTCTTACCCCAAAGTCGGGGTGACGGTTTGAAGGTTGAGCGCCTAACACATCTTAGTGTCTAGAGTTGATGTATATTATCATACTAGATCACACAAATTTTTTTATGGAATTTGGTTAGGTCTCAGTAGTCATTTTAAATTTTTTAGATTTTCTACACTACGAAAATTGCTAATAAAATTGTATTTGTAATGTAATAAGTGATGTCTAGAGAAGTTGTATGGGGCATGAGTAATGGAATTTGCATCTCAAATTTTTACTATGACACACATTGAGGGGTTAAAAATGTGTTTTGAACCCTCAAAGCTCACTTTTCCTAAGTTTAGTGGGAACTATGACAATTAATTAAGCCATCAATTAAATAAATGGAGAAAAATAAATATCCACACATGTTAAATGTTGTGGAAATTAGGTGGAAAATTATGGAGGAGTTAAAGTGAAGTCCTAAGGTGATGTGGACTCCTAAAATCAAGGAAAGAACATGTGCTCAATTAAAATCCAATTTCTGGCATTAAATGAGAAAGCTACTTACTTGGAAATTCGATTTTGTGAAGTTAATGCACATTTTGTTAGTTTTTGTTAGTATCGGAAGTGTTATAGCCTTGAAAATTGGTGAAGAGGCTAAGGCACATGGGTTCTAAAGAACCCAAAAACCGTTTGGTGAAATCCCACCCGAATTGTATTTTATTAAAATAATTAATATTTTTAATGGGGTTCCTAAGTCTAAACTTAGGAAAATAAAAATATTAATGGATACTAATCAAAATATGGGTGAGAATGATCTAGAAGGTGAATCAAGTCATTTTTTAATCTTAGCTGTTGATTAGAGGCTTAATCTCGATCGTTTAAGATTCAATAGGAAAAGTATAAGATGGAGGCTTGGGGTTCATTTGGAAATACACACAGAGAGAACGAATTGATCTAGAGTTTGATTTCTGGGGCTAAGAAGCTGAGAATTTCGAACTAAGTGATCTTTCGGCAGTAGAGGGGCAGTGAGAATCTGGGAGAACTTTCCAAGAATCTTGACAGAGAGGCAGAGAGAGCTTGTAGAGAGGCAACGCTGTAGCCGGGAGAGTTGACGCTGGGCCAGTCTGGGCCCACGCAATCTTGACGCAGAGCCAAAAAGGACTGCGCAGAGGAGAAAGCTGCCTGTCAAGTAGAAGCTGAAATTGTTGGGAACTGTCGAAACAACCGGGATAGCTGATGCAGAGGGTAGAGGCGCTGATGCAGAGCTTGAAAGGCTGACGTAGGGCCAACGCGGTAGTAGTCGGGGTTAGCTAGTCTTGTGCCGGATCAGTTGGAATTCTGTCGGGTGAAGTGAGGTAAATCTCACTCAGATTTTCCCTTAGTATTTTCTCTGTAAATGACTACTAGATGAGCATCCTAGATTTATATTTAGATATTTCTCCTGCATAATAATGAACCCTTAGAATTGCTGCACCGGCTTTTCCGCATTGGGTTTTTCCAGGGACTATTGTGTCCAAAAATAAGTGTGTCCTATGTATCTTGTTCTTTGCTCTGTTTTCTGTTTCATGATATCAAATATTTAATTAGTGTAGGCTGCAGGAGTAATTTTCTTCAGTATTTAGAAGAATAACTTGATAAATATAATTTAAAATCAAGTAGGTGAAGTAGATTCAGATTTGTTGCAGTAGAGGTTCCTTCGGTGTAGGAATTTTCACATGGTATCAGAGCATTGATTTTGAAACAGGAAGAGCATATTCAGTGCTAAGCAGTGAGTCCTCAAGCTGCACTTGGAAACAATTCGAATCCCCTTGATGGGATTGCGCAGTCCTTGTCGGAAAACAGATCCAAGGAAATCTCTTTCTGAGTGAGACGACAGAGAGGTACGATTTCCAGTTCGTGAGTTTGCAGAGGCAGAGGGAGTGACATAGAGCCTCAACACAGTGCTTGAAGGACGCAGTTTCTGCCTGGGCAGAAATCCATCAGGAAAGAGTGAAGACACATAGAAAGGGAATTTTCTCCTCAGAGAACATTCTGCCAGAAAGTTCGATTTTCTCACTTGCTGAGCAGCGACTAGAGGAGTCAGTTCCACTGTTGGGTTACATGGCATCGCATGGGCTTAGATATCAGGACAGGTTGGATGGAGCCTCCAACTATGTCATGTGGAAGACCAGAATCTTAGCTGTTCTGGAGGAATATGATCTCGAGGCCTACATCAAAAGTGTTGTAGTTGTACCTACTGACAACGATAAAAAAAGAAGTATAAGGCTGAGAAGGGGAAGGCAAAGAGGGTCATTCCCGATGGAGTTCGAGATCATGTGGTCTTGTTGACCACAGGAGTGGCATCTGATGATTATATGAAGACTACATGCCGAAGGATGATCCAGAGGACACTTGTACCATCAGATATCGTTAGTCAACAGAGTTTTTGAACTCTACTTCTATCTTTTCATCATCTTTCTTGTACCCAGATTCCACACCCTATGGGCAATTGTAATAAGTGATACTAGTAATGATGAGTTTTGAGTCTGTAACAGGCCTAGGATGTTGGGACTTGATCAACAAACGAGTACACCTTGGAGTGTTTTTTTTGTATCTCTTTAATTATCCCTTCTATTTCAGAGGCAGATAATTTTCTAGGTTTTTTCACTCACGTTTTACCCCAAAGTCGGGGTGACGGTTTGAAGGTTGAGCCCTGACACATCTTAGTGTCTAGAGTCTATGTATATTACTATACTAGATCACACAAAAAATTTCGTGGAATTTGGTTAGGTCTAGGTAGCCATTTTTTAATTTTTTAGATTTCCCGCAGATAAAAAATTGCAAATAAAATTGTATTTAAATTGTAATAAGTATGAATAATCAAAATTACACCTTTCACCCTCAACTTTCTACTATGACACACTTTGAGGGATTAATAATGTGTTTTGGACCCTCAAAACCCACTTTTTCCTAAGTTTAGTGGGAAATTTGGCAATTAATTAAGCCAGAAATTAAAGAAATTGAGAAAAATAAATATCCATACATGCTAAATGTTGTGGAAATGAGGTGGAAAATTATGGGAGAGTTAAAGTGAAGTCCCAAGGTGATGTGGACTCCTAAATCAAAGAAAGGACATGTGCTCAAATAAAATCGAATTTCTGGCATTAAATGAAAATGCTGCTTGGAAATTCGAATTTGTGAAGTTAATGCACATTTGGGAGGATTCGAGAGAATATTTGGTGGATATTTTTGTGGGAAATTGTCCCCACATGGGTTACCACCCATATACATTTGTCATTCCACCATAAAATTCGAATTTGACACGTAAGTGAAGAAGAAAATGATGTCCACTTGCCAGAATTCGATTTTTACACTTGGCGTTGGAGCTCCATTCAACAAATTCGAATTTCTCTTTGGGATTGTCACCTCATGCCACTTGTTTAATCACTTTTACATTGGGATTGGCTCCAATGCCATTTGTCATTGTCATTCTTCATTGGGATTTGCTCCCAACTCTCTATATAATAGAGCCATGGGCTCTCACATTCGATAATATTGTTATTAGCTATTGTGCTTGCTGAAGCGCTGCTGCCTTGTACACTTTCAGAAATATCAATAAAGACTTTGGAGTTTCATTCATGAGGTGTTCCTTCTTTTCGAGTGTGATGGATTGTTGAGCATTGGTATAATTACTTTTACTCATTCTTTGATCTAATTTGCTTCCATATGCTCTTGTAGATTTGTTAATGTAGAGCTATCTTGCATTGACATTTGATTTAGAAGTATGCTCTAAGTATAGAATGCTCTAGTTGGTTTTAAATAAATCTCCAGAGTTTCTTATCATTGTTTATTGCTAAATCTATATGGAACTAATTTTTGATTGAAGTTTTGTAGAGTGAACATCTTGTTGGGATTACAGAATCAAGCGTGAGGGGAAGTCTTTGGAGAGACCAACCCACACTTGATACATTCTTAAAGGAGTTTTCATTTGTTCTTTGAACATTCATAGTCTTATCTTACAAAGTGGTTTTGCAGGGATTTCAACACATGGCTTGTACACAAGGCGAGAACTTCTAAATTTAAATCTCTTTTAAAAAACATTGTACTTTATTTTTTTTATTTGCTATCTAAGAGCTTGAAGATGGCTAAGCAAAGACGAGAGTTTACTCTCACTCTTTAGCTTAGCCTTTTGTAAATTATAATTGTACATATACATTTTATCTTGCTGATTTTTCCATTAATACTGAACTTATTTTGCAGTGATTGTTTGGATTGTTTGCTAACTCTTGTGTGGCAGATTTTGAAGAGCAACTTCTCGCAACATCTAACAAGTGTTTGCAGGAACTTTGGCAAGTGTTGGGGGTTCGATTTCCAAGGATGTCGTGAGCCCTTTTGAGGCTTATTTTGGCCAAGTCGAGCTCACTAGGGGGCTGCCCATTTTCCTCTTTAAGCCGTGGGCATTTGGAGGAAACTCACAACTTGTTTCCCTTGCATAAGTTTTGTGAGATCTTGTCACTACTTTCTCAAGAAAAGAGGTCTAATCTCCAAGTTTCAAGCAATTATTGTGACGACTCTCCTTGAAGTTTAGTTGAGGACTTTGAAGGACCCTCTTTTCTTTGTAATATTAATAAAAGATCTCTTGTGGGAGCTTGGGATTTCTCCCATGGTATCCTATCTCCCCATTTAGAGGGAGGCTTCTTTTGGGTGGATTGGCATTTGCATGGTTTAAGCTTTCATACTTCATTCACTTACATGCATGCTTTAATTGAGAATTAACACAACCTCACTATCACATTTCATTAAGTTAAAGTTTGTTACAATTTCATTTGAACTTTGCATTCTCTATCTCATTGTTGCTTGAAGCTACAAGCTTACACTTTACCTTGGGCAATTCATCTTTTACATGCAAACATTTTATATTCTTAACAAACTCTGATTCATTCCCATTTACCTTTGTAAATTGTTTCATGAGCACTTGAAAACATGCTTCAATTTTATGCTACATTGTTATCTTGAATATTGGAGCAATTTATTGTCATTTTCTATTTGAAACAAATTTTACTTTCAAGCAAATTACTTGTATCATTTTAATTCATTGAAGAAACACATGCAACACTTGTAAGCTAATTTTATTCCTCAAATTGAAGTTATAATTGCAACTTTTTTCCAAAAGAAAAAAATGAACTTTTTATTACCAGGATAAAAAGTTACACAGTATATGCCGCAACATTCATTTTGCTCTATAATTTGCGAATCATAGAGCTCGCTGGATGAGAAACTTCAGCCCTGTCCAGCTAAACATGTAGGGAAAACCACTGAACAGATACACGGCCTCCTCATATGAGGAATGCTCGGGCCATTGCCCGTCTAGGTGGAGAGCTTGAAAAATAAAAAATAAAAACAAAAAGTATGAGAAAGGACCGCAGTGAGAACAAAAAGAGAATTGAGAGAAATCATGACTTTCTCCCCTTTTCCTTTTCAACTTTTCGCCATTCTCCTTGGGATGGAATTATGGGAACAAGTTGAAGTGGATTTTCTTCGCCGGGTCGAGGATTTTCCTTGTCTGAATCAGAGGCGTCTGATGAGTGCTGCCTTTTGGTTCCACTGATTTCCATTGAATTTGAGTTCTTTCCTGATTGTGATTCCATAGGTTCTTGTGGGGAAGTCTTCTGAGTTTCTGTTTGGTTGCTTTCATTTTGGATGGGTTCTTCCTCCTCATTATCTTCCTCCTCATCTGAATCTGTATAGGAGAATTTCCATCCCTTTTGATGGTTACCTGTTTTCTTCTTTCTGCGGCTGTTCTTTTTGTATTCTGGACATGCATTTTGCAGGTGTCCAGTTTGCCGACATATTCTGCACCTGAAAGCTGTATTTTCATAGTCTAATGACTGCAACCAGCTGCGATCTTTGTGTTTCAGTTTTATGCTTCCCGGTAATCCTTTACTAAGGTCTACTTCCACACATATGCGTGCGAAAGTAAAAATTCTTTCATCGATTCTTTGTGTATCCATTTTGATAAATCTGCCTATGGAGTTGCCTATGCATGCAAGTATCTTTTGGTCCCAGAAATGGATAGGGAGGTTATGAAGATGTACCCATACAGGCATCCGAGATACAACAAAAGTGTTTGCGTCAAACTCCGGGAACCATGGAGTAATAAAGAGACCCGAAGAGCCCCAGAACCACGGTCCTTGCTGAATCACGAGCTCTCTGACTTCTGGCGACTGAAATTTAACTATAAAAAACCCTTTTGAACAGAGGTGGATCTCACAGTCCAGAGACCATTTTGTGAGTATCCAATGAAACAGATCCAAGGGTTTGGGCCAAAAACCGTTAAAACGGCAGATGATGGCTTGCTTTTCATAGCTGTCACATACCTTCTCTGCTTCTGCTATATCGATTGTTAGTTCTGGTGTATGCTGCAGTTGCTCCACTATGTATGGACTTGGTTCTGTTCCAGCCTGCTTTGGAACTGTCGGAGGAGCTTTCCCACTTTGTAAAATATGCTTGTAAGACGCTCCTTCGCTTCTGTATTGCTGGTGCTGATCTGGGTTGTGATTCGATTTGGACCCACTGCCTCCTGTTGATTTGCTGGTTGCTACACCTCCTCGTAGTCTCATATTGAGAATGATTGTAGATCCTGGCTTGATGTTGTACTCCTTCAAGGTTCTGTGGTCCTGTAGCGATCTGCCCCCTGTTACTAGGTGTTGCTTGCTTGCCGGATAGCCAATTTGGTTAGCTATGTTGTTTTTCAGATCTATTACCCTATCTGTGGCATAAGTCCAAATCAAGATTGTATTTCCCATGGGCGTTCTGACGAGGATTTGAAAGCGATTGGGTTCTGTCCCGGCAGAGTTAGGACTGGCGATTTGGGGCCGGGATTCAATCTGGAGGACTTCCTTCCCTGCTAAAGTGGCTTCGACTGCTTCTGCCCCAATGGCCTTGCAGAGATCGAGAAAGATCTTTGCATTCGACAGCCCCAGCTTCCTGGATACGCAGTTAACCATCTTTGAGGGTTCAACCAGCCAGAGACGCTCCCGATCTGTCCTTCTCCGGTTCTGCATTGTTATTTCCTTCGATTCTGAAGATTTTCTTCTCAATGAGATCCGTGTCTTTCCCATGTTCCAGATCCGGGCAAAAACAAACTGAATCAGATCTATGGTGAAAGACCTGACCTCGGCTCCAGGCTTCCTTCCACCAAAGTGCGGGAATTAATGAAATGTCAAGGTTTGTGGCCGCCCCTTTGACCATCGCTGGGAACACGCTCATGACCGTCCGAGGCTCTCCTTTATACCCTGTTCTAATGTGGCCTATCTCTATCTCGTTCCAATGAGTGGAAACATGGATCGGCCAGGACTTGAAGAACCTAGCAGCGTCAGTCCTGTGGAGAGAACAATCCGCGGCGGATAATACATGTCTTATATCAGATCTAGACCTAAGCACTATCCATAGCCCGAGATCTATTCGCCCGGCTGCAAAAAGGCGTCGATTTGATCCTGAGAATCTCCCTTCCTCGGTTTGCAGAGCGTCGGTAGCAGTAATCGCCGCAGGAGCCCTTACAAACCTGACTTGAACACCAAGATTCCGATGCATTGCTGAACAATCAAGACAAATGAATACTCCATATGTCCCAGACGCCCAAATGGGGCTTTTTGCGATGCAATCGAAACAGATCTTGTTTTCAGACTTCGCCTTTAGCGTTCGATACACAGTATCGCGATCGGAATAACCTTCCGCAAACGCCATTGCAGTCGATCCCAAAAGTTTAGAGCTCCTTCCGTCCCAACTCCCTTACAATCAATTATAATTGCAACTTATGTTGAACGCTATTTCATTTTCAAGCATTGCAAATCAATCTCTTTGAAGCATTTGCATGTATCATTATTTTATTTCGGGAAATTAACATAATTTGTGTTTCATTTAGGCATTTTAGTGTAGGAAGGCTCCAAGCCTCATTAAAATTTTACCTCCAACATAAGTTGGTTGAAGTAGACATCTTAGGGATCTTCTACTCTATTGACTCCTCACTGTGAGATCTATATCATTGGGCGAGGGTGAGGTCTGAGGATTGAAGAGTTAAATTGTAATCTTGTTGTAGCGCTAATTAATAAAATTAACCAAAAACAATTTCCATTACATTTACTTTACTTGTCTCTTGATGGTTCGAGTTTTCATATGCAAAGTCTATTCCAAAAGCAAGTATTGTAATCATTTCAAACAAGTATTTTATTTTCGTGTTTCAAGTCTAATTGCATATTGATGTCTTGGTTTAGAACTTCCTTTCTTTTACATTTCCAAGTTAATTATTAATTTTTGGGTTTTGGCAAGATATGTTTCATATGTTTTGATTTATAAAGTTGATTATCTCAAAAGCATTTTGTATCTTACATATCTTGTGCTAACAATTCTTATTCACATTTCAAGGTTACTTTGTTTTCTCTTTTGAGAGCATTGCATTTTACTTTGAGCAAATATATCTTTAAATTGTTGAGCAAATTCCTTATAAGGCACTGGTTTTATTGTTTTTAATCATATTAATGATTGGTATTGTTATTTCAAGTTGCTCACTTCATATTTGCCCATAAATCCTTAAAAGTAATCCATTTTCACTATAACACTCTTCTAGAAACTCACATCTTTTAACTTAACTTTTCATTAGGGACCACCCCCCCTAAGCTAACTTAGGAGATAGCTCAAATGGAGAGAGTCAGGGTTAGTGTGACAGCCCCTTCTCTGAGTTCCCTGCCACCAACCACACCTTGTAGGGTTGAAGGTTTTTCTCGCTAACTTGTAGGTAGGTGTAGGTGGCAGGGTCAACAGGTCTCACACTTGCAGGGCAAAGATACAACGCGAGAGATGTGGGAAGCGGCAAGCTTTATCTTCTCTGTATGAAGGCTCTTCCGAACAGTGGAAGATGTACTTAGAGCAAAAGTTGCACCGTACCTTGATGCAAAAAAGAGAAGGGGTTAACCTCTATCTTCAATGCCTTCAGGACACTCGAGACCAACCTGATGTAGTGGGGTGCACTCCTCAATTAACCGCTATGGTGAGGATAGCCCTGAATGGAGTTTCGGATGAATGGCAAAATTTTCGTTCAAAGCAAAGCATATTGGGTAGAGAAAAACTACTTTCATGGGTGGAGATGTGGGCGACTCTTCAACATTAGTTGAGGGACCTAGTGAAGGTTAACCTCAATGGCAGCAGTGGGAGTGGCACGAAGACAAAGGAGGAGGAGGAAAATGCAACTCTAGCATCGAAGGGACAACAAAAGCAGAAGCGGAAGAAGGACATTTCGAAGGTGAGATGTTTTAGATGTCGCGATATGGGTCACTTTGCATCTCAGTGTCCTTTGAAGCAAAAGGATAAGGATGAGAAACATGATCCAAAGGTTGGCGCTGTGAAGATAGACGAGGAAGAGTATGCCATGAGTGCCCATGCATCTCCAGGAGGGAGATGGGGCGATATTGAGCTGTAGTCGGGAAGACTACATGTGGGTAGGATCCTTGAGGAGTCCACCTCTTGCATCAATTCCTTGCTACGAGAGCCCAAGATTTAGCAGTAGCGAGATGGACTTAGTGTGAGATGATGCAGTGGAGTGTTTGGAGGATAGATGCAGTAGCTTGGGACCAAAGACTGATTAGCGTAGAGAAAGGTTGGCAGCAATGCAAATGGCACAGTGCAGAAGTCAGCAACAACGCAGAAGATTCATAGGGTTAGCAATAGTCAGGCTCCAACATTCATTGTATTATGCTGAACACAGTTAAGTTCAACTAATTTTGGATGTCTTTTCAGTTGCTTCTCTTAGCAACTGAGTTGCAGTATGGATGCAGTGTTAGCAGCATAGCAAATGCAACATTTGAGAGGGAGCTGTAGTATAGATGGAACAATGGCAGTGGCAGTGTCATGGGCAGCATTACAGTAACAACAACAACACTGTGTTGGTGGCGGCAATAGTGCAGAAAGGAGGTGCTTCAGAAATAGAGCAGCATGCAAGTGGACATTGTTGCTAGAGCACTTTCCTCGCTAAGAGGGAGTGTTAGGTTTTGATAGCATCGAAAGTTCTCTAGCCTTGAAAATTGGCGGAGAGGCTAAGGCACATGAGTTCTAAAAAACCCAGACCCGTTTGGTGAAATTCCACCTGGATTGTATTTTATTAAAATAATTAATATTTTTAATAGGGTTCCTAAGTCTAAACTCAGGAAAATTAAAATATTAATGGGTATTAATCAAAATATGGGTGAGAATGATCTAGAAGGCGGATCAAGTCATGTTTTAATTTTAGCCGTTGATTAAAGACTTAATCTCGGCCGTTGAAAACTCAACATGAAAAGTATAAGATAGAGGCTTGGGGTTCATTTGGAAATACACACGGAGAGAACAAATTGATCTAGAGTTCGATTTTGGGGCTAAGAAACTGAGAAATTCGAACTAAGTGATCATTCAGCAACAAAGGGGCAGTGAGAATCCTGGAGAAGGACTTTCTGGAGAACACTGACAGAGAAGCGGAGAGAGCTTGCAGAGAGGTAGCGCAGTAACCAGAAGAGCTGACGTTGGGCTAATATGGGTCCACGCAGTCTTGACACAGAGCCTGAAAGCACTGCGCAGAGGGGAAAGCTACTTGTCACGTAGAAGCCGGAACAACCGATATAACTGATGTAGAGGGCAAAGGAGCTAATGTAGGGCTGACGCAAAGCCTGAAATGCTGATGCAGGGCCTACGCAGGGCCAACGCAGAAGTAGTCATGGTTAGCCAGTCTTGTGCTAGATTAGCTAGAATTCTGATTTGTATCTAGGTATTTCTCCTGCATAATAATAAACCCTCAGAATTGCTGCACCGGTTTTCCTGCATTCGGTTTTTCTGGGGACTATTGTGTCCAAAAGTAAGTGTGTCCTATGTATCTTGTTCTTTGCTCTGTTTTCTGTTTCATGAGATCAAATATTTAATTAGTGTAGGCTGCAGAAGTAATTTGCTTTAGTATTTAGAAGAATAACTTAATGAATGTAATTTAAAATCAAGTAGTTGAAGTAGATTCAGATTTGCTGCAGTAGGGGTTCTTTCAGTGCAAGAATTTTCACACATTTGGGAGGATTTGGGAGAATATTTGGTGGAGATTCTTGTGGGAAAATTTCCCCACATGGGTTACTACCCATATACATTTGTCATTCCATCATAAAATCCAAATTTGGCACATAAGGGAAGAAGAAAATGATGTCCATTCGCCAAAATTCAATTTTTACACTTAGCATTGGAGTTCCATTCAACAAATTTGAATTTCTCTTTGGGATTGTCACCTCATGAAACTTGTTTAATCACTTCTACATTGGGATTGGCTCCCATAGTTCTATATAATAGAGCCTTGAGCTCTCATTTGTATCAATTGAAAAATGAGCTATTATGCTTGGGGAATCGCTGCTTTTATGTACACTTATGTTTTATTGCAATAAAAGACTTTGGGGTCTCACATACGAGGTGTTGTTCTTCTTGAGCAAGTTAATATCTTGATCATTGTGTTTCATTTTCTACTTATGCTATTGTGTTCATTAGTTTCCATTATGCTTTTAAAAATTTGCTAATGTGCAACTATTTCACATTGGCATTTGGTTTTGAGAGTTTGCTCTAGATAAAGTTTTAGTTAATTTTCCAATAAATCTCAAAGATCTTTTTATTATTGTATTTATTTTAACCCATGTGGATCTAATGTTTATTCGAAGTTGTGTAGAGACATCTCTTGGATCAAGCCTCAAACGTGAGGGGAAATTCTTAGAGTAATCATCCCACTCTTGAACAAGTTCATTGAATAACCCGCATTTGTCATCTTCCAAAGCCTCATTTCACGATTTTGTGTTGCAGGTATCCTTGGTTTTTACCTTGTGTTTCAAAATCCAATTTCAATTAAAATCATTTGTCTCAATTTCTTGTGCTAATAACGATTTTATTTCGCTATTGAAGAGCATGTTGAAAATTAGGCAAGAATTGGAGTTTTGTTCCAATTCCTTAGTCTAAATTTTGTAGAATATTTGTAGATTATATTTGCTAACTTTCCTCTTTGTTTTACACTATAAGTTTTAGTGTGGATTTTTTAGAAAATTCAGATCTATTTATGGACTATGCTCACCTTTTGTGTTGACAGGATTGAAGAAGCTAAAGTTTGAAACTCTTACTATTTGTTGTTGAACCCCAAGAGCACTTGAGGATCAACTTTAGGGAGGCTGTGGGCAATCTTAGATAACAAAAAATTAGCTTGGCCGTGGGCCTTTGTGCACTTGTAATTTTCAGATTTCAAGAGTTGTTTCTTGACCATTGTGGTTGCCACTTCTTGGAAGGAGATCTTGGTTCCTATAGTCTCCTATTTTGTAATTTTCTCTTCCATATCTTGGGCAACCCATTAAGGGGCCTTCTACTTATTGTAAAAAGCTAATAAAAGATCTATTTTTCTTGAGGGAGCTTGGGTTTTACCCATGGCATCCCTTCTCACCATTTAGGGAGAGAAACATGCGGGTGAATTAACTTTTGCATCTTCTAATTTTCTATTTTAATTGAACGTTTAAAATTTACACAACCTCACTCATCACATTTTTATTTTGTTTAAATAAGTTTCTTATAAATTCAACTTAAGGTTTTGCATTCTCCATTTTATACGTTGATTTGAGCTACAAACACTTTACTTTGAACAATCTATTCTTTATATGTTCATTAACTCAATTTTCTGTAAGTCATTTTAATTTCATATTGCAAATTCAAGTCCATTTCTTTTGCAAAGTTAATCAATCTTGAGTTCACTTAATCACAAGCATTGTTATTTACTTACATGCAAGGCATCTCTCAAGTTTTATTTGCTTTTGAGTAAATCACAAAACTATCATAAGACAAAGAAAATATTTTTCACAAATCCTACATGTGTATGCAATCTTGTGTTTAAGGCAATTTCTATCATTTACTTAACTTTTGCAAATTTACTTGCATGACATAGTAGGCATATTAAATTAGTTGCATTTTACAAGCTTCCAAAGCCTCATTCAAAATTAACCTCCAACTTAAGTTGGTTGTATAGACATTTAGGGACCCTCCACCTCTATTGACTCCTCACTGTGAGATCCTAATTTTCAGGCGAGGGTGAGGTCTGAGGATTGCAGTTTAATTGAAATCTTGTTTTTAGAGTTTAACTGATAAAATCAACCAAAACACATTTATATTGTCATTTTACTTTACTTGCAATTTCCCATTTTGCTATCTTGATGTGTTTTGAGTTTCATTTGCAAATATCATTCTTTTAATTTCAAGAAAAATTTATGATGCAAGTATTATGAGTCTTTTACTTTTAAAACAATTTAATTTTCTTGTACTTAGAATATTGATCATTGGTGTAGTTATATTTCATGTTATTGCTTTGATGATCATTATGGTCATGAGTAATTAATGTATCTGGTTATCTGGCACATTTTCTTCCAAATTACTATTTCCTTTATAGTTGCAATTGGTGTTCATATGCTTATTCTGGTCTAACATTTGAATTGTCTATCATTGTATCTTGATTTCATTTTTTGAGCAAGATATTGTTATTTACTTGAATGCACTGGTCTATACTTTGAATATATCATTGAAATTTGCGCATTTATATGTTTGCTTAATTCTTGGAAACAAGTTATTTTTGATAAGATCCAAATTAACTTTCCTCCTAGAGCCTCATATCACTTTCAGCTTAACTTTTCATTAGGGACTATTGACCACTACGTGTCAACTACCCATAGCAATACACCCTCCTTTTTCGCAAAAGGGATAGCGCTTGATCAACGTGTCCGTGCGATTCGACTGTAATTATCTGCCCGATTATGTTATGTTGTAAACCCAGTATGCATGTGTAATTGTAAATAATCTTAGCAGATCTGAGTCATGTATGTAGATTGCCTAGGCAAACCTAATTTTCTAGTGATAATCTACGTTCCGGAAGGTTTTTTGTCTCACCGACCTATGGTCGGCAGAGTTTTCCTTCAGCCTAACCCCAAAGTCGGAATGGATTTTGTCATTAGAATCTTAGGGGAGTCCTAGTGTGTTTCGAGTCTATGTAAATTGGAAATAATTCTAACTATTTGGTTAAGTTATTCCAAATTGCTTGCTCTGCTAGATTATATTTGTGTCGCAAGACAGGGTGGTCTATGAGAGTCCATGTCAAATGGGTTTCCCCCTTGAGATGTAAAATTGTAAAAGTCATGATGTAAAGTTTCTTGAGGGTTAGAAAATAATCAATCCCCTCATAAGTCCTAAGTCCTAAGTGCTAGGTCCTAGGTAATTTTTCCAAAGGCTAAGTTCGAGGATCCAAAAATAAAAAATAAAAAATAAAAGATATAAATAATAAAAAATAAATTTAAAAAATTAAAAATAAAAAAAATAAATTAAAAAATAACTAAAAAAATAACTAAAAAATAAAAAAAAAATTAAAAAGATAAATAAAAAATTTGAAAAATAAAATAAAATAATAAAATAATAATAAGTCAAAATTTTGAGAAAATAAATGCAAAATTTTAATTTTGAATATATTAAAATGCATTTAAAATTTCAACGGATGAGATTAGAAGGGATCTTGATCCTCATTGACGGTCGAGATTAGTTTGACATGGATCACTAGAATTAGCCGTTGGGAAATTTTTCTTTAAATAGGGTGTTAGGGGTCATTTGAGATCAGATTCGATCTTAGAGTCTGGTGCTAAAGAAAGCTCTGTTGTAGTCATTTTTTGTGAAATAAAGAAAGACTTTGGATTTGAAAATCTTGCTGGTGTTACTCTTCTGAAAATGTTGTAAGATGTTTTATTTTTCTACATAATTTTATTTTCAGCCATTGATGATAGCTTGATAAAGATTGATCTAGGCACAGGTATCTTGTCTGATCTCTGGGGTTTGAATGATAGTTTAATTTCTGAAATATAATGGCAGGTATCTCCATTTGATCTGAATTTCGCTGCTGTTTTCTCCCTCTATGTTAATGGTTGATTTAAGCTGTGCAGGATATCTTTAACTTTGAGTTTTCCGGGCGTTATGGGAAGTTCTCGGCTGAACCAGCCAACTCCCGGACTGCGTTTTCTGAAAGAGCCCAGCCAGTTTTGGATCCTGGGCTTATCATTTGAATTTTTTTTTTTATGAATGCATGAAGGGTTTTTTGAAGCACCTCACATTAAGTTTAAAATTCTGAAAATATTTCTGTGGCATGACGATAAATCTAGCTATCTAGAGCCTTCAGTTTGTGAATATTGTAATTATTTAGCTAGGGTTTTAAGGTTTCATTATTATTTTATTTCTGGGTGTTTGGTTTTTGTTATTGCTTGTTGCAGGTTAGAAGAAATTTTTTTTGTCCGAAGCTAGATCTAGGCCCTGGAGGGTAAGATCTGGCCTCATCGTCATTTTTGCAGGGATACGCTTCAAAGGAGTTTCAAATTTTTTGAAGAAATTCGAGGATTTTTTTTTTAGGCTATCTGTTTACTGCCTAGGATTTCATTTTGACAGAAATTTTTCAAAATTTTTGTATGTTGTGGCGTCCTGGGGTTTCATTTGTGGTACAGGGAAATTTTCAAGAAGGTTGTGCAATTGCTGTTCACCATTCTCTCCACGTGGTCATTTTTCTGTTTCCTCAGCCATCCATCTACGACTCCATTCCACAACCAGCTATCCCACAACTCCATTTTCACACTTCTCTTCCCACACCACTCAGGCAATCTGTAGTTTCATTCCCTGGTTGTTTCCATCTGAACCCTCATTCCACTGTCTAGCTCCACGCACTGTGGCTCCACTTGCAAATTCCCACCTTTTTCTATCCCCACGCAGCCGCAACCTGCAAACAAGAGCTGCAACCTCAGCACCTCTATTTCCTGCAAAGAGTCCCCATGCAGTCATCACCAGCACGCTTCCCATGTCCTTCATAACCCCTCACGTTGACCTGCAGTCGTTTCTCTGTCCAGACAGCGATCTCCACGCTGCAAGTAAAACCCTCGACCTGCCAAATCTCTGCGGCATTCCTCAATCAAAACATCTCCGCCTCTGTCCTCCATATTCCCTCTCGCTGCTCCGTCATGTTGCCTTTGCCGCCTATCCAACCTGCAAAACAATTACGATAAAAATTCAAAACATTTCGATTTTAATTGTCAAACATTTGATACGATTAAGTTTTTTTTAGTTAGATGTTTTGATTTTAGTTTCCTTTTTTTTGTTTATGTATAGTTTAGCTTAGGCTTAGTCTATTTAGATTTTAGAATTAAATTTTTGTCTTAGTTTAGATACATTTAATTTTTGTTCGATTAAAGTTATTTGTTTTGTGTTTTCTTTTTCTTAAGACAGGCTTTAGTTTTGACATTTAATTTTTTTTTTGAAAGTTTAGTTTTGTTTTGATAAATAAAAAAATCTCATTAAAATAAAATAAAATAATAAAAAATAAATGAATAAATAAATCCTAAAAAATATAAAAATAAAAAGAATTTCGGTTTTCATTTTTGTATATAGATTAGCTGTTGATTTCTTTTAATTTAGTTTTATTTTGATTCTAATTTCATAAATCAAAAGTTTAATATAATATATATATATATATATATATATATATATAAGCCATAAAAATGTTAATTCTAGAGTTTGGTTCATTTAGGGTAGATTTTTTATAGTCATTATTTAGTTTTTTTTTAGAATTAGATTTTTTAATAATTTTTAGTTTTAAATTCCATTTTAATTGTATATATAATTTCATTTAGTTTAGTTTAGTAATTTTAAGTTTCATTTACTGTAGTTTTTTTTGCTTAGTTTAGTTTTATTTAAAAATATAAAAATATTTAAAAATTTAATTTTTTTTTTGAAAAAGCTTAACAAAAAATTGAAAATTCATTTTTGGTGTCTTTCGTGGTATCTATGTTCCACTTTTCTATAGTTAAATGCACTTAAATGTTTATTTAAAGTTAGCTATGTGAAAGTGGTAATTGGTTAGCATTTAAATTTCGTGGTTTAATGTATTCAATCTTTATAAATTTAATTGCTGGATCATTGTTAAAGCATTGTGCGTTTATCGAATATCTTGCATTGCTTGGGTTATTTGATGATAAATGATTGTTTTGCAAAGTTCATATTACTGCAGCATCTAATAAATAATCATTTAATTATTAACTCCTTAAGGCACTGGTCCATTAATTTCTAAAATCAATCAGGTGCTAAATTGCTTTGTTGTGTCTCCCAACCCAACTGGTCCACAGTTGGTCTTCCTTTGTCCCATAGGGTCTACCTCCCTTAGCCTCAGGAGACAGCTTAAACGGAAAGATCGAGGATCAGGGTGACAGCCCCCGGTCTGAGCGTTGTCGTGACAATCTGTGCGACAACAGGGACCACCCCCTTAATTAACCTAGGAGATAGCTCAAATGGATAGAGTCGGGATTAGTGTGACAAACCTTTCTTTGAGTTCCCTGCTACCAACCACATCTTGTAGGGTTGAAGGCTTTTCTCACTAACTTGTAGGTAGGTGTAGGCGGTAGGTGATAATACGTCTAAGCACCACTTCCCAGACATCATTCTTCATAAGTGATTCATATTCCTCAGACATAACATCTTTCCATACCTGGTGCTTCACGACTTCTTCAAAGGTGCAAGGTTCTGTTTGAATAATAGTACTCATGGCATCCAAGTACCCTTGATACCTGTTGGGCTTCTTATTTTTCCGAAATGTTACTCTTGGAGCAGCATGTTTTTTGGCATCTTCAAGTGTATCCTTGAGCCATAGTAGTCCTTTCCTTTAGTTAGAGGGATCACAAGGAGTTGGATCAAAAGGATCGATTGGGTCATCAACATCGGGCATATGCTTATCCATCGTAGGTTCTTGTTTTTCAGCAACATCATCATTCTTTCTTGAAATGAGGAGATCTCTGGCTTTCCTAAGGGCAGTGTCTTCATCAAAGGTAACATCTCTACTTACTTCTATCTCTCTTTGACCAGGAACATACATTCTGTATGCCTTTGAATTTTCACCGTATCCAACGAATACACCTTTTTTCTTAGAAGCTTCCAACATATTTCTTTTCTCTTTAGGCACATGAAAATACATAGGACAACCAAAGATTCTAAAATGAGAAACATTGGGTTTTTTACCAGTGAAAACTTCTTTGGGCGTCTTGAAATTCAAAGCTTGATGAGGGCTTCTATTTTGAAGTTGAACATATACAATAGTGTTAGCAGCTTTTCCCCACAAGAATTTCGGTAGACCTTGATTATAGATCATGGCATAGGTGGCTCCCATGATGGTTCGATTCTTTCTTTCAGCAAGACCATTTTGCTCTGGAGTATATGGAACAATTGTCTCCCTCTTAATGCTAGCCTCTCTGCAAAAGTCATTGAATTCATTGGATTCATATTCGGTTCCATTGTTATTGTGCACGTTTACCGAGGATGTGTTGCAAATTGTAGAAACCATAGCAGCTTAGAGTGCAGTTTTAGGCATTCATATTAGTCTTGTATTATTGATGCTCTTATAAAACAATTAATACTTGTCCCTTCAAATTATGCCAAATGCTATGCTGATATAAGCCCATATTCAATATACTTTTCTACCGATCCTCATATCTGAACTCTACAGGTCTCTATCTTCGGTTAACAAAATAGTTAGAATTATATATTCTTCAGTTCGTTTTGAATCTATAGGAACATAGTTATTTCTAGAATTTTTTATAGTTAGATATAAAATGTATTATTTAAACCATTTTAGCTCAAGTTCTTTGTCATATTAACTCAAGTTTGAGGTCTGTTCAAATGACAGGATTGTGAACTTATGTTTAAACTACTTACACACCCAAGCTTGTCAGCAAAAACAGATTTATTTAAGTCCTTACCAGAGACAACAATCAGGTTTTCTACAAGTTTAAATGCTGTTCAGTCAGAGGGTTCTGTGAAATTTGTTTATGTATTTCAGAGGGAATATGCAACAGTTGATCCTGCATTTGTTGAGGTGAGCTGTACTCCACTCTATTATATTTTATGTCTATTGCATGACTGGTCAGTATAGCTAATCACCTTTGGAAATGCAAACTTGAACAATGAAAAATTAGATACAAGATTGATGGATTGTTGCTTGCTTTTAGAAGCTAGGCTATTTTTAGGGTTTCACAGGCAGTTCTATTTTCTTCTCTTTTTTGGAAATGAACTTATCACATGTTTACTGCCTTGTGTGTTTTGAAACAAGTTAAGAAAAAAGAAAAGTACGGGCTTAATGCAGTGAGTGATATTCTACTAGTTGTATATATCCTGATTGATGTGTCAAAGAAAGGCCCCAGTCTCCAGAAATGGCATGCAAATTGTGTTTATTCATACATTAGTATACCAAGTCCGTCATTATATTTACTTTAGAGGGTAAATTCAGAATCCTTTGAGCCTTTGTTGATTCTAATGTTATAGAAAATATTCCAAAATAAAATGGTCCTGAAACAACTTATAATTCAACCAAACTTATGAAATGGACAAGCACGGGTTTGTCCTTGAAATGCTAATGGATGCGAGACATCAATAACCATTTTCTGTACTGGTTTCTATGTCAATTGCACTATGGTGACATGTAAAACATATTTATATTGAAGACAAAACACAGGAAAATACTCCGGTAAATCTAGTGCATGCAATCTTGGTGAGCTAAGATGGGCAGACAATTCACATGAACTGACATTAGTTCAGATAAGCTTCTATAAATGATCAATATAAATACTTTTTGCCCTTTTTTAGCTGCATTTTTTAGCAAGAGGTTACCCTAAATGCTTCTCATATGAAAAGTTATTTTTAATAACTCTGTTTATTTTGTGCTTTGTTTACAAGAAGCGGAATATCTATTTTTACTTTTAGTCTCCAAAGTTGTCTTGATTTTGTACTACAATTATAAGTGATATTTAAATTTGTGTAGATTTTGTACTATAATTATGAGTGATATTGTAAAGGAAGGTGGCATTTCAGTTTGGGAATCTTCCTGGCGTGTGGTCTTTCTTTCAGCTTTTGCTTCTTTGAAATTTAACATGCTATCAGAAGTAGTCACGAGACTGAGTGTGCGAGGTAATTGAGCCTGGTGTAAAGTAGAGAAGTATCCAACCTTGAGTGTTAGACCACATGATGGGAAAATATTGCAATTTAGATTGACAGGAGAGTTGGACCATAGAGTTGGAGGAACTATTGAAAGAGTGTTCACATTTGGGTGGGTGGGGCCATGGTAAATAATTGTTCAGCCAATATACTGCCATACTGGCACAAGCTTGATGGTAGGAACTATTGATTTTTCAAGTGCAATAGATACAAGCACAAATTTCTGAAATACTGATAATTACTTCTATTGATATAGATCTATTAATAATTCCAGTTTATCATTAAGTAATTGCACTTCAGAAATTCAACCATAAAACCATAAAAACCATAAGGACAGTAGAGATCACTATGCACAGAGAAAACACAAGATTTACCTTGGGAAAATCCACTTGGGTAAAAACCCAACAACCTTTTCCTTAGAGAAATTTTTTAATTCAACAAGACATCTATTGTTGCTATTCAATCATGAGATCAATTTGATCAACAAGCTACAGTCAAACCCAATGTTACTTGGGAGCGGGAGCGGGAGCGGGGAGCGGGAGCGAAAACGGGAGCGGGAGAGACCATTTTCAGAAGCTCCCGGTTTGGGAGCGAATCCCGGAGCGATTTTTTAAAAATATATATATTTTTATATTTTTTAATTTTTGATACATATATGTCAACAAAAACATGTAGAATGATGAATTAGATATAAAAAACATAAAAAAGCATAGATTGAACCATATAACAACAATCATCTAGAAGTTATAATCTTCATCAACCACGTCCGCAAGTTAGTAACATAGTAACATACAACATATTGAGTCTCATGATTCATCAATCTTAAAGTTTCAAGCTTTCAAAATTCAATATATAACATTTATCATCATTGATCACCAAAGTTGTACTTGTAAGCTAAGTGTAACCATTACAACAAATAATATCTAACATGAAATGAAATGAAACAACTTTCAACTTTCATGAAGCATCATATTCATAATTCATTACTAATGAGTTATAATTGCCAACTTCAAACTTAAATTGTCATATATTGTTTAAAAAAATATCATAATAAATATGAAAGAGTCAATAGTTATAAAAGCTACTAGAATGGTTTGGGCGCATGCGGAGACTGGGCTTTATTCACCAAAGGCTGGCTACAGTTTACTAATGAAGAATAAAGGTTGGAACCCTCCTGTCTGGTGGTCAAAACCTTTGTTTAAACTAAAATGTCCAAAAAAAGCTCGAATTTTTTTCTGGTGCGCCTTAAATCATAGGATCCCAACATGGGAAATCCTGCAAGCTCGGTTCAAACATGGTCCTGGTAGATGCCCCTTGTGTTTTTCTGATTCCGAATCGGTCACTCATCTGTTTCTAACATGCCCTTTTACAAAACAGGTTTGGACTGAAGCGGAAAAACTTATAAATGTTAAAATAAAATGGGAAGGAGACTGTTTGGCCACAGCCTGGGAATATTGGTGGAATCATTTTCAAGAGAGGAATTTGAGAAATTTACCTCCCATCATCTGTTGGGGTATCTGGATCGCAAGGAACCGAAGTATATTTCGTGAACAGGCGACCCCGGGGACTGCTATTGCCATTCAAAGCAGCGCCATTCTTGAGAGCATTCCTGTAAAGGAGGAATCGGCAAATGCGGCCCCGCGGAAGGAACCTATTATCAGAGAAGGGATTCCATGGGCCTTTTTTGACGGGGCAGCTCAAAATGATGTCACGGGAGCCGGTTTATCCATTCATCTTAGCGGTTCACATTCTCTAAAAGCCTCAGTGGGAATAGGAAGGGGGACAAATAACTTTGCTGAACTCACTGCTCTTAAGTTGCTCCTCTGTTGGCTTGTTCACAAACACATCCTCACAGTTCAGATTTTCGGTGATTCAATGAATGTTGTAAACTGGGTTTTGGGAAAACATCGATGCCAGCACTATATGTTGATGTCGTTACTTGAAGAGATTCAACTTTTAAAACAACAGTTTAATGTTTTTACTATTGATCACATCTACAGGGAATTCAATGAGGAAGCGGATCGACTATCTAAAGAAGGCCTGCAGCAAGCTGTGGGCTCTTGGAGAGTAACTGAGCAGAACCATGATCAGATCCGTGTGTCGGATCTCCCTCCAGACATATAACTTTTCCTTTTGGGCCGATTTATATATATGCACTGTTCTTATCTGTTCTTTTTGTTTAGAAAATGGTGGCATATGCCAAAAAATGTTTTAAAACTCCCTTACTTTTAAGCTCTGGTTTAAAGAGCAGACTGTGTTTCGATAAACATGGATGTTTCATTGCCTGGGCTGTTTTCCTCATGAGAGGAGGCCCAGGCGGCACTGAAGTTTCTTTGGAGCGTTATCGTTCCTGTTTTGTGGCTGAAAGCCGAGTACAGAAGATGCTGTTAGCGCTCAGCAGGGGCGCTGATGATCATATCAGAGGAGTTCTAGCTCCTAAGCAGGCAGTTTTGTTTACAGAATGTTAACTCATATGCACTGTAACTTTTTTATTACTTATAAAAAAGTTCGTTTTTTTTCCTGGAAAAAAAATAAAAGCTACTAGAAACTAGAAAAGAGAAGTAAATCTATTATCTATTTCTTATGCTTGGGCCTCTTGCCACCACGAGAAATGTCTAATTTTTTAGTCTTGTTGCAAAATCAGGATCTTTGTCATTAATATCACCCTCCAAGCATTAATATCCAGAGGTATCTTTGTCATTACCTTTGTATCTGTATAGGGATCTTTGTCATTAATATCACCCTCTAAGCATTAACATAAGATAGAAAAAGCATAGCATGTCAAGTCAAGATTTTGTTTGAGTGATGCGTACATTTTTAGAAGGGTCATGATAGAGGAGTTCGACAACCAATGTCACTAACATCAAGGTACATAGAGGGATTGGTACTCTTGATTAAATATGAGTTCCATACCCTAATACATGACAAAATTCAATGGAAACATTGCAATCCCCAATCCTGAAATCCTGAAAAACTGATAAGTCTGCTGGATTTTGAATGAAATCTAAAATTCTACTTTCTCCATATGAAATCCAATGAGGACGAAACCACTCTCAAACATCCTGAGTCATTTCATGGTAATGTTAAAAATTTAAGTAAAAGGATGAAAATGAAAATTAAAGAAAATGTCACTTTTACTTTAAGAATTTAACATTACCATGAATAGCATATCAATACTAGGGCCTAGACTTGATCATTAAGTTGCCCCACTCAAAAACTATTTGTTTCTTTCAAAAAAAATTGCATTTCGAACATTACTACAAAAAAAAAAATGCAAAAAAGGCAAAACGCTCCCGAAAAGGCAGGGAGCGAATTTTTTTTTAGGGAGCGCACTCCCGAAATCGCTCCCTTTTCTGGAGCGATTTCGGGAGCGCGCTCTCGACCCGCTCCCGAGTCGCTCCCGCCGGAGCGCGGATCGGGATCGGGAGCGGGAGCGAGGGGGGGGGGGCGCTCCCCCGCAACACTGGTCAAACCTGGTCAAGCAGCTCTCTATTCAAGTTAAGTCAAGTCAAGTCAAACTTCTGCCCTTCAAACTTCGGCCCTCTAAGATCTGCCCAAAATTTCGTCCTGCCAAGAAACCACCCAGAATTTCGGCCTGCCCAGAAACTACTGGCCAAAAAGTCACACGTGCAAGGTCAAGAGAGAGAGATAGATGATAGAAATGAATTCGCCCTTCTTCTTCTTCTTTGTCCTTCTTTTCCTTCTCTTGGATGCGCAGAAATTGTCTTGCTTGTGTGAGATCTAATGGTACTCTTATGGAGGAGGTTGAATGCCTTTATATAGTGTTTTGCCTTCACAAGTGGGTGTGTCTCTTCACTGGGGCACACTTGACTTGAGGGAGGGCCGACTTGACTAGTTTGGAGCCAAAATTCAAATTCCAAATTTCGAAAATTTCTCTTTTAATTCCGACATGAAGAACATGTTTTACAATAATTCTTTCAAGGGCTAATAAATGAAAATGACATGAAGAACATGTCTTACAAATTCATTATATATTACAAGGGCTAAAATATAAATTATGAAAACTGACCATAGCTACAAAATTCAACACTCCCTCTAAGCCTAGCCGTAGGCCTAGAAGGCCTTTTCTCACTTAGCTGCAAGGGTTTTAGGGCTATTAGCCCTAGCCGCAGACCTAAGGGGCCTCATTTTCCCTAGCCGTGGGGGATCAAGTGGCTGCTCCTTTGTTTTCAGAATAACAGGTTGTGGTTGCAGGTGTTAGAGAGCATTCATTGCATCTTTGAAGCTTATCCAAGCATCTTTGTTGCCTCAACTTGGCATACTTTGAGGGCTTTGGTCTCTCTCTCTCTATCTCCTTAGCTTTGCTCTTTCCTTGACTGTCATAAGTATTCAGATCTGAAGCTAATCAAAACAGTCACATAATAATTTGAAAATGTAATGTCCCTTCCTAAATTATTTTTGAACAGGTTTAATCTCTACATTTTGGGGCCAATTTTGGAGGAGATGGGGCCCATTCAATTTTATTAGGAGACTTAGACATTAGAGGTAAGTTATTTTGGTTTTGTTAGGAGCATGTGGGGGGCAGGGGGCACCCACACAAGGAAAATACGCACTACCTAGTTCGAATTGCATCAATGGCTTAGTGGGGGACCCACGAAGGAGGGAAAATGAAGGGAAAAAGGCTCCATGAAATCTATAAAAGGAAGGAAGCACTCCTCATTTGATCATCTTTGGCATCTCGAATTTGTTCTTGGTTGCTCGAGCTGTTTAGCCGAGTTACTTGCTGTTTAGCAAGAGTTTTCCAAGGGTAGAAGTCACCCTTTCTTCAGGGGACTTCAAGTGCCACCCTAGAGAGGTTCATCCATATCCTTTCGGAGGAGATCTTCAGTGTGGTTTCCAGCCTTTGGGATTTAGTGTCTCTAGGTGGTGCGTATTTTTGGAGGACGCAGTGGGAGAAACCGAGTTGTGATTTTGACGTTCTTTAGGGGAGCCTTTTTCAGGAGAAATTTCGGAAGGGAAGTTCTAGTTTTTAGCTACCATTTGGGTGAGTTTTTGGGTTAGAGGAGAGAGCTATTATTCAGTGGGTTTTCGCACTTCCTAGTCCAGCGCAAAAGGAGAATGTTGAGCGCATGTGGGAGGTGGATACTCAGACATTGGGGCTGATCCTTGTCGGGAGAGATAAGGAAAACATTAGTGGAAGTCATTGCTATTTTCCGGGAGTGTTTGAAGGGAATTTTGTTGGTGTATTAGCAGGCTGGGTGCTTTAGCAGTTTTAGAGGGCGTAGGGTCTTTTGGGGGTCAATTTTGGGAGGTCCAAACCATTTTTGGGTTTTGGTTGAGGAGCTTGAGGTTAATTTTGCAGAATTTTCTGAGCATCAGAGGTGGGGTTTCCAGCAGTTCCTTTCTAGCAGACGGTGCAGATTTCTGGGTAGCGCAGAGCATCATGGAGCAGCTATTGTCAGCATTTGGGTTTATTGTTTATCACCTAGGTTTTGTCACACTTGGCATTGAGGCAAGCCTAGGTGCACTACTTCCACACTATTGTACTTGCTCTAATTGATTAATAAAATGGCTCTACTGGTTCTTACATCTAGAGTTTCTATGAGTATTTGTTGAATGTTTAAAATTTCTATTGTTGCATTTGTTTTTGCTTGCATATCACTGTTTTTCCTAGTTTGGAACATTACAATGGTATCAAAGTTCATATCTTGGCTCAGCCATGGGGGATTTTCCTATGAGTGAGGAGGACTAACAGAATATTACCTATAGGAGGCAAAGGTACCGGAGCAGGGAGAGGGAGCTAGAGATCACTCCAGACACTGAGGATCGTGGGAAGGTAGTTGTAAAAAAAGACATGGGGGAACCCAAGCGCAGAGAGGAGATTGCCTTTGACAGTCCTTTGAAGGCTTTGAATGATTTGGCAAAGGGGCAGAATGAGATGTTAGATCAGATCAAAATGCAGAATCGGGAGTGAAGCATTCACCGGGATTTTCTGTTTGGAGAGACTTCAGGGGCTTCTCAACAGTTTGATCATCCTTCACCTACTACACAACCTCCATATTCTAGTGGACCAACTCGAGCTACACTACTTTCTTTCTTACCTTTGGCATAAGGTGAACCAGGAGGAGTTGAGGATCAATCACCTATGGGAGAGCATTTCAGGGAGTGGCAGTCCATGGGAGCAGACTTTAGAGAGGCACTATATTTCAGAGACCATTTCCAACTTAAGCAGAATGAGAAGGGGAAGAGCTATGGAGCCCATGGTACGTAGAACTATGAGTTGCAACACACCATTGGGAAGATGTACTTTCCCACATACGATGGCACTACCAAGTGCACATCATGTGCTTGGGTGGAGAAGCTGGACACATATTTCCAGCTCAACAGGATGACGGAGGTAGAGGCCATTAAAATGGTCACATTGCATTTGGAGGGGGAGGCACACGAGTGGTGGTTTCATGGCTTGTCCACTCTAGGGCATGCCAACGTGACCTCCTATGAGGAGCATTTTGATCGGAGGGATCCGAAGGTTCACTTCAGGGAGTTGACCCAGCTTAGTCAGAGAGGACATCCAGAGCTTTATATTTCAGAGATCCTGAGGGTCTCAGTCATGGTGCCGAATTTGTCTGATACTAGGCGAGTATATACATTTGTAGAGGGGTTGATGGAGTCATTTCGGGGACTGGTGAAGTCACGCAGGCCCTCTACTCTACTAGAGGCAGTGACTTGTACGAGAGACTTGCAGGGGGCCATCCCCAAGACCTGGGCACCCTTTCCACCACGCACTCCCTACCCTCAGAAGGGAAATGACACCAGAGCACCCCGAGCATAGAGAGCAACCCAAGGGCAGGACAACTGGATGATGAGACCAGGAGAGACCTCAGGAGGATCAAGTTGTGTTTTACATGTCGAGAGCCATGGACAACAGGCCATCGATGCATAGCAGGCAAGGCCCATTACATCGAGGTCTTCTCGGACAATGATCAGGAGGATGAGGTGGAGTTGGAGCTTGGTGGGGGAGATAGCGAGGATCCAATAGAGAGGGGACGACCACCACCACCACCACATGGGGGAGCATCTTTTGCACCATCTGGGGGAGTCCTAGCTTCTTTGTGCGGGGTTCCCAAATTTTTGACCATGAGGATCAGAGGCACAGTGCAAGGGCAACATGTCTCAGTTTTAGTAGACAGTGGGGCCACCCACAATTTTATTGATGCTCAGATGGTCCAGAGGAGAGGCATCACCACTGCAGAGTTTGAGGGGTTTTCAGTTCTAGTACCAGGAGACAGAACTATACAGTGCACTCGATATGTTCCTGCTCTGATAGTGACCATGGGGAACTATTTGATTACAGACTATTTCTTCGTGATGAAGTACTGGACGCCAATGTGGTGATGGGTGTCCAATGGTTGTATTCCCTTGGCCGAGTTACCACCAATTGGAGGAAAATAGAGATGGAGTTTACCGGGCCATATGGTAAGCTAGTGGTTCTTCGGGGCATGCATTCATATCCTCCACAGACATTTTGGACCCACAAGATGGAGGTTGATTTGAGGCATGGGGACATAGCATGGGTAGTAGAGTTGAGGATTTCAGAGGTTGGGGGAAGACCAAGCCACCACATCTAGACATACATGCGATACTGGATAGATATCCAATAGTTTTTGGAGATATATTGCCAGGACAACCACTTGACAAGGGGTTTGACCACACTATAGAGCTGGAGCCTGGTGTGTAGGTAGTCATTACGACACCCTAGGGTTTGACCACACTATAGAGCTGGAGCTTGGTGTGTAGGTAGTCATTACGACACCCTAGGGTTTGACCACACTATAGAGCTGGAGCCTGGTGTGTAGGCAACCATTACTACACCCTATAGGCATCCCAAAGCCTATAAGGATGAGATTGAGAGGGCCATCAGGGAGCTATTGGCATTGGGCCACATCAGACTGAGTTCTAGTCCATTCGCTTCTTCAGTCGTGCTGGTGAAGAAGAAGGATGGGACTCTACGCATGTGCATTGACTACAGGGCCCTCAACAAGAAGATATTGAAGAACTAGTATCCCATTCCGTGTATTGATGAATTGATGGATGAGCTTAGAGGAGCCAAATACTTCTCTAAGATAGATTTGCAGTCTAGGTATCATCAGATTCGAGTGAGGGAGCAGGATATTCCGAAGACAACTTTCAGATGTCATTATGGGCATTTTGAGTTCTTGGTCATGCCTTTTGGGTTGACCAACGCACCTGCTACCTTTTAGTCATGCATGAACCATGTGTTCAGAGGTTAACTGAGGAGATTTGTATTGGCATTCTTTGATGATATATTGATCTACAACAGGACGTGGGAGGAGCACTTATAGCATCTAGAGATGGTGTTGCATATCTTGGAGGAGCAACAGTGTCCAAGTGCGAGTTTGGGCTGACAGAGATGCTCTACTTGGGACACATCATAGGCACAAATGGGGTCAAGGTGCACAAGGAGAAGATCAGGGCCATTCGGGATTGGCCAGTGCCTAGAGATGTGACAACGCTGAGAGGATTCTTGGGCATCTATACTTATTACCGGAAGTTCGTTAAGGGCTTCTCACAGTTGGCAACACCCCTTATTGATCTGACTAAGAAGGGGGCTTTTGCATGGACAGATGGAGCTCAAACAACATTCGATCGCCTCAAGGAGGTGATGAGTTGTTGCCCAGTATTAGCACTCCTGGATTTCACACAGCCCTTCACATTGGAGTGCGATGCATCAGGTGAGGGGATCGGGGCAGTCTTGTCCCAAGGTGGGCACCCCATTGCTTTCGAGAGCTGGAAGCTCCTACCACATGAGAGGTCGTATTCCATATACGACAAGGAGATGTTGGCCATAATGCATGCATTGGCCAAGTTTAGACAGTACTTGGTGGGTAACCGGTTTTGGGTGAAGATAGATCACAACACTCTTCGCCACTTCATATGGCAACAGGGCCTCAATGATAGATGACAAAGATGGGTAAGCAAAGTGCAGGCCTACGATTTTGATATTGAGTATGTGCGGGAGAAGCACAATGTGGTAACTGATGCACTATCCAAGAAACCCACATGACTTTCACTCATGAGCATCTGCCATGACTGGAAGGCACAACTATTAGTGGAGTACTCCAAGGATTGTTGGGCATGCGAGATCTTGGAGGGCAGTTATGCAGATGAGCATTACAAGGTGATGGATGAGGTTATATACTACAAGGGGCGCATATTTTTGGTTTCAGGGTCATAGTTGAGGGAGCATATCCTTCATGCAGCTCATGGTTCCCCTTTGTCAGGACACCAGGGATTCAGGAAGACCTATATGGAAGTGAGAGAGCGCTTCACCTAGAAGGGCCTCAAGGGGGACGTATTGAGATATGTGCAAAAGTGTGAGACTTGTCAGAGGAACGAAGGGTAGTTGACCATCCAACAGGATTGTTGTAGCCTCTCCCCATTCCTGAGGGGAAATGGGAGAGTATCTCTATGGACTTCATCACGGGGCTTCCCTTAGTGTAGGGGAAGGATTGAATTTTTGTGGTGGTTGACCGACTGACCAAGTCCGCACATTTCTTTTCCATTCTGACATGGTATTCAACTTCATAGGTGGTAGAGCTGTTCTTTAGGGAGGTCTTACTCCTGCACAGACTCCCTAAGACTATAATCAACGACCGAGATAACCAATTTATGGGGGGATTCTCGTAGGATCCTTTTAGGTTGGTAGGCACCAAGCTCACCCAAAGCACCAATTACCATCCAAAGACAGACGACCAGACAGAGAGGGTGAACAAATGGCTAGAGGGTTATCTTAGGAACTATGTGACAGGGCAACAAAGGGCTTGGATTCAATGGCTACACTTAGGAGAGTATTGTTACAACACTACACATCATATGTTCATTGGTATGACTCCTTTCCATCTTCAATATGGTTATGATGGTTTATCTTTTGCTGTCATTGTTTTTGGAGACAGCTGGGCCCCAAAGGCCAAAGATTGGATCCTAGAGAGCCAAGATATATTCAAGGCTCTTGAGGATAATTTGCAGACAAGTTAGAATCAACAGAAGATATATGCTGACAGGCTTCGGGTTGAGAGGTATTTTGAGGAAGGGCAGTTGGTGTACCTTCATTTGCAGACGTACCGACAGTCCACTCTAAAACAGAAGGGGCCGAAAAGCTGGAACCACGATCTTTTGGGCCCTACAGGGTAATTAGGAGGGTTGGAGAGATAGCTTAGGAGTTGGAGCTACCGCCGGAGAGAAAGATCCACAATATTTTTCAAGTTTCATGCCTCAAGAGGGTGTTGGGGCAACAGTTTACAGCAGCGGTGGAGTTGCCTCCACTTGATGATGAGGGGCATCTGGTTTTGGAACAAGAATCCATTCTGGAGAGCAGAGAAAGGAAGCTTAGAAGCAGGATAATTAGAGAATATTTGGTGCATTGGAAGAGCTTATCTAATGAGGATGCTACTTGGGAGGGTGAGCATATACTTGAGCATCTAGCATTGAAGTTGCTTGGGGACAAGCAACATTTGGGAGGGGAGGACTGTAATGTCCCTTCCTAAATTATTTTGGAACAGGGTTTATCTCTACATTTTGGGGCCAATTTTGGAGGAGATGGGGCCCATTCGATTTTATTAGGAGACTTAGACATTAGAAGTAAGTTATTTTGGTTTTGTTAGTAGCATGTGGGGGGCACCCACACAAGGAAAATATGCACTCCCTAGTTCAAATTGCATGAAAGGGAAAGTCGATGGCTTAGTGGGGGAACCCACAAAGGAGGGAAAATGGAGGGCAAAAGGCTCCACAGAATCTATAAAAGGAAGGCTGTTGAAATTTCTAAGTCTGACACATTAGAAATCCCTACTGCATTATCTAATTTATTATCTCCTACTTGTTCTTTCCATTAACAAGTTATTTATAAATATAAATACTGAAATAAACACAAATGCAGCCTTAACTCATATACAGATCAGCAACTGAAATAACTGAGACAAACACACAAGGGACACTGTTATTTTTGGACAAACGTCCTCGGGAAAACCCAATGCGGGAAAACTGGTGCAGCAGATATGAGGGTGCCAAAAATGGCTCACCCAACAGAGAATGCCCTCGGCAGTAGTACCTCTCTTCGGAGATAGATATTCCGGTTGATAAATCACCGGATGAGCGATCCCACAACAACAATGGCAACTCCTTAGCTGGACAACAAAAGCTGCTCCAAGCTTCTCTGCATCACTTTACAGGGACTGTGTCACCCTTCCCGGCTCACCAGCTCTTAGTCTTCCCCACGAAAATTCTTCCGGCGCTGCCTCTTGGCCCTGTGTCAACTCTGCTAGCCTCTGCGCAGCTACTGAAGCCTCTGTGTCAGCCCTCAGACCCTATGCGTCACCTACGATGGCCTCTTCAGCCTCTGCCTAGCTCCCAACTGCCTCTGTGTAGCTCCTTGTTGTGTCTGCGTCAGCCTTCCCAGGCTCTGCGCTCTCTCTGGCACTATCTCTATCTTCTCTGCTATGTATTCTCGGCCTCATGCCGAATTGCCCCTCGTTGCAACAGATCACTGGTTCGATTCTCTTAGCAAACCCTGCTCCAGAAAATCGAACTGACTGATCAATTTTGTTGTATATCCAACTGACCCTCAAGCCTCCTCTTATACTTTTCCTGTTGAGTCTTCAATGACCGAGATTAAGTCCCTAATCAATGATGAAGATTGGATTTGGCTTGATCCATGTCATTTAGAACATTCTCACCTAGTTTTTTTTTTTCCCTCTGCAAATACTAAATTCTATTAACTGTAAAGAAAAATATTTTTACATAGAGTTGAGGCCTCAAAAAACATAGCTTGAGGGCACTCAACACAACAAAACTGCCCCCTTACAAAAAGAAGCTGGGAAGACCAGTTACATAGAGCAAAAAACCAAATGAAAAACACAGAGAGTGACATGTTTAGCTGAGAAGGAGACATGGGCCACAGAAACACGAAATCAGTGCAAACCAGCAGTAAGTGTATCATCAATTCCCCAGCGGGAAGCCAAAAACAACAGGTCATGAGTGCTGAATCCTGAACAGTAGCCTAAACAAAAAAGGAAGAAGCAGTCCCAGGTGGCGCTACCCTTCCTTAGCCTTGTCATGATTCTTTTCCTCAGCCAGACATGCACTGCCGGTCCTCAGACTCTCATTGCCATCCAAATCGCTGACAGGGATTGCCATGGAGTGGCTTGCTTCACCATGAGTCCCTTCCTCAACAACAGGGCCTATGTCTTCAAGGGGCGGAATATTTTTAAGAAATTCCTCTTGACCAGACTTCTCTCTTTTCCAATTCTCCGGGCTATCTTTATCCATGGAGTGCTCACTGCTTTGGGAAGGATCAGGAGCAATGCAAGCCAGAGGGGAGACTTGATTTTCCACTTCCGAAAGGATAATGGTGATGTGAGCAGTAATAAGAGGCCTGTTCAAATTACTTTGAAATTTAAAGTGCGTGGTTTGGAAAGCACTGTTTGGAATTGGCTTGCGCCCAGAGCTCAAAGGTGGCACAACCTCGTGGATGGGAGGAGGATTGATGGGCGCCTGCTCAGGTTCCACAGAATGACCGGCCGAAGAATGCAAGCCACTGTCACGACGCCCCCCAGAACGATGTCTTTTACCCGAACGAACCATTATGACTGACGAGTGGTAGGGCGCAGAGAGATTATAGACACCAGAGACTACAGAACAGGGTTGGTTGAAACGACAGAGATACCAAACTGAATGCACAGAAAACACCCCAGACGAAGGCACGATACAACCAATGCTTAAGTCCAGAACAGAGGAGAGCTTACCCTTGGAAATGTTGGCCTGGAGCTCGCGTCTGTGAGCAAGAATCAGCCCGTCACCATCTACCTTCGCTAACCAGGTTCCATTGCCGTGAGACTGAGCGCAAGGCGTGAGGAGGACACTAAGGATCGACATGATTATAACAGAGGGAATGTTGCGTCGAACAGCGCGAGCCATTAATGCAAATCTCCTACCAGATCCAGCCTTAAAACCTTCCTCCCGCTCGCACAAGGTGAAGTCTTGGGAAGCCACGTTGCTCTGCAGCTGGCAGTACCAGGCTTTAATTTGCTGCATGATGAGCATTAAGAGCAGTAGTGCCACCCGCATCCGGGGATTCTCACCTAGTTTTATATTTTTTTTTTCTATATAATACTACCTAAACACCCACGGGGATTTGAACCGGTTACCTATCGCAAGGAGTGCCTTAACAGTACACCCATTCACCGTCAATCCAAAACCCCATGGGCCTCACCTAGTTTTATATTAATACCCATTAATATTTTAATTTTCCTAAGTTTAGACTTAGGAACCCCATTAAAAATATTAATTATTTTAATATCTCTCCAGCCAGGTGGAATTTCCCAAACCATTTATGGGTCTTGGAGATCTTATGTGCGTTAGCCTCTCCACCAATTTTCATGGCTAGAGCACATCCGATGCTACCACAAATCAACACTCCCTCTTAGCGAGGAATGTGCTGTAGTAATGCTCCATCACTGAAACATTACACTGATCCTCCGCATCGGTGCCTGTGCTGATGCTTGGCCTTCTGCCAAGCATCATCTGCACTGTTGCTTCCTGTACTGCTGCCCATGACACTACCACTGCCACTGCTACATTTGTACTACAACTCCCTCTCAATATGCTACCCATGCCGCCCCTAGCACTACCACTGCTAACCGCTGCACTGCAACTTAGTTATTGAGAAGTAGGTAACTAACTTCTCCCAAATAATGACATCCCAGTCAGTCTGGAAATCTCTTGAAATTGAAGCTGCCTCTGCTGCAAGGTAACTAACTTCTCCCAAATACTGACATCCTAGTCAGTTTGGAAATTTTGTGAAATTGAAGCTGTCTCTGCTACTATCGTGTGCTCCCTCTACTGCCACTGCACTGCTGCATATACCTCTGTGCCTCTCGCACTACTGCAACCTCTATTGCGCTACCTCAGATTTCTGCGCCCAAGCACTGCCTTGCTGCTCCACTACACTTTCTCCACCCGACATTTGTCATTCTGCTACTATCGTTAAGGGCTCCCGTAGCCGTATATGATCCAAGAGTCTAGGCAACTCAAGGATCCTGCCCCTAGTATGTAGTCCTCCTGACTACAACTCGATGTTCCCCACGTCTTCTTTAGAGGTGCATGAGCACTCATGGCATAGTCGTCATCAATCTCGACCTCTTTCTCCACCTTTGCTGGAGCTGCCTTGGAGTCAGAAGCCTCTCCCTTGTTTTTCTTCCTTGGACATTGGGATGCATAATGTCCCAGCTCCCCACAATGGAAGCACTTCACCTTGGAGATGTCCTTCTTCTTCCTCTTCCCTTGTTGTCCCGCAGATGCTAGAGCTGCATCCTCCTCTTTCTTGATTTGACTTCCCTTGCCACTACTCCCCGCCTTGGTCAACCTCTTGATCTCTTCTTGATGAAGAGCTGCCCACATCTCCTCCCATCCTGGAAGAGTAGCCCTGCCCAAAATACTTTGGACAAATGTCTCCCACTCCTCGGAGACTGCATTCAGGGCGGTCCTCACCATAAAATTTGGATCCGGTGTAGACCCCACGGAAGTAAGTTGGTCACGAATCTCTTGCAATCTGAGGAGGAACAAATCTATTTGCTCTCCCTTCTGCATCTGATACGACCACAACTGATTCTCCAATAGCATCTTCCGCTGCACGGAAGAGCCCTGATACAATATCTTCAAAGTATCCCACATCTCCTTTGCCATGTTCTTTTCAGCGATATGTGGAACGACATGATCTTTGACCCCGTCAAGGATCATGCACTTCGCCCTCGCCATTGCATCTTCATACTTTTCATTCTCAGCTGGGTCGATCGGGATAGCCATGGTTCTCAAGGCAAAGTCCTTGATGCGATGTTGATCCAGGACTGCCAAGATCCTGGCCTTCCAGATGACAAAGTTGGAAGCCTTGTCCAACCTGTCCTTATCCCTCAGTCCATTCACTGCTATTTACACTCCTCTTTTGGACTCCCTTTGAGGTTCGACTTCCCTCTTGGAAATCTCCCTCTAAGTCTTGATTTCCCTGATGGAAATCCTCCTGCCAAATGTCAAACCGCTCCTCTCCAATCCTCTTTGCAACTACAACTTGGATCTGGATTTCTTGGCTAGAAATCCATCAAGGTAGCGACTCCCTCTACCTTGGTTTTTCCCCCCTTAGGTATTGTTCTGCACCAACAGAAACAACACCCAACCAACTTCTCAATCACAATCTGCCCACAGCTCCCCAAGCCCCAGCAACTGAAGAAACTGAGTCTTTCAGGCTCTGCGCAATCCTGGTAATGGCAGAATCTGCTCCTCCTGGCCACAGTGTCGCTCTTTCTTGACTGATAAAGATGACTAGGCAATGTGTAGGTCTGATCTGCCCTTCTCTGCCTCTGCGTTGACCCTCCTCCTGGCTCAAATTGATGACACAAGCCCTCTGTGTCACTTCTTCTCTGTTGCTTCTGCTCTGGAACAATGCTGTCTCTCGGGACAACTGCTACTGCTGCAAATTCTCCAGATTACTGCTGGTGCCTTCAGTTCTCCTGTGATCTGCAATGCTTTGGTACCATGTTGAAATTTCTAACTCTGACACATTAGAAATCCCTACTGCATTATCTAGTTTATTATCTCCAACTTGTTCTTTCCATTAACAAGTTATTTATAAGTATAAATACCGAAATACACAAATGCAACCTTAACTCATATATAGATCAACAACTGAAATAACTGAGACAAACACACAAGGTACACCGTTATTTTTGGACAAACGTCCCTAGAAAAACCCAATGCGGGAAAACTGGTGCAATAGATATGAGGGTTTTATTATTATGCAGTGTCTGAATACATCTAGGATGCCAGAAATGGCTCACCCAACAGGGAATGCCCTTGGTAGTAGTACCTCTCCTCGGAGACAGATATTTCGGCTGATCAATCACCGGATGAACGATCCCACAACAACAATGGCAACTCCTTAGCTGGACAGCGAAAGCTGCTCCAAGCTTCTCTGCTGCTCTGCGTCACTCTGCAGGGACTGCGTCACCCTTCCTAGCTCACCAACACTCAGTCTGCCCCACGAAAATTCTCTCGGCTGCCTCTTGGCCTTGCGTCAGCTCTGCTAGCCTCTGTGCAACTACTGAAGCCTCTGTGTCAGCTCTCAGACCCTTTGCGTCACCCACGCTGGCCTCTTCAGCCTCTGCGTAGCTCCCAGCTGCCTTTGCGTAGCTCCCTACTGCCTTTGCATCAGCCTTCCTAGGCTCTGCGTTGTCTCTCTGGCACTATCTTTGCCTTCTCTCCTATGTATTCTCGGCCTTGTGCCGAACTGCCCCTCGCTGCAACAGATTGTTGGTTCGATTCTCTCAGTAAACCTTGCTCCAGAAAATCAAACTAACTGATCAATTTTGGTGTATCTCCAACTGACCAGCAAGCCTCCTCTTATACTTTTCTTGTTGAGTCTCAAGGGTCGAGATTAAGTCCCTAATCAAAGACTAAGATTAGATTTGGCTTGATCCATGCCATTTAGAACATTCTCACCCAGTTTTATATTAATACCCATTAATAATTATTATAATATCTCTCCAACCGAGTGGAATTTCCCCAAACCATTTATGGGTCTTGGAGATCTTATGTGTCTTAGCCTCTCCACCAATTTTCATGGCTAGAGCACATCCAATGCTATCACAAATTTTGGTTTTGTTAGTAGCATGTGTGGGGGGGGGCACCCACACAAGGAAAATATACACTCCCTACTTCGAATTGCATGAAAGGGAAAGTCGATGGCTTAGTGGGGGACCCACAAAGGAGGGAAAATGAAGGGGAAAAGGCTCCACGAAATCTATAAAAGGAAGGCAACACTCCTCATTTGATCATGTTTGGCTTATCAAATTTCTTTTTGGTTGCTCGAGCTGTTTAGGCGGGTCACTTGTTGTTTAGCAAGAGTTTTCCAAGCGGAAAACACACCCTTTTTTCGTGGGACTTCGAGTGCCACCCTAGAAAGGTTCATCCATATTCTTTCGGAGGATATCTTTGTTGTGGTTTCCAGCCTTTGGGATTCAGCGTCTCCAGGTGGTGCATATTTCTAGAGGACGCAGTGGGAGAAACCGAGTTGTGATTTTGACGTTCTTCAGGGGAGCCTTTGCTAGGAGAAATTTCGGAAGGGAAGTTCTGGTGTTTAGCTACCATTTGGCTGAGTTTTTGGGTTGGAGGAGAGAGCTATTATTCAGTGGGGTTTTCACACTTCTTGGGCCAACGCAAAAGGAGAATATTGGGCACACGTGGGAGGTAGAAACTCAGCCATTGGGTCTGATCCTTGTCGAGAGAGATAAGGAAAACATTAGTGGAGGTCATTGCTATTTTCCGAGAGTGTTTGAAGGGAATTTTGCTGGTGTATTGGAATGATGGGTGCTTCAGCAGTTTTGGAGGGTGTAGGGTCTTTTGGGGGTTGATTTTGGGAGGTCCAAACTAGGCCAAATCATTTTTGGGTTTTGGTGGGTTTTGGTTGAGGAGCTTGAGGTTAATTTTGCAGATTTTTCTGAGCATCGAAGGTGGGGTTGCTAGCAGTTCCTTTCTAGCAGATAGTGCATATTTCTAGGCAGCGCAAAGCATCATTGGAGAAGCTATTGTTGGCATTTGGGCTTATTGTTTATCACCTGGGCTTTGTCGCGCTTGCCATTGAGGCAAGCCTAGGTGCACTACTTCCACACTATTGTACTTGCTCCAATTGATTAATAAAATGGCACAACTGGTTCTTACTGTTGATTTGGGGTAGCATCGGATGTGCTCTAGCCATGAAAATTGGTGGAGAGGCTAAAGCACATGAGATCTCGAAGACCCAGAAATGGTTTGGGCAGATTCTAACCGGTTTGGGAGATATTAAAATAATTAATATTTTTAATGGAGTTTCTAAGTCTAAACTTAGGAAAAATAAAATATTAATGGGTATTAATATAAAACTGGGTTAGAAGGTTCCAAAAGTCATGGATCAAGCCAAATCTAATCTTAGCCGTTGATTAGAGATGTAATCTCGGTCGTTGAAGGACCAACATGAAAAGTATAAGAGGAGGCTTCAGGGTTAGTTGGAGAACACACCAGAGTGATCAATCATTCATTTTGCTAGAGTAGGTTTGCTAAGCAAAGTTGAATCAGTGATCAACAGTGAGGGGCAGTAAGTACGAGGCAGAGAGGCAGAGACGATACTGAGAGACCAGCGCAGAAGCAAAGACAACAAGTGCAGCAACCAGTCCAGGCTACGCAGAGCCCAACAGAGGTAACGCAAAGCCCATAAAGACTGCATCATCCACGCAGAGGGCATAGGGAGTGACACAGAAGCCTCTAGAGGCTGTGCAGTGCCTCAGAGGGTTGACGCAGAGGGTCCTGGGGCTGACGCACGTCAGCAGAGGGATGACGCAGTGGCTAGAAGGCCAGTGCTGTGCTTCGATTAAGCCAGAGAGGGTTTCGTGGGACAAGTTTTTTGAATACCCATTTATGGATATAGAGGTATTGTTGCCATGTATTTTTTTCTCTATCGGGTGAGCCGGTTTAGGCACCCAAATGTACTCTGATAAACTGCATAATAATATAACCCTCTGAATAACTGCATTGGTTTTCTTGCATTGGGGTTTTCCGGGGACATTGGTCCAAAAATAATGGTGTCACTTGTGTGCTTGTTTTCTTTCAGTTGATGATCAGTAAATGCTGATACTGTACTTGTGTTTATTTTCAGTATTTACATGGTAAATAACTTGTTAAGAAATTAAATAAGTAGGAAGAAATAAACTAGATAGTACATGAAGAATTTCTAACGGGTTAAACTTAGAAATTCCAACATGGTATCAAAGGACCATGGGCAGCAGTATAGGATGCAGCAGTGCAGAGGATGTTGGGCGGGGAGGCCTAGCATCAGCACAGGAACTGGTGCCGGATAATCAGTGTGATACTCAGTGTGGAGTATTACTAGAGCACAATCCTCGCTAAGAGGGAGTGTTGATTTGGGGTGGCATTGGATGTGCTCTTGGAGAGGCTAAAGCACATGAGGTCTCCAAGACCCAGAAATGGTTTGGGCAAATTCTAACCGGTTTGAGAGATATTAAAATAATTGATATTTTTAATGGAGTTCCTAAGTCTAAACTTAGGAAAAATAAAATATTAATGGGTATTAATATAAAACTGAGTTAGAAGGTCCCAAAAGTCATGGATCAAGCCAAATCTAATCTTAGCCGTTGATTAGAGATTTAATCTCGGCCGTTGATGGATCAACGAGAAAAGTATAAGAAGAGGCTTGAGGGTCAGTTGGAGAATACACTAGAGTGACCAGTCATTCATTTTGCTAGAGCGGGTTTGCTAAGCAAAGTTGAATCAGTGATCAACATAGACGGCACTAATGGCAGAGATAGTATAGTCGGACATATCGATCAACGGATGAAGTTCTCCCTAGTTGAGAGGGAGTGTTAAAATCAGCAACTACGGCCAAACTCCATGTAGGTCATCTTATTTATGGCAATTGATATTTTTCTTGGATCCCTCTCAACAAGAGGTGTATGATTGATCTAAAGATCATCCGATTTCGACAAGTATTCATGGAGTTATGAAATTATTTGCGTTATAAGACAATTCGTCAAGGTCGGCCAACAACCAAATAAGCCCCACATGTGCTCAATGTTTTAGTATAAATAGAGGTGGCCTTCAAGTCATTTCAACACACTTGGGATCTCTTCCTCTCTCTACTTGTCTTTGGGTTTTAGTAGGAGGAGAGATCCTAAGGAATAATGTTGTCCAGATCTAGAGGCCAAAAAGCTGGAATTGTTGGAAATGCCGGAACTGTCGGAAAAGCTAGAATTGCCGGAAAAGTCGGAACTGCTAGAAAAGCCGGAACTGCTAGAAAAGCCGGAACTGTCGGAAAACCCGAAAAAGCTGGAACTGTTGGAAAAGCTGGAAAAGCCGAAAAAGCTGGAACTGCTGGAAAAGTCGGAACTGTCGGAAAAGCCAGAACTGTTGGAACTGTCGGGAACAGTCACAACTGCCATAACTGTCGGGAATTGCCGAAACAGCCGGAGCATCTGTCTCCGAAGGAGAGTAGCATGCAAGGGACAACTAACTAACATTGGGACAGTTGTATGGTACTTAGCAGCAAATACACCAAGTATGCAATGTTACAGCTAGCATGCAAGGGACAACTAGCATGCAACAAGAAGCATGCTAAGGACAACAAGCATGCTAGGGACAACAAGCAAGCAAGGGACAAGAAGCGAGCAAGGTGTAGCCAACACATAGGTCAGGATGGCAACATGGTGTAGCGATGGCACATAATGCAGTACAGTGATGGGTATAGTCATGATTAATGAAGCGTGATGAGATGCAGCATAGTGATGATGGGTGCAGCATGGTGCAGCGCTATGAGGTGTAGCATGATGACGAAATGCAGCACAACGATAGGTGAAGGAGTCACCTTGGAGAATTAGTTGAAGCAACATGTCTTCAACTGATCTCATGTATCATATTCTTAGAGATGATCTATGCTCCTATCTAGATAAGTCAAAGTATTGACTTCTGTTGTAAACGTACTATCTCTCTCTCTCTGTGCTGAACTATTGAAAAACATATAAGAAGAATTGATCAAGGGTTTCTCCAAATTGGGGTTTGTCCCTGGCTAGCGCCACATCTTGTGTCCTCTTGTCTTGGCTTGTCTTCTGCGATTTATGTTTATGTTCTATCTGCAGTTTACTTTAATGCTGATGTGGTTGCTAATCTAGAAAAATATTGAGCTAATTGTGAAAATTGAAATAAATTGCTCTAAGCATAGAACATACCTAAAATTAACATGGTATCAGAGCTAAGGTGAAGACAATGCCCAAGCAAGAGTGAAAGAGCAATCACCGAAGACAGTTGGGAAAGGAAAAAAGGATCAGTGGATTCCTCATCCCTCTTCAAATTCTCCGAGGGTGAAGTCGAAGCAGAGAATATTATCATAATGGCGCAACGGAAATTTCTGATGGCCTACCTAAAGATCACTTCATTTGGAAGTCCGGATCTAAGGGTGGAAGGAAAGGCAGATGACTTGGTTGCAATAAGTTTGACCATTATGCGAAGGAGTGTCCGAATGCAGAGACACATCTCTTGATGAAGATAACAATCGTTCCAGGGACATCTTCAATGATCAAAGGAACGAAAGGTAATGTAGGTCATTAAGGAAATGGCTGACTCTTCAAAGAAAGCAAGGAACCTGAGGTATGAAGAATCAAATGTTGTTTTTGATAAGATAAATAAGCGTTATCTTGTATTGGCCCTCTCCTTCAGATTCTTTGGGAATCTGGCTTATTGATTGTAGTGCTTCAAGGCACTTCATCGGATTGTAGGGTGCACTCTCTAATTTGGTAGAGATGGAAACAATCATGGGATTATACTTGGAGCCAATGCCACCTATCCCGGAAAGGGTGTAGAGAATGTTACCCCTCAGTTGAATGAGGGTAACTCGATTCATTTACAAAATCTCTTTTATGTACTTGATCGCAAGGACCTAGTGTCCATTTCGACAATGGAAGTCAAAGGTTACAGGGTGTCACTCGTCGATGGAAAGGTACTTGTTTGAAAATAGAATTTTCAAAGATGTTTTTGAGTTCAGGGTTGTGTCAAGTTGCAGGAAGTCCATTGGGGACCATGTCCATTGACACATAGCACTGGAGGTCTGTGAGTTAGATAGTGATAGGTATGCCTGAATTCAAAAAGAGCATGAAAGTACATGTCTGAGATGTATCGAAGGAAAATCTTACAAGGGGACCATTCCCCTCATGTAGCAGGTCCACAGGTTTGGAACAACTCGAGGGGTTTGAGATTGATGATCAGGAATCTCACGTATGCATGTGGAAGAAACCCCTCTATGGCTTGAAGCAAAACTCCCTGGGCGTAGTATGAGAGGATTGATAGCTGTCAGATGAAGCTGAGATTCACTAAGAGTGAAGCCGATCCAAACCATTGTTTGAAGGTTGTGGATGATAGACCTCTCATACCAACACATTATGAGGATGACCTATTTTTGACAGGTGCTTATCCTCTCATTTGCGGAAGTAAGAGGGAGTTGGATTCCGGATGTGGAATGATAAACTGCAAGCCTTTGACTACCTCGAGGATCTTAACTTTCAGAAGTTATATGGTAGTGATGTTAGACCAGATTTGGGAAATGCCTCTGAGTTTCTTAAACTCATTCGTGTTGATGTTCTTGGTGAACTTCCATCTGGACATATGTTTTGCAGTTACCATGGTGAGCTCATATTTGGTTGAGCTTCACTAGATTGGTGCCAAGAATCTTCTGAGCTATCTTCGGGGCACAATCTCTCATGGATTGAGTTACACTACTGGAAATATGAAACTCCATGATTATTCGAATGCTGACTGGGCAGGTAGTGTGGAAGATCACTATAGCACTTCTCAGTGATGTTTCTCTTCGGATTCTGCTTCGATATCATGGATGAGCAGGAAGCAAAAGTCGGTTGCTATAAGCACCGCCGAGACCAAATACATAGCTACGAGTATGATCTCGTGTGAAGTTGCATGGTTGTAGAAGCTCTTAAGTGAGATGTTTGTACATATGATGAATACCACTGTGATTCTCTGTGACAACCAGAGGGGGGATTCGATTATTGAGGAATCCCGTATTCGATGATTGCTCCAACAGATAGACATCAGATACTGCCTTATCTGGAATATGGTAAGTTGATGAGCGAGGAAGCTCCATCGCATTGACACTGATGTACAGGTCGCAGGCATTTTGTCAAAGCCCCGGGGAAAGGTCAATTCTGTAACTTTCCTGAACGACTTGGAGTCGTTGAGAGACCCTCTTATAAGGGTCCTGCATGTTGCATGCATTGAGCTCTGGGAGCTTTGGGGGCTTGGGGTACTTACTGGAGCAACATACGACCACAGGGCGACTCACTCTCCCCTGGTGGTGCGCTATGAACAGGATGATTAGTTCTTCTGTGGGCCGGGATGATTAGTTCTCCCGTGGCAACTGTGGAACAGGATGATTAGTTCTCTTGTGGGCCAGGATGATTAGTTTTCCCGTGGCAAATGTGGAACAGGATGATTAGTTCTCTTGTTGGCTAGTATGATTTGTTCTCCGTGGCGACTATGGAATAGGATGATTAGTTTTCTTGTGGGCCAGGATGATTTGTTCTCTTGTGGGCCAGGATGATTTGTTCTCCGTGGTGACTGTGGAACAGGATGATTAGTTCTCCTGTGGGCCAGGATGATTAGTTCTTCGTGGCATCCACTAACAGGATGATTTGTTCTCTTGTGGACTGGATGATTAGTTCTCCTGTCGAGGCATCCTACCCATGCAGTCTGGGACTCATGGGAAGTACCTCTCATCTAATCAATGAGCAGGGAAATGAGGATAGGGACCATAGTAGTACTATTGATGGACGCAGCGCTGTATCTACTGTACTCCCTATGCTAGGATGACCTCCATTGATTTGGGATCAATGAAACTGATCTGGGATCAGTATGAGTGGTTTGAGACACTCTCTTGTGACATTGATTTGGGATCAATGAAACTGATTTGGGATCAGTATGAGTGGTTTGAGACACTCTCTTGTGACATTGATCTGGGATCAGTATGAGTGGTTTGAGACACTCTCTTGTGATATTGATCTGGGATCAATAAAACTGACTTTGGGTCAGTAAGAGTGATGTGACACACTCTCTTCAGATGAAACTGACTTCGGGTTAGTAGAGAATGGTATGAGACATTCTCGATCAATTCTTCTTCTTCATGGTTCAGTAGAGCAGAGCAAAGCAGAGCAGAGAAGAGCTCAGCAGAGCAAAGAAGAACTTAGTAGAGCAGAGCTCCGCAGATCAAAGCAGAGCAGAGCAGAGCTCAACAGATCAGAGCAGAGCAGAGCAGTGCAGGGCATTGATGGCAGAGATAGTACAGTCGGACATATGGATCAACAGATGGAGTTCTCCCTAGTTGAGAGGGAGTGTTAAAATTGGCAACTAGGGCCAAACTCCATGTGGGTCATCTTATTTATGGCAGCTGATAATTTTCTTGGATCCCTCTCATCGAGAGGCGTGGGATTGATCTAAAGATCATTGGATTCCGATAAGTATTCATGGAGTTATGAATTTATTTGCTTTATAAGACAATTCGTCAAGGTCGGCCAACAACTAAATAAACCCCACATGTGCTCAACGTTTTAGTATAAATAGAGGTGGCCTTCAAGTCATTTCAACACACTTGGGATCTCTTCCTCTCTCCACTTGTCTTTGGGTTTTAGTAGGAGGAAAGATCCTAAGGAATAACGTTGCCTAGATCCAGAGGCCAGAAAGCCGGAACTGTCGGAAAAGCTGGAAAAGCTGGAACTGTCGGAAAAGTCGGAAAAGCTGGAATTGCCGGAAAAGCCGGAACTGCTGGAAAAGGCGGAAATGCCGGAAAAGCCGGAAAAGTCGGAAATGCCGGAATTGCCAGAAAAGCCAGAACTGCTGGAAAAGCTAGAACTGTCGGAAAAACCAGAACTGCCGGGACTGTCGGAACTGTCGAGAACAATCGGAATAGCCAGAACTGCCGGGAATAGCCGGAACTACTAGAACTATCGGGAACTGCCGAAACAGCCGGAGCATCAGTCTCCGAAGGAGAGCAACATGCAAGGGACAACTAACTAACATTGGGACAGTTGTATGGTACTTAGCAGCAAATACACCAAGCATGCAATGTTACAACTAGCATGCAAGGGACAACTAGCATTCTAAGGACAACAAGCATGCTATGGACAACAAGCAAGCAAGGGACAACAAGCAAGCAAGGTGCAGCCAACACATAGGTCAGGATGGCAACATGGTGCAACAATGGCACATAATGCAGTACGGTGATGGGTACAGTCATGATTAATGAAGAGTGTGATGAGATGCAACATAGTGATGATGGGTGCAGTGCGGTGAGGTGCAACATGATGACGAAATGCAACACAACGATAAGTGAAGGAGTCACCATGGAGAATTAGTTGAAGCAGCATGTCTTCAACTGATCTCATGTATCATCTTCTTAGAGATGATCTATGCTCTTATCTAGATAAGTGAAAGCGTTGACTTCTGTTGTCAACGTACTATCTCTCTCTCTCTCTCTGCTAAACTATTGAAGAACATATAAGAAGAATTGATCAAGGGTTTCTCCACATTGGGGTTTGTCCCTGGCTAGCGCCACATCTTGTGTCCTCTTGTCTTGGCTTGTGTTCTGCGGTTTATGTTTATGTTCTATCTGTAGTTTAATTTAATGCTGATGTGATTGCTAATCTGGAAAAAATATTGAGCTAATTGTGAAAATTGAAATAAATTGCTCTAAGCATAGAACATACCTAAAATTATCAAGATGATATTGAGAGACCAGCGCAGAAGCAGAGACAACAAGAGCAACAACCAATCCAGGCTACGCAGAGCCCAACAGAGGCAGCACAGAGCCCAAAGAGACTGCGTCATCCATGCAGAGGGCGGAGGGAGTGACATAGAAGCCTCTAGAGGCTGCGCAGTGCCTCAGAGGGTTGACGTAGAGGGTCCTGGGGCTGACGCAGTGGCTAGAAGTGCCAGCGCTGTGCTTTGATTGTGCCAGAGAGGGTTTCGTGGGACAGGTTTTCTGAATACCTGTTTCTGGATATAGAGGTATTGCCGCTGTGTACTTTTTTCTCTGTCGGGTGAGCCGGTTTAGGCACCCAGATGTACTCTGATAAACTGCATAATAATATAACCCTCTAAATAACTGCACCGGTTTCTCGCATTGGGTTTTTCCGGGGACATTGTTTAAAAAATAACGGTGTCACTTGTGTGCTTGTTTTCTTTCAATTCATGATCTGTAAATGTTGATACTGTACTTGTGTTTATTTTTAGTATTTACATGGTAAGTAACTTGTTAAGAAATTAAACAAGTAGGAAGAAATAAACCAGATAGTATAGGAAGAATTTCTAACGGGTTAAACTTAGAAATTCCAACACTTACTTCTGGAGTTTTTGTGAGTATTTGCTGAATGTTTAAAATTTCTGTTGCTGCATTTGTTTTTGCTTGCATATCAATGTTTTTCCTAGTTTGGAACATTACAGAAAAGGCTTAAAAACACTCCCTAATAAGCCGAAGAACCTAAAAGATTAACTCACATTAAGTAAAGGCTTATTTATCATTGTTATTGCCTTGTTGCGAGTGATTTTGGGACTATTTTCATAATAATAAGTGGGCTGATCTGATTGGCATGAATTTCCATTGAATTCTGGTGCATCATTGAATAATAAGAGCATTGGTTAACTAGTCACATTTGTCTCTTTTTGGTCTTAAGGATAAGCTAACCATTGCATCTTTGCATTGCGTCTCTTTTTTTAGCATCCATAGTTAGTTAGATGCATTTGTTAGTCTCTTCTTGCATCATTTATCACTGTTAGCAATCTCATTATTCCATTAGTGCTTGTTGCTATTGTGCTTAAAGAACATTAAAGCTTCTCTTGTTCCTAATTGTTTCATAACATAAGAGAGTTATTTTAATTCATTAATAAGCATCTTGAATCATTGAGTAATTGGTATTGCTAATCTTGTTTCATTGAGATAAAGCGTTCTCTAAAGTGCTTCATTCATTTGCTATTTTCATCTTGTAATCTTGTGTAACATTGTGAGCATCTTGATTTCAAGTGGTTTAAAATTGTCATATTGGAGCATTTTACATATTGTAATCTCATTGAAGCAATCACTCATAATTGCATCTTCATTCTATGACTAGAAGTGCATTTTTTAAAATTTACCTCCATGCATAAGCTTGGTTGTAGGAGAGATAGGACCACCTTCCTCATCAAATTCGAGGAGATTAGACCCTCATTTGCAGTTAACATAGGTGACCTTGCAGTTCTCTTGTGGGCAATCCCTTGTAGGAACAAAGACACTTAGGTGGTTAGAATTCCACTGGAGGTATCGTTAATGAGGTGTCTAGGTTCATAAAGTTGATATTTGCATGTAAACCCTCTATTTCTGCTAATAAAATTATTGGTTGTACTTGCAATATTCTTGTTGTACATGCTATTTAATTTGCTCGCCAAGTGTTTGTGAAAATGTTTTCTCACTAAATGTTTGACAAAAAGAAAATTTTGAAAATTTGTGAGTTAAAATAGCAAATTTTAGAAAAGGGGATATTTCAGGTCCTCTGGATGAAGCAAACCTTGCAAGACATACAAGTAAAATATGATGATCCTATTTCAATACTTTGTGACAACACCAGTGTAATAAACATCTCCAAGAATCTAGTGATGCATTCCAAGACCAAGCATATTCCTATCAAGTTTCACTTTCTAAGGGAGCAAGTCATAGAAAAGAATATCAAGCTAGAGTATGTTGGGATGAAGGAATAGATTGCAGACATCTTCACCAAACCACTTCCCAGAGAGACATTTGAGTATCTCAGACAAAAACTAGGAGTAATTTCTGCTCCAAATTGATTTGCACAATATTCAACAAAGAAAGACAAGGGGAGAGACAGTGTCAGGGGGAGTTACCCTTTGCCATTGATGTCAAAGGGGAGAGAAAGATCAAGAAGCACGAAGATAGGGGGAGCATGAGCACTGGGTTAGTATGATGGTTGCCATCAATGACAAAGGGGGAGATTGTTGAAAGAAGTTGTCATCGATGTCAAAGGATGTCCAAATGGAATCGAAAGTTACATATTCAAAAATATTGTTTTTGGATTTTTGATGCCCCATTTGGATACTCTATATTTGAATGTACTTTACTCCATTGATCTAAGTCAAATGGAAAAAAAAAACATATATGGTTGGAAAGCTTATTCCGAGACCTTTCCAACGGTATATGGCACTCCCTCTAACTCCTCACGGTTGAGGAGAAATGATTTTTTGAATATTCATTATACATTTTGCCAGTTGCACAAGCAAGTCCAACCAGTGGCAAGTCAACCTAGCTAGTGTACAAGTTGGCACATTCTGGACCTCGAATGCACTATAAATAGGTGCAAGAAGGAGCGTTTCAAGTCACTCGCTCAAGCAAGTTCGGACCTGTTTAAATAAGTGAAGAAAAGGAGGTGTTCCGAGGTTCATACTTCATGAACTAGAAGTGAAGAGGAGCTGATTTGGAGAGACTTTATGGGGAAGGATTTTTGTCACATTTTTGAAGGGTTTTTGGTTTATTTTGGAAGGATTTTTGGCACACTTTTTGAAGGTTTCTTGTCCTAGTTAAAACAGTGATTGTAGACCTGTTCTTGAGGGTTGAATTCTGTCCCCTTTGAAGGCTGAATTTCAGATCCATGTAGAGGGCCTAATTCCAGCGTGGAAGGTTGATTTTTAGGACCAAAGTTTTGATACAAAGAAGGATGAACTCAAACCTGTTTTGAGGGCCAAATTTTGGTGTGTTTGAAGGTGAGTTTCAGGTCTATTTTTGAAGATCTAACACTGTTCTCTGTTGAGGAGGCCAAACCTTGTGGAGGAGGCAGAGTTCTAATTTCTTGAGGGTTGATTTTAGGTGCATTAAAGTCCAAGTTTTAGTCTTGGTTTGAGGCCTGTTGTGGCTGAGTTTTGCTGATAAGGAGGCCGAGTTCAGTGATCATTTGTTGATGGAAGTTTTGTTGCTAAGAAGATCATGTTTGGGGAATCGAGTGCTTGTGTGAAGGGAAAGGAGTAGTTGCCAGGAGGGTAGGATTTCTTTGACTAATATTGACTCTTGTACAAGCTTTGGTGCTGATAAATCAAGGAGTTGGTACTGATAAACGAGGTAGTAGGTGCTTCCTTTCAGTTGGTGTTGATAAATTGGGGAGTTCGTGCTTCCTTTTAGTTGGTGCTGATAAATTTGAATGTACTCTCTATATATATTAAGAAAAACATTCTGTGGTTTTCTCTAGTGTTATCAAAACCTGACCAAAACGGTCTAAATCGGCCGGTCCTACCATTTTGAGGAAAAAATTGGTTTGGACCATTGACTTGAACCATTTTTGGTTGGTTTTGTAATGGAACTAACCGGTTTGATACCGGTTCAGTAAAGCTGTCTAGAACACAACAAGTAGGGTCCATTTTTCTTTTTTTTCTTTTAATTTTTGTCTTGGTTGGGCACTACGCCACAATAAGTGCCTAATATTCAAGCCTGTGGCCCTACTTTTGCTATGCAATTCATGGTAATGTTAAATTCATAAAGTAAAAGTGACATTCTCCTTTATCTTTCATTTTGATCCTTTTGCTTAAATTTTTAACATTACCATGAAATGGGTCAAGATGTTTGAGAGTGGTTTCGAGTCTTGACTTCATTGGATTTCATATGGAGAAAGAAGAATTTTAGATCTCACTCAAAATCCAGTAGACTTAATAGTTTTTCAGGATTTCAGGATTGGGGGGATTGCAATGTTTCCATTGAAAAATTTGTCATGCATGAGGGTATTGAACTAGCATTTAATCAATAACACCAATGCCTCTGGCTACCTTCATGTTAGTGGCATTTTTTGTTGAACTTTGTGAAATTTTTAATCTATTGCAACAACTGGAAATTATTCTTCTAATTGATTAAAAAATTAAGTGCAATTTATTTGCTACGACAAATAACGAATAAAATCACAACCGCAATTTTCACCATAAAAACATTGCAGAAAATAAAATGCTAGAAATTGTAAAATATGGAGCACACACACAAATTTGACACAATTATTTTGTACAAATGTCCCCTGAAAAGCCCAATGTGGGAGAACCAATGTAGCAGATGAGGGTTTAGTTTATTATGCAACAAAAAAAATTTGAGTACAATATGGATGCCCAAAATTGGCTATCCTCCAAGAAAATATACTGCTAAAATTATTTAGAGGAAATTCCTCCCTTTTGCAACTGAAATCGACCCCTCTGACCTTGTCACACTTCCTCCCGACAACTTGCGTTGGCTAGACATGCGCATTGCTTGACCCAGATAATTCACACTGCTTGCTCGCTGGCTCTAGATGAGTCGTTCTGCCTCCCTCTGGCCCTGTAAGTGACTCGCTCTGCCTTCTAGTTGATCTCCCGACCTCCAACAATTGAAACGATCACTTTCTGGCACTTCGAACTAGGGTTTCTGGCTACTCAGCCTCTTTGCAGAAATAATTCGGCCTCCCAGCTATGCTGCTTTGCTTCTAATAAACTCTGATAGAAAAGACTCTGCTGCCCCCTCAATCTCACTCTTACATTCCTTCTGGCTCGAACTTCTCTCCCTTGCTCGATCTCTGGAGCTGGGTTGCTCGATCTGATAAGGAACTCTCACTACTGTAGTCTATCGAGCTCCAACCCTATCGACATCCTCTTATAATCTCTCATTGGTGAACCAACGACCGTGATTAAATCCCCATCAATGGCTAAGATCATCTCTAAATCGATTCATGTGAGTTTCTACAAAATTCTCCCTTTTCTCAATTAATTCCTATTAATTAATCACTTTTCCTAAGTTAGACTTTAGGAAATATTTAATTATTGACTAATTAACTTAATTGAGCCATCTCTATGTGTTTTCTCCTGAAATGTTTTTTGGGTTCTGGAGCTCTAGTGTTTGTTAGCTTCTCTGACCAAAGTCGAGACAAGAACACTTGTTCGATGCTTCAAAAATTAACAAAATCATCTATCGTGATCCTACTAAAAATGTACCCATCACTTAAACAAAATCTTGGATTGACATGCTAAGCATTTGTCATCCTATCTTAATGCTTAGAGGGTGATATTGATGACAAAGATCCCAATATAGGCAAAGATTTTGATGATATGTAGGTATTTGTTGTAGCATGATTTTTTTGGATGCTAAAGGCCATCTAGGTCCTGTTTTTTGATGTATTTTCGGTTCAAATATGGATTGCATTCGGTGTTATTTTGGTTATTTGCACCCTTACATCCTCTATAAATGAGAACTTTTTCTTATTGTGTATAAATGGATTGGATTAATATGTATTATGGATGCACATGAATATATGTGGTTTTCTTTAAAATTTGAATATTTTATGTGTTTTTGGTTGACCGGTTTTTTGGTCTGGTTTTTTTACTGGTTTCCGCATGGTTCTTACTGGTTTCCGGTTCGGGGGGTCTACTAGTTCAATGACTGGTCCAGTTCTGATAACGTTTATTTTCTCCCGCTTTGGGCTTCTATGTAAAAATCTCTGTGCTCTATATATTTATGTGCTTTCCTTTATATATGTGGATGCATTTACAAGTTTTTGAAGTTAAAAATTGTTAATATTGATTCAGCCCCAGTCTTGGTGTTGTTGAATGTTCCAACACTTGTGGGTGTGGTCGATTACCTACACGGGTCATGGTCAAGGCATGGTAGCTCTTCTCCGTGGGTTGAGGTTGCAGTCTCATGGTTTTGGAGGATGAACATTCATCCTTGGTTGGAAAAACCTTCAATCGGCTAAGCCAATTTTCAACGTTTGTCTATGATCCATATTGGATCAACTATGCATTACAAGTTAAATTTATGTGATAAATTTATTATTGATGCATACCCTCAATTGTATGAATCCTAGATTAACTCATAAGTTTATTTCAAACCCTTGTTAGATGGCAAAGTTTTTGTGTTTATGTCAACCGGTGTTGTTACTCTTTCTATTATAAGAATATTTTTATTGTTTATGGCAGTTGGTTAGTATTAGTTACGTTAACACTTATACATAAACAAGAAGCTCAAGTACCTTGACTTGAGAGCAGTTGTTTCTTGTAACCTTTGATGGTTAACTTTTATATCTGACATGTTTATAAGTTTTGGCACTTCATTAAAAAACTTTACGTCTATTGTTCGTATTCAACGCATGCTGCCTATATCTCTAAAATGACAAATTAATGTGCTAGTTTTTATGCGGTTGTGGTTTTCAAATAGATCCTTTACCTGAGTGGTGGTATTTTAACAATATGTTCATCAATTGGCAGTTAGTCGGCACCGATGAGTTAACTACATGTGTGGGACTTGTGATTCGAAATCCAAAAACGGGAATGTGAGTTTCCTTTAGCTTCATTACCATTGCTCATGTTCATTTTCCTAAAGATGGTATTCATGAGATTATGCAAATTTGTACTTTTACATTGATTATCTAATTCAAGGCCTTTTACCCATATTCTACTCATTCCTCTTTACATGCAAAACCACAGGACATCTGTTGGACATTTAGACTCTGTGGAATGTGTAGAAATGGGTCTGCTGCAAATGCTGTCAGCAGTGTTATCTGAGGAAAATGATGCTGATTTGGAAGTCTGTTTCCCTTTCCGATGTTTTGTTGGGTTTCTTTTTATATATGCTTTGATATTTTTCATTATAGGAAAATAGCAAACTGAAATGAAACTTTTTTTAGGATGATAGATTTTTTGCATGTCTTATTGAAGTAATTCTTTCTTGGTCAAAAACAAACTTTTAATTTGCATTCTACGATGGGCTGACATGATCTATATACAAATTTGTATACCTGCAGGTACATCTTATAGGAGGTTTTGATGATACAAATGGACTTTTTAAGAGAGTCTTCGGACGTGATAATTCTGAGACAAATGAGACTGTGAGAATCCCTCGCTAGTGCATAATGAACATTTTTTGGACTCTTGAGAAATATTGCACAAGGAAATAATGAATGTTATGACTGATGCCAATCCAATTGAATCTGGGTGCAGCATAGCAGGGATAACACTTTGCTTACACTCCGGTCAATTCATAATCTAGTATCGAATGGATATTCCTGGCCTCTGTGTTTGAGAATTGTTGAAGTCTTACAAAGCATGAATTATAGCTTTCACATTCAAACGATGTGTGTCCTTAATCACAATACATTGACAGGCCCAAATGGATTTGCTTGCCCTATCATCAGAGGCTTTGTGGTTAGTTTTGTTCCTCTTATTCTTTTCTGTTTTGATATTTTTAATTATTTTTAGAAGTTTAATTTTTTTTATAAGCAAGGCCATTTTCCTAAATGAGGGTTAATGAACTCTTCACTAGAAGCTTTCCTCTTGAGTGATAGATCTTTGACAATTACGTTATTTCCATGTTTCATAGGCCATAAATTATGCTGCCATCCTCATTTTGTTATATCTCCTTTCAAGGAATTACTCTTTTATGTCAATTATGGGGCTTAGCTTGGATATCTAAGTCCTGGTTGTGTGGAATGCTCGACTTGGATTAAAGTTTTCAATCATCAGGGAATTCTAAATGCTAATTATTATTGCTCAACTTGGATTAAAGTTTTCAATCATCAGGGAATTCTAGCAAATTCAAGATTGAAGATGCTCCATCCTTCCCAGAAACATTCTTTGGCCTTAAGTTACATATATATGCAGTTGCAAAATATGGAATAAATTCAAAACCAAGACTGTCTAATTGAAGGCGGTATACATACATGCACAGATCCATAGAAGCACTTGTGAAATGTGTTGTTTCTTTAGGCGCTACTTGTCAATGTAATTGTCCCCAATAACCTTGACATGCATGATATGAATGGTGTCTTGTACATTGCAAGGATAGGCTTATATAGCCTTTAAGAAGACCATTGCCGTCATTGGAGTTCTCTTGAATCTTGAGGAGTTGGAGCAAGGTTTAGTGTTGCCCACTAAAGGTTTGAAATATATGTATAGGGAAATAGGAAATTTGGCAGAGTGGACTTAGGAAAAATGGTATGAAAGGGACAAAGTGAATGATTTATTCCCTCACCTTCTTTGTTAATAGCTTCTGGGGACTGTTGCACAGTTTTTGTCAAAGTTCCAAGGAAGCAGAAGTACCAAATTCTTTCAACAAGATCGGATAATCTATCAACAGTTCATATGTCATTGTAAACCCATTTTGCAAGTTATGTAATATAAATCATGCTAGTAAGACTGTGAATGTATGTAACAACCTAGGTAAGCCTATTATTTTGGCGAGAGTGTTGATTTGGGGTAGCATCGGATGTGCTCTGGCCATGAAAATTGGTGGAGAGACTAAAGCACATGAGATCTCCAAGACCCAGAAATGGTTTGGGCAGATTCTAACCGGTTTGGGAGATATTAAAATAATTAATATTTTTATTGAAGTTCCTAAGTCTAAACTTAGGAAAAATAAAACATTAATGGGTATTAATATAAAACTGGGTTAGAAGTTTCCAAAAGTCATGGATCAAGCCAAATCTAATCGTAGCCGTTGATTAGAGATTTAATCTCGGCCGTTGAAGGACCAACAGGAAAAGTATAAGAAGAGGCTTGAGGGTTAGTTGGAAAACGCACTGAGGGAGACCAGTTAGTTCGATTTCTGGAGCGGGGTTAGCTGAGAAATTTGAACAAGTGGTCTGGAGAGCAGCAGGAGGCAACAAATACAGAACAGAGAGTCGGAAACAACACCACGGGAACAACGTAGAGGTTGGAGAGGCAGACGCAGAGGCTGCAAACTACGCAGTCACTGGAGGGCCTGTGTGGGTGACGCAGAGAGGCCCAGTGCTGATGCCGAGAGGTAGGGGCTAACGCAGAGGGTCTGGGAGCTACGCAGAGGTCAGCCAGGCTGACGCTGAGACTGGGGCAAGTGCTGAAAATTTTTCTCTCTGTTGGGTAAGCCAGTTTGGCACCTAGTTGTACTGAAGATGTTAAGTTATGGTATGTTCTATGCTTAGAGCAATTTACTTTTCTTTCTTATTATTATTCATAGATTAGCAATCACATGTGCATAAGTAAAGTGCAGATAGAACATTAAATGATCAACAGAAAACAAGCCAAGACAAGAGACACAAGATGTGGCGGCTAGCCAGGGACAAACCCCACAATGTGTGGGGAAACCCTTTGATCAAATCTTCTTTTATCTTCAATAATTCAGCAGAGAGAAATAGTACAATAAATCCGATTTATATCAGCAGTAACAAACCCTAGATCAACAACATCAACATTAGCAGATTCATCATCAAAACTAGGGTAGTCGATATCTCGCAAATCGACTGTCGGATCGGCTTGATTCCACCACCAAAAAATGCGGCCTTTAGAGGAGGTACAGATGGACCTACAACGCAGTCCAAAGGAGGAGATCTGATGGTCAACGCTGGTCAAACTTTGGATCTGCAGTTGTAGCTTCAGATTCAGTAGCTTCCTTCCACGTGTGAGAGAGAGTCTCTTTTCTGCGCAATAGAGAAGAGCCTCTTTTCTGCGCAGAAGAGAGAGAGAGAGAGAGAGAGAGAGAGAGATGTGATGAGATGAGTGAGTGCAAATGAGGAAAAGTCCTCCTGTATTTATACACAACTGTTGATGTTTGAATAGATGCGAGTATTGGGCTTCTGAGCCTACATTAGTTGTAGGTCGGCTTGATAATAATTCCATAATCAAAATAAATTCATATCTTCATAAATACTTATCAGAATCGGATGATCTTTAGATCAATCCTACACCTCTCGACGAGAAGAATATAATAAAAATATTATCAACCATGAATAAGATGATCCACATGATGTTTGGCCCTAGTTGCCAATTTTAACACTCCCACACAACTAGGGAGAACTTCATCTGTAATCTGTCTGTCGGTTGCTACTATTCATCCATCAAATGCACTGCCCTGTACAGCCTGACCCTTGCCCTGCTCTGCTCTATTTTGCCTGGTCTGCTTTGTCTTTTTTTGCCCTGTACTGATCTGTACTGCTCTGCTTTGTTCTGCTCTGCTCTGCTCTGTTCTGTTATGCTCTGCTTTTGTCCGAATTATGAAGAAGAATAAATGATCGAGGATGTATCATACTGACTCAAAGTCAGTCTCAGAGTATGTACCACTAGTCCCAGACCAGTCTCAACCAACTCGAAGTCAGCATCATAGTGAGTACAACTCCTACCACTGGTCCCATCCCAGTATCATCCTCCACTGACTCAAAGTCAGTCTCAGAGTGCATACCACTGGTCCTAGACCAGTCTCAACCAACCCGAAGTCAGCATCATAGTGGGTACTACTCCTACCATTGGTCCCAGACCAGTATCACAGTCTCAGAGAGTGTACCACTGGTCCTAGACCAGTCTCAACCGATCTGAAGTCAGCGTCATAGTAGGTACCACTCCTACCACTGGTCCCAGTCCAGTGTCGCAGTCTCAGAGAGTGTACCACTGGTCCCAGACCAGTCTCAACTGACCCGAAATCAGCGTCATAGTATGTACCACTCTCACTGGTCCCAGACCAGTACTGCATCGAGCCGAGGTCAGTGTCAGAGTATGTACCACTAGTCCCAGACCAGTCTCAACCGACCTGAAGTCAGCGTCATAGTGGGTACAACTCCTACCACTGGTCCCAGACCAGTATCATTGATCCCAGATCAATGAAGGTCATCCTAGCGTAGGGAGTATGGTAGATACAATGATGCGTCCATCGATACTACTATGGTCTCTAACTTCATTTCCCTGCTCATTGATCAGATGAGAGGTACTTCCCATGAGTCCCTGACTACATGGGTAGGATGCCTTGACAGGAGAACTTAATCAATCCCGTCCTCACAGGAGAACTAATCATCCTGCTACACAATCACCATGGAGAACACATCATCTGGGCCTCACAGGAGAACTAATCATCCTGCTACATAATTGTCATGGAGAACACATCATCCAGACCTCATAGGAGAACCAATCATCCTGCTACATAGTCATCATGGAGAACACATCATCCAGACCTCACAGGAGAACCAATCATCCTGCTACATAGTCGCCACGGGGTGTACATGTACACCACCAGGGGATAGTGAATCACCCTGTGGTCATATGTCGCTCCAAGAAGTACCCCGCACCCCCCCGGAGCTCCCAGAGCTCAATGCATCATACAGGACCCTCATCGGAGGGTCTTTGAACAACACCAAGTTGTTCTCGGAAAGTCAAGAATTTTACTTTCCCTAGGGGCTTTGTCAGAATGTCAGCGACCTATTCATCTATACCAATATGTTGGAGCCTTATAGCTCCCTGCTGCACCATATCTCGAATATAGTGATACCTGATATCGATATGCTTGGAGCGATCATGAAATACGGAATTCTCTGACAAACAAATCCCACTCTGGTTGTCACATAGGATCACAGTGCTATTCAATGTAAATCCAAACAGCTCACTGAAGGGCCTTCGCAACCAGACTGTCTCACAGGAGAACATGCTAGCAGCAATATACTCTGCTTCAGTGGTGCTCAAGGCCACCGACTTCTGCTTCCTGCTCATCCAAGATATCGAAGCAGATCCCAAGGAGAAACAACACCTGGAAGTGCTCTTACGGTCCTTCACATTGCCTGCCTAATCAGCATCAGTGTATCCAAGTAGTCTCACATCTTCGGCAGTGTATCTTAACCCATAAGTGATTGTGCCACGAAGATATCTCAACAGATTCTTAGCACCAATCCAATGTATGTGGTGAGGTTCAACCATATGTTGACTCGTTGACTGTGAAGCATATATCTGGACGAGAGTTCACTAAGAACATTAATGCTCCGACAAGTTGTTGATACTCGGTAGCATTTCGTAAAACAGGTCCATCACTATCGCTTAACTTCTTGATGTCAAGCTCCATTAGGGTAGTTACAGGCTTGCAGTCCACCATACCAAATCTTTCCAGAATCTTCACCACATATTTTCCTTGAGATAGGAAAATTTCCCTTGGCTTCTGCCACACTTCAAGTCCTAGGTCCTTCATTTCAAATTCAGAAGCCAACTCCCTCTTACATTTGTGAATGAGAGGGTCTGCACCTGTTAGAAAGATGTCATCCACATACAACACCAGTATGAGAGGCTTGTCATCTTCAACCTTAAAGTAAAGGTTAGGATCGACTTCACTCCTAGTGAATCCCAGCTTCATCAAGTAGCTATTGATCCTCTCATACCATGCTCGGGGTGCTTGCTTCAGCCCATAGAGAGCCTTCTTCAACCCACATACATGAGATTTTCGATCATAAATCTCAAATCCTTCGGGTTGCTCTACATAAACCTCTTCTTTGATTGAACCGTGCAAGAACGCGATCTTGACATCCATCTGATGTAGGTTCCATCCTTGTGAAGCCGCAAGGGCTATGATCGAGCGGATGGTTGTATATCTGGCAACAGGTGCAAATATCACATCATTGTCTATACCTTCCTTCTGGGAGAAACCACGAGCAACAAAACGAGCCTTATACTTTTCAGTACTTCCATTTGCTGCATGCTTTATCTTGTAAAGCCATTTAGAAGTGACATTTCTCATCCGTGGGTTTGGGAACTACTTCCCAGACATCATCTTCATAATAGACTCATATTCTTCGGTCATAGCGTCCTTCCATACTTGATGCTTGACGGTATCTGAGAACGATGAAGGCTCATTTTGTATGATCGTGCTCATGATGGATAGGTATCCCTGATACTTGTTAGGTTTCTTACTTTCACGGAAGGTTCCTCGGGGTGCAGCATGTCCTTCAGCATCATCAAGTAGCCCCCTAAGCCATGAAGGCCTCTTCCTAGAAGAGTAAGGCTTAGGTGTATAAATAGGATCCATAGGTTCCTCCACATCAGGCATTGTTACATCATCTACCCATAGAAACTTTAGAAGTCTTTGATCATGGAGCATGGCACGGACAACTTCCACAATCGTACGGTTCTTCCTTTCCGCCACACCATTCTGCTCAGGAGTATGTGGTGTAGTAGTCTCCCTCTTAATGCTAGCCTCGGGTATGCCTGAGTGAACCAACTGTAATATATCGGAGGTCTTGCTTTGGCTTGAGGGGAATGGCCGCCTTTTGAGCTTTCCTTCGGCACATCCTGGACATACACCTTCTTTCTCTACTCGGAATTCGGGCATCCCTGTCACCATTTGTCTTACATTAGGTAGAGCTTTATAATGAAGGTCGGAAAACCTTTGATGCCAAAGTTCGGACTGAAGAGATGTGTCATAAGACATGACACCTAGCGGACTTCCATCGACCTGATATAATGAATCAACACGAAACCCAAGAGTAAAGGCATTTTTAACATTATTTTTCTATACACGTACCTTGCCATTGTTGAAGGTCACCTTGTAGCCTTTGTCTTCCATTGCCGAGATGGACACGAGGTCCTTTTTGAGGTCAGGTACATATAATACATCCTGTAAGTGGATCATATTACCTTGATTCAATTTGAGAGAGACATTGCCTACACCTTTCAAGGGATATTTCATATTATCTCCAAGGATAATTTCCAGGTTAGTTTCTTTCTCTATCATATTATGGAGAACTTCTTTGTAACCAGTGAAGTGCCTTGAGGCACCACTATCAATGAGCCAAATTCCTATTGAGTCCGAAGGAGCAGAGGTAGATAGAGTAGCTGGTAGATAATATTCATCTTTCTTATTTTCAACAATGTTGGATTCATACCTGAAATTTCTAGCCTTCTTGAATGGTTGTCCTCTTCCTTGATTTCCAACATTCCTTTTACCTTTGCTATTGAATTTTCCATTCCTTTGATTGCCATGAGAGGGATTTTGATCATCATCCCGGTGTGAGTCCTTTCTACCAGGGCACTCCCTTGCATAGTGACCTCTTTATCGCAAACGTAACATCGTCCTTTTCTTCCTCCCTTAGGTCCAACCTTTCTTTTTGATTTAGTCTCGAAATTATTTCTTTTCTTAGCATGAGAAGAAAAGGCAACAGGAGGACCTTTAGGCATGGGCATTTCTTGCTCTTCTACCCTTGTTTCTTCTTGAATGCATCTAGCCATTAATTCCTCGAAACCAGGAATTACATTATTGTTCAGAAGAGTAGTCCTGAACACGTACAATTCGGATGGTAATCCTCCAAGAGTTATGAGTGCCATTTCCCTGTCAGTAATAGTCTTCCCAATAGATAGGAGATCGTTCCTGATTTTGGTGATCCTTGAGAAGTATGCTTGCATACTCTCATCTTTACCCTTCTTAATTTCCTTCAACTTATTTCTAAGAAACAAAACTTGATTTGCATCATTAACTTTAAATAAACTCACCAGTCTATCATAGATTTCCTTGGAGGTGTTCAGGTCAGAGATGTAGGCCACCAAGTGCTTGTCAATCGAGTCCTGGATGATCTTCTTTGCTTTGACTTCTTCGGTTTTCCATTTGTTCTTGGTAGCAGTAGATGCATTTGATGGAGGCTCAACAATATTGCCTCTCACACGGTCCAACACTCCTTGATCTTCTAGGGTTAGAACGATAGACATCTTCCATCCGTGATAGTCAGCTTTCTCATGGAGCTTGTCCGCGGTAGGAAAGAGTGATGAGGACCCCATAGTTCTTTTAGGATAGCCTTGCCAATCTTCTCTTCGGTGATTGCTCTTGCTCTTGCTCGAGCTTTGTCTTCACCTCAGCTCTGATACCATGTTAAGTTATGGTATGTTCAATGCTTAGAGCAATCTACTTTTCTTTCTTGTTATTATTCATAGATTAGCAATCACATGTGCATAAGTAAAGTGCAGATAGAACATTAAACGATCAATAGAAAACAAGCCAAGACAAGAGACACAAGATGTGGCGGCTAGCCAGGGACAAACCCCACAATGTGTGGGGAAACCCTTTGATCAAATCTTCTTTTATCTTCAATAATTCAGCAGAGAGAAATAATACAATAAATCTGATTTCTATCAATAGTAGCAAACCCTAGATCAGCAACATCAACGTTAGCGGCTTCATCTTCAAAACTTGGGCAGTCGATATCTCGCAAACCAACTGTCAGATTGGCTTGATTCCACCACCAAAAAATGCAGCCTTCAGAGGAGGTCCAGATGAACCTACAACACAGTTCAGAGGAGGAGATCTGATGGTCAACGCTGGTCAAACTTTGGATCTGCAGTTGCAGCTTCAGGTTCAACAGCTTCCTTCCACATGTGTGAGAGAGAGTCTCTTTTCTGCGCAGTAGAGAAGAGCCTCTTTTCTGCGCAGGAGAGAGAGAGAGATGTGATGAGATGAGTGAGTGCAAATGAGGAAAAGTCCTCCTGTATTTATACACAACTGTTGATGTTTGAATAGATGCGACTGTTGGGCTTTTAAGCCTACATGAGTTGTAGGTCAGCTTGATAATAATTCCATAATCAAAATAAATACTTATCAGAATCGGATGATCTTTAGATCAATCCTACACCTCTCGATGAAAGGAATCTAATACAAATATTATCAGCCATGAATAAGATGACCCACATGAAGTTTGGCTTTAGTTGTCAATTTTAACAGAAGAATTGCTGAATAATAAAATCCTCCCTTGCTGCACCGATTTTCTCACATTGGGTTTTTCCGGGGACTGATTGTCCAAAATATTTGTGTCGATGTGTTAATTCTTGTGCATGTGTTTGTTTCTGTATTATGATGTGATATCTGCAACATAATTTATTTTAATGTTTACTGAAGGATATTCATAAATAACTTATCGAGAAATAAGTAGGTAAAATAAATTAGTTGTTGCAGTGATGGAATTTCATAGAGAGTTTCATCCTAGGAGGTTTTTCTCTCACTAAATCATTTGTGTTTCTAAACACGAATGGTCAACAGAGTTTTTTCCTCCAATCTCACCCCAAAGCTAGGGTGGAATTCTTCGTTAAAGTCTTAGGTGAGTCCTAGTGTTTTAGTCGAGTCTTATATAAAAGTTATTTGAGAATAATTTAAGTTATTTGGCTAAATTATTTTATTACAAATCACTTGGTCTACTAGCTCATATTGTGTCGTAGATTGGGTATGTTTTTTGAGGGTCTAAGCCGAACGGGTATCCCCCTTTGAGGGTTGAAATTGTAAATCTTATGTAAAAAATATTTTAATGCATGGTCCCTCATACTTAGACACCATGGTTAAAATATTAGAGGGTGGAAAAAATAATTAATCCCCTCATGTGTCAATTAATTAAATTTTCTAGCAAAATTAAATTAAAATCCTAAGCCAGAAATTTAATTAATTAGAGTCAAAATTAAAATGTCTTAGGAAAATTAAATTCTCCAAGTGAAAAATTCGTGGGTCTTAAAAGAATTAATTTTTGGAGGTCCTCCACCAAGGGAATATTGGATATTTCAAGAAAAATTGGACCCTTGGGCCTTGGTGGTTAAGTCAAAGTCAAATTTTTGAGGAAATTAACTCAAAATAATTAATTTTGAGCTAATTAAAATGGAATTAAATGATAAATTCGAAAATTCTTCAAAAATAAAATTCAACGGCTAAGATTAAAAAATGATAAAGTATTTTTCGACGACCAAGATTATTTTGACAAGGATTAAAGAAACTAGTTGTTATTTTTCACTTGGAGGATTTATCTATAAATTAGAGAGTCATTTGAGTCTCTAGCAATCTGATTTCTGGAAAAGAAATTGCTGCTGAAGCATGTGTAAACGATTGTTCTGCTAGGAACTATTTCTTCTATCATAATAAAGACTTTGGGGTTGTAATGTTCCGAAATAGGAAAAATAGTAATATACAAAGCAAATAACACATGCAAGCACAAAATTTCCGAAAGTCAGTGAACACCCATGAAATCTCCACAAATACAACGCAGCTGAGCCGTTTTATTAAATATATGGAGCAAGAGTACAATGTTATGGAAGGAGTGCACTTGGGCTTGCCTAAGGGAAAGCTTGACAACACCCAGTTGAGAAAAAAGATTGCCCAGAAGAGAGTGTGAGCTGCCTACATAGGCCCTGCGCTGCCCCAGAAAACTACATGGTCTGTTGGAAATATGCTGCTGAAAAGTCCCACCTTCGGTTCTCAGAAAGTTCTGCAAATTTATCCTCAGGCTCCTCTCAATAAACCCACCAAAATCCAAAAGGGTTTGGCCTAGTTCTGACCTCCAAAAATCAACCCCAAATACCACATCCTCCTCAAACTAGTTGGAAAATACGGTTTGTCTGGAAATGTGCTGAAGCAGCCTTCCTATTCCCCCAAAAATGCTGAACTCCGCTCCCAGATGATCTCTTCAAACTCCTAGCACAACCCAGCTCCCAAACTCCTTTCCTCAACCTTCCACGAGTGCCCAAAAATTAGCTTCTACACCGACCTAGAAATTGTGCCATTGTTGCTATCTGGAATTGGTTCGAGTCCCTTGCTGGAATGCACAGATTGGCCTGAAATTGTTGCTGTAGCTTCCTCTTAATTTTTCCCACAAGACCCAGAAAGGAATTGGTCCCAATCCTTCAAACCAAAAAACCCACAAAATGGAACAATATTACCAACAATTGCTGGTTGGGAAGAAACCCCTGTTTGACCGTGTTAGAGTGCTCAAAAAATTTAGCCAAATTAATCTTGGCCTCTCCTCAGTCCCAGAAAAACCTAGAGAGGGTTGGGCCTAATTCCAACCTTCCAAAATTGGCCCCAAATAATTTGAGCACCCTCTACAGTTGGGTAATTCATACTGCTGGTAAATAGCTGCCAAAGCCCTCCAAAATTAACTGAGGATACCTCCAAGAATTATTCTTATGCCCCCTTGCAAAGCTTCATCCCCCAACTCCGGTACAAGCCTCCACAATTGACGTGCTCCTCTAATGACTGCGCAGGCCCAGTAAGACTCTTTGCGTGTGCACTGGAGGAAGAATTTCGTCCAAATGACCAACCATTGATTTAACCCGATAAAATCCACCCAAGTGTAGCAAAATCCAAGGCAATTATGTCCCCAAAAGTCCGAAACCAATGCTTCTCTGAAGCTCCCTGTCCTGGGAAGTGCGTACTTCCCTTTTGCGTCCAATCTGCCCTCGGAATAGTTAGATTTCCTCTGTATAATACTCTTGGACTAGCTCACAAGTGTGGAAATGTCTCCCCTAGGGTGGCACTCGAAGTCCATTGAAGTAGGAGTCGAGATTTGAGTGCTGAACAACACTCTGTTGACCCAGCAAAACAGCTTGAGCAAACTATGATTCATATATCAAATTAGCAAAAGATCCCTAAAATGTGGCCCTCCACCTCTATTTATCTTGTTGCCCCTTGTATTCCTTCATTTGGCCCCCACAATTTGATTTCCCTCTCCTCTTTCTCCCCACAAGTTTGAACTCTCCTAAGGGGTACGAATTCCCTTTGGAGTGGCCCCCACATTCCACTTGCACTTTGATTTATTACCTTTTCTAATGTTTGGAAGCCTTCTTTTCCTAAAAAGCCAAGTGGGGTCCTCCTAATCCACCTTTCCTAAGTTCTAATGCCAAAATATCTCTTGATGGTCAAAATTGTAAAAATGGAATTTCTTCTTAACCATATTAATTAATTGGGGACATTACAGTCCTCCCCACCAAAAATTGCTTGTCCTCAAGCAATGGTTGAACAAGCACCCCCTCTATCAGCCGACCCAGAAAGTCACTGCAAACAATACCGGGGTCCCAAATGTGCCACCGAGTCATCTCTAATCTTTGCCTTGCCCTGCCAAGATCCCAAGCCACCCTGATCAGCGTGAAGCATCCCTTGCTCCACTCACTGTCCAGCTCATCATAGGCTCTTGATGCCCTCTGCATGTCGCCACTAAGTAGAGCATCATGGTAGTATAAGATCCTGATCATCTCCTCATGAAACTGCTCTATCGAATAGTCCCTCTCGTGCACCTCAGGGGTGGACTCTTGAGTATGCAATCCAATCCTGGTGGGATTTAACCCTCGTCTGCCCAAGCCTCCCTTGATCTCCTCCTGCCGATCACCTTGTCGCACCGGTGTTCCTCACACCATCAACGAATCACTAAAAGCAAATGGAAGATATGGATGACCCTCCCATATAGAAACCAACTCACCTCTACAGGTAGCTGAACTACTTAGCCCTACTATGTTGGAATCCCTTGCCAGTTGCAGAAGGAACCTATCTTGCTGACATCCTGACACCCTGGTCATGCTCGACTGCTCAACATGCTCATACCAGAGCCTCCTCTTCGGTAACGCTCGACCACTATATCTGTCCCGATCAATGCTATGACCAACCTGCCAGGGAAACTCTGCAATGCTCGAGTCCACCACTCTACGACTAGCCTCGATCCTGAGCGGCAACCTTCCTCGCCATATGACGAAGGTCTCAACGACTCTCCATGTGTCAACCTAGAAAAAGTTGGATCAACCTCCATCGTAACCCTGCCCATCGATAAGTGGAGGGATCCTCTTGCCAACCGGATCCCTGGATCCCCTAGCCATATTGGGAGCTCACAACTTCTACTCTCCATGGGTTGCCACTGCGTAGCACTGATACCTGCTAGAACCCATCCGACCCTTGTCTCTAACCCCTGTATGTCTCCCATAGGTGGACCCCAAGTGCTAAGAATCTGTCTCAAGCGTGCCAACCTACCTTCCTCCTGCCAGCCCATACCGTGAAATATGTTATCCCAACTCCTGATGATACTCTTGTACATAGCTCGGAGTTGGGGCACCCTCCTGTAGACGAAGTCTACCATCCACTGTCCCTCAGGCTCCTGTAGCGCCTCAAACTGCCTCGCCAAAAGTGTATCATGTAGCTCCCTAGTGATCACCTCCCCAAGTGTGAGCCCAGGGGTGGAACATATGCTCTCTCGGCAGTAGACCATGCCATCCCTATGTTGAAGAATCTAGGGCAGGGAGTTAATGAGATTCATCTTGCATGATAACTATTTGTGAGGCATTTTGTCTTTAGATTATTAGCACAATCTTTTGCTTATTATCATTAGTGTGAGTATTTCTTACTTCAACAAATAGCTATCAAAGTAAAGAGACAAGAGCACAAGATATGGAATTCTGCCAAGGCCAAAACCTCTCCATCTTGGAGTGGAAAACCGCACAAAATTATTCTTATAGAGATTCCTATTGACGAACACCAAGACCACGACCCTTGACTTACTAAGCCACTCCAAGACCAAGACACCAATCCTCTGCTTTGTCACTGTCGAGATCATCACTGCTGCTATACTGTTGTTCCTTCAATGAGATCTTCATAATGTCAACTAGATCATTGTTGCTGCTCCATTACCGAGATCTTCTCCTTATCTTCTTCAGAATCATGATAATCATAATTGTCACTATGCAGAGATTGTAACTGTATCTACAAGTATGTCGAGACTGTGAATATATGACTGAGATCTTAGACTTCATAATTATGCTGTGTCTATCTATCTTCGAGACCATCATTGTTATGTCGTGACTATGTACCGAGGCAAAGATTTATTATAATTGCGTTCTAAATTTGCAAGAGTGTGTTACACAGCTATGGCGAGACGGTGGCTCAGATGTCACGTGATCCTTCATCACAAGTGTGCCGAGAGTATTTCAGTGACTTCGATCCTGAGATTGTTATCATCGAGAAGGAGACAGAGCATCTACCGAGACAGAGCATCGAGACAGGAATGTTGAGACAGTGTTTGCGTGGAGATAACATAAGGCTGTCGAGACAGAGTGTGTTCCTCCTTCATCAAGACAGAGTGCCGAGATCGTGTTTGTGTGATACTGTTATACCCATCGAAGATCGTAGAATCCTTCTTCCATCGAAGCATTGTAACCTTGTCTTCATGCGAGATTTCTTTATCTACTGTGCCATCGAAGCTTCAGAGATGTATCCGAATTTTTCTTGCTTTGACTCTGAGTTCACTCACCTATTTATAGTGGTTTGACCCACCTATTTAAGTCGACATGTCATGGTGAATCATTGTGACTTATTCTCTGAGCTGACTTGTCATCTATAGGCCAACTTGGCTGACTTTCACATCGTTTTTGCAGGCAAACTTCTTCTTTGGAGGATGGTGCTTGTCTTGGAGGGTTACTTGACACTAGGTTGACCCATGTACATTACATAAATGCTCAAGAAGAGCTGTTTAACATGATTTTAACTCTTTGACTTTCCTAGACCTATGGAATGAACAAAAAACTCATTCATCAATTTACAAAAATAATATTTCTTTCTCTTGACAAGTACAAAGATCAAAATTACATTGACAAATATCGAACCTAGTTACACTTTTCTTCAACACTCCTCTTAACTAGGGAGGTATTTACAATGGTACTTGGTCATTCGCAATCTGAATAATTTCTCATAAAAGGAATTAGATTGGTAATCCCATCTGTATAGCATCATATTAACCAACATTGTCACAGTGCAAGGCCTTGACTAACAACTCCATCTCTCCATGAGACCATGAGCTACAATGCTGGCAAGACTAATGATTTATAGACACCTTCATCATTGTCTCTCAAGGTACATACCCACTTTGGTGTTCACTGAGTATTACTTTCTAGGACTACTCTTATCTTGGGTTCCCAGCCCTCAAAGAATATCGATCCTCTTGCCTACTCTTATCTTGGATGCCCTACACATCCTCAAAGAGTATTAGATGCCAGATGATTACCCAACCCTCCATTCTTTCTTCCCAGGTGAAGACAAGAATGTTGTGTCTATCATGTGTCTACATTTCCATTCATGGCCTTCACCTAGACTTACGACTGTTAGTCCTGGTCTAGTGCATGACACATGAAATAGAAAAAACACAACTATCTCTCCTTTGTAATCAGGGGTGATCTAATTCAAGCTCCCTCTTAATTAGGGACTTGTCAGAGCTTCCTCTTAGCTAGGGACTCTACAACTTCTTCTTCGTGGGTCCTTCAACTGCTTGATCAACTTCTTTCCTTGATGTCATGAAATTCAGTCGAGCTTCTTCCGTGTAGGGCTTTGGCCATCCATCACTTTCCTTCTTGGTTCGTCATGTCACTCCTTTCTTCATGGAAAGTGGCCTTCTTGATACATATCCAGAACCTTCATCATATGGCTACTTCTTCCTCATGCTTCTTTCAGGAATTTCCATCCACCACATGAATGCTTAGTTGTACTTGCGCTTACAACTCTTGTTCCAGTAGTCCTGCATAAACTCATCCAGATATTATTCAAGAAATCAAAACATGGCATTAAATCAAATCGTACCTTTCGAGATGGCTCTTTATCATGACATCTTTCTGTAGGTATCAACATCCTGCATACTTGTTGACACATTTCCCAAAGATATACATTGTCAAGGGTCTCTATCTTTTCCAGACTTCCATCAGAGTCTTCTCATATTTCAGGGAGATTTCCTAGTCAACTCTTCTTGGTATTTTGGATGTTGATTGCCTTCATCATGGTTGCAAAGCTCATGATCTCTTCCTTCCTCACACATTCCATTCTTAGGGGTTTCTAATCAGAGTAATCATAGTCAACCACCTCATACTTTATATGAGGACATATTATGTTGATTTCATCTAGTGTGACTTATGCCTTTTTGCATCCTTTCAGAGGAGGAGATCCTTTTCCCTCGATAATGCTTCTTAAGATAGAAGTGATGATCTATATTACCTGCAACCATATGACTGTTGACTTGTGGTAGCATCGGATGTGCTCTAGCCTTGAAATTTGGAGGAGAGGCTAAGGCACATGAGATCCCCAAGACCCATAAATCGTTTTGAGAAATTCCATCCGGATGAGGAGTTATTAAAATAATTAATATTTTTAATGGGTTCCTAAGTCTAAACTTAGGAAAATAAAAATATTAAAATTTAATGGATATTAATAAAGACAAGGACGAGAAGCTTCTAAGAGATGAGGATCAAGTCTGTTTTAATCTTATCCGTTGATTAGAGACTTAATCTCGGCCGTTGATTCATCAACAAGAAAAGTATAAGAGAAGACTTGAGGGTCATTTGGAGATACACTAACAGATACTCAATATCCCAAGGAAAATCAATTCTCAGAGAGAGGGAAATCGATTTCAGAGGGAGAGTTGCAGGGTGGAGGAAGAGGGGGGATGAGCAACAGTCAAGGAGCTCAGAAGAAGTGACGCAGGGACTCTGAGAGACAACGCAGAGGGAGACGCAAATCATAGAGACGCAGGGACTCTGAGAGACATTGCAGAGGGAGACACAGATCAGAGAGACACAAGGATGACGCAAAGGGGGACCAGAGTTGCGTAGAGCCACGCAGAGCTGACGCAGTAGAAAAAGGAATCTCTCCAGGTTATCAGAAAGTCTCGGAGAAAAAGTGGAAGAAAAAGTGATCGAGAATGTATCATACCATTCTCTACTAACCCGAAGTCAATCCCAAATAAAAAGAGTGTCTCATACCACTCTTACTGACCCGAATTCAGTTCCAATCAAAAGAGAGTGTCTCATACTACTCTTACTAACATGTCGTCAGTTCCCATTGATCCTAGATCAATATCTGTCATCCTAGTATAGGGAGTATGGTAGTCCACAATGCGTCCATCGATAGTACTATGGTCCCTATCCTCATTTCCCTACTCATTGGCCAAATGAGAGGTACTTCCCATGAGTCCCAGACTGCATGGGTAGGATGTCTCAGAAGGAGAATGATGAACCACTCCCTGCCTACATGTCGTCAAGGGGTATCACAGGGGAAGGTTGAACCACTCACCCTATACACAACAGACCACTAGGGGAAGGTTGAACCACTCACCCTTTGGTTGCTCATCGCTCCAAGAAGTACCCCAAGCCCCTTGGAGCTCCCAGAGCTCAATGTCCATCTCATACAGGACCCTCATAAGAGGGTCTCTCCACGACCCCAAGTCGTTCTCGAAAGGCCAGGAACTTGGCCTTCCCCAGGGACTTCGTTAGAATATCGACGACCTGCTCATCAGTCCCAATGTATGAAGCCTTATTGCTCCTCATTGTACCATGTCCCGGGTAAAGTGGTACCTGATATCTATATGCTTGGAGCGATCATGAAACACGCGATTCACTGATAATTGGACCCCACTCTGGTTGTTGCAGAGGATCACGGTGGTATCCAACACATGTCCAAACAACTCACTAAAGAGCTTCCTCAACCAGAGAGCTTCACAAGAGGCCATACTAGCAGTTATGTATTCGGCCTCAACGGTGTTCAAGGTAGCCAATTTCTGCTTCTTGCTCATCCTGGATATCGAAGCAGAACTCAAGGAAAAACAACATCCAGAAGTTCTCTTGCGATCCACCACACTATCAGCCCAATTAGCATCAGAATAACCATGCAGCCTCACATTTTCGGCAGTGTATCTCAGTCCATGAGTGATTGTGCCCCAAAGATATCTCAGAAGATTCTTGGCAGCAATCCAATGTATATGATGAGGCTCAACCATGTATTGTCTCAATGTGCTAACTGCAAAACGTATCTCTGGACGGGAGTTCACCAAGAACATCAGTGCTTCTATGAGTTGACGGATATTCAGAAGCATTTCCCAATTCAGGTCCAGTAGCACTACCATATAACTTCTTAAAGTTAAGTTCCATCGGGGTAGTCACAGGCTTGCAGTCCAGTATCCCAAATCTTTCCAATATCTTCACAACATATTTTCCTTGAGATAGGAAAATTTCACTTGGCTTTTGCTAGCCCTCCAACCCTCGAAAGTAGTGCATCGGTCCTAGGTCCTGCATCTCAAATTCAGAAGCCAACTTCGTCTTACATTTGTGAATTAGAGGGTCTACACCTGTCAGAAAGAGGTCATCCACATAAAGTACCAGAATGAGAGGTTTATCATTTTTAACCTTAAAGTAAAGGTTCGGATCAGCTTCACTTCTAGTGAATCCCAACTTCATCTGATAACTATCGATCCTCTCATACGAAGCCCAGTGTGCTTGCCTCAATCCATAAAGAGCTTTTTTCAACTTGCATACATGAGATTCTCGGTCATGAACCTCAAACCCATCGGGTTTTTCCACAAACTTACTCTTTCATCGAACCATGCAAGAAAGCGGTCTTGACATCCATTTGATGTAGGTTCCATCCTTGCGAGGCAACAAGGGCTATGATCAAGCGGATGGTGGTGTATCGAGCAACAGGTGCAAATATCTCATTGTAATCTACACCTTCCTTTTGAGAGAAGCCTCGAGACACAAAGCGAGCCTTGAACTTTTCTGCACTACCATCAACTCCATGCTTGATTTTGAAGAGCTACTTGGAGGTGACAACCGATTTGTCCTAGGGTCTAGGGACCACATCCCAAACATCATTCTTCATAATTGACTGGTAGTCTTCGTTCATAGCATCCTTCCATACTTGTTGCTTCACGACTTCTTCGAATGATGAAGGCTCATTTTAAATGATAGTGCTCATGACAATCAAGTATCCTTGATACCTGTTTGGCTTCTTGCTTTTACAGAAAGTTCCCCTTGGTGCAATATGTCTCTCGACATCTTCGAGAGTCTCCCTAAGCCATGAGGGTCTCCTCTTGGAGGAGGAAGGCTCATGGGGAGGAGGATCTATAGGATCCATAGGTTCATCAACATCACGCATTGTTTCGTCCTCTTTTTCACCCTGATTTTTGGTGTCAACTTCTTTGTCCTACCTTTGGATAGGAAGGTTGTTGATCTTCCTGAGGGCCATATGTTTGTCGAAGGTGACATCATGACTTATCTCAACTTCGTTTTGACCAGCCACATAAATTCTATATCCCTTAGAATTTTCACTATAGCCCATAAAGATTCCTTTCTTCCCAGATGCACCCAATTTGCTTATTTTCTCTTTCGGCACATGAAAATATACGGACTTCCAAAAATTCTAAAATGAAAGACATCAGGTTTCTTACCAATGAACATTTCTTCGGGAGTCTTGGAGTCCAATGCTTGATGAGGGCTTCAGTTTTGAACATACACGGTGGTATTTGCAGCTTCAGCCCATAGGAACTTCGGAAAGCCTTGATCATGAAGCATGGCACAAACTGCTTCTACAATAGAGCGATTCTTCCTTTCAACCACACCATTCTGCTAAGGAGTGTATGGCGTTGTAGTCTCCCTCTTAATGCCAACTTCTCTGCAATAATCTTGGAATTCATTCGATTCGTACTCGACCCCATTATCAGTCCTCAATATCTTGATTTTCTTCTCGGATTGGTTTTCTCAAGGCTTTGAAGTGTCGGAACTAGGTGAGCACTTCATCCTTCTTCTTCAAGAATTAGATCTAGGTATTGCGAGAATAATCATCTGTAAAAGTGAGATAATATAAGCATCCTCCCAAAGAGTTTATGGGCATCATACCAGATTTTTTTTTTTTTTTTTTTTTTGCTTGTTAAGACTAACCTACATACCCACGGGGGATTTGAACCGGTGACCTATCGCCAAGGAGTGCTTTAACAAGGCACCCATTCACCGTCAATCCAAAGCCCAGTGGGCGGCATCATACCAGATATGTCGGAGTGGATCAATTGCAATATATCTGTGGTCTTGCTATTACTTGAGGGGAATGGTCCCCTTGTAAGTTTTCCTTCGGCACATCTCGGACATACACCTTCATTCTCTACTTTGAACTCAGGCATACCTGTCACCATTTGTCTCACATCGAGTAGGGCCTTATAATGAAGATTGGCAAACCTCCGGTGCCATAGCTCAGATTGTAGAGATGTGTCGCAAGACATGGCTCCCAATGGACTTCCTCCAACTTGATACAAAGTGTCAACCCTGAACCCAAGAGTAAAAGAATCTTTAAAATTTCTTTTCCAAACATGTACCTTTCCATCAATGAATGCCACCTTGAATCCTTTGTCGTCCATGGCTGAAATGGACAACAGGTTCTTCTTGAGATCAGGTACACATAGTACTTCTTGCAAATGAATAGTGTTACCTTGATTCAATTGAAGGGTAACATTCCCTACTCCCTTCACGGGATAGGTGGCATCGTCTCCAAGGATCTCCAAGTTTGTCTCCTTTTCTATCAGATTAGAGAGGGTTTCCTTGTATTCGGTGAAGTGCCTTGAGGCACTAGTATCAACCGACCAATTTCCCAAAGTGTCCAGAGGAGAGGCAGTGGAGAGGGCCAATATAAGATAGTACTCTTTTTGCTTATTGTTAACAACATTTGATTCTTCATACCTGGAGTTCCTTGATTTCTTGGAGGGTTGACCATTTCCTTGATGTCCTGCATTCCTTTTTCCTTTGCCATTGGACCCGCCATTCCTTTGATCATTGTTGTTAAAGTTGCCCCTGGAATGATTGTGATCATCATCATGCGATGTGTCCCTTCTATTTGGACACTCCCTTGCATAGTGGCCAAACTTATTGCAAACAAAGCACCTACCGTTCCTTACTCCTTAAGATCCAGGCTTTCCATGGAAATGACCTTTAGACCCTGCATTATTTCTCCTTTCGGCATGAGCGAAGAATGCAGTGGGGTTGCTTCTATTAGAAGGCATTTCTTGCTACACCATTCTTGTTTCTTCTTGAATGCATCTTGAAATCAATTCTTCAAACCCCGGAATTCGATCATTGTTGAGGACGGTGGTTCTAAATACATACCACTTAGGTGGGAGTCCTCAAAGGGTGGTGAGAGTAAGTTCCCTGTCAGGAATGACTTCTCCAATCGAGAGTAGATCATTCTTGATCTCAGTAGTCCTCAAGAAATAGGATTGAATATCCTCGTCCTTGCCCTTCTTAATATCCTTCAACTTATTTTTGAGAAATAGAATTTGATTAGCATTACTAACTTTGAACATGCCGACCAACTTGTCGTAGATCTCCTTGGAGGCCTTCAATTTGGAGATGTAGGCCACCATATGTTTGTCAATGGAATCCCTGATAATCTTCTTTGCTTTGACTTCAGCCCTAATGTACTTTGTCTTCGCAGCAGCTGGTGCATTTGAAGGAGGTTCAGGGATTTTACCCTGCACATAGTCCATTACTTCTTTTTCTTACAAGGTCAAATCAAGAGACATCTTTCATCCATGATAGTCAAATTTATCATGGAGCTTGTTTTCAACTGGGAAGTAGAATGAGGAACCCGTTGAACCTTTTTTTTTGTCCAACTGTCTTTGGTGATTGCTCTTCCACTCTTGCTTGGGCTTTTGTCTTCACCTTAGCTCTGATACCATGCTAATTTTAGGCAACAATGGTATGTTCTATGCTTTAGAGTAATTTTACTTCAATTTCTTTATTAGCCCAATATCAATATCCAATTTAGCAATCACATCAACATGATAGTAAAATGCAGATAGAACATAAACATAAAAAGTAGAAGACAAGCCAAGACAAGAGGACATAAGATGTGGCACCAGCTAAGGACAAACCCCAATGTGGGGAAACCCTTGATCAATTCTTCTTATAGTCTTCAATAGTTCAACAGAGAGAGATAGTACAATTTACAAATCTGATAATTTATAATAGCAGCAAAAGAGCCCTAATGGAAAAGTCAAAGTGGTCAACAAGGCAGATTTGACCCTAAGCAAATCGGTCAACTTCAGTCAACTTCATCCTTCAAACAGCAAGATAAAACATCCCTCAAAACAGTCAAATTTAGCCTAGTCAAAGTCTAGTCAAACAACCCAATTGCAGTCAGCCCTAGTAGCAGTCAACGCTGGTCAACAGTCAACTGTTAGCCTCGATTTTTGTGCCAGAAATGTGGCTTTCCCAAACAGAGAGAGAGAAGTGTGAAGATGAGTGTGTCCAAATGAGGCTAAGTCACCTTCTATTTATATGCAATGTTGAGGATGAATAGACGTGACTATTGGGTTTCCGAGCCTACATAAGTTTGCTGGCCTACCTCGACAATTTGACCATAATGAAAATAACTTCATAACTTCATTTGTACATGTCAGAATTGGATGACCTTTAGATCAATCCTACACCCATCGGAGAGAGGAATCCAAGAAAAATATCAGTTGTCATAAATAAGATTACCCATGTGGAGCTTGGCCTTAGTTGCCAATTTTAACACTCCCTCTCAACTAGGGAGAACTCCATCTGCTAATCCATCTACCAATCTGTACTATCTCCGCCATCAATGAACTGCTTTGCTTTGCTGAACTATGTAGAAGAAGAAGTGATTGAGAACGTATCATACCATTCTCTACTGACTCGAAGTCAATCCCAAATAAAAAGAGTGTCTCATACCACTCTTACTGACCCTAATTCAGTTCCAATCAAAAGAGTGTCTCATACCACTCTTACTGACTCAAAGTCAGTTCCCATTGATCCCAGATTAATATTGGTCATCCTAACATAGGGAGTATGGTAGTCCACAATGCGTTCATCGGTAGTACTATGGTCCCTATCCTCATTTCCCTACTCGTTGGCCAGATGAGAGGTACTTCCCATGAGTCCCAGACTACATGGGTAGGATGTCTCAGCAGGAGAAGGATGAACCACTCATCCTGCCTACATGTCACCAAGGGGTATAACACGGGAAGGCTGAACCACTCACCCTATACACAACAGACCACTAGGGGAAGGCGAATCACTCACTCTTTGGCTGCTCATATCTCCAAGAAGTACCCCAAGCCCCTCGGAGCTCCCAGAGCTCAATGTCCATCTCATATAGGACCCTCATAAGAGGGTCTCTCCACAACTCCAAGTCGTTCTTGAAAGGCCAAGAACTTGACCTTCTCCAGGGGCTTCGTCAGAATATCGACGACTTGCTCATCAGTCCTAATGTGATGGAGCCTTATTGTTCCTCGTTGTACCATGTCCCAGATAAAGTGGTACCTGATATTTATATGCTTGGAGCGATCATGAAACACATGATTCTCTGATAATCAGATCCCACTCTGGTTGTTGCAGAGGATCATGGTGGTATCTAACACATGTCCAAACAACTCACTGAAGAGCTTCCTCAACTAGGCAGCTTCATAGGAGGCCATACTAGTAGCTATGTATTTGTCCTTGACTGTGCTCAAGGCAACCGATTTATGCTTCCTGCTCATCCAGAATATCGAAGCAAAATCCAAGGAAAAACAACATCTAGAAGTGCTCTTGCGATCCACCACACTACCAGCCCTATCAGCATCAGAATAACCATGCAGCCTCACATTTCTGGCAGTGTATCTCAGTTCATGAGTGATTGTGCCCCGAAGATATCTCAGAAGATTCTTGGTAGCAATCCAATGTATATGATGAGGCTCAACCATGTATTGGCTCAATGTGTTAACTGCAAAACATATGTTTGGACGAGAGTTCATCAAGAACATCAGTGCTCCTATGAGTTGACAATACTCAGAAGCATTTCCTAATTCAGGTCCAAAAACACTACCACATAAATTCTTAAAGTTAAGTTCCATCAGCGTAGTCACAGGCTTGCAGTCCACCATCCCAATCTTTCCAATATCTTCACAACATATTTTCCTTGAGATAGGAAAATTTCACCGGGCTTTTGCCAGACCTCCAACCCTAGGAAGTAGTGAATCAGTGCTAGGTCCTTCATCTCAAATTTAGAAGCCAACTCCCTCTTACATTTGTGAATGAGTGGGTCTGTACCTGTTAGAAAGAGGTTGTCCATATAAAGTATCGAAATGAGAGGTTTATCATTTTCAACCTTAAAGTAAAGGTTTGGATCGGCTTCACTTCTAGTGAATCCCAACTTCATCAGATAGCTATCGATCCTCTCATACAAAGCCCGGGGTGCTTGCCTCAATCCATGGAGAGCTTTCTTCAACCTGCATACGTGAGATTCCTGGTCATGAACCTCAAACTCCTCGGGTTGTTCCACAGACTTCCTCTTTGATCGAACCATGCAAGAAAGCGGTCTTGACATCCATCTAATGTAGGTTCCATCCTTGCGAGGCAGCAACGACTATGATCGAGTGGATGGTGGTGTATCGAGCAACAGGTGCAAATATCTCATCGTAATCTACACCTTCCTTTTGATGGAAGCCTCGAGCAACAAAGCGAGCCTTGAACTTTTCTGCACTACCATCAACTCCATGCTTGATTTTGAAGAGCCACTTGGAGGTGACAACCGATTTGTCCTAGGGTCTAGGGACCACATCCTAGAGATCATTCTTCATAATTGACTGGTACTCTTCATTCATAGCATCCTTCCATACTTGTTGTTTCACGACTTCTTCGAATGATGAAGGCTCATTTTGAATGACAGTGCTCATGACAGTCAAGTATCCTTGATACCTGTTCAGCTTTTTGCTTTCACGGAAAATCCCCCTTGGTGCAATATGTCTCTCTGTATCTTCGAGAGTCTCCCTAAGCCATGAGGGTCTCCTCTTGGAGGAGGAAGGATCATGAGGAGGATCTATAGGATCCATAGGTTCATCAACATCAAGCATCGTTTTGTCCTCTTTTCACCCTGATTTTCGATGTTAACTTCTTTGTCCTTCCTTAGGATAGTAAGGTTGTTGATCTTCCTGAGGGCCATATCTTCGTCGAAGGTGACATCATGACTTATCTCAACTTCCTTTTGACCAACCACATAAATTCTATATCCCTTGTAATTTTCACTACAACCCACAAAGATTCCTTTCTTCCCAAATGCATCCAATTTGCTTCTTTTCTCTTTCGGCACATGAAAATATACAGGACTTCCAAAAATTCTAAAATGAGAGACATCAGGTTTCTTACCAGTGAACATTTCTTCGGGAGTCTTGGAGTCCAATGCTTGATTGAGGGCATCGGTTTTGAACATACACGACAGTATTTGTAGCTTCAGCCCATAGGAACTTCGGAAAGCCTTGATCATGAAGCATGACATGAATTGCTTCTACAATAGAGTGATTCTTCTGTTGGAAACACTGGGGGGGGGGTAAATCAATATTTCTTTTCAATTGTTACTTTTACCAGTTAGATCACTTATATTTAGAACACAAAATGAACAATAGGAATAAATGCTTTTATTAATATAATCTTTACAATGAATCAAGTACAATGTATATAGGGCTCCAATCTTAGATGTAGACACCGATCTTCAAACTCCCAGGCTCCAACCTGTTGCCAAGCACCAACTTGGACTTCCAAGGCTCCAAGCCTCCAACCTTGTCAATTCTGAGGCACCAACCTCAAGGGCTCAAACCCTATCTTATCCAAGGCACCAACCTTGAGTTTAGGAGCACCAACTCCAAAGACACCAATCTTATATTTGCCAAGCACCAACTTGGACTTTCCAAGGCACCAACCTTGTCAATTCCGAGTCGCCAACCCTAAGGGCTCCAACCCTATAGCTTCACTTTGTCAAGGTATGGTTGGTTGTACTTCACGACTCCCCAAGTCTTCTTCAACGAGCCCTGTCTATCTTCAACAATGCTTCCTCCAGATCATTCATTAATAACAACCTTGTCTTCTCAGAAGGTGTCACCACTGTTCTTCATATTACCCAAGCAAAGATCTCCAAAGTCACCTTATGATGGATTCAATGTATCATGGTCTCCAAGGGTGTCTCAAGATCAGCTTCTACAAGTGTCTTTAGATGTCTTCAATAATTCCTCAAAGTTGTCTTCAATAAATTGCTCAAGTTCTGCACCAGGCCTTCCAAACAGCGCCAAGATAACTTCAACAACTTTCTTCAAGTTACTTCTGCTTCAAGGATCTTCAAGCTGCTCAAAGGTGTCTACAATATTGCTCCAAAATGTATTTAATGGTGCTACAAGGAGACTTCAAGAATGCTGCTCAAGAGGAGCCAAGAGATAGGCTCCAAAGATGTCTTCACAAGACAATAGTATTTCAAGATGTTTTCCAGGATTGACTCCAATAGTGCTTTTCAAGGCTGCCCTCAATAGACAAAGATGCTTGGTCTATATTAGCTTATAGACTGAGGTCTTTACTTCAGCAGTCTATAAATGATGCCCATTAGATGCTATGCCTCTATCCTCCAAACAGGTCCAAAGAATGTGTTATAAGCTTACCAATCCAACAAATCTGAATCAACAAATTCAAGGTGAGTGATGACTATTCAAAGCAATGTGACTGTCCACCAACTCCTCTCCAAAGTTTGTTGCAAAATGCTTCAAATCTGCTTCTGAATGCCTTTTATGCTGCTCCAAAACTTTACTTCAAGGCCCTTCAAGATCCTCTCCAAGTCTGCTATAGGGATGACAAGTCTGTAACTTGGTGCCAAAAATCGGAGCTCCAAAAGACTGAAATTCTGTGGTGTAAGAGTTGCAATAGGACACTGTTCAGCCTACTGAGCTTCTACAGGGGTCTGGAGACCATGATCCGAGCTGTCCACAGTCCTCGACAACAAATCCGAGCTGTAAGGTAAATGAGAACAGGTTTGAAGTAATTTTCTGTCCACTGTTCCTTTACACAGCTAGCTGATCACAACAATATTCCTCCTCGGCCTCCTTAAATTTTCCCAAACAGTAGACTACTAAGTCCTCTCGGCCTCCTTGCTGTTCTTAATCTTTTCTTTGAAATGATCACCGAAAAATTGGTAAGAATGAAGTGTTTAACGTCATATTTATACACCAATTCGCTCACCAAACCGAATAGACATGTCTCTTAAGGGAAGGCCGATATGGGAGAGAAGCTCAGGTCGGCTTACTGACCAGAATTACATCATTAACTTGTAAAATCAATAACTTTCAAACCGCTTGGAGTTTCAGGCTAAGTAATAGCTTGTTGGAAAGGCAAAATTATGCTCTTCAAGATGGTGTAGGTGTCATTAAGGAATTTTGCATCTAAGGTAGCAAAAATTATTTTTTAATGTGACTGATTATTTATGAGTGCAGAAATGGAGGCAAAGTAGAATGCCTTTGAGTGTAGGGTTTCTTCATGGTTTGATTTCTTCGTTGATTAATCATGTCCTAGCCTTCTTCAACATAGGATCACCATCATCATGTCCTTGCCTTCTTCAACATAGGGTCACTAGTGCAGAGATATTTCATCAATCAAACACAACATTACTATGTAGTCTTCATCACAAGGACATCAAGCTTCACATCATTGGAGATTTGTCATGTCATCATCAAATTATCGGAGGTAGGACATGTCATCATGTAGTGTTATCATCAAGATCAGTGATATGGTAGTCTTCCATTATGATCATCAAGATACATGATTGACACTTCATTTGTGTCTTGACATCTTAAACAAGAGTTGTAATCATCCTCTGGCATCTTCAAGAATATTTGCCATCCCGACCACTGACATCAATGATTGACATCAATGACAACCTAGATTAACATATTCCTTTCAGCCACACCATTCTGCTCAAGAGTGTATGGCGTTGTAGTCTCCCTCTTAATGCCAGCTTCTCTGCAATAATCTTGGAATTCATTGGATTCATACTCGGTCCCATTACCAGTCCGCAATATCTTGATTTTCTTCTCGGATTGGTTTTCGATCAAGGCTTTTGAACTTTGAAGTGTCGGAACTAGGTTAACACTTCATCCTTCTTCTTCTTCAAGAAGTCGATCCAGGTCTTGCGAGAATAATCATTTGTAAAGGTGAGATAATATAAGTATCCTCCCAAAGAGTTTACGGGCATCATACTAGATATGTTGGAGTGGATCAATTGCAATATATCTACGGTCTTGCTATTACTTGAGGGGAATGGTCCCCTTGTAAGTTTTCCTTCGGCACATCTCGGACATACACCTTCATGCTCTACTTTGAACTCGGGCATACCTGCCACCATCTGTCTCACATTGGGTAGGGCCTTATAATGAAGATGGGAAAACCTCCGGTGCCATAGTTCAGATTGTAGAGATGTGTTGCAAGACATAACTCCCAATGGACTTCCTCCAACTTGATACAAAGTGTCAATCCTGAACCCAAGAGTAAAAGCATCTTTAAAATTTCTTTTCCAAACACGTACCTTTCCATTGATGAATGCCACCTTGAATCCGTTGTTCTCTATGGCTGAAATAGTGCTATGCAAAGCGAACAATAAAATCAACACTATAAAATTAAATCAGACCATCAGACCGCAAAATTGGCATTCGAACTGTGTTGTCTACTAATTTTATTAAATGGGAAGAGGTGTACAACAAGGTGTTGGAATGTTAGCACTTGGGCTTGCTCTAGGCAAGCTAGCAAAAACCCAAAAAAAAACAGTGGAACGCCCTCCTCAAATCTGCTGGTAATCCGACCCCAAGAGTTGCGTTGTTACTGCCTAGAAAGGTGCTGCTGCCTGAAATGATCTGCTGTTAGACCCTTCCCTGTTGCTCAGAAAATTTTGGGAAATTTATCCCAACCTCTATGCAAGAAACCCATAATAACCCACGAACGAATTGGCCAAATGTTGACCTTAGAATTTTGGCCCAAATTCCCCCTAGCTCCTCTAGTTGCTGACTGAGTTGGGACCCCTGTTTGACCACTCAGATTTGCCCATAAAGTTCTATAAAATTAGGAAAGTACTCCTTGCCAAAAACCCAGAAAAACCCAGAAACAGTTTCCCTTGGTTCCAAACTTCAAAAATTGACCCCTCACAACTTGGCTCTCCTCCAAATACGAATTCTATTGCTGTGACTGATCCTGTCAATATATGCACTCCTAGCTCCAACAATCCTCCTTAAATGACCCTCCAAATGATCTCCCAACCCCCCAGCTCCAAGTCCTTGGGATAATGTTACCCAACAAATGTCACTCCAATGGTTGCGCAATCCCTACGCTGCTGCTACTCTCCCTACTCTTCGCTGCTGCTACTCTCCCTACTGTTGAAACTCAGTCTCCTTGCTATTGTTTTCTTGTCGCTGTAACTTGGCCCTCCTCCTGCTCCTTTCCCTGCGGTTGTAACTCGTCTCCCTACTGTTGGAACTCAACTATAGCTTGTTGTAACTCGTCTCCCTGCTGCTGCTACGAACTGAGATGAAGAAGAACTCCCTCCTAGGGCTGGCACTCGAAGTCCACCGAAGCAAGGGTTGAGATCTCCGCTCAGAGACACTCATGTGCTAAACAACACAGTAACCCGGTTAAGTAGCTTGAGCAACTAAGATTGAGTTCAATATGTCAAAAGATAAGATCCCAAAATGAGGAGAGTTTCCTTCTTTATATAGATTTCGTGGAGCACTTGTCCCTCCATTTTCCCTCCATCGTGGGTCCCTCACCTAACAATCGATTTCCCCTCCATGGAATTCGACCTAGGGAATGCATATTCCCCTAGTATGGGTGGCCCCCACATATACTTAACCACATCAAAATAACTTCTACTAAGTCTAGCTTCCTAATAAAATTGAATTGGCCCCCATCACCTCCAAAATTGGCCCCAAAATGTAGAAATTACTACTGCTACAAAATAATTTAGGAAGGGACATGACAATCCTCCCCTCCCAAATGTTGCTTGTCCCCAAGCAACTTCAGTGTTGGATGCTCAAGTATGTGCTCACCCTCCCAAGTAGCATTCTCAACTGGAAAGCTCCTCCAATGCACCAAAAAGCGCTTGTCCTCAGGCAATGCCTGAACGAGCATCCTCTTTAGCTATTGCTCCCCATTGTTACTGCAATATGTGCCACTGAATCGTGCCTGACCTCAGCACTATCCTGATATGAAAGAATCCTTCAATACCAGGATCCCAGGCCATCCTGTCCAACATGAAGCTCCCCTCGCTCCACTCACTATCCTGCCCGGTGCAAGTACCAAAAGTCCCCTACTCCATTAGTGACTCGCTAAACCCCAATGGAAGATTTGTATGATCTCCCCCTGCAGTAGCTGGCACATCCCTAAAGGTTATTCCGCTGTGAAGAGCTGTGATGCCCTAGCTTCCTGCTAGTCCCATAGTGGTGCCACCGTGTTGACGCTGCGCTACTCTGACTATGTCATACTCCCCATCGTGCGCAGACAATATCCTCCTCTCCTGGAACTCAATGGTGGAATATTGAAAGAGGCAAGATACATTCTGCCTGGGCATCTCCATGGCGCCAAGGCCTACCCATCCAAGTCTAACTCTGAACCTGTGCAGCAATAGAGAATGTTTGCCTCCCCATATGATGAAACCCTCTGTGAACCCCCATGTGTCATTCCAAGAGCGAACTATATCACTCTGCCACGACTCCGCTCATCACGAGTGATTTATCGATCAACTGAATCCCTGCATCCCATAGCCAAACTTGTTGTGGCATAGCCGTGACAACCGATGGAATCCCTCTGGCCCTCATCTCTAGTCCCTGCATGCCACACATATATAGGCTTCATACATCATGAACTAATTTGAGGCATGCTAAATTCTCTGGTACCTGCCACTATGTAGTATTGATGACCCCTGGAAACCACGTGTGCCAAATAGCTACCCCCTGAATGCAACCAATAGATGGGTATTTGATATGTGCAATCGACTCAGTGTATGCGAATCCGTCGTGCTTCTGCCAACCATCGCCATTGGTTCAACTACCCGCCCCCTGGAGAATGTGTCGATACAATGTCGGGAACGTGGATACATACTGGACAACTATCTCATCCGTACATGGTATCCTCTGCTCATGCATGGTCCAGACATGCCCTGTGGAAAGAGTGAAACATGTCTTCCCTGTGACCAACTTCCTAGGCATAGGATCAATGATGGATGATATGCCATTTCTGTTCGTGATCACCTAATCCATCGACTTGTGGCTATCAACTTACACACTGAATCGATGCTCCCGCTGAGAAGTGTCCCCTCTATCGCACCAAGTGTCATCCAAATATCTTGGGTGAGCTCCCCGTCCCCTGCTGCTCGTGCCCAGAGTGTCAAAGGACAACAACTAGATCGCCCGTTCCTGTAACTGATGTAGAAGAGAGTCAAGCGTGTGAGTCCCTGCGGATACCATCAAGTATTGCTCATCTGTGTCCCCATCAATCCTGGGTGAACTACACCCAAAAGTATGCCCGTAATCTTTGTCCATGGGTGTCCCTGGAGGCAACACTCCAAGACCTCGCTGTGCAGCACCATATGCCTCTACATACCATTGATCATCCCAGTACCCCTGGACATGTCACTGTACACTGCGGCCTACCCTTGTATGCTGCTGGATACCCTCGGCTGCAGCTATGCCATCTCGTACCGTCCTGCTTCCCGCCTGTGTCATTGCACCTATCACTCTGTGAATATTTCTAATACAAAATTCTATTGCAGTAATTGATTTATTTAACCTACTTATCTCTCATAATAAATTATTTAGTAAAACCCTTCAGTAAACATTAAAATAAATTCTACTGCGGTTATCACATAATTACATAGAGAAAATAACAGTGATATACAAGCACAGGAATCAATCACATCAACACAGTTGATTTTGTACAATTGTCCCTGGAAAAACCCAAGTGGGAAAACCAATGCAACAAATGAGGGTTTTATTCAGCAACAATTGCTTTACAAGGAATGATTTCACAGAGAAACTGAAACACTTCTGAGAGAAAACACTTGTGGCAAAGTTTCTCCTCCTTCTGGAGAAGTTTTGACACCCGGGAGACCCTTCACCCACCTCTGTGTCACTTTGCATCAACCTGCGTGAGGAGTGCGTGTTCAATGGTACACTATGCCTGCTCTTCCCTCTGTTGAATTTTCTAAGTCTATCCGTTAGAAAATTAATCTGTATTCTGCTGGTATATTTCTTCTACTTGTAAATTATGAACAAGTTATTTAAAACATTTAAATACTGAAATGAACACAATACAATCACAACATCTACAAATCATCCACTCAAAGAAAACAAACACACAAGTGACACTGTTATTTTTGGACAAATGTCCCCGGAAAAGCCCAATGCGGGAAAACTGGTGCAACTATTATGAGGATATATTATTATGTAGTGTTTCCTTGAGTACAACCAGGTGCCTAGCCGGCTCACTCGACAGAGAAAAAATACACGGCGGCAATACCTCTCTATTCGGAAACATGTATTTAGAAAACTTGTCCCAGGAAACCCTCTCCAGCAACTTTGAAGCTCAGCGCTGGCCCTTTTGGCCTCTGCATCAGCGCCTTATCGGTTTGTCTAGTGGCAGGGAGTCTGATTTTAGTGAGAGGTTCAACTACAACAACGCAGGAATTGTGCAATTCATGGTGGAGGCACTCCGGGAGGTTAAGGAGTGAGGTGTGGTTGAGGTTGAAACTTGGGGAGAAGGCCGAGGAAGTATTTTTGTGAGGATTGCAGCGATTTTGGAGGCCATTTGCATCAGGGTTTACAGGTGGGTCGAATCACCCAACAGTTTAGCCATTGAGGGAAAATAGGACTGAATTTCCAAGGTGAATCGTTGGCCAAATCCTTCGTGGGTTATTCTGGGTATTTGTTGGAGAGGCCGAGATTAATTTCTCAGAATTTTCTGAGCACCGAAGAGGGCCCTAGTAGCAATTCTATTCAACCAGCAGCGTATTTTTGGGCGTCTTCAGCGCAGAGCTAGAGCAGCGTAGCAACAGATTGGAGAGGGATGACTTATCTTTCATTTGGGGCTTTGCTAGCTTGCCTTGAGCAAGCCTAGGTGCATTGTTTCCAACACCATATTGGACACCCTTGTTTATCAATAAAATGGTTTAGCAACACAACTTTTGGTTGTGTGCTTACTGTTTTATGGCTTTTTGTCTATGTTTTCTTTGCATCTTTATTGTAAATTTTCCCCAGGAATATTACAGTGGTATCAAAGCTCATAGACTTGGCTCAGCCTGTGGGAGCAGCGCAGTCTATGACGCCGAAGGATAGGCAAAACGTGACATATTGAAGGCAAAGGCATAGGAGTAGAGAAAGGCACTTGCAAATTACCCTTGATTTTGCAACAACCGAACTAAAGGTTGTAGAAACAAACATGGGGGACAATGAGGGAGACAAAAGGAGCAAGGACGAGGAGAGAGAGTTTGCCCATCTTTTGTTGAAGGCAGTGTAGGACTTGTCCGAAAACATTGAAGAAATATGCCAGTGGAATAGCAACGACAACAAGGGTAAGGGAGTTCAAGGGGATTTCCAATTGGGGGAAGGATCTGACACTTCGCAACACCACTCATCCCTTAATCCCAACATGCCACTTATTCCAAAGACACCCCCTAGGTCCACCATTCCCACGTTCCTAACATCTGGAGTTGGTGGGAAACCAGAGCAGGAGGAGATGCCTTATGGGGACTATTTCTTGGAGTATTAGTCCTATGGACCTGATTTTGGGAAATCCATCACCTTCAGGGATTTGTGCCAGTTGAAGGGCAACAATAGGCCCAAGGGACAAAGTGGAGGAGGCTACACACAAGGGACAGACTTGCAACGCACTATGGGGAGGCTGTTTCTCCCAACTTTTGATGGCTCTTCCAAGATCTCAGCCAAAGCGTGGGTCGAAAAGCTGGATGTCTATTTCCAGTTTAATCAGATGATGGAGGGAGAGGTAATAAAGATTGCCACGTTGCATATGGAGGGGGAAGCTCATGACCGGTGGTTCGATGGGCTGACCACATTGGGATATGCAAGAGTGATCGCTTATGATGATTTCACCAGGAGGGTGTTGGAGCAGTTTGAGAGAAAATATCTATAGTACTTTCGGGAGTTGACAAGGCTCAAGTAGACCGGGAGTGCCAAGGCATATATTTCGAAGTTTCTAAGGTTGTTTGTAATGGTGCCGGATTTGTCGAAGACGAGGAGGATCTACATGTTTGTGGAGGGGCTATCAGAGCCATTACGAGGATTAGTGAGGTCTAATAGACCCACTACGTTATAGGACACAACAGGAAGAGCCCGAGACATACAGGATGCCCTACCTAGGGCTCGAGCACCACTACCCCCCACACAGGGTTTCCAGCAGAGGGGAAGAGATACTAGGGCTCCACCACTGAGGGCCAATCAGGGGTGTGGACAACTGGACGAGGAGACTCGGGGAGACCTCTGCAGGAGGAAGTTGTGTTTCACTTGTCAGGAGCCATGGGCACCAAGCCACAAATGTGCAGCGGGCAAGGCCCATTACATCGAGGTCTTTTCTGATAGAGATGCAGAGGATGAGACACATTTTGAGATGGGTGGAGATGAGAGCGTAGCACCTCAGGAGGGAGGGCCACCACCACCACCGCCACCGGCAGGGGGAGTTTCCTTTGCACCTTATGGAGGGGTCCTTGCATCACTGTGTGGGTACCCAAGTTTTTGACCCTGAGGATTAGAGGCACTATTCAGGGGCAACGTGTATCTGTTCTGGTAGACAGTGGGGCTACCTACAATTCATTTATGGCAGTTGGTTCAGAGGAGGGCTATCACAATTGAGGAGTTTGAAGGGTTCTCAGTTCTTGTGCGTGGGGATAGGACCATGCAGTGCACACGATACGTTCCAACCTTGACAGTGACCATGGGGAACTACTCCATGATAGATCACTTCTTTGTGGTGGATGTATTGGACACCAACGTGGTGTTGGGGGTCCAGTGGCTCTATTCACTTGGCAGAGTCACGACCGATTGTAGGAAGTTAGAGATGGAGTTGTAGGGCCGGATGGCAAGCTAATGTTGCTACGGGGAATGCAATTCTACCCACCGCAGACTGTTTCGTTCCATAGGATGGAGGCTGATTTGAGACATGGGGACATTGAGTGGGATGTGGAGTTGAGGATCTTAGAGGCTGGAAGGCAAGCCCAAGCCAACACATCTGGAGATACAGGCCATTTTGGACAGGTACACAGTAGTGTTTGGAGATATACCACTAGGTCAACCACCTGACCGGGGGTTTGAGCATACGATTGAGTTGGAGTCGAGGGTACAAGCCATGATCATCACTCCTTCCTGATATCCCAAGGCATATTGGGATGAGATAGAGAGGGCTATCCACGAGCTATTGGCACTTGGGTACATTAGGCCTAGCTTCAGCCCTTGCTTCATCAGTTGTTCTGGTGAAGAAGAAGGATGGGTCCTTGCACATGTGCATAGATTATCGGGCCCTCAATAAAAGGACATTGAAGAACCGCTACCTCATCCCACGTATAGATCAGATGATGGATGAGTTGAGGGGAGCTAAGTTCTTTTCGAAGATTGATTTGTGGTTGGGGTACCATCAAATCCTAGTGAGGGACCAAGATGTCCCAAAGACAACATTTCGGTGCCATTATGGGCACTTCGAGTTCTTGGTTATGCCCTTTGGGCTGACCAACGCACCAGCTACTTTCCAGTCATGTATGAACCATGGGCAGTTGAGGAAGTTCGTGCTAGTGTTCTTCGATGACATACTGATCTATAGATAAACCTGGGAGGAGCACTTGCAACACATTGAGATAGTGCTTCGTATTCTGGAGGAGCATCAGTTTTATGCTAAACTGTCCATGTGTGAGTTTGAGTTGACAAAGATGCTCTATTTGGGGCATATCATTGGGGTGGACAGTGTGAGGGTCTGTGAAGAGATGATTCGAGCTATCCGAGATTGGCCAGAGCACTGGAATGTGACAAAGCCGAGGGGATTCATGGGCATCTACACTTATTACGGGAAGTTCGTGAAGGGCTTCTCCCAGCTAGCAACACCCCTCACTGACTTGATGAAGAAAGGGGCATTTGAGTGGACCACTATAGTGCAGGACACTTTAGAGTGCCTCAAACAGGTCATGAGTAGCTGTCCGGTATTGGCACTCCTCGACTTCACCAACTCCTTTGTGCTGGAGTGATGCATCTAGAGAGGGTGTGGGGTCCGTGTTGATGCATGGAGGGCACCCCATTGCTTTCGAGAGTCGAAAGCTACTGCCCCATGAGCTACTATACTCCATATATGACAAGGAGATACTGGTCATCATGCATGCGCTAGCTAAGTTCAGATAGTATTTGGTGGAGAACAGGTTCAAAGTCAAGATAGACCACAATAACGTCAGGTTTTTCTTGGAGCGGAAACATTTGTAGGAGAGGCAACAAAAGTGGTGAACAAGCTCCAAGCATATGACTTTGACATTGAGTATGTCAAGGGGAAACACAACGTGGTGGCTGATGCATTATCCAAGAGGCCAGCCACTCTCTCTTTGATGAGTATTGCCCCGGATTGTAGGGCATAGCTACTAGTGGAATACTCCAAGGATCGGTTCGTGTGTGAGGTCGTTGATGGGATGGTGGCAGATGACTGGTACAGGGTGATGAACGAGGTGATCTTCTTCCAAAACCGGATTTATTTAGTACCCAACTCCCAACTGAGGGAGAAGATTTTACAAGCCGCCCATGACTCACCACTACCAGGGCACCAAGGGTTCACGAAGACATAAAGGGCCATTAGAGAGCGTTTTGCATGGAGGAGCTTGAAGGATTATGTTCTGAGGCATATTAGGGGGTGTGACACATGGCAACGAAACAAGGGTGAGCAGTCACACCCTGCAGGCCTATTACAACCGCTTCCAATCCCTGAGGGGAAATGGGAGAGCATATCGATGGCCTTCATTACCGGCCTGCCCACAGTATAGGGCAAGAAATGCATTTACGTGGTGGTGGATCACCTGACGAAGTTTGCCCATTTCTTCATTATCTCAGCCCAGTACTCGGCCTCACAGGTGGCCAAATTGTTCTTCAGGGAGGTGTTTTGGCTACATGGTCTCCCAAAGACCATTGTTATTGATTGGGACAGGCGTTCATGGGTGGATTCTGGCAGGAGCTATTTCGGTTGGTGGACAATGAGCTCACTCCGAGTACTAGTTATCACCCTTAGACGGATGGGCAGGCGGAGATAATTAACAGGTGGCTGGAGGGCTACTTTGTAATGTTCCTTTTTTGGTGTTCCTTATGACATGGTTAGGATGGACTTTCAGAGTTGGGGGCAGACCAGTCATAGGTGCAGGTTGATGTCATTAACGGGCCTAGGGGCTTTTGGAGGGGTTTTGAGGAGTTTCTATGAGGTTTCATGGAATTCGCTTGGTATATTCCCTCATCCACACAGTTTGCCTTTCGTTCTGGCACATTTCGACAACTTTCAAAAAACAGAGTTATTATTGGGCCTAACTCAATTAATTACACTTAAAGTGGCATTCTGGGAGGAATACTTGACAGAATACCTTAATGTAATAGCTCATTGGAGCTCGAATGAAAACATCTACATGATGGGATGGTTAGATATGAGTTTCGGTGACCTTAGGAGACATGGTGGCCAATTTACCCTTTTCCTGCATTAAAAAGAATATTTTAATTAAAATAAAAGACTGAAAAGTGCTCCACGATTAAAATATTAATAAAATAGGAGGTTCTTGAGGAGTCCATCAGATCTATAAAAGATGAGGAGGAGGACATTGAAGGACATCTTGGATTTGACATTTCTTCTTGTATGAGAGGTTGAGAACCTGATTCGCTACTTCATTGGTAGCCCCAACATGGAGATTTTGGTGAGAGTGGACAAAAACCCACCTTCTCTCCTTGGTGGATTCAACCAGAATTCACATGTGCAGTGATTGATTTCAGTTCAGTTTTTGGAGGGCCAGTGCAAAATGGGCACAGTTCCTTGAGTCCAGTTTCCCATCTCAGCTATTCTATTATATCAACATGTAAACCCCAAGTATATTATAACAAAACTGGGATTATTTTTTGCTTATCGTGTTATGGAATTGCACACTGTTGATAATATCGGCGATATTCGGAAATATCGCGATATTTTCGGCAAAACGATATATCTCCGAGAAAATATCGGCAAATATCGGAAAATATCTTGAAAATATCGCGATATTTTGAAAATATCGGCAAAATATCGGCTATATTTAAAAATTTGAAAAAATTATTTTTTATGCTTGCCGATATTTGCTGATATTTTGCCGATATTTTTGCCGATATTGCCGATAAGATATTTTCTGGACCCTCGCCGATATTTTGCCGATACCGATATTTTCAACACTGGAATTGCATGCATTCTATCTTTTATATTTTACATGACAATCTTCTATTAATTGAATGGTTATTTTATGAAGAATTTTTGGTTAAGCTAGATTTCTGCAAAATTAGCAAAATATCCCGTTTGGGAGATTACAGTGGTATCAGAGTTGGTGTTCCTGCTAGCCCAAGGGTTCTTATTGTTATCTCTTGATTTTGACCCTTTTCAACCATACCTATTCCATCATGTTACCATCCTTTATTACTATATTTTGATCATATTTGTCACAATTTGCCTCTTTTTGCACACCAAGGTAAATTAATTATGTCTTTCGATTTTTAGAGTTTTTAGTAAAAATTGAGCATTAAAATTTATTTTTGGTAGAAACAAAATTTCTCGTAATAGCTCCATTGAAGTCGTACGTGCAGGACACTTGGTCACGAATCGAAAGCATATTCGAAAAATACAGGAACCAAGGATGTATGGACACCTATTGGTTCGCTCTAGATCAGTTAGAACATGCCTAGTCAAAGCTGGTCAAACTTGACCAGTCACACAGGAAATCCCCTGATTCAAGGGACAGTTTTGGGATTTTGTGGGATTTTTCCATATTTTGTGTAACAAAGGGATGAGCTCGACCTTATGAGATGGAATAGGACTCTTGTTAGCTGTTACAACATTATAGCTAATATTGTTACATCCTTAGCCTATTTAAGTAAAGCTACCAAGCAACTAAAGACATAGATTGTGATTATTATTTTTTGAATACAATTGGAGACTTGCCTTCTATTTCTTGTGCATACATTGTTGTGTGATGTGAATGGTGATTTGCTGTAGCTGATTATCTTAAAGTGTACCAGGCAAAGGTGGAGGGCCCCCATTCTAAGTTAAGTACACTATTGTTAAATTATGTGCATAATTGTATGTTAGCATTTCTATTTTCTTTGTTAATATTGTGGATATTTCTTACTAATTTGCTTGCCTTGGTTATTGAGATAGTGAAATGATTTCTCTCAACTGATTAGTTTCAATAAGGAAGGAAAAACCAGGTCTCTAAGTTAGAGCCTCTTATTTGTTAACTAAAAGTGAATTGAAATTAGTATTTATGCATTCCTTCCTTCCTGCTTTCTTGAATTAGATGCTGTATGCTTTGGAAAATTAGATGGTGAAATTGGTTTTATTGAATGAATAGAAATGATAAGAAAGGACAACCAGGATCTATGCGACAAGAAGCCTCTTTCTGGTGAACTAAAATTGACTAAAATCACTATTCACTTTTTCATGTGCTTCATAGATCAAATTTTCTATACTTTCTTCATATTCAACGATTCATATTTCATTTTCAGTTTGTAATATGAATTTCCATTATTTTAAGTATCTAAGCAACTACTTCCTAAACTAGTTAGATCTAAGAACCATATACTTTGGGTGTGTTTCTAAGTTTACCAACCCGGATTGATATTAAAATACATGCTCTAATTCATCTCCATAAATTAGACTGACACTTATTACAGATCAATTCGGGGGTTTATTTCGTATATGCCAAACCCTATTATCGGAGACAATTTTTATTGCAGAAATATATTTTTGTCAAGAAACTAGAGCATTGCTAAAGAACACTATTATGGCCAAGTTCTATTGAGGGTGGAAGTTTCTATTGCAGGGTTCGAGATTACCGATGGTTAATCCCATTAATTGAATTGGATTGATAATTGGATTGGATCTGTGTTTCACTATTCGACAGAGGAGGAATATATTGTGGATTAAATTATTAATCAATTGTTGTTGAGCCGCCAAGGTATTCCATATGTCAGTCGGTGGAAATATGGCCAAGTTTGCATAAAGGAGATTGGCACCAAGTCAAATTAGTCAACATTGTTTAATTGGGACCCTCGGATCCCTAGTAATCACTTAGGCAGTGAATGGTGATGCCTCAGCTTGGACAAGTTTGTTGTTGTTAAAATTGGCAACTAGGGCCAAAATCAATGTGGTTCATCTTATTTATGGCAGTTGATATTTTTCTTGGACTCCTCTCATCGAGAGGTGGAGGATTGATCGAAAGATCATGCAATTCCGATAAGTATTCGTGAAGATATGAATTTATTAGTGTTATGGGACAATTCGTCAAGGTCGGCCAGCAACCAAATAAACCCACTTGTGCTCAACGTTTTAGTATAAATAGAGGTGGCCTTCAAGTCATTTCATACACTCACTCTTGTGATCTCCCTTCATCTTGTTTTGGGTTTGATGAGGATGAGATCTAGAAGGAGTTTTCTAGGTGATACGCTGCCCTAATAGAAGATGCCCTAGAAGCTGTCATGGACAAGGCTCTACGCTGCCCTGATGGAGAAGTCTCATACGCAGCAAGAAGAAGGCTCACGCAGTCAGGGAGGAAGGTCTCATAACGCAGGGAGGACAACCCTCTAAGAAAGGTTCTACGCTGGCCTAAACGTGACCTTCCAACACAACAAGAATAAATGCCCTAACGCTGCCCTAACAAATTGTTCTAAGACGCAGTTTAAAGAGGGTTCTTATGTGCTCTGAATGCTGTAAATGCAAGCCTTAGCCGCAGTCCTATTGGGAGGACTATAGCCTTAACCTAGCTGCTGATAATGGAAAGACTTGGCTGTTGTTTTAGAAGATCTCTAGCAGTCAAAGAGAGCCATCATACGCTGCCTAAAAGGTTTCTCATCTACTGTCCAAACACTCAATCTAATCCACAATTTCAAAGAGGCATCTATTTGCCCTAGCCGCAGTGAAAGGTGAAGGTTACAACCATCGAAATAAAGGGTCTTTAGCAGCTGTCATTTGTGCTACAAACCGCTGTCCAAGTAGGGCCAATGATGCCCTAGTCTCAGCCCTCAAGGAGGTCATCTTGGCTGCAATTGGAGAGGACCCTATCAGCCAAAGGATGAAGTTTAAGAGGTCCATAACTCTGTAAGGAAGAAACCCTTAGACGCTGTAAGGAAAGTCAGATCTAAGTCACATTGCTGTAGATGACAGCGTGACACATTTGAGATCTGTTATGAGCATGACTGTGCAGCAATAAGGCAGATTGGTAGACATTGTTCTTCAAGGGTAATAGCTGGGTACTATATGACAACCTTGCTTGCTGCTGGGCTAGGCCGCAGGCCATAGCCAACAACATATTGTGTTAAGGGTTGCCCAAGGATAAGGACTGAAGGTTGATGTGACTACTTGTGTGGCCAACATGTTAGACAGCATGGTTAGATGCAGCAGTTGGATGCAGCATAGTATTAGAGACAGCAGTGAGATGCAACATGGTATTAGAGACAACAGTGAGATGCAACATTGGGTGCAGATCAGTGATGAGTGCAGATTTGTGATGAGAGCAACTCTGTGATTGCAGCAGCACAAGTGACAGGAGCAGCAACATGAAGTGCATAGCATGGTCACTAGGTCCAGCACTGTGATGATGAGTGCTGCATGGTGTAGCATATGGACGAGATACAACACAATGATAGGTGAAGGAGTCACCTTGGAGAACCAGTGGAAGCAGCATGTCTTCAACTGATCTCATGTAGAGATGATCGATTCTCTTATCTAGAAAGTCAAAGTGTTGACTTCTGTTGTAAATGTACTCTCTCTCTCCCTCTCTCTCTGCTGAACTATTGAAGAACATATAAGAAGAATTGATCAAGGTTTCCCCACATTAGGATTTGTCCTTGGCTAGCGCCACATCTTGTGTCCTCTAGTCTTGGCATGTCTTCTGCGATTTATGTTTATGTTCTATTTGCAGTTTACTTTAATGCTGATGTGATTGCTAATATGGAAAAGATATTGAGCTAACTATGAAAATTGAAATAAATTGCTCTAAGCACAGAACATACCTAAAATTAACATGGTATCGGAGCTGAGGTGAAGACAATGCCCAAGCTAGAGTGAAAGAGCAATCACCGAAGATAGTTGGGAAAGGACAAAAGGATCAGTGGATTCCTCATCCCTCTTCAAATTCACCGAGGGTGAAGTCGAAGCAGAGAATATTATCAGAATGGTGCAGTGGAAGTTTCTGATGGCCTACCTAAAGATCACTTCATTGGGAAGTCCGGATCTAAGGGTGGAAGGAAAGGCAGATGCCTTGGTTGCAATAAGTTCGACCATTATGTGAAGGAGTGTTCGAATGGCAGAGACACATCTCTTGATGAAGATAACAAATCATTCCAAGGACATCTTAATGATCAAAGGAATGACAGGTAATGTAGGTCATCAAGGAAATGGCCGACTCTTCAAAGAAAGCAAGGAACCCCAGGTATGAAGAATCAAATGTTGTTTTTGATAAGATAAAGAAGCATTATCTTGTATTGGCCCTCTCCTTCAGACACTTTGGGAATCTGGCTTATTGAATGTAGTGCTTCAAGGCACTTCATCAGATAGAAGGGTGCACTCTCTAATTTGGTAGAGATGGAAACATTTGTGGGATTAAACTTGGAGCCGATGCCACCTATCTTGGAAAGGGTGTTACCCCTCAATTGAATGAGGGTAACTCGATTCATTTACAAGAATCTCTTTTATGTACCTGATTGCAAGAAGAACCTGGTGTCCATTTCGGCAATGGAAGTCAAAAGGTTTCAGGGTGGCATTCATCGATGGAAAGGTACGTGTTTGAAAATAGAATTTTCTAAGATGCTTTTACTCGTGGGTTCAGGGTTGGCAATTTGTGTCAAGTTGCAGGATGGTCCATTAGGGACCATATCAGTTGACACATCTGATCTATAGCACCGAAGGTCTACTTATGGGGCCCTACCTGATATGAGTCAGATGGTGACTCAGATGCCTGAATTCAAGAAGAGCATGAAGGTACATGTCTGAGATGTACCGAAGGAAAATCTTACAAGGGGACCATTCCCCTCATGTAGCAGGTCCACAGGTTTGGAACAACCCGAGGAGTTTGAGATTCATGATTGGAAATCTCATGTATACAGGTGGAAGAAAGCCCTCTATGGCTTGAAGTATAACACCCCGGGCATAGTATGAGAGGATTGATAGCTGTCTGATGAAGCTGAGATTCATTAGGAGTGAAACCAATCTAAATCCATTGCTCGAAGATTGTGGATGATAGACCTCTCATACCGGCACCTTCTGAGGACAATCTATTTCTGATAGGTGCAGACCCTCTCACTTGCAGAAGTAAGAGGGAGTTGGATTCCAGATATGGAATGGTAAACTGAAAGCCTGTGACTACCTCGAGGATCTTAACTTTCAGAAGTTATATGGTGATGATGTCGGACTAGATTTGGGAAATGCCTCTGAGTTTCATAAACTCATTTGCATTGATGTTCTTGGTGAACTTTCGTCCGGACATATGTTTTGTAGTTAGCATGGTGAGCTCATATTTGGTTGAACCTCACTAGGATTGTGCCAAGAATCTTCTGAGATATCTTCGGGGCACAATCTCTCATGGATTGAGATACACTGTCGAAAATATGAAGCTACATGATTATTCGAATGCCGACTAGGCAGGCAGTGTGGAGGATCACTAGAGCACTTCTCAGTGCTGGTTCTCTTTGGGTTCTACTTCGATATCATGGATGAGCAGGAAGCAGAAGTCAGTTGCTATAAGCACCGCTGAGTCCGAATACCTAGCTACGAGTATGATCTCGTGTGAAGCTGCCTGGTTGTGGAAACTCATCAGTGAACTGTTTGTACACATGATGAATACCACGATGATTCTTTGTGACAACCAGGGGGGGATTCGATTATTGAGGAATCCCGTATTCGATGATTGCTCTAGCATATAGATATCAGATACTACCTTATCTGGATATGGTAAGTCAATGAGCGACGAGGCTCCATCGCATTGAGATTGATGTACAGGTCGCAGACACTTTGTCAAAGCCCCGGGGAAAGGTCAAATCTGTGATTTTCCCGAACGACTTGAAGTCGTTGAGAGACCTTCGTATAAGGGCCCTACATGTTGCATGCATTGAGCTTTGGGAGCTCTGGGGGGCTTGGGGTACTTACTGGAGCGACATACGACCACAGGGCGACTCACCCTCCCCTGGTGGTGCTCTATGAATCGGATGATTAGTTCTCCTGTGGGCCAGGATGATTAGTTCTCTCGTGGCAACTGTGGAACAAGATGATTAGTTCTCCAGTGGGCTAGGATGATTAGTTCTCCGTGGCGACTGTTGAACAGGATGATTAGTTCTCTTGTGGGTCGGGATGATTAGTTCTCCCATGGCAACTATGGGATAGGATGGTTCGTTCTCCTGTAGACAGGATGATTAGTTCTCTTGTTGAGGCATCCTACCCATGCAGTCTGGGACTCAGAGGAAGTACCTCTCATCTGATCAATGAGCAGGGAAATGGGGTTAGGGACCATAGTAGTACTATCGATGGACGCATCGTTGTATCTACTGTACTCCCTATGCTAAGATGACCTCCATTGATCTGGGACCAATGAAACTAATCTGGGATCAATATGAGTGGTTTGAGACACTCTTGTGATATTGATTTAGGATCAATAAAACTGACTTCGGGTCAGTAGAGAATGGTATGAGACATTCTCGATCAATTCTTCTTCTTCATGGTTCAGCAGAGTAGAGCTCAACAGCGCAGAGCAGAGTACAGTAGTGCAGGGCACTGATGGCAGAGATAGTACAGTCGGACAAATGGATCAGCGGATGGAGTTCTCCCTAGTTGAGAGGGAGTGTTAAATTGGCGACTAGGGCCAAACTCCATGTGGGTCATCTTATTTATGGCAGCTGATATTTTTCTTGGACTCCTCTCATTGAGAGGTGTAGGATTGATCTATAGATCATCCAATTCCAATAAGTATTCATGAAGATATGAATTTATTAGTGTTAAGGGACAATTCATCAAGGTCCGCCAACAACCAAATAAACCCACTTGTGCTCAACGCTTTAGTATAAATAGAGGTGGCCTTCAAGTCATTTCATACACTCACTCTTGTGATCTCTCTTCATTTTGTTTTGGGTTTGATGAAGATGAGATCTAGAAGGAGTGTTCTATGTGATACGTTGCCCTAATAGAAGATGCCCTAGAAGCTGTCATGGAGAAGGCTCTACGTTGCCTTGATGGAGAAGTCTCATACGCAGCAAGAAGAAGGCTCATGCAGTGAGGGAGGAAGGTCTCATAACGCAGGGAGGACAACCCTCTAAGAAAGGTTCTACGCTGCCCTAAACGTGACCTTACTACACAACAAGAATAAATGCCCTAACACTGCCCTAACAAACTGTTCTAGGACGCAGTTTAAAGAGGGTTCTTATGTGCCCTGACTACTGTAAATGCAAGCCCTAGCCGCAGTCCTATTGGGAGGACTATAGCCTTAACCTAGCCGCTGATAATGGAAAGACTTGGCCGCTGTTCTAAAAGATCTCTAGCAGTCAAAGAGAGCCATCATACGCTGCCTAAAAGGTTTCTCATCTACTGTCCAAGCACTCAATCTAATCTGCAATTTCAAAGGGGCATCTATCTGCCCTAGCCATAGTGAAAGGTGAAGGTTACATCCATCGAAATAAAGGGTCTTAAGCAGCTGTCATTTGTGCTACAAATCGCTGTGCAAGTAGGGCGAATGATGCCCTAGTCTCAGCGCTCAAGGAGGTCATCTTGGCTGCAATTGGAGAGGACCCTATTAGCCAAAGGATGAAGTTTAAGAGGTCCATAACTCAGTAAGGAAGAAACCCTTAGATGCTGTAAGGAAAGTCAGACCTATGTCACGTTGCTGTAGATGACAGCGTGACACATTTGAGATTTGTAATGAGCATGACTGTGCAGCTATAAGGCAGATTGGTAGACATTGTTCTTCAAGGGTAATAGCTGGGTACTATATGACAATCTTGCTTGCTGCTGGGCTAGGCCGCAGGCATAGCCAACAACATATTGTGTTAAGGGTTGCCCAAGGATAAGGACTGAAGGTCGATGTGACTACTTGTGTGGTTAGCATGTTAGACAACATGGTTAGATGAAGCAGTTGGATGCAACATGGTATTAGAGACAATAGTGAGATGCAGCAGTTGGATGCAACATGGTATTAGAGACAGCAATGAGATGCAGCATTGAGTGCAGATCTGTGATGAGAGCAATTTAGTGATTGTAGCAACACAAGTAACAGGAGCAACAACATGAAGTGCATAGCATGGTCACTAGGTCCAACACTGTGATGATGAGTGTTGCATGGTGCAGCATATGGATGAGATGCAACACAATGATAGGTGAAGGAGTCAACTTGGAGAATCAGTTGAAGCAACTTGTCTTCAACTGATGTCATGTAGAGATGATTGATTCTCTTATCTAGAAAGTCAAAGTGTTGACTTCTGTTGTAAATGTACTACCTCTCTCTCTTTCTCTCTCTGCTGAACTATTGAAGAACATATAAGAAGAGTTGATCAAGGGTTTCCCCACATTGGGGTTTGTCTCTGGCTAGCGCCACATCTTGTGTCCCCTTGTCTTGGCATGTCTTCTGCAATTTATGTTTATGTTCTATCTGCAGTTTACTTTAATGGTGATGTGATTGCTAATCCGGAAAAGATATTGAGCTAACTATGAAAATTGAAATAAATTGCTCTAAGCACAGAACATACCTAAAATTAACAGTTGTATGCATCCAGGACACGCATTGGTTGGCATAAGCGATTGATGTACCATCTCGCCTGAGAAGCCACGCAGAAACTTGAGGAGGTGATTCAGGTTGACTCACCGATTGAAGGGGACCACAGTCGCCGTGTGCGTATAGGATGGTTTCATGACTAGAGGGAGGCTGACAAACAATGTGTAGACTGCATGCAATGAGGAGAACCATAACGAGCGATGAATGCATAGGTGATCATAAGGCAGGCAACAATGCGTTTGGCTGACCGAGTGCAATTCTTTTGACGGGAACTAGGATTCTTGCACAGTGAGGCAGAGGTCGACTTGCCCTAAAGGTTGAAATACACGTCGAATTTGCTGTGGATGGATAAGCAGCGCCGTCAGAATAATATATATACACTCAACGACGTACATTTGGGAAGAGGCTGGAGCGTTGACATAAGCAGGGAGGCCGAATTAGTAAAAGAAAGGATTTTGTTGGCTGGGCCAAATTATTGATGCTGCCGACCAAAGACCAAGCCGACATTACATAAGGATCTGCGTTGGTGGGGTGGATACCAGGCTGACAGTGATATCGTGGAGTAGGGCAAATTTGGGGACGAGACGACGGCCGAGAGTAGCAACGCACATAGGGATTTGAGCGTTGAGCTTGGGTGAATAGGTAATGGTGTGATTGGGCAATTCATCTGACAGTCCCAGAGACGCTTTTTTGAGCCGCGTGAAGTTGTGGTTGAGGCTGTGAGCCATACCTTTGTCTGCTGGTGCATCTACTGAACTGGTAGATATATATACAAAGTGAACCATCTTTCTTTATCAGCCTGCGTGCTTTAGAAATTACAACGAATTGAGTGTGGGTTGAGCATATACCAGTCACTCCTCTTGATGTGCATATAAGGCAAACCGTGGGTCCATCTACACTTGATATATGTTGGAAGGAACAAAAGTCCGATGCTAAGTTGATCCACGCAAAGGTTTAGCAAAGATTGTGGCCGTGCATATTCATTCCCAGGCATACCTACATTTTATGCCACCTGTAGCTTAACTGGAGCTGTCACCAAGGTTGATAATTCATGAACAGAGCTCTAAGGGTCTCCAGGTTCTATCTTCCTCATTGTGTATAAATTTAAATAAGAAATGTCCATTTTATAGGTGTGATCGTTTTATTGAATATCTGGTGCATGTATGTATTTCTAATGAGTTATTAGTGATAAATCTGAACCAAAAACCCAAGAAGAACAACAAACTTTTCTCAAGAGGGGTCTATACCATTCTTCAGAGAGAACAACCAAAGGATGTGCATAAGGGGTAGGAAATAGGACACGAGATTTTTGCTCTTGGGACAGATTTGAAGCACATGAGGGTCACATGGAAAGTTCTGTTCAAACTTGATGAACTAGATGCCCTCCTTTCCAATGTGAGTCAGTTAGAGGGGAAGAAGTTGATGTGGGCTTTGAAACCAACCATGCTAGCTTTAATATAGCCCAAGTTTTTGGAGGAACCTTGTGAAGGGGTCAAACTTCTAGTTGCATCATGTGTCAGTAACTGTTGACCGCACCCATAACTCCTTTCAATGATAATGTTATGAGGAGAATTTTCGGTTGATAGTAGAGACCTTTTAGGACTTAGATAACACTGTGGGTCTTACCTTTGGGAAAAAGCTCTAAATTTTGGAGGATATGCCCAAGCTTCGAACCTATGACATCATGTTTGATCTAGAGTGTGATGACCTGATTCTTCAAATGTTCCAATCCTTTTTCAACATTAACGAACATCACCCTGACACGATCAAAGCAAGCATGAAGTCCATTTTGTCTTCAATTATGGGAGATCGTGATGCCATTTGCAGGTAGTTGTGGGCTAGATTGTTGACTAGTTGGAGGAGAGAACAAATAGTTACACCTGTTGCTTATGAACAGGTCATAAGGTTGGTTGAACAAAACATGGGGTTGTTTAGGAGACAGTTGACGAGGGAAGAGCTGCTCAGGTTTGGTGGATCATGTAGCAGGAACGAGCTGAGGAGGAAGGGTCTCTACTTCATTTGCAAGGGACCTTGGGGGCCTGATCACTCATGCTTGAGTGCCACTGAGGAGATGATAGAGGTAGAGCAGGAGGAGATTCCTTCCGACCTTCAGGGTGGGGATTCCTCTTTGGACAAGTCCATGGGTTCATATGAGGACGCCTTCGAGGAGCATGAGTCATGTAGAGTCATTGACAACAGGCCAGATTCATATGAAGAGCAGTCAGTGGAGCCTATGGGAGACATTCAAGATGATGAGTCACCAGTGGTGATTCAACATGAGCAGCATATGGTGGAGCATGAGTCAACTGAGGAGGATGATGTGCATAGTATGCATGATGAGCCTTCTGAGGAGAGCCAATTGGAGGTTCTTATTGAGCTCGAGATGGTGGAGGATGAGCAGCCACCCGTGGGGTCAGCCATTGATGAGGAGCAGAGAGTTGTACAGACAACTTGCAGGGTGGCAGTGTTTGCAGACACATCCTCAGGCGGTGTTGGAGGCTGACAGGGTAGTTTTGCGAGAGGCTAGTAGACAATAGGAGCATGGAGTTCTCGACTAGAGGAGGGAGGAGCTGTTGGAGATGGTGGTGCATCCATCTTTGGGCTGACCCACTGATGAGGTGCAGGTAGATGCACAGGCAGTTGGCAGAGCTGCAGTACATTCAGGTAGCAACGCTCTCCAGGAGTACATAGGTAGGGCTTGCTATAATGACCTACTTACAACTATAAATAAAATACGAATATTAGCATACATACGAGACCTCATTTGATTTTGTTGATTTTATTTGGATACGTAGATTTGATTTGATTAAAGTTTATTATTATTTTAATAAATTAATTTGATTTATTTAATTTATATTATAATTTTATTAATTTTAATTTGTAAATTAAAATTAACATTTTCTTTTAGTTTAAGGATTTATCATATATATATATATGTATTTAAGGTGGTATATATATTACCTACCTAATTTGATACATATAATATTTTGGTGAGGTATTATTTCATTACCTTAATTTATATCTCCTCCTACAGTAACCAACCTATATATAGTGCGATACATGTGGGTCCATGCATGAGGTCTCGTATGTATGCTAATATTCGTATTTCATTTATAGTTGTAGGTGGGTCATTACACTTGCAACACAAATTGGCCACTTGTACCCATTGCGAGGAGAGAGGCAGGGTTTTCTCGATGGATATTGTTGACTGAACAGGCGGGGTTGCATGAGTGGGGCACAGTGCAACATAGGGGACTTATCACATATACAGGTGCCTATGCATCTGATCCTTCCCACATGATGGATTGGCAAGAGACCATGAGTTGGTATCCTTTTGATGGAGTATCAACCTTCGTTCGGGGCACAGTACAACAAGGGCGCTTAGATGAGAGGGTTACTACATGTCTCAGTGGGCAGTGGGATGTGGACCGATAGTTCATTAGTATTTCAATAGCACTAGCCCAACATCAGCAGAGTGGGGTTGACCTCGACCTATGCCAGAGGTGGGATTGGAGAGAGTTGATGAGTTGGTATTCGCTTTATGGAGCAACAACTATAGCTGGAGACAGAGCACAGTCTGAGCCATGGGACTTGGGCGATGATTGGCCATGGTGGCATTGGGATCCAGGAGGATTGGTTGATGATAGGTACAGTCAGAGATCAGTTTGGGATTCGAGCATTGAGGGGTCCATTCATGATGGGTTGACACAGAGGCAGAGCATCACCTAGTGGTTCGTATGGGATCTGGGCATTGGGTCTCAGTTGCGTTGGGCCACCAAAATGGTCCACAGGTTTGGATTGCTTGAGGGCAAGCAATCTTGGGGTGGGAGGATTTGTAATGTTCCTTTTTTTGGTGTTCCTTATGACATGGTTAGGATGGACTTTCAGAGTTGGGGGCAAACAGGTCACAGGTGCAGGTTGGTGTCATTAGCGGGCCTAGGGGCTTTTGGAGGGGTTTTGAGGAGTTTCTATGAGGTCCGATGGCAGTCATTTGGTATATTCCTTCATTTGCACAGTTTTGCTTTCGTTGCAGCACATTCCGACAACTTTAAGAAAATAAAGTTATTACTGGGCCTGACTTAGTTAATTATGCTTAATGTGGCATCTCGGGAGGAATACTTGACAAAACACCTTAGTGTAATAGTTCGTTGGAACTTGGAACCGAAACAAGAATATCTACATGATGGGATGGTTAGATATGCATTTTAGTGACCTGACGAGACATGGTGGCCAATTTACCCCTTTCCCGTATTAAAAAGAATATTTTAATTAAAATAAAAGAGGGAAAAGTGCTCCATGATTAAAATAATAATAAAATAGGAGGTTCTAGAGGAGTCCATTAGATCTATAAAAGTTGAGGAGGAGGCCATTGAAGGACATCATGGATTTCACATTTCTTCTTGTATGAGAGGTTGAGAACCCGGTTCTCTACTTCATTGGTAGCCCCAACACGGAAACCCTCGGGTGATTTTGGTGAGAGTGGACAAAAACCCACCTCATCTCCTTGGTGGATTCAGCCAGAATTCATAGGTGCAGTGATTGATTTCAGTTCAGTTTTTGGAGGGCCAGCGCAGCGTGGGAGCAGTTTCTTGAGGCCAGTTTCCCATCTCAGCTATTCTATTATATCAGCATGCAAACCTCAATTATATTATAATAAATATGAGATTATTTTATGCTTATCGTGTTATGGAATTGTAGGCATTCTATCTGTTATATTTTACATGGCAATCTTTTGTTAATTGAATGGTTATTTTATGAAATTTTTTTGGTTAAGCTAGATTTATGCAAAATTAGCAAAATATCCCGTTTGGGACATTACATACTTGCATAACTATGTGATAGGTCCACAACGAGCATGGATACAGTGGTTGCACTTGGGTGAATACTGCTAGAACACCACATACCACATGTCCATAGGTATGTCTCCATTCTGAGCTTTGTATGGTTACGATGCATTGTCTTTCGCTGATGTTATGTTTGGAGACAGCGAGGCCCCAAGTGCCAAGGATTGGATACAGGAGAGCCAAGAAATTTTGTGGGCTCTCAAGGACAACATGCGAATGGCCCAAAACCAGCAGAAGCTTTATGTGGACAGGGGCAGAGTTGAGAGGCACATTGAAGTAGGGGACTTGGTCTTCTTGAGGCTTCAACTGTACCGATAGTCATCACTTAAGTAGAAGGGGGTTGAGAAGCTCAAACCCTGCTTCTATGGACCATATCGTGTCACTTGAAAGGTTGGGGAGGTAGCATATAAGCTGGAGCTACCCCTGGGGAGTCAGGTGCACAACATCTTCCATGTTTCTTGCCTGAAAAAGGCGTTAGGGCAGCAGATGACAACATCTACAGAACTACCCCCTATGGACGATGAGGGGCATTTATTGTTGGAGCCAAAGGCCATTTTGGATACCCGAGAGAGGCACTTGAGAAATCGGGTCATCAAGGAGTTTTTGATCAGATGGAGGAATCTGCCAGATGAGGATGCCACTTGGGAGGGGGAGTAGATACTTCAACATCCTTCGTTGCAGTTGCTTGAGGACAAGCAACGTTTTGGCGAGGAGGATTGTGATATTCCCACTTAGCATTTTGCTAAGTGAAATATCAATTTTGACCATTTTTGCTATAATACACGGTTGCACTTAGGAAATGTGGGTTTAGAGGTCCCACACATGATTTTTGGCTTAGAGCACACCCAAACATTAGAGTTGGAGGAAATTAGAGGTCCCACACATGATTTTTGGCTTAGAGCACACCCAAACATTAGAGTTGGAGGAAATATTGCGGCCTTAGTGGAGCGTGGGGGCCACCTCATGGGAATTACGGCCCACATGAGGAATATGCTCTCATTGGAGTGGATTTGGTGTGGGGAATTTGAGCTGGGCCCACATGGGCATTTTGGAGGCTCCTTGACAAAAGAGGAAGAGACACTCTATTCGTCATTCATTCGTCATTTGCAAAACCGTCTTTTGACAATAGCACACTTGAGCTGAAGCCAAGTTTGTTAGTGCTATTTAGCACATGAGTGTCTCCGAGCGAAGATCTCAACCCTTGCTTCGGTGGACTTCAAGTGCCAGCCCAAGGAGGGAGTTCTACCCTTATCAGTTTGTACCAGCAGCAGGGAGTCCGATTTCAGTGAGAGGTTCAGCTACATCAGTGCAGGAATTGCGCAATTCATGGTGGAGGCACTCCGGGAGGTTGAGGAGTGAGGTGTGGTTGAGGTTGAAACTTGGGGAGAAGGTCAGGGAAGTGTTTTGGTGAGGATTGTAGCTATTTTGGAGGTCATTTGCAACAGGATTTACAGGTGGGTCGAATTTGTTGATTTGGGGTAGCATCGGATGTGTCTTAGCCATGAAATTTGGTGGAGAGGCTAAAGCACATGAGATCTCCAAGACCCAGAAATGGTTTGGGCAGATTCTACCCGGTTTGGAGATATTAAAATAATTAATATTTTTAATGGAGTTCCTTAGTCTAAACTTAGGAAAAATAAAATATTAACGGGTATTAATATAAAACTGGGTTAGAAGGTTCCAAAAGACATGGATCAAGCCAAATCTAATCTTAAGCGTTGATTAGAGATGTAATCTCGGCCATTGAAGGACCAATAGGAAAAGTATAAGAGGAGGCTTGAGGGTCAGTTGGAGAATACACCAGAGTGATCAGTCATTTGATTTTCTAGAGCGGGGTTTGCTAAGAAAAGTCAAATCAGTGATCAAGTTTGTAGCGAGAGCAGTGAGTACTGGATAGAGAGGCAGAGATAATGTTGAGAGACCAGCGCAGAGGCAGAGAGGCAGAGGCAGAAGCCAGAGCAGACCATGTAGAGGCTAGCTGAGACAGCGCAAAGGCAAGAGGGCCTGTGTCATCCACGCAGAGGGCAACAGGAGTGATGTAGAAGGCTGTAGAGGCTGCACAGTGCCTCAGAGGGCTGACGCAGAGGGGTTTGAGGCTGACGCAGAGGCCAGGAGGGCTGACGTAGTGCTTTAGTTGTGCTGGAGAGGGTTTCGTGGAGCAGATTTTCTGAATATCTGCTTCCGAATAGAGAGGTATTACTGCCGGTTATTTTTCTCTGTCGGGTGAGCCAGTTTGGCACCCAATTGTACTCAAGGATATGCGTAATAATATAACCCTCAGAATTGCTGCACCGGCTTTCTGGCATTGGGTTTTTCCAGGGACGAGTTGTCCAAAAATAATGGTGTCAATTGTGTGTTTGCTATTCTTTCAGTTGTTGATCTGTAGATGGTTGAGACTATATTGTGTTTATTTCGATGTTTATATGTTTAAATAACTTGTTCGTAATTAACAAGTAGGAGAAATAAACCAGAAGAATATAGATAAAATTTATAACGGATAGACTTAGAAATTTCAACATGGTATCAGAGCGAGGTTGCAGATCACAGGAGAGCTGAAGGCATTAGCTAAAGCAGAGCATTTGTAGCAGAGACAACTGTCCTGAGTGACAGAAGCTGTTCCTTGTAGAAAGTGACAGAAGAAGGGTTGACGCAGAGGGATTGCGTCATCAGTTTGGGCCAAAGAGACACCATCGTAGAGGCTAAGGAGGGCAGAAAAGGGCTCACGCAGAGCCACACAGAGACTAGGAGGGTTGACGCAGTTGGCTAGGGGAGCATTGCAGCCAGTGCCGGGATTGCGCAGAGCCTAGAGGCTCAGTCCTTCAGTTTCTGGGGCATAGGAAGCTGTGGGTAGATTGCGAGGAGTGAAGTCGGTGGGGTGTTGTTGCTGTCGAGACAGAACAGTACCTAATGGGGCAAAACCAAGGTAGAGGGAGTCACTACCGAGGGGAATTTCTAGCCAAGGAATCCAGATCATTGTTGTAGGTGCACAGGAGATCAGAGAGGTACGACTCGACGGTTGGCATGAGGATTTCCAAGAGGGAAATCGAGACTCAGAGGGAGTCTAACAGAGAACTTCCAGATGGGAAGTAGCGACTCAGAGGGAGTCGAAGAGAGAACTTCCAGAGGGAAGTAGAGACTCGGAGGAGTCGAAAGGAAGAGCTGTGAGATGGCCATGAATGGACTGAGGGATCAGGACAGGCTGGACGGGGCATCCAACTTTGTGGCCTGGAAGGCCAGGATCCTGTCCATTCTAGATAAACATTGCATCAAGGCCTTCGCCTTGAGAACAATGGCTATCCTAGTTGACTTGGCTGATAATGAGAAGTACGAGGAAACAATGGCCAAGGCGAAATGCATCATCCTTGATGCGGTCAAGGATCATGTGGTCCAACATATTGTCGAGAAGGAGACGACAAAGGAAATGTGGGATAGCTTGAAGACGTTGTACCAGCATACTTCTGTGCAGAGGAAGATGTTACTTGAGAATCAGCTGCAGTCATACCAGATGTAGAAGGGGGAGCAGATAGATCATTTCCTCGGTTGGTTGAAGGAAATCCAGGACCAACTAACTTCCATAGGGGCCACGCTGGATCAGGAGTGGATGGTGAGGACCGTTCTAAACACAGTCTCCGAGGAGTGGGAGACATTCGTCCAGAGCATTCTGGGTAGGGCGAATCTTCCAGATTAGGAAGAATTGTGGGCGGCTTTTTCCCAAGAAGAGTTCAGACGACTGAGCAAGACAGGAAGTAGCAGCAAAGGAGTCTGGATTAAGAAGGAAGAGGAAGAGGATGCAACTCTAGCATCTGCATGGAAGCAGGAGAAGAGGAAGAAAAAGGACCTCTCCAAGGTTAAGTGCTTCAACTGTGGGGAATTGGGTCATTATGCAACCAGTGTCCGACGAAGAAGATCAAGGGAAAGGCATCTCACTCCAAGGCAGCGCTATCGAAGGCGGAAAAGGAGGTAGAGGATGATAACAATTGTGCCATGAGTGTTCATGTACCTCTAGAGAAGAGGTGGGGAGACATCGAGCTGTAATCAGGAAGACTACAGGCGATGAGTGGCAGGATCCTTGAGGTACCCAAACTCTTGGATCAGATCCTTGCTATGGGAGTCCTGAAGTGAGAAGTAGCAGGATTGGCGGATGTTGGTAGAAACAGATGCGGATGAAGCGGCAGAGAGTGCTACAGTGCAGGAATCTCGAGTAGCGTAGAAATAGCAAGCTGCAGCAGTGCGAGAGGCATAGAGGAGGTTGCAACAATGAAGGATGGCATAGAGAGGTTTGCAACAGAACGAGATGCAGGGAGTTGTTGCAGCAATGTAAAGGCAGTAGAGGGAGCACTTGTTAGCAACAAAGAGAGCTTCAACATCGGGAGTTTTTCTAGCCTGACAGGGATGTCAGTAGTTGGGTAGATTAGTTACTTAATTCTTAGTAACTGAGTTGCAGTGCAATAGCACGATGCAACATGATGAGAGGGGGTTGCGGTGCAGATGTAGTGTTGGGAGGAAGGACCAACAACAGCATGGATGCAGAGGGAGCTGCCGTACGGATGCAGCAGTGGCAGTGGAAGGGCCATGGATAGCAATACAGGATGCAGCAGTGCAGAGGATGTTGGGCGGAGAGACCTGTTGACCTCTACTGGTCAACTACCCATGCAGTGCACCCCGTTTTTTCTTGACAGAAAGAAGCAGCACCTGATCAGCATGTCCGTGCCATCTTGCCATCATCAGCAGCTTGATGTTTTTGATTGTAAACCCAGTCTGCATGTATTAATTGTAAATAATCTTAGCAGACATGAGTCATGTATGTATTTTGCCTAGGTGGACCTAACTTTCTGATGATAATCTACGTCCCGGAAGGTTTTTCGTCTCACCGATCCACGGATCGGCAGAGTTTTCCTTCAAACCTGACCCCAAAGCCGGGATTGATTTTGTCATTAGAACTTTAGGAGAATCCTAGTGTGTTGATCTGCTAGATTATCGTGGTGTCGCAGAGCTGGGTGATTTATGAGGGTCTGTATTAAGTGGGCTTGCCCCCTTGAGATGTAAATTGTAAAAGTCATGATGTAATGTGTCCTGAGGGTCGAGAAATGTTTTAAATCCCCTCATGAGTCCTAAGTCCTAGGTCCTAGGTGATGTTTCCGAAAGCTTAGTTCAGTGATCCATGTTAAATGAATTAAAAAATTAAAAAAATGAATAAAAATAATAAAATAATAAAAAATAATAAAAATTTTTAAAAATGAAGCAAAAACCCTAAGTAATAAAATAATAATATTTTAAGTTAATAAATCGACGGATGAGATCAAGAGATGTCTTGATCCTCATCAACGGTCGAGATCATTTCTACATGGATCACTCGAACTAGCCGTTAGGATCATTTCCTTTATATAGGGTCTTAGGTGGTCATTTCAGATCATCTGATCTGTGAGTCTGTACTGAAAGCTCTCTTGTAATCTGATTTCTGATTAATAAAGAAGACTTTGGGGTTCAAAACTGGCTGGTGTTACTCTCTGGAATTGCTGTGAGATGTTTGTTTTTTTTTCTGCATATTTCAGTTTTCAGCAGTAAATAGTAGCTGGTTTTCAGAGTATTGTGAGTACAGGTATCTTGCTCATGTGCTAGGGTTTGAATGTTGTAGGGTTTCTGAAATAATGGCAGGTATCTCCATTATCTCTTGAAATCTAGCAGCATTTCTTGCCCTCTTTACTGATGTTTGCTTGAGGTGTGCAGGAAGTCTTTAGGTGAAGGGTATTTGTGGGCGTTTGGGGAAGTTCTGGGCTGAACCAGCTGACTCCCACAGGCTTTTCTGTGCAGAGCCCAGTTGATTGTGCCCCGGGTTAACCTTTTAAATTTTATTGCGTGTTTTACATTGAGAGATTTTCTTTATGTTCACAGTAAAGTTCAAGTTTCTGATAGCTCGAAAATATTTCTGTTATTATTGTCAAATCTGGCATTTCAGGGGCCACAATCTGTAAATTATTAGGCTGATCTAGGGTTTTAAATCTCTGTTTTATACAGTTTTTATTAGGGTTTAATTCACTGTTTCCAGGATCTGGCAGTGTGTTCTATTACAGGTTGCAGGCATATGCTGTCCAGTTTTCTGAGCCATCATTCCATACATCAGTACGTTAGCTGTGCAGAGACAGACACGTTTGCTCCATCAGCGTTAAGAAGCATTGGGGTTTTGATATTGCAGTTCGAACATTTGAAAGGGTTCCCTGCCCGTCCGGAACGTTGGCCTCCAACCTGCATTGCAAAACAAGTAAACTCGCCCTCAGATTTCAGGCATTCTACACGGATCAATGGCATTGTGTGTAAAACATTGAAACCGTAGCGGAAATCTTCGCGGGCCTGCAAGGTTTTGAGATCCTTATCAGCCGTCAAAAATCCCTTTGGTTAATAAGCAGAAACGTGCTAAATCGCAGATGAAGAAGGGCTTCAGTGTGATTGACAAGCAAAAATTTCGATTCACTGCAATACGTTAAGGAAAAGCATTTGATCAAGCAGCTATGCCCTCCATTGCATAATATCTCCGTGTATCCAATCATAAAATCACGTTTTATGCATTCCACGCATACCAACAAATTTCTGTGTCGTGTGCCATTCTGCGGGTGCTTCAGCGTTTCACGACAGACGGAACAGCTTGAGACGAAGGTGAGCCTTAATCGTTTTCAGAGTCAAAGCGTATTTCTTTTGAATGAATTCATTGCCAGGGCCTCGTCGTTCCAGTGATTATCAGGCAAGGTCGATTTCCATTCACCGCCGCTACAGCATTACCATCGACTGAGACATTTGCTGGTTCGACTTCTGAGCACCGTTGACAAAGCATCGGACTAGGTATTGCGTATCCTCTATCGTTCTATCGTTTGCATGGGCATCAAACCTTATTCCGGCAGCAGGCCTATCCTTTCCTCACGCGGACGGAGCAGGTAAAATCGAAAATTTTTTTGGTCGTCTATCATATAATGCGTGACTTGCGTGGCTGCGTTTTTTTAGTCGTAGGTTTAGGGTTTTGATTGGTAGCGTAGGTAATAAAATCGATTTCATTTTAGTTACGTTTTATTTCTTAGCTTTAGTTTCATTTAAATGTATATATGCCTTAGGTTTAGTTTTTTTTTAGTTTAGATTTTTTACTTTTAGATTTAAGTTTTTTTTTTTTTTTTTTTGTAATATGAAAAAGTTCATTTATAAAAAATATAAAAAATCGAATTTCGTTAGGACTTAGGCTTTGTTAGTTTGTAATTTAAATTTTTTGATTTAAATTTTATTTTAGTTTAGAGTTTTGTTTCTTTTATGGATTTTAATTTTATGTTTTAGATTTAGCTTTAATTAGATTTTAAAAGTTTTGTTTTGGTTTTATGAAAAATAAAAAAAAATATAAAAAAAAAAATAAAAAAAGATTTAAATTTTTTTGAAAAAAGTATAAAAAAAAAAAATTTTGTGGAAAGTTTTCTTCCTCAGATCCAGTCATTTTCGGGAATTATTATCTTTCACGCTGAGATCTGAGTTTTCAAGTTGAGATGCGAAGTTGATATCTGGTTGATAGTTTATGATTCGTGGTGGTTTAAAGCATTCATCTTTTTAAAATTTTTAATTGCTGGATATCATTTTTGTCATTCTAAGAGCATTGTGATTTAGCTGATTCTAGCTGATGATAGATGATCGCTGTTCATGGTCCATGTTTTTATATCATTTAACAAGTAATCGTCCTATCCGCAATCTCTTAAGGCACTGGTCTGCTAAATTAATCAAATCTTTTTTAGTGCTTATCTTAATCGTGTCTCGTGTCTCCCAACCAACTGGTCGACAGTTGGTCTCATCATCTCACAGGGACTACCCCCCTTAGCCGCGGGAGACAGGCTTAAACGGAGGGATCGGGGATCAGAGTGACAGCCCCCGGTTTGAGCGTTGTCGTGTCAATCTGCACGACAACAAGACCTAGCATCAACACAGGTACATGTGTCATATAATCAGAGTGATGCTCAGTGTGGAGCATTACTAGAGCATAGTCATCGCTAAGAGTGAGTGTTGATTTGGGGTAGCATCGGATGTGCTCTAGCCATGCAATTTGGTGGAGAGGCTAAAACACATGATATCTCCAAGACCTAGAAATGGTTTGGGTAGATTCTACCAAGTTTGGGAGATATTAAAATAATTAATATTTTTAATGGAGTTCCTTTGTCTAAACTTAGGAAAAATAAAATATTAATGGGTATTAATATAAAACTGGGTTAGAAGGTTCCAAAAGACATGGATCAAGCCAAATCTAATCTTAGCCGTTGATTAGAGATGTAATCTCCGCTGTTGAAGGACCAACAAGAAAAGTATAAGGGGAGGATTGAGGGTCAGTTGGAGAATACACCAGAGTGATTAGTCATTCGATTTTCTAGAGCGGGGTTTGCTAAGAAAAGTCGAACCAGTGATAAAGTTTGTAGCAAGGGGCAGTGAGTACTGGACAAAGAGGCAAAGATAGTGCCAAGAGACCAACGCAGAGGCAGAGAGGCAGACACAAAAGCCAGAGCAGGCCACACAGAGGCTAGCTGAGACAGCGCAGAGGCCAGAGGGCCTGCATCATCCACGCAGAGGGCATCAGGAGTGACACAAAAGGCCATAGAAGTTGCGCAATGCCTCAGAGGGCTGACACAGAGGCCAGGAGGGCTGACATAGTGCTTCAGTTGTGCTAGAGAGGGTTTCATGGAGAAAATTTTCTGAATATCTACTTCTGAATAGAGAGGTATTACTGCCAGTTATTTTTCTTTGTCGAGTGAGCCAGTTTGGCACCCAGTTGTACTCGAGGATATACTGCATAATAATATAACCCTCATAATTTCTGCACCGGTTTTCCCGCATTGGGTTTTTAGGGGATGAGTTGTCCAAAAATAATGGTGTCACTTGTGTGTTTGCTATTCTTTCAGCTGTTGATCTGTAGATGGTTGAGACTGTATTGTGTTTATTTCGATGTTTATATGTTTAAATAACTTGTTCATAATTAACAAGTAGGAAAAATAAACCAAAAGAATACAGATAAAATTTCTAACGGATAGACTTAGAAATTTTAACAGAATCACCCAGCAGTTGAGCCATTGAGGAAAAATAAAGCCAAATTTCCGAGGTCAATCATTGGCCAAATCCTTCATTGGTTATTTTGGGTATTTGGTGGAGAGGACGGGATTAATTTCCCAGAATTTTTTGAGCACCGGAGAGGGCCCTAGCAACAGTTCTATTCAGCCAACAACGTATTTCTGGTTATCTTCATCGCAGAGCTAGAGCAACGCAAGAACAACTCGGAGAGGGGTGACTTTTCATTTGGGGCTTTTCTAGCTTGCCTTGAGCAAGCCTAGGTGCACTCTTTCCAGCACCATATTGTACACCATTGTTTATCAGTAAAATGGCTTAGCAGCGCAGCATTTGATGCAATTTCTTGGTCTAATTGTGTGCTTACTGTTTTAAGGCTTTTTGTCTATGTTTGCTTTCAATATTTACTGTAAATTTTCCCTAGAAATATTACAAGTAAATTGATCACCATGCCTCCTCAAGTCACCGAAAATCACTTCCAACCATCCCATGCTGTAGATCTTCTCGTTCTGGTTCCAAAGAGCTATTACACTAAGGTGTTCCATCAAGTATACCTCTCAGTATGCCACCTTAAACGTAATTAATTGAGTTAGGCCCAATAATAACCCTATTTTTCGAAAGTTGTCGGAATGCAATGGAACGAAAGGCAAGCTGTGCAAATGATGGAACACGTCCCACGAATGCCATTAGATCTCATAAAAGCTCCTCTAAACCCCATGAAACATCTCCAAAAGCCCCTGAGCTCGCTGATGACCTAAACCTGTACTTGTGAGCTGTCTGCGTCCAACCCTGAAAGTCCATCCTAACCATGCCATAAAGAACACCAGAAAAAGGAACATCACACCAGCTGCCATGTACAGCTCCTCTATGATCTATGCTGATCCCTCTCTTGGAGAAATAGGCTGCAACACTTACAGCCACTTGTTATCCAATGTTACACTTGGAATATAGCTGAGTTCAAGATAGAGACAATACGAGTTGAAGTGGAAGGTCCACTTTACCTTATTGCGACACTTGACTACCCGATCCATACGCTGCCCCCTCAAGGTTCTACGCAGCCCTCTCTTGGCTGCCACATGCAGGCACACTTGGCAGCTGCTACCACATGTAGATAATTCAAACTTCTCTTGGGTATCATTAAACTCTTCTCTTCATTTGGATTTCCTCCCATTTCTCTATAAATGTAATGCTCTTCTCTCTAGATGGGCATGGTTGGAAGCTTGAGCTTGGGGAAGTGCTGCTAGTATTGCTTTGTAATTATTCTATTTTGATAATAAAAAAGTCAGAGTTTGGAGGTCCATGATCTTGCAATTTTGTGTGCTTTGTTTGGCTCTCCATTGAAGTAACCTTGTTGTGCTTTCAATTTATTTGCTTAGAGTTGGTAGCTTAGGCCTTGATAGGGGCATTGTTACCCGAGGGAGAAGATAGCAATTGCTAATTGCTATCTTCTTGTTAGTTTGCATTCTAGAATCTAGAAGCACTTTTGTTTTTAAGTTTGTATTTTCCTGTAGATATATGACATATTTTGCAGACAAAAGAAAGAACCAGACATTGATAACTCTGGGAAATTACTTGAATATTTCTTGATAGTTGAAAACTGCTGTGGCAAAATATTGAAATTAAACAAATTTATTAACTAATAGAGGAAACTTCATACCATTGCTGAAAACGATTTAAGAATATTGCCTTAACTCCTTACACCATAGATGGAAAGAATTATAGAAACTTGCTTTACATATTCAGAAAATTGTTATTTTACTATCCATCTAAAAGCAATTTTAGAAAGTGTACGAAAGAAGCATTGCTGTTTACTGATCTCATTTATTTTCATATGCTTAGTTCACATTTTAAGCCCGTCAACCTCTTCCTCACTATTTGAATGGTTTATCCTAACTGTTCGTAATGTTCTACAATATATAGACATTGTATCATTTTCTGAAGGCTGATGTACTATTGTTGAAAATACCTTAAGCTATAACTGATTATTCAAAGTGTTTCTGTTCCAGGTTCAGCTAACATTGTTTGATTTTGCAATTTTTAATAGTTTGCAAGAAAATGTTCTAGTGAGTGTAGTGTTCTTTACCACTTGCATTATGTATATTTGTTTTCATTCCAGATGAACACAATCAGTGGTGCTATAGTTCCTACTCTCTTTGATAGAAGTGCAAGGGGTCCCGATGAAGTTATCAGGATTGTTCGAGGATCTCTTTCATATGGAGATACCACTTGGGAAGGGAGGTTGTTGGAAACATATGATACACGTACAGATGAATTTGTCATTGCCCCTTGTAAATGGTAAAATTATTCTTTAGTTCATAAAGTCAGTTTTATTCTTCAATGTTGAAATGGGTTTTGCTTAAGGTTGGAAATGACAAAGAATGTAGTTTATTTTATAGATGTCAGTTTATTCTACGATTTAGAAATGGGTTTGCTAAAAGTTGTGTGTGTTTATGAAACAATCCCAAAATTGAGTAAACACAAAGAAAGGCTGCACAAATAATTGAAGAGAGGATTATATGAGCAGGGGTGCAACTGCACCTGTAATAATAGAAGAGCTTATGTTACATATTTATATCTATTCAACGACACATGCGATGGGTTCACAAACATAGGACAATTAATAATATCATCAATTATTGGCCACATCAGCCATGATGGAGCTGTGCCATGGAAACACTTCTACATAAACTTTAGCATTAACATTCTCTCGTAAAGTTTACTAGAGGTTGTCATTGAATTTGAAGAAGATCACACCAAATAAAGAAGATTTGAAGTACTGAACATTAAGCGTCAAGTACTCTTACTTAATTCCCAGTTTTCCAGATCCCCAACATCATGAAGCTTCACTTACTTTGCTTTACTTGGTCACTTTGTGAAGAAACTTGTGATGTCCCTTCTAATTAAAATCAGAAGCAGCATCACCATTTGCAATTTTGGTTAGGACGACACCAATTTTGGCTCACAACATAGGGAAAGTAGATGAAATAAACGGGCACTCAATTTTGGGGGAAAAGAAAGACACCCACTTTGAAGAAAAAGGAAAATCGTGGAGCTAGCGGAAGGTGGGGGCAACCCCATGAGGAAATACACACCCCTGTGGAGAGTTCGATTTGGAGGGAAAAGGAGGGAGAAGGGGATTAGTTGGGTGGAGCCCACAAGGAGGGAAAAGAGGCTGAAATTATAAATAGAAGGGAGAGCACTCATTTTGGGACTTTTGCTCATTTGACATCTAAACCATTTTTTGCTCGAGCTGTTTAGCTGGGCCAATAGAGTGTTGTTCAACACACGAGATCTCCAAGCGGAAATCTCAACCTACCTTTTGTTAATTTTTTTCTTAGGGCTATATTGTTCTTTGCTTTTAGATAATTGTATTTCTTCATTTACACATTAAATTCACCCCATAACATCATATCATTATTCCTTTTTACAGCAATATTCAATAGCATATGCAATTATATAGAAAGAACAACATCATCATAAATGCAGCGGAACGTAAAGAAACAATAGAAGAAAAACATCCACACATAGAGATACCGAGATTGGTCGGAGACTAGGGCAAAACCCACTACGCGGAAAACCCTTTCAAATTCTTCTTCTTATTAGATTGTCATTGAATGATTCAGCAAAAGAGAGTACAATGATCCATATCTTCAACCATAATCCTATCCAGCAAAATCAACTAAACAACATCATGAGATGAACCCAACAATACCAATAATCAAAACCTTGATTCAGAAGCCTGTGATTAATTGTCACTATCTGCGGTAAATTGTCGAGCTCTGTGGTCAACTAATGAAATCTGCGGTTAACTATAAAATTCAAACCCTAAGTCTCAACTGCACGGAGAGAGTGTCGTGTGTGTGACTGAAACCCTTCAACCGCACGAAGAGAGTGTCGTGCGTGCGACTGAAACCCTTCAACCGCACGGACAGAGTGTCGTGCGTGCGACTGAAACCCTTCAACTGCACGCATAAGCCTGCATGGCTGCAGTTATAGCTGGAACCTGTCTGTGACAAGTCTGCGGTTGTGAACCTAGACACGTGTGAGCTTCAGACCCTGCAATTTCAAACCTGTGTGAGCCAATCTCCGTGAACTGCCTCAGACCTGTGTGTGATATTCTCTCTACTTAATTTCACTTAGCAGCTATGCCAATTTTGCAATTTTGTCTTAGTTATGTTAATTTTTGGCTAAACTTATGTTAAGGGGATGAAAAGGGAAAATTATTTCATTTTTGTGGGAAAAGCATGGTCCAACATTAGCAAAAAGGGAAAGATTAAAATGTTGTTGGGAAGTGGGGGCCACCCAAAGGGGACATACACACCTCTTGAGCTAATGCGAATTTGTGGGAAGAAAAGCAAGGAGAGGCAAATTGAATTGGAGGAGAGAGAAGGAAGGTGGGGCCAACAAGTATAAATCTGTGGAGGCAACCTCCATTTGGGAGCATTTGACATTTTCACCCTACCTTCATTGGACTTCAAGTGCCAACCTTAGGAGGAGATCTACACTACATTGGCGAGCTGTTCAGGGTGATTGTTCAGGCATTTCATGGGGTTTTTGTAGCAAACTGGGCGCAGTAGGGGAATAACACTCCCTAGGGAAGCTAGTTGTAGAGAAGCACCTTTGTCGGGCTTTCCGAGAGAGACTTGAACCATCATTTGCTGAGGATTTGGAGTGTTAGCTGGGCACATTTCTGTGGGAGATTTTCTATGACATTGACACATCTTCAGGGATTGTGCAGGCCTATGCAGAGGTATTTTCTGAGCCATTCGTGGGAGGCAGGAGGATAGGCATTTGGGGCTGATTTGTTCAGGAACTTGCAAAGGCATCTAGAGGGGAGTTTTGTTAGCTTTTGTTGATATTTTGGAGGACTTGGGCAGTGTCATTTTCAGGTGGGTTGAATTACCCAACTAGTGTAGGAGCACGTGGTAATTGGGGGTAATTTCGGAGGTTGGAACTAGGCCCAACCCTTTCTGGATCTTTGTGGGTTATTTGAGGAGAGGCCAAGGTTAATTTCTCAGAATTTTCTGAGCACTTTAGAATGGCCATATTACCTCTCAAACAAGCATGGGTCCTAAAAGGGGATCCTTGAAGGGCTACTACTAGGTCAAGGGCAACAATGGAGCAATAGCCCACTGTCACCTTGGCTAAGGCTCCCTACCCTTTACGAACTTTCATCGATGGGAGGAGACCTATTATATTAAGGATCAGGAAATAATGGATCAATGATAGGATGAGAGGTGATCCTAGAAGCCTATTCACAAGAGAGGCTCAGATATATGGCTTGCTTGCTTTGAAAGCAAGATGAAAGGCTCTCTAGGAAGGGCTTAGGGGAATTCTAAGAGCTAGGGTTTGAGTATATGACTTGTTAAGAAGATTGTTAGCTCCTAAAATCCTTGTGGAAACTTGGCTTCCAAGTGGTCTTTGTGAAATTAGCTTCAATAAGTTGTGGGACCACACGGGACCAAGTGGACCTGAGGTTAGGTCAAAAGAATGGGGTTGACAATCAATGATGTGCTTGACCTAATCCAGGAGGAGAATGGGATCCAGGAAGGAATTTTCAATGAAAGATAATGCAATGATCCTAGTGGGGTTTTGTAGCCTAAGGGAACCAAAGGCAAGATTCAGTCTCAAGGCTAGGGCTTGGGATATCTCAAAATCCCACTGTTGGAATTTCTGCAAAATTGGAGGGCAACTAGGAGACACGCCAACGCAGTAGGAGCGAAGAGATCGATTTTTTTTTATGGGTGGTCTGTAAGAAATATGATGCCCTAGGAAATCCAGTGGGGCTAGATTTAGAAAAGAAAGGAAGAGGGGAAAAATTTAGGGTTTTAGGGGGATCACCTATGGTGGATTAACGCCTAATCCTTTGGGGAGATTGGAGTCAAGAATGATTATGAATATGGATTTTGATTTTCTAGGTCAAGGAGGCTTCAAAGACAACTTCGCTTAGCATTAGGGCAAAAGAAAAGCAACTTCAAAGACTTTACACTTCGTTGTGAAAAATATGTGGCTTATCAAGATGAATTTCAACCATGAAACATCCCTAGGAACATTCATTCATTATATATGGCCCATACATGAAGCAACACTATCTAGAAACAAAATTTCCACAACTTCACATAAATGGATGCAGTAAATTAGCCCTAGTATAGCGAAATCCCAAAAACGATGTATATGGCCAAATAGAAAGAAAGAATAGCATTAAATTGTACTTACATGTATAAGAGTATATCCAACCATAAAAAATTTGCCAATCAAGTAGCTCCAAGGCAAGAGAAAATGATCCAAACATCAAAATTCATTCCATGCTCCAAAATTTCGTCCTCCAAGAAGGATAGCCTAGTTATCTTAAGAGATACAAGTTTGAAACCAAGTGATGATGATGAAATGAATTATCTCACTTGTATTTATATATGTCCAAATGAATTCGATTTGCCTAATGAGGCTCAAGCCCCTAAAATAAAATAATGTGCAAAATAACAATTTTTTGGTGACAAGCCCACCAAACTAGCTCAAAATAAAAAGAGTAAGCCTCTAAAGAGGTTGAATGATCAATGATACATGTCGTTGGGCCTTAGAGGAGGCCTAATGAAGTCCATGGGTGCCATAATGTGAAATAGGACTCCCAAAAGTAGTGGACAAGGGGTTGGACCCTTGTTCTCCAAATAATAAACCTATGGTGCTCTCAAATGGGTGTGGGGGCACACAAGTGTCCTCATGAGTCTCTAAACAGATCGAAAATGCCTGTAGACCATCTGCAAGGGCTCAGAAAATGGTATAAGTGATGCCACATCATCATACAGGTCCTGGGTCATCTGCCAAGTGCATGATGTAACTATGGGTCGACTAGGCATGGTAAACCAGGTGCATCTTACTTGTCCAATAGGTGAACCATGAGCAATCTCTGAATGACTCTGGGGATACATGGAATGCTGCCCGCTGCTGTGGAGGCCCATGGCTCTCTAAACACATCGTACATGTGCCAATGTAGCTCTCTGGAGGGTTAGGACCTTGTATAGGGAGATCAAACCCAAGATGGAGACCATCTGCAATCCTGCATAAGATCCAATGCGTCCCCTTGCCTTCCAGTACACCAAGTCATTAAAGAAATCAAGTTAAAGAGTTTACAAACGATGGACAACAGGTGGGCACTTCATAACAACATGCTCTTCCATAGTGGGCTTTGGCATGTGCTAATATCTCCAAGCTCCAAGGGGGGTTAACCAAGTACCCTATTAGGTGGTTTCTACTTTTAAAGGTGGGAGTATGTCCTTGGTACATCCTTCAAATGGTGGTGGCATGTGATAAAGTGATGGAACAGAGTAGGGGATGAAAGGGGCAATCCTAGGTCACATGCTAGGGTACAAGGGTAGCCAATAAAGGGAAGCCCACACTTGGTCACATGCCTTTTGCCTTTAATGATTTTTCTTTGGTTAACTCGTTGGGGCTCAAGGAATGACCACATGATGTGTAAAGTATAACAATGTATACCCCCTTTGAGGTGGGGCGATTCATTGCCCACCAGGGGTTGGGACAATCATGGGTTCCTGAATAATAGAGGAGGCTCATCTAGGGCCTATAGAAACCAGGGTGATGGCCATGGGAATGTGGTAGAGCTCATGCATTGGATTTTGCCCATGTGCTAAATGTGTTTGTCCCGAGTCCTGACCATCTTTTGCATTGTGGTACATTTTCCTGTTGAATGTGGCCAATTAGGCTTTTTCGTTTCTTTTTAGCTGCATCAATCTTTGAGCACCGTTCCAATCCCAACCCAAGGTGTGGGCAAATGGGAGGGGAAGGCTAACCCTTTTCGGACCCAGGTGGAAGGAATGATGAATGGGGTTTGTTGACCACTACGTGTAAACGACCCATAGCAGTATACCCCCTTTTTCGCATAAGGGATAGCGCCTGATCGACGTTTTCCTGCCATCCAGCTATCATTGTTAGCCTGAAGATCATCTTATAATGTAAACCCAGTCTGCATGTGTATAATGTAAATAATCTCAGCGGATCCATGTCATGTATGTAATCACCTAGGTAAACCTAGTTTTCTGGTAACGATCTACATTCCGGGAGGTTTTTTGTCTCACCGATCCATTCTCAGATGGTCGGCAGAGTTTTCCTTCAGCCTACCCCAAAGTCGGAATGGATTTCGTCACCGGAATCTTAGGGGAGTCCTAGTGTTCTAGATCGAGTCTATGTCAAAGTGATTTGGGAATATTTCTAACTATTTGGTTAGGTTATTTTATTACAAATTTCTTGATTTGTTAGATTATATTTGTGTCGCAGAACTAGGTAGTCTATGAGGGTCTTTTGCAAATGGGTTTTCCCCCTTGAGATGTAAAAATGTAAAAAATCATGATGTAAAGTGTCAGGAGGGTCAGAAAAATAATTTATCCCCTCATAGGTCCTAGGTCCTAGGTAAATTTAAGTTTTCCAGAGGTAAAATTCATGGATCCTTTAAAAATTAAATCTTAACAGGTCCAGGGACTAAGGTTAATTGATTATTTTGCTAAATTTTATGCCTTGGGTCCTTGGGGTTAAGTCAAAGTCAAAATTTTGAGGAAATAAATGCAAAATTTTAATTTTTGAATTTATTAAAATGCATTTAATTGAAAAATTTGAAATTTCCTCAACATTTAAAATTTCGACGGATGAGATTAAAAGAAACTTTGATCCTCATCAACGGTCGAGATCACTTTGACAAGGATCACTCGAACTAGCCGTTGGAGGATTTATCTTTAAATAGAAGGTCATTTGTCAGTTAATGTCAGTGGATTTTCGAGTTGTGTGCTAAGTGAAAGCTCTATTGTAAACTTTTTTTTATGAGCAATAAAGAAAGACTTTGGGGTTAATTTCTGCTGGTGTTACTCTTCGTGGAAATGCTGTAAGATGTGTTATTTTCATGCATAAATTTCCTTTCAGCCATTGATGATAGCTTTATGAAGAGTGATTTAAGTGCAGGCGTCTTGCTTGATCACTGGGGTTTGAATGGTAATTGAAGTTCTGAATATAATGGCAGGTATCTCTATTAAATCTGAATTTTATTATCGTTTTCTCACTCTACGTTAATGGTTGAATTGAGTTGTGCAGGGAATTTTGATTTTTTAGATCATCGGGTGTTCGAGGAAGTTTTCAGTTGGACCAACCAACTCTCGACTAGTACTTTCTGAAGAGCCCAGTTTGATTGAATCCCAGGTTTATCATAAGAAGTTTCATTTTTGATGCATGAAGGGTTTTTGGGCGAAGCACCTCCATTTCAATTTAAAATTAAAAAAAATTCTATGCTAAATTGATAAATTTGGCTTTTCAGAGCCTCAAATTATCAGATCTGGAGCGGAGTTGGACTCATACTCGCCAGATTTGGTAGATTTGCTACTCCTGTGCATAGATTTGTAATTTTTTTAATTTTTCTGACTTAAGGTTTCATCTTTTTTTTGGTATATCGGGCTTTTGGGTGTTTGTGTTTCCAGGAACAGGTTTCAGATTTGAAGGTGAAGTTTGATTTTGAAGTCAGATCTAGGCCCTGGAGGGTAAGATTTGGCCTCAAAACCAGCTCTTGCAGAAGCGTTATTTTTGTGGTTCAATGGTTTTAAAATATCTTAAATCTGGAAACAGTTTCACAGGGGTTTCAATTAAGAAATCTGAAGCAGAGCGATTCTTTTTTCTGGAAAATATTTTTAGGTTCTGGTGAAATTTTGCAGATTGATTGGCTGCCTGGTGGGGTTTCACTGTGCATTTCAAATTAAAAAAAAAAGGCCCCAACCCTGCTTTCTCTTCGAATCCGCGCTGTTTGCGGCCTCTTCAAACTTGCAAAAGGAGAATAGAAACCCCCCTCAAATCCCTTTCACGCTGCCATACTCCCTTGCAGCAACATTCTCCTTCCATCGCTGCCATATCTAAGCCCTCCAAACCTGCTGTGTCCTCCCATCATTGCACGTCTTAAGCTTTCCATTAGCACTATCCATACCCATCCCGCTCTGCCAACAGTTTCAAGCTTCTCACCTTTCATTTCAAGACACATCAAGCGTTATTCTATTGCAGCCCACTGCCATACTTCCTTCAAACCACACCTCATCCCTCTCACGCAACTCCTCGTTTCCCCACGTTGCACTAACCTCTTCGCTGTCAGCTCATCCCACGCAGCAAGCTGCTCTATCACCCTTCCCTACGCAACCTAGCTCTCCCCCTCTTCCTTCACGCACTCCTCTCCTCACCTGCGTCTTCCTCTTTCCAAATCCGTTGCTGCTTCTTCTCCAAACGAATCCATTGGCTCACCTGCGAAACCTGCAACAAACCCTCATCCCCGCGTCCTTCTATCTTCGTTGCTTGCTCCCGCTCTATCCGATCTCCATCGAGTTGCTTTTTCCTCCTGCCTTCAAACACGCACACGCAACAACAGAACCTCGGGTCCCTTGTCACGCTGCCTTTTCACGCTGCATCTCCCCCAAACCTGTCCGCACCCCATCGAAAATCTTCGTTGCTCCTCCGCTACTATACCTGAAGGACATCGTCGCATTTCCTCCCCTCCGTCTGCCCAGTTTTCTCTCCATGCAGTCTTCACGCAGTTCACCTTTGCTCTCCTCCGTAGCCTGCCTCCTCCGTCAGGCTCACCTACACACACACAGAGTAAAACAATAAAGATTTTTTATGCGTGGGTAGGGTTTAGGGTTAGACATTTTAGTTTTAGTTTTTTTTTCCTTTTTGTTTGATTACGTATACTTTAGTTTAAGGTTTAGATAGATTTCTATTTTCATTTTTTTTAGTTAGGTTTTACACATTTTTTATTTAAAAAAATCTAAAAACCCTAAAAATTTTAAATAGAAACTAAAAGAATGTTTAAAAGGGGCTTTCAAATTAATTTTATTTTATTTTTAGGCATCCTGCAATTTTTAAATATATTTAATCTTCCGATTTACTTTGGTCACATTAAAGGAAAATCTTGATTAATCATTTACTGCACATTTAGCCTTGCTTAGCACATCGAAAAGTTTTCCTAAGACTAATCAAATTCATCAAGGATAAAATCTAAAGGTGAACTTTTGCGGTATTAGTATTTGCCATTTCTCTATAGTTAAATGTGCTTAAATTTTTATCTGAAGATTAACTATTTGAAAGTGGTGAATTTCCTAGATTTGGGTCATTAAGCATAATCATTTAAATTCTAGGATTTGAGCTGGTTAGTTTTTTTTTTGGTAAATTTCGTGGTTGATTAAGGTATTTGTCTCTCCTAAAATTTAATTGCTAGGACATTGTGCATCTAGTGAAATTGATCGTCATTGCTTGAATTATTTAATGCTCATTACATGCTAGAAATTTTGCAAATATTTTCAAGCGATTGTTAAAGATTTTTTGTGTAATTGCAAATAGATTTCATTTTCCTAAGCAACAGTTTATAATCAATTACTTGGATCATTGACTCCATAAGGCACTGGTATTAATCATTTAAATTTTAATAAAATTCTAAATTTTGCTGAGCCTTAATCAAGTATTCGATTGCCTCGCTGTGTCTCCCGAGCCGGTTGATTCCCAGTTGGTTCTCCTTCATCTCATTTGTCCATAGGGTCTACCCCCCTTGGCTTGTTGTAGGGAGACAACTTAAACAGAGAGATCGGGGATCAGGGTGACAACCCCCGATCTGAGCATTGTCGCAGTGCCTAGACATTCTATGCGACAACATGGTTATAATGAGCGGAAGGGGAGTGATATATGTGGATGAGGGAGCGGGACCACGCAACCAAAATCAGGGTTTCCCATGTAGTAGCATCCCTAAAGCCTGAAGGTTAGTAAAAGAGATCCCACGGGACTAGGGGCCAAGGTTAACATCCAAAAGAGTTCTAGGGGATAAGAGCACAGACCTAGCCCACTCTTTTCGCCAAATCCCCCCATTATTCTATGCCCAAAAGTTTCCATGATAAGTAAACTACAATACTTAATTACCAAATGACAAGGCATACCTTTAGGTTTGGGAGGCCCACCTTCAAACATATGATTAGAACAGATGGGTGAGGGACCACATGGCTAGCTCAGGTGGCAGAGAAATGGCACAAGGATCTAGTTGGTAGTTGTAAGGGGTTGTTGGCTGTCAGCTAAGGACCATCTTGGAGAATTTTTTTCTCCTAGGGATACATCCACAAAATGGTTGGTAACGTTTGGCTGCAACTAGGATGTGATGTTGGAATTTCTAAGTCCAACCGTTAGAAATCCTTCCTGTAATTTCTGATTTATTTCTTCCTACTTGTTCTATTAATTAACAAGTTATTTACCATGTAAATACTGAAAATAAATACAAGTATAGTCTCAACACATACAGATCAACAACTGAAGGAAAAACAAGCACACAAGTGACACCGTTATTTTTGGACTAATGTCCCCGGAAAAACCTAATGCGGGAAAACCAGTGCAACTATCTGAGGGTTTTATTATTAAGTAGTTTCAGAATACAATCTAGGTGCCAGAAATGACTCACCCAACAGAGAATGCCCTTAGTAGTAGTACCTCTCAGTCGGAGACTAGGTTGCACGAAACGGGGAAATGAGTACGAGTTTCCGAAACGGGAAGCGATACGAAACGCGACCTCCCCAAATTTTGGAGACGGGGAAATGCGAATATATATATATATATATATATGTATATATATGTATATTGAATATATATATATATATATGTATATTGAAAATATTTATATATATATATATATATATATATAATATGTATATATATAAATATATATATATATATATATATATATATGTATATATATAATATATATATATAAATATATATATATATATATATATATATATTGAAAATATTTAAATATATATATATATATATATATGTATGTATATTGAAAATATTTAAATATATATATATATATATATATATATATATATATATATATATATATGTATATGTATGTATATTGAAAATATATATATATATATGCAATCATAAAGCATAAATGATACATTATAATTTATTACACTTAAACATTAAGATTTAATTTACATCACATTTACTCATGAATGATCACATAATGAAAATAAAAATATCGGAATATCCAAAAGCAACCTTTATTATATATCCAAATCTCAAAATCAACCTTTATTTATATTAATATATGAGGCTGCAAGTACAATAAAGACTATAAGGCTGCAAGAGAGAGACCCAAATTAGGATTTTCTGCATCCACATCCCATTCTTTAGAAGGACCACTGTTGTATTGGGAGTCTCCTCCTACATAGTCGAACGACCTTAGTGCTCTTGATTAAATACAAGTTTCATACCCTAGTACCCTACATGATCTTGATTATTGGGAGTTTCCCTTGCATAGAGGGCTTGATTCTCTTGATTAAATACAAGTTCCATACCCTAGTACATGATAAAATCCAATGGAAACATTGCAATCCCCCCAATCCTGAAATCCTGAAAAACAGATAAGTCTGCTGGATTTTGAGTGAGATCTAAAATTCTACTTCCTCCATATGAAATCCAATGAGGGCGAAACCACTCCCAAACATCATTAGTCATTTCATAGTAATGTTAAAAATTTAAGTAAAAGGATGAAAATGAAAAATAAAGGAGAATATCACTTTTACTCTAAGAATTTAACATTACCATGAACTGCATATGCCTCAAACTTCCTGATGAATTGCATATCAACACTAGGGCAAAAATTCACTTTTATAACTTTAGACATGCATCTAGAAGCAACTAGAAGTCACTAACATACCCTAAAAATAAATTAAAAAACAAACTAAAAAAATAAAAAAAACACAAGTTAATGAGGAAACGTGGGTCATACGGCTGTGAAACGCATTTCCAGCCGTACTGGCCACGTTTCCGTTTCGGGAAAAGTGGTAGTACGGCTGGAAACGCGTTTCACGGCCGTACCAAACGCGTTTCTTCGTTTCGTACCACTTTCCGTACGAAAACAGACCTCTGTACCATGTTTCCTGCAACATAGGTCGGAGACAAATATCAGCCCCAATCTGCCCCACAAAATCTCCTAGCGTCAACCTCTAGGGTTTGCGTCAGCCTGTCTGGCCCAGCATCAGCCCAACGTTAGCCTCTTTGGCCTAGCGTTAGCCTCTTAGGGCTCTGTGTCAGCCTCTGCGTGTCCCACGATGGCCCTCCTCAGGTTCTGCGCAGCTCCTGGCTGCCTCTGCATGGCCTCTAGCTGGCTCTACGTCAACCCTCTCCCGACCTATATGCTAATGCTCTCGGTACTATCTATGCCTCTCTGCTACTGCATTCACTGCCCCTCAGCTGCAACTCTGATCACTCCTTTGATTTCCTCGGCAAGCCCTGCCCCATAAAATCGAATTTTTGATCAAATCGGTGTATTCTCCAAGTGACCCTCAAGCCTCCTCTTATACTTTTCTCGTTGACAATTAAACGACCGAGATTAAGTATTTAATCAACAACTAAGATTAGTTGGCTTGATCCATGACTTTTGGACCATTCTAACCTAGTTTTATATTAATTCACATTAATCTTTTATTTTCCCTAAGTTTAGACTTAGGGACTCCCTTAAAAATATTAATTATTTTAATATCTTCCAAACTAGTTGGATTCTGCCCAAACCATTTCTAGGTCTTGGAGATCTCATGTGCTTTAGCCTCTCCACCAATTTTCGTGGCTAGATCACATCTGATGCTACCCCAAATCAACACTCCCTCTTAGCGAGGACTGTGCTCTAGTAATACTCCTCACTGAGCATCACCCTGATCAGTTGGCATCGGTCCCTGTGCTGATGCTAGGCCTGTTGCCCAACATCCTTTGCGCTGCTGCATTTGTACGACATCTCCCTCTGCATCTGTGCTGCTGCCCAGGTCCTGCCACTGTCACTGTTGCATCTGAACTGCAACCCCTCTCATCATGTTGCATCGTGCTGCCCATAGCATTGCCACTGCTAATTGTTGCACTACAACTTAGTTACCGAGAAGTAAGTAACTGATCTCCCAATTCTGACATCTCCATCAGGCTAGAAACACTCCCGATGCTGAAGCTCCCTCTGTCACTGACAAGTGCTCCCCCTCTAACCTCTGCACTGCTGCGTCAACTCTGTGCATCTCGCACTACTGCCTCACGCTACCCTGGGACTCCTGCACTGTAGTTCCCTTTGTCGCTCTATTTGCATCCGTCTCTATCGACATCCGCCAGTCCTGCTACTCCTCTTCAGGGCTCCCATAGCAAGGTATAATCCAAGAGGTTGGGTACCTCGAGGATTCTGCCCGTCATCGCCTGTAGCCCGTCTGACTATAGTTTGATGTCTCCCCACTTCCTCTCAATTGGCGCATGAACACTCATGGCACAATAATCATCTGTCTCCACTTCTTTCTCCGCCCTTGCTGGCATAACCTTGGTCTTAGAAGCCTCTCCCTTGCTCTTCTTCCTCGAACACTGGCTCACATAGTTACCCAGTTCCCCACAGTGGAAGCATTTGACCTTGGAGAGGTCCTTCTTCTTCTGTTTCTCCTGCTTTCCCTCAGATGTTATGGCAGCATCCACCTCTTCCTCCTTGATTCTGACCCCCTTGCTGCTGTTTCCCGCCTTGGTTAGCCTTCTGATCTCTTCTTGACGAAGAGCCGCTAACAGTTCCTCCCAATCTGGAAGGGTCCACCTGCCCAATATGCTCTGGACAAATACCTTCCAATCCTCTGAGACTTTGTTCAATGTGGTCCTCACCGTCATCTCCTCATCTAGCGTGGCCCCTATGGAAGTTAGTTGATCCCGAATCTCCTTCAATTGACCGAGGAAGTGTCTATCTGTTCTCCCTTCTGCATCTGATATGACCGTCGCTGATTTTCTAGTAGCACCTTCCTCTGCACGGAAGTATGCTGATACAATTTTGTTTGGGCCTCCCACATCGCATTTGTCGTGTCCTTTTCAGCAATATGTGGTACTACATCGTCCTTGAACCCGTCAAGGATGATACTCTTGGCCCTCGCCATTACCTCTTGGTACTTTTCGTTCTCATCCGGGTCAATTGGGACCGCTATCGTGTTCAAGGCGATGTGCTTGAGACGATTCATGTCTAGAATGGACAAGATCCTGGCCTTCTAGACTACGAAGTTTGAGGCCCCGTCCAGTCTGTCCTGATCTCTTACCCCGTTCACTGCCATTTCACTGCTCCTCTTTCGACTCTTTTGAGTCTGTCTACTTCCCTCCCAGAAGTTCTTGGTGTGACTCCCTCTGAGCCTCAATTTCCCTCCTGGAAAACCCTCTGCTAATGTTGAAATGCCCCCACTCCGATCGTTAGTGCAGCTGCACCACTGATCTGGATTTCTTAGCTAGAAATCCTCGGCAACAACACCCTCCTCCTTGGTCTTGCCCTATTAGGTACTATTCTGACCACAATACCCCCCCAACTCTACTCCACAACTTATCCACAACCTCCTATGCCCCAACAAACTGAAGGTTAGAAGCCTCTAGGCTCTGTGCAATCCTGGCACCAGCAAAATCTGCACCTCTTGGCCACGGGCGTTAATCCTTCCTCACTGAAAAAGATGACCGGGAACTGCGTAGGTTAGGTCTGCTCCTCTTTGCCATTGCACTGATCCTCTTCCCGACTCGAACTGATGATGCAGGCACTGCGTCATCCCTTCCTTGCTGCTTTTCCGCTAGGAACAACTTCTGTCACTCGAGACAGTTGTTTCTGCTGCTGCTGCTCTGCTCGGATGATGCCCTCAGTTATCTTGTGATCTACAACCACGCTCTGATACCGTGTTGGAATGTCTAAGTCCAATCGTTAGAAATCATTCTTGTACTTTCTGATTTGTTTCTTCCTACTTCTTCTGTTAATTAACAAGTTATTTACCATGTAAATATTGAAAATAAATACAAGTACAGTCTTAACACATACAGATCATCAACTGAAGGAAAAACAAGCACATAAGTGACACCATTATTTTTGGACTAATGTCCCCGGAAAAACCAAATGCGAGAAAACCAGTGCAGTTATATGAGGGTTTTATTATTAAGTAGTTTTAGAATACAATCTGGGTGCCAGAAATGGCTCACCCAATAGAGAATGCCCTTAGCAGTAGTACCTCTTAGTCGGAGATAGAGATCAGCCCCAATCTGCCCCACGAAATCTCCTAGCGTCAACCTCTAGGGTCTGCGTCAGCCTCTCTGGCCCAACGTCAACCCAACATCAGCCTTTTTGGCCCAGCGTCAGTCTCTCAGGGCTCTGCGTCAGTCTCTGGAGCCTCCGCGTGTCCCACGCTGGTCCTCCTCAGGCTCTGCACAACTCTTGGCTGCATCTGCGTGACCTCTGACTGCTTCTGTGTGGCCTCTAGCTGCTCTGCGTCTACCCTCTCTCTACTTCTGCATTGATGCTCCCGGTACTATCTCTGCTTCTCTGCTACTGCATTCAGTGCCCCTCAGCTACAACTTTGGTCACTCCATCGATTTCCTCAGCAAGCCCTGCCCCAGAAAATCGAATTCTTGATCAACTCAGTGTATTCTCCAAGTGACCCTCAAGCCTCTTATACTTTTCTCGTTGACAATTCAACGATCGATATTAAGTCCCTAATCAACGGCTAAGATTAGATCTGGCTTGATCCATGACTTTTGGACCATTCTAACTCAGTTTTATATTAATTCACATTAATATTTTATTTTCCCTAAGTTTAGACTTAGGGACTCCATTAAAAATATTAATCATTTTAATAGCTTCCAAACTGGTTAGATTCTGTCCAAACCATTTCCGGGTCTTGGAGATCTCATGTGCTTTAGCCTCTCCACCAATTTTCGTGGCTAGAGCACATCCGATGCTAACCTAAATCAACACATGATCTCTCAGAAAGTGGGCGAAGCTACTCGATCGGGAGGTCACGAAAACACCAACAATCTATTGGTTACGTAGACCTATTACCTACACATATCAAAGATTAAACCACAAGGCAACATGTTTCTACGGTGTCTTATGATCAACCATTCTTGGTGTTGGGCCGTAAAATCAACATAAAGGAAAAGATATGCAATTTTAATCTAAATGCAACTAATCTATTATGAGAAATATCATATGATATTAGTTCTAATGTGGAAATCAACATGCAATGCATCTTGCTCTAACATGCATAATATACAATATCATGTGCTAGGTGTAATCATAGATCCAATACAACCAACATATCAATTGATCAATACAAGAATGCATGCTTTCATGATTATTTTTGCAATGGACCCAACAATACAAATGTGAATAATGATACGAGGGGTTACGGAGGAGATGGGGGGGGGGGGGAAAGTGGGAAAACAAGAGGCCCATATGATATAGAAAGGAACTGTAGAAGAAGGGAAAGACATCAACTGAGAAGATTGAATTCGATCTTCCAACCAGAAGATAGAAATGTCAATGATCAAGTACATGAATCTTGGATGAAGAGCTATCTCAGGCCTATCTCCCTCTAGGTAAGAAAGATTGAATGTCTCAAACACATTTATGATGATTTTATTTTGGTGAAAAACCATGATTCCTGGTTCTTCATAGGGGAAAGCAACTCTTCATCAAGACTAGGGTAATGAACATCATCACAAACATCTATTTCCAGGGTAGGGGCATAACAAGGGGAGGAATACTCAAACATGATGAAAATTGCTTTATTGGTGGCATGGCCTAAGGAAGCATCTTCGTCAATTTCTTCTATAATAGAGTCATTAGAATTTCCCACAATTTTGGAAGGCTCTTCGCTGATTGAATCATCTTGTAACATTAAGAAGAGACCTTTCCAATCACTAGGAAGGGCTTCATAAGGGCCAACATTGTTTTTCAGAAGGGGCGGAGCATTTTCTTATTTCCTGAGCTCATTCTTATGGATTTGAGAAACTATGGGGTCTTCTTTTCTATAATCATACCCAATCCCCCAATCAACAGCACAAAAGTTACTCATAGATTCTTCATTTATTTGACTATCACGATCTTCCTCAGAATCCTCCCATTCTTCACTATATTGGTGTTGGTTAGGATGTCATTCATTCTCTTCTTTAGATAACAAGGAATTTTCCTCCTTCTTCCATTCTCGAAGAATGATTTCCAAGGTATTTACTACATGATTTTGATAAAATGCCTCAAGAAGAAGGTCATCAGTAGGACTCTTTTATATTCACTCTTCATGTTACGGAGCCTTTCCGATTGCTCACAATAGTGGGAGAAAATCTCTTGGGAGTTATATGTGGCCATTAGTTGCTTGCAAGACTCTTCATATTCCATCATCCATTCTTGCAATGCTTGAAGGCTCTCGGGGTTGAGATCTTCTTCATTATCCTTAGAGGACATGCTTTCCAATTCATGAGTCTCTCTTTCGGCACTATCCTCAAGGTATGCATCAATCACTTGATCTTGATGATTTGGAGAAGGATCAAGACACTCTTCCTCAAGCATAAAACCATATTCAATAACTTCCTCCTCTCGAAGGGCCACGTCCAACATTTGGCATATGTCTTCATGAGATTGGAAACTCGACCCTTCATGCAACAAGAAGTGCGTAGTCAACATTGGAAGAGAAAGAATGCTTTTAGGTTTACATGACTCAAGCCAATCGGTATTGGGGGCAATGGATAGGACAAACAATTCCATTTGGTCACAAGGTTGAGTTATGTTTTTCTTTGAAAGCCACCTGATGAACCTTACCACGTGATTGGTTGCAGAATGTGGATCCCCATCGAACGTTGGCATATTCTTCATAGATTCTGATGAGGGACATCTCAGGATCCATGTCATACCTATGGCAGGAATATATGTGGGCAACATGTTGCTAGGTCCTCAATGACATGGTAGTCGCTAAGGTGAATGAAACTGCGTCGACAAATGCTTGCTTCACCCTATAAGCACTGACCCTAGAGATCAATGAAGAACTAGGGCTTTGTTCTTCCAATGGAGTCGCCAAGAATAATATATCAATATTGTCGTATGGAGAACAAGACGCATCTCTCGTGTCCCTGACAATGATGCCAAAAATGTTACTGCTCAAACTAGCATGGGTCCTAAAAGGGGATTCTTGAAGGGCTACTACGAGGTCAGGGGCAACAATGGAGCAATAGCCCACTGTCACCTCGGCTAAGGCTCCCTACTCTTTACGGATTTTCACCGATGGGAGGAGATCCGTTATAATAAAGATCGTGAAATAATGGATCAATGATAGGATGCGAGGCTACGTTGCCAGGAAACGTGGGTGCGGGGACGGGGACAGGGATGGGGACGGCATTTTTGGAAACAAGGTGCGTGGGTTCGTCGGGTAATATAATAATATTAAATTTTAATAATTATATTTTATAAATTATAAATTTATAATTAATAATATATATGAAATTTGAATTTGTATATTTTTTCAACTTTAAACAAGAAAACTTTAATGATAATCATTTAAACATGCACATCATTGAACATTCAACATTGACATTGAAATTTCAAAATTTATCACCAAAAAACTGTTCTTTTGAATCTTTTCCGTGTAACCATGACACTGTGACAGCTATATGAGAGAGCTCAAGGCTACTACTAAAACTGAAAATTAAAAATACATACTAGGATAAATGCTAGACTCAGCTATTTTGGTGAAACTTGGGACAGATTTTGTCACACACAGGCTTTAAAATAACTATGTAGCTTAGGTTCATTTGCAAGGATGCCTATCAATGAATCAGGTTGTGGTCGTACAAACCGTTCCTCCTACACAGCCAAGGAGTGTTAGCATTTCTGCCTCCTGCTCTAATTTCAAGACAACTTCTCTCCTTATTGAAATTGCTCATTCTGGCTGGAGCTTGAGCTTGTAACTTTGCTTTGAATGTTTAGTCTCTCCCATATAAAAACACAATTTTTTTATAGGAGATTCTTCTCAACCTGATAGTGGTCTAGAATTTTCTTGATGTCTAATCATCCACCTGCCCCATGCATGGTGTGCTCTATGGTAAAGCAATCCCAAAAACAGTGGCAGCCTTACCCTTCCACAAAGCACGCTTATCAGTCTTTGTTTCCCAATAAAATACACAACAACCATCTAGGTTCCCAAAGATGGCTTGAGGGATAGTTTGTCTTTGAGTGTGAAGCTTTGCCTGAATATTAATTATCTAAACATAAAACATCTTATTACTTGGTGTACAAGTCTGTAGAGACCATATATAATTTAGGCATATTTTCCTAGTTTTAATCTTAACATGATGTTATCAGAATGCTGTGAGAAATTGGCAGATTTTGATACTTAATTTAGCCATTGTCCAAAATAGCCCTTCGCCATTTAACAACATCAGCTGATTACAGCGTATGGCTGGTCTCAATCCTACTTTCTATTTGACCGAAAATGTCTGAACCTGTTTGTGTGCATTTACAGTTTATAATTTGATGGTTATTTGGCTCGGGAATGAATGTTTCTTTCCAAATTGATTTACAAGAATTCTTAAAAAACAAGACTTGTAAAAAACTTAAAAAACCGGGTGCGGGTACCAGTGCAACACAGGTTTTGATGGTAAGGACCGTGGAAGAATGTTTCATTCCAAATTGATTTACAAGAATTGATTTAGGGTTTTTTAGGTTTTGTTATAAGTTTTACCTTTGTTATAAGTTATTTTTTAAATTTCAATAAAAAAAATTATTTGAAAATTAAATTTTTAATATAGCTTTTTTTATGAAGAACCCAAAGAACCCAACCCGAAGAACCCGAAGAACCCAAGAACCCAAGCACCCGAAGAACCCGGTTCTTCATGGAAGAACCCGGTTCTTCTGGGTTCGTCTGGGAAGAACCCGTACCCGAATTCGGTACTTGGGTGCGGGAACCCAGGACGGGTTCGAGAACCCCACCCTCAGGTGCGGGTACCCATGCAACACAGATGCGAGGTGATCTTGGGAGCCTATTCACAAGAGAGGCTCACATATATGGCTTGCTTGCTTTGAAAGCAAGATGAAAGATTCTCTAGGAAGGGCTTAGGGGAATTCTAAGAGCTAGGGTTTGAGTATATGGCTTATTAAGAAGATTGTTAGCTCCTAAAATCCTTGTGGAAACTTGGCTTCCAAGTGGTAATGTAAGGACTGAAGTTAAGATTCAACTAGATGGACAAATATTTTTGTAAAATTCTATTTGATTAATTCTATCAAATTAAATGCAATTGCATACCTGATTCTCCCATTTGGTGTCAGTCCATGTTGCTCCGAGTTTACCAAACCAACCGATTCCTCCCTGCCTATCTGGGATCAACCTCTGCGGTTCCCAGATCCAAAGGACTTCGAAATGGAAGTCCACTGGCCCCCGTGCCCAAAACTCCAAGAACAGCTCAAAATTTCCCAATTTACAGTCCAAAATCGAGCCCCTGGCTCATCCCTCAAATAGATTTATTTTCTATCACCATTCATTGAATTTCTTCCTCCTTGCACTCTATTTCCAAAGGTGAAGGTAATCCTCTGTTTTTCCCTCAAAAACTGATTTTATTTCCCCTCTACTTCTCCTTTCGATTCTTTTATATAGGGAAGGTTTCTTCCCTCCCCAGAAACCCCACCTTCCTTTCCTCCAATTAATCTTTAGATTTAACCTTATCCCTTATCCATTAAGATATTTTTACTTGAGTTGGTCATTATACATTATATGAGATTTTTAACTTTATCATCTCAACTGACTTCGAGAAGAGTATTTTCTTTTAAGTACCTTATCATGAATTGTCCAAAGATTTATGAAGTAAAATAAATCTTGTCCATTGTAATAATAATTATTTATTATTTAAATAAAATTTTATTAATGAAAATAAATTAATATATTTTATTGTACTACTTAATAAATAAGGTATTAATTAATACTTTTAAAAACTAATTCATTTTCTTACATAGACATTTATATAATTAAATTAGTATGTATACTAGTGCAATGCCTGCGATGCATGTGTATGTAGCTATCATACACACGTCTCGTAAGCATGCTAATAATCAGTAACTCAAGTTGGGTCACTACATACACCCCTCCTTCAAAAAAACTTCATCCCGAAGTTGAGTTTATATAGTATATTAGTAATTATTTTAACGATTAATATAATTTGTGTAAGGATTATGTCCCGTGATAAATTTTTATTTTATTTATTTATTTTTTAAACATTTATAAGTTTACAACTTTAATAGTCATACCTTGTCCCAACTAGGTTCCCAAGCTATTCTAAAATCATCCTATCCTTCTTAATCTTTTCCGCTCCCATCCTATCCGTCCTCTACTGGAGTATGCCATGGCGTCAGTTATACTGACCTAACCATTCATAACTCTAAGGATGGCAGCGTCGACTATATCAACCTGATTTCCTCGTAGGCATCCGGCAGTCATCATCACACGTCTAGGGGAGCGTGACTCACATAGTCCTCCCATGGCTCCAGGTTTTGGAGGATAAATGGTGGGCAACACCTTCACCCCTCCTAGTAGAATTAGGTTCAATACCCTATCATGGAATCTCATTGAGCCTCAATTTTTCTTGGAGTTTTGTCATCACGTAGTCGGTTTGGTAATGCTACTATCTGCAATGTAAACACTTGCCCACAAATTATAACATATGCATCGATATATTCAAAATCAATTGTATTCAGATAACGATTTTCTATGCGTTTTAATAAACTCTCATCTATGATATTGATCTTTGAGTTCATATAACATACTTGGCTATGTCTAACCAATATGTTTGTAAGTTCATTTTCACATCTAGTAGTCAAGTGTATTCATCATTCATGTTGATATGTAAAAAAAAAATAAAAAAAAAATTATAAATATCACATCCATAACATAAGTCATGATTTATATAGGTATCCATGTACCAGCAACATTAAACATAATAATTGGAAATCATTCTTTCGTGTATTGATTGTGCATGAAACTTATGGTTTTCTTTCCTATGTGTTTAACGCTAAACATAGGTATAGCTGTTAGTTGTGAAAGTCCAAGGATGTTGAAGTAGTGAACGAATAATAACATTGAAATGACTCCGAGTACACAATGTGGAGGAAAACTTCATCATTGAAAACCTTGGAAAGGCCACCATCGAAGCAACAGTAGTAGGGTCAGATGTGCCATGCGTGATGGAAAAAGTTGCTGACAAAGATGAAGAAGAGATTGAGAAAGAAAAATTCAAGGTCAAGACTTCAAAGATTGGTGTTGAATTTGTTTCATTACAACTGGAGAATGTGGGCTCTCACTAGGTAGTGTGTTCCCAGATGATGGTGAAGAATCTGTGAAGGAGTGTGCCATTCCTTTGGTGCTTTGATCACAGTAAGAATGCAGTAACTGAGGTAGTTTGTTCAGAGTCCACTTTTATGCTGTTTTTGAATGTGCAAAACCCAGTGGACATTGATGTCAGTGGTCAGTGAAATTAACATCAATAATGCAGTGAAGCATATCATGGGAGAGACAATAGTTTCTATTTGTCTCTGGATGAATCCAATCAGAATGATGTAAGAATGCATGTTACATATGCTCTGGATGAAGTTTCCGCAATAGTACATTTGCAAAGATTGCCATTGTATGTCTAATAATTAATAAATAACTAACTTTAGTGAAACTCTAAGAAGTTTCTGTGAAGGAATTGGGAGAAATGCCTATTCAATTATCAGAGAAATGATAAATCCGAAGCATAGTAGAATTTGTAGGTGTTATCAATATGCTTGAGTCAGAGAATTAGAGAATTCAAACGCAAGATTTTTTTTTTTTTGTAACTCATTTTTGGATGAAAGTTGTGAAGCTATTCCAGAGATGCATGCCATGGAGATTGTTGAACTAGACATCACAAGGTTGGATTGCAAGAGGTTTTAAAACCTCTGGTTCACATTAATGAGAATCCTCCTAAACATGAATTTAATCAAGGGTTTAAAGGAGAGTCACCTGGATGGATTACAATTGTTAGGAAATGACAATGAACAAACAATTGTCAATTCTCGATGGATTTTTTTTTTTTTTAATTTTTAGATTGCTCACATGCTTACCAAATGAAAATCTCTGACCAAAATTCAATTTAACAGGCACAATGAAATTAATGCATTGTTGAAAGATTCAAAATGTCATGGAAGAGGAGTTTGCAGTCATAGATGTAGAAATGGAGAATGATAATGAGTTTGTTTGGAAGAAAACACTTGGTACTGATATTATTATGCTCCAAAACGTTGTGGATCTGAAGGTTTCGTAATTGACAGAATCAAAGAAATTTAACAATTCTGTCATTGCTAATTTGAGTGAAAGTGATGTAGTGAAAACTCAGAGACTAAAAAAAAAAATTCTAATTCGATAGAACCTTTCCCTTTCCAAAAGGTGAGTTATTACAAGTCTAAATATAAAATGAGGGAAAGCATTTCTCATTCTCCTTTTATTGGGCCCTTCACAGATTGACACGGATTAGAAGCCTCATCTTAAATAGCAGTCTAATGAATTAGTATTGAATGTGTGGAAAAGTGCAACTAATCCTTGTAGACATATTATGCAGATAGTCAAAACGAGTATAAAAGCAGAGGATGGGAGTATTGATAAGACTTATCCATTGATAGACGAACCTGAAAAGATTGAGAGATCAACTTAGTTTACACCAGAAGCCACCTATCCACAGAAACTTAATGACCCTGCTTTTTTAAAAATAAATTGTGACTGATGGTTATCAGCAAGTAATACAAATTGCTCAGTTTAGCATGAAGATTAATGGATAGGTGTGCAAGCAAACTGGACATTCATCTTAGAGTTTCAAAAGACTGGTGAAGTTATTGTCATTAACATGGATATAGAATGTGATTATACTAGGCAGATTGGTCTTATGAATGGGGAATTTGAAGAGGGGTAAATCGGTGAAGACTAATCACAGAAATAGAAGCTGATATCACCCAGCAGAGTGCTTATATGAAGCCAGAATCTCCTGTAGTCCCAGATTCTTCCATCCTCTATTTAAAATATCGCTGACCTCTAAAGTCAGGCATGTGTTTTTTTTAGAAACCGCTGATGCTGAGTTAAAATTCCCAAGTGAACAGTCACACCATTTCTTTCCACTATTGGTGGCTTATATATAGTTCTCCTTTCTGTAGTATGCTAATCCATAGCATTTAAGGTAGTTGAAGCACTCAATGCTGAACTTCTCTTAGAAACAACGTCCTTTGTTGAAGATTCATCAGATGTCAAAGGATGCTTTCGTTCAACCTCCTGCCCTTCAGTCTCTAATAGACCAATGTACCCCCTTTCGTATGTAATATATTGGGCTTTTCTCCATCCATGCAATGGAAGGAAACCTCTCTCTCTGTCCTGAGATTCATGGTAAAAAACTTCAACATATCGGTTCTGCAAATCCAAGTTTGTTTCTTCATCTACCAAAGTGCTGCCTTCAAATACTGCTCTCTCCAGAAATGTCAGGAGCACTATCTTCATTTCTCCAACTACCATGCACTGAATCAAAATCACTAGAATTATCCACTCAGAGTATCACTCTTGCCTTAATATATGTGCTGCCCATGTAGATAATTGTGTCTTGCACATCAGCTCGGTCATTTCTTGCGTAATGAATCACCAATGAAGGACTGTTTCCTTCCTTGAATATCCTTCCAACATTCCCAAGACCATTATCCAATTCCAAATTCAGTTGCCCAGCTTATAGCCTAACAGGGATAATCACTGATGCACCAGGCTGCAAAGGAAGAGCTGACTGTAACATTTCATACCCAATAGAAATTACGTTTTCCTGTTGCTTCCCAGAAAGTGAAATATTTGCCTCCACCACAGGAACAACATTTGCAAGACTTATCTGGATATCCCGGATCTCTCCTTTATATAAGACTGTTGATCCATCTCCTCCAACCACATAAGGAATCAAGAGTGGCAATTATGGCACTACCGATATATTTGGATTGGGAACGTTTCTTAACTTGGGTATGAAATTAGCAAATGTACCAGAATTTGAAAAATGAAGTGGTTCAGATTTGTTGACAGTAGGTAGGATACATTTATCAGTGACAAAAGAATTCCTCTCAGTAGAAATTAGTGAACCTGTTTCATGTTCAATAGCAATAGAAACCTTCATTTCATTGGAAGTTTCATCCATACTTGCCCCATTGGGAATGGAACATTTTTCACCATGGGAAGCATCAAACTTTGTATTCAATTCTTTCAAGTTGTCTCTCTGTGTCACTTGACCATTATTAACTTGTTTAGATGATACCTCCTTATTCCTCGATGAACACTGAATTCCACTGTCAAATGAACCAGATTGCAAACCATTCTGCTTAAATATGATTAAGCGTCCTTCCAAACATATTTATGATACTCTGGACTATGGTATAATTGGTCTGACAATGCTCGAAACTGGTAATTCCCATCTCCTTGGATCTTTAATTCACATAAACCATATACAGTCAACCTATCATGCAAACGTTGATGATCTAATGTTGCTTCATTCGCACTAGGTATATATACATTAATCCGAGGAGTATGCGGGGTGGACTGCAAATGTGATAAGCGTCGCTCAACTGAACGATCCAAACTTGCATATTCTTCAGATAGGATTGTAGCAATCATCCTATCATCTTCAACATCTTGTTGACTATTCAAGACCCTTGAACTGGAAGTTTCACCAATTTTATCTTGTTCTCTTTTCATATTACCTTTAAGCTATTGACTGTCTTTTGTTCTGCAGCCGACGATGCATTTGGAATAATTCTAATCATAATACAAATACACAATTTTCTGAAAAAAACGCTTCCGCTTCGGCCACGGTTGCTTAAGGTATCTCCACGTCCCCGGCCACTGTAAGTTCCTTTTCCACGGCTTAGATGGACCGCATTGTTGGCAATCGTTTTCTACACCAGAAACCAGCAGGCCTTCAATTTAAAATAACAAAATCTATGATTCAATAATTTTGTTGATTCTTAGCCGGAGTTAAATTGTATGCGCAATGCCAGCATGTTGTTGCCATAATTTTACAGCACTCTATTATGCCATAAATTTTTAGTCATCTTTAACAAGCGGTGTAACCCAACCTCATTGATGGATTTTAATCCGTGTGTCAACTCGCGGGTGCGTAGATGTATCACCGACTTATAAAGGATACATCATGCGTGGCATCTTTAATAGGCGGTGGTTGACATACGTCATAGGTTTAGATTATTATTATCATCGTTCGACACCACGGCACGAGCCTTCCGCAATATCAACACCGACATAGTACCCGATCCTTGCTTTATCCCACTTGATCAAATCACCTCCCTTAGGTACCGCAGCTATAAACTTGCGATGCCTAACAGAAAAGCCGGTCTTTGTTCTCCTCAATTCAACAGGTTCCTTGTCATTTCGATACTTACCCAGGACGACTGGGTATCTCAGCATATCAAGTGCATCCTACAGTGTAAAGGAACTGATATCTTTGATATTCGTCTCTTGTGAATACTGGTAAGAGCCCAATGGTGAGCGTATTGCAGGCGGCCTGTACCACGATCTGACTGCAAGCATGAACTTGAGGGAGTTGTTATGATCTGGTCGAACACCGCCATAATGTTTCCTCAAAGGAATTTGATCACATACCTTATATTTTGTGATTCAACGTGACCCATTCTTTGATTGTCATATATGGGTCGAGTAATTCCTGTGGTTTGGTGCATTACTACTCGTTATTACTGCTATAACAATGGTGAATCTTCTTCAAGGCTGCCAATAAAAGTGTTGGTAGGGATTTTGATACTGAGGTTGTCGGTTAGGTTTAGGCAATAGCAGCAACAGAGCAATGGGCTCATCTATGGTCATGGAAAGGAGCTCGTGGAGCTCTTTGAGATGGCGCGGAAGGCCCCAAACAAAGCTACCACAGATGAAGCAGAGGAACAACACTGTTTGAATGCCTTTATCTATGCTGTACCTAAACAATGGGTGTTCTTGTTTCTATTTAGAGAATGGAGAGAAGAAAGCATACGAGTCTCTTCAACGGTAAATTCAAGTGTGGATTCTACTGGAAATTCAAATAGATGCTCAACTTCATGTTAATTAGTTTTACAAAAATTAAGTTACTTATGGAGAAACGACAAAATCTTGGTGGCCTTCCATCCAAAGCATTTGAGCATATTTAACGAAGGGCTTGACGTTGATGAAGCTTATCCTTACACAGCTAAAAATGGTATTTGTAAATATGATGCAAACAATGTTGGTCCAAAGGTTGCTAGAAGTGTCAATATCAGTTTGGGAGCAGAAGATAAACTCAAATCTGCTGTGGGTCTAGTCCTGCCTGTCAGTGAGGCATTCCATTCATTCAGGACTTCTGATTTTACAGGAAAGGCAGAAGAAGGTGTATTATCAGATCAGTAAGGACTTGAATAACTGCAAACAGATGAAATTATGTCGTTGCAGATGCAAATCACCGACCTTGGCTGTCTATCAGTTCTTTGTAAATAAACTTGTATTACTAGTTCTGACTTACTATATGTATGGTTTTTTCTTGTACAGTGATTTGTTATTTTTGTTTTTGTTTTTGCTCTTTGGTGTACATATATTACATAACGTATGAGTTATATCATTACAGGGACAAATATCTCAGATGATAAATCAATACAGTGACAGATTCTCACACTAGCTGATATTTGAATTAAACAACATAAGAACCTCTAATGAGACCGTGAAACCCTGTATGTATTATCGTGGAGTTTTCAGCAATAAGATAAGTAACCTTCTTAATAGACTTAACAGATCCAAGAGTTTGAACTAGCTCTGATACCAAATGTAAGGACTGAAGTTAAGATTCAACTAGATGTACAAATATTTTTGTAAAATTCTATATGATTAATTCTATCAAATTAAATGCAATTGCGTACTTGATTCTCCCATCTACTGTCAGTCCATGTTGCTTCGAGTTTACCAAACCAACCGATTCCTCCCTGCCTAACTGGGATCAACCTCTGTGGTTCCCAGATCCAGAGGACTTCGAAATGGAAGTCCACTGGCCCCTGTGCCCAAAACTCCAAGAACAACTCAAAATTTCCCAATTTACAGTTCAAAATTGAGCCCCTGGCTCATCCCTCAAACAGATTTATTTTCTATCACCATTCACTGAATTTCCTCCTCCTTGCACTCTATTTCCAAAGGTGAAGGTAATCCTCTGTTTTTCCCCAAAAACTGATTTTATTTCCCCCCCTACTTTTCCTTTCGATTCTTTTATATAGGGAAGGTTTTTTCCCTCCCTAGAAACCCCACTTTCCTTTCCTCCAATTAATCTTCAGATTTAACCTTATCCCTTATCCATTAATATATTTTTACTTGAGTTGGTCATTATACATTAAATGAGATTTTTAACTTTATCATCTCAACCGACTTCGAGAGGAGTATTTTCTTTTAAGTACCTTATCATGAATTGTCCAAAGATTTATGAAGTAAAATAAATCTTGTCCATTGTAATAATAATTATTTGTTATTTAAATAAAATTTTATTAATGAAAATAAATTAATATATTTTATTGTACTACTTAATAAATAAGGTATTAATTAATACTTTAAAAACTAATTCATTTTCTTACATAGACATTTATATAATTAAATTAGTTTGTATACTAGTGCAATGCCTGCGATGCATGTGTATGTAGCTATCATACACACGTCCCGTAAGCATGCTAATAATCAGTAACTCAAGTTGGGTCACTACAGTCTTTGTGAAATTAGCTTCAATAAGTTGTGGGACCAAATGGACCAAGTGGACCCAAGGTTAGGTCAAGAGAATGGGGTTGACAACCAATGATGTGCTTGACCTAATCAAGGAGGAGAATGGGATCAAGGAATAAATTTTCAATGAAAGGTAATGCAATGATCCTAGTGAGGTTTCTAGCCTAAGGGAACCAAGGGTGAGACTCAGTTTTGAAGCTAGGGCTTGGGATATCTCAAAATCCCACCATCAGAATTTCTTCAAAATTGGAGGGAACCTATGTAATGTTCCTATGTGGGAATATGAGTGATATATAAACAAATAAACAGTGCAACAACATAAAATTAAAAACATGCATTATACATCCATGAAAACATTGTAAATCTGGAATTGCTGAGCCATATATTATAAAATTTGAGAGCATAGGCACTGTTGACCACTATGTGTCAATTACTCATTAGCAGTACACCCCCTTTTTTGCAAAAGGGATAGCGCTTGAGCAACGTGTCCGTGCCTATCATCATCAGCCTGATCATATTGTTTTGTAAACCCAGTTTGCATGTGTGAATTGTAAATAATCTTAGCAGAGTTGTGTCATGTATGTAAATTGCCTAGGTGGACCTAATTTTCTAGTGATAATCTACGTTCCGGAAGGTTTTTTGTCTCACCGATCCATGATCGGCAGAGTTTTCTTTCAGCCTAACCCCAAAGCCGGAATGAATTTTGTCATTAGAATCTTAGGGGAATCTTAGTGTGTTGATTTGCTAGATTATATTCGGTCGCAGGACTGGGTGGTCCATGAGGGTCTATGTCAAATGGGTTTTCCCCCTTTGGATGTAAAATTGTAAAAATTATGATGTAAAGTGTCTTGAGGGTTAGAAAATGTTTTAATCCCCTCATAGGTCTTAAGTCCTAAGTCCTAGGTCCTCCCTCATAGGTCCTAAGTCCTAAGTCCTAGGTCCTAGGTGATTTTTCCAAAGGCTATGTTTGATGCTCCATTTAAAAAAAATAAAAAAATGGAAAAATAAAAAAACAATAAAAATAAATAAAAGATATATATAATTAAAAAAAATAAAAATATATATAAAATTAAAAATAAATAAATAAAAATAATAATAAAATTTAAAAATAATTAAAAAATAAAATAAAATAAAAATTTTAAAAATAATAGAATAATAATAAAATGATAGTAAGTCAAATTTTCTGAGTAAATAAATGCAGAATTTCAATTTTTAATATATTAAAATGCATTTAAAAATTCGATGGATGAGATTAAAAGATATCTTGATCCTCATCAACGGTCGAGATCACTTTGACATGGATCACTCGAACTAGCCATTGGGATTTTTTCCTTTAAATAGGGTGCTAGGGGTCATTTGAGATCAGATTAGATCTGAGAGTCTGGTGCTAAAGAAAGCTCTCTTGTAGTCAATTTTTTTTTTTTGTGCAATAAAGAAAGACTTTGGGGTTAAAAATCTTGCTGGTATTTCTCTTCTGAAAGTGCTGTAAGATGATTTATATTTCTGCATAATTTTATTTTCAGCCATTGATTTTAGCTTGATGAAGATTGATTTAGACATAGGTATCTTGTCTGATCTTTGGGGTTTGAATGATAGTTTAGATTCTGAAATATAATGGCAGGTATCTCCATTTGATCTGGATTTCACTATTGTTTTCTCCCTCTATGTTCATGGTTGATTTTAGGCTGTGCAGGAAATCTTAGTTGAGTTTACCGGGCGTTAGGGGAAGTTCTCAGCTGAACCAGCCAACTCCCGGATTGTGTTTTTTGCAAGAGCCCAACTAGTTTTTGATCCCGGGCTTATCATCTGAATTTTTTTTATGAATGCATGTAGGGTTTTCTGAAGCATCTCACATTAAATTGAAATTTTGAAAATATTACTGTGGATCATTGACAAATCTGGTTGCTTAAGAGTCGAAATCTGTAAATATTGTAAATTTTTAGCTGGTTTTAGGGTTTTCAGTTTTGTTTCCGGCACATTTTACTTCTCGGTGTTCTGCTTTTGCCATTGCAGGTTGCAGGTATAGATTTTAAAAGTTTTCAGGGTTTCCAGCAAGGATAATCTTCAACAGATTTTCTAATTTTCTGAGGGAATTTGATGGTTTATCAAAATTGTTTTGTTGCTCGGGGTTTATTTTTATTTGCAGAGAAATTTCGAATTTTTTTTTTAGGAGGCTGCGGTCTTGCCTTGCATCCTCTGCTCCAGCGTGCTGCCAGAACCATCCAAATCTCTCCACGCAGCTCTTTCTCTCACGTTGTTCCCTCCACCTGCGTGTTATCCCCCTTCTATCCACGTCCTCTCTCCTTTCTGTCCGCAGATCTCCCTCCAAACTTGCAGCTTCTCCCTCAGCATCTTCCACGTAGCCCATTGCTGCCTCAACTATTTCTTCCTCAAGCTTCCTTTCGCTGCCATACGAGGACCAAATCCGCGTCCAATCAACCTCCAAAACGCAGCTTCAGCTCCCAAGTCTCTGCGCTCTGCGTTTTTTCAAAGAATCAATTAAAATTGAGGGTTTTCTTAATGAATCTGCTTTGCAAGTGGATTTGGCATCATAGAACAAAATCAATATCATTTTATGAAGTGAAATCCCTGCTTGTTGCACTTAAATCCCTCAAACGCCCATTCGATCTGCGCGTCTACGTTTTTTTATCAGCTCCTCGTCCATCACTCCAAATCCACAGTGGCCCTCCATTCAGCATATCCAAGCTGCTAGTCGTTGTTCCCTCTTACGCTGCCCATTCCACAGTCATCCCTATGCCGCTTAGTTTGTCCCTCATCCGTTTCACTTGTACGCTGCCTCCATCAACGCTGACCTGCTGTCCCCTCTTGGCTGCTTGCTGCCATTGCTCGTTCGCTCTCTCGAAACCCACGATAACCTGCAAACTAGTCACTGCTGTCCATCCGCTGCCCTTCTCGAAGCCTCTCCATGCTGCCGTTTGCTAAATCTGCAAAAACGCAGAAAATATTTCGATTTTTTTATGTGCACATGGGTAAGTTAGCGTAGGTACTTTCTTTTTTTAATTTTATTTCATTTTATTTGGCTATTACGTTAGAACCTTGTTTATAAAATGATTCATCGATTTTTTTGGGGTATATACTTTATTTGTTTAGTTTAATTAGCATCATTTTATTTTTGGTCTAATTTATTTTTAGTTTACGTTAGATAGATTTTAGTTTTAGTTTTAGATTTATTAAACCTTTGTTATATGGTTTTAGATTTAGACCATTTCACTTTTGATTTGTTTTAAGCTTAGAGTTAATTTAGTTTAGTTTTAAAGATTATAAAGCTTTAAAAAAAAATATTTCTAAAAAAAAAAAGATTTCTAAAAAAAAATATTAAAAAAAAGCATAAAAAAGTTTTTATTAGGTTTTTTTTTTTTGTTAGGCTAGATTAAATTAGATTTTGATTTTATTAATCTAAGTTTTAGTACTAGAATTAGAATTAAGTTTCATTTTGTATTACTTTAAATGAAATCAAAAGCATAAAAAAAGGGGTTTAAGCTTAGATTTGTTTTATTAGTTTAGTTATGAGTTTTATTTTTAGAATTTAGACTTAGTTTTTGTTTTTGTTATAGTTTAGTCTAGTTTTACTTTACTTTTAGAAAACCAAATAAAAAAATAAAAAAATTCATAAAAGCTTAAAAAGTTCCTTTTTATTTTTATTAGATTTTAGTTTTATTTTTAGAATTTAGACTTAGTTTTTGTTTTTGTTATAGTTTAGTCTAGTTTTACTTTACTTTTAGAAAACCAAATAAAAAAATAAAAAAAATTCATAAAAGCTTAAAAAGCTCCTTTTTATTTTTATTAGATTTTAGTTTAGATTAGATTTTAATTTTTTGTTCTATTTTGATTTTTTTAACTTAGAATCATAAAAAATATTTAAATAATTAAAAAAAAAAAATTGAAAAGGCTTAACAAAAAATTGAAAATTCATTTTTCGCGACTTTTGCAGTATTTATGTTCCATTTCTCTATAGCTAAATGCACTTAAATGTTTAGTTAAAGTTAGCTATGTGAAAGTGGTAACTGATCAACATTTAAATTTTATGATCATTTAAAGCATTTAATTTTTCTTGAAGTTTAATTGCTGGATCATCGTTAAAGCATTGTGAATTTACTGGATATCTTGCATTGCTTGGGTTTGATGATAAATGATTGTTTTACAAAGTTCATATCTTCTGCAACATCTAATAAATAATCATTTAATCATTAACTCCATAAGGCACTGGTCCATTAACTTAATAAAATCAATTAAGTGCTTGTTTCCCCTCCTGTCTCCCAACCCAACTGGTCCACAGTTGGTCATCCATTGTCCCATAGGGTCTACCCCCCTCAGCCACGGGAGACAGGCTTAAACGGAGAGATCGGGCATCAGGGTGATAGCCCCCGGTCTGAGCGTTGTCGTGACAATCTGTGCGACAACAGGTACAATATAAAATGGAGTGGTGCACCTGGGCTTGTCTCAAGGACAATCTTGAAAAAATCTAGGTGATGGAATAGCTGAGCTGAAGGCTGCCCAGTTGCTGCACCACGCTACATTGCGCTATCCCAGTAAAACTGTTGCCTTGTTGAACTTCAACCTACTGGAATGTGTCCAAAAACTTCCCAGAAATTTATATCCTTTCAGCCTCGGACTCCTTGGACAAAACCCAGAAAAACCCAGAAGGTAATTTCTCTGGTTTTGACTTTGGAATTTTGGCCTCCTTGGAGCTCCTCCCCAGTTGCTGCTGCCAAATTCGACTTGCAGGAAATAGCCTGCAAATCCCTCTAAAAACACCCCTAGAATGCTGGGTTCACCTGTGCTAACTGACTCCTTGCTCCCCGGATGATTCTTGGCCCGGATGACTGCTCTCTCAAGCACCACGAATTTGCTACCAGAGGCCTCTGCGCAATCCCTCTGCCCAAAAAATCGTACTGCTGAAACACTTGTTGAGCTGGCTGTAAAACCCAACGAAAATGTCCTCAACCAACAACCTTTCTAGCTCCCGAAACTCCCAACAAACTTTTAACCTCCTTGCTAGCTCAATCTCCTTCTGCGTGTTTCTGGCTGTGACTATGTTGGAACCTCCGAAATCCCTGTGGAATAGCCTCCCTAGGGCGGGCATGGATGGTCCCCCAAAGTAGAGGTTGAATCTCCCGCTTGGAAGATTCGTGGCTAAACAACCGGTAGACTCGCTAAGCAGCAGAGCGTACAAAGATGAGTTTGTTTGTAAAATGATCAAGATGCTGCAAAATGAGAGCTCCTTCCTCTTTTATCACCTTGGGCCCCCTTAGCCTCATGTGGGCCCCTCCTTCCACTAATTCGATTCCCTCCAAGCTCATGCAAAGGCCAAGTTCGAATTATTCATGTGGGTGGCCCCCACATTCCACTAGCTGCCAGAAATAAAGTCGAATTCCCTATAGTTCCTAAGTTTTGCGTGTGGGGCCCTCCTCCTAAGCCAAAAATGATGCCAAAAATGTGGTGTTGCACCCTGTGACTAATACATTTGAGAAGGGACATGACAATCCTCCCCTTCCAAATGTTGCTTGCCCTCAAGCAACCTCAAAGCTGGGTGCTCCAGTATGTGCTCCCCTTGCCAGGTGGCATCCTCATCCGGCAAGTTCTTCCAGCATACTAAGAACTCGCTGATGGTCCTGCTCCTCAGTTTCCTCTCCTTGCTCTCCAAAATGGCCTCTGGTTCCAACACCAAATGGCCGTCATCATCCAACGGGGGTAGATAAGCCACCGCTGTCACCTGTTGTCCCAACACCTTCTTCAGGCATGAGACATGAAATACATTATGGATTCTACTCCCCAGAGGTAGCTTTAGCTTATAAGCCACCTCCCCAACCCGCCTAGTCACCTAGTAGGGCCCATAGAAGCATGGCTGTAGCTTCTCGACCCCGTTTTGTTTCCGCTAGACTGTCTGTAACGCTGCAATCGAAGGTATACTAAGTCCCCCTCCTCAAAACGCCTCTCTATCCAGTGCCGATTTGCATACACCTTTTGCTGATTTTTGGTTGTCGCTAAATTATCTTTGAGAGCCTTGAGGATATCTTGGCTCTCTTAGACCCAGTCTTTGGCCTTTATGTCCCGACTGTATCTGAAAACAATATTAGCAAAACTTAGTGCATCATATCCATAGAGGGCACGAGAAGGAGTCATACCAATAGACATGTGGTGCGTGATGTTGTAGCAGAACTCGCCCAAGTGTAACCACCGAATCCATGTCCTCTGCTAACCTGTCACATAGTTCCTCAGGTACCCCTCCAACCACTAGTTGACCCTCTCTGTCTGGCCATCCGTCTAAGGGTGATAACTAGTGCTAGGAGTGAGCTCCGTCCCAACCAACCTGAAGAGCTCTTGCCAAAAGCCACCCATGATTCTGCTGGCTATGTCGCTCACAATGTTCTTGGGGAGCCCATGTAGCCTGAACACCTCCCGGAAAAACAACTCGGCAACTTGTGCAACCTTGTACCTAGTGGGGATGGTGAAGAAGTGGGCAAATTTGGTCAACTTGTCGACCACTACATATATGCAATCCTTCCCCTGTACTGTGGGGAGCCTAGTGATGAAATCCATCGAAATACTTTCCCATTTCCCCTCCAGAATGGGAAGTGGCTGTAGTAGCCCTGCAGGGTGAGTCAACTCCCCCTTGTTCCACTGGCAGGCTTCACACTCCCATACATGCTGCAGCATGTCCTCCTTGAGGCCCTTCCACGTGAACCTCTCCCGAACAACCATGTAAGTCTTCCGGAACCCCAGGTGTCCAGATAATGGCGAATTGTGAGCTGCCTGGAGCACCCTATCCCTCAACTGCGAGTTGGGCACCAAGTAAATGCGCCTCTTGTAATAGATGACCTCATCCATCACACGGTAACACTCATCTGCATGTGTCCCCTCTAGCACCTCGCATGCCCTCCTGTCCTTGGAGTACTCCACCAATAGCTGGTCTCCTGGATAGGGCATCATCGACCACGTTGTCCTTGCCTCGAACATACTCAATGTCAAAATTATAGGCCTGCACCTTGCTGATCCATCTCTATTGCCTGTCATTGAGGTCTTGCTACCCCATGAAATGTCGAAGACTATTCTTATCAGTCTTCACTCGGAACCGGTTGCCCACCAAGTACTATCGGAACTTGGCCAATGCATGCATAATGGCCACCATCTCTTTGTCATATATGGAATACGACAACTCATGCGATAGGAGCTTCCGACTCTCGAAAGCTATGGGATGCCCCTCCTGTGACAATACGGCTCCAACTCCTACCCTGGATGCATCACACTCCACCGCGAATGGCTGGGAAAAGTCCGGGAGTGCCAGAACAGGGAAATTGTTCATCACCTCCTTGAGGCGATCAAAGGCGACCGTGCTCCATCAGTCCATGCGAAAGCCCCTTTCTTCGTCAAGTCGGGCAAAGGTGCTACCAGCGATGAGAACCCTTTGACAATCTTTTTGTAGCAAGTGCAAATGCCCAAGAAGCCTCTCAGCATAGTCACATCTTGGGGTACTAGCCAATCCCGAATGGCCCGAATCTTCTCCTCATGAACCTTCACCCCATCTGCTCCAGTGATGTGCCCAAGATAAAGCATCTCTGTCAATCCAAACTTGCACTTGGAGAGCTTGGCATAAAATTGTTGCTCTTCCAGAATGTGCAGTACCTCCTCCAAGTGTTGGAGGTGCTCCTCCCACGTCTGGCTATAGATCAGGATGTCATCGAAGAACACTAGCACGAACCTCCTCAGCTGTCCCCGAAAGATATCGTTCATGCAAGAATGTGGCTAGAGCATTGGTTAGCCCAAATGGCATGACCAGAAACTAAAAGTGTCCATAGTGGCACCAGAACGTTGTCTTCGGGATGTCTTGATCCCGTCTTTGATCTGGTGGTACCCTGAACGCAAATCAATCTTAGAGAAGTACTTGGCTCCTCTAAGCTCATCCATCAACTCATCAATGCGGGGAATGGGGTACCGGTTCTTAAGAGTCTTCCGGTTAAGGGCTCGGTAGTCGATACACATCTGGAGGGTTCCATCCTTCTTCTTCACTAGCACTACGGAAGAAGCGAAAGGATTGGAACTTGGCCTGATATGGCCCAATGCCAACAACTCCTGGATGGCCTTCTCTATCTCGTCCTTATAGGCTTTGGGGTGCCTGTAAGGAGTAGTGATAACTGCCTGTATACCCGGCTCCAGCTCAATGGTGTGCTCAAATCCTCTATCTGGTGGCTGCCCTGGTGGAATGTCCCCAAACACTACCGCATATCTGTCCAGTAAAGCCTGTATGTCTGCTGGTGGTGGCTGCGCTTGTCCCCCAACCTCTGAGATCCTCAACTCGACTGCCCATGCAATGTCCCCATGCTGGAGATCTGCCTCCATCCTGTGGGCCGAAACTGTCTAAGGCGGATAAGACTGCATGCCTCTCAATACCACCAGTTTTCCATCTGGCCCCATGAACTCCATCTCAGGTTTCCTCCAATCTGTCATGACTCGCCAAAGGGAATGCAGCCACTGGACATCCATCACCATGTTGGTGTCTAGTACATCGACCACAAAGAAGTGGTCTGTCATCAAGTAGTTTCCCATAACTACTGTCAAGGAGGGTATGTATCTGGTACACTGGATGGTACGATCACCTGGTACTAGGACTGAGAACCCCTCAAACTTTGTTGGGGTGAGGCCCCTCCTTTGGCCTAGCTGTGCATCTATGAAATTGTGGGTAGCCTCACTGTCCACCAACACCGACACCCTCTGTCCCTGTACCGTACGTCTAATTTTGAGTGTCAAAAACTTAGGAATCCCGCATAAAGAAGTAAGGACTCTTTGTGATGTGGCAAGAGATGCCCCTCCCTGTGGAGGTGGTGGTGGTGGCCCTTTGTTCGTCGAACTCTCTCCATCTGTTCCACCACAATCCTGCTCCACCTCGTCCTCTTGGTCACTGTCAGAAAAGACCTCAATATAATGTTCTCTACCTGCAGTGCACCTATGGCCAGGTGCCTAGGGCTCTTTGCATGTGAAGCACAACTTCCTCCTCCGGAGCTCCTTTGTGTCTCCTCATCTAACTGCCTCCTCCCCTGTGTGGTCCTTTGTGGTGGGGGTCTAGTCTCATGCCCCTTCTGTGGAAAAGGGGTTTGTGCAGGAAATGGCACTCTGGTCTTGGGGGTGGCCCCCTGTAAATCTCTGGTGCACAACCACTTCTTGCAAAGTGGAGGGTCTGCGTGACTTCAGCAGTCCACATAGGGGGCTCAAGCAAGCCCTCAATGAACGTGTATACCCTCCTTGCCTCGAACAGATCTGGGACCATCACTTACACACACATAAAGTTTGAGAACTATTGCTCTGGGTTGTTTGTTTGGCGCAGTTGAGTCAGTTCCCTGAAAGATGCCTCCGGATCCCTCTGATCAAATCGCTCCACCACCCTCCGGGTGAAGTCCTCATAAGAAAGTATCTAGGCATGCCCCAAAGTGGTCAGGCCATGAAACCACCAATCATGGGCTTCCCCCTCCAAGTGCAGCGGTTAAAATTGGCAACTAGGGCCAAACTCCATGTGGGTCATCTTATCAATGGCAACTGATATTTTTATTGGATCCCTCTCATTGAGAGGTGTAGGATCGATCTAAAGATCATCCGATTCCGATAAGTATTTATGAAGATATGAATTTATTCGGATTATGGACAAATTGTCAAGTCGGCCAGCAACTTACGTAGGCTCAGAAGCCCAACAGTCATGTCTATACAACCTCTACATTTTAGTATAAATAGAAGAGGACTTGAAGTCATTTGACACACACACTCACTCTTGTGATCTCACTTCATCCTATTTTGGGTTTGATGAAGATGAGAGCTAGAGGGAGTGCCCTAGATAACATGCCTTAGATTTAAATGCAGTCATGGGAGAATAAGCTCTATGTTGCTCAAAAAAAGCCGGAAAAGCCGGAAAAGCCAGAATTGCTAGAAAAGTCGGACAAACTGGAACTGTCAGAAAAGCCGGAAAAGTCGGAACTGCTGGAAAAGCCGAAATTGCCGGAAGAGCTAGAAAAGCTGAAAAAGCCAGAACTGCCGGAAGAGCCGAAACTACCGGAAGAGTCGGAACTGCAGGAAGAGCCGGAAAAGTCGAAATTGTCGGAAAAGCCAGAATTGCTGGAAAAGCCGGAAAACTCGGAACTGTTGGAAAAGCCAGAACTGTCGGAATTGCTGGAAAAGCTGGAATAGCCAGAACTGCCAGAATTGCCGGAACAACAGGAGCATCTGTCTCCGTAGGAGAGCAGCATGCAAGGGACAACGAACATTGGGACAATTGTATGGTACTTAGCAGCAAGCTAAGGACAAAAATCATGCTAGGGACAACAAGCAAGCAAGGTGCAGCCAACACATAGGTTAGAATCGCAACATGGTGCCGCAATGGCACATAATGCAGTACAGTGATGGGTATAGTCATGATTAATGAAGCGTGATGAGATGCAGCTAAATGATGATGGGTGTAGCATGGTGCAGCGCGGTGAGGTACAACATGATGACAAAATGCAGCACATCGATAGGTGAAGGAGTCACCTTGGAGAATCAGTTGAAGCAGCATGTCTTCAACTGATCTCATGTATCATCTTCTTAGAGATGATCTATGCTCTTATCTAGACAAGTCAAAGTGTTGACTTCTGTTGTAAACGTATTATTTATCTCTCTCTCTCTTCTGAACTATTGAAGAACGTATAAGAAGAATTGATCAAGGGTTTCCCCACATTGGGGTTTGTCCCTGGCTAGCGCCACGTCTTGTGTCCTCTTGTCTTGGCTTGTCTTCTGTAATTTATATTTATGTTCTATTTGCAGTTTACTTTAATGTTGATGTGATTGCTAATCTGGAAAAGATATTGGAAAATTAAAATAAATTGCTCTAGCATACAACATACCTAAACTTAACAGCAGTGCTGCCATCTTAATGGCTTCCTGCTCCGTCATTCGGTTGAGTTGAAACTATGTGTCCATCTTTTCAACCCAAGCTCTGGCTGTGCACTTGGCAGTGCCATCAAATGTAGGGAAATAAATCCTCCCTATAGTTCTCTACAACTCATAGTTTTGGGTCCCTTGTCCTCCGTAACCCTCGTTCCTCTCACTCTGATTGAGCTTGCAATAATCTCTGAAGGAGAGGGCTTCTTTGAAGTCTTCTACTATCACCTGCCACTCTCTAAAGTGATCCCCCATCTGAGGGGTGTCTTCCTCCCTTGCTGATTTGATTTGTGCCACTAGCATGAAAGAGGGTAGTGTAGCCCTAGTTAGCACACTAACTGAAGGGCGCTGCGCTACTGATGAGGGGTGATCGAAAGGCTGAAAGGCCCCGGAAGTTTCTCCACATAAAAAACCTCTAGGTGTGGCCCCATCTCTGTTCCGTGACTTGATCTCCCCAACATGTCTTTTTGCTCCTTGGCCAAGTCACTCAAGGCCCTCAGGAGGTTATCGAAAGCCATCTCCTCCCTGCTCTTGGGCTATGCGATTTCGTCCTCTTCGGCCACTACTTCCTCAAAGATGCCTGTAGACCATCTTCAAGGGTTTAGATGATGGTATAAGTGATCCCACATCATCATACAAGTCCTGAGTCATCTGCCAAGTGCATGATGTGACTATGGGGCCGACTGGGCGTGGTGAACCAGGTACATCTTCCTCGTCCAATAGGTGAACCACAAACAATCTCTGAATGACTCTGGGGATCTATGTAATGTGGTCTGCTACTGTGGAGGCCCATGGATCTCTACACACACCCTATATGTGCCAATGTAGCCCTCTGGAGGGTTAGGACCTTGTATAGGGAGACCAAACCCAAGATGGAGACCATTTGCAATCTTGCATAAGATCCAATGCGTCCCCTTGCCTTCTAGTACACCAAGTCATTAAAGAAATCAAGTTAAAGAGTTTATAAACCATGGACAACAGGTGGGCACTTCATAATGGCATGCCCTTCCATAGTGGGCTTTGGCATGTGCTAATGTCTCCAAGCTCCAAGGGGGGTTAACCAAGTACCCTATTTGGTGGTTTTTGCTTTTAAATGGGGGAGTATGTCTTTGGTATATCCTTCAAATGGTGGTGGCATGTGATAAAGTGATGGAACATAGTAGGGGATGAAAGGGGCAATCTTGTGTCACATGCAAGGGTACAAGGGTAGCTATTAAAGGGAAGCCCACACTTGGGTAAATAATGTATCGGATGGAGCAATCGTGGTACATGAGTTGCCCTGGCCTTGATTTCTCCACCCTTCTTCATATGTATTTTGCTTTTTATGATTTTTCTTTGGTTAAATGCGCAAGGCTCAAAGAATGAGAGCATGATGTGTAAAGTATAACAGTCGATACCCCCTTTGAGGTGGGGCAGTTCATAGCCCACCAGGGTTTGTGACAATCATGGGTTCCTGAATGATAGAGGAGGCTCATCTAGTGCCTATAAGAACCGAGGTGATGCCCATGGGAATGGGGTAGAGCTTATGCATTGGATTTTGCCCACGTGCTAAATGTGTTTGTCCCGACCATCTTTTGCATTTTGTGTACATTTTCCTGTTGAATGTAGCCAATTATGCTTTTTCTTTTCCTTTTAGCTGGATCAACCTCCAAGCATCATTCGAGGCTCGAACCAGGGTGTGGGCAAACGGGAGGGGAAGGCTAACCCTTTGTGAACCCAAGTGGGAGGAATGATGAATGTGGTTATAATGAGCGGAAGGGGAGTGATATATGTGGACGAGGGAATGAGACCACGCAACCAAAATCACGGTTTCCCATGTAGTACCATCCCTAAAACCCAAAGGTCAGTCAAAGAGATCTCACGAGACTAGGGTGCAAGGTTAACATCCAAAAGAGGTATAGGGGACAGGAGCACAAACCTACCCCTCTTTCCGCCAAATCCCCCCATTAACCCATGCCCAAAAGTTTCCATGATAAGTAAACTACAATACTCAATTAGCAAATGACAGGGCATACCTTTAGGTTTGGGAGGCTCACTCTCAAACATACGATCATGACAGACAGGTGAGGGACCACATGGTTGGCTCAGGTGGTGGAGAAATAACACAATGAGCTAGTTGGTAGCTGTAAGGGGTTGTTGGTCGCTGACTGAGGACCATATTCGAGAATTTTTTTCTCCTAGGGATATCACCCACAAAATGGTGGGTAATGGGCCAAACCTCAGTTTCTTCCTAACAATAGTGCAAATTTCTAGGTCTAGTGCATAACATTGAGGAGGAGGCACTTTTTGTTGAAGAATCTAGGGCAAGTAGGATTAATGTGATTCTTCTTAGGCTGATAACTATTTGTGAGGCATTTTAATTTTCTTATTAGCACAATCTCCTCTTTGACATTATTAGAGTGTGTGTTTCTTATTTCATCAAATAGCTACCAAAAACAAAGAGACATGAACACAAGATGTTGACATTCTGCCAAGGCCAAAACCTCTCCCTCTTAGAGAGGAAAATCTATACATAATTCTTCTTATAGAGATTCCAATTGATGAACACCAAGACCATGACCCTTGACATGCTATGCCACTCCAAGACCAAGACACCAATCCTCTTCTTTGTCACTGTTGAGATCATCATCATGACTGCTCCTTCACCGAGATCATTGTTGCATCATGACTACTCCTTCATTGAGATCACTACTGCACTGAGGTCTTCATTATAATCTTTCATGACTGTGATGATACCTGTATGTTGAGATCCTTTCTCTACGTTGAGACTGTGATCATCTTTGTTACCAGGACTGCATTGAGAACTTCACCGAGTATATGACTGTGTTCTTTTCACTGAGATCATCCTTGTCATTGTCATGTTGTGCATACATCACTGTAATACTTATGCCGAGAGTGTACTCCTATATCATTCATCCTAGAACCATAGATCCTTCCTCCAACCGAGATACTGTCATAATGTCTCCATCCGAGATTCTTGTAACACTTCACTTGACCGAGATTTCAGAGATTTGTCCGAGATTCTGTACCCTGTACTCCATCCGCAATATCTGAGATCCTTCACTTGCTAAACCATCTAAAAATCACAGATAGAATTCGAATTATTTCAGTACTTTTATGCTGACCCTAACTGGGTATATATAGTGGTTAGTCCTTCGTATTAAGCCGACGTGTATCCATGAAGAGTTGTGTCTATTTCTTTGAGCCGACATGAGTGAATCTTATTCTTTTAGGTCGACATGACTGTCTTTTACCTCGCTTTGTTGGCAGTTTTCTTCTTTGGAGGATGATTCTTGTCTTGGAGGACTACTTGACACTAGGTTGACCCATATTCATGCTCAAGAAGAGCTCTTTAACATGACTTTGATTCTTTGACTTTCCTAGACCTATGGAATGAGCAAGAAACTCATTTGAATAATTTACAAAAATAATATTTCTTTTTCTTGACAAGTACAAAGATCAAAATTACATTTACAAATACCAAACCTAGTTACACTTTTCTTCAACACTTTCTAACATCCAGGTGTGAAAATTTGGAAGCCCCAAATTTCTACTGCAGCAATTGATTAAGTTCCTTCTATCTGTTAATTACTGAACAAATTTTTTCATGTTTCCTACAGTAAACACCGAAACTAATACACTGCAACCTTCAATATTTAAATAAAATGCGGAAATAAGAAATTGAACAAGAAGGAAATACACAACACATCTACACAGTTATTTTTGGACAAATGTCCCTGGAAAAAGTCAATGCGGGAAAACTGGTGCAGTAGCTGAGGGTGTTATTATTATGCAGTAGTAATTTCTGAATACAATCTCTGGATGCCTTCCTGACTATCCAATACAAAGAATATCACTAAAAGAGAGATAAGTGAGATTTCCTCACACTATCATTGGAGATCCTGGTTGATCCAGCCACTGGATGACTTTCCCCTTGTTGCCTCTGCGTAGTCATTGTGTTAGCCTAGCGTCATAGTGTCTAAGGACAACGTCAGTCCCTCTGCTAATTGATTTGCCTCCTAGGAACTTCGATTTTCACCTCTTAGTCTCACACCTCGGTTTTTGGCTTCTGAAATCGATTCCTCCAACAAATTTTCGGGCCTCCTCAAGGCTTCTGCGCTGCCTCTACGTCAGCCTACGCTGGCCAACTTAGCCCCTGTGCTGTCTCTCCCTGATCCCTTTCTGTCTTCTCTGCTGAGTATTCGATGAATTGGAGAAATCTCTAGCTAGAACTATCCCTTCCCCTCATTGCAAAATATCATTTCGAAATTCTTTCGGCAGTTGTGCTGCTTTAGAAAATCGATCTTCTGATGTTCACTCAATGTTTTCTCCAAGTGCCCATTGATGTCCTTATAATCCTGCAGTTAAGAACCAATGACCCATATCAGATTCTAATCAATGGCTCAATTCATTTGGACTCGATCTCTGTCTTCTTCTAGAAGTTTCACCCATAGTTAGATTAATACCCTTTAATTATTTTAATTTCGTAAGTTTAGACTTAGGCACCCATTAAAAATAATTAATTATTTTAATACAACTGTCTTCGGCTGGAATTTCCGAAAACGATTTCTGGGTTCTGGAGAATGCATGTGTCGAGGCCTCCCTGCAAATTTTGAGACTTAGAGCACATTCGATGCTACCAGAAATCAACACTCCCTCTTATTGAGGAATGTGCTCTAGTAATGCAACCTGCTGAATCATCACTCTGACTCTGAAACATCTTCCCTCTGCGCTGTTGATGTTTGACATCGCTGCCCACCAACTACTGCGCAAATGCTGCATTTGTACTGCTGTTGGCCCTACCATTGCCAACATTGCATCTGTATTCCAACTCCCTCTCAAATTCTGCATCTGTGCTGCTGCTGGCACTACCAACATTGCATCTGCACTGTAACCTTCTCCAACTGCTGCTACTTCTGCATTAGCAACGGAAATCATCCCAAATTACTGAACAAGTGTTCAGCGTGATGCATTTTGTTGCTGGAGTTCTGAGTGTTGCTGGTCTCTGCGCTGCTACTGACTCTGCTCTGTGCCAGCTGCACTGCTGCCAACTCTAGTTCTGCGCTGCTTAGTCTCTGGCCCTCCTAGCCGCTGCAACTGTCACTCCGACACTCCTCTGCACTAACTGACACTGGTCCATCCTGCTACTTCTTATCTGGTCTCCCGTAGCAAGGAATTGATCCGAGAGGTGGTCTCTTCAAGGATCTTGCCCATCTATAGTCCTTTTGAATTACAACTCTAGATCACCCCACCTCCCTCCTGGAGGTATCTGGGTTGTCATGGCAAACTCCTCCTCGATCTTCACGGGTGCAGCCTTCGGATCATGCTTCTCATCTTTGTCCTTCTTTCTGAGAGGACACTGTGTTGCATAGTGAATGAATTCACCACACCTGGAGCATTTAATCTTCGAGACGTCCTTCTTATGCCTCCGCTACGCCTGCTGCCCCTTAGATGCGAGGGCTACATTCTCTTCCTCCTCCTTGGGCTTCGCCCACTGTTGCTGCTTCCGTCAAGTTTACACTTGACCAAGTCTCTCCTCAGCTCCTCTTGCTTCAGAGCTAACCACATTCCTTCCCAGTCTGGCAAGTTCTCCCTGCCCATGATGCTCTGGACAAATACTTGCCATTCCTCTGAAACTGAGTTGAGGGTCAGTCTTACCATCTCAAAAGACTAAGTTGTAGACCCCACAACTGCTAGCTCAACTCCCGTGCCTCTCGCACTGTTGAAGCCTGCTAGCCTCGCGCTGCTCGAGGATTCCTGCACTGTAGCACTGTCTGCCGCTTCATCCACATCCATATCTACCCACATCCATTAGTCCTACTACTCTCTCTTTGGGGCTCTTGTAGCAAGGTATAATCCAAGAGGTTGGCTACCAAAAGGATCCTGCCCCTCATCGCCTTTAGTCCTCCTGACTACAGCTCGATGTCTCCCCACTTCTTCTCTAGTGGCACATGAGCACTCATGGCATAATCGTCATCCTCGAATTCTTTCTCCGCCTTCGCTGGTGCTGCCTTAGAGTCAGAAGCCTCTCCCTTGTTCTTCTTCATCGGACACTGGTTCGCATAGTGACCTAGTTCCCCACAGTGGAAGCTCTTGACCTTGGAGAGGTCCTTCTTCTTCCTCTTCTCCTAGCTTCCTGCAGATGCCAAAGCTGCATCATCTTCCTCTTCCTTCTTGATCTAGACTGCTTTGCCGCTACTTCCCGTCTTGGTCAACCGTTTGATCTCTTCTTGACGAAGAGCCGCCCACATTTGTTCCCAATCTGGGAGATTCGCCCTGCCCAGTATGCTCTCGAAAAATGTCTCCTAATCCTCCGAGACTGCGTTTAGTGCGGTTCTTACCATCAACTCCTGATCTGGTGTGGCCCCTATGGAAGTCAATTGGTCCTGAATCTCATTCAACCGACCGAGGAAGAGATCTATCGACTCTCCCTTCTGCATTTGCTATGACCGTAGTTGATTCTCAAGTAGCATCTTCCTTTGCACGAAAGTATGCTAGTACAACCTCTTCAAGGTATCCCACATTTCCTTTGCTGTCTGCTTCTTGGCAATATGTTGGACCACATGATCCTTGATCCCATCAAGGACGATGCATTTTGCCTTGGCCATTGCCTTCTCATACCTTTCATCAGCTACTGGGTCAACTGGGATAGCCGTTACTCTCAAGGCGAAGCCATTGATGCGATGTCTGTCTAGAATGGACAGGATCTTGGCCTTCAGACCACAAAGTTGGATGCTCTGTCCAGCCTATCCTGATCCCTCAGCCCATTCACGACCATCTCTCTGCTCTTCTTTGTCGACTCCTCTGAGTCTCTCTACTTCTTGCCTGGAAGTTCTTGGTTCGACTCCTGCTGAGTCTCTCTACTTCTCATTTGGAAGTTCTCTTCTGGACTCCCTTTGAGTCCCGATTTCCTTCCTGGAAATCCTTCTGCCAACCGTCAAGTTGCCCCTCCAATCGTCTATGCAACTGCAGGACTGATCCAAATTCCTTGGCTAGAAATCCGCCTCAGCAGCAACTCCCTCTACCTTGGTTTTGCCCTGTTAGGTACTGTTCTGACCACAGTACCCCACCAGCTTCGCTCCCGCAAACTGCCCCAGCTTCCTTCGTTCCAGCAACTGAAGGATTAAGCCTTTGAGCTTTGCGCAATCCCAACACCAGAAAAACCGCTCCCTCAGCCAACCGTGTCATCCCTTATGGCCTCCGCGTGGCTCTGCGTGAGCCTGGTTCTGCCCTACTCAGCCTCTGTGCTGGCCTCTCTTAGGCTCGGACTGATGACGCAGTCCCTCTGCGTCAACCCTTCCTTTGTCGCTTTCTGCAAGGATCAACTCTGTCACTTGGGACAGCTGAATCTGCTGCAAATGCTCTGCTTAGCTGATGCCTTCAGCTTTCTTGTGATCTGCAACCACGCTCTGATACCATGTTGAATTTTCTAAGTCTATCCGTTAGAAAATTAATCTGTATTCTACTGGTTTATTTCTTCTACTTGTAAATTTTGAACAAGTTATTTAAAACATATAAATGACGAAATAAACACAATACAATTTCAACATCTACAGATCATCAACTAAAAGAAAACAAACACATAAGTGACACCGTTATTTTTGGACAAATGTCCCCGAAAAACCCAATGCGGGAAAACTGGTGCAACTATTCTGAGGTTTTATTATTATGTAGTATTTCCTTGAGTACATCTGGGTGCCTAACTGGCTCACCTGACTGAGAAAAAATGCACGGCCACAATACCTCTCTATTCAGAAACAGTTATTCAGAAAACCTGTCCCACGAAACCATCTCCGACGACTTTGAAGCTCAGCGCTGGCTCTTCTGTCCTCTTCGTCAGCCTCCTACTGCACTGCATCAGCCCCAGGACCCTCTGCGTCAACCCTCTGAGGCACTTCACAGCCTCTGGGACCCTTTGCCTTCTGCGTGGATGGTGCAATCCCTCTGGGCTCTACGTTGTCTCTGCTGGGCTCTACGTGGCCTACTCTAGCTGCTGCTCTCGCTCTCTGCTTCTGCGCTGGTCACTTGGCACTATCTCTACCTCTCTGCCTAGTACTCATTGCCCCTCGTTGCTGATCACTAATTCACTTTTGCATAGCAACCCCACGCTAGCAAAATGAATGACTGATCACACTGGTGTTCTCCAACTGGCCCTCAAGCCTCCTTTTATACTTTTCCTGTTTGTCCTTCAACGACTGAGATTAAATCTCTAATCAACGACTAAGATTAGATTTGGCTTGATCCATGACTTTTGGAAACTTCTAACCTAGTTTTATATTAATACTCTTTAATATTTTATTTTTCCCAAGTTTAAAAATATTAATTATCTTAATATCTCCAAAATCGGGTACAATTTGTCCAAACCATTTATGGGTCTTGGATATCTCATGTGCTTTAACCTCTCCACCAATTTTCATGGCTAGAGCACATCCGATGCTACCCCAAATCAACACCAAATACCTCAGTTGAGCTCCTCATTCCTCGCTGCACATGCCCAGAGTGCAGAAAGTCGACAGCAAAATTGACTGCGCACGTGAGGGATGTAGAAGAGGGTCAGGCGTGTGAGTCCTCGCTGATACCATCAAGTATCACTCGTCTATGTCCCCGTTGATCCTAGGTGAACTATGCCCAAAGGTATGCCCGGTGTTTCTGTCCGAGTGTCTCCTTGGAGGCAACATTCCAAGACCTCGTTGTGCAACACTATACACCCCTGCATACCACCGATCATCCCAGTGCTCCGGGACATGCCACTGTACACAACGGCCTACCCCTGTACACCGTTGGATACCCTCGGCTACGGCTGTGCCATCTTGTACTGGCCTAGGTCTCACATGTGTCACTGTACCCCTCACTCCCCACATGTACTCAATGCAATGTGAGGCACTCCCACTCCACAACGCAGTCCAACATACTATGAAACACCACCCTGCATCTCCATGCTCCTCTGCAGGCCCCTGCTCCTCGCTCCATAGCCCCGCACACCACTGGATGCTATGGCCTAACGTTGGGTCTATATGCATCAGACTACATCCCTCTACATAACATTGGACGCTATGACATAACTCTATGTAGTCCTGTGTAACACTGCCCACTATCATACCACTCTGTAACATACAATATCCTGCATGGGCCAAAATATCCACCTTTTGCTAGTACGCCCTCCATGATGTGGGCTACAACCCCCCATCTGCTCTGAAAGACCTGAGCGGCCCGACTCCCCACATGCTAATGGAAATGACACTACTGCGCCTATCCTCAATAGTCCTTGCATCCCATATGCTAGTAAGAGAGCACTCTCTCCATACAATGCCCTGTCTGATAGCCTGTCGATGCCACCTCCTCTTACCAGCTCCTGCCAGAGTAAGCTAGTCATCATGTGACTCCACACACCGTCAATATGCCAAAACAACTTATGAAATCTGTCTACTCGCTTGTCAAACCATCCTGTCTTTAGTGTTGACTGGGGTTCTGATGGAGATCTGAAAATGTGGGTGCACTCAAGCGTCAAATCCATCCCGTAGCTACTATCATTACCTACTAGCTCTATGATGTGATGGAAAATCCCACTTGGATCCCAAAAATAGTCTGGCCCTCGAGTCCCTCATGGTAATGACATGTGGCCATGGATGTATCCAACTGCCTAACCTGCTCCATCGAGTACTAGCTCAGTACCTCTTACCATCCAATCCCAAAGGAGAGGTCGAATGTGTAATCCTTTGTGGAAGGAACAAGCCCTCCAAACTGATGTTGTATCATGCTCAGCTTAGTCCTGCTAACCTGTCCACCCTATCGGGTACGTTTAGACAACTCGGCCTCCCTCAATCCAATGCATAAGGGTGGATTGATAACACTATAGACCCCAAAAGTGGGCCTCTGAAGTGAACTGTGCTGAAAACCCAACTCATGACCTCTATGCTGCCCCTCATCAATGGCTAGCACAAGGGATGGTTGCACATCCTCCTCCATCACGGGCTCAACATGAGCCTTCAACTGCTCCTCCATAGACAACACAATATGCGCAATATGCTCACCAATCAGCTGTAGACGACTGTCATCTGGCAACTCCGTCATAGATATGGAGGCCTCTGTACCTATCGGCTCCTCAACAACAATGGAGGTGTCTTCCGGCACCTCACTAACCTGTGGTGCGTTGTTATCACCTAAGAACTCAGTCACAACCTCGAACACCTCATCAATGGGTGTATACTCAACTATCTCTTTTCCAACCATGGCCCCTTCAACTACTCTTTCATATTTTTTCTTAATACTTCTCATCATCCCTGCAAAATCCCACTGAATCTCCATTTGTTTGTGCATACCCCTTAGTTCACAGGATTTCCCAAAAAGAGAGGGATGCTTGAATGCCATGACCTAATGATTGGTTGCCCTCCAGTTTTCCCCCAATAACTCCACATCAATTGCAATCATGTCCGGATTCCCAACTGAGGATTGAATCAACTTCTTCTCCATATCAATCATCATTTGTTGTATCCTCACCACATCATTCCAGGTGACCGCCATGTTGTTTGATTCTAAACTTTCCCACACACTGAGCCAACATTATGGCTTTGATTCCACTGTAATGATCCCAAATAGGAATGTAAGTGATATACAAAGCATGCAAACAATCCAGAAATAAAAAAAATGAAATAGACATTAAGCACCCAAGGAAACACTGGAAATAGAGAACTTCTGAGCCATTTTATTACTTCTTCAGGAGCAAATACAATAATAAAATAGAATGGTGCACCTAGAATTGTCTCAATGGACAAGCATGACAAAACCCAGGTGAGAAAGTGCTGAACTGAAGGCTGCTACAACTGCTACACCAAACTGAACTGTGGTATGCCAGAAAATGCTCTGTCTGTTGATTTCAAAGGGCTGAAATCACTGCTTCCCGTGCTCAAAAAATTATGAGATTTCAGCTCGTTGCTCCATGGCTTAAACCCAGAAAAACCCACGAAGGAATTGGCCAAATGTTGACCTCGGAATTTTGGCCCAACTTCCCCTTAGCTCTAGTTGCTGGCTAAGTTAAGACCCGCGTTTGACCTTGTTGACCACTACGTGTCAATGACCCATAGCAATAAACCCCCTTTTTTCGCAAAAGGGATAGCACCTGATTGATGTGTCCGTGCTGCCCAACGATCATTATCAACCGATCATAATGTTATAATGTAAACCCATTCTGCATGTATATGATGTAAATAATCTCAACAGATCCGTGTCATGTATGTAATTGCCTAGGTAAACCTTCTTTTCTGGTGACGATTTACATTCTCGGAGGTTTTTTGTCTCACCGGTCCATTCTCGAATGGTCGACAGAGTTTTCCTTCAGTCTCACCCCAAAGCAGGATTGTATCTTGTCACTGGGAGTTTAGGCGAGTCCTAGTGTTATAGATCGAGTCTACATAAAAGTGATTTGGGAATAATCCTAACTATTTGGTTAGGTTATTTTATTACAAATTTGCTTGGCCTGCTGGATTATATTTGTGTTGCAGAAATGGCTAGTCTGTGAGGGTCTATTACATATGGGTTTTCCCCCTTATGATCTAAAATATATGAAAATTATGATGTAAAGTGTCTTGAGGGTTGAAAAAATAATTTATCCCTTCATAGGTTAATTAATTAAAATTTCTGGCAAAAAATTAATTAAAATCCTAAGCCATAAATTTAAATAATTTTAGGTTCTAGGTAAATTTAAATTCTCCAAAGGCAAAATTCGTCGGTCCTTAAAATTCAAATTTTAAAAGGTTCTGGGATTAAGGTAAATTAATTATTTTGCTAAATTTTAAGCCTTTGGTCTCTCGGGTTAAGTCAAAGTCAAATTTTTGAGGAAATTAACTCAAAATTTTTATTTTTGAGTTAATTAAAATACATTTAATTGAAAAATTCGAATTTTCTCAAGAATTTAGTATTTCGACGAATGAGATTAAAAGAAATTTTAAACCTCATCAACGGTTGAGATTGCATTGACAAGGATCACTCGAACTAGTCGTTGGAAGATTTATTTTTAAATAGGAGGCCATTTGTCAGTTGATCCATCTAATCTTTGAGTCGTGTGCTAAGTGAAAAGCTCTCTTGTAATCTTTTTTCTGAATAATAAAGAAATACTTTGGTGTTAATTTTTGTAGGTGTTACTCTTCATGGAAATACTGTAAGATGTGTCGTTTTCCATGGATAATTTTTTTAGCCATTGATAATAGTTTCTGAAGAGTGATTTGAGTACAAGTATCTTGCTCAGTCACTGGGGTTTAAGTAATAATTTAATTTTTTTATGTAATAGCAGTTATCTTTATTTATCTGAATTTTATTATTATTTTCTCACTCTATTTTGATGGTTGAATTGAGTTTTGCAGGAAAGTCTTGATTTTTAGATCCTTGGGCGTTAAGGAAGTTTCTGGTTGGACCAACCGACTCCCAATCCGTGTTTTCTGAAGAGCCCAGCTTAGTTCGATCCCGGGCTTATCATAAGATTTTTATTGGTGATGCATGATGGATTTTGAGTTAAGCACCTCTTTTAAAATTTAAAAATTTAAACTTTTTATGTGTGAAATTGATGAATCTGGCTGTTGAGAGCCTTAGATTATCAGATCTGGGAGCGGAGTTGGACTCACACTTGCTAGATCTGATAGATTTGCCATTCTTGTGCATAGATCTGTAAAGTTTTTGGATTTTCTAACTTGGGTTTCTGGGGTTTTCTTTTTTTTTGTATATTTGGGTTCTGGGTGTTTTTGTTTTCAGGTACATGTTACAGATCTGAAGGTGAAGTTTGATTTGAAGCCAAATCTAGGCCCTGGAGGGTAAGATCTGGCCTCAAAATTATTTTTGTGGGGGGTTTGTCAAGATTTTTGTAGTCCAAGGTTTTTTTTTTATAATTATTATTTTTTTATTTTTTAAATCTGGATATAATTTAATTTTTAAACAAAGATATATCAACTTAATCAAAAATTTCTAGGTTTTATTGGGCCACCACTTTCCATTTTGTCTACTGCCTGGGGTTTTTGTTTTGCATTTTTGCTATAAAGATTTTGATTTTTTTTACTGCCTTTCACTGCCCCAATCACCAGCAAGTATTTTCGAGTTTCTAACCTGCAAATATGTAGCTAAACCCTCCTATTTTCCGCTGCTCTGATCCCTTGCCTTGACCTGCAACAGATCTCGCCCTCCATCAATCCGCAACACCCTCCGCCTTCCTGTACGTAGAGCTATAGATTTGTTGTCCTCTACCTGCATTCGTGGCTCTCTCTCTCCCGTAGCTCTCCCTCTATCGTTGCCTTAGCTTCGTTGCTAGCTCTTCATTGAGCCTCCTCATCCTCCCTCGATGCTGCCATCCACAACCTCTTCATCGCTACTAACCTAGCTCACAGCTACAACTCCATCCATTTCCCTCGACTTGCAAGCTTCTTTCCTGCATCCTTTCGTTTGTGTCGCAGTCCTCTAACCTGCTCAACGAACCTTGCTCCCCGCCGTCGACCTGCACTCATAAAAAATCGTGATTTCATTTTTGGCTTTTGCTTGTGTGTTAGTAGGTTTAGATAGGGTAGATTAGATTTAGTTCTTTCTTTTCTTTTAATTTTCGATTTCATTTAAATGAACTTTAGCTAGATTTCATTAAAATTTCAAAATAAAATAAAAATAGTTCGATTTGGTTTTTATTTTGATATTTTAATTTGATTTCATTCCACCCCTTTTCTTTTGTAATTTATGATTTTAATTTTGATTCAAAAAACATTAAAAAAATTCCAAAACGCTAAAACTAAAAATAAAACTAAAGAATAAAAGGGCTTCATTTCCATTTTTATTGTGACTTTGAAACTTTCTAAAAAAAAAAAAAATTTAAATCAAAAGTAATTTTTCGCATTAAAAGATTTTAATTTTTTTATGTGGCCTCTGGCCCATTAAAAAAATTTAAAAATTTATTAAATCCTTTTGATTTATTTTGGTCACTTTAAAAAGTCTTAATTGATCATTTACTGTATTAAGTCTTGCTTCATAAAACTTAGCACATTGAAAATTTTTCCTAAGGACTAATTAAATTGTCAATCTATAGTTCCTTCTTGGTGTTCTTTTGTGTGATAAGGGTAAAATCTAAAGAAAACTTTGTGGTATTAAACAATTTAACTTCTCCATAGTTAAACATACTTAAATTTTTATTATCTAAAGATTGACTACAAGAAAAGTGGTAAATTTTCGCAGATTTGGGTCACTAAGCATAAATCATTTTAATTCTAGGATTGTGAATTGATTAGCATTTAAATTTAATGATTTTTGAAAGTATTTGGTTCTCTAGAAATTTAACTGCTAGAATATTTTGCATCTATTGAAATTGATCGTCATTGCTTGAATTATTTGATGTGTGTTCCATGTTAGATATTTTGCGAATATTTTCAAGTGATTGTTAAAGTATTTAGTCGTGGAATTGTAATAGATTGCATGTCTTTGTTTCCTAAGATGAGTATTATTTTTGAGCATCTATTGACGTTGATATTAAATTGCAAAGAAGTTTTTGTTTTCTTTGAGCTATAATTTTATCAGAAAGATTTGAAATAAGCTTGTGGTTTAATTGTAATATCTTCAGGAGTTTATGTTTTAAGTCTTCATCCAGTAAAGTGAACATTTCATTTTAGTAATTGAGGGTTTTTGTGACACAAGTGTTTCTAATCTTCGAGTCTAACTTCATCTCATCCTCTGGTGCATTTGCATATAAGTTAGTTTTGCATAAATAAAATTTACTTCCAAGCATAAGCTTGGTCGATAGAGAGATAGGTATCCTTTCATCTTTGCTTGAGAAGCCTACTTTTAATAATACTTAAAATGGTGACCTTGCAGTCGTCAGAGCCAGAGCTCTCTGCAGCGCCGGAGGCACCAGGTATGCTAGATTTTCAGGAGAGGTATCGTTAATCACACCCTAGTGTGATTCTCCTTATCTTTTCTCTGCCAATTACTACGAAATTAGGTTCAACACAGAAAGGATTGAAGGATTCACATTTAAATAGGCAATGGCATTTCACTAAAATTAACCAAGATTCTTGCATCTCACATTAGCTGTAGGATTTGCATTTCATATAAGATAGTCATTCATCTAAACAACAGTTGCTAATTGATTACTTGATCTTAATTTCCCTAGCAAGATCGTTGACTCCATAAGGCACTGGTATCAATCGTTTAATATCTAATCAAATCCTATAAGTCTTGCTAAATCTTAATCAAGTACTTGATCGCTTCACTGTGTCTCCCAAACTGGTTGGTTCCCAACTAGTTCTTCTTCATTCCATTTTTCCATAGGGTCTACCCCCCTTAGCCTACTGTAGGGAGGCAACTTAAACAGAGAGATTGGGGATTAGGGTGACAACCCCCGATTTGAGCCGTTGTCATGGTGCCTAGACATTCTGTGTGAGAACAGACCCCTTAGATCTACCCAGAAAATTCTATAAAATTAGGAGTGTGATCCTTGCCCAAAACCTAGAAAAACCCAAAAAGGGTTTCCCTTGGTTCCAACCTTCAAAAATTGACCTTTCATAGCTTGACCCTCTTCTAATTTCAAATTTTGTTACTGTAACTAATCCTCTCAATCTCTGCTCTCCCAACTCCAACAATCCTCCTCAAATGGCCCTCCAGGTGATCTCCTACTTCTCTCGGCCAGCTCCAACTCTATAATTCCTTCCTCCAACTCCCATGTGAGCCTAGTGATGGCTGTCTGCGCAGGCCCAGGTAACTGTAAATCCCACTGCTGGGATACTGGCTCCAAACTTGCAAGAAAGGCTGACCCTTTGCTGCTCTCCCAATCCTCTAATTCACTCGGCAAATGCTTGATCACTGATACCTACAAAATCGCCCTGCGTATTCTCCAGCTAGCCAGAAATATGCACTCCCTGTTGTGGCTGAATGGTAGTGCTGTAACACACTCCCGGAACTCCTGATATACTTATGGAACATCCTCTCTAGGACGGGCACGGATGGTCCCCCGAAGTAGAGGTTGAATCTCCCGCTTGAGAGATTCGTGGCTAAACAACCGGTTGACTCAGCTAAACATCAGAGCGAATAGTCAATTTATTTTGATTGCAAGGTATAAGAATGAATCCAAAATGAGAGCTGCTCCCTCCTTATAACTCCTTAGGCCTCCCTAGCCTCATGTGGGCCCCTCCATCCACCTATTCGACTTTCCCTCCAAGTTATTCGAATGGGCCAATTCGAACTCCCATGTGGGTGGCCCCTACATTCCACTAGCAACCAAATAAAGTCGAATTGCCTCCTAAGTCCCTAAGTCGAAAATGATAGGTTCTCTTCCTTAGCCAAAATCGTGCAAAATTGTGTAGCAACACCCTGTTACAAATGTGTTTGAGAGGGGACATGACATCCTGGCTGATCCAGCCACTGAATGACTTACCCCTTGTTGCCTTAGCGCAATCACTGCGTTAGGCTAGCGTCACAACGTCTAGGGACAACGCCACTCCCTATACTAATCAATTTGCCTCCCAAGAACTTCGATTTTCACCACCTAGTCTCACACCTTGACTTTTGGCTTCTAATATCGATTCCTCTAGCAAATTGTCGGACCTCCTCAAGGCTTCTATGCTGCATCTGCGTCAGCGTACGCTGGCCAGCTTAGCCACTGCGCTGCCTCTCTGAGATCTCTTTTTGCCTTCTCTGCTAAGTATTCCTGGATAAGGAGAAATCTCCAACCGAAACTACCCTTGCCCCTCATTGCAAAAGATCACTTCGAAATTCTTTCCGGCAGCTGCTCTGCCTTAGAAAATCGATCTTCTGATTTTCACTCTATGTGTTCTCCAAGTGCCCATTGATGTCCTTCTTATAATCCTCCAGTTGAGAACCAATGACCCAGATTAGATTCTAATCAATGGCTCAGATCATTTCGACTCGATTTCCGTCTTCTTCTAGAAGTCCACCCACAGTTAGATGAACACCCTTTAATTATTTCAATTTCCTAAGTTTAGACTTAGGCACCCATTAATAATAATTAATTAATTTAATAAAACTGTCTCCGGATGGAATTTTCAAAAATGATTTCTGAGTGTTGACCACTACGTGTCAACTTCCCATAGCAGTACACCCTCTTTTTTCGCAAAAGGGATAGCACTTCATCGACATGTCCGTGCCATTTGACAGTCATCGTCAACTTGATCAATTTATGTTGTAAACCCAGTCTGCATGTGTGAATTGTAAATAATCTTAGCAGAGTTGAGTCATGTGTGTAAATTGCCTAGGTGGGCCTAATTTTCTAGTGATAATCTACGTTTCGGAAGGTTTTTTGTCTCACCGATCCATGATCGGCAGAGTTTTCCTTCAGCCTAACCCCAAAGCCGGAATGGATTTTGTCATTAGAATCTTAGGAGAATCCTAGTGTGTTAATCTGCTAGATTATAGTTGTGTCGCAGGACTGGATGGTTTATGAGGGTCTATATCAAATGGGTTTTCCCCCTTGAGATGTAAAATTGTAAAAGTCATGATGTAAAGTGTCTTGAGGGTTAGAAAATGTTTTAATCCCCTCATAAGTCCTAAGTCCTAGGTGATTTTTCCAAAGGCTAAGTTCGAGGATCCATTTAAAAATAAATTAAAAATTAAAAATTAAAAAAAAAATTGAAAAGATAAAAAACAATAAAAAAGGAATATATATATAAAAAAAATAAAAAATAATAATAATAATAATAAAAATTAATAATAATAATAATAATAAAATAATAAAATAAAGAAAAAACTTTAAAATAATAAAATAATAATATTTTTGAGTAAATAAATGCAGAATTTCAATTTTTAATGCATTAAAAGATTCGACGGATGAGATTAAGAGATATCTTGATCCTCATCGACGGTCGAGATCATTTTGATGTGGTTCACTCGAACTAGCCATTGGGAATTTTTCCTTTAAATAGGGTGCTAGGGGTCATTTGAGATCAGATTGGATCTGTGAGTCTTGTGCTGAAGAAGCTTTCTTGTAAACTTTTTTCTGGTGCTAATAAAGAAAGACTTTGGGGTTGAAATCTTGCTGGTGTTACTCTCTTGAAGTGCTGTGAGATATTTTATTTTCTGCATATTTTGATTTTCAGCCATTAGTAACAGCTTATTGTAGAGTATTGTTGAACACAGGTATCTTGTTCACTTGCTAGGGTTTGAATGGTATTAGAATTTCTGAAGTAATGGCAGGTATCTCCATTGCATTTGAGATCTAGTACTGTTTTTCTCTCTTTATTGATGGTTGAAGTGAGTTGTGCAGGAAACCCTTATTGAAGAAGATTAGTGGGCGTTTGGGGAAGTTCTCGGCTGAACCAGCCAACTCCCGCAAGCATTCTCTTGCAGAGCCCAACGAGTTTCGATCCTGGGTTTATCATTTAAGTTTGTTTTCTGATTTGCATGAGAGATTTCTGAAGTATTTCATAGTAAATCTGGAATTATGATAATATCTCCATAGATTATTGACAAATCTGGCTGCTAAAGAGCTTTAGATCTATAAATTCGTAGCTGGTTTGTAGGGTTTCATTTTTAATCCTTGCATATATTTTTTGGGTTTTTGTTTTCCATTTGCAGGTTGCAGGTCTGAGATAAAATCTTGTGGGAAAATTAGTTTTTGCAGGGTCTCTGTTTTTGCTGTCCAAGAGTTTCAAATTTCAGTTGTTTTCAGATCTGGAGGGTTTCAATTGTATTGCAGGAAGAAATTTCTCGAAAATTTTTGTGACTTGGGCAAAGCCCTTGCCGCTTGGCTAACTGCCTATACACTGCTGCCATCCGCAGCTTTGCTCCCTTCCCTGCCTTCAGCGATCCCTTACTCTAAATTTGCCATCACTTCCCTCATCTCCACCTGCAAATACAAAGAAACCTGCAAACACAAAAAAAAAGGCCGACACTCTCATCCGCTGCAATCCATTCCATCTTCACGCAGCCGACCCCACGCTAACTTGCAATCTTGTCGCTGCCTACAGTTTTCTGCCGCCAATCCACCTGCAAAACACATCAAACTTGTTCACCCTTCCACGCTGTTCTTCCCACCTTGCGTTTCCCTTACTGCTGCACATCCTCACGCTGCCTCATCCGCACTTGCTCATTGCCAAACCTGTAAATGTCCATCGTTATAACTCTGCAGCGTCCAGCATCCACGCGATTTCATTCTTCACGCCGCATTCCATTGTTCAGCTCCATTTGCAAACAAAACGTTGCAATCCCCGCCGTCACAGCTCTTGCGTGATTCTCACCAGCGTACCTGCAAATAACAGTAATACACTTCTGATTTTCTTTTCTTTGTTAAGTATGCGTATAATTAGTTTAGCGTATTCCCTTTTTTACGGCTAGTTCATTTTTTTTATTTTTTATTTTCATTTAGTGTTAGATATACATGTTTTAATTTTTGTTAAATTAATATGATATTCAAGATTCATTTAGAAATTTCGATTTGGTTCAGATTTTGATTTTAGTTAAGTTAGATTTTATTTATGTCTGGCTTTTGATTAATTTAGTTTCAGGTTAGCCTTTTTTTTTTGTATGTGTTAATATATAAAGATTTGAAAAAAAAAAATTTGATTTTCATTTGAGTTAGTTTAGTTTAATATTTGTTTTTTCTTAGTTAGGCTTTTAGTTATGACCATTAGAATTTTTTTTTAAGTTTAGTTTCATTTTGATTTTAACATAAATAAAAAATCTCATAAAAAATATAAAAAGGTTTAATCTTTAGTTTTTATTTAGTTTAGGTTTAGTTATATTTTTGTTTAGCTTCTTTTTTTTTTTTTTTAATTTAGGTTTCATTATTTTTTTTTTAAATTTTTGTTTTCATTTAAAAATATAAAAAATATAAAAATTAAAAAATGCCATAAAAGGTTTCTTTTTTAGATTTAAGTTTTAGACTTTATATTGTTTTATAGATTAGGTGTTAGTTTAGATTTAATTAGTTTTGTTTGGTTTGAATTTTGACTTCAACAAATAACATTTAAAAAAAAAAATTATATATATAATAAAAAATAAAAAATAAAAAATATATATATATATATATATATAAATTAAAAAATATTTTGAAAAAGCTTAGCTAAAAATTGAAAATCATTTTGGTGTCTTTTTGTGGTATTTTTCTATAGCTAAATGCACTTAAATGTTTATTTACGAGTTAGCTATATGAATGTGATCTCTGGTTAACATTTGGAGTTACGTGGTTGTTTAAAGCATTTATCTTTCGAAATTTTAATTGCTGGAATATCGTTATTGAGTTTTAATCGCTGGATCACTATTAAAGCATTGTGCGTTTATCGAATATCTTGCATTGCTTGAGTTATCTGATGGTAAATGATTGTTAATGAGTTCATCTTTCCGCAGCATTCGATAGATAATCATTCAGCCATTAACTCTATAAGGCACTGGTCTATTAACTTAATAAAATCAACTAAGTGTTTGTTTTCTCTCATGTCTCCCAACCCAACTGGTCCACAATTGGTCATCCATTGTTCCATAGGGTCTACCCCCCTTAGTCGCGGGAGACAGGCTTAAACGGAGAGATCGGGGATCAGGGTGACAGCCCCCGGTCTGAGCGTTGTCGTGACAATCTGTGCGACAACACTGAGTATTGGAGAATGCATGTGTCTAAGCCTCCCTGCAAATTTTGCGACTTAGAGCAGATCCGATGCTACTAGAAATCAACATTGGGCACACTGTTTTCTCACTTGGGACTTGTCTAGCTTGCTTTTGCAAGCCCAAGTGTATCTACTCTATGCTTATATTGTACTCTCCTTGATTTATAATAAAATGGCTCAGCTTGGCACACTTTTTCGCGAATTTCTGGTTGTCTAACTGCATGTGTGAAATTGTGTTGCATGTGATGTTTTTGTTTGATTATCACTATTAATTTTCTCTTAGGAATATTATAGTGGTATCAAAACTATAATCTTGGCTCAGCTTGTGGGAACCCTTCATTCTATGACACCAAAGGACAAACATAATATCACTTATAGGAGACAAAGGTACAAAAGCAGGGAAAGAGAGCTACAGATTACTCCGGACCCAGAAACCCTTGAGCAGGAGGTTGAGAAACCAAACATGGGGGATAATCTTAATGACAAAGATAAGAGAGATGAGGAGTTTGCCCAAAGCCTCTTGAAGGCTATCAAGGATTTGGCCAAGGGTATTGATGAGTTGAGACAACAAAATAGCAATAATAACAAGGGTAAGGGCATCCAGGGAGACAACCAGCTGGGAGAGGGTTTAGGTACCTCAAACCATCAGGGGCAGTCGAGTCATCAGGTCAGAGACCCACACAATACGCCTCACAACTACAACGCACCATCTAGATCGACTATCCCTACGTTTCTAGCATTTGGCATTGGAGGGCAGTAAGGGCAGGAAGATATGCCCATGGCATACTACTTTTTGGAGTACTAGTTGTATGGGGCTGATTTTAGAGAGGCCATCACCTTCAAATACTTCTACCAACTCAAGAATAACAACACGAGGAAGGAGCTGAGTGGGGGAGCTTATACACATGGCACTGATCTACAACACATGGTGGGGAGGTTATTCTTTCCAACTTTTGATGGCTCTTCTAAGAGCTCAGCCAGGGCGTGGGTTGAGAAGCTGGATGTCTATTTCCAGCTTAATTAGATGACAGAGATGGAGGCAATCAAGATTGCCACTTTGCACTTGGAGGGAGAGGCTCATAATTGGTGGTTCCATGGACTGGCTACTTTGGGGCATGCAGGTATTACTACCTATGAGGAGTTCACACAGAGGGTGTTGGAGCGTTTTGAGAGGAGAGACCCTGAGGAGCACTTCGGAGAGCTAACGCAGCTCAAGCAGACCAGTAGTGCCGAGACATATATCTTTGAGTTTTTGAGGATATTGGTGATGGTGTCAGATTTATCGGAGGCCAAGAAACTTTTCTTGTTTGTGGAGGGGTTAGCAGAGCCACTGAGAGGCTTGGTGAGAGCCAACAAGCCCACCACTTTGCAGGATGCAGTGGGCAGAGCCCAGGATTTGCAGGATGGGCTTCCCAGGACCAGAGCGCTGGTACCTACCGGACCCGTTTTCTAGTAGAGGGGTAGAGACACTAGACCTCCACCACAGTGTGAGACACTCACACGTGGGGGGTTCGATGAGGAGACTAGGAGGGACCTCCGGCGGAGGAAGCTATGCTTCACCTGCCAGGAGCCTTGGGCCCTGTTGCACCCATTTTGTCACAACTGAAAGGAAGCAGTGGTACAAATTTTTTCAAAGTTCAGAATCATTTGCTAGCAAATTGTTGTATCATTGTAAACCCAAATTCTACAAGTTTTTAATGTAAATGATGTTAGTATGATCGTTTAATTATATAACAACACCTAGGTAAGCCTTTGATTTTGGCGATGAATTTCATCCTAGGAGGATTTTTAACCTCACCGCATTATGTGTGTTTGTAAACATGGATAATCGGCAGAGTTTTTCTTCCAGCTTAAAACCCAAAGCTAGGGTGGAATTCTTTGACAAGGTCTTAGGTGAGTCCTAGTGTTATATCGAGTCTTTGTAAAAGTGGTTTGAGAATAATTTAAGCTATTTGGTTAAATTATTTTATTGCAAATCACTTGGTCTACTAGATCATATTGTTTCACAAAATTGGGTAATTATTTGAGGGTTTATATGTAAAGAGGTATTTCCCCTTTGAGGGTTGAATTTGTAATTATCTGATGTAAAAATATTTTAGTGAATGACTTCTCATACGTAGACACCATGGTTAAAATATTTGAGATTGGAAAAAATAATGAATTCCCTCTAATGTCAATTAATTATTTTTTTTGGCAAAAATAAAATAAAATTATGAGCTAGAAGATTAATTAATTTAGAGTCAAAAAATTAATTCTAGAAAAATTAATTTCTCCAAGTGGAAAATGGCCAAAAAATTCGTGGGTCAAAAAGAAGTCAATTTTTGAAGGTCCGCCACCATGGAAAAATGGATATTTTAAGAAAAATTCAACGCTTGGACCTTGGTGGTAAACTCAACGTGAATTTTTTGAAGAAATTAATCAAAAAAATTAATTTTTGGATTAATAAAAAAAGGTTTTTATGAGAAATTCGAAAATTTCTTAAAAATAAGTATTTTCGGCGACAAAGATTAAAAGATGATCAAATATTTATCAACGGTCGAGGTTATTTTAATAGGGATCAAGCCAACTAGCCGTTAGTTTCCACTTGGAGGATTTATCTATAAATTACATGCCATTTTGCTCCTCAAGTCATGATGAAAATCCTGACTCTGGTCTATGTAATTTTGTAACGCTGGTGTTCCATTTCATCCACTGGGAACGTTTGAAATATCATAATAAAAAGACTTTGGGGTTCAGTTCATGGTGTTCTTTGTCCGATGATCTGTGGTACGTGTTGCTTATGTGCTTTCCTATATCGTGCTTAAATTTTTATAAACTTGTGTATTCATTTGTCAGTGATAAGAACATTCTATTGGTAGATTTTGGGTCTATCTTAAGTGATCTTATTCACCATATGTTTAACAAGTTTGCTTGAAGAAATATATAGAGTTTGCAGGTACACCGACCCTTGGGCTCCAAGTTCACAGACTTTGGAGGAGAGCCGACCTTGTTTGGGCTCTGGGTATTTTTGTATGGTTTTCGTTTTCTTACTTCACTAAGGCTATGGGAAATACCATAACTTTCAAAACACATTTGATCTATTGTCAGTATTCATCGTTTAAAAAAAATATTTCTCAAAAATATTTTATTTTCACAAGCATTGTATATTTGTATATATCTTGTAAATATATTTTTGTAAAATACTTTCTTGTAAAATATTTTTCTAACTCTTGTTTTGTTGAACTCGGGTTTGGGATTTATTTTTTAAATTTTGTATATATTGGGGTTTTAGGTATTTTCATTTTCATTTGTGTAGGTGAGATTCAAGCTATTCAAGAAGATTTGCTGGGGTTTTGAGCTAGATCTAGGCCCTTGAGGATAAAATCTAGTCTCTATTGTATTTGCTGGGCCAACATTGAAGAATTTTGCAGAGAAATTGGACAAATTTGAAATATGAAGTGGAATAAAAATGTGTGAGGGTTTGCAAAATTTTTAGGGCCTAAAGGTCCAACGTCAAGCCCTAAACTCTAGCCACTGTCTTGTTTGGCCTAGCCACAGCCCTAAAAGGGCCACGACCTCCTTGGTTTACCCTTGCCGTGAGCCAAAAAAGGCCTTAAGTCTCTTCAAGTTGGATGAAAACCCGTTTCGGGCTTGCCATGGGCCTCTTTAGGCCCTTTTGGTCTGGCCGCAGGCCTTAACGACCCTCCTAGCCCCCTTGGCCTGCCTTATCCTCCCTCATTCTCCCTCCGCTCCCCCTTCTCTCCGTCTCAGCTAGCCTCCAACCCTTAGTCGCAGGTCTGTTGGCCTTGTCTTCCCTTGCGGTAACCCTCGTTGGGCCTTCCCTTGCCCTATCGAAGGCCTTTGAGGCCTCTTCCCTCTCATCTATGGCCTCCTAAGGCTTTGATCCTTCCATCTCTGCCCTTGTTGCCCTATTTAGTCATTTGCATTGGGATATTGAGCTAATTCATTGTGGTTGCAGCGGTTTTCAAGTGATTTTCTTATCTAATGTTGGTGGTTGCAGCTAGATGTTTCATTGGAGGAATCGTGGGCAAGTTTCTAGTCATTTGCATGGCCTCAAGGCCTAAGCGGTTTGACCTCAAAACCCTTTATCTCTTCACTATTTTCTTACAGCTAGTTAATAATTGGATAACAGTGGTAAAGAACTCATCTAATTGGCACAAAATCACCTAACAAGTCATCTAAGAAAATTAACAATTTATTGCATAAGTTGGGCATCTATTTTTGGGCTTGCTTTCATGAAAAATTGATGACTGTCATGTTTTTTGGGACTGCATACTAAAGTCTGAAATATAACAGTGACATAAGCATCTCTTCATGGTTTGCATCCTCATCTAAAGTGCTTTTATTTGGTCAAGTAAAAGAGATAACTCTTTGGGATGGTTTTGACACATTTGGCATTGATTAGCTCATTGCTCTCATAGTGTACTTACTGCTGTCATAAAGTTTACTTGTTGCTCATTGGATGTGATTGGGACATAAGTAACATAAAGCCTTCATTTGGTTATGTGCAATCGATAATAAATTGCTCATTGTGGAAAGGAATTGCTTACATTGTTTAATGTGCTGTTGTGAACAAGATTGCTAGCATCTAACATTGTGTTTTCTTGTGAGCTCCTTGATCTCTAAAGTTTCAATTTTGCAATTAATAAACTCACTCTCTAAAGCACTTAAACTTGGTCTCAAAGGTTGATGGTTAACTTGTCATTTGACTAGAGCATATTGGCAATTTTTTCTTTCATGTTAGCAATTGGATTGGTGTGTCATTGGCATTGTGGTAACTCCTTGTCATAATCTAAATAGCTGGTTGGTTTAAGGAACACTAAGCATGAAGTCATCAATCTCTTGAGAAATCTTGTTAATTATCTAATTGTCCTAATTGGCATGGTGAAATCTTGTTGACATAACTCAAGAAGTGCTAATTTATAGTATTAATAATCTTATAATTGATATTGGAATTGTCTTGTTAACAAAACTTGGAAGACTTCTAAGTGTCTAAAGCACATTAATCATCTTGAGCAATTGAGTAACATACCTTTGAGTAGATCTGTGTTGTGTGTAACTCTTTGTGTGATAACAATTATGCACAAACGAGAGGTCGAAGAGTTTTAGGTTGGACGCTCTGAGCTTGCGGCGGCAGTGTCAGCCCTCTGGGTGCCTCGGAGGGCTCTGTTGCCCTCATTCTGCTGATAGGCTTTCTTTTGTTCCGTGTTGAGCTGCGCGGCGCTTCGTTTGGATCTTGCGTCGATTTGGGGTGGCGCGACGCGCAGAGTTGGCCCCCTCTCTTGGCTGAGCGCGACGCTCTGAACCTTCACGGAGCCCTGGTCTTCAGCGCAGCGTTTTGGCCCTCTGATTTTTGGATTTGCAGGGGTGCTATCTTGTGGGGTATGGGTTGAGTTCTGCTGCGACTCAGCTGCCGCCATGGGTGATCTCGGGGGTGAGGAGCCCTCTCCCACTCCTCCGCTCTCGTCTGAAGAAGCTTTCCGCCGCCTGTTATCACAGAAAGGGAAGAAGGGACCGATCCCTGAGGTCCCAAAGTTCATTAAAAAACTTGAGGAAATCCCTGAGATCGCTCTGCAAGAAAAACAACCGATTAAAATAGCCCTTGCCCTTGTTGACATAGGGCTGGTTGGGCAATTTATGGGTCGATGGCCTTCTACCAAAACCACTGATGATTGGATTCAGCGCAACTGGAGACCACAACTGAAAGATAATGTGATCTGCTATGCGGTTGGCAGAGGCTTTTTCATTTTCGAATTCACCTCCAAAGAAGACCGAGATCTGGTATTCAGAAATGGTCCGTATTTCATGGGAAATCAGGGTCTGTATCTCAATAAGTGGACCCCTGACTTCGATCCTTCAGTTGATGTCCCGAAGGAGGTCCCAGTCTAGGTTCGTCTCCCCAACCTCCCAATCCATTGCTGGAGCTTTCAATCTTTGCAAATAATTGGGAATGGTCTGGGCAGATTCATCGACAAAGCAGATAATAAGGGCCAATACACCTGTGCTAGAATCTGTGTGGAAGTCGACTTAGAAGCTGGGTTACCTGAGGCGGTTAAACTTACAGTGGGAGAATGGCAACACTATAAAAAATTGGACTACGAGCAACTGCCTTTCAAATGCAGAACCTGTCATGAACACGGAAACTTCCAACGGAATTGTCCTAAAGCCCCACCAGGGACTAAGGAGGACGAAGAAGGGTGGAAAGAAATCAAAAGAGGCAAGGCTATTCCAAGGTCGACTGAGAAGAAAAATGCTGGGCCAGTGGGGAAGCCTCAGACCAAGCCAAAGGCCAATGAAGCTCCAAAGGTTGGCTCCTCCTCAGGTGGGAACGCAGAAACCATCAGGGCTCAAGAAGAACCGGAAGACTTGTTGAAGAACGCAATAGAAAATGATACTGAAACAAACACCCTCCCAGCAGATAGAGGCAATGAAAGAAATGCAGATAAAGAAGAGCATATCAGCCTGGCCTCCGAAACTGATGAAGAATCATAAGAAAGAGTCTATGAATCAGATAGCTCGCAAGTCACCCCTATCAAATCGGCCAGGGGTCGAAAATCCAAGAAGAAACAGAGAGAGGAGAAAACTTATCTGGATGTTCTCCAAGGCTCCCAGAAAACGCTCAAGGGAATGATGAATACAAGATCCGGGCGCAAGCATGGCACAACTCCAAAAGGAGCCACTACCTCCCAAGCCAATAAATAATGAAATACGTCTCCTGGAATTGCAGAGGAAGGCAGTAGATTGAAAGAAGATGCCTTGAAAGATATAGTGAGAATGTATTCGCCTGAAATCCTACTCATCCAGGAGACAAAGTTGGAGGAACTTCTCCTCCTCCATGCTAGCAAATCCTTCTGGCGTAAAGGACATGGGAGTGCTGTCAGTGCGAGAGGCGCCTCCGGAGGAATCGGTTCCTTCTGGGATAGCTCTCTCTATGACCTGATTCAGAAAGATTGCTCTCCCCACTGGCTTTTCACGAAGCTCCTCCATAAAGACTCTGGCCAACAAGTAAGTATGTTCAATATATATGCTCCAGTCCTTCCATTTGAGAAAAAATCATGTTGGGATTCGATTTTGTCCTATCTTTCATTGCACAATCTAGAAAACATTATTATTGCTGGAGATATGAATGTCACTCTAGCTGTAAATGAGAAAAAGGGTGGCTCCCCAGTCAGGGATCCAGCTAGAGAGTGGGTTGAAGACCTTATGTTGGGTTGGGAGCTGGAGGATATCAAGCCCACATCTGGGAAGTTCACCTGGTCCAACAAAAGGGTTGGCCCCAGCCATATTGTTGCTCGATTGGACAGATTTCTTGTCCAATCCTCTTTCCTGACCAGCGGTCTAATGGCCTCTTCCAAAATTCTGTCAAATAGTACCTCTGATCACAAGCCCATTCTCCTTGATCTTTCCATGGATGAAAACCTTGGCCCTATTCCCTTTAGATTCAGCCCATTGTGGCTTCAGCATGATGGCTTCCAAGAGGTGGTTTCAGAGGCTTGGAACAGGCATGTTCATGGTTCCCCTTTCTATGTGTGGGAAGAAAAAATGAGGGGGCTAAAAAGAAGGCTCAAGGAGTGGGCTAGAAAGTTGAAATCTCCCACCTCCAAAAGAAAGGAGGCCCTGGACAGTCTTGCTGCCCACCAATTAACTTTGGAAAATACTGCTGTCTCCCACGACCTCCTTCAAATAGAAGTTGATCTGCAAAAAGAACTCCACAAAGCAAGTAGGGAAGAAGAAGAGTACTGGAGACAGAAATCCAGAACTCTTTGGTTACAGGCTGGGGACAAAAATTCTAGCTTCTTCCACAAACAAGCTGAAGCACGCAAGCACTTCAAAACTGTAAAAGAAATTCACCATCAAAACGCAGTGATCAAGGATTTTGAAGGCATAAAGAGGGTTGCCCACTCTTTCTTCTTAGATCTCTACTCTGCCCCCGATGATCCTCCCATTGATCCTCATGCCTATCCAATGGACTTAATTCCCCAATGTGTCCAAGAATCTGACAATTCTATGCTGACTGCTCCAATCAGCATGAATGAACTTAAATTTGCCCTGGATAGTATGGAACTCGATAAAGCTCCTGGCCTGGATGGGTTCCCTATCAGATTCTATCTATCCTGTTGGGCCACAATCAAAAATGACTTGTTGAGAATGGTCAGGAAATCTCAATCTTGTGCCAAGATCGGAGGCGGCATCAACTCAGCATTTCTTGCCTTGATTCCAAAAGAGAAAGGCGCATCCGATTTCAGCAGATTCAGGCCAATCTCTTTGTGTAACTCTAGTTACAAGTTGATCACCAAAATTATAGCCAATCGCCTTAAGAAGATTCTGCCGTCCATTATCCCTGAAAACCAAGGAGGATTCATCAAAGGGAGAAAAATACTGGACAATATTGTGCTGGTGCAAGAAGCAATCCATTCAAGCTATCACCAAAAGGAGAAAGCTATGGTGATTAAACAGGATCTGGCAAATGCCTTTGATAGGGTGAGACATGATTTCCTGTTTATTGTGATGACGAAAATGGGCTTCTCTTCAGCCATCATTAATTGGGTTAAAGCCTGCATTGCCTCTCCTTGGATAGCGTCGTTGGTCAATGGTTGACCTTCAGATTTTTTCCAAGCCTTTAGGGGCCTTAGACAAGGTTACTCCTTGTCCCCGCTTCTTTATGCTATTCAAGCCACAGTGCTTAGTTTCCAGCTCGAATATGGTCAACAAACTCAAACCCTCCCTAGCCTTCGTATGGCTAGGAATGTCAAAGACATAAACCATGCTCAATTTGCTGATGACACTTTATTGCTTGGTGGGGCAAGCATAAACTCTGCAAGATACTTCAAGAAGGAGCTGGATAATTATAGAGAGGTCTCGGGCAGCAAGATCAACTACCTAAAAAGCACAATCTATGGCTGGAACTGCTCGGTCAAGGAATTATCAGAAATTGCAAGGTTTCTTGATATGGAAGGATCCTGGGCGTGGGACTCTTTTAAATATCTGGGGATCCCAATCTTCAAGGCCATTCCTAAAGTAGCCCACTGGATACCCCTGCTGGACAAGCTTAAACTGAAAATCCATGCCTGGGGAGCCTCTTGGCTGAACAACGCTGGAAAGGTCATTCTGATGAAAGCTGTTCTCTCAAGTATGCCGTTATATCAGCATTCCATCCTCCTTGCCCCTAAAACCTTCATAAGCAAAATGGAAGCTCTTTTGAGGCGTTTTCTGTGGGAAGGGGGAAAAAATAATGAAAGAAGGCTTCACCTAGTTAAATGGGATACTATTAAAAAGCCATTTATGGAAGGAGGTCTCCAAATGCGCGATCTAGCTGCCCAGAATCTGGCCTTGGGAGCCAAGCTGCTCTGGAACATTGTCTCTGGAAATTTAAGTTGGAGCAAGAAGGTCCTGTGGAAAAAATATTTTCATGGGCAGCGCCTTAGATGCTTGGACCAGCCACCTAGAACTTCCAAAGGTTCTCCTGTTTTTAAACTCTGTCTCAAAGCCTTGGAGCACTTCAACCATAATCTGTTCCGGATCCCAGGTAATGGGAAAAAAATAAGAATCTGGGATGATCCAATTCTTGGTGATCAACCTTTGAATCAGATGGAAGATCTCACCAATATCAAAGCCTGGCTACAGGCCCGCAATTTAAATACCCATTGGGACATCTCCACCTGGTCGGAGGATACTACCTGTCTATGGAACAACTGGCACCTGGGGGAGATTCCTCAGTGGCTGGAAGGTGAAGCCTCGATTCTGCTGGATAGGCTCCAAGGGAAATCCCCTTTAAGAGCTTCTACTAAGGACAAACGAGGGTGGGGATCACGTTCTGGTGCATATTCAGCTTCTGAAGGTTACAAAAGTTTGATGGCCTTTCCGAATGTTCCTCCGGATCCTGCTCAATGGAAATTTATTTGGGCATTCCCCTCTCTCCCCAAAGTTGATTTCTTCTGCTGGACTTTAGCGCACAACAACATCCTCACTAGAGATAATCTCCATAGGCGTGGTATGGAAGGTCCTTCCATGTGCACCCTTTGTATGTCGGATGATGAAACCGCTGATCATATGTTCTTAAAATGCCCCTTTTCTCAAGAAGTCCGGAAGGGTGTCCTGCTGCTAGATTCTGACAAAATAGAGCTCCCAGGGAACATCCCAAATCTTATTCAAAACTGGGTCACTTTATCTCCGTTCGATCTCTCCAAAAAACATCTTCTCAAAACTTGTTGGATGTGGATTCCCAAATTTGTTTGCTGGAAGCTGTGGCTGGAAAGGAACAACAGATCATTCAGGAATGAAAGCTGCAATCCGACAAGAGTCATCAATAAAGTCAAAGCTTTTTTGGGGGAATCTCTAGCAGCCAATACTATCATAAAGAATGGAAAAGAGTTGGATAGAGAGGAGGATCTCTGGTTGAAAGGGCTGTTCCCAAATCATAAGGATCGTTCCCCTCCTCCTGCTATTGCCCACTCCAACTGGGAAATTCGGCTGGGAGAGCAGGAGTTCATTAAGTGGAGGTCGGCTCTGAATGAACATTGTCTATTTTTTGACAGGGCCTCTAAAGGCAATCCTGGTATCGCTGGAGGCGGTGGGGTTCTCTTGGGTCCTGATGGTTCAATTGTGCTTCCTTTTGCCTGGGGTCTGGGCAAGGAAACTAATAACAGAGCGGAGGCTCTAGCTCTGTGGCAGGGTCTGAATCAAGTGATTAAAGGTAACTCCCTCTCCATATCTGTCTTCGGGGACTCCAGGCTCATTATCCAGGCGTTGAACACTCATAAGAATCCTACTAAGCTCCAATTATCCACCATCCTCAGGAAAATCAGGTTTATATTGCCAAAATTTCTCAAAATCTCTTTCTTTCGTATCCCCAGGAAGTTAAATTCCCAAGCAGACAAGGAAGCCAATCTAGGCTCTCTTCGGAGTAAAAGATCTCTTTCAGTGAATCACGCTGACTCAATCTGCAATATCCCTTAAGACCTGTGATTTTTGGGCCTCTCCTCCCTCTAGGTTCTACTCTGTTTCCAAGCCTCGCCCATCTTTCTCCCTGTCTGATCCGACTCATTTTCTTTTGAAAGACCAGTTGCTAATGATCTTGGCTCCTTCTGTAACGATGCAGCCTGACCTCTATCCCCAAATCTTCGAGCTATGCCCTTCCCCTGTTTTCCCTGCTGTTTCCCTTTGCAATCCAATGAAAGGGCTGGGCGATCATCGCGCGTGGTGGTAGCTCAGTCATGCTGCGGTCTCTAGGTTACATTCCAGGGAGGCTCCTGTCTCCTCTCTGCCTAAATTTCGGGCTGTCTGCTAACACAGAAGAAAAATCAAATTGCCCATTCTTCACAAAATTCAATTCAATCGTCTCTGTGGCATATACTCAGGTTTCTCTATTCGATTTCTTTCCAGCGTTTCTTCCGGCCAAGGAATCATTGTTAACAAAATCTCCATGTTAGGCGATCTCAGTTCCTGCAACAAGTATTCTTGTCGCAATAGAAGAATCCTGCTCTGCGCTCTTAGCCAGAGCAGTAATGTAACAGCTCACGGCTGCTGTTTTGGCACCGCTTAATAATATCTAACCGTTTCTGTCTAAAAAAATAAAAAAAGATACCTTTGAGTGCTTTTCTTGCCCTTTTTGTTTCATGGTTAATATCTATTGTGGATCTTTGGCATATTAGTAATCTTTCCTTTAAGAGCATTTATCGCGTGATTATCTAACACTTGGGAAATTACTTCTTGGTTATCTCAATAATCTTGCATTGGCATTTTAGAACTAGTCTTGCATTAATAATTTACCTCCAAGCATAAGCTTGGTTGATAGAAGGATAGGAACACCTTTCTCATCTTTGCTTGAGAAGTCTAGCAACTAGCCCCTCTAGTATTTAAAATGGTGACCTTGCAGTCGTCAGAGCCATAGTCTCTGCGGTGTTGGAGGCATCTGATATGTTAGATTGCAAGGAGAGGGATCGTTAATCAAGCCCTTGCTTGCTTTACCTTGACTTCTCTCTGCCACTTGCTTTAGAGACTAGGCTCAATATAAATAAAGATCAAGGGATACACTTAGTTAGGCATTTAATTAAAATAAACCAAGATTCTTGCATTTCACCTAGTTTGTAGGATTTGCATTTCATCTAGGATAGTCAAGCATCCATTAAGAAATGGTTCTTCATCCGCTCACTTGGTATTCAATTGATATAAAGCAAGTGGTTGACTCCATAAGGCACTGGTCTCACAAAGTAATTTAATTTGATCTCTAAAAACTTGCCAAAATCAACCAAGTGGCTAGGCCATTCAATCATGTCTCCCGGACTTGTTGGTTGCCAACGAGTCTTGCATTCTCACATTTCATAGGGACAACTCCCCATAACCTGTTGTTGGGAGACAACTAGAATGGAAAGGGTAGGGATCAGAGTGACAACCCCTGCCTTGAGTTGTTGTCGCATCATGCCTGTACAATCTGAGCGACAACAAGCCCCAGGCCATAAATTACTAAAATTGGCAACTAGGGCCAAACTCCACATGGGTCATCTTATTTATGACAACTAATATTTTTCTTGGATTCCTCTCTCCGAGAGGTTTAGGATTGATCGAAAGATCATTCGATTCTGACATGTACAAATGAAGTTATGAATTTATTTTGATTATGGTCAAATTGTCAAGGTTGGCCAACAAACTTATGTAGGCTCAGAAGCCCAATAGTGATGTCTATTCATCCTCAATGTTGCATATAAATAGAAGGTGACTTAGCATCTTTTGTACACACTCATCTTCACACTTTTCTCTCTCTCTCTCCTCATTGATTGGGTACGGATTTATAGGCCTCTCTCTCTCCACATGTTTGAAATTTCAGGAGGCCGAAATTTTAGGAGACCAAATTTCTAGACTGTTTGACCAAGCGTTGACCAACATGTGTTGACCTCCTTTCACTGCGTTTTTGTGAGGATATCTCTGTTTGGGCAGGCCGCAATTTTGGGCTCAGAAATCAAGGCTAAATGTTGACCAGCGTTGACTACAGCTAGGGCTGACCACAGGTGGGCTATTTGACCAAACTTTGATTGGGCTGAATTTCACTGTTTTGAGGGTTGTTTTATCTCGCTGTTTGGAGGCTGAAGTTGACTGAAGTTGATCAATTTACTGAGGGTCAAATCTGCCCTGTTGACCAGCATTGACTTTTTTGTTTAGGGTTCTTTTGCTGCTGCTATAAATTATCAGATCTGTAAATTGTACTATCTCTCTCTACTGAACTATTGAAGACTAAAAGAAGATTTGATCAAAGTTTTTCCCTGGCATCCCCAAGTATGGTGTTCTCTTGTCTTAGCTTGTCTTCTGCATTTAGATTTGATGTTCTTTCATCAGTTACTATCATGGTTAATGTGATTACTTATGGATTAAGAGAATTTTAATGGGCTAATGGATAAATGAAGTATCTGATCTAAGGAAAAAACATGTTAACTCAAAATTAACATAGATGCACCATGGGCAAAGCCCATTATATTGAGATCTTCTCTGATGGCAACCATGAGGATGATGTAGAGCAAGGGGTAGATGGAGGTGATGGTGAGCCGCATGCAGAGGAGGACCACCTCCACCACCAACACCTGGGGGAGCACCTTTCGCACCTTCTCGAGGAGTGCTTGCTTCATTGTGTGGGGTTCCCAGATATTTGACCTTGTGGATCAAAGGTACCGTGCAGGGGCAACGTGTCTCAATATCGGTGGATAGTGGTGCTACACACAACTTTATTGATGCACAAATGGTACAGACAAGGGGTATTCACACGAAAGATTTTGAGGGCTTCTCAGTACTTGTGCCAGGAGACAGGACCATGCAGTGCACGTGGTATATTTCCTCTTTGACGGTGATCATGGAGAACTAGTCAGTAACTAACCACTTCTTTGTGGTTGATGTTCCGGACACCAATGTGGTGATGGGTGTCCAATGGCTCTATTCTCTTGGACGAGTTACCACAAATTGGCAGAGATTAGAGATGGAGTTCACGGGACTGAATGGGAAGTTAGTTGTGCTAAGAGGCATAAACTCGTATCCACCACGGATAGTTTCAACACACAGGATGGAGGCAAACTTGAGGCATGGAGACATTGAGCGGGCAGTGGAGTTGAGGATTTCAGAGGCAGGGGGTCAGCCTCGACCACCACATCAAGACGTTCAGGCCAGCCTAGGCAGATATCCAACAGTATTTAGGGACATCTCACCAGAGCGGCCACCTGACAGGGGTTTGAGCACACTATTGAGCTAGAGCCAGGGGTACAGGCAATCATCATGACCCCATACAGACATCCCAAGGCCTACCAGGATGAGATTGAGCGAGCTATTCAGGAGTTGCTGGCATTGGGGCACATTAGGCCCAACTCTAGTCCCTTCGCTTCATCAATTGTTCTGGTGAAGAAGAAGGATGGTATGTTGCGGATGTGCATTGACTACAAAGCTCTTAATAAGAAGACTTTGAAGAGCTGATACCCCATCCTTCCCATAGATGAGCTTATGGATGAGCTTAGAGGAGCCAAGTACTTCTTTAAGATAGAATTACAATCGGGTACCATCAGATTCGGGTGAGGAATCAGGATATCCCTATGACAACTTTCAAGTGTCATTATGACCACTTTGAGTTTTTGGTTATGCGCTTTAGGTTGAGCAATACTTTTGCTACTTTCCAGTCTTGAATGAACCATGTGTTCCGCAAGCAGTTGCGCGGTTCATGCTGGTGTTCTTTGACGACATATTGATTTACAACAAGACACGGGAAGAGCACCTGCAACATATAGAGGAGGTGCTTCACATTTTGGAGGGGCAACAATTTTATGCGAAGTTGTCCAAGTGTGACTTTTGGTTGACTAAGATGCTCTACTTGGTGCACATTATTGGAGAGGATGGAGTGCGGGTGCATGAGGAGAAGATCAGAGCCATTCAGGATTGGCCAGTTCCCTAGAATGTGACTGAGCTGAGGGGATTTATGGGCATATGCATATATTACAGGGAGTTTGTAAAGGGCTTCTCACAGCTAGTGACACCCATTATAGATTTGCCTAAGAAGGGATCATTCGCATGGACGGACAGGGCACAGACAACATTTGAGCACCTTAAGAAGGTGATGAGCAGTTGTCCGGTATTAACTTTCCCTGATTTTACCAGCCATTCACTTTGGAGTGTGACGCATCAGGTTAGGGCATTGGTGCAGTGTTGTCACGGGGGGCCACTTGATAGCTTTTGAGAGTTGGAAGCTCGCTAGTCATGAGAGGCTATATTCTATCTATGACAAGGAGATGTTGGCCATTATGCATATATTGGCCAAATTTTGACAGTACTTGGTGGGCAACAAGTTTAGAGTGAAGACTGATCATAATAGTCTTCGCCACTTTCTGGAGCAGAAGGGCCTCAATGAGAGGCAACAAAAGTGGGTCAGCAGGATTCAGGCCTACGATTTTGACATAGAGTATGTCAAGGGAAAGTAGAACATAGTGGCAGATGCCCTATCCAAGAGGCCTGCAACACTTTCACTCATGAGAATTTGCCATAATTGGAAGGAACAACTTTTGGTGGAGTACTCCAAGGATTGATCGGCGTGTGGGATATTGGATGGTACTCATGGGGATGAGTGCTATCGAGTGATGGTTGATGCATATACTACAAGTGGTGCATATATTTGGTACCTAGTTCATAGTTGATGGGGAAGATTCTCCATGCGACACATGATTCACCACTATCAAGACATCAGGGGTTCTTGAAGACTTATAGGATAGTTAGGGAGAGCTTCACTTGGAGGGGCCTCAAGGGGGATGTGTTGAGGCATGTGTAGGAGTGTGAGGTCTAGAAGAGGAAGTTGGCTCATCCAACTGGGTTACTGCAGCCGCTTCCCATTCATGAGAGGAAGTGGAGGAGCATTTTGATGGACTTCATCACAGGACTTCCTATGGTGCAGGGTCGTGACCATATATATGTAGTGGTGGACTGTTGATGAAGTATGCCCACTTCTTTTCTATCTCCACTAGGTACATTGCTTTGCAAGTTGCAGAGCTATTCTTTAGAGAGATTTTTAGGTTGCATGGTCTCCCAAGACCATAGTCAGTGACAGGGATAGTCGCTTCATGGGAGCATTTTGGCAGGAGCTCTTTAGGTTGGTGGGCACATAACTCACTCCCAGTACGAGCTATCTCCCTCAGACAGATGGACAGACTGAGATAGTTAATAAGTGGCTAGAGGGATACTTGCAGAACTATGTGATAGGGCAACAACGAGCTTGGATGAGATGGTTGCACCTGGGGGAGTATTGCTACAATACTACCTACCATATGTCTATTGGTATGTCACATTTCCGTGCTTTATATGGATATGATGCTTTATCTTTCGCTGACCTTGTTTTTGGAGACAACAGGGTCCCAAGGGCCAAGGATTGGATACAAGAGAGCCAAGACATTCTTAAGGCTCTCAAAGACAATTTGGAGACCGCCCAAAATCATCAAAAAATGTATGTAGACAGGCACCAGGTTGAGAGACATTTTGAGGTGGGAGACTTGGTTTTCTTGTGTTTGCAACCATACAAACAGTGTAAGGCTCTAAATTTACTCACATATTTACCTTTAACAAAATATGGAACCTATTTTAAGAAATTAACTAGAATTCATTACATCAAAATTCATTAATTTGCTGTTGAGTACTTACCTAGTTTGTTGTGGTTGAAGATGCTTCATAATTACTCCCGTTCTCACTCCTACTACCAAAATACCAAAACCTCCCAGTGAAACTGGGTACAACCTAGGTACTTAGTCCAGAATGCTTCTCAATTGATGCAATCTGTTCCCTTGTGCCCAAAAACTTCAAGGACAATTAAGGCTCAGTCCTCACTGTCTTCTGTTACAAATTTTCCTCCTCTCAACACTGTGCTCCCAAGCAGCAAAAAGATCCCCCTTTCAGTCCTACTCCCTTCTCCTTTTATTTCTTAGAACCACCGCTCATTCATCCTTCATTGCCTTGGCTGTGTGCCCCCTGTCTATTACATGGCTCCTTACCATGAATTAAAGAGGTAGTCATGTTTTATATTGACATTCATCACTTACGTAGTGCTTTTGTTATTAATATTTATTTAATATTTTATTATATTATACCTTTTTTAATGTTTAACCTTTAGTTAAAAGTTACTTCTTTTATAACAATATAACTCCTTTTTAAACTTTAGTAATTTAAATTTAGAACCTTTTGATAATGTTCTATGGTTACCTATTATGATGACGACACATACTAAAATACATATTCCAATATATATTTTTGCGAGTTAGATATTTATTTAATATCTTCAACAATTACATCATTTATCCTATGCTTAGAATGTCTTCATAATTTAATATGACTATTAGTGCAGTGTAGGCGATGCATGCATGTGTAGCTATCATATGCATGCATTGTTTGCATGCTAATAATTCACATTTTGTTTATACTGGTAGATGGGTCATTACAGACAGTCCACGTTGAAGCAAAAGGGGGCCGAGAAGCTACGACCATGTTTCTATGGGCCCTACCGAGTGATCAGGAGGATCGGTGAAGTGGCATATGAGCTGGAGCTTCCACTTGGAAGCAGGGTGCACATCATCTTTCATGTCTCGTGCCTCAAGAAGGTATTGGGACAACATGTGACAACAACTACTGAGTTACCCCCGTTGGATGAAGAGGGGCATTTGGTTCTTGAGCTTGAGGCTATTTTGGAGACCAGGGAGAGGAGATTGAGGAGTAGGACTATTAGGGAGTATTTGGTGCAGTGGAGGAATTTGCCAGATGAGGATGCCACATGGGAGGGTGAGCATATTTTACAACACCCCGCATTACAGTTGCTTGAGGACAAGCAACATTTGGGAGGGGAGGACTGTGATATCCCCTCTACTTAATTTCACCTAGTAACTACACCAATTTTGTCTAAGTTATGTTAATTTTTGGCTTAACTTATGTTAAGGGGATGAAAAGGGAAAATTATTTCTTTTTTGTGGGAAAAGCTTGGTCCAACATTAACAAAAGGGGAAAGATTAAAATGCTGGTGGGAAGTGGGGGCCACTCAAAGGGGAAATACACACCCCTTGAGCTAGTGCAAATTTTTGGGAAGAAAAGCAAGGGGAGGAAAATTGAATTGGAGCATAGAGAAGGAAGGTGGGGCCAACAAGTGTAAATATGACGAGGAAACCTCCATTTGGGAACTTTTGACAATTTCATATTACATCTATTGTTCTCTTGAGTTGTTAAGCCAAGACTACATTGTGTTGCTTAGCACACGAGATTTTCACGCGAGAATCGCACCCTACCTTTGGTGGACTTCAAGTGCCAACCCTAGGAGGAGATCTGCACTACATTGGGGAGCTATTCCGGGTGATTGTTCAGGGATTTCGTGGGATTTTCGCAGCAGATTGGGTGCAATAAGGGAATACGCACTTCTTGGGGAAGCTAATTGTAGAGCAACACCTTTGTCGGGCTTTCCAGGAGAGACTTGGACCATCATTTGCTGAGGATTTGGAGTGCTAGCCATACACATTTCAGTGTGAGCTGTGCTGTGACATTGGCACATCTTCAGGGACCGTGCAGAAGTATTTTCTGAGCCATTCGTGGGAGCCAGGAGGATAGGCATTTGGGGATGATCTGAGCTAGGACTTGCAGAGGCCTCTGCATCCAGAGGGGAGTTTTGCTATCTTTTGCTGATATTTTGGACGACTTGGGCAGTGTCATTTTCAGGTGGGTTGAATTACCTAGCAAGTGGAGGAGCATGTGGTATTTGGGGGTAACTTCAGAGGTTGGAATTAGGCCCAACCCTTTCTGGCTCTTTTTGGGTTATTTGAGGAGAGGCCAACGTTAATTTCTCAGAATTTTTTAAGCACTTTAGAAGGGTGAAATAACAATTTCTTCCCAGCTAACAGTGTAGATTTCTAAGGCCAGCGCAGAGCATTGAGGAGGAGGCACTTTCCAGCATTTGGACACGTTGTTTTCTCACCTGGGACTTGTCTAGCTTGCTTTTGCAAGCCCAATGCATCTACTCGATGCTTATATTGTACTCTCCTTGATTTATAATAAAATGGCTCAACTTGGCACAGTTTTGGCGAATTTTTGGGTGTCTAATTGCATATGTGAAATTTTGTGTTGCATGTGATGTTTTTGTTTGATTATCATTGTTAATTTCCTCTTAGGAATATTACACAGTGAGAGCCAAAACCAAAGAAGAGATTAGATGTAATATCCCTTCCATTAAAAATTTGTTAAGTGCCTTTCTCAATTTTTGTAAATTATGGATGGGGAAAATTTTGGATACAAACCTAGGGAAAGCGGGTAGACATTGATTAATTTAATGTTGTGTGGTAGTGGAGGCCCCAAACAGTAGACAAAGGGAAGATTAATCACATAGTGGGATGTGGGGACCACCCCATGATGAAATACACACCCCCTTGATGGAGAAATTTGAATGGCTAAGGAGGGAACTCGAATTGCTTGGTGAAGGGGCCCACGTGAAGGAAGAGAGAAACAATTATAAATAAGAGGAAGGCAACATCATTCAACACTTTTGATCATTTGACATTTTACACTTTGTTGCTCAAGTTGTTTAGCTGAGTCACAGGTGTTGTTTAGCACCAAAGATTTCCAAGGGGAAATCTCACCCTCTTCTTCAGTGGACCACGAGTGCCACCCTAGGGTGGCAAATTCTACTCATTTTTGGAGTTGGAAGGAAGACCACGTAGGCAACATGAATTCGGAGTTAGCTGGGACGCAGTGCAAGGAGCCACACAGTGGTTGGAGAGAAGAGTCGGAGTGAGGTGTTGTATTGTTACTGGGACACTCTTTGATCAATTTTCTGGCACGCAACAACCATTCGAATTCCTGGAGGAGGGCCTACATCATTTTTGCCATGGACTGCGTAGTCCTTTGTTGAGACAACTTGTGGGGTGGCTTGCAAAGGGGTTTGAGGAGCTATATTTGGAGTTGGATTGGAAGAGATTGTGTGGTATTTTCAAGCATTTTGGTGGAGCAACAAACACAACATCTGCTACAAGTTACATTTTCTGCTTGTGGAGGAGGGCCAAGCATTTGGGGTCAATTTTGGAGTTTCAAAACTAGGACAAACGCTTTCTGGGTTTATTGACGAGAGTCCAAGATAAATTTGGCAGAATTTTCTAGTCAGATTTGAGGGTTCAGACAGGGATCCCAACTCATCCAGCAACTAAAGGAGCTAGGGGAAATTGGGCCGAAATTTCAACATCCACATTTGGCCAATTCCTTCGTGGGTTTTTATGAGTTATTGGTGGAGAGCCCAGGGTTAATTTCCTAGAATTTTTTGAGCACCGGAGGAGGCCCTGGCCCCTAGAAACTATTATTTGCAGCCAACAGTGTAGTTTTCACTGGGACAACACAAAGATTGTTGGGGACAACCACATTGCATGTTAGAGCAACTGATTTCATCACCTAGATATTGTTAGCTTGCCTTGGGCTAGCCTAGGGGCATGCTTTTTGATCTTACCTTTGTACCCAACAATAAGATCAATAAAATGGTTCAACTCAATGCAATTTATGGAGATTTATGGTTGTTTAATGTGCTGTAAATTTTTGTATGTGTTTTTGCTATGTTTGCTTTGTTTATCATTGTGAATATTATAGTGGTATCAGAGCCATGATCTTGGCCAGATGTGGGGTAGCCAACTAGATCAGGGAAGATTTGTGCATGTATACATGGTCACAGGTTTAACCATAAACGACCCATGGATCAAAGGGATGTAATATGAGTGAATTCTTGACCCATTTGATGAAGGAGTCAGACCATATCTATCCTCTTCCCTATAGAAGAGACACTAGAGTTGCACAGGCTGTGGGGGTGCAACGATTTACATAGGATTGTGCGGAGCAAATAGATACACCTAGTATGACGCAAGAGTCACTTGTGTTGGAGACTTCCTCAACCGTGTCGGTTGACATCTTAGTGCAGAGAGTAGAGCATACCCTAGTAGTTCCATCCATTAAGGTCGTGACCGGGGTTGTGTCCGAGTTTTTGGGTGATAGCAGCACACAACAGATGGGTGAGGTGCCAGGAGACGTATCCACCCTTGATGAGGCGCTAGGAGATAAAACGGTATTGTACAATGGTCGCACACAACAGTGTCATTAGTTTCAAGCCGACCTTCCAACATAAAAAAGGAAGGCCACATCAATACAAGAGGCTATTCTGCTACAGAATGAGAAACTAGAAGGCATGAGAGTCGATTTTGCTGAGTCAAGGACCAGGTTGGCTCATACTGGGGAACGGTTGGATGTTAATCTAAGTTTTCATTAATGTCAATAGTTGATCGTCAATTTGGCAGTGACCGGGATGGCAAATATTCTTGAAGATGCCAAAGGATGACTATAGCTCTTGTTAAGATATCAAGACAAATGAAGTAACAATCTTGTACCTTGATGATCATAATGAAGGATTACCATATCATTGCACTTGATGAAGCTCTAGAAAATATACATGATGATGACACCACATGATGACATGTTCTACCTCTAATATGGACCATGATGATGACTGATAATTGGAAGACTACCCTCTATGCCTGGACTATGATGACTTATCTTACCTATGATGACTTATCTTACATTGAAAGACTGGACTATGATGATGACTCTATGTTGAAGAAGCTAAGTAATAAGGCAATCAAGAACATGAAGAGGGCAAATGAGATGAAGACAAGGACATAATGATGGTGGCCTTACATTGAAGAAGACAAGGACATGAATTGTGAAGACAATTAACGAAGGAATCATCCATGCAAAAGAAGCCCATCTATGAGAGAATGTTGTTGTCCTATATTTCTGCACCCATAAAGACCAGTCACATTAAAAAAAATATTTTTCACCTCCTTAGAAGAAGAATCTCACCATGAGACCTTCACCAACTTGAAGAACATATTTTTGCCTTTCTATTGAGCTATTACGTGGCCTAAAACTCCTAACAGTTCAGGAGAAATTGAATTTACAAGTTAAAAATTAAACTTTGCTCATTAAGGCGACCTCACTAACTTATACATGTTGGCTTGTCTCAAGAGACATGTCTGTTCAAAACCTTGGGCAGAATAGCCTATTAATATAGGCTGGACCTCCTCCAAATATACAGATTTTAAGCAAAGATATATAGAGACAGAATAAAGCCCTGTTCACATTTCGTGAACAATTAGAAGATAAGGGAATTAAGGAACAGTGATAGTGTGAAGAAGACAGGCATTTCCTGGTACAATCTCTGCAGTTCCACAGGCTCAAGTTATGATGACATAACTCGGATTACTAAACTGTGTCTCCGTGGAGCTATTGCTGTGACAGTTAAGGAGCTGTGCTACTTCGGACCTGTGCATGTACTCAACAAACTTCGCTTGACTGTGCCTCTCTGTTCTCGGACTTGCTCTGATAAATTTCCTTCTAGAGCTCGGACTTCACCTTACCTTAGTCACTTTTGCAGACTTGTATATCCATTACAGTGACAGTCATATTTGTCTTGGCTTGAATTGATAGCTCATATATTTGAGGATCTGTGCTACAATCACCGGTGGAGCCTTAGTGCTATATTTCAGATCTGTGATATTTCAAACTTAAGGAAAGAAGGGTCGGATCTGAACTTGTGGAGGGGTTAGCCTTTGAAGGCTCGAACCTATAACAAAGAACCTGTGGCATCCTTGACAGTCACAATAGCTTGGTGCTAGAATATGATCGCTGAAGTTTTGGTGCAGTAAGGACATTGGTGAAGCTGTGGTGCAGAAGTATTGGTGCAGCATTAAAATCTTGGTGCAGTGTTGAAGTCTTAGTGCAAGAACATTGGTGCAAAATTGATGAAGAAGTGTGGGGTAGAATAGATGGTGCAATATGGTATATAAATCCTTGTGTAGAAGTATTGGAACAATTTGAACAGTGGTCTGGTGCGGTGTAGTGCAAGGACGTTTGTAAAGAAGAATTGTCACAATCTAGTGCTGAAGTCTTGGTGCAACAGTGGTCCAGTAGTCTTGAGATAATTAGGTGTTGAAATATTGGTGTAGTGCAGAAGAGCTGGTGCAAACTTTGGTGCAGACCTTTGGAGGTAACTTGAAGTAATCTTTGGGACTGACCTTGGACTAGATTTGAAGAAGGTGCAGAACTATTATTAGTGCTGGTGCAAAACTTGGTGCAGTTCATTGAAGACACATTGAAGTGTTGTATTGAAGATCATAATGTAGTGTCGATGTCATGATGAGGTAACTTGAAGAGATTTCTTGGGTATTATGAAGAAAAATGGCGACACTTTCTGTAGGACAAGGTTGTCATTGATGATGTGATGTGACGATTAAGTAAGGTGATAGATGAAGATTGACAGGGCTCGGTGAAGAAGACTTTGGGAGCCGTGAAGTACAACCAAACGTATCTTGACAAAGCAAAGCTATAGGATTGGTGTCCTTGGAGTTGGTGCTCCTAAACTCAAGGTTGGTGCCTTGGATAAGATAGGGTTGAAGCCCTAGAGGTCGGAGCCTCACTAAAGTCCAAGTTGGTGCTTGGCAACAGGTTGGAGCCTGAGAGATTGAAGGTCAGTGTCTTCATCTAGGGTTGGAGCCATATATATATATTGTACTTGATTCATTGTAAAGATTATATTAATAAAAGTATTTATTCCTATTGTTCATTTTGTGTTCTAAATATAATTGATCTAATTGGTAAAAGTAACTATTGAAAAGAAATATTGATTCACCCCCCTCTCAGTATTTCCAACAATTGGTATCAGAGCCAGTACCTTCACTCAAATCCTAACAACTTGAAGGTTGATCATTAGAACACAAATGGCGAAGCCAAGGAAGAAAGTCCCCAATCCTCCTAAAGATGTGTCTCCCTCAACCACCAAAATTGAAGTCAATCAATTTCTGAAGGCTCCATTGTTCAATGGAAACTTTGATATGTGGGAAGCAAGAATGAGGAATTTCTTAAAGACTCAAGGCGTTGAAGTCTGGAAATCAATGATTACTGATAGCATGATGGATGGAGAATCCAAGGAACATAATAAAAGAGAAATGAAAGCAATCTTGAATGGACTACTTGATTCTATGAAGGCCAATTTTGAAAAATGTTCATCATCAAAAGGCATATGGGATAAACTTCATAATCTTCACTCAAAAGGAGCGTTGACAATGATCTCTAGTCAAGAAAATGATGGAAAACAAGAAGAAAATATAGAGCTCATCAAGGAAGGTGAAGATAAGAGTATTAACATCAAGGCTAAGGAAGACATAGAGGATGAAGAAAATCAAAAAGATTTTGAAGAAGATCTCCTCACTAAACTTATGGCTACCATGGAAGAGATTAACAATTTGAAAAAGGAAAATGAGGAACTTAAGAAGAAAGCGCAAGTTGGTGACCAGGACTAGACAAGGAAGGAAGTTGACCTTATCAAGCTTCAAGTACAAGAAAGAGATGAGGACCTCGCCAATATGAAGGAAGAATTTCATCAAAAAAAGAGAAAGCATCATGAAGAAGTCATATCCATGACAAATCAATTGGATAAGGCAAAGAAACAGGAAGATACCGTGTCAAGTCACCTTGAACAAAAGTGCAAAAGCTTGAACAAACTTGAAATAGAGATTGGTCAATACAACAAAGAGGTCTCCTCCCTTAGATCTCAACTAGAAGTGTGAAAATTCTATCACTGCAACAACTGATTTACTTTTCCTACTTATTTCACCATAAGTTATTCATGAAATTACTTCAATAAACATTAAAAATAAATACTGCTGTAGATATTACACCGTAATACAGAAACAAACATATGCACAAGAATCAACGCATTGACATAGTTATTTTGGACTAATGTCCTCGGAAAAACCCAATGTGGGAAAACCGGTGCAGCAAGGGAGGATTTTATTATTCAGCAATTTTCTAGTACAACAGGGTGCCAAATTGGCTTACCCATAGATAGACAAATTTTCCAGCACTTCTTCTGAACCCAGCGTCAGCCCTACTGACCTTTGCATGACCTGAAACCCTCTGCGTCAGCCTGTTGAGACTCTACGCAACCTCTCTGGCCTTCTACGTCACTCCTGCAGCCTCTGCGTGGATGACGCAGGCCCTGCTGGCTCTGCGCAGTCTCTGCTGCCTCTGCGTGGCTCCCTCTGGCCCTGCATCTGCCTTTTCTGCCTCTGTGCTGATCTCTCGTCTCTTTGTTCCGTACTTGCTACCTCTTGACTGCTGTCCAGACCACTGGTTCAATTTCTTAGCTAACCTTGCTCCAGAAATTGAACTGACTGGTCTCCCTCAGTGTGTTCTCCAAGTGACCCTCAAGCCTCCTCTTATACTTTTCTCGTTGACAAATCAACAGCCGAGATTAAGTCCCTAATCAACGGCTAAGATTAGATCTGGCTTGATCCATGACTTTTGGACCATTCTAACACAGTTTTATATTAATAAACATTAATATTTTATTTTCCCAAGTTTAGACTTGGGGACTCCATTAAAAATATTAATTATTTTAATATCTCCCAAACTGTTTAGAATCTGCCCAAACCCTTTCTGGGTATTGGAGATCTCATGTGCCTTAGCCTCTCCACCAATTTTCGTGGCTAGAGCACATCCGATGCTACCCCAAATCAACACTCCCTCTTAGCGAGGACTGTGCTCTAGTAATACTCCCCACTGAGTATCACTCTGATCATCTGGCATCGGTCCCCGTGCTGATGCTAAGCCTCCCTGCCCAACATGCTCTGCACTGTTGCATCTTATATTGCTGCCCATGACTCTACTATTGCCACTGTTGCATTTGTATGACAACTCCCTTTGCATTCGTGCTGCTGTTGGTCCTTTCTACCAACACCGCATCCGCACTGCAACTCCCTCTGCATCTGTGCTGCTGCTGGTCCTTTTTACCAAGACTGCATCTGCACTGCAACTACCTCTTCATTCGTGCTGATAACACACTCATTTCTACTTCTGAAAGGGGTTCTTTACCATCCCCATCTTTTACCTGAAGTGGTCAAATTTTTACTTTCCAAGGGCCTTGGTGAGGATATCTGCCACCTGTTCTCCTGTAGGAGTGTAGCTCAACTGTACAGCTCTTCATTGGACATAGTGTCTGACAAAGTGACACCTGATATCAATGTGCTTCGACCTATCATGAAACACTGGATTCTCGGAGAGTTTGATGCAACTCTGATTATCACATATGATCCTGGTCACCTCCATATTTCTTCTAAATAGGTTCACCAACAATTTTCTAAGCCAAATGGCCTCACACGAAGCTGTGCTTGCTGCCATATATTTTTCCTCAAATGAGCTCAAAGCCACGTACTTCTATTTCCTACTGCACCAAGAGGTCATTCTTGATCCAATGTTGAAACAGTACTCAGAGGTACTTTTCCGATCCACTAAACTTCTTGCCCAATCTGAATCAGTAAATCCACTCAACCTGATATCCTTCCCCTTGGTATATAAGAGCCCATAATCAACTGTTCCCTGTAAATACCTGAGAACGTGTTTGGCTGTTGCCCAGTGTGCCCTCTTTGGTTCCACCATGAACTGACTGAGGGTGTTGATAGCATAGCAAATATCTGGCCTGGTATTGACTAGATACACTAGGGACCCTATGAGCTGCTTGTATAGGGTGGGATCGACATCCTTGTCTTCTGATGCATCAATCTTCTTCGAGTTGGTGATCATTGGCGTAGCCATAGGTTTACAGTCTCCCATCCCGAACCTTTTCAGGATTTCTATAGCATACCTCCTTTGCCCAAGGAAGATTTCTCCTTTTTGCTACCAAACTTCCAACCCTAGGAAGTAGTGCATTCATTTCAGATCCTTCATATCGAACTCTGTGGCTAGATTCTTCTTGCAGTCCTCAATGAGTCTGGATGATCCTGTCAGAAAGAGATCATCCACATATAATACTAAGATAAGCGACTCGTTCTCTACGACCAGATAGTAGAGATTCAGATCCTCGTCACTCTTGACAAACCCTATCTTCTGCAAGTAGCCATCTATTCGACCATACCACGCTCTCAGTGCCTGCTTCCGCCCATACAAGGCTTTCTTCAGTCTGCATACAAGAGACTTCTTCTCATGAGTTTCAAAGCCCTTTGGTTGTTCAATGTATACCTCTTCTTTTATTACCCCATTCAGAAATGCCGTCTTGACATCCATCTAATCGATCTCCCATCCCATTTGGGCTGCAAGAGAAATCACGGTCCTAATAGATGTATACCTGGCTATCGGGGCGAAGGTTTCCTCATAGTCAATCCCTTCCTTTTGAGCATACCCCTTTGCCAGAAACCTGGCCTTGTATTTCTCAACACTATCGTCCGCTGCATATTTGATCTTGTAGATCCATCTTGAACCTACCAAAGATCTGTGTTGAGGCCTTGATGTTAAGTTATGGTATGTTCTATGCTTAGAGCAGTTTACTTATCTTTCTTATTATTATCCACAGATTAGCAATCACATGTACATTAAGTAAAGTGCAGATAGAACATTAAACGATCGACAGAAAACAAGCCAGGACAAGAGACACAAGATGTGGCGGCTAGCCGGGGACAAACCCCAATATGGGGAAACCCTTTGATCAAATTTTCTTTTATCTTCAATAATTCAGCAGAGAGAAATAGTAAAAAGTCTGATTTATATCAGCAGCATCAGCCCTAAACTAGGGTAGTCAATATCTGTCAAACCGTCGGTTGGATCACCTTGATTCCTTCACCCGGCCTTCCAAGGAGAGTCAACTTCACCTACTGCGCAGTCAGAGAGAGAGAGAGAGAATGCTGGTCAACGCTGGTCAAAGTTCCGATCTGCAGTTGCAACCATAAAATCTGCGTCCTTCCTTCCACACGTGTGAGAAGACTCTTTTCTACGCAGGAGAGAGAAGAGAATCTTTTCTGCACAAGAGAGAGAGATGTGATGAGAAGTGAAGTGTGCAAATGAGGAGAATACTCCTTTATATGCAAAATGTTGGGGTTGATAGATGCGACTGTTGGGCTTCTGAGCCCACATAAGTTGCTGGCTGACTTTGAAAATTAGTCCATAATCAAAATAAATTCATATCTCCATAAATACTTATCGGAATCAGATGATCTTTAGATCAATCCTACACCTCTCGATGAGAGGAATTTAATAAAAATATCATCATCCATGAATAAGGTGACCCACATGAAGTTTGGCCCTAGTTTCCAATTTTAACACTCCCTCTCAACTAGGGAGAACTTCATCTGCAATGTGTCGGACCATCACTGCTGTCCATCCATCAAATGCACTGACATGTATGGCTTGACTCTTCTTGCTCTGCTCTGCTTTGCTTTGCTCTACTCAGTTCTGCTCTGCTTTGCTCAAATTATGAATAAGAAGAAATGATCGAGGATGTATCATACCATCCTCCACTGACCCGAAGTCAGTCTCAGAGTGTGTACCACTCTCACTGGTCCCAGACTAGTCTCATTGATCCCAGATCAATGAAGGTCATCTTAGCATAGGGAGTACAGTAATACAACGATGCGTCCATCAGTACTACTATGGTCCCTATCCTCATTTCCCTGCTCATTAATCAGATGAGAGGTACTTCCCATGAGTCCTAGACTGCATGGGTAGGATGCCTCGACAGGAGAACTAATCATCCCGTCCACAGGAGAGCAAATCATCCTGTCCAGTGGATGCCACAGAGAACTAATCATCCTGGCCTACAGGAGAACGAATCATCTTGTTCCACAATCGCCATGGAGAACACATCATCCAGGCCCACAGGAGAACTAATCATCCTATTTCATAGTCACCACGGGGTGTTACAAGGGAAGGTTGAACCTTTTACCCTGTACCAAGTGCACCAACAGGGGATGGTGAGTCACCCTGTGGTCATATGTCGCTCCAAGAAGCACCCCGCGCCCCCCTGGAGCTCCCAGAGCTCAGTACATCATACTTGACCCTCATCAGAGGGTCTCTGGACGACACCAAGTCATTCTTGGAAAGTCAGGAATTTGACCTTTCCCAGGGGCTTTATCAGAATGTCGGCGACCTGTTCATTTGTACTGATATGTTGGAGCCTTATTGCTCCTCGCTGCACCATATCTTGAATATAGTGGTACCTGATATCGATATGCTTGGAGTGATCATGAAATACGAGATTTTCTGATAAACAGATCCCGCTCTGGTTGTCACATAGAATCATGGCGGTATCCAATGTAATTTGTAAATCCAAATAGCTCAATTAAAGAGCTTTCAAAACCGGACTGCCTCACAAGAGGCCATGCTAGCAGCAATATACTCTGCCTCGGTGGTGCTCAAAGCCACCAATTTCTGCTTCATGCTCATCCAGGATATCGAAGCAGATCCCAAGGAGAAACAACACTCGGAAGTGCTCTTATGGTCCACCACACTGCCTGCCCAATCAACGTCAGTATATCCATGTAGTCTCACATCTCTGACAGTGTATCTTAACCCATAAGTAATTATGCCACAAAGATATCTCAACGGATTCTTGGCACCAATCCAATGTATGTGGTGAGGTTCAACCATATGTTGACTGCAAAGCATATGTCTAGACGGGAGTTCACTAAGAACATTAATGCTCCAATGAGTTGACGATACTCGGTGGCATTTCGTAAAATAGTTCTAGTAGCACTACCGCTTAACTTTTTGAAGTCAAGCTCCATCGGAGTAGTTACGGGCTTGCAGTCCACCATACCAAATCTTTCCAATATCTTCATTGCATATTTTCGTTGAGATAGGAAATTTTCCCCTGGCTTTTGCCAAACTTCAAGTCCTAGGAAATAGTGCATCAGTGCTAGGTCCTTCATTTCAAATTCAGAAGCCAACTCCCTCTTACATTTGTGAATGAGAGGGTCTGCACTTGTTAGAAAGAGGTCGTCAACATACAACACCAGTATGAGAGGTTTGTCATCTTCAACCTTAAAGTAAAGGTTAGGATCGGCTTCACTCCTAGTGAATCCCAACTTCATTAAGTAGCTATCGACCCTCTCATACCATGCTCGGGGTGCTTGCTTCAGCGCATAGAGGGCCTTCTTCAACCTGCACACATGAGATTTTTGATCATAAATCTCAAATCCTTCAAGTTTCTCCATGTAGACCTCTTCTTTGATCGAACCATGCAAGAATGCAGTCTTAACATCCATCTGATGTAAGTTCCATCCTTGTGAAGCTGCAAGGGCTATGATCGAGCGGATGGTGGTATATCTGGCAACAGGTGCAAATATCTCGTCATAGTCTATACCTTCCTTCTGGGAGAAGCCACAAGTGACAAAACGAGCCTTATACTTTTCCGTACTTCCATCAACTGCATGCTTTATCTTGTAAAGCCATTTAGAAGTGACAATTTTCTTTTCCAGGGGTTTGGGAACCACTTCCCAGACATCATTCTTCATAATAGACTCATATTCTTCGGTCATAGCATCCTTCCATACTTGATGCTTGACAACATCTAAGAATGATGAAGGCTCATTTTGAATGATCATGCTCATGATGGTCATGTATCCCTGATACCTGTTTGGTTTCTTACTTTCACGGAAGTTTCCTCGGGGTGTAGCATGTCCTTCAGCATCATTAAGTGTCCCCCTAAGCCATGAAGGCCTCTTCCTAGAAGAGGAAGGCTCAGGTGGAGGAGGATCAATAGGATCGATGCGGTCTTCCATATCGGGCATTGTTTCATCATATTTTTCTTTTAGTTCCCTGGTGTCAGCTTCTTGAGAGCTCCTCACAGTAGGAAGATTGTTCACCTTGCTGAGAGCCATATCTTCGTCAAAGGTGACATCATGACTAATCACGACTTCCCTTTGACTGGCTACATAGATTCTATAGCCCTTAGTGTTTTCACTATAGCCCACGAAGATTCCTTTCTTTCCAGATGCATCCAATTTGTTCCTTTTCTCTTTCGGCACATGAAAATACACAAGGCTTCCAAAAATTCTAAAATGAGATACGTTAGGTTTCTTACCCGTGAACATTTCTTCAGGAGTTTTGGAACCCAATGCTTGATGGGGGCATCAGTTTTGTACATATACGGTGGTGTTTGCAGCTTCGGCCCATAGAAACTTTGGAAGTCTTTGATCATGGAGCATAGCACAGACAACTTCCACAATCGTACAGTTCTTCCTTTCCTCTACACCATTTTGTTCAGGAGTGTACGGTGTAGTAGTCTCCCTCTTAATGCCAGCCTCTTTACAAAAGTCATGAAACTCATTAGATTCATATTCAGTCCCATTATTAGTCCTTAAGATCTTGATTTTCTTTTTGGTTTGATTCTCAATCAAGGCTTTGAAGTGTCGAAACCAAGAGAACACTTCATCCTTCTTTTTCAAGAAGTATATCCAAGTCTTGCGAGAATAGTCATCTGTAAAAGTGAGGTAATATAAATATCCTCCCAAGGAGTTCACATGCATCATACCAAATATGTCTGAGTGAACTAATTGCAATATATTGGAGGTCTTGCTTTGGCTTGAGGGGAATGGTCCCCTTTTTAGGTTTCCTTCGGCACATCTGGGACATACACCTTCTTGCTCTAATCTGAACTTGGGCATTCTGGTCGCCATTTTTCTTACAATAGGTAGAGCTTTATAATGAAGGTGAGCAAACCTCCGATGCCATAGTTTGGACTGAAGAGATGTGTCACAAGACATGACACCTAGCGGACTTCCTCCGACCTGATATAATGAATCAACTCGAAACCCAAGAGTGAAGGCATCTTTAATATTGTTTTTCCATACATGTACCTTGCCATCACTAAAAGCCACCTTGTAGCCTTTGTTTTCCATTGCCGAAATGGACACCAGGTTCTTTTTGAGATCAGGTACATATAATATATCCTGTAGGTGGATTGTATTACCTTGATTCAATTTAAGAGAGACATTGCCTACACCTTTCACGGGATATTTCATATTTTCTCCAAGGACAATTTCTAGGTTGGTTTCTTTCTCTATCAGATTATGGAGAACTTCTTTGTAACCAGTGAAGTGCCTTGAGGCACCACTATCAATAAGCCAATTTCCCAGTGAGTTTGGAGGAGCAGAGGTAGATATAGCAGCTGGTAGATAATATTCATCCTGCTTATTGTCAACAGTGTTAGATTCATACCTGGAATTTCTTGCCTTCTTGAATGGTTGTCCTCTTCCTTGATTTCCAACACTCCTTTTACCTTGTCCATTTGACCTGCCATTTCTTTGATTGCCTTGAGAGGGATTTTGATCATCATCCCGGTGGGAGTTCCTTTTATTAGGACACTCCCTTGCATAGTGACCTAGTTTATTGCAATGGTAACATCGTCTTTTTATTCCACCCTTTAGTCTAGCCTTTCCTTTGGATTTAGCCTCGGAATTGTTTCTTCTTTTAGCATGAGAAGAAAAGGCAGCGAGATGACCTTTAAGTGTGGGCATTTCCTGTTCTTCCATCCTTGCTTCTTCTTGAATGCATCTTGCCATTAATTCCTCAAATTCAGGAATTACATTATCGTTGAGGAGAGTAGTCCTGAATACATATCATTCAGATGGTAGTCCTCCAATAGTTGTGAGTGCCATTTCCCTGTCAGGAATTACTTCTCCAATAGATAGGAGATCGTTCTTGATCTCGGTGACTCTTAAGAAATATGCTTGCATATTTTCATCTTTTCCCTCAATTTCCGTCAGCTTGTTTCTAGAAATAGAACTTGCTTTGCATCATTAACTTTAAATAAACTCACCAATCTATTGTAGATTTCCTTGGAGGTGTTCAACTTAGAAACATAAGCCACCAAGCGCTTGTTGATAGAGTCCCGGAAGATCTTCTTTGCTTTGACTTTTCTGGATTTCCATTTGTTCCTGGCAGCAGCGGGTGCATTTGATGGAGGCTCAACAATATTGCCTCTCACATGGTCCAACACTCCCTGATCTTCTAAAGTCAGATTGAGAGACATCTTCCATCCGTGATAGTCAGACTTCTCACAGAGCTTGTCTTCGACGGGGAAGAGTGTTGAGGACCCTATAGTTCTTTTAGGATAGCCTTGCCAATCTTCTCTTCAGTGATTGCTCTTGCTCTTGCTCGGGCTTTGTCCTCACCTCAACTCTGATTCCATGTTAAGTTATGGTATGTTCTATGCTTAGAGCAGTTTACTTATCTTTCTTATTATTATCCACAGATTAGCAATCACATGTACATTAAGTAAAGTGCAGATAGAACATTAAATGATCGACAGAAAACAAGCCAAGACAAGAGACACAAGATGTGGCGGCTAGCCAGGGACAAACCCTAATATGGGGAAACCCTTTGATCAAATCTTCTTTTATCTTCAATAATTCAAGGGAGAGAAATAGTACAAAGTCAGATTTATATCAGCAGCATCAGCGGCATCAGCCCTAAACTAGGGTAGTCAATATCTGTCAAACCGACGGTCGGATCACCTTGATTCCTTCACCAAAAAATGCAGCCTTCCAAGGAGAGTCAACTTCACCTATTGCGCAGTCAGAGAGAGAGAGTGTTGGTCAACGCTGGTCAAAGTTCCGATCTGCAGTTGCAGCCCTAAAATTTGCGTCCTTCCTTCCACACGTGTGAGGGAAGAGTCTTTTTCTGCGTAGGAGAGAGAAGAGATTCTTTTCAGCGCAGGAGAGAGAGAGATGTGATGAGAAGTGAATTGTGCAAATGAGGAGAATACTCGTATTTATATGCAAAATGTTGGGGTTGAATAGATGCGACTGTTGGGCTTTTGTGCCTACATAAGTTGTTGGCTGACTTTGACAATTAGTCCATAATCAAAGTAAATTCATATTTCCATAAACACTTATCGGAGTCGGATGATCTTTCAATCAATCCTACACCTCTCGACAAGAGGAATTTAATAAAAATATCATCATCCATGAATAAGGTGACCCGCATGAAGTTTGGCCGTAGTTGCCAATTTTAAGACTTGACACCACCTCCCAGATATACCATTATGGAGTTATACTCCTCTACCATCGCATCTAGCCAGACCTGATGCTGAGCTATCTCCTTGAAACTGGCAGGCCCTCCATCCTGAGCTACTAACACCTAATATATGTCTGGCTGTTTTCGCTCCCTCTTACTGTTCCTTGGCTCATCGATGAAGTTCTCTGCATCATGCAGAATCTGATGAAGTTCCTTGCTAGTTCTTCCTCTGCCAGCAGGTGCTTCTGTTCGCTCCTCCTCCTCATCTTGAGAATCTTCCTGACCTGAGGAAGAATTCTTCACTTCTGTTGATTGAAGAGGCATGACCAACGAATCCTCTTTCGACTGCTCCTCGGAAAGCATTTCGCGAGATTTTCTGAAAGCTCTGTCCTCCATGAGCTTTACATCTCGTCGTACTACTACCTTCCTGCTCCCTAGAAGATAGATTCTGTATGCCTTAGCGTTCTTGCTATATCCCACAAGATATCCCTTTTTTGCAGTCTGATGCAGCTTTTTCCTCTTTTCTTCGAGTATGTGACAATATGCTAAACTCCCATATATTCTGAAATGACTGACTTCGGGCGTCTTCCCAGTGAAGACTTTCTCAGGAGTAATCTTGCCCAATGCCCGATGAGGAGTCCTATTCTGAACATAGACAGTTGTGTTGCATGCTTCCGCCCACAGGAATCTTGCATATCCTGATCATATAGCATGGCCCTAGCTGCTGCTACAATAGTCTTGTTTTTCCTTTTTGCCACTCCATTCTGCTCCGGATTGTAGGGAGTTGTCCACTCTCTTTTGATGCCCTCCTTCGCGCAATAATCAGTGAAGTCCTTATCGACATACTCTCCACCATTATTTGAGCGCAAAAATTTTATTTTCTTCCTAGTCAGATTCTCCACCAGAGCCTTGAACTCCTTGAATCGACAAAAAACCTCATCTTTGGTTTTTAGAAAATAAATCCAAGTTTTCCTCAAGTGGTCATCAATGAAGATAAGGAAATACTCGGCACCACTGAGAGCTTTGACGGACATAGGTCTGCAGATATCTGAGTGTATCAATCCTAGTACACTCTTGGCCCTGTGTTTGCTCCCAGGAAATGCCGCCTTTGCATACTTTCCTAGAGCGCATCCCCTGCATACATCATCTTGTTCTGTACTCAGATCCGAAACTCTTGTTCCAGTGCTCCTGAGAATTCTCAGAGCTCCATGGTGCAAGTGACCCATCCTTTTGTGCCATAGTTCGTTCAAGTCCTTGTCCCCATCACTGCCTATTAGTGCCATTGGTGATTCTAGTTGTAATCTATACAACCGATTACTTTTGATCCTGATCTACACTTTCTTTTTCCAGCTCGGGTGTTTAACATATACCTTTTCCTTAATGAAGTAGACGTCATAACCCTTACCTTGTAGTTGTGACACGGAAAGTAAGTTCATCCCCAATCCTGGTACATGCAACACATTTGTGGCACAGAACCGCTCTCTTGATTCTATCTGAAAAACTATGGTACTTCCTTTGGTGACTCCCCATGTGTCTGCATGTGAATGAATCAGTTTGCTTGTTATTCTGACCAAGCTCACTGAGGAGTGGAGTATCCCATCAATCCACTGGATCCCTGGATCCCATAACCATAATAGAGGTTCACAACCCCAAATCCTCTATGCCTGCTGTTGTGTTATTCTGCTAGTTGTTGGGACCCCTCTGTGCCCTGTCTCTGTCTCCTGTAGGTATCTAATAAGTAGACACTGAGCATCGAGAACCTGTGATGTGAATATCCAGCTGCTATGTGCCTTCCAAATCACACAGCGAGATCTGCTATCCCAGCTCATGATGATGTGCCTGGGTATTGCTGGAAGCCTAGGCATCATCTTGCCAATAAGGACTACCGTCCTCTGCACCTCATGTTCACCTAACGCCTCAAGCTGTCCAACTGAAAAAGCATCATGTAACTCCCTCTCAATCACCTCCCCAAGTGTGAGCCTAGGGGTGGAACCTAAGTCACAGGACACGTCCCCCAGGGTCCCATGTCCCGTATTTTACGTATTGGACACAAAAACGGCCCTAATACGTTTCGAATACGATTTTCAACGTGTCCGGAAAAATTGAATATGTATTCTCCGTTTTGCATCGTGTCCTGAAGTTAGAAAACGCGTATTTGGTTGGTAGAAAACGTGGCCCTAACATATTTCGACAGGTTGGATCCCAGGCCAACAATGACATCGTGGAGCAGGGAAAATTTGGGTGCGTCGAATGCTGTGGAATGAATGTGTGATGGGCCAAGCATGAGTCGGCTGCAACATTACCACCAATCGTTCAGAAATTTCGGGCCGAATTCCACCTTTCAGGGAGCCATAACATTCCCACCATAGTCGGTCGAGAGCTGAAGAGACAAGAACATAGGCCAATTCAACACCACGATAAAGGGGTTAATCATTTCTGTTGTTGTGCGTATACATTAAACAAGTAGACTCACAATCCCTTTGCATCGAATAGCTGCTTGTAACTTCAAGACGACCTTATCAGAAGCTGATAAATCATAATACTGGAACAAGTTTGAAAGGTTTCAGCAGCGATCAACATTATAGAAAAGGGAGTTGAATCGATTTGTGTTCGACGTTGTTGATGTTTGATCAAATCGAGCGGGATTGTTCCTTCGGTTGGCATGATTCAGGATCCTCACTATTGGACGGGACAAGTATATTGGATGTGACTTCTCCTTATGCGGTAGGTTGTAAGACGTTAATTTTGATAGGTCGTGAGCATCGTAAGAGGGGCTCAAGAGCATACTTCTCAGATTAAGGACACATACTTCTACTATTTATATAATTAGCCTAGCGAGCATTGACCTGGTAACTTGTGCGTGAGCTAATTTTGGAAGGCGTGTATGCATAAATGTTTCATGCACACAAAAATGCTCTGTTGAAATTCAAGTCGGTCATTGACGTATTATTTTAGAAGACATGATATCCTTGTTGGCTGAGGTTGATGCTTATACCACCTGCATTGAAGGGTGACCTGCTTTGTTGATGCATTTGCTCACAGTCTGGAGGCACATTGGGTTGCTGAAAGAAACCAGGTTCCTCTGCTTACCTTGAATGATGTACTTTACTCATTATGGACTGATATTTATATATCCCTGCTATTTCCGGGTTTAGTAAATTAAACAATGATTTGCATGAGGTTTGACACCCATTTCCTTACAACTGTATATCACATTTTAAGGATAAAATTGTTCTGAAACAAGTGAATGTCAAATCAGTTGTTGTCTTTCATTTTCTACAAGGGATCCACCCCATGACTCATGGACCAATACCGAGCTATGATATTCCTAGTTATTTTGTATCTAGTATCTACTCTTTTGTATTTTCCTAAGTTGCACGAAACGGGGAAACGGGTACGAGTTTCCGAAACGGGAAGCGATACGAAACGCGACCTCCCCAAATTTTGGAAACGGGGAAACGCGAATATATATATATATATATATGTGCAATCATAAAGCATAAATGATACATTATAATTTATTACACTTAAACATTACGATTTAATTTACATCACATTTACTCATGAATGATCACATAATGAAAATAAAAATATCGGAATATCCAAAAGCAACCTTTATTATATATCCAAATCTCAAAATCAGCCTTTATTTATATTAATATATGAGGCTGCAAGTACAATAAAGACTATAAGGCTGCAAGAGAGAGATCCAAATCAAGATTTTATGCATCCACATCCCATTCTTTAGAAGGACCACTATTGTATTGGGAGTCTCCTCCTACATAGTCGAACGACCTTAGTGCTGACTTGATTAAATACAAGTTTCATACCCTAGTACCCTACATGATCTTGATTATTGGGAGTTTCCCCTGCATAGAGGGCTTGGTTCTCTTGATTAAATACAAGTTCCATACCCTAGTACATGATAAAATCCAATGGAAACATTGCAATCCCTCCAATCCTAAAATCCTGAAAAACAAACAAGTCTGCTGGATTTTGAGTGAGATCTAAAATTCTACTTTCTCCATATGAAATCCAATGAGGGCGAAACCACTCTCAAACATCCTGAGTCATTTCATGGTAATGTTAAAAATTTAAGTAAAAGGATGAAAATGAAAAATAAAGGAGAATATCACTTTTACTTTAAGAATTTAACATTACCATGAATTGCATATCCCTAAATTCTAGAACATCCTGGAAACCCTAAAAAAATTAAAAACAAATTAAAAAAAAAAATTAAAAAACAACTGTTTTTTTGGGGAAACGTGGCCCGTACGGCCTGGAAACGCGTTTCCAGCCGTACGGCCACATTTCCGTTTCGGGAAACGTGGCCGTACGGCCGGAAACGCGTTTCCATGCCGTACGGTACGGAGAAACGCGTTTCGTTTCGTTTCCCCTGGGGAAACGACCCCTAGGGCCACGTTTCCTGCAACTTAGGTATTTTCCATTGGCATTCTCTCAGGAGTCAGTATCTACTATGATCTATCTATGTACATTGTAAACACTGAACAATGATACATTTTGATTTTGATGACTTAATGGAAAATCTGCATTTTATGGTTTTAATATCTAAGTTCTAAATTTATAATTAGTAGTAAGTACTTACTACTTAGTTTCTTATGTGCTTGTAAGTTGTAAATTTTGATTCTATTTTTTTTTTTAAAGTGAACTATGAACTTTGAGAAGCAATTATATTTTAATTTGATTAGATAAGCTGCAACCTGCAATTTAATATGGATAAAAAACTATGTTTCGGTGTGTATATATATATATATATATATAAATATATATAAAACGTGTCCCCTGTGTCTTGTTTCCAGGTCGCTGCATTTCGTATTGAATACTCGTATTTACGTGTCCTTCGTGTCTCGTGTCCTCGTGTCATATGACTTAGGGTGGAACTAATGTTGCATGAAGCGGGGACGAAATGGGGATGTTTTTTGGAAGCTGGGACGCCGAAGCGTCATTTTCCAAAAATCTAGGAAGCGAAGCGTCTGCAAAAGCGTCTACTATATATATATATTTATTTTTTATTTTTTTGCATTTATACTCAAAACAAACATCCCAAATACCAAATTAGTTGTAGAAGACATGAAAACATGCATATTTTTGCATAAATCAAGATAGATAAAACATCCATTGTACATTAATGATTAATTATTCGAGCATCAACCATATAGAATCTAGATTCTTTTCCTCTTGTCTAGCCTTTGCCTCTACCTCGATTGTCTAGGGATATTAGTCAACATTGCCCAATTTTGATCAAACTACCTAATCCGAGACTTAAAATATGGTAGAAAAAGCTTAACATGCCTGATCGATGATTTTGACTTGATTGAAAGGTAATTTTTTGCTAAGGTCGTGACAAAGGAGTTCAACAATTAACACCACCAACACTAGGGTACATATAGGGCTTGGTGCTCTTGATTAAATGCTAATCGCATACCTTCATACTTGATATAATCTAATGAAATGCCACAATCCCATTGATCCTGAATTCCTGAAAACTGTTAAGTCTGCTGAATTTTGAATAGGATATGAAATTCTATTTTCTCCATATGAAGTCCAATGAGGTTGGAACCACTCTCAAACATCCTGAGTCATTTCATGGTAATGTTAAAAATTTAAGTAAAAAGATGAAAATGAAAAATAAAGGAGAATGTCACTTTTACTTTAAGAATTTAACATTACTATGAGAGAGCATCTGCTATATTTATATATTTTTTTTTAATATTTTTTTCCTTGATTCCTCACCCTAACCTAAGTGGACCCACCCCCAACAAGCAAACTCACCAAAAAATTAAAAAAAACCGATTTTTTTAGGCCGCACGGCACACTTTTCCGAAGCACTTATGGAATCGTACAGGAACCGTATGATTCGGCCTCCGAAGTGCCGCGCTTCGTACGACCGAAGCATCATACGAAACGCGCTTCGGAGATTCCGAAACGTGTTTCAGAGGGACGCTTCTGGAATTTCCAGGAAGCGTCATTATCAGTCCGAAACGCGTTTCAAAATTTCGGAAGCGCGTTTCGGGAGGTGCTTCCTGGACGCATCCGTACGGACTGTGCTTCGGGGATTAGATCCGGGGGGGGGGACATTTCCTGCAACATTGGGTGGAACATATGCTACCTCGACGATCATGCCATCCCTAAGCCTGTATTCGTCAACTCGTGCACCTACCAAGTGTCTCAACTGGAGAGTCTCCTCCCGGCTCATGACACGAGGTGTCTCATCCAACTGCCTAGGGTGAGCCTCCCAAGCCCTGTTTCCTGAATGGAGAGTGTCAAGGGGCAACAAACAAACACTCTGCAACTGTAAACAACACTAGAGGAGGATGGGTATGATCAAGAGTCCGCCAGAATGCTCAAGAGTAATCCTACGGACGACCCCCTCTCTGTCTTGGATCTGCTGATAACCCCCTTGAAGCCCTGTCTCCACTAAACATGGTGTCCCTAGATGCTCAACAGTGTCCTCATCGATCCTAGGTGGGCTGCATCCAATGGTACATGTAGTGTCCCTGTCCATAAGTCTCATGGGGGACAACACTCTAAGCACCTGCTATGCTGAATCATCTTCCATTGCATACCACCCAGCATGGCCACGGTCCTCGACATGTCATTGTATGCCAGAACCTGTCCTGGTATACCACTGGATACTCTCGGCTACAACTATACCATCCTGTATTATCGTGTGTCCCACCTGTGTCATTACACCTGTCACTCCCTGCATGTACTCAATGCGATGTGAGGCACTCCCACTCCACAATGCAGTCCAACATACTACGACACACCCCATGCGTCTCCATGGCCACCTGTAGACCACTGCTTCATGCTAGATGCTCCTACCCATCCCTGGATATGATGGCCTAAAGCTGTGTCCATATGCATCGACCTACATCCGACCTGTATCATCACCTCCACCATGGCATTACTATGCTCTCTGATGAGGGGATCTCCCCTCCAAATCTTCCTTGAGGGACCTAGGAAGTAAATCTCCCTAGGTACCAGTGACAATGCCACCACTACTCTGCTCCTCCATGTCCTCCATGTCCAACAAAAATGTGAAGAATCCCTAGCTCCATACAAGGCACTGTCGGGTGGCCTATCGTCGCCACCTCCTCCAACAAACTTCCGCCAGAGTATGATGATCGTCGTGTGATCCCATGCACAACTGTCATACCAAGACAACCCAAGGATTCTGTCCACAAACTAGTTGGCCGCTAGTATTGGCCAAAACTCCCCTAGTGAATGTGTGTGCTCAACCGTTAGGCCAACTACACCACCATGGTTGCAGTCAACCACTATATCCGGGGAATGATAGGTAGTCCCCCCTGGATCCCAATTCCAGTCTGGGCTTCCGATATCCCCAATGCATGAAAGCTCCTGTTGAACTTCATGTCTGTCCACTAGCATCTCCATAGCCCACTGCACTGGGTACTAACTCTGAATCTCTCGCCATCCAACCCCAAGAGAGGGATTGAATATACGAACTCTCATACAGAGGACAAGCTCTCCAATCGGCGAATGCTGCAGCCTGCACTGCTCATGTCTCCTCATCTCATCGGCTCAGTCAACACATAAAATATGTCGAAGTGGCTTTACCTCTCTTCCTCCAAGGTGCAGAGGCAAACTACTGACGCTACAAGCCCCATCTATGTATGTCTGAAGAGGGTTGCTCTGGTGCTCTAAAGTGCACTTTAGTGGTACCATTAGGGAATCCAACTGTGTTAAGTTATGGTATGTTCTATGCTTATAATAGTTTACTTCTTTTTCATATTATATTCCACAGATTAGCAATCACATGTACATAAAGTAAAGTGCAGATAGAACATTAAACGATCGACAAAAAACAAGCCAAGACGAGACACAAGATGTGGCGGCTAGCCAGGGACAAACCCCACAATGTGTGGGGAAACCCTTTGATCAAATCTTCTTTTATCTTCAATAATTCAGCAGAGAGAAACAATACAATAAATCTAATTTATATCAGCAGTAGCAAACCCTAGATCAGCAGCATCAGCGTTAGCGGCTTCATCATCAAACTAGGGCAGATGATATCTCACAAACCGACCGTCGGATCGGCTTGATTCCACCACCAAAAGTTGCGGCTTCTAGAGGAGGTTCAGATGAACCTACAGCGCAGTTCAGATGAGGAGATCTTCTGGTCCACGCAGGTCAAACTTCACCTCTACAGCTGCAGCTTCAGTTTCAGCAGCTTCCTTCAAACTAGGGCAGTTGATATCTTGCAAACCGTCCTTTGGATTGACTTGATTCCACCACCAAAAGTTGTGGCTTTCAAAGGAGGTTCAGATGAACTTACAACGTAGTTCAGATGAGGAGATCTTCTGGTCCACGCAGGTCAAACTTTACTTCTGCAGTTGCAGCTTTAGTTTCAGCAGCTTCCGGCTTCACATGTGTGTGGGAGAGACCCTTTTGTGCGTAGTAGAGAAGAGACTCTTTTCTGCGCAGGAGAGAGAGAGATGTGATGAGATGAGTGAGTGCAAATGAGGAAAAGTCCTGTATTTATACACAACTGTTGATGTTTGAATAGATGCGACTGTTGGGCTTTTGAGCCTATATGAGTTGTAGGGCGGCTTGATAATAATTCCATAATCAAAATAAACTCATATCTCCATGAATACTTATCGGAACCGAATGATCTTTAGATCAATCCTATACCTCTCGACGAGAGGAATCTAATGAACATATTATCAGCCATGAATAAGATGACCCACATGAAGTTTGGCCCTAGTTGCCAATTTTAACAAACTGTTCCCTAATGCGAGTTAGTTTGGCTGTTAACTCAGCACAAACCACTCTCATGCCCTCCAACTCCTCGTTTTGCTGTAGAATGGCCTCTCGAATGATGGTGACCTTCTCTCTTAATGCTAGAGGCACTGATGAAACTGCCATGGGTATCTATCACCTGCAGACTCAGTCACAACTTTGGATACCTCAACAACTATCGGCATCTCATCCATGGGTGGCTCCTCCTCAACAAATGGCTCTATGTGTTAAGCTCTATCCTCTCCAACAAGTTGTCAACTGGGGCTATCAAAGAAGTCTCGAATAATGGTGACTCCTACACCACATCGAGTAAATTGATGTGCTCCTCACTATCATGTGGGCTCTTAGCATCATGCTCAACCTCCTCCTCAGGCTCCTGCTATCTAAATCTAGGTCCCCACCAACAAAAGCGCCCCATGGTCTCACCCTCTAAATGTCCCTGTCCCGCCTGCTCCTTTTCAGGAGATCTTGTGCTCAGATTCTATTGGCCTTCCCTACATGGTGTAGGTGGTTGTACTTCCACGGCTTGTGCACCTCTAGTGTCTCTGCTATAAGGAAAAGGATGGATCTGGTCTAATACCTTCCTCAACTTAGCCAACCTCTCATCGTTCCAACAGATTCTGCCCCAAAATTCCTGCATACTGGATCTCCTTTGAGCCATGGGTGGTGTCTGGTGTAAGTTGAAGTAACCTGTCACTGTGCATACATGCCCAAATCTCTTATGATCTTACTGGTTACCCACAACTGGGCCAAGATCATGCTCTGATACCACTGTAATGTTCCAAACTTAAATAAACAGTGATATGCAAAGCAAAACTGATTTACAACACAAAAATTTTAAACAGTCAGCAAATGCTCATAAAAACTTCAGAAGTAAGAACTTGCTGAGCCATTTTATTAATCAATGGAGCAAGTACAATAGTATGGAGGAATGCACCTGGGCTTGCCTTAATGGCAAGCGTGACACAACCCAGGTGATAATACAATGATCTCAAATGCTGGAAATCACTACTCCTCTAATGCTCTCGCTGCCCAAAAAGCTACATTGTTGGCTAGAAAGGGTCTGCAAGAAACTCCACCTCTGGTGCTCAGAAAATGCTGCAAATTTAACCTCAATTCCTTGACCAAGACCCACAAAAACCCAGAAAGGGTTTGGCCTATCTCCAAGCCAAAGTTGAACCCACAAAATGGTGCAAATTCCCCAGTTAACTAACAATTCGCCATGTTATAAGAATTAGGATTTCAAGCCTGAATATCGTTCGGAAAATTATGAAATTTTAACCACAGATTCCTCTTAGAAACCCCAAAAATGGTTTGGCCAGATTTTGACCTTCCAAAATCGACCTCCAAGAGGCTCTACGCCCTCCAAAACTGTTGAAGCACACAACCTGCAAATATACCAACAATATCCTCCTCCAATGCTCTGGAAATTAAGCAATCACCTCGACTAGTGTTTCCCTTGTCTCTCCCGACAAGGATCAACCTCAATAGATGGGACTCCACCTCCCACGTGCGCACAATATTCTCCCTCTGTGCTGGCCCATGAAGTGCGAAAACCCCACTAAATATAAGCTCTCTCTCTCAGCTCAAAAACTCATTCAAAATCCAGCAAAACACCCAAGCCTCCCTTCCAGAATTTCTCCCGGAAACACCCAAGCCTCCCTTTCGGAATTTCTCCCAGCCAAAGCTCCTCTGAGAGATGTCGAAATCACAACTCGCCCTCTCCTCACTACGTCCTCCAGTAATACGCACCACTTGGAAACACTAGATACAACTGCTGGAAATCACAATGAAAACCTCCTCTGAAATAATGTAGATGAACCTCTCTAGGGTGGCACTCGAAGTCCCCCAAAGAAAGGGTGAGCTCTCCACTTGAAGAACTCTTGCTAAACAACAAGTGACTCGGCTAAGCAGCTCGAGCAACCAAAGAGAAATTCGATATGCCAAGATGATGAAATGAGGAGAGCTGCCTTATATAGATTTTGTGGAGCACTTATCCCTCCAATTCTTCCTCCATCATGGGCCCTCACTTAACCATCTCCATGCAAAACTTAACCACAACCAAAATAACATTTCCTAAGTCTAATCTCGTAATAAAACTGGATGGGACCCACTAACTCCAAAATTGGCCCCATAATATAAAAATTAATCTTGTTCCAAAATAATTTAGGAAGGGACATGACACACATGTCCATAGTTATGTCACCATTCCGAGTTTTGTATGGTTATGATGCATTGTCTTTCACTGACATTATGTTTGGAGACAGCAGGGCCCCAAGGGCCAAGGACTGGATACAGGAGAGCCGAGATATCTTGACAACTCTTAAAGACAACATGCGGATGGCCCAAAACTAGCAGAAGCTTTATGCAGATAGGGGCAGATTTGAGAGGCATTCCGAAGTAAGGGACTTGGTATTCTTGAGGCTTCAACCATACCAACAGTCTACACTCAAACAAAAGGGGGCCGAGAAACTCAAACCCAGCTTCTATTGACCATATTGTGTCACTTGGAGGGCGGGGGAGTTAGCATATGAGTTGGAGCTTCCCCCGGGAGCCGGGTGCACAACATCTTTCACGTGTCTTGCCTAAAAAAGGACTGGGACAATAGGGTACAGCAACGACAGAGCTACCCCCTATGGACGATGAGGGGCATTTGGTGCTGGAATCAAAGGCCATTTTGGATATCAGGGAGAGGCATCTGCGTAGCAGGGCCATCAGGGAGTTTTTGATCCGATGGAGGAATCTGCCGGATGAGGATGCCACCTGGGAGGGGTTGCAGATACTCCAACATTCTTCATTGCAGTTGCTTGAGGACAAGCAACGTTTTGGTAGGGAGGACTGTGATATTCCTACTTAGTATTTTACTAAGTAAATATCAATTTTTCTCATTTTTGGTTTATTGCACGGATGCACTTAGGAGAAGTGGGCTTAGAGAACCCACATTTGACTTTTGGCGTAAGAGGCACTCAAACATTAGAGCTAGGGGAAAACTTGTGGCTTTGGTGGAGCGTGGGGGCCACCACAAGAGAATTTCAGCCCACATGGAAAGTACGCTCTCATAGGAGCAGAATTGGTGTGAGGAGTTCAATGTGGGCCCACATGGGCAATTTCTGAGGCAACTTGACAAAAGGAGGAGACTCTCATTTTGTTCATTCATCTATCATTTACAAAATTGTCCAAGACAAGAGCATGCTTGAGTTGAAGCCAAGTTTGCAAGTGCTGTTTAGCACACGAGTATCTCTGTGCGAAGATCTTAGCCCTTACTTCGGTGGACTTCGAGTGCCAGCCCAAGGGGGGAGTTTCACCTTGCCATTTTCGCACTACCAACAGGAGGGTCGAATTTCTGGGAGAGAGGCAACTAGAACAGCGCAAGGGTTGCGCAATATTTTGTGGGAGCACTCCAGGAGGTGGAGTGAGTTGGGGATTGGGTTGAAACTTTGAGTGAAGGCCTGGGGAACATTTTGGGGATCATTGCAACCATTTTGGAGACCGTTTGCAGCAAAAATTACAGGTGGGTCGAATTACCCAGCAGTTGGGCCATAGAGGAGAAATAGGGCCGAATTTCCGAAGTCAAGCAAAGGCCAATTCCTTCATGGGTATTTCTGGGTATTTGGTGGAGAGTCTGGGATTAATTTCCCAGAATTTTCTGAGCACCGGAGAGGGCCCTAACAGTAGATCCATTTAGCCAACAATGTATTTCTAGGCATCTACAACACAGAGTTTGAGCAGCATAGTGGCAGAACAAAGGAAGGTGTTTTATTTGTCATTTGGGGCTTTGCTAGCTTGCCTTGAGAAAGCCCAGGTGCACTCATTCTAGCACCTTATTGTACACCCATTTTCATTAATAAAAAGAGCTCAACAACACAGTTTTGGTGCCAATTTATGATTTGATTGTTTGTCACTGTTTTATGGTGTTTTTGTCTAAGTTTGCTTTGCATATTTACTGTTAATTTTCTTTAGGGATATTACAACCAGGGATATGTTGAGGTGTACAAGGAGAAACTGCGACATACAATGGCATGTCGAGGAGTGTGGTGGTACTTGGTGCTATGCAGTGGCATATGGTGTGGCACGGCGGGCCCTTAGAGTGTTGCCTCTAATGAGACTTGTGGATAGGGACATTAGGTGTACCGTTAGTTGCAGCGCAACCGAGATCGACAAGGACACGGTTGAGCTCCTGAGGACGCCATGTTCAACAAAGATAGATCTTCGACTAGTTTATCACCAGATCCGAGGTAGACTGTTGACCATACCTTTGGGGGCCTACCCAGTCATGACTCTCCATTTGAGACGTTTGGTGGAGGCATTGACTAACAAATACAGGGTTAGGGATGGCGTGGTTTATTGCTGAGGTAGCATAGGTTCCACTCCTGGGCTCACACGTGGGGAGACGATTGTGAGGGAATTGCATGATGCACTTCTGGCGAGACAATCTGAGGTGTCACAGGAGCTTGAGGGACAGTGGATGGTAGACTTCGTCTACAAGAGGGCACCCAGACTCTGAGTAGTATCTAGGTGCATCATCAGGACTGGGGATAGCGGATTTCACTGCGTGCTCTGGCAGGAGCATGGCAGGTTGGCTTCCGCGGGACAAACTCTTGATACTTGGGGTCTACCCGTGGGATACAGACAGGGGTCAGTGATGATGGCTAGATGGGTTCTAGCAGGTAGTAGCGCTATGCAGCGACATCCCGTGAGGAGTGGGAGTTATGAGCTCCCAGTATGGTTGGGGGAGCCAGGGATCCAGTTGGCAGGTAGATCACTCGACTTTGTGATGAGCAGGGTCATGGTAGAGTGTGATCCAGTTCACCTTGGGTTTGACTCGTGGGCGATCACTGAGACCTCCACTGCATGGCGAGGTAGACTTATCCTATTGTTTCTTAGGGTCGAGATTGGCATGGGAGGGGTAGATATTGGCATCATGGAGATGCCTAGGCAGGATGAGCTTGGCTCTCACAGAGTTTCCTTCGCTAGGCCTCAAAAGAGGAGGATACAATCCACGTGTTGTTGCACATAATGTCTAGGCACCTCGACAACAATTTAGATCAGGGGTTGTCACCCTGATCCCTAATCTCTCCGTTTAAGCCGTCTCCCTACAACAGGCTAAGTGGGGTAGACCCTATGGAAAAGTGGAATGAAGAAGAACTAGTTGGGAACCAACCAGTTCGGGAGACACAGGAAGCGATCAAGTACTTGATTAAGATTTAGCAAGACTTATAGGATTTAATTAGATTTTAGACGATTGATACCAGTGCCTTATGGAGTCAACGATCTTGCTAGGGAAATTAAGATCAAGTAATCAATTAGCAACTGCTGCTTAGATGAATGACTATTTTATATGAAATGCAGATCCTAAAACTAATGTGAGATGCAAGAATCTTGGTTAATTTTAGTTAAATGCCTATTTGAATGTGAACCCTTCAATCCTTTTTGTGTTGAGCCTGATTTTGTAGTAATTGGCAGAGAGAAGATCAGGAGAAGCACACTAAGGTGTGATTAACGATAACTCTCCTGAAATTATAACATACACAGTGCCTTCGGTACTGCAGAGAACTGTGTCTTTGACAATTGCAAGGTCACCATTTTAAGTACTATTAAAGTAGGCTTCTCAAGAAAAGACGGATGGAGATCTATCTGTCTATCGACCAAGCTTATGCGTGGAAGTAAATTTTATCTATGAAAAGTTAACTTATATGAAAATGCACCACAAGATGAGATGAAGTCAGGCTCGAGAATGGGAAAACACTTATGCTGCAAAAACCCCCAATTACCCAAATGAAATGCTCGCCTTTTTTTAGATGAAGACTTAGAATAAACTCTTGAAGATACTATAGTTCAAATACCAGCTTATTTCAAATTTTCTTAATACAATTTAGCTCAAAAAAAACAAAAAAAACTTTGCAATTCGATATCAATGTCAACAAATACTGAAAAAAATACTTAGTTTATGAAACAAAGGATATGCATTTTATCACAATTCCATGACAGAGTACTTAATTTTCAGAAATTAATTTTTAGGATAGCAGTAAGAAAAACTTAATGGCAACAGCAATATGACAATGAAAACAATAAGCTACCAATGATATCTTTATGCCAAAAATTTACCGAAATTTTTCCAAACTTGCCCACATGAATTATAAAAAATTTTCAGCCTGTTGTGATGTGATTTCTAGAATTATATCAGATCTGCTATACTTATTACAACCAACAATTAAAACATGAAATAAGCCTAATGATGAATGCCCAACTCAAGAAATTAATTCCTTAATGTATTAGACAACCTAGGAACTGATTTTAGGCTAACCCACATGAAATATTTCCACTGTTATATTTCAGACTTCATAAACATAATTATTTAGAGATAACAGTGACCCAAAATGTAGTTCTAGGCCAAATTCTTAATACATGTCAAACATAAATGACTTATTAATGTATTTAGCAATTTTTAGTTAATTTCAAACCACTTAGATGTGTTTTTCACCACTATTAGAAAAGTATATGAATGTTGTAGCAGACAGTGAGGAAAAATATGGTTTAGAAATCAAACCCTTAGGCCCTAGGCCTTGAAAATCACTTGCCCAAGTTGCCAAAAAAATTTCAATATCTGAAACACAAATTTTTACCATATTTTCTAGAAAAGCCCACCAATGATTAGCTTCAAAAAATCAAATATTCAAATCAGAAATGGAGCAAGGGAATCTAGGGCCAACGAGAGCTAGCACTAGGCCCAATAGAACTAGCGTTGGGCTAGGAGAAGGCAGATCCGGGCTTAAGAGCCCCAAAACTTGAAACCCTTGTTCTGAAAAAATTATTTTGCTTCAAATCTTTAGATTTATTGCAAAATATTTAATGGTTGGCCTTGTAAAATATTTGGGATAAGATATTGCCCTCCAGGGCCTAGATCTGTCTCAAAACCCCCATATTTGTTTGAAAAATCTCAGATCTGAAGACTTACTTGGTTGATTTCTTATATCTATTCTTGCAAACAATCTTTGAGCCCAGATCTTGCCCTCCAGGGTCTAGATCTAGCTCAGATCTGAAGATTTTCTTGGCTGATTTATCAAATCTATTTCTGCACAAGTGAAAAGAGAAAAACCCAATACCCAATATGTACAAAAATAGAGAAAATCCCAAAAAGCCAAGTGTTAAAATTCAAAATTATGTTACAAAATTTTAGATCTACACAAGTAAATAACAGATCTAGACAAATAATTTACAGATCTATACAAATAATTTGCAGATATATCAGATCTGATGAGTATGAGTCCAACTCTGCTCCCAGATCTGATAATCTAAGTTTCTTAATAGCCAGATTTATCAAAATTTCCACAAAGTATTTAAAAGATTTTGAAATTTTAGAGAGGTACTAGCCCAAAAACACCCTGCAGAAAAAAAACATTATCGTTAGATAAGTCCTGAGGCTTATATGAAGTAGGCTCTTCAAAAAATATGTGTTGAGAGTTGGCTGGTCCGACCGAGAACTATCCCCAAACGCTCAATGAGAACCTGAGAGATCTTCTGCAAACACTAGATCAACCATCAAATCAAGTAGAAAAATAGAACAACAATAAAATTCTGAAGAAATAGAGATATCTGCTACTTCAATCAAACTTAAAAATGTTACCCTAGATCCAACAAACTGAATAAGATACCTGTATTCAGATTATTCTAAGAGAGCTATTGATTGATAGTTTTCACATAATATTAAGCAGAAACTAAAACAATGTTACCATAAATTTGTGAAGAGGAACACTACAGCACGGTGAAACCCCAAAGACTTTTGCATTAATTCAAAAAAAAGGTATACAAGAGAGCTTGAGAGCTTAGTATACGACTCAAAGGTCGAATGAATTGATTGACAAATGACCTCCTATTTAAAGATAAATCCATCAATGGGTAGTTCGAGTGATCCTCGTCAAAACAATCTCGACCGTTGATGAGGATTAAATTTTCTTTTAATCTCATTTGTCGAAATTTTAAATTATTGAGGAAATTTAAAATTTTCAATTAAATGCATTTTAATTAATTCAAAAATTAAATTTTTGAATTTATTTCCTCAAAATTTTGACTTTGACTTAACCCTAGGGATCAAAGGCTTAAAATTTAGTAAAATAATTAATTTACCTTAGTCCCTCGACCTTTTAAAATTTAATTTTTTAAAGACCAACGAATTTTACCTTCGGAGAATTTAAATTTACCTAGGACCTAGAATTAATTAAATTTTTGGCCTAGGATTTTAATTAATTTTGGCCAGAAAATTTAATTAATCAACCTATGCGGGGATAAATTATTTTTCTAACCCTCAAGACACTTTACATCATGATTTTCACATTTTTTACATCTCAAGGGGGAAAACCCATTTGCAAAAGACCCTCACAGACTACCCAGTTCTGCGACACAAATTTAATTTAGCAGATCAAGGAATTAGTAATGAAATAACCTAACTAAATAGTTAGGATTATTCCCGAATCACTTTTACCTAGACTCGATCTAGAACACTAGGACTCCCCTAAGATCCCAGTGACAAAATCCATTCCGACTTTGGGATAAGGTTGAAGGAAAACTCTGCCGACAATCCGAGAATGGATCAGTGAGACAAAAAACCTCCCGGAATGTAGATCGTCACCAGAAAAGTAGGTTTACCTAGGTGATTACATACACAACACAGATCTGCTGAGATTATTTAAATTATACACATGCAAACTGGGTTTACATTATAAGATGATCCTCAAGCTGATGATGGTAGCTGGATGACAGGAACACATCGATCAGACGCTATCTCTTTTGCAAAAAACGGGGGTGTACTGCTATGGGTCGTTGACACGTAGTGGTCAACACTGCGCACGATGGGGAGTATGCCATAGTCAGAGTAGCACAGTGTCAGCATGGTGGCACCACTCTGAGATTGGCGGGGGACCTGAGCATCACAGCTCTTCACAACTCAATAACCTTTAGGGATGAGCTGGCTACTACAGGGGGAGATCATGATGGAGTGGGGGACTTCATTAGCATGGCAAGTGGGCCAGCAGGATGATATTAGGAGAGGCTCACGTGAGCGAGACACTATCTCTGCAGGGATTGGGTGGTATCTTCGATAGTATACTCTTGGAGTGCATGGGATGACATACGTGGTAGGATCATTTCACGAGGAGTTGGGCATAGTGCCACATTATCATGATCCCCTACTCATTTATGGTATGCAGGGGACTTTTGGTACTTATATCGGGCAAGATAGTGAGTGGAGCAAAGGGAGCTTCATGTTGGAAAAGATGGCTTGGGATCCTGATATTGAGGGATTCTTTCATGCCAGGATAGTGCAGAGGTCAGGGATGATTTAGTGGCGCATTTGGGACCTTGGCACATTTTGTAGTGACAGTGGGGAGAAACAACTAGAGAGGATGCTTGTTCAGGCATTGCTTGAGAACACACAATTTTTGACAGGGAGGACTGTAACATCCCTTCCAATAAAACTCTGCTAAGTGCCTTACTCAATTTTTGTAAATTATGAATGGAAATTTTTTGGATATGTTGACCCTGCTGCCTACACCTACCTACAAGTTAGTGAGAAAAGCCTTCAACCCCAAAAGGTGTGGTTGGTGGCAGGGAACTTAGAGAAGGGGCTGTCACACTAATCCTAACTCTCTCCGTTTGAGCTATCTCCTAGGTTAGTTATGGGGGGTGGTCCCTAATGAAAAGTTAAGTTAAATGATGTGAGTTTCTAGGAGAGTATTATAATGAAAACATATTACTTTTAAGGATTTATGAACAAATATATTGTGAGCAACTTGAAATAACAATGGCAATGACAAAAACCATAAAACCAGTGCCTTATAAGGAATTTTCTCAACAATTTATAGATATATTTGCTCAAAGTAAAATGCAATGCTCTCAAAAGAGAAAGCAAAGTAACCCTGAAATGTAAACAAAAATTGTTAGCACAGGATATGTAAGATACAAAATGCTTTTGAGATAATCAACTTTATCAATCAAAACATGTGAAAACATATCTTGCCAAAACCCAAAATTTAGTAATTAACTTGGAAATCTAAAAGAAAGGAAGTGCTAAACCAAAACAACAATATCCAATTAGACTTGAAGCATGAAAAGAAGGAACTTGTTTGAAGGGATTACAATACTTGCTTTTGGAATAGATTTTGCATATGAAAACTCAAACCATTTAGAGACAACTGAAGTAAATGTAATGGAAAGTGCTCTTGGTTAATTTTATTAATTATCTCTACAACAAGATTACAATTTAACTCATCAATCCTCAGATTTCACGGTCACCGAAAGATATGGATTTCACAGTGAAGAGTCAATAGAGGAGTAGAGGGTCCCTAAGATGTCTACTTCAACCAATTTATGTTGGAGGTAAACTTTTAATGAAGCATGGGGCCTTCCTATACTAAAATGCCTAGATGAAATGCATGTATGTTTTTTCTCCAAAAGAGAGATTGATTTGTAATGCTTGAAAATGAAATAGTTTTCAACATAATTTGCAATTCTAACCTTAATTGGAGGAAAAAGTTAACTTACAAGTGTTGCATGTGTCTCATCAATGAGTTAAAATAATACAAGTAATTTGTTTGAAAGTAAAATTTGTTTCAAATAAACAATGCCAATAAATTGCTCCAATATTCAAGATAACAATGTAGCATAAAAATGAAGCATGTATTCAAGTGCTCATGAAACAATTTACCAAGGTAAATGGTAATGAATCAAAGTTTGTTAAGAATATAAAATGCTTGCATGTAAATGATGAATTGCCCAAAGTAAAGTGTAAGCTTGTAGCTCCAAGCAACAATGAGATAGAAAATGCAAAGCTCAAATGAAATTGTAACAAACTTTAACTTAAAAATGAAATGTGATAGTGAGGTTGTGTTAATTCCCAATTAAAACATGCATGTAAGTGAATGAAGTATGAAAGCTGAAACCATGCAAATGTCAATCCACCCAAGAGAAGTCTCCCTCTAAATGGGCATATAGGATACCATGGGAGAAATCCCAAGCTCCCATTAGCAAATTAGATCTTTTATTAATATTACAATGAGAAGAGAGCCCTTCAAAGTCCTCAACTAAACTTCAAGGAGAGTCCTCACAATAATTGCTTGAAACTTGGACACTAGACCTCCTTTCTTGAGAAAGTAGTGACAAGATCTCACAAAATTTATGCAAGGGAAGCAAGGTGTGAGTTTCCTCCAAATGCCCACGACTTAGAGAGGAAAATGGGCAGCCCTCTAGTGAACTCAACTTGGCCAAAATAAGCCTCAAAAGGGCTCACGTCATCCTTGGAAATCGAACCCCCAACATTTGCCAAAGGTCCTGCAAATACTTGTTAGATGTTGCGGGAGGTTGCTCTTCAAAATCTGCCACACAAGAGTTAGCAAACAATCCAAACAATGACTGCAAAATAAGTAAAGTATTAGTGAAAAAATCAACAAGATAGAATGTGTATGTACAATTATAATTTACAAAAAGCTAATCTATGCACAATTATAATTTACAAAAGGCTAAGTTAAAGAGTGAGAGTAAATTCTCGTCTTTGCGTAGCCATTTTCAAGCTCTTAGATAGCAAATGAAAGAAATGAAGTACAATGTTTTTTTAAAACAGATTTATGTAGGAATTTACAGGGTAAGTTCCTCAGACAGAACACCAAAGGACACCGCTCACAAACAGATCACAGATCAATACACCAGTACTTTTGACGTGGTTAAAACCCTCAAAGAGGGAAACAGTCCACGGCAGAGCCAACACGGCCACTTCAGGCAATTTATTAATAAAAGAATGAAAATTTACATAAGCTTCTCTCATGGACGGGTTAACCTACAAATGACCCTCCATGCTCTTTAAATAGAGATCATGGACCAATCGGGTATTAAGCCACGGATCAAGTGTCGGTAATACCGAGGAGAGAATGAACCGTCAGATCACTACATATCGTGAATGTCGGATTGTAAGTTACAAAATGTACATAATAAAGAAACACACTTTACCTAACTCTATATTAGACCAAGTTGTACTTAACTATTTCCTATGTGTCGGAATATCCTAACATCCCCCCTTAAGAACAACATGGGATAGGATTGAAGGATTTACAAATATGACACAATAGGAGAAGGAAGGAGGCACTAGAGCCTATCCCCCCTTAGTGACAAGTTCCTGAACTCCAACCATAAATCGAAGTTTAGTAAACTTCGCCTCTGTGAGAGCCTTTGTAAAGATGTTTGCAACTTGATCATCTGTTGAACAATATTGCACTTCAAGAACATGGTCGTGAATGAGCTTTCTGATGAAGTGCATGTGCAGTTCAATGTGTTTGCTGCGCTGATGTTGGACTGGATCTTTGCATAATTGAATGGAACTTTGATTATCACACCAAAGTGTAGTCGGATGCTGCTGTTGAAAGCCAAACTCTGATAGGATCTGACGAAGCCACAAGGCTTCCTTACTAGCTTCTACGGCACCACGATATTCTGCTTCTACTGAAGAAAGAGAAATGACACCTTGTTTCTTGCAAGCCCATGTAATAGGTCCTGAACCAAGAGTGAACACATAACCTGCAGTAGACTTTCGATCATCAGGGTCACCAGCCCAATCGGAATCAGTGAAACCAACCAATAGAGGAGATGCTTCGGCACTGTAATGAATCCCAAACTGAACTGTACCTCGAACATAACGAAGTATTCTTTTAGCTGCTTTCCAATGACTTTCACGTGGGTTTTGCATAAACTGAGCAACAAGGCCAACAACAAAGGAAAGGTCAGGACGAGTATGGGTTAGATACAAAAGTTTTCCTACAAGTTGACGGTATAAGGTAGCATCAACTTCAGGAGAAGTACAAGTGACTGAAAGTTTGACTCCAGACTGAAAGGGAGAAGGGGCTAGCTTACAGTATTCCATGTGAAAATGGCATAGAATATCACAGGCATACTTGGACTGGGAAAGGGAAATACCTTCCTTGGATTGCAAGACTTGAAGACCAAGAAAATAATGTAAGTGTCCTAAGTCTGTCATTTCAAACTTCCTTTTAAAGTTAGACTTCACATGGTTTATAAGGTTGGGATCACTAGCAGTTAGGATAAGATCATCAACATAAAGAACAAGAATGATAAGAGACTTGCCCACTTTCTTGGTGTAGACAGTATTGTCAGAATGACACCTAGAAAAGCCATTTTCTAAAAGAAAGTTATCCATTGTGGCATACCAAGCTCGAGGAGCTTGCTTGAGACCATAAAGGGATTTCTTAAGCCGACATACAAGGCTGGAGTCTGTTTGTATAAAGCCAATAGGTTGTTCCATATTAGATTTCTTCATGCAAGTCCCCATGCAAGAAGGCAGATTTAACATCCATCTGATGGACTTCCCATTTGAAAGAGGCAGCAAGGGAAAGAACAAGGCGGATAGAGTTCATTTTGGCAACAAGGGAGAAGGTTTCAGTGTAGTCAATGCCTTCAACTTGTGAAAAACCCTTAGCAACAAGACGAGCTTTATGTTTATCAACTTTCCCATCTGGTCCATACTTGGTTCTGTAAACCCATTTGCATCTAACAAGTTTTCTTCCCTTTGGTAGAGGAACAAGATCCTATGTATCATTTGCCAATAATGAATGATATTCTTCATTCATAGCTGCTTCCCAATCTGGATGGCCTGAAGCTTCTGCAAAGGTGTCAGGATCATAATTCACTGAAGCTTGAGCCAGTAAAGAAGAGGCTCTATCGAACTGAGAACGTGTACGTCGCTGATCTGTAGGATCACCGGCAAGATCACTTGCTGCATCCCGAGTAGCACGGACCCATTTTGGAAGCTGAGGAGCTGAAGGAGGATCCTGAGAAGGTGGGGGAGGATTTTCATCCTCGCTTTCATCATCTGAAGAAGAAATGTTTTCAAAAGTAGAAGAGATAGGGAGAGGTGGCACATCCGCCGAACTAGGCTCGTAGGCCGATATATTTTCAGCGAAATTTACATCTCTTCTAATGATAACATTTTGGACTTAAGTGGAATAAGTCTATATCCTTTGACATCTTCAAAATATCCAACAAAAATACATTTTTCACTCTTAGGTTCTAAAGCTTTATGTTTCTCATCTGGAATATGGGCCCATGCTTCACTTCCAAAAACACGAAAGTGACTTACATTTGGTTTAATTGAGCTCCATGCTTCTTCTGGAGTGATATTCTTTAAAACCTTAGTAGGAGTGCGATTTATTATGTAATTTGCACAATTAATTGCTTCTGCCCAATAATTAAGACTAAGTCCTTTAGATTGAAGCATACAATTAGCCATTTCCTTTAAGGTGCGATTATTCCTTTCACCTACACCACTTTGTTGTGGAGTATAAGGAACAGTATGTTGCATTTGAATTCCATTCTCAGTGCAAAAGTTGATGAATTTGTTGTTAACATATTCTCCGCCATTATCAGATCTTAGCTTAAGAATTTGATGTCCAGATTGTTTTTCAACAAAGGCCTTAAAGGCCAAGAACATGTTAAATACTTCACTCTTGAGTTTTAAGAAGTATACCCAAGTGCGTCTGGAGAAATCATCAATGAAAGTTAAGAAATACTTGTAGCCAGAGAATGAAACAACTGAAAGTGGACCACATAAATCATTATGCACGAGATGTAAAGGGGTTGAGGCGTGCCAAGAGGCACGTTTTTCAAAACCATCCCGATGATGTTTTCCGAGTACACATCCGGAACAAACACCATCTCTGCAAGATACCATTGGAAGACCTGTCACCATATTTTCTTTACATAGATTCTGAAGGGAGCGATAGTTTAAGTGACCAAATCGCTCATGCCAAAGTTTGCTCACTTCATCATTATGAGCAACAAATACCGAGGGAAGATTTGATGACCCAAAGTTGTGAAACTTATATAACCTTGTAGAATCATCAGCAATGCCAGTAGCTAAAATCTGTCCAGGATCTCTTAGGTCCTTAATTACAACATCGTGAGGTGAAAATTCAACGATTTTACCTTCACCTGAATGAGTTATCTGATATACAGATAGAAGGTTGCAGGATAAGGTTGGAACACATAATACATCATTAAACTGATCATTGTCTATATGAACAATTCCAGTCCCTACAACACTAAGAGATCTATCATCACCAACATATATATTTTTGGTGTTACAATCATTTAAAGAAGAAAACATGGCTTTGTTTTTGGCCATGTGATAAGAAGTTCCAGAATCAATGAGCCACACATGAGAATGAGAAGAAGAAGATACATTTAGTGCATAGCCAGACCGAGATGCTTGACAACCACATGCAGAAAGTGCCATTCCTAAAGATGAAGTTGAAGTTGAAGAGTGCTCCAAATGGATGTTATGCTTCTTCATTGCTGCTTCCAAGGCCTCCATCTTCTTAAATCATTTGAATTCTAAGTGGCCATCTTGATTACAAAAGTTGCAATGTCTATCAGTCTTCTTCCCTTTCTTTTTATTTGTTTTATCATTTTGTTGAAATGATTTTTCATTTTGAGGCTGAAATTGTTTAGGACCCTTGTTTGGTTTAGGACCATTCTTTTTAGGATACAACTTCTTAAGATTCTTTGGATTTGGTTGCTGCTGGGCAGCTACCGCTTTCTTAGAAGAGTTTCCAAGATTAAGAAGACCAAGGTGTAAGAGTTTTTCTTGTTCTCTTATTAAAGAATCACAAAAAGAATCAAAGGAAGGGGACTTGTATTCTTGTCCTTGAGAAATGAAGGCTTCTCTTGTAGAATGGAAGGTGGAAACAAACACAGAGTAGGCTGGTCCCAACTTAGTAAGAATGGAATAGATAAGGTTACTATCTTCTTTCTTAACCTTAACACCTTCCAAGAGAAGTCTAAGGGTCTTGAACTTGGACAAAAAATCTTCAATGCAAGAAAAATTATTGGGGTCCAATGTAAGCAACTCATTTTCAAGTTGATGGGCTCTAAGTTCATTTTTGATTCCAAAAACTTTAGTAATCTGTTTCAATGCTTCATCAAGAGTATCAAGTTCTGCAATATGGAATCTAAGATCTGGAGAAATAGACATCCCTATCAACCCACGTGCTTGATTTTGCCTATTTTCCCATTTAGCTGCCTTATCTTCATCTTTCGGTTTGGTTTCTTGGCCTGAGGCTATTCTGTAAAGACCTTTACTTCTAAGTAAATCCACAATGTAGGACCACCATTGGAAGTAGTTGGTGCCGTCAAGAATAACTTGGAATGGACTTTCCATTTTAACAGAAACTGAAGCTATAGATGCTGAAACTAAGTGTTCCAATGGAAAGATCTCGTAAAATTAGGCTGTTTAACAAAAAACGGTTCTGAAAACGGCTTCCGGATGAAGAAGTTATGGCTTTTTGAAGAAAATTTGATGAAGATGCCGACGAAGTGCGGGAATGTGCAGAAATGAAAAATCTGCCCCCACAAAAAGGAGACTTGAACTCAAGACCTCTACTCTCATAAATTAGCTTTGGACCAAGTGAGCTATACAAAAAGTTTGAGAGAGAGGGGGGGGGTTGAAGCTTTGGGTTGTGTGCTTGCTTTGAGAAAGCTCTTTTTCCCTGCAAAACAAAAAACAAAAAACCCAACACGGACATACAAAAAAAAAACGAACCTTGCGGCTCGAAGTTAGCTTTAGCCGGAAACTAAATATTTTCCTCAGTGTTTCTGATTTTCCGAGATCACACTAAGGCGCAGCGAAAAAGAGCATACGCATGAGAAAAATCCTTCCTTTCTGTTTCTGATTTGCCCAGATCGCACAGAGTCGCAGGGCAAAGAGCATTCGCAGAAATGAAAGGTTCAAATTCGGTAATAAAGAAAGCTAAATAAACCGAAACCGAAATAAACAGAGAGAAAATAACTGTAAACTGCAAATAAACACTGTATACCTCCAGATCTTAAAAATGACGCAGCTAGGGCTACCGGAAACCTTTTTGCGTGAAACGAAAGGGGTTCCTCACTGGAACATATGCTCCAAACACAATAGAGCAGTCCTTTCGGCCCGAAAGCAGTTAGAAATAGTAGATCTAGGAAACGGTAGTCGGATGCAGTTCTACCGGCTTCAGATTTGGATCACCAACGGATGCGGCCCTCAAATAGCTCTGATACCATGCAGGAATTTACAGGGTAAGTTCCTCAGACAGAACACCAAAGGACACCGCTCACAAACAGATCATAGATCAATACACCAATACTTTTGACGTGGTTAAAACCCTCAAAGAGGGAAACAGTCCACGGCATGAGCCAACGCGGCCACTTCAGGCAATTTATTAATAAAAGAATGAAAATTTACATAAGCTTCTCTCATGGACGGGTTAACCTACAAATGACCCTCCATGCTCTTGAAATAGAGATCATGGACCAATCGGGTGTTAAGCCACGGATCAAGTGTCGGTAATACCGAGGAGAGAATGAACCGTCGGATCACTACATATCGTGACCGTCGGATTGTAAGTTACAAAATGTACATAGTAAAGAAACACACTTTACCTAACTCTATACTAGACCAAGTTGTACTTAACTATTTCCTATGTGTCGGAATATCCTAACAATTTAAATTTAGAAGTGCTCGGCTTGTGTACAAGCTATGTGCCAAAACCCCTGCAAAACCACTTTGTAAGATAAGACTATGAAGGTTCAAAGAACAAATGAGAGCTCCCTTAAGAATGTATCAAGAGTGGGTTGGTCTCTCCAAATACTTCCCCTCACGCTTGATTCTGTGATCCCAACAAGATGTTCCCTCTACACAGTTTCAATCAAGACTTAGTTCCATATAGATTTAACAATAAACAATGATAAGAAACTCTAGAGATTTATTTAAAACCAACTAGAGCATTCTATACCTAGAGCATACTTCTAAATCAAATGTCAATATAAGATAGATCTACATTAGCAAATCTACAAGAGCATATGGAAACAAATTAGATCAAAGTATGGGTAAAAGTAATTATACCAATGATCAACAATTCATCACACTCCCAAAGGAGGAACACCTCATGAATGAAACCCCAAAGTCTTTATTGATATTTTTGAAAGTGTACAAGGCACCAGCGCTTCCGCAAGCACAATAGCTAGTAACAATATGATACAAATGAGAGCTCAAAGCTCTATTATATAGAAATATGGGAGCCAATCCCAATGTAGAAGTGATTAAACAAATGGCGTGAGGTCACAATTGCAAAGATAAATTCGAATTTGTTAAATGAAATTCCAATGCCAAGTGTAAAAATCGAGTTCTGGCAAGTGGACATCATTTTCTTCTTCCCTTATGTGCCAAATTCGAATTTTATGATGGAATGACAAGTGTATTTGGGTGGTAACCCATGTGGGGACAATTTCCCACAAAAATCTCCACCAAATATTCTCCCAAATGTGCATTGACTTCACAAATTCGAATTTCGAAGTAAGCAACTTTCTCATTTAATGCCAGAAATTCAATTTTATTTGAGCACATGTCCTTTATTTGATTTTAGGGGTTCACATCACCTTGGGACTTCACTTTAACTCCCCCATAATTTTCCATTTCATTTCCACAACAATTAGCATGTGTGGATATTTATTTTTCTTTATTTATTTAATTTGTGGCTTAATTGATTGCCAGATTTCCCATTAAACTTAGGAAAAGTGGGTTTTGAGGGTTGAAAACACATTTTTAACCCCTCAAACTGTGTCATAGTAGAAAGTTGAGGGTGAGAGGTGTAAATTTCATTACTCATACCCCATACAACTTCTCTAGACATCACTTATTACATTACAAGTACAATTTTAATTGCAATTTCCACAGTGCGAAAATTTTAAAAATTTTAAAAATGACTACCTAGACCTAACCAAATTTGACGATTTTTTGGTTTGATCTAGTACGGTAATATACATCGACTATAAATACTAAGATGTGTTAGGGGCTCAACTTTTAGACCGTCACCCCGACTTTGGGGTAAAAAGTGTGAAAAAATCCATAGAATTATCCACCTCTGAAAAAGAAGGGATAATTAATTAGATAAAAAAACACTCAAAGGTGTACTTGTTTGTTGATCGAGTCCCAACATCCTAGGCCTGTTACATACTCAAAATGCATCATTGCTAATATCACTTATTACAATTCCCCGCAGGGTGTTGAATCTAGGTACATGAAAGATGATGAGAAAATAGAAGTAGAGTTAAAAAACTTTATTGACTGATTATCTCTAATGGTACAAGTGTCCTCTGGATCATCCTTTTGCATGGAGTCTTCATATAATCATCAATTGCCTCTCAAGTGGTCAACAGGATACAAACTTAGGAAAAGAGGGTGGACACTAATTAATTTAATGTTGTGTGGTAGTGGAGGCCCCAAACATTAGACAAAGTGAAGATTAATCACATAGTGGGATGTGGGGACCACCCCATGATGAAATACACACCCCTTGATGGAGAAATTCGAATGGCTAAGGAGGGAGCTCGAATTGCTTGGTGAAGAGGCCACTGTGAAGGAAGAGAGCAACAATTATAAAGAAGAGAAGGAAACATCATTCAACACTTTTGATCGTTTGACATTTTACACTTTGTTGCTTAAGTTGTTTAGCTGAGTCACAGGTTTTGTTTAGCACCAGAGGTTTCGAAGGGGAAATTTGACCCTCTTCTTCGATGGACCACGAGTGCCACCCTAGGGAGGAAAATTCTACTCATTTTTGGAGTTGGAAGAAAGACCACGCACGCAACGCGAATTTTGAGTTAGTTGGGATGCAGTTAAAGTAGACACGTAATTCTGAGTTAGTTGGGATGCAGTTCAAGTAGACACATAGTGGTTGGAGGAGAGGAGCCAGAGTGAGGGGTTGTATTATTGTTGGGGCACTCTTTGATCAATTTTCTGGCACAAGAGGGAGATTTGCAGGGACATAAAGCATCACCTAACAACCATTCGAATTCCTGGAGGATGGCCTCTGTTATTCTATCCATGGACTATGCAATCCTTTGTTGAGGCAACTTTTGGGGTGGCTTGCGAACGGGTTTGAGAAGCTAGGGCTATTTGGAGTTGGATTAGAGGGGATTGTGGGGTATTTTCTAGCATTTTGGTGGAGCAACAAAGACAACGTCTGCTACAGGTTACATTTTGTACTTGTGGAGGAGGGCCAAGCATTTGGGGTCAATTTTGGAGCATCAAAATTAGGACAAACCCTTTCTGGGCAGATTTGAGGGTTCAAACATGGGTCCCAACTCACGCAGCAACTATAGGAGATAGGGGAAATTGGGCCGAAATTCCAAGGTCAACATTTGGCCAATTCCCTTGTGGGTTTTTGTGGGTCGTTTGTGGAGAGCACATGGTTAATTTCCAGGAATTTTCTGAGCAATTGAGGAGGCCCTGGCCCCTAGAAACTATTGTTTGCAGCAAACAGTGCAATTTTCATTGGGAAAACGCAGAGATTGTTGGGGACAGCCACATTGCATGTTAGAGAAGTGGATTTCATCACCTGGATATTGTTAGCTTGCCTTTGGCAAGCCTAGGTGCATGCTTTCTGATCTTACCTTTGTACCCAACAGTTATATCAATAAAATGGCTCGGCTCAATGCAATTTATGGAGATTTCTGGTTGTTTAATGTGCTGTAAATTTTTGTATGTGTTTTTGCTATGTTAACTTTGTTTATCATTGTAAATTTCCATTAGGAATATTACATTAGAAGAATACTTCATGTTCATGTCCAAATGAGGCTGAGGTCACTTATATTTATAGACTTCCAAGAGTGTTCAATTTTCTCTAGGGCCGACTTGATCAAATTTGCACATGTGGGCTTTAATTAAAAAATACACTTTCCCTTGTCCAAATTGAACACTTCAATAGTCAAATTGGTCCTGTCAAAAAGACGAATCTCTTCCCATGGTTGGAATTTTTCACTGAGCTGCCAACTTAACACTCCCTCTTAGCTAGAGAGAAATTCCAATTGCATCATGTAATCATCACAAGTATCCTGTCATCAAATCATATCTAATCTCAAGTATCTCGTTATCAAATGTCATCACTGTTCATTTAAGTTCATCTTTGCTTATCTCTTGATTGTCTCTGCTCTTATGCTGAAGATTCTCGAATCTAAAAGAAGAAGAATTTGACATTGGAGGGGTGCCTAAGCTACCACCCTCTATTCATCCGTGAGACACTGCTACCACCCGGAATCTGTAATGCTCCAAATGAGAAAAAATTGGAACAAGCTCGAATTTTTAAAACAGGGAAACTCCAGATACAAATTCGATTCTTAAACAAAAGATTGCCATGTAAAAATAAACAAATAGAGCACAAAATTCTCACAACACAATGAATAAGAAAACTCTCAGCTTTATTATATTAGATAACTGGGGTTTTACATGCACATACAACCCATACAACTGAGATAATTTGGCCTCAAACAGATCTACAAGAATGCCACAAATTGACCTCCAAACAACTAAAAACAATACACTGCAACCTGTGAACCCTGAATGGATTCACCAAGGGAAGAGATGGGTGCTCGCCCACTCTCACCGAATCACTCGAGGGTTTCCGTCCTGGTGCTACTGCTGGAGTAGAGAACCGGGTTCTCAACATCTCATACAAGAAACAATACTCAATCCAAGATATACTCCAATGGCCTCCTCCTCCTCCTCTTTTATAGATTTGATGGATCCCTCAAGAACCTCCCATTTTATTATTATTTTAATCATGGAGTACTTTTTCCTCTTTTACTTTAATTACAATATTCTTTTTAATACGGGAAAATGGTAAATTGGCCATCCTGTCTCCCCAAGTCACTAAAACTCTCATCTAACCATCCCATCATATAGATATTCTCGCTCCGGTTCCAATGAGCTATTACATTAAGGTGTTCTGCCACGTATTCCTCCCGAAATGCCACCTTAAGCGTAATCTATTGAGTCAAGCCCACTAATAACTTAGTTTTCTGAAAGTTTTCAGAATGCGTTGGAACAAAAGGAAAACTGTGCAGATGATGGAATATATCAAGCAAATGCCACCAGATCTCATAGAAACTCCTCAAAGCTTCCTCGAGACCCCTGATGACATAACCTATTGCACTGACCTGGCCATCCTCTGCCTTGGAAATCCACCCTCGCTGTACTATGAAGAAGAATAAAAATGGGGACATGACAGTCCTCCCACCCCAAGATTGCTTGTCCTCAAGCAATCCAAATTTGTGGACCAATCTTTTGGCCCAATGCAACTAAGACCCAATACCCAGATACCATATGAACCGCTGGTCCATGTCATGCCTCCAAGCTATCGAAACATGACTGGATCGTCCAATACCTGGATCCCATGCCCATCTTTGACTCAACCGGCTAGTAGTAGATCCACCTGGATCCCAATGCCACCAAGAAGGAACATCAATGCTCCATGGCTCCTGCTGTGCTATAAGTCTAACCATGAATGTTGCCCAGTCCACTGCGTACCAACTCATCACCTCTCTCCAATCTAACCTTGGGCATAGGTCGAGGTCAACCCCACTCTGTTGATGCTGGGGTAATGCTACCAAAATACTGATGAACTGTCGGTCCATCTCCCACTGCTCCCTAAAATATATAGTAATGTCGTCATCTAAATGCGCTTGATGTACTGCACCCCGAACTAAGATTGATACTCCATCAAAAGGATACTAGTTCATGCTCTCCCTCCAATCTAATGTATGGACACCTATGCAAGGGATACGTCTGCTATGTTGAAACTCGTCCACGCTCAACTCTTGAGGCTCTACATAGTCAATCAAAATGTTCGAGAAATTTTGCCTTCCTCCCTCTAATGGAAAGAAGTGGGTAGACTGTGCTACAAGTCCCTATCTATATACTCCTAGAGAGGGCTACTCCCTGAAAATCCTATAGCTCTACTAGCTACCTGTGCAACTACCCGCACCTCATCGGTGGGTCAGCCCAAAGATGGATGCACCACCATCTCCAATAGCTCCTGCCGTCTACTGGCCTCCTGCAAGACTACCTTATCAATATCCAACATCTCCTAAGGACAAGTGTCTGTAAACACTGCCTCCATGGAGGCTGTCCGCACATCTGTCTGCTCCACTCCAATGGCTGGCCCCAAGGGTGTTTTCTCATCCTCCATCATCGGCACAACATGAGCCACTAGTTGACTCTCCAACATTGGACCATCTTGCACACTGTGTGTGCCATCTGTCTCATGCTTCTCTATGTGCTCCCTATGCTGAATCATCAGTTGCTCATCTGCTCTCGGATCTCCTTCCCTCATGGGAACAATTAGTTGCTTGTCATACTCCTCTACCACACAAGGTTGCACATCTGGGCTACTGATATCAACTCCAAATGATTGCTCGTGCTCCTCAGACGTATCATCATATGAACCCATGGACTCATCCAAAGAAGAGTCCTCACCTTGAAAGTCAAAAGGAATCTCCTCCTGCTCTACCTCTGTCATCTCCCCAGTGTCACTCAAACATGAGTGGTTAGGTCCCTTGCAGATAAATAAAAGTCCCTTCGTCCTCATCTCATTCTCGCTGCATGATCCCCCAATCCTAAACTGCTCCTCCCTGGACAACTGTCACTTGAACAACCCAATGTTCTGCTCAACCAACCTCTCGGCTAGTTCATAAGCAGCAGGTGAGACCAACTGTTCTCTCCTCCAAACGAACAACAATTGAGACTACAACCCCAACAAATGGCATCACGACCTCTCATACATGATGACAGGATGAACTGCATGTGTGCTATGACTGTATTTGAATGATGTTTCCTAATGCTGAAGAAGCATTGGAACATCTGTAGGATCAAACCGTCACAATCCAGATCAAACATGATCTCATAAGTCCTAGTCATGGCCATGCCTCCTAAAATCTCAAGCTTCTTCCCAAAGGTAGAGCCTGCATTGTTGTCCAAGTCTCGGAAAGTTTCTATCAACAATCTGAAAACTTTCCTCATAACATCATCATTGTAAGGAGCTATGGGGGTGGTCAGTCTCATGATGTCACTGAGACAAGATGCAACTGGAAGTCTAACCGCTTCACAAGGTTCCTCCAAGAACTTGTGTTGTATAAGAGCAAGCATGGCTGGTTTTAGAGCCCAAATTAGTTTCTTCTCTTCTAACTGGTTCACTTTGGAAAGGAGTGCATCTAGTTCATCAAGTTCAAAAAAAAATTTCCATGTGACCCTCATGTGCTTAAAATTTGTCCCTATTGCAAATATTTTGTGTCCTCTCTTAGGTTCCTTTTGCAAATCTCTTGGTTGTTCCTTCTGAAGAATGGCATAGACCCCCTTTGAGAACGTCTGCTGTTTGCCACTGTTGGTTTGTCAAGGGAGTTTATAAAGGTTTGATCCATGTTTGTTTACTGATGATAAGTTCTTCAAGCAAGGCTTTCAATGACAGCCCAACAAAGTACATAGCCGTAGCTGACTCAATACATAGACTCCTCATTCATCTCAACAATAGTTGGACAATTATATCAACCTTACAACAAGGAAGACAATTAGACTATATGACTAATGGCAATATGCACTAGAAATATTACGAGACATCTCTATTCTGCAATATGAGACAAGGGCCAATCTTCTATCCCTCACAGGAAGACACTACAGGGAACCATCGATAATCTACTCCCAACTAAAAATTTCCTCAAACTGGTAACTAAGTTCTGAGTCCTTTGTCAAACATTTGGGTTTTGGTTTGAAATGACATATGAAAACAAGAATATATGCTCAGAAAAGCACTTCCTTCCTTACTCAGCCAGAACAAATCTGAAGATTCTTCATAGTGACAGCTGATAAAAAAAAAGTTATATGGAAAACTCGAAAATTAATAGTCCTAATATCAACTTGAAAAGTACAATGCATTCAAGGAACATAACTAGATTAGTGGTGCAAAGATGAATACGCTACTCAGTATTCCGATGTCGTAGTGAGCAATGATCTTCTTTCCAGCAAAGAAGTCCAAGCCTTGTGGTTATGCCCTTTCACAGATGTACATTAATGATCCTTGTGTGCGGAGTGTCCAAATACGCTACAATCCACAAACCACAATTTGTGTGCCTAAGAATGAGTTGTTCCACCTTCAGATAGATTGCTCTAGCCTCTGAATGTATGGGGCTCAACAATACTACCTTTCACCATAGGTTTGTATGCAGAAATGACTGTGACTTATTCACTTTCGGTAGTGTCTTCGACAATACAATATATCAACAATTCAAATCTCTCATGATAAAGGTTTTGGCCAACAATCAAGAATTAATTCGACTTCCCAACACAGTGAATACACAACAACATTTGTTTCCCCTACTTAACAATAAATTCGTCCTGGTATAGCCGCCATAATTTTAGGTTCCAGTGGCAATGAAATTTGTAGGAATCTGGGACTGGCTCGTTCAGCTAGCCAAACTAAGATTGATGATCCTCTCTGCAAAAACAAATTGAGTTTGCTCGCGGCCTGCTCAGGAATTAATAAATTCGGCTTAATATAATTTGTGACGGCTCATTCATTGGAGAAGAAATGTGGCCCTGGAAATGAAAACTCGTCCAGCAAGCTGGCAAACGACTTGGGCTCGAAATTTTCCACAACTCAAGAATTCGACCAACATGAGAGAGTACACGGTCGGCTAAATCAATTGTTGTCTTCGTCTGAATGCAAACCTAACACTTCACACTACAATCACAACTTGTCTCATAAACAGTAGCTCCTGCAAATGAATTATCGGTTTCTGAATTTGGACTAGTGTCGGATGATGCCGAGGAGTGCTGGAGAGAGTTGCAGTGGCTAGGAGTGCCAGAGTCTGAACAGTGCAGAGCAGAGTTGGCGGCAGTGCAGATGGCACAGAGCAGAGGTCAGCAACAACGCAGTAGATTCAGACGGTCAATGCAGAGACTAGCAACAGTGAGACTTCAAGATTCACGTGGTTTCATATTGAACACAGTGAGTTCAGTAATTTTGGGTGTTTTTTCATTACTGATGAAGAAGAAACAACAATTTGCAGTGTAGTGGCAGTGTTAGCAACAACACAGATGCAACACTTGAGAGGAAGTTGTAGTACGGATGCAGTGTTGACAGTGGCATTGTCAGCAACAGTATAGTTGCAGCAGCGACGCAATAGTTGGTGGACAACATGCTAGACATTAGCAGCGCAAAGGACGATGATTTAGAGTTAGAGCAATATGTAGCAACATATTGTTAGAGCACATTCCTTGCTAAGAGGGAGCGTTGATTTGGGGTAGCATCGGATGTGCTCTAGGCATCAAATTTTGCAGGGAGGCTTGGGCACATGTATTCCAAAGAACCCAGAAAGCGTTTTGGGAAATTCCACCCAAAGAGAGTTTTATTAAAATAATTAATATTTTTTAATGGGACCCTAAGCCTAAACTTAGGAAATTAAAAATATTAATGGGTATTATTCTAATTGTGGGTGTAACTTCTAGAAGAAGACGAGGATCAAGTTAAAATGATTTTTGCCATTGATTAGCTTTTAATCTGGGCCATTGAATGTCAACAAGAAGATTATTTAAGGAAGCTTGAGAGTCATTTGGAAAACACATCGAGAGATCAAGAGATCGAATTTCTGAAGTGAGAAGTTCTCAGGAGAAAATTCTGATCGAGTAGATTTCTTGTAGTTGAGGGGTAGGGATAGCATCCAGAGAGAGATTTTCTCAGCTGAAGAATCATCAAAAAAGAGAGGCAGAGAGTGATTCAGCAGCGCTCACGCAGAGGTTGATGCAGGGCCACACAGAAGTAGCACAGAGGGTGAGAGAGAGTCCGAAATTTTGTAGCAGAGTTTGTTTCAGACGCTGAGAGCCAGGGTGTGAGACTAGGAGGCTGAGAGCAGTGACTCTGGGCAACAAATCAATCAATTGGCTGGGTGACGCAGTGCCTAGAGGGATTGACGCAGGGATTGCATGAGGACTGTGTAGAGGCAGCACAAAGCATGCCAGAGGCACCTCATCTAGTGTCTGGATCAGCTGAGATTTTTCTCAGTGATTGTGTGAGGTAATCTCAAAAATCTTTATGCTAGTATTTCTCTCTATAACTGAATAACCCTTGAGGTAGTTAGAATTTGCTATTGCTTAATAATAATAGACCCTCAGATCAACTACACCAGTTTTCCTACATTGTGTTTTTCCGGGGACATTTGTCCAAAAATAACAATGTTATTGTGTTGTATTTTCTTTCTTGCTCATTCTCTTATTTCCGCATATAAATTAATGAAGTGAAGGCTACAGTGTATGTATTTCGACATTTTTCGTAGTAAACTGCAAGTAATTTGTTTAAAGGAATTTACAAATAGAAGAAATATCATCAGTTGTTGCAGTGGGAATTCCAGTTTAGGAATTTCCACATATACTAGCATCACTTATTACATTTCCCCACAGGGGTGTGGAGTCTGGGTATAGCAAAAAATGATAAGAAGAAGAAGTAGAGTTGAAAAACTCTGGTGATATGATGATGACTGATGGTACAAACATCCTTTGGTACATCCTTGGGCATGGAGTCTTCAGATAATTCTCAGGTAGCCACTCCAGTGGTCAACATTCGACTCCACATGGGGATGCATGCTAGATATGAAGTGATATTGTGTAAGAACCTAGAATTTGCATCGACTGACAAAAGACATATATCAACAGTATCCATTCAAAACATCATCAAACAAAATCAAGTGCACAAAATGAAGAAATGAAAATTTATTCTAAGAGCATAAATGATAATTTATTCATGAAATAAAACTACTTAACCAAAATGACAAGGGGTAAGGTTCGGAATATGATATAAAAAGATGCTCCATGGCATTAGATATCCTCTTTGTAGAACAACGTTGGCCATTTACAAGTAACTCCAGTGACTCTCCGTCCAGGGTGCTCAAATGGTAGGAATTTTGTCCTGCTACTTCTCTGATAATCCATAAATTGTCAAACTTACCATGATTACCTGGTTTTTCATTCCTATTAACCCATAGCAAAACCATATCACCATTAGAAAAACTTCTATTCCTAGATTTGTCAAAATTCTTTTTTACTTTAGATTGATTTTTACAACAATTTTCAAAGGCTCTTCTCCTAGCTTCATCGAATTCTACAATCTGGTCAATCCTATGTTGCACAACATCTTTATCAGATGTAAAACTTTGTAGCAATTGGTAAGTTGGTAGCCTCAAGTGAACGAGAAGGGTAACATCCAGGCCATAAACTAATTCAAAGGGACTCTTTCTTGTTGAGCTCTTCTTTGTAATCCTATCAGCCCACAAAGCATATTTAATTTTACTCTCCCATGCTCGTTTGTTATCCCCTACTATCTTCTTGATTATGGTTATCAAATTTTTATTGCTAGACTAAGCTAGGCCATTACCCTGAGGATAGTAGTTTGATGAATGAAATAAGACAATGCCATACTTAAAAGCAAAATTATGAGAATTCAACAGAGCTAAAAACCTTGGCATTGTTGGTAGTAATTTTGGTAGGGACACCAAAACGAGTGATAATCTTATCTTAAGAAAGTCCATCACTATGTGTGTGGCTTGTTTTGTAGGGATGGCTTCTACCCATTTAGTAAAATAATCAGTAGCAGTCAAGATCCATGAGTAGCCATTACTTTAATTTTCATTAAACTTCCCTATAAAATCAAGCCCCCAATGTTGAAAGAGAGCTTCCATGACCACAGGTTGAAGAGGCAAAGAAGCTAACTTTTTCTTCCCGGTGAATAGTTGACAAGCTTGACAACCTCTAACATACTTGTGCACATCAACAAAAATAAAAGGCCAAAAATGACCAGCTCCCAAGATTTTCTGGGTAGTAGTCTTAGCAGCATAATGTCCTCCACAAAATTCTGAGTGAAACTCAGTGAGAAGCTTTTTGGCTTCAACTTCATCAACACATGTAAGTATCACCCTCTTTGGATTTCTCCAACTTAGACCATCCTTCATAATGTAATACTTAGTTGCTCTAAGCCTTAATGCCCTTCTTTTATGGCCAACTAAATGGTTAGGACATGACAAATTTTGCAAGTAGTAAATAATGTCTTTTTACCATTCAAGTTGACTCAATCTTTGAAGTTCTGATGAAGTTGATTCCAAATCATTTTGGACAAATCATTCTTAACGCTTTCTCATCTTGATTTTTGTAGCATCGATTGTGTTCTAGCCACAAAATTTGGTGGAGAGGCTAGAATACATGTTGTTGATTTGAGGTAGCATCGGATGTGCTCTAGCCATGAAAATTGGTGGAGAGGCTAAGGAACATGAGATCTCCAATACCCAGAAAGGGTTTGGGCAGATTCTAAACAGTTTGCGAGATATTAAAATAATTAATATTTTTAATGAAGTTTCTAAGTCTAAACTGAGGGAAAATAAAATATTAATGTGAATTAATATAAACTGTGTTACAATGGTCCAAAAATCATGGATCAAGCCAGATCTAATCTTAGTCGTTGATTACGGACTTAATCTCGACTATTGATTTGTCAATGAGAAAAGTATAAGAGGGGGCTTGAGGGTCACTTGGAGAATATACTGGAGGAGACCAATCAGTTCAATTTCTGGAGTAGGGTTAGTTGAGAAATTGAACCAGTGGTCTGGTGAGCAGCCAAGAGGCAGCAAGTACAGAACAGAGAGACGAGATCAGCCACTAGAGATCAGCGCTAAGGCAGGAGAGGTAGACGCAGAGGCAGCAGGAGACTATGCAGTCATTAACTGGGCCTGCGTGGGTGATGCAAAGAGGCCCAGGGCTGACACAGTCAAGCAGGGGCTGCCGCAGAGGGTTTGGGAGCCATGTAGAGGTCAGCTGGGTTGACACTGGGATTGGGAGAAGTGTTGGAGAATTTTGTCTCTCTGTGGGTAAGCCAGTTTCACACCTTGTTGTACTGAAGAATTGTTGAATAATAAAAACCTCCTTTGCTGCACTAGTTTTCCCACATTGGATTTTTCCAAGGACTGTTTTTCAAAATAACTGTGTCAATGTGTTGATTCTTATGCATATGTTTGTTTCTGTATTACGGTGTGATATCTGCAACAGTTTTTATTTTAATGTTTATTGAAGTAATTTCATAAATAACTTATTGTGGAATAAGTAGGAAAAATAAATCAGTTGCTGCAGTGCTAGAATTTTCACATGGTATTAGAGCGAGTAATCAGAGACAGGAAGGGAAAATCAGTTATGGGTCGAGACCATGATGCAGAGGCATCCATGTTAGGGGACTCACACATATTTTTAGAAGATTGCACAAGAGAAAGATATTTTGATTTCTCTATGTTAGCTTCCAGGCTGGAAGAAGAAGTGGCGTGTATGACTAGTGCTGCATCATCAGAAGTATGGTATAGAGACAATGGATCCTTGTGGGATATGACAGGAATTAGGGAGTGTTTCTCAGAATATCAAGAAAAGAAGATGAACTTTCAGATCAACAAGGCAAAGTGTACTCTAGTAAGGAAGGGAACCATAGTCTTTAAGGAAGAATCGGGAGAACGGTTTCGTGCTACAAATGTGCTGCATGTACTAGGATTGGGGATGAACTTACTTTTCATGTCACAACTACAAGGCAAGGGCTATGACGTCTACTTCGTCAAGGAGAAGGTATACGTCAAACACCCGAGTTGGAAAAAGAAAGTGCAGATCGGGATCAAAAGTAATTGGTTGTATAGATTACAACTAGAATCACCAATGGCACTAATAGGCTGTCATGGAGACAAGGACTTGAACGAACTATGGCATAGAAGAATGGGTCACTTGCACCATGGAGTTCTGAGAATTCTCAAGAGCACTGTAACAGGAGTTCCGAATCTGAGTACGGAACGAGATGATGTATGCAGGGGATGTGCTCTAGGAAAGTATGCCAAGGCAGCATTTCCTAGGAGCAAACACAAGGCCAAGAGTGTACTAGGATTGATACACTCAGATATCTGTGGACCTATGTTCGTTAAAGCTCTCAGTAGTGCCGAGTATTTCCTTACCTTCATTGATGACCACTCAAGGAAAACTTGGATTTATTTTCTGAAAACCAAGGATGAGGTTTTCTGTCGATTCAAGGAGTTCAAGGCTCTGGTGGAAAATCTGGCTGGGAAGAAAATAAAAGTTTTGCACTCAGATAATGGTGGAGAATATGTCAATAAGGAATTCACTGATTTTTGCGCTAAGGAGGGCATCAGAAGAGAGTGGACAACTCCATACAATCCGGAGCAGAAAGAAAGAACAGGACTATTGTAGAAGCAGTTAGGGCCATGATGTATGATCAGGATATGCGAAAATTCCTGTGGGCGAAAGCATGCAACACAACAGTCTATGTTCAGAACAGGACTCCTCATTGGGCATTAAGCAAGATTACTCCAAAGAAAGTCTTCACAAGGAAGACACCTAAAGTCAGTGATTTTAGGATATTTGGGAGTTTAGCATATTGCCGCATACCCGAAGAAAAGAGGAAGAAGCTGGATCGGACTGCGGAAAAGGGATATTTGGTTGGATATAGCGAGAACGCTAAGGCATATAGAATCTATCTTCGAGGGAGTAGGAAGGTACTAGTACGACGAGATGTAAAGTTTATGGAGGACAGGGCCTTCAGAAGATCTCGCGAGATGCCTTTCGAGGAGCAGTCGAAAGAGGAGCCATTGGTTAAGCCTCTTCAACCAACAAAAGTAAAGAATTCTTCCTCAGAACAGGAAGATTCTCAAGATGAGGAGGAGGAGTGAATAGAAGCATCTACTGGCAGAGGAAGAACTAACAGGGAACTTCGTCATATTCTGCGAGATGCAGAGGACTTCATCGGTGCACCAAGAAACAATAAGAGGGAGTGAAAACAACCAGATAGATATCAAGCATTAGTAGCTCAGAATGGAGAGCCTGCCAGTTCAAGGAGGCAGCTCAACATCAGGTTTGGCTAGATGCGATGATAGAGGAATACAACTCCATAATGGTAAACGATGTCTGGGAGGTGGTGCTAAGGCCTGAAGACAGATCAGTGGTAGGTTCAAGATGGATCTACAAGATCAAATACGCTGCAGACGACAGTGTTGAGAAATACAAGGCCAGGTTTGTGGCTAAGGGGTATGCTCAAAAAGAAGGGATTGACTATGAGGAGACCTTCGCCCTGGTAGCCAGGTATACATCTATTAGGACCGTGATATCTCTTGCAGCCCAAATGGGATGGGAGATCCATCAGATGGACGTCAAAACGACATTTCTGAATGGGGTAATAGAAGAGTAGGTATTACATTGAACAACCAGAGGGCTTTGAAACTCATGAGGAGAAGTCTCATATATGCAAATTGAAGAAAGCCTTGTATGGGTTGAAACAGGCACTGAGAGCATGGTATGGTCGAATAGATGGCTATTTGCAAAAGATGGGATTTGTCAAGAGTGACACGGATCCGAATCTCTACTATCTAGTTGTAGAGAACGAGCCGTTAATCTTAGTACTGTATGTGGATGATCTCTTTCTGACACGATCATCAAGACTCATTGGGGACTGCAAGAAGAATGTAGCCACAGAATTCGATATGAAGGATTTGGGACGAATGCACTACTTCCTAGGGTTGGAAGCTTGGCAGCAAAAGGGAGAAATCTTCCTTGGGCAAAGGAGGTATGCTATAGAAATCTTGAAAAGATTCGGGATGGAGGATTGTAGACCTATGGCTACGCCAATGATCACCAACTGGAAGAAGATTGATGCATCAAAAGACAAGGATGTCGATCCCACCCTATACAGGCAGCTCATAGGGTCCCTGATGTATTTGGTGAATACCAGGCCAGACATTTGCTACACTGTAAACACCCTCAGTCAGTTCATGGTGGAACCAAAGAGGGCACACTGGGCAACAACGCAACACGTTCTCAGGTATTTACAGGGAACAGTCGATTATGGGCTCTTGTACACTATAGTTAAGGATATCTATTTGAGTGGATTTACTGATGCAGATTGGGCAGGAAGTTCAGTGGATCGGAAAAGTAGCTCTGGGTATTGTTTCAACATTGGATCAAGAATGACCTCTTGGTGCAGTAGGAAACAAAAGTCCGTGGCTCTGAGCTCATTTGAGGCAGAATATATGGCAGCAAGCACAACTTCTTATGAGGCCATATAGCTTAGAAAACTGTTGGTGAACCTATTTAGAAAGAATATGGAGGTGACTAGGATCATGTGCGACAATTAGAGTTGCATCAAGCTCTCTGAGAATCCAGTGTTTTATGATAGGTCGAAGCATATTGATATCTGGTGTCACTTTGTCAGAGACTGTGTCCAATGAGGAGCTGTACAGTTGAGCTACACTCCTACAGAAGAACAGGTGGCAGACATCCTCACCAAGGCCCTTGGAAGGACAAAGTTTGACTACTGTAGGGAAAAGATGGGGATGGTGAGGAACCCGTTTCAGAAGCAGAAATGGGAGTGATAGCAACACGGATGCAAAAGGAGTTGTAGTGTGGATTCAATGTTGGGAAGAAAGACCAGCAACAACACAGATGCAGAGGGAGTTGTTGTACAGATGCAACAGTGGTAGTGGCAGACCCATGGGCAGCAGTACAGGAAGCAACAGTGTAGAGGATGATGGGCAGCAGGCCTAGCATCAACATAGGGACCGATGCTGGATGATCAGGGTGATGCTCAATGAGGAGTATTGCTAGAGCATAGTCCTCGCTAAGAGGGAGTGTTGATTTTTGGTAGCATCAGATGTGCTCTAGCCACGAAAATTGGTGGAGAGGCTAAGGCACACGAGATCTCCAATACCCAGAAAGGGTTTGGGCAGATTCTAAACAGTTTGGGAGATATTAAAATAATTAATATTTTTAATGAAGTTCCTAAGTCTAAACATAGGGAAAATAAAATATTAATGTGAATTAATATAAATTGTGTTAGAATGGTCCAAAAGTCATGGATCAAGCCAGATCTAATGTTAGCCTTTGATTAGGGACTTAATCTCGGCCGTTGATTTGTCAACGAGAAAAGTATAAGGGGAGGCTTGAGGGTCACCTGAAAAATATACTAGAGGAGATCAGTGAGTTCAATTTCTGGAGTGGGGTTCGCTGAAAAATTGAACCAGTGGTTTGGTGAGCAGTCAGGAGGCAGCAAGTACGGAATAGAGAGACAGGATCAACCACTGGAGATCAGCGCTGAGGCATGAGAGGCAGACGCAGGGCATTTCAGGCAGATGCAGAGGCAGCAGGAGACTGTGCAGTCATTAACTAGGCCTTCGTGGGTGATGCAGAGAGGCTTAGGGCTGACGCAATCAAGCAGGGGCTGACGCAGAGGGTCTGAGAGCCACGTAGAAGTCAATCGAGCTGACGTTGGGATTGGGAGAAGTGCTAGAGAATTTTTTCTCTATGGGTAAGCCAGTTTGGCACCCTGTTGTACTGAAGAATTGTTGAATAATAAAAACCTCCCTTGTTGCACCAGTTTTCCCACATTGGGTTTTTCCGGGGATTGTTGTCCAAAATAACTGTCAATGTGTTGATTCTTGTGCATATGTTTGTTTCTGTATTACGGTGTGATAACTGCAATAGTATTAATTTTAATGTTTATTGAAGTAATTTCATAAATAACTTATTGTGGCATAAGTAGGAAAAATAAATCAGTTGCCGCAGTGATAGAATTTTCACACATGTATTCTCCGAAACGCAAAAATCGTTTCTGGAAATTCCATATAAAGACGATTTAATTAAAATAATTAACTTTTTTTTTAATGGTTCCTAAGTCTAAACTTAGGAAATCTGGTTAATTAAAGGGTATTAATTAAATCATGGTGAAATCTTCTAGAAGAAGACATGGATTGAGTTCTAGTTAATCTTAGCCATCGATTTTAATCTTAGTCGTTGAAGCCTCAACAAGAGATTATAAGAAGAACTTCGATGGGGGTTGGAGAACACACTTGGAGCCACTAGAAATTTGGGAAATCAAACTCCAGATTAGCAACTTTGAGTTGCTGGAGGTGATTCAAGAGTTTCGAAGCACTGAGAGAGGGACAGGATAGTAAGTCCAGAAGGAAGTTTTTCCAGTCCGATGAGTGCATAGCAGAGAGACAACGTACTCCACAGAGACGCTGACACAGTGCAGAGAGGCAACATAGAGATTCAGAGGTAGATCCCTGTTTAGCTGAGGAAAAGTCGAGATTCAGTGGCAAGAGCCGGAATGGGAGCCCGGAGGCCACAAGATCGAGTTTCCAGAGTAGCAGTTGGTTAGCAGAGTGAGAGAGATGTTGGTCCAAGCAATGCTGATAAAGATCTACGTAGAGTGACACAAAATCAGCAAGGAGCAACTCATCTTGAGCTAAGGTGTTAAGTTTTGGGTATGTTCTATGCTAGAGCAATTTATAAAATTTTCATAGTTAGCAATCACATCAGCATTACGATAAACTGCAGATAGAACATAAATATAAAATGCAGAAGACAAGCCAATGCAAGAGGACACAAGATATGGCGCGAGCCAGGGACAAACCCCACAATGTGTGGGGAAACCCTTTGATCAAATCTTCTTTTATCTTCAAAGTTCAGCAGAGAAGGAGAGAGAGAGAGAGTACATTTACAACAGAAGTCAATACTTTGACTTATCTAGATCTAGCATAGATCATTTCATATCTTGATGAAATCAGTTGAAGACATTCTGCTTCAACTGATTCTCAAGGTGACTCCTTCACCTATCATCGTGCTGCATCTCGTCCATTTGCTACACCTTACTGTGTAGCACCACATGCTGCCCATGATCATCATGCTGCTCATGCTTTCATACATCACTGTGCTGCCCATGATCTTCATCATGCTGCTCATGATTACTTCGCCCACAGTGTCGCATTTTTCATCATCATTCATCATAGCTTCATTGAGATCTTGACCTTGCTATGAATGTAATTATGCCCAGACTTCCAGCGCTGAGACTGAGGTTGTCCTTATTGCTGCACCATTATTTCATCATCATTGAGACCCTCATTGTTGCTTCCTTATCAACATGCCCATCATCATGCTGTTGGGATCATCATCCTTGCAGCACCTCAGAGATCATCATTTATTGCCAAGACTAATACAAAGATATCACGTGGATCTTCTTCACCATTATTATGCTGAGACTGTGGCAGAGTTTAGGAAGTATGCAGAGGTTGTGATACTATTCCTTCTCATCAATCTGAGACTGTGATAATCATTGATATCCTTTGATAAGAAATTAGGGCAGCATCTGATCTTTAACTGAGACTGTAACTAATATCTCATTGCACCGAGGTCAATTGTGATTATGTCGAGACTGTGTTATGGTACTCTCCGTACTCCTGTAGGATTTGCGATGTCATCACAATTATGACGAGAACAAGTTACAACTGCAATATAACGTGACTGAGATTGTTGACCTTGAAAAAAAGTAACATAGGGACGGAGCAGCGAGATCATAAGTGCGAGGATCCTGTTATACTCGTCGAGGAATAGCGCTATGACTCGAGGCTCTGAGTTGCCGAGATTGTTCTTGCTCCTGTAGGGTTCCAGAGATCTCGCCAAGAGACACTGATCATGCTTTCTGTTAGGAGGCACACCACCGAGGAGGAGGGGATTATCATCCTTCCTTGTTGTGATCATAACCGAATCTAACGAGTCCTTCTGAGATCTTATACCCAACCGAGATCTCCTGCTTGCACCTCGCATCCATTTGCAGCTCAAAGAAAATGCGAGTTCTATTTCTCTGTGTAAACATGTCTCCTTGACCGCGTGAAAGGACTGTGTTTAGGCTTCTACAGGCATCGTATTAAGGCTCCTCTTTGACAGCGTATACGAGCCTCTTGGACAGCGTATTATCCTCATTGTTAGCCACTGTATATGTAATGAACTGTAGCTCATATATATCGTCCTTACATTATAACATATTTATGCCCAGCGTATATTCATTTGCCGGCGACCTTCATTACGGCGTTGAATCCACTGTGGCTGCCCTTCATGTATTGCTAGTGGATTCATGACTGCGTTATGAATTCCATTCCTTATTGCGGCTAGGGTTTGACAGCGTTAGAATTACAGCATCATTTGAGCCTCCATCTTTGAGCGTATATGAGCTTCTTCATGACTACGTGTTAGGATGGCTCCCTGTCTCAAGCTTGTGTTGTAGATGCGTTCAAGAAGACTTCTTGACTTGTGTAGATGACGGTTGCTGATTGACCTGCAGTTAGGGTGTGGCTAGATCAACCCTTAGGACAGCGTAATCTCCTCTAGATCTCTCTATCCACAAAACCCAAACAAGTGGAGAAGAGAGATCGCATGAAGAGTGTCACAAATGACTTCAAGTCCTCTTCTATTTATTCTAAAACGTAGAGGTTGAATAGACACGTCGGCTGGGCTTCTAGAACCTACATAAGAGCTGGTCGGCTTGATAATAATTACATAAACAAAATAAATTCATATCTCCATAAATACTTATCGGAATCGGATGATCTTTGGATCAATCCTACACCTCTCGACGAGAGGGATCCAATAAAAATATCAGCTGCCAGAAATAAGCTAACCCACGTGGAGTTTGGCCCTAGTTGCCAATTTAACACTCCCTCTCAACTAGGGAGAACTCCATCCACTGATCCATATGTATGACTGTACTATCTCTGCCATTAGTGCCTTGCACTACTCTGCCTAGCTCTGTTGGCTCTACTCAGCTCTGCTGGCTTTGCTCTGCTCTGCTGGCTCGGCTCTGCTCTGCTCATCTCCGCTGAACTATGAAGAAGAAGAATTGATCAAGAATGAGGCATATCATTCTCCACTGACCTGAAGTCAGTCTTAGAGTGCATACCACTAGTCCCAGACCAGTCTCAACTGACCCGAAGTCAGCTTCATAGTAAGTACCACTCCTACCACTGGTCCCAGACCAGTATCGCAGTCTCAGAGAGTGTACCACTGGTCCCAGACCAGTCTCAACCGACCCGAAGTCAGCGTCATAGTATGTACCACTCTCACTGGTCCCAGACCAGTACTGCACTGACACGAAGTCAGTCTCGGAGTATGTACCACTGGTCCTAGACCAGTCTTAGCCGACCCGAAGTCAACGTCATAGCATGTACAACTCCTACCACTGGTCCCAGACCAGTATCATTGATCCCAGATCAATGGAGGACATCCTAGCGTAGGGAGTACAGTAGATACAACGATGCGTCCATCGGTATTACTATGGTCCCTAACTTCATTTCCCTGCTCATTGATCAGATGAGAGGTACTTCCCATGAGTCCCAGACTGCATGGGTAGGAAGCCTCGACAGGAGAAATTAATCAATCCTGTCCTCACAGGAGAACACATCAATCCTGCTACAATCGCCATGGAGAATACATCAATCCAGGCTGCCATGGAGAACACATCAATCCAGGCCTCACAGGAGAACACATCAATCCTGCTACAATTGCCATGGAGAACACATCAATCCAGGCCTCATAGGAAAACACATCAATCCTGCTACAATCGCCATGGAGAACACATCAATCCAGGCCTCACAGGAGAACACATCAATCCTACTACAATCGCCATGGAGAACACATCAATCCAGGCCTCACAGGAGAACTAATCATCCTGCTACACAAGAGAGCGAATCATCTTGTCCCACAAGAGAGCGAATCATCTTGTTTCAGTGCGCACCACCAGGGGAGGGTGAGTCACCCTGTGGTCGTATGTTGCTCCAATAGAACTGCAAGCCCCCCAAAGCTCCTAGAGCTCAATGTATGCAACATGCAGGACCCTTTTACAAAGGTCTCTCGACAACTCCAAGTCGTTCGGGAAAATCACAAATTTGATCTTTCCTCAGGGCTCTGTCCTGTACATCATCTCAGTGTGATGGAGCCTCCTTGATCATCGACTTACCATATCCCAGATAAGGCAGTAATTGATGTCTATCTGCTGGAGCAATTGTCAAATACGGGATTCCTCAATAATCGAATCCCATCTCTGGTTGTCACAAAGATTCACATTGGTATTCATCATGTGTACAAACAGCTCACTGAAGAGATTCAACAACCAGACTGCCTCACAGAAGGCCATACTATCAGCAATGTATTCTGCCTTGGTGGTGCTCAGAGTCACCGACTTCTGCTTCCCGCTCATCCAGGATATCAAGGCAGATTCCAAACAGCACTGAGAAGTGCTCTAGTGATCCTCCATACTTCCTGCCCACTCATCATTCGAATAATCATGAGGTTTCATATTTCCGTCAGTGTATCTCAATTCATGAGAGATTGTGCCTTGAAGATATCTTAGAAGATTCTTGGCACCAATCAAGTGAGGCTCAACCAAATATGAGCTCACCATGCTAACTGCAACACAGATGTCCGGACGGAGGTTCTCCAAGAACATCAACGCGAATGAGTTTATGAAACTCAGAGGCATTTCTCAAATTGGGTCCGACATAATTACCATATAACTTCTGAAAGTTAAGATCCTCGAGGCAGTCACAAGCTTGTAGCTTATCTTCACACATTCAGAATCCAACTCCCTCTGTCTCCTATAAATGAGAGGGTTTGCGCCTGTCAGACATAGGTGCCGGTACGAGAGGTTTATCATCCACAACCTTCGAGTAATGCTTTGGATCGGTTTCACTCCTAGTGAATCTCAGCTGCATTAGACAGCTATCAATCCTCTCATACTATGCCCGAGGTGTTTTTCTTCAAGCCATAGAGGGCTTTCTTCCACCTGTATACATGAGATTCCTTGATCATGATTCTCAAACTCCTCGGGTTGTTCAAACTTGTGAACCTGCTGCATGAGGGGAATGGTCCCCTTATAATATTTTCCTTCGGTACATTTCAGACATGTACCTTCATGCTTCTTTTTGAATTCAGGCATCCTAGTCACCATCTGACTCACAGACCTCCGGTGCTGAGTCAATGGACATGGTCCCTAGTGGACTTCCTGCAACTTGATACAACCCTAAACTCAAAAACATCTTTAAAAGATCTATTTTCAAACACGTACCTTTCCATCGATAATTGCCACCCTGAAACCTTTGACTTCCATTTCCGAGATGGACATCAGGTTCGATCAGGTACATAAAAGAGATTTTGGGGTTCCTTGCTTTCGAGGAAGAGTCGACCATTTCCTTGATGACCTGCATTACCAGTCATTCTTTTGATCATAGAAGATGTCCCAAGAATGATTGTTATCTTCATCAAGAGATGTGTCTCTGCCATTCGAACACTCCTTCGCATAACGGCCGAACTTATTTTAACAAGGCATCCGCCTTTCCTTCCACCCTTAGATCCGAACTTCCCAATGAAGTGATCTTAAGATGGATCATCAAAATCTTCCGCTGCGCCATTCTGATAACATTCTTTGCTTTGAATTCACCCTGGGTGAATTATGAGGAACCCATTGATCCTTCTGTCTTGTCCCAACTGTCTTCGGTGATTGCTCTTTCACTCCTGCTTGGGCATTGTCTTCACCTTAGCTCCGATACCATGTTAAGTTTTGGGTATGTTCTATGCTAGAGCAATTTATAAAATTTTCATAGTTAGCAATCACATCAGCATTACGATAAATTGCAGATAGAACATAAATATAAAACGCAGAAGACAAGCCAATGCAAGAGGACACAAGATATGGCGCGAGCCAGGGACAAACCCCACAATGTGTGGGGAAACCCTTTGATCAAATCTTCTTTTATCTTCAAAGTTCAGCAGAGAAGGAGAGAGAGAGAGAGAGTACATTTACAACAAAAGTCAATACTTTGACTTATCTAGATCTAGCATAGATCATTTCATATCTTGATGAAATCAGTTGAAGACATTCTACTTCAACTGATTCTCAAGGTGACTCCTTCACCTATCATTGTGCTGCATCTCGTCCATTTGCTACACCTTACTGTAGCACCATCATGCTGCCCATGATCATCATGCTGCTCATGCTTTCATACATCACTGTGCTGCCCATGATCTTCATCATGCTGCTCATGATTACTTCGCCCACAGTGTCGCATTTTTCATCATCATTCATCACAACTTCATTGAGATCTTGACCTTGCTATGAATGTAATTATGCCCAGACTTCCAGCGCTGAGACTGAGGTTGTCCTTATTGCTGCACCATTATTTCATCATCATTGAGACCCTCACTATTGCTTCCTTATCAACATGCCCATCATCATGCTGTTGGGATCATCATCCTTGCAGCACCTCAGAGATCATCATTTATTGCCAAGACTAATACAAAGATATCACGTGGATCTTCTTCACCATTAGTATGCTGAGACTGTGGCAGAGTTTAGGAAGTATGCAGAGGTTGTGATACTATTCCTTCTCATCAATCTGAGACTGTGATAATCATTGATATCCTTTGATAAGAAATTAGGGCAGCATCTGATCTTTAACTGAGACTGTAACTAATATCTCATTGCACCGAGGTCAATTGTGGTTATGTCGAGACTGTGTTACGGTACTCTCCGTACTCCTGTAGGATTTGCGATGTCATCACAATTATGACGAGAACATGTTACAACTGCAATATAACGTGACTGAGATTGTTGACCTTGAAACAAAGTAACATAGGGACGGAGCACCGAGATCATAATTGCGTGGATCCTGTTATACTCGTCGAGGAATAGCGCTATGACTCGAGGCTCTGAGTTGCCGAGATTGTTCTTGCTCCTGTAGGGTTCCAGAGATCTCGCCAAGAGACAATGATCATGCTTTCTGTTAGGAGGTACACCACCGAGGAGGAGGGGATTATCATCCTTCCTTGCTGTGATCATAACCGCATCTAACGAGGCCTTCTGAGATCTTATACCCAACCGAGATCTCTTGCCTGCACCTCGCATCCATTTGCAGCTGAAAGAAAATGCGAGTTATATTTCTCTGTGTAAACATGTCTCCTTGACTGCGTGAAAGGACTGTGTTTAGGCTTCTACAGGCATCGTATTAAGGCTCCTCTTTGACAGCGTATAAGGGCCTCTTGGACAGCGTATTATCCTCATTGTTAGCCACTGTATATGTAATGAACTGTAGCTCATATATATCGTCCTTACATTATAACATATTTATGCCCAGCGTATATTCATTTGCCGGCGACCTTCATTACAGCGTTGAAGCCACTGTGGCTACCCTTCATGTATTGCTAGTGGATTCATGACTGCGTTATGAATTCCATTCCTTACTGCGGCTAGGGTTTGACAGCGTTAGAATTACAACATCATTTGAGCCACCATCTTTGAGCGTATATGAGCTTCTTCATGACTACGTGTTAGGATGGCTCCCTGTCTCAAGCTTGTGTTGTAGATGCGTTCAGGAAGACTTCTTGACTTGCGTAGATGACGGTTGCTGATTGACCTGTAGTTAGGGTGTGGCTAGATCAACCCTTAGGACAGCGTAATCTCCTCTAGATCTCTCTGTCCACAAAACCCAAACAAGTGGAGAAGAGAGATCGCATGAAGAGTGTCACAAATGACTTCAAGTCCTCTTCTATTTATACTAAAACGTAGAGGTTGAATAGACACGTCGGCTGGGCTTCTAGAGCCTACATAAGAGCTGGTCAGCTTGATAATAATTACATAAACAAAATAAATTCATATCTCCATAAATACTTATCGGAATCGGATGATCTTTGGATCAATCCTACACCTCTCGACGAGAGGGATCCAATAAAAATATCAAATGCCAGAAATAAGCTAACCCACATGGAGTTTGGCCCTAGTTGCCAATTTAACATAAGGTCAGTGTCGGATCACTATGGAAGTGAGATTTTTCTCACTAGACTTCTGTCAGTTATTTCTCTGAATGGAAAGCTAGATTTGAGCTTCCATAGATTTGTACTTAGATTTACTGTTGCATAATAATAAAACCCTCAGCTACTGCACTGATTCTCCCAAGTTGGATTTTTCTGAGGACATTGGTCCAAAAATAACGGTGTATTATTATGTCTGTGCATCTATTCTTCTAGTGTTTTTATTTCTTCCGCAATATTATATTTGTGAAGGTTGCAGTATATATGGTTCGATATTTACCGTAGGAAAACTCCAAGTCATTTGTTTGATTAGTTTAACAAATAGAAGAAACATTATCAGTTGTTGTAGTAGGATTCAGGGTCATCGATTTTTCACATGGTATTAGAGCATAGATTGTAAGCGGGAGAGCTCAGTAGTAGAAGAGGAGAAGGAGGTTCAAATTTCTGCGTAGGTACCAATTTGAAACCCTAGAGGCAGCGCAGTCCTTGGGCCAAGAGGGTCGAGTTTTGAGGAAAAGTCTATTTCTCTGAGTGAGTTGACAGAGAAATTAGACTTTTCAGATCAAAGCCTACGAGAGGTGGAAGGGAGCAACAATATTTTCCTTGTAGAGCAGATCTTCAACTGAGACACAGATTTTGCAGCAATTTGCTAGTGCAAATAGCGTCAAGAAGAAGGAAGAGCACATACACTGAGGAAATTCTTTTCTAAGGGGACTTCTAGCCCAGAAGTTCGATTTTTCCTAGGAAAGCAACAATAGTTGTGAGCAGATTTGACCACTCTAGCAGGGAGTGTGAAAATCTAGTCAGTAGCTGCACAGAGCAGAAGAGGAGGAATTCGACATTTTTTAGAGATGGCTACAAATGGGCAGGATGTTGATTTTGGGTAGCATCGGATGTGCTCTAGCTTCGAAATTTTGTGGAGGGGTAGAATACATGAGATCTCCAAGACCCGGAGATCGTTTGGGGAAATTCCACTCAGATCGAGAGTTATTAAAATAATTAATATTTTTAATAGGGTTCCTAAGTCTAAACGTAGGAAAATAAGAATATTAATGGGTATTAATAAAAATATGGGTGAGAAGCTTCTAAAAAACGAGGATCAAGTCTGTTTTAATCTTAGTTGTTGATTAGGGACTTAATTTCGGCCGTTGATTCATCAACAGGAAAAGTATAAGAGGAGGTTTGAGGGTCAGTTGGAGATACACCAAGTTGATCAAATCAGTTCGATTTTTCTGGGGCATGGTTTGCAGAGAAAATCCAACTAGTGATCTGAGTTGCAGTGAGGGGCAGAAGCAAAGATTTGGACCGGAAAGGAGTTTTGAGACAAAGAGTACTGGGCAAAGAGGCAGTAGTAGCATCAAAGAGGTAGCGCAAAGGCCTACGTAGCCAGGAAGGGGCTCACGCAGGCCAAGAGGGTCCCTTATAATGGCAGTGCAGGATATTCCTCAGAAGTTCGAGATTTTGCCGAAGAAGTGAGGTTCTAAGCCGGGAGGGTTGAACAACAGTCTTCCTCCAGCAAATTGATCAAGCGAAAGGGGTGACGCAGTGTCCTAGAGGCAAGACGCTGGCCCAAGCAGTGATTGCGCTGAGATTTCGAAGTGTTTTCTGGAGTCAGGCCATTCAGTGGATCATTTGTGACTTGGAAAACGAGGTAAACCCTCGTATGTATTTCTTGCTGCCGGTATTTCTCTGAAAGGTTAGCCGGTGTGAGAGGCAACCTGTTGTACTCAGATTCTGCTTGCTTAATAATACAAACCCTCTATCTGCTGCATTGGTTTTCCCAAGTTGGGTTTTTTGGGGATGTGTTGTCCAAAAATAACGGTGTCCCTTGTGCATTTGTCTCATATATTTTCAGTTTATGATCTGTATGTCAGTGTAGTCTGCAGTAGTGTTTTTCATCATTGTTTATAAATTAAATAACTTGTTGAATGTAATAACAAGTAGGAGATGATAGACCAGTGATTGCAGTACGATTTCTGATGTGTAGATCCATAAGTTGTCACATGGTATTAGAGAATTGCAGATCATAGGACATTGAAGCCATCAGTTGGGAGATCCAGCGAAGCTGCTGCAAAGAAGCAGTTGTCCCGAGTGAGAACACTGTTTTAGAGCTAGAGGAGCAGCTGAAGGAGTGACGCAGAGCTAGAGGAGTGACGGAGAGGCTCACGCAGTGCTTGCGTTAGCATTTTGAGCCAGTTGAGGGTGACACATTACCCGAGAGGAGCTCACGCAGTGACTGCGTCAGCTCTTTGTGCCAGCGCAGAGCCTGAGAGGCTCAAGTCAGTCAGTTGTGGAGGCAAGAGAAGCAGTGCAGATTCGATCTGTGGTGCTGGTGGAACGCTGTTGCTGTTGGTGCAGAATAGTGTCTGAGGAGACAAAGTCGAGGTAGAGGGAATCAATACCTTAGTAGATTTCTTGCCCAAGAACTCTAGATCCGGGTTGTTGAGCATCAGTAAAGGAGGATTGAAGAGGAGTGATTCGACATTTGGTGGGAGGATTTTCGTGAAGGAAATCAGGACTCAGAGGGAGTTTGGAAAGAACTTGTTCCTTAGAGGTTTTCTAGTGCCAAAGAAATCCAGGTCCGAGTCTTGTTAGGGTAGCAGTAAGAGAGGGAGAAGAGAACTTGTTCTACACTTGTTTGAGCAGAGATGGAAGTCAATGGATTGAGGGATCAAGACAGATTGGATGGAGCATCCAACTTTGTCATCTAGAATTGTGGGATCCTGATAGACTTGGACAAGAATTGCATCAAGGATTATGCCTTGAAAGTCGTGGTTGTATCGGTCGATGCTGATCCTCTTAAGAAATACGAGGAGGCTCAAGCGAAGGCTAAGTGCATGATCCTGGACGGGTTCAAGGATCATGTGATCCCACATATTGCTGAAAAGGAAACAACAAGGGAAATGTTGGAGGCCTTGACCACCTTGTATGAGGGAACTTCCATCCAATGGAATATGTTGTTTGAGAACCAGCTGAGACAATATTAGATGCAGAAGGGAGAAGAAATCGATCCCTTCCTTGTCAGGTTGCAAGGGATTCGAGATCAGTTGATTTCCGTGGGGTCTACACCGGATCCTGAGTTCATGGTCAAGACTGCCCTGAATGCAGTCACTAAAGACTGGGAGACCTTTTTCCAGAGCATCTTGGGCAGGGCTTCTCTCCCCAATTGGGAGATGATGTGGGCAACCCTTTGACAGGAAGAGATCAGGCGGTTAACCAAGGCAGGAAGTAGCGGTAAAGGAGTCAAAGTCAAGAAGGAGGAAGAGGAGGATGCAACTCTCGCATCAGCGGGATAGCTAGGGCAGTAGAAAAGGAAAAATAAAGACATAACCAAAGTCAGATGCTTCAGGTGTGGGGAACTGGGACATTTGACCACTCACTGCCCTTAGAAGAAGGGCAAGGAAGAGAAGTCTGGCTCGAAGGCTGCTCAGCCAAAAGCTGACAAGGAGGATGATGATGAGGATTGTGCCATGAGTGCTCATGCACCTTTGGAGAAGAGGAGGGGCCACATCGAGTTGTAGTTAGGAGGACTACACAGGGGCAGGATCCTTGAGGTGCCTAAACTCTTGGATCACATACGGCTACGGGAGCCCTTATTGACAGTAGCAGAATGACGGGAGTCAGTTGGTGCGAGGGATGATGGAGCGACAGTGGCAGAGCTAGAGTGCCAGTGCCTGAAGAAGTGCAGTAGAGTGTTGAGGAGGCACAGAGCAGATACAACAACAACATAGTAGCATCAGAGGGTCAGCACAGATTAGCAGCAAAGGTAGCTTTAGCATCATGGGATATCCAGACTGACCAACGTGTCAACTTTGGGTGGCTATTCAATTGCTTACTTCTCAGCAACTGAGTTGTAGTGTAGCAGTTAGCAGTGGCAGTGCTATGGGCAACATGATGCAACATTTTGAGAGGGAGCTATAGTACAGATTCAGCAGTGGTAGTGACAGTGTCATGGGCAGCAGTGCAATGGATGAAGGGCAGCAGCCCAAGCATCAGCCGCACAGAGAACCGATGCCGTGGATCAGTGTGATGCGTCTAGTTGGAAGTATTGCTAGAGCGCATTCCTCGCTAAGAGGGAGTGTTGATTTTCGGTATCATTGGATGTGCTCTAGCTTCGAAACTTTGTGGAGGGGCTAGAATACATGAGATCTCTAAGACCCAAAAATCGTTTGGAGAAATTCCACCCGGATTGTGAGTTATTAAAATATTTAATATTTTTAATTGGGTTCCTAAGTCTAAACTTAGGAAAATAGCAATGATTGCGCTAGGATTTCGCAGTTTTTTCCAGAGTCACGCCATTTAGTGGATCAATTGTGACTTGGAGAATGAGGTAAACCCTCGTATGTATTTCTTGATGCCGCTATTTCTTTGAAAGGTTTGTCGGTGTGAGAGGCAACCTATTGTACTCAGATTCTGCGCTCTGAATAATACAAACCCTCTATCTGCTGCATCGGTTTTCCCAAGTTGGGTTTTTCCAGGGATGTGTTGTCCAAAAATAACGGTGCCCCTTGTGTGTTTGTCTCATATATTTTCAGTTTATGATTTGTATGTCAGTGTATTCTGTGTTGACTCTGCCGCCTACACCTACCTACAAGTCAGTGAGAAAAGCCTTCAACCCCTCAAAGTGTGGTTGGTGGAAGGGAACTTAGAGAAGGGGTTGCCACACTAATCCCGAATCTCTCCGTTTTTGCTATCTCCTAGGTTAGCTAAGGGGGGTGGTCCCTAATGAAAAGTTAATTTAAAAAGGATGTGAGTTTCTAGGAGAATTGTTAGAGTTAAATAGATTATCTCTTTAAGATTTATAAGCAAAAAAAATGATATGAGCAATAACCATCATAAGATAAGCATGAAATACATAAACAACCAGTGCCTTCCAAGTATTTGCTTTTTAAGAAATGAAATTGTATTTTGCTTAAAATGAAGTGAAATGCTTTCAAATGGAAAGCCAAAATAACCTTGAAAAGTGAAACACTAAATTGTTAGCACAAGATATTATAAATGTTTTCAAGATGAATAGTCTACAAATCAAAGCATGGAAACTATCTTGCTCAAAAGGATAAAAAAAAACTCAGATGTTAGACCAAGATTGACAACAAAGTATGTTACAAAAATAATCTACAAGAGGCTAGGCCAAAGAGTATGAGCAAACTCTCCTCTTTGACTAGCAATGATTTAGATCTTTGAAATAACAAGATATTGATAAATGAAGTACAATACGTAAAAAATAATTTTTTCCAAGTTTGATATTTTGATGCAAGAAATAAAGCTTTAAGAAACTTGAAAGAATCCCTGCAAGACACAAATAAGATATAGATGAGACTTTGGAATTCAAAATATGCAGGTTCTCCTTGAATATTTTTCAAGAATGGGTTGATTCCTCCGAGAATTTCCCCACGCTTGAAAAGCTTGACCAAATAATGATTCATCTACAAAACTTCACCACAAATCATTAAATCGACATGAATTTAAATAAGTGCAGTGGAAAGAATTCCTAGAGATACATCTATTGTCCACTAGAAGATTTCTTTTCCTAAAACAAATAATTAATTCCTATGCTAATATGATATAGTTGCATACTAACATAACTTGAAACAAGCATGAAAGAAATAATGACATGAGGAAATAAATAGAAACATAACAAGAAGTCAAGAATTGACCACACATGCAAGGAGAAGAACACCGTCACGGTTTACCCCAAACACTGTTGTATTATATTGCAAATAGTGAATACAATCCCGCAGAGTCTCCTCAAGCACAGTAGCTCGTATTACATGATACAATATGAGAGCCCATGGCTCTATTATATAGAGAGTTGGAAGCAAATCCCAATGAAGAATGACAATGACAAATGGCATTGGAGCCATTCCCAATGTAGTATGGTAATAGACATCGACTATAGACACTAAGATGTGTTAGGGGCTCAACCTTCAGATCGTCACCCCGACTTTGGGGTAAAAAGTGAGTAAAAAAACCCATAAAATTATCCGCCTCTGAAAAAGAAGGGATAATTAATCAGATAAAAAAAACACTCAAAGGTGTACTCGTTTTCTGATCAAGTCCCAACATCCTAGGCCTGTTACATACTCAAAACTCATCATTACTAGTATCACTTTTTACAATTCCCCGCAGGGTGTTGAATATAGGTACAAAAAAAATGATGAGAAAATAGAAGTAGAGTTAAAAAACTCTGTTGACTGATGATATCTAATGGTACAAGTGTCCTTTGGATCATCCTTGGGCATGGAGTCTTCATATAATTATCAGGTGCCATTGCAGTGGTCAACAATCTGCAGTAGTGTTTTCAATCACTGTTTATAAATTAAATAACTTGTTGAATGTAATAACAAGTAACAGATAATAAACCAGTGATTGCAGTAGGATTTCTAATGTGTAGATTAAGAAATTTGGATCCATGGAAGAGAAGCAGATTAGATCTAGTTGCTACAGATTTCTCACATGGATCAGTGTCCTTGCTATGGCAGCTCAACAGAATCAATAGCGGGTGGATCACAATGTCAACAAACGTAGCTAGTCATTCGAATGACAATTTTATAGCTAGTTGTGGCCAATTCCCAGAAGACAGTTGCAGAACTAGTTGCAGTGACACAGGCAATGTGAATTGCCTAGTTGTAGTATGCAGGTGCAGTTCTAGCCAGAGATTCCTAGCGCACAGCTTTGCAGTCCAGTTTCCAGTACAGGGGGACTATGTGAGTTGCCAGGAGTGAGTAGAGAGAATTCCCATAAGGAGATCAAGACTCAGAGGGAGTCTAGTTTCAAAGGGTGCAGCCTTATGGAAGCTAGTACTTCTAGATCTGGGGAAATCAAACTGATTATTTCAATAGTTGCAACAGCCGTGTAGAAGCATCAGCAGAGCTATAGCAGCCGCACTATGAGTAGATCATATTTCGCTGTGATGGAAACCATACCTCCAGGAGTGAGATGCGATGATTTGGAGTTGTAGCCCTAGAGAGCTACAGAATGGGCAGGATTCTTGAGGAGGTCCACCTCATGAATCAATACCTTGCTACAGGGGCCCATAGTTTTTCAGTAGCAGGATGGATCAATGGAAGTTGGTGCAGTCAGGTGCCAGAGTGACAAATGCAGTAGCTTGTAGCAGGTCAGATGATGGGCAACACAGTGCAGAGTTGGCAGCAGTGCAGTTGACACAAAGCAAAGTCAGCAGCAATGCAGATGGTTCAGTGACAACACAGAGTCTAACAGCGGTCAAGACTCACGTGACGAATGCATCATGCTGACCACAGTTGGTTCAATATTTTAGATGCTTTTCCGTTGTAGTTGTTGCAGTTGTAGCAACAATAGTTGGAGAAGGTTGCAGTGTTAGCAGCAATTCAATAGGGCCAACAACAACGTGGATGCAGAAATCAGAGTTGCGTAGTAATTGTTGGCAGTAGGGCCATACATCAGTAGCTTAATAGGAGGTGTTACAGAGACAGGGTGTTACTTCAATGGGTTAGAGCATTAGAACACATTCCTCGCTAAGAGGGAGTGTTGATTTTTGTAGCATTGGTTGTGTTCTAGCCACGCAATTTGGTGGCGAGGCTAGAATACATGTATTCTCCAAAACCCATAAATCGTTTATGGAAATTCCACCTAGAGACGACTTAATTAAAATAATTAACTTTTTTAATGGTTCTTAAGTCTAAACTTAGGAAATCTGGTTAATTAAAGGGTATTAGTTAAATCACGGTGCAATCTTCTAAAAGAAGACATGGATCGAGTTTTAGTTAATCTTAGCCATCGAGTCTATTTTAATCTTGGTCATTGAAGCCTCAACGAGAGATTATAAGAACTTCGATGGGGGTTGGAGAACACACTTGGAGCCACCAGGAATTCGATATTGTTGGGAATTCGAACTCCAGAGTAGCAGTTGTGAGTTGTCAGAGGTGATTCAGTAGTTTCGAAGTAGTGAGAGAGGGGCAGGGATAGTAAGGCCGGAAGGAAGTTTTTTGTTAATTTTAGGTATGTTCTATGCTCAGAGCAATTTATTTCATTTTTCACAGTTAGCTCAATATCTTTACCAGATTGGCAATCACATTAGCATTAAAGTAAATTGCAGATAGAACATAAACGTAGATCACAAAAAACAAGCCAAGACAAGAGGACACAAGATGTGGTGCTAGCCAGGGACAAACCCCAATGTGGGGAATACCTTGATCAATTCTTCTTATATGTTATTCAATGGTTCAACAGAGAGAGAGAGAGAGAGATAGTACATTTACATAGAAGTCAACACTCTGACTTATCTAACTAAGAGCATAGATCATCTCTAAGAAGATGATACATGAGGTAGCTGAACTCAGTTGAAGACATACTGCTTCAACTGATTCTCCATCGCCTTGCTACACCTATCATTGTGCTGCTGCTCCTCATCATGTTGCACCTCACTGTGTTGTTCCATGCTGCACCCATCATCACTATGCTACGTCTCATCATGCTTCACTAGTCATGACTGTACCCATCATTGTGCTCAATGTATACTGCAAAGTATCATCACACATCACCACTATCATTACACTGCTCTTCATCACATGCTCCCATCACCGGGCTGCACTCGATCATTATGCAGCACTATACTGCTGTCTCTAACACCATGCTGCATCTAGATATGTAGTTGCATCCATAGGTTGTATCTTAAAATGTTGCATCAACTGTTGTAGCCAACCGTAATGCTTCATCAATATTATCCACCATGCATCTTTGCAGCCCCATGTATCTTTGCAGCACTATGTAGCCCAGCTGTCCCATGTATCTTTGTTGCACTAGTTACCTTGCTGTCCCATGTATATTGCTGCACTAGTTACCATGCTGTCCCATGTATATTGCTGCACTAGTTACCTTGCTGTCCCATGAATATTGCTGCACTAGTTACCTTGCTGTACCATGAATATTGCCTAGCGCTGCTGCCCCTTCAACACTGCTGTTCCAAGTCTGCCTTCACTGCTGCTTATGATGTGACTAGTTAGGGCATTTGGTAGCCCTTACACACCCATCTATCAGTTCACAAACAACCCTTAAGGACTGCAACATATCTTCATGAGACACCTCCTCTAGCACACTGCTGTTCTAGGCATATTTGAGCCCTCAATTCACCTTACACAAGTCCTAACTGTGATGTTATGGCCTGCGGCCTAGCACACAGTACTTATGTAGCTTACGACCTGCACCATACAAGTATTAGTAGAGGTCTCCAACTCGGCCTACCCAGCAAGTAACCTTGGCCTCCTTCTAGCAACTCGGTGCTTTGTTTTAACCCTTAAAACAGTCCCTGTTCTTCTCGTTGTCTTAGCCTCTTCTTGCTCTTGCTAGGACTGCGACTAGGGCATGCTAAGGCCTCCCTCGGCCTCCTTAATCTCCTCCACATTACGCTGTCCAAAATCTCCTCGACCTTCTTAATTGCGGCTAGGTTTTGGTGTTAGGCAGCGTAAGGAATTGCTAAACATCCCTCATTACCTTGGCCTCTTCTTGCTCCTTCTCCAAGGTATGCATTGCACTAGGGCATCCTTAGGACTGCAACTAGGGCATCCTTAGGAAAACATTAGGGCAGTTTTAGGTTAGCATAGAGGTTCCTTCCATGGCTTCGTTGGCCTTTCATCTTTGCTGTGGCTAGGGCAGCCTCCTTTCCTCCAATGCCTAGGGCTTCTTCCTCCTAGATTTCTCTCACGCTAAAAGCCAAGACAAGTGGAGAGAAATCAAGTGAGAAGTGTTGTGAAATGACTCTCAATTCATTTCCTTTTATACTAAAATGTTGAGCACATGTGGGGTTTATTTGGTTGTTGGCCGACCTTGACGAATTGTCTTATAACACAAATAAATTCATAACTCCATGAATACTTATCGGAATCGGATGATCTTTAGATCAATCCTACACCTCTCGATGAGAGGGATCCCAGAAAAATATTAGCTGTCATAAATAAGATGGCCCACATGGAGTTTGACCCTGGTTGACAATTTTAACATTTTTTCAGTTCGATGAGTGCATAGCAGAGAGACAACGTACGCCACAGAGAAGCTGACACAGTGCAAAGAGGCAACATAGAGCTTTAGAGGGAGATTCATATTTTGCTGAGGAAAAGTCGAGATTCAGTGGCAAGAGTCGGAGTGGGAGCCCGAAGGCTAGAAGATCGAGTTTCTAGAGTAGCAGTTGACCAACAAAGTGAGAGAGACGTTGGTCCAAGCAAGGTTGACGCACATCTGCGTAGAGTGACGTATAGGCAGTGCAGAGGCAACAAGGAGCAACTCATCTTGAGCTAAGGTTAGTGTCAGATCACTACAGAAGTGAGATTTTTCTCACTAGACTTCTATCAATTATTTCTCTGTATGGAAAGTTAGATTTGAGCTTCCATAGATTTGTACTCAGATTTACTACTGCATAATAATAAAACCCTCAGTTGCTGCACCGATTTTCCCAAGTTGGGTTTTTGCGGAAACATTGGTCCAAAAATGACGGTGTATTATTGTGTGTGCATCTATTCTTCTAGTGTTTTTATTTATTCCACAATATTATATTTGTGAAGGCTGCAGTGCATATGTTTCGATATTTTCCATAGGAAAACTGCGAGTCATTTGTTTGATTAATTTAACAAATAGAAGAAACATTATCAATTGTTGCAGTAGGAGTTGGGGTCAACGATTTTTCACATCTCATTCCCCTCAGTCAAGATCTGGGCCAACCCTTGGCCCTTCACTAGCTTGGTAGGTCTAATATCTAAATCATACTCTCGAATCTTTGAGACCCACCTAGCTCTAGTTCCTAAGAAATTAGCCCGAGTTAAAATGTCCTTCACAACAGAGTGAGCGATAGATGCAATTATTCTAGAATATCCCACATAAACTCTAAATTGCTTAAGAAACTTGACTAAGACATAAGCCCAAGGTCCTACACAAGGTATATGGCATGAGAAATCTTTACCAAGCAAATTGAATTCTCCAAGTGTGCAATGAGAGGGAGTTAACGCCCCATCCAACTAGCCATGAAGTGCCACGTCAAATGATGATCCCAATGTGCCCAACATATACCCTCCTCATGAATTATGTGGGGCCTCCAAGAGCAACTTGAAATATCCAAGTGGATGTGCCCAAGTATAGAGGAAGTGGAGCTAAGGCGAGACAAGCCTCCATGAAATCCTCCATCAAAATATCCATCAAATATTCCTTTGTGTGCATTAACTTCTCCAAAAGTTTGACTTTCCACATAAGCAGCGTCTCAATTAATTGCCAGAAATTCAATTTTCTTGTGGGAGTGGTACATTGATGATATAAGATGCTCAATCATCCTCCACATGTCCCTTGAGTCAACAATTTTACTTGGGATAATTTGCAAGCCATTTCCATGTCATTTGGTTACATGGAACAATTTATTTCTCTCCATTTAATATATTTCCAGTTTATTTTATTGCCACTTTTTCCACTAAACTTAGGAAAAGTGGGTTTTGAGGGTCTAGAACACATTTTTAACCCCTCAAAGTATGTCATAGTAGAAAGTTAAGGGTGAGAAGTGCAATTTTTATTACTCATACCCCATACAACTTCTCTAGACAAGACTTATTACATTTCATATACAAATTTTATTGCAATTTCCGCTCTGCAGGAAATTTTAAAAATTAAAAAATGACCTCCTAGACCTAACCAAATGTTGATTTGGGGTAGCATCGGATGTGCTCTAGCCACGGAAATTGGTGGAGAGGATAAAGCACATGAGATCTCCAATACCCAGAAATGGTTTGGGCAACATCTAACTGGTTTGGGAGATATTAAAATAATTAATTTTTTTAATGAAGTCCCTAAGTCTAAACCTAGGGAAAAGAAAATATTAATGTGAATTAATATCAAATTGAGCTAGCATGGTCCAAAAGTCATGGATCAAGTCGGATCTAATCTTAGCCATTGATTAGGGACTTAATCTCGGCTGTTGAATTGTCAACGAGAAAAGTATAAGAGGAGGCTTGAGGGTCACTTGGAGAATACTCAGGGCAGAGTAATACTCACTTGATGACAAGGTCATCAAGTGGATGCCATAAATGGCTCACCCAACAGAGAATGCTCCCATAAATGGCTCCCAGAGTAATACTCACTTGATGACAAGGTCCCAAGCTACCTAGGCCTGTTACATGACTCAAAACTCATCATACTAGCATCACTTATTATATTTCCCCGCAGGGGTGTGAAATATGGGTTTAACAGAAAATGATAAAATGTCATGTCGCTTCTCAAATACATTTGTAATAGGGTGCTGCTACACAATTTTGCACAATTTTGGCTAAGGAAGAGAACCCATCATTTTCAACATAGGGAGTTAGGAGGCAATTCAACTTTATTTGGTTGCTAGTGGAATGTGGGGGCCACCCACATGAGAGTTCGAATTGGCCCATTCGAATTTCGAATAGCTTGGAGGGAAAGTCGAATAGGTGGATGGAGGGGCCCACATGAGGCAAGGGAGGCCCAAGGAGTTATACGGAGGGAGTCACTCTCATTTTGGGATTCATTCTTACATATTGCAAACAAAACTACTTGACTGTTTGCTCTGCTGTTTTGCTGAGTCAATTGACTGTTTAGCCACGAATCTCTCAAGCGGGAGATTCAACCTCTACTTTGGGGGACCATCTGTGCCCACCCTAGAGAGGTAGTTCCACAAGTTTTTCAGGAGTTTCAGGGTTGTGAGACACCACCATCATTCAGCACAGAGCAGGGAGCGCGTATTTCTGTGCAGCTAGAGAATACACAGAGGGAGCGAGGAGCCATTAAAGATCCAATGTTTGCCGGGAGAGTTAGAGGGCTGAGAGAGTAGCAATAGGCCAACATTTTCCCTGAGTTTTACAATCAACAGAGCTAGCATTCCAGCAGTTCGAATTGCTAGGATAGGGAAGAGTGCGGAGGCCATTCCAACAATTTTCATGGACCTTGGGAGTAGGTGCCATAGACTGGAATCCCACTCGAGAAGTGAGGGATATGATAACAGGGGTCAGCCCAGCACTTTGGGACCATTTCCATGAGGATTACAGGCAATTTCCAGCAGGCTGAGTTTTGCAGTTGCCGCTAAAGTTGGGCTCCAAGGGGGTCAAATTTCAGAATTCTAAACTAGCCAAAATACTTCGTGGGTTTTTTCTGGGTTTAGGTCGAGTCTGTGGTTGAAAGCACATAATTTTCCAGGCATTAGAAGTGCACCTTCCAGCCACTTGAACTTCAGCAGAAAGGCAGTTTTCTAGGGCAGCACAGTGCAGATTGGTGCAATAGTTGGACAACCTTCAATTCAGCCATTTTCTCACCTTGGTTTGGTCATGCTTGTCCATTAAGACAACCCCAGGTGCACCATCTTGTTATCTATTATATTTAGCCTTCAGAAAAGTAATAAAATGGCTTAGCAGTTCCATATTTACAGCTTTTCTATGGATGTTTGATGTGTATTTTGGTTTTAAAATTTGCTCCACAGATTATTTGCTTTATATCACTTGTATTCATGTTTAGGATCATTACAATGGTATCAAAGCCTAGTTCTTGGCTCAGCTGTGGGGATTGTCTCCAATGAGAGAAGGGACGAACAGAACATCACTTGTCGAAGGCAGAGGTATCGGAGCAGAGAAAGAGAGCTGGACATTACTCCAGACATAAAGGACAGAGGGAAAGCAGTGGTAGAGGAGGAGGACATGGTGGAACCCAAGAGCAGGGAAGAGATGGCTTTCGACAGCCTCCTGAGGGCCTTGAATGACTTAGCCAAGGGCCAGAAAGACATGCTAGAAGAGATCAAGTCGCAGAACAGAGAGAGGACCACTCCTAGAGGGTTTCTGTTTGGGGAAACTTCTGGGGCCTCTCAGCCATTCGATCATCCCTCACCAACAGCGCAACACCCATCAGCCAGTGGGCCAACTCGTGCTACACTGCCTTCTTTTGTGCCAGTGGCACAAATTGAACCTGCAAGGGGGAAAGACCCCACTCAGATGGGAGACTATTTCAGAGAGTGTTGGCCTATGGATGCAGACTTTAAGGAAGCCCTCTCGTTCACAGATTACTGCAAGCTCAAGCAGAGTGAGAAGAACAAGGATTATGGAGGACAGGGGACCTTGAACTACGAGCTATAGAGGACCATAGAGAGGATGTATTTTCCTACTTTCGATGGCACTGCCAAGTGCACAGCTAGGGCTTGGTTTGAGAAGATGGACACCTACTTCCAACTCAACCGGATGACAAAGCAAGAAGCCATCAAGATGGCCACGTTGCACATGGAGGGGGAAGCCCATGATTGGTGGTTTCATGGCTTGACCACCCTAGGGCATGCCCATGTGGCTTCTTATGAGGACTTTACCAGGATGGTGCTGGAGCGTTTTGACCAGAGAGATCCAGAGGCCCATTTCAGAGAGCTGACCCAATTGCGCCAGACAGGCAACCCAGAGCAATACATCTCGGAGTTTCTGCGGGTATTAGTGATGGTTCCGGATCTATTAGAGGCTAGGAGGGTGTACACCTTCATTGAGGGCTTACTTGAGCCCCTGTGTGAACTAGTGAAGTCACGCATACCCTCCACGCTCCAGGAAGAAGTTTGTGCACTAGAGATCTATAGGGGGACATCCCCAAGACTAGAGCACCTTTTCTTGCACGGACCCCTTTTCCACAAAAGGGGCATGAGACTAGACCTCCGCCTCACAGGACCACACAGGGGAGGGGGCAGCTAGATGATGAGACACGAAAGGACCTCAGGAGGAGTAAGTTGTGCTTCACATGCAGGGAGCCCTGGGCACCAGGCCATCGATGCACTTCCTGTAGGGCATAGTATATTGAGGTTTTTTCTGACATTGACCAGGAGGATGATGTGGAGCAAGATTGTGGTGTAGCATATGGTGAGAGTCTGGCAGATAGAGGGCCACCACCACCACCTCCACAGTGTGGGGCATCCCTTGCACCAAGCTGGGGGAGTCCTTGGTTCCTTATGCGGGATTCCCAAATTTTTGACACTGAGGATCAGAGGCACTGTACAGGGGCAGAGGGTGTTAGTCCTAGTTGACAGTGGGGCTACCCACAATTTCATAGATGCCCAGTTGGTTCAGAGGAGGGGCCTCACCATGGCTGAGTTCGAGGGCTTTTCAGTCCTAGTACAAGGTGACCGTACCGTACAGTGCACCAAATATGTGCCTACTTGACAGTAGTTATGGGAAACTACTAGATGACAGACCATTTCTTTGTGGTCGATGTGCCAAACACCAACGTGGTGATGGGTGTCCAGTGGCTGTATTCCCTTGGGTGAGTCACGATAGATTGGAGGAAGCCTGAGATGAAGTTCATTGGGCTGGATGGCAAAGTGGTAGTTTTAAGAGGCATGCAGTCTTATCCACCACAGACAGTTTCGACCCACAAGATGGAGGCAGACATACAACATGGGGACATTGCATGGGCAGTTGAGCTGAGGATTTTAGAGGCTCAGGGACATGCTCAACCACCACCACTGGACATACAGGCTTTGCTGGACAGATACGCAGTGGTGTTTGGGGACATTCCACCTGGGTAGCCACCAGACAGGGGATTTGAGCGCACTATTGAGTTGGAGCCGGTTGTGCAGGCAGTGATCACCACCCCTTATAGGCATCCCAAGGCCTATAAGGACGACATAGAGAAGGTCATCCAGGAGTTGCTAGCATTGGGCCATATCGGGCCAAGTTCTAGTCCCTTCGCTTCTTCAGTGGTATTGGTGAAGAAGAAGGATGGAACCCTTTGGATGTGCATTGACTACCAGGCCCTCAACCGGAAGACACTGAAGAACCGAAACCCCATTTTCCACACAGATGAGCTGATGGATGAACTTAAAGGAGCCAAGTACTTCTCTAAGATCGATTTATGTTCAGGGTACCACCAGACCAGGTTGAGGGATCAGGATATCCCTAAGACAGCTATTTAGTGCCACTATGGGCACTTCGAGTTCCTAGTCATGCCATTTGGGCTGACCAACGATCCAGCCACTTTCCAGTCATGCATGAACCATGTCTTCTGGGGACGGCTGAGGAGTTTCGTGCTAGTTTTCTTCAATGCTATTCTGATTTACAACTGGGCATGGGAGGAGCACCTCCAACACTTGGAGGAGGTACTGCGCATTTTGGAGGAGCATCAGTTTTACACCAAGCTCTCCAAGTGTGAGTTTGGTTTGACGAAGATGCTCTATCTAGGGAATATCATTGGTGCTGATGGGGTGGAGGTCCACGAGGAGAAGATTCGGGCCATCCGGGATTGGCCATTACCCCGAGATGTGACTGCGCTGAGGGGTTTCTTGGGCATTTGCACCTACGACATGAAGTTTGTCAAGGGGTTCTCACAGTTGGCAACACCCTTGACCGACTTGACCAAGATAGGGGCTTTCGCATGGACTGATGGAGCATAGGTTGCCATGGACAGCCTCAAGGAGGTGATGAGCAGTTGCCCAGTCTTGGCACTTTTTTCCCAGCCATTCACCGTGGAATGTGATGCATCCAGGGTAGGAGTTGGAGCAGTATTGTCACATGAGGGGCATCCCATTGTTTTCGAGAGTCGGAATTTCCTACCACACGAGCTGTCATATTCCATATATGACAAAGAGATGTTGGCCATCATTCATGCATTGGCCAAATTCCGTTAGTACTTGGTGGGCAACAAATTTCGAGTGAAGACTGATCACAACAGTCTTCGTCACTTCATGGGCCAACAGGGCCTCAATGATATGCAACATAGATGGGTTAGCAAGGTGCAAGCCTATGACTTCGATATAGAGTATGTGGGGGACAAGCACAATGTGGTGGCCGATGTTCTATCTCGAAGACTAGTTGGGTTATCTGACATGAGCACTGGCCATGATTGGAAGGCTTAACTATTATACTGCAAGGACAAGAGGGCGTGCGAGGTATTGGAGGGTACCCATGCAGATGAGCATTACCAAGTGATGGATGAGGTCATCTATTACAAGGGGCACATTCTCTTAGTACCCAACTCATAGTTGAGAGAGAGGGTGCTCCAAGCAGCACATGATTCACCATTATCCGAGCACCAGGGGTTCCAGAAAACTTATATGGCAGTCAGGGAGAGATTTACGTGGAAGGGCCTCAAGGGGGACATGCTGCAGCACGTACGGGAGTGTGAGGCATGTCAGAGGAACAAGGGAGAACTAATCCACCCTGCTGGATTGCTACAACCACTTCCCATCCTCGAGGGGAAATGGGAAAGTATCTCTATGGATTTCATCACAGGGCTCCCCACAGTGAAGGGGAAGGACTGCATCTACGTAGTGGTCGACAGATTGACCAAATATGCCCACTTTTTTGCCATCCCCACCAGATACACGACTGCACAGGTTGTAGAACCATTCTTTGGGGAGATTTTCAGATTACATGGGCTCCCCAAGAACATTGTGAGCGACAGGGACAATAGTTTCATGGGAGGCTTCTGGCAGGAACTTTTCAGATTGGTTGGGATTGAGCTCACTCCTAGCACCAACTATCATCCTCAGACAGATGGCCAGATCGAGAGGGTTAATCAGTGGTTGGAGGGGTACCTGAAGAACTACGTGACCGGTCGGCAGAGGGCTTGGATTTGTTGCATCTGGGCGAGTACTGCTACAACACCACCTACCACATGTCCATTTGTATGAATCCTTTCTGTGCTTTATATAGATATGATGCATTACCTTTTGCTGACATTGTTTTTGGAGACAGGCGGGCCCCAAAGGCCAAAGATTGGGTCCAAGAGAGCCAAGACATCCTCAAGGCTCTCAAGGATAACTTGGTGAAAACCCAAAATCAACAGAAAGTATACGCAGATTAGCACATGTTGGAGAGGCATTTCGAGGAGGGTGACTTGGTATACCTCCGGCTACAGCCTTACAGGCAGTCCACGCTGAAGCAGAAGGGGGCTGAGAGGCTACAACCATGCTTCTATGGGCCCTACCGGGTGATTAGACCAGTTGGAGAGCTGGCCTATGAGCTAGAGTGTCCTCAGGGGAGCAGGATCCACAATGTTTTTCATGTCTCCTGCCTTAAAAAGGTGCTGGGACAACAGGGGACAACAACAACTGATCTACCCCCATTGGATGATGAGGGTCACTTGGTTTTGGAATCTGAGGCCATTTTGGAGAGTTGGGAAAGGAAACTAAGGAGCAGGACCATCAGGGAGTTCTTGGTGCATTGGAAGAACTTGCCGGATGAGGATGCCACCTGGGAGGGTCAGCACATATAGGAGCACCCAACTTTGAGGTTGCTTGAGGGCAAGCAACATTTGGGAGGGGAGGACTGTCATGTCCCTTCTCAAATACATTTGTAGCAGGGTGCCGCTACACAATTTTGCACAACTTTGGCCAAGGAAGAGAACCCATCATTTTCGACTTACGGACTTAGGAGGCAATTCAACTTTATTTGATTGCTAGTGGAATGTGGGGGCCACCCACATGAGAGTTCGAATTGGCCCATTCGAATAGCTTGGAGGGAAAATCGAATAGGTGGATGGAGGGGCCCACATGAGGCAAGGGAGGCCCAAGGTGTTATAAGGAGCGAGCAACTCTCATTTTGGGATTCATTCTTACATCTCGCAAACAAAACTACTTGACTGTTTGCTTTGCTGTTTAGCTGAGTCAACCGACTATTTAGCCACGAATCTCTCAAGCGGGAAATTCAACCTTTACTTCGGGGGACCATCTGTGCCCACCCTAGAGAGGCAGTTCCACAAGTTTTTCAGGAGTTCCGGGGTTGTGAGACAGCACCATCATTCAGCGTAGAGCAAGGAGTGTGTATTTCTGGGCAGCTAGAGAATACGCAGAGGGAGCTAGGAGCCATCAGAGATCGGGTGTTTGCCGAGAGCAGAGTTGCAGGGGAGCGCTCCCCTCCCTTCGAACCCGCTCCCAATTCGTGCTCCGGGCGGGAGCAGCTTAGGAGCGCGCTCCCGATAAAAAAATTTGCGCTCCCTGCCAAAATTGGGAGCAATATTGGGAGCATCGCTCCCCAACGTTAAATTTTCGCTCCAGGAGCGATTCGACCGATGCCGGGAGCGATCCGGGCGGAAAAAAATTCGCGGACACGAAAAAAATCAATTTTTAAAAAAAAATTATGTTTTAAAAACACAATGGGGCAAAAAAAATTTCATTATCACTTGAATGAGTTGAGTAGAAGCTGGAGAGCAAGAGCAAAGGAGCGAGGAGAAGCGAGGAGCAAGCGCCGAGGAGCAAGGAGCAAGCCTGCAAAGAGGTTAGTAACTTAGTAATTTAGTTAGTTTAGTTAGTTTAATTTAGTTTAATTTAGTTTATTAACTTTATTTAGTTAAAAAATCATGAATCTAAATTAAATTAATCAATCTAAAATTCTAAATAAATTAAATTAATTTGCAGATTCAAAGGCCTACAAATATCAAACATCATGGACCTAGCTATATTTCTTGGCATTTTCCTCTTCTTGGTCCCTTTTATGGTTATTATGGTGCTGGAGAGTAGGAAACTGAGGGGCCAAAATGAAGAGGGGGATGAAGAAGCTGGAGAAAGTGGATTTGATGAAAACCCCAGTGAGGAGGAGCTAGAGGAGGGTGAACATGACTCTCAAAAAACTAAACAAGACCAAACCCCATTGTGGAAATATGTTAACAGGCCTGAAGCAGGGAGAGGGGGTGGAGTTGTTGAAGATTATGAAGACCAGATTTGGTAGCTATTACCTCACCTTCAGGCGCCTTTTGAAGGTAAGAGAGTCATTGGCTAGCATGGTATCAAGTCCACATTGGCAGGTATTAAAGGAAAGGGCTACAAATGCAGCTGTCAGGCGAGGTTTTGAACTGGTGGAGGAGGCCACTCTTGATGGTCAGTTTTGGACAAGTGTGAGGCAAGTATTGGATTTCACCAAGCCCATTTATCACATGATTCAGTTTGCAGATACAGACAAACCAGTGATTGGCGAGGTGTATGAGCAGATGGATACCATGTTGGGGCAAATAAAAGATATTGTTCATAACAGAGATCTCGACTTGTACAAACTGATTCACAATTGTGTGTGTGAACGGTGGAATAGACTTAATCTTCCACTACATTGCTTGGCGTATATCCTTACGCTAAAATACTACTCTACATCTTGGTTGGGCCAACCTGCACCAAGGGGTGGGATTAGGACCAAACCCCATTTAGATGCAGAGGTAACTAGTGGATATTTGCAAGCATTAGAAAAGTTGATACTTGACAGGGAGGAATGTGCAGCTGTGCGCCTTGAAATAGGCAAATACTTCCGTGGCACTGGTTTGTTTGGTAACCTCCATGCAATGGAAGACAGAGATAGATTTGATTCTCTCACATGGTGGGAAAGATATGGCGGCCAGGGACTTTTGCCAAAATTGGCAAAAAAAGTTCTTTCATAGGTTGTAAATACATCTTCTGCAGAAAGGTGTTGGAGCACCTATAGCTACATACATAATGTGAAAAGAAACAGACTCAATGAAAACCGAGCAGAAAGCTTGGTTTATGTGCACTACAACTTGAGATTGTTGAGTCATTACTGTGATCGGGCTTATGAGGATCCCACATATAAAATTTGGGACAATCAACCAAAGGATGACAATTTGGAGGATGGCACTGTACATCTTGAAGAACTGGAAGAGGAACTTATAAAGGATGCAGATGAAGCAGTTGCAACAGCCATGCCACCTCCGCCTCCACCATCTAGTCACAGTGCTTGAGTTTCGAGTCTTGTTTCTTTGTTGTCGCCATCTCCATCTACACCCTCACGTGGAGGGCATGTGCCTTCTTGTTCTGGTCATCGGTCTATGCGGGAGACTCCGAGAAGACCACCACGACCTGCTTATACTCCTGGAAACTCTCGTGGCAAGGGCCACATGTAGATTTACAATTTACTTGTCTTTTCTAGTTTCTGTTAGTTTTCATAACTGTTGAGTCTTGAGTCCTTGACTCTTGACTCTTTCATATCATAATGATATTTTTTGTAAACAATATATGACTGTGACAATGAAAATTTGAAGTTTGAAGTTGGCAATTATAACTCATTGGTAATGATTGTGAATTATGAATATGATGCTTCGTGAAAGACTAAAGTTGTTTCATTTCATTTCATTATTCATGTTTCATTTTATAACATTTCATTTCATGTTAACAGTTAGAAGTTAGGACTTAGAAATATCTAAGATATTATTTCTTGTAATGGTTAAACTTAGCTTACAAGTACAACTTTGGTGATCAATAATGATAAATGTTATATATTGAATTTTCAATTTTGAAAGCTTGAAGTTGAAACTTTAAGATTGAATTTGATGAATCATGATTCACGAGACTCAATATGTTGCAGTTGTATTATGTATTTTACTAACTTGTGGACATGGTTGATGAAGATTATAACTTCTAGATGATTGATGTGATATGGTTCAATGATCAATCTATGTTTTCTATGTTTTTTATATCTAATTCATCATTCTACATGTTTTTGTTGACATATATGTATCAAAAATTTAAAAATATAAAATATATATATATTTTTAAAAAATCGCTCCGGGATTCACTCCCAAACCGGGAGCTTCTGAAAATGTTGCTCCCGCTCCCGTTTTCGCTCCCGCTCCCCGCTTTCGCTCCTGCTCCCAAGTAACATTGGCCGAGAGAGTTACAGGGCTGAGAGAGCAACAATAGGCCAGCATTCTTGTTGAGTTTTACAGCCAGCAGAGCCTGTTGAAGAAAGTGTAACTAGGTTCGGTCTTCATAATGACATGATCTTTGTAACTGATGTAATAAATGATGAAATAAATTATTTTTGTAATCTTGCTACATGGGTTTCATGAGCAAGAAGTGTTTCTAGGTGAAAGAATTCTTCTTGATGTCTTTAGGATTTACTTATATGTCAAAGAGTCATGTCATTTGTATAGAAACTCTTCATGAGTTTATTTAAATATATACAAGTCTTCGAAGTTTCCTAACAACCCTCCAAGACTAAAGATCAATGCCTCAAAAAGAAAGCCTATCAAAGTCTGCAAGAAAAACGATAAGGGTGATCATGTCGGCTCAAGATAAATGAATTAAATATATAAATATGTCATGTCGGCTTGAAGCAATAGTCACGTCGGTTCATGGATCACGTCGGCTCATATATGAAACCCTCACCACTATAAATACCCATGAAGGGTCAGCGAAAAAGTCACAAAAATTTCAGATGCCTCTGAGATTTTCGCATTGAAGGAGCCGCAGTCAAAGAGAAAGGAGCCATAGTCAAGGAGAAAGAAGCTACAACAGATCTGCATTTTCTCTTGGGATAGATCTAGGGTTCAGCTGCCTCCTCGGATGGGTATAAGGAGCAACAGAACCTAGATTATCCTCCTCTCGGCATACCTGTGACTTGAAGGAGAAGCCCTCAGATGGGTAAGACTATGGAAAGAGACGCAGCATCAACATGTGATCTGGGCTAGATATAATTCTGTGATTACAACCTCGGCATCACTGTCTTGGGATACGGATCTATGTAGACATATCACCACAACATAGCTAATGATCTCAGCACACCTATGAATCTACTCTTAGATGGATATGGGTCTAAGATCCGCATTTCAGGAAGACTAGTATCCCTCCAACTTCGGATGTATATGAAGTCTCGAACACCTTGTAACCTCAGTGATAAATTGATGAGACTGATCTCGGTGGAAGGATAACATCATAGTCACTGTTTCGTTGGAGATTAGAGAGAAAAGGTCCCATGCATGGAGTGACAATCACTGTCTCGGCATAAGGTGAAGGGGCAGTATTGCAGTCAATATATAATAAGAAGAAGCAGTACTAAAGTTCCAGCATACTGATAATGAAGGAATGATGTCTCTGTAGTAGTCTCGACATCATGATGAGAAGCAATAATAATAATCATTGTCTCAGCAAGTATACAATGATGATTAAGATATAATACACAGTCATCATGATGAAGACTTCAATGAAGACCTCGTTGATATAATAGCAGCAATGAAAGATCTCAGTGATGCTATAATGATGGTCTCAATGGTGCAGTAATGAGGATGATCTCAGCAGTGACAAAGAAGAGGATTGGCATCTTGGTCTTGGAGAGGCAGATTGTGTCAAGGGTCATGGTCTTGGTATTCGTCAATGGAATCTCTATAAGAAGAATTTACGCATGGGTTTTCCTCTCCAAGTGGGAGAGGTTTTGGCCCTGGCAGAAAGCCAAACATTTGTGTTCTTGTCTCTTTTGTTTTTTTGGTAGCAGTTTGATGAAGTAAACACATACACTAATAATGAATGAAATATCAAGCTAAGATAAATTTTTTAAATTCCTCACAAATTGTTATCATGTAACGAAGAATCAACTTAATTATGCATGCCCTAGATTCTTCAACAGAGCCAAAATTCCAACAGTTCAAATCAGCGTTGCGGGGGAGCCCCCCCCCTGGAACCCACTCCCAATCCACGCTTCGGGCCGGGAGCGGGTCGGGAGCGCGCTCCCGGAAAAAAAATTGCGCTCCCTGCCTAAACAGGGAGTGACTTCGCTCCCGTCGCTCCAGGAGCGAAAAATAAAGTCCGGGAGCGATCTCTCCTGAGCTTTATTTTTCGCTTCGGAGCGACGCGCGCTGCCGCCGGGAGCGAAACAGGTGGAAAAAAAATCCGCGCATAAAAAATATTTGTTTTAAGAAATGTTTTTGTTATATAAAGGCTTGGAGGGCTTTTGTAAGTCATTGTGACTTGAGAGAGTTTGAGGAGAGCCAAGGAGTGAGGAGGAGCAAGGAGCGAGCGCCGAGGAGCAAGGAGCAAGCCTGTAAGGAGTCTTGGATTTGAGGTAGGTTAGTAACTTAGTAATTTAGTAGGTTAGTAACTTAGTAACTTAGTAACTTATTTCTAGAATGATGAATCTAAATAAATAAAATTAATAAATAGTAAATACATTTTTAATTTTCTCATTCCCATTCCCATTAAATTTTGCAGATTCAAAACTACAAATTTCAAACATCATGGACCTGGTTATATGTCTTCGCATTTTCTTCTTCTTGGTTCCTTTTCTGGTTATTATGGTGCTAGAGAGTAGGAAAAGGAGGGGTCAAAATGAAGAGGGGGATGAAGAAGGGGGACAAAGTGGATTTGATGAAAACCCCAGTGAGGAGGAGCTGGAGGAGGGTGAACATGATTCAACAACTGAAAAAACTAAACAAGACCAAACCCCATTGTGGAAATATGTTAACAGGCCTGAAGCAAGGAAAGGGGGTGGAACCACTAAATTTCATTGCCCCCATTGCCACAATAACTACACCGGTTCATACACCCATGCCAGAAAACACCTCTGCAGGAAAAGGCCATGGGATGGAGATAAACAAATAGGAATCAAAACTTGTGCAGCTGTGTTAGCGACAGATAGAGCCAAATACATAAGGGAAGAGGAGGAAGCCCAATACAAATCTAAAAAATCAAGTGGTTTCTTTGAATCAAGCTCACAATCACAAGCACAAAGAACTCCTTCAACATCCTCCCAAGGCAGTGGATATGGAGGCATAGGGTCACCAGCTTTAAGGCGTAGAACCATATCAGATTTCCTTGATGAGGGGTGTAGGAATGATGTGGATTCAAAAGTTTACAGGTTTCTCTATGCATGTGGGATACCATTCAATGTTCTTCGCTCACCTTATTGGCACGAAATGGTTTCTGCCATAAATGATGCCCCTAAAGGATACAAGAGCCCTGGGTATGACAAGGCAAGAATCGTTGGACTTGATGATGAAAAAGCAAAAATATCACATTCTTTGAATAGAATGACAAGTTCTTGGACTGACCATGGGGTGTCCATTGTATCTGATGGATGGACAAATGTAAAAGGCAAGCCATTGATAAGTGTTCTTGCTGTGTCTGTTAGTGGTGCCATCTTTCTAAATGCATATGATTACTCAGAGAAGTTCAAGACCGACATCAACATTGCAGAAGCATTACTTGAAACAATTGACCGTATTGGGCCATACAATGTCATCCAAGTCATCACTGATAATGCTCCTAATTGTAAGTTAGCGGGAGCAGTTATTGAGGATAAATACCCCAACATATTTTGGTCTGGGTGTTTGGTTCACACATTGAACCTTTTGATGCATATGTTGTTAAGAACAAAAATAAACAATACAAATGGATTGGTGATTTGTACAAGAAAGGCAAACAAATGATAAAATTTATTACAAATCATAGCAATACCCATGGCCTTTTTCGCAGTCACTCAAGATTGGAGTTGTTGAAGATTGCGAGGACTAGATTTGGTAGCTATTACCTCACCTTCAGACGCCTTTTGAAGGTAAGAGAGTCATTGGCTAGCATGGTATCAAGTCCACACTAGCAGGTATTAAAGGAAAGGGCTACAAATGCAGCTGACATGCGAGGTTTTGAACTGGTGGAGGAGGCCGCTCTTGATGGTATGTTTTAGGCAAGTGTGAGGCAAGTATTGGATTTCACCAAGCCCATTTATCACATGGTTCGGTTTGCAGATACAAATAAACCAGTGATTGGCGAGGTGTATGACAAATGGATACCATGTTGGGGCAAATAAAAGATATTGTTCATAACAATGATCCCGACTTGTACAAACTGATTCACGATTGTGTGTGTGTACGGTGGAATAAACTTAATCTTCCACTACATTGCTTGGCGTATATCCTTACACTAAAATACTACTCTACATCTTGGTTGGGCCAACTTGCACCAGGGGGTGGGGTTAGGACCAAACCCCATTTAGATGAAAGAGGTAACTAGAGGATATTTGGATGCATTAGAAAAGTTGATACCTAACATGGAGGGATGTACTAGTGTGCGCCTTGAAATAGGCAGATACTTCAGTGGCACTGGTTTGTTTGGTACCTTCCATGCAATGGAAGACGGAGACAGATTTGATTCTCTCACATGGTCGGAATCATATGGCGGCCAGGGACTTTGCCAAAATTGGCAAAAAAAGTTCTATCACAAGTTGTAAATACTTCTTCTGCAGAGAGGTGTTGGAGCACCTATAGCTTCATACATAATGTGAAAAGAAACAGACTCAATGAAAACCGGGCAGAAAGCTTGGTTTATGTGCACTACAACTTGAGGTTGTTGAGTCATTACTGTGATCGGGCTTATGAGGATCCAACATATAAAATTTGGGACAACCACCCAGAGGATGACAATTTGGAGGATGGCACTATACATCTTGAAGAACTGGAAGAGGAACTTATAAGGGATGAAGATGAAGCAGCTGCAACAACCATGCCACCTCCACCATCCAGTAGCAGTGCTCGAGTTTCGAGTCTTGTTCCTTTGCTATCACCACCTCCATCTACACCCTCACGTGGAGGGCATGTGCCTTCTAGTTCTGGTCGTCGGTTTGTGCGGGAGACTCCTAAAAGACCACCATGACCTGCTCATATAGTAGACTCTCGTGGCAAGGGCCACATGCAGTAGTAGATAATAGATTTATAGTTTACTTGTCTTTTCTAGTTTCTATTAGTTTTCATAACTGTTGAGTCTTGAGTCCTTGACTCTTGACTCTTGAATCTTTCATATCATAATGATATTTTTTGTAAACAATATATGACCGTGACAATGAAAGTTTGAAGTTTGAAGTTGGCAATTATAACTCATTGGTAATGATTGTGAATTATGAATATGATGCTTTGTGAAAGACTAAAGTTGTTTCATTTCATTTCATAATTCATTTTATAACATTTCATTTCATGTTAACAGTTAGAAACTTAGATATTATTTCTTGTAATGGTTAAACTTAGCTCACAAGTACAACTTTGGTGGTCAATGATAAATGTTATATATTGAATTTTCAATTTTGAAAGCTTGAAGTTGAAACTTTAAGATTGAATTTGATGAATCACGATTCACGAGACTCAATATGTTGCAGTTGTATTATGTATTTTACTAACTTGTGGACGTGGTTGATGAAGATTATAACTTCTAGATGATTGATGTGATATGGTTCAATGATCAATCTATGTTTTTTTATGTCTTTTATATCTAATTCATCATTCTACATGTCTTTGTTGACATATATGTATCAAAATATAAAAAATATATATGTTTTTAAAAAATTGCTCCGGGATTCACTCCCAAACCGGGAGCTTCTGAAAATGTCGCTCCCGCTCCCATTTTCGCTTCCGCTCCCAAGTAACATTGGTTCGAATATTTGGGCTAGGGGACAACGCAAAGGCCATTCCAGCAATTTTCGTGGAGCTTGGGAGCAGGTGCCATAGACTGGAAGCCCATCCGGAAAGCTAGGGATTTGATAGTAGGGGTCAGCCCAACACTTTGGGACCATTTCCGGGAGGATTTACAGGCAATTTCTAGTAGGCTGAGTTTTGCAGTTGTAGCTGAATTTGGGCTCCAAGGGGGTCGAACTTCAGAAGTCTAAACTGACGAAAATCCTTCGTGGGTTTTTCTGAGTTTAGGCCAAGGAGTCTGGGGTTAAAAGCACATAATTTTCTGGGCATTAGAATTGCACCTTCCAGCTATCCGAACTTCAGCAGAAAGACAGTTTTCTGGGACAACGCAGTGCAGATTGGTGCAGCAGTTGGACAACCTTCAGTTCAGCCATTTTCTCACCTGGGTTTGTTCATGTTTGTCCATTGAGACAAGCCCATGTGCACCATCTTGTTATCCATTGTATTTAGCCTTCAGAAAAGTAATAAAATGGCTTGGCAGTTCCATATTTGCAGCTTTTCTATGGATGTTTGATGTGTATTTCGTTTTTATAATTTTCTGCACAATTATTTGCTTTATATCCCTTGTATTCCTGTTTAGGATCATTACATAAGAAGAAGAAAGAGTTGAAAAACTTTGGTAATATGATGATGACTGATGGTATAAGCATCCTTTGGTACATCCTCGGGCATGGAGTCTTCAGATAATCCTCAAGTGCCACTCGAGTGATAAACAGTTGGCAACACTATTATCTAGCTTCTAGTGTAATATTAGAGTTATTTCTTTTGAGGAGAAGAATTCATCTGATTAAAATCTGATTTATCCCATCTCTAGTCATATATTGGTGGCAGAAGCTGTTTGATTTTCATCAGCTGTTCCTTATTTGTTGACGTTTGCATCTTAATCTTTTAGATTATTTATCACTATTATGTTGGTCTTATTCCATTATTTTTTCCAGCACCTGTTCAACAAGAGTCCTCTTAGCTTTGCTTGTTACATTTTAGTTTGCATTGTAGTATCTAATTGTTAATACTCATTTAACATAAGTGGATGCTTTTGATATATATATATATATATATATATATAAAATTCAGGTACCATGATTAAAAGCCAAGTTGGGGGACAGTCGTAACTATTTCCACATAGACAATATGTGTTAAGTCTGAATTATAACCACTCAATACTATGATTATCCCGATAATATCATATTCTTATTAGTATTTGACAATGAAATATTGAACAATGTTATCTCAAGTTTCCATCTGCTGGCCGTGCTTGGTACCTTTTCTTTTGATAGTAAAGATCCAATATATTTTTCTAGCCATACTAATATTTTGCTTTTAGTGAAAACTAAAATATGGCTTTTCTGTTTACTTCATGTTTCTGTGCAATTCATTTACTTTTCTTTTCTTATTTGCAAGCTCTTGAATACCAACCTTGCATACCTGGAAACCACTGCTTTCATTACAGATAACTCAATAGATTTTCATCGATGAGGTTCAAAATGCGATTTTCCCATGATATTGTTTCTCAGGCTCTTTGGTAATTATCCAATTGCTGCCTTAAATTTTTTAGTTTTCAACAACCCTTTTAACATTACAATTGTAATTTAGAATGTGTGAGCATTTGGACAAGTAAAATTTTGAAAAGGTATTGACTCCAATCTTTTTTTGTTAAACAAGCCATCTAAATGAAGAGTTCTCTTTGCTTTTGGAAAGTGCTCTATTTAACATCTAAATTTTCTTCTAAATCAAATTCTTGAGATCTTCGTCTTTTTGTTTTTCTGGGTGCAAAGGATGCCTGCACAGAGTCATTATGCAGCTGAACTCCTACCTCTTCCCGATTCTCAGTTTTTGCTTCGTTGTTCAACATCACCTTATGCAGAGAGTCCTGATTTCATAGATACTGTCAGAAGGTATGTGAATTTTGACTTTTTAAGTCACCTTTCTGGTCTTGAATTGTAAAAGAGTTAATATGTTTTTATTTCTGCAATAACATTTTCAAAATGAGTGTCTTTCGGAATATGTTGGATGCATAATTCTTTGATATTTTTGTGTCTTTGTAAATAATAGATAGTTAGACAAAATGAGGAGTATTGAGGAAGACCAAGAGTTCCTCCTAGCAGATGAAATGAATAGACACCTTGTATATATGCAGAATTCAAGTTCATGAAAATTCATTGGTGGGGTTATTCCCTCAGCCTGACAGTGGTATCAGAGCTGGGTATTTCCTTTTGGTGTTCTACCTTCTGCTCATCAGTTCTGTGATATTCCCACTTAGCATTTTGCTAAGTGAAATATCAATTTTGATATTTTTTGCTATATTGCACGGTTGCACTTAGGAAATGTGGATTTAGAGGTCCCACACATGATTTTTTGGCTTAAAGCACACCCAAACATTAGCGCTGCAAGAAATATTGCGGCCTTAGTGGAGCGTGGGGGCCACCTCATGGGAATTACGGCCCACATGAGGAATATGCTTTCATTGGATTGGTTTTGGTGTGGGGAATTCGAGCTGGGCCCACATGGGCATTTTGGAGGCTCGTTGACAAAAAGAGGAAGAGACACTCATTTGGTCATTCATTCATCATTTGCAAAATTGTCTTTTGACAATTGCACGTTTGCGCTGAAGCCAAGTCTGCAAGTGTTGTTTAGCACACGAGTGTTTCCGAGTGGAGATCTCAACCCTTGCTTCGTTGGACTTCGAGTGCCAGCCCAAGGAGGGAGTTCTACGCTTATCAATTTGTACCAGCAGCAGGGAGTCCATTTTCAGCGAGAGGTTCAGCTACAACAGCGCAGGGATTGCACTGCTCATGGTGGAGGCACTTTGAGAGGTTGAGGAGTGAGGTGTGGTTGAGACTGAAACTTGAAGAGAAGGTCAGGGAATTATTTTGGGGATCATTGCGGCTATTTTGGAGCCCATTTGTAGCAGGGTTTACAGGTGGGTCAAATCACCCAACAGTTGAGTTGAACGTTGCATGAAGCGGGGATGTTTTTTGGAAGGAGAGACACGGAAGCATCATTTCGCAAAAATCTAGGAAGCGAAGTGTCTTGGAAGCGTCTGCTATATATATATTTGCATTTATATTAAAAAAAACATCCAAAATACCAAATTAGTTGTAGAAGACAAGAAAACATGCATATTTTTACATAAATCAAGATAGATATGGCATCGATTGTACATCAATGATTAATTATTCCAGCATCAACCATCTACAATCTAGATTCTTCTTCTCTTGTCTAGCCTTTGCTTCTACTTCAATTCTATAGGGATTTTAGTCAACATTGCCAAATTTTGATCAAATAGCTTAATCCAAGCCTTATAATATGGTAGAGAAAGCTTAACATGCCTGATCAATGATTTTGACTTGAGTGAAGGGTACATAATTGCTAAGGCCATGACAAAAGAGTTCAACAATCAATAACACCAACACTGGGGTGCATATAGGGCTTGGTGCTCTTGATTAAATGCCAATCACATGCCCTCATACATGATATAATCCAATGAAACGCCACAATCCCATTGATCTTGAAAACTATTAAGTCTGCTGAATTTTGAATGGGATATGAAATTCTATTTTTTCCATATGAAGTTTGATGAAGTTGGAACCACTCTCAAACATCTTGAGTCATTTCATGGTAGTGTTAAAAATTTAAGTAAAAGGATGGAAATGAGAGATAAAGGAGAATGTCTCTTTTACTTAAATTTTTAACATTACCATTAGAGAGCATCTAGGAAGCGTCTAAGGAGCATCAATAAGCACCTTGGGAGTATTCGGAAAGAGTAGTTCCTCACATAACAGTTCGAAATTTCCAAAAAAAAAAAACAAAAAAAGCCTCGCGGAACCATCCACCTTCTCTGGGATCTGCTCGCAATCCGCAGTGGATACATGGCCAAACCTCCACAGATTTGCATCTGATCCTTTCCAGATCCATGGATCGGGTAGTAGGAACCACGAATCGGGCAGTAGGAATTGCGGATCGGGCAGTAGGAACTGCGGATCAGGCCCCCACGAATCCAATTTTCCAGGAATCGCCAAAAAAAGTTGGAACTGCGGATCTAATTTTCCGATCCGCGGTTCCGCCGAAGGATCGGTGGCAGATCAGTACGGGACGTGGATTTGGCTCCAGATCCTTGTGGGGGGGGATGGTTCTTGCAACACTGGTTCAGCCATTGAGGGAAAATAGGGCCGAATTTCCAAGGTCAATCATTGGCCAAATCCTTCGCGGGTGATTCTGGGTATTTGGTGGAGAGGCCGAGATTAATTTCTCAGAATTTTCTGAGCACCGGAGAGGGTCCTAGCAGCAGTTCTATTCAGCTAGCAACGTATGTCTAGGCATCTTCAATGCAGGGCTAGAGTAGTGCAACAAGAGATTGGAGAGGGTTGACTTATCTATCATTTGGGGCTTTGCTAGCTTACCTTGAGCAAGCCCAAGTGCATTCCATCCAACACCCATATTTTACCCCCTTCATTTATCAATAAAATGGCTTAGCAGTGCAGTTTTTGGTGTAGTTTGTTGGTCTGATTGTGTGCTCACTGTTTTATGTCTTTTTGCATATTTACTCTAAATTTTCCCTAGGAATATTAGAGTGGTATCAAAGCTCATAGACTTGGTATCAGAGCTCATAGAGTGGTATATCAAAGGCAAAGGTATAGGAGCAGAGAAAGATAGTTGCAGATTACCCCTGATCTTGTGACAATCAAACCAAAGGTTGTAGAAACAAACATGGGGGACAATGAGAGAGACAAAAGGAGCGAGGAAAAAGAGTTTGCTCATCTTTTGTTGAAGGCAGTGCAAGACTTGTCCAAGAACATTGAAGAAATGGGACAAAGGAATAACAACGACAACAAGGGTAAGGGAGTCCAAGGGGATTTCCAATTGGGGGAAGGATTTGGCACTTCGTAGCACCACACATCCCCTAATCCCAACATGCCCCTTATTCCAAACACACCCCCTAGGTCTCCCATTCCCACGTTCCTAACATCTGGAGTTGGTGGGCAACCAGAGCAGGAGGATAAGCCTTATAGGGTCTATTTTTTGGAGTATCAGTCCTATGGACCTGATTTTGGGAAGGCCATCACTTTCAAGGGTTTTTGCCAATTGAAGGGCGACAAGAGGCCCAAGGAATAGAGTGGAGGAGGCTACACGCAGGGGATAGACTTGCAACGCACTATGGGTAGGTTGTTTCTCCCAACTTTCGATGGCTCTTTCAAGCGCTCAACCAAAGTGTGGGTTGAAAAGTTGGATGTCTATTTCCAGTTGAATTAGATGACAGAGGGAGAGGCAATCAAGATTGCCACATTGGATTTGGAAGGGGAAGCTCATGACTGGTGGTTCCATGGCCTGACCACATTGGGACATGCAGGAGTGACCGCTTATGATGATTTCACTAGGAGGGTGTTGAAGCGGGTTGAGAGGAAAGATCTAGATGAGTACTTTGGGGAGCTAATAAGGCTCAAGCAAACCGGGAGTGTTGAGGCATATATTTCAGAGTTTTTGAGGTTGTCTGTGATGGTGCCGGATTTGTCGGAGACTAGGAGGATCTACATGTTTTTAGAGGAGCTAGCAGAGCCATAGCGAGGGTTAGTGATGTCCAATAGGCCCACTACATTACAAGACATAGTAGGGAGAGCCTGAGACCTACAGGATGCCCTACCTAGGGCACGAGCACCACTACCCCCAAACAAGGTTTCCAGTAGAGGGGAAGAGACACTAGGGCTCCACCATCGAGGGTCAATCAGGGGTGTGGATAGCTGGACGAGGAGACTTGGAGAGACCTACGGAGGAGGAAATTGTGTTTCACCTGTCAGGAGCCTGGGGCACCAAGTCACAGATATGCAACTGACAAGGCCCTTTATATCGAGGTCTTCTCTAACAACAATGCAGAGGATGAGACATATTTTGAGATGGGCGGAGATGACACACAACAACTTAGGAGGGGGTCCACCACCAGCAGGGCAGTTTCCTTTGCACCTTTCCAAGGTTCCTTGTATCACTGCGCAGGGTACCCAAGTTTTTGACCTTGAGGATCAGAGGCACTGTTCAGGGGCAACGTGTATCAGTTCTAATGGACAGTTGGGTTACCCACAATTTCATTGATTCCCAGTTGGTTCAAAGGAGGTACATCACAACTGAGGAGTTTGAGGGATTCTTGGTTTTTGTGCTCGCGGACGGGACCATGCAATGCATACGTTACGTGCCAGCCTTGATAGTGACCACGGAGAACTAGTCCATGACAAATCACTTCTTTGAGGTGGATGTACCGGACACCAACATGGTGTTGGGGGCCTAGTGGCTCTATTCACTTGGCAGAGTCACGACCGACTGGAGGAAGTTGGAGATGGAGTTTGTAGGGCCGAATGGCAAGCTAATGTTTCTATGGGGAATGCACCCATACACACCACAAATTGTTTTGGCCCATAGGATGGAGGCTAATTTGAGACATGGGGACATTGAGTGGGCTGTGGAATTGAGGATCTCAGAGGCTGGGGGCAAGCCCAAGCCACCACATCCGGAGATACAAGCCATTTTTTATAGGTACCCAGTAGTTTTTAGAGATGTACCACGAGGTCAACCACCTGACTTGGGGTTTGAACATACTATTGAGTTGGAGCTGGGAGTATAGGCCGTGATCACCACTCCTTACCGACATCCCAAGGCATATTAGGATGATATAGAGAGGGATATCCACGAGCTGTTGGCACTTGGGTACATTAGGCCCAGTTCCAGCCCTTTTGCTTCATCATTAGTCCTGGTGAAGAAAAAGGATGGGTCCTTGCGCATGTGCATAGATTATCGGGCCCTCAACAAAAAGACATTGAAGAACCGCTACCCCATCCCACGTATAGATGAGTTGATGGATGAGTTGAGCGGGGCTAAGTTCTTTTATAAGATTGATTTGCGGTCAAGGTACCATCAGATTCAGGCGAGGGACTAGGATGTCCCAAACACAACATTCTGATGCCATTATGGGCACTTCGAATTCTTGGTTATGCCCTACGGGCTGAGCAATGCACCAACTACCTTCAACTCATGCATGAACCACATATTTTGTGAGTAGTTGAGGAAGTTCGTGCTAGTGTTCTTTGATGACACACTGATCTATAGTCGGACTTGGGAGGAGCACTTGCAACACCTTTAGATAGTGTTGCGTATTCTAGAGGAGCAACAATTTTATGCTAAACTATCCAAGTGCGAGTTTGGGTTGACTGAGATGCTCTATCTAGGGCATATCATTGGGGTGGATGGTGTGAGAGTCCATGAGGAGAAGATATGAGCTATCTGGATTGGCTAGAGCCCCAGAATGTGACAGAGCTGAGAGGATTCGTGGGCATCTGCACTTATTACAGGAAGTTCATGTAGGGATTCTCCTAGCTAGCAACACCCATCACTAACTTGACGAAGAAAGGGGCATTTGAGTGGACCACTACAATACAGGAGGCTTTTTGAGCGCCTCAAACACGTCATGAGTAGCTGTCGGTATTAGCACTCCCTGACTTCACTCAACCCTTTGTGCTAGAGTGTGATACATCTAGAGTGGGTGTGGGGTTGTGTTGATGTAGGGAGGGAACACCATAGCTTTCGAGAGTCGGAAGCTACTGCCCCATGAGCTACTGTACTCCATATATGACAAGGAGATGCTGGCCGTCATGCATGCGCTAGCTAATTTTAGACAGTATTTGGTGGGGAACATGCTTAAAGCCAAGACAGACCACAACAACCTTAGGTTTTTCGTGGAGCAGAAACAGTTGCTGGAGAGGCAGCAAAAGTGCGTGAGCGAGCTCCAAGCATATGACTTTGACATTGAGTATGTCAAGGGGAAACACAACGTGGTGGCTGCTACGTTGTCTAGGAGGCCGAACACTCTCTCTCTGATGAGTATTGCCCTAGATTAGAGGGTGCAACTACTGGTGGAATTGATCTGAAATCACCTGTAGATGACCTCAAAGAAATAATGAAGGTATTACAGACTCATGTGTTGGGGTGTGCCTATGTTATTTTATGCAACGGATCGGTAAGATTGTGAAATACACAGATAATGAAACAATAAGAGAATCGCAATAAGCAAACACATAAAACACAACAAGCTTAATAAGGAGTTCACCAAATCCTCCTGGGCTACGTCTCCTGGTCCAGCCTTAAGTGGTGGCCTTTCTATTGTGTCTTAAAGCAAAGTTTTTACAATAAGGAGCTCAATTTGAGTCTCACTTAACAGATGATGATCAGTAGGATTGTACTTCAATCCACCAAGTCTCTAGAGTACACAGACTCCCCTTACCGAATCTCGACCTCAACTGGTCTCATTGGTATGAGTCTAATTTGGTACTCAATACCTGACAGGTATACACAGAAGAGTTGCTTGAACCTCTCAAGCCTTCTCTGGAGTTCACAGACTCTCAGACTCTCTCTGTCTCTGTCTGCTTGATGCTGCCTTTGCTCTGCAGGTCAGCTCAGCTTCTCTGTTCTCTGTAATTCACTTCTTTCTTGCCTCTCGGCTTTCTGCTTCTCTTTCTCTGCCTCCCTTTACTCTTTGTCTATTCGTGGCTTAAAGCCAATCTGCTCCCTGACTGTTCGTTTCCGCTTCCCGGCTCTCTAGATCTCCTGCCTCTGCCCGCTGGAATTCCCCTGCTCTGCATCATCATCACTGTGTAACACTTCACAAAGAGGTGGCCACTTGTTTCCTCACGAACTAATTGTCAGTTCTCTTTGAACAGTCGTTATTTTCGTTACTCCCAGATTCCCTGTGAAACTAATTCCTCTGCCAGCTCAGCAGTCATGCCGGACATCAAATCTCATATGACTCAGCATATTTCCCTGTCAAATCCGGTCATCCATCAGATCATTTCTCTGCCGTTGATCTGGAGCCTCCAGATCCTACGGTATCTGTCCATATCGTGCGGGTAAGTAGCCTGACGTTTACCTGCGCGATGTGAACGATTTTCTCTCTTATCCGCTGGACACGCGTCACCTAGTGTATGGCATTGGGCGGGACTCAGTCGAACCCGCCTACCACCTGAGGTCCTTTCGATATCTTGCTGGTTTTGGTGCGGGACCCGCCTTTTGACGGAATTGGTCATTTCCGTACGGTCTTATGTTTTTCCTTGTGACCGAGCGCTTGGGGCTTTCCTTCACTGAGGGGGATGCCTTGCAATTAGCGCTAATTGCGTATTAGAAACTGCCTCTGCTTTTTGGATTTGACCTCTTGTTTGTCATTTGTGCCAGGGCACGGTCACCATGGCCCAACGGTCTGCGCGCTTTGACCGAGGGTCCTCGTTGTTCCGTGCTGACCACAAATTGCCATTGTTCAGAGGTTATTTCTGATAAGCTCGATTTCCATAAGATTTTGAAGCTTGACATAATTTGAAACAGTCATGAAAACTTAGAGAATGTTTAAGGATCCAATTTGGATCACAGCCTTCCCACTGAAAAATCTTTTGGACCACCAAAAGTTGGTATTCAAGCATCGACTAAGTGAGGGTATAACTATCTCACTTGTCTAATCTCTATCCACTTTGCACTGCTTGGCTTTGAACCCTTGAGTCCAATCCTGAGGTACTCAACATCTCCCCTGCACGTCTTCCTCACCTCTCTGTCCAGAACCGTATCTTCCTGCAATTCATGGAGATATTCAGGTAATAGATCATTAGTAGAAGGCAATTGACTCTGCTCTTCGGGATCTTCAATTAATGAAGGTTCAAATAGCCTCAAGCTGTTTCCATTAACGACTGAGTAGATGTGCATGTAAGCTGGTAAATCAAGGCGAAAAGCATTCTCACCAATTTTCTCAAGTATCTTGAAAGGTCCATACCTTATTGGATTTAGTTTTTTACCTTCACCTTGCATTTTGTCTTCGCTGATATACAACCAAACTTGATCACCAACTTGGAAGCTATGCTCCATTCGATGCTTGTCATGCCTTGGCTTGTATTTGGCTTTGCTCAGCTGTTCCTGTACTGCCTGATGGATCTTTTGGATTTGCTCAATGAACTTGGTTGCCTTGTCCACATCACTGTGTCCATCAACTGCTATGTCTTTACCAAAGACAAAATCCAAGGGAGACCTTGGTGTGAAACCAAACAGGTCTCAAAAGGAGATCTCTGTGTAGAAGAACGTTTTGCTCGGTTGTAAGCATGCTGCACATAACACAAATGTTCATCCCAAAGTTTGGGATGCTTGTTGCAATAGCGTCTGAGCATCTGGATCACTGTCCTGTTGACCACTTCTGTCTGGCCATCTGTCTGTGGATGAAAGGCTGTGCTTTTCTTCAGTTTGGTGTCCATTAGTTCCCACAGACTCTATCAAAACTTCCCAGCAAATCGGGTGTCTCGATCAGATACAATGGAAGTGGGTAATTCAAAATGAACCCATACATGCTGAAAGAACAACTTTGCAGTTTGTTCAGCTGTAATCTGTTTATTACAAGTTATCAAAATACACATTTTGCTGAACCTATCCACAACAACATATAAATAGTCATGACCTTTCCTAGATTTAGGCAGTCCTCCAACAAAGCCCATGGAAACACTTTCCCAAGGATGAGAAGGAACTGGTAGTGGAGTGTACAAGCCTAGTTTTCTATCGCTGGGCTTGCTTTTAGCACACATGGTACACCCTCTTACATATCTAGAAACTGTCTCATTCATTTTTGGCCAATAACAAAATCTTTGCAGCTGTGCAACCGTTTTACTTACCCCAAAGTGACCTGATATTAGAGAAGTGTTTGCTTCTCGATATATCTTTACTCTTTCAGTTTGTGGAATGCATAGCTTCCCACAATGATGCAAGAGTTGGTCCTTAATGTGATAATCCAATTCTTCTACTCGTTTGCCTTGACTTAAAGTTGCATATACATCTTTAAAATCTATATCTTGAGCATATTGTTCAATGTAGCTCTCATTCATTACAGAATTATGGTTAAGTATAGTAGATGCATTTATAATTGGTCTAGATAACATATCTGCAACTTTATTGTGTATGCCCTTTTTATATTTGATGACTAAATGAAACTGTTGTAGAAAACCCATCCATCTATAGTGTCTTGATTGCTGCAACTTAGTTTGGGAGTGTAGATATTGGAGTGGTTGATGATCAGTATGTATATCTGTCTCTTTGGCCATTAAGTAACGTTTCCATTTTTTCACACTCTGTACTAATGCATACAATTCTTTATCATATGTGGGATAGTTAACTACTGTAGAATTAAATGTATCAGAATGATAACATATGGGTTTACTGTGCTGTATCAACACTGCTCCCATGGCATAGTCACTGGCATCCGTTTGGATCTCAAATGGTCTTTGAAGATCGGGCAGTGCTAGTACTGGTGCTGTACTAATCTTTTCTTTCAAGGTGTCGAAGGATTTCTGCTGTTTGCCTCCCCACTGAAACACCTTTTTCAATCCTGTTAAAGCATGTAAGGGAGCTGCAATTAAAGACAAGTTAGAAATGAACTTTCTCCAATATTGTGCTGCTCCTAAAAAGCTTCTAACTTCTGTAGCAGATTTGGGTTTAGGCCAGTTTACAATGATTGCCACCTTAGAGGGATCTATCTTCAACTCACCACCCCCTACTATATGTCCCAAATAATTCAAAGATGTTTTGCCAAATTCGCATTTGGAGAGTTTAACATAAAGTTTTTCTCTTTTCAAAACATCTAGTGTTTGCTTAACATGCTTTAAATGTTCTTCCCATGTTTTGCTAAATATAAGAATGTCATCCAGATATACAATAACAAAATCCTCAAAAACAGGTCTGAGTACATCATTCATTACTCTCATGAAAGTAGCAGGAGCATTAGTTAAGCCAAAAGGCATAACCCGCCACTCATACAATTTCTATTTTTTTCTGAAAGCAGTATTCCATGCATCTTGTTTTGCAACTCTGACCTGATGATATCCACTATGCAAGTCTAACTTGGAAAAATAAACAGCTTCCTTTACCTAATTTAATAGATCATCTATGTGAGGAAGGGGATAACGATTTTTGATTGTTATCTTATTCAGTGCTCGGTAATCAATGCACATTCTCCACGAGCCATTTTTCTTTTTCACCAAAACGATTGGAGACCCACATGGTGATGTGCTAGGTTTGATGAACCCTTTCTCAAGCAACTCCTACACCTGCTTCTTGATTTTTGCATTCTCTAAAGCGGACAACCTGTACATGCCGATGTTAGGCAATGGAGCATCTTGCTGCAAATTAATATCATGCACTATTTCCTTTTTGGGTGGCATATCATATTCTGAAACAAGATATCATATTCTGAAACAACTTTGTCCAAATCAGCGCGCTGTTTAACATCATAGCCCTCAAATACATTGGTTTTATCAGGTTTCTTTTCCTTTACAACCATCAATAAAAATTGTTTGCATGAATTTACAATTCATTTCATCTACTCTGAGTTTATGAGAGTATAATTATTCTTGAGCTTATGAGCTCTTACAATATATTCGATTCCATCTTTAATGAGGAGATACTTGTTCTCAACTCTATAGAAAATAGCTTTTCTATCATACAAGTAGGAACTTCCTAAAACAATTCCACATATATCCAAAAGAACTATATCTAACTCAACCTCATCTACAAATGCTGACCCAAAAGAAAACTTAAGTTTACATTGTCTAGTCACTTGTAGTTGTGCTTTATCACTTAACCAACCTAATGGGTAAGGTTTCTTGTGAGGTATAGTGAGTAATCCCAACTTCTTTACAATTGCTTCAGAAACTAAATTTACTTGTGAGCCACTATCAAACAAAGTATCAATCTTTTGATGCTTGGAAATAACTCGAATATGGAAAAGCTCATGTCTTTTTCTCTCATTTTCATGATTATTAGTAGATTGTGCAAAATTACTAGTAGATGCTTCAGAATTTTTACCTTTTATACCTGTGGCTGCTATGGTTGTTTCATCTCCTGAGTCTGATCCCAAATCTTTCTGAATAGCTGCATCAGTCTTCTTCTTCTTGCCCTCAAACTTCTTAGGTCTCAGCTCTGGATGCAAGATCCAACAATGCTCATCATCATGCCCATCCTTCTTACAGTGAGTGCATGAAGACTTGCTTTTTTGTGCAGTGTTGGCCTTCCTCTCTTTCCATTTCTGTTTTCTTTTCTCCTTATTCTTGCTTGCAATGGGCTTGGATGATCCCCCAACTTCTGAGTTCCCATTCTTTCCTCTAGCTTCTAGATGCGTAGCTTGAACAAATACCTCATCTATAATAGTGGGATTAAACATGAGGATAGTGTGCCTCATGTAGCTGTGTAGGCCACCTATGTACTTCAACAGAGTCTCAGGTGAGTCTAATGAAATTTCTAGAATCAAAGCTCTTTTCCTAAATTCTTGGGTGTAACCTTGTACACTTTGCCCTTTCAATTGGCGAAGAGTTTTCCAGCTCATCATGGCTTGCTGCATGTAAGCTAGTGGATAGAAATGCTTTTTGATTGCAGAAACAAATTCACTCCAGACAGAAATAATCTTACCATGTTTCTTCATGTCAGCTTGTGTCATGCCTTCCCACCATACCAAGGCAGTGCCTCCGAGGCGTACGCTGGCCAGCTGAATCTTACTCTTGTCTGAGTCGATACTCTGCACTCTGCAATAAACATCAATTTGTTTGATCCAATTATCCAGCTTCTCTGCATTCAACTCTCCATCATATATTGGTAAATCAAATTTAACATCTAATTTAATCAAAGATGTCTTTTTTTTTATGTTCAGGGCTATTAGGAGGTGTGAGAAAGTTTTCTTCTTTCCCTTTGCCTTTTGAATGGTCATGGAGAAGAGACTCTTCTTCTCCTTTATCTTGTTTGGAGCCTGATGAATCTTCATCTTTATGTTTCCCAAAATCCCTATACATTTCCTCTACCATGGACCTCATGGCCAGGAAACTATCTATAAATTGGGGGTTTGGTCCCAAGGGACTTTCTTTTGACATTTTCTTCTTGGAATAGACTCTTCCAATTTTCGGATTAGTCTGTTAGCGCTTGAATTTGGCTTCAGGCTGAAAAAGACAAAATCCAAGGCAACATCAAACCACTTAGCCTCGTAGCTAGCCTTACGGGGCAGGAGAGGGCTCTCTCCGGGTCTATCTCGGCAAAAGGTCTTCAAAGGGCGGAGATGACCAATAAAGAACACTGATTTTAGGCTAGTAAACTGATTGAGAAGGTTTGATTTCAGATTTTTAGGGTTTTGGTGGAAAACAGGGGGAGATCAATTTTGGGTGCGGGGATGGGACACAGCTTTTGCAGAGGTCTTTTTGGGGCAAGGTAGGAGATTGTCTTGATGCCTTTGATTTAAGTGAATGGATAGGAATGACCGGTGAGGAGCTAAAGAGAGCAAGAAACCATCGAGACTTCTCTTTAGACAGAGGAAAACATAGATATTAAGCAAACTTCTCGAGAGTGGTGGAGCGTTTTGATCAGAGGGATCTGGAGGCTCACTTTAGGGAGCTGACCCAACTCAGATAGACGAGTCATCTAGAGTAGTACATATTGGAGTTTCTGAGAGTCTTAGACATGGTGCCAGATTTATCAGATGTTAGAAGGGTGTACACATTTATAGAGGGGTTGCTCGAGTCACTGCATGCACTGGTGAAGTCGCGTAGACCCTTTATGCTACAGGGGGTCGTGACATGTGCTAGAGACCTGCAGGGGGCCATCCCCAACACCCGGACCTGTATTCCTACACGCACTCCCTACCATCAAAAGGGAAGTGATACTAGACCACCACCACATAGAGTAGCCCAAGGACATGGGTAGCTAGATGAGGAGACTAGAAGGGACCTCAGGAGTTTTGATTTCTAGTAACATTAGATGTGCTCTAAGTCTCAAATTTTGCAAGGAGGCTTAGACATATGTATTCCACAATACCTATAAATCGTTTTGGGAAATTCCACCCGGAGATAGTTTTATTAAAATAATTTATTATTTTTAATGGGATCCTAAGTCTAAACTCAGGAAATTAAAATAATTAATGGGTATTAATCTAAATTGTGGGTGTAACTTCTGGAAGAAGACAAAGATCAAGTCCAAATGATCTGAGCCATTGTTTAGAATCTAATCTGGGTCGTTGGTTCTCAACTAGAAGATTAAAAGAAGGATATCGAGGGGCATTTGGAAATTGCACTAGATACAGATACTCAGTTACCCGAGTAAGATCGATTTTCTAACTGGTCGAAGTTTGGCAAGAGAAAATGAGACACCACAGAGACAATGTGACATTAGGACTGCATAGTTCTTACGCAGGGGCTGGCGCAATGAGACACAGAGGGGGCAGCAAGTCCGCTCATGGATCAAAAACTCGTTAAGAACTGTCTGTAAAATTTCTCATAGAGAATCCTCTTCTATTATGTTGATTGTATCTTGTACATGAGATTTTTGTTGAAGAATAATAAAGAAACCTTCTCTGCTTCACTGGTTTTCCCACATTGGGTTTTTCTGGGGACAATTGTCCAAAAATAATTGTCATCGTGGTTATAATTGTGCTAGTATTTTTCTTTGCATTCACTTTCTGCAGTATTTTAATTGTGAAGGGTGCAATAGAACTTATTTCAATATTTGTTGTAGAAATATCGTGAATAACTTATTTTTGAGTTAATAAGTAGAAGAAATAATATTAATCACTGCAGTTAGATTTCTATTTAGAAATTTTCACATGTTATCAGAGCAAGGTTAAGTAGGAGTGTAAACCGAAAGAGCCAACGTTAAAGAGGAGGGAGTTCAAAATTACTACATGGGTAGAAAATCGAACCTCCAGAAGAATTGCACAGTTCAGCCTAGGGGGGAAAGTTCTCATGAGAAAATCTCTCTCTGAGAGAGTCGACTGAGAGGAAGATTTCCAAATTGAAATTTGCCAGTGACTAAGGTAGCAACGAAAAAACTTCGGCACAGAGTAGTCTTCAAGAGAAGACGCAGTTTTTCCTGTAGTAATTGCTGGGACAGGGTAGCGTCAGAGATTGTTAGAAAAATAGCACAAATATGGAAACTCAAGATGTCTCCGAATTATTTTCCAGATTAGAAGAAGAATTTTCATGCTTGCCAAGTTCAGTATCAGCAGATGTTTGGTACATTGATAGAGGGGCTTCAGCCCATATGACTAGAGTACGAGAATATTTCTCGAGTTATCAAGAAAAACAAATAGACTTCCAGATTACTATGGGAAACAGAACGAAGTGTACTCCAATAGGGAGAGGCACCATAGCATTTCAGACAGAAGCATGAACTAGCATCCGAGCCACCAATGTTCTGCGTGTGCTCGGTTTAGGAATGAATCTGATTTTAGTGTCCCAGTTATAGGACAAAGGATACGATGTATACTTCATTGGAAATAAAGTATACATCAAACATCCAAGCTGGAAGGAAGAGACAAATTGGAGCTCGAAGCAACGGACTTTATAGGTTGCAACTCGAGTTTCCAATGGCATTGATAAGCAGCGGTCATAATGGTGAAAATGAACTGAATGAATTATAGCACAGGCGAATGGGACACTTACAGCATGGAGCACTAAGGATGCTCAGAGAGATTGTTACAGGAGCTCCAATCCTTAGACTGAGCATGATGATTTGTGCAAAGGATGCATACTAGGGAAGTATGCTAAAGCGGATTTTTCCGGAAGCAACAATAGGGCAGAATGTGTATTGGGATTGATACACTTAGATATATGTGGTCCAATGTCCATAAGAGCTCTTAGTGGTGGCGAGTACTTTGTCACCTTTATTGATGATCACTCTAGAAAAACCTGGATCTATTTCTTAAAGACCAAGGATGAGGTCTTTGATTTATTCAGAGAGTATAAGGCCCTCGTTGAAAACATGACAGAATGGAGTAATAGAGTGGAAAAATAGAACTATTGTTGGGGCAACAAAAGCTATGTTGTATGATCAAGACTTGCTTAGATTCTTATGTGCAGAGGTCTGCAACAAAATGGTATATATCCAGAATAGAACTCCTCACAGAGCATTGGGGAAGAGAACGCCCGAAGGTGTCTTCACATTGAAGCCAGAAGTAGGTCATCTCAGGATATTTGGAAGCATGCATATTGTCACATTCCAGAGGAAAAGCACAGTAAACTGTATCAGACTGTAGAAAAGGGGTACCTCGTAGGATATAGCGAGACCTCAAAGGCATACAAAATTTACGTTCCTAGCAACAGGAAAATTGTAGTGAGACGAGATGCGAAGTTCATGGAGGATAGAGCTTTCAGGAAATCTCGAGAGATGCCAACAAAAGGTCAGTCTGTAGATGTTCCATTAGTCCAGTAGCAACAAGGGTAGCAAGGAGGACAGGCAGGGGACAGACACCTGGATCGAGTACAATAACCAATACCAATGTTTCCTTAGAAGAAGGAAATCCAGATAGTTCTCAGCAGATGGAATGAGAGGACTAGGAGTAGGAGGTGATTGAGCCTCTCACCACTAGTGGTAGAACCAACAGGGCAGTACGACATATGCTGAGGGATGTAGAGGAGTTTGTTGGAGCTCCTAAAACCGAGAAGAGGCAGTGTAAACAACCTAACAGATACCAGGCCTTGGTAGCATAGTTTGAAGAATCCTCTAGCTTTCAGGAAGCCATTCAACAAGAACTTTGGGTGGATGTCTTGGTAGAAGAGTATAGTTCTATCATGATGAATGGTGTCTAGGAAGTGGTACCTAGACCAAAGGATAGATCAGTTGTAGGATCAAGGTGGATCTACAAGATCAAGTATGCTGCAGATGGCAGTATAGAGAAGTAGAAGGCAAGGTTCGTGGAAAAAGGGTATGCACAAAAAGAAGGAATAGACTATGAAGAAACCTTCGCCCCAGTAGCCCGATATACCTCTACCAGATCTGTTATATCCCTAGCAGCTCAAATGGGATGGGATATTCACTAGATGGATGTCAAGACAACATTCTTGAATGAGGTGATAGAAGAAGAGGTGTATATAGAACAACCCGAAGGCTTAGAAACTCATGAAAAGAGAACTCATGTATGTAGATTAAAGACAACCCTGTATGGGCTCAAGTAGGCACCTAGAGCATGGTATGGTCGGATTGATAGTTACTTGCAATAGTTGGGATTCGTCAAGAGTGATGCTAATCCCAATCTCTACTATTTAATGGTAGAGAATGAGCCACTTATTTTGGTATTATATGTGGATGACTTGTTTTTAACAAGGTCATCTAGGCTCATATAGGACTGCAAGAAGAATCTTGAAGCAAAATTCGACATGAAGGATATGGGGTTGATGCATTATTTTCTAGGGTTGGAAGTTTGGCAAAAGAATGGGGAGATCTTCCTTGGGCAAGGAAGACATGCTACAAAAATTTAGAAGAGATTCAGAATGCAAGATAGTTGACCCATGGCTACTCCCTTGATCACCAACTGGAAGAAAATAGATGCATCAAGAGACAAGGAGGTGGACCCCAACTTGTACAGACAACTCATTGGGTCGCTCATGTATCTAGTCAAAACTAGGCCAAACATTTGCTTTGTTGTCAACACCCTTAGTCAATTCATGGTGGAACTGAAAAGGGTGTATTGGGTTGCAATTGGGCACATTCTGAGGCATGTGCATGGAACAATCGAATATGGGTTGAAATACTCCCGAGGGGATGACATCAGATTGAATGGATTCACAGATGTAGATTGGGCAGGTAGTTCTATAGACCGGAAAAGTACCTCTAGGTACTGCTTCAGTGTTAGATCAAGAATGATCTCTTGGTGCAACAAGAAGCAGAAACCTGTAGCTCTGAGCTCAGCAGAAGATGAATATATGGCAGCCAGCACAGCTACATGCGAAGCTATATGGCTTAGAAAACTACTCGTGAGTTTGTTCAGAAAAAGGATGGAAGCGACCAGGATTTACTATGATAAGCAGAGTTGTATCAAACTCTCTGAGAATCCAGTATTTCATGATCGGTCGAAACACATTGATATTAGATGTCACTTTATCAGAGACTATGTTCATTGTGGGGCAATACAACTACAATATGTCCCCACAGGAGATAAGGTAGCAAACGTACTCACAAAGGGTCTAGGAAGAGCTAAGTTCATTCAGTTCATGGAGAAGATGGGTATGGTAGAGAATCTGTTTCAGTAGCAGAAACAGGTAATTTCTCAGTTACAATAGCAGGGAATGAGAGATAATTGCAGTATAGATGCAGTGTTGGCAGCAGCAAGCTCAACAGAAGTACAGTTGCAACATTTGCACAGTAGTTAGTGGGCAGTGATGTCAGACATCAGTAGCACAGAGGTAGATGTTACAAAACCGGGTAATGCTTTAGCCGGTTGCATTGTTAGAGCACATTCCTCGCTAAGAGGGAATGTTGATTTTTGTGAAGCACTTTCCACAATGTTTTAATTGTGAAGGTTGCAATGGAATTTATTTCAATATTTGTTAAAGAATCACTGTGAATAACTTATTTATGAGTTAATAAGTAGAAGAAATAATATTAATCACTGCAGTTGGATTTCTATTTAGAAATTTTCACAAGGAGGAGGAAATTGTGCTTTACTTGTCGGGAGCCCTGGGCACCGGGCCATCAATGTACAGCGGGCAAAGCCCATTATATTGAGGTCTTTTCGGATAATGATCAGGAGGACGATGCAGAGTTGGAGTATGGCGGGGGAGACATTGAGGGTCCGATAGAGAGGGGACCACTGCCACCACAACCACCACCACATGGGGGAGCATCTTTTGTACCATCTTGGGGAGTCCTTGCTTCCTTATGCGGCATCCCCAAATTTCTGACTCTAAGGATCAGAGGCACAGTGCAGAGGCAGCGTGTCTTAGTCCTAGTTGTGAAAACCATATTAACAATTTATCCAGAATGTAAACCCAACAAATTTGTGAAACTCATTTTGGGAAGTTTACCGGAGTCTAACCAATTTAATGAATTAACTAGAATTTAAAAGGTGTGCCCTAAATTTTAAAATTTACATCAAACATTCCATAAAAGACATAAAAGATACACAAATTTCCAATTTACTCATACATGCAAATAATTGGGATGCAAAAGAATACTTGATTATCCGTTTGAAGGTATTTTTTGGCCCCGCTCTCACTGCCTCCGCTACCAAACCAACATTTTCCTCCCAGCCTATCTGGGATCAACCTGTCCGGTTCCTAGACGCAAAAGACTTCAAATTAGAAGTATTATGGCCCTCGTGCTCAAAACCCAAGAACAATTGCTCAAGATTGTTTCTCTCCATAGTAACCGTTTCTCGCACAGTTCAGAAATAAAATTCTCCTTTTGTGCCTCCCCTCTCATGGTCTCCTCGACTCCTTTATATGCTCCAAACTCCACCATCTCAAAAACCCATCACCATCTTCTCTTTTGCTCTGCTTTCTGTCCCATACTTTCTAGAACCATCCTTTATTTTTGAGTAGAGACGGTTATTTTAATGTGATAAAGCGTTAGTTGCAAATTGTAATGTTAATTAATGAGCTGATATATTTCAATTTATGTAATTTTTACTTAAACTAAATTACTTCATTTAAAAGTTAAGTGAATCACTTCAATTATAAATTAAATAAAGTACCTTATTTGTTTATTAAATAAAATACTTTATTTATTTCTATTAATTTAAATAATAAACTAAACGAATTTTATTCATAATTCATTGTTATTTTTTTTTTTTTTTTTTGGGTGAGTTAGGGATTTACTTTGATAATCAATTCATTACCCAAAATTTTAACATTTTCCAATATTAGCCAGTATGTATACTAGTGCAGTACATATGATGCATGCATATGTACCTATCATATGGATGCATCGTGTACACGCTAATATTCTTGTGTTCCCTATAATAAGCGATGGGTCATTGCATACAACCCTCCTTTAGAAAACTTCGTCCCGAAGTTAAGGTTTATATAGTATATCAGTAATTGTTTAGCAATTAGTATAATCATATAAGAATTGTGTTTCATAATTGAATTTTTGTTTAACGAAAGGGCACTGTAAAATTTGTGTTTTGAACATTTATAATTTTACAACCTTTATAGTCATACCCTACCCCACCTAGGTTCTCAAGCTATTCTAGAATCATCCTATCCTTCCTAATCTCTTCTGCTCCCATCCTATCCATCCTCTACTGCAGTATGTCATGGCGTCAGCTATATTGATCTAACCATTCATAAACCTCAAGGGTGACAACATCGATTATATCGATCTGGTTTCCCAGTAGGCATCCGACAATCATCATCACACGTCTAGGGGAGCGTGACTCGCACAATCCTCCCATGACTCCAGGTTTTTGGAGGATAAATGGTGGGAAATACCTCCACCCCTCCTAGTAGGACCAGGGTCAACACTCTATTATGGAATCTCATTGAGTTTCAATTGTTCTTGGAGTTTTGTCATCAAGTAGTCGGTTTGGTAGAAATACTATCTGCAATCTAAACACTTGTCCACACATTATAACATATGCATCAATACACTCAAAGCAAATTGTATTCAAATAACAGTTTATGTGCATTCCAAATATGTTGCTATCTACGATATTGATTTTTGAGTTCGCAAAATATATTTGGTTATGTTGAGCCAATACATTTGTAAGTTCGTTTTCATATTATGTAGTCAAGTGTAGTCATTCTTTTATTTCCATCCTATCATAATAAAATTAGAGATCACATTTATAACATAATTCATAATTGATATTAGTATCATGTATAAAAAATGTTAAGCAATAAATAGGCTTCATATTGGTATCCATGTACCAGAAATGTTAAGAAAATAACATATTTCATATTGGTATCCATGTATGAGCGACGTTAAACAAATAATTTGAAAGTATTCTTAGGCATAATCTTTCATAGTGAGAAAATAGTTCAAAATAATAGGTCAGACAAATAGGAATTATGAAGTAGGGGATCAAGTTTTTATCCGCATCAAAACAAACATAAGCACCATCTGAGTTGGAAAAATAACAAAGTTGTTGCCCCGGTTTATTGGACCATTTAAGGTTCTGGAAAAAGTTGGAAGGAACTCATCATATTCAATGGAACGAACTGTAGGTATCGGGCAAGGGAACCATTTCGGTTGAACTAGTATGTATACTGGAACGTAGGGCTCGATAACTCACGAACCATCTGGTAGACCAAGTTAAGGTCCAATGGGATAATTCTAGTTCTGGATTGGCTACATGGAAAGACACGGAGGCCATATACCAGAAATACCCCAACTTATTTTGATTTTTAAGTATTTAAAACCTTATCTTGTATAACTTTACTTTATTTTGTATATCATTTGAAATTGTTACTCGTAAGAATGATTTGCTTAACATTATTGGTACATGGATACTGATATGAAGTATGTTATTTGCTTAACATTGTTGGTACATCATATGAATATGAATTATGAATTTTATGGATATGATGTCTATAATTTTATTTTACATATCAATATGAATGATGAGATGGAAATAAAAGAATGACTACATTTGACTACCTAATGTGAAGGCAAACTTACAAATGTATTGGATAGACATAGCCAAATATGTTATATGAACTCAAAGATCAATATCAAAGATGACAGTATCTCAAGAATGCACAAAAAAATTGTTATCTGAATACAAATGGCGTTAAATATATATTGATGCATATTTTATAATATGTGGACAAGTGCTTACATTGAAGATAACAATTTTTTTTTTGTGCATTCTTGATATACTGGACCCATGTAATGACAAAATTCCAAGAACAATTGAGGCTCAATGAGATTCCATGATAGGGCGTTGACCCTGGTCCTACTAGGAGGGGTGGAGGTGTTGACCACCATTTATCCTCCAAAACCTGGAGTCATGGGAGAGCTGTGTGAGTCACACTCCCCTAAACGTGTGATGATGACTGTCAGATCCCTACTGGAAATCAAGTCGGTATAATCGATGTTGTCACCCTTGAGGTTTATGAATGGTTAGATCGGTATAGCTGAAATCATGGCATATTCCAGTAGAAGACAGATAGAATGGGAATGGAAGAGATTAGGAAGGATAGGATTATTCTAGAATAGCTTGGGAGCCTGGCTAGAGCAGGGCATAACAATTAAGATTTTAAAACTATAACTGTTTGAAACACAAATTTATAAAATATCTTCACATTAAGTAAGTATTCAATCATAGGACATAACCTTTACATGGTTACACTAATTGCTAAAATAATTACTGATATACTATATAAACCTTAACTTCGAGACGAAGTTTTTTTAAGGAGGGGTGTATGTAATGACCCACCTCGAGTTATAGGGAACACAAATATTAGCATGCATATGATAGCTACATATGCATGTATCGCATGCACTGCACCAGTATATGTGTTAACCAATTATGAAAAGTCCAATGAATGAATTATCAACATATTGAGTAAATACCTAAACTCGTCAGAATATAATGAACAAATTGAGGTGGATTACTTGTTATATATCAATGTTGCAGGAAACGTCCCCCCCTGATCTAATGCTCAAAGCGCGTCCCGTACAGATTCGTACAGGAAGCGTCCCCGGAAGCACGACTCCAAAATTCGGAAGCGCGGTTCTGCTTGTTTTGGACGCTCCCTGGAAATTCCGGAAGCGTCCCTTTGAAGTGCGCTTCTGAATCTCCGAAGCACCCTTCGTATGGTGCTTCGGCCGTGCAAAGCACAACGCTTCGGATGGCGAATCGTACTGTTCCCGTACGGTTCCGTGCACGCTTCCGGAAAACGTTCCGCGCTATTTAGAAAATCGATTTTTTTTTTTTTTTTTTTAAATTTTAGGTGAGTTTTCATATTGGGGGTGGCTCCACCTTGGGTTAGGGTGAGGAATGAAGGAGAAAAAAATATAAATATAGCAGATGATCCCTCATGGTAATGTTAAATTCTTAAAGTAAAAGTGACATTCTCCTTTATTTTTCATTTTCATCCTTTTACTGAAATTTTTAACATTACCATGAAATGACTCAGGATGTTTGAGAGTGGTTCCAGCCTCATTGGACTTCATATGGAGAAAATAGAATTTCATATCCTATTCAAAATTCAGCAGATTTAACAGTTTTAAGGAATTCAGGATCAATGGGATTGTGGCATTTCATTAGATTATATCAAGTATGAAGGTATGCAATTAGCATTTAATCAAGAGCACCAAGCCCTATATGTACTCTAGTGTTGGTGGTGTTAATTGTTGAACTCTTTTGTCACGCCCTTAGCAAAAAATTACCTTTCAATCAAGTCAAAATCATTGATCAAGCATGTTAAGCTTTTTCTACCATATTTTAAGTCTTGAATTAGGTAGTTTGTTCAAAATTGGGCAATGTTGACTAATATCCCTAGACAATCGAGGTAGAGGCAAAGGCTAGACAAGAGGAGAAGAATCTAGATTCTAGATGGTTGATGCTCGAATAATTAATCATTAATGTACAATGGATGCTATATCTATCTTGATTTATGCAAAAATATGCATGTTTTCATGTCTTCTACAACTAATTTGGTATTTGGGATGTTTGTTTTGAGTATAAATGCAAAAAAATATAAATATATATATATATATTATATATATATATATATATATATATATATATATATATAGCAGACGCTTCCGCAGACACTTTGCTTCCTAGATTTTTGGAAAATGACGCTTCTGCGTCCCCGCTTCCAAAAAACGTCCCCATTTCGTCCCCGCTTCGTGCAACATTGCTATATATACCAGCATGATAATATATAAGTAACATATTATTCAAAATAAAAGTAAATACAAGGTATTATACAAAATAAAAGGGTAATTATAATATTATTAATTACGTTAACCAAATTAGAACTATAACAAATATTGTATTAATTATTAATTATATTAATGAAATTATATGTTTTATATTAAATAAAATACAAAGGAATCAAAAGAAATATATTTTTTTTTTTTTTACAAAATCCACTGTTGTTTATAATTCAAAAAAAATTTTAGGAGGCAAAGCTCCAGAAGTACAAGATTGGAGCTCGAAGGAAGAGCTTGCACTTTGACTACATTGCCACAATCTGCTATTTTCCGGTGTTTTCTAACATGAGGAAGACTGATACAAGAATAAATTCGGACGAATTGGAAGAGGAGAAGACAAGCTTTACAAAGCATCCTAATCTATATTTATATGACTGATCTGCCGCGCAGTAGATTCCTCTGGCTTGCTTTCCTGATCAGCAATTTTGAAGCTGGAGCAGCTGGCGCTTGGAGCATTAAGTTTCTCCATCATATATTTTAGGATGTCCATGGATTCTTGAATATGAGAGCAACAACAGCGACAGGGTGATCCAGAGGAGGAAAGCGAAGAGGGGAGAGAGAAATAACTGAAAGGCGACTGAATAGAACGCGGCAGCGATGGACAACACCTTGAAGGAGAGGCAGGGTATCCAGGCCTTTAAAGCCAGCGAGCTGTAAGGAATAAGGGACAGAGTCACGCAGTGAGAGGAGAAGGCCTCACGGATTTCACTTGAGAGAACAGGAATCGATGTGAATGTGGTGTCAAAAGGAATGGGAGACAAGATATTCGGCGGCAGAAAGATTACCATATCAGGATTGCAGTAGATTTGGATAGAGTGCGCCTTATAAGTTCAGTCAGGTGTCAGCCTCAAACTATTTGTCATTAGTCAAGAGAGAGATCAGGGGAGATAATGAAAGGATTCTTTGTTATTGCAAAAGAGATTTCCTTTGGTTTTGGTACAAGCTTGACTGGCGAGTTTGTCTGCTTCTTGGTTTAAAGTTCGGAGGACATGGAAAAAATTTATCTCCCAAGTTTGGCTGATCATGCTTTGACATCTGCTGATGATTTGCTGTATATGGATATTTGAGGGCTTTCTCTTGCTGTTCATGAGACTAATGATAATAGTAGAGTCCCCAAAAATCCAAGCTTTCCTGATTCCGTGGATTTGAAGCTAGAGTAAGCTTTGATAGAGAGCCAGGGCCTCTGCTCTGTTTTTGGAAAGATTTCCCAATCCCCACTCAAAAGAGACAAGGGGGTCTCCTTTGGGCATATAGATGATTCCCCGCAGCCCCCGGATTAGACTTGGAGGCACCATCAAAGAATATGATATGAGTGTTGCTGTTGTAAAGCCATTCCATGAATTCACCCTGCTTTAATCTTATTTTCCAGTTATGATTGAGGGTGTTAGAAGAGCTATTGTAGGTGATTGCTGGAGAGAGGATGCTACACTTGTCTATCAGATTTCTGATGAAGTCTCTCTCTTCGTTACAGAAGCTGGCCATATCGATTTTCTTTAGATTCTTGGAAGTTATGGTTTCTATTGCCAGACTTTTGGCTTTACCACAAAGATGTCTGGTTAATGTCTCCTGGTCCCTAAAAACCTTGCAGTTTCTTGCAATCCATATTTTCCATAAGAGTGCGTATGGGAGGGCGTCCCAAACCCTCTTGGCAATGCTATTTTTCTTATTTTGCCAGGGATAACTTTCTTCCAGATGCTTAAGGCTTCGCCAATAGACTGATGTGAATTCTAGGTGAAAGAGTCAAAGGAGGCTATGGCTTTCCAACAGGAGATGGTGAAAGGACATGAAATGAAGAGATGCTGCATGGTCTCTTCAGCTTCATGACAATTCGGGCATCGGGAGGGACCCATGATGCCTTTCTTTTGCAGATTTTCTGAGGTGAGAGTCTTCCCTTTTAAAAGGGTCCACATGAAGAATTTAACTTTGGGGATAGCTTCAGCTTTCCAGATTGCTTTCCAATACGTCCATGGAGAAGTAGGGTGATCCCCGTTGCACAAATAATTGTAACCTGCCTGAATTGAGTAGCTTGAACCCGTAGGGTCCCATCGGAAACCGTCGACACCATTTTTAGATATAGGCGCGATGTTATGGAGATGGGTCTGGAAATTGTTAAAGGACTCTTTGAGATGAATAGGGATGGGAGGGAAGCTCCAGCCCTTCCACGCCTGTGAATCTATATCCCAATGTGAAATTTGATTTAAGTGATATAATCCCTTGCTTTGGAAATAGAGGATGGTTGGTTCCATACCTGGGAAACTGCTGATGGCTTTATTTCCCATTATCTTATCGCTTCCAATGCTAATTTTACTGCCACCTTTGGGAACCATTGAAACATTTTGTGCCATAAAAGAGATGGCTTTTTGCAGAGTTTCCAAATACCTGTGCTGCTCCTTACGGGTATTTCACTTGCTAGCAGTTGTTGCCTTGGACTGTTAAGGTATTTGACCTCAATGACTTTTTTCCACCAAGCTTGCTGCTCCTCTAACAATCTCCAAATAAGCTTGCCACCAAAGGCTAAGTTAGTGAACAATGGAGATCTAATTCCAAGGCCGCCTTTTTCCTGGCTTTGGATAACTTGTTTCCAACTAACCAGGTTATATTTTTTCTTATCAATTTTTCCACCCTGCCATAAGAAATTTCTGAGAATACTCTCCATTTTGTAATGAAAAGAGGTTGGCGCCTGAGCTAAGGAGAACTAATATAAAGGAAGAGAAGATAGGCCTGATTTTAGGAGCACCGTACGGCCAGCTGGGTTGAGCCAGAGGGATCCCCAGTTCTGAACTTTCTTTTTCAATTTATCAAGCATTTTGTCCCAGATTTCAGCTCTAGCACGACCCATGCTCACTGGCATTCCCAAGTAACTAAAGTGGTCCCAATTTAATTTGCACGGCCCCAAAGATGTTGGATAGGTTTTGGAGCGTTTGAGCTAAATCATTCCAACCGTAAATGCAGCTTTTGAGATGGTTTATCATTCCCCCAGAGTATCTCATAAACTTATCTAATAGGAGCTTGAACCTTTGGGCAATTATTGCAGATGCTCCTCCTATCAACAGGGTATCATCAGCAAATTGGGAGTGATTGATGTTTTTAACTCCATATTCAAATTTGATTCCGGTGATGAGGCCTGCTTGTCTCTTATGATCGAGGACACAATTGAAAGATTCAGCCATTAAAATGAATAAGTAGGGAGAGAGAGGACAACCTTGTCTCAATCCTCTTGAAGATTGGAAAGCAGGGCCGGGCCTTCCATTGATAAGTGGGGCAATCCAAGGTCCAAAAATGTAGGTTCTTATGATATTAATGAAGGGGGAAGAGAAGCCCATTTTTTGAAGAGTAGCAAATAGAAAGGAGTGTCGGACTCTGTCAAAGGCGTTTGCCAAGTCTAATTTCAGAATGAAGCCCTTTCCTTTCTAGAGAGGCTTGGGTGGATGGCTTCCTGGACTAATAAGATGGAGTCAGATATTTTTCTGTTGGCCATAAAGCCGCCTTGATTTTCAGAAATAAGACTTGGCAAAAGAGTCTTGAGTCGGCAGGCGAGGACTTTTGTGAAAATTTTATATGAAGAGTTGCATAGGGATATAGGTTGGAAGCGGGAAAAAGAAGAGGGGCGGTTCTCTTTGGGAATGAGTACAAGATGGGTTGAGTTTGTGAAGCCTCCCATTTTATTTTTCCTTTGTATCCATTTGTAATACTTGATGAGGTCCTTTTTGATGGTTTCCCAGTACTCCCTATAGAAACAAATTGGGAAACCATCCGGTCCTGGAGCTTTGTCAGGCTGGAGGCCCCAGATTGCTCCCAAGATTTCTTCCTCCTTTATCTCTTCAGTCAGTCTTTCATTGGCTTCTGCTGTTATTTTATTTGGCAAATGTTGTAAGAAGTCAGCGTAATTCTCTTCTTCCCCTTTTTCAGATAGGAGCTCTTTAAAATGAGCTGTAGCCGCATTTTTAATGGAAGCTTGATCATTGTGCTGATTACCTGCGCTGTCTATAATAGCTGTTATGTTGCTCCTAATTTGTCTAACAGTTGCTTGCTTGTGGAAGAAGGTTGTATTCCTATCCCCACTTTTCAACCAAACCTGTCTTGATTTTATTTGCCATTTTTCTTCCTCTTCTCTTCTGATGCTGTATAGTTGACTGTAGAGGTCCTCTTCTTGGCTTTTCCTTGCTTGAATGTACTCTTGGTTTTCCATTGCATGGTGTAAATTTTCAATTTTAGCTTTCACATCTAGCTTCTTTGCTTCTGGTTCTTTATATTGAGATTTTGCCCAGTTCTTGAGAGCGTTCCTTACATTTCTTAGTTTGCTTTCCCATATGAAGCTTGGTGAGCCTTCTACATGTTGGCGCCAAGTTTGCTGGACTAGAATTTTGGCAGCTGAAATATGATTCCATAAAGGACTGTATTTAAAAGGGATTGGGCCCAGGGGGCGATGGGATTCAAGAGATAAGGCAGTGGGATAATGATCTGAAGCAGCGAAGGGGAGAATAGAAGCATGGACAGCTGCAAAAGTGGAGAGAAGAGACACATTTACCAATATTCGATCTAGCCTTTCCATTATATTGCTTTTTCCTAGCCTGCGGTTGCGCCAGGTAAACTTGCGATTCTTTGGAACAATTTCGACAAGGTCTGCAAGTTGCATAACATTCTCCAACTGATTTCTAAAGGGATCAGGAGTAAAGCTACCTCCTCGTTTTTCGTTAGCATGCAGGATAAGATTTAAGTCACCACCTAGAATTATATTGCCGTTCTCTTCCTCTTCTATGTTATTGCTGAGTGAGTTCCAACAAGCTTCCTTATCTCTATAATGATTCGGAACGTAAACATTGTAAATGATTAGCTGATAACTGCTCATATTGTTCTTCAAAGTAATCTTTATTTAGCGCTGTTCCACTGTTTTTGCTATCTTGTTCCATTTGTCTTGAAGCGAAAGTGTGGCGATTCCTCCTAAAGCCCCTCTGGAATCGCACACACATCCTTTATAAAACTTATGCTTCTCAATAATTTTATTCATCTCTGCCTGTCCCAGTTTTGTTTCTTGAAGTAGAACTATCTCTGGTCTTTCTTGGATTAAAAGATCTTTTAAGGCGTTTGTTTTGGTGGGGTGCCCCAATCCCCTGTTGTTCCAAGAGAGCATTTTCATCATTTCAGTGGGATGCGGGGAGTTGCTCTTCCTCCCAGATCTTTATTTATTGAATCCTTGTTTATCTGCCCTTGTATATAAGATTCTATGGGGTTCTGAATACCCAATGCTATGTCTTTTTGTGCATTTTCGTCTTTGTGTTTGGTAGATTTTCTTCCAGGCTTCTTTTGGTTATCAGGAATGGATCCATGCTCCTTGGAATTGCTTCTTGTGGTTTTGAGAGGGGGGATCAAAAGGGAGGGAAGAGGAAATGGACAAGGGAAGGGAAGATTCAGAAGGAGATTGAATCTTTGGAGAAGGGGGATCCTCGGGTTGGGAAAGAATGTGAAAGGGATTGGAGGAAGGAGAGGAGGAATGGGGATTAGGCCGGCTAAGAAAGGGAGGAGGAGGGTGGCGGAGATGGGGGAGAGGGATCGGGAGGGGGATTGGGAAGGGGACGAGGGGTAGGGCCAGCTTCATGAGTAGGGATGGAATTAGGGGTTTTCTTTTTTTTTTTTACTATTTCCCATTGTTCTTCTTGTGGAGCACTGTCTACATTAAGAAGTTTAGAGCATCGATTTGCAAAGTGGCCATATTCGTGACATACCTTACACTTGAAGGGAATCTATTCATAGTCAAGCTGCTGAATGTGGATCCAGTCATCCACCTTTAGCTTGATGGCTTCTGGCAAGCCTTTCCCCAAATCAACTTCAACACAAATGCGAGCACAGGCCTGCATGTTGTCTTTAGGTTCGCTCCGGTCAATATATTTCCCTACAACATTCCCTATAGCGCGCACTGACTCATCTCCCCAGCAATGCAGGGGGAGGTGTGGAAGATGGACCCAAACAGGCACAGCACTAGGGATATCCAGCTCCGGATCAAAGTCTGGAGTCCACTTATTGAGGTATAGTCCTCTGGAATCCATAAAATAAGGCCCATTACGAAAGATCAAATCCTTATCTTCCTTAGTTTCAAAATGAAATGTAAAGTATCCTTTTCCACAAAATCTGATAGAGATTTTCCCTTGAGTTTTGTCTGACCAGTTCCTTTCCACCCACCTCTGCACTGTTTTTGGAGAGGGCTAGAGACTTGTAAATTGTCCAATAAGGCCTCTTTCAGCTAAGGCAAGTGTAGCCATACGGGGCAAGGTTGGAGGTAGAGAGACTTCCTGCAACCCTTCCAGTTTTTTCACAAACTTCGTAACTGAGGGACAATTTTGCTGAGGTGGAAGAGAACGAACCAGGTCGGAGAACGCTTGCTGGAAAGCCTCCTCCGGTGGCGCCTCCAGAGGGGCCATAATGGGCCGAGAGCCGATTCAAGATCGCGGGCAGTCGAGGCGGGGCAAGCCAGGAGCAAGGACGGAGAACCCAACAGCAGGGGCTGCCAGGCAGAAGGCCTGCTGAGGGCCGCAGGGCCGAAGAAGGGCAGGGCGCGGGAGCTCCGGATCAAACGCGCGCGGGTTTCTTGGGTTACCGAAATCCCGAGTAATTCTTACCAGCACAAACTTTTTAAAAGAAATAAATATTAACTAAAAGGTACATCTGTTGTATTATTTAAAAGAACAACATAGCAATGACCAATGTATGTATCAATTAAAATTTAAATAAGCTTGTGACAAGGACATAACCGACTCCACGAATTCAATTGACCACCTCCAAAAGAAAAATGGCCTTTCTAGATTCCACGTGCCGGAGAGCAATTCAGATCAGATGACTGGGAGACGGTGGTATGAGGAATATAAGGAGAAGGAATACGAGATAGAGGGGAGGAAATTTTTGGGAGCTTTACAGAGAGATAGGAATTTCTAACAGAGTCACAGATATTGAGCTTGATTGTTCTTGGAATTTTGGGCACAGGGGCTAGAAGAATTGTCTTTTGGATCTGGGGACTGTATAGGTAGACCCCAAATAGGCTGGGAGGTAAAGGGTGGTTTGATAACTGCAATAACGGGAACAACCATAGTCCAAAACACCTGCTTGGGATATATCATTATATTCTTGGTGAGTTAGGGATTTACTTCAATAATCAATTCATTACCTGAAATTTCGACATTTTCCAATATTAGCTAGTGTGTATACTAGTGCAGTACATACGATGCATGCATATGTAGCTATCATATGGATGCTTTGTGTGCATGCTAATATTCTTGTGTTCCCTATAATAAGCGATGGGTCATTACACTAGTGGACAATGGAGCTACCCACAACTTCATTGATGCTCAGATGGTTCAGAGGAGGAGCATCACCACGACATAGTTTGAGGGGTTTTCCGTTCCGGTGCCAAGGGACAGAGCAATGTAGTGCACTCGGTATGTTCCCACCTTGACAGTGACCATGGGGAAGTACTTGATGACAAACCATTTCTTCATAGTGGATGTACGAGACCCCAATGTAGTGATGTGTGTCCAGTGGCTATACTCCCTTGGCCGAGTCACCACAGATTGGAGGAAGCTAGAGATGGAGTTCACTGAGCCGGATGGCAATTGGAGGAAGCTAGAGATGGAGTTCACTAGGCCAGATGGCAAGTTGTTGGTCCTGTTGACCTCTACTGGTCAACTACCCATGCAGTACACCCCCCTTTTCTTTGCAAAAAGGAGCAGCACCCGACCATCGTGTCCGTGCCATCCTGCAGTCATCAGCAGCTTAATCATTTTGATTGTAAACCCAGTCTGCATGTATAAATTGTAAATAATCTTAGCAGACATGAGTCGTGTATGTGAATTGCCTAGGTGGACCTAACTTTCTAGTGGTCATCTACGTCCCGGAAGGTTTTTCGTCTCACCGATCCATGGATCGGCAGAGTTTTCCTTCAAACCTGACCCCAAAGCCGGGATGGATTTTATCATTAGAATTTAGGAGAATCTTAGTGTTTTGATCTGCTAGATTATAAGTGTGTCGCAGAGCTGGGCGATTTGTGAGGGTCTGTATTAAGTGGGTTTATCCCCTTGAGATGTAGCGTCCGTCCAAAATCATCATATACATTAAGCACAGGAAAGATAAAAGCTCTTCATTTATTAACTAACTAATAACATGAAAAGTAAATCTAATCTTAAAAAACAGAAATGAAATGCTGAAAAGACAAGGAGTAGGGATAGAAATACAATACAGAAGATGCCCCATGGCATCAGATATCATCTCTGAAGAACAACTTGAGCATTTGGCCGTTCACTGGTAGATCAAGTGGTTCGCCATCCAATCTGCTCAAGTAGAATGAGTTTGACCCGGCTATATCTCTAATGATGTATGGTCCCAGCCACAAACTATCAAACTTCTTATGTTTTCCCGGCTTTTCATTTTTGCGATCCCAGAGTAAAACCATATCTCCAACCTGCAAAGATCTAGATCGAGAGCATTTATCAAAGCTTTTCTTAATATTAGATTGATTTTTACATATAGCCTCAAAAGCTGTCCGACGAGCCTCATCTAATTCCACAATCTGATCTATCCTATTCTGAACAACATCTTTATTAGTGGAAAAATTTTGGAGGAGCTGATAGGCTGGCAATTTTAGGTGCACAAGTAAGGTAACATCCAAGCCATAATCTAATTCAAAGGGAGATTTACCAGTAGACTTCTTCTTAGTAATTCTGTCTGCCCACAAAGCATATTTGATTTTACTGTCCCAAGACTTCTTGTTATCTCCTACTATCTTCTTAATAATGGTTATGAGATTTTTATTACTTGATTCAGCCAAACCATTACCCTGAGGATAGTAATTCGACGAATGAGATAAGACAATGCCATACTTGAAACAAAAAGATGTAAACTCTGAAGAACTAAAAGCCTTGGCATTGTCCGTAGTGATCTTAGCGGGGACACCAAATCTAGTAATGATGTTATTCTCAATGAAATCCATAATCACCTTTTCAGTGGCATTCTTAGCAGGAATGGCTTCGACCCATTTAGTGAAATAATCGGTAGCGGTCAAAATCCAAGAGTAGCCATTGCTAGAATTTTCATGGAACTTCCCTATGAAGTCTAGACCCCAATGCTGAAAAGGTGCCTCCACAATAACAGGTTGTAGAGGAAGGGCAGCAAGCTTCTGCTTCCCAGTGAACAGCTGACAGGCTTGACACGTTCTAACATACTTGTGCACATCAGAAAAAATCGAAGGCCAATAATAGCCAGCTCTCAGGATTTTGTGGGCGGTAGTTCTAGCGGCATAATGACCACCACAAAATCCTGAATGAAATTCGGAGATTAATCTTTTGGACTCAACGTCGTCAACACACCTAAGTACTATGCCCTCAGGATTTCTCCATCCAAGGCCATCCTTCATAAGGCAGTACTTAGTGGCTTTTAGTCTAAGAGCCCTTCTCTTATGAGCGACTAAGTGGTTAGGACATGCAAGATTGGTTAAGTAGTATACTATGTCCTTATACCATTCGTGCTCTGCTAATCTTCTCAACTCTGGCGAAGATAGATCGTCAAGGCAAAACAAACCAAGAGTCTTTTCATTACTTTCTGTTAACATTTGAGCTAAACCTTGGCCTTTGATCAGCTTGGTGGGTCTAATTTCTAAATCATACTCCTGTATCTTAGTAACCCACCTAGCACGAGTCCCTAAGCAATCAGTTTGAGTTAATATGTCTTTAACAACAGAATGTGGGACGAAAGCCATGATCTTAGAATAACCCACATAAGTTTTAAAATGCTTAAGAGACTTGACCAAGGCATAAGCCTGCTTTTCCATGGTATTGTACTTCAATTCGGAGTTTTGAAGTGCTCTACTCATGAAAGCAATAGGCTGCTCGTGACCCTCTTTATTCTTTTGAAGCAAAACACCGGCAATGGTATCTTCAGAAGCGAAAGAAAAAATCATAAAATCCTTGGAGTAATTAGGACTAACCAGGACAGGGGCTTTTGCAATAGCAGACTTGATTTCTTGGAAAGCCTTTTTGCCCTCTTCTTGCCAGACAAATTTTGCATCTTTCTTCAGAAGATTTTGAATAGGCTTAGCTATTTCTGCATAATTTGGGATGAATCTTCTAATAAAATTTATCTTTCCAAGGAAAGACTGAAGGGATTTAAGATTATGCGGGAGAGGAATCTTTTGAATTGCTTCAACTCGTTCGGGATCGATTTTGATTCCTTCCTTAGAAATGATACGACCGAGTAATTTCCCTTCTGTTACCCCAAAAACAGACTTAGCCGGATTCAAAGAAATTCCATATTCTCTACATCTGTCGAAAACTTGCCTAAGATGATCTATATGACTGATACCATCTTTAGAGAAAACAGTAAGATCGTCTTGATAGATTTCGATAATTTTCCCGATTAACCCTTTGAAGGCATAATCCATGGTCCTCTGGAAAGTAGCCCCAGCATTTGTTAATCCAAATGGCATTCTGATGTATTCAAAAGTACCCCACGGTGTTGTAAATGTGGTCTTGTGTCGATCTTCCTTTTTAACCCAAACTTGATTATACCCAGAAAAGCCATCTAGCAATGACATCATTCCAGACCCAGTTACTCTTTGCAACAAAGTTTCCATGTTTGGCAAAGGGTAATTATCCTTTTTGCATGCTAGATTAAGGTTTCTAAAATCGACACAAAGTCTTATTGAACCGTTCTTTTTCCTAACAATCACCAAATTCGAACACCATGTCGAATGCCTAGTTTGAGCGATGATCCCTGCTGAAAGCATCTTTGCAAGCTCTTTCTGGACCAAGGGGGCTAATTTCGGATTAATTTGCCTAAGTTTCTGCCGAAAGGGTTTAGCATTTTCATCCTTTAAGGGAATAGTATGCTCCATAACATCTTCCCTATAGCCTTTTAATTCATCATAGGAAAAAGCTAAAACGTCTCTATATTCATGAAGTAAATCAGTTAACTTTTTCCTTTCCTCCAAACTAGTACCTTTACCAATTTTAACTATTTTCGGATTTTCAGAAGTTCCAATGTTGATTTCGAGGTACTCGCCTGGGTTCATCTTGTTTTCTTCTCTAAGCTTCGTGGCATCATGCCGATCAAAATGTTGCTCTAAGGCAACCACATTTCTAGGAGTAGGATTTATGATATGTTCATGATTTAAAGATCCATCCTCCTGAGAAATTATCCGAAAATCTTCAAACTCATCCAAACTATTGAGAAAACGAACGACTTGTTTTTCATCATTAAAAACTTGCCAATGCTCTGAGTTGTCTGGAACAGATGGTCTGAATATTACTTCCATTTTAATTTTATCGTTAATTAACTCGTCAGACAACTGGAAAGTGGTAGCAGCTACGGCAAGTTCATCCGCCAAACTATTTTGTTCTCGAGGGATTGCTTCAAGGTTAAGGGCATCGAATTGCTCCATAGTATCCCACACAGCATTTCGATAGTTTCTTAATCTCTGATTTCTACATGTGAATTTGTTTTTAAGTTGCATGATAACCAGATCGGAATCCCCCTTGATGCTAAGCAATTTAATCCTCAAAGCTTTGGCCAATTCAAGACCCAACAATATAGCTTCGTATTCAGCGACATTGTTGGTTGCTTCAAATTCTAAACGATAGGCAAACTTGAATATATGACCAAGGGGAGATTTAAGCACTACTCCCGCACCTTTACCATGACTAGAGGACGCACCATCGAAGTACATATACCAGACGTTATCCTTAAGATCCTTAATCTCATCATCGGGAGGAATTATGAAATTGGACATGATAGAGTAGTTCCCGATGTCAGATTGTTCTCTAATTATTTCGTTATGAGGCTTCTTAGGATTTTCAACATGAAATTTCCTCTCGGGCTCTCTATTTAGCCTAACAAAACCATCACCGCTAGGAGAAGGAATCATAGCATATGACCAATTCATCTGAATGCTTCCTCCTAGATCAGAGGCCCACTTTCTAGATAACAGCATACCCCAAGCATCAGGTACATCAACGACAATGATATCCATAACAACCATGATGTCCGGGTAAATTGAAAGGTGAACTTGTAAATCCTTGATTAAACCATGTACTTCGATTTTCTTAGAATCCATAGCACATATATTATAGTAGGGTCTAGAAACTCTTAAGTTAAGCTGTTCCATGACCCTTTTAGTCATAACGCAAGCAGATGCGCCTGAATCCAACATGCAGTTATTCAATTTATACCCGTTGACTAATAAGGTGATAAAGAAGGGTTGATGATCTTTGTTATCAGCATCTACGCTTTGCAGATAAATAGGAGCATCATGATAGTCAACCTCGCGAATCTTCTGCTGAGAAGTGTTGACTTGACGACCCTGAATTGCCTTTAGCAACTTGTCTTTTTGGGAAGGGATCTTAGCGATCTCAGATACAGGAACCCAGATTTTTGCATTGTTAAACCAACTTCCCAAATCAACATCTATTCCAGAGCTTATGCCAGGGTTTAAAGTTCGAGGGGGAATTTGATTCCCGCTCTGATCTTTATCCCTTCTTTGGTATGTCAAACCCCTATCTCTAGCAATTTCTAAGATTTTCTCAAGAGAGGGTTTCTCACCATATAACCTAGCCAAAATGTCATCTTCATTTTCAAGGTTATTAATACTAAAAGCAGATGAAGGATCCATAACATCATAGCTCCTTTCCTTAATCTCTATCCAATCATTCATGGGCACAGGAAACTTGCTCCCTACCACGTTTATTTGCTCACCTGTCCCAAGCATTCCATTATCCAAGAGTCTTCTGATAATGAGACAAGAGGACTCTTCGTGAAAAGCATCACAAGCACGACAGTAAGGAGGAGCATCATCTACCAGATTAGTAAGCGGGTTAGGGGGTCTCTGCTCACTAGATTGACCCCTTCTTTGCCAATTATTATTTTTGTTATTATTATTTCGAGGCTGAAAATTTTGCGATTGCGTTCTTTCCATCTGAATCAATCTATTCTGCAAAGTGTTTATCTCCTTATTATGATTAATTTCCATAGTTTCAATTTTTTGAAGCAATTTAAGAACAAGCTCACTTTCTGGCTCTTGGACTGCTTTTCCCCTAGGTTCCTTTAGTTTCGTAGCAGCCCTATCAAAACCTGGGATTTCAGACTTCCCAGAAGCTGCCTTGTCCTTTTCAAGTTCTACAGCTAAGGCTTGGCAATCTCGATAATCAGTAAGTTTAGCACGCCTTAACTCATAAGATGGTTCAGGACCAAAGGCATCAATGTAAAAATCTTGGAGAGTTTTATCCGTAGGTTTATAGTCTTGAGGTAATTCTCTAATAATACCATTAAACCTTCTATTAAATTCTTCAACAGTTTCATCCTCTCTCTTTTTTATCAGAGTAAGAGCTCTTACAAGATGTCTTCCCTCTCTCTTATCTCCATATTTTTCTCTAAATGAATTAATGATTGATTGTAAAGAGTTAAATGAATTTGGAGGTTTTTCTGTAAACCAGTCATAAGCATCACCTGCTAGAGTCAAGATAAAAAGAGACATCCTGACATCTTCATGATCAAAATCAGGAGATCTAGCATACTCAGCCATCCATATATTGAAATCTCGCAAGTGGGAATTAACAGTAATGGCATTATCTCCTTGAAAATTAGGCAATTTGTCTAACCCAACAGATGGAATAGCATTGGGGGATCCAGGAATGTTAGAAAAATCACAAGGGGCATACAGACTCATGGTGCTGCCCCTAACTTGACCTTTAAAGAGCAAATGAATATCGGAAAGGGCTTCTTGTCCAAGATTTGCAAGGAGTGTACGAGAAGCAAGTTTGTGTGATCGCACCCTGTAAACCTTTTCAGGATCAGGAGTGGGGTTGCACAGACTGCTTGGATGTCTTCTAGTGTACACTCTTGCAGATAATATAGGAAGTGGAGTCGCCACTTGAACAAGAAGTTAGACACAGAAAAGCTTGAAATGTAAGAACCAAGGACAAAAAAACTCTATCCCCGGCAACGGCGCCAAAAAATGTTGTCGCGCGGATTGGCACGACAACCCTCAGACCGGGGGCTGTCACTCTGATCCCCGATCCCTCCGTTTAAGCCTGTTTCCCGCGGCTAAGGGGGGTAGTCCCTGTGAGATGACGAGGCCAACTGTCGACCAGTTGGTTGGGAGACATGAGATACGATTAAGATAAGCACCTAAAAGATTTGATTTATTTAGCAGACCAGTGCCTTAAAAGATGATTACTTTAAAACCACCACAAGAATCATTAACCAGATATCGTATTCGTATCTCGACTTGAAAGTTTAGCATGACAGATATAACATGAGAAACCACTGAAACTGGCAAAACTAATTTTCCACAAAATTTTAATATTTTTTCAAAATTTTTTAAATCTTTTCTCAATTTTTTTATTTTTTATAAAATGAAAATTTAAAATCAAAAAATTAAAATTTAAAATCTATTCTAAAACTAAATTACATCAAAACTAAAATATATAAAAAATAAAACAAAACCTAAATTTTGTTTTGTTTTGTTTTTTTTTTTTTTTTTTTATAAACGAAAAATTAAAACTAAATAAAATCTAAGTAAAATAAATTCTAAACTAAAACATAAAAACTAAATCTAAAATCTATTTTAAATTAAAAACTAGAAAAATTTTAAATCTAAACCTAGTCTAACCTAAGCTTAAAGCCCCTTAAGCTAACCCTTTTCCCCTTTTTATTTTTTTATTTTTTTTATTTAAATTTCTATGTAACTATTAAGAAAAAAGGAAGCTAAAATCTAAGTTAAAAAATCTATGTAAAATCGAAACCATTAAAACTAAGATCAAAATCTGGAAAGCGAAAACATACAAGATTTAATCTAAACTAATCAGAACACATTAAAATCTACGCTACCCTAACAGAATCGTATTTTTTGATTTTTTCATAATATAAAATGATTAAAACTAAATGTAATGAAATGAAACTACGATTATGCTAGCCTACGCTACAGAAACCCGCAACCCTACGTGAATACACAACTCCAAATGCGTTATATGACCACGAGATTTTACCTACGTTATATGACCACGAGGTTTAGATTATACCTGCTACGGATCATGGATTGCCCCTGCTGCCTCGATACACGCCGTTTTCCAGACTTTAATATCACGCAGAGGGCTGGACGTGTGGGTAAAAACCCTTCGAGGCAAGAGCTGGGCGATTTACCTGAAGATTTCCTGCGTTTTTAAGTGTTTTCTGAAGCTCCCACGTCAGAATGTAAACTGATAGCATATGCGTTTTCCAGCTCTTGACGGCGGGGTGAGCATGACAGTCATCCACAGGCGTTTGAACGTTTCACGCGGCAGACATTACCAGATATGCAGTGATCGATGGCGATAGTAGTTGTTGAGACGCGTGGGTAAACAACTTTTTGTCTGAAGGAAAAAAATCGTTCTTATTTAGAGCTTCTGGCTGAGAGCACGTCGTTTGAAAGCCGGGTCTTTTTCCTCACGCTGTTACAGCCCGAACCTAAACCCGTAACGTATGTAGAGAGAACTTCGAATGCTCTGTTTGTGCTTGCGACTGCAGGTTCTCGATGAGCTGAGCGTGAAATGACTCAGAAATGGCAGCGTTCTGTCTGCTGGCTCATGTGAAATTACGCTGTATATACATAAAAATTTATTGCATTCAGATTTGACAACGAAGCCTAAGCAAAACTGAAAATGAAACCCTAGATCAGAAAATTAATGTACAGATTTGGCCCCTTAACAGCCAGATTTCAGCAGTAAGTACAGAAATACTTTAAAGAAAAGAAATTTCAGATTGTCACTGTGAAAAAACTTCAGAAAATATCTCATGCAAATTAAAGAATAAACTGAATGATAAACCCAGGATCAAATCCAACTGGGCTCAACAGAAAATGCTTGTGGGAGTTGGCTGGTTCAGCCGAGAACTTCCCCGAACGCCCACAAAATTTCCTTCAATGATGTTTTCTGCACAGCTCAAAACAACTGTCAATAAAGAGAGCAAGAATGCTGCTAGATCTCAGGAAATAATGGAGATACCTGCCATTACTTTAGAAACCCTAACAGCACCCAAACCCTAGCAAGTGAACAAGATACCTGTGCTCACAATGCTCTACAAAAAAGAGCTATTATTAACGGCTGAAAATAACATATGCAGAAAATGAAACAATCTCACAACATTTTAAGAGAGTAACACCAGCAAGATATGGACCCCAAAGTTTTCTTTTATTAACCAGAAACAGATTTACAAGAGAGCTTCTTCAGTCTTAGACTCACAGATCGAATGAATCTGAAATGACCACCTAAGACTCTATATAAAGGAAATGATCCCAACGGCTAGTTCGAATGATCCAGGTAGAAATGATCTCGACCATTGATGAGGATCAAGACATCTCTTGATCTCATCTGTCGATTTATTCAATTAATTTTTTATTATTATTTTAAATTTTTTTTTTTTTAATTTTTTATTATTTATTATTTTTTTATTATTTTTAAAATTTTAAATTTTTTTAAATTTTTTTATTATTTATTATTTATTATTTTTTTTTTTTTTTTTTTTTTTTTTTAATTTCTTAGTTTTTATTTATTTTATTATTTTATTTCATTTTTTAAATGGATAATCGAACTAAACCTTTGGAAACATCACCTAGGACCTAGGACTTAGGACTCACGAGGGGATTTAAAACATTTTTCGACCCTCAAGACACATTACATCATGACTTTTACAATTTACATCTCAAGGGGACAAGCCCACTTAACACAGACCCTCATAAATCACCCAGTTCTGCGACACAACTATAATCTAGCAGATTAACACACTAGGCTTCTCCTAAAGTTCTAATGACAAAATCCATCCCGGCTTTGGGGTCAGGTTTGAAGGAAAACTCTGCCGATCCATGGATCGGTGCGACGAAAAACCTTCCGGGACATAGATTATCATAGAAAGTTAGGTCCACCTAGGCAATTTTACATACATGACTCTGATCTGCTTAGATTATTTACAATTCATACATGCAGACTAGGTTTACAATTGAAATGATCAAGCTGCTGATGACTGTAGGCTGGCACGGACACGTCGTTCAGGTGCTACCCCTTTCTGCCAAGAAAAGAGGGTGTATTGCATGGGAAGTTGACCAGTAGTGGTCAACACGGCCTTCTGAGGAGAGTCAGTTCCACCTACAATGCAGTTCTAAGAGAGAGTATGATGGTCAACGCTGGTCAAACTTTCGATTTGAGTTGCAGCCATAAATTCTGCATCTTCCTTCCACACATGTGAGAGAAGAGTCTCTTTCTGTGCAGTAGGAGAAGAGCCTCTTTTCTGTGCAGGAGAGAGAGAGAGAGATGTGATGAGATGAGTGTGTGCAAATGAGGAAAAGACCTCCTGTATTTATACACTGTTGATGACGAATAGATGCGACTGTTGGGCTTCTAAGCCTACATGAGTTGCTGGTCGGCTTGATAATTATGCCATAATCAAAATAAATTCATATCTCCATAAATACTTATCGGAATCAGATGATCTTTAGATCAATCCTACACCTCTCAACGAGAGGAATCTAATAAAATTATTATTAGCCATGAATAAGATGACCACATGGAGTTTGGCCCTAGTTGCTAATTTTAACACTCCCTCTCAACTAGGGAGAACTCCATCTGCAATTTGTCTGTCGATCACTACTATTCATCCATCAAATGCACTGCCTTGTACAGCTTGACCCCTGCTCTGTTCTGTTTTATTCTGCCTGCTCTGCTCTGTTCTGTTCTGCCTTGTTCTGATCTGCTTTGCTCTGCTCTGTTTTTCTCTACTTTGCTTTGTTTGAATTGTGAAGAGAAGAAATGATCGAGGATGTATCATACCATCCTCCACTGACTCAAAGTCAGTCTCAGAGTGTGTACCATTGGTCCCAGACCAGTCCTCAACCGACCCGAAGTCAGTGTCATAGTGGGTACAACTCTTACCACTGTTCTCAGACTAGTATCATTGATCCCAAATCAATGAAGGTCATCCTAGCATAGGGAGTACAGTAGATACAGCGATGCATCCATCAGTACTACTATGGTCCCTATCCTCATTTCCCTACTCATTGATCAAATGAGAGGTACTTCCCATGAGTCCCAGATTGCATGGGTAGGATGCCTCGACAGGATAACTAATTAATCATGTCCACAGGAGAGCGAATCATCCTGTCCCACAAGAGAGCGAATCATATTGTCCCACAAGAGAGCGAATCATCTTGTCCACAATCACCATGGAGAACACATCATCTAGGCCTCACAGGAGCACTAATCATCCTGCTACACAATCGTCATGGAGAACACATCATCTAGACCTCACAGGAGAACTAATCATCCTGCTACACAATCGTCAAGGAGAACACATCATCCAGACCTCACAGGAGAACTGATCATCTTGCTACATAGTCACCACGGGGTGTCACAGGGAAAGTTTTGATTCTTTTACCCTGTACACGTACACCACCAGGGGATGGTGAGCCACCCTATGGTCATATGTCGCTCCAAGAAGTACCCCGCACCCCCCTGGAGCTCCCAGAGCTCAATACATCATACAGGTCCCTCATCAGAGGGTCTTTGAACGACACCAAGTCGTTCTCGGAAGGTCAGGAATTTGACATTCCCTAGGGGCTTTGTCAGAATGTTGACGACCTGTTCATCTGTACCGATATGTTGGAGCCTTATTGCTCGTCGCTGCACCATATCTCGAATATAGTGGTACCTGATATCGATATGCTTGGAGTGATCATGAAATACATGATTCTCTGACAAACGAATCCCACTTTGGTTGTCACATAGGATCACGGTGGTATCCAATGTAAATCCAAACAACTCACTGAAGAGCTTTCGTAACTAGACTGCCTCACAGGTGGCCATGCTAGCAGCAATATAATCTGCTTCGGCAGTGCTCAAAGCCATCGACTTTTGCTTCCTGCTCATCTAGGATATCGATGCAGATCCCAAGGAGAAACAACACCTGGAAGTGCTCTTACGGTCCACCACATTGCCAGCCCAATCAACATCAGTGTATCCAAGTAGTCTCACATCTCCGCAGTGTATCTTAATCCTTAGGTAATTGTGCCACAAAGATATCTTAACATATTCTTGGCACCAATCCAATGTATGGGGTGAGGTTCAACCATATGTTGACTCAACGTGTTGACTGCGATGCATATATCTGAACGGGAGTTCACTAAGAACATTAATGTTTCGACCAGTTGACGATACTAGGTGGCATTTCGTAAAACAGGTCCAGCAACACTACCGCTTAACTTCTTAAAGTCAAGCTCCATCAGGGTAGTAACAGGCTTGCAGTCCACCATACCAAATCTTTCCAATATCTTCGCCACATATTTTCCTTGAGATAGGAAAATATGTCATCCACATACAACACCAGTATGAGAGGTTTGTCATCTTCAACCTTAAAGTAAAGGTTAGGATCGGCTTCACTCCTAGTGAATCACAGCTTCATCAAGTAGTTATCTATCCTCTCATACCATTCTCGGGGTACTTGCTTCAACCCATGGAGAGCCTTCTTCAACTTGCATACATGAGATTTCCGATCATAAATCTCAAATCCTTCGGGTTGCTCCACGTAAACCTCTTCTTTGATCGAACCATGCAAGAATGCAATCTTGACATCCATCTGATGTAGATTCCATCCTTGTGAAGCCGCAAGGGCTATGATCGAGCGGATGGTGGTATATCTGGCAACAAGTGAAAATATCTCGTTATAGTCTATACCTTCCTTCTGGGAGAAGCCACGAGCGACAAAACGAGCCTTATACTTTTCCGTACTTCCATCTGCTGCATGCTTTATCTTGTAAAGCCATTTAGAAGTGACAACTGTCTTGTCTTGGGGTCTGGGAGCTACTTCCCAGACATCATTCTTCATAATAGACTCATATTCTTCAATCATAGCATCCTTCCATACTTGATGCTTGACGACATCTGAGAATGATGAACGCTCATTTTGTATGATCGTGCTCATGATCGTCAGGTATCCCTGATACCTGTTAGGTTTCTTACTTTCACGGAAGGTTACTCGGGGTGCAATGTGTCCTTTAGCATCATCGAGCAGCCCCCTAAGCCAAGAGGGCCTCTTCCTACAAGAGGAAGGCTTAGGTGGATCAATAGGATCCATGGGTTCATCCACATCGAGCATTGTTACATCATCTTTTTCTTTTGGTTCCCTGGTGTCGGCTTCTTGAGAGCTCCTTAAAGTAGGAAGATTGTTCACCTTGATGAGAGCCATATCTTCATCAAAGGTGACATCATGACTAATCACGACTTCCCTTTGACTGGCTACATAGATTCTAGAGCCCTTAGTATTTTCACCATAGCCCACGAAGATTCCTTTCTTTCCAGATGCACCCAATTCATTCTTTTTCTCTTTTGGCACATGGAAATATACAGGGCTTCCAAAAATTCTAAAATGTGATACGTCAAGTTTCTTACCAGTGAACATTCCTTCAGGAGTCTTGGAACCCAATGCTTGATGAGGGCATCGGTTTTGTACATATACGACGGTGTTTGCAGCTTCGGCGCATAGAAACTTTGGAAGTCGTTGATCATGTAGCATGGCATGGACAGCTTCCACAATTGTACGATTCTTCCTTTCCGCCACACCATTCTGTTCAGGAGTATATGGTGTAGTAGTCTCCCTCTTGATGTCAACCTCTTTAGAAAAGTCATGAAACTCGTTAGATTCATATTCAGTCCCATTATCAGTCCTTAAGATCTTGATCTTCTTTTCGCTTTGATTCTCGATCAAGGCTTTGAAGTGTCGAAACCAAGAGAACACTTCATCCTTCTTTTTCAAGAAGTATATCCTAGTCTTTCGAGAATAGTCATCTGTAAAAGTAAGGTAATATGAATATCCTCCCAAGGAGTTCACAGGCATCATACCAGATATGTCTGAGTGAACCAATTGTAATATATCAGAGGTCTTGCTTTGGCTTGAGGGGAATGGTCCCCTTTTGAGCTTTCCTTCAGCAAATCCCAGACATACACCTTCTTTCTCTACTCGGAATTCGGGCATCCCTGTCGCCATTTATCTTACATCGGGTAGAGCTTTATAATGAAGGTGGGAAAACCCCCGATGCCAAAGTTCAGACTAAAGAGATGTGTCACAAGACATGACACCTAGCGGACTTCCACCGACCTGATATAGTGAATCAACACGAAACCCAAGAGTAAAGGCATCTTTAACATTGTTTTTCGATACACGTACCTTGCCATCACTGAAGGTCACCTTGTAGCCTTTGTCTTCCATTATCGAGATGGACACCAGGTTCTTTTTGAGGTCAGGTACATATATTACATCCTGTAAGTGGATCGTATTACCTTGATTCAATTTAAGAGAGACATTGCCTACACCTTTCACAGGATATTTCATATTATCTCCAAGGACAATTTCCAGGTTAGTTTCTTTCTCTATCAGATTATGGAGAACTTCTTTGTAACCAGTGAAGTGCCTTGAGGCACCACTATCAATAAGCCAAATTCCCAGCGACTCCGAAGGAGCAAAGGTAGATAGAGCAGCTGGTAGATAATATTCATCTTGCTTATTGTCAACAGTGTTAGATTCATACTTGGAATTTCAAGCCGCCTTGAATGGTTGTCCTCTTCCTTGATTTCCAGCACTCCTTTTACATTTGCTATTGGATTTGCCATTCCTTTGATTGCCATGAGAGGGATTTTGATCATCGTCCCGGTGTGAGTCCCTTCTATCAGGGCATTCTCTTGCAAAGTTGCATAGTGACCTGCTTTATTGCAAATGTAACATCATCCTTTTCTTCCACCCTTTGGTCTAGCCTTCCTTTTTGATTAAGACCCGTAATTATTTCTTTTCTTAGCATGAGAAGAAAAGGCAGCAGGAGGACCTTTGGGCGTCGGCATTTCTTGCTCTTCTATCCTTGTTTCTTCTTGAATGCATCTTGCCATTAACTCCTCGAATCCAGGAATTATGTTATTGTTGAGAAGAGTAGTCCTGAACACATACCATTCAGATGGTAATCCTCTAAGAGTCGTGAGTTCCATTTCCCTATCAGTAATAATCTCCCCAATGGATAGGAGATCGTTCTTGATCTCGGTGATTCTTAAGAAGTATGCTTGCATACTCTCATCTTTTCCCTTATTAATTTCCTTCAGCGTATTTCTAAGAAACAAGACTTGATTTGCATCATTAACTTCAAATAAACTAACTAGTCTATCGTAGATTTCCTTGGAGGTGTTCAGGTCGTAGATGTAGGCCACCAAGTGCTTGTCAATAGAGTCCCAGATGATCTTCTTTGTTTTGACTTCACTGGTTTTCCATTTGTTCTTGGCAACAGCGGGTGCATTTGATGGAGGCTCAACAATATTGCCTCTCACATGGTCCAACACTCCTTGATCTTCTAAGGTTAGATTGAAAGAGATCTTCCATCCGAGCTTGTCTTCGACAGGGAAGAGTGTTGAGGACCCCATAGTTCTTTTAGGATAGCCTAGCCAATCTTCTCTTCGGTGATTTCTCTTGCTCTTGCTCGGGCTTTGTCTTCACCTCAGCTCTAATCCCATGTTAATTTATGGTATGTTCTATGCTTAGAGTAGTTTACTTCTTTTTATTATTATTATCCACAGATTAGCAATCACATGTACATTAAGTAAAGTGCAGATAGAACATTAAACGATTGATAGAAAACAAGCCAAGACATGTGAAACAAGATGTGGCAGCTAGCCAAGGACAAACCCCAATATGGGGAAACCCTTTGATCAAATCTTCTTTTATCTTCAGTAATTCAGCAGAGAGAAATAGTACATAAATCTGATTTACATCAACAGCAGCCACTGTTTTAAGATCCAGCCGGCTCGGATCCGACTCGGCCAAGTTGGTCCGTGCTAGAAATTATTTTTTTGACCCAGCAGAAAAACCAGTTCGGGAGGCCGAGTCATGACTGACTCGGCGGAGTTATTGCATGACTCAGCCGAGTCAGTCATGACTCAGTCAACCCGGCCAGATCCGCATCTACTCGGCCGAGTCGTGACTGACTCGACGGAGTTATTGCATGACTCGGCCGAGTTAGTCATGACTCAGTCAACCCGGCCAGATCCGCATCTACTCGGCCGAGTCAATAATTGTTTTTGCAAAAGCCATCGATGTGAAGATTGCACATGGGTTAATGCCTATCTGTTGGGTCACCTGGATAAGCAGTTGTGGCATTCATCGTGTCTTAAGTGCAACGACAAATGCATCTTCCCGGAACCCATCAATGATATTCCATTAGGTTGCTATTACCCTAATTTTGATGTTGAAGGTGGAAATCACCTAGGCAACTGTCCATAACATTGCCCTTGTTAAAGACGTGCCTCATAGAGAACCAATCAATAATACACATAGACCTCCTTTCTTTGTTAGAATTTCAACTTTTTAGAAATCTTATATAATGTTTGTATTCTTTCATTGTTAGATTCTACACAAATTTTTGCAGAACACATTTTGCAAATTCTTTTGTAACCAAAACTTGTTCAACTATGTAGCAAGCAATCAACAATACACGTACATCTCTTTTTCTTATAATTTTTAAATTTTTTAGAAATTTTATATAATGTTCGTATTCTTTAACTGTTATATTCTTCACTATTTTTTGTCAAACACAAGACAAGAATATGGTGAACTAACGTCAACTTTATGATACATGAGCCAAATACATTGTTGAAAGAGCCTCCCAATTCAGGTTTTTTTGGTTGGATGCAAATTTTTCACTTCATGGGGTGGAGCAATCTGTTTGCTTGGACACCTGCAATGAGAGTTTTCAGCATAGAATCTAAGTTCATGTATATTGCCGCATATCTTCTCTATCTCAGCTTGCATCCGCTGCAGTTGCACATCCTGCTAGTGGTACCACTTCTACGGTTGCAGTTGGAGATGATGATGATGAGGAGGAGCCATGGGGCCCCCTATCTGACTCTGATGATGATCCACAGATTGATCGACATGATCTTGGCTCCTTTAGCAGTAGCTACTAGCCAGTAGTACTGGAGTCTGGTCACAATTTACTTTTGTTGTAGAGGCCATTTCAGCCTCCTTGGTTATGTGTTTTTTGTTTTGAATCTTTGATCATGTATGTATTGCCATTGGACAGTGCACTGGGTGCCATTTTGATATAATGGATATATTCATGAGCCTACTTTGATCATATGTTGTCTTCCATCTATATTATAATGCTACGTGTTTGGAAACATGGATGAAAATCTTTAAGATTATGTTTTTCTATATAAAAAAAAATATTTAATGTATTTTTTATAACGCCCGAATCATTGAAATCGAGCCGGCCGAGTCAATACTGAGTCGGAGTCGGAGTCGGAGTCGATCCTCGGCCGAGTTGGAGTCCGAGTCAGAGTTTTAAAACATTGGCAGCATCAAACCCTAGATCAGCCCTAAACTAGGGTAGACAATATCTTGCAAACCGACCGTCGGATCGGCTTGATTCCTTCACCAAAAAATGCGGTCTTCTTAGGAGAGTCAGTTCCACCTACAACGCAGTTCTGAGAGAGAGTCTGATGGTCAACGCTAGTCAAACTTCAGATCTACAGTTGCAGCCCTAAATTCTGCATCTTCCTTTCACACGTGTGAGAGAAGAGTCTCTTTTTGCGCAATAGGAGAAGAGCCTATTTTCTGCGCAGAAGAGAGATAGATGTGATGAGATGAGTGTGTGCAAATGAGGAAAAGGCCTCCTGTATTTATACACAAATGTTGATGATGAATAGATGCGACTGTTGGGCTTCTGAGCCTACATGAGTTGCTGGTCGGCTTAATAATTATTCCATAATCAAAATAAACTCATATCTCCATAAATACTTATCGGAATTGGATAATCTTTAGATCAATCCTACACCTCTCGACGAGAGGAATCTAATAAAGATACTATCAACCATGAATAAGATGACCCACATGGAGTTTGGCCCTATTTGCCAATTTTAACAAGTGTTCACAGACACCAACATGTAGGCGACTTCGTGCACCAGTGTAACACCTCCCTGCCACCCCATAATGGCTGAAATGAGACAAGAGTGTGGATTCCCATACCAGGGACAATGATCCACAATACAATATGATTTACAATGATTTTGACTGAACACCCAATCACACTATGACCTGCAACACATCCATGACATCATCCCAACAGAGACTCCTATACCTCCCAATAATGCCTTTTCGACTCTAGACAGATTGACTCTTTTACAATAATGACTCTTCCAATGATGGCACTTTTACAACTTTACAATGATGACTCTTGGCCTTGACACTTCTTCACAATATACCAGTGTTGCGGGGGAGCGCCCCCCCCCCCCCTCGCTCCCGCTCCCGATCCGCGCTCCGGGCGGGAGCGACTCGGGAGCGGGTCGGGAGCGCGCTCCCTAAAAAAAATTTCGCTCCCTGCCTTTTCGGGAGCGTTTTGCCTTTTTTTGCATTTTTTTTTTGTAGTAATGTTCGAAATGCAATTTTTTTTGAAAGAAACAAATAGTTTTTGAGTGGGGCAACTTAATGATCAAGTCTAGGCCCTAGTATTGATATGCTATTCATGGTAATGTTAAATTCTTAAAGTAAAAGTGACATTTTCTTTAATTTTCATTTTCATCCTTTTACTTAAATTTTTAACATTACCATGAAATGACTCAGGATGTTTGAGAGTGGTTTCGTCCTCATTGGATTTCATATGGAGAAAGTAGAATTTTAGATTTCATTCAAAATCCAGCAGACTTATCAGTTTTTCAGGATTTCAGGATTGGGGGATTGCAATGTTTCCATTGAATTTTGTCATGTATTAGGGTATGGAACTCATATTTAATCAAGAGTACCAATCCCTCTATGTACCTTGATGTTAGTGACATTGGTTGTCGAACTCCTCTATCATGACCCTTCTAAAAATGTACGCATCACTCAAACAAAATCTTGACTTGACATGCTATGCTTTTTCTATCTTATGTTAATGCTTAGAGGGTGATATTAATGACAAAGATCCCTATACAGATACAAAGGTAATGACAAAGATACCTCTGGATATTAATGCTTGGAGGGTGATATTAATGACAAAGATCCTGATTTTGCAACAAGACTAAAAAACTAGACATTTCTCGTGGTGGCAAGAGGCCCAAGCATAAGAAATAGATAATAGATTTACTTCTCTTTTCTAGTTTCTAGTAGCTTTTATAACTATTGACTCTTTCATATTTATTATGATATTTTTTTAAACAATATATGACAATTTAAGTTTGAAGTTGGCAATTATAACTCATTAGTAATGAATTATGAATATGATGCTTCATGAAAGTTGAAAGTTGTTTCATTTCATTTCATTTTATAACATTTCATTTCATGTTAGATATTATTTGTTGTAATGGTTACACTTAGCTTACAAGTACAACTTTGGTGATCAATGATGATAAATGTTATATATTGAATTTTGAAAGCTTGAAACTTTAAGATTGATGAATCATGAGACTCAATATGTTGTATGTTACTATGTTACTAACTTGCGGACGTGGTTGATGAAGATTATAACTTCTAGATGATTGTTGTTATATCGTTCAATCTATGCTTTTTTATGTTTTTTATATCTAATTCATCATTCTACATGTTTTTGTTGACATATATGTATCAAAAATTAAAAAATATAAAAAATATATATATTTTTAAAAAATCGCTCCGGGATTCGCTCCCAAACCGGGAGCTTCTGAAAATGGTCGCTCCCGCTCCCGCTCCCCGCTTCCGCTCCCGCTCCCAAGTAACATTGCAATATACAGATGGTTGTCATGTCTTCAAAGGATGTCTCGTTGCAATGCTTTCTTTGATTTGATACATCTGCTCTTGAATTCTTGGTTGAAGTTGTACTTGAATCTTCTTCTCCCTGCATGCAAAATTTGCCCGAAGAAACCAATTCCAAAACAAAACAAAATACCCTTCAACTTACCTCTGCCTGCAAAACACATGTAAGTGCATAATAATGAATAAATACAAATTAAAAATTACAATGCGTACCTGAAGTGTGCTTGTCATTTTTGTTGTTGACTTGTTGTAGCAGTAGACAAAGAATCCCACTCTTGATATAGGCCTGGACTCTATGCAAGACTATATCCAAAACTGACCTAAAGATATATACAATAAAAACTAATGACAGACCCCAGACTTGTCATGGACCAAATTCTAAGTAAAACAACAGAGACCATTCTATCAACTATGACAAGACAAGTAACATGAACTTACAACATCATATAGATTTAGCAAACTTGGTGTAACATCAAGAATATGTAGCATAAAATATGTAGTATCAAGAATAGGACATCTGAAAAACTAATCGTGACATATAGAGACATAGAGATATAACGGAGACACTGTATATACTTACGTTGTCCTATAAAAACATATGCCAGAGATGATACTCAAATTCAAATGTAAACACTAATCTTACGTACCTTATTGTAGGAGACTTACCCTTGACTGTTGATGTGTGGTCCTTGAATGCATGCTTTTTCTTGCCTTTTATGAGCTCGATATTGAATCTGTTGTATCTATGTAATTTCGGATCTCTAGGTCTGAAATTTCATCCTATGGTAGCCCTCTGATTCCTCTTTCCAACCCCACAGGTCTAATCAAGATTGAATTCTTCAAGAAAGAGTTATGCCCAATCTCCCATTATGACTTGATTATAGATTGGTTCAGTAGAGCGAACTTGTATGAAGTGCCACATGTCACTGTTGCGACCTTTGGCCCTGAATACGATACCCAACAAACTACAGTCCATTCTCTTTCTGTCACTATTTACGAAATTCAAATCCAATGCTCAGAGAGAAAGTTATGAAGATTTTACCAACGTCACCTGTTTGACATGGAATTCAGGAACCTGCAAAAACCCTAACTTCCTCAGAACATATCTCCAAAAATATAGCGAACCAAGATCTGAAATTTGGTCATGAGGTTCATCAATATTTCGGCTCAAATGGGTTTTAATTTCAACATTTGAAGCTTCGCAGAAAAAAGTTATAGCAAAAATGCCATGATGACCTGTTTTAAGCCACAAAATCCCTACTAGAGGAGGATATGAGGGTCATTATTTATATGAATGTCTTGAGTTGAGAGGGTCCTCAACAAGTGAACGTTGGAGGGATTTTAGGAGCAATTTTTTATTATTATTAATTATTGACTATTCAATGACCACAACCAATTATGAGTGCCATGCCACAACCCCATAGGGTTTTAGCCCACTAACTGGGGTTACTAACTTCAAACATGAATATCTCTCAAACCGTGAAGAATTACTTGGCGTGCCATATATCAATGGAAACATCTCGATGAGTAGAATCCATCTAGAAGATCCTTGACTCAGAATAGAGTAAGTTGTCAAGTCAAAATGCCCATGCAATATCGAGGTAGCCCCTGGTGCTACTTGGGTTTACATCAATGACAACCAGTGATCAACAATCTCCCCCTTTGGCATTGATGGCAACACAAGTACTCCCCCTGCAATCATCAAACCTCTTCCTACTGCCTTCTCTCCCCCTTTGTCATCAATGGAAAAGGGTAACTCCCCCCTAACAAACAACCATCCTACAGACCTGTACACATGTCCACTCCGCCTTTCTACTCGAGTAGATAAGAGAAAGACTCTAATGAAAACTTGGGAGAATCCCAAGCTTTTGGCGAAGATACTCAAATGCTTCACGAGGTAATGGTTTGATAAAGATGTCAACAATTTGTTCCTTTGTGCCAACATATTCAAGCTTGATATTCTTTTCATCGACCTGCTCTCTAATGAAATGATATTTAATCAAAATCCGCTTCTTTTTGGAATGCATCACAGGATTCTTTGAGATACTGATGGCGTTGGTGTTATCGCAAAAAATGGGAATAGGATTGTTGGTACTATTTTATTGCCATTCTTTTCTTCAAAAAATCCATCATTCATCTATCATTTTCTCCCATAAACCCCTCATAATCCATTGAAATTGATCAATTAAGCATTATAATTGTTATTTTACATTAAATTTAATTTGTGGATTTTTATGTTAAAAATTAGAAATTTTCAACAAAATTACGGGATGTCATGACTACCTGTAATTGGTTTATGTTGTGACACGTGGCATGGCAGGAAAATCAAAACCGAGGATAGGGACGTGATCATAGATGTACATACATGGTGAAAGATCTATTCAGCATCGCATCTGGAGCTCCTGGATACATGGTCAATGCTGGTCAAACCCAGCCTTTTTGGTCATAAAAGGAGCAAAAAGCCAGAGTTACCTAAACTGATTTCGTTTTGTTTCGGAAATCAGTTAAGATTATTAAAAAAAACAAAAATCGCCTTTTTGACAGTAAAAGTAGAAACATCTGCGTGATAATGTATGTACATTCGATTGCAAATAGGACTGCGTGATAAGAGACATGAGCAGACTTAAGACTGCGTATCATATTGTATTGTATTGTTACCAGAACTCTTGCATGTAATTGATTTCCAGACTTTAATCACAGGCAGCGTTTTATCATTCTAGTGTTTTATGTGTTAACGTTTTCGACATCTGAAGTTTCCTAAGTGTACCATCAACGCATGGACGGGCCCTACGTGGGGACTGGTATACTTCCATTTTATTTTCATAGCATTTAGACTTCAGATCTGAATAGCGTTTGATGCCATTTCTTTGCTTGTGAATTAATTAATTCGATTAGAAGTTCTTGGGTTATTGTATGATTCATGGTGATAGCTTGAAACTTCAATTGCTAAATTATTGAACAAGATCTTGTAAAATATTTAATTGAGCACTGAATTTCGAAGTATCTCTGTGGACTCTATTTTCATGCATTTGAGTCTTAGTATGCTTAAAAGAGTTTTTGGTTTTCATGAATGCTTAGTGTGTTAGTTGGAAAGAGTTTTTGTGAACGATATCCTTGTAAGAGGATTGAAAACTCAGACTAGTAACACTTTGTTTTCTTAGAACAGTTGATTAAATTAGGTGATATAAGTGTTTGAATTGTGAAAGGAAACATATTCCAATCTCTTGTAAAAGAGTGTTGTAGCCTGTCACAGTAGACACTTATCTAGGTAGATGAGATCCTTTTAGGTCTATAGATTGTAGACACGTGCCTCTAAGTTTACCTACCTTGGTTGACATTAAATTTAGTCTAATCTAGACCCCTGGATTGGTCACTACATTTTGGCGCCGTTGCCGGGGAGGCGCATCTAGAGGATTTCTAAAAAAAAAAAAAAAAAAAAAAAAAAAAAAAAAAACAAACAAACAAAAACATAGATTTAATTTTAATTCATCATTTTAGAAGTCATGTTTACTTATGTCTAGATCTAGAGATGATAAAGGTAGATTCATAAAAACCCCCCATCCAAAAACTAACCTACCACTAGGAGCAGACCCTTTAGGAAAAGTTGAACACACAACACCATCTGGAAAAGTCACCATACAAACACTAGAGGATAAACAGAAATCAGGGCAAAGACTCACACTCATTGAGAGGCAAATTCTATTAGCACACGAATCACAGAAGAAACATCTCTTTGAATCCTCTATAAAAAGAGAAAGTAGCACAGTAACTCAACAATCTCTCCTTGAACTTCTCTTTGAAACAAGTGACATTGAACAAGAAATTAAATCAACAGAGGAACCTATCAAAATGGCTGAGGAAGGAGATGGATCAGCAAGAGGACCACAAAATCAAGGTCGTAGAGAGGAGGAAGAGTCAACCTTTAAATTTCCTATTCAAGAACCAGAAGAACCGACGAAATAAAAATGAAAAACATACCTCCATTTGTGCTACCAAACTTTTATGGCATGGCTTCAGAAGACCCAGATTCATTCTTGTTTGAGTTTGACATAGTATGTCGAACATATGGTTACACAGATGATGCCCATAGGCTTAGACTCTTCCCAGCAACATTAAAAGCATCAACATTAAGATGGTTCATAGGACTTGGTTAACATGCAATAACTGATTGGGATGGCATGAGAAGAATATTCCTAAAGAAATACCAACCTTATTGTAGATCGAAAGATTCTAAAGATGATATCTTTAGGATGAATCAACAAGAGGATGAAAATTTAGAGGAGTATTTGGAACGATTTGTTTACAATTTGCAAAAATCAAAACATAGGACCATGTCTCTTGATCTGATTCGAACAATATTTTTGAAGGGCATTTGAGAGGAATACTTAGATGATCTTAATTTGATGGGCAAAGGTGATATTTCTACTTTACCTATCGAAGAATTGCTGATTTATGTGAAAAGTACTCAAGGAGCAAAGCTAGATATGGAAAAAGAGCTCTATCATCTAAAGCCACAAAATCTGCTTCAGCAAGTGTCACAAGGGCTGAAATAGGAAACCTGTTAGAAGAATTCAAAACAGATCTATTAAGTACCTTAGGAACTCAAATTGACACTCTGAAAGCCAAGAAAAGACAAGAAGAGGAAGATCAAATAATGGTTGTCTTTTTTCCAAAGTGCCGGAAGAAACATGCCTTGAAAGACTGCCCATTAGAAAACATTCAAGTTTGTGCCTTTTGTACTAAAAATCATGATATATTTCATTGCTCTAAAGTCAAGATTTTGCAGAATTGTAATGTGGAAGCAGCTAATACAGATATGGAGAATGTGTATTTCATGGGCACTAAGAGACCGTGGCAACCTAGACCTCCACCTCCAGGTATGCTTCCAAACCAAAATTTGCAATTTCCTGCACAAGATCATATGTATGCTCAGAATTCTTGGAATGTGCCCATGCCATGGCAACACCAAAATTACCCACAACAACAATGGAGACCATTTCAGCAGTACTCTCAACCATATCCTCAACCATACCAATTGTATTCTCAGCCATATCAACAATATCATCAACCACATTCGCAATATCCTCAAACATATTAGCAATATCCTTAGCAGCAAGTTGTTTATCAACCCCAAAACACTCAACAAGCATTGCTTGCTCCTCCACCAATAAATCCACCCCACTTACAACTCCCATCTAACCAACAACCTCCTAGACCCACTCAGATTCCTGCTCAGCCTGTACCAAATCCAAATAACAGAGCAGAGAGACCAGCCTATAATGTAGATGAGGGACCATCATATCCCACATTACCTTTACAAAATATCAATCTGAGGTCTGGTAAGGTACTTCAAAAAGAACCTCCAATAGCTGAAAAACAAGAAGAAAACGAAGAAAATGAAAATGAAACTCCAACTCAAAAGAAACAAAATGATGACATCAAAATTGAACAAATGCAACCGTTGCATCCACCACCTTTTCTAGAACGATTGGTCCAAGCAAAACTTCCCATGTCTATACCACAGTTTGATGTTTTAGATGAGCTAAAGAATGTCTATATAAAAATTCCACTATTGCAAGCCATAAAAGACATTCCCATATATACTAAAGCAATCAAAGAACTGTGCCTCAAGAAACCTACTAGGAAAAGAATTGATCTACAAACTATTCATGTTATTGGACATTTAGCTGGCCTTATGACAAACACCATTTCAATGGAAAAGTATGTTGATCCTGGTATTCCCAGAGTCACTACAATCATTAACAACATACATATTCCAAACACCTTAATTGATCTTGGGGCCGCAATAAATGTGATGACTCTTGAAACAATGAAGACATTGCAGCTCACAAACTTGTAGCACACAACAATTGTTCTAGAACTAGCTGATAGGTCTAAAGTGATTCTTGAAGGGATTTTGGAGGACATAATTGTCTCACTGGACCCCTGGGAGTATCCAGTGGACTTTTTAGTTCTTCAGCCAAAATCTAATTTAGGAGGACACCCTATCATCCTTGGTAGACCATGGTTAGCAACTGCTGATGCATTCGTAGGATGTAGATCGGGTAATATGATCATTTCACGAGGAACTGAAAGAAAACAACTCACTCTTTACCCATCAGCACAATCACCAGCAGTAAAGAAGTTCAATTTGTTTTCAGCATCAATCAAATCTATGATTTTCAAGAACATAATAATGATGATTTGGTAGAATTGTTCCTTTCTCAACTTGATATTTCTGAAGAATTAAGAAATGAACAATACCATGTTGCAGATGAACTTTTGGCACAGAATTTTCAGGAAACATGCACCATTCAATCTTTGCAAACAACATTTCAGAACATTTTTCCCATTCAATCTATCACAAACACAGAGTAATACCATAGAGATTAGTCCAGGAAAAACTTTGAATATTAGCACTCACCTAGACTCATCTCAGGAGGAAAAATTGATCCAATTATTGAGAAAATACCAGAAAACATTTGCTTGGGACTACACCGATATGCACGGAATTCACCCTGAAACATGCACTCACCATATTTACAGGGATAGTAATATCAAACCAGTGAGGCAACCGCAGAGAAGAATGAATCCTATGCTTCAGGATATTGTTAGAGATGAATTACAAAAACTATTGAAAGTCAATTTTGTTTATCCTATCTCTGACAGTCAGTGGGTATTCCCATTGGTAGTAGTGCCCAAGAAAAGTGGCAAGTGGAGAATTTGTGTTGATTACAGACAATTGAACAAAGCAACCCTCAAAGATTATTTCCCACTACCATTTATTGACCAAGTGCTAGACACATTAACTAGGAAATCATCATTCTCTTTTCTTGATGGTTTCAATGGCTATAATCAGATCAGGATAGCCTTAGAGGACCAAGACAAAACCACTTTTACTTGTCCCTGGGGCACTTATGCCTATAATGTTTTACCATTTGGACTTTGCAATGCTCTAGCTACATTTCAGAGAGCTGTATTAGCTATTTTTGCTGATTTAGTTCATGACTGTGTTGAAGTTTACATGGATGATTTTTCAGTGTATGGTAATTCATTTGAGCATGCATTAGAGAATCTTGAAAAAGTTTTGAAGAGATGTATTGAAGCTAATCTGTCCCTGAGCAATGAAAAGTGTTTTATGATGTTAATTGAAGGGATAGTATTAGGACACTATATTTCTTCTCAATGTATTAAAGTTGATCCATCAAAAGTCCAGATCATTGTCAATTTGCCAATTCTGAAGACTCAAAAAGAGGTAAGAAGTTTCCTTGGGTATGCAAGCTATTACAAAAGGTTTATTGAACATTTTAGTAAAATAGCTTCACCTTTGTTTAAGCTTCTAGCAAAAGATACACCTTTCAACTGGAATGAGAATTGTCAGCAAGCTTTTGAAACACTCAAAGAAAAGTTATCAACCACACCAGTCTTAAAAGGCCCTAACTGAACCCTACCATTTCACATCTTTACAGATGCATCTGATATTGCGGTAGGTGCCTCATTAGGCCAAAAAGAAGAGTCTTTCAATTATGCCATCTATTTCATTAGCAAAAATCTAACACCTGCAGAATTAAACTACACAGTCACTGAAAAAGAAATGCTTGCCATCATACATGCTGTGAATAAATTCCGACATTACATCACTGGTTATGAGGTTTTTGTACATATTGATCACTTTGCCATTAAGTATTTAATGAATAAACCAATCACTAATGGCATAGTTACCAGATGGCTGTTATTATTACAGGAATTTAATATTACAGTGTTGGATAGACCAGGTAAGGAGAATCAGGTGGCAGATTTTCTTTCTAGACTGCAAAATTCAGGTGAGGTTGTTCCGGTTGAAGATTCTTTTCCAAATGAAAATTTATTTGCAATTTCAATAGTGAATCCTTGGTATGCTGAGTTAGCCAATTATTTATCCACAGGAATAACACCTCCATATTTTACTCCAAAGGAAAAGAAGAGGCTGATCAAACAAAGTGCTAGATACTCATGGATTAATGGACATTTATTTTACACCAGTTATGATATGATTATTAGATGATGTGTAAGAAATGATGAAATAATTGATATTTAAAATCTTGCCATGATGAACAGTGTGGTGGGCATTTTGCAGCGAAAAGAACAGCATTCAAGATTCTCAGTCTTGGATACTATTGGCCATCTATTTTTAAGGATTCCAAGAAGTATGTGAAACGCTGTGATAGCTGTGAAAGAATGGGCAGAACAACAACTATAGATGAAATGCCACTTCAGCCTCAAATACATTTAGAGCCATTTGAAAAATGGGCTCTAGATTTTATAGGACCCATCAATCCAACTTCAAAAGGTAAAAAGTACATCCTAGTATGTATTGATTACGTGACAAAATGGGCTGAAGCCAAAGCACTAATCCGGGCAACTGAACAAACAATGGTAAACTTCCTTTTCGAGGAAATTTTTGTAAGGTATGGAGTACCAAGGGAGATAGTGACAGATCAAGGTACTCAGTTTACCTCAAAGCTGGTCAAAGACATCACAGAAAAATATAAAATCAAGCCCAGGAAAAGTACACCTTACCATCCACAGGCCAATGGCCAGGTGGAATCTACCAATAAAACATTGGAAGGAATTATCACTAAGACAGTAGCAATGAACAGAAAGAATTGGGAAGAGAAGCTCAAAGATGCACTCTGGGCTTACAGAATCACGTGGAAAAACACTACAGGATTTACACCATATCAGTTGGTGTATGGAAAAGAGGTAATGCTTCCTATTGAAATTCAAATACATACTTATAAGATGGTTGCAGATTTAGGAATTGATCTCAATGAAGCACAAAAACAGAGAATTATGCAATTGAACCAATTAGATGAAATGAGGCAGCAAGCAGCGGAGACTGTAATCCTAATGCAGAAACAAAGGAAGCAGTGGCATGATGCACACATAAAAAAGAAACAGTTCAAAGAAGGAGACTGGGCTTTACTGTTTGATTCTAAATTCAGAGATCATAAAGCCAAATTTACCACACATTGGATGGGCCCATATGAAATAGTTCAAGTATATGAAAATGGATCGATCAAGCTTACTACCATTGATGGAGAAGGCAACACCTTTCTTGTCAATGGTCACCGGTTGAAACTCTATCATAAGCCCATCAGCAAGGAGGATTTTATTCACACTGTATCTCAGCAAAGGGAGGTTGAGATATTGCAGCCTTCATCTGTGATATCTCTACCTTAGTTCATTCAACTTCATTTTTTTTTTTAAACACATAAAAAAAATAAAAAAAATATACATACAAAAATAAAAAAAATTAAAAAAAAATAAATACAATAATGGTTTAGATGTGAAAACCAGACTCTGGCACACTCTAACCCAGAATTCTTACTAGAAAACCATTCATTTGGCTGGTAAGAATTCCTTGTTCTTCTTATTTACTGTTTTGTTCATCACTTCAATAATGACTTGAGGACAAGTCAAAGCTTTAGTGGGGGAGAATCATCAGAAGAATCAACATTTTGTTTTCCCTATCTCATCTCCTCATTTGTAAATCTTCAAAGAATTTGTTTCAATACTTCAGTATTCCAATAAAAGAGCTGTTCTTGTTTTTTGTTCTAATCAGAGGGACCTGTTCAAGCAATATGCAGCGGGACCTGTTCAGAAGACTATGTTACCAGTACCAATATTAGAGGGACCTGTTCAACAAATATCAGAGGGACCTGTTAAAGATTGCATTCAAGATACATCAGGCTACTTCAACAAAGTTTTGAAAGGATGCTTATCATCAAGGCTACATCAACAACAAGGATAAAAGAAGCTGCACAAACATAGTTCTTCAGAGTTCTTTAGAGTTCTTCAGATTTTAAAGGGACCTGTTATATTCAATTTCATTTCAAAGGGACCTGTTATATTCAATTTCATTTCAAAGGGACCTGTTTTGGACAGTAAAGACCAGTGATATTTAGACAATGAAGATCAGTCCTACCTGTGCACGCCAACTCAGCCATTGTCAGCCAACAAGTGTAATGTATTGGTGAAGTTTTTATTTTTAACATTTAAAATTCTTGAATTATTTTAGTGTTAAAAATGATGATTATGATTGCTTGTTATCAATTTCAAAAACTCCTATACCCATCACCCTTGTAACATTCCTAACTACTCAACTCTGCTATCATTTCCCATCACACTTTAGCCTATTGCCATATTCCTACTATGATTTTCAAACCTTTTCTTACACCACTCTTCAAACCTTGTCATCGATCCGTCATTTTTCAATCGGCCAAGTACCAACACGTAGTAGACAAGTGGTAAACCATTGGAAAGACAAGTGGTAAATCATTGGAAAGACAAGTGTTAAATGATTTCGTTCATTTTTGAATGTGGGAGTTATAAATAGTCGTTTGAGCCAAGGCGGCTCATGAAACATATATCCGTTATCATCACCACAACACTCTTTACATGTATATGGTGTTCTCATGATTGTACCTATGCAAATCAGTACCGCTCCTCTGTCTTTATGATGTGAATGCGCCTTCAACTCTACATTATCATTATAGCAATTGGGTGAAGGTCGGCTGTTAAGTTTTCATTTTATAAAACATCAACTCATAAAAGTGCGTTACCATGTCAGTGTTTAAACTCTGAGTTTTCAAACAGGCCGAGCGTTACCATGTGAGTGTTTAAACTCTGAGTTTTCAAAGAGGTCCGAGACAGAAGGCACTACAAAGGGAGAGCATAGCACAGGCTTACCACAAGTTTCTACTGCCGCCCAATCAATTAAAGAAGGAAACCCTGAGAATCGAGGGTGTTACTAGGTCGGCTAAGTGGAACGCAAGAAAAGAGGTAACACATTGCAAAACCCTGATTGAATTGCTAAGCATAAACAAAAGGGTTAGAACAGAGATTTAAAAAAAAAAATTACCAATAGAGCAGAGCCTAAAACATTTGATAGTTCACAATATCATGATGACTGTGTCACAATTTTAAGGGAAAAACACTGGTTACCCTTTCTAGAGAAATTCAATGGAAACAATGAAGAAGTGACAAAGCAGTTTGCATTAACATTCAATGGAGAGAAAGCATTAATAGGAAACTTCTCTTTTAGAATTTCAGAGGATACCATAGCACAAACATTGGGAATCAGTCCAGAAGGGGAAAAGTATTTCAAGACCAAACAATTTAAGGAAAAATCATGGACTCAGTTTATGTCTAGGTCAAGGGTTTCCTCTGTCAATTGGAAAAAGGGTGTTCCCGGAAGTTGGCTAATTCACCCTTGGGACGAAATGGTATACATTATTCATAAATTTGTTACATGTGAAGGGAATTATAGTATAGTATACCTATATCACATCAAACTTCTGTTGCACTTAAAAGGTCAATGGACCATCAGTTTACCCTACTTCCTCTTACAAAGTTTGACTAAAATGGCGAAGACCATTCAGAAACGAAAGGGTAATGAAGATAAGAGTTTATGTCATTTTGGGTTGATCAAAATTCTAATTGAATTTGAGTTGCAGAGGAGAGGAAAAACATGGAAAGAATTCTTAATTGTCAACCAAATTAAGGAGATGAACATGAACAGTAGCAAGAACGCACGGAGTTTATGCTTGATATTGATGAGGAAATCCCTGAGCGTAAGTCAAGCAATGTTCCTCGCAGTGGTGTAAAAACAAGAAAGATGAGGCAAGAAACTGCCAAGAAAATTGAACAAGACAAAATCTTCACTACTTATACAAGAAGATCAAGGAGAATACAAAAGAACCAAACACAAGATGATTAACCGGAGTCAAATGCAAATGCACCAATGGACATTGAAAGCAATGCTCATTCACAGCCAGAACAGGAAGCGGAAATGGAAATCGAGAGTAGCAAGGAAGAAAGGAAAGAGCCAGTACCTACAAACAAGAAACAGAGAAGGTTAGAGAAACAAATTGAAGAGTTAAAAGAGGAATTGATGGAAGCAAACATGCTAGAGAAGGTCATAAAGAAGGAAAATGAAATGTTGAGAGCTCAGAGCAAGAAGATTCAACAAAAAAATGAGAAACTGAAGAAGCAAATCAAAGAACTTAAGGTTGATCAAACTGAAACATGCAAATGGGCAACAAAATGGTACACTCAGAAAAAAGCTCTCAAAGAAAAATATAAGAAACTGAAACATGAGCTCCAAGTTCAGAAGAATGCCCAAGTTCAGAGGAGTATAGATGTCTTGCTACAAGCGGCAGAGGCACAAGCAGGAACATAATATAAAGGGAGCACATCAAGATTAGCATGAGGACATGCTAAATCATTGAGCTTGGGGGAGATGTTGGTACTATTTTATTGCCATTCTTTTCTTCTAAAAATCCATCATTCATCTATCATTTTCTCCCATAAACCCCTCATAGTCCATTGAAATTGATCAATTAAGCATTATAATTGTTATTTTACATTAAATTTAATTTGTGGATTTTTATGTTAAAAATTAGAAATTTTCAACAAAATTACGGGATGTTATGACTTCCTATAATTGGTTTATGTTGTGACACATGGCATGGCAGGAAAATCAAAACCGAGGATAGGGACGTGATCACAGTCACAGATGTACATACATGGTGAAAGATCTATTCAGCATCGCATCTAGAGCTCCTGGATACATGGTCAATGCTGGTCAAACCCAGCCTTTTTGGTCATAAAAGCAGCAAAAAGCCAGAGTTACCTAAACTGATTTCGTTTTGTTTTGGAAATCAGTTAAGATTAGAAAAAAAACAAAAAAATCGCCTTTTTGACTGTAAAAGCAGAAACATCTGCGTGATAATGTATGTACATTCGATTGCAAATAAGACTGCGTGATAAGAGACATGAGCAGACTTAAGACTGCGTATTATATTGTATTATATTGTTACCAGAACTCTTGCATGTAATTGATTTCCAGACTTTAATCACAGGCAACGTTTTATCATTCTAGTGTTTTATGTGTTAATGTTTTCGACATCTGAAGTTTCTTAAGTGTACCATCAATGCGTGGACGGGCCCTACGTGGGGACTGGTATACTTCCATTTTATTTTCATAGCATTTAGACTTCAGATCTGAATAACGTTTGATGCCATTTCTTTGCTTGTGAATCAATTAATTCGATTAGAAGTTCTTGGGTTATTGTATGATTCATGGTGATAGCTTGAAACTTCAATTGCTAAATTATTGAACAAGATCTTGTAAAATATTTAATTGAGCACTGAATTTCAGAGTATCTCTGTGGACTCTGTTTTCATGCATTTGAGTCTTAGTATGCTTAAAAGAGTTTTTGGTTTTCATGAATGCTTAGTGTGTTAGTTGGAAAGAGTTTTTGTGAACGATATCCTTGTAAGAGGATTGAAAACTCAGACTAGTAACACTTTGTTTTCTTAGAACAGTTGATTAAATTAGGTGATATAAGTGTTTGAATTGTGAAAGGAAACATATTCCAATCTCTTGTAAAAGAGTGTTGTAGCCTGTCACAGTAGACACTTATCTAGGTAGATGAGATCCTTTTAGGTCTATAGATTGTAGACACGTGCCTCTAAGTTTATCTACCTTGGTTGACATTAAATTTAGTCTAATCTAGACCCTTAGATTGGTTACTACATGCTCATCGAGCTTGACTTGAAGATCTTGCAAAATTTGCTTCATCCAAAGAACTTGAGTACAAAAAGCTACTACCACGACATATTCTGCTTCTGTTGTGGATATCGAGATTGAAGACTGCTTTTTACTTAACCATGAAAAAGGAAAACCACCTAGATAGAATGCTGCTCCATTGGTACTCTTACGATCATCAACACTTCCTACCCAATCTGTTGATCTATATTGTCATTGATGTCAATATGGCAATAATCTAGGATACTAAATGATGATATGAAGCCTGTTGTCGCGCGGATTGGCACGACAACGCTCAGACCGGGGGCTGTCACTCTGATCCCCGATCCCTCCGTTTAAGCCTGTCTCCCGCGGCTAAGGGGGGTAGTCCCTATGAGATGATGAGACCAACTGTCGACCAGTTGGTTGGGAGACACGAGACACGATTAAAATAAGCACTAAAATGACTTGATTAATTTAGCAGACCAGTGCCTTAAGACATTGTTATTAAAACGATTACTTGTTAGATGATATAGAAACATAAACCGTGAACAACAATCATTTGTCATCAGCTAAATCACAATGCTCTTAAAATGACCAAAACGATATCCAGCAACTGAAAATTTTGAAAAGATGAAAGCCTTAAACCACCACGAGAATCATGAATTATTAACCAGATATCATATTCGCATCTCGACTTGAAAATTTTAGATCTCAGCGTGAAAGATGATAAATCCCGAAATTGACTGGATCTGACGAAGAAAATTTTCCACAAAATTTTTTATACTTTTTTCGATTTTTTTTTTTTTTTAAATAAAATCTAAAAATGAAATCTAGAAATCTAACTAATATCTAAAATTTTAAGAAATAAATTAAAATCTAAATTACGAACTATAATTACAAATTAAAATGAAAATTTTAAACATTTTTTATTTTTTTTGATCTTTATGAATCTACATTAAATAAAATGAAACTATTTTAAAAGAATTAAAATCTAAAAAATCAATGAAATACGTGACTAAAATAAAACGAAACTATACCAGATTTAAATCTAAAGAAAACTTAACATAAAATCTATTTTAAACATAATACAAAACTATACAATATTTTAAATCTAATCCTAAAGAAACATGAACGAACACTAACCTACGCTGACCCTGATCGCGCAAAACGTATTGCGTAATGACTTACCTGGCTGCCGACGTGAATGCATACTGCCTAAAAAAAATAATACCCTAAACCCTCAACTACGTAACAAAAAAAATAAAATCGAAAAGCAATGAGAACGACTTTTCCCTAGCCGCAGACTTAACCACGTAGAGAATATACCTGTTCCGTCGTTGAGAAATGGGCACGATGCTGGATTTCTGATATGCAATGATCGATGGCTGCTCGGAAATTGATTTTGCAGACACGTAAAATTTACCTTAGCCGTGGCAGATAATCTTGAGTGGAAATTGCTGATTTCCTTTGCCATAATGGAAACACCTTCGTGACAATCGAATACGTGGACCTGAGAATCCTTCACGCTGGCGTTGTGATCTGAGACTTGAATCATTTTCTACGTTTACCTTGATGGCGGACAGAGAGAGAAAATATCAAATGTTTGCAGGTGCTTACGGTAGCTCTTCAGCTTAACTGTGGTCTCCAGCTCTTGACGGCAGAGTGAGCAGGGCATAGGCAGCGACGGCTGAGCATTTGAAAACACCCCCAATCCTTGCCATGCAGCAGATCATGAGAACATTTGCGTTTATGATTTTGGAGGATGCTAGCTTATAGTGTGTTTTGTTTCACTTCTGTACGCATGGTCAACTGTCTACATGATTGGAAACTGAGCACGCAGGGAGCCTTCAGGAAGTACAGGTTCGCTGTCTGCGGGCTTTGAATCGTTTTGCTGCCTGAGTGATGGCCTCCAAAGAAATATTCACAACTGGACTCTTCAATATTGTTTCATGCCAAATACATCAACGCGTTTTCTTGGATCTGTTCCGGCAGCGTTCTGAGTTCTGTCTGCTGGCTCATGTCACTGTGCTGCAGGCTCTCACAGGTTCATGTCATTATTTTTTGGCAACCTGAAAAGGACAAGCTCACTGAAAACCCTAATCAAACCAAAAAAAAAAACCAAATGAAAACTGCGAAAATAAATTTGAAACCCTAGAACAGCTTATTAACGTACAGATTTGGCCCCTTAACAGCCAGATTCAGCAATAAGAACAGAAATATCTTAAAGAATAAAAATTTAAGGTTTTCACTGTGAAGAACTTCAGAAAATCTCTCATGCAAATTTTAAAAATAAACTGAATGATAGATCCAGGATCAAATCCAACTGGGCTCAGCAAAAAATGCTTGCGGGAGTTGGCTGGTTCAGCCGAGAACTTCCCCGAACGCCCACAAAATTCCTTCAGAAAATGTTTTCTGCACAGCTCAAAACAACCATCAGTAAAGAAGGCAAAAATGCTGCTAGATCTCAAAAAATAATGGAGATACCTGCCATTACTTCAGAAACCCTAACAACACTCAAACCCTAGCAAGTGAACAAGATACCTGTGCTCACAATACTCTACAAAAGAGCTATTATTAATGGCTGAAAATACAATATGCAGAAAATTAAACAATCTCACAGCATTTCAAGAGAGTAACACCAGCAAGATATGGACCCCAAAGTCTTCTTTTATTAATCAGAAAACATATTAGAGGAGAGCTTCTTCAGTACCAGACTCACAGATCCAATGATCTGAACTGACCCCTAGCACCCTACTTAAAAGAAATGACTCCAACGGCTAGTTCGAGTGATCCATGTTGAAATGATCTCGACTGTTGATGAGGATCAAGACATCTCTTGATCTCATCCGTCGATTTATTAAAAAATAATATTTTGCATGCATTCACTTAAAATATTATTATTTTATTAGTTAGGGTTTTTGCTCTATTTTTTAATTTTTTATTAATTTTTTATTTATTTTAATTATTTTTTTTATTATTAATTTTTATTTATTTTATTATTTTATTAATTTTTATTAATTTTTTAATTTTTTAATTCATTTTAAAATGGATCATCGAACTAAGCCTTTGGAAACACCACCTAGGACCTAGGACTCAGGACTCATGAGGGGATTAAAACATTTTCTACCCTCAAGACACATTACATCATGACTTTTACAATTTACATCTCAAGGGGACAAGCCCACTTTATACAGACCCTCATAAATCACCCAGTTCTGCGACACAACTATAATCTAGCAGATTAACACACTAGGATTCTCCTAAAGTTCTAATGACAAAATGCATCCCGGCTTTGGGGTCAGGTTTGAAGGAAAACTCTGCCGATCATGGATCGGTGAGACGAAAAACCTTCCGGGACGTAGATTACCATCAGAAAATTAGGTCCACCTAGGAAATTTACATACATGACTCATGTCTGCTAAGATTATTTACAATTAATACATGCAGACTGGGTTTACAATCAAAATGATGAAACTGCTTATGACTGCAGGATGGCTCGGACACATAGATCAGGTGCTGCCCCTTTTTGCCAAGAAAAGATGGGGTGTACTGCATGGGGAGTTGACCGGTACTGGTCAACATCTGGCTCTACTTGGGGACACGTTGCTGCTCTGTAGGAATGTGAGAATCCAGAATCTGCATCCATACAACAAAAAAATAAGTAGCGTCCATCCAAAAATCATCATATACATTAAGCACAGGATAAATAAAAGCTCTTCATTTATTAACTATCTAGAAAAGTAATCTAATCCTAAAACATAAATAAAAATGCGGAAAAAAGAAGGAGTAGGGTTAGAAATACGATACAAAGGATGCCCCATGGCATCAGATGTGTTCAATATAGTGTATACGGAGCATTTGCCTGCTTTTAGGCAAATCTGTCGGCTGCTTGTCGGATGTGCCATGTCCAATTTTGCATATGGTAGGACTTTTTCCTATCCGAAAATCAAGCTGCTCGCGGCCATCTGATGCGTCAAATCTTCTTCTCATTTTCTTTCTCTTGCGCTTTTTCTTTCTGGCTGGTTGTATGACTGATGACACGGAACTTTCTGTTTCAAAACTATCAGATGAAGTATGCGTGATATGTCTTTCTTTAGCCCGCATCTGATCTTTTTCATTCTTAAATCTATCCAGATCACCTTCAATTAACCATCTTTCAATCGAATCAATAACCTCCTCATAATAAGATGGAACTTGTTGTAGCAAATGAGAAGGCTCCTGATCTATTGATGTCCCCTGGTTTCTCTTATCTTCCAATTGCTGAAACCTTTGAACTTGTATTCTAATGGCATCCATCTGACTAGAGTGTTGAACCTTTATATCACTGATTTGTCTGGCATGATGTTCTTCCATGTCTTTTATTACTTTATCATTCTTTTCCTTTATGTCCATCAAGCAATGCTGCATGGAGTTTATTTCTTCTTTATGATTCGCTTGCATGTCAGCCAACTGATTATTATGATTGAACGTCATGATAGTCATTTCCTCATCCATAGTTAATAACTTGTTTTGCATAGAGTCAATTTCCCTATCATGATCAGCTTTCATGGTCACCATATTTTCCTCTAATCCTGAGATCTTACTTTGCATGTTTCCAATTTCTGTTTCATATTTAGTTTTCATGGCCTCAATTTCCTTAGCATGCTGATTTTGCGTGACTTCAATCTCCCTATTACGTTTTTCCAGGTGGGTGCATAAAGTTTTCACATCATTGACATAATTAGTTTGATTGCTTTCCATATTTTTTATCAGCATCATTAGATCTTGTAAAATTTGCTTTTGCTCTTCCTTTTCATTGTCATTTGTCCCTGATTTCCTGTGGACTTGATTGGATGACACATTTCGATGTGAAGAATCGTCTTGGGATCTTTCACTGTCAGCTGGACCTTTTATCAAATTGCTTTCATTCAGTTGCACATTTTTAGGGGCAGAAGGCAAGCTGTTTGGATAACCATATCTATCTTTAAAAGCATTGATAATGTCTTTTAAAGAAGTAAAAGAATCCTTAGGAAAATTGTTAAACCAATTCAAAGCATCATCTTCTAAAGAAAGGACAAATAGGCGCATCTTGATATCTTCATGATTAAACTGAGGGGGTCTACAATATATGATCATTATGCGAGTAAACAAGCCTAGATGCCTTCTAACAGCGATTGAATCACCACCCGAGAAAATAGGTAATTTAGGAATGGCCTCTTCCGGAAAATCATGGAGACGTTCAGTAAAACGACATGGCTTAAATGAATAATCCATGATGAATGATAAGGGATTAAAAGGATGATAAAACTAGATATCTGCTCAAGAAAATCAATAGGTGAAAACAGTGGAGTCGCCACTTGAACAATGAATCTGATTCTAAGATCCAAAAAGGTACCAGCAAGCAGATATGAGGAAGGCTTCTTGTCTGGGAAAAATGAGAAGATGGAGTCGCCATCCAAACAAGAAACAAACCGAAGAGATGCTATTGATATGGCGAAAAATAAGGCAATAAAAGATCCAAATGATAACCCAAAAGGTTGAATTTGCCAGCTCAAAATGAGAGATGAGAAAGATGAGAAGGTGAATGTCGATGAAACTTCCAGGAACAGAAAAACTCTATCCCCGGCAACGGCGCCAAAAAATGTTGGCGTTGCCGGGCCAGATGAAAAGATAAGAAATGAGAAGGATGATTGTCGTTGAAACGCCGAGAATAAAATGTCCTCGGCAACGGCGCCAAAAAATGTTGTCGCGCGGATTGGCACGACAACGCTCAGACCGGGGGCTGTCACTCTGATCCCCGATCCCTCCGTTTAAGCCTGTCTCCCGCGGCTAAGGGGGGTAGTCCCTGTGAGATGATGAGACCAACTGTCGATCAGTTGGTTGGGAGACACGAGACACGATTAAAATAAGCACTAAAATGACTTGATTAATTTAGCAGACCAGTGCCTTAAGAGATTGTTATTAAAACGATTACTTGTTAGATGATATAGAAACATAAACCGTGAACAGCAATCATTTGTCATCAGCTAAATCACAATGCTCTTAACATGACCAAAACGATATCCAGCAACTGAAAATTTTGAAAAGATGAAAGCCTTAAACCACCACGAGAATCATGAATTATTAACCAGATATCATATTCGCATCTCGACTTGAAAATTTTAGATCTCAGCATGAAAGATGATAAATCCCGAAAATGACTGGATCTGACGAAGAAAATTTTCCACAAAATTTTTTTATACTTTTTTTTTTTTAAATAAAATCTAAAAATGAAAACTAGAAATCTAACTAATATCTAAAATTTTAAGAAATAAATTAAAATCTAAATTACGAACTATAATTACAAATTAAAATGAAAATTTAAAACATTTTTTTTTTTTTTGATCTTTATGAATCTACATTAAATAAAATGAAACTATTTTAAAAGAATTAAAATCTAAAAAATCAATGAAATACGTGACTAAAAATAAAACGAAACTATACCAGATTTAAATCTAAAGAAAACTTAACATAAAATCTATTTTAAACATAATACAAAACTATACAATATTTTAAATCTAATCCTAAAGAAACATGAACCAACACTAACCTACGCTGACCCTGATCGCGCAAAACGTATTGCGTAATGACTTACCTGGCTGTCGACGTGAACGCATACTGCCTAAAAAAAATAATACCCTAAACCCTCAACTACGTAACAAAAAAGAAAAATCGAAAAGCAGTGAGAACGACTTTTCCCTAGCCGCAGACTTAACCACGCAGAGAATATATCTGTTCCGTCGTTGAGAAATGGGCACGATGCTGGATTTCTGATATGCAATGATCGATGGCTGCTCAGAAATTGATTTTGCAGACATGTAAAATTTACCTCAGCCGGTGGCAGATAATCTTGAGTGGAAATTGCTGATTTCCTTTGCCATAATGGAAACACCTTCGTGACAATCGAATACACGGACCTGAGAATCCTTCACGCTGGCGTTGTGATCTGAGACTTGAATCATTTTCTACGTTTACCTTGACGGCGGACAGAGAGAGAAAATCTCAAATGTTTGCAGGTGCTTACGGCAGCTCTTCAGCTTAACTGTGGTCTCCAGCTCTTGACGGCAGAGTGAACAGGGCATAGGCAGCGGCGACTGAGCGTTTGAAAACACCCCCAATCCTTGCCACGCAGCAGATCATGAGAACATTTGCGTTTATGATTTTGGAGGATGCTAGCTTATAGTGTGTTTTGTTTCACTTCTGTACGCATGGTCAACTGTCTACATGATTGGAAACTGAGCACGCAGGGAGCCTTCAGGAAGTACAGGTTCGCTGTCTGCGGGCTTTGAATCGTTTTGCTGCCTGAGTGATGGCCTCCAAAGAAATATTCACAATTGGACTCTTCAATATTGTTTCATGCCAAATACATCAACGGATTTTCTTGGATCTGTTCCGGCAGCGTTCTGAGTTCTGTCTGCTGGCTCATGTCACTGTGCTGCAGGCTCTCACAGGTTCATGTCATTATTTTTTGGCAACCTGAAAAGGACAAGCTCACTGAAAACCCTAATCAAACCAAAAAAAAAAAACCTAATGAAAACTGCGAAAATAAATTTGAAACCCTAGAACAGCTTATTAATGTACAGATTTGGCCCTTTAACAGCCAGATTCAGCAATAAGAACAGAAATATCTTAAAGAATAAAAATTTAAGGTTTTCACTGTGAAGAACTTCAGAAAATCTCTCATGCAAATTTTAAAAATAAACTGAATGATAGACCCAGGATCAAATCCAACTGGGCTCAGCAAAAAATGCTTGCGGGAGTTGGCTGGTTCAGCCGAGAACTTCCCCGAACGCCCACAAAATTCCTTCAGAAAATGTTTTCTGCACAGCTCAAAACAACCATCAGTAAAGAAGGCAAAAATGCTGCTAGATCTCAAAAAGTAATGGAGATACCTGCCATTACTTCAGAAACCCTAACAACACTCAAACCCTAGCAAGTGAACAAGATACCTGTGCTCACAATACTCTACAAAAAAGCTATTATTAATGGCTGAAAATACAATATGCAGAAAATTAAACAATCTCACAGCGTTTCAAGAGAGTAACACCAGCAAGATATGGACCCCAAAGTCTTCTTTTATTAATCAGAAAACAGATTACAGGAGAGCTTCTTCAGTACCAGACTCACAGATCCAATGATCTGAACTGACCCCTAGCACCCTACTTAAAAGAAATGACTCCAACGGCTAGTTCGAGTGATCCATGCTGAAATGATCTCGACCGTTGATGAGGATCAAGACATCTCTTGATCTCATCCGTCGATTTATTAAAAAATAATATTTTGCATGCATTCACTTAAAATATTATTATTTTATTAGTTAGGGTTTTTGCTCTATTTTTTAATTTTTTATTGTTTTTTTATTTATTTTAATTTTTTTTTATTATTAATTTTTATTAATTTTATTATTTTATTATTTTTTATTCATTTTTTAATTTTTTAATTCATTTTAAAATGGATCATCGAACTAAGCCTTTGGAAACACCACCTAGGACCTAGGACTCAGGACTCATGAGGGGATTCAAACATTTTCTACCCTCAAGACACATTACATCATGACTTTTACAATTTACATCTCAAGGGGACAAGCCCACTTAATACAGACCCTCTTAAATCACCCAGTTCTGCGACACAACTATAATCTAGCAGATTAACACACTAGGATTCTCCTAAAGTTCTAATGACAAAATGCATCCCGGCTTTGGGGTCAGGTTGAAGGAAAACTCTGCCGATCATGGATCGGTGAGACGAAAAGCCTTCCGGGACGTAGATTACCATCAGAAAATTAGGTCCACCTAGGCAATTTACATACATGACTCATGTCTGCTAAGATTATTTACAATTAATACATGCAGACTAGGTTTACAATCAAAATGATGAAACTGCTGATGACTGCAGGATGGCTCAGACACATAGATCAGGTGTTGCCCCTTTTTGCCAAGAAAAGATGGGGTGTACTGCATGGGGAGTTGACCGGTACTGGTCAACAAAGCCAACGAGAAGCAAAGCAGATCTGTGAAAAGAACAAGAGCAGTCAAAGAAGAGCTATTGGAAGTGGTCATTGGAAGCCATGAGAAGCAAAGAGGAGCACGTCGACGGAGGTGCATAAATAGTTTTAACGGAGAAATATCAGAGGAGTATTGCAGAGTATCAGAGGAGCTAACATATCGGAAGAACGGGCGTAGGAAAGTACGGACTTCCTTGATCATGGTTGAAGTCCCACACTCAATCCTAACCGTCGATCTCAAAGTCAACCCTTAGACCACGGTCAACTGCGGGGGTTCTAGCCGGTTTTGAATCCATGTGCCAGACGAAGTCCCGCAAACCATCGATTAAGATAACACTGTGGACCCGTTGCATCATTATAATACATCTTAAAGAAATATCGCATCCGCCATACCGCAAGTGTTTAAAGCCTTGTCACGTTGAAACCTTCGATCGCGATTATTACGGACCCGATTGCGCCATTATAACATGCCCTATTGTAATATCGCATCCGCTGTATCAGAACTTTCATATTGCAATTCATAAATGGATGTCATAGTAAAAACTGCGATTGTGATATTATGATGGACCCGACTGCACCACTATGACATAACTTAATGTAATATCGCATCCGTTGAATTGCAAAGTTCAAAAGGGATGACATGTTAAAACCGTCGTTTGTGATAAAGTTGTGGACTCGATTGAGGTATCAAAAGAAGCTTATTGGAATATCGCATCCGTTGCATATCGCAAGTCTGGAAGAAATGTAACGATGGTAAATCGCTGATTGCAATTAAGGTGATGATGCGGCAGGTGGGACCACCCATTATATGTTTTTTAACTATTTTGATATGTGAAGATCGATGATATTGATATTGGAGGATAGAGTATGTTATGGGCATGACTTGTAAAAGACCTCCGGGAGTTGCGATTGCGATTAAAGGAAATCTATAACAGAGAACAAGAAAAGGTTCACAAGAAAAGACATCTATAACAAAGAACAAGAAAAGGTTCACAACTGGTGAACTGAAAGAAACAGAGAAAGTCGTAGGTCAAACAGGAGGACAAAAGTAAGTTGTAGGTCCAGCAGGGTTGGGAGCAGAGAATAACTACCAAACATATCTAGACAATATGCAGCAGAGGTTTGGAGCCCTTGGGATTAGTGCCTCAGAATTTGTAGGATTGGTGTCCTTGGAGTTAGTGATCCTAAATCCAAGGTTGGTGCCTTGACATGACAAGGTTGGTGCCCTGGAGGTTGGAGCCTCACAAAGTCCAAGTTGGTGCCCTGAAGGTTGGAGCCTCACAAAGTCCAAGTTGGTGCTTGGCAACTGGTTGAAGCCCTATATACATTGTACTCGATTTATTGTAAAGATTATATTAATAAAAGCATTTATTCTTGGTGTTCATTTCTGTGGTCTAAATATAAATGATTTAACTGATAAAAATAACAATTGAAAAGAAATATTGATTCACCCCCCCCAGTATTTCCAACAATTGGTATCAGAGTGGGCTTCTTCATATCAGCCTAACAGCTAGAAGAAGAATTCTTAGTCACTATGAGAAATCAAGAAGTGTTAGGAAGACCTCCTCTGTTCGATGGGACAAATTTTGATTTTTGGAAAAAAGAATGTCCTACTACTTAATGTCCCTTGTACCTGAAGTTTGGCATTCGGTTTTAAATGAGTACACAACTCCTTCCACTCTTCCAACAGATCAAGACGAAAGGAAAGCTTACATTGCAAATGCAAAAGCCTTAAATTCCATCATTAGTGGAATCATTGATTCTAAATTTACAAAAGTCATGAATTGTGGTTTGGCCAAAGAAGTATGGGATAAGCTACTTAGCTTATACGATGGGGACTCCAACGTTAAGAACGCAAAGCTTCAAACTCATAGAAGGCAATTTGAAAGTCTAAAAATGGATGATGAAGAAGATATTGCATCATAATTTCTCCGAGTAGCTAAAGTGGTCAACACTCTTAAAGGATTGGAAGAAAACATTGAAGAAAGCACTATTGTTCAAAAGGTCTTAAGATCTCTCCCAGACAAATTTGACTCCAAAGTAAGTGCTATAGAAGAAATGAAGGACCTAGATACTCTCAAGATGGATGAACTTCATCGAATCCTCACTTCCTATGAGATGAGAAAAGGAATCCCAAGTTCCAAAGATGCAACATTCAAGGCCTCAAAATCAAAAAAGGGGAAAGAATGGAATACCAGTAGTGATGACTCCAATGTTGAATCTGAATTGGCGCAATTTGTACGAAGACTAAAGAAAGGATCTAAGCTAAAAGGTAAGTACCCTCTTATTTGTTTCAAATGTGAAAGAATAGGTCATTATGCTATTAAATGTCCTCATAAGCATTGTAGTGATGGTGAGGAAAATTCTAAAAGGATGGTATACAAAAAGAAAGGGTTCAATAAGAAGAATTTCTTCTCTAAGCAGGATGAGTCTGATGAAGGTGAATTTGTATTCATAAAAAAGAAATCAACTAATCAATTCCCTCACCGCAAAGGAGGTAATGAAGAATCAAATGGAGAAAATGACCATGCTGGAAGCCAAGAAGTATTATTCATGGCATTCACAAATGATGATGATTTAGGTCTAGAAGGAAATGTAGATGAATTTTTAAGAATTGCCATTGAAGAAAATGAGAAATTACGAAATAAAATCATCTCTCTCAAGGTAGAAAACGAGGAAACAAAAAGAAGGGAAGACCTCTTGAAAAATAAACTAAAAGAAAAAGAAGAAATTTGTGAAGAACATGAAGCCGAAATAGTATCTCTGAGGAAGGAATTGGAGCAAGTCAAAAAGGGTTAGGAAAGCTCTCAAATACTTGACTCTATCCTAAATAATCAAAAACCTCAACATGACAAATATGGAATAGGTTCAAAGGAGAATCATCAAGTACTAAGAATAATGCAAAAGGCTATGCCGACATACTTTTTAGCAACCCAAAAGAAGAAAGACTATTTCATCAAAGGCCCATCTCAAATCCAAAGAATGAAGAGAGAGTAACTCCAAGGAAGAATGTTGATTCAAATCATGGCTATTACAGCAGGTACAAAACTGTCTTTTTTGGGCTTTGTTTTTATTGTAAAAATTTTGGTTATCAAGCTAGACATTGCATGGCCCGTAAGAATGAAACACCAAAATTGAAGGATCAAACAAACAAACCATATGATCTCAAAGAGCAAGGACAAATCAAGACCTACAACTCTTTTGATCCCTTGGCCAAATTTGATCCAATTTGCCCATTATGTAATGATAATGGACATAATGAACAAAGTTTCCCCCTCAAAAGAAGAACAGGAAAAAATGAGAATCCCAACACGGATAAATGTGGCCTATCTCTATGTGCGCACAGTGATGAAAATCATTGGTTTGTGGATAGTGGGTGCTCCAGATATATGACAGGGGACAAAAGGAAGTTTGTCTCATTGAACAAAAAGGAAGGAAATGTATCATTTGGAAGTGGATCTGCCAAAATTGCTGGAAAAGGAACTGTTACCCTTATTAATGGAAAAGGAAAGGCTCAAAATGCTTTGCTAGTAAACGAGCTCAAACACAATCTCCTGAGTGTTAGTCAAATCTGTGACCAAGGACATAATGTTGTCTTTAACACTAAAGATTGTGAAATAAGAAACTCTTCCGTAGGGAAACTTGTGGCGAAAGGAGTTAGAACATCATATAACGTCTACATTCTGAACAAGATTCAAGAAGATAAATGTTACTTAAGTCAAACAGATGAAAGTTGGCTGTGGCACAAGTGACTTGGACATACAAGTTTCGATAACTTGATCAATATCAACAAGATTAATGCAGTACGAGACATCCCAAAGTTATTCAAGCCAAATCAAGGAGTATGTGGTCCATGTCAACATGGAAAGCAAACTAGAACTAGCCACAAGACCAAGGAGTTCTCTACATCAAAACCTTTGGAGATCATCCATGCTGATTTATGTGGACCAACTAGAACTCCGGCACTCCAAGGAGAAAGGTACTTTGCTTTATTTGTTGATGACTATACTAGAATGATGTGGATATATTTCATAAAAATTTAAAATATAAATCCAAAGCATTTGAATGTTTTAAGAATCTTAAAGCTTTTGTAGAAAATGAAAGGATTCTAAGATTAAATGTCTTAGAACAGATAGAGGGGGAGAATCACATCAAAATAATTTGATGAACTCTGTAAAGTACATGGAATCGAAAGAAAACTCTCTGCTGCTAGAACACCCAAACAAAATGGGGTAGTTGAAAGAAGAAACCGAACAGTTCAAGAAATGGCAAGAACAATATTAATAGCAGCTGACTTTCAGCCAAAATTCTAGAGAGAAGCAGTCGGGATAGCTGTTTATACCTTGAATCGAACTCAACTAAGACCAAACAATGAGAAGACTCCTTATGAATTATGGAAAGGAAGACCTGCTTCAATAAAATACTTCAAGATTTTTGGAAGCAAGTGCTTCATAAAAATCAATGATGGCTCACCAGGAAAATTTGATTCTCGGGTTGACGAAGGGATATTCCTTGGATATTCTACAAGGAGCAAAGCCTACAAGTGCTACAATAATCGACTATGGAAAATAGTGGAAAGCATTGATGTGAAGATTGATGAAGACCTTCCAGAAAAAGAAATTGAAGATCATGAAGTTGACCCTCTCATTGAAGAAGAACCTAAAAAAGAGGAAAAAGATCAAGAAAAACACAAGGAAAAAGAACCATCTCAAACCCCTTCAAAGATGAAGTTTCTCCAAAAACATCACCCAGAAGAGCAGATTATTGGCAATATAGATGAAGGGATGCAAACCTGAAGAAGGATGACAAGTACACCAAAGAAAAATGATGTTGCTCTTCTATCCATGATAGAACTAGAAACATTTACTCAAGCAAGGATCTTCATTGGGTAAAAGTCATGGAAGAAGAAATGTCTCAAATCGAGAAGAATGAGACATGGGAGCTGGTACCTCGTCCAAATGATAAAAATATAATTGGAACCACAAGTGGGTGTTCAAAAACAAAGTGAATGATGATGGACAAATCATTAGAAATAAGGCAAGGCTTGTTTGTAAAGGTTATTCACAAATTGAAGGAATGGACTTTGAAGAAACCTTTTCACCAGTAGCTCGTGTGGAAGCTATAAGGATGTTCTTGGCATTTTCTTGCCCAAAAGGATTTAAAATGTATCAAATGGACGTAAAATCAGCATTTCTGAATGGGGAACTCAAGGAAGAAGTCTACATGGAGCAACCAGAAGGGTTTAATCTAGCAGAAGGAAAAGACTTTGTTTGGAAGTTGAAAAAGGCATTATATGGGTTGAAACAAGCTCCTAGAGCTTAGCATGCAAGATTGGATCTCTATCTACAACAACAAGGCTTCAAGAAGGGGCTGACAGGAAGTAATCTCTACATAAAGATGGGTGAGGATAAGTTACTAGTCACACTTGTCTATGTTGATGGTCTAATTTTTGCTAGTAATAATGATGAGATGAGCCATGAGTTTGCTCAAAATATGTCAAAAGAGTTCGATATGTCGATGATAGGAGAGTTATCTTACTTCCTTGGACTACAAGTATCTCAATCCATGACAGGCATGTTCATATCTCAAGCCAAATATCTTAAAGACATGCTTAAAAGATATGGAATGGAAGACTGTGCACCCATGAGCACACCTATGACCACAGATTGTAAATTAAGCAAAGATGATGACTCTCCTCTGGTAGATGCAACTCATTACAAGTCAATAATTGGAGCCCTTCTATACTTAACTGCTACGAGACCCGACATTATGCAAGCAGTAGGAATGGTGGGAATATTTCAATCAGCTCCTAAACAATCCCATTTGTTGGTTGTAAAAAGACTTCTTAGATACTTGAAAGGAACTCCTAATTTCGGTCTTTGGTACCCTAAGAGCTCAAATCTTATTGTGACAGCATACACTGACGCTGATTAGGCCGGAAGTGTCGATTATCGAAAAAGTACTAGTGGAAATGCATTCTTCCTGGGAGATTGTCTAGTATCTTGGCTCAGCAAAAAACAAACATCCATATCACTATCTACAGCTGAAACCGAATATATAGCTGCCACAGATTGTTGTACTCAAATATTATGGATGAAGGAAGCTCTGAAAGATGTCTACATAGGTACAAATCAACCAATCACCATCTATTGTGATAACACTAGTGCTATCAACCTCAGCAAAAATCCAGTGATGCACTCAAAGACTAAACATATACCAATCAAGTATCATTTCCTTCGTGAACAAGTAGGTGAACAAAACATCATCTTGGAATATATCAATACTAAGGAGCAGATCGCTGATATTTTCACAAAACCTCTTCCTTGAGAAGCATTTGAACATCTTCGTCAAAAGATGGGTGTTATTTCTTTAGCATCACATTAAGTTGATACATAAAGATGTTGCATGACAGAGGGAGCAGTTCGACAGAGGGAGTCCTTGTGCACTCCTTTGCCATTGATGTCAAAGGGGGAGAGAAGAAGAATATTGTCATCAATAACAAAGGGGGAGATTGTTGATCTAGATTGTCATTGATGTCAATATGGCAATAATTTAGGATACTAAATGATGATATGAAGCCAAGGAGAAGCAGAGCAGATCCGTGAAAAAAACAGGAGCAGTCAAAGAAGAGCTATCGGAAGAGGTCATTGGAAGCCACGAGAAGCAAAGAGGAACACATCGGCGGAGGTGCATAAATAGTGTTAACGGAGAAATATCAGAGGAGTTAACATATCAGAGGAGTATTGCAAAGTATCAAAGGAGTTAACATATCGGAAGAACGGGGGTAGGAAAGTACAGAATTCCTTGATCGTGGCTGAAGTCCCATACTCAATCCTAACCGTGGATCTCAAAGTCAACCCTTAGACCACGATCAACTATGGGGGTTAAGGCCGGTTTTTAATCCATGTGCCAGACAAAGTCCCGCAAACCATCGATTGAGATAACATTGTGGACCCGCTACATCATTATAATACATCTTAAAGAAATATTGGACCCGCAATACCGCAAGTGTTTAAAGCCTTGTCACGTTGAAACCTCCGATCGCGATATTATTACAGACCCGATTGCGCCATTATAACACGCCCTATTGTAATATCACATCCGCTGTATCAGAACTTTCATATCGCAATTCATAAATGGATGTCACAGTAAAAACTGTGATTGCGATATTATGATGGACCCCACTGCACCACTATGACATAACTTAATGTAATATCGCATCCGTTGAATCGCAAAGTTCAAAAGGGATGACATGTTAAAATTGTCGTTTGTGATAAAGTTGTGGACCTGATTGAGGTATCAAAAGAAGCTTATTGGAATATTGCATCCGTTGTATATCGCAAGTCTAGAAGAAATGTCATGATGGTAAACCACCGATTGCGATTAAGGTGATGATGTGGCACGTGGGACCACCCATTATATGTTTCTTAACTATGTTGATATGTGAAGATCGATGATGTTGATATCAGAGGACAGAGTATGTTATTGACACAACTTGTAAAAGACCTCCACAAGTTGCGATTGCGATTAAAGGAATGACGTCGCACGTGGAATCTCCAATGTGGATATAACCTCTCTTATGATGCGATTTCCATGAATAATTAAGTCTATGGATGAAAGGGCATCTCTGATATAATTTTAATATGTGACATCATAAGTCGGCCTCTCTTCCAAATGAACATGTCTGTTGAGTATTGGTGAACTCGAAGAGACAGAGGAAACCGAAGATTGAGAAGCCAAAAGGTCGAGCGAGCGCAGAGGAAGCCAAAAGTCAGGCGTATCAGGCATCTATAACAGAGAACAAGAAAAGGTTCACAATTGGTGAACTGAAAGAAACAGAGAAAGTCGTAGGTCAAACAGGAGGACAAAAGTAAATCGTAGGTCCAACAGGGTTGGGAGCAGAGAATAACTACCAAACATATCTAGACAATATACAACAGAGGGTTGGAGCCCTTGGGGTTGGTGTTGTTAGTCCTTACAATCTCCTAGGCTGAAAAGGAAATCGAGAAGGGTAACCTCAAACCACTTTAGCTCAATAGCTAGCCCTACTGAGCATGAGAGGGATCTCTCCAAGTCTCTTATCAATGATATGACTTTAAAACAAATGAATTTTAGGCTAGATATATGTATTTATTTTTTTTGTTTGTGAAAATTTGGTTTTTTAAGGATTTGTTGAACTTAGGGTTTGGAGCCACAAGTAGGTCTAGGCTGTGGGAATGCAAGAGCAAACATAAGAAGGAGCTAGATGTCAGAAAACATGGTGTAATTTGAGTATTTGTCAGTGTAGTATAGAGGATATAGTGTGGAAGAAACTAATGAGCATAAATAAACATGATTTCATTAGCTTAGGAAGACAAAACACATAACTATGATAACCAGATAATAGAGCTTGAAAAACAAGAATTCTAAGTATTTTATCATAAGGCATTCATAAAAAGAAGGGATATAATGTAGATAAAGATGTTTAGACCATGACAAAACAAAAAGAATGAAGTACAAACACCATGAACTCATTGGGCTAGAGTTCCTTGAAAATAGCTGCAACCTGTATCTGTATTAGCTGAAAGATGATTACAATGCAAGCCTTCTTCACAAAATGTTCAACTCTCTTCTCCTGAGGAGAAATGATACATATAGACTCTCCTAGACCACTTGCTCACCTTCAGGAGTCGAATTCCTTGGTAGAGGAACTGACTCCAAGATTCTCTCAACCAACAGGTGAGAGTGAGAAGGTGAAACTCAAACACTTCATGAAGAGTTTGTTTAGGAGTTTGCTTCTCTTATGAGGCCTAATAAACATAAAAACAACCTATGATGTACATTTATTCATGCCTACATCACCTAGCCTCGTAACTAGTGCCATTACATAGAGAATCTTGACTTTGACCAAGTCTGACTAGAAACTAAAAATTTTACACAGTGAAATTTTCCAAATAAAAACACAGAAAGTGCAGAAGTGCAACGCCAACTTTAAGCTGATTTTCAGATGTCTTCCAGTGGTCAAAATGCAAATCTGAGAGAACGGTCAACTAGCCCTTCAAGTCTAGTCTCCATAACAGTTTGAATTTTTAAATTTGGAGCAAGGGAAGACCTTCAAAAATCCATTCTCCCAAGGTCACTCCAGAAGCACAACACCTATCAAAAAATGGTCCAAAATGCTAGTTTTTTGCCACTTTTTTGCATCTTTCTCCTAAACTAAGCCACCTCTACAAAATCTAGGAAAATGGATTTTTAGAGGATGGCAAGACCTTTTCAAAATGTAGACCTTTCCTCAAATGGAGGCCTGAGGAAAAAGCGCAGCGCCTCTGGAGTAGCGAAATTTCTGAACTTAGACCAAAATTTGTCAAAAAACTCAAAATGCTCAGAATTTGCTCAAAATTGGAGGGAATGTGTAAAAATAGGTTTGTTATAGCTTCATGGATGCTGCAACAAGCATATCCAAGTTTGCCTCATCCTTTTGGTCTTTTTTGGCCTCCTTGAGCTTGTTTTCAAGTTGTTTTACCTTGACATTGGCAATCATGTTTTGAGCTTGATAGTGATGCGCCATGTGTCTGAGCAATTGATTGTCTCTGTTTGCCTTCTCAAGGAGCTTCTCCAAGTGTTCATTCACCCTATTAAGCCAATATTCTTTATCTTGATGAACCTCTAGGGTGATCCTATCTTCTAGGTCAAGATCCTCATTAAGCATAATTTGTTCTTGTTCCTCTTGCAAAGCTTTCTTGAGGCCTCTTGTTCTTGGTCTTTTCCTTTTTCCTCTCACCTCTGATGCTTCAGGCTCGCTTGATGTCATGATCTCCTTACCTTTGCCGATTTGCTGCATTAACTTAGCTTTTTCCTTTTCTAGTATCAACTCCTTTGCTTTGAGTTGACTGTTTTCCTGTTCAAGGAATGATATAACATACTTTTCCCTTTCCAAATTGATCGCCAGCTCCTTGATTTGGTAATCCTTGTCCTTGATAGTTTGTCTCATGTTTGTGGTCTAATCTTTAGTCTCTGGATTAATTAGTTCAAACTCATGTTCTACTGTGTCTTTATCCTTTGCTGTCGATTCTTGCTTTGTCGATGAAGAAGGCTTGACCCCTTTCTCTTTGTCAGAAGAAAACACAGCCTCTGCCTTTTCTTATACACTTTAGTCACCTCAGGTTTGGATAGTTGAGTCTTCTCCATTATTTTGCTAGATGACCCCACCTCTGTTTGTTGTTTTGGCGCACTAGGAGACTGAGATGCTACATTTTCCTCATGCCATTTCAAGGCTGCTTCCAAAAAGGCTTCCCAAGCCATACCTCTCTCTGCCAGCTGGTGAAGGACAATGGTTTTGATGAGACTGTGATGGAACAAGCTTGGGGAGTGCTCTTTTTCCTTTAATTGTATCTTTTCAAACATTTTGGAAATGCTCCTGAATAGATAATTACACATGTTGAGTGGCTTTTGAGAGGTGAAATGAATCAAGAGGTGAATATGATAGGCATACAACCGTGAGAATCTACCCTCACAAGTGAAGAACCTCGTGACAATTTTCATCAAAGGGGCGTATTTCTCCAATAAATATCTAAAAGGTAGGAGGTGAGTATGTGTATCTCTGTATGGCGTCTTCAAGAAAGGCTTGTAGTTTTCAAGATCTAGGTTCATTCCTTTGAACCAATATTTGCCATTGTCCGGTAACCCAGTGGTGATTGAGATAGAGGCCACTAAGAAACTGAACTCAACACCAGCAATGACAACAGTTTCTCCTTTCTGTTGTGTTGCTACCCAATTTGTTAGTTGCTCATGAAATCCCACCTCGCTCACCCTTTTGCAAAATTCCAAGCAGTGGATATCTTCAAAGCATTGTTTGATGAAAGGATAGGAGTTGATTGTGTTGCAGTCTGATGGTTCATATCTGAGGATCCTCCCTCCTTTATGTTGTCTATTTCTTTTTGGCAAAGATTCTGCCTCCATGATGACACAAAGCCCTAGCAGCAGGAAGCAAAAATAAGATGTGAGGTGTGAATGGAAATGAAGTGATATGTATGTGGTTTTTTGACAAAATGATGGGAGGGGTCTTGGGAAAGGTGAGAGGACTTTGAAAGCTGATGAAAATGAGTGGAGAAACAGTGGAAAGATGATTTGCTTGCAGGTGGGAACAATAGGGTTTATGATGAAACTTGCCCAAAAACCTCTAGGAATGAGCTAGGGTTTTGCTTTTTGAGTGTTTAAACTTTGTTTTGAGGTGGATAAAATGGTAAAAATGGCTCATTAAACATGTATGCAGGTGTAGGATATCATTTTACATGTTTTGGAAATTAAAAATAATGATGGCCATTTTCACCCTAACATTTCCCATGCAAATTTTGCTACAAACCCTAACTTGAAGAATCATTGTCATGAGATGAAATTGGGAAAGCAAAGATGGAGGATGATGGTGTACTCACTTGTTCCTTAGCTTAGAAGTCAGTGAAATCAAGCTTGCAAGTGAAAAAATGAATTTTGGGGCACTCTGTCCTGCGCGCAGCGCAATGTTCCTACGCGCAGCGCCAAAGCGCAACGCGATTCTTCTACGCGCAACGCTTGTCTCCTAAGCACAATGCAGTGCTTCTATGCATAGCGCCGGTCTTCCAAACCACATTTGGAGGCCTTAAATTGCTCCAAATTGAGAGCTTGATAGCTCGTTCGAAAGCTCTTGAAGTTTGCTATAAGATGGACACCCCAAGCATGTAATTTGGACACTCCATGAAGGAGAAAAAATGATTTTCCCAAGGTCGCTCCAAAAGCTCAGGGTTTCTTTGACAAGAGCACAACGCCAACTTGCAGATTACTTTTGGATGCTTTCCACTAATCCAAATCACAAGCTGAAGGTACCATTGGAAAGCTTAGGATGTCTGCTACAGAATAGAGTCCTCAAACACTACCAAAACCTGCTCCAAACCCTTGAAAAATGTCTTGAAGTCAAGCTGTCCAAAAGTGCAACAACTCTCCCGTAGTAAGTGTATTTGGGGCATTTCTTTCAAATCATAACACCTGTACATAAACTAAAGGAGGTTTTTGTTCCTTGGACTATAATGGACAAAAACGTCTTCCACTTTTGTAAAATTATTCTCCATTTTTTCAGAAACGTATTTTGAATCAAACATGTCCCTATGAGGAATGATGAGGCGAGGTAGTGTACTGCAACATTGTCTTATTTTAAATAAAACATTACCTTTACCTTTATTTTTCTTTCCCTAGGCTGCTAACTCCCTTTACCTTAATCAAATGATGGACATGCTTTTGGCAACATATGGTATCGTGATGACACATGGAGTGAAACCCTAGACCATGACCTAAAATGAGGTATTTAACCATTTCATGACCCAAGACATTTAAATGAAGATATGATACCTCGAAGAAGACAATGAACATGATGAGTGATGAAGACTATGAGTAAGTGAAGGGAGCAACAGTGACCTAGAATCGATAACCAGTGACCAAATTTTTATTTGAAGACTCACTGAAATGACAAAAATTTGACTTGACACCCTAACAACACCTTGTAAGAGCATATTTGATCACTGGTGACAGGCTGAACTAACTGACACTAACAGATGCCTCAGAACTGGTAGGATTGGTGTCCTTGGAGTTGGTGCTTCTAAATCCAAGGTTGGTGCCTTGACAAGACAGGGTTGGTGCCCTAGAGGTTGGAGCCTCACAAAGCCCAAGTTGGTGCTTGGCAACTGGTTGAAGCCCTATCTACATTGTACTTGATTTATTGTAAAGATTATATTAATAAAAGCATTTATTCCTGGTGTTCATTTTTGTGGTCTAAATATAAATGATTTAACTGATAAAAATAACAATTGAAAATAAGTACTGATTCACCCCCCTCTAAGTATTTCCAACACAATCTGCATCTGTATAAGCTTGGATGACTAGAATTTTTTTTTGGGATACCATAGACCATATTCCTTGTGCCCTTAAGATACCGAAGAATTCTTTTGATGGCAATAATATGAGATTCTTTTGGTGCTGCTTGGAATCTTGCTACTTGTCCAACTGCCTACATCACATTAGGCCAAGAGGCTATCACATATAAGAGACTACCAATCATGGATCTATACAACTTTTGGTCCACATCCCTTGACGAATTTTCTAAGCTTAACTTGCAACATGTTACCATGGGGGTAAGGATTGGCTTGCAATCTTCCATCTGGAATTTCTTGAGCATTTCTTTGATGTACTTGGTTTGATATATGAATATTCCTTTATCCTACTAAGAAATCTAAAGTCCTAAAAAGTATGTCAGTTCGCCAATCATAGACATTTCAAACTCACTTTGCATTTTCGTGGCAAAGTCTTTACTTAATCTGTCATCACTACTTCCAAATATTATATCATCCACATATACTTTGATAATTGTCAGGTTATCTCGATCCACTTTCACATAAAGATTATTGTCAGCACTTCCTTTCTTGAATCCCTGTTGATGTAGATATCCATCAAGACAAGCATACCAAGCCATAAGAGCTTGCTTGAGACCATATAGAGCCTTTTTTAATTTGCAGACATAGTCTTCTTTGTCAGAGAGCAGAAAACCTTCAGGTTGTTCAATGTAAACTTCTTCCTCCAATTCACCATTTAGAAAAGCTAATTTTACATCCATTTGATAAACCTTGATTTTTCTTGAGCAAGCACACACGAGAAACATCCTCATAGCTTCCATTCTGGCAACAAGAGCAAATGTTTCTTCAAAATCGATTCCTTCAACCTGTGCATGCCCTTTGCAGACTAATCTTGCCTTGTTCCTGGTAACCTGTAATCCTTCAACTGTTTTTCTCCTGCTGAACTTGTAATGAAACCGCCATCTTGCTCAAACTACCTTCCTGTCAATCGTAGACTTGTGCCATATACTACTGCATAGACTCCTCCTCTACAAACATTAAGAAGTCAACAAGCCAGATTGTTCAAAATAGTGAGTCACCTAACGGGCCATCTTGACTTGAGTCATTATCTAAAGCCACTGCTAATTCCTCATGACCTTTAGCTTTTACAAATCCTGAAAGCATAACCGCTGAAACCTTGTTATCTGCTTTGTCTTCCTGTATCTGTTTCCTTTTCCAGACCTTCTTATTCCTGCAATCTCGAGCCATGTGTCTATAGTTATGACACTTGAAGCATTCAATGTTGTCCAATGGTGATTCCATCTGATATCTGCAACCGCAAGCGCTATGGCCATAGTTATGGCATTTGAAACATTCAATGTTTGGCCCATCTAGTACGTATTCTCTTCTGACAAAATCATCGTGGAACCTGTCTCATGATCCTGCAAACTTGCTTCTAGGGTTTTGCAGATAATGATTGTACCCGTCAAAAACTTCACAATCCCTAGCCATATGTCCATAGCTAGCACATAAAAAGCAATAACCATTAAATAAATGTGCATACCTGAATGGTTCATTTGGATGCGATGGTCCTTGATAGTTGTGCTTGTCAATAACTTTAACCATAAGTCCATAGTGAATGGTTCATTTGGATGCGATGGTCCTTGATAGTTGTGCTTGTCAATAACTTTAACTTGATCGTTGGCCATAAGTCCATAGTTAGCGCATGAAAAACAATAACCATTAAATAAACAAACATACCTATAAGATTTTTCGTTCTTCTTTGGAGGCGGTGTTGTAGTTTGTTGTGGTCCTTTGTTCTTGATTGCTTTGGTCTTGTTCTTTGGAGTTGCAACATTCTTCTTTGGCTTTTCACTTTGATCAACTTCCTTCTTAAAATCATCCTACGAAGATGTGGAGCTTGTTCCTTCATCAACTGGAGCTTTACCATCTTTAATTGCCTCCATTTTTGCTTTTTCATCCATCTTATCTTGTAAGTGTTCTTTTTGTGATCCCTTGAGTTTGTTGATCTCGTCACGGGTTGCCTCAAGTTCTTCTCGCTTTTGAGCAAGATCTTCTTGAAACCATCTTTTCAAGATCTTCCTTCTTTTTTTCTGCCTCCTCAACCTATAGCTTGAGAAGAGTGGTCTTCTCTACTTCTCTATTGAGAACCTACATCTGTTCCTTTTGCTTTTCATTTTCAATCCTGAGCTTGCTTATTTATACTGAAGATGTTTCTAATTCCTTTTTCTTTTGGCCAACAACGGATATGTATCTTTGAACAGATTCCTTCCTTTCAATTTCTGTTTCCTGCATCTGTTTTGTGATCCTGCTAATCTCTACAAACTGTGTGTTGAGTTCTTGTTGCTTCTGTTGGACTTCTCTCTTGAGGTCTCATGTCACTATATTCTTGATTTCTTCCAATTGAGTTCTAAGCCTACTAATCATCTTCTCAGACTCTTCATTTTCTTTGATGAGTTCTTTTGCTGTCTTCAATTCTGCTCCCAAAAGTATTGTCTTTTCCTTTCGATTTTTGAGTTCCTTTATCACCTTGATCACTTTATTTTGATACTTTGTTTTACTCATCTCTCCCATTTCTTCATCATAATTAGAAGGATCCAAATTTTCAATAACATCTTGACCTGATTCCTTTGTTGAATAGAGATTATGAAGCTTTTCGCAAAGAGCTTTAGCTATTGAACATTGACCAACTTTTGTTTTCACAGAATTTGGCAAAACATTCAAAATTACATTCATGGCCTTTGAATTGTACCTTTTAGCTTTGTCGGTAGATGTGTCTCCAAAAACAATTGATTCCCATACTCCATGTGCTTGTAAATGTACTTCCATCTTGGATTCCCATATCCAGTAATTATCTACATCAAAATTAGAGATTGGTACACAATACTCACTTTCTTCAGATTTTGTTCTACCTGTGCCTTCCTTTGAAATCCTTGTAACCTGCTTCTTTGACTTTCCCATCTCTATGCTATGAAAATGACTTCCAGCGGTTAAGTTGTCACTGAAGGAACCAAGCTCTGATACCAATTGTTGGAAATATTGAGAGGGGGGGAGGGTGAATCAGTATTTCTTAGCAATTAGCACTTTTAAATCTTTTCAGATCATTACTTAATATTCAATTATTATTAATGTTTATGCAAATAAAAGAACACAGTAGACACAAGAATTTTAGGTGGAAAACCCCCTCCGGGTCAAAAACCACCAACCGCTTTTCTAATAAATTATTTAATCTTCAGCCCCAACTGAAATGAAAGCAACAACTTCCTAGAATTCTAGAAAAGCATTCTTCTCCAGCCCCCACTGGAAGGACACCCCAACGCCCAGATTTCTTTAGTTGTCAACTGAATGGATGCCCCAACATCCTAGACCAACCTACCACCCTGAAGTGTTCACAGGCTCCAACCTGTAGGGAGAGCCTGAGATCTACAGGATGCCCTACCTAGGGCTTGAGTACCACTACCCCGTAGACAGGGTTTCCAGTAGAGGGGGAAAGGCACCCATGCTCCACCATCGAGGGCCAATCAGGGGTGTGGGCAGTCGGATGAGGAGACTCGGAGAGACCTCAGGAGGAGGAAATTGTGTTTCACTTGTCAGGAGTCATGGGCACCAAACCATAGCTGTGTAGCGGGCAAGGCCCACTACATCAAGGTCTTCTCTGAAAACAATGCAGAGGATGAGACCTATTTTGAGATGGGTGGAGATGACAGCGCAACACCTAAGGAGGAAGGATCACCACCACCACCACCACCACCAGGGGGAGTTTCCTTTGCACCTTTAGAGGGGTCCTTGCATCACTGCGTGGGATACCCAAGTTTTTTACCCTGAGGATCAAAGGCACTGTTCAGGGGCAACATGTATCGGTTCTGGTGGACAATGGGGCTACCAACGATTTCATTGATGCTCAGTTGGTTTAGAGGAGAGGCATCACAACTGAGGAGTTTGAGGGATTCTCAGTTCTTGTGCCGTGGGATGGAACCATGCAGTGCACTCGCTATATGCTAGCTTTGGCAGTGACCAGGGGAACTACTCCATGATAGATCATTTTTTTGTAGTAGACACATCTGACACCAACGTGGTATTGGGAGTCTAGTGGCTCTATTCACTTGAAGAGTCACAACCAACTGGAGGAAGTTGGGGATGGAGTTTGTAGGGCCAAATGGCAAGCCAGTGTTGCTACGGGGAATGCACTCATACCCACCACAGTTGTTTCACCCATAGGATGGAGGCTGATTTGAGACATGGGGACATTAAGTGGGCTGTGGAGTTGAGGATCTTAGAGGCTGGGGGCAAGCCCAAGCCACCACATCCAAAGATACAGGCTATTCTTGACAGGTATCCAGTTGTATTTGGAGACATACCACCGGGTCAACCACCTGACCAGGGGTTTGAGCACACTATTGAGCTGGAGCCAGGAGTACAGTCTATCATCACCACTCCTTATTGACATCCCAAGGCATATCGGGATGAGATAGAGAGGGCTATCCACGAGATATTGACACATGGGCATATTAGGCTTAGTTCTAGCCCTTTTGCTTCATCAGTTGTGTTGGTGAAGAAGGATGGGTCCTTACGTATGTGCATAGATTACCGGGCCCTCAACAAGAAGGCATTGAAGAACCGCTAACCCATCCGCGTATAGATGAGCTGATGGATGATTTGAGGGGGGCTAAGTTCTTTTCGAAGATTGATATGTGATCGAGGTACCATTAGATTTGATTAAGGGACCAAGATATCCCAAAGACAACATTCCGGTGCCATTATGAGCACTTTGAGTTCTTGGTTATGCCCTTCAGGATGACCAACGCACTAGCTACTTTCCAGATATGCATGAACCACATGTTTCGTGGGCAGTTGAGGAAGTTCATGCTAGTGTTCTTTGATGACATATTGATTTATAGTCGGACTTGAGACAGTACTGCGCATTTTGGAGGAGCAACAGTTCTATGATAAACTATCCAAGTGCGAGTTTGGGCTGACTGAGATGCTCTATCTAGGGCACATCATTGGGGTGGACGGTGTGAGAGTACATGAGGAGAAGATCAGAGCTATCCGGGATTGGTTAGAGCCCCAGAATGTGACCGAGATGAGGGGTTTCGTAGGCATCTGCACTTATTACAGGAAGTTCGTGAAGGGCTTCTCCCAACTAGCAGCACCCCTCACTGACTTGACGAAGAAAGGGGCATTCGAGTGGACCACTACAACGCAGGAGGCTTTTGACCGCCTCAAGGAGGTCATGAGTAGTTGTCCAGTGTTGGCACTTCGTGGCTTCACTCAGCGTTTCGTGTTGGAGTGTGATGCATCAGGAGTGGGGGTGGGGGCTGTGTTGATGTAGGAAGGGCACCCCATAGCTTTTGAGAGTCGGAAGATACTATTCCGTGAGCTACTGTACTCCATATATGATAAAGAGATGTTGGCCAAGTTCAGGCAGTATTTGGTGGGGAACAAGTTTAAATTCAAGATATATCACAACAGCCTTAGATTCTTCTTGGAGCAGAAATAATTGCAGGAGAGGCAGCAAAAGAGGGTGAGCAAGCTCCAAGCCTATGACTTTGACATTGAGTATGTCAAAGGGAAGCACAACGTGGTGGCTGATGCATTGTCCAGGAAGCCAACCACTCTTTCTCTAATGAGCATTGCCCTAGATTGGAGGGCACAGCTACTAGTGGAGTACTCCATGGATCGGTTTGCGTGTGAGGTCCTGGATGGGTTGGTGACAGATGACCGGTACAAGGCGATGAACGAGATGATCTACTTTTGAGATCGGATTTAATTGGTACCCAACTCCCAACTAAGGGAGAAGATTCTATAGGTTGCCCAGGAATCACCACTAGCAGGGCACCAGGGGTTCACGAAGACATATAGGGCCATTAGAGAAAGCTTCACATGGAGGGGACTCAAGGATGATGTTCTGAGGCATATCTGAGAGTGTGACACATGCTAGCGGAACAAGTGTGAGCAATCACACCCCGCAGCCTTGTTGCAGCCACTTTCTATTCTAGAGGGGAAATGGGAGAGCATATCGATGGATTTCGGTACCGGTTTGCCCACAGTACAAGGCAAAGACTGCATTTACGTAGTGGTGGACCACCTGATGAAGTTTGCTCATTTCTTCGCCACTTCAGCCTAATACTCGGCCTCACAGGTGGGAAAATTGTTCTTCAAGGGGCTATTTCGACTACATGGTCTCCCAAAGACCATTGTTAGTGACCAGGACAACCGGTTCATGGGGAGATTTTGGCGGGCGCTGTTTCAGTTGGTGGGTATTGAGCTCATTCCGAGTACCAGTTATCACCATAAAACAAACAGGGAGACAGAGATGGTTAACAAGTGGCTGGAGGCTACCTGCATAACTATGTGATAGGACAACAAAGAGCATGGATACGGTGGCTACACTTGGGTGAATACTGCTACAACACTACGTACCACATGTCCATAAGTATGTCACCATTCTGAGCCTTGTATGGTTATGATGCATTGTCTTTTGCTGACGTTATGTTTGGAGATAGCAGGGCCCCAAGGGCCAAGGACTAGATACAAGAGAGCCAAGACATCTTGAGGGCTCTTAAAGACAACATGCAGATGGCCCAAAACCAACAGAAGCTTTATGCAGACAAGGGCAGAGTTGAGAGGCAGTTCGAAGTAGGGGACTTGGTCTTCTTGAGGCTTCAACCATATCGACAGTCTACACTCAAACAGAAGGGGGCCGAGAAGCTCAAACCCCGCTTCTATGGACCATATCGTGTCACTCGGAGGGTGGGGGAGGTAGCATATGAGTTGGAGCTACCCTCGGGGAGCCGGGTGCACAACATGTTTCATGTGTCTTGCTTGAAGAAGGCATTGGACGACAGATTACAGTAGTGACAGAGCTACCCTCTATGGAGGATGAGGGGCATTTGGTGCTAGAACTAGAGGTGGTTTTGGATACTAGGGAGAGGCATTTGAGAAACAGGATCATCAAGGAGTTTTTGATCTGATGGAGGAATTTTCCAGATGAGGATACCACCTGGGAGGGGAAGCAGATACTCCAACATGCTTCATTGTAATTGCTTGAGGACAATCAACGTTTTGGTGGGGAGAACTGTGATATTCCTACTTAGTATTTTGCTAAGTAAATATCAATTTTGCTCATTTTTGGTTTATTGCACGGATGCGCTTAAGAAAAGTGGGCTTATATGACCCACATTTGAATTTTGGCCTAAGAGGCACTCAAACATTAGAGCTAGAGGAAAAATTGTGGTTCTGGTGGAGCATGGGGGCCACCACAAGAGAATTTCGGCCCACATGGGAAGTACGCTCTCATTGGAGCAGAATTGGTATGAGGAGTTCAATGTGGGCCCACATGAGCAATTTTGAAGGCAACATGACAAAAGGAGGAAGAGACACTCATTTTGGGGATTCATCTATCATTTACAAAATTGTCTAAGACAAGAGCACGCTTGAGCTGAAGCCAAGTTTGCGAGTGTTGTTTAGTACATGAGTGTCTCCGAGCGGAGATCTTAGCCCTTGCTTCGGTGGACTTCGAGTGCCATCCCAAGAAAAGGGTTTGGATTGAGTTCAACATGCCCCGGTGACCCCAATTTGTGCGTGGACCACTAACTGGCTAGCAAAACTGGCTGTAGATGAAATCTTGTTAGGTCCTTATAATACTAGTGTATTCCCTTATTATTATTTTCATTGTACCCCTTATTGTTATTGTTCTGCCCGTGTTGCCCCCATATTGTTATTATTGTACCCCATAGAAGCCCACTATTGTTATTTTTGTGCCCTTACATTATTATTGTTATGTCGGCTCTGATTATATTGTGACCCCTTAGACTCCTATATATAGAAAGGAGGTCTTGTCATTTGTATCATCCAAGAATTACTCATTTGTAACAACGTAAACTTTGAAACGGGAACTCATACTGTTACCCGTTTTGTAGAGATAGCAAAAAAGTGACCCGATTTTGAAAAGGGGTGATGCAGAATACACGTGTCTTTTAGAGCTTAGTTTTTGGCACTATAAATTTTTTTATGTACATTGCGTTTTAGAATGATAGTGTTTTTTATGCTGATTTAAAAACGTGGTAATTCTGCACCAAGCCCTTTTTTTAAAAGGCTTTTTTTTTTCTTTTTTTCTAATGTATGAAATGTAAATAACTATTTTGTAAATTTAATAATTTTTGAAGTGGTATTTTTCTTCATATTTTCTTGTTTTTTTTTTTTTGTAGTGAGGTTTTATTGTTTTGCGTATCTAAAGAAGAAGTTCGATATTTTGAATTTTCAATATTCTACATATTTATACATTGTTAATTAATTTTTCAATCCACAAGAAATAATTGTTTCTTAAAAACAATATTTTTTAACAATGGACATAAAAATAGCCATTTCTAACATAAATATAACTTAAAAACTACACGTTTTGATAATTTTTTGCTACAATTGACATGCGAAAATCACAATTTTTGTACGAAAATTTTAACTAAAAATAGTTAAATAATAGTTATTTTTATGAATTTCATGTCAAAAAAATAATAATAATCACTTTTTTTTTTTTTTAAATAATGAGTAACTTAAAAATTAATGCGAAAATCACATATTACAAATATTGAATGCATAACAAACTTAATTGAGTATATATTCTTCTCATAAAATGTCAAAATCAAAACATTGCAAGTATAACTACTTAATAGTTACAAAAAATGAGATTGATTTCCAAGCAAAACTTAAAGTTAATCAACAATGTCACGTAATCCAAACTCTTCGTCCTCTAGAGTTTCATCATTGTCTTCTTCCACAATATTTTCTGCTTCCTTTTGCTCATTTTCGTCTTCTAATGGATCTTTGATGTCTGTGAATCTCCCAATGTATATCTTTCCAAACATCCCATGTAATGGTGGTTGAGGTTCCTTTGCTTTTTTTGCCACACGTGATTCACTAAAGACCCCTTTCTTCAACCCAATTTATTGCATTGCATCTAGAAGAAATTGAAGAGCATTAATTCTTTGCTGAATGAAACTGCACTGTAATGGATCTTTTTCAATTGCAATGCAATTTCTTCATTTTTGAAGGTAGCATACTAGTGTTGTACCTAATTATCAAGCACAAAAGAAATAATGAAGTAAATTAGTACAATGACATATTAATTAAAAAATAACATGTTGAAATTCAATTCCATATAATAAAACAAACTTGAGCCAGAAAATAAATCCAGAACCCAATCTCGTTCATTTGAAGATATGTCTATAAGATAGTTAATCAATAATTGTGGTTTTTGATAAATGTTAATTATCTCTCATTTTGCTTCTTTGTCTTCATATGTCAGTTTTCTCACAACAGCATCATAAGTCAGTGTTTGGCTATGACTCTTTCCGTCTACCTGATTAAAAATCATAGACATATAGCTATCATCTTTTGCCCAACTATCAATATGAATGAACTCAATCATTTATAAATACTTGATCTTCATGGTTAAGAAAATTTGACTTTTCCCTGTAACATGAAATAATAAAAGTTAAATCAACTTGTACATAAATAAATTTTTCAACATTAATCAAACATACATTTTAAACATCTTACCATGTAAGCTGCATCCTTGAATTTGTTTTCCCCTTAAAGCTTGACAATATCATTGTTAATTGTGTGTCTGAATGAAATTTCACAAATCTCCATAATGGTGATGGCGTGGCTTCTACAAATCCTGCATCCACTTTAGTAAGAGCTTGATAAGTATAAGGGTCACTATCATAGTTAATGTTTGGAATATTGAAACCATGGGGAATATCTGCAATAACTAGGGCACACTCTCTTTTAGGTATGAGTTTAGCAATGTCTTCACAGTCGCCTTTTATTATTTGATATTGAACAGTGTCTAGCCCATTCCAAATGAAATGAGTAAGAGTTGGATCAAGTTCAACATTCTTAATACGTTGCTTCCTCAGCCTTTCGATCTTTATTTTTTCAATAAAAGTTCTGAAGCTAGTTGGCACTCCATTATCATCCTTCTTCATCTTTTATAAAATAAACGGATATATGTGTAAGTTATAAATTAAAAATAATACACAAATGAATAAAAATGAATGTGTAAATCAAGATACCTTTTTAAATGCAAGATAACAAGCTTTTAATGTTGATGTAGATCTTGAATCTGGATAGCTACGTACAACATCATCCCAAGTATCTTCATTCAACAATTTCACCATTTTTTTTGAATTTTCATGTAGACTTTGTGACTGCATAGATAAAGTAACAAAAAGTTAATATAATGATGTTTATAACAAATACTACCAAGAACAACATGTTTTATTTAAAAGAAAATTATAATCTATAAACAAATAAAAATAATTCAACAAACTTACTTTTGAAATTCCTCAGACATTTCCTCCAATGATAATTCCCCTGACTTCATACGAGATAATATTGTTTTGACAATTTTTTCATTTTTCACTCTTTGCATTGCTCTCCAAGGTGTGATAGTCATATCTTCTGGAAGTTGCTTCAATTCAAGAGCTGATTTACTGCCGCCACATATCAATGGCTTAGACTTTTTGACTTTCTGGTTTTTAATGCCAATGTTTTCCCACATGCTAAAAATGTCATCAATCAACTTCCAAACATCTCCAGTTCTAAATGCCAATTGGAAAATGTTATCAACACCTCTGAATATATCACTACGAAGGTTGCATTTTCCACCTTTTGAATTGGGTTTCTCTTCAATTTGATAGCCTATTTCCATACAACATTCCCTTCAAAAATCTGCAGTAACATTTATCCTATCCCCACCACATTTTTTTTGAAATTCACTATGAATAAATCTAACCCTTTGGATGAAAGTCATAGATATCCTATATTCATTATCTGAATTATGATCCCATGCCACTAACTTTGCTTCTGTATCCGATAAACCAACATAAATGATACATTTCATTGTTTCAAAACGTGGGTTATTGAGATATTCCTCCATCAATTGTCTTTGAGCTTCTACAGAATGGTTCCCTCCAAGCACATAATAATTGTATTCAAAACATTTTGACTTATCAAATGTTTTTTTGTTGGGAACTTGAATTGGATCAACAAGAAACACATAATTAACCACATGAGCATATGGATTGTACCTCATCAATGTCTTCAAGTTGTGAACATGCAGATGGTGTGGCTTTCTAACTTGATATTGACATTGTCCTTCACTTGCCTTATAGGTTTGTTTGACATTAATCTGAAATATACGACCACCATCAATTAAGTTTCTCTTTGTCCAATTTTGTCGAATGGCATTTTGTTTTGTTTTGATAATGCCATCCTCTAAATCAGCTCCTGGTGTAACGATTTATCTGCTTTCTTTTGAAGTTTCACTAGGTTCTTGACTGATGGTAATGACTTCTTCAATATCTTCATTTTACTTTTCTTCATCATAACATTCTCAACAGATTTATTCTTGGGAATTGCTACTTTTGGTCTTTTACAGCTCTTCTCAGTTCCAATATCATCTTCAGTAACGACAACATATGCTTCACTGTCAGTTTCAACTTCATCGTCCTCAAAGTAACTTGTCTACCCTTGCTTGATTTATCCACTAGAGGCCTTTTTTTTTCTGATTCTTTGGATGTAGTTTTGTAGCATCATCAATTACTACATTTTGCTTGTTTTCCATATCTTCTTCTGACACTCAGTAAAAACCGCTGACAACTTTCATGATATCATGCTCTATGAAATGAATGCCTCCCAACCTAATTGAACAACTTTCAACAAAATTTTGCCAAACAAAATATCATATGTCAATAAAAACAAAGTTAAAAAAATATAGCGAGACACTTTCAAGAATGCAAAATACAAATATAAATAACAATACTTACGATGTTTTGTTTCATCTCATTTACGATTTGTTTACACAACTTTGTAGATACCTCTCTCGTGTCATACAATGAATATGATAGTCGATATTTAATCCTTTCATGTGACATGGGAGCTTTTGTAAGTATGTAAACAACTTTAGTGTCCAGTGTCGAACACATATCTATGACTCTTCCCATCAGCTCATAAATTCCATTATCATTCGGTATATCAATATATAGATATATATTCACATTTTTGTTTTCTCTTTCTTTCACATGCCAGATTCTTGATGGGAATTTCACCTCTTTTGAATTTTTCTAGTCTGAAATTATCTTCTTATCATTTGAGGCACTTGAAAGATTTGTAGCCATGAGCTCAGGTGGAGTTTGTTCACCAATATTTTTTGAAGTTGCACTTTTAAGAGTCTTTGGTCCAAAAAGATTCACATAAATCTTCTTTGATGCCATTTTCCTGAAAAATAGAAACACATAAATCAGTAAATAACAAAAACATATTAACTTAAATACACAACGGAAATATATCATAAATTTTTAATTTGTATAATCAGATAATTGAAATTAAAAAAATACTAACACTAAGAAATGGCAGAAGCCTACCGACACCACCCCGTCCATCCGCGGAGTGGCAAGCGATTCCGAGAATCACGCAACCTCTGTGGGCGGACGAGCGGGCCACCATGGTGGCGCAGGATGGGGTTGCGGCAGCTCCTCACCGCACCACCCAGGTGGCCCCATTCTGTAATCGGCCGGCCACTTGCCCTCTCCGCACACTCTATCGGCCCCCTCCCCAAACTCCCCCCACCCTGGCCCCCCACCCACTCCAACCCCCCCCACTGCCCCCTACCCCCTACCCCTCACCCGCCGCCCTACTCCACCTCACCCCACAATCGGACGACCACCGCACCCCACCCCTACCCCCCTACCCGCCTCCCACCACACCCCTACCCCCCACGGCCCAATACCCCCCCTCCCTCCCCCCCCCACGCCCCCCCTCCCTCCGCCCCCCACGCCCCCTACCCCCCATACCCTTGTCCACTCGCTCCCCCCAACCCCCCTTACCGCCACCCCTGCCTACCCCACCCCGCAATCGGACGCCACCCCATCGCACCCCTACCCCCACCCCCCCCCCCCACCCGCCTAACACCCCACCCCTACCCCCCGTCCCCCCACGCCCCACTACCCCCGCCCCCTAACCCCCACATCGCCCCCCTACCCCCTACCCCCCGTCCCTCGCCGACCCCTCCCGACCGCTACCCCCACCTAGCCGCTCCCGCCCATCCCACCTCACCCGCTCACCTCTCCCTCGCCCACTCATATCGCCGTCCACCCCTCCCCACGCCCACCCCTCCCCCTCCTCCGCCCACCTCCCCCCTCGGCCACCTCACTTGCCCTCCCTTCCTCCCTCCCTTGCCCACTCGCCCCTCCCCCTCATCCCACCCCACTCCATCGGCCCTCCCTCATCCCTTCCCACCCACTCCTACCTACCCCTCCCTCGCCCCTCCGACCACCCCACGCCACCCCACTCGCCCCCCCTCATCCAACCCCACACCAACCCCTCCCTCATTCCACCCCACCCGCCCCCGCCCTTCCCCCGCCGACCCCTACCCCGCCCTTCCCCCGCCGACCCCTACCCCCGCCCTTCCCCCGCCGACCTCTACCCCCGCCCTTCCCCCCACCCCACCCACCCCACCCCACCACCACCCCGACCCTCGCCCACCCATCCCCACCCCTCCCTTGCCCTCCGCCACTATCCCCACCCTCCACCCCCTCCCGTGCCATCTCGACGGCCTGCCCGCCCGCCCAGGTTGGTCGTCCTATTCTCGGAATCAGACGGCCACCCCAGGCAGGCGGGCGAGTGGGCCGCCGAGGTGGCACGGGGTGGGCGACCGGGCCCCACCCTGCGACACCCCAACTGTCGCCGCCCCGCCTCGCGCCACCCTGGGCAGGTGGGCGGGCGGGCCGCCGAGGTGGCGCTGGCTGGGGTAGCCGGAATCGGACGACCACCCCGGGAGGGCAGGTGAGCCGCCGGGGTGGCGCTGGGTGGGGCGCCAGGGGGAGGGGGGTAGGAAAGGAGGGGTGGGCGAGGGAGGGATGGGCGGGGGAGGAGAGGGTAGGGGGTAGGGGGTAGGGGGTGGCGTGGGGGGGGTAGGGGTGGGGTGGGGTGGCCGTCTGATTGCGGGGTGGGGTAAGGGGGAGAGTGCGGGGTAGGGGGGATTAGGGGGGCGGCGTGGGGGCGAAGGGGGTAGGGGTGGGGTGGCCGTCTGATTGCGGGGTGGGGGGTAGGCGGCAGGGGGGGTGGAGTGGGTGGAGGGACTCGGTGTGGGAGTTTGGGGAGAGGGCCGGTAGGGCGTGCGGAGGGGGCGTGTGGCCGGCCGATTGTGGGATGGGGTTGCCCAGCTTAGCTGGGCCCACCATGCTCACGATGGAAGTATTGGTTAATTTGGTTGACAAAAATTATTAGTCTTAACAAAAATCTACTTCATTAAACTAATTTAATATGGAAATTTTTAAAATAATTTAGGTAGAAGTTGTAGTTTGCAATTTTAACTTTAATGATTTATTTCATAAAAAGATTTAGTTTTCATTTTTCATTAAATTGTAGAATAAAATAATGAAGAGAAATAAATCTTACTAACTTTTTGGAGGGAAATATTTTAGCGAAACTTTTTGCGGGAAAATTTTTGGAGGGAAAATTTCATTCTCTAAGCTATATAATATCTTTAGGAGACTCTATTTGTATCATTCAACATCTTCTATTTGAAATGGATGGATTGTCCTGATAGTGAAGTTTCGATTTATACAGCGTCAACATCTTCATTGTGTAACAACTCTATTCATATGGATGAATATAGCGGGAATTCTTCTACTATGAATAGAAAGTCAATTCTTCCACTTAATCCTGATCCTAAGGACTATGAGAGCAGCACTGATGAAAGAGAGGATGGAGAATTTCAAATAAATAAAGAGTCAAAGATTCCACTTTGTCTGAATTCGAAGGACTATGAAAGCAGCAATGATGATGAGCTTGATGACAAATTTCAAAAGAATGGAGTGTCACGGTGTCCACTTAGTCCTAATTCTACGGACTAAGAGAGCAACAATGATGAAGAGCATGATGGTGAAGTTCAAAAGAATGGAGTGTCACAGTGTCCACTTAGTCCTAATTCTAAGGACTATGAGAGCAACAGTGTTGAAGAGCATGATGACGAATTTCAAAAGAATGGAGTGTCACAGTGTCCACTTAGTCCTAATTCTAAGGACTATGAGAGCAGCGATGATGAAGAGCATGATAACGAACTTCAAAAGAATGGAGTGTCAAAGTGTCCACTTAGTCCTAATTCTAAGGACTATGAGAGCAGCAGTGATGAAGATCATGATGATGAATTTCAAAAGTATGGAGTGTCATGGTGTCCAATTAGTCCTAATTCTAAGGACTTTGAGGGCAGCTTTTATGAAGAACGGGATGATGAATTTCAAAATTATGGAGTGTCACAGTGTCTAGTTAGTCCTAATTCTAAGGACTATGACAGCAGCAGTGACGAAGAGCGGGATGATGAATTTCAAAAGAATGGAGTGTCACGGTGTCCACTTAGTCCTAATTCTAAGGACTATGAGAGTAGCTTTGATGAAGAGCGGGATGATGAATTTCAAAAGTATGGAGTGTCACGCTGTCCAATTAGTCCTAATTCTAAGGACTATGACAGTAGCAGTGATAAAGAGCGGGATGATGAATTTCAAAAGAATGGAGTGTCACAGTGTCCACATAGTCCTAATTCTAAGGACTATGAAAGCAGCTTTGATGAAGAGCGGGATGATGAATTTCAAAAATATGGAGTGTCATGGTGTCTAGTTAGCCCTAATTCTAAGGACTATGACAGCAGCAGTGATGAAGGACAGGATGATGCACTTAGTCCTAATTCTAATGAGTATAAAAGTAGCAGTGATGAAGGACAGGATGATGCACTTAGTCCTAATTCTATGTGTTGTCGCACAGATTGTCAAGACAACGCTCAGACCGGGGGCTGTCACTCTGATCCCCGATCTCTCCGTTTAAGCCTGTCTCCCGCGGCTAAGGGGGGTAGACCCTATGAAATGAAGGAGACCAACTGTCGACCAGTTGGTTTGGGATACACGATGCACTAAAATGATTTTATTAATTTAGCGGACCAGTGCCTTGTGGAGTTAATGTTTAAACGATTAATTATCAGATGCTGCAGAAATATAAACCATGAAGAGCAATCATTTATCATGAAAAGCTTAACTTTTGCCAGATACAAGATAACCATAAAGGCTCAATAGCTCAGCAACTTAAAATGCTTTCAACAACCACCAAAGATCACATATATGCAGTCAATCTTTAAATGAACATTTAAACACGATAAAAATTAACTCCCACGCCAAGATATTAGCCTCAGCACAAAAGATGAAACCTAAAAAATTCCCGAGCCAAGACTGAAATTGCAAAATTCATTTCCCCTTTTTTTTTTTTTTAATCAACCTTTTTTATGAAATAAATCTAAAATTAAAATTTTTACAAAATTTAAATTACAACTAAATAAACCTAAATCTAAACCTTGGCTACGATAATGTACATCATATATTGAATTTAAAATAATCCGAAATGAATAAAATGCTAAACGCTGAAATCGTAACCCTGGCTCAGCGTAAAACGGAAAGAAAAAAAAAAAGACCGAACGCGTAAAAAAAATAAATTCGACAGGCACAGGTGACGGTGGTGAAATGTGAATTAGTTTGGAACTTCACCTGAGCGATTTCTGATGGACAGCTTCGATTTAGCTCAGCTTAGCTACCTGGCAAGGCTCACGTTATCTCTTACCTGCTGATTTCCAACGTCGGGATGCTTCTTCGACGACTGACTCTGAGGATGGTGGAAGAGCGAACGGTGCACAGGTAAAAATACTTGAGTTTGGCTATACAAAGATCATAACACATCGATGAAAACCTGGAGCGAAATGGTTACGCCGGAAAGCTTTTACACAGTCGTGCCCACGCATAGAAGATCGATGCCTCACGTCAACTTGTTTTCATGTAGATCTGAAGCGTGTAGCCTCCAGCAACTTTCTTAATACTGCTCAGGTTTGAGACGGCTTGGTCACGGCGAGATTCCAATGGAGTAGCTACGCAAAGACTGCTGAAGAAGCTTTGAAAAACCACTGATCTGATTGCCAACACGTATCTCCTGCCTTGTGCGGGCTTCTAATGGCGTAATGTTTCAGCCGTAATGCCAACAAGCAACAAGGCTATCCCTTTTCAAAGCGTTTCAACACCTCCCTTCTCCGTCAGAAAGTCGTGCAGTGGAATTGCAGTTAGGGATGAGGCAAATACGCAGGTCTGGCAGTAATCTGGGAACTCCACAGAGCCTCCGCTTAAAGAAAAATTTCGAAATATTTTTTTCTAGAAATGAAATCCCTGCAACCTGAAATGAAAATATCACCCAAAAGAAATGATATGTGCATTAAACAAAAACTGAAAACCCTAAATCCACCAAAAGAATTACATTATTTACAGATCTAAGGCTCTTTAGTAGCCAGATTTATCAATAATCACAGTAATATTATCAGAATTTAATTTAAATGTAAAATGCTTCAGAAAACCCTGCATGCATTCATAAAAAATATTTCGAATGATAAGCCCGGGATCAAGGACTGGCTGGGCTCTTTCAGAAAACACAATCCGGGAGTTGGATGGTTCAGCCGAGAACTTCCCCTAACGCCCGGTAATCTGAAAAAAGGATTTCCTGCACAGCTTAAAATCAACCTCAATGTAGAAGGAGAAAACAACAGTGAAACCCCGATCAAATGGAGATACCTGCCAATATATTTCAGAATCTAAACTATCATTCAAACCCCAAAGATCAGACAAGATACCTGTGCCTAGATCAGTGTTCATTAAGCTATCATTAATGGCTGAAAATAAAATTATGCAGAACAAATAGAACAATCTTACGGCATTTTCAGAAGAGTAACACCAGCAAGATTTTTAACCCCAAAGTCTTCTTTATTGCACAAAAAATGAACTACAAGAGAGCTTCTTCAGCACAAGACTCACAGATCTTCGCTTATCTCAAATGACCCCCTAGGACCCTATTTAAAGGAAAAATTCCCAACGGCTAGTTCGAGTGATCCACGTCAAAATGATCTCGACCGTCGATGAGGATCAAGACATCTCTTAATCTCATCCGTCGAATTTGTTAATTTATTAAAAAATGATATTTTGCATGTATTTACTCAAAAATATTATTATTTTATTATTTTTAGGGTTTTTGCTTTATCTTATAATTTTTTATTATTATTTTTATTTTCTTTTTATTTTATTATTTGGTTATTTATTTATTTATTTTTAATTTTTTAATTTATTTTTAAATGGATCCTCGAACTTAGCCTTTGGAAAAAAACACCTAGGACCTAGGACTTAGGACTTATGAGGGGATTAAAACATTTTCTAACCCTCAAGACACTTTACATTAAGACTTTTACAACTTTACATCTCAAGGGGGAAAACCCATTTAACATAGACCCTCACAAACCACCCAGTTCTGTGACACAACTATAATCTAGCAGATTAACACACTAGGATTCTCCTAAGATTCTAGTGACAAAATCCATCCCGGCTTTGGGGTTAGGCTGAAGGAAAACTCTGCCGATCATGGATCGGTGAGACGAAAAACCTTCCGGGACGTAGATTATCACTTAGAAAATTAGGTCCACCTAGGCAATTTACAGACATGACTCATATCTGCTAAGATTATTTACAATTTATACATGCAGACTGGGTTTACAACATAAATTGATCAAGCTGTCGATGACTGAAGGATGGCACGGACATGTCGATCAAGCGCTACCCCTTTTTGCAAAGAAAAATGGGGTGTACTGCTATGGGCAGTTGACTGGTAGTGGTCAACATCTGGCTCTACTTGGGGACACATTGCTGCACTGTAGGAATGTGAGAATCCAGAATCTGCACCCATGCAACACACAACAAAATATAAGTAGCGTTCATCCAAAAATCATCATATACATTAAGCACAGGAAAGATAAAAGCTCTTCATTTATTAACTATCTAGTAACGTGAAAAGTAAATCTAATCCTAAAACAAAAATGAAAATGCTGGAAAAACAAGTAGGGGTAGAAATATAGCGGATGCCCCTGGCATCAAATGTGTTCAATATAGTGTATACTGAGCATTTGCCTGCTTTCAGGCAAATCTGTCGGCTGCTTGTCGAATGTGCCATGTCCAATTCTGCATATAGTATGACTTTTCCCTATTCGAAAATCAAGCTGCTCGCGGCCGTCTGATGCATCGAATCTTCTTCTCATTTTCTTTCTCTTGCGCTTTTTCTTTGTGGCACGCTGTATCACTGATGACATGGAACTTTCTGTTTCAAAGCTATCAGTTGAAGTATGTAAGATATGCTTGACATGTCTTTCTTTATCCTGCATCTGATCTTTATCATTTTTAATTCTATCTAGATCACCTTCAATTAACCACCTTTCAATTGAACCAATGACCTCCTCATAATAAGATGGAGCTTGTTGCGGCAAATGAGAAGGCTCCTGATCTATTGATGTTTCTTGGTCTCTTTCATCCTTAATCCGTTGTTGAAACTTTTGAACCTGTATTTTAATGGCATTTATCTGACTAGAGTGTTCAACCTTTATAGCACTGATTTGTTTGACATGGTCTTCTTCCATATCTTTTATTACTTTATCGTTCTTTTCCTTTATGTTCATCAAGCAATACTGCATGGAGTTTATTTCTTCTTTATGATTTGCTTGCATGGTAGCCAACTGATTATTATGATCAAACGTCATGATAGTCATTTCTTCATCCATAGTTAATAACTTGTTTTGCATAGAATTAATTTCCCTATCATGATCAGCTTTCATGGTCGTCATATTTTCCTCTAAGCCTGACATCTTGCTTTGCATAAAACTAATTTCTGTGTCATGATTAGTCTTCATGGCCTCAATTTCTTTAGCATGCTGATTTTGCATAATCTCCATCTCCCTATTACGTTTTTCCAGGTGGGTGCATAAAGTTCTCACATCATTGACGTAATTAGTTTGATTAATCTCCATATTTTTTACCAGCAGCATTAGTTCTTGTATAATTTGCTTTTGATCTTCCTTTTCGTTGTCATTTGTCCCTGCTTTTCCACTATCATGGACTTGATCTGAAATAGTACAGGTGGACGACACATTCTGATATGAAGAATCGTCTTGGAATCTTTCACCGACAGCTGGACCTTTTATCAAATTACTTTCATTCTGTTGCACAATTTTAGGGGCAGAAGGCAAGCTGTTTGGATTACCATATCTATCTTTAAAAGCATTGACAATGTCTTGTAAAGAAGTGAAAGAATCCTTAGGAAAATTGTTAAACCAATTCAAAGCATCACCCTCTAAAGAAAAGACAAAAAGACGCATTTTGATATCTTCATGATTAAACTGAGGGGGTCTACAATATATGATCACTATACGAGCAAACAAGCCTAGATGCCTTTTAACAGCGATTGAATCACCACCCGAGAACACAGGTAATTTGGAAATGGCCTCCTCTGGAAAATCATGGAGACGGTCAGTAAAATGACATGGTTTAAATGAATAATCCATGATGAATAATAGAACGAGATCTCTGCTCAAGAAAATGAATAGATGAAAGGAGTGGAGTCGCCACTTGAACAGTGAATCTAATTGTAAGATCCAAAAAGCAACAAACACGCTGATATGAGAGAGGTTTCTTGTCTGGGAAAATAAGAAAATGCAGTCGCCACCCAAACAAGAAACAAATCGAAGAGAATTTTCTGATATGACGAAAGATAAGGTGATGAAAGATCCAAATGACAACCCAAAAGGTTGAATCTGCCAGCTCAAATGAGAGATGAGAAAGATGAGAAGATGAATATCGATGAAATGCCAGGAACAGAAAAACTCTGTCCCCGACAACGGCGCCAAAAAATGTTGGCGTTGCCGGGCTAGATGAAAAAATAAGAAATGAGAAGGATGATTGTCGTTGAAACGCCGAGAATAAAATGTCCCCAGCAACGGCGCCAAAAAATGTTGTTGCACAGATTGTCACGACAATGCTCAGACCGGAGGCTGTCACTCTAATCCCCAATCTCTCCGTTTAACCCTGTCTCCCGCGGCTAAGGGGGGTAGACCCTATGAAATGAAGGAGACCAACTGTCGACCAGTTGGTTTGGGAGACACGAAGCACTAAAATGATTTTATTAATTTAGCGGACCAGTGCCTTGTGGAGTTAATGTTTAAACGATTAATTATCAGATGCTGCAGAAATATAAACCATGAAGAGCAATCATTTATCATGAAAAGCTTAACTTTTGCCAGATACAAGATAACCATAAAGGCTCAATAGCTCAGCAACTTAAAATGCTTTAAACAACCACCAGAGATCACATATATGCAGTCAATCTTTAAATGAACATTTAAACACGATAAAAATTAACTCCCACGCCAAGATATTAGCCTCAACACAAAAGATGAAACCTAAAAAATTCCCGAGCCAAGACTGAAATTGCAAAATTCATTTCCCCCTTTTTTTTTTTTAATCAACATTTTTTATGAAATTAAAAAACCTAAAAAATCAGAATAAAAATTAATCTAATCTAAAACCTTAAATTTTTTTATTTTTATTTATTTTTTATTTATTTATTTTTTAATAAAATCTACAAAGGGAAAATATGAAATAAATCTAAAATTAAAATTTTTACAAAATTTAAATTACAACTAAATAAACCTAAATCTAAACCTTGGCTACGATAATGTACATCATATATTGAATTTAAAATAATCCGAAATGAATAAAATGCTAAACACTGAAATCGTAACCCTGGCTCAGCGTAAAACGGAAAGGAAAAAAAAAAAAAAAAGACCGAACGTGTAAAAAAATAAATTCGACAGGCACAGGTGACGATGGTGAAATGTGAATCAGTTTGGAACTTCACCTGAGCGATTTCTGATGGACAGCTTCGATTTAGCTCAGCTTAGCTACCTGGCAAGGCTCGCGTTATCTCTTACCTGCTGATTTCCAACGACGGGATGCTTCTTCGACGGCTGACTCTGAGGATGGCGGAAGAGCGAACAGTGCACAAGTAAAAATACTTGAGTTTGGCTATACAAAGATCATAACACGTTGATGAAAACCTGGAGCGAAATGGTTATGCCGGAAAGCTTTTACACAGTCGTGCCCACGCATAGAAGATCGATGCCTCACGTCAACTTGTTTTCATGTAGATCTGAAGCGTGCAGCCTCCAGCAACTTTCTTAATACTGCTCAGGTTTGAGACGGCTTGGTCACGGCGGGATTCCAATGGAGCAGCTACGCAAAGACTGCTGAAGAAGCTTTGAAAAACCACTAATCTGATTGCCAACACGTATCTGCTGCCTTGTGCGGGCTTCTAATGGCATAATGTTTCAGCCGTAATGCCAGCAAGCAACAAGGCTATCCCTTTTCAAAGCGTTTCAGCACCTCCCTTCTCCGTCAGAAAGTCGTGCAGCGGAATTGCAGGTAGGGATGAGGCAAATACGCAGGTCTGGCAGTAATCTAGGAACTCCACAGAGCCTCCGCTTAAAGAAAAATTTCGAAATTTTTTTTTTTTCTGGAAATGAAATCCCTACAACCTGAAATGAAAAAATCACCCAAAAGAAATGATATGTGCATTAAACAAAAACTGAAAACCCTAAATCCACCAAAAGAATTACAGTATTTACAGATTTAAGGCTCTTTAGTAGCCAGATTTATCAATAATCACAGTAGTATTATCAGAATTTAATTTAAATGTAAAATGCTTCAGAAAACCCTGCATGCATTCATAAAAAATATTTCGAATGATAAGCCCGGGATCAAGAACTGGCTGGGCTCTTTCAGAAAACACAATCCGAGAGTTGGCTGGTTCAGCCGAGAACTTCTCCTAACGCCCGGTAATCTGAAAAAAGGATTTCTTGCACAGCTTAAAATCAACCATCAATGTAGAAGGAGAAAACAATAGTGAAACCCCGATCAAATGGAGATACCTGCCAATATATTTCAGAATCTAAACTATCATTCAAACCCCAAAGATCAGACAAGATACCTGTGCCTAGATCAATCTTCATTAAGCTATCATTAATGGCTGAAAATAAAATTATGCAGAACAAATAGAACAATCTTACGGCATTTTTAGAAGAGTAACACCAGCAAGATTTTTAACCCCAAAGTCTTCTTTATTGCACAAAAAATGAACTACAAGAGAGCTTCTTCAGCATAAGACTCACAGATCTTCTCTTATCTCAAATGACCCCCTAGGACCCTATTTAAAGGAAAAATTCCCAACGGCTAGTTCGAGTGATCCACGTCAAAATGATCTCGACCGTCGATGAGGATCAAGACATGTCTTAATCTCATCCGTCGAATTATTTGGTTATTTATTTATTTATTTTTAATTTTTTAATTTTTAATTTATTTTTAAATGGATCCTCGAACTTAGCCTTTGGAAAAAACACCTAGGACCTAGGACTTAGGACTTATGAGGGGATTAAAACATTTTCTAACCCTCAAGACACTTTACATCAAGACTTTTACAACTTTACATCTCAAGGGGGAAAACCCATTTAACATAGACCCTCACAAACCACCCAGTTCTGCGACACAACTATAATCTAGCAGATTAACACACTAGGATTCTCCTAAGATTCTAGTGACAAAATCCATCCCGGCTTTGGGGTTAGGCTGAAGGAAAACTCTGCCGATCATGGATCGGTGAGACGAAAAACCTTCCGGGACGTAGATTATCACTTAGAAAATTAGGTCCACCTAGGCAATTTACAGACATGACTCATATTTGCTAAGATTATTTACAATTTATACATGCAGACTGGGTTTACAACATAAATTGATCAAGCTGTCGATGACTGAAGGATGGCACGGACATGTCGATCAAGCGCTACCCCTTTTTGCAAAGAAAAAGGGGGTGTACTGCTATGGGCAGTTGACCGGTAGTGGTCAACACTATGGACTATGAGAGAAGCACTGAAAATGCACATGAGGAAGAATATCCAATAAACATCGAGTCAAATTTTCCATTGATTCTGAATTCTAAGGACTATGACAGTAGCACTGAAGAAGGGGAAGATGAAGAATATCCTCCAAGTCAATTTTTGAAAAGCACAGCTGATCATAGTGTGGATAACATTCCTCTTAATGATGATGAAAATCCTTATACAAATGATGATCCAATGATGGAGATGTTGCCAAGCAATATTGTATCGAGGAGTAGGAGCAGATCTTTTCGTATCAATGCAAGATGTTCTAGTTATACAAGGGGTAGAGCAGAATATCTGACGAGAAGAAGTTCTATCAGCGCACTCATTTCAAGTGAATGTTGCCAAAAAGATTGCTTGAAACATATGGATTTCAAATTTGCATTAGAGGTCAGGAAGAGATATTTGTCAATGGATAAAAGCATGCAAAATTCATATTTAGTTGGGTGCATGCAATCTACATTGTCAGGTTATGATTATTATTTATCTGTAGAAAAGCTTTCAAAAAGTTTCATTCGATTGGGAATTTTCGTCTCTCGAGAATTCAAGAAAATTTGGAAAAGGATCTCACATTTTATTCTGAAGTACATCATAAAAGACAATTTGGGCCATTATCAAATACTGCAATGTCATGGATGAAAGATTTCTTTTCAAAGCATGGAGAGTGTATGCTAAATAGAGAGACAATACATATTCCAAATAATTTTTCAAGACGAGAAATCTACAACTTATACAAAGAATATGTAGAAGGTGCTGAGGGACATGGCCAATTTATTACATATCAATATTTTGTGAAGGTATGGAAGAAAGAATTCAACAATGTCCGTATTCCTAAGAAGACAAGGATGGGGATTTGCAGTACATGTGCTTCTCTTAAATCAAAAAGGGACAAATGTGAAGGGTCAGAAAGAGGTAAGCATTCATAACTTTAACTTTTAAAATTGTATATTCATCAAGTATGAAAACATATTTCTTAATGGCTTTCTTTTATGTTGTGTAGATTCAATTGTCAAAGAACTTCAAGAGCATCGCGAACAACAAACAAATGAAAGGAAAAAGTTGTACAAGCATCGAAAGAAGTGTTATGATAATCCGAATAAATATTTGGGTTTGATAATTGATGGTATGGACCAGAAGAAAACACTTTTACCACATTTTGTTCGAACACCCAAAAATTTACAGGAGGAAAATTTTATTCAGTATCAGTTGGTCATTGGTATGGTCTTCAATGGGAAAATGTTGCCAAAGGTGTACTTCACAGCTCCAAATATTCATAATGATGCAAATCTGACCATAACCATAATTCATGATGTGATTTCTCATGGTTCTGGTAATCTTCTTGAAGTTTTGTATCTACAATTGGACAACACTCGTCGTGAAAAAAAAAATCAGGTTGTTTTTGGATATTTAAACATGCTTGTTGAATTGAGAATTTTTGAGAAGGTAAAGGTTGGTTTCCTTCTTGTTGGGCACACTCAGAACCATATTGATCAGATGTTCAGTCGTTTTTCAATCACATTGAGGAGGAAGGAAGTTGGGAGCTTGCCATCATTAATTGAATGTATTAAGAAATCATACATGCCAGAGCCCACTTTTGATGTGTTGGAAGAAACTGTTGACGTGCAAAGTTTTATTATGGGATCATATGGTGAGGGGAAATGCATTGAACAACTTAATGACATTAGCTTCAACATCAATTTCATATAACAAAAAATTGATGGGAAAACACTAATATGGGGCAAGAAGTATTCAACTACTGCAGAATGGGCACTGTCATCAGGTTTGCAATTTTTGAAGTTCACTCCAGATCATCCAATATTTGCATCAAAAATATTGTTATTACAATCAGTTGGTGAAGTTCATAATGCACGCAGACAAAATAGAGATATAAATTATTTTGATTGCTTAGAAGAAATTAAAAAATGTATTAGATATACATATGAGTACTTTGACATTGCTAATTCAGTTTGGTGGGAGTCATTTTTCAATAATCAAAGTGATATGATTTCAACAACAACAAATGAAGATATACCTTTGAAAAATCCATTTATTTGGCCACAAAATGTGTCGAATGCACATGAGGAAATAAACATTGTTGAACAACGACAATCTCAAGGTATTATTAATTCTTCATAGGCAGAGGAAAGAGAGATGTATATTGGTTCCAGAAGATCTCGTGCACAACGTGAAGCCATGGAAGACCTTTACAGGGGTTCAGTACAGGATATTAAGGAGGGTTGCATGATCGCAGTGCTAGCAGATGGAGATCCCAATGGCTATCCGTTCTGGGTTGCTAAAGTTATAAAGGTCTTTACAGAAAATGAGGATGTTACAAGTGTTGAAGTACATTGGTATGCCACAAATACACACCCATTCAATGGTGTGTATAAGCCAAAGACGGTAGTTGACAAAAGAAATGGCGGAAAGAGAAAAAGAAAGGGTATGAATATAAATCGTCGCCACACAAACATATTAAAATTGGAGGATGTTGACATACTTGTTTATGACTTCAATTTAACAAAGAGAGGAACTCCTTGGTTCAAGACGATAGAGATTCTGAAAAGGTTGTTACCAGAAGGAGTAGTGTTGAGATGGGAGTCTGTTGAAACCAGTCGTAGATCTAGAAGAATTTTGAAACCTGAACTGATGGGCATGCATGTGGACTTAGATGGGGCACTAGTTGATGAAAAAGAAGAATATGGAACATCTTCGTCAGCATCCAGTCACTCATCTGAAGATGTGAATTCTGATGGTGTGCAAGAAAATATGAGTGATTTTGAATAATTGTTTAAGACAGTTTATCTAACTGATGTATGCATCGTATCTTGAAATAAAATTTTTGATTTCCATATGGTGTTAAATGAGAAGTTATGTGTCATTTTTATGTCGTTGGATCATTTTACTGGCATTTTTTTTAAATTTTGAAGATTGACTCGAAAAAAAATCATCGTTCCAGTATAATCACTTTTTCATTTTCAAGCTGTATTTTGCACGAAAATTTCGTTTTCACTGCCATTTTTAAAACATGTTCAAAATTGTCCCTAAAAAAAAACCATCATTCCAGTGTACACAATTTTCATTTTTAGCACTGTTTTTAATGTTTTTTTGGCGTTTTTTGGCCAGAGTTCCCATTTTGAGTTTATAGTTCCTGTTTCAAAGTTTACATTGTTTTGTGTAATGTAAAGGAGGTTGACCCCCGAAGAGGTTGATTTTGAAGGTGTTGATTTCTCTTTCTTCTATTTTGTGAACTTGTTACATAACATTTGGTATCAGAGCTTTGGATTCTAAGTTTCGTTGCTCCAAACAGGTCATTGTGGAATTTTCGCTATAACTTTTCTTCTGCGATGTTTCAGAAGCTAAAAAAAAACCCATTTGAGCTGAAATCTCGTTGAACCTTGGGTCCAAATTTCAGATCTTTTCTCGCTATATTTTCGGAGATATGATCCAATGAAGTTAGGGTTTTTGCAGGCTCCCGAATTATATCTCAACAAGCGACATGGGGAAAATCGTCATAACTTTCTCTCTGAGCATCAGATTGAAATTTTGTAAAAAGTTACAAATATAGGACGACCTGTAGTTTTCTGTATATCGGTTTTAGGTCCTAAGGTTGAAATAGTGACTCGTGGGACTTCGTACGAGTTCGCTCTACTGAACTAGTCAATAATCAGGTCATCGTGGGAGATTTGGCATAACGCTTCCTTGGAGAATCCAACCTTGATCAAACTTTCAGGGTTGGAAAGAGGACTCAGAGGGCTACCGCAGGACACAATTTCAGACCTTGTAGGTCCAAAATTATAGAGATACAACAGATTCAATATTGAGCTCCTACAAAGTGAAAAAATGTGTGTTTTTTATTTTTATTTTGCATAAGTTTGGTCAAAAAAATTACTTTGAAGGAATTCAAAGGGCATGGTGAAGCATTATTATCATTAATTGATGCCACGAAGAAAGAAAATGGAAACAACTAGTAAGCAACCTGAAAGCTCTAGCATGACTCATGAAGAAGAGGAAGAAATACAACATGAAATATCAAAATTACGAGACCAAGTGCAACAAAATTCACTCTCACGAAAAGTAACGAAAGCCAAGATGGATAGTTTAAAGAAAGACATGGAAGCTAAGATGGATGGTTTAAAGAAAGACGTGGAAGCTAAGATGGATGGAATAGAAGCAAAAATTAAAAGCGACATGGAAGATTTGAAGATAGATTTGACAAAGTTGTTACAATAAATCCTTACTAATGGCGAAAGGGTAGTAAAGGAAACTCGTGATGAAAACAAAAGAAATGTTAGTCATGATTTCATAGACTCTAACGTTGGATTGAAGACCCACCATGTTCCAAAGATCGATATGAGGAAGTTTGATGGCAAGGATCTCGTAAAATGGATACTACAGATGGAACAATATTTTGATCTCCATAATGTGCAAAGCACACAAAAGGTACGCGTTGCAACTTTATATTTGGAACTCAATCAGTTTGAACTTTGTATGGTATCGATGGCTTTTCTCTCGTAAACAAATTGTCACTTGGGAAAATTTTATGGAAGAAATGATAGCATATTATGAGGATACAAAAAGCAACACCTTTTTTAGCCAATTGATAAATCTCAAACAAAACGGTTCAATGGTGGAGCACATTGAGGACTTCCAAAAATTGAATATAAGAGTAAAAGATATTCCAGAGGAGCATAGGATTGATGTGTTCATAGGGACTTTAAAGGATAACATCCAACATGAGGTTCGCCTTTGGGAACCTGATTCATTGGAGAAGGCATTCAGGTTGGAAAGAAAAATTGAAAGCAAAATTATGGCAACAAGGAAGCCTACCACTCACAACCTAAGTCACATGACACGAAGACACGAGACACGGAGGACACGTAAATACGAGTATTCAATACGAAACGCGGCGACCTGGAAACAGGACACGGGGGACACGTTTTATATTTTTATATAATATATATATATATATATATATATATATATATATACTGAAATATAGTTTTTCATCCATATTAAATTGGAGGTTGCAGCTTATCTAATCAAATTAAAATATAATTACTTCTCAAAGTTCATAGTTCACTTTAAAAAAATAAATAGAATCAAAAATTACAACTTACTGTGATATATGTGTAGCTGTGTTTTATTTGTGGTCTCATAGATCCGTTAGAGTCCCTCGTGGATATTACTAAGAATTTTTCAGTTTTAATTCAATATTTAGTTTATGGATCCAATCCTTGTCAATAGGTTACATGAGAATCGAGATCAATTGACAAGATTATATAATCTCTTGCTTCAGCAGCTAATGACAAATTCTGGTATACAAAAATAGATTTGTCTTGAACTTTAAGGGTTGAAGATAGTAAGCACGTTGCTTTGATTGTTAGATTTTCTATTTCAAGATGAAGTGTGTTATGTGTTATTTACGGAAATCATAGGAATAGTCAGTTGATAAAACTTTCTATAGATAAAGTATATTAGGGAATGAAGTGCTATAGAGATGGCTCTAGGCATTATTGAACAACAATAATAATCTAATTGTAAATTGCCTTTGATTCCCATAATTGCTAGCACCAAAAGTCTACTTTACAACACAGAATGTAGAGCGAAAAAACAAGCTCAGTTTTCCTGGAGAGCACCAAACTGAAGACATATTCATGCTTGTTATTCCAATTAACTATGGCTTAAACATTTCTCAACATCTAAGCCAAACTGATACCCCGACAAGGTTCGCGCTGTAGAAATTCCTATCCCTCGAAGGCCAAATTCATAGAATCTAAATTCCCACGCACATACGTCAGGTTTACAAAATAGTCTTTAGCCTCTATATGCCATGTTCTAAGAGTTAAGGCATCCCAATACCTAGGCCATGTTCATGTCAATTCCCATGACCTCACACCTTGTTATAAAAGAAATTTTCCAGATAGCATACGCTAATTATAAGAGTCAGATTGAAAAGTACCCATGCCTGATTAATAAAGTAGGGTTTGACAGTATCTATGCCAGGTTCGGACTCAGTAATAAATTTAGCTTTACTCTGAATGCTTTGAACTGCTACAACAAAAGGTGCCTCATGATGTCACGAGTATGCTTTAGAAATTTAAAAGTTGTGAATTGGCAGGAAGGAGTGCCATTGCATGCTATTTCTCACAGCTGATAATGATTTTAATATACCATTCGTTTGACAAAAATAAAGAAATGCACAGATAAAACACGGGTTCCAGTTTAGGGGTTCCGGCTTACTGGTTTACGAGCCGGTCTTGAACGCTGCACACTGCACGGGCACCAGCCGCACCACAATCTGCTCCAAACTTCAAATATAATGCTAACTTCAAACACCCTGCTCCACACGACAGCTCTAGACGACAGCAGGACGAAAATAACCGGGAAAAATCCATTGCGTAGGCTTTATGTTACGTTTTTTGCGCGGTACGTATTCAACCTGTCGAAATACGTTAGGGCAACGTTTTCTACCAACCAAATATGCATTTTCTAAATTCAGGACACGACAAAAAATGGAGAATACATATTCAATTTTTCAGGACACGTTGAAAATCGTATTCGACACGTATTAGGGCCGTTTTTGTGTCCAATACGTAAAATACGGGACACGGGACCCTGGGGGACGTGTCCTGTGACTTAGCTCACAACTATAAAGATGGAAGTGTTGTTGCCCCTAGCCTTCCACAACCTACAAAGTTGACACCACAACAATTGGAAGAAAAAAGAGAAAAAGGGCTCTTTTACAGTTGTGATAACAAATACACTAAAGGTCATAAGTGTGCTGAGAAGAAATTATTTTACATAGATTGTGAAGAGGAGGAAGAAAAGGAACAAAAAACATCAAAAGAAGAGGATACACACCACGAAAAAACCCTAGAGAAAGAAGAAATTAATCCAACCATATCTTGTAATGCATTGGCCGGAATTACCACTCCTCAAACTATCAAGATAAAAGGACATATCAAGAAGAAAAAGGTAATAGTGTTGATTCATTCAGGAAGTACCCATAATTTAATTCATTGTAAAATAGCGAAGGAATTGAATTGCTTCCTATATCTAGCACCAGAGTGTCAGGCCTTACAGATATCCCTATGCTCAAAAGAGTGAAATTGAACGTATGGTTGTACAAATGCTAGAGGCTGGAATAATTCAACCTAGTCAAAGTTCTTTCTCTGCTCCAGTAGTATTGGTGCACAAGAAGGATGGATCATGGCGCATGTGCCCTGATTATAGGGAGCTGAACAAGCTCACTATTAAACATAAATTCCCCATTCCTGTCATTGACAAATTATTGGATGAATTGCATGGAGAAATTTACTTCACCAAGTTAGACCTCCATTCAGGATATCATCAAATCAGAATGAAGACTGAAGACATTCCGAAAACAACATTTAGAACTCATGAGGGTCATTATGAATTTTTGGTCATGCCATTTGGCCTTACCAATACACCTTCTACATTTCAAGGTTTGATGAATTCCATTTTCAAACCCACCCTTAGAAATTTTGTGTAAGTACTTTTTGATGATATACTAATTTAGAGCAAGTCTTGGAAGGATCATGTTCAACATGTTGACAGAGTGCTCAAACTATTGGAGGAGAAACAATTATATGCAAAAACTTCCAAATGTTTCTTTGGAGTACAAGAGGTGGAATATTTGGGTCATATTGTATCTCATGAAGGTGTTAAGGTAGACCCTAGCAAAATTAAAGCCATTAAGTAATGGAAAATCCCCACGTCCATAAAGCATTTGCGAGGATTTTTCGGGTTGATAGGGTATTATCGCAAGTTTGTTAAGAATTATGGGAGAATAGCAGCACCTCTAACAACATTATTGAAGAAAGATGCATTTTCTTAGACTCCAGAAGCAACAAAGGCCTTTGAACATCTTAAAGAGGCAATGTGCCAAGCACCGGTCTTAGCTACGCCGGACTTCACAAAAACCTTTATTGTGGAATGTGATGCCTCGGGAAATAGAATTGGTGTTGTTTTAATGCAAGAAGAAAGGCCCATTGCTTTCAAAATTCGTCCAATCAAAGGAAAATATTTACACAACTATTTATGAAAAGAAGGAAATGTTGGCAATACTACATGCACTTAAGAAATGACGACCTTACCTAATGGGAAGACACTTCAAGGTAAAAACAGATCATGATAGTCTTAAATACTTTTTAGAACAAAGATTATCTTCAGAAGAGCACAAAAATGGGTCACAAAGATGTTGGGTTATGACTTTGAAATCATCTACAAAAAAGGGAAGTAAAATGTTGTTGCAGATGCACTCTCAAGAAAAGATGAGGATGTGGAAGCATTGCTTTGTGCCATTTCTATTATCCAACCAGATTGGATAAATGAAGCAAGGGATGAATGGAAGAATAACGAAGAAGTGTGTGCACTCATTCAAAAGTTGCAGCAAGATCCTAGTACATCTGATACATTTAGCTAGAAAAATGATTTGTTATGGTACAAAGATCGCTTATACCTCTATAAGAATTCCCAACTCAAACAAAAGATTCTTAGGGAATTGCCCACATCTCCCTTAGGAGGGCATTTAGGATTTTTAAAAACTTACCACAGGGTTAAGAAGGAATTTTTTTGGTATGGCCTTAAATCTGATATTCAAAAGTTTGTGGTGGAATGTTTGGTTTGCCAACAAAATAAAGTTGAGATAATTAAGACCCCAACTATATTACAACCTTTATCCATTCCAAGTCAATGTTGGGAGGAGGTTTCAATGGATTTTATCTCAAGTTTACCCAAGTCCAAAGGAAAGAGTGTCATCATGGTGGTAGTTGATAGACTTCCCAAGTATGCACACTTTTGTGCATTATCTCATCCATTTAAAGCCAGTATAGTTGCTACTGCATTTATGGAAACATTTCAATAGCTACATGGAAACCCAAAGATTATTGTGAGTGATAGAGATCTTATTTTCACTGGAAATTTTTGGACAGAGTTAGTTTCTTGTCTGGGTACTCAGTTAGCTCATAGCTCATCTTATCATCCTCAATCTGATGGCCAAACTGAGATAGTGAAAAAATGTTTGGAAGGATATCTTCATTGCTTTGTATCTGATAAACAGACACAATGGGTCAAATGGTTGTCTCTCGTTGAATGGTGGTATAACACTTTCTTCCATACTGCAGCGAAAATGACCCCATTTATGGCTCTCTATGGATATCATCCACCATCCATCACATCATATATAAGAGAAAATTCTAAGGTTCAAGCAGTGGAAGATCACATCGAGCATCAACAAAAAGTTCTCCAACTCTTAAAGGATAACCTCACTTTGGTGCAAAATAGAATGAAACAACAAGTAGATCAACATCGCAGCGAAAGAAGTTTTGATGTAGGTGACTGTGTATTTCTATGGCTACAACCATACAAACAAATGTCCCTCAAGCAAGCTAAGAAGGATAATAAATTATCACCAAAGTATTATGGTCCGTACAAGGTGTTGCAAAAGATTGGTACTATGGCATACAAATTGGAACTTCCTGCATCTTCCCGAGTGCACCCAGTTTTCCATGTTTCATGCTTAAAGAAGGTTATAGGTGACAAGCTCCCAGTTCAAACAATATTGCCAGAGCTTGACGAGGAAGGAAAAATCATATTGGAACTTGAAGCAGTCACAGAAACAAGAACTCGACAGCTGCGAAATCGATCAATTTCAGAGTATCTCATCAAGTGGAAGAACTTACTCATTGAAGATTCTACATGGGAAGATGAGAATTTTATACAGAAGCATCCAGAACTACTCAAGCGTTGAGGACAACATTTTTTTGAAGGAGAGGGGCATGTTAGGTCCCTATAATACTAGTGTATTCCCTTATTATTATTGTCATTGTACCCCTTATTGTTATTGTTGTGCCCATGTTGTCCCCATATTGTTATTATTGTGCCCCATAGAAGCCCACTATTGTTATTGTTGTGCCCTTACATTATTATTGTTATGTCAGCTCTGATTATATTATGACCCCTTAGACTCCTATATATAGAAAGGAGGTCTTGTCATTTGTATCATCCAAGAATTACTCATTTGTAAAGGAGGTTGCCCCCTCGAAGAGGCTGATTTTGAAGGTGTTGATCTCTCTTTCTTCCATTTTGTGAGTTGGTTGCATAACAAATCTGCTAAAAAAATGCTCCAAATCTCTCTTAGAAAAGCTCCTTCCCACCGGATTACTTCCTCCCAAATTTTCCCTTATTGCTCCGTAGCCACAACACAGATTCTCCTTGCCCCAGTGATTGTGCAACAATGCCCAGTGATCCCCTGCACAGGCCAAGAATTAGAGCAGTTCAACTCTCCTAAACGCTTCACCAACAAACCTACAAATTGGCAAGAATCTCCAACCCTTAAAGAAGGTTATAGGTGACAAGCTCCCAGTTCAAACAATATTGCCAGAGCTTGACGAGGAAGGAAAAATCATATTGGAACTTGAAGCAGTCACAGAAACGAGAAGTCGACAGCTGCGAAATCGTTCAATTTCATAGTATCTCATCAAGTGGAAGAACTTACTCATTGAAGATTCTACATGGGAAGATGAGAATTTTATACAGAAGCGTCCAGAACTACTCAAGCGTTGAGGACAACATTTTTTTGAAGGAGACGGGCATGTTAGGTCCCTATAATACTAGTGTATTCCCTTATTATTATTGTCATTGTACCCCTTATTGTTATTGTTGTGCCCATGTTGTCCCCATATTGTTATTATTGTGCCCCATAGAAGCCCACTATTGTTATTGTTGTGCGCTTACATTATTATTATTATGTCAGCTCTGATTATATTATGACCCCTTAGACTCCTATATATAGAAAGGAGGTCTTGTCATTTGTATCATCCAAGAATTACTCATTTGTAAAGGAGGTTGCCCCCTCGAAGAGGCTGATTTTGAAGGCGTTGATCTCTCTTTCTTCCATTTTGTGAGTTGGTTGCATAACAAATCTGCTAAAAAAATGCTCCAAATCTCTCTTCGAAAAGCTCCTTCCCACCGAATTACTTCCTCCCAAATTTTCCCTTATTGCTTCGTAGCCACAACACAGATTCTCCTTGCCCCAGTGATTGTGCAACAATGCCCAGTGATCCCCTGCACAGGCCAAGAATTAGAGCAGTTCAACTCTCCTAAACGCTTCACCAACAAACCTACAAATTGGCAAGAATCTCCAACCCTCTTTGTGGAAGGATTTTCTGCTATTTGGCTGGCCCAAATTCCCCTTTTTGTTGGCCCTCCCAAGAGCCACAAATTTCTCTCCTGCGTCCAAGGAAAACTCGTTCTAGCTGAAGGAAATGACTATAAATGTGCCCAATAAAAACTCTAAATTGAGCTCCCCAATTGCCTCACTAGGGAGACACTTGAAGTTCTCTGAAATGAGAGTGGAATTCCCACTCGAGAAGGCAGGAATTCCTTGTGTTGAACAACACAGTTATCTTGGTTAAGCATCTCAAGAGAACTAATGTTAAATTGTCAAATGATCAAAAGTACCAAATGGAGGCGTCCAAGCTCTATTTATAATTGTTGGCCCTCTCTCCCTTGGTGGTCCCCACCTTCCACTAATTCGCACCCCTTCCTTTCTCTCTCTCTCTTCTCACTTGTGTGAAATGCTCCATTGGGTCAAATTTCCTTCTCTTATGGTCCCCACATTCGACCAGAGCTATAATTTTCTATTTCTCCCAAGTCCTATACTCTAAAAACGTCTCCAATGCCCAGATTACAAAATTGTGCTATGCTTAGCACCTCCCCAATAAACTCTATTAATCCCCTCAAATGAAAAATCAAAATTGGGGATATTACAGTGTGCTATGCTTAGCACCTCCCCAATAAACTCTATTAAACCCCTCAAATGAAAAATCAAAATTGGGGATATTACAGTCCTCCCCACCAAAAATTGTGTGTCCTCAAGCAATGCCTGAACAAGCGCCCTCTCTAATTGTTGATCCCCACTATCACTGCAAATTATACCAGGGTCCCAAATGTGTCACTGGATCGTCCCTAACCTCTGCACTGTCTTGTCGTGAAGGAGTCCCTCGATACTAGGATCCCAAGCCAATCTGATCAACATGAAGCACCCCTTGCTCCACTCGTTATCCTACCAGGTATAGACGTTAGAAACACTCTGCCTACCGCCAATAAGTAGAGCATCCTGATAATGTAAAACTCTGTCCAACTCCACATGAAGTTTCCCTATCGAGTAGTCCATCTCATGCACTCTGATGGTGAGCCCTTGAAGATACAACCCAATCTCCATGCGAATGAAGTCTCTCCCGCATGAGCTCCCCCTAATATCCTCCCACTGACCAACTTGCCATGCTGATGAATTCCCCCATGCCATCAGCAAGCCACTAAATCCCAATGGAAGATCTAAGTGACCTCCCCTTGTAGCATCCAACTCATCCCTAAAGGTCATCGAGTTGTCAAGTACTGCGATGCCTCAGTCCCATGCTAGTCTTAGAAGGAAACTGTCATGTCGACCCTGCAACACTCTGGTCATGACTGACCACCTAATATGCTTGTACCAAAACCTCCTCTCCTGTAACTCTCGGCCATAATATATGTGATGATCAAGGCTATGCCCAACCTGCCAAGGTGACTCAACAATGCCCACGCCTATCACTCCATGGTTGGCCCCAATCCTGAACAACCACCTACCTCGCCATATAATGAAGACCTCAGTGATCCCCCATATGTCAACCTGATAATGAACTGGATCACCTGCTATCTTGACCTCACTAAGTGATGGAGTGTCCCACCGATCAATTGGATCCCTGGATCCCATACCCATACTGGAGGTCCACAACTCCCCATCCTCATTGCTTGCTGCTATAACATGTTGCTAGTTGTTGGGACCCCTCTGTGCCTCATCTCTGACCCTTGTATGTATCCAATGGATGGGTACCCAATATCAAGGTTTTGTCCCGCATATGACAAACTGCTTTGCTCCTACCAGACCACACAACGAAATCTGTTATCCCAGCTCTTGATGATGTACCTGGATATTTCCTAAAGCCTAGGCATCCTCTTGCTAACAAGAACTACCATCCCCTGTACCTCGTGCTCACATAACACCTCAGGTTGTCCTGTCAATAGTGCACCCTGCAACTCACTCACGGTCACCTCCCTAAGCCTGCACCCATCAGCTTGTGCCCTGACCAAATGCCACCACTGAGAAGTCTCTCCCTGGATACTTTGTGTCCCAACTAACTATCTCGAGTGAGCCTCTCGTGTCTTGCTGCTCGTGATGAAGGTATCAAGGGACAACACCCAACTCCTTTGTGCCTGCAAACAATGTAGAAGTGAGAGAGTCGCACAAGTCACCATGGAGAGTCACACGAGTCCTCATCAATCTTGGGTGAACGATACCCAATGGCATTCAGTCATCTGTATCAGGTGGTCTCCCTGGTGGTAATACTCGAACATCCCAATGGGAAGCATCACACATCACTACATATGGTTGAGCATTGTTGTCCTCCCCTGCATAAGAACATGTATCTTTGTGCCCCTTGGCACGCGAATGCACCCATTTGCACACCTTTGTGCACTACTGGACACCACTACCAACCGCCATATCATCCTGAATCATCTAGTATCCCTCCTGTGACGAAGTAGCTATCACTCCATGCGAAACCTCGAGGTGGTGTGAATTGCTCTTCCTACTCCATAGTGCAAGCCCGCACAACACAACACTCCTCCATGCACCTCTATGTTACTCTGCAAAACACTGAACTCTATGGCACAACTCTGCGCACCACTAAACAACTATGCCAACTACCACACCACCCTACATCTTCGACCATCCCACATGCGTCCATGCATCCACTACCCTGCTAGTGAATCCACTACATGTTAACGTAAATGATACTACTATGCCTAGCTTCAGTAGCTTCTGTGTCCAATTTGCCATAAGAGAGCATTGTCTCCATACAATGCCTTGTCTGATGGCCTGTTGACAGTGCCTCCTCCGACCAACCCCTGCCAGAGTATGTTGATCATCCTACAATCCCATGTATGCCCAACACCCCCGGACAACCCGCCGAATCTGCCTGCCCCCCTGACAATCTAAACATACACTAGTGTTGACGGAGATCTGAAAGTGTGTGGGTGCTCAATCATCGAATCCATCGCACTGTTAATACCATCACTAACGAAGCCCATGTTGTGACAGAGAATCCCACCTGGGCCCCAACAACCATCTGGCCCTCGTACTCCTCTAGTAATCCAGGACCTCTGCTGAAATGCAGCCATGGATGTAGCCAACCATTTAACCTGCTCCATCAGGTACAATCTCAGTGCCTCTCGCCATCCAATCCCAAAGGAAGGATCGAATGTACAATATCCTATGTACGGAACAAGCCCTCCATGCTGACGTTGTGCCATACTCAACTCAAGCCATTGGCCCCTGCTAACTTGGACACCCCCTATGATTTGTCTACACAACTCCGCCTCTCTCAATCCAATGCACAAGGGTGAGATAATAACGATGTAGGCCCGTCAGCTTGCCTCTGAAGCGAATTGTGTTGAAATTCCAACATGTGCTCTCTGCACTGCCCCTCATCAATGTCTAGCCCAAAGGACGGTCATGCATCCTCCTCCATCACGGCCTCAACTTTAGCCTCCAACTGCTCCACCAACAACCCATCATATAAAACATTATCACCGGTCAACTATAGGTGACTTTCGTTCGACAACTTTGTCATAGATCTGGATGCCTTTGTACCTATCAACTCCTCATCAATGGTGGAGATGTCTCCTGACACCTCATCAATCTGTGGTGCGTTGCTATCATCTGAAAACTCGGTCACAACCCCAGATACCTCGTCAATGGTTGCCTCAACAACGGATGGCACCTCCTCAATAATGGACACCTCTGTCTCCTGTCACCTCATCAATGGATGGCCCTACGGGTGTATGCTCTATTCTCTCCCCCAAGGTGTTAGTTAGAGCTATCAAAGGAATCTCTAACAAGGGTGACTCCTGTGTCATGTTGGGTGTATCTATGTGCCTTCACAACCTTGTGTGCCCTCAACCTCATGCTCAACCTCCTCCTTAGACTCCTGATATCTAAAGCCAGGTCTCCACCAACAAAAGTGCCTCCTGGTCTCACCCTCTAACTGTCCTTGTCCTGCCTGCTCCTTTTGAGGAGATCTGTTGCCTTGAGTCTATCAACTTCCCCACATGGTGTAGATGATTGCACCCCTATGACCTACGCACCTCTAATGTCTCTGCTATAAGGATGAGGATGGATTTGGTCCGACACCTTCCTCAGTTGGCCCAACCTTTCGTCATTCCAACGAATTCCACCCCAGAATTCTTGCATACTAAATCTTCCTTGAGCCATGGGTTGTCTATGATTTAACATGTCATTGTGCATACATGCCCAAATCTTCCATGATCTAGTTGGCTACCCCACAGCTAGCCAAGATCATGGCTCTGATACCATTGTAATATTCCTAATGGGAAATATTAACTAATAACAACAAATAGGGCATAAACATGTAACCATAAAACTAACACACCAACATAATGACAAATTGCACCAGAAATTGTACCAAGAGCTGAGCCATTTTATTAACTGAGAAAACAAGGTACATATAAATGAAGAAGAGGAACCTGGGCTTGCTACAACAAGCTAGTCAAGTTCTAGGTGAAAATGGAGTTTCCCAAGTGCTCGAAATTGCTCTCCCAAGTCTCTGCGTTGGCTTATTAAATTTTGTTATTGCTGGAAGGAAAGGAATTGGTGTTTCAAGCCTCTAAACTGCTCAAAAATTCTAGGAAATTAACTGGAGCCTCCTCACAAGGAACCTAGAATAACCCAGAAAAATCTCACGGACCCAAGTGGTGAAATGGTCCTAGAATAAACTGCATTCTCCATCAACAATTTCTACCACTGACCGCTGAGTGGAACTAGGAATTCTTCCCTGAAGAGTGCTTAGAAAATTCAACAAAATTAATTCTAGTCTCATCTCTTAAAACCCAGAAAGGGTTTGGGCTAATTCCAACATGCCCTAGTGACCTCAATTTGTGTTTAGACCTCTAACTGGCTAGCAAAACTGGTTGTAGATGAAATCTTCTACAAAATGCTCCAAATCTCTCCTAAAAAATCTCCTTCCCACTGGGTTACTTCCTCCCAAATTTTCCCTTATTCTTCCATAGTCACACCATAGATTCTCCTTGCCTCAGTGATTGCGCAACAATGCCTAGTGAGCCCCTGCACTGGCCAAGAATTGGAGTATCTCCACTCTCCCAAATGCCTCACCAACAAACCTGCAAATTGACAAGAAACTCCAACCCTCTTCGTGGAAGGATTCTCTGCTAATTGGTTGGCCCAAATTCCCCTTTTTTCTGGCCCTCCTAAGAGCTACAATTTTCTCTCCTGTGTCCAAAAAAAACTCGTTTCAGCTGAAGGAAATGACTGTAAATGTGCCCAATGGAAACTCTGAACTAAGCTCCGTAATTGCCTCACTAGGGAGACACTCAAAATTCTCCAAAATGAGGGTGTCTCGGGAATTCCTTGTGCTAAACAACACAGTTGTCTTGGCTAAGCAGCTCAAGAGAACTAATTTTAAATTGTCAAATGATCAAAAGTACCAATGGAGGCCTCCAAGCTCTATTTATAATTGTTGTCCATCTCTCCCTTGGTGGTCCCCACCTTCCACTAATTTTCACCCCTTCCTCTCTCTCTTCTCACTAGTGCGAATTGCTCCACTGGGTCAAATTTCCTTCTCTTGTGGCCTCCACATCCACTAGAGCTATAATTTTCTATTACAAGATTGTGCTGTTAGCGCTCGAATTTGCCTCAGGCTGAGGAAGGCAAAATCCAAGGCAACATCAAACCACTTAGCCTCGTAGCTAGCCCTACGAGGACAGGAGAGGGCTCTCTCCGGGTCTATCTCGGCAAAAGGTCTTCAAAGGGCTGAGATGACCAATAAAGAACACTGATTTTAGGCTAGTAAACTGATAGGAAAAGTTTGATTTTAAATTTTTAGGGTTTTGTTGGAAAGTTGAGCACGCAATTTTGGGTGCGGGGATGAGACACAGTTTTTGCAGAGGTCTTTTTGGGACAAGGTAGGAGATTGTCTTGATGCCTTTGAATTAAGTGAATGGATAGAAATGACCTATGAGGAGCTAAAGAGAGCAAGAAACCTTCGAGAGTTCTCCTTAGACAGATGAAAACATAGATATTAAGCAAACTTAAAGGCAGAGCATAGAAACCATGAATTCTACCTTAACACTTCATTTACTTAATGCGCAGAAAGAGAAGTAGGAAAATGATACACATAACACACTTACAAGTACATGAGAGAAGCACACCATCAATACAAAACACCACAGGAATCCCAAATAGTGTTGCAAAACCCTGGTCTTTCCTTTACCAAAATTTCAGAGATACAAAGTGTAATACAATAGAATCTTATCCCTCAAGAGTCCAACCTCTCCAACCATGAAAATGATTTAGAAAATACATAATATAGGTAAGCTAACACCTTTCCTTGCCTCTAGGGGTCGAGCTCATCCTTCTAGGAGCTGTTTCAACCAATTCTAAACTGAGCACTAAAATCTAGGCAGTCAAAACAACTTGCCTCTATAAGCTAGGAAACCAATTCATTCATTAAATTTTTGACTTTTTATGAATGAATCTTCTAGAAGAGATAAATAAGTGCCATGACATCATAAAATTACATCAATTACATCATGGAGGATGAAAAATCACTCCAAAAAGTCAAAACTAGTCAAATCTGCGTTTTGCTGAGCTGTAGGTGAAAATCTGACAAATTTCCCTGATGCGTAGCGCCCCAATTCTCTACGCGTAGCGCGCCTTTGAGCCAACTTTTGAGGCACTTCCCGGCATCCAAATGAGGCAAAAGTAGGCTTGTTGGAAAGGTCTGGATGTCTACTTTCCAACCCAAGTGGAATTTCTCAATTTGGTGTCCATTTGCCCCTCCAAAATTGCAATCTCCCAAGACTACTTCCTGTGTGTCCAAAAAGTGGCAGAAAGTCATTTTTTGCATGTTTTTTGACCTTCTGAGGGCTCAAAACCTGATGACATGTCTTGGCAATTGCTGAGCAAGTGTAATTTGTCATGACAAATCCAAAAATGTTGAGTTTTTGAGAAATGGACTTGCCCATCTTCAGGGTAGCGTGCGGCCGCTACGCGTTGAGGGCAAAAACCTGTTTTTTGACCAAAAAAATTCAAAAATGACCAAAATTGCTCCAAATTCTCTGAAATTTGAGCTGAAGGTGTGTCATTTAGTGCCATGCTCCTTCAAGGAAGCCTCAGCCAAAATATGAAGGGGATCGGGCCTTTTTCTCCGTTTTAGTGCCTTGGCCAACCGTCCTTTGAGTACCTTCATTCTTGCTTTACACACATGCATTCGAGCCCAATAATGGTTCTTCATGTGGTGGAGCATGTCTTTGTCCCTGTTTGCCTTTGCTATTAACCTCTCTAAATGTGTGTTCACCTGAATGAGCATAGAGCTTTGCTCCTTAGGTGTCAAATCACCGGGTCTCTTGCGAGCCAAGTTCCGGTCTTCTCGGATCCTCCGCAACTCATCAAGAGAGTGTTCATCCTCTAATTGCTTGTTGCGCTGCTCTAAATAAGTAATTGTCCAATTTGCCATCTCCAACTTTTGCTGCAACAAGTCATTTTCAGCCTTTTGTTGCTGAATGATCTCCTTTAGCTCCGAGCTAAGAGAACTGATGTCAAGGTCAATGATGTCTATGTCATCCATACACTTGCAATAAAACTTCCAATTGTAGCACCCAGTGCAACAGCAAAGCAACTGGTGAATCAAGAGGGAGGCATCTCCAGCTGTAGTAATCAACCCAGCTTCTCAAAACGACAGATAGGGAACTCTGAGGCTCTCTGCAGGGGTACATGTCACCTGGAAAGTTCCAACTGCCTTCTGTCTTGAGGAACTCAGCTTCGAGACATTCACCAATTGCAGCTCTGCTTGCCATCAATGACAGGCCACATGTACATTCAAATTTCCATAAATTATCTTGATGAAGTCCTTGTTTCATTAAGAAAGAGCAACATGTTATCTGCCCCAGCTCCACCTTCTCTATACTTTCTCCAGTGAATCTAAACGGGAAATCATGCAAGATGCTTATGCATTTCATTTGTTCTTCCATTCGCTTACATTCATCTTTGTGCTCATTCCAATGAAGTTTTTGTATTTTTCTTGAGTTAAGAGAGAATTTGAGAGCTTGCTGGCAAGTCACAGGGCGAAAAACCCAACGCGTAGCGCGCCTTGCCCAACGCGTAGCGCCCCTCTGACGCGTAGCGCACGTGCAAATTTGCACTGAGAAAGGCAGCCTGATGCGTAGCGCGCCCCTGACGCGTAGCGCGCCCTCCCTGATGCGTAGCGCGCCCTCAGCTACATAGTGCATTTTGCAGGAGGCTTTTGGAGGCCTTCCCGGTGTCGAAATCGGGCGCAGGATAGCTCGTTGGAAAGGTATTTGAGTCTACTTTCCAACCCAACTGGAATTTTTCAATTTGGAGTTCATTTGCCCTATCAAAAATCAAATCTCCCAAGACTGGTCAAAATGTGCCAAATGAGGCTGCCTCAAGGCAGAGTGTTGTTGCAGTCAACTTTTGAATGTCTTCCTCAACTCCAAATTGAGCTCATGATAGCTCATTGGAAATCTCTTTGTGTCTAGTTATCATTTGACTCATCAAGAAAGTCATTTGGCCAACCGAGCTAGGAGAAAACTTGATTTTCCCAAGGTCACTTCAGAGGTGCATTCGATTCTCCTGAGGCAACGATATCTTTGACATTTCTCTAAAACTATGATACCTGTGTAAAAAGTGAAGGAGGTTTTTCTTCCTTGGCATGTTGTGAACAAAAACATCTCTCAGTTTTCTAAAATTCATCTTTTATTGCTCTGAAACATCTTTTGAATGAAACTTATCCCGATGTGTGAAACTAGGAATTTTGTGAAAATGAAGCGAAATGAAGGGGATGAGGGACTTGTAAATTCTTGGGGAAATTTTAGGGAGTAGGGAGGGATGTTAGGAAGCAGGGGAAAGTGGAATCTCAGAGATCGAGCGAGGAGAAGGGGTCCAAAAGGGCAAAACACAGGCCTAGCCTAGAAAATTGCCAAGTTGTGGCAAGAAACTAGGGTTTGTGCAAAAATGAGGAATTTGGGGAATCTCAGTGATGGGAAGTGTTTAATAAGGTACATTAATGATAGGGGAAGGTGTATGAACATCTGGATACAAGTTTTGCTAATGATTTGACCATCCAAGAGAAATTACCTCCAAAACCCTAGGAGAGGGAAATGACCTTGCCTAGGCGCAACTGAAGCATGAACAAGGTGTAAAATGACTCATTAGACACTGACATGATAATGACAACCCTATGAATGATGATAGACTCAGCTGAATAGTGACATAGATTGGCATTTGGGCAATTTTGAAAAGAGTGAAAGCAAACCCTAGACCTAATGCCTAGTGACCAAATTTTGCTTGAAGACTCACTGAAATGACAAAATTTGACCTTGACACTCTGAGACCACTTTGTAAGAGCATATTTGATCACTGGAGGAAGGCTGGAAAGACTGACACTAACATTGGCTCCAATGGGGATGGTAGCTCCTTGGAGGTCCCAAGAACGACAGATCTTTGGGAGAGCAGACAGTGCCTTCGTCCATTGGGCAATGGAGTAAAAAACTCAAACTAAAATGCATGACTGAAAACTGATGACTCGGATGAGACAAATTGACTCTCACTCAACTAAAACCTGACTCAAGACTTAAACACAACCGACAAACTAGAAATGATGCTCAAGGTGGAGCTTATTCATCAAAACCTACTCTAACAGTTTCATTCATCACATGATCAAGTGAAATGAAACAACCAATGCAACCAAGTAAGTATTCCATCTGCTGTTCAAATTTTCTACAAGTGCTCACTTATGAACAACAAGAGAGGACTAATAAATGGCAACTCCCATGATAGCTTAGAAACAGATCCGTTGAATGATATGGATTCTCTATCCACCTCCAAAAACACTGCATAAGGATCTTGAAATTCAAGCACACTGGAACTTAGCTCATCCAATGGATTACTTCTCTTTTCCTCATACCATGAATTCAAACAGCCTTGTGACGAGCCCTCTGCTGAAAATGACAAAGAAACTGGCTGCTGGATCAAGTTTATATCAGTACATGTTTCAAGCTCACATGTAGTCAATGGAGAAAGACTTTGACTGCAAACCTCATCCAAAACATCAGCTATTGGATCATGAAAAACTTGAAAAGACTGTTGTAATGTATCCATTGAAAATGTATGACATCCGTTTAGCTGTTCATCTTTTTCTTGAGAGATTTTATGAAGATTCTGCCTTATAAACTGAAATGATTCGAAACAAAAGGGTATAGAATCTTCTTGCATCATCAAATCATGTATTTCGTCTTCCACAGTTTCATCTATAATCTGCCCTTCAATTTCATTTGGTAGTTGCAAATCTGATGCTACATGCTGCTCAAGAATTTTGTTATCTGTCTCATCCTTAACATTAACACTGAGAAATTGCTGATTTGTTATAGGTTGTTCATTTGAAGATTTACTATGCAATCTACCCTTCAAAAACTGAAATGATTCAAAACAGAATGGTACGGAGTCACCTTGAATCATTAAATCATGTGTGTCCACTTCCAAGTCTTCAGCTGCAACTTGACAATCAATGGCTTTCGGGGGTTGCAAATCTGAATATGAGAAGTCTTGAACAAAATTTTCATTGCTCTCAAGATGGTCCAAATCAAGACTTGTTGACATTTGATTTCTGATTGCATGGTAGTTATCTCTGATGAACTGAAACGAATCAAAACAAAAAGGCAAAGATTCTTCACTTACTTCAAACTTTGATGCACTTTCCTCATCATTGTCATAGCTGCTATGCATCATTTGATCATTGTACTCGAGTTGCTGTAAGTGAACATCCTCCTCACACAAACTAGCTACTGATTTGTTTGCAAGATTAGCTTCTTTTTGGGGAACATAATCATCATCATACTGATCAAACTGAGGCAAATCATCGGTATAAAACATATCATCAAGCATGCAGGTCATATCAATAGTTCTTTCTTTGCCAAGATGATCTATAAGACAATCATTATCATATCTATGACAACTAGGATAAGAAACAAAATGTTTTGGATCAGCAACTTGTTCTTCTTCAATCAACGAGCCATGAGTTTGAACATCATAATCATTCCTTGTGGTGATCCTGTGCATCATCTTTTCCACTGCACTTACCAAAATGTCAAGCTTCACCTCTAGAGATGTTGATTCGGCCGGATCTATGTTTTTCATCTCTTCTTCTTTCAACCTTGCCCGTCGGATCAACAGATGCGACTCTACATTTACTGCATTGTTTTGCATCTCATGAAGCGTTGCAATATCCCTTTCTCTCAGCTGAAACTCCATCTCCGGATCAAAGGCACCGGATAGTGCAAGAGAGCAGATCCAGGAGTAGGCCTTATATCAACTGGCATCGAATAATAAACTTGGTTAAATCTGGTTGAAAATTGTTGTACTGTCTCCCCTGGCAATCTTTTCAGCTGGTTATACTCTTCTACAATCAAGAAAAGGTTTTGCCCGATCATCCACCTGTCGAGAAAAACTTTGACAAACTGTTGGAAATCTGAAATGCTTGCATCAGGTAGGGCTTTGAATGAACTTTTCACTTTGGCTTGCAAAGAAAGAGCAAAAAGCCTTATACTAACATCTTCGCTATCAACTTCAAAAAGGTCTAGAAAAGACTCAAAATTCTACACATGTTGTTCAGTGTTGACATTCTTACATTTACCGTCAAACCTCGGCAAGTATAGATCATAGTTTTTGGGGAAAGCATGAAGAACAGAAGGTAAAACAAGAGGTTTATACCGATCTGGAATTTTACAAGGTGTATGGGTATGTACAGCAGGTATATAATCGGTCTTGGTCTTTTGAGGTTCATCAATTTGAAGATGGTCATCACAAAATTTAGAAGAAAGGTCTTGATCAAGCTCAAAGGTATGCAAATCTTTGGTATTCACAATCTTCAAAGGGAAAGAATCAATTGCAGGCCGAGGATCTCTTCTCAAGCATACTATACTTTGCAAAGCCTTCTTGACATTCTTGGGAAAAGAGAAGAAATAATTTATGACAAAGAACAAAATGTCTTGGATGAAATTCGAACTTGAATACCTGATCTGTCCATGTTGTCCTTTCATGTTTTTGCTGGTCAGGATCATCTTCCAGTGGAGTCTTTGGATCTGATCTCGAAAATGATTTAGAGTCGCCAAGTGAATGATTTCAGCCTTTCTAGTGTCTGATCGTTGTCCACCATCAACCATCAGATCTGAATTTGATACATGTACTGGGGTAATTAACAAGTTAAATGTCACGTTTACAAGCTAGACTGGAGATTGACTGAAGCAGCGTTTATCTACTTCCGCTAATGCAAAGCAAAAGCGTTTCGAAGGCTACCTGGCATAACTTCAGGCTCCGTCTGTAGCTTATAAAACAAATGACATCAACCAGCAAACCATTTGTTCTTCCCCAGTATGGTCGCCAATATGTTAGCGCTCGAATTTGCCTCAGGTTGAGGAAGGCAAAATCCAAGGCAACATCAAACCACTTAGCCTCGTAGCTAGCCCTACGAGGACAGGAGAGGGCTCTCTCCGGGTCTATCTCGGCAAAAGGTCTTCAAAGGGCTGAGATGACCAATAAAGAACACTGATTTTAGGCTAGTAAACTGATAGGAAAAGTTTGATTTTAAATTTTTAGGGTTTTGTTGGAAAGTTGAGCACGGCAATTTTGGGTGCGGGGATGAGACACAGTTTTTGCAGAGGTCTTTTTGGGGCAAGGTAGGAGATTGTCTTGATGCCTTTGAATTAAGTGAATGGATAGAAATGACCGGTGAGGAGCTAAAGAGAGCAAGAAACCTTCGAGAGTTCTCCTTAGACAGATGAAAACATAGATATTAAGCAAACTTAAAGGTAGAGCATAGAAACCATGAATTCTACCTTAACATTTCATTTACTTAATGCGCAGAAAGAGAAGTAGGAAAATGATACACATAACACACTTACAAGTACATGAGAGAAGCACACCATCAATACAAAACACCACAGGAATCCCAAATAGTGCTGCAAAACCCTGGTCTTTCCTTTACCAAAATTTCAGAGATACAAAGTGTAATACAATAGAAGCTTATCCCTCAAGAGTCCAACCTCTCCAACCATGAAAATGATTTAGAAAATACATAATATAGGTAAGCTAACACCTTTCCTTGCCTCTAGGGGTCGAGCTCATCCTTCTAGGAGCTGTTTCAACCAATTCTAAACTGAGCACTAAAATCTAGGCAGTCAAAACAACTTGCCTCTATAAGCTAGGAAACCAATTCATTCATTAAATTTTTGACTTTTTATGAATGAATCTTCTAGAAGAGATAAATAAGTGCCATGACATCATAAAATTACATCAATTACATCATGGAGGATGAAAAATCACTCCAAAAAGTCAAAACTAGTCAAATCTGCGTTTTGCTGAGCTGTAGGTGAAAATCTGGCAAATTTCCCTGATGCGTAGCACCCCAATTCTCTACGCGTAGCTCGCCTTTGAGCCAACTTTTGAGGCACTTCCCGGCATCCAAATGAGGCAAAAGTAGGCTTGTTGGAAAGGTCTGGATGTCTACTTTCCAACCCAAGTGGAATTTCTCAATTTGGTGTCCATTTGCCCCTCCAAAATTGCAATCTCCCAAGACTGCTTCCTGTGTGTCCAAAAAGTGGCAGAAAGTCATTTTTTGCATGTTTTTTGACCTTCTGAGGGCTCAAAACCTGATGAAATGTCTTGGCAATTGCTAAGCAAGTGTAATTTGTCATGACAAATCCAAAAATGCTGAGTTTTTGAGAAATGGACTTGCCCATCTTCAGGGTAGCGCGCGGCGCGCTACGCGTTGAGGGCAAAAACCTGTTTTTTGACCAAAAAAATTCAAAAATGACCAAAATTGCTCCAAATTCTCTGAAATTTGAGCTGAAGGTGTGTCATTTAGTGCCATGCTCCTTCAAGGAAGCCTCAGCCAAAATATGAAGGGGATCGGGCCTTTTTCTCCGTTTTAGTGCCTTGGCCAACCGTCCTTTGAGTACCTTCATTCTTGCTTTACACACATGCATTCGAGCCCAATAATGGTTCTTCATGTGGCGGAGCATGTCTTTGTCCCTGTTTGCCTTTGCTATTAACCTCTCTAAATGTGTGTTCACCTGAATGAGCATAGAGCTTTGCTCCTTAGGTGTCAAATCACCGGGTCTCTTGCGAGCCAAGTTCCGGTCTTCTCGGATCCTCCGCAACTCATCAAGAGAGTGTTCATCCTCTAATTGCTTGTTGCGCTGCTCTAAATAAGTAATTGTCCAATTTGCCATCTCCAACTTTTGCTGCAACAAGTCATTTTCAGCCTTTTGTTGCTGAATGATCTCCTTAAGCTCCGAGCTAGAACTGATGTCAAGGTCAATGATGTCTATGTCATCCATACACTTGCAATAAAACTTCCAATTGTAGCACCCAGTGCAACAGCAAAGCAACTGGTGAATCAAGAGGGAGGCATCTCCAGCTGTAGTAATCAGCCCAGCTTCTCAAAACGACAGATAGGGAACTCTGAGGCTCTCTGCAGGGGCACATGTCACCTGGCAAGTTCCAACTGCCTTCTGTCTTGAGGAACTCAGCTTCGAGACATTCACCAATTGCAGCTTTGCTTGCCATCAATGACAGGCCACATGTACATTCAAATTTCCATAAATTATCTTGATGAAGTCCTTGTTTCATTAAGAAAAAGCAACATGTTATCTGCCCCAGCTCCACCTTCTCTATACTTTCTCCAGTGAATCTAAACGGGAAATCATGCAAGATGCTTATGCATTTCATTTGTTCTTCCATTCGCTTACATTCATATTTGTGCTCATTCCAATGAAGTTTTTGTATTTTTCTTGAGTTAAGAGAGAATTTGAGAGCTTGCTGGCAAGTCACAGGGCGAAAAACCCAACGCGTAGCGCGCCTTGCCCAACGCGTAGCGCCCCTCTGACGCGTAGCGCACGTGCAAATTTGCACTGAGAAAGGCAGCCTGATGTGTAGCGCGCCCCTGACGCGTAGCGCGCCCTCAGCTACATAGTGCATTTTGCAGGAGGCTTTTGGAGGCCTTCGCGGTGTCGAAATCGGGTGCGGGATAGCTCTTTGAAAAGGTATTTGAGTCTACTTTCCAACCCAACTGGAATTTTTCAATTTGGAGTTCATTTGCCCTGTCAAAAATCAAATCTCCCAAGACTGGTCAAAATGTGCCAAATGAGGCTGCCTCAAGGCAGAGTGTTGTTGCAGTCAACTTTTGAATGCCTTCCTCAACTCCAAATTGAGCTCATGATAGCTCATTGGAAAACTCTTTGTGTTTAGTTATCATTTGACTCATCAAGAAAGTCATTTGGCCAACCAAGCTAGGAGAAAACTTGATTTTCCCAAGGTCACTTCAGAGGTGCATTTGATTCTCCTGAGGCAACGATATCTTTGACATTTCTCTAAAACTATGATACCTGTGTAAAAAGTGAAGGAGGTTTTTCTTCCTTGGGATGTTGTGAACAAAAACCTCTCTCAGTTTTCCAAAATTCATCTTTTATTGCTCTGAAACATCTTTTGAATGAAACTTATCCCGATGTGTGAAACTAGGAATTTTGTGAAAATGAAGCGAAATGAAGGGGATGAGGGGCTTGTAAATTCTTGGGGAAATTTTAGGGAGTAGGGAGGGATGTTAGGAAGCAGGGGAAAGTGGAATCTCAGAGATCGAGCGAGGGGAAGGGGTCCAAAAGGGCAAAACACAGGCCTAGCGTAGAAAATTGCCAAGTTGTGGCAAGAAACTAGGGTTTGTGCAAAAATGAGGAATTTGGGGAATCTCAGTGATGGGAAGTGTTTAATAAGGTACATTAATGATAGGGGAAGGTGTATGAACATCTGGATACAAGTTTTGCTAATGATTTGACCATCCAAGAGAAATTACCTCCAAAACCCTAGTAGAGGAAAATGACCTTGCCTAGGCGCAACTGAAGCATGAACAAGGTGTAAAATGACTCATTAGACACTGACATGATAATGACAACCCTATGAATGATGATAGACTCAGCTGAATAGTGACATAGATTGGCATTTGGGCAATTTTGAAAAGAGTGAAAGCAAACCCTAGACCTAATGCCTAGTGACCAAATTTTGCTTGAAGACTCACTGAAATGACAAAATTTGACCTTGACACTCTGAAACCACTTTCTAAGAGCATATTTGATCACTGGAGGAAGGCTGGAAAGACTGACACTAACATGTGCTATGCTTAGCACCTCCCCAATAAACTCCATTAATCCCCTCGAATGAAAAATTAAAATTGGGGATATTACATAGTTTAACATCATCGTTATTATTATTATTATGTTGTAATTTTCATTTATATATTTTATAGTCATTACAGACCAATTGCTTTTGAACGCCCTTTAGTTAAGCATTGAGAGGGTTTATTCCAAAGTTTGATTTATTCAAATGAATATTGGGAATCCTGGGACACTTTGGCAGGGTTGGGGGTGGAGGCTTTGGTTGATTATTTCACCAATATAACTCCTATTATCTGTATTTGGTATTTCATCAACAACATCTGCTATCCCTACTAAATGGGAAGTGGGTGTCTACAAATATGGAGGATATATTGGGTGCACAGAGTCCATGATGTTTGGTCTGTTAAGTGTTCCTATGAGTTGAGGGTCTTTACTTGGTTAGTGATGTATTAGGGGATACCATCCAAGGCTTGATTGGCCAATAGGGGACTCTTTGAGGGCATTTGCCCAATTTGTGATCACTCGGAGACTGGGAAGCACATTTTTGGGAGTGTTCGTTTGCCAAAAGTTGCTAGAGCTATTTAGAGGATTAGTGTTCAATTCTGCTTTAGGGCGAGATTCATTGGCATGCCATTGTTTGGAGATCATTGTTCTCTAGTTTGTATTTCCTTTTCTGGGGTATGGAAGTGCTTGTGAATTTTGTCTTTTTCTATTCAATGGAAGATCAGGTGTATTTTTCTTTTGGCTGTGAGGTTAGCTCATTGTCAGCTTTTTGTACGATATGGCAGGATGAGGTATGCCATCAGCTATTGACCAAGGGTGTTCCGTTGATAAAAAGTATCAAATCTCTTGTTCCCATAGCTTATTCAGATTTTATCTTGGTATTAGTAGCATTACGGAAAAAGTTATGATGCCCGTTGTATAGAGTCTAGCCCTTGCACATTTTTCTTTACTGTTTTCTAAATATTTTTCTTATATATAAGACAATTTAGAAAAAAAAAAATAAAGTCACTGTCAATCATCAAAATGGCCTTGTTAGTACCCTTGATTCAGCCTTTAATTCATATGAACCCAGTTTTTGTCAGATTAAGAACTTGTCTAAACAGTCTGATAAGAAGGCCTTCATCATCCTCTTGTTTTCTCATGCAAGCTATCCTTCTTCCAGTTCAATGTTTGTCAGCGCATTTTGTTGATTAATTCTCTCAACATTGCTTCAACTCTGAGTATTTCAAGTGGATGTTCCCCTTTAAAAGACCATGTGTCTAGTTTGTACCGCAACTTCTTTTATCCAAGGACACATCCATCTCTGTTTTCACAAGTAACATCTATCTCCTTGAAAATCAACTGTTTATACAAACACGGCAGTCTGATCAAATTTTATGCTTTTTCAGGGGATATGCATATCTTCTAGAGCATCCTAATTGGAGAAGCACATTTCCTAATGGCCAACCAAGAATATTTAAAAGGGCTAGTAATGGAGGATGGGTAGCATGCAATGGAAAGCACATGGAATAATTGTATGTTATATTGGAGACATTTTATCTTCAGTTACCATTTTATAGTGGTCTCTTATGGTGCATAATATCCATTTAGGTAACGGTAAAGCCCTCCAGAAAATAAGTCTATGCATCTTGTACCAGAAACTTGTGGATGTCAAACTGGTTTTTGTACAAGCTTTATCTCAGAAGTAGCAAAGTCTATAACATGCTGAAAAGGGAGATAGTTCACTATTAGATAACTTGTCATGATCTTATATTTGGATTGTTGCTTAAATCTTGATATGATTTCCAAATCTGCAAGTTAAAATAAAACCACATTATATTAAATCATGGTGTTGGCATTGTTCCATAACGAAATCATGTCTACAACTCTTATGATTACAGGAAATCTGAATTTTAAGTTAAAGAAAATGAAACTCTTAATATTTGGATGAGGCCGGTTGCAATTTTGTTTATATTTTCTCACTTATGCAAAGAGTTGCTATGTTGGCAAAAGTGTAATAGGAGGGACGACAGGGAAGGTTCCACATTGTTAGGAGAGAATATAATATGATTTTCATTTCGATCAATTTCTCGTGCTTTTGAATATGGCATCGTTCTTTTACATGTGTTTTTATTTTACGATTATATATTTTAATGAAAATCATGTGGATTTCATTACCATAAAAGTAAAAAATGAAATACTATTAATATTTGGATGAGGCCGGTTGCAATTTTGTTTATATTTTCTCACTTGTGCAAAGAGTTGCTATGTTGGCAAAAGTATAATAGGAGGGAGGACTGGGAAGGTTCCACATTGTTAGGAGAGAATATAATATGATTTTCATTTGTATCAATTTCTCGTGCTTTTGAATATGGCATCCTTCTTTTACATGTGTTTTGTTTTTATTTTAGGTTTATATATTTTAATGAAAATCATGTCGATTTCATTACCATAAAAGTAAAGATTACAAAATTTTGAAGACTATCTCAGAACCTCTTGAGAGTTTATATGCCAAAAAAAAAGGCATTGATCTGGGTTATCAAGACATCTTAGAGAAAAAAATATAAATAAGTTACATTTTCTTCAATTTCATGTGCTTTCGAATATGTTATTGATTTTTAATGTGATTTTGTCGCTGGGTATCCTAAAATTTCATATGAAATATAGATGTTATTAATGGTAAAGTCAACAAAAAGCTAAAGGTGATTGTAGACATAGTGATTTTGCATCTACTTTCTTAGAAATGGTGCAATGCCAACTTGACTACTTGCACCGTGCTTGGGCGTGTGAACTTTGTTTTTATCATAGAAGAAAAAATCGACTTTGGCAAAAAAATTGTTAATAATTTCGACATTAAGACATCGAAAAATTGTAGTGAGCATTAAAAAATGCCAGACTAAATTCCCCTCTTCAAAATATAAACCAACAACATAAAATAACCACATTGACACGTAAATATGAAAAAACACTAATATATAATATATAAGATGTATAGGATGCCAAATGCTACATCAAAGTTGATATTAAATATTGATGGTTGTCTAATCAAGGACCCAAAATTGAATGCAAATACAAAATTACATTAAGTATATAAAAAATGTATCTCATCATGATATGTCATTTGTAATGATAAAGCTAGCAATAAGCCATTGGTTCTCTTTATCTCGTTTTTAGATGAAGATAATGGCTCCTTTGCCACTAGAAAGTTTTGCAATAAGAGTATAGGGGCCATTGGTGAGCATACAAATATTAATTTTTGTAAAAGGTGGCACATTAGCCTCCTCCTCCCTCCACATTAATTGTGGGTCATCTGCCTCTACCCCATGTGCCTGTGGTGCCTTCAACAAAGTAGGCAGCTACCACATAACATGCCTCTCGAACTCCACCTTCCACTCAGAGATGGTGCCACTGTTTTCCAAGGAAATGGCTTCCATATAAAGGAAACTTTCAAGTCATGACACCCATAGTGGGAGATGGGAGATTGTTGTGGACATAAACCATGTTACGAAGGTGTTGATATTTTAGCTTATAAGAGGGTCAAAATAAATTTAATGAGTATTGATGCTAGAGGGTCATAAATTATAAAAAATTATGATTGTTAAATTATTTGTTTTTTTGCATGTATTTTTTCTAATACAATCCAATTGTGTGTTACATGTTGAAGTGCTACGAGTTTGTTTAATCAACCAAATGATATTTTTTTATAAAAACGGTGCTTTTCCATTGTAGTTTCTCTAGCGAACCTCTACAACAAATAATAAAATAAAACTTCAGATCACATCTAATTCCAACAACAAATAGAAATTAAAAAACAAAAAAAACAAAATCCAACTTTCAAATAAAATCTATAATTAAAATCCTAAATTCTAATGTCTTACTTACATTACATTCTTCATTTTTTATTGACAACAATGTCCATGCCAAATAGTCTATTGACCTTCGTATGTATATTAATTTCATGATTAATGGTTTTGCAAATAGTTGGAATATGGGACCTTATTCTAAAGAAAAGGAACCCTTCCGTAACCTTGCCATTGAAATCAAAATTATATTAGTAAGAAAAAGTGGGTTGAGAAAAAATCTGGTTGCATGAATGGGGCAAATGGAGCATCATGTTCCATCTTTTAACAATTAACTCAAAATTCATTAAAAAAATTACATATAAAAAATCATCCTTGTCTACATGATAAGATTTGATAGTTTCTTTGATCATCTCCATGGCCTCTTATAATCTTTCCTCTCATATGAAGTGATCATGATAAATCCTGGGAACCTTTACCAAAGGTGGATTCCAATCAAATTCTAGGAATGTGAAAGTTGTGGATGTGAATCAATCCCTACTCCATGAAAATTTATTTGATGGTGATCAAAATTATTGTTTTGGCCCTTTTAAGATTGATGGATGATGAGGTTAGATTACTACATCTCTCAATCTCCAACATTTGTGAAGACAAATAACCAAAAAAAAATTAGAAAAGTTGTATTTAGCCCCATATAGGCATTTTTCCCTTGCCCAACAATTTGTGGGGGAAAATTTTACAATGTCATGATTTTTCAAAGTGTGATATTTTGTTGGTGATTTTTTGTTTTGAACGAGGCATGGAGATTTATTTATGATTTATATTCTCTATATTGTTATTATGTTGATTAAAATTTTAGCATGCACATGGCAATAAGTTTATTGAATTTGTAGGAATATTAAAACTATCACTCCCAAAATACTTATATGAAGCAAAAAAAATAAAATTGGAGATCAAAAGAAAAAGAATATGTTTAGGAAAAGTAGCAAAAGAAAAGACACATTAATTGTATGAAACATGGAAAATTGTAGAAGAGAACTTGAATGAATGAAACCAATGTTAGAAAGCTTGGGTTTGACACAAGCTTGTTGATCAAACTCAATCGACCCATAAAACAAATCGAGTTAGTTTCACGATGAGTTAAACTTCTTGTTGATGAGTTTGACTTGTGATTAAACAAGCTTTTCCTATTTGATAAATTTTCATTTTTTTATTTTTGTATTCCAAGTTATTCTCAAGTTAAACTAATACTCTTCAACGTTGTCCAAAATTTTCATTAAGACTTTATTTGTAAGTGTGAACGAAACTTTTATCATGATATTGAAGAGACCCAAACATGATTTGCAAGACACCATAAAACACACACACACACACACACACACACAAGATTTGTACAACACTATAAAGTTGTATGTGACATGCAACATGTGTTTGCAAAAAATACATATGTCCAAATACCATTGTAAACAAATTTCTTTAGTAAACTTTAATTTGTGCCTTTGCTAGAATGAAGATAATTCCCAATTAAATCTTCTTGCATGCTTGGTTGGAAAATTTAGTAATAAATTGTCCATATAAAAGGCACACGTGTTATCCCTTTGAATTTGTTTCCATCATACTCGACCTTATGGTACATATTTGTAGTCTTTTGAAGATTGATGTGGGTCTTTTGTGATAGCCCTAGGCTAATTCCCCTTCATGTAAATATTTCCTATATTTTGATTATAATTAAAAGGCCTGAGAATTGAGACACTGATTCCAAAGTTTGAGGAAGGAGGTTGCTTGGGATTTGAAAGAGGCTTGACTTGTTTCATAACAACCATTAAAGACTGGAAGGTGTACCTTAAATGGACTTGTTTTACAAATAAATTGAATAGGAAAGAAGGACAAAGAACCATGCATGCTTTGGATAAATCCACAAGGAAAAAAGGACAAAGTTAAATGGAGAATGGGTTGCATTAGAAGTGGGAGGACAATGAAGTCAACCAATAGGAAGTGGGGAGGAAGGGGAGCTAACACAACGACATCCCCACCACCACTCAAGATAAAACCATTGTGGACGAGCAAAAGGAACAAGCGATAAGGATTTCAGCCTATGCAACTGAAAATAGTTGCAACACGATAGAAAAGACATGCAGAGAAGGAATGTTGGGGAGGAGATAACCATTCTTGGGGACGACATCCCACACACTACAAGCAAGAGAGGATTCACAAAGAGAAGGGGGAGGCATTGAGGAGGAGGGAGGTTTATACAAAGAAAGACATAGAGAATGTAGGAGCGCACAACTAAACAGGAACAAGAGAAGCAAACATCATGTTGCTATTAGAACACATGGAGTAGAGCCATCCTTCGGTTGAGCATTGGAAGGTGGAAGAATAACTCTTAGATGAAGACAGTAGCCTTTGGTCCTTGTAAGGTTGGAAGATGGAGATGGTTTTCTCTAGACTTAACAACTTGGGTGGAGGCTTGTTCCTTGGACTCTTGGAAGGATAGTTCCTTAGAACCCCCTCTTCTCGTTTTCTTGGTTTTTTAATAGCAAGCTATGGATTCCTTATTGACTTGAGGGTGGAGGTGTAGCCTCTGGATTCCCTTGTTGATTTGATGGGTGGAGGTGTAGCCTCTAGATTCCCTTGTTGATTTGAGGGGTGGAGGTGTAACCTCGGGATTCCCTTCTTGACTCGAGGGTGAAGGTGTAGTCTCTAGATTCCCTTGCTGATTTGAGGGTGGAGGTGTAGCCTTTGGATTCCCTTATGTGTGTATGGACTATTATGTCCAGTTAATATCAACGATTAAGTATGGATAATGGAACTATTCAGGATGGGAATGTTTGCATTAATATATCTTTGTGTGGTAGAGAGGAATGTTGTCATATTGAAAAACCATTTCTAATCTACAAATACTTACTTGTGACATTATTTATTATTATTTATTCAATTTTCATTAACTATACATCAAAAGTTCAACCAATAGTAGTGATAAGAAAGTAGAGATCATAGTGCAAAATAACAAGAGATAACAATGTTTAGGTCAGAGACCAAGGCGAAACCACACAAGGGGGAAAACCCAATCAAGCTTTTCCTCAGAGAGATCCTTCAAAAAGACATCAATACAGAGATAATATTGACCACAAGTGTTAAGTCTCCAATGCAAGTGTCTCCAATACAATGACAACAAGTAGTCCAACAAGATCCCCAACAAGATTAACTCCAAGAGGTTGATCCCCTTACCATACCACAATAACCAAGCTCAGATAACACCTTCAATTAGGCTCGGACTTCAGATAACAGTCTTGGATCTCAGACAAGAGAAGGATCTGAGATGACCTCAATCCTCGGCCTAATCACAGGCCTAAAGTAGCTCAAATACAGACCAATATATATACTCAGATCAAAGAATGGAAGGCTCAGAGTTCCTCTAGGACTTGACCTAGATCAACAATCTTGAACAAGGACAAATCTTCTTGTACCACAAGAGGCTCAATGTAATCTCCTAGGTCTCAGCCTAGTAGCAAAAAAGAATCTTAGACAAGCTAAGTTTCTTAGACCTTATACAACACCCAAGTGACTCAGACAAGGGGCAGACCTCAAAGCCTCAAAACATCAAACTTCGAACCTGTTGTTGTAGCACAAAACTTGAACTTTTGTCCTCAACAGTAGCCACAGAACTTAAATTGCAATTCGGAAGAAATCAAACTTTAGGAGAGATAGAGAATGAAGAACTTCTTCACTTGTTTAGCCCTTAACTTATTCCTTGTATCCCTTCGCATAACAAAACAGATAAGATGAAAAATGTGAGATTGGATTGCTTGCCAAGGAGAATGAATTGAGTCCTTTATATAACCATCATTGGATCTGAATGGGTATCTTTCTAGGTAAGCCGACTTGACCATCTGGAAGAGTCAATATGATCCAAATGGGTGAGTTTCTAGACAATCCAAGTTGACCATCTAGAAGGGTTGACTTAACACTTGTGGAGCCACTTGAAATTATAAATAAAAATAGTAATTTTTCTTCTTTATTTAAATACATTTTTGACCAAATCAAAAGCATGAAAACATGCTAGAAACAATAATGAATTTGTTTTTCCCAAGTACAATGATAATAACTAATTTTATGAAGACCAACCATAGCTATAGTTTCAACAGTTCATAGCTTAGATCTCTATTTAACAAGTCTGTTCTTGTGTGAACTCTTACCTGCTAAGTTTACACTGCCAAAAGTATCGGAATCATGACCATCAAATAACTCTAGTTGTATATACCACCAGAATGCTTCACAGTCATTGAAAGGCTAACTGTGTCCCCATATCTAATCATGGATTGCAGGGGCAACAATGTGTGTAAATATGTTTATTTTATTATTGGTCTCAGAAGACACATGGGAAACCTACACAATGCAAGTGGATACCAAGCTAAGGATAATAACCCATAATGTGTGCAAATCTAGAAGTTAATCCTTACTAGGCAAGACACCATATATTGTTGTAGTATTTGTAGACATGGAAATAGAACCTCGTAACCAGCACTGAGGGTGGAAAAATTCCCAATATACACATAAATAAGTGTTGTGGGGTTGGAAGTCTAGGGCCCAAAGGAGTAATAAGGGGCTTGGGCTGAAGTGTTATTTGATAGGTGCCATGTCCAAGCATTAAGAGTGGGGGTCAAGATTTATTGTCATGGGTTAAAGGACTGGCTCCTTGCTTAACTATATGGTCAGGAGCCATGACCAAGGGCACAAGAAGGAGATATCCAAGTCATAGATGCGAGAAGCATTGGCCTGTCCAAGTGTCCGGAAGGTTTTACCCCAGAAAATTCTAAAGGAGAATTGGATAATCCCACTAAGATTTAAATGATGGGAAGACGTGGCAAGTGGGGTTGGCTGTTAAGCATTTGACACATCGAGACATAGTACCCCCAAATCACCTATAACATGACACATGAGTTTTTTTGCACAGAGTAACACTAGGTGGGGCCCACAGCTAGCATGGCAAGTGACGTGGCCTTAGGGCTACAAGGCGACATGGGAGTAGGACATGTGTCACACATATTCAAGGTTTTTGTAGGCCCAAGTGGCCTAGATCCGAGTGACATGTCGCACACCTAGAATAGAGTGGGGCCAGATGAAGGGTGATGTCACCTCGACGAAAAGGGTCGTTGACGTCACCTCGTCGCCTTGTCCCCGATGATTTCTTTTGAAATTGAGTGCAATCTTGTCAGCGTTTAATCTTTGCGACGATTTGGCATGATGAAGCCCACTTGCATAGGCGTAAGGGACTTGACCACATGCAATTGGCAAGAACCCACGTAGTAGAGTTGACATGGTGATATGCCATGTGGAGCTCACACATAACCCCCAATAGATGTGAACAGAGGCAGAGTAGAACAAGTTGGGATGAAGTGGCAAGGGTGGAGCCATGCTTGCGGCTGTAGCGAATAATAATGGGAGGCATGGAGGAGGGATCCACCAGGGGTCCACATAACCTTGCTTCGTTTTCCCTTAAAGTTTCAACTGGGAACTACAAGGGATACCACCAAGATTTTATTCTTGGGGTGACATGGTCGTAGAGAGGCTCACACACTCATACCTAGTGCATATTATATATATGTTATATATTGTTGAAAAATGCAGCAAGAAGTTCTCGATTTTATTTTTGCCTTGACTAAATTGAGAAAATTCCAATTTCCGCATCAGCAGACAACTTGGATGATGTTTACTTGTGTGACATGGCTTTTGTCATCCAGTTTACTCAATAAATTCGAGTTGGAGTTAGAGTTCAATTATGCATGTGTTATTTCTAATTTGTAGCAATTAAGGTCAGTTATCGTAGGGTGTTTTCAGTTAAACTAGTTCGAACATTTGGAGGAACTAGTGGAAGGTCAATTAAGCAGTGGGAATTCAGTCAAACTTAGTGATCATCCAGTTAATTTATCAATCAACCCAAAATAGCTAGTGCATGCAGAGAAATTGAGTTACTCAATTGAGGTGGAGATTCCAAGGCAGTGTAACATTGGTTGTAGACTAGTCATTAGTGTACAAGTGTTGCATGCAGTCAGATGATCAGCCTAAGAAATTACGCAATTCAATTAGAGGAATTTCCTAAATAATAGGGGTTAATTCCTCAAGGAACGACGCAAGGAAATAGGAGCTCAAGCGAGGAAAAATTTGACTAAGTTTGGGTCAGAGGCCTTCAGTGACCAGAGAGATAGGTTGTGCACTTGCAGGATGAGCTCAGTTGAGAAAAGCAATTGTAAAGCATCTCTATTCATTTGATTAATGCAAGCAGGCATTGGGGCTTTTAGGTGATTGCTTTCCCTAGGTAGAAATACTTGTTGCGTGTGTGTTATTTATTCTTGCATGTTTGAGATTTTTGTTCTAAATTGTGAATTAATGTCTGCATAGCAGTAGTGTAGGTTTGTTCTTGTGATTTGGATTAAAACTTCATGATTAGTTGCAAATCTACAACCTAATTTCTACGTGGTATCATAGCTGGATTCACATTAGAGCGGGATATTCGAAGTTGTTTCTAGAGGTTTGAATTTGAAGATCAGTGTAGCAGGGTTTCTTTAGAGCTGAGAAGATGGCCTTCAATGGACTAAGGCTAGAGTATGCCTTGCAAGGCGCCTCTAATTTTGTTGCATGGAAGGACCACATGGATGCAGTTTTGGATGACAATGGATTGCTAGAATAGATGAAGACAAATGTTGCAAAACCACAAACATGTAATGCCCAAAACCTTGCCCAGTGGAAGAAAGATGTAGCCAAGGCAAGGAGAATAATCTTGGAGGCAGTGTGGGATCATATTGTCTCGAATCTCCACAAAAAAGAAACTTCATTCGCAATGTAGAAAGCACTAATAGAATTGTTCGAGAATAGTAGTGACCATAGGAAGCTGGCGCTCAAAGATAATCTTTGAAGTATCAAGATGCAAAAGAATGACACAATTTCACAGTCTCTTAGCAAGTTTACACAATGTTGTGATGAACTTGGTTGGGCCGATGTTAATGTCCCTAAAGAAGACTTGGTAACCTTATCCCTTTTGGGCCTTCCCAAGAGTTGACATAAATATCAAGATTCAGTGAATGAGAGGGAGAAACTACCGAGTTGGGAGTGCTTATGGTTTAGTTTGATACAAGAGGAAATAAGGTGGAATACCAGAGATGGGACTTCATCCAAGTGCGAAGATGAATAAAAGTTTGCATTGGCTGGAAAGTTAAAGAAGGGAAAAGGGAAGAAATCCCAATCCAAACTAGAATGCAGTCAAAGGGGCAAGAAGAAAGAATTTCCAAAATTAAATGCTTCAATTGTCATGAATTCGAACATTATGCTACTAAGTGTCCACACAAAAAGTCTACCAAGAAGGAGTCTGCAATAGAAACAACAAGTGAAGCTTCGACTTCATAGTTTGAGCTAGATTTTAGCCTCATTGCATGCATGGCTAGCACAATGATGGGGAGTGTGTGGTACTTGGACTCAGGTGCATCGGTCCACATGATGAGAAATAGAGATTTTTTTAGTGATCTGGAGGAGAAAGATTTGCATATGCACATTGAGATGGGGGAAAATAAAAGGTATAGCGCGCTTGGAATTGGTACAGTCACCTTTTAGAGGGATTCAAGCTCCCCCCTCAAGCTCAAGGATGTCATGTTTGTTTCGGGCCTAAAGAAAAATCTCGTCTTTGTTGCAGTTTTGGAAGTTCGTGGTTATGATGTGATCTTCACGAACGGAAAGGCATTCCTGAGACACAACCACAAGATAGGTGAATCAGATCGGGGTTCATGTGAAGAACCTGTACAAGCTAGATGTGGAGGATTATGTTGCATTAATCACAATGGTGGAGGAGGTGCAGATCCGCGATGTCGGTGAACTTTGTCATATAATACTTTGTCATTTGCATCATGGTGCTTTGAAGATCATGCAGCAAATAACCACATGCCTCCCCAAAGGAGCACTTGAGTAGTAGGATGTATGCAAAGGATGTACCTTGGGGAAGTACACAAAATCCACATTCCATGATTGGGACAACAAGGCACATTTAGTCCTTGAAAGGATCCACTCTGATGTATATGGACCTTTCTCAACAGCCTCCACTGTCAGGCACAAATATTTTGTCATTTTTATTGATGACTTCTCAGAGAAGTGTTGGATCTTCTTCATTCGGAAGAAGGATGAGACATTCTCCAAGTTCATAGAATTCAAGGCACTAGTTGAGAAATAAACGGGTAAGAAGGTGAAGGCTCTCAAGAGCGATAATGGAGGTGAGTATGTGTTGAATGAATTTAAACATTTCTATGCAAAAGAAGGCATTCGACGAGAGTTGGCAACACCCCACAACCCATAGCAGAATGGGTTGGCTAAAAGGAAGAATCGTAGCATTGTGGGAGCAAAGAGCGTGATGTTGCATGATCAAGGACTACCTCTACATTTGTGGGTTGAGGCATGCAACATAACAGTCTATTTGCAGAACTAGAGTCCTCATTGGATTATGGGCATGACTGCACTAGAGGAGGCTTTCTCAGGGAGAAAGTAGAATGTGTCGCACTTCAGGATTTTTGGAGCCTCTGTCTATTGCCATCTCTAAAGAATCAAGGAAGAAGCTAATGTTGACAACATAATTGGGGGTATTTTTTAGTTACGCAGGAAACTCCCCGCAACTACCGTGTGTACTTGTCATCCCTCAAAATGACAATTGTGCGAAGGGATGTAAAATTCAATGAAGATAAAGCGATGTGGTGCTCTCTTGAGAGGGAACTTCAGATCCAACCATAAGATGAGCTTTTAGCTCCAAAGGAGGAGCCACGGGAAGTTGTGGAGTAGCCAGAAATCGAGGAAACAAGGAGTGGAGATAGACAACCAAGCAAAACCATCCAAAGAAGGTAGGAAAAGGACTAGGGAAGGTGAGATATGTTTGCATGATGTGAGGGAAAATGCAGGTGCTCCTTCAAATCAACACAAGAAAATAAGGTCACCAGATCGGTACACTTGCTACATGGCTCTAATGATTGAGCTTGTAGAGACTGAGCCATCCTCTTTCGAGGAAGTGGTAGAGAAGCTTGTATGGGTTGATGCAATGGTGGAGGAATACAAATCCATTGTAAATAATATTGTTTAGGAAGTGGTCCCAAGACCAACAGATAAATCAGTTATGGGTTCGAGATGGATCTTCAAGGTAAAGCATGCAGCAGATGGAAGCATAGAAAAGTACAAGGCCATATTTGTGGCCAAGGGGTACTCTCAAGTTGTGGGAATTAACTATGAGGTGTAGCAAGGTACTCATCCATTAGATCAATTCTTGCTCTAGCTGCACAAATGGGGTGGAAGATCCACCAGATGGATGTGAAAATAACATTCCTCAATGGATTTATTAAGGAGGAGGTGTATATCGAGCAACCAGAAGGCTTCAAGACTTTTGATCAGGAGTCTCATGTGTGTAGACTCAAGCGAGCATTGTACGGTCTCAAGAAAGCACCTCATGCTTGGTACACCAAGATCGATAGCTATCTCACCGGTTTTGGCTTCACCAAAAGTGAAGCGGATGCAAACCTCTATCATATCTTGGTAGAAGGTAAATTGTTGATTATTATCTTATATGTTGATGATTTAATTTTAACTAGTGATGAGAATTTGATCAGATTTTGCAAGGAGGACCTTGCAAGAGAGTTTGAAATGAAGGACATGGGCCTCATGCACTACTTCCTTGGATTGGAAGTATGGAAAGGTGATGGGAAACTGTTTGTCTCTCAGGGAAAGTATGCCAACAAGATACTTCAAAGGTTATGCATGGACAGTTGCAAACCCATGGAGACACCTCTAGCGACCAACTGGAGGAAAGAGGATGCCACTTCAGGTGAGGAAGTGGATGCTACTGTTTTACTGATAGTTGGTGGGTTCACTAATGTATCTTTTGAACACACGACCAGACATGTGCTATGCAGTCAACCAGCTGAGCCGAGCTAGGGTTAGGCCAACCAAATTATTTTGGAGGGCAGTTAAGCATGTTCAATGATACCTCAGAGGCATTACCTAGTTTGGACTATGGTATAGACAAACAACGGGAGTGAAGTTGTGTGGCTTCATAGATGCAGATTGGGCGGGTAATCCATCAAACCGAAAGAGTACATCAGATGGAATTTTCATTATTGGGTCCACAATGGTTTCTTGGTACATTAGGAAGCAAAGATATGTGGCGCTCAACTCGGCAGAAGCACAATACATGGTTTCCAGTCAAGCAACATGTGAGGCGATCTAGATGAGAAAGATACTTGCTGGATTATTTGGTTAGATGATGGATCCAACTTTGATCTATTGTGATAATCAGAGTTGCATCAAGCTCTCTAAAAATCCTATTTTTCACAATCGATCCAAGCATATAGATATCTAGTATTACCATTTACGGGATTGTGTGCAGAGGCAGATAATGTTGTTGTAGTACATCCCAACAGAGTAACAAGATGCTAACATTTTGACAAAGGCCTTGTCAAGAGGGAAGTTCAAGTTCTAAAGGTGCAATATAGGGGTGGTTGATAATCCCTTTATTGTTGAGAGGGAGTGTTGAAAATGCAAACAACTTGGATGATGTTAACTTGTGTGACATGTCTTGTGTCATAGAGTTTACTCAGTAAATTCAATTTGGAGGAGTTAGAGTTCAGTTCTACATGTGTGATTACTAATTTGTAGCAATCAAGGTTAGTTATCTCAGGTTGTTTTCAGTTAAACTAGTTCCAACTTTTGGAGGAACTAGTGGAAGGTCAGTTAAGTAGTGGGAATTTAATCAAACTTAGTGATCATCTAGTTAACTAATCAATCAACCCAAAATAGCTAGTGCATGTAGAGAATTTGAGTTACCCAGTTGAGGTGGCGATTTTGAGGCAGTGTAACATCAATTGTAGACTATTATTGAGTGTATAGGTGTTGCATGCATTCAGATGATCAGCCTAAGGAATTAATTCAATTAGAGTAATTTCCTAAATAATAGGGGCTAATTTCTCAAGGAACAATGCAAGGAAATAGGAGCTCAAGCTGAGGTAAAATTTGACTAAGTTTAGATCAAAGACCTTCAATGAGGAGAGAGATAGGTTGTCCACTAGTAGGGTGAGCTCAGGTGAGAAAATAAATTGTAATAGATCTATATTCATTTGATTAATGCAAGCAGACATTGGGGTTTTTAGCAAATTTCTTTGCCCATATAAAAATACTTTTTGTACGTGTGTTATTTCTTTTTTCATGTTTGAGATTTTTGTCAGGCCAGGAGTAACTCCAGTTTGGCAGAAAACTGATACATCTATTATTCCATAGGTAGGTTATTGTTATATACAATAGGAGTGATTGTTCAGTTCATCTCCCGATGACTGTTCACATTCCTAATTTATTTATTTACAAATTCCCCCAATCATGAAGATTAGGTGTCAGCATTCCCCCCCTTAATCTGAAGGGATGTTGGTGAGTCCAAGCATCATTCTGAATCGTTCAAGCTTTTCCTTTCCAAGTGCTTTGGTGAAGATGTTTGCAATTTGCTCATTTGTGGAACAATGACGAAGATGGATTGTTTTGGCCTCAACATGATGTCGAATTAGATGATACTTAGTATTGATATGCTTTGTTCGATCATGGAACTTTGGGTTCTTGGCCAACTTTATTGCAGAGGTGTTATCAATCATGAGTGGAGTTGATTGTACTTGTTTTACCTGCAAATCTTCAAGAATTTTCCTAAGCCACACAATTTCTTTCGTTGCTTCAGCTGCTACCACGTATTCTGCTTCTGTTGTGGAATCTGCTGGAACTGATTGTTGCGTGATCTCCAGGAGACAGCTCCTGATCCAAGACTCATAGCATATCCTGAAGTAGATACCCCAGTTTCTTTGTTCTCCATCGAAGTCTGAATCAGAGTATCCAATCAAGCTGAAGTCGTCCACTTGTGTTATACTTGATTCCAAGGTCTTGAGTTCCCTTCAAGTACCCTTAGACTCTTTTTGCAGCAGACCAATGTCCTCACAAGGCTTTTGCATAAACCTGGAGAGGATTCCAACAGTGAATGAAAATGTCTGGTCTGGTAGTAGTGAGGTAGATGAGACTTCCTACAAGCTGTCTATACTTTGTTGCATCCTCAAATTCCTTTCCTTCAATAGATGTGAGCTTTAAGTTTTGTTCCATTGGAGTAGAAAGAGGATTGCACTCTGTCATGCCAAATCTGTTTAACAAATCTCCAATGTATTTCTTTTGAGAAAGAAATATAGATTTTGGATGTTGGGTTACTTCAATGCTAAGATAGTAATGAACATAGCCCAAATAAGTCATTTCAAAACTTTTCCCCAATTCCTTTCTTTATGGGTGCAATGTAGATTTCATTGTTTCCCTGTCATTAAAAGATCATCTACATATACCACAAGATATACAACTGTTTTGCCAACTTTCTTGACAAATAAAGTTGCATCATCAAGATCAAAATGATTGAAGTTGAGTTTCAGAAGATGCTCAGTTAGTTTTTCATACCAGGCTCGCGGTGTTTGTTTGAGGCCATACAAGGACTTCACAAGTTTGCATACTTTATGTTCATGTCCTTTCACAGCAAATCCTTCAGGTTGGGACATAAAAACATTCTCTTTTAGATCTCCATTCAAGAAGGTAGTTTTTACATCCATTTGATGGACTTTCCAACCGTTCTGAGCTGCTAGTGCAAAGAGTGTCCGGATGGTGGCCCATTTTGCTGTGGGGGCAAAAGTTTCCTCATAATCGACCCCTTCCTTCTGTGCAAACCTTTTGCCACAAGCCTAGCTTTGTGCTTGTCAAGTGAGCCATCAGCTTTGTACTTGTTCTTGTAGACCCACTTGCAGCCAATTGGTTTGGTTCCAAATGGAGGATCAACCAGCTTCCAAGTGTCGTTCTTTATGAGGGCATCATACTCCTTTTGCATTGCTTCTTTCCATTCATCATGAGAAGCAGCTTCTTTGAAGGAAGTTGGTTCAAAATCTATAGACAAGTTCAATTCACAATCATAAGTAACATCCATATCAACAGGTGAATTAGAGTCATCTACATCACCTCCATTTTGTTGGTTTGAGTTTCTGGTTCCTGCTTTTCCAATTTCATCAGGATGAACACTTTCAAGTATCTTTGTCAGCCACTTCAGGGGACCTTTCTGAGATGGTCCAGGCTACTTTGTTGATTGAGTTGGGACTGAATCAAGATTGAGTCTCCCAATTCTATCAATTACATCACTTAAAGCATCATCTGTTGTTGGAGTTTCATGCAGGGGAGATTGTTCTTCAGAAGAAGATTCCACATGTTGATCTAGTATAGGAATCCCCCCTTCAAGATGTGGAATCTGATTATCAAATTCTTGAAATGATTTCGTTTTTGCGAATCTATCCAAGCGATCAAGTTGTCGCTCAACAACATTGTCAGATTTGGATGATTCAAGAAAAATTACATCTCTAGATACAACAAACTTTTTATTTACTTCATCATAGAGGAGGTATGCTTTGGAGGTGTTTGAATACCCCAAGAAGATACACTTATGACTTCTAGCACCAATTTTTTTTCTATGTACCTTTGGTATCAAAGCATAACAGGTGGAACCAAAGATCCTGAGATGTTTTACCGAAGGAACATGTCCATACCACAATTCATAAGGAGTCTTGTTCTTTATAGCATTAGATGGACATCTATTCTTTATATATGCAGCACATAGAACAGCATCAGCCCAAAACATTATCTTTACATTTTTGAAGAAAAGCATGGATCATACCATATTCAAGATTGTTCTATTCATTCTTTCAACTACACCATTCTGTTGGGGATTATAAGGCACATTTGTTTGATGTTTGATCCCATGTTGGTGAAGATAGTTTTCAAATTCATTTGATGTATATTCTTTTCCATTATCAGTGCGAATAGACCCAATATGAGATTGTGCATCATTTTCAATCCATTTATGAAAATTCTTGAATGTTTGAAAGGCATCAGATTTGTTCTTCAATAAATAAACCCAACACATTCTGGTGTAATCATCAATAAATGTCATGATATATTTATTTCCATTTGCAGAAGGAACAGGCATTGGACCACATAAATCTGAATGAATGAGTTCAAGCTTCCTATGTGCTCTTGAATGTGAATCATGAAAAGACTGTTTGCTATGTTTTCCTAGAATGCAAGCATCACATTGCTTATGTTTCCTAGGAATTGTAGGCAAACCAGCAACACCATTTTTCTTCAATAAGCGGAGACTGTCATAGTTTAAATGTCCAAATCTAGCATGCCATAATAAACTTGATGGAAGTGTACCTTCTTCATGATGAGAAATATATGAGAAATGTTGTGCATGAGCAGAGGTTCCTTGCAGTTTGAGAAGCCTTTATTCTTCTATTCCCCTCATGAAAAGTGAGTGGTCAGAAGCTTTTCTTACCTCAAGCTTGCCATCAAACATATGAATGGAGTGACCTTGCTGGCAGATGTGGACCAAGGACAACAAGTTTCTCTTGAGCTATGGGAGATATAGAACATGATCCAGAAGAAAGTCTGGAAGACCGAGCAGTTTAAGCTTGATTGTGCCAAGCCCTGATGGCTTGATTTTTGACTGATCTGCAAAGTATACTGCTCCATCAACATTGTCAGTGAAATCTTCAAAAAAATCTTTTCTATGAGTCATATGACAGGTTGCTCCTGAATCAAGCAACCAATCATTTTTCGAAGAAGCAAGTGAAGCATTAAACAAATCTTCATTTACTCCAATGTTACACTGTGCCTCAATATAGTGAGCGGATTCAGGTGCTTTACCTTTGTCTGTATCATCAGTTTTACCTTTCTGTTGGTTTCTTTTCTGCTCAATTTTGTCCCATGGTAGCTTGCATGTAGAGGCATCATGTGATCCATTTCTTTTGCAGTGAATGCAGTGTAAGTCTGCCTTTTCTCCTTGAGAATGTCTGCCCCCTGCCTCTGAAGTATCTTCCTCTTCCTCTTCGTCCACCTCTTCCTCTTGTAGAATCTTGAGCAGGATGCTTTTCTTTATGAGCAAAGCACACAGTCTCTTCAAAAGATTCAGGGGCTGTCTTCTTTCCAAAGGCTTTCTCTCTTTCAGCAAACTTTTTCACAAGAGAGTCAAAGGTTATATCTTTAAGATTTCCATTTGCTTGTAAAGACTCAAGATAATTGGAGTAGGTAGGGTAGAGTGCCTTGAGAAAAGCAATAAGAGGGATATCCAGCTCAACCTTAGTGGATTTGATATCATGCATTATAGACTTTACTTCAGATGCAAGAGCAAGAGGATCATTATTTTTCAGTTCAAGAGTGAAGAGTTTAATCATGAGCTGAACAACTTCAAGTGCAGAATGTGAGTCATAGAGTTCTTTTAGATTTTGTAAAGCTTCAAAGGCAGTTGAATATGATGAAATATGGCGACTCACCTCTTCATTTACAGATGCTGCAATTAATGCATAAGCTTTGCTGTTCTTGTTTTCCCAAATGACGAGCTCTTTGTCTGATGTAGGCTGCACTGGGTCATTGTCTCCTTCTCCGACACACACTCCTTTCCATAACTCATTGAAGATGAGGGTGTGTTTTATCATCCGGGACCATTCAGGATAGTTCTCCTTGCCAGTGAGAACTATTCCTACCATAGAGATGATTGAATGCATTCTGTAAAAAAAAAAATTTGCTGATAGAAAAAAAACTTCTGCTGATATACAGTGAAATTGTACTCAAAAGGGCAAAAAGATTTCAAATTCTTTATGCACTATTTTTTCTTCAAATGTCTCCAAAATTTATAAAATATCCTCATATAATATTTCCATATCACCTCCCCTTTTATTTTCTTTTAAGTAAGAGCTCCACTCACAAATGAAAACCATTCAATATATATATGCTCTGGACCACAGACTTGGACAGCATATGTATAAACCCACAGCGCACAGCGTTAATACCCACAGTGTTTTCCCCGGATGCGCACCACGTTAATACTCGAACAGTGTGAATATTATTCAAACCTCAGCTTTAATACACATTCAATACTCGAACAGTGTGAATATTATTCAAACCTCAGCTTTAATACACATTCGCATTCAAACATTAATTCAACAGCGTTAATAATTCAAACGCATTCAATATTCAACATTCAAACGTTGTGACACGGCATATACAGTGACAAGCGGTTCAATGCAAACGTATACCACTCGTCCGGGCGGTGCCAATAGATCTCTGACAGGAGCTTTCAGGCCTTCGAATCGCTGTAACCTGCAGAAGTTAATCAAGAAGGCAGCCGAAAAGATCCTTTCAACGATGATAAGATTGTAAACAAGGACTGATCTTAACGTCTTTGAATGATTTTACCTTGCCGTCAACACTGTAATGCCAGGAATCATCTGGATTCATCGTAACACTTAACGTCATATGACGCTCAGGCCATTGGCTTCCTGTTGGCCCAGGGGCGGATGTTATGAATAACCATGGCTAACTCCTGTACCTTTTAATTCGACCTGGAATCGGGCTTACAGACGTTCTTCGTGAGATTCGATCTGACGATCTGCACACACTGATGCCAGAAACCCTTGAGAAGATGGAAAGATTGGGGCAGATGGAAAAGAGGAGTCGGTGTGTTTTGATCGAATCAGGGTTACTGCCAACTCAAGAACCACTTCACAGGTTTCTTTAGTGTCCGTCGACTGCAGTTCGGCATTATAACGAACTCGCAAGGCCGACGTCTTGGTGCATATTGAAGAAAAGAAATCGACACAGGGTTGGATAGAAGGCTGAAAGCGTGGATGCCGAAAGCAAGATGAGAACCAGTAATGGAGGACAGAGTAATCAGGTGAAGCAATTCATGTGACAGCGTCTAGCAAACACCGACAAGATAGTCTTCTCGCTGCCCATGTGTGTCACGTCAGGTTTACAGTTCAGAATTACAAAGCAAAACGGGCCTGACACTCCAGCGTAGAACCTAAGGCTATCAAATCATGCAATGGAGGCAGCAGGCGCAAGTCAGAGCATTTCAGGGTATTTCAAAAGAAACTTAATGCATAGGACAGTGCTTGTCAGGCCAGGATGGATAGCGTTGAATAGTGGAGGGCAGTGGTGCAGCTACCATGTCAGGAGCAGCTAATTTTATGGAGGAGTTGCTCAGCTATATTGAGAGCAGACAGGGAGTTACAACAGCTAAAAAAAGGGTTGGCTCTGATACCATGTCAGGCCAGGAGTAACTCCAGTTTGGCAGAAAACTGATACATCTATTATTCCATAGGTAGGTTATTGTTATATACAATAAGAGTGATTGTTCAGTTCATCTCCCGATGACTGTTCACATTCCTAATTTATTTATTTACAAATTCCCCCAATCATGAAGATTAGGTGTCAACAATTTTTGTTCTAAATTGTGAATTAATGTCTACAGAGAAGTAGTGTAGGTTTGTGTCTTATGATTTTGATTAAAAAGTTCATGAGTAGTTGCAAATCTATAGCCTAATTTCTACACCCCTGACATAACCCCCGAAAAATGTGAACAGAGGCAGAGTAGAACAGGTCAGGATGACGTGGCAAGGGTGGAGCCATGCTTGCAACTGCAACAAATGATAATGGGAGGCATGAAGGAGGGATCCACCAGGGGTCCACATAACCTCGCTTCATTTTCCCTGAAAGTTTCAACTGGGAATTGCAAGGGATACCACAAAAATTTCATTCTCGGGGTGACATGGTTATAGAGAGGCTCGCACCCTCATACATAGTGCGTATTAAGATATATAGATAGATATATAGATATATGTTATATATTGCGCTGTGTAAGATGTGGAACGAGGATAATATGTAACCCAGTATGAACAGGTCGATAGTTGGGGTCATGCTACCAAGTGTCAATGAGGTGGATATGATTTGGATAATCACGTGGGTGTCACATGGTAGGCCAAGATGATGTGACATATTTGATAGGACAATCTTTGAACATCCATATATTTTGATTCGATAATCATATTGATGCAAATTTTAAATCATTGGAAAGTTCTTGACAAAATGAACACAATGATGTCATCCATTTTAAGTCTTGAAAATGTCAAAAAAATGTTGAAAAGAAAGAAAAAAAAATAGATGATTTCCATAACTAGACTTTGGAGGTTGGGTCAACTTAGTAACTGCCTCCTTCTACCCTTAGTTAGTGCTAGGTATAGTAGGGGGTATGTTACAGAGTGGTATCAGAGCTTCCAAGTTCAACAATTGGATTAGATGGGCTCCATCATACATGAAATGAAGACAAGGTTCAACTCTAGATCTTAAAACATTAGATAAGAGCTATAGCACAAGTGATATGCATTAATCTGAATTGTTATATGGATTGATTGTGTGTGCTATTTGGTGTGTCTTCATTGTGATAAACATATGCATGTAGCATGCTATTAATTATTGGATATGATTTTATTGATATTGATGTGCTAACTAAGGGGTAATGTTGTAGATAGCTTTACATGAGAAGATTTACAACAACAAACCAAGGTGATAATCCCTATTATGCACTTGAATTTTGTTAAAGATAGCACATAAAAGACACTATGGTTCAACTGAGATGAGGTCAAGAATGGTGCAATATAGCTCTGGTTAGTCACAACATGGATATGAAGAAGAAAGGATAGTTGGAGAGGAAGGATCAGTTGGACAAGGGGAGGTAGACTCTCCTGATTGGATGGATACTCTGAGGATCTTAAGAGATAAAATAATGAGTTGTAAAGTTGATAATGAAATTCTTGTTGAGGCGGAAGTAAGGCTTGTCAAAGAATAGGAAAGGAAAACAAAAGTGAATGTTGTCATATTGTAAAGCCTCTCAAACTTGCAAATGCAAGAGCATCATCAATTCGTAGCACCAATGCTATTTGTGAAGAAAAAGGATGGCACACTTCGGTTGTGCATTGACTGTAGACAACTGAAAAGGTTGACCATCAAGAACACATATCCCTTGCCATGGATTGATGATCTATTTGATTCGTTAATGGGAGCAACAATCTTCTCCAAGATTGATTTGAGATCAGGATATCTTCAGGTGCACATTAAGGACGAGGATATCCATAAAATAGCCTTCATAACAAGGTATGGACATTACGAGTTCGTGGTAGTTCCCCTTGGGCTTACTAATGCCCTTGCAATTTTTATGTGCCTTATGAACAATGTGTTGTGCCCTCACTTGGATAAGTTTGTAGTGGTTTTTGTTGATGACATTTTGATCGATTCAAAGACCAAGGAGGAACATGAAGAACATTTATCAGAGTACTACAGTTGCTAAGAGAACATAATCTTTATGCAAAGCTTGATAAATTTGATTTCTTTCAATTACATATCCATTATTTGGGGCACATTGTCTCAAAAGAAGGACTAGCAATTGATCCATAGAAGATTTCCTAGCAAAGGTCTTTAAGGCAAACCTTTCCAATGACATTGCTCAAAAAATTGCATTTTTGTCCAGGCTTCTTGGTAATCTAAGAGATCTTATCATGAAAGATCTCGATGTTCAGAATAAATGGATCTATCAAATCTATTAGGTTGATCTTCTTTTTAGGTGTAGAGAAAAGGTTAAATATTTGTGCTGGAAAAAGAAAGCACATGATATTACACTGAGTTCAGAGGTCTGCAAAACAATGCTACCCTGGACACCCTTCAAAAAGAAGAAGAAATCAAAGAGATATGGAAAATTTAGACCCATAAGAGTCTCCAACCCTCCGAAGCCTTTCAGAAAATTCAAATTTGTGAAAAAGAGAAAGAATCTAAGAAACAACAACTATTGTTTCATCAGTAAGCAAGAAGGCCACTTTGCACGCAAATGTCCTAATACTTCCTCTTTGAAATTAAAAGCTTGTGTTGAAATTGATGAATAAGGCCATAATGGAATGGCCAACACCTAAGAACATGGTTGAAATTAGGTCCTTTATGGGGCTTACAGGCTATTACAGGAGGTTCATTAGGAACTTCTCCAAGATTTTCTATTCAATCACTACATTACAAAATAAGGGAAAGAAATTTGAATGGAAAGTTGGTTTTTTTGCAAGCTGTGATAAGCTAAAATAGTTGTTAATTAATGCACAAGTGATCAGAATAACAAATCCTAAAAATGGTTTCATTGCATGCACAAATGCCTACAAGGAGGGACTTGGTGGAGTCCTAATGCAAGAGGGCCAAGTGGTTTGTTATGAATCTTGAAAATAAATGAACATGAGCAAAACTATGTAACTCATGAATTAGTATTGGCTTCCATCATCCATGCATTGAAAATGTGGAGACACAACCTTCTTGGTAGAAGATTTACTCTAATCACTGATCATGGAGGGATGAAATATTTTTTTGATTAGTCTAAATTGAATGTAAGGCAAGCTTGATGGCTAGCCTTACTCAACGAGTTTGACTTCGAGATCAAATACCTCAAAGGAAAGGAGAACATATTGGCTAGTGTGGATGCACCCAACAAGAGAATGCAAATTAATCTTATAGCAGCCATAAGTTCCTATGGAATTGATCTTGAAGAAAGCATCAAAGATGTTGGGCAACAAGATGAATAGTATAAGTTGTTGAAGGATAAATTGCAAGAAGAATCTGAGGGTGATCTAGACAAGGAATATTTCCTCTCTGAAAATGGATTGATTAGATTCAAAAATAGAATCTATGTGCCAAATGAGGGAAATCTAAAGAAGTTGATATTGAAGGAGTTTCATGCTAAACCATACTTTGGCCATCCAAGATAGCAAAAGGCTCTATCAACCATCAAGAAATTTTACTATTGGCCCGATTTAAAAAGGAAGGCGGTTGATTTCATTTCTAGGTGTATAGAGTGCCAACGCCCATCTGGATTATTGTATCCTATTCACATTCTAGAATGGAAGTGGGAAATGATTTCTATGAACTTTATTATAGTGATTGTTATAAAATTATATATTACAGAGCAAGGAACACATAGAATATAGCAGAAATATAAACACAGAAAACGCATAAAACCAGAAAGACACAAATATACGTGGTTCACCCAGTTCGGGCTACGTCCACCCCGAACAGCCAGTCCTTTCTTTTTATTATCCAGAAAAATGAAGAGACACAACCTACAACAGATCCACTGTACTATCCTCTGTTTTCTCTCACAGTCTCGCCTCTTTGTTTCTCGCTCGAAGAATACACATCTATATCGCAACCTCAATACAATACCCTTATACAAAGAGAGGGGTTGCCTTCTAGGGCAAAAAAACCCTAAATTAAACATAAGTTCTACCGTCAGATCATCCGCCTAATGAACAGTCCAGATTGATTAGAAATTACTATACTTTTACAAGGAAATTTTACATCTGTTTTTAGCTTCAGGGGCGTTGCCCCCGAAACCCCTGTCGGGGACCGCTGGCCCCTGGACCCCCAGCCAGGGGGATGCCCCCCCCCCCCCCCCCCCCCCCGAACCCCCATGGGGGGGAAAAGTCCCCCCCCGCACCCCCCCGTGTGGAGGGGTGTACAAACTTCCTTGGGTATACATTTGGCTGAAACAAAGACCTCTAAATAATCATGCTCCACACCCAACAATCTCCCACTTGGAGAATGATTGTAGCAAATTCACTACTGCTTCATTTGCTGGACAATGACTCCTCTTTGGACCTGGTTGTTTCTCATCTTCATCGTCATCCTTGAAGAACAATTGAAACTGAGCATATTCTCAGTTTCTCCCTGGTTACAACTTTTGTTAGCATATCTGCAACATTATGGCTAGTGTGTATCTTTCCCAGCTTCAACTCTCCATCTCCCAACACTGATCGTATGAAATGGTACTTGAGTTGTATGTGTTTAGTCCTGGAATGAAATGCTGAGTTCTTTGCAAGATGAATAGCACTTTGGCTATCACTGCATAACGTGCCCATACCATGCTTCTTACCCAATTCACCCATAAACATTTGTAACCAAATCATTTCTTTACTAGCCTTTGTAGTAGCAACATACTCTGCTTCTGTTATTGAAGGTGCAACAACACTTTGGATTTTTGAAACTCAACTGATAGATGTTCCACCTACAGTAAATACATATCCTCTAGTGCTCCTCATGTTATCTCTGTCACCTGCCATATCTGCATCAACATATCCCTGTAGAGACATTTTTTGGAGACTCTACAATTAACTGGTAAGTTAGAGAAACTAAAGTTTTATGAGCTCTGTGAAATGTTGACCCAACATGATAAAACCTTTGGGAAGAAAAAGACAGTTGGTGAAGATGTTTTCTTCACAGAGGCCAACACTAGTAAATCATCAACTAACAGTTCTCGAAGTAGAGGAAGCGTGAATTTCAATCAGAATCAAGCAGCACATAATGTACAAAGTCGAGGTCAAAGCCAAAATAGAGGAAACAACTTTAATAGAGGCAACAGTTCAGGTAGGAGTAATTTTCAAGGCAGAGGAAACAATCAAGGAAGAGGCTATTTTCAAGGACAAGGCAATAATAGTCAAGGTAGAGGAGAACCTCAAAATAGAAGTCAAAGCAGAGGAAAAGGACACTCTTCAGGAAGAGGAAGAGACTTAAGTCAAATTGTGTGTCGAAGATGTAACAAAGTTGGACATTATGTTGAAGATTGTCGAACTTCTCTTAATAAAATTCCCAAGTTTCATCAGCACAATTTGCAAATGATCAAGATGATGATAACTCAGAATATGTTTTTACTTCCTCACTGGCATTACAACTTTCATCCCATCTTAGAAGTGATTATGAAGATGTCTGGATCTTGGATTCAGGGGCAACTCAGCACTTTACTTGTCGATGTGATTTTTTTTGGAATTTTCAAGATTGCCAACTTAATTCCATTTTTCTTGCAGATGATACAAAACATATTCCTTATGGAAAAGGAGAAATTAAATTTTTTCTGTACCAACCTTTAAGAAAAATTTGCTATCTTTAGCCACGATTCGACAAGCAGGACATCGAGTAATTATGGAAGATGGCCTAGTTAAGATTAATTCAGTGAAACAGAGCTTGAAAACTGTGATGACAGGTTATGAAGATGGAAAATTGTTAAGGATGAAAGGGACAGTTATTCCAAGGCATTCTGATTTTGCAGGGGTAGTGACTACAGGAATTTCACCTATAAGATTATGGCATGTAAGATATGGACATTTAAATTTTGATAGTCTTTCTCAATTGCAGAAACAAGGGATGGTTAAAGGACTTCCCACTTTCAAAAAGGATTTATGGAAAACAAAGTCGAGAAATCTTTCCAACAAGTTCATTGTGTGCAAATAGGTGGCTACAAATAGTTCACAGTGATGTTTGTGGACCACTACAGACTTCATTCGGTGGTTGCAAATATTTCTTACTATTCATTGATGATTTCAGTAGAATGACTTGGGTTTATTTCTTAAAGAAAAAGTCAGAATCATTTGAAAAGTTTAAAATTTTTCGCCAACTTGTTGAAAATGAAGTCAAAGAAAAGATAGTTACTCTCAGGACAGATAATGGGGGAGAATTCACTTCAAATGAATTCAAAACTTATTGCAGTGATAATGGCATAAAACAACATCTTACCAATGTTTACACTCCACAGCAAAATGGAGTAGTAGAAAGAATGAATCGCACCTTGTTAGGAATGGCGAGATCTATGTTAACTTTCAAAAGGATAAGTCCAACATATTGGGCAGAAGCAATTCATATAGTTGTCTACTTAAGAAATAGATCTCCAACTGCTTCTTTAGATAGAATCACACCTTATGAAGCTTGGTATGGTTTCAAACCACGAGTTAAACATCTTAGAGTTTTTGGATCAATATGTTATGCCTTAGTTTCGAAAGAAAAATGAACTAAGCTTGACTCAAGAATTTTGAAATGCACAATGATTGGCTATTTTGATGAGAAGAAGGGGTAACGTCTTTTGACCAATGGAAAACTTATTGTGAGCAGAGATGTAATTTTTTTATGAAACAGAGAGTAAGAGTGTAGAAGAAATCGAAAGTATTCTTCAAAAGTTAGAAACTAAAGGCAATCGAAGAAAAGGAAATGTACAAAGTCAACCAAATTCACCAAATTGGTATGAACTTGATTTTCCTTCATCTGAAGATGATTCATCCAGTCCATCTACTTCAACAACACCATCTGGATCTTCTAGCAATTCATCCGCATCTCCAAGTAGCAAAAGTTCTTTTGACAGTGATTCTCCACCTCCAGAATCTCCAACTGTTAAGTTATGGTATGTTCTATGCTTATAACAGTTTACTTCTTTTTCTTATTATATTCCATAGATTAGCAATCTCATGTACATAAAGTAAAGTGCAGATAGAACATTAAACGATCGACAGAAAACAAGCCAAGACAAGAGACACAAGATGTGGCGGCTAGCCAGGGACAAACCCCATAATGTGTGGGGAAACCCTTTAATCAAATCTTCTTTTATCTTCAATAATTCAGCAGAGAGAAATAGTACAATAAATCTGATTTATATCAGCATTGGAAAACCCTAGATCAACAGCATCAACATTAGCGGCTTCATCATCAAACTAGGGTAGACGATATCTCACAAACCGATCATCGAATCGGCTTGATTCCACCACCAAAAGTTGCAGCTTCCAGAGGAGGTTCAGATGAACCTATAACACAGTTTAGATGAGGAGATCTTCTGGTCCACACAAGTCAAACTTCACTTTTGCATTTGCAGCTTCAGTTTCAGCAGCTTCCTTCAAACTAGGGCAGTCGATATCTTGCAAACCGTCTGTCGGATTGACTTGATTCCACCACCAAAAGTTGCAGCCTTTAGAGGAGGTTCAGATGAACCTACAACGTAGTTCATATGAGGAGATCTTCTGGTCCACGCAGGTCAAACTTCACTTCTGCAGTTGCAGCTTCAGTTTCAGCAACTTCCTTCAAACTAGGGCAGTTGATATCTTGCAAACTGTCCGTCGGATTGACTTGATTCCACCACCAAAAGTTGCAGCTTTCAGAGGAGGTTCAGATGAACCTACAACGTAGTTTAGATGAGGAGATCTTCTGGTCTACGTAGGTCAAACTTCACTTCTGCATTTGTAGCTTCCTTCAAACTAGGGCAGTCGATATTTTGCAAACTGTCTGTCAGATTGACTTGATTCCACCACCAAAGGTTGCGGCTTTCAGAGGAGGTTCAGATGAACCTACAACACAGTTTAGATGAGGAGATATTCTAGTCCACACAGGTCAAACTTTACTTCTGCAGTTGCAACTTTAGTTTCATCAGCTTTCGGCTTCACGTGTGAGGGAGAGACCCTTTTCTGTGCAGTAGAGAAGAGACTCTTTTCTGCGCAGTAGAGAGAGAGAGATGTGATGAGATGAGTGAGTGCAAATGAGGAAAAGTCCTCTTGTATTTATACACAACTATTGATGTTTGAATAGATGCGACTGTTGGGCTTCTGAGCCTACATGAGTTGTAGGTCGGCTTGATAATAATTCCATAATCAAAATAAATTCGTATCTCCATGAATACTTATTGGAATCGAATGATCTTTAGATCAATCCTATACCTCTCGACGAGAGAAATCTAATGAACATATTATCAGCTATGAATAATATGACCCACATGAAGTTTGGCCCTAGTTTCCAATTTTAACACTCCCTCTCAACTAGGGAGAACTTCATCTGCAATCTATCTGTCAGTCACTACTATTCATCCATCAAATGCACTGCCCTGTACAACCTGACCCTTGCTCTACGCTGCTCCATTCTACCTATTCTGCTTTGTCTTGTTCTGCCCTGTACTGATCTGTACGACTCTGCTCTGTTATGCTCTGCTCTGCTTTGTTCTGTTCTACTTTGCTTTTGTCCGAATTATGAAGAAGATGAAATGATTGAGGATGTATCATACTGACTCAAAGTCAGTCTCAGAGTATGTACCACTGGTCCCAAACCAGTCTCAACCAACCCGAAGTTAGCGTCATAGTGAGTACAACTCCTACCACTGGTCCTAGACCAGTAACATCCTCCACTGACTCAAAGTCAGTCTTAGAGTGCGTACCACTGGTCCCATACCAGTAACAACCGACCCAAAGTCAGTGTCATAGAATGTACCACTCCGACCACTGGTCCCAGACCAATATCATTGGTCCTAGATCAATGGAGGTCATCCTAGCGTAGGGAGTATGGTAGATACAACGATGCGTCCATCGGTACTACTATGGTCCCTAACTTCATTTCCCTGTTCATTGATCAGATGAGAGATACTTCCCATGAGTCCCAGATTGCATGGGTAGGATGCCTCGACAGGAGAACTAATCAATCCTGTCCTCATAGGAGAACACATCAATCCTACTACAATCGCCATGGAGAACACATCAATCCAGGCCTCACAGGAGAACACATCAATCCTGCTATAATCGCCATGGAGAACACATAAATCCAGGCCTCACAGGTGAACACATCAATCCTGCTACAATCGCCATGGAAAACACATCAATCCAGGCCTCACAGGAGAACTAATCATCCTACTACAATCGCCATGGAGAACACATCAATCCAGGCCTCATAGGAGAACACATCAATCTTGCTACAATCGCCATGGAGAACACATCAATCCAGGCCTTACAGGAGAACACATCAATCCTACTACAATCGCCATGGAGAACACATCAATCCAGGCCTCACAAGAGAACACATCAATCCTGCTACAATTGCCATGGAGAAAACATCAATCCAGGTCTCACAGGAGAACTAATCATCCTATTACACAGCAGAGCGAATCATCATGTTCCACAAGAGGGCGAAACATCTTGTCCCACAAGAGAGAAAATCATCTTATTCCAGTGCGCAACACCAGGGGAGGGTGAGTCACCCTGTGGTCTTATGTTGCTCCAGTAAGAACCGCAAGCCCTCAGAGCTCCCATAGCTCAATGTATGCAACATGTAGGACCCTTGTACAAGGGTTTCTTGACAACTCCAAGTCGTTTGGAAAAAATCACAGATTAGATCTTTCCTCGGGGCTTTGATAAGGGGTATCGACTGTACATCATCTTAATGCGATGGAGCCTCCTTGCTCATCGACTTACCATATCCTAGATGATGTCTCTCTGTTGGAGCAATCGATGAATACGGGATTCCTCAATAATTGAATCCCACCTCTGGTTGTTATAGAGAATCACAGTGGTATCCAATGTAAATCTAAACAGCTCACTAAAGAGCTTTCACAACCGGACTACCTCACAGGAGGCCATGCTAGCAGCAATATATTTTGCTTCGGCGGTGCTCAAAGCCATTGAATTTTGGTTCCTGCTCATCCAGGATATCGAATCAGATCCCAAGGTGAAACAACACCCGAAAGTGATCTTACAGTCCACCACACTGCCTGCCCAATCACCATCAGTATATCCAAGTAGTCTCACATCTCTGGTAGTGTATCTTAACCCATTAGTAATTGTGCCAAAAAGATATCTCAGAAGATTCTTGGCATCAATACAGTGAGGCTCAACCAAATATGAGCTCACAATGCTAACTGCAAAACATATGTTCGGATGGAGGTTCACCAAGAACATCAATGCGAATGAGTTTATGAAACTCATAGGCATTTCCCAAATCTAGTCCGACATCACTACCATATAACTTCTAAAAGTTAAGATCCTCGAGGTAGTCACAGGCTTGTAGTCCATCATACCGAATCTTTCCAATATCTTTACCACATATTTTCCTTGAGATAAGAAAATTTCCCTTGGTTTCTGCCACACTTCAAGTCCTTGGTCCTTCATTTCAAATTCAGAAGCTAACTCCCTCTTACATTTGCGAATGAGAGGGTCTACACCTGTTAGAAAGAGGTCATCCACATACAGCACCAGTATGAGAGGCTTGTCATCTTCAACCTTAAAGTAAATGTTAGGATCGGCTTCACTCCTAGTGAATCCCAGCTCCATCAAGTAGCTATCGATCCTCTCATACCATGCTCGGGGTGCTTGCTTCAACCCATAGAGAGCCTTCTTCAACCTACATACATGAGATTTTCAATCATAAATCTCAAATCCTTCGGGTTGCTCCACATAGACCTCTTCTTTGATCAAACCATGCAAGAATGCGGTCTTGACATCCATCTGATGTAGGTTCCATCCTTGTGAAGCCACAAGGGATATGATCAAGCGGATGGTCGTATATCTAGCAACAAGTGCAAATATCACATCATAGTCTGTACCTTCATTCTAGGAGAAACCATGAGCAACAAAACAAGCCTTATACTATTTCGTACTTCCATCTGCTGCAGCTTTATCTTGTAAAGCCATTTTGAAGTAACAATTGTCTTGTCCTGGGGTCTAGGAACTACTTCCCAGACATCATTCTCCATAATGGTTATAGCATCCTTCCATACTTGATGCTTGACAACATCTGAGAATGATGAAGACTCATTTTGTATGATCGTGCTCATGATGGTCTAGTATCCCTGATACCTGTTAGGTTTCTTACTTTCACGGAAGGTTCCTCGGGGTGCAGCATGTCCTTCAGCATCATCAGGTATCCCCCTAAGCCATGAAGGCCTCTTCCTAGAAGAGGGAGGCTCCATGGGTTCCTCCACATCAGGCATCATCTATCCATAGAGACAGCTTCCACAATCGTACGGTTCTTCCTTTCCGCCACACCATTCTGCTCAGGAGTATGTGGTGTAGTAGTCTCCCTCTTAATGCCAGCCTCAAATATGCTTGAGTGAACCAACTGTAATATATCAGAGGTCTTGCTTTGGATTGAGGCGAATGGTCCCCTTTTGAGATTTCCTTCGACACATCCTGGACATACACCTTCTTTCTCTACTCGGAATTCGGGCATCCCTGTCACCATTTGTCTTACACTAGGTAGAGCTTTATAATGAAGGTGGCCAAACCTTTGATGCCAAAGTTCAAACTGAAGAGATGTGTCATAATATATGACACCTAGAAGACTTCCATCGATTAAGAGTAAAGGCATCTTTAACATTATTTTTCCATATACGTACCTTGCCATCGTTGAAGGTTACCTTGTAGCTTTTGTCTTCCATTGTCGAGATGGACACCAGGTTCTTTTTGAGGTTAGGTGCTTTTAATACATCCTGGAATTTCTAGCCTTCTTGAATGGTTGTCCTCTTCCTTGATTTCTAGCATTCCTTTTATCTTTGCTATTGAATTTTCCATCCCTTCGATTACCATGAGAGGGATTTTGATAATTGTCACGGTGAGAGTCCTTTCTATCAGGGCATTCCCTTGCATAGTGACCTGCTTTATTGCAAATGTAACATTGTCCTTTTCTTCCACCCTTAGGTCCAGCCTTTCCTTTTGATTTAGTCCCGAAATTATTTATTTTCTTAGCATGAGAAGAAAAGGAAGCAGGAGGACCTTTAGGCAAGGGCATTTCTTGTTCTTCTACCCTTGTTTCTTCTAGAATGCATCTAGCCATTAATTCCTTGAAACCAAGAATTACATGATTGTTCAAAAGAGTAGTCCTGAACACGCACCATTCGGATGGTAATCCTCCAAGAGTCATGAGTGCCATTTCCCTATCAGTAATAGTCTCCCCAATAGATAGGAGATCGTTCTTGATCTCAGTGATTCTTAAGAAGTATGCTTGTATACTCTCATCTTTACCCTTCTTGATTTCCCTCAGCTTCTTTCTAAGAAACAAAACTTGATTTTCATCATTAACTTTAAATAAACTCACCAGTCTATCGTAGATTTCCTTGGAGGTGTTCAAGTCAGAGATGTAGGCCACCAAGTGCTTGTTGATAGAGTCCTGGATGATCTTCTTTGTTTTGATTTCTCTAGTTTTCCATTTCTACCTGGCAGCAGCGGATGCATTTGATGGAGGCTCAACAATATTGCCTCTCACATGGTCCAACACTCCTTGTTCTTCTAGGATAACCTTGCCTATCTTCTCTTTGGTGATTTCTCTTGCTCTTGCTCGGGCTTTGTCTTCACCTCAGCTCAAATACCATGTTAAGTTGTGGTATGTTCTATGCTTATAACAGTTTACTCTTTTTCTTATTATATTCCACAGTTTAGCAATCACATGTACATAAAGTATAGTGTAGATACAACATTAAACAATCGATAGAAAACATGACAAGACAAGAGACACAAGATGTGGCGGCTAGCCAGGGACAAACCCCATAATGTGTGGGGAAACCCTTTGATCAAATATTCTTTTATCTTCAATAATTCAGTAGAAAGAAATAGTACAATAAATCTGATTTATATCAGTAGTAGCAAACCCTAGATCAGCAGCATCAGCATTAGCGGCTTCATCATCAAACTAGGGCAGACGATATCTCACAAACCGACCATCAGATCGGCTTGATTTCACCACCAAAATTTGCGGCTTCCAGAGGAGGTTCAGATGAACCTACTGCGCAGTTTAGATGAGGAGATCTTCTGGTCCACGCAGGTCAAACTTCACTTCTGCAGTTGCAGCTTCAGTTTCAGCAGCGTCCTTCAAAATAGGGCAATGAATATCTTGCAAACCATCTGTCAGATTGACTTGATTCCACCACAAAAAGTTGTGGTTTTCAGAGGAGGTTCAGATGAACCTATAGTGAAGTTTAGATGAAGAGATCTTCTGGTCCATGCAGTTCAAACTTCACTTCTGCAGTTGCAGCTTCAGTTTCAACAGCTTCCTTCAAACTAGGGCAGTCGATATCTTACAAACCGTCCATCGGATTGACTTGATTCCACCACCAAAATTTACGGCTTTCAGAGGAGGTTCAGATGAACCTACAATGCAGTTCAGTTGAGGAGATCTTCTGGTCCACACAGGTCAAACTTCAATTTTGCAGTTGCAGCTTCCTTCAAACTAGGGCAGTAGATATCTTGCAAACCGTTCATCAGATTGACTTGATTCCACCACCAAAAGTTGCGGCTTTGAGAGGAGGTTCAAATGAACCTGCAACACAGTTCAGATGAGGAGATCTTCTGGTCCACGTAGGTCAAACTTTACTTCTGCAGTTGCAGCTTTAGTTTCAGCAGCTTCTGGCTTCACATGTGTGAGGGAGAGACCCTTTTCTACGCAGTAGAGAAGAGACTCTTTTCTGCGCAGTAGAGAGAGAGAGATGTGATGATATGAGTGAGTGCAAATGAGGAAAAGTCCTCCTGTATTTATACACAATTGTTGATGCTTGAATAGATGCGATTGTTGGGCTTCTAAGCCTACATGAGTTGTAGGTCGGCTTGATAATAATTCCATAATCAAAATAAATTCATATCTCCATGAATAATTATCGGAATCAGATGATCTTTAGATCAATCCTACACCTCTCGACGAGAGGAGTCTAATGAACATATTATCAACAATGAATAAGATGACCCACATGAAGTTTGGCCCTAGTTTCCAATTTTAACACTAACTGATCGACGAACATCAGTTTATATTAATCCTCTTTACAATGATGGTGAATTTTCAGAATCTCAAACAACTGAGCATCAGCTACCAAAATGGGCAGTTTAACTTTTGAAATATGTAAAGCCTGATGAGAATAATAAAACGGGCACAATAAAGTCACACAGAAGTGAAGGAAATTTTTCCTTTACAACACATGATTTTACTGAACCTTCCACATACAAAGAAGCAGTAAAACATAAAGAATGGCAACATGCTATGATTGACGAATATCGAGCAGTAATTGATAACAACACTTGGAAACTTGTTGATTGTCCTCAAAATGTTAAACCCATAGGATGCAAATGGGTTTACAGAATTAAGTACAACCAAAAGGGCGAACTTGAAAAGCATAAAGAAATACTTGTCGCTAAAGGTTTTGCGCAGCAGGAAGGCATTGATTATGAGGAAACTTTTTCTCCTACAACTAAATGGAACACCATCCAATTAACACTTGCATTGGCTGCTCAGAAAGGATGGAAAGTTCATCAAATGGATGTGAAAAGTGTTTTTCTCAATGGGTATTTACAGGAAGATGTGTATATGACACAACCACCAGGTTTTGAAATTGAAGGGCAAGAACATAAAGTCTGCAAATTGATCAAGGCTTTATATGGGTTAAAACAAGCTCCCCGGGCTTGGTATGAAGTTGGTTTTCAAAGAAGTGAATCTGATGATACTTTGTATGTGTGACAATAGGGAAAATATCTGGTGATTCTTGTTATGTATGTAGATGATTTGATCATTACTGGAAACAATGATGATCATATTGCACAGGTGAAAAAGGAGTTACATGCATGTTTTAAGATGACAGATTTACTTCACTACTATCTTGGAGTTGAAGTCTTCCAACGTCCACATCATATTTTCATTTCTCAGAGTAAGTATGCTGCAGAGGTTCTTCAGCGATTTGGAATGCAAGATTGCAAGCCCGTTCTTACCCCCATGGAGCAAAACTTGAAACTTTCAAAATTTGAAGGGGGGGGGGGGGGAATGGTGGACAACACTACTTACAGAAAGTTGATTGACAGCTTGATTTATTTGACAAACAATTTCCCTGATCTATCTTATGCAGTCAGTATTCTTTCATGTTTTATGTAGGAACCATGAGACAACCACTAGAATGCAGCCAAAAGAGCTCTTCGATATATCCAAGGAACAAAAGATTTTGGTCTTCTTTACACAAAGACTAAAAACTTTGTACTTGGTGGATATGCAGATGCCGACTTTTCTGGAAATATTGATAATCGAGCATCAACATCAGGTTATTTAATGAATATGGGGTCAACAACGATTCTTGGAGTTGTAAGAAACAAGCTACAGTGGCCACTTCTTCAGTAGAAGTAGAGTACATTTCAGCATGGGAAGCAACATGTGAAATTGTTTGGTTGCGCAGAATTTTGCAGGACTTGGGCATTTCTCAAGCAAAAGCTACATAATTATTCATTGATAGCCAGTCAGCCATCAAACTTGCCAAGAACCCAGTTTTTCATTCAAAGACAAAGCATGTGGACACCAAGTATCATCATATCAGAACTCTCATTGCCAAAGATGTCCTCAGACCAGTTTATTGTCCTTCTGAAGATCAGATCTCTGACATTTTCATGAAACCGCTTGGTAGAATAAAATTTACTAAGTTCAGGGATGAACTTGGTATCTGTTGTAATGTATCTTTGGATCATAGGGGGAATGTTAGATGATCCAAAAATAAAATATTATCATAGGTTATAAAGTTGGAATAAAATAATTATTAATTTAAGATATTAAATTAATAATTATTATTCTAGAATATTTAATTATTTAATGGAGACATTTAGAATTAGTATATTGTTGTAACAAGATATGACTCTACAAATGTGTCGTATCTTAGGCTCTATTTTAGGAGATTTGTTAGCAAGTTGTTTGAATAGCATTTATTGTAAGTGGACACTTGTTATTTAATAAGTGATCCATAATTAGAGGTAGTTAGGACATTTTAGCTTATAAATAGCTCATTGCAAGAGTGTTTTGTTGTTCGGGTGTAAACTCTTGCAAAATTCCAGATGTAATATATTTTTTTTCTAATTAATAAAATTGTGTGTCTGAGGACACTTCTACCATGATTGATATGGAGAAATATACAAAAAAAATGCAGGAGAACATAACTAAACAAGAACGAGAGAAGAAAACAATGTGTTGCTATTAGAATGTAGGAAGTAGAGACATCCTTCAGTTGAGCTTTGGGAGGTGGAAGAATAGCTCTTAGGTGAGGACAATACTCTTTAGATTCCCTATAAGAGTAGAAGGTGGATATCGTATTCTATGGATTCCCTTGATAACTTGGGTGGAGGCTTGTTCCTTGGACTTATGGAATGAGATTTCTTTAGCCTACCTGTACATGTTTTCTTAGTTTTTCTAGAGTGATTTCGAGACTCCCTTGTTGACTTGAGGGCAACAGTGTAGTCTTTGGATTTCATTGCTAATTTGAGGGTGGAGGTGTATCCTCTGGATTCCATTGTTGATTTGAGGGTGGAGTTGTAACCTTTGGATTCCATTGTTATTTTGAGGGTGGAGGTGTAGCCTCTAGATTCCCTTGTTGATTTGAGGGTGGAGGTGTAGCCTCTAGATTCCCTTGGCTATTTGAGGGTGGAGGTGTAGCCTCTAGATTCCCCTACTAACTTGAGGGTGCAGATGTATCCCTTGGATTCACTTGTTGATTTGAGGGTGGAGGAATAAATTCTGGATTCCTTTGTTGGTTTGAGGGTGGAGGTATAACCTCTAGATTCCCTTGTTGATTTGGAGGAGGTGGTGGACCTCTAAATTCCCCGTGAGATATTGATTACATGAAGTAGTTGGTGGGTGGAGGTGGATGGGCCTCTGGAGTCCCTGTTTCAGCTGGTAGATTTTGTTAAATCCTTTAAGCATTCATCCTCAAGCTCTTAAATTTGTCTTGGGGGTAGCTATTGCAAGAAATGCTTAGTTGCAGTGTGTCTAATGTTGGTGGAGAGTTGAAGTCCCAATCTTAGTTTCCTGGTTTAATCTATCAAAGATAAGTGTCTGCTTATGACTGTTATGTTTTGAATGCTTTATGCTTGTTTAATATATTGATTTATGATGGCTTGTAATGTTGAAGTATGAGGAATGACTTTTGACTTGGTTGTTTATATGGTTGATTGATATAGTTGTCCATATTATCTTAACAATACTGGAATAGTGTAATGATTTAATGTGTGAGAAGTTGTTTACATATATGGTATTCAACCTTGAATCATTATGATGAATCTTTGCACTTAACATGAAATGTTGGACTGCGTAGAGCTTAGAATGAATTGATTGTCACACGTGTATATATCCCAACAGAAATGAGAGAATACAATATAAACCAATGGGGTGGAACCATGAAACTTATGTGTGTATGGACTGTCATGCGGAAAGAGTCGATTTTGCGGACAAAACCGACCTCCCTAGAAGCAAAGGCTTTCTAGTGACAAACAAGACAAATAAACACTACCTTTCTCTAAACATGCATTTAGAATACAAGTAATCAGGTGATTATAACATACCTTTAGTCCAACGCTTTGTAGTAGTCCAGCCTCGCCGATCCGGATGAGCTCCTCCTTCTCTTCGAAACCTGCATTCACTAACAAGCCAAAAGATTAAATAGCACTTGATAAACTTATAAAATAACACATATCCATCATACAGACCAAGGAGTATATGAAACAAATCATGAATAAAAATATATTGAGAAAAATGAGTTCATTTGTATTAAGTGGAAACAAAAGAAACCATTACAACCTGAGCCTTGGTGTTGTGCAGGTCCCTCCTAGGGTCCAGCAAGAGTTTTCCTTTACTTTGATCAGCTCACCCACTTCCAAATAAGGCTAGGAAAGGATGGGAATCTCTCCTCTCAAGCTTTACAAGGGAGTCCTAATTCCAGCAGCATCTACCCTTAGGAATGTTCAGCTTTCAACCTCTCCTCTCTTTGGCCCAATGCCTGTATTTATAGTGTTCTAGAGGAAGTTAATCAGGTCCACCATCAATGGGAGCTATCCCTCTTTGGATGGGATAGCTCCCCTCTTGATGGGATAAGTTCCTCTTTCATAGGGATACATGAACCATCTGGAAGCGCTCCATACACGTCAAACAGGCTTCTAGAATGCTCTAGAAATGACCACAAGTAACTTTTTTGGAGTGAAACTTGTGCCTTTTGACCTTTACAGGAGTACGCACCCTCCCCTTTACAGACAGAGCGTACAAGTACGCAGGTATTGTGAACTTGGGGTGCGTACACGCAGGTAAGGCTAAGAGAAACTACGTACCCAGAGATATATAGATTTTTAAAGACTTTCTCTCTTTCTTGGAGTTTGACATGGAGAGAAGAGGTATGAGACTTGCCAAGGAGGATAGTATGACAATTGATGGAGCCATACTAACTGCAAATAGTCATGGTGACAAATTTTAGTGTAACAGATTGCCCCCTAAAGTGCGAAGCCTGTAGTAGATAAGGGTTTCATATCATCTAGGAAGGGTGAAGTACTTTATCATTTCAAGGATTATCTTGTGGAGAGCCCAGTCGGAACCTGCAAGTATTCAACACAAAATACATATATAAGATCATATCATCGCTGAGGTAGGCATTCCCATACTCAGATTGAAAACTTTAACTAACAAACTATCTACTGCTCTGATACAGGAATGATTTTGCAGTACATCATAATCATAGACTTTTGTAGACACAGTATGGACGTAGCCATCTGTTTATAATTGGTCTACTGTATAATGAATACAAAACTCCTCGCAGCCTGGATGGTGGAAACTAGATCCAGGGTCTTCATTTCTACTTCCCGAAAAGGTACGATTCTATCCATGCGAATAAATGAGTTGATGTCGAACATGGTAGAAACCACTTGATTACCAGTCAATGATGTAAACTGTTAACAAGCGTGAGAGAAACCACCAGTTATGTCAATGGTTCTCAAAGTACCCAGTACAGTCCATGAGATGTGAATGAATGAGTTGATGTCGAACATTTCACGGAATCCTTCGATCGAAAGTCAATGATGTAAACTGTCGTCAAAGGCGAGAAACCTGCCATTGATGCATGCAGATTTCAAGGTACTGACGATTTCTAGGTCATCTTTCTAGATAATGTGCTGATGTCGATAAAAAGCGACCCGTTGCAGGTAGGCCCACAACACGAAATCATAGATCAAGTTGAAGGAATGTAGCTGTAAGGACTGACTCAGGGATGGTCGAGATGGATGACGGGTATTTTGCAGATGAATGGTTTATATGCAGTGACCTCTTGAACACATAACGACACAACAGATGGCTTGGTGACATTTGACCCAAAGTTAATACCCGGCTGAAGACTTTCAATGTGGTTTGATCAACTGTGAGGCAAAGGATTTCCCAACCCAGGTGAATGAAAAGTGTCGTGTTCAAGAGTGGTGATAAGGCTTCTCCTGAGACAAAGGATAACAAATAGGCTCATTTTTCTCTCTTTTCCCCCACCATTTCTGGCAAGTACCTCTTTATTTTTTACAAGCTTGAGGAGGATAACATATGCTTGATTATAAGCTCATCCTTCGGATGAGTCCAACTTAGTTTTGATTCGAACCCTAAGAAGGAGTGGTCCGTTCCTGTTTGTAATCGAACAGGTCCTTTACTGTGAAATTTTAACGAGTCCAGTATAGGAGAAACTCGGTGTTTTTCAATTTTAGAGAGTCTGAAAAAACTTAAGAAGACTCCAGGTTGAACTTTTTCGTAAATTTGTGTCTCCCAAGCCCGAAAAAGTATAAAATAATACTTGAGAGAACCGCTTGATCTTACGACCAAGGAGTACTTTCATGATTAGTGTCTTTGACCTGAAAAGTAAAAAGCGATCAAGGACATGTCGTTTTATTTCCAGTATCAAATTTGAAACGACAAAAATCCGGCAATCTTTTCCTGTTTTTACGGTCAGAAAAGGGCTATAAGGGGACCATCTTTTAATTCTGTTTTAACGAGTGTAAAAGAAACGCTCGGCAATCTTTTCATGTTTTAGGAGTTAGAAAAGGGCTTAAAAGATGACTCTGATATTTTTTTTTGTGAAAAATGACATTTTCTCTTAAAATCCTTTTATCCTGCGCAAAAACCAACACATTACTCATACCTGTTTAAAGATAGATAAAAATACTTGAAAAATACCTTTTCATGGTGGAAAATAAACAAATTTGACATTCATTTACTCAAAAAACCTATAAAAAGGGCTTTTACCATTTCATTTTTACCATTTTACTGTTGAGGAGAGAAAAAGGGCTTTTGGCAAGAAACTTCCCGTGGACATTGCGGAGAATCCAACCGTCGAAACCGAACGCTGTTTCATCAGGTATTCTACAACATCCTCCCTTGCATTTCCATCCGTTTAGAATTTGTTTTTAGGCTTTAGTTTTATTTTTTGGAGGCCTTGGGGGTTTCAAGGTCCGCTTTTCGGGGTACGCAGGTGCCCCATGGGTGACCTGCGTACCCCGACATTTTCTCAGTTGGGAAAATGCCGGGCGTACGCAGCTTGCCTTAAGAGAACCTGCGTACATACGCCCTGTCTCTAAAGGCGGGCTGCGTACACCGCGGAGTGGATTTTTAAACTCCAATTTCTCCAAAATGAACCAAAAACTTTCAATTTTATGGACTCTAACAGATGTTTTATGGTGTGTAGATTGCCCACCATGCTTGATTGGCGCGAGAGAGAACACGAAGATGTTGATTTGGCCGCGATTAATCACCAACCTTCCATTGATGCTTTGAAGGCATGCGGTCTTTACAAATACTGGGCCATACCTGGCATGAGGGCCCAGGTGCGCTTTCTAGAGTGGCTGGTCGAAAGGTGGAACGTTCAGGATCAGTGCTTTTACATTGGAGGGCACTAGCTTGAGATAGAGCCCTCTGATATTTACTTTCTCACTGGTTTTCCCAAGAGGGGCGAACAATTGACTCTGTCCGGGACTAGGCCGGGTGGCCAGTCCATTGCTAGCCTCCAGCTAGAGTGGTGTAATAACCAAAACCAGGATAAGGGGATAGAAATCAAAAATATATCCCGACCTGAACTTATGGTAATTGCCTTTACAGTTACCAGACTTTGCGGGGCTGCCGCTTTGCACATTGCCACTGGATCCCAGTTGCAGATGGCGATTGATTGCTATCGGGGCACCATTTTCAACTGGTGCGATGCTGTGTTGGCCAACTTAAAGGGCCAACTGACTAGGACCAAAAACGGACAGCTGAAGACTTTTGGTTATGGGCCTTTAGTTGTGAGTTTTGCCCTAGAGAGGGTTCCGATGCTGATCCCACAACAGCTTACTGTTGAGGTTAGGCCTCCCCGAGAGCCTAAGTTGATGCGATGGGTTGCGGTGATGGCCCGTCATCCTGACGAGGGCACGGAGGTTGTCCGATTTAGACCGGAGTATTTTCACTGGTTAGAGAACCAGGTCTTCTCGATTCAGGATTTTCCGTATGCCGGAGTTGATTTTCGCGGAGATCCGGACATGATTCTTCCACCGGGAGAACAGTGGGATGACACAGGTACTTCATTTTTCACAAGTTTTTAAATTATTTAATTTTTTTTGTTTTTATATCGTCTCAAAACTGACAGTGACAATTTTCAAAATGCAGATGTAGGCCCACAGCGTCCGGCCAATCTCCAGCCTTTCGAGAGGAGAGTACCAGTTGCACCAGCACCGGCCCCACAGGATGCGGCCGCAGAGACCTTAGCTGAGTTGGAACAGGACCTAGAGCGTCTTACGGCAGACATACCAGAGACGACTATAGATGATATTCCTATCAGACTTCAGCGCTATGTGGTCGCAGTCCCAGAACCTTTTAGGAGGTTCTTGTGTAGGGTAGCGCGTGTAGTGGTGTCGTATAGAGAGCACCACCAGTGACTGGCTGGTCACTTTTGTAGACACATGTGACATTTTGATTTTTTGTACTTATCATTTTTGTCGATCATAAGGTGTTTTTCAACCTATGATCGAAGACGATGTATTTTTTGACACACTCCTATCTATATATATCATTATTACCGGCTTATCTTGTTAAACATGTGTGATGAAATGTTTTTAAATTTACATGTATGATTATCGCAAATGTCTGTCTAACATTCGAGAAGCAATTGCATCTGCTAATGTATTTAAAGACCTTGGAATATGCTGATATTCAATGTAATCAAATTCACGTTCCAAGAGGCGCACTCTAAAAAATAACCTTAATAACACTGGATTTCTAATGGCATATACTCTATTAAGCTGTAATACAACGAGTTCAGAATCTAACCTCACTATCAAACTCCGAATCCCAAACGAAATAGATTCAGACAATAACTCAATCACTGCACTGTATTCTGCAATGTTGTTTGTTGTTTGACCGAGGCTGACCCCATGCATAGAAACTAACTCGTCAGAGGGCGAATAGATAACCCAAGCTGCGGAAGAGATATTCTGTGTACTACAACAAGCACCATCAGCGAATCCAATGTACGTTTGGAGAGGCGTCGACATCTGCAATATCAAGAGTAAAACCAAGATAAGCCGAAATAACGACAAAAAACACACTCTCTAAGCTAAGCACACTGTCTATACTAACAAACACACCAGCTAGAAAGAAAAATCTAACCTAACTAAATCTCCATACCCATCATTTAAGCATAATACCTCTTTAGGTAAAGTCCATTTCTGGGTTTACCCAAAGAGTCCCCATCAAAATCTACCAGCTCATAGACCCCTTTTGCTAGTTTTTGCTTGATAATGTAGGGCCCATGCCACATAGGAACGAATTTTCCAGCACCTAATTTATCGTTAGCTTGATCATATAATAGCACTAGGTCTCCTTCCGAAAAATTTCGAGGGGTCACGTTGCGATCATACTGAGCTTTCATCCATTTTGCGTGAGTCTCGATTGCCAATGCAGCGTCACGTCGAGTCTCATCTAATTGAGCTAAGTATAATAGACGCTTGTCCTCTTCGGAAGTAGCTGGAAGTAATTCGACAGCCATTTGAAGTGACGGGATTTCGCATTCAATGGGCAGCACTGCTTCCAAACCATAAACTAGTTGGAAAGGAGTGAACTCTGTTGATGTTTTCACTGAGGTTCGGTACGCCCAAAGCGCGGAAAATAACATGTTGTGCCAATTCGACCGATGAATACCAATGATTCGTCGGATCATGATAAATAAAACTTTGTTGATGGACTCAACCAGGCCATTGGCTTGTGGATAATAAGGAGTTGAGCTATCGTGACGCAAACCAAGCTGGCCTGTAAGTTCTGTCATCATAACGTTTCGAAAATGGCGCCCATGGTCAGTGATTATCGCTTGTGGGACACCAAACCTAGAAATAATGTGATTGAATACGAAAATCGCAGCTGTCTTGCCGTCTGCCTTGAATGTAGGCATCGCCTCGGCCCACTTAGTAAAATAATCAACCGCAAGGATGATATACGCATGCCCCCTAGCTGAGTGAGGGTTACATGTAATAAAATCGATACCCCATTTGGCAAAAGGACCAACGACAATTATAGGGTGGAGAGGAGCAGGTGGTGCGCGCATCTTGCGATTAAACACTTGACAGTTGTGGCATTTCCGGACTGCAATAATACAGTCTTTAAACAAGGACGGCCAGAAATAGCCAGCGCGCAATATCTTTTGGGCTGTGGCATACCCAGACATATGACCGCCACACGCTCCTGAGTGACAGTCATTCAAAACCCTTTCAGCTTCCTCATGAGTTAAGCAACGACGAAAAATCAAGTCCGCCCCACAACGATAAAGAGTATCTCCAATAATTTTGTATTGTTGGGACTGGAATCGAATTTTCCGACGTTCCGACTTTGAAACTTCGGGGCGAAAGGATTGGGTCTTGAGATAGACAATTATATCCCCATACCACGGATCTAAAGTGCTGATGAGAAACAAAGATTCGTCCGCAATGTGTTCCTCTGCCACAGTTTCCGTGTCAGCACGCGGGAAATCACACATCAACTCTGCAAAAACTAAAGATTTCTTAGACTTAGACTTTTCAAATTCCAAGTCGAACTCTTGCAGGATAACAATCCATTTAGAGTACTTGCCCCTTAGCAATTGTTTAGTCAAAATGTAGATCATAGGGTTGCAATGGGAAATGACTGTAGTTTTATGGAGAAGAATGTAGTGACGAATTCGTTGGACAACTTGAACGGCTGCCAAGGCCAATTTCTCCACATGTGAGTATTTGAGCTCAGTGGGATTTAACGTCCGACTAAGGTAATAGATCACATGTTCCGTTCCGAATTTGTCTTCCTGGACTAAGACCATTCCAATGGTGGAATGAGCGGCGGCGAGGTACAAAAAGTAATCCTGGTTGTAGTTGGGAGGATGCAGCAACGGTGCATGGGTCAACGCGTGCTTGAGTGCATCAAAATATTTCTGAGCTATCTCATCCCAAGAGAATTGAGCATTTTGTTTCAACAACCTGGTAAAACCTTTGGTAATCTCGGCGTAGTTCGGAATGAATCGGCGTAAAAAGTTTGCTTTCCCCTGCAAACTTTGGAGTTGGCGAAGACTCGAAGGAGGAGGCAATTTGATGATAGCTTCTACCTTTGAGGGATCAACGCGGATGCCGGCTTTTGAAACTACAAATCCCAGCAATTGTCCCACTTCTATACAGAAGACACATTTATGTGGGTTCAACCGTATACGATAATGCCGACACCTCATAAAAATTGCTCGTAAATGGACAAGGTGATCAGCTCGGTGTAAGGAGTGAGCGGGCAAATCATCGAGATACGGTTGCACAATGTGTTTGATGTCATGAAATGCATAAGACATCGCCCTTTGAAAAGTGGCTCCGGCATTCTTAAGCCCAAAAGGTAATTTGCAATAAGCAAATGTCCCCCATGGACAAATGAAAGCCGTTTTTGGTTGATCGGCAGGTAGAATATTGATTTGGTTGTAACCGGAAAAACCGTCCATAAAGGAAAATGTTTCACTGCCGGCACAATCATCAATTATTTGATCGATATAGGGTGTTGGATAGTTGTCCTTGGGACAAGCACGATTGATATCCCTATAGTCGATACATATTCTTATTGTTCCTTGCTTTTTGTTAACCGGAACAATATTCGATACCCAATCCGTTAACGGGATCAGATAAATGAAACCTGCTTTCAATAGCTTCTCAACTTCTGCTTTAATTGCAGCCGCTTTTCGTGGGTGAATCTGACGCAAACGTTGCCGGACGGGTTTAGCGTCCGGGTAAGTCTTGATCTCATGGACAACAATGGCAGGATCAATTCCTGGCATTTCCTCGTAAGACCAAGCAAACACGTCGCATAATTCTTGAAATAGGGCGTTGTATGTCTGAATTTCGTTATCTGAACACGAGGCACCTATATGAATGTGTTCAACAATTCCAGGCTTGACTGAAATGTCAATGGGAATAGTGCGAGAAATGTTTCCCAAATTCAGCTCTGAATCAGGATGTTTCATTGGACTCTGAGCTTCTTTGACATATTCAGTTGTAAATATTGATGAGAAATCATTTTCAAAACGATCATCCTCAGGTAAAAACGAAGATCTATGATGGAGATCTTCCCATGGTAAATCGTCTACGCACAGGACTTCACAAAGCTGTTCATCAGATGACACAACTTCGGGAAACGTTATTAACTCCGAGGTTGACGCGAAAAGGGATTCCTCACGGACCACATTCATTTGGTCGCTTTTGGTTGAACTCGGGTCGGAAAAAGACTGCACGGCTTCATAGGCAATTTCATATGGACTCAAAGGCATTGCATCACCAAATGAGTCTATCTCAGATTCAGACGGAACGATCCAAGGATTGTCATAAATAATGGTATCTGAAGTAATCATATGAATAGATGCAAACGAAGACACGACGTTGATTGGAGGAAAAGGAAAAGTTCCCAGTAAACCGGCATCTTTAACTAATCCTACGCCAACATCCTTGTAAGGGATAGTCGTTTTACCGACATGCTGGATACTCTTTGAAGAGGCTGGGTCGGATGAAAAGTAAGCCAGCTGGTCTATGGTTACGATCTTTCCATTATGTGGAAACTTTATTACTCTGAAGACTGATGAAACGACCGCTGTCATAGCGTAAGACCAACTTTGACCCAAAAGAAGTTTGTAGTCTAGAGGGGCATCAACCACCTCCACATCTAGACTAACGGTTTTTCCTTCGACCCCTATAGGCAAATCCTGTAGAATGCCAAACGGATGGAACCCACGGCCATCAAAGGCCTTAAGAATTGTCGGGGATTGATTTAGTGAAGGAGAACCAAGCGATCTCCAACAATGTATCGACATAATACACGTGGAAGCTCCCTCATCAATTACAGTCCGATGAATAGGCCTGTTTTTGACTATCACTGGGATCTGGAAAGCCATCTGATGAGGCAAACGCGGTGTACTATTTTCTAGATCAAAGATTATTAGGTTCGGGTCCCGAACATCAACAGCTCCTATAGCCGACAAAAGTAATTTTCTCTGTGCTGGGCATGATTGCAGCACTTCTAAAGCCGACATTGCTGAGGGTGAAACAGCTAAATCCTCAACAATGTTGTAATTCTGGGCCGCTCTCGCATGTGGATTGAAGGCAGACCTTCGAAGTACACCCTTGGTGGGCGGTTTGATTACTAAGTCAGGGTTAGGTTTCTCGATCTGTAGTGGATCGGAACCGGGAGCTGAGGTTGAGGGATTTGAATGAGAATATTCCGCTTCTTTTGATCCATCAACAGGACTTTTACTACCATAATCTTGCGATCGAGTCGCAATCCTTACATGAGACATCATCAATATGGGTTCTTCACTGGCACTCAAGGAAGAACCTATCATCTTACTCTCCTGCTTTGGAAATGGATCTTTCAAAACAGCAGGAGTTGGGGAACCCTTGACGATTTTCACAACCTCGGCCCGATGAGGGCAATCTCTTGTAAAATGATCCTCTTCACAAATAAGACAAGGATATCGAGGTTTGCGCTTTTCGTCATTGGTTTCCAACTTTTCTGTTTTCTCCTTTGGAGTCTTGTCTGCTTTACTCTTCTTCTTACCTTTCTTCTTCCCACCGTTTTTTGATTTAGCCGTAGATGACTCTGCAACGTGAATATCAGCGGAAACTTCAGGAGAAGATTCTCCTGTCGGGGAATCTGGTAAGGTTATAATGGGCAAAGAATTCTTTGAAGACTTCTTCTTGCTTTTAGTATTCACCGTACCAATCATGCCATCAGCAGCATGAGATCCCGAAGGAGCAGCAGCGATTTGATTTGACTTCGGAAGATCTGGGATCTTTTCGTGTAACGTACCTGACTGAGTGTAAACTAAGTCAAGGTACTGCGCTTGAGCAATCACTTGCTCCTCAGTAACTACTCCGACCTTAGCTACATCTTCAGTAATCTTCGGTAATAATGATTTAACAAACCATTCAGCTAAGATTTGGTCCGGGATAAAAACTTTCACTAATCGCCTTCGACGTCTCCACTCATGAATATGATCAGAAATATAGGTGGACGTCGATTGTTTTAATGAAGTTAGTAACTCCGTGCCATTATCATATCTGACCGGCAACTGAAAATGAGTTAGGAACGAGGTAGCTAACTGACTAAAATTGTAAAAAGAGGCGCGTGGTAACTCAATGTACCACTTGGCTGCGAGACCAATGAGCGTACGCTGGAAAAGACGTAAGTGGATCGAATCATCCGAGATGGAATTTGAAGCACACCAGAGGTGGTAAGTCATCACATGATTTGACGGATCCTCTCCAGACTTACCCTCAAACTTGGGTATATCACTGGGAAACTTATTTGGCATTGGCGGCCAGAATGGAAGATAATTTATTGGATCGTTCGTTAGGCGCGACAAGTCCGGTAAATCCAAAGTTGCGATAAACGGTAATTGCCGATTAGGATCCCTAAAACTCTGGGTCACAAGACCAGTCCCAGGAGGAGGATATCCAGGATAACTTGGAATAGGAATCGCATTCGGGATATTGTATCCTCCAGGAAAACCAGGATTAACCGGACCGTACTGGGGTTGTTGAGGTTGTTGATAAGTGTACCCAGGATACGGTTGATACTGGTAAACTGGCTGTTGGACAGCAGGCCCGTATTGGTACTGTCCCTGGTACGGTTGATAAGCGAATTGTGGTTGACTAGTAACAACCGTACTTAAACCAGGTTGTCCTACAGGCATCTGAACCGTAGTTTGAATCGTAGATCCAGACAATGGTAAAGATGTCTGAGGAGTAGTTGCAGAGACAGTAGAAACCGGAGCTGTCGATACTCCAGAAGTAAGTGTGGTGGAAGGAACAGATGTTGCGGTAGTTGCAGCAGTCGTTTGAGATGGAGTACTAGGTGCAATGGGCGACTGAGTAACTACCGAAGGTACAGAAGTTTGAACATTAGACTGGACTGGTTGCTGGGGTGAACCAGAAACTAAGGGTTGTCCAGCTTGAGATGACAACTGTACACTTGGCTGCAATACCTGTTGAACTTGCGAGGGATCCCACACTATGTTCATTCCGGGGTATTGACCCATGACAGGTTGAGGATATTGAGATCCATAACCGGATTGAGGGTAGGATTGATAATTGAAAGGTACATTTCCCGTACCTTGAACATAAGATTGACCTTGAGGTGGTTGATAACCTTGACTCGAGTACTGACCTTGAGGTAGACACCCTTGAGGTAAGTACTGATACTGGGGTTGACCTTGAGCTATAAATTGATACTGAGGTTGACCTTGGGGTACATATTGAGGCTGGGGTTGACCTTGAGGAATGTATTGTACTATGGGTACATACTGTCCTTGAGGTTGCCCCCCAGACGCAATTTGTGTACCTTGAGGTTGCCCCCCAGGCGTTAATTGAGGCTGCCCCCCAGGCGGTAACTGGCCACCTTGAGGTTGAGAACCGGGAACTGAACCTGACATCATGTAAATGTCTCCTACACCCAACGGTTTATTACCATTGTTTCCAGCTAATAACCCATGTTCAATGGGTTGAGGAGATGCTCCCGCAAAAGTACCAGAAAGTGACTGATACCCAGAGGGAACAGAAGGACCGCCGTACAAGAAAGATTCAGGAGATTGAGTGAACATGGACGACTGACCAGACATATTTACAGGAGTATATATACCTCCAAGCGGATAAGGATTACGAGGTGGAGAAAAATTTAACCCTGAGTTGTCCAAATAATTAGTTAACGAAAGATACCAAGTAGTACTTCTAGGAGGACTGTAAAAGATGGATTCACGCTCCCTTAGATCAATAGTAGGTTGATCTTCAAGGATAGAAATGCCAAATTCTTCCTTTGGAGCAAGTTCTTCAATAGCTATCAAACCAGCAAGAAGATTTTCGGTGATGACTCTTTCTACCCTAGGTGAATCAGGAGCACTAGAAGTTGGAGTAACAGGTTCATATATTTCAGGTTCTTTGCCTATATCACTGGTAGATGAAAAACTACCAGCAAGCTCGGAAACTGCAACAGCTTCGGGATTATAACCTGTTTCTAGACCTTGGTAATCTGGATGGACTACCAATGACGACTCTCCCTCTTCAGGTGAACCTACTTTACTGCCACTAGGAGTTACAAGGACTTTCAAACCTTCGTAATGACCCGGGACATCTTTAGGAGGTTCGCCTTGAAGTCTACGGGACTTCCTCAACAAATCGGCCACGGTAACAATCTCAGGAGACTTGCCCCGAAGTCTACGGGACTGTCTCGGTAATTCAGCCACAGTTAAAAACTTTTAACTACTGCACACGCAAACAAAGTAAAATCTCAAAGAAAACCGCCTAAAGTCTCTAAAGAACCAAACAAATTCGAATCACACGCCTAAAGAATCTAGGGCGTCAAACCATACACAAACAGTAGCCTTCCGGACCGAAAACACTAGTTGGTGATGAAGCCCAACATCGCCGAATTCAGTACAGAAGTGGTGGGTGGAACAGTTACCCCGGCAACCTGCTTAATGAATATACCGGCACAAGTTCCTCCACTTTAACCATCTCGAGTGAAGTGAACCCCCCGGAAAATCCAAGTGAGTCTAGCCGACGTCTGCTCCAAGTACAGTGGGATCTTCCCTCCACCGTCACCTCGGTAGAATCCTAAAGATAATGGTCACTAAGGTTACCAACAGCAACAAATATACCTGGGGGAACAGTCTACGACCCGATAGCACGCAAGGGCAGAGTAACAAGCTCAATCCCCTTGCCAGCTCCTTGACAATAATCCAAGGTTTACCGACAAGTGACCCCAGGCTCCTCGACAATAATCCGAGGTTTACCGTTTGTAGTACGTGCGTATCTGGTGTCTTTCCCAATGAAGGAGGATTGATCCCCTCACTGGTTCGGACACGGTCTCGTGCTTCTCCTTTAAGAGGAGCTTTCCCAGAGTACAAATGAAACAGTTGGATTTATCCTACCACAAGATGAGCTACTTGTTTGGTTTTACTGTCTCGGAGAGTTAATTACTCTCCTACTCCAAGACACTAGCCTGATCTATATTGGTGTTTCAGAGCCCTAGTAAATAAAAAGTTACTAAGTTGATTTTACTTTAAGCGTTAATTTTATGGTTTTTCTTTAATACAAAAGGTAGTGGAGATGAAACTGATGGTGTGTAGACTCGACTCAAATCCACTAAAAAGATGCACTTAGGATGATTTATACTAATTTTATTTTTCGATGAATTCCCTAGCTAAGAGAGTTGGAGAATGCAAAATTGATATAAAGACAACTTTCTTAGCAATGAAAATCAAAGAAACAAACTCTTTATCTTTTCCAAAACATACAACACATGACCACTAATTACTTCACGAAAATTTCTTTTCTTTTCAAAGACTCAAATGCTACCAAAGCAAACTTTTCTTCAAAAGATATTTTTTGTATTTTTTCCTAATTAACAAAGCATGTAAAACTTACTTTAACAGAAATCAAAGTTAAAAAATCTATGGCAATCAAATCAACTCAATTTCACTCAAAAGAAAATCTAAGAGAAATGCACTTAAAAGTAAATCTAATGAGGCAAAAGCCTACCAAGTATGATTCCAGGATGTTTTACTCAGTCAAAATTTAACTAAGGACTAGTTAATGCAGAATCAAAAACCAGTCAAAAACAAAAATCAAAATCTTTTGTTCTTTTTCTTAAGAATAAAATTCAAAGTTCAATCAACAAACCTTTTCGAGATTCGGCAAAGAGACAACACAAAGGTAGGTTTCTCACAAGGGTGGATTCTATGACAGGTCCGACTCCTAAGAAGACTGAACAAAACCAGGGAGATCCAAGGTTTTACAACTTCTAAAGCCAAAGTCACTACAGGACCAGTGCAAAAATCAAACCCCAGGGCAAAATCTCTATGAATTTCAGTAAAACTCTTGACACTAACGAAACAAGCTTAGGTGAAGATTTATGGCAGATAACCAGTGGATCTGGGCAGCAGAAAGAAATTAAAAACAAAATATAAAAGGCAAAAAAGGAGAAAATGGAAATTTTCTCAATTTTGACAGGGTACGCAGGCAACCTGTTTTCACAGGTGCGTGTACGCTCTGTGCACAAAGCTGCAGTGTGTACAGGTACGCACTGTGCTCAACTCAGAGGCTGCGTACTTCTAGCAAAACTAAGAAAAACTAAAATCTAATTTAACCCTAAGCTAGCCCACCCAAATACACAGTCAGACAGCCAAAAACCAAAAAACAAACGACTTTTCTCAGATCAAAGTTTCACACAAAGGAAAAATCATTCACATCAATGGATTCCCCAGTGGATTCGCCATTTTGTCATGCGGAAAGAGTCGATTTTGCGGACAAAACCGACCTCCCTAGAAGCAAAGGCTTTCTAGTGACAAACAAGACAAATAAACACTACCTTTATCTAAACATGCATTTAGAATACAAGTAATCAGGTGATTATAACATACCTTTAGTCCAACGCTTTGTAGTAGTCCAGCCTCGCCGATCCGGATGAGCTCCTCCTTCTCTTTGAAACCTGCATTCACTAACAAGCCAAAAGATTAAATAGCACCTGATAAACTTATAAAATAACACATATCCATCATACAGACCAAGGAGTATATGAAACAAATCATGAATAACAATCTGTTGAGAAAAATGAGTTCATTTGTATTAAGTGGAAACAAAAGAAACCATTACAACCTGAGCCTTGGTGTTGTGCAGGTCCCTCCTAGGGTCCAGCAAGAGTTTTCCTTTACTTTGATCAGCTCACCCACTTCCAAATAAGGCTAGGAAAGGATGGGAATCTCTCCTCTCAAGCTTTACAAGGGAGTCCTAATTCCAGCAGCATCTACCCTTAGGAATGTTCAGCTTTCAACCTCTCCTCTCTCTGGCCCAATGCCTGTATTTATAGTGCTCTAGAGGAAGTTAATCAGGTCCACCATCAATGGGAGCTATCCCTCTTTGGATGGGATAGCTCCCCTCTTGATGGGATAAGTTCCTCTTTCATAGGGATACATGAACCATCTGGAGGCGCTCCATACACGTCAAACAGGCTTCTAGAATGCTCTAGAAATGACCACAAGTAACTTTTTTGGAGTGAAACTTGCACCTTTTGACCTTTACAGGAGTACGCACCCTCCCCTTTACAGATAGAGCGTACAAGTACGCACGTATTGTGAACTTGGGGTGCGTACACGCAGGTAAGGCTAAGAGAAACTGCGTACCCAGAGATATATAGATTTTTAAAGACTTTCTCTCTTTCTTGGAGTTTGACATGGAGAGCAGAGGTATGAGACTTGCCATGGAGGATATTATGACAGTTGATGGAGCCATACTAACTGCAAATAGTCATGGTGACAAATTTTAGTGTAACATGGACTATTAAGTCTAGTTAATCCCAATAATTAAGTATGGCTATGGCACTATTTAGGATGTGAATGTTTGAATTAGAAATATCTTTGTGTGGTAGAAGGGAATGTTGCAGTTCATAGCTCAAATCCCTATTTAATAAGTATTTTCTTGTGTGAACTCTTACCTGTTGAGTTTACATTGCCAAAAGTATGGTAATCATGAACATGAAATAACTCTAGTTGTATATACCACCAGAATGCTTCATAATCATTGAAAGGCTAACTATGTCCCCATGTCTAATCTTGGACCTACAGGGGCAACAACATGCGTAAATATGTTTTTTATTATTGGTCGTGGAATCGCACGGGAAACCTACACAATGAAAATGGATAACAAATTGAGGATAATAACCCATAATGTGTGCGAATTTGGAAACTAATCCTTATTGGGTAGAACACCATCTTTGCAGACATGGCTACCAAGCCTTGTTGAAGCACTATAAAGCTCATGAAGGATAACATTTTAGATATATATGTATAGGTATAACTATCTGTTGATGATGCTAGAAATCCACCAACAAAGGGGGTCTCCTCGGTATGAAGTCCCAACTAGACCTCACATCATTTAGAGCAGGAGCCCCATTCAAATAATAGGCCCAGCCACCATTATTCTTAGGGATTTTCCTTGGCTACAATTACCAACATAAGAGATTATGCAAAAATCCTTTGAAACAAGAAAGTTGACATTGTGAAGCATTCAGTTGCAATGTATATAAGGTTTTTCCACAAACAGAGTAGAAAGTGTGAGCCTTTAAGAGAAAAGTAATAGTACTATTATAGTAAGGACAAATGAGATCATAGCAAGAATCATTAGTTAACCTGTGAAATAGTTCACGTAGTAACAACGATCATGAAAGAAAGTACAAACACATTCAATAGGATGCATACCAAAACCAAAAAAAATAGTTCATTTTCATTAGTATGTAGAAACATAAACATACACCGCAAACAATGAAAGAATAGTCTTACGATCATTCACAACATATGCATGAAAATGCATCGACTCTGAGAGATTCATATATTAAGTGAAAGTTCCAAGATACACAATTAAAACAATGTAAAAATAGCTCCAATAGTGTAACATTAAGTTGCCACTTGCTCCTCCAAAGAATGATGTTTTCTCCTATGCCAAGCTAGAGAAGCCAAGGTGAAAAGACTCTTTGCTTGACCTATGAGGGTGTATTTATAACAAATGAGGTCACTCTCCACCTCCCTTGTGACTCTTGACGTTCCCTCATGACTCTTAATCTCCTGTGTGACTTTAGAACTTTCTAGTGACTTTTCACATTCCATGTGGGACCCTTGGGCTTCCACACATTTTACATTTTCGCATTTTTGAAATTAAATAATTACATTCCACAAATAATGTGGAAAAATACATGGGACCAAACAAAACTCTTGTGTTGACACTTTGAATGACCATAATTTGGTAAATGTGACATGAGACTTGATGGAAATGTATTGATGTAAGGTTTATTTCTCCACTGCTATGTATTCAAATCTCGAGGATTGATCTTTGTTTGTATTGCATCTTCATCCTCCAAAGGGTCTAGATAAGTGTTAGAACCTTCCAAGTCAACATGGGTTTCCATCTATTTATCTTGGCCCAATACTCCTCTACTCCTACATGATGGTGTTTGTGTCTCATCTCAACAAATGTCTTCTTGTTCCTTGTCCTATTGGCCTCCTTGATCATCATCTTTCCACAATGGGATGATAATGCCTACAAATGTAGTTCACTCATGACAAGGAAACATCAGTCCCAAAGTCACCTATTATGTCTTTATTTGCTCACGTGAGACTGACTATGATGAGATAATGCACAAGAATTGTAGGAGAGGCCTTGGAATGCATGATGCAGAGAATATGAAGGTATGGAGTGAGGGTTTGGACATTATGATGGTGCAATGCATAATGGTAAGAGAAAGACAAGGTGTGGATTGCACATTGGGCAAGTCTAGAGGGTAAGGAGAGTAGGCTTAGGCACTATAATTGCGTATTGTACAGTGCTTAAGGAAGGGAAACCATGGTCTTCTTAGTTAAGTAATGCAATGATTGAGGGATGACCTCACTATCCACTAGAAATTCATAGTGCACAATGGAGGCAAGATTTGATCAATGCATTACGCAGTTGAGAAAGTGAAGGAGACAAGAGAGGTAAGGTTTTGCATTGTAACTGTGCAATGTGTAGTAATTGAAGGGAAGGCTCAAGGGACTATGCAATTGAGCACTACAAGGACTAAGAGAAGACCAAACTATTCACTAAAAGTGGACATTGCGCAGTGAAGTAAACTAGTTAAGGCATTGTACATTGGGCAAGTTCAGGAGAGAAGAGTGACATGCTTGGGCACTATGATTGCATTGTGTGCACTTGATGAGGGAGAGGACCTAAGGATTGTGTAGTTGATCATGGGAAGGGTCCAAGGATGACCTGAATTTCCACTAGAAGTGTGTACTGTGCAACAATGGGCTAGGTTGATCAAGGACTGTAGCTTTGGCAAGTATAGTTAGCAGGATAGAGTGACTAAGCTTTGAGATAGCTCAGTGCATAGTTGAAGGATGTTTTCCTTTATTATTGCACAAGTGCAGTTCCAAGTGGTGAGGCTTCATCATTGTGGCTTGGAAATTCACAGTGTGCAATAGGAGGAGGTTGTGACATGAATCATGAATTATGTAAGTTTAGAGGACTAGGAGAACTCCAAAATTGATTAAGTGTGGGATAAGTGAGGCAAGAAAGTGAGAGTAAGGGATTATGATGAGTCGTAAACATGATCACACATACTTATACAATCCAACACATAACCAGAAGATGTTTAGTACCCAAAATCAACATGCATACAATGAAATGATAGTAAAGCGGCCCTTATCTCCAAGTGCGACACTTAAGATGTACCTTTAAAACACAAGTGTCACAATGCAACCAAAAGGTGCATTGTGCCACAAGAATGTGTCCATCACATGTTCTAATGATAAATAAAATCAGCTAGTGCAAGAGAGTGTGTTGTAGCTGCCTTTAGGAGGTGTTCCATGGTGCTCTTAAGATGTGTGAAAACAAGTGAAATCAACACATGCAAGGATGAAAGTAGGCGAAAGAAACACTTTTTACAGATAGAGCAAGCAAAAATGACACATGTAAGAGAAAAAGAAAAAAAATTGACACTTGCGAAAGCAAAAGTGGCAATCGAGAAACTCACCCAAACGATAGGGCATTTGCAACCATGGGTGAGAGAATACTCCTTATACTCCAATAGTGCATAGAGCGCGAAAGCGAAATATGAACATAAGGATGAAATATGGACTGTACTCTTTATATAGGGAAAGAAAAAATGCAATTAAGAGTTAATATTGGTGAGTGCACTTAGTGCCTGTCGAGAAACTAGGAGCTAAAATTGAATTGATTGAATTGAATAAATACACTCTCACTGTCGAAAAAGAGTGTGCAATCACTATCTACATTGGATGCCATCACACTGTCACTATCCATAACGATTGCGTAGTCTCTGTGTCTAGGGATTGTGTAAGCACTGTCATGAAGAATTGCACAAGCACTATTCACAAAGATTTCACATTCTCTGTCATTAGGGACTGTGTAGTCACTGTCATCATTAAGTGCGCACTTATTATGATTAGGTATTGCATAACGCTTTCCTTACAAGGATACACATTGACTAATAGGCTTGCTCAGAATAGGTTTTCTATGCACGCACCGCAAGATCATCATGTAGGAGTAGGTCGATTCGACACTTATAATTCTTTAAGGAAGGCTTAAACACTTGAGAAACATGTCTAAGGATGACATTAATGGCTCAAAATGAAAAATTGCATGATCATAAGGAGGCTCAAAAATTTGAATGTAGGCAAAATTTGGAGGGTGTTTGTCGCAACAACAACAATGTCTACGTATTCACAGGCTGGGTCGAGGCCTTAGTAAGCTCAAGAGAGATGGCATGATACTTACCATAAACATTGCACATATATGTGTGTGTGTGTGGAATTGGGTTGGACCGAGCCTTGTCAAAAGCTTAAGAAGGATAGCTCCAAAGAGCTTTGTAACAACATATTCATATATGGTCGTGTAGAGCCAAACACTCATAGGGTTAATGGGTTGGCCCTCATATTAAAATAGGCCCATGTGCAATAGAACCTCGTAACCAAGAATTGATGGAGGAAAAAGTACCAAATATACAAATAAATAGTGCCGCAAGGATTAGATTCTAGGGCCTAGAGGAATAACAAGGGGTTCGGGCTTAAGTGTCGTGTGACCAAGTGCCATGTCCAAGTGCTAAGAGTACGGGTTGAGATTCATTATCAGGGGTTAAAGGAGTGGATCCCTACTGTACCATATGACTAGGAGCCATGACCAAGGGCACAAGAAGGAGAGATTTGAGCCATAAATGTGAGCAAGAACTGACATCGTCCATGTATCCTAGAGGTTTTACCTCAGATAATTTGAAGGGAGCTCTAGAAAATCCTGTCGAGATTTAAAAGTCGGGACAATGTGGTGGGACGGTTCAGTTGTTAAGCAATTGCCACATCGAGGCGGAGGACCCCCAAATCACCAATAATGTACAATATAATCATTTTCGTACATAAGAAGGCTAGTTGGGGCCCACGACTAGCGTGTTAGGTGACATGGCCTCAGGACCACATGGTGACCTAGGGAGTAGCACATTTTCAATGGTTTTGTGGGCCTAAGTGGCATGGATTTGAGTGACATGTGGCACACCTACAATGGATCCACATGGAGGGAAATGTCATCCCAATGAAAAAGGTTGTTGATGACACCTTGGTGCCTTGTCGCGGTGATTTCTTATGAATTCAAGTGCAAACTCGTTGGGATTTAATCCTTGGGATGATGTGGCGGGACTTGACCACACATAATTAACTGGAACCCATGCAGTAGAGTTAACATGGTGATATTCCATGTGGATATTTTACATAACCCAAACATATGTGAATGGAGGCATAGTAGAACAGGCTGAGACAACATGGAAAGGGTGGAGCCATGCACATCGCTGCAACAAATGACAATGAGATGCGTGGAGGAGGGATCCACCAAGGGTCCATTAACCTTGTGTGTTTTCCTGAGAAGTTTCAATGGGGAACCACAAGGGATACCATATTTAGGATTTCATTCCCAGGGTGACATGGTTGTAGAGGGGCTTGCACCCATATACTTGGTGCATATTATATAAATGTTATATGTTGGGCCTGGTAAACCATGGAACAAAGATAATATGTAACCTAGTATGAATGGGTCAACAGTGGGGTCATGTTGGCAATTGTCGACAAGCATGACAATTGCCAGCATGTAATATGTTTTAAGTCTTGAAAAGGTAAAAAAGGTCAAAAAGAAAAATAAAATTAGACCCCATTTCCATAACTAGACGTTGGAGGTTAGGTCAACTTAGTAATTGACTCCTCCTACCTTTAGTTAGTGTTAGGATAGTAGGGGATATGTTATATCCTCATTAGTTATTCTTATTTTGATTTCTACATGTAAAACTTCATGTTTTCCTTTGGGTTTTCCAAATTTTCTTAGCTAATTTGGATTGATAGGTTTTTAATAACTATTAGCTTTTTTGGTAAATCCTCCACATGATTCTCTTTTCTTGAATCATTATGTATCCATCTTACAATGACCCTTTTCATTCCTTGCTTGACATGGGATATGGTTATATTCTTGATGTTGTATTTTGCATGTATGTATTAAAGAGAATGTTTTCGCTTCTAAATGGAGAATAACAATTTTACGAGTGGGTAGGGTGTTTGTGTTTTCACTTTCAATTCTTTTGTAAAACATCACTTTTGAAAAGATGTGATATTTTTCCAACTCTCACAAGGAATCCCTGGTCCCCACCTTGGGCTTGTGTACAAAAGCACTATGTACCAAAGTTCTGATGTAAACTTTCCCATTTTCCAAGCCTAGAAATGCATTCACGTTCTCATTTTAAGAAGATAATAAATAGTTTCCATCTCACCAACAACTCTTTCTTTAATACATGTATTTATTTTATAATTATATTAAACTTCAAATCCTACGTATTTAAAAGAGATCTAGTTTATAACTCTCAAAAATGCTATCTAGTTTTTAACTCTACCAATTATCATTGCATTTGTTTTGTTAATACTACTTGTGGCCCCAAATATTACAAAGTTTTTTCGAAGCATTAAGATGCTTTTGTATATTATGTTAGTCAAAAGCATATCCTTTACATATATTAAAAGTAATATTGCATATCGTATATTATGAATGACACCTCCACCTTTTGCTCTAATACACCTTTTTGGGTTGTCATAAAAAATCCAACAAAGTGATGGCAAAGAGCAATGTCATTTCACCATAGTATTGTTCTCATTTTCATTTTTCATTTATACATGGAGAAAGAAAATACGTGCAAGATTTTTTCATAAAGTTTCTAGGAAACTTTATTGTGATTTTAAGAATACACCCAACTTATCTATCTCCTCCCATTTCTTTTTAAACAATACATGAAAATCATTCCTAAAATCCACAAAACAATAGAAAACTTTCCTTGAACACATTTTGCTATAGTATCAAGGTTGTTGCATGATTAATTGTTGAAAATTTGGGTTGGAAATTAGTTTGTGATGCTGCTCTCAAACCTTTTAAAATTATGTTTGTTTACTTTTCACTAGAAAACTTGAATACAACATCGTTTACTATGATAATTTCATAATTTTCACCTCATTCATCACCCCTTTTGAATATTGAGATGGCATTGTTTTCATGCCATAAAGGGGGAAGTATTATCATATTACATGGTGCAATAAGTTCCAAAATAAATTTGATAATGAGTCATTTCCCGCTTACCCATGTTTCAAATATTTGTATTCCTTTTTTTATAAGACTTCCTTTATTGTTTTAATAATCTATTCATCGATATTTTCTTTTACTTCTTCTTTTTCATATAATTCCTTGACTTTTGATATAATTCCTATGTTTTCCATTTAGATTTTCTTTTAGAGTAATCTTTTTTCGAATTGTCTTGCGTTTGATTTCAACTCATGTTTCGTATTTTTATTCCTTTTCATAATATTATTTTCAATATTAATTGAAACAAAATATGTACACGATAGCTTTTAGACAAAGTAAATACAATCCACAAAAACATTAAGAAAACTCAAAATCTAACTAGCTAGTTATCAAAATGCCAAATGTCTTAATTGTTATGATACATTATATACATAATAAAGACACAATAATCCATGCAACATACAGGTAAATAAACAACCCTTGAACCAACCATAAGTAATAAATTTTAGGTTGCAATAGGTTCATTCCTCACATTGGGTTATGGATCATCCTGATTTTTGGGGTTCAGTCCCTAACCAATGTTAGCAAGCTTTGACTCCACTATAATCAACTCAATTTATGTTTGTATATTTAGGTGGTTTGGTAGTCTCGAAGATAGAAAGTGGTAGGTTCAAAGATGACATTTTGTTGGATTGTAGGAGAATGCCAACCAAACCTCTAATTCCTCTCCCTAATTAGGTGGCTAACTTGGTGACATCATCGACATTTTTTCTGACGTTCTTAAGATCAAGTTGATAGATTAGGGGAGTCACTAGGTGAATCCATGTTCATGTTATAAGGGGTATCTCCCAAAATTGCGACCATTGCCTCAAGTGGTCCATTTCCATCTCAGTTGTTTGTATTTTCATAATAATCACCAACAATTTGCTAACATATATTAAAGATATGCCAAACCAAGTAAGACATTAACATTTTTCTTCTTATTAAATAGGGTTCCATTTTTTCTTACAAAGAAAAATAATTTCCACATGAATTAGTCACCATGCAACATGGAAATCTACAACCCAAAGAAGCTTATCTCTTATCAAAGAATATTTGTAACATATGGAAGTAGAGAAAAGTTGACCACAAAATTACTCAAACCCACTTGGCAAGGGGACAAAACTAGAGAATATGCTTGATTGATTCATGTTTCCCAAATATAAGACACCATGGTTTCTAAATCCCCATGGGTGTAAGTCACCTATCTATGAGCATGCCTCCCATGGTCAATTTCCATTCAAAGAAAGCTTTCTTTAGGTTCTATATTAGGCTAACATAATTCCACAACTTGAAAGTCAAAATTGTCTTAAACTTGTCTCCATAGCTTTGTCAATTGAGCTTTTAGTATTGACTCTGCTTGATCTATAAAGTTCCATGGATGTTCCATTGGGTAGTTTGTCACAATAGATCTTACAATTTACCGCAAAATACTATGAGGGTATCCTCTATTATCTAGTGCTAACTTATGATTAAAAATGCAATATTATAGGCATAGTGCTTAAAATATTGAATCACAATGAGAATATAAAAGTGAAGCTACAACAATAAAGTGATCATGTCTTTTACATAATGAATATGAGATGTATCCTAGGGAACCCATAATGGTAAAACCAAACAAGAAGGTGAGGATTAAGCCTTGTTCTTTTCTTCTTGTACATAAATGCAAGATGCTGAAAAAGATTAAATCACTATAGACTTACAATAGAAATTGCAGCATAAATGATTGATGCACAACTTTCTCATGTTAACTCTAAGGTGATCATTGGACCATTGGAAAGTTACCAATGAGTAGAACAATGTCAAATGGATGGAAACCTTTTTTCCCAAATTTGTGGCCCCAAAAACAAATGTTTAATGCTTGAAACAATCTCTAGAAGTTTCAATATCCTTTCACCAATATGATATTTTATCATAACATGCTGTATAATTCTATGCCTTTTATTTTCTACTCATAACGTAGTAAAATAAATTAAAATTATGTATTGATTCATTTCATATTATAACTCCTAATTTACATAGGATTTTTGCCCTCAAATCCATTTATTGGAGGAGATGAGGAAACATGTTCTCAATTTCCTCCCTAGAGTACCACTTGGCCTTGCTTAATCTCAACTTTCTCCCTAGAGTACCACTTGACCTTGCATAGGCAACCTCTTTAATAATTTACTAAATCATGGAATCCTAACTTGCATCCTTAATGATCTATTCCATATTTCTCATCACACCTTTTATTTTCCCATTATATCCCTTTTGTTCTGATATTGTTGGTCTTGTCCCCCAGTCTAATCCCTATGAAATCTTCCATTCTATATCCGAATGATGTTGGATCAATTTTCTCCATCGAAAAAAAAATCCTTACATAAGAATATACTAGGTATTGCTCCTTATGTTGATATTTGATGTCTTTTTTGAAGAGAGTTGTTGATAGTTCCTAATGATGTTCCTAAACCTTACATGATCATGTTTTTGCATTGGTATACCAAGTATTATTTCTAAGACAAACTCTAATGGTTTCTTCTCGACTAGTTCATGATAACAATATTAATGCTCCTTGATTGATGTCTACCATTAAGAATTTCCTTAAGCCTTCCATGTCCTTTTCCTTTGTAGTCTTAATCTTCTAGACTTATTTTTGATTGGTTTTTTCTAAATGGTGTTGGTTACCAAGACAAATGTTTCTACATTTGAGTCCCTTCAATTGGGTAGTGTCTCTTATAGGATGATACATATGCCAGAAAATTCCTTTATCCATGTCACTCCTATGACCATTCCCACCCTTTACATCACCTTATATTGATAATTTCTATCGTCAATGGCTCTTCCAATCTTATTTTTGATGACCATCTTATCAATATTTGTACTGCTTATGATCTATTTAAACTCAGAGGTGTCCTTACTCAAGAGTCCTTTGCAAGAGAAATAAACATATCGATCCTCTCAGTGATGCCTCATACTCATGTCAATTCTTAACCTATATATCTCCATACATAGATGTCAGATGGAAAATATCTACTTGCTTATTTAAAATTTCTTGTATTGTAAAATTATTCTAAACTACTACAATATAATATAGAATACTAAAAAGAAATTCAAGGCACTTTTACATGTTATAAACTATAGACGCATTGCATAAGTAATAAACATATTTAAGTTGATTTAGTGGTATTTTTGTACATTGTTAGAGAATTACACAAGGCAAGAACATTACCTGAATATTTTTTCATATAGATCCTCACTCCCTCTTGGCTCTTGCTAGATCCTCAATTCAAGTGTATACTACTCATTTGTATTCAATATCTATGGTTAATAAGGAAGCATCATTATTAATTTTTCTTGACCAAACAATAAAAGTAGATCAAATATGAGAAACACCGGGAATTTTACTTCCAATCATCCTCCTAACCAACCCAATTAGAGTTGCTAATTTGACCAACTAATTCAAGTTTCTACTAAAATACTTAGATACAAGCTCAATGCATATTTAATATACCAAACAATCATGTTACTAACAAAAGAAATAACACATCTACTATGAGTCAAATAAATAAGATTACCAACACAACAACATCGACTAACAAATAATCGCAATCCTTAGCATAAATACCAACTAAAATGGAGTAGAACAAGGATTATAATCTTCCATTTAAAACTATTCAAGAGAGATAAACCATACTTTGATTGAGAAATGGAGAGACTATCATCGAACGACATAACTTGGATGCCAAGAAAGAAATGCAACATATGTGAGTTAATTATTTCAAATGTATCCTTTAATTTGACCTCTAGACAATGTTGTTGGGAAAAGTATCCAATTCGGAATGCCCCTATCCCAATCTAAGGTGTGATGGTGCCTTAGCAACAAACAAGGAAACTTATTTGAGTATTCTTCTTTATGAAATGTAAATGAGGAAGAAGGATCTAACTAACCTGTGTCTTCCGCTAGTTTGTCGATCCAAATCACTCCTCTCTTCAGTAGCTCCCAGCTTCTTGCTCCTTCACCGGCCCAGCTTCACCGAATTCCTGCAAGATCACAAGAGAGAGAAACTACACAAAGATACAGATATGCATTCATAAAAATCTCAAGATCAGATTAAGCTAAACATGTAAGCATAACAAAACATCATTGGTACACATCATGTAGGAGAAACTCAAATAGTTTATTGATAGAATAAGAAAAGTCCAAGAGGAGATACAACCAAGTGAGTTCCGATCCAGCATCTACCTCCCAGCAAAGGAATCCCTTCCTCTCCTCCAACAAAGCATAAATCACCCAATGTACTAATCTCAATCTCAAACCAACAGCAATTCTCTGCAAAGTACAAAATTCCAGCCTTCTGAACCTCTGGGTGAGAGATCCATATATAGATGTAAGCAGAGAGGATGAGTCAGCTTATGTTTTGACTTGTGGCTTCTCTCTGTCAGTTCTTTCTTCCACTTGGAGGTTGAGAACCTCTTACTCATCACTAGTCGAATTCATTGAGGCAAGTGTCATTGGAGAAGATTCTGGAAGCTTCCAGGGTCTTTCCACCTCGTTGAATGAGCTTGCCATTTGTCATTTCCCGCTCAGCGCACCCTGGTAGTGCTTCCACCTGCGTTGCAGTGCACCTACCCAGTGTAGTCTCTGCATTTCAACGCAGGCAGCTAGTGGAGCCTCTAAATTGATCCTGAATTGACTATTTCTGAGTGGTTTTTGGTGGAGAACTTCTGGGAGAAGCTGTCATTGGTTGACCTTGTTCCTTTAGGAGCTGTAACAACATCTTTAGGGACTTTGGATCCCTTGAATTATGGACATTTCATGCTCAATGTTGTAAGGCACAAAAATGTCTATAACAGTTTCCCCCTAAAGTATGAGGCCGTTTATCGGGTGAAATGCTTTATTAGGAGGATCCGAAGTTCATTCGATGCTGGGAGGAGACCTGTAATAAGATACAATACAATACATTATTTTTCATACTGTTTTCATGATCTAGCTGAGGCGGGCATTCCCATGCTCAACTTTATAAATTCATTTTTATGTACATAGGACAGACAATTGTCTGATGATAGACTGATGATCCTGCTGAAATCATCATCCTTTGGTAGGATGATTGTCTGTGCTGCAATGCTGTACATGTCAATTTCTTTATTTTTCCTGAATATATATCGCAGCCCGGATGGATGAAACTAGATCTGGGGTCTTCAAACTCGTTCGATCTTCACTCTAAGTACAAGTCGATCCATGTGAGAAATGTTCTGAAGTCGAACATGGAAAGACATCGCTTGATTACCAGTCAATGATGTAAACCGTTAACAAGCGCGACAGGAATCACCGATAATGATAATGACCCTCAAGGTATTGCAGTACAATTCACGTGGTGTGAATAAAGGACTTGGTGTCGAACACCACGCAAAATCTTTCGGTCGAAGGTCATTGATGTATACCTGTCACCGGAAGTGAGAAACTTGCCATTGAGGCATGCAAGCTTCAAAGTACTGAAGGGGGTGTCCCTAGATCAACTTCTTGGATAATGAGCTGATGTCGACAAGAAGCGATCCGTCAAAGGAGGGCCTTAATGTATCCCACATCAGTGACACGGAACAGAGCAAATGATTTTGATGGAGGTGAAAACGATCTGATGATATATGGTTCAGGGTGGTGGTCATGAAAGAATGAAGGATAATGTATGGTAGTGGATGGCACACGGTTGACTTCTCTGGATGACTTCTCTTGAACATATCGGCGACACTTATGTGATGGATTGGTAGCATTTACACCAAAGGTGGATGGTATGGCGAGACCATGGCGATGTGACCGGTGAATGAAACAACCCAACCCGACTCAGGCACGGAGTGGAAGTGTCATGTTCAAGAGTGACTTGCTACCAATAAAGTTCTTTGAGTTTCTTCCCAATTTTTCCCCAGTCATTGCTGACCAGTACCTCTTTATTTTTGTCAAGCTTGAGGAGGATAACATATTCTTGTTCTATAATTTGCCCTTCGGGCAAACCCATCGCTATGTTTTAACGAGCCTAGCGATAGTGAAACTCGTTCTCGTCTAAAGACAAGTTTGTCGCTATTTAATGTTTTTAACGAGTCTAACGACAAAGATAACTCGATCCTTTTCATTTTTAGAGAGTCTGAAAAGGTACGTAAAGTCAACTCCGAAAGTCCTTTTTCGTCATCTAATCCCTTAAGTCCGAAAAAGTATAAAACAATACAGAAGGGATGAATTTTCGATAGTTTTAACGAGCCGAACAAAACAAGCGCTTGATCTTTTTGTGCAATAACCCCTCAGGTCCAAAAAGATTAAAATCTAAAGGAGGGATAGCACTTCCGGTCACTTTAACGAGCTGGAAGGCCAAAACTCGGCAATCTTTTCATATTTTACGAGTCAGATGAAAAGAGCTTAAAGAAGACTCGTCTTTTGAGGAACGAGTGATAAAACGGGTTAGCAGCTGATTCCAGGTAAGGGTTGGAATTTTCCAATCATGGCAGTGTCACAAGGATGGCTAGTGAAATCACTCTTCGCAGCTGTTCCTCAAAATGGGTAAACAATCAAATGGAGGTGAATGATCGGCCAATGGAAAAGTGGAGGTGACGGTGCAAACACGACCAAGGCTTTAATGGCTGATAATGTTACATTCACGGTGGTTATTTACCGGAGGGTAGTTCATTTTTTAACGAGCTTAAACGCGGAAAAACACTGCTCGGTCTTATGTTTATTTTTTAACAAGCATGAACTATGTGCTAAAACTGCTCAATCTTATGTTTATTTTTTAACGAGCATGAACTATGTGCTAAAACTGCTCGATTATCCAGTCATATGATAAGAATGTCTCATGTAAGATGCCATTTTTTATGGAGCTTGCGCCTTACAAAGCTTTGCCCCGCATCCTTTCGTTATGCAAGTTCGGGAACGACTAATCCTACGAGTTTAACAGGTTAGACCTACAGGTTTAAAGGGAGGACCTAAAAATTTAAAAAATAAATAGCCGCCCCTTGCTTGCACTCAAAAAGGTTTGCATGCCCCCAGGCATAAAGTACGATTTCAAGGTTACCCCTCAATTTGCAGATAAAACATTTGTTCTACCAGGAAAGGCCTACCTCTTTTAGGTTACCCAAAGATTGTCTCGTTAATCTTTCAAACAAAACACTTCTTCGGAGATATCTACCGAGATAGACAAAGGTGAGTGACAACGAGCGCCAAACACATAACTTTGACAAGAGAATCTTATTCTAGAATAACCCCTCTTCCAAGACGGACGGGGTACAGACTAGTCATATTCTCCCGCGGAAACCTACCCTATACCCAAAGTTTTCCTGCCGAAGCAGACCAGGACGCATGCCCCCTGGGTTCCAGTCATATCCCTCCGAATTACTCGCGCTCATCGGGAGGACGGACCGTTGGTTGAGACATTTCTTGTGTGAAGAGACCATTTAGGGAAGGTATATGACTATTTGCGATGCGTGATCCGGGAAATGAAAGCTGGTCCACGAGCTTGACCACTCTTCCTTCGTGCGAAAAACACATTACTCTAAAGAGTGAGGAGACGATGGCTCCCATGCAATATATATAGTCTCGTCCAAGGAGTAGGTTATAATCCAAGGGTCCTTGAATGACCATCACGTTCATTTGAACGGTCTTCCCTTTCAATGTGATAGGCACATTGGGGAGGATCCCTAAAGGTCGACTGGTTCCTTTATCAAAGCCTGTCAAATTTCTCATTTCAGGCAAAAGCGCTGGTGAACCAAGTGCTTTCCAAGCAATAGAGGAAAGGATACTCACAGATGCCCCCCATCAATGATGGTGCCAGCCATGACCATTCTGTATATTTGGACGATAATTCTGAATGGTATGCTTGCTGGCAAACGGGGTCTGCCTAGTTGGTTCCAGTCGAAGGAGACAACTAGGTTGCTTGGTGGTGGGACCGAGTAAATGGTCGGGTATCACTCTGACGAACTTCCTTCCTGCGATAAAGGAATGGGGGGATTGCCCCCGTGCTCGTCGGAGTCTGTGTTGATGAAGAGAATTTGGATGGTGTCATCTTTATCCTCTTCCGTGACTGTATCATTCGAAGACAAAACCTCTGAAGGCAAGACCGGGTCAACTGCCGCCTCGACCTTTTGACTTTCGTCGGGTATGGATTCAGCTGGTTCATCTTCAATGACCGACGCTTCAGCTGACCACTTGAGCGGGCCAGCTGGATTTTCAACTAACGAAGGACTCGGCAAGAGTTTTTTATATCCAGGAGGAAGTCGTAACGGTGAAACCGGACGATCATCCAAAACTCTTTTCGCTTCGTCTAAGAAGGGACAACGGTGGATGGCATGATTGCCTTCGCACAGTCTACAGGGGGATCTAGCTCTCCCTTTTTGTCCAAGGACTTCACTTTCGCTAGTTGACGGTGTGCATTCAACATGGCTATCAGAGGTTGATGCCACCGGATTGTGCAAACGGGGAGACCAGTCCCTTAGTATCCGAGGGATGCAGGGACAATCTCTGTGGAAGTGGTCTCCCTTGCATATGACACATGGCGATTTAGGCCTAGTCAGTGCTGTGTGTGGATTTTTGTCAGACGACACTTATTTGCCCCCAGTCGCTTTTGGCTCCTTCTTCTTTTTCTCTTTCTTCTTCTTTTCCTTCTTCTCCTTAGGAACTTGGTTTTTTGTTTTACCAGTTCCGTCAAGCGAAGAGGAAGGAGGAGACGAAGAATTAGAGGAAGTAGAAGGCTGGTGGGCAACACTGGACTGGTCTAACTGTTGATTCGACTGTTCAGGAATAGTGGTGTTCTGAACGACATTGGTTGAGAAGAGCTAGACCGGCAAGCCAATTGTCAGTCCTGGAAGCGACAATGTGGCCATATGGGGCGCACCAACATCTCCCCAAGAGGAGAAGGGACTAGGATTTCCACCAAGAGGAATTCCTTGGTTGGTGGGCTCCATTTTCTCAACCTAAAGATCAACGCAGGAAAAAGGGGTGATTGTTCCATTTAAAATAAATTTTAACGACGCTTTAGACACAACTTGCTTTTTCAATTTTAAAGAGTCGAGAAAAAGCTAAAGATGGCTCTAGTCGCCTTCGATGTTTTAACGAAGAAAGTGACAAATGCTCGATGGACTTTTTCCGTTATAGAGTCTGAAAAAGGCCAAAGGAACTACTCTGGAGTTCTAGTAGAGGGTGTGCCAAACTTTCGCAAAGCAGGAAAACGCAGGAAAAAGGGGTGATTGTTCATTTAAAATAAATTCGACGCTTTAGACACAACTTGCTTTTTCAATTTTAAAGAGTCGAGAAAAAGCTAAAGATGGCTCTAGTCGCCTTCGATGTTTTAACGAGCCCGAAGTGACAAATGCTCGGATGGACTTTTTCCGTTATAGAGTCTGAAAAAGGCCAAAAGGAACTACTCTGGAGTTCTAGGTAGAGGGTGTGCCAAACTTTTCGCAAAACCGCAGAATACTTTTTAAGGTACAGGCGGTCAATCTTCCCGAATGCTGTGTTCAGTGCATTGCGATCAGTAGGGCGGCCGACATGGCTTCCTATGGATAAAGGTTTTATTCCTATAGGGGTCTCCCAATATATACTCGACGGTACGTGGGAGCACAATCCGTACTAGCGCTATCGTCTCTCAGGAGGAATCACCCAACCATCAGCGAGATCGACAGTCACCAGGTTTTATGACGTCGGAACACGTCTCTAGCCTAGACCTCTATGTTGTGCGTTAAGTTACAAAACGTTGTTAAGTTCATTCAATTTATTTTAGGTTGATCTTTCTTAGAAGTTTGCCTTTTTGGATCACCACGAGATGTATGATACAATTCCTAAATGCAGTCTAAAGATGATAAGCAAGCTTTTATATCTTTTCAACAATGAAAATCCTAGCTACAAGGGGAAAAGAAAGACACAATCTTTTCTCAAAGAGCATAGAGCACACTGTAAATGCACTTTTCCTAAATCAAATCATGCAAACTATCAAAATGCAAATGCACAAATGCATGTATTTGTTTTCGCTTTCTTAATATTGATGCCTACAAAGAAAGCTGTTGTACAAATTTGAATTCGATTTCAAGTGAAAACATAAACAAGTTCCTTTTTCGAAATCAAAAAGACGATTACTACACTTTATGATTTACTTGTTTCGACACTAGAAATGCATAAATTCAAACCAAACGACAAAAGTAAAAGCTCAATCAACTGTGAACAGCAAACAAACTCACTCCTAAGATCAAAACGACACTTACGACAGGTCTAGATCTAAGGGCGACAGTATGACTAGTTTAATTTTGTAATGGGAAACTGCAAATGATGTAACAAATACACAAAGAACAAATACAGTTTCTTTATACAACTGAGGCGGAATTGAGGCAAAGAAAAGGGGTTTCAGATAGGTACACTAACTGATAACAGGTTGCAAAAAACAGAGATGAAACTGAGCAAAAGGAAACAGGGAACCACAGCTGCACAAGGCAAGGGCTGATCAGCGCACCCTCAGCACAGAGAAACTGAATTTCAGCGCAGGTATCCTTCACGGGACCTGCGTTGAAATGCAGAACCTCTTCACAGAGTCTGCGCTGAAGTAGAAACGAGAGTTGTTTTTGGGTTCTGGGTCACGGTTTGCAGTTTAATCTACAGTTTTTGGCCGGATAAAAGCTATCAATTAGGTACAATTAGGAGGATGATTTAAAGGAGGACTAAGATCTATCACAAAGGGTTGTTAGAGAACTTGTGGATCAGTTTGTTCAGATCATAAAAACAGGCCCAGTGAGTGGACTAGAGTGGCAGATCTCTACTTTGCATTTGAAAATGGCAAATGCATTTCGATTCGGCACTCCTGAGTTTATGAGAAGAACAACAATAGAAACACAAATAAACTAACAAGATACTTTCCCCAGTGGAGTCGCCAATTTGTTGTTGGGAAAAGTATCCAATTTGGAATGCCCCTATCCCACTCTAAGGTGTGATAGTGCCTTAGCAACAAACAAGGAAACTTATTTGAGTATTCTTCTTTATGAAATGTAAATGAGGAAGAAGGATCTAACTAACCTGTGTCTTCCGCTAGTTTGTCGATCCAAATCACTCCTCTCTTCAGTAGCTCCCAGCTTCTTGCTCCTTCACCGGCCCAGCTTCACCGAATTCCTGCAAGATCACAAGAGAGAGAAACTACACAAAGATACAGATATACATTCATAAAAAGCTCAAGATCAGATTAAGCTAAACATGTAAGCATAACAAAACATCATTGGTACACAGCATGTAGGAGAAACTCAAATAGTTTATTGATAGAATAAGAAAAGTCCAAGAGGAGATACAACCAAGTGAGTTCCGATCCAGCATCTACCTCCCAGCAAAGGAATCCCTTCCTCTCCTCCAACAAAGCATAAATCACCCAATGTACTAATCTCAATCTCAAACCAACAACAATTCTCTGCAAAGTACAAAATTCCAGCCTTCTGAACCTCTGGGTGAGAGATCCATATATAGATGTAAGCAGAGAGGATGAGTCAGCTTATGTTTTGACTTGTGGCTTCTCTCTGTCAGTTCTTGCTTCCACTTGGAGGTTGAGAACCTCTTACTCATCACTAGTCGAATTCATTGAGGCAAGTGTCATTGGAGAAGATTCTGGAAGCTTCCAGGGTCTTTCCACCTCGTTGAATGAGCTTGCATTTGTCATTTCCCGCTCAGCACACCCTGGTAGTGCTTCCACCTGCATTGTAGTGCACCTAGCCAGTGTAGTCTCTGCATTTCAACGCAGGCAGCTAGTGGAGCCTCTGAATTGATCCTGAATTGACTATTTCTGAGTGGTTTTTGGTGGAGAACTTCTGGGAGAAGCTGTCATTGGTTGACCTTGTTCCTTTAGGAGCTGTAACAACATCTTTAGGGACTTTGGATCCCTTGAATTATGGACATTTCATGCTCAATGCTGTAAGGCACAAAAATGTCTATAACAGACAAGTAATTGAATCACCACTATTCCCAATGATAATCAACTCTTCCACATAAATTACAATCAATAAGGCTATAACACCAAATGTAATAGATATATACTATAAATTCAAAACACTTGAAACCAAATTGAAGAAAGAAGATGTTAATCTTCTCATGTCATCCTCGAGGCACATATTTCAAGCCATATAAATATTTCTTCAAGCTAGCACTACAAAATTTCCATCATACACAAAACCTCATGAGTGCTCCATACAATTCTAATTATTATGATACTCATGTAATAATGCATTCATCACATCCATTTGATATAACTACTAGCCAAAACTAGTAGTAAGAAAAAACAATTTGAACAAAATTCATCTTAGTCATAGGAGAAAATGTCTTCACGTAGTTTATACCTTCCTATAGAGAAAATAAATTTTCTACAAAGCAAGACGTGTATCTCAACAACACTATCCAATGTAAACTTAGTATCATAGGGTCATTTGCATTTTATCACCCAAGTCTTATTATTCAATAAGGAATTTTATTCTTTGGTCACAGTCAACTCCCATTTAGGCTAGTCACATTCATCTACGTATGTTTTAGGATCACATGCACCATAAATGAAAATTTAACCTTTTTTTTTAAATACATGAGTCTTGATTGAATCAATCACACCACCTATATCATGGATTTCTATCTTAATAGTCTTTTCTAGCCACTTTGTATGGTGAATATTCCTAAAAAAAATATGTCCCTACAATGCATTAATCATGTGTAGACTCAATTGGATGCATTGGTTAGGCCCATTTCTTGATTCAAAAAGCAAAGTGCCATCAAATTGGTTTGATTGAATGTTACATTTAGGTAAGGATGGCTGAAAGGTGCTCACCAAATATCTTTACCCTTACCCATTAATAAACTAGCAATTGCACCGAGTGGTTCAAAGGAATGCCCAAATCGGGGAATGTGGAAAGGAATAATCAAGCGAAATATATGGATGATGAAATATAATAAATATTTGAGTTTCTATATATCCTCTAAAGAATGTAGCACGAGTTTAAATTTAAGAAGAAATTTACACTAACATAAATGCCCCAGAACAATGGCAATCCTTGCAGGTAGAAGGTACACAATAGAGGAGTTCAATTTCTTTGGGGTTTTTTAAAAGGCATGAAATAAATTTTGAACATAAATCAAAGTGCACAAGGGTTGGGAGGAGGCGTTCAATGATGTTGAAAGTGTCTATTTTAATAGAAAGGGTGAAAAATAAATGATGACATTTGATCTTGGTGGAGATGTCTATGATGGATTCTAGCTTGCTTGAAAGGAGGAAAAAGTCCTTTGTTGTTGCAGCCAAGAGTTTAGTTGCAATATCATCGAAAGCAATGGCATTTTCTAGATGGCTAGTATGGTCATGCAATTCAAGACAGAGTACATAGTAGTAGTCACATTCAAGGAAGGTACCATTGCATTTTATGCAATTCCACTTGTTTTCGGATTGTTGGACAACCTTTTCAATGTGTTTCATCCCATCAATGCAAAGGGGGGCCCATGCAAGGAAGTAAAAATATTCCATCTTAATTGTTGTAGTAGTAGCACAGATGACAATCCATGGAGATTTCTTGGAGCGGGAGATTGCAACAATTTTATCGATTATTTTTGTTTTGAGGGGCCTATTAGAGACACTTGTGTATTTTCGACTCAGTGAAGGCAAGGATGCATTGGAACCTCTTTCCTGAAACCATTGTTGGAACTGATGTGTTTCGACAATATCTAGGTTTATAAGAAGGAAAGTAGTGGGGATAGTTCCAATAGTCCTTCCATTTAACTCGATGACATGATCCCCTTTGATTAGAAGGAATGAGTGTATTGTGAAGTGCCAAGATCAGAAATTTCATCCCCTTTAGCATGGAATTGCATGCCCCATAACGTGACATCAATGACGCAACCTAAAATGTTATAGAAGGCGAGAGTTTTTTTGGGATTTTGTAAGCCATAACGTTGGCATATGATGGATGTAGGAGAAGTTGAGCTAACAACACCAACAACATCAACAATTGAGTTGATAGTTGCAATGTTGAGTGAACTTATTGGCATGAAATGAAAGCAATGGGAAGGAATCCACTAATCATATTGTATGAACTGATACATATTTAATGTAGAGAAATGAGGATTTCAAATGAGCTATTTAGATGATTGTATTTGGGACTATGATTACAAAGAGTAACCTTCTTCTTCATTGGTTTCTTACTTAGTGATGGAAATTTTCCATTGCAGCATTTGGTTATGCTTGGAGTAAGATGACTTATGGAAAATTACACAGGTAAATAACTAAATGACCATAAATTTATACAATTCCTTACTTAATTCTTCGAGTATTGAAGGAATTGTTGGTTTATTATGTTGGGTAGGGAAAACTGTGAAGACAAAATGGATTAGTTTTCACATTGTTTCTTTCAATAGTCAAGTCAACACAACTCAAAGGAAAACTTCAAAGAGCTAGACAAAAAATTGACTAGGCAAGGATTTCCTAGGGGAGGTTGGAGCCACTATTGAGTTTCCAAACGATGATTATAGATCCCATCAACTTTCCCATGTCCAACATTTCTCTTCTCAATTAAAGGACTATTGTAGCATAAGCCATGTCGATTCTGTTAGGTTCCCTTGATATGAAGGTCCCGAAGGTTGTTTTGAAGGATTTTGATTATAGTAATTCCAAGGATGTTTGTGGGGTTCTAGTATAGTATCATGGAACCAAAGGGTAGGTCTAGGATTCCTTTTATTTCGTCAGGAATACACATGCCAATGGTGTTAAGGTTTTCATGGCCACATCTATTAGCTTTGATGTTATCAAAGTCTCTAGGGGAGTTCAAAGTAGATATGGCTATTGGATTTGCTTAGAGGTTTGGGGTTTCAATGACATTGGGAGGGCCTCATGCCTCTTTTCAAGATACTTTGCAAGAGTATAAGAGAATCATGCCTGTGAGGATTATAGGAGTGAATGTGGATTCAAATGATAAGCCAACTCTTTGGATATGGTGTGTGAGATTGCTTCCCAACTGCCTTCTTCGGGCGTTCTTGGAAAATTTTACATTGACTAGGTCAGAGTTATTGGTAGTGAGGTTGATGACTTGCACTATTCAAAGTGCCAAGAGTTGCAAACCCTAGTCATCAACATGGTTAAATTTTCTTTTTACTAGTTTTAAGAATTAAGTTCATTGTGCTCTTAGCCATTTTGATTGGCATTCTTCTTAGGGTTTTGCCTTCAAGGGCCATTTACTCAATTTTTTTACCCTTTACCTTGGACATTGAAGAAAAATGGTCATCATCGTAACCAAATCTCCTTAATTTTGACTCTAAATAGTGAGTGTCATCTTTCCATGCTCATAGATTTCCTCATGCAAATAAACCAATAACCTCACACATGCATAGCAATGGTCCCCATGTCTATTAGAATTTTGTAAACCAAACTAACATAATGAAGAACAAGATTCAAGATGCATTAATGCTTGGACTTCTCTTTGTAGTAATGTGTAAACCAATACTTATAATCCATATGTCCATATGTCATTAAACACCTATCCTAGTACATTCAAGGGCACATGATATTTTTCTCACCTCTAGAAAAATGTTTATTATTTATTTATTTATTTCACTTTAATAAATAATGGTGATGATGATGTTGTTACTATCTATTGAGGTCAACTTTGGTTTATCATACCTTAAGAAAAATGTGAAAATTTAATTGGTTTGCTTAAAATGTTACTTCTATACTAAAAATGATTGGATAAAAGCTTTACTACACTTCCATAATTTCAATGAGTTAACAAGTTAGGAGGGTTGATATTGTTATAGATATTTAATGAGTAAATAGACATGGAATTTTAAAAGTTCTTTTTTTATTAACATTTTTTTATAACCTTTTATATTTTTCTCATCAACTCCTAGCTCCATTTTTTACACCTGCCCAGATAAATCATTACAATAATCTCCCTTCTTCCTCAGCTACCTCTATCTTCCTCAATAGACTTATTGCTAATATCATCTTCAATGAAACAAAATTCATCAGTAACATTATAAGAGTTGTCTAGTCTTAGTGATGAGCTGGACTGGGAAAAGCCTCCCCTCTTTGTCTCCGTCTCCATTTCCATGTCAATAATGGATTCCAGTTCTTTCACCACTTCATGCATGGACGGTCATTGGGATCCAAGTTTCCTACGCAGGTAAGGGCCAAGCTCAAGAACCGCTCAAATCCCACGAGGAGAGAGTCTCTTAACAACGGATCCATTAATTCCTCTTTCAGCCCCCTTATTCCCCTGCTCTTCAAGGTGTGATCCACACACCCATCCAGCCTCCCAACATTCAGGCTCTAAGAATTCTGATCAAAGGTTGGGCGTCACATTATGAGTTATAGCAATACAATACCCAAACTATACACATCGCTCTTCACGCTGAGCTTCCCTATAAAGTATTCTGGATCCAAGTAGCCCTGCACGGTGCACCAGGTATATGCATTTTGAATATATTCGATCATACATGTGCTCGTTGAAAAAATATATGTAGGAGAATACCAGCACTAACAGAAGTATTTCTTGCTTGGAGTATTGAGTGATTATCGGTGTCCCTGCAATTTCAGTTGAGACATGGTTGTCGCCATCGTTGGGTTCTCCAGGCAAGATTTTGGCAAGACCAAGATCTGTGACCTTAGCAGTGAGATTTTAGTCTACTAATATGTTAACGGGTCTGATGTCTCTATGTATTACGCGTGGATTTTCATCGTTGTGCAGATATGCAAATTTTTGAGCGGACTGTAAGACTATACCAACTCTGCTTCTGCAGTCGAGTTGAATTTCTGTGTTACCTAAGGTTTGGATTACATAAAACAAAAACAATTATATATTAGTAGTGTTGAATTTAATTAGATGGTAGATTTTGGAAATATTTTGGAATGGGATTGACCAGCTATTTCTTATTTATCAAATTCCAAAATATTGTTAGATTCAAAATCTACGATCTGAATAAATTTACAATAATAAAACCCAAATTGAAAATAAGATCTAGTTACTAAATATACAATGGGATCTAGTTCTACTAAAGAGGATGTTTTGAAGACTTCCATTTTGGATGTAACCAGAAAAAATATCCATTCTCCTTTCTTAATGCAAAAATCGATGAGATCCAATTGGTTGTTATGCCGAAGTCGAGACAGTTCCTCAACCACTGTTGTGAATCGGGCCTCACATGAGCCCTTCACCTTTGTTCAACCCTTTTGGTAGCCACCATTTGGCCATTATCCAACATTTCCTTGTACACCTGCAAATTCATTCCAGTGGAGCAAGAGAAGCTCTTCCTCCATAATTCAACTATGCATATCAAATACTTAGAACATAACTCATAATAACCCTATGCATAATTCAATTATGTATTACTTAGTAATATACCTTTCCATCTGAGTACCGCCTGATGACGTGTGTCTCAAAGAAATCATTTGTAGCCCTCCTTAATTCGGTCGGGGAAAAAATCTTCCGGGGAATTTTATATTAAGATCACAACCATCATCCTGACTTCTTACTCTTTTTTTCTACTTAGACGCAGAAAAACCCAACCCAACATTGCCAAACTCTCGAATCCACATATCTTTTTCTGTTTTCCTTGGAAATCTCATTCATGAAAGAATTGGAGGGAAAATTAAATAACAATTTTACTAATTGTTGTCATATGATGACACCCAAGCAGTTCCTCAAATCTAAAAAGACCAAGTTAGTGAGACGATACCCTTCAACACTGTGTAAAGACTTGTCTGAATGTTCTGTCTGCCTTCCCGTGACGGCTACAACGACGTCACTGTGTGATGACTTGCCCCGCAAGAAATCCTAAAGTATGGGCAAGATGACCAAGACTGCCTTCTTATGCGGATCACATGTCCAATGAGTCAACTGCAAGTAGTAATTGTTCCTCTGAGCACGTCCAACAATCACCATTTCCTGTGAGTAAGTATGTGAACCCCCAACAAACTTTTTCCATGTGTCAAATTTTCATTTGCCGAGGACGACAAAAATTAAGCTCACTCATTGGCTGCAGTGAACTGTCTTTGGACATCCAAAGCCCACAGTGAAAAACGCCTTCGGCGTAATAATGATTCACTATGTTTGAAAGGAGTATGTTAGGCTATAATTAACTTTTTGGCTTCTTTTATTTCTTAGATGCATTTGAGCATCAATTTTTCAAATTATCATATTTTCCTTCTATTCTATTTTATTGTCATTCTTTTCATTCACACATTGGATCCATTTCTTTTTTAAATTTAATTATTTGCTACACCTTTCTGGTTGGGGATGAACTAAAGAAACCAATATGTGAAATTGGATTTTTTAAATATGATAGAACAATCTAACATAAAATTGTACATGTCATCCTTTGGAACAGATGTTTGGGTGAGAATTGTAGAATTGTGGTGATTCTAAGCCATGTTAATCACACATTTATTCTAGTCATAGTTTTAATCTGAGTATAGGTTGTATTAGGGTTGGAATTTCATAACAAAGATATGATAATGACAAGATAGCAACATGCCAATTAATGTGACTTATGGGATAACTTATTATTTCCTTCTTTTTTACATTAAAAGCTACCTTTTGAGTGGAAAATGTGATTTGAATCACTTAAACATATGCAATTTAGTTTTAAATGTCAAAACTTAATGATTTTTATGGCCACTTTTTCATTCTTTGAGTTAGCTAGTAACTTAGAACTCAAAGGTGGAGAAGTAATAGAGGGCCAAATGCCTATTCTCTCTCAACCTATGTGATCGTTTCAGCTAGCACTTACCAAATTTTGTCTTAGAAAACCACTAATAATTCATATCACTATGGGAAAAAAATGTACTTAATAGAGAAGGGAGTTGAAAACTTGTTGGTGTAGGAACTAGAAAGTCTCATTAAAGGGAAAGTGTGATAAATGAGGTCATCAATCCTCAATTTGAAGTGTTGTGAGACTTAAAGGGAAATGATAACGGCACAAAGCTATAGATCATGACCTTGTAGGAGCATACTTATTTCCATTATTACAAGCATTGATCTATGAGGAATAGGTTCCACTGCAAAATAAGGAGTTATCCAATTTTTGGAAGGAAAGTTTTTAGTGTTTAGATGATTCATCATTAGTCAACCTATTTTGGAAGCATTTGGGAAATCCTAGAAGACATTAAAATTATTAACTACTGGGTAGCCCATATCCTATCCATTCCTGCAATATATAAATGATCACCAAACGATGTATTAATGGAGATGATATCACAAAAGCATTATGAGGAGATAACAAACATGGAATAAAGGTGTACCAACCCATATTGTATTAGAAATATGACATGTTCTAAGGTAAAATGGGTGTCACAATGCACAAGTAAGGGTTTCATCAAAAGTTGATCTCTTTTGTTATTATAAGATAATAAAACAAGGCTGCATAGCTAGCATTCCCTGCGGCTTGGTTAAATTACTGAACTTTGAAAAGTATGAATCAGTTATTTATGACATACATTTTGATAATTGTGCTCCAATTTAAAATGTTTTTTCCCTTGTGTTATGGATTACGTGTAAAAGTAATTAAGATTTTTTTTTTTTTTTTCGTGTACATATTATTTAATATTTCATGGAAATCATTGTAACCAACACATATTATTTCATGTTATTCTTCAATCAACAACAAAAAATTATAATAATGTATAATAAATTTATTTACATTTTAAAAAAAATAGTAGCATTGATATCATTAAACATTGTTGTAAGTTTCACTGATTTTCACAAAATAACCAATAAATAAACTGGAAGTACCAGCTAAAGATAATATTGTGCTCAAGATAATGTCCACTAAATAAAGTATACATTCTCTCGGCTGAAGATAAATATTGTGTTCAAGATAATATACACCATATACATTTTCTCAAAATATTCTTATTAATTGACAATTATACATAGGCATCAATAAATGCTAGGGTGAAAAAAAGTTCAACATCCAACCTGTAATGTTTTTTTAATAAATATATTTTATTTAATGAAAGTAATGAATGTGATTTAATGAAATCAAATTAAATTAAGAAACTTAAAAATCAAAACTAAAGATTTTAAGAAACTTAAAAATCAAAACTAAAGATTTTTCGCAGAAGCTAAATAAATCTCAGATCCATTTTTGCAATCATAATCACAGTAAATTAACAAGAAGAACCCTACAAAATTAAAACATAAAAACATAATTGCACGATATCTACATTGATTTCAACCTCTTAATATTAAAAATGAAGTAGCTCCAAGAAAAACCTGTGTACTTTGTACATTGACATGCTCATCATCTCACTTAACAATTAAATTAAATCTTATATGCAATCAAACGTTAACGCTCTTACATTGAATGGTAGATGGGGTTTCTTCATTCAAAACCATCAATTCCATTGGAGACCACTATTATGCCATTGTCTCCATGCACTTTGATACATTCATTGCGACAAGAGGTAAAACACTATTATGCCCATGTCGATACAGTCATTGCCACAAGAGGTAACACTAAATAGACAACGATTTTTGTAGGCATTTAAAATCTCTTTTTTAAAAACCTATTCTTTTTAGTAATAGACAATAAGATAGTTTCTTGAGAACCTATTTTTAGTAATAGACAATAAGATAAGTCTTACTTGCACATTAAGAGCCATTTAAAAAACTAAACTCTCTACGTTGCATCGCTAGAGAAAGTAATTATAATACTCCAATACAATTGTGAGCATCGTTTGTGAAGTCAATCCTCATGGTTTAAAAGCTGCACATCGTTCGTTGAATTCTTATGGAGTTTTCAATGGAGTTTAAATAAGCCAACTTTGTAAAAGAGCCAAAGTTTATGAAAATGATAATTCCACTCTTTTATAGTGAGTATATGCCACAATATACAAAAAAAAAGTTCCCTTTAAAAAGTAATGGCATGGTGAAAACATTTAAAAGTTTTCTTTTTCACGGAACTCACTTACTTTTCCATTATTAATTTTCTTTTATAGGTGTGCCAAAATATTATAAGACTCGGATTGTTGCATGTATCAGATATTGAAAATTTGTATTGTAAAATGTTTTCTAGGCAACCTAGATGAGACATCCCAACATATACTAAGGAGCAAAATAGTGGTTGTCACCTGCTATTTCTTTTCTACATAAAAGGGAGGTTAAATACATGATGAGAATAAGCCAGAGAAATCTTACAAGATTAATTTTCTTCAGTGTGCATGCTATGCTTATCGTGCAAAAAACTTACATGATTGAGATTGTTGCATGCATCAAATATTGAAATTTTGTATTGTTAAATGTTGCCTCGACAACTTGGATGGGACATCCCAACATATACTTATAAGGAGCAAAATAGCCAGTGTTACATAATAGTGTTCGTCACCCGATATTCGTTTTCTACATAATGGGGAGGTTAAATAAATGATCGGAATAAACCAGAGAGTGCACTGGAGAAACCTTGGATGCTACCCTATGAGGATGTGATGGCTTAAATATGTTGTATGAATGTCAACAACGATGCTCTACAATACAAAGTGGAGGAGGTTGTACAAGAACCGATGTGGAAATTCAAGTAACAAATCACATGAAGGCTCAAGACATGGTATTGAAGTTCAAACTTCATCATTCAAGGTAGACATAATCCACCATGCTACAGGAAGCTAGAAAACATACGAACTGGCGCTCGGTAGCTATAGCCTCAACCTGCAAACTGAACTCGTCTGCAAACGAGTGATCTGGCAGCCATAGCATCATTGCAAAATAAGACCCCAACCCAATTAACCAATCAAAATCTAGAAAAAAAATAAATTTAAAAAAACTAAAATTATAATTTTTTTTTGTAATGTATACATTAGAAAACATAATTTAATTGTTGGTCAATTGAAATTTAATTCGAAATTCAACGCATGAATGAATGCATTATACCCTGCACGATAGGGATAATAAAGGAAAATGTACCCTCAACACTTTATCAGTAATGGGACTCCATGTTCATGGCATCTATCGCATTTCGTGCACATCCTTGTTCAAGGAATTATTTGAAAGATATAATGAAGCATAAGACACAAAGCATTGTTTTATGTATAGATATGTATATGTCCTTGTGATTTATGTTATGGCATGATGGTAAGTACCAAAATGTTGATAGATTTAGGTAGATATTAGCTCTTACCATATTATTCACATCTTATGATTTATGGAAAGTTCACAAGGATATCGATAACATACCGTTTAATTGTTGGGCATGTTTTATATTCTTTGCATGATTATTTCGATGCATTGTACATTGCGTCGGGCATAGTGGGGATCAGGCATAATGCCCACAAAAAAATTTCGGGTGGTCTTTGTTAGGCCACTAATTTGTCATTATTATTATCACTTTTTAATGTCTATTTCATCCATTTCTACCATTCTTTATCACATCATTTATCATAAGTTATCATATAATTCTATTTTATAATTATTTATGCTCTTATGGATAAATACTATTTTTTTCTCCTTTATTTTTAATATATTGAAGATTATTATGCATTATTTTTCCAATGATGGTTTATTAACGAATTTGTTATAGCATCACTCATGGTTTTAGCCTCCAAGATCTTTTCCAGATTGAAAATTTGATTTCCAGCTCATAATCAAATATTCCAAATTAGAAATTCGTTGGGATAAGAAGTGACAGTTTTGCGTTGGACATTTCGGGCGCATGAAGATGAATCTGGAAACTCCGAGACATGGGTTTTGTGTAGAACAGACCAAATCAGTTTTCGAATGAGCATTTTTCCAAAATTTGGCTTGGATTGAGAGAAACACAAAGTTCTCTAAAGGCGATCTTCTCATATTTGCTGTTGCGACCGTTTTCCAAATTCTCCCAATTGCAATACCAGATTCGACTTATTCCAACTGAATCATGATGAGAATATCTTTCAGGTCTGATCTTGTTTATTGACATTATGTAATCAATTCAAAATTGTAATGGAAATTATTTTTTAATCAACTTTATTGTAACTTCCCTTTTCTTTCTCTGTATTTAAATGAAAACAGAGATCAAAGAGAGGGGGGATAATTAGGAGATAGGAGATGAACAATTATTAGATAGGATGTAGGAGATGAGATAAGGGATGAGATATGGGAGATGAAAAATTGTTTTATTGGAGGCAAAGCTAAGAACTTCAATTTTATTTAATTATTTTTATCATATGTTTTAAGCAAGGAAGCTATCCATTGAGTTCTACATCTGTTATCTGTAATCTGATTTGAGTTACTTCTCAAGGCAGAACTGAGTCTTGGGAAGTTGGTCCCACTACCTTGGAGGAAGTGCTGCCTTGAACATCTAAAGTAGTTTAATTATGTGCTTTTTTCTTTGAATTTCAATCATTGTTCTTTAAAATAAATTTCCTTTTATTCAAAGTAATTTGTTGGTTGCTACATTTTCCATATTTGTTGTTTCGTGCAATTTCTAGATTTCATTTAATTTATTGCTCTGGATTAGCATTTGAATTATATTGGGTGCAATATATTAAATTTCCAATTCAGCAATGTGTGGTTTAATTTAGAAATGATTCAAGTTGTGTGATTAGCATGATTGTTTTTCATGTCATTTACTTTCTTATTTTTAATTTTAGTTTTATTATTCAATTCTTACATTTTATTTCTTGTTAAATGAGTTTGATAGTATAGAACACAATCATATAGAATCAGTGTTAGCTGTTGGTATTTTTTATGCATATATTTTTCTAATTGCTGACACTCATCGGGTTGATAATTAATGTCCAGATAATTAGTTTTTTTTATTAAGCAATTGATTTTCCCCAACATTTTGGCGTTGTTGCTAGGGAGAGAGTCAAATTTCACCACCACACTAATATCTGATTGTAGATGCATCCCTGACTTCGCGAGAGCTGGATATTGAAGATGGAAGGTAAGAACCTACATGCGCATCTTGGGGAACCAGTGATGGGTCTACCCTTAGTAGTCAAGCTGAGATTATATAGCATGCACTGATAAAAGTAGGAATTTTAGAGGTAGAATTTTGAAAAGAAAAAAATCTCATGATTCCACTCAAGTGGTGATGTAAGCACCACCCATTTCACTATCCAATTGACAGGAACATTTGAAGGAGGATCCCCAAAGTAACACATGAAGTACATCTTCTATTTTGGGAATAAATGGCTCACATTGCTACTTTTGAATCCCCTATCAGAGATCTAGGAGTGACACAAATGCACATCATTTCCCCATATGCTCTACCAAATTTTCATGGTTTGGAAAACAAAGACACAGATACATTCTTATTTGAGTTTGAAGTACTTTGTAGAGGATATAATTATTGTACTAATGATCAAAGGTTGAAAGTATTTCCTCTTACTCTAAAAGGATAAGCTCTCTGATGGTTCATGAACCTTGGTGGGAACTGTATCCAAACATGGGAGGACATGAAGAATGTATTCTTGAAGAAGTACCAAGACTATTGCAAGGCTAGTGAAGATATTTTCAGTATGATACAATGGAAAGATGAAAGCTTGGAGGACTATGTAGAGCGATTTAAATACACCTTTCAAAAAATAAAAGCATAAGCATCTGAAAAAAGAGATCTTAAAAAAACTCCTTCTTAAAGGAATCAAAGATGAATTTTTAGAACTCTTAAATCTAATGGGAAAAGTGTTTGCATTATGATACAAGTGTTGTCCTTGATGGAAACTCACTTAGATGAAATATCACAATGCAACATGTTAATAGCAAAGAATTACAGTTCAGACTACAAAAAATGAAGGAAGAGAGGTATACGCAGGTTCATCTTGACCAAGCTACGTATACACGCAGGTTTATTGAACAAAAGGAGCGTATACATACACACGCACCTCCACAGAAGGAAAAGCGCATATATTTTGGGAAAACAAAGTTTTTGGTCTAAGGTATTTGACCCAAGGTAATTGGTCCAAGGTATTGGTCCTAAGTAGTTTTGGTCCATGGTATTGAAAAAGGCCTAAACTATATAAAGAGGAGAAGATCATTAAGCCAAGAGGAGCGGGGATATGAATATCTTATGAAGTGTTGAATCATATATGTAGGTTAATGAGCTTCTGATGGTTTGTTTGATTTGATCTAAGGATGCACCTATAAGGCTGATGAACGATGATGGACCAGGATCATAAAGGCTTAAGAGTATTATTATTATGTGGTTTGATCTTGAACAGTCTAGATCTAAATACTGATTGTTGTTGGGAAAAGTGTCTACTCAGAACGCCCCTATCCCACTAAGGTGTGATAGTGCCTTAGCAACAAACAAGGAAAACTATTTTCGTATTCTTCTTTATGAATTGTAAACGAAGAGGAATAGGATGAACCAACCTGTGTCTTTCGCTAGTCCTTTGATCCAATCTCTCTTCTCTTTGACAGCTTCCAGCTACCTGCTCCCTTACTTGCCCAGCTTCACCAAGTTCCTGCAAGATCACAGAAGAGGAAAACTACACAAAGACATAGATTTACATTCATAAATAGCTTAGGATCAGATTTAAACTAAACATGCAAATATAGCAAAACATCATTGATACACAAGCATGTAGGAGAAACTCAAATAGTTTTATTGATGTAACAAGAAGATCCAGGAGGAGATACAACCAATTGAGTCCCGATCCAGCATCAACCTCCCAGCAAAGGAATCCCTTCTTCACCTCCAACAAAGCATAAATCACCTAATGCACTAATCTCAATCTCAAAACCAACAACAATTCTCTGCAAAGTACAAAATTCCAGCCTCTGGATCTCTGGAATGAGGGATCCATATATAGATGTATGCAGAGAGGATGAGTCAGCTTATGATTTGACTTGTGGCCTCTCTCTGTCAGTTCTTGCTTCCACTTGGAGACTGAGAGCCTCTTACTCATCCTTGGTCGAACTCAGTGAGGCAAGTGTCATTGAGGAAGATTCTGGAAGCTTCCATTGTCTGTCCACCTCGCGGAATGACACTGCCATTTGTCATTTCCTGCTCAGCACACCTTGGTAGTGCATTTAGGTGCGTTGCAACGCACCTAGCTAGTGTACTAGGGTGATATGCAACGCAGGTAGCTAGTGGAGCATCTGAAATGATCCTGATTTGACTGATTCTGAGCAGTTTCTGGTGGAGAACTTCTGGGAGAAGCTGTAATTGGTTGACCTTGTTCCTTTAGGGGTAGGAACAACACTTTTAGGGACTTAGGATCCCTTGGATTATGGACATTTCATGCTTAGAGCTGTAAGGCACAAAAATGTCTATAACAGTTGCCCCCTAAAGTATGAGGCCGTTTATCGGGTGAAATGCTTTATTAGGAGGATCCGAAGTTCTTTCAATGCTGGGAGGAGACCTGTAATAAGATACAATACAATACATTATCTTCATACTGATTTCATGATCTAGCTGAGGCGGGCATTCCCATGCTCAGCTTTATAAATTCATTTTTATGTACACAGGACAGACAATCGTCTGATGGTAGACTGATGATTTTGAGGAAGTCATCATCCTTTTGGTAGGATGATTATCTGTGCTGCAATGTTGTACATGTCAATGTCTTTATTTTTCCTGAATATATATCGCAACCCAGATGGATGAAACTAGATCCGGGGTCTTCAATCTCGTCCGATCTTCACTCGAAGTACAAGTCGATCCATGTGAGAAATGTTTTGAAGTCGAACATGGAAAGACATCGCTTGATTACCAGTCAATGATGTAAACTGTTAACAAGCACGAGAGGAATCACCGATAAGGATGATGACCCTCAAGGTACTGCAGTACAATTCACGTGGTGTGAATAAAGGACTTGGCGTCGAACACCATGCAAAATCTTTCGGTCGAAGGTCATTGATGTATACCTGTCGCCGGAAGTGAGAAACTTGCCGTTGAGGCATGCAAGCTTCAAAGTACTGAATGGGGTGTTCCTAGATCAACTTCTTGGATAATGAGCTGATGTCGACAAGAAGCGATCCATCAAAGGAGGGCCTTGATGAATCCCACATCAATGACACGGAACGAAGCAAATGATTTTGATGGAGGTGAAAACGATCTGATGATATATGGTTCAGGATGGCGGTCATGAAGGAATGAAGTATAATGTATGGTAGTGGATGGAACACGGGTGACTTCTCTGGATGACTTCTCTTGAACATGTCGGCGACACTTATATGATGGATTGGTAGCATTTACCCCAAATGTGGATGGTATGGCGTGACCGTGGTGATGTGACCGGTGAATGAAACAACCCAACCCGACTCAGGCACGGAGTGGAAGTGTCATGTTCAAGAGCGACTTGCTACCAATAAAGATTCTTTGAGTTTCTTCCCAATTTTTCCCCAGTCATTGTTGACCAGTACCTCTTTATTTTTTTCAAGCTTGAGGAGGATAACATATGCTTGTTCTATAATTTGCCCTTCGGGCAAACCCATCGCTATGTTTTAATGAGCCTAGCAATAGTGAAACTCGTTCTCGTCTAAAGACAAGTTTGTCGCTATTAATCTTTTTAACGAGTCTAACGACAAAGATAACTCGGTCCTTTTCATTTTTAGAGAGTCTGAAAAAGTACGTAAAGGTAACTCCGAAATTCCTTTTTCATCATCTAATCTCTTAAGTCCGAAAAAGTATAAAACAATACAGAAGGGATGAATTTTCGATAGTTTTAACGAGCCGAACAAAACAAGCGCTCGATCTTTTTGTGCAATAATCCCTCAGGTCCAAAAAGATTAAAATCTAGAGGAGGGATAGCACTTCCGGTCGCTTTAACGAGCTGGAAGGCCAAAACTCGGCAACCTTTTCATATTTTACGAGTCAGATGAAAAGAGCTTAAAGAAGACTCGTCTTTTGAGGAACGAGTGATAAAATGGGTAGCAGCTAATTCCAGGTAAGGGTTGGAATTTTCCAATCACGGCAGTGTCACAAGGATGGCTAGTGAATCACTCTTCGCAGCTGTTCCTCAAAATGGGTAAACAATCAAATGGGGGTGAACGATCGGCCAATGAAAAAGTGGAGGTGACGGTGCAAACACGACCAAGGCTTTAATGGCTGATAATGTTACATTTATTGTGGTTATTTACCGGAGGATAGTTCATTTTTTAACGAGCTTAAACGCGGATTGAAACACTTGCTCGGTCTTATGTTTATTTTTTAACGAGCATGAACTATGCGCTAAAACTGCTCGATAAGATGGTCTTGTTTTGATTTTTTACCATAAATAGCTTCGTCTTTTCAAAGATAGTACTGTATTTTCAACTGCTTCATCAAACTAGTTAGAAATGAACAACATTTTCTTGAAAATGAGATTAAAATGCTAATATTTTACTTTGAACTACGTAAAAAGCATTTAAAAAGTGTTTTTACCTCTCATTTTACCATTTCATTTGAACTTGGTTTGTTGGAGCTTTGGAGGTGCCTTTTCCCCCTTGATTTTCATCAGCTGATTTCGGGAGATTCTGTGGACGATTCTCGGCGCCGTCTGGACCAGGTAGGAGCTAAACCCGAGCTCTTTCATTTCATGGTTTCCTTTTTGCATTCTGTGCTTCATTCTCTGCTTTTCTGAGCCCCTGGGGTTTGATGGGTTCGTTCTGCCATCAACGCACCCTGGGTACATCGAAACCTGCGTTGAATGTTGGCCAGTATGAAGGCAGATTGACATTCAACGCAGGTGGAACACTGCTGCAGGTGCGTTGGGTGCAGAAAAGGAATTTGTTGCACAGTTTTTGATGAAAATTTTTGCCTGTTTCTCATCAAAATCAGGATCTAACTCCTCTCTTGTTTGTTTTTCAGAGATCTCGGAGCAAGATGACCCTTACATGGCGAGAACGAGAACATGAAGAAGAGGACATGATTGCCCTACATGATCCGGTTACAGTGAACGCGCTGCGGAACTGTGGCTTGCTGAAGTTCTTCCGCATCTCTAGCATGAGACAGCAGATCAACCTCCTGCAGTATTTGCTCGATGCTTGGGATCCTATCAATCAAGTTTTCCAGATTAGGGGCAAATATATCCCCTTGATTGTAGTAGACATTTACTTCTTGACTGGATTGTCGAGGCGGGGTGCCCCCATCTCTTTGTCAGGTTCAGCCCGAGGAAGTGACTCCGTGAGAGATTATGTCCGCCAGTATTGCAGGGAAGGATCTCAGCCGAGTAAAGACGGCAAGATCATCATCCGTGATGTCACTGACAGGTCCCTTAGGTCTATCCTATTTACTTTTGGTAGGATGGCCGGTAGTGCGTCTCTTCATGTAGCCAACAGATCCTATATGCAGCATGCCTTGGAGTGCCTCTAACCGAAAATATTCAACTGGTGCGATGCAGTACTTCTTGTGATGAAAAATCAGTTGACCAAGATAAAGGACGGGAGGTTGAAGAAATTTGGGTTCGTTTCTATTTTGACCACCTTTGCCTTGGAGAAGATACCATTGATGCAGCCGCAGTACATTGCACTCGACTTACCTTCTCCTACTGAACCACGTATGCAGAGATGGGTTGACCATATGTCTAGGCATGCTGGCCAGTCTCAGATTTCGTTTTTTGATACCTTCTTCAGGTGGTTTGATCATCCGGAGATGGCTTATGCTGAGTATCCATATGCTGGCATGGACTTCCGGGGTGATCCGGATTTAGTACTGCCGGATGGCGAGCAGTGGGGCGCTATTGGTAAAATCTTCGACCATATCACTGTTTACTATTTTTATTTATAATGTCCTTGTGCTTTATTATATCAAGGCTTTAATCAAACTCATGTGTACATGCAGATGTTGGTCATGTTCGTTCAGTAGTTCGCCTGAGAGTGCCAGCCGCTGCCCCAGCAGGAGAGGCCGCCGGGAGGGTTATTCTTCATGACCTTGATGTGGCCGAGACTCTCACAGGTGTGCAGGAGCAGGTTGAGAGCCTTACTCTCGGTATTCCTGATGTGAGGATCGGCGAGCTACCTTTGCAGTTACAACGACATACTACTGGTGTGCCTAGACGATGGACTCGTCTCTTACGCATGATCGCACAGGCTGTGACTTGCTATCACGAGCATCATTAGACTAGGGTGCCCCCTAGCATTTTGAGTTTTTAGGTCATGTGACCGATTTTGTCTTGGTTACAGAACATTATATGTAAACCATAAACAGCTATATATATATTTTGATTTTCGGGTTTTATTCTGGTTGAGCTATATGATCCACATGTAAAACATTGATGATGTGTTTCTTTTTATAAATGTTGCAAATGTCTATCTAAAACATAGTTTGCTAATGAGTCAGTTAATGTGTTTAAGTTTCTGGAAATATGTTGGTATTGAATAAGATCAAATTGTCTTTCCAAAATCTTAACCCTTAGGAACATGCGATAAATAGCTGGGTTTCAGACGGAATATATACCATTGAGTTGTAGTATTACGAGTTGTGAGTCTAGCCTGATAATTAGTCGGCGTATACCATGGGTGATGGCATCAGAGAGAAGTTTTATCAACGTGCTATACTCAGCGATGTTATTCGTTGATTGACCAATACATACACCTCTGAAACTTACTAACTCACCGCTTGGATCAAAAATGGCCCAGGCTGCGGAGGACAGGTTCCATGAACTATGACTCGCTCCGTCGGCATATCCAACACATGTCTCCAAAAGGTTTGAAATCTGCAATAAATGTAAAAAGGTGGATTACTCGACCAAAACGAACACTTTAGCAAAAACAAAATACAACAAAAGCACATTGGTTACTATTTAAGCATAGTAACGCTTGAGGTACAACCCATTACGAGGTTGCGCCAGTGGAATTCCGTCATAATCCATTAACTCGTAGGCTCCTTTTGCTAACACCCGTTTAACAATATAGGGGCCCATCCATAAAGATTTAAATTTACCTGCTCCCAATTTATCGGATTCTTGGTCGTAAAGCAAGACCAAGTCACCTTCTGAGAAGACACGGGGTTTGACATTTTTGTCGAACTGCGCCTTGACTCGTTTCTTATGGGCTTCGTTAGCTAAAGCGGCATCACAACGGGTTTCACCCAATTGGATTAATTCCAAGAAACGAGCCTCTTCTTTTGAAGTTCCGGGGAGGAGATCGATTGCGAGTTTAAGAGACGAGATTTCGCACTGGACTGGTAAGACTGCTTCCAGGCCATATACCAGTTGGAAGGGTGTGAACCCGGTCACATTCCTTACCGATGTTCGGTAAGCCCACAAGGCTGAGTACAGGATTAGGTGCCACCTTCTTTTATGAACTCCGATCATCCTTTGCAACATACGCTTCAGGACCTTGTTGATCGCTTCAACTTATCCGTTGGCTTGCGGATAATACGGAGTAGAGCTGTCGTGAGACAATCCTAGTTTGGCAGCTAATTCGAGCATCATGTGATTGCGAAAATGCGATCCATGATCTGTGACTATAGCCTGTGGTACACCGAATTTGGCGACTACATGATTGAAAAAGAAAAGGGCAGTTGTTTCACCAGTATTATCTGATGTAGGCATCGTCTCGGCCCATTTGGTAAAATAGTCAACAACGACTATGATATACCCATGCCCCCCGGTCGAGGTGGGGTTACATGTCATGAAATCGATGCCCCATTTGGCGAGCGTCCCAACAACAACTATTGGCTGTAGAGGTGCGGGTGGTCTTCTGGTTTTGCTATCAAAAATTTGACAAGCATGGCAACTTCTGACTGCGGTTATGCAATCTTTGAACATTGTTGGCCAGAAGTATCCTGCTCGTAAGATTTTTTGTGCTGTAGCATATCCAGATTGATGCCCCCCACAGGCCCCTGAATGACACTCATTCAGGGCTTTTTCGGCCTCCTCATGGGTGAGGCACCTTCTCAGAACTGTATCGATACCACGACGGTAAAGTGTATCACCAACGATCATGTAGTCTTTTTCTTGGTATCAGATACGTTTTTGTTCAGAGTGAGAGGTGTTAGGCCTAAAATTTTGGGTTTGGAGATAAATTATTATATCTCCATACCACTCATTGCTTGTAGATATCATAAACAAATTTTCATCCACGATTGATTCTTCGGATGTTTCATCGTTGGACGACGATGGGAGATCGCATAATAATTCTGCAAAAACTAGAGCTTTCTTTGACTTGGATTTTACGAATTCCAGATCAAACTCTTGAAGGATCGCTATCCATTTCGAATATTTGCCCCCCAGCAACTGTCGCGACAATATATAAGTCATGGGGTTGCAATCAGACAGAATGGTAGTTTTCCGAAAGAGGACATAGTGTCGAAATCTTTGTATCGCTTGAACAGCTGCAAGCGCCAGTTTTTCCACGTAAGAATATTTGCTTTCTGTATCATTTAAGTTTTTACTTAAATAATATATAGGATGTTCAATTCCATCGACTTCTTGAACTAAAACCATTGCGATGGTTGTATCTGCTGCAGCCAGATACAGGTTAAAATCTCTTTGATAATCAGGGGCGTACATTAATGATGCTTTTATTAGGGAATCTTTCAAAGCATCAAAGGAAGCTTGCGCAACCTGATCCCATACAAAGGGTACCTCCTTTTTCAAAAGACGTGTATAACCTTTAGCAAGTTCAGCGTAATTTGGAATGAACCTCCTCAGAAAGTTTGCTTTCCCTTGGAGTTTCTGAATCTGAAGCAAATTTGAAGGTGGATGCAAATTTATGATTGCCTGGACCTTGCATGAGTCGAGACGAATCCCATCCTTGGAGACTACAAATCCAAGTAAACGAACAGAACTGATGCAAAATACACATTTGTGTGGATTGAGTCGTATCTTGTAGTGTCGGCAATGTAGAAATATCGCTCTTAAATGCTGCGGATGATCAGTCCGCTTTCGCGAATGAGCCGGAAGGTCGTCGAGGTATGGTTGAACGATGTTTTTGATGTCATGGAAGGCATAATTCATTGCCCTCTGAAACGTCACTCCCGCGTTCTTTAAACCAAAGGGTAATTTTTGATATGCGAATATGCCCCATGGACAAATGAATGCAGTCTTTGACTGGTCCTGTGGGCAGATATTTATTTGATTATACCCGAAAAATCCATCCATGAATGAAAAGATTTCGCATCCGGCGCATTCATCAATTTGTTGGCATTATGATTCAGGTGTTGTCCTTGATGGCAAACTCATTCAGGTGGTAAATCAAGAAGGACGCAGGAAATATGTTCAGCAAGTGCGTCCCCGCAGGTATACCATACAGAACCCGCGTCCAGGGACGCAGGCCAGCCGTTCAGGAGGTGCGTCCGCCCAGTGCACACATTTCAAGGTAGAGAAAAGCACGTGGGGGTTTCTTGTGTGGTATCTAGCCGACGGTTTTGTGTTTCTATGGTGTCGGCTCGTGGTATTGTTCCACGCTTTGGGGAGAAGCTTGCCTATATAAAGCAAAGGAGTTCATTTGGATTAGGCATCATCTTGGTTGAATATCTCTTGGTGAGATCTAGTCCAAATCTATAAGGGCGAATCTTCTTATGGACTACGATCTATATGGCGCATGATCAGATCTGTGGATCTGAGTGTTTGGGTTGGTTCTGAAGTCCTCTTATCTTCTATATCTGAAGGGACGCAGATTCAGTGAAGGGAAAGTGCGCCGGGACGCAGTACAGTAAAGACTCAGGTGCGTCTCTGAGGCAAAGGACGCGGCGCGATAGTGTTTCTGGGTGCGTCGGTCGCAGAAAAGCAAAAGGGAACAGTGCGTCTGCACGCGCAGAAAACATAAGGTATACTGCGTCCAGTCGCAGGCCACAGAAAGAAAATATGCGTCCCTGTCTTAAGATGATCTGTTGACTGTATATTTCTGTTCATAAGGTGTTCTGGGTTGTTTATGTAATTACTGATCTAGACTGTATCTGTTGTATACTTGTTGATCATTTGATTCTTCATGAAAAGAAGTAGGGGGTTGTAGCTCCCTTCCAGGAGAGACTGGAAAACGAGAGAGAGTTGTAGCTCTCTGCAGGTTGCAACCTGCGTGCTGAAAGGACTGCACCAGTACAAAATCATTGTAAAAAGAATTTCTTGAAAGAAGATAGAGACATATTGCAGCAGGTGGTTTTTCTCCCGCATTGGGTTTCCACCTTACATCTTGTGTTCTTTGGTGTGACTGTCTATTTTCTTTATTCATGCTCATTGTTTTATGGTATTGATATGCAAGAATATTTCAAAGGATCAAATAAGGAAGATTTAGTAAATTACTAGATAATACTGATTCACCCCCCTCTCAGTATTATTTCCAACAATTGGTATCGGAGCAGGTCCTTCAGAAAAGCTTGATCGCTTGAAGGTAGATCGTTCATCATGAGCAACTACGAGAGAGAAGCATCAATCAGGCCACCCGTCTTCGATGGGACAAACTTCAATTATTGGAAGGTAAGAGTTACTGCATATCTTCAATCTCTTGGTACAGAAGTTTGGAACATTGTAGAATCAGGCTATGCCTTTCCTTCAGTTACTCCTACAGATCCAGCTGAGAAAAAGCAGTATGAAACAAATGCAAAAGCAGTCAGTACTCTATTAGGAAGTATATCTCAAACAGAGTTCATGAAGGTCATGCACTTCAAATCAGCAAAAGAGATATGGGACAAAATGATCACTAGCTATGAAGGAGATGAACAGGTAAAAGAAGCTAAACTTCAAACTCTCAGGATTCAATATGAGACTCTCAAGATGTATAATGATGAAAGTGTGGCTAATTATTTTCTTCGGGTAGATGAGATTGTTAATTGTATGAAAAATTTGGGTGAAGAAATAAAAGAGACTATAGTAGTTCAAAAGATTCTAAGATCTTTATCCCCCAAGTTTGAATCTAAAGTATCTGCAGTAGAAGAAAAGGAAAATCTCCGTGTTCTCACTATGTCTCAGCTGCATGGAATTCTAACTGCTTATGAAATGAGAAAGGGAGGTCCATCAGACAGAAGGGAAGCTGCTTTTAAAGCATCAGGCAAAGAAGATCACTATGAAGCAAGTCATGTTCCAGAAGAAGAGGAAGAAGAATCAAACTTTGTCAGAAATCTTCAAAGGGGTTCTGGAAGGTTCAGAGGTAAGCTACCTTTCAAATGTTTTGCTTGTGGAAGAGTAGGTCATTATGCTGCAAAATGCTCTTATAAGGATAAAGGAAAGGAACCAGTTAGATGGAACAAGAAACAGGGTACAAATAAGAAAAGCTACTACACCCATGAAGATAGTGATGGCTTATCAAACAGTGATGAAGATGAACAAGGTAACAAATATAGATTGTTAATGGCATTTGAAGATGATGATTATGAGGATGCTGTAGATGTGGATAACCTTTATGATGAAATTACTAGACTCAAGAGATGTATAGAAGAAAAGAACATGATTATTGATACTCTACAATTTCAGATTGATGAAAAGGAAAAACATCTTGAAAAATTAGAAGGTGAAATTGTTGGTCTTAGAAAAGAAATTGAGAAAACAAAAACTATTAATCTCAAGTTTGTCAAAGGATCTGAAACGTTGAATGAGATTATCAGTGTGCAGCGGTCTCCTCTAAATAAGACAGGTCTGGGCTATAATGGAGAAACTGCTCAAGCATCCACTTCAAAAAGTTATCTTGATGCAGCAAGAAGAAATGAGCAAGAGCACAAGGAAGATCATCAGGTAAAGCAGGGACAAACGTCAAACAGAAACTATCAGGGGCAATCCAGCTTAAAGGTGAACAAAAGCCACAACCAGCCACAGGTAAAATCTTCCCAATTTGGTTCAAGAATAGATGAAAATAGAAATTACAATCAGTTAGCTGGTAGATTCAATAATCGCAGAAACTTCTTCAATGGACAATGCTTTTCTTGCCATAACTTTGGTCACAAAGCAGCTCAATGTGTTGCGTATAAAACAATCATGACTAGGGAAGCTCAAAAACAAAGAAGTATGACAGGGATTACAAAAAGGACCTATAACAATTTTTCAGCTCTTGAAAATGAAGTTGAATGCTCTATTTGCAATAATTTTGGACATGAAGATTTTGAATGCAGAAGCAGGTTTCCGGAAAGAAAGGTACAAGAACAAAAAAGGGAACAAACCTCAGGCACCAAAACATGGAAAATAAAGGAACCTCAAACAGAAAGATGTGGGATAGCATTCTATGCAGAAGGACAAGAAAATCTATGGTACATTGACAGTGGATGTTCAAAGCATATGACAGGTGATAAAGAAAAACTTGAATCCTATTCTAATTTAGAAAAGGGAAAGAAAGTCTCTTTTGGAAATGATACTCCTGCAACTATAAAAGGAAAAGGTATTGCTCCTTTAAAAGAAGATGTTAAGGCTGGAAATGTTTTGTTTGTTGATGGACTAAAGCATAATCTTCTAAGTGTAAGCCAGATGTGTGATCAAAGAACCGAGGTTATATTCAGATCAAATGGATGTCTTGTTCGTGATCTTGATACAGGTAAAACAGTTCTCAAAGGAAGAAGAACTCCAAATAATCTATACATTTTTGATGAAGAACAACAACAATGCTATCTAAGCAAGGATGAAGAGCACTGGTTATGGCATCGAAGGTTGGGACATCTAAGCTTCTCACAAATAAGGAAAGCTTGCAAATATCAGGCAGTTCGCGATCTTCCAGATATCAAAATTCCTGACAACACCATATGCAGATCATGTCAGTTTGGAAAACAGACCAGAACTAACTTTCCAGAGAAAGAAGGATCAGCCAGCATGCCTCTTGAGCTAGTACATACAGATGTATGTGGACCATTCAGAAAAAGAACACCTAGAGGAGAGGAATATTTGATATTATTTATTGACGATTTCTCCAGGTTTGTTTGGTTAGGACTTATGAAGCACAAAGATGAAGCTTTCGAAAAATTCAAATCCTTCAAAGCTTTGGTTGAAAATGAATCAGGTCACAAGATTAAGTGCCTCAGATCCGACAGAGGTGGAGAATTTACTTCAAATGAATTTTTCGATTTCTGTGAAGAACATGGGATAAGGAGAGAATTTTCTACAGCTAGAACTCCTCAGCAAAATGGAGTAGTGGAAAGAATGAACAGAACAATCCAGCAAATGGCTCGTGCTATGCTTGATGAATCAGGAACTCCTGCAACTTTCTGGGGTGAAGCTGCACATGCGGCAGTTATTATTCTCAACAAGACAAATGTCCGAGTGAACAGTACTCAAACTCCTCATGAGCTCTGGAGTGGTAAAACTCCTTCGGTAAAGCACTTCAAAATCTTTGGGAGCAAATGCTATATCAAGAATACTGAGGAGCAGCTTGGCAAACTTGATCCTAGAGCAGATGAAGGAATTCTTCTTGGCTACTCTCCACATAGCAAAGCATACAAATGCTACAATAAAAGACTTGGCAGAATTGTTGACAGCATTGATGTAGTGGTTGATGAGAAGGGATACATTCCTAGGCAAATACATCGTGAAGACATTGAAGAAGATGAAAGCTATCCTCAAAGACAGAATGATGAAGAAGAAGAACCGCAAGAGCAATCTCAAGAAGGACCTCACGAAGAAGCAGAAGAAAGAACAAGAATAGAAGAAAAGACTCCATCCAGATATGTTCAAAAGAACCATCCAGAATCTCAGATCATGGGACAAAAAGAAGCAGGTATACAAACTAGAAGAACAGTTGCAGAAGCTTCAAGTTATTTGGCATTACTCTCCTCTACTGAACCACAAAATGTGAAAGAGGCATGCAAAGATGAATGTTGGGTGAAAGCAATGGATGAAGAACTTGAGCAAATCGAAAAGAACAACACTTGGGAGCTGGTTCCTAGACCAAAGGATAAGAATGTTATCGGAACAAAATGGGTTTTCAAAAATAAATTGAATGAAAATGGAGAAGTAATTAGAAACAAAGCCAGACTTGTTTGTAAAGGGTATGCACAGCAAGAAGGAATAGACTTTGAAGAAACTTTTGCTCCTGTTGCAAGACTTGAGGCCATCCGAATGTTTCTTGCTCTCTCAAGTTGTCAGAACTTCAAAGTATTTCAAATGGATGTGAAATCAGCCTTTCTGAATGGAGACTTGGATGAAGAAGTGTACATTGAACAGCCAGATGGTTTCATTCTTGGAAACGATCCAAATCTTGTATGCCGATTAAAAAAGGCTCTCTATGGTCTCAAACAAGCTCCAAGGGCTTGGTACTACCGGTTGGACAAATATCTTCATCAACAAGGTTTTTCAAAAGGTTCAGCAGATAGCAATCTTTATATAAAAGTTGAAAATGACAAATTACTAATACTTGTTGTGTATGTAGATGACATTATTTTTGGCAGTAATGAAGAAGCTATGAGTCAAAGCTTTGCCTCAGTCATGCAGAAAGAATTTGAGATGTCCTTGCTAGGAGAACTGACATACTTCCTTGGTTTGCAAATCCAACAAAAGAAAGGAGGAATCCTTTTATCTCAAACCAAGTATCTCAAGCAGATTTTGAAGAAATATGGCATGGAAGATGCAAAACCAGTATGTACACCCATGGTCACAGGATGTAGTCTCAGTGCAAATGACGAATCTGCAGCAGTTCATCAACCAACCTACAGATCTATGATTGGAAGTCTACTATATTTGACAGGTACCCGACCAGACATCATGCATGCAGTTGGAATAGTTGGAAGGTTTCAGGCAAATCCAAAGGAGACTCATCTTCAAGCAGTAAAGAGAATCTTCAAATATCTTCAAGGGACTCAAAATTATGGCCTATGGTATCCTAGAGATACAGATCTCACTCTTCATGCTTATACAGATGCAGATTGGGCCGGAAGCGTGGATGACAGGAAAAGCACAAGTGGTGGTGCATTCTTTATGGGTCCCAGACTGGTATCTTGGTTCAGCAAGAAACAGAGTTCAATTGCCTTGTCTACAGCTGAAGCGGAATATGTTGCTGCTGCCTCTTGTTGCACCCAACTTCTTTGGATGATGCAGACTTTGCAGGATTATCAAATCACTTGTACACCTCCTATTCCTATCTTATGTGACAACACAAGTGCAATCAGCATCTCAAAGAATCCGGTTATGCATTCAAAAACCAAGCACATACCAATTAAGTACCATTTTCTCCGGGAACAAGTACTTGAACAGAAGGTCAAGTTGGAGTATGTTCCTTCTAAGGAACAAGTTGCTGATATTTTTACCAAACCATTGCCCAGGGACACTTTTGAATACCTCAGGCAAAAGCTGGGGGTTGTTGATTCATCATCTCACTGTTGATCATCTTCCTATTGATGGTATAGGCTCAGGGGGAGCACATAATGCATTGTTGGCATTATGGAGAAGGAGATCTTGGAAATAGCTGCAATATGTCTCTGTCTCCTTCATGATGGATTTCTGGTTACAGATCTGGAGAAGCATAAGCATAGGGGGAGCATACCCTTTGCCCTTGATGTCAAAGGGGGAGATGATGAAGCTGAAGATTATGTGGTTGCCATCAAGTCCAAAGGGGGAGTTTGTTGGCATTATGATTCAGGTGTTGTCCTTGATGGCAAACTCATTCAGGTGGTAAATCAAGAAGGACGCAGGAAATATGTTCAGCAAGTGCGTCCCCGCAGGTATACCATACAGAACCCGCGTCCAGGGACGCAGGCCAGCCGTTCAGGAGGTGCGTCCGCCCAGTGCACACATTTCAAGGTAGAGAAAAGCACGTGGGGGTTTCTTGTGTGGTATCTAGCCGACGGTTTTGTGTTTCTATGGTGTCGGCTCGTGGTATTGTTCCACGCTTTGGGGAGAAGCTTGCCTATATAAAGCAAAGGAGTTCATTTGGATTAGGCATCATCTTGGTTGAATATCTCTTGGTGAGATCTAGTCCAAATCTATAAGGGCGAATCTTCTTATGGACTACGATCTATATGGCGCATGATCAGATCTGTGGATCTGAGTGTTTGGGTTGGTTCTGAAGTCCTCTTATCTTCTATATCTGAAGGGACGCAGATTCAGTGAAGGGAAAGTGCGCCGGGACGCAGTACAGTAAAGACTCAGGTGCGTCTCTGAGGCAAAGGACGCGGCGCGATAGTGTTTCTGGGTGCGTCGGTCGCAGAAAAGCAAAAGGGAACAGTGCGTCTGCACGCAGAACAGCATAAGGTATACTGCGTCCAGTCGCAGGCCACAGAAAGAAAATATGCGTCCCTGTCTTAAGATGATCTGTTGACTGTATATTTCTGTTCATAAGGTGTTCTGGGTTGTTTATGTAATTACTGATCTAGACTGTATCTGTTGTATACTTGTTGATCATTTGATTCTTCATGAAAAGAAGTAGGGGGTTGTAGCTCCCTTCCAGGAGAGACTGGAAAACGAGAGAGAGTTGTAGCTCTCTGCAGGTTGCAGCCTGCGTGCTGGTAAAGGACTGCACCAGTACAAAATCATTGTAAAAAGAATTTCTTGAAAGAAGATAGAGACATATTGCAGCAGGTGGTTTTTCTCCCGCATTGGGTTTCCACCTTACATCTTGTGTTCTTTGGTGTGACTGTCTATTTTCTTTATTCATGCTCATTGTTTTATGGTATTGATATGCAAGAATATTTCAAAGGATCAAATAAGGAAGATTTAGTAAATTACTAGATAATACTGATTCACCCCCCTCTCAGTATTATTTCCAACACAATTATCTGGTCGATGAAGGGTGTAGGGTAGTTGTCTTTTGGACAAGCTTGATTTACATTCCTATAATCGATACACACTCTAATTGTCCCTTGTTTCTTCATAATAGGGACAATATTGGATACCCAATCAGTCAAAGGAACCGGGTAGATAAAACCAGCATGGAGAAGTTTTTCAACTTCTGCCTTAATGGCAGCGGCTTTCTTGGGGTGCACCTGCCTTAGCCGTTGTCTTACCGGTTTGACATCTGGATACATCTTAATTTCGTGTTCAACGATACTCGAGTCAATGCCTGGCATTTCATCATATGACCAAGCAAAGACATCTCTGAATTCGCGAAAAAGAGCGTTATATATTTCCAGTTCTGAAGGAGAACAACATTTGCCAACATAAATATTCTCTACAACATTTGTTTTGGTCGAGATGTTTATGGCGATAGTCTCTTCAATGTTGGATAAGTTTCGCTCGGAATCCACCGTATTTACAGTATTTGATAGGAATTCAAAAACTGAAGGATGATAAAGGTCATCTTGAGTATCTTCTTCATAATCCGGAAGAAGGGAACGATGGTGGCAATCACTCCATGGTGCCCCTTCAATCAACATTGATTGTACAATTCCTTCGTCGGTTCCATGCACTCGCGACCAAGGATCTGAAGGGGTACCATATTCTCTAGACCTATCTACCCAAACGCTTGATGAGCGTTGATTCGGGTTTGCCTCCCATGCTAGGAACATTGATTGCTATAATATTTCTATTGGGCTTGGGGGCAAAACCATTGCATGATCCATGTTGATATCGTTTTCTGAGATCTTTGTGGAAGATATCATATTGTAGCTTCCTATCGACGCTACTTCCGCCAGATTGATTGGAGGTGGAAGAGCGAAAGTTCCTATTAGTATAGGATCTTTTAGTAGGCCTACTCCGATATTCTGAAGCGAATGGGGGCTTCCATGGATCATGGGAATGCTTCCTGTAACTTGAGAACCATTGGGGAGGAAGTTTTGTTGATCGACGATTGTAATCCCTCCTTGAAAGGGAAATGCAATCTTTCTAAAATAGGTCGACACAACAGCTGCCATGGCATATATCCATGGTCTTCCTAGTAGGATGTTGTAATCAAGATTCCCATCAATGACTTCAACATCTATTTCTACCGTTTTTCCCCCTAGTTCAACTTTCAAGTTATTTAGGATACCATATGGGGTATATGTCCTTCCGTCGAATGCTTTTAACGTCGTCGAAGATCGCGACAAGGTTGGAGATCCTAAAGTTTTCCAGCAACTCATCAACATAATGCATGTGGATGCCCCCTCATCAATAATTGTTCGATGAACAGTTTTGTTGAGGGCTTTCACTTGAATAAGGAAAGCTAGTTGGGCTGGTAATTGAGGATCGTATCCTTTGTGGTCGAAGGATACAAGATTGGAATCCTTTGGGTCAACCCCACCAATGGCTGATAACAAAGCCTGCCTTTGGGATGGGCAATTTTGAAGTACTTCAAGAGTGGACATAGCGGACAGCGAATGGGCCAAATCTTCCACTATATTATAATGCTGCGCCGCTCTAGCGCGGGGATTAAATGTCGACTTGTGTACTACTCCCTTCGGCGGTTTTATTGTTAATTCAGGAATGATGGGTGGTACAACTTCTGTCGAAGTTGTTGTTGAACTACTTGGTTGATCTTTATCCTTCTCGTTCGACAGCTGCGGATTCCCGTAATCTTTGTTCCTTGTCGAAATCAAAGCATCATTTTGCTGTTTTGAAACCGACAACATTAGCACTTGAGACAGGGAAGCATTTCCACTATCAACCAGATTTGTTCCTGGATTTGGAAACGGATCAGTCAACACTGCTGAGGTTTTCGAACTCTTAAAGAATTTCTTAAGTTCAGATTTGTATGGACATTCTCTCGTCCAATGATCCTCATCACATATCTGACACCCTGAAGGGGGTTTCCTATTTCCAGGAGGGTTTGAAGAAGGTTTTTCAAGAGATGACTCATCCTGTTTCTTCTTCTTCCCTTTTCCTTGTTTCTTCTTGCTTCCTGGTTGTTTGGTTTCTTTGCCCTTATCTGTCGATACGGCATTTACTTCCGAAGCAAGAAGTTTTGTCTTTTGCATTTTGATCTGAAATCTTACGGGCATTCTTAGATGTAGCCTTTGTCGATTTCGTGTCTGTTTTGCCAATCACGCCATCGCCGGTGTGAGATTCATTGTTCGATTTAGGAGGAGGAGGAATTGAGAATTTCATTCTAGGGGCGTCAGGTATTTTGTCGTAGAGCGTGCCGGACTGAGTATAGATCAAGTCTAGATATTGCGCACAAGCTATAACTTGCTCTTCCGTTACGACTCCCCCCTTTTCCACATCTTCCGTAATGGAAGGTAGTAATGACTTGATAAACCATTCAGCTAATAGCTGATCGGGAACGTACGTTTTTACCATCCTACGACGACGCCGCCACTCATGTATATGATCATATATGTGAGTGGCTGTTGTCTGTTTGAAGTTGGTAAGAAGTTCTGTTCCCGTTTCATACCTTATCGGTAATTGAAAATGGGTTAAGAAATTCATGGCTAAGGTACTGAAGTTGTCGAACGAAGCTCTAGGCAATTCAATATACCACTTTTCCACTGGACCCGTTAACGTCCTCTGAAAAAGGTGAAGCCTTATCGAATCATCGTTTAGGGTGTTTGATGAACACCATAGATGAAATGTCATCACGTGATTCGATGGATCTTCACCCGGATTTCCATTAAATTTAGGAATATCTGACGGAAGTTTATGCGGAATCGCTGGCCACCAAGGGGCGTAAGAAATTGGATCGTTTGTTAACCAGTGTAAATCAGGTAACTCTAAAGTTGCCACGAATGGTAACTGTTGATTCAGGTTAGGTGAAGCATACCCAGGATACGATGGAATCGCCTAAGTAGTTGGCCTTTTCATACCAGCATAATGCAGTTGATGCTGGTATAACTGATAAGGTTGGTGGACATGACCATTGTAAAATGGTTGATTTTGACCGTTTTGAATGTACGGCTGTCCACTGTTCGCAAAGATCTGCTGCTCAGAACCTTGGTATACTTGTTGGAATTGCGGTTGTTGGTACTGCACCAGCCATGGTTGAGAAGCCATGTGCTGTTGCGCTATACTAACCGTTGGACCAAGGTGTGGGGTAATTGTACCCGTCTGGACCTGTGTCGCCCCACTAGTTGGCAATTGTGGTTGAGTCACAGGGTCAAGGGGCTGTTGCATTACAACCTGAGAAATCTGAGGTTGACATACAACAGGCAGCGTTTGAACTTGTGACACTGTCACAATAGCTGGTGTAGTCGGGATATTCGACATAGGTACACATTGTTGCATTGAATACACAACCCTTGGTTGTTGAGGTAGTATAGGTACCCAACCACTTGAGGTAATTCCGCTATAACCTGAATATTGTTATGAACTCCCGTATGGATATCCTCCCAGAGGGGATAATGATAGGGCATACTGCCCCCCATACGGTGGTAATCCAGAACTCAAGGGAATTGTTTGCACTTGGGGACCAGACTGCCCAAATTGACCTCCGAATGGATCAATTTGTTGAGACTCAACATAAGAGTTGCCGGATATTATTCCGGAGGAACAAACAGGAATGGACCATACTGTCGAAATAGCCCCTGAGTGGGCTCCTTCTAGCGGTTGAGAGCTAGTTGGGACAGATGGTATGCCGGCGAACATTGTCGGAGTGACGGCAGGGAGTTCTGCTGTCGCTGTGTCAAACGACACAGTCCTAGATGTTTACGGTTGTTCAGACATTTGGAGTCTATCCAAAATATTACCTAGCGATTCTACAGGAACTTCCACTGGTGGTAGACCAACTTCTGATGAAGAAGGAAATAGAGTGACCCCAACTCCAAAGTGCGTTGGAGTACTTGTTTGAGGATCTTCTACAATTTCTTCAATCACAATCAAACCAGGTGGAAGGGGAAGACCGTCAGGTCCATAAAATATTTCTGGTGCCGAAGAAGGGGTTGAATCGACAGCAACAGATGTTTGAAGAGCAAGACTCTCTGAACCGGTTGTAGATGGAACTGGTTCGGTAACACAAGTGTTTACTCTCAGACTAGGATCAGTATCACTGTCCCTCTGTGGCTGTTGAACTTCTTCTGTAGAGGCAGGGTTCCCAGAAATGTTTGGAGTAACCGGAATCTCGGATGTTGTTGGAACACTTGTTCTAACTTTAATAGGAGATTTCGAACCGGTTAAACGAGTTCGCTTTATCCGTACTGGTTTCAATTTCGGAGACAAAGACGGTTGACTCGTAAGCCTCCGCGAACGATGGGGTTTCAATTGACTTTCTTCCACGATTGCGGATTACTCGATCAACTAAAATAAAAAGGGGAAGTTTGTTTCCGAATTAAATGAATTTTAGACGCTTTCGACACAACTTGTTTTTTCAGTTTTTAAGAGTCGAGAAAAAACAAAAGATGACTCTAGTCTCCTTCGATTTTTAATGAGCCTGAAGTGACAAGTGCTTAGATGGACCTTTTCCGTTAAGGAGTCTGAAAAGGAACGAAAGGGACTGCTCTGGAGATCTAGGTAGAGGGTGTGCCAAACTAATCACAAAACTGTAGAATACGTTTTACGGTACGGTAGTCAATCTTCCCGAATGCTGTGTTCGGTGCATTGCGATCAGTAGGGCGGCCGACACGGCTTCCTATGGATAAAAGGTTTTAAGCCTATAGGGGTCTCTTAATATATACTCGACGGTACGTGGGAGCACAAGTCCGCACTGGCACTTATCGTCTCACAGTGGAGGAATCACCCAACCATCAGTGAGGACAACAGTACCCAGGTTTTACGACGCCGGAACACGTCTCTAGCCTAGACCTCTATGTTGTGCGTTAAGTTCCAAAGCGTTGTTAGATTAATTCAATTTATTTTAAGTTGATCTTTCTTAGAAGTTTGCCTTTTGGGATCACCAAGAGATGTAGATGTAATTCCTAAATGAAATCTAAAGATGATAAGCAAGCTTTTATCTCTTTTCAACAATGAAAATCCTAGCTACAAGGGAAAAGAAAGACACAATCTTTTCTCAAAGAGCAAAGAGCACACTGTAGATGCACTTTTCCTAAATCAAGCCACACAAACTATCAATATGCAAATGCACATATGCATGTATTTGTTTTCACTTTCTTAATATTGATGCCTAAAAATAAAATTGATGTACAAATCTGAATTTGCTTTCAAGTGAAAAACACAAATAAGCTTCTTTTCGAAATCAAAAAGGTAGAGAAGATTACGACACTCTATGATTTTGAAATAAACACTCGTTTCGACACTAGAAAGTGACAAATTCAAACCAAAGGTAAAAGTAAAAGTATAATCAACTGTCAACAACAAACAAACTTTCTCCTAAGATCAAAACCGACACTTACGACAGATCTAAATCCAAGGACGACAGTATGACTATTTTACTCTTTCAATGGAAAACTGTAAATGATGTAACAAACACACAAAGAACATCTACAGTCTTTTTGTACACAGGAGGCGGAATTAAGGCAAAGAAAAGGGGTTTTCAGACAGGTACACACACTGATAACAGGCTGCAAAAATCAGAGACAAAACTGGACAAAATGAAGCAAAGAACCTCAGCTGCACAGGGCAAAGGCTGATCAGCTCACCTGTTACACAGAGAAACTGAATTGCAGCGCAGGTAGCCCTCTCAGGACCTGCGTTGAAATGCAGAACCTCTTCACAGAGCCTGCGCTGGGGCAAAAACGAGACTTCTATCTGGGTTCTGGGTCACGGTTTGCAGTTTAATCTATGGTTTTTGGCCGAGTAAAAGCAATCAGTAAGGTACAATTAGAGGGATGATTTAAAGGAGGACTAAGAGCTATCACAAAGGGTAATCAGATCATTTGTGAATCAGCTGTTCAAATCATAAACAAATCCAGTGAGTGGATTGAAGTAGCAGGTGTCTACTTTGCATTTGATAATGGCAAATGCAGTTTGATCGCCACTTCTGTGTTTATGAAACAAACAACAAGAGAAACACAAACAAAACTAACTAGACACGATCCCCAGCGGAGTCGCCATTTTGTTGTTGGGAAAAGTGTCTACTCAGAACGCCCCTATCCCACTAAGGTGTGATAGTGCCTTAGCAACAAACAAGGAAAACTATTTTCGTATTCTTCTTTATGAATTGTAAACGAAGAGGAATAGGATGAACCAACCTGTGTCTTTCGCTAGTCCTTTGATCCAATCTCTCTTCTCTTTGACAGCTTCCAGCTACCTGCTCCCTTACTTGCCCAGCTTCACCAAGTTCTTGCAAGATCACAGAAGAGGAAAACTACACAAAGACATAGATTTACATTCATAAATAGCTTAGGATCAGATTTAAACTAAACATGCAAATATAACAAAACATCATTGATACACAAGCATGTAGGAGAAACTCAAATAGTTTTATTGATGTAACAAGAAGATCCAGGAGGAGATACAACCAAGTGAGTCCCGATCCAGCATCAACCTCCCAGCAAAGGAATCCCTTCTTCACCTCCAACAAAGCATAAATCACCCAATGCACTAATCTCAATCTCAAAACCAACAACAATTCTCTGCAAAGTACAAAATTCCAGCCTCTGGATCTCTGGAATGAGGGATCCATATATAGATGTATGAAAAGAGGATGAGTTAGCTTATGATTTGACTTGTGGCCTCTCTCTGTCAGTTCTTGCTTCCACTTGGAGACTGAGAGCCTCTTACTCATCCTTGGTCGAACTCAGTGAGGCAAGTGTCATTGAGGAAGATTCTGGAAGCTTCCATTGTCTGTCCACCTCGCGGAATGACACTGCCATTTGTCATTTCCCTCTCAGCGCACCCTGGTAGTGCATTTAGGTGCGTTGCAACGCACCTAGCTAGTGTACTGGGGTGCTATGCAACGCAGGTAGCTAGTGGAGCAACTGAAATGATCCTGATTTGACTGATTCTGAGCAGTTTCTGGTGGAGAACTTCTGGGAGAAGCTGTAATTGGTTGACCTTATTCCTTTAGGGGCAGGAAAAACAGTTTTAGGGACTTAGGATCCCTTGGATTATGGACATTTCATGCTTAGAGCTGTAAGGCACAAAAATGTCTATAACACTGATGCATGTTTTATTCTGTAAATGTGATGATCTAGGTATTACTGAAGTCTGGAATAGTTGTAATGTTTAAGTTATCATTTATAGATCTATACGCAGGTTCACTTTCGTAAAAGAGCGTATACACACTGGTTCAGCAGATCAAAGTAGCGTATACATCATAAATTTGAATTTGCAGATCTGTACGCTGGTTCCCTTTGGTAAAAGTGCGTATAAACGCCGATTCGGCACATGGAAGTAGCATATACCTTATGAAGTTTGATGTTTAATGTTTCAGTTGTTTCTGTTTGCTGTTGTAGAGTTCCAGGTTTTGCTTTGTGTTCTGGTGACTGTATTCTGATGACGGTGTTCTGAATGATCAGATTGATTGTGATTTGTTTCATTGGTGATGGGTTGTCAAGTGATCGATTGATTTAGTTGTGGTTGATTCAGAAAGTGATGATTAGGTTTCAGTGATTGGTTGATGCAGATGTATTTGATGGTAGTATTGCAGTTATGATTTTATGAGTTTCAATGTTGTTGATGGGTCCAATATGAAAATTGGATGAAACGTGGCCTTCAGATTATGCTGTTGTATTCTAGGAGTATCCAGTCTGAAAATTCATGAAACGTGGTCCCTAGTGGAAGAGTGGAGTTTTCTGTAGGCCGGCACCTGTGTACTAATAAACATATTGGCTAGTACAAGACCTAGGGGGTTGTAGCTCCCTTCTAGTAGTAGCTGGAGAACGAGAGAAGGTTGTAGCCTTCTGCAGGTGGGTACCTGCGTACTAGTATGAGTCTGCACTAGTACAAGATTGTAAACAGATTTTCTTATTATTAAAAAGAAGACAGAGATGACAACAGCAGGTGGTTTTTACCCACATTGGGTTTCCACCTTATATCTTGGTGTTCATGTGTGTTGCTTATGTGTGATGCTTTATTCTGCTTTTACGGACTGTCTAATAAATCTCTCATAGACTGATTTAAGCTCAATACATGATAAATTGTCTAATTCAAAAGTTCTCTGCATATACGCTGGTTGCTTTAAGCACAATCGCATGTACACACTAGTTCACTTCATTGAAGTAGCGTATATAAATATGTTTGGGAAATAAAATTATAGATCTGATAATACTGATTCAACCCCCTTTCAGTATTATTTCCAACAATTGGTATTAGAGCAGGCCCTTCAGAAGAAGCTTGATCGCTTGAAGGGAGATCCATCATCATGAGTAATCAAGAAAGCATTGGATCCATCAAACCGCCAATCATTGATGGGAGCAATTTTATTTATTGCAATACAAGAACCACAAGCTATCTACAATCACTTGGAACGGATTTCTGGGAAATTGTGGAAGGAGGATATACATTTCCAATAGCAATTCCTATAGATACGGCAGGTAAAAAGCAATATGAGACCAATGCCAGAGCACTCAATACTTTATTGGGAAGTATGTCACAATCAGAATTTGTCAAAGTCATGCAGCTCAAATTAGCCAAAGAAATATGGGACAAAATCATTCTGAGCTATGAAGGAGACTCTCAGGTAAAACATGTTAAGCTTCAAACTCTCAGAATTCAGTATGAAACTCTTAAGATGCACAATGATGAAAGTATAGCTAATTACTTCTTACATATAGATGAGGTTGTTAATTGTATGAAGAATCTGGGTGAAGAAATAAAGGAAGTTACCTTAGTTGAGAAAGTTTTGAGATCCTTGTCTGCTAAATTTGAATCAAAAGTGTTTGCCATAGAAGAAAAGCAGGATCTGCAGACTATCACTATGACACAGCTTCACAGAATCTTAATTGCCTTTGAGATGAGAAAAGGAGGACCATCAGATATGAGGGAAGCCACATTTAAAGCTTTAGCAAAAGAAAAGGAAGAACACAATGAATCAGGACATATTTCGGAAGAAGAAGATGAGGTGAACTTTGTCAAGAAGCTTCAATGGGGTTTTGGAAGATTTAGAGGTAAGCTACCCTTCAAATGCTTTGCCTGTGGCAGAGTCGATCATTATGCTGCCAAATGTCGCCATAAAGATAAATATGAAAAAGGGAAGGAATATGCAAAATGGAATAGAAAAAGTGAAGGAATATGCAAAATTATCAAAGTGCAGCGGTCTCCTCTGATAAAGACAGGTCTTGGATATACTGAAGAAGCATCTCAATCAAAGAAGCCGTCAACCTCCACTAAAAGCTATCTTGACGCAGCAAAGAACAGTGAACAATATGACAATCGTCAACAAAGGCATAAAGCAGATCACCAGGTAAATCAGACTCAATTTTCTCCAAGGATGAACAAAAGCCACAAACAACCTCAGGTAAATCATACTCAATTTACTCCAAAGATAAATATTAATAGAAACTACAATCACCAGGTCAATAGATTCGATAGTCGCAGGAACTTCTTTAATGGGCAATGTTTTTCATGTCGTAATTTTTGACACAAAGTTGCTCAATGTGTTTCTTACTAAACCATCATGACTAGAGAAGCACGAAATCAAAGGAATGTGACAGGGATCAAGAAGAGTTCTTATAATAACTTTTATCTTCTTGAAAATGAAATAGAATGCTCAATCAGTAACAACTTTGGTCATGAATAATCTGAATGCAGGAGAAAATTTCTACAAACATCTCAAAAGGAGAAAACTCCATTAAATCCCAATATATGGAGAAGGAAAGAATCTCAAACAGAAAGATGTGGTATAGCCTTGTATGCAGAAGGGCAAGAAAATTAGTGTTACATCAACAGTGGATGCTCAAAACACATGACAAGTGACAAAGAAAAACTTCACTCATATAATGCCTTAGAAAAGGAAAAGAATGTCTCATTTGGAAACGACACTCCTGCTGTCATAAAAGGTAAAGGCTCTATTTTCTTCAAAGAAAAGGTTAAAGCTAGAAATGTTATGTATGTAGACAGTCTAAAGCATAACCTGTTGAGTGCCAATCAAATGTGTGATCAAGGAAATGAAGTGGTGTTTCGATCAAACGGATGTGTTGTTCGTGAGCTTAATACATGAGAGACTGTGATCAAAGGTACAAGAACTCCAAACAACTTATACATACTCAAGGGAGGACAAAAACAATGTTATCTAAGAAAAAATGATGAAAACTGGCTGTGGCATAGAAGATTGGGACATCTAAGCTTTTCTCAAATAAGAAAATCATGCAGATTCAAGGTTGTTCGTGATCTTCCAAATATCAACATCCCTGAAAATACAATATGCAAACCATGTCAAATCGGTAAGCAAACTAGAGCTCACTTCATTGAAAAAGAAGGGTCAGCTAGTAAGCCTCTTGAACTTGTCCATACTGATTTATGTGGACCATCAAGGAAAAAGTCACCTCGTGGAGAAGAATACTTTATTTTGTTCATTGATGATTTTCTAGAATGTGTTGGATAGGTCTTCTAAAGCATAAAGATGAAGAATTTGAAAAGTTCCAAGCCTTCAAAACTTTGGTTGAAAATGAATCAGATCGAAAAATCAAATGCCTCAGATCTGATCGAGGGGGATTTACCTCGGATGAATTCTTTGACTTTTGTGAACAACATGGAATAAAAAGACAATTCTCCACCGCAAGGACTCCTCGGCAAAATGGAGTGGTAGAAATAATGAACAGAACTGTTCAGCAAATGGCTCGAGCTATGCTAGATGAATCTGGAACTCTTGCAACCTTCTGGGGTAAAGCTGCATTCGCCGCCGTAACTATTCTCAACCAAGAAAAAGTTTGGGTAAATATCACTCAAACTCCACATGAACTTTGGTATGGTACGACTCCCACTGTTAAATACTTTAAAGTTTTTGGAAGCAAATGTTATATCAAAAGGACTGATAAAAAACTTGGTAAGTTTGAGCCTAGAGCAGATGAAGGTATTCTTCTTAGTTACTTTTCCCCAAGTAAAGGATATAAATGTTATAATAAAAGACTTGGGAAAATTGAAAGTATTGATGTTGTAGTTGATGAAGCATGCAAAAATCCAAAACAGATAAAAACAAAAGATTATAACAATGAAGAAGATGGGGATTATTTTCCCACATCAAATCACAATTATTTTGAAGAAGAAACCAATGAAGCACCAGAAGAAGAGATAAATATAGAAGAAAAGACTCCATCTAGGTATGTGCAGAAAAATCATCCAAAACTCAAATTTTAGGGGAAAAAGAGGCAGGTGTATAGACAAGAAGAACTATTACAGAAACCTCAAGCTATCTAGCATTACTATCCTCCACCAAACCTCAAAATGTAAATAAAGCATTCAAAGATGAATGTTGGGTCAAGACCATGAATGAAGAACTTGAGCAAATTGAAAAGGATAATACTTGGGAATTAGTTCCTAGACCTCGTGATAAAAATATTATAAGAACTAAATGGATATTCAAAAACAAGTTGAATGAAAATGGAGAAGTCATTAGAAACAAGGCTAGACTTGTTTGTAAAGGGTATGCTCAACAAGAAGGTATAGGTTTTGAAGAAACTTTTGCACCTGTTGCTAGACTTGAAGCCATAAGGATGTTTCTTGCTCTCTCTAGCTTCTAGAAATTCAAAGTATACCAAATGGATGTAAAATCTACTTTCCTTAATGGAGATTTAGAATAAGAAGTTTATACTAAACAACCAGAAGGATTCATTCTTGGAAATGATGCAAAACTTGTATGCAAACTCAAAAAGGCTCTCTATGGTCTGAAATAAGTTCCAAGGGCCTGGTATTACCACCTTGACAAACATCTAAACCAACAGGGTTTTTCAAAAGGGTCAGCAGATAGCAATCTATATACAAAGATTGACATTGACAAATTGCTAATTTTTGTTGTTTATGTTGATGATATCATTTTTGGTAGAAATGAAGAATCCATGAGTCAGAACTTTGCTTCAGTAATGCAGCAAGAATTTGAAATGTCCTTGCTTGGTGAACTTACCTATTTTCTTGGTCTACAAGTTCAATGAAATAAAGATGGTATTTTTCTTTCACAAACCAAATATCTCAAATAGATCTTGAAAAGGTATGGCATGGAATATTCTAAACCTGTATGTACCCAATAGTAACAGGATGCAGTCTCAGCTCAAATGATGAATTAGCAGCAATACATCAACCAACTTACAGATCCATGATTGGCAGTCTGCTTTATCTAACAGGTGCCCGACCTGACATCATGCATGCAATAGGAATAGTTGTAAGATTCCAAGCAAATCCAAAGGAATCACACCTTCAAGCAGTCCAAATAATTTTCAAATATCTTCAAGGAACACAGAACTTTGGTTTATGGTATCCTAGAGATACAGATCTTACTCTTCATGCATATACAGATGCAGATTGGGCAGGAAGTGTTGATGATAAAAAAAGCACTAGTGGTGGTGCATTCTATATGGGTTCCAGGTTAGTGTCTTGGTTCAGCAAGAAACAAAGTTCAATTGAGTTATCTACAGCTGAAGCAGAATATGTGGCTGCTACATCTTGCTACACACAACTGATTTGTATGATGCAAACCTTGCAAGACATTCAAATCACATGTACTCCACCCATCTCCATTCTATGTGATAATACAAGTGCCATCAGTATTTCAAAGAATCCAGTCATGCACTCCAAGACCAAGCAAAAACCCATCAAATACCATTTTCTACGTGAACAAGTGCTTGAACAAAATGTCAAATTGGAGTATGTTCCCTCCAAAGAACATGTTGCTGATATATTCACTAAACCACTACCCCAAGAGACATTTGAATATCTCAGACAAAAGTTGGGAGTAGTTGCTGCATCATCCTACTATTAAATCCATTTTTTCAGAGAAAGGTTATTATACGTGTGTTTCATGAAGTATAGTCGCGTACACACACGGGTTTCGGTGGGTCAAGGAGCGTATATGTTTTTCAGAAAAGAGAAACAGTGGGGCAGGCTCTGCTATGGGTACTCTGATTGATATTGATGATTATCGATATGCTCTTTTCATTAATTTTATCTGGCTGACAAAGATGCCTTGATCATTGACCTGTTAACAATGCATAGGTAGCATAGGTTCAGGGGGAGCATTAGCCTTCATGTACATTCAACATTGTTGGCATTATGGTTGTTGAGTCCAGCTATGGCTTCAGATATTTATAACTTAATTCATGTAAAAGTCTAGGGTGTGATATGTCTTCTCATACATTTGAATGAGTCCTCTTGGACAAATGATGTAATTTGTATCCCCACTTTACATGGGATGGATGATGTAATATTTATTGTTTCTGTCATGTATAAACAATTGGTATATCCCCACTTGGTTGGGTGGATGAGTCAAATTTGGTATATCCCCATTTGGTTGAGCGATGGATGTGTGTATGAGTCATTGGCGATAGGAAGGTCATCCTCACATAGTTGAGTTATAGAGTCATTCTTTTAGAAAATATTTTTTTGCAGACTTTGCTTATGCTCAGGGGGAGCATGGACGGTTTCAGTGCATCTCAGCATGTACAAAAGGGGAGCTCAATCAAATAATTCAACATGTACTCATGGGGGAGCATGAACAACATAATACATGTAAAAGGGAGAAAATATCTTGGTCCACCCTTTGCCCTTGATGTCAAAGGGGGAGAGTGACTTGGTGTTGTTGCTTCCATCAAGTCCAAAGGGGGAGATTGTTGGCATTATGATACAGGTGTTTTCCTTGATGGCAACTCACTCAGATGAAAGATCATAGTGCAGCATGTCAACAACAAAGAATTACAGTTCAGACTACAAAAAATGAAGGAAGAGAGGTATACGCAGGTTCATCTTGACCAAGCTGTGTATACACGCAGGTTTACTGAACAAAAGGAGCGTATACATACACACACACCTCCACAGAAGGAAAAGTGCGTATATCTTGGGAAAAAAAAGTTTTTGGTCCAAGGTATTTCTTGGTCCAAGGTATTTGACCCAAGGTAATTGGTCTGAGGTATTTGGTCCAAGGTATTGGTCCTAAGTAGTTTTGGTCCATGGTATTGAGAAAGGCCTAAACTATATAAAGAGGAGAAGATCATTAAGCCAAGAGGAGCAAGGATCTAAATATCTTATGAAGTGTTGAATCATATATGTAGGTTAATGAGCTTCTGATGGTTTGCTTGATCTGATCTAAGGATGCACCTATAAGGCTGATGAAGGATGATGGACCGGGATCATAAAGGCTTAAGAGTATTATCATTATGTGGTTTGATCTTGAACAGTCTAGATCTGAATACTGACGCATGTTTTTTTCTATAAATGTGATGATTTGGGTATGACTGAAGTTTGGAATAGTTGTAATATTCAAGTTATCATTTACAGATCTATACGCAGGTTTTCTTTCGTAAAAGAGCGTATACACGCTGGTTCAGTAGATCAAAGTAGTGTATACATCATAAATTTGAATTTACAGATCTGTACGCTGGTTCAGTAGATCAAAGTAGTGTATACATCATAAATTTGAATTTGCAGATCTGTACGCTGGTTCCTTTGGTAGAAGTGTGTATACACGCTAGTTTGGCACATGGAAGTAGTGTATACCTTATGAAGTCTGATGCTTAAAGTTTCAGTTGTTTCTATTTGCTGTTGCAGAGTTCTGGGTTCTACTTTGTGTTTTGGTGACTGTATTCTAATGACAATGTTCTGAATGATCAGATTGATTGTGATTTGTTTCAGTGATGATGGGTTGTCAAGTGATTGATTGATTTAGTTGTGGTTGATTCAGAAAGTGATGATTGGATTTCAGTGATTGGTTGATGAAGATGTATTTGATGGTAGTATTGTAGTTATGATTTTCTGAGTTTTAATGTTGTTGATGGGTCTAGTATGAAAATTGGATGAAACATGGCCTTCAGATTGTGGTGTTGTATTCCAAGAGTATCTAGTCTGAAAATTCCTGAAACGTGGTCCCTAGTGGAAGAGTGGAGTTTTCTATAGGCTAGAACCTACATACTAATAAACATATTGGCTAGTACAAGAGCTAGGGGGTTGTAGCTCCCTTCCAGTAGTAGCTGGAGAATGAGAGAAGGTTGTAGCCTTCTGCAGGTGGGTGCCTACGTACTGGTATGAGTCTACACTAGTACAATATCGTAAACATATTTTCTTATTATTAAAAAGAAGACAGAGACGACAGCATCAGGTGGTTTTTACCCACATTGAGTTTCCACCTTATATCTTGGTGTTCATGTGTGTTGCTTATGTGTGATGTTTTATTCTGCTTTTACTACACTGTCTAATAAATCTCTGATATAATGGTTTAAGCTCAATACATTATAAATTGTCTAAATCAAAAGTTTTCTGCATATACGTTGGTTGCTTTAAGTACAGTGGTGTGTACATGCTAGTTCACTTCACTGAAGTAGTGTATATAAATCTGTTTGGGAAATAAAATTATAGATCTAATAAGACTGATTCTGTTAGGTCCCTACAATACTAGTGATTACCCCATTACTATTGTAGTTGTATCCCTTATTAATATTGTTGTGCCCCTATTGTCCCCATATTGTTATTACTGTGCCCCATAGAATCCCTCTATTGTTATTTTTGTGCCTTTATATTATTATTGTTAGGTCGGCTGGGTTATATTGTGACTCCCTAGACTCCTATATATAGAAAGGAGGTTTTGTCATTTGAATCATCAAGGAATCATTCATTTGTGTAATGTAAAGGAGGTTGCCCCTTGAAGAGGCTGAATTCTAAGGAGTTGATCTATCTTTTCTATCTTTTTGTGAGCTGGTTTCATAACATTTGGTATTAGAGCTTTGGATTCTAGGGTTTCGCTGCTCCAAATAGGTCATCGTGGCATTTTCACTATAAATTTTTCTCTGTGATGTTTCAGAAGCGGAAAAAAAACCCATTTGAGAATAAATCGCACTGAACCTTGGGTCCAAATTTCAGAGCTTTTCGCGCTATATTTGCGGAGATATGATCAGAGGAATTTGGTCTTTTTGCAGACTCCTGAATTACATTCCAAATAGGTGACCTGGGGAAAATCGTCATAACTTTCTCTCTGAGCATCGAATTTAAATTTCATAAGATGTTACAGAAATAGGACGGATTGCAGTTTTTTTTGTTTGTTTTGCAAAGCCAAAGGTCAAAACAGGGACATGTGGCATGTCGTACAAGTTCGCTCTACTGAACTAGTCTAGAATGAGGTCACTGTGGGAGATTTGGTATAACTCTTCCTTGGAGAATCCAATTTGGATCAAACTGGTGGCATTGGAAAGAGGACATAGAGGGCTACTGCAGGTCACAATTTCAGAATTGGATGATCCGAAATTATTGAGATACATAAGAGGCAATATCGAGCTCCTACAAAGTGAAAAAAGGTGTGTAGATTTTTTTTTAAATTTTTGCTTAAGCTTGGTTTGAAAAATTATTTTGAAGGAATTCAAAGGGCATAGTAGAGCATTATTATCAGTAACTGATGCCCCGAGGAAAGAAAATGCAAACAGCTAGTAAGCAACATGAAATCTCTAGCATGACTCATGAAGAAGATGAAGAAATACTGCATGATATATCAAAATTACAAGACCAAGTGCAACAAATGTCACTCTCACAAAAGCTAACAGAAGCTAAGATAAATGACGTGGAATATAAGATAAAGGGCGTGGAAGCTAATATGAATGGCATGGAAGCTAATATGGATGATTTTATGATAGATTTGAAGAAAGATTTGAAGACAAACATGGCAGATTTGAAGACAGATTTGACAAATTTACTACAAGAAATACTTACTAATGGTGAAAGGGTAGTAAAGGAAACTCATGATGCGAACAAAAGAAATGTTAATCATGATTTTGTAGACTCTAATGTTGGATTGAAGACCCACCATATTCCAAAAATCGATATGAGGAAGTTTGATGGCAAGGATCCCGCAACATGGATATTACAGATGACGCAATTTTTTGATCTCAATAATGTGCAAAACACACAAAAGGTATGTATTGTAACTTTATATTTGGAACCAAATCAATTTGTATGGTATCAACGGCTTTGCTCTCGTAAACAAATTATCACTTGGGCAATTTTTACGGAAGAATTGACAGCACATTATGAGGATACAAAAAGCAACATTTTTTTTAGCCAATTGATAAGTCTCAAACAAAAGGGTTCAATAATGGAGCACATTGAGGAGTTCCAAAAATTGAACATAAGAGTAAAAAATATTCCAGAGGAGCATAGGATTGATGTGTTCATAGGGACTTTAAAGGATAATATCCAACATGATGTTTGCCTTTGGGAACCTAATTCATTAGAGAAGTCATTCAGGTTAGCAAGAAAAATGGAAAGCAAAATTATGGCAACCAGGAAGCATACCACTCATAAATATAAAGATGGAAGTGTTGTTGCCCCTAGTCTTCCACAACCTATAAGGTTGACACCACAACAATTGGAAGAAAAAAGAGCAAAAGGGCTTTGTTACAGTTGTGATAGAAAATACACTAAAGGTCATAAGTGTGCTGAGAAGAAATTATTCTACATAGATTGTGAAGAGGAAGAAGAAGAGGAGCAAGAAAGGTCAAAAGAAGAGGATATACTCTAGGAACAAAGCCTAGATAAAGAAGAAATGAATCTGACCATATCTTGTAATGCATTGGCGGGAATTACCACTCCTCAAACCATTAAGATAGAAGGAAAAATCAAGAAGAAAAGGTAATAGTGTTGGTTGATTCAGGAAGTACCCACAATTTAATTCATTGTAAGGTAGCAAAAGAATTGAATTTCTTCCTACATCCAGCACCAGAGTGTCAAGTGATGGTTGCAAATGGAAGAACAATAAATTGCTCTGGAAAGTGCCATAATATCAGGCTATCCATGGGAGAATATGTATTGACTAGCCCAATGCTTTCCATTCTAATGAGAGGTGCTAATGTTGTACTAGGAGTCCAATGGCTACAATCCTTGGGTACAATAGCTTTTAATTTTCAAGAACTTTTCATGAAATTTTCTGCAGAAGGAAAGGAAGTTGAATTAAGGGGTATTACAGGGAAACCAGGAAAGATAATAAGCTCTAACAGTATGAAAAAGCTTCTAAAAAAGGAACAAAGAGGTGTAATTGCACAATTATGTTCACTAGATGTTTCCACATCGAAACCATCTATTTCACCAGATCTTCAAAAAGTCTTGGACAATCATTCCAAGGTATTTGAGACTCCCAAAGGTCTCCCACCTATTTGTGATCATGATCATGCTATTCACCTGATTCCAGGAAGTGTTCCTCCAAACATCAGGCCGTACAGATATCCCTATGCCCAAAAGAGTGAAATTAAACGTATGGTGGCAGAAATTCTAGAGGCTGGTATAATTCAACCTAGTCAAAGTTCTTTCTCTGCTCCGGTAGTATTGGTGCATAAGAAGGATGGATCATGGCGCATGTGTTTGGATTATAGGGAGATCAACAAGCTCACTATTAAAATATAAGTTTCCCATTCTTGTCATTGATGAATTACTGGATGAATTGCATGGCTCAGCTTACTTCACCAAGTTGGATCTTCGTTCAGGATATCAAATCAGAATGAAGACTGAAGACATTCTGAAAACAACATTTAGAAATCATGAGGGTCATTATGAATTTTTGGTCATGCCTTTTGGCCTTACCAATGCACCTTCTACATTTCAAGGTTTGATGAATTCCATTTTCAAACCCTTCCTTAGAAAATTTGTGTTAGTATTTTTTGATGATATACTAATCTATAGCAAGTCTTGGAAGGATCCCGTTGAACATGTTGACAGGGTGCTACAACTATTAGAGGAGAAATAATTATATGCAGAAAGATCCAAATGTTTCTTTGGAGTACAAGAGGTGGAATATCTAGGTCATATTGTATCTCATGAAGGAGTTAAGGTAGACCCTAGCAAAATTAAAGCCATTAAGGAATGGAAAATCCCCACATCCATAAAGCATCTGCGAGGATTTCTCAGGTTGATAGGGTATTATCGCAAGTTTGTAAAGAATTATGGGAGAATAACAACACCTCTAACAACATTATTGAAGAAATATGAATTTTCATGGACTCCAGAAGCAACAAAGGTCTTTGAACATCTTAAAGAGGCAATGTGCCAAGCACCGGTCTTAGCTACACCGAACTTCACAAAAACATTTATTGTGGAATGTGATGCTTCAGGAAATGGAATTCATGGTATTTTAATGCAAGATGAAAGACCCATTTCTTTTGAAAGTCATCCAATCAAGGGAAAGTTTTTACACAAAGCTATTTATGAGAAGGAAATGTTGGCAATACTACATGCACTTAAGAAATGGCAACCCTACCTAATGGGAAGACACTTCAAGGTAAAAACGGATCATGCTAGCCTTAAATACTTTTTAGAACAAATATTATCCTCTGAAGAGAAACAAAAGTGGGTCACAAAGATGTTGGGTTATGACTTTGAAATCATCTACAAAAAAGGGAAGCAAAATGTGGTGGCAGATGCATTCTCAAGAAAGGATGAGGATGCAGAAGCATTGTTGTGCGCCATTTCTATTATCCAACCAGATTGGATAAACGAAGCAAGGGAGGAATGGAAGAATAATGAATAAGTGTGGGCACTTATTCGAAAGTTACAACAATATTCCAGTACATATGATACATTTAGCTGGAAAAATGATTCGTTATGGTACAAAGATCGCTTATGCCTCTGTAAGAATTCCCAACTCAAACAAAAGATTCTTATGGAATTGCACACTTCTCCCTTAGGAGGGCACTCAGGATTTTTAAAAACTTACCACAAGGTTAAGAAAGATTTTTTTTGGGATGGCTTTAAATCAGATATTCAAAAGTTTGTGGCAAAATGTTTGGTTTGCCAACAAAATAAAGTTGAAACAATTAAGACCCCGGGTCTATTACAACCTTTATCCATTCCAAGCCAATGTTGGGAGGAGGTTTCAATGGATTTTATCATAAGTTTACCCAAGTCTAAGGGAAAGAGTGTCATAATGGTGGTAGTTTACAGACTTACCAAGTATGCACACTTTTGTGCACTATCACATCCATTTAAAGCTAGTACAATTTCTACTGCATTTATGGAAACAATTCAAAAGCTACATGGAAATCCAAAGATTATTGTAAGTGACAGAGACCCCATTTTTATTGGAAATTTTTGGGCAGAATTATTTTCTTGTCTCGGTACTCAGTTAGCTCATAGCTCATCTTATCATCCTCAATCTGATGGGAAAACTGAGATAGTAAGCAAATGTTTGGAAGGATATTTTCGTTGCTTTGTATCTGATAAACAGACACAACAGGTCAAATGGTTGCCTCTGGCTGAATGGTGGTACAACACTTCCTTCCATACAGCAACAAAAATGACCCCATTTATGGCACTTTATGGATATCATCCACCATCCATCACATCATATTTAAGAGAAAATTCTAAGGTTCAAGCAGTGGAAAATCACATTGAGCATCAACAACAAGTCCTCCAACTCTTAAAGGATAACCTCATGTTGCCGCAGATTAGAATGAAATAACATGCAGATCAACATCGCAGCAAAAGAAGTTTTGATGTAGGTGATTGGGTATTCCTACGACTATAACCACATAAACAAATGTCCCTCAAGCAAGCTAAGAAGGATAATAAATTATCACCAAAGTATTATGGTCCGTACAAGGTGTTGCAAAAGATTGGTACTATGACATACAAATTGGAGCTCCCTGCAGCTTCTCAAGTGCACCCAATTTTCCATGTTTCATGTTTAAAGAAGGTTATAGGCGACAAGCTCTCAGTTCAAATAATATTTCCAGAACTTGACGAGGAAGGAAAAATTATATTGGAACCGGAAGCAGTCACAGAAACAAGAACTCGACATCTACGAAATTGATCAATTTCGGAGTATCTCATCAAGTGGAAGAACTTATCTACTGAAGATTCCACATGGGAGGATGAGAATTTTATACAGAAGCATCCATAACTACTCAAGCGTTGAGGAAAACACTTTTTTGAAGGAGAGGGGAATGTTAGGTCCCTACAATACTAGTGATTACCCCATTACTATTGTAGTTGTATCCCTTATTAATATTGTTGTGCCCCTATTGTCCCCATATTGTTATTACTGTGCCCCATAGAATCCCTCTATTGTTATTTTTGTGCCTTTATATTATTATTGTTAGGTCGGCTTACTTAGACTCCTATATATAGAAAGGATGTTTTGTCATTTGAATCATCAAGGAATCATTCATTTGTGTAATGGAAAGGAGGTTGCCCCCTCGAAGAGGCTGAATTCTAAGGCGTTGATATATCTTTTCTATCTTTTTGTAAGCTGGTTTCATAATAGATTCACCCCCCTCTTAGTATTATTTCCAACAAAAAAGTGATGTTTTTTAGTTATCATATGATGATGTTTGTGAATTATGCATAAGGCATTCAAGGGGAATCTCCAAGGTTGGTAAAAATTATAGAGAAGCTTCTTCTTTCTTTTCCAAATCTACTACAAGAACAAGAGATATAGGAGTTGAAATCAATGATTTATTTGAACATTTTAAAATTGATTTATTAACTCTCTAAATTCAAAATTGGATGTTTTGTAGGTTCAAAAAATCAATAAATTGAAGAAATGTTTTCCCTCATTGCCAAAAGGAGCATCCCATAGATAGTTGTTCTTTCTTATCTAGGATGGAAGCATCATATCAAATAGATGGAGAAGCTGCTATAATTTCACAACCATGGAAATCGTGGCCTACATGTATGGTTCAAAACACTTCCTCTCCATTTTCTTACTTGCATAATCCATTATGGAATACTCCTGTGTTAGGGAAACCATGTCAATCTCAATATAACCCCCACCAATCTTGTCTACAAGTTTGGCATGGTTCATCTTATGATTACATGGATACTTTCCCACATCTTATTGCAGAAACACATCATCCATATTCTTTTCCAGCTTTTCAACAACATCTTGCTTGTCTATCAAAATCATCCACACAATCCAATCAACTACATCATCAAAATGCTCCATGCCCTTCACAATTTCCTACTCAAGTCATTCCACACCCTCACCATAATAAACCAGTACAACATTGTTACAGGGAAAAGTGTCTATTTAGAACTGCTCTATCCCACTAAGGTGTGACAGCTGCCTTAGAAACAAATAGAGAAAAACTACTTTTGTTTTTCCTTTATGAATTATAGATAGAGAGGAACAGAAAGACCAACCTCTGTCTTGCGCTAATCCTTCGATTCGATCTCTCTCTTCTTTGATAGTCCTCAGCTACCTGCTCCCTTGCACACCCAGCTTCACAAAGTACCTGTAAGATCACAGAAGCATAGCACTATACAAAGACATGGATCTATAATCATAAACAATCTAGGATCAGATGTAAATTGACCATACAAATGTAACAAGCATCAATGATACAAAAGCATGGAGGAAAACTCAAATAGCTTTTATTGATAAACAAGAAAAGATCCAGGAGGAGTTACAACCAGTTGTTCTGACCCAGCATCAACCTCCTAGCAAAGAAGCCCCTCTTCACCTCAAACAAAGCTTAGATCACCCAACAATCTGATGTTTGTCTCTAGGAACCAACAGCAATTCCTTACAATATGCAAAATTCCAGCCTCTGGATCTCTGGGATAAGGGATCCATATATAGATATCTATAAGGGGGATGAGTCAGCTTGTGATTTGATTAGTGTCTTCTCTATTATAGTTCTTGCTTCCACTTGGAGACTGAGGGCCTCTTACTCATCCTTGGTCGAATTCAGTGAGGCAAGTGTCACAGGAGAAGATTCAGGAAGCTTCCATTGCCTCTCCACCTCGCGAAATGACACTGCCATTTGTCATTTCTCACCCATCGCACCCCACAGAATGGACTTTTGAAATGCAACGCACCCTCACAGTGTATTTAGGTGAGATGCAACGCACTTAGCCAGTGGAGCAGCTGCAATGATCTTGTTTTCACCAATTCTGAGTAGTTTCTCATGGAGAACTTCTGGGAGAAGCTGTAATCTATTGACCTTGTTCCTTTAGGGGTTAGAACAACACTTTTAGGGACTTAGGAGCCCTTGGTTTATGGACATTTCATGCTTGTGGTTGCAGGGCACAAAAATGCCTATAACAGTTGCCCCCTAAAGTATGAGGTCGTTAACCTTTTGGTGTCGGGTGAAATGCTTTATTATGAGGATCTGAAGTTCTTTCAATGCTGGGAGGAGACCTGTAATAAGATACAATACAATACATTATCTTCATACTATTTTCATGATCTAGCTGAGGCGGGCATTCCCATGCTTAGCTTTGTAAATTCATTTTCATGTACATAGGACAGACAATTGTCTGAGTGTAGACTGATGATTCTGATAGAGCCATCATCCTTTTGAGTGGATGATTATCTGTGCAGCAATGATGTGCATTTAATGTCTTTATTTCCCTGAATATATATCGCAGCCCGGATGGATGAAACTAGATCCGAGGTCTTCAATCTTGTCCGATCTTCACTCGAAGTACAAGTCGATCCATGTGAGAAATGTTCTGAAGTCGAACATGGAAAGACATCGCTTGATTACCAGTCAATGATGTAAACTGTTAACAAGCAAGAGAGGAATCACCGATATGATAATGACCCTCAAGGTACTACAGTACAATTCACGTGGTGTGAATAAAGGACTTGGCGTTGAACACCACGCAAAATCTTTCGGTCGAAGGCCATTGATGTAAACCTGTCGCCGGAAGTGAGAAACTTGCCATTGAGGCATGCAAGCTTCAAAGTACTGAATGGGGTGTTCCTAGATCAACTTCTTGGATAATGAGCTGATGTCGACAAGAAGTGATCCGTCACAGGAGGGCCTTAATGAATCCCACATCAATGACACGGAACGGAGCAAATGATTTTAATGGAGGTGAAAACGATCTGGTGATATAAGGTTCAGGGTGGCGGTCATGAAAGAATGGAATATAATGTATGGTAGTGGGTGAGACACAGGTGAATTCACTGAATGACTTCTCTTGAACATATCGGCGACACTGATGTGATGGATCGGTAGCATTAACCCCAAATGTGGATGGTATGGCGTGACCATGGTGATGTGACTGGTGAATGAAACAACCTAACCCGACTCGGACACGGAGTGGAAGTGTCATGTTCAAGAGCGACTTGCTACCAACAAAGTTTCTTTGAGTTTTCTTCCCAATTTTCCCAGTCATTGCTGACCAGTACCTCTTTATTTTTGTCAAGCTTGAGGAGGATAACATATGCTTGTTCTATAATTTGCCCTTCGTGCAAACCCATCGCTATGTTTTAACGAGCCTAGCGATAGTGAAACTCGTTCTCGTCTATAGACAAGTTTGTCGCTATTAATCTTTTTAACGAGTTTAACGACAAAGATAACTCGGTCCTTTTCAATTTTAGAGAGTCTGAAAAGGAACGTAAAGGTAACTCCAAAATTCCTTTTTCGTCATCTAATCCCTTAAGTCCGAAAAAGTATAAAACAATACAGAAGGGATGAATTTTTGATACTTTTAACTAGCCGAACAAAACAAGCGCTCGATCTTTTTGTGTAATAATCCCTCAGGTCTAAAAAGATTAAAATCTAGAGGAGGGATAGCATTTCCTGTCCCGTTAATGAGCTGGAAAGGCCAATGGCTCGGCAATCTTTTCATATTTTATGAGTCAGTTGAAAAGAGCTTAAAGGAGACTCGTCTTTTGAGGAACGAGTGATAAAACGGGTAGCAGCTGATTCCAGGTAAGGTTTGGAATTTTCCAATCACGACAGTGTCACAAGGATGGCTAGTGAAATCACTCTTCGCAGCTGTTCCTCAAAATGGGTAAACAATCAAATGGAGGTGAATGATCGGTCAATGAAAAAGTGGAGGTGATGGTGCAAACACGACCAAGGCTCTAATGGCTGAAGTACTACATTCACGATGGTTATTTACCGGGGAATAGTTCATTTTTTAACGAGCTTAAATGCGGGGGGAAACATTTGCTCGTGTCTTATGTTTATTTTTTAACGAGCTTGAACTATGTGCTAAAAATGCTCGATTGAATGGTCCCATTTTGATTTTACCATAAATAGATTTGTTCTTTCAAAGATTGTACTGTATTTTCAACTACTTCATCAAACTAGTCAGAAATGAACAATATATGCTTGAAAACGAGTTAGAACACCAATATTTTACTTTGAACTATGTAAAAAGTAATGAAAAAGTGTTTTTACCTCTCATTTTACCATTTCATTTGAACTTTGGTTTGTTGGAGCTTTGGAGGTGCTTTCCCCCCTTGATTTTCATCAGCTGATTTCGGGAGATTCTGTGGACGATTCTCAGCGCTGTCTAGACCAGGTAGGAGCTAAACCTGAGCTCTTTTATTTTATGGTTTCCATTTTGCATTTTGAGCTTGATTCCTAGTTTTTCTGAACCCCTGGGGTTTGAAAAACTCATTCTGCCTTCAGCGCACCCTCTGTGTATCGAAAGGTGCATTGAATGTTGGCCAGTCTGAAGGGAATCTGACATGCAACGCACCCAGAGCATTGTTGTAGGTGCGATGGGCGCAGAGAAGGAATTCTGTGCACAATTTTTGATGGAAATTTTGCCTGTTTCTTACCAAAATCAGGATCTAACTCTTCTCTTATTTGTTTTTCAGAGATCTTTGGAGTAAGATGACCATTACATGGCGAGAACGTGAGCATGAAGAAGAGGACATGCTTCCCCTACATGATCCAGTTACAGTAAACGCACCGCGGAACTGTGGCTTGCTGAAGTTTTTCCGCATTTCTAGCATGAGACAACAGATCAACTTACTGCAGTATTTGCTCGATGCTTGGGATCCTACCAACCAGGTTTTCCAGATCAGGGGAAAATCTATCCCTTTGACTGTAGTAGACATCTATTTCTTGACTGGCTTGTCGAGGCGGGGTGCCCCCATCTCTTTATCAGGCTCGGCCCGAGGAGGTGACTCGGTGAGAGATTATGTTCGCCGGTACTGCAGAGAATGATCTCAGCCGAGTAAAGACGGCAAGATCATCATTCGTGATGTCACTGACAGGTCCCTCAGGACTATTCTGTTTACTTTTGGTAGGATGGCCGGTGGTGCGGCCCTTCATGTAGCCAACCGATCTTATATGCAGTATGCCTTGGAATGCCTCCAACCGAAGGTGTTCAACTGGTGCGACGCATTACTTCTTGTGATGAAAGAACAGTTGACCAAGATAAAGAGTGGGAGGTTGAAGAACTTTGGGTATGGTTCTATTTTGACCACCTTTGCCTTGGAGAAGATACCACTGATGCAGCCGCAGTATATTGCACTCGATTTATCTTCTCCTACTGAACCACGTATGCAGAGATGGGTTGACCATATGTCTAGGCATGCTAGTCAGTCTCAGATTTTGTTTTCTGATACCTTCTTCAGGTGGTTTGATCATTAGGAGATGGTTTATTCCGAGTATCCATATGCTGGCATGGACTTCCGGGGTGATCCAGATCTAGTACTGCCGGATGGCGAACAGTGGGGCGCCATTGGTAAAATCTTTGACCATATTTCTGTTTATCGTTTTTTAATTTATAATGTCCTTGTGCTTTATTCTATCAAGAATTTAATCAAACTCATGTGTACATGCAGATGTTGGTCCTGTTCGTCCAACAGTTCGCCTGAGAGTACCAGTTGCTGCCCTAGCAGGAGAGGCCGTCGGAAGGGCTATCCTTCGTGACCTCGATGTGGCCGAGACTCTCACAACATTACAGGAGCAGGTTGAGGGCCTCACTCTTGGTATTCCAGATGTGAGGACTGACGAGCTACCTTTGAGGTTACAACGGCATACTACTAGTGTGCCAAGATGATGGACTCGTCACTTACGCATGATCGCACAGGCTATGACTTGCTATCACGAGCATCATTAGACTAGGGTGCCCCCTAGCATTTTGAGTTTTTTGGTCATTTGACCGATTTTGTCTTGGTTACAAAACATTATGTGTAAACCATAAACAGTGATATATATTTTGATTTTCGGAGTTTTATTTTGGTTAAGTTACATGATCCAAATGCAAACATTGATGGTATGTTTCTTTTTATAAATGTTGCAAATGTCTATCTAACACATAATTTGCTAATGAGTCAGTTAATGTGTTTAAGTTTATGGAAATATGTTGATATTGAATAAAATCAAATTGTCTTTCCAAAATCTTAACCCTTAGGAACATGCGATAAATAGCTGGGTTTCGGACGGAATATATACCATGTGTGATGGCATCAGAGAGAAGTTCTATCAACGCGCTATATTCAGCGATGTTATTTGTTGATCGACCAATACATACCCCTATGAAACTTACTAACTCGCCGCTTGGATCAAAAATAGCCCAGGCTGCGGAAGATAGGTTCCGCGAACTACGACTCGCTCAGTCGGCATATCCAACACATGACTCCAATAGGTTTGACATCTGCAACAAATGTAAAAAGTGGATTACTTGACAAAAATAAACACTTTAGCGAAAACAAAAACATAACAAAAGCATACAGGTTACCATTACGCATAGTAATGCTTGAGGTACAACCCATTACGAGGTTGCACCAGTGGAATTCCGTCATAATCCATTAACTCGTAGGCTCCTTTTTCTAACACTCGTTTAACAATATAGGGGCCCATCCATAAAGACTTAAATTTACCTGCTCCCAATTTATCGGATTCTTGGTCGTAAAGTAAGACCAAGTCACCTTCTGAGAAGACACGGGGTTTGACGTTTTTGTCGAACTGTGCCTTGACTCGTTTCTTATGGGTTTCATTAGCCAAAGCGGCATCACGACGGGTTTCATCCAATTGGATTAATTCCAAGAAACGAGCTTCTTCTTCTGAAATTCCGAGGAGGAGTTCAATTGCGAGTTTGAGAGACGAGATTTCGCACTGGATTGGTAAGACTGCTTCCAGGCCATATACCAGTTGGAAAGGTGTAAACCCGGTTGCATTCCTTACCGATGTTCGGTAAGCCCACAAAGCTGAGTACAGGATTAGGTGCCATCTTCTCTTGTGAACTCCAATCATCCTTTGCAGCATGCGTTTCAGGACCTTGTTGATTGCTTCAACTTGTCTGTTGGCTTGCGGATAGTATGGAGTAGAGCTATCGTGAGACAACCCTAGCTTGGCAGCTAATTCGACCATCATGTGATTGCGAAAATGAGATCCATGATCTATGATTATAGCTTGCGGCACGCCGAATCTGGCGACTACATGATTGAAAAAGAAGAGGGCAGCTGTTTCATCAGTATTATCTAATGTAGGCATCGCCTCGGCCCATTTGGTAAAATAGTCAACTGCGACTATGATATACCCATGCCCCCCAGTCGAGGTGGGGTTACATGTCATGAAATCGATGCCCCATTTGGCAAATGGCCCAACAACAACTATTGGCTGCAGAGGTGCGGGTGGTCTTCTGGTTTTGCTATCGAAAATTTGACAAGCATGGAAACTTCTGACTGCGGTTATGTAATCTTTGAACATTGTTGGCCAGAAGAATCCTGCTCGTAATATTTTTTGTGCTATAGCATATCCAGATTGATTCCCCCCACACGCGCCTGAATGACAATCATTCAGGACATTTTCGGCCTCCTCATGGGTGAGGCACCTTCTCAAAATTGTATCGATACCACGACGGTAAAGTGTATCACCGACGATCATGTAGTCTTTTGCTTGGTATCGAATACGTTTTTGTTCGGAGTGGGAGGTGTTTGGCCTATATTTTTGGGTTTGGAGATAAATGATTATATCCCCATACCACTCATTTCTTGTCGATATCAGAAATAAATTTTCGTCCACGATTGTTTCTTCGGATGTTTCATCGTTGGACGACGATGGGAGATCGCACAATAATTCTGCGAAAACTAGAGCTTTCTTCGACTTGGATTTTACAAATTCCAGATCAAAATCTTGTAGGATTGCTATCCATTTTGAATATTTGCCCCCCAGCAACTGTCGCGACAATATATAAGTCATGGGGTTGCAATCTGACAGAATGGTAGTTTTCCGAAAGAGGAGATAGTGTCGAAATCTCTGTATCGCTTGAACAGCTACGAGTGCTAGCTTTTCAACGTAAGAATTTTTTCTTTCTGTATCATTTAACTTTTTACTTAAATAATATATAGGATGTTCAATTCCATCGACTTCTTGAACTAAAACCATTGCGATAGTCGTATCTGCTGCAGCTAGATACAGGTTAAAATATTTTTGATAATCAGGAGCGTACATTAATGATGCTTTCATTAGGGATTCTTTTAAAGCATCAAAGGAAGCTTGTGCAACCTGATCCCAGACAAAGGGTACTTCCTTTTTCAAAAGACGTGTATAACCTTTAGCAAGTTCGGCGTAATTTGGAATGAACCTCCTCAGAAAGTTTTCTTTCCCTTGGAGTTTCTGAATCTGAAGCAAATTCGAAGGTGGAGGCAAATTTATGATTGCCTGGACCTTACATGGGTCGAGACGAATCCCGTCCTTTGAGACTACAAAGCCAAGCAAACGACCAGAACTGACGCTAAATACACATTTGTGTGGATTGATTCGTATCTTGTAGTGTCGGCAACGTATAAATATCGCTCTTAAATGCTGCTGGTGATCAGTCCGCTTTCACGAATGAGCCGTGTTAGCGCTTGAAATTTCACCTCAGGCTGAGAAAGGTAAACTCCAAGGCAACATCAAACCACTTAGCCTCGTAGCTAGCCCTACGGGGCAGGAGAGGGCTCTCTCCGGTCTATCTCAGTAAAGATCTTCAATGGGCGAGATAACCAATAGGGTAACACTGATTTTAGGCTAGTAAATTGATCAAAAAGGTTGATTTGGGATTTTTAGGGTTTTTGGTGGAAAATTGGGGAAATGGCAATTTTAGGTGCGGGGATTGGACATAGTTTTCGTAGGGGGTTCTTTGGGGCGAGGTAGGAAACAGTATTTATGCCTTTAATAGAGATGGATGGATGAGAATGATCGGTGAGGAGTTAAAGAGAGCAAGCAATAACCTTGAATTCCCTTTAAACAGTCGAAAACATTGATATTAAGCAAACTTAAAAGCAGAGCATGACAGTCATGAGTTCTACTTTAACACTTCATTTGCCTAATGTGCAGAAGGAAAAGTAAGGAAATGATTCACATAACACACTTACAATTACAAAGAGAAACACACCATCAATACATGTGACCACAAGAATCCCAAAAAGGACTGCAAAACCCTGGTCTTCCTTTGCCAAAAATTGCAGAGATACAGTGAATAATACAATAAGAGATTCTCCCTCAAGAGTCCAACCTTCCAACCTATGAAAATGACTAAGAAAATACATAATATAGGCAAGCTAACACCTTTCCTTGCCTCTAGGGGTCGAGCTCATCCTTCTAGGAGTTGTTTCAACCAATTCTAAACTGAGCACTAAAATCTAGGCAGTCAAAACAACTTGCCTCTATAAGCTAGGAAACCAATTCATTCATTAAATGTTTACTATTTCATGAATGAATCTTCTAGAATAGGTAAATAAGTATCATGTCAACATGAAAATACATAAATTACATCAAAGAGGGTGAAAAATCCCATCAAAAGTCAAAACTAGTAAAAGCTGGGCGAATCCATGAGCTGTAAGTGAAAAATTGTGAAAATTGCCTGATGGGTCGCGCGCATTTCCTGGACGGGTCGCGCGCCTTTGGAGGCACTTTCAGGTGTCCAAATGAGGCAAAAGTGGGCTTTTTGGAAAGGTCTGGATGTCTACGTTCCAACCCAACTGGAATTTCGGAATTTGGTTGTCATTTGCCCCTCCAAAATTGCAATCTCCCAAGACTGCTTTCTGTGTGTCAAAAATGTGGCAGAAAGTCATTTTTTGCTTGTTTTTTGACTTTTAGGAGGCCCAAAACTTCATAAAATCTGTTGGAAATGGGTGAGCATGTGTAAATTTTCATGCCAAATCTAGAAATGCTGATTTTTTTGAAAATAGAGTTGCCAAGTGAAAGGGTCGTGCGGGGGGTGAGACCCGTCAAGCGGAAAAACCTGTTTTTTGCCTTAAAAACCAAAAATCACCCAAAATGCTCAAAATTTCTTGGAATTTGTGCTGGGGCTGAGCTATTTAGTGGCATGCTCAGTCAAAGAGGCTTTGGCCAAAATTTGGAGTGGATCGGGCCTTTTCCGTCGTTTTAGTGCCTTGGCCAACCTCCTTGGATCTGGCGATTGCAATTTTGACATTTCTCTAAAACCATGACACCTGTGCAAAACGTGAAGGAGGTTTTTCTTCTTTCGCATATTATGGAAAAAAACCTCTCTCAGTTTTCAAAATTCATATTTTATTGCTCTGGAACATCATTTGAGTGCGACTTGTCCCGATGTGTGAAACAAGGAATTTTGTCGAAATGAAGCGAAATGAAGGGGATAAGGGGCTTCTAAATTCTTGGGGAAATTTTTGGGAGTGGGGAGGGATGTTAGGAAGAAGGGGAAAGTGGAATATCAGAGATTGAGCGAGGGGAAGGGGTCCAAAAGGGCAAAACACAGGCCAAACCTAGAAAATTGCCAGCTTGTAGCTAGAAACTAGGGTTTGTGCAAAAATGAGGAATTTGGGGGATCTCAGTGATGGGAAGTGTTGGATAAGGTACATGAAAGATAGGGGAAGGTGTATGAACATCTGGATACAAGTTTTGCTAGTGATTTGACCACCCAAGATAAATTAGCTTTCAAAACCCTAGGAGAGGGAAATGACCCTGCCTAGGCGCAACTGAAGCATGGACAAGGTGTAAAATGACTCATTAGACACTGAGATGATAATGACAACCCTATGAATGATGATAGACTCATCTGAATGGTGACATGGACCGACATTAGGACAAATTTAGAAGGAGTTAAAGCAAACCCTAGACCTAATGCCTAGTGACCAAATTTTGCTTGAAAACTCTTTGAAATGACAAAATTTGAGCTTGACACTTCAAAATCACTTTGTAAGAGCATGTTTGATCACTGAAGGAAGGCTGGAAAGACTGACACTAACAAGCCGGAAGGTCGTCGAGGTATGGTTGAACGATGTTTTTGATTTCATGGAAGGCATAATTCATTGCCCTCTGAAACGTCGCCCCTGCGTTCTTTAAACCAAAGGGTAATTTTCGATATGCGAATGTGCCCCACAGACAAATAAATGCAGTCTTTGACTGGTCCTGTGGGCGGATATTTATTTGATTATACCCAGAGAATCCATCCATGAATGAAAAGATTTCGCATCCGGCGCATTCATCAATTATCTGGTCAATGAAGGGTGTAGGGTAGTTGTCTTTTGGACAAGCTTGATTTACATCCCTATAATCGACGCACACTCTAATTGTTCCTTGTTTTTTCATAATAGGGACAATATTTGATACCCAATCGGTTAGAGGAACCGGGTAGATGAAACCAACATGGATAAGTTTTTCAACTTCTGCCTTAATGGCAGCGGCTTTCTTGGGGTGCACCTGCCTTAGCCGTTGTCGTACTGGTTTGACATCTGGATACATCTTAATTTCGTGTTCAACGATACTTGAGTCAATGCTTGGAATTTCACTATATAACCAAGCAAAGACATCTCTGAATTCGCGAAAAAAGAGCGTTATATAATTCCAGTTCTGAAGGAGAACAACATTTTCCAACATAAATATTCTCTACAGCATCTGTTTTGGTCGAGATATTTATGGCGATAGTCTCTTCAATATTGGACAAGTTTCGCTCGGAATCCACCGTGTTTACAGTATTTGATAGGAAATCAAAGATTGAAGGATGATAAAGGTCATCTTGAGTATCTTCTCCAAAATCCGGAAGAAGGGAACGATGGTGGGAATCATTCCATGGTGCTCCTTCAATTACCATTGATTGGACAATTCCTTCGTCGATGACATGCACTTGCGACCAAGGATCTGAAGGGGTACCATATTCTTTAGACCTATCTATCCAAACGCTTGATGAGCATTGATTTGGGTTTGCCTCCCATGCTAGGAACATTGATTGCTACAATATTTCCGTTGGGCTTGGGGGCAAAACCATTCCATGATCCATGTCGATATCATTTTCTGAGATCTTTTTAGAAGATATCATATTGCAGGTTCCTATCGACGCTACTTCTGCCAGGTTGATTGGAGGTGGAAGGGCGAAATTTCCCATAAGTATAGGATCTTTTAGTAGGCCTACTCCGATATTTTGAAGCGAATGGGGGCTTCCATGGATCATGGGAATGCTTCCTGTAACTTGAGAACCATTGGGGAGGAAAGTTTGTTGATCGACGATTGTAATCTCTCCTTGAAAGGGAAATGCAATCTTCCTAAAATAGGTCGACACAACATCTATTTCTACTGTTTTCCCTCCTAGTTCAACTTTCAAGTTACTTAGAATACCATATGGGGTATATGTCCTTCCGTCGAATGCTTTTAATGTCGTCGAAGATCGCGACAAGGTTGGAGATCCTAAAGTTTTCCAGCAACTCATCGACATAATGCATGTAGATGCCCCCTCATCAATAATTGTTCGATGAACAGTTTTGTTGAGGGCTTTCACTTGAACAAGGAAAGCTAGTTGAGCTGGTACTTGAGGATCGTATCCTTTATGATCGAAGGATACAAGATTGGAATCCTTTGGGTCAATCCCACCAATGGCTGGTAATAAAGCCTGCCTTTGGGATGGGCAATTCTGTAGTACTTCAAGAGCCGACATAGCGGATGGCGATTGGGCCAAATCCTCCACTATATTATAATGTTGTGCCGCTCTAGCGCGGGGATTAAATGTCGACTTGTGTACTACTCCCTTTGTCGGTTTTATTGTCAATTCAGGAATGATGGGTGGCGCAACTTCTGTCGAAGTTGTTGTCGAAATATTAGGTTGATCTTTATCCTTGTTGTTCGACAGCTGTGGATTCCCATAATCTTTGTTCCTTGTCGATATCAAAGCATCATTTTGCTGTTTTGAAACTGACAACATTAGCACTTGAGACGGGGAAGCATTTTCACTTTCAACCAGATTTGTTCCTGGATTTGGAAACGGATCAGTTAACACTGCGGAGGTTTTCGAATTCTTGAAGAATTTTTCAACCTCAGCTCTGTGTGGACAACTTGCGGTCCAATGATCCTCATCGCATATGAGACATGGATTTTTTTGTTTCCTATCCCCAGGAGGGTTTGAAGAAGATTTTTCAGGTGATGATTCCCCCTCTTTCTTCTTCTTCCCTTTGCCTTTCTTCTTGCTTCCTGGTTGCTTGGTTTCTTTGCCTTTATCTGTCGATACTGCATTTACTTCCGAAGCAAGAAGTTCATCTTTTGCATTTGACTTGAAATCTTACGGGCCTTTTTGGATGTAGCCTTTGTCGATTTCGTGTCTGTTGTGCCAATCACGCCATCGCCGGCATGAGAGTCATTGTTCAATTTAGGAGGAGGAGGAATTGAGAATTCCGGTCTAGGGGCGTCAGGCATTTTATCATAGAGCGTGCCGGACTGAGTGTAAATCAAGTCCAGATATTGCGCACGAGCGATAACTTGCTCTTCTGTTACGACTCCCCCCTTTGCCACATCTTCCGTGATGGAAGGCAGTAATGACTTGATAAACCATTCAGCTAAGAGCTGATCGGGGACATAGGTTTTTACCATTCTACGATGACGTCGCCACTCATGTATATGATCAGATATGTGAGTGGTCGTTGTCTGTTTGAAGTTGGTAAGAAGTTCTGTTCCCGTTTCGTACCTTATTGGTAACTGAAAATGGGTTAAAAAGGTTGTGGCTAAGGTACTGAAGTTGTCGAACGAAGCTCTAGGCAATTCGATGTACCATTTTGCCGCCAGACCCGCCAATGTCCTCTAAAAGAGGCGAAGTCTTATCGAATCATCATTTAGGGTGTTTGATGAACACCATAGATGAAAGGTCATCACGTGATTCGATGGATCTTCACCCGGATTTCCATTAAATTTAGGAATATTTGATGGAAGTTTATGTGGAATCGCTGGCCACCAAGGGGCGTAAGCGATTGGATCGTTTGTTAACCGATTTAAATCAGGTAACTCTAAAGTTGCCACAAAGGGTAACTGTTGATTCAGGTTAGGTGAAGCATACCCAGGATAAGATAGGATTGCCTGAGCAGTTGGTCTTTGCATACCGGCATAATGCATTTGATGCTGGTATGTTTGGTAAGGTTGGTGGGCATGACCATTGTAAAATGGTTGATTTTGACCGCCATTGGAGTCCCCAGTGGAGTCGCCATTTTGTTACAGGGAAAAGTGTCTATTTAGAACTGCTCTATCCCACTAAGGTGTGACAGCTGCCTTAGAAACAAACAGAGAAAAACTACTTTTGTTTTTCCTTTATGAATTATAGATAGAGAGGAACAGAAAGACCAACCTCTGTCTTGCGCTAATCCTTCGATTCAATCCCTCTCTTCTTTGATAGTCCTCAGCTACCTGCTCCCTTGCACGCCCAGCTTCACAAAGTACCTATAAGATCACAGAAGCATAGCACTATACAAAGACATGGATCTATAATCATAAACAATCTAGGATCAGATGTAAATTGACCATACAAATGTAACAAGCATCAATGATACAAAAGCATGGAGGAAAACTCAAATAGCTTTTATTGATAAACAAGAAAAGATCCAGGAGGAGTTACAACCAGTTGTTCTGACCCAGCATCAACCTCCCAGCAAAGAAGCCCCTCTTCACCTCAAACAAAGCTTAGATCACCCAACAATCTGATGTTTATCTCTAGGAACCAACAGTAATTCCCTACAATATGCAAAGTTCCATCCTCTGGATCTCTGGGATGAGGGATCCATATATAGATATCTGTAAGGGGGATGAGTCAGCTTGTGATTTTATTAGTGTCTTCTCTCTGATAGTTCTTGCTTCCACTTGGAGACTGAGGGCCTCTTACTCATCCTTGGTCGAATTCAGTGAGGCAAGTGTCACAGGAGAAGATTCTGGAAGCTTCCATTGCCTCTCCACCTCGCGGAATGACACTGCCATTTGTCATTTCTCGCCCATCGCACCCCACAGAAGGGACTTTTGAAATGAAACGCACCCTCACAGTGTATTTAGGTGAGATGCAACGCACTTAGCCAATGGAGCAGCTGCAATGATCCTGTTTTGACCAATTCTGAGTAGTTTCTCATGGAGAACTTCTGGGAGAAGCTGTAATCTGTTGACCTTGTTCCTTTAGGGGTTAGAACAACACTTTTAGGGACTTAGGAGCCCTTGGTTTATGGACATTTCATGCTTGTGGTTGCAGGGCACAAAAATTTCTATAACAAACATGCTTACAGTGTTGAACTGCAAAATTTACCTACCCTTCCCACCCATTCTATCTCACATGCACCATCGCAGAAAACTTATTTTGAGATTGGGAATGTTTCAAATCCAAAAATTGTAGACATTATGGAAGAAAATGAGTTTTCTTCTAGTATGCATCAACAAGCTATTTTAAAAACTCAAGAACTTCATGATATGACGGCTATGGGAAATCAAGAAAGTAAAAGATATATTGAAGATTGGTTTCTCTCTATCATATGTTTGTAGCATCACTCCATACTTCAACAATGTTAGACACCATCTTTTCAAGGGAAGCTAGCTTCTCATACCCTACTATTTATTAACATGCATTTTTCAAATTTGGGTATGTACATACTTGAGGCCTTATTTCAAAAATGGCTCCCCTCTTATACGTAAACATATTCATTTTTCAAAGCAGAATAGGTTAGTGTAGAAAATAAAATAAATAAGGTCATAAATAAATACATTTTTTTTAATGTAAAAATAGTTGTTTTTTTGCAACACGGTGTGGAAATCAACATTGGTGATAAATGTTTTAATTTATTTGTGTACGTAGATGTATTATATTTAAAATGACAGTTCTACAAACACTCGTGTTCATTTTCATCACCAATTTGGAAAAATTGCTTGATTATCATATTTTTTGGCTTGCGGGCTTGATAAAATTTCTGAAAACACAATGGGGACAGTCATGTTTTGAGGGACCAAAAGGGAATATTTTTAAAACCTATTTCTATCACAAGTAGCCCTTGATTTCTAATTTCTAACCCAATTTTAATCACTCCATTTGTATTTGAAACGAAGAATTTATAACCAAAACATTGACAAGGTGTCTAGTAGGAAGCTCAGGAAAAGAGTTGGGACAGTCAGTTTTTGGAGGCATAAATGACTATGTTTTTAAAATTTGTTTCTATGATATATTCCCCTATGAATATAGTTTACAATTCAATTTGAATCACTCGATTTAGATATCTTATGAGAAAGTTATGACCCAAATAATGACTGTCTATCGTAAATCAACACTCTTAAAACTCTGTTTTTCCGGCTGTTCATTAGAGTATTTGACCCATCAATTATTATTTTATTCAAAACCTATTTCTATTGGAGATATATGCATGAATCTACTTTCATTTCAAATTTGAATAAACTTAATCCTTCATCAAATGAAAAAAGTATGCTTAAAATATCAACTGTTGGTCTAAGCTAGGAAATCTAAAATGACTCTGTTATGCAAGTTGTCCTAAGTAAATTTGACAAATCATCTCATGAAATTTTTAAAACCTATTTATATTGAATATTTCCCTCTGAATTCACTTTCACTTGGCTTTGGAATCACTCAAATCAGACGAAAAACAAAGAAGTTATGATTAAAACACTGCTGGTTAGCATGATTGGCCACTTCTCTCCCGCAGGTAATAAGTTAAATTTACTTTGTTATTTTTTTCCGTGGATTTGTTTTACAGAGTAACTACTTGTTATTTTTTTGCATACTTCTTAGATTAGGGGAGCCCGATCACCTCTCTTTCTCCATGATTTAATGTTTTATTGCAGGTAGACGCTCGTTTTTTTGCAGGTCTTAGGAGAATAAAGAAGGTTGATTTATGAATGAGTTATTCTTGAAGACAATGTTAATAATATAATGGAATTTGATCCGAACACCTGTTATGAAATTTAATATCATATGATTTTTATTCTTTTCTAGGTGTCAGGATCTTTTTTTTTTTGAAACATAATACCTTGTTACAAAATTGTCCTTGCTATTGCTCACCAACATGGAGAAAACAACGTGAAGACTTTTTGTTTTTGCTGAAGCAAGAGACGATCCTTCTATATCATTAATTTGAAAATAATGTACATAGTTTACAACCGTCCACCAGGCACTATGGACTCAGAATAAGAGCACCAACCACCTAGGGAATGGTCCCCCCACCCAAAACAGCTAACCTTCCAAACCTTCGGAACCCAAACCAAAAATTATTCGAAAGAAAGGTCGGACATTTGAAATCCATGAAATTACCCACATCATCACTCACCAAACCTACATCTTTAATCACGACCGTCCAATCTACTATCTTCATCTGACGGCTTAGGAGAAAAGCTCCGAAAAGGATCACAGTACTTAATGCCCTGGCCCCACAAAACTGCACAACCATTCTTGATTGTAGATCCAAGCCTCGAAATCCAACGGATGATGGAGATATCGCACAGCTTCAGGGTACTGAGCTTTAATGCGCAATGAGGGTGGTTTGCCAACCCGACTCCCGGTCACGTGTCTGACAATGTATGGGATTGCTCCCAAATCGCGAAAACCGCTTCCAGCTTGAGAGGGGAGCGATCAAACCAATACCACTCGGTGAGGGGTTTTGTCTCCCGAAGAGGTGAAAAAGGAGAAAAATGGCTACCAGAAAAAACTATTCCAGCCTAGGAGCCGTAACTTCACCGACTTGCCTTTTTAATCTAAGTTGTTAAACTTCTTACCATATCCAACAACATTAGAGGAAATCGTTGAACCTTTCCACACAACTATGAACCCCTGGGCCCACGAATATGCATGATCGATCTCAACCGTCGATCCATCTTGATTAATCCAACGGACCAGGCACATATCGCATGGGTCAAGAGGATGGGATAATAAAACGCAATGAGGGTGGTATTTGGATCCACCCCTTGGCCACTTGCCACTAGCTATATGGTATCGCTCCCAAAACTCCAAAACCGCTTCCCACTTAGAACGCTTGCGATAAACCATAAACCGCTCCGAGGGCAGTATAGTTTCCATCGCGTGAGAACTTAAGGTTTTACTTCCTCCAAAAAAAACCCAGAATCTGGCCCCTCGCATTAATATGACCATGCCAATTCTCTCGCCAACACTCTTCTAACTCAGTTCTTCCGCGCCTTATCCCTTTGGAGCCTCTATTCCCGAAAATATTAGGGATGGAGAGGCCGACGATGAGCTGCCTTCCTCCAGGACTAGACTGAGAAAAGGATCTTAACAACAAAAGAAGCTTAGCCATCTGGAATCAACCTTCGTGTCTCTGAGTTGGACAACCCTCCAATCTTCCACCGCTTGGGCATGACAAAACGCCTTTAATCTATTCTGAGTCATATCCTGCCAATCTATTCTGATCTTACTCTCAGTGCAGAGAACTCCTTGATTAGCCAGAATATCTGCCAATTTATTGGCCGATCTTCACACATGATTAAAACGAACTGTGCGAAGGCATTGGAGATGAGTCTGAATCCTTTGAAAGACCTGGATCAGTCTCCAATGTTTAGAGACTTTTTCAGGTGCCGTGCCACAACTGATTCTCTTGACCGAATTAATAGTTAGCTCAGAGTCAGCTTCAATAATCACATTTTGGCGTTTATCCTGTTTCATATACTCTAGACATTGTTCCATAGCCATGAGCTCCACCATGTTGTTAGTAGCCCTTCCTAAATGGCAGTGAAAGATGACCAGAATGTTGCCATTTTCATCCCTTAACACCCTGCCAAATCCCATAGTACTCGGGTTGCCTTTTGAAGCTCCATCAATATTGAATTTTAAAAAACCCTGTGGGGGAGGTTGCCAGATATCCTGTTCTGTATCCCTCATCGCAACCTTCCTTTGCAGGATCTGAGGAATATGACCTTGCAAGCCCAGCTGACAAAGAATCCTCAGTTCTGCAGCCGAAGGAGGGTTCGTTGGGGGGTTCCTTATAGAGGTGCCCACCGTTTCCCTGATCTGATTTAAGATCTGCTCCAAAAGACATTGGGGGGGGGGGGGGTTTCATTCTTGAAGATTCTTTTGTTTCTTTCTTTCCATACATTCCATATAATAAAGCCTGGCATAAGAACCCAAGCAGTGTTTAAAAATTCAAAATCTGAAAAGTTTCATCTCCACTTGGTTAGGGTGTTGATAATACACTCTTGGTCTCTGTCTATCTGCTGGAAAATCGCAGCAAAAGTATTCCACAACCAGGAGGTGAAACTGCAATTATTAAGAAGATGCTCCATAGTTTCCTCTTGGTCACCACATAGATGGCATCTGGAAGGCCCCAAAACACCTCTCTTTCTGATGTTATCCCAGGTCAAAATTTTCTTCTGCTAAACCAAGCACATGAAAAGTTTGATCTTCATCCAGCCTTGATACCTCCATAGATTCAGCTAGATCCTGTCGAGAGCCTGCGAGTTAAGCTCAAGTAGTAAGTGTTTGCCTCCTTAAGATTAAAGGAACCCTCATTGTTGTTGCCCCATCTAAGTTGATCTTGCCCATCTGTAACTAATATTCTCCTTTCTTCCACCAAATTCCTAAGATTATTTGCCTTTTCTTTTAAAGGGCTACCATCCCTGTAATCCATGTGCTTCCAGGTTCTCCATTTTCCTACACTATTGGTTTGATCCCAGAAATCTTTTACCCTGATTAATCCTTTAGTGTCTGTCTCATTCTTGAGTTCCATAAAGTCCTCAGTTAATAGTGTAGGTTCCTGTTGCCATTTATCCTCCCAAAATAAAGCAAGATTACCTTCTCTGATTTCCCAGAAGTTGTTTTTTTGTACTAATTCTCTATTCTCCCAGGCCTTGTTCCAGATATGAGAGCCTTTTATACTTCCCGACATTCTTATATGATCACTGTAATGCCAAGAGCTGGCATATTTTCCTTTCCAAATACTAGCCCATTGTGCCTTTGGATCTTTGACCCATCGCCACCATAATTTTGCCCCTAAAACCTTGCTAAGAGTCTCAGGATCATCCAGTCCAAGTCCCCCATAGATTTTAGGTTTACAGATTTTATTCCATGCCACCAAGGCCCATTTTTTTCTTTCCTCCCCCTTGCCCGCAAGAAAGTCTCTTTGAATGGATCTGAAATGTTGCAAGACTCCCTTTGGTGTTGGGATGGCTGAAAGCATGAACATTGGGAGAGCTTGAAGAACAACTTTTGTGAGAACCAACCTTCCAGCCAAGTTTAAAGATCTTATAGTCCATTTCTTGATTTTGTCCTGCATTTTTTTAATCACTGGCTCCCAAATGCTCTTGTGCAAAGGGTTGGCTGTAAGCGGCACACCTAAATATTTAGAAGGAAGGATATCTCTTTGAAATACCAAAATTCTGGAAATATTCCTCTGAATCACTATATTATTATTAAAGAAAAAAAAATTGATTTGGAAAGGTTAACTTCCATACCGGAAGCCAAAGCGAAGTCACACAGGATTTGTTTGTATGCGAGAGCTTCTTTGACTATGGGTATTCCTTGCAGCATGGTATCATCCACAAATTGTTGGTGAGTCAAGGCTTGTCCATCATCTGAGAGATGGAGACCTTTAATCTGACCTATTCTTTTGCATGCCTGATAGACCTACCCAATCCTTCCATCATGAGGATGAAGAGAAAGGGAGAGATTGGATCTCCTTGCCTAATTCCTCTTGAAGGAATAAAAATCTCCAAGGGAGAGCCATTAACTAGAATAGAAAAGCTAGCAGAAGTCACCAGAGCCATGACCCATCTAACCTAGTTGTGATCAAACCCAAAGCTAATAATAACTTTCCTTATATAGGTCCAATTTAGCTTATCATAGGCTTTTTCTATGTCCAATTGCATAATCATTCTTACTTTCCTATTTCTGGACAGTGAGTGCACCACTTCATGAGCTTGAATGATATTATCAAGAATTTGTCTACCTTCTACATATCTAGATTGCTCCATAGAAACTAGAGAAGGAAGGAGAGGTTTGAGTCTATTGGCCACCACCTTGGATATTATCTTATAAACCACACTGCACAAAGCTATGGGTCTAAACCTGTCAGGTGTTTGAGCTAAGTCTTATTTAGGGATCAAGGAGATAAAGGAGGTATTGAGCACCTTCAAAATGGTTTTATTTCTCCTAGAATCTTCAACTACATCTAGAATATCCTATTTGACAATACTCCAGCAGGCTTTAAAGAAGTCCACGTTGAAACCATCAAGGCTGGGTGCCTTTCCATTCTACATTTCCTTAAGGACCTCACTGACCTCCTCTTCAGTAACTGGCCTATTAAGGTTGAAATTGTCCTCACTAGACACCAGCCTGGGTATATGTCTTGTAAGAACCCTGATGTACTGTTCTCGATCTGAAATGGTTTCCTTTGCTATATCACTGAAGTACTGAACTAGCACCGCTTCAATTTCTTCATGAGAATTTAGAACATTGCCACCCTTGTCCTTGATCGAAGAAATCCTATTATGAGCTCTATTCACAATTATGGATCTGTGGAAAAATTTGGTATTTCTCTCCCCCTCTTTTAGCCATTGAACTCGAGACTTTTGTCTCCAAAATATTTCCTCTTGTTTGCATAAACACTCCCAATCTTGATGATATTTGGAAACTTGTTCACTTTTATCCTTATCAAAGCCATCCGTGATAAGGGCTTGGTTGAGAACCTGCATTTTTCCTTCAACATATTTTTTGGCTTTAAAAATATTGCCAAATTCATTTCTATTCCAATCTTTAAGCCTAAGCTTGATGTGTTTTAGTCTTTTTTGGAGAAGGAACATTCTAGAGCCCTGAATGTTCAAATCTTTTGCCCACCAGATGGCAATGTTGCTTATGAAATCTGGGTGGGAGAGCCAAATGTTCTCGAATCTAAAAGGTCTATTTCTGGGGGTTCCAATGCCTTGAACCTCCAGTTGAACCGGCCAGTGATCGGAGCCTCCAAAGGGGAGAACGTTAGCTATCATTTCTTTTTCTATGAGCATAAGATCTTCTGAAATTAAGAATCTGTCTAATTTAGAGGCAACCTGAGACTCACCTCCTCTTTTGTTGTTCCAGGTAAAGAGACCATTACTTGTTACAATGTCCACTAACTTCAAGTTATCTATGAAGGTTTGAAAAGCTAAAGAATTTTTGCTTATAATTCTGGTCCCTCCTTTCTTCTCCGAAAGTGATTTGATCATGTTGAAATCACCCCCCAGGATCCAAGGTAGTCCTGCATATCTATCTCTGAGATCCTCCAGAGAATTTAGGAACCTGAGTTTATCATCCAATCTTTGAGGACCATACACATTTGTTACCAGGTAGGTTTCCTTATCTCCCACAGGCTGAATGACCACTGATAAATAATCCCTAGATGCCTCAGCATCTATAATGCTAATTTTTTGGGGATTCCAAAGGGTGAGTATACCTCCTGCAATATTCTCTGCTTTGACTTCCAGAAACTCAAATCGATTGAGCCATTTGCTATGGATTTCTTTTATTTTTTGAATGGAACATTTGGTTTCCTGGATGAAGATCACATCCAGAGCTACTTGCTTCATTCTATTACTCAAAATTCTTTGTTTTCTTTTACTACCTAGACCCCTAATATTCCAAGAAGTGAACTTCATAGTTAAAGATTTGTGAAGGAGTAGCTGGTAAGGTCTTTCATCTTACCTAACTATATCATGAGCTTTCCACATTCCATGAGTAGCTCATTCTACTATTTTCTGCCTCTTTTCTTTCCTCGGTTTCTGGGTGCTAATACTGGTGTGGCTTTCATTGTTTTCACCCCTTCGCTACTCTGATTATCACTATTTCTTTGTCCCTGCGTCCCTTTTGTTTGGGTTTTCCTTAAAAACAATAGTTGTACTCTTGTGAACTCCTCTGGAGGTAACAAATCCACGCCTTCCATAGTTCCTTGGTTTAAGAACCCTTCCAGATCTAGGTTCTCTTTCTCAAGTATTTTCTGTAGTTCCTGGTCCTCTGTTTCCATCTTACTCTGGGTCATTTTATGGTCCATCTCCAGCTCTGTCTCATTCATTATAGTTTCTTTCTATTTAGTATTATCTTGTGCTTGATCACTATCTTCCTCTTTCCCCTCCTCCATTGGAATTCCTTCCTTTGTCAGTCTGCATTTGTAATCCCGTCCTCCTCTTCAAGGACTTGGAACCTGTTCTGACTGGATTGCTGTCCTCCTGATTTTTGTGTCTTAGGCCCCCTTTTGCTTCCTTTTTCCTTATGTGCTACTTTGTGAAAGCTTTCATCATCTTTCCTTGTGTTAGCTTTACTCTTATTCTCCATTTTACTGAGAGGGCAGTCTCTGAATAGGTGCCCATGTTCATGGCATTTGCGGCATCTGAATGGTATATGTTCATAATCTACTACTTGGACCCATTCCTCATCAAATACTTCCAGGATAAATTCGTTTGGTAGAGCTCCAAAGAGATCCATCTCCACATATATTCTAGCAAAGGAAGTATACTTTCCCCTTCTAGTGGCCTCAGAAACCTTGACAAAGTGTCCGAACTTATTTCTTATGCCAGCTAAAGATTTTGTTTGCCAGTAATAAAGAGATAGAGAGAAGAGTCTTACCCAAACCGGGACCGAAGTAAAATTCTCTCGCTCTGGAAAAAAATTCATAATCCAAGGTCGCATATAGAGGCCTGCTGCAGCAAAAAATTAGGGCCCTCCTTTAAATGATCTGTCTTTGTCTCAATATTAGCAAATACCACAGTGAAGAAACCCTTTGAACCAAGATGTAGGTCAATCCTTCCTTTTGGTTTCCAGTGATATTTAATCCACATTTGTAAAGATTTTTCGGTGGGCCATAAACCCATGAATTTGCAAATGATTTCATATGTCTGCATGTGTTCCCTATGCACCTGCACTAGAGTATCATTTAAAACAACTCTGGGAGTAACCGCTGCTTTGGGTTTACATGGTCGCTTTTGTGCTTTGCCTTCTGTTCTCTGTTCCTTGTCTTCTTCCTCATTTTCCTTGGTGCCGTTTTTCTCCCGCGATTTAGAGCCATCTTGTTCCTCTTCACTATTTCTTTGCCTTCCTTCTAAAGGACCTCTGTCCTTCTCCATTGGTTTTTTACCCCTGCTGACTACAGCTTGCTTGTAGGATGGAGTGGAGCCCCCTCCTTTGCAACCATCCATGGTGAAAAAACCTACGCAAGCCTGTAACCCTAGAAAATCATCTTCCACCTCCGCATCTCCTTCTTCGCCCCTACCGTCCATCATCCCCAGTGTGAAGACTTTTTCATTACTAACGGATTCATAAAAAAATAAATGGATAATCGATTTCCATTTGAAGATTCATGTCACTATTGCCAAAGCATTTTTCCAAGAGATCATTTTTTTTTCCATTGATAGATTGATGTTCACTTAGGAAACAACATCATAGTTGTTGTAACTTAATTTATTTATTTATTTACTGTTTTTAAATAAAATGTTGTCTCTTTTCTTTTATTTCTCTTATGTTTTTGTGTTTCAGGTGTTGCTTCCATCAAAGTTGTAGTTGACGTTCCTTTGGCGAATATGAAACTGTTGTTTAGTCAATTGAACAACTGTTGTTTGGTAGAACGAACAACTATGATTTCTTTTGGGTGTGCTTATAATTGTTGTTCAATCAATTGAACAATTGTTGTTCAGTCAATTGAATAATTGTTGTTCGGTAGAACAAACAACTCCGATTTGTTTTTGGTGTGTTTATGTTTTTTTTTCAATCAATTAAACAACTACTGTTCAGTCAATTAAACAGGTGTTGTTCAGTAGAACGAAAAACTTTGATTTCTTTCTGGTGTGTTTATAATTGTTGTTCAATCAATTGTACAGTTGTTGTTAAGTTAATTGAACAATTTTTGTTCGATAGAACGAACAGATCTTATTTTTTTGGTGTGTTTATAATTGTTGTTCAATCAATTGAACAATTGTTGTTCAGTAAATTGAACAATTACTGTTCGGTAGAATGAACAGCTCTGATTTCTTTTTGGTGTGTTTATAATTGTTGTTCAATCAATTGAACAGTTGTTGTTCATTCAATTGAATAGTTGTTGTTTGGTAGAATGAACATATCTAATTTATTTTTTGTGTGTTTATAATTGTTGTTCAATCAATTGAACAACTAGTATTCAGTCAATTGAATGGTTGTTGTTTAGTAGAATGAATAACTCTGATTTATTTTTGGTGTGTTTATAATAGTTGTTCAATCAATTGAACAACTTTTGTTCAGTCAATTGAACAGTTGTTGTTTGGTAGAACGAACAACTCTGATTTGTTTTTGGTGTGTTTATAATTGTTGTTCAGTCAATTGAACAACTGTTGTTCAGTTAATTGAACAACTATTGTTCAGTCAATTGAACATTTGTTGTCGGTAGAACAAACAACTCTGATTTCTTTTTGGTGTGTTTATAATTGTTGTTCAATCAATTGAACAATTGTTGTTCAGTCAATTGAACAGTTGTTGTTCAGTAGAACGAATAACTCTGATTTATTTTTGTTTGTTTATAATTGTTGTTCAATCAATTGAAAAGTTGTTGTTCAATAGAACGAATAGCTCCGATTTATTTTTGGAGTGTCAATAATTGTTGTTCAATCAATTGAACAATTGCTGTTTGGTAGAACGAACATTGTTGATTTCTTTTTTCCGTATTTATAATTGTTGTTCAATCAATTGAAAAATTGTTGTTCAGCCAATTGAACAACTGTTGTTTGGTAGAATGAACAGCTGTGATTTCTTTTTCTTGTGATCAATAATTGTTGTTCCAATAACCACACAATTTCCGTTCAATTTTATTCAAGCAACCATTTTTCTCTCCCATGCTTTCTTATCAAAACCATATTTTTGGATTGAGAATTTGTACCCAAGATAAAGGAAAAACATAAATATTAATACCATTATGACTTGTAAAACCTTTGATGGTTATCTTTATTCCGAAACTGATCTAGTTTATATAAGGACTGGCTGAATATCTTCTCTTTGGACATATCATAAAATGATTCACTATTATAATACCATGTTGGTTTCTTTCACACTTTCAATTGATAATTCCCTTTGGTATGATGATATAGGGATAAAGGCATAACTTTCATTAGCATTTTTTACTTCTAACGCCATTCCTAACTCTTAAGGAGTAAATGATCCTCCCTCCCTTTATAATAAAAATATGGAAATACAATACAAAACTTCTTAAAGAGGATAGGGGGTCTCATTATGAGTCAGCCTACCCCGATCATAAGGATGTAACAATTTACATTCCATTATGGCCATCACACTAGGGTAATGGCCTTCTAGATAGTCAACATTGTCAAAAGGATAGGAGGTCTCATCACGAGCCAGCCTGATCACTTTGTTATATCCTGGTGAACGACACTATGATTATCTGGTTACCGTACCAGCATAGTGATCTCTTTATAGTAATAAATAACCATATAAATACTAAATCGAGGATTCTTGCTCATTTTTTGGTTAAAAAGCAACCTTGTCGAGGCTATGAATGCCTGCTGGCAATAGTGGCTTGGTTGTGGTATTGAAGTTCTATATTACATTGCCAATTATTCTTTATCAAATTATTTCCTATTGATTCATTTCTAAAGGTGAATTTACCATTTGAACAACGTTTATAACTATATTAACCAATATGCATCGTAAACTATACTTTTATATGAATTATATCAATATTGTCCGATCAATCAATACCAGTAGTTGTTATCATCTATCGTCGGTCATGCTTTCATCATATTTTTCCATCTAAGGAAACATATTTTCACATAATGATCAATTCTTTGTTTTACTCCTTTTGCAGTCATTTCCCATCTTCACAATTTGTACTACTCTAATCATTTTTTGTTGTATTTACATGGCTCTGACTATTGTCTTGCCGCATTTATGAATCCCCAACGTCCTTTCCCTTTTTCCTATGCTTTATGGTTGTGGACACCCCTTTCTCATTGGAGGGGGAAGGTCATGCACTATGATGATATGACAAGACATAATTACTGAACTCCACCATAACTTGTTGATTTGAAAAAATATTATTATTGCATTTATACAAAAGTTTTTTTTTTTTTTTGATTGAAATCTTTGCATGCGGCTTATCTGTTGTTGTTTAAAACTAAAACTGTGGATTCAAGGAAATTGTATGTAGAGTAGTGAATTGTTTACAAGAGAATAACAGGTTTGGGGGGAAACTCTATTCACAGCGAGCCCACACTATTGCAACTAACAGAAGAGGATCGAGGAATTCTCGAACGCGTTGGTTGGATACAGTAGTTGGTCAAGTTGCAAGTATTTCGCAGTGATGTTGTGCTTGCATGGCTTCCACCTTTTGCATCACTTTCAACATCAACTCAGGCTATATCAGCTTCAACAAATTTCAGTCCATACATGTCATTCCACATTTTTTCGGAGGTAAAATAGCATAAGTTTCTGATTTATTAAAAATGTAGGAGAATTTCATGAAAATCCATTGATCATTATTTATCATCATTCATTCCACATCTTTACCACTTCCCATTTTTCAGAGACATAGAAGTTTTCATTTTGGGGAGTGTTACTTTCATTCATTTATTTATTATGACCATGTCATCATCCATTGATCTCCTTATTCATTTTCAAATCCTCCCTTATTCCATGTTGTTTTACACCAAGCATAGATTTCAACAACGATTGTAGCAACCACCTCAATTTGTTTTCTAGTATTGCATGAGGGCATGCTAATTCTCCAATTTATGGGAGGAATTGCTACACATGATGGATTTTTTCTACTTTCTTTCTCATTTAAGGCATACAATTTCATTTTTATATAGTGCAGAAATTGATTTGAGTATATTTTTAAAACTGTGGACTAAATTCTTATGATTTTTTGACAGCAAAGAGGTATCATTAAAATACAAAAATCTCAAAAATTTCAAGTTAAATTAGTCTGTAAAATTTCAAAAATCATGCACTGTCACCTACAACCATTTTGCTTATATCTCATGATCCGTGCATCAAAATGATCTGATTTTTGGATTATAGAAGCATTAATATAGTAGAAATCTACTTGCAAAATTTCAGCAAAATCTGGTTTGTAGTTTTCAGAAAATGGTTAATGAAGCTTGTCATTACTTATATCATATTTTGCTGCAACTTCATATACATATAGTTGAAAGTCAATGCGAAATTTGTTACGCCTTCATCAACATTGCTAAAATTGAATATTCATTATTTGAGGAAGAATTCATTTGTTCTATCAATTTTATGAGTTGGAATGAACATTTTTGTATTATAGCATGGTTAATATAGAGGCTTTCGGTTGCATGAGGACATGCAACATATTCAGTTTGGGGTATGTTGGGCCACTAACTTGTTATTATTATTCACTTTTTAAAGTTATTTCATTTGTTTCTACCATTCTTTATCACACCATTTATCATAAGTTATCATATAATTCCATTTTATAATTATTTATGCTCTTATGGATAAATACTATTTTTTCTCCTTTATTTTTAATATATTGAAGATTATTATGCATTATTTTTCCAATGATGGTTTATTAATGAATTTGTTATAACATCACTCATGATTTTAGCCTCCAACGCCTTTTCCAGATTGCAAATTTGATTTCCAGCTCATAATCAAATATTCCAACTCAAAAATTTGTCGGGATAAGAAGTGACAGTTTTGTGTTGGATGTTTCAGACAAATGAAGATGAATATGAAAAATCCGAGACATGGGTTTTGTGCAGAACGTACCAAGTCAGTTTCTTAATGAGCATTTTTCCAAACTTCAGCTTGGATTGAGAGAAACACAAAGTTCTCTAAAGGTGATTTTCTCATATTTGCTATTGCGACCATTTTCCAAATTCTGCCAATGTAATACCTGTTTTGACTTCTTCTAACTGAATCGTGATGGGAATATCTTTCAGGTCTGATCTTATTTATTGATATTATGTAATCAATTCAAAATTGTAATGGAAATAATTTTGTAATCAACTTTGTTGTAACTTCCCTTTGCTCTCTGTGTATTTAAATGAAAACAAAGATCAAAGAGAGGGGGATAATTAAGAGATAGGAGATGGACAATTATTAGATAGGATGTAGGAGATGAGATAAGAGATGAGAGATGAAAGATGAACAATTTTTGAATTGGAGGCAAAACTAAGAACTTCAATTTTATGTAATTATTTCTCTCATATGTTTTAATCAAGGAAGTTATCCATTGAGTTCTACATTTGTTATTTGTAATATGATCTGAGTTACTTCTCAAGGTAGAACTGAGTCTTGGGAAGTTCAACCCACTACCATGGACTATGTGCTGCCTTGAGCATATAAAGTAGTTTAATTATGTGCTTGTTTATTTGAATTTTAATCATTGTTCTTTAAATTAAATTTCCTTTTATTCAAAGTAATTTGTTGGCTGCTGTATTTTCCAGATTTGTTGTTTCCTGCAATTTCTAGATTTCATTTAATTTACTGCTTTGGATTAACATTTGAATTATGTTGGGATCAATATATTAAATTTCCAATTTAGCAATGTGTGGTTTAATTTAGCAATGATTCAAGTTGTGTGATTAGCATAATTGTTTTTCCTATCATTTACTTTCTTCTTTTTAATTTTAGGTTTATTATTCAAGTCTTACATTTTATTTCTTATTGAATGAGTTTGATAGTACAAAACACAATCATATAGAATCAGTGTTAACTGTTGGTATTTGTTATGCATATATTTTGTCAATTTCCTTGAAATAAAAAGATGCTCCTTCGGTTGATAATTAATGTCCAAGTAATTAGTTGTTTTTATTAAGCAATTAATTTTCCCCAGCAATAATTGGTGTCTATTTTTGGTAGTTTTTAACATATGTTTTCTTCTTTTAGTATTTTTGTGGTGCTTGGTGGTTTAGCCATGGTTTTCTTATTCTGGTTTTAAAACTATAGTTGTATTCTAAGCCAGAGTAAATGGATCGGTGGTTTATGGATGTCGTGGTATATATATATATATATATATATATATATATATATTATATATATTTTTTTTGGTTTTCCTAGTTTTGGTTTTTAAGGTAAAACCTCTATGTTAATTGTGTTTTCCATTGCATATTTTTTATTTATTAAGAATATACTTGCAACAATTAATCATATATATATATATATATATTATATATATATATATATATATATATATATATATATATATATTTGTATATATAAATAGATCTATATATATCTGTTTATTTATTTATTTTCCTTTGACTCCTTTTTCTACATATGTTTTTTTATTAATTTTATTTCTCCTTATGAAGGAGAAATAAAATTATTGGAAAAAAATATAAAAACAAAAAAAAAACAAAAAAAAGATATATATATATACACACACACACACAAAAATAGTCGTTGTCTTATACAATGGACTCCCTCATCTCTCCACACATCATATATTGTCATCTTGATGCCCATGCAACTACTATACACAACTGCCACAACTGTCGTTAGTTCAATTATCTCGCCACCATCAACCATACCCTGCTACCATTTGGCCTGTTGTAACTTATCGTTAGCCATTTTTTACCAACTTAAGTGGCATCGTCTATGGGAAGCTTGTTTTCAAGGGAAGATTGTGATGGTTGAAGGAAAAATGAACCATACTTTCAAATGAGCCAATCGAACCAAATTGCGCATAACAATCACCTCCATTTGAACCACTCCACAATCTTTCACATAAATTTTGATGGATAGCGAAAGGTTCACACCCAATAAATTCAGGTGGAAAATTAATATAAGCTTTTATATTTATATTTAATCATATTAATGTGATGGCTATAGCCACCATAGCCATCGCTACACACTATAAGCACATCAATTTTCACTATTGTTGATATATTTCGATTGTTCGTACAATATTTTTCTTATACAATTGTATGAAGAAATCAGAAACACTGACTTATTTGACCCACCCACACATTGATTTTTGTTATTGAAACATGTAAGTTATCAACGTTCACATTGATACTGAAGAGTTGAGGGTTTTTTTTTTTATTTAGTTGTTTTAGTAAAATTAGTTTATATATATATAGAGAGAGAGAGAGAATTATTATTATAAAAGAGTTCTAAAGTAAAAGAAAAATAGCAATTTAAAAAGACAAAAAGTGAAACTTTCCAAGGTAATTAAAAGGTTGTAAGTTCAACTCAAAAGTAAAAGGAGGGGTAATTGAAAAATGATGGGAGGAATATTCTCTTATAAAGATGGCATGATCTCATGTTATGGATTATGTACATTGAAGGGTAATATTCAAGGAAAAGATATTAATATTGTTATTATCAAAAATTTTGAGTAAAATTACATTGATATCAATGTGGAAAATCAATTAAATATAATTGTGAATAAAAATGTCTCTTATTTCGAAGTTGAATACAAAATTAAGAACTTTCAAGTAATACTTGATGATTATGAATACATATCTCAATTTACTATTGTAATTATGTTTAACAAAGAGATTGATATAATTCTCAGTTTACCTTGGTTAAAAGAACTAGTATGTACATGTTAAACTTGGAGATTTTTTTTTATGTTTCCATATAAGAAGAAAATGGTGACATTTTAGGAAATGACGATGAAATTAGAATCAATAATACATTCGTCAGAAAACAAAAAAGATACTTCCAAACTAATGCTTCAAGAGAATTAAAAAACAATATCAAAGATGCAGAAAGAACCCTAAGAAATTATCTCCAATAAAAATGAATAAATTTGTTATTTAATGTCATAGTCAAAAATTAATTGCACAACTAAAGAAGTGTAAAACTACGAAGCACAAATTAGAACAAGAAAGTGAAACTCTCGAGAAGAAACTCAATGGAAGCTTATTAAAGACTCAAGAAAAAGGAACAAATATTGATCTTGATAGTATCATGATTCAGAAAGATTACAATCCAATTAAAGTAAAGATATACTTCAATGTTGCAAAACAAATGACGAAAATTCTAAGTGAAGATTCCATATTAATCTCAACAACATCAATACCTGAAGCAAATAAGGAAATCACCATGAGCATGATAAGGGAAAAAGATGGTACAAAAATACCTTATCCACATCCTCATCATAAAATGAGATACCTTAATCAATCAAAGTATCAACATCATATAATATAGAAGCAATAAACTTATGCTTCGAATAATATATAACAACACAATGCAGTCTTATGATAACAATTCATCCGAGTTATCCAATAACCACAACTACAAGGTTCCATAGAAGATTGATGGGATGGTTAGATCATTGTATAATGCAAAAATTTTGTACTGCACTTAGAAGTTAATATCCTCTTGTAGTGTTGAAGACAACAATTTCGAGAATTTAGAAAGACAAGAAGACATTACAAGACAAAAAAATGATAGAATACATTTCCATCAATAAGCTTTGAGGACAAAGCTTGTCTAAAGGTGAAGGAAATGTCATGAACATAATATATATATATATATATATATATATAATCAATAAATAATTAGTATATTGAACAAGGATAATTTTAGGGGCGAATGTTCGCCCTTTGGCGAAATTAAGGGGTTTTAAATTTTTAGTGGGCGAATATTTTGTATAATAGTACATTTTTACAAATCACCTCAAATAGCCCACCTTAATTTAAGGGAGAGGGTAAAAAAGGTAAATTTAGCCCTTGAAATTAGGACTTACAACCTTCCATTCGCCTATTTTCAAGAATAGGTTTTATTTAAGTGAATCCATTCGCCCATTTTCAAGAATAGGTTTTATTTAAGTGAATCCTATGGGCCAAATACCATATTTATAAAAGAGGTATGGTAAATTAATAAAAATATAAATAAATGAGAGGTATGGTAAATAAATAAAACATTTTTTATATTTACTCCATAAGTCACCTTATATACATGTAAGGGTGTAAACAAATAAAAATATAAGTAAAGTGGAGGTATGATAAATAAATAAAACGTCTTTTTATACTTACTCAAAAGGTATGGTAAATAAATAAAAATATAAATAAACTAGAGGTATCGTAAATAAATAAAGCCTCTTTTTATATTTAGTCCATAACCCTCGTTCTATTTATGAAGGCTCTAGAAGGAGGTTTTATTTAAGTGAATCCTATGGGCCAAATACCATATTTGTAAAAGAGGTATGGTAAATTAATAAAAATATAAATAAATGAGAGGTATGGTAAACAAATAAAACATTTTTTTATATTTACTCCATAAGTCACCTTATATTTACGAACACTCAAAAAATGGGTTATATTTAGGTGAAACCTATGGCCAAAATACTATGGGACAAATACCATGGACTAGATTGTTATTAATACCATGCAAAAAACCATTATTAACCCTAATATTAGAGTTAATAAAAATAAAAATGGCACATGGTATTGACCCATGATATTCACCAAAATGGCACACGGTATTGACCCATGGTATTCACCTGGAATGTAGCCTATTTAAATGGGGGAATTAAACCAGCAAGTAGCCTATGCTAAGATTCACTAGGACTTTACAAAGTTTTATTATTTAGTGAAAGACTCGCCAAGATCTTACAAGATTTTATAATTGAGTAGAATATTCGCCATGCTTGGTGAGAGATTCGCCAAAAATTATATATACATATATATTATAATAATAAATCGCCTTCCATTTTTCCTATATACCATGGAGATTCGCCCATTTATTATATTTATAAATTTAGGGGGGGTTCTTAAAATTTTCCCTGATATTGAATAAACATGTCATAAAGGACATGACTATTTGTGAATGGGTACCTTGTCAAATAAACAAACCTGGCTCTGATTTCTAACCAATAATATATTTTATACATTTAACATTCTTATATATAAATACCACTTGTCCTATAATGGATAGTTACATATTCTAGATATTCTGAATATTTGTGAGTATAACTCGCCTTGATTCATTGCACCGCTTCAAGTGTCCCCTATCGATGCCACTTGTTTCCCCACACCAACATCACCCCCCCTACCAATTCCACTTGTGCCCCTCACCTCCCTCTCCCCCCGCTAATGCCAACACCAACTTGCTCCTCGTCGGTAGATTTAAATATTAGTTTTTTTTTTAGTTAGTTAAATACATAAATTTAATTTAGTTAAATTGTATTTAGTTATAGGAATAAAATATTTAATTTAGTTAAATACTTAATTTATTAATAATTATATTTATATTATTAATTACTAGTAATTAATTATTAATTTAATAAAAATTTAAAAAAATATAAATAATAATAGTATTTATTAATACAAAAAAATTATTAAATCTTGAAGAAGTCAAGATAGATCTATAAACATCATTGGTTACCCAAATGATGATGATGATGAGTGAATTCAACAAGATATTGGATGAATTTGAAAATAAACTTAACTGGAATGACGAAAGATATGTGGAGCTATAAATTAAACAAAAGGAGTTAGAAGATCATCTCAACTAAAAGTATGATGCCATTCACAAGGAGCAATCAAACCTAAAAAATTGGTTACTCAAAACCATGAACAAATGAATAATAATCACAATCAAGTGATGAATGCTTTAAGCCAACTCATGCAATCAAGGAATGACATCACTACCCAAGAACAACACTCTTCAAATACATCAAACTTGGAAAGCCCACTAGCACGTTCCTAAGTCTCATTCATCTTCCATACTAGATCCATAAATCAATATATCAAACCCTCATAATATAATGATTCCTAACCAATTTACACCATACCCCAACCAATCAATTATCACATACCAACAAAGGGAAAAGCTTGAATTGTCAAAATTTGACAATAATGAGAAGCATGGTGTGGCATGGTTCAACAAAGCAGAGGAGTATTTTGAAATTTACAACATTTATAGCAATGATGAAAAAATTAAGCAGACATCCATGCAACTTTAAGGCTATGCATATAACTGGTATATGTGGTGGAAGAAGTCAACATATGCAACCATTTGAAATAAATTAAAAGATGAATTATTTAAATGATTCTAGGGTATCAAGGAAGAATAATTCTTCACTGAACTCACCAAACTACTATAGAAAATATGTGTGGATGAGCACACTCGAGAATGGGAAACACTAGCTACAATAATACATAGATTAACAACATAATATGTTATTCAATCATATATTAATAGACTTAAACCATACCTCCAAAATGAACTTAAGCTTCATGATATTAAAACTATGGAAGAAGCAATTTGTAAAAGCAACTGAGAAAAAATTTGAATCATCACCATTGATAAGATTTGATCAAGTTTACTCAAGACAAAAGCTCATACAACCTATAAATACAAAAAAATCAAAATATCATCCACCTCTTTTAAGAGAAGATAGAAATCTTAGTTTAGAAGTTCAAGGACTAAAGGAAGGAAAGTGTAAATATCGTGGAGAAAAATGGGACTAAAAACACAAATGTATTAAAAAAAACAACACCAAGAACATATATACTGTTAGAAATATTGAGGAGGAGGGTGAATCAATATTTCATTCCCAATCAAATTTTACTGAACTTATGCTTTTAATTTCAAATTTATCTTGAACCATTATTTCATCAGCATCACATTATGTTGTATATCTATGCATATTCAATCACCATGAGAAACATTCAACTTAAGATTAGATAAACCATAAAAATACAACACATCATCAACACATAGGGACACTGAATTTTTAGGTGGAAATCCAAAATGGAAGAAAACCACCATTTTTGTCGTATTTGTCTTCTTTCTTATTATAAAGAAAATATTTTATTACATCTTGCATTGGAGAAGACTCTTACCAGTGCGTAGTCTCCCACTTGATGTAGGCTACCACCTCCTCTTTTCTTTAGCTCCGACCGAAAGGAAGTTACTACTCCTTGGTCAAATTTACCAGCTCCTATTGGAAGGAATTTGCCACTCCCTCACTGATGGCTCCAACCCTCAGTACCTTTGTGGACCATGTTTCAAAATTTTCATACTATATCCACCTAACTCAACCACACCTCAAAACCTACAATCCATGTTTCATCCAATTTTCAAAATGGACCCACATTAACCATTATGCTCAATCATTGAATAATTTAATACCAAGATACCAATAACATCTTTGAAACAAATCATTGATCAAACAAATATACTCAATATACAATCAAGCCCAAGTTTATCAATTATGTCAAATACCAAACCAAAACCTATCAAATACCAAGTCAATCTCTTTGCTCATCAACACTAACAAATACCAAGCCAATACTCATATATCATCATCATACACATTAAGCCATTCAATTCTCAACAAGAACAAGACCCTTTCTAAATATGCAACAACATTATCAAGTCTTTCTCATAATACAACTAGTAGAACACCCTATGATCAAATGAATATCCAACTCTTGCAACTAGATACCAAATACCAAGCCATACACTATATTCAAATCAACTATCGACATACTCAACAAGACATTCTTGAAAATCAACAACAAATACATCATTATTAATCATCCATCACATTCATTGTATTAAGGAAACATATCATAAATCCCTCAATAATGTCAGGCCTTCTATGTAGTAATTACAATCTCTAAATGTGCAACAAGATCTAACCATTAACTAAAGAAACCATAGTTCAATATGTGTAATCAAATAATGTCATTGAGACATCTCATTACTCCTTAATACTTAGATTCAATCAACCAAGAACCACTATCAAGTAATTCAACATATTGAAGCTATATATGGAGATTTAAGCGAAAAAAACTTAAGTCAATGACAAATAGAAAGAAACACCTTGAACTTGGTTCATAACTTTTTAGACCCTACGATCATTATTGTTAGAAAACCTATTATCAATATCTTCCATACATATCTCTTCAAATCATATCTCTGCTCAATACAAATAGTAGTAGTGTCATAAAACTCTATCCACTATGAGAAAACAATCAAACAACATCATCTTAAGAAAGTGTCACAATACTAAAGATGTCTCAAGCATCCAATACGCAATTTTTGCAAGGTAAGAAGAAGAAAAACAACAATATCATAAGATATGTCCTTAAGCAATCAACCTCTTTATTAAGAAAATCAAACATTAGTGGGCAATCAACATATGAACATTTGTCATTTTATGTCTTTGTCACACTAATCCTACATACACTTTGTCATAGATCTCTACATCTTGCATTCATTCTATTGATTCCTAATAGCAATGAGACACAATACTTATGTCATAGCAAGCAAGAAATATGAAAATCAATCAACTCCTCAAACCATTTATATCTCTTCACATAAGAAAAAAATGAAAGATTTTCCTCACACTAACACATTGTCCTTAGACAATAAGATCTTGATATACACTAATATTTGCATAAAATAAAATCTTTGCCTCTACAATGCACATACTGAAGGATATTTCTAGTATACTTTAACCAAAACAATATGACAGAGAGTGCATATAAAGGAAACAAATATATTTCAACTAATATCCTTCAGATCATAGATCTACTGAAACCCTTGATCTTGCATTTGGTATACATAGTGTTAGTAGCTTAGAACATTAATTAGAAAATTCATTTGCCCACCAATACACCTGCAATAAGAAACTAAAACAAGCATATCCATTATACCTCCAATACATTTCTAGATCTCTCAAATTTCATATCCAAATCACAAAAGAAACTCATCAAATTCACACAAAACTAATTCATCTCCTTGTCTTTTTAGCCTTTGTGCCTTGCCAATACCAAAGGAAAATACCTTGAATTTGCTGATGGGAAACTTTGAAAGAATCAAATAGATGTTAGTAAACCTTTTGCAAGAAAATATCTTGGTAAATCCATGGTTTAGCCCCAGTTTTTATTTTTTTGCACATACAGGCAGTAACACTCTCCTCCTTTTTGGGAAAATATTTATATTAAGAGGTAAGGTAGGCCTCATTAACAAAACCCAAGTTACTAATCAAGGTTTCCTTCAATTAATCTGAGTTACCTTGATTTTAACCCCTTTCTTGCTTCTGATTAGCTCCAAACTTATGGGACGCTTTCTCGAAAACATGTATGACTTGTAAAACCATTGAAAATTATAAATAACATCACATCAGCCTTAACAACCTCTGTAATCATAAAAAAGCCTTCCTCAATCAACCATATTCATCACTTTCAAGCCTCGTTCATATTCCTACAACTGTTCCAGGCCCTATTCAACCTTATGCACTTCCTCTGTAATCACCTTTCCAATCATTAGTAAACATACTCCATCCATGACCTAGGTAGGCACATCAATTCCGCACTCAAACATGATGACATATTGTCACATAATGTGACAAGAAAATGATGGCATGTGACAAAACCATGATGACATTAGTGACTAGATGACATCCAGGTTGACATCAAGGAAAACACATTAGCCATAATGCCAAAATATACATGTGAAGAAAAAAATGATTTAGATAGTGAAGATTCAGATGAAGAGGAAGATGAGAATCCTCAAAAAAAATCTGTAGATTTTGAAAATGAAGAAGCATCACAAATATCACTTGCGACTATCATAGGGATAAGCCAACCACAAATATTAAAACTAAGGACATATCAAAAGAATAATGTAATGGTCTTAATAGATACTGGAAGTCCCATAATTTCATTGACATGAACCTTGAGAAAAGACTAAATATTTTCATCTATTGATGCCCAATATGAAGGTCATGGTAGTAGATGGAAAGAAGATTGAAAATGTGGGGAAGTGCCACAAGGTTAAACAACAAATTCAAAACTGCAATTTAGAGTATTATTTTTACATTGTGCCTCTCAAAGGAGTTGATGTAGTCCTAGGAATACAATTACAACAATTAGGCACTTATTCTACCAATCATCAAGATCACTTTATTAAGTTCAAATGATAAGGAAAAAGGTACAAATCATTTGGATTCCAACCACCCCATAATCAAATTGTATCTTCTCAGTAGATGATGAAGTTAAGTAGGAAAGGGGTACCAACCTATACGATCTTATGTCATTAGATGGAATTGCTGTCCTTACAAGTACTCACTTATGAAAAAACCAAGATTCAGAAATTAATTAAAAAACACAAGATGGTGTTCCAAGATCTTCCCTTGCAAATGCTTCCTGAAAGGCAAATCAAGCACATAATTGAAGTCAAATAAAGGTCAAACCCTATCAAAATTAAGCCATATAGATATCCACATCATTAGAAAATTGAAATTGAAAGAATAGTCCAAGACTTATTAAAATGTGGTATTATTACAAAAAGTAGAAGTTTTTATGTTGCTCCTATGATTCTAGTTTGGAATAAAGATGGATTGTTGAAACTATGCATAGATGACAGAGGACTAAACAAGATAACAATTAATAACAAGTTCTTTATTCCCTTCATAGATGAAATGTTAGACGAACTTCATGGAGCCAGATATTTTTCAAACTTATACTTGAGATTTGAATACTACTAAAACATAGTAAGATTAGAGGATACCGCAAAAACTACCTTTCAAACTCATGAAGGTCATTATGAGTTTAAAGTAATGTATTTTGGTTTAACTAATGCTCCAACAAATTTCCATGCCATTATGAATGAGGTATTCTGACCATACTTACAGAAGTTTGTGCTAGTTTTTTATGATATTCTTGTATATAGTTAAACATGGAAGGAACATCTATAACATCTGGAACATGTTCTTTTTGCACTAGAAAAACAATCAATTTTATGTAGAGATATTCAAATACACCTTTGGAAAAGAAGAACCAAAGTACCTTGGACACATAATATCCAAATAAGGAGTAAAGGTGGATCCCAATAATATCAAGGAAATTAAAAATGGCCCAAACTTGTTAAAATCTCAAAATTAAGAGGATTTTTACGGTTAACTGGATAATACCGAAAATTTATTCAAAATTATGCCCACATAGCTACTCCTTTGGTGAATATTTTAAAGAAAAATTGGTTCCTATGGGATGATCAAGCATAGCAATGTTTTGAAATATTAAACAAAATCTTGTCAACAACATTGGTATTATCAACTCCCTATTTTTCAAAACCTTTTGTAATTGAATGTGATGCTTATAGGTTTGGAATAGGAGCCATATTATTGCAATATGGCCATCCAAAAAATTTTGAGGGGAGGAAGACAAGTAAAAGGAAGTGCTTGAAATCAACATATAATAAAGAGATGCTTGCTATTATGCATTCCCTAACCAAAGTCTAGGAAGAAATTTATTAATACATATTGATCATAATAGCCTTTAATACCTTCTACAACAAAAATGGTTGGAGAAAAAGCTACCTTTGATTTATAAATTCTACATAATAAGGGTAAAGAAAATGTCGCATCTTATTATCTCTCTTGAAAGGACAAATATCCATTATTATTTGCAATCTCAACTATATTTCCAAAATGGGTAGATGGAATTCGAATTGAGTATGCAAAGAATCTAGAAACATGTACCTAATCAATAGTCCTATTCATAACTCAAAATTTGAATGGAAAAATGTCATCCATTGGTATAAAGGATGGATCTCTCTAAGTCCAACTTCAAAATTCAAATCTAATGTTCTTAAGGAGTGCCATGAAATAACAACAAATGGACATATGGGATTTTTCAAAACCTACTATAATGCATGTCAATCATATTTTTGGAAATGCATGTACAAGGACATTAAAATATAAGTCACAAAATTCCATCAATGCCAAAGAAACAAAAATTAAATAGTATGACACCAGGATTGCCCCATCCCCTGCATATTCCAAACTAGAAATGGGAAGAAATATTGATTGAGTTCATTGGTGGGATACCCATGTTAAACAGGAAGGAAAAAATCCTTGTGGTGTTATATAGACACTAAATACACACATTTCATGGGCATAAAGAGATAAGACTAAACAAAAATTTTTTTTTGAAATATTTTGCAAGAATATTTACAAATTTCATAGGTGTCCAAAGATCATTATTAGCAACAAAGGAACCGAATTTAAAGGAAACTTTTGGAAGGAGTTTTTCAAAAAAATGGGGACATCCCTCAACATGAGCTCAAACTACCACCCCTAAGCATGTGGCTAAACTAAAATTGTCAATAAATGTTAGAAAGAATATCTTTTTTTTTTTATAACACAAGAAAAACAAATGGTTCAAATCGTTACATTTGGCAGAATGGTGGTATGATTCCACTTCTCATACTTCAACAAAAATAATGTAATTTCAAGATCTATATGGTTATGAACCCCCTAAATGTATAGAGTTAGCATTAAATGATTTACAAATTCCAGCAGTAAAGGGTCAATTGGAGGAGAATCAAAAGGTTGTTGAAACACTAAAAGAAAAGCCAAATATCACAAGAAACCATATGCAACAACACGTTGACCAATGTAGGTAAGAAAAATAATTTAATAAAGGAGATTAATAAGAATATGTGAAGCTTCAACCTTACAAATAGTTATCATTAAAATAATAGAAAAAAACAAGTTATCCCCTAATTTCTATGGGCCTTATCAAGTTGTTAAGAAAATAAGTCAGGAAACTTACATTTTAAAATTACTTGAAAAAAGTCGTATCCATAACATTTTCCATGTTTCCCATCTAAAAAGGGTGTTGGGGAACATCAAAAAACACAAGCAACACTTCCTACATTGGATGATGAGGGAGAAGTTGTATCAGAACCATAAGCTATCATTTCCACAAGAGAAAAGCAATTATGTTACTAAATAATTAAAGAACCTCATTAAGTGGAAGATCTTAACAAACGAGGATGCTTCTTGGGAGATAGAATATTTCTGTCAACAACATCTCTTGTTACCTATGCTTTTTGGACAAAGTACTTCTTTTGAGAGGAAGACAATGTTATGTATAAAAAATGAAATAAATATAATTATATATTAATTATATAAAGTGGCACAATCAAAGATCATGACCCCTCATGAAAAGACACCCAAGCCTATATTTAAGCCATGGCTTTCATTGTAAAAAAAAGAATTCATTCATCTATCAATTATTATTAAATCTATATAAATAATTTTATGTTTATTTCACATTCAATTTTTGGTTTAACACAAGGGGGTTTGGTTTGGACCTATGGTATACCCTGTTATAGTGGGATATTTGCAAAATCTATTTTTTTAAGTGAAATGAAATAATGAGTAGTTCAAAGATAGAGATTGAGATATTCAATGGGAAGAGTTTTGTTTTTTGGCGGCTCAAAATTGAAGATCTGTTGCTGGAAAATAATTAGCAGATCACTATGGATCTGGAAACTGCACCACCATGGATGTCAATTGAAGGCTAGACCAAGTTGGACTCAAAGGAAAAGAGCACAATATGGTTGTGTCTCTTAGATTTAGTATTGTTGAATATTTTAGGAGAAGCTACAATGAAGGAATTGTGGAACAACTTAGGGACTTTGTATCAATATAACTCCTTAGTGTGAAAAATTATTCTTAGAAAAAAAACGTATAACTTGAGGATGAAGGATGGATACTTGGTGATATAGTATCTAAACACCTTCAATATTGTGGTAAGTCAACTATTATTTATTGATATTAATATTTTGTATGAAGAGAATGTTGGAAAATCAAAAGGGCAGTAAATATTTTCTTGATCTTGATAATTACTTGTGATGTTTCTTATTATTGCAATTCTTTATATCTTGTTTTTTAGTTCATCAAGCAATTACCAAAAGCAGCAGCACATAAAAAATTGGACATGGGATGTAGGCACATGCTAGGGAAAAACCCATTCCGAGGGGAAAACCCAGTAAAAGTAATTCCTCATTTCAATAGTATTCTTTGAGACTCTTCACCCTAGACCTTGACTAGACCTTCCCTCCACACCAAGTCATCCTCCAGAAGATTGACCTCTTCCCAGCAACTTCGACCATGCAACAACCTGAAGTAGCTAACAGCTTTCGGAAGTAGTCCAATTTGGAAGACTTCGATCTCCCAATATAGAGCATGAAACAAAGAGAGACCGCCACCAAAATTTCAATTTTCCTTGACTCTTTAGACTCACCCAAACTTGCATATACTTCGACTTTCTAACAATAGGATTTTCCAGCTACCCACTTCGCACTTCTGTCGAGCAACAAGATTTTCGCACTTCTGCCCAGTAGAGAGAATTTGAACTTGATGAGAAGTGATCCTCCAAATGAATTTGATGTCCTTCCTTTAATAGGATTCTTGTGGGGTTGAATAGGGTGTTAGGCTGAATTGATCTTCCCTTAGGCCGACATGGTGTGGAGGTTCCATAATTCATATTTGACTGAATACTTAACCTTTTTACATGATTCAAAAGCCAAAGAAGGGTCTCTTTAAATGTACAATAATTCAATAGACTCATAATAAATCCTAGAAGTTCTCAATGGGGACTTTGACCTAAAACATGGTGACCCAAGCATGAAACCCATGCTTTAATAAGTCACAATAATAATAATAATAATAATTTTATTTATTCTTTTGTCAATTACATTACGTGATGACTCAAGTACATTATTAAAGGCTGAACATAGTCACTTTTTCCAACGCTCCCTATTAACTAGGGATTTATTCATAATGTACATATATAATGGAAGATCTCAAAATATATGAACCATGAAGAACTTTAGGCACTGCAATGCCATGGACTAGATTCTTGATCAGGGCAATCTATCCGACCAGTCACTCAATAGTTTAGGCACCACAATGCCATGGACTAGATTCCTGACCAGGGAAATCTATCCAGATAGGACTAAGATGGACACAAGATTTCAGCACCTTTAGGTACCATAATGATTTATTGCTAACCATCAACACAAAATCCAAGTGCGTGTCAGAGCTCAATGACCAACTCCACCTTTCCAATTTCAGGACCCAGACACCAACACAAAGTGTCAGCCAGATGTCTGCCCAGGAAATGCTTCACTCGCAAAGCCTCAACACTCCTTGATCTAGAAGATCAAGAATGTCAAATCTCTCCCAACCAAACTAATTGGTAACCAACATACTATTAAATTCTTCGAGAGATTCACCTGTAAACATAACCCCAATTAATAATATTCTTTCACATCTACATAATCAAATACAAACCTTTCGGATATTAGAGACAACTTGATGTTGCTTCTCAACTTTGCATAGTAGGATTATCAACCGAATATTTTGACAGAAGATTCCTCAATCATATGATTTACTTCCTACTTCTGATGCAACAACATATCCTCCAAAATTCATTCTTCAATAGGATCCTGATTTCCTTCTTTCAACAACACTTCAAAATGCATTCTCCAATTTCCTTTTCCTGTTCATGGCCTTCACTCAAACTTACGGTTGTTAGGCTTGGTCTATTGCATGACACGTGAAGCAAAGAATCATATCTGTCACTCCCTCCAACCCAGGAAGCACCTATTTATCTAGACTCCCTCTTAATATTAGGGAGATCTCTTCTATTCATGCTTCCTCTGAGAGATCGAATAATATTTCATGGTTTCCAACGATTTCATCAGATTTATCATCATCCTCATCATGCTTATCATATCAATGAGCATCTCCACCAAGTTGGAGATTGTGTACCTGCACAACTTAAATAGAAAGTACAACCAAATATATAGAAGCATGATGTTAGCCATATCAAACCATGAAATAATTTCATCTTTATATATATCATATACCCAAACTCAATTACAAACACTAGACATATACTCTTCAACATATTTCTAGGGACTTAGTTATACACCCTATACTACTTCATAACAACATTCATTCCATTTAGGGTTTGAATGTGTCTTTCAAAGGTATGACAACCTTTCTACAACATATAGCAAACCCTAGAAAAATATTCACACAAATATAGATCTACAAAACATTTAACAATCTTTCAAAGTACACATGTTAGACTTCACACTAGGGATTCATACAAATCCTAGATTTTATACAACATAATCAATCAAAGTCAATCGTAGCTTAGTCACTAACCTGACCAACTTCCACTAGGGTTATTTCCAACCCCTAAATTTTCAATCAACCATAAAACAATCACTAACATGATCAACTATCACTAAGGTTAGTTTGCAAACCCTAGATTTCCGAGCAATCATCAGACTCAACCAAAAAATTCAAATTTCAACAATCTCTCCACAAATTTCAAATCATCATATTTCAGAGATTTCACTTTGACTAAAGTTTAATTCCAAAACCTTAGAATTCCATTTTCACAATCTCACCAATCATTACATACATAGATCTTAGAATTGTTGTACCTTTGAGATGATAATGGTCAATTTATCATGCCAGAGCATCTAAGATATTTGTTTCCGGGTTTTTGGTTTTAGTTTTTATGGAGGACCAATACATAAAATAAATTATAAGAATGATGTATTTAACCCTTTTATATAGTACTAATAAATAACCAAAGGGATGCTATTTAACTTCACACTGTGATTTAAGTTGATTAGATGTGCAGAAAGAATAGTAAGGATATATGATTACTTTAAATTTCAAATAGAAAGATAAATCATCATAAGTGGGAAAACCTTTGGCCAATGTTCATAAGTTAAACAAAATATTCTTAAAATTACATAAGATACTGAAAATTTTATGATTTAGAGGGAGCCTTTCAGACAAACAGTCCAATATCTCAATCTCTTTATAATAATAACTTCATAAGGAATTTTAAGAATAATTGTAACACATTTATTCTCACCTGATATCTCTATAAAACTTAAACATATGTAAATTAAGAGAATGAATGGAACACATGAAAGACTTATAGAAGAAAACGAGATTGTATGATATCAAATTCAGAATCCTTTTCTTTATTATCAGTGAACTAGAAAGAGCTTGTACATAAATGCCTTACAAAATTTCTTATGGAAAGGAACCACCTTTAATAACTCGTAGAAGAGAGTGATTTATACTAGTTTGGATAGTGAACAAAATATCCTAAACTGATTACAAAAATAGCCTGAAAGAAAATAGGAAAAGAAAATTGTTGAATGATGTGTCCCTATTAGGTAGGAAGTTGTTGATGACTGTTCCTTCAAAATTGTTGTGTTGTCTTCTTGTTGGGATGGAAAGTTAATCAATTGTTTCACACAATTGATCCCACCTCTGCTCACTTGGTATCTCCATATTTACCATTCTTCTAAATATCTCATCAACTTCAGTATATCTTTCAAAATTGGGTTTAGTGAGAAAAAGATGTCCAACTTCATATTTGATTGTGAGGTTAGGGCTCAAAGCTTCCAAAAACTCTTTGCCAGTAATCTGTCTTTTTATCCCTGCAAATTGATTGTTGTCTGCTGCAATAGTATATAATCTTTCACAGTAATCATCCAATTTTACTAGTTGATCATCTGATGTCACTAACTTTGGTAAACCTTTCTTTTTCAAAATACTAAATTTAGAATGAAACCTTTTGAATGCAATGTTCAAAGCTTCACACTTTTCTTTTAGCTGAGTCAGTAGATTCTTCTTCATTAGGACTTTCCTAATCTCCAAAATAGTAGTTGTCCTATGTGGAATATTTATCTCTTGTAACTATTACCTAGTTTAGAGTTTAATACTTTGATCATCCCTGCTGCTTCTTTGGGTTTTGTGCCCAATGTTTCCCTCTGATTATATATCTTTGTCATGCATATAGAAATAAATTCGTGCTGCTAAAAAATAATTTCAATAAATGGCCATACTTCTGTTATGGAGTGGCTGATATCTAACTAGATGTCCTCTTTGGCCTAGGCCAAAGTGTTTGCCATTAGAGTCTTACTCTTTAATTGTTTGACCTTTAGTTCTAACCTGTGTGATTTTAGCATTTCCTCTACATACAAGGTATCATTCTTTACCTTTTGTGACTCCAGGGCTTGGAACTTCTAGAGTAACTTTTCATTCTATTGTTTTTGTGCCTGTAACTCCTGTGATAACCTTGTTGTTTCAACTGTTGCTGAAGATGAAGCAATGTCAGTAGGAGATGAGCTTGGCTTTGTACTTGCTATGGGGATTGTTGTCACTGAGGTCACAGCAAGATGTGCTGCCTCTTTTCCTTGAGAAGTTGTCGTATTTGCTCTTCCATTTTCTTGATCTGTATGTTTTGCTCAATAATGAGCTTCAACATCTCCTCCTTGTGATGTTCATTTTCTGCCATCTCTTTGGTTTGTGGATCCTCAGTTGAAGGAAATTTCAACGGTTTCTTCAAAGCTATTATCTCTATATTATTCTTCTGGAGTATTTCTTCAATTGCTTTGCAATCTTGGGGATCATATCCAATTTTGACAATAATATCTTCTAAAGACTTTAATTTGTTATCTTTAGCTAAAGATGACAGTTTTTCAATCTTTATTTGTGACTGCACATTTGACAAGGCAGTTCTCAGCTTGGAAAGAGACATGGTAGTTGTAGTCATTGTTGAAAATAAGATTTCACCTGATTGCCTATGTAAATCCATTTGATCAATAGGATGTATTTGGTTTACATCAAATGAAAATATGGTCTTCTTGTAATCTGATGTGATTTTGGAAATGGAATTTGAGCTTGCAAAAATGCCATTTGCATCCTTCCTCTTTCACTGTCAAAGGAAGAGAGAATTTTGCGCTGAGAAGTGGATGTTTGTTTCCAAAACTGAATATATACTTGTGATTTAAGATTTTCATTCTTTTGTTTGATTTCCAAAAATGTTGACAAGATATTAGTATCTTCTGCTGAGCTAGTCTTAGTTGACTGAATAATCTCCATAGGTTCAGTTGAAGAAGGAGTTGAAGAAGTAGAAGGAGGTTTGGGATCAGTGGTCCCTGCTGATGAAACATCTTCTAAATCTCCAAGATCAATTATTTGTGGTGGCTTTCTCCCTGATGACATTGACAATCTGGTGTTCAATTTATTTTGTAGTATGTAGTACTCTTTAACTGATTCTGTAGCTGACTAAGTTTTCTCTCTGGCTCTTTTGTGTTGAGTACTTCGAGTGACTGGAGTATTTACCTATGGAGTGGTTATAACCTGTTCATCTACTTCTAAGAGAGCCCCTTTAGACCACTGCTCCTAGTTCATAAAATTCTCCAATTCTAGCATGGGAGTATGATTGTAAGGTGTTGCCTTCAACTGAAATCTAAGGGCTGAAATGATCCCAAAAGGATCAAGAGACCAGGTGAAGTTTGGTTGTAGATTCATGCTCTTCAATAATTTGTTTGCCTCTATACATGCAAACCTAGTATTACAAATGAATTTTCCTACCTTGGCCTTGAGTTTGAACTATGACTTTTTCTTACCTAAGAAAAAATGGACTTCATCCATATTTATCATCTGCTTGATGTATTCTAGTGAGAATATCCTCATTGGCACATACTTAGGCAGTTTATATGGAGCTAACTCACTGCCATATATTATAATTTCAGTGTAGTTATGGTATAGATACCAGTCACCAATTTTGGTCTGTTCTGATAAGTGCAATGTCTTCTTAATCTCTTCTCCAATTACGGGCTCTGCCTAGCTATTGATTAATTGAAGAACTGGATGTACAAAAGAATCTATGAACTGCGAGAATGTAAACTTTGATGATGTTGTTTTCACTAACTCTGTCCATTGAATCACTGACTGATTCACTCCTTGCTCATCTTGCCTTTTAAGTTGAATGTGCAATGAATCTCCCCGTTGAAACAAAATCAAATGTATTATGACTGAGCTATATCTGAACACTCATTGTGTGGTGAAATTCATAAATTGTTCATGTATATTATCAGATAAATATTGGCTATAATTATACATGAAAGCAGGTTGATATTCTTTACTGAAAATGGAAAATAATCAAAGGATGGATTCATCAACAAGTTGATCATTTTCGTAGCCTATGAGATATGATAGCAGGGAGATGTTATGTCTAGTGGCTTCAGGAAACATATAAGATGAATAAGGTGGGTTTTTCTTGGGTAATTCAGTGTCTTCTAGCAGAAAAAGTTCAAAAATAAGGGCTCTCTGTGGGAAGGTGAGTTTATTATAAAGGTCCATGAGAGCCGCTGGTGAGTAATGGCTGAGGGAGTTGGATGAAGGTATCATTAGAATTTGTTTTATACTCTTAGCAGTAATGGTGATTAAGATTTTTCCATCCTGAGTCATCACTGTTCTTTGCACAAGATCATACCTGGATTGACACCAAGTGATCAAAATCAAGGAAGTCATGAGTCTTGGAAAGGAGTACAAGGGGAAAAGTGATTCCTAGAAATGAATGGGATCTTCTTTATCTGCATATTTCTGTTTTAACCATAAATGCAATTCGTGGAAATCGAATTCACATTCACAGTCAACGACTTTGAATAGGGAGTCCACAAGGGGGAGGTGATCCAAGTCAAGCAAGGCCATAGATGGGTTCCATTCTTCGACAGTTTTATGTGATTTAACTTTGGGAGCCATCTTGCTGCAAGGGGGGAATTTGGGAACTGTTTTAGCTGAAATATGGATGACAGGGGAAGATATACATAGAGCAAATAAAACTTTTGGTGATTAGATGGAAGCAGAAAAGGTGGTAAAGAGTATAGCCATGGGATATTTATAAGCGAAATGGGGCTTAATTTTCCGTTTAAATCTAATCGTAGGCAATTTATTGCATAGGAGCGGGATTAATGTCTAACGGGAGGGTGAATGGTTAATTAAGGCTGGCAACGACATAGGAGCATATGGCGCAACAGATTTGTGATGTGTCAATTTGTGAATGGGTGAGAGATAACATATTAATGATGTGGCGGGTTGTGAATGGGTGAGAGATAACAGGTGGATGATATGGAGCAGGAATGAGGTCAACAGTTGGAAAAGTGGAAACCACTGGCGGGATTTTAGAGGGGGGGTGAGGTGGTTTATAGTTTTTCACTTTGGGGGCTCGAAACACTACGGGAGTGCCACGTAGCAAAAGACTGCGGCCATTAAAACTACTTTTCGAACCCCTCCCGCATTAACAGGAAGCGACTGAAGGGGGGCCAAAAAGCTTCCTCATCGTTGATCCAGGTGGGGTGAATCGTATCTGTTGAAAAGTTCCCAACGGTTATTTGGTGTTGACTTGACATTTTGTTGCTTGTTCCCATATGACAAAATCATATGTTATGACTATTTGGAAAGCGATCAAGTTTTAAACAACAATTAATCCTTGATTAAGGAATTTAAGCATTGCTTTTAAACTAAACAACAAATTTCAAAGGCGCGTTTGAACTAGAAGCCTTAATTTTTATTTTCTAAATAAAATATTTTCTTTTATTGCTTATCTAACATTTTATCATTTGCTTTCCTTTTTTAGAGAAACTAACCTATCTTTTTTATGATATGGACCCGAAATAATAATAAATCCTAACATTTTTATTTTCAATTTTGTTTTTGGTCCATATCCTAACTTATCATTTTTCTATGGAATTTTGATTTTTTCAACTAATGGCTAACTTATCAAAAATAAAAGAGCTACAACATCGACTCCAACTGGGGACTACTTTCTCTTGTAGAATGCATAGAACTTGCAGATCCATGTGCCTTCTCCTCGGGCTCTGGAGTCTTTGCTGTAAAAATCATACTGACAGTTGGAAAAGGTAAAATAAAACTGGACTTATTACAATGATGGTATTAAAATCTATTTCAAACTTCTCAATACTAAATATAATGCTTCAAAAATCTTCCATTAACAGGAAATTTGGAATATTGTCCCTCTAGATTTTGTAACAAAAAAGTTTTGTTCCCATTTACTTTAGTAATAGCTAGAGGTTCGAACCATAGGTTGTCAAACTTTCCATGTTTTCCTTTGTCTTCTCTTCTGGAATCCCATCTTAGAATTAAATCTCCCTCCTTAAAGTCCCTTTCCCTGGCTATTCTATCAAATAGGCTCTTCATTTTATTCTGATATTTTTTCAATTTGTATTGGACTTCATCTCTGTTCTCATTTAGTTCAATGATTTGATTTATCCTCCTTGAAAAATCATCAGGTTCATTAGTTGACTCCTACATAAATTTTAAAACAGGGAAAGCCAAGTTGGTAGGGAAAATTGCATATTTCCCATAAACTAACATGAAAATGATACTTTCCAATAGATCTCTTTGGAGTAATCATGTTTTCCCAGACCGCATAAATTAGATGATTGTCCCAGCTCTTCTTATGATCTACTAAAGTTTTCTTGATAACATTTACCAAAATTTTATTAGATGATTTTTCAAGACCATTTCCTTGAGGATAATATGGAGTTGAATGGTGTAACAAAATATGATATTTCTGGCAAAAATTGATCATTTTAATACTGGAAAATGTTGTGGCATTGTCAGTAACAATCTGCTGTGGGAAACCAAACTTGGATAAAATGTTTTCTTCAATGAATTTGATCACTATTGCATCAGTATCATTTCTTACTGGAATTACTTCCACCCATTTAGTAAAGTAGTTTGTTGTAGTAAGGATCCATCTATGTTGATTGCTTGAAGTAGGATGAATCACTCCAATAAAATCTAATCCCCACTGGAGAAAAGGTGTTGAGACCAATGTTGGGATTAGTGGAAGAGCTGCTGGTTTTTTCTTACCAGAAAACATCTGACAAGGGACACAACTTCTGACCTTTTCTCCTACTTGTAATAACAATGTTGGACAATAAAATCCTGCCCTTAATATCTTATATGTTGTTGCTCTCCGAGCATAATGTCCTCCATAAAATCCTGCATGAAACTAATCAATGATCCCTTCAGCCTCTGATTCTGTTAAACATAATAACAAGATATTAAGAGGGTCTTTCCAGTACAAATTTGCATTTATGATATAGTATTTGACTACTTTCAATTTGAGAGTTTTACATTGACTTTTGGAAAATGATGTAGGACATTCAAAATGATCAACAAATTTACAATATCTTGATGCCAATTTGATAAAAGAAATTTCTCATCAATATGTATAGAAATGGTCTGATATGAAGGTAAAGGTTCTTGTGGATTCTTTTCTTCAGGATGCAAGGAAGGTTCTTATGGATTCTCCTCATTTAAATTTTGGGAAGGTTCTTGTGGATTCTCCCCTTCTGCATAGACAAAAGGTTCTTGTGGATTCTTCTCATTTGAATTTTGGGAAGGTTCTTGTGGATTCTACTCTTGTATTTCCAAAACAGAGTTGATTCCTAGCACTTTACAATTGGACCAAGCTAGAAGCTTAGATAATCCTTGACCCTTTACTAGCTTTGTGGTTTTGATAGTTAGATCATACTCCAAAATTTGGGTGATCCATCTACCTCTCCTCCCATCAGTATCTGGTTGAGTGAGAATAGTTTTAACAACACTATTGGGGACATAGGATATGATGGTTGAATGTAAAACATACATCCTAGAAGATTTCAAAGACTGGACTAGGGCATAAGCCTGCTTCTCAATTATGTCATATTTGAGCTTAGCATCTCTCATGAATTTGCTGAAAAAGGCTATTGGTTGGTCATGGGAATCTTCATTCTTTTGTAGTAAGACAGCAATAAGGGTTGTTTCATAGGCAAAGGAAAAGATGCTAAATGGTTTGGTAAAATCAGGACTAGCCAAGGTTGGGGCTTTAGAAATAGCTTTCTTAATTTGATCAAATGCATGTCTGGAAGAGATAGTCCATTTAACCTCATGACCCTTCTTAACCATATCAGTTATATCTTTGACAATTTCAACATAATCGGGTATGCATCTTCTTAAAAAGTTGATTTTACCAAGAAAAGCTTGAACTTCATTCTTATTTCTTGGTAATGATAATGTCTGAATGGTTGATACTCTGTTTGGACCAATGACTACTCCATTTTTAGAAATTATATGGCCGAGCAATTTCTCTTCTATGATAGAAAATAGAGACTTCGTTGGATTCAACGATATTATGAATTTCCTACATCTTTCAAAAACCTTCATCAAGTGCTTTAAATGTTTTTTATCGGAATTAGAAAATAATGTAAGATCATCAAGATAAATAATAAGAAATTTATTTACCTGGCCTACAAAAGCTATATCCATAGTTCTCTAGAATGTAGCTCCTGCATTTGTCAAACCAAAAGGCATCCTAGCATACATAAAAGTACCCCAAGGTGTTGTGAAGGCAGTATTTTCCCTATCCTCCTTGTCGACCATAATTTGATTATAACCAGAAAAACCATCTAACATAGAAAGCTTGTTACCTCTAGAAACTTGTTGAAGTAACTGATCCATTTTAGGTAAGGGATGGTTACCCTTTAGTGATGCTCTATTTAAGTTTCTAAAATCAACACAAAGTCTAATTTCACCATTCTTTTTCCTGACAAGTAATAGGTTGGCAATCCAATTAGAATATCTTAGTGGAATAATAATTTGTGCATCTAACATTTTCTTAAGCTCTTTCTCAATAGTTGGTAGAAGAACTCGGTTAATTCTTCTGAGTTTTTGTTGGTAGGGTTTAGCTTCAGTTTTTAATGGGATCTTATGTTCAATGATGGATGTTTCATAGGTTTTAAGATCAGCATAAGACCAACTAAAGACATCTTTGTAATTTTTAAGTAACTTAAGATATTCATTTTTAACTTCTGGGGCTAAAGATGTAGAGATTTTAATATTTTGCACTTGTTCTTGGGTTCCAATATTGCTTTCTTCAAAGTCATCTTTAGGAGAAATGGATGGAGGGTTTTGAGGGACATCATTATAATCGAATAGTTTCTCTGAAGGAATTAACCCTTTAGGAATGAAGTTTTTTTATAATTGTAGGATGTCATGATCTGCAATATTGGAGTTTAGTTCTAGATCTAATCTGATAATCACCCTATGAGTGACCTCAGTTAAAGATTTATTGAATAAAGGTATTACAGACTCATGTGCTAGTGTGTGTCTATGTTATTTAAGCAATGGATCGATCAGATTTCCAATACACAGACATTTAAATCGAAAGACAACAAAGAAATACAGTAACCAAATACAAGAACACAAGAAATTAATAAGGAGTTCACCCTATTCTCCAGGGCTACATCTCTGGTCCAGCTTTCAGTGGTTACCTTATTTTATTATGTCTTAAGAAGAGAATTACAATGCAGGAGCTCTATGTGAGTCACTTGAAGCAGATTTGCTTGGCAGGGTGGTTCTTGGATTCCCCAAGCCACTGGAGTGCACAAACTCTATTTTCCTACCAGCTCTGTGACCTTCTAGTCTACAATGGAAAGAGCCCAATGTGGTGGTCAGTCCGGACAGATCCTCTCTGGGATGGCTTGAATCTCTCAAGCTCTCTAGTGCTCGACGCTGCCTTTGGTCAGCTCGACCCTCTGTCTTCTTCTTCTTTTGCTTTACTATCTTCTTCTCTTTGTTTCGTCCTCCTCTCGGGATTCTGGTTCCTCTGTCTCTCTTCCTCCTCTCGGGATTCTCTCTGGTTGTGTGTTTTGTCTCTGTTCATGTATTTTAGGCCATTCATTTCCATGCCTATTCAGTTCCTCTTCGCTCCATCGAATCACCTTCTGCAGCTGCGCTTGGAGTTCCCTGTTCAGCGTCATCATTAGCGCTCAGGGAGTGGCCACGTGTCCTCTTGTAATCGGCGCCAGCCTGCTTCATCGGTTGAATTCTTCAGTTACAATCGTGGAATGAGTCTTCCTCCACCGTGGCGGTCAAACGGACCTCAAATCCTTCTGAAATGCGGCTTAATCCCTCGTCGATTCTGCTTCTCCCATTAGGCGCAATCTCAACTGTCTGATCTAGGGCCTCCAGATCTGATGCCATACGCACATTTCACGGTTGACTTGCTCGACCGTTAGCATGTGATCAACGATGGTTTTCTCTCTTCTTCACTTGCCACGTGTCAATCCTTGAGTGGGATCGCTCTGCTTCCATCCAAAACTGCTTACCGTTTGAGGGTGCCCCGATTAATACCGTTGGTTTCCAGAGCACGGGTCCCGCCTTTAGCTTTTAGCCCTTTTCGCTTTTCGCCCTATGGTTCTCCGGCTCCCCACACAACCGAGTGCTCGGGGCTTCTCCATTTCATCCCTTTTCGCCCAGCGATGCGCGATCAAAATCCACCTCTATTTCCTGATCCGGGGCTCCCAAGGGCTAATTTAGCCTCCCGTGCAGTCTCCATGGGCCTCGGTCAGCGCACTTTGACCGAGGTCCTCGTCATTCCATGTTGGCTGCCATTGCCACTAGTTCAGGGTGTTTTTGATCACTATTTTGGAATTCTCTTGACGTTTGTCTCAACCTGATACAGTCATGGTTCTTTGATAATTCTTTATGGATCCAATTCGGATCATGGCCTTCCCACTGAAAAAGCTTTTGGACCACCAAAAGTTGGTTTTCAAGCATCAACTAAGTGAGGGTATTGCTTTCTCACTTGTCCAATCTCAATCCACTTTGCACTGCTTGGCTTTGAACCTTTGATCCCAATCCTGAGGTACTCCACATTTCCCCTGCGCGTTGTCCTCACCTTCCTGTCCAGCATTGTGTCTTCATACAACTCATTAAGATACTCAGGTAGCAGGTCATCAATAGAAGGAAATTGACTTTTCTCTTCAGGGTCCTCAATCATTGAAGGTTCAAACAGTCTTAAGCAATCTACATTTACGACTGAGTAGATGTGCATGTAAGCTGGTAAATCAAGGCGAAAATCGTTTTCACCAATCTTCTCAAGTATCCTAAAGGGTCCATACCTGATAGGCTTTAGCTTTTTACCTTCACCTTGCATCCTGTCCTTGCTGATATATAGCAAGACTTGGTCACCAACTTGAAAACTATGCTCCATCCGATGTTTGTCATGCCTAGCCTTGTACTTCGCTTGGATCTTTTCTAGATGTTCCTGTACTGCCTGGTGGATCACTTGGATCTATTCAATGAACCTAGTTTCCCTGTCCACATCACTGTGTCCATCAACCATGGTATCTTTACCAAAGACAAAATCCAAAGGAGACCTTGGTGTGAAACCAAAACAAGTCTCAAAAGGAGATCTCTAGGTAGAAGAGTGTTTTGCTCTATTTTAAGCATGTTGCACATAACAAAAGTGTTCATCCCAAAGCTTAGGATGTTTGCTGCAATATCCTCTTAGTAACTGGATCACTGTCCTGTTAACTACTTCTATCTAGTCATCTGTTTGTAGATGAAAAGCTGTGCTCTTCTTCAATTTGGTGTCCATCAGTTCCCACAGACTGGACCAAAACTTCCCCACAAATCGGGTGTCTCGATCAGATACAATGGAAGTGGGTAATCCAAAATGAACCCATACATGTTCAAAGAATAATTTTGCAGTCTGTTCAGCTATAATATATTTATTTAGGGTATCAAAATACACATTTTGCTGAACCTGTCCACAACAACATATAAATAATCATGGCCTTTCCTAGATTTAGGTAGTCCTCCAACAAAATCCATGGAAACACTTTCCCAAGGGTGAGAAGAAACTGGAAATGGAGTGTAAAAGCCTAGTTTTCTATTGCTGGGCTTGCTTTTAGCACACATAGCACACCATCTTACATATCTAGAAACTATCTCATTCATTTTCGAAGTAGTCACCGAAGAATCCACAGTAAGAACCATTTTCTGCCAATGTTTCAAACCCCAACCGGGATCCATCATCAGGACAACTTGAATGCTTGATAGAAGAAGAGCAGATATCTGCTCTTCTTCTATCAAGCATTCAAGTTGTCTTGATGATGGATCCCGGTTGGGGTTTGAAACGTTGGCAGAAAATGGTTCTTACTGTGGATTCTCCGGTGACTAATTCGAAAATAATGTACCACAGAGGTCTTAAATCCTGTCTCCTTCATTTTCGGCCAATAGTAGAACCTTTGCAGCTGTGCAACTGTTTTACTTACCCCAAAGTGACCTGATATCAGAGAAGTGTGTGCTTCCTTAATTATCTTTATCCTCTCAGTTTGTGGAATGCAGAGTTTCCCACAATGATATAAGAGTCAGTCCTTCATATGATAGTCCAATTCTTCTACTCTTTTGCCTTGACTCAAAGTTGCATATACATCTTTAAAGTCCATATCCTGAGCATGTTTTTCAATGTAGCTTTCAAGTAGCACAGAATTATGCTTAAGTATGGTAGATGCATTTATAATGGGTCTAGATAACATCTCTGCAACCTTGTTATGTATGCCCTTTTTATATCTGATGACTAAATGAAACTATTGTAGAAAACCCATCCATCTATAATGTCTTGATTGTTTCAACTTAGTTTGGGAGTGTAGATATTGAAGTGGTTTATGATCAGTATGTATTACTGTCTCTTTGCCCATTAAGTAATGTTTCCACTTTTTCACACTCTAAACTAATGCATACAATTCTCTATCATATGTAGGATAGTTAACTACTACATAATTAAAAGTCTCAGAATGATAACATATGGGTTTACCGTTTTGTGTCAACACTGATCCCATGGCATAGTCACTGGCATCATTTTGGATCTCAAATGGTCTTTGCAGATCTGGCAGTGCTAGTACAGGTGATGTACTAATCTTTTCTTTCAAGGTGCCGAAGGTTTTCTGATGTTTGCCTCCCCACTGAAACACCTTATTCAATCTTGTTAAAGCATGTAAGGGATTTGCAATTGAGGAAAAGTTAGGAATAAACTTCCTCCAATACTGTGCTACTCCTAAGAAGCTTCTCACTTTTGTAGCAGACCTGGGTTTAGGCCAGTTTACAATGACTACCACTTTAGAGGGATCTATTTTCAATTCACCTCCCCCTACTATATGACCCAAGTAGTTTAGAGATGTTTTGCCAAATTCACATTTTGAGAGTTTAACATAAAGTTTTTCTCTTTTCAAAACATCTAGTGTCTGCTTAACATGCTTTAAATGTTCTTCCCATGTTTTACTAAAAATCAGAATGTCATCCAGGTACACAATAATCAAATCATCAAGAAAAGGTCTGAGTACATCATTCATTAATCTCATGAAAATAGCAAGAGAATTAGTTAAGCCAAAAAGCATAACCAGCCATTCATACAATCCCTGCTTTGTTTTGAAAGCAGTCTTCCATGCATCTTGCTCTGCAACCCTGACCTGATGGTATCCACTGTGCAAATCCAGCTTGGTGAAATAAACAGCTTCCTTTAATTGATCTAAAAGATCACCTATGCGAGGAAGGGGACGATTTTTTATTGTTATCTTATTCAGTGCTCGGTAATCGATGCACATTCTCCACGAGCCATCTTTCTTTCTCACCAAAACGATTGGTGACCCACATGGTGATGTGCTAAGCCTGATGAACCCTTTCTCGAGCAACTCCTGCACCTGCTTCTTGATTTCAGCATTCTCTAAAGCAGAAAACCTGTACATTCCAATGTTAGGAAATGGAACATCTTGCTGCAAAATAATATCATGTATTATTTCCTTTTTGGGTGGCAGACCTTTAGGTTCTTGAAATAAGACATCATACTCTGAAACAACCTTTTCTAATCAGCTTGGTGTTCAGCATTACAGCCCTCAAATACATTGGTTTTATCAAGTTTCTTTTCCTTTACAACAATTATTAAGAATTGTTTGCATGAATTTATCATTATTTTCATCTGCCCTGAGTTTATGAGAGTATAATTATTCTTGAGCTTGTGAGCTCTTACAAAGTATTCGATTCCATCTTTAACAAGTAGATACTTGTTCTCAGCTCTATAGAAAATTTCCTTTCTATCATACAAGTAAGGGCTTCCTAAAACAATTCCACATATATCCAAAGGAATTATGTCTAACTCAACCTCATCTACAAATGTTGACTCAAAAGAAAACTTGAGTTTGCACTGTCTAGTCACTTGTAGTTGTGCTTTATCATTCAACCATCCTAATGGGTATGGTTTCTTGTGAGGTGTAGTTGCTAATCCCAATTTCTTTACAATTGCTTCAGAAATTAGATTTACTTGTGAGCCACTATCAAACAAAGTATCAATCTTTTGAATTTTGGAAATAACTTGAATATGGAAAAGCTCATGTCTTTTTCTCTCATTTTCTTCATCAATAACAGATTGAGCAGAATTACTAGTAGATGCTTCAGGATTCTTACCTTTTATACCTGTGGCTGCAATAGTTGTTTCATCTCCCGAGTCTAACCCCAAATCTTGTTGAATAGCTGCAACAATCTTCTTCTTCTTGCCCTCGGACTTCTTAGGTCTCAGGTCTAGATGCAGAATCCAAAAATGCTCATCATCATGACCATCCTTTTTACAGTGAGTGCATGAAGCTTTGCTTTTATTTGCAGTGTTAGCCTTCCTTGCTTTCCACTTCTGCTTTCTTTTCTCCTTGCTCGTGCTTACAGTGGGTTGGGATGGTCCCCCAACTTTTGGATTTCCATTCTTTCCTCTAGCTTCTAGATGAGTAGCTTGTACAGATACCTCATCTATACTAGTGGGATTAAACATGAGGATGGTATGCCTCATGTAACTTTGTAGATGTACTTCAAAAGAATCTCTGGTGAGTCTAATGAGATACCCAACATCAATGCTCTCTTTCTAAATTCTTGAGTATACCCTTGCACACTTTGCCCTTTCAATTGTCGAAGAGTTTGCCAACTCATCATGGCTTATTGCATGTAGGCCAATGGATAGAACTGTTTTTTTATTGCAGAAACAAATTCACTCCAGACAGAGATGGTCTTACCATGTCTTTTCATATCAACTTGGGTCCTGCCTTCCCACCAAACCAAAGCAATGCCTCCTAGGCATAGGCTTGCCAAATAAATCTTAATCTTGTCTGAGTCTATGTTCTATACCCTGCAATACACATCAATTTGTCTAATCCAATTGTCCAACTTTTCAGAATTTAGCTCTCCATCATATATAGCCAAATCAAATTTAACATCTAACTTGATCAAAGATGCTTTCTTATTATGCACAAGGCTATTAGGAGGTGTGAGAAAGCTTTCCTCTTTCCCTTTTCCTGTGGAGTGGTCATGGAAGTGAGACTTATCTTCTTATTTATCTTGTTTAGAACCTGATGAATCTTCAACCTTATGCTTTCTAAAGTCCCTATACATTTCTTCTACCATAGAATTTGTAGCTAGGAAACTTTCTATGAATTAAGGGTCTGGCCCCATAGATTTTTCCTCTGACATTGTCTTCCGAGGATGGACTCTTCCAATTTCAAGATTAGTTTCCACCAACTCTCCTTCTCCTAATTTGAGCTTTGATCTAGTGAGAATTCATAGCTAAACCAACACAAGCTTGTCTAACCTTACAACCTAAAGCTTTGATACCACTTGATCTGATAATCACCCTATGAGTGACCTCAGTTAAAGATTTATTGAATAAAGGTATTACAGACTCATGTGCTGGTGTGTGTCTATGTTATTTAAACAATGGATCGATCAGATTGCCAATACACAAACATTTAAATGGAAAGACAATAGAGAAATACAATAATAAATTACAAGATCACAAGAAATTAATAAGGAGTTCACCCTATTCTCTAGGGCTACATCTCCAATCCATCTTTTAGTGGTGGCCTTATTTTATTGTGTCTTAAGTAGAGAATTACAATGCAGGAGCTCTATGTGAGTCACTTGAAGCAGATTTTCTTGTCATGGTGGTTCTTGGATTCCCCAAGCCACTGGAGTGCACAGACTCTGTTTGCCTACCAGCTCTGTGCCCTTTTGGTCTACAATGGAAAGAGCCCAATGTGGTGCTCAGTTCGGACAAATCCTCTATGGGATGGCTTGAATCTCTCAAGATCTCTAGTGCTCAATGCTGCCTTTGGTCAGCTCGGCCCTCTGTCTTCTTTTACTTTTGATTTACTGTCTTCTTCTCTATGTTCCATCCTCCTCTCGGGATTTTGGTTCCTCTGTGTCTTGTCTTGCTCTCAGGATTCTCTCTGGTTGTGTGTTCTGTCTTTTTTCATGGCTTTTAGGCCATTCATTTCCATGCCTGTTCGGTTCCTCTTCCGCCTCCGTCAAATCACCTTCTGCAACTGCGCTTGGAGTTCCCTATTCGACGTCATCATCAGCGCTCAGGGAGTGGCCACATGTCCTCCTGTAAATGGTGCCAGCTTGCTTCGTCGGTTGAATTATTGAGTTACATTCGTGGAATGAGTCTTCCTCCACTGTGGCGGTCAAATGGACCTCAAATCCTTCTGAAACGAGGCTTAATCCCTCATCGATTTTGCTTCTCCCATTGGGTTCAATCTCAGTCGTTTGATCTAGGGCCTCCAGATCCACGTTTTGCGCAGTTGACTTGCTCGACCGTTAGTGCGCTATCAACAACAATTTTCTCTCTCCTCCACTTGCCACGCGTCGATCGTTGAGTGGGATCGCTCTGCTTCCATCCAAAACCGCTTACTGTTTGAGGGCGCCCCGATCAATACCGCCGGTTTCCAAAGCGCAAGTCCCACCTTTAGCTTTTAGCCCTTTTCGCTTTTTGCCCTGCAATTCTCTGGCTCCCCACGCGACCGAGTGCTCGGGGCTTCTCCGTTTCAGCCCTTTTCGCCCAACGATGCATGATAAAATCCACCTCTGTTTCCCAATCCGGGGATCCCAGGGGCTATTTCGGCCTCTCGCGCAGTCTCCATGGGCCTCGGTCAGCGTACTTTGACCAAGGTCCTCATCGTTCCACGTTGGCTGCCATTGCCACTAGTTCATGGTGTTTTTGATCATTGTTTTGGAATTCTCTTGATGTTTGTCTCGACCTGATACAGTCATGGTTCTTTGATAGTTCTTTATGGATCCAATTCGGATCAGGATCATCATTAGCTTAAGGATTACTCATGTCAAGATTGTCTTCATCAATTTGCAGAAGAGAAAATTCACCTACAACTTGTAGGAAAGATTTTAGTTGTTCATCGTCCTCAAACACCTGCCAATGCTTTTGGTTATCTGATATGGATGGCCTGTATTTGACCTAGATTTGGTATAACACTTGTGTTTTGATCCAAAATGGATCTAGTATAGACTTCTAAGTCTAAAAATATTCCTCACATAGAAAAATGAAATTCAAAGTATGCTCTTGGAAATAGTTTCATTGCATAGATCTCTTCATTTTAAATCTAACGCAATTTGAATGGGCGAAAACAGACTTCGAATGAGGAAGTTATTGTAAAAAGAAATTTTCCCATTGTCCTTTGAAAAGGAGGCAATTTATTATAAATGGGACTTAATGGAGAATATGCTTTTCTTAAATAAAATCACATTGGAAAGGTTCCAAGGGAGGACTTAGACCAAAGGCCTTAAGGACCCCCAATTAGCAATCTTCGATATATCTCATCGAAGGAAGGCATGCATGCGATATCGGAACCCCGGGCAGAGCCGATTGCGATTGCGATGAAGTGGGTCGGTGATTGGCGAATTAGAAATATCTATATATCACATCGGAACAATGCATTGGACGTGGTACAGGCCTCAGGCCATTGAACATAGCGATTACGATATGCCGATAAAGCAATAGCAATACGCTGATACGATCGGCGATCAGATCACACAATACAAAGCGTCGTTGACATACGTGACATGCGATTGCTATATGCGATCAAAGGCATGGACCCGATGAAATTATGAATGCGATTACATAAATTTTGAAATCCGAATTTTCGGATTTTCAGTGTATTTCCGTGTATTTGGGTTTTTGGACCTTACACAGTGCGATTGCGATATGCGATAAAGCGCGGACCCAATGGGATTATAAACGTGACTGCATATAATTTGAAATCCAGATTTGCAGATTTCCTTTGTATTGCTGTGTATTTGGGTTTCTTGGCCTTACACCTGTGCGATTGTGATTTTTTATGACAGGACAAACCTAACAAGATTATAGATGCGGCTGCATAAAATTTAAGTTCTGATATAAGGCATTTTGTCGGTATTCCTGTGTATTTCCGTTACAAACGAAATATGCATTATTTCGCAGATTTTGTTTTGGAAAAAGGTTGTCTGTTTCTTTTCATTGTGAAATGGTCCCTATTGCCACATCATTTAGTTCCACATTGTAATGGGGTGTTTCTGTAACAATGATGCGTTATGCAATACGAAGAGCCACAGAGCTAGTGAGCTAGATGGCCAGTCGTAGAGCCACAGAGCTAGAGAGCCAGAGGGCCAGTTGAAGAAACGCAGAGGCAGAGGAATGATTACACACAGAGAAATGGACAGGAAGTCGCAGAGCCATAAGGATGCCTCACAAAAGCCAGAGAGCACAATTGACAGAGAGAGTTTTTGGAGTCACTTGGAGGTCGAGTGAAACTAGAGAGCTCAATTGACGAAGAGTCACTTGGAGGTCGAGCGAACCCAGAAGCTTGTGAGAGCCAAAGCTGAGAGCCAAAGAGAAGAGCTAGAGCTAAGAGCCAGAGTTGAGAGAAGAAGCAGAGGCCCCCAGAGGTTGGAGGCAGTTGCAGAGAATAGAGCCAGCATTCATTCTCAAGGTTCCAATAGTCAGGGTGACTGTAGGGGACCACTGAATCCATTGAGATGGAGTTAAGAAAATCTTGAAGACTTCTAAGAGCCATGGAGCGATAACGAAGTTTTAGAACAGCAAAGAGATCAAATGATCAAGCTATTGCTGATGTCCAAAGTGTGCTAAAAACAGAAGGAATTCCAGAGACAGTAAAAGAATTCTGAGGGAGTTGGTGCAAGCTAGAGCTCAAGATAGCTTAGAGCACTGATTGAAGGAGTCTAGTCCAGGGAAGCCTAGATCTGTCTGCAGAGTATGGACAGGTAGAGGGATAAGATGGTATTCTAAACCCATAGGTTCAATTGTAAACCAATGGAGTTGAGTGTGGAACTTGTAAAAGAAGCATTACCATAATCCCAAAGAGCCTAATCGAGTTGATTGGAGCTCAAGGAGACGTAGCCCAAGATATGAGGGTGAAATCCATATTAAGCTTGTTGTCTTGTGGTTTGTTTATTTGCTGCATCTTGTTGCTATATGTATGATGTTTATTGTTGCATTGTTTCACTGTTATATGCTACATATCAGTTTATGCAAATGGACTTAAAGAAAATAAATAGTTAAATACAAACACAAGCATACACCTATTTCAAGTTCTTTTAATTATGCAAATTATTAATCATAAGCATATATCTGGTGAATATATATAAGCTTTGAAGTGGGAGAGGTTCTTGTAAGCATGATAAGAAGCCTTTAGTGCCCCATTTTAGATCAGGTGGTATCGGAGCATCAGGTTGATTAACCCCACCTTCAAAGAAGGTGATATCAGAGATTAAGTTATACCAGAGCAGATGGTATCATGATGCAAGTGGTATCAGATCAGAATGCTTGATTGACAGAGCAATCTATATGCTTGTTTGACTTGAAAGGTGTTCAAATAGTCAAATTCCTCTGTTTGATTGTTTGTAAACTGACTATTGTTTGAGTTGCAAAGGTTCAAGGAAAGCTATTGATAAGCTAAGTCCAGGAGAGGACAAGAAGGAAGAAGGGTTGAAGGCATTCTTCTTATCCCAAAGGACCCCAAGCAATCCTTGAAGCACAAGAGGTTTGTTGCAAAAGGTTTCTTGAATAATCTCTTTGTTAATCTTGTTTGAAGTTCTTTTATTCATTTTGATAATGACAACTTCCACAAGTGAGTCATCAAATTCTTCTTTCTTCATGAGAGTCTTTGATGAAGACAAGAACCAAGACTTGTTCACCATGATGGATATGGTGAGAGAAATGTATGAGGATGGAAGGAAGAGCATCATACTTAGAGAGTAGTTGAATTCCATGAAGGAAGAGAAGTAGTTGCTTTTTGACAAATTGCAGGGAATGGAGAGGCAACTTCATATTGCAAATATGAACCTGAAAAGGATGCATGAGTTGGAGACACAACTCCTTGTTGCCAAAGAAGCCTTGGTCAAGTATCAACTTGAAGAAGAGGTAAACAATTCCTGTTTGTCTTCAAATTCTTCTAAGAATGTTTATGTTGGTTCTTTTGAAAAACATACCAGAGGCATAGGGTCCAAGTTAATGTCCAAGATGGGCTATGAAGGAAAAGGCTTGGGCAAACATGCACAGGGTATTGTTGAGCCAATAATGGTTGAGGAAAGGCCTAAGTATTTGGGTCTTGGCTATGGACAATCTTATGGAGAAAGTTCCAAAGCTGCCATGAAGACAATTGAAACAGTTCCAAGAAGGAGTTTCATTTCAGGTCTTCTACCTCAAAAGTGTAAAGATTGTATTCATGGGGAATGCAATAGCTTGAAACATCATTTTTAGGAAGAAGGTGTTCATAAGCATACACTTGAACTAGAGAGTTGTGGAAACTCTGAAACCATTGAAGAGGTTGATGGTGTTCCAAAGGGAGCTACTTCTTCATTCAATTCACCTCCTCATGAAGGTAATAAAGGTGAAAGAGAAAGGTATAAATCTGGTTCTAATCATATTCCTTTTGATTATGTTAAGCATGATAAATTTCCATATAAGCATTGGAAAATCAATGCATGCTCCTTTTGTGGTTTGGATAACCATAATTTTTATAGATGTTGAAAGAGAATGACCACATACAAGAAACTTTTGAAGGAAAGGAAGCAAGAAGCCAAAGGTCCATTGGACAAGGAAAATCATGCTATTAAGAGGTGCACATGTGTTGCACTTATTGCTATAAGCAAGGACATATTGCTGCAAAATGTTGGACTCTGAATCCAACAATGCTTCCACGAAACTTGAAGAAGGTGGAAAGAGAAAATGGCAGGAATGGAAAGAAAGTTTCCATAAATGATGTGTTTCAGGATGATTCACATGTTTATGCTGATGTGCAGACAAAGAAGGACCTTTGAAATGGATTGGTAAGAAATGGTTAGAATTCTTATCTAATTAAGATTGCATGTCTATTGATATAATGCATCTATTTGCATTTCTTTGTTAATGAGATGCAAGTTGTAGGTTTTTACCAAGAAGGTGAAGGGAAAAAGTTGAGTAGGAGACTCACTTTGTTGTTGCAACACTATGTTCATTTCAGCTTCGAAAGTATAGTGTACTTAAGCAAAAGTTGAAGGATGAAATGCATGCATGAGAATGTTGTGCATGAACACAGGGATGTTGATGATTTCCTTGTATTTGAACATGTATGTGTGATTAACTTGAAGGGTTCATTAGTTTGTTTTTAAACATGCATGTAATACTGACTTGGGAAAAGTTGATTTGGTCTCCAAGATGGAGATAATGATGAAGTGCTTCATCTTTGAAAAACAATCCTAAATTTATTTTTCTACATGCTTGACTTGAAGGGTCAATTGTTTTAAAGACATGTTTTTTTGGCTTTTTATTTAGTCAATCATTTGTATGCAGATGTAAAGACATGGAGGTAATTCACAAGATGTGAAATCTGTTTCTTTTGATGAAGCAAGAGTTTAGGCCATCCAGTTGTTGTCTGTAATCTTGTTGTTGTTAACAGTTGTTGTTGACAATATGTCAAACAGGTAGAAATGAAAATTTTGTGAATGAAATGTAACTTCACATTTGTTTGAGCCACCTACCTTCTGTGACCTTCTCAGAAGGAGTTCTGCAGGAAGTCAAGGAGGAAGATAGTTCTTCCCAAGAGGACAAGCACATCCAGGAAGGGAGTGTTCAAAGGCTTTGGTTCAGAGGCACTATGCAAGGCAAGTGTATGGAGGCTAAAATAAGAGGGTGAGGTACTCTCATTTACTGTTCAGATCAGTATATCAGTCTTTTGGAGTCCAAAAGCTTTTTAGTGGGAAGGTGTGATCCAAAATGGATCTAGTATAGACTTCTAAGTCTAAAAATATTCCTCATAGAGTAAAATTAAAGTCAAAGGATGCTCTTGGAAATAGTCTCATTTCATATATCTCTTCATTCTGAATCTAACGCAATTTGAATGGGCAAAAATGGACTTCAGATGAAGAAGTTATTGTAAGAAGAAATTTGCCCATTGTCCTTTGAAAAGGAGGCAATTTCTTATAAATGGGACTTAATGGAGAATATCCGTTTCTTAAAGAAAATCGCATCAAAAAGGATCCAAGGGAGGACTTAGACCAAAGGCCTTAAGGATCCCCGATTAGCGATCTCCGATATATCACATCGGAGGAAGGCCTGCATACGATATCAGAACCCCGGGCAGAGCCAATTGCGATTGCGATGAAGCGGGTCAACAATCAGCGAATCAACGATATCTATATATCGCATCTGAAAAATGCATTGGACATGGTACAGGCCTTGGGCCGTTGAACACAAGGATTGCGATATGCCTATAAAGTGATAGTGATACGCCGATGCGATCGGCGATCGAATTGCACAATATAAAGGGTCGTTGACATACGCGACATGCAATTGCGATATGCAAACAAAGGCACAGACCTGATGAGATTATGAATGCGATTGCATAAATTTTGAAATCCAGATTTTCGGATTTTCAGTGTATTTCCGTGTATTTGGGTTTTTGGACCTTACACAATGTGATTGCGATATGCGATAAAGTGCAGACCCGATGGGATTATAAACACGACTGCATATAATTTGAAATCCAGATTTGCAGATTTTCTTTGTATTGCTGTGTATTTGGGTTTCTTGGCCTTACGCCTGTGCGATTGCAATTTGCGATGACAGGACGGACCTGATAGGTTTATAAATGCGGTTGCATAAAATTTGAGTTCCGATATAAGGCGTTTTGTCAGGATTTCTATGTATTCCTGTGTATTCCTTTGTATTTCTGTTACGAATGAAATATGCATTATTTCGTAGATTTTATTCTGGAAAAAGGCCGACTATTTCTTTTCATTGTGAAACGGTCCCTATTCCTATAGTGTTTGGTTCCACATTGTAATGGGGCATTTATGTAAAAATGATGCATTATGTAATACGCAGAGCCACAGAGCTAGCAAGCCAGATGGCTAGTCGTAAAGCCACAGAGCCAGAGAGCCAGACGGCCAGTCGAAGAAACACAGAGGCAGAGGAATGATTACACACAGAGAAATGGACAGGAAGCCGTAGAGCTGGAAGGATGCCTCACAAAAGCCAGAGACCACAATTGACAAAGGGATTTTTTGGAGTCGCTTGGAGGTCGAGCGAAACCAGAGAGCTCAATTGATGGAGAGTCACTTGGAGGTCGAGTGAACCCAAAAGCTCCTGAGAGCCAAAGCTGAGAGCTAGAGCCAAGATCCAAAGCCAAGAGTCAGAGCCGAGAGCAGAACCAGAGGCTGCCATACATTGGAGGCAGTTGTAGAGAATAGAGCCAACGTTCATTTTCAAGGTTCCAATAGTCGGGGTGACTGTAGAGGACCGTTGAATCCATTGAGATGGAGATCAGAAAATCTTGAAGACTTCAAAGAGCCATGGATCAATAACAAAGTTTCAGAACAACAAAGAGATCAGATGATCAAGCTATTTATGATGTCCAAAGTGTGTTGAAGACGGAAGGAATTCTAGAGACAGTAAAAGAATTCTGAGGGAGTTGGTGCAAGCTAGAGCTCAAGATAGCTCGGAGAACTAATTGAAGGAGTCTAGTCCAGAGAAGCCTAGATCTGTCTGCAGAGTATGGACAGCCAGAGGGATAAGATGGTATTCTAAACCCATAGGTTCAGTTGTAAACCAATGGAGTTGAGTGTGGAACTTGTAAAAGAAGCATTACCATAATCCCAAAGAGCCTAATCGAGTTGATTGGAGCTCAAGGAGACGTAGCCCAAGATATGAGGGTGAACTCCATATTAAGCTTTTTGTCTTGTGGTTTGTTTATTTGCTGCATCTTTTTGCTATGTGTACGATGTTTATTGTTGCATTGTTTCATTTTTATATGGTACATATCAGTTTATGCAAATGGACTTAAAGCAAATAAACAGTTAAAGACAAACACAAGCATACACCTATTTCAAGTTCTTTTAATTCCACAAATTATCAATCATAAGCATAGACCTGGGGAATATATATAAGCTTTGAAGTGGGAGAGGTTCTTGTAAGCATGACATTAAGCCTTTAGTGCCCCATTTCAAATCATCAATCTTGGAGTTTAGTTCTGGATCATCATTAGCTTGAGGATTACTCATGTCAAGATTGTCTTCATCAATTTGCAGAAGCAAAAATTCACCTACAACTTGCAAGAAATATTTTAGTTGTTCGTTGTCCTCAAACACCTGCCAATGCTTTTGGTTATCTAGTATGGATGGCCTGTATTTGACTTGGATTTGGTATAACACTTTTGTTTGATCAGTAATATTAAATGATCTTGTAGATACAGCCAAAGAATAAGCATGTATGTTTTCATTTCTAGGGACATAAGTTATGTTGAAGGCATTAAAGAAATTTTCAATGGAATCCCAAATCATATTTCGATAAGACCTAAGCCTAGGATGCTTTGTTTGGCAAAGATTCCTAGCATGTCTCACAATGAGTTCAAAGTCAGTGAAAACACTCAGGTTGTGTACCTTTAAACTCTTGGCTAACTGTAGTCCTAGAAGGAATGCCTCGTATTCTGCTACATTGTTGGTAACTTCAAAATCAAGTTTACATGATTGTGTAATGTTTTCTTTTTCTGGTGAGATTAATACTACCCCAGCCTTTGCTCCATCCTTTGTACAAGAACCATAAAATAATATCTTCCACACATCACTTTGATTTGATATAGGGTTTTCAACTACATCTTCAATTTTTACTTGAGATTCATGTATTTGATTTGAAGAGAGTTGAAAGCAGCTAAAATCTTGATCAATTGCATAGATGGGGTGGTTCCTTGGTTGATCTGTTTTGCATATAGTGTGCACAAATCTAACTTCTCTATACAACCTAAGTTTTTCTCCCCCATAAATTGGAAGAGTGGCATAAGACATGTCCATCTGAAGATTTCCCCCTAATTTGGCACAGCAAGACCTTGAAAGGAGCATTCCAAATTTGGGAGGGATATCAATGACAAGTATATCTAATACTATGCTTTTCACTGGGATTTGGACAAGAGTGACTACTAAATCCTTAATCAATCCTAGACAAGGTATCCTCTTGGAATCAAAGGTGTATAAATCATGATAGGATCTAGTTATGTCAAGATTTAAATGATCCATGATGGTTTGTGTCATGAGATTATGTGATGCTCCAGAATCAAGCATACAGCTGTATAACATGGAATCATTTATCTTTAGTGTCACATAGAAAGGGGGTACTATTTCATTTATCATATCTGAGCTAGTACCAAATATAACCATTGGTTTTTCATCCTGAAGGCTAATAACATCACTTTCAACATCAACAAAGGTGTTTTGTATCCATTTGGAAACTTGATTTTTATATCCAGAGCCTTTTGAAAGTTCTGAAAGTGGTATAGGGATCTTAACTCTTTCTAACTCCCTTTCAATATTAAATGTAGTTAAGGAAATTTTATCAATTTGAGTTGTATCAGTTGATTGATTTAATGGTCAAATAGTAGTTGTCTAAGTCTCAATAGCTTTGGTATTAGGTTGAATTGTTGGAGGATCCTTAAGAGGTCTTCCAGGACAAGGTCTAGGTCTAAGATCATATATTTTATTTAGCTCTCCAATTAGAAATTCAGAGAAGGCATGGCATTTAGAAACCTTTGAATATTATTGATCTTATTGAACTTGTTTATTCTTTGAAAGAGGAACAATAGTGGTCTGACCAGAAGAGGTATCCATGTTGTTAATGTCTTTATTGATAGTCATGGTATTGTAATCAGGCTATTGATCATCGATCAACAAAGGAGTTGGAACCTGCTGATCATTACTAGGTCTTTGAAGAATTTGTAATTGTGGAGTTATTTTGTATTGACCTTGATTATGATTTTGAGGTCAAGTGACTATCTGTTGAACTGTTCTGGGTTGAGTTTCAATCTTGGAAATTCTATTAGATAGGTTTCTAAGAAGTGAAGTGATCTCATCAATTTTGGAATCTTCAGTTTTAGTTTTTGAAGAAGTAGAGGCCTCTTAACTAGATTTAAGCTTTCTTTGGGCCTTTTCCTCTTTATCTTTCAAGGTGGTTGAGGCAACACTATTTGCTTCCAACTCTATAGCATTGGTCTGCATGTCTTCTAGAGTCATAGAAGTTCTTTCTCTTAACATTACAACAAAATCATCTTCAAAGGTTTTTGAAAACCTAGATTTTGTTGCCGCTACAGGGGGTTTGCAATCAGGAGGCATCTTATGGTAAAGTTTGTTGAACCTTTTAATAAAATCAGCTACAGGTTCACCAAAGTTTCATTTTAGTTCTTCAAACTCAGTCAAAAAGTAAAGAGGGTCTTTCTTCACACCCCATTGGTTTTTGAATATATTTGTTAACTCCTCCCATGAACTAATGGAATTTGTAGGTAACTGCCTAAACTAGGTTCTAACATTTCCCTCAAGAGATTGGACAAACAACCTCATATAAACATTTTCTTGTTCTATGTTCATATTATCTGCAAAATCTAGAAATTCTTGAAGATGGTCCTCAGCTGAGGAAGCAATTTCTCAATTATACCTAAGAAGGTGTTTCAAATATCCAAGAGGGAATGCATCGAGGTTTTGAGGCAAAACTAAAGCTGCATATAGCCTATACATTGGGTTGGAATGCCATAGTAGAAGATGGTGTATGAGGTGTTTGGGTAGATGATGAAGAAGAAGAAGAGGAAGATGGTGATAAAGAAGGTGTATATTTGCGTGGAGGTGAAGAAGGAGGAGATGAAGAAGGAGGAGATCTCCTAAATGACTTTAAGGGAGTCCTAATAACTAACTTCTAAACCTGTGAGTGAATGTCCTCTTTTGTTTCAAAGAGTGGGTTTGAGTATATAGAGAAGGTTTCTTCAAGTTGTTTAGAAGTAGAAGGGAATGAATAAGTAGTGGGGGATATGAAGTCTGTAGGTTTGAATTAAGGTAAATGAACACCCAATTCAACCTCAAATTTAGGTGATTCTAATGGTAGTGAGGGTTCTTGACATGTTTCAAGTGAGTGAATAAGGAAAGCTGATTTAAAATCAACTCCCTTACCTAAAAGTTCAGAAACCCTAGGTGATAATTGTGTCCAATCTGGATTGGATGGAATGTTCCTAAAGGGATCTAATGATAATATATCTTCAGACTACAGGGCTGAAGAAGAAGAAGATGGTTGAAGTCTTCTTTTGGAATTATCCCTTCTCACAAGTTTTTCTGGATCTGACAGAGGACTAACTTGTGTCAGATTCAAAATGGGATCTAGTGTGCCTAAAAGGTGCTAGTTTGGCACAATGGAGTTTCCAGGTGAAGAATTTTGACCTATATACACCTTTAAAGGAATAGGATTTATATCATTGTCCCAGGAAAACTAATCAAATTTGAGTCCCCAACAATGACGCTAGATTGATGTTGTACCTCTGAGATGATAATGGTCAATTGATCATGCATGAGCATCTAAGGTATTTGTTTTGGGGTTTTGGGTTTTGTTTTTTATGGAGGACCAATACATAAAACAAATTATAAGAATGATGTATTTAACCCTTTTAGATAGTACTAATAAATAACTAAAGGGCTTCTATTTAACTTCACACAGTAATTTAAGTTGATTAGATGTGAAAAAAGAATAGTAAGGAGATATGATTACTTCAAATTTCAGATAGAAACATAAATCATCACAAGTGGGAAAACCTTTGACCAATGTTCAGAAGTTAAACAAAATATGCTTAAAATTACATAAGATAATTACAATTTTATGATTTAGCCTTTCAGACAAACAGTCCAATATCTCAATCTATTTATAATAATAACTTCATAAGGAATTTTAAGAATAATTGTAACACATTTATTCTCACTTGATATCTCTATAAAACTTAAACATATGTAGAATTAACAAAATGAATGGAACACATGAAAGACTTGTAGAATAAAATAAGATTTTATGATATCAAATTCAGAATCCTTTGCTTTATTATCAGTGATCTAGAAAGAGCTTGTACATAAATTCCTTACAAAATTTCTTATGGAAAGGTACCACCTTTAATAAATCGTAGAAGAGAGTTATTTATACTAGTTTGGATAGTGAACAAAATATCCTAAACTGATTACAAAAATAGCCTAAAAGAAAATTTTTGAATGATATGTCCCTATTAGGTAGGAAGTTGTTGACGTCTGTTCCTTCAAAACTATTGTGATGTCTTCTTGTTGGGATGGAAAGTTAATCAATTGTTTCACACAATTGATCCCATCTCTTCTCACTTGGTATCTCCATATTTACCATTCTTCTAAATATCTCATCAACTTCGTTATATCTTTCAAAATTGGGTTTAGTGAGAAAGAGATGTCCAACCTCATATTTGATTGTGAGGTCAGGGTTCAAAGCTTCCAAAAACTCTTTTCCAGTAATCTGTCTTTTTATCCCTACAAATTGACTGTTGTCTGCTACAATAGTATATAATCTTTCGTAGTAATCATCCAATTTTACTAGTTGATCATCTGATGTCACTAACTTTGGTAAACCTTCCTTTTTCAAAATACTAAATTTAGAATGAAACCTTTTGACTGCAATGTTCAAATCTTCACACTTTTCTTTCAGCTGAGTCAGTAGATTCTTCTTCATTAGGACATTCCTAATCTCCAAAATAGTAGTTGTCCTATGTGGAATATTTATCTCTTGTAACTGTTACCTAGTTTAGAGTTTAGTACTTTGATCATCCGTGCTGCTTCTTTGGGTTTTGTGCCCAATGTTGCCCTCTGATTATCTATCTTTGTCCTGCATATAGAAATAAATTCTTGCTGCTCAAAAATAATTTGAATAGATGGTCATACTTCTGTTATGGAGTGGCTGATATCTAACTAGATGTCCTCTTTGGTGTGGGCCAAAGTGTTTTCCATTAGAGTCTTACTCTATAATTGTTTGACCTTTATTTCTAACCTGTGTGATTTTTGCATTTCCTCTACATACAAGGTATCATTCTTTACCTTCTGTGACTCCAGGGCTTGGAACTTCTGGAGTAACTTTTCATTATGTTGTTTTTGTGCCTGTAACTCCTGTGATAATCTTGTTGTTTCAACTATTGCTGAAGATGAAACAATGTCAGTAGGAGATGAGCTTCGATCTGTACTTGCTATGGGGATTGTTGTCACTGAGGTCACAGCAAGCTGTGCTGCCTCTTTTCCTTGAGTAGTTGTTGTATTTTCTCTTCCATTTTCTTGATCTATATGTTTTTCTCAATATTGAGCTTCAACATCTCCTCCCTGTGATGTTCATTTTTTGCCATCTCTTTAGTTTGTGGATCCTCAGTTGAAGGCAGTTTCAATGGTTTCTTCAAAGTTGTTATCTCTATATTCTTCTTATGGATTATTTCTTCAATTGCTTTACATTCTTGGCGATCATATCCAATTTTGACAATAATATCTTCTAAAGACTTTAATTTTCTATCTTTAGCTAAAGATGACAGTTTTTCAATCTTAAGTTGTGACTGCACATTTGACAAGGCAATTCTCAGCTTGGAAAGAGACATGGTAGTTGTAGTCATTGTTGAAAATAAAATTTCACCTGATTGCCTATGCAAATCCATTTGATCAATAGGATGTATCTGGTTTACATCAAATGAAATATGGTCTTCTTGTAATCTAATGTGGATTTTGGAAATGGAATTTGAGCTTGCAAAAACGCCATTTGCATCCTTCCTCTTTCACTATCAAAGGCAGAGAGAATTTTGTTCTGAGAAGTGGATGGTTGTTTCCAAAACTGATTGTATACTTGTGATTTAAGATTTTCATTCTTTTGTTTGATTACCAAAAATGTTGACAAGATATTAGTATCTTCTGCTGAGCTGGTCTTAGTTGACTGAATAATCTCCATAGGTTCAGTTGAAGAAGGAGTTGAAGAAGTAGAAGTATGTTTGGGATCAGTGGTCCTTGCTGATGAAACATCTTCTAAAGCTCCAAGATCAAAAATTTGTGGTGGCTTGCTCCCTGATGAAATTGACAATTCGATGTTCAATTTCTTTTGTAGTATATAGTACTCTTTAACTGATTCTATAGCTGACTGAGTTTCCTCTCTGGCTCTTTTGTGTTGAGTACTATGAGTGTTGACATTATGATATAGGTGTTGTCCTTGATGGAAACTCACTCAGATGAAAGATCATAGTGCAGAAGGTCAACAGAAAATAATTATAGATCAGACTCCAAAGAATGAAGAAAGAAAGGTATACGCAGGTTTACTGAACAAAAGGAGCATATACATACACACGCACGTTCACAGAAGGGAAAGTGCTTATATCTTGGAAAACCAAAAAAAAATTGGTCCAAGGTAATTGGTCCGAGGTATTTGGTCCAAGGGATTGGTCCTAAGTAGTTTTGGTCCATGGTATTGAGAAAGGCTAAAACTATATAAGGAGGAGAAGATCATTAGGCCAAGTGTGTGCAAGGATTTGAATATCTTATGAAGTGTTGGATCATATATGCAGGTTAATGAGCTTTTGATGGTTTGTTTGATATGATCTAAGGATGCACCTATACGGCTGATGAAGGTTGATGGACCGGGATCATAAAGGCTTAAAAGTATTATCATTATGTGGTTTGATCTTGAACGGTCTAGATATGAATACTAACGCATGTTTTATTTTGTAAGTGTGATGTTCTAGGTATGACTGAAGTCTGGAATAGCTGTGATATTTTAAGTTAGCATTTACAAATCTGTACGCAGGTTTGCTTTAGTAAGAGCGTATACACGCTATTTCAACATATCAAAGTAGCGTATACATCATAAATTTGAATTTACAGATCTGTACGTTGGTTCATTTTGGTAAAAGTGTGTATACACGATGGTTCAACACATGGAAGTAGTGTATAGCTTATGAAGTATGATGTTTAAAGTTTCAGTTGTTTCTGTTTGTTGTTGCAGAGTTCTGGGTTCTGCTTTGGGTTCTGGTGACCATATCTGGTGACAGTTTTTTGAATGATCAGATTGATTGATTGTGATTTTCTATAGTGATGATGGGTTGTCAAGTGATTGATTGATTCAGTTGTGGTTGATTCAGAAAGTGATGATTGAGTTTCAGTGATTGGTTGATGTAGATGTATTTCATGGTTGTATTGCAGTATGATTTTTTGAGTTTCAATGTTGTTGATGGGTCTAGTATGAAAATTGGATGAAACTTGGCCTTCAAATTGTGGTGTTGTATTCCAGGAGTATCCAGTCTAAAAATTCATGAAACGTGGTCCCTAGTGGAAGAGTGGAGTTTTCGGTAGGCTGGCACCTACGTACTAGTAAACATATTGGCTAGTACAAGAGCTAGGGGGTTGTAGCTCCCTACGAGTAGTAGTTGGAGAATGAGAGAAGGTTGTAGCCTTCTGTAGGTGAGTGCTTGCATACTGGTATGAGTCTACACTAGTACAAGATTGTAAACAGATTTTCTTATTATTAAAAGAAGACAGAGACAACAGCAGCAGGTGGTTTTTACCCACATTGGGTTTCCACCTTATATCTTGGTGTTCATGTGTGTTGCTTATGTGTGATGCTTTATTTTGCTTTTACTGCATTGTATAATAAATCTCTGATATACTGATTTAAACTCAATACATGATAAACTGTCTAAATCAAAAGTTCTCTGCATATACACTGGTTGCTTTAAGTACAGTCGCATGTACATGCTAGTTCACTTCACTGAAGTAGTGTATATAAATCTGTTTGGAAAATAAAATTGTTAGATATCATAATACTGATTCACCCCCCTCTTAGTATTATTTCCAACAATTGGTATCAGAGCAGGTCCTTGAGAAGAAGCTTGACTGCTTGAAGGGAGATCCATCATCATGAATAATCAAGAAAGCATGGGATCCATCAGCCATGGGATATTTATAAGCGAAATGGGCCTTAATTTTCCATTTAAATCTAACCGTAGGAAATTTAGTGGAGAGAAGTGATATTAATGTCTAATGGGAAGGTGAACAGTTAATTAAGGCTGGCAACGACATAGGAGCGTATGGGCCAATGACTTTGAGATGTGGCGATTTGTGAATGGGTGAGAGATAACAGATTAATGACGTGGTGGGTTGTGAATGGGTGAGAGATAACAGATTAATGACGTGGTGGGTTGTGAATGGGTGATAGATAACAGATTAATGACGTGGTGGGTTGTGAATGGGTGAGAGATAATAGATTAATGATGTGGTGGGTTGTGAATGGGTGAGAGATAATAGGTGGATGATATGGAGCGGGAACGAGGTCAACAGTTGGAAAAGAGGAAACCGCTGGCGGGATTTTGGCGGGGGGGTGGGGGTTGAGATGGTTTATGGTTTTGTGCTTTGGGGGGCCGAAATGCTATAGGAGTGCCACGTAGAAAAAGAGGGCGGTCATTAAATATAGTTTTCGGACCTCCCCCCCCCCCCCCCCCCCTACATTAACGGGAAGCAATCGAAGGGGGGTCGAAATGCTTCCTCTACTGTTGATCCGGGCGGGGTGAATCGTATCCGTTGAAAAGTGCCTAGCAGTTATTTGGTGTTGACTTGACATTTTGTCACTTGTGTCCATACAACAAAATCATATGTTATGACTATTTGCAAAACGATCATGTTTTAAACAATAATTAAATCCTGATAAAGGAATTTAAGCATTTTTTAAAACTAAACGACAAATTTTAAAGGCGCGTTTGAACTAGTAGCCTTAATTTTTATTTTCTAAAGAAAATATTTTCTTTTATTTCTTATCTAACATTTTATCATTTTCCTTCCTTCTTTTATAGAAACTACCCTATCATTTTTTATGAAATGGACCTGAAATAATAATAAATCCTAATAATTTTATTTTCAATTTTGTTTTTGGTCCATATCCTAACTTATCATTTTTCTATGGAATTTTTATTTTTTCAACTAATGGCTAACTTATCAAAAATAAAAGAGCTACAACAAGATTATTACATTTTACACTAGATAATATCACTACTAGGATTTAACTGCAAAACCCTAGATTTCCAAATATCATCGTCCTAGAATCTCACACAAGGACTTCCATTAAATCCTAAAACAAGGACTTCCATTAAGTCCTAAGACTTATGACCATCAATAACAAGGTTAACACACATATCTAGGAATTCATAACCATATATAAGCATATGTCCAACACATTAATACATCTTGACCTAGATCAACCTAGGATTTCAACCAAAAGGACATATCTATATATGCATAGATTTCATTATCATGCAAATATATTTCATATCATGTGTTAGCCAAACCCAACTTCATAAAAATATCAAATAAGAGTTAGACACACAATCATACTAGGGTTTGATCAGATAACACACACATACCAAGTAAATCAATTCTAAGACAATGTAAGGTTTGTGCTCACACATTACTCCAAATCCTAATGATTTATGGTTCCAATATATTCCAATAAACCCTAATGTGTTCGGGTTTCAATGTAGAAACAAAGTGAACCCAAAATTACCAAAACTTCAAAGATTTGAGATTTTAGACCTCATCATTAAACCATAACAAGTTAGTATTTCTAAATCACACCAAAATCCCAAACAAGACATCATCAATAAAACTTAAACTGGAATTTCACAATATCCCTAAGAAACTTAGGATTTCATGCATTCAAATTACCATACCCCTTGATTATGGTTTTCCAGAACCCATCTAGGGTTCTACATAGTCAATCAAGAATATGAGTGGGGTGGGTAGTTTTATCAAGAGATGAATCACCCAAACAAGAATCAGTAAGATTCAATACAGCTAGTCATAAAAAAGTTAGTAATAGATCATCAAATGAATAATCCTTTCAATCAATGTATTCAAAGCATACCTTTGAATCTTGACTAACCTTCTCTTGAGAGATCCTCCTTCTTTCAGATGTTTTCCTAGTCAAGACAACAGAGGGAGAAAGGTGATTAGTATTTAATATAATCAAAACTAAATGAGTACATGAACCCAAAACTGAAAATACATGAGATACTTATCTTTGAGATTTGTTGGGAGCTCCCTCCAAAGCTTGAGGGAAACCTACAAACTTAAAGTAATACAAAAATGTCTTTTCCAAAGATATGTTAAGCAACTATAAATTATAAAACATATAAAACAAGTTATGTAATTAAAATGACTTAATAGTGTAAGTCCCTAATGTCAGATTCTTCATACTTGACTTTCTTTGAGTCTCCTTCTTCAACAAAGTTGGCTTGATCTCTTCCTCTCTTCTTATTCCTTGGATTCTCAGGACAATCACTCTTGTAGTGACCTTTCTTATGACATTGATAGCACTCTATCTTAGACATTTCAACTTTCTTCCTTGGTCCCTTTGATCTCTTTCCTTTATGATGAGGAACAAAAGAATTTGATAGTCCTTCAGGATTGGCAAACCATTTAGATCCTTAATTCTTCTTGACTACATGCAGTCCATAATTATTCAAAGGTAGGAGCTACCTTCCAAGTATTGAGATCTTAAGCAAATGAACCCCAAGAGGGTGGCACTCCTAATATAGTAGTGATTACAAATTTTGTGTCCGAAAAAATCTCATCGATGGCCAAAATATCTTCCCTGAGTCTAGATATATTCAGAAAGAAGGTTTCCATAGTATCATCTTTTGTCATCTTTGTATTCCTTGGCTCATTCTTCAAACTTGCTACTTGACCAATGTTCTTAATAGTGAACATATTTGATAAGACTTCATACATCTACTAAGCATGATCAATGTTAGCTATGAATGAGGAAAGATTGTCTTTTATCCCTTCTACCATCAGAGTCATGGCCACCAATTCTAAATCCTTTAATTTTTCTTTATCAACATCATTGGCTTCTTATGTATGCTTCTTTACATTTTCGTTTACCAAATCTAGCACCTTATTCTTCTCGAGGATTAGGTCAATCCTCTTCTTCCAAGATATGAATTTAGATGCTCCCTCAAGATTATTATCAACCTTGATAGAGTTAGACATGTTCCTCGAATATAATAGACTCCTTCCCTGAGATAGTGCCTATGAATGGATATGCCTTTTTCTTCTTTCTTCACCAAAGCTTTGAAACCATGTTGAAAAATCAGAAAGGCAGTAAATATTTTTTTGATCTTGATAATTAATTTGATGTTTCTTATTATTATGATTCCTTATATCTTCTTTTTTTAGTTCATCAAGTAATTACCAAAAGCAGTAGGCACATAAAACAATGAACATAAGATGTAGGCACATGCCAAGGCAAAACCCCTTCCGAGGGGAAAACCCAATCAAAGTAGTTCTTCCTTTCAATAGTATTCTTTGAGACTCTTCACTCTAGACCTTGACCAAACCTTCCCTCCACACCAAGTCAGTCTCTAGAAGATTGACCTCTTCCCAACAACTTCTCCTATGTAGCAACATGCAACAGCTAACAACTTCCGACAACAGTCCAACTTGGAACACTTCAACCTCCCAATCCATATCACGAAATAGAGAGAGACCGCCACCAAAATTTTGATTTTCCTTGACTCCTTTGACTCACCCAAAAGTTCATTCACTTCAGCTTTCCAACAATAGACATTTCTAGCTACCCACCTCACACTTCTGCCCAGTAGAGAGAATTTGAACTTGATGAGAAGTGATGCTCCAAATGAATTCGATGTCCTTCCTTTTATAGGCTTCTTGTGGGGTCGAATAGCGTCTTAGGCTAAATTTATGTTCCCTTAGTCCAACATGGGGTGGAGGTTCCATAATTGATATTTGATTCAATACTTAACCTTTTTGCATGATTCAAAAGCCTAAGAAGGGTCTCTTTAAATGTACAATAATTCTATAGACTTAGAATAAATCCTTGAAGTCCTCAATTGGGAATTTGACCTAAAACATGGTGACCCAAGCATGAAACTCATGCTTTAATAAGTCACAATAATAATAATAATAATTCTTTTCTTTATTATTTTGTCAAGTACATTACATGATGAGTCGAGTACATTATTGAAGACCGAAAATAGTTACTTTTTCCAACAATCCCTCTTAACTAGGGAGGTATTCATAATGTACATATACAATGGAAGATATCAAAATATATTAACCATGAAGAACTTTAGGCACAACAATTCCATTGACTAGATTATTGACCAGGGAAATCTATCCAACGAGTCACTCAACATTTTAGGCACCGCAATGCCATGGACTATATACCTAACCAAGGAAATCTATCCAAGTGGGTCTAAGATGGACTCAAAATTTCATTCCCTTTAGGTACCATTAGGATTTATTGCTAACCATCAACCCAAAATCCAGGTGCGTGTCAAAGCTCAATGATAAATGCTACCTTTCCAACTTCGGGACCCAAACATCAACACAAAGAGTTAGTGATATGTTTGCCTAGGAATTGCTTCACTCGTAAAGCCTCAACACTCCTTGGTCTAGCAGATCAAGAATTTCCAATCTCTCCCAATCAAACTGATTGGTAACCAACATGCTATCAAATTCTTATAGATATTCACCTGTACAATACACAACCCCAACAATAATATTCTTTCACATGTACATAATCAAATACAAACCTCTGGGGTCTTACAGACAACTGATGTTTCTTATCAACTCACCATAGTAGGATTATCAACCAAATATTTTGATAGAAGATTCCTCAATCATATGATTTATTTCCTACTTCTCATGCAACAAGATATCCTATGATATTCATTCTTCAATCAGATCCTACTTTCCTTCTTTCAACAACACTTCAAAATGAATTCTCCAATTTTCTTTTCCTATTCACAGCCTTCGCTCAGACTTACAGTTGTTAGTCCAGGTCTAGTGCATGACACGTGAAGAAAAGAACCATATTTATCACTCCCTCTCAACCAAGAAGCACCTCTTTATCAGACTCCCTCTTACTCTTAGGGAGATATCTTCTATTCATGCTTCCTCTAGGAGATCAAAGAATATTTCATGGCTTCCACCGATTTCATCAGACTTATCATCATCCTCATCATGCTTAGCATATCAACGAGCATCTCCACCAAGTTGGAGATTGTGTACATGCACAACTTAAATAGCAAGTACAACCAAATCTATAGAAGCATGATGTTAGCCATATCAAACACATAATCATTTCATCTTTATATATATCATATACCCAAACTCAATTACAAACAAGAGACATATACTCTTCAACATCTTGCTAGGTACTTAGTTATACACCCTAGACTACTTCATAACAACATTAATTACATATAGGGTTTCAATATGTCTTTCAAAGGTATGACATACCTTTCTACAACATATAGCAAACCCTAGAAACAATTCATACAAATATAGATCGACAAAACATCTAACAATCTTTCAAAGTACATATGTTAGAATTCACACTAGGGATTCATACAAATCCTAGATTTCATACAAATCCTAGATTTCATACAACAAAAACAATCAAAGTCAATCACAAATTAGTCATTAACCTGACCAGCTTCCACTAGGGTTATTCCAACCCCTAAATTTTTAATCAACCATCAAACATTCACTAACATGACCAACTATTAGTAGGATTAGTTTGCAAACCCTATATTTCCGAGCAATCATCAGACTCAACCAAAAAAACAAATTTCAACAATCTCTTCAAAAATCTCAAATCATCATATTTAAGAGATTTCACTTCTCTACAAGTTTTTTTGATGATGGGTCATGGTATTGACTCAAAACATCGAAACTCAAAATGAATATTGTGGAAGTTCTGAGATCTCATAATTAAAATCCTCACCACAGAGATTTCATTTTGACTAAATTTTTATTCCAAAACCTTTGAATTCCATTTTCACAATATTACCAATCATTACATACATAGATCTCATACTGTTACATTTCACACTAGACAATGTCACTACTAGTATTTAACTGCAAAACCCTAGATTTCCAAATATCATCATCCTAGAATCTCAAACAAGGACTTCCACTAAATCCTAAAACAAGGACTTCCATTAAGTCCTAAGACTCATGACCATCAATAACTAGGTCACACACATATCTAGGAATTCATAACCATATATAAGCATATGTCCAACACATTAATACATCTTGATCTAGATCAACCTAGGATTTCAACCAAAAGGACATATCTATATATGCCTAGATTTCATTATCATGCAAATATATTTCATATCATATGTTAGTCAAACCCAACATCATAACAATATAAAATAAGAGTTAGACACACAATAATACTAGGGTTTGATCAATCAACACACACATACCAAGTAAATCAATTCTAAGACAATTCAAGGGTCGTGCTCACACATTCCTCCAAACCCTAATGAGATAGGGTTCCAATATATTCCACCAAATGCTAATGTGCTAGGGTTTCAATGTAGAAACATAGCAAACCCAACATTACCAAAACTTCAAACGTTCAATATTTCAAACCTCCTCATTGAACCATAATAAGTTAGGATTTCTAGATCACGCCAAAATCCCAAACAAGACATCATCAATAAAAATTCAACTAAAATTTCACAAAAATCCTAAGAAACTTAGGATTTCATACATTCACAATAGCATACCCTTTGCTTAGGGTCTTCCAAAACCTATCTAGGGTTCTACATAGTCAATCAAGAATATGAGTGGGGTGGGTAGTTTTATCAAGAGATGAATCGCCCAAACAAGAATCACTAAGATTCAATACAACTAGTCATAACAAAGTTAGTAATAGATCATCAATGAATACTCCTTTAAATCAATGTATTCAAATCATACCTTTTAATCTTGACTAACCTTCTCTTGAGAGATCCTCCTTCTTTCATATGTTTTCCTAGTCAAGACAATAAAGGGAGAAATGTGATTAGTATTTAATATAATGAAAACGAAATGAGTACATGAACCAAAAAATGAAAAGACATAAGATACTTATCTTTTAGGAGCTCCCTCCAAAGCTTGAGGGAAACCTACAAAATTAAAGTAACACAAAAATGTATTTTCCAAAGATATGTTAAAAACCTATAAATTCTAAAACATTTAAAACAAGTTATGTAAAGAAAATGACTTAATAGTGTAAGTCCCTAATGTTGGATTCTTTAGACTCGAATTTCTTTGAGTCTCCTTCTTCAACAAAGTTGGCTTGATCTCTTCCTCTCTTCTTATTCCTTGGATTCTTGGGACAATCACTCTTGTAGCGACCTTTCTTATGACATTATAGCATTCTATCTTGGACATGTCAACTTTCTTCCTTGGCCCTTTTGATCTCTTTCCTTTATGATGAGAAACATAAGAATTTGATACTCCTCAAGGATTGGCAACCATTGAGATCCTTAATTATTCTTAACTACATGTGGTCCATAATTCTTCAAATGTAGGAGCTACCTTCCAACTGTTGAGACCTGAAGAAAATTCACCCCAAGAGGGTGGCAATCCTAATATAGCAGTGATTACCAATTCTTTGTCCCGAACAATCTCATCGATGGCTAAAATATTATCCCTGAGTCTAGCTATCTTCACAAAGAAAGTTGCCACAATATCTTCTTTTGTCATCTTTGTATTCCTCGAGTCATTCTTTAAACTTGCTACTTGACCAATTTTCTTAATAGTACATCTCCTGAGCATGATTGATGTTAGCTATGAATGGGACAAGATTGTATTTTATCCTTTCTACCTTCAGATTAATGGCCACCAATTCTAAATCCTTGAATTTCACTTTGTTAGCATCACTGGATTCTTTTGTAGGCTTATTTACATTTCCTTTTACCAAATCTAACACCTTGTTTTTCTCAAGGATTAGGTCAATCCTTTTATTCTAGGATCTGAAGTTAGATGCTCCTTCAAGCTTGTTCTCACCCTTGATGGATTTAGTCATATTCTTCGAATATAATAGACTCCTTCCTTAAGATAGTGACTATGAATGGATCTGTATTTTTCTTATTTCTTCACCAAAGCTCTGAAACCATGTCGAAAAATCACGAAGGCAGTAAAGATTTTCTTGATCTTGATAATTACTTGTGATGTTTCTTATTATTATGGTTCTTTATATATATATATATTAGTTCATCAATTACCAAAAGCAGCATCACATAAAACAATGAACACGAGATGTATGCACATGTCAGGGAAAAACCCCCTCCAAGGGGAAAACCTATTCAAAGTAATTCTTCCTTTCAATAGTATTCTTTGACACATATTCACCCTAGATCTTGACCAGACCTTCCCTCCACACCAATTCAACCTCCAGAAGATTGACCTCTTCCCAGCAACTTCACTATGCAGCAACTTGCAATGGCTAACAGCTTCTAGCAGCAGTCCAACATGGAAGACTTCGATATCCCAATCCAGAGCATGAAAACAAGAGATACCACACCCAAAATTTTTATTTTCCTTGACTCCTTAGACTCACCCAAAATTGGATTCACTACGTCGTTCCAGCAATACACTTTTCCAGCTACCCACTTCGCACTTCTACCCAGCAACAAGATTTTTTCACTTCTGCCCAATAGAGAGAATTTGAACTTGATGAGAAGTGATGCTCCACATGAATTCAATGTCCTTCCTTTTATAGGCTTCTTTTTGGGTCAAATATGGTATTAGGTCGACTTGATCTTCCCTTGGGCTGATGGTGTGGAGGTTCCATAATTCATATTTGACTCAATACCTAAACCTTTTTACATGATTCAAAAGCCCAAGAAGGGTCTCTTTAAATGTACAATAATTCTTTAGACTCAGAATAAATCCTAGAAGTCCTTAATGGGGACTTTTACCTAAAACACGATGACCCAAGCATGAAACACATGCTTTAATAAGTCACAATAATAATAATAATAATAATAATAATAATTTTCTTTATTCTTTTGTCAAGTACATTACATGATGACTCAAGTACATTATTGAAGACAGAACATAGTTAATTTTTCCAACAGATAAATATATTGGTTTGTTGTGCTCTTTACCAGACTCATGGGTGAGTGGGGTTATTGTCATATGTAGTAATGCAACTAATTTATGTTTTGATGAAAGTCTAATCCTTGTTATCACAGGGGATGAGATGGAAAAACATGGAAATTCAGAACATAGAATCCTTGCCTATAAGAGGACACTTCTTGAATATAAATATAAATAAGTCCTCAAGTGGGAGATCTAAATCTGGAGCAATATTTGAACCTCCAGGAAAATTCATAAAAGTATGTTGGAGTTGTGAAGAAGAAGGAAATTACAATAAATAATATAGATCCAAAATTTCTAAGAAATAGAAGGGATTTAATGATGTTCCTAAAGGAGAAACAACCTCCTTAGATGAAATATTGGATGTGTACTTGGCTTCTTCAAGTACACATGTAGATCATGAAGCATTGATGGTCGAATCTGAGACATCATTTCATATGAATCCTCACAGGGAGTGGTTTTGCCATTATGGAAGACATGATGGTAGTGATGTTTTCCTAGGAGATGAATCAACTACTATAATAATAGGACAAGGAAACGTCATGTTGAAGCTCATGGGTTGAAGGATTAAAACGCTCCCTAGTGTTTCACAAATCTCAGGATTGGCCAAAATTTTGATTTTTGTAATCAATATGATAATGAAGATGTCAAAATAATGCTTAAAAAGGATACCCATAGGATGGTTTGAGGGGCAATGGTATTTTTAGGGGAGCTTGGATTAGAACTTTGTGTAATATACTAATAAGAATTATTACTGATGAGCGCAACATTTCCATTGTTATTTAGAGTGAAGTTGAAGAAGGAAAAACTCTTATAGCCTCTGGAGAAAAGATTATGTTGTGGCATGAAAGATTGGGGCATATCAAATAGAAGGGCCTTCAAACACTACATGGTAATGGTATGGTAGAAGGTATGTCTAATTTCTCCCTAGATTTTGATTTATGTGAACATTGTTTATTTGGGAAACAAAGTTGGGTAAGATTCTCCTCTAGTGTTATGAGGGTAGTGGGAATATTATAGTTAGTGCATAATGATGTGTTTGCACCTGTGTTGATTTCATCACTAGGTAAATTTATGTACTATCTCTCATTTATAGATGACTTCTTGAGGAATGCATTGATTTAATTCCTAGGGAAGAAATTTAAAGTCTTTTTCAAATTTAAAGAAATTAAGGTTCTTGTGGAAAATTAGACAGACAAGAAAATTAAAGTGATGAGAACATATAATGGTGGATAATTTTGTGGGAATGAATTTGAAGAATTTTGTAAGACGTGTGGTACATAAAGGTAGAGGATTACTCCATACACACCTCAACAAAATGGATTTGTAGAAAGGATGAATAGGACGTTAATGGAGAAAGTAAGGATCATGATAAGTGGTGTCGAGTTATGATAAGAATTCGAGGTAGATATAGTGGATACTACATTCTACCTAGTAAATAGATTATCCTCATTAGCATTGGATGATAAGACTTCACATTAGGTATGGACCAGTAAGAAACCCTCTCTTAAAAATTTTAGGGTATTTGGTTGTGGGGCTTATGTGGATGTTCGAAAGTAGAATATGATTAAGCTAGATAAGAAAGCTAAAAAGTATATGTTTGTTTCATGTAACGATGGTATGAAAGGCTATAAGCTTTAGAACCCAAAAGATAAGAAATTTTTTTATATTCAATATGTATGTTTTAGAGAAATAAAAGATGTTATCTAATAGGAAGTCCTACCAAGGGAGAAAGAACTAAATAAGATAGAGTTTGAATTGAAGAATAATGAATTAAAATCTTTAAAATAGCATGAATAAAACAAATAACTGTGTACTCCAATAGTGATGCGATTAGTTCGGGAAACAAGGAAACTAAAAGGATATACTCCACCTAATTTCCATGCAAATTTTGATTTTATTATTATTGATGATGATCCTAGAACTATTAGGGAGATAGTGGATTTAGAGGATGGAAAACCATGGGAAAATGCCATGGCTTAAGTAATGGTAACATTAGACAAGAATGACATTTGGGATATAGTGGAGTTTCCAGTTGAAAGAAATCCCATCAACAACAAAGGGATGTTTTAAGAAGAAGTTAAATTCATAAGGAAAAATGGAGAAAAATAAAGTTCGGTTAGTAGGTTATTCCCAAGTAGTGGGAATTAAATTTGGTGTATTTTTTCTCCTACTACAAAGTTAACTTCTATTATATTTCTTTATATTTTGTTGCTTATTTTTATTTTGAACTGGAATAGATGGATATGAAGATAACATTCTTACATGGAGATCTAGAAGAAGAAATATACATGAAGTAGCCAAAAGGATTTGCAGGGAAGGGAAAGAAAGCATTGGTATTCAAGTTGAAAATTTCCCTATATGGGTTAAAACAATCACCAATGATTTGGTACCAAAATTCTGAGACTTATATAATGGGTCTTGGCTTCACAAGGAGCAAAGTGGATCACCGTGTATATTTAAAATTGGTTGGTGATGATATTATTTATTTGGAATTGTATGAGGATGATATTTTGCTGACTAGAAATGACAGGGAACTTATCTAGGGATTGAAAAGACAATTTTACTCTAAATTTGACATGAAGGATCTTGACGTTTCAAATTTCATTTTTGGCATGGAAATTAAAAGAGATCAGGAAAAGAGTAAACTCTAGTTAAATTAGAGGAAATATGTTGAGACAATATTGTAGAGTTTAAATATGAAGGAATGTAAACTAGTAAATGTCCCTATTCTTGTAGCTGTAAAGTTCTCTATAGATCAATGTTCCAATGATCCAGATATTGGGGGGAGGCCGCCAAGATCTAAAATATTGAAATGGATTTTTGGGGAGAGGCCCACAAGATCTGAAAAATTGAAATGCCAGAAGAAAAAGAGGAGAATATCCAATAAACAAAACCACAGAGAAATTTTTTATTAAAACCGAGGATAACTGTAAAAGCTACATTGTGGCGGGCAAACTATCCTTTTACAAAATGTAACTTGTTACTTATAGTATTTTTCAATTACAATACCATGGGTCAATTCCATGGGTGAATAAATACCATGGGTGGATGTCACAATACCATGGGTGAATGAATACCATGGGTGGATGTCACTTATAATACCATGGGTGGATGCCACCTACAATACCATGGGTAAATTCCATGGGTTGATGCCATTTTCCATTCAGAGCATTCCTCCCTCCTTAAGAAGCAATGGTCCCCATTACATGAAGTTCCCTCTTGCGAAGCCTTTGTTGAATATGAAGAGCCACTGAATAGAAGAGTTTTATGTGGTTAACCCATAACCATGATGAATGAAGATCTGAGGATAGAGATACCCTATAATTATTGTGACCAACTGTGATGCTGACAGTGTGCAACCTAAAAAATGGAATTTAATGAAGTGTGGGTGTGTAGATGACCCATAACCATGATGAACGAAGATCCAAGGATAGAGATGCCCTGTAATGCTTGTCACCAACTGTGATACTGATAGTGTGCGGACTAAAAAATGGAATTCGATGAAGTGTGGGTTTGTGGATGACCCATAACCATGGCAAATGAAGATCCGAGGATAGAGATACCCTATAATTCTTGTGACTAACTATGATACTAACAGTGTGTAGCCTAGCAAATGGACTTTGATGTCAAGGATTTTGTGTGGTTGACCCATAACTGTGATGTTGGTTGTTGATGAAGTAGCAGGTGCCTACATAACCTGGGGTGGGATGTAACGTCTCCAAAGAACCCAAGATGAATGATGCTATGCTTAAACTGATGAATGTGAAGTAGGTGCCTACAAAAGCAGGGTGGGAGGGCACGCCTCCAAAGGGAACTCACTCTGAATGTTGCTCCAGAATTAAAATGGACATAACTTGATCAATATAACTCAGAATATTTATTATAACCTATTTTTGGAAGCAGAAGGACCATTTTTCATCTTCCCATGTGTTGGAAATCCTTTTTTGGAGACTTTAGAATCTCATATTCACACTGCAACTTTTTTACCGTCACAAAAGTTTCAAAAAAAATAGTTGATTTTAAATCAGCGATATCTCCGACATCCAAATTCTGATTCGACCTATTTTTTCTTTGAAATTGAGAAATTTTTCGAGATGAGCTCAGATATACAATCACTTTTCTGAAATTCAGCACTAAAACTACAAAAAAAATATAGGAGAGCCATCATCCATGAATTGTCGTCAGAAACATTTCTGCAACATAGTTGATTTTAAATCATCGATATCTCCCTCATCTGGACTATGATTTGGCCGATTTTGTTTTTGAGTTTGGGTATTTTTTTGCAAGGAATACAGATATGATATTTGTTTTGTAAATGTTTCACAAAAAAAATTATATCTGAACTGCAAACTCGTCGCTCAAAAACATTCCTGCAAAAAAATGAAAAAATAAAAATTCTTCCTGCTTGGCCCAAGAAAATGCTCTGTGGAGGACGTAGCACATGCCTGAAGTTTGTTGAATATTTCTACAAAATTTGAAACTGAAATATGCATCAAACCCTCATTCCCATGGAATCACAACCTGCCCTAATACCATTGATCCAGATCCCCCCCAGATCTAAAAGATTGAAATGGATTTTGGGGGAGAGGCCCCCAAGATCTGAAAATTTGAAATGTGAGAAGAAAAAGAGGAGAGTATCCAATAAACAAAACCACAAAGAAATTTTTTATTAAAATGGAGGATAACTTTAAAAGCTACATTGTGGTGAACAAACTGTGCTTTTACAAAATGTGACTTGTTACTTATAGTATTTTTCAGTTACAATACCATGGGTCAATTCCATGGGTGAATGAATACGATGGGTGGATGTCACAATACCATGGGTGAATGAATACCATGGGTGGATGTCACTTACAATACCATGGGTGGATGCCACTTACAATACCATGGGTAAATTCCATGGGTGGATGAATAACATGGGTTGATGAATACCATGGGTTGATGCCATTTTCCATTCAGATCATTACTCTGATACCACTGATCTAGATCTTGGGGGGAGGCCCCCAAGATATAAAAGATTGAAATGGATTTTGGGGGAGAGGCACCCAAGATCTGAAAAATTGAAATTCCAGAAGAAAAAGAGGAGAATACCCAATAAACAAAACAACAAAGAATTTTTTTATTAAAACAGAGGATAAATTTAAAAGCTACATTGTGGTGGACAAACTGTCCTTTTACAAAATGTGACTTGTTACTTGTAATATTTTTCAGTTACAATACCATGGGTCAATTCCATGGGTGAATGAATACCATGGGTGGATGTCACAATACCATGGGTGAATGAATACCATGGGTGGATGTCACTGACAATAACATGTGTGGATAATACCATGGGTGGATGCCACTTACAATACCATGGGTAAATTCCATGAGTGGATGAATAACATGGGTTGATGAATACCATGGGTTGATGTCATTTTCCATTTGGATCATCCAAGACATATGAAGAGGAAGAGGACATGCCCTATGTTATGTATTCTAGTGCAGTTAGATGTTTGGTTCTGTACTAGAATGAACATTGCACATGCTATAAGAGCAGGTGTACATCAAAAATGAGGAAGGAGCATTGGGAAAATTTAAAGAGGGTTTTTAGGTATTTGAATCACACTACTAGTTATGGATTGTGTTACCAAGGATGACCAAGATTTTATAGAGCGTTGGACATACACAACTTTGTTGACGCAAAATGGGCTAGAGATCTATATTGTAGAAGATCTACTTAGTTGAGAAATCATCCATGATGAGCAAGAGATAGTCTGCAGTGGCACTCTCAACTACAAAAGTTGAATACATGGAAGCCACTCATTCAAGCAAGGATGAAACATTATTATAGATATTATGTTCAGTTATTGGGTTGGTACAAAAGGTTGTAAGGATTGATTGTGATAGTCAGATTGAAATATTTTTGGCGAAGATTCTAGCTTATTATTCTAAGAAAAATCATATTGATGTAGAATACCACTTTTTGAGATATATGATTGAAAAAAAGAAGGCACTACTAGAAAAGGTCGACACTTTGAAGAATGTTGTAGATTCATTGATAAAATATTTGAGCACTGAGAAGTTCTCTTGGTGTGAAGAAAGAAGGGGCATTATTCCCTTGGGTTATTGATTATGTACTCCTGTGACCTTATGTATGGAAATAAAACAATGAGTGGGAGGATTTTGGGTATGTGTTATATTTGTTTCATAACTATTGTCATGCAGTGTGTGTCATGTTAGGTTTCTATCCCAGAAATAAATGTTTTGCTAGCTTTTGCCTTCATTTTTGGTAGTTTTTGGCATGCGGTTTCTATTTTTCGCGATTTTTTGGTGCATGGTGTTTTATCCCATGGTTTTGTAATTTTGATTAAGGAAGTACATTATAGTCTAATAAATGGTATATATATATAGATATATATATATATATATATATATATATATATATATATATATATATATATATATATATATATATATATATATATATATATATATATAGAGATATAGAGAGAGAGAGAGAGAGAGAGAGAGAGAGAGAGAGAGAGAGTATTATAATACTGTAGAGATGAATATACTGATAAATCCTTTTGGTTTTCTAGGTTTTGGTTTGAAGGGTAAAATATCTATGTTAATGTGTGTATTTTCCATTGCAATTTTTCTATTTTAATAAGAATATGTTTGCAACAATTAACTGTACAAGGTCAAAGATACATTAATGAGGAAAATATTTAAAAAATGCATAATATGATGATAGTAGCTATAATGAGTGATATATGGATTCATAAATATTTGATAGATGAACATTACCAATTTCTAAGACTCCTTATGAATAGAAAAAACACATACAAGTGACCCTATTTGGTGGACAAGGACAACTTACAAGACTCTATCTTTCCTTTTAAACTCAATAGGTAGGTTATGGATGTCGAAGTGATATCATATAAGGAAATCCACAATAACATAGTGTATGTACTTATATATACCTTTTCAAGACTTTCAATTTAAGCCAAAATAAAGAAAGTGGTTGTGTGATAGGAAGTATTTATGAAAATACATAGCACATGTGATATTAATGGATCCAACTGTGAGTTATCTTGGGAGATATTAACAAAGTCTCTAATGAGGATACATGCTAGACTTGAGATAATGCTACAAAGATTCTTCCCACCATGGTATCCATTCCTACCCTATATACTGAAACTTTTTTAGGTCACCAAATGAAGTAACATTTAGTGACTATGATATATTGGCTTAAGTGGACCGAGAATCCAAAAAAATTGAACCTCTAAGAACAGTAGTTCCCAATCTTCATCCAAAATTTGTTTTCACTATCAAGTTACATACAAAACAAAGTCTTACAATTATGGGATCCCTTCTCACTTATATAGTGAAATATAACCATAGAAATCATGGTCAATATCATTAGAATAGGTGCACCTCACTATGGAAAAAATGTCAAGCCTAAAAAAAATTAAAAATATTATATGGGGAGTATGAAGCTTATCAAGTGGTTGACCATATAGAGACTCTAGTAGTATAGACATGTAACCTTATAATTAAAATTATAGATTATTATGAAACCTTGAACCTAGATACAATAAATATCGTTGAAAACAATTGATATAATGCTACAAAGGATACTTATTTCCCTTAAGGGACATACGCATTTTAACACACAATTGTGGAGAAATTACCATAGTAAAAAAAATATTTCTAAGGATGTTGGAGTATAGACACAAGGCACTAGTAATGGATTAGGTGTCATGACATGAGAGGGAAATTAGCTATAAGACCACCTAATTAATTAGATAGAGAAGAAAATTAAATTGATGATAAGATATAATGGTGGGGAATTTTATGGGAATGAATTTGAATAATTTTGTAAGAATTGTGGTATAGAAAGGTAGAATACTACTCCATACATGCCTCAACAAAATGGATTTGTAGAAAAGATGAATAGGATTCTAATGGATAAGGTAAGGATCCTTCTAAGTGGTGTCAAGTTATGACAATAATTTGAGGTAGAGAAAGTGGATATTACATGCTACCTAGTAAATAGATTACTCTCATTAGAAATGGATGGTAAGACTTCACATTAGGTATGGACTAGTAAGAAACCCTCTCTTAAGCATTTTAGGGTATTTGGTTGTGGTGCTTATGTAGATTTTCCAAAGGAGAATATGGTTAAACTATATAAGAAGGCTAAAAAGTGTATATTTGTTTGATGTACAGATGGTATGAAAGGTTATAAGCATTGGAACCCAAAAACTAAGAAATTGTGTATAGTCAAGATGTATTTTTTAGAGAAATCAAAGATGTTGTCTAATAGGAAGTCCTACCAAGGGAGAAAGAACCAAAGAAGACATTGTTTTAGTTGAAGGATGATGAATCAAAATCTATAAAATAACATGAATAGAACAAAGGAGATTAGTTCAGGAGAGAAGGAAAGTAAAAGGGTATGCTCCACCTAATTTATATGCAAATGTTGCTTTGTTTATTATTGATGATGATCCTTAAACTGTTAGAGAGGTAATAGATTTATGGGATGGAAAACCTTGGGAAAAGGCCATGGTTGAAGAGATGGTAACATTAGACAATAATAGTGTTTGGGGTCTAGTGGAGTTTCTAGTTCAAAGAAATCCCATCAACAACAAATGGGTGTTTAAGAAGAAGTTAAATGCAGAAGGAAAAATGGAAAAAGATAAAGTTTTGTTAGTAGGTAATTCCCAAGCAGAGGGAATTGAATTTGGTAATATTTTTTCTCATGTTCCCAAGTTAACTTCTATTATATTTATTTTATTTCTTGTTGTTGCTTTTTATTGTGAAATAGAATAGATGGATGTGAAGATAGCATTCTTACATGGAGATATAGAATAATAAGTCTACATGAAGTATTCAGAAGGCTTTGTGGTGAATGGAAAGAAAGCACTAATATGCAAGCTGAAAATTTCCCTATATGGGTTAAATCAATAACCAAGGATATGGTATCAAAATTTTGATACTTGTATACTCGGACTTGGCTTCATAAGGAACAAAGTGGATCACTATGTATATTTCAAATCATTTGGTTATGATGTTATTTATTTGGCCTTGTATGTGGATGATATGTTCCTGACTGGAAATTACGGGGAAATCATCTGGGAAGTGAAAACTTGTTACACAATATTTTGTCACACCTCCTGCACTTCCCTGTGACATACCTCGAAGTGCCTGAAACATGAACATTATGCAGTGTACTCATTAATATTTGTAGTTCAGATCCTCCCCAAGACATTGATTAGAAAATGCTTTGAGCTTCTCCTGAAGAAATATCTCTTAAATCCTAATTTGAGGAACATCGCTCTTATGAAGCTAAAAATCGTGATGATCGCATGTTGCACTATGCAAGACATGTGATGGCATCTCCCTGTTGACTTGTATACCTGCGATGATCCAAAAAAGGAAATTTTCCCAAAGAGGATGAGAAGCTTTGTGATCTAGAAGCTTCCAGAGCAGCAAACTGGAGGTTGTTTGGCATAGATGAGGTTGAATTCTCCAAAATTGGCCTCTTGGTCTTATTCCTATGAACTACCTCCTTGAGATGAGTGCCTACTCCTATCTTTGGAGAGATCCTAATTCCCTTTCCCAGCCTATATATTCATCCTCTCCCATTCCCAAATGGTTGCTAGTTAGAGGTTGGGTTGGTCTATGTCTATTTGCACCCTTATGATAAGATTGTGCCTAGAGGCTATTCATTTGACTTGGAGAAGGATTGCTTGGAGAGTTCTTAGCTTGGACTTGGATTACCACTCAAGGAGAGCCTATTAACATCAAGGCTTTGATTTTAAGTTTCCCTTTATTTTCTAATAATAGACAATTGCTGGTTCATCTTCCCAAAATGTATATGTTCATGTATGATTTAGCTTGACATTCCTTGATCAGTTAAGTAGGTTTCTATTGGATTTGATATTTGTTTTGGCATGCCTTGTTGTGTCTTGATCACTTGTGTAGGTGCATAAATACTGAGAGAAACAGGAACAAGCCCGTGATACAAGCAATTCAGGGTCCTCAACAAAGGAAATCGAAATAGCATTAGAATGAGGTAGGTCATCTCCTTCGTTCTTCTTTTCAATTATAAGATAGGAAGATGTATAGTTGATTTTCACTTCAGTTGCTAGACCCAGTCATTGGGCTAGAGGGATCGTCTATGTCCACAAATAGGATTAACCTTGTCACCAAAATGGTGACTCCGTTGGGGAGGCTATAACCCTTTCCATCCAATCCTTCACCTTATTTTTGTGATGAGTTTGACCAACCGTCCGATCCCAGGCTTGTTTTCTTTTCTGTAACTATTTTCAGTTGCTGGTGATTGCTTGAGGACATTCATTTTTGTCTGGTCTTGGAGCTTTCTTATTTTTTCTTCATTTTTCTCGCCCATCGTAGTTTTATCCCTGACAGTCGCGATGACATCGCGGTTTTTTGAAGTACATACGCGATTATCACTCTTTTGACTATGACAAGTGTGATGATCCCAGAGTATAGGAGAAAATAGGGGTTTTCTTCTTGTTTTTCAATCTCTGTGTCCTGTATCAGTGATTTTCTAGAGTTTCTATGGTGTTTTTGATTGATTATCTTGATTAATTTGAAAATTTTGTCTCGTTGGCTTTGAAGTGAGATCTGATTGAGTTCTAGGGTTTCTAGTCAATTGGTCATCACTTGCTATTTGTTGGTGTCATTGATATGCTTGTTTTGTTGATTGATTGAGTTTTGTTTTCTATGGAAATCATTGAAAACGTCATTTTGCATTTGTTTTAGCTTGTATTTCGAAAATTACTTTTCGTGGAAATGCATTAGATTAGTTACATTGAAAAGTTATTTTTTGAGATTCATCATTGAGAATCAATCACATTTTTCAATGATTGAAAGCTAAAATCTATATTAGGTGCATCAAATCATTCAAAATGAAAAGAAAAGCATAATTCCTATAAGTGAATCTTTGTAAAGTAAAACCATTTTTCTTTCGAAAAGTTTCATTTAGGATATTGAAAAGTGGAAATCATTTTTACTTTTGGCATTGCATTTAGTGAAATGAAAGATTAGATTTCGTTTTCACATTTTGCATTTGGAAGACGAAAGTGAAAGTTAGTGGAAGGCAATTTGCATGATGCATTATTGGTTGAAATTTATTCCCTTGATTAGCCAATCTTTCATTGAAATGAAAGTTTTCCTTTTCTCATATAGTTGCATCATAAGTGTTCAGGTGACATCGTTAAGGCCTTGAAATTGAAACATAATTTCAAGATTAACTTTAAAATCTATCAATGAATCTAAGGAGAATTTGAAACATTAACGCTTCACACTTAGTGGTCTAGGTTAGAGACATGTTCCACCGTCTTTAAAACTTAGCAGTTGTCATTCGCTTTTACATTAGACAGCACTAGAACAGACTTGTGCTCCCTGTACTATCGAGTATATAAATGGAGACCCTCATAGGTTGCAAACTTTTATCCATAGGAAGTCGAGTCCGCCACCTCGAAAACGTGATACAACAAACACAACATTCAACAAGATTTCCTACACGTACGTCAAGTCCTTAGTAAATTTATTTGTTGAGGTGTATATTGCAGTTCATGGTTACTTGGTACTCCTTTTTCCTAGAGTTGCCTGTGTAGTCATTTTGATCTTTTCTAACTCCTTAAAATTGAAAAGATCATCAAGCATTTGTCCTTTCAATATCGCTAAACCAATGAAAGCGACTAGAGTCACCTTTTCATCCTTTTCTCGACTCTTAAAACATGAAAAGGAAAAGTTTTGTTTCAAATTCTAAAGTCAATTGCCAACAGAACAACAACCTTCATGTGGAAATAATCCTTAGTAGATCTTAGGTTGATACCAACGGAAACATTTCCTGAGTTTACCATTCAAGGAATCCCCTCTAATAGGAATCCTAGTCCTTTTCCTTTTTTTGGAAATACTGGCGCTCCTTATATGGTGACGTTGTCCCTTCCTGGATTGACCATTGCTCTGCCAATTTGGTTTTTTCCGACCTCAGTGGTTCCGAGTGTTGAAACTTCTTCTCAACCAAGTTCTCCTCCACCTGAACAACATCAACCTCATTTTGATCCCAAATTTGACCCCTTGCCTTCTTCGCCTATTTCTTCACCTCGTTCTTCCTCTTTTCCTGGTGAAAGTCTGGATTCTAGTAACTAGGAAGCTAAGAAGAAGAAGAAGAATAAGAAGAAGAATAAGAGGATGATGAAGAAGAAGAAAAATAAGTAAAGGGGAAACCAAGCATTCATTTCTCTGGATGCAACTGATGTAGAAAAACCTTCCAACGAGCCCTAGAAAGTAAAATTCCCTTGTTAGGTCCATATACTACTATTATAACCACTTATTGCTATTAGTGCAACCCCCTTATTATATTGTTGTGCCCTTACATTATTATTGTTATGTCGGCTCTGATTATATTATGACCCCTGTGACTCATATATATAGAAAGGAGGTCTTGTCATTTGTATCATCCAAGAACTGTTCATTTTTGTAATGTAAAGGAGGTTTCCCCCACAAAGAGGCTTATTTCGAAGGTTTTTATCTATCTTTTCTATCTTTTTATGAACTGGTTTTATAACATTTGGTATTAGAGCTTTGGATTCTAGGGTTTCGTTGCTCCAAAACCAATCAGCATGCCATTTTCGATATAACTATTTTTCTGTGACATTTCAGATGCTACAAAAAAAAACCTATTTGATAAAATATCGCAATGATCCTCGAGTTTGAATTTCAGATCTTGTCTTGCTATATTTTTAGAGATATCATCTGAGGAAATTAGGGTTTTTTCAAGCTCCATAATTCCATCTCAAATAGGTGATCATGAAATTTTCTCTATAGTTTTGTTTCTACTAAGTTTCAGACTTTGAAATTAAAACCCATTTGAGTGGAAATCGTGGTGAAGCTTAGGCCCTAATTTTAGATCTTTTTCCACTACATTTTCGGAGATATCGTCCAAGACATTTAGGGGTTTTGTAGGATCCTGAATTACATACCAAATAGGCAACCTTTGGAAAATCTTCATAACTTTCTCTCTGAGCATCAGATTGAAATTTCATAAGAAGTTATAGAAAACGGACGGACTATATTTCTTTGTTTATTATTTTTAGGTCCGAAGGTCGAAATAGTGACAAGTGACACTTCGTACAAGTTCGCTCTACTGAAAAAGTATATAATCAAGTCATCTTGGGAGATTGGGCATAACTCTTTCTTGGAGAATCCAATTTCGATCAGAATTGTGCCATTGGAAGGAGGACGCAGAGGAATACCGTAGGTCACATTAAATACCTTGGAGATCTAAACTTTTAGAGATACAATAGATTGAATATCGAGATCCTAAAAGCAAGAAAAAGAATGACTCGAATCAAGAAAATAGAAACACCTAGTAATCAAAATTTGATGGATGATTTGAAGAATGCGATTGATGCTAAGATAAATAGTTTTATCTATGCCATGGAATTTTATATTGATGGTATGAAAGAATATTGGAAAAAAGGCATGGAAGATTTGAAGAAAGACATGGAAGGTTTGAAGGAAGGTGGGATAAAGCTGCTACAAGAAAGGCCTCCTAATGGTGAAAAGGTAGTAGAGGAAACTCATGATGAGAAAAACAATAATGTTGATCATGATTTCTTAGAATCTAAAGTTGGATTGAAGATCCAACATATTCCAAAAATAGATATGAGGAACTTTGATGGGAAGGATCTTGTAACATGGATACCACAGATGGAGAAATATTTTGATCTAAATGAGGTGAAACTATTACAAAAGGTATGTATTGCATCTTTATATTTAGAACCGAATCAATTTTTATGGTATGAAGGGATTTTTTCTCGTAAACCACTTGTTACATGGTCAATTTTCATGGAGGAAATGATAGCACATTATGAGGATACAAAGAGAAACACCTTCTTTAGCCAATTGATAAATCTCAAACAAAAGGGTTCAATGGTAAAGCACGTTGAGGACTTTCAAAAATTGAATATAAGGTTAAATGATATTCCAAAGAAGCAAAGGATTGATGTCTTCATAGGTATTTTAAAGGATAACATTCAACATGAGGTTCGTCTTTGGGAACCTGATTCATTGGAGAAGGCATTCAGGTTGGCAAGAAAAATTGAAAGTGGAATTATGGAAACAAGGAATCCCACTACTCACAACTATAAATATGGAAGTGTTTTTCCTCCTACCCTTCCACAACCTACAAGGTTTACACCACAACAATTGGAAAAAAAGAAGAGAAAAAGGGCTTTGTTACATTTGTGATAGCAAATACACTAAAGGTCATAAGTGTGCTGAGAAGAAATTATTTTACATAGTTTGTGAAGAGGAGGAAGAAAAGGATCAAGAAACATCAAAAGAAGAGGACATACACTAGGAATCAACCCCAAATAAAGAAGAAATGAATCCTAACATATCTTGTAAATCATTGGCAAGAATTACCACTCCTTAAACTCTCAAGATAGAGGAATATATCAAGAAGAAAAAGGTTCAAGAAGTGAAAGATCACATCGAGAAAGAATAAATGAATCCGACCATATCTTGTAATGCATTGGATGGAATTACCACTCCTCAAACTATCAAGATAGAAGGACATATCAAGAAGAAAAAGGTAACAGTGTTGATTGATTCGGGCAGTACCCATAATTTTATTCATTATAAGATAGCCAATAAATTGAATTGCTTCCTATATCCAGCACTAGAGTGTCAAGTGATGGTTGCAAGTGGAGGAACCATAAATTGATCTGGAAAGTGCCATAATATCAAGCTATCCATGAGAGAATATGTATTGAATAGCCCAATGCTTTCCATTCCAACAGGTGGTGCTGATGTTGTACTAGAAGTCCAATGGCTATAATCCTTGGGTACAATAACTTTTAATTTCAAGAACTTTTCATGAAATTTTCTTCGGAAGGAAAGGAGTCGAATTAAAGGGTATCACATGGAAACGAGGAAAGATAATCAGCTCTAACGGAATGAAAAAGCTTCTAAATAAAGAACAAATAGGTGTAATTGTACAATTATGTTTGCTAAAGGTTCCCACATCGAAATCATCTATTTCTCCAGATCTCCAAAAAGTCTTGGACAATCATTCTAAGGTATTTAAGACTCTCAAAGGCCTCCTACCTATTTGTGATCATGATCATGCTATTCATTTGATTCCAAGAAGTGTTCCTCCAAACATTAGGCCTTATAGATATCCATATGCCCAAAGGAGTGAAATTGAATGTATGGTTGCCAAAATGCTGGAGGTGGTATAATTACCCAACCAAATTTGATAACTGAAGCAAGGGATGAATGGAAGAATGATGAAGCAGGGTGGGAACTCATTCAAAAGTTGCAAAAGATCCTAGTTCAAACAATATTGCCAGAACTTGACAAGGAAGGAAAAATCATATTGGAACCTAAAGCAGTCACAAAACTAAGGAATCAATAGATACGAAATCGATCAATTTCAGAGTATCTCATCAAGTGGAAGAACTTACCCGCTAAAGATTCCACATGGAAGGATGATAATTTTATACAGAAGCATCTACTCAAGTGTTGAGGACAACACTTTTGAAGGAGAGAGGCATGTTAGGTCACTATACTACTATTGTAACCCCTTATTGTTATTAGTGTGACCCCCTTATTATATTTTTGTGTCCATGTAGTACCAATATTGTTATTATTGTACCCTATAGAAGCCCACTATTGTTATTGTTGTGCCCTTACATTATTATTGTTATGTCATATCTGATTATATTATGACCCCTTAGACTCATATATATATAAAGGAGGTCTTGTCATTTGTATCATCCAAGAATTGTTCATTTGTGTAATGTAAAGGAGGTTTCCCCCTCGAAGATGCTTATTTTGAAGGAATTTATCTATCTTTTCTATCTTTTTGTGAGCTGGTTTCATAACATCCCTTGCATGTTATGTAAGAGTGACCACCTTCATCGGAATTGTTCTGGTATTTCCAAATTCTTAGAAGTGTGGTCTATAGGTTCACATCGAACTTTGTCATCATCCTCTCATGATCATGCTACTGAAAAACCCTCAACTAGTAGTAGTAAACCTCATGGGAAAAAGGGAAAAGTGAAATTTCCCTGTAAGTTGTGTGAAGGTAACCATCCCATTAACATTTGTCCTCTTATGGATGAAGCTTCCAAAGAGTTGGAAAATCTTACAACTTCTCAACCTCGTGTTCCAACTGGGTATCAAAATATTTCCCTTGATCCTTCACTAGTTTATCCTGTGAATGATCAAAATCCATCTTTGGTCAACCCCTCTCTCTCTGAAAGTGAATCTAGTGAGTCCATGCTCGATCAACCATTGGTTGAGAAAATGGTAGACTTGGCTCCACCTTCAGTTAACCATACCTTTCTGGTAGAGAGTGAACCTCATACTTCTTAGGTTCTTCTGGTCTCTTCATTTTCTAATGAACTGGAGGTAAATCCTTTTGTTCCCGAGGTGCACGAGAGTTTTTCTCCTCTTCCCATAGAGCAAGAGAAAAATTCTCATGTTCCTATGACAACACCTCCAAGTAGTTTAGTCACTTCCTTTGATTGGAGTCGACTGGAAATATATCATCTTTCGTCTTATGTGCCTTTCTAGATTACAGTACAGGCTTACCATATGGTCATACCTAGCACAGTTGTAGATGAGGGTGCACCTATTAGTATTATATCCTGAACTGCTTGGCAAGCTTTGGGTTCTCCTCAGCTTGTCCCTATCACCCAGAATCTGTTAGATTTTAACAAAGGAACCAGTAAACCATTAGGGATCCTTCCTAAGTTTCCTATTACTTTGGGAGGAAAGACTATATATATAGACGTGATGGTTTTCCAAGGCTCGTTGGATTTTAATCTACTCCTTGGTCGTGACTATGTTTACGTCATGGGAGTTGTTGTTTCTTCCCTCTTTCAGTTATGTGTTTCCCGCATGAAGGAAGCATTGTGATAATTGATCAGCTTACATTCATTGGTCCTAAATCATCTCCCCATCAACCATCATCCCTTAATGGTTCTTATGTGCAAGCGGTATCACCCTCGCCACAGGTTAATTACGTGGCCACCTGTTCCATGCTCGCATCTACTGATGATCTAGTAGGTGATGTAGTACACCGTGTACTGTGGGCATTGGAGCCCAATTTCTCATTTGGATCCCTAGACATGTATCCCTTCCATAGTGTTGTTCTCCCATATGATGAGAAACTCTTGGAAGCCATGGCCTCTTTTGGTCTATGATCAAAGGGATACAGAGCAGAGTTCCTTGTCTTGTGTCAGGCTCGTTAAAAAATGAAACAAGGGATAATGAGCAGAGTTCTTTTGCTTGTGTCAAGCTCATTAAAAAATGAAACAAGGTGTCATGAGCATGGTTCTCTTCTTGTGTCAAGCTTGTTAAAAAATGAAACAATCCCCTTCCAATTCGAGTATTTGATTAGATCTCGTAAAATCCCAATCGAGTCTTTCACTTGATCTCATAAGTGAACCTTCATTCCATCCACTTGTTAATAACCAATGGTATACTTAGGTGAATGAGATGAAGGATGGGGGTCATGTACCTCGAATTGAGTCATTATGCTGGGGGCATGCAACCTTATTCCAAGCATAGTTTATCTTTGTTTCAAGCTTGTGTAAAAATGAAACCAAATCCAAGCATAGTTTTTTCTCATGTTTCAAGCTTGTGTTAGACTCATTAAAATTTACGACGAAAGACTCATCAACATGATGAAAATGAGATTCTCCTTCCTGGGGCTCGTAAAATGTACTAGGATGGATTCATCTGAAGGATGAACTTATATGACAAGCATATGGTATCATCTTCAAGCTTGTGTAAAAATAAATAGGTACTTACTAGAAATAGCAGGGAAAAATGAAGATGAATTATCTTTGTATAAGTAACATGTTGCTCTTGAACAGACACTCTTTTGCTCTCTTGTCGGGTTTGGGACATCCTCACTTGGTCACTTTTCCTTCTGGGTTTTGGTAATATATTTCACCTCTCATTTGATTATTCCACTTCTTCATTATGACCGTTGGTCCTATGTTGAGTCAAATGCTTCCACACTCCAAAGTCATGTCGCTAATATGTTCAAGAGAAGTCCTATCTACAATTTACTACCTATACATTGTCTAATATTTTGCTATAGTCTTGGATTCTACTCATTTCATTCCACTTTATTCCTTGTTTCGTGTCGATGATGGGGGACTCATTATGACTCTCCTTCGACGGGTCACTTCCTATCGACTTCAACTCATTGTCCAAGAGGATGACTTAGGAACTACCTTTCAATACCCTTAATCTTGCATGCCTTAATGGAAATTTCTTCGCATCTAACGATAGGTTTTCACTATTGACCTTCGATCGGGTGATTCCACGAGTGTTCGACTTCAGCTTCATTATGAAATTCACGGATTGTATTTTCGTACCTTGAGAGCCATCGTCATTATGGCTTCTTCCTCTCGTGCCTGTTAATGGTCCACATCAATGGCCGGTAATCAGGAGGTTTTCTAGCATGTTCGACTGCAACACATTCATTCGCATGTTAGAATTCGTACCTTGATTGGATTGGGATGGAGCGCAAGACCTTGCGTTTTGTCTAATATGAATCAGGTTGCATGGATTTATGTGTTATTCGTGATTGTACATATGTTTCTACTAAATGGATGGTTGTGACAATACCATGGGACTTTATATTTATGATGATCCTCGTTATCTGGATGGATGCACCCATACCATGGATCTTTTCATATAATTTTCGTCATCCAGATGATTTTTCCCATGCCATAGATTCATGTCTTGATCTCAGATATGTATACGTATATGAATCCTTGATTTGCACGTCTCCTGACAATGTGTGTCCTCATCCTTGAAAAATATCTTAAATCATCTCATCCATCACTTCTCGTTCTGCCTTCATGCTTTAGCGGGCATTTGTTACACAATATTTTGTCACACCTCCTGCACTTCCCTATGAAATACCCCGAAGTGCTCGAAACATGACCATTATGCAGTGTACTCATTCAGATATGCAGTTCAGATCCTCCCTAAGACATTGATTAGAAAATTCCTTGAGCTTCCCCTTAATAAATAGCTCTTAAACCCGAATTTGAGGATCATCGCTCTTATGATGCTAAAAACCGCAATGATCACATGTTGCACTATGCAAGACCCGTGATGGCATCACTCTATTTACTTGTATACCCACGATGATCCCAAAAAAGAAATATTCTCAAAGAGAATGAGAAGCTTCGTGATCTAGAAGCTTCTAGAGCGGCGAGCTGGAGGTTGTTAAACGTAGATGAGGTCGAATTCTCCCAAATTGTCCTCTTGGTCTTATCCCTATGAGCTACCTCCTTGAGATGAGGTTCTACTCCTGGAGAGATTCTAACTCCCTTTCCTAGCCTATATATTTATCCTCTCCCATTCCCAAATGGTTGTTGGTTAGAGGTTGGATTGGTCTATGTCTATTTGCACCCTTATGCTAAGATTGTGCCTAGATGCTATTCATTTGACATGGAGGAGTGCTTAGAGAGTTATTGGCTTGGACTTGGATTAAGACTCAAGGAGAGGCTATCAACATCAAGGCTTTGGTTGTAAGCTTCCCTTTATTTTCTAATAATAGAAATCTGTTGGTTCATCTTCCCAAAATGTATATGTTCATGTATGATTTAGCTTGACATTCCTTGATCAGTTAAGTAGGTTGGTATTGAATTTGATATTTGTTTTGGCATGACTTGTTGTGTCTTGATCACTTGTGCAAGTGCATAGAAACTGAGAGAAGCAAGAACAAGCCCGTGATACAAGCGGTTCAGGGTCCTTAACAAAGGAAATCGGAATAGCATCAAAACAAGGTAGGTCATCTCCTTCATTCTTCTTTTCAATTGTAACCTAGGAAGATGTCTAGTTGATTGTCACTTTAGTTGCTAGACCCACTCATTGGGCTAGAGGGGTCGTCTACATCCGCAAAGAGGATTAACCTTGTCAACAAAAGTCAATTGTCCTATAAATTTGACATGAAGGATATTGATGTTGCAAATTCTATTTTTGGCATGGAAATTGAAAGAGATTAGACAAAGAGGAAACTCTAGTTAAATTAGAGGAAGTATGTTGAGAAAATATTGTATAATGTTAATATGCAGTAATGTAAACCGATAAATGTCCCTATTCTTGTAGGTGTAAATTTCTTTGCAGGCCAATGTTCCAAGACATATGAAGATGAAGAGGACATGCCCTATGTTCCATATGCTAGTGCGGTTGGATGTTTGGTGTATGCAATGGTTTGTACTAGACCGAACATTGCACGTGCTATGGGAGTATTGAGTAGGTGTATGTCAAAAATGAGGAATGAGCATTGAGAAACATTAAGGATGGTTTTTAGGTATTTGCATGGCACAACTAGTTATGGATTGTGTTGACAAGGATGTCCAATAATGGACAGAGTATTGGGCATACATGGCTTTTTTTGGTGCAAATTGGGCTAGAGATCTAGATTTTATAATATATACTTGGAGTAACAATCAGTTGGACGAGCAAGAGATAGTCTGCAGTGGCACTCTCAACTACAAACATTGAATACATGGAAGAAACTCATGCAAGAAATAAATAAAAATTGTTATAGAGAATATGTTCAGGTATTGGGTTGACAAAAGGTCGTAAGGGTATATTTTGATAGTGAGATTGAAATCTTCCTAGTAAAGAATCTAGCTTATCATTCTAAGACAAATCATATTGATGTAAAATATCACTTCTTGAGATATATTATTGAAAACATGAAGGCACTAGTAGAAAAACTAGACACTTTGAAGAATGTTGTAGATTCATTGACAAAATATTTGAGCAATGAGAAGCTCTCTTGTTATGAAGAAATAAGGGACATTATTCCTTGGATTGTTGATCATGTACTCTTATGACCTTATATATGCAAAGAAAAACAATGAGTGGGATAATTTTGGGTATGTGTTATATTTGTTGCACAACTACGATCATGTATTGTATGTTATGTCAGGTGTAGTGCCCTAAAAATAAATGTTTTGGTAGTTTTTACGTGTATTTTGGGTAGGCTTTGGCATTCAGTTTCTTATTTTCGCAATTTTGTTGTGCATGGTGTTTTATCCCCGTGCTTTTGTACTTTTGATTAAGGAAATACAATTATATTCTAATCTAGGGTAAATGAATTGGTGATTTATGGATGCCATGTATATATATATATATATATATATATATATATATATATATATATATTATATTGTATTATAATATTGTAGATATTAATATATTGATAAATATTTTTGGTTTTCTTGGTTCAGGTTTCCAAGGTAAAATATCTATTTTAATGTGCATGTTTTCCATTGCCATTTTTCTATTCTAATAAGAATCATTTTGCAACAATTAATTGTAAAAGGTCAAAGATACATTAATGAGGAAAATATTTTAAAATTGCATGATACAATGATAGTAGTTATAATGAGTGATATAAGAATTCATAAATATTTTATATATGAACATTACCAATTTCTAAGACTCCTTATGAATTTAAAAACACATACAAGTGGCCCTACTCGGTGTATGAGGACAACTTACAAGAATCTATCCTTCCTTTTAAACTCATTAAGTAGGTTATGGATGTCAAATTGATATCATATCAAGCAACCCACAATAACATAATATATGTACTTATATATACCTTTTAAGGACTTCCAGTGTAAGCCAAAAGAAAGGAAGTGGTTGTGTGGTAGGAAGTATTTATGAAAACACATAGCACATCTGATAATGGATCCAACTATGAGTTAGTTTTGGGAGATATTAACAAAATCTCTATTAAGGATACATCATAGACTTGAAATAATGCTACAAAGGTTTTTCCCACCATGGTATCTGTTCCTATCATATATACTACAACTTTTTTAGGTCACAAAATGAAGGAACATTTAGTGACTACAACATATTGCCGTAAGTGGACCATGAATCGCAAAACATTTGAACCTCTAAGAATAGTAGTGCTAAATACTACTCCAAAAGTTGTTTTTAGTTTGAAGTTCCATACAAAACAAAGTGTTGCACTTTTGGGAGCCCCTTATGCTTCTATAATGAAATACTCATAGAAATTATGGCCAATATCGGTAGAATGGGCCCACCTCACTATGGAAACAATACCAAGCCTAAAAAAATAGAAATATCATATGGGGAATAGAAATATTATCAAGTGGTTTATCATATAGAGAGTCTAGTAGTATAGACATGTAAATTGATAATTAAAATTATAGACTATTATGAACCCTTGAACCTAGCTACAAGAAATATCATTGAAAACAATTAATATAAGGCTACTAAGGATACTTATTTCCCATAAGGGACATAAGGATATTAACACACAATAGTGGAGAAATTATCACTGTAGAAAAATATTTCTAAATGTGTTGGAGTATAAGCATAAGGTACTAGCTGTGAGCACCTCCCAAAGCTCAATGTTAGACAAAAACTAGTAAGTCATCATCCCCAATCGATGAATTTTCTACAATATCAAATATTAAATGATTTCTTGAAAACGAGGAAAATTATTGCAATATAACTCATATGTGTCATTTTTTTAAGTCATGTAGTATATTGTTACAAACACTTAAGAGTCCATATGGAGTGGTGCACTTTACCTCACTCCAAGTTCACAATTTGATACGAGGGAAGTGGTTTGGTTTGAAGCATCTATTTCTTGTAGCCTTCCATTATCTTGGGTCCTCCTTGAATTTCCCCTCCCTTCACAAAAGATAACTAACTTAAGCATATGCACTAGGTCCACATTAGACATGTTGTTGATGGTATGGATCATGATAAAGGAGATGGTCACAAACTAGTTAGAACTTAGCATCTTGAACTCCATTTGGACAATATTACTATAGATAGAGATGAAAAAAGACAAGAACACTTGGTCTTAGCAAATAGTTTTAAACATGTTTGGAAAATATCTACCAAGATGTGGTTACAATTGTGAGAAGTAGATTAAATATAGAAGAATTAGAGCTATATGAAATATATATTTTTGTCATTTAGATCAACTATATGCTTCATGCATACAATTCTAAATACAAAATATTGATTTAATAATATAATTGGGTTCTAAGATAATTTTTGGAAACTCCAAGATGAAGGAAATTGTGTCACAAGTAGATCCCTTGGTAGAAACAGGCTAGTGTATGAGAATAAAATTACATGTCCACTACTAATAGTTACACCTTTGAAACTGTTATTGATCTAGAATATTTGATTTACCAACATTATCCAAGATCGTTTCTTCAGTTTATGTTCACAGAATATCATGAAAGAACATGTAAAAATTGGTTATGCAAATACTTAAATAAGAAGAAACATAAATGAGATCATGAGACAATGCACATAAAAGTTTGATAACAGAGTTTGTCCAATGTGGACTATGTCTCCTAGCCTTGATTCAATAGTGGGGAGGCCACTTCATTCATACCATTAAAAGAAAATAAATTACATGGAAAACTACATCATTATACCTCCATTCCTAGGAGTGACATGAAATTTGACTGCTCAAAACACAACAATCACAGCACTAGCAGGCTCGTCTCATCCTCCTATGACTTTTGATTATAAACATGACCCACTTCTAAAGGCGAATTGTTGTTTCAAACTTCACGCCCAACAATTAATGAAGAAGGAAGGTTTCTACCAAGACCCCTCAAATCTATTGTTCAAATGGAAAAACGATTGCACAATTGTGATCCTTGTGAAATTTTGGTTAAAATGAGTATAAATTCGGCCACATACTGCCACCTATATATATGGGCCCTCTGGGAATCTTTTAGATTCCTCATAGCATCAAAATGGAATATTTTGTGTCTTGAAAACATGCCAGGGCAAGGTTTCGCCCTCTTGGTTCCCAGGTGCCTCAGGGTTCCACCGTCACAGTTCTGGACCCTCCTGGTTCCCCAACTTCATCATTTCGCTCCTCGACATTCACAGACCCACTCCTGCCATTTAGTTGATTGAAATAGAGTGATTTTATATACGCAACCATTGATGGTCATTCCAAAGAATGCTTAGCTTGCATCCCGGCATGTTCGTGGTGGTTAAGCTATTTGCTGGCAGGTGTTCCGGGTTCAAACCCTACAGCCTACCCAGTTTGCCCTCTGTTATAATGATATATTAATTTTATACCATCGAAGCCGCATGTTAGGATGACAACTTATTCGTTGGATTTTAATTGTCAGAGACACAATTAAACACTTGTAATAATATGTATTTTTATTCAATATTTAGATGATGGATTACAATCCCTCAGATGGTATGCCTAAATAGGCAGTGACTGGTCACAAGTTTGATTGGTCATGACTTTTGACCATAAGCCCTTTCATAACTATTATTAATAAAAAAAATTAATAATTAATAATTTATTTATTATTCGTTTTTTATTATTTATGAATTAAATATTCATAGCATTTCCCCACCCTTAAAAATTGCGTTGTCCTCAAAGCAAGGATAACAAGGGGTATTGTTGTAGGAACTTCTCAGTTTCCCATGAGGAGTCCTCTTCTGGGAGTTTTTTCACTTGTTCAAGTATTCTATAATAGTTTTGGAACGTAGTACCTTCTCTCTGGTTGCAAGGATACCTTCATATTCTAAGACAATCCTTCCTTCTTCATTGACTTCACGTATCTTGGTTTGAGCTTATTGGTTTTTACCTAGTACCCTTTTGAGACGTGAAACATGGAATACGTTGTGGATTCAACATTTATCTAGTAGTTTCAATCCATAAGCTATGTCATTGATTTTCCTAATTATTTGGAAAGGCCCACGGAATTTTAGAACCAATAGGGTTGTAGTCTTATGAAGACTCAGTCTCCTTCTTTGAACTCTCTTTCTGAATGACATTGGTTAGCTTGTTTCTTCATTCCATTTCTAACCCTTGCTAAGTTTTCCTTTAATATCTGGATAATCTTTTGACTTTCTTCCAAATGGTTCTTCACTGCTTGAACCTTAGAGTCATTTAATGTAAAATCCTTCCATTTCAAAGGTTCATAACCATACAGGACTTGGAATGGGGTCATTTTGGTTGAGGTATGATAGGTGGTATTATACCACCATTATTACTGATGCAACCGTTGTGACCATGTGCTTTGCTCATCATAGATGAAGCACCATAGGTATGCTTCTAAACACTTATTTACTATTTTTGTTTGACCATCTGTTTGTGGATGGTAGGATGAACTCGTGTTAAGGGTTATTCCATCCTGGTTGCAAAATTCCCTCTAGAAATTTCCCTTAAATATGACATCTCTATCACTAACAATGACTTTAGGTTGACCATGGAGCTTGTAGATGTTTTTGCAAACTACTTTTGCAATTTTCTTGGTTGAGTCTGTTTTATTGACTCTCGTGAAGTTTTCATATTTAGTGAGTCTATCTACTACAACAAATATCTTGTCCTTACCATCAGAAATTGGTAAACCATCGATGAAATCCATTGAAATTTCTTCCCATTTTTTATTTGGAACATGTAAGGGGTGTAACAATCCAGGAGTTGAGACATTTTCACTTTTATTTGTTTGACATATGTTGCATTTGAAAACATATTTATGAATTTCATTACTCATTCCCTTCCAGTAGAACAATTGATGCATGTTGTAGTATGTCTTAAAGAACCCAACACACCCATCTGCAAGGGAATTGTGTGATTCTTTTAGAACCTTTATTTTAAATTTGGATGAAGGACTCAGGTAAATCCTACCCTTATACAATAGTATGTTATTTTTCCATTAAAAATTGGGATGTTGGTTGATGTTTTCAATTATCGAACACGATTCGGGATCCTTGGCATATTCAGTGTGAATCTCGTCCAACCAATCAAGGACTACTACCGATGCGAAGCATGTTGTTGTGTCTTCATATTTACGTGAGAGAGCGTCAACAACAACATTATCCTTTCCCTTTTTGTCTAAAAATTCCATGTCAAATGCAACCAATTTCTCTATCCACTTATGTTGTTCCATTGATAAGGTATTTTGTTGTAATAGGAATTGAATACTATTATGGTCTATTCAGGTTGAGAACTTGCTTCCTAATAAGTATTGTCACCACTTGCTTAATGAATGAATAATGGTCAACATATCTTTGTGGTAGGTAGACTTCAAGATTTCCCTTTTATTAAGCTTTCAACTTTCGTAAGATATGGGGTAACTGCCTTACATTAGTACTGCTCCAATCCCAAATCCTGAGGCATCACATTCTACAACAAAAGGTTTGGAGAAGTATGGGGTTTCTAGAAATGAGGTAGATGACATTATCTCTTTTAATGATTCAAAACATTCATCTGCCTTACTGTCCCACTGAAAGGATTTTTTTCCTTAGTAAATTTGTTAGAGGAGTAGTTACATGTGCATAATTTTTCATAGACCTTTTGTAGTATCCAATTAACCCGAGGAATCCTCTAAGTTTTGATATATTCTTTGGCTTGGGCCAATCTTTGATCGCTTTAAACTTGATGGGATCTACCTGAAATCCTTCTTTGGATATGATGTGTCCTAGATATTCGACATCCTTTTTTCCAAAGGTACATTTTGATAATTTTGCAAAAAAAATGATTATTCTCCAATACAAAAAGTACTTATTTTAGATGCTTGAGGTTCTCCATCCATGTTTTGTTCTAGACGAGGATATCATCAAATAAAACCAATTCAATTTTTCGCAAGTATGGGCGAAAGAGTTCGTCCATGGTTTCCTGGAAGGTGGTTGGTGCATTTGTTAGACCAAATGGCATTACCTTAAACTCATAATTCCCTTATCAATTATGAATGCAGTCTTCTCTACGTCTTATAATGTAACTCATATTTGATAATAACCTGACCTCAAATCTAATTTTGAAAATTATTTTGCACCATGGAGTTTTTCCAGCATCTCATCAATAAATGGAATGGAAAATTTGTGTTTAATAGTAATCTTGTTTAATCCTCGATAATTTATACACAATCAGAAGGATCCATATTTCTTTCGGACTAACAATACTAGGGCTGCATATGGACTTATTCTTTCGTAATGACTCCACATTTTAACAAATATTTTATCAGCCTTTCTATCTTTATTTTATGATGATGGGGATAGTGATATGACTTGACATTTACAGGTGTCACATCTGGCTTAACTTCAATGATGTGTTCGATCTTCCTTTTGGGAGGTAATTTCATAGGCAATTCTTGAAATAATTTATCATATTTCCAGATTAGGGATGTAACTTCAGATTGTTGGTGAGTCCCTTCCATAGATAATAACTCTAAATTTTGGCACTCTGTGAAGAATACCGGAGCTCATTTGTGAATAAGTTTCTTCATTTGTTGTGCAGATATGATTTGGGTAGGAGGAGTCTGGAACTCGAACAATTTATACTTTCTTCCATTCCACTTGAATTTAATGAATTTTTTCTGGTGGTTTTCGGAATACGTCCCCAACATTTGTAACCATTGTATACCGAGAACGAAATCTACACCTCCCAAGGAAATTGTGTAAAAGCTAGACTCCATTTCGTAATCGCTTAGTTGCATTTTAACCTTAGGGCAGTTCCCTACTCCATCTATTCTTTTCCCATCTGCCACTATAACTTTTATATATGTCATAGGATATGCAAATAGATTTATCCTCTTTGTGACATTGATATCTATAAAATTGTGGATGCTTCCTGAATCTATTAACACAATAAATTTTTTCTTCATAATATGTCCCTTCAACTTTAATGTTTTGTGGTTGAGCTATCCCTGTGATAACTGCCAGAGAAATTCTCGGCCTATTTTCTTCTTCTGGATCTGGATTAGGAGTTTCATTTTCTTCATTAATTTCTTTTTCAGAGGCACTATCTGAAGATTCTTCTTCTTGTTCTACTTCATGGTTGTAGAGATTTTGTGTGTTGCACTTGTGTCTTGGAGAATACTTGTCTCTGCACATCCAACATTTTCGATTCCTTTTATTTTCAAAACTTGACTTTTATTTTCCTCCTTCTCACAATGGGGGTGGAATGTATTTGCTAGACTTGTGTAGAGAATTCTTGGTTGTCTTTCCTTTTGAGTCTTGATTTTTCAAAAATGGTATATGACGTTTTATGGAATTTGTATTTTCACTCAATAATTATTACTGCATGTATGGCTTCTTCAATATTTTTGAGCTTGTACAACTTCATTTTTTCTTGGAAATACTCCTTAAGTCCACTTCTATACATTTTTAGCAGTTCTTCATTAGAAAATCATCTTTGTCTTACAACTAATACTTCCCATTTGTGGGTGTATTCGTTTACAAACCCCTTTTGCTTGAGATGAAATTTTTTTTTGTAGATACCATCTTCTTCTTCATCATGAAACCTTTTTAGGAGGGCATCCACAATTTTTTTCTAAAGGAATGAATGAGCTTCACATTTCTTGGACCACCATAGGAACCAATCATATGCCTCAGCTTCCAAATTGTTAGATGTGGTCACGATTTTCTCTCATTCACCTATTGGTGCTTTTGTCTAAAAAATGACCTCCATTTTATTAACCCAAACAATAATGCCTCTATGATTTTTACCATCATACTTAGGTAATTCTCTTTTAATTCTTTGGTAGTCTTTTTTTGGAAATTTTGTATAGTATTGACTTCCTGAGAAGTGTACTTGCGGCATTTGCATAATTTCATGCATTTATGGAATTTCATGATTTTGGAAATCTTTGTTTTCCAAAGTCTTAGGACTTTGTGTTAGTCCTGGAGCAATTAAAGGATTAAAAAATGAATTACCCCTTCCTATTAACTAGATCTGCATTTTTTGCAACATTATCTCAATGTTATTTACTTTTTTAATATCATTTTCCATTCCTTCTTGAGTTGCAATTAGCTTATTTTGACCCTCTCCAAATTCTCCCTATATATTTTCGACATTGTCGAGGCGTCTTCATATTTTATCAAGTTCCTCTTAATTTTTTTTTTAATTTATGTCATCATTATTACTTCCCATTTTATTCTTTTTTTTCTCGTTGGAACCATTTTTTTAAAATAATCTGTATATATATATTGAATTATATGAAATTATATAATCAACTTTGTTTTTAAAACCTTATGTTGTACGATCATGATGGAAAATGATGTGATGGAGGAATTGAACAGTGTGACTAGTGAAATTATCCATAGAGATATGCCCAAATGTTGACTTGAAAAATGCAATTTTGAAAAAAATTGTTGGCGTCTGTTGGAACAGAAAACAGTGATAGGCAGGGAAGAACGGAACGGTGACTTGTTATTAATCAGTAATTGATGGGACAACAGTGATGCAAAGAGACTGCCAGTTGCTCATATTCGTGACAGAGGGGATATGACAGCTCGAGTCTGAAATAATCAAGGTGGACAGGAATGGTCAAGGGTGTGAAGGAGAAATACATTGCCGGGACGGAGAATGATAGGGTAACGGAGCTTGGTGCGGATGGTGCAGTCATAGACACCGACTGACAACGTGAATGGGGTAGCAAGGTGACGTAGACGATGGTGCATCTGGTAATGAGTAGCAAATGGTGGACGGGAAGAAATGGTAGTAGACGATGGCTCTGATACCACTATTAGGATGACAAATTATTTGTTGGATTTTAATTGCTGGAGATACAATTAAACACTTGTAATAATATGTATTTTTATTCAATATTCAGATGATGGATTGCCATCCCTCAGATGGTATGCCTAAATAGGCAGTGACTGGTCACGAGGTTGATTGGTCAAGACTTTTGACCATAAGCCCTTTCATAACTATTATTAATAAAAATATTTAATAATTATTTATCTATTATTCATTATTTATTTATTTATTTATGAATTAATTATTCATAACACTGCGTTGTAACCATCGTTCTAAAAAGATTTACTATCAGCCGACAACTCTTTCATGTGACCGCATGGCTTTAAATAACATATTTGTTATATTTGTTGTTGGTATATACCACCAGTGTCAAACCGTGGTTGGCTATATTTAACTTTGTTGCCCATCATAGCCATAGACCATATATGGAACAATAACCACCTGATTATATTAGCACATAACTATTTATCAAAGCTCTAACATGTTGGCACGTAGTTTCAGGTAGAGGTTTTAACTATTTTGGCAGAGGATTTGGTTACGATTTAGACTTGGTGATTAATATTGGCCCGTTCATTAGCCAAACAACTAACAGCTACCATTTTAAAATAGTTGCTCCACCACCAACATTTGAAATTGGCTACCCACTATGTAAGCTGCCAGTCGACATTTTGTTTAACCACTCCTACCAACCATTAGTGTTGGTTCAACTGCGCACCATATTTTAAATTACAGTTGGTTTCAGTGTTTAACACTGCCGATAATTCTTAACCAATCATCATTGACCAATGGGTTTGGTTTATAAGTCGTCAAACATATAATTGCACAGTTATAACCACAACTATTTAACCAATGTGCTATATTAATCTGCCCATTTGGTATGTTGCAATGTTAATCGTCGAAAATTTGACCATGTTGTTGAATTTAGTCAAGGCCAAACTGGCCACTCTTGGCGTTCTGTGTGGCACCATATGATTGGGCCACATGGCCCCTTTCTATTAGGCCATAAACCTTCCCAAGTTTGGCAAATGTTGCCATATTCGACAATTCTGCCAAATTTATCCACAACTAAAACAATCGCCAATTTTGTTAGACCTTCACCAAATTTAGCTGACAGTTTGGTGGAATGGAAAATTTGGCGAGGCTCCAAATTTAACTACCTTCCTGCTAAACCATGTCATTTAGCCAACTTTTACCGGAACTTTGACTAGCAATAGCTTCCACATATAGAGTCAGATTGAGGTGTTGTCTGCGTCATTGAAATCCTCACAATGTGCTCTTCAATATGGTCCTATTTTCATTGTGATCCAAGGAGTTTGATTTTTGGGCCATTAGGGATACACCTGGATCATTCCTCCCTACTAAAGGACTTTTGGTCCTCCAAAAGTATAATTGCACTCTTGATATGCACAACAAATGTCTTTGAAATACCACACTTTCTTCTCCTTCACCTTTGTACTTCGAAGCTAGAAGTGATGAAACTAGCACCTATATCCATATGAAAATCTATAGCTACCAATACATGTCCAACTTACAAGACCCAAAGCATGACTGTACTTGCCAAGAGTTTATAAAAAACTAATGGTCAAGTTTACAATAGAAACTATACCCTTTGTTATCAACTAAAGGCCAAAATAGCATTATGTTGCATACTCCCAAGCGCCCACTCCCATGGGCCAACGGCCCAAGGGGTGGAGGGCCGATTCTGAGAATCGCCCTCCACCACTTGGGCCCATTGGGCCACGGGGATGGGAGTGTAGGGAGCTGCGAGAATCGCCCTCCACCACCTAGGCCTAGATTTTTTTTTTAGTTTTATGTTTTTGCACCAAGAGGCGCTCTACGACCTAGTATGGTGGTAGATCTCACATAAAAACGTAAACGTAAATGTAAGCGTAAACGTAAATGTAAATGTAAATGTAAACAACTAGTATGGAAGTAGGTCTCACATAAAAACTTAAACATGTAAATGTAAACATAATGCCCTATTTAAAAATCAATCTAATTATTAGTATGTATAAACACAATATAAATTTAAAATATAAAAAGGTTTATGAACACTCAAAAAATATGTATGATAGATAAATAAAAATATAAATAAATTGGAGGTATGGTAAATAATCTTTATTTTATTTTATTTACTCCAGAGGTATGTTAAATAAATAAATAAAAATATAAATTATCTAGAGGTACGGTAAATAAATAAAACCTCATTTATTAATACCATGGGCCAAATACCGTATTTATTAAAGAGGTATGGTAAATAAATAAATATAAAAGAGGTATAAAGAGGTATGATAAATAAATAAAAATATATCAAATAGGATTAGAAATCAACATCTAATTATATACCAAGCCTATGGGCCAAATACCATGGGCCAAATTATTATTAATACCATACAAAAAAAAATATTATTAACCCTAATATCAATATTATTATTATTATTATTAAATACAATATTCATATTAATATATTATAATATTAATATTATTAAATTTAATAACTTTGGATTAATACAATATTAAGTTTTTATATTATAATATATATCAACTCTAGATATATATTGGAGGGAAGAACAAAGACATAGAGTGATAGAGGTGGAGAGATGGGGGAGTGACAAGGGAGAGATGGAGATAAACTTAAGGATAGGGGACAGGAGGAATGAAGAGAGAGAGCGAGGGAGATGAGAGAGAGATGTAGAGAAGGGTAAGAGAGGGAGAGTGGGACACAACTATGGAGGGGGAGAGAGGGAGGGGGATAGTGAGAGGGTTGGAGTCTGGAGAGAGAGAGATGGTGGAAGAGAGAGGAAGGTAGGAGAGAAAGGGAGAGAGAGGAGGATGAGAGAGAGGAATTGAAAGAAAGGAGGAGAGGGAGGGAAGAAGAAAGACATAGAGAGTGAGAATTGGAGAGAGAGGGAGTGACAAAGGAGAGATGGAGAGAGAGAGAGAGTATTTTTAGGGGTGAGCTAAATAGACAAAGAAAGAGAGATAGAGAGAAGGGGGGAGAGAATGAGAGGGAGGGATAGAGTACATTTTTGGAGAGGAGAGAGAGAGAGAGAGAGAGAGAGAGAGAGAGAGATAGGATTGGAGGGAAAAGAGAGAGAGAGAGAGAGAGAGAGAGAGAGGGAGAGAGAGAGATAGGATTGGAGGGAAAATAGAGAGAGAGAGAGAGAGGATTGGAGGGAAGAGAGAGAGAGAGAGGATTGGAGGGAAGAGAGAGAGAGAGAGAGTATTGGAGGGAAGAGAGAGAGAGAAAGGGAGAGAGGGGAAGAACAAGAGACAAGACTTGAGAGAGAGGAGGAGAGTGATGGGGGAAGAGAGAGGATTGGAGGTAAAAGAGAGAGTGATGGGGGAAGAGTGAAGGAGGTAGGAGAGAAAGGGAGAGAGAGGAAGTACGAGAGAGCGGACTTAAGAGAGAGAGGAGGAGAGAGGGAGGGAAGAATAAATAGATAGAGAGAGTGAGTGGAAAGGGAGAGATGGAGAGAGAGTGTGTATTTTTGGGGGTGAGATAAAGAGACAAAGAAGGAGATATGAAGAGAACGGGGGAAAGAAGGAGAGAGGAGAGAGGGAAGGATATAGTAACAGAGTTGGAGAGAGAGGGGGGGTGAGAGAGGATGTGAGAGAGTGGAGATAGGGAGGGAAAGAGAGATGGAGTTTGGCCCATGGTATTTGGCCCATAGGTGTCACCTAAATAAAACCTATTTTTTGAGTGTTAGTAGATGGTGATTTCTAATTCTATTTGATTTCTTGCATTAGATACATTGATTTCGGTGTAGATGTTGGTTTATAATCCTATTTTCTTACTTGCACTAGATGCATTGATTTCAGTGTATATGTTGGTTTATAAACCTATTTTCTTATTTGCACTAGATGCATTGATTTGAGTGTAAATGTTGATTTCTAATCGTATTTGATTGCTTGCATTAGATGCATTGATTTCAGTGTAAATGTTGGTTTTTAATCTTATTTGATTTCTTGCATTAGATGCATTGATTTCAGTGTAGATGTTGATTTCTGATTTGATGTAATTGGATGTATGATGGTACATTAATTTTAAAGTGATTGGATTAATATTGTGCATTGATTTCAGTGTAAGAATAAAAAATTATTGACAATGTACATTGATTTTCGTGTTATAGTAATTGAACCTATTAATATTGGAGAGAAAGAGAGGATGTTTACTACAATATCTCGATCTAAAGATTTAAAAGTTTTATGATTTAACTTTTCCTTTTCATATAATCAATATGGAAATATGACAAAAGTAACAAGGGTGACAATAAGAAGGTTTACGATTTAACCTGTCCTTTTCATATAATCGATATGAAAGATGACAAAAGTAACAAGGGTGACAATAAGAATAGTAGAAGAACATAGTTTGAGATTAATCACAACGAAATACTATTTGTAATTTACTATATTCTTATTATTCACATTTTCTAGCATTCAACACTATTACATTGTCACTTTACATTCAAACATTTTATTTCATCATTTTTCATCATTAAAGTTATTTATAATATTTATCATCTTAACAAACTGAGGTAACTAGGCAAATTTAAAATTAAAATGACCAGATTAATGTGAGAAATATGTATCATATTTAAAATTATTATATTAATATTAGATGATTTTACATATTATTGATAAAATCAATCATCTGTTCATTAGATTTTCTTTGGCCACACACGACTGAAACCAACCTAGATCCATCTTAACTCTGGATCTATCAAGCGCCGAGAGAGATCAAATCTCTCAAGGTGCAAACCTTTCCTCAAGTTTTGCACTCAAAAAAGAGGTTTTCACCTCAAGAGATTTGATCCCTCTCGGTGCTTGATAGATCCGGAGTTAAGATGGATCTAGGTTGGTTTAATTTTTTTTGTTTTTATTTTTTTTAATGGTTTTCAATTTGTTTCTTTTAATTTTTTTTTTTGGTTTTGTTGTGTTTTTTTATGTCTCTTTTTTTATTCTTTTTTATAATTTTAATTCTTTTTTAATGTTTTTTTATTTCATTTGTTTTAATTATCTAATATCATTTTTTTCTTATTTTATGTTTCTTTTGGAATATTTTCTTGTATTTAAAAATATATATATATTTTAATTGTTTATCATTTATAAGGCTTTTTTTTTACATTTTTATGTTTTTTTTCATTTTTTATATATTTGTTTATATTTTCTTATCTTTTGTTGCCATGTTTTTAATTTGTTTATATTTTAATATATATTTTTATTTACTTGTTATTATTTTTTAATTTTTTGTTTGTTTTAGTTTTTATTTTTCTCAATATTTTAATTTTTGTTTTCTTATTGGTTTAGTCATGGTTTTTTTCAATATATTTTTATTTACTTGTTATTATTTTTTTAACTTTTGTGTTTTTTTGTTTTTGTTTTTGTTTCAATGTTTTAATTTTTTTTTTCTTTTGTATTTTTCATTTTTATTTATTTATTATTTTTTTTTTTTTTCCTACATGGTCTGTGTCGATCAACGACTAGCAACCCAATCTCATTATGTGTCGATTTGATAGTTGAATTTAAAATGTTCGTTATAATGGATCAAGTTTGACCCCACAACGTGTCAATTTCATGGTTGGTCTTTAAGCTTTCATTACAATGAGTCAATTCGCTTACACTGTGTATCAATTTGATGGTTGATTTTTAAATTTTTGTTGCAATGTTTCAAGTTGTCTTAGTATAAGATTTTAAATTTGTTACACTTTTAGCATTTGAAAAAAAATACACTTGGTATATTGACTCCTTCATTCAGGTATTCATTTTTTTTTAAATTAGTCATAAGAAAATTTCTTAGTGTCATAGTTGAAATATCTTGAAAACTTAAGGTTTTTGGTAGTCATGATCATTGGTTTTAATTCTATGGTTGAAAATTTGTCAAAATTTTAAGGGTTTTCTGAGTCATGATATTTTATGTAATTTCCATTCCTAAATTATTTCGGAACATGATCAATTTCTACATTTTGGGGCCAATTTTGGAAGTGATGTGGCCCATTTTAGTTTTATTAGAAGACTTAGGAGTTAGACATAAGTTACTTTGGGATTTTGTTAGTAGCATGTGGGGCCATCCACACAAGGAAATACGCACCCCCTAAGCCAAAGGTTCGAAATGCATGAGAGGGAAAATTGAAGGCTTAGTGAGGGACCCATGAATGAGGGAAAAGGAGGGAAAAGGACTCCACGAAATCTATAAAAAGGAGATAGCACTCTTTATTTGACATCTTTTGCATATTAAATTTCTTTCTAGTTGCACGAGCTGCTTAACTGGTTCACTTGATGTTTAGCATGAGTTTTCCAAGTGGAGAACTCACCCTTACTTCGGGGACTTCGAGTGCCACCATAGAGAGGTTCTTGTATAATCTTCTGGAGGTGATTTTCAGTGTGATTTATAGCATTTGAATTCAAAGTTTTTCCGGTGGTGCATATTTCTAGAGGACGCAGTGGGGAAATCGAGTTGAGGTCCCTTGCATTCTTCAAAGGTGCTATTGTCGGGAGAAATTCCGGGAGAGAAGCTTTGGTGATTTGTTTCTCACTTGGGTAAGCTTTTGGGCTGAAGGTGATAGCTTTCTTCAGTGAGGATTTCACAGTTCCTAGGGTCAGCATAGAGGGCAGAGATTGGGCACACGTGGGTGGTGGAGACTCAACCATTGCAGCTGTTCCTTTCTGGAAAAATAAGGGAAGAACTCGTGGAGGTGATTGCGACCTTTCCGAAGTTTTTTGGGAGGATTTTGTTGGAGTATTGACAGTCAGTTTGTTTCAGCAGTTGTAGAGGGTGTAGGGCTTTTTGGGGGTCGATTTTGGAAGGTCACAATCTGGCCAAACCATCTTTGGGTTTTTTTGGGTTTTTTGAGAGGAGTCTGTGGTTAAAATTTCATATTTTTTCGGATAATATTCGAGCCTAAAATCCTAATTCTTATAACAAGCAGAATTGTTAGTTAGCTTGGGAATTTGCACTATTTTGTGGGTTTGACTTTGGCTTGGAGATAGGCCGCACCCATCCTAGGTTTTTGGTGGAGAGTGCAAGAATAATTTGGCAGAATTTTTTGAGCAATTTTGCAAGCTCAAACAGGGGTTTCTTCTAGCCATCAATTGTAGAATTTCTAGGGTCAACGCAGAACATTGAGGAGAAGTCTTTCCTTTGCATCTGGGCAAAAATTTTCTCACCTAGGATTGTTTAGCTTGATTTAGCAAGCTAGGTGCACACATTCCATGCATTGTACCCTCTGATAATAAAATGGCTCAGTTTGGCGCAATTATGGTGCAATTTTATGGGTGTTTAATTGTTGTCTTAATTTTTCTGTGTCGTATGTGTATTTTCCTTGTTTAGCACTGTTATTTTCTTTTTGGAACATTACAATGTTATTAGAGCATGATTTTGGCCTAGCTGTGAGTAATCAGTAAGATCATGGGAGATTTTGGCATGTACGCACAATGACGGTTACACTATACACCACCCATGGCGAAAGGGAGATTCAGTATGTAGAAATTCTAGGGTGGAATCCACTGGAACGATGAGAGGTTGGCTCAATTGAGGAAGGTGTCATACCAGATCCATCTTTGTCCTTACAACATAGACACTAGAGGTGCACAAGTCGTGGGAGTACAACCATCTACACCATGTGGGAAAATCCGATAGAATCAGGGCACTAGATCTCCTGAAAAGGAGCAGGCATGCCAGGGACAGTTAGAGGGTGAGTCAAGGAGACAATTTTTCTAGTGAAGACCTAGTTCTAGAGAGCAGGGGCTCGAGGAGGATACTGAGGGTACGTAGGGTCATGAGGAGCACATCGATATACCTAGTGTAGCACAAGAGTCACCATTTTTGGAGACCTCTTTGATAGCACCAGTTGACACCTTGATGGAGAAATTGGAGCATACACCCATAGAATCATTTGATGATGTGGTGTATGTCATTGATGAGGTGCCATTTGTTGTTGAGGTATCCATTGGTGAGGTGTCTAGTACCGTGTCCAAATTTTTAGGTGATGGTATCCCACAACAAATTAGGGAGGGGCTGAGAGACACACCCATCAGTGAGGTGTTGATGGGTAGAGAGGCACCCAGATCAGTGACAGAGTTCTCAGACAACAACTATCTACAACAGTATGGAGAGCACCTTCAGGAGCATGAGCTACATGAGGATGTTATGCTCGATGAGCTAGTTATGGAGGGACAACTCGTGATTCCTGTTGTGCCCATGGTAGAGGGGGATGGGAAATCATACATTAGACCCGCCATCGATGAGGAGAAGATAGATGCGTAGGCAGATAGCAAAGCTACAGTCCTTCCAGACAATAAATCTCTTCAGGCTTACGTAGATGGGGCTTGCAGTATTATTAGGTTACCTCTGCACGTTGGAGGGAGATTGGTTGGGTTACCTAGATAGGTTGTATATGATGACCGGGTCAGTGAGACGAGGTGGCATGAGTTGTGTAGGGAACAACATTTGCATGATGGACTTGCTATGTACTCAGGAATTCTTTCATTTAATCCCTCTAATGGGGTTGGGTGGCAAGAGATATTGAGTTGGTACCTGATAGGGTTTACTAGTTTTTTGGATACATCCGTGATCAAGAGCATAGTTCAGCAGGTGTCGTGGTCAAGGAAAATTTTAAGAACCACCCTAAATTTATATGTATAATAAATGGGCTAATCCCCATGATACATAGGAAAAATGGGAGACGATTTTATCAATAATATAATATGTATATATAATTTTTTTGGCGAATCTCTCACCAGATTATATTATCTTGTACAGTGATGGAGAATCTTTCACTGACTTATAAAATCTTGTAAGATCTTGGCAAATATTTTAGTGAATAATAAAACATTGTGAAGTCTTTGCAAATGTTTTGTTAAAGTATGAAACCATATATGATAATAAGAAAACATATTCATTAAACTGTAATATACTAACATACATGTTTGGAAAAAAGAAACATAATTTCTCTTCCTACAAACAATGTTCCAAGTTTCAGTGGTCGTGTTTGTCAAGGTTCTTACAATACACTCTTTCATATCCTTCTATTAGTTTTGATAATATTCCACAACAAAGTTCTTATAGGTGTTGATATTGACCACGAGTTCTGTCAAGGTAGTAGAGATTAATCTTTTCTCTACAACTTTTCTCAAGCTACCACTTTTTTCAAGTTATCAAATTTCTTTCTTATTCCATAGACTCCAACTACCAGGTAAAAAAAACACATCAAGTTTGTTTACCCCAACACGCCAACAAGTAGCAAGCCCCAACTATATTATATAAGAAAGTATTAGGTATCCCAAAGGCTTGAAGGGGATCTAATTGAAAGAAGTGACCATTGTGAGAAGCCTTTCAATCAATATATGAATATATAAATGTAGATTTATTATTATTTTAATTGGAAATCGTCAATTAAATAATAAAATTTAATCACGTCTCTCCCAATCTAAATTGCTTATTAGCATAATTCACTACCCTCATACGTCTCACATTTTTTAACAACATTGTAACATGTAGACTAATTTCCTTTTTGCTGAACAATCTCCACCTTTTAGGAAAATATGGTGCAGTGGCTCCAACCCCTACAGATCATTAGGACAAGCGAAAGGTTGTACAAACCAACTTGTTTTTCAAACAACTAATCCAACATCAGTACCTAAGCTTTTTCATGAAGATATCATATTGAGAATGTTTGAAAAATGGTGGGAAATCTTCTACGAGGGTGATGCGGAAAGAGTGATAAGGTTTCACTGTTTTGATTTTTTTTTGTTAAATCAGAAAAACCAATATTAATGGAGATACTAGTATTTTTTAATAAATTTTGTGAAGTGACTAAATGTAGCTTTAACCATTCACCTTAAGATGATTTTACAATATAATATCCTAAGTCTATTTAATATCTTCATTATCATAAAAACCAACATATATCCATATTAACTCCACATCTACCACTCTTAGAGGATGAAATCTATTTATCCCTCTTAGCACTTGGTATACCCAAATTAAGATGGATCTAAGATGATAGAATTTCCCCTTTAAATAGTCTATTCTCACATGAATACCATGGGTTATCATAAACCTGGAGCTTAAAAATTACTATTAGTAATTTATAAAAATTAATAAAATTAATAATTGATTTTTTTTTTTTATCCAAGTTGAAATGTTTAACATACATTAAATTACAACATCCATTTTTACTCTTGATCCACCAAGCCCCGAGAGGGATCAAATATTTTTTCACTCTATGCTAGTTTGCATATCACGATATTTCATCCCTCTCGGGGCTTAGTAGATCCAAAGTAAAGATGGAGCTATGCTTGTTTAATTCCCCCCTTTAAATAGGCTACATTCCACGTGAATACCATGGGTCAATACCATGTGCCATTTTTATTTTTATTAATACTAATATTAGGGTTAATAATGTTTTTTTTACATGGTATTAATAATAATCTATCCCATGGTATTTGGCCCATAGTATTTGGCCCATAGTATTTTGCCCATAGGTTTCACCTAAATATAACGCATTTTTTGAGTGTTCGTAAATATAAGGTGACTTATGGAGTAAATATAAAAAAATGTTTTATTAATTTACCATACCTCTTTTACAAATATGGTATTTGGCCAATAGGATTCACTTAAATAAAACCTCTTTTTTGAGCCTTAGTAAATAGAAAGAGGGTTATGGACTAAATATAAAAAGAGGTTTTATTTATTTACCATACCTTTTGAGTAAGTATAAAAAGAGGTTATATTTATTTACCATACCTCCACTTTATTTATTTTGGGTTATCATAAACCTGGAGCTTAAAAATTACTATTAGTAATTTATAAAAATTAATAAAATTAATAATTGATTTTTTTTTTTTTTATCCAAGTTGAAATGTTTAACATACATTAAATTACAACATCCATTTTTACTCTTGATCCACCAAGCCCCGAGAGGGATCAAATATTTTTTCACTCTATGCTAGTTTGCATATCACGATATTTCGTCCCTCTCGGGGCTTAGTAGATCCAAAGTAAAGATGGAGCTATGCTTGTTTAATTTCCCCCTTTAAATAGGCTACATTCCACGTGAATACCATGGGTCAATACCATGTGCCATTTTTATTTTTATTAATACTAATATTAGGGTTAATAATGTTTTTTTACATGGTATTAATAACAATCTATCCCATGGTATTTGGCCCATAGTATTTTGCCCATAGGTTTCACCTAAATATAACGCATTTTTTGAGTGTTCGTAAATATAAGGTGAATTATGGAGTAAATGTAAAAAAATGTTTTATTAATTTACCATACCTCTTTTACAAATATGGTATTTGGCCAATAGGATTCACTTAAATAAAACCTCTTTTTTGAGCCTTAGTAAATAGAAAGAGGGTTATGGACTAAATATAAAAAGAGGTTTTATTTATTTACCATACCTTTTGAGTAAGTATAAAAAGAGGTCATATTTATTTACCATACCTCCACTTTATTTATATTTTTATTTGTTTACACCCTTGCATGTATATAAGGTGACTTATGGAGTAAATATAAAGAAAATTTTATTTATTTACCATACCTCTCTTTTATTTATATTTTTATTAATTTACCATACCTCTTTTATAAATATGGTATTTGGCCCATAGGATTCACTTAAATAAAACCTATTCTTGAAAATTAGGGCGAATGGAAGGTTGTAACTCCTAATTTCAAGGTCTAAATTTACCTTTTTTACCCTCTCCCTTAAAATAAGGTGGGCTAACCTCCATACCTAATTTTTTTATAAAATAAATTTGAGGCCATTTGTAAAAATGTACTATGATACAAAATATTTCCCCACTAAAAATTTAAAACCCCTTAATTTCGCCTAAGGGCAAAAATTCACCCCTAAAATTTTCCATGGTCATGTTTTTCCAAAGGGGCTCGAGGGCTAGATCATTATTGGGACCTAAGTGGGACTCCCTGCCACTCCATGGACTGGTTCGTTCATGGTATTAGCAGGATGGCGGATCTAGTGATTGGACTCACCCCCATTCTCATATTCCCACCATAGTTTTGGACAACACCTGTGAAAGGTCAAGCAGACAGAGGAGCAGGAAAACTCCATGAGTTGTCTCAAAATGTTGGCTATATGTGGGGACATAGGATGATCAATGTACCTTCGCAAGTGTTTTTCAGAGGAGGTGGCACTGGCAAGCCACCAAATAGTACCTTGTATGGAGTTGGGGATTCCTCACACTTGTGTAGGGCATAAAGGACACCAAGGTGGAGAGCAGTAGTGGCATCACTAGTAATGCTTAGAGAGATTCACTCCTTGGGCCTCTCAGGGAGAATTTGGAGGGGAGATCCCCTCATCGGAGAGCATGGTGATGCGATGGTGGAGGTGATGATACAGGTTGGGTGGGGGCCAACGCATATGGACACAACTTTAGTCCATCTCATACATGGATAGGTAGGAGCATCTAGTGTGGAGAAATGTCTACAGATGGGCATGGAGACACATGGGGTTGTGTCGTAGTATTTTGGACTACGTTGTGGAGTGGGAGTGCCTCACATCATTGAGTACATGCGGGGAGTGACAGGTGCAGTGACATAGGTGGGATATAGGATGGTATATCTATAGCTGGGAGTATCTAGTAGTGTACGGAAACAGGTTGTGACACACAGTGGTATGTTGAGGAGTGCAGCGATACTGTGTGGTATGAAGTGGAAGATGATGTGGTGCAGCGAGCGCTTGGAGCGTTGCCTCCCAGGAGACTTATGGACATGGGCACTACATGTACCATTGGATGCAACCCACCTAGGATCAATGAGGACACTTTTGAGCATCTAGGGACACCATGTTTAGTGGAGACAGTGCTTCAAGGGGGTTATCAGCAGATCCAAGATAGAGAGGGAGTCGTCTGTAGGATTAATATTGAGCATTTTGGTGGACTCTTCATCATACCCATCCTTGTTTGGTGTTGTTTACAATTGCAGAGTGTTTGTTTGTTGCCCCTTGACACTCTCCATTTAGGCAATAGGGCTTGTGAGGCTCACCGTAGGCAGTTGGATGAGACACCTCATGTCATGAGTCAGGAGGAGAGTCTCTAGTTGAGACACTTGGTAGGTGCACGAGTTGATGAATACATGCTTAGGGATGACATGGTTCATTTTTGAGGTAGCATATGTTCCAACCCTGGTCTCACACTTGGGGAGGCGAATGACAAGGAGTTGTGTGTTTCTTTTTCCACTGGACAACTCGAGGCATTGGGGGAGCATGAGGTGTAGGGGATGGTATTTCTTATCGGAAGGATGATGCCAAGGCTACTGGGAGTACCCAAGCAAATCATCAGGAGCTGGAATAACAGATTTTTCTATCTGATTTGGTAGGCACAGAGGAGTTGGTTATTTGTGATGCGGGTTCTTGATGCTCAGTGTCTACCTATTGGATACCTACAAGAGACAGAGACGGGGCACAAGTGGGTCCTAATAGCTAGCAACGTAACATAATAGCAGGAAGAGAGGATTTGGGGTTGCAGGCCTCTAGTATGATTATGGTATCTAGGGATTCAGTGGATTGGTGGAATACTCCACTCCTTAGTGAGCTTGGTAAGAATAATAGGAAAACTGATTCGTTCATAGGCAGACACACAGGGAATCACCAAAGCCCTCACCATAGGGTGAGGAAGATTGTTGCTCAGGATTGGGGCCAACCATGGGGCGATAGGCGCTTTGGTAGGTTGGGACTAACCTTGATCATCTCATAGATTGTGGCCGAGATTTATGTGAGAGGAGGTTATGGTACGAGCATGCTAGACAATTAGTGATGACTAGCGTGTCGTGGGGTCAACAGGATAGATTCTTGCTACACTAGGCATGGGGCCCTAGAAACACAGTACTTAGCGGTTTAGCTACCCATAGGGTTGAGTTGGTCTCTACAAGAGAGGGTCATCTAGATTTTCCATCGGGTTTCTGTGATTCGTTGATGGCGTGGGAGACTTCATCAACATGGTAAGATGGCTAGCAAGAGGATTTCATGAGGAGCTTATGCGGGAGAGCCTTCATTCGCATGGAGATTGAGTTGTATCTTTAGGGGCCCACAATCAGAGTGAATGGGGTGGACTATTCGTAGGGTAGCTTCATGAGGATTTGGACATAGTTTTACATCGTCGAGATGCTCTACTTAGTTATTATAGACAGAGGTGTTCTAATGCCCCTATCTTGCAAGATAGTGAGAGGAGCAATGGGTGCTTCACGTTGATCAGGTTGGCTTGGGATCCTGGTATCGAGGGACTCCTTCACTATAGGATAGTAAAATTATCAGGAATGATCCAATGGCATATTTGGGTCCCTGGTGATGTTTGTAGAGATAGTGGGGATCCACAGTCAGAGAGGGTGTTTGTTCATGCACTGCTTGAGGACAAGTAATTTTTGGTGCATTGGAGGAGCTTGCCGAATGAGGATGCCACTTGGGAGAATGATCACATACTTGAGCAACCCGCACTGAAGTTGCTTAGGGACAATCAACATTTGGGAGGGGAGGATTGTAATGTCCCTTCCTAAATTATTTTGGAACATGATTAATTTCTACATTTTGGGGCCAATTTTGGAGGTGACGGGGCCCATTTCATTTTTATTAGAAGACTTAGGAGTTAGAAGTAAGTTACTTTGGGATTTTGTTAGTAGCATGTGGGGCCAACCACACAAGGAAATACGCACTCCCTAAGCCAATGGTTCAAAATGCATGAGAGGGAAAATCGAAGGCTTAGTGAGGGACCCATGAAGGAGGGAAAAAGGCTCCACGAAATCTATAAAAAGGAGGCAACACTCTTCATTTGACATCTTTGGCATATTAAATTTCTTCTTAGTTGCTCGAGCTGCTTAGCCAAGTCACTTGTTGTTTAGCACGATTTTTTCGACTGGAGAAGTCACCCTGTCTTCGAGGGACTTTGAGTGCCAACCTATAGAGATTCTTCCATAATCTTCTGGAGGTGATTTTCAATGTGATTTCTAGCATTTGCATTCAGATTTTTTCCGGTGGTACGTATTTCTAGAGGATGCATTGGGGAAATCGAGTTGAGTTCCTTTGCATTCTTCAAAGGTGCTATTATCGGGAGAAATTCTAGGAGAGAATATTTGGTGATTTTCTTCTCACTTGGGTGAACTTTTGGGCTGAAGATGATATCTTTCTTCAGTGAAGATTTCATAGTTCCTGGGGCCAGCGCAAAGGACAGAGATTGGGCACACGTGGGTTGTGGAGACTTAACCATTGGAGTTATTCCTTACTAGGATAAATAAGGGAAGAACTGATGGAGGTGATTTCTACCTCTCTAGAGTGTTTGGGGAGGATTTTGCTGGAGTATTGGCAGTTAATGTGTTTCAACAGTTCTAGAGGGCATAGGGATTTTTGGAGGTCGATTTTGTAAGGTCAAAATTCGGCCAAACCATTTCTAGGTTTTTCTAGGTTTTCTAAGATGACTCTCTGGTTAAAATTTCAAAATTCTCTGGATGATATTCGGGCTTGAAATCCTAATTCTTATAACAGGTGGAATTGATAGTTAGCTGGGGAATTTGCACCATTTTTTGGGTTCAACTTTGGCTTTGAGATAGGCCAAACCATTTTGGGGTTTTCTGGGTTTTTGGTGGAGAGCTCAAGAAAAATTTGGCAGAATTTTCTGAGCACTTTTGGAGGCTCAAACAGGGGTTTCTTCCAGCTAGCAGTTGTAGAATTTCTAGGGCCAACACAGAACATTGAGGAGAAGTCTTTCCTTTGTATCCGGCAGTATGTTTCTCACATGGGATTGTCTAGCTTGCTTTGGCAAGCCATGTGCACACATTCCATGCATTGTGCTCTCCTTTGATAATAAAATTACTCAGTTTGGCACAGTTCTGGTGCAATTTTATGGGTGTTTAATTGTTGTCTAAATTTTTTTTGTGTGGTATACGTATTTTTATTGTTTAGCACTATTATTTCCTTTTTAGAACATTACATTTTATCTTCAACACCGTGGCTAATTTTTTTTGGAATTTTAACGATTTTAAGAGATGTGATGTATTATCTCTAATGTCATGCTTGAAAACCATTGGAATTTTAAGGTTTTTCATAGTCATGATATTTTGTCCTTAACATCATTGCTAAAAATTGTTGAAAATTTACCTCGAAAAAAAATACATTATTGCAACATCAACACTCTTGTTTTCAGGGTGTTTTTGCACCAAAAAAATTGGTTTTTATTGCCTTTTACTGTCATTTTTAAAAAATGTTGAAAATTTACAGCAACAAAAAAAACGTTATTCTAGCATCAACATTTTTTGTTTTCGGGTTGTTTTTCATTTTTATTGGGGTTTTTTGGCTATATTTCTCATTTTGAGATTACAGTTCTCGTTTCATAGTTTACATTGTTTTTTACAAAAAAAATCACAACATATGATTTACAATGGTGGTCATGCCAGACTACTTAAAAAGGCTTCCAACTCTGGATGGAGCTTCTTGGGATGAAACTCTCGATGGAACTTCTAATAGCTAGCTCTCTCGTGTCCTTTCTTGTTGCAATAGTTGCAATGGTTCTTCTTCCTCCAGAATGTCCCATCCTTCTCTTTCCCCTAATGTCTAGAGGGATCCTTATATCATGACTCCTTCCTGGTTGAGATAACCTTCGTCAAAAAATTATCTTTGTGACAAGTCTGGTGAGGAGAACTTGCCTTAGCTCTTCCTATGGAATTCTCACTAAAAGGTGGTGATGTGCTCTCAACATTTTTAAATGTCTCGGCCTTGTCCCTTGAAGACTCTCCTATCTCTTCCTTTATGACATTGCCTAATCCTGCATATCGAGGTAATTCCACCACTTGGATGGGATTCACAATGCCGTGGAAATTAATTCCTAGGTCATTGCCTTCATATTCCTTCTTCTTCATTAGCTTCGAATCAATACATCATGTGGTTTTATTTTCAAATGCACCAAAATCATCATTATAATGAGAACATGAAACTAAAGAATCACTGACATTGTTTACCTCAGTTTCCAATTCTGAAGCAGGTGATGATGGCTTCATTAAGCTTTCACCGCACTTCAACTTTTCCAAGGCCTCTTATGTGGCTCGTAGCTGAAGCTGCAATATTTGCTTATCCTCTTTTGCTTCTAGTAGAAGCCTCCTCAACTCAACATTCTATGATTGAATGCTTTGGTTGATCTCCTTATTTGAATGGTGAGAAGAAAATGAAGAAGAGGAACATTCACTTGAAGATGGAGATGGATGTTCTCCTTCATTTACTAAATCATCATCCTCTACTTTCTATTTCGTCTTCTTCTCCTTCTTTGCCAATTTATTCTCATAATCTACAAACAATATGTTTGCCATGTCTGCCACCCGGTAGAAAGCATGATGAAAAGCTTTATCATTTTTCGTTTCCCTTCTTCGTGTTGCACGTCCAATCTAGTTATCATTCACACTCATAATGCACATTAGCAAGAAGACTGCTTCGATACCAAACTTGATCTGGAATCTCTGATTTATGGGAATTATCCAAGATATTTTCTTTGATTGATGTTAGGAGAATTGCATGAAAGAGCATGTAAAAAATAAGTATGCAAACACTTAGATAAGAAGCAACATAAAGGAGATCATGAGACAATGCACACAAAATTTTGATAACAGAGTTTTTCCAATGTGGACTATGTCTCCGAGCCTTGCTTCAATAGTGGGGAGGTCACTTCATTCATCTCATCAAAAGAAAAGCAAGTACATGGAAAAATACCTCATTATACCTCCATTCCTGGGAGTGACTTGAAACTTGACTACTCAAAACATAACAATCATAGCATTAGCAGGTTTGTCTTGTCCTCTTGATACTTTTGATTGTAAACATGACCCACTTCTGAAATGTGCATTACTATCTTTAACTTCATGCACAACAATTAATGAAGAAGGTGGGTTTCTACCATGATCCCTGAAATTCATTGCTCATATGCAAAAACTGACTAAACCATTGTGTTCCTTGTGAAATTCTGGTTAAAATGAGCATAAAGTCGGCTGCATTCCGCCATTTGTAAATATGGCCCATCTGAGAATCTTTTAGATTTCTCACAACATCAAAATGGAATATTTTGTGTCTTGAAAATGTGCTTGAGCAAGGTTCTTCCCTCTTAGTTCTCGACCGCGTCAGGGTTCCGCCGTCATAGTTTTGGACCCTTTTGGTTCCATGACTTCATCATTTCGCTCCTAGGCCTTCGCATATTCGCTCTCATCGTTTGGTTGAATGAAATGGAGTGATTTTTTATATGGGGCCGCTGGTAGTGATTCCAAAGACCGCATAGTTGGCATCCCAGCTTGTTTGTTGTGGTTAAGTTATTCACTGGCAGGTGGCCCAAGTTCAAACCCTACAGCCTACTTGGTTTGGCCCTTCATTATAATGATATATTAATTTAATATCATCGAAGTCGCATTGTAACCGTCATTCTGAAACGATCTATTGCCAACTGGTAATCATGCAATGTGACCACATGGTTTTAAATAAAATATTTTTTATTTTTGTCATTGGCATATACTTTCGGTGTCGAAACCATGGCTATTGACTTTCAAACAAAATGTGGTTATATTTAACACTGTCGCTCATCATAATCATAGACCATATATAGAACAACAACCGTTGGATTATATTAACGCATAATCATTTACCAAATATCCAACGTGTTAGCACATAGTTCCAGGCGGAGGTTTCAATCTTTTTGGTGGATGATCTGGTTACAGTTTAAACTTGGTGATTAATATTGGTCCATCCACCAATTAAAAAACTAATTGCCACCATTTTAAAATAATTGCCTGATTTCCAACATTTAAAATTAGTTGCCTACTTTGTAAGTTGTTCGTGGACATTTTGTTTAACCACTCCCACTGACTGTTAACATTGGTTCAACTACCCACCATATTTTATATTACACTTGGTTTCAATGTTTAACGTCACTAGTCATTCTTAGTCAATCAGCTTTGAATGTCAGGTTTGGTTTATAAACCATCAACCATATAATCACACAGTTATAACCACAATCGTTTAACCATTGTGTTATATTAATCCGCTCATTTGATTTGTTGCAAGGTTAACCACCAAAAATTTGACCATGTTGCTAAATTTGGTCAAGGCCAAACTGACCACTCTTGGGATGCCATGTGGCACCATATGATTGGGCCACGTGGCCCTTTATACCATAAATATTCCCCAATTTTGGCATATGCCATCATATTTGGTGATTCCACCAAATTTAATCACAACTAAAAAAGTCGTCAATTTTGTCGACCTTCACAAAATTTAGCCAATAGTTTGGCAGATTTCCAAATTTGGTGAGGCTCCAAATTTAACTAGTTCCCTGCTAAACCATGTCCTTTATCCAACTGTGACAAGAAAATTGACTATAAATAACTTCCAAATATAAATTCAGATTGAGGTGTCGTCTATGTCATTAGAATCCTGGCAACGAGCTCTTCGATCTAATCCTAGTTTCAGTATGATCCAAGGACTTTGATTTTGGGCCATTAGGGATCCACCTAGATCAAGTATGTAAGATTTGTTGGTTGTGTTAACCTTGATGGAAAAGCTCACTATGGAATTATGGATTAACATCTTACAAATGTGAACCAAAGTTAGGTATTTGAAAAACCTTCTACAAATATAGTTCAAGCTTGTATAAATTAGACAAAATGATGTTAAATTGGGTGATCCAAAATGGATTTTGGATAGAATCCTAAGTCTAAGTGTTCCTCATAGAGGAAAATGAAATTCCAAGGAAGTTCCTAGACATAGCCCCATTGCAAAGATCTTTTCATTCTGAATCTACTGCAACTTGAATGGGAAAAAATGGACTTAGGATGCAGAAGTTATCGCAGAAAGAAAATGCCCTTTGTTCTTTAGAAAAAGAGGCAAAATCCCCTAAAAATGGCAAAAAACCCTTATAAAGGGAAATCACATCGGAGAAGGGTCAAAGAGGCGGACTTAAGCGGAAAGGGGAGAAACCCCCGATTGCTGATCTCCGATATATCGAGTCGGAGATAGGCATGTGTGCGATGGCGGGACCCCAGGCAGTGCGATATTGTGATCGCCGATATCGGCGGATCAGCGTCGGCGATGTCGCGAGGCAAAAGACGGACCCCCAGGCCAATGAGACTTGCGATTGTGATTTATTTCATCGCAATGATTTACAAGGGATGATAACAGCAGACCCAATGGATTCTATAGGCGCGGTTTGATAACATTTGATGTCCGACATAAAGGGACTTTCCTGTGTAAAAGAGAGTTTCGGTGTAAAAACTGAAATACAAAGGAGCGACGCCCGAAGCGATAAAGATGGACCCAAAGGGATTTAAAAGCCCGATTCCATTGAATTTTAATTCCGTAAAGGTGGAATTTCTGGCCTTAGGCGGAAAGAGGGTTTAGGCTGGCTCCACCCGATCCCACAAACTGATCAACATGTGGCTGGCAGAGGAGAGAGGAAAACTACCTTTTTCGAGCGAGTAACCTCCCTACCATTAAGCTGCCCGAAATCACATAGTGACCATTGTATTGGAGATCCCATAGATCAACGGTGGAGCTGTGAAAGTGACCTAAGGCGGACCCGATGTGTTTATAGGGTGGATGCAATAAATTTTCAAGTCTGAAAAAGGATTTTTACGGGTTTTTCAGTGTTTTCCTGTGTATTTGGGATTTTGTCCAATATGCTTCTGTGATGCAATATAACGCCTAATGGCGGACCCAATAGGGATTTTAGGGGTGATTGAATGGGATCTCAAGTCCAAAAAACACACCCAATAGTGTATTTTCTAGGAAAACCTCTATGTAATGGATTTTGTCTATTTTTGGCTTATTGCCTGGAAAATGGCCTCGATCCCTTGTAACAGCTCCTAATCATCATTCCACACTACAGGCGGTTGTTTTTGGCAGATGATGAGGTGTTTGAAAGCCACAGAGCTGCAGAGCCAGATGGCCAGTTGAACAGATAGCGCAGAGAAGCCACAGAGCCGCAGGGGAATGACTGAATGCAGCAAAACGGCTGGGGAAGCCGAAAATCCAGGAAAATGCATCAAAGGAGCCCAGAGAGCTCAATTGAGAGAAGAAGGCAAGCTGAGGGCAAAGAGCAGAAGTAGTTGCAAGGCAGTTGCAGAGCTGAGGGCAGGAGCGAAAAGCTATTGCGCAGAGCAGCTGAGGGAGCCTTTAGGGTCACTTAGAGTTCAAGTGAAAAGCCAGAGAGCCGAAGGTTGCAGAAAGCCAAAGAAGCTAGAGCCGAAGAGCCAGAGCCAAAGCCAGAAAGAGCCATAGCCAGAGCCAAGAGCCAGAGCCAAGAGCCAGAGCTAGAGCCGAGAGCCAAAGCCAGAGCTGAGAGCCAGAAAGTTGAGAGCTTCAAGAGCCATTAATAAAATGGTGTCTAAACCCATTGTTTCTGTGTAAAACAATGGAGTTGACCCAAGAGCTTGTAAAAAGGACTTTGCCATAATCCCAGAGAGCCTAGTTGAGTTGACTAGAGCTCACAGAGACGTAGCCCAAGAGTTTTGGGTGAACTCTTAATTAAATTGTTGTCTTATGTGTTTGTTTTACTGTTGCATTATTTACTATTATATGTATTTATATATCAGCTAAAGCACATTAACTTAAAGCACATAAACAATTCTAAAATAGACATAAGCATACACCTATATTGTCAAGCACATATTTAATTCCACATTGGTTAATCATAAATACTTGGGAATATTTAAGCTTTGGAAGTGGGAGAGGTTATTGTAAGTTAGACAAGAAGCCTAAGAGCCCCATTTTCAGATCATTGGGTGTACTACATAATTCTTTGCTATTGTGAGACAAGTCATTTGGTGAAATATTGGTACATATAATCCAACACATTGGTTCATTTATATACACACAATAGTAAGTTGTCACATAGATTTGCCCATGTTCTATTGTCAATGATCAAGCTTGTGGGGACCTTCCTTAACACACCATTCACACACGAGTTTTTTTTTTTTAATTATAACTCAACACAAGATAATATTAACAATTTATTAGATGCATTAAGCCATGATAACATTTTTATTAATAATAATTGATGCAATATATGTTACTAAACTACAAGTAATATGCAAATGAAGATTTTTTTTTAAATAACCATCCATTGAGTAACCACATCCAACATGAAAATATAAGGCACATATATTAACATTCTATAATTTGATGGTATCCATCGCATCTTTAACTTTTACAATCCTATAATTATATGCAACAATAATCATGTAGGATAACTTCTCGAATACAACGAAGGTACCATGTACCAAAGAGGATGGAGTCTCAATATCAGGTTCGTTGATCCTTGCGCTTCTTTATATCGTTTGCATAAACATGTGGAGAATATTTCTTCCAAATCGAACATTTATGACTCATCAGTTGAGCTTCCAGCCTACTCCTTGGATACTCTTCTTCCATATGCCCCCTAAGCTACCATGGGGCTATAAAACAAATTAAGAATTCTATCAAATGGAGGAGAGCACTCTTAGCTCAATATTTCCCTCTCTAATGGCCTCCACTTCACCAAAATCACTACAGAATCAATCGTCACTATCAAAATAACATTATGAAAGTCACCCAACAATAAGGAAAAAAGTGATCCCTCTCCCATAGCTTGCTCATTCTTTTATAAGAGGCTTCATAGGTGACACTTTTCACTTCATTCAAAAACAATTATTTTTATTAATCTAAAAAATTTGACTATTCACCCATCCATGTGTTAGCCTCTCACCTAGGATATCCTAAATTATTTACTTAAATTCTTATTAAAAGTCATAATTTACCTCACCCCAACATGACTCCTTATTTCTTATCCTAGTTGTCTTTTGATCCTTCTTTTATACTCCTTATTTTGTGTTTATTACTAAAGTCAACTAGTAGTTCTCAAATTTGTTTATCCAACTACACTCTAGTTTATCTCAACTGAACTCTTGGATGAAGATATTTGTGTTGTTCTCTTGCCAAATAGAGGTTCTCTCATGAAACTAATTTTCTCTAATTTTAAATTAATTTTATTTAATTTCATACAACACCCTCTTTTCTTAATGAGGTTAAACTACCCTTTGATTAATCTTTCTAATTAACACTATGTCCCCTTCCCCTTTTTCTTATTAGAACACTTACACATTATCTATATAATATTTTCCAAAAATGAGAATGGTAGGGTTACTAAATTTGTCCATTTGATACAATTCTTCCTATTATCCCTTTATCCCAAGGTTTTCCCTTTATTTACTTAATTTGATTCTAATACTTCACATACTACATAGCGTGAATTAATAGCCATCATTGTATAATTATTCGCTCTTAATTATATTTAAACTTTTTTTCTTCTTGATGCTAAGGGTGTCAAGTCAATCGTTCCCTTTAATAAAATCTCTTTGAAGTTCCAAGGGTGCCATGTTTCTTACCCTTCAGGCATCACATGACTGTGAGGGAAAAAATTGGGCGTGATGATGAAGACCAATGTCCTCTCCTATGTTTCCCTCTATCGTGATACTAATGGTGTTGGGGATCAAGAAATCTGCCTTGATGTGTGCCCCCCAGTAAATCCTCATGAGAAACCTAATTCGGGGTCCACCCCCACGATATCATGATCTTCAAGGTGAAGGTATCCCACTACCTTCCAGTCCAAGTCACAGTGGGAGCATTAGTGGGTGAAATCAAGGATGTTGTCCCACCCCTTCCATGAAGTTTCATCTATTTGTGCAACCCCATCACCCATGTGTGAGATGTTCGACCAAGAAACTAACTTGTGACTGTAGCCACTAACATGCCATTAGTAACTATAGAATTATATTAATTTGAACTTTAAAATTTTGAGACAATAGTATGAAATTCAATGAAACCAAAGGTCATCGACTAATCACATGCAAGTGCATCTCGATGGTCTCCTTCTACACTCAATAATTATCAGTAATATATGTTCATAAAGTTAGTTATCAATATAATTGTGTATGGTGAATCATCACCATGACATAATCATCAACACAATAAACAACTACAAGAAATAAGCTAAAGTAAACATGACAACATAATGAATCCATCACATGATTACACATCACCATCAAACAAGTCCATCACAATCATTATCATTATAACATAAAATTGGCATATCAAAATTATTATTACATCTATTAATAGTAAAAGTCAAATAATTGGATCCTCGACTTAAAGTCCTCAAAGAATAATTTATAATCCCCAAGGCTATGTCAAGACTATTGTAATATCATGGTCGTCAACTAGAGTAGGAGCACTACAATGCTCAATATTTTGTTATGGGAGAAAATGTTTTCTCAGTAAATGGTCATAATATCTCATATAATTTTAGTAGATGAGGTTTGAACCATTAGAGGTATTCCCAAAGTTGGATTACTTGTTGGAATAAAATCATTAAGATACATTTCCAATTATGGGGAACTAGAGAAAAAAGAAGGTGAAGACCATAGTTAATGATGCCCCTGGGTCTCCTTTAACATCTTGTTCCCTTAATTATGGATCAATGCTCTTCAAAATGCTCCTAAGAGATATGACTCTATCGCACTATAGTTGGAATTTTATATGGAAATAGTGGTGATTATATTCTAACTCAAATTTTATCACTAATTGTGTTGTGTTCAATCTCAGTTCTTGAATTTCCTTGAAGGTAGAAGCCCTAATTTGCACCCAATCTAGGATGCGGATTGATTTTTTTTATCACTATTAAGAGATCTGAATGATTTGGATACCTCTTGGATTATCTGGAATATTTTTTATTCATATAATTCTCTTCATTCATATGTCTCTTTGATCTAGATATCTCTTCCAACACAACTAAATCATTGATTCAGATATTCAGAATTTGGCGTAAACTTGCAGTTGGACTATTGTTTACAGCATAGATAATTGGAGATAGGATTTAGTCATTGGAAAGTAGTGTGGATAGATGAAAATATGTGATGGACACTTTCACATTTCTATCAACTAATGAACTCTTGAGAAATGAAAGATTCGGTTGATCAAATATGTGCATTGTAAGAAATTGGCTCTAGATTAGTCTTGAAACCTTTGGACTATTGAGAAACCAAGTAAACTAGGATGATGTTTGATTTCTCTATCTTGATAATTACTTGTGAATAATTAATGTCTGCTTATTACTTCTTAATTGTTCTTCATCAAGAAATTATGTAAATGTTCAAAACATAATGATCATAGAGAGACAAGAGACATCAATAATTAGGCTCCAAGCTAGGATAAAACCCCACAAGGGAGAAAACCAACAATCCTTCTCATATATAATCATATCAAAATGAGATATCTAAGACCCAAGACCAAAACTGCCACCAAAACATCAACCTCCTCCAAGTCACCTCCAAGCATCAAAGTGAACACAAGTTAAAATTGGTCCAAGTATCTTCTTCCTGAAATTTTGTCCTCTTTTGGTAAATGTCCTGAAATTTTGGGTCAGCACTAGAGATTCTGAAAATATTTTTGTAGTTTCCTTAGAAACTGTCATCATTTTTAGAAACTGTTCTCCAAATTTTCTATATTTATTCTACTTTAATTCTTCTTCATTTCTCCTTTTCTACTTTATAAAAATGCTACTTGAATTGTATTTGAATGATCTACCAATAGGTCTAACTATTATATCTATATGTGTGTGTGTGTGTGTATGTATAATGTCGAGTAGGTGGCTTTTGGAGGCCCAGGCTGACTTGTTCCCAAGGAGGGATGACTTTGACTATTTTAGTGGACTTTGACTCAAACAAAAATTCAATTTTCTTTTCTTACAAAAGTCCAAATGGGACTTGACTCAAATACATTTTCTTTTTTACTCTTTTAACTTTATAAGCATGAAGAACATGCTTTGACCAAAAATAAAATATTAATGAATATATTAAATATGTTAATGATAAAAGTTACATTTTATTAATAATTTATGAATTCCAACAATAGTTACATTTTCAACATTGCCTCTTAACTAGGAAGTTATTCATAATGACACAAAAGGATAATCTCAAGTTGAAATATTCACATAAGAAAGGATCTAGATTGATAAGTGGTAATGATTATTTACATCATCATAGCTAGCATTGTCAAAATACTAAGGACTTTACAAGTATGCTTTATCTCTATGCTAGATCAGAGCACAATGCTAGGAGGCATAAATTTGGACACCACCATATCTCAAGGCACATACCCCACTTGGGTGTTCCCGAGGTACGACCTCACAAGACCATTTCCTAATACAAGGAAAAGTACATCCTCTGGACCATTATTTACCAAGTCCATGTATCCAACTTAGGATGTTAATCCTAGTCAACCACATTACATGAATCAAGAATGTAGGTCCTTGATGTTTATCCAATTCACCATTCTCCCTACCAGTGTTCATGCACTAGTCTTATCACTATTAGTCCTTGCTATAATATGTGACACATGGAGAACATGGTTTCCACCCTCACCCCCTTTCAACCAAGCAGGAGATAACTACAACCCAATATTGTGTTGGAAGTACTAATAGTTCCCTTACATTAACTACGTGTTCTTCTATGGAGATATTTTGTAGCTTCTGAACTTCTTTCTATATTGTACTCTAAAATCATAAAGCACTTTGACCTTCCTGGTTTTTCAGACAATCTTCATGTAGTCATGATCAATCAAATTCAACATGTCATTACGGAGCCAAACTGCTTCACAATTGATTGTACAAGCCTTCCATCTTCTTCCTTCACATTGCAACAAAATTTTGCTTCATTCTCTTCTAAGAAATCATACCAATACCAACCATTAGTAGTATATCTATCAGCATCAACCCAATCGATGTGTTCTTGAATCAAATATATCAAGGAACCAATCAGCTGTTGGTACAATAATGTATCAACAATATCAAAATTCTTCAACTTCTTGCTAAAGGATATTCCATAGATTCGTCACATGTCATTTTGATTACAACCTTCTCTAGGTTTTTTGCTAAGCTTTAATTAGTATTGTATCGATCCAATTTCTTATAGCTCCCTCTTTCCATCCGAGATAGGTGAACTTGTTCTTTTATTAAGCCGTGTTTTTCATGCTGCCATCTAATTGACCTCTTTGATGCATAATTCAAACTACTTTCTTCTTGTCATTTTTCTTTGTATGTTCTTCCAATTCTTCCAATTGTTAGCAAAGCTTAGATAGATCTTGTCTTGACCTGCAACCTATAGTATACTACTATGAAAGAACAAAAGTCAAAGTCCATAGACAAAATAACAATAGTATTAATCAAATAAAGGAGGTGTAAAATACTTAGAGAGTGAGCTCCTTATTAATCTTGGACCTTTTCATATACCTTGTCCTCACATTAGCATGATGTAATTCCTATCATTCTCAAGAGATAAGTTTTCTTTTTACAATGAAAATGAGTAGTTAGGGTTTTGATCCTAGGGTTTTCTAACTCAAACCTTTTATAGGGTTTACAAACCCTATTTTCTCCAAAGTCTTCAAGATATTCCATTTAGGGCTTGCAAATTCTACAAGCATACAAGAGAGTTAGTTTCAAAACCATAGAGATGTTACCGTCAAGCTTTCTATGATATTGATATCATTTCATTTATTGATGACAAAAACCTAGTCTTCATATGCAAGGAAAGAATTTGAGTGCTACCATATCAATTAAGTCACAATTTCTTATGTATCTATGCTTACTCTTTCATAGTACGCCACTATCTTTCAAAAGATCATTAGCTTACTCTTTATGTCAATTCATAGACGTGACTTCACCATGACCTAGAAGAATTGGTATCATGTGCAATATGATTGACACAGGTAATTTAATGCAAGTGAAAAAAATTTATATGTACCTCTTCAATTTTACCTTATTCATCCTTGCAAAGATCTGATTTTTTTGCTTTTATTCAATTGTCTTGTGCCAACATTCTCCAACAAAGGTTCCTCAATCCTTCAACCATTGTACTAGGATATGAACCTGTTGAGGGCCCCGAAATCGGGTCAACAACAAGGGGGATACCCACCCGGTCCGGAACCTGGTTGGCGGCTCCTTGCCTGTTTGATGTAGCGGGTCCGACTGGGGGTAATGGGACCAGCTTCCCGATGCATGGGATGTGTGTGTGTGTAGAGTTTGATTATGTTGATTCTGGAAGCATTCTAAAACTAATTTAAATCTAACTTGCAAACTGATTCTAAGCCATAGTAATCTAATGAAAACAACATATGTAATCTACACTAACCCGGGATATATCTTTTCCATTATGCGATTTAGAAATATTTCATATAATAACTGGTAATAAAGATCATTCAGCTATCACAAGAATATAAACCATTTAAGATGAACCATTCTGCATAAGAAGTTAAACAAAACAGTTGTGAACAGCATATCGCATAAATAAATCATTCATATCTCAAGCATAAATAAATGGGTCCATCGTAAAAAAGTGCCAAATGATAACCCATATGCTCATACATTAACATATAAACAATATCAGCTGCATATCACTTTAGGAATATAAGCAGAAATTCGTCAAGAGATAAAATTACCATTTATGACTGATTTTTACTCACAGACTTCAAGCAATAACGATTTATCTCTACTTGTTCTAATATCTACTAAGAGTACAGTAGTGCAACATCCATAGCAGACATTAAAAATGCAAACATAAATAAATCTCGATCCTTCCATTCATCAAAACCTCCTCTGAGGGTGCAGAAGTGCATGTTCCGAGGACAAGTTTTTGACAAATTTCTAGACCCTTCTCCAATGCAATGAGAAGGGTTAAAATACTACTTCCTAATTCTAATAATAGTATTATTACAAAATTGAGGATACGGTTCTCAAATGACCGCCATTTTTCTAATTTAGTTAAAAAAGAAAAAACAACATTCTAAATGAAATTACTTGTGAACTTGGTCTTTGAAGTTGCAGCTGTCAAGCATAGGCTTGAGAAGAGTAGGCTGGCTGATTTCTGCGCTTAGCTGGGCTGCGAAAACGGCATCCATAAGAGCTGGCGCTACCTTCTCGGCGCGTTCGTGATGCATCTTACTGTCATGCATTGACTATGCGGTTTAACTAAGTATGTCCAGTAACTTTCCCAATTTAGTCTAGCCAATGCCTGGATTGTTTTCCCGTTTGCCTGCGCTTTCTGCCTCCATTCTGTCTCCAGTTGCAACTTGCTCGGTAGGTATCCAGGGGTGGTCTCTGAAATCAAATTGGCTCTGTGTAAATTTTCATTTACACAGTTGATAAGGATGCTCGCTTGTGTCGCCGCTGTCTCCTTGGTTTTTTCTCTTGTTTCGGAGCTTTGAGCTTTGTTCTTCTTTCCCATTTCGCTTTGCGCTTCTGTCTGATTTTCCTTCGCACTTTGCTCCTGAATGCTACGAGTGAAATGGAAAGACTGATCAGAAAGGTGATGGGAGAGTTTTAAATGCAAGAGATAATCAGATATGCCACCTTACGTGAAGCAAATCCGCATCAAGGCACGCGTCTTTATTCCACTTAATAACTGACAACTAATTTATTACTATCATTAAAAGCGCATAATTTCAAGTCAGGTTATAGTAAGTGGCTTTTCTTTGGGTGACGCGCCCGAAGGATTCGTACTAAGGTGCTTTATGATTTGCCAACGTACCCTTGCATGTTGTGCAATCGCAAATCGCAGCGATCGCAATATCGCAGATCGCAATAATTCAATGTTTGCCAAACTTCGCCTGCCTCATTTCTGCGATATGCGATCGCGCGATCGCGATATCGCATATCGGCGGATTTGTAAGCTTTTCTTTATGGATGCTAGTATGTTGCGATGCGATGTTGTTATTAATACTGGGGCGGCGCGCATATTGGTCTTTAGAAGGGAAATGAAGGTGTTTCTTATCCTTATGTGGTGCGACCTTAAAGATTTGCTTTCATGAACACATGCTTAGGCTTAAGACATTCAAGAAACCTTTTCTAAGCGTATGGTTGTAACTTCAAAAAGAAATCCTTGCTTTTCCTAAAAAATTAACTAAGGGTCCCCATTCATTCAGTATCGTGGCTGATACTAGATTGAACGAGGGGGGTTGTTGCTGGCCACAACAATTGGCGATTCACTTGGGAGAACCAGTTATCTTTGCTCTTTTTCTATTGACGTTTTCAAACTTCTAAAAAAAATTTTCTCAGGAAATTTGAACTTTATTATAAAAAGATAAAAACAAATGATACTTCAAAGCGTCAATGATGTTTTGTTTCAGCTCCATTCTAGCTCAATTACTTGCATCCCCAGATTGTATTCGAATTTAAATCAGTCATTACTTGGTCTTGTAAAACATAAAAATAAAGTGTTCTCTATGTATTAGTCCTTCTTAAATATGCTCCTTTGTCGCAGGTAGAGCCACTGCTGCCAGCAGGCGTCCATAGCCTCGACAGGGTTACCTATTATCCAGGAATGATCCTTTATCCTGCCTCAGGTTATTTACAACTTTTTCAGAAAGAATCCCTTTCTTGATGCTTTTTCCTTTTTTATTCTATAAAGAAAATGTCTTGGTTTTGTGGCCAAATTATGACACAGTCATTCACCTGATTTACACTTTTGCTGAGCAAGCTGGCTCGTGATGAGACCCCTTGTCTTTTGATTGCAACAATCTTGAGTCATTGCCCTGTTTTGGTAGACAGTTTTGGCAAAGTCAGCAAGTTATAATATCTGTGATCATGATAAGACGGCTCGTGATGAGACCTCTTATTCTTTGAGATATAGCATCTTTTTAGGTCATTCCTCTGAATGTTGTGTTTTCCTTCAGCAGGGAGGAAGTCAAATTTTCTTTCCTTAAGAAAGTTCTGGACGACAATGATAGGGCTACTTTTGGTAATGGCTGGTTTCACAGAGAATCTTTATTTTAATATTGATACCTTTCATTGTGCTAACCTAAAACAAATCCTTCACTGAGATAGCTTTCTTTTAATTTATTTATTTATTTATTTTTTTTTTTTGGAGTTGAAACTATCATCATTTCTGGGTCAAAGTTCTATCGATAATAAAGATCAAATTCTCAAAATATTTGTTGTTCATAGGAGCCGAAGTCCAAAATCTTTAACAGAGACAAGGTGTCTTTAGTAAACGTCAAATGCCGTTTAGCCAGAACAAACATTACTTGAGAGAGGCAAACATTCCCTAGGGTCATGTAGAGAATATAAATAACTTTGCCTATCAATTATTGAAAGAAAAACTAACAACCTAGCTAAATTACTCCTACTCCTATTCTAACTATATACAGGAAATAACTAAGTAAAATGATATTTCCAATGGAACCAACGATTCATTATTATTCCTAGCCGTATGAATCTTCCAAGTATCAGTAAAAAGAACCAAATTTCCCTTGGATCGAAATTGTTGGCTAGGGAATAAGAACCTACAACCTCAATTGGAATTCTGTCTGATTTTCTTTTCTCATGAGAAGTTTTTTCCAACTGAGTACCTATTGGATCATAAAAATTAGGATGAATTTCTGATGTGAATTGGTGATCTTTCAATAGGAGGGATAACGAGTCAAATTGTGAAAAGGGTTTTTCAGTTTCGATGGCTTGTAACTCGTTGCTTGTTGACGTTGAGCTTTTAGCGATAATGAAATTTCTCATATATAAATCGCTAAAATATAATTTATCAAAAATTTGAAAATTTAAAAAGAAATCCGATTTTGTACAAAATGAATGCAAGTGAGAAAGAAATGATTGGGTATTTATACAAATAGTGTTATCGCACAATTGGGAGTTACTTGCAACTTTTTGCTTTTCACAAGAACTGGCCAGGTTTTGTGAATCAGGAACTAAGTCATGATTGCGAACAGGGATGGAGCTTTCCTCTTGATATGAATCATAGATCGGAGTATTGTCTTGGATAGTAGAATTATTCAAATGAGCTTTTGCTTTGAGATGAGGGTCAGATGGAATAATTCCTGATCTAAGATGTTCCTTATTAACTGACCCTAGATGAGTTACTTGTGATAACTCAACATCATCACAATTGTCAAAGCAACTATCATGAAAGACTTTACAGTTTTCCCTAGGTTCCTCTTTTTCATTATATGTTTTCATACAAGGGAGGTCAGGCAGCTCTCGTTTGATATTGATCAAAGGTTGTGCTAAAGTGGTCTCTGTATTTTTAAAACCCAATGATGATTTGTTTGAATAACCCTCTGTGTCTGTTGAGATATGCTTGATATTATGAGGGGAAAAATCGTCATCACTAAAAACATTGGGGTAAAGAGAAAAATGTGAATCTGGAATAATGCATTTAAAAACATCAAATAAATTTTGTTCATCAGATTCACTATAAGCATCGGGCTTTAGATCATACCTTTTTGTGCCGATATTTTTTGAAAGAGAAACAGTTGGTGGATCTAACCTTGGCATCAACGTTTGTTGATTTGAAATGATATTGTCTGACTCTATGTCAAAGTCATCTTCTGGTTCCAAGGTAGTTTCCCTTTCAGTATTTTCGTCTTTGTTTTCTGGTACTAGAGCATGCAAGACTCCTAGGCTAATCTTTGTTTGGTCAGATACAGGAGGTAGGAAATACTCGCCACAATCTGAAGATTCTTCATCTGTGAGCTCATTCTCGAGGTCATATTGTAGACATTTAAGATGAAATCGCATATTGAAATCCCTTACGGGTTCGTCTTGTTTCCGCAGATAGTCGATTTCATCATAGACCTGGTCGTATTCATAGCAATCAAATTCCAAGATGAAAGTCCTAACGAATTGGTCCCAGCTGTGGATTGATGCAACTGGGAGGTTTCTGCACCATTTTCTAGCTTCCGCTGTGAATGTAAGAGTAAAAATCCTACACAAAATGCCTTCATCAATTTTCTGAATATCAGAACTCGAAACTCTTTGAATGAATTGCAGGGCATGGTGAAATGCAGAAGAATTATTCTTACCATTGAATTTTACCTGAGACAATAGCCTTACCACATCTGGTGGAGTGTTGGAAGAGGAAGGAACATGGATGCAACTCCAAATAGGAATTCTATGAGCAGCCATCCTGTTTCAAGATTTCTAATTTAAAAACATTCCAACAGACAATATGCTCGGCCCTCCTTCTAGCGCCAAATATGTTGAGGGCCCCGAAATCGGGTCAACAACAAGGGGGATACCCACCCAGTCCGGAACCTGGTTGGCGGCTCCTTGCCCGTTTGATGTAGCGGGTCCGACTGGGGGTAACGGGACCAGCTTCCCGATGCATGGGATGTGTGTGTGTGTAGAGTTTGATTATGTTGATTCTGGAAGCATTCTAAAACTAATTTAAATCTAACTTGCAAACTGATTCTAAGCCATAGTAATCTAATGAAAACAACATATGTAATCTACACTAACCCGGGATATATCTTTTCCATTATGCGATTTAGAAAGATTTCATATAATAACTGGTAATAAAGATCATTCAGCTATCACAAGAATATAAACCATTTAAGATGAACCATTCTGCATAAGAAGTTAAACAAAACAGTTGTGAACAGCATATCGCATAAATAAATCATTCATATGTCAAGCATAAATAAATGGGTCCACCGTACAAAAGTGCCAAATGATAACCCATATGCTCATACATTAACATATAAACAATATCAGCTGCATATCACTTTAGGAATATAAGCATAAATTCGTCAAGAGATAAAAGTACCATTTATGACTAATTTTTACTCATAGACTTCAAGCAATAACGATTTATCTCTACTTGTTCTAATATCTACTAAGAGTACAGTAGTGCAACATCAGTAGCAGACATTAAAAATGCAAACATAAATAAATCTCGATCCTTCCATTCATCAAAACCTCCTCTGAGGGTGCAGAAGTGCATGTTCCGAGGACAAGTTTTTGACAAATTTCTGGACCCTTCTCCAATGCAATGAGAAGGGTTAAAATACTACTTCCTAATTCTAATAATAGTATTATTACAAAATTGAGGATACGGTTCTCAAATGACCACCCTTTTTCTAATTTAGTTAAAAAGGAAAAAACAACATTCTAAATGAAATTACTTGTGAACTTGGTCTTTGAAGTTGCAGCTGTCAAGAATAGGCTTGAGAAGAGTAGGCTGGCTGATTTCTGCGCTTAGCTGGGCTGCGAAAATGGCATCCATAAGAGCTGGCGCTACCTTCTCGGCTGCGTTCATGATGCATCTTACTGTCATGCATTGACTGTGCGGTTTAACTAAGTATGTCCAGTAACTTTCCCAATTTAGTCTAGCCAATGCCTGGATTGTTTTCCCATTTGCCTGCGCTTTCTGCCTCCATTCTATCTCTAGTTGCAACTTGCTCGGTAGGTATCCCGGGGTGGTCTCTGAAATCAAATTGGCTCTGTGTAAATTTTCATTTACACAATCGATAAGGATGCTCGCTTGTGTCGCCGCTGTCTCCTTGGTTTTTTCTCTTGTTTCGGAGCTTTGAGCTTTGTTCTTCTTTCCCATTTCGCTTTGCGCTTCTGTCTGATTTGCCTTCGCACTTTGCTCCTGCAGGTTACGAGTGAAATGGAAAGACTGATCAGAAAGGTGATGGGAGAGTTTTAAATGCAAGAGATAATCAGATATGCCACCTTACGTGAAGCAAATCCGCATCAAGGCACGCGTCTTTATTCCACTTAATAACTGACAACTAATTTATTACTATCATTAAAAGCGCATAATTTCAAGTCAGGTTATAGTAAGTGGCTTTTCTTTGGGTGACGCGCCCGAAGGATTCGTACTAAGGTGCTTTATGATTTGCCAATGTACCCTTGCATGTCGCGCAATCGCAAATCGCAGCGATCGCAATAATTCAATGTTTGCCAAACTTTGCCTGCCTCATTTCTGCAATATGCGATCGCGCGATCGCGATATCGCATATCGGCGGATTTGTAAGCTTTTCTTTATGGATGCTAGTATGTTGCGATGCGATGTTGTTATTAATACTGGGGCGGCGCGCATATTGGTCTTTAGAAGGGAAATGAAGGTGTTTCTTATCCTTATGTGGTGCGACCTTAAATATTTGCTTTCATGAACACAGGCTTAGGCTTAAGACATTCAAGAAACCTTTTCTAAGCGTATGGTTGTAACTTCAAAAAGAAATCCTTGCTTTTCCTAAAAAATTAACTAAGGGTCCCCATTCATTCAGTATCGTGGCTGATACTATATTGAACGAGGGGGGTTGTTGCTGGCCACAACAGAACCACAAAAGTTTATTTGGGCTACTTTCTTTGTTTTGTTTTCTTTCAAAATTCATACACGGGTCAACTCCATTGATGTAAATCATCCTTCTTTTATGTATAGGAAAGTAGTATAATGACTTCACATACTTGTGCCACTGAGATGAGCTTCATATCCTTCAGATATCTTTCATAACTTTTACACAAAGTTGGAAAAATCATAGAGATAGACCTTATAGTTTTAGTCCCTTCCACTATATATCAATGAAAAATGTCATAGGTATGCTCTTCGAGGTCAACTACTAAGATCATCCTTGTAACAATGTCAACATGTATCATTATATCTTTATAAAAAAACATTCTCTGCATATATCATGAAGTAACATTCTTTGGGTATTTGCACAAGTTGCCACAAAACTTTATTCTTTCATAGAGAAATTCATCATGATTATTCATAAATATTTTTATAATTTGGATCTTGAACAGGCGTTATTGTTATTTGGTGTCAACATAGATGCCTTCATAGATATACCTTTCATGCTCAGTCATGCATGGCCTTCAGGCTTCAATAATTTTAAATTTTCATAGAATTGCGATCCATGTCACACATAGTTTTGATCTTCTATCACACCAAAGAGTATCACCACCGATTCGAATTGCTTCATAGATTTGTATACTTTCATAGTATCACTATAGGTTCATATTGTTCATTATTGCTACCATACTATTAGATATGCTTCAATATTAGATTTAATTTTGGCAAGGCTTCAAAGAGTCTCCAAGACTCTTCATATCTTTAAAATACTTCAGAAATTTTAATGATAGGTACAGTATCATCTAGGGTCACTCATCAATCTAGGGTTTATAAATTTGAAGACTCTAAATAGGTTCCAATACTCCTTAATAAGGTTTTCAATAGGGATTTACAATGATTTTCTTCAACAATCTTCAATGGTAAAAAATGTCTTCAATGATCCTTACAAGTAACTTCAAAGATGCTTTCAATCCTCCCTCAACCATTGTCACTAGGCTGCTCCAAATGATGCCTCCAATCTGCTTCAAATAATGCTCAATTTCCAAGCTTTGTATTCAATTATGGTTTGATTATTTCTCAAGAAGAAATCCCATAGGTTCAAGAGTATGAGCCCATAGGTCAAATGTAGAAGTTCATAGGTAAAATTACAAGACCATTATTGTAGATCGTAGAGCCGAGGGGGATAGACCTCAGGTACGAAGTTGAGATGCCACAAGTTCGAAGGGAAGGTGTCACAGTTCTGAGAAAGAGGTGCCATATGTCTAAGAGGGAGGTCTGAAAAACTCCAAGTTTGAAAATTCCACAGAAGATGTGTTGGGATGGGGTCCCTTGGGTCAGTTTTGGGGTAAAAGCCCAAATTTTGATGTAAAGTTGATGAAAAGATGTAAATTCTCCACGAATTGTGGATGTGGAGTGCGTAGGTAGATAGGAGTCAAAAATGGTTTTTACCCTCGTTTATGTAAATATTGAGTCAATTTTGAGATCTACCCTTGGTTCGCGGACCATGGGATTGTATAAATAGGTGTGTCTTAGAGAGCCTAAGGCGGACCTATGTCTTTGTCTTTCGGTACGGCAGATGGAGTCTTAGAGAGTTAGCGCAGAGAAGCAGAGTCTTAGGAGAGGGAAAGTCTCTGTAGCTGAGTGTGCAGAGGCCTAGAGTAGAGTTCGCAACTGAGTGCGCAAATCCCTGCAGCTAAGTGCGCAGGGAAGTTTTGAGTCTGTAACCTTATACTAAAGATCAATAAAGAAGATTGTTGGAGAAATTCAAATGTTTTATCTGTTTCTTTTTGTTGTTTATGTTTATGATATATCTTATAATGAAGGAATGTTTTTATGAATTAATGATGTATTGATGTGTGAATATATTGGATGAATATCTTTAATTGAACTAAATGAATGTTAAGTGTTTACGCAAAGGTTATAATACTTTCTGTTAAGTTTATTAGGCACTTAAGAAAGTCTTTGTAGATTCTGATTTGAGATTAGTCTATGATGCGCATAAGTATATAACCTATCTGTTAAAGGTCCGCAAAATTCGATCATAGACCTTTGTGAAGGTCTAGGGGAAAATTGAAGGAAATTACAATGTTGAACCCTCGGGGCTTAAAGATCTACACGAAGGCAGATCTAGGACACAACATGACATCACACTGATCTCTTGGTGTGGAAACTTGGTTCCAACATCCCCCCATACTGCTTCGAGTGAGAGTTCAGTCCGCGCTACGCGAGTTGGTGCCAAAAGGACCAGTAGTGTAGGGTTTTGTTTGGCACAACTAAATCTGAACCTGGGTCAAGACCCAATAAGCCAACAAGATGTACACAAGAATCAAATATCTTCTTCTCACAATATGTCACATGAAACTCTAATGTATCCCTATAACTTTACTCATTTTTCATCCTATTCTTATTTAATTCTCAGTTTACCTTACCCAACTTAGTGCTCTTGTCTTTACCATAACTCTCATACCATGTTGAGAAACCAATTGAAGTAGGATGAGGTTTGATTTCTTTGTATTGATAATTACTCATGAAATATTAATGTCTTCTTATTAGTTCTTAAGTGTTCTTCATCAAGCAATTATACAAATATTTAAAACACAAAGATCATAGAGAGACAAGAGACACTATATATTAGGCTCCAAGCCAGGGTAAAACCCCATAAGGGGAAACCCAATCATCCTTCTCTTATAGAATTAGATCAAAATCATATATTCAAGACCCAAGACCAAAAAAACCACAAAAACATCAAGTCCAAACCTCATCCAAGTCACCTCCAAGAATCAAAGTCAACACAAGTCTACCACAAGTCAAAATTGGTCCAAGATTGATCTTCTTCTTGAAATTGTAGTCCTCTTTTAGGGGTGATAGCATGGAGTTGGGTTACACCTTTTGGAAAGAGAGGGTGCATTTAGGTGGAAAAATGAGGGCTCGATCGAGCAATTTAAGCACTCAATTGAGCTCCTTGAGCGCTAAAAAAATAGCACGATCGAGGTTTAAAAAAATGCTCGATTGAGAATTATGGCTTGATCGAGCCATAAGGTTCAATCGAGCCTTTTTTTCTATTAAAATTCTTACCTACGGTTTGTGTGCCATTTTTCACAGATTTGGGACTAGTAATAGCTTAATCGAGAATTTTTTAGCAGCTCGACCAAGAGTATTGGAGCTTGGTAGAGTAATTGGAGCATGGCACAATCCAACCAACCTCACCAACAACCACACCAACATCCTAGAGGCTCAAATGAAGGTACATATTCTATCATTTTTGTCTTTCTTATTTTTTTTTTTTTGCAAAATTAAATAAATTAATTTCAAAAAAAAAATACTTACCATACAAAAACTATGAAACCACAAAAAGCCCTTCAAAACAACTTCAAAAATCATTTAAAAAAAAACCTAGAAACTACAAAAAACAATTAAAAAAAAAAAAAACCCTCTTCAAAACAACTTAAGAAACCACAAAAAACAACCTAGAAAACACTTCGAAACCACCAAAAAAACTATAACTTAGGTTTTAATTTTTTTTCTTACTTGCAATGGTAGCATGTTTTGTTTATTAAATGCATATTTTTTCAAATTGTGAATGGTAAAAATGTTATTTTCTAATTATTTTAGGTTAAAAAGTTTTTCGTTATGAATTTTGTGAAATAAAATTTCAAGATTTTTTTTTGTTATTTTAAATGTATTTCAAATTTCTAACAAATTTGATGGAAAATATACCCCAAAAAACTCCAAAATAGAAAAGAACGAAACTATAACCAATAAATAAGTAAACTAGGAACTTAAGATTGACATGGTGGATATGTTTGATCTTAATGAACTTCTATTTATCAAATAATAAATTTGTTTTATTATATTATTTTAAATTTAAATTAATTTATATTTTAAATATTTTTTTAATAATAAATATAGTACGATTAATTTTAAAAATAAAATATTAATATTTAAAACTAAAATTCTAAAAAAAAATTTGTATATATATATATATATATATATATATATATATATATATATATATATATATATATATATATATATTACAACATAGCTGTTCATAACACAATTATATAACTATACAATTATAAATATAATTTATATATTTAACTATTATAAAGTTATCACATCACATAACTATAAATTATATTCATATATTGTTTATAACATAACATAGTTCTATAACTATTTAACATGTATATATATGTATATATATATATATATATATATATATATATATATATATATATATATATATATATATATATATATATATAATATATATATATATTATATATATATATATTCATAACATAATTATATAAATAGATATATAATTTAACTATTATAACTATAACATCATATAACTATATATTATAGTTCTATATATAACATATAAAATAACATTCGGGTAAAAAACATATAACATAACATAATTCTATAACTATTTATGATAACATAAAATTATTTAACATAACATCTATATATATCTATATCTATATATATATATATATATATATATATAATTATAGATATAACTATAGAAATTATGTGTTTATGTCTTGAATTTGTCTTTAATTTTTAAATTGTCTTCAACTAATGTGTTTGAATTTAATGTATATGTTATTATGCTTCTATTTTGTTAATTACATGTGTTAAATTATGTTTAGATTTGCAGGCCCTCAGCAGGCCGAAGTTGAGGATCACAATGTAACATTGATCCCTCCATGGAATGATGCTATAGCTCATATCATATTGGAGGATGTTACGATCCGACATATTGGATCATACAAGAGCTACGTAACATCCTTCCTAGTTCACCTACTGGTTGTAGTTTGTCTTTGATTCTAGATCACATCAATAGGTTGATCGAGACATACCTGAGGTCGGGCCCACAAATCCACCTCCTACAGTCCATACAGAGGATTACGCAGCATGAGGCTAGATTCCCACATACTTGGGAGGTGATGAAAGAGACCACCAAGATCATTGGTGTTCATGGGGAGTTGTTCGACATCCCTTCATATCGCCCTGCTAGACATAGAGGTTCAATTCCATTGAATTATTTTAGAAATATTGATGCAACCCCTTTTGTGTATGATTGATTCATTGGAGCTTGGGCCCAATTCTCCCACCATGACCACGTCACCATTTATTTTTCCAAGCATATATATGCAAATCTCATGTTAAATATGAGGTCAGATTTCATTGATGCCGAATTTCATTATTATGGACCTGGCATGGGAAGTACCTCTAATTTTGAGGGGGCTCATAGGGGCCCTGGGCATGTACCACCACCATTGATATTCTTTCCACTACCGTCTCGGATCGTGGTATTACCAAAAGATTTAGAGGATTTGTCATAGATTGGTGTTGAGACTAGGGAGACTATTGGATATAGCATGCAGATGTCATTGGTTAGTGCTTATGTTTCATTGGATGGAGAGATTAGGATGCCACCACCATTTCCTCATGACCCGCCAGTGCCTTTATATTGTTGGGTGTATCTTTTATACCTATTTCCTACACTTTATTTCCCCAGTTTTGATCCTCTTTCCCTCCAAGCTAGCGAAACTTCACATTTTAATCGCATTTTCCTTATTATAAACAGCCTATTTCGTCGTCATGTTATTTTTCCATTTTTGTTGAATATAACGATGCAATATTCCTTTTTGTGGCTAACTGGGGTAATCATTGGAGAAGTCTTCTGGATCCTCTCCTCTTTTTTAGGTTTTACTTGCAAGAATGAGGTTGTGGAGTGAACAAGTCGTGTTGATCGGTCTAAAAGCAGGATGGAACAGATTGTTATTGCACTTTGTATGTTGTTACAGATTGTTGTTACACTCTGTATGTTGTTACATGTGTTGTTGTCACACTCTGTATGTTGTTACAGGTGTTGTTGATACACCACGTGTTGTTAAAGGTGACCGATGTTACACCTCAAGTGTCATTACAAGGATGTTGTTACCCAGTGATTGTTGTTACATCCCAACCATAATTTGACCACAGGATGTTGTTGCATTGTAGCTGGCAAAGTTGTGGGTACTATTCCATGCAACAACTATTAGAAGTTATGGATTTTTTATTTAGAAAGTAGCAGATCCAAGTAGTTGTGATCTTAACCAATGTATTTGAATAGCATTTGTATTTAGGAGAAGGTTATAACGCTTTCTATTTTATGATCAGCATGAGAATCGTGAGATTCTCATAACTGATATATTCCTGATTTTGGGTATGTAATAACTATAAGATAAACTTAATCTCTCATGTACGGGGATGGCATAGAGAGCACTGTTATTTTGATCTTGTAACTTTTAATTATTTTTAATATCAAAGACACTGTGGTGATGTTGTTACTATTTCTCATTTGATTCTTTAACTAATCTTGTGTTCATTCTTGCGCCCCTGCTAGGGAGGAAGGGCCCTCCTCTTTAGCAGGGACTGCAGCAGTAGAGTAGCTGTATATTATTGTTTCTTTTATTGTTTGTATGGTTTTCTGTTGTTGTTGTATAAATTGTAGAATATATATACTTCAGTTCCAAAATTATGTTATGTTGTTACACTGATTTGATTAGCAATATGGTAGTTGACTAGCTGGTGTAGTCATTAGTATAGTGTGTGGCGCGCCCTTGCTCTGGTAATTGTGAAGTGTGATTTCATTTCTGTAGAGTGCTTTAATTTCTGCATCAGTGATTTAATTTCTGCAATTGATTCAACAACATTCTTTACCATTTTCTATTTTCATTCTTGGCTATAGTGTATCGGCACAGATAGTGCAAACTCCATTGAAATAGTAGACCTACCCTGGGTTGACAATTAAATGGTTGTAGTCTTGGTCAATTAGGATTGATTAAAACAACACTACATTTTGGCATTGTTGCTGGGGATGGCAGTTGACGATACAGTCAGCCAAGTTGTTTGTTTGATGATAGAGTGTTCCTAGTCCACAATCGTTGGGCGGTAAGACGAGAGGTAAGAACCTGCGCATCGCTCTAACATACCTGGGTGGGCTCACTATTGTGATCACTAGGGCACTTAGGGTGTGGCATTTTGGTGTTTTCTTAAAGCGTGTCTTTAGCTCTTCAGTTGCTGGGTGGTAAGACGAGAGGTAAGAACCTGCGCATCACTCTAACATACCTGGGCGGGTTCACCACTGTCGAAGACTGAGACACTTAGGGTGTGAATTAATACACATAGGGTCCATGTGTGCAACTATAGGAATTATAGAAATACCAAAAACCCCCCACTCTAATTAGTCATAGGAAAAATGGGTCGTAAAAAGGAAAGGAAGAGTGTAGATTTGGGAAGGAAAACATTTATCCATGCACTGATCTTAAAGGCAGAAAAAGAGCAGTCAATTTCTCAAAAGGACGCAAGGAAAACAGGGCCACAAAAATTTGTTACTCCCATAACAAGGACAAAAACCTCTAATTCCTCTATCTCAGGGCCATACCATTTTAAAGCTAGCAAAAACACTTCCAAGATTAAGCATCCAATTCAGGAACAGCAGGGGAAACTAGTAACTAGAACCTTAGGACTGAGCGATAAGGGAAAACTGAAGGGGGGCATCAAAAACCTAAAACAGGAGAGCACCTATTGGTTTCTCAATATCTAGATTCGGGCAGTGCAGTGAAACAGCTAGCCCTGAAGTCTCCTGAGCCATCAATTTCACCTGAAAGACAATCACAAGAACAGTTTGAAGAACATATGTTACAACAAGGATTAGAAAGGTTAACAATGGGGGACAACTATAACAACAACACTAAAACAAATGCTACTATCACCACTTTTGAGTTCCCAATTGGGGATATTAGAGGCGAGGCTCCCATGAAAAATATTCCCTTATCATCCTTACCATATTTTCAAGGAATGATTATAGAAGACCCGGACACCTTATTATTTGAATTTGATGTCTTATGCAGGAGTTATGACTATGTTTCAGATGCCCAGAAATTAAATTATTTCCTACTACTCTAAAAAGAGCAGCCCTAAGATGGTTCATGGGGTTAGGCTCTGCTTCTATTAAAACATGGAGCGACATGAAGGAGACATTCTTATCGAAGTATCAAGACTATTTCAAAACCATGGACTTAAGAGAGGAATTATTCAAGATGACACAGAATGAGGATGAGAGCCTGGAGGACTATGTAGAGTAGTTTCATTATAATTTTCAAAGGTCTAAACATAGTGATTTAGATCACGAGATCTTGAAGACCATATTTATAAGAGGAATTAGGGATGATTGCCTTGATACCCTGAATCTACTAGGAAAATGGGACATATTGCAAGACCCATTTGCTAAAATTGTAAACCTCTTTCTAAGATGATTTGGAGCATCGTCGAATGGAAGAAGCACAATCTGAGATGCCTTTGCCTGAATACAAAAATATGCAAGTGGAGGAGTAACCAGAGCAGAGATCGAGAATTTATTTGAAAATTTCAAAACCAACATCCTCAGTACTCTATATGCCTAGATAATGACAACGTAGATCAAGAAGACACAAGGAGAAGTCGATACACCTTTGGCTATGTTCTGTCCGAATTGTAGGAAGAAACATCCCTTGAGGGGGTGTGAAAGAACAACATCATCTTGTGCAATATTTTTGAGCTGGAACATTCTACAGGTCAATATTCAGAGCTTCCCAGATTGAAATAAGTACCTAGAGAGGCGAGTGAAGAAGTTCAGTCCTCTTATTTCATCGCACCTAGGAGACCATGGAAGTCACGACCTCCAGCTATGTCCCAAGATATTTCTTATTTTAATTCGTGGAATAATGCATATAACACTCAACAATATCCATGGAAATACTCTGCTCCTTCTCTAGCACAATTTCCTTCGTCCTGGAACCAGTGGTCTCCCTCTCCATCTATTCAATATCCTCCATCTCAACCATATCCTTGGAATCAGAACTGGAGGGGGAATTCCCAGAGTACAGCCCCACCTAGATTACCAATGCAACAACAGCTACAATTTCCCCCTTTCCAAACTCATGTTCCTACACCACCTGTGTGACCCCAACTACCTGTGCAACCTAACCCTAACCCGAATAATAAAGCAACCTAGAGCATAGAGGCTCTGACTACCTTCCAGACTTACCTTATCACTCCTATTGGACTTAATGAAATTCAACTACAGTCGGGTAAGATAATTAAACCAAATCACTCCCCTATCATTACCGAGGAGGAATGTGAACCTTCCAGAGGAGGTATAATAGATCTTGAGGTGGTTGTTACACCCATAACAACCGATATAGAGAAAATTGTTGCGTTTGTATCATCCAACCCGAGAATAAATGTTACTCATGTAAAAACAAACTTGGGTAAGGCTGATACACCTATAGCAGTCGATTTGACTGTTATGACTCAGGATCCTCCATATCCTAAGAGATTAACTGAGACTGGAATGATCTCACAACTCGAATCTGACTTCCTTAGGGAGTTGCAAAACCTGCACTTATGAATTCCTCTGTTGCAAGCTCTTAAAGAAGTACCTATTTATGCCAAAACAATACGAGATATGTGCATTAAGAAACTTGGAAGGAAGCCTAAGGACCCTGTTACCATACACGTGATGGGGAAATTGTGTGAATTAAAGACTGCTCAGCCTCTTATAACTACGTATAATGATCCAAGAAACCCTACGGTTATTGTCTATATTAATGACCAACCCATAACTAATACATTGATTGATCTTGGGGTTGCCATTAATGTGATGACAAAGGACCTCTTTACCACCTTGGGGCTACATGGGCTTAGACATACACCTATTGTACTTGAATTAGCAGATAGGTCCCGTGTTAAACTCGAGGGGGTATTAGAAGACATAGTAATCACAATAGCTTCCTAGAGGTATTCGACTGACTTTCTTATCTTATAGACCAAATCCAACTTGGGGGGACATCCTTTGATCCTAGGGAGACCTTAGTTGGCCACTACAGATGCATTTATAGGATGTAGATTTGGATCTATGATGATTTAAGATAGCCAGACTACAAAGAACCTTAATCTTTACCCCCGAAAACCAAATATGGATTTGAACAATCCTTAGTGGGATGAATTTTAACCCAAATAATATCTTTCCCTACCGCTCCTCACTCTAGGAAAAGCCCAGTATTTCAAGGATGAGACAAAAGATGATATCATTAATGGCTTTATTAGTAACTCGCTTTTTGTCACTTCTATTGAAAATTCAAAGGAGGAAGAGGAGGTAGAAGATATAAAATTTGAACAAATGAGAACCAGTCCACATACTGATAGCAGTCCAGCCAAAATACAACTAGGAAAGTATCTAAACATTAACCCCAACCTGACTGCTGAGCAAAACAAGTTATTGTTACAGTTGTTACAAAATTACAAGAAGGCATTTGCATGGGACTATATGGATATGAAAGTGATTCAATCCCAACCTGTGCACTCACCGCATTTATTTGAAAGATGGTTTCAAACCAAATAGATGACTGCAACGCTACATGAACCCTGTGATGAAGGAGGTAGTGAAAGAAGAATTACAAAAACTCTTGAGTGCTAACTTTATTTATCTAATATCTATCAGTCAGTGGGTGTCTCTGCTTGTCATTTTCCCTAAGAAGAATGGCAAGTGGAGAGTCTATGTCAATTATAGAGAACTCAATAAGGCCAGTGAAAAGGACCATTTTCCTTTACCATTCATAGATCAGGTCCTTGGCACCCTTTCTGGGAATTTTTTTTTTTCATTTTCAGATGGGTTTAGTGGCTACAACCAGATATAGATTACCCTAGAGGATCATGATAAATTGACCTTTACTTTCCCTTGGGTAACCTTCGCATACAGATCACTCCCTTTCGGACTCTGTAATGTGCCAACAACTTTTTAGAGGGCAATACTAGGAATTTTTTCTCATTTTTTGAATGACTCCCTTCAAATCTTCATGGACGATTTTACACCTTATGGTGATGCTTTTGAAAAAAAAATAGTTAATTTAGAAAAAGTTGTTGGGTTGTGTTATATTCTTTCCACGACTTTGAGGGTAGTGGGGGGTCACAGGGGGGCGGCATCCCCCCCTTGTCAAGGGGTTTGTCGGGGGGTTTTCCAGAATGGTGATGCCTTGTCTGTACGAGGACAGACCCAAAATAGAAACAAAAATAAGTCATCGAGTGGGAGATCTAAATCTAGAGGGATATCTAAATCTCCAAGAAAACCTGTAAAGGTGTGCTGGAAATGAGGAAAGGAAGGGCACTACAAAAGTGACTGTAAATCTAAAGATCCTGAGAAAGGAAAGGGATCTGATGATTCTCCTTCTGGAGAGGTGAAAACCACCTCAGATGAAGGTAGGGATGTGTACTTGGCTTCTTCTTCAAGTACACATGTAGATCATGAGACATGGTTACTTGACTCACGTGCATCCTTTCACTTCACTCTCCATAGAGAGTGGTTTTGCGAGTATGCGAAATATGATGGTGTTGATGTCTTCTTGGGGGATGACAGGAAGGCTAGAATCATTGGTCATGGAAAATTCAAGTTGAAGTTGCAAGGTGGAAGGATTAGAACACTTCTGAGTGTTCTGAATATTCTTGCATTAGCCAGAAATCTGATTTCTATAAGAAAGTTGGATGATGCAGGTGTAAAAATAGTGTTCGAGAAAGATACATGCAAGATGGTTCAGGGAGCATTGGTATTGATGTGGGGAGTTCGGATTGGAACTCTATACAAGATGAAAGGTAGCATTGTTATTTATGGGTGCAACAGTCTTGTGGTTCCCAAAAGTGAAGCAGAAGATATAGTGGTCTCTGGAGAAAATACCATGCTATGGCATCAAAGGCTTGGACATATTGGAGAGAAGGGCATTCAAATACTTCATGGTAAAGGTATGGTAGAAGGTATGACTAATAGCTCTCTGGATTTTGATTTCTATGAAAATTGTGTAAATGGGAAGCAGAATCGGGTGATGTGTTTGGACCTATGAAGGTTCCATCACTGGGTAAGTCTGTGTACTATGTATCATTTATAGATGGCTTCTCAAGGAATACATGGATATATTTCCTCAAGAATAAATCTGAATCCTTTGACAGGTTTAAAGAATTTAAGGTTTTGGTGGAAAACCAAACAGAGAAGAAGATAAAGGTAATGAGGACAAATAATAGTGGAGAGTTTTGCAAGAAGGAATTTGAAGAGTTCTGTAAGAAGTGTGGTATAGCATGGCAGAATACTACTCCATACACACCTAAGCAAAATGGAGTTTCAGAAAGAATGAACAGGACATTGATGGAAAGGGAAAAATCATGCTCAGTGGTGTCAGGTTAGCACCGGAATTCTAGGCAGAGGCGGTGGAGACAGCATGTTACATAGTCGACAAATCACCTTCATCAGCGTTGTAGGTTAAGACTCCACAAGAGGTATCGACTAGTAAGAAAACCTCTCTTTCACATCTAATGGTATTTGGATGTGATGCATATATACATGTTTCAAAGGAGAAAAGAACAAAGTTGGATAGTAAATCTGAAAAGTGCATATTTACTGGGTATAAGGATGGTTTAAAAGGTTATAATCTTTGGAACCCAGTAACAAGGAAGGTTGTGTATAGTTGCAGTGTGGTGTTTAGAGAGGTGAAAGATGTTATTAAACATGAAATCCTACCAAAGGAACCTGAAAAGATAGATTTTGAGCTAAAGGAGGAAGAATAGGACTCTACAACAGAAGAGGAATCAAAAGATGAAGAGTCGCAAACTCTTGTTATGAGAAGATCAGTTCATGAAAGAAGGCAACCAGAAAGGTATAGTCCATCTTCTTTTTGTTCAAATTTTTCTTTATCTATTACTCATGATGATCCTAGAACTATGAAGAAAGCAGTAGATTCAAAGGATGGAAAACTATGGAAAGAGGTCATGGTAGATGAAATGGCATCTTTGCACAAAAATGAGGCTTGGGATCTGGTGGAGTTGCTAGCTGGAAGGAAACCCATTAGCAGCAAATGGGTGTTCAAGAAGAAGATGAATTTAGAAGGAAAGGTGGAGAAATACAAAGCTCGGTTGGTAGAAAAAGGTTATTCTCAGGTCTCGGGAATTGATTTTGGTGATAATTTTTCTCCTGTTGCCAAGGTAGCTTCTATTAGATTAATTTTATCTATTGTTGTTGCTTTTGGTTTTGAGGTAGAATAGATGGATGTGAAGACAACATTTCTTCACGGGAATCTGGAAGAAGAGATCTACATGAAGCAACTTGAACGATTTGCAGTGAAGGGTAAGAAAGAACTAGTATGCAAGTTAAAAAAGTCTCTATATGGGTTAAAATGGTCACCAAGGATGTGGTATTAAAAATTTGATACATTTATACGGGGACTTGGCTTCACCATAAGCTAAGAAGATCAATATGTATATTTTAAATTAATTGGTGACTGTGTTATTTATCTAGTCTTGTATGTGGATGATATGTTGTTGGTTGGAAATGACAAAGAAATTATCCAGGATTTGAAGACCCAATTGTCCTCCAAATTCGACATGAAAGATCTTGGTGCTGCAAACTATATTTTGGGCATGGAAATTAAAAGAGAATAGGCAAAGAGGAAGCTATGGTTAAACCATAGGAAGTATTTCAAGATAATACTATTGAGGTTTAATATGTAGGATAGTAAACCGGTGAAGGTTCCTATTCCTATAGGTGTAAAGTTATTTGTTGAACAGTGTCCCAAGACACAAGAAGAGGAAGAGGACATGTCTCGTGTTCCATATGAAATTATATTTGGTAGTCTGATGTATTCAATGGTCTGTACTATACTAGACATTGCACATGCAGTAGAAGTATTGAGCAGGTTTATGTCAAAACCAGGGAAGGAGCATTGGACAATAGTGAAGCGGGTTTTCAGGTATTTTCGTGGCACTAGTGACTATGGTTTGCGCTACCAAGGAAGACCAGGATTGGACAGAGTTTTGGACATCCATGGCTTTGTTGATGCAAACTGGGTTGAAGATATGGATTAGAGAATATCTACAAGTGGGTATGTGTTTAACCTATTTGGAGGTGCAGTCAGTTGCATGAGTAAGAGACAATCTGTAGTGGCACTATCAAATACAGAGGCAGAATACATGGCAGGTACTCATGCAAGCAAGGAAGTAGTTTGGTTGCAGAGATTGTATTCAAGTATGGGGTTAGTGCAGGGATCTATAAGGATAGACTGTGACAGCCAAAGTGAAATTTTCTTGGCAAAGAACCTTGCTTATCATTCAAATAAAAAGCATATTGATGTTCAGTATCACTTTGTGAGGGATATGGTAGAAGACAAAAAGGTGTTGCTGGTAAAGGTGGACACTTTGAAGAATACTGCAGATGCATTGACAAAGTTTGTGAGATCTAAAAATTTCCCTTGGTGTAGAGAAATAATGGGTGTTGCATCGTTGGATCAATGACTAAGCTCTTCTGTGGAAAGAAAACAACAAGTGGGAGAATGTTGGGTTGTGTTATATTCTTTCCATGACTATCCCTAGTAGTTAAACTGGGGGGTTTGAGGGGGTCGAAGCCCCCCCTTCATTTGTGCCGATGCGTAGCAAGGGGGTCACAGCCCCACCTGTTGGGGGTTTGAAGGGGGGGGGGGGGCTCTATGGGTTCTGAGGTAGCTTCCTAAGAAAACAAATTTTGGACCCTATATTAGGTGGGCGGACCTACCTATGGTTTTGTGCATGATTTTCGCACATGGTTTTCGGTCCATGGTATTTTGTAGATCCGATCAAGGGAACTATGATTATGTTCTAATCTAGGGTCAATGGATTGGGGTTTATGGATGCTTCAGCATGTATATATATGTATTGTAACATTGAAAGGAACATAATGAAAAATTAATCTGGTAGTCTCGGTTTTGGGATCCAGGGGAAAGTCTTTGTGTATATTTTTTTTATGTGTTATGTTCTCACCATTGTTTATTTTTTATTTTTTTTAGAATTCGTATGTAGTTAATTTCTATGCAGGATCAAAACCTAAAAAAATGTTGGCATGTTGTGTACATACTAATGTTGCTTTAAGCACCAAAAAATGTCACATGATGATGACTGAAGGGATCGTGCTGGGATACTACATTTCTGCTGACGAGATCAAGGTAGACCCTGCTAAAATAGAGGTAATTCTAAAAATTCCAACTCCCAAGATGCAAAAAGAGGTATATAGTTTCTTGGGACATGCAGGGTATTATAGAAGGTTTATAGAGAATTTTTCAAAAATTGCATCGCCATTGTTTTCTTTACTCATGAAAGATGTAGACTTTTTGTGGACAGGAAAGTGTGAGCATGCCATTTTGAAGATGAAATGTTGTGTATCAGCAACTCTGTTTTATGTGGACCTAATTTGGAACTGTCGTTTCACATAGCTACAGACACATATGATATTGTTGTAGGTGTTTTTTTGGGCCAACTGGAGGATAGGAAACCTTACGCTATTTACTACATAAGCAATAATTTGACTCCGATTGAGTTCAATTACACAGTGACCGAAAAGGAATTCTTAGCAGTAGTGCATGCCATCAATAAATTTCGACATTATATCACTGAGTATCAAGTATTTGTACACACTGACCACTATGACATTTGTTTTTTAATGAATAAGCTAATTACAAATGGTAGAATTACACATTGGTTATTGTTGTTACAGGAATTTGATATCACAATTATATATAACCCTGGAAAAGATAATGTAGTAGTTGATTTCCATTCTAGATTAACTATTCATGACAATTGCATTCCTATTGAGGATTCTTTCCCTGATGAGTATCTCTTTTCTATTTCTAGTTACTCACCATGGTATGCAGATATATCCAATTATCTTGCTGCAAGGAAGTTTTCACAATATTTATCCTCCAACGAAAAGAGAAAGATCATACAGCAGAGTACTACCTATACCTAGATAGATGGGAATTTCTGTCACAATGGACCATATTTCCAGATCGGACATTGTGTTAGGGAAGAAGAGATCTTTGACATCCTTATGGCTTGTCATGAGGAACCTTGTGGAGGGACCTTCGGAGACAAGCGGACAAGATACAATGTCCTTTCGATAGGATATTATTGGCCAACAATATTTCAATATGCCAAGAAGTTCATGAAAGGATGTGATAGTTTCCAAAGGATGGGCCAACCGCTGCAATCATATGAGATGTCATTACAACCTCAAATAGTCTTAGAACATTTTGAGAAATGGGCCTTGGATTTTGTGGGACCAATTAATCCTTCATCTAGAAAAAAAATCCTACATCGTGGTCTGCACCGACTATGTCACAAAATGGGTTGAGGAAAAAGCACTAACCAGAGCCATGGAGCAGGTTGTTTCAGACTTCCTGTTTGAAGACATATTCGTTCATTTTGGTATAGCTAGGGAGATAGTGACAAATGGAGGTCTCTATTTTACATCCCATATGATCCAAAAGTTGGTTGAAAAATATAAAATCCATCATAGAATCACAACACCTTATCATTCACAAGAAAATGGCCAAGTGGAAAGCACCAACAAAGTCATTGAGGATATTCTTACCAAGACTATGGCTAGTCACTGAAGGAATTGGGTTGATAAACTTCCAAAACCATTGTGGGAATATAGAACTACATGGAGGAATACTACAGGATTCTCACCATATGAACTTGTGTATGGTAAAAATCCCTTATTCCCTATTGATTTCGAAATCAAGACATTGAGAATAGCATTGCAGGTTAATTTGGATCTGGCCACAGCACAAAATAAAAGGTTGAACCCGCTCAATGAATTGGAGGAGAAATGATTGGCTGCTATCCAGCAAAGAGATATTATCCAGCAGCGGAGAGCTAAGTGGCATGATAGTTTCATCAAGAAGAAGAAGTTTGAGAAAGGGGACTGGGCTCTCTTATATGATTCAAGATTCAAGGACTTCAAGGGTAAGTTCTGCACTAGATGGATATGTCCCTATGAGGTAGATGTAGTGTTTGACAATGGGACTGTGAATTTGGTTACCATTGACAATGCGAGGATACCATTGCTTGCAAACGGGCACCATAATCGGTTATATCATAAACCTGCTTCAAGGGATTCATTTGTTAACATTGTCATGAATTCGGATCTTCATATTACAATAGGAGGAGAAAACCCCCCTGTGTTGCCAAAATTCTATTTTTTCAATAAGTGTAATAGTTGAAAACCAACCTTTTTTGGTGATTGTTACACCTACAAAAATAATAATAATAATAATAAAAATAGAAAAATGAATAGTTTGGCTGTGAAAACCTCTTTCGTGTGCAGACATACAATTTCTGTAACAGTTGAAAACCACTCTGTGGTGGCTATTACACACTCTGTAACAACATTTGTTATTTCAAGAATATCTTACAAATATGTTGTTACACGACTGTTTTAGTTCTTTGCTTTTATCTTTTGTGGGAATCAATAATATATAACAGTCGTCTTGGTTGTTACATCTGTAACAGCCGACGACTTCCAGAAATAATCCAAGTAAATTATTTATTGTGATACAGAACACGCACCACCATGATTTGGAAGTAGTTTCCTTGGCCGCCAGAATTAAATTCGCACACCTGTCACCAATGTATTCTCTCCACATCACACCAAGTACGTCATAAAATGGTAGTATTGCTATCCTCTTTTATTTAGTAATTATGGCAATCTAATGTGATATCTTTTTTGACAGTTGAGGTCGGTCATCACATTTAAGCTGAGGGGGACAAATTACATGATGAAATGACCTTTGCATGACATGTGAGCATTTAAAAACAACAACCAAAGCATGATGATCTTGTAATCATTATCATTTAATGATCGATCATGCCAAAAAAGGGAATTGTACCTCAAACTAGACCTTCCATAACTTAGCATTAATAAGGAAACGTTATTGCGTAGTACAAATCCTAATTACAAATCTCGATTTGAAATTCCTTCTTGCATCGCCCTACCATTTACCCACTGCTGAAGCATTTCATCCTCATTCAGATCTCTCAGACAAAAGTGGAGGAGAATAGTTGCAGGGCTAGAACAGCTGAGTATTGTGTCGACCGCTTTAGAATTTCTCAAGGAGGAGAAGAGAGGAGAACAACATTGAACTGGTGTAGCAATGGGTGGGGCAGAAATTCGACATGAATCAGGATCAACAGAGGCATTGGAAAATTGCCCCAAAGAATTCCAAATTTTTAAAGATGCAGGTTGGTTTGAGTTTTTCCAAAGGCTGGAAGGATCATACGGGGCAATTTCTATGGAATTCGCGAAGAATTTAAATAGGAATCAAACAAAGGTCAGGGGATTAAAGATGGAAGTTATAGAAGAGATAATTTCCCATGTGACAGCATTACCAATAGAGGGTAAAAGGTGGTTTAACAAAAAAGTTAATGACCCCTCCTTGAAGGAGGATTTTCTCCAAGGGGAGGAATGACTGGTGAAGAAAGGAAGAGGGATTGACAGGTTGTCGCTTCCCCAGCCATGGGCCGATGTCGCCCTTTACCTCATCAAGTATATTACCTGTGAGGGAAGGGAAAAAATTATATTCAATTACCACTTCCCATTGCTAAATCACCTCTGACATCGACAGTTGATAAACCTCCCGTACTTTTTGCTAGAAAATATCAGGCATATGGCCGCAACCATGAAGATAGCTACACATCCATAGACTTGCATCACAAATCACGGCCTCATTAAGCTAATTGTGATAGATGCCATAAGTCACCAGGGAACTAGTTGGGATGAATTCATGAGAAAGAAGGCTAGGACTATGTGCAGGAAGCGAACTGGGATGTCTAAGGAAGCTCCGACGGAAACCAAGGAGCAGCCCTAGCCCTCGAAAGTAAGGGTTGGGAAGGGACCAGTTGAAAAGCCAATTGGTGATAGGTGGCCAAAATAGAGAATAAGGTTTAGCAGACACCTAGAGTCCCCATCCATGTCTAAGAAGAACAAGGAGGCAGCAAGGTAGGAAGATGAAGAGCAGGCTCAATCATAGGAACCTTCCTCACCAGGTAAGAACGAAACCCAATCCTTGTTGCTTAAAATTGAAAGTTTAGAAAGAGAAAATGAAAATCTAAGGAAGCATTTAGAAAAGGATAAGGTAGAGGCAAGGGCCCCGGGTTAGATACTTTGGCTGAGGTTGTAGATAGGGCCGAGGAGGAAAATGTTCTGGGTGTTGTGTGCACAGCCTGTGCTAGGAAGCTAGTGGCAGCGGGGTATAGAGTGTGCAGTGAACACCATTTCGAGGGAAACACAAACTGAGTCTTGGGAACCTAATGCACAAAAACCTGTTAAAGACATTGTTGTTACACAAGAACCAGAAGCTGAGACGGAGCATTCCACAGAACGTAATTTGGTAGCTGATACACAAGAACCCTTGGTTGACATTGTTGTTACACAAGAACCAACAGCGGAATTAGAAGCTAACCAAGGGGAAAAAGAAGAAGATGATATACATGGACTTGTGGTGGACACTGTTATTGCACAAGAACCAGCAATGGAAACATAAGCTAACCAAGGGGAAAGTGATACACAAGAACCTATGGATGACACTGTTGTTACACAAGAACCAGTAATGGAAGTGGAAGTTGATCAGAGATAAAAATAAACTGTTACAAAAAAATCCATGATGTTGTTGTTACACAAGAACTAGCAGACGAAATGGAGCAGTTTCACCCTCAAGAGGTTGTTACACCTTCAATTTCTAGTGCATGTGGAAGAACATTGGATCCTGATGAAGGCAGGTGTTATGAAGAATGTTGTTGATACCAGAGTTACAAAAATGGAAGTAGCAGGCACTCTCTCTACAAGAGGGAATAATCTCGCTCAAGGCACATAAAAATATGATGGATTCACTCAGGGAGAAATGGTTAAAGGAATATTGGGAGAGAGAATCGGAAGAGCAGAGGCACAAGGAAGCTATGAAGAAGAAAGATGAACAACTATAGCTGTTATAGCGGTAGATTCTGGATCTAACAAATGATAAGACGAAGCTTCGTGAGCTTGCCTTGAACCTGCTAGGATGTAGGTCACCTTCTCCTGCATATCCAGTGTTCCTCTAGGAGTGTTATTATTTGTTTCAGTTAAAAGTAGCCTTTGAAAACAGACCTTATTTGGGTTCTTCTATGTAGGTTTTAACCTCGTACAGAAATTAACTGCATGCGAATTCTAAAAACAGAAAATGAACAATAGCGAGAGAATAACACATAAAACAAATATACATAGAGATTTCCCCAGGATCCCAAAACTGAGACTACCAGATTGATTTTTCATTATGTTCCTTTCAATGTTACAATACATATATATACATGTTGAAGCATCAAATACCATGGACTGAAATCCATCGCACCCAAAACCATGTGTGAAAACCATGTAGAAAACCATAGGTAGGTCTGCCCACCTAATATAAGGTCCAAAAAAATATAACACAACCCAACATTCTCCCACTTGTTGTTTTCTTTCCATAGGGGGCCATAGGAGAGCTTAGTCATTTATCCAGCCCTGCAATGCCCATTTTTTCTCTACACCAAGAGAACTTCTCAAATCTCAGAGATTTTGTCAATGCGTCTATAGTATTCTTCAAAGTGTCCACCTTTACCAGCAACACCTTTTTGTCTTCTATCATATCCCTCACAAAGTGATACTGAACATCAATGTGCTTTGTCTTTGAATGGTAAGTAGGCTTCTTTGCCAAGGAAATTGCACTTTGGCTCTCACAGTCTATCCTTATATCTCCCTGTACTAACCCCATACTTGAACACAATCTCTACAACCAAACTACTTATTTGCTTGCATGAGAGGCTGCCATGTATTCTGCCTTTGTAGTTGATAGTGCCACTACAGATTGTTTCTTACTCATCCAACTGACTACACCTCCAAATATGTTAAACACATACCCACTTGTAGATCTTCTCTGATCCATATCTCCAACCTAGTTTGCATCAACAAAGCCACGAATATCCAAAACTCTATCCAATCCTAGTCTTCCTTGGTAGCACAAACTATAATCACTATTGCCATGCAAATACCTGAAAACCCACTTCACTGTTGTCCAATGCTCCTTCCCTAGTTTTGACATAAACCTGCTCAATACTCCCATTGCATGTGCAATATCTGGTCTAGTACAGACCATCACATACATCAGGCTACTGACTGCACTCGCATATGGAACATGGGACATGTCCTCTTCCTCTTCTTGTGTCTTGGGACACTATTCAGCAGATAACTTTACACCTACAGGAATAGGAACCTTCACCGGTTTACTATCGTGCATATTAAACCTTTGCAGTATTGTCTTGACATACTTCCTCTAGTTTAACCAGAGCTTCCTCTTTGCCCAATCTCTTTTAATTTCCATGCCCAAAATATAGTTTGCAGCACCAAGATCTTTCATGTCAAATTTGGAGGACAATTGGGTCTTCAAATCCTGGATAATTTCTTTGTCATTTCCAACCAGAAGCATATCATCCATATACAAGACCAGATAAATAACATGGTCACCAATTAATTTAAACTACACACAGTGATCTAATTTTCTTCTGGTGAAGCCAAGTCCGCATATAAATGTTTCAAATTTCTGATACCACATCGTTGGTGACTATTTTAACCCATACATAGACATTTTTAACTTTCATAAAAACTCTTTCTTACCCTTCATCGCAAAGCCTTCAGGTTGCTTCATTAGATCACTTCTTCCATATCCCTGTGAAGAAATGTTGTCTTCACATCCATCTGTTCTACCTAAAAATAAAAAGTAGAAATAATAGATAAAAGTAATCTAATAGAAGCTACCTTGGCAACAGGAGAAAAAATATCACCAAAACCAATTCCCGACACCTAGGAATAACCTTTTGCTAACAACCGAGCTTTGTATTTCTCCACCTTTCCTTCTGCATTTGTCTTCTTCTTGAACACCCATTTGCTGCCAATGGGTTTCCTTCCAGACGCCAACTCCACTAGATCCCAAGCCTCAATTTTGTGCAAAGATGCCATTTCATCAACTATGGTCTCTTTCCAGAGTTTTCCATCCTTTGAATCTACTGCTTCCTTCACAATTCTAGGATCATAATCAGTAATAGATAAAGCAAAATTTGAATAGAAAAAAGATGGACAATACCTTTATGGCTTCCTTCTTTCTTGAATTGATCTTCTCACACCCGCAGTTTGTGGCTCTTCATCTTCTGATTCCTCTTCTGTTGTAGAGTCTGATTCTTCCTCCTTTAGCTCAAAATCTATCTTTTCAAGTTCCTTGGTTTGACTTCATGTTTAATAACATCTTTCACCTCTCTAAAAACCACATCTTGGCTGTACACAATCTTCCTTGTTACTGGGTTCCAAAGTTTATAACCCTTTAAACCATCCTTATACCCAATAAAGATGCAATTTTCAGATTTATTATCCAACTTTGTTCTTTTCTCCTTTGGAACATGTACATATGCAGCACAATCCAAATACCCTTAGATGTGAAAGAGAGAGTTTCTTACTAGCCCATACCTCTTGTGGAGTCTTATCCCCCAATGTTGATGAAGGTGATCTGTTGACCAGGTAACATGTTGTCTCCATCGCCTCTGCCCAGAATTCTTGTCCTAACCCGGCACCACTGAGCATTCTTCTTGCCCTTTCCATCAACGTCTTGTTCATTATTTCTGCAACTCCATTTTTCTCAGGTGTGTATGGAGTAGTATTCTACTGTGCTATACCACACTTCTTATAGAATTCTTCAAATACCTTCTTGCAAAAATCTCCACCGTTATCTGTCCTTCGCACCTTTATCTTCTTCTCTGTCTAGTTTTCCCCCAGAGTCTTAAATTCTTTAAACCTGTCAAAGACTTCATATTTCTTCTTGAGGAAATATATCTATGTATTCCTTGAGAAGTCATCTATAAATGATACATAGTACACAGACTTACCCAGTGATGGTGTTGGGTAGCGGAGGTCCCGCGTAAGGGTTTTGGGGCAGAAAGCCCGAAAAATAGGATTAAATTATTGTAAAAACTCTGTTGAAAGCGCGGAGCGTGAATTATAATAGGTTGAGTCAAAGGGTAGTCCACCCAAAAATAATGTAAAGAAATATAAATAGAGTCGACCCGCGTAGGGATCACGGGCCAAGAGGAAAGACAATTTTTTGGGGGAATGAAATGTAATGGGTTCTTGAAGAAGATAGTCTAAAAGCATCTGTAAGTCTGAGTCAAGGGTTAGGGTAGTAGATAGAGGCTCTGCAGTTGTGTGCGCAGAGGCCTGGAAAGTTTGCAGCTGTGTGCACGGACCCCTGCAGCTAAGTGCGCAGGGTGAATCTGGATGTATTAAGGATAAAGTGGAAATAAAGATAAGTTGTTACTATAATTCTGTGTTATCGAGCATCTGAATTTATGATTTACCTTTCTATATCTGTTTAAATACAAATTTGATGAATGTATGCGAATCTGGGTTCATTTTAAGTACGTGAATGATTAGACTTGTTAAATGTTTGCTTAAAGACCCCGCTAAAAGGATCTAATACATTAATTATATTAGATCAGTAATCAACGCAGTAGAGGTTACTCGGGTCTAGATCTGCGTGACTACAGAGCATTGTGAAGCAGTGAAAAGGTGCGCAAATCCCCTAAACCACATCTTGACAGCCCAAGGGTGCGGAAACGTGGTTCCAGCACCCTCCCTTGCTACCTCGAGTGAGACCTCAGTCCGCATTCCGCGGGCTGTTTCCGAAAGAGCGGGTAGCTGCAGGATTTGTTTGTCTAGATAACTCTTCCGAAGCTGGGTCAGGCCCAATTAAGCCTCCACCGCCTCTACCCAGAATTCTTGTCCTAACCCAACACCACTAAGCATGCTTCTTTCCTTTTCCATCAACGTCTTGTTCATTCTTTCTGCAGCTCCATTTTTTTGAGGTGTGTATGGATTAGTCTTCTAATGTTCTATACCACACTTCTTACAGAACTCTTCAAATTCCTTCGTGCAAAATTCTCCGCCGTTATCTATCCTCGACACCTTTATCTTCTTCTCTGTCTCGTTTTCCACCAGAGCGTTAAATTATTTAAACCTATCAAAGACTTCAAATTTCTTCCTAAGGAAATATATCCATGGATTCCTTGAGAAGTCATGTATAAATGATACATAGTACACAAACTTACCCAGTGATGGAACTAACACAAGTCCAAACACATCACCGTGCACAAGCTCTAATATATTTTTTTCCCTCTTAGCACTAGAGGGGAACTCACCTGATTTTGCTTCCCATGTACACAATTTTTACAGAAATCAAAATCCAGAGAGCTATTAGTCATACCTTCTACCATACCTTTACCATGAAGTATTTGAAGGTCATTATCTCCAATATGTCCAAACCTTTTATGCCATAACATGTTATTTTCTCCAGAGACTACTAGATTTTCTGCTCCACTTTCAGGAACCACAGAACTATTGCACCCATCAATAACAATGCTACCTTGCAGCTTGTATAGAGTTCCAATCTGAACTCCCCACATCAATACAAGTTCTCCCCAAACCATCTTGCAGGTATCCTTCTTGAACACTGTTTTTACACCTGCATCATCCAGCTTGCTTACAGAAATCAGATTTTTGGCCAATGCAGGAATATGCAGAACACTCGGAAGTGTTCTAATCCTTCCACCTTGCAACTTCAACTTGACTTTTCCACGACCAATGATTCTAGCCTTCCTGTCATCCCCCAAGAAGACATCACCACCACCATATTTATCATACTCACAGAACCACTCCCTATGGGGAGTGAAGTGAAAGGATGCACCTGAGTCAATCAACCATTGTTATAGACATTTTTGTGCCTTACAGCATTGAGCATGAAATGTCCATAATCCAAGGGATCCAAAGTCCCTAAACATGTTGTTCCTACCCCTAGAGGAACAAGGCTAACAAACCACAGCAATTCACAGAAGTTCTCCACCAGAAACTGCTCAAAAACAAGTCAATTCAGGATCAATTCAGAGGCTCCACTAGCTGTCTGCACTGAAATGCAGAGATTTCATTGGCTAGGTGCACTGCAACGCAGGTAGAAGCACTACCAGGGTGCGCTGAGTGGGAAGTGACAAATGGCAAGGTCATTCAACGAGGTGGAAAGACCCTGGAAGCTTCCAGAATCTTCTCCAATGACACTTGCCTCAAGGAATTCGACTAGTGATGAGTAAGAGGCTCTTAGTCTCCAAGTGGAAGCAAGAACTGAAAGAGGGAGAGGACACTAGTCAGATCTCAAGCTGACTCATCCTCTCTCCAAACATCTATATATGGATCTCTCCTCCATGAGATCTAGAGGCTGGAATTTTTTTATTGCAAAGAATTGTTGTTGGTTTGAGACTGGAATCATTGGGTGCTTAATGCTTTGAAGGAAGGTGAAGATAGGAATTTCATTTGCTGGGAAGGAGATGTTGGATTGGAGCCCTCTGGGTTGTATCTCTTCCTAAACCTTGTTATTCATCAATAAAGCTATCTTGGTTTCTCCTATATACTGGTGTATCTTTGATGTATGATTGCATTAGTATGTTTAGTTTATTTCTAATCCTGAACTAGTTATGAATATGAATCTATGTCTTTGTGTAGTGTTCTCTTCTTGTGATCTTGCAGAAACCTCTTGAAGCTGGGCGAGCGAGAAGGCAAGTAGCTGGGAACTCCCAAAGAGAAGAGAAACCAGATCGAGGGACAAATGAAGACACCGGTTAGTCCATCCATCTCTCTTCATTCTTAATTCATAAAGGAAGAATACTAGAATAGATGTTTCTGTTTGTTGCTAAGGCACCGTCACACCTTAGGTGGATAGGATCGTCCTGCATAGGCATTTTTCCCCACAACAAATTGGCGACTCTGCTGGGGAAGATCTGTTTAGTCATTTTATTTGTGTCTCTATCATTGTTTGTTTCATAGACTCAAGAGCAGCAATCGAACTGCATCTGCTATTCACAGATGCAAAGTAGACAGCTGCTACTTTGATCCAATCACTGGATTTGTCTATGATCTGAACAATGGACTCACAAATGATTTGATGATCCTTTGTGATAGATCTTAGTCCTCCCTCAAAGCATCCCTTTGATTGTACCTTGCTTGTTGCTTTGATTTGGCCTGAAACTGTAGATTAAATAGCAAACTGTGACCCAGAACCCAGTGAGAAACTCTCGTTTCTCCTTCAGCGCAGACTCTGTGAAGAGGTTCTGCATTTCAACGCAGGTCCCGTGAAGGCTACCTGCGCTGAATGTCAAAACCTCTGTGTTAGGGGTGCGTTGATCCAGTTAGGCCTTGTGCAGCTGGGGTTCTCTGCTCTGTTTTGCCTTGTTTTGATCTCTGATTTTTGCAGCCTGTAACCAGCATAGGTACCTGTTTGATAACCCCTTTTCTCTGCTTAAATTCTGCCTCCTTTTGTACAAAAAGACTGTGAGTGTTTTTATGTGTTTGTGGCGTCATTTGCAGTTTTCCTTTGCAAGAGTGAAATAGTCATCCTGTAGTCCTTGATTTAGATCTATTGATTGTGATCTTAGGAGAGAGTTCATTGGCTGTTTACAGTTGATTATACATTTACTTTTGCTTTTGGTTTGAGTTTGTCTCTTTTGAGTGTCAAAACAAGTATTCATTTCGAAAATCGTTAAGTGTTGTAATCTCTTCTACCCTTTCTGATTTCGAAAAAGTAAACTTGTTTGTATTTTTCATTTAAAAGCAAATTCAAAGTTGTACAAAAAGCTTTCTTTTTAGGCATCAATATTAAGCGAGCGGAAAACAAACACCTGCATTGTGCATTTGCATCTTGATAGTTTGCATGCTTGATTTAGGAAAAGTGCATTTAGAGTGTGTTGATTGCTCTTTGAGAAAAGATGGTGTCTTTCTTTTCCCTTTGTAGCTAGGATTTTCATGGTTGAAAAGATATAAAAAGCTTGCTTATCATCTTTAGACTGCATTTAGGAATTGTATCATACATCTCGTGGTGAACCTCAAAAGGCAAACTTCTAAAAAGATCAACCTAAAATAAATTGAATGAACTTAACAACGCTTTGTAACTTAACGCACAACATAGAGGTCTAGGCTAGAGATGTGTTCCAGCGTCGTAAAGCTTGGTGACTGTCGATCTCGCTGATGGTGGGTGATTCCTCCTGAGGGACGATAGCGCCAGTACGGATTGTGCTCCCACGTACCGTCGAGTATATATCGGGAGACCCCTATAGGCATAAAACCTTTATCCTTAGGAAGCCGTGTCGGCCGCCCTACTGATCGTAATGCACTGAACACAGCATTCAGGAAGATCGACCGCCCGTACCTTAAAAAGTATTCTGTGGTTTTGCGAAAAGTTTGGCACACCCTCTACCTAGAACTCCAGAGCAGTTCCTTTTGGCCTTTTTCAGACTCTATAACAGAAAAAGTCCATCCAAGCATTTGTCACTTCGGGCTCGTTAAAACATCGAAGGAGACTAGAGTCATCTTTAGCTTTTTCTCGACTCTTTAAAATTGAAAAAGCAAGTTGTGTCTAAAGCATCGTTAAAATTTATTTTAAACGGAACAATCACCCCTATTCCTGCGTTGATCTTTAGGTTGAGAAAATGGAGCACACCAACCAAGGAATTCCCCTTGGTGGAAATCCTAGTCCCTTCTCCTCTTGGGGAGATGTTGGTGCGCCCCATATGGCCACATTGTCGCTTCCAGGACTGACAATTGGCTTGCCGGTCTGGCTCTTCTCAACCAATGTAGTTCAGAACACCACTATTCCTGAACAGTCGAATCAACAGTTAGACCACACCAGAGTTTCCCACCAGCCTTCTACTTCATCTATTCTTCCTCTCCTCCTTCCTCTTCGCTTGACGAAACTGGTAAAACAAAAAACCAAGTTCCTAAGGAGAAGAAGGAAAAGAAGAAGAAAGAGAAGAAGAAGAAGGAGCCAAAAGCAACTGGGGGCAAACAAGTGGCGTCTGACAGAAATCCACACACAGCACTGACTAGGCCTAAATCGCCATGTGTCATATGCAAGAGAGACCACTTCCACAGAGATTGTCCTTGCATCCCTCGGATACTAAGGGACTGGTCTCCCCGTTTGCACAATTTGGTGGCATCAACCTCTGATAGCCATGTTGACAGCACACCGTCAACTAGTGAAAGTGAAGCCACAGGACAGAGAGGGAAAGCTAGATTTCCCTACAAACTGTGTGAAGGTGACCATGCCATCCACCGTTGTCCCTTCTTAGACAAGGCTAAAAGAGTTTTGGAAGATCGCCCGGTTTTACCAGTGCGACTTCCTCCTGGATATCAAAAGCTCCTGCCAAGTCCTTCACCAGTTGAGAACCCGACTAGCCCGCTTAGGTGGTCAGCCGAAGCACCTATCATTGAGGATGAACCGTCTGAATCCATACCTGACGAAAGTCAAAAGGTTGAGGTGGCAGTTGACCCGGTTTTGCCTTCAGAGGCTCTATCTTCGAATGATACTATCACAGAGGAGAATAAAGACGACACCGTCCAAATTCTCTTCATCAACACAGACTCCGACGAACAAGGGGGCAATTTGCCCATTCCTTTATCGCAGGAAGGAACTTCGTCAGAGTCATACATGGTCGTCTATTCGGTCCCACCACCAAGCAACCTAGTTGTCTCGTTCGACTGGAACCAACTAGGCAGACCCCGATTGCCAGCAAGCATACCATTCAGGATTATCGTTCAAATATACAGAATGGTAATGACTGGCACCATCATTGATGAGGGGGCATCTGTGAGTATCCTTTCCTCTATTGCTTGGAAAGCGCTAGGTTTGCTAGCGCTTTTGCCTGAAATGAGAAATCTGACAGGCTTTGATAAAGGAACCAGTCGACCTTTAGGGATCCTCCCCAATGTGCCTATCACATTGAAAGGGAAGACCGTTCAAATGAACGTGATGGTTGTTCAAGGACCCTTGGATTATAACCTACTCCTTGGACGAGACTATATATATTGCATGGGAGCCATCGTCTCCTCACTCTTTAGAGTAATGTGTTTTCCGCACGAAGGAAGAGTGGTCAAGCTCGTGGACCAGCTTTCATTTCCCAGATCACGCATCGCAAATAGTCATATACCTTCCCTAAATGGTCTCTTCACGCAAGAAATGTCTCAACCCACGGTCCATCCTCCCGATGAGCGTGAGTAATCCGGGAGGATATGACTGGAACCCAGGGGGCATGCGTCCTGGTCTGCTTCGGCAGGAAAACCTTGGGTATAAGGTAGGTTTCCGCAGGAGAATATGACTAGTCTGTACCCTGTCCGTCTAGGAAGAGGGGTTATTCTAGAATAAGATTCTCTTGTCAAAGCTATGTGTTTGGCACTGAGGTCATTCACCTTTGTCTATCTCGGTAGACACCGCCGAAGAAGTGTTTTGTTTGAAAGATTAATGAGACAATCTTTGGGTAACCTGAAAGAGGTAGGCCTCTCCCGGTAAAACAAATGTTTTATTGGACTAAGAAGGGGTAACCTTGAAATCGTACTTTATGCCTGGGGGCATGCAAACCTTTTAGAGTGCAAGCAAGGGGTGGCTATTTATTTTTTAAATTTTTAGGTCCTCCCTTTAAACCTGTAGGTCTAACCCTTTAAACTCGTAGGATTAGTCATTTCCGAACTTTGATAACGAAAGGGTCTGGAGCAAAGCTTTGTAAGATCTAAGCTCCATAAAAAATAGCATCTTCAATGAGACATTCTTATCATATGACTGGGTTAATCGAGCAGTTTTAGCACACAGTTCATGCTCGTTAAAAAATAAACGCAAGATTCGAGCAGTTTTAGCACACAGTTCATGCTCGTTAAAAAATAAACGCAAGATCCGAGCAGTTTTAGCGCATAGTTCATGCTCGTTAAAAAATAAACATAAGATCGAGCAAATGTTTCCACCCGTGTTTAAGCTCGTTAAAAAATGAACTATTCCGGTAAATAACCGCCGTGAATGTAATATCATCAGCCATTAAAGCCTTGGTCGTGTTTGCCCATCACCTCCACTTTTCCATTGGCCGATCATTCACCTCCATATGATTGTTTACCCATTTTGAGGAACAGCTGCGAAGAGTGATTTCACTAGCCATCCTTGTGACACTGCCGTGATTGGAAAGTTCCAACCCATACCTAGAATCAGCTGCTAACCCATTTTATCACTCGTTCCTCAAAAAACGAGTCTTCTTTAAGCTCTTTTCATCTGACTCGTAAAATATGAAAAGATTGCCGAGTTTTGGCCTTCTAGCTCGTTAAAGCGACCGGAAGTGCTATCCCTCCTCTAGATTTTAATATTTTTGGACCTGAGGGATTATTGCACAAAAAGATCGAGCGCTTGTTTTGTTCGGCTCGTTAAAACTATCGAAAACTCATCCCTTCTGTATTGTTTTATACTTTTTCGGACTTAAGGGATTAGATGACGAAAAAGGACTTTCGGAGTTGACTTTACGTACCTTTTTAGACTCTCTAAAAATGAAAAGGACCGAGTTATCTTTGTCGTTAGACTCGTTAAAAGCATTAAATAGCGACAAACTTGTCTTGAGACGAGAACGAGTTTCACTATCGCTAGGCTCGTTAAAACATAGCGATGGGCTTGCCCGAAGGGCAAGTTATAGAACAAGCATATGTTATCCTCCTCAAGCTTGACAAAAATAAAGAGGTACTGGTCAGCAATGACTGGGGAAAAATTGGGAGAAACTCGAGAAAACTTTGATGGTAGCAAGTCGCTCTTGAACATGACACTTTTCCTCCGTACCACAGTCGGGTTGGGTTGTTTCATTCACCGGTCACATCACCATGGTCTCGCCATACCATCCATATTTGGGGTAATGCTACCGATCCATCGCATAAGTGTCGCTATATGTTCAAGAGAAGTCGTTCAGAGAAGTCAACCGTGTCCCATCCACTGCCATACATTATCCTTCATCCTTTCATGACCGCCACCCTGAATCATATGTCATCAGATCATTTTCACCTCCATCAAAATCATTTGCTCCGTTCCGTGTCACTGATGTGGGATTCATTAAAGCCCTCCTTTGACGGATCGCTTCTTGTCGACATCAGCTCATTATCCAAGAAGTTGATCTAGGAACAACCCCTTCAGTACTTTGAAGCTTGCATGCCTCAATGGCAAGTTTCTCACTTCCGCCGACAGGTATACATCAATGACCTTCGACCGAAAGATTTTGCGTGGTGTTCAATGCCAAGTCCTTTATTCACACCACGTAAATTGTACTGCAGTACCTTGAGGGTCATTATCATTATCGGTGATTCCTCTCGCGCTTGTTAACGGTTTACCTCATTGACCGGTAATCAAGCGATGTCTTTCCATGTTCGACTTCACAACATTTCTCGCATGGATCGACTTGTACTTAGAGTGAAGATCGAACGAGTTTGAAGAACCCGGATCTAGTTTCATCCATCCGGGCTGCGATATATATTCAGGAAAGATAAAAATATTTACATGTACATCATTGCAGCAGATAATCATCCTACCCAAAGGATGATAATTTCATCAAAATTATCAGTCTACCATCAGACGATTGTCTGTTCTATGTACAGAAAAATGAATTTATAAAGCTGAGCATGGGAATGCCTGCCTCAGCTAGATCATGAAAGCAGTATGAAAAATAATGTATTGTATTGTATTGTATTACAGGTCTCCTCCCAGCAATGAATGAACTTCGGATCCTCCTGATAAAGCATTTCACCCGATAAACGACCTCATACTTTAGGGGGCAATTGTTATAGACATTTTTGTGCCTTACAGCATTGAGAATTAAATGTCCATAATCCAAGGGATCCAAAGTCCCTAAACATGTTGTTCCTACCCCTAGAGGAACAAGGCTAACAAACCACAGCAATTCACAGAAGTTCTCCACCAGAAACTGCTCAAAAACAAGTCAATTTAGGATCAATTCAGAGGCTCCACTAGCTGTCTGCGCTGAAATGCAGAGATTGCACTGGCTAGGTGCACTGCAACGCAGGTAGAAGCACTACCAGGGTGCGCTGAGCGGGAAGTGACAAATGGCAAGGTCATTCAACGAGGTGGAAAGACCCTAGAAGCTTCCAGAATCTTCTCCAATGACACTTGCCTCAAGGAATTCGACTAGTGATGAGTAAGAGGCTCTTAGTCTCCAAGTGGAAGCAAGAACTGACAGAGGGATAGGACACTAGTCAGATCTCAAGCTGACTCATCCTCTCTCCAAACATCTATATATGGATCTCTCCTCCATGAGATCTAGAGGCTGGAATTTTGTTATTGCAAAGAATTGTTGTTGGTTTGAGACTGGAATCATTGGGTGCTTAATGCTTTGAAGGAAGGTGAAGATAGGAATTTCATTTGCTGGGAAGGAGATGCTGGATTGGAGCCCTCTGGGTTGTATCTCTTCCTGAACCTTGTTATTCATCAATAAAGTTATCTTGGTTTCTCCTATATACTGGTGTATCTTTAATGTATGATTGCATTAGTATGTTTAGTTTATTTCTAATCCTGAACTAGTTATGAATATGAATCTATGTCTTTGTGTAGTGTTCTCTTCTTGTGATCTTGCAGAAACCTCTTGAAGCTAGGCGAGCGAGAAGGCAAGTAGCTGGGAACTCCCAAAGAGAAGAGAAACCGGATCGAGGGACAAACAGAAGACACCAGTTAGTCCATCCATCTCTCTTCATTATTAATTCATAAAGGAATAATACTAGAATAGTTGTTTCTGTTTGTTGCTAAGGCACTGTCACACCTTAGGTGGATAGGATCGTCCTGCATAGGCATTTTTCCCCACAACAACCATGCCTCATGATCTACATGTGTACTTGAAGAAGCCAAGTACACATCCCACCTTCATTTGAAGTGGTTTTCGCCTCTGAAGAAGGAGCATCATCAGATCCCTTTCCTTTGTCAATAGCTTTAGAGTTACAGTCCCTTTTGTAGTGCCCTTCCTTTCCACATTTCTAGCACACCTTTACAGTTTTTCTTGGAGATTTAGATCTCCCTCTAGATTTATATCTCCCACTCGATGACTTATTTTTGTTTCTGTTCTGGGACCATCCTTTTATAGACAAGGCATCATCATTCTAGCTCTCCATATTTTTCTGTCTCATCTCCTCCATCAACAAGGATGAGACTTTCTCATCAAACTACAAGGCAATTGCATTGCTACGTATTGCAATAACTAGACTATCCAATGAATCTGGTAGAGAACACAACAAACTGATGCAATTATCCTCATCTGAAATTTTAATATCAACAGATAATAACTGACTTACCACAGTATTAAATGCATTCAAATGCTCTGTCATCGAGTCTCCATCTTTTCGTAGGAACAATTTATTCACTAGAGACTTAGATTGGTACAAAGTCTCTAAATTGTCCCACAAAGCCTTCGTCGTAGCTTCCCCTGATACATTCAGCAATATTGAATCTGAGACACACAATCGTATTTTTCTCTTTGCCTTCCGATCCAACTTCTTCCATTCTTCATTGGACACTCTCGTTGGTTTAGTACCCGGATCTACTGCGATCCACTAATATTTTTCCACCAATAGATCCTCCATCTTGAGTTTCCACAACTCAAAATTATGACCATTCAATTTCTTGATCTCTATCTTTCCACTACTCGACATCTTCTTTCACCACCAGAATCGATCCCATAGATCTCCCACTGAACAAGGTTTACCACAGGCCCGAGCGAAATCCCTCAGCAACAAAGGCGTCCCCTTGAAGCCAAAACAACTCCAATACCAAATGTAGGTTTTAACCACGTACATAAATTAACTCCATACAAATTCTAAAAACATAAAACAAATAATAGCGAGAGCATAACACATAAAACAATATACATAGAGATTTTCCCCTGGATCCCAAAATCAAGACTACCAGATTGATTTTTCATTATGTTCCTTTCAATGTTACAATACATATATATATACATGCTGAAGCATCCAATACCATGGACCGAAAACCATCGCACCCAAAACCATGTGCAAAAACCATGCACAAAACCATAGGTAGGTTCGCCCACCTAATATAGGGTCCAAAAAAAATTTCCCCCAGGCGCTGCCCCGAACCCTATAGAGGGGAACAAACTGCCCCCCTCTAACCACCCAGTTAATTAGGGGGGCTAGTCATGGAAAGAATATAACACAACCCAACATTCTACCCATTCTTTTCTTGAAATTTTTCATACTTGTGATTTTGATGAACAGAGCTTACTTTGTGAGCTATATTTTCATAACATAATGTGTGAATATGTCAGTACAAAGATGGTCACAACTGTTTTCTCATATATGGGGGATTTGCAGTTGTGAGTCTTTCTTTCTTTTATGAGGAATCAAATCAAATGGCATTTGTCCATGAAATCAACCAAGGCCAATGAAGACAGGGAAGCATTACGGATCAAGGAAGAATCGAGAATGGTTGATGAAATAAGACATGAGTTTAAGTTGTTCCTGAGTACCCCAGGAATCAGGGAACAATCATCCACTTACAAAGAAAGGATTGTGGGGATTTGCCTCAGTTTGTATGCACAAATGAAAATTCGAGCGCTAACAGGGTACCTTAAGCGCACTAAGGCTTGTAGTGCTAGGTTATAAGAAGGATATCCTTTTGAGTTCAGGAATTTTGTGGTTGTTATTACACGAGTACCCGAATATGCCTAGGTGGTGCAGACATTGGGAGCCTTCTGGATCAGACTTAGATTCAAATTCCCTCTGATTTGGTTACCGGTGCAAGAATACTAGTCAGATTACCACTTTTGCGACTATGAAGAAGAATCCTGGTAGTGACAGCTGATGGCTACTCAGGGGTACAGGTCTCCTAGTGAAGACACTACTGGTTCCTATAATTTTAGAGACATGCATTGGAGGTATAGCAGGAGAGGCTGAGGTTATGCATGGGGACATGAAATTACTTCAGTTGGGGGGGGATGTTGGGTGTATTTTTTATACCTATTTCCTACACTTTCTTTCCCAGTTTTGATCCTCTTTCCCTCCACACCATTGAAACTTCACATGTTAATCGCCTTTTCCTTTTATAAACAACCTATTTTGTCGTCATGTTATTTTGCCATTTTTGTTGAATATAACGATGCAATATTCCCTTTTTTGGCTAACTGGGGTAAGCATTGGAGAAATATTTTGGATCCTCTCCACTTTTTCAGGTGTTGCTTATGAGAATGAGGTTATGGAGTGAACAAGCCGCGTTGATCGATCTAGAGAAGGATGGAACAGATTGTTGTTACGCTCTGTATGTTGTTATAAATTGTTGTTACACTATGTATGTTGTTATAGGTGTTGTTGTTACATCGTGTGTTGTTAAAGGTGGCCGTTGTTACACCTCAGGTGTCGTTACAAGGCTTTTGTTACCCAGTGATTGTTGTTACATCCAAAACCATCATTTGACTGCAGGATGTTGTTGCACCGTAGCTGGCAAAGTCGTAGGTACTATTCCATGCAACAATTATTCGAAGTTATGGATTTTTTTAGAAAGTAACAGATCCAAGCGGTTGTGATATTAACCAATGTATTTGAATAACATTTGTATTTAGGAACAGGTTATAATGATTTCTATGTTATGATTAGCATGAGAATCGTGAGATTGTCATGACTGAACTATTCCTGATTTTGGGTATGTAATAACTATAAGATAAACTTAATCTCTCATGTACCGGGATGGCATAGAGAGCATTGCCATTTTGATATTGTAACTTTTAATTATTTTTAATATCAAAGACACTGCTGTGATGCTATTACTATTTATCATTTGATTCTTTAACTAATATCATGTTCATTCTTGCGCCCCTACTAGGGAGGAAGGGCTCTCCTCTTTAGCAGGGACTGCAGTAGTAGAGTAGCTGTATATTATTGTTTGTATGGTTTTCTATTGTTGTTGTATAAATTGTAGAACATATTTGCTTCAGTTCCAGAATTATGTTATGTTGTTACACTGATTTGATTAGCAGTATGGTAGTTGACCAGTTGGTGTAGTCATTAGTATAGTGTGTGGCGCACCCTTGCTCTGGTAATCATGAAGTGTGATTTCATTTCTGTAGAGTGTTTTAATTTCTGCATGAATGATTTAATTTATGCAATTGATTCAGCGACATTGTTTATTGTTTTCTATTTTCATTTCTTGGTTGTAGTTTATTGGCATAGATAGTGCAAACTCCATTGAAACAATAGACCTACCCTCGGTTGACAATTAATTGGTTCCAGTCTTGGTCAATTAAGATTGATTAAAACAACACTACATATATGATAACTCATTTCTTGCAAGTTTACTTGTTGACTAGCTTTCGACATATGCATGTATGTATTGTGATGTCATTCATGAAACTTGGAGAGTGCATGGTCTGCATGAAACAGACCAAGTACACACACACACATATATACAAAAAATTTGACTCTTATTGTCAAATTATACACAATTATTTATATTAATTTCTAGTTCGTATTAGATTGCATTTATATTAATAAGTTCATGATAACATTTAGATAAAACCCAACTACATGGATGAGATTATGAGGTCATCTGAGGTGGCAATTGATTAGGCAACCCATCCTCCACCAAAGCATGTTTCCATGGATTCTCCTCCACCTCCACCACATAACACTCATGTGGAGGAGAATCACAATGTACAACCACATGGACCCGTAGTTGAGGTAAACTCTTTTATTCCTAAGGCTTTAACATTTTTTTTTTAAGTTACACATATATGCTAATTAATTTATGTACTAATTATAACTTGTCCTTTCCATTATGCACACAGGTCCATATGCAGAGTGTTGTTGATGTCATTGTTATGTGGACACATAAGTGAGATGTTGGGTTTAGAGTCGTTGATGATGTGGGTCCATCGATGCAGGACCAAATCATTGAGCCATAGTTAGGGGAACAACAAACTGAGATTCATCATACTCCCATCCTATCTGACTTGCATTTGGACTCGACTGAGGTTAGTAGATTCATGTATATGTAATTAAAAATGTGGTTCAAAATCATTTATTCCATATTGTTTATTTTATACAAATAATGATCTAATTAGTTTGAACTTGAATGTGTTATATTTCAATACCATCTTATGGATACTTACCATTTGCATGGTGGAACTCACATAGGAGTTCTAGTGGTACTTAGAGTGGATAGTTTGTATATTTTCAGGCTCATTTCATAGGGAACATTCAGATGTGATATATACTTTGTAATTTTCATACATGGAGAGTTTATGAATGTACATGAACATTATTTTAGCTTATGGATTCTTATTATTATAGCTTACGGATGTTCATGTGATATTTATAATTTTTATATATTTTCATATGGCTAGTTTATTGATATATTCATTGTTTTAGTCTATGGATTTGTATTAATCTTGTTTGTGGATGTTCATTAATTTTTAAATTTTGTGGATAAGATTAAAATTATTTCACTAATTTTTTTTTTCTATATACTCTAATTTTTATTACAAAATATAACAATTTTGATTTCGAGTTTCATAGACTAAGAAAACAAGTACAATCTTAAGTTATATTGCAAGTCACTTTGATGCTTAAAATGAATTAAAATATATCATGTATCAATTTAATATTGAGCATGGAAATAATTACAATCATGCTTCGTATTGGCTTGTAGAAAGTGTCTTTTAGCTTAATCAACATGTATGTTATTACAGTTCAATTTTAAAAATAAATTATTGAATTATAAATTCATCCATATTATAATAAAATGTGTATATATGAAAAAAATTGTGACCACCCATATACCATTGCATGGACAACTTTTTTAAGTATTTCAATCAATTTATTATGTCAAGGTTCAATTAAAAAACACCAATAGGATCAAAATAATTTATATTCAATTTTAAAAGATGTCAAGCAAACAACAAATAGCGTTATTCAATATTATTTCTTTTGAGATTATCTATAAGAGCTTAGTCATAACATGATATAAGTCAATCATATTAAAATTTAATATATAGGTCAAAAAACAATATATGACAACATTTATATAATTTTATATAATGTTATCAACTTTCCTAAATTTACCAGTTTTTTCCCCTAAAGAAAAATCGTAATTTTCATTAATATTAAGAAAATTACATGTTGTATATGCTTTGTAGCATATGCCATAAGTTGGGGCGTCTTGCCCTTCAAAAAATAGTTGTATACAAAAAATCTACCTATGGGAGTACTGATAGTGTATTTGTCAATATATACATCATAATGTTAACTGAACATGTACTGTGAGATATCAAAATAAGTACACAAAAAATAGGTCCATCAGGCCCCTATGCTCTGATGTCCATATAAGGCCTGTGGTAGTACTGGTAGTGGTTCCCATCCCTCTGCTCCTAAATCATCCATGAACCTCTAGGCTGGACCACAGCTTCCTTGGATAGTTGATCGTAAATTTGATTACGCTCCCTATATATATGACGACAAACAATGGTGTCAAAATGTGTCTTTAATCGAAGTGCATCATCCACAATATGCCTCATAGAATATGCATGACAAATAATAATATTGTTGAACCAATCGATTATGATCTTGGAATCCCCTTGTAAATTTCTACATTGTTTTTCTAATGAAAATTGGGGAAGGTGTCTGAGAGTGATGAGCTCAGCAAAATTGTTGGTTCCATTCCCCAACCCCATATAGATTTTGAATAAATGGGAATCATATAGGTGAAGTACAGTGCCCCCCCCCCAACATCCTTCCTCTTGTGCAGATCCATCAAATTCCCATGGAATGTTTTTATCCATAGATTCGAGGATGACATGCCGATTGGTGATGGGTGGATCATCATTAAGAATAATATTATAAATGGACTCTACTCTAGCAAAGATAAGGTTCCAGTTAGGTGGATGATTACATAATATAATCTGGTTCCTTGCTAACCAAATGGCCCAGCATATGAGAATAGGAATGTTCCTGGCTTTGAGTGACTTGATCATCGCCCACCAGATGTGCCAGGCATCTAGTAAAGAGTTACCCTGTCATTGAAGGGGTATGGGGATAGTTGAGAGAATCATATTACATAGCTCCAGTGTGACCAAGCATAGAAAAAAGAGGTGTTCGGTAAATTCGGAGCTTTTTTTACATAAACAGCACCGAGGTGGGCCATTGAAAGAACGTTTCATGAGGTTATCCCCTATGGGGGGCTTTGTTCTAGAGCACCTTCCACATGAACAATCGGAAGCATGGAGGTGCTTTCAGTTTCTAGAGTAGGGTCCACCACCTCTCAAGTACAGGTGGTCGGTGTGCCGCGAAGATGATAGGGTATCCATCCTTTGGTGTATACTTCCCATGTTTTGCCAATGCCCAGATCAATTCAACTTCACCAGTTGTGATCCTGATATGAGATTCAATGAGTGCATTCATGTATGATTCCAAATCAAGATGTCATATATTGGGGAGGTTTAATTTATTAGTAGATTTCCAAGCTTGTGAGAAAAGGTTGGTGTTCTCCAAGTCAGTGATATGATCAAGTTGAGAGAATCCTGCATTATTGAGATGTGTGATTAATTCATGAGGGATCTTGTATGTGTTTCCACTACCAATCCATGACTCCAACCTGATTCTGACTGAAGAACCTGATTTTATTCTCCATGTGATCCCTTCTCGGATATAGGTAATAGAATTGAGAACAAATTTCCATATAATTGAGATGCCCGATCTGCTCTAGGAGGGTAGTCGTATCCAGTCCATGATACCATGAGGATGTATGTATTTTTTGGAGACTACCGTAGTCCATAAGCTTTGTGCTGTGAGAATTTTCCACCCCAATTTAGCAACAAGGGCAGAGGAGAAATGTGACAGGATTTTGATGCTCCATCATCCCCATTTCTTGGCTAGAGAAATCAGCTCCCAACAAGCCCACGCAAATATCCTTCCTTCCTATCTACCTTTCCAAAGGAATCTGCAACATAGATTTTGTATCCTTGAGAGGATGCCCCTAGGGATCCAAGCCAAGGACATCCAGTAGAAAGGGATAGCCTCCATTACAAATTTTATGAGAACTAGTCGTCCAACTCTTGAGAGATATTTGTGATGCCAGATGTTGAGCCTTTGCTCGATCTTAGCAACCAACCATATCGAGTCTGAAATTCTATAGTGTTGTGGCTTTAGCCGATAACCAAGATATTTTAAGCCTTCATTCATGGAGTGTAAAGTGAAGGGGAACCTGTGAAGGGAAAAATGAATTTTGTGAGGTGAACATCCCGATGTAGTGATGGTAGATTTGTTGTTGTTGATCTCCATTCCCATGGCTACACTGAATAATTTCATGAAAACAGATAAACCTGTCAAATCCCTAATACCACCATTAAGAAGTAGTAGGACATCATCTACAAATAGTAAATGAGTCAAAGTGCAATTGTTGGTAATCTTGATTCCCTGTAGGCGACCTAGTCTTTGCTCTTCCAGTATTAGTCTACTAAGTCCTTCCATGATAAGCAAAAAAAGTAGAGGGGAGAGGGGACATCCCTATCTGAGTTCCCTTTCTAAGTGAAATAATGGAGAGGCCGAGGCATTTATAAGAACACTGAAAGAAACTCTTGTTATACAACACATAATCAAATTGATGAATTCCAAAGGAAACCCCAAATGAGTTAAAAGCAGTCTAAGATATAACCATCTAGCACAATAAAAAGCTTTGGAGAGGTCTACCTTTAGAATCATACCTTTCAGTTTTTTAGACCTGATGTAGTGAAATACCACCTGAGTTTTTCTAATATCTTCATGTATCTGACGATCTTTGAGGAAAGAAAATTGTTTGGATGGGATATGTGCAGAGAGGTTGGGTTGAAGGCGATTGGCAATGATTTTTTATATGATTTTGTAAATACAGTTGTAGAGCAATATAGGTCAAAAATCGTTGAAGGATTCCGGATGATCCAATTTTGAGATGAGCGCCATAAATGTCCAATTGAAATCCTCATACATGTGTCTCGAGGAGTGGCAGTCTTCAATGATTTTGAGTAGGTCCTCACCAAGTATATCAAAGAAAGTTGTGTAAAACTCCATAGGCCATCCATCAGGGTCGGGGCTCTTGTCCTTCTTGAACCATTTCAGTGTAGATTCAAGCTCCCCCATCGATAAAGACTTGATCATCTCCTCTGCATCCTCCTGATCAACAAAGCGAGGTAAAAGACGGGCCACTCTTATAATTTCTGCTAAAGATACAATGTGGAGTGCCTTGTAAATATTCCTAAAATGAGTAGTCCCAAGAGCGGCCAGGTTTTAAAAATAATGTACTCGGATTCCCTGCTCATTGGTCATTTTCCAGATAGTTTTGATTGCTCTGTGGCCATTAGAAAATTTATGATAGAACTTGGTGTTTTCTTATCCTTCTTGTATCCAAATTTCTCTGCTTCGAAGCCTCCACGATTCTTCTCCGTCCTTCAAAATTTTGTCCCTCTTAGTAACAAGAGAGGTGAGGTGTTTTTTATGGTCGACAGATAGGTAGCCACACCCATGCTCATCTTCCAAACTATCTATCTCATATTCAATGTTACGAAGGGTTTCATCATCACGAAGTATCTTGTTATGAGCCCGGGTCATAGAGGGTCATTTAGGACTTATGAGATTTTGAGCAAACCCTTCTTATATGTTCCTTCCCGCACTAGAAGGGTTAGCCTTCTAGTGGTTTGATACAAGCCAGATATACTCAGGGTCCTTTAACCATGAAGAATTGAATTTAAAAGGTGCTTTAGGCTTGTGTGATTGGCCACTGATCTCAAGATAAATAGGTGAGTGATCAGACATTCCTCTACAACCAACCCACTATCTGTAGATGCGACAATGTCCTAAAACTCGCTCCTTGATAAGGAAGCGATCCAATCTTCGCGCCAAAATGGCATCCCCCATCCTCCTGTTTCTCCAGGTCAGTTTAGGTCAGGCCAAAGGAATGTCAATTAGCCCATGCTCCTCAAGAAGAGCCTCAAAATTGTTGAATACAAATCAATCTGTGCATAATGCCCCCATGATTCAGCATACCCTATAGAAAAGTTAAGATCACCTCCAAATATGATATTATCCACTTGTAGAGAGCTGGATCAAAATATATGTTCCCAGAAAGTTTCTCGGCTTTAACAGGGTCCATATACATTGATCAATTTAATATCAAGACAGAGCTCAGATGAAAAAAATTCCTCCCCAATGTATCCATATCCACCCCAAATGTTGTTCAATTTGATCATTTTGGGATTAAATCCCAAAGCTATCCCACCTGATCTCCCATTCACATCTAGAGCATGAAAATTCCATCCCGTAACATTGACTCTAGTAAATGGATGATGTGCTCATCTAACCCCAGTGTCTCCTAAAGAAAGATTACGTCCACCCTTTTGAGGTTCAAGAGTCTGCAGAAGGCTAGTTTTTTTGTGGGACCAACTAACCCTCGTCAATTGAAAAGAAAAGCTTCATGGGGGGGGGGGGGGGGGGGATCCTAAGGTGTTATATGCTCTAAGAACCTGGTCAATGGCAACTTGGCGGATAGCAACAAAATCCATACTTGCTTGGATCTTAGCCTTGGATATGGCGTAGGGACGGCCCCGAGGTGGTTTTGGGGGCAAAGGGGGGGAGATAAAACCTATTCCCAAAGAACCCAGGGGATGATTTGTGGATCGAATATTATAGGAGTGGGATCGATTGGAAGAGTCTGAATCAACAAATGGAGTCCCCGGGGAGGATTGGCCTGGGAAGGCGGGAGGAGTACAGGAGAAAATCTGTGGGAGAGGATTCAAGGGGAAAGATAATGAGGGGGGAGTCGGTACAGATGATGAAATGAAATGTGATGCAGCGGTGAATAACACAGAAGCAGTGGAAGTAAGGGAATTAAAAAAATAGAAAAGACTATAATTACCCTAAGAGAGTGCCATCTTCGTTGCTTCCTGAGCCCTAGTCAGTGGAGGTGAGGGAGGTTGAGTATGGGCAATGTCGCGCTTCTTCTCCTGTGATTTGGCAACATTGTTTGATTTGGCTTTGGTGGAAGCTGAATGATTAGGTACCCTCGGAACGATCTCAGGTACCTCCGGCTACTACTTTAGAACAGAGGTATGTTTTACCATAGGGCATTCCTTGTAGAGGTGCCCAACTTTGTGACAATGCCTATAGCGGAAGGGTACACCCTCGTAGTCCAAAATCGGAGTGCACGTATAATGCTTCCAATGGAGAGTGATGTGTTCCTCTAACCCCTCCCTGGTGTCCAGATGAACCAAAATCCGAGCCAGGGACATGTTTCCAAATGATAGGTACAAATTTTCATGCTCCATGTAAGTTACAAGAGCATTCCCAATGCACCAAAAGATATCCTCTAACCAAAAGTGTCAGGGTAAACCAGGGATTCTTACCCATAGGGGTCCAAATCCCAATTGTCCTCGTTCCAGATCAAACAAGGGGCTCCATCTTTTGAGCAGCACTGAAGTGCGTTCAATGTGCTAGAATTTAGATAGCACCCAGGATGTGTAGTCTGCCCTTAGGAAACGGAGGGCAAACCATCCACAAGCCAAGGAAGTAACAGTCGGTAGCTCAGTTAGAATGTTTCCCCAAATCTTCTCTATCCATTTTTTGAGCCTCGCCAAAGAATAAGTCCATCCCCAAACGCACCCAACCAAAACCTTATCAGCAGTATCAACAACATTGCCCATTTGAATGCCCTCCCCAAAACCAAGGGATACGTCTTGGTTCTTGGCTTTAATGCACCTGGATTTCTTGCCCTGTTTTGGTATCTGGTCAGATTTTGCTTCCCGGGAGGGTTCACAAGGGGGTTCATGTTCATCATCTCACTACTCAGAATCACTAGCCTCTAGACCAGTTGGTGACCCTTCAAAGTAACTAGATGTGGGTGGTGTAGATACAATGGTGTGCGAAGGACCAGGAGGAAAATTTTGGGGATTTATATTTGGACCAAGGGATGAGTGATGGGTTGATATGCCAACAGAAGGGGATATGGTAAAACCTAAAGGGTAAAAAGAGGGGTCAGGGTCTATGCAGGAAGACAAAAATTGTAGGGATGCCAGCGAGGGGGGAGGGGTAGCGGAATCCAACCAGGAGAAGAGGACATCAGGCTGATGATCGGCCAGACACAACGTTCCCAGTTTAGAGTGAAATTTTTGGAGTGATAATATTGGAATTTGAGGGGTTTGAAAAGTTATTTGATCAAAGTTTGTTGTAATAAAAAGGGTGCATTTTCGGTCGTACCTGACACCAAAGGTCCATCAAAATTTGACATCAAATTAAAATTCTAGAGTCAAAAGTAAATTTAGAGTCAAGTCAAAATTGTCATTGATTATAATGGTTGCATGATTGGTGGAGCCCGACACCCAAAGTCTGCTCATTGTGAAGATAATTTGAAGAGATATTGCAGTTGTTGCAGCAAAGGAAGCAGAGGAGCAAGGAGTGCTCAAAAAGAAGGTTCAATTGAAGTGAACCCTTGGCCATGTTCAGAGGAGATAACTTGGTAAAGTGATTCAATTGCATGTTATAGTGAACAAGGTGAAGTTCATGAAAGAATATGAAGATGGATCGAGAAAAAAGTCACAACGATAGCATAGCAGTCAACATTGTTGATGAAGAGAAAGAAATCGTGGAACTGAAGGCACGACTTGACATACTGATGGAGATACTACAAGGACATAAATGTGGATGGGTAATAAAGAGGAAAGTTAAATGGCCAATCAAACAGTTAATATAAAGACGACAAAAGCATAAAATTTTGGAAGCAGAGAAACTCCAGACAAATATATACATTTGTAAACCAGAGAAAGGACCATTGTTGGGTGATGACAATGATGATGTGAACATGGGTTCGATTCCCAAAAATGGCACCATAAATTGTTCTGAAAAACATATATTGAAGACTATTGTGCAGATTGAAAAGAGGCAAGAACAACTCGAGGATGATGAATGTATGGATATGGACACCAATAAGAAAATTGAAGAAGATGAGGAAGAGTCAGTGGGCATCTTGAAGGATTGTATGTTACATAAGGAAGGGATGCAGGAAGCCATAAGAGAGACCTCTAGGTCTCTAATACTTATTTTTTGTTTTCAACTAATGGAGAATCGTAAGAAACCAAGAGTAAGCTGCAAATTAAGAAATATCAAGAACCATTGGAGCAACCTATGCAAGTCTACAAAGGCATAAATATGGAGGTTGTTGATGCAGAAATGGATTTTTTAGAGGATTGGTTGGAAAATCCAAAGAATAGTTGTGAAGCAAATGAAATGATGATGGACTGCAATAATTTCATAGAAGATGAGGACGAGATTTCAATGAGGAAAATGCAACAACAAAGTGGCAGTAATGAGAACGACTTCCAAGAGAAGAAGAAGAGAATGATAGAAGATGAGTGGTATCCTAGTGAATTCATGGAGGACAAGAGTCACTTTCAACAAAGAATGGGTGATTTTTACCAGCAAGAAGACAAGTTGGACACGGAAATTGAAGAGATTAGAATATTGATGGTAAAAGTGTCACAAAAGAGATATATTGAAGGAAGGAAAGAAGATGGCAAAATCTTGTTGATGACAATAAAACAAACATCCATCAGCAAGGAGAAGGGAGAGTTGCAACATAAAGTTTGGAAGCCTGGAAGACAAAAGAAGACAATCTCGGAACATCAACAACATAACAAAGTACATGATCAGCGAAAAACTAAATTTTGGGATCCAAGAGGATTTTTATCATCTTATGAAGACTAATCATCAGGAGACCATGAAATCTTTTTACCTTGGGAGTCTGATATAGGTGCATCTAACCTAGGTTAATTGATTACTAGAGGATTTAGTTTACAAAGTTAGGATTTAATTAATTATTGTATTTTTCTTTATTTTTTAAGAGAGAATGATAATTCTTGTAAATAGGAGAAGATTTAGAAGTACTGTGGAAGGTTTGAGAGGATTATGGATTAGTTAGCTCTCATCTGGGGATAAGGGATTAGATGAGAGATTTTATGGATTATGAGAGATATTTTGGGAGTTTGTTGAGGGATATAGAACCTACCTTGGGTTCTAATCCATTTTTATCAATTAAGTCGAGCCCATGAGGCATGTATGTAAAAGTGTGTAAGTAAGTGTGAGAGTGAAGTATGAGAAGTTCTCCTGTAATTATTTTGTTTATTAATTAATCATTTTCTGAATTTTTGTGTGCATATGCCTTGTGTGTGATCTTCAATTTAGTTTTATTTGATTTTTTGTGATGACCCTATGGTTAGATGTTATTTTTACCCGCGTCAAGTGTGATCTACATGGAGAGAGCTAAGTTTTTCATATTAAAAAAAGATATTTTTTATGCAAAAATATATTTTTTTATTATTTTTCGAAGTTGGCAAAGTAATATTTCAATTACATTGATCATTTCTTCGAGCAAATAGAAATTTGTTTAGTTGTGTGAATTGAATTTTGTGAGGAGCGATGGAGGCGGTTCATGGAGTTAGGGTTTCAGAAGTTTTGATCTGCGCCGCCGCGGCCACTGAAGATTTGCTCTGTTATGGAACGGATGGAAGCCTGATCGTTGGAGACCCAAAGCATGATGTCTCTCTCTGGTACTGGGCCGGATTGCTGCGTCCAAAGAACAAAGGAAAGCTGCCCGAGGCCAGAGATCTGCATATTTTTCTGTCCTGGGGCCCAGAACCTATCCAGGGGGATGGAAACAGTTGGAGTTTGGTCTGTTTTTCAAGAGATCGGCCAATCCATTGAACGTCAGGCAAATTTCGATTCAGGCGACTCATGCAAGTAATCTCAGGGGAGGGCATAAGGCAGACCCGCGTTTACAATCGTGGGCAAGGCCCTATTCTCGCAGACCCAGCCGGGATCCTCATGATGTGAACAGAGGTCATGCGCATTGTGTTGACAGAGGGCTCGCAGACTACGTCAGGAAAATGAGCGATAGACCCAACAGGAGGCCCGATCTGGGAAACGGCTCAGCATACAGGGCCAAACATTGTAGTCTCGGGGTGGATCCATCAGATCTGGCCAGATCCAGGCAGAAGCAAGATGAAATCTTGCCAGATCCAGAACAAAAAACCGAAAAATGGGACGTGATCAAGGCAGACACAGCAAATCTGAAGCAAATCTTTATCAGATCAACAGAAGGCAGACACGTTTGTATGCAGATCTGGGAACGGATGAGTGTGCTGGAATTAAAAAAAGAGATCCAGGACAAACTGGGAATTCCAGTTGCATTACAAACCCTAATTTTTTCTGGGCTCTGCTTGCAGGATCAACACTCTCTCCAGCATTACAGGGTCGAAAAGGACTCAACTATTATCCTCAATCACCGATTGCGAGGTGGATCTAGGGGAGCTACCTCAAAACCTACAGGTACCTACCGCGATGCAGCAAAAGGGAAAGAACCTTCAAAGGGGAAAGAATCTACAGCTGTTAATGCTCCCCCAGGGCAGTATATCGTGGATCAAGTGCCAGAGAGCCCCTCCATTCCGCTGGATCTACCAGAGGTAAAGTACATATTCTCAGATCTACAAAAAAATGTTGTTATTTGTAGATTTAACGGGTTCTGGCCTAGAACCGATGCTTTGTACCAATGGATTCACACGGTCTGGACAAAAAACTGCCAGATTCACCTATGCTCTAAGGGTTTTTTCATAGTAAATTTCCTTGTAGAAGAAGAAAAGGAAAAAATTCTCAATGAAGGGCCATGGTTCTGGGGCAGTGCGGGACTGTTCGTTACCCCATGGTTCCCGGAGTTTGATGCAAACACTATGGTGGTATCAAGGATGCCAGTATGGGTAAGGCTGCATAATCTTCCGATACATTTTTGGCACTACAAGGCCTTATCAGTTATAGGGAATACCCTTGGAAGAATGGTAAAGATTGATTCAGAGAGACACATGAAAGGAATCTTTACTTTCGCTAGGATTTGTGTCGAGGTAGATCTTAGCCAAGGATTACCTGAAAGCATCATTCTGAACTTCAACAATTCACAGTGGAAACAACCTTTGGACTATGAGAATACAACATTCAGATGCAGGGGATGCCAACAAACAGGTCACCTGTTCAATGCATGCAAAAGCCTCAACAAGAGCAAGCCACAACAAAGGAAATCCAAAGGATGGCAGAACATAGATGATGTAGTAAAGAAGAGAGCCACGGAAAAGAAAGCCTCTTCGATAACAGAAGACGAAGAAACAGAAGCAGAAGAGGATGATACCACCATAGAGGAAGCTGAAACAGAGAACCAGAAGGAAAACATATCAGACAACAAGGATCCAAATCAGGCAGAGATCCACCAAAATCAGGCAGAGATGACAAGCATGGATCAAAGCATGGGAGGCATCAAACGGCATCATCACTCAGATACATCAGACTCAGACAAAGAAACAGGCCCTCAGAATACAGAAACACAGTTAGTCATTGCTCCGATCGAGCCCACTCAAGGAGAGTGGCGCAAGGTCGAAAAGAAAAAGGGGAGGAAAACTTGAAGTGTGAGTTTTACTCATCACCTCTTTTCTTTCCTCTCTCTCTTCTCTTTTCTTATTCTTTGTGCACGTTAGTCTTCTAACGTTGCGTGGGGTGCGAAAGCACTCGAGCCCATGTGGCATCTTACAGAATGCTTCACTGCATCTGCTAGTGTAAATTTTCATTAATTCTTTAATAAAAGGTTGCCGTTTTTTTTCCCTGGAAAAAAAATATTTCAATTACATTTTGCAGACACATGTTCACATAAGGTTTTTTTCGGTTATTTAAATAAATTGAAAAACTAAAAGTACCCTTTTGAAGAGGACCCATCAATGAAGATAATGGTATTTTTTGAAAAAAAATCATTGTGTATATATTATTAAACCTCTTTAAACAATTCAAACAAATTTCAAGCATTATGTTTAAAATAAATTAGATGAAAAATATCATTTGAATTCGAAATTTCAAACTCATATGCCATTGGACAGAGTATTCCTTCATGAATCCAATGTGATCAACTCCGCCACCTAAGGAAAAATTTAGCCCTAAGTCCGCTAGGGTACAAAATGGTGTTGCAGGAAATTTTGTAGAAGGTGTGTCGAAATAGGGATTTAGGACTTAAGAAGCTCGATCTAGGCGCCTAAATTTCAAATTCAGATAGCTCGATCGAGGGTTTTCGTAAATCCTCGATCAAGCCATATATGTGGTCAAGGGCTCGATCGAGCATTATGGCTCAATCGAACTATTATGCCTGATCGAGCCTCTATAAAAGAAAAATGAATGATCTAAAATTAAGTGTTTACCTCGGTTTGAAATTTCAAATCTTATTAAAATTTTTGTTATCATGTCATGTAGAAACCTTATTAAATTTAATATTAATATTGAAAAAATATTATTATTATTATTATTATTATTAAATTAAATGATGAAATGATATTAATATAAAAAAATTAACTTGTCCTGACGATGAACCACACTAGTTGGTTCGAAACGCGTCGACAAATGATATTCTATGTGATTTTCGCTGAAGAATCTCTCATAAAAAAAATTAATATTAATATATTTTAATGTTAATATTAAATTTATTGATTTTGGATTAATATAATATTATTAACTTTAATATAATATAAAATTTCTTATACTATAATATATACTAGCACAACCACATTAATAAATGTGGCTGATATACGCCATAGGCATAACCAAAAGAGTCATTAACACAAAAAGAGTCATATAATCTGACTCAAATTGTTAATTTTATTTAACCTAGTTTTTTTTATAAATCTGACATAATAAAATATATAATATTGTTAAAATCCTGAAGTAGTCATAACCTAAAGCTACTTTAAAGAAATAAAACCTAAATAGTTTCAATTGGAAGAAATGAAGCTCTTTATATATCTTTGATGGAGGTAGATGGAAAATTAATATTTTAAATAATTTTAGATAATATTTTCATGGAAAATCATCATTTTCCCTCCAGGTGAATGTACAACACACATTTGAAATCTTGTAGTTTAAATATGTATTATATAATATATAAAAAAATGTTGTACGACAAAAATTATATATATATATATATATATATAATATATATATATATATAATATATATATATATATATATTTAAAAAATAAATTGTCAAAATATTTTATTTTTTTTTAAATATAGAGGAGAGAGAGTGGGAAAGAAGGGTAACAGAGAGAGTGGGGGGCACAAAGATGCAGAGAGGGAGAGGGAGAGAGTCTTCTAGAAAGAGAGGGAGCTCAAGAGATGGAGTTGGAGGAAGAGATAGGGAAGGAATAATTTCAAGACATATGGAGAGAGAAAGGTGGAGAGAGAGAGGGAGTGACAAGGGAGAGATGGAGAGAGAGTGTGTATGTTTTGGGGTAAAATAGAAAGACAAAGAAGGAGAGATGGAGATAAGAGGGAGAGAGAATGAGAGAGGGAGGGATATAGTCAACATAGTTGCATGATGAAGAGATGGAGTGACAAGAGAGAGATGGAGAGAGAGTGTGTATGTTTGGCGGTGAGATAGAAAGACAAAGAAGGAGATATGGAGATAGGGGGGGAGAGAATGAGAGGGAGTGACAAGGGAGACATGGAGAGAGAGTGTGTAGTGACAAGGTAGAGATGGAGAGAGAGTGTGTATGTTTTGGGGTGAGATAGAAAGACAAAGAAGGAGAGATGGAGATAAGGGGGAGAGAGAATGAGAGAGGGAGGGATATAGTCAACATAGTTGCATGATGAATCTCAAGAGAGAGATAGATATATAGAGAGAGAAAGTGAGTGAGTAAGTGACGAGAGGGAGAGACGGAAGGAGGTGAGAGAGAGAGGACTTGAGAAGGAGGGAGAGAGAGAGTGAGGTAATATGAAAGACATATAGAGAGATAGAAAGGTGGAGAGAGAGAGAGGGAGTGGCAAGGGAGATGTAGAGAGAGAGAGGGAGTAGAAAGGGAGATGCAGAGAGAGAGGGAGTGACAAGGAAGATGGAGAGAGACGGAGAGAGGAGAGTAGGAGGGAAGAGAGATAAAGGGGACACATAGGGAGAGAATGGGAAGAGAAAGAGAGAGATGGAGAGGGAGAGGGAGAGGTATAGGAGGGGAAATATAGATAGATATGAAGAAACAATGTGTATTTTTGCGGGGTGATATAGAGAGATGAAGAAGGAGAGACAGAGGGAGATAGAGATATAGAAGGAAGGGAGAGAGAGGGAAGAAGAGAGAGAGAGAGGGAGAGAGGGAGAGATATATAGATATGAAGAGATAGAGCGTGTGTGTTTGGGGGAGTTATATAGAGAGACAAAGAAGGAGAGATGGAGGAAAATATCGATATAGATGGAGGGGGGAGAGAAAGGGAAGAAAATTGCTTGCACTAGATGCATTGATTGCAGTGTACAGATGCTGATTTCTAATCCTATTTGATTTCTTGCATTAGATGCATTGATTTCTGTATAGATTTTGATTTCTAATTCTATTTCATTTCTTGTATTAGATGCATTAATTTCATAAAAGATGTTAATTTCTAATGGAGTTGTCTAACGAGGTGGAGGAATTGCCCGAACGGCCAAAAGTAGCTGGAATTTGGGCAAAAAATTCAAAAAATCTGGTAGAGGCAGTGTTTGAATCATGTTTTTGATGGTGGAAATGGATTCAGCACCATCAAAAACGTCTAGGAAACCTAAAATTTTGAAGTTTAACAACTATAACTTGGATTTACAAAAATCCTTGCCAGATTTTCTCTAAATATGACTGGAATTTCCATAACTTTCAGGGCAACTCCTCTGCCTCGTTAGACTACGCGATTTCTAATCTTGTTTGATTGAGCTTGTCTTATATGCATTGATTTCAGTGTAGATGTTGGTTCCTAATCCTATTTGATTTCTAGCACTCGATGCATTGATTTTAGTGTGGATGTTTATTTCTAATCTTATTTGATTGTTTGCAAAATTAGATGCATTGATTTCAATGTAGATTTTGATTTTTAATCCTATTTGATTGTTTGCATTAAATGCATTGATTTTAGTGTAGATGTTGATTTCTAATCCTATTTGATTGATTGCATTAGATGCATTGATTTAAGTGAAGATGTTGATTTCTAATTTGATGTAACTAGATATAAGGTGTACATTAATTTCAAGGTAATTAGTTTAACATTGTGCATTGATTTCAGTGTAAGAAAAAAAAAAAAAATTGATGACGTGCATTATGACTAAGCTTTTGTAGATAACCTCAAACAAAATAAAATCGAATAAAACTTTTATTTGTAATTTTACATCTCCACATCTTTTAAAATTGAATATATAACTTATTTCAATCATATTTGAGTTTTTAAAAATTGAATAAAACTTATTTCCATCATAAAGAAATGATTGAAATACTTGGATAACTACTTGTAAATTTATGAAACTTGATAACATTATGTAAAATTATAGAAATGTTGTCATATATTGTCTTTTGACTTATACATTAAATTTCAATGCAATTGAATTATATCATGTTATGAATAATCTCTTGTATATAGCCCCAAGGGTTAGCTCAACTTGTTGAGTCCCTGTTGTTAAGTACCTCTCCAATTGGGAGGTCACGGGGTCAACTCTCCTCGACGCCCTTGGGGTTAGGCCCTGCTAGTCTAGTCAATGAGCTTTAAAAGATTCCCTTCGGGATTGATCTGCCAAGATTTTTCCAAGGGAAAAAAGACTAATCTCTTGTATATAATCTCAAAATTAATAATGTTGAATAAAACCTATTTATTGTTTACAAAAAAAAATTTTAAAATCGAATAAAACATATTTCAATCCTATTTGTGTTTTTTAATTGAACCTTGAGATAAGAAATTGATTGAAATACTTAAAACATTGTCCATGCAATGGTATATGGGCGGGTCACAAAAATTTCATATATATATTTTTTATTATAATATGGATGACTTTATAATTCAAATAATTTATTTTTAAAATTGAATTGTAATAACATACATGTTGATTGCACTAAAAGACACTTTCTACAAGCCAATATGAAGCATGATTGTAATTCTTTCCATGTTCAATATTAAATTGATACATGATATATTTTAGTTCATTTTAAGTATCAAAGTGACTTGCATCATAAGTTAAGATTGTACTTATTTTCTTAGTCTATGAAATTAAAAATCAAAATTGAATGTATACATTTTACTAATAAACATTATAGTATATGAAAAATTTAATAAATTAGTAAAATAATTTTAACAAACCCATAAACTTAAAAAATTAATGAGCATCCATAAACAAGATTAATACAAATCCATAAACTGAAATAGTGAATACATGTATCAATAAACTATCCATATGAAAATATATAAAAATTACTAATATCACAGGAACATCCATAAACTAAAATAATAAGCATCCATAAACTAAAATAATGTCCATGATGTATATCTATAAATTGTCCATGTATGAAAATATACAAAGTATGTATCACATCTATGAATGTGCCCCATGAAAATGAGCCTAGACTACACAAACTATGACACTCTAAGTAGCACCAGAATTCTACGTGAGTTCTGTCGCACAAAGTAAGTGTCTGTAAGTTGGTACTACATAATAACACATTCAAATTCAAACTAATTAGAGCATTATTTGTACAAAATAAACAACATGGAAATAAATGATTTTGAACCACATTTTTAATTACATATACATGAATCTACTAACCTCAATTGAGTCAAAATGCAAGTCAGATACGATGGGGGTCTGATCATGAATCTGGGTTTGGTGATCCCCTACCTGTGGCTCAATGATTGGGGCCTGCATCGATGGACCCACATCATCAGTGCCTCTAAACCTAACATCCCACTCATTTCTCCACATAACAGTCACATCAACGTCACTCTGCAAATGGGACTATGTATACAATGGTAAGAACACATTATAATTAGTCTACAAATTAATTAGCATATATGTGTAACTTAAAAAAAAATATGAAATCCTAGGAATAAATATTTTTACCTCAATTGTTGGTCCATGTGGTTGTACATAGTGACTCTCCTCCACATTAGTGAACATATAAGGTGGAGGTGGATGTGGAGGAGAATCAATGGAAACATGCTCTGGTCAAGGATGGCCTAGTTGATCAACTGGAGGAGAACCAATAGAAACATGCTCTGGTCAAGGATGGCCTGGTTGATCAACTGCCCCCTCGGATGAACTCATAAGCTCATCCAAGTAGTTGGGATGTGTCTACATGTTATCATGAATTTATTAATATAAATGCAATCTAATATGAATTGGAAATTTTAATATAAATAATTATCCATAATTTGACAATAAGAGTAAAAAAAAGTGTATATATATGTACCTAAATTGTGTCATGCAGGTTATGCACCCTCCAAGTCTCACGAATGGCATCACGTTACATACATGTATATGTCAAAATTTGGTCAAAGGGTAAACTCGTGAGAAATGCATCATCATATAAGGGCACTAGTGGGTCACGAGGTCACGAGACATTGGTGGCGGCCTTAATCTCTACATCCAATGCAACACATGCACTGGTCAAAGACGTCTTCATGTTGTCTACAATAGTCTCCCTAGTCTCACCACCGAGTTGCGATAACTCCTCTAGATTTGTTGGTAATACCAAGCTCTGAGACAGTAGTGACAAGAATCTTAGGGGTGCTGATGCATGTCCAGGGTCCCTATGAGTCCCCTCACACTCATAGGTATGTCTAAAGAGGTGTCCATAATAATGACATCTGGTATCAATGTAATCTAGCCCGGTATTAGTGTAATCCGACCTCATATGTAACAAATCCTCTACATATAAATGCTTGAAAAAATAAATGGAAACCTAGTCATGGTGGGGTAATTGGCCCTAAGCTCCAATGAATCTATCATACCTAAAAGGGGTAGCATCAACATTCCTAAAATATTTCAGTGGAATCAGACCTATATTTCTAGAAGGGCGATCCAGAGGGATGTCGAACAACTCCCCATGAACATCAATGTCCTTGGTGGCCTCTTTCACCACCTCCAAAGTATCTAGGCAGCTAACCTCATGCCTCCTAATCCTCTATATGGATTGTAATATGTGGCTATGTGGGTCTGACCTTCGGTATGTCTCGATCAACCTACTGTTGTTATTCAACATCAAAGGAAATGAAAGATGAGTTAGTGAATTAGGAGGGTTCTTCTCTATCTTTATTGTGATCTGCATATGACGGGTCGTAACATCCTCTAATGTGATATAAGTTATAGCCTCATCCCACGAAGGGATCGATGCTGCACTATGATCCTCAACTTCGGCCTGTTGAGAGCTTGCAAATCATAAACATAATTTAATATATATAATTAACAAGCTAGAAGCGTAATAACATATACATTAAATTCAAACAAATCAGTGGAAGACAATTTAAAAATTAAAGACAAATTCAAGACATAAACACATAAATTCTATAAGGAGGATTTAAAAATGCAGGAGGTGTACCTAAAATAGATGAAGGTCCATTAGTTGTAGCATGATCATCAACAAAGACTGAAATACTGCCTTTGACACTCTAACTGGTGTGGGCTATGTGATCTATCACGAGTCCGACCATGTATAACAGAACCTCACGCACTGCGATGGCCTACAGTTGGGGCACGTATATGAGATGCCTCAACATATTACATATAATACATACAAATTAATTCAAGAAAAAAATGGATAAAACAACCATTTCTAAACTCAAGTAGAATAATCTAGCATGAAGTTCTAAACTTTAGAGTCCATTTTTTATTGCACCGAGAGATTCTCTATAACTTAGTATGGGAGAGATGTTGTCATGTAACATTACATTTAAAAATAGTAAAATAATAATTTAAATTGGAAAATTAAAAATAGTAATAACAAAAGAAATTAATGTGATACTTTAATATACACCTTAATCTTATATAGATTTATATAGATATATAAATAACCAAAAGTAAAAAAAAAAAAATAATAAATAAATAAATACCTTTTATTATGAAGAAGAATTGTAATAAGTAATAAAATATAATTTACTTTTTACTACAAGGAAGAAATGTAATTTTTTCACATGACAAGAAATAGTATTATTGATATTACATTATGTGTAATTCATTCTACATTCCATTTACATGTGATATTTAAAATAAAAATATATTTATAACAAAAATATTTTATTGTCAACCATAAGTAAAATATTTCAATGTCCATGTTAAATAACATAATTTTATATATACTTTATATAGAGAAAAATAAAGTAATTTAAATTGAAAATTTCTTATATTTTCATTTCAATGTCCATATTAAATAGCATAAAAATAAAGTAATTTAAATTGAAAAATTCCTTATATTTTCACTTTAGTAAGAAAGATTGAGAGAATTCTTATTCCATTAATAGTTGCTTTCTAATTCAATGTATGAGGGATATTTGTAATTTTTTCAATGTTTAATATGAATTTGATATGTAATATTTTAGAAAATATTAATAATTAAAATAATTAAATGTATACATACATTAAAGAAAATATGAGGGGGCATCTTTTAACATTTTAATCTGCAGAACGCAAATTATTGAGCCGAGAGGCTCATTTTACAACCCAATATGAGGGGATGTGTAAGTTTGTCCATCGCTCCGCATCCCTTTAAAATAAAATTAAAAATTAAAAATTATGTTCTAAATAGAAAATAGAAAATTATGTTCTAAATAGATGTACATGTGGTGTTAAATATTTTAATGTGAATTACATATATCTTATATATCATTTTTAAAAAATTATGTGTATACCATGAAAAAATTAAATTTTATGGTTAAGACGTTTATTTGGTCCTATATATACTCTATTTATCATTTAAAAATACAATTTAAACAATGAAAAATAATACATTGTATTTTGCATTCTAAAGAAGTTTGCATGTGAAGAAATTTGATCCCTATCGACTCATGTTAGATCTGTACTTAACATGGATCTATGCTGGTAAATAAAATATTTCAATGTCAACTACATATATATTATACTAGTCTAAATCCATCTTAACTTCGGATCTACCAAGCGCCTAGAGGGATCAAAACTTTTTCACTCTAAATATGTTTGCATCTCAAGAGATTGATCCCTCTCGACACTTGGTAGATCCTAAATTAAGATGGATCTAGGCTAGTAATTTATCAACCACAGTATTGAGTTCCATGTAAACACAATCAAAAGAAGTGATCAAATCTACCTTCACATTTTTTCTCGTTTCTAAATAACTCATTTTATTCATAACTCATAAATATATAAATATATATGCAAAAAGTTGAAATAAACATATTTACAAAACTAATAAAATTTCATGCCAACCAAATACTACAATAGACTTTAGGTTCTTAATTTTTAACTTTGCCACATGACATGTACTACGTGCAAGCACATAATGAGAATGTTTCTTGTACAACACACTACATAAAAAAAACAATATAGTACAAATTAGAAAAGAGTCTAAATGATTTTATTCACTAGACCAAATACACTTTTGACGATGGATTCAATATATGTATCAATGATGTATTGTTGAAACATAAACTTGTATATATAGTTATATAGTTATATGTTAAATGATGTGTGTGTGTGAAATAACTTTATATTATGACACACATATATATATAAGGTTAAATAACCTTATTTCATGTTATTAAATGTAAGATAACAAGTTATGTCATGTTATGTTATGCTAAATATTTATAGACCTATGTTTTATATATATATATATAGACACACGATGTTATAACATTATAGCAGTTAAACATATATAGTTATATTTATATTATATAATTATTAATTATGTTACAACTTTATAATTTAGTTAGATATATATATAGTTATATTTAAATAATTATATAATTATGTTATATATGTGTTATATGTTAAATAATTTTATGTGATACATGTTAAATAATTATAAAGTTCTATATTGTAATTTTGTGTTATATATATAATATGTTAAATAGTTATAAAAGTATGTTAGGATATATTTTATATATAAAATTATAATATATATGTATGTGACGTTATGGTTAAATAATAATTAAACATATATATAATGTTTAAATGTTATATATATAATTATAATATATATATATATATATATAATATGTTATAATTATATATAATTAAATGTTATATATAATTAAGTTAATGTTTTGCTTTATATATTGACATGATATTATATAGTTTTTAGTTAGATATATATATAACAAACATAATTCTCTTATTTAGATTTTAAAGTTAACTTTAAAGATTAATATTTTTTTTTTAAAATTATAATTGTAGTATATTTATTATTTAAAAAATATTTGAAATATAAATTAATTTAAATTTAAAATAATATTTATTTACTTATTTTATAAATAGAGGTTTACTTTCGGCGACCATATTCATCATGTCAATATCAATCTCTTAATTTACTATTTATTGGTTATAGTTTAGTTGTTTTTGTTTCGGAGTTTTTTGGGGTATATTTTCATTCAAATTTGCTAGAAATTTAAAATGCATTTTAAATAACAAAAAATTAAAAATGATTTCACAAAATTCTTAAAGAAAAACTTTAAAACCTAAAATAAAAGAAAAAATATGTTTTTACCATTCAAAAACTGAAAATATCCTTTTAATAAGCAAAGCATTGCAAGTAAGAAAAAAATTTAAAACCTAAATTATAGTTTTTTTGTGGTTTCGAAGTGTTTTCTACGTTTTTTTAAGGGTTTTTTTTTTATGATTTTCTAGGTTTGTTTTGTGGTCTTCTAAGTTGTTTTGAAGGGTTTTTTTTATGGTTTTCTTAGTTGGTTTTGTGATTTTCTAAGTTCTTTTGAAGGGTTTTTTTTGTGGTTTTCGTTTTCGTAGTTTTTCTATGGTTTTTTTCAATTAATTGGTTTTTATAATTTGTGTACATGGTTGTTTTTTTTAAATTAATTTGTTTAGTTTTGCAAAAAAAATTAAATAAGAAAGATAAAAATGATGGAATACCTACCTTCGTTTGAGCCTTTAGGACATTAGCAGGGTGGTTGGCGAGATTGATTTGAACGCTCCATGCTCCAATTGCTCGATCGAGCTCCAATACTCTTGGTCGAGCTATTGTCACACTCTCAGTCTAGCTCTTAGTTTACCAGCAGTCTGTGCAAATGACGAGTGCAGAGAGCAGAAGTGGTATTTATATATTAAAAAAAGGCTTGATCGAGCCATTGTTTTTTCCACCCAAACATTCCTTCTTTCGCCAAAAAGTGTAATCCAGCTCCATGCTTTCACCCAATATCAATCCCTTGGGTTTGTTAATGTAAGGGTTCATATTCTTAGGGTTTAATATTATTCTCTTGGGTTCATTATCCCTTGGGTTTATAATATCAATTCCTTGGGTTTATTAATATAAGGGTTCATATTCCTAGGGTTAAATATTGTTCCATTGGGTTTATAATATTAATCTCTTGGGTTTATTAATCCAATGGTTCATATTCATAGGGTTTAATATTATTCCATTGGGTTTATAATATCAACTCCTTGGATTTATTAATCTAAGAGTTCATATTCCTAGGGTCAAATATTATTCCCTTAGGTTTAATATTATTCCCTTAGGTTTATACTCATTTGGTTTTTTAGTATTGTTCCCTTGGGTTTATAAAATCAATGATGGTGAACCATGGTGAATCAAGGTCAACCATGGTGAACCATGTTGTATAAAATTGTTATAAATTGTAGCATGAAAGACTATATTTGACTTGTGGCTTAGTGAAATTTAGTAATTTGATTTTCCACATCAGCAAGATGACTTGGATGGTAGTTAACTTGTGTGACATGGCCTTGTTTACCAGTTTACACAGTAAATTCCAGATATAGGCTAGAAGTAGAGTTGTACATATAGTGATTGCTAAAATTTAGCAATCTAGTTCAGTTATTTTTAGTTTGATTTAGTTAACTCAACTCAAGTAACTCGTTGAGTTAGTTGAAGGTCAGTTGAGTAGTAGAATTGTTGTTAACTCAGTGACCTATCAGTTAAGCTAGTTAATCAGCGAAAAATAACCTAAACATGTATGGAATTCGAATTTCCTAGCTAGAGTGGAGGAAAAAGCACATTGTAATTATCAAATTTATACTAGTTGAGTGTATAGGATTGGCAGTTAAGAAGGTGAATCATTCCTTAGGAATTGCACAAGAAAATAGGAGAAAACCCCTATCTTTTAGGAGCTAATTTCCTCTAGGATTGTGTTAGAGTCAGTTTGGTCATCCCTCCGTCAGAGATCAAACCTCTTTTTGCATTTCATGTTTAGGTGTCCCATCTCTCTCGATCAGTTGCATTTCGTTAGGAGCATGCCATAAATCTGACGGAAGGGATTTTGTCATTCATTCCCCTCATGCTTTGCACTGTTGGCTCAGGTCTGTCCATCAAAATCAAATCTTAAAAGTCATTCGCAGTCCTGTTGCAGTTTCTAGGTCATTACAGTCATTTTAGTCATTTGGTCTAGGGTTAGTCAAGCTGTGTCTTCGACAAGGTCTAATAAAGCCAGCAGGCTGGAGGGAGGTTCTTGATAAGTTGTTATTTCAAAGATTTTTATCGTCATATAGATGGATTATGACTTTTCTTCAAAACTCTGTTTTGAAGACAAGTCGACATTTCGTTTTTTGTAATAATTTTCCAAAATTTTCAGTTCTTGAATTCTTCAGGCACAGCCTTGGTCTCCTTTGCCAAATCCCATGTCAGCTATCCCTGTAAAAAATTGCCAAGAAATTCATCATTTCAACCAAAAATCAAGGAGGAAACAAAAAGTCAGAGTTCTATTAATTGTGAAAAGTGTCAATTGCAAAACATTACAAAATGGGTTTTGAAGAAGTAAAAATCAAAACCATCTCTTGTCAAGATATTTCTCAAAGCTATTTATCCCTTTGCAACAAGTGTCTTTCAGAATCCAAGGGAGAAATCGTGTTTTGAAAGTGTAAGAGCAAAACAGTGTTTGAAAGAGGCCGACTGTGTGAGTTTAAGGTAGCGCGGCGCATATAACAGGTGGCGCGACGCACATAGAGCGCGCGGCGCACTGGGGATTTCTGCCCAGTGTTAATTTAAATGGGCACGACGCACATAGAGAGTGCGGCGCACTAGGTTCTTGGCGCGGTGCACACAGTTCAGAGCCCGAAATTGTGTCAAATCTCTTCAAATTGCTCATCCCTTGCATGGAGTTGTCAGGTAGGGCCTTCTATTTTGACATTGCATCAACTTTTATGATAAGAGATGGTGTTGTAGGGGTGATAAAGGTTGAAACAACAATTCAAACCCAACACAAACAAATTTGCTGCCAGGGTTTCAGAATTCACAGTTTTGCCACCAAAATCTTTTCTCCTTCCCCTTGTTCCCTTATCTTCACCAATACCTAATTCCCTATCACTTAAATTCATTACTCCCTTCTCCTACATACTCTATCCCCAAATCCTCCAACCTCACACCTCAAAACCTATACAATAATCCTAACCCTAAAACCCTATTCCCATACATCAATCCCTCAAACCCTCTCCCATATTTCCCTATTAAATTTCTCCCAACAATTCCCATTTCTCAATATTGTTTCCCCTTCCTAACAATCCCTAACAGTCCCTGTTGCATTTGTTTTTTCCCTTGGTGGCAGAAATTGAAATACAACACCAAAAAGAGCAGTCCAAGTACAGTTTATATACAGCAGTAGTCTTGTCTTCAAGGTATTTTGTCCAGCAGTCATGGCATCTGAGCATTCATCGGACTATGAGGTAGAAACTCAAAGTGACTCTCCCTTGGAAGAACAGGCACCCCGGAGGCCTCATAAAAGTGGCAGACATGTTAGGGAAGAACCGACCACCCTTACAGAATTGCAGGCCTTCCCTCTTGCTATGCAGTGTTTTCAGCATCAATCATGCTATGAGTTTTGTCAAAAGGTGGCTAGTGTCCAATTTCATCATGAGTTGGCTCGTCTTTTTGTGTTGCACTTGCACAGAGATCAAGCTATCTTGGCTGGTGTCACCTTCACACTTACACCAGAATCTGTCTCATTAGCAACCGGTATACCTAACATTGGTGAACCATGGCACAAGAAACAAAAGATTGACCGGCAGCATTATGAGCCATACATCAAAACCAGTTTCTTGAGGCAGCTTAAGAGGGTGTTCCTGTTCCAATATTTGAAAGATGAATATGCTCCACTCATGAGATTGATTATGAAATATTTCAGCTGTGAGGGACGGTCCTCTCATCTTTATGCTCATCACATCAGGCTGCTCATGCATTCCACCAGGGTGCGGATGATGAACAATCCGTATTTCATTTGCCGGAACATAGAGAGGATGACCACCTTTATACAGCGTAAAACCCCTCAGCAGCAACTTAACAGTGTCTATCATTTTGCTCTTATTAAGATTTTGGTGGTTCATCAGCTTGGATTGCAGGGCATCACTTGGGATGATTTCATCTCTCGTGACTTCTTCAGAGCTTCATGGGGATTATCAGAGGTTAAGCATGAGGGTGAACCTTCTCATTAGTATGAGCGCCATGAGACTACTAGTGTGCCGGTTTTCATCACATATCAGAGAGGCACAGACATTTGTTTGCAGTGGCAAAGCGAGTGTTATCTCCACCTGGGGTGGAAGGGGCCTCGCTTCCTCCATCAGCATCACAGGTACAGGACAAAGGCAAGGGGCCAATGCAGGATGAGGGGCCTTCAGGTGAGCCATCAGGTGAACGAGAGACTGAGTTCATTCTCCTTCATGATGATGATACAGATACGGGTCCACAAAGCGCCAAACTTAGAGAGATCATCCAGGAGCAGCAATCAGAGATCGAAGCCTTATCCCTTGACTTGGAGAGGGCTAAGTGGACCATGAAGTACTTGGAGCAGAGGAACAAACAGCTTGAGGATCAGCAAGCGATCATGGAGCTACAAAACATTCGTGAGCATCGCCAAGCTGCACAAAGGAGAAGAGTTGAGCTCACATCATTGGAGCAAGAAATTAATGAGGATCGGGAGGCCAATCTCGAGAGAGTTAACATGCACCTAGAAAGGCTGTTGGACAAGGCCGACAAAGACCATGCATTGCTGAGACACATGGCTTTCCACTACATGGCGCGAAACAAAGTGTGCAAGGCCCGAATCAGGAATTTGAAGGCGAAATTGAGGAAGGCAATCAAGAAGCAAAAGAGGCAAAGGGAGCTCGATTGTCTTCAGATATTGGCCGAGGCCTCTTTAGCCCAGCATAACACTTGATAAGGAAACTCCAAATTTTTGGTCTTTTTGTAAATTTTTGTGCAAAAAACAGGGTTTTTCTCCCTATGCGCCGTGCCACGTGGCGTGCGCTTACAACAGGAGGCTCCAAATGCAAAAACGTTTATAGTTTTGGATTTTTCATGAAAAATCATGACTGTTGGTGCATGGCCAAGAAGTTTGGGCAAGTTTTGAGTCCTCAGGAGGTCAAAAACACCCTAAAAATGACCTCTCTGCCCCTAATTTCACACACAGGAAGCAGTCTTGGGAGATTGAGGTTTTGGAGGGGCAAATGGGCACCAAATTCAGAAATTCCACTTGGGTTGGAAAGTGGCGTGATGCATATAGAAATTGGCGTGGCGCACAGAGGTTTTTTGCCCAATTTTTCACCTTCCAGCTCAGAAATTTGGCCAGTTTGACTAGTTTTTCTTTGTGATGTTATTTTTGACCTATCTTGATGTAATTGAGTAAAAATGATGTAATTTTGGCACTTAGTTACTTGTTCTAGAAGATTCATTCTCTAAAAGGTGAAAATTTAATGAATGAATCAGTTTCCTACCTTATAGAGGCAAGTTGTTTTGACTACCTAGATTTTAGTGCTTTGTTTAGAATTGGTTGAAACAACTCCTAGAAGGATGAGCTCGCCCCCTAGAGGAAAGGGAATAGGTTGGCTTGTCTATATTATGTAATTTCTAAGTCATTTTCAGGGTTGGACTCTTGGGAAAATTTTGGCACTCTATTGTACATTCACTTCTGCATTTTTGGCTAAGGAAAGACCAGGGTTTTGCAGCACTGTTTGGGATCCATGTGGCTTTATGTTTTGATGGTGTGCTTCTATGAGTAATTGTAAGTTTATCTAGTGTTATGTGTATCATTTTCATGCTTCTTATTTTGAATTTGAAACAAATGAGTGATTAAGGTAGAATCCATAACTGTTATGCTCTGCCTTTGAATTTGTTTAAATTTTCATGTTTTCTTCAGTTTAAGGAGAATTCTTGAGACTCTCTTGCTCTCCTTAGCTCCTCACCTGTCTGATCTATCCATATCACTTGCTTTAAAGCATCAAAATGATTGCCTTCCTTGCCCCAATCAGACCTCTGCAGAAACTGTGCCTCATCCCCGAGCCCAAATTTTCCTTTCCCATTTTTTCAACAAAACCCTCAAAAAACCAAATCAAATCCCTGCACTTAATACCTAGCCTAAAATCAGTTGCTAAATCAGTCATCTCAAGCCCCATCGCTTGTCTTTTGCTGAGATTGACCCAGAGAGAGCCCTCTCCTGTCCTCGTAGGGCTAGCTACGAGGCTGAGCGTGGTTTGATGTGGACCTAGAGCCTTGTCTTTTCAGCCTGAGACAAATCTAGGCTCTAACAGATTACACAATGAAATAAGATCAAGTTGGGGCTTTTAATTGGCTAAGTGTTGGCCAGAGCAAGGCAGTCAACAGGAGAACAGGTTTATAGTGCAGGGTGTGCTTCAAGATCGAAGCAAGACATTGTAATAGTTTCTTATTCTCATATGATTCATGAAAAGTAGCGGAGGGGTTTTGCCTAGTTGGATTCCTATATAAATAATTGTGTTCTTGTCGTGTTTTAATGGTTTCACGTCATTGCATGTGTTTCTAAATTGTGATTTCCATTTTGTAGAATAGTAGAGGAAATTTGTAATCTCTTGATTTCAGTTCAATTTTATTAGTAGTAGAAATTTCTCTTAATTTCTACATGGCATCAGAGTAGAAATCACATTAGAAACTAGTTAATAGAGTTTCTTCTTCTAAGATTTTGATTTTCATATTCAATGTAGCAGTTTTTCTTCCGTGTGGGAAATGTCTTTCAATCGATTGAGATTGGAGTATGTCCTTGAGGGAACCTCGAATTTCATAGCCTATAAGGATAGGATGGAAGCAGTGCTCAATGATAATGGTGTGCTAGAGTACACCAAAAATGAAATTCCAAAACCAGCAGTATCATATGCAACACCTTTAGCCCAGTGGAAGAAACATACCGTAGAAGCTAGGAGGATCATCCTCGAGGGTGTGAGAGACCACATAGTCTCAAATTTACATGGCAAGGAGACTCCCTTTGTTGTGTGGAAGACCCTCACTGAGCTATTCGAAAATGGTAATGATGCTAGGAAATTGGCATTGAGGGACAAGCTCAGAAATATCTGCATGCAACAAGGTGAAACCATTCCACTTAAAATTTCCAGGTTTACTCAATGTCGAGATGAGCTTAGAGGAGTTGGAGAAAATATTCCTTCTTTATAACTAGTGAACCTAGATCTCCTATGCCTTCCAGAATCTTGGCACTACTACCAGGAATCTATAAATGGAAGGGACAAATTTCCAAATTGGGAGAGACTTTGGTCTGATCTGGTGCAGGAAGAAATTTGGCAGAACACTAAAAATGATGTAACATCCAAATATGAGGAGGAAGAGAATTTTTCCTTGGTTGGGAAGGGAAAGAAAGGCAAGGGAAAGAAGGCCCAAAAAAAACTAGAGACCAGCCAAAACAATGATAAAAAGGACTTAAGCAAGATAAAATGTTTTCATTGTCATGAATTCAAGCAGTATGCAACAAAGTGTCTACACAAGAAGCCTCCAAGAGGAGTGGGAGGTGAAACAATTTCCTCAAATTTTGAATTAGACTTCACCCTTATTGCATGCATGGTGAGCACTGTAATGGGGAGTGTGTGGTATCTAGATTCAGGTGCCTCGTTCCATATGACGGGATGCAAATAATTCTTCAGTAGCCTAGAGGAAAAGGATCTCCATATGCACATAGAACTAGGGGATGATGGGAGGTACATTACCAAAGGAATTGGTACCATAACCTTTAAGAGGGAATAAGGCTCCCATATTCATTTGAAATATGTCATGTATGTACTTGGTCTAAAGAAGAACTTGATCTATATGGATGTATTGGAGCATCATGGCTATGATGTTGTATTTAGTAAGGGGAAAAAATTTCTGAGAAATGTAGCTACTAGGCAGATGAAACATATTGGAGTTTGAGTGAAGAATATCTACAAAATTGAGGTGTAAGCTAGTGTTGCAGTGAGTAGCAAGGCAGGAGAAGTACAGAGTCAAGATGTTGGAGAATTTTGGCATAGGCGCATAGGACACTTACACCATGGAGCCTTAAAAATCATGCAACAAATTACCACCAGCCTCCTGAAATGTACCCTTAACTAGCATGATGCCTGCAAGGGATGCACATTTGAGAAATATGCCAAATCCACCTTCCAGGGCTGAGATAGCAGAGTTGGAACAATCTTGGATCACATCCACTCTGATGTATGTGGACCATTTTCGACAACCTCTACCAAAAAACACAGGTATTATGTTATTTTTGTTGATAAATTTTCAAGAAAATATTGGATCTTCTTCATGCGAAATAAGGATGAAGATTTCTCAAAATTTGTTGAATTCAAATCATTTGTTGAAAAGGAGGCTGATCAAAAATTGAAAGCCCTTAGAAGTGATAATGGAGGGGAAAATGTATCTGAACCCTTCAAGGATTTTTCTGCCAAAGAGGGTATTACAAGAGAACTGATAGCACCTTATAACCCACAGCAAAATCGGGTGGCTAAAAGTAAAAACATAATCATAGTGGGAGATGCAAGAGCCATGCTGCATGATCAAGGGCTTTGATTACATCTATGGGTAGAAGCATGCAACACCGCAATGTATTTGCAAAATAGGAGCCCTCATAGAATAATTGGCATGATCATACCTGTTGGGTGCTGGAATTACAATTCAATTGAACTCCTTCAACACTTAATTTGTCAAACCAAGACTACGTAAGCTTTGAAGCGTAGCACAAGAAATGCCAAAGATTCTAGAATCAACTTCTGTAAATCCTACTTCTGATCTAATAATTAAATCATGCAAAACCAACAAACAATAAATCGCAAAGAAAACCTTTCAGCAAAATGACACCAAGCCACTCTGGGTAATGGATTCACTCAAGAAAAATACTTGCCAAATACTTTGATAAAATAACAAAGCATGCCTTGCATTCAAAATTAAAATGACATAAAAAGGAATAATTATGTTCCGCTGGTCGAATTCAAATGCTTAGAAAACAAAAAGAAATGATAATCTCTTATGTTGTTAAATCTGCTTCATGTACCAGAAATTTACTAGAACATTACATTCATGTACTAGAATGGGTCCGTTATCACACCAGAATACTCTATTCCTGTACTGGAACATTCTGTCTTTGTACTGTGACACTCTTTTCGTGTACTGGAACACATTGTTCCTACACTGGAATGCTCTGTTCCTGCACTAGAACAGGTTCAAATGCGACAATCCTTCATTCTTAAATTAATGTACCAACACAGTAAACAATAAAATAACAAATGCAGGAAGGAATATTCAACTTGAGAAATAATGAAAACAACATGAATCGACTGCAAACTTTCAATAAAAACAAAGTGCAAATATTCAAGGAAATCCTCACACTTGCAGAAATGACTAATTCATGTGTTGCAATAAAAGATCACCATTCAAAGATTTTAACTTAAACCCTTCCTAAATCTCTTTCACCGTGTGAAATATATCTATTCTATATTAGATTGATTGTAATCACATTAAGTCTGCAAACTTAAAAAAGATCATTAATTATTACCATACTTAACAATATTTGGTTACAATCATTCATGGATATTGTAACAACTTCAAAATCATATACGGAGAAATCATCAAAAAACTACACTTTGTATTTCAACTAGGGTGTTCTTTACCATAAAGAAAATAAACAAGATTTAAAGAATCAAAACCTGTAACCCTAGCTACTTCCAGAAATCAGGAAACTTTTATCGAAAAAGAAAAGACATGTTGCGATGCTTAAGAAAGAATAGAAATGTTGGAACTGAAATAAAACACTCAATGCACACAGAACTCCTCAGATCTGAGATCACACATAGAAGAAACACATTCACAAAAGATTCACCACACTTGCAAACTCAAGTAGAAGGAAATCACTCCTGCGCAAAACATTATTACTGCATCTAAACACATCGAGATAATATTGGGGAGAATGAGATGGCTTGGCTGGGCCCTAGCCAACCAGCTCGTTTCTCTTCACGAAAACTTTAAACTCAAATGAACGAATGGATCATTACAAATATTAACAGGAATAATGAATGAATGAAACTAGCATCATCCCCTTCTTTATTAAAAAATATTTTCAAATACACATAGTAAAAACCATAGATCCAACCCTAGAGGGTTAAGGCAATACATTATTTCAAAGCTTACAAAAAAATATCAAAGTCTCTTCCAGGTATCGCTAACAAAACCTATCTAAGAATCCCTAATTTATACATAAATGTTCGGCTATTGGTCACAATAGATGACTTAACAGGAAAATGCAGCAAATTGTAACTAGTCTCCATCTTTGGTATCTTTGTAACGCTCCAAGATGGATACATGAAGTGGAAAAAGTCCCCAACAGTAAGTGAGCACCAACACTTAACAACTGTGATATTTTTGGAGTCAATCTGGAGTGAATCAGTCAGTTGTCCATCTGGTATAGGAACTGTGGTTGGTACAAGAATGTTGGATCCTGCACCAACCAACTTCGATTTCGATTAATGATAACTGTTCATCACTCCCTTAAAGAAATGAAAAATAGATAAGTTACAAGGAAATATATGCCTATTCAACCTCTTTAATTATTAATAAGTCATATAATCCATGTCCAAGAAAAACATAACAAGGAAGCAAGAACCGTGTGTAAAAAGGTTAATTTATTTGTAAAACAGGAGTTAAGGTAACATGATTTAGGAAAGGTAGGGTTAAAAGAAGAAAATTATGGAAACCAACATCCCCCCAACCTCATTTCATTGTGTGTCCTCACACAGCCACTAACCTCAGCAAAAAAACAAAATTGAAAAACCTCCTTCACTTCTAAATTTGAATATTGATTCCTAACCCTTCTACTTTCACCTTCTTGACATGGACATTCTTCAGGCATTTAGCCAATTTCCTCATATGGGTTTTCAAATGGGTTGCATTAAATTTCTACTTCTTGACATGCTACTTCCATTCACACACTGCCTCCATTAATTCTCCATTTATGCCTTTTAATCTAGTATTATGTTCTATGATGCATCTATTTAGAACTTATAGTTCATATATATGTTGCTTCAACTCCTAAATTTGACTCATCCTATCGCCAAAGATATAATCTCTCTCTTCGTATTCTTCCTCCACTGTTTCTTTCTCAACCACTGACTCATGAAAAACATCATCATTTACTCCTTTCTTCTCCAACTCCTGCATTCCAGGACTAAGAGGGACATTATCTTCAAATTTCTCTATTGTTTGTTCCTTTGTCTCCTCTTACCTTATTTCTTGTTCATGTGTCATCTTTTTCTTCTTAGCTTCCTTAATCAGGGATGAAAAATGAATATTTTCCTCTTCCTCAATGTAACCTGGACTGAAAATTGAAGTACCCATAGCTGCCACATTTGCTAATATTGAAAGATTATTTTTCATCATCACATTCTCTACAAGGGTTTCAATAGGAGGGTTTCTTGGAGAGGAAAACCCCTTGGAGTCATCAATTATCTCAATTGTGGTAGTTTACCCTTTACTCAAAGAAGCATAATGCCTTTTCAACGAACCCCGAGAGATCCTATGGGAAGGTCCCGGTTTTTCGGCATTGCTCTGTTCCTTCTTGCTCAACTTCCACTTCTTGGACTGGGGTTCACCAATCTTCAATTTTCCCTTCTTTCCACCTTTTGAAGGTGGTTTCTCATCATGTTGTTGGATGACACTAGGCTTAGCCACCCTTTTGCTTCCTTTTTGTGATTAACCCTTACTACGAGATCTTTTCACTGTGATTTTAACCTGAAACAATTCCAAAAATGTTTCCCATGTAGTATCCTTATTTTCTAGTTCTTTTTTAACCGGAATCTTGATCAAACTATAATGACACAATTTAAACCCTATATGGTCCATTCGACTCTTTTGCACACTCTTAGACATCTTGTCTAAACTCTTTAGCATAAAATGAGGGAAATTAATCAACTTACCCAATTCGAAATGCATCATAAATCTAATATGATAAAGGTAAGTGTTGTGGGGAAAAATGCCTATGCAGGACGATCCTATCCACCTAAGGTGTGACAGTGCCTTAGCAACAAACAGAAACAACTATTCTAGTATTCTTCCTTTATGAATTAAGAATGAAGAGAGATGGATGGTCTAACCGGTGTCTTCCGTTTGTCCCTCGATCCGGTTTCTCTTCTCTTTGAGAGTTCCCAGCTACTTGCCTTCTCGCTCGCCCAGCTTCAACAGGTTCCTGCAAGATCACAAGAAGGGAACACTACACAAAGACATAGATTCATATTCATAACTAGTTCAGGATTAGAAATAAACTAAACATACTAATGCAATCATACATCAAAGATACATTAGTATATAGGAGAAACCAAGATAGCTTTATTGATGAATAACAAGGTTCAGGAGGAGATACAACCAAGAGAGTTCCAATCCAGCATCTACCTCCCAGCGAATGAAATCCTTTCTTCACCTCCCTTCAAAGCATTAAGCACCCAATGATTCCAATCTCAAACCAACAACAATTCTTTGCAATAACAAAATTCCAGCCTCCTGGATCTCATGGAGGAGAGATCCATATATAGATGTTTGGAGAGAGGATGAGTCAGCTTGAGATTTGACTAGTGTCCTCTCCCTCTTTTAGTTCTTGCTTCCACTTGGAGACTAAGAGCCTCTTACTCATCACTTAGTCGAACTCATCAAGGCAAGTGTCATGGAGGAAGATTCTGGAAGCTTCCACAGTCTTTACACCTCGCACAAAGGACCCTGCCATTTGTCATTTCCCGCTCAGCGCACCCTGGTAGTGCTTCCACCTGCGTTGCAATGCAACTAGCCAGTGTAGCCTCTGCATTTCAACGCAGGCAGCTAGTGGAGCCTCTGAATTGATTCTGAATTGACTTGTTTTTTAGTAGTTTCTGGTGGAGAACTTCTATGAATTCTATGGTTTGTTAGCCTTGTTCCTCTAGGGGTAGGAACAACATGTTTAGGGACTTTGGATCCCTTGGATTATGGACATTTCATGCTTATAGCTGTAAGGCACAAAAATGTCTATAACAGTTGCCCCCTAAAGTATGAGGCCGTTTATCGGGTGAAATGCTTTATTAGGAGGATCCGAAGTTCTTTCAATGCTGGGAGGAGACCTGTAATACAATACAATACAATACATTATTTTCATACTTTTTTCACGATCTAGCTGAGGCGGGCATTCCCATGCTCATCTTTATAAATTCATTTTCATGTACATATAACAGACAATCGTCTGATGATAGACTGATGATTCTGATAGAGCCATCATCCTTTTGGTAGGATGATTATCTGTGCTGTAAAGATGTACATTTCTATGTCTTTATTTTCTGAATATATATCGCAGCCCGGATGGATGAAACTAGATCCGAGGTCTTCAATCTCGTCCGATCTTCACTTTAAGTACAAGTCGATCCATGTGAGAATTGCTCTGAAGTCGAACATGGAAAGACATCGCTTGATTACCAGTCAATGATGTAAACTGTTAACAAGCGCGAGAGGAATCACCGATAATGAAGATGACCCTCAAGGTACTGCAGTACAATTCACGTGGTGTGAATAGAGGACTTGGCGTCGAACACCACGCAAAATATTTCGGTCGAAGGTCATTAATGTGTACCTGTCGCCGGAAGTGAGAAACTTGCCATTGAGCCATGCAAGCTTCAAAGTACTGAAGGGGGTGTTCCTAGATCAGCTTCTTGGATAATGAGATGATGTCGACAAGAAGTGATCCGTCAAAGGAGGGCCTTAATGAATCCCACATCAATGACACGGAATGGAGCTAATGATTTTGATGGAGGTGAAAACGATCTGATGACATATGATTCAGGGTGGCGGTCATGAAAGAGTATAATGTATGGTAGTGGATGGGACACAGGTGATTTCTCTGAACGACTTCTCTTGAACATATGGCGACACTTATGCGATGGATCGGTAGCATTACCCCAAATATGGATGGTATGGCGAGACCATGGTGATGTGACTGGTGAATGAAACAACCCAACCCGATTGTGGTACGGAGGAAAAGTGTCATGTTCAAGAGCGACTTGCTACCATCAAAGTTTTCTTGAGTTTCTCCCAATTTTTCCTCAGTCATTGCTGACCAGTACCTCTTTATTTTTGTCAAGCTTGAGGAGGATAACATATGCTTGTTCTATAACTTGCCCTTCGGGCAAGCCCATCGCTATGTTTTAACGAGCCTAGCGATATTGAAACTCGTTCTCGTCTAAAGACAAGTTTGTCGCTATTTCATGCATTTAACGAGTCTAACGACAAGGATAACTTGGTCCTTTTCATCTTTAGAGAGTCTGAAAAGGTACATAAAGTTAACTCCAAAAGTCCTTTTTCGTCATCTAATCCCTTAAGTCCGGAAAAGTATAAAACAATATAGAAGGGATGAATTTTCGATATCTTTAACAAGCCGAATAAAACAAGTGCTCGATCTTTTTGTGCAATAATCCCTCAGGTCCAAAAAGATTAAAATCTAGAGGAGGGATAGCTCTTCCGGTCACTTTATCGAGCTGGAAGGCCAAAACTCGGAAATCTTTTCATATTTCACGAGTCAGATGAAAAGAGCTTAAAGAAGACTCGTCTTTTAAGGGACGAGTGATAAAAACGGTAGCAGCTGATTCCAGGGAAGGATTGGAATTTCCAAATCACGGCAGTGTCACAAGGATGGCTAGTGAAATCAGTCTTCGCAGCTGTTCCTCAAAATGGGTAAACAATCATATGGAGGTGAATGATCGGCCAATGGAAAAGTGGAGGTGATGGGCAAACACGACCAAGGCTTTAATGGCTGATGATATTACATTCACGGTGGTTATTTACCAGAATAGTTCATTTTTTAACGAGCTTAAACGCGGGTGGAAACATTTGCTCGATCTTATGTTTATTTTTTAACGAGCATGAACTATGCGCTAAAACTGCTCGGATCTTGCATTTATTTTTTAACGAGCATGAACTGTGTGCTAAAACTGCTCGATTAATCCAGTCATATGATAAGAATGTCTCATTAAGATTCTATTTTTTATGGAGCTTCATCTTACAAAGCTTTGCTCCGCATCCTTTCTTTATGCAAGTTAGGAAACGACTAATCCAAAAAACAGATAAATAACCGCTCTTTGCTTGCACTCCAAAAGGTTTGCATGCCCCCAGGCATAAAACAGAGTTTCAAGGTTACCCCTACTTCATCTTCCGCCAAAACATTTGTTTTACCGAGAGAGGCCTACCTCTTACAGGTTACCCAAAGATTGTTCTATTTGCACCCCAAACAAAACACTTCTTCGGCGATGTCTACCGAAATAGACAAAGGTGAGCGCCAAACACATAACTTTGACAAGAGAATCTTATTCTAGAATAACCCCTCTTCCAACCACGGACGGGGTACAGACTAGTCATATTCTCCCGCGGAAACCTACTCTATACCCAAAGTTTTCCTGCTGAAGAAGACCATGACGCATGCTCCCTGGGTTCCAGTCATATCCTTCCAGATTACTCGCGCTCATCGGGAGGACTGACCATGGGTTGAGACATTTCTTGCGTGAAGAGACCATTTAGGGAATGCATAATTCATTGCCCTCTGAAAGGTCGCGCCAGCGTTCTTTAAACCAAAGGGTAATTTTCGATATGCGAATGTGCCCCATGAACAAATGAATGCAATCTTTGACTGGTCCTATGGGCGGATATTTATTTGATTATACCCGGAGAATCCATCCATAAATGAAAAGATTTCACATCCGGCGCATTCATCAATTATCTGGTCGATGAAGGGTGTAGGGTAGTTGTCTTTTAGACAAGCTTGATTTACATCCCTATAATCGACGCACACTCTAATTGTTCCTTGTTTTTTCATAACAGGTGTTAGCGCTTGAGATTTCACCCTAGGCTGAGGAAGGTAAACCTTCAAGGCAACATCAAACCATTTCACCTCGTAGCTAGCCCTACGAGGTATGAGAAGGCTCTCTCGGGTCAGATTCGATAGATCTTTCAATAGGATGAGCTGACCCAATTAGGAACACTGATGTTAGGCTAGTAAACTGATAAGGAAGGTTTGTTTGGGTTTTTTAATTAAATGACGGGGCTTTTCTGGGCTGCATGGGCAAAATCACAGCTTGAACAGAGAAATATAATGACTACACAGATTATCAACTGAGGCAAGGTAGGCAAGCAATTTAACACCAAATCTAGATTTTAAATGGGATGGCAAGACTGGTGAGGAGCTAAGGAGGGCAAATAATACTTTGAATCCTCCTTAAACAGAAGAAAACATTGAATATGAGCAAATTTATAGGAGGAGCATACAATACTATGAATTCCTACCTAAACACTTCATTTGCTCAATTAGATATGATCATGAGGTGAATGAAACATAATAGTTTACATATGAGACAAAGGGAAAACTTATGCTAAATCAACATACCACATGAATCTCAGCAAACAGAGCTGTGAAATTCCATTAAATTCTCTGCCAAAAACTGTACAATGAAAGCTCTGTTCCAGCACTCAGCACTCAGAAAAAATCTCTCCCCTTACACTCTCTACCAAAATGAATTTTTAATACAATACATGAAACGCTGCCCAAAACAGGGGCGCAGTTTAACTAACATTACCAAAAATAAAATAAAAAAACGTTACATCTATTCTCTACATGGTATAACGTTTCTTTGAATCTTTCATTAATTGGCCAATTAAGAGAAAATCTGGAGCGCAGATCTCCATAGGACGAAGATTGGAATCAAATCGCATTCTTTGGCTGTAATGGATAATCTTCACTTTAGTTTGGTTTGCCACGTTGCATAACCTTCAAGCTAATAGTCCACCGATTCAGCTGATGATGACAACTATACTGAAAGAGGTTTGTGTGTTTAATTCTGATTTATGCTGTGCCACTCATCGATTTCCAACACATTTCAACCACATGCTATATGGTAGCATCGGCAATATCTTTGACCTGCACTTCACCATGACGATGACTCCCACTTTCACCTTCAAAAATACTCTTCACAACTAGAGATATTGTAACTCCAGTAAGCATGACAACTACTCCTTTTTCAAACTCATCCAGTCCAAATTTTTAGCCAGTGCCTCCAAACGAGGAATTTCTGTAGACCCATCTTTTAATCCTTTCTCTGTAAATTTGATCTTCTCCTGAAGTCGGTTCTCTACATATTTCAGCTTCGCCCGCAATTTTCGTATGTTAGAAACTTTCTTTGGCTGCGGGAGATCAATCCATGGGAGATCGCTTCTTTAAGGTTCTCCTTATGGTGAGTCTTTTCCAATTTGAAGCATAAAGCCTAAAATGCATCATCCAGTATGGCATGTAGAGCATGCCCTCATCAGCAGTAAACTCAAGTACTCCATAATGCGATCCACGTCCTGTTACGGCATTATAAAGCTCAAAGAGCATAGGATAACCTGTTTGTAACGAAGCTAGATGATCAAGAGCTGAAGGAGGCAGTAAGGCTGCAAATTTACCCAGAGAAAAACCATCCAACAAGTTCGACAGAATATATTAGAACGGCCTGAGATTAAGTTGTTTCCAACCTTCTGTTGTAGATTAAAATGAATCCACACTGTCTGTATGAAATGAGAACGCAGACTTCTGTAGCGATTCCACCACATGATCGCGCCCTGCCTTCGACCAGAATTGGAAGATAATCAATACACTTCAACCACAATTCCCTGATGGTATTGATTGATACATCTACGTATTCTCATTCTAGTGGTTTTTGATGGTGTATGTTGTAGTGGCATATGGTCCACGGTGAATCAAAATCTTCACTGATTTCACTGGCAACCACCAGCACTGTGCTTCCATCGGTCATGACAATGTCGCATGCTTTCTAAGAATGCTCTTCAAGCTGAAGGTGCCCAAATTCTCCACCAAATTTCGATGCCATACTTTGCTCTCTGTTTTCGCAGTAGAGATTAAACTTTGCCATTAAATGCATGGTAGCTTGCATTACCAGTGCATGTTCCCTCCATATACCTGTGTAAGAAAATTGACTTCCAACAACTACAATTACAAAACCATCAGATTTGAAGCTTAATCTGGATTGCAATTCCTCTGTCCTGTTCAACGCCATAAAATGTTCCACCTCCATGTTTCCTTTGGAGAGCCAGGGATTGCCAGAATTAAATACAGAATACATCATCGCCATAGCATAGTCATGGTAAAAATCTCGATAACCAGTTGGATTATAACCAAATATATTGCCGGTATAAGTCATACAGTCAGATACCAACAACAAGTGCTCCCTAAAGACCTCCTTGCCAATCATATCCAAAGCTAAGGAGAGTCTCTGTACCGCTTTCTCAAACCCGAATTCAACTGTCATAGCCATGTGCCGCATGCTTCTTGGAAAGATCTATCATTCCACGGATTTTGATATGAGCCTGTATGTCTCAATCCAAAACACGAGCCAACACGAAACAATTGAAGTTTGATGCGTTTTGGAGGCTTTCTGGACGAGTGGTCGCGCCCCTCCTTCGAGTGGTCGCGCACCCTTGGAATGGTCGCGCGCGAGCAATTTAACACAGGATTTTGGCGCTGGAGTGGTCGCGCCCCTCCCAGGTGGTCGCGCACCCTTGTGGAGTGGTCGCGCACCCTCCAAAAGACTGAAACTGCTGCAAATTTGCTAAAATCGCCTTTCAATCTCTCTTACTCGTATTCTCTTGCCTTTAAATGCATTATGATGACCTCCAAGGAGGGAATTTACCTTTATAAGCTCATATTTAAACAAATTTAACTCAAAAACCCACTTTATAATGTCTTGACTTTTGCATTTCTCTTTAACACTGTTTTAGAGTCTTTTTGTCCTGAAATGAGCCTTTTGATGCGTTTGACTCCGTTCTTTTTGCAGGTTGACCATCTGATGGACTGTGGCGAAGGAACCAGGGTTGTTGCCAGCACTTTTGCAAACTTTTGAAAATTTCTTTATTTTTACAAATTTGACATGACCTTGGACTTAAAAAACAGGTTTTTTAAATCCAAGGCATAAAATGAGCTGTAGCTGATGAAAATAATAATGAAACATATGTACATACCTCCTTCTGGCTTGCTGGACACTCACTGACCTTGAACTCATGACCTTGCAGTGATTTTGACTCAGAATCCTAGACCTAAGACCTGGGACCTCAAGACAAAAATAAAAACAAACATGACTCAATTTCATTGTGGTATGACCTGATCCAGCAAAGCCAAGAAGGGAACAAAGACTAGCCCTCCATTCAATTTTATGGCATGCCTAGCGGGATGCAAAACTGACACTGATGAGACACCTACTTATGCATATGCAAAGAGCTATTGATCACTGATGGAGGACTCAAGACCGACACTAACAACAGGGACAATATTCGATACCCAATCTGTTAGAGGAACCGGGTAGATGAAACCAGCATGGAGAAGTTTTTCAACTTCTGCCTTAATTGCAGCGGCTTTCTTGGGGTGCACCTGCCGAAGCCGTTGTCTTACTGGTTTGACATCAGGATACATCTTAATTTCATGTTCAACGATACTCGAGTCGATGCCTGGCATTTCATCATATGACCAAGCAAAGACATCTCTGAATTCGCGAAAAAGAGCGTTATATATTTCCAGTTCTGAAGGAGAACAACATTTTCCAACATAAATATTCTCTACAACATCTGTTTTGGTTGAGATATTTATGGCTATAGTCTCTTCAATATTGGATAGGTTCCGCTCAGAATCCACTGTATTTACAGTATTTGATAGGAATTCAAAGACTGAAGGGTGATAAAGGTCATCATGAGTATCTTCTTCACAATCCGGAAGAAAGGAACGATGGTGGCTATCATTCCATGGTGCCCCCTCAATCAACATTGATTGTATGATTCCTTCGTCGGTTCCATGCACTCGCGACCAAGGATCTAATGGGGTACCATACTCTCTAGACCTATCTACCCAAATGCACGATGAGCGTTGATTTGGGTTCGCCTCCCAAGCTAGGAACATTGATTGCTACAATATCTCCGTTGGGCTTGGGGGTAAAACCATTGCATGATCCATGTCAATATCGTCTTCTGAAATCTTTTGTGCGGAAGATATCATGTTGCAGGCTCCTACCAACGCTACTTCTCCTATATAGATTGGAGGTGGAAGTGCGAAAGTTCCCATTAATGTGGGGTCTTTCAGTAGGCCTACTCCGATATTTTGAAGCGAATGGTTGCTGCCATGGATCATTGGAATGCTTCCCGTAACTTGAGAACCATTGGGGAGGAAGTTTTGCTGGTCGACGATTGTAATCCCTCCTTGGAAAGGGAATGCAATCTTTCTAAAATAGGTCGACACCACAGCTGCCATGGCATAGATCCATGGTCTTCCTAGTAGGATGTTGTATTCAAGGTTCCCATCAATGACTTCGACATCTATTTCTACTGTTTTCCCTCCTAGTTCAATTTTTAAGTTATTCAGGATACCATATGGGGTATACGATCGTCCATCAAATGCTTTTAATGTTGTTGAAGATCGCGACAAGGTTGGAGATCCTAATGTTTTCCAGCAACTCATCGACATAATACATGTGGATGCCCCCTCATCAATAATCGTTCGATGAACGGTTTTGTTGAGGGCTTTCACTTGAATAAGGAAAGCTAGTTGAGTTGGTAACTGAGGATCGTATCCTTTATTATCAAAGGATACAAGATTGGAATCCCTTGGGTCCACCCCACCGATAGCTGATAACAAAGCCTGCCTTTGGGATGGGCAATTCTGTAGTACTTCAAGAGTTGACATAGCGGATGGCGATTGGGCCAAATCTTCCACTATGTTATAATGTTGCGCTGCCCTAGTGCGAGGATTAAATGTCGACTTGTGTACTACTCCCTTTGGCGGTTTTATTGTTAATTCAGGTATTATTGGTGGCGTTACAACTTCTGTCGAGGTTGTTGTCGAACTACTTGGTTGATCTTTATCCTTGTTGTTCGACAGCTGTGGATTCCCGTAATCTTTGTTCCTTGTCGAGATCAAAGCATCATTTTGCTGTTTTGAAACCGACAACATTAGCACTTGAGACGGGGAAGCATCTCCACTATCAACCAGATTTGTTCCTGGATTTGGAAACGGATCAGTTAACACTGCTGAGGTTTTCGAACTCTTAAAGAATTTCTTCAGCTCAGCTTTGTAAGGACACTCCCTTGTCCAATGATCCTCATCGCATATACTGCATGGATATTTCCTATTTCCAGGAGGGTTTGAAGAAGGTTCTTCAGGTGATGGCTCATCCTGTTTCTTCTTCTTCCCTTTGTTTTGTTTCTTCTTGCTTCCTGGTTGTTTGGTTTCTTTGCCCTTATCTGTCGATACGGCATTTACTTCCGAAGCAAGAATTTCGTCTTTTGCATTTTGATTTGAAACCTTACGGGCTTTCTTGGATGTAGCCTTTGTCGATTTCGCGTTTGTCGTGCCAATCACGCCATCACCGGCGTGAGAGTCATTGTTTGATTTAGGAGGAGGAGGAATTGAGAATTCTGGTCTAGGGGCGTCAGGTATTTTGTCGTAGAGAGTGCCAGACTGAGTATAGACTAAGTCCAGATATTACGCACGAGCAATAACTTGCTCTTCCATTACGACCCCCCCCTTTGCCACATCTTCCGTAATGGTAGGAAGTAATGACTTTATAAACCATTCAGCTAACAGCTGATCGGGAACGTATATTTTTACCATCCTCCGACGACGTCGCCACTCATGTATATGATCAGATATGTGAGTGGCCGTTGTCTGTTTGAAGTTGGTAAGAATTTCCGTTCCCGTTTCATACCTTATAGGTAATTGAAAATGGGTTAAAAAGGTAGTGGCTAAGGTGCTGAAATTGTCGAATGAAGCTCTAGGTAATTAAATATAACATTTAGCCGCTGGACCCGTTAACGTCCTCTGAAAAAGGTGAAGTCTTATCGAATCATCGTTTAAGGTGTTTGACGAACACCATAGATGAAAGGTCATCACGTGATTTGATGGATCTTCACCTGGATTTCCATTAAATTTAGGAATGTCTGATGGAAGTTTGTGTGGAATCGCTGGCCACCAAGGGGCGTAAGCAATTGGATCGTTCGTTAACCGGTGTAAATCAGGTAACTCTAGAGTTGCCACGAATGGTAACTGCTGGCTCAGGCTAGGTGAAGCATACCCAGGATACGATGGGATCGCCTGAGCAGTTGGTCTTTGCATACCAGCATAATGCAGCTGATGCGGGTATGACTGGTAAGGTTGGTGGACAAGACCATTATAAAATGGTTGATTTTGACCGTTTTGAATGTACGGTTGTCCACTGTTTGCAAAGATCTGCTGCTTAGATCCTTGGTATACTTGTTGGAATTGTGGTTGTTGGTATTGCACCAGCCATGGTTGAGAAGTCATGTGCTGTTGTGCTATACTAATCGTTGGACCAAGGTATGGGGTAATTGTACCCGTTTGGACCTGTGCCGCCCCACTAGTTGGCGATTGTGGTTGAGTTGCAGGGTCAAGGGGCTGTTGCATTACAACTTGAGAAATCTGAGGTTGACATACAACAGGCAACGTTTGAACTTGCGACACCGTCACAATCGCTGGTGTAGTTGGGATGTTCGACATAGGTACACACTATTGCATTGAATACACAACCCTTGGTTGTTGAGGTAGCATAGGCACCCAACCACTTGAAGCAATTCCAGTGTAACCTGAACTTTGATGTGAACTCTCGTATGGATAACCTCCCGGAGGGGGTAATGAAAGGGCATACTGCCCCCCATATGGTGGTGATCCAGTACTGAAAGGGATTGTTTGCCCTTGATGACCGGATTGCCCAAATTGACCTCCAAACGGATCAATTTGTCGAGTTTCAACATAAGAGTTGCCGGGTATTATTCCGGAAGAACAAACAGGAACGGACCATACTGTCGTAATAGCCCCTGAATGGGCTCCTTCCAGCGGCTGAGAGCCAGTTGGGATAGATTGTATGCCGGCGAACATTTTCGGAGTGACGGCAGGGAGTTCCGTCGTCGCTGTGTCAGGTGCCACAGTCCTAGATGTTGACGGTTGTTCAGACATTTTTAGTCTATCCAAGAGATTCCCTAGCGATTCTACAGGTACTTCCGCTGGTGGTAGACTAGCTTCTGAAGAAGGATATAGAGTGACCCCGACTCCAAAGTGAGTTGGAGTACTTGTTGGAGGGTCTTCTACAATTTCTTCAATCGCAATCAGACCAGGTGGAAGAGGAAGACCGTCAGGTCCGTAAAATATTTCTGGTGCCGAAGAAGGGATTGTATCGACAGCGACAGATGTTTGAAGAGCACCACTCTCCGGACCGGTTACTGATGGAACTGGTTCGGTAACACAAGTGTTTACTCTCAAACTAGGATCAGTATCACTGTCCCTCTGTGGTTGTTGAACTTCTTCTGTAGAGGCAGGGTTTCCAGAAATGGTTGGAGTAACTGGAACCTCCGATGTCGTCGGAACCCTTGTTCTAACTTTAAGAGGAGATTTGGAACCGGTTAAATGAGTTCGCTTTGTCCGTACTGGTTTCGATTCCGGAGACAAAGATGGTTGACTCGTAAGTCTCCGCGAACGACGGGGTTTCAATTGACTTTCTTCCACGATTGCGGATTACTCGATCAACTAAAATAAACAGGGGAAGTATGTTTCCGAAATGAATGAATTTTAGACGCTTTTAGACACAACTTGTTTTTTCAGTTTTAAAGAGTCGAGAAAAAACAAAAGATGACTCTAGTCGCCTTCGATATTTTAACGAGCCCGAAGTGACAAATGCTCGGATGGACTTTTTCCGTTATAGGGTCTGAAAAAGGCCAAAAGGAACTGCTCTGGAGTTCTAGGTAGAGGGTGTGCCAAACCAATCACAAAACTGCAGAATACATTTTACGGTACGGCAGTCAATCTTCCCGAATGCTGTGTTCGGTGCATTGCGATCAGTAGGGCGGTCGACACGGCTTCCTAAGGATAAAGGTTTTAAGCCTATAGGGGTCTCCCAATATATACACGACGGTACGTGGGAGCACAATCCGTACTGACACTTTTGGTCCCTCAGGAGGAATCACCCAACCATCAGCGACGCTAACAGATACCAGGTTTTACGACGCCGGAACACGTCTCTAGCCTAGACCTCTATGCTGTGCGTTATGTTACTTAGCGTTATTAAGTTCATTCAGTTTATTTATGTTGATCTTTCTTAGAAGTTTGCCTTTTGAGGTTCACCACGAGATGTAGATACAACTCCTAAATGCAATCTAAAAGATGATAAGCAAATTTTATCTCTTTTTCAACAATGAAAATCCTAGCTACAAAGGGAAAAGAAAGACACCATCTTTTCTCAAAGAGCAATCAGCACACTCTAAATGCACTTTTCCTAAATCAAGCATGCAAACTATCAAGATGCAAATGCACAATGCAGGTGTTTTTTTTCCGCTCTCTTAATATTAATGCCTAAAAAGAAAGCTTTTTCTACAACTTTGAATTTGCTTTTAAATGACAAATACAAACAAGTTTACTTTTTCGAAATCAGAAAGGGTAGAAGAGAATACAACACTTTACGACTTTCGAAATGAACACTTGTTTCGACACTTAAAAGAGACAAACTCAAACCAAAAGCAAAAGTAAACATATAATCAACTGTAAACAGCCAATGAACTCTCTCCTAAGATCACAATCAACAGATCTGAATCAAGGGCTACAGGATGACTGTTTCACTCTTGCAAAGGAAAACTGTAAATGACGCCACAAACACATAAAAACACTCACAGTCTTTTTGTACAAAAGGAGGCGGAATTTAAGCAGAGAAAAGGAGTTATCAGACAGGTACCTATGATGGTTACAGGCTGTAGAAATCAGAGATCAAAACAAGGCAAAACAGAGCAGAAAACCCCAGCTGCACAAGGCCTAAGCTGGATCAGCGCACCTGTATAACAGAGAAAATGAATTGCAACGCAGGTAGCCTTCACGAGAACTGCGTTGAAATGCAGAGTCTCTTCACAGAGTCTGCGCTGGAGCAGAAATGAGAGTTCTTCTCTGGGTTCTGGGTCACGGTTTGCTGATTAATCTACGGTTTCAGGCCAAATAAAAGCAACAAGCAAGGTACAATCAAAGGGATGATTTGAAGGAGGGCTAAGATCTATCACAAAGGATCATCAAATCATTTGTGAGTCCATTGTTCAGATCATAGATAAATCCAGTGATTGGATCAAAGCAGCAGTTGTCTACTTTGCATCTGAAAATAGCAGATGCAGTTCGATTGCTGCTCTTGAGTCTATGAAACAAACAATGATAGAGACACAAACAAAATGACTAAACAGATCTCCCCAGTGGAGTCGCCAATTTGTTGTGGGGAAAAATGCCTATGCAGGACGATCCTATCCACCTAAGGTGTGACAGTGCCTTAGCAACAAACAGAAACAGCTATTCTAGTATTCTTCCTTTATGAATTAAGAATGAAGAGAGATGGATGGACTAACCGGTGTCTTCCGTTTGTCCCTCGATCCGGTTTCTCTTCTCTTTGAGAGTTCCCAGCTACTTTCCTTCTCGCTCGCCCAGCTTCAACAGGTTCCTGCAAGATCACAAGAAGGTAACACTACACAAAGACATAGATTCATATTCATAACTAGTTTAGGATTAGAAATAAACTAAACATACTAATTCAATCATACATCAAAGATACATCAGTATATAGGAGAAACCAAGATAGCTTTATTGATGAATAACAAGGTTCAGGAGGAGATACAACCAAGAGAGTTCCAATCCAGCATCTACCTCCCAGCGAATGAAATCCTTTCTTCACCTCCCTTCAAAGCATTAAGCACCCAATGATTCCAATCTCAAACCAACAACAATTCTTTGCAATAACAAAATTCCAGACTCCTGGATCTCATGGAGGAGAGATCCATATATAGATGTTTGGAGAGAGGATGAGTCAGCTTGAGATCTGACTAGTGTCCTCTCCCTCTTTTAGTCCTTGCTTCCACTTGGAGACTAAGATCCTCTTACTCATCACTTAGTCGAACTCATTAAGGCAAGTGTCATGGAGGAAGATTCTGGAAGCTTCCACAGTCTTTACACCTCACACAAAGGACCCTGCCATTTGTCATTTCCCACTCAGCGCACCCTGGTAGTGCTTCCACCTACGTTGCAATGCAACTAGCCAGTGTAGCCTCTGCATTTCAACGCAAGCAGCTAGTGGAGCCTCTGAATTGATTCTGAATTGACTTTTTTTTTAGCAGTTTCTGGTGGAGAACTTCTGTGAATTGCTATGGTTTGTTAGCCTTGTTCCTCTAGGGGTAGGAACAACATGTTTAGGGACTTTGGATCCCTTGGATTATGGACATTTCATGCTTATAGCTGTAAGGCACAAAAATGTCTATAACAGTAAGGCAGCAAGTACCTCCCCTCGAAAGCGAGGAATTTTTAAAGAATATATAACAAATGTTGCCATTTTTTAGCCACCACGTTTCTCTTCACTCCAACATTCCAGTCCATAGCATAATAATCTTTAGTTAAAAAGTGACGACATGCACCCTTTTCCACTTCTCCTTTCTTGAACCACTTCTCCCATGTAGTTGGGAGTTCGGTAGCTTGGAAAATAAAGTGTTCTTTCACTTGAAATTACAGGGAGCCCACAGTGGCCATCCTCCCATCAAAAGTCTGTGTGAATTCCTAGGCCACAGCAGAATCATATCAATCAATTTTGAGTAGGAAGGGAAGAAAGCAAGTCTCTTGCAACAGAGGAAAGCTTCCCTCATACTCTGTTGTCCCCTCCAACTCCTTCACAGACCAAGGCTCAATTTGCATCAGTGCCATGATGCTTGAGGATTGAAACTACTCCCAATCTTCTATGAAATCCCAAGGAAATCCTTCTCGACATATAATTTTTGGATTTGGAGGGTGCACTCATGATCAATGATTCAAATTGCATTCATATATTCCATAATTCACGATCACAATGTCCTATCCACTTGCACTGGTCATTAAAACCACTGCCTCCTTGCCAATGCAAATTTGATTGGAGGGGCCATGAATTTGGCATCATTTCCAATGCAAGCGGGTTAATAATGGTTAAATATGGTGATTACAACAATTACGGTTTCAAGAAAGGAATGTATGGTTCGCACATGATTAAGGCCGAATCATTAAAAGGTGACAATGTTCATATATAATTAATAGGTGATAAAGTGATCTTTTACACATGTACCCAACCCTCATCATGACTTTAGTTCGAGATGGTGGCACTTTGTTAGAGTGAGTTTAGTTAGGCTTATAATATCACTGCACTTTAAACATTCACTTATTTTTAGACTATGATACTAATGTCATTAAAACACAAATAAAACAGTCATGACTTCCATAAATAGCCATCATATCTTTAAATGAAAGTTGAAGTTGATCTATTGATGCTCATTATTATAAAAAAATTCCTACACTACAACAAGGTTCCCACACTTGAACCTAGCTTCCTGTACTAAAACATTTGTGTTCTTGCACCACAGTGTTGCGATTCTTGTACTGTGGTTCTTGTATTGCATCAAAGGATCCTTACACTTATGATAAAGAAATCTTAATCAAATTATCTTTGTTATAACAGGTTAGACTTACAAATAAGTTGCAAAATTAAAGGAGTTTCTTTTGACACCAGGTTCTAGATGTCACTGTGCTTCTTGATCTGATCAAGTAAGGTCTTCAAAAATTTATCAGATCCTGCAAAATTCACGAGGGAAGAAAAGAAGCGGGATGGGGGTGTTATCACTCAGAAATTTCTCTAGAAGTTATTAGAAGAAAGAAAATGACCGAGGTAACCACAAACCAACTTTGGAGCATAAGCTCTAGCCAACCTAGGCTCACAGAGGGCTCTCTTTATATGATTTAGCTTTGTTTGCTGGGATTTTAGGCTAGTTATGAATGTTCAGGGGGTTTTTGATTTGTATTCAAGATTGGATGGTGGGATCCTTAAAACAGATGGATAGAATGATGTCTTCAGACCATTGGGCTATGGAGTCAACAGAAGGGCAGCAGAACTGGATCAAATCACTAAAGGGAATGTTCAAAGGGCAAGCTAGCAGAGTAAAGTGCGGGTCTTTGGGACAGTGGTGTGGACTAGTTTTAATCAGGGTCAAAGAGAAATTAAGGGTTCTCAGACCGAAATATAAACAAAGAATAGAGGGTAATTGAAAGCAAAGGGCAATTAACAATCCTTTGATCTGGATTAACAAGAAACAACCTAAAATAAGGAGCAACTAAGAATTCCTTAACTTAGATATCAGTTGAAAACATTTATATGCATAACTATTAAAACAGAGTGTAATTAAAAAAATTCTAAGAGATTGTTCCAGTTATAACATTTAGATTCAAAAATACATTAAAGCTTGTGGAAAAACTTTAAGAAAGATAACGATAACATATGAAAATAGCTGTCTTCACTTCGCTCAACACATGAATCCTGTGAAATATCTTGTCTTTATTCATCAATCTAGCTTGCTGGCTCAGTCAATGATACAATAGCTTTACAATCCTTTTGATCAAAATTCTATAGAAATGTCTAAGAATCCACACTACATACTTCGAATTGTGAAGTATTTATACAAAAATTATTACAAAATATCTCAAACAAATTTGAGATTAAATTTAGGAAATAAAAATATCTTCTTGCAAGAAGATAAACACAACTATTGAACTGCTTCATGATGTCGCTTTTATTGTGGTACGGCTGGCCTTTACAGTTTGATTTTATCCCTTTATGTTGCTTTGTTGTTTGATCTTTCACGCTAGGAGCTTCATTTACTTTTGGCTTTCATCTGGTAGTCTTTGACACTGATACTCTTTGACTCTGCTGACCTGTCTTCATCTTTTCACCAAGTTGTTTTACTTTTATTGTACACTAACCTTTTTACTACATATTTCTCATAGTAAATCAGTCAATTTCTCCCATGTATCAGCGCCAAGCAATTGAATCTTCAACATCCTTCTGTATATTTCATCTGCCTTGGTGTACTTGGAAAAAGTAGGCTTATTGACAAACAAATGTTTTGCCTCATGCTGGAGGTAAAACAAGTTTTCAAACGTCTAGTATAGTACTTTGCCTGTTGGCAATGCCTTGACTAATGATGTACTAGCATGTTCTTTTGCTAGCTCTCTGATTTTGTTGTTGTAATCCTATTGCATCATGAGCTTGTCATTTATGACTAAGGGACTGGGTAACCATTTCTCTCTCAAAATTTGAAACTTAGCCATAAATCTATTAATGGATACCCGCATATTCTGACATTTGTCCTCCAAGTTTGACATCAAGTTTCTCTTGGAAAGGACCTTACTCACTTCTAAAATTGTTTCAGTTCTGTCCTCAATTTCCAATTCCTGAAGCTCATATCTATTTTTACTGTTAAGGAATTGGATGATTCTGGTGGCATCTTCGGGCATCTCTCCCAATTCCTCTTTTACCTTTTGGATGGCTTCTATAGCCATATTTATTAGATCTATTTGCTCAAAAATTACCTGAATAGATGGCCAAATATCATTGACAGAGTCAATGATATTGGCCCATAGCAGTTCCTTAGCTTGTCCAAGAGGTTCTTTCAGTGTTAGGTCCTTTTCCATGGCCTTTAATCTCTCATTCATTCTGGCAGCTTTCTGCACTTCTTCCTTGTGCATGATTTTGGCAAGCTTGCAATCAGTTTCCAAGCTTGACACCTTTTCTTTCAGCTTATTCATTTCTGTTGCATGTATGGACATCTCCTCCATAGCCCTGACTAACTTTGCTGCTTCTTCTCCTGATGTACCTACTGCTGATGTAGATTATGTTGAAACCTGTTCTGTTGTGGCCATAGGAGTTGTGGGAGCCAATGAGGTTGTCAATGTAGAAGGAACATCTATTGAGACTGTTGGGATGGAATTTACAAATGTAGTGGCAATATCACTTTGCTTCAGTTGAATTAAAGTGTCCAATTCCTTCTCTATTTCCCTTAACTGATCATTTAATTTTAGGACTAATTCCATCAATTCTTCATGTCTAGTTTGGTTTTCCAAGACTTCCTATGTCTAGTGATGTTGCAGCTGAGGTATCTTCAATTGCTTTTTAAGTGTTGCAATGTCATCACTCTCCTTTTTGATCAATTGTCCAATGGCTTTGATGTCTTTGGGATCATGTCCCAATTCAATCACTAAGTCTTCCAAAGACTTGATTCTGGTGTCTTTGGCCTGTGAGGAGGCCTTCTCTAACTGATACTGAGCTGAGATATTGGTCAATGAATTTTGCAATTGATGGGCAGCTATGGCTTTTCCAGTTAGGGTGGAGTAAATCATTTCTCCAGCCTGTTTGTGGAATTCAATTTGGTCAATGGGATGAATATCCCTTGCCAATACCTCAAAATCAATATTTTTATAATCTGCTGATGTCCTTGGTTGTTGTACAGTTGGTTTTATAAAGGACATTTGCATCTTTCCCTCCTTGATGTCAAAAGCTAACATCAACCTAGTTTGGTTTGTAGGTGTAAGCTTGAGATACTGAGCATAAGATTGTGCCTTCAGTTTCTCATTTCTCATTTTAATTTCTTTATACCTATGCTCTATGTCCTTGTCTTTATCAGCAGGTCTACTGAATGATGAGACTTCTACACTGAGTTGCCTTTCCAACATTTGAGTCTGTGATGTGGATGGCTCCTGAGTTTCTCTAGATGGAGTTGTGCACCTGCTCATGTCAAAGTCAGTATTAGTTACCTCTGCTGAGCCTTCTATGTCTTCATGTTCTGAAATAGGATTGAGCCTTGGCCTTTTGCTCTAGCTGCCTTCATACTGCACGTTGGATGTGTCCATATTTGAAGTGGAGGCTTCGTCCCTATTCCTCTTGGGATTCCTTTCCTCATTCTAAAGGGTTTGCAAAACTGTAGGGGTACTCATGGTTGCTTCCTGTTGTGGTACCTGCAGGAATGAGTTCGCATCAAGCTGTCTCTATAGATCAATCAAGGTATTTTCAACATCTACCTTTGTACTATCCCTGTCTACAAGAGTGTTTTCCAACCACTCAGATTGACTTGCATATCTTTCTATCTCTGGTATTGGGTGATGAACGTAAGGTCCCAATTTAACCTTTTGTCTAAGTCTGGTCATAAACCCTTGAGGGTCATATCTCCACATAAAACTGTTTGGAAATTTGACCTGTTGTAGAATCGGATCTGCCTCCTGCCCTGCTTCTCTAGAGTTGCAAATGAAAGGGCCTAACTGGTTTTTGACTCTGAACTGTGTTCTTTTCTTGGCCGATACAAAATTGACTTCATCAAAGTTCATTATTTTCCTATAATACTCTAGAGAAAATAACCTCATTGGGAGGTATTTGGGGAGTTTGTATGGGCAAGCTGGCACCCATAGATTCTTATTTCTGTGTGGTTTTGGTAAAGGTACCAATCTCCCACTTTACTTTGCTTGGACAGCTGGAGGACTCTTTTGATATGTTGACTTATTCTGGGTGGATGACTTCATGTCAACATGGTCATGACTGGATGGAAAAATGAATCAATGAAGTTGTTACAAGTGTATGGTGATGAATACTTGTGGAATAATGGATTCCAAAATATGAAAGACCTGGGCTGGCCTCTGGTATCAAGCTTCTGGAGGGTAAAGGGAAATCTATATGACTGGTAATATAGAAACATGCGGTACAATACAGATGAGTATTTGAATACTCTCTCATTGTCCATTCTAGTAAATTGTTCATGCATCCTCTCAGCTATGAACTGGGCATAATTGTATAAAGTAGCAGGAGGCTTTCCTGGGTGAAAGTGGACATGAAGGACAAGATAAGCTCATCAACGAATTCATGAGTGGTGCAACCCAAAATATATCATAGTCACAATGTGCTTTCCCCTTTCAGAGAAAATAGCAGAAACATATGGAGGGGCATCTTTAGGAATGTGCTTGTGTTCAACAGTGAAAGTTTAGAACAATTGGGCCAATTTTGATGGACTCAACTTGGTGTACTGGTCTAACAAATCTCCAATTGAGAGTGGGGTTAGGTTTGGACCTGGTTGGACTTGTAACATCTCATTGATTGATTCAGCTATGATGGTAAACATGACTTTCTGGTCAGGGGACATTATAGCTCTCTGGCTGGGAATGTAACAGGCATGGCACATATGGACAATTTCAAGAAAAACATGTACTTGGGGAAATTGGTATTTGGGAAAATTGGATTCCCAAAGACCAATGTCATCAGAATGGTTCAGATATTTGTCCCTACTCAAACAATGAAGTTTGAGCAGGACCTCATATGCACTGGTATCTCTGATTTGGAAATCCCTATCCGCCAAGGGAGGGTGGTCTAGGTCCATAAGGGGAGTTGTGATAGGTCTGACATCCATGGTGACAAAGGAAACCATAATTCAGTTCTTTTGGATTTGAATTTGACTTTCACAGGTGTATTAAGAGGTTTTGACGGAAACTGGCAGTTTTGAGAAGGGTTTGGGCAACATACTTTCAAATTTGAAGTAATTTTAATTAATTTTACTTAATTAAAACACTTTACAGGCTGAACGTTTTCAAATTTGAAAGGGTGAGTGGTAATTCGTGGTGAAATACCTAGAATTGGGTGAATTATCTTCAAATTTGGGGTTCAGGGCAGCTGTAGAAGCTCGAATTGCTCTGGTACGGACTGAGAGGTTGATTGGGGTATTTATAGCTTCTTCAGGAGTGAATTTGGAGTTCAATTAGTGAATTCAATGTTTTCAAGAATCACACTAGTTCACAGAGGTTCACAAAGAAAATGAGTGAAAAAGGCGAAAAAGGGTTTCTCGGCCTTTTTATGGAGCAACGGTCATTTTTTAGTGGGTAATTTATGAATGAACAGTGGGCGCTTTATCAGGTTGAGTGAGGAGGCGGTTTCCCAAGCCATTGCACTGCTTTTGTGGAGGAGGTGGTATTTAGGAGGGGTCACCTGATCTACTCCAGTGCTCGACACGTAGCAGTTGGGGGGCTAGGGAAAACCACCTTATTGGGCAAGTAAAGGTCGACCGTCGGGTGCAGCCAATATGGTTTTGGACCGTCGGATGAGGGATATGGTGATCAGATGGCAGTGGGGCGAGGGAGGTGTGCGGGTGATAAGAGCATGGGCTTCGGGGGGACCCAGGGCTTTAATCTTTAGCGGTTTGGGATTAATTAAGACTTAATCATGGGTTTAATCAATCAGGTGGGGTTTAATGATGGGATTTATCTGTTTTGCTGGGATATGGGGTAAATGGTATAGTTTATATTAAAACTAAGGGTTGGGATATTTATTTAGGGTATTTAATTAATATACGGGAAAAGGTATATCGAGATTAACATAATTATATCAAAAATTAATATGAAATGTGATGAGCGGAGTGGATATACCCCTAAGTAAAAAGGTAATGTTTGTGCATACGCTTTATACTTAGAATAAAATATTTTTTGTGGGTTTTTTTTAATGAAATAGAATTTAACATGGGGGTTGCTTTACTTTTCCTAGGCAAATTAAGTTTATCCTTAGGAAAAGGGGTATTATTAGGATAATGAAGGGAAAATGAATTTCATGAAGAGAATTCTAACACTTGATGTCCATAAGTCAATAAGCCGGGGGTCCGGTCCCACCAAAATTCAGAGAAATGCTCTGAGCCTCTTTGACTTGAAGGATTTAAAGTACTAGAACTTACTTGTGGATGGGGAAATTAGTAAGCAAATGGGTGGAAAGTGTGAAGGGGAGTTAATTAAATGAACTTGTAAACCATTGTTTTTGCCTTCTTAACTACTCATGCACATTGAAACATATAGTCAATCATGATAAATGTGCTTTTATCCAATCAACTTTATACTTCAACAACCTTTCTTCTACTTACCCATTACTTACCCTACCATTTTTCTTCATTTATTTGGGTGCATTTAGGCTAGCAAACCCTTATCCTATCTTTTCTTTTATAAAACAAACTGTCTACTTCTAACCTTATATCATCCAAGGGCTCAGATTAAACTAATGAGCTCCTTTTATTTTCTCTACCTATCTAATGATCTACCAAGATTAAACTGTTTGGTCAGATTTTATTCTCTAGCTATAAACATAAAATTCAAATCATGAAATAATGAAGATTAAATAGTTTGATTACCATGGATTGTGGCATGAATAACAAGCTGCATAAAATCATTATTATGCATAAAAGTAAATAGTAGTGGCATTTAAACTTGCACACTTTCATGGTCCCTTTTTGTTTTTGGGGTTCATATTTTTCATTTTTTTGACCTTCTCTTATTCCTTTTGTTCTTTGATATTTCTTTTAGGACATACCCTCTTTACATTTTTTTTTTAACATGGAAAACATTTGCAGAAAGAAAAGGTATGTACCATATTACAAGGCTTAACCTTAGTCATTCAAAATTATGACTCCTATTGGTATAAGAACCTAACAAGGGGTATTTAGAAAGGGAAGGAAAATTATTATGGGCACTTAGAGTGAGATAAACCAATCTAGAGGAACATAAGAAAAAGGGAATTGGAAAAAATTTCAGGGATAAGAGGGAGAAACAGAAGTCGGGATATGAAACCTAAAGAATAGGAGTGGTATTCCAATTTAAGAAAAAATAAGAATTAGAAGGAAACATATGAAAAGGGAATAAGAATAAAGACATATTATTTACCTTAATCAACAAATATCTCTGCGAAATAGTTTTGTATCCCAAATAATTTAACTGCAGTGGGAGTTTTGTGTCACTTTGTACGAAATTTTCCATAAACTTGGATAAGGGCTCGATTCTTCTAGCCATTTTGTTGTGACCAGAAAACCTTGCAGAAATCTGCGTCTTCTTAATGACAATCAGCATTTATAATAATCAAGTAACATCCCATTTTATTAAAAAGAGTTGGTCCACCTACCATCATGCTCGTTTTCAAGCAGACCCTTCCATGACCATGTCAACGAGATGATTTTCACAGTCACAGGTAAATTTATTTTCAATTTTTTATTTTACTGGTTTTTTTTCTTGGAAAAGAGAAATCAAATTCACAGCAGCTTGGTATCACCACCTACTATCCTCAATTCTAGTTATTTTTGTACTTGTTGTATGATTTTTTCTTTGGTGGTGAGTTGAAAGTATATTATAACTCTATGCCCATTCACAAGAAAAATTGATTCCTGTCCATCAATGGTATTAATTTCTACTGCTTGATTTTCAAAAACTTTCACTATTTCATATGGCCCCATCCAACATGTACAAAATTTCCCCTTAAAATGTTTGAATTTAGAATCATAAAGGAGTACCCAAATACCTAGTTGGAACTGCCTCTTCTTAATCAACTTGTCATGCCATTTCCTCCATTGTTGTTGCATCAATATATTATGTTGAACAACATCCCTTTGAATTTCATCAATTTCATTCAGTTGTAAAAGATGTTGTTGTTATGCTTCCAAGAGATCCAATCCCAATTGGACTACAGTTCTAAAATTTTTAATCTAGAATTCCATTGGCAACAAGACCTGCTTTCCATACACCAGCTCATAAGGTGTATGGCCCATACTATTCCCCTAGGTAGTTCTGTAAGCCCATAATGCCTCTGGTAATATATTCACCCAATCTTTCTTATGAATATTCATTGTTTTGGTAAGAATGCACTCAATCACCTTATTAGTAGATTCTACCTGGCCATTTGCCTGTGGGTTTTATGGTGTCGATTTCCTGTGCCGAATTTTATATTGATATATAATACCTTTCACCATATTAGAAACAAACTGAGGTCCATTGTCAGTAACAATTTCTCTTGGAACACCAAATCTAGTAAAAATCTCATTAAATAAAAATTCAACAACTTTTTCAGTGGAAAAAGAAACAACTCTAGCTTCTAGCCATTTTGTTACAAAATATGTACAAACCAAGATATGTCTTTTGTTTAAGGATGTTGGAGCTATAGGTCCTACAAAATCAATAGCCCATTTTTCAAAGGGTTCAATCATGACTTGAGAACACAAAGGCATTTCATCAATTTGAACAGGTTGGATCATTCACTGACAACTGTCAAAACGCTTGACATATTGTTTGACATCCTTAAACAAGGAAGGAAAAAAGTAGCCAGCGCGGAGAATTTTATATGTTGTTCTTCTATCAGCAAAATGGCCCCCACAAGGTTCATCATGGGCATCTTTCAAGATATCAAACACTTCTTCCTCTCTCACACATCTACGAATAATAAGGTCAGGTCCTATGTAAAAGAGGTATCCTTGAATCCAGGAAGATGAATCACTTTTCTAGATAATGTTTTGCCTCTCTCGAGTGGATAAGTGAGGTGATATTTTTCCTGTAACTAAATAACTTTCTATATTAACAAACCATGGAGAATTTGTTGATACGGAAAAAAGATGTTTGTTAGGAAAATAATAATCTACAAGAATTATTTCACTAAGATTATTTAATCTAAGAAGATAATCAGCTACAACAGTTAATTTTCCTAGTCTATCAATAATAGTAACATTAAATACCTGCAATACGAGTAACCACCTAGTCACTCTACCACTAGTCAAAGGTTTATTAAGTATTTTATGGCATAATGATCTGTATGTATAAGCACTTCATAACCTATAATGTAGTATCTGAATTTTTTAATATCAAATATCAAAGCTAAAAAATCTTTCTCAGTTATTGTATAATTCAATTCAGTAGGTCACAAGTTTTACTAATGAAGTAGATAGCGTAGGATTGTTGATTTTCTTCTTGTCCTAAGGCTACGCCAATAGTAGTATCTAAGGCATCTAAGGAAATATGGAATGGAAGAGATCAATTAGGCCCCCTCAAGACTGGTGTCTGTACTGATTTTACCTTCATCTCCTCAAAATATTGTTGGCAAACTTTAGTCCAAGAGAAAGCGCTATCCTTAGATAAAAGTCGAAAAATAGGGGTAGTTATCCTAGAAAAGTTTTAAATGAATGTCTGGTGAGAGATCACATGTCCAAGGAATTCTCTCACCTCCGTTTGTGTTTGGGTGCAGGAAGACGTAAAATAAATTCTATTTTGTTAGACTGTAAGCTTTTGTGGTAGTTTTTTGGGGTAGTATGATCCGCATTATCCACAGTTTTATATTCATTATTTTGTTATATTGGTTATTATTAATTAATTTGGGGAGAAACCAATCATACTAAGATACAAAAGATTTGGAGGGATTTATTTGTCTAATCAGGGGGAGCCAATTTCCACTAATCTCACTCCCATTGTCCCTATTGAGGTTCTGAGGAAATTTCATAATTTCAATGGCCTCTCTGATTTTTCTCTTTTGATAATGATCCTCTCTTGCAATGATTTTGGCGTCTTCTAAACACACATGATATTTGGTCAGATCTACCTGGATACCTTTGTCAGAGATAAGATGACCAATAACCACCCTCGCTTTGAACATCAATCTACATTTCTTATCACTCAAAGCGAGGCAAGCTTCTTGGAATTGAAAAAGAACTTTTTCTAAATTTTTGAGGGCTTCTAGGAAAGAATCACCACACACTAAAAAATCATCCATGTAAACCTCTACACACTCAAGGTTAGCAAAAATGGGCGACACTTCCCTTTGAAAGGTAGTTGGCACATTGTAAAGTCCAAAAGGAAGCACTCGATAAGCGAATGTCCCCCATGGATAAGTAAAAGCGGTTTTGTCCTGATCCTCGGGTGCAATTTGTATTTGGTTACAACCGGTAAAGCCATCTAAAAAAAAAGTACTTTTTACCAAGAAGGGTATCTAGCACCTGATCGATAAAGGGAAGGGGAAATAGTCCTTGAGAGTGGCTTTGTGTAGTTCTCTATAGTCAATGCAAATATGTCATCTCCCATATTTCTTTGAAACTATCACCGGTAGGGAGACCCAATGACTATAAGATATAGGATAGATAAAACCAACATCTAAGAGTTTTTGTAATTCTTCTTTAACAATGTCTCTTAGTGCGGGATTCATGCGCCTTTGGGGTTGTCAAACAAGTCAAGCTCCTTCCTGAATATAAATAAGATGAGTATAGGTTTCAGGAGGGATGCCTTTCATGTCCTCATAACTCCATGCAAAGGTACCAAGATGGTCTCATAACAAGCTCACAAGTTTCTCTTGTTTGGATAAGTCCAAGTTTGAACTAATATGTAAATATTTTCCTAGACTAATCTCAACAAGAGTGGTCTCAAAATTGAGAACACTAGTATATGCAGCTAAACTCTGTAGTGGAAAGGGCTAGGAATTGTAGTTTCCTTGAAAACCAGGGCTAAAAATGTGAGAAAGTGAGTAAAAGTTTGGCATTGTGTCCAAGTTATTCAGGAAATCCTGAATCTCACCCTCCTCAGTCGACTCGACATACTGATGAATCAAAGAAATAGATTGAGTCTCCTCATCACTACTATCATAGTCTAGCCATAAGGTATCTCGAAGGTCCTAGATGGATCTAGCAGGTGGGTACAAGGTGACCTTTTTCCTAGCATCTCCATGGGAAATATACATATCACTGGAGCGACATCCTATATAAGAATTTGATGTGGTAAGCCATGGTTGTCCCAAAATCAAGGGATGTCCCCTAATAGGGTTTTTTTGTTGAAGCACAATAAAATCCACAGGATATTCCAAAGAATCAATCGAGACAGCCACATCATCCAACACACCATCTGGATTGATTTTAGATCTATCAGCAAGTTCAAGCATAGTAGGGGTAGGATGGATGTGGTCCAACCAAAGTTGTTTTGTGGTTTGCCTAGTCATAACCTTGATAGAGGCTCCCAGGTCTATTAGTACATTAGGGACAAGGACATCACCTATTTGGACAGAAACAACTAGGTTTCCAGGATTGGTATATTTTTCCATTTGAGCACTTCTTGTTATTAACTCAACTACTTTCCTAACAAACTAGATAGTATGAGGCTCTACTATTTTCGTCCCTGGTTTTTTAAGACAGAGATCCTTAATGATTTTAGTACAGATAGGGATCTCTTTAATAGCCTGAAGCAAAGGGACCCTTATGCAAAGATTCCTAAGTTCGGAAACCAAGATAGACTCAGGAGTGGGGTAATCTTTCTCCATAACTAGCCTCTCTAGAAAGGGAGGTTGGCTTGAAGAAGATGATAAGGGCTCTGAGTGTGTGGGAATGGGTCAAATGGTGACATATTATTTCAAATTATTGGGAGCTTCCCCCTCATTTTTCTCCTCAATGATCACCATGGGTTGTTTTTGTTTTTTCTTTTCTAGATTTACTACCCTTCCCGATCTCAGTTGAAGGTCATTAACCCCAACTGACATAGTCTGATAAATAGGGAAAGGAAGCGGTTTGATAAAATGAATCATTTTCACCACTTTATTACTTGGGTTTGGTACTGGTAGCGCAATCAGTTGAGGTGGTCGAAAGGGTGGTGGTAATGGTAATGATGGCATGGCCTAAATCTGTTGAGGCAAGGTTGTTGGTAATGTAGGTTGCACCATAGAATAAGGTGCATAAGTAGTAGGATATAACTGTAATGGTGTAGGATAGGGATAATGATAGTGTGGTGATCCTCTCCATCCTTGTTGCCAAGGTGGAGATGATTTTCCATACTGAAAATGATGCCCATGCTGCCAAGGTTGAGAGTAATTTACATTTTGATAGGAATATGGTGGTGCATTATAACCTGAAAAATACATCGTATGTTCAGGATTCATACCTGTACCTACCAGAGGTTGTAATTTATGTTCTCCCATAGCATGCAATGGCTTAGGTTCCTGATGCTTTCCTTCGAATGTTTCTTTCAATCCCAGTATAGAAGTGAACTCCTCGGTACAGTGTTTTCCTATACATATCACACAATTATTAGAACTCTTAACATCTGGAGGACACTCACGTAAAAGATGTTTTTTTATACATTTTTGGAAATAAATGGACGATGTATTTTGATCTTCTACTAATTTTTGTTGAAATTTTAAAGAATCTATTTGTTTGCTAACAGTATTCATAATTTTAGTTTTCATATTGTCCAGTTTATTTTCCAAGCCAATAATCATAGCATCTATAGATCTAAATCTGTTATTTCTAGTATTACTTTGGATTCCTCTATCAAATCTAGATTGATTCCATGAGAACTTCTTGCACAAGTCACAAATATCATCAAAAGTCTTCTGAGAAATATCCCCTTGTCCTAGCAAGTTTAAATTATTTCTAGCATCATCAGTAAGTCCTCCCAAAAACAGAATCCTAATAATACTTAGATCAAATTTATGTTTCGATCTTTGAAGAATATATAAAAATATTTCTAAATAATCTTCCAAGGTCTCATATTCACCTTGTGCAATAGTTAAAATCGCATCGTGCATCTCTCTTGTTTTGCAATATTCTAATATTTAGTTAAAAACACTCTCTTCCTTTGTTCCCAAGAAACTATAGTATTTCCTCTTAGTCCCATGAACCAATGTAGTGTTGAATCCTTGAGAGTTGCAGGAAATAGTTTTAATGTTTGGGCATCTGAATAATAATCATAACTCCTACACAATGTATTGAATTCAAATAAAAATGAACCTGGATGTTCATGTAGCCTACCATTGAAACGGGGGGAAACGGATAGCAGAATATTCTTCATTTGAACTACTCCATTTGGATCCACAATAAAAAAACCCAAAGGTAGATTATTCCTCTATCAGTTGATTCTCACCAGCCCCCTCAACATGATCTTAATTATCTGCCATTCTTCTTCTTCAATCAAACCACTCTCAAAAGGATGTGAAAATTTACTATGGTTTAGATTTATCTTTTGAGTCCCAGTAGTCTCTTTCTTCCCTCCCGCTGGTTGTGAAACTCTTGAACTATTATCTCCAGAGTCTAGATGAACATTACATGTGTGGTGGGTCTGTGTTTTCTTAGACTTTCGGCTTGCAATAGAAGGACCAATATGAGAAACATTATCTAATTTATCATTGTTTATTCCGCCCTTATTGGGCTTCAGACACCTACCTCTTCTAGTCATACATTTTAAAATAAATCAACCAAAAACTAACAATTGAAAATTTTTCTGGAAAAAACTCAATCAAATGTTGCAGTAAAGAAAAAAATAGCACACAAATTAATTCAAATAAAATTCCTTCAAATAATAGAAGCACACTGCGTAAAAAAAATAAAGCAAACTTACCCCTATTGCAGAAAAATCAAAAGCTTTCCCTGATTTCTTTCAACGCCTCCCCAACAACGACACCAAAATGTTGGGTGCTAGAATTACAATTCAATTGAACTCATTCAACACTTAATTTATCAAACCAGAGATACGTATGCTTCGAGGCGTAGCACAGTAAATGCCAAAGATTTTGGAATCAACTTCTGCCAATCCTACTTATGATCTAATAATTAAATCATGTAGAACCAACAAATAATAAATCGTGAAGAAAACCTTTTAGCAAAATGACACCAAGCCACTTTGGGTACTGGATTCACTCAAGAAAAATACTCGCCAAACACTTTGACAAATGAACAAAGCACGCCTTGCATTCAAACTTAAAATGATATCAAAAAGCATAATTATGTTCCTGTGGTCGAATTCCAATGCCTAGAAAATAGAAAGAAAAGATAATCTCGTATGTTATTAAATTTGCTTCAGGTACTAGAAAATTCTCATTCTTGTACTAGAACATTACATTCCTGTGCTAGAATGGGTTTGTTCTCACACTAGAATAATTTGTTCCTGTACTGGAACATTTTGTTCCTATACTAGGACACTTTGATCCTGGTTTGGAACGCTCCGTTCTTGCACTAGAATAGATTCAAATCTGACAATCCTTCATTCCTAAATTAATGTGCCAACATAGTAAACAGAAAATAACAAATGCAGGAAGGAAACTTTAGCTTGAGCAATAATGAAAAAAACCCAAACCGACTGCAAACTTTCAATAAAAACAAATTGCAAATATTCAAGGAAATGCTCACACTTGTAGAAATAACAAATTCATGCGTTGCAATAAAATATCACCATTCAAGGATTTAAACTTAAACCCTTCTTAAAGCCCTTTCATTGTGTGACATATATCTATTCTTTATCAGAATGACTATAATCACATGAAGTCTACCAACTCAAGAAACATCATTAATGATTACCGTACTTAACAATATTTGGTTACAATCATTCATGGATATTGTAACAACTTCAAAATCATATACGGAGAAGTCATCGCGCGGCTACACTTTGTATTTAAACTAGGGTGCGCTTCACCATAAAGAAATAAGCAGGATTTAAAGCATGAAAACTTGTAACCCTAGCTACTTCGAGAAATGATTTAGGAAACTTTCTCAGAAAGGAAATACATGATGCAATGTTTAAGAAAGAATAGAAATGTTGGGACTGAAATGAAACACTCAATGCACAGAGAACTCCTCAGATATGAGATAAGACATAAAAGAAACGCATTCACAAAATATTCACCACACCTGCAAACTCAAGTAGAAAGAAATCACTCATGCACAAAACAATATTACTGCATCTAAACACACTGAGATAATATTGGGGAGAACATGCTGGGTTGATTGGGCCCTAGCCAACCAGCTCATTTCCCTTCAGGAAAACTTTAAACTCAAATGAATGAAGGGATCATTACAAATATTAACAGGAACAATGAATGACTGAAACTAGCATCAACTCCTTATTTATTAAAAAATCTCTGCAAATAAACATAGTAAAAACTATAGATCCAGCCCCAGAGGGTCAGGAAGATACAATATTTCAAAGCTTACAAAAAAAATATCAAAGTATTTTCTAGGTATCGATAACAAAACCTATCTAAAAATCCCTAATTTATACATAAATGTTCGGCTCTTGGCCGCAATAGATGACTTAATAAAAATGCAGCAAATCGTAACCGATCTCCACCTTTGGCATCTGCGTAACACTCCAAGCCAAATACAGGAAGTGGAACAAGTCTCCAGTGGTAAGTTCACACCAACCCTTAACAACTGTGATATTTTTGGAGTCAATCTGGAGTGAATCAACTGGTTTTCCATCTGGTACAGGAACTGCGGTGGGTACAAGAATGTTGGATCCTGCACCAACCAACTTCAGCTTCGATTAATGGCAATTGTTCATCATGCCCTTAAAGAAATGCAAAATAGATAAGTTACATGGAAATATATGCATGTTATCACCCCAAGAAACTCTCCTAGGTTGTAGCTCGGAGATGCTCGGGAACATTACAAACTCAACTTAATGTTGGAAATGGATGAATGGAAGGAATGATGCATATTCAAGCCAAATAACCACTCCTACTTTGCTTGACTCCAGACATGCGTGAACACCCCCAGACTACAAGGCTTTAGACCACCAATTACTCACAGTTTAAGGATTGGGTGAATATGGAGAATACTGACCACACCAGCAGATGCACAGGACCCTGTGATGGCTGGCTGCAACCAGTAAAAAGGTCTGCAAATCTAATTCCCTAGTGAACGGACAGGATGATAGCTCTCTGCCACTAAGTGAAAAGAAACCTGATCAATACATTCACTGATACATGCAAGAATATAACACAGAGGTGGGATGACAACCCCTCTAATGCTAAACATCAAGAGTTCAAGAAGGAATGCATATCAAGAACAGCCTAGGACAGAAAAGAGATGGAAAGTGAGCAATTAACAGCAAAAGAAGCTTGTATTAGCTAAAAATGCCGACGAGACGCTGCAAGTATCAAAGCAGTTACAATTTCCAGAAGTTGAACCTTACATCAAAACAACAACCATCCTCCCCTGATTACATCTGATTTCTGGGTATATATAAAGTTTCATTACAAATGCACTCGGCCATTCTAAGTATGGAGGGGTCATAATTGACCACCAACTGCTTTAACTGCCTGATGGAGTCTGAGTGCGATTTGCTTGCTGCAGTGGATGAAATTGATCTTCTCGGGTACTCTGTTGTCCTCTCAGGTGGCTAGAGTGTCGTATGGGATGAAGTCCCATAACTGTTAAATGCATTTTCCTATTCGTGCTCTGTCCCTTTCCTTCTCGGCCATACTATTTCTTGAATGTGGTTGTTGAGGAGGAAATGCACCTGGTACTGAAAACTGGTCACCTTCGTCCTTTCGGGAGCATGGAACGGTTAAGGTACATGGTCTGTGCAGTGGGTGGAATAGTCGGATGGAGGAACGAGACTCGCCGTCAGATCGGGTGGATAGACAGTGGAGATGGCTTGGCGAGGGACATTGGAAGAAGCGAGAGCGGAATAAGCATGGGCCGTTGGATTTGGGTGGAACTGATCGGACGTCGAAGGAGTGATCGGGTGAGACGGGAGTCATCGGATCGGGTTTTGGATCTCGGGCCTTTACGTATGGTGACATGCGATTGCGATCAGATCGCATCGCAATATCGCATCGGCAGAAGCAGAGGGGCGCGGCTTTTATACACTCGCGGATGCGATTTGCGATCAGATTGCATCGCAGTATCGCATCGGCAGAAGCCGAGAAGCACGGTCTTTGATACACACATGGATTCGATTGCGATAGGACCAATGAAAGGAAAATGAGCGATGTGAGGGAATGAGAAAGTAACCATTATGAGTCTTTCTTAGGTGTGACCATGGACCAAGTTCACTTCCGGCCCTTAGAAATCAAAGATATGTAGCAGGGCTAACACTGGCTCCTTCTGGGGATGAGATCCTCCCTGTGAGGTCTCGAGAACCGTAGACCACTACTTTATACATCAAAACAAGATTAAAAACATTTCCTAGTATTCCATTGGGCATGGAGTCTAATTAAGTCTATACCTAAACTTTTAGAAGAACATATTTAGAACATTAAGGCCTGAAAACCTTAAACAACATAAATTTTCAAAAACTGCCCATTTACTGGGCCACCAAAATTGTTTCCCCTTCTCTTTTTCAGTCTACATGTCAGTCGATTCATCAAAGAATTGCAAAATTGTGTTGATTTTGTCATCTACCTCGAAAAGTTTAGAGCATTTGACCTCATCGGGTAGAGATGGTTTGTATTTCACCCCCTCTCTATACGCTCTCATCCTCTGATGTTCTTCAGTTGTTACTCCCTCTATACCAGTGAACTTGGGCATATATTTCTGATACTCTCCTGCAGGCATGGCATTCAAAGGAATAGGCAAGAACAGGGGTCCATACCTAGCAGCTATGATTCTTTCCATCTTCGTGGGAGCTTGCTGGCCTGCCATGACTGGGATAGATGGAAGGATACTGGCAGATTGAATGGTAGGAAGTAACGAAATAGATGACAAAGACAAAGGAGTATGATGGACTGTATGGGAGGCTTTCTTTGGACTGAGATCCAAAGGGGAACTAAATGAACAAGGAGCTTTATGAATCTCTGTGGGTATTTCTTCACTAACAGTGCTAGGCTCTAGATCTTTAAACTGTACATGTTCAGCTACAAGCCTTTCTTGCAGAGATTCATAAGATTTTTTAGGCTTACCTGATCCTGATGCTCCTTTCTGTGATATCTTCTTCTGCTTAGCAATTTTCTCAGGGTCAAGCACTGGGTCAGCTGGTGATTTCTAAGGATTTCTTTGGGTATGCCTCACAAACTGAGCCAGAACTGAAATGTGGAGTCGCCACCAGGTAGGTTCTCCAGTAGAGTCACCAGATAGATGATTACAACCAGAAATGTGTCCAGACTTTGTCTATCATCAAAGCATGGAACTGTGTCATTCTCCCAGGGAAGCTGAGCTTCAATCTCCTCTCCCCGGCAACGGCACCAATCAATGTTATCACCCCAAGAAACTCTCTTAGGTTGTAGCTTGGAGATGCTCAGGAACATTACAAACTCAACTTAATGTTGGAAATGGGTGAATGGAAGGAATGATGCATATTCAAGCCAGATAACCACTCCTACTTTGCTTGACTCCAGACATGTGTGAACACCCCCAGACTACAAGGCTTTAGACCACCAATTACTCACAGTTTAAGGATTGGGTGAATATGGAGAATACTGACCACACCAGCAGATGCACAGGACCCTGTGATGGCCGGCTGCAACCAGTAAAAAGGTCTGCAAATCTAATTCCCTAGTGAACAGACAAGATGATAGCTCTCTGCCACTAAGTGAAAAGAAACCTGATCGATACATTCACTGATACATGCAAGATTATAACACAGAGGTGGGATGACAGCCCCTCTAATGTTAAACATCAAGAGTTCAGGAAAGAATGCATATCAAGCATAGCCTAGAACTGAAAAGAGATGGAAAGTGAGCAATTAACAACAAAAGAAGCTTGTATTAGCTGAAAATGCCGACGAGACGCTGAAAATATCAAAGCAGTTACTATCTCTAGAAGTTGAACCTTACATCAAAACAACAAACATCTCCCCTGATTACATCTGATTTCTGGGTATATATAGAGTTTCATTACAAAGGCACTCGGCCATTCTAAGTATGGAGGGGTCATAATTGACCACCAACCGTTTTAACTGCCTGATGGAGTCTGAGTGTGATTTGCTTGTTGCAGTGGATGAAATTGATCTTCTCGGGTACTCTGTTGTCCTCTCAAGTGGCTGGAGTGTCGTATGGGATGAAGTCCCATAACTGTTAAATGCGTTTGCCTATTCGTGCTCTGTCCCTTTCCTTCTCGACCATACTGTTTCTTGAATGTGGTTGTTGAGGAGGAAATGCACCTGGTACTGAAAACTACTCACCTTCGTCCTTTCGAGAGCATGGAATGGTTAAGGTACGCAGTCTGTGCAGTGGGTGGAATAGTCGGATGGAGGAACGAGACTGGCCGTCGGATCGGGTGGATATACGGTGAAGATGGCTTGGCGAGGGACATCGGAAGAGCGGGAGCGGAATAAGCATGGGTCGTTGGATATAGGCGGAACTGATCAGAAGGCAGAGGAGTGATCGGGCGAGACGGGAGTCATCAGATGGGGTTTTGGATCTCGGGCCTTTACGTATGGCGATGTGCAATTGCAATCAGATCGCATCGCAATATCGCATCGGCAGAAGTAGACAGGCGCGACTTTTATACACTCACAGATGTGATTTGCGATCAGATCGCATCGCAGTATCGCATCGGTGGAAGCCAAGAAGCGCGGTCTTTGATACACACATGGATGTGATTGCGATAGGACTGATGAAAGGAAAATGAGCGGTACGAGGGAAGGAGAAAGTAACCGTTATGAGTCTTTCTTAGGTGTGACCATGGACCAAGCTCACTTCCAGCCCTTAGAAATCAGAGATATGTAGCAGGTCTAACAATGCCTATTCAACCTTTTTATTTATTAATAAGCCCATATAATCCATGCTAAGAAAATCATAACAAGGAACCAAGAACCATGTGTAAAAGGGTTAATTTAATTGTAAAACACAAGTTAGGGTAGCATGATTTAGGGTAAAGGTAGAGTTAAAAGAAGACAATTATGGAAACCAACAATACCTGAAGAATATTTCTTTGGGAGGGAGCGAGATGTATCTCATTTCAGAATTTTCGGAGCTACTATGTATTTTCATGTCTCTAAGGATAGCAGGAAGAAACATAAGCCTACAGTTGAGATAGGAATCTTTGTATGATACATAGAGACACCACATAATTATTGGGTGTATTTTCCCTCACTCAAGGTGACAGTAGTGAGGAGAGATTTCAAATCTGATGAGGAGAACGCTATGAGATTCTCTCTAGAGCGAGAGATGAGTATCCCACTTGAGGAGGATCTTCTAGCTCCAAAGGAGGAGCCTCATACAGAGCTTCAGGATGTTGTGGAGCATCCACAAGTAGAGTGATCCGGATCTGTTCACTTCAAAGATGCATACATAATTGCATTTAAATGGGCATGTAACCGTAAGATGCATACACATAAAATAAGCGGAAATAAACGACAACCATGAAAAGCAAAGACACAAACAAGTTGATAACAGAGTTCACCCAGTGTAACTTGAAAATGCGACTTTTTGAGATTCCGGTGACGGAATCCGGCGGAAGAAATTGACATGAAATCATGATTTGTTGCAGTTAAAATGGTTTTTTAACTGCATATTTGGATTCAGCACCCTGAAAAACCCCTGGGACGGTTTCATTGTGCAGAAATTAGCTATCAAACTTGGATTCCAATAAATTACTGCCGGATTTTCACCGGAAAAAATCGCCGGAAAGGCTTTCAAAAAGTTGCGTTAAAGACTACTCCGTTATAAATACAACCACCCATCATTTCACATTTAAACATTTTTAAATCATAATTTTTGGTTGGAATATATATATCGTATAGTCTGCGGGTTTTTTTATGGTTTCCATATAATATAACCAAACTAACAATAATAAAATCTCATGTACATGTTATTTCCGTGGCCTATACACCATCAGCCTCGACCCTCGTGCATTTAACTTAGTTTGCTATAGTTATAACCATCCTTTGCCAATTTAATTTTATATGCATGTTGATTTTGATTTGTTATAACCATAAAAATCATATGTTATTTAAATAAAATATTTTCGTTGGTTTTAGTTTTGGGTTTTGGGTTTTTGGGATATTATAACCCTATGCTTTTAATATTTATGATTTTTGTTATATGCTCATATTTGATATTTTAAAATGTTTTTTAAATGGATGGGTCTTTATATATATATTATATATATATATAATAATATATATATATATATATATATATATATATATATATATAGATATTTTATTTCTTTAATGTAGAGGCAAGGAGCTAATGATGGAGTGTCATGTGTTATTGGCCAATCAGTTTCCGCATAAGCCTAATGGGTCTTATTTTCTTATGTAACTTGAAAACTTCTAGTGGTAATAAGTTGCTCATACAGACTTAGATTGAGGTGTCGTTCGCATGATGGGTTCATAAAAATGAACACTATAACATGAAACCATTATTGTTGAGATACAATAAATTTGAAAATTGAGCATCTCTAAAACCACATGGATCATTCCTCGCCACTAAGGAGCTTTTGGTCCTCCAAAAACATGAACACAATTTGAAATTTGTTGCATTCCCTTGTCTTCACAACAAGTTCTCTGACAGGCTACACTTCCTTCTCCTTCCCCTTTGTTCTTCAGAGCCATAAGTGATGAACCGATACTTGTATCCTATGCAAATTTGTAGTACAATCTTTGAAAAACACATGTTCTTCTATAAGACCAAACATGACCCAAGCAAAATCCATACTTTCGAAGAGTTTATAACATACTCTTTGGTCAAGTTTACATCATAATAGAAACCAATACCTCAACTATCAACAATAGGCCAATAAATCATCATGTTGTTTTCATAAGTGATGGAAAACACATCATCACGTTTACAATTATTTCACAACATATGATTTACAAAATGCGGCCATGACAAGCTCATATATCTAATAAAACCATCTCTCACTCAACAAAGTGAATGGGTCATCTCCCTATGGCAGATTTGCTTGTTGAACATCTTCACCAACCAGTTCCTTCATAGGTGATTTATGGGCATGGAGTATTTGACATGTGGCTCTCTCATGTCAATCCTTTTTGCAGTGACTACAATGATTCTTTCTCCTCTTAACTTTATGGACCTTCTTGGAACACTTATTCTTGGTGCGCCTCTGATAAGTGCTCATGGAATCCTCACTACCATTGGAATGTGATGAGGTTCTCCCAACATCCATCGTTGGTTTGTCACTGGTTTTCTTATAGCATTCTCCAACCTCTTTTCTAACATACCCAAGTCCTGCATAACAAGGTAATTCCTCCACTTTGATGGGATTCATAATGCCCTAGCTAGTAATGTCGAGGCTCTTTCCTTGATACCCCATTTTTTCGACAATTTTGATCCAATTCCTATAGTATTTTTCTCAAAAGTAGTGAAATCATCATCATAAAAAGAACATGAAATTGAAGAATTATTTTTTACCTCAACCTTGTTATTTGCAACTTTTCCAAGGCCTCCTCCTTAGCTTGTAGCTGATGTTGCAACCTTTGTTTCTCCTTCTCTGCTTCTTGTAGGAGTCTCCTTAATTCAACATTCTCCACTTGAATACTTTGGTTGATCTCTTCGATTTCTTGGAGCCATGCATTATTTTGTGCCCTCCTCATTTTTGATACAACATATGCTGAAATCTTTGCCTCGTCGTCTGGATCAGAACACAAGTCAATAGGTCCATCTTCTACAATTCGGAGAGTTGCAATCCTCATTTTATCACCTGGGTTTGATCCCAAGTCAATTGGTCCAACACCTGCAAATCATGTAGATGTGATCTTCGCATCATCCTTTGATTCATATTCTTGGTCTTGTTGCACAGTTGCAATTGTCTTCTGCTTCTCCTTTCTGTCATTCCTCTTTGGGCTCAATTCTGGATGCAATTTTCAGCAATGTTCCTCATCATGCCCTTCTTTCGCATAATGAGTACAAGAGGGCTTTGCTTCCCTTCTCTTAACTACTGTTGTCCTCCTTGCATGGTCATCTTTCTCATGCTTCCCTCTGCTTTCAAGATGTAAAACCTTCACACTTTCTTCATCAAGAGTTTTAGGTTCAAATAATAACAATGAATGATGTAAATAACTATGCAAAGAGAAAATATATTTTATCAATGTCTGAGGAGAGTCTAGTGGAACATTCAATGTTAATGCTTATTTCCTAAATTCCTCTGTAAAATTCTTAACATTTTGACATTTTGTTTATTTCAAATGTTGCCATTCCATCATGGTCTTCTATCTGTAATCCAATGGTAAAATTATCCTCTTAAACTAGAAACAAACTCAGACCAAGATGAAAGAAGCTTACAACTACTCTTACCACCTTTCTTTCTGTAGCTTTCCTTCCCACTAGACGAGAGCAGTGCCACTCAATCGAAGTGATGCTAGTTGGATCTTGGCTTCATCATCTTTGATTTGTTGTGTGCAGAAATATATTTCAACTTGTATGATCCAGTTATCTAGATTTTATGCATTACATTCTCCACTAAACATAGGCAAATCAAAGTTGACATCCAGCTTGAAAAAGAGCTTTCTATGAGTTCTTATACCTCTAGAATGATGAGAAGAGGAAGAAAAATAACTTTCACTAGAAGATGGAGGGAGATTCAAGAGGCTCTTCTCCTCCTACTTCATGATTTAGCGAGGCATGATCATATGGTCCTTCCTTCTTCTTTGGTTTCACCATTGTCTTCTCATACTCTACAAACAATTTGTCCACTTTTTCTGCCATGGCATAGAAGGCCTTGCGATAGTTTCTCTCTTCCTCCAACCAAGCATCTTCATCTACTATTTTCCTTCTTCATGTTGCATGCCCCGCTTTTGGATCAAAGGACTTAAGTTTCCCTTCATCTCTTTGGAGCTTTTCCTAGTTATCATACACTTGAAATTCACATCAACAGAAGACTCGCTCCGATACCAAATTTGATGTAGATATTTTCACTTCAAAGATGCATACAAAATTGTATTTAAAAGGACATGTAACCATAAGATACATACACATAAAAGAAGCGGAAATAAATGACAACCAGGAGAAGAAAAGACACAAACAAGTTGATAACAAAGTTCACCTAGTGTGGGTTACGTCTCCAGGCTCTGCTCAATGTGGGGAAGCATATTTCATTAATCTTCAACAAAATCAAATTGCTTGCATGTAAAAAAGACACATTATACTTCCACTTCCAGGGATGGCCTTAAAATTCAGACCTCTGTTGAAGAAATGGACTGATCCGTTGAATTCCTGGCGTAAAATCGTGAAAAAAGACTGTAAACTCGACCCCTTTTTGCTTCGATCAAAATCTGTTCCGATGGGAATGTCAAATATTCCCTAAAGATTCATTCTCACGTGTTGAATGAAATTTGGCTTCTCAGATGAAGAATCTGATCATTCCATCACATTCGTGATAAAAATTTGAGAAAAATGAGTATAAAGTCGGCTTGGTTCTGAAACTGTCAATTTCATGCCTCCAGAGAATCTTAAAGATTCCACACAGTCTTTTTATGCAAATTGATTGAAATTTCAATGCTCACATGAGTAAATTGATTACACCATCATACTCCTTGCAAAATGTTTAGTAAAATGATTATAAATTCGACATACTTTTGTCACCTTCAAAAATTGGCCCTTAGGGAATCTCTAAGATTCCTCACTGATTCTACAGAAGAATATTTTGTGGAATATTCCCTTCGAATGATGTCCTCTCTAAATTTGTGCCCCGCCTGGGCATGATTCCTCTCTAGGTTTTGCATCTCTCTCGCTCGTGGTTCTTTTATGGCTCCCCGTTGAGATGAACGAGAGAGGTTTAAATACAATATGACGACAAACCTTTCAAAGTGGCCTAGTTGGCCACACTGGTCAACACACTTTATTGAGATCAGTGGTCGCATTGGTTGTCTGGGTTCAAAAACTTGCAGCTCCCATTTTTCACATATATTTGTGTTTTTTTAACCATCTATCAATGGTCGTTGTTATATATGTTGTTAAACATATCTATATATGGTTATAAATACAACCACCCAACATTTCACATTTAAACATTTTTAAATCATAATTTTTTGTTAGAATATGTATATGGTATGGTTCGTGGGTTTTTTATGGTTTCCATATAATATAACCATGCCAACAATAATAAACTCTCTTGTACATGTTGTGATTTCCATGGCCCATACACCATCAACCTCGGCCCTCGCGCATTTAACTTGGTGTGCTATAGTTTTAACCATCTTTATATTTGATATTTTAAAATGATTTTATTTTTGAATGGATGGTTTTTTTTTTAATATTTTCTCCTTTTTTGTTTTCTGCAGGGGAAAGGAGCTAATGATGGAGTTCCATGTGTTAATGGACAATCAATTTCCACATAAGCCTAGTGGGTCTCATTTTCCTATGTAACTTGCAAACTTTTATCGGTAATAAGTTGGTCATACATATTGATATTGAGGTGTCATTCGCACTGTTTGGTTCGTAATAATGAACAATATAACCTGATACCATTATTGTTGAGCTCCGAAAACGTAAAAAATTGAGCCTCTCCAAAGCCACCTGTATCATTCCTCCCCACTAAGGAGCTTTTGGTCCTCCAAAAGCATGAACATAGCCTACAATATATTGTACTCCCTTGTCTGCACAACAAGTGCCTTAACAAACCACACTTCCTTCTCCTTCACCTTTTTTCTTCAGAGCCATAAGTGATGAACTGACACTTGCATCCTATGCAAACCTATAGTAAAATTTTTGCAAAACACATATTCTTCTACAAGAGAAAACATGACCCAAGCAAAACCCCATACTTGCCAAGATTTTATAACACTCTTTGGTCAAGTTTACATCAAAATAGAAACCAATACCCCAACTATCAACAATAGGCCAAAAGATCATCATGTTTCTTTCATAAGCAATGGAAAACACATAATCACTTTTACAATTATTTCACAACATATGATTTACAAAATGCGTCCATGACAAGCTACTATATCTAATAAAACCATCTCTCACTCAACAAAGTGAATGGGTCATTTCCCTATGGCGATTTTCTTGTTGAACATCTTCACCAATTGGTTCCTGCATAGGTGCTTTATGGGCATGGAGTATTCAACATGTGGCTCTTTGATGTCCATCCTTGTTGCAGTGACTACAATGATTCTTTCTCCTCCAAACTTTATGAATCATCTTGGAATGCATATTCCTAGTGCACCTTTGATAAGTGCCCGTGGAATCCTCACTATCACAGAAATGTGATGAGATTCTCCCATCATCCATCATTAGTTGGTGATTGGTTGTCTTGGAGAATTCTCCAACCACTTTTCTAACATACCCAAGTCATGCATAATGAGGAAATTCCTCCACTTTGATGGGATTCACAATTCCTTGGCCATTAATGTTGAGGCCAGTTCCTTGATACCCCACTTTTTCAAAAATTGTGAGTCAATTCTTGTAGTAGGTTTCTCAAAAGAAGTGAACTCATCATCATAAAAAGAACATGAAATTAAATAATTTATTTTTACCTTAGGCTTGTGGTGAGCACCAGTATTACAACAAAAATGTTGCAACTCCTGGGGCTTCCTACTTTATTTTTATCAACCCGGTAGTTCGTAACAAACTTGGAAGCGACGATGTTGTATGCACATGTAAAAGCTCTTACTGCAAGTTGTCACTTGGTCAGCTGGCGCAAGTTCACTAGGAGCGTAAGCCAACTTCTATGAATTCTCAGAAGAAGCTTTTAGCTATGATGAAAGAAAGCTAACTCTAAAGAGGCTATTCTACTTGCAGAAAGAGAAAAAACACTGGAGTGTAATGCAAACCCTAACAAACCCTAATTCTTCCAACTAACCCTACTTTTGCAGAAAAAGAGATGAAAACTGATGAAATGAGTGCCATTGACTACTGAGGAGGTAAATTTCATCTATTCAAGCTACTTCAGAAAGGAAATGAGAAAAAAACATATTTTTGGGTTTTTTATATATTTTATGTGAAATTGCTATGCTTATAATTTATCTGTTTGTGGTTGTGACAGAGATTCGGTGGCGAAGGAAGGTGGCCTTGAGGTTTGGAAAGGTATAGGAAGGTGTGGGGGAGTCCTAAGAAGCCTCTGGTAACCTTCTGGAGACTTCTTCTACAATCGGACTTCAAAAAGTCACTTTCAGGAAATTCTACAGGAGGCTACAGGGGATCTACAGGATGATGCCAAGAGTGGTTTTTAGAGCTTTTAAAGGTGCAAAAATGGTGGGAAAGGGTAGCTGAATATTAGAGGGAGGTGTTAAGATGTCTGAAACTCATCAAGTGTGATTAGGAAAGAAAATGATAGTTGGATTTGTTCAAGAGGCAAGAGGAAAGCTTATGAGGAAAATGCAGAAATTAGGGCAGATTCGTGAAGGGCAGTAAATGACTTGTGAAACCTGTGAGAAACGATGTGATGATGGCTACTTTATTGATGTATTATGAGCAGAGGTGTGTTGTAAGAGACCTGCCAGTCAAAATACTGAAGTTAAGCAAGAAAAGAACTAGTTGTACCAAAAGAACAGAACTATCTCTTATGTTAACCAAAATTCTGACCTAGGAACATAAAACGTTGAACAATGCTATATGGAAAGGAAAGCATGTAAAGAGATCTATCGCAGAAACATAAATGAGTATAGAAGAATGGATCTGAACCAAAACATTAACCTCTAAATCAACCAATAACACTAGAGATTGTATGGGAAAAGAAAAATTGTGTTTTTATGACAGCAAGCAGACCTTGACCTCAATTCATGGTCCCCGAAGGAGGAAAAGAGGTCAGGGCCCATTGATGGCCTTTTTGGTACCTTTATCTACCACTATTTAATCTACTTTAGCAACTAAAATGGCAACAACTATGTAAACCACCAAAAGCAATCCATTCTACCAAGGAAAAATGAATCTATCTAATAGAAATTTAATTCATGAACTGAAGCAAAAACATATAAGTATAAAGCAAGAGGTGTTGGGCAGCTTGGGTTGGGCCCTAACCCAAGAGCTTCAGCCCTCTGAAAGAAATCATTTCTAGCTCAAAAAATATGTCATCTCCATTATCAAAATTAAAGTCACATTACATAAATTGTTCACAAAAATAAGCTTGAAAATGAGCTGAGCAAGAGCTGCAACAAAAGTGCGAAAATCTGACTAATAACCAACTAAACTATTGAGCACCTAAGCCCTTTTATTTATACAATTGGAGCCTCCAACAGCTCTCCTAAAATCAAGGAGGCTTGGCTCCCAAGACTAGAGATAGACATCAGTTCTTCTTCACTTGCTCGACTACCCCTTTTATGCATCAATGTGGTTGTTGTGCTTTGAGTTTCCTGAAGGAGGATTCAAGGTAGGGGGTCATAATTGAGGGGGACACCCTCCTACAAATCCTATCCCTTGTTTTCCTCGAATATTGGCTACCAAATGCTCATTAATCCTTTGACTTTGTCCCAAAATTGACCAAAAATCTGCATAAAGCACACATTAGACTTCATGGCATAATGACTAACCCAATTCACTCTATTAGCATAAATATAATAAAAAACATGCAATAAACTAATGATAATGATGGATTAAGCTGAGTTAGAAGGCCAAATGAGCCCATATAATTACCCATTTCTGGGACTCATCATCACCCCCCTACTGAATGGGTTTCTCATCCTCTGAGCAACTAGTCTATCTCATCATCCTTGATGGCTCTAATGGATTCCCTAACATCCCATGCTTCTGATGTGATATCCTCCTCCTTATCATGGAATTTTTCCTTTCTATCCACCTCTTCCCACTGTTTTTGTTCTTCTTCTTCTTTTACGCCTCTAGTAGTCCTAGTAGCAGTGGAGGACTGAATTTGAGGCCAATCCAATTGACCTTCAAACTTTTCATAGAGTGCTTATACATTGTCACTCTCCTCGAGGCTTCTCTCATCATGTTTGGGGAGTGATACTCCCTAATCTGTAGGTTGTCTGGCAATGTGTTCCACCTTCTCATGCAGGCATGAAAGCAGTCATCTCCAAATAATCTCTCCATGTCCTCAAAATGTGAAATAGCCTAGGCCTGCTCATTGATATACTTAGGGACACTTTGAGGATTATCTGCAAGGTGTTGGTGGGCACTAATGAGAGCCATGGGGTCTGTTGGCTCAGCTCGGATCATTAAGGGTTTATTTAGATCTTTTGCCATCAACTTCTTGATTTTTGTTTCCCTTTTCTCCTCATGGCTTATCCAAGATGCCATGGCCATCAGCTGCAAGTCTCCTAACCCAGCATTGGGGTCCCATAGGTTCATATCAGTAAGGGCCATGTTATGTAAATAAAACTCTTCCAACTTTGCCTTGAAATCTGCTGAACTGTGATCACATAAATCCATGAATTGTCCATAATCCTGAAAAGGTGTGGTGCCTCTCTGGGCCAGAGTCTTGATCTAGAACTGGAGTCGCTGATCTTTGAGGTATACTCCATATGATTTGGCTGGCTACCTGCAATGAAGTGCTTCCATAGCCCAGCTGGTCATGCATGCTAATTGGGTTTCCCTGCCTTGCAGCTGTTTTCTCAACATTTCAGTCTCTACCTAGGTTTCCCTTTCTTGCAGCTGTTTTCTTAAAATTTCAGTTTCTACCGGGGTTCCCCTTTCTTGCAGTTGTTTTCTTAACATTTCATTCTCTACTTCCAAGTGAGATATTTTGATTGCTTCTGCATGTTTCACAATGGCCAGCTCTCTGCCCATCTCTCTAAGATTTCTCTCCATGTGGCCAATGTCTTCCACCCCTTTGGACTTTGCAATTTGCATCCATCTGTGGCTTCTTACTTTTTCTTTTTCCAGTTCAAAGAAAAGAGGGACTGCAAACTTCTGTGGGATGATTTTCCCCCCTTCCAGACGGTTGTAATAAGAGCCTAAACTAGGCTGTGGGTCAGGTTCTGGTATCCATGTTGTTTCATCCTTCCCCTTGATATGCTCTTCAGCCATTTTCTCAAGTTTCTCAGTCTCCTGTAGCTTTGTCAAGGTCTCCTGTAGAGTGGTCCGCACCTCCTGTAGGATAGTTTTGGAGTCCTGTAGTTTTATCCTTTCCCTTCAAGTGGAAGATCTAGGGATTTCTCTTTCATAGGTGATGGGAGTTCTGGATGGAGATTCCTCCTTTTTGGCAGTAGGAGAATCTTCAATGGTGATAGGTTCTTTTGAGGGTGGATGTGGCTTTCCTCTTTTTATCCTGGTGCTCTTTCGAGCCTTGAAATACATGGATGGTTTCCTTTTTCTCTTTGGTTTGGGCTTAATTGGGGTGCTGAGTGCAAGAAGAATAGTTGCTGCCTCCCTTTTCAGTGTTTCAGGAGACACCTTTGCCTTCTTTGCTTCTCTGTCTTTTTCCTTTGTCTTTTTTGCCTCTGCAGATTTTGTTTCTTCTATCCCTATTTTAACTTCCTCCTCTTCTTGTTTAGTTTCTGCCCTTTCTACTGTAGTCTCTGTCTTCACTGATTTAGTCTTTTTCCTTTTTGTTTTAGTCCATTTTCGTCTTGTCCTAGGTTCTTTCTTCTTCTCTACTGTGGTATTATCCTTCTCTGTTTCAGGTTTTTCTTCCTCTTCTCTAGTTTCTTCCTCATCTTCCCCTTTTTGTTCTTCTCCCTCACTTTTAGATGGACTGAGGTCATATGTGAGGGCTTTCACATCATCTTCCCTTGTCATATTTCTAAAAATCTCCCAGGCTATGGGTATTGTGAAGGTGTGGGGGGCCTCTTCCACCAGCCGTTTAATTAGCCCATGGTGAGCCAATTGGTTTGGAACTCCTGCCTTTAGTTTGATGCTAGATCTATCAGGGACTGGAGGAGAAAATAGGGAACACTGAGTTTTTGGGGTGCAGGAAGATCCATGCCATATCTTAACTCATGTGACAGTCTGAAATGGTACCCATAAACTATGTTGTATCTTCCTTCACAGGAGATGTATTTAATAATCTGATAATTGACCTCATCCCAAGGGTAAGGTATACTTGTTCTCCTGATGCCATTTTTGTCCACTATAGGATGCTCATCTGGCTAGAAGAAGGTTTTCTTGGCAACTTGACCCAGTGGTTTTTCCTCCTTGCTCCAGGGTAGTCCAAGTGGGAGACAGGTAACCCTACTGATGAACTCTAGGGTGATTTCCATGGTGATACCCCTGAAACTAATAGTGGCATTGGTTTTTGAGTGAGGTATCAAGGACAGGGCAAACTCCTCCATTACTTCTTCAACATACCCCCGAATTTTTTCAAAGAATGGCATCCAATTGGCTCTGGTGAAAAGGGCTACTACCTCAGGATGTTCATGTAGCCTGGTTGAGTTTAGAGGTTCCTTCCGCATAAATCCCCCTGTCATTATGTTTAGAATATTTGGGATACCTCAGGTGGAGAAGGAGACAACAATTCTCAAAAACCAGAAAATAGGGGAAAAACTGTGTTTTTCTCCAAGAAACGAGAAGACTTGATGCAATTTTTCTTTATTTTAGGCTTAATTCTCCTTAAAATTGCATGAATCCTCGTATACATGAGTACCAAGGTGGAGAAGGAGTCAATACTTCAGAAACAGAGAACAGGAAGAAAACTTTTCTTTTTTTTTCTCTCTTAAAAAAAACAGGCAGACTTTTGAATACAATTCCTCTTCCTTTTCAGGCTCAATTCTTTCTTAAAATCACATCACCCCTCGTATATATGAAAATTCAAGGTGGGTTTACATCCCCAAATTTGGATGAAAATCTTGTTTTTTTCTTCTGCAGGATTGCTCACTTGTCCTATAGAAAGGGCTCCTATAGGACCTGCTACTGCTCCTGTAGAACCGATAATGTTCCTATAGAACCCGATAAGTGGAGGAGTTCTGAAAATGACAGGGAGCAATGGTTTCGAGGCTCTAGAGGTGGTAGAGATCTCACTACAGTTGAGGGCACGACGATAAAAATGGAAACAAAGGTGGTGAACAAGCTCGAGAGAGCATACTTATGCTTATGGGGGAGGTTTCTGGCGATGAGGTGAGGTGGCGGAAAGGGTACGTTACCATTATTCGGACCGTTGGTCCCCACTGCAGTGTCATCATGAGACTTTATGCTTTCTGCCCGCAATCACTTGCCATCATTGGCGCTTGAGTTCAAAACAGCTGCCACTACCTGACTTTTAGATTTTTCCATGAGTTGACTAGACACACGTGCAGTGTGATCTCCGGATGAGCGCGATCGAACTAGATGAGGGTGGCCAGTTAACTGGCCACCTTTCTGGTTTAATCCCAACCATTTCATTCATTTATGCAGTTTCAAATTACACAGATGTAATAGAGGAATGAGTTTAGAAACTTACCTGTAAGTCGAAATGTTTGTGTCACAGTGCTGCGAGGGTTTGCTGCTGCTACATGCTCAGACTCTGGTGCTGCAGATATGTATTCTTGCTGCAATATGCTGGTGGCTTCTTGATATGTGGCTCAGCTGCTTTGTACAAGTGCTTCTTTGCTGGATCTTGCTTCAGACATCTTCTGCATACCTGTGGCTGCACCTATTCTGCTGTTGGAGCTTGATTTTTAAGGGGATCAGCTGCTACAGGAATTCTCCAGGAACTCCTGTAGTTACTTCTCCCTCTAAAATTTTTTAGCTGAGGCTTATGTAGGGGCTGAGAGGAGGCTTCTTGAAGAATCTGATGGTAATGGAGAAGCATCTGGTAGGCTGTAGGTGAGTTGTAGGGGTACTATTTTTTTTTTTTTTATTTCCTTGATTTTTTGAAAAACAGGTTACTGTGTTTTATTTGCAGGAAGAAAAGAAATAATTGGAAATGAGGTGGTGCAGGTGTGGGATGGAGGGTTAGGATGGAGGATGGTTGTAGGATGGTCTACCAGCTTTCTGTGGAAATTCCTAGCTTTTCAATCTCCTTTTTAGCTTTATTTCGATCTCTCTGTGTTTTCTACAAGAGCCTCCTGTAAAACAGACAAGGCCTCCTGTAGGATGCACAGTCTTTAGAAAAAAACACCGAGAGATGGAAAAAAAAAATCAGAGATGATGGAGAAGAGTCTAGAGGATATGGAATATGCTTGGTGGCATGTCCCCTTGTTTCCTACGGTCCATCTGTGAGTTGCAATGCACTCAAACAGTCAATTTTCTCTTTTTCTATTTTTCTTTATTTTTTATTTTTTTTTGAAACACAATTAGGGTGCCTCCAGAAGGTTTTCACCCTACCTACCTACCCTGGGTGCCTCTAAGGGAGGTTTTCACCTAGGGATCTTTATTCTCTTCGCTTCTTTTTTCTCTTTTTTTTTTTCATCACCAGGCCACCTCAAAAGAGGTTTTCAGCCTAATGATGGGACTCAAGCGCCTCATAGAGGTTTTCACTGGAATCCTCACACATATAATATATATATATATATATATATATTATTATATATATATATATATATATATATATATATATATATATATATATATATATATATTATATATATATATATTGAGTGGGTGGAGTGGAGTGGAGGTAGAGACTTGCTCCACTACCAACACCGTTTTACTCAGATCTTCAATAAATTATTGCTTGGAGAGGGGCTTTTTGTATATTTTCAACCTATGCCCATTGACAAGCATGGGGATGGCTTCTTCATCGATGGTCTTGATCAGAACTGAACCACTGTCATTGCACTTTTCTACTGTGTACGGTCCCAACCATCTTGTTCTCAGTTTTCCCTTGAAATATTTATACCTTGAGTCATATAGCAGCACCCAATCTGCTTCTTGGAATTGCTTCTCCTTGATGCTTTTGTCATGCCATATCTTCCTCTGAAGCTAGATTACTTATGTGTGGAGAATGGCTTGCAATCTCTGTTTGTCCAATCCATTAAGCTAGAGTAACCTTTCCCTTTGTGCATGGTTGAGATCTAGGTCCAGTTGAGCTGCCATCCTTAGTGTATTGTATTAAAATTCTATTGAAAATAGAGCCTTCTTCCCATAGACCAGTTCATAGGGTGTGAACCCTGTGGTGGTCTTCCATGTGGTGTTGTAGGCCCAGGTGGCCTCAACCAATTGATCTGCCCTATCTTTCCTATTGCTGCTCACTACCTTAGTCAAAATTCCCTCTAAAGCTCTGTTGGTGACTTCCACCGGTCCATTGGCTTGGGGTTGAGGTCCTGTGCTTGATTTTATGATGTGTGAGCAGGTCTTCAATCAAATTGGAGGTGAACTGACTGCCTTGATCTGTAACCAGTTCTCTTGGATACCCGTACTTATAGAATATGTTCTCTCTTAAAAATTCAGCTACTTTTTCTTCTGTTCCTGCCTTGATTGCCTTTGCCTTTGCCCATTTGTTCAGACAATTGGTGCACATAATGATGTATTGTTTATGGTTTGAAGGAGGGTTGATAGGACCCACAAAGTCTATGCCCCACTTCTCAAATGGTTCAAAAGTCACTTGAGGTTGTAGGGGCATCTCATCCTTTGGAGTAGGTTTCCCCATCCTTTGGCACCGATCACATTGACTGATATATCTCCTCACATCTTGATGAAGAGTGGGCCAATAGTATCCCGCTTGCAGAATTTTGAAGGCAATCCTCTTTGCAGCAAAATGGCCTCCACAAGGCCTGTCATGACAGGTCAGGAGAATGTCCCAAACTTCTTCATCCCTAACACATCATTTCAAAATATGATATGGGCCAAGTTTGAAGAGATTCCCCCTAACCCAAGTGAAAGGAGCACTTTTCCTCACGACCTTGCTCTTCTCCTTTGAGGACAGGTGTGGTGGGAACTGTGCTGAAACCAAGTAATTTTCTATATCAACAAACCATGGAGAGAGTACTGAGATAGCAAATAGGTGTTCATCTGGAATTTGATCATCCACCATTCCTTCCTTACCTACAAGCCGATTTACTCTAGACAAGAAGTCAACAACAACATTTTCCTTACCCAACTTATCAACAATGGTTAAATCAAATTACTGTAATAAAAGCAACCACCTAATGATGCGAGCATTTACATCTGGTTTGTTCACTAAATACCTAATTGTAGCATGATCATTGTGTACGAAGGTATGATAGCTTGTGATGTAATTTCTGAATTTATTTAAGGAATGGACTACAGCTAGGAGTTCCTTCTCGGTTACAGTGTAGTTTAACTCTACCTTTGACAAGTTTTTAGTTATAAAGTATATGGCATAAGATAGCTTCTCATCAACTTGCCCTAAGGCTGCTCCTAACTTTTTGTTTGAGGCATCTGTGTGAATGTGGAAAGGTAGGGCCCAGTTTGGACCTCTCAAAATTGGGGCAGTCACAAGTTTACTTTTCAAGGTATCTAGGGCTTCTTGACAGTTGTCAGTCCATATGAACTCAACATCTTTCCCCAAAAGACAAAACAATGGAGAGGCTAGCTTACTGAAATATTTAATGAATATTCTATAATATCTTGCTAAGCCTAAGAAACTTTGGACATTTCTCACCTTTTGAGGAGGTGGGACCCTTTGGATGATGGCAATTTTGTTGGGGTCCACCTGTAATCCTTGCTGAGAGATTGCATGACCTAGTACAGTCCCTTCAGTCATCAAGAATTCACACTTTTCTAGACTGAGGGACAGGTTCATTTCAATACACTTGTCCAAGACTTTTCCCAGGTTGGATAAAGCTTCCTGAAAGTTATAACCATAAGGAGTAAAATCATCCATATATATTTCCACTGAATCATGAACCAGTTCAGAGAATATACTCAATACTTCTCTCTGGAAAGTGGCGGGAGCATTGCAAAAACCAAAAGGAAGGACCCGATATGCAAAGATACCCCAAGGACAAGTGAAAGTGGTCTTATCTTGGTCTTCCGGGCTGATTTGGATCTGATTGTACCTGCTAAACCCATCTAGGAAGGAGAAAAAAATTTTCCCCGCCAGACCATCTAACTCTTGATCTATGAAAGGCAAAGGAAAATGGTCCTTCTTGGTGGCCTTTTTCAGTTCTCGATAATCAACACAAATTCTCCACTTACCATTTTTTTTTTGGCACTAGCCCCAAAAGAGAGACCCATTCACTGTCAGAGATGGGGTAGATGAATCCTGCATCCAGTAGCTTTTGCAATTCTTCCTTGAAAATGTATTTAAGTGTTGGATTCATCCTCCTTTGAGGTAGCCTGAGTAGTTTGAAATCTTCCTTAATGTAAATGTGATGAGTACAGATTGAAGGGTGCACTCCCTTCATCTCCTTATAGATCCAATCAAAGGCATCCAAATGGTTTCTCAATAAGCTACACAGTTCCTTCTCCTGAGAGGTGGATAGGGATGAGTTGATTTTCAAGGTTCTTTCTAGGCCGAACTCTATATTCTTAACTCAGAGAGAGGTCGGGTCGGCCACATAGAAATCAACTAAAGGATTGTCTTGGATTTCTTTCACTAGCTCTTCTAATGGCAATATACTGGGGGGTGGATTCTAAATCAAGTTTTCAATGATATCATCCTCAGTTTGTGGTCCCCCCCCATGGCAGCTTCTACTCCACACAGTGGTGCAGAATAGACTTTATCCTCATCTTTCTCCTCCAACCAGAGAGGTAGATCATGTTCTAACAAAGGCTGGGCAGGAGGGTATAGGACTAGCTGCTTGGACATATGCCTATTCTTGATTGTCATGTTCCCAGCTCGACAACTGATGTAGGCATCTGCAGTAGCCAACCAGGGTCTTCCCAGGATGAGAGGATACCCAATGAGCTTTGCCTTCGGCTGGAGAACCAGGAAATCAGTAGGGTACTCCCAAGAATCGATGGAGACCATTACATCTTCCACAATCCCTTCAAGGGTCATGGTGGAGCGGTCTGCTAACTGTAGTACCGTTGTGGTATTTCTAAAGGAGTCCTGGAGGTTGAGCTTGAGCATAGTGTCCTTAGTCATCACATTAATGGCAGCCCATAGATCAATCAGGGTATGGGGGATCATGGTGCCATTGATGTGGACATCAACTACTGGGCTTCCAGGGTCTAGATACTTTAGACAAATTACCTGCCCCAACATCAAGTTGGACAGTTGTCCTATGACATTGATGGTTGGGGCATCTCTCTTGTGCCTGCCTGGATGCCTGAAGCACTTCTCTTTGATCATCTTGTTGTATATAGGCACATTCTTTATGGTTTGGAGAAGTGGTATCTTTACACATAATTGTTTCAATTCTCCCAGAAGTTCAGTTTCTTTTGGGGTAGGTTTTGTTGTTCCGGATAATCTCTCAGGAAAAGGTGTAATTGCTTTTGGTCCACTTTCCTCTTTATCTTCCTCATCCTCCTTAGGGGGAGGTTGGCTATCCGGGAGAACCTTCCCAGATCGTAGGTTAATCTCCTGAATCTCAACAGCATAGGTTGGGCATGATGGTTCCCCACTATATACTTGTTGAGCATGTCTATTATTCGGGTTCGGGTTTGGTTGAGCATACATTTGGGGTTGCCTTGGTGGAGCAGGAGGTAATGGTTATGGTTGAGCAAGTGGTGGAGGAAAAAGAGTGGGAGGAGAGTTGCACTGGGGCCTCCACCCCTGATGAGGTGCATTCCACTGAGGCTGTGGCTGAGCATAGGAGTGAAATGAAGGAGCAGCCGGTTGAGCATGATATTGAGATGGATATGACCAAGGAGGAGGTGTGGACTAGGAAGGATGAGCAAGGGGGCCCCAAAAAGGCATGGAAGTGGCTTGATTGGGGTTGTAGTGTGCCTGGGATGTCCCTTGCATTCCCTGCTGGTAAGGTCTAGGTCCATGAAGCCTACTTTGGTTTATGAAGTAGAGTGGTTCAGTGGCTCCTTCGGCGCCTTGGTATACAACCTTAAGTCCGGGCAAGGAAGGGAACTTATTTATAGGATGATCTTCTTCACAGACTGAACACACCTCTATAGATTTCAATGGACATTCGTTCCTAGGATGCCTTCTGGTGCACCTAGGACAAAAAATAGCTAAAGCCCTCTCTGCTTCCTCTTGTTTCCTTTTGATATGCAAGGTATCCATTTGCATGGCAAGAGTTTGGAACATCTCACTCTTGAAATCTTCCAGCAGGTTTCCAAACTCACCTTTGAGGGATGAACTGGAGGAGGAGGTACTGGCCATGGGTTGACTCCCCCTACCTCTATTTCTAGCTGCCCTAGAATGGTTTCTAAAGACAGTCTTTATGTCTTCATAAGGTAGTTGGTAGATGTCTCCCCCAGCCAGTAAATGGCGTTTAGAAGGTCTTCAGGAATTCCCCTGAGCAGGAACAACTTCAGAGATTCGGGGTCAAGTGTGCACCTGACCCTTTTATAACTAAGCTGGAATCTCTCTTCACAATCTTCCAAGGATTCATCACTTCCCATGATCATTCAGAATATTTCTTCCTTGGTGTCTTTTGACCTAGAGTAGTCCCGATATTTGTTATTAAAGGCTTGCTGTCTCTGAGCCCAAGTTGTGATGTTGTTGCCAAGTAACCCCATGAACCAGCGCAATGCTGCATCCTTGAGGGTAGAAGGAAACAATTTCAACTTCTGCTCGTCTTTTGCATAGTCATAGGTTCGACAAATAATAACAAACTCAAATAGGAAGGTTTCAGGATCTTCTATAGTTAATCCATGGAAGTGAGGCTCAGGGCTGAAGGGCTTATGTTCTTCATTTTAGTGTCCTCATTGGTCTCTCAGATGGGAAAAGTACCCTCTACTCTTTCTCCATTCCCCCTAGCATTTCTATTCTCAGCCATTGTCTCAAGAGGGATGGTTTCTTCCTCTTCTTCTCCTATAGGTTCTTCAAACATTTCAGATTGTTCTCCTAAAGGATCTTCTGGATCACTGCCACCGAAGAAAAGAGAAAGGTGGCTTGTGATGTGGTGGGGGTGCTGGGCAGGAATTTCCCTGAATTATCTCTGTTCCTACGAGGCATGAAAGGGAATCTCTTTTTTGGGTGACTTTTGTTTTTTTCACTGCTTGTACCTGCAAAACTGAAATTGATTGAACAAACAAATTGCAACTACTGAAATGAACTTGCTGAAAGGAAATTGCAGAGTTGAAATGAAAGCAGGGAAATGACTAATCTGGAATGAAAATTGCAGAATTGAAAGAACTAATCTACTGTTGTTGAAATGGAAATTGCAGAATTGAAAGGGCTAATCTACTTTTGCTGAAATGGAAATCGCAGAATTGAAAGAACTAATCTACTTTTTCTGAAATGGAAATTACAGAATTGAAATGAAAGCAAGGAAATGCAGAATTTGAAAGAAACAACTACTCTACTTTTGCTTAAATGAACTACTTGGTAGAATGTTGCAGTAAAAAATAGAAGAAAAGCAGTAATCACAAAATACTCTGACGCATCCCTGACAACAGCGCCAAAAAGTGGTGAGCACCAATATTGCAGCAAGAATGTTGCAGCTCTTGGGGCTTCCTACTTTACCTTTATCAACCCGGTAGTTCGTAACAAACTTGGAAGCGACGATGCTGTATGCACAAGTACCAGCTCTTGCTGCAGGTTGTCACTTGGTCAGCTGGCGCAAGTTCACTAGGAGCTTAAGCCAACTTCTATGAATTTTCAGAAGAAGCTTTTAGCTGTGATGAAAGAAAGCTAACTCTAAAGAGGCTATTCTACTTGTAGAAAGAGAAAAAAGATTGGAGTGTAACGCAAACCCTAGCAAACCCTAATTCTTCCAACTAACCCTACTTTTGAGAAAAAGAAATAAAAACTGATGAAATGAGTGCCATTGACTACTGAGAAGGTAAATTACATCTATTCAAGCTACTTTTAAAAGGAAATGAGAAAAAAACATCTTTTTGGGTTTTTTATGTATTTTATGTGAAATTGTTATGCTTGTAATTTATCTATTTGTGGTTGTGACAGAGATTCGGTGGTGAAGGAAGGTGGCCTTAGGGTTTGGAAAGGTATAGGAAGGTGTGGAGGTGTCCTAAGAAGCCTTTGGTAACCTTCTAGAGACTTCCTCTGCAATCGAACTTCAAAAAGTCACTTTCAGGAAATTCTACAGGAGACTGCAGAGGATCTATAGGAGGATCTACAAGATGATGCCGAGCGTGGTTTTTAGAGGTTTTAAAGGTGGAAAAATGGTGGGAAAAGGTAGCTGAAGATTAGAGGGAGGTGTTAAGATGTCTGAAGCTCATCAAGGGTGATTAGGAAAGAAAATGATGGTTGGATTTGTTCAAGAGGCAAGAGGAAAGCTTATGAGGAAAATGCAGAAATTAAGGTAGAATCGTGAAGGGCGGTAAATGACTGGTGAAACCTGTGAGAAACGAGGTGATGATGGTTGCTTTATTGATGTATTATGAGCAGAGGTGTGTTGTAAGAGAGCTTCCAGTCAAAATACTGAAATTGAGCAAGAAAAGAACTAGTTGTACCAAAAGAACAGAACTATCTCTTATGTTAACCTAAATTCTGACCTAGGAACATAAAATGTTGAACAATGCTATATGGAAAGGAAAGCATGTAAATAGATCTATTGCAGAAACATAAATGAGTATAGCACAATGAATATGAAGCAAAACATTAACTTTGAATCAACTAGTAACACTAGAGATTGCATGGGAAAAGAAAAACCGTGTTTTTATGACAACAAGCAGACCTCGACCTCAATTCATGGTCCCCGAAGGAGGAAATGAGGTCAGGGCCTATTTATGGCCTTTTTGGTACTTTTATCTACTAATATTTAACCTACTTCAATAATTGAAATGGAAACAGCTATGTAAACCACCAAAAACAACCTATTCTACCAAGGAAAAATGAATCTATCTAACAGAAATTTAATTCATGAACTGAAGCAAAAACATATAAGTACAAAGCAAAAGGTGTTGGGCAGCTTGGGTTGGGCCCTAACCCAAGAGCTTTAGCCTTATGAAATAAATCAGTGCTGGCTCAGAAAATATGTCATCTTCATTATCAAAATAAAAGTCACATTACATAAACTGTTCACAAAAATAAGCTCGAAAATGAGCTGAGCAAGTGCTGCAAAAAAGTGCGAAAATCTGACTAATAACCAACTAAAATACTGAGCACCTAAACCCTCCTATTTATACAACTGGAGCCTCCAACAGCTATCCTAAAATCAAGGAGGCTCGGCTCCCAAGACTAGAGATAGACAACAGTTCTTCTTCACTTGCTCGGCTGCCCTTTTGATGCATCAATGTGGTTGTTGTGCTCCGAGTTTCTTGAAGGAGGATTCGAGGTAGGGGGTCATAATTGAGGGGGACACCCTCCTACAAATCCTCTCCCTTATTTTCCTCAAATATTCGCTGCCAAACGCTTATTAATCTTTTGACGTTGTACCAAAATTGACCAAAAATCTGCATAAAGCATACATTAGACTTCATGGCATAATGACTAACCCAATTCACTCTATTAGCATAAATATAATAAAAAACACGTAATAAACTAATGAGAATGGTGGATTAAGCTGAGTTAGAAGGCAAAATGAGCTCATATAATTACCCATTTCTGGTCTCATCAGCTTGTTATGTTGCAACTTTTCCAAAGCCTCCTCCTTAGCTTGTAACTGATGTTGCAACTCTCCTTCTTTGCTTCTTGTAGCAGTCTCCTTAGTTCAACATTATCCAATTTAATGATTTAGTTGATCTCTTCCAATTCTTGGAGCCATGTAGTATTTGATGCCCTCCTCATTTTTGGTACAACATCCGCTGAAATATTTACCTCATCGCCTGAATCAGAACCCAGGTCAATAGGTCCATCTTCTAAAATCCTAAGAGCTGTAATCCTCATTTCATCACCTGAGTCTGATCCCAGGTCAATTGGTCCAATACCTGCAAATATTGCAGTTGTGATCTTCTCATCATCCTTCGATTCAGGTTCTTGGTCTTGTTGCACAGTTGCAACTGTTTTCTGTTTTTCCTTTCTTCCATTCCTCTTTGGCCTCAATTCTAGATGCAGTTTCTAGCAATGTTTGTCATCATGCCCTTCTTTGTCACAATGAGTACAAGAGGTCTTTGCTTCCCTTCTCTTAGCCACCATTGTCCTGTTTGGGCAGTCATCTTGCTCATGCTTCCCTCTGCTTCCAAGATGTACAACCTTCACACTTCCTTCATCAAGAGTTTTAGGTTCAAATAATAACAATGAATGATGCAAATAATTATGCAAAGAGTGAATATATTTTATCAATGTCTCAAGAGAGTCTAGTGGAACATTCAATGGTAATGCTTATTTCCTAAACTCCTCTGTAAAATTCTGAACATTTTGACCTTTACTTTGTTTCAAATGTTGTTATTCCATCATGGCCTTATGTCTGTAACCCAATGGATAAAATTGTCCTCTTAAAGCACAAACAAACTCAGACCAAGATGAAAGAATCTTAAGACTACTCCTACCACCTTTCTACAACTTTCCTTCACACCAAACGAAAGTAGTGCCGCTCAATCGAAGGGATGCTAGCTCGATCTTGGCTTCATCCTCTTTAATTCATTGTATACAACAATATATTTCAACCTGTCTGATCCAATTATCTAGATTTTTTGCATTAGATTCTCCACTAAACAAAGGAAAAACAAATTTGACATCCAACTTGAAGAAGGGCATTCTATGAGTTTTTCTACTTCTAGAATGACGAGAAGAGGAAGAAAAATAACTTTCACTAGAAGATGGAGAGGTGTTGTTGGGAAAAGTATCTATTTAGAATGCCCCTATCCCACTCTAAGGTGTGACAGTGCCTTAGCAACAAACAAGGAAAACTACTTGCGTATTCTTCTTTATGAAATGTAAACGAAGAGGAAGGATGAACTAACCTGTGTCTTGCGCTAGTTTGTTGATCCAATCGCTCTCCTCTTCGACAGCTTCCAGCTACCTGCTCCCTTACCGGCCCAGCTTCACCAAATTCCTGTAAGTTCACAGAAGAGAGAAACTACACGAAGATATAGATTTACATTCATAAAAAGCTTAGGATCAGATTAAGCTAAACATGCAAATATAACAAAACATCACTGATACACAAGCATGTAGAAGAAACTCAAATAATTTTATTGATATGATAAGAAGATCCAGGAGGAGATACAACCAAGTGAGTCCCGATCCAGCATCTACCTCCCAGCAAAGGAATCCCTTCCTCACCTCCAACAAAGCATAAATCACTCAATGTACTAATCTCAATCTCAAAACCAACAACAATTCTCTGCAAAGTACAAAATTCCAGTCTCTGGATCTCTGGGATGAGGGATCCATATATAGATGTAAGCAGAGATGAGTCAGCTTATGTTTTGACTTGTGGCTTCTCTCTGTCAGTTCTTGCTTCCACTTGGAGGCTGAGAGCCTCTTACTCATCCTTGGTCGAACTCAGTGAGGCAAGTGTCATTGGAGAAGATTCTGGAAGCTTCCATTGTCTCTCCACCTCGTTGAATGACTCTGCCACTTGTCATTTCTCGCTCAACGCACCTGGGTAGTGCATTCAAGTGCGTTGCAACACACCTAGCCAGTGTATTTGGGTGCTTTGCAACGCAGCCAGCTAGTGGAGCTCCTGAATTGATCCTGATTTGACTAGTTCTGAGTAGTTTTTGGTGGAGAACTTCTGAGAGAAGCTGTCATTGGTTGACCTTGTTCCTCTAGGGGTAGGAACAACACTTTTAGAGACTTTGGATCCCTTGGATTATGGACATTTCATGCTTAGAGCTGTAAGGCACAAAAATGTCTATAACAGTTGCCCCCTAAAGTATGAGGTCGTTTATTGGGTGAAATTCTTTATTAAGAGGATCCGAAGTTCTTTCAATGCTGGGAGGAGACCTGTAATAAGATACAATACAATACATTATTTTCATACTATTTTCATGATCTAGCTGAGGCGGGCATTCCCATGCTCAGCTTTATAAATTCATTTTTATGTACATGGGACAGACAATCGTCTCATGGTAGACTGATGATTCTGATGAAGTCATCATCCTTTTGGTTGGATGATCGTCTGTGCTGCAATTCTGTACATGTCAATGTCTTTACTTTTCCTGAATATATATCGCAGCCTGGATGGATGAAACTAGATCCGGGGTCTTCAATCTCGTCCGATCTTCATTCGAAGTACAAGTCGATCCATGTGAGAAATGTTTTGAAGTCGAACATGGAAAGACATCGCTTGATTACCAGTCAATGATGTAAATTGTTAACAAGCGCGAGAGGAATCATCGATAAGGATGATGACCCTCAAGGTACTGCAGTACAATTCACGTGGTGTGAATAAAGGACTTGGCGTCGAACACCACGCAAAATCTTTCGGTCGAAGGTCATTGATGTATACCTGTCACCGGAAGTGAGAAACTTGCCATTGAGGCATGCAAGCTTCAAAGTACTGAATGGGGTGTTCCTAGATCAACTTCTTGGATAATGAGCTGATGTCGACAAGAAGCGATCCGTCAAAGGAGGGCCTTGATGAATCCCACATCAATGACACGGAACGGAGCAAATGATTTTGATGGAGGTGAAAACAATCTGATGATATATGGTTCAGGGTGGCAGTCATGAAAGAATGAAGTATAATGTATGGCAGTGGATGGGACACGGTTGACTTCTCTGGATGACTTCTCTTGAACATGTCAGTGACACTTATGTGATGGATCGATAGCATTTACCCCAAATGTGGATGGTATGGTGAGACCATGGTGATGTGACCGGTGAATGAAACAACCCAACCCGACTCAGGCACGGAGTGGAAGTGTCATGTTCAAGAGCGACTTGCTACCAATAAAGATTCTTTGAGTTTCTTCCAATTTTTCCCCAGTCATTGCTGACCAGTACCTCTTTATTTTTGTCAAGCTTGAGGAGGATAACATATGCTTGTTCTATAATTTTCCCTTCGGGCAAACCCATCGCTATGTTTTAACGAGCCTAGCGATAGTGAAACTCGTTCTCGTCTAAAGACAAGTTTGTCGCTATTAATCTTTTTAACGAGTCTAACGACAAAGATAACTCAGTCCTTTTCATTTTTAGAGAGTCTGAAAAGGTACGTAAAGCTAACTCCGAAATTCATTTTTTGTCATCTAATCCCTTAAGTCCGAAAAAGTATAAAATAATACAGAGGGGATGAATTTTCGATAGTTTTAACGAGCCGAACAAAACAAGCGCTCGATCTTTCTGTGCAATAATCCCTCAAGTCCAAAAATATTAAAATCTAGAGGGATAACTCTTCCGGTCGCTTTAACGAGCTGGAAGGCCAAAACTCGGCAATCTTTTCATATTTTACGAGTCAGATGAAAAGAGCTTAAAGAAGACTCGTCTTTTGAGGAACGAGTGATAAAATGGGTAGCAGCTGATTCCAGGTAAGGGTTGGAATTTTCCAAGCACGGCAGTGTCACAAGGATGGCTAGTGAAATCACTCTTCGCAGCTGTTCCTCAAAATGGGTAAACAATCAAATGGAGGTGAATGATCGGCCAATGGAAAAGTGGAGGTGACGGTGCAAACACGACCAAGGCTTTAATGGCTGAAATCTTCATTCACGGTGGTTATTTACCGGAGGATAGTTCATTTTTTAACGAGCTTAAACGCGGATTGAAACACTTGCTCGGTCTTATGTTTATTTTTTAACGAGCATGAACTATGTGCTAAAACTGCTCGATAATCCAGTCATATGATAAGAATGTCTCATATAAAACGGCAACATTTAGATTTTTGCCCCACATCCTTTCTTTATGCAAGTTAGGAAACGACTAATCCTACGAGTTTAAAGGGTTAGCCTACGGGTTTAAAGGGAGGACCTAAAAATTTAAAAAATAAATAGCCGCCCCTTGCTTGCACTCCAAAAGGTTTGCATGCCCCCAGGTATAAAACAGAGTTTCGAGGTCTCCCTCTATTCAAGCTGACAAAACATTTGTTTTATCAGGAAGGGTCACCCTTTATTTGAGCTGACAAAACATTTGTTTTGTCAGGAAGGGTACTACCTCTTACAGGGTACCCAAAGATTGTTCTATTTACGATGTAAACAAAACACTTCTTTGGCGATATCTACCGAGATAAACAAAGGTGAGTGACAACGAGCGCCACACACATAACTTTGACAAAAGAATCTTATTCTAGAATAACCCCTCTTCCAATCACGGACGGGGTACAGACTAGTCATATTCTCCCGCGGAAACCTATTCTATACCCGAAGTTTTCCTGCCGAAGCAGACCAGGACGCATGCCCCCTGGGTTCCAGTCATATCCCTCCGAATTACTCGCGCTCATAGGGAGGACGGACCGTGGGTTGAGACATTTCTTGCGTGAAGAGACCATTTAGGGAAGGTATATGACTATTTGCGATGCGTGATCCGGGAAATGAAAGCTGGTCCACGAGCTTGACCACTCTTCCTTCGTGCGGAAAACACATTACTCTAAAGAGTGAGGAGACGATGGCTCCCATGCAATAAATATAGTCTCGTCCAAGGAGTAGGTTATAATCCAAGGGTCCTTGAATGACCATTACGTTCATTTGAATGGTCTTCCCTTTCAATGTTATGGGCACATTGGGGAGGATCCCTAAAGGTCGACTGGTTCCTTTATCAAAGCCTGTCAGATTTCTCATCTCAGGCAAAAGCGGTGGCGAACCAAGCGCTTTCCAAGCAATAGAGGAAATGATACTCACAGAAGCCCCCTCATCTATGATGGTACCAGCCATGACCATTCTATATATTTGGACGATAATTCTGAATGGTATGCTTGCTGGTAAACGGGGTCTGCCTAGTTGATTCCAATCGAAGGAGACAACTAGGTTGCTTGGTGGTGGGACCGAATAGACGGTCGGGTACGGCTCTTACGAACTTCCTTTTTTCGATAAAGGAATGGGTAGGTTGCCCCCGTGTTCGTCGGAGTCTGTGTTGATGAAGAGAATTTGGACGGTGTCATCCTTGTTCTCTTCAGTGACTGTGTCATTCTAAGATAAATCCTCTGAAGGCAAGACCGGGTCGATTGCCGCCTCGACCTTTTGACTTTCGTCGGGTATGGATTCAGCTGGTTCATCTTCAATGTCCGACGCTTCAGCTGACCACTTGAGCGGGCCAGCTGGATTTTCAACTAACGAAGGACTCGGCAAGAGTTTTTTATATCCAGGAGGGAGTCGTAACGGTGAAACCGGACGATCATCCAAAACTCTTTTAGCTTCGTCTAAGAAGGGACAACGGTGGATGGCGCGATCGCCTTCGCACAGTTTACAGGGAGATCTAGCTCTCCTTTTTTGTCCTGGGACTTCACTTTCGCTAGTTGACGGTGTGCTTTCAACATGGCTATCAGAGGTTGACGCCACCGGATTGTGCAAACGGGGAGACCAGTCCCTTAGTATCCGAGGGATGCAAGGACAATCTCTGTGAAAGTGGTCTCCCTTGCAAATGACACATGGCGATTTAGGCCTGGTCAGTGCAGTGTGTGGATTTTCGTTAGACGACACTCGTTTGCCCCCATTTGCTTTTGGCTCCTTCTTCTTTTTCTCTTTCTTCTTCTTTTCCTTCTTCTCCTTAGGAACTTGACTTTTGGCTTTGCCAACCCCATCAAGCGAAGAGGAAGGAGGAGAGGAAGAATTAGAGGAAGTAGAAGGTTGGTGGGTAACTCTGGACTCGTCTAACTGCTGATTCGATTGTTCAGGAATAGTGGTGTTCTGAACGACATTGGTTGAGAAGAGCCAGACTGGCAAGCCAATCGTCAGTCCTGGAAGCGACAATGTGGCCATATGGGGTGCACCAACATCTCCCCAATAGGAGAAGGGACTAGGATTTCCACCAAGGGGAATCCCTTGGTTGGTAGACTCCATTTTCTCAACCTAAGATCAACATAGGAAAAGGGTATGAATATTCCGTTTAAAATAAATTTTACGACGCTTGAACACAACTTGTTTTTTCAATTTTAAAGAGTCGAGAAAAAACAAAAGATGACTCTAGTCTCCTTCGATTTTTAATGAGCCTGAAGTGACAAGTGCTCAGATGGACATTTTCCGTTAAGGAGTCTGAAAAGGAACGAAAGGGACTGCTCTGGAGATCTAGGTAGAGGGTGTGCCAAACCAATCACAAAACTGTAGAATACGTTTTACGATACGGCAGTCAATCTTCCCGAATGTTGTGTTCGGTGCATTGCGATCAGTAGGGCGGTCGACACGGCTTCCTATGGATAAAAGGTTTTAAGCCTATAGGGGTCTCCCAATATATACTCGACGGTACGTGGGAGCACAATCCGTACTGGCACTTATCGTCTCACAGTGGAGGAATCACCCAACCATCAGTGAGGACAACAGTTACCAGGCTTTACGACGCCGGAACACGTCTCTAGCCTAGACCTCTATGTTGTGCGTTAAGTTCCAATGCGTTGTTATATTCATTCAATTTATTTTAAGTTGATCTTTCTTAGAAGTTTGCCTTTTTGGATCACCACGAGATGTAGATGTAATTGCTAAATGCAATCTAAAGATGATAAGCAAGCTTTATCTCTTTTCAACAATGAAAATCCTAGCTACAAGGGGAAAAGAAAGACACAATCTTTTCTCAAAGAGCAAAGAGCACACTGTAAATGCACTTTTCCTAAATCAAACCATACAAACTATCAATATGGAAATGCACAAATGCATGTATTTGTTTTCACTTTCTTAATATTGATGCCTAAAAAGAAAGTTGATGTACAAATTTGAATTCTCTTTAAAGTGAAAAACACAAACAAGCTTCTTTTTTTGAAATAAAAAAGGTAGAGAAGATTACGACACTTTATGATTTTGAAGTAAACACTCGTTTCGACACTAGAAAGAGACAAATTCAAACCAAAGCAAAAGTAAAAAGTATAATCAACTGTCAACAGCAAAGAAGCTTTCTCCTAAGATCAAAATCGACACTTACGACAGATCTAAATCTAAGGACGACAGTGTGACTATTTTACTTTTCAATGGAAAACTGTAAATGATGTAACAAATACACAAAGAACACCTACAGTCTTTTTGTACAAAGGAGGCAGAATTAAGGCAGAGAAAAGGGGTTTTCAGATAGGTACACACACTGATAACAGGCTGCAAAAATCAGAGATAAAAACTGAACAAAATGGAGCAAAGAACCTCAGTGCATAGGGCAAGGGCATCAGCGCACCTGTTGTACAGAGAGACAAATTGAATCTCGGTAGTGTCTGTGTGTTGAAATGCAGAAATAGCCTCTCGCTGTGGCGGTAGAAAAGAGACTTCTATCCGGTTCTGGGTCACGGTTTGCAGTTTAATCTATGGATTTTGGCCGAGTAAAAGCTATCAGTAAGGTACAATTAGAGGGATGATTTAAAGGAGGACTAAGAGCTATCACAAAGGGAAATTAGAGCATTTGTGGATCAGCTGTTCAAATCATAAGCAAATCCAATGGGAGGATTGAAGTAGCAACTACTTTGCATTTGATAATGGCAAATGCAGTTCGATTGCTACTTCTGTGTTTATGAAGCAAACAACAAAAGAAACACAAACAAACTAACTAGACACGATCCCCAGCGGAGTCGCCATTTTGTTGTTGGGAAAAGTATCTATTCAGAATGCCCCTATCCCACTCTAAGGTGTGACAGTGCCTTAGCAACAAACAAGGAAAACTACTTGCATATTCTTCTTTATGAAATGTAAACGAAGAGGAAGGATGAACTAACCTGTGTCTTGCGCTAGTTTGTTGATCCAATCGCTCTCCTCTTCGACAGCTTCCAGCTACCTGCTCCCTTACCGGCCCAGCTTCACCAAATTCCTGTAAAATCACAGAAGAGAGAAACTACACGAAGATATAGATTTACATTCATAAAAAGCTTAGGATCAGATTAAGCTAAACATGCAAATATAACAAAACATCACTGATACACAAGCATGTAGAAGAAACTCAAATAATTTTATTGATATGATAAAAAGATCCAGGAGGAGATACAACCAAGTGAGTCCCGATCCAGCATCTACCTCCCAGCAAAGGAATCCCTTCCTCACCTCCAACAAAGCATAAATCACCCAATGTACTAATCTCAATCTCAAAACCAACAACAATTCTCTGCAAAGTACAAAATTCCAGCCTCTGGATCTCTGGGATGAGGGATCCATATATAGATGTAAGCAGAGAGGATGAGTCAGCTTATGTTTTGACTTGTGGCTTCTCTCTGTCAGTTCTTGCTTCCACTTGGAGGCTGAGAGCCTCTTACTCATCCTTGGTCGAACTCAGTGAGGCAAGTGTCATTGGAGAAGATTCTGGAAGCTTCCATTGTCTCTCCACCTCGTTGAATGACTCTGCCACTTGTCATTTCCCGCTCAACGCACCTGGGTAGTGCATTCAAGTGTGTTGCAACGCACCTAGCCAGTGTATTTGGGTGCTTTGCAACACAGCCAGCTAGTGGAGCTCCTGAATTGATCCTGATTTGACTAGTTCTGAGTAGTTTTTGGTGGAGAACTTCTGGGAGAAGCTGTCATTGGTTGACCTTGTTCCTCTAGGGGTAGGAACAACACTTTTAGGGACTTTGGATCCCTTGGATTATGGACATTTCATGCTTAGAGCTGTAAGGCACAAAAATGTCTATAACAAGAGGGAGGTTCAGGAAGCTCGTCTTCTTCTCCTTCATGATTCAACGAGGCATAATCATCTGGTCCTTCCTTCTTCTCTAGTTTCGCCATTGTCTTCTCATACTCTGCAAACAATTTGTTCACTTTTTCTGCCATGGCATACAAGGCCTTGTGATAGTTTCGCTCTTCCTCCAACCGAGCATCTTCATGTGCTATTTTCCTTCTTCGCGCTGCACGTCCTGATTTTGTATCAAAGGACTTAAGTTTTCCTTCACCTCTTTGGAGCTTTTCCCTATCTATTATATACTTGCAATTCACATAACTATAAGACTCACTCTTATACCAAACTTGATCCAAATATTTTCACTTCAAAAATGCATACAAAATTGCATTTAAAAAGGCATGTAACCATAAGATACATACACATAAAAGAAGTAGAAATAAACGACAAGCATGAGAAGCAAAGACACAAACAAGTTGATAACGGAGTTCACCCAGTGTGGATTACGTCTCCAGGCTTTGCTTAATGTTGGGAGACATCTTTCATTAATCTTGAGTGAAATCAAATTACATGCATGTACCAAAAACACCTTATACCTCCACTTCCAATTATGGCCTGAAAATCCATACCTCTGCTGAAGAAATGGACTACCTCGTTGAATTTGTGGCGAAAAATTGTGAAAAATGACTGTAAACTCGGCCCCTTTCTGATTCGGTCAAAATATGGTCCCTCGAGAATCTCAAATATTCCCCAAAGATTCATTCTCACGTGTTGACTGAAATTTCGCTGCTCAAATGAAGAATCTAATCACATCATCGTGTCCCTGGTGAATATGAGAAAAATGAGTATAATGTCGGTCTAGTTCTGAAATTATTAATTTCGGACCTTAAGGGAATCTTAAAGAATCCTCAAGATTCCACAAATAATTTGTTTTCTACAAATTGAATGAAATTATGTTGTTCACATGAGGGAACCGATTACATCATCAGAGTACTTGTGAAATTATGAGTAAAATGAGTATAAAGTCAGCATACCTCTGTCACCTTCAAAAATTAGCCCCTAGGAAATCTCCCAGATTCCTCATTAATTCTGCAGAAAATATTCTATAAAATATTCCCTTTAAATATTCTCTTCTTGAAATGTGTGCCACACTTGGGTGTGATTCCGCTCGTGGTTCTGCATCTCACCTGCGCTTGCTTCCTTCATGGCTCCCCTTTGAGATGAATGAGAGTGGTTTAAATACAATACATCCGCAAACCTTTCAACGCTGCCCAACTTGGCACACCACTGAACACACTTTATTGGGATCAGTGATTGCATTGGCGATCCAGTTTCAAAACCCCGTTGCTCCCATTTTGCACACATTTTTGTGTTTCGTTGACCCATTTATCAATGATCATCGTTACATATCTATATATGGTTTTAAATACAACCACCTACAATTTCACATTTAAACATTTTTAAATCATGATTTTTTATTGAAATATATATATGGTATGGTCCGTGGGTTTTGGTTTTTTTAGTGGTTGCCATATAATATAACCATGCTGTTGTTATTGACATGGTCCATACACCATCATTCTCGGTCCTTGTGCAGTTAACTTGGTGTGCTCTAGTTATAACCATCATTTTATATGCACGTTGATTTTGATTTTTTATAACCATAAAAATCATATGCTATTTAAATAATATATTTTTGTTGGTTTTAGTTTTAGGTTTTGGTTTTTTTGAGATTTTATAACCATAAGCTTTTAATATTTAATATTTTTGTTATATAGTTATTTTATTTATGATTTTTGTTATATAGTTATTTTATTAACCATATTCGATATTTTAAAATGATTTTTTTTTAATGGATGGTTTTTTTTAAATATTTTTTTTGTTGTCTTTTCTATCGGGGTAGGGAGCCAATAATGGAGTATCATGTGTTATTTGTCAATCAGTTGCTATGTAAGCTTAGCGGGTCTCATTTTCTTGTGTAACTTGCAAACTTCTAACAGTAATAAGTTGGTCATATGGCTTGAGATTGAGGTGTCGTTCATGTTGTTCGATTCATAACAACAAACACTGTGACTTGATACCATTATCGTTGAGATACAAGAACTTCGAAAATTGTGCCTCTCCAGAGCCACTTGGATCATGGAGGAGCACACAGGAGGTTTATGGCTCTCATGACAAAACTCATTGAGTCAGAGCCCTCATCATTTGAGGAATCAGTTTCTCAACTAGTGTGGGCATATGCCGTGGTGGAAGAGTATGACTCCATTATGATGCTATAGTACATTCCAACTAAGGAGCAAGATGTAGTTATCTTGACAAATGCATTACCAAGAGGTATATTCAAATTCCACAAGTGCAGGATAGAGGTGGTGCACAATTTGTTTCTTGCTAAGAGGGAGTGTTAGAAATTGTAGAAAGAAAGGTTAAATTCAACTTGTGCCTTATTCAAATTTAGTAATTCAATTTTCCACATCAGTGGGATGACTTGGATGACAGTTAAGTTGTGTGACATCACCTTGTCTACTAGTTTACTGAGTAAATTTGGGTTATAGAGGAGAAATAGAGTTGTGCATGTAGTGATTGCTAAAATTTAGCAATACATTTTAGTTATTTTTAGTTTGAATTAGTTAACTGAGCTCAAGTAACTAGTTAAGTCAGTTGAAGGTCACTTGAGTAGTGAATTGTTGTTAACTCAGTGATCTCTCATTTAAACTAGTCAATCAGCTAAAAATATCCCATACATGTATGGTATTCAAATTGCCTAGTTGGAGTGGAGGAAAAGGCACATGTAATTATCAATTGTATACTAGTTGAGTGTACAAGCTTGGCAGTTAAGCAAGTGAATTATTCCTTGGGAATTACACAAGAAAATAAGAGATATTTCCTGTCTTTTAGGAGCTAATTTCCTCCAGGATTACATAAGGAAATAAGATCAATTTGGGGAATTGAATTGGCTAAGTGTTGACCAGAGCAAGATAGTCAACAAGAGAATAGGTTTACAGTGCAAGGTGTGCTTTAGGATTGAAGCAAGATATTGTAATAGTTTTTCATTCTCATATGATTAATGAAAGGTAGCAGAGGGGTTCTTCCCAATTGGGATCCCCTGTAAATCATTGTGTTCTTGTGGTGTTTTAATGGTTTTATGTCATTGCACATGTTTCTAAATTGTGATTTCCATTCTGCATAATAGTAGAGGAAATTTGTAATCTCTTGATTTCAATTTGATTTCATCAGTAGTAGAAATTTTTTATTAATTTCTACAAAAATCAATCATGGTCAACCATAGTCAACCATTGTCAACCATGGTCTAACATCACATTCTCACAAAGATTGCTTCAATATGACAATCAACCATGGTCAACCCTGGGCAACCGTCACATTATGAAAAAGATTTTCTTGGTATAAAAATCAATCATGGTCGAATGTCGCATTATGACAAGGGTTGTGTCAATATTAAAATAAACCCTTGTCAACGATGGTCAACCATGTTTATTTTAGGGTTTATAATATTAGTCCCTTCGGTTTAATATTATTCACTTGGGTTCATAATCTCGTGGGGTTTTAGTATTAATCCCTTGGATTTACTATTCCCTTGGGTTTATTAATCTAAGGGTTCATATTCCTAGGGCTTGATATTATTCCCTTGGGTTTATAATATCAATTCCTTGGGTTTATTAATCTAAGGGTTCATATTCCTAGGGTTAAATATTGTTCCCTTGGGGCTAATATTATTCCCTTGGGTTTATAGTCCCTTGGTTTTTTAGTATTGTTCTTTTGGGTTTATTATTCCATTGGGCTTATAATATCAATGATGAACCATGGTTAATGAAGGTCAACCATGGTGAACCATGTTGCATAAAATCAATTATGGTCAACCATTTTCAACCATGGTCCAGAGTCCCATTCCCACAAAGATTGTTTCAAGATGAAAATAAACCATGGTCAATCCTAATCAAACATCACATTATGAGAAATATCATCTTGATATGAAAATCAAACATGGTTAACCATGGTCGATCATTGCATTGTGACAAGGGTTGTGTCAATATGAAAATCAACTAGGGTCAACCATGGCCAACCATGTTTATCTAAGGCTTTATAGTATTTATCTTATTGTTTATATACCTTGGGTTTATAATATTAATCCCTTCGTTTTGATATTATTCCCTTGGGGTTCATAATCCCTTAGGGCTTCAATATTAATCCCTTGGGTTTATAGTATCAATCCCTTGGGTTTATTAATTCAAGGGTTTAATATTATTCCCTTGGGTTTATAATATCAATTCCTTGGGTTTATTAATATAAGGGTTCATATTCCTAGGGTTAAATATTGTTCCATTGGGTTTACTATTATTCCTTTGGTCTATAGTTCGTTGGTTTTATAGTATTTTTCCCTTAGGTTTATTATTCCATTGGGTTTATGATATTAATGATGGTCAACCATGGTCTATCAAGGTTAACCATGATCGACCATGTTGTATAAAATCAATCATGGTTAACCATGGTCAACCATTGTTAACCATGGTCCAACATTGCATTTTCACAAAGATTGTTTCAATATGACAATCAACCATGGTCAACTGTGGTCGACCATCGCATTACAAAAGAGATTGTCTCAATATGGAAATCAATCATGGTCAACCATGACCAAACATCGCATTGTGATAAGGGTTGTGTCACTATGAAAATCAACCATGGTTATTTAAGGGTTTATAATATTTATCTTAGGGTTTATATACGTTGGGTTTATAATATTAATCCCTTGGGTTTACTATTTTTTCCTTGAGTTCATAATCCCTTGTGGTTTTAGTATTCCTAGGGTTCATATTCCTAAGGTTTAATACTATTTTGTTGGGTTTAATATTTTTCCCTTGGGTTCATAATCACTTGGATTTTTGATGTTAATCCCTTGGTTTTATTATTTCCTTGGATTGATATCATATATTTTTAATATAATTATTATTATCGTATTGTTATTATATTTTTATATTATTTTCCATGGGGTTATAATGATAATAATATTTTATAATAATAATAATAATATTATGTTATTATTATATTTTTATATTTATTCCCTTGGGGTTATAATGATATTAATATTTTATAGTATAATTTGTATTATTGTATTATTATTATATTTATATATTTATCAATATCAATATTAATATTAATATTAATAGTAAATCCACATCTATTGATGCGTATTAGCGTATATCAACCATAATAAAAAATGTGGTTGTGCATGTGATTGATATGCGCCTATAGGCATATGTCACCACATTTATTAATGTGATTGTGCTAATTTTATTGTTTTCCGTATATAATATAAACCTGTAAGTAAAAGAGAAGTGTGGTAAGAGTAGAGTCACAAGAAACCAAATGGTTGTCCATGTAAAACAATGTCTAAATAAGTAAAATATTTGTTGCTTCAGTGTTGAATATAAGGTTTGTAAATATCGTATGGTAGAGTGATTGATTTTATGCATATAAATCCTTTGTTATTAATAACACACTATTTGATTGAATGATGTATTCTTTTGTTATTGTTAAGTTGAGGAAATGTTGATTAAGGTTGGTTTTGTTTGAGTTTGATTTGATTTGATTTGATTGATGGAGGAGGGCAACCCAGTTGCAAAATGAACCTCCCAATTGAGGTTCTGAGGTAGGATTTTCAATCTAAGAGAGAGAAAGTTATGAATTTGTGGAACACTGTGCTGAAGAGCTCGCCCTGTAACGTAATTTTCCCTTTCCATTGTTGATTCCATTTAATACCATATTGAGTGGATGGTGATCTCACACAGTCTTTCCTTCCAACGTTAGCTTAGCTTAGCTTGAATAAAAACGACATGGTCCACGAATCGGGAATTTCCATTCCTCCACAGTTGTAGCTTGACCATAATGGTTTCAATTTAGCGCAGAACCTTTATTTACAAGTAAAGGTATTCAGATTTTGGGAACTGTGCAAAGAGTGATCTATCTCGAATTGAATCCAAGAAATGTTGGTTTATTAAAATCCAACCTATTTAAAAGGTAGAAGAGTGGGTCATCCCCCAGACACCGAAATTCAATTTTTGGTGTAAGAAAGTATCTAGTTCGAAAAGCATCCGGATCAAAGTGAAGTTCTAGTTGAAAAAAGTATTTAGACTAGTAATACATAACGAACTTCATATCAAAGACTTAACACAATATTCAAGGAGGAAATGGAACCCAAAGTAAAGGTAGACCTCGGGAATTTTAAACAAGGTACGAAGGAGAATTCGACATTGCTTTGGAAACTATTGTAACATTTGTTAGACCCCCATATCACTGTTGGAAATAATACTGAGAGGGGGGGTGAATCAGTATTATCTAGCAATTTAATAAATCTTCCTTATTTGATCTTTGAATTATTTTAGCATGTCAGTACCATAAAATAATGAGCATGAAAAACAGATAGTCACACCAAAGAACACAAGATGTAAGGTGGAAACCCAATGTGGGTGAAAACCACCTGCTGCAATATGTCTCTATCTTCTTTCAATTTAGAAACTTCTTTTACAATGATTTTGTACTGGTGCAGTCCTTTACCAGTACGCAGGCTGCAACCTGCAGAGAGCTACAACTCTCTCTCTCTCTCGTTTTCCAGTCTACTCCTGGAAGGGAGCTACAACCCCCTACTTCTTTTCATAAAGCATCAGATGATCAACAAGTACATAACAGATATAGATCACTACAGATATCAGATCAGCAATAACAGAACTAACCCAGAACACCTTATCAACAGAGAAATTCAATCAACAGAACATCTTAAAACAGAGACGCAGTTTTTCTTTCTGTGGCCTGCGACCAGACGCCGTTAACCTTCTGCTACTCTGCGTCCACACGCAGATATCCTTCTGCTCCGCTGCATGCCCACGCACTGTTCCTTTGACTGCTCTGCGTTCTGTTGCTTCAGGGACGCACCCAAAGATACTATCGCGCCGCGTCTTTCGCTACAGAGACGCACCTGAAAACACTATCGCGCCGCGTCCTTCTGCTTCAGAGACACACCTGAACCTTGATCGCCCTGTGTCCCCACGCAGGTCTCTCTCTACTGTGCTGCGTCTCGGCGCACTTGCCCTTTACAGTACCTGCGTCCCGGCGCACTTTCCCTTCACTGAACCTGCGACCCTTCAGATATAAATGATATGAAGGCTTCAGGACAAACCCAAACAGTCAGATCTACAGATCTGATCATGCGCCATAGAGATCACAGTCCATTAGAAGATTCGCCCTCTTAGATCTGGACTAGATCTCACCAAATAAGATATTCAACCCAAGACAATTGCACAATCCAAATGAACTCCTTTGCTTTATATAGGCAAGCTCCTCCCCAAAACATGGAACAATACCACGAGCCGACACCATAGAAACACAAAACCGTCGGCTAGATACCACACAAGAAAGCCCCATGTGCTTTTCTCTGCCTTGAAATGTGTGCACTGGGTAGACGCGCCCCCTGAACGGCTGGCCGACGTCCCTGGACGCGGGTTCTGCATGGTATACCTGCGGGGACGCACTTTCTGAACCGATTGCCTGCGTCCTTCTTAATTTTCAACAAACTGAGAGCCTTACCACTGGAGTTGCCATCAAGTACAACATTTGTAACATACAGTCATACCAGAAAACATAATGCCAACAATCTCCCCCTTTGGACTTGATGGCAACCTCAACCTTACAAGCTTCAGCTTCATTCTCCCCCTTTGACATCAAGGGCAAAGGGTATGCTCCCCCTTAGCTCATGCTCCTCCAGATCTGCAACAAATAACCAGAAATCCACCATGAAAGAGATAGAGACATATTGCAGCTATTTCCAAGATCTCCTTCTCCATAATGCCAACAATGCATTATGTGCTCCCCCTGAGCCTTGTACCACCAATAAGAAGATGTTCAACAATAAGATGATGCATCAACAACCCCCAGCTTTTGCCTGAGGTATTCAAATGTGTCCCTGGGCAATGGTTTGGTGAGAATATCAGCAACTTGTTCCTTGGAAGGAACATACTCCAACTTGACTTTCTGTTCAAGCACTTGTTCCCGGAGAAAATGGTACTTGATTGGTATGTGCTTGGTTTTTGAATGCATAACAGGGTTCTTTGAGATGCTGATTGCACTTGTATTATCACATAAGATGGGGATTGGTGGAGTACAAGTGATTTGAAAATCCTGCAAAGTCTGCATCATCCAAAGGAGTTGGGTGCAACAAGATGCAGCAACAACATATTCTGCTTCAGCTGTAGATAAGGAAATGGAACTCTGTTTCTTGCTGAACCAAGATACCAGTCTGGAACCCATAAAGAACGCACCACCACTTGTGCTTTTCCTGTCATCCACGCTTCCGGCCCAATCTGCATCCTGTATCTCTAGGATACCATAAGCCATAATTTTGAGTCCCTTGAAGATATTTGAAAATTCTCTTTACTGCCTGAAGATGAGTCTCCTTCGGATTTGCCTGAAATCTTCCAAATATTCCAACTGCATGCATGATGTCCGGTCGGGTACCTGTCAAATATAGTAAACTTCCAATCATAGATCTGTAGGTTGGTTGATGTACTGCTGCAGATTCATCATTTGCACTGAGACTACATCCTGTGACCATGGGTGTACATACTGGTTTTGCATCTTCCATGCCATATTTCTTCAAAATCTGCTTGAGATACTTGGTTTGAGATAAAAAGATTCCTCCTTCCTTTTGTTGGATTTGCAAACTAAGGAAATATGTCAGTTCTCCTAGCAAGGACATTTCAAATTCTTTCTGCATGACCGAGGCAAAGCTTTGACTCATAGCTTCTTCATTGCTGCCAAAGATAATGTCATCTACATACACAACAAGTATTAGCAATTTGTCATTTTCAACTTTTATATACAGATTGCTATCTGCTGAACCTTTTGAGAAACCTTGTTGATGAAGATATTTGTCCAACCGATAGTACCAAGCCCTTGGAGCTTGTTTGAGACCATAGAGAGCCTTTTTCAATCGGCATACAAGATTTGGATCATTTCCAAGAATGAACCCATCTGGCTGTTCAATGTACACTTCTTCTTCCAAGTCTCCATTCAGAAAGGCTGATTTCACGTCCATTTGAAATACTTTGAAGTTTTGAAAACTTGAGAGAGCAAGGAACATTCGGATGGCCTCAAGTCTTGCAACAGGAGCAAAAGTTTCTTCAAAGTCTATTCCTTCTTGCTGCGCATACCCTTTACAAACAAGTCTGGCTTTGTTTCTAATTACTTCTCCATTTTCATTCAATTTATTTTTGAAGACCCATTTTGTTCTGATAACATTCTTATCCTTTGGTCTAGGAACTAGCTCCCAAGTGTTGTTCTTTTCGATTTGCTCAAGTTCTTCATCCATTGCTTTCACCCAACATTCATCTTTGCATGCTTCTTTCACATTTTGTGGTTCAGTAGAGGAGAGTAATGCCAAATAGCTTGAGGCTTCTGCAACTGTTCTTCTTGTTTGTACACCTGCTTCTTTCTGCCCCACAATCTGAGATTCTGGATGATTCTTCTGAACATATCTGGATGGAGTTTTCTCTTCTATTCTTGTCTGCTCCTCTGGTTCTTCTTGAGGTTCTCCTTGGGGTTCTTCTTCTTCATTATTCTGTCTTTGAGGGTAGCCTTCATCTTCTTCTATATCTTCATGATGTACTTGCCTAGGAATATACCCCTTCTCATCAACCACTACATCAATGCTGTCAACAATTCTGCCAAGTCTTTTATTGTAGCATTTGTATGCTTTGCTATGTGGAGAATAGCCAAGAAGAATGCCTTCATCTGCTCTAGGTTCAAGTTTGCCAAGCTGCTCATCAGTATTCTTGATATAGCATTTGCTCCCAAAGATTTTGAAGTGCTTTACCGAAGGAGTCCTGCCACTCCAAAGCTCATGAGGAGTTTGAGTGCTGTTCACCCGGACATTTGTTTTGTTGAGAATAACAACCGCAGCATGTGCAGCTTCACCCCAGAAAGTTGCGGGAGTTCCTGATTCATCAAGCATAGCACGAGCCATTTGTTGAATTGTTCTGTTCATTCTTTCAACAACTCCATTTTGCTGAGGAGTTCTAGCTGTAGAGAATTCTCTCCTTATCCCATGTTCATCACAGAAATCGAAAAATTCATTTGAAGTAAATTCCCCACCTCTGTCGGATCTGAGGCACTTAATTTTGTGACCTGATTCATTTTCAACCAAGGCTTTGAAGGATTTGAATTTTTCGAATGCTTCATCTTTGTGCTTCATAAGTCCTAACCAGACAAACCTGGAGAAATCGTCAATAAATAATATCAAGTATTCCTCTCCTCTAGGTGTTCTTTTCCTTAATGGACCACATGTATCTGTATGTACTAGCTCAAGAGGCATGCTAGCTGATCCTTCTTTCTCTGGAAAGTTAGTCCTGGTTTGTTTTCCAAACTGACATGATCTGCATATGGTGTTGTCAGGAATTTTGATATCTGGAAGATCGCGAACTGCCTGATATTTGCATGCTTTCCTTATTTGTGAGAAGCTTAGATGTCCCAACCTTCGATGCCATAACCAGTGCTCTTCATCCTTGCTTAGATAGCATTGTTGTTGTCCTTCTTCAAATATGTACAGATTATTTGGAGTTATTTTGCCTTTGAGTACTGTTTTACCTGTATCAAGATCACGAACAAGACATCCATTCGATCTGAAAATAACCTCGGTTCTTTGATCACACATCTGGCTGACACTTAGAAGATTATGCTTCAATCCATCAACATACAAAACATTTCCAGCTTTGACCTTTCCTTTTAACTGAGCAATGCCTTTTCCTTTTATAGTTGCAGGAGTATCATTTCCAAAAGAGACTTTCTTTCCTTTTTCTAGAGCAGAATAAGATTCAAGTTTTTCTTTATCACCTGTCATATGCTTCGAACATCCACTGTCAATGTACCATAGATTTTCCTGTCCCTCTGCATAAAATGCTATTCCACATCTTTCTGTTTGAGGTTCCTTTATTCTCCATGTTTTGGTGCTTGAGGCTTGCTCCTTTTTCTGCTGAAACCTGCTCCTGCATTCAGATTCTTCATGACCAAAGTTATTGCAAATAGAACATTCGACTTCATTTTCAAGAACCGAAAAGTTGTTATAGGTCCTTTTTGTCATCCCTGTCATACTTCTTTGTTTTTGAGCTTCCCTAGTCATGATTGTTTTATATGCAACACATTGAGCTGCTTTGTGGCCAAAGTTATGACAAGAAAAGCATTGTCCATTGAAGAAACTTCTGCGGTTATCGAATCTACCAGCCAACTGATTGTAATTTCTATATTCATCTATTCTTGGACCAAATTGAGAAGATTTTACCTGTGGCTGGTTCACCCTTAAGATGGATTGGCCTTGATAGTTTCTATTTGTAATTCGTCCCTGCTTTACCTGATGATCTTCATTGTTCTTTTGCTCATTTCTTCTTGCTGCATCAAGATAACTCTTTGAGGTGGATGCTTGAGAGGTTTATCTATTGTAGCCCAGACCTGTCTTGTTTAGAGGAGACCGCTACACATTGATAATCTTATCCAAAGTTTCAGATCCTTTGACAAACTTAAGATTAATAGCTTTTGTTTTCTCAATCTCTTTTCTAAGACCAACAATTTCTCCTTCTAATTTTTCAAGATGTTTTTCCTTTTCATCAATTTGAAATTGTAGAGTATCAATGATCACATTCTTTTCTTCTATACATCTCTTGAGTCTAGTGATTTCATCATAAAGGTTATCCACATCTATAGCATCCATATAATCATCATCTTCAAATGCCATTAATAACTTATATTCATTACCTCGTTCATCTTCATCACTGTTTGATAGACCATCACTATCTTCATGGGTGTAGTAGCTTTTCTTATTTGCACTTTGTTTCTTGTTCCATCTAGCAGGTTCCTTTCCTTTATCCTTATAAGGACATTTTGCAGCATAATGACCTACTCTTCCACAAGCAAAGCATTTGAAAGGTAGCTTACCTCTGAACCTTCCAGAACCCCTTTGAAGATTTCTGACAAAATTGGATTCTTCTTCCTCTTCTTCTGGAACATGGCTTGCTTCATAGTAATCTTCTTTGCCTGATGCCTTAAAAGCAGCTTCCCTTCTGTCTGATGGACCTCCCTTTCTCATTTCATAAGCAGTTAGAATTCCATGTAGCTGAGACATAGTGAGAACACGGAGATTTTCCTTTTCTTCTATTGCAGATACTTTAGATTCAAACTTGGGGGATAATGATCTTAGAATCTTTTGAACTACTATAGCCTCTTTTATTTCTTCACCAAATTTTTTCATACAATTATCTACATCTCATCTACCCGAAGAAAATAATTAGCCACACTTTCATCATTATACATCTTGAGAGTCTCATATTGAATCCTGAGAGTTTGAAGTTTAGCTTGTTTTACCTGTTCATCTCCTTCATAGCTCGTGACCATTTTGTCCCATATCTCTTTTGCTGATTTGAAGTGCATTACCTTCATGAATTCTGTTTGGGATATACTTCCTAATAGAGTACTGACTGCTTTTGCATTTGTTTCATACTTCTTTTTCTCAGCTGGATCTGTAGAGTAGCTAAGAAGAAAAGCATAGCCTGTTTCTATAATGTCCCAAACTTCTGTACCAAGAGATTGAAGATATGCAGTAACTCTTACCTTCCAATAATTGAAGTTTGTCCCATCAAAAATCGGTGGCCTGATTGATGCTTCTCTCTCGTAGTTTCTCATGATGAACGATCTACCTTCAAGCGATCAAGCTTCTCTGAAGGACCTGCTCTGATTCCAATTGTTGGAAATAATACTGAGAGGGGGGGTGAATCAGTATTATCTAGCAATTTAATAAATCTTCCTTATTTGATCTTTGAATTATTTTAGCATGTCAGTACCATAAAATAATGAGCATGAAAAACAGATAGTCACACCAAAGAACACAAGATGTAAGGTGGAAACCCAATGTGGGTGAAAACCACCTGCTGCAATATGTCTCTATCTTCTTTCAATTTAGAAACTTCTTTTACAATGATTTTGTACTGGTGCAGTCCTTTACCAGTACGCAGGCTGCAACCTGCAGAGAGCTACAACTCTCTCTCTCTCTCGTTTTCCAGTCTACTCCTGGAAGGGAGCTACAACCCCCTACTTCTTTTCATAAAGCATCAGATGATCAACAAGTACATAACAGATATAGATCACTACAGATATCAGATCAGCAATAATAGAACTAACCCAGAACACCTTATCAACAGAGAAATTCAATCAACAGAACATCTTAAAACAGAGACGCAGTTTTTCTTTCTGTGGCCTGCGACCAGACGCCGTTAACCTTCTGCTACTCTGCATCCACACGCAGATATCCTTCTGCTCCGCTGCGTGCCCACGCACTGTTCCTTTGACTGCTCTGCGTTCTGTTGCTTCAGGGACACACCCAAAGATACTATCGCGCCGCGTCTTTCGCTACAGAGACGCACCTGAAAACACTATCGCGCCGCGTCCTTCTGCTTCAGAGACGCACCTGAACCTTGATCGCCCTGTGTCCCCATGCAGGTCTCTCTCTACTGTGCTGCGTCTTAGCGCACTTGCCCTTTACAGTACCTGCGTCCCGGCGCACTTTCCCTTCACTGAACCTGCGACCCTTCAGATATAAATGATATGAAGGCTTCAGGACAAACCCAAACAGTCAGATCTACAGATCTGATCATGCGCCATAGAGATCACAGTCCATTAGAAGATTCGCCCTCTTAGATCTGGACTAGATCTCACTAAATAAGATATTCAACCCAAGACAATTGCAAAATCCAAATGAACTCCTTTGCTTTATATAGGCAAGCTCCTCCCCAAAACATGGAACAATACCACGAGCCGACACCATAGAAACACAAAACCGTCGGCTAGATACCACACAAGAAACCCCCACGTGCTTTTCTCTGCCTTGAAATGTGTGCACTGGGTAGACGCACCCCCTGAACGGCTGGCCGGCATCCCTGGACGCGGGTTCTGCATGGTATACCTGCGGGGACGCACTTTCTGAACCGATTGCCTGCGTCCTTCTTAATTTTCAACAAACTGAGAGCCTTACCACTGGAGTTGCCATCAAGTACAACATCTGTAACATACAGTCATACCAGAAAACATAATGCCAACAATCACTAGATATATTTGGATTCACACTCAAAGATAGAGTATTTGGGTTTGAGGCAATCCAAATTAAAGTTTTTTAAGGAAGATGTTTGGGTGTAAATGTCTAGATCGCGTAGCCATTGAGGATCATCTAGATTTTGGGAATCACCTATAAATTTAGGTTGAAACATATCCCTGCACTACTTAGACCACATAACTTGATATTCGAAATATCCAGGGATTATTTGTAGGTTTTTGGTTTGCGCGTGATTTCTATGTAAATAAACCAAATATCGAGAGTTAAGCATTGATTTCATCTGAGCACAAACTTGAAGCCCAATCCATAACCATGATTATTATGGATATATAGGATATGGTAGAGGTGCTAGATTAATGGAGTTCTACCATAACATTGTAAGAAGGCATATTGGTGTAGCCGACATCAATTCAGCAGAAGCATGCTCACTTTGAGGAAAGAAACTAAGGATAGGAGATTTTGTGCAAAGAAAAGTTGATTCCTGCATACAGAGAAAGTGAGTTGAAGATATGAAGCATGATTGCAAGAAAGAAGACTCCTATGTATGTAAAGGGATGAAGTTTAAGTGAAGAACTCTAGTGAAGAATCTTGTACATTGGAGAAAATTCTAGCTAAGGAGAAAAATTGCATAGAAATTATCTAGAGGACAAGATTGTAGTGTAGACTTTGCAGGTATTGAGTTTTATATTTTGTAATAACTTTGGTAAAGACGCATGTGATGATTGTAGGTAGCAACATAGAAGGTATTGTGGTAGAGAATTATATAGTAGAAAACTATGACAAAAAAAATGGGGGCAAGTGGATTTCTCTAATTGAATTCCAACTAAAGTTGGAAGTAAAGAAGGAGTAGGTGAAGCTCTTAAGAGGAGAGTGAGAATATTGTAGAACCTTGGAAGAGTAGAGGAAGTTCAAGAGGTTCTAGAGGAGAGAATTGGGAAGATACCAAAATACCACGTTTAGGGGAATCTTGATGAGGTATCTTGTTACAAGGTGAAATAGACTTGTTATTGCAGAGGCTTGTTTGCAACTTAGTGAGCACGGAGAAGATCGCAAATGAAAAGATGAATATGACTAGAGGCAGTCAGATGAAGTAAGAAAACCACAACAAGATAAGAGAAGATGTCAAGGAAGGTTTAAAAAAGAAGATGAATGATGAAGAGGTGAACAAAGAGATTGTTGAGTTAAAGGAACAACTCAACATAATGATGATGCCGCTACAAGAAAATCAGAAAAGATTAGAGAAATGGATGAAAGTTGAAGAAAAATATCAAATGGCATATTAAGCAATTATATGTAAAGAAATTGAGACATGGGATGATTTTTTTTATAAATAGGGAGAAGAAACTCAAAGTAGTTAAATATGAACATAAGACTTTGGAAGACGAAGAAGTATTTCACATTTTTCAACCAAAGTAAGTAGTCATGCTTGGAGAAGATGAGGATGATGAGAGATATATTAGTAATCTCTCGGAATGTTTGGACCAACATAAGAAAGAGAAGCTAGAAGCATCAACAAGGATCAAGGAATATCATGTTTTTCAAACTAAGGAATTGTGTGTGAATGTAGGTTATGAATATGGACAATCATTAAAAATTGTTCTGAAGGAAGAGGAAACCACAAAATTGCTTCAAGGATACAAAGCCAAGAAGAATTTAGCAAAAGAAGGAAAAGGATATTACTTAAACATAGTGCTAATCAATGAGGAATTATTAAGGCCCAAATTTGAAGAAGGACATATAAGGATAAAAGTTGCAGATATTGAGGTAGCAGATTTACCTTTAGTGGGTTCAATTTTGTTAAATGAATGTGGATATATGCTGACAAGTAGTGAGAAAGGGATTTTATTTTAAGAAAACAACAAGATTCTAAGAAGGATATCTCTACAAGAAGATAATGGGGGAGAACACCACATAAAATTTGTGGACCTAGTTGATGAACATCATAAGTTAAAAGGAGCATCAAGTCAACATAAGACCAAGATAAGGACAATCATTTGAAGTCAGTCAAGTCATTGGTGGATTCTTATGATGATATTTTGATTTTGCCATTGAAGAATGAGGAAACATTTGCAGATAATGCACAACAAAGAATTGTAGAACAAAAATTTGTTTTGAATGGTACCCAAGGGAGCAAAGATGTCACTGAAAATGGGAAAGAACGCAAGGGAATAAATATGAAAGATTGGAAAATATAATTGGTCCTTTTCATAGGATCATAAGTTTATTATGTAAACTCGTGGATTTTAAGTATTGGGTGTATGATTTTGTTATAGCCACTAAAACACCCCAAAATTTTAGCCTGAATGCATAAATTTTGGGTTCCCCCTTTGCTTTTCAAGGTCTTAAATTAATGAGAATTCTTGATGACCTAGCTATCATCAAACTCTATGCTTCCTCATATTTTCGTGATATATATTGCATAAGTTCATATTTTCATCTTGAATCCTCATCCTATTGGATGTGTTAGGGTTTGTGAAATTGTTTCCTTGCTCACAAATGTTATGATTTTGAATGAAGTTCCTAGTCATGTTCCTTATCCTCTAAGAGGCATTTCCAAACCTCAACATTCATGGGCATGTCATCGCATTTTGAAGTCATGTTATTCACACCATCATTGTTGGAAACTACATTCTACATTAATGTCATTTTGTTTCAAGTGCTTGAATGCTGTATTAGTTTCTAAACTCAAGTATCTTATGTTCTTAAGTGATTTAGTCATGATAAATTTTCTTGGTTTTGTAAAGAGAAGAAGGTATATATATATATATATATATATATATATATATATATATATATATATATATATAGAGAGAGAGAGAGAGAGAGAGAGAGAGAGAGAGAGAGAGAGAGAGAGAGAGAGAGTCTTAAGTGATTAAGTATCTTATGTTCTTAAGTGATTTAGTCATGATAAATTTTCTTGGTTTTGTAAAGAGAAGAAGGTATATATATATACAGAGAGAGAGAGAGAGAGAGAGAGAGAGAGAGAGAGAGAGAGAGAGAGAGAGAGAGAGAGAGAGAGAGAGAGAGAGAGAGAGAGAGAGAGAGAGAGAGAGAGGAGAGAGAGAGAGAGAGAGATTCGTGTATTATACAGAGAGAGAGAGAGAGAGAGAGAGAGAGAGAGAGAGAGAGAGAGAGAGAGATTCGTGTATCACTCATTGGCATTGTGTTTGACGTGTAGGGTGAATTATTGGAATTTTATGTGTAAAGAATTCTACTAGTTAACTAGATTTTGAAAGGACATGATAAAGAGAAGAAGGTATATATATATATATATATATATATAGAGAGAGAGAGAGAGAGAGAGAGAGAGTCTTAAGTGATTAAGTATCTTATGTTCTTAAGTGATTTAGTCATGATAAATTTTCTTGGTTTTGTAAAGAGAAGAAGGTATATATATATACAGAGAGAGAGAGAGAGAGAGAGAGAGAGAGAGAGAGAGAGAGAGATTCGTGTATCACTCATTGGCATTGTGTTTGACGTGTAGGGTGAATTATTGGAATTTTATGTGTAAAGAATTCTACTAGCTAACTAGATTTTGAAAGGACATGACATGAAGCATCACAAACCAATCCACACCATAATTGAGGACCAATGGAATAGTCTCTTCAAGGAATTGAAAGGAGAAGTTATTTGAGGGATCTTTGCAATAGTCTAAGTACCCTAATGTTTCCCAAAGAGAAATAATTTATTTATTAACAAATATATCTGAAAAGTGCAACCACAAATGAAATTATATGTAAATCAGAATCAGGTCCAAAGATACATTGAGGCTAAGCCTAAAAAAGGAAGGAAAAGAACTACCTCTTGAGGCATATATGAATAGATCAAGACAACAAGTTGGCCCCTAAAAGGAACCATATCACTTGTGAAAAATATTCCCACATGTTGCAAATTATATAGGCCATTGTGGAGCCCTCTCAAATCATGGAACATCATAGTCATCTTATATGTGTGCGCTAGGAACAAAATTGTTGATTCGATGCTAGTGTTGCCATCATATTGGATCATGTATTTCCTACTCGCATAAAAGGACAAAGGTTGAATAATGCGTTGGAGGTAATACCATGTTATCATAAAGGATGCGTTGGAGATCACATATATAAACGACATTAGAATATAAGAAAGGTGTGTCATTACAATACATTGGAGCTCATTGCATTGCGGTAAGTTGAGAAGGGTATCAAATGCAATAAATATAAATATTGAATATAAAAAATAAATAAAATCCTTTATTATGGCTTTGTGTGCTAACGTTATTTATATTGTTCCATGGAAGTCACAATGATGTAAGAAAAAATAGCATATATCAACATAAATTCAATCAAAGTGTTGTATCTATGCTACCATGATGAGATACAAAGGCGATTGAGTATGAAACTCATAGCGTTTGAAAGTTTTACAAGTGCAACGCTAAAATACTATATTTATGGCAGTGATAAAAACCCTACCAACAATCTTATTTGTGATGTAAAGGCTAGGTATAAAAATTGAGATTGTGCTAAAAGCATGGGCTTAAAAAGAAATGTTTAAAGACTATTATATGAAGTTGATATGATGAAACCATGTGCATGCGTTGTCAAACAATGATACAAATGCACCACACACTTCTTAAACTCAATCTTGAGCCCCTGTCCTTAACCATTATGCTAGCGTTAACACACCATATCTCACAATGGAGAGCTTTGACAATTGCAAGCGTGTGAATAAGGAATAGAGGTAAAACCTTATGTCATCAGGATGTGATAATGCGATAACAACACTGGCACAATCGCACTAGCGCACTACAAAGAAGTAAGCCAACTCTCCTAGGACTAAAAATTATGCTTTCGACTAAAGTTCATTAAAATTTATAATGATAATATATTTGTGTACAATTAAATGGTGACTGGCACAATGAAAATTCACCTTCCGCCAGGGCACTAAAAGTTGGAATAAGTATAGAAGGAGCAAATGAGAAAACATAGGTTATAAGTTGATACCATATCAAAGGGTACAAGGAAGTTATATCGACACATGAAACCATTGAGGAATCAAGGGAAATTAGGTGTAGAGTGATTCTTCTCGAATTGATAACAATTTTTGGATTATTTTTAATTTTTCTTGTTAGCTTAATCTTCTTCTTCTTATTATTAATGTATGTGTGTGTACTTCATCAAACTGCTACCAAAAACATAAGAACAAGAGCACAAGATGTTGGCTCTTTGCTAGGGCCAAAACCTCTCTTCTCTTGAGAGGAAAACCCTCTAGTAAGTTTCTCTTATTGAAGCTTCTTATTGAACAATGCCAAACCTTAGACCCTTGACTAGAATGTCTTCCAAACAAAAGTCAAGTCCTTTCTCCTTTCTGCACTTTGTTCCCCGACACTTAGTCTTCCTTCTTCTGGCACTTTGCTTCCCGACACTTCGTCCTTCTTCCGACAACTAATAGTAGTCCTTGTTAGGGATATTCTATAAGAGATATTCCTCTTTATTCCTTGTTATACCTTTACATATGAAGATTACTTTATCCTTACTCCAACCGAGCCCTTTCTTGAGATGTAGTTGTAGACTTAATATGGCAGCACTGTATCCCTAATTTCTCGCATGTGTGGGAGTTTTCCCCTATACCTTGGTTCCTTTCTCCTTTGATTGAGAGACTCTCTTCTTCACTTGAGTAGGAGGCCTTACAGGCCTAGGTTACTAGCCCAAACAATGAGATATATATGATTTTTATATTTCTGCTGTAGTGACTGCAGACTGTCCTCTATTTCTCGCACGTGTGACTGTTTTTCACCCTAAAAACAATCCCTTCAACTTCGGTTTAGGTATCTCCTTCTTTGCTGCACTAGAGGTTCCTTCTAATTAATATTTATTTACCCTTTTTCGGTCTTCCTTACTCACTGATTTTAGAGATGAATACTTGTCATTATAGTGGGGTGGACAACCTCTATATATAGAGGACAATCCCTCCTTTTAGGCCAACTTGAAGACTGTTTGTAGGCTGAACTTCGGATGGATACTTGGAGGTGTCTTCGCTTTAGAGGAGACTTGACTTTGCTTGGAGGTGACTTCTTTGACTTTAATACATAATTATACCTATAGTAACATGCCCTTAAGGTATTCAACATTTCCTTTTTACTCACCTATAACACTTTAACATGTGCTAGACATATTTCAATGAGCAAGAAACTCATTGACATATATTATAAAAATAATATTTATTTTCTTGAATAAATACAAATATCAAAAGTAGATTTATGAAGACCGAATCTAATTACATTTCCTTCAACACTCCCTCTTAACTAGGGAGGTATTCATACAACATTAAAGGTGTTTGGCTATGTTTCAATCTTGAAGAATTCACATAAGAAAAATCGGATTGGAAATCCATTTGTTATAGCATCATAGTAACCAAAATTGTTTCCATAGCAAGGCCTTGACTGACAACTCTATCTCTCGATAGATCAGAGCACAATGTCGGTGAGACCAATGACTTATAGACACCTTAGTCATTTTCTCACAAGGTACATACCCACTCGACTGTTCACTGAGTGTGCCCTTCTAGGACTATTCTTATCTTGGGTTCCCATCCCTTAAAGAATATCGGTCCTCTTGCCTACTCTTGTCTTGGATGCCCTACACATCCTCAAAGAGTATAAGATGCCAGATGATTACCTAATCTTCCCATTCTTTCTTCCCAAGTGAAGACAAGAATGTTGTGTCTATCACTTCCTCTCAATTGAGGAAGATATGCCCAAGTATCCTTTGACAAGGTACTTGTCCAAGTTCCTTTGTAATTGGGAACTTGTTATAACTCCATATTAGCTAGGTGCTTGTCCATTCATTAGCAAATTATTCTTTGTGGGTCCTCCAACTGCTTGATCTCCTTCCTTCCTTTGATGTCACGAAGTCTTTGTTCAAACTTCTTCTTGGTAGGGCACCATCCATCGATCACTTTCCTTCCTGGTTTGTCATGTCATTTCTTCCTTCATGGAAAGTGGCTTTCTTTTCATATATCAGGTTCTCTTGTCATCTGGTTATTCCTTGTCATCTTGTATATGCTTCAGACTACTCTTCACATGGATGCTTCTTTGTACTTGTGTGTTCCCATGTTTTGGTCTAGTAGCCTTTCATGAATTTATCATGATATTGCATCAACATTAAATGGTGATTTTGTTGGATGGATTCTTCATCATTACATCTTCGTAGAGTAGAATCAATTATCTTCACCTTTCATATCTCCAAGGCCTTCATAGGTGTCAAGGGTCCTTTGATCTTTTTCTTTCTTAGTCAGAGTTGTCCCGCCTTCTTTCGGGAGATGTCTTCAATGGATCTTTATTAGATAGTGGTTATTTGTGATCATGGTGTTTTTCACATGAATGATATCTTTCTTCATTTTCCCTTTAGATATATTGGCCAACCACCTTATGCTTGTTGTGGGAGCACTTCTTCATTTCTTGCTTCTAGAACTAGTCAACATTTCTTCTTCACTTGCTTCTAAGTCAACAATCTTATACTCCTTATGTGAGTATTCCCTTTTGTTGACCTTCATTGCATTGTAGTACATGTCTTTGAGCATGTCATTGGTGAAAGATATTCTTTCCTACTTTATTATATCATAGAACTATTCCCATGACTCAATAATATACATATGATAACATGACTAAACTTTGGTGCATACATACCTCATCTTAATTCTCCTATGATCATCTTAGCTTCCTTTGGTTGACCTTGGTGTGGCCCTTCTTGCTTCATCTTAGCTTGCCTAGATATTATCCTTTTTCTTGAATCCCATGAATGGAATTCCCAATGAGACATCTTCTTTTGTTTATGAATCTTCTTTTGAAGATTCCATCATAGGATCTTGATGACCCTTGCCCTGCAAATGTTTATTTTCTTTTTGATGATGGAGATCTTCTAAGATTCTTAATCATGATCAATTTTATTTCATTTTGGATGACGTCATATACTAGGTATGCTCCTTCTACATGAATATCTTGAGCTATATCTACCATGCTCCTATATTCTAGAAGATATTTCTAACCATGCATTTTGTTCTCATTTATAAATGCTCTTTCTACATGAGTATATAGAACTCTATGTATTTCATGCTTCTAGATTCTAGAAGATATTTCTAGCCATGCAATTTTATTCTATTCCTACATGCTCCTATACTACTCAAATATTTGAAAGAAGACTTTAAGTAAAGAAGTATACTTAGTCATAGCAAAGATCCCGAGGATCTTCCTTCTTTTGCTTCTCGTCTTCTTATTTTATTTCTTAAGTCACAAGAGCTTCTTCCATTTTTCTTTTGTTGTTGTTGTCCTTATTTAGTTTAGGACAATTCCTTTTGTAGTGTCCATATTCTTGGTATCCATAGAATTGGAATTTGGACATATATTTGTTGTTTGTTCTCCGCGGACCAAATTTGCCAAATTTTTCCTTTATCTTGGCCATGGTAGCAAAAGATTTCTTCTTTGATCCAACATATTCCTTTTCTTTGATTCTTGTTTCCTCTATCTTGCATAGATACCACATTTCACTTAGTGGGGTGGCTTCCTTCTTGGCATAAATGCTTGATGTGAAGTTTCCCTAATCCTTAGGTAGAGCATTGAGTACTTGGTTGTCATTTCTCTGTTAGACATGACTTCTCCTAGCTCTTGAAGTTTATCCCTCATCTCATAGATCTTCATGAAGTAGGGAGATATTCATTCCCTTGATATATTCATCTTGTATAATTCATTTCATAGAGATATCACTTCTCCAATTATGGTTACTGAGAATAACTCTACTAGTCTGCCATAGATTTCTTTGGATGTCTCCAACTTGGAGACATAAGGAATGAGAGAGGCCTTGATGGATTCTATTAGAATCCTTTGGGCTCTTGTCTCATCCTTATTGTACTTGGCTAAGGCTTGAGTTTGTTCCTTAGCAGGGATAATGATATTCCCTTTGATGTATTTCTAGAAGTTCATTGTCCTTGAGAAGTAAATCAGTCCTCTTCTTCCATGCAAGAAAGTTATTGTTACCTACCAATTTGTTTCTTTCCTTTCAAAAAGAAATTGATGTATATTTAGAAGGGGACATATACTTACTTGATAGATTTTGAGATGTAGTAGACTTTCTTTCTCCTTGAAGACTTGATGGCTTTTCTTCCTTAGATCTTGATGTTCTTCAAGTTTCTTTCTCCAAGTGAACTTGCTTGATGATGAGATTTGCTTGATGTGGGTCCTTCTTTGATTTTCTCTTCTTGTAGTTGCCTTTATGTAAGGATCTTATTATTTCTTTGTAGTATTCCTTGATGAAAGATAGATGGTAGACCTTCTTGTCCTTGAAGTAATTTAGACTTCTTGGATAGATGCTTAAACTTTTGTAGATGTCCTTCCTTGATGAGTGTTCTTGGGATGCCCTTTCCTTGATGTGTCACCTTAGCTCCAATCCCATGTTGAAGAATCAAGGGAAATTTGGTATTTTTATTTTTTCTTGTTAGGTTAATCTTCTTTTTCTTCTTATTAATGCATGTGTATGTACTTCATCAAACTGCTACCAAAAAACATAAGAACAAGAACACAAGATGTTGGCTTTTTGCCAGGGCCAAAACCTCTCTTCTCTTGAGAGAAAAACCCTTTAGTAAGTTTATCTTATTGAAGCTTCTTATTGATCAATGCTAAACATTAGACCCATGACTGAAATGTCCTCCAAGCACAAGTCAAGTCCTTCCTCCTTTCTACACTTTGCTTTTCGGTACTTCGTCCTTCTTTCAATAACTGATAGCAGTCCTTATTAGGTATCTTCTATAATTGATATTCCTCTTTATTGATTGGTAGATTCCTTTATATGAAGAGTACTTTATCCTTACTCCAACGGAGAACTTTCTTGAGATGTAGTCGCAGACTTAATATGGAAACACTACAGCCCTAATTTCTCGCATGTGTGGGAGGTTTCCCCTATACTTTGGTTCCTTTCTCCTTCTCTTGAGAGAATATTTTCTTCACTTGAGTAGGAGGCCTTATAGTCCTAGGTTACTAGCCCAAAACCATGAGATATATATGACTGCTATCTTGATGTTGTAGTGACCGCAGATTGTCCTCTATTTCTCACACGTGTGACTGTTTTTCACCCTAAAAACAGTCCCTTCAACTTCAGTTTAGGTCTCTCCTTCTTCGCTGCACTAGAGGTTCATTCTACTTTGTCTTTATTTACCCTTTTTTGGTCTTCCTTGCTCGCTGATTTCAAAGATGAATACTTGTCATTATAGTGGAGTGGAAAACCTCTATATATAGGGGAGTGTCCCTCCTTTTAGGCTGACTAGAAGGTTGACTTGAAGACTATTTGTAGGCCGAACTTCGGATGGAAGCTTGGAGGTGTCTTTTCTTTGGAGGAGACTTGAATTTACTTGGAGGTGACTTCTTTGACTTTAATACATAAGTATACATATAGTAACATGCCCTTAAGGTCTTCAACATTTTCTTTTGACTCGCCTATAGCAATTTAACATGTGCTAGACCTATTTCAATGAGCAAGAAACTTATTGACATATATTATAAAAATAATATTTTTTTTCTTGAATAAATACAAATATCAAAAGTACATTTATGAAGCCCGAACCTAGTTACATTTCCTTCAACATAAATGAAGAAAGATAACAAACATCAAAACATCAACTATGACAAAGGTGATATCAAAATGACATATAAGACATGCTATACCTAAGTGTTGAAAGGATGCACAAAGGTAATGATAAGGAGCACATATCATAATACAAAGAATTACATAGAAAAAAGCATTATAAATACATTGAAACTAAGGAAAAAGGGAGAGCAAGCAATAAATTATACACATTAATGAATGGTAATGTGGTATGTTCAAAGGGATACATTACACTGTGCATTGAGGGCATACAACCATGCGATGTAAATGATACAAAGATTATGTTGAAGGAAAGTCATTGAAGGGATATATATAAGGAATGCTCAAAGGAATACAACAAACTATATGATCCATAAATGATATGTTGCAAGAGTATACAAAAAATGTGTTAGAGTTGTGATATTACAACGTATGGCAAAGGGAGACAATTCAAGCAATTCGTGAGAAGTGCGCTGCAAGGTGACATTTTTGAAGAGCACATGTCATGTCTATATAAAAAAGGGTGCGTTATGGATAATATAATGCATGTAAGGTTGATTCAAAGGTGTTGAACTATGTTTGTGTAAGATACAGACTATAACAAAGCGGTGACAACATGTAAGATTATGTCAACAAATACAATAATGTTGCAATGATAAACTGATAGGTTGATATACTAATGTTGTGATACACCATATAATAGTGCCAGAATAACGCTATAGGCACTATCATAAGGTTATACATCCAATGGAGCGTTAGAAGCATTGGTGCATGTATTATGAGAAAGATGATATTGAGAACGCGAAAATGTGTCGATGTGAAAGGTTCGGTTAAACATTGAAATGAGAAGCCAAAAGTTGATATGAAAATTTTGAGACAAGTGTTGCTATTGAATATCATCACGTCGCCAAAGGGTGAACATACTAGCACACAAGATGCAAAGAAGATGTCCCCTGGAAACAAAAAGGATGCACTACATATGAGAAACCATAAAAGACAGTGCCTCAAAACCATTCAAGAGCACGTTAAGAGAAGAAAAGAGCACTGGAACTCAAACAACCTTAATGTTGGCAGGAATTATTATTTCAGGGTTGTGAACTATCACTAATCTCTCATTATTTATGATTATTGATTAATGTTATAATTTTTTATTTTATTATAGTGAATATTGTTTATCTTGTATCCTAACCATTGTTTATATGTTTGTACGATTAACATTGCGGAATATTAAATGGAAGTCATGTATTTTCAACATAGCACCAAGGAAACCCAAGGGCACAACAAATACTTTATCAAGTTTCATGAAGTCCAATGTCTACCTATAAGATGCTACGTCAGAGCTTGTTGAATTTCAATTATTATTTTGTAAACATATTGATTTGTCACAAATGACAAATATTGAAGTTAAAGGAAATAAAAAAAGTCATTTAAAAGCTCAAGAGCCATGATGGAAGTATAAAATTCCTAGGGGAGATAAAGAGTCAATTGGAAGTCAAAAGGTCACGAGGGAGTCAAAAATTCATAGGAGGTGAAAGGTCACCCTACTCATTTCTATAAATGTAACCTCATGCCTCATTCGAATGGACTTTTAGTACTTAAGCTAGGCTAGTAATTAGGTTTCTACTTTGTGCTTGAGGAGCTAAAGAAATTCACTCTTGGTAGCTTATAGGTCGAGGGATTGTGAGGCTAGTGCTATGTTTTGAAGATGATATGAACTGCTCTCATTCCACTATTGGGTTTTGACGAGCTTGTTGTACACGTATTTGAATAGGAAACAATACTAATGATAATATTTTCAATTCATGCTTTGATTCTCGTGCATTCGTCTATTGTTATATTAGCTAAATGGTATTCCAATTATATATGTGTGTGGTTTAAACACTTGTTACATGTTTATGAACTAGTTCATTTTCGTGCACCTTGTGTGTTGGTTTTGGATATTTTCTCTTCATTGAACGTTGTGTTAGTAATTGATTGTGTACTAATTTGTAGTTTATTTATGGCACTCTCTCATTGTGTATGTCTTAATTATTCTTAGTTATATGATTCTTCCTTAAGGTGCGTTCGTTTTCATTATGTTTTTGTTATATTCTTATATCATGTTCCACAAGCTATCAATGGGGAGTTGATCTCATCCTCATTCTTCTAACATATTACGTTTTGTCTCACATTCAACTCTCTGCATTTGATATCCAAGAGCAAAACATAGATAAAATGGCAGTAAGTCTAGTATCTTGGATGGGGCTGCTATCCCAAATCATGTGAAGTCTAATTGGAAATTCATATAGGGGAGACCCCCTAGTGTTGGTGGATTTTCCATCATTGTCAACATATTTAAATCTTTAAAGAGTTTATACTTCTATGATCCATACTTGATTATGAGAATAATTTCAGCAAAATCACATAGAGAATCAATTCTCTATGTGATTTTGCCGAAATTATTCTCATATTTAAATCTTGATAAATGGTTATGGAAATTAATAGAGAAATTTTTTCAAGTGGGTAAAAAAGGATAATAATGGAAATGAAATTTTGTTCCATACACTGTTAGAGGATACAAACTAGGAGATAATATTCAAGGATAAGGAGATTGATGGTAAAGGAAATGAACCATAAATTCAAGGAAGAATTAATGTATATAAGACACTTGAAGGGGAAACGATTTATGCATATGTGGTAGATATAAAGAAAGACAATCAAGTTGTGTCAGTGATCACCTTTATAAATGAGGTTGGAAAACAAAGTTATTTTATTCATCTATTTATTTTGTATGGAGATATAATCAGATATATGAATTCTGAAAATGAAGAGAAGTCATGGAAGGAATATCTAAGTGTCTTGAACACTTATAGAGAAGTGTATGGAGTAAAGTGGAAATGGTTGATGGATGACAACAAATTTTTGTTAATGGGTGAGTCTATAGAAAAGGAACTTGCAGTTTTTAAAATATTGAAGGATCTAAAAGAGATCATGATGCTTCAAGAATAAGATATAACATTTTTATTGTATATTTTTCTATTTGATGAGGCTAAAATGGGATCTGACCCATGTGTTAGCAAATTAATTCATTGGTTAAATTCCTTAATTTTTTTTTAGAGAAAGATAGGGAGAATGAATTATTATAACTCACCCATATCAATAAATTGATGAAGTAATGTCTCATGAAAGGAAAATTAGTATGCATGACCATAATTTAATTGGAGAAGAAATTTAGATTTATAACCATGATTTCATATTTCTCTTCAAACTGAAAAATTGCATGGAAATTAGGATGAGGGATATGGTTGAAGTTTTAGAAGTTGTAGAACAAGACGAAAAAGCGGAAAGGTGTGATTTGGGTGAAATTTCAACAATAAAATCCTTTCTAAAGATAAATAATGTTGATAAAATCATGATGGTAGTCATAATTTAAGTGATTTTGTTGAAAGGATAGGCACACATCAAGATAGATAGTGTACTACCCCACTCTAGTTGACCAATCCTTATATTACATTGACCTTTACATAGCCTTGGAGACTATACATTATGCCTTGAGGACCTCAAGTCGAGGATCCATTTATTTGACTATTACTATTAATGGATGTGATATGCCAATTTGATATTATGATGACAATGGTCGTAATGGACCCGTTTGATGACTATGCCTAAATCATGTGATGGATTCATCATGTTGTCTTGCTTACATTAGCTTCTTGCTTATAGTTAGTGATTATGTTGATGATTATGTCATGATGATGAATTATCATACACAATTATATTGATGACTAACATTATGAACAAATATCACTAACAATTATTGTGTGGTAGGAGACAACCCATATGCACTTGCATGTGATGAGTCAAACACCTATGGTTTGATTGAATTGCATAATATTGTAAAAAAAATAAAGTTCAAATCAATACTTTGATGTGATTACTAATGGCATGTTAGTGGCTACAAGCACAAGTTAGTTGTTTGGCTAAACTACTTATGCATGGGTAATAGGGGTGTATAGATAGATAGAAATTCATGGGAGGGATGGGGCAATGTCCCTAATTTCACCCACTAGCACTCTTTTCGTGACTTGGGTCGAAAGGTGTTGGGATACCTTCACCTTAAATATCACGATGTTGTGAAGGTTGAGCCCAGATTGGGCATCTCACAAGGATTTACTGGGGGGCGCACATCAAGGAAAATTCCTTGATCCCCAACAACATTAGTCTCACTATAGAGGGAAACCTATGAGAGGACAATGGCCTTCATCATTGTGCCAAGTTTTTCCCCTCGTAGTCACAAGATGCGTAAAGGGTAATTGGCATGGAACACTTGGAACTTAAAAGGGAAGTTCTTGAAGAGAACGATTGACTTGGAGCCCTTTGCATCAAGAAAAAAAAGTTGAAAGATAGTTAAGAGCTAATAATCAGACAATGAGGAACACAAATTCACACCATGTACGAAGTGATGTTTAGAATCAAATTAACTAAATTAAGAGTAAACCTTGGGATATAGGGAGAAGAGGAAGATTTATAAAAACTAGACCAATTAAGTAACTCTACCCTTCTCTGGTTTAGAAAATCTTAGGTAGATAATGTGTATTAAAATAAATCCAAAGCGTAGAAGTGTTCTAATATCAAAATGGGAAGGGGACATAGAGTTAATTAGAAACATTAATCTAAAGATAGTTTAACCTTACTAAGATAAGAGGGTGGTGCATGAAATTAAATAATAATAATTAAAAATTAGAAAAATTTAGTTTCATGAGATAACTTCCATGTCGTAAGAGAGCAACACAAATATCCACATCCAAGAGTTTAACTTGAGATAAACTAGGGTGTACTTGGGGAACAAAATTTGAGATCTACCAGTTGACTTTAGTAATGAACACAAAATGAGGAGTATAAAAGCGGGATCAAGAGACAACTGGGAGAAGAAATAGGAAGTCATGTTGGAGTGAGGAAAATTATGATTTTTAATAATAATTTAAATAAATAATTTAGGAGAGACTTGGTGAGAGGATGACACATCGATGGGTGAACAATCAAAATTTTAGATTAATAAAAATAATTATTTTTGCATGAAGTGAGAAGTGTCACCTACGAAGCCTCCTATAAAAGGAGCAAGCTATGGGAGAGGGGGGACATTTTCCCTTAATATTTGATGAATTGCGTAATGTTATTGTGATAGTGACTATTGAGTCTATAGTGATTTTGGTGTAGTGGAGGTCATTAGAGAGGGAACTCTTGACCTGGGATTTTTCTCCTCCACTTGTTAGTGTTTTTCCTCTACTTTACATCCCCATTGTAGCTCGAGGGTCTGTGGGGAAGAAGAGTACCCAAGGAGTAGGTTGGGAGGTGTTGACAGTGCTAGACCCACCAACATTTAGGGGCTCTCCCCGATAAGAAGTCCCAACTAGACCTCATATCGTTTGGAATAGGAGTCCCAGAAATGGGTGGTAATGTACTACCTTAATCATGGTAGCGCACAGAGATAAGTATGATGACTTTGGGTGGAAGAAAGTGTGTGAAATTGCAACAAGTCAAGTGAGATGCATGGGGGTTCTAACACACGGAGGGGAAAATGAAGTGTGCCCCTAAGAAGCATGTAATATTACGTAGTTTGAATGTAACACATTGGAAAAATGACATCACAAGTTGAAATGCAGAATAGTCCAAAAATGAAAGTGACAGGTTAATCCAACAACTCGCATTCAATAAGATTCATACAATTCCATACAAAGTAGTTAATAAGAAAATGTGTAAGTTAAACAAAATACATTGCTAAAGAAACCAAAATAGTCTAACTACAATAACAATATATGCATGAAAGCGTGTTGGCTCTGTTATTATTATTACAAGTGAAAGTTCCATCCATACATACACCATTGACAACCACTAGCCCCAATATTGGAACATTACAATCAAGAACACCTGCTCCTCCAAAGAAGTATACTCACTCTACGCTATGGAGAAGACAAGGCTTATCACAATACTCCCAAACCTTCTCTAAGCCTAAGGCTAGTTGAAAGCTTGGCTCTCAAAAAGCCTGTTATATGAGTTATGAGTTTCTATTTATAACAAAGGGTGGGGTGACCCTTGACATTCCCTTTTGTGACTCTTTGACTACCCTCATGACTCTTCAACTTCTTTACAAATAACTCATTACATTACATAGTGATTGTTCACATTCCACTAGTGACACTTGGAATTTCACTTACAACATATTTACAAATAATATACATTTTCTACATGTACTCATGTGAGACAAAATAGGCTAGAGACAGCGTAACACGAAAAAAAACTATGAATTAGAAGTTTGGGGAGAGATCAACTTGGCAACCTCCACTTGATGCTTCTCGGTCACGTACTAATTCCAAGCTTGGTATTGTGCGATGATGTCCCCAAACTACTTGATGGTGTCTTTTTGATATTGGACTCTTGCCTCCATAGCTTCTGAGTATATGGTCTTGGAACCATTTCCCAACTCATCCTAAAGCATAGGCAGCATGGTATTGACCATAACAGGGCCACCAAAGTACTTCTGCATGTTTTTTGTGCTCATCTCCAAGTCATTTTTGGTGGCCTCTAGCCTTAGCTGCTCCATGTACATGTTGATATCTAGCCTGACTTGGTTCTTGTGCTTAGCTTCGGTGAGAGAACCAATTGATGGGATCATGTGCGTTCTTACCACGACATCCAAAATATTATACAACTGTGCATATGAAACCTGTGTGCTGCTGAAAAACAGGACGAGCGGCTCAGCTTTGGATCAACATACAAACCTTTGCTTTGTCTAGTTATGGCTACGGCTTCATCATCCTTGGAAAGTAAAGCATGGCCCTTTTGTACCACATTGTCCACTCTTGCACATGGGTGATGGTAGCATGTATGTCCCTGAGAGTTTGGAAAGACCTTTTTCTCTGTTGATCTAATCCATGCAGATGGAAAACAACCTTATGCATGGTGACGAATCCGTCATAGAGCTTTCACATGGTAGTCTCAAGTGTTGATACTTTAGCAAGTATCACTTTCCTCATCCCTGCCATTGCGAAAGCTGCACTCTTCTCTCTAGATTGTTCTTCCTATTTCCTAGTCGCCTACAAGTTATTTGTCATCTATTCATTCTCAGCTAACAGGAACTTGACATTTGAGCTCGTGGCTTCTGCATAAGCCAAAGTTGCATCGACCATGGAAACGCGATGCTTTCTGACATCTGACACTATCACCCTTTCCTTCATGAATGAAGGTGATGGGTGATCATTTTGGAAATTATTTCTCTGTGCCTATATCATCATCAAGGAGAATAGCCTATCCTTTATCACTCGGGACTGGTTATGATACTAGAGGTGGTGGAGACTGAGAGGTGACCTCGGGTGCTCTCGGCATGAGGTTAGTGCCTTGGTCTTGTGCCTCCTATCCCAACTCCATGTCTATCACTTCAATAAATTGCTCAATCTGTTAAGCAAGATCCCAATCCTGCATCTGCTCACCCTATTCTTCATCTACCAGATGTTTTGGCTCCTCAACCTTTATGGGCGATGTTTGTTCTTTCATTGCGCCTTTCCTTTCTTCTTCTTCCTATTTCTTCTTCTCTTCCCTCTCTCTCCTTCTTAGCTCCTGCTCTTCCTTCACTTTTTCTCTTTTTCCTGCAAATTACGTTCTGCTTCCTCTAGCATTTACTTCTCTTTCTTCCTTCGCTCTACTCTATTTTGTTGATGGTCCCTCTTTTCCTCCGCTGCCAAAACTACTTTCTTAGTGATATTGTCTACTTTCATCTTGTATATTTGCTCAGCCTCTGGGTTCTCATATCTTCCTCTTTCCTTTGTCCTATACTGGATTGTTGCTTATTGTTGTTGTTGTTTCTTCCTGTGCTACTGCTACCTACAAAGCAGCCTTCCAAGTTGTGGATATAATGACCAACTTGTAGAGCTTGGAGTCATTGTAACAGTAGCTCCAAGGGTCCTCCTCGTTCCAATGAAATGTCATGTGGATCCATGGATAATACGCCTTCACACATTGGTTCTTACAAATACCATGGGGATCATACGAATTATACTCTTTGGTGCTGAATTAGAACTTCTGTATCTCCTTAGCTTCGACATATGCATCCTTCAAGTTCTTAATCTCGTTCAATCCAATCCGCAAAGGAAGGGTGGGCCATGGTGCCTTCTTCCTCCTATGCAGTCCTATTGATAACCTTGTGGAGATGTGGTATGAGACCTCTTGCATGATCAACGTGTCTATGGAATACCTTGGTATAACATGCGAAGGCTTCTATCTACAAAACATTTTGATGAATGTGCCACCGGGTGAAGCATTACAATCTGCAATGTTAAGTATGGCCTCCATCACTTCTTGGGACATGCAAGGTGGATCCCGCTCAAAGATCAAATTGTACAATGGGATGATGAAATGGTCAGTCAGCCTCGCCATAACTCCTTTTTAGTTGTAGTCAGAATGTAACTTGAAATAAATGTTGATGACAGTATCTTTCATTGTCCATGTCCAACTCATGCCAGGAAAATAATGCTAAGCATAGATTTCATCAAGTAAATACGCGAACATGTAGAATCTCGCTTGCTCATCTTTGGGCAGATTTTGGGCGTTAATCACATGGACTTTCAACTGAAAAGCCAACAAATCCGATGAGTTGAATGGCTTTCCATCACTCACCAACTGGTCCAACATAACCACCAAATTTTCAGGAAAGGTCTTCGTGCTCTCCTAACCATATAATCAACATGAAAATATGATAAAAAACTGGTAAGCCTTCCTGAGAGACTTTGTCTTGTAAGCACAATTAGGTGCCATTCTCAACTTCGAAGACTCTTTCACCCAGCTCTTTACAATATCTTTGGTGTTCACAAAGCTATGGGTGGCATAAAAAAGTGAGTCCGTGCGGTTCACCAGTTAAGGTAAATGATACATCTGCTGATAGTTCTCCTCCCTTAAGGTGGAAATATCTATCCCACTGGCAATGCTCAATGTCATAGTCTCTGGATCTGTGTGTGAGACAATCTAGTGGATGATGCTGCACAGGGGAAGGTGGGGTACCTTCATGCAACCTTGTGCAAGCCTGACTGATCGATGCTGATGTAAACCTATCGATCCTCTAAGTCTTCCTTGAAGTCCTTTGCAAAGATATCCTTGATTTCCTACCATGTTGACTTCATGCCCTTCTTAATGAACAATTGAGTGTCTGCATAAACTTGCAAATTCACTGACACCTGCTCCACTGCTTCCCCAGTGCTACTCTTGACAGTGTCCTTTGGTGCAACTCTCTTGGAGGCCATGTTACCTGTAACTGCTAGAGAGTTTCTAAGAAAATGTTGTACCTGGAGACAGAGAGGACACTCATGGCATGAAAATGTTAGGTTGAAACCAAAATCACTTCAAGAACAGACCAAGAAACAATATGGGAAAATGCTAGGATGGATTGCGCAATATGAGCTCACAAAGGTGATTCACTGCCAACTAGAACTGCACATTGTGCAGTCCCAATAGTCACTAGGAAGGTCTTGCTAACTAGAAATATGCAATGTGTAGTTCAGTCTGGGCACATGCTAAGAGAGGCTGCGCATTGCGCAGTCTTAGTGGCCAAGGCTTGGGGTGGCTCCTGGAACTGCGCAGTGCATAGTTGCAGATAGGACTAGGAAACGTCTGCACAATTCCAGAAGACAAGGTCAAGGCCTTTAGCTCCATAAATGCGCAATGCATCCATGGGAAAACGAGATCCAGGCCAAGGAAGCCCAGATCTGCCCAAGGGGGGTGAGAAATTGAATAAATCTGAAGGGCAGTACGATACTGGGTGCATATCTAAGTGAATGATGATGCGCCTGAGTGAAAAAAGTGCAGGAATAAATCAAACCGAAGGAAAACAAAACATGTGGAGAGAGTAGTCGTAATGATGATCGTTAGTGCAAAAATTGGGTGATGCATGAAACATTTGGGAAAGGTAATGAAAACGTTAAAACATCACTTCTACAAGATAAAAAAAGTTAAAAAACTAGCAATTGTTCAACAAAATGAGTGAAACAACACTCTCACAAGCTAAACAAACAAAAGAAACAAAAAAAGTAGCAAAAGACTATAAAATTAAGACTTAACCAGAAAAGAAACGATGATCGCACCGAAGTTTCCTTGATCTCCTCGGGAATGCCATAGCTCCCAAATCAAATGTGAAAATGAGCTCTAGCAGCATCGATTAAATAGATTTGTTTGATTTAGGGTTTATGGGGAAAAGGACAAAAATCAAGGAAAAAGTGACACTTAGCGAAAATTTCCAAAATAACTCAAGTGTCTCCTCTAGGATGCTAAAAATAGATCCATATTTTCTAGTGATGCTTTTTCATTTTTTCACCTTTTTATTTTTCGAGAAAAGCTGCCATGTATTTCCCGAAGAGATTGCGTAGTTCTAGGAAGGAATGGGAAACTCATTGGCTCATGCACTGAGTAGCTTCTGTGAAATTTTAGGTTTTAGTGGCTTTGGGATGCCTCTTAGGCTCTGTACAATTTTAGGGTTGAGTGGCTTTGGGCTGCCTCTCAGGCTCTACACAATTTTCCAGCTGAAGGCTGCTTATCAGCTAAGTCTGTGCAATTTTGGAGCTGAAGGCTCACTGTCAACTTGGACTGTGCAATTCCTGGGAGCAAGGCTGGTTGGCCTCAAGGATTATGCAATTCACTAAGGCAATCCTGAAACTTAGCGAAAACCAAGTCAAGAGACCGTATTGTGGGTTAGGTAGTAAACCAAGTAAGAAAACAAAAGCCAAAAATGCAAAATATAAATCTCAATCAAAGCACAAGTACTTGGGTCAGTGTGAGATGAGCTATTGTAATTTAGGAGGGAGACTCCAAAACGAATCATAGGAAAAATTTTGGAGGGTGGTTGTAGCCGCTAAAACATTGGCGACACACTGGTATAACTCCAACTCTCTTTATGGACCTTGCCTTGTGTAAAGTGAGTCTAACTCTTCTGAAAGTATTGTTCGATTCTTTGATTGTCATAGATTCTTCATTAGCTTGAGTTAAAGATGTAGTCCCCACCATTCTCTTTATCGACATCACACATACCAAGCCAAGTCAACTGAGTTTTTTTTATTGGGGATGAGGGGTATATTGATGCACAAGTAATATAGATGGTCAGAGTTTTAGTTTCATCTATGGTGTTTCTCTGCTGCCAGCAAGTTAGGATAGTACCTTGGTGGAGTCACTTCAGGAGCACAAGCATTGCTTCGCTGCCAGTGAGCTTGGACAATACCCTGGTGGAGTTACTTGCTTCACCTCTCTGCACAAAAAGCATTTCTCTTATTTCACCTTTATTTTATTTTTTTCATTTTCAAAGAACTGCGCATAGGAACTTGTTTATTTCATGAGGCAGAAGAGGGATCCAAACTTATTGAGAGCATAAGAGGTTGTCCCTTCAGAGAAGGATGTTTATATATACCTCTGACATACTTGTTAAGGTTTTCCCCCTCTCCTTACTCTACATGACTAATTTGACAAGGGTTAACCGAATATATAAACCCGATTAAAGTAGGCGGTACTAGTTAAGAGTGTAAGCGTCGTGCTTTCACTATGACTCACTTTGAAAAGAATGTATTTTCCATCAAGGTATCACCGAATAGAATAAATGAAATATCTTCATAAAGTGAGGGAGTAGACAATTAACCAAGTGTTTCTAGTTGTACAAGTCCTCTTGTATTTCACCCTGCTTGTCTCAAGAAGCTAAACACGGTTTCATGCAAAAAATAATCCTACGGGTGCACAAGAAAACAAGTAAAGGAAAGAAGTAAGATGAAGAAAAACAAAACAAGAAAGCAAATGCTACTCCTACTCCTCAGCTAAGTAGAGCATGGGCCAACTCACGTGAAGTGATATTTCAAATGTAGCCACTAACGCATTGGTTGACCCATGTAGGCGATATTATGATTGACAAGAAAGATATTCAAGCATACCAATGGACAAGAAAGATAAAGCAATGCAAACCAAATCATTTGAAGTTTGAATGCATCCACAAGAAAGAAAATATTGAAATCACATGAAAGGCACTTTGCACACATATCATGGTGTTCTGTCACATTGCGTGTGGAAGAAAAATATGTACACACCTTCAAACTTGACAAACAAGCAAACATAAAGAAAGAGGAAAATTTTCACTTCACAACAATGCTTTCTACATATGAATCATCCAATGCATGAGTGATATGATCGTCTTATTCTTCTAGAGGATGCGAAAACTGTGAATTGGATTGATTTTCATTTTGAACAAGAGAGTTATGAGGAGCCTGGGGAGATTCAACAAATTTTTGATCAGAAGTGGAACTGACCTCAAGGCTACGAGAACCTGACATAACCATCATCTCAGGTTGAAGTGTCTCGACATCTTGAGGAGTTTCCACTTCATCAGAAGATGGATCATCAAAGACAAATGGCTTAGAAATATCAATAGTAGGTAAATCAAAACTATAATCAAATGAATGAGTGAAAAGACTAGGACAACCATGACCAGAAGATTTAGGATGAACAACGACATCCTCATAATCTAATGAATCGTAGAGAGGGGTCGTTGAGAAACAAAAATGACCCTTTGAGTTTCTAGAAATGAAATATGAGAGATCGAGTGGATCCGGGAAGATATATTTGTCCTTTCCACAATCAAATGACAAACTGACATCCCGCGCATTCTGTGAAAGATCGAAAGTGGAAACATTCAAAGACACATTTACACAAGAAGAATCAGAAATATCAGAATCGAAAAAGATGTCAGGATAAAGCAGACGAGGTGCAGATAAAAGGAGGTCATCCTTCACCACATATTCTTGTTCATATTCCCAGACATACTCATAAAAAATGATAGTGAAGGTTTACTGTTCTACACCAACTCCATCCACAAGTTGATCCTCATGAGCATCAAATGTGGACTCCGAAACAGATGAACACAAAGCGCGAAAATATGGAGGATCAAAGGAACTAATGGATGAAGGCTGAGTGGATGCGACCATGTGACAACCATCAGACTTGCAGTCCAAATCTGCGTAGACATCCCGAGCAGGTGGGGTAGGAGGAGATGGTGACATTTCAACATGTGGGTTCAAAATGTTTCCCACCTGGTCCTGCAGAGCTAGAGTTGTTTGACGAGAAGGGAATGAAGGGTCACTTGGGACAACAACCTCGTCCGTCTGAGATGTAGAAGCTCCAACAACGACGTATGTTGGGAGAGAGTCAGAAGTTTGTAGCTTGTGTTTATTCTCAGATATGTAAATAAGATATTTAAATCTTCCTTCCAAAAATTTCCAGTCAACTTCATCTTTTGGAAATTCAAAATAGTAATGAAGAAAATGATAATAAAAGTGCTGAAGTGATTCATCAAGGGCTTTTCACAATTTTAAAATTTTGTAATGAAGTGCTTTATGGTCATAAAGAATGAAAGCACGACATAATTCTTTGAACATGTGCTTGAAATAGTCTATAGAGGTTGTGGGAAATGTGTGACACCAGTGCTCGATGCACCCTTCGAACGTGAAAGCGAAAAACCCACAGGCAATGTCATCTGAGGGGACATCATTCCTATCACAAAATCCCAAAAAGGAAACTGTGTGAATTAACAAGGGTGATTCATTTTCGCCATCAAATTTTTATTTGGACAAGTCATCTATAACATCCATCACACATCGAAATCAACAATGTGAGAAAAACATGTCAGGGTTTTGATTGCGATATAAGTCATGAATTATGTGCATAAATTAAAAAATGACTTCAAAGGCCCATCTTGTCATTTGTCCCTCATTCTAGCACCAGAAATGTTGATGGTGTTGGACCCGCCAACATTCAGGGGATCTCCCCTGTAAGAATTCCCAACTATACCTCAGACCATTTGGAGTAGGAGTTCCAACAATGGGTGGTAATGTAGTGCCTTGATCGCGGTAGCACATAGATATAAGTATGATGACTTTGGGTGGAAGCAAGTGTGTGACCTTGCAGCGAGTCAAGTGAGATGCATGGGGGTTCTAACACATGGAGGGGAAAAGGAAGTGTTCCCCTTAGAAGCCTGTAATAGTACACAGATTGAAAGGAACACATGAGCGGAATGACATCACAAGTTGAAATGCAGAATATTCTAGAAATCAAAGTGACGGGTTAATGCAACAACACACATTCAACAAGATTCATATAATTTCATACAAAGTAGTTTATAAGAAAATGTGTAAGCTAAACAACATACATTTCTAAAGAAACTAGAATAGTCCAACTACAATAACAACATATGCATGAAAGTGTGTTGGCTCTGTTATTATTATTATAAGTGAAAGTTTCATCCATACATAAAACATTGAAAAACACTAGCCCCAATAGTGGAACATTACATTCAAGAACACCTACTCCTCCAAGGAAGTATACTCGCTCTATGTTGTGGAGAAGTCAAGGCTCATCACAATACTCCCAAGCCTTCTCTAAGCCTAATCATAGCCAAAATCTTGGCTCCCAAAAGCTTGTGCTATGATTTATGAGGTTCTATTTATAACAAAGGGTGGGGTGACCCTTGTCATTCCCCTTTGTGACTCTTTGACTACCCTCATGACTCTTCAATTTATTTACAAATAACTCATTACATTACATGGTGACTATTCACATTCCATTAGTGACACTTGGAATTTCACTTACAACACATTTACAAATAATATACATTTTCCACATATACTCATGTGAGACAAAATAGGCTAGAGACAGCCTAACAGGACAAAACACTATGACTCAGAAGTTTAGGGAAATACCAACTTGGAAACCTCCACTTGATACTTCTCGATCACGTACTGATGCCGAGATTAGTATTATGCAATGATGTCCCCAAACTTCTTGATGGTTTCTTTTTGATAGTGGACTCTTGCCTCCATAGCTTTTGGGTATATGGTCTTGGAAATTTTATCCAACTCTTCCTAAAGCATGTGCAGTATGGTATTGACCATAACAGGACCACCAATTTACTTCTGCATGTTTTTTGCGCTTAGCTCCAAGTCATCATTGGTGGCCTGTCACTTTAGATGCTCCATGTACCTGTCGATCTCTAGCCGGACTTGGCTCTTGTGCTTAGCTTTGGCGAGGGAACCAATTGATGAGATCTTATGTGTTCTTACCATGATCTCCAAACTCTTATACAACCATGCATATGAAGCCTGTATGTTGCTGACAAACGGGGCGAGCTACTCATAGTTCTGGATCAACATCCAGACCTTTTCTTTGTCTATATCTTCCTGCGGCTTCGTCATCTTTGGAAAGTAAAGAGGGGCCCCTTTGTAGTGCATTGTCCACTCTTGCACATGGGTGATGGAATCATGTATGTCCCTGAGAGTTTGGACAAACATTTTTCTCCGCTACTATTAGCCATATAGATGGAAAACCGCCTTATGCACGGTGACAAATCCATCATAGAGCTTCCACGTGGTAGTGTCAAGTGTTGATACTTCAACAAGTATTAATTTCCTCAACTCTACCATTGTGGAACTTGTGATATGCTCTCTGGATTGTTCTGCCCCTTTCCTGGCTGCTTGCAAGTTATTTTCCATTTGTTCATTCTCAGCTAACAGGAACTTGACATTTGAGCTCATGGCTCCAGCATAATCCAAAGTGGCATTGGCCATGGAAATTGGATGCTTTCTGACATTTAACACTATCACCCTTTCCTTCATGAATGTTGGTGACACGTGATCATATGAGAAATGCTTTCTTCGTGCCTATATAATCTTCTTCTGCAACTCGTCAAATGATAAACTATACACATCCATCACCGGATCATCATCAAGGAGAACAATCTCTCCTTGCTCGCTCGAGACTGGTTCTGATACTGGAGGTGGTGGAAACTGAGAGGTGACCTCGGGTGCTCTCAACATGAGGTCAGTTTCTTGGTCTTGTGGTTCTTGCCCCAACTCCATGTTTGTCATTTCAATCAATTCCTCAATCTGCTGAACAAGCTCTCGATCCTGCATCTTCTCACCCTCTTCTTCAGTTGCTGACTATTATGACTCCTCAACCTATATGGGAATTGTTTGTTGTGTCATCACGCCTTTCATTTCTTCCTATTCCCATTTCTACCTCTCTTCCCTCTCTCTCCTTCTTAGCTCTTGCTCTTCGTTAAAAGTTTTCTTTGTTTCCTGCAACTTATGTTTTTCTTTCTCCATCCTTTGCTTCTTTTTATTCCTTTGCTCTACTCTATTTAGTCACTCCTCCCTCTTTTCCTCTGCTGCCAAAGTTGCTTTCTTAGTGATGGGATCTGCTTTCATCTTGTAGCTTTACTCAGCCTCTGGGTTCTCGCCAATCTTCCTCTTTCCTTTTTCCTCCACCAGATTGTTGTTGTTATGTTATTTCTTCTTGTGTTGCTGCTGTTTGCAGAGAAACATTCCAAGTTGTGGCTATACTAATTGGCTCATGGAGCTTGGAGTCATTGTATCAATATCTCCAAGGGTCCTCCTCGTGCTAATGAAATGCCCTATGGATCCATGGATAATACACCTTCGCACAGTGATTCTTGCAAATACTATGGGGATCATACAGATTATAGTCTTTGGTGCCAAACTAGAACTTCAATATCTCCTTAGCTTCAGCATCTGCATCCTTCAAGTTCTTAATCTCTTACAACCCAATCTACAAAGGAAGGGTGGGCCATGGTGCCTTCTTCCTCCTATGCAATCCTCTTGATAACCCTGTGGAGATGTGGTATGAGATCTCTTGCATGACAAAATTTCCCATGGCATATCTTAGTAAAACATGTGGAGTCTTCTTTCCGCAAAACATCCTGATGAAGGTGCCATCGGGTGAGGCATACCAATCTACAATGTCAAGTATTGCCCTCATCACTTCTTGGGGCGTGCAAAGTGGATCCTGCTCAAAGATCAACTTATACAATGGGATGATGAAATGGTCAGTCAACCTTGCCATAACTCCTTGGTAGCTGGATATGGAAGAAAAATTGCAATAAATGTTCATGACAATCTCCTTCGGTGTCCATGTCCAACTCATGCCAGAAAACTGATGTTGGGCACATATTGCATCAAGTAAATACATGGACATGTAGAATCTCACTTGCTCATCTTTGGGTGGATTTTGGAAATTAGTCACATGGAATTTCAATTGAAGAGCCAACAAATATGACGAGTTGAATGGCTTTCCATCACTCACTAGCTGGTCCAACATAAGCACCCAATTTTCAGGAAAGGTCTTCATGGTCTCCTGATCATATAATTAACATGAAAAGGTGATCAAGAACTGGTAAGCTTTCTTGAGAGACTTTGTATTGTACAAATGGTTGGATTTCATTATGAAATTCAATGGCTCTTTCATCCAATGATTTACAATATCTCTGGTGTTTACAAAGCTTTGGATGGCATAAAAAAGTGAGTCCATGTAGTTCACTGGTTGAGGTAAATGATACATCTGCTAATAGTTCTCTGCCCTAAAGGTGGAAAGATCTATTCCACTTGGGCTTCTCAATGTCATAGTCTCTGGATCTTTCTGTGAGACAATCCAGTGGATGATGTCCGCACATGGGAAGATGGGGTACCTGCATGCAACCTTGTGTAAGATTGACTGGTGGATGTTGATGTAAACATGTCGATCCTCTAAGTCTTCCTTGAATTCCTTTGCAAAGGTATCTTTGATTTCCTATCATGTTAACTTCATGCCCTTCTCAATGAACAACTGAGTGTCTACATAAATGGGAAAATTCACTAACACCTGCTCAACTGCTTCCCCGGTGCTACTCTCGACAGTATCCTTTGATGCAGCTCTCTTGGAGGCCATGTTACCTGTAATTCCTAGAGAGTTTCTTATTTAATGTTGTATCTAGAGACAAAGAGGACACTCATGGAATAAAAATGCTAGCTTGAAACCAAAATCACTTTGAGAATAGACCAAGAAACAAAATGGGAAAATGTTGGGAGGGATTGTGTAGTCTGCGCTCATAGAGTTGACTAGCTTCCAGCTGGAACTGCGCATCAGTGAGTGGTGAGGTCTTGCTAACTGGAACTGTACAATGCACAGTTTAGTGTGGGAACAGGCTAGGAGAGACTACACATTGCACAGTCTCAGTGGCCAAGGCTTGGGGCTGGCTCCTGGAACTACGCAGTGCGCAGTTGGAGCTATTAGTCGCTTACAGTTTCCTAGGTTGAAAATGAGATTGAGAAGGGTAACCTCAAACCACTTCAGCTCAATGGCTAGCCCTACTGAGCAAGAGAGGGATCTCTAAAAGTATTTTATCAGTGAAATGACTTTAAAGAAAATAATTTTTAGGCTAGATATGTATAATTGTTTGTGTGTTGGTGAAATTTAGAATTTAGGGTTTGTTGGACTAGGGTTTGGAGCCACAGATAGGTCTAGGTTGTAGGAGTGCAGAAGCAAATATGGAAAGGAGCTAGATACTAGAAGACCATGGTGTATTTGGAATATTGTCAATTTAGTATAGAAGATAAAGTGTAGAAGATACTAATGAGCATAAGTAAACATGTGTTCATGAGCTTTTAGAAGACATAAACATAACCATGACAACCATATAAATAGAGCTTGAGATCAAGAATTCTGTCTATTTCACTGTAAGGCATCCATAGAAAAAAGAGATATCATGTAGATAAATATGTTTTAACAATTAGAAAACAAATAAAAATAAGAACAAACATCATGAACTCACTGGGCTAGAGTTGCTTAAAAATAGCTGCAACTGTCTCTGTATTAGCTGAGAAGATCATTACATGCAAGCCTCCTCCACCAAAAGTCCAATCCTTCTCTCTAAAAGAGAAATGATACATATAGACTCTCTTAGACCACTTGGTCAACTTCAGGAGTCGAATTCCTAGGTGTGGAACTGACTCCAAGATTCTCTCAACCAATAGGTAGAGTGAGAAGGTGAAACTCAAACACTTCTTGGAGAGTTTGTTTAGGAGTTTGCATCCTTAATGAGGCCCATTAAACATAAAAACAGCCTATGATGTACATTTATTCATGCTTACATCACCTAGCCTCGAAACACGTGCCATTACATTAAGAGTTTTGAATTTGACCAAGTCAAACTGAAAGCTAGAAAATTTACACAGTGAAATTTACAATTAGAAACACAGGAAATTGCAGAAGCGCAGCGCCGACTTTGAGTCCACTTTTAGGTGCCTTCTGAAGGTCAAAATGAATATTCGAGAGAAAGGTCAACTATATTTTCAATTCTAGCTTCTAGAACACCTTGCATTTTTGAAAAGGACCCATGGGAAGGCCTTTAAAACTCCATTCTCCCATGGTTGTTCCAAGAGCACAGTGCATGTCAAAAAGACGTCCAAAAAGCTGAGTTTGGCCACTTTTTTCTACTTTTCTCAAAATTTAGGCATCCTATTGAAAATATGAAGAAATGAGTTTTTAGAGGATTCCAGGGGATTTCTAAAAGTGAAAATGTTTCTTGAAATGGGTGCCTGAGGAAAAAGTGCAGTGCCCTGGAACTGCTGAATTTCTGGATTAGGCTTAAAAATTCACAAAAAACCAAAACTGCTCAGAATTTGCTCAAAATTGGTCAAGAGCTATAAAATGATAGATGTTAAACCTTCATAGATGCATCAGCAAACATCTCCAAGTTTCCTTCATATTTTTGATCCTTTTTGGCTTCTTTGAGCTTGTTTTCAAGCTACTTGACCTTGACATTGCAAATCATGTTTTGAGCCTAGTAGTGGTGTGCCATGTGCCTTAGCAGCTGATTGTCTCTATTTTCCTTCTCTAGAAGCTTCTCTAAATGATCATTCACCCTATTGAGCCAATACTCCTTGTCTTGATTGACCTCAAGAGCAATTCTGTCCTCTAGGTCTAGCTCTTCATTCAGCAAAATATGTTCTTCTTCTTCTTGTAATGCCTTATTTAGCCCCTTTATTCTTGGAATTTTTCTCTTACTCTTCCCTTGTGTTCCTTTAGGGTCACTTGAATCTATGACTGCTTTTCCCTTGCCAACTTGTTGCAATAATTTGGTTTGCTCTTTTTCCATGATCACTTGTTTCGCTTTGAGCTGACTATTCTCCTATTCAAGGAATGAAATGATGTACCTTGCTCTCTCCATGTTGACTGTGAGCTCCTTGATCTGATCATCTTTATATTTGATCATCTGCTGCATACTTGAATTCTGATCCTTTGCCTCTAAATCAACCAACGCAAATTCATGTTCAACCATGTATTTATCCCATGCTGCTAATCCCTGCTTTGCTGATGTAGAAGGCTTGGCCCCTTTCTCACCATGAGAAGAAAACACAAGCCTCTTCCCTCTCTTGTACATCCTAGTCACCTCAGGCTTAGGTGCTTTGGTTCTTTCAATTGATTTTCTAGAGGACCCCACTTCCATTTGCTGTGTTGGCATGCTAGAAGGTTGAGTTGCCACATTGGTTTCATGCCATTTTAGAGCTGTTTCCAAAAACGATTCCCAAGTCGTATATTTCTGTGCAAGTTGGTGAAGGACTATAGTCTTGATCAAACTATGATGAAAAAGGCTAGGGTAGTGCTCTTTGTTCTTCATTTGAATCCTCTTTGACATTTTGGCAATGCTCCTACACTGGTAGTTGCACATATTGAGTGGCTTCTGAGATGTAAAGTGCATTAGAAGGTGAATATGATAGGCATATAATCTGGATAATATTCCTTCACATGTAAAGAAATTCATGACAATCTTCATCAAGGGGCCATACTTCTCCAATAAGAACTTGAAAGGCATAACATGAGCATGTTTTTCCCTGTATGGTGTTTTCAAGAAGGGTCTATAATTCTCAAGATCTAAGCTCATCCCCTTGAACCAATATTCACCATTATCTGGTAGCCATGTATCAAGTGAAATGAAGGCCATTGAAAAAATGAATTCAACACTAGCAACAACAACACTTTCACCTTTCAACTGAGTTGCAACCCAATCTATCAATTGTTCATTGAAACCTGCTTCACTTACCTGTTTGCAGAAATCCAAGCAATTCACAGCTTCAAAGCACAGTTTTACAAAGGGAGATGAGTTGATTTCATTGCAATTTGATGGCTCATATCTAAATATTTTTCCTCCCTTGTGATGTCTCTTCCTCTCTGGTGAAGATTCCGCTTCCATGATGATAGAAACCCTAGTAGCAGGAAAATGAGAAAAACTGTGAGGTATGAGTGGAAAGTGGAACGATGGGTAGGTGAAGTTTGATAAAATGGTAAAGGAGGTTTGAAAGAGGTGGATATGAGCTATGGAAAACTGATAAAAATGAATGAAAAAGTAATGGAGGAATGACATGCTTATGAGAAGGAAAAAACAATTTTTTTAGTGAAAGTGCCCAAAACCCCTAGGAATGAACTAGGGTTTCACTTTTAGTGAGGTAAATTATGTTTTTAGGTTGATTTAGTGGTTTAAACAATTTATCTAACATGTATAAAGGTGTAGGGAAAGATTTTATACGTTAAAAGTAAAGAAATAAAAATGGCCATCATCAACCCTATCATTTTTCATGAAAAACTCACTACAAAGCCCTTATTGGGGAAATCTTTGGCATGAAATGATTTTTAAAAACAAAGAAGCAAGTGGATGATGTACTTACTTGTAGCTTAGCTTAGGATGCAATGAAACCAGGTTAACAAGATTTAAAATTGGTTTTGGGAGAGATTCGGGTTTTCTCGACACTCTGGCCCAAGCGCAACACAATTAGCCTCATCGCAGCGCCCAAGCACAATGCAGTGCTCTTGAGCGCAGCGCTAGGTCTCCAAGTGTAGCGTAGTCTTCCTGAGCGCAGCGCCTTGAGGTTTTTTCCAATTTCACCTATGGAAACGAGTTTTTCTCTCTTTTGGGTAGGAGAGCTTGATACACAAGAGTGAATGAAAGGTAAATAAGACAAGTTTGGGGATTTTGAGTTTATATAGGTGAATTAATTTCTCCTTTTAAAAAGAAATGGGACCCACAAACCTTTGAAAAACTGATTTTTTTCACTTTTGAAAACATAGTCACCTTTAAGGATGAAACCTGAGCTGTGTTTTCACTTTCCTAAGCACTGGAACTTCTTCTTCTGGAGGTTTTCAAACTGAAAGCATGATGAATTTGCGATAACTCAACAAATCAATTTCAAAGAGATTCTTGTCATGCTCTATTAACTGCTAGATTTATCCATGATAATGCTGGACCTTGGAAACCCTAGCGACCTAATGGGTGACCTGAAATTGAATGAAATGATGATGATGAATGACTTGCTTTTATTATGAAACCTTCATAGAAATTTTATAGGTGACTAGCATGAATGAATTTTCAAAAGATTGAACTCATTTCTAGAATGACCAAACAGTGACCAAATTTTACTATGTAAACCTAGTGACATGAAAAATTTGATTTTGATAGTCCTGACAAGCTTAGTAAAAGCACATTTGATCCATGTGACGGGCTAATAAGACTGACACTAACAAGAGCCATGCCTGGTCAAACTCTGTGCAATTCCAGAAGCCAAGGTCGAGGCCTTGAGCTTCAAAAATGCGTAGTACATGCTTGGGAAAATGAGGTCTGTGCCGAGGAAGCCCAAATTTGCCCAAGGGGGTGAGAAATCGAACAGATTTGAAGGGTAGTGTGATGATGGGTGTATATATAAGTGAATGATGATGCATGTGATTGAAACAAGTGCAGGAATCAATCAAACTGAAGGAAAACGAAGCATGTGGAGAGAGTCATCGCAACAATGACCATTAGTGTAAAAACTGGGTGATGCATGCAACAATTGGGAAAAGAAATGAAAAACTTAAAACAACAATTCTACAAGCTAAAGAAAGTTAAAATGCCAGTGGACATTCAACAAAATGATTGAAACAACACTCTCACAAGCTAAACAAACAAAAGCGACATAAAAAGTAGCAAAAGACTAGAAAAGCAAGACTTACCTGGGAAATAAACGATGATCATACCAAAGGTTCCTTCATCTCCTCGGTAATGCCAGAGCTCCAATATTGAATGTGAAAATGAGCTCTAACAACGTCGATTAAATAGACTTGGTTGATTTAGAGTTTATGACACGAAGGCCAAAAATCAAGGAAAAAATGACACTTGGCGATAGTTTCCAAAATAATTCCACTGTCTCCACTAGACTGCTAAAAATAGATCCCTATTTCCTAGGGATTTTTTTTCGCTTTTTATTTTTTATTTTTTATTTTTTAGGAAAAAATTCCATGCATTTCCCGAAGAGATTGTGTTTTTCTAGGTAGGATTGGGCAAATCGTTGGCTCATGCACTGAGCAAATTCTAAGCAAGAAGCCTCTGTGCAATTTTAGGGTTTTAGAGGCTCTGGTCTGCCTCTTAGGGTCTGTGTAGTTTCCCAGCTGAAGGCTGGCTATCAGCTAGGTCTGTGCAATTTTGGCGCTGAAGGCTAACTGTCAACTTGGATTGTGCAATTCTCGAGAGTAACGCTGGTTGCCCTCAAGGATTACACAGTTCACTAAGGAAAGCCTAGAACCGGGTGAAAACCAAGTCAAGAGACCACCTTGTGGGTTCAACAGTAAACCAAGTAAGAAAACACAAGCCAAAAATGCAAAAGATAAAGCTTAATCAAAGCATAAGTACTTGGGTCAGAGCGAGATGAGTTGCTGTGATTTACGAGGGAGCCTCCAAAACAAAGTATATGCAAAATTTTGGAGGGTGATTTTAGCCGCTACAACAGGAGGTTAGCGGTGAATCAACAAAATTTGGTCGAGGGATAACATCCTTCACACGTGTACATGAACAAAAAAAAGGGAGTGTAAGAACCAATGAAGTTGAGATCGAGACTCCAACCATTTTGTGCATAGTATATTTGGTTTCCATAAATTTATCTTACACGATTATTTATTGTACATAATTATTAGATTGTAAAAGTAATGGATATGACATATATTGTGGGTGGATATAGGAAAATGCTTCTAAGTATGATGAAGAAATTCTGAGGCATCCAAGCTTGTGTTGGTTTTGGTGATCTCTGGACCTGTTTAGGTGAGGTCACTTTGGCCTGAGGCAGAGGTGATTTAACCTCTAGATTCCCTATTTGGTTATTCTTTGGTTTATTTGTTGTAATCCCACATTGAGGCTTGGAATATGGCATGAGGGTGATTGGATGAAAGAGAGATTTGATTCAGCCGAATCTATGGTCAGGTCGTATGTGGAAGTCCTTGACTTGGTTGGTACTATGTGTTGTATTCTAATTTTTGTTTTCCTAAAGTATTACATCACGGAGTAGTGGGGTGTACAACATGGCAGAGAATTGGACCGGATTTTAGGAAATGGTTGAGCTCAAGGGCCATATCAAGCATACCCAATGAAAGTACTCAAGAAGAGTTTTTTGTGAATAAGTATTGAAGTAACTACTGGGACGAAAAGAGGAAGATGGAAAAAACTCAAGACGTAAAGGTTGAAAACCCAAAACCCTAAAATCCCACTTCCCATTGTGAAATTGATTATAAAAGGGCCTGGAGACCAGAGATTACAAATTCTTCAATTTTTAGATAAATTCATCAATTTTTGGAGCCCGGGGGAGGGGCGGGGTGTCTGTTGGAAGAACCCCATAGTAAATATTTCAGGCTCAAACCACACAACCCTGGATCCTCGTAATTCTTTGCTAACTTAATCCTTGAAGAGGTTGGGATTTCACTATTCATAGTTAGGGACCGAGAATTTTCTCATTTGGCATATAGATGACAACGTGTTATTGAGCAAAGATGATGTCAAAAAATGATCACTAGAAGTTGGACAAGTGCCTTGGTGAATGCCAATATGATGTCATCCTAGCGAAATATATTAGAGGATCAAGACCCCTCCTCTAATTGCATTTTTGTGGGAGCTGCGCTTCCGGGATTTAAGGGAGCATGGCACATGAGCTACCATATCACAACTTAATGGTGAAAAGTACCACTTCCAGCAAGCGGAAGTCACCAAGTGGCATCTAATTTTCACATGTCACTGTCACTAATCATTAAAGAGTGGACATTTACTAAAATGATCACCGTCGATCATAAATAAATGTCACTCGAGAGGGAGCTCTAGTGGATGAACGAGTGCGAAGATAAATCAATGCCAACCCTGTGGAAAGTCAGCGCCAACAGAGTAAGCAATGCAAATCAATGGTTATGATTGATTCCAGGGGGATGATCCCTCACTCCAACTCTATGTAGGAGCCCTGCCAGGGAGTTTAAAAGGGGCCTGCCACCTCTCACCCTAACGCAGCAACCATTTGCGCTATTGAGAATGTTATCAAGCAAGCATGGAAAGTGAGCGCGTAAATGATTTGATATCTTCCTTCCTTGTCCTACACCCAACTCAGTTATGCCACATGTATCCCCCATGCCATATAAATATATTTCATGCCTAAAACTCCTCGCCAACTAAATATTGTGCCCCTCACACCTACTATTGTGCTTCAAATCGTATATTTAAAACCATTTTGTGTCAAGCCCTTCCATTAGTTTGTATCCATCTCATATCGATCGCTCTCTGGAGTAAAATACCTTTGTATATTCACAACACTGTATCTTCCCACCTTACCCAAAAAAGACTCCACCTAATTCATCATCAAGGCATGACGAAGGCTAATGTCAAGTAAAAAATGCTTGTGCAACAACCTATTGGCCAATTTATGGAAACAATTGATGAAAAATTACCCAGGGCAGGATTGTTTTAAGATATAATATGCACCATAGATGCAGGCCACTTCTCATGGGAGGCAATCTACAAATATTTCAAAGATGAAGGCCCTCGAGGGACTGTCAAGACAGTAGTCATTGATGACCAAACCCCCACTTTAGAAGAAACCCCACAAGATATAACTAATTCATTTATGCATAGGATTGGAGTGAGACCTAGGATCTTGTGCTACACAGACATGGTCAGATGGGTGATTGAAACATTGTATATTACGAGGATGAAGTTTCACATAGGAAATGGTACGATAATTGGATCATTCATTGCAAAGGCCTTACAAAGGATGTACCAATTGCGAAACCCTCAATATGTTTATGACAAAGGGTATGTGGCAGAGTTTTGTAAAAATCATGAGGATCTAGCAGATTTAATCAGGGAATGGAGGAGTGAACCAAACAAGCACAAGAAAGAACAAGAGGGTAAGTATTCCATAGAATCTCTAGCTTCTCCTTGCAATCACATGACTACTATGCTCTGCAGGCTATATGCATACCCAATGTCTCCAAATTTCCCGAAGATTGGGTCCCTCTTATTGATGGGGCCTCTGAGGGATATATATTTGGCTAGGCCACAATATTGTCCAATAATCTAGCCAGACACATTATATATTTCTTCTCCTGCCATAACGTATCTTAGAACAAAACCCCTTTATTCTACATGCAGCATATGTAATGGATTACATTATTTTGATGGATCAGCTCAGGAGGCTAGTTGTGGAGGGGGGGCCATACTTCACCTGTCTGAAGCACATGTCTATAAAATACAAATGGGACTGGGAAGGGGGACAAACAACTATGTAGAGCTCATCATGGCCAAAAACCTCATCTTTTTTGTTTTGTCCAAAAACTACCTTCATTTACAGCTATTTGGAGACTCAAAAATCATATGCAACTAGATAAACAAAAAGGCACAATGCAATGCATACTCTCTAAAGCACATTTTTGATGAAACTCTCAGAATCATAACATATTTTGATGTCTTCTCATGCCGTCACATTTACAGGGAACGCAACACAGCTGCTGACATCTTATCCAAGGAGGCTGTGCACAGGGACGACACTTCATGGTTGATCATGGAGGAAAGAGATGACAACACCTATCAGTACTACCATAGGCCGTTTATAGAACCTGGCATATGATCAATCTACAACAATTTTTTGCTTTTTTCACTTTTGGATCCATAGTTTGAATGACCATATGTAAATATTCACTGTTTATTTTCATTATCTTACAGCACAGTAAGGCTCTCTGTGAAGAGCTTCATAATATTTTCATAGACTATTTAACTGTAGCCTCATATATGAGGTGGAACACAAGTTGAAATGGTTTTGGTTGTCGACAGGCACATGCCTAAATATTGTATATGCAACGCATCTGCAAAATGCAGTTTCTTATCAATAAAGAAATTGCGACCTTTTCCACGGGAAAAGAAACGCACATGTAATGGATTCCCTTTGTTATTCCCTTGATTTCCCAACCATGGGTTGGAAATATACTATCTCTAATCCTACACTAATTCATATCTACCACAATAGACTCTGAGAAACCAATTACTTTGATCACTTTTATCAAATCTTTCATAATATTATTATTCCCATCTATGAGGTTATATTCCAAACCAAACCCCCCAAAATGTCCCTGCAACTTATGGAAGACCTTAGGAAGATTGGGAATTGGTTTGGTGAAGAACTTTTCACCTATATTGGAGTCCTAAGAAGCCATTTCCCCCACATTTTTTACTACTATACATCCTAGATAAATTGATAGGTAGGGAGGTGGCATACTAAACCACTAGCTATGGAATCACCAAAGCATCGAAAGAATCGAACAAGAAATTTTGGCCCCAATTTCCTATGTCTTTTGGGATCTTCACTCTAGAAAGTGATCCAAACACAGAAAAGGAGTTCCAACCCATTGAAGCCTTGAATTTAGCCACCATTCTAAACACATGTTATGATCCAAAGGGAATAGCAAAGAAGGGGACCCTAAATGTAGGTATAAAAAAATTCATCCATGAAGAGAACAAGTTTGACGACTTTCTCTCTAGGGAGGAAACTTATGAGTCAGTACGGAAAAGAAAAAAATGAGGAGTTGTCAGACCAGAAGCAAAAGTAGTTTCTCACCTTCAGGAGAGTAAGATTGGCCCCTTTAACATTGAATTTGTTATAGTTTCCCCTACAAGGACAAGTTTCTTTAAATAATACCTTGGCATCTCTTCAGCAAGGGAGTTCTTCCAAACAAGTGGCCACTTCATCACAACAACAAACATAAATAACTAGCTCTTCTGAACCTGAAGGAAAAATACACATGGTGAATCCAAATATGGGGCAACAATGGGACCAGTTTGACCAGGCCCTGAAGGATTCTAAGATAGGGGAAGGAGAGAGGGAAGTCTTGGAGGGAGAAACGATTTTCCAAGTGAAGACCCCATGTCATAATACACCATCTCAACATCACACAGGGTTAGAGAAATCCACAGCTGAGAAAACACCAACATTCACCGAGCATGAAGTAGAGATTATCATAGTAAACCCTACTTCAGAGGTATTTCTCAACATTGAAGAAATTCCCCCATTGGATTTGTTTTGTAGCCCTTTGCATACGGTCATGATAAAAAGAGGAAGGAAGAAAAGGAAAATAGACGAGTCCTAGTCCTCAATTCTAGAGAAATTTTCACAAGTTGCTCCCCTTAAAGTCCTCTTGAAAGGCACTTCAACCACCCCCATTGAGGAACTAGGGAGATTAACACAGTTTATGTGTGCCTATGCATCAACCACCATATGGAAATTCAGAAATTACTAAGGGAAAATGATGAAAGTATTACATCCTTGGAGTAGACATTAATTGACAAAGAGGAACAACCGAGCACTCATTGGCAAGAACAACTAGATTAGAGGAAAACTAATCTAGAAAGTCTCTAAAGGTAGCTTGATTCTCTCCAGATTTAGCACGTAAAGGAAATAAAATCCAAGGATGAACAACTACGAGGATCCCAACAAAAGATAAAGAAATTAAAAGAGGAACCCTTTCGCTGAAAGACTTCAAGTAGGAGGCTAGTGACTTTAATGAATAGTTGTGGAGACAACAACAATTATTTTGTAAGAGAATGAATTTGATACAAGAAAAATGTAGGATGGGAATAATTTGAAAGATGAGTTGGCATATATGATGTCACATTTTGATCAAGCTAAAAAGGACCTAAATGAGATGTTGGAGTGTCACGACAGTGTTGATGGAAGAAAAATTGATTTTCCAAAAGTTCAACCAATGCACAAATCAATTATCCTAAAAGGATGGAAAACACAGATACAACCAGTTAAAAATCTTATCGGTGATGCATGGGAGATGTCTAATGCCCTGGTGGAATCCGTTAATGACTCCTTACTTGAGTCAAATCTTATTTGTAGCTTTCCTAGAGACTCCTTACCACATATAGAGAGCCTGTGAGGAAAGTGGCTTGAACATGGAATTGATTTCACAGAGAGGATCAACCAGCCAAGCAAGATTGATTTTGAAGCCAATTGGATCTTTTTGGTTAAACCTTATGCCAATTGGTTGGTCCTAAAATCACTCACCAATATCTGTACACAAATGTTACCACTATTACGAGAAGTGATAATCAGTAGTTAAACACAGATCAAGCCTCAATATCCTCCTGAGTTGTTGATGCTACTCAACCTACAAAAATCATGGCGAAAGTGGATAGTGGAGCATGGGAGAACCTCCAAAGATCACGCAAGCCAACATTGAGGATCTTTTCTGATCTGGAATCATGTCATATCTCTTCCATTTTGGTGATTTGTATATATTTTATTTACAAGAAGGTATCAAGTTGTTATGTAATTATTAGAATAGTTAGGCCTTAGGCATGCTTGCACAACTAATTAGTTTAGCCAGCTGTAGCACCAAGGAGATATTTTGTAACTGTTTTTTTCATGAATCTGCATATAAGAGGGAGGAGGGAACTCATCTAAAGGGTTCGATTCTATTCAAGATACCATTATTTCTGCAAATTGGGCTACTTGCTAGAGGAAAAGACATGTACGCTGCTCTAAAAGTATAATGAAGAAGTTTGTTGGGCTGCCAAATTAACATACATTTTTACTCCATTTTCACCTTTATCCTCATTTTGTCACCTCATCTCATCACATTATCATTACTTAACTCTATATCTCCAATTCCATATGGGTTCATATCCTCATTTTCCAAAGTTATTAATTTTATGTATTTAGAGTGAATTTATGATTAAAAGTTAGAGAAATAACATGTATTTGCTTATACCTAAAAGTGGCTTGAGTTTGATGACATGTGTAGATCATTTGGGAGCTTCCAAGGCACCCTTATGTGGCCTCCCAAGATCAAATTCGAATTTCAACTCAAGAGGTGGACCATATTCCAAGGAGAAAGATCATGGAGATTTTGATGTGTCATGGGATTTGTATCTAGTATTTAGGGATAAGTTGATAGAAGTATGGGTCTAGTAGATATTTAAGGGATCTACATTTATTGAGTAGATATCCCTAATTCATGTATAAATAAGAGGAGCATCCTTCAAAGAAAGAAAGGAGGGAGAGAGAACAATTATCAATTATTCATTAGCATCGGATTTATGATTGTTCATTCAACATGAATAATATCATTTTCTCCAAATCATGAGTTATGAGTGTTGTTTGATTCTTAAGGTGTGATAGTTGTTCATGTGTTCTCATTGAGGAATGGAAGGATCCCCATACTGAGATAAGTACACTTTGTTGTAGATAATGTTGTGAATATACTAATTTTAATTTTGATTTTCATGTTATTTATTTGTTGTATATACTTGTAGATAATTTCAGTATGAATTTATGTTATGGCCATGTTTTTCTTGTGTGAAGGTTGATCTCCTTTTAGTAGCTAGTTTTTATGTGAGAAGGACAACGAAGATCTCCTAAGTTAGGAGTCTCTTCTCCATGATCTAGAATGAACTGAAACAAGATTTACTTTCTCATATGCTTTCCTAGATTACATTTATGTGAAGATTGATTTCCTTTCAGTAGCTAGTTTTTATGTGAGAAGGACAATTAAGATCTCCTCGGTTAGGAGACTCGTCTCCATGAGCTAAGAACTGAACTAAAAACAATATTTACTTGCTTTCATTTATATGCTTTCTTTCCTGCTTTCTTAGGTGTTTGGCAATGTTATTATAGGAAGATTGTAGAAGGACAATCAGGACTCTTTAACAAGAGACTCTTCTCTATCTTCTAAAGTAAAATAATTCCATTGATCAAGAATTTTTATGCTTTCATAAAATTGATCTGATAGTTTAGATTTGTAATATTCATTTCCGTTCTAAACAAACTTCCCACACCTGTTTCATCTGAGGTCCCATATATTTTGGTTTGCTTCTAAGTTTACGAAACCCCGGGTTGACAAAGTAAATGACAGGGATTTAATAGACAATTAAATCGTCCAACATTTTGGCGCCGTTGCTGGGGAAGCAAACTTAGATGTAAGCTAGCTAGGAGGATTGTTTAGGGAGAATTTTTATTTAGGATTATTTAGGGTTAATTACATTTAGGAATTTTCATTTAAGCTTATTCTCATATAAAAAAACATAGAAATAGAACACAAATCAAAAACCCCCATTCACTAAAAAAGAACAAAAACACAATAATAACAATGAGTATAAGTTTGGAACAACTCACTCAGATCCTAGCAAGTGTCAGGATCTCCTCTTCTTGTGAAGAAGAGATCTTGACAGTAGCCAAAAGATTAACTACTACTCCAAAAGAAAACAATGAATTAACATTCGTAGAATCCTGTATATCTGACGATGAACAATTGTTTGAACATGAGATTGAGGAGGACGAAGACAAGTTGCAACATAATCTGAATGAGAGTAGAAATCACTCCTATGAAAACTTTATCGAAAGTTGGTTTCGATGGTTTCAAACACATACGAGGTTAGATCAATTTCATTTTTATTTCCTTAAATCACACTCACAAAAACTAGATTTGATCATCCTTGTATATTTTCATTTTAAAATTGGGAAATTGAAAATGAATATATTTTTACTACTATTGCGTGAATGGTTACATTGGAAATTTAATTACACGTAATAGTTTGTAATTTTCCATTAACATAGAGTAGGTAGGATGATATTTTATGTTTCGAATAAGTATGCTCTCCTCCTGCGTTTTTGCACGATCTTGAGGATCAGAAAGTATAATGTATATAACTGTTTTTAGGGTTGGAATATACTTGTCTCCATTTGCTAAAAAGAAATCATCCTAAATTAATAAAAAAAATCCTAGGTTGTTTTAGGGTTAGAATAAAAAAATTCTTTTTAAAAAATTTTGATTTAAAAAAAAACATTACAAAAAAAACTAATTTCTTTTTAATGGTTGCAACATAAAAAATTAGGAATAAAATTTAAATTTTAGTTAAAAAAAACACATTAAAAAATCATTTAAAAAAAAAGAAGCAAAAACAAAAACAAAATACAACCAGGAATAAAATTTAATTAAGTCAGTGAATGATATCAGAGAAGCGCCCAAATAGGAGTTAAGAAAGCTTAGGATGGCACAAGAAACTGTTGGGCATGATGGGAAACCCTCTGTGGTAAAGTGTTGCTGGATCTGCACATTTCGATGAAGAAATGGATGCACCCAAAAAATACATAATTCAGGAGATGCTAATTGAGTTGCTGAATAAGAATGCACCGCTTGCGTACCAACCAGATATATCAGAGATCGGGTCTTACATTCTGCAGGCTGAACAACTACAAATAATTAGAAGTCCAATATTCAAAGAAGAAGGCATATCACAGAAAGTGGATGCACTTGTGTCTGTTCCTCCAGATAAGCTAAGACGACTGGATGTTGATTCGTGGAAGTCTATCCCAGAACTTATACAGAGAATGTGCAAATTCGCTTCAGTAAGTCATTCATAACTCTGGTTGGCTCAAGCGCCTTTACAAATCAGTGCACCTTTACTAACAACCTATAGATTCCCGAAGCTAGAACTGAAATCACATGATGTCTCATATCACGCCATCATCTAAGGCAACTTCATATCGAGTGAATCAAATCCATTTTGGCGCCATGATCCTTTTAACCAAATCCATATTCCTTAATAGTCTGAGAAATCTCCAGCTCCAAAACAATCAGCGATGTGAATTCTTTTATGGCGGTTTCAACTGCCCTCAGTTTTTACGCATCCACTAAACTTGGTCAGAGAAAAATCCTCCTAAAATCGGCCTCTCTGTTTTAATTCATTGCTATCCTATCTTGATGTGATTTCCTGTGATCTCTCTCCACAGGATCTCGATTGCCCAATTCACGAATCATTCAAAAATCTGATTTATTGGAATGATATAGTGACAAGGCCAACAATCCCACCAAATCTGCGAAGGTGAGAGGGTCTGATTTACGTGTTCATTTTAAGAATACAAGAGAACTGCCAAGCGAAGTCTCGAAATTCTAATCGAAAGGGTCGCTGGCCGTTGTTGTCATTGCCCAAAATATAAGGAGCCTTTTATTCCCTATGATGTTCTTGATCAATTGTGTCTAAAGACATGCACATGCAACACGCTACTTCTCTTAATTCAAATCAAAATTTTGGGAATCGCCTCCAAGGTTTAAAGTGGAGAGATGGCATAGTGCAACTCTTCTTTCTTGATGGTGCAAACAAAAATCAGAGTGGATCTGTTTTGTTTTTTTTTGTTATCAGAATGAAAGAAAATCTTGGAGTATGTGCAGGCAGATGCTAAATGCCCATGGAACTAACGTGTTAAAATTTTTTGTCCCATTTCATCTTCTGTTTACCATCCTATACTCGAGCTTGCTGTCATGGGCAGAGATCCATTAATTTTTTATGATTCTACAGAGGGATTTCTGTTGGACCGTACTGCATATGTTGTTCATTGGTTTAGAGAAGAATCAAGAGAAGGGTTTCCTATGCTGAGTCATTTGGTGGTTGCAAACTTTAAAATGCTTGCTGGAATCCACACTTACCTGAAGAAAGTGTTGTTATTTTGGAAAATGGTGAGCTACGTTTGTTTGATATAAGTTCCTATGGAGAAACTTTAAACTGTCCTGTAAAGTTGAGCGGAAGGTCATTTCCTTTGGAACTGGCAAAACTTAGAAGTAGTGACAGTAACTTTTCCAGCAAAAGAGTAGCGCGAAAAAAGTCTGGCAAGGGATTTCAGAACTTGACTTGTAAAATAGAGAAGAATTGAAAGAGATTTGGTGGCATTGTGAATATGGCTGGCATCCACAGACATTACTTGTTGCAGGATGGAAAGAAATCCAAATAGTTGATTTTAGAACTAAGAGAGGAAAAAGCTCAGATTATTCGTTGTCTAGTAGTGCTGTTTGAAATTTAGGGAAAATTAATTGCAATGGAAGTCTAGTAGTGATGTTTGAAATCTGCTTGTATGTTGTCTTTTAGCTATATTTATCACTACTTGGAAATTCAGATTGAGATGTTCCCTATTCCGTTAAAGACTACTAAGGCAAGAATTCAGATTATCCGCCAGTTACTTCTTGTATGTGGCATGAGGTGAATCTCCTTTCTCTTGACCATTTGATGATGAACTCTCTCTTGTATGGGGTATATGTAAGGAGATAAATGGTGTTTTCCACAGGATGTCGAGTCCCGGCCTTGGTATCAGCTCAGTAGAAATCGTTGAGCCTTTGGTTGGATAAGCATTGGTGCGGGTTTCGGTATACTTGACCAATCACAATCTCTCGCCCTCCTTTGGAGCATCTTTGCATCTATTTCTGAAGAATCATCGTTGCGCTAGTTCAAGGTGATAGCAATCTGAAGAAGAAGAGAATAAAATTGACGCTGAGGAGAATGTTGGTGGAAGTGAAACTGGTGCGGTGTTTGTTGGATAGAATCAATATTTGGTATTAATCATATATTTTTTTTTTAATTTAGTTTAAAATTACTTTTTCTACATATAGTATTTATAGTTTTCGTTTTCTTTTATCTTTACTTTTATTTAGATTTAGTTTTTATTTTTATTTTTTATTGTTAATATTAGTTTAATTTAGTTTGAACATTTTAGATTTTTATTTTTCACTTTAAGTTTGTAAATTTAATAGAGTGAATACAAATTAAAAAAAAATTAAATGATTATTTCAGTTTAAAAAAAAAATCAAAATAACCCAAAACAATTTTTTGTGATTTTATTATTTTTTTTAATAACAATACAAAACAAATTTTAGTTTTATGAAAAAAACAACAAAACAAATAAAAAAAAATCAAAACAAATAAAAACTAATAAAACAATTAAAAAAATACAAAAAAAACAATTAAATAAAACAACAAAACAATTGAAAAAAAAAAAAATAAATAAAATTAAAATTTTTACAAATGGAGGTTCATAACTCTTGAAAACAATTTATACTTTCTTGGAGTTACTTCAAAGGAACTTGCGCGCAAAAGCAACAGGTAAAAAAATTTCATTTCATTTTGGTTGCTAAGCATTCATACTCATTCTTACATTTTATATCTTTCAAAAAGCTCTTACAGTTTTCATGCAGGATTTGTACTAAGCTTTTACAGGTGCGCGACAATCCAAGTCCTTGCAGATGTGATCTCCAGAAATCGCATTCATCATTGAAAGCTTGAAGGAGTTAATTACAAATGTCGTGACATTTGTCGCTACAGAGAAATGTTTTGTTGTCATGATATGTTACCCACACTTCTCCTTCAAAGCCTCATCAGTCATCCATGTTAAAGTCCAATGATTCATTGCCTTATCCATCATGACTTCATACATGTCTACTATTTTGAGTCACATACATTTTTTCCTTCTTTTCAGTTCATCTTTTTCCCTCACAAATAAACCAACCATCTCTCTACATTGCCTTGTTTTCCTTGCCATAAAAACTGTTTGACCATAACATCTTGTATCTATAGTCCTACCAATCATTTGTACGAACTCGCGTTGACTAATGTGGGATTCCTTAAGACCCACCTTTCAACAGGTCTTGACCCATCGACCATAGCACCTTATCTGGGATAAATACTAGAGTCATTATTAGTACCTTGAGGCTTGCATGCCTTAATGGCAAGTCTTCTCGCCAACAAACAATGGGAATACATTAATGTCCCTTGTTTGTTGGATCTTGCAAGTGGTTCGACATTAGCTCATTTATTCGCATTTCGCAAGATGTACTTGGGTACCTTGGCACTCATTGACATTAATGGTGAGTTTGCCTCGCATTGGTTAACGACATTCATCAATGGTTGGTAATCCAATGACTTCTTTCCATGTTCGACATCGACACATTTATTCAAATGGAAAGAATTGTGCCACGATATGGGACGAGATATGATTCAAGAGCAGATTATTTTATACTTTGGAATAGATTCAGTAGTAGTAATAAAGGATCCACATTCACAACTTCATCCATCATATATGAAACCAAGACACAGATCACATTATTGTATTCTTCATTCCATGATTCAGCAGCAGGAGCTACACATTTCTACATATACATAGTTTGTCCACTTATGTAAGTAAAGGTATGTTCTTTTCTAGCTTTTTATCATACAATTCCTTTAATACTAAAATTATAATTTTTGGAAAATGTTTCACCATGTTCATTCACATTCACAATCACCATGTTCATATTCATGTTCATACTCCATTATCACTTTCCATATGTCATATATGTCCTTTCTACACATATCATCCTAACCAACATACTTTCTCCAAACAATTACTATGACATTATGATTCAATCGGTACATGTTTTGCAAATAATGGTTGAAGAATGAATGGTTGATTAAATGTTTTCAAAGTATCTAGATGCAACATAAAAACAACAAAAGTATTGTTACACAAGAACCAATACTAATCAAATTTTGGTTGTCACACAAGAACCAACCAAAATAATATGTTGCAATCAAATGTTTTTCAGAAAGAAGACTTTGCAAAAAGGAACAAAGTTGTCAAAAAGAAAATTATGTGAAGTTAAAAAATCGATATCAGCCAAAGTTCATGTAAAAGAAAGACAATTCAAAAGATCAAATCATGATCAATGTAATAGATTGCATGAGGACATGCAATAACTTAAGTTGGGGGGTATGTTGGGCTGCCAAATTAACATACATTTTCACTCCATTTTCACCTTTATCCTCATTTTGTCACCTCATCTCATCACATTATCATTACATAACTCTATATTTCCAATACCATATGGGTTCATATCTTCATTTTCCAAAGTTATTAATTTTATGTATTTAGAGTGAATTTATGATTAAAAGTTAGAGAAATAACATGTATTTGCTTATACCTAAAAGTGGCTTGAGTTTGATGACATGTGTAGATCATTTGGAAGCTTCCAAGGCACCCTTATGTGGCCTCCCAAGATCAAATTCGAATTTCAACTCAAGAGGTGGACCATATTCCAAGGAGAAAGATCATGGAGATTTTGATGTGTCATGGGATTTGTATCTAGTATTTAGGGATAAGTTGAGATAAGTATGGGTCTAGTAGATATTTAAGGGATCTACATTTATTGAGTAGATATCCCTAATTCATGTATAAATAAGAGGAGCATCCTTCAAAGAAAGAAAGGAGGGAGAGAGAACAATTATCAATTATTCATTAGCATCGGATTTATGATTGTTCATTCAACATGAATAATATCATTTTCTCCAAATCATGAGTTATGAGTGTTGTTTGATTCTTAAGGTGTGATAGTTCTTCATGTGTTCTCATTGAGGAATGGAAGGATCCCCATACTGAGATAAGTACACTTTGTTGTAGATAATGTTGTGAATATACTAATTTTAATTCTGTTGTTCATGTTATTTATTTGTTGTATATACTTGTAGATAATTTCAGTATGAATTTATGTTATGGCCATGTTCTTCTTGTGTGAAGGTTGATCTCCTTTTAGTAGCTAGTTTTTATGTGAGAAGGACAACGAAGATCTTCTAAGTTAGGAGTCTCTTCTCCATGATCTAGAATGAACTGAAACAAGATTTACTTTCTCATATGCTTTCCTAGATTACATTTATGTGAAGATTGATTTCCTTTCAGTAGCTAGTTTTTATGTGAGAAGGACAATTAAGATCTCCTCAGTTAGGAGACTCTTCTCCATGAGCTAAGAACTGAACTAAAAACAATATTTACTTGCTTTCATTTATATGCTTTCTTTCCTGCTTTCTTAGGTGTTTTGCAATGTTATTATAGGAAGATTGTAGAAGGACAATCAGGACTCTTTAACAAGAGACTCTTGTCTATCTTCTAAAGTAAAATAATTCCATTGATCAAACATTTTTATGCTTTCATAAAATTGATCTGATAGTTTAGATTTGTAATATGCATTTCCGTTCTAAACAAACTTCCCACACCTGTTTCATCTGAGATCCCATATATTTTGGTTTGCTTCTAAGTTTACGAAACCCCGGGTTGACAAATTAAATGACAGGGATTTAATAGACAATTAAATCGCTCAACAAAGTTTATGGTGATTCCAAGCATTGTTATGTGGAGTATGTGTTTTCTCTCTATGTATCATTTTCATATGTGTTTCTTTCCTCTTAGAAATCATGTAATTGTAGCAACTAGAAATAAATCTTGTATGCCGGATTTATCTATATCATGTTTTGGCAGATGGTACCTGTAAATGTAAGATTGAAAACCTTAATTCACGCTCCATGGTTTCTAATCTCATTCCTTTGTCTATACATCACTCTGCTGAAGTTAAATGCACATGATTCTATTAATTAGCCCTTTGCACTAGACTTCTTTCTTTATTTCTACACTCACCTATACTACGGCAATTAAGAAAGCTTCACTACTTGTGTGTAGGCCACCATGGTTGAGTGTTACTACTTTTGAACAATATGTTTTCAATATGTATAATGTGTTTGGTCTCTGAGTGTGATTATTGAACCAATTTTAGATTCTCTAATACTTTTAAAACCTTTGTGTGATAAAGATTTATCTGAACGAAAATTGGGATGTCTTAGGCACTGACCTCTCTATCAACTTGGGGGTTGTCTCTAGGAGCCACAACATATTTTGGTGTCATTCTCGGGTAACGAATATAAATATACTCCAGTGGATATATACATTTTCACATTCCTTTTGTTGGGTGAGCAAAGGAAGTGTGGGTTGATATCTCTCACCTTGGCGACTCCACTATAAATCTTTTAAGTTGGTCATCTTGGATTTGATGAGGCGTCATACTCATTCAGATACCTCACAACATAAAACTCCTCCTGTATTTGACCTAGAGAGATTGTCTCTAGGAGAATTTGGAGAGAAAGAACTCTAATAATTCCAGATATAATGGTTTTTCCCTCAGAAGCCTAAACTTCTATCTCACAAAAAGTATAAATAAAATACCCTGAGACCTCATCTCGAGTTTTGGAGTTTTCAGAAGAGTGCTTTCCTCCATCTGACCTTCACTTCATGAGGCCTAAGTATGAATAACCCTCTATTATTTTTTAAATCTATTTATACGTCATACCTTCCCAGACATTGAAGAAGTAAGAGACATCTTCATAACTAGTCCATCCCATACCCAACCTGGCTATCTCACACCAAATCCTACCTAATGTCCTTCATCCAACCTTTTAGCTTGACCCTGCAACAAATATTTTCTCGCCTCCATTGCAAAATATGGTCATCCATAGTTTTCTACTTGTCAGATACACCCCACTCAATCTGCAACAACTTTTGAATGGAATGCCTCAATATTATCTTAATCTCATGCCTAGATTCACAGGGGAAGATGATATTTAAGACCAAAAACACATTGACGTTCTATGCATTTGCTAAAAATTTGAACGTAGAGCACCTGAATGTAGTCCTGAGATTATTTTTTCAATCACTAGATGGGGAGGTTAGGAAATGGTTTAAGACTTTACCAAATGCCTCAATTAATACTTAGGATGAATTGGAGAACACTTTCATGCAAAAATGGTGAGAGAAGAAGGACCATGGGTACTTCCTCATCGAGTTCAATGCAATAAATAAAAAACATAATGAGGATGTACCATAATTTATAAAATGATTTAATAATCTCTATAATAGCCTTCCTCTTGAGATTAAACCTCAAAAGGTGACAACTAAGGTGGTCTTTGCTGGAGTGTTTGAGCCAGATTTTGGGTTTACTCTCGAAGATAGGAAATCTTGCACACTTAGCCAGATCCAAACTAATTCTCTTGAGGTTGAGGCAAACTTCGCATCTGCAGGAAATTGGAAAGGAAAGGGGGAAAATGGTGATAGGAGAAGGGGAAAAGAAGAAGCCAACTCTTTTGTCCAAGAAAAAGAATCTTAAGAACATAAATTAGATGAAATGAATAAATTGATAAGGAACCTTTCAAATAAATTGGTGAAACTAGAGCTGGAAAACAAAAACCCTCCATGAAAAATCCAACAAGGGCCTAGAAAAAACTTCAATCCCCAATATATGAGACCCCCTTTGCAACTTTTGCAAAGAGAGAGGAAGGACCAACAATATCAAATTCAACCTCCCCTGTATTTAGAGGATGATCCTGAAGAAAACATTGAAGATGCTATTGAAGTTCAGGAGAACCAATTTTCTTCTCTTATAGAAGAAGCAAATGAGATAGGAGCACGAGAAGTAGAAGATCGTGATCAGAATGGCCCCTTGGATGAAGAGGAGATAGCTTCCTATTATAAGTAGTTTTCTGATTTCATACAAGCCTAGTTGCATAAGAAGTATGATTTAAGGTCCAGGAAAAGACCTTAGGTGCAGGATAAAAATGAAGAAACTGCTCAACCTGCTTCCCCAAAACCAACTGATAAAGGGAAAAAAACTATCAACCTTATTCCACCAACTAGAGAATAAGTCTCCCATTCCGCCAATTCTGAGTCTGAAGTCTCAAATATAGAGAAAAGACCAGTGTAAACAAAGCCAATACATGAAGAAATCAGCCAACCAGTTGACTCAGTTAAAGTCGATAGGAATCCTTCCATTTTCAGTATGCAAAAAGATTTAGAAAAGGTGAAGATATCTATTCCTTTGACTGAACTTTTAAAACAAACCAAATATCAAAAAAAAGTTTATCAGTTCATGGATGTGTCTCTCATTGATTCATCTCAAGAAATTCTTAATTTACAAGAACAAAGGCTTGTAGTCATGTTTGGTCTTCATGTGGAGGAGCACGAACCTTTCACTCCTCCATTTTGTGTCACACTAGTGATCCATAATTTATTGTTGCATAATTGCATGCTTGATTCAAGAGCCTCTCATAGTCTGATTCCAAAAGAGTCAAGTGTCTAGGAATGATCAAAAACTTGGTTGTCAATCTGGCCGAGATTCCTATGTAGAGTGTAGTGATGGATATTGTGGTAGAAGATATTCCTGCGAGATTTGGTATGCTCCTCTCCAGATCACGGGGAATGAAACTGGGATGTTCTATTGAATTAGACATTACATATGCCAGTATTCCATTATTTGGGGGAGAAGAGTGCAAACTATATAGAGAATCTAGGTTTGTAAAGATAGAAACAAAAGAAGATAATTCTAGTAACTCTCTAGTATATGTCATGGAAAAATATCTTACATGCTTTATGTTAGAAATAGACGATCAAGTTATGAAGGACACCCAAATGGATTATCTTACACAAGTTAATTTGCAACAAACAAAAGTTGATGGTGTGTGGAAGTTGTACTTTTATGGAGCCTACTCCAAAGAAGGAAATGGAGTAGGAGTGTTCCCAAAATCCCTTGAGGATAACATCATCCCTCTTGCATAGAAATTGGAATTTGATGCTACAAACAACATTGTTGAGTACGAGGCCTTGGTGTTGGGTTTACAAGATGATACAAATTTAAATATTGAATGTTTAATGGTCTTTGGATATTATGAGCTAATTGACAAACAAGCCAGGAATCAGTGCCAAACCAAACGTCCTTAACTGAAGTCTTATAGAAATGAGGTCTGGGATCTAATTGAAAATTTCTTTCTCGCCTTTAATATTAAATTCTTTCCTAGGGATCAGAGTAGGATGGAAGATTCTTTGGCTACAATAGCCAGTTCTTTTAGACCCCCCAAAATCCCCTGCTGAGATATGAAGTTGAACTTAGGCACAGACCCTCAGTGCCTAACAATATAAAATATTGGCAGGTGTTCGGAGATGAAGATCAGATCAAAATATTTTTGGAAGTGATTGGGGAGTTTTCAAATATTGTCATAGATTAGGAAGGTGAAGGCCTTGAGGAGATGGAAGCTACCAAGCAACAATCACCTTGGGAAGAATTTGTAGTTGGGAAAAAAAATCTCCAACTCAAGGGGAACATAATCCCAAAAGGATTATTCCCATTGGAGAGATTGTTCAATGCTAATGATGTGGTTGTTAAAATAGCTAAGAAGGAGGCTGAAGATGATACTAAAGGCTGTAATATTGGCACATATCAAGAAACCAGGCTAATTAAGTTGGCTACAGGGATTTTAGGGAGATATAGGTACAAGTATCTTGACCTTTTCAAAAGGAATGTTGATATATTTTCTTTGTCTTATAATGATTTTAAATATTATGATATCAACATCAGTCAACATAATATACCCTTCAAGCTTGACATTAAACCCCATAAGAAAGAATTGTGGCACATCAATCCTATGCTTCTCCCTTTGATAGAGAAATAAATCAAGAAAATGCTCCAGGCTAAAATCATTGTACCATTGAGATATTCATATTGGGTGGCTAATCTGGTCCCTATCAAAAAGAAGAATGGAGATATCAAGTTGTGTGTGGATTTCAAAAATCTCAATAGGGCCTCCCTAGATGATAACTACCCATTATCTAGGATGGATTATGTTTTGTAGAAAGTGGTGGGATCATCAAACTATCTTTGATTGAAGGTTTTCAAGGTTTAACCAAGTTGTTGTACATCTTAAAGATCAGAAGAAAATGACTTTTACCACCCCATGGGGAAAATTCATGTATGCCCGAAGGCCTTTAGGTCTCATGAATGTTGGAGCTACTTTCTAAAGAGCGATGGATATAGTGTTTATTAGGGAAACATATAATTTCGTGGTGATTTACTTAGACGACATAATTGTGTTCTCAAAATATGATGAAGATAATTTGCACCATTACAACACATCTTTGAGAAATGTAGGAAGTATGGAATATCTTTGAACCCAACGAAGTCACAATTTTCTCTCAGTGAAGGCAAGTTCTTAGGAAATATAGTCTTAAAGGAAGGAGTGAGAATTGATCCTGCTGTCACACAGAATGTCTAGGCACTGTGACAATGACTCAGATCGGGGGTTGTCACATTAATCCCCAATCACTCCATTTGAGTTGTCTCCCAATAGAAGACTAAGGGGGGTAGACCCTATGGAATGTAAAAAGGAAAGATTAGTTGGGAACCAACCAACATGGGAGACAAAGCTAAGAAACCAACACTTGTTTTAGATTGCACAAGATTTTAAGGATTCAAAATGATTTGAAGAGAGTGACACCAGTGCCTTGTGGAGTCAACTATTTTGCGAAGAAAATAAGGTTCAAGTAAAGGATGGAAAACTGTTGCTGAAAATACTCAACTGTCTCATATGCAAATGAAAAATTTAAAACTATGTGAAATGCAAGGACTTAGTTAATTTTAGTTAAACGAGGGCCTAAAATTATTTATGAAATATGTCTTAAATGTTACTTAACTTAAGGCTTAGAAAGGTGGTGATCTGAATGTGAAAGAAGGTACTTATACTAGCACTGCAAAATGTAAAATATGCACAAATAATTATTGAAATGCATAATGGGATGAAATGTAAAATGCTGGAATAAAACACCTTTAAATTCAAAAATTCATTTGTATGAAATACTCAATCAAGATCATTAGATTCATAAGTAAAACTAGATTAGTCCTACTTGCATAAGCATGTAAAAAACAAATGAACTTTAGAAATTAAATTAAATGTTTCAACTCAGATCACATTAATGAAATATCGGTCTAGTAATATACTCTTACATCAAATGTTAAAACTAACAATATATTCTAAAACAACAGTTCTGTAACCATGCAATATTTAGAAATTTCTATGTATAACATTAGAAAATTTTTAAATGACAAACTAATAACAATAATTCAAAAAATTTCTGAGTTTAAATCTTTATGATCTATTGATGTATTTGTTCTAAAAAAACTCAGAAATAAACTACTGAACAACAGTAAAACAATTTTCAGAATTTTGTTTGCAAAAGTTACTAAAGCTAGCTTCTATTTTTGCAATTATACAGTAGTAAAAATGTAAATTAAATCTGCTGTTAAATTTAGAAAATTTTGAGTTTAATTCTTTCTAATCTATTGATGTATTTGATCTAAAAACTCAGAAAATTACTAAAAAAACAGTGAATAATATTCAAAAAATAACATGCAAAAGCTTTTGAAAGTAATTATATTTATGAAATGTAATGCAGTGAAAGATGCAAACTAATTTGCTGCTAAATTTCAGATAACTAAAATTTTATGCCAGTATTAATCTTACTTTCAATTAGATCAATGAAAGAGGTAATGGTTTAGAGGATGTGCATTAGTCAACTTTTAGGGGCTTGAAGGCACTTGAAGATGGGCTACCCAAGTCACTAGAAATTCTCCGATGCAAATGCCAAGCTCAATTATTTTTTTTGTTAAAATTTGTTAAATTTTTTAGGGAAATTTATGGAGAAAATTTAGTGATAAAGGAGGGTGAAGAAAGGGAGGCTGAAAGGAGAATAATGGGAGGCCGTAAGGAGGTGGGAGATGGCCAGTGCAAGGCCTCAAGGCTCTAAAAAAATTTGCCTACGATCTTCTTGCAATTTTTTTCAGCTTAAAAACAAAATGGAGATGTTCTCCGAAGCTTAGATCTCTCTCCAGAATCCACAAAAATCACCTGCAATTTTCAGATTTTTTTCTTGCACAAATAAAAGACAAAAAACCTCAAAGCACATATATACAAAAATATGAAATACCCAAAATCCCAATGAATTAAAAAACTTGATATTTACAAATCTATAATAATATTCTACAGATTTAATAGATCTGCAAATCAAATCCCTCTATTAGCCAGATTTAAACAAATTTTTGCACAACATTTAGAAATAAATTTGAAATTTTAAAGAGGCACAAGCCTAAGAAAAACCTTGCAAGTAAAATATTTTATAAAATGACTTCAAAAATTAAAAAGATAGTGGGCTCTTTTATATTCTGCAAACTGAGAGTGAGTTGGTCCAGCTGATGACTTCCCCAAATGCCCAAATCTTGAATGATAAATTTTTCACACTTAAATCTAATTGTTAGATTAATAGAGATTTAAAAATGATCATAAAATCGTCAAGAAATAAAGATACCTGCTACTTCTATCAAATCAAAATGATATTCTAAAAACCCAGAAATTTGTGCAAGATTCCTGTACACATATCAATCCTCAAAGGATATTAACCAACAAATGCAAATAAAAGGAGCAAAGTATTAAGAACAATATTATCACATAAATATGAAAGAGGAACACCACGATCTGAAACCCCAAAGTCTTTGTGTTTTATTAACAAGAAAAAGTTACAAGAGCTTTCTTAGAGCAAGTATACAATTCATAAATCAGATCCAAATAATGGAGAAAGGTCTCTCATTTATAGAAAAATTCTCCAACGGCTAGTTCGCTTGATCCCCGTCAAAACAATCTCAACCGTTGATGAAGATCAAGTGATCTTTTAATCATCATCGTTGAAATAAAGTTACATTTTGAGGAAATTTGAATTTCACTTTTAATTTCCTTTTAATTAACTCAAAAATTATTATTTTGTGTTAATTGCCATAAAAAGTTGAATTTGAATTAACTATTATAGCCCAAGGGTTCAAAACATCTTGAAATTTTCAATATTACCTTGGTCGAGGACCTCTAAAAATTTAAAACTTTAAAACCAAGGAATTTTAAATGTTGGAAAATTTAATTTTTCCTAGGACCTAAATTAATTAAATTTTTGGCTTTAGTATTTTAATTTATTTTAGCCAGAAATTTTAATTAATTGACTCATGAGAGGATTATTAATTTTTCCAACCCTTTAATATTTAGCCATGGTATCTAACTATGAGGGACCATGCACTAAATATTTTTTACATGAAATATTATATTTCTAAACCATGAAGGGGGCACACCCGTTTGTTATAGACCCTCAATAATTACCCATTTATGCAACACAAAATATGATTTAATAGACTAAGTAACTTGTAATAACATAATCTAACAAAATAGTTAGAATTATTCCCAAATCACTTTTATAGAGACTTGATAAATAACACTAGGACTCATTTAAAATGATGACGACAAAATCCACCCTAGCTTTGGGGTGAGGCTGGAGGGAAAAACTCTGCCAATCATCTGTGTTTAGAAACACACATGAATCGACGAGACTAAAAACATCCTAGGATAGAAATCATCATTATAAAAATAAATTTACCTAGGTTGTTACATACATTTTTCTTATTAGGGTCATTTACATTACAAAACTCAGAATGGTTTACAAAACTCCGGTATACATATAGCTGATAATGATGAATCTGTGGATCATCTGAGTGCTCGGACATGATGGAAATCCATGCGCGAAAAAATGTACAGCTATGGGATAGTTGACATGGAGTGGTCAACATCTAGCTCTACTTGGGGACATGTTGCTTCATCGAAGGAATGTGAGAATCTATAATCTGCACCCAAAGAAAACATAGAATCACATAAGTAAGTCCATCCTAATATAATCCAAAAAATCAACATATAACATTACATAAAATAGAAGCTCTGTAAAAATTCTACAAACATGAAATGTAAACTTAATCTAAGAACAAAAACAAAATGCTAAAATGGCAAGGTGTAGGGTTAGAAATACAATACAAAGGATGCCCCATGGCATCAGATGTGTTCAATATAGCGCATACTGAGCATTTTCCTGCTTTTTGGCAAATCTGTTGGTTTCTTTCGGATGTGCCATGCCTGATCCTGCATATTGTGCCATGCCCGATGCTCTCGTCCATTAGATGCATCAAATCGCTTCCTTCTACTTTTTTACTTTTTTCTCTTCTTCTAGGTGGGTCGTGATGTCAACAATGAACCACTATAGATTTCCTATCCTGATCTTGGAGATGTTTCGACGAACAATCTGAAGAATCTGAAGTATGCCCAATCTTATTTTGAATGTATTCTGTTAATGGTGGTACATAAGCTCAATCTTCCTTCAAAGTCTACTTATCCTTAATGGGAAAAGTAACTTCCTTACGATGAGATGGGAAATTTTTCGATGGACCGGGAGATCTGTGAGTCGTGACAAACCCTTTGTGCTTTGGTCTAATGTGAAATCTTAGAACTTGTGCATTTTTCATCTTTTTCCATGTCATTCATCATTATGTTATGATTTACTTGAATAGTACTCATTTCTTTCTCATGATGATTCCGCATGTTAGTCCTCATAGCCTCCATCTTTTGAGCACACTTTTCTACTACGATGGCTATGTGATCAGAGTGATTAATTTTCATGATTTTTATCTCCTCATCACGTTTTTCTATTTGGGTGTACAAAGTTCTCATATCCTTGGCGTAATCAAACATAAATTTTACTTGATTAAGCTCCATGTTTTTTACTAGCTGCTTTAGTTCTTTAATAAGACACTTATCATTTTCCTTTTCATTGTTGACACTGATTTTACAACTTGTTTATGCTTTTCCATTATCATGGATTTGTCTTGCAACGATACAATTGGATTCATCGTGAGAACATTCACAATGCCTACAATATGGCATATTTTGATAAGGAGAATTGTTTTGAAATCTTTTGTTGATAGTTGGGTTCTTTATAAGATCACTTTCATCAAATTTAATAGTACTAGGGGCACAAGGCAAGACACCTTTATTTCCATATCTATCTTTAAAAGCATTGATGATGTATTTTAAATAAGCGAAAGAATCCTTAGGACAATTATGAAACCAATCCAAAGGATCACCTTCTAAAGAAAAGACAAATAGATGCATCTTGACATCGTCATGATTATATTGTAAAGGAAGAAAATATCTGGTTATCATATGAGTAACCTTGGAGAGATGATTTCTACCAGTGGTTGAATCACCACTCGAAAACAAAGGAAATTTATGAATGGCCTCTTCCAGCATATCATGAAGAAAGTTAGTAAAATGAAAAGAGGCAAACAAGTCATCCATGATGACTTGCTTAAAGGGATAAAGAGGGACCAAATGGATGCTAGAGAGAGACCCCTACTCAAGAAAATCAAGAAATCCCCAAGAAGCGAGCTTCTAGCAGAAATTTTTGTAAGAAATGAAAGAAGTGGAGTCACCACTTGAACATGAATCTAGTTATAAGATCTAAAAAGGAAAAAATTGAAAGGTTAGACAGGGAGAAGAAGATGGATATCAGGGAAGTTTTCTTGTATGAGAAATAATGGATGAATAAGTGGAGTCACCACCTAAACAGGAAACCAACTGAAATGTCCAAGTGCTAAAAGTGCAGATGAAAAATAAGGTGATGAAAATATGAAGAAATATAACGACACCAGAAAATGTGGTGTTTATGGGATAAGAAATGATTAAAAGATTTAAAATATGTAGATGAATGTCATAAAGCCAAGGTCCAATAAATTGGTCCCTGACAACAGTGCCAAAAAATGTTGTGCCACTTGACGGGCTAATGAATGGTGGAAAATATTAGAAGATTAGATAAAATTTCTTGAGGACCAAGGACAAAAAAAATCTATCCCTGACAACGGTTCCAAAAAATGTTGTCGCACATAATGTCTAGGCATTGCAGAAATGACTTAGATCAGGGGTTGTCACACTGATCCTTAATCACTCCATTTGAGTTGTCTCCCAATAGCAGAATAAGGAGGGTAGACCCTATGGAAATGGAAAAAAGAAAGAATAGTTGGGAACCAGCCAACCTCAGAGACACAACTAAGAAACCAATACTTGTTTTAGATCGCGCGAGATTTTAAGGATTCAAAATGATTTGAAGAAAGTGATACCAATGCCTTGTGGAGTCAACTATCTTGTGAAGAAAATAAGGTTCAAGTAAAGGATGGGAAACTGCTACTGAAAAGACTTGACTGTCTCATATGAAAATGCAAACTTTAAACTATGTGAAATGTAGGGACTTGGTTAATTTCAGTTAAATGAGGGCCTAAACTTATTTTTGAAATATGTCTTAAATGTTACTTAACTTAAGGATCATAAAGGTATTTATATCATCACTGCAAAATGTAAAATCTGCACAAATAATTATTGAAATGCACAATGGACTGAAATGTAAAATGCTGGAATAAAACACCTTTAAATTCAAAAATTCATTTGTATGAAATACTCAATCAAGACCATTAGATGAATAAGTAAAACTAGATTAGTCATACTTGCATAAGCATGTAAAAAACAAATGAACTTCAAAAATTAAACTAAATGGTTTAAACTCAAATCACATTAATGAAATATCAGTTTAGTAATATGCTCTTACATCAAATGTTAAAACAAATAATATATTCTAAAACAACAGTCCTGTAACCATGCAATATTCAGAAATTTCTATGTATAACAACATAAAATTTTAAATGACAAACTGATAACAACATTTCAGAAAATTTCTTAGTTTAATTCTTTTTGATCTATTGATGTATTTGTTCTAAAAAACTCAGAAATAAACTACTGAACAATAGTAAAACATTTTTCAGAAATTTGTTTGCAAAAGTTACTGAAGCTAACTTCTATTTATGCAATTATACAATAATAAAAGTCTAAATTAAATCTGTTGCTAAATTTAGAAAAATTCTGAGTTTAATTCTTTCTAATCTATTGATGTATTTGATCTAAAATCTCAGAAAAATATTGAAAAAAATAGTGAAATGATATTCAGAAAATAACATGCAAAAGTTTTTTAAAGTAATTATATTTATGAAATATAATGCAGGGAAAGATGCAAACTAATTTGCGGTTAAATTTCAGATAACTAAAATTTTATGCCAGTATTAATCTTGTTTTCAATTAGATCAATGAAAGAGGTAAGGGTTTAGAGGATGTGCACTGGTCATCTTTTAGGGGCTTGAAGACACTTGAATATGGGCTGCCCAATTCACTGAAAATTCTCCAATGCAAATGCCAAACTCAGAATTTTTTTCGTTAAAATTTGTTAATGTTTTTAGGGAAATTTATGGAGAAAATTTAGTGATGAAGGAGGGTGAATAAAGGGAGGCTAAAAGGAGAATGATGGGAGGTCGTAAGGAGGTGGGAGATGGTCAGCGCAGAGCCTCAAGGCCTTAATTTTTTTTTCCCATGATCTTCTTGTAATTTTTATTCAACTTGAAAACAAAATGGAGATGCTCTCCGGGGCTTAAATCTCTCTCCGGAATCCACAAAAATCACATGCAATTTTCAGATTTTGTCCTGCACAAATAAAAGATAGAAAACCCTGAAGCATGTATATACAAAAATATGAAATACCAAAATCTCCAATGAATTAAAAAATTTGATATTTACACATCTACAATAATATTCTACAGATCTAACATATTTGCAGATCAAAGCTCTCTATTAGCTAGATTTAAACAAATTTTTGCACAATATTTAGAAATTAATTTGAAATTTTAAAGAGGCACAAGCCCAAGAAAAACCCTACAAGTAAAATATTTTATAAAATGACTTCAGAAATTAAAAAGATAATGGGCTCTTTTAGATTTTGCAAACTAAGAGTCAATTGGTCCAGCTAAGGACTTTCCCAAATGACCAATTCTTGAATGATAACTTCTGCACACTTAGATCTGATTGTTAGATTAATAAAGATTTAAAAATGATCATAAATTCATCAAGAGATAGAGATGCATGCTACTTCTATTAAATCAAAATGATATTATAAAAACCCAAAAATTTGTGCAAGATACCCATACATAGATCAATCCTCAAAGGCTATTAACCAACAAATGCAAATAAAAGCAAGAAAGTATTAAGAACAATATTACCACATAAATCTGAAAGAGAAACACCACAATCTGAAAGCCCAAAGTCTTTGCGTTTTATTAACTAGAAAAATTTACAAAAGCTTTCTTAGAGCAAGTATACGATTCCGAAATCGGATCCAAATAATAAAGAGAGGCCTCTCATTTATAGAAACATTCTCCAATGGCTAGTGTTATAGACATTTTTGTGCCTTACAACATTGAGCATGAAATGTCCATAAACTAAGGGATCCAAAGTCCCTAAACATGTTGTTCCTACCCCTAGAGGAACAAGGCCAAGTAACCACAACAATTCACAAAAGTTCTCCACCTGAAAACACTCAAAAACAAGGCAATTCTGGATCATGTCAACTGCTCCACTGTCTACCTGCGTTGAATGTCAACTGCAAATAAGGCTACCTGCGCTGAGCGTAACTGGACAAGTGGCAGGCTCATTTCTCAAGGTGTCAATGCCCAGGAAACTTCCAAAATGACACTTGGATCAGGGAATTCGACTGGTGATAAGTAAGAGGTTCCAAATCTCCAAGTGGAAGCAAGAACCTCCAAGTGGACTCAAGAACTGAAGTGGGAGAGGACACTAGTCAGTTTTATACCAGCCTCAAGCTGACTCATCCTCTCTCCAAAACTCCTATATATAGATCTCTCTCTCCATGAGGTCAGGGGAGGCTGGAATTTGGTATTTGCAAAGAATTGCTGTTGGTTTGTGGCTAGAAACATTGGGTGTGTTATGCTTTGAAAGGAACTGAAGAAGGAATTCCATTCTGCTGGGAAGGAGATGCTGGGTTAGAGCCCTATGGGTTGTATCTCTTCCTGAATCCTGTTACTTTCAATAAAGCTATCTTGATTCTTTCCTATATGCTGGTGTATTTTGTATGATTGCATTAGTATATTTGATTTACTTCTAATCCTGAATCATTTATGAATATGTATATTTTCCTTTGTATTGTGTTCTTCTCTTGTCGCAAGTAGCTATTCTCTTGTCACAGGTAGTTGTTCTCTTGTGATCTTGTGGGATTCAAGTAGCTGTTCTCTTGATCAAGCGAGGAGGCAAGTAGCTGTGGACACACAAAGAGAAGAGGATATAGTTCGAGGGACAACCGGAAGACAACGGTAAGTCTGCTGATCTCCTCTCTTTCATATTTCATAAAGGAAGAAATCATGATAGATGTATTCGTTTGTTGCTAAGGCGCTGTCACACCTTAGGTGGATAGGATCATCCTAAATAGGCATTTTTCCCCACAACAAATTAGTGACTCCACTGGGGAGAACTTGTTTATTCATTTCATTTGTGTTTCCGTCATTTGTTTATTTCATAGACCTGACAGCAACTTTGAACTGCATCTTTCCCGGATGTAAAGTATAAAGTTGCTGCTTTGATCCAGTTTGTTGGATTTGTCTATGATCTAAACTAGATCCACAAATGATTTGATGATCCTTGTGATAGTCTTTAGTACCCTATCAAAGAATCCCTCTGTTTATACCTTGTTTGTGTTTCTGATTTGGCCTGAAACAGTTGATTTTTGAGCATTTTATGACCCGGAAACCAAGAGAAACGAGAGTTTCTCCTTCAGCGCGACTGCTGTGAAGGCATTCTGCATTTCAGTGCAGGTCCCGTGAAGGCTACCTGCACTGAATGTCAAAACCACAGTGTTGAGGTTGCGCTGAACTAGTTTTGCCTTGTGCAGCTGGGGTTCTCTGCTGTCTTTTGCCCTGTTTTGATCTCTGTTTTTGCAGCCTTTAACCAGCATAGGTACCAGTCTGATAACCCCTTTTCTTTGCTTGAATTCCGCCTCATTTTTGTACAAAAAGACTGTAAGTGTTTTTATGTGTTTGTGGCGTCATTTACAGTTTTCCTTTGCATGAGTAAAGTAATCATCCTATAGCCCTTGATTCAGATCTGATTGATTGATTGATTGTGATCTTAGGAGAGAGTTCATTGGTTGTTTGCAGTTTGATTATACATTTGCTTTTGCTTATTGGTTTGAGTTTGTCACTTTTGAATGTCAAAACAAGTATTAATTTCGAAAATCACAAAGTGATTGTAATCTCTTCTACCCTTGTTGATTTTGGAAAAAGTAAACATGTTTGTTTCAGTCATTTAAAAGCAAATTCAAAATTGTACAAAAAGCTTTCTTTGTAGGCATTTATACTAAGAAAGTGGAAAACAAACACCTGCATTGTGCATTTGCATTTTGATAAGTTTGCATGCTTGATTTAGGGGAAGTGCATTAGAGTGTGCTGAATGCTCTTTGAGAAAAGATAGTCGCTCTCTTTTCCCTTAGTAGCTAGGATTTTCAAAGTTGAAAGATAATAAGGCTTGCTTATCATCTTAGACTGCATTTAGGAATTTGTATTATACATCTCATGGTGAACCTTGAAAGGCAAACTTTAAAAAGATCAACCTAAAATAAACTGAATGAACCTAACAACGCTTTGTAACATAACGCACAACATAGAGGTCTATGCTAGAGACGTGTTTCGGCGTCGTTAAGCCTAGTGACTGTCGATCTCTAAGAAGGTGGGTGATTCCTCCTGAGAGACGGTAGCGCTAGTATGGATTTGTACTCCCACGTACCGTCGCGTATATATTGGGAGACCCCTATAGGCATATATCTTTTATTCTTAGGAAGCCGTGTCGGCCACCCTATTGATCGCAATGCAGTGAACACAGCATTCACGAAGATCGACCACCCGTACCGTAAAAAGTATTCTGTGGTTTTGCGAAAAGTTTGGCACACCCTCTGCCTAGATCTCCAGAGCAGTTTCTTTTGGCCTTTTTCAGACTCTATAATAGAAAAAGTCCATCCGAGCATTTGTCACTTCAGGCTCGTTAAAACATCGAAGGAGAGTAGAGTCATCTTTAGCTTTTTCTCGACTCTTTAAAACTGAAAAAGCAAGTTGTGTCTAAAGCGTCGTTAACAATTTATTTTAAACGGAACAATCACCCTTTATTCCTGCGTTGATCTTCTAAGTTAATCTACCTTCATCACAAAGTTCTTGTAGAATCGCTAGGAAATCTTTTGGATAGACTAAATATGTTTGAACAACCGTCGACATCCAGGACTGCGTCATCCGACACAGCAGCGGCAGAGCCTCCTGCTGCTACTCCAACGATGTTCGCTGGTATACCATCTGTCTCGGCAAATTGTCAACAACAAGCTGGAGTCCAATCAGAGACTGTTTCGACGACATGGTTAGTTCCTATTTCTTCATCCGGATTATCATCTGGGATTTCTTATGTTGAAACTCAACAACTTGATCCAATGTGTCTTCAAAGGCCAATCTACCCTTTAAGCACTGGATTGCCACCATATGGAGGGCAGTATGCCTTTTCATTGTTTCCCCCCGGAGAACAACCATATGGGAGTTTACAACAAAGTTCAGGTCAAACTGGAATTACATCCAGCGGATGGGTACCAATACTGCCTCAGCAACCAAGGGTTGTATATTCAATGCAACCAGTCCACCCTGTGTCGAATGTTGCCACTATACCTGGTATGTTGATTGCGTCGCAAGTACAAGCACTACCTGTTGTATGTCAACCCCAAGTTTCTCAGGTTGCCATACAACAGCCTCTTGTCTCGACAACTCAATCACAACCTCCAGTTAGTGCCTCCTTATCTGAAGTGACTCAGGCTCAAACAAGTACTATGACTCCTCATCTTGGTCAATCATCCAGTATTGGATGACAGCAAATGGTCCAACAACCGGAGTTGGTTCAAACTCAACAACCGCAATTCCAGCAATCATATCAAGGACCCGAGCAACAAGTCTTTGTAAGTAATGGGCAACCGTATAATAACGGTTATGCCCATCAAACTTGTCAAAGTTGCCAGCATCAAATACATTATGCTGGTATGCAAAGACCCACTGCTCAAGCGATTCCATCTTATCCTGGGTATGCTCCGCCTAACCTGAATCAACAGTTGCCCTTTGTAGCAACTCTAGAATTACCAGATCTAAACCGGCTGATGAATGATCCAATTGCTTATGCCCCTTGGTGGCCAGCAATTCCGCATAAACTTCCATCGGACATTCCTAAATTCAATGGAAATCCAGGTGAAGACCCATCGAATCACGTCATGACTTTTCATCTGTGGTGTTCGTCGAACACCCTGAACGATGATTCGATAAGGCTTCGCCTTTTTCAGAGGACATTGACGGGTCCAACGGCTAAATGGTATATTGAATTACCTAGAGCCTCTTTCGACAATTTCAGTTCCCTAGCCACAACTTTCTTAATCCATTTTCAATTACCGATAAGGTATGAAACTGGAACGGAAATCTTAACCAACTTCAAGCAGACAATGGCCACACATATATCCGATCATATACATGAGTGGCATCGTCGTCGCAGGATGGTAAAGACTTACGTTCCAGATCAGCTGTTAGCTGAATGGTTTATAAAGTCGTTACTTCCTGCCATAACGGAAGATGTGGCCAAGGGGGGAGTCGTAACGGAGGAGCAAGTTATTGCTCGTGCACAATATCTAGACTTAGTATATACTCAGTCCGGCACGCTCTATGATAAAATACCTGACGCCCCTAGACCAGAATTTTCAATTCCTCCTCCTCCTAAATCAAATAGTGACTCTCATGCCGGCAATGGCGTGATTGGCGCAACAGACATGAAATCGACAAAGGCTATATCTAAAAAGGCCCGTATGATTTCCGGTCAAAATGCAAATGAGGAACTTCTTGCCTCGGAAGTAAGTGCCGTGTCGGACGACAAAGGCAAACAACTGAAGCAACCAGGGGGCAAGAAGAAAAAGAAAGGGAGAAAAAGGAAACCCCCTACGGGGTGTCATATATGCGATGAGGATCATTGGACAACAGATTGTCCATACAAAGCTGAGCTTAAAAGATTCTTTAAGAGTTCGAAAACCTCAGCTGTGTTGACTGATCCGTTTCTAAGCCCGAGAACCGAACTGGTTGCTAATCAAAATGCTTCCCGATCCCAAGTGCTTATGTTGTCTGTATCAAAGCAGCAAAATGATGCTTTGACGAGGAATAAGGATTACAGGAATCCAAAGCTGTCGAACAACAAGGCTAATGAACAACCTAGTAGTTCGACAACAACTTTGACCGAAGTTGTGCCACCCATCGTCCCTGAGCCAATGATAAAGTTGCAAAAGGGAGCAATACACAAATCGACATTTAATCCTTGTGCGAAAATAGCACAGATAGAGGACTTGGCCCAATCGCCGTCCGTTATGTCGACACTTGAGGTACCGCAAAATTGCTTCTTCCAAGAGCAAGCTTTATTATCAGCAATAGGTGGAATTGACCCAATGGATTCCAATCTTGTGGCCTTTGATCATAAAGGATATGACCCTCAGTTACCAGCTCAACTAGCTTTCCTTATTCAAGTGAAAGCTCTCAACAAAACTGTTCATCGAACAATTATTGATGAGGGGGCATCTACATGCATTATGTCGATGAGTTGCTGGAAAACTTTAGGATCTCCAACCTTGTCGAGGTCTGCGACGACGTTAAAAGAATTCGACGGAAGGACATATACCCCATATGGTATACTAAATAACTTGAAAGTTGAACTAGAGGGAAAAACGGTAGAAATAGATGTTGAAGTCATCGATGGGAATCTTGATTACAACATCCTACTAGGAAGACATGGATATATGCCATGGCAGCTGTTGTGTCGACCTATTTTAGGAAGATTGCATTTCCCTTCCAAGGAGGAATTACAATCGTTGACCAACAAAATTTTCTCCCCAACAGTTCGCAAGTTACGGGAAGCATTCCAATGATCCATGGAAAAAATCATTCGCTACAAAATATCGGAGTAGGTCTCTTAAAAGACCTTGCTTTAATGGGTACTTTTGCCCTACCGCCTCCAAGTAATCTGGCAGAAGTGGCCACAGTGGAATATGAAACCTTCTACATCTAATGGATTTGGACTCCGAGTACGGTTCTTATCTCGTGTCAACCTCGTTAAAAAATGAAACAAGGGGTCATGAGGATAGTTCTTTTACTATGTCAACCTCATTAAAAAATGAAACAAATCCCCTTTTCAAATCTCAAAGGTAAACCTTCATTCCAACCACCGAGTTGAATGTAATGAAGCTTGGGGGGCATGCACCTCGAATGCACCTCGATTTGCGTTATTATGCTGGGGGCATGCAAACATATCATCGAGCAGTTTTAGCATAAAGTTCATGCTCGTTAAAAAATAAATGCAAGATTCGAGCAGTTTTAGCATAAAGTTCATGCTCGTTAAAAAATAAACGCAAGATCCGAGCAGTTTTAACGCGGTCTTCATGCTCGTTAAAAAATAAATATAAGCAGTGAGCAATGTTTCCTCCAGAGTTTAAGCTCATTTTTATCTAAAAAATGAACCTACCCCGGTAAATAACCACTGTGATCGTAAATTTATCAGCCATAAAAACCTTGATCATGTTTGCACCTGCCACCTCCATCTTTCATTTGGCCGATCATTCACCCCCATATGATTGTTTACCCATTTTGAGGAACAACTGCGAAGAGTGATTTCACCTAGCCATCCTTGTGACACTGCCGTGATTGGAAAATTCCAACCTGTACCTGGAATCAGTTGCTATCCCTGTTTATCACTCGTTCCTCAAAAGACAAGTCTTCTTTAAGCTCTTTTCAACTGACTCGTAAAAAATGAAAAGATTGCCGAGTTTTGGCCTTCCAGCTCGTTAAAGGACAGGAAGAGCTATCCCTCCTCTAGATTTTAATCTTTTTGGACCTGAGGAATATTGCACAAAAATATCGAGCGCTTGTGTTGTTCGGCTCGTTAAAGATATCGAAAACTCATCCCTTTTGTATTGTTTTTATATTTTTCGGACTTAAGGGATTAGATGACGAAAAGGAATTTTGAGTTAACTTTATGTACCTTTTCAGACTCTCTAAAAATGAAAAGGACCGAGTTATCCTTGTCGTTAGACTCGTTAAAATGATAAATAGCGACAAACTTGTCTTTAGACGAGAATGAGTTTCCCTATCGCTAGGCTCATTAAAACATAGCGATGGGCTTGCCCGAAGGGCAGGTTATAGAACAAGCATATGTTATCCTCCTCAAGCTTGACAAAAATAAAGAGGTAGGTCTGGTCAGCAATGACTGGGGAAAAATTGGGAAAAATCAAGAAAACTTTGATGGTAGCAGGTCGCTCTTGAACATGACACTTTTCCTCCGTACCACAATCGGGTTGGGTTGTTTCATTCACCGGTCACATCACCATGGTCTTGCCATACCATCCATATTTGGGGTAATGCTACCAATCCATCGCATCAGTGTCGCCATATGTTCAAGAGAAGTCGTTCAGAAAGAGTCAACTGGGTCCCATCCACTGCCATACATTATCCTTCATCCATTCATGACCGCCACCCTGAATCATATGTCACATATTGTTTTCACCTCCATTAGCTCCGTTCCGTGTCACTGATGTGGGATTCATTAAGGCCCTCCTTTGACGGATCGCTCCTTGTCGACATCAACTCATTATCCAAGGAGTTGATCTAGGAACACCCCCTTCAGTACTTTGAAGCTTGCATGCCTCAATGGCAAGTTTCTCACTTCCGGCAACAGGTATACATCAATGACCTTCGACCAGAAGATTTTGCGTGGTGTTCGATGCCAAGTCCTTTATTCACACCATGTGAATTGTACTGCAGTACCTTGAGGGTCATTATCATTATCGGTGATTCCTCCCGCGCTTGTTAACGGTTTACATCATTGAACGGTAATCAAGCGATGTCTTTCCATGTTCGACTTCAGCGCAATTCTCACATGGATCGACTTGTACTTAGAGTGAAGATCGAACGAGTTTGAAGACCTCGGATCTAGTTTCATCCATCCGGGCTGCGATATATATTCAGGAAAAATAAAGACATTTGACATGTACATCATTGCAGTAGATGAATATCCTACTCAAAGGATGATAATTTTCATAAAAATTATCAGTCTACCATCAGACGATCGTCTGTTCTATGTACAAAAAATGAATTTATAAAGCTGAGCATGGGAATGCCCGCCTCAGCTAGATCATGAAAGCAGTATGAATCATAATGTATTGTATTGTATTTTACTACAGGTCTCCTCCCAGCAGATGGATGAACTTCGGACCCTCCTGGATAAAGCATTTCACCCGATAAACGGCCTCATACTTTAGGGGGCAACTGTTATAGACATTTTTGTGCCTTACAACATTGAGCATGAAATGTCCATAAACTAAGGGATCCAAAGTCCCTAAACATGTTGTTCCTACCCCTAGAGGAACAAGGCCAAGTAACCACAGCAATTCACAAAAGTTCTCCACCTGAAAACACTCAAAAACAAGGCAATTCTGGATCATGTCAACTGCTCCACTGAGCATCTGCGCTGAATGTCAACTGCTCCACTGTCTACCTGCGTTGAATGTCAACTGCAAAGAAGGCTACCTGCGCTGAGCGTAACTGGACAAGTGGCAGGCTCATTTCTCAAGGTGTCAATGCCCAGGAAACTTCCAAAATGACACTTGGATCAGGGAATTCGACTGGTGATGAGTAAGAGGTTCCAAATCTCCAAGTGGAAGCAAGAACCTCCAAGTGGACTCAAGAACTGAAGTGGGAGAGGACACTAGTCAGTTTTATACTAGCCTCAAGCTGACTCATCCTCTCTCCAAAACTCCTATATATAGATCTCTCTCTCCATGAGGTCAGGGGAGGCTGGAATTTGGTATTTGCAAAGAATTGTTGTTGGTTTGTGGCTAGAAACATTGGGTGTGTTATGCTTTGAAAGGAACTAAAGAAGGAATTCCATTTTGCTGGGAAGGAGATGCTGGGTTGGAGCCCTATGGGTTGTATCTCTTCCTGAATCCTGTTACTTTCAATAAAGCTATCTTGATTCTTTCCTATATGCTGGTGTATTTTTGTATGATTGCATTAGTATATTTGATTTACTTCTAATCCTGAATCATTTATGAATATGTATATTTGCCTTTGTATTGTGTTCTTCTCTTGTCGCAAGTAGCTGTTCTCTTGTCACAGGTAGCTGTTCTCTTGTGATCTCGTGGGATTCAAGTAGCTGTTCTCTTGATCAAGCGAGGAGGCAAGTAGCTGTGGACACACAAAGAGAAGAGGATCTAGTTCGAGGGACAACCGGAAGACAACGGTAAGTCTGCCGATCTCCTCTCTTTCATATTTCATAAAGGAAGAAATCATGATAGCTGTATTCGTTTGTTGCTAAGGCGCTGTCACACCTTAGGTGGATATGATTGTCCTAAATAGGCATTTTTCCCCACAACAGCTAGTTGGCTTGATCTCTGTTAAAGAAATCTCAACCATTGATGAAGATCAAGTGACCTTTTAATCATCATCGTTGAAATAAATTTACTTTTTGAGGAAATTTGAAATTCACTTTTAATTAACTAAAAAATTATTATCTTGAGCTAATTATCGCAAATAGTTGACTTTGACTTAACTATTATGGCCCAAGGGTTCAAAATATCTTGAAATTTTCATTATTCCCTTGGTCGGGGACCTCTAAAAATTAAAAACTCTAAAACCCACAAATTTTAAATGTTGGAGAATTTAATTTTTCCTAGGACCTAAATTAATTAAATTTCTAGCTTTAGCATTTTAATTTATTTTAGCCTGAAATTTTAATTAATTTACTCAGGATTATTAATTTTTCAAACCCTCTAATATTTATCTATGGCGTCTAACTACGAATGACCATGCACTAAATATGTTTTAAATGAAATATTATATTTCTAACCCATGAAGGGGAAACATCCGTTCGTTATAGACCCTCAATAATTACCCATTTCTGCAACACAAAATATGATCTAGTATGCTAATTGACTTGTAATAAAATAATGTAACCAAATAGTTAGAATTATTCCCAAATTACTTTTACAAAGACTCGATAAATAATACTAGGACTCATTTAAAATTCTAACGAAAAAATCCACCCTAGCTTTGGGGTGAGACTAGAGGAAACAACTCTGCAAATCATTCATGTTAGAAATACACATGAATTAGTGACACTAAAAACCTCCTAGGATATAAATCACCATCAGAAAATAAATTTACCTAGGCTGTTACATACATTTGTCTTACTAGGATCATTTAGATTACAAAATTCAGAATGGGTTTACAAAGCTCCAATGTAGATATAGCTGATAATGATGAATCTGTGGATCATCTGAGTGCTCAGACATGATGGAAATGCATGCACAAAAAAAATGTACAGCTATGGGTTAGTTGACATGAAGTGGTCAATAGACCCCAAGAGGGTAGAAGTAATCAATACTATCCCTTTGCCAAGGAGAAAAAAGGAGATATATGTTTTCATAGGGAGGATAAACTTCCTAAGAAGGTTTGTGCCAAATTATGTTGAGATTGTAAAGGAGATTACAAACATGGTGAGGAAGGACAAATAAGTCAAATGGATTTTGGAGGCCAAAAAATATTTTTTCAGAATTAAGAAAGCCTTTGGAGAAGCTCTGGTCTTAGCCAACCTTGATTACAAGAAGCCTTTTATCATATTCTTCTTTGCATCCCCCAATACTGTAGTAGTTGTATTACTATAATAGAATGAAGAAGAGAAAGAGAAATCGGTTTTTCAGCCAAGTACTAAGAGACATAGAGTTGAAGTATGATATCGTGGAAAAATAAGCATATGTATTGGTTAAGGTTATGAAAGCCTTTGGGACTTATGTTTTATAGTAAAACATCATTGCATATGCACCTACAACAGTCGTGAAGGACATTCTTACACAAGGAGACAACAAAGGAAAAGGGGGCAAATGGATAGAAAAAATCCAAGAGTATGATATGGATATAAAGCCAATCAAACTGATAAAGGGGCAGGGTTTGGCTAAGATTTTATTAGAGGAAATTGTCAAGAAATGTGGATAAATTTGTTGGCTGAGACTCCAGATTCAAATGTGGTAGATGGGGAGAATCAATCCAATGAGAAAAATAACAAAATCACTTATAAATACCTTTTTTCGGAGTGATACAAAGACATTTTCCACTACCTATTACTTCTCAGCTACCCAATTGGCTTGGAAAAAGTAAAATATAGGACTCTGAGGATGAAAGCCCGGAAGTATGTAATCACATATGGTCAACTTTATTGGAAGGACTCTGGCTGTATATTTCTATTGTTCTTAAATGAAGAAGAAATATATGAGAATATTAATGAATACCATGGTTGTGCTTGTGGAGGACATTACAGCTGTAAGGCTACAACTCATAAAATTTTGAAGGTTGTTTTCTACTGACCTACCTTGTTTTCTATTTTTTTACAAAATGGTGAGAGTTTGCAGGAAATGTCAAATGTTTGTTAAAAAGAAAAAGCTGTCTCAATTGCCTTTGATTCCATTTTTTGTTGACGAACCATTTAGGCAATAGGGACAAGATTTCATAGGAGAGATTCACCCATCTTCAAGTGGGCAGGATAAATGGATTCTGACAGCCACTTAAGTGTGGGTTGAATCCATCCCTACCCGGGTTGCAACTGATTCAGTTGTCATGAAGTTCCTGGAAGAAAACATTTTTTCCAGGTTTGGATGTTCGAAGAACATGGTGACAAATAATGCCTAGGCATTCAAATCTACGAAGCTTGTTGATTTATGTCAGAAGTACAATTTTATTCTTGGTTACTCCACCATGTATTATCCACAGGGAAATGGCTTGGCTATGTCATCAAACAAAACAATGGTTAGAATCTTAAAGGAAATCATTGAAAATAACAAGAAAAAACTGGGATTCCCAACTTAAGTTTGTTCTTTGGGAAAACAAAGTCACAACAAAGAGATCCACTGGATAATCACCATTTGAGCTAATATATGGTACTACTAAACTTTTCCCTGATAAATTGGTTATGTTGGTAACTAAATTAATTCAGGATGTAAAGGAGGATCCAAATCCTCTAACTCATAGGATAAAGCAGTAGGTTGAGTTGCAGGAGAATAGGGAGCAGGTGAATCAGAATTTGCTCAAATATCAGGATAAAATGAAGGGCATGTTTGATAGAAAGCTCAAAGACATAATTTTCAATCCAGGGGACCTTGTGCTCAGGTGGGATTTCATAAGGGAGGACAAGGGAAATCATGGAAAATTTGACCTCTTGTGGTTTGGACCATTAAATATAGCAGAGACCAAAGGAAACAATACATTCCTACTGGAAATTTTGGATGGAAAAGTGCTCGAGTTGGCAGTCAATACGAAATACATCAAGAATTAATTTCAAGAATAAGATCAAGTACTCACTTCCATTGTAAATACTAGTGAGTGATTGTAAATATCGTTGTGTTTCATTTTCATTTTTAGTTTTGGATGCATACTTTTGACTCCATGCCCAACAAAGGCTACTAGTCTATAATTTCTTAGTGCCTTCCTAGAAAGACACTATCCCCAATTGGAGAAAATGTTGTAGTTTCATTTTTGTTTTCCTAAAGTATTACATCCCGGAGCAGTGGGTTGTAGATCATGGCAGAGAATTGGACTGGATTTCAGGAAATGGGTGAGCATAAGGGCCATATCGAGCATACTCAATGAAAATACTTAGGAATATTTTTTGTGAATAAGTCTTGAAGTAACTACTGGGATGAAAATAGGAAGTTGGAAAAAAGTGGAGGACATAAAGGTTGAAAACCCAAAACCTTGAAATCCCACTTCCCGTTGTGAAATCAATTATAAAAGGGTCCGAGGATGAGAGATTACAAATCTGTCAATTGTTGGAGCCCGGGGGTGTCTATTGACATAAACCTGTAATAAAGATTGGAGGCCTAAACCCTGCAACCTCGCATCCCTGTAACGCTTTACTAACTTAATCCTAGAAGAGGTCGGGATCTCACTATTCATAGTCAAGGACCGATAATTTTATCATTTAGCATACAAATGAAAATATTTTATTGAGAAATTATGATGTCAACAACTGCTCACTGGAAGTTGGACACGTGGCTTGGTGAACACTAATATGACGTCATCCCATCGGTAGTTCCTGGAGGATCAAGACCCCATCTCTAACTGCATTCTAGTGGGAGTTGTGATTTCGAGCTCTAAGGGGGTAGGGTGCACAAGCTATCGGGTCACAGCTCAGCGGTGACAAGTACCGCTTCCAACAAGGAGAAGCCACCGAGTGGCAGTGAATTATCACATGTCACAGACACCAATGATTAAAGAGCACAAATTTACTAAAATGATCACTGCATATCATAAAGCACTGTCACTCGAGAGGGAGCTCCAGTGCATGAACAAGCACGATAGATAATCCAACACCACCCCCCTATAAAGTTAGTTTCAACAAAGTAAGCAGTGCATATCAACAGTTATGATTGATTCTTGGGTGATGATCCCATTTGCGTTGTTGAGATCATTTGTGTTGTTGAAACCATTATCAAGCGAGTGTGGCAAGTGAGCATGGAAATCAGTTGATATATCTTCCTTTCTTCATTGTCCTACACCTAGCTCAGTTATGAAACATATCTCCCCCATGCCATATCAGTATATTTCCCACCTAAAACTCCCCACAAACTAACCATTGTGCCCCACGCACCTACCATTGTGCTTCAAATCATATTTTGAAAACAATTATGTGTCAATCCTTTCCATTAGTTTGTAGCCATCTCATATAGATCGCTCACCAAAGAAAAAAACCTATATGTATTCACAAAACTCTATCCTCCCACCTTACTTAGAAAATACTCCACCTACTTCATCATCAAGGCATGATGAAGGCTAAGGGAAAGTTGAAAATGCTTGTGCAACAACCTACTAGCCCATTTAGGGAAACCGTTGATGAAAAATTGCCCGGGGCGGGACTGTTTTCTGACGCAGTATGCACCAAAGAAGCAATCCACTCCTTGTTGGGGAATTGTATGTGTAATAATTCCATTAAATTATCAATCTGGGACTTGTAAGCTTCAAGGCACAAGCGCAGGTAACGTAGGACCAGAGCATCTAATCCTAAACTAGAGTGAGAAACAAAATTATAGTCTAAGTACAAAATGATTGATTTTCTCTTTTCTTTAAGCACAATAATGCTGAAGTGAAGAAGCCTATCTACTTTCTATTTCTCCTTTATAAAAACGAATTAACCTATTTAAAAACACTCCTAATCAAAGCGAGCAACTAATTAACAAAGGAACTGTTCTACTACTCAAAAATCTACAATTTAGATCACACTTATTTCTATGAAAGAACACACTGATTACTCACTGTAAAAGAACACACATCATTCATCTGCTGGAAAAGAAACTCTAATCTCATCATTCATTTCATTGGAAAAAAAAACAAAGTCTAATCTATAGGAACAAACCATTCATTTGTTGGAAAGGAAACTCTAATCTACCACTCATTTGCTGGAAAAGAAACTCTAATATACAAGGACACACCACTCATTTGCTGGAAAGGAAACCATAATCTACTCAGACACACCATTCAGATGTTAATCAAAATAGAGAAGCCTATTGTAATTGAAAAATGAACTCTGTTCCTAATCCCGGGTCACACAGATCTGCTACTTCGTATTGATAAGGAAAATACACTCTTCTATTTATTTCCACACCAACTAAATTCAATGCAAATGCTACTTTGATATAACTAAAAAGTAATCGAATCTTAAACTAAAACTCAATCTTAAGCTAAAACTCAGGAAACTGCATCTTAAATAAAAATGACATTTTAAGTTAAAAACTAAACTAAACTTAGGAGATCAAATATTAAACTAAAACTTAGAAAATTAAAACCTAAAATAAAACTCAGGAAATCAAATCTTAAATTGTCATCCTTAAAATAAAACTCAGAAAAAACCGAATCCACTCTCATAACAACACTCTGAAAAATTCTATAGTAAATGCACACCAAACTTTAATTCCGACTCTCCCTCATTGTATTATACATGAATCAAGAAATGTGAAACTTAAGCATTCATAAACATGACACCATTAGATTCCAGGAGTATAAGCTTTAAATTCTTCCCAATGTTCAACTGTAAACTCAAATTAACAAGATTTCATCAACATTCCTATATGACAAAATTTCGTAAAAGGAATAGTGACAAGTCGCGCGAATACCCAACACAAATTTGATTGGTTTATGTTAAATAAGGAATAAGGTTTAACTCTGACAACTTCGATCCACAAAACCACGATATAGATTTAAGTACATAATTGATCTATTAATTCAAAATCTAAACAACAATTCCCCACACAAGATTTCTACTATGAATCGATTAAGAAAATCAGTTCTAAGATCTAAACTGGTTGCAAAACTTGTTTCCAGGTGATGGTGGGCCTTTGCCACTCCTAGAACAAGTTAAATTAACTCAATAAGGCTAAAAACTTAAAACAAAACCATAATACTCACAAAAAGTTTAATGTTGGATAAAATTATATTACCGTTCAAAATGCAGGTACAATTATCATATACATCATTGTAACATCTCTTGGACAGATTATACTTTCTCAAAATTAACCAACAATATTCTCTTTGTACTCCTTTATGAGCTCTGATATATATACAAAATCCATTTAAACTGAATTCCCAAACGAATTTGTAGTTTTGGAAGAGATCACAAAAATCTGGGTTTGCTGTGATTTTACACAAATTGGTGATGAAGAGTTGGTTTGATCTCCTCAACCAAAATGTATTTTGGTAAACTGTTCTTGTGGAACCTAATTGGCCATATTTTTGACAAATCCCATGTCTTGAAATATTCTAATTCAACTCCATCTCCTCAGAAAGCATGCCCAAATTTGGATGTTTGGATATTTTACAAATCTGAGCTTTACCTTATTTGTATAAAAATCAGCCTCAAAGACCTCTTCATATCTCCCAAATCGTAAGAAATTATAGAAAACCATTGTAGGTTTAGTCCATTTGCTATACTGGGACAAAACCCATGTGCCCGAATTTCTTCATTTGCCTTCACCTGCACGGAAATCGAGGCGGAAGTTGGCAGTTTGAAACTTATTGTAGATTTGGGAAAATTTGTGAATTTCCTTCTAGAGACCCACATGAGTGACCTTGGTGCAATCCAGGTTATGGAAATGTATTAAAACATTATTTTTTATAATAACCTCTCTCGGTTTCTCCGAAAGCATGTTGAAAGTGTTAAAGCCCCAAACTGGTAATTTTCGTACTCCACTGGCTTGTAAAGAAACTTGGTGATGGAACCCTGTGAAAAGATGAGCTTAGCAAAACTGTCATTAGTAAATCATGGCATAATCATCTTTAATCATATAAAATCTAATAAAACTAATGATAGTCAACCACAAGACGTAAAATGTGATTTGGCGGCAAGTTAATGGAATTAGGGTACAGAACGGGTTAAAGACTTAGGGTTTTAGGGTATGAATGGTGTTATTGCATGATGAAAACATGGGCATTTTTGAGGCCCATCATCCTCCCATTCCTGAGGTTTTGCATGTCCTCATGCAAACAAATACTTTGCTCATATATAGGTTCTTATGGCATCATGTCTTTGGGCAGGGTTAGTTCTTGTGGAGTAATGTTGTATGAAGATTTGGGGTGTTGGTTCTTGTGGATCAACACCATACTTATTTGACTGCCATAGATTTAATTGTGAGAGTGATACAAATTGAAGATAAGAAATATATATGGTAGGAGGCGATGATGAATGAGATGATAGGTGACAATGGAAATTGTGGATGAGATGAGGTGGTGATGCTGATAGTGGATGAGGTGAGGTCGTTGCATACACTACTCTTGAGAGGCTGATGCTTATGGATTTTTTCCTTTACGAAGGGAAACAATGACTTCATCCTCTATTGGATACATTCAATTGACAATATGTGCGAATGTAGGAGGGGAAGACACTATAGTTACTGCTTTTCTTTTACATGAACCAATATACTTTTCTTTTCATGATTATGACCTAATTAGAGTAGCATGCATTTTATTATGAATGAGGAATTTGCAAATGAAAGGTATATGGAGAATGGAATACATGGTGGTTAATCATCAAATCTTCCTTAAATCTCTAATGAATTAAAGAATCTTAAGCCAACTTTACCTTAGGTTACCTTTACTTTTGATGTACTTGTTGTTGTAAGATGTAGTGGAAGATGAATTGGAACATGACTGAAAGTTGGAGTTGGAATGACTACTGCTGATGTGTATATGGATCTGCTAAAGAAGGCTGAACTGGAAATAGTAAAGGATGCTGAAAAATGAAGGTCCACTTCTCCCCCATGCCCGAGGAGTTGTATGTCCCCAAACAAAGAAGTAAGATGAATGTTGCAAATGATGATCAAGCTGCTATATGGAAACCTTTATTGAAACAAGATGAAGTCTACAGGAAAAGGAAATGCTGCAAAAAATGTCCACACTGTTGCAAATCTGTACTAAGATCACAAAACCATATAGTCTTACCACTACACACCATGTGCAATCCTTATTATGTGAATAAATGGTGTTGATGTCGAACATAAGCAAGAATCATTGTATTACTAAGGAAGTTGTTAACCAATTCTAGATATCTCGAAGTCATTAACCAATGCCAGATATCCCACCTTTGAATTCAATGGGAATCAAGGCACTAGGTACATTCTACTAGCCATGAATAGATGTGTCAAAGTCAAATGGATTGCAGAATTCATCCACTAAGAAACATTAATCTATTTCCTTTGCAGATGACAAGGATACCTTCCATTAGAGCATGCAAGCTCCCAGGTACCTTATCTAACCCTAACCCTAATCCCAGATAATGTGCTGATGTCGATGGGATAAGGCTTGTTGGCAAGTGGGCCTTAAGGAATCCCACATCAACCAACATGAGTACAAGACATAATGAAATACATGATTCAAATAAATCATACAAATTTACAAACTTTTTTAGGAACCTTGCCTGCCAGTTACCTAGTTTTCAAGCAAACTCCCTGTCTAGTTGCGCCAGACAATCTGGTTTTCACAAAAGGACTTATTTTTTTCTCTTTACTATTTTCATTTATTTATTTACTAACTTTCCTACTATACTGGAGAAAATATGTCCTCCTTCAAGTGAAAGAGAACTTCCAGTGAAGCCATGTGTGGATCAGGTACAAGGATACATTCATGCTCAAATTTAACATATAAAATTTACAGTGTACATGAGCATGTGAAACTAGCAGCTGCAAATTATATGATGCTAAGAGAGTGTGAAGAAGAGAATGATGCCTTGTTGGAGTACTGGTTTGGAACCAATGCTCGATGTAATCATAGTGGTCTTGGTTCATTTCTTCATTTGGACAATGTTGCATGTCCTCTTCGTTGGCCTCTTTGATCTCTGGTTTTAGGGGCTTCTCTCCAATAAATGTTCTGCATAAGTCCTTAGTTTCCTCTAAAGATTGGAAAATGTGATTATTGGAGGATTCTAGCTCTTCATGTGGTTGTGGCTCATGGAAATGAGGTTCTTCGATCACTTCTGGAGAGGTAGAAAGGTTCTTGACTGCTGTCAAGATTTGCTCTTCCTAAGAGGCAGCGATCCCAGCTACTACTAGGATTTGAGATAACTCCTTCAAATTCTTAATCATCCTTGAATCATGCTTTCTAGTTTAGAAATCCTTGTCTCCACATAGAGATTTTTGCTGGGGGGTTCTTAAAACACCCCAATTTTTTTTTTGTCATTTAAGAGCTTGAAATTTTTAATCTAAATGAATAAAAATTGTTTGCAATAAAACTCACCAAACTTGAAATCCTCGCTTACTTGGATAACTAGACTTTGGAGTGACCCAAACAAAAGTGGATGTGTGGCTCTTTAATCACGTCTTACCATCATCTCTGCCCTCTAATTTCCCTACAACTAAGATCACACAAAAATTTGTGAAAGAAACTATACTCTGATCCCTTTAGCACCTCCCTGACAACGACGCCAAAAACGTTGGGGAATTATATGTGTAATAATTCCAACAATAAATTATCAATCCGAGACTCATAAGCTTCGAGGCACAAGTGCAGGTAATTCAGGATCAAAGCATCTAATCCTAAACTAGAGTGAGAAATAAAATTACAGTCTAAGTACAAAATGATTGATTTTCTCTTTTCTTTAAGCACAACAATGCCGAAGTGAAGAAGCCTATCTAATTTCTATTTCTTCTTTATAAAAAAAACAAATTAACCTATTTAAAAACACTCATAATCAAAGCGAGCAACTAATTAACGAAGGAACTGTTCTACTACTAAAAAATTTACAATTCAGATCACACTTATTTCTATGAAAGAACACACTTGGTACTTGTTGTAAAAGAACACACACCATTCATCTGCTGGAAAAGAAACTCTAATCTCATCATTCATTTTGCTGGAAAAAAAAAACAAACTCTAATATATAGGAACACACCATTCATTTGTTGGAAAGGAAACTCTAATCTACCACTCATTTTCTGGAAAAGAAACTCTAATATACAAGGACACACCACTTATTTTCTGGAAAGGAAACTGTAATCTACAAGGACACCCCGCTCATTTGTTGGAAAGGAAACTATAATCTACTCGGGCACACCATTCTGATGTTAATCAAAATAGATAAGCCTATTGTAATTGAAACATGAACTCTGTTCCTAATCCTGGGTCACACAGATCTGCTACTTTGTATTGATAAGGAAAATTCACTCTTATATTTATTTCCACACCAACTAAATTCAATGCAAATGCTACTTTGATATAACTAAAAAGTAATCAAATCTTAAACTAAAATTCAATATTAAGCTAAAACTCAGGCAACTGCATCTTAAATAAAAACAACATTTTAAATTAAAAACTAAACTAAACTTAGGAGATCAAATCCTAAACTAAAACTTAGAAAATTAAAAACTAAATTAAAATTCAGGAAATCAAATCTTAAATTGTCATCCTTAAAATAAAACTCAGAAAAAAATCAAATCCACTGTCATAACAACACTCAGAAAATTCTATAGTAAATGCACACCAAACTTTAATTCTAACTCATCCCTTCCCCCATTGTATTATATATGAATCAAGAAATGTGAAAATTAAGAATTCATAAACATGACACCATGAGATTCTAGGAGTATAAGATTTAAATGCTTCCCAAGGTTCAACTGTAAACTCAAATTAGAAAGATTTCATCAACAATCTTGTATGACAAAATTTTGTAAAAGAAATAGTGACAAGTCGTGCGATTACCCAGCACAACCTTGATTGATTTATGTTAAATAAGGAATAAGATTTAACTCTGTCAACTTCGATCCACAAAACCATGATATAGATTTAAGTACATAATTGATCTATTAATTCAAAATCTAAACAATAATTCCCCACACAAGATTTATACTATGAATCAATTAAGAAAATCAGTTCTAAGATCTAAACTGGTTGCAAAACTTGTTTCTAGGCGGTGGTGGGCACTTGACACTCCTAGAACAAGTTAAATTAATTCAATAAGGCTAAAAACTTAAAACAAAACCATAATACTCACAAAAAGTTTAACGCTGGAACAAAATTATATTACCGTTCAAAATGCAGGTACAATTATCATATACATCACTGTAACATCTCCTGGAAAGAGTATACTTTCTCAAAATTAACCAACAGTCTTCTCTTTGTACTCCTTGATGAGCTCTGATATATATACAAAATACATTTAAATTGTATTCCCAAAAGAATTTGCAGTTTTGGAAGAGATCACAAAAATTTGGGTTTGCTACGATTTTACACAAATTGGTGACGAAGAGTTGGTTTGATCTCCTCAACCAAAATGTATTTTGGTAAACTGTTCATGTGGAACGTAATTAGCCATATTGTTGGCAAATCCCATGTCTTGAAATATTCTGATTCAACTCCATATCCTCAGAAAGCATGCCCAAAGTTGGATGTTTAGATATTTTACAAATCTGAGTTTTACCTTATTTGTATACAAATCGGCCTCAAAGACCTCTTTGTATCTCCCAAATCGTAAGAAATTGTAGAAAAATGTTGGAGGGTTAGTCCATTTGCTATACTGGGACAAAACCCATGTGCCCAGATTTCTTCATTCGCCTTCATCTGCAAGGAAATCAAGGTGGAAGTTGGCAGTTTAAAACTTATTGCACATTTGGGCAAATTTGTGAATTTCCTTCTAGAGACCCACATGAGTGACCTGGGTGCAATCCAGGTTATGAAAAGGTATTAAAACATTATTTTTTATAATAACCTCTCTCAGTTTCTTTGGAAGCATGTCGAAAGTGTCAAATCCCCAAATTGGTCATTTCCATACTCTACTGGCTTGTAAAGAAACTTGGAGATGGAACCCTGTGAAAATAACAGCTTAGCAAAACCTCGTCATTAGCAAATCATGTCATAATCATCTTTAATCATATAAAATATAAGAAAACTAATGATAGTCTACCACAAGACATAAAATGTGATTTGGTGGCAAGTTGATGGAATTAGGTTGCAGAATGGGTTGAAGACCTAGAGTTTTAGGGTATGAATGGTGATATTGCATGATGAAAACATGGGTATTTTCAAGGCCCATCACTCCTCGTGGGAGGAAATATACAAATATTTAGAAGATGAAGGTCCTCGGGTGATTGTCAGGACAATAGTCGTCGATGATCAAACCCCCACCTTAGAAGAAACCTTACAAGATGCGGCCAATCCATTTATGAATAGGATTGGGGCAAGACCTAGGATCTTTCCCTACATAGACATGGTCATATGGGTGATTGAAACAATGGATATTACAGGGAGGAAGTTTCACAAATGAAATGGCATGATAATTAGATTGTTCATAGTAGAGGCCTTACAAAGGATGTACCAATTACCATACCCTCAATATGTTTATGACAAAGGGGATGTGGTAGAGTTCTGTAAAAGGCATGAGGATCCAATAGAGTTATTTAGGGAATGGAGGAGTGACTTGAACAATCATAAGAAATAACAAGATGGTAAGTATTCCATCGACCCTCTAGCTTCTCCTTTTAGTTAGGTTGCTGTCATGCTCTATAGTCTATATGCATACCCCAAAGTCTCCAAATTTCCTGAAGATTGGGTCCCTCTTATTGATGAGGCCTTTGAGGGATATATATTTGACTGGGCCACAATGTGATCCAATAATATATCCAAGAATATTATAGACTTCCGCTCCTCCCACAACGCCTCTGAGAACAAAACCCCTTTATTCTACACTTCAACATATGTAATGGATTCCCTTTGCTATTCCCTTGATTTCCCAACCATGGGTTGGAAATGGACTATCTCCGATCCTACACTGCTTCATATCTACCACAACATACTCCGGGAAAGCAATTACTTTGATCACTTTTATCAAATTTTTCATAATGTTATTATTCCCATCTATGAGGTTATATTCTAGACCAAGCCCCTCATAATGTCCCTACAAGCTATGGAAGCCTTTAGGAATACTGGGAATTGGTTTGGTGAGGAAATTTTCACATATATTAGATTCCTAGGCATCCATGCCCCCCATAGGTTTTACTGCTATACATCCCAGATAAAATTATAGGTAGGGAGGTGGCATACGAAATTGTTGGCTATGGAATCACCATTGCATTGGAAGAATCTAACAAGAAAATTTGGCCCCAATTTCCTATGTCTTTTGGGATGTTCACTTTGGAAAATTATCCACATGAAGAAAAGGAGCTCCAACCTATTGAAGATTTTAATTTAGCCACCATTCCAACCAGGTGTTATGATCCAAAGGGAATAGCAAAGAAGGTGGTTGGCGAGCGCCCGTGTCGCAGCAAGAATGCTGCAACTCCTGGGCTACCAACTTTACGTTGTCAACCCAGGGTTCGTACAAAATTGGAGGTGACAGTGCTATATACACAAGTAAAAGTGATGGTTTTTCCTTTTGTCACGGTTCAGCTGGCAAGAGACCACTAGGGTTTTCAAGCCAGACTTCTATGGAGTCATAAGAATCTTGGTTTCTTTATGGAAGAAAGGGAAATCTGCTCTAAGGGAGAGCTACTCTACTACAATAATGGAAAAGACCGAAATTCAATGCTAAATCACACCATTTCCTAATTATCTGCCAAGAAAATATGCTTTGCAATAATTCTAAATTAACATGAACCAACTGCTACTATCTAAGCATGGAAGTAAGAAGCATCAAACATCACTAATGTGCAGGTAAAGGGACTGAAATAAATCTGTTTTTGTCTTTTCATGCAAAATCAAGTATGCAAACTAATTTCTCTTGGTGATGTGGTAGGTGAATTAAGGATGTTGGAGGATGCTTGGAAGGGTTAGGAGATGGCTGGATGGTGTGGGAGACCATTGGGATGATTTTGGTGACTTCCAAGAGGTTTTCCCTCAATTCAGCCTCAAAATAGGCCATTTCAGGAAAACCTACAGGATGTAGTAGAAACCTACAGGGTTCCCTGTAAACCTACAAGATACAACTGAGAGAAAAATGGAAGGTGTTGGAGGTGATGTAAGGCTTAGGGAAGGTGGTATATGGGTGGAATGAAGTGAGGGAAGGTCTAGGATCACTCAGAAGTCAATATCAAAGATAGAGGATGGTTGGATTCTCTCAATGTGCTTGGAAGAATTTCTATGAAAAATGATGAAAACTAGTGAAAGCAATGGTGAAAACAAGGAATGACTATAATGGATGGAGTGGAAGGTGGTTGCTGGCTATGAAGTGTTTGTATCCTCCTAAAGCACCTACTCTACATAAAACATGTATAATTCCCAAAAATCTATGTAAACAAGAGGCATTCTCATAAGCTAGAAAAATAGAATTAATGAACTAACTGCCTACATGATGCATGAGGAAAGTTGTTGAAAGGAATGAAAGCATGAATGAGATCTACAACAAGAGTGAAGATAGAAGAGATGGAAATGAAATCCTAGCTTGAAAAACTGATCAAATGCTAACTTAAATATAGTAAACTCTAAAGCTTATGCAAGAAATATAAATCTGTGTTTTTGGGGCTGCATAAGGGTCTCATCCTCAAATCATGATCCCAAAGGGAGGAAATGAGGCCAAGACACCCACTAGCAACCTTGTGGTACTCCTTTTATCCATGCTAACCTACTACTAAAGTAAGGCACAAATGGAAGCAAACTAATAAACAACCAATCCGATCTACACTACTTGCAATGAAAACACATCTATAGGAAAATTGACCATGAAGCTATGAGACTAATATAAACATACATATACAAGAAAGAGGAGCCTTGGCTGCTAGGGTTGGGCCCTAACCTAAGAGCTTCATCCCTCTGAGTTAACTCAATGCTGGCTCAAAACAAAACTCAGTCTTATTACCAAAACAAAAAATTACTTCAATAAAAATTTCACAAGTCTGGAGCTCGAAAATATCTTAGTGTTTTACAACAAAAATTAGAATCCTAATGAGGCTTTATGCCTCTCTACTTATACAACTAAAATCCCCAATGACTTCCTTAAAATTAGGAGGCTCAGCTCCCAAACTTGAGATAATCTGGCTCTTTGTCTCTCACTTGCTCGACTGCCCTCTAATCCTCATGGCTTGTTTGCTTGCACTCCGAGCTGGTGTGATGAATGGAGTAATATTTGAATGGGGGAGAAGTAAATGAGGAGTATTTACCTCCTACAATCCCTCTCCCTTGTCCCATTCGAGTTTTAACCTTAGTATTTGCCAAAATTCCTTGATTTTCGCCTTCAAACCTGCATTCAATGCATATTAGTCCACTAGGCATAATATATAACTCTAACTCATCTCATAAACATAATATAAATTAAAAAAATGTAATAAGTTGTGAGAAAAGTCGGTTTGACTAAGCTAGGTGGTGAATTAAGGCCCATGTAATTACCCAATGATGAGGCTCATCATCACCCCTTACTGAAATTGTTGCTCATCCTCTGAGCAACTCAATCAATATCCATATCCTTCATAGCTCTAGTGGCCTGCCTGAAATCCCATGCCTCTACTGTGGTTTCTTCTTCTTGTTCATAGAAGCTTGCTTTCTTTTCTACCTCCTCCCACTGCCTCTTTTCTTCTTCTTCCTTCCTTCCTTCTAGCATTCCTAAGAGTAGTGGTGGATTGAGTTTTAGGCCAATCCAATTGAATTTCAGCCTTTGCATAGATTACTTGTATATGGGTGTCGTTTTTAGTGCTTCTCTTAATATTTGAGGAGAGTGGTACTCTCTTATATTTAAGCTGTATGGAAATGTGTTCCAACTCCTTAGGAAAGCATGTATGCTATCATCCCCTAAGAGCCTAAAAATGTCCTCAAAATGTGAAATTTCTTGCTCTTGGGCAACAACATACCTAGGTGCAAGCTAAGGATCATTTGAAATCAAATTATGGGTACTGATGAGGGCCATGGGATCTAACTATTTAGCTCTGATCATAAGAGGTTCAATTTGCTCTCTTGCCAATATCTTCTTCATCTCTATAGCCCTTGATTCCTCATGGTTCATCCATGATGCCAAAGCCATCAACTGTAAATCTCCTAGCTTGGCATTAGGGTCCCATACATTCATGTTTGTTAAGGCCATGTTGTGCAAATAAAACTCAAACATATTGGCCCTATCTTCTAGTGTGCTATGATCACAAAGATCAATGAACTGCCTGTAGTCCTAAAATGTCATGGTGCCTCTCTGTGCTAGGGTCTTGATTTGGAACTGCAACCATTGTTCCTTGAGGTATAAGGCATAAGACTTAGCTGGAATCCTACACTGGATTGCTTCCAAAGAGAGATTGGCCATACATGCCAATTGATTTTCTCTTTCTTTTTGTTTTCCTCTCAACCATGCATTTTTTGTTTCTAGTTGATTTTTCATTATGGCCTTTCTATCTCTCAAGCTACTTAGCTCTCTGCCCATCTCCTTGAGCTTCTCCTCCACGTGCCCAATGTCTTCTACCCCCTTGGGTTTGGCGATCTGTATCCATCTGTGAGTTATGGCTCTCTCCTTCTCAAGCTGCAAGAACATTGGAATAATTTTTTTTTGAGGAATGACCTTGCCTCTTTAATAAACCTGTAGTAGGAGTCAAGGTTAGGTTGGGGGATAGGTCCTTTTGACTTTGGGTCCTCTTCTTTAGTTTCTTGCTGTTGGCCTACCTCCTTTTCCAATTTTTGTGTCTCTTGTAGGTTCAACAGAGTATCATGTAGGACTTCTTCTGCTTCTTATAGATTCTGTTGTGTATCCTGTAGGATTGCTTTTCCCTTGGAGGAGGTGGATCTAGTCATAGGCCTTCTCACATAGGTGATAGGAGACCCAGGAGAGGACATTTTCTCCTGTTTTTTAGGTGAGTCCCCAATCACAATGGGAATTTTGGTTGGTGTTTGGGGTTTCCCCTACCTTATTCTTCTGCTTTTCCTTGTCCTGAAATATAAGGGGGTCTGCCTCTGTCTTTTTTCCTTTTTGCTTGATGGGGGCGCTAAGAGCAGTGAGGGCAGCTACTGGCTCTCTCGCAGTGGGTACTAGGGACACCCTAAGTGACTCCTCCTTGTCTTCTTCCCCCTCTTTCCCATTTATTTCTTCACCTATGTCTTTTCTTTCTTCTTCCTCTTGTAGATCCTCATCTTCTTTATCAATTTTCTCCTTAACATCCTCCTCTGTTTCTTCATCATCCTCCTTAGCATTCTCCTCTTCTTCTTCATCTTCCTCATTTTCTTCTGTTTCATCTTCTTATTCATCCATCTCATCTTCATCTCCTTCTGTTTCTTCTTCTTCCTTCTCTACTTCTTCTTCGTCTGCTTCAGTCTCTTCCTCATCCTCTTCACCGACAGTAGGACTAACATCATATGTGAGAGCTTTGATGTCTTCCTCTGCCTGTATGTCTCTGAAAAATGACCATTGTATAGGAATTCTGAGGTTTTGGAGGGAATCTTCTATAAGGATTCTAATTAACCCATGGTGAGCTAACTGTTGGGAATTTCCATCTTGCACCTTGATGCTTGTGTCTATCAGTGATTGCAATAGGAAGTATGGTATACTGAGCCTGTGGTGAGGGTGTGTTTCTGCTCCAAATATCAATTCTTTAAGAAACCTAAAATGATAGCCATAGACCACACTATACCTACCCTCACATGATATGTATTTGATAAGTTGGTAGCTCAACTCATTCCAGGGATATGGCAGACTTTCTCTCCTTACTCCATTTTTGTCCTCAATGGGTTCCTCACCTTCTAAAAAGAATTTCCTTTTGGCAACCTGGCTATGTCCTTTGTCTTACTTCTTCCACGGTATTCCTAGGGGAAGTGTGGTAACTCTGTTGATGAGTTTAGGGGTTAGATCTATGGAGAGGCCTCTTACCAAAATAGTGGCATGGACTCTGGTAAGTGGATTGAGGGAGAGAGAAAAGTATCGGGCCACCTCATCATCATACCCCCTTAATTTTTCGAAAAACCCCATCCAATTATGCCTTGTGAAGATTTCTAGTACCTGAGGGTGTTTTTGGATTCTCACATTGTTAATGGGCTCCCTTCTATTAAACCCTCTTGTCATATTGGTTGGTGAGGTTTGAGCAGATGAGATGGTTGATACAATTTTGAAATGTAGAAGTGAAAAACTGAGATGATTGTGTGGACAATTCTCTTGTATAATTGCCAAATTCACTCAAACTAGAGGATTTTTTTGTTCAATTTACTTTGAAAGAGGGATGTAATTACAGAGCCTATCTCTTCATATTGTTTGATGTGGCCAACCCCCGTGTTTTCCCCTCTGAAACTCCTCTTGACCTATCTTATAGACTCTCTTTGTGTATCCTTAGGAATTCCTGTGTAGAAAAATGATGGTGTCTTCCTTGTTGTAGGTTGCCTGGGTATGAGAGCAACTTGTGAGAGCGAGCCTCGAGGAAGTGAATGCATGAATGCATGGGGATGACAATTATTTCCTCTTATGGTAATTTTGGGTGAGGTGGTGTGTAGGCATCTAAGGTATAGTTTCCATTTTTGGACCATTGGTCCCCACTACCACCTCATCATTCCCCACTTCCTCGTAATCAACTCCCACTTCATGCTTCCATAGCCTTAATTGATTTTGTCCTTCTCCATTCTGTTTTTGAGTTGACTGCTGCCATGTGTGAGAGGACAAATTGTTTTGTCTTTGTTGATTAATTGAAGGTGGCCAAGTTAACTGTCCACCTTTCGCTTATAAACCAACTTACTCGTAACCTTTACATATTTTGACTACATTATGCACATGAGAGAGCGAGCGGGATACTTACCTGTGGTTCTTAATACCTTGCTGCAGTGGTTGAAGACTGGAGGTGCATGCTATGTGTCTTGTCTGCATGCTATTCTTCTTCCCTTTTTTTGTTCTCTGATGATTTCTTTTGTGGTGCAAGTACCTGGTGTTGAATATGATGGTGCTACTGCCGCTTTGGAGTCCCTTCTTCTCTTGGATCATCATGATGACCTATAGTTGCTTCTCCCTCAGAACTCTTAATCATACCTTCTGCTGGGAGTTTGAGGATGGTGACATGCATGGAGAGGGAGAATAGTAGTGTGGAGAATGAGGAATACTCAGGTGATGCTCCCTATTGCTCTCTGTTTCCTTATTTTCCAAAGACTGTGAAATTTTTTTGAAACTGATATTTTTTTAAGGGTGAATGCAGGGGTGATGAAGACAGACATAGATATGGTCATGGAATGATGATGTAGGGGTGCTATTTTATTGACATAGTAGGTCATTTTTTCCTTTAGGGTTGATTCCTGTAGGATTTTTGGGTCACTGTGATTCATATAGGATCATCTTGTAGGTTTTGAGGGATCCTGTAGGTTTACAGGGGATCCTGTAGGAAGCACATTCCCCTTGTAAACTAAAGGAAAGGAGTGGAAAAAATGAAAGAAATGGTAGAGTGATGAATGAAAATGAGTGGAAAAATAAAATGTGAGTGAAATAGGTCTCTTGGTGATCCTCCTTTGCTCTCTGATCGTCCTTCTTGCTAACCTGCAAAATAGAAATTTTCATGATTTTTCTCTTTCCTCTTTTTCTTTTTCTTTTTTCGAAACAACTAGGCTACCTCTGAGAGGTTTTCATCCTAGTTGTTTTCCCTGGGTGCCTCAAGAGAGGTTTTCACACAGGGATCTTTTTATTCTCATTTTTCTCTTTTTTTATTGACACCATTAGGCCGCCCCAAGAGATTTTCAACCTGATAGTGGGACTCAGGCACCTCATGGAGGTTTTCACCCGAGTCCTTATTATTTTTCTTTTTTTATCTCAGTGATTTGATGAGGTAGGATCTGAAACTTGCTCCACTACCATCATTATTTTATTGATATCATCAATGAACTCTTGTTTTGACAATGGTCAAATTTTCAGTCAGTGTCCATTAAAAAGTAAAGGAATGGCCTCTTCATCTATGGTTATGATCTGTACTGAATCATTATCATGGAATCATTCTACAACATAAGGTCCTATCCATCTTGTCCTTAACTTGCCATTGAATTCTCTATACCTAGAATCATATAAAAAAGCCCAATCACCTTCTTGAAATTCTTTTCCTTAATGTTCTTATCATGCCACCTTGTTGTTGCTACATAGTATTTTGTCACTGTCCTCGCATTTCCTGATCCCGGACACTGCCGGTCTGTGTTATTGACATCTGCTTTGTGTCATGTTCCAAAATATGTGTCAATTTCTTCCTTGTATCAGGAAGAATACCTCAGTTCATTACTCTTGGAGCAGACCCTTTTTAACCTCTATTTTTTTTGGGTCGTCGCGGGTCATCAGTTATTCCACCCGCGAAGATGGCCAAGATTGAACTAAGCCTAGTGACATCGTCACTCTGTCCCTGTGTTTCACTTGCGATGAACTACTTTTGGTGAGTTTGTTTTAACAAATTGTCAATAGGCGGTCCTAGGGTTGGTTGTTGGATCAGCTGAGCTCGACTCTTTCCTTTGGGATGGTTGTTCCACCTTTTGTGCAAACTCCCAAAGGGATAAGCTCTTTCTCCCATCTCTTATGGAGGCTTAGATTGAGATCTGCTAGTGGTAGTTAGTAGTTGAAGTTGAAGTTAGAGAGAGTAGCTTTTAGAGTTTGGAAGTAGCCTCTTATGTAACTTAGCCTGGGATAGTTTTGTGTGGATTTGGATTGGTTGTATGAGTGTTCTAGCATCATAAGTTTGCCTTTTGGGTAGGAGAGGGAGTTATTCATCCTATTGGGAGACAATTCATGAGTGAATTCTTGCGGAGACATGCTGACAAGACCCTTCAAGGAGACCTACAACGTCAAGGCATGGTTGTAAGTTTTACTTCAATTCATATTAATACAAATTAAGGGTTTATTTCCTATATCTTATGTCAAAATTGCGTATTGATAGCTTGAAGTTCCTTGACCCTTTAAGTAGATCATTTTTGTCGTATTCTATTATGTTTGTTGTTGTTCTCTGTATGTTGTTTTAGGTACAAAAGTGATTAGAACGAGAGCTGGAGCAACACAACAGGAACTTCATCAAACGAGGATTTGAAGGTAGGCCTTCATGAAATTAATGATCTAAGGGAATTTGCTTTGATACTGTTCTTGCAGTGACTAGACCCACTCTAGGGCCAGAGGGGTTGCCTTTGTTTGCAGAGGGAACTTGCCTGCATCACAGTGCTTGTTGCGTGTCTTGGCTGCATGCTATTCTTCTTCCATTTTTTTTGTTCTTTGATGATTTATTTTGTGGTGCAGGTACCTGCTGTTGAAGATGATGGTGTTGCTGTTGCCTTGGAGTCCCTTCTTCTCTTGGATCATCATGCTAGTAGCTTGTTGTTCTTATGATTTGTATTCTGTGGGATAGGCTGCTGTAGGATTTCCTACAGAATGTCCTATAGTTCCTTCTCCCTCAGAACTCTTAATCATACCTTCTACTGGGAGTTTGAGGATGGTGACATGGATGGAGAGGGAGAATAGTAGTGTGGAGAATGAGGAATACTCGGTGATGCTCCTTATTGCTCTCTGTTTCCTTATTTTTCAAAGACTATGAATTTTTTTTGAAACTGATATTTTTTTAAGCGTGAATGTAGGGGTGATGAAGGCGAACATAGATATGGTCATGGAATGATGATGTAGGGGTGATATTTTATTGACATAGCAGGTCATTTTTTCCTTTAGGGTCGCTTCTTGTAGGATTTTTGGGTCACTGTGATTCCTATAGGATCATCTTGTAGGTTTTCAGGGATCCTGTAGGTTTACAGGGGATCCTGTAGAAAACACAGTCCCCTTGTAAACTAAAGGAAAGGAGTGAAAAAAATGAAAGAAATGGTAGAGTGATGAATGAAAATGAGTGGAAAAATAAAATGTGAGTGAAATAGGTCTCTTGGTGATCCTCCTTTGCTCTCTGATCGTCCTTCTTGCTGACCTGCAAAATAGAAATTTTCATGATTTTTCTCTTTTCTCGTTTTTTCCTTTTTTTGAAAACAACTAGGCTGCCTCTGAGAGGTTTTCATCCTAGTTGTTTGCCCTGGGTGCCTCAAGAGAGGTTTTCACCCAGGGATCTTTTTATTCTCATTTTTTCTCTTTTTTTTTATTGACACCATTGGGCTGCCCCAAGAGGTTTTCAACCCGATAGTGGGACTTAGGCACCTCATGGAGGTTTTCACTCGAGTCCTTATTTTATTTTTTTATTTTTTCTCTCAGTGATTTGATGAGGTAGGAGCTGAAACTTGCTCCAATACCATCACTGTTTTATTGACATGATCAATGAAATCTTTTTTTGACAATGGTCTCTTGTAAATTTTTAGTCGGTGTCCATTAACAAGTAAAGGAATGGCCTCTTCATCTATGGTTCTGATATGTACTGAACCATTATCATGGCATATTTCTACAACATAAGGTCCTATCCATCTTGTCCTTAACTTGCCATTGAAGTCTTTATACCTAGAATCATATAAAAAATCCCAATCACCTTCTTGAAATTGCTTTTCCTTGATGTTATTATCATGCTAGATCTTCCTCTGAAGTTGAATTACCTCTGTATGTAGGATGGCCTTCATTTTGAACTCATCTAGACCATTCAGCTGGAGCAATATTTCTTTATGTGCACTACTGAGATGTAGATCTAGTTGGGCTGCCATCCTTAATGTGTTATACTCAAATTCAATGGACAACGTAGCCTTTTTCCCATAGACCAGCTCATAGGGTGTGAATCCAGTGGTGGTATTCCAGGTGGTATTATAGGCCCAGGTGGCCTCAACTAGTTTATCTGCCCAATCCTTCTTGCTATTGATTACCACTTTGGTCAATATGTCCTCCAACGCTCTATTGGTCACCTCCACTTGTCCACTAGCTTGTGGATTATAGGGAGTGGAGCTTCTATGCTTGATCTTGTGCTGGTTGAGAAAGTCTTCAATCATGTTGGAGGTAAACTGGCTGCCTTGGTCTGTGACCAACTCTCTAGGGTATCCAAATTTGTAAAATACATTCTCCCTTAGGAACTCATCTAATAATGTAGAAGAAAAACCTCAATAATTTCCAGATTTGAGATTCCACTCCTTCCACCTACAACTCTAAATCCCTATTACAAAAGTGCTTTTAGAATTCCAGAATTGTAGAGGAGAGCCGCCCTTATTACATTCTGCAATCTGGTATTTATAATATTTGCAAAGGAATTCTTGAGATGAAAGTTTGTTGAAGAAAAATCTGCTCAATCACTTTTATTTGCTCAAAATTCCAATCTTTTAATTGCTAGAGCATTCTCATTGATTAAGATCTTTTCTCCATATCTTTTCTACTGTTTTCCTGCAAAAAGAAATCAAAATAAATTAAGATGCAACAAATAAAATCAAAATACCATTTTTGGCATTAAAACAAATTCAGTGAAATTTAATTTAAATAAATCAATGAAAATAAAATATAAGCTCTCTATTGATGCTTGGGATGGTTTAATTGGCCAAAGATATCATTGATGAGCGAATATGCAATTAGAAGAGGCTTAGGTAAATGAAAATGAAGAAAATAAAACTCAGAAAATTGATTTTGTTTTCAAAATTCGGAGCTTGATATTATACCTGATTTTTGACCCAATAAATGGCTAAATCTGTTAGTGAAACCTCATCAGAAATGTTCTCCTTGATTTTATCTTTCTAATGAGCAGTCACGGGCCTCATTTGGCCAAGTATAACTCAATATATGAGCCTCTAAAGTTGATGAATCAAATTTGACATAATTTTGGAAATTCTGTTGCCTAGGCCAAAAAATCAAAATTTGTTAATTAAATTCTAGTTCTAAATTAGATTTTGATTATTTAATAATTAACTCTAAATTAATCATTAACTAATTAATATATACAATTAATTTTAATTAATTTTCATCTAATAAAAAATTAATTAAGTTACAAAATTAAATTAATATACAAATGATTTGAAAAAGTTAATTTAAAATATAATTAATATTATAATTCAAATTATAATAATATTATAATTATAATATAATAATTATAATATAAAAAATATAAAAAATTAATTTACGAACCATTGGAATCAATCCAAACCCAAAATCCATAAAACAAACCATTGAAATCAATCCAAACCCATTAATTCCATGCACGTGAAGATGAATGATGGCAGAGGGAAGTGAGTGAAGGGTGAGGTGAGTGTGACGTGAGGGTGAGTGAGGTGGAGGTACGGGAGGCATAAGGGGTGAAACAAAAACTTTATACTAAGTTTTTTGTACCCATTGCATTTGGCCTTATTGCGTATCGCATTCTGACTTGTAAAATATTAAGGCTTTTAAGAATTTGTGATAAGACTTTGCGAGAAGAAAATTTGCGAGAAATTTATTTTCTGCGAGAAATGTTTTTTAATAAGTTTTTACGTGTTCTGGGTCTCGGGGGCTACAATATCAGAATTTTTATTAAAAATCTAATTTTAAATTAGAATTCTAATTAACTAATAATTCTGATTTAATTGTTAATTATGAACTAAACTAATTAATAATAAACTATTTATACTTAATTAATAATAATCTAAATAATATTTAAATTTTATATATTAATTAAATTAATTAATATAAAATTTATTATTTAAATCTGAAATAACTATTTTAACATTAACCTACCACTATCCTACCTCTTTACTCATAAGTATGAGTGAAAGTTATACAAAAATAAATGTATTATAAAACTTTATAACATAAGTTAATGCCATGCTTTTTGACTTAGCGCCATCGCATATCAGCGATCGGGGAATGGAGGTGTCGGGGTTTGTTATGAAAATTGCAATGGTTGCGATATGTGATGTAATTTTTTATTTTTATTTTTATATATATTTTTTAATACTAAGTTTTAATTTTAATTAAATTAATTATATTTTATTATAATAATTAATTTAATTAATTTTAAAATTTAATGTTAAATATTAGTTTTTTTTTGTTTTATTCTAATGATTTTTAGTTAAATTAATGCATTTTAACCAAGGCAATATAAATGATTAGACTTCAAAAGAGTGTCATTTACGAACCAGTTGACCAAATGAGGCAAAATAAGTATCAATGGGAAGCTTAAAAAATTGATTTTAACAATACAATCAAAGCAAGAATATAAAGAAAATGAAAAATTAACAAAATCGTAGGATAATCAATTTGCTAAAAATCCTAAAAGGCGTTTAGCCAAAAATTTATGGAAAGGGTCCCCATTATTTGAAGTGAACAAGCCAAAAATGGAGGGGTTGTGTTTTAACACAACAATGGTGACACACGGGAGAAGAACCAATTATCTTTGCTTGATATGAATAAGATTTTCCTAAAATCAAAGTAAAAATAATTAAAGAAGAGAAAATTGTGCTTGAAATGCTTGAGTAGGTTCATTAGTCTGAATAAAAGAAAGAATCATTTAACTGTAATTTTTCTTAAAATTCTTCATAAATTAAAATGTTTCAAAATTCTATATCGATCCTTAATTAGTTGTAGAGATAATACAGGGGTCACTTTATAGCTTAGCTTTTAACATATACTCATTTGTCACAGGTAAAGCCACCGCTGCCAGCAAACATCTATAATCTCGACACAGTTACCTTTTAATCACCAATGGTTCAGAATCCCATCTCTTTAAGAATTATGACCTAAAGATAAATCTATTTATATATGTTTATTTTTTTATTTTTTATTTTTTTGTTCCTAAAAGCCATTGTCCTAGTTTGGTAGCCAGATAGTTGACAATGCCATTCAATAGTTATAATTGGACTGAACAAGCTAGCTCGTGATGAGATCCCTTGTCTTATAATTGTTTGCAATCATAAGCCATTACCCTGGTTTGTTTAGCAGTGTTGGTAATGTCAGCCTATTTTTCTCCTATGATCATGGTAAGCAGGCTCATGATGAGTCCTTTTATCTTTTAAGTTTAAATATATTTTTGGATTATACTCTAGAAAAATAAGACTCTTTGGGACGAGAAGAATCATTGACTCTTTACGAGTTAAAAATGACAATTTCAGAGTTAAAGGTGCTTTGTTGTAAAGTGTCTTTACTTGGTTAAAAAAAGCTTTTCTTGACTGATAATAGAACTTTGAAAAATCTTAATAAAATATTGAAATCTCAAAATGATTAAAATTTTGATGAAAAAGAAATTTCTCCAGATTTTATGATACGTTTCCAACTTCTCTTGATTGGTAATCTCTTCCTTAAGTATGTCTACCTTTATAATAAAAAAATCAAACTTTACTAAGAGATTTAAGAAAAAGCTAATAGGTGACTATTAAAATTTTTTCTCCATGTGTTGACCATTGTTACGTAACTAGTAAGCCTTCCATATAAATCATGGAAAAGTCGCCAAAATCAAAACTAAAAACTAAGGGAAAAAAATTCTTATGTTAAAATAAGAAAGAAACCAACAAAAAAAAATAAAAATGAAGAAATTTAAAAGTGGAAAGGAAAATCCAAATTTCGTAAGATAAACTAAAACAAAAAAGTTTATATGAATGTCGTAACAATATGAAAAAAGAAAATAATTGCGTAATCCTTCCTTCTTATGTCGAGATTTAGAAAAATCATACCTTTCAGGGTTGTAAGTGTTTTAGGCTTTTTGGATAGTAGTGACGATAATATTAAGCCACAATGACAAATTTCTGTCTGATATCAATCTTTTTGTTTCTAAGCATCATCTTAATCATTTTATAATAAAAAAGGAATGCTTAAAAAAACAAACTAAAGGTTCAGAAACTTCCTGGTGTAGCTGTTTCGACGAAGACTATCGCTGCTTATTGAAATAAAGCTAAGAGAAGAGTATAGGACTTCGAAACTATGATCTGGTAGAAGATTGAAAGCTTCAAATGGAAAACTGCAAAACAGATTTTTTATATTAGCGTACTTTAAAAACAAAACTAAAGTAAAGAAATGGAAATTAATGAAAGTGGATACATGGATCTTACCATTGGATAATTGCGTTTGATCTTACTTGAAAGGTATCAGTTTCTCCAAACTAGCTGACTTCTTATTTTAATTAACATTAAAAATATAAAGAAGTCAAACTAACCAAAATCCTATAACCCAAAATCATTATTTATTTTATTTAAACTAAAGCAAGCAGTAAAATGCAAAAATGGAATGCTTAGTGTTCAAGGGAAAACAAACGTATTAGAAATGAGAATGAGAATTTGCAGTGATGACTGTTTCTCAAAATATTATAAATTTCATATAAACTCCATGATTTTATAAATTGTCTAGAATCAAGACCAAATCCAAGATAATAAAATTTAAATATGAAGATAGAGAGGTCTTGAATTCCATATTTAATTATGGAATTATATATTTAAAACTGAAATATATGAGAAATTGAAATGATTTAAATATGCTGCAAATTGGTCATTAACTGCTTTCTTACCATAGTGGTTACCCAAGCTCGCTTTTAAAATAACACATTGCCATATTGGATGATTCACATCACATGTTTCTTCGTCATGCTTCAAGTTTAATTTGAAAGACTTCACCTTTGTTGCTATGCCATGTATCGATTAAATGTTAATGGCTTAAAGGCATGCATTGGAAGCTATCGCATCATAGAAGAAATATTATATCGGGGATTGGGAAATATTTACATTGTGCTTTCCATATCGCACAACGCACATCACAGATTCGGAATTGTGATGTGAGCATAAATAAAAATGCGATGAAGCAATTGCGATATCGGTAATGCGATGGATGACGTGTCTAATTGGCGATCAACGATCTTAAGCACATGAGGTAACAATTCTTGATACATCGATATGCGATGAAGAGTGGACCCGCTAATTTTATGATGAAAATTTAATAACATATCGGATCCGAGACATCGGTCCTTTAAAATTATGCCCCTACTTTTATTGTAATTGAATGGACGCGATATTTTATAAACTTGATTTAAATTTCATATTGGGTCCGGAATTATGTGGTCATCACAATATCGATAAAGTTTTTTATCGGAGATCAACGATTCATGATAATGGAAGTATATTCAACTGCAAACCTCCGATATGCGAAATGCGATATGACATATGAGTGAGGTAATACATCGGAGATCTTTTATAAACAATTTGTTATCAAAAATGTTAAGAGCTACTTCCGATGAAATCTTATGATACTGTTTTCAATTTCAATTGGGTTTTTTAAATGAATAAAAGCAAAGTTAAAGAATGCTCAAATTCTAATGAATCACAAACAAAATTTCTTGAACCTATTGCAAATTTGAACTTGGTTTGTTGTTTCAAGTTTTGAAAACAAATGAAAATCTGCAAATAAAACAGAACAAGAATAAAAATAAACTAAGGAAAAAAGAAACTAATAATAGATGAAAATGAACTTGTAAATGCATCCCTGGAAGTAAATTGTCTATAGATTTTACCTCGTGAATCTTCCAATTCTTACTTTGATTTATCAAAATTCTGACTTTGTTTAAAATCATCTCAATATTTATTTTAAATTAGAGTGGGAAATCAAGCTGAATGAAATCAATTATTCATGTTCAGGAAATCTAAAATTCATAAAATTCACCAGAAATAAATATGAAACTATGCTTCCCTTTTGAATTGCAACAACAATTTATTACCTCTCCTTATTTCAAATAACTTGAGAAGAATCTGTATTGTTATAGTGATTGTTTAATAATGCCTTCAGTAAATAAATATGATGCGTATTGCAGCATCAGATAATAAAATAAAGACCAAAATGAGATAAAGCCACTAATTGTGGAAAAATATCAACACAGAGTCAGGTGCATACTCAATTAAATTCTGTCAATACATTATTCGAAATAGGCAGAGATGTATTCATGGGTAGAGGTATCACTGCAAGAAATTTTAAAAAGGAAAACAAAAATTAAAACTTTCTAATAGGAAGAAAATGTTTCATTGAAAATGTATATGATATGAGAAGCACTGATTGCTTTGTTTTTATTTATATCTATAGAACTGTTGAAAATAAATTAACTAGATTAATTCTACTCCTATTTTAACCATATACATGAAAATGAATAGTTATAATCATATTTCCAGTGTAACCATTTTCTCATTTTAATTCCTGCATGTATGTACAATTCAAATGTTAGTAATAAAAATTCAAATCTAACTAAACTAAGAAAGATAAATCTATAAATAGAATGCAGAGTTATTGTTAGAAACTTCATTAAAATCTCTTTCTCTTGAAATTTCTTTTCTAATTGAATACTAATTGGATCACAGAAATCTGGATGGATTTCTATTAATAATTGGGAAATGTTCAAAAGAGAAGATGAAAGGCCAGATTGTGGATATGAAATTTTACATTCAAAGACCTGAAAAAATTGTTAGTATTATGTACAAATGTTAAATTATTAACAATCTTCCATGAAGGAAAATTTTCCAAATATTTTTCAAATGAATTAATGAAAAATGGATGGAAATCTGTCAAATAAAATGGAAAATTATTAATTGAATTGGATTGCTGACCAGATTGTAAAATTACATTCTCTTGTTGACATTGCCTTTGAGAAGATAGAAGCTTTTGATGAAACATTAGCATTGATTGAAATTGAAATGTTAATAGTTTTTGATGCTCATGATTATAATATAAAACTTCAATTTTCCAACAGGGCAATGCATCAATTGAATGTTTGATAGTAAAGTGCTCAATATGCTAGCATAAAGTATCAAAAATATGAAAAATAAAATTAGAAATAAAGTCTGATTTTAAACAAAAAAAAGTGAAGAAACAAAAATAAAATGAAATCACTATTGTTACAACTAATGTTACAGCATAATTGGGATTGTTTTGAAATATTTTTTTCACAAGGATTGACCAGAATTATGGAATTTGAGTAATTTGCGTTCCAACTTGTGAATTAGAAAGAGAATTATGATTGTGAATAGGAATGAAAGTTTGATCATGATATGAATCCTACATTGGAATATTTTCTCCAATAGTGAAATCATGAAGATAATTTTCTGCTCTAGAATGAGGATTGGTTGGAATAATTTCTAAATTAAAATGTCCCTCATTCTCAGATGTTATTTGAATCTTCTCATGAGGATTCTCTTGAGAAAAATAGAAATCAATATCCTCAATGTCAGAGTAATTATATTAAATGACTTCACAAGATTTTCTAGAATTCCCTTCAATCTCATCTAATATATCCAAACAAAGAGGAACAAGAATTTCATGTTCATTAATGGCAAAAGAATGATCAATGATTGTTTCTCTATCTTGATAAAAATTTATTGGTAATTCATTTAAATCATCCTTTTTAATTTTTGAAATGTCATTAATACCAAGAGGGCAAAAATTACCATCATTAAAAATATCAAGATAAAGGGAAAAATGTTAATTTGAAATAATGCAATTAAAAATGTCTCGGTTTGAGAATTCTTGTGCATTATGCTTACTGTAAATTTCAGATTGTAGATCATTCCTTTGCGTACTCATGCTTTTTTGAAGAAAATAGCTTTGCTGCTCTGATTGCGGCATTTGCTCATCATGGAAAGATTTAGAAATTTCTACAGCAATTTTCATGTTATTATTTACTTTGATTGTTGCTTGTACTTGCTGATTTGCAGTCCGATTTTCTGAATTTAAAGCAGAGTAACTTTCAGATTCCAATGCAGCTCTTTCTCCAAAATTGTTGTTGTTGTCTTCTTGCATTTGATTAGAAATATTTTCCAAGCTTTGTGAAACCACTTCATCACAATTTATTTGGACATCCACATTGGAATTATCATTTATGTTAGAAGGGGATGAAACAAAGCTTGAATTAATTTCATATGGATTGAGAATGGGAGGAAGAGAACAAATATGTTCAAACCAATCTAGTGATTATTCTTTCATAGGTTTATTTTTGACTTTAAATTTTAAACAATTCAAATGAAATTGAATATTAAAATCTCTAATAGACTCATTTTCTTTTCATAGATATTCAATTTCATCATATACTTGATCATAATCATAGCTGTCAAATCTACAAATAAAAATTGTAACAAATTGATCCTAGCTGTGAATTGAGGCAATCGGAAGAGTTCTACACCAGTTTCTGGCTTCTGTCGCAAATGTGAGAGTAAAAATTTTGCATAAGATGCCTTCATCAATTCCTTGAAAATCATAATTTGAAACATTTTGAATAAATTGAAGGACATTATTAAAAGCAGAAGAATTTCTCTTACCACTAAATTTTACTTGAGACAAGAGTTTTACCACTTCAGGTGGAGTATTGGAAGATGCACGTCCATGGATACAACTCCAAATTAGAAGCTTAAAAGGAGTCATCATGATTAAATAAAATGTTAAATTCAAAAGACTCCAATAGATAAAAAGTTTTAAGCCCTCCTTCTAGTGCCAAAATGTTGAAGCCTCTAAAATTGCTGCAACAACATGGGAGATGACCACCCGGTCCGGACCTTAAAGCAACTCATTTTATGTTTAGAATGGTGGTTCCCACTGGTTCAACTAGGTCCAATTACCTTCTCTCAATCTCTAATGGCTTTTAGAATATGACTTTCATTCACCAATGGAGAAGAGACATCCAATCGTCCCTCTTGCTGATTAGGCAAGAAAGTGATCCTTAAGCTAATTTGGGTCTCAGCCAATCCACTACTAAAATTTGCCTCTTTGGAAGAGGACTTAAAAGAATGTAGAAATTATTCTAAGTGAAAACTTGTTCTAAGATGCAAGCAAAAGAAACTATTTTAATATTATCTCAATTAGGCAGATATAGATCTAACCCAACCAAGAGTAAGTATTTATAATATTGGGATTGAAATATGTCTTGTTTATAATGAATATCATGTCAATGAAGTAGTTCAATTAACTGACATTATGGATACTAAACACATCCTATTGAGACCTTTTAATTGAAATAATCAATCAACAACATTCAGGAAAAAGTTCTCAAAATGATCTTGATCATTTAATCGGTAACTTGAATTATTAAACAATAATATGCGGAAGAAGTTCACAACATATCACTATTTATTAAACTAGTATTAAAAGACAGATTTATGAGTAAATAGTTACTCAGAAATCATAATTCAGCCCATAAGAGCAGAGATAAATAACAACATAAAATAGAGACAAATTACCCATACCAACAAAAGTGCACAAATATGTAAGTAAATTGACACAATTCTTGTTATCATAAAATAAAACCAGCATTTAAAATAATAGTATTCAAAATACCAATTTATTGAATCCATTTCTCCAGCTCCAATCTCTAATAGTCCTTTACAATGCCTAAGCTTCTACTTTCAAAACCAGAGCTACAATAGTGCAAATTCTGTTCATTATACATAACTCAGAATGTAGAAGAAAAACCTCAATAATCTTTAGATCTAAGATTCCACTCCTCCCGCCTACAACTCTAAATCCCTATTACAAAAGTGCTTTTAGAATTCTAGAATTGTAGAGGAGAGCCGCCCTTATTACATTTTGCAATCTGTTATTTATAATATTTGCAAAGGAATTCTTAAGATGAAAATTTGTTGAAGAAAAATTTGCCCAATCACTTTTATTTGCTCGAAATTCCAATCTTTTAGTTGCTGGAGCATTCTCATTGATTAAGATCTTTTCTCCATATCTCTTCTATTGTTTTCCTGCAAAAATAAATCAAAATAAATTAAGATGTAACAAATAAAATCAAAATACCATTTCTAGCATTAAAACAAATTCAATCAAATTTAATTTAAATAAATCATTGAAAATAAAATATAAGCTCTTTATTGATGTTTGGGATGGTTTAATTGGCCAAAGATATCATTGATGAATGAATATGCAATTAGAAGTGACTTGGGTAAATGAAAATGAAGAAAATAAAACTCAGAAAATTGATTTTGTTTTCAAAATTCGGAGTTTGATTTTCTGCCTAATTTTTGACCCAATAAATGACTAAATCTATTAGTGAAACCTCCTTAGAATGTTCTCCTTGATTTTATTTTTTCAATGAGCTGCCCTGGGGCTCATTTGGCCAAGTATAACTCAATCTATGAGCCTCCAAAGTTGATGAGTCAAATCTGGCATAATTCTGTTGCCTAGGCAAAAAAATCAGGATTTGTTAATTAAATTCTAGTCCTAAATTAGATTGTGATTATTTAATAATTAACTCTAAATTAATCATTAACTAATTAATATATACAATTAATTTTAATTAATTCTCATCTAATTAAAAATTAATTAAGTTACAAAATTCAATTAATATACAAATGATTTGAAAATGTTAATTTAAAATATAATTAATATTATAATTCAAATTATATTAAAATTATAATAAATATTATAATTATTATAATATAAAAAATATAAAAAATTAATTTACAAACCATTGGAATCAATCCAAACCCAAAATCCATAAAACAAACCATTGAAATCAATCCAAACCCATTAATTCCATCCACATGAAGATGAATGATGGCAGAGGGAAGTGAGTGAAGGGTGAGGTGAGAGTGACGTGAGGGTGAGTGAGGTGGAGGTACAGGAGGCATAAGGGGTGAAACAAAAACTTTATACTAAATTTTTTGTACCCATCACATTTGGCCTTATCGCGTATCGCATTTTGAGTTGTAAAATGTTAAGGCTTTTAAGAATTAGCGATAAGACTTTACGAAAAGAAAATTTGCGAGAAATTTATTTTCTCCAAGAAATGTTTTTTTAATAAGTTTTTTTGTGTTTTTAGTCTCGTGGGCTATAAAATCAAAATTTTTATTAAAAATCTAATCTTAAATTAGAATTCTAATTAACTAATAATTCTGATTTAATTGTTAATTATGAACTAAACTAATTAATAGTAAACTATTTATACTTAATTAATAATTATCTAAATAATATTTAGATTATTATTTTAATTAATTAAATTTTATATATTAATTAAATTAATTAATATAGAATTTATTATTTAAATCTTAAATAACTATTTTAATATTAACCTACCACTATCCTACCTCTTTACTCATGAGTAAAAGTTAAACAAAAACAAATGTATTATAAACTTTATAACATGAGTTAATGCCATGCCTTTTGACTTATCACCATCGCATTTCGGCGATCGGAGAATGGAGGTGTTGGGGGTTCGTTTTGAATGTGATATTGTTGTTATGATATTTGATGTAATATATTATTTATATATATATATATATATATATATATATATATTAAGTTTTAATTTTAATTAAATTAATTATATTTTATTATAGTAATTAATTTAATTAATTTTAAAATTTAATGTTAAATATCAGTTTTTTTTAATGATTTTTAATTAAGTTAATGCATTTTAACCGAGGCAACATAAACGATTAGATTTCAAAGGAGTGCCATTTACGAACCAGTTGACCAAATGAGGCGAAACAAGTATTAATGGGAAGCTTTAAAAAAAATGATTTTAACAAGACAATCAAAACAAGAATCTAAAGAAAATGAAAAATTAACATAATCGTAAGATAATCAACTTGATCAAAATCCTAAAAGGCGTTTAGCCAAAAATTTATAGAAAGGGTCCCCATTATTTGAAGTGAACAAGTCAAAAATATGGGGGTTGTGTTTTACCACAACACATCCTAAAAATTTCCTTTTTGGTATCCTTTGACCGACAGTAGTTTCAATACTTGCTCACCTAAGGGTTCTTCCAGTTCATAGCCACTGAATAAGAGTGAAGGTTGGTTGTTTGATGTAGTGGGGGTATTTGGAAAAAATTTCCCTAAGTTATCCCTATTCCTACGAGGCATGAAAGGAAATGTTTTTGGGTTGGTTTTGTGTTTTTTTTCAAACTTGGAAAGTACTTTGTAGAATTGAAATTGCTGATTAAATGAAAACCATTGACTGAATGAAAAACTACTTGTTGAATTGAAATCTTGCTTGCAAAATGGAAAGGAAAGCAAAAAATGTAGAATGAAAAAGTAAGCAACTAAATTACTTTTGCAGAAATAAACTAATGGCAGAATATTAGAGACAACAAATAGAAGAAAGAATTAGTATTCACATATTACTCAGACACCTCCCTGGCAACGACACCAAAAAGTGGTGAGTGCCAGTATTGCAGCAAGAATGCTGCAACTCCTAGACTACCAGCTTTACTTTGTCAACCCGGGGTTCGTACAAACTTGGAGGTTACAATGCTGTATACAAAAGTAAAATTGATGGTTCTTCCTTTTGTCACGGTTCAGCTGGCTAGAGACCAGTGGGGTTTTCAAGTCACACTTCTATGGAGTCAAAAGAAGCTTGGTTTCTTGATGGAAGAAAGGGAAATCTGCTCTAAGGGAGAACTACTCTACTACAATAATGGAAAAGACCGAAATTCAATGCTAAATCACACCATTTCCCAATTAACTACCAAGAAACTATGCTTTGCAATAATGTTAAATTAACATGAACCAACTGCTAGTATCTAATAATGGAAGTAAGAAGCATCAAACATCACTAATGTGCAAGTAAAGGGACTGAAATAAATCTTTTTTTGTCTTTTTGTCTTTTCATTCAAAATCAAGTATGTAAACTAATTTCTCTTGGTGATGTGGTAGGTGAATTAAGGATGTTGGAGGATAGATGGAATGGTTAGGAGATGGTTGGATGGTGTGGGAGACCCTTGGGAGGCTTTTGGTGACTTCCTATTGGTTTTCTCTCAATTCGGCCTCAAAACATGCCATTTTAGGAAAACCTACAGGATGTACTAGAAACCTATAGGATTCCCTGTAAACCTACAGGATACATCCAAGAGAAAAATGGAAGCTGTTGGAGGTGACGTAAGGCTTAGGGAAGCTAGTATATGGTGGAATGAAGTGAGGGAAGGTCTAGGATCATTGAGAAGTCAACAACAAAGATAGAGGATGGTTGGATTCGTTCAATGTGCTTGGAAGAATTTATTTGAAAAATGATGAAAACTAGTGAAAGCAATGCTGAAAACAAGGAATGACTATGGTGGATGGAGTGGAAGGTGGTTGATGGCTATGAAGTCTTTGTCTCCTCCTTAAGCACTTGCTCTGCATAAAACGTGTATAATTCCCAAAAAGGTATGTAAACAAGAAGCATTCTCATAAGTTAGAAAAGAAGAATTAATAAACTAACTACATACATGATGCATGAGGAAAGTTGCTGAAAGGAATGAAAACATGGATGAGATCTACTACAAGAGTGAAGATAGAAGAGATGGAATTGAAATCCTACTTTGCAAAAATGATCAAATGCTAACTTAAATATAATAAACTCTAAAGCTTATGCAAGAAATATAAATCTGTGTTTTTGGGGCTGCATAAGGGTCCCTTCCTCCAATCATGATCCCAAAGGGATGAAATGAGGCCAAGACACCCATTGACAACCTTGTGGTACTCCTTTTATCCCTGCTAACCTTCTACTGAAGTAAGGTAAAAATGGAAGCAAACTAATAAACAACCAATCCAATCTACACTACTTGTAATGAAAACACATCTAAAGGAAAATTAACAATGAAGCTATGAGACTAATCTAAACATACAAATATAAGAAAGAGGAGCCTTGGATACTAGGGTTGGGCCCTAACCCAAGAGCTTCAGTCCTCTGAGTTAACTCAGAGTTGGCTCAAAACAAAACTCATTCTGATTACCAAAACATAAAATTACATCAATAAAACTTTCACAAGTCTGGAGCTCGAAAATAGCTTAGAGTTTTACAACAAAAAAATGAATCCTAATGAGGTTCTAGGCCTCTCTACTTATACAATTTAATTCCACAATGAATTCCTTAAAATTAGGGAGGCTCGGCTCCCAAACTCGAGATAAACTAGCTCTTTGTCTCTCACTTGCTCGGCTGCCCTCTAATCCTCATAGCTTGGTTGCTTGCACTCCGAGCTGGTGTGATGGATGGAGGAATATTCGAATGGGGGAGAAGTAAATGAGGAGGATTTACCTCGTATAATCCTTCTCCCTTGTCCCATTCAAGTTTTAACTTTAGTATTGCCAAAATTCCTTGATTTTCTCCTTTAATCCTGCATTTAATGCATATTAGTCCACTAGGCATAATATCCAACTCTAACTCATCTCATAAACAAAATATAATAAAAAACATGTAATAAGTTGTGATAAAAGTTGGTTTGACTAAGCTAGGAGGTGAATTAAGACCCATATAATTACCCAATGATGATGCTCATCAGTGGCCCCGAATGCAGGTATCAAAAATTCATCCATGAAGGGAACAAGTTTGATGACTTGTTCTTTGGGGCAAAAAATTGAGTAAGTACTGAAAAGAGTAAATGAGGAGTTGTCAAACTAGGAACAAAAGCAACTCCTCACTTTTAGGAGATCAAGATTCCCCCCCTTACCATTAAATTTGTTACAATTTCCCTTGTAGGGACAAGTCTCTTTACATAATACCTTGGCATCTCTTCAGCAAGGTAGTTCTTCCAAATAGGTGGCTACTCCATCATAACAACAAAAAACAATAAATATCCCTTCATACCTTGAAGGAAAAATGCACATGGTGAATCCAAATATGGGGCAGAAATAGGACCATTTTGACTAGGGCCTGAAGGATTCCAAGATATCAACCACCATGGATAAAGTAATGGAAATTTAGGAATTTCTAAGGGAAAAGGACAAATAGTTTACATTCTTGGAGCAGGAACTGACTAACAAGGAGGAACAACTGAGTGCTCATTCGCAAGCACAACTATATTAGAGGGAGATTACTCGTGGCAAGTGTCCAAAGGCAATTTGATTCTCTCCAGATTCAACACATAGAAGAAATAAAAGCCAAGGATGAAAAACTACAAGAATCCCATCAAAAGATAAAGAAATTACAAGGGGGAACCCTTCCATAGAAAGAATTCAAGCAGGAGGCTAGTGACTTGAATGAATAGTTGTAGAGACAACAACAATTATTTTGTGAGAGAATGAATTTGATTCAATAACAATGTAGGTTGAGGAATAATTTCACAGATGAGTTAAAAGATATGATGTCACATTTTGATCAATTTGAAAAGGACCTAAATGAGATGTTGGAGTGGCAAGACAGTGCCTATGGAAGAAAAACTAACTTTCTTAAAATTGATCCAATGCACAAATCAATTGTCTTGAAAGGATGGAAGACGCAAATATGGTCAATTAATTTTTTTTATCGGTGATGCACAGGAGATATATAATTCCCTAGTGGAATTCGTTAATGACTCCTTACTTGAGTCAAATATTATTTCTAGCTGTCCCGGAGACTCCTTACCTGACATAGAGAGTCCGCGAGGAAAGTGGCTTAAAAAGGGAGCTGAGTTCAAGGAGAGGATCAACCAGATAAGAAATATTGATCTTGAATCCAATTGACACTTTTTGGTTAAACCTCATGCCAATTGGTTGGTCCTAAAATCACTCACCAATATATACACAAATGATGCCACCATTACGAGAAGTGATATTCAATATTTAGATGCAAATCAAGACTCAATCTCCTCCCGAGTTGACGATGCTCCTCAACCTACAAAAATCATGGAAAAAGCAGATAGTGGAGCATGGGACCACCTCTAAAGATCACATGATCCATCTTGAGGATCTCTTCTGATTTGGAATCATATCATATCTCTGCCATTTTGGTGATTTGTATATATTTTATTTTCAAGAAGGTATCAAGTTGTTATGTAATGATTAGAGAAGTTAGGCCTTAGGCATGTTTGCACAACTGATTAGTTTATCCAATAGTATAACTAAGGAGATAATTTTTGTAACTGTTTTTTTCATGAATCTCCCTATAAGAGGGAGGAGGGAACTCATATAAAGGTTCGGTTTTCTATCCAAGAGACCATTGTTTCTACAAATTTGGTTACTCATTGAAAGAAAAAGACATGTATGTTGCTTTAAAAGTCTAATGAAGAAGTTTATGGTGATTCCAAGCATTGTTATGTGGAGTATGTGTTTTCTCTTTGTGTATTATTTTCATATGTGTTTCTTTCCACTTAGAAATCATGTAATTGTAGCTGCTAGAAATAAATATTGTATGTCAGATTTATCTAGGTCATGTTTTGGTAGATGGTACCTGTAAATGTAAGATTGAAAGCATTAAATCACACTCCATGGTTTCTAATCTAACTACTTTGTATATACATCACTCTGTTGAAGTTAAATGCACAAGACTATATTAATTATCTCTCTGCATTGGAATTCTTTCTTTAATTATACACTCACATATATTATGAAAGTTAAGAAAGCTCCACTATCTGTGCGTAGGCCATCATGGTTGAATTTTACTACTTGTGACAGTATGTTGTCAATATGTTTAATGTGTTTGGTCTCTGAGTGTGATTATTGAACCAATTTTAGATTCTCTAATACTTTTTAAACCTTTGTGTGATAAAGATTTATTTGAAGGGAAATTAAGATGTCTTAGGCATTGGTCTCTCTATCAACGCAGAGGTTGTCTTTAGGAGCCACAACACTATGTATATGTTAATATGTGTTATTATTTATTGATGATAAATGAGCATAAGTGTTGATTTAATATTGTTTAAATGATTGATTTGTCATGGCTTCATTCTAGTTAAATGTTGGTTACATGCATGGTATATTTCTTATTATATGATTTTTTCTTGATCTAGATATAATTCATGGTTTGATGGCTCACGGTGGATTAATCTGAATTCATGTGCTAACCTGTGTTTTATTGTAGCTAGTGCAAGAGGGTAACATGCCTTCTTAATGAGTATCTGATGAACTAATGAAAATAGTGAACAAACTATGCATTCATGACATCTAGGTACCACAAAGACAAAGTGTTTGTATAAATTAATAATTTGGACTGCCAAGTTCCTAGGTTCATAACTTTGGCATACAATCTTCGTTTGTATATCGTAATACCTCATTTTGAAGATCCTTATGAGGAAGCCAAAAAAGAATCTGTGAAACAATTTTGGCACTTTCATGATATTTCCATTTTCCTTGAGAATGTCATTTAGGCCCTCAAAACTGTTGGATTTCACACTCACCCCATTGGAAATCAATCAGTGGACTAACCACCACTCTGGGACCACTTAAAAATTTAATGATAATGGCTTGGAAATTTACTAATGCCTATGGTTTTTAGTGTAATGGAAAACCTAACATGGTATCAGAGTAGACGATTCCTGCCCTGCCTAATTGTTTTTCTAATTCTTAATTTTTTAATAATTTGAATGGGTTTCTTTTTAGTGTGTTGTCCAAGGAAGCTGGATCAACTGTTTGAAGTTTGACTTGTGAAGTTTGATTGTATCAGATCTGTTGTAAACAAAATTTAGATCAACATAGATCCAACCAAATCTAGTGTGGATCTAAAGTTTAGAGCAGTGTTGCGCCTAAATGGCCTTCTAGTCGATGGTAGCAAGCAGTAATGGTTAAGGCCATGGATCAACTTATAAGGTCTGATATTCTGTTGCATACTCAGAGCTGTGGAAGACTGTGAAACCCATTGATTGGAAAGGTGTTGTGTCAGTGCTAATTTTGGTATCGAAGAAGGGAATAATTGTGAATTATGGATCATCCATTGGAATTGATCCACTGAACAGATGGATTATGTGATGGAGGTTCGATTACAGATAAAGAAAACTCATTTTTTGCCTAGGTCCATTGGATGGTTTGATCCTCTTTCTTTTGGATTCTCCAGCAACAACGAGTCTGAGAACAACTTCGGGGTTCTGGTCCCTGCTACAACCCCTCATCACATCATGTGGTCGATTCTTGCGACAAAAAGACTCAAAATCCACGCATCTTGGATATGATTCAGCCCAAAATTTCATTGCAAGATAGCCAAAAATATGTAGAGAAGTGGTTGGCATCTCTAAAGAGAAAGTGAAAATTGGGGCATTGGGCGAATATTGAAGCTGAAGCAATATTTTCAATACGTTATTATTTTTTAGGAGAAAGCCTCTTCATGAAAGGAAAAAGGCACTTCATAAAATTGTTTTTTATTTGTTAATTTCTTTTAATTTGACTGCAACCTTTTAAGGAGGAAAAGGCATATTAAAATTAGGAGAATTTGGGAAAAAAATATTGACTTTGTGAAAAAGTATCTCGGCACACATTTTTTATTTGCAAATTTTTTTAAAGGTATTAAGAGCAATTGTATATGGTGGTGTTTGAAGAATGCCACAAGTCTTATTGTTGATATATTTGGTCTCTATATGGTTGGTGTTTATGAAATTCCTAGTCATGAAAATCTAGGTTGATTAAGCTTAATTGTGTTGTGATTGAAGGCATAAAACTATTGTTATTGTCATCACCCATGTCATTTTGCAGCAATTTTTTCTTTTCCAACTTGGTATTTTCAAGATGGGTAAAAGATTGCAGGAGCTTCGTGAGAAGAAGACAATGGATGAACTTCGTAAAGAGGTTCTTCATTTACAATTAGTGGTAGTTGTTTTGCAAGAATAAAATGCAACTCTTAAGAATAGGTTGCAAACTTCCATAGTTGAGAAAATCCAGAAGATTGACCAATTGGAATCAACCATGGGAAATAATCTCTAGATGCTGACAAACAAATTTCAAGAGAGAAGTTGAGTCTTTTTCTGAATCAAATTTGAAAAAGAAACTAGCAGAGAAAAATAATCAACACATTATGGAGATTGATTGTTTAAAAATAAACAATGAAATATATTATCATTTTGAAACATGATTATATTGAGCCTTGTCTCAATCAGCTAATATGAGGTCATTCAAAGATGCAAGCTTCAAAGAACTTGAATGTGGTTGAACATTTCAGAAATCTTAAGAATTTACGAAATGATGTTGAGCTTCCAAGATCACCTTCTTCCACACTTGATGATGTTGAATGCCAAAATCTTGATGTTGACTCATCACATGCTTTTATCACACCCAGTTTTTAAAATCATACTACTGGTATTAGATCTCGATTTTTGAGAAAAATGGGATATACTGAGGAGGACTTGGGAAAAATGGAAAGGGAATTATTGCTCCTATTAACCTTGTAGTGCAGACATCAAGAGCAGGCCTTGGATATGATCATGTTGTTTCCTCATCACCTACATCCAACTATGAGGTGCTTGAAGAAAATTCTCATGTTAATTGTGATAAACATATTGATGAGATGGCTGATAATGTCATTCCTAATGAAAATGTTGTGGTATCCAACTTTGAGCTATTTGCATATCCTCATCAAAATAAATTACCCAATCATCAACATTCTTGGTCAATTTCTAGTCCTGCATTCAGATCGTCAAAAGAGACGTGAGAGAATGAATTGTGGACTAGTTCCAACCATTAGGATCGACTGTGGATGGATTGATGAATGGTTGTGGCATCATTTGAACCAATGTTTGAAGACTTCATATCATCATGTTGCATCAATTGTTCATTGGAGATTCCCATTGTTCCCTTAGTTGTGTTTCAGGGGGGGTGGAATTTGCTGACAATGGAGACTATTGATTCTTCCTTCTTTCTCAGTTGTGTTTTAAGAGGGTGTTGAATCCCTGAAAATCGGGTCTACAACAAGGGGGATACCCACCCAGTCCGGACCTTGGTTAGCAACTCCTTTTCTATTTGGTATAGTGGGTCCGACTGGGGATATGGGACCTGTTTCCCAATTTAGGTGTGTGTGTGTGTTGAACTGATATTTCTCTTTCTAACAGTTTCTAAATGGAATACTTCTACTCTAACTCTAATCTAATAATATGGAAATTGTATTCTAATAAGCAAAATATCTAAATCTACACTAACCCGGGGTGTAATCTTTCCTTTATGCGATCTAAAATGATTTCAAATAACAACTGGTAATAAATATCATTCAATTGTTATGAGAAAAGAATTCAATAAAGATGAACCACTTCATATAAAGTTAGACGAAACAGTTGTGAAAAACATATCGCATAGTAAGCTATTCATACATTAAGCATAAATAAATAGCTATCACTGTACAAAAGTTCCAAATGATAACTCAGGTATTCATACATCAATATATAAATAACTGAACATGAAAATCAATTTAACGCAAGGGCAGAAATAGTTAAGAGATAGAAATTGTAGGAATTTACAGGGTAAGTTCCACAGAAAGAATACCAAAAGGACACCGCTCACAACCAGATCTCAAATCAATACACCAGTATTTTTGACGTGGTTAAAACCCTCAGAGTGCAAGGAGGGAAACAGTCCACGGCCTGTCCCAACGTGGGTACTACAGGCAATTTATTAATCAAAGAATGAAAATTTACATAAGCTTCTCTCATGCACGGATTACCCGAACAATGACCCTCCATGCGCTTTAAATAGAACTCATGGACCAATCGGTGTCAAGCCATGGATCAAGTGTCGGTAATACCGAGGTGAGAGTGAACCGTCGGATCACTACATATCGTGACCGTCGGATTGTAAGTTACAAAATGTACAACGGTAAAGAAACACACTTTACCTAACTCTAACCTAACTCTATACTAGACCAAGTTGAACTTAACTATATCCTATGTGTCGGACTATCCTAACATCCCCCCTTAAGAACAACTTGGGATAGGATTGAAGGATTTACAAATATGACACAATAGGAGAAGGAAGGAGGCACTAGAGCCTATCCCCCCTTAGTGACAACTTCCTGAACTCCAAGCATATATCGAAGTTTAGTGAACTTCGCCTCTGTGAGAGCCTTTGTGAAGATGTCTGCAACCTGATCATCTGTTGGACAATATTGCACTTCAAGAACATGGGCATGAATGAGCTTTCTGATGAAGTGCATGTGTAGTTCAATGTGTTTGCTGCGCTGATGCTGGACTGGATCTTTGCATAGCTGAATGGCACTTTGATTATCACACCAAAGTGTGGTTGGATGCTGCTGCTCAAGCCAAACTCTGATAGGATCTGACGAAGCCACAAGGCTTCCTTACTAGCTTCCACGGCACCACGATACTCTGCTTCTGCTGACGAAAGAGAAATGGCAGCCTGTTTCTTACAAGCCCATGTAATAGGTCCTGAACCAAGAGTGAAGACATAACCGGCAGTAGACTTCCGATCATCAAGGTCACCAGCCCAATCAGAATCAGTGAAACCAACTAACAGAGGAGCTGCTTTGGTACTGTAATGAATCCCAAACTGTACTGTACCTCGAACATAACGAAGTATTCTTTTAGCTGCTTTCCAATGACTTTCACGTGGGTTTTGCATAAAACGAGCAACAAGGCCAACAGCAAAGGAAAGATCAGGACGAGTATGGGTTAAATACAAGAGTTTTCCGACAAGTTGACGGTATAAGGTAGCATCAACTTCAGGAGAAGTACAAGAGACTGAAAGTTTGACTCCAGACTGAAAGGGAGAAGGGGCTGGCTTACAGTCTTCCATGTGAAAATGACGAAGAATATCACAAGCATACTTGGACTGGGAAAGGAAAATACCCTCTTGGGAATGCAAGACTTGAAGACCGAGAAAATAGTGTAAGTGTCCTAAGCCTGTCATTTCAAATTTCTTTTTAAGGCTGGACTTCACATGGTTTATAAGGTTGGGATCACTACCAGTGAGAATAAGATCATCAACATAAAGAACAAGGATGATAAGAGAGTTGCCCACTTTCTTGGTGTAGACAGTATTGTCAGAATGACACCTAGAAAAGCCAGATTCTAAAAGAAAGCTATCCATTTTGGCATACCAAGCCCGAGGAGCTTGCTTGAGGCCATAAAGGGATTTCTTAAGTCGACAAACGAGGCTGGAGTCTGTTTGTATGAAGCCAATGGGTTGTTCCATATAGATTTCTTCCTGCAAGTCCCCATGCAAGAAGGCAGATTTAACATCCATTTGATGGACTTCCCATTTTAAAGAGGCAGCAAGGGAAAGAACAAGGCGGATAGAGTTCATTTTGGCAACTGGAGAGAAGGTTTCAGTGTAGTCAATGCCTTCAACCTGTGAAAATCCCTTAGCAACTAGACGAGCTTTATGTTTATCAACTTTCCCATCTGGTCCATACTTGGTTCTGTAAACCCATTTGCATCTAACAAGTTTGCGTCCCTTTGGTAGAGGAACAAGATCCCATGTATCATTTGTCATCAATGAATGATATTATTCATTCATAGCTGCTTCCCAATGTGGATGGCCTGAAGCTTCTGCAAAAGTGTCAGGATCATGATTTACTGGAGCTTGAGCCAGTAAAGAAGAGGCTCTTTCAAACTGAGAACGTGTACGTCGTTGATCTGTAGGATCACCGGCAAGATCACCTGCTGCATCCCGAGTAGCACGGACCCATCTTGGAAGTTGAGGATCCTGAGAAGGTGGGGGAGGATATCATCCTCGCTTTCATCATCAGAAGAAGAAATGTTTTCAAAGATAGGAGAGGTGGCACATCGCCGGACTAGGCTCGCAGGCCGATTTATTTTCATCAAATTTTACATCTCTTCTAATGATAACATTTTTGGACTTAAATGGAATAAGTCTATAACCTTTTACATCTTCAGAATATCCAACAAAAGTACATTTCTCACTCTTGGGTTCTAAAGCTTTATGCTTTTCATCTGGAATATGGGCCCATGCTTCACTTCCAAACACACGAAAGTGACTTACATCTGGTTTAATGGAACTCCAAGCTTCTTCTAGAGTGATATTCTCTAGAACCTTAGTAGGAGTGCGATTGATTATATAATTTGCACAATTAATTGCTTCGGCCCAAAAACTAAGACTGAGTCCTTTAGATTGCAGCATACAATTAGCCATTTCCTTTAAGGTGCGATTTTTCCTTTCAGCTACACCATTTTGTTGTGGAGTGTATGGAACAGTATGTTGCATTTGAATTCCATTTTCGGTGCAAAAGTTGATGAATGCGTTTTTAACATATTCTCCACCATTATCAGTTCTTAGCTTAAGAATTTGATGTCCAGATTGTTTTTCAACAAATGCTTTGAAGGCCAAAAAGGTGGTAAAATACTTCGCTCTTGAGTTTTAAGAAGTATACCCAAGTGCGTCTGGAGAAATCATCAATGAAAGTTAAGAAGTACTTGCAGCCAGAGAATGAAGCAACAGGAAGAGGACCACATAAATCACTGTGCACAAGCTGTAAAGGGGCTGAGGCGTGCCAAGAGGCATGTTTGTCAAACTGTCCCGATGATGTTTTCCGAGTACACATCCGGAACAAACACCATCTTTGCAAGATACCATAGGAAGACCTGTCACCATATTTTCTTTACATAGATGTTGAAGGGAGCGATAGTTTAAGTGACCAAACCGCTCATGCCAAAGTTTGCTCACTTCATCATTATGAGCACAAATACTGAGGGAAGATGGGATGACCCAAAGTTGTGAAACTTATACAACCTTTTGGAATCATCAGCAAGACCAGTAGCTAGAATCTGTTTAGGATCTTTTAGATCCTTGATTACAACATCATGAGGTGAAAATTCAACAATTTTACCTTCACCTGAATGAGTTATCTGATAGACAGATAGAAGGTTGCAGGATAAGTTTGGAACACATAATACATCATTGAACTGACCATTGTCTAGATGAACAGTTCCAGTCCCTACAACATTAAGAGATCTATCATCACCAACATATATATTTTTGGTGTTACAATCATTTAAAGAAGAAAACATGGCTTGGTTTTTGGCCATGTGACAAGAGCTCCAGAATCAATGAGCCACTCATGAGAATGAGAAGAAGAAGAAGATACATTTAATGCATAACCAGACTGAGATGATTGACGATGACATGCAGAAAGTGCCGTTCCGGAAGTTGAAGTTGAAGTAGGCTCCAGATGGATGTTATGTTTCTTCATTGCGGCTTCCAAGGCTTCCATCTTCTTAAAGCATTTAGATTCTATGTGGCCATCTCGATTACAAAAGTTACAATGTCTATCAGTCTTCTTCCATTTGTTTTTATTGGTCTTATCATTTTGCTGAAATGATCTTTCATTTTGAGGCTGAGATGGTTTAGGACCATTCTTTTGAGGATATGGCTTCTTAGGATTCTTTGAATTTGGGTACTGCTGGGCGGCTAACGCTTTGGTGGAAGAGTTTCCAAGATTAAGAAGACCAAGGTGTAAGAGTTTTTCTTGTTCTCTTATTAAGGAATCACAAAAGGAGTCAAAGGAAGGGGCCTTGTAGTCTTGTCCTTGACAAATGAAAGCTTCCCTTGTAGAATGGAAAGTGGAAACAAATACAGAGTAGGCTGGTCCTAACTTAGTAAGGATGGAATAAATAAGGTTACCATCATCTTTCTTAACTTTAACACCTTCCAAGAGATATCTAAGGGTCTTGAATTTGGACAAGAAATCTTCAATGCAAGAAAAATTATTAGGATCCAAAGTAAGCAGCTCATTTTCAAGTTGATGGGATCTAATTTCATTTTTAATCCCAAAAACTTTAGCAAGTTTTTCTAATGCTTCATGAGGAGTCTCAAGTCCTGCAATGTGGAATCTAAGATCAGGAGAAATAGACATCCCTATCAAACCACGTGCTTGATCTTGTCTATTTTCCCCATTTTGCCGCCTTGTCTTCATCTGTTGGTTTCTTCTCTTGGTTTGTGGCTATTCTGAAGAGACCTTTACTTCTAAGTAATCTTCCATGTATTCTACCCATTGGAAGTAGTTAGTGCTGTCAAGAATGACTTGGCATGGACTTTCCATTTTTAAAAAAAAAAACTGAAGCTGAAGATACTGAAAGTGAGTGTACCAACGGATAGATCTCGAAAAAAAAAGGCGGTTTAAAAAAAACGGCTCTGAAAAAGGCTTCCGGATGAAGAAGTTATGGCTTTTTGAAAAAAAATTGTTGACGTTGCCGGCAAAGTGCGCGAATGTGCGGGAATGAAAAAATCCGCCCCCACAAAATGGAGACTTGAACCCCAGACCACTACTCTCTCAAAAATTTGAGAGAGAGAGAGAGAGAGAGAGAGAGAGAGAGAGAGGAGAGAGAGAGAGAGAGAGAGAGAGAGAGAGAGAGAGAGAGAGAGAGGGGGCCTCGGTTTGCGTGCTTGCCTTGAGAAAGCTCTTTTTCCTACAAAACACAAAACACAAAACCCAACACGAATATGCAAAGAAAAACGAACCTTGCGGCTCGAAGTTAGCTTTAGCCAAAAAACTAGAAATTTAAAAAAAAAATCTCAAGGTTAGCTTTAGCCGAAAAACTAAATATTTTCTCAATGTTTCTGATTTTCCGAGATCACACTAAGGTGCAGGGAAAAGAGCATACGCATGAGAAAAATCCTTCCTTTCTATTTCTGATTTGCCCAGATTGCACAGAGTCGCAGGGCAAGAGCATACGCAGAAATGAAAGGTATAGATCCGGTTAAAAAAAAAAGGATAAAAAACTGAGACCGAAATAAGCAGAGAGAAATTAACAAAACTGCAAAAAAAAACAATGTATATACCTCCCGATCTGAAAAATGACGCAGCTAGGGCTACCGGAAACCTTTTCGCATGAAACAAAAGGGGTTCCTCACTGGAACAGATGCTCCGAACGCAACAGAAAAGTCCCTCTTGGCCGAAAGCAGTCAGAAACAACAGATCTAGGAAACGACAGCCGCATGCAGTTCTACCGGCTTCAGATTTGGATCACCAACGGACGCGGCCCTCAATAGCTCTGATACGATGTAGGAATTTACAGGGTAAGTTCCACAGAAAGAATACCAAAAGGACACCGCTCACAACCAGATCTCAAATCAATACACCAGTATTTTTGACGTGGTTAAAACCCTCAGAGTGCAAGGAGGGAAACAGTCCACGGCCTGTCCCAACGTGGGTACTACAGGCAATTTATTAATCAAAGAATGAAAATTTACATAAGCTTCTCTCATGCACGGATTACCCGAACAATGACCCTCCATGCGCTTTAAATAGAACTCATGGACCAATCGGGTGTCAAGCCACGGATCAAGTGTTGGTAATACCGAGGTGAGAGTGAACCGTCGGATCACTACATATCGTGACCGTCGGATTGTAAGTTACAAAATGTACAACGGTAAAGAAACACACTTTACCTAACTCTAACCTAACTCTATACTAGACCAAGTTGAACTTAACTATATCCTATGTGTCGGACTATCCTAACAGAAATACCATTTATAACTAGTCCTACTCATGAGCTTCAAGCGATAATGATTTATCTCTTCTTGATAAAACATCCACTAAGAGTACAAAAGTGCAACATTAGTAGCAGATATCAAATGCAAACATCAAAAAATCCTGTTCCATTCATTCATCAAAACCTCCTCAGAGGGTACAAAAGTGCATGTTCTGGGGATAAGTTTTTGATAAATTTCAGGACCCTTCTCTAAATGCATGAGAAGGGTTTAAATACTACTAACTAAATCTAAAAATAAATTATTACAAAAATGTAGGATGTGCTTTAAATGACCATCCTCATTTCAGGAAAATAAAACAAAATTAAAACTAAAATTGAATCTAAAATTAAAACTACTTCTGTATTTGGTCCTTGAAATCGCACGCATGCAGCATCTATTTGAGAAGAGTCAGTTGGCCGACTTCTGATTTTAGTTGAGCTGAGAAAACAAAATCGATAAGATCTGGCGCCATCTTTTCGGCCGAATTGATGATACACTTAAGAGTCATCCACTGGCTATGTGGCTTTACCAAGTATGCCCAGTAATAATCCCAGTTCAACTTGGTTAACCCTTGGATTGCTTCTGCCTTTTCTTGGGCTTTCTGCCTCCAATCTGTTTCTAGTTGCTATGCATTAGGTAAATACCCTGGAGTGGTCTCTGCGATCAAATTTTCCCTGTGCAAATTTTCATTTATACAATCAATAATACTGCTTGCTTCTCTTCTTCTGCTGCTTGCTTTGCCTCCCTGATTTGCTCGTCCCTCCTAGACTAGTCTTTAGTGGTTTCTGCCAGGTCTTGATTTTTTTTTACAAATTTCTCCATAAACTGCTTGTTATAAGTTGCCTGTGGCTCCGGTAAATGATACATGAGCTTTAAATCCTGTGCAGTGAATGAACCGATGAGTCCTTGACCCTGAGTTTTAAACCGTCTATTTCTGATATCAACGCTGTCCAGTATCCATTTGACCATGTCCGTGTATGGGAGAATTTTGGGTCTTGCTGCTATCCGATGTAAGAATGAGCAAGCTAGCTCAGTGATGGATGCCTTAGAAGAAATATTTGAGCCCGCAGTAGCAGCAAATTCCATTACTCTGGGATTCTCCTCTTCAAGCAGATTATACATGCCTTCCCACGTAGCAATTCCTGTGTCTCTGTTACAGGCTGTGTCTATATACAAGGGTGCCATTTCTTTTTCTTCAGAGCTCGGAGCTTTTCTTTTCTTTCCAATTTTATCCTGCATATTGCTTTGTATCAGTTCTCTGTTCTCTGTTCCTGCAATTCACAAGTGAAGTGAAAATAATGACAAGGAAGGGTGATGGGAAAGTTTTAAATGCCGAAGACACATCAAATATACCACCTTACATGAGATGATTTTTCGATAAGCACGAAACCATATTCCATTAATAACTGGCAACTAACTCATTTATTAGCATTAAAGCGCATAACCAGGTGTCAGCTTATGGAAAATACTTTTCTTGAATAACGAGCCCGAAAGATCTGCGATGAAGTGATTTTGCGATTTGCTTCGCAATATCGCAGATCGCAATATCGCGGAATCACAATGTCGCAGAATCGTAACATCACAGAGTTGATTGCTCGTGACATCGCATTATCGCATTGTCGCTGTATCGCGAAATCGCAATATCGCAATATCACAGATCGCAGGAACGTTATATATGACAATCTTTGTTAACCTGTTTTCTGCGAAATGCGATTTGCGATCGGCGTCATCGCATATCAGCAAATTAAAGTGTTTCAATGTAAGTTGTGCTTGATGTATGTGATGCAATATTTGTTTATTATCGCGTATAGCAATCTAGAAATATTGGAATTCATCTTGTAAGGTGGTCTTCTGTCATCTTTTTGCTATGCGATATTCCTAAGGAAAGATTTTGTCTTACCTTATCATAAAACTTAGATTTTTTTAGATTTTGCAAGGGAGTTTCCTAAGATTATGATGATAATTTTATTTGAAAAGGAAATTTAAGCACTATTTTGATTTTTGAATTTTTAACTAAGGGTCCCCACTTATTTAGTATTAGGAATAACACTAAATAAGGAGGGGGGTTGTTGCTAGCCACAACAGAGGGGCAGTTAGATGGTGACAGATGTTGTCATTGCTTTGTTGACAATTTTCATCTTTTGTGTTTGATTATGTGATGGTGATAGTGTTCAAACAACTTTATGAGTGTTGTATGACATTTGCTATACTTACAAACCTCATTGTTTGTTTGTTGGTTGATGGTGTTGCTTTTGTTTGAAGCCTTGTCCTAGTTCTTTACCGACACCTAGTTTATTTGAAGATTTATTTTGGGAGATGTTGACAGTGTTTTTCCACCTATGTGCCTCTGCAACAATCCTACTTCATAGATTGACTAACCTCATTAAGGTTTCACAGATCTCATCTTCAGAGTTTTGGTACTTCAACATTTCTTACTTCTTGATTGGAGTAGGTCTATTTTTTTTCCATTTAGTGGATCGTTATGGGATCTACAATTTCAACACCATGATAATTTGAGCATTATCATCTTTCTCTCTTTTGGGGGGGAATTTTTTCCTATGATTTTTTCTCTCTTTCTTGGCTTATGAGAGTTTGTACATAAGTACCTAATCATGACTTGTTGTCGGGACCCATTCTTTGTTTTATTTTTTCTTTAGTTACTCCCTATGTTTCACTTTGGGGGGGGGGGTGTTGGAGTTGGCTTTTCAACACTTCATTTCACTATGAGCTAAGTATGATGAGTTGTAAGCTCACATAGGGACTTGCATGTGTCCAGTTGTCATATTTATCCTTATCTGACACTGGGCCTCCTCCATTGCTATATAATGGAGGCTTTCTATCGGAGCATTGCCCAGGTTCAATTCCCCGATTTGCATTTGAGAGGGGTGTTTGATCACGTGGACTAACCAACACTCTGGGAGCCACCCTAGGACCACTTAAAAAATGTAATGATAATGGTTTGGAAATTTACCAATGTCTGTGGGTTTTGGTGTAATGGAAAACCTAAAAAAAATGACCTCAAATGTTTAGGACCTGAAAAACTGCCAAAAATAGGAAGTTGTGTTAAATTTAAAGAAACATAACTGAAAGGAAATAATGTTGGGTTTAAGTTAGGCTGATAACAATGTGATCATGCGCCATTGAGTGTTTGCATTTTTTTTTGGACATATGAACCCCATTTTCCATAAGTGCATATTGGAAATTGGGTCATGCCGCAAGTAACTCTCATCTCATATTTACCTTGGTGAGTAGGTTAAGGTGTGAAAATGTGGGGTGGGGCATTACAACTATCGCAATGACAACTGGAAAGGGTGTAGACTATACCAAGGGATAACAACCAAAGTATAGCAAAGCAATTATTTTCTTCGATATGTTTATTTCATGTGTAGGTATCCAAGGAAAATGTATATTGCAAGAAGGATATAAATATGAAAAAAATAGGAAAATGACAATAACAAGCAAAATTGAAAAGGAAAGAGTTAGTAGAGGGGATTTCCAACTGGAAATTCAATACTAGAATGAAGCTTACTAAAAATACCTAAGGCAACAAAGCAAAGGGACAACGACAAAGAATTTTTTGGATCTAGGAAGTACAATAGGAAATTCAAGAAAGCAACGACAAATACAAGTAGGAAAACTGCAGAAAGGAGTTGAGTTTGAAGATAGAGATTGGTAGAAGAAGTTCTAATAATCGATGCACCTGTAATTAAAAAAGTGCTAGACAACAGATCAGGAGCTATAAAAAAAATAGTTGAAGTCTCATGAACAAGAGTTCATGAATTACTTTATTTTGAGAGTTTGATGCAGGAGCATCTCTTTAAGTTGACAAGACCGAGAAAGAACTTTCAACTTTACTAAAGGGAATGTGTTCCCTTAATTTAAATTAGTGTATTTCATAAGTTTTAATTATGTATAAAAATAATTTTAAATGAGAAGGCTATGTTTCACAAATATTATAATTGAAACCGTTGAAAAGTGTGCAACAACAAATGCTAAATTTAGAATGTGCTAAAAATAGACTTGCTAAAAATATCATGTCTAAAAATAGTAGTTTGGCCAGTGAGGTCATTGGCCACATTGGGTGAGAGGGTAAACAGCTAAAAATAGCATTGCTCAGTCCCTTCCTATTTATAGTAGTTCCTAGTCTATCTATAGGAAGTAAAATTAATTTTGGTCTTAACAACAGTTGGAAATATTAATTAATTAATTCAGTTGAGTTAATTAGTTAAGGAAATTCGAATTTGAAGTCTTTGTGAGCATGCACATGAGTTGTCCCACTGATTGAGGAATTTATCCTTAATTTCCTCCATTGATTGAGGGAATAAGTATGAGTTCTATAATGAGAGAATCAGTTGACTTAGTTCTAACTAGTCAAGTTCAATTAGATTATTTTAACAAGTTGTTAAAATAATAAAATATAGTTTGTTAATGCTTGCATGCATGTGACAACTATTATTTTAGATAACTGAGAATTCACTCATGGATAACTGTTGCATGTCAGTTCTGTCAGAGACCCAGTTGAGATCAGATGTGGGACAATGTACTATTAGATGCTTGACTATTTATAGTAAATAGTTTTTGCATGGTTGAGGAACTAGTGTCCTCAAGGATTGCGTAGTTGGACCTTTGGTTAACTTGGTATGTTTGGAATTAATTGCATATGCTTTTGCTATTATTTCCTAAGGAAACTGCGCAAGGAAATAGGGATTGGACCATAGGTAAATCCTTTATATACAAGGCTTGGTTGGTTCATGAGACATATCTTCATATCTTCATAGTTCATTGAGAACTGAATAGCTTGAGAGCTAATTATTTTTGTATTGTGAAGAGGATTTCCACTTGATTGATAATACAGATAGGGGTTTTATGCTGGTGCTTTCCCCAATGATATATCTTGTGTTATGTGTGATTATTTCTCTTTACCGGTTATGCATGTTTCTACTTGATGTTGCTCATGAATTCGATTATGCTTCCGCTTAATGTTTTGTAGAAGTAGAACAAGTATTATGCTTTAGGACATTGCATATATCAGTTTGTTCTACAGGTGAAATTTCTACATGGTATCAGAGCACAGGTGATCAAGCAAGAACAGTATACTAGTAGGAGAAATTCGAAGTGTATTATTCAGAATATAGATCTCAAATTCTTATCACATCTATTTCATCGATGGCATTCTATGGTTTGAGGCTTGAGTATGCCCTTGATGGTAGCTCAAACTATATAGCTTGGAAGGATTGCATGGAGGCAGTTTTGGAAGATAATGGCCTTAAGGATTTCATTGATCAAGAAATCCCTAAGCCTACTGACAAGACTGAGTAGGTGGAATGGAGGAAGTGTGTGGCTAGAGCTAAGAGAATTCTCTTGGAGGGAGTGCGAGATCACATTGTCTCGAGCCTCCATGGGAAGGAGACTTCGCATGCAATGTGGAAAACATTGAAAGATTTATATCAGAATAGCAGTGATCGGAGGAAGCTGGCACTGAAGGACAAACTTCGAAAGATCAAGTGTGAAAGGGATGAGACGATCTCTATGTATCTGACTAAGCTCATCACATGCAGGGATGAGCTTGCAAGTTAGGGGTCGTGACATCGGATGAGGATATAGTGATTCTAGCGCTCCTTGGCCTTCCTAAGAGCTGGCATAGCTACTAGGACTCGGTGAATGGAAGGGAGAAATTGCCAGATTGGGAACAACTATGGTCGGATTTGATGCAGGAGGATATTAGATGGAGCACTAGAGACAATTCTTCATCCATGCATGATGAGGAGCATTGTGCCTTAGCGAGTAAGGCAAAGAAGGGGAAGGAGAAGGTTTCTCTTTTCGAATCCAGTTCTTCCAATGATGGGAAGAAGGTTGACAAATCAAAAGTGCGATGCTTTCGTTGTCATGAGGTGGGCCATTATGCTGCAAATTGTCCACGGAGGAAATCCAAGAAGGGATCTGGGGAAGGATCTAAAGGTGAGGCACTTGCTTCACAGTTTGAGTTAGATTTCACACTCTTCGCATGCATGGTTTCATCCATGGCGGGAAGTGGTTGGTTTCTTGACAGTGGAGCTTATTTCCACATGACCAGTGACAAGAGTTTGTTCAGTACTTTGGAGGAGAAAGATCTCCAGATACTCATAGAGAGGGGTAATGATGAGAAGTATAGTGTCTCAGGTGTAGGCATGATTATTTTTCAGAGGGAGCATGGATCTCGCCTTACCTTGACCAATGTCAAGTATGTACCAGGACTGAAGAGAAACTTGGTGTTGATCTCAACAGAGGCTATGATGTAGTCTTCAGTAAGGGAAAGGTTTTCCTTAGACACATCATCACTAGAAAGGTGAAGCAGATTGGTTCACAAGTCAAGAACCTGTATGCTCTTGAGGTTCAAGATGCATGCAAAGCCTTGAGCACCAAGGCAACTGATGGAGACTTGGTGGTTAAGAGGGAGGGCATATTACCTCTCAACATGCAGAGCCAGAAGAAGTCTCAGACGATTATGGAGGATCCACGATTGGTGCAGTAGCTTCAGGAGTTGTGGAGTAGCCACAATAGGGGAAGCTGATTGGAGATCGAGTAGAGACATCTACTCATGCAGAGACCTCCAGTAGGGGGAAACTTCGAGCCAGGTGGGCTGAGGGATCACATGCAGCCATACCTCCAGGTAGGAGGTGGGGCGATATAGAGTGATCGTCCCAAGGAGGAGGGGCAGGATCCTTGAGGTACCCAACCTCTTGGATGAGACCTTGCTACAGGAGCCCCAATGTGGAGTAGTGGGAACTAACTGATTGGGTAGAGACAGATGCAGATGGAGTGGCAGAGAGAGCGATAGTGCAGGGAATCCCAGTATAGCGCATAGCTAGTAGGTTGCAGCAATGCGAGAGGCACAAGTGTTTTGCACAGTGCTAGGTGGCACAGAGAGGTGTGCAATGGTGCGAGATGCATGGAGATGTTGTAGTAGCATAGATGTCAGAGAGGGAGCACTTGTCAGCAGCAGGTAGAGCTTCAGCATCAGAGCATGTTCCTAGCCCAACAGAGTGGTCAGTTGGGAGTGTTTTAGTTCCAAGTGTTGTTGGAGTAAGTCAATTGGGTAGATGTGTTACATGTAGAACATTCCAGAGTTACAAGATCGGGTTCGAGAGGAAGCCTTTCTTGTTGAGAGGAAGTGTTGAAAAGTGTGCAACAAGAAATGCTAAATTTAGACTGTGCTAAAAATAGACCTGCTAAAAATAGCATGTCAAAAAATATCATGTCTTAAAATAGCAGTTTGGCCAGTGAGGTCATTGGCCACATTAGGTGAGAGGTGAAACTGCTAAAAATAGAAAGTTATAAAAATAGCATTTATGGGTCCCTTCCTATTTATAACAGTCCCTAGTCTATCTATAGGAAATAAAATTAATTTTGGTCTTAACGACAGCTGGAAATATTAATTAATTAATTCAGTTGAGTTAATTAGTTAAGGAAATTCGAATTTGAAGTCTTTGTGAGCATGCACATGAGTTGTCCCACTGATTGAGGAATTTATCCTTAATTTCCTCCACTGATTGAGGGAATAAGTATGAGTTCTATAATGAGAGAATCAGTTGACTTAGTTCTAACTAGTTAAGTCCAGTTATATTATTTTAACAAGTTGTTAAAATAATAAAATATTGTTTGTTAATGCTTGCATGCATGTGACAACTATTATTTTAGATAACTGAGAATTCACTCATGGATAACTATTGCATGTCAGTTCTGTCAGAGACCCAGTTGAGATCAGATGTGGGATAGTGTACTATCAGATGATTGACTATTTCTGGTAAGTAGTTTTTGCATGGTTGAGGAACTAGTGTCCTCAAGGATTGCGTAGTTGGACCATTGGTTAACTTGGTATGTTTGGATTTTTTTTTTGTGTGTGTAAATCAATAGTTATATATTAATTCATAAAAATACATAGGATACAAAAGGTTTGTACGCACAGACAAAGAAAATTCATCAACACATGATCAAAATGACTGTAAGCAACTGAACCTACATCTACGAAACCCGAGGCTAACCACGCAGGGCTGCCTAATGAGGGATCTAAACCAGAAAAAACCACCACCCCGGGTTGCTTATAGTAGTTCCAAAAAGAAAGAGGGCCTGGAGGACCTCTAAAACTATGACAGAGAGATACAAAAGAAGAGAGAAACAAGAAACTGAGAAGCCATTACAGCTTCAAAATCACATAGTCTTTAGTGGGTGCACTTGGGTCGACCATTGCAGTCTCGAACTCAAGCTGCGGAATCCTTTGAGGAGTGGGGCACTTCACCTGGCTGGTGTCAGTTACCTCTGCCGGGACTTCTACCGCAGGATTGGTTCCCTAACGGATGGAGAGCCTAAGGAGATTGATGAGGACTCCCAACTTTTGCGATAGGATTATGACTTCCCGAGTCAGGGCACTGAAATTGAACTCCATGTCATCTAGCTTAGTCGAATTCTCTCTAGAAACGAGGGAGATGACCTGGTGAGCTCTCTTGATATCTTCAGCTTGCATGTTGAGCACTTTGGCCAGCATGGTCTTCATTCACCACATTTCTCCTTGGGTTAAAATGAATTGTGTGGCTCCAGTAGTCACTGTGCCTGGATCAGATATCCAGTCAATTTCCATCTCCAGAGCCTGAACTTCCAACTGTTCTTCCTCCTCTGTAACCGCAGCTTCAAGCTCTTCAATTTTGCATTTTTCTTTCTGAGTGGTCTGGGTCTCATAAGCCTCATGGGATTTCTTCAAGTCTCGGTTAGAAGAAGCATTCTGAATACCCTCACGAGCCATAATGTTATTGCAGGTTGAGGAGACAATGAAAATCCTAGCAGCACTACGATTGTTAAGAAACGAGCTAGGAGAAAGCAGTGTCCTGGTCACCTAGTTGGATGCCTTAGATATAGCTGAGGGTGGAAAGGTATGGTGTGAGATCTCCCACTTCGCCGTCAGAGATATGTTATTCCTACTATAATAACTACCATTAGGTTTCCCAGCTCCTGCTCATGATGCCGATCTAGAGCCATAACTCTGCCATGCTTGAGGCTATTGGTTGAAAGCCATGTGTCCTCCCCTGCATCTTACTGATGGCGCCGATCATACTTTTTGTTGATTGTCCTCCCCATCCGATGAAATTTTTCCTTCTGGATGATTTGCCACCCTTCCCCAGGTACTCCATGGGCTTGTTTCCTATGTAGCTTCATTTGGCGTAAAGTATGTTGTTAATTCTCATAGGTAACTAATGAGCCGTAACCTACAGCCCTTCTTCCACTCTTGATGTTCCGGTAAGATCTTGCCTTGAGATGAGAGTGCACTGATCCCGAAGCTCATTTTATGTGATGTCTTGCCAACAAGTGTCAGTGATCCCCATCGGATGATTGACCGCGTGGTTGGCAAGGAAATCCACTAAGACAATTGCTTTCCGCCTAACTGCTTGTGGAACATTGCTGTTGAGGGAGGAGAGATATTTCGCAATGACCACTATAACCATGGCTAATCTCTAGTGCTTTGTAACTTTCTCCAACCGAGTTCCATTCTACAATATCTTCACCGTAGTGATGGCTAAGAGGGAATCACCTTCCACTATAACAAAGCCTTTACCCAGCTGGATGAGTATTTGCAGCCCTTGTTCCAGGGTTGCGAATTCTGCTTCATTGTTGGTAGCCTCCCCAAGTGCTCTGCAGTAAATGTGGAGGATTTCACCTTTGCCATTACGGATGACGCCTCTAAGCCCTGCAGGGCTAGGGTTGCCCCTAGAGGGCCCGTCGAAATTTAATTTGCAGAATCCCGAGGTGGGGGGTAGCCAGGCCAAAGGAATGGGAGCAAGTCAAAGGTGGTCAGCTTGAGCCTTGTGACATTTCAGGCCATTCATGCCAAACAACAATAGGATGTGAGAGTCATTGGGAGTGAGCGTCTTGTCCTGTTCTGCTTTGCAGGTGCGAAGGGCAGTGTCTTTTAAACTGTGCATAATGATTTTTTTGATGGTTTCAAGCTACTTGAATTCTTTTTGAAAGATTCGTTTGTTCCTATCTTTCCAAGTGTTCCAGACTATGAAACTGGGGCAGAGCCTCCAAAGGGCGTTGACCTCATTACAACTGGAATATTTTGTGCACTAATTTGCAATGGAGTCTTGAATTGAATCTTTGTGTCTATCTGTTTGTTTGAAAATTCCTTTCATCCATTCCCGCAGATTATTGATCCAGTCACAATCATTAAGGAGATGGTTCATCGTTTTCTCATCCTTTTCATAGAGGGGGAATCTGGAATGCACGATGAAACCTATTTTCACTAAATTCTCCCAGGTAAGGATTTTGCGATGCATGAGAAGCCAAAGAAAATATTTTATCTTTGGCTAGAGAGCATTGTTCTAGACATTTGGGTACCACGCTACTTTGTCTCCGAGGTTCTGGTGCTCAAGATAAATTCTGGCTTCCTTGAGGTTGAAAGTTTCTCCGTCGAGTTTTCCCCACCTAAGTTGGTCCTCCTCCTGAGTGGACCAGATCTTTCTCTTATTCAGATCAGAGTTTAGGTTGCTAAGGAGGTCTATGTCTTCCTTCGGGGGGAGAGGCTCTAGGTTCCATTTCCTCTAGTGCTGGTTCTCGTTGATATCAGACCAATATTGATGGACTTGTATCTTGCCCATTGCCAGAAACCATCTATGTAGGGCAAGACAGTTGGGGTTTTCTAGTTTAGGTAGCTGTTTCCATGCATCCTCCCAGAATAAAGCCTTGTTGCCATTTCAAATTTCCCAGAAGTAGTGGTTTTGAATGAGATGGATGTTAGCTCTGGCCAGATTCCAAATAGGGGAACCTTGAGGGTCATCTTTCATTCTGATCAGGTCCTCAGATCTCCACGTTTCGACATATTTAGCCTTCCATAATTTTTCCCAAGGTGTATGGGGTTCCTTGAGCCATCACCACCAAAGCTTGGCTCCATAAGCTTTGTTGATAGTATCCGGGTCTTGCAGCCCTAAGCCCCCAGGATTTTGGGCTTGCATAATTTAGTCCAGGCTACAAGTGCCCACTTATGTTTATCTGCTTTGCTCAACCAAAGAAAGTCTCTTTGAATATTCCTAATTTTATGTATAACCATTTTTGGAGCTGGGAGGATAGAAAGCATGTAGAGAGGAATGGCTTGCAGAACCGCCTTAGTCACTATAAGTCTTCCTGCAAAGTTCAAAACTCTGTTGGTCCAATAATTCCCCTTGTCCTCTAGCTTGGAGAGCAAATGCTCCCAGTGGAGTTTTTTCCAAGGCTTGCTAGTGAGAGGAATGCCAAGATATTTAGAACGAAGGCTGCGTCTTTTGAAACCAATGATATTAGTGAGGTTCTTTTGGACCGCCAAGTACATATGGAAGAAAAAAGCAGAAGATTTATCCAAGTTAAGATCCATACTAGAAGCTTGGTTGAACAGGTTCAAAATGGCTTTGAAACCTTGGGCTTCCTTAGCAGTAGGGGTGCCATGCAGCATAGTATCATCCAAGAATTGCTGATGGATAGTTGTAGGAGAGTGAATCAGGGGCTAAAGACCTTTGATGATATTCCTATCCTTAGCCGATTTGATGATGTGACTTAGTCCTTCCATTAAGATAACAAAAAGAAAATGGTAGATGGGATCTCCTTGAAGAATGCCTCTGGAAGGGAAGAAGGGGTCCAAAGGGGCTCCATTGACCAAAATAGAGAAACTGGGAGATTTTACCATGGCCAAAATCCATCTGATCCAACGTTGGGCAAACCAAAAAGCTTTCAAAGTTGCTTCAAGATAAGTCCAACTAGCCTTATCATATGCTTTTGAGAGGTCCAGTTGAATGATCATTCAAACCTTTTTCTGAGACTGAAGGGTGTGGATCATTTCCTATGCCAATAAAACATTGTCCATGATTTGCCTTCCTTCCACATATCCCGACTGATCTTCTGAGATGATCAAAGGGAGAATAGGCTTTAACATGTTGGCCATGACTTTGGAGATGATCTTGTACAACACATTACAAAGGGCTATAGATCGAAATTTATAAGGTGTGCAGGTAACCTCTTCCTTGGGGATGAGGGAAATAAAAGTGGATTTTATGGATTTGAGTATGGAGGAGGATCTTCTAGAGTCCTTGATCATTGCCCAAATGTCCTGCTTCACTATGTCCCAGCAAACTTTGAAGAAATCAATGGTGAATCCATCTGGTCCCGGGGCTTTGCCATTGGCCATATCTTTGACTGCCTCTTCTACCTCCAGGAGGGTGACCGGGTGGTCTAAGGACCTGTTCTATTCCTCTATGATTAGCTTGGGAATAGAGGTAATGACTGTATTGATTGCCCCTTGTCTGTTGATGTCAAGTTCTGTGGCAATAAGACTGAAGCGGTTCCTAAGGATAGAAGAAATCTCCTGATGAGATTGAAAGGAGGTTCCCTGTTCATCCTTAAGCTTGGTTATTTTATTAGTGTCTCTGTAATCCATGGCTGAGCGATGGAAAAATTTGGTATTTTTCTCCCCTTCGTTCAGCCATTGAATACAGGATTTTTCTCTCCATAAAGTCTTTTCCTGATTGTATCTATCATTCCATTTTTGCAGGAGTTCACGCTCCATGTTAATGGAGTTTTGATATATGTCCCCCTTGATCCAGTTGTTATGTATTAGATTCATCTGATCTTCCAAGGCTTGCTTGTCCTCAAAGATGTTGCCAAAGATCTCTTGGTTCCAAATTCAAAGCTTTGCTCTAATGTGCCTCAATCTAGCTTGGAGCCGAAAAATTTTGGTTCCTCTAATGTCCAGATGCTCGTTCCACCAAAGTTGGATGTTGGTGGTGAAATTTGGATGACTGAGCTAGAATTTTTCAAAACGAAAGGGTCTATTTTTTGGGGTGCCTAGAATGGTTGCCTGTAAAGAGATGGGCCAATGATCCGATCCTCCAGATGGAATAATCTCATATTCCACTATGATTCCTTCAAGGAGAATGGTATCCGAGATTAGAAACCAATCAAGCCTAGATGTGATAAGCCTGTCTCCTCCTCTCTTATTATTCCAAGTGAAAATGCCATTTTTTGGTTGGACATCCACCAGGTTAGCCGTTCTTATGAAATAAATGAAGGCGTCTGCATCTCTATTTAAGGTTCGAAGTCCTCCCTTCTTTTCCCCCAGAGAGGTAATCATGTTGAAATCTCCTCCATAGATGGCCTTAGCATGAGAGTGCCTTTGTTGCATCTTGGATAGGTTGTCCAATAGCTATAGTTTATCCTCCAGCCTTTGGGGGCTGTAGACATTTGTGAATGAGAAAGTGCCAGCTTCTCCCAGGATTTGCATTTCAATGGAAATGTAGGATCTGGAGGCCTCTATGTTAAGGAGGAGTAGGGAGTGGGGGTTCCAGAAGATGGCTAAGCCCCCTTCTAGACCATTACCCTTTACGTCCAAGTGCTCCATTCTCTTTCCCAGTCTTCTGCCTATTCCTTCCAGCTTTAGCTTAGAGCATTTGGTTTCCTGCAGGAAAACAATGTTCAGAATTTCCTGTGTGACTTTATTTTTGAATAATCATTGTTTGGTTTGGTTGTTGAGCACTCTTGCATTCCATGAGATTATCTTCATAGTTAAACTATAATTACGAGGAGAGAGGGAAAGCCTCAAGGACCTTCATCTCGCTTGAGTTGATGAGCATCTGGTCGAGCTCATGTAGTGCCTCATTGTTTGTTCTTCTGCCCCGTTTATTTTTGTGTTTTGCATTAGAATAAATTTGGTGTAGGATTTGTGCCTTCATGCCCAGTCCTTTTGTTGTGCCCAGACCCCTTTTCTACCCTCTCAGGGCTGCATCCTACCTTGATAGAAAGAGGAAGTTGACTATGTCAATCTCTTCCTCTGGAATGTGCTCCACCCCTTTTTGTTTCAATTGCTCAACTATGGTGTTCAGGTCCATTCCTTCTTGTTCTAGAGTGTCATTTAGGTCCTGATCCTCTGTGCCCACTTCACTTAGTGTCATTTCCTTGTCCCATTCCACATCTTTCCTCAATCTTGGCTCTCAGAGAAAATCATCAATCGAGATTGAAGTTGGCACTTGGTTGTTCTGATCAATATTTTTCGGGATGTCCTGCCCCGCTGTCGGTGTTTGGGTATCCTCCTCTGCTCCATTTTCCTCTCCAAGCACCTCAAAGCTGTTCATAGACATTTTGTTGATGTTTCTTGTCTTTGGTTGGTTTCTTCTGTTATTACGATGTCTGCGTGTGGGTTGGACGAAACCATCCTGATTTTTGCTTGGGGGATCCTTGGCCCTCTCTACAGGCTTGTGCATGGGACATTCTTAGATCAGGTGGCCATGTTCATGGAATTTCTGCATTTTAAAGGTATTTGTTTGTAGTCAATGGCTTGAAAGAAGACTTCATCTCTGTATTCCAACCATAGACCTTCATGGAGAGCACCTGAAACGTCCATTTCAACACAGATTCTAGTGCAAGATGTGTACCTTTTTTGGAGGGTCGCTTCTGATGCTTGAATGAAGGTGCCCAGTTTATTGCCAATTTGCTCCAAAGCCGCCGGTCTCCAGTAGTCGATAGGGAGGGAAAACAAGCGGATCCATACAGAAACATGCTTGAATGTTTCCTACTCTGGTGCGAAATTTGGTTTCCAGGGCCTCATGTAGAGGCCTGCCGAGGCATAGAAGTAAGGGCCTCCATCAAAAATGCGGTCTCTATCTTCAAGGTTTGCAAAGACCACCGTAAAGAATCCTTTGGCCCCCAGGTGGAGTGTAACATCTCCTTTTGGCTTCCAAGTTTGCTTGATCCATTGGCATAAGGCTTTTTCTGTGGGCCAAAAGCCCATGAACTTGCATATCACCGCATGAATAGCCATGTGATCCCTATAGGCTTGCAGTTCAGGGTCAGTGATGATAACCCTCAGGCTTTCTGTAGTTTTTGGTTTACATCTCCCCTGGTCTTTTTGTTGCCTGTTTTCCGCGGCCGGTTCTTCTGGGTCTGGGCCTTTCAAGGGGGAGGTTTCTGCATCCTCCGCTTCTTTGTTGTTCTTTCCCGCTCCTTGAGTGGGATCTGGTTTGTCTTTTCCTTCCAGAATTTTTATGCCTTTTGTCTGGTGTGGAAACTGGGTTTCCTTCGTATTTCCATCCATTTTTGTCTTCTTGCTGAGCTCATTTTTCCCTGTGGTGTTTGAACCCGTGATTTTCACTCCTTCCAAAGGACTTTTACCTTTGTCCATCATTATTTGTTTGTAAGAAGGGGTCCCATTGGCCCCCGCTTGCTTCATCCGTTGGGCCAGGGAAAGCCCCCGCTGTCTTAGATCCATGAACAGGGCACTACCCCATGCTAGAGTGTGTAACAATGTGCAGACTGCAAGAAAAACCCTAGGTCAGATAGTTGCAGAGCCATTTTTTTTCAACTTTCACCATATTAGATTGCTTGCCTAGGGTGTTATAATTACGGAGTATCGAAGCTATTCTCAACTTGGTATGTTTGGAATTAATTGCATATGCTTTTGCTATTATTTCCTAAGGAAACTGCGTAAGGAAATAGGGATTGGACCATAGGTAAAGCCTTTATATACAGGGCTTGGTTGGTTCATGAGACATAACTTCATACCTTCATAGTTCATTGAGAACTAAATAGCTTGAGAGCTAATTCTTTTTGTATTGTGAAAAGGATTTCCACTTGATTGATAATACAGATAGGGGTTTTATGCTGGTGCTTTCCCCAGTGATATATCTTGTCTTATGTGTGATTATTTCTCGTGATCGGTTATGCATGTTTCTACTTGATTTTTCTCATGAATTCGATTATGCTTCCGCTTAATGTTTTGTAGAAGTAGAACAAGTATTATGCTTTAGGACATTGCATATATCGGTTTGTTCTACAGGTGAAATTTCTGCAAAAACTTCCTTTAGTAGTTTTTGAGGCTTTGTAGAGATCTTAGGAATTAGTTATAGATCACGAGAGGATATTTTGGATTTAAAACCAATTTTTAGGTTTATTGTTTTGCCTATATATTGTAAACCTTTGAGTACAAGTTTGGTAGGAGCAGAATCATGAGAGACCAAGAGGGTGATAGTGTAAAACAATGCCTAAATTTGTAAAACATCTCTATTTGGGTATCAAATGATTGTACGACTTGTAAATATTGTATGGTAGAGTGATTGATGCTTTTATGCATATAAATCCTTTGTTATCAATAACACTTTATTTGATTGAATAATGAATTTGTTTTGGTTGGTAAGATTGAGGAATTGTTGAGTAGTAAGCTGTTATAGACATTTTTGTGCCTTACAGCATTGAGCATGAAATGTCCATAATCTAAGGGATCCAAAGTCCCTAAACATGTTGTTCCTACCCCTAGAGGGACAAGGCTAACAAACCACAGCAATTCACAGAAGTTCTCCACCAGAAACTGCTCAAAAACAAGTCAATTTAGGATCAATTCAATGGCTCCACTAGCTGTCTGCGCTAAATGTCAAAGCCAACACTGGCTACCTGCACTGCAACGCAGGTAGAAGCACTACCAGGGTGCGTTGAGCGAGAATTGCCAAATGGAAAGTTCATTCCAAGAGGTGTCAAGACCTAGGAAGCTTCCAAAATCTTCGTCAATGACACTTGCCTCAGTGAATTCGACAGGTGATGAGTAAGAGGTTCCTAATCTCCAAGTGGAAGCAAGAACCTCCAAGTGGAATCAAGAACTGACAGAGGGAGAGGACACTAGTCAGATCTCAAGCTGACTCATCCTCTCTCCAAACATCTATATATGGATCTCTCCTCCATGAGATCTAGAGGCTGGAATTTTTTTATTGCAAAGAATTGTTGTTGGTTTGAGATTGGAATCATTGGGTGCTTAATTCTTTGAAGGGGGTGAAGATAGGAATTCCATTTGCTGGGAAGGAGATGCTGGATTAGAGCCCTCTGGGTTGTATCTCTTCCTGAACCTTGTTATTCATCAATAAAGCTATCTTGGTTTCTCCTATATACTGATGTATCTTTGATGTATGATTGCATTAATATGTTTAGTTTATTTCTAATCCTAAACTAGTTATGAATATGAATCCATGTCTTGTGTAGTGTTCTCTTCTTGTGATCTTGCAGAAACCTCTTGAAGCTGGGCGAGCGAGAAGGAAAGTAGCTGGGAACCCTCAAAGAGAAGAGATACCGGATCGAGGGACAAATGGAAGACACCGGTTAGTCCATCTATCTCTCTTCATTCTTAATTCATAAAGGAAAAATACTAGAATAGCTGTCTCTGTTTGTTGCTAAGGCACTGTCACACCTTAGGTGGATAGGATCGTCCTGCATAGGCATTTTCCCCCACAACAAATTGGTGACTCCGCTGGGGAGATCTATTTAGTCATTTTGTTTGTGTCTCCATCATTGTTTGTTTCATAGACTCGACAGCAACAATCGAACTGCATCTGCTATTCCCAGATGCAAAGTAGACAGTTGCTGCTTTGATCCAATCATTGGACTTGTCTATGATCTGAACAATGGACTCACAAATGATTTGATGATCCTTTGTGATAGATCTTAGTACTCCCTCAAAGCATCCCTTTGATTGCACCTTGCTTGTTGCTTTTATTTGGCCTGAAACAGTAGATTAATTAGCAATCTGTAACCCAAAACCCAGTGATAAACTCTCGTTTCTCCTTCAGCGCGACCCCTGTGAAGAGGTTCTGCATTTCAACGCAGGTCCCGTGAAGGCTACCAGCGCTGAATGTCAAAACCCCTGTGTTGAGGTTGCGCTGATCCAGTTTAGCCTTGTGCAGCTGGGGTTCTCTGCTCTGTTTTGCCTTGTTTTGATCTCTGATTTTTGCAGCCTGTAACCAGCATAGGTACCAGTCTGATAACTCCTTTTCTCTACTTAAATTCTGCCTCCTTTTGTACAAAAATATTGTGAGTGTTTTTATGTGTTTGTGGCGTCATTTGCAGTTTTCCTTTGCAAGAGTGAAATAGTCATCCTGTAGCCCTTGATTTAGATCTGTTGATTGTGATCTTAGGAGAGAGTTCATTGGCTGTTTACAGTTGATTATACATTTGCTTTTGCTTTTGGTTTGAGTTTGTCTCTTTTAAGTGTCGAAACAAGTATTCATTTCGAAAATCGTTAAGTGTTGTAATCTCTTCTACCCTCTCTGATTTCGAAAAAGTAAACTTGTTTGTATTTGTCATTTAAAAGTGAATTCAAAGTTGTACAAAAAAGCTTTCTTTGTAGGCATCAATACTAAGAAAGCAGAAAACAAACACCTGCATTGTGCATTTGCATCTTGATAGTTTGCATGTTTGATTTAGGAAAAGTGCATTAGAGTGTGCTGATTGCTCTTTGAGAAAAGATGGTGTCTTTCGTTTCCCTTAGTAGCTAGGATTTTCAAAGTTGAAAAGATATAAAGCTTGCTTATCATCTTTAGACTGCATTTAGGAATTGTATCATACATCTCGTGGTGAACCTCAAAAGGCAAACTTCTAAAAAGATCAACCTAAAATAAATCGAATGAACTTAACAACGCTTTGCAACATAACGCACAACATAGAGGTCTAGGCTAGAGACGTGTTCCGGCGTCATAAAACCTGGTGACTGTCGATCTCGTTGATGGTGGGTGATTCCTCCTGAGAGACGATAGCGCCAGTACGGATTGTGCTCCCACGTACCGTCACGTATATATTGGGAGACCCCTATAGGCATAAAACCTTTATCCTTAGGAAGCCGTGTCGGCCGCCCTACTGATCGCAATGCACTGAACACAGCATTCAGGAAGATTGACCGCCCGTACCTTAAAAAGTATTCTGCGGTTTTGTGAAAAGTTTGGCACACCTTCTGCCTAGAACTCCAGAGCAGTTCCTTTTGGCCTTTTTCAGACTCTATAATAGAAAAAGTCCATCCGAGCATTTGTCACTTCGGGCTCGTTAAAACATCGAAGGAGACTAGAGTCATCTTTAGCTTTTTCTCGACTCTTTAAAAGTGAAAAAGCAAGTTGTGTCTAAAAGCGTCTAAAAATTCATTTAATTCGGAAACACACTTTCCCCTTTTGTATTTTGGTTGATCGAGTAATCCGCAATCGTGGAAGAAATTCAATTGAAACCCCGTCGTTCGCGGAGGCTTACGAGTCAACCGTCTTTGTCTCCGGAATCGAAAACAGTACGGACAAAGCGAACTTGTTTAACTGGTTCGAAATCTCCTATCAAAGTTAGAACAAGTGTTCCAACGACATCTGAGATTCCGGTTACTCCAAACATTTCTGGAAACCCTGCCTCTATAGAAGAAGTTCAACAGCCATAGAGGGACAGTAACACTGATCCTAGTCTGGGAGCAAATACTTGCGTTACTGAACCAGTTCCATCTGCGACCGGTTTAGAGAGTCTTGCTCCTCAAACAATTGTAGCCGTCGAAACAACCCCTTCTTCGGCACCAGAAATATTTTACGGACCTGACGGTCTTCCTCTTCCACCTGGTTTGATTGCGATAGAGGAAATTGTAGAAGATCCGCAAGCAAGTACTCCAACACATTTTGGAGTCGGGGTCACTCTATTTCCTTCGACATCAGAAGTTAGTCCACCACCAGTGGAAGTTCCTGTAGAATCGCTAGGCAATCTATTGGATAGACTCAAAATGTCTGAACAACCGTCAACATCTAGGACTGTGTCGAATGACACAACGACAACAGAAGTCCCTGCCGTCACTCCGACAATGTTTGCCGGCATACCATCTGTCCCAACTAGCTCACAACCGCTAGAAGGAGTCCACCCAGGGACTATCTCGACAGTGTGGTCCGTTCCAGTTTGTTCCTCCGGAATAATATACGGCAACTCTTATGTTGAAACTCGCCAGATTGATCCATTTGGAGGTCAATTTGGGCAATCCAGTCCCCAAGGACAAACAATCCCCTTGAGTTCCAGATTGCTACCGTATGGGGGGCAGTATGCCCTTTCATTATCCCCTCCAGGAGGATATCCATACGGGAGTTCACAACAGTATGCAGGTTATACTGGAGTTACATCAAGTGGTTGGGTACCTATGCTACCTCAACAACCAAGGGTTGTGTATTCTATGCAACAATGTGTACCTATGTCGAACATCCCGACCACATCGGCTATTGTGACAGTGTCGCAAGTTCAAACTTTGCCTGTTGTATGTCAACCTCAGATTTCTCAGGTTGTAATGCAACAACCCCTTGACCCTGTGAATCAACCACAATCTCCTACTGGTGGGGTGACACAGGTCCAAACAGGTACAATTACCCCACACCTTGGTCCAACGGTTAGTATAGAACAACAGAACATGGCTTCACAACCGTGGCTGGTGCAATATCAACAACCACAATTCCAACAAGTATACCAAGGTTCTGAGCAGCAGATATTTGCGAACAGTGGACAACCGTACATTCAAAACGGTCAAAATCAACCACTTTACAGTGGTCAAGTCCACCAACCGTATCAGTCATACCAACATCAATTGCATTATGCTGGTATGCAAAGGCCAACTGCTCAGGCAATTCCATCATACCCTGGGTATGCTTCACCTAACCTGAATCAACAGTTACCATTCGTGGCAACTTTAGAGTTACCCGATTTACACCGGTTAACAAATGATCCAATTTCTTATGCCCCTTGGTGGCCGACGATTCCTCACAAACTTCCTTCGGACATTCCTAAATTTAATGGAAATCCGGGTGAAGATCCATCGAATCACGTGATGACCTTTCATCTATGGTGTTCATCAAACACCTTAAACGATGATTCGATAAGGCTTCGCCTCTTTCAGAGGACGTTAACGGGTCCAGCGGCAAAATGGTATATTGAATTACCTAGAGCCTCATTCGACAATTTCAGCTCCCTAGCCACGACATTCTTAACCCGATAAGGTATGAAACGGGAACGGAAATCTTAACCAACTTCAAGCAGACAACGACCACTCATATATCCGATCATATACATGAGTGGCGTCGTCGTCGTAGGATGGTGAAAACATACGTTCCCGATCAGCTATTAGCTGAATGGTTTATCAAGTCGTTACTTCCTGCCATAACGGAAGATGTGGCCAAGGGGGGAGTCGTAACAGAGGAGCAAGTTATTGCTCATGCACAATATCTAGACTTAGTCTACACTCAGTCTGGCACGCTCTACGACAAAATACCTGACGCCTTTAGACCGGAATTCTCAATTCCTCCTCCTCCTAAATCGAATAGTGACTCTCATGCCGGCGATGGTGTGATTGGCACGACAAACGCGAAATCGACAAAGGCTTCGTCTAAGAAGGCCCGTAAGATTTCAGATCAAAATGCAAAAGAAGAAGTTCTTGCTTCAGAAGTAAATGCTGTATCGGCAGATAAAGGCAAAGAAACCAATCAACCAGGAAGCAAGAAGAAGCAAAACAAAGGGAAGAAGAAGAAACAAGGTGAGTCATCTCCCAGAAAAAATTCTTCAAACCCTCCTGGGAAAGGGAAACCAAAAAGTCCATGTTTTATATGTGACGAGGATCATTGGACAACCGATTGTCCATACAGAGCTGAGCTTAAGAGATTCTTCAAAAGTTCGCAAACCTCAGCTGTGTTCACTGATCCGTTCCCAAATCCAGGTCAAAATCCGGTTGATAGTGGAAATGCTTCCCCGTCGCAAGTGCTTATGTTGTCGGTTTCAAAACAGCAGAATGATGCTTTGATTTCGACAAGGAATAAAATTACGGGAATTCGCAGCTGTCGAACGGCAAGGATAAAGATCAACCAAGCAGTTCGACAACAACTTCGACAGAAGTTGTACCACCCATCATTCCTGAATTAACAATAAAACCGCCAAAGGGAGTAGTACACAAGTCGACATTTAATCCTCGCGCCAGAGTGGCGCAGCATTATAACATAGTGGAAGATTTGGCCCAATCGCCATCCGCTATGTCGACTCTTGAAGTACTACAAAATTTCCCATCCCAAAGGCAGGCTTTGTTATCGGCTATTGGTGGGGTTGATCCTAAGGATTCCAATCTTGTATCCTTCGACCATAAAGGATACGATCCTCAGTTACCAGCTCAACTAGCTTTCCTTATTCAAGTGAAAGCCCTCAACAAAACTGTTCACCGAACAATCATTGATGAGGGGGCATTTACATGTATTATGTCGATGAGTTGCTGGAAAACTTTAGGATCTCCAACCTTGTCGCGATCTTCGACGACATTAAAAGCATTCGACGGAAGGACATATACCCCGTGCGGTATCCTAAATAACTTGAAGGTTGAACTGGGGGGAAAAACAGTAGAAATAGATGTTGAAGTCATCGATGGGAGTCTGGACTACAACATCCTACTGGGAAGACCGTGGATATATGCCATGGCAGCTGTAGTGTCGACTTATTTTAGGAAGATCGCATTCCCTTTTCAAGGAGGGATTACGATCGTCGACCAACAAGACTTCCTCTCTAATGGTTCACAAGTTATGGGAAGCATTCCCATGATCCATGGGAGCAACCATTTGGTTCAAGATATCGGAGTAGGCCTACTGAAAGACCCCACATTAATGGGAACTTTCGCACTTCCACCTCCAATCTATATAGGAGAAGTAGCGTTGGTAGGAGCCTGCAACATGATATCTTCCACGAAGATCTCAGGAGACGATATCGACATGGATCATGCAATGGTTTTGCCCCCAAGCCCAATCGAAATATTGTAGCAATAAATGTTTCGGGCATGGGAGGCAAACCCAAATCAACGCTCATCAAGCGTTTGGGTAGATAGGTCTAGAGAATATGGTACCCCATTAGATCCTTGGTCGAAAGTGCATGGGAATGACGAAGGAATCCTACAATCAATGTTGATTGAGGGGGCACCATGGAATGATTGCCACCATCGTTCCCTTCTTCCAGAATATGAAGAAGATACTCAACATGACCTTTATCACCCTTCAGTTTTTGAATTCCTATCAAACACTGTAAATACGGTGGATTCCGAGCAAAACTTATCCAATATTGAAGAGACTATAGCCATAAATATCTCGACTAAAACAAATGTTGTAGAGAATATTTATGTCGGCAAAGGATGTTCTCCTTCAGAACTGGAAATATATAACGCTCTTTTTCGCGAGTTCAGAGATGTCTTTGCTTGGTCATATGATGAAATGCCAGGCATTGACTCGAGTATTGTTGAACATGAAATTAAGATGTATCCTGATGTCAAACCAGTAAGACAACGGCTTCGGCAGGTGCACCCCAAGAAAGCCGCTGCCATTAAAGCAGAAGTTGAAAAGCTTCTCCATGCTGGTTTCATCTACCCGGTTCCTCTAACCGATTGGGTATCGAATATTGTCCCTGTTATGAAGAAACAAGGGACAATTAGAGTGTGTGTCGATTATAGGGATGTAAACCAAGCTTGTCCAAAAGACAACTACCCTACACCCTTCATCGACCAGATAATTGATGAATGCGCCAGATGTGAAATCTTTTCATTCATGGATGGATTTTCCAGGTATAATCAAATAAATATCCGCCCACAGGACCAGTCAAAGACTGCATTCATTTGTCCGTGGGGCACATTCGCTTATCGAAAATTTCCCTTTGGTTTAAAGAACGCAGGGGCGACGTTTCAGAGGGCAATGAATTATGCCTTCCATGACATCAAGAACATCGTTCAACCATATCTCGATGACCTTCCGGCTCATTTGCGAAAGCGGACTGATCATCCGCAGCATTTAAGAGCGATATTTCTACGTTGCCGACACTACAAGATAAGACTCAATCCGCACAAATGTGTATTTTGCGTCGGTTCTGGTTGGTTACTTGGCTTTGTAGTCTCTAAGGATGGGATTCGTCTCAACCCTTGCAAGGTACAGGCAATCATTAATTTGCCTCCACCTTCAAATTTGCTTCAGATTCAGAAACTCCAAGGGAAAGCAAACTTTCTAAGGAGGTTCATTCCAAATTACGCAGAACTTGCTAAAGGTTATACTCGTCTTTTGAAAAAGGATGTACCTTTTGTCTGGGATCAGGTGGCGCAAGCTTCCTTTGATGCTCTGAAAGATTCTCTAGTAAAAGCATCATTAATGTATGCCCCGGACTATGAAAGAGATTTTAACCTGTATCTGGTTGCAGCGGATACGACCATTGCGATGGTTTTAGTTCAAGAAGTCGATGGAATTGAGCATCCTATATATTATTTAAGTAAAAACTTGAATGATACAGAAAGAAAATATTCTTACGTTGAAAAGCTAGCGCTTGCAGCTGTTCAAGCGATTCAAAGATTTCGACATTATGTCCTCTTTCGGAAAACTACCATTTTATCAGATTGCAACCCCATGACTTATATATTGTCGCGACAGCTTCTGGGGGGAAAATATTCAAAATGGATAGCAATCCTTCAAGAGTTTGATCTAGAATTTGTAAAATCCGAATCAAAGAAAGCTCTAGTTTTTGCAGAATTATTGTGCGATCTCCCATCGTCGTCCAACGATGAAACATCCGAAGAATCAATCGTGGATGAGAATTTGTTTCTGATATCTGCAAGCAATGAGTGGTAAGGAGATATAATAATTTATCTCCAAACCCAAAAATTCAAGACTGACACCTCTCACTCAGAACAGAAACGTATACGATACCAAGCAAAATACTACATGATCGTCGGTGATACGCTTTACCATCGTGGTATCGATACAGTTCTGAGGAGGTGCCTCACCCATGAAGAGGCCGAAAAAGCCCTGAATGAGTGTCATTCAGGCGCGTGTGGGGGGCATCAATCTGGATATGCTACAGCACAGAAAATCTTACGAGTAGGATACTTCTGGCCAACCATGTTCAAAGATTGCATAACCGCAGTTAGAAGTTGCCATGCTTGTCAAATTTTTGATAGCAAAACCAGAAGACCACCCGCACCTTTACAGCCAATAGTTGCTGTTGGGCCTTTCGCCAAATGGGGCATCGATTTCATGACATGTAACCCCACCTCGACCGGGGGGCATGGGTATATTATAGTCGTCGTTGACTATTTTACCAAATGGGCCAAGGCGATGCCTACATTAGATAACACTGGTGAAATAGCTGCCCTTTTCTTTTTCAATCATGTAGTCGCCAGGTTCGGCGTACCACAGGCTATAGTTACAGATCATGGATCGCATTTTCGCAATCACATGATGGTTGAATTAGCTGCCAAGCTAGGGCTATCTCACGATAGCTCTACCCCGTATTATCCACAAGCCAACGGACAAGTTGAAGCAAGCAACAAGGTCCTGAAGCGTATGTTGCAAAGGATGATCGAATTTCACAAAAGAAGGTGGCACCTAATCCTATACTCAGCCTTGTGGACTTACTGAACATCGGTAAGGAATGCGACCGGGTTCACACCTTTCCAACTGGTGTATGGCCTGGAAGCAGTCTTGCCAGTCCAGTGTGAAATCTCGTCTCTTAAACTCGCAATTGATCTCCTCCCCGAAACTTCAGAAGAAGAGGCCCGTTTCTTGGAATTAATCCAATTGGATGAAACCCGTCGTGATGCCGCTTTCGCTAACGAAGCCCATAAGAAATGAGTCAAGGCGCAGTTCGACAAAAATGTCAAACCCCGTGTCTTCTCAGAAGGTGACTTGGTCTTGCTTTATGACCAAGAATCCGATAAATTGGGAGCAGGTAAATTTAATTCTTTATGGATGGGCCCCTATATTGTTAAACGAGTGTTAGAAAAAGGAGCCTACGAGTTAATGGATTATGACGGAATTCCACTGGCGCAACCCCGTAATGGGTTGTACCTCAAGCGTTACTATGCTTAAATAGTAACCTGTATGCTTTTGTTGTATTTTGTTTTCGCTAAAGTGTTTGTTTTGGTTGAGTAATCCACCTTTTTACACTTATTGCAGATGTCAAACCTTCTGGAGACATGTGTTGGATATGCCGATGGAGCGAGTTGTAGTTCGCGGAACCTGTCCTCCGCAGCCTGGGCCATTTTTGATCCAAGCGGCGAGACCCATAGTATACACCGACTAATCGTCAGGCTAGACTCACAACTCGTAATACTACAACTCAATGGTATATATTCCGTTCGCAACCCAGCTATTTATCGCATGTTCCTAAGGGTTAATATTTTGGAAAGACAATTTGATTTAATTCAATACCAGCATATTTCCAGAAACTTAAACACATTAACCGACTCATTAGCAAACTATGTGTTAGATAGACATTTGCGACATTTATAAAAAGAGACACATCATCAATGTTGTACATTTGGATCATATAACTCAACCAAAATAAACCCCGAAAATCAATATATATATATATATATATAATATATATATAAGATGTTTATCGTTTATACATAATGTTCTGTAACCAAGACAAAAATCAGTCGCATGACCCAAAAACTCAAAAATGCTAGGGGGCACCCTAGCCTAGTGATGCTCATGATAGCACGTCACGGCCTGTGCAATCATGCGTAAGAGATGAGTCCATCGTTTAGGCACACCAGTAGTATGCCGCTGCAACTGTAAAGGTAACTCGTCAATCCTCACATCGGGAATGCCAAGAGTAAGGCTCTCAACCTGCTCCTGCACAGCTGTAAGGGTCTCGGCCACATCAAGGTCGTGAAGAATAACCCTCCCAGCAGTCTCCCCTGCTGGGGTAGCAACTGGCGCTCTCGGGCGAACTGCTGGACGAACAGGACCAACATCTGCATGCACACATGAGTTTGATTAAAGTATTGAGAGAATAAAGCACAAGGACATTATAAATAAAAATAGTAAACAGTGATATGGTCGAAGATTTTACCAATAGCGCCCCACTGTTCGCCATCCGGCAGTACCAAGTCCGGATCACCTCGGAAATCCATACCAACATATGGATACTCAGAATAGACCATCTCTTGACGCTCGAACCACCTGAAGAAGGTATCAGTGAAAGAAATCTGAGATTGACCAGCATGCCTAGACATGTGATCAACCCATCTCTGCATGCGTGGCTCGGTAGGAGAAGGCAAGTCGAGTGCGATATACTGAGGCTGCATCAGTGGTATCTTCTCCAAGGCAAAGGCAGTCAAAATAGAACCAAATCCAAAGTTCTTCAGCTTCCCGTCCTTTACCTTGGTCAACTGACTTTTCATCTGAAGAAGTACTGCATCACACCAGTTGAATATTTTCGGTTGGAGGCACTCCAAGGCGTGCTGCACATAGGATCTGTTGGCAACATGAAGAGATGCACTACCGGCCATCCTACCAATAGTATACAGAATGGACCTGAGAGACCTGTCAGTAATCTCACGGATAACGACCTTGCCGTCTCTACTCGACTGAGATCCTTCCCTGCAATACTGGCGGACATAATCTCTCACGGAGTCATTCCCTCGGGCCGAACGTGACAAAGAAATGGGGGCACCCCGCCTCGACAAGCCAGTCAAGAAGTAAATGTCTACTATGGTCAAGGGGATAGATTTGCCCCTACTCTGAAATACTTGGTTGATAGGATCCCAAGCATCAAGCATATACTGCAGTAGGGAGATCTGTGCTCTCATACTAGAGATATGGAAGAACTTCAGCAGACCACAGTTCCGCAGTGTGTTCACCGTGACAGGATCATGGAGGGAAATCATGTCCTCTTCTTCATGTTCTCGTTCTCGCCATGTAAGGGTCATTTTGCTCCAATAATCTCTGAAAACAAAACATGAGAGGAGTTAGATCCTGGATTTGATGAGAAACTGGCAAAATTTTCATAAAAAACTGTGCAACAAAACTGTTTTTCTATGCCCAACGCAACTAGCTAGTGTTCCACCTGCGTTGAAGGTCAAATTGCCTTCATGCAGCTTGACATTCAACGCAGGTTTCAAGTGAACCAGCTGCGCTGATGGCAGAGCGCCCTAACAAAAACCCAGGGGCTCAGGGGAACAGGAAAACAGGCACAGAATGGAAAAAGGAAACCATGAAAAGAAAGAGATAGGGTTTAGCTCCTACCTGGTCCAGACGGCGCCGAAAATCGTCTGCAGAATCTCCCGGAATCAGCTGATGAAAATCAAGGGGGAAGAGGCACCTCCAAAGCTCCAACAAACAAAGTTCAAATGAAATGGTAAAATGAGAGGTAAAAACACTTTTTAACTGCTTTTTACGTAGTTCAAAGCAAAATATTAGGGTTTTAATATCGTTTTCAAGCAAATGTTATTCATTTCTAACTAGTTTGATGCAGCAATTGAGGATACAGTACTATCTTTGAAAAGGGCAAAGCTAGTCATGGTAAAAAATCAATAATTTGACCATATAAAATCGAGCAGTTTTAGCACACAGTTCATGCTCGTTAAAAAATAAACGCAAGATCCGAGCAGTTTTATCGTATAGTTCATGCTCGTTAAAAAATAAACATCAAATCGAGCAAATGTTTCTACCCGCGTTTAAGCTCGTTAAAAAATGAACTCTCCCGGTAAATAACCACTGTGAATGTAATATCATCATCCATTAAAGCCTTGGTCGTGTTTGCACCGTCACCTCCACTTTTCCATTGGCCGATTGTTCACCTCCATATGTTTGTTTACCCATTTTGAGGAACAGCTGCGAAGAGTGATTTCACTAGCCATCCTTGTGACACTGCCGTGATTGGAAAATTCCAACTTGTACCTGGAATCAGCTGCTAACCTATTTTATCACTCGTTCCTCAAAAGACGAGTCTTCTTTATGCTCTTTTCATCTGACTCGTAAAATATGAAAAGATTGCCGAGTCCTTGGCCTTCCAGCTCATTAAAGGGACAGGAAGTGCTATCCCTCCTCTAGATTTTAATCTTTTTGGACCTGAGGGATTATTGCACAAAAAGATCGAGCGCTTGTTTTATTCGGCTCGTTAAAACTATCAAAAACTCATCCCTTCTGTATTGTTTTATACTTTTTCGCACCTAAGGGATTAGATGACGAAAAATGACTTTTGGAGTTAACTTTATGTACCTTTTCAGACTCTCTAAAAATGAAAAGGACCGAGTTATCTTTGTCGTTAGACTCGTTAAATGCATTAAATAGCGACAAACTTGTCTTTAGACGAGAACGAGTTTCACTATCGCTAGGCTCGTTAAAACATAGCGATGGGCTTGCCCGAAGGGCAGGTTATAGAACAAGCATATGTTATCCTCCTCAAGCTTGACAAAAATAAAGAGGTACTGGTTAGCAATGACTGGGGAAAAATTGGGAGAAACTCAAGAAAACTTTGATGGTAGCAAGTCGCTCTTGAACATGACACTTTTCCTCCATACCACAATCGGGTTGGGTTGTTTCATTCACCGGTCACATCCATGGTCTCGCCATACCATCCATATTTGGGGTAATGCTACCAATCCATCGCATCAGTGTCGCCATATGTTCAAGAGAAGTCGTTTAGAAAAGTCAACCGTGTCCCATCCACTGCCGTACATTATCTTTCATCCTTTCATGACCGCCACCCTGAATCATATGTCACAGATCATTTTCACCTCCATCAAAATCATTAGCTCCGTTCCATGTCACTGATGTGGGATTCATTAAGGCCCTCCTTTGACGGATCGCTTCTTGTCGACATCAGCTCATTATCCAAGAAGTTGATCTAGGAACAACCCCTTCAGTACTTTGAAGCTTGCATGCCTCAATGGCAAGTTTCTCACTTCCAGCGATAGGTATACATCAATGACCTTCGACCGAAAGATTTTGCGTGGTGTTCGACGCCAAGTCCTTTATTCACACCATGTGAATTGTACTGCAGTACCTTGAGGGTCATTATCATTATCGGTGATTCCTCTCGCGCTTGTTAACGGTTTACCTCATTGACCGGTAATCAAGCGATGTCTTTCCATGTTCGACTTCAGAACATTTATCACATGGATCGACTTGTACTTAGTGTGAAGATCGAACGAGTTTGAAGACCCCGGATCTAGTTTCATCCATCCGGGCTGCGATATATATTCAGGAAAGATAAAGACATTGACATGTACATCATTGCAGCAGATAATCATCCTACCCAAAGGATGATAATTTCATCAAAATTATCAGTCTACCATCAGACGATTGTCTGTTCTATGTACAGAAAAATGAATTTATAAAGCTGAGCATGGGAATGCCCGCCTCAGCTAGATCATGAAAGCAGTATAAAAAATAATGTATTGTATTGTATCTTATTACAGGTCTCCTCCCAGCATTGGATGAACTTCGGATCCTCTTGATAAAGCACTTCACCCGATAAACGACCTCATACTTTAGGGGGCAACTGTTATAGACATTTTTGTGCCTTACAGCATTGAGCATGAAATGTCCATAATCTAAGGGATCCAAAGTCCCTAAACATGTTGTTCCTACCCCTAGAGGAACAAGGCTAACAAACCACAACAATTCACAGAAGTTCTCCACCAGAAACTGCTCAAAAACAAGTCAATTCAGGATCAATTCAATGGCTCCACTAGCTGTCTGCACTGAATGTCAAAGCCAACACTGGCTACCTGCACTGCAACGCAGGTAGAAGCACTACCAGGGTGCGTTGAGCGAGAATTGCCAAATGGCAAGTTCATTCCAAGAGGTGTCAAGACCCAGGAAGCTTCCAGAATCTTCCTCAATGACACTTGCCTCAATGAATTCGACTGGTGATGAGTAAGAGGTTCCTAATCTCCAAGTGGAAGCAAGAACCTCCAAGTGGAATCAAGAACTGACAGAGGGAGAGGACACTAGTCAGATCTCAAGCTGACTCATCCTCTCTCCAAACATCTATATATGGATCTCTCCTCCATGAGATCTGGGGGCTGGAATTTTGTTATTGCAAAGAATTGCTGTTGGTTTGAGATTGGAATCATTGGGTGCTTAATGCTTTGAAGGGGGTGAAGATAGGAATTCCATTTGCTGGGAAGGAGATGCTGGATTGGAGCCCTTTGGGTTGTATCTCTTCCTGAACCTTGTTATTCATCAATAAAGCTATCTTGGTTTCTCCTATATACTGATGTATCTTTGATGTATGATTGAATTAGTATGTTTAGTTTACTTCTAATCCTGAACTAGTTATGAATATGAATCCATGTCTTGTGTAGTGTTCTCTTCTTGTGATCTTGTAGAGACCTGTTGAAGCTGGGCGAGCGAGAAGGCAAGTAGCTGGGAACTCCCAAAGAGAAGAGAAACCGGATCGAGGGACAAACGGAAGACACCGGTTAGTCCATCCATCTCTTTTCATTCTTAATTCATAAAGGAAGAATACTAGAATAGCTATCTCTGTTTGTTGCTAAGGCACTGTCACACCTTAGGTGGATAGGATCGTCCTGCATAGGCATTTTTCCCCACAACTCAAGAAGTTGATCTAGGCACCCTCACAGTGTATTTAGGTGCACTGAAACGCAATTCCCGTGTGTACAACCTGCGCCGAATGTCAAAACCTCTGTGTTGAGGGTGCACTGATCCAGTTTTTACCAATTTTGAGTAGTTTCTGGTGGAGAACTTCTGGGAGAAGCTGTAATTTGTTGACCTTGTTCCTTTAGGAGTTGTAACAACACTTTTAAGGACATAGGAGCCTTTAGTTTATGGAAATTTCATGCTTGGAGCTGTAAGGCACAAAAATGTCTATAACAGTTGCCCCCTAAAGTATGAGGCCATTTATCGGGTGAAATGCTTTATTAGGAGGATCCGAAGTTCTTCCAATGCTGGGAGGAGACCTGTAATAAGATACAATACAATACATTATTTTTCATACTGCTTTCATGATCTAGCTGAGGCGGGCATTCCCATGCTCAGCTTTATAAATTCATTTTTCTGTACATAGAACAGACAATCGTCTGATGGTAGACTGATGATTTTGACGAAATCATCATCCTTTTGGTAGGATGATTATCTGCTGCAATGATGTACATGTCAATGTCTTTATCTTTCCTGAATATATATCGCAGCCCGGATGGATGAAACTAGATCCGGGGTCTTCAAACTCGTTTGATCTTCACTCTAAGTACAAGTCGATCCATGTGAGAAATGTTCTGAAGTCGAACATGGAAAGACATCGCTTGATTACCGGTCAATGAGGTAAACCGTTAACAAGCGCGAGAGGAGTCACCGATAATGATAATGACCCTCAAGGTACTGCAGTACAATTCACGTGGTGTGAATAAAGGACTTGGCGTCGAACACCACGCAAAATCTTTCGGTCAAAGGTCATTGATGTATACCTGTCGCCGGAAGTGAGAAACTTGCCATTGAGGCATGCAAGCTTCAAAGTACTGAAGGGGTTGTTCCTAGATCAGCTTCTTGGATAATGAGCTGATGTCGACAAGAAGCGATCCGTCAAAGGAGGGCCTTAATGAATCCCACATCAGTGACACGGAACAGAGAAAATGATTTTGATGGAGGTGAAAATGATCTGATGACATATGATTCAGGGTGGCGGTCATGAAAGGATGAAGGATAATGTATGGCAGTGGATGGGACATGGTTGACTTCTCTGAACGACTTCTCTTGAACATATGGCAACACTTATGCGATGGATCGGTAGCATTACCCCAAATATGGATGGTATGGCGAGACCATGGTGATGTGACCGGTGAATGAAACAACCCAACCCGACTGTGGTACGGAGGAAAAGTGTCATGTTCAAGAGCGACTTGCTACCATCCAAGTTTTCTTGAGTTTCTCCCAATTTTTCCCCAGTCATTGCTGACCAGTACCTCTTTATTTTTGTCAAGCTTGAGGAGGATAACATATGCTTGTTCTATAACTTGCCCTTCGGGCAAGCCCATCGCTATGTTTTAACGAGCCTAGCGATAGTGAAACTCGTTCTCGTCTAAAGACAAGTTTGTTGCTATTTAATGCTTTTAACGAGTCTATCGACAAAGATAACTCGGTCCTTTTCATTTTTAGAGAGTCTGAAAAGGTACGTAAAGTTAACTCCGAAAGTCCTTTTTCGTCATCTAATCCCTTAAGTCCGAAAAAGTATAAAACAATACAGAAGGGATGAGTTTTCAATAGTTTTAACGAGCCGAACAAAACAAGCGCTCGATCTTTTTGTGCAATAATCCCTCAGGTCCAAAAAGATTAAAATCTAGAGGAGGGATAGCTCTTCCGGTCGCTTTAACGAGCTGGAAGGCCAAAACTCGGCAATCTTTTCATATTTTATCAGTCAGATGAAAAGAGCTTAAAGAAGACTCGTCTTTTGAGGAACGAGTGATAAAACGGGTTAGCAGTTAATTCCAGGTACGGGTTGGAATTTTCCAATCACGGCAGTGTCACAAGGATGGCTAGTGAAATCACTCTTCGCAGCTGTTCCTCAAAATGTGTAAACAATCATATGGAGGTGAATGATCGACCAATGGAAAAGTGGAGGTGACGGGCAAACACGACCAAGGCTTTAATGGCTGATGATATTACATTCACAGTGGTTATTTACCGGGATCATTTTTTAACGAGCTTAAACGTGGGTTGAAACATTTGCTCGATCTTATGTTTATTTTTTAACGAGCATGAACTATGCGCTAAAACTGCTCGGATCTTGCGTTTATTTTTTAACGAGCATGAACTGTGTGCTAAAACTGCTCGATGATAAGTTTGCATGCCCCCAACATAACAACGAAAATCGAGGTGCATACCCCCCAAGCTTCATTGCATTCAACTTGGTGGTTGGAATGAAGGTTTACCTTTGAGATTTGGAAAGGAGATTGTTTCATTTTTTAATGAGGTTGACACAGTAAAAGAACTATCCTCATGACTCCTTGTTTCATTTTTTAACGAGGTTGACACGAGATTAGAACCGTCCTCGGAGCCCACTGTATTTACAGTATTTATATTAGGGCGATGATCCGCGCTGACAAAATGTTTAGGAATCTTCCGAATCCATTAGATATAGAAGATTTCATATTGTAGGTTTCCACTGTGGCCACTTTCGCCAGATTACTTGGAGGTGGTAGGGCAAAAGTACCCATTAAGGCAAGGTCTTTTAGGAGACCTACTCCAATATTCTGAAGCAAATGATTGCTTCCATGGATCATTGGAATGCTTCCCGTAACTTGTGAACTGTCGGGGAGGAAAGTTTGTTGGTCGACGACTGTAATTCCCCCTTGAAAGGGAAATGCAATCTTCCTGAAGTAGGTCGACACAACTGCGGCCATGGCATATATCCAGGGCCTTCCTAGTAGGATGTTGTAATCGAGGTTTCCATCAATTACTTCAACATGAATTCCTACTTTTTTGCCCCCTAGTTCAACTTGCAAGTTATTTAAAATCCCGTATGGAGTGTATGATCGTCCATCAAATGCTTTTAACGTCGTTGACGATCTCGACAAGGGTGGTGAGCCTAAATTCTTCCAGCAACTCATCGACATAATACACGTAGATGCCCCCTCATCAATAATTATTCGATGAACAGTTTTGTTGAGGGCTTTCACTTGGATAAGGAAAGCTAGTTGAGCTGGTAACTGAGGGTCATATCCTTTATGATCAAAGGCCACAAGATTGGAATCCCTTGGGCCAATCCCACCTATTGCTGATAATAAAGCTTGCTCTTGGGATGGGCAATTTTATAGTACTTCAAGAGTCGACATAGTGGATGGCGATTGGGCCAAATCTTCCACTATGTTATAATGCTACGCTGCTCTGGCGCGAGGATTAAATGTTGACTTGTGTACTACTCCCTTTGGTGGTTTTATTGTTAATTCAGGAATGATGGGTGGTACAACTTCTGTCGAAGTTGTTGTCGAACTACTCGGTTGATCTTTACCTTTGTCGTGCGACAACTGCAGATTCCCGTAATCTTTGTTGCTTGTCAAAGCATCATTTTGCTGCTTTGAGATAGACAACATAAGCACTTGGGATCGGGAAGCATTTTGATTAGCAACCAGCTTGGTTCCCGGGTTTGGAAACGGATCAGTCAAAACTGCTGAGGTTTTTGAACTCTTAAAGAATCTTTTAAGCTCAGCTTTGTATGGACATTCGTTCGTCCAATGATCCTCATCACATATTTGACACCCGAAAGGGGGTTTCCTTCGCCCAGAAGGGTTTGCAGAAGCTTTTTCAGGAGATGACTCATCCTGCTTCTTTTTCCTCCCTTTCTTTTTCTTCTTGCCCCTTGGTTGCTTCAGACATTTGGAGTCTATCCAAAAGATTGCCTAGTGATTCCACAGGAACTTCCGCTGGTGGTAGACCAACTTCTGACGAAGAAGGAAATAGAGTGACCCCGACTCCAAAATGTGTTGGAGTACTTGCTTGCGGATCTTCTACAATTTCCTCTATCGCAATCAAACCAGGTGGAAGGGGAAGACCGTCAGGTCCGTAAAATATTTCTGGTGCCGAAGAAGGGGTTGAATCGACAGCGACAGATGTTTGAGGAGCAAGACTCTCCGAAACAGCGACAGATGTTTGAGGGGTTGTTCCTAGATCAACTTCTTGGATAATGAGCTGATGTCGACAAGAAGCGATCCGTCAAAGGAGGGCCTTAATGAATCCCACATCAGTGACACGGAACGGAGCTAATGATTTTGATGGAGGTGAAAACGCCAAGTCCTTTATTCACACCACGTGAATTGTACTGCAGTACCTTGAGGGTCATTATCATTATCGATGATTCCTCTCGCGCTTGTTAACGGTTTACCTCATTGACTGGTAATCAAGCGATGTCTTTCCATGTTCGACTTCAGAACATTTCTCACATGGATCAACTTGTACTTAGAGTGAAGATCGAACGAGTTTGAAGACCCCGAATCTAGTTTCATCCATCCGGGTTGCGATATATATTCAGGAAAGATAAAGACATTGACATGTATATCATTGCAGCAGATAATCATCCTACCCAAAGGATGATAATTTCATCAAAATTATCAGTCTATCATCAGACGATTGTCTGTTCTATGTACAGAAAAATGAATTTATAAAGCTGAGCATGGGAATGCCCGCCTCAGCTAGATCATGAAAGCAGTATGAAAAATAATGTATTGTATTGTATCTTATTACAGGTCTCCTCCCAGCATTGGATGAACTTCGGATCCTCCTGATAAAGCACTTCACCCGATAAACGGCCTCATACTTTAGGGGGCAACTGTTATAGACATTTTTGTGCCTTACAACATTGAGCATGAAATGTCCATAATCTAAGGGATCCAAAGTTCCTAAACATGTTGTTCCTACCCCTAGAGGAACAAGGCTAACAAACCACAGCAATTCACAGAAGTTCTCCACCAGAAACTGCTCAAAAACAAGTCAATTCAGGATCAATTCAATGGCTCCACTAGCTGTCTGCGCTGAATGTCAAAGCCAACACTGGCTACCTGCACTGCAACGCAGGTAGAAGCACTACCAGGGTGCGTTGAGTGAGAATTGCCAAATGGCAAGTTCATTCCAAGAGGTGTCAAGACCCAGGAAGCTTCCAGAATCTTCCTCAATGACACTTGCCTCAGTGAATTCGACTAGTGATGAGTAAGAGGTTCCTAATCTCCAAGTGGAAGCAAGAACCTCCAAGTGGAATCAAGAATTGACAGAGGGATAGGATACTAGTCAGATCTCAAGTTGACTCATCCTCTCTCCAAACATCTATATATGGATCTCTCCTCCATGAGATCTAGAGGCTGGAATTTTGTTATTGCAAAGAATTGCTATTGGTTTGAGATTGGAATCATTGGGTGCTTAATGCTTTGAAGGGGGTGAAGATAGGAATTCCATTTGCTGGGAAGGAGATGCTGGATTGGAGCCCTCTGGGTTGTATCTCTTCCTGAACCTTGTTATTCATCAATAAAGCTATCTTGGTTTCTCCTATATACTGATGTATCTTTGATGTATGATCGCATTAGTATGTTTAGTTTATTTCTAATCCTGAACTAGTTATGAATATGAATCCATGTCTTGTGTAGTGTTCTCTTCTTGTGATCTTGCAGAAACCTCTTGAAGTTGGGCGAGTGAGAAGGCAAGTAGCTGGGAACCCTCAAAGAGAAGAGAGACCGGATCAAGGGACAAATGGAAGACACCGGTTAGTCCATCTATCTCTCTTCATTCTTAATTCATAAAGGAAAAATACTAGAATAGCTGTCTCTGTTTGTTGCTAAGGCACTGTCACACCTTAGGTGGATAGGATCGTCCTGCATAGGCATTTTTCCCCACAACATAAGCCACATTAGTTTCCCTTCATTCATTGAGGACAACCAAGTTGCAAAATGAACCCACATTAGTTGCTAAGGTTCAAAGTATTCTATTCTTAATTTAAGAGAGAAATTTCTGAACTTGTGGAAAACTATGGTGAAGAGCCATCACCGCGTAGTTGTTTTCCTTTTTTCATTCAATTTAATACATACATATTCAGTGGTTTCCATAGTGATGGTGATCCAAGTGTGTACAACTAGATTGAATAATAACAACAACATATTCCACAAATTTACAACGTGTGTACAACTAGATCCTTTCCTTTCATTGGTGGTTGTAGGTCGAAGATTCAATGGCAGTGACCATGCTTCAAATCTAGCGCTTACAACCTTTATTTATTTGCAACTAGAGGTATCTGGTTTGGTAAGTTAAACATGTATATTTTTAGAAGGGTGTAAATAGTGATCTAGCCCAGACCTAATAAATCTGGTTCATTACAATCTGGCTGACTGACTGGCACATTTCTGGGTCATCCCTGGATACCCTGATTCATAGGAAAGTTTCTGGTTCAAAGAGCATCCTAATAAATGTGAAGTCTAAGTCTCGGTTGAAAGAGATATTTGGACTAATAATGGACCCCACATCAAATTATTAGAAGTTATATCCTTCTATAAAAACATCTAGCTGATTTGAGTAGAGGTGAGGCAATGTAAAGCCAAACCTTCAAATTTTAAAGAATCTGATGTCTGGGTCTCTGCTTTGGAAACTGTTATAATGTTCATTAGACCCCTAAATCATCAGTTATATCCTTGTTTTCACTAAAAGATAAAGTATCCAGGTTTTAGGTCAAAGCTTTTTTTAAGGAAGATATTTGGTTGTAATGATTGGATTGCATAGCAACTAAGGAGGATCTAGATTTTTTTAGGGTAAAACACATCCCTGTGCTACTTACACCACCAAACTTGATCTCCGAAAGGATTGATTTTGGGAGTGTTAGTAAGGTTGAGGTTTGCACATGATGTCTATGTAAAAACAAATGTACTAAATATCGAGAGTTAAGCATTCATTGCAACCAAGCATAGACCTAAATCCCGATGATCTATAAGCATGATTGTTATAGAGGTAGGGGATCTGGAAAAGTTTCTAGATTAACTCACTTCTGCCAATTTAAATTTTCTTTATATACTTTTTCTAAATTTCTCTCTTGTTATGAAAAAATTACTTATTACTAAAACCAAGGAAGCTCTCTTCTATGAAAGAATATATATTTTTTTGAATTCAAGTTTCTGTGATCTTAATTTGTTTTACAGAAAAAATCAATAAAAATCATAAATCTAGTTCACCCATTTCAAACCAATTAAAGGTTCATCTTGTTCTGAAGATGAACTTCTTTCAAATGAGTTCTCCTCCACCTGAACAACATCGACCTCATGTTGATCCTAAAGTTGACCCCTCGCTTTCTTCACTTATTTATTCTCCTCGTTCTTCCTCTTCGCCTCGTGAAAGTCTAGATTCTATTAACTAGGAAGCTAAGAAGCAGAAGAAAAATAAGCAAAGGCGAAACCAAGCAATCATTTATCTAGATGCAACTGATGTAGAAAAATCTTCCAACGAGCCCCAAAAAGTAAAATTCCCTTGTTAGGTCCCTATACTACTATTGTAACCCCTTATTTCTATTAGTGAAACCCCCTTATTATATTGTTGTACCCATGTAGTCCCAATATTGTTATTATTGTGCCCCATGGAAGCCCACTATTGTTATTGTTGTGCCTTTACATTATTATTGTTATGTCGGCTTTGATTATATTATGACCCCATAGACTCCTATATATAGAAAGGAGGTCTTGTCATTTGTATCATCCAAGAATTGTTCATTTGTGTAATGTAAAGGAGGTTTCCCCCTCAAAGAGGCTTATTTCTAAGGCGTTGGTCTATCTTTTCTATCTTTTCTGAGCTGGTTTCATAACATTTGGTATCACAGCTTTGGATTCTAGGGTTTCGCTGCTCCAAACAGGTCATCGTGGAATTTTCGTTATAACTTTTTTTTTTGTGACGTTTTAGAAGCTACAAAACAAACCCATTTTATATGAATTGTTCTGAACTTCGGGTCCGAATTTTAGATCTTTCTATGCTGTATTTTTGAAGATATGATCTGAGCAAGTTAGGGTTTTTGCAGACTCCAGAATTACATTCCAAACAAGTGACTTGGGGAAAATCGTCATAACGATTGTTCTGAGCATCAGATTGAAATTCTGTAAGATGTTTCAGAAAGAGGACGGCCTGTAGTTTTCTGTATATCAGTTTCAGGTCCTAAGGTTGAAATAGGGACACATGGAAATTTGTACAATTTCGCTCTACTAAACCAGTCTATAATCAGGTCATCGTGGGAGATTTGACATAACTCTTCCTTTTCAGAATCCAATCTTGATTAGACTTGTGGGGTTAGAAAGAGGAATCAGAGGGCTACTACAGGACATAATTTTAGAACTTGGAGATATGAAATTATAGGGTTACAATCATTTCAATATTGAGCTCCTGAAATCAAGAAAAGGTGATATGAGGAAGTTTGATGGCAAGGATCCAGTAAATTGGATACTACAGATGGAGCAATATTTTGATCTATATGAGGTGCATCTATTACAAAAGGTATGTATTGCATATTCATATTTAGAACTGGATCAATTTTTATGGTATAAAGGACTTTGTTCTCGTAAACCACTTGTTACGTGGTCAACTTTCATGGAGGAAATGACAGCACATTATGAGGATACAAAGAGAAACTCCTTCTTTAGTCAATTGATAAATCTCAAACAAAAGGGTTCAATGGCAGAGCACATTAAGGACTTTCAAAAATTGAATATAAGGGTATATGATATTCCAGAGAAGCAAAGGATTAATGTCTTCATAGGGACTTTAAATGATAACATTCAACATGAGGTTCGTCTTTGGGAACCTGATTCATTGGAGAAGGCATTTAGGTTGGAAAGAAAAATTGAAAGAGAAATTATGGAAACAAGGAATCCAACAATTCACAACTATAATTATGGAAGTGTTTTTCTCCTAGCCCTCCACAACCTACAAGGTTTACACCACAACAATTAGAAGAAAAAATAGAAAAAGGGTTTTTTTACAATTGTGATAGCAAATACACTAAAGGCCATCAATGTGCTGAGAGGAAATTATTTTACATATATTATGAAGAGGAGGAAGAAAAGGATCAAGAAATATCAAAAGAAGAGGATATACACTAGGAACCAACCCTAGAGAAATAAGAAATGAATCCGACCATATATTGTAAAGCATTGGCAAGAATTAGCACTCCTCAAACTCTCAAGATAGAAGGACATATCAAGAAGAAAAAGGTTCAAGAAGTGAAAGATCACATTGAGAAAGAAGAAATGAATTTGACCATATCTTGTAATGCATTGGTTGGAATTAGCACTCCTCAAACTATCAAGATAGAAGGACATATCAAGAAGAAAACTGTCATCAAGAAATGAATCTAACCATATCTTGTAATGCATTGGAAGAAATTACCACTCCTCAAACTCTCAAGATAGAAGGACATATCAAAAAGAAAAATATTCAAGCAGTGAAAGATCACATCGAGCATCAACAACAAGTTCTCCCACTTTTAAAGGATAACACCACTTTGGTGCAGAATCGAATGAAACGACAGGCAGATCAACATCGCAGTGAAATAAGTTTTGATGTAAGTGATTGGGTATTTTTATGGCTACATCTCAAGCAAGCTATTTACGAGAAGGAAATGTTGGAAATAATACATGAACTTAAGAATGGGAAGACACTTCAAGGTAAAAATGGATCATGATAGTCTTAAATACTTTTTAGAATGAATATTATCTTTAGAATAACAGAAAAAATGGGTCACAAATATGTTGGGTTATGACTTTGAAATCATCTACAAAAAAGGGAAGCAAAATTTTGTTGCAGATACACTCTCAAGAAAGGATGAGGATGTGGAAGCATTGTTTTGTGCTATTTCTATTATCCAACCAGATTGAATAAATGAAGCAAGGGATGAATGGAAGAAGGATGAAGAAGTGTGGTCACTCATTCAAAAGTTAGAGAAGACCCCATTTCAAACAATATTTCCAGAACTTGATAAGGAAGGAAAAACAATATTGGAACATGAAGCAGTTACGGAACTGAGAAATCGATAACTACGAAATCAACCAATTTCAGAGTATCTCATAAAGTGGAAGAACTTACCCGCTAAAGATTCCACATGGAAGGATGATAATTTTATACAGAAGCATCTAGAACTACTCAAGTGTTGAGGACAACACTTTTTGAAGGAGAGGGGCATGTTAGGTCCCTATACTACCAGTGTAACCCCTTATTATTATTACTGCAACCCCTTATTATATTTCTGTACCCATGTAGTCCTCATGTTTTAATTATTGTGCCCCATAGAAGCCTACTATTGCTATTGTTGTGCCTTTATATTATTATTGTTATGTCGGCTCTGATTATATTATCACCCCATAGACTCCTATATAAAGAAAGGAGGTCTTGTCATTTGTATCATCCAAGAATTGTTCATTTGTGTGATGTAAAGGAGGTTGCTCCCTCGAAGAGGATTATTTCTAAGGCATTGATCTATCTTTTCTATCTTTTGTGCGCTGGTTTCATAACATCAACTAGTTGGAAAATCATCAGGCTCAAAACTGTATCAACATTCTTTTCTTTGTGACATAGAAGTGGTATGGTAAGATTTTTCTTCTCCTCAAAATTTTAAATTTCTCTCCACTCTTTGCAAGTCACTTATGAACTTTGTGGAAGGGACATATTTGTGACCATTAGGGGTTTATAATTTCTATATTATTTCCTTCTTCTTGATGTGTTGAGATCCTAAGTTGTTATCTTTTTTTTCCTCACTATTTTTCCATTTGTATATTTTTAACTAATTATTCAAGAGTAGAGTTGTAAGAAACCATTTGAGGTCATTAAAAGGTCCCTCTTGATGGATTATTAGTCTATAAATACTTTATCAATATTTAATATAGACGATACATTCAAAATCATAAAATCATTCCTCACTGATATTCAAATCTATTTACAAGAAGCACAAGAGAATATTCAGTTTCTTAAGCTCGAATCTCAGCTCGAGTGAGGTGAAATACAACAAAAGAGCTAACATTCTAAACTACTTCTTGTTTAGAATAATTCTCTTTTTAATGTCGAGAAATACTCTTATCAATAGTTAGCACATGATTAGAATAATGATACCATTTCAGGAGTAGATTTACATGAAGGCGTAGAGGTTCTGATTGCATGTCCCAATCCCATAATCACACCTTAAGAAGAAGTTATTAATAACAAGAAAATAACTGGTCTAGGATACAAAGTCCTTTCACATTCCATACTATTCCAAGCCAATCCAATTTTAGAGTGTTGGGTTTCTTCAAGACATTTCATCTTCATTTTCTCCACAACCTACTCCATTTCCACATCCACTTAATATTGTCAAATGCCAACATTCTGATTGAGTTAGCTACATGAAAGATAAATGTTTTGATCTTCACCCTTGTGAGAATTGTGGAAAACACACTCATCTTTCAAACAAACCTTCCAGACACAAGACTCCTACAAGAGCAAAGATTCACCTTGGATGGATCACTTCTTAGCAATGATCTTCAAAAATCAAGAAGATACATTGATCATACCACACAGTTGATTCTCAAGTATTGACATGTCTTGTAGTGGATATATCTTCATCTTCTCACCTTGTATTTGATAAGGGGGAATTGATGGTCATCTACTAGTTTTGAAGTCATATCAAGCAAGCCCGAGCCACAACTAGAACAAGAGCCCTCAACCAAATCCTAGAGATAGAGTCAGCCAAAGGTAGAGTCAGAGATGTAGCTAGAAACACACTCATGTTCCATGAGCACAACTTGTTCGGTGGCCCACCTTAAACCACCACCGGTAGAAGACTTCAAATTTTACTACCTATTTCATCGATTTGTGGTTATCTTTAAAGTATCATTAAGGAGCACTTCAATTCCACATAAGGTTGTGGCTTCCAACCCCAATTCAAAATTGTTCTAGGAATTTCTTTGATCCAATTCTAGAGTTGGTGGTCAGCCTTAAACCACAACTGATAGAAGGCTTTGAATTTTGCTACCTCATTTGGTTTTTGGTCTTCCTTAAACCATATTTATAGAGCACATCCAACCATTGGATGCTATCCATATTTGTATTTCAACTCTCTTTTTGGACTCATATACACCCTTTTAGATTAAGGGGGGAACGTTTTAACATAATCCTTTGGGGTTATGTGAATTTGGGACATCCACTTGAGTGGAAAGTGTTATAGACATATTTGGGCACTTCAACCCCAAACTCATATGTCCATAAACCAAGGGCCCCTTAAGTCCCTAAAAGTGTTGTTTCACACCCTAAAGGATCATGGTCAACTGATTACATCATTTACCAGAAGTTCCATCTAAAAAACTACTCAGAACTGGCCAAAACTGGACCATACAGACTGCTCCATGGGCAAGGTGCGATGCATACTCAAATGGCCTTCTGTGGGGTGCGATGAACGAGAATAGACAAATGGAAGAGACAGTTTGCAAGGTGGATGCTCATGGAATCTTCTAGAAACTTCTCCTGTGACACTTTCCTCTCTAAATTCTCCTAGGGATGAGTAAGAGATCATGAAATCTCCAAGTGGAACCAAGAACTATCAGTGGAATGACACTAATAAAAAACCTAGAGTTGACTCACACCCTTGCAAGACATATTTAAATGGATCCCTCATCTGAGAGATCTAGGGGCTGGAATTTTGTATTTTGTAAGCAAGTGTTTTTGGTTTGGTGAGAAGAGACATTGCATTGTTGGGTGATTTTCTTGTTCATGAAGTGAAGAGGGCTTCTACAACTAGGAGGATGATGCTGGATCAGAAAGTTGGGTTGTAATCCTCTCTTACATTACTATTAATAAATTTCTTTGAGTTTTCCTCCATATGGTCTTGTATTTGTGAATCTTATTGTTTATGAATGCAATTGTATGGTCAATGTGTTTCTGATTCTGCATTGTTTATGATGTTATAGATAGAGATGCTTTGATAGTTTGATGTTACTTTGACTCTACAGGTACTCTTTGAAATGGGACAAGTAGGAGAGGAGTGGCAAATACTATTAGGGAAAGGAGAAATCAAGCTAGGATCAAAGCAAAAGATCCAGTTTGGTCCTCTGTTCTTCTCTTCCATCTATCACATTTAAAGGAACTCTTGAAAAAATTTCATTGTTTGTTTCTAAGATAGCTACCCATCTTAGTGGGAATAGCAGTTCGAATCGACACTAGTTTTCCTTGTAACAAAATGGCGACTCCACTGGGGAACGAATAGTTTGTTTTGTTTGTTTATTGTTTGCTTTATAAACTACAGATGGAGCCTGAAGTTAGCCAGCTAGCCTTCGAAATGCCTTTGCTATGCAATTGTGAAGTAGATAAATGCTGCTTTAGTCAATCTCTGGGTTGGTTTATGAACTGAACATCTGACTTACAAAGCATCCTAAGTGCCCTTGTGGTAGCTCAGAACCTCATCAGATCCTACCCTTATGCTTTGTGTTTACTGTTCATCATTACTCAGCCTAAATCACTAAACTTAACTGCAAGTTTTGAGCAAAAACCAAGCTCAGTTTCGCTCCATGGCCCATCGCACTGTTTATAATTGTGCAACCTAGATGCATCGCACCTACCGTGTGTTGCAGGTGAGATGCATCCCTGTTTCCCTGTGTTGCAGGTGCGATGATTGAGTGAAATGTGTTTTCTTCTCTGAAATTTGGTTTTTTCTCTTTGTTTTTAGCGTTATTCAATAGTTTTTATATTCATGATCAGTACCTTCTTGCTATAACCATCTTCCTTCACATTATTTCAACCTCCATCATTTAGGAATTGTAAATGTTTTTGTGTATTTGTTGATCATTTGCAATCCTCCTTTGTCGAAAGTAGCCTAATCGAACTGTCGTCTTTGATGCAAGTGTCGTAATTGTCATTCTGAATCAAAAGAAGAGTTTTGTAAATTCTTCCTCTTCTAGATAGTTGATTGTACTTTTGTCATTGTACTTGATTTTGAAATTATTAGTATTTCAAGTGTTGAAAATAGTTTTAAATTCGAAATCGAAAAGTGTCATCTTAGTCTTCCTTTTGTTTCTAAAAGAGAAACTTGTTAGTACTGTCGCTTTGAAAGAAAATAGTTCAGATCTGTACTTAGCTTTCTTTTTTCATTCACACATTAAGAAAGCGGAAAACAAATACATGCATGTGCATCTGTATTTTGACTGCTTGTGAAATTTGGTTTAGGAAAGTGCATTTAGTGTGTGCTCTATGCTCTCTGCTGAAAGAAAATCATTATCTTCTTTCCTTTGTAGCTAGGATTTTCATTGCTAAAAGAACATAAACGACTGTTTATCATTTTAGATTGCATATTTAGGAATTTCACATCTACATCACGTGGTGAACCTTGAAAGACAAAATTCTAAGCAAGATCAACCATAAAATAAACCTCCATGAATATAAAAATGCTTTGGAATCTAACGAAACACATCTAGAAGTCTAGGCTTTCGGCATCGTAAAACCTGGTAACTATTGTTTTCATCGTAGGTTGGGTGATTCCTTCTCTTTGATACGACAAGTGCCAGTACGGACTTGTACTCCCCGTACTGTCATGTATATATTGGGAGACCACAATAGGCTATTATACTTTATCCTTAGGAAGCCGTGTCTGCCGCCCTATCGATCGTAATGCACTGAACACAGCATTCAAGAAGATTGACTACCGTACATAAGTCCTTGGTTATTTCTCTATCATTTATCACCAAGGTGTATTTTGTAGTTTTACGATCTATTCGGTAAACCCTCTATCTAGACTTCCAGAGCAGTCACTTTCGTTCCTTTTCAACTCCTTAAAAGAAAGGTCCATTTGAGCACTTGTCACTTCAGGCTCATTAAAAATCGAAGGCGACTAGAGTCACCTTTAACTTTTTCTCGACTCTTAAAAATTGAAAAAGCAAGTTGCGTCCAAGTGTCTTTAAATTTATTTTAAATGGAATAACATCCTTGTTCCTACATTAATCTCAGGTTGATATAATGGAGTCTACCAATCAAGGAATCCCCCTTGGAGGGAATCCTAGTCCTTTCTCCTCTTAGGGAGACATTGGTTCTCCATATATGGCTACGTTATCCCTTTCAGGAATCACAATCGGCCTGCCAGTATGGATTTTCTCGACCTCTGTCATTCAAAACACTGTAATTCCTCAACAATCTAATCAGCAACTAGATGATACTTAAGTTACCCCTTCGCCTGCTACTTCGTTTGTTTCTCCTTCCCCTTCTTCCTCTTCGCTTGGTGAAACTAGTGACACTAAAACCCAAGTAGCTGAGAAGAAAAAGAAAGGGAAGGAGAAGAAGGAGAAGCCAGCTAAACAATGGAACACCAAAGCATCGCCTAGTGAAAATCCACACACTAAAGTTTCCAAACCAAAAACTCGATGCGCAATTTGCAAGGAGAACCATTACCATTGAGATTTCCCTTTCATCCCGTGGATCTTGAGAGAATGGTCTCCCCAGTTGCACCATTCAATGTCATCAACCCCTGACAGTAAGGTTGGCAGCACACCATCAACTAGTGAAAGCGAAGTCAATAGACAAAAAAGGAAAGTTAGAGTTCCATGTAGGTTATGTGAAGGTGATCACACCGTTCACCATTGTCCTTTTCTAGATGAAGCCAAAAGCATTTTGGATAACCATCCTGCTTCACCATAGCAGCTTCCACCCAGATACAAGAAACTCTTACCAAGTCCTTTGCTAGTTGAAAACCCGATTGACATAACTCAATTGTCGATCGAATCACCTATCATTGAAAGTGAACCCTTTGAGTCCATAGCAGATCAAAGTCAGCTGGTCAAGATGGCAGTCGACCTAGTCTTGCCTTCAGAAAATCCACCTTCAGATGATTTAGTTTCCAAAGAGGATAAGAACGACACTGTTCAAATTATTTTTGTCGATATAGAGTCTAATGAACTTGGGGGCAATCCACCCATTCCTTCACAACAGGAAGATACCCCCCCGGTTCATGAAACTTATCCAGACATTTATCTGGTACCTCCTCCGAGCAGTCTAGTTGTCTTCTTTGATTGGAATCAACTAGCAAAACCTCGCCTTCCATCTAATGTACCATTCCGAATCATAGTACAAGTTTACAAAATGATTGTGTCTGGCACTATCATAGATGAAGGGGCTTCGGTGAGTACCCTTTCCTCAACTGCTTGGAAAGCGCTTGGTTCACCATCGCTTTTGCTTGAAAAACAAAATTTGTCGGGCTTCAACAAAGGAACCAGTCAAACATTAGGGATCCTTCCAAATTTGCCTATAACTTTGAGAAAGAAAACCGTTTATGTAAATGTGATGGTAGTCCAAGGTCCACTAGATTACAATCTACTCCTTGGACGTGATTTTATATATAGCATGGAAGCCATTGTTTCCACATTCTTTCGAGTGATGTGTTTTCCACATGAAGGTAGACTAGTGCAACTTGTCGACCAACTTTCATTTCCTGGTTCAAACACAGCTATAAATCAATCATCATCCCTAAATGGCCTCTTCGCATCAACAATGTCTCTTCCATATTCATCCCATCCACCTAATTTCCGCGAGTAGTTCAGTGGGTGTGATGAAGAAAAGAGGGCATGCACCCTAGTCTACTTCGGCAGGCGAACCTAGAGGAAAAGAGAGATTTTCTTGAAAAGTCATAATACTTGGACCGAATAACATTCCCATATAGGTTATGTGATCAGTCTGATGCGATTATTTCCTTTGTACGATTGTGAATGGAATCTCATAGCATTCACCTTCGTACATTATGTGATTGGAAGCTCATAGTAATCACCTTTGTCTATTTCGATGGACATCTCAAAGGAAGAGTTTTTGTCTCCCAACAGAAACGATCCTGCCTAACCACAAGGACTTCCATTTGCTGGAAACTCTCCTTTTACTGAAAGACCTAGGGGCATGCAAACCTTTGCATGCAAGTGGAAAGCGACCTTTGATTTTATTAGTTTGTAGGTTCTTAACCCTTTAACCTTGTAGCTTGGTCGTTTCTAGCTTACATAAAAAGGTCATGAGCACATGTTATAGTAGTGTTCAAGCTCATTAAAAAATAAATCTACCAAGAGAGATTATCAAAAGACTGGCAAGAGAAATGTTCCCGTAAGGTTCAAGATTGTTAAAAAATCAACCTACACTGAGCACATGTTGGCACAAGGTTCAAGCTCATTAAAAAATAAACCTGCCTTTGGTAAATAACCTTTGTGATCGCTTTGCTATCTGCCCTTTGTGAACTTTGGTTGTTTTCCTCTCGTCACCTCCATTTCATTCGGCCAACCATATGCTTCCACTTGATTGCTTAACCTTTTGAGGAACATCTGCGACGAGTGATTCTGATTTCCGCCCTCTTCACACTGCCATGTTTTGAGAAGTTCCAAACTTACCTGGAACCAGCTGCTACCAGAAATATCACTCGTTCCTAAAAAAAGAGCCTCTTTTAAACTCTTTTTAGACTCGTTAAATATAAAAAGATTTTCAAGCTATTAGCCTTCCCAGCTCGTTAAAGTAAGGGGAACGCTATCCATCTCATATATTTTTATCTTTTTGGACTTGAGGGATCATTAAACAAAGAGATCGAGCGCTTGATTTTGTCGGCCTGTTAAAACTATTGAATAGTCATCCCTTTCGTATTATTTTACTCCTTTTTGGACTTAAGGGATTATGCCACGAAAAAGGACTATTGGAGTCTCCTTTTCGTCCATTTTCAAACTATCCAAACAACAAAAGGACCTAGTTATCTTTGTCGTTAAACTCGTTAAAATAATAGCGAAAAACTTGTCCACCCAGACAAAAATGAGTCTCACTGATGCTAGGCTCGCTAAACACAAAGCAATAGGTTTGCCCGAAGGGAAAATTATAGACCAAGCATATGTTATCCTCCTCAAGCTTGTCAAAAATAAAGAGGTACTAGTCAACAATGACTGGCGAAAAATGGGAAGAAAACTTGAAGAACTATATTGGTAGCAAGTCGCTCTTGAACATGACACTCTCACTCCATCATCGTGATTGAGTTGGGTTGGGTTTCCGTTCACTATCACCATTGGTCTGTTGTGCCATCCATGGGGTTAACGCTACCAATCCATATTAGTGTCGCCAATATGTTCAAGAGAAGTCATTCAGAGAATTCACCATCCAGCAAATGCCTCGTCCACTTCATTACATCCACGCTTCATTTTTCATGACTGTCGTTCCTGACCTCATATCATCAGATCGTTTTCACCTCCACAAAAAATCATTTGCTCCATTTCGCGTCGTAGATGTGGGATACATCAAGGCCCTCCTACAACAGGTCACTTCTTGTTGAAATCAACTCATTATCCAAGAAGTTGACTTAGAAACAACCCTTTCAGTACTTTGAACCTTGCATGCCTCAATGGCAAGTTTCTCACTTCTGGCGATAGGTTTACATCAACTACCTTCGACCGAAAGACTTTGCGCGGTGTTCGACATCGGCTCATATATTCACACCACGTGAATTGTATTGTAGTACCTTGAGGGTCATCATCATTATCGATGATTCCTCTCGCGTTTGTTAACAACTTACATCATTGGCTGGTAATCAGGCGATGTCTTTCCATGTTCGAATTTAGAATGTATTTTCACATGGATCGACTTGTACATAGGGCGAAGATTGCACGAGTTTTGAAGACCCTAGATCTAGTTCCATCCATACGGGCTACGATATATTTAGGAAAAAAAAGACATCAATTGTACACAGAAGCTGCACAGATAGCCATCTAGCCAGGGAAGATGACTCTTCATGCCAAGAATCACAAGTTTGCAACAATAGACGATTGTCTGTCCTATGTACATGAAAATGAATTTATAAAGTTGAGCATGGGAATGCCCGCCTCAGATAGATCATGAAAATAATATGATGATGATGTATTGTATTGTATCTTATACAGGTCACCTTCCAGTTCGAATACCTCAGATCCTCATGAATAAAGCGTTTCACCCGACATCAGAAGATTTACAACCTCATGCTTTAGGGGGAAGCTATTATAGACATATTTGGGCATTTCAACCTCAAACTCATATGTCCATAAACCAAGGGCTCCTTAAGTCACTAAAAGTGTTGTTTCACACCCTAAAGGATCATGGTCAACTGATTACATCATTTCCCAGAAGTTCCACCTGAAAAACTACTCAGAACTGGCCAAAACTGGACCATACAGACTGCTCCATGGGCAAGGTGCAATGCATACTGACTGCCTAACTAGCTAGGTGTGATGCATACTCAAATGGCCTTCTGTGGGGTGCGATGAACGAGAATAGACAAATGGAAGAGATAGTTTGCAAGGTGGATGATCATGGAATCTTCTAGAAACTTCTCTTGTGACACTTGCCTCTCTAAATTTGCCCAGGGATGAGTAAGAGATCATGAAATCTCCAAGTGGAACGAAGAACTATCAGTGGAATGACACTAATCAAAAACCTAGAGCTGACTCACACTCTTGCAAGACATCTATAAATGGATCCCTCATATAAGAGATCTAGGGGCTGGAATTTTGTATTTTGTAAGGAAGTGTTGTTGGTTTGGTGAGAAGAGACATTGCATTGTTGGGTGATTTTCTTGTTCATGAGGTGAAGAGGGCTTCTTCAACTGTGAAGATGATGCTGGATCAGACAGCTGGGTTGTAATCCTCTCTTACATTACTATTAATAAAGTTCTTTGAGTTTTCCTCCATATGATCTTGTATTTGTGAATCTTATTGTTTATGAATGCAATTGTATGGTCAATGTGTTTCTGATTCTGCATTGTTTATGCTGTTTTAGATAGAGATTCTTTGATAGTTTGTTGTTACTTTGACTCTACAGGTACTCTTTGAAATGGGACAAGTAGGAGAGGAGTGGCAAATGCTATTAGGGAAAGGAGAAATCAAGCTAGGATCAAAGCGAAAGATCCAGGTCGGTCCTCTGTTCTTCTCTTCCATCTATCACACTTAAAGGAGCTCTTGAAAAACTTTCATTGTTTGTTTCTAAGATAGCTACCCATCTTAGTGGGACTAGCAGTTCGAATCAACACTAGTTTTCCCTGTAACAGAAGGAAAAAATCCTAAAGTGAAGGCCAACAATCATGAGAAGTCCAAGAGATCTCTTGGAATATGAAACCAAGGGTCAGAATATTATGTATTAATATCTATATATATATATATAATATATATATATATATATTGTGAATAATATGCATCACATGATTGATTATAATTGAACTATTATTTTTGTGTGTGTTCAACAAATATGAAGAAGATCAAGAATTTGAAACTTCATAAACTTCACAAGATCTAGAGCTAGAAGATGCTACTCCAACAATCACTTGTCATGCATTGGCCAACATTAATACTCCACAAACCATCAAGACATAGGGATATATCAAAAATAAATAAGTAACAATATTGATTGGTTCAGGAAGTACCCATAAATTTATCAATTACAAATTAAGGGAGGTACCATAAATCATTCAGGGAAGTGTCATAATATTAAGTTGAATATGGGGGAGTATTTTTTGGTTAGTCCCATGACTAAAATCCAAATGGGTGGTATTAATGTTGTATTAGGGGTATAATGGGTAAAAATTGGGAACATTGGCCCTTATTTTTCAATATTTTTTCATAAGATTTTTTTTCAAAAGGAAAGGAAGTTGAATATAGAGTTATATCTAATAGCATGAAAAAATGCTAAAAAGGGGACACCAAGGTGTAATTTCACAATTGTATTCATTAGATGTTAAAAAATTTATATCCTCTGCTCTAGTGGATCTCCAAAAGGTTATCAACAATAATTATAAGGTATTTAGAGATATTTCTAAGGATCTTCCACCTACATAAGGTCATGACCATGTTATTGATTTGCAACGTGAAAGTGTACCACCTAACATTAGGCCTTATAGGTGTCCACATGCATTGAAGAGTGAGATAAATCGTATAGTTCAAGAAATGTTAAAGGACAACATCATTCAATCAAGTCAAAGAACTTTATTTTCATCAGTGGTGATGATTATCAAAAGGGATGGTTCATGGCATATGTGTCTAGATTATAGATCGATAAAAAAAATTAAAAATAAAATATAAGTTTCTTGTCCTTGTCATTGATGAATTATTAGATGAATTGCATGGATTGATTTTATTTACTAAGTTGGATCTTCATTCTAGATATCATCGAATAATAATGAGGCAAGAAGACATTCCAAAAATACCCCTTAGAATACTTGAAGGTCATTATGAGTTTTTGGTTAATGCCATTTGCACTTACAAGTTGTGTTCAACATTTCAAAGCTTGATGAATTCTCTTTTAAACCCCTTCCTTAGAAATTTTTGTTAGTATTTTTTGATGACACGCTAATCTATAACAAATCTTGGTAAGAGAATTTACAACATGTTTATATGGTCTCCAAACTACTAGAAAAGTAATAACTATAGGCAAAGCCTTCCATGTGTGCTTTTGGGGCTTAAGAAGTGGAAGATTTTAGTCATATTGTATCACTTGAGGGTGTCAAGGTGGATCCTAATAAAATAAATGCTATGGGGGAATGGTGAATCCCCAAAACATTGAATAAACTCAAAGGATTCTTAGGATTGACAAGATATTATCGCAAGTTTGTCAAGAATTATGGTCAAATAGTATCACATCTAACAACATTATTGAATAAGGAAGCAATTTTTGGACTAAAGAAGCAACCAAAGCTTTTGAATAACGTAAAGAGGCTATGTGTACAACTCCCATATTAGCAACACCTAACTTCACAAAAACCTTCATTGTGGAGTGTGATGTCTCAAGCCATGGCAATGGTGCAATGTTGATGCAAGAAGCAAGGCCCCTTGCCTTTGAAAGTAGCAAAATTAAAGGAAAGGACTTACTAAAAAAATATTTGAAAAGGAAATGTTGGTCATGCTAAATGTTGTTAAGAAATGGAATCCACACCTAATAGGAGGAAACTTCAAAGTAAAAAAATCATGATAGTTTGAAGTACTTCTTGGAGAAAAGAATATATTTGGAAGAGAATAAAAAATTATTACAAAGATGTTTGGTTATGAATTTCAAGTTATCTACAAAAAGGAAAAAAAAATATTGTGGTAGATGTAATCTCAATGAAGGAGGTGTTAGTGTCGGTCTTGAAGACCTCCATCAGCGATCAAAGCTCTTTGCATTTGCATAGGTAGATGTCTCATCAGTGTCAAGTTTTTCATCCCGTTAGGCATGCCATAACCCTGATGGAGGAGCTAGTGTATTTATACCCCTCTTGGCTTTGCTGGATCAGTCATATCAGTCATTAAGCTCTTTCAAGCTTGTCTTGTTTTGTCTTGGGGTCAAAGTCCTAGGTCTAGGGTTTTGGTCATTTATCTCTGCAAGGTCATGTCTTTGAAAGTCCATGAGTGCTCAGCAAGCCAGAGGGAGGATTGTAAACATGTTGCTTCGATATTTTTATCTTGTACAGTGAATTTTCACCTTGGATTAAAAACTTTGTTTTTTTAAAGCCAAGGTCATTTTTTTTGAATTTTTGTAAAAAGTGATGAAATTTTCAAAAGACTGCAACAGACATCATGAAACCCTGGTCCCCTTGCCAAGATCCCTCAGATGATCTACCTGAAAAAAGAATCAAGAAAAAGCACTAAAAGAGTCAATTTCAGGACAAAGGAAGCCAAAAAGTCAGTTTTATAAAGTGTCAAAGATAAACTTTAGAAAGTGGGTTTGAGCATGAAATTTTTTCAAATGGAGGTTACAAAAGCTCAATTTCCCTCCTATTATTCTTATTATGCATCCAAGGCATCGTTGAGAGAGAGTGAGCAAGCATCAAGAGTGTTAGGCGAAAACTGGTCGAATTTCGGGCTCAGCACAGGCGCGCGACCCGTCAAGACAGGCGCGCAACCCATCAGGAGGGCGCGACCCGTCAGAGGCCATCCAGCAGTTCAGTTTTTGAACGGGCGCGACCCGTCAAGCGCGCGCGACCCGTTGGGCGTGGCGCGCGACCCGTCAAGGTTTCCCCTGCAAACTCGAAATAAAATCGCTCAAACTCCCTCAAATCTTCAAGATTGCTCGAGGTAGGCCCTCTACACTTCAGTTTGGTGGTTGATTATGATTGATGACCCTCATGCTTGTGTTTAAAAGTTAAATTGTGCAAGTGGATGAAATTTCAAATGACTGTAATGTTAATGTTTAAATGTGCTAGGGTTTGTGTTGTTTCAAGGTATTTCCCTTGGTAAATTGTTTCCCTCCTTCCCTTTGTACTCATATTTGCATTCATATCTATTTCCCCATGCTATGTTGTAAATAATTGCAAACCCTCCCCTCTCCCTAATCACCAAAAATACAAACCCTACCCCCCTCCCAAAGCATCAAAACTCAAACCCTACTCTTGCTTCACCATATGCATGCTATAAACATAAAAAATTCTTAGTGAATATGTGAAAGGTTTTGTAAATAAGTTTCCAAATGTTCCCTTGTTACATACATGTATTCCCTTATGTTCACTGTTTATACATGTATTCCTATATGCAGTGATTTTGTAAATGATTCCCTATATCCTTGTTATGTACATGTATGCCTGTATATATGCAAATATTTGTTTGCAATGTATTCCCTAAATTCCCTGTTATTCATATATTCCCAATTCCTTGTGCAAGAGGTCCCTCCCCTAACATTTCCCTGATGTCATTGTCCCCTTGAAACAACATAGAATTCAACGCTTTTAAAGGCAGAAACAACAGCACATTTTGTCCATTTTGCTCCTCAAACATGTCAGATACTGAAACATATGAGCAGAGTGATGACCATTCATCATCTCCAGAGATTGAGGTACAAAGGAGGCCACATAGGGGTGGAAAAGGTGGCCATCACAGGAGAGAGGAACCTACTTCTTTGGCAGGTCTACAAGCTTGTCCTATGGCAGTTTCTTGCTTTCAGTACATGTCCTGTTATGAGTTTTGTGAAAGGATCTCTCGGATTCAGCATCACCGAGAATTGGCCCGCCTCTTTGTCTTGCACTTGCATGAGGGTCATGTTAACCTTGCTGGGGTGGATTTCATTTTGACACCCGAGATCATTGCACAGGCTACAGGGATTCCAAATGTTGGGGAGATTTGGAATAAACGCAAGGTATTGGATACAGTTCACTTTGAGCCTTTTGTCCGGCCACCATTCATGAGACATTTGGCCGGTGTGTTTCCTTTCAGGTTCCTCGGGAGTCAGTATGCCCCCATGATGAGACTCATTATGCTTTATTTCACCTGTGAGGGCAGATTTTCCCAGGTATACTCATATCACATTCGCCTCTTGATGCACTTCACTCGAGTGCGGAGGATGAACATCCCGGTCTTCTTTTATCAGAACATTAAGAAGATGGTGTCCATGATGCAGAGGAAGAGCCCGGCATAGCAGTACAGGAGCCTTTATCATTATGGTTTGATTCAGCTAGTGGTATTGCATCAGTTGACTCAGCAGGGCATCTCTTGGGATGAGTTCATCTCTCGAGATTTTTTCACAGCACCACCTTCACCACATCATGGGGTTATTCATGAGGAGGGAGGACCATCACAACAGCATGACATCCCTGTCACTAGACATGTCAGCTCCTCACCTCTGGTTACATATCAGAAAGGCCCGAGGGCCTTATTTGCAGCAGCTAGGCGAGTACTATCTCCACAGCAGGTGGAAGGGGTCTCGCCTTCATCATCGGCTCAGCGAGTGTTATCTCCACATCAGGTGGAATGGGCCTCGCTTTCTTCACCATCACAGGTACCAGAGAGGGGCAAACAACCCATGATTGATGAGGGTCCATCAGGAGTTCCCGATATTGAGCTTGTTGATCTAGAGGCTAGTTCTCCAAGCCAAGAAGCAAAGGAGATCATTCAACATCTCAGAGCTGAAAATGATGCCTTGCAGAGGAGATTAGAGGGGGCACAATGGACCATCACCTACCTTGAGCAGCGCAACAAACAGTTGGAAGATGAGCAGGCACTTGATGAGTTATGGAGGATTCATAGTGACCCAGTCTTGAACCGAAGAAGACCCGGTGATCCATTGCCCGCTGACCGAGAGTCCATGCTCATCCAGGAGAACGCACACTTGGAGAGGCTGTTGGCTAAGGCCAACCAAGAGAAGAAATTACTGAGGAACATGAAAAACCATTACTGGGCAAGAATGCAAGTGTGCAAGGCCAAGATGAAAATGTTTCAAAGGCGGTTGTCCGAGGCCCTTAAACGGAAAAAGAGGACCAATCCACTCGTATCTTGGCTGAGGCTTCCCTCAAAGATCAAGGCACTAATTAGCCCAGCCACAGCACAAAACCCAAAAAAATTTGAGAATTTTGGGTGAATTTTGACATTTTCAGGCAATTTGCAAGTTTTTCCCATTAATGGGTCTCACCCCGCGCGCGACCCTTCATCATGGCAACTCCTTTTGGCGAAAACTTAGAATTTCTAGATTTTTCATGCAAAGTTACATATGCCCATGGATGGACTTGAGATTTTGTGCAGTTTTGGTCCCCCAAAAGGTCAAAAAACTACCAAAAAATGACTTTCTGGCCCTCTTTTGAGTTGCAGAAACCAGTCTTGGGAGAATTAAGTGCTGACAGGGCAAATGACCTCCAAATTCAAAAATTCCAGTTGGGTTGGAAAGTAGAATCACATACCTTTCCAACAAGCCCACTTTTTCTCAATTTGGACACCTGCAAGTGCCTCAAACATCGCTCCAAAGGCGCGCGATACGTCAGGCAGGGGCGCGCGACCCGTCAGGCAGTTTTCGCCAGATTGCATTGTACAGCCCAGAAAACGCAGTTTTGACCCAGTTTGACTTTTTGGGGTGGAAGATGATTATCTTTGATGTAATTATTGTAACTCTAAGACACGTTTACTCTTGTTTAACACTTCTAGAAGATTCATTCATGTAAAGGGTAAATATTTAATGAATGGATTGGTTTCCTAGCTTATAGAGGCAAGTTGTTTTGACTGCCTAGATTGTAGTGCTTAGTTTAGAAGTGGTTGAAACAGCTCCTAGGATAGTGAGCTCGACCCATGGAGGCAGGGAAAGAGGTTAGATCATCTATATTATGTACTTTCTTGCTCATTTTCATGGTTGAAATCTTGAGGGAGAAGCTATCATTGTATTATTCACTGTATCTCTGCAATTTTTGGCTAAGGAAGACCAGGGTTTTGCAGTCCTCTTTGGGATTCTTGTGGACTCATGTGTTGATGGTGTGCTTCTCAATGTACTTGTAATCTTGTTATGTGATTCATTTCCTTTCTTTTACTTCTGCACATTAAACAAATGAAGTGTTAAAGTAAGAATTCATGCCTGCCATGCTCTGCTTTTAAGTTTGTTTAATTTCAATGTTTTCTACTGTCTAAAGAGAATTCAAAGTGATTGTTTGCTCTCTTTAGCTCCTCGCCTTTCATTCCTGACCATCCACCTCAGTTAAAGGCATCAACACTGTCTCCTACCTCGCCCCAAGGAACCCCCTGCAGAAACTGTGTCCAATCCCCGCACCCTAAATTGCCCTCTCCTCAATTTGCCACCAAAAACCCAAAAAACCCCAAATCAAACTCTTTGATCAGTTTACTAGCCTAATATCAGTGTTACCTTATTGGTCATCTCATCTTTTGAAGATTTTACGAGATAGACCGGAGAGAGCCTTCTCCTGCCCCGTAGGGCTAGCTACGAGGCTAAATGGTTTGATGTAGCCTTGAGGTTTACCTTTCTCAGCCTGAGGTGAAATTTCAAGCGCTAACGTACTGGCGACCATACTGGGGAGAAAAAAATTGTTTGTGGATTGATGTGTTTGTTTCATAAGTCTTAGACGGAGCCTGAAGTTATGCCAGGTAGCCTTCGAAACGATTTTGCTTTGCATTAGCGGAAGTAGATAAACGCTGCTTCAGTCAATCTCCGTGAGCATGTGAATACAGCACTTCATTTGCATTTTACCCGAGTACATGTATCAAGTTCAGATCTGATTGTTGATAGTGGACAACGATCAGACACTGATAAGGCTGAAATCATTCACTGGCGACTCCTTCACTGAAAACTCCAGAGATCAATGCTTCATGGTGACTTCACTGCAGAGAGATCAGTAGCTTTGAGCTTTTCAAGATGGATCGGATCGCAAGAAGATATGCTCCCTTGAGCCGAGATCACATCCCTGGTTTTCCAAATAAAATTCCAAAGGTAGATTGGTCAAGGAATCTGCCTATATTTAATGATGATGGTAAGAAGGACGCTGCTCTACATCTGGTTAGATTTCATATGCATATTCGAAGGTTGAAAGTGGATTTTCCTGAAGATTGCTTGATGAAGATATTCCTGGCCACTCTGGAAGGTGAAGCCCAATCATGGTATGAAAGTTTTCCGCCTGCTTGTATTTATTGTTTAAGAGATTTTCATGCTATGTTCATTGAAAGATATAAGGACTCTTATCCATCATTGAATTTAGTTCAAGACTGTTGCAAGCATGCCTATAGTTTTATTGAAAGCCTTGAGAAGTTTTATGAAGATGATAATTTCATGGATGAAGAGATCATGGAAGCCCTATATGAAAAGCCGTTTCAGTAGCACATAGAAATCTTAGAGGATACTTGTCAAGATCAGCAGGTTGAAGATGGCCATATGGCTGTAATTGATGAAAGAGAAGAGCTTGTTTCAGATCTGCCCACAGAATAAGACAGCGTGCAGGGTAGCCAAGATTCAATTTTAGAATGTAATGCAGTCAACTCAGCTATTTTAGATCAAAATTCAGATCATGGTGACCAAGAATACCTTGTGTTGAATCCTATAAAAAAGAACTCGACTGTTGAGATCAGCTGGCATGAAGAAAACGAAGTTACAAATCTAAGTGCTCCCACCTCACCGAAACTAGATCTTCATGAGGAGGTCATTCAGTCAGCTCATGAACAACAAGGTGAGATCTTTGCTCAAGCAAGTGAAAAAGTTTTTCTGCATGAATTTGTGGTAGACGATATAAATGATCATCTTGTGCTTCAAGGACCATCTGAAGTTTCTTCTCTTATGATTGATGAATGTGATAGGGAACATGATAACCTGGCCCTCATGTCATATACAAATGATCTACAGCACATTCACACCACAGAAGATCAAAACATTCAGGATTTCCATTCAGATTCCTCTTCATATGTTTCATGTGCTGAAATGTTTTTCCAAGAAGAGATCTGCTCATCCATTTGTTCAGAGTTTTTTGAAGCCCATGAGCATACTTTTACTGAAGCACATGATGAAAGCAGATCAGAATTTGAAGCAAAAGACACCTTGTTCTTTCAGCAGGAGGTGGCAATGTCAAGTCTTCATGTTTTCCAAGATCCAATGGCAGATTTGTTACAGTCAGCAGTGAAAGTGATTATTGCAGTATTCAGTGATGAAGGAGATCATGGTCAGCTATGTTTTTGGATGCCCAGCGATAGGTTTGTGCTGTTGACCAGAAGATATGATAAGAAGAATCAATCAAGAAGGCATCTGCTTGATTGGTTGCATTGGCATTTTGATATAGTTTGATGTATATTGTCTTGTAAGAAACACAGGTGGTTGTCATCATGATTTCAAATGGTGATGGACTGCTGCCCTTCAATAAGCTTTGTAAGTTTTTGTTTTAGTTAAGTCAGTCATGAGTCATTTGTGAGTCAGTTTTCAGTCATGTAGATTTCATAATTGGGTCGGTTTGAATCAAGTTTCAGTCAATAAATGAGTCAAAGTCTTGTGTCGTTTGCCGAAATAATGACTCCATCGCCCAATGGTTGAAAACACTGGTCTGCTCTCCCAGAGGTCTGAGGTTCTTGGCACCTCCAAGGAGCTACCATCCCCATTGGAGCCAATGTTAGTGTCGGTCTTGAAGCCCTCCATCAGCGATCAAAGCTCTTTGCATTTGCATAGGTAGATGTCTCATCAGTGTCAAGTTTTGCATCTCGTTAGGCATGCCATAACCCTGATGGAGGAGCTAGTGTATTTATACCTCTCTTGGCTTTGCTGGATCAGTCATATCAGTCATTAAGCTCTTTCAAGCTTGTCTTGTTTTGTCTTGAGGTCAAAGTCCTAGGTCTAGGGTTTTGGTCATTTATCTCTGCAAGGTCATGTCTTTGAAAGTCCATGAGTGCTCAGCAAGCCAGAGGGAGGATTGTAAACATGTTGCTTCGATATTTTTATCTTGTACAATGAATTTTCACCTTGGATTTAAAAACTTTGTTTTTTAAAGCCAAGGTCATTTTTTTTGAATTTTTGTAAAAAGTGATGAAATTTTCAAAAGACTGCAACAGACATCATGAAACCCTGGTCCCCTTGCCAAGATCCCTCAGATGATCTACCTGCAAAAAGAATCAAGAAAAAGCACTAAAAGAGTCAATTTCAGGACAAAGGAAGCCAAAAAGTCAGTTTTATAAAGTGTCAAAGATAAACTTTAGAAAGTGGGTTTGAGCATGAAATTTTTTCAAATGGAGGTTACAAAAGCTCAATTTCCCTCCTATTATTCTTATTATGCATCCAAGGCATCTTTGAGAGAGAGTGAGCAAGCATCAAGAGTGTTAGGCAAAAAATGGTCGAATTTCGGGCTCAGCACAGGCGCGCGACCCGTCAGGAGGGCGCGACCCGTCAGAGGCCATCCAGCAGTTCAGTTTTTGAACGGGCGCGACCCGTCAAGCACGCGCGACCCCTTGGGCGTGGCACGCGACCCGTCAAGGTTTCCCCTGCAAACTCGAAATAAAATCGCTCAAACTCCCTCAAATCTTCAAGATTTCTCGAGGTAGGCCCTCTACACTTCAGTTTGGTGGTTGATTATGATTGATGACCCTCATGCTTGTGTTTAAAAGTTAAATTGTGCAAGTGGATGAAATTTCAAATGACTGTAATGTTAATGTTTAAATGTGCTAGGGTTTGTGTTGTTTCAAGGTATTTCCCTTGGTAAATTGTTTCCCTCCTTCCCTTTGTACTCATATTTGCATTCATATCTATTTTCCCCATGCTATGTTGTAAATAATTGCAAACCCTCCCCTCTCCCTAATAACCAAAAATACAAACCCTACCCCCCTCCCAAAGCATCAACACTCAAATCCTACTCTTGCTTCACCATATGCATGCTATAAACATAAAAATTTCTTGGTGAATATGTGAAAGGTTTTGTAAATAAGTTTCCAAATGTTCCCTTGTTACATACATGTATTCCCTTATGTTCATTGTTTATACATGTATTCCTATATGCAGTGATTTTGTAAATGATTCCCTATATCCTTGTTATGTACATGTATGCCTGTATATATGCAAATATTTGTTAGCAATGTATTCCCTAAATTCCCTGTTATTCATATATTCCCAATTCCTTGTGCAAGAGGTCCCTCCCCTAACATTTCCCTCATGTCATTGTCCCCTTGAAACAACATAGAATTTAGCACTTTTAAAGGCAGAAACAACAATACATTTTGTCCATTTTGCTCCTCAAACATGTGAGATACTGAAACATATGAGCAGAGTGATGACCATTCATCATCTCCAGAGATTGAGGTATAAAGGAGGCCACATAGGGGTGGAAAAGGTGGCCATCACAGGAGAGAGGAACCTACTTCTTTGGCAGGTCTACAAGCTTGTCCTATGGTAGTTTCTTGCTTTCAGTACATGTCCTGTTATGAGTTTTGTGAAAGGATCTCTTGGATTCAGCATCACCGAGAATTGGCCCGCCTCTTTGTCTTGCACTTGGATGAGGGTCATGTTAACCTTGCTGGGGTGGATTTCATTTTGACACCCGAGATCATTGCACAGGCTACAGGGATTCCAAATGTCGGGGAGATTTGGAATAAACGCAAGGTATTGGATACAGTTCACTTTGAGCCTTTCGTCCGGCCACCATTCATGAGACATTTGGCCAGTGTGTTTCCTTTCAGGTTACTCCGGAGTCAGTATGCCCCCATGATGAGACTCATTATGCTTTATTTCACCTGTGAGGGCAGATTTTCCCAGGTATACTCATATCACATTCGCCTCTTGATGCACTTCACTCGAGTGTGGATGATGAACATCCCGGTCTTCTTTTATCAGAACATTGAGAAGATGGTGTCCATGTGCAGAGGAAGAGCCTGGCACAGCAGTACAGGAGCCTTTATCATTATGGTTTGATTCAGCTAGTGGTATTGCATCAGTTGACTCAGTAGGGCATCTCTTGGGATGAGTTCATCTCTCGAGATTTTTTCACAGCACCACCTTCACCACATCATGGGGTTATTCATGAGGAGGGAGGACCATCACAGCAGCATGACATGCCTGTCACTAGACATGTCAGCTCCTCACCTCTGGTTACATATCGGAAAGGCCCGAGGGCCTTATTTGCAGCAGCTAGGCGAGTACTATCTCCACAGCAGGTGGAAGGGGTCTCGCCTTCATCATCGGCTCAGCGAGTGTTATCTCCACATCAGGTGGAAGGGGCCTCGCTTTCTTCACCAGCACAGGTACCAGAGAGGGGCAAACAACCCATGATTGATGAGGGTCCATCAGGAGTTCCCGATATTGAGCTTGTTGATCTAGAGGCTAGTTCTCCGAGCCAAGAAGCAAAGGAGATCATTCAACATCTCAGAGCTGAAAATGATGCCTTGCAGAGGAGATTAGAGGGGGCACAATGGACCATCACCTACCTTGAGCAGCGCAACAAACAGTTGGAAGATGAGCAGGCACTTGATGAGTTATGGAGGATTCGTAGTGACCGAGTCTTGAACCGAAGAAGACCCGGTGATCCATTGCCCGCTGACCGAGAGTCCATGCTCATCCAGGAGAACGCACACTTGGAGAGGCTGTTGGCTAAGGCCAACCAAGAGAAGAAATTGCTGAGGAACATGAAAAACCATTACTGTGCAAGAATGCATGCGTGCAAGGCCAAGATGAAAATGTTTCAAAGGCGGTTGTCCGAGGCCCTTAAACGGAAAAAGAGGACCAATCCACTCCGTATCTTGGCTGAGGCTTCCCTCAAAGATCAAGGCACTAATTAGCCCAGCCACAGCACAAAACCCAAAAAAATTTGAGAATTTTGGGTGAATTTTGACATTTTCAGGCAATTTGCAGGTTTTTCCCATTAACGGGTCTCACCCCGCGCGCGACCCTTCATCATGGCAACTCCTTTTGGCGAAAACTCAACATTTCTAGATTTGTAATGCAAAGTTACATATGCCCATGGATGGACTTGAGATTTTGTGCAGTTTTGGTCCCCCAAAAGGTCAAAAAACTACCAAAAAATGACTTTCTGGCCCTTTTTTGAGTTGCAGAAACCAGTCTTGGGAAAATTAAGTTTTGACAGGGCAAATGACCTCCAAATTCAAAAATTCCAGTTGGGTTGGAAATTATACTCACAGACCTTTCCAACAAGCCCACTTTTTCTTAATTTTGACACCTACAAGTGCCTCAAACATTGCTCCAAGGGCGCGCGACCCGTCAGGCAGGGGCGCGCGACCCGTCAGGCAGTTTTCGCCAGATTGCATTGTACAGCCCAGAAAACGCAGTTTTGACCCAGTTTGACTTTTTGGGGTGGAAAGTGATTATATTTGATGTAATTATTGTAACTCTAAGACACTTTTACTCTTGTTTAACACTTCTAGAAGATTCATTCATGTAAAGGGTAAATATTTAATGAATGGATTGGTTTCCTAGCTTATAGAGGCAAGTTGTTTTGACTGCCTAGATTGTAGTGCTTAGTTTAGAAGTGGTTGAAACAGCTCCTAGGATAGTGAGCTCGACCCATGGAGGCAGGGAAAGAGGTTAGATCATCTATATTATGTACTTTCTTGCTCATTTTCATGGTTGGACTTTTGAGGGAGAAGCTATCATTGTATTATTCACTGTATCTCTGCAATTTTTGGCTAAGGAAGACCAGGGTTTTGCAGTCCTCTTTGGGATTCTTGTGGACTCATGTGTTGATGGTGTGCTTCTCAATGTACTTGTAAGCTTTTTATGTGATTCATTTCCTTTCTTTTACTTCTGCACATTAAACAAATGAAGTGTTAAAGTAAGAATTCATGCCTGCCATGCTCTGCTTTTAAGCTTGTTTAATTTCAATGTTTTCTACTGTCTAAAGAGAATTCAAAGTGATTGTTTGCTCTCTTTAGCTCCTCGCCTTTCATTCCTGACCATCCAACTCAGTTAAAGGCATCAACACTGTCTCCTACCTCGCCCCAAGGAACCCCCTGCAGAAACTGTGTCCAATCCCCGCACCCTAAATTGCCCTCTCCTCAATTTGCCACCAAAAACCCAAAAAACCCCAAATCAAACTCTTTGATCAGTTTACTAGCCTAATATCAGTGTTACCTTATTGGTCATCTCATCTTTTGAAGATTTTATGAGATAGACCGGAGAGAGCCTTCTCCTGCCCCGTAGGGCTAGCTACGAGGCTAAATGGTTTGATGTAGCCTTGAGGTTTACCTTTCTCAGCCTGAGGTGAAATTTCAAGTGCTAACAGGAGGAAGAAACAAATGGTTTACAATGTGCTATATCCATTCCATAATTTGACTGGGTGGAAGAAGAAAGGATAAAATGGGAGAAATATGAGAAGGTATGCAAGACCATTCAACAACTACAAGAGGGCCTTGATGTAGCAATATTTTTTGTTTTTTTGTTTTTGTTTTTTGTGGAAAAAAGATTTATTATGGTATCAAGATCTCTTATAATTATCTAATAATTCTCAAGTCAAACATAATATCATTTTGGAATTACACACTTCTCCTGTAAGAGGACATTCAATGTTCTTGAAGACATACCATAGGATCAAAAATGTTTTTTTTGGGAAGGTATTAAAACATATGTGCAAAATTTTGTGCCAAAATGTGTGGTATGCCAACAAAATAAGGTAGTGACAATCAAGACCCTAGGGCTTCTTAAGCCATTAGTTGTATCAATCCAACTTTGGGAAGAATTTCGAATGGATTTTATTACATGTTTACCCAAATATGAAGGAAATAGTATCATTATGGTATTGCTAGATTGAATAAAAAAGTATGCTCATTTTTTTCCCTATTTCTTATCCTTTTAAAGAAAGTACAATGGAAAAATAATTCATGGAAATAGTCCAAAAGTTATATGGAATACCAATGATTATTGTAAGTGAAAGAGATGCAATTTTCACTCGAACTTTTTAGATTGAATTATTTTCTTGTTTGGGTACTCATTTGGTTCATAGCTTATCTTACTATCCTCAATAAGATGGGAAAAATGAGATTATGAATGAATGTTAGCAGAAAATCTACGTTTCTTTCAATTTAATAAAAAAATAAGTAGGTTAAATTTTTTCCCTTGGCATAATGGTGGTACAACACATCCTTCCATACCTCATAAAAACTGTCACCATTTTTGGCAAGGCTTTATGGATATCATCCTCCATCCATCACATTTCCTTTGAAAGGGACTATAAAAGATCAAGTAGTAGAGGACCATATATTAAACCAATGAGAGGTTCTCAAACTATTGAAGGACACTTGTTTATGGCACAAATTAGGATGAAACAACAAGCATATCAACAATTTCAGTGAAATGGAATTTGAAGTGGGGGATTACGTATTTGTGAGACTGCAACCACATAAGTAGATGTTCCTCAAGAAACAAACTAATGAAAATAAATTATTAATAAGGTATTATGGTATGTATAAGGTGTTGCAGAGGATTGGAAATATGGATTACAAATTGGAGTTTCCTCCATATTCATGTTTACATCCAGTCTTCCTTATTTCTTGCTTAAATAAGGTAATCAGTGAAAAGATCCTAGTTCAAAGTATTCTATAAAATATTAATGAAGAAGGTAAAATAATACTAGAACCATAAATAATCTTAGAAAAAAGGATTAAGAAACTAATCTGTCAAGAAATTATTGAGTGCCTCATCAAATGGAAGAACCTAGAAGTGGAATAAGCCACATGGGAAGATGAGTTGTGCATGTAGATCAGCCAATAATTGTCAAGTGTTGAGGAAAACACTTCTTTGAAGGGGAGGGGCATGTTAATCCCTATGTTAACCCTAAAATCCCTACCTGTGAGAGTCTATTTCATAGATAGATATAATATAGGAAAGGGAATAAATAGAATCAAAGAACCTTAGATATTGAGTGATCAAATTTCTATTTTTTTATATTTTTATGTAGGCTATAGCCCTTGCATGGTCCCATTTTATTTTAATTGTACCCTTTGTCTCCTATATACATACATTAAGGAGACCTAGTATAAGGATCATAAAATATTGTCTTGTACATTGTATTCATTATGAAAGGAGATTCCCCCTCAAAGAAGATGATAATTATTAGTTTCTTATAATTTTTAAGGTGCAAGGTTCATAATGCTAGCAATGAATCCTTTGAAATGAGTTGGAATATTCCCTTTGAAACAATCTATAGAGGTCGTGGCATCTATTTAAAATTTTCCATTTGTATGAGTTTAAACTGAATTTTCTACACAAAAATTGAGTTGTATGATTGTTCTAAATGTTTGAGGTTGATATTTGAGCATATAGTCATGATATAAGGGTTTGAGGCCAAAGTGCGAGTGTAAAAATCATGATATGATTGAGAGGCAATGAATTAGATGCTAGATATGTTAACAATTAAGAAACATCCAAATTTCACATTGCACAGTCTCAATTGAGAGATATTAGGTTAAAGCAAAGAGTGTCTGACAATGAATCTAAATGAAATCTATGCTTATTTATCCTCAACCAATATTGACCAACAATAGTAATAGATACAAGATAATGTTGTAAGTGGTGTCTCTCTATATCCAATATTTAAAATTTACCTTTGATCTTGTAGCTCTTATACCAATTTGCTCTGAATTGGTGCTTAAAATTCATTCCAAAACCACTAATTCACTTTCAATTAAAACAAGTTATTAGTTTTTGGTAATGGTAATAAAAAATTTCCTTAATTAAATAAAAGAACTATAGAAAAGCACTAAAATTAGAGACAAATCTCAACCAATTGATTACACAGTTCACCTACATGGACTATGTCTTTGGGTCCACTTCAATCGATGAACCAAGTTGATTGATTCTCCATCGAAAGAGATACTTTATTTTTTAAAAAAGGGCTAAAATATTTACAAGAAATCTTACAACTTGCTTTCTCTTTGTTACAAAGGGTTAATGAATTCACAATCAAGCTTACAACATGCTTCCTCTTCTTTTTGAAGGTTTAATGAATCCAAGCCATTTCTTCCTTCTCAAAAAACAATTTAAGTAATTCTTCATTTGATAATTATATCAAGATATCAATGTGTGCATATATATTAAGATCCCACCAATTAGGATCTAACACCATTTAAGGCATCAATTTGAGGAAATATCTCAACCATACCCCCTAAAAATTTAAAAAATGTCGATGGGAATTGCTTCTTTCCTTTGAAGCTTGGAAACTACATTGTTACATGCCTTTGGAACTCATGCTACATAGTTCTCATATTTTATTAGTTTCCCATTAAAAATACAAATGGAAAATAAAATAATCCATGAGCATCTAATCTCAAAATAAGTATTAATAATTTTCTTTTATATTTTGATCATTTTTCCCAAAACTTCAATGAGGTATAATGATTGCATTGAGAGTGGGGGGAGGGGGAGGGGGTGGAGGTAGTGGTGAATTAGTGTAATGGAAAATTTAACAAATTAAGCAATTTCACATTGTAAAAATAACAGTGCATTAATAAACATAATCATATCCTTAACACATGAACACACCAGATGTATGTGGAAACGCTTGCAGGAGAAAACCACAAATATTTTATCTTGTTCAATCTTTAATTACATCAATTTGCAAACACCAACCTGCTAGAGGCACCAACCTTGGAAATATGCAAGAACCAACTTGTTGTAGGCTCCAACCTGATTGAGGCACCAAATTTAGAAATATGTGAGCACCAACTTGTTGTAGTCTTCAACCTGATTGAGGCACCAACCTCCTTTACCAAAACATACTGGGCCGCTTTTCACAATCTTTCAAACTGGATCCACAAGCTCATTTCAATTCAGCCTATTCTTCAATCTTCAATAATAACATCTTCTCCTTTTTGTGTACTTGCTCATAAGTCCTAGAACATTTGACAAAAACAAAATAGTACTTTTTCCCTAAAAAATTTATCTTCATGGCTTTTCATGTCCCCCTTATAGATTACAAACAAATTCTTTCAATTTCCCCCCTTTCAAAATTAATTTAGACCTTAATCTGACCCATAAAACATTACAAAAATTAATTTATTAACAAAATGTACCTTTCTGATCCGTGGTCTACAAAAAGGACTTTTCTAATGCGTGTTTGACAAAATGCACTCTCTCAACCTGATAAAGGGTTTGATAGAATGCACTTACAAGGAAAAGAAAATATTTCGGCAAACCTGATTGAACTCAAACCCATAACCTCTTATGGAGTAATCAGAGTCAATACTAATTCAGATATCGTTTGACTTGTTTATGGAATTCATCAAAAATATATTTATCATACAACAACCCATAACCTGAAACTATAGAGCCATGCCACATTGTGTATGTATTTTTTTAGTTCGTGACAAAATCAAATATGTGTTTGAGCTTAACCACTTAGTGTATATGTCTTAGGCTAGAAAAAATCAAACTTACTTCGGGCTTTAACCAAGAGCAACATTGTATGTTGACAAAAAAAAGCCTTTGGATTTTTACCAAGAGAAACATCGTATGTATATAAATGTGTTGTGGACCATAGAGAACTGAAATGCCTTTGGGATTTAACCAAAATAAATTCCATATGTATGTATATATATGCCACAGACTAGACATAATTGAAATGCCTTAAGGATAAAAGCCAAGAGCAATGCCATACGTATATATATGTCATAGACTAGACCAAACCGAAACACCTTCAGGCCTAACCATGAAATAAGATCCACTATATATAATATATATGTCTCAAATGAACTAAACCAATATGCTATTGAGCTTATCCAAATGTTGTGCCAATCATTCTATAACCAAAATGTCTTTAGGATTATCCATATAATTGTGTATGTCTAAGAATGGAATGATAGAATACACTTTGGCACCACACCAACACACACACGTGCCTTCGTACACACACAGAGACAAATTTGTGTGTGTGTGTGTGTGTGCATGGGTGAACCTTGGGCCATGTTGCTACTAACATAAATTTGAGTCCAGGGCCAATATAAATTTGAATTTGGACTAGTATAGAACCTTCATATGACTTGATTCATTATAGAAATGGGTAGGACAATAGGGACCCTTAGACACAAAAATGCAGCACATAAATTCCTTTGAAACAATGCTCAACAGAAAACTTGTAGGTGCTACAAAATGTTTTTGTAGTGCTATTTTAAAAACCTGTAGGCACTATAAAATGATTTCCTAGTGCTCTAAAAAAACTCTGTTTTTGAATTCTGGAAGGTGAAATGACTCGGTCCTCTACAAAATCAATTTCTTCATAGTCTAACTCGTCTCCCAAATCAGGGAATGTTCTCCTCCCGCCTCTCCTTGTGAATGAATTCACTCTCGATGAAATAATGGTCTGCATTCCAATCAAACATGCATGTCATTGCCGACAGAAACAGAATGGCGCTGCAAAATGGTTTGAAGGGTCACCTGGAATACACACAAATAATCATAGCTCAAAGTTGAGTTTGATAGCATTAGACATTTCAAAAATGGTCACGATGAATTCTTTTGAAAATTAATCAAATGCACACACTATTCGATTGGAAACTAGAGACGAAAAATAGAGATTTTATGAATACATATAGATGCAAAATTTTCTTATCATTCTCCTCAGACATACATACTCAGAGGATGGAGAAGAGTTGTCCCTCCTCCTATTCGGTGCCTCTTTTGTTCACAACTTCAACAAATGGTTTGTTTCCTTTTCTCTCTAAATGAGGGAAGTCAAAAAGACACTTTGTGAGGTAATTATTTAAATGAGATATAACTCCTGAATTTCTAGACTCTTCGACTTAATTAAATCCCACACTTACATTAAATATTGAGAATTCTAACAAAAAATAAAAATAAAAATTCTAGCATTAACATGTGGCCAGTCAACCACATTATTAAGCTTTGCTCCATTTCTTCATCTCGAGCTCAGTTAAATGCACCTACGTCAGACTCCCAAGAAAGGAAAATTCATGAGCTCCTACTCATAAGGTCCTCAATAGATAAAACTGCCTTCTATAGATATGCAGTACACATCCATGTAGAATCCTCCATTGCATGATCCTTCAACTTCACCAAAAAATCCAGTTACTCCTTCCCCTTTGTGTGCTTTGCAACTCTAGTGTCCAAAGTTATTTTAGCCTCTGGACCCTCTGTCATAGGCATCTTCTTCATCCAGCTCTATTCACTCACTTCTCCACTGCTCTCATTTTTTATAGATGCACCTTTATCACCATCTTGATAGGGATACAAATCAACCACATTGACAATAAGTGAGATACATATGCCATAGATAACTCCAAATCTTAAGAATTTGTAAAAAAATTCCTGAGTATCCTGCAAGGTACTATTTTCTTCATCTTGAGTTTGTTATATTCTCCTCTTGGGACCTCTCCTTCCTCAGGTGGGCTAAGACCATGTCCCCTACCTCAAAGTTTACCTCTCTTCTTCTTAAATCTGCTCTTTCTTTGTACTTGTGGTTGTTATCTTGTAGCTTCTATTTTATCTCCTCATGTAATTCAGTCATTGTTGCTGCAAAATATTCCCCATTAGCTCTCCTTTGCTCAAATTTACTCAAATATTTCAATTCACAAAGTCCTCTAGGATGTATTTCATACAAGATCTGAAAAAAACTCTTCCATGTGCTCCTATTTTATGAATCATTGTATGCAAACTCAAATTGAGCTAACACACAATCCCACTTCTTGGGATTCTCACCAACAAGGATCCTCAATATGTTTATGATATTCTTGTTCACAACTTCAGTTTTCCCATATGATTGTGGATGACAAGTTGAGCTGAAATTCAATTTTGTTCCAAGCTTCTTCCACAAGGTCCTCCAAAAATTCCATGTGAAACTGGTGTCCCTGCTAGAGATTATACTCTTTAGCAAGCCATGCACTCATACAATCTCATTGACAAGAAAATGAGCCACATGTGTAGCATAAATAGTCTTGAAACATGGGATAAAATGAACCATCTTTATAAATCTATCCACTACTACAAGTATGGATTCCTTACCTTGTCGTGTCCTTGGTAAACCTAAAATAAAGTCCATACTCACTAAGTCCTAGGGTCTGTTGGGAATGGGGAAATGAGTATATAGTCTAGCATTTTGAATCCTCACTTTTTCATGCTGATAGAATTTGCATTTGCACACATATTTCTACACATTTTCCCTCATTTTTGGCCAGAAATAAAAATGTTCTAGTTGCCCAAGTGTCTTGTCCACACCAAAATACCCTTCCAATGCTCCATTGTGATTTTATGTTGGAATTTATTTCAACAAGGTCGTGGTGTTTTTCATCATATGCCTTATGTCTACCTAATAATATTATTCCTCCTCTTGATGTGCGATGAGTGTTTGTCTTGATGGTCTTGTTGGTTGGTACTAATGCCAACTTGGTTATGGCATGACTAGTGGAGGAGATTTTGAGGCTGAGTAGAGTGGATGAAAGGCATGTTATGATTTCCTTGTCATTGGTTGACGTTTGAATTGCCACATATGTTGGAGATGTTGTTTTTGTGGGTAGATGGAGTGTTGCTACAAGTGTTACATATGCTTCTACATGTGTAGGAAGCATTAGAGATGTTGCTACATATGTTGGAGGTGCTTATACCAGTGTTGGAGGCATTTGGATGACATGATGTTTCTGTTGCAGGAGTTGGAGATGCTACTATAGGAGTTAGAGATGTTGCTATAGGCAATGGAGGTGTTTATACAAGTTGTCATTGTTGCTTAAGGAGTTGGAGGTGTCGGTAATGATGAGGAGTTGGAAAAATAGTGCTTGCATGTCATTGACTTGTTGCAAATGTTCTTGGCCTATGTCATTAGTTCTAAAATTATCATAGAGGCTTGGAGATGTGTTTAGGAATTGATGAAGGTGTTCAAGAAGGTTGGGTAGGTTCTAAGTTAAGAGAGGATGGTCTCCTTTCATCCTCTGCCCTAATCGCATGGATGATGGGTCATCAGAGCAACTGAAACTTTACAGTTGCTGGAAGGGAGGCCTATGGTAGAGATTGAGGATCTCCAATCGATTTTGTGAAGTGGTGTGCATGCAACTTAGGCTTTTCATGAGTTTTTCTCCACATTCTTCGTGCAACTCAATTAATTTTGGTATTGTGGAGATGTTCTTAATCATAACTTTTCGGCACGTGGTCGAAAATATTAGTGAGGCCTCCAGAAGCTAATCAAAGTTGAAAATATAAAAAGGTAAGTGGAGTTAGTGGCTTGATCAAGCCAATGAGCTAAATCTGGATCAAATCAAGCATATGAGCAAAGTTGTGGAGCTTAGTAGTTCTTGGCAATTATTGAGTTGAGCACCTCAGTTCATATATATATTGGAGATAGTTCAATGATAGTTTGGTTGGATGAGTTATGCGTTGAGTGAGTGTGAGTTTTGAGGATAGTTTTTAGACTGTGTGAGTTGTATTATGCAGAATTTCTAAAGCGGTTTGCAGGTGTTGCAACAATTAGTTGAAGTATGTTGCAGCCAATATTTTGTGAAACTAGTGAGGATATGATTAGAATTTGATTGCAGGAGTATTTGGAGATTGTTTTGCATTTTGTGTGGAGATTTTGATTGCAGTTTATGGAGCAGATTTGGTTATTTGTTATGAGCTTTGAAGATATGTTATTGTGGTGCTCAAGTTGAGCAGTTCTCGGTTCCAGTATGAAACATTTTGAAATGAGAACAACATAGAGGAGAGGAGTTGGAGGACTCCAACGAAATCAATATAATTTATAATTTTTCTCAATCCAATGATGGTTGGATAGTTTGGTAGAAACTGGGCTAGGCTCATTGGTCATGGTGGCTTCTAGTAGATCAGACTTTGTAGAGTTGATTGATAGTTCAAGAGTAACCGAGCGAGGGTCATTGATCGTGGTGGCCTTCAACAAACATAGTTCATAGATTCGCATGAGAAATATTCTCCATTTGATAGTAGCCATATCTATATCTCTATGTAAATATTTTTCTTGATTAATAGAATATTTGAGCAACGCAGCAACAACAAGTGGTTTTTTTCCCTAGAGAGGGTTTTCCACCAGAAATATTTGTGTCCCTTATGTTGAATGATTTTATGGTTTCATGTTTATATTTGATTCTTTTATCCATGCTTTTGTGTTTCAGTTTATGTATGATTAAAGAATAACATTAATTGGAGAAAAAGTTATAAGTGCTCTCACTACTGATTCGCCCCCCCTCCCCCAGTAGTGATCTTGGTTCCGACAATTTCTATCAGAGGAGGGCTATTAATTACAACGTGATCACTAGAGAGTACAACTTGGAGTTTTTGGTAGAATTTTGAAAATTTTTCGAAATGGATGAAAAAGGAATTCTAGCTCTTCAGAAAGGTAAATTTGCAACTTAGAGAGAGAAATTAGATTCATACTTTCTATCTCTTGATGAAAATATTTTGTTGTCAGTAGAATATGGAGTTAGAGATGAATTTAATGATAAATATAAAGAGATTATTATGCATGGAATTTCAAGATCTAATAAGTTGTATGTGAAGCATTGTGAGACTGCAAAATAAATGTTGGATAGGTTGCAGAGTTTGCATCTTGGAAGAAAATTGCAAATTTCAGAAATGGAGAATCTTGCAAAGGATTCTACTCTTATTGTAGTGAAAAATCAATCCTTCTCACAAGAAGAAGATGAAATCTCTAGTGATATAAAAGATGACGATAAATCCAAGATAATGGAACTAGAAGCAGATATTCAAAGACTCATGGCTGAAAATAAATATCAACGAATGTTGCTGCAAATGTTTGATGAAAAGGAGTGTGCATTCAAAGAATAAATTTCAGATTTGAAGACTTTGCTGAAAGAAGGAAGGAAAAATGAAAATGGGACGAGGAAGAAATACAAGGAACTAGAGGATGAATGTAAAAGATTGAAGCAAAATTTTCAAAATAAGAATTAGAAAGGATAAGGTCTAATGCTTGACAAGCAATAAGAAGAAAATCTGAAAATGTTGGAGTAGCTAGTGGCACCAAGAAAATGGAAAATCACTAGTCATGAAAGAAGCAAAAGAAGAATAGAAGGAGGTCAAAGAAGAAGAATAGAATTGGCAAATGTTACAACTATGGAGTATGTGGACACATAGCATCAGTTTGAAGTAATGGAGAGATCAAACTCTCTCATCAAAAGGAGAAGCTACATCAAGCTTGCATGTAAAGAATATGTCCATCTATGAGGTATAATATTCCTTTTTATAGTTATTATTTATCATACAATGATTTTGGCCATAGGGCCATTGATTGCAGGGCACATGCAAGGAATAAAAATTAGACTAGTATAAGATATCAAGTTATTTCTCAGTTCCTTTGTCACATTAGATGTTTTGTGTGTGACAATATTGGACATAAGGCCAAGGTTTGGAAGCTACCCATGTGTTTTGGGTGATCGAATCAGAGAAAGGAATATATGCAAGGTCAACCACACAAGAAGAAGAAGGATCAAAAAATGAAATTTTGGAGGAGAAAAGAGAAGCAAGGAACTCCCACCAAAAATCAAGGTTTGATTGGTCTCAGGGGGAGAATATGACTACATCATGAGTTACATTTAGATTCTTTGATGCACAACCATATATGGAATGTTTCATAGAGATAAATTTGCATATTGGGAGATGCATGTGTTCAGGGGGAGTTCATGAGGTTTGAAGTGCTTTTTCATTTATGATCTGTAACTTTCCAGTTTGACACTAGATTGGATCAACTATATTGTTACTAATGGTTTTTGAACCAGTTGTATGTTGAGATTTTTTGGAGATATGACACCACATGGTTGTCTTATGTGCATGGTCAAGGTGTGATGAAGGATCACACATTCAGGGGGAGCATTGTTGCTTCCTAATAGAGTTACATATGGTTGGCATTATGTTCCTATGTAGGAGCATGTAGTGCATATGCTTGGCATTGATTTGAGTTAGTTTTGATGTTGCTTCCGTTGAGATTAGTTGATGTGTTGGCATATTATCACTTATATCTTCTATTTCTAGATGCATCATGTTGCTGCTCATGTGTTTTTGGATGGATGAGACATGAGAAGGATGATTTTTGTTGCTCATGATATTTTGATGCATGCTGATGGATGAGATATTGAGCATTTATGGAGAGGATGAAATTATGTGTTGCTCACAATACTTTATTGTTGGATCTTATGTTGTTGTTGATGTATATTGATGTTTTTTCTACTCACTAATTTGCTACTAGTATTGATGTGCTGCTCATGATTTGAGTTGATGATATATTATGTTGATGGTTGATGAGCCTCATGATGATGAGGATATGTATTTGCTGCTTCCCTATGACATATTTCTATGTTGTTTCTACTAGTTGATTTTATTGTTGATGCACATGTGGAGCATGATGGTGGTCGCTAGTGGTGATCATGTTTTTGCTGCAAGATCTTCATTGTTGGAATGGTGATGGTCAAGATGTTGAATGGCCATGCACTAGCATATGATGTTGCTAGTTCTTCTATTGTTGCTGCTACACATTGAGAGATTATATCATTTCTCATGGAGAACTTGTATTTGTTGCACATGCTATATGTTACATTTTTTTGGTGTTGTTGTATGGAGCATACATCTTTTCATGGAGGCCATGTATTTCATGTCATATTATTGTATTGGGCATGCTTAGATGAGAGCACACTTATGTGCATATGTAAAAGCCATGTACCTCTATTGTTCTATCTAGCTGGAATATTGCTTATGGAGAGACCCCACGGTCTCTAGTATGTCTTGTCATTATATATGTATGGGTCAATGGAAGTCCAAGTCATATATTATTTCATATATCTTTGATGTAGCCCCACTTCAGTGGGTGCATGATGTAAACTAGTGTCCATATAAGTCTTGGTTGATGATAGGTGTTCTTATAAAGGAGTCATTTGTCAGTCCTATGTACTTGCGACAACCATGTATTTGATCCATGAAGCATTTTATGTATTGTATTTCATTGTATATCTTGTCCAAAGCCAGTTGGAGTCATGGTTCATGAGTAGTAGTCAATAACAAAATTTTTCCCATCCAATTTGGATTTGATTTGGTTTCGGTGAATTATAACTCCTTATAGAAAATTTGTTGTTTCTGTAATAAACTACATGAAACCTTGTAGTATTCTTCCAGCGTGTATATACTTGCCCAAATTTTCTCAAAAATACTGGTTTTGGTCCCTTAGAGTTGAATCATGACCCCTAGGCTCTAAATCAGTGATTAGGGAAGAATAAAGACCACTTAGGACTTGCCTCTTTACCCATGAAAAACATTTCAGCGATTTGGGCTAATGGGACAGATTTATGAAATAGATAATAAAATGATGATTGCCACATCCAATGAACTTTGTTAAGGGATTTAAACTATTTGAAATATAGTGGTTGACATTTAGTTCATGATATTTACTTTATGCAATTAGAATAGGTTCCTTTTCTTGTATTTTCTTTCTTGCAATAGGTTAAGGTTTCCATTTAGAGCATTTCATTTTCTACAATTAGTTTAGGATTTGATTTCATTACATGCACTCCATTACATCATGACAGTGAAGGAAGGACACATTGTATGTTGCACATATAGTGCTGATACCTCTTAAGTTTGTATGAACCCCAGGTTGATAATTAAATTTGGTAGCCTTGGGAGTTGCAGATTCTTGTTGCAATATCGAGCCTCATCACATTTTGGTGTCGTTGCTAGGGAAAGGGTGTGTTCCAAAAAATTTGAGGTGGATATGCATAATCTTGAAATTGTGAATTAGGCTCTTGCATCATAATAGGTTGACTAGGCTTCCATGGTCCTCTTGGAGCTACATAACATAGCTTCATTGACAATTGACTTACTCCATTGTCCTCTTGGTAAACTTCCTTCAACCTTGTTAATGATGGAAGATATTTAACATCATGTGATTTTGCATGGAAAACACAAATATCAACATCTTCATTTTTCTCAATTTGTTTTCTTAACATTTCTATTTGTTCACTTAGATTGCTAATAATTTCTTCTTTAAAGTTATCAAGTAAATTTCCGAGTTTAGCTTGACTTATCGATCTTGATGCTGATTGACTTACTCTTGCCCTTCCTCTTGATATGTGTTTGCATGTTTCAAAAATTTCTTCAAATGATAATTGATATACATCTCCTCTCTCTAATTTCTCTAAGTAAGAGGGTTTTTACTGTGTCAGATCCTAAATGATGTAATTTTCCCCTCTTAACATTGTAAATGAACCTCTCTATTAAATCCTCAAGGCTCTCATCTTATTTTTGATTCATTCTAAATATTTATTATTTAAGATCATGATCTGTATATTTTTCTAGAAATATATTTTGCATATCATTCCATGATCTTATTTAATTAGCTCCTAAACTCATGAACCATTTAAGATCCATATCCTTCAATGTTGCTAGAAACAATCTCAATTTTTGAGTGTTTAATAAGTAACCGTAAGATCTACAAAGGATTTCAAATTTAAAGAGAAAGGTTTCCAAATCCTCTGACCTTAGAACAAGAAAGTTTGGAAGAAAATATGGAGGGATGTTCTTCATATGCACATTGATATCATTATCTTGAATGGGAAATCCAAGAGGATCTTCCTCATTGTCATCATCTCCATCCATTTCTTCAACCTTCTTTGCAACCTCTTGTTGATTTGGGGTAGCATCGAATGTGCTCTAGCCACGAAAATTGGTGGAGAGGCTAAGGCACATGAGATATCAAATACCGAGAAAGGGTTTGGGTAGATTGTAAACAGTTTAGGAGATATTAAAATAATTAATATTTTTAATGGAGTCCCTAAGTCTAACTTAGGGAAAATAAAATATTAATGTGAATTAATATAAAGCTGTGTTAGAATGGTCCAAAAGTCATGGATCAAGCCAGATCTAATCTTAGCCATTGATTAGGGACTTAATCTAGACTGTTGATTTGTCAACGAGAAAAGTATAAGAGGAGGCTTGAGGGTCACTTGGAGAACACACCAAGAGATCAAGATTTCAACTTTCTGGGGCTGGGTTTGCTGAGAAAGTTGAGAGAGTGATGAGAATTGCAACTGAGGGGAAATGAATATAGAAGTAGAGAGACAAAGATAGTGTCGGGAGGATTAGCATAGCAGCTGGGAAAGCTGACGCAGAGGGCAGAAGCCAGAACTGTCGGGAACAACCGGAATTGTTGGGAACTGTTGGAATAGCCAGAAAGCTGAAGTAGAGGGTAGAAGCTGGAACTACCGAAACAGCTAGGAAAGCTAACACAGAGGGAAAAAACCGGAACTGTCTGGAACAACCAAAACTACCGGGAACTGCCAGAATTGCTGGGAAAGCTGACGCAATCCTTAGAGGTTGACTTTGGGGTTTTTCGTGGGGCAGATTGGAGCTGAGGAGATGCCAGAGTGTTTATTTAGGGTTTCAGCGAGAGCATCTGTCTCCGAAGGAGAGGTACTATTGCCGAGAGTTTTCTCTGTTGGGTATGCTAGAATTGGCACCCATATTGTATTCTGAAACTACTTAATAAATAGAACCCTCAGATAGCTGCATCGGTTTTCTTACATTGGGATTTTCCAAGGACATTAGTCCAAAAACAACAGTGTCACTTGTGTGTTTATTTCTATTTCCTTCAGTTGATGATTTTTAATGTGTTGAGCATGTACTTGTATTTATTTCCAGTATTTACATGGTAAATAACTTGTTAATTAATACAACAAGTAGGTAGGAATAAATCAGTAAAGTGTATGAAGGGTTTCTGACGTGTTAGTCTTCGAAATTCCAACATGGTATCAAAGGGTGGTTGCAGATCATAGGAGAACTGAGGACATCAGTCGAGCATAGTAGCAGCAACAGAAAATAGTTGTCCTGATTTGGACTTAAACAGGAACACAATAAATTACAGAGATAACCATAAACACATATATGTAGCGGAAATAATACTTCATTTCATTAATGTAAAATACTGAAATATGCTTACAAATAGTAATTGAAATAAACCAGCTAGGGCGATGGTAGCTTATCTCTGAGAAGAGATGTGTGGTGGCTACATGCCTCTGAACTGTGATACAATGAGGCTCGAAGGCCTATTTATTGTTGAGAAACAATGGAAAACCCTTAACATTCCAAAACCTAACCCTAGAAGATGAAACCGCCAAACTGTGGGCCCCGTTTGGGTAAATTGGTACATCAACTTCCCGGGGTCGTAACTTTGGCATACGATCTTCGTTTGATGCTTACAATAGCTCGTTAGAAAGATCTATCTGAGCACTACCACTTTGGGAAGGGCAACATCTGTCCAAGGACTAATGTTGTCCCCAGATTTCCAAAAAAACGTCGTTTAGGGCCTCAAAACGGCTCCCGAAGTTCAGAACCCAAAAAACTGCTAAAAATAGTAAGTTTTGCTACAATTAAGGAAACTAAAAATGCTGAGAGAAACAATGGTGGGGGTCAGGTGGACTTTGCAGGTGGCCACCAATATCCACCTGGATCATTCCTCCCCCCTTAGGAAGTAATGGTCCCCATTGCATTGAGTTCCTCCATGAGATGAGGAAACTTTTGCTGAACTTGGTCCCTGGTGAGCCACTTGCCCTGGTGAAGGAGTTGGCCTGCTTTGACAACTCTATACAGTTGGATATTCTGTTGGCAAGTGTTCTTGATCTGTGTGTCCATGCTCCGATCAGTTGCAGCTTGTTCCATGCAATCTGGATTTAATTCTGTGGGTGTGAGCTGTTCTGCAATGTTGGATGTGTCTAGCAATGGTGGAAAGTATGGCCGAAGGCGGTCAACATTGAAAACTGGGTGCAGGCCAAGGAATGGAGGAATGCTAAGCTCAAATGCATTGTCTCCCATAACCTTAGTAATGGTGTAAGGACCATAGCAGATTGGTCTCAGTTTCCGATAGGCTCCAGTAAGGCATTCCTTTTGCAAATGCAACCAGAATTTGTCGCCCACCTGAAACTTGTGTGGCACCTAATGTTGATCATGTGTTGTGGGGAAAAATGCCTATGCAGGACGATCCTATCCACCTAAGGTGTGACAGTTCCTTAGCAACAAACAGAAACAGCTATTCTAGTATTCTTCCTTTATGAATTAAGAATGAAGAGAGATGGATGGACTAACCGGTGTCTTCCGTTTGTCCCTCGATCCGGTTTCCCTTCTCTTTGAGAGTTCCCAGCTACTTGCCTTCTCGCTCGCCCAACTTCAACAGGTCCCTGCAAGATCACAAGAAGAGAACACTACACAAAGACATAGATTCATATTCATAACTAGTTCAGGATTAGAAATAAACTAAACATACTAATGCAATCATACATCAAAGATACACCAGTATATAGGAGAAACCAAGATAGCTTTATTGATGAATAACAAGGTTCAGGAAGAGATACAACCCAGAGGGCTCCAATCTAGCATCTCCTTCCCAGCAAATAAAATTCCTATCTTCACCTTCCTTCAAAGCATTAAGCACCCAATGATTCCAGTCTCAAACCAACAACAATTCTTTGCAATAACAAAATTCCAGCCCCTAGATCTCATGGAGGAGAGATCCATATATAGATGTTTGGAGAGAGGATGAGTCATCTTGAGATCTGTCTAGTGTCCTCTCCCTCTATCAGTTCTTGCTTCCACTTGGAGACTAAGAGTCTCTTACTCATCACTAGTCGAATTCCTTGAGGCAAGTGTCATTGGAGAAGATTCTGGAAGCTTCCAGGGTCTTTCCACCTCGTTGAATGAACTTGCCATTTGTCACTTCCCGCTCAACGCACCCTGGTAGTGCTTCTACCTGCGTTGCAGTGCACCCAGCCAGTGCAATCTCTGCATTTCAGCGCAGACAGCTAGTGGAGCCTCTGAATTGATCCTGAATTGACTTGTTTTTGAGCAGTTTCTGGTGGAGAACTTCTGTGAATTGCTGTGGTTTGTTAGCCTTGTTCCTCTAGGGGTAGGAACAACATGTTTAGGGACTTTGGATCCCTTAGATTATGGACATTTCATGCTTATTGCTGTAAGGCACAAAAATGTCTATAACAATTGCCCCCTAATGTATGAGGCCGTTTATCGGGTGAAATGCTTTATTAGGAGGATCCGAAGTTCATTCAATGCTGGGAGGAGACCTGTAATAAGATACAATACAATACATTATTTTTCATACTACTTTCATGATCTAGCTGAGGCGGGCATTCCCATGCTCAGCTTTATAAATTCATTTTCTGTACATAGAACAGACAATCGTCTGATGATAGACTGATGATTCTGATGAAATCATCATCCTTTTGGTAGGATGATTATCTGCTGCAATGCTGTACATGTCAATGTCTTTATTTTTCCTGAATATATATCGCAGCCCGGATGGATGAAACTAGATCCAGGGTCTTCAAACTCGTTCGATATTCACTCTAAGTACAAGTCGATCCATGTGAGGAATGTTCTGAAGTCGAACATGGAAAGACATCGCTTGATTACCGGTCAATGAGGTAAACCGTTAACAAGCACGAGAGGAATCACCGATAATGATAATGACCCTCAAGGTACCGCAGTACAATTCACGTGGTGTGAATAAAGGACTTGGCGTCGAACACCACGCAAAATCTTTCGGTCGAAGGTCATTGATGTATACCTATCGCCGGAAGTGAGAAACTTGCCATTGAGGTATGCAAGCTTCAAAGCACTAAAGGGGGTGTTCCTAGATCAACTTCTTGGATAATGAGCTGATGTCGACAAGAAGCGATCCGTCAAAGGAGGGCCTTAATGTACCCCACATCAGTGACACAGAACGAAGCAAATGATTTTGATGGAGGTGAAAACGATCTGATGACATATGATTCAGGGTGGCGGTCATGAAAGGATGAAGGATAATGTATGGCAGTGGATGGGACACGGTTGACTTCTCTGAACGACTTCTTTTGAACATATGGCGACACTTATGCGATGGATCGGTAGCATTACCCCAAATATGGATGGTATGGCGAGACCATGGTGATGTGACTGGTAAATGAAACAACCCAACCCGACTCAGGCACGGAGTGGAAGTGTCATGTTCAAGAGCGACTTGCTACCATCAAAGTTTTCTTGAGTTTCTCCCAATTTTTCCCCAGTCATTGCTGACCAGTACCTCTTTATTTTTGTCAAGCTTGAGGAGGATAACATATGCTTGTTCTATAACTTGCCCTTCGGGCAAGCCCATCGCTATGTTTTAACGAGCCTAGCGATAGTGAAACTCGTTCTCGTCTAAAGACAAGTTTGTCGCTATTTAACGCTTTTAACAAGTCTAACGACAAAGATAACTCGGTCCTTTTCATTTTTAGAGAGTCTGAAAAGGTACGTAAAGTCAACTCCGAAAGTCCTTTTTCGTCATCTAATCCCTTAAGTCCGAAAAAGTATAAAACAATACAGAAGGGATGAGTTTTCGATAGTTTTAACGAGCCGAACAAAACAAGCGTTCGATCTTTTTGTGCAATAATCCCTCAGGTCCAAAAAGATTAAAATCTAGAGGAGGGATAGCACTTCCGGTCGCTTTAACGAGCTGGAAGGCCAAAACTCGGCAATCTTTTCATATTTTACGAGTCAGATGAAAAGAGCTTAAAGAAGACTCTTCTTTTGAGGAACGAGTGATAAAACGGGTTAGCAGCTGATTCCAGGTACGGGTTGGAATTTTCCAATCACGGCAGTGTCACAAGGATGGCTAGTGAAATCACTCTTCGCAGTTGTTCCTCAAAATGGGTAAACAATCATATGGAGGTGAATGTTCAGCTAATGGAAAAGTGGAGGTGGTGGTGCAAACACGACCAAGGCTTTAATGGCTGATAATGTTACATTCACAGTGGTTATTTACAGGAGGGTAGTTCATTTTTTAACGAGCTTAAACGCGGGCGGAAACATTTGCTCGATCTTATGTTTATTTTTTAACGAGCATGAACTATGCGCTAAAACTGCTCGGATCTTGCGTTTATTTTTTAACGAGCATGAACTGTGTGCTAAAACTGCTCGATGATAAGTTTGCATGCCCCCAGCATAACAACGCAAATCGAGGTGCATGCCCCCCAAGCTTCATTGCATTCAACTTGGTGGTTGGAATGAAGGTTTACCTTTGAGATTTGGAAAGGAGATTGTTTCATTTTTTAATGAGGTTGACACAGTAAAAGAACTATCCTCATGACTCCTTGTTTCATTTTTTAACGAGGTTGACACGAGATTAGAATCGTCCTCGGAGCCCACTGTATTTACAGTATTTCTATTAGGGCGATGATCCACGCTGACAAAATGTTTAGGAATCTTCTGAATCCATTAGATATAGAAGATTTCATATTGTAGGTTTCCACTGTGGCCACTTCCGCCAGATTACTTGCAGGCGGTAGGGCAAAAGTACCCATTAAGGCAGGGTCTTTTAGGAGACCTACTCCAATATTTTGAAGCGAATGATTGCTTCCATGGATCATTGGAATGCTTCCCGTAACTTGTGAACTGTCGGGGAGGAAATTTTGTTGGTCGACGACTGTAATTCCTCCTTGAAAGGGAAATGCAATCTTCCTGAGGTAGGTCGACACAACTGCGGCCATGGCATATATCCAGGGCCTTCCCAGTAGGATGTTGTAATCGAGGTTTCCATCAATTACTTCAACATCAATTCCTACTGTTTTGCCCCCTAGTTCAACTTGCAAGTTACTTAAAATCCCGTATGGAGTGTATGATCGTCCATCAAATGCTTTTAACGTCGTTGACGATCTCGACAAGGGTGGTGAGCCTAAATTCTTCCAGCAACTCATCGACATAATACACGTAGATGCCCCCTCATCAATAATTGTTCGATGAACAATTTTGTTGAGGGCTTTCACTTGAATAAGGAAAGCTAGTTGAGCTGGTAACTGAGGGTCATATCTTTTATGATCAAAGGCCACAAGATTGGAGTCCATTGGGTCAATTTCACCTATTACTGATAATAAAGCTTGCTCTTGGGAGAGGCAATTTTGCAGTACCTCAAGCGTCGACATAGCGGACGGCGATTGGGCCAGGTCCTCTATTATATTATAATTCTGTGCTATTTTTGCATGAGGATTAAATGTCGACTTGTACACTACTCCCTTTGGCGACTTTATCATTTGTTCAGGAATGGTGGGTGTCACAACTTTGGTCAAAGTTGTTGTCGAACTACTAGGTTGTTCATTAGCCTTGTTATTCGACCCCTGTGGATTCCCGTAATCTTTATTCCTTGCCAAAGCATCATTTTGCTGCTTTGAGATAGACAACATAAGCACTTGGGATCGGGAAGCATTTTGATTAGCAACCAGTTTGGTACCCGGGCTTGGAAACGGATCAGTTAATACTGCTGAGGTTTTTGAACTCTTAAAGAGTTTCTTAACTTCAGCTATATGTGGACAATCTCTCGTCCAATGATCCTCATCGCATATATGACACCCCGCAGGGGGTTTCCTTTTTCTCCCTTTCTTTTTCTTCTTGCCCCCTAGTTGCTTCAGTTGTTTGCCCTTGTCGGTCGACGCGGCATTTACTTCCGAGGCAAGAAGTTCCTCATTTGCATTTTGACTGGAAATCTTACAGGCCCTTTTAGATGTAGCCTTTGTCGATTTCGTGTTTGTCGTGCCAATCACGCCATCGATGGCATGAGAGTCATTGTTTGATTTAGGAGGAGGAGGAATTGAGAATTCCGGTCTAGGGGCGTCAGGTATTTTGTCGTAGAGCGTGCCAGACTGAGTATAGACCAAGTCCAGATATTGCGCACGAGCGATGACTTGCTCTTCCGTTACGACTCCCCCCTTTGCCACATCTTCCGTGATTGTAGGAAGTAAGGATTTGATAAACCATTCAGCTAATAGCTGATCGGGAACGTACATTTTTACCATCCTACTACGACGTCGCCACTCATGTATATGATCAGATATGTGAGTGGCCGTTGTTTGTTTGAAGTTGGTTAGGAGTTCCGTTCCCGTTTCATACCTTATCGGTAATTGAAAATGGGTTAAGAAAGTTGTGGCTAAGGTACTGAAGTTGTTGAACGAAGCTCTAGGCAATTCAATATACCATTTTGCCGCTGGACCAGTTAACGTCCTCTGAAAAAGGCGAAACCTAATCGAATCATCGTTTAGGGTGTTTGATGAACACCACAGATGAAATGTCATCACATGATTCGACGGATCTTCACCCAGATTTCCATTAAATTTATGAATATCTGACAGAAGTTTATGCGGAATCGCTGGCCACCAAGGGGCATAAGCAATTGGATCATTCGTCAGCCGGTTTAGATCTGGTAATTCTAGAGTTGCTACAAAGGGTAACTGTTGATTCAGGTTAGGCGAAGCATACCCAGGATAAGATGGAATCGCCTGAGTAGTGGGTCTTTGCATACCAGCATAATGTATTTGATGCTGGAAACTTTGACAAGGTTGATGGGCATAACCATTATAATATGGTTGTTGATTACCGCTTTGGAAATGCGATTGCCCATTACTTACAAAGACTTGTTGCTCAGGTCCTTGATATGATTGCTGGAATGGGGGTTGTTGAGTTTGAACTAGCTCTGGTTGTTGAACCATTTGCTGTTGACCAATACTGGATGATTGACCAAGATGAGGAGTCACAATACTTGTTTGATCCTGAGTCGCTCTAGATAAGGAGGCACTAACCTGAGGTTGTGATTGAGTCGTTGAGACAAGAGGCTATTGTATTGCAACCTGAGGCTGTTGGGGTTGACATACAACAGGTAGCGCTTGTACTTGCGACGCAGTAACCATAGCAGGTATAGTGGGAATATTCGACACAGGGTGGACTGGTTGCATTGAATATACAACCCTTGGTTGCTGAGGCAGTATTGGTACCCAACCGCTGGATGTAATTCCAGTTTGACCTGAACTTTGTTGTAAACTCCCATATGGTTGTTCTCCGGGAGGGAACAATGAAAAGGCATACTACCCTCCATATGGTGGCAATCCAGTACTTAAAGGGAAGATTGGCCTTTGAAGACACATTGGATCAATTTGTTGAGTTTCAACATAAGAAATACCAGATGATAATCCGGATGAAGAAATAGGAACTAACCATGTCGTCGAAGCAGTCCCTGATGGGACTCCGGCTTGTTGTTGATAACTTGCCGGGACAGATGGTATACCATCGAACATCGTTGGGGTAGCAGCAGGAGGCTCTACCGCTGCTGTGTCGGATGACACAGTCCTGGATGTCGATGGTTGTTCAGACATATCTAGTCTATCCAAAAGATTTTCTAGCGATTCTACAAGAACTTATGATGAAAAGAGACTAACTTCGAAGATCAACGAGGGAATGGTGATGATTATTCCGTTTAAAATAAATTTTAACGACGCTTTAGACACAACTTGCTTTTTCAATTTTAAAGAGTCGAGAAAAAGCTAAAGATGACTCTAGTCTCCTTCGATGTTTTAACGAGCCCGAAGTGACAAATGCTCGGATGGACTTTTTCCGTTATACAGTCTGAAAAAGGCCAAAAGGAACTACTCTGGAGTTCTAGGTAGAGGGTGTGCCAAAATTTTCGCAAAACCGCAGAATACTTTTTAAGGTACGGGCGGTTAATCTTCCTGAATGCTTTGTTCAGTGCATTGCGATCAGTAGGGCGGTCGACACGGCTTCCTAAGGATAAAGGTTTTATGCCTATAGGGGTCTCCCAATATATACTCGACAGTACGTGGGAGCACAATCCGTACTGGCACTATCGTCCCTTAGGAGGAATCACTCACCATCAGCGAGATCGACAGTCACCAGGCTTTACGACGCCGGAACACGTCTCTAGCCTAGACCTCTATGTTGTGCGTTAAGTTACAAAGCGTTGTTAAGTTCATTCAATTTATTTTAGGTTGATCTTTTTAGAAGTTTTCCTTTTGAGGTTCACCACGAGATGTATGATACAATTCCTAAATGCAGTCTAAAGATGATAAGCAAGCTTTTTATATCTTTTCAACCATGAAAATCCTAGCTACAAAGGGAAAAGAAAGACACCATCTTTTCTCAAAGAGAAATCAGCACACAATGATTCCAGTCTCAAACCAACTGCTCAAAAACAAGTCAATTCAGGAAGAGATACAACCCAGAGGGCTCCAATCCAGCATCTCCTTCCCAGCAAATGAAATTCCTATCTTCACCTTCCTTCAAAGCATTAAGCACCCAATGATTCCAGTCTCAAACCAACAGCAATTCTTTGCAATAACAAAATTCCAGCCCCTAGATCTCATGGAGGAGAGATCCATATATAGATGTTTGGAGAGAGGATGAGTCATCTTGAGATCTGACTAGTGTCCTCTCCCTCTGTCAGTTCTTGCTTCCACTTGGAGACCAAGAGTCTCTTACTCATCACTAATCGAATTCCTTGAGGCAAGTGTCATTGGAGAAGATTCTGGAAGCTTCCAGGGTCTTTCCACCTCGTTGAATGAACTTGCCATTTGTCACTTCCCGCTCAGCGCACCCTGGTAGTGCTTCTACCTGCGTTGCAGTGCACCCAGCCAGTGCAATCTCTGCATTTCAGCGCAGAAAGCTAGTGGAGCCTCTGAATTGATCCTGAATTGACTTGTTTTTGAGCATTTTCTGGTGGAGAACTTCTGTGAATTGCTGTGGTTTGTTAGCCTTGTTCCTCTAGGGGTAGGAACAACATGTTTAGGGAATTTGGATCCCTTAGATTATGGACATTTCATGCTTATTGCTGTACGACACAAAAATGTCTATAACATCATGTTGCTACTTGTACTTGGCATTTGATTTCTCCAGAATGTCATGGACCTACTGGCGAATATGTTGGATGTGCTCAATGAAGTTGGTTGCCTTGTCTGTTTCAAACTGGACATGAACCAAATCTGTGTGAGTAGCTACAACTGGCATGGCCACATCAATGGCACATAGTGGCTGGAATCCCAAGCCCACCTAAAAAGGGATTTGGCCAGTTGAGCTATGAAGAGCTCAGTTGTAGCTGTGCTAAACATAGGGGAGGCTCTCGTCCCATGTGCGTGGATGCTTTCAGTTATACATGCGCAAAATGTGTACAATCATCCTATTGACAACCTCTGTCTGGCCATCAGTTTGAGGATGGAAGGTTGTGGATTTAGTGAGTTTGGTGTCCAGCATTGACCAGAGACTGGACCAAAATGTACTGAGGAACCAACTGTCCCAATCTGAGATGATAGACTGTGGGATCCCAAAGTACACCCACACTCGTTCAAAGAAGAGTTTATCAGTGCCTCTGCTATGATATTCTTCTTGCAGGCCACCATAACGGCCATCTTCAAGAACCTGTCGACGACCACAAAAACACAGTCATTTCCATGCTTGGTGGAAGGAAGGCCTGACATGTAATCCATGGAGATGGATTCCCAAGGTCGACTAGGGGTAGGCAACGGGGTATAGAGGCCTTGCTTCTTGATGGTCAGTTTGGCAATGGCATAGGAAGTACATGATCTGATGTACTTCTCGACATCCTGTCGAAGATTCGGCCAATAGAAATACTTTTGCAGTACTGCCACCACTTTCTCGACCCCGAAATTCCCAGTTGCCCGACTGTAGCGTGCTTCCCAAATCATCTTGGCATGCTTGCTTGAAGGAACAAAAAGGTGACCCAGGTGGCATAATAGGGCATCCTAGAGGTGAAAATCTGAAACATGTTGACCCTCCAAGAGTGTCTCGTATGTGTGGCCAAATTCTGGGTCACTTTTGTAGAGAAGTGGCCAATCAGAAGTCTCATTCCCACAAGAGTTGAGCACGATGGTTAACGCCATGATCAGTGGTCGACTGAGACAATTTGCAACATTATTGGTGCTGCCCTTCTTATACTTGATATTCAAATGGAACTGTTGCAGGCATGTAGACCACTTTTGATGGCGATCATTCTGCAATTTCCCTTGGAGTCTGTATGAACTGCAGGGCTCGGTGGTCTGTGTGGATGACCATTTCCTTCCCCAAAATGTAATGCTTCCATTTTCGGTAGGCCTGCACAATGGAATACATCTCTTTATCATAAGTGGGATACTTCCAAACTGTGTCTGAAAGTGTTTCACTGTGATATGCCACTGGATGCCTGTGTTGAGTAATGACTACCCCAATAGCATAGTCAGAGGCATCTGTCTCGACCTCAAATGGTTGTTGTAAATCCGGTAACGTGAGCACTGGTGCCATGCAAAGGCGATCTTTCAACTCTATGAATGCCTTCTATTGAGATTCAGACCAAAAGAATTTTGCTTTCACTCCTCCCTTGATGACTTGACTCAAGGGCCAAGTTATATGAGAAAACCCCAACACAAACTTGTGGTAGAAGTTGGCAAGACCTAGAAAGCTGCAGAGCTCTGTTAGAGTGGTTGGAGATGGCCAATCTCGAATGACTTGGATCTTGGCTAGATCCACATGCACCCCCTGCTCATTAATAATGTATCCGAGATATTGAACCTGGGTCATGCCAAAAGTGTATTTCCCCAAATTGGCACATAGCTTGTGTTGCCACAGTGTTTGGAGAACCTGTCGGATGTGGTGGAGGTGCTCTTCCCAACTCTGGCTGAAGATCAGAATGTCATCCAGGTATACCACTACAAATGAGTTGGTGAATGGCCACAAGATGTTATCCATTAGCCTCATGAAGGTTGCAGGAGCATTCGTCAATCCAAAAGGCATAACCAACCATTCGAAATGGCCCTCCTTGGCTTTGAAGGCAGTCTTCCACACATCAGAGGGTTCTATTGGTACCTGGTGATATCCTGACTTCAGATCGATCTTGCTGAAATATTTTTCCCCCTTTAGTTGGTCCAGGAGGTCATCAATCCATGGGATTGGGTACCTATTACGGACAATGATCTTGTTCAGTGCTTGATAGTCAATACAGAGTCTCCAAGTCCCATCCTTCTTCTATACCAACATGATCGGGCTCCCACAGGGCGATGAACTCGGATGGATGTGACCTTTCTGCAGCAGCTCCTGAATTTGCCTCTTGATTTCATCGTTCTCTAGAACGAAGCACCGATAAATTGGTCCATTGGGTAGCGGCGCACCTAGGGTCATATCGATGGAGTGCTTGACCTGACAGTGCAGAGGAACCCCTGTGGGGGAAGTGAAGATGTCCTCGTACTCCTCCACGACCTTGTCCATCTATAATTGTTGTGCGGAGGGGCCTGTCTAGAGGTCATGGCCACCGTCTTCTTCTTTCCTTGAGGGCGTATCATCAGGAAAACAAATTTCCTGGTTTTGGAAATGAGCTTACTGCATTGTTTTGCAGTAATCAAAGAGATGGCGGTAGGCGGTGCTACCTCTGGTATCCTGTACAACTTATTTCCCAATGTGATAATAACAACATGGGGCCTTGATTCATACATAGCATGTCACTTCCACAAGTATGTTTTTCCTAATAATACATCAAAAACTTCAAGGGGAGCAATGTCACACAATACCTCATTCATGAAGGGTTTGATGTTGTATGGAAGGTGACACTGCTGGCTCACGCGAAGATCCCGTCCTTGGTGAAGCCACCCAATGGTGTACAGTTGTAGATGTGCTGTGGTCAGTAAGCCCAACCACTTCATGACCTCTACCGAAATGAGGTTCTTTTGGATCCTGCTATTGACAATGAACTGTAGCGGGGAGCCCTTTACCCACATCTGGGAGTGGAAGAGATGCTCCTCCTCCTCTGGATCTTCGGGTTCATTTTTCTGGATCTTGGCGGTAGCAACAGTGGCGTTGGGATCCACATCAATGATCTACTTCCCTTTGTCATTCCCCTTGTTGGGTTCTGACTCAGAGTCGGAACATGCATCTGATTCTGAAACCTTTAGCTTAGCCACCAGTGACTGCTTGGCCCAACACTCACTTGTGTTGTGAGTGGAGCTCTTATGGAACTCACACCATTTTCCCGTGTCCATTTTCGGCTTCGCGACACTGTTCTTTACTTGCAGCTTTGGCAGGTTGTCTTGGGCCGCCCCGCCTTGGCTTTGTCCTTTGCTCTGTGGTTTAGGGGCACCTTTCCCTTGCTTCAGATTTGCAGATCCAAAGTCTCACTTCTTTTGTTTAAACTTTTGCTCGACCTTGACGACATATCAGTATGCTGTGCCGAGCGAGGAGATGTTCAGGAATTCTATTTCTTCCTGGATGTACTTGTGTAGGAAGCCGTGGTATTTGAGTATCAAATGCTATTCCGAATCCTTGATACCCAACTTTGTGTGAAGGGTATGGAAAATATTGGTGAACTCTTGCACGTCTTGGTCCCTTCCCTGCCGTAGCGTGGTCCACTTTATGTATTCATCCTCATAGCTTCCGACATGGTAGTATTGCTCCTTGATGGCATCCCGGAATGAATTCCAAGTGGGTGCGACTGAAAATAGTGAGCCAGTATTTTCATCCTTCTGCTTGTAGTAGGTTTCCCACCAGTCCTTGAAGTGGGGGGCTGCTTTGAGAAGAGCAAAAAGAATCTTTTCCCGACTCGAAAATTCATAAACAGAAAAATAACCCTCTAGCAGATTTAACCATTTGTCTATGGCATCTGCATCTATCTGACCCTCGAATATGGGGATTTCAAAATTAACTTGTACCTTAAAGGGCGTGGCATTTCTGGAGTAGCTGCTGGAAGCCGATGTGTCGCTTCTGGGTAGCCGTTGAAGGATCTGGGCAAAGCTATCCATCATCGTGTTCCATTGTCACTCGAGGGCTTCTTCGAGCAAGATTTTGATAAGATCTCCTGCCCCCTCGTCTTTCTTCTCATCTGCCATGGGAGGCCGTCGAGATTTTTGAGGCTGGTCTTGCAAAGGTTCGACCAGTTCAAGCCCTAACTCCTTATATCCCGACCTCGTTGGGGACATTCAAAGAAAAATAGAGAAAAAGCAGAGCGCTCTGATACCACTGATTCAGACTTAAACAGGAACGCAACAAATTATAGAGATAACCATAAACACATATATGCAGCGGAAATAATACTTCATTTCATTAATGTAAAATACTGAAATATGCTTACAAACAGTAATGGAAATAAACCAGCTAGGGCGATGGTAGCTTATCTCTGAGAAGAGATGTGTGGTGGCTACATGCCTCTAAACTATGTTACAATGAGGCTCAAAGGCCTATTTATTGTTGAGAAACAATGGAAAACCCTTAACATTACAAAACCTAACCCTAGAAGATGAAAACGCCAAACTGTGGGCCCCGTTTGGGTAAATTGGTACATCAACTTCCCGGGGTCGTAACTTTGGCATACGATCTCCGTTTGATGCGTACAATAGCTCGTTAGAAAGATGTATATGAGCACTACCATTTTAGGAAGGGAAACATCAGTCCATGGTTCCATGTTGCACCCAGATTTCCCAAAAAATGTCGTTTAGGGCCTCAAAACGGCTCCAGAAGTTCAGGACCCGAAAAACTGCTAAAAATAGTAAGTTGTGCTACAATTAAGGAAACTGAAAAAGCTGAGAGAAACAATGGTGGGGGTCCAGGTGGACTTTTCAAGTGGCCACCAATATCCTCCTGGATCATTCCTGCCCCCTTAGGAAGCAATGGTCCCCATTACGTTGAGTTCCTCCATGAGATGAGGAAACTTTTGCTGAACTTGGTCCCTGGTGAGCCACTTGCCTTGGTGAAGGAGTTGGCCTGCTTTGACAACTCTATATAGTTGGATATTCTATTGGTGAGTGTTCTTGATCTGTATGTCCATGATCTGATCAGTTGCAGCTTGTTCCATGCAATCTGGATTTAATTCTGTGGGTGTGAGCTGTTCTACAATGTCGGATGTGTCTAGCAATGGTGGAAAGTATGGCCGAAGGTGGTCGACATTGAACACTGGGTGTAGGCCAAGGAATGGAGGAATGCCGAGCTCAAATGCATTGTCTCCCACAACCTTAGTAATGTTGTAAGGACCATAACGAATTGGTCTCAGTTTCCAATAGGCTCCAGTAAGGTGTTCCTTTTGCAAATGCAACCAGACTTTGTCACCCACCTAAAACTTGTGTGGCACTGGACATGAACCAAATCTGTGTGAGTAGCTGCAAGTGGCATGGCCACATCAATGGGGCATAGTGGCTGGAATCCCAAGCCCACCTGAAAAGGGCTGTGGCCAGTTGAGCTGTGAAGAGCTCGGTTGTAGCTGTGCTGAACATAGGGGAGGCTCTCGTCCCATGTGTGTGGATGCTTTGAGTTGTACATGTGCAGAATGTGTACAATCATCCTATTGACAACCTCTGTCTGGCCATCAGTTTGAGGATGGAAGGCTGTGGACTTAGTGAGTTTGGTGTCCAGCATTGACCAGAGACTGGACCAAAATGTACTAAGGAACTTATTAGCACCTAAATATGCCTTAGGCTAAAGGAAGGCAAAAATTAGGGTAACCACAAACCACGCTCAGTTTGGTAGCTAGCCCTACCAAAGTAAGAGAGGGCTCTCTCCGAGTCACGCTCAGTGAATAGATGATCGAAAATGGTTTGAGATGACTTACAATGAAATGTTTACCTTAGGCTAGTAAGTGAATAGGGGTTCTGGAAACAATTTTATGAAATGACTGAGCTTCTGGGATGTTATGGGACCAGCGCTCAGCAAAGAACAAAGAATTTAATACAAAGGCACAGATTATTCTGTGAGGCAAGGTAGGCGGAAAATGTAGCAATTTAGTTTTAGGTACCGCAACATGAATAGATTGATGAAGAAAGTGAAAAGGGCATAGTAACATGAATCCTTTTCAACAGAAGAATAACACTGAACATGAAATTTTCCCACAGGCAGAGCAATAAAATTGAATTCTACCTAATCTCACTCAGAAAATTGCACTGGAAATGAACATGAATTGAATTATGAAACATAATGAAATACATATGAAAACATAAGAGACACATTTGCTACACTCACAACCACAAGAATCTCATGAAACAGAGCCGCTGCCTTTCATTAATTCGTTGTCAAAAATACACAGTGAAGAAATAAAGTTTCTTTCCCACAATCTCCCAGAAGTTACAAGCCAACCAACCCTTTGCAAATAGCTTACATACAATATATAGAATGTGCCATGAAGAGATAGAACGCCCAAGGGTTGGGGAGTTACTCAAATCATTAGAAAATGGAGATGAAGAGCCAACCATAAGCTACAGGTGCAGCGCTACAAACATGACATTTGGCTTGGGGTGACCGTTTGCCTTCCTTCGCCACTTGGGTAGAAGCAAATCTGGAGAAAAAAAACTTTAAATGCCGCCTTTGGTGCCAAAAACCGAAGTGTAGATGAGCGGGCCCACTTGGAGAAGTCGCGAACCGAAATTTCGCGAAACGGAAGCAAATTTGGCAATTTTTCCTCTGTGCACCGCGCCATTTTCTCTGTGCGTCACGCTACTTTGGGGCACTTACAGGTGTCCAAAATGTGCCCAAGTGGGCTTGTTGGAAATCTTGTCCTGTCTACTTTCTAACCCCACTGGAATTTTTGAATTTGGTGCTCATTTCCCCCTCCAAATCTTCATTCTCCCAAGACTTCTTCCTGTGTGTCAAAAAAGTGGCAGAGAGGCCATTTTTGGGTGTTTTTTGACCTTTTGGAGACTCATACCTTGCCCAAATTTCTTGCCCAGACACCAGTAGTCGTAATTTTCCATGCTAAATCCAAAACTGCACGCCATTCCTCATTTGGAGCTCTAGAATTTTAGCGTCGCGCCAGTGGTGCGGCGCACAGGGAGAAAATCCCTGTTTTTTGCCCAAAAAATTACCATGTGACCAAAAATTCCCCAAATTTTTTAAAATTTGGGCTGGAGGATCTCTATGGGGTGTTATGATGGGCCAAGGAAGCCTCAGACAAGATTCGAAGCCGATCTTGCTCTTTTGCCTCTTTTGCCTTTTTGATGCCTTCTTTACGTTTGCCTTCAAATTCCTTATTCGTGCCTTACAAATCTTGTTCCGTGCCCAATAGTGGTTTTTCATGTTCCTGAGCATGTCCCTATCCTTGTTTGCTTTCGCCAATAACTTCTCTAAGTGGATGTGGATCCTCTCGAGCCAAATATCTCAATCAGCCTCTATCTCCTGCTGAATATGTGTTTTCTCATTTAGGCTTCTTTGGGCAGCCTGTTGGTCTTCACGGATGTTTTGCAGCTCCATGATCTCATGCTGGTCCTCAAGCCGCTTGTTTCTTTACTCCAAATACTTGATGATCCATTTGGCCCTCTCCACATTGAGTGACAAGTCTTGGATCTTCATGTTCTGCTCCTGAATAGTCATCCTAAGTCGGGCGCTCTCCACATCTGCATCATCATCCTGAATGAGGATGAAATCGGCCTCTTGTTCACCTGATGGCCCCTCATCATGCATAGGTTTCTTGTCCTTGTCCTGTATTTCTCTGAGGGAAGCATCAGCAAGCAAATCCAACTTAACCTTCTCTTTTTGCCTGATTAGGGTTTCTTGGAGTATTTTCTTCAACTGCTTGATTTTGACTTTGGAGACCTAATTCCTTGTGTAGCAATGAGTAGCCATGTTTCTTTGAAATTTTTTGTCTCTTTTGGCCTTCTTAAGAAGATTGTTTAAATGGAAATTTACTTTGTCAAGCCAAAACTCCCTATTTTCATTGATTTCTCCTACAATTAGGTCAACTGAAGACATCTGCTCCCTTTGTTGCTGAAGTTTCCCTTTTGAGTCCTCTAGTCTTTGGATTCTTCCTTGTCACTTGCTCTTGATGCTCATCTAAATCGCCCGTGTCAACTAATTATTTTCCCTTTACATCTTCTTTGCTAACATCAACCTTATGCTTATTCAAGAGTAGTTGATTTACCTTCAATTGCTTATTATCCTGCTCTAGGAATCAAACCATGAAATTGGCCTTAGAAAAATTGTCCCTAAGCTCTTTGATCTTAGCATCTTTCTCCATAATGACCTAATCTACTATCTTATGCTATTCATTAACATTCAAGTTTACTATATCAGTGTCAAGATGGAATTGCTCCTCATCTTGCAAAGGTGCCTTATGTTGTGATGGTGATCCCTGTTCTGCCGATGTAGGCTTGGACCCTTCCACAATGTTTGGAGAAAACAATGAGTTTTTAAACCCTGGCAGCAACAACACAATGCCACAACCCTAGCAAAATGGCCCTTTGTGTTTCTTGTGGTTGCTTTATGAGTTTTGTTGCACTTCAATCATAGGCATAAAACCACCATATCTTTTATCAAATTTGATGAAAAAGTAATGTTATAGAGCCTACCTTGCAATTTTATGGGCTTTACAAGAAATTTGAGGCAATTTGGCACAATTTCAGGCCTTTTTTCCCTATGCGCCGCGCTCTCTATGTGCGCCGCGCCAGTGTAAATTTACACTGGAAATTTTCTCCTAGTGTGTCGCGCTCCCTCTGTGCGCCGTGCCCTTTTCTAGGTGACTTGTGGAGGCCTTCCCGGTGTTCAACTTGGGTGCAGGATAGCTTGTTGGAAAGGTATTTGAGTCTAATTTCCAACCCTACTAGAATTTTTCAATTTGGAGTTCATTTTCCCTGTGAAAAATCAAATCTCCCAAGACTGGTCAAAATGTTGCAAATGAGGCTGCCTCAAGGCAGAGTGCTATTGCAGTCAACTTTTGAATGTCTTCCTCAACTCCAAATGGAGATCATGATAGTGCATTGGAAATCTCTTTATGTCTAGTTATCATTTAACTCATCAAGAAAGTCATTTGGCCAACCAATCTAGGAGAAAACGTGATTTTCCCAAGGTCACTTCAGAGGTGCATCAATTCTCCCGAGGCAATTGTATTTTTGACATTTCTTTAAAACCATGACAGCTGTGTAAAAAGTGAAGGAGTTTTTCTTGCTTGGCCTATTTTGGACAAAAACCTATCTCAGTTTCTCCAAATTCATCTTTCCTTGCTCAGAAACATCATTTGAGTGAAACCTACCCCGATGTGTGGAACAAGAGATTTGTCGAAATGAAGCGAAATGAAGGGGATAGAGAGCTTCTAAATTCTTGAGGAAATTTTGGGAAGTAGGGAGGGATGTTAGGAAGTAGGGGAAAACAGAATCTTAGAAATTGAGTGAGGGAAAGGGGTCCAAAAAGGCAAAACATAGGTCCAACCTAGAAAATTGCCAGGTTGTAGCAAGAAACTAGGGTTTGTGCGAAAATGATGAATTTGGGGGATCTCAGTGATGGGAAGTGTTTGATAAGGTACTTTAAGGATATGGGAAGGTGTATGAACATCAGGATACAAGTTTTGCCGATGATTTGGCTATCCAACAGAAATTGCCTTCAAAACCCTAGGAGAGGGAAATGACCTTACCTAGGTGCAACTGAAGCATGAACAAGGTGTAAAATGACCCAGTGGGACTTGAAATGATAATGAAAACTCTCTGAATGATGGTACACTCAGCTGAACGTGACATGGACCGAATTTGGACAACTTTGACAAGGGTAAAGTCAAACCCTAGACCTAATTCCTAGTGATCAAATTTTACTTGAAGACTCACTAAAATGACAAAATTTGACCTTGACACCTTAAAATCACTTTGTAAGAGCATGTTTGATCAATGGAGGAAGGCTGGAAAGACTGACACTAACAGAACTGTCTGTCCTGATCTAAGATGATAGACTATGGGATCCCAAAGTGCACCCACACTTGTTCAAAGAAGAGTTTATCAGTGGCCTCTACTGTGATATTCTTCTTGCAGGCCGCCATAATGGCCATCTTCGAGAACCTGTCGATGACCACAAAAACACAGTCATTTCCATGCTTAGTGGAAGGAAGGCCTGACATGTAATTCATGGAGATGGATTCCCAAGGTCGACTAGGGGTAGGCAACGGGATATACAAGCCTTGCTTCTTGATGGTCGGTTTGGCAATGGCACAGGAAGTACATGATCTGATGTACTTCCCGACATCCTGTCGAAGATTCGGCCAATAGAAATACTTTTGCAGTACTGCCACCATTTTCTCGACCCCGAAATGCCCAATAGCCCGACTACAATGTGCTTCCCAAATCATCTTGGCACGCTCACTTGAAGGAACACAAAGGTGACCCAGGTGGCCTAACAGGGCATCTTAGAGGTGAAAATCTGGAACATGCCGACCCTCCAAGAGTGTCTGGTATGTGTGGCCGAATTCTGGGTCACTTTTGTAGAGAAGTGGCCAATCAGAAGTCTCGTGCCCAGAAGAGTTGAGCACGGTGGTTAACGCCATGATCAGTGGTTGACTGAGGCAATATGCAACATTATTGGTGTTGCCCTTCTTATACTTGATATTCAAAGGGAACTGTTGCAGGTATGTAGACCACTTTTGATGGCGATCATTCTGCAATTTCCCTTGGGTCTGTATGAACTGCAGGGGTCGGTGGTCTGTGTGGATGACTGTTTCCTTCCCCAAAATGTAATGCTTCCATTGTCGACAGGTCTGTACAATGGAATACATCTATTTATCATAAGTGGGATACTTCCAGACTGTGTCTGAAAGTGTTTCACTGTGATATGCCACTAGATGCCTGTGTTGAGTAAGGACTGCCCCAATAGCATAGTCAGAGGCATCTGTCTCGACCTCAAATGGTTGTTGTAAATCTGGTAACGTGAGCACTGGTGCCATGCAGAGGCAATATTTCAACTCTATGAATGCCTTCTGTTGAGATTTCGACCAAAAGAATTTTGCGTTCACTCCTCCCTTGGTGACTTGACTCAAGGGCCAACTGATATGAGAAAACCCCAACAAAAACCTGTGGTAGAAGTTGGCAAGACCTAGAAAGCTGCAGAGCTTTGTTAGAGTGGTTGGAGATGGCCAATCCCGAATGACTTGGATCTTGGTTAGATCCACATGCACCCTCTTCTCATCAATAATATATCCCAGATACTGAATCTAGGTCATGCCAAAAGTGCATTTCTCCAAATTGGCACATAGCTTGTGTTGCCGCAGTGTTTGGAGAACCTGTTGGATGTAGTGGAGGTGCTCTTCCCAACTCTGGCTGAAGATTAGAATGTCATCCAAGTACACCACTACAAATGAGTTGGTGAATGGCCTGAAGATGTCATCCATTAGCCTCATGAAGGTTTCAGGAGCATTCGTTAATCCGAAAGGCATAACCAACCATTCGAAAAGGCCCTCCTTGGCTTTGAAGGCAGTCTTCCACACATCAGAGGGTTCAATTGGTAGTTGGTGATATCCTGACTTCAGATCGATCTTGCTGAAATATTTTTCCCCCTTTAGTTGGTCCAGGAGTTCATCAATCCACGAGATCGGGTACCTATTACAGACAGTGATCTTGTTCAGTGCCTGATAGTCAATATAGAGTCTCCAAGTCCCATCCTTATTCTGTACCAACACGATCAGGCTCCCACAAGGCGATGAACTCGGACAGATGTGACCTTTCTACAGCAGCTCCTGAATCTACCTCTTGATTTCATCGTTCTCCAGAATGGAGCGCCGATAAATTGGTCCATTGGGTAGTGGTGCGCCTGGGGTCAGATCGATAGAGTGCTTGACCTATCAGTGCAGAGGAACCCCTATGGGGGAGGTGAAGATGTCCTCGTACTCTTCCACGACCTTGTCCATCTATAGTTTTTGTGTGGAGGGGCCCTATCTAGAAGTCGTGGCCACCGTCTTTTTCTTTCCTTGAGGGAATATCATCAGGGAAACAAATTTCCCAGTTTTGGAAATGAGCTTACTGCATTGTTTTGCAGTAATCAAAGAGATGGCGGTAGGCGGTGCTACCTCTGGTATCTTGTACAACTTATTTCCCAATGTAATAATAACAACATGGGGCCTTGATTCATACATAGCATGTTGCTTCCACAAGTATGGTTGGCCTAATAATAAATCACAAACTTCAAGGGGAGTAATGTCACATAATACCTCATCCGTGAAGGGCTTGATGTTGTATGGAAGGCGACACTGTTGGCTCACGCGAAGATCCTATCCTTGGTGAAGCCACTCGATGGTGTATGGTTATGGATGTGCTGTGGTCGGTAAGCCCAACCACTTCACGACCTCTACCAAAATGAGGTTCTTTTGGCTCTCTCTATCGACAATGAACTATAGCGGGGAGCCCTTTACCCACATCTGGGAGTGGAAGAGACGCTCCTCCTCCTCTGGATCTTTGGGTTCATTTTTCTGGATCTTGGCGGTAGCAACAGTGGGGTTGGGATCTGCATTAATGATCTACTTCCCTTTGTCGTTCCCCTTGTTGGGTTCTGACTCAGAGTCGGAACATGCATCTGATTCTGAAACCTTTAGCTCAGCCACTAGAGACTGCTTGGCCCGACACTCACTTGTGTTGTGAGTGGAGCTCTTATGGAACTCACACCATTTTCCCATGTCCTTTTTCGGCTTCACGGTGTTGTTCTTTGCTTGCAGCTTTGGTGGGTTGTCTTGGGCTGCCCCGCCTTGGCATTGTCCTTTGTTCTGTGGTTTAGGGGCACCTTTCCCTTGCTTTGGATTCACAGATCCAAAGTCTCGCTTATTTTGTTTAAACTTTTGCTCGACCTTGATAGCATATCGGTATGCTGTGCCGAGTGAGGAGATGTTCAGGAATTCTATTTCTTCTTGGATGTACTTGTGCAGGCAACCATGGTATTTGAGTATCAAATGCTGTTCCAAATCTTTGATACCCAACTTTGTGCAAAGGGTATGCAAAAGATTGGTGAACTCTGACACGTCTTGGTCCCTTCCCTGCCGCAGCGTGGTCCACTTTATGTATTCATCCTCATAGCTTCCAACATGGTAGTATTGCTCCTTGATGGCATCCCGGAATGAATTCCAAGTGGGTGCGGCGGAAAGTAGTGAGCCAATATTTTCATCCTTCTGCTTGTAGTAGGTTTCCCACCAGTCCTTGAAGTGGGGGGCTGCTTTGAGAAGAGAAAAAACAATCTTTTCCCGACTCGAAAATTCATGAACAGAAAAATAACCCTCTAGCAGATTTAACCATTTATCTACGGCATCTGTGTCTATCTGAACCTTGAATATGGGGATTTCAAAATTAACCTGTACCTTAAAGGGCGTGGAGTTTCTGGAGTAGCTGCTGGAAGCCGATGCGTTGCTTCTAGATAGCCATTGAAGGATCTGGGCAAAGTTGTCCATCATCGCGTTTCGTTGTCACTCGAGGGCTTCTTTGAGAAATATTTTGATAGGATATCCTGCCCCCTCGTCTCATCCACCATGGGAGGTCGTCGGGATTAGTGAGGCTGGTCTTGCAAAGGTTCGACCAGTTCAAGCCCTAACTCCTTATATCCCGACCTCGTTGGGGACATGCAAAGAAAAACAGAGAAAAAGCAGACTGCTCTGATACCACTGATCCGGACTTAAACAGGAACACAACAAATTACAGAGATAACCATAAACACATATATGCAGTGGAAATAATACTTCATTTCATTAATGTAAAATACTGAAATATGCTTACAAACAGTAATGGAAATAAACCAGCTAGGGCGATGGTAGCTTAACTCTGAGAAGAGATGTGTGGTGGCTACATGCCTCTAAATTGTGTTACGATGAGGCTCAAAGGCCTATTTATTGTTGAGAAACAATGGAAAACCCTTAACATTCCAAAACCTAACCCTAGAAGATGAAAACGCCAAACTGTGGGCCTCGTTTGGGTAAATTGGTACATCAACTTCTCGGGGTCGTAACTTTGGCATACGATCTCTGTTTGACACGTAAAATAGCTTGTTAGAAAGATCTATCTGAGCACTACCACTTTGGGAAGGGCAACATTAGTTCATGGACCCATGTTGCCCCCAGATTTCCCAAAAACCTTCGTTTAGGGTCTCAAAACGGCTCCAGAAGTTTCGGACCCGAAAAACTGCTAAAAATAGTAAGTTGTGCTACAATTAAGGAAACTGAAAATGCTGAGAGAAACAATGGTGGGGGTCGAGGTTGACTTGGCAGGTGGCCACCAATATCCACCTGGATCATGTCTCGAGTGACAAAAGTTGTTCCTAGCATGGTAACAACAAGGAAGGGGTGATGCAGTGCTTGCATCATCAAGACTGTGCTAGGAAGATGCAGTGCAGAGGCTGAGGGAGGAAAAGGCAGGCTCAAGCAGAGCCATGCGGAGGCCAGGAGGGCTGACGTAGTTGGTTGAGGAGGTTGATTTTCTAGTGCAGGGATTGTGTAGATCCTAGGAGCTCTAACCTTCAGTTGGCTGCTGTTTAGGAGGTTATGGGTAAGGTGCAGAGTGGAGCTGGTGGGGTACTGCAGTTATAATAGTACCTAACAGGGCAAGGCCAAGTAGAGGGAGCTGCTGTCGAGGCAGATTTCTAGCCAAGGAATCTAGATCAGTGTTGCGGTTGCATAGACGATTAGAGAGGGGCATCTCGTCATTGGCAGAAGGATTTCCAGGAGGGAAGTCGAGGCTCAGAGGGAGTCACATCGAGAAATTCCAGGAGGGAAGTTGAAGAGAATTGGAATGGAATTGCACAGAGTAAGAGACTAGGACAGACTAGATAGAGCCTCAAACTTCATAGTTTGGAAGGACAGAATCTTATCTGTACTTGACAAAAATCATGTCAAGCACTTCTCCTTGAAGATGATAACAGTCCCAATTGACCCAGCTGACAATGAGGAAGCAATGGCAAGGGCCAAGAGTATTATTCTTAATAGGGTCTAGGATCATATAGTACCACATATTGCCGAGAAGAATACGACACAGGAGATGTGGGAGGCCCTGACTAAGTTGTATTAGCATACTTCCCCGCAGAGGAATATGCCCCTAGAAAATTAGCTATGGTCATACTAGATACAGAAGGGAGAACATATCAACACCTTCCTCGGTCAATTGAAGGAGATCCAAGATCAACTGACTTCCATAAGGGCCACAATAGATCCAGAGTTGATGGTGACAACAACCCTGAATGTAGTCTCAAAATACTAGGAGGTGTTTTTCCAGAGCATATTGGGCAGGGAAACCCTTCTAGATTGGGAGGAAATGTGGGCGACTCTTCGCCAAGAAGAGATCAGGAGGGTGACCAAGACGGGAAGCAACAACAAGGAGATCAGAATCAAGAAGGAGGAGGTGGATGTTGCCCTACCATCTGAGGGTAAGCAAGAAAAGTGGAAGAAGAAAGACCTCTCCAAGGTCAAATGCTTCCACTGTGGGGAGTTGGGTCATTATGCGACACAGTATCCGAGGAAGAAGAGCAAGGGATAGGCTTCTGAGACCAAGGTAGCGCGAGCAAGGGTAGAGAAGGAAGTGGAGACAGATGATGACTATGCCATGAGTGCACACACACCACTTGAGCGAAAGTGGGGAGACATCAAGCCGTATTCAGGAGGACTATAGAAGATGAGGGGTAGGATCATCGAGGTACCCAATCTCTTGTATTATACCTAGCTATGGAAGCCCCAGAGAGGAGAAGTAGGATTGGTGGATGTCAGTAGAGACGGATGCAAATGGAGCAATAGAGGGAGCTACAGTACAGGATTCTAGGACAGCATGAGGCCAGCAAGCTACAATAGTGTGAGAGGCATGAGAGTGTTGCACTAGTGCAAGATGGCACAGATAGGTGTGCAACGGTGTGAGATGCAAGGAGTTTTTGCAGTAGTGTAGAGGTCAGAGAGGGAGCACTTGTCAGTGGCAGAGGGAGCTTTAGTATCAACAGTACTCTAGTCTAATAGAGAGGCTAGAGTTGGGAGATCAGTTACTTACTTCTCAGTAAATGAGTTGTAGAGTAGCAGTTAGCAGTGGTAGTGCTATGGGCATCACTATGCAGCATGATGAGAGAAGATGCAGTGCAGACGCAATAGTGGTAGTGGTAGGGCCATGGGAAGTAACACATATGTAGAGGGGGCTATCGTACAGATGTAGCAATGGTAGTGGCAGAGCTATGGGTAGCAGTACAAGATGCAGCCGTACAGAGGATGTTAGGCAGCAAGCCTAGCATTAAGACAGGGACTGATGTTGGATGATAAAAGTGATGCTCAATGAGGAGTATTACTAGAGCACAATCCTCGCTAAGGGGGAGTGTTGATTTGGGGTAGCATCGGATGTGCTCTAGCCACGAAAATTGGTGGAGAGGCTAAATGATATCTCCAATGCCTAGAAAGAGTCTGGGCAGATTCTAAACAGTTTGAGAGATATTAAAATAATTAATATTTTTAATGGATTCCCTAAGTCTAACTTAGGGAAAATAAAATATTAATGTGAATTAATATAAAACTAAGTTAGAATGGTCCAAAAGTCATGGATCAAGCCAGATCTAATCTTAGCCGTTGACTAGGGACTTAATCTCGACCATTGATTTATCAATGAGAAAAGTATAAGAGGAAGCTTGAGGGTCACTTGGAGAACACACCAAGAGATCAAGATTTTGACTTTCTGGGGCTGGGTTTGCTGAGAAAGTTGAGAGAGTGATCAGAATTGAAATGAGGGGCAGTGAATACAGAAGCAAAGAGGCAGAGATAGTGTTAGGAGGATTAGCACAGCAGCCGGGAAAGTTGATGCAGAGGGCAGAAGTGTAACTGCTGTGAACTGCCAGGAAAGTTAACGCATAGGGCAGAAGATGAAACTGCTGAGAATAGCCGGAATTGTCAGGAATAGCTAGAACTGCTGGAATAGCTGGGAAAGTTGACATAGAGGGCAGAATCCAGAATTGCTAGGAACAAACGAAACTATTGGAATTGCTGGGAAAGTTGATGCAGAGGGAAGAAGTTGGAACTGCCAGGAAAGTTGACGTAGAGAGCAGAAGAGGCTGACACAGTCCCTAGAGGCTAACGTTGGGGGTTTTCGTGGGGTAGATTGGAGTTGAGGAGCTTCTAGAGTGTTTATTCGGGCTTTCACTTGGAGCATCTGTCTTCGAAATAGAGGTACTACTGCCGAGACTTTTCTCTGTTAGGTATGCTAGATTTGCACCGAGATTGTATTCTAAAACTGCTTAATAAATCAAACCCTCGGATAGCTACACCGGTTTTCCCATATTGGGTTTTTCCAGGGACATTAAAAACAATGGTTTCACTTGTGTGCTTGTTTCTATTTCCTTCAGTTAATGATTTGTAATGCGTTGAGCATGTACTTGTATTTATTTCTCGTATTTACATGGTAAGTAACTTGCTAATTAACAGAACAAGTAGGTAGGAATAAATCAATAAAGTGCATGAAGGGTTTCTAACGTGTTAGACTTAGAAATTCCAACACCTCTTCTTCTTCTACCTGCAAAAGTGGATGGTGGTGTGGCTCTTACTGCACCACATGATCAAATGGGGGGGGGGTGGGTTGGTGTTGGAGAATTTTTTTTGTTTTCATGATTGATTGAAAATACTAATGCAATGCACTTTTCTATTTTTGAAATGAAATATGTTCAATGAAAATATTTTTTGTTTTTGCAAAAAATAAAAAGAAATGTATCAAGTAGTAAAGAAAATAATGCATACTTTGACACCTCCTCAACAACAGCACCAAAACCAATCTTGGCAACAAGGTTGGAAAGAAAATTATGGGAGCCATCCACAATATCCTCAATATTTTCCTCAATATACTCCATACTCAAATCCATGTTATCCCTACCATCCACATCTACCACAACCACAACACCAACCACATCCATCTCAAATATCCACTCCCACTCAACTACCTGTACCACCATTTCCAAACCCACAAAATGAAGTAGCTCAACCCACTTACAATATTGAGGTACAACACTTCCAAATATGTCTTCTTGATCTCAATGGTATTCATCTTATCTCAGGAAGAGTATTGCAAAAAAGAGATTATCTTTATATCATTGAAGGACCACATCCAAAAGAAGAAGATTCAAATGAGAATACCAAAGGATCATGGGATGCAGTTGATGAATAGTAGACATCAAAATCAGAGATTGAGAAAATTCTCTCATGGTTACCATCAAATCCTCCATGTGTTCAAGAGAACAATCAACAAAAAGAGGAAGATTTGAAGGTCGTGGAAGAAGAAGACATCCAAGATGATCCAATTGAGCAAGTGGACGAGGGGCATCACAGCTATACTGAAATATGGTTCCGGTCATTCATTATGTTGTAGTAACACTCTCTTCTTCAACTATGCTTGATATCATCAAAGTCAAAGTATTTGATCTCTCAAATACAGGTACATAACAAAGCATACATTTCAAGCCTACACATCAATTTGTTTGTCATCTTGATGTGCACATGGCTCCATTGGAAGTATTCTTATACTTGAAAGAGATTTTGTTTTTCAAGTAGAGTAGGGTAGAAAAAATAAAATAAAAATAGAAAAATAAGAGAAAAAAATAAAACCTCAAGTGAAAATCTCCTTTGAGGTGCCTGAGATTGGCTCATTGATTGGAAACCTCCATGAGGCGATAAATGGGTTGGGAAACAAGAAAAAAAGAGAAAAAATAAAAGATCCTAGGTGAAAACCTCATTGAGGCGGCTAGTAGGCATAGAAGAAAAAAAATGGAAAAAATAAAATATTTGCGCCATGTATCTCTCTGATGCAAATGCTCTCCAACATATGCAAGCAACAAAAACAAGTTGGTACCAAAAGAAAAAAAATGGTCAAGCCTAGTCAAAAGAAGTCAAATTTGGGTTTTCTCCTCCTTTGCTCAAATTCTCCAACAAGGCCAAGGTCATTCTAGTCCATCACCCTCATTATTTCCATCATCCACCCATCATTCTCAAGCTTTTCCCATTCAATTTCCTTGTTGTCCTAAAATACTACAAGAATGCTTTGTTTTACTACAAGAAACATAAAAACATAGAGCATGAAATTATTTTTGTCATATCTTGAAAACCATGCATCCATTTTCCCAAATGTTTCAAGTGTACATGCATATGGATGATGGTAACATGCTTAAGAGATTTAAGAAAAATCCAGTGCACATTTTTCGAGAAATCTACCTCCATCACCTACAACCATTTTTGAATTTTCTTGGTATTTGTGCATCCATTTAAAAACATGTTTCATGGGGAGATTCATATAGATAATGGTAACATGCCCAAGAAATTTTAGCAAATTCCATGTTGGGTTGTGTTATATTCTTTCCACGACTAGCCCACGTAGTTAATCGGGGGGTTAGAGGGGGGCGGAGCCCCCCCTTCGCCGCGCCGATTGCGCAGTGGGGGGGTTTAAGGGGGACGGGTGTTTGGGGTAGCGCCTCGGGGAAAATTTGTTTTTGGACCTTATATTAGGTTGGGCAGACCTACCTATGGTTTTGTACATGGTTTTCACACATGGTTTTGGACACGATGGTTTTTGGTCCATGGTTTTGGACGTGATGGTTTTCGGTCCATGGTATTTGATGCTTCGACATGTATAAATATATATTGTAACATTGAAAAGAATATAATGAAAAATCAAGCTGGTAGTCCTGGTTTTGGGATCCAGGGAAATGTCCGATGAAGAATGGAAGAATTTGGATCGGAAGGCAAAGAGAACAATATGATCTTGTGTCTCAAATTCAGTATTACTGAATGTATCAAGGGAAGCTACGATGAAGGATTTGTGGGACAAGTTAGGGACTTTGTACCAATCTAAGGCTTTCGTGAATAAAGTATTCCTGTGGAAAAAGTTGTATAACTTGAGGATGAAAGATGGAGACTCAATGACAGAGCATCTGAATGCATTTAATATTGTGGTAAGTCAGTTATTGTTTGTTGATATTAAAATTTCAAATGAAGATAAGTGCATTAGTTCATTCTGTTCTCTACCAGATTCATGGGATAGTCTGGTTATTGCAATATGTAGCAATGCAATTTCCTTGCAATTTGATGAAATAGTCTCATCCTTGCTAACGGAGGAGATGAGACGGAAAAATATGGAGAGCCAAAATGGTGATGCCTTGTCTGTATGAGGATAGTCCCAGAACAGAAACAAAGATAAGTCATCAAGTGGGAGATCTAAATCTAGAGGGAGATCTAAATCTCCAGGAAAACCTGTAAAGGTGGTATGCTGGAAATGCGGAAAGGAAGGGAACTACAAAAGGGACTGTAAATCTAAATCTCCTGACAAATGAAAGGCATCTGATGATGCTACTTCTGCAGAGGTGAAAACCACCTCAGATGAAGGTGGTGTTGGGTTGTGTTATATTCTTTCCACGACTAGCCCACATAGTTAATCGGGGGTTAGAGGGGGGGGGGGGGGGTGGAGCCCCCCTTCATTGCGTCGATTGCATAGCAGGGGGGGTCAAAGGGGGTTTGAGGGGTGCAGGTAACCCCCATCTATGGGGTTCGAGGCAGACCTACCTATGGTTTTGTGTATGATTTTCGCACATGGTTTTGGACGCGATGGTTTTTGGTCCATGGTATTGGATGCTTCGGCATGTATAAATATGTATTGTAACATTAAAAGGAACATAAAAAATCAATATGGTAGTCCCAGTTTTGGGATCTAGGGGAAAATATCTGTGTATATGTGTTTTATGTGTTATGCTCTTGCATCGTTTATTTTCTGTGTTTTAGAATTCATATGTAGGTAATTTATGTACAGGGTTAAAACCTACATTTGGTATCAGAGTTGTTTTGGCTTCAAGGGGATGCCTTTGTTGCTGAGGGGTTTCGATCGGGCTTGTGGTAGACCCTATTTAGTGAGATATTTGCGATATCGATTCTAGTGGTGAAAGAAGATGACGAGTAGTTGAAAGATAGAGATCGAGAAATTTAATGGTCAGAGTTTTGAGTTATGGAAACTCAAGATGGAGGATTTGTTGGTGGATAAAGATCAGTGGATCGTGGTAGATCTGAGTACTAAACAAACGGAGTGTCCGATGAAGAATAGAAGAAGTTGAATCAGAAGGCAAAGAGCACAATACCATTGTGCATCTTAGATTCAGTATTGCTGAATGTATCAAGGGAAGATACGACGAAGGCTTTGTGGGACAAGTTAGGGACTTTGTACCAATCTAAGTCTCTAGTAAATAAACTATTCCTGCGGAAAAAGTTGTATAACCTGAGGATGAAATATGGAGACTCAGTGAAAGAACATCTAATTGCATTTAATACTGTGGTAACTTAGTTATTATCTATTGATATTAAAATTTGATATTAAGATAAGTGCATCAGTTTGTTGCGTTCTCTATGAGATTCGTGGGATAGTTTGGTTATTGCGATAGGTAGAAATGCAACTACCTTGCAGTTTGATGAAATAGTCTCATCCTTGCTGACGGAGGAGATGAGATGGAAAAATATGGAGAACCAGAATGGTGATGCCTTTTCTGTACGAGGACGGTCCCATAACAGAAATAAAAATTAGTCATTGAGTGGGAGATTTAAATCTAGAGGGATATCTAAATCTCCAAGAAAACCTGTAAAGGTGGTGTGCTAGAAATGCGGAAAGGAAGGGCACTACAAAAGGGACTATAAATCTAAATCTCCTGACAAAGGAAAGGGATCTGATGATGCTCCTTATGCAGAGGCGAAAACCTCCTTAGATGAAGGTGGGGATGTGTACTTGGCTTCTTCAAGTACACATGTAGATCATGAGGCATGGTTGATTGACTCAGGTGCATCCTTTCACTTCACACCCCATAGAGAGTGGTTCTGCAAGTATGAGAAATACGATGGTGGTGATGTCTTCTTAGGGGATGATAGGAAGGCTACAATCATTGGTCGTAGAAAAGTAAAGTTGAAGTTGCAAGGTGGAAGGTTAGAACACTTCCACGTGTTCTGCATATTCCTGCATTGGCCAAAAATCTGATTTCTGTAAGCAAGCTAGATGATGCAGGTGTAAAAATAGTGTTTGAGAAGGATACCTACAAAATGGTTTAGGGAGCACTGGTATTGATGCGGGGAGTTCAGATTGGAACTTTGTACAAGCTGTAAGGTAGCATTGTTGTTGATGGGTGCAATAGTTCTGTGGTTCCTGAAAGTGGAGCAGAAAATCTAGTGGTATCTAGAGAGAAGACCATGCTATGGCATCAAAGGCTTGGAAATATTGGAGAGAAGGGCCTTTGAATACTTCATGGTAAAGGTATGGTAGAAGGTATGAATAATAGCTCTCTGGATTTTTATTTTTTTGAAAGTTGTGTATATGGGAAGCAGAATCGGGTGAGTTTCCCCTATGGTGGTAAGAGGGTGAAAAATATATTAGAGCTTGTGCATAGTGATGTGTTTGGACATGTGAAGGTTCTATCACTGGGTAAGTCTGTGTGCTATGTATCATTTATAGATGACTTCTCAAGGAATATATGGATATATTTCCTTAAGAATAAATCTGAAGTCTTTGACAGGTTTAAAGAATTTAAGGCTCTGGTGGAAAACCAGACAAAGAAGAAGATAAAGGTGCTGAGGTCAGATAATGGTGGAGAGTTTTGCAGCAAGGAATTTGAAGAATTCTGTAAGAAGTGTGGTATAGCATGAAATAATACTACTCCATACACACCTGAGAAAAATGGAGGTGCAGAAAGAGTGAACAAGACGTTGATGGATAGGGCAAGAAGCATGCTCAGTGGTGCTGGGTTAGGACAAGAATTCTAGGTAGAGGCGGTGGAGACAACATGTTACCTAGTCAACAGATCACCTTCATCAGCATTGGAGGATAAGACTCCATAAGAGGTATGGACTGGTAAGAATCCTCCAATGCTGATGGCGTTAGAGGGAAGTTTTGGTGCTTAGGAGGATGTAGAATGATCTGGATAGGTTCTAGGAAGTCTTAGGTGGCCTACTGGAGGCTTTTCCCACACTTGGCCTTCAAAATAAAGCCTACAGGAAAAACTATAGGAGGAAATAGGAAAACTACAAGAGGAAAACAGGGAAACTATAGGAGGCCTACAGGAGGAGGCCGAGAGAAATTTCCGCTGTTCTGAGGGTGTGAGAGTGGTTGGAAAAGGTGGATGAAGGTTGGAATGAGGTGTTAGGGTGCATAAGGTCTACCATGAGTCACCAGGAGAGAGAAAGATGATTGGATTTGCTCAAGGAGAGAGGAAGGATTTCTATGTTGGGAGACCTGTAGGGCATGAATCAGATGGAGGATGTGATTGATGGTAAGCTAGCGTACTGCTGGAAGAGATTTTCTGCATAGAAACTGACAGTCAACCAAGAAAATCAAGCAACCAATGAAATGAGTTCATTATAGCAAAAACAGAGTTTTGCATTAAAATGGCCTAAACTATGATGTGTAGAAGAAAATGCAGGGAAATGCTGCAAGAAAGGAAAGCATGAAAGAGGACTATTTCAAATCAAGAAGTGAACATGATAAAGAAGATCTAAAGCAAAGAAAAATTAGACTATCAACCTACTAAAGAGTTGCAAACACTAGAAGTCCTAGGAATGAGGAAAATTTGTGTTTTTGGGGCAGCAAGAGAGTCTTTGCCTCAAATCATGGTCCCAAAGGGAGGAAGAGAGGCCAAGGTACTGTTTCTAGCCTTTTGAATCTTATCTGATCACTGCTTAACTTGCTACAAAAAGTATAAATGGAAGCAAACGACTAAATCGTCAAAATCAACCTATTCTTAACCATAAGAAAAATACATCTAACAAAAAATTAATCTACAAACTGAAACAAAACATACAAATACAAGTAAAGAGAAGCTTGGTTGCCTGGATTGGGCCCTAACCCAAGAGCTTCATCCCTCTAAGGTAACTCAGTGTTAGCTCAAAAAGGATTCCATCTTCATTATAAAATATAGCAAGATTACATGAAATTGTCACAAAACTAATAAGCTCGAAATTTGAGCAGAGTTTACACAAGCAAAAAATCCGACCCTAGTGAGGCCCTAGGCCTCTCTAATTATACAACTGAAGCTACCAACAACTTCCTTAAAATTAGGGAGACTTGGCTCCCAAAACGCGAGGTAACTATCAGTCATCCTCCACTTGCTCGGCTGCCTCCTAGTGCATGATTTGGTTGCTTGTACTCTAAGCTGAATGAAGGGGAATTCAAAGTGAGGAGTAATAAATGAGGGGTATTCCCTCCTATAAGTCCTCTCCTCTTGTCTAATTCGGGTTATTGCTACAATTTGACCACCGGATCCTTGACTTTGACCTCAAAATCCATCAATAATCTGCATTAAATACATGTTAGACCACATGGCATAATAACCAACTCAACTCACTCTATAAGCACAAATATAATATGAAAATCATATAATAAGCTATGAGAGTGGTCGATTTGACTAGGTTAGTAGGTAAAATGAGCCCATATAATTACCCATTTATGAGGCTCATCATCACCCCCTATTGAAGGTGTTGCTCATCCTTTGAGCAACCTAGTCAATCTCTTCATCTTTTATGGCCCTGGTTGCCTCCCTAGCATTCCAAGCATCTGATGTGGTCTACTCATGTTCCCCATAAAATATTGCATTCCTGTCTATGTCCTTCCACTACTCCTCCTCTTCTTCTTCTCTTTTCCTTCCAGCATGCCTAATATGAGTGGAGACTCAGTTTGAGGCCAATCGAGTTGACCTTTAGCCTTTGCATGGAGTGTTTGTACATTGGCACTCTTTTCAGTGCCTCCTTCAGCCTCATGGGGGAATGGTATTCCCCAATCTACAAACTGTGGGGTAGGGTGTTCCATCTTCTTATGCATGCATGCACACAGTCCTCCCCAAGTAGCCTAAACATATCTTCAAAGTGTGCAATGGCTTGTTCTTGATTGACTAGATATTTGGGGGTAATCTGAGGGTCATTAGCAAGTAGGTTGTGTGTGCTAATGAGTGCCATAAGATCTAATGGCTCAGCTCTTATCATCAACGGTTCATTATGATCTTTCATTATCTGCTACCCTCAATTCTTCATGGTTCATCCATGAAGCAATGGCCATTAATTGCAGATCCCCTAGCTTGGCATTGGGGTCCCACACATTCATGTCTGTGAGGGCCATGTTGTGTAGGTAGAACTCTACCATCTTTGCTTTATCCTCTGAGGTGCTTTGGTCACACAAATACATGAACTGCCTGTAGTCTTGGAAAGGCTTAGTGCCTCTTTGTGTCAAAGTTTTTATTTGGAATTGAAGCCATTGATCCTTCAGATAGAGGCCATAAGATTTGGTTGGTATTCTGCATTATAATGCTTCCATGGATAAGCTGGCCATGTATGCCAAATGAGTCTCTTTCTCCTGTAGCTGCCTCCTTAGTCATTCATTCTCATTTTCAAGGTGGCTTCTTGTAATGCCTTCTCTGTCTCTGAGAGCACTCAATTCTCTGCCCATTTCCCTAAGTTTGTTTTCCATGTGGCCAATATCCTCAACTCCTTTGGACTTGGCTATCTGCATCCACCGTTTTGTTCTCACTCTCTCTTTCTCCAATTCGAAAAACAATGGAATTGCAAATTTCTGTGGGATTATCCTACCTCCCTCAAGTAGATTGTAATAGGAGGCAAGATTAGGCTCGGGGTCAGGTTCTTGTAGCTCTTGTGCTTCCCACTTCACCTCTGGCTGTCCTCCTATCTTTTTCTAAAGCTTTTGTGTCCCCTGTAGTTTAGACAGTGTCTACTGTAGGACTGTTTCAGCCTCCTGTAGGTCTGGTTTGGGGTCCTGTAGAACTACCTTTCCCTTCCATGTAGAAGATCTTGGAGTCCCCCTTTCATAGGTTATAGGTGTCTTGGAAGGAGATTCTTTCACCTTGGCAGATGGTGAATCTTCAATGGTAATGGGAATCTTTGAAGAGGGCTGAGGTTTGCCTGTTTTAATTCTTGTGCTCTTCCTTGCCCTGAAATACATGGAGGTTTTTCTTTTCCTCTTCTACTTCTACTTGATTGGTGTACCGAGGGTAGTGAGGGTAGCTTCTACTTCTCTTTCCAAAGCTTCAGGGGACTCTTCCCCTTGCTTTGCCCTCTTTGCCTCCTTTTCTCCCTCTTCTATCTCTTTTTCTTCCTCCTGCTGTGTCCCTTCAACTCTCTCCTCCTCTATTTATTTTCTTTCATCCTCCCTCTCTTGCTCTGCTATGCTACCATTGGCTTCACCTTCTCCTCCTAGTTGTTCTCCCTCCTCACTGACAGTAGGACTGACATTGTAGGTTAATGCCTTGATGTCATCCTCAGCTGTCATATTTCTGAAAAATTCCCATGCTATAGGGAATGTAAGGGTATGGAGGGCTTCTTCTACTAGCATCTTTATTAGGCCATGGTGATCTAGCTGCTGTGAATTTCCTGCTTGTACCTTGGTGCTGGAGTTAATGAGGGCTGAAGGAGAAAGTAAGGGATACTGAGCTTTTGATGTGCTAGGGTATTCATGCCATATCTAAGATCTTGGAGGATTCTGAAATGCTATCCATAAACAATGCTATGCCTCCCCTCACAAGAAATGTATTTGATCACTTGGTAGCTAACTTCATCCTAGGGATATGGTATACTAGCCCTCCTAATTCCATTTTTGTCTTCAACAAGGGTTTCATTATCTTGGAAAAATCTCTTCTTGGTAGCCTGGCCAATTGGTTTCTCATCTTTACTCCAAGGCAGCCCAAGAGGAAGGGTAGTGACCCTACTAATGAATTCAGGGGTTATTTCAATGGAGAGGCCTCTAATGGTTACAGTAACATGAGTTCTTGTGTGAGAGACCAGAGAGAGAGAGAAAATTCATGGGCAATTTCCTCATCAAACCCTCTAAATTTTTCAAAGAAATTCATCCAGTTTGCCCTTGTGAAGATTTCCACCACTTGAGGATGTGCATGGAGTCTAGTGGAGTTAGTGGGCTATTTTATCATAAAACCCCCTGTCATACTACCTGTACTTCTTTTGAAAACCCAATATGGAGGTGGAGACAAAGGATTTTTGAGTGAGATATAAAAACAGAGGAGACCGTGTTTCTTTTAAAACAAACAAGAATTTTTTATGTATTTTCTACCCTCTTAAAGACTTGTTTTATCTTCAATTTGAAACCAATATTTCACATTTTGATATATAATCAGAGGGCATTCATGAACCCTACCTCCTCAAACCGCAATTTGTGCCAAAAATCACGTTTTCTCCCTTCAAAATGATTCACTGCCCCTCCTATAGAAGCCCACTGTCCCTCCTATAGATTTCTTGTAGGTGCTCCTGTAGAAAATGCCGAGAGAAAGAATATGGAGGAAATTGATGGAGGATGGTGGTTACAAGGCTATGGGGGCACAATAAGACCGTTGTGTGGTTGAGTTACGAGGAAAAAATGAGGAAAAGGTGGTGAGAATGCGCGAGGAGGAGTGCTCATTACCTTTTATGGATCTTTTTGGTTATGAGTGCTGAGATGGCAAGTTGTACATTGCCCGAATTACGACTGTTGGTCTCTACCTACTTGGTCATCATGGCCCCTCCTCATAATCATCCCTCATTATTGCATTGGAGTTAACTCTTCCTCCCACTACCTGTCCTTATCATCTTTTGCTTGAGTTGATTGTCCGTGTGGGTGACATCTTGGATAAGTGGAGTCAACTAAATGAAGATGGCCAAGTTAACTGGCCACCTTTCCCTTGTTTGATATCAACCATCTCATTGCCTTCATATGACTCCTAATTACACAAATGCAAATAGAGGAGTGACATAGTTACATACCTATGATCCGAGCATATTCGCTGTGAGGTGTTGTGGCTTTCTTTGTTGCATGCCTTCATTTTCCTTCATACATGTTGCCTTTGCTAGCTAATGTGTTGTTGTGTACTTTTGCAGGTTCTTCTTTTGCTAGAGCTGAGCTGCAGGTCCCTTTCCAACCTACAGATGTGCACTCTTTTGCTGTTGGTGCTGGACTTCTATGGGATCAACTGCTACAAGAATTCCTACAGGAGATCCTATAGCTGCTTCTCCCCTGGAAACTTCAGCTTTTCCTTATTCCTGGAGCTCGAGAATGATGCCATAGGTAGAGATGAATGATGGAGGGATAGTAGGTAAGCTTCAGGTAAGGTTATTGGTGCCTTTTCCTCCTTTTATTTTTGTTTTTTTTTTTTTAACTGAAAACTGTTTTTCTGTGTTTTGTTTTTTTAAACAGGGCAAAAAATAATGATGCTTGGGGTGTGATGCAGGCTTGGAATTGACAGCAAGGAGGCTTGAGGATGGTAAGAGTGATCATAGGTTCCTCATGACATTGTTCTTGTCCCTCAAACTTCCTCCTGTAGAGCTCTCTGTAATTCCTATAGGAGCCTCCTGTAGAAAACACAGTTTTGAAAGAAAAAGGTACAACGGGGTGAAAGAGATGCCAAAGATGATGGAGGAATGTGTGGAGAAGATGAGATGACTGCTGGTATGAATTTTAGGGTTCCCTTGGCACCTTCTCCTACTCCCTATAGTCCTCTTGCAAACCTGCAATGCAATAAAAATTCAGTTTTCTCTATTTTTTGTTTTTTGTTTTTTGAAAACAACTAGGGTGCCTCAGAGAGGTTTTCACCCTAATTGCCTGCCCTGGGCGCCTCCAAGGGAGGTATTCACCCAGGGATCTTATTCTTTCCCTTTTTTCCTTTTTTCCTTTTTTTATGACATCACTGAGCCGCCTTAGAAGTGGTTTTCAACCCAATGATGGGACTCAACCGCCTCATGGAGGTTTTCACTTGAGTCCTTATTTTATTTTTTTTCTTCGGTGAGCGGGTGAAGTGGAAGCTAAGAAATGCTCCACTACCATCATTGTTTTACTCAAATCTTCAGTAAGCTCTCGCTTGGAGAGGGGTTTCTTGTAGACTTTCAACCGATGTCCATTGACAAGCATGGGGATGGCTTCATCATCAATGGTTCTGATTAGAACTAAACCATTGTCATTGCATTTCTCCATAGTGTAGGGTCCCAGCCATCTTGTCCTCATCTTGCCTTTGAAATCCTTGTATCTTGAATCATAGAGTAGTGCCCAATCTCCCTCTTGGAATTGATTCTCCCTAATATTTCTGTCATGCCATATATTTCTCTGAAGATGAACTACCTCTGTATGGAGAAGGGCTTGCAATCTATATTCATCCAATCCATTGAGCTGAAGTAATCTCTCTTTCTCTGCATGGCTGAGGTCTAGGTCCAGCTGAGATACCATCCTTAGGGTATTGAATTCAAACTCTATTGACAGCAAAGCCTTCTTCCCATAGACCAGTTCATAGGGTGTGAACCCGATAGTGGTCTTCCATGTTGTGTTGTAGGCCCAAGTGGCCTCAACTAATTGGTCCCCCCAGTATTTTCTGCTATTGCTCACTACCTTGGTTAGGATTCCTTCCAATTCTATGTTAGTGACCTCCACTTGCCCATTGGCTTGTGAATGGTAAGGGGTGGAATTCCTGTGCTTGATCTTATGATGTGTGAGCAGGTCTTCAATCAGGTTGGAAGTGAACTGGATGCCTTGGTCTGTGACCAACTCTCTTAGATACCCGAATTTGTAGAATATGTTTTTCCTCAAAAACTCAGCTACGTTTTCCTTTGTCTCTGATTTGATTACTTTTGTCTCTGCCCACTTTGTCAGGTATTCAGTGCACACAATGATGTACTAATTTTGCTTTAAAGGGGGGTTGATAGGCCCCACAAAGTCCATGCCCCACTTCTCAAATGGCTCAAAGGTCACTTGAGGTTGCATGGGAATTTCATCCTTTGGAGTGGGTTTCCCTATCCTCTGACACAGAGCACACTGGCTCGGGTATCTCCTCACATCCTGATGAAGAGTGGACCAGTAGTAGCATGCTTGCAATATCTTGAAGGCGGTTCTTTTTGCTGCAAAAAGACCTCCATAAGGCCCGTCATGACAGGTCAGGAGGATGTCAAATACTTCCTCCTCCCTGACACATCTTCTCAAGATCTGATCTAGGCCAAGTTTGAAGAGATTGCCTCCAATCCAGGTGAAAGGGGTGCTTTTCCTTACTATCTTTTTCTTCTCTTTTAAGGATAGGTGTGGTGGGAACTGTGTCGAAACCAAGTAGTTTTCTATATCAGTGAACCATGAAGAGAGTACTGATATAGAAAATAGGTGTTCATTTGGAATTTGGTCATCCACCATTCCTTCTTCACCTGTAGGAAAATAGTCAGCAACGACATTCTCTTTACCAGGCTTATCAATAATGGTCAAATCAAATTGTTGTAGTAAAAGCAACCATCTAATAATGCGAGCATTTACATTTGGTTTTTTCATTAAATATATAATTGTAGCATGATCAATGTGCACAAAGGTTTGATAGCCTGTGATATAATGTCTGAATTTGTTTAAGGAATGCATGATAGCTAGGAGTTCCTTCTCGGTCACTATATAGTTTAACTCTTCCTTTGACAAGTTTTTTCTTATAAAGTATATGGCATAAGGTAACTTTCCATCAATTTGTCCTAAGGCTACTCCTATCACGTTTTTTGAGGCATCTGTGTGAATGTGAAAGGGTAGGGCCTAGTTTGGGCCTCTGAGAATTGGGGTAGTCACTAACATTCTCTTCAAGGTATCTAGGGCTTCTTGACAGTTTTTTGACCATATGAACTCAACATATTTACCTAGGAGGCTAAACAAAGGAGAGGCTAGCTTGATGAAGTCTTTAATGAATCTCTTGTAATATCTAGCTAAGCCTAGGAAACTTCTGACACCTCTCACCTTTTGAGGAGGTGGGACCCTTTGGATGATGGCAGTTTTGTTGGAGTCCACCTACAGTCCTTGTTGAGATATTGCATGACCTAGCACGGTCCCTTTAGTCATAAAAAATTCACATTTTTCCGGACTAAGGGACAGGTTCATCTCAATACACTTATCTATAACTTTTCCTAGGTTAGATAAAGCTTCCTGAAAGTCAGAGCCATAAGGAGTAAAATCATCCATGTATATTTCTACTGCATCATGAACCAGTTCAGAAAATATACTCAATACCGCTGTTTGGAAAGTGGTTGGAGCATTGCAGAAACCAAAAGGAAGGACCCAATATGCAAAGGTACCCCAAGGACAAGTGAAAGTGGTCTTATCTTGGTCTTCCAGGCTGATTTGAATCTGATTGTACCCGCTAAACCCATCTAAGAAGGAGAATTTTTTTTCCCTGCTAGACTGTCTAACACTTGATCTATGAAAGGTAAAGGAAAATGGTCCTTTTTAGTGGCTTTGTTCAACTCCCAATAGTCACCATAGATTCTCCACTTACCATTTTTCTTTGGCACTACCACCATAGGAGAGACCCATTCACTATCAGAAATGGGATAGATGAATCCTGCATCAAGCAATTTCTGCAGTTATTCCTTAACAATATATTTAAGTGTTGGATTTGTCCTCCTTTGAGGTTTCCTGACTGGTTTGCAATATTCCTCGATGTATATATGATGAGTACATACTGAAGGGTGCACTCCCTTCATCTCCTTATAATTCCAGGCGAAGGCATCTAGATGTTTTCTCAGTATGCTGCATAGTAGGGAAAATTTTAGGGGCTAATATTTGCCCATGGGCAAATTTTCTATACTTTTTCCAAAAAAAAAGATTTGCTAATTTCCATTTTTTTGTAAAAATGATTCACCCAAATTTTATAAAATGAAATTATTTTACCTTAAAAACCTCTAAAAAATTATATATAGACTATATAGATATATTATAAATTTGTTTATTTTTACAAAAATATCTCCAAACATTTTATAGATTTCATATTATGGACTAGTGGGATTCGCCAAGGTTTCTAAAATTTAAGAAAAATTTCCATCCTTAAAATTTTCCCTACTGCATAGCTCCTTCTCCTGGGAAGTACATAGGGATGGATTGCTTTTCAATGTTCTTCCTAGGCCGAACTCTATATTTTTAACACAGAGAGGAGTAGGGTCGGCCACACAGAGATCAGTTGAGGGGTTGTTTTGGGTTTCTCTTACTATGTCTTCTAAAGGTGATACAATGGGAGGTGGATTCTGAATCAAATTTTCAATCATATCATCCTCATTTTGCGGTTTTCCGCCCATGGCGATTTCCAATGTACAAAGTGGTGTAGAATAAACTTCATCTTCATCTTCCTCTTCCAACCAGAGAGGTAGATCATGTTCTAGCAAGGGTTGGGCAGGAGGATATAGGGTTAATTGCTTGGAAATGTGCTCGTTCTTTATGGTCATGTTCCCAACTCAGCAGGTGATGTAGGCATCAGCTGTAGCCAACCAGGGTCTTCCCAGAATGATAGGATACATAGTGAGCTTTGTCTTTGGCTGGAGAACTAAGAAATCAGCAGGGTACTCCCAAGAATCAATGTACACCATCACATCTTCCACAATCCCCTCAAGGGTCATAGTGGAGCGGTTTGCTAGCTGCAACACTGTCGTGGTCTTCCTCAAAGAGCCTTGAAGATTAAGTTTGAGCATTGTGTCCTTTGTCATCACATTAATGGAAGCTCCGAGATCAATCAAGGTATGTGGGACCATTGTGCCATTAATGTGGACATCAACTACTGGGCTTCTAGGGTCCAGATATTTTGGACAGATTATCTGCCCCAACATTAGGTCAAACAGTTGTCCTATGACATTGATGGTTGGGGCATATCTCTTACACCTTCCTGGATGCCTAAAGCACTTCTCTTTGATCAACCTATTGTAGATAGGCACATATTTTATGGCTTGGAGAAGTGGTCTCTTCACACATAAATGTTTCAATTCTCCTAGGAGTTCAGTCTCTTCAGGGGTAGGCTAGATTGTCATGGATAATCTCTTAGGAAACGGTGGATTTGATTTAGGTTCTCTTTCCTCTTTATCTTCCTCAACCTCCCTGGGTGGAGGCTGGCTATTTGGGAGAACTTTCCCGGAGCACAAGTTAATTTCTTGAATCTCCACATCATAAGTTGGGCATGGTGGTTCCCCACTACACACTTGTTGTGCCTGTCTCTTGTTCTAGTTTGGATTTGGCTGGGCAGGAATTTGGGGTTGCCTTGGTGGAGAAGAAGGTAACTGTTATGGTTGGGCAGGTGATGAAGGCAGAAGAGCGGGAAAGGAGTTGTATTGGGGCCTCCACCCCTGTTGAGATGCATTTCACTGAGGTTGCGGCTAAGCATAGGGTTGAAATGAATGAGTGGCTAGTTGGGCATGATATTGAGATGTGAAGGACCAAGGAGGAGGCATGGACTAGGAAGGATGAGCACGGGGGCCCCAAGAAGATATGGAGGTGACTTGGTTGGGGTTGTAGTATGCCTGAGATGTCCCTTGCATCCCCTGTTGGTATGGTCTAGGTCTAGGCAGCCTCCTTTGGTTTATGTAATAGATTTGTTCAGTGACTCCTTCATCCCCTTGGTATATAGCTTTAAGTTCGGGCAAGGAAGGGCACTTATCTGTAGAATTATTTTCTTTATAGACTGAACAAACCTCTATAGAGTTCAATGGGCATTCATTCCTAAGATGCCTCCTGGTGCATCTAGGGAAAAAAATGGCCAAAGCCCTCTCTCCTTCCTCTTGTTTTCTTTTGATATGTAACATATCCATTTGCATGGAAAGATTCTGCAGCATCTCACTCTTGAAGCCTTCCAACATGTTTCCAATTTCACCTTTAATGGATGAATTGGAAGAAGAGGTACTGGCTGTGGGTTGACTCCCCATACCTTTTTCCTGGTTGCTCTAGAATGGTTTCTAAAAATAGTCTTTATGTCCTCATAGGATAGTTGGTAGATGTTTCCCCCAGCCAGTATATGGAGGGTGTCTAAAAGGTCTTCCTGAATTCCCTTGAGTAGGACCAACTTCAGAGACTCAAGGTCAAGTGTACACCCGACCCTTTTGTAATTGAGCTAGAACCTCTCTTCATAGTCTTCCAGGGACTCATCACTTCCCATGGTCATTCGAAAGATTTCTTCTTTAGTATCTTTTGACCTACAATAGTATCAATACTTGTTGTTAAAGGCATGCTGCATCTGAGCCAAAGTTGTGATGTTATTGCCAGGTAATCCCCATGAGCCAGCACAGTGATGTGTCCATGAGAGTAGAAGGGAACAATTTCAACTTTTGCTCGTCTTTTGTATAGTCATAAGTTCAACAGATGACAGCAAACTCAAACAAGAACGTGTCAGGATCTTCTGTAGTCAGACCATGGAAGTGAGGTAGGGCTGAAGGACTTGTATTCTTCATTTTGGTGTCCCCATTGGTCTTCTGAATGGGGAAGGTACCCTCTATTCTTTCTCCATTTCCCCTAGAATTTCTGTTTTCAGCCATTGGATCCAGATGAATGTTTTCTTCTTATTTTTCCCCTATAGGTTCCTCAAATATGTCTGGCTGTTCACCGAAGGGTTCTTCTTGATTGTAGCCATCGAAGAAGAGAGAAGGTTGGCTGTGTGAGGCAGTGGGGGTGTTGGGAAATTTTTTTCCTAATTTATCTCTACTCCTACGAGGCATGAAAGGAAATATTTTTGGTTGGTTTTTTGTTCCTTTTTCCCCACACTGAAAGTACCTACAGAAATTGAAATTGTGATTGAAAAAAACAAATTGCAACTAGCTGAAATGAACTTTGCTGAATGGAAATTTGCATAATTGAAAAGGAAAGAAAGGAAATGCAGAACTGAAAGAAAAGAAATGACTAGTCTACTCTTGCTCAAATAAACTATTAGCAGAATGTTGCAATAGGAAATAGAAGAAAGAAGTAATCATAGAATACTCTGATGCTTCCATGGCAACGATGCCAATAAGTGGTGAGCACTAGTATTGCAGCAAGAATGCTGCAACTCCTGGGCTGCCAACTTTACTTTTATCAACCAGGTAGTTCATAACAAACTTGGAAGCGTCGGTGCTGTATGCACAAGTACTAGTTCTCACTGCAGGTTGTCACTTGGTCAACCGGTGTGAGATCACTAGGAGCTCAAGCCAACTTCTATATATTTCAAAAGAAGCATTATATGTGATGAAAGGAAAGAAAGATTACTCTACATACACTATTCTAATTGCAGAAAGGAAAAAGACTAGAATGTAAAGCAAAACCTAGTAAAGCCTAATTAACAAGCTAATTCTACTTTTGCCAAAAGCACCATGAAAACCATGAAAGAAATTCCATTACCTACTCAAGGAAGTAAACAACATCTAACCATGCTCTTTCTAGGAGTCAATAAGCAAAAAACATATTTTTGGATTTTTATGTGTTTTTATGTGAATTTAATCATGCATCTAATTTATTGTGTGTGGGTGTGACAACGAATAGGTGGCGTTAGAGGGCGGTTTTGGAGCTTGGGAGGATGTAGGATGATGTGGATGGGTCCTAGGAAGTCTTAGGTGGAATTCTAGAGGATTTTCCCACACTTAGCCTTCAAAAGAAAACCTACAGGAAAAACTATAGGAGGACACATGAAAACTACACGAGGAAAACAGGGAAACTACAAGAGGCCTACAGGAGGAGGCCGAGAGAAATTTCCGTTGTTCTGAGGCCTAAACTATGATGTGTAGAAGAAAATGATGGGAAATGCTAAAAGAAAGGAAAGAATGAAAGAGGACTATTACAAATCAGGAAGTGAACATGATAGAGAAGATCTAAAGCAAAGCAAAACTGGACTATCAACCTACTAAAGAGCTGCAAACACTAGAAGTCCTAGGAATGAGGAAAATCTGTGTTTTTGGGGCAGCAAGAGAGTCTTTGCCTCAAATGATGGTCCCAGAGGGAGGAAGAGAGGCCAATGTATTGTTGCTAGCCTTTTGAATATTCTCTAATCACTGCTTAACCTGCTACAGAAAGTATAAATGGAAGCAAGCGACTAAATCATCAAAAGCAACCTATTCTTAACCATAAGAAAAATACATCTAACAACAAATTAATCGACAAACTGAAGTAAAGCATACAAATACAAGGAAAGAGAAGCTTGGCTGCTTGGATTGGGCCCTAACCCAAGAGCTTCAGCCCTCTAAGGTAACTCAGTGCTAGCTCAAAAAGGATTCCATCTTCATTATCAAAAATAGCAAGATTACATGAAACTGTCACAAAACTAATAAGCTCGAAATTTGAGCAGAGTTTACACAAGAAAAAAATCCGACCCTAGTGAGGCCTTGGGCCTCTCTACTTATACATCTGAAGCTACCAACAACTTCCTCAAAATCAGGGAGGCTTGGCTCCCAAAACGCGAGGTAACTATCAGTCATCCTCCACTTGCTCGGCTGCCTCCTAGTGCATGATTCGACTGCTTGTACTTCGAGTTGAATGAATGGGAACTCGAAGTGAGGAGTAATAAATGAGGGGTATTCCCTCCTATAAGTCCTCTCCTCTTGTATACTTCGAGTTATTGCTGCAATTTGACCACTGGATCCTTGACTTTGACCTCGAAATCCATCAATACTCTGCATTAAATACATGTTATACCACATGGCATAATAACTAACTCAACTCACTCTATAAGCATAAATATAATAAGAAAATCATACAATAAGCTAAGAGAGTGGTCGATTTGACTAGGTTAGGAGGTAAAATGAGCCCATATAATTATCCATTTATTTGGCTCATTAGTAGTAAAAGGTTATTCTCAGGTGCCAGGAATTGATTTTGGTGATATTTTGTCTCTTGTTGCCAAGGTAACTTCTATTATATTATTGTTATATGTTGCTTCTAATTTTGATTTTTGGGTAAAAAAATGGATGTGAAGACAACATTCCTTCATGGGGATCTGGAAGAGGAGATCTACATGAAGCAACCTAAAGGTTTTGTGGTGAAGGGTAGGAAGGAAATGGTATACAAGTTAAAAAAGTCTCTGTATGTGTTAAAACAGTCACCAACGATGTGGTATCAGAAATTTGATACATTTATATGGGGACTTGGCTTCACCAGAAGCAAATTAGATCACTATGTGTATTATAAATTAATTGGTGACTGTGTTATTTATCTGGTCTTGTATGTGGATGATATGTTGCTGGTTGGAAATGACAAAGAAATTATCTAGAATTTGAAGACCCAATTGTCCTCCAAATTAGACATGAAAGATCTTGGTGCTACAAACTATATCTTGGGCATGGAAATTAAAAGATATCAAGCAAAGAGGAAACTCTGGTTACACCAGAGGAAGTATGTCGATACAATACTGCAGAGGTTTAATATGCAGGATAGTAAACCGGTGAAGGTTCCTATTCCTATAGGTGTAAAGTTATCTTCTGAACAATGTCCCTAGACACAAGAAGAGGAAGATTATATGTCTCATGTTCCATATGCATGTGCAGTCGGTAGCCTGATGTATGCAACGGTATGTACTAGACCAGACATTGTACATGCAGTGGGAGTATTTAGCATGTTTATGTCATAACCAAGAAATAAGCATTGGACAACAGTGAAGCAGGTTTTCAGGTATTTGCATGGCACTAGTGATTATGGTTTGTGCTACCAAGGAAGACTAGGATTGGATAGAGTGTTGGATATTCGTGGCTTTGTTGATGTAGATTGGGCTGGATATCTAGATCAGAGAAGATCTACAAGTGGGTATGTGTTTAACCTATTTGGAGGTGCAGTCAGTTGGATGAGTAAGAAACTATGTGTAGTGGCACTATCAACTATAGAGGCAGAATACATGGTAGCCACTCATGCAAACAAGGAAGCAGTTTGGTTGCAAAGATTGTGTTCAAGTATGGGATTATTATAGGGAGCTATAAGGATAGACTATGACAACCAAAGCGAAATTTTCTTAGCAAAGAACCTTGTTTACCATTCAAAGACAAAGCACATTGATGTTTAGTATCACTTTGTGAGGCATATGATAGAAGACAAAAAGGTGTTGCTAGTAAAGGTGGACACTTTGAAGAATTGGAAAAATCTGTGAGCTCTGAGAAGTTCTCTGGTTTAGAGAAACAATGGGCATTGCAAGTCTGGATAAATGACTAATCTCTCTTGTGGCCCCCTATGGAAAGAAAACAACAAGTGGAGAATGTTGGGTTGTGTTATATTCTTTCCACGACTAGCCCACGTAGTTAACTTGGGGGTTAGAAGGGAGGCAGACCCCCCCCCTTCGTTGCATTGATTGCATAGTGGGGGGGTCACAGGGGGTTTGAGGGGTGCAGGTAACCCCCCTCTATTGGGTCCAGGGAAGTGCCCCAGGAAATTTTGTTCTTTGGACCCTATATTAGGTTGGCCAGACCTACCTATGGTTTTGTGCATGATTTTCGCACATGGTTTTGGACGTGATGGTTTTCGGTCCATGGTTTTGGACGTGATGGTTTTTGGTCCATGGTATTGGATGCTTCAACATGTATAAATATGTATTTTAACATTGAAGGAACATAATGAAAAATCAATCTACTAGTCATGGTTTTGGGATCCAGGGGAAAATCTTTGTGTATATGTTTTTTATGTGTTATGCACTTGCATTGTTTATTTTTTGTGTTTTAGAATTCATATGCAGGTAATTTCTGTATGGGGTTAAAACCTACAGGTGGGGATGTGTACTTGGCCTCTTCAAGTACACATGTAGATCATGAGGCATGGTTGATTGACTCAGGTGCATCCTTTCACGTCACTCCCCATAGAGATTGGTTCTGCGAGTATGAGAAATATGATGGTGGTGATGTCTTCTTGGGGGATGACAGAAGGCTAGAATCATTGGTCGTGGAAAAGTAAAGTTGAAGTTGCAAGGTGGAAGGGTTAAAACACCTTCGGGTGTTCTACATATTCCTGGATTGGCCAAAAATCTGATTTCTGTAAGTAAGCTGGATGATGCAGGTGTAAAAACAATGTTCGAGAAAGATACCTGCAAGATGGTTAGGGGAGTACTGGTATTGATGTGGGGAGTTCTGATTGGAACTTTGTACAAGCTGCAAGGTAGCACTGTTATTGATGGGTGCAACAATTCCGTGGTTCCTAAAAGTGGAGCAGAAAATCTAGTGGTCTCTGGAGAGAAGACCATGCTATGGCATCAAAGGCTTAGACATATTGGAGAGAAGGGCCTTCAAATACTTCATGTTAAAGGTATGGTAAAAGGTTTGAGTAATAGCTCTTTGGATTTTGATTTCTGTGAAAATTGTGTATATGGGAAGCAAAATCAGGTGAGTTTCCTCTCTGGTGGTAAGAGGGCGAATCAGATATTAGAGTTTTTGCACAGTGATGTGTTTGGACCTGTGAAGGTTCCATCATTGGGTAACTCTGTATGTTATGTATCATTTATAGATGACTTCTCAAGGAATACATGGATATACTTCCTCAAGAATAAATCTAAAGTCTTTGACAGGTTTAAAGAATTTAAGGATCTCGTGCAAAACCAGACAGAGAAGACGATTAAGGTGTTGAGGACAGATAATGATGGAGAGTTTTGTAGCATGAAATTTCAAGAATTCTGTAAGAAGTGTGGTATAGCACGACAAAAGACTACTCCATACACACCTGAGCTAAATGGAGTTATAGAAAGAATGAACAAGACATTGATGGAAAGGGCAAGAAGCATGCTTAATGGTGTCGAGTTAGGACAAGAATTCTGGGAAGAGGCGATGGAGACAACATGTTACCTGGTCAACAGATCACCTTCATCAACATTGGAGGATAAGACTCCACAAGAGGTATGGACTGGTAAGAAACCCTTTCTTTCACATTTGAGGGTATTTGGATGTGATGCATATGTACATGTTCCAAAGGAGAAAAGAACAAAGTTGGATAGTAAATCTGAAAAGTGCATCTTTATTGGGTATAAAGATGGTTTAAATGGTTATAAACTTTGGAGCCCAGTAAAAAGGAAGGTTGTGTATAGCCGAGATGTGGTGTTTAGAGAGGTGAAATATTTTATTAAACATGAAGTCCCATAAAAGGAACCCGAGAAGATATAGTTTGAGCTAAAGGAGGAAGAATCAGACTCTATAATAGAGGAGGAATCAGAAGATGAAGAGCCACAAACTCCGGGTGTGAGAAGATCAATTCGAGAAAAAAGGCAGCGGAAAGGTATAGTCCATTTGCTTTCTGTTCAAATTTTTCTTTATCTGTTACTGATGATGATCCTAGAACTGTGAAGGAAGCAGTAGATTTAGAGGATGGAAAACTCTGGAAAGAGGCCATGGTTGATGAAATGGCATCTTTGCACAAAAATGAGGCTTGGGATCTAGTGGAGTTGTCAGCTAGAATGAAACCCATTGGTAGCAAATGGGTGTTCAAGAAGAAGACAAATGTAGAAGGAAAGGTGGAGAAATACGAAGCTCGGTTGGTAGCAAAAGGTTATTCCCAGGTGTTGGGAATTGATTTTGGTTATATTATTTCTCTTGTTGCCAAGGTAGATTCTGTTAGATTACTTTTATCTATTGTTGTTGCTTTTGATTTTGAGGTAGAACAGATGGATGTGAAAACAACATTTCTTCACGGGGATCTGGAAGAGGAGATCTACATGAAGCAACCTGAAGATTTTGCAGTGAAGGGTAATAAAGAACTGGTATGAAAGTTAAAAAAGTCTCTATATCGGTTAAAACAGTCACCAAGGATGTGGTATTAGAAGTTTGATACATTTATACGGGGACTTGGCTTCACTAGAAGCAAAGAAGATCACTGTGTGTATTTTAAATTAATTGGTGACCGTGTTATTTATCTGGTCTTGTATGTGGATGATATGTTGCTAGTTGGAAATGACAAAGAAATTATCCAAGGTTTGAAGACCCAATTGTCCTCCAAATTCGACATGAAATATCTTGGTGCTACAAACTATAGTTTGGGCATGGAAATTAAAAGAGATCGGGCAAAGAGGAAGCTCTGGTTAAACCAGAGGAAGTATGTCGAGACAATATTGCAGAGGTTTAATATGCAAGATAGTAAATTGATGAAGGTTCCTATTCCTATAGGTGTAAATTTATCTGTCGAACAATGTCACAAGACACAAGAGGAGGAAGAGGACATGTCTCGTGTTCCATATGCAAGTGTAGTCGGTAGCCTGATGTATGCAATGGTATGTACTAGACCAAACATTGCACATGCAGTGGGAGTATTGAGAAATTTTATGTTGAAACTAGGGAAGGAGCACTGGACAGTAGTGAAGCGGGTTTATAGGTATTTGTGTGGCACTAGTGATTATGGTTTGTGCTACCAAGGAAAATTAGGATTAGATAGAGTGTTGGATATTCATGGCTTTGTTGATGCAAACTGGGCTGGAGATCTGGATCAGAGAAGATCTACAAGTGGGCATGTGTTTAACTTGTATGGAGGCGTAGTCAGTTGGATGAGTAATAAACAATCTGTAGTGGCACTTTCAACTACAGAGGCAGAATACATGGCAACCACTCATGCAAGAAAGGAATCAATTTGGTTGTATAGATTGTGTTCATGTATGAGGTTAGTACAAGGAGCTATAAGGATAGACTATGATAGCCAAAGTGCAATTTTCTTGGCAAAGAACCCTGCTTGTCATTCAAAGACAAAACACATTGATGTTCAGTATCCCTTTGTGAGGGATATGATATAAGACAAAATGGTGTTGCTGGTAAAGGTGGACACTTTGAAGAACACTGCAGATGCATTGACCAAATCTGTGAGCTCTGAGAAGTTCTCTTGGTGTAGAGAAACAATGGGCATTACAGGGGTGGATAAATGACTACGCTCTCTTGTGGAAAGAAAACAACAAGTGTGAGAATGTTGGGTTGTTTTATATTCTTTCCACGACTAGCCCACATAGTTAATCGGGGGGGAGCACTCCCTTTTTTGTGCCGATTTCGCAGCCGAGGGGTGGGTGAGTAGCCCCCCTCTACGGGGTCCAGGGCAACCTCTGGGAAATTTATGTTTTGACCCTATATTAGGTTGGGCGAACCTACCTATGGTTTTCTGCATGGTTTTCACACATGGTTTTGGATGGGATGGTTTTCGGTCCATGGTTTTGGAAGCGATGGTTTTTGGTCCATGGTATTGGATGCTTCGGCATGTACAAATATGTATTGTAACATTGAAAGGAATATAATGAAGAATCAAGTTGGTAGTCCCGGTTTTGGGATCCAGGGGAAAATCTTTGTGTATATGTGTTTTATGTGTTATGCTCTTGCATTGTTTATTTTTTGTGTTTTAGAATTCGTATGCAGGTAATTTTTGTATGGGGTTAAAACCTACATTATAGTGCACAATTTCCAAGAAATCGACCTCCATCGACTTCATCCATTTTTTATTTTTCTGTAGATCCGTGCATCTATTGGGAAATTTGTTTTTATGGGGAGGTGTAGAAGGATGATGGAAACATGCTCAGAAAATTTCAAGTAAATCCATTCTACTTTTTGGGAGATATGGACAAAATAAGACAAATCTATTGTTTCCTATAGTACTACTATAAGATATCCTAGTTCTACTATAAGATTACATAGTAAACAATCCAAAAGCTTAGGAGATGGTATTGAAGGTAGAATGAAGTTTGGGAAAGGTGTATAATGGTGGAATAAGGTATAGGGAAGGTGAACATCACCCATGGACAAGCCCATCACTCTAAGAAGACCGGATTTGACTAGGATAGCTTGCTCATGATAACTGGAAGACATAGGTTTAGAATCACCAAGCTATGAAGACCTATGCAAAATAAAATAAAGGAAATTATCACCTTGATAGGACCATGGATCAATCATCAACTCAAAAACGTCATGCATGTCTCTCCAACAACCATCCGGTAGGTACATGTATGCAATATTCTTGACTTCTTCTCTTGAGCATATTATAGTTAGAAATTTGTTTTCAATGGATGAGAGATGAGGTTTTATAAGCTAAGGATGGGTCAACAGTCTCGACCACCTTCAACTAGTTAATTGCAGTTCACTCCTTCACTTATGCAATGTGGAGAAGCCAAATTAGGAAGGGTGATGATTTCCAGGAATGGGGACAACAGTGAAAAGAAGAAATTTCTACAAAGACCAAGTCACCACATCACTCCAAACCCTCCATCCACTTCATATCCACTATCTATCCATCATTCATCCATCCCATTTCATAAGAAAAAAATTATATTTTTCAAGAACAAACCCTACACTTTGTCTCACCCTGAAAATTTCTTGAAAAGAACACATAGAGCACATTCTATCCATTTTCACAAACCTACACTACTCCCTCTGAGCCCTAACATCATCCTCCAAACCTTCTACATCATTTCGCATCACTCCCATATAGTTAGAAGACCTTGAAATAGGAGGAATGACTGCTACATAAAGGTAGAATGCTGCTACAAGAAGGAAGAAAGGAAGATATTGTGCTAAAAGCCAAAATGGAAGTGCCTAAGAGAGACCTAATCAAAATAGAGAACTCCAAGGCCTTTAGGAAATCATCTAGGCCACAAAAGAGAAGAAGAAGGCAACAAAAGGAAAGAAGGCATTCATCATCAGAATAGAACTCAAACTACGGTGGTGAAAAGAGGCTTTCCAAAAGGTCTCTAATCTCTTTCTAGATTTTATCCAAGGCCTAAAAGATGTTATAGAAATGGGAGAAAGGCATGGAAGTCAAGTTGAGGGCCTATCCTAGGTTCAGACTATCATTTCTGCTCAAAAAAAGTTTAAACAGAGTTTCCTATAGTACTACAGGAACTGCTACAGGGTTTCCTGTAGTACTATAGGAATCGCTACAGTGTTTCCTATAGTTAGTACATGAATTAATATAGGATGTACTAGTTCTAATCTAAACGCATTTTTTAAGGTTTCAGAGGTGTCCAAATGGTGGAAAAAGGTAGCAGAAGGGTGGAAAATGATGTGGAAGACCTTGTTTTGGGAAGTAAAATTATGAGTGCGGACACAGACAATTCCTTTAGCCCGATAATGGGTCTAGCCACAACCAATACATTTTATGGAGGATTTCCTTAGGTTAGAACCAATTAAGAGGGCCTACCTCTTAGTACGCTTATCCCATTTGGTGATGATCTTGCTTTCTTGCTCCATCTATCACTCGTTTCCTTCTTCGAACACCTGAAACAAGTGAACAACATCTAACAACAACTGTGATAATATACAAATTGTAATTCAACCTACTTAACAAGTCAAGAAACATTAAGCCATAAACATGTGATATGACACATTATGTAGGAAATCAATCGATAATTGCATATATATTGAATCAAGAAGAGATTACAACCATTGTCTTGACATTGCCGTTCTCCTCCGATAAAACCAGGTTCCCACACACTTCCATTAGCATTCCATGATGGCCTCAACAATGATAGATTTAAGGTTCTTCCCTTTAGGCTCCACATTAAACCAAATTCACACTTCTCCCTCACACAAATAGAAAGCTACAACTATGAATAACTTGTTTTTTACTCCAAACTTAATTAGCACTAGCACTAGCACACCAACATTAACACTTCAACACTAACACTAGTTTGTGCTTGGGAAAAATGGAGGTTTATATAGCATGAATGGATAGGAGATGGTTCCTCTTCTCATGGGAGAAGGTCTTATCTCTTGAGGTAGTTCCATCCTTATAGGGGAAAGGAGCCCAAATTGACATCCTCAACTCCATCTCGCTCAACCATTTACCAGACTTCTGTTACGAAGCTTCTAGAGCTGGAAGCTTCGACTCCTGATTTAAAAAACTTTCCAAAAGAGGATCAGCATGACTGAAACAAATCTTAGTCGCTCTAGTAGGTGCTAAGGATAGTGTTAATCCCTGCATATTGACATGAGGAGGACAAAGGTCATTAGCACTGGTCTTGTAAACTGAAAAAAACAGAAGATTTTGGGAAAATGGCGCAAAAGGGAATTTTTCTGCTCATGAAGAGGGACACAATGGGAGTTGCTTCATGAAGGGAAAGCATGTAGGGGTCATTGTAGAGGTCTTCCAGGATCAAGGAATGGGGATTATAGGGACAATGACAAAATTCTGTGTAACAAATGGCCCCTAAAGCATGAAGGTCGAACTAGAGTGAGGGATGAAACACTTTATGAATTAGTGCGGGGAACCGGAGTCTGTCGTCGGAAAACTTGCAAGCAAGTACATATACATATACATAACTGAAAATTCTATCAAGTGATACATGAATCATGACATGGACATAGCCATCTAGAAAATGATAATGTAAATGGATCCAAGCATGGGCACAACCATCCGATAAATAGGATCATATCGAAACCAAGGTATGGTCACAACGCAACCATCCAATAATGAGAAGGATCACATATGATAACTCATGGTATGGTCCCAACGATCCATCTGAAAGAGACATGTATATCAACGTAATCATGTCACATCACTTTGCAACCTGGACTTTTTGTGACTTGAGCCTAGCGTCTTGTGCTCCAACACAACCTGATCAAAGTACAAATCCTAACATGCAAATAGATGTATTGACATCGAACATGCTATAAAATCGCTTGATTACTAGTCAATGATGTAAATTGTTAACAAGCGTGAGAGAAACCACCAATAATGACAATGGTCCTCAAGGTAATATCATCAAAATCCACAGAATTTGAATAGAGGAATTGAAGACAAACACCCATGAAATCACCCAATCGAAAGCCAATGATGTGAACTTTTCATCGAGTGTGAAAAAATTTCCATTAGGGCATGCAAGCTCTAAGGTACTGGAAGGGAGTCTCTTGGTCAACTTCCTGGATAATGAGCTGAAGGAGGGCCATAATGTATCCCACATCATCGACACGAGACAAAGGGATGCAAAATGATTCTTGAAGATACAGAGAATCACGGGATGTATAACTGCAAAAGGACAACTCTTGAACATATCGGTGACATGACTGGAAGTTTGGCATCTTTTGGATCCATAGGATCAGTGGTCATGATGATGGGGCAAAGATCAAATGGAAGGAAAAATAAATGGACCAACCGAGGAAGGTCAATGATACAAAGGAGGATATCCCAAATCGACATGAAGCAGAAAGTGTCATGTTCAAGAGTGAGCTGCTGACACAACTGATTAGATTTCCAAATTCCCCCCCACCATTTTACCCCAATTATTTTTTTAATCACAAGATTGAAGGGGATAACATATGTTTGCATTGTAAGTCCATCCTTTGGATGAATCCAACCTAGTAATTTTTACAATCCTTAGGAAGGAGAGGCTCATGTTCATCATGGTGACGAATTTGATGTCGTTTAATAATTTCATGAGTTCGAAATAGGTGTAACTTGGTATCTTTTTCATGTTTAGAGAGTTTGAAAAAGATATGGAAAAGAAAACTCCACATGGTCCCTTTTCATATATTTATGTCTCTCGAGCCCAAATAGGCAGAAAACGATTCTTGAGAGAACCGCTTGACCATTTCAATTAAGGAGTACCTTTTTCATAAATAGTGCATCCCACCCAGAAAAAGAGGTAAACTTATAATGGGCACACAACATTTTGCATCCGTTAACAAGTTAGAAACAACAAGGGCTTGACTATCTTTGTGTTTTTAAAAGGTCAGAAAAGAGCTTGAAAGCATACCTCCCATTTTATTCTCTTTTACGAGTCAAAAGGGAAAATTACTCGGCAATATTTTCATTTGAGTTTTACGAGTCGAGAAAAGAGCTGAAACGTGACTCAGCATCATTGTCGAAAATCCATCACCTACTGTTGCGCAAAAGGGTAAAGTGTATTATCCAATTCTTGAGGCAAAATAGGTCAAAACATTTACAAAACCTAATATTTCATGAAAAATATGAATAAAAGGGAGGAAAAGTAAATATTTTCTACCATTTACCATTTTACCTTATTGTGAAAAAGTTTTCACCCACTTTTTCCCTAATTGTTCCGGAGTATATTGCGAGAGATCCGGGAGGTCATTCACCGAGCCGCTAATTACATGTAAGAGAAAAAGCCCTAATCTCCATTTCCATACCATTTATTCCTATTTTCATCCATTTTTTTTATTTTTGAGGGAGGTTTTGTTAAAAAAATCACCCTCGGTCGGCGTGATTTCCAAGCACGGAATCACGCTGGCCGCGGGTGATTAAAATGTCCTATTACGCCATTGTCGCAACTATTTTTAAAACAGGTGCCGACACTGTGAATAAGGAAAAAATCATTTTCCCTTCGAAACCACCATTGGAATCCAAATTTTATTTTCCAAAAATGATTATTAACTTGAATACATGGTTTTTTAGGAAAGAATCGTCGAAAATGGTAGACTGGAAAGAACATGAGCATGAAGATGTGGACACCCAAACACTGAATGATCCAAATTGCCTGAACGCTTTGAGGAACGAAGGGCTCCTCAAGTTCTTTTTCACACCAGGGATGCTTTCCCAACTTGAGCTGCTTCGATACCTGATTAGTCTTTGGGACATAAATTGGGAAATATTCATCATTGAGACTAGGAGCTGGAGTTAGAAACTTTAGACATATATTTCACCACAAGACTGTCCCAGAGAGGGGAACTGGTCAACCTATATGGGTCACGACTGATTGGGACATGCATATTCATGTTGCTTTTCGAACATTGCCAAAAAGCCCTCAAATCCAAGAGCGGCAAGATTGAGATTGCCACTGTTTGAGATATGACACTAAGAGTGCTACTGTTGACTATCAACAAAGTGGCAGGGTCCCAGGTAGTGAATGAGACTAAAAATTCAAAATTTCTATATGCCATCAATTGTAAAACACTGACGATATTCAATTGGGTGGAAGCCATGAAGATCAACATAAAACGCCAGCTGACAAAATCTAAGGCGGGAAATTTGAAGCAATTTTGCTCCGGATCCATACTAGTGACATTTTTCTTGGAACGGGTGTCATTGTTCCAATACCAGCTGATTGAGGTAGATCCTCCAATGCCACGAGACCCATGGATGGCCCGTTAGAGTCATTTTATGTCTAGGATCACTGGGGGCCAGCATATGTCTTACAGGCATGCCTTCTTTTCATTGCTATGAAAAACGTTGATCATCATGGAGGATTGGCCATACAGTGGCATTGACTTCTATGGAGATCTAGACATGCCACTACCAGATGGAGAGGATTTCGACGACGAAGGTAAAAAATCAATTTTTTAATTTTGTGATTTTTTAGTTGTTTTTGCTATATATGTGTTTATAACATTTCTTTTTGCCAATACAGATGTTGGACCAGAGTGCCCTGTTGGGATGTCCCTAATAGCTAGGTGCGTTGCCCGCCAGTTTGATGTCACTCCTTATCAAGAGGGGAGTGAAAATGAGGAGGAGATTGCGAGGAACCTTGAGGGGTTGACTCGTGGTATTCCAGAGTATGCTCAAGTGGGAGACATTCCTTGCCAGTGCCAGAGACACATGGTGGGAGTATCAAACTGGATCCGTTGATTGTTGACTTGTGTTGCGCGAGCCATGTCATGCTACCACAATCACCATGCTGATTAGTTCCTAGGTCCATCATTTTCATTTTTTAGGCCTGCGTGCCAAGGATATATGAGGCCTGTGAGCCGTCGATGTTATTTGAACAGAAATATCATTTTTTGGAATTTTGATGTATCAAACATTATCACCATATATATATGTGTGTGTGTGTGTGTGCCATATTTTCTTTCTTACTATGGTACAAATGATTTGTTTTGTCTTTTCACATGTTTCATAAATTTCTATCCAACACATAATTAGCTAATGCATATGTTAATGTATTCATGTGTCTAGGAATATTATGATACATAATGTAATGAAAAATGCCTTTCCAGTAGACGAATACGTAGATACATTCTCAATATCTGAGGGTTTCCGATGGAATATTTCCCGTTGAGTTGAAGGAAAACACACTGTGAATCCAAGTTGACAACCAACTCGGGAATGTAAAGAGCAATGGCTTTTGACAATAGTTCGATGACTGCACTGTATTCAACAATGTTGTTAGTTGTGCGACCTAAATAAATACCTTGAATATCAATCAAACCACCGTGAGGGTCATAAATAACCCATTCCGCGGAGGATAGATCCTAGGTACTGCAGCAAGCACCATCAGGGAAACTAATGTGAGGAGTCAAATACATTTGCAAAGCAGGGAAAAAACAGTAAACAGGAAAGTTATTTGAAAACTAACACACCAAACTACACTGCACAAAAATGAATGACACACTAATGTACACAAGTAACCATACAATATGACCTAAGCATAGTACTTCTTGAGAGATTCCATGCTCAAACTCCAGTAATCAATCAACACATATGAACATCGGAGTTTTACAGTTGACATAACTAGTGCGCATCGAATCAGCCAAATAATAGAGTAGAACTCAAATAAGGTGTTGCCCCAATGCCCCCTGGGCAACGAAAGGTTATGAGTTAGATGGCAACCCCATTGCAATAATGGGCAATCGGTAAAAACTTGGGGAGGGAGAAAAATCCTAAATCCATAAAGGGATAAAGGTGCCTTTAGTGGAAAGATCTTGAAAATGTCAAGAGAAACTGACATGTCAATAGGCAGCTGGGAAGAAAACTTCTCAAGACACATAGACATGACCATCGAGCTAGGCAGGAACAAGGAACGAGGATGAGTATTGTTCCATGGCAGTTCCTCCAGAGACATTACTTCCATGATACTCTCGTCAGCAAGAAAATTCTTGGCTAAGGGATCAGGAGATTCTAAAGCACCAAGCCATGGAAATTGAGAATACATATCAAGAGAAGTCCTCAAAATAGGAGAATGAGAGGATACGAAACTCAAGGTCAAAACAATCTCCACATAATTGATTTTGGCAGGACTAAATGGCATAACCTCGCCCCAGGTATCAAACCCAAGGATTAGATTTGACCAATATCATGTTGATAGAGGCAACATGAGGAGGTGGGAGCGGAAAAATTCCCATCAAGGCAGAATATTTAAAAAGACCTGAACACACACTCTCATAAGGAGAACCAATGTGCTTGACATACAGAACATTGCCATCCAAGGAGGAAGAGGCAAAGAAGGACAACTATTTAACAGTGATGATCTCCCCTTGACAGGGAAAATGAATCATGCAGAATAGGGAAGAGGATATAACACACATGGCATGGGTCCAGCTCTGGTTGAGTAGAAGATTATAATTGAGATTAGCATCAACAATCTCTACCTCAACTTGTATTGTCTTTCCCTCCAAAGTAATGGAAACGTTAGGTAAGACACCGAAGGGTCACAAATTGCACCTGTTGAAAGCTTCCAAAGTGTTTGGGGATTGGTCCAAAGTGGGGGAACCAATGGCCTTCTAGCATGTGATGGACATGATGCAGGTGGAAATGCCTTCATTGATGACAATCCTATGAATGGTTTTCTCATTGATGATTACCTGAATGAGAAAGGAAATCTAATGAGACAGGCATGGAACATGGTTCTCTAGATCAAAACATATCAAATTGGAATTGGTAGGATCAATACCCCCAATAACTGACAGCAAATATTTTCATTGAGACGAACAACTTTAGAGCACCTCGAGAGCCGACATAACTGACAACACCTGAGCCGAATATTCAACAATATTATAGTGCTGAGTGGCTCGAGCGTTGGGATTGTACGAGGATTTCCTTAGCACACCTCGATAGGGTGGTCGAATAGTAGAATCAGTGTTAGGGCACTCGATATGAATAGGGCCAGAACTCAAGGTAGAAGAATAAGGGGTGGCCTCTTTCTCTTTCCTGACTATTGGAGTAGGAGTTTGGTAATCTTTTGATCTAGTAGCCACATTAATAGGCGTAATCATCATGAACACTTGAGATCCTGAGGAAGCAAATGATTGAGGTTGGTCTACCATTTGAGTCTGCTGAGAGGGAAAGGACTCTTTCAGAACAGTTGGGGTCCCTTTGAGCAAACGACTAACTTCGAACCATCAGGGACAATCCTTGGTATAGTGATCCTCCTCGCAAATGAGGTACGGATACTTAGGCTTCCATTGTGAAGAATCACCAATACATGACTTAGGAGGACCTTGTTTTGGGGCATTGAATTTACCCTTGCCTTTGCCTTTCTTCTTACCTTTCAAGGATTTTTCCGTTGTGGTAGACTAGACAACGTGGACCTCTAAGGTTTGACTAGGGCCAGGTGGATTCTTGGAGGAACTATTGGAAGCAGTGTTTGAGACCAACTTCTGTTTGGAAGAAGATTTAGCAGGGGTCTGGGACACTGAACCAATTACTCCATCAACAAAAGGTGTAGCCTGCAACTTCGATGTCATGGGATCGGATGATGGTCACGGATCATTGGGTAATAACTCATATAAAGTGCCAGATTGAGAATAAACAATATCTAAGTACTGGGCATGAGGAATGGCTTGTTTTTTGCCACCCATATCTATATCGTGAGAAATTAGAGCTATGAATGAATTATTAAACCATTCGGTGAGCAACTAATTAGCAATCTCAAATTTTATCAGGCGATATCTACATCTCCATTTATGGATGTGATCAGAAATTAGTGTTGTAGTATCTTTCTTAAGCGATCTGAGCAAATGGGTGCGAGTTTCATAGCGAACTGGAAACTAGAAATGCGTGAGGAAAGCCATGGCTAAAGAGTTGAAGTCATTGTAAGTACTTTGAGGAAGCTCGATGTACCACTTGGTTGAAGGTTCATTGGAAAAGACAGAGACAAATAGAATTGTCAATGTAAGAATTCTAAGAGCTCCAGAGGTGATATGTCATCACATGGGCTTGAGGATCTTCTTTTGCTTTCCCATCAAACTTAGGACAATCACTCTAGATCTTGGATGGAACCAAAGGCCAATATGGCGAATGAAGGATTGGATCATTCGTAAGGCGAGACACATCTGGCAACTCTAGTGTGTCCAAGAACGAAAATTGAGTATTAAAAGACATTAGAGGTTGATAAGCGGGTCCAACTGGAGGAGTCCATCCCTGTTGGTAAGGATTTTGGCCATATGGCATTTGATTCTGCCCCAATAGTGGGGGATTTTAGCCATATGGCATTTGATTCTACCCCCATAGTGGGGCATTTTGGCCATATGGCATTTGATTCTAACCCCATATTGGGGGATTTTGGCCATATGGCATTTGACTCTACCCCCATTGTGGGTTACCTTGGCCATAGGGAGGATTTTGACCTTGGACACCTTGGAATTGTCTGGTCATAGGTTGCTGATAGGCAACATACGGGTTAAGAGGCTGTTGAGCTTGTTGACCTTGGACATATGGATATTGTACATGTTGTCCCTGAACATACGGGTTTTGAACCTGTTGCCCCTGAACAATAGGATTTTGGACCTACTGTCCTTGGACATAAGGATTGTGCACTTGTTGCCCTTGGACATAGGGATTATGTACTTGTTGCCCTTGGGCAAAAGGATTTTGTATGTTTTGACCTAGGACATTAGAATTTTGGGCCTGCTACTGCAAGACTTGTCCTTGGCCTTGTCCTTGCAAGGGTTAACTCTATTGATATGTATATAAGGGTTGCTGCTTCGCGGGTTGGTTCTGCTGCTGCAAGGGTTGACCTTGTGGCTGCAAACGCTCTCCCTGGGGCTGTAGAGGTTGGCCCTGTGAAGACATAGGCTGAGAGGTTTTTTTAGCATACTGTATCTACTCCTGCATGGTTTACTGCAACTGTTGTGAGGCTTGCCCTTACAGTTGTTGTAGTTGACCTTGTTACGGTATCATTTTCCCTTGTTGTTGCACGGATGGCCCTTGCTGCTGCAAGAAAGGTTTCCCTTGTTGCTACAGAGCTTTTCCTTGTTGTTGCAAGGGTACTTGAATAGTGCAAGGAAAATTTCCAAACTGAATCTAGCCATAGCCACCCTGAAAAGTGGATGAGCCAGGTTAAACGTACTGCCCATACTGAAGGACATAAGGCAGATTGACCATCCCTTGACAACCATATGGAATTTAAGGAGTTTGGTACTAAACCTGAGCCTCATAAGGCTATTGATACTAGAAATTTCTTGACCTAGACGTACCAACGAGATTTTGAACCTATTGGTACTGGGCATTGCTTGATCCAGCAGGACCAACAAGGTTTTCAATAACGCCAAAAGAAGGCTAGTTCATACCAATCATGTGAGCCTGTGAGATAATCACATTGGTGGTTCCTAATGCCATAGAAACACTTAGGTTCTTCCCCCTAGGTGGTGGCACAACTTGGCCACTTACTAGAGGGATTGAAGAATTGACAGTAACATTCTTTGAGACTGTCGATTGAACCAAACGGGTAACTAGGACAAACGATACAAGAGGGTTCAGAATGGTGGGTTGCACCACGACTGAGGTATTGGCCTGTTGGGAGGTTAGGTTTGTAATGAATTAACTTGTAGTAGGCTTGGCACTAGACGCCCAAACAGGGTTATGGTATAGTGACGAGGCACTAGGTGTACCTGAAACCAATTGTGCCAAAGACACATAATTAGGCGGAAATTCCTGATACAAACTGATGGGAATGCTCCCTATATAGGGGAAACCTTCAGGAGGAAATGGATGTCATTCCTCCTTGACAATATGTGGAGTATAAACTTGTGACTCATCTAGAGAGGTAACTGGAGCATCGCCTTCGGGTTCCATAGCTGGGAACAAATGATGACGAACAATCGAAGAGGTACAAGGGGATGATTCCAAAGGAACACCCAGCTAATTGTACAGACTGTACGGACGCTATGGTGATATCACAACACGGTCGAACAAAATACTCAGAGGATAGATAACCAGTCCAAGCTGACCATCAGTAGTCGGCCAACTCTGAGGAGTTGGGATGGGATTGTCGGAGATTCCAGGCCAAAATCAGTAGGTGACCTAGTATTTGAAGTAGGTGGAGGACGAGATGACAAAGGTTGAATGCTCAGAATGATTCCAAGTTCAACACCTTGGTCCTCGAGTGACTCTGGTAATTTAGGAAAAGGCCCCTTATACAATATTTCAGATAGAGGAGAGGAAGAGGAACTAGGTGAAATAGATGTTTCAGCCACGATGACCTTGTCTTAGTTAACAGGAAAAGAGAGAGATAAAATTCAAGGCTTTAACAAGTTATTTAGGAGAAACTCAAGATTTGGTCTAGAAAATACTATCAGGATTTTATAAGATCATGGGCAATCAATTTTTTAAGACACATAAATAGACTAGTGCTCTTTCATATTTTAACAGTCGAGAAAGAAACAAAGATGACTCTATCACTTTCGATTGGAAATGAGCTCGAAAAGACAAGCGCTCGAATGATATTTTAAGCTTAATGAGTCAAAAATATCAAATCACTACTTTGGATGATCTAGGTAAATAGGATTACCAGGAAACTGTGAGCTGTAGAATACCTCCCGACGAACTGAGAAGTATGGGCAGGCAATCTCCTCGAATGTTGTGTTTGGTGTATCACGTTTGCAAGGAGGCTGACTCGTCTTCCTATGGATAAAGGATTGCAGCCTAAAGGGGTCTCCCATTATATACTCGACGGTATGGGGATCACAAATCTGTACTAGCGCTATCTAGTGCTAAAGTTAACGACAACTGCTAGGTTTAAAGATGCTGGAACACGTCTCTAGCCTAGACCTTCTAGATGTGATCGTTAGGTTTCAAATGCGTCTTAGGTTAATTGAGTTCATTTTAAAGTTTATCTTGAGTTATGTATTAGTTTTCATGCCTTAGCGATGTGACTCAAAAAACCCTAAATGAAACTAAATGAGACAATACCCTTTCAATTTGATGAATTGTCTACACTAAAGAGGGTAGAAAAGACACAATCAAATGCAAACAATCAAGCAACCGAAAGCAAAATGATTTTTCACTACTTCACTTTTTGAGAAAATAAACTAATGAAAACTACATTCCAATTCCTAATTTCCTGACAAGTACATTCTAATAGTCCTTTCAAAAGCAAAGAGAATTCTTTTTATTTTGAAATGACAATGCAATCCTAGTCTCAATGGTGCTAACTATAGTAACATACTGATGCAACAAACTAGAATTTTTACTTTTCATGAAATGACAAAATGAATTTCTCATAAAACACTTCAATGAAAAATTTTCGAGCCAATTAATTCCCAAGCAAACGAAAAACACGAAAAGAGAATCTCTTTCAAACTAATGACATGACGACTTTACCAAAAACAATACAAGCAGTGTGATCCATACCAGAAAAGGAATGTTTAGACAAGCAAATGAAAAATTTTCAAACTTGTGTAATGGAGGTCAAAGCCATAGAAGGACCATAAACGAAATGCAAGGAGTAAATTCACCAACAACTTGACTCACTGAGTTCACAATCAGCTGAATGGATGACAATCTAGATGCCCTAGTGCCACTAACCATCCAATGACCCAAGAAATCAAGCGAAAAGATGACAAATCAACAAACAAACAAACCAAATGAAAAGAAACTTTCTAGTCAGGGAGAAGACGGTCTACAGAGATTACAGGGTCGAAATAATGAGAGAAAAACACACTCATCAATATTTGGGGTAAATCAATATTTGGGGTAAACCCTAATCTTCACTTACAGGCATCAGTGTGACTACCTAACTAACAACAAGCGCCAGAAAGGGGTCGACACGACTGTTTCTCAGCATATCGCGTTGATCAGTGTGACTGTCAGTGAATTAAGCATGCTGAGAGAGGATGCTAATAAAAAAAGAAAAATTCAAAAGGTTGAGAACAAACTTGCTATTATGAATTTCAAACCCAGACCAGTGAGTAAAGGAAAACAAACAGAACCAAAGGTAAATGGAAAAACTAGAAAATTTCACACAAAACCATGAAATTCCAAGCAAACAAAGAGAAGGATTGATCTCCCCAGTGGAGTCACCAATTTGTGGTGAAGTAAAATTATAAGTGCGGACACAAACAATTCCTTTAGCTCGATAATGGGTCTAGCCACAACTGATACATCTATGGAATATTTCCTTAGGTTAGAACCAATTAAGAGGTCCTACCTCTTAGTACGCTTATCTCGTTTGGTGATGACTTGCTTGCTTGCTCCAGCTATCTCCCGTTTCCTTCTTCGAACACATGAAACAAGTAAACAACAGCAAAAAACAACCATGATAATAGGCAAATTGTAATTCAACCTACTTAAAAAGTCAAGAAACATTAAGCCATAAACATGTGAGATGACACATTATGTAGGAAATCAATTGATAGTTGCATATATATTGAATCAAAAAGAGATTACAACCATTGTCTTGACATTTCCGTTTTCCTCCGACAAAACCAGGTTCCCACACACTTCCATTAGCATTCCATGATGGCCTCAACAATGATAGTTTTAAGGCTCTTCCCTTTAGGCTTCACACTAAACCAAATTCACACTTATCCCTCACACAACTAGAAAGCTACAACTATGAATAACTTGTTGTTTACTCCAAACTTAATTAGCACTAGCACACCAACATTAACACTTCAACACTAACACTAGTTTGCACTTGGGAAAATGGAGGTTTATATAGCATGAATGGATGGGAGATGGTTCCTTTTCTCATGGGAGAAGGTCTTATCTCTTGAGGTAGTTCCATATTTATAGGGGAAAGGAGCCCAAATTGACATCCTCGACTCCATCTAGCTCAACCATTTACCAGACTTTTGTTACGAAGCTTCTAGAGCTGGAAGCTTTGACTCCTTATTTAAAAAACTTTCCAAAAGAAGATCAACGTGAATGAAACAAAGATCAGTCGCTCCAATTGGCGCTAGGGACATTATTAGTCCCTTCATATCAGCGTGAGGAGGACAAAGGTCATTAGCGCCAATCTTGTAAACTGGGAAAACAAAATATTTTGGGAAAATGGTGCAAAAGGGAATTGTTCTGCTCATGAAGAGGGAAAAAATGGGAGTTTCTTCATGAAGGGAAAGCATGTAGGGTTCACTGTAGAGGTCCTCTAGGATCAAGGAACAAGAAGTACAGGGACAATGACAAAATGTTGTGTAACACCTTGCCAAACTGAAAAATATTCAAGAACCCATCTTGAATAAGGGGAAGAAGGCAACCTAATGTTCTCAAGAAACACTATGATTTTTTCTATGCACAATCAGTTTTGGAAAAATGAGTGAAAATGGAATGAAGGTTTCAAGGGATAGGATATGAATGAAATGGATCTACAAGTGAACAGAGTTAACTTGCAAAGAGGAAAGTTATATTTTTTTTGTTTGAAAGGCTGTTAAACAATCATGAAAATAAAAACTACATTGCTGTGTTTGTCCTTGTAGGACTAAGGAATGCACGAGAGAGAGGCCACCTGGGCCATGAATGAGGCACAATCATGTCACTAAGTTTCTTAGAGGATGAGCAACACTTTCAGCATGGCGGTATGACGGGCCTCTAAAGTAGACATAATTTAAGGCCCATGCCTCTAAATTATACATCAATTAAGGCCCATCGGATCATCCTTCAGAACATTAAACCTGTATTTTTGCATTAGATGATGTATTTTTAACTTTAATATGTTCATTAGGAATATTTATGGATAATTTCATATTTGTGCCTAATATTATTTATTTTTGTGGAATATTATGAGAATATTAGGAAGATTATGGAGATTATGAGGAGGAGATAATTTAGGGACCTGAACCCTACTACAGGAGGATCAATATTAAATAATAAATCAACAAGATATTATGGAATTATGGCATATATTGTGGAGCTCCAATGATTGAGAAAATCTAGGAAGGTGTTCCCTACCATTTAATGCAGATTCCTAGTATTGGGAAATAAAGCCACTAATCAAGGGATTTTGGTGGGGAAATCTTCCTTATTTCTTGGGGAATGATTCCTAATCATTTCTTATAAGTACCAAGTAAAATTTGCCTCTAAGGGTGGATTTTTATTAGTTTTCTTGTGGAAAGAACTCGTATTTTTGCAGCTCAATTGTCATTTCTTGCAGGGATGTAATGGTATTGATGGAAATAATGAAGATTGGTGTCATGTTAAACTTATAAAACTTGGTGTACTTCATATGAACCTAAGTTTCCTTGGGCTTGGCCATCCCAAGAGCCTATATCCCTTTTGTATCATTTACTTTTCTTCCTTAACTTCTTATTCACATGCATCTCTTGTTCTTGTCTTTTTTATTTGTGCATTTATTATTAATGATTTCTTGTTGTAGGATTGGGTTAAATGGTTGAAGTAAGTTATTTTTCAGAATCAAAAGCATCATTTCATTATTGAAATAGCTTTGGGAAGTCATAGTAATCATTGAGCTACTTGGATTAGTTTCCTTATTCCCAAATCTATATTTCTCGAAGTCCCTTGTGGCAAATAACAATAAATTTCAGCTATTTTTAGAGCATGCTAACAACTAAAAATCGATTTGATTCCACTTGAATTAGATAAAAAAACATTATATTTAATAAAAAAAATTACACCATTTCATTTTCACTTGATTAGGTTAGGCATTTGATAGATTTACTAGCTCACTAGTTCTCGAATTTCTAGATTTTAGACTAGTAATTTTCTGTCACTTTTTAGCATGGGTTAACATAGGTATTTTTGAGTGTTTCCACTTGGAATGGAGAAAAAATACATCCTAGTCAATAAAAAAGTTTGTCCCATCCAATTTGGATTGGATTTGGTCGGCCATTCGGTGAATTATAACTCCCTATAACAAATTTGTTGTTTCCTATAGTAAACTACAAAAAACCTTGTAGTACTCTTCCAACGTGTATATACTTGCCCATATTTACTCAAAAAAATGATTTTGGTCCCTTAGGGTTGAACAATCACCCCTAGGCTATAAATCAATGATTAGGGAAGACTAGACACCACTTGGGACTTTCCTCTTTACCCATGCAAAACATTTCAATGATTTTGGCTAATGGATAGATTTATGAAATAGATAATACAATGATGATTTCCACATCCAATGAACTCCGTTAATGGATATAAACTCTTTTAAATGTTGTGGTTCAAATTTAGTTCATGCTATTACTTTATGCAATTAGAATAGGTTTCTTTCCTTGTATTTTCTTTCTTGCAATAGGTTAAGGTTTCCATTTACAGTGTTTCATTTTATGAAATTAGTTTAGGATTTGATTTCATTACATGCACTCCATTACATCATGACGGTGAAGGAAGGACACATAGTATGCTGCACATATAGTGTTGATACCTCTTAATTTTTTACGAACCACGGGTTGATAATTAAAGTTGGTGGCCTTGGGAGTTGCAACATTCTTGTTGCAATACTGAGGCTCATCACCTACTTTCTTCTCAACAACTTGAAAAAAATGGCCATGACCATTTGCAAATGAAAGAACCCTGCATTGGCCCTTTTCCACTAAGGACTCATAAGGATTATTGCTAAAGAGGAATTATCTAGGTAGGTTTTATGCAGGAATCATTTTCACAAGGTGGAAAGTTGAAACTGAGGGCATCTTTTATCCCTCTTAAAAAGAAACTAACATCTAGGGGAAAAACATATCCTATCTCACAACCAATCCCTAAGTGGCATTATTCCACCCATGAATTTAAATGGGAAAAGGCATGAAATTGGAGGAAATTTCCACTAATAGTATGGGTGATGATGGTGAACCAGGTCTAGATTCCGAGTTTGAGCTCGTCAACATCCACATGGGAGACACATGTATTGAAAATTTTCCTATTTGTAGTGAGGGTGGCTATCAACCTAAGGATGGTATGTAGTTTCAAATGGGAGCGACTAACACCCAAGTGAATAAGCCTAAGGGTAATATGGTTATGCAAAAAACCTTTCAATTTTGTATCCCATCCTATTAGACATTATTAAAACAAAATAGGAGATTATTACTAAAAAGTAAAAATTTAAAGGCTAAATTGCAAAATTTTAGGCCAAAGTTGCAAATATGGATGCTTTATTAAAATCCATCAGTGAGGCGAAAGGGCTAGAGGCAAAGGCTAAGAAATATTATTAGGATTGTACAACTGAATAAAAGTATTTCATGAATGGTATTCTTGATGATATTCTCACTAACACTTACGCATTTCTGCAGCTTAAGCCTAACCTTCCATAGTGGTAGGTAAAGGATGACATTTTTGATTTCGAGATAATTGACAAAGAGTCTCCTAACCAAGTAATTGAAAAAATGAAGAGGTGGTTAACTATGTAGCTATCTCAAGAGTCCAAGTGGGAAGTTGAAATTAAAAAGTGGAAAGAAAAGGCCCAGAAGGAGGAAGAGCTTAAGGGAACTTCAAGATCTAGCCATGTAAGTTCTTACACCTGAATCCTTTGAGGAGTCTGTTTTGTCTACTTACACGAGCGCTGGGTAACTCTCCAGTTACAACAAAGTTTTACAGGTTAACCTCATAAAATCTCACAACCCCGGGATTTTCTAGATATATATAGTAAATTTGAGAACTTTGATCATAATATTTTGTGTGAGTTGTATCTTTTCAATTTTATTCTACCAGAAAACTCAAGGTGGGACCCAAATCCATTTTTAGGGATATTCACCTTTGGTAATTGATCTCCTACATCAATAACCTATTGCAATGGAAAAAGTCTCATAATTTCTATGCAATAATGGAAGAGGCTTCGAACCTCATGGTAAGAGAGGAGTACCCCCTGACAAGATTAATCCATTATGGTTTAAATAAATTTAGGATGGATGCAAGAGATGCTAAGACTATTTTGCACAATCAATGACACATTATTATTGAATTCAGGGAAGTAACCAGGGCCAAAACTTGTAAAGTCTTATTGCTTTCACAGGAAATATGGGAAGGGCTCCCAAGGTACCTCCATCAGAGGTCCCTAATGGGGTACCCATACCTTTTCCTGGATTTAAGTAGGTTTGAAATATATTTTCACTCTTTGCTAAAGTATGGGACTCATTGGATCAACCTAAGATTTCATTTTCCTAGTTTATGGTGCCCTACCAAATACTACCGGGCCCCTATTATTTGGGACAAATTGGAGGAACAAACTTGTTGGAAGGAACTTGAGCATTGTCATGGTTACTATTACCTGGGAGAGTTTGGCCATCCATTCTATTCCTGGAGAAAAACAAATGCAATACCTCCTAAAGAAGAAGTCGATGATGCATGAATACATGCATTACTTTCAGTAGGGGGGAGTATTGGAGGTACAAAATGAATAATGTTTTCTACGAAATCAACCCTTTTTGCTGCAAAATATTTCCTTTGTTTCCTATCAATATCTCTCCTTATCCAGTGTTATTGGAGGTATCCTACATGTCTTGTTAGTCTCTTATTTTAGGTTTTAAAAGAACTAGAAATTAGATAATGATGTACTTTTTTTTCCAAAGAAAAAATCGTAATATTTCATTATGTGGAAAAATTACGTGTAGTAGATGCATATTGGCATATGCAGTATCTGAAGATCATATAGATCTTTGTACAAAATTTTAGCTGTAGAAATATATGGCCTTGCCATTTCTAGTGTCAAAATAGATACGCTTTGTCTCTTTTATCAGCAAAAATATATACATATCGTTGAGGCTATGCATTTACTCAAAAATAAACATAAATAGGCATAAATAACTTAGGGTCTTTCCACCCTATAGTAATCTTGGTCTATATATGGCCTGTGATGATACTGATAGACCTTTGAGTCCTGCTGTTCAACAATTATCCACAAGCCTCGGGGAAGTAGCGAGCCCTCCTTGGAAAGCTTGTCAGCATCTTCATTGTGTTCCCTGTATATATGTTGACAAGAGACCATATTAAAACCTGTTTTGAGATTGAAAACTTCGTCCAAAATGTTTTGAAGAGATATAGCATGACAATGATTTTTTGTATTGAACCAATTGATGATGATTTGTGAGTCTCCAAAGATCTGTATGGAAGTGCAGTTATGTGCAAGTGAAAAGTGGAGCAAATGTCTGAGTGTGATAAGCTCAGCATAGTTATTTGTTCCTTCCCCAAGTCCTAATTTGACTTTGTAGAAATGCTGATCCGAGAGGTATAAACAGAACCCCCCCCCACAGCCTTGGGGTTGAGCAGCCTCGTCGAAGAAAGCCCACGACCGAGATTTTTCAATGCTACCAGGTACCGAGATTTTGCGAGTGTGTGATGGATCCTCATCAGGGATGTCATGGAAGACTGCCACTACCTTGGCAATGAGCAGAGGCCAACAGACAGACTCATTCTTAAAGATAAGGCGGTTGTGAGTGAGCCATAAGGTCCAGCAAATAATTAGGGGTAAACATAGATCTTTTGTCTCTGGTGTATTGTAATCCATTTGTTCCAAGCTTGAAGAATTGTAGAACCCTGCCATGCATTTCTCATAGAGAGATGTTGTGTTACAGCTTGCCAGAATTGAGTGGCGGATGGGCAGAGCAAGAATAGGTGCTCATTTGATTCGGTTGATTGTTTGCATAGCACACACCAGCTCGGCCCATATATGGATCTGCACATAAGTGCTTCTCCTGTGGGAGTTTTGTTACTTAATACACACCACATAAAGAGACGGGCCTGGGGGAGCTTTCAGTCTCCATAGCTGCTACCACCATTCAATAGTATGGATAGGCTTATGGGACTGTAGAAGATGGATATAACCCTGTTTGGGACTCTAATTCTTGTGGTCAGCTGGTGTCCATACTAGAACAATAGTGTTGTGGGGAAAAATGCCTATGCAGGACGATCCTATCCACCTAAGGTGTGACAGTGCCTTAGCAACAAACAGATACAGCTATTATGGTTTCTTCCTTTATGAAATGTGAAAGAGGGGAGATCGATAGACTTACCGTTGTCTTCCGTTTGTCCCTCGATCTAGATCCTCTTCTCTTTCGGTGTTCACAGCTACTTGCCTCCTCGCTTGCTCAAGAGAACAACTACTTGATTTCCACGAGATCACAAGAGAAAAGCTACCTGTGACAAGAGAACAGCTACTTGCGACAAGTGAAGAACACAACACAAAGGCAAATATTCATATTCATAAATGATTCACGATTAGAAGTAAATCAAATACACTAATGCAATCATACAAAATACACCAGCATATAGGAAAGAACCAAGATAGCTTTATTGATTGATAACAAGGTTCAGGAAGAGATACAACCCAGAGGGCTCCAATCTAGCATCTCCTTCCCAGCAGAATGGAATTCCTTCTTCAGCTCCCTTCAAAGCATCAAGAACCCAATGATTCCAGTCTCAAACCAACATCAATTCTTTGCAATAACAAAATTCCCGCCTCTAGATCTCATGGAGGAGAGATCTATATATAGTTATTTTGGAGAGAGGATGAGTCAGCTTGAGATCTGACTAGTGTCCTCTCCCTCTCTCAGTTCTTCAGTCCACTTGGAGGTTCTTGCTTCCACTTGGAGATTTGGAACCTCTTACTCATCACCAGTCGAATTCCCTTAGGCAAGTGTCATTTTGGAAGCTTCCTGAGCATTGACACATTGAGGAATGAGCCTGCCACTTGTCCAAACTCGCTCAGCGCAGGTAGCCTTTGTTGGAGTTGACATTCAACGCAGGTAGACAGTGGAGCAGTTGACATTCAGCGCAGATGCTCAGTGGAGCAGTTGACATGACCCTGAATTGACTTGTTTTTGAGTGGTTTCAGGGGGAGAACTTCTGTGAATTGCTGTGGTTGGTTTGCCTTGTTCCTCTAGGGGTAGGAACAACATGTTTAGGGACTTTGGATCCCTTAGATTATGGACATTTCACGCTCCATGCTGTAAGGCACAAAAATGTCTATAACAGTTGCCCCCTAAAGTATGAGGCCGTTTATCGGGTGAAATGCTTTATCCAGGAGGGTCCGAAGTTCATCCATTTGCTGGGAGGAGACCTATAATAAGATACAATACAATACATTATGATTCATACTGCTTTCATGATCTAGCTGAGGTGGGCATTCCCATGCTCAGCTTTATAAATTCATTTTTGTACATAGAACAGACGATCGTCTGATGGTAGACTGATAATTTTGGTGAAATTATCATCCTTTGAGTAGGATGATCATCTGCTGCAATGATGTACATGTCAAATGTCTTTATCTTTCCTGAATATATATCGCAGCCCGGATGGATGAAACTAGATCCGGGGTCTTCAACCTCGTTCGTTCTTCACTCTAAGTACAAGTCGATCCATGTGATAATTGCGCTGAAGTTGAACATGGAAAGACATCGCTTGATTACCGGTCAATGATGTAAACCGTTAACAAGCGCGAGAGGAATCACCGATAATGATAATGACCCTCAAGGTACTGCAGTACAATTCACGTGGTGTGAATAAAGGACTTGGCGTCGAACACCACGCAAAATCTTCTGGTTGAAGGTCATTAATGTATACCTGTCGCCGGAAGTGAGAAACTTGCCATTGAGGCATGCAAGCTTCAAAGTACTGAAGGGGTTGTTCCTAGATAAACTTCTTGGATAATGAGCTGATGTCGACAAGAAGCGATCTGTCAAAGGAGGGCCTTGATGAATCCCACATCAGTGACACGGAACGAAGCTAATGATTTTAATGGAGGTGAAAACGATCTGTGACATATGATTCAGGGTGGCGGTCATGAATGGATGAAGGATAATGTATGGCAGTGGATGGGACCCGACTGACTCTTTCTGAACGACTTCTCTTGAACATATGGCGACACTAATGCGATGGATCGGTAGCATTACTCCAAATATGGATGGTATGGCGAGACCATGGTGATGTGACCGGTGAATGAGACAACCCAACCCGATTGTGGTACGGAGGAAAAGTGTCATGTTCAAGAGCGACCTGCTACCATCAAAGTTTTCTTGATTTTCTCCCAATTTTTCCCCAGTCATTGCTGACCAGTACCTCTTTATTTTTGTCAAGCTTGAGGAGGATAACATATGCTTGTTCTATAACCTGCCCTTCGGGCAAGCCCATTGCTATGTTTTAACGAGCCTAGCGATAGTGAAACTCGTTCTCGTCTAAAGACAAGTTTGTCGCTATTTAGTGATTTTAACGAGTCTAACGACAAAGATAACTCGGTCCTTTTCATTTTTAGAGAGTCTGAAAAGGTACATAAAGTTAAGTCCAAAAGTCCTTTTTCGTCATCTAATCCCTTAAGTCCGAAAAAGTATAAAACAATACAGAAGGGATGAGTTTTCGATAGTTTTAACGAACCGAACAAAACAAGCGCTCGATCTTTTTGTGCAATAATCCCTCAGGTCCAAAAAGATTAAAATCTAGAGGAGGGATAGCACTTCCGGTCGCTTTAACGAGCTAGAAGGCCAAAACTCAGCAATCTTTTCATATTTTTCGAGTCAGTTGAAAAGAGCTTAAAGAAGACTCGTCTTTTGAGGAACGAGTGAAGAACAGGGGTAGCATCTGATTCCAGGTACAAGTTGGAATTTTCCAATCATGGCAGTGTCACAAGGATGGCTAGGTGAAATCACTCTTCGTAGCTGTTCCTCAAAATGGGTAAACAATCATATGGAGGTGAACGATCAACCAAATGAAAAGTGGAGGTGACGGTGCAAACACGACCAAGGCTTTTATGGTTGATCAAGTCATATACACAATGGTTATTTACTGGGATAGGTTCATTTTTTAACAAGCTTGAATGCACCAAAACACTGCTCGGACTTATGTTTATTTTTTAACGAGCATGAACTATGTGCTAAAACTGCTCGGATCTTGCGTTTATTTTTTAACGAGCATGAACTTTATGCTAAAACTGCTCATTTATATAGTCAAATTTTGATTTTTTACCATAACTAGCTTTTCTCTTTTCAAGGACAGTACTGCATTCTCAATTGCTGCATCAAACTTAGTTAGAAATACATAACATGAGATAAAAACCCTAATATTTTGCTTTGAACTACGTAAAAAGCAATTAAAAAGTGTTTTTACCTCTCATTTTACCATTGGTTTGTTGGAGCTTTGGAGGTGCCTCTTCCCCCTTGATTTTCACCAGCTGATTTCGGGAGATTCTGTGGACGATTCTCGGCGTCGTCTGGACCAGGTAGGAGCTAAACCCTAGCTCTTTCTTTTCATGGTTTCATTTTTCCATTCTGTGCCTGTTTCCTAGTCTTTCTGAGCCCCTGGGGTTTTGCCAGGGCGCCCTGTCATCAACGCAGGTTGTCCACTCGAAACCTGCGTTGAATGTCAAGCTGCCTTGAGGCAGCTTGACCTTCAACGCAGGTGGAACACTGTCTGCCTATGTTGGGACTAGAAAACTGATTTTGTGGCACAGTTTTTGATGAAATTTCGCCAGTTTCTCATCAAATCCAGGATCTTACTCATTCTCTTGTTTGTTTTGCAGGGACCTTTGAGCAAAATGTCCCTTACTTGGCGAGAAAGACAACATGAAGAAGAAGATATGATTGCTCTCCATGACCCTGTCACGGTGAACGCGCTGCAGAACTGTGGCCTACTGAAGTTCTTCCGTATCTCTAGCATGAGAGCACAAATCTCTTTACTGCAGTATATGCTTGATGCTTGGGATCCCATCAACCAAGTATTCCAGATTAGGGGAAAATCCATCCCCTTGACCATCGTAGACATTTACTTCTTGACTGGGTTGTCAAGGCGGGGTGCCCCCATTTCTTTGTCAGGTTCGGCCCGGGGGAATGACTCCGTGAGAGACTATGTTCGTCAGTATTGCAGGGAAGGTTCCCAGCCGAGCAGAGACGGCAAGGTCGTTATCCGTGAGATTACTGATAGGTTCCTCAGGTCCATTCTGTATACTATCGGTAGGATGGCCGGTAGTGCATCTCTTCATGTTGCCAACAGGTCTTATGTACAGCACGCCTTGGAGTGTCTCCAACCGAAAGTCTTCAACTGGTGTGATGCAGTACTTGCTCAGATGAAAAGTCAATTGACCAAGGTAAAGGACGGGAAGCTGAAGAACTTTGGATTTGGTTCTATTTTGACTGCCTTCGCCTTGGAGAAAATACCACTTATGCAGCCTCAGTATATTGCACTCGACTTGCCTTCTCCAACCGAGCCACGCATGCAGAGATGGGTTGATCACATGTCTAGGCATGTTGGTCAACCTCAGATTACTTTCACTGATACCTTCTTCAGTGGTTTGAGTGCCAGGAGATGGTCTATTCCGAGTATCCATATGTAGGTATGGATTTCCGAGGTGATCCGGATTTGGTGTTACCGGATGGCGAACAGTGGGGCGCTATTGGTAAAATCTTTAACTATATCACTATTTACTGTTTTTATTCATAATCTTGTTGTGCTTTATTCTGTCAAGACTTTTAATCAAACTCTTGTGTGCATGCAGATGTTGGTCCTGTTCGTCCAGTAGTTCGCCCGAGAGCGCCAGTCGCTGCTCCAGCAGGGGAGCCTGCTGGGAGGGTTATTCTTCGCGACCTTGACGTGGCCGAGACCCTTACAGCCGTGCAGGAGCAGGTTGAGAGCCTTACTCTCGGTATTCCGGATGTACGGATCGACGAGTTACCTTTACAGTTACAGCGGCATACTACTGGTGTGCCTAGATGATGGACTCGTCTCTTGCGCATGATTGCACAGGCCGTGACGTGCTATCATGAGCATCACTAGGCTAGGGTGCCCCCTAGCACTTTTGAGTTTTTGGGTCATGCGACCAATTTTTGTCTTGGTTACAGAACATTATGTGTAAACGATAAACAACTTTTATATATATATTTTGATTTTTGAGGTTTTATTCTGGTTGAGTTATATGATCCACTTGTATCGATGATGCATTTCTTTTTATAAATGTCGCAAATGTCTATCTAACACATAGTTCGCTAATGAATCGGTTAATGTGTTTAAGTTCCTGGAAATATGTTGGTATTGAATTAAATCAAACTGTCTTTCAAAAATCTTAACCCTTAGAAACATACGATAAATAGCTGGATTACGGACAGAATATATACCATTGAGTTGTAGTATCACGAGTTGCGAGTCTAGCCTGACGATTAGTCGGCGTATACCATGGGCGATGGCATTAGAGAGGAGTTCTATCAACGCGCTATACTCAGCGATGTTATTCGTTGATTGCCCAATACACACACCTCTGAAACTCACTAACTCACCGCTTGGATCAAAAATGGCCCAGGCCGCGGAGGACAGGTTCTGCGAACTACGACTCGCTCCGTCAGCATATCCCACACATGTCTCATAAAGGTTCGACATCTGCAATAAATGTAAAAAAGGTGGATTACTCGACCAAAACAAACACTTTAGCGAAAACAAAATACAACAAAAGCACATAGGTTACTATTTAGGCATAGTAACGCTTGAGATAGAACCCATTGCAGGGTTGCGCCAGTGGAATTCCGTCATAATCCATTAACTCGTAGGCTCCTTTTGCTAACACTCGTTTAACAATATAGGGGCCCATCCACAAAGAATTAAATTTTCCTGCTCCCAATTTATCGGATTCTTGGTTGTAAAGCAAGGCCAAGTCACCTTCTGAGAAGACACGGGGTTTGACATTTTTGTCGAACTGTGCCTTGACTCGTTTCTTATGGGCTTCGTTAGCCAACGTGGCGTCATGACGGGTTTCATCCAATTGGATTAATTCCAAGAAACGTGCCTCTTCTTCTGAAGTTCCGGGGAGGAGATCAATTGCGAGTTTAAGAGACGAAATTTCACACTGGACTGGTAAGACTGCCTCCAGGCCATACACCAGTTGGAAAGGTGTGAATCCAATCGCATTCTTTACCGATGTTCGGTAAGCCCACAAGGCTGAGTACAGGATTAAGTGCCACCTTCTTTTGTGAACCCCGATCATCCTTTGCAACATACGCTTCAGGACCTTGTTGATTGCTTCAACTTGTCCGTTGGCTTGCGGATAATACGGGGTAGAGCTGTCGTGAGATAGCCCTAGCTTGGCAGCTAATTCTACCATCATGTGATTGCAAAAATGCGATCCATGATCTGTAACTATAGCCTGTGGTATGCCGAACCTGGCGACTACATGATTGAAAAAGAAAAAGGGCAGCTGTTTCACCAGTGTTATCCAATGTAGGCATCGCCTCGGCCCATTTGGTAAAATAGTCAACGGCGACTATAATATACCCATGCCCCCAGTCGAGGTGGGGTTACATTGCATGAAATCGATGCCCCATTTGGCGAAAGGCCCAATAGCAACTATTGGCTGCAATGGTGTGGGTGGTCTTCTGGTTTTGCTATCAAAAATTTGACAAGCATGGCAACTTCTGACTGCGATTATGCAATCTTTGAACATGGTTGGCCAGAAGTATCCTGCTCGCAAGATTTTTTGTGCTGTTGCAAATCCAGATTGATGCCCCCCACACGCGCCTGAATGACACTCATTCAGGGCTTTTTCGGCCTCCTCATGGGTAAGGCACCTCCTTAGAACTGTATCGATACCACGACGGTAAAGCGTATCACCGACGATCATGTAGTCTTTAGCTTGGTATCGTATACGTTTCTGTTCAGAGTGAGAGGCGTTAGGCCTAAAATTTTGGGTTTGGAGATAAATTATGATATCTCCATACCACTCGTCGCTTGTAGATATCAGAAACAAATTCTCGTCCACGATTGATTCTTCGGATGTTTCATCGTTGGACGACGATGGGAGGTCACACAATAATTCCGCGAAAACTAGAGCTTTCTTTGATTTGGATTTTACAAATTCCAGATCAAACTCTTGAAGGATCGCTATCCATTTTGAATATTTGCCCCCCAGCAACTGTCGCGACAGTATATAAGTCATGGGGTTGCAATCTGATAAAATGGTAGTTTTCCGAAAGAGGACATAATGTCGAAATCTTTGAATCGCTTGAACAGCTGCAAGCGCTAGTTTTTCAACATAAGAATATTTACTTTCAGTATCATTTAAGTTTTTACTTAAATAATATATAGGATGTTCAATTCCATCGACTTCTTGAACTAAAACCATCGCAATGGTCGTATCCGCTGCAGCCAGATACAGGTTAAAATCTCTTTGATAGTCTGGGGCATACATTAATGATGCCCTTACTAGAGAATCTTTCAGAGCATCAAAGGAAGCTTGCGCCACCTGATCCCAGACAAAAGGTACATCCTTTTTCAAAAGAGGAGTGTAACCTTTAGCAAGTTCTGCGTAATTTGGAATGAACCTCCTCAGAAAGTTTGCTTTCCCTTGGAGTTTCTGAATCTGAAGCAAATTTGAAGGTGGAGGCAAATTAATGATTGCCTGAACCTTGCAAGGGTCGAGACGAATCCCATCCTTAGAGACTACAAAGCCAAGTAAATGACCAGAACCAACGCAAAACACACATTTGTGCGGATTGAGTCTTATCTTGTAGTGTCGGCAACGTAGAAATATCACTCTTAAATGCTGCGGATGATCAGTCCGCTTTCGCGAATGAGCCGGGAGGTCGTCGAGATATGGTTGAACGATGTTCTTGATGTCATGGAAGGCATAATTCATCGCCCTCTGAAACGTCGCCCCTGCGTTCTTTAAACTAAAGGGTAATTTTCGATAAGCGAATGTGCCCCACGGACAAATAAATGCAGTCTTTGACTGGTCCTGTGGGCGGATATTTATTTGATTATACCCAGAAAATCCATCCATAAATGAAAAGATTTCACATTCGGCGCATTCATCAATTATCTGGTCGATGAAGGGTGTAGGGTAGTTGTCCTTTGGACAAGCTTGGTTTACATCCCTATAGTTGACACACACTCTAATCGTCCCTTGCTTCTTCATAACAGGGACAATATTCGATACCCAATCGGTTAGAGGAACCGGGTAGATGAAACCAGCATAGGTACCAGTCTGATAACTCCTTTTCTTTGCTTAGATTCCGCCTCCTTTTGTACAAAAAGACTGTGAGTGTTTTTATGTTTTTTTCGTCATTTACAGTTTTCCTTTGCATGAGTGAAATAATCATCCTGTAGCCCTTGATTCAGATCTGATTGACTGTGATCTTAGGAGAGAGTTCATTGGCTGTTTACAGTTGATTATCATTTGCTTTTGCTTATTGGTTTGAGTTTGTCTCTTTTAATTGTCGAAACAAGTATTCATTTCGAAAGTCGCAAAGTGATTGTAATCTCTTCTACCCTTGTTGTTTTCGAAAAAGTAAACTTGTTTGTATCTGTCATTTAAAAGCAAATTCAAAGTTGTACAAAAAGCTTTCTTTGTAGGCATTAATACTAAGAAAGCGGAAAACAAACACCTGCATTGTGAATTTGCATTTTGATAAGTTTGCATGATTGATTTAGGGAAGAGTGCATTAGAGTGTGCTGATTGCTCTTTGAGAAAAGATAGTGTCTTTATTTTCCCTTAGTAGCTAGGATTTTCAAAGTTGAAAAGATAATAAAGCTTGCTTATCATCTTAGACTGCATTTAGGAATTGTACCATACATCTCGTGGTGATCCTGAAAGGAAAACTTCTAAAAAAGATCAACTTAAAATAAACTGAATGAACCTAACAACGCTTTGTAACATAACGCACAACATAGAGGTCTAGGCTAGAGACGTGTTCCGACGTCGTTAAGCCTAGTGACTGTCGATCTCGTGGAAGGTGGGTGATTCCTCCTGAGGGACGATAGCGCTAGTACGGATTGTGCTCCCACGTACCGTCGCGTATATATTGGGAGACCCCTATAGGCATATATCCTTTATCCTTAGGAAGCCATGTCGGCTGCCCTACTGATCGCAATGCAGTGAACACAGCATTCACGAAGATCGACCGCCCGTACCTTAAAAAGTATTCTGCAGTTTTGCGAAAAGTTTGCACACCCTCTGCCTAGACTCCAGAGCAGTTTCTTTTGGCCTTTTTCAAACTCTATAACAGAAAAAGTCCATCCGAGCATTTGTCACTTCGGGCTCGTTAAAACATCGAAGGAGACTAGAGTCATCTTTAGCTTTTTCTCGACTCTTTAAAAGTGAAAAAGCAAGTTGTGTCTAAAGCGTCTAATAAAATTCATTCAATTCGGAAACACACTTTCCCCTTTTTGTATTTTAGTTGATCGAGTAATCCGCAATCGTGGAAGAAATTCAATTGAAACCCCGTCGTTCGTGGAGGCTTGCGAGTCAACTGTCTTTGTCTCTGGAATCGAAAACAGTACGGACAAAGCGAACTCGCTTAACCGGTTCGAAATCTCCTATCAAAGTTAGAACAAGTGTTCCGACAACATCTAAGATTCCGGTTACTCCAAACATTTCTGGAAACCCTGCCTCTATTGAAGAAGTTCAACAGCCACAGAGGGACAGTAATACTGATCCTATTCTGAGAAAAAATACTTGTGTTACTGAAACAGTTCCATTTGTAACCGGTCCAGAGAGTTTTGTTCCTCAAACAACTGTCGCTGTCGAAACAACCCCTTCTTCGGCACCAGAAATATTTTACGGACCTGACGGTCTTCCTCTTCCACCTGGTTTGATTGCGATAGAGGAAATTGTAGAGGATCCGCAAGCAAGTACTCCAACCCATTTTGGAGTAGGGGTCACTCTGTTTCCTTCTACACTAGAAGTTAGTCCATCACCAGTGGAAGTTCCTGTAGAATCGTTAGGCAATTTATTGGATAGACTCAAAATGTCTAAGCAACCATCGACATCTAGGACTGTGTCAAATGACACAACGACAACAGAACTCCCTGCTGTCACTCCGACAATGTTTGCCGATGTACCATCTGTCCCAACTAGCTCGTAACCGCTAGAAGGAGTCCACCCAGGGACTATTTCGACAGTATGGTCTGTTCCAGTTTGTTCCTCCGGGATAATACCTGGTAACTCTTATGTTGAAACTAGACAGATTGATCCCTATGGAGTTCAATTTGGGCCATCCAGTCCCCAAGGGCAAACAATCCCCTTGAGTTCCGGATTGCTACCGTATGGGGGGCAGTATGCCTTTTCATTACCCCCTCCGGGAGGATATCCATACGACAATTCTCAACAGTATTCAGGTTATACTGGAGTTACGACAAGTGGTTGGGTACCTATACTGACCCAACAACCAAGAGTTGTGTATTCTATGCAACAATGTGTACCTGTGTCGAACATCCCTACAACGCCAGCTATTGTAACAGTGTCACAAGTTCAAACGATGCCTGTTGTATGTCAACCTCCAATTTTTCAGGTTGTAATGCAACAGCCCCTTGACCCTGTGACACAACCACAATCACCAACTGGTGGGGCGACACAGGTCCAAATGGGTACAATTACCCCACATCTTGGTCCTACGGTTAGTATAGCACAACAGAACATGGCTTCACAACCGTGGCTGGTACAATACCAACAACCACAATTCCAGCAAGTGTACCAAGGTTCTGAGCAGCAGATCTTTGCGAACAGTGGACAACCGTATATTCAAAACGGTCAAAACCAACCGCTTTACAGTGGTCAAGTCCACAAACCGTATCAGTCATACCAACATCAATTACATTATGCTGGTATGCAAAGGCCTACCGCTCAGGCGATTCCATCGTATCCTGGGTACGCCTCACCTAACCTGAATCAACAGTTACCATTCGTGGCAACTTTAGAATTACCGGATTTACACCGATTAACGAACGATCCAATTGCTTACGCCCCTTGGTGGCCAGCGATTCCTCACAAGCTTCCATCGGACATTCCTAAATTCAATGGAAATCCAGGCGAAGATCCGTCGAATCATGTGATGACTTTTCATCTGTGGTGTTCGTCGAACACCCTGAACGATGATTCGATAAGGCTTTGCCTTTTTCAGAGGACATTGACAGGTCTAGCAGCTAAATGGTATATTGAATTACCTAGAGCCTCTTTCGACAATTTCAGTTCCCTAGCCACGACTTTCTTAACCCATTTTCAATTACCAATAAGGTATGAAACTGGAACAGAAATCCTAACCAACTTCAAGCAGACGACAGCCACACATATATCCGATCATATACATGAGTGGCGTCGTCGTCGCAGGATGGTGAAGACTTACGTTCCCGATCAGCTATTAGCTGAATGGTTTATAAAGTCATTACTTCCCGCCATAACGGAAGATGTGGCCAAGGGGGGAGTCGATAGACTTACCGTTGTCTTCCGTTTGTCCCTCGATCTAGATCCTCTTCTCTTTGGGTGTTCACAGCTACTTGCCTCCTCGCTTGCTCAAGAGAACAGCTACTTGATTTCCACGAGATCACAAGAGAACAGCTACCTGTGACAAGAGAACAGCTACTTGCGACAAGAGAAGAACACAACACAAAGGCAAATATTCATATTCATAAATGATTCAGGATTAGAAGTAAATCAAATACACTAATGCAATCATACAAAATACACCAGCATATAGGAAAGAACCAAGATAGCTTTATTAATTGATAACAAGGTTCAGGAAGAGATACAGCCGAGAGGGCTCCAATCCAGCATCTCCCTCCCAGCAGAATGGAATTCCTTCTTCAGCTCCCTTCAAAGCATTAAGCACCCAATGATTCCAGTCTCAAACCAACAGCAATTCTTTGCAATAACAAAATTCCAGCCTCTAGATCCCATGGAGGAGAGATCTATATATAGTTATTTTAGAGAGAGGATGAGTCAGCTTGAGATCTGACTAGTGTCCTCTCCCTCTCTCAGTTCTTCAGTCCACTTGGAGGTTCTTGCTTCCACTTGGAGATTTGGAACCTCTTACTCATCACCAGTCGAATTCCCTGAGGCAAGTGTCATTTTGGAAGCTTCCTGAGCATTGACACATTGAGGAATGAGCGTGCCACTTGTCCAAACTCGCTCAGCGCAGGTAGCCTTTGTTGGAGTTGACATTCAACGCAAGTAGACAGTGGAGCAGTTGACATTCAGCGCAGATGCTCAGTGGAGCAGTTGACATGACCCTGAATTGACTTGTTTTTGAGTGGTTTAAGGTGGAGAACTTCTGTGAATTGCTGTGGTTGGTTTGCCTTGTTCCTCTAGGGGTAGGAACAACATGTTTAGGGACTTTGGATCCCTTATATTATGGACATTTCATGCTCCATGCTGTAAGGCACAAAAATGTCTATAACATTTGCCCCCTAAAGTATGAGGCCGTTTATCGGGTGAAATGCTTTATCCAGGAGGGTCCGAAGTTCATCCATTTGCTGGGAGGAGTCCTGTAATAAGATACAATACAATACATTATGATTCATAATGCTTTCATGATTTAGCTGAGGCGGGCATTCCCATGCTTAGCTTTATAAATTCATTTTTGTACATAGAACAGACGATCGTATGATGGTAGACTGATAATTTTGGTGAAATTATCATCCTTTGAGTAGGATGATCATCTGCTGCAATGATGTACATGTCAAATGTCTTTATCTTTCCTGAATATATATCGCAGCCAGGATGGATGAAACTAAATCCGGGGTCTTCAAACTCATTCTATCTTCACTCTAAGTACAAGTCGATCCATGTGAGAATTGAGCTGAAGTCGAACATGGAAAGACATTGCTTGATTACCGGTCAATGATGTAAACCGTTAACAAGCGCGAGAGGAATCACCGATAATGATAATGACCCTCAAGGTACTGCAGTACAATTCACGTGGTGTTAATAAAGGACTTGGCGTCGAACACCACGCAAAATCTTCTGGTCGAAGGTCATTAATGTATACCTGTCGCCGGAAGTGAGAAACTTGCCATTGAGGCATGCAAGCTTCAAAGTACTGAAGGGATTGTTCCTAGATCAACTTCTTGGATAATGAGCTGATGTCGACAAGAAGCGATCTGTCAAAGGAGGGCCTTGATGAATCCCACATCAGTGACACGGAACGGAGCTAATGATTTTAATGGAGGTGAAAACGATCTGTGACATATGATTCAGGGTGGCGGTCATGAATGGATGAAGGATAATGTATGGCAGTGGATGGGACCCGGTTGACTCTTTCTGAACGACTTCTCTTGAACATATGGCGACACTGATGCGATGGATCGGTAGCATTACCCCAATTATGGATGGTGTGGCGAGACCATGGTGATGTGATCGGCGAATGAAACAACCCAACCCGATTGTGGTACGGAGGAAAAGTGTCATGTTCAAGAGCGACCTGCTACCATCAAAGTTTTCTTGATTTTCTCCCAATTTTTCCCCAGTCATTGTTGACCAGTACCTCTTTATTTTTGTCAAGCTTGAGGAGGATAACATATGCTTGTTCTATAACCTGCCCTTCGGGCAAGCCCATCGCTACGTTTTAACGAGCTTAGCGATAGTGAAACTCGTTCTCGTCTAAAGACAAGTTTGTCGCTATTTAGTGATTTTAACGAGTCTAACGACAAAGATGACTTGGTCCTTTTCATTTTTAGAGAGTCTGAAAAGGTACATAAAGTTAACTCCAAAAGTCCTTTTTCGTCATCTAATCCCTTAAGTCCGAAAAAGTATAAAACAATACAGAAGGGATGAGTTTTCGATAGTTTTAACGAGCCGAACAAAACAAGCGCTCGATCTTTTTGTGCAATAATCCCTCAGGTCCAAAAAGATTAAAATCTAGAGGAGGGATAGCACTTGCGGTGCTTTAACGAGCTGGAAGGCCAAAACTCGGCAATCTTTTCATATTTTACGAGTCAGTTGAAAAGAGCTTAAAGAAGACTCGTCTTCTGAGGAACGAGTGATGAACAGGGGTAGCAGTTGATTCCAGGTACAGGTTGGAATTTTCCAATCACGGCAGTGTCACAAGGATGGCTAGGTGAAATCACTCTTCGCAGCTGTTCCTCAAAATGGGTAAACAATCATATGGAGGTGAACGATCGGCCAAATGAAAAGTGGAGGTGACGGTGCAAACACGACCAAGGCTTTTATGGTTGATCAAGTCATATACACAATGGTTATTTACCGGGATAGGTTCATTTTTTAACGAGCTTGAATGCGCCAAAACACTGCTCGGACTTATGTTTATTTTTTAACGAGCATGAACTATGTGCTAAAACTGCTCGGATCTTGCGTTTATTTTTTAACGAGCATGAACTTTATGCTAAAACTGCTTGTTTATATAGTCAAATTTTGATTTTTTACCATAACTAGCTTTTCTCTTTTTAAGGACAGTACTGCATTCTCAATTGCTGCATCAAACTTAGTTAGAAATACATAACATGAGATAAAAACCCTAATATTTCGCTTTGAACTACGTAAAAAGAAATTAAAAAGTGTTTTTAGCTCTCATTTTACCATTGGTTTGTTGGAGCTTTGGAGGTGCCTCTTCCCCCTTGATTTTCACCAGCTGATTTCGGGAGATTCTGTGGACGATTCTCGGCGTCGTCTGGACCAGGTAGGAGCTAAACCCTAGCTCTTTCTTTTCATGGTTTCATTTTTCCATTCTGTGCCTGTTTCCCAGTCTTTCTGAGCCCCTGGGGTTTTGCCAGGGCGCCCTGTCATCAACGCAGGTTGTCCACTCGAAACCTGTGTTGAATGTCAAGCTGCCTTGAGGCAGCTTGACCTTCAACGCAGGTGGAACACTGTCTGCCTGCGTTGGGACTAGAAAACTGATTTTGTGGCACAGTTTTTGATGAAATTTCGCTAGTTTCTCATCAAATCCAGGATCTTACTCATTCTCTTGTTTGTTTTGCAGGGACCTTTGAGCAAAATGTCCCTTACTTGGCGAGAACGAGAACATGAAGAAGAAGATATGATTGCTCTCCATGACCCTGTCACGGTGAACGCGCTGCGGAACTGTGGCCTACTGAAGTTCTTCCGTATCTCTAGCATGAGAGCACAGATCTCTTTACTGCAGTATATGCTTGATGCTTGGGATCCCATTACCAAGTATTCCAGATTAGGGGAAAATCCATCCCCTTGACCATCGTAGACATTTACTTCTTAACTGGGTTGTCAAGGCGGGGTGCTGTTGTTGGGAAAAGTATCCAATACAGAATGACCCTATCCCACTCTAATGATAGTACCTCAGCAACAATCGAAGCAAAGCTATCTAAGATTTCTTCTTTATGAAAGTAAAATAGGGGAGAAAGAGATCCACTAACCGATGTCTTTCGCTAATGGTTGATCCAATCTTCTCTCCTTGCTGCTTGCTCCCAGCTCCTTGCTCTTTCACTGGCCCAGCTATACCAAGATCCTGCAAAATGGCAAGAGAGGGAAACTACAAGAAGCATACATTCATAATTGATTCAAGGATTAGAATAAATAAAATACACAAATATAACAATAAATAATTGAGACACATGTATATAGAAGAACCTCAAATGCTTTATTAATGGAAGAAGTAAAGTTCAGGAAATGATACAACCATAAGAGGCCCAATCCAGCATCACCTTCCCAGCGGAAAGAAATCTCCTCTTCACCTCCTTCAAAGCAAATCACCCAATAGTTCTAAACTCAAACCAACAGCACTTCCTTACATTCACAATATTCCAGCTTCCTTAGACCTCATGAGAGAGATCTATATATAGGAGTTTTGGAGAAAGGATGAGTCAGCTTGAGGTTGGCATGAAGCTAACTAGTGTCCTCTCTCACTTTAGTTATTCTTCAGTTCTTGAGTCCACTTGGAGGTTCTTGCTTCCACTTGGAGATCTAGACCCTCTTACTCATCACCAGTCGAATTCCCTGATCCAAGTGTTATTTTGGAAGCTTCCTGGGCATTGACACCTTGAGGAATGAATGTGCCACATGTCCCAACTCGCCCAGCGCAGGTAGCCTTCTTTGCAGTTGACATTCAGCGCAGGTAGACAGTGGAGCAGTTGACATTCAGCGCAGATGCTCAGTGGAGCAGTTGACATGATCCAGAATTGCCTTGTTTTTGAGTGTTTTCAGGTGGAGAACTTTTATTCAGTGCTGTGGTTTGCTGACCTTGTTCCTCTAGGGGTAGGAACAACATGTTTAGGGACTTTGAATCCCTTAGATTATGGACATTTCATGCTTCATGCTGTAAGGCACAAAAATGTCTATAACAGTTGCCCCCTAAAGTATGAGGTCGTTTATCGGGTGAAATGCTTTATCAGGAGGATCCGAAGTTCATTCAATCGCTGAGAGGTGACCTGTAATAAAATACAATACAATACATTATTTTTCATTCTGCTTTCATGATCTAGCTGAGGCGGGCATTCCCATGCTCAGCTTTATAAATTCATTTTGGTACATAGAACAGACGATCGTCTGATGATAGACTAATAATTCTCTGCTGAAATTATCATCCTTTGAGTAGGATGATCATCTGCTGCAATGATGTACATGTCAAATGTCTTTATATTTCCTGAATATATATCGCAGCCCAGATGGATGAAACTAGATCCGGGGTCTTCAAACTCGTTCGATCTTCACTCTAAGTACAAGTCGATCCATGTGAGAATTGCACTGAAGTCGAACATGGAAATACATCGCTTGATTACCGGTCAATGATGTAAACCATTAACAAGCGCGAGAGGAATCACCGATAATGATAATGACCCTCAAGGTACTGCAGTACAATTCACGTGATGTGAATAGAGGACTTGGCGTCGAACACCACGCAAAATCTTCTGGTCGAAGGTCATTGATGTATACCTGTCGCCGGAAGTGAGAAACTTGCCATTGAGGCATGCAAGCTTCAAAGTACTGGGGGGGGTGTTCCTAGATCAACTTCTTGGATAATGAGCTGAAGTCGACAAGAAGCGATCCATCAAAGGAGGGCCTTAATGAATCCCACATCAGTGACACGGAATGGAGCTAATGATTTTAATGGAGGTGAAAACAATCTGTGACATATGATTCAGGGTGGCAATCATGGATGGATGAAGGATAATGTATGGCAGTGGATGGGACACGGTTGACTCTTTCTGAACAACATCTCTTGAACATATAACGACACTGATGCGATGGATCGGTAGCATTACCCCAAATGTGGATGGTTTGGCGAGACCATGGCGATGAGACCGGTGAATGAAACAACCCAACCCGATGTGGTACGGAGGAAAAGTGTCATGTTCAAGAGCGACTTGCTACCATTAAAGCTTTGAGGTTCTCCCAATTTTTCCCCAGTCATTTCTGACCAGTACCTCTTTATTTTTGTCAAGCTTGAGGAGGATAACATATGCTTGTTCTATAACCTGCCCTTCGGGCAAGCCCATCGCTATGTTTTAACGAGCCTAGCGATAGGGAAACTCGTTCTCGTCTAAAGACAAGTTTGTCGCTATTTAATAATTTTAACGAGTCTAACGACAAGGAAAACTCGGTCCTTTTCATTTTTAGAGAGTGTGAAAAGGTATAGAAAGTTAACTCCAAAATTCCTTTTTCGTCATCTAATCCCTTAAGTCCGAAAAAGTATAAAACAATACAGAAGGGATGAGTTTTCGATAACTTTAACGAGCCGAATAAAACAAGCGCTCGACCTTTTTGTGCAACAATCCCTCAGGTCCAAAAAGATTAAAATCTAGAGGAGGGATAGCTCTTCCGGTACTTTTAACGAGCTGGAAGGCCAAAACTCGGCAAACTTTTCATATTTTACGAGTCAGTTGAAAAGAGCTCAAAGAAGACTCATCTTTTGAGGAACGAGTGATAAACAGGGATAGCAGCAGATTCTAGGTACAAGTTGGAATTTTCCAATCACGGCAGTGTCACAAGGATGGCTAGGTGAAATCACTCTTCGCAGCTGTTCCTCAAAATAGGTAAACAATCATATGGAGGTGAACGATCAGCCAAATGAAAGTGGAGGTGGCAGGTGCAAACACGACCAAGGCTTTTTATGGCTGATAAACTTACGATCACAAAGGTTAATTACCGGAATAGGTTCATTTTTTATTTAAAAATGAGCTTAAACTCTGGGGGAAACATTGCTCACTGCTTTTATTTATTTTTTAACGAGCATGAAGACCGCGTTAAAACTGCTCGGATCTTGCGTTTATTTTTTAACGAGCATGAACTTTATGCTAAAACTGCTCGAATATACCAGTCATAAGATAAGAAATGTCTCCTGTGAGATCTCTATTTTTTAAAGAGTTTCATCTCACAGAGCTTTACTCCATATCCTTTCTTTATGCAAGTTCGGAAACGACTAATCCAAAAAACAGATAAATAACCGCTCTTTGCTTGCACTCCAAAAGGTTTGCATGCCCCCAGGTATAAAGTACAATTTCAAGGCTGCCCCTACTTATCCATCAAAACATTTGTTTTAAAGGGTGAGGCTTGCCTCTTTCTGGTTACCCAAAGATTGTTTCGTTAACTTCTTCAAACAAAAACATTTCCTCGGCACTGTCTACCGAAATAGACAAGGGTGAATGACCTTTGTCAAACACGTAACTTTGACAAAAGAATCCTATTCCAGAACAACCCCTCTTCCTCTATGGACGGGGTACGGACTAGTCATATTCTCTCGCGGAAATTCTATCTTATACCCAAGGTTTTCTCTGCCCAAAGCAGACCAGGATGCATGCCCCTTGGGTTCCAGTCCCATCTTTCCGAATCACTCGCACTCATCGGGAAGAAGGACTGGGGGTGGAGACATTTCTTGATTGAATAGACCATTCAGGGTTGGTATGTGACTATTTGCGATGCGTGATCCCGGAAATGAAAGTTGGTCTACGAGCTTGACCATTCTTCCTTCGTGTGGAAAACACATTACTCTAAAGAGTGAGGAGACTATTGCTCCCATGCAATATATATAGTCTCGTCCAAGGAGTAGGTTATAATCCAAGGGTCCTTGAACGACCATCACGTTCATTTGAACAGTCTTCCCTTTCAATGTAACAGGCACATTGGGAAGGATCCCTAATGGTCGACTGGTTCCTTTATCGAAACCCGAGAGATTTCTTATCTCAGGCAAAAGCGCCGGGGAACCCAGTGCTTTCCAAGCAATAGGGGAAAGGATACTCACAGATGCCCCTTCATCAATGATAGTTCCAGCCATTACCATTCTGTATATTTGGACAATGATTCTGAATGGTATACTGGCTGGTAACCGGGGTCTGCCTAGTTGGTTCCAATCAAAGGACACAACCAGGTTGCTTGGTGGTGGGACCGAATACACGGCTGGATATGACCCTGACGATGTTCCTTCCTGTGATAAAGGAATGGGCGCATTGCCCTGATGCTCATCAGAGTCTGTGTTGATGAAAAGAATCTGGATGGTGTCATCCTTATTCTCTTCAGTGACGGTGTCATTTGAAGGTGAAACTTCTGAAGGAAGAACCGGGTCAACTGCCATTTCGACCTTTGGACTTTCGTCCGGTCTGGATTTAGTAGGTTCATTTTCAATGACTGACGCTTCAGCTGACCACTTGAGCGGGCCAGCTGTATTCTCAACCAACGAAGGACTTGGCACGAGTTTTTTGTATCCAGGAGGAAGTCTCAACGGTGAAACCGGACGATCTTCCAAAACTCTCTTTGCTTTGTCTAAGAAGGGACAACGGTGGATGGCGTGATCGCCTTCACAAAGTCTGCAGGGAGATCTTGCTCCCCCTCTTTGTCTTGAACCTTCACTTTCGCTGGTTTATGGTAAGCATTCAACATGGCTATCAGAGGTTGATGCTCCCGAATTGTGCAAACGAGGGGACCAGTCCCTTAGTATCCGGGGAATACAGGGACAATCTCTATGGAAGTGGTCTCCTCTACATATGACACATGGCGATTTAGGCCCGGTCTGTGCTGTGTGTGGATTTTTGTCAGATGTCTTTTGCTTGCCCCCAATCGCCTTAGGCTCCTTCTTCTTCTTCTCTCTCTTCTTCTTCTCCTTCTTCTCCATGGGAGCTTGGCTTTTGCCGGCTCTACCTTGCGAAGATGAAGGATTGGATGAAGAGTTATAGGAAGTAGAAGGCTGGTGGGCAGCTCTAGACTGATCTAACTGTTGACTCGACTGTTAAGGAACCATGGTGTTCTGAACTACATTGGTTGAGAATGGCCATATTGGCAGGCCAATCGTCAGTCCTGGAAGCGACAATGTGGCCATGTGGGGCGCACCAACTTCTCCCCAAGAGGAGAAAGGACTAGGATTTCCATCATGTGGAATTCCTTGGTTGGGGCATTCCATGTTCTCAACCTACAGATCAACGTAGGAATAGGAGGTGATTATGTTCCGTTTAAAATAAATTTTATAACGACGCTTTAGACACAACTTGCTTTTTCACTTTTTAAGAGTCGAGAAAAAGCTAAAGATGACTCTAGTCTCCTTTGTTTTTTTAACGAGCCCAAAGTGACAAATGCTCAGATGGACTTTTTCAGTTATAGAGTTTGAAAAAGGCCAAAAGAAACTACTCTGGAGTTCTAGGCAGAGGGTGTGCCAAACTTTTCGCAAAACCACAGAATACGTTTTACGGTACGAGTGGTCGATCTTCGTGAATGCTGTGTTCACTGCATTGCGATCAGTAGGGCGGCCGACACGGCTTCCTATGGATAAAGGCTTTATTCCTATAGTGGTCTCCCAATATATACGCGACAGTACGTGGGAGCACAAGTCCGTACTAGTGCTACCGTCTCTCAGGAGGAATCACCCACCTTCTTAGAGATCGACAGTCACTAGGCTTAACGACGCCAGAACACGTCTCTAGCTTAGACCTCTATGTGTTTGCGTTATGTTTCAATGTGTTGTTATGTAAATTCAATTTATTTTAAGGTTGATCTTGTTTAGCAGTTTGCCTTTATGGATCACCACGTGATGTATGGTACAACTCCTAAATGCAGTCTAAGATGATAAGCAAGCTTTTCAATCTTTCAACTTTGAAAATCTTAACTACTGAGGGAAAAGAAAGACATCATCTTTTCACACAGATCATAGAGCACACACTAATGCACTTTTTCCTAAATCAACATGCAAGCTGTCAAAATGCACATGCACAATGTAGGTATTTCTTTTCTCTTTCTTAATGTTGATGTACTACAAAAAGAAAGCTGTTGTATAACTTTGAATTCAATTTCAAGTGAAAGCAAACAAGCTTTTGTCCAAAATCAAAAGACACCTTAAGATTTACTTGTTTCAACACTAGAAATACATAAATTCAAACCATATGACGAAAGCAAAAGCTCAATCAGCTATGAACAGCAAACAAACTAACTCTTAAGATCAGCACGACACTTATCACAGGCCTAGATCTAAGAGGTCACAGCAAGACTTAGTTCACTTTCGTTATGGGAAACTGCAAATGATGTAAGAAATACACAAAGAACAAATACAGTTTCTTTATACAACCGAGGCGTAATAGTGGCAAGGAAAGGTGGTTTCAGATAGGTACATTGACTGATAACAGGCTGCAAAAACAAGGATGAAAATAGGGCAATAAACAACAGGGAACCCCAGTAGCACAAGGCAAAACTGGTTCAGCGCAGGTAGTACACTGTCAGTTTGACATTCAGCGCAGGTAGCCCCTTCGGGACCTGCGATGAAATGCAGACTGCCTTCACAGTGCCTGCAATGAAGAGAGAAACTCTCATTTCTCTTGGTTTCCGGGTTACAGATTGCTCAAAAATTCACATTTTTTGGCCAAATCAAAAGCTATCAATCAAGTACACACTAAAGGATAATTAGGAGGATGAAAAGCTATCACTAAGAGCTGTTCAGAGTCCTTGTGGATCAGCTCTTCAAATCATAAACATGCCCAGAAACTGAGCTAGAGTAGCTGCCCTCTACTTTGCATTTGAAAGATCCAAATGCAGTTCGATTCGGTACTCCCTGTGTTTAGGAAATGAATAGCAAAAACACAAACAACCAACAAGATACGATCCCCAGTGGAGTCGCCAATTTGTTGTTGGGAAAAGTATCCAATACGGAATGACCCTATCCCACTCTAAGGGTGATAGTACCTCAGCAACAATCGAAGCAAAGCTATCTAAGATTTCTTCTTTATGAAAGTAAAATAGGGGAGAAAGAGATCCACTAACCGATGTCTTTCGCTAATGGTTGATCCAATCTTCTCTCCTTGCTGCTTGCTCCCAGCTCCTTGCTCTTTCACTGGCCCAGCTATACCAAGATCCTGCAAAATGGCAAGAGAGGGAAACTACAAGAAGCATACATTCATAATTGATTCAAGGATTAGAATAAATCAAATACACAAATATAACAATACATCATTGAGGCACATGTATATAGAAGAACCTCAAATGCTTTATTAATGGAAGAAGTAAAGTTCAGGAAGTGATACAACCATAAGAGGCCCAATCCAGCATCACCTTCCCAATAGAAAGAAATCTCCTCTTCACCTCCTTCAAAGCAAATCACCCAATAGTTCTAAACTCAAACCAACAGCACTTCCTTACATTCACAAGATTCCATCTTCTTAGACCTCATGAGAGAGCTCTATATATAGGAGTTTTGGAGAAAGGATGAGTCAGCTTGAGGTTGGCATGAAGCTGACTAGTGTCCTCTCTCACTTTAGTTATTCTTCAGTTCTTGAGTCCACTTGGAGGTTCTTTCTTCCACTTGGAGATCTAGACCCTCTTACTCATCACCAGTCGAATTCCCTGATCCAAGTGTCATTTTGGAAGCTTCCTGGGCATTGACACCTTGAGGAATGACTGTGCCACATGTCCCAACTCGCCCAGCGCAGGTAGCCTTCTTTGCAGTTGACATTCAGCGCAGGTAGACAGTGGAGCAGTTGACATTCAGCGCAGATGCTCAGTGGAGCAGTTGACATGATCCAGAATTGCCTTGTTTTTGAGTGTTTTCAGGTGGAGAACTTTTATTCAGTGCTGTGGTTTGCTGACCTTGTTCCTCTAGGGGTAGGAACAACATGTTTAGGGACTTTGGATCCCTTAGATTATGGACATTTCATGCTTCATGCTGTAAGGCACAAAAATGTCTATAACAGGTGCCCCCATTTCTTTGTCAGGTTCGGCCCGGGGGAATGACTCCGTGAGAGACTATGTTCGTCAGTATTGCAGGGAAGGTTCCCAGCCGAGCAGAGACGGCAAGGTCGTTATCCGTGAGATTACTGATAGGTTCCTCAGGTCCATTCTGTATACTATCGGTAGGATGGCCGGTAGTGCATCTCTTCATGTTGCCAACAGGTCTTATGTACAGCACGCCTTGGAGTGTCTCCAACCGAAAGTATTCAACTAGTGTGATACAGTACTTGCTCAGATGAAAAGTCAATTGACCAAGGTAAAGGATGGGAAGCTGAAGAACTTTGGATTTGGTTCTATTTTGACTGCCTTCGCCTTGGAGAAAATACCACTTATGCAGCCTCAGTATATTGCACTCGACTTGCCTTCTCCGACCGAGCCACGCATGCAGAGATGGGTTGATCACATGTCTAGGCATGCTGGTCAACCTCAGTTTACTTTCACTGATACCTTCTTCAGGTGGTTTGAGCGCCAGGAGATGGTCTATTCCGAGTATCCATATGTGGGTATGGATTTCCGAGGTGATCCGGATTTGGTGTTACCGGATGGCGAACAGTGGGGCGCTATTGATAAAATCTTTGACTATATCATTGTTTACTGTTTTTATTCATAATGTTGTTGTGCTTTATTCTGTCAAGACTTTTAATCAAACTCTTGTGTGCATGCAGATGTTGGTCCTGTTCGTCCAGCAGTTCACCCGAGAGGGCCAGTTGCTGCTCCAGCAGGGGAGCCTGCTGGGAGGGTTATTCTTCGCGACCTTGACGTGGCTGAGACCCTTACAGCCGTGCAGGAGCAGGTTGAGAGCCTTACTCTCGGTATTCCGGATGTACGGATCGACGAGTTACCTTTACGGTTGCAGCGGCATACTACTGGTGTGCCTAGACGATGGACTCGTCTCTTGCGCATGATTGCACAGGCCGTGATGTGCTATCATGAGCATCACTAGGCTAGGGTGCCCCCTAGCACTTTCGAGTTTTTGGGTCATGCGACCAATTTTTTTCTTGGTTACAGAACATTATGTGTAAACAATAAACAACTTTTATATATATTTTTTGATTTTCGAGGTTTTATTCTGGTTGAGTTATATGATCCACTTGTATCGATGATGCATTTCTTTTTATAAATGTCGCAAATGTCTATCTAACACATAGTTCGCTAATGAATCGGTTAATGTGTTTAAGTTCCTGGAAATATGTTGGTATTGAATTAAATCAAACTGTCTTTCCAAAATCTTAACCCTTAGAAACATACGATAAATAGCTGGATTACGGACAGAATATATACCATTGAGTTGTAGTATCACGAGTTGCGAGTCTAGCCTGACGATTAGTCGGCGTATACCATGGGCGATGGCATCAGAGAGGAGTTCTATCAACGCGCTATACTCAGTGATGTTATTCGTTGATTGCCCAATACACACACCTCTGAAACTCACTAACTCGCCGCTTGGATCAAAAATGGCCCAGGCCGCGGAGGACAGGTTCCGCGAACTACGACTCGCTCCGTCAGCATATCCCACACATGTCTCAGAAAGGTTCGACATCTGCAATAAATGTAAAAAAGGTGGATTACTCGACCAAAACAAACACTTTAGCGAAAACAAAATACAACAAAAGCACACAGGTTACTATTTAGGCATAGTAATGCTTGAGATACAACCCGTTGCAGGGTTGCGCCAGTGGAATTCCATCATAATCCATTAACTTGTAGGCTCCTTTTGCTAACACTCGTTTAACAATATAGGGGCCCATCCACAAAGAATTAAATTTTCATGCTCCCAATTTATCGGATTCTTGGTCGTAAAGCAAGACCAAGTCACCTTCTGAGAAGACACGGGGTTTGACATTTTTGTCAAACTGCGCCTTGACTCGTTTCTTATGGGCTTCGTTAGCCAACGCGGCGTCACGACGGGTTTCATCCAATTGGATTAATTCCAAGAAACGTGCCTCTTCTTCTGAAGTTCCGGGGAGGAGATCAATTGTGAGTTTAAGAGATGAAATTTCACACTGGACTGGTAAGACTGCCTCCAGGCCATACACCAGTTGGAAAGGGGTGAACCCAGTCGCATTCTTTACCGATGTTCGGTAAGCCCACAAGGCTGAGTACAGGATTAAGTGCCACCTTCTTTTGTGAACCCCGATCATCCTTTGCACCATACGCTTCAGGACCTTGTTGATTGCTTCAACTTGTCCGTTGGCTTGCGGATAATACGGGGTAGAGCTGTCATGAGATAGCCCTAGCTTGGCAGCTAATTCTACCATCATGTGATTCCGAAAATGCGATCCATGATCTGTAACTATAGCCTGTGGTACACCGAACCTGGCGACTACATGATTGAAAAAGAAAAGCGCAGCTGTTTCACCAGTGTTATCCAATGTAGGCATCGCCTCGGCCCATTTGGTAAAATAGTCAACGGCGACTATAATATACCCATGCCCCCCGGTCGAGGTGGGGTTACATTGCATGAAATCGATGCCCCATTTGGCGAAAGGCCCAACAGCAACTATTGGCTGCAATGGTGCGGGTGGTCTTCTGGTTTTGCTATCAAAAATTTGACAGCTACTTGATTTCCACGAGATCACAAGAGAACAGCTACCTATGACAAGAGAACATCTACTTGCGACAAGAGAAGAACACAACAGAAAGGCAAATATTCATATTCATAAATGATTCAGGATTAGAAGTAAATCAAATACACTAATGCAATCATACAAAATACACCAGCATATAGGAAAGAACCAAGATAGCTTTATTGATTGATAACAAGGTTCAGGAAGAGATACAACCCAGAGGGCTCCAATCCAGCATCTCCTTCCCAGCAGAATGGAATTCCTTCTTCAGCTCCCTTCAAAGCATCAAGCACCCAATGATTCCAGTCTCAAACCAACAACAATTCTTTGCAATAACAAAATTCCCGCCTCTAGATCTCATGGAGGAGAGATCTATATATAGTTATTTTGGAGAGAGGATGAGTTAGCTTGAGATCTGACTAGTGTCCTCTCCCTCTCTCAGTTCTTCAGTCCACTTGGAGGTTCTTGCTTCCACTTGGAGATTTGGAACCTCTTACTCATCACCAGTCGAATTCCCTGAGGCAAGTGTCATTTTGGAAGCTTCCTAAGCATTGACACATTGAGGAATGAGCCTGCCACTTGTCCAAACTCGCTCAGCACAGGTAGCCTTTGTTGGAGTTGACATTCAACGCAGGTAGACAGTGGAGCAGTTGACATTCAGCGTAGATGCTCAGTGGAGCAGTTGACATGACCCTGAATTGACTTGTTTTTGAGTGGTTTCAGGAGGAGAACTTCTGTGAATTGATGTGGTTGGTTTGCCTTGTTCCTCTAGGGGTAGAAACAACATGTTTAGGGACTTTGGATCCCTTAGATTATGGACATTTCACGCTCCATGCTGTAAGGCACAAAAATGTCTATAACAATTAGGGTCCTGATTGAGGGTTATATGCGCTTTGGACAAAGCCCCAAGGTATAATTCCCATGTGTGCTACCACTGTATAGGAATGTTGAGCTCTTGTACTGATCTCTAGTGCGGACGAAATAAGGAGCTATGCTCATGATCGACAATCTGAGTGATCGTCATGATATCCCTATGTTTAAGATGTTGTAAGAGGTCCGGGGGCAGGAGGTATCTGTTACCCCCACCTATCCAAGGATCAATACCCAGTCATACAGAGGAACCATTATTGATGTGCCATGCCAATCCAGCTCTGATAAAAGGCATTGTTTGTAATATTTCTTTCCATACAATGGATATTCCCCACGAGGCCAGTCTAGTTGACGAACCCAGTCCAGAATCTGTTGTGGCCAAATGTATTTGTGGTATGTGACAGTCGTCTAGAGGTTTTTTGCAGTTAGAAGAGACCAGCTCATCTTGGCTGCAAGAGCTTGGGAAAAATAAGACAGATCTTTTAACCCCCACCCCCCCCATTTCTTTGGCAGGGCAATGTTCTTCCAGCTTACCCAAGCAAATGTTTTACCTTCCTTATGGCCATTCCATAGATATCGGCAACATATCTGTTGTATACGACTGAGAATTCCCTGAGGGATCCAGGCAAGAGACATCCAATATACTGGGGTGGCTTCCAGAACAAATTTAATCAGGACAAGTCTCCCTGCTCTTGAGAGTAATCTATGATTCCAAGTTTTCAACCTCTTCTCCAGTTTTATCACTAACCAGATCCAGTCAGCAATCCGATAGTTGTGGGGTTTTATCCGGAAACCCAAGTATTTGAGACCATCCGAGAGGTTGTGTGGATTGTAATGAAAGTACATTTGGGTTGCTCTGACCTCTTGTGGGGTAGTATGGGTTAGAGTAATCGTAGATTTTGTCTGATTTGCAGCCATGCCTGTAGCTTTTTCAAAGAGTGTGAGAATCTCATGGAAGGAGGCCAAGTCCCTAATGCTGCCATCTAGGAAAATCAAGACATCATCAACAAAGAGTAGGTGTGTGAGGTGGCAGAGCTCATTCATTCTTAGGCCTTTTAGTCTGCCCTCCCTTTTTGCAGAGGCGATGAGCCTACTGAGACCTTCCATCACTAAAAGGAATAGTAGAGGAGACAGAGGACACCCCTGCCTCAGCCCTCATTCTGCATGAAAAAAATGGGATGCCGAGCCATTAATCAAAATGCTGAAGGAGGTTGTGTTTATGCAGTAGATAATCCAGTTTGTGAAAGCTATAGGGAATCCTAAGTGGATCAGGATCATCTTTATGAAGAGCCAACTTACTCGGTCAAAGGCCTTGGCGAGATCAATCTTGAGAATTATGCTTTTCAGATTCTTAGATTTAATAGAATGAATGGCTTCCTAGGTTGTGCCTATGGCTTCATGGATCTGCCTGTTATGGAGGAAAGCAAATTTCTCAGGGGAGATGTGGTGGGATAGTATGGGATGAAGCCGATTTGCTATGATCTTAGCAATGATTTTGTATATGGTATTGCAGAGAGAGATGGGACAGAAATCATTGAATGATGCAGGCGAGTCCGATTTCAGGATGAGAGCAATGAAAGTGGTATTGATGGCCTCATACATTCTACCAGATGTCCTGCACTCTTCGACAACATTGAGAAGGTCGTTCCCGATGATTTCAAAGAATGCTAAGTAAAATTCAATAGGCCAACCATCTGGTCCAGGGCTTTTATCTTTCTGGAACCATTTTAGAGTCCCTTCAAGTTCATCTCTGGTGATAGGTGAAGTGATCTCATCGGCTGTATCCTGATTGACAAATCTTGGGAAATGCCCTACTACTCGAATGATCTCAGCCAGGTTTGAGACAGGAGGTTCCTTAAAAAGTTGTTGGAAGTGTGATATGCCCAGCTGTGAGAGCTGGTGGAAGGTTTTTGCAATACCTCCATCAGGGGTGGGCAGTTGCCAGATAGTATTGGAGGCTTTCCTTCCCTTGGAAAAGTTATGGAAGTACCTAGTGTTCTCATCCCCTGCTTTGAGCCAGATAGCACGACTCTTGAGTCTCCAAGTTTCCTCACGTTCCTTCAAGATTTTTTCTCTTTTGTTTTCAAGATCAATCAGGTTTGATTTGGCTTCAGCACACATGAAACCCCTGTTGTTGTCATCATTAAGGTCCACCAAGGCTGCTTCCACAGAGGAGAGGATATGGATATCCTTCTGTTGTTTTTCCTTAGCCCACTTGATAGTGAGCTTCTTGAGCTGAAGAAGATTTTGACAAAATCCTTCAGCCCATGTGTGATACTGTGAGGGAGGGTTTTGTGTCTAGTGATTAGTGACCAGCTCGATGAAGGAGGGATCCTGAAGCCAGACAGAGTTGAACTTGAAAGGGGCCTTTGGTTTGATTGGTGGACCAGATACTTCTAGGTAGATAGGTGAGTGGTCTGATATGCCTCCTGACCCAACCCACTGCCTATAATGAGATAAACGCTGCAACAAATGATTTTTAATGACAAAGCGATCCAGTCTTCTGGTGAGGGCAGCCTCCCCAACCCTTCTATTCCTCCATGTGGGCAGTGGCCTATTCATAGGAACATCTGTAAGCTGGGCCTGTTCAAGGAGGTTTTCCATGGTATCTGAGAGTGGATCAATCTGAGCCGATGATCCCCAGGACTCACTGTAACCGATAGAAAATTTAAGATCCCCTCCCAAAATGAAGTTGTCAACAGAGGACAAGGAGAGATTGAGGAGGTGGTTCCAGAAGGCCTCCCGCCCTTGGCATGGCCCATAAACATTCATGACACAGAAATCCATTCCCAGTTCCGCAGAGAAAAAATCAAAACCAATGTACCCCTTTCCTCCCCAGGTCGATTTGGGGTTTACAGAACGGGGATTGTATCCCAAGGCCAGACCACCAGATCGGCCCGTAGCATCTAGGGCAATGAACTCCCACCCAGGGCATATAGCCTGCAGAATCGCTGTAGTATGTTGTGCTTCCCCTAGGGTTTCTTGTAGGAGGATTAAATCGACTGGTTCAGTAGTGAATAGTCTGCGGAGGGCTAGTTTTTTGGGGGAACTGGCCAAACCCCTGTAGTTAAAGGAGAGGCATTTCATGGGGGAACCATATCTAGGGTTTTCTTTGCTCTAAGAACCGGTCTAAAGAGGATTGTCTTCCCGAGATCACCTCAGCCCCTACGCGAAGAATAGCATGCGAGAGGAAAGATTTGCGCCCTCGAAGGGGTTTAATGGATGATGCAGGGAGAGTCAGGCCAAGGCCTGTGTTCAATAGATGAGTGTCCCCAATGGGAGTTCACGATCGAAGATTATATGAATGAGGGGGTGCCAAGGGAGAAGGAGGTAGTGAGGGGGGATTCTCTAGGAGGGTAATGGGGGAGGAGTGAGCAGGTGATGGAGGCAGGGGAGATGGAACAAAGTGAATGTGATGCACTATGCATATGTTGTGTAGAAGATGCATTTACATAAGATAGACTAGGGGATGAGAGAAGAGGAATACCCGCTGAACAATCCGCTTCAACAACTACCTTAGATCGAGTCAGAGGAGGGGATGGCGGCCCTAAAGGTGTTCTTGAGTCATGTTAAACTAGCCTAGATGATGTCACCTTCTAAAGTGGTTCTTTGGCTACCCTTGGATGCTTCCTGCTGATCATAGGGGTTCATTTTTTGATGCTAGCTTCTTGCCCTACTGCTGTTTCCTGGGATTTCGCAACCAGAGGGAATTCTTTGAACAGATGCCCAACCATATGGCACCTTCGACATCTAAATGGCACACCCTCATAGTCCAAGATCTGAACCCTGGTGAAATTTCGCCATTGTAGGGTTATCCTTTCTTCCAATCCCTCCCGAGTGTCCAGATGCACTAGTATGCAGGCTAATGTTCAATTTTTGGATTGGACAATGGATTTTTCATAGTCCAGAAAAGTACCTAGGGTATTCCCTATCTTGACAAACACCTCTTCTGACCAGTACTGTAGAGGTAATCCTGGAAACCTCACCCAGAGAGGCCTTGCTCCAATCTGCTCTCTTTCAGGATCAAATAGAGGGCTCCATCTTTTGAGCAAAACTGGCGCCATCTCTATGTGCCAAAATCAAGCCAGAGCCAGGTTCATGTATTCTTCGAGGGCAAAGTGTAGCGCGAACCACCCATGAGGTAGAGTTTGAACCTCCGGAAGCTGAAGAAAGATCTGCCCCCAAATCTCTTTCACCCATTGCCCTAATCGATCCACTGTGTAGGTTCTGCCTCGAACCCTACCCACCAATACTTTGCTTGCTCTTTTGGCAACATCCCCCATGGTGAGACCTTCACCAAACTTAATAGTGAAGTCCTTTCTGGATGCCTTGATGCACTTAGATTTCTTCTTCCTGGTTCGTGGCACAGTGGGATGGTCCTGTAATGGATCCGAGGGATTTTTTGATGCCGAGGGAGGCTCTGCTGACCTAACCCTAATAACAGGGGTATCAAAACAACTTGATGGGTGTGCGGGATCCTGAGATTTTTTGCCAGATCCAGGGAGATGAGATGTTAGATGAGGTTGTGCGACCACTTCCGATGCAGGTCCAAGGCGAGAGAGAGGGTTCCAGGAGAAGCATAAGTTAGCGAGGGGTGTGGGATTGAAAAGCAGAGATGAGCAAGAAGCGAGGAGGTTGAGGGTGGTAGGAGACAAGGGCGGACAGTCGAGCACAGGCGAGTCGATGGAGAGGGAGTCTATGTGGTGGGTGGAGTCCTTTTTCCCGGGGAGGGAGACAATCAACACTGGAACCGAGCAGGATGGAGTAGTTTGAATGGTGGCCATTTTAGGGTTAGGGTTGGAGAAGATGACCTGTTCCAAGAAGGCATCTGATGCGTAGTCCACAACATCAAGCTCCGTGCCCTCCATTCTAACCGTTGAAAACAACAGGTGGGTAGGTTGTGCAAGCGAGGACCGATGAGCTGCAGGCTAAAGGTAGAGTACCGCTACAGGAGCAGTCTGCAATTAACCATAGTCGGTGTTGCGGCTAGGGTAGATGCAACAGCACTCCATCCTTCACGTGATAGGAAAATTCAATCTCCCATACCTTGATGCAATTGGAGTTTCTTAATAAGGATGTACTTATTAGCATGATGAAACCTTTCTTCAAATATATATATATATATATATATATATATATATATATATATATATATATATATATATTTATATATATATATATATATATATATATATATATATATATATATATATATATATAATATATATATATATATATATATATATATATATATATATATATATATATATATATATATATATATATATATATATATATATAGATATATTATATATGAATGAAGAAAGTTTTATATGTAAAGTGTTTGAAAAGATGTATGAGAGATGAAAATTGGTTTTGGGCAAGTGTGGTTAGGATAAATTTAATAGGGTTATGTGACAAAGTGGTATTAGAGCATATTCTAAAGCTAGTAAAAGGAAAAGGAAAAATTTGGGTACTTTGTAACCTTTGTAATTCATTGAGGGAACATTACGTGTTACAAAGTGGTATGAGAGCATCTAGTTTCAATACCTGGATTACATGGCTCTATGACAGATGAAATGAAGAGAAAAGGTTATACACTAGACCTTTGGAGATTAAAAATTTGGAACTTTGTGTTATTTAAAGAATGATTGTTTGTTGGGTGCAAGTGTTTGTTGTTTGTTGAATTTCATTGGTGATTATTTACTACATGCATATGTGGTTATGTGAGATTATTTTGTTGTATATACGAATACACTAATGTTACTTAAATATTGATTTGAGTTGTTTCATCAAGATAAAAATGAAAAAATATGTCTAGATTCCTTAGAGCAACCCAACATGGTTGCAAAAGTTCAATAGTGAATGATGTGGTCAAAATTATGAGAGGGGATATATTAACTTATATCTTGTTTCCTTATACTTTTCTTTTATGTTTTGAGAAGTTGGCATAAGCTGATGAATAATAATAATATATGTTGAAAAATATAACTAGCTTCAGTCTTCATAATGACATTTGTAATTATGATTTTATGTAATTGATGTAAATAAGAAAATAAAATTATTTTTGTAATGCTTGAATCATGGGTTTCGTGATCAAGGAATTTTACATTTAGTTGAAGCTCCCATTGTGAGCTATTAGGTTGGTCATCGAGTCATAAAGTCTAGTAAATTCAATGTCAAGGACGAAAGACCCATTCGAGTATGTAATTCATTGTAAAATAAAATGTGTTAACTCTCCAAGACCATGTCACAAGCTCTCCTTGAATTCGGCCTAAGGATGATTCTAGAAAAGGCATGTCAGCCTTGTCATGAGGGTAAGATAGCTTATTTTGATGAACAAACCACTATATATAGGGCCGCTCGGCCTCACCTATGACAAAATTTGGTCAAGCATCCAGGACAAGATAAGAAGCAAGAAAATCACAAGAAGAATAGCCTACTAACATATGAGAAGGAAGAGAAGAAGAGAGAAGATATTTGGCATTGTTTTTGGGTTAATCTCCTCACATGTATGGCATAAAATAAGGTTTATACAGTAGATTCATATCAGTCCTTGAGAAATTCGTCAAAATGGTTTCCATTCCATCTTCATTGCTGACCGAGATCACCAAGAGAAGTATTCAAGTAAAGTGAAGGAGGAAAGCATCCCTAAACTCTCTCCCTCGGCTCCCATGTGTGAAATTATAGAGGTAAAAATTGTAGGTCTGTGGAAAGGAACCAAAATTTCAGGGTAGCCGAGAATTCCAGTGCATGAAGGAAATTTTACTTATGTTGGCTTGGGAAAGAAGAAGAAGCAGTGAAGACAAATATTGTGACTTTGCCTTGGATAGTTTGTTGTCTCAAGGGTCTTGGCCTTGGTATTCATCAATTGAAGTCTCTATAAGAAGAAGAATTTGTTTTGGGGTTTCCTCTCAAGTTGGAGAGGTTTTGGCTTTGGATGATCACCTACATTATGTGTCTCTTGTCTCTTTATTGTTTATTCTTTGGTAGCTGTTTAATGAAGAATAATACTATAATAATCCAACTAAATAAAATATTCTAATCTAAAGAAGTAAAAACCATTCACAAGAAGTTATCATCAAAGAGAAATCTCCTAATCCCAATGCCCTATGTTTCAACATGGTTTCAGAGCTAAAGTAACAAATCAAGGAAGGTCATCTCAACAGGGGACACTCAAGAATTCAAGGACCAAAAATTTATAAGGGAATCATAATAAATCTAGAAGATCATATCATCCAGAAAGCATTTTGAAGTCAAGATCTATAAGGAAGTGTCAAAACCCTAGATCGAAGAAGAATTCTTCACTAGAAGAAGTCATCATCAAATAAAATGACCTTAAAGACCATATCTTTACTCAAGAAATGAAGGACTTGGATTTGAATAATCTTGAAGACTACTCATCCAAGGGTAGCTAGATCAAGGGAGTTGTCATCATAAAAGTTATCAAGGAAATCTCCCTCTCTTTGAAGCAAAGGGTTCCATCTCAAAACAAAATCCTTATCCTTGAAGAAGATCATCCAAGAAGTATCAAGATATCATCAAGAAGTCATCAATAATCATCAACAAAGGGATAAAGTTGAAGAGTTCATCTACACTTTACAAGTAAGTATCTTTATTTCTATAATTAAATCTAGTAAAATGACTTCATTTTGCAAGGAAAATAACAACTTGGTTGGGTCATCAAACTTCCTTGCATGGAAAATGAGGATAGACTTAGTCCTCATGGAAAATGAATTTATTGATCATGTCAATGGCAAAGTCTCCAAACCATATGAAGGGAAAAAAATATCTAAATATATGAAAAAGGATCTAAGGGATCAAATGATTATTATAGAGTCCATCAAGGATTCCCTCATCCCCTATATAGCAGTGTTGGAGACATCAAAAGGGATATATAATAAGCTAGTAGAACTATTCTCTCAAAGCACGATAGAAAAAATCATATCACTAAGATATGGTCTGTGAAAATTGAAAGCATCAAAGCATGAATGGATATCTACATGTCTCACAAAAGCATCTCTAATAAGGAATAAACTTCAAGATCTAGGAGAGATGATATTTGATAAGGAAAAGATTACCATTGTTCTAAATTCTCTAACTGATGAACAAGGAAACCTTGTATCAAAGGCCTATAAAGAGGAGAAAAGCTACCCCATTCAATAATTTGTGGTCACTATGAAATATTGAAGAAAACAAGTTGAAGGCAAAAACTAATACAAGATCAGATGAGCAGGGTCAAACATTTGTTGTCATGTCAAGAAGTAATGAGATATTTGGCAAGGTTTGTCCCTAGAAAAAGAAGAATATCAATATGTCACAGATCCAATGCTATGGATGTCAAGGATATGGGCACTTCAAGAGAGTTTGTCCTAAGCTCAAGAGGGAAAGAAACAAATAAAGAAGGGAAGAAGCCCACATCACTGAAGAAGTGGAACAAGCTAAAAACAAGAAATTCAAGATGAAGTATAAGATATTTACTATTGTTTTTTTTTTGCTAATGCAAGAGCGAGACCTTCTATTAAATCAGAAACAAAGATAATGTACATCAGGCTAGAATACATAAATTAGCCATTAGATCCTAAGGCAAGGATCCAACGAAGGAGAGACAAGTATCCGTGGCCTATAAGCACACCGACTACCACTCGAAATGGACCCGAAAAGCTAAGATAGCCTAAATTAAAGAACCTATCAGGTCCGAAAAGAACCTTAAATTTTATTCACATCCATCCCCTGAAATCTGCCAGATGCGTGTGAGACCTGAAAGTAAGTGCTAGCAGCATGGAAGTTAATCTAAGTAATGAACCCACCAACATGTCTGTTCAATCCTGTCCGTCAAATGCCGACAATAGATCCAATGGTCCTTAAACATATCGCATGGCCCAACTGTACAGAAGATTATTGCGTGATGATGACGGTAATGCCTTCCCACTCTGGGACATGTGTTGGAAGGTGAGTGGAATCATTCTCGCCGAAGGAAAACCACTGCCCGCCTGAAAGTGGTGCGAAACATCGGAAATCGTTTCGAGGGCAGTAAACCTTCCGCCGGCCAAGAAAGCAAGGTAAAGCGGTCGCCGAAAAAAGACTAAGCTCTGTTTCCTCAACCAAAAGAAAAGGAGGATCCATGAATCCCGCCAATTCATAGAAACTTTTGTAAACTGATACCAAAAATAGACTTGCAAACCTAGAACTACCTTGCTTGTGTAAAAACTCTACATAAAGGTCAACCCGATCCCATTGCTATGGCCCTATTACGATGAACCTGGTAATCTTCTTCTGCCTGACTGAGGCATTGTTCCCTTAATCTATTCTGAGGCATTTCTCGGCAAATTAGCTTGACTCTGTTTTTAGTACAAGTCACTCCTTGATTGGCCAGAACGTCCGCTAGTTTATTGGTCGTCTGCCTCACATGAGTAAAACTAACTAGTTTATTAAGATAGGTCTTCCTCACCTAATTTATTTTCAAGCTTATGTTGTAAAATATAACTATCATGGTAGGAATCATCAGAAGAATGATATAATGCATCATATTAGGACATTATTATGAAACCAACTCACAAATAGATAGATCAACGACTTAAAAATTATCCTCTTTGAGGGGGAAACCTCCTTTGCATTACATAAATAAATAATTCTTCGATGATACAAATGACAAGACCTCCTTTCTATATATAGGAGTCTAAGGGGTCATAATATAATCAAAGCCTACATAACAATAATAATGTAAGGGCACAACAATAACAATAGTTGGCTTCTATGGGGCACAACAATAACAATATGGGAGGCACATGGGCATAACAAATAAAAATAATGGGGCTACAATAACAATAAAAATAAGGAGGCCAAACTAGTGTTTTGCTCAACGCTTGAGTAGTTCTGGATAGTTTTGTATAAAATTTTCATCCTCCCTTGTGGAATCTCCAGCGGGTAAGTTCTTCCACTTAATGAGATACTATGAAATTGATCGATTCCGTAGTTGTTGGGTTCTTGTTTCCATGACTTCTTCAGGATCAAATATGATTTTTCCTTCTTCATCAAGTTCTGGAAACATTTTTTGAACTGGAATCTTTTCGCTGATAACCTTCTTTAAGAATGAAACATGGAAAACTAGGTGTACTCGGGAAGATATAGGCAACTCCAATTTGTATGCCATAGTACCAATCTTGTACAAGACCTTGAAAGGACCGTAACAATTGGGTGATAATTTATTATCATTCTTAGCTTGCTTGAGAGACATTTGTTTGTATGGTTGTAGTCATAAAAATACCTAGTCACCTACATCAAAACTTATTTCACTACAATGTTGATATGCCTGTTGCTTCGTTCAATTTTTAGCCATAGTGAGGTTATCCTTTAAGAGTCGGAGAAATTTTTGTTGATGCTCGATGTGATATTCCACTGATTGAACCTTAGAATTTTCTCTTAAAGATGATGTGATGGATGGTGGATGATATCCATAAAGTGCCATAAATGGGGTCGCTTTTTCTGCAATATGGAAGGAAGTGTTATAACACCATTAAACTAGATGTAACCACTTGAACCATTGTGTTTGTTTAATAGATACAAAGCAACTAAGATATCATTCCAAACATTTTTTCACCATCTCAGTTTTCCCATCAGCTTGAGGATGATAAGATGAGCTATGAGCTAATTGAATACCAAGAAAAGAAAATAATTCCATCCAAAAATTTCCAATGAAAATGGGATCTCTATAACTTACTATAATCTTTGGGTTTCCATCAAGCTTTTGAATTATTTCCAGAAATGAAATAGCAATTGTATTGGCTATAAAAGGATGAGATAATGCACAAACGTGTGCATACTTGGTAAGTCTATCAATTACCGCCATGATGAAACTCTTTCCTTCAGACTTAGGTAAACCTGTGCTAAAATCCATTGAGATATCCTCCCAACGCTGAATTGGAATGACTAAAGGTTGTAACAGACCCAAGGTTTTAATTGTCTCAACTTTATTTTGTTGAAAACCAAACATTCTACCACAAACTTCTGAATGTCAGATTAAAGGCCATCCCAAAAAAGTTCCTTCTTGACCCTATGGTAAGTTTTTAAAAATCTCGAGTGCCCTCCTAAGGGAGAGGTATGCAATTCCAAAAGAATATTTTGTTTGATTTGGGAAATATTACAAAGATATAAGTGATCTTTGTACCGCAATGAATCATTTTTCCAACTAAATGTATTAGATATACTAGGATCTTGATGCAACTTATGAGTGAGTGACTAGACCTCTTCATCATTTTTCCATTCATCCCTTTCTTCGGTTATCCACTTAGTTTGGATAATAGAAATGGAACAAAGCAATGATTCCACATCCTTATCCTTTCTTGAGAGTGCATCCGTAAGAACATTTTCTTCCCTTTTTTGTAGATTATTTCAAAATCATAACCCAACATCTTTGTCACCCATTTTTGTTGCTCTTCTAAAGATAATTTGTTTTCCAAAAAGTATTTAAGACTGTCATGATCTATTTTTACCTTTAAGTGTCTTCCCATTAGGTAAGCTCACCATTTATTTAGTGCATGTAGTGTTTCCAACATTTCCTTCTCATAAATAGGATCTTCTAAATACTTTCATTTGATTGGACGACTTTCAAAAGCAATGGGTCTTCCTTCTTGCATTAAAACAACACCAATTCCATTTCCTGAGGCATCACATTCCACAATAAAAGAAATTGTGAAATCTGGCGTAGCTAAGACTGGTGCTTGGAACATTGTCTCTTTAAGATGTTCAAAGGCCTTCGTTGCTTCTTTATTCAAATAAAATGCATCTTTCATTAGTAATGATGTTACATTTGCCACTATTCTCCCATAGTTCTATACAAACTTTCGATAATACCATGTCAACCCGAGAAAACCTCGAATATGCTTTATGGTTGTGGGGATTTTCCATTCCTTAATGGATATAATTTTGTTAGGGTCTACCTTAACACCCTCATGAGATACAATATTACCCAAATATTCCACCTCCTGTACTCCAAAGAAACATTTGGAGGTTTTTGCGTATAATTGTTTCTCCTCCAATAGTTTGAGCACCCTGTCAACATGTTGAACATGATCCTTCCAAGACTTTTCGTAGATTGGTATATCATCAAAAAATACTAACACAAATTTTCTAAGGAAGGGTTTGAAAATGGAATTCATCAAACCTTGAAATGTGGAAGGTGATTTAGTAAGGCAAAAAGGCATGACCAAAAATTCATAATGACATTCATGAGTTTTGAAGTTGTTTTCGGAATGTCTTCAGTATTCATTATAATTTGATGATATCCTAAACAAAGATCCAACTTCTTGAAGTAAATTTCTCCATGTAGTTCATCCAACAATTCATCAATGACAGGAATGGGAAATTTATCTTTAATAGTGAGCTTGTTAAACTCCCTATAATATGGACACATATGCCATGATCCATCCTTATTGTGCACAAATACTACTAGAGAAGAGAAAGAACTTTGACTAGGTTTAATTATACTAGCCTCTAGCATTTTTGCAACCATACATTCATTTTCACTCTTTTGGGCATAACGATATCTGTAAGGCCTGATGTTTGGAGGAACACTTCCTGGAATCAAATGAATAGCATGATCATGATCACAAATAGGTGGGAGGCCTTTGGGAGTCTCAAACACCTTGGAATAATTGTCTAAGACTTTTTCGAATATGGAGAAATAGATGATTTCGATGTTTGAACCTCTATTGAGCATAATTGTGCAATTACGCCCCATTGTTCTTTCTCCTGAAAATTTGTCATGCCATTAGAGATTATTATATTTCCTAGTTTCCCTGTGATACCACTTAATTCAACTTCCTTTTTGTATAAATTCCCACTGCAGATCAACAGATTATGCAATATACTAAAACACAATACAAGATCTACTTCTACAACAATTTGCAGAAGTTTAATTGAATTGAGCAAGATCAAGAGAACACATATAACTGAGAATGGAGAAATCAATCACACATAAAACAGAAGAAATATCATGGGGAAAGCCTTAGCCTAAAACTCCAATCTTTGTATTATCATATAAGTGGAAATCTTGTTCAAGTTACAAAAAGAATCAGCTCTCAAGCTATCCTGCTCTCTCTGCAATCAAACAAATCAACTCACAGAGTGAATAGACATAGTATATGTCCTCATCAAGCCCTCCAAGCCTCCTATTTCCTTGTGTAGTTTTTCTTGGGGTCCAATGATGTCACATGTGTGAATTGGCCTCATCGCACTCACTAAACCTGAAGAAATAACTGTGCAATCCTCAAGGAAAGAATTCCTTCTGCATGCAAGCAATATTCACAATGGAATATTCTAGCCACTGATAATACATTGCCCCTCCATCTGATCTCAACTGGGTCTTTGTCTGAACTGACATGCATGAGTTATTTATGAGAGAATACTCAGTTAATTGAAGTGCAGTAGTTACATGCATGCAAGCATTAACTAACTGAACATACATTAATTCAACAAACTGCTTGAATTAATCTAATTGGACTTGACTAAGTTAACTAAGTTAAATAATTACAACTCATCATTATCTCTTTAACTGACGGATAAATTCCTCAATTAATGGAGAAACTATTGCATTTCCCCACATAGACTTCAAGTTTGATTTTCCTTAACTAATTAGCTCAAGATGAATTAATTAATTATTTTACAAACTGCTTCTAAGATCAAATTCGAATTTCACTTCACTATTTTTGTTTAGGGATTGACCAAAATAGGAAGGTATCCTGAAATGCTATTTATAGAATGTTATTTTTAGCACTTCCATTTTTCCATCCATTGTTGCTAAGATCAACACTAGCCGAACTACTATTTATAGCAGTGCTATTTTTAGCAATTCTATTTTTAGAATTTCTTGTTGTTATTTTCAACACTCCCTCTCAACAAGAAATGGATTATTAGTAACCCCAATCCTGTCCCTGTGGAACTCAAACTTGCATTTTGACAATGCCTTAGTCAAAATATTTTCATCCTATTCCTTGGTCGAAACATACAGCAACAATATGATCCTCTTGACCACACAGTCTCGAAGATGGTGATACTGGATATCAATGTGCTTGGACCTGTCATGAAAAACTGGATTCTCTCAGAGTTTGATACAACTCTTGTTATCATAGTAGATCACTGTAGGATCCATCATATGACCAAACAATCCCACTAGAATCTTTTGCATCTAAATGGCCTCACATGTAGCATGACTAGCAGCCATGTATTTAGCCTCTACTAAGCTAAGTGCAACTAATCTTTGTTTCTTGTTGTACCAGGAAACTGTAGCTGAACCAAGGTTGAAGATTCCTCCAGAAGTTCTCTTCTGGTCTCATGGTTTCCCTGCTCAATCTGCATCTATGAAGCCCTGAAGCTTCACTCCCTCTATCCATCTGTACCACAATCCAAACTGAGATGTGCCTCTGAGGTATCTCAGCACATGCTTCACTGCCTTCCAAAATAGCTTGGTAAGCTGAACCATAGCTTGACTCAGCTGGTTCATCGCAAAGCATAAGTCAGGTCGTGTGTTCACCAGATACATAACCCACCAAATGCTGATAAACAATAGCAACTACTACCTCACCTGAAGTAGCATCCTCCTTCCTCCAGTTCCCAGCTAGAGGAGTCTGCATGGGCTTGCACTTCTCCATGTGAAAGCACCTGAGTATCTCATTGGCATACTTGCCTTGAGACACAAATACATCCCCATCTTTCTGCCACACCTCCATCCCTAGAAAGTAGTGCATAAGGCCCATGTTCTTCATCTCAAACTCTCTTGCAAGGTCCTCCTTACAAGACCGTATCAGTTGATCATCACCTGTCAAAATCAGATCATCGACATAAATAACAATGATAAATGGTTTACCTTCTACCATGATGTGGTAAAGGTTCGCATCTGCTTCACTCTTGGTGAAGCCCAAACCGGTGAAATAGCTATCGATCCTGGTGTACCAAGCACGGGGTGCTTGCTTCAGCCCATACAGAGCCCTCTTGAGTTTGCACACATGCAACTCATGATCAAAGGTTTTGAAACCTTCGGGCTACTCAATGTACACCTCCTCCACAATGTTCCCATTGAGGAATGTTGTCTTCACATCCATCTGGTGGATCTTCCACCCCATTTGAGTTGATAGTGCCAACATCGATCTAATCGATGAGTACCTAGCTACGGGAGAAAAAGTCTCATCGTATTGGATCCCCTCGACCTGTGAGAAACCCCGAGAAACAAACCTTGCCTTATGTTTCTCAAAACTGCCATCAACTTCCTGCTTTACCTTGTAAATCCATCTAGAACTCACCACTGACTTGCCCTGAGGCCTTGGGCAACATCCCACACACTGTTACAAATGATAGATTCGTACTCCTCTACCATTACATCAACCCAGACTGGTTGCTGTAATGCCTCCTAGAATGAAGAAGGTCTGGTATCTACACACTCCCCAACCAGGGCCATGTACCCAGTGTATCGCTTGGGTGACCTCCTCTATCTGCGCTGAGAAGATGGTTTTCCCACATTCTCCTGTGCATCTAGCATCAACCTGTCAGCTTCCCTTGAGCATTTCTGCCCATCCCTGGAAGTATCAGCATGAGTGGATGTCTCCACTCTCGGATCCTCTGCATGTGGTTGCTTCGCATCAATGTGAGGCTCCTCCTCCTTAGGAATTGAAATTTCCTCATTTTCATGCAACTCGATCTCCCTCTCAAGTGATAAGTGCATGTCTTTCTGCTCATTGAACTTCAGATCCCTGTGTACCACAATCCTATGAGTGGAAGGCAAGTACACCTGATAGTTGTGGGGTGTATCCATGTACCCCACAAGTATTACCAACTCAGCTGTTGGGTCTAGCTTCTTCCCAGCATCTTTGGTCACATGATAGTAAACTGATGATCCAAAGATTTAGAAGTGACTTACATCAGGTCGCTTCCTGGAATAGGCCTCCATAGGTGTCTTCATCCCTAGTGTATGGTGTAGGCTTCTATTATGCAAGTATATTGTATATTGCATGCCTCAGCCCAGAAATTGCAGTGGTAGGATTTGGTCATGCAACATCGCTCGAGTTTCTCCCACAATCGATCTGTTCTTCCTTTCGGCCACCCCACTCGGCTATGGGTTATGGGGTGCTGTCAATTCCTGTTTAAAACCTTCTGCAACTGATGAGCCCCAAAAATGTACAATTATTTGGGCTCATTCAACCTCCTAATTTGGCTTAGTCCACCATTCTCATTTGTTTATTGCATGCTTTTGATTATTTTTATGTTAATAGAGTGAATTTGGTTAGTCATTATGCCAACAAGTCTAATGGGTGCTTTGTGTAGCCTTTTTGGTCAACTTGGAGACAAAATGGAAGGTCTTAATGAGCACTTGGCAGCCAAATTCGTGGGAGAACAAGCTAGAGGATTTGTAGGAAGGTGTCCCCCTCATTTATGGGCCCTTACCTCAAATTCTCCAGCATCAGCTCGGAGTTCAAAGGCCACCAAATCAATGAGCACAAGGGCAGCCAAGCAAGTCAAGTAGGACTGCTGTTAACTACAAGTCTTGGGCAGCCAAGTCCCTAACTTTTAGGAGGACTGTTGGGTCCTCAAATTGTATAAATAAGAGGGCTTGGGGCCTCATTTTGGTTAGCTAGTGGTTAGTCATTTTGTAGCCAGTTAGTCATTTTGTTTTAGCCATTAGTTAGCTAGTTTGTAGTTCGATTTTTATGCAATAAATTAGCTTTGCTTTCAGCTCATGTTCAAGCTCTCCTTGTGGACAGTTTTGATGTAACTTTTCATTTCTTGATTAATAAAGATGAATCCAGCTTTGCACCAGCTCTAAATCTCTCTTGGGAGGCTGTAGCTCTTGGGGTTGGGCCCATCTCAAGCGCCCAATACCTCCCTTGGTTATCTTTATGTGTTGTTGCGTTCTTGAAAAAAATCTGCTCTTTAGATTTAATTCATGCTTTGTTACTTAGGTTGCTTTTGATGGTTAAAGTAGTTTCTTATGTTTAAGATAGATTGGTAGGAGTTATTCATGCGTTTATATCTCTTTGATAATGTTTTTTTCACAGGTTGTACGTGATTCTTTTCATGAATAAGGTTGTTGTCCACCGTTTTCATTAACTTGTTAGATAGATCACATGATATTTCGATTGCATGCAAGATGTAGTTGGTTTGATCAAGTAACCACTATGCAGGGCATCTTCATCACCCCCTCGTGCATTTGAGCCTCGTTCAGATCAGCTCCTCCATCACCAAGTCTGTTCCCTCATCTCCCATCTTCTCTTTTGCTAAGTAACCTTACCTTCTTCTCCATTGTTGTCTCAACTACCTTCAAGCCAAGTCAGCCCTCCACATCATCTCACCACTCCATCCATCAGTCCCTAGGTCACTTTAGACCCCCATCCTACCTCCATAACCATCCATGCATCTTACATCAACCATCTATCCTCGAAAACCCAATTCGTAAACATCCCGTAGAAGAATTACAGAACATCCTGTAGAAACCTTTGAGTTTCCTGTAGGATCCCCTGCAGACATCCTGTAGGAGGCCACTCACTTGGTTGCTGAGCCTCTGAACGTGAGGAACCTTTGTGGACAGATGCTAAGGATCCCTGGGGACCTCTCCTAGCCTCCCCAACCTTTCCCAAGCTTTCCTTCCTCCTTGCACCACCTCTGCACAACCAAACCCTAATAAGAACAAAATCACAATCACTCCATTCACTTAAGAAAAAATACAAAAACATGTCTTTTCAGATGCAAGTAGCTTAGATTCATGCATTTGCACTTACTAGAGGTAATGGCACCATTGGTAGAAGTTTCATTTATGTTTTTGCATCATAGAGGTTAGACTAGTCAAATTAGGGTTTCCTAGGGTTTTTATGCTTTGATTTGCTTTCAGTTCATTTTCGCCAAGTAGATTAGTTTTCTTTGAGCTAGCTTTTGTCCATCATTTAGCAAGCTTCTTCTGAGAGCCTATAGAAGTTGGCTTGAGCCCTAGCGGACTTGTGCCAGCTGACCAAGTGACAGCTGCGACAAGAGCTAGTACTTGTGCATATAGCACCGTCGCTTCCAAGTTTGTACGAACTACCGGGTTGATAAAATTAAGAGACAGGAAGCCCCAGGAGTTGTAGCATTATTGCTACAATACTGGAGCTCACCATCTTTTTGGCGTCGTTGCCGGGGAAGCGGCAGAGTATTGGTGATTGTTGCTATTCTTCTATTTTCTACTACAACCTTCTGCTAAGTAGTTTATTTCATTTCCATTATGCAATTTCATTTATGCAAAAGTAGATTAGCATTTCTTGCTTTCATAGATTAGCATTTCAGTTCCGCAATTTCATTTCTACAAGCGTAGGGTAGCATTTCAATTCTGCAAGCGTAGCCTAGCATTTCATTCTTGCAATTTGATTTGAGCAAAATAGATTAGTCCTTTCCTGCTTTCATTTCAATTCCGCATTTTCATTTTCGCAAGATAGTTAGTTGTAGTTCCATTTATTTCAGTTTTGCAAGTAGAAGTAGAAAAAAGCAAAAATCAACCAAAAAGATTTCATTTCATGCTTTGTAGGAGTAGAGATAAGTTAGAAAAATGATTGCACAACACCCCCACTGCTTCACAAAGCCAACGTTCTTCTTCGATGGCTGTGATGAAAGAACCCCTGGGTGGACATCAAGACATATCTGAAGAACCTCTAGGGGAGAAGAAGAAGAAACACTCCTCTGAAGCAAATGGCTACAAGCAAAAATGATTGGAGCAGTCCCTTGTCCAAAGATGAATTTGAAAATCAGATCGAAGGTTTCAAGAGTGATATGAGGCAGTTTCTTGCCATGCAACTGGATACCTTGCGGATCCAAAAGAAGCAAGAAGAAGCCAAGAGGGCTTTGGTCATTTTTTGTCCTAGGTGCACTAGAAAGCATCCTAGGAACGAATGTCCAATGCACTCCCTAGAAGTGTGTTTTGTCTGTGAAGAATACCATCCTACAGATCAGTGCCCTTCCTTACCCAGAATCAAAGCTGCATATCAAAGAGCCAAAGGAGCCACTGAATCACTCTACTATATGAACCAAAGGAGGCCATATGGACCTAGATCTTACCAGCAAGAACTACAAGGGATACCCGAGACCTATTATGACCCTTATCAAGCCACTTTCATGCCTTCTTGGGATCGCCCTGCTCATCCTTCCTGGTCTACACCTCCTCCTTGGTCATATTCTCCTTGTTCCTTCACAGATCCATATTATGCCCAACCAGTTGCTCATTCATTCCACTCTTATGCTCAGCCACAGCCTCAGTGGAATGCACCTTATCAGGAGTGGAGGCCCCAGTACAACTCTCATCCCGCTCATTTTCCTCCACCACCTGCTCATCCACAACCATCGCCTCCTCCTCCACCAAGGCAACCCCAAATGCCTACCCAACCACAATGCTATCCATCTCCATCTCAATTTCACACCTCCACTCAACTACCCATACCATTTCCAAAGCCACACATTGGAGCAACTCAACACAAGTGCAAAGCTGAGGCACACCATGTGCAAATGACTCCTCTTGAGCTCAATGATGTTCACCAAAGCTCAGGAAAAGCATTGCAAAAAAGAGATCATCTTGAAAGCATTGAAGGATCACATCCAGCAAAAGAAGATTCCAAAGAGGAGATCAAAGAACCATGGGCTGCACTTAATGAAGAGAAGAGATCAGAATCAGAGATCGAGAGAGTTCCTTCATGGTTACCATCAAATCCTCCATGTATTCCAGAGAAAAATCAACAACAAGAGGAAGATCAGAAGGTCATGATAGAAGGTCACATGAAGAATGATCCAAATCAGCAAGATGACCAAGGATATCAAAGCTATATTGAGATATGGTTTCAGAAGGTCACTAAGTTGCAGCAGTACTCTCCTCCTCAGCTATGTTTTGTACTTTCAAAGTCCGATCATGTTGTCTCTGAAAGTTGGATAGTTGTCAAAGCATGCATTCTGAGCCTTTACATCATCTTGTCTCTAATCTCGATGTGCACATGGCTCCATTGGAAGTATTCTTATACTTGAAAATGATTTTGTTTTTTTCAAGTAGGGTAGGGTAGAAAAAAAAGAAAAAGAAAAAAAGAGAAAAAAGAAAAAGAAATGAAAAAATGAAAATAAGAAAAAAATAAAAATCTAAGGTGAAAACCCCCTCGGAGGCGCCTTAGATTGGCTCATTGATTGAAAACCTCCATGAGGCGGTCAATGGGTTGGAAAGAAAAGAAAATAAAAGAGAAAAAGATCTTTGGGTGAAAACCTCCCTTGGAGGCGCCCAAGGCAGGCAATTAGGGTGAAAACCTCCATGAGGCGCCCTAGTTGTTTTTTTTTTCAAAAAAAAAAAAGAGAAAAAAGAAAAAGAAAAATAAAGCTAATCATCATTGAATAATTTTATGTTGCAGCAATGACATTTCAGGTTGCAAGAAGGATGTTTCATGGCAGGAGGAGCACTCAAATCAAGGTCAAAGGAGTTTTTGTGCCTTCTACAGGAAGTTTCGTATCTTCTACAGGAAGCTTACAAAAAAGCCAAATTGATCTCCAAAGAGGACCTGAAGGCTTGGAATATGTCCATGAGGCCTACACTCATCAATGTTTCCACTCCTCACCCCTTTTCCATCATTTTTTTCATGTCATTATGCTTCTTTCCTCAAAACTGTGTCTTCTACAGGAAGCTCTGTATTTCTACAGGAAACATCCTGTAGAACCTTTGGACGAGCCAAATCTAATTTCAAAAGTGAATCTAATGGTGGGAATCTGTTGATTAGGCCTACAAGCACTTGTGTGTCCATCCCTTGCCTTTCTCCATCATTTGTCCACCTCATTTGCTTCTCATTGTGCTTCTACAGGAACTTCCTGTAGAAATTGTGGGAAACTAGGCATGCATTTCAAAAAGTGGTTTGGCAAGCATGGTAGCTTCCTCAAGGGTTCAGAAGCCCTCATGCAATCTTCCAACTCCTCCTCCATCATCTCCATACCTGCATCACAACCAAAATTCATTTTGTCATCCCATGCAAACACATGCAAAATGCCTTGAAGCCAAAAACACATAGAGCAGAATTTGTTTTTGCCATAACTTGAGAACCATGCATCCATTTGACAAACCGTTTTATGGGGGATTGTACAAGGTCGATGACAACATGCCTGAGCAGGTTCATGCAATTCCGGTGCACGGTTTCCAAGAAATCAGCCTCCATCACCGTCAGCCATTTTTGCATTTTCTCCATAACCGTGCATCCGTTTCAAAACCTGTTTCATGGGGAGATGCACGTGGGTGATAGTAGCCTACCCAAGCAGTTTCAGCCAATTCCGATGCATGGTTTCCGAGAAATCGAGCTCTGGAATATTCAGCCATTTTCCAATTTTCTCGAAATCCGTGCATCCATTGATCACGAATTTGCTATGGGAGATGCATAATGATGGTAGGAACATGCTCACCGAGTTTCAGATCAAACCGATCTACCGTTTGGGAGAAATGGCAAAAAGAAGTTCTGGTCCTGTGAAAATTCAATGGCAGCAGTTTGAGGGTGCAGATCTGAACGTGGAAATGAACTCTTGTTGCATGCATCTGGCCAGAGGACACCTGCACAAGGAAACCAGCCATGAATCAGCAACCAAGCCATCATGAAACCATAAAATGAAGTGCATGCAGCAATGACAGGCCACAGCAGCTCACGGCAACCATTCAACTTCGAGGTATGTGACTAATCTCATTCTTCTATTGCATAGATTTAATTGGGAACTGCATAAACGAATGGGATGAGGGATTAAGCCATGAATGTAGCAAGGCTCAACTGATTGTCTGCTTCAGAACTCCGCCAGCAGCCACGCAATGCACGTGGACAATGGACTCACGTAAAAATTAAAAAAATTTAAAAGAAAAAAAAAAGCAGAAAGTTTAACTCTAATGCAGTTGATTAACGGGGAGAGGACATGCAGCTTCACAGCACTGCCGTTTCATGTGGCCACGTACACTTGGCCACTTCACTCTCTCATGCAAATCACGCAGCAATTAATGACGGCTCGGCTGAAGACTCGCGTTAACTGCTGATTCACTTACACTTGCACACCTCTTCAGTCGAATCCTCTGCCTCTGAATTTTGTTAAACTGACGTCCTTCGCCAAGTTTTTCAGCTTGTTAAAAATCCTCCCGCATGCCAAGATCATTCAAAGACGCAGAGACACCCTACAGGCGTTTCTACAGGAAGTCTTCTACAGGAAACGCAGAAAACTGCCCTGCAAAAAGAAAACAAGCAGAAGAGAAAGCAATTGTTCAAGACAGTACTGAGACAGATGGTGAAGCATATGATGACCACAAACATCAGTCTGAAGTACGTGATTCAACTGCAGGCCAATCTAATGTGACTGGCGATAAAAAGAATGGAGTCTCTAAGGGTAATGGAAATATGTCTAACCAGCATTTGACAGAGTTGAAATCACATAGGCCTGGTTCAAGTGTTCTTGGTAAAGGTGGAAATTCTCAGTGAGGTAGGCCTGAACATAACTTTCCCATGCAAATAATTCAAAAGGTGGTGAATTCGATGTGTTGAGGGGGTAAGGAAAATGTGAATGGGAGTCTGTCTACGAATTCAAAAGTTGTTTTTATTATCGCTGCCTGGAATTGTCTTCATGGTCTGCATGTGAGATTTTCTCCAGGGTCTTGAACTAAAATCTCTCATGTAGAAAAATTGAAACCGCTGTAAGGCTCACGTGTGCACATATACATGTTTTTCTTTTGTGACTGCTATATGGTTAGTATGAAAATTAGCTCTACACTCTGTCTGTGAGAGCCTAATTTCATTTTGACAGTCAAATTTTGGGGCAGCAACAATATTATAACCGAGGAATTGGTGAGAGGGGAGATACAACCAACGGAGAAATCTTGTCCTGAGAGTCAAGGAGGAAAGCCATATCAGAATTCTCCTTCTGATCAGAGCACAAGACAAAATAGGGCATTATATCCAAATTCTGGCTGAGGAACTCACTTCATCCAACAGTGAGGAAAGGGAGCACATTGAGGCAGAAGAGAGAGCCAGGGGTAAGGAAACCCAAGACAGACCACCACAGGAAAAGCCACAGGTAAAGCAACAGGAAAAGCTAGAGGAAAAGCAAGAAAAACGATAAGGTGCTGAGGCCAAAGCTATGGGTGAAGTAAAAACACAAACGCCAAAGGAGAAGCGGTTGCAAGCACGAGCAGAGAAGACTGAAAAAGGCCAACCAAGTGAAGACAAAACCAAGGCAACCACAGAAAATTAAAGAAGAAGACACCCCCAGCCATGCAAGCCAAATCAGGAAGCGTAAAAAACGGCTTCTACAGGAAGCCAGAAATCAGCTACAAGACTTTCTACAGGAAGTCCTGAAAACACTATTTTGGCTTGGTTCTGATTGATTGTCTTGTGTCTCCTTATTTCACTGATGTTTGTGAAATTTATAAAAGAGGAAGGTGTTTTCAACTTGGAACTTGGGTGTGTTCGTATATTGCTACTTATTCCATTTACTAATATGCTTAAGCACAATAACCTGCTTACCAAAGCCTTTGAAAAGTGGGGTGATTTGGTGATGGCTTCATTCTGCTAACTGGTCCAACTTAGCATTTGAGGAATTGTTGGCAAGATGTTCATCTTTGGTGATTTCTGTGAAGGTCTTACTTTGGAGCTGAGAGGTGATAGTTTGATGGTATATTTGCTTTCACACAAAATGCTGGTAAATTGTCTTTGACAGAGAAGAGGGCACCATTTCTTCCATATGATTGCATAAACTTGTGCACTCATAACAAGGCTAAGGATTCACTAAGAAAAGCAGCAGACAGTAAGGAAGAAGAGCAGAAAGGAGGAGAAGATGAAGGCTGACACAGCCCATCTGGCAGGATATAGTGGTGCTGTTTGTTTCTACAGGAAGCCAAAACTCAGCTACAGGACTGTTTCTACAGGAAGCCAACGAACAGTTTCTACAGGAAAGTTTGAAAAGCGGGAAGCCAAAGGAGAAATTGGCCGAGATGCTAGCCAAGGAAGTCACCAGGGCCATCAAAGACAAGGGGAGAGATTTGGTTGCTCAGAGGATGAGCAACACTTTCAGTAGGGGGGTGATGATGAGCCCCAAAAATGTACAATTATTTGGGCTCATTCAACCTCCTAATTTGGCTTAGTCCACCATTCTCATTTGTTTATTGCATGTTTTTGATTATTTTTATGTTAATAGAGTGAATTTGGTTAGTCATTATGCCAACAAGTCTAATGGGTGCTTTGTGTAGCCTTTTTGGTCAACTTGGAGACAAAATGGAAGGTCTTAATGAGCATTTGGCAGCCAAATTCGTGGGAGAACAAGCTAGAGGATTTGTAGGAAGGTGTCCCCCTCATTTATGGGCCCTTACCTCGAATTCTCCACCATCAGCTCGGAGTTCAAAGGCCACCAAATCAATGAGCACAAGGGCAGCCAAGCAAGTCAAGTAGGACTGCTATTAACTACAAGTCTTGGGCAGCCAAGTCCCTAACTTTTAGGAGGACTGTTGGGTCCTCAAATTGTATAAATAAGAGGGCTTGGGGCCTCATTTTGGTTAGCTAGTGGTTAGTCATTTTGTAGCCAGTTAGTCATTTTGTTTTAGCCATTAGTTAGCTAGTTTGTAGTTCGATTTTTATGCAATAGATTAGCTTTGCTTTCAGCTCATGTTCAAGCTCTCCTTGTGGACAGTTTTGATGTAACTTTTCATTTCTTGATTAATAAATATGAATCCAGCTTTGCACCAGCTCTAAATCTCTCTTGGGAGGCTGTAGCTCTTGGGGTTGGGCCCATCTCAAGCGCCCAATACCTCCCTTGGTTATCTTTATGTGTTGCTGCGTTCTTGAAAAAAATCTGCTCTTTAGATTTAATTCATGCTTTGTTACTTAGGTTGCTTTTGATGGTTAAAGTAGTTTCTTATGTTTAAGATAGATTGGTAGGAGTTATTCATGCGTTTATATCTCTTTGATAATGTTTTGTTCACAGGTTGTATGTGATTCTTTTCATGAATAAGGTTGTTGTCCACCGATTTCATTAACTTGTTAAATAGATCACATGATATTTCGATTGCATGCAAGATGTAGTTGGTTTGATCAAGTAACCACTATGCAGGGCATCTTCATCACCCCCTCGTGCATTTGAGCCTCGTTCAGATCAGCTCCTCCATCACCAAGTCTGTTCCCTCATCTCCCATCTTCTCTTTTGCCAAGTAACCTTACCTTCTTCTCCATTGTTGTCTCAACTACCTTCAAGCCAAGTTAGCCCTCCACATCATCTCACCACTCCATCCATCAGTCCCTAGGTCACTTCAGACCCCCATCCTACCTCCATAACCATCCATGCATCTTACATCAACCATCCATCCTCGAAAACCCAATTCGTAAACATCCTGTAGAAGAATTACAGAACATCCTGTAGAAACCTCTGAGTTTCCTGTAGGATCCCCTGCAGACATCCTGTAGGAGGCCACTCACTCGGTTGCTGAGCCTCTCAACGTGAGGAACCTTTGTGGACGGATGCTAAGGATCCCTGGGGACCTCTCCTAGCCTCCCCAACCTTTCCCAAGCTTTCCTTCCTCCTTGCACCACCTTTGCACAACCAAACCCTAATAAGAACAAAATCACAATCAATCCATTCACTTAAGAAAAAATACAAAAACATGTCTTTTCAGATGCAAGTAGCTTAGATTCATGCATTTGCACTTACTAGAGGTAATGGCATCATTGGTAGAAGTTTCATTTACGTTTTTGCATCATAGAGGTTAGACTAGTCAAATTAGGGTTTCCTAGGGTTTTTATGCTTTGATTTGCTTTCAGTTCATTTTCGCCAAGTAGATTAGTTTTCTTTGAGCTAGCTTTCGTCCATCATTTAGCAAGCTTCTTCTGAGAGCCTATAGAAGTTGGCTTGAGCCCTAGCGGACTTGTGCCAGCTGACCAAGTGACAGCTGCGACAAGAGCTAGTACTTGTTCATATAGCACCGTCGCTTCCAAGTTTGTACGAACTACCGGGTTGATAAAATTAAGAGACAGGAAGCCCCAGGAGTTGTAGCATTATTGCTACAATACTGGAGCTCACCAGCAACGCAGAATTTTTTAAACTATTTGGAGACATACTCTCCACCATTGTCGTTGTGCAAAGCTTTTATTTTCTTTCCTGGTTCTTTCTCTGCCAAGGCTTTAAACTCACAAAACCTCAAGAAGGTTTGATCCTTCTTTTTCATAAAGTAGATCCAGCATCTACGAGAAAAATCATCAATAAAAATAACATAGTACCTTTGTTTAGTGGTGGAGGCTGTAGAGAAGGGCCCACAAAGATCTGAGTGAACTTGCTCCAGGATTTCTCCAGATCTATTGTCTCGATCCAGAAAGGAATACTTTGCATACTTACCCAAGGTACAACCTTTGCATGTATTTGTCTTCTCAAGTTTTCCCTTGGGTAATTTGGTATAAATCTGTTGCATGATCTTCAGGGCTCCATGGTACAAGTGGCCCAGTCTTCTATGCCATAGCTCACCAACATCTTGGCTCTACACCATCTCAGCTTTGGAACTCAAAGCAACACAATATTCTACCTCCAACTTGTAGAGATTATTGACTCGAATCCATATTCACTTTGTCTGTCCAGTACCGATATGCCTCAAGAATACCTTTCCTTGACTAAAGACTACATCATAGCCTTTATCTTCTAGCATAGCGACAGACACAAGATTATTCTTCAGACCTGGTACATACTTTACATCAGTCAGGGTGAGGGGAGCTCCATGTTTCGTCTGAAACACAACTGTACCTTCACTTGAAACACAGTACTTTCCATCATTGCCCATCTCAATCCGCATCTGGAGATCCTTCTCCTCCAAGGTACTGAAAAGCTTCTTGTCGCTTGACATGTGGAATGAAGCTCCACTGTCCAGCTACCACACACATCCCACCTTGGATGAAACCATACATGTGATAAGTGAGAAATCCAGCTCAAACTGTGAGGCTAGTGCCTCACCATTAGATCCATTTGAGGAACCCTTCTTGGATTTATTCTGTGGACAATTCGTAGCATAATGGCCCACTTCATGGCAATGAAAGCATCGCACTTTTGATTTGTCAATCTTCTTCCCACCATGGGAAGAACTAGATTTGGGATGGGATGCCTTCCCTTTCCCTTTCCTCTCCTTACTCGCTAAGGCTAGATTTTCCTCATCTTCTTGCTTCGATGAGTATCCATCTTTGGTGCTTCTTCTTATTTCCTCCTGCATCAGATCTAACCAAAGTCGTTCCAAATCTGGTAGTTTTTCTCTTCCATTAACTGAGTCTTGGTAGCTATTCTAGGTCTTAGGAAGACTGAGGAGTGCAAGACACACAATGTCATCATCAGTGGTCGTGATTCATACACTTCCAAGCTCATCCTTGCAGGTGGTGAGCTTGTTCAGATATGTAGAGATCGTGTCACCCTTTTCACACTTGATCTTATGAAGCTTGTATTACAGCGCCAAATTCCTCTGATCGATCCTATTTTGATATAAATATTTCAATGTTTTCCACATTGAAAATGGAGTCTCCTTCCCATGGAGGCTCGAGACAATGTGGTCTCGAACTCCCTCTAGGAGGATTCTCCTTGCTCTAGCCACACATTTCTTCTATTCCGCCAGTTGAGTAGCATCAGTTAGCTTGGGGACTTCTTGGTCAATGAAGTCCTTTAGACCGTTATCCTCTAACACTGCCTCCATGCGATCCTTCCAACCTATATAATTCGAGCTGCCATCAAGGGCATACTCAAGTCTTAAACCACTGAACACCATAGGTGAAATTGAGATGTGATGAGAACTCGATTTCTATCTTCAGGAGCCAAACTTCGAATTTCTCCTTCTTGTATATTGTTCTTCGCCTTGATCACCTTTACTCTGATACCATGTAGAAATTCCCACTGTAGATCAACATATTATGCAATATACTAAAACACAATACAAGATCTACTTCTACAACACTTTGCGGAAGCTTAATCAAATTGAGAAAGATCAAGAGAACACATATAACTGAGAATGGAGAAATCAATCACACATAACACAGAAGAAATATCATGGGGAAAGCCTTAGCCTAAAACCCCAATCTATGTATTATCATACAAGTGGAAATCTTGTTCAAGTTACAGAAAGAATCAACTCTTAAGCTATCCTTCTCTCTCTGTAATCAAACAAATCAGCTCATAGACTAAATAGGCATAGTATATTTCCTCCTCAAGCCCTCCAAGCCTCCTATTTCCTTGCACAGTTTTTCTTGGGGTCCAATGATGTCACATGTGTGAATTGGCCTCATCACACTCACTAAACCTGAAGAAGTAACTCGCAATCCTCAAGGAAAGAATTCCTTCTGCACGGAAGGAATATTCACAATGGAATTTTCTAGCAACTAATAGTACATTTCCCCTCCATATGATCTCAACTAGGTCTCTATCTAAACTGACATGCATGAGTTATTTATGAGAGAATACTTAGTTATTTGAAGTGCAGTAGTTACATACATGCAAGAATTAACTAACTGAACTTACATTAATTCAACAAACTATTTGAATTAATCTAACTGGACTTGACTCAGTCAACTAAGTCAACTAATTACAACTCAATATTACAACTCATCCTTATCTCTTTAACTAATGAATAAATTCCTCAATTAATGGAGAAATGGTTGCATGTCCTCACATAGACTTCAAGTTTGATTTTCCTTAACTAATTAACTGAAGATGAATTAATTAATTATTTTACAAACTGCTGCTAAGATCAAATTCGAATTTTACTTCGTTGTTTTAGTTTAGGGACTGACTACAATAGAAAGGTATCCCGAAATGCTATTTATAGAATGCTATTTTTAGCACTTCCATTTTTCCATCCATTGTTTCTAAGATCAACACTGGCTGAACTGCTATTTATAGTAGTGCTACTTTTAGCAATTCTATTTTTAGCATTTCTTGTTGCTATTTTAAACACTTTTCTTCCCAAAAAAAATTCAAGAAAAGTTCTTGAAAATTGAAAGCTATCGTCCCCAAAGATTGCAACCATTGGACTCCTAGTACAACATCAACACCACCCATTGGAATTGAAAGAATTGAACTATTCAATACATATTCCTACATGGTTATCTTGATATTATGGAACTTTTCAGAGAAATGTATAGTTCCTCCATTTGCAACCATCACTTGACACTTTGGTGCTGGATATAGGAAGCAATTCAGTTCCTTGGCTATCTTACAATGAAAAAATTATGGGTACTAATTGAATCAATCAACATGATTACCTTTTTCTTCTTGATATAGCCTTCTCTCTTGAGAGTTTGAGGATTAGTAATTCCTTCCAATGCATTAAAAGATATGGTCATATTCATTTCTTCTTTCTCTGGGATTGGTTCCTGGTGTATCCTCCTCTTTTGACATTTCTTGTTCCTTTTTTTCCTCCTCTTCACAATCTATGTAGAATAATTTCTTCTTATCACACTTATGACCTTTAGTGTATTTTCTATCACAACCGTAACAAAGCCCTTTTTCCCTTTTTTATTCCAATTGTTGTGGTGTCAACCTTGCAGGTTATGGAAGACTAGGAGTAGTAACACTTCCATCTTTATAGTTGTGAGTGGTAGACTTCCTCGTTGCCATAATTTTTCTTTCACTTTTTCGTACAAGCTTGAATTCCTTCTCTAATGAATCAGGTTCCCAAAGGTGAACCTCATGTTGGATTTTATCTTTTAAATTACCTATTAATATATCAATCCTATGCTCCTCTGGAATATTAGTTACCCAAATATTCAATTTTTGGAAGTCTTTAATGTGCTCCACCATTGAACCCTTTTGTTTGAGATTTATCAGTTGGCTAAAGAAGGTGTTTCTCTTTGTATCTTCATAATGTGCTATTATTTACTCTGAAAAGATTGACTAGGTGACAAGTGGTTTATGAGAACAAAGCCATCTATACCATACAAATTGATTTGGTTCTAAATATAAAGATGCAATACATACCTTTTCTAAGGGTTGCACATCCTGAAGATCAAAAGTTTGCTCCATCCATAGTATCCATGTTACCATATCCTTGCCATCAAACTTCTTCATATCTATATTTGGAATGTGGTGGTTCTTAAATTCCACATTGGAGTCTCTAAAATCATAATTAATATTCCTTTTGTCCTCATCCTGATTTTCATGGATTACCTTGTCACCACCTGGAAACCTTTCTCGAAACAATTTTGTCAACCCTTCCAACTTGACATTCATCGCATCCATGTCTACCTTAAAAACATCCATGTTGCCTGTTATGCCATCTATGTTGTATTTAATACCATCCATGTACCCTTCTAAGCCATCCATGTCATCTTTGGTTTTGCTTTGTGAGAGCAAACTTTGTTGCACTTGGTCCCATAACATTGATATATAATGTTGCAATTCTTCTTCTTCATGTGTCATAGTAGAGTTTTATAAGGGCTTAATGGGTGCAGAATTATTTTATTTAGGAGGAAATTTTGAACCAAATAATGATATATATGCTTCAGCATTCCCTTTGAATCACTTCGAACTGATTTTTCAAACAAAGGTTATGCAAAATTAAAAAATACACACCTTTTTCTTGCTTTTTAGGAGCTAGATATTGCAGTTGCTATATCTATGTAATTGTGAATATCCAAGATATTAAATTCTGTGGTATCCCTTTGAGTCTTATTTTGAACCCAACCATTCATACCAAGATTGACTCTCCAAGAAATATTTATGACCAATATTCCACGATGACCTGATTATAGATTGGTTTAGTAGAGAGAACTTGTATGGAGTTACACATGTCACTGTTTCAACCGTCGACCCTAAATTTTCTATAGATGAAACTATAGTCCATGCTCTTTTAGCCAATTTTTATAGAATTCAATTTTCATGCCTTAAACAAAAGTTATGACGACTTTCCCTAGGTCACTTGTATTGTAGAATTTTTCCTACAAATCAGCTAGCTCTGATACCATGTAGAAATTTCCCACCTGTAGATCACTTGGTAATGCAATGCACTAAAGCCAAACACTTGATATACTTCTACAAAAAATTTAACGGAAGCTTAATCGAACATGAGAAACATCAAGCATGAACACATATAACTGATAAGAAGGAATCAATCACACATAACACAGAAGAATTTACCCGGGGAAAGCACCTGCCTAAAACCCCATCTCTATATTATCATACAAGTGGAAATATAGTCCAGATTACACAAAGCCTTAGCTCGAAAGCTATCCAGCTCTCAGTACAATCCCTCTACTACTCATAGACAGTCGAAGGCTTCTCACAAACCTTATCCTCTGCCCTCCAAGCCTCCTATTTCCTTGTGCAGTTTCCTTGGGGTCCAGTGTTGCCACATGTGTGAATTGGCCTCTTCACACACTCACTAACCTTTGATCTAACTGCACAAACCTGAAGGAGATAAATCCTCATCATGGATGAGCTTCCTTTATAGGAAAAATATTCATCCAACTAATAGTACATTGTCCCTTCTCTGATCTCAACTGGGTCTCTGTCAGAACTGGCATGAATCAGTTATCCATGAGTGAATACACAGTTATATTAAAATAATAGTTGTCACATGCATGAAAGCATCAACAAACTATATCTCATTAATTTAACAACTTGTTAAATTAATCTAACTGAACTTGACTAAGTTAAACTAAGGCAACTGATCCTCTCAATATAGAACTCATCCTTAATTCCTCAATCAGTGGAGCAAATCAAGGACACATTCCCCAATTAGTGGAGAAACAATTGCATGTTCTCACAAAGACTTCAAGTTTTCTTTTCCTTAACTAATTAACTCATGGAGAATTAATTAATTAATATTCCAAACTGCTAGAAAGACCAAATTCGTTTTTACTTCCTATAGTTAGATTAGGGATTGCTAAAAATAGGAAGGGACCCATAAATGTTATTTTTAGAAGATTCTATTTTTAGTAGTTTCACCTCTCACCTAAGGTGGAAAAAATTCTCATTGGCCAAACTGCTATTTTTAGAAGTGCTATTTTTAGCAGTTCTATTTTTAGCACTTCCTAAATTTAGCATTTCTTGTTTCACACTTTTCAACATGTATGAGACTGAATTCTGGATCATGAAAAAACCCTAACTTCTTTGGATAATATCTTAGAAAGTATAGTGAACCAAGATCTGAAATCCATACACAAAGTTCATCATGATTTCGGCTCCACGTGGTTGAAATTTAAATTTCTGAAGCTTCGTAGAAGAAAATTTATAGTGAAAATTCCATGATGGCCTATTTGAAGAAGCGAACCATAGAATCCAAAGCTCTGATACCAAATGTTATGAAACCAACTCACAAATAGATAGATCAACGACTTAAAAATTATCCTCTTCGAGGGGGAAACCTCCTTTACATTACATAAATGAAAAAATCTTGGATGATACAAATGACAATACCTCCTTTGTATATATATGAGTCTAAGGGGTCACAATATAATCATATCCTAAATAACAATGATAATGTAAGGGCACAACAATAACAGTGGTGGGATTCTATGGGGCACAAAAATAACAATATGGGGGCTACATGGGCACAACAATAAAAATAATGGATCTACAATAATAATAACAATAAGGAGGCTACACTAGTATTATAGGGACCTAACATGGAATAAACTTCAAGATCTAGTAGAGATGATATGCAATAAAGAAACAATTACCATTGTTCTAAATGCTCTAACTAATGAACAAGGAAACCTTGTATCAAAGGCCTACAAAGAGGAGAAATCCACACCATTCAATACTTTTTAGTCACTATGAAATATTGAAGAAAACAAGATGAAGGTAAAAAGTGATACAGGATCAGATGAGTAGGGTCAAACATTTGTTGTCATGTCAAGAAGCAAAGGGATATTTGACAAGGTTGCCTCAAAAAAAAAAAAAATCAGTATGTCACTGATCCAATGCTATGGATGTCAAAGATACGGGCACTTCAAGAGAATTTTTCCTAATCTCAATAAGGAAAGAAACAAATGAAGAAGGGAAGAAGCCCACATCAGTGAAGAAGTGGAAGAAGCTAAAAAGAAGAAATTCAAGATGGAGGAAATATAAGATATTTATTATTGTTAAGATAGGTCTTCCTCACCTAATTTATTTTCAAGATTATGTCATAGAATATAACTATCATGGTAGGAATCATCAAAATCATGATAGGATGCATCATGTTAGGAGATCGAATCATAGAAGCATACGATTGAAAGCAAGAGCATGTGACATCATCATAAAGAACCATGAACGATAGTTGAAATAGAAGTCTATGGCTTTCATCTATCGAAATATGTAGCTTTTCGTAACCTCATAGTACTTATGGGAAAAAGAAAGTCATCTAGCATAGAGCTCATCATCCATCATTCAAAATGATAATTTCAAGATCCTCCATTGGAATGTTCATCTACTAGAAGAAGAAAGTGTCTCGCCGAGAATTTCAAACTATATGGGATTCATGGAATGATGGTACGATGTCAAAAGAAGTGAAGAAGATCAAGGAACTGAAGTTATTTCAATCAAGGAAACTACTAAAATAAGTATAGATTGTTATGGCCTAAATCTACCTCAGGTTGAGAAAGGTAGGTCTAGGGTAACATCAAACCACGCTTAACCTGGTAGCTAGCCCTACCAGGTTGGGAGAGGGCTCTCTCCTTGTCAATATTAGGAAAATATAGCAAATGAGGCTTGAGATGACTGATGTAAAGTCTAATTTTAGGCTAGGTATATGTTCAGAGGAGTTTGATTGAATTTAATGGTTGATTGCTGGATCAAATGTGAAAGGCAGTTTTGGGTCCGGGGAATGAACTCAGTCTTGCAGAGGTTTCTGTGGGGCGAGGTAGGAAAATTCTTTAGTACTTCAAATTAGGTGTAATGGTGAGTCTTGAGACTGGTGAGGATTTGGATAGGGCATTAATGTGTCATGAGTCCTCTTCAAACAATAGAAAACATATAAAACTAATGAAACCCTAAGTTAGAGCACTGCAACATCAATGATTTCCACCTTTATACTTGACTCATTTAGTTAAGTAGAAAAGAGAGAGATAATTGCACACATAAACATATGATAAATTGAATCACAGAAGGAAAAACAATACTAAGTCACCTTACCACAAGAATCCCACAAAATGTTGCAAACCTTGGTCTATTTCCTTGCCAAACTGCAGAGATGATGTACAATAGTGCTCAAAGCATTCACAAGAGTCCAACCTTTACAAATGACTGAAAAAACACATGATATAGACCTCCAAACCACCTGTGCTATCCATCAAGGGTCGAATCCATGAGAAGAGGGGTGGTTTCAACCATATATAAACTAGGAATACAAAAATAGGCAGTGGAACAAGTTGCCTCTTAAACCTAGGAAACTTATTCATTCAACTTTAAACCACCTACAACTGATGTATCTACCTTATCAAGTCATTTTTTATCATTTTTACATCATAGTACATCAATTTACATCATGTCACATCATGAATTTTACCATAAGAGAGAAAAAGTCAAAGTACAAGAAAACTAGGTGAAAAACAAAGTTTTTGAGCAAAATTGGCAAAATTTTGCCCGATGCGTAGTGCCATCTGCCTGATGCACAACGCCTTTTCCAAACTGATTTTGAAGGCCTTCCCCTTCACCAAATTAGCTCCAAAATGGCTTGTTGGAAATCTATGTTTGTCTACTTTCTAGGACAAGTCGAAGTTTTGAATTTGGTGTCCATTTGCCTCTTCAAAACTCAGTTCTCCCAAGACTGTTTCCTATGGGTCCAAAAAGTGGCAGAGAGGGCATTTTTGAGGTGTTTTTTTTCCCTTTGGGTGACGCAAACCTCCTCCAAAATTCATGAGATTTTCTGGGTTTTCATATTTTTTGATGAGGAATGTAAAAATGTAAGCCATTCCTCAAAATTCCCAACTAGTGCTGCGCATCAGAGAAAATTTCCTGCGTTTTGTAATTAAATTTTACAAAATGACAAAAATTTCTCCAAAATGCTTCCTAATTGGCAGGAGGCAAGCTTATCAATTACTTTTCTAAGCCAAGGAAGCTTCAGCCAAGATTCTAAGTTTATCTTGCTCCTCTTTAGATTTTAAGGCTTTCTTTAGCTTGGCTTTTAAGTTTCTTACCCTTGTCTTGCAAATCTTATTCCGGGCCACGTAGTGATAAGCCATGTGGCGCAACATCTTTTTCTCCTTGTTGGCTTTCTCTAGCAGCTTCTCCAAGTGATTGTTCACCCTCTCTAACAATGATTCCTGGTCAGCATTGATTTCTTGCTCAACGGATGTCAATTTTCCTTTCCTCCTTTTGGCTACTTGCTTATTTTCCCTTATGGTTTGCAGCTCCATGATTGTTTGTTTATCCTCCAATTGCTTGTTCTGTTGCTCAAGGTAGTTAATGACCCACTTAGCCCTCTCAAGGTTAAGTGATAAGGCATGGATGTCAACTTCTTTCTCTCTAATGACCTCCTTGAGTCTTGAGTTTTGGGAAATCAAATCAGTATCCTCCTCCTGAATCAAAACAAAATCTCTCTCTTGACCTTCAGAAGGCCCTTCATCATGCAATGGTTGCTTCTCTTTATCCTGTACCGGCTCTGCTGAAGAAGAAGGAAAATCCCCTTTCACCCTAGGTGAAGATAACATTTTCCCTTTGGACGGTGAAGAAAACGAGACCCCTTCCACCCCAGGTGGAGATAATACTCATTTGGCAGCTGCAAAAAGTCTTCTTGTCCCCTTTCAATAAGTTATAAACACATGAATGTGAGCCTCTTCAGTTCTTCTTTCATGCTCTCTTTTTTGCCCGGAAGGTCCACCTTCCTCTTGAGGTTTTGCAAAAATTTGAGGCCCTTTGAAGATCTCATGGGCAAAGAAGGTTTCCCATGGCACTCCCAACTGATTTAGCTGATGCACAACAATAATCTTGATAACAGCAAAGTGATAAATGCTATTAAGCTGTTGTGGGTATGGTTTCCTCTTTGCAAGCACAATCATCCTCTCTATATTTTTGTAAATGAAGTATGGAATACTCATCATTCTAACCCTGGTAAAATGCATAAGCAATCTGATATGATAAGCATAGATTCTTGAGAACCTTCCTTCACATGTGAAGTATTTGATGATGAGTTTCATTAGTGGAACATACCGGTCCTCCAAAAACTTGAAAGGAAACACCCTGCCCAATTTACTGTGATATTTGGCTTTAATGTAGAGTTCATAGTGTTGTTTTCTGATATTTCGTATTTTGTTCCACCTTTCCCCCACATCTGGCATCCTATTTACTTCTGCAATAATGGCTGGTGAAAGAGTAAAATTGATGCCAGCTAGCTGTACCATATTGTCCTCCATGTTGATGACAAATTGCCTAGATAATTCATGATGATACTTAACCCTCTCAACCATCTCACAAAACTCAAAGCAAGATTGGTATCTAAAATAAGTGGTGGCAAGAGGACAAGCAAGAAGTTCAGCAATGCTAATAGGCTCCTCTTTGATTATTTTCCCATCCTTGTGAGGTCTCCTAGGCTGTACATTCCTGTCTATCGAACTGTCACTTTGTGTTTCTTCTTCATAGCTTGAGTCACTGTTTCTTGCCATAGTGCTTGTCTTAGGAAAATGATGAGATGAAGGTATGGTGGAAAAAGGATGATGAAAGAGGGATGAAAGAGGACAATGGTGATGAGTATGAAGAGATTTTACTCTTGGGAAGTGAATTTAGGGAATGAAGGGAATAGTTTTGGGAAATTAGGGTTTAGTGAGGGAATTAGGGTTTGATGAGGGAATTAGTTGCTTTAGGGGAGTGAGATATGGGAAAATGGGATAAATGGAGTTTTTTAGGGTAATAAAAGAGTGAAAAGGGGTTTAATGATGTTTTTGTGATGATGGGATGAAATTTGCATTATTAAATGGAAAACAGTGAGGAGAAACTAGGGTTTCAATTTAGACTTGAAAAAATCATGAAGAACACAAGAGTGAACCCAAATTCAGCCTTGGGAGGATGATTAATTACTTGTAGAATGAAAATATAGCAAATTTGATGGTTATGGCATGATTTGGAATGATTTAGACAAATCTGGACTGATGCACAGCGCGCTGGGCCCAATGCGCAGCGCTAGTTCAAAATAACACTGCAATTTTTCCTCTAATGTGTAGCGCCTGCCTAATACGCAGCACACTACCTATGATGTGTAGTGCCGGGCCAAGTTGCCTTGAAAAACAGGGTTTTGTCTCCTTGGCTCCCAAATCGCGATTTTTGCTCTCTAAGAGTACTTTTGCACAATGAAATGATAAAGAGGGCCTCCTTCACTTTAAATATGAATGACTTTAAATTTTACTCATCTCAAACCCACTTTTCTAATGTCAAAGTCACTTTTGGTTTTGAACTCTGTTTTTCCATTGAAATTGACTTTTCTTAATCATTTGATAACTGATGGATTTGATGCTTTGCTTTTTGTCTGCAGTGGCTGGATTTGGCAAGGTAAGCTAGGGCAATAGCTCTGAACTTATTACATATAGAAAAAATTGAAATTACATAAAATTTTGTACATAGAAATAAAAACTCTGTTTTTTTTGAGGTAAAAACCACTTATTGATCATAACATCATTGAAAATTTGATTTTGTGAACTTATTGGACCTCCTCATGTGCTTGTTGACCCTTTATTGAGCATTTTATTGACCATGGTGACAAACCCTAGACCTAATGAGACCTGAAAAACCCTAAAATGACTTCTGCAAGTGTAATGATAAAAAATGAATGTAAATGACTTGAATTTGTGAAAATAGGCCAGCAGGTAAAAACCATGAGGGAAATTTGATAATGAACCACTACCATCAGTTGATCCATGACCTAATGGAATGTAGCTGATTCGATGGGACACCTAAAATGCATTAAAAAAGAGAAATTTTGATCACTGATGGAGGGATGAAGATACTGACACTAACATAGATGACCTAAAATGATAATGAGGTATGTATTCTTGTATTTGATAAAATACAATCATGCCATATGGTTGAAAGTAACATGGATAAATTCTCTATCTTGAGAGCATGATCAAAATATAGGATCTCCTCTTTTGAAAGGATGCAGGAAAGCATGGGTCACACATTGACTAGATGAAATCAAAATTAATAATATGTCCTCATATGAAATATGAGGTGGTTGACTAAAATTGGAGTTACTCTGATCGGAAGTTCCTAGAAAAGAAATGTGTGAAGAAATAAAGGAGATCATGAAATATGCAACTATGGAAGAGGCAATCAACATCCAGGGACTGAAATGTTTGACTATGATATCTCCATGAAAGATATGAAGACCTTAATGAAGTATGGAAAATAAAAGACCCTTCACACCATATATATTTTGGAGATGTGTCAATATGTATGCAGGATTCTGTTGCTCACAATAATATGTCATGATCAAATACCATCACAAAGGTAACTTTGATTTAATGTTCATTTCTTATTTTAAATAATATTTGGATGGGCTTATGCAAGGTTGCCAAAGAAAGAGCCATGGATGCCTTTTGCGAATAATGCCCATGTATTAGGATGTAACACCCCCTCCTATGTCTATCCAAAGTAACCATGCCAACTGTGGTAAACATGAGGAGAGATGCTACTACAATTAGATTCGACCTCGTATGTCACCTTAAGGAAGTGGAATCGATGGAACATCACATACAATCATCCAACATCATCAACATAACCCTCAGGAGACAAGTTAGCCACTTAGATATCATGTCCCTGGGTCCCAATGCTATTTTTCAGCTCCTAGGCCATAGTCACTCCCATGTTATGGGAAAGGGCGTGGCCAACAACCTAAAGTCGCTCTCGCAGGCCTACCTACTAGCGAATGTGGACTAAAATTGCTAGTTATGTGCTAGCAACCCCGGGATTTAAGCCACTTTTCTAGCCCATAATCTTGGAAACTTCCCAGAACTTGTTGTAACTTTCATAATTCATTAAAAACATAATAACAATGTTGATCAATAAAAAATAACCCTTGGGACTAGGCCTGAGCATCCCTAACTAGGACTGACATTCTGTCAAACACTTGGCATCAATGCAACCTCTAGGTATAAGATACAAGGCAAAGCATAAATGACTTAAACAACTTATGAAACATAACCATAAGGATCACCTCCTTCTCCATTGAACTACTACCTCATCAATTATGTCTTGCATCCATCCATTTAATAGTTACAAGTAAATATATGAAATAACCATGACATGAACCAGTCATTCAACCATACTCATAACCAACATAAAACCATATAAATATCATAGATATGACAACCATTAAATCCACATATAAATCAATGAAAAAGTAAGATAACTTAGCTTTTATTAATCATAGGCAAATTCAACCAGGTTCGGGACTTCCACGTACCACCCAACCATAGACATGGGGTTGAACCAAATCTCTCTTTCAACTAGTCACCCTTTTTCCCTATTCCAAGCATGAATGTGGGATCTCATATAACAAACAATCCAATAACAACCAAGGGAGTCTAGAGGTCAAATCATCTCCACCCTCATCCAACCGTGATCAAACCAAAACCGGTGCTCCAATCACAACTGAACATAACTTGGAATTCCATCCGGAATCCATCACTATCCTTGAGGAATTTTCGTCTTCTTGTCTCTCAGGCTTTACCACAATCCAAACATGGATCACTAGGCCCTAAACTAAGACTTCTCCCTCAGGCCTTACCTTTCATCCCGCCAAAACTAGTCAAGGGATTCCTAGGCCTTTGGGAATGAACCTTGAGACCACCTATGCCCCGGATTATGAAATCTATCTGACAACTCCAAAGTTCCAAAATTGAAATAAACATCCCAACATACCATGGCATCCGGAAAAAGGATAGGCTATGCTGAAATCCACTGTCATAACCCAACAAAACCATGCCACCGACAACAAGAGAACGATACACCAACATGAAAAGGCATGCATGTCCAAACCAGCTAGGAAATCACACATGCAAATGGTTACATGCAAGTATTCCAGTTGAAGCTGCTTGAGTCCAACTTTCCTTTCCTTGATCCTTGCTTGCTTTTCCTTTCATTTCCTTGATCCTTTCTTGCTTTTCCTTTCCTTTCCTTACTTTCCCTTTCCTTTGCTCCAACTAGAGTGCTCCAAGAAAACTCTAAGTGACCAAGAATGAGATAGAGAAACAATAACGAGATAACTCCAAACTTGAACTGACAAAAGGTTAGCAAAATCTTGCCCACTGATACTCAGAAGTGTTTTTATGAATGAGGCCTCTATTTTCTTAATTTTCCATTATTTTCCTTCAAATTCCTTTTCACATGCAACATGTGACCTTTCACCTTCCTTTTCTCATATTTTCCTTTATTTTCATAAATAAATGTGCCAAAAATGCCTTTTTTCCTTTTAATGCCTTTACTAATTTTCCTTAGCCAAAACACACATCCAGCGATGCCCACTAGGATATCTTTGCCCAACATTCAGCTTGGAATAAGTGTCCCTTAACCGTGGTCTTATTTTGCCTTTATTAACTTTCATTACATGAAATTTTCACCAGGTTGTTATAGAATCGTCCCTCTTGGGGAACACCATCCTCGGTGCTAAACCACATCAAGACCTCAACAAAACCGCTGAAAAGAAAACATATTGCCTATGGAGCTTTATAACTTAGCTCATTGTGGTATTTACATCCACATACATCATACACACACACACACACACACACACATATATATATCTATATATATCTATATATATCTATATATATATATATATAATATATATATATATATATATATATATATATATATATATATATAATATATATATATATATATATATATATATATATACATATACAAATATCAAAACATCAACAAAACATATGCCAAACATAACAAACATCAAAACAAAACTGCTTTGCCTCAACTGGCAAACAATGAAGGATATAGGACCTGCATCTGATCTGCCATCCCCCATGTAGCTTCTTTAGGCCCAAAGTGCTTCCACTACACTTTAAATTTCTCTATGGCTATGTTCCTGAGAATGATCATTTCCATTGCAATATGCACTGAGGCTCTGGCTGGAACTCTCCTTCTTGCTCCACCTGCAATACAAACCAATCAATAACATGATCAACATCCTTTATATACTTCTTAAGCAATGAAATATGGAAAAAAATCATGGAATTTCACTGTTGGAGGCAGTGCAAGTTGATATGCCACTGATCCAATCCTCTCAAGGATCTCGAAAGGCCCACAATATCGTGGTGCCAATTTGGCACATGAGCCGATCCTCAAAGATATTTTCTTGGGCTTGATGCACAAATATACATGCTCCCCAACCTGAAACTCTTTGAACACCCTGTGTTGATCTGCATAACTCTTCTATATATACTGTGTTGCCTCATGATTCTTCTTTATAGCCTGCATTTCCTGCTCCATTTCAGCCAAAATGTCTGGTCAAATAAGTACCATATTCACTGGATCACTCTAGCTGATGGGAGAATTACAACTCCATCCATACAATGCCTCAAAAGGACTCATCCTCAATGACTCCTGATAACCATTGTTGTATATGAATTCAACCAATGGAATATACTCCTCCCATTTCCTCTACTAGTGCATCACATACATCCTCAACATGTCCTCCAATATCCTATTGACCCTCTCTGTTTGTCCATATGCCTACAGATGCTAGGTTATACTAAAGGCCAACTCTGTACCCAAGCCTACAAATAGGTCCCTTTAGAACTTGGAAGTGAACTTTGCATCCCTGTCCAACACAATCTTCTTTAGAACACCATACAGTCTCACTATCTCTCTGATGAACACCTATGCTACTTCATTGGATGTGTTAGAGTCAGTTTGTTCAGCCCTCCGTCAGAGATCAAAACCTCTTTTGTTGCATTTCATTTTAGGTGTCTCATTCAGCTCGATCATCTGCATTCCATTAGGAGCATCGATCTTCTGACAGAAGGGTCTTGTCTCCATACTTCCCTCATGTCATGTACCTGTTGTTTCATGTCTGATCATTAAATTTCATCAAAGTCAATTTTACAGTCATTATGGATGGTCTTTTGGTCAGCCAAGAGTCATGTCAGTCATTAGGTTTAGGGTTTCACAAATTTTGTCTTCAAAGTGTCCAATAATAATAGCAGGCATATGAGGGAAGTTTGAAATACGTTTTCATGCTATAAATTTCATCGTCAATATGCTTGATCATGATTTTTCTTCAAAACTCTATTTTGAAGAAAAATCGTCCATTTTATCTTTGTAATAAATATGTAATTCTCAAAGCTCCTTCAGTTGTGAAATTCTTCAAGCGCAGCCCTGGTCTCCTTTGCCGAATCCAATGATAGCTATCCCTGCACAAAAAGACAAGAGGTTCATCATTCAGCTCAAAAAATCATAAAGGAAGCAAAAAACAGAGTTTCAGAGTGAAGTGTCAAAGTTTGCAACATGACAAATTGGTTTTTGAAATCAAGAGTTAAATCCTTGGCATATATATCATTTTTGTGTTCCAAGAGTTCATTTGCATACTAAATACATCAAAGAGCTAAAGTGGAAACGTGGAGAAGCAACATAGAGCAATTTTGGTAAGAAAGTGAGGTTATTGGGTGAAAATCGCTCCAATTCAGCGGCGCGACGCACTGGGTAGGAGGCACGGCACACCCACTAGGCGTGGCGCATTGGGCTGCATTTCGCAGTTTAAAACAACACTGGTGCGGCGCACTAGGGAGGCGCGGCACATTGGGCGTCCTGCACGGCGCATACACTTAAAGGCTCGAAACTGCTCAAAATTCCTCCAAATTGCCAATAATTCGCACGGATTTTCCAGGTAGAGCCTCAATCATTGCGTTTCATTCAAATTTGTCCTGTGATATGGTGATTGATCAATGGTGATGGTCTAAACCCTATCATGTCAAAGTTCTCATATAAAAATGGCTGCCTAGGGTTTTATCAACTATTTGCCACCAATTTTACTCTTTCCATCATTCTCTTGTCTCCCTTATTCATTTTGTCCCTGATTTCATTGTTCCCTACCCCCCTAAAATTACTAAAACCCCATCCCATATCCCAAATTCCCTTTCACAAAATTTCCCAATGAAAAACCCCAGAATCCTAACCATAAATCCCCAAACCCTAATTTCCTCCCCCACTGAGCTAGGGTTGGCTATGGGATCAGAGATATATGAGTAGAGGAGATGTAAGGGATATCAGAAGGTATGAGGTCATTTCATATCATCAGACATCAGATTTCCATCATTTGTCGAGAAGTCATTCCAAGGAGCAAGCCATTCATCACACAAAAGGGATGGTTTTTCTAAAATGATGTTTCTGAGAAAGAAAAGATGAATTTGCGAAAAATGAGAGATTTTTTGTCCAAAATAAGCCAAGGAAGAAAAATCTCCTTCACTTTTTACACAGGTGTCATGGTTTTAGAGAAATGTCAAAAATACAGTCGCCTCGGGAGAATTGATGCACCTCTGAAATGACCTTGGAAAAATCAAGTTTTCTCCTAGCTTGGTTGGCCAAATGACTTTCGTGATGTGTCAAATGATAACTAGAAACAAAGACCTTTCTAATGAGCTATCATGAGCTCAATTTTGAGTTGAGGAACACCTTCAAAAGTTGACTGCAACAGCACTCTGCCCTGAGGCAGCCTCATTTGGCACATTTTGACCAGTCTTGGGAGATTTGACTTTTGATAGGGTAAATGAACTCAAAATTGAAACATTATAGTTTGGTTGGAAAGTAGACTCAAATAAATTTCCAACGAGCTATCCTGAACCCAATTTGGACACCGGGAAGGCCTTCAAAACTGGTCTACAAAAAGGCGCTACGCACAGAAATTCTTAACACACTGTTTTCCTCCCTATGCACCATGCCACGTGGCACTTGCTTTCGCTAGGGAGCTCCAAATTGCAAAAAATTTTAATTTCTGGATTTGGCATGAAAAATCATGGTTTTTGGTGCATGGCCAAGAAATTTGGGCAAGTTTTGAGTCCCCAGGAGGTCAAAAACACTCAAAAAATGACCTCACTGCCCCTATTTTGACACACAGGAAGCAGTCTTGGAAGATTGAAGTTTTGGAGGGGAAAATGACATCCAAATTCAGAAATTCCACTTGGGTTGGAAAGTACACAGGCAGGGATTTCCAACAAGCATACTTGGTCTCAATTTTGAATTCAGGAAGTGCCTCAAAATCAGCTCCAAAGTGGCACGACGCATAGAGAATTAGGCGCGACGCATAGAGGATTTTTGCCCATTTTTCACTGTTCAGCTCAGTAATTCGCCCAGTTTTGACGATTTTTTCTTCTTGATGTTATTCTTGACTTTTCATGATGTAATTTGACAACCTTGATGTAATATTGGCACATTTTTACCTGTTCTAGAAGATTCATTCACTAAAAGGTGAAAATTGAGTGAATGAATCAGTTTCCTAGCATATAGGGGTAAGTTGTTTGACTACCTAGATTTCAGTTCCTTGTTTAGAATTGGTTCAAATAGCTCCTAGAATGATGAGCTCGACCCCTAGAGGCATGGGGGTGGGTTAGGATGGTCTATATTATGTAATTTCTTAGACATTTTCATGGTTGGACACTTGGGATTGCTAAGGACCTCATTGTACATTTCATTTCTGCAATTTTGGCAAAGGAAAGACCAGGGTTTTGCAACACTTGTTGGGATCCTTGTGGCTCTGTGTTTGGATGGTGTTTTTCTCCATGTATTTTAAGTTCATGAATGTTTATGTATGCCATTTCCCTTCTCTTGTCTTCTGCAATTAAACTAATGAGTACTTAAGGTGGAATTCATAAACTGTTATGCTCTACCTTTGACTTTGGTTTAGTTTTATATGTTTTCTTCAGTTTGTAGAGGATCCTTGATGTAATCTTTCCCTCTTCAGCTTCTTAGCTATCCTTTCCATTCGTTCATTTAACTTTAAGACATCCCGACCATTGCTTTTCTCGCCCCAACTTGAACTCTGCAAGAACTGGCCCTCATCCCCGGACCCAAAATTTTCCTTTCCCTTTCTCCAACAAAAAACCCCCAAAAACTCAAATCAAATCCTTACACTTCATACCTAACCTAATATCAGTTGTTAAAACAGTCATCTCAAGCCCTATCGATTATCTTTCACTGAGATTGACCTGGAGAGAGCCCTCTCCTGTCCTCGTAGGGCTAGCTACGAGGCTGAGCGTGGTTTGATGTGGACCTAGAACCTTGTCTTTTCAACCTGAGGCAAATCTAGGCTCTAAGAGGATGAATATGTAGTCTTTACTGGAATGAAGTGAGCTGCCTTGCTCAACCTGTCAACCAAGACCATGATAGAATCATGTTGCTTTACTATCCTCTAAAGAACTATAATAAAATCCATGGAAATGACCTCCCATTTCCATTCTGAAATTGCTATAGGCTGTAGTAAACTACTTGGATGCTTACATTTTGCCTTGACTTGTTGAAAAAATAAACATCTAGCCACGAACTCTGCCAATTCCTTCCTTAGATTCAACCAATAGTAGAACTTCTTTACCATCGTCAATGTCTTCTGATATCTTGGATGACCCAAATACAGTTTCACATGAAACTCCCTCAAGATAAGCTTCTTGAGCTCACTGCAATTTGGCACATAGATCTTGTCTTGAAACCTGACCAAGCCATCTTCTGTGAGAAAATAGACTGCATCTTGATCACCTATACATGTACCTGTACTCTGCTATAATCTATGCATAATCTCCATGTATTTTTCATCCCATTGTCCTGCCTGCAAGATATTGACATGTAACTCTATCCCATAGGATATTATAGATGCTATATGATTTACCTATAACTTCGTACTAAGAGCATCTGCAACCTGATTCTCCTTCCCTTTGATGTATTTGATCTTGAAGTCAAACTCACTAAGGGTAGCCAACCATCTAGCTTGCATGGCATTTAGATTCAGCAGGTCAAACAAATACCTCAACCCACTATGATCTCTCATCAATGTAAACCTCCTACCCAGAAGATAATGTCTCCACATCTTCAATGCATGTATAGTCGTTGTGTTAGGATGGGGTCCCCAGGGGTAGAATTGAATTAACTTAGTCAATTTTTGTAAAATTTTTTGTAAAAGATGTAAATTCTCTGGGAAATGTGGATGCAGAGTGCACAAATAGATAGGAGTCAAAGGGGTCTTAGCCCCTTGTTTTGGTCAGTTTTGAAGACTCACCCATGAGCTGGGGGCCATGGTATTGTATTAGAAAAGATATAAATAGTTGATTCATAGTGAGTCTTATAGATAACTTTTGATGGATAAGAATAGAAGTATGAATGGATGAATTTGTAAAGGGTTGATAGACAGGAAGGTATGTTCCTGTCAGTAGTGAAGGAAAGGCTCCGAAGCTGAGTGCGTAGAGGCCTAGAAGAGTCCACAACTAAGTGTGTGGACCCCTACAGCTGAGTGCGCATGGTAGTTGAAGTCTGTACTATGAAGGATCGATTTAATAAAGACTGATTTTGGTTTGGAAATATTTGCATCTATGTTTTATCTATTTATTTGTTTACCTGTTTAACTTGCTTTAAATATTGTGTCCATGAGTTAATGTGTTTCCTCTGCGCGAATTAGGTTAACTAGATATGTTTATGCTTAGTAAAGATACTAAATTATGTTCACGAAGTTATAAATCTAAACTAAGATAATTATGAGAAGAAAGGTTTGCGCGATGGTAGACCTAGGCCACAAAAACTCTAGAAAGCATGCTTATGTGCACGAAAGTGGCAGGGCTATATTCATAGGGTTTGAATAAAACAATTGAAGGGTCTCGCGAGGAGTTGAAGGTCTTTAAGACCGATTTTAGGGTGAAGGATCTATCAATGGATTATATTTGTGTGAAGGCAGATCTGGGCTATAGAAATGCATCACGTCATCTCTGGATGAAAAAACTTGGTTTTTGCATCCCCCAATACTGCTTTGGGTGAGACTGCAACCTGTGTTACGTAGGTTGCTGCCAAAAGGGCCAGAAATGTAGGGTTTTGTTGGTTGCCACAACTAACTTTGAACTTGGGTCAGGACCCCTTAAGCCAACAAATGGTTTCGTTGTCGATACTGGGATCTGCTTAAATATATGTGTGTTGTCGCATCATTGGAATCCAACTAAGAAAGAGATTGAAAAGTGGTTGGACAGAAGATTCATGAGTTTTCGTCTCAAGAAAACAAGAATCCATGCACGTCGAAGGAGGTGGCTGAATAGATATCAACATACAGAGATACACAAAATTTTCTTCTACACTTTTCCATGTGAATTATATGACTGGTTAACAAAATTGGCAGACAATCAAGGGAGGTGGAAGCTCGATAGTCCTATAGTGTGGACTTCATAATCGGTACGATGAATAGAGGCATTTGAAAAAAAGATTGCGCGGGTTGTCGACCATTGGCTTGATCGAATTCTGGGAGGATTGTTACTAAATTTTCAATTGACACCTTAGTTAGCTATAACGAAGTGGAGTGAAGATTCTTCAAGGGAGCATGAGGTAAGTATTTAAGGTCATTAAATGCTTGGATTAAAATGCTATTATGTGAAAAGCAGGTAATTCCATTACCTTAATGTTCAGAGCTACTCGAAGTGGTAGATTCTTTAGAAGTAATGAATCAGGTCCAGAGTATAGTCCATTAATTGAACCTCCTTCAAGCGACGACGAAGGGGCGGTGCTGACTACACCGTGAAGCGTTGTTTAGTTAATAACTCAGGGTATTCTGAGAATATCTCATCCATCTACCCCACCTCCACCTCCACCTCCATTGCATACACCTTCACCTACACCTCCACCTCCACCTCCACCATTCATCATTGCAAACGCAATGAAGATGTCGATCTTCAAGGGCATAGGAAGTGAAGATCCAGAGAAATATTTGTTTGTTACAAATGTTGTATGGACAGCGCAATAAATCACGATGATAATATAAAGAAGGCGATGTTGGTTACTGCCTTGCAAGATCGCGTGCTAACCTGGTACATTAAGTATTGCACTAATAATCCTCAGGCATTGCTAGTAGAAACTCAGACAAGTTTGAACAAAGAATTTAGTAAGCCTAAATCTGAGGCATAGTCAGTAATTGAATTTAAGGAAATCCTAATGAGAGTCAATGAGACACCTTGGGACTTTGATTAGAAGTTGAAGTGCCAGATCAGATAGGCTAACATGAAAATCTCAGGTACCCAGCATTGCGACTGGTTTATTGCATCGTTTTTGCCACATTTAAGAATCCTTCTGTCACACTAGAAGATAGAAATGCAAAAAGAATCCTTGGAGATCAAGATGAGGCTGCAGGAGTCACCTATTTAGGATACGAACATAGGCGTACAATAGATTCACTCAAATTTAGTGAGCCTGCACCTAGAATTACAAAATCTAAAGAAAGAAAAGGAGGCTAAGCTGGAAGTGCACATAAAGGTTTGGTGCTTGAAGTGCAAGGGCCATGGGCACGATAAAAATCATTGTGCAGTATACATGAATTATCTTATAGGGGGGCCCATCCCCCCTCAAGCTAGAAGCCCCAGCTGGGCCGAGCACAGGATCTGTGCTATGGTGCACCATTTGTCAAGTTACTGGGCAACATGTGACGAATAACTTTCACTTACTTCAGAAGTTTGTTTAGACACCCTAGTAGCTATTTTTCAATTTATGTAAATCTATGGGCCATGATGAGTGCCATTGTCAAAATTATGAGCTAATGATGGAAAGAACCCCTACTTACCATATGTAGGTAGAAATTCGGCCTCAAGATCCTGGCGTAGGAGGAGTGCGCGAGGATTTTCAAGGCCGAGGACGAGGATGAGGAGGAGGACCTAGTAGAGTTCGTGGTCAGGTTATTTTCTATAACTGCGGACAACTAAGGAACTTCACGCGAGATTGCCCAAATCCTACACACCCTTCGTTTCAATATTGTAGACAATTCAACCATGCCATAGAAGAATGTCCAGTGCTAATAGCTAAAATTCAAGAGAAGAAAACACAGTCTCAACAGCCTACATAGAATTTATAAATGATGAGGGCTGAGCCCCGCAAGGAGGACCAGAACATTAATATTGTTCTGAGAAGCGGTATGTCGACTAGCATAGATAACGGTAAGAAGCCTGAAGAATAGGGACGGGTCTGCAAAGCTCCTGAGAAAGAAGTCACCTTTTACCTTAATCATGCTAAGGAAACATTCATGGAAGCAAAGAATAGATTCGATGAGGCCTCCACCTCAGGAAGCTAGGACAAGGCACTAGAGACCAGTGCGACACAAGAGGTTGATCCTTCTGTACTCACTAATTTTTTGGAGACCTGCATGAAGTTACTACGTGACAGAAAGGCTATGGAAGGATTTCAATACTTAATAGACAAGTGTGCTAATAAGGAAAAGACTCCTACAGAGCAGTGCACAGTTAGAAAGATTGGTAAGCATAAGGCACAAACAGGACGTGAGATGCAACTAACAACGTAGATAGGCGATTATGAAATTGACCAAGTAATTTTGGATCTAGGGTCCAATGCGAATGTTTTATTGAAACAAACATGGGAAAGGATGGGGAGATCTACACTGCAGTGGTCTTCGATTCAGCTCAGAATGGAAAATCAGTAGAAAATCATCCCCATGGGACGATTATATGGAGTAACGATTGATATTGAAGGTGTGAGTGCATTAGCGGACTTTGAAGTTATAGAAGTTTTCGATGACAATAATCCCTACCCTATGCTCCTCAGAATAGATTGGGCTATTGATATGAATGGGGTCATTAATTTGAAGAAGAGGACAATGTTGTTTGAAAGGAAGTCTCTAAGGCTTATAGTGCCACTGGATCCTGCGAGAGGGGCATGCTATACTGAACCAGTCCGCAATTATGTAGAAAGTGACGATGAGCTAGATCAAATATACAAGATAACAACATGAGATCGGGATTGGATCAATCCAATGGCAAATGGACGAATTGCATGGGATCAGGAGAGTTCCTGCACTTCTGACTCAGATGAGGAATTAGAGCATTGGAAAAACCGCTTACATGAAGCATCTACATTGCATTGCAATATGATGACAAAGTCACTACGCTGTGTTTCGTCGGAGATAAGAAAGATACCTTATTATGATGGTTTGACTAACGTAGATATGTTTTTAGATGAATTTGAGCATGAAGTCCCTGAAGACCACTATTTTCAAGCATTGGAATTGGCGTTGCGTGATACTCTTGCACGATGGTGGGGTACGCATAAGGATAGTTTTGCTAGATGGCGAGATTACAGGTGAATGATGAAGTTACAGTTTGGGAATGCTAAAACAAGAATGACTGAATAGTATAATGGGAAGGATGATCTGCATGATCACCTAGAAAAGTGGACTAAGGCATGGGAGACAAAACCGCAGCCATAATGGGTACATATATTTTGTGATACCTTGGATACAAACCCCATGAACTAGTATCTTAAAATAGAGCTCTGCCATGGCACTGCGGAATGGGATGTATTGAAGGAAGGGTTCTTATTGAATTTTAGCTTTGAGGATGGGTTTGCAAGTATCGATGAAGCACTTCAAGAAATTAAAGTTGTTATCTTCAGGACACCGAAGGAACCTATGGAATGGACCCAACCGGATTGGCACACCTAGCTATGCCACACATTGGAATGCTATAATGTGACTGCTAAAGAGGAGGAAGAAGACCCGAGGAATATAAATATTCTAGAGATAGAAGGGAATTACGTGGTAGAAGGAATGCAAGTTGAGAACCTAGACATCTCTGCACCTTTGAAAACAAGACAAGTAAGCATTGGCACTGAAGAAGAACTGAAGTTCACGAAGATTGGAGACTATTGGGATTACACTACAGTAGACTAAGTTGTTGAGTTACTTCGCAAATACCAGGATCTCTTCCCCACTAAGTTTTAAACTTTAAAGGGCATACTTGGTGATTTGGGCATTATAAGGATCACATTGAAGCCAGACATGAAGCCTGTCAAACAGAGGCCTTATCACCTTAATCCTAAGTATAAGGAGAAGATTCACCAAGAGCTAGATAAAACGTTGGATGCTTGCATTATAGAACTTGTTGAAGAATTCAATTGGGTGAGCCCGATGGTAGTCCAAGAAAAGAAACAAAAGGGTGAAATAAGGATCTACGTGGATTTGCAAAAGTTGAATGATGTGTGTGTTCATGATCCATTTCCAACACCGTTTACAGATGAAGTGTTAGACAATGTCAGAGGGTAGGACGCCAATTCCTTTACTGAAGGGTTTTCCAATTATCATCAAATTAAGATTGCACTAGAGGATAGAAGCAAAAGGACCTTCATGATAGATTGGTGTTGCTTTCAGTACACTATTATGTCGTTTGGGTTGAAGAACGCACCTGCAATATTTTCCCGCGTAGTCATTGTAGCGTTCAAATAATTCATTCATAAGTTTCTGGAAGTATACTTTGATGACTGGACTGTGTTTAGATTAGTAAAACACCATGTACCAAGTTTGTGCCTTATGTTGGATACATGTTGAAGATACTAGATACGTTGAATTTGAAAAAATGTATATTCTGTGTTCCTTTTGGGATCTTTCTGGGTCATGTTGCGTGTAAGAAAGGATTTATGGTGGACCCTGCAAACATCGCGGTGATTGTGAACTTGGAGGCCCCTAGGAATGTCAAGCAGTTGCGCGTGACGCTGGGGCACACAAGATACTATAGAAAATACATTAAATCTTATGCTCAGATTACTGCACCCATGTTAAAACTGCTAAAGAAGGTTGTGACATTCTATTGTGATGAGGAATGTCTGCGCATCTTAGATGTGTTAAAGGAAAAGATGGTGACTCTGCCAATCTTGGTATTTCCTGATTGGAAAAATGAGTTTCATGTACATGTGGATGCTTCTTGCATTGCAGTGGGTACAGTACTAACACAGGTAGGCGAAGATGAGTTGGACCATCCTATAGCCTTCATAAGTAGGAAGTTATCAAAGGCTGAGAAAAATTATTCAACGACAAAGCACGAGGGGTTGGCCATGGTCTACACGCTGCAAAAATTGAGGCATTATCTGTTAGGAGGACATTTCAAGATGTATACAAATAATTTTGCCTTAAACTACCTGGTCAACAAGCCTGTGTGGGGGGAAATATTTGCAAGTGGTTGTTATTATTTTAGGAGTACGATTTTGAAGTGATTGTGAAGCTGGGGAGGTTGAATGTTGGACCTGACCATCTATCGAGGATTGAAATAGCCAAAGAACCCAGTAATTTGGAGGAAGGATTTCCAAATGTGCAGTTCTTTGCAATATGTGTAGCTAATGACCATTTTGCTGAAATTATTCACTTCTTAACTATAGGGATGGCTCCTGAAGGATATACAAATCAACAGAAGAAAGAACTAGTGGTTCGCGCAGCTGAATTTTTGGTAATTGTGGGACATTTGTACAAAATGGGGGCAGATAAAATATTGTCGAGATATGTGCCAGATTTTGAGCGTGAAAGTATTCTTGCTGAGGCTCATGGGGGAGCTGCGAGAGGGCATTATGCAAGGAAAGAAACAATGCATAAGATTTTGCGCACAGGATTATGGTGGCCAACATTGCACAAGGATTCCAAAGCATTATGTAAGGCGTGGGATGCATGTCAAAGGAATGGCAGACCATCACGAAGGGATGAACTATCACTACATACTCATGTATATTTACTAGCATTTGAGAAGTGGGCGATCATTATTATTGGGCCAATTCAACCACCTAGAAAGAAAACGGGTTCGCGCTACATTATCACTGCGACGTAATATTTAACTAGATGGGTGGAAGCACAACTAGTAAAGGATTGTCTAGGGTCTATGACAACAAAATTCTTGTTTGAACATGTCTTAACATGGTTTGGATGCCCGAAAGTATTAATGTGTGAGATGGGAATGCACTTTCTGAATGAAACGATTAGCGCAATGATAGATGAATTCCAGGTCTACCATCAGAAGAGTACACCATATCACCTGCAAGAAAATAGGACAATCGAAGCTTTTAACAAAATTTTGGAGAATGGATTGACAAAGATCTGTAACATGTGGTGGAATGATTGGGATGTGAGCATACCTATAGTACTATGAGCCTATAGGATAACCTGTAAAAAGATGACAGGGCAAACACTGTTTATATTGGTCTATGGCATCGAAGCAGTGATGCTTATGGAGTACATTGTAACTAGTCTGTGCATAGAAGCTTTCAAGGATATGGTTGATTGCGAGGCTCTGGAAGAACGGCTCGCACAACTACTGGAGTTAGAGGAGGACTGATTTTTGGTAGGATTCCACCAAAAAGTACAGAAGGAATGCAAAAAAGCATGGGATGATTGCCATATCAAGTTTCACACTTTCAAGGTAAGTGATCTTGTGTTTTTATATGATAGCAAGTTCACCAAATTTCCGGGTAAATTCCAGATGCATTGGTTAGGACCCTATATTGTCAAGGAAATTACAGAGGGTGGCATAGTTCATTTCACGAAGCTAAATGGTGAACCATTTCTGGGAAAATTGAATGGGAGCCGGCTGAAGCTATATACGGGGGATCCTACCCTTGTGCAATGACTATATGACTGCAAGACAGTCTTAGTTCTCCAGGAAGTTGTAAGGGATCATGGGACTATAAACTACACTACTCGACTGGGATGACAAGGCAGCAAGGAGGTTGCGTGAAGATTGACGAAGGTGTACCAGATAGAGCTGCGCTCAAGAGGTTGTGCCATGGAGGAGGATGTTGCACAACCCAACCCAAAAATAGCCGTTGGAGTCACTGTAGTTGATTGGACTGAGAAAATCCTGTTAGGAGGAGTGGGTAGGTGGAAATTAAGGTGAAAATCTTTGAAAATATGCTGCCAAACGTGCATTTATGACAAAGTTATGGATGGAACAGTCGAATTGGAATCCAAAAATCACTATAAATACATCATGTTGGTCTACAAAGAAACACTTTATTGCTTAAGAATTTCTTGCATGCACCGAGAAGAGTAGGAGAGGTTATTCAATTACCCTAGGCTCATTCATTATTCTGATAAATTGTGCAAAGTTTCTTTGATGAAGAGATATAAGCCTATGAGTTTTGAGGCCGCAGTGTGTGAAGCCCCGGTTCTAGAAGCTTCGAGCATAGAACCTACACCAGTAGTACCAACGGTGCCAAGGTTGCCTAGGAAAAAACAGTCTACTTCTAAGGTAAAGAAAAAGAAGTTGGTTGTCGAACCACTGTGTCATTCACCCCGAAAACATCCACAGGAGGTACAACAGAAGGGAAAAATGGATAAGAAAAAGAAATCTTTTGTGCCCCTAGACCTAGATGAAGAGAAACTCTGATAGGGAATTGAGGAGTTGGGTGCCGAGGATGCAGAACCAATCATTATGCTTTCGGCATATGTGCCTCTGTGAAGAGGACAAAAGAAGGTGACCAAAGACCCTGATTCCAACAAATTTTCAATTGCTATGCCACTGCTCCCAGATGAAGTTCACTTTGAGGGTACTCTCTTAGCATGCATACCAACATTAAAAATGGAACATTGGGACCTCGTTGACTAGGAGAAATTATTACATTTAGTGACAAATCAGTATATGACCCACATATACTATGAAGATACAGGGGTCATGAAGTTGGAATCAATGAAATGGGTTCACGAAGTTCAGCTGGTGGAGCTTTTACACATGTTATTTGTACCTCATTTTCACTGCTCCAATATCAATACGGCGTGTGTGCACCAATTTCTGACTTAAGTGCATGATGGGTGTTTATGGCTAGGTGAGCCTATCCCCATCATGGATATGTTAATCCATAGGATTACTAATCTCCCAAATAAATGAATGGACTCAACAAAGGAGTTTGTGGGAAAATCCCCTGCATGAAATTCTTTCATCACTTTGTCAGTTTCATCCTTTGTTAAACAATTTAGTAAAATCCCTTCATGATTTTTCCAAAATAAAACATCATCTACTATACAAAACTTTGAAGCTTTCATTTTCAAGAATCTCGTTTTAGTCCTGGATAACCCTGGAGGAGCTTGCAGGTTTAACAATACATAAACTATATCAGCATACCAAGATGATTGTAAAAAGGCTTGATTGATCTGTGGAGTTGCCATCTCCTATTCGTTATCCAATTCATTAATGTCAAGGGCCTGAAAATTGGTTTCAGTCATCATTTTGGCTAATCCTTGTCCTTTTATCAGTTTTTTTGGCTTAATTTCAATGTCATATTCCAAAATGTTAGCTATCCATTTGCCTCTTTTGCCTTCAATTCCTTATTGAGTTAAAATATCCTTGACCACAGCATTTGGGACATAAGCTATCACATGAGAGTACAAGATATAAACTCTGAAATCCTTGATAGCTTTCACAAGGGCAAAAGTTTGTTTTTCCATGATTTGATATTTGAGTGGTGCATCTCTAAGTGCTTTGCTGAAGAAAGAAATGGGCTTCTCACATCCTTGATCATCCTTTTGCAATAGGACAATAGCAATAGTATGTTCTGATGCAAAGGAAAAGATTTTGAAATCTCTATCGAACTTCGGGCTTGTGAGGACTGGTGTTTGGGTTAAATCTATTTTGATATCTTTAAAGGCTTGCTTAGCTTCTATTGCCCACTTTACTTTGGAATCTTTCTTCAGCATGTTATTCAGCAATTTTATTAGTTCAGCCAAGTTGGGAATGAATCTTCTTAGGAAATTGATCTTTCCTAGAAAAGCTTGTAGTTCTTTGATATTCCTTGGGTGAGGCACTTGGAGAATAGCTTGTATTCTATCTAGGTCAATTCTAATGCCATCTTTTGAGATTATGTGACCTAAGAGTTTGCCTTCTAGGCCAAACAATGATTTCTTTGGGTTCAATGATATGCCATATTTTCTGCAAATTAGAAACACTTGTCTGAGATGTTCTAAATGTTCTTGATTTGATTTGGAAAAAGCAGTGAGGTCATCAAGATATACGACTAAAAAATCATGGATTTCTCTTGCAAAGGCTATGTACATGGCTCGTTGAAATGTGGCCCGGCATTCTTAAGTCCAAAAGGCATTTTTACATACTTGAAGGTTCCCCAAGGCGTTGTAAAGGAAGTTTTATCTTGATCATTTGGGTGAACTAGGATCTAATTTAATGCTGAGAATCCATCTAACAGTGAAATCCTAGAAGCTCCCACTACCCTTTGTAAAATGTGATCCATCTTGGGTAAGGGGTAATGGTCTTTGAGAGAAACTTTATTCAGATTTCTTAAGTCAACACACAGTCTTATCTCTCCCGTTTTCTTCCTAGTGGGCACTAGATTTGAAATCCATTCTGAGAATCTAATAGGTGCAATTATTCCAGCTTGGTACATTCTTTTGACTTCCTTTTCAATGAGAGGAAGGAGGACTGGATTAACCCTTCTAAGTTTTTGTTTAAAAGGTTTTTGATTTTCTTTTAAAGGTATTGTGTGTTGGATGACCGAAGTATCATAGGACTTGAGGTCCTCATAGCTCCATGCAAAGACATCTTGAAATTCTTTAAACAACTCAATATATTTCAGTTTTTGGTTGGGAGGCAAGGCTTTGGACAATTTTACCATCTTAGGATTTTGTGCAGTTCCTATATTACAGTCCTCAATTTCTACATTTAAAGGTTGCATTTTTGGCTTTCTTGGTATATCATTTGAATCAAAAATATCCTCCAAAGGAGTCAAGCCTGTGGGCAGAAAATTATCCTTCAACTCAATTACTTCAGATTCTCCCTCAGCAATTTCATCAAGGTCCATTTGCTTCAGCTCTTGTAAATTTTTGCTGGTAAAATTTGTTGGATGCAAAATCTGATTTGTTGTTTCAGCTGATGTATGTTTTTCAATTTTGTCTATTTGTTGTTCTTCACAAATGGTGCTTGTATCTATGTTTGTGCTTGAGAATTCCTCTTTCAAAGTCAAGAAATTATTAATTTGTGTGTCATTGTCAAACACCTGCCAATTTTTAACATTGTCTGGAACAACAGGTCTGTGTTTAATCTCAGCAGTAAAGTGATGGTTGGGCTCGAATGGCAGCTTACAAGTGCTGGAAAATGTTGCCAAACTGTGAGCATGTAAATTGTGGTTTCTTGGAATTTTGGTTAGCTGAGATTCTAAGAAGGTGTTGAGTATTTCAATTGTTTCCCCTCTATAAGCCCTTAGCCTGAGATCATTTGTAACAAAGTTTCCCTTCATCTGTTGGATAATCAAATCTGAGTCCCCTAGAATTGAAATCTTAGTTGCCCCTAGACTTCTAATCAGTTTGAGTCCCAGCAAAAGGGCCTCATATTCAGCCATATTATTTGTACATCTAAAATTCAGCCTATATGCATGTCCTTCAGCATGATCATTTTGCATATTATGTACCCAAATCCCTGCCCCTGCTCCTAGTTTATTCACTGATCCATCAAACTCTAAGTACCATAAGATTTCTTGATTGCAACTAGCATTAGGAGTTTTGAAAACTTGCTCAGTGGGCAGATTTGGATTTTGTAACTCATATGGCTTGCCTTGTGTGTTTGTTGCATCAATCACTTCAACAATTTTTAGATCTTGAGTAGTGGATTCTTCATTTATTCTTCTTCCTTGTGCTGATTCTAGAAGTTTGTCATTGGTTTTGGGACACATTTCAACATTGTATAAGATGAAAGAATCCATATCAGAATGCATGGAATAAATGGGGAAATTTTGGGGTTTCTCTTGACTGCTGACCACATATTTCATCAATGTTTCCCGGTACAATCTCTTTGGCTAGCCAAAGACTGAAATGGTGGCATAGGACATGTCTAGCTGCAAAGATCCTTGGAGTTTTGCACCCCAAGATCTAGACAAAAGCATTCCATACTTTGGTGGGATATCAGCCACCACTACATCCATTAAAATAGTCTTGGCAGGGTATTGTACTAGAGATACACACAAATCTTTGATTAGGCCTAGACACCTGACCTGGCTAGAATCAAATGAAAACAAGTCTTTGTATGGCCTTGTGATATCTAGGTCCAATCTTTCCATCACAGACTTAGGCATCAGATTATGGGAAGCTCCTGAATCAAACATTGCATTATGTAGTACTTTTTCATGAATGTTTAGGCTTACATAGAATGGAGGAACTCCTCCATCTACTGATTTACCATTAACTTCAAGACCAAAAATCAATTCTGGTTGGTCATCTAAGACATTCACTGCATCTCTATTCTCTGATATTTGAAGTGACCTGCTGATTTGTTCTCTATATACCTCATGTTTAGCCAATTCGGATAGTGGAATGGCTATTTTTAACTTGCCTATTTCTGTTTCTAGGTTGAAAGGTTTTTCCACTTGAATTTTTGCATTCCGGGCAGCAAGATTTTCCTTTTCTGCTATGTTTTCAGTGATTTTTTCTCTATCAGAAGTGTTGTTATAAACTGGATCTTCTTTAAAGTTTATTTCAAGAGAGTTGTTTGCATTTTCTTTTGGAGGGAGGGAGGTGGATGGCTGATTATTCGATGGATGTAAGTCTGATATATCCTCAACCATGGGCTCTTTTAGGTTGAGGTCTGTTTTAGCAGGGAGTTCTGTCAGGGAAGTTTTATCCTTTGCTTTTTTAGGCTGCTTGGTATCTTTCAGCTTGCTGGGTTCAAGAACATCTACCACTCTGCTTCTCAATTTGTATTGTTTATGAACCTCATAGACTGCCGCATCATACCCGTCTCTGAAATCAAATGATTCCCCAGATTTGGTTTGAAATTGGTTGAAAGTGTGAGCCTCTTGGTCATCTTGGGTTAAAAAGATTTTTTGTTCACTGTTTAGACCCATTAGGTTGATTTAAGTATCCTCTATTGGCTCACTAGAGGTTGAAGCTTTGGCATAGTTTTCTTGGAATGGAGGTCTGATGTTCTGGTCAGGGCTAGCCTTCCCGGTGTTAGGATTTTGATTTTTTCTAAAGTTTGGATTTCTAGTGGTGTTACTTGGTTGACCTTCCCAAGAAGATTTCCTTTCAATGGTTTCCACTCTATCACCCAATCTATCCATTCCTTTGATAATTGTGTCTAGTTTTTACTCAAATGCAGAAGGCTCTTCTTTGAAGGGAGTCCTTCTTTCAGCTCTAGCTCGAGCTCTTTTAGAGATCAGATTGGCCTCTACACTAACAGCTATGCTCTGCATGTCTTCTAAGCTTGGAGGAGCTCTTTCCCTTAGTTGATATGCCATATCAGAATCAAATCCATCAGGGAATTTGATCAAGGCTAAGTCAGGTGGAGGTCTAAGGTTCTGAGGAATAGCATTGTACACATTATTGAATCTAGCACAATAGTCTTGGACAGTTTCTTGTGGTCCCCTTTTCAAGTTTTCATATTCAGATAGGATATGTAATGGGTCCTTCTTCTTTTCCCACCTGTTCAAAAAGGTTTAGTAAAGAGCAGTTGGATCAGCATTTGTGTTTACAGTAAGTGCCCTAAACCAGGTCCTTACATCACCGTGTAGGTGCCAGTACCATCAAAATAGGTGATTTTGCTTTGATAATCTTGAGGCATGGCCCCTGGATTTGCAGGCAACTGCAGAGGAGCATATCGGTTTGCCATATTTACAGGTATAAATGGGACAACTGGAAGCACAGGGATAACAGCCGAGATAAACAGAGTGGATGGAGGAGTGGAAAACGTGCTTTGAAGTGATGATGGTGAGCTAGAAGAAGCTGCAGCAACAGTAGAAAGGACTGCTGCCTTCCAGGAGGTGATTGGGTAAGGTTTTTCTAAAGTATATCAAGGTTTAAATCAGCAAAAATTTCTATACTTTCTTGTCTTCTAAGGGTTTTAAAGATCAAGTTAGGGTTTTCAAAAATAGTTGGAGGACTGGGATCTGGATTTGATCTAGTGTAACGAGTTTTTTTCTTTGGAGCCAGCTTCAAAATTTGTTTTTGGTATTTTCTGGAGATATTTGAAGAACACTGCTCTAGACAATATCTATTTTGGAAAATATGAATTGCGAAAGTCTTGAATTTTCTTGAAGATCTTTTGAAAGCAAGAGGAAACTGATCAAGTTTTTGAGACAGCTGTTTAAAGCCTAAATCTATACTGGAGATAGACTGAAGCAGCTTTTATTTACTCCTGTAATTGCATAGCAAAAGTAGTTTCAAAGGCTACTTGGCTAACTTCAGGTTCCATCTGTAGCTTTAGAAAATAAACAGTAGTAACAAACACAGTCATTCAGTCCCCAGTGGAGTCTCCAATGATGTTATCACTCAAGTTGTTCCCCAAAAGCAGTGAGAAAGGGAATACGGCCGAGGTAACCACTAACCAGTCTTTTAGATGTAGATTCTAGCCAATCTGCAGCCAGAGAGGGCTCTCTCTTTATGATTTAGCTTTGTTTTGCTATATGTTGGCTAGTTATGAAGCACAAGTATTTGTTTGAATTTTGGCTGGTGACATTCAATAGATCAGGGCTGCAAAGTATGAGAAGTTCAGGCCATTGGGTTAATCGAGTCAATGAAAATAAAATTCTGGGTATGTTTCCTTTAGAAAAGGAGGAACTACAGAGCAAGATAATTAAACATGGAACAATTTTGAAGTTGGAATCAGGTGAAATGGAGTTAGGGGATGAAAGGCAATCAAGAATCTTTCATCATGCTAACAGAGGGAAAATGGGTGAATATTACCAAGGAGCAGTGAAGAATTCCTTAATTGTATTCAGGGTGTAAGAACCAGGGAAACAGGAGTAGTTAAGAATTCCTGTTTATGCTAGTCCTGAAGAAAACATCAAAATTGATAGGAATTGAACACATAGTACAGCAAAGTAAATTCTGGGCTATTCTTTTATCCTGCAATTTAGAGTATGATATGTAAATGATATATAAAACATAGAAACAACAAAACATGAGTTAGAAAAGACTTATTGATCCATGGGATAATCCAAGAATTCTGCAACATGAGCTTCTGCCATTAATTCTGTAACCAGCGAGTTCATCAGCAAAGCATTCTAGCAATCTTTATTCAGAAGAGTTCTCAAATTTACAGCGCAGTTCTAGAATGATATTCACCAACAACAATACATCTCTAGGGGAGGTATTTATACAAAAAGAGTCACAAAATATCTCATAGAGAAAATATCAAGTAATAACTTTATCCATCTACTTCTTCAAACGAAGTAAATGACATTGAAAACAGAGTGCAATGAATGTAGGAGTAATTTCCGCTATACTGGTTGCCTTAGGTGGTCAGATACATTTGACTTTTTACCTCAACAAGTCGGCTGGTAGCTGTCTCTTTATTTTGCGTTCCTGCATTGCTGTCCTGGCCCTCCCATCTGTGCCTGATTCCGCTTTAATGCGTTTTGGCGTGACTTCCTTCCTCTGTTGTTTTCATTTTTGTGATATGTGGCATGTGCATTGAATTTGGTTTAAATGCAGATGATCAAAAGAGAATTAAAATACATTGGTAAAACCTCTAACATGCTCTGCCACCATTGGTCTGTTGGCAACTGGTGTCTTTGTAGTTTTATCAATATTTCATCAGCTTCAGTATACCTGTAGAAATTGGGCTGGATTTCAAAAACATGTGTTATTTCATGCTCAATATAGAACAGATTTTCCAAATTGTCATATAAGCTCTATCTAGAGGGAGGTACTATCTCTTCTGAAGTGCTTGATGATGCTGTGATCTGATTGGTAACATATGTATTCACCCTGTGAGCATATTGTTCATGTTTCAACAGTCTCTGACTGCTGGTTAACAAACTGGGTAGACCCTTTTGCTGCAAGACTGTAAACTTTTATGTAAAAGCATTTATTTCTATCTGCATTTCTTGACACTTTCTCTCCAGATTTTGTATAAAATTCTTCATAGTCAACACCTTTTTAACTGTCAAAGTGGTACCTATTCTGTCCCTAATATCTAGAGCTGCTAATTGTTCTTTGGTATGAGTATTCAAAAAATGAATTAGTCTATTGGCCTGTTTGGGCATGTTCTTCAATAATTCTCTGGCCTTTTGAATTTCTACTTGGGCCATTTCTATCAATTCAATTTGCTCATGGATAGTCTGTATTGATCTCCATTAATCAGTGATGGACTGGCCAATTTTAGTCCACAAAATTGTTTTGATTTCTGATAGAGGTTTATGAAGAGTAAGATATTTCTCCAAGGATTTTACCTTATTTTCCAAGGCCTTTACCTCTCTTGTTTTTTCAGCCACAGTTATTTTAGATTTATCATAGCTTACCTCTAACTTGGCCAGTTTTTCTTTGGCTTCCTTCAGTTCTGCCATTTGGAGTTCTAATTCTTTTATTTCCTTCATCATCCTTTCCATGCTCATGCTGGTATCTGGTACTGTTTTTGTTGCTGCTGAAGTATCTGTGACTGATGTACCTGTTGCTGGGACAGTAGGAGGTACAGCTGTTGTGGTTGTAGGAGGAGTTGTTTTTGGTGGCTGGGAGGTCGACACTCCCTGCTTCTCTTTCATTGCTTTCTCCAATGCCTGCTCTGTTTTTGCTAATCTCTCATTCATCCTCATCAATAAACCCATCATGTCCTCCTTTGCTTTCTGCTATGCAACTTCTGTGGTTTGTGGATGCATTGTAATCGGTAGCTTTAATTTCTTTTTGAGGGCTGCAATGTCTTCCTCCTTGTTACACTAAAAAATGTCACCTTGACTACTTACAGTTAGTATGGCTCAAATCAACAGTCATGCTACCCTCTTAGGCAAGTCTCATGCCTCTGTTATCCATCTCAAACTCAAAGAAGAGAGAAAGTCGTGTAAAAAATATGTCTATCTCTGGGGTCGCAGGTTCTCTCTAGCCTCACCTGTAGGGACGCTGACCATGTTCACAAAAGGTGCGTCCTTGGACGCTCTGTATGTTAAGGGACAGGTGCGTCCTTCTGTAAAAGGCAAAATGCGCAAGTTTCATCTTAAAAAAGTTACTTGTGGTTACTTCTAGAACTTTCTAGAGGTCGGTTTGATGATTTGGATGCGCCTCCAGTTGGCTCATGTATCTCTATTAAGGGGGAACTTATCCCATCAATAAGGGAGCTATCCCACCCAAAGAGGGGATTATCCCATTGATGGTGGACCTGAATAACCTCTTTACAGCACTATAAATAAAGACATTGAGCCAGAGGGAGGAGAGGTTGGAGCTATACATTTTCTTTGGGTAAATGCTGCAGGATTTAGGTCTTCCATTAGAGCCTTTGTGAGGAGAGATTGTCTTCACTTGATTCTACTTGGGAGAGGGTGAGCTTTGTCAAAGTAGAGGAAAACCCTTGATGGACCCTGGGAGGAACTTGCACAACACCAAGGCCAGGTTGTAAGAGTTTCTTTGTTTCGTTATTAATACAAACTGGTTTATTTTTCTCAATAGCTTGTGTTAATGAGTTATTTCATGTGTTCCTTGGTCTGCATGTTGAATATATGTTTTATTATATGAAATGCAAGTGCTTGGTAATTGTTTGATTGTTTGTGGTTGCAGGAATTGACTTGAAGGAGGAGCTCATCCGGATCGTCAAGAACGGACTTCAACAACAGCGTTTTGGAATAAGGTAAGCCTAAACACTTGTAGTTTTCATGTTGTAAAAGGTGTATTTAGAGAAAGATCACTCCATTTTGTCTTGTTTGTCATTAGAATGTCTTAGACTTCTAGGAAGGTCAGTCGTGTCCGCACCCTTGACGAATTCCGTGTGACAAATTGGCGACTCCACTGGGGATAGATTCCATTGATGAGAAAAGTTTTTTCCTTTATGTGAACTTTGCTTTGAGAAAATTGGTTTATTTTTCTGGTTTTGGCTCTGTGATTTTGTCTCTGGGTGGGTTAGCTTAGGATTAGTTTTATTTTGGTTTTTCTTGAGTTTTTCAGACGGACGCACCCTCTGAGTACTGCACAGTGCGTCTTTGGACGCGCTGTTGCCGTTTGCACAGAGCGGGCCCGCGCCTGTTCTAACGGGTTGCCTGCGTCTTCCTGTAGAAATTTAGGAAAACTCCATTTTTTGCTTTAATTGCTTTTAGATTTTGTTTTTTCTTAGTTTTTTCTGCCCAGATTCATTAGTCCCTTGTCCATAATCTTCACCTAAGCTTGTTCCTGCTCTTAGCTTTCATCAATTGGGTGTTTTGAGTCTCTTTTTTGAGAAATTCTTGATTTGATTTCCTTTGATCATTACTTGGAGGTTTGTCTCAGTCTTTTCACAATTTTGCATCTTTTTGCTTTTGTTTTTGCAAAAAAAAATTCCCCCTCATTCGCCGGGGGGGCTAAATTGTGTATGAGTGTTAATCGCCTTTGAGTGTTTTTATGTTTTGATCTTTGGAACTCTCACCCAATTTTCTCGACTTGCACTTGATTGGTTCTCAGATTACATTAGAATCATCTTGTGTTTGAGAATTCTCTTGCATAGATCACATTTGCATAATTAGAGTTCTCAGTTTCAGAATATGAATGAAAAATGTGCATAGATTACATTTGCATACTTTTCATGTGAATTGTGCATAGATTACAATTGCATAGTTTACATTCTGAAAAATCAATCGTAGATTTAGATCAGCTTTCTTTGATTTGAATTTACACAAAAATAAAAATAAAAATTGGTTTGGAATTGATTTGCATTAGTTTTTCTTGATGAAATTAGTGCATTAGAGAATTTGTTAAATTTTCTCTGAATGATCAATTTTTTGCATTGTTGGAAGTGAATGGAAACTCTCTCCTTACTCTAGTTAGGATTCATCGAATTGAAAGGATTGCATTATCATATTCGATTGCATTCAGTTGAGTCGGGTCATAACACCATTGGTTTCATCTCCATTTACCCATTTGAGTAATAACAGCCTTAATAACACAGCGCTTAATTAAAATTCACTAGTAATTTTTACATTTCTAGGGCTCTGAAACACCAACATAGCTTAGGCTAGGGTCTTGGAGTAGGTGAGTACTTAACTCTCCAAGACTACAAAACCAAACAGATAGTTTATCTTGAGTAGAATAAATCCAATTGTTTCAATTGCACTCTGGGAAAGCTCCTCTTAAAGGAGAAGCACGAGCTCGTGTCCGAACCAGTGAGGGGATCATTCCCCCCTCGTTGGGAACGACGCTAGACAGTACGTATTACAAACGGTAAACCTCGGATTAACCATTGTCGAGGAGCCAGGGGTCACTTATCGGTAAACCTTGGATTGTTGTCAAGGAGCCGGTAAGGGGATTGAGCTTGCTACTCTGCCCTTGCGTGCTGTCGGAGTTTAGACTGTTCCCCCAGGTGTATTTGTTACTGTTGGTGACCTTAGTGACCATAATCTTTAGGGTTCTATCGAGGTGACGGTGGAGGGAAGGTCCCACTGTACCTGGAGCAGACGTCGGTTATACTCACTTGGATTTTCCGGGGGGTTCACTTCACTCGAGACGGTTAAAGTGGAGGAACTTGGTCCGGTCTATTCATTAAGCAGGTTGCCGGGGTAACTGTTCCACCCGCCACTTCTGTACTGAATTCAGCGATGTTGGGCTTCATCACCAACTAGTGTTTTCGGTCCGGAAGGCTACTGTTTGTGTATGGTTTGACTCCTAGATTTGATAGCGCGTGTTAATTTGTTTGTTTTTACTTTTAGAGACCATAGGTGTGAATTGTGAATTTTAATTGTTAGGTGTGAATTGTGAATTGTTAATTTTAGTTATAAATTGTTAATAAAATTCACTGAAGTTGAATATAATGGCAAATGTTCCGGAATTTATCAACCTAGGAACCCCTCCTAATGAGAATCCTAGTACTTTTCCTTACTTTGGAAATGTTGGTCCTCCTTATATGGCTACTTTGTCATTACCTGGATTTACAATAGGTTTACCGATATGGTTATTTTCAACTTCGTTGGCCCAAAATACTCCAATTGTTCCATCTCAACCGGATGCTTCACCTCAACAGAGTTCACCATCTCAACATCACCAACCTTCTGTTGACCCTTTACCTTCTTCGCCTAATTTTTCTTCCTCCATTTCTTCCTCTTCGCCTGGTAAAAGGCTTGATGCTAGTAACCAGGAGGCTAAGAAGAAGAAGAAAGGGAAGAAGAAGAAGAAGAAGAAGAAGAAGAAAGATAAGAAAGAAGTCAACCAACCAACCATGGCTGTAAGTGTTATTTGTGTTGAGGAAAATTCCGACATGCATCGTAAACCCAAATACCCTTGCAGGCTTTGTAAGGGTGACCACTTCCTTGTCAATTGTCCTGGTATTCCAAAGGTCTTGGAAGTATGGTCAGAAAAATCTCATCAACTTTCTGTTGATCCATCAACCAGTGATAGTCAGGTTCCTGGGAAAAAGGGTAAAGTTAGGTTTCCTTGTAAGTTATGCAAAGGGAGTCATCAAACTCACATTTGCCCTCACATGGAGGAAGCCTCAACATTGTTGGAAAACCTTACTGTTCCACAGCAAGAATTTCCTACTGGTTACCGTAAACTTTCTCCCAACCTACCGTCAACTGACGGAGTGATTGATCTAAATTCAAGTACAGTCGATCACACTCTCCCATTGGAGAGTGAAACTCATGTCACTCAGGTTGATGATCAGTTAGTTGATCAAGTGGTCGATTCAATTTCACATTCGGTCGATCACACTCTCCCTTTTGAGAGTAAATTTCATACCGCTGATGTTCTTCTTGTTACATCAGATTCTTCTATGCCGGGGGACATTTCACCTGTTTCTACAGAACCCCCTCCAAGCACTGAGGTCTTTTCCTTTGATTGGAACAGATTGACAGAACCTCGTCTTCCTTCCTCCATCCCTTTCCAAATCATTGTCAAGGCTGGTGGTAGGGACATACATCGTACTCAGGTAGATGAGGGTGCTTCTGTTAGTATTTTATCCTCAACTGTTTGGAAAGCTTTGGGTTCCCCTCAGCTGGCGCCTATTACACAGAATCTGAAAGCTTTTAATAGGACCATTAGTGAACCTTTAGGGATCCTTCCTAAGTTTTCTATTACCTTGGAAGGTAAAACTGTCTATCTTGATCTTATGGTAGTTCGAGGTCCCTTGGATTTCAATTTACTCCTTGGGCGAGACTATGTTTATGCAGTGAAAGCCGTCGTATCGACACTCTTTCGCGTGATGTCTTTCCCTCACAATGGCAGTATTGTGACTGTAGACCAGCTTTCGTTCCCTAGTCTTGTTTCGACTACCAATAATATGACAGCCCTAAATGTTCCTGATTCTAAAGTGGTATCTACCCTGCCACGGGTTAATTATGTGGCAACTGGTCCCATGTTTTCAGTTACCGATGTAAGTGAGCCTCTCACTGTTTGCTCATCTTCCTTTGATTTAGATCCGGTAACTGACATGGAAATCTCTATGGGATTACTTGAACACGATGTTCTTATCCCTTTTGAGTCCCTTGACATGTGTTCTTTCCAGAGAACTATTCTTCCTTCTGATGAAGATCTCTTGGAAGCCATGATCAAGGTGTGTCCATTGACATGTCTTTCTTCCAGTTGGAAGCCATGATCAATGTTACGAGGAGAGTTTTTCCTGTATCAACCTCGTTAAAAAATGAAATAGGCTGTTACGAGGATAGTTTGTTCCTCTCTCAACCTCGTTAAAAAATGAAATTGGATGGTACGAGGAAAGTTCCTTTTACTGTGTCGACCTCGTTAAAAAATAAATCAGTGAGTATGAGGACAGTTCCTGTTACTGAGTCAACCTCGTTAAAAAATGAATCAGGTATGAGGATAGTTCTTTTCTTGTGTCAACCTCCTTAAAAATGAAACAACTCCCTTTTCAAGTTAAATATTGAAAGTAAACCTTCATTTCATCCAGCCGGTTGAATGCAATGAAGCCTGGGGGGCATGTACCTCGCTTTGCATCATTATGCTGGGGGCATGCGAACTTTTTGAGCATAGTTCCTTATCTTGTGTCAAGCTCGCTAAAAAATTAAACAAGGGTAGGTTAAGTAGGTAGATTGTAGAGCGTAGTCATGGGCATAGTTCCTTGTCTTGTGTCAAGCTCATTAAAAAATGAATCAAGGTTTTTAGAGCACAGTTCCTTGTCTTGTGTCAAGCTCGTTAAAAAATGAATCAAGGTTTTTTAGAGTATAGTTTTTTGTTAGGTAGACTGTAGAAAGTAGTTATGAGCATAGTTCCTCGTCTTGTGTCAAGCTCACTAAAAAATGAAACAACTCCCACGAGTCTTTCCAAGATTTTGAAAGTAAAGCTTCATTCCATCCACCTCATTGAATGCAATGAAGCTTGGGGGGCATGTACCTTGATTTGCATCATTATGCCGGGGGCATGTGAACTTATAACAAGCATAGTTTTTCGTTTCAAGCTTGCGTAAACATGAAACCGAATCCGAGCATAGTTCTTTTCCTGTGTCAAGCTCGTTTAAAAAATGAAACAAATCCTCCTCTACTTGAGTCGAGAGATTGACTAGATCTCGTAAATGTTAAGTTGTATATTTAGGTTAGTTGTTTCGGTGTTTTGCATAATTTTCTTACAGTTTTAGGTCAAAGTCTTTTAAATGATCTCGTCACTAAACCTTCATTCCATCCAAATGGTTGAATGAAATGAAGCTAGGGGGGCATGCACTCTAGCAGTTATGCTTAGGGGGCATCAAGCACAGTTTTATCTCTGTTTCAAGCTTGTGTAAAAATGAAACTACTCTGAAGCATAGTTTTTCTCTGTTTCAAGCTTTCGTAAAAATGAAACCTATCTTGAGTCAATTTCAGTTATTTTCAAGACTCGTTAAACTCATGAAAATCTCGAGATTATTTTGCTATCTTTCACTCTCGTAAAACAAATGAAAATGCCGAGTTCTTTCCGTCTTTTCCTGCTCGTAAATTAAATTGAAAGTCGGCCATATGAGTACATTTTTATCCCTTTTTCGAACTCATTAAAACATACGAAAAAATGAAAACCATGAGTACATTTTTATCATTTTTTCGAACTCGTTAAAACTTACGAAAAAGTGAAACCTCAGAGTCATCTTTTAAGCCCTTTTCTGACTCCTAAAAAATGAAAAGATTGCCGAGCGTTTCTTTTACACTCGTTAAAACAGAATTAAAAGACGGTCCCCTTATAGCTCTTTTCTGACCGTAAAATCAGGAAAAGATTGCCGGGTTTTTGTCGTTTCAAACTCGATAAGGAAATAAAACGACGTGTCCTTGATCGCTTTTTACTTTTCAGGTCAACGACACTATTATGAAAGTACTCCTTGGTCGCAAGATCAAGCGGTTCCCCCAGGTATTATTTTATACTTTTTCGGGCTTGAGGGACACAAATGTACGAAAAAGTTCAACGGGAGTCTCCTTTAGTTTTTTCAGACTCTCTAAAATTGAAAAAACGCCGAGTTTCTCCTATACTGGGCTCGTTAAACTTTTACAGTAGAGGACCTGTTCAATTACAAACAGGAACGAACCACTCCTTCCTAGGGTTCGAATTTAAACTGGGTTGGACTCGTCCGAAGGATGAGCTTATAATCAAGCATATGTTATCCTCCTCAAGCTTGTTAAAAATAAAGAGGTACTTGCCATAAATGGTGGGGGAAAAGAGAGAAGAATGAACCTGTTTGTTACCTTTTGTCTCAAAAGAAACTTTATTACCACTCTTGAACACGACACTTTTTCATTCACCTGGGTTGGGAAATCTTTTACCTCACAGTTGATCAAACCACTTTGAAAGTCTTTAACCGGGTTCCGGGGATTAACTTTGAGTTATTCGTCACCAAGCCATCTGTCGTGTCGTTATGTGTTCAAGAGGTCTGCAAGCAAAACTTTCATCTGCAAAATACTTGTCATCCATTTGACCATCCCTGAGTCAGTCCTTACAGCAACATTTCTTCAACTTGAACAATGATTTCGTGTTGCGGGCTTGCCTGCAACGGGTCGCTTTCTATCGACATCGACACATTATATAGAAAGATGACTTAGGAATCGACAGCACCTTGAAGTCTGCATGCATCAATGGCAGGTTTCTCGCCTTTGACGTCAGTTTACATCATTGACTTTCGATCAAAGGATTCCGTGAAGTGTTCGACATCAAAACATCTATTCACATTTCACGGGTTGTGCTTGGTACTTTGAGAACCATTGACATTACTGGTGGTTTCTCTCACGCTTGTTAACAGTTTACATCATCGACTGGTAATCAAGTGGTTTCTAACATGTTCGACATCGAATCATTTAATCACATGGCTAGAATCGTACCAATTCGGGAAGTAGAAGTGAAGACCCTGGATCTAGTTTCTACCATCCAGGCTGCGAGGAGTTTTGTATTCATTATCTATGTAGACTAATCATAAACAGATGGCTGCGTCCATACTGTGTCTACAAAAGTCTATAAAATGATGTACTGCAAGATCATTCCTGTATCAGAGTAGTTAGTCCATTAGTTAAAGTTTTGAATCTGAGTATGGGAATGCCTACCTCAGTGATGATATAATCTTATACATGTATTTTGTGTTGAAAATTGCAGGTTCCAACCAGGTCATCCACAAGACAATCCTTGAAATGATAAAGCGCTTCACCCTTCCTAGAATTACAAAACCCTACTCTATTCCAGGCTTCGCACTTTAGGGGGCAATCTGTTACACTAAAAAATGTCACCTTGACTACTTACAGTTAGTATGGCTCAAATCAACAGTCATGCTACCCTCTTAGGCAAGTCTCATGCCTCTGTTATCCATCTCAAACTCAAAGAAGAGAGAAAGTCGTGTAAAAAATATGTTTATCTCTGGGGTCGCAGGTTCTCTCTAGCCTCACCTGCGGGGACGCTGACCATGTTCACAAAAGGTGCGTCCTTGGACGCTCTGTATGTTAAGGGACAGGTGCGTCCTTCTGTAAAAGGCAAAATGCGCAAGTTTCATCTTAAAAAAGTTACTTGTGGTTACTTCTAGAACTTTCTAGAGGTCGGTTTGATGATTTGGATGCGCCTCCAGTTGGCTCATGTATCTCTATTAAGGGGGAACTTATCCCATCAATAAGGGAGCTATCCCACCCAAAGAGGGGGATTATCCCATTGATGGTGGACCTGAATAACCTCTTTACAGCACTATAAATAAAGACATTGAGCCAGAGGGAGGAGAGGTTGGAGCTATACATTTTCTTTGGGTAAATGCTGCAGGATTTAGGTCTTCCATTAGAGCCTTTGTGAGGAGAGATTGTCTTCACTTGATTCTACTTGGGAGAGGGTGAGCTTTGTCAAAGTAGAGGAAAACCCTTGATGGACCCTGGGAGGAACTTGCACAACACCAAGGCCAGGTTGTAAGAGTTTCTTTGTTTCGTTATTAATACAAACTGGTTTATTTTTCTCAATAGCTTGTGTTAATGAGTTATTTCATGTGTTCCTTGGTCTGCATGTTGAATATATGTTTTATTATATGAAATGCAAGTGCTTGGTAATTGTTTGATTGTTTGTGGTTGCAGGAATTGACTTGAAGGAGGAGCTCATCCGGATCGTCAAGAACGGACTTCAACAACATCGTTTTGGAATAAGGTAAGCCTAAACACTTGTAGTTTTCATGTTGTAAAAGGTGTATTTAGAGAAAGATCACTCCATTTTGTCTTGTTTGTCATTAGAATGTCTTAGACTTCTAGGAAGGTCAGTCGTGTCCGCACCCTTGACGAATTCCGTGTGACACTCCTTCTTTCTTATTAATGCTTGAATGCCTTTGGGATCCTTAGGATCATGTCCCAGCTATATGATGATTTCTTCTAAGGATTTAATTCTATTATCCTTAGCCAAAGAAGAAGCCTTTTCCAATTCCAATTGGGAAGAAGTATTATGTAATGAATTTTGCAATTTGTGAGCTAATAATGCTTTGTCTGCCAAGGTGGAGTACACCATTTCTCCAGTTTGTTTATGTAATTCAATCTGGTCCATTGGGTGGATGTCTTTACAGAGAACTCCAGATTGGTTCTGATATAATCAACAACTGACTGTGGTTGTTGCATTGTGGGCTTGAAGTGACTAAGGGTCATTTTTCATTCTTGTATATCGTATGCTGCCATTAATCTTTGTTGATTTGTGGGGCCATTCTCAGCAATTGATTATAAAGTTGGATCCTTATTGGCTCATTTCTAGCCTTTATTTCAGTAAATGCTTTCTTGATATCCGAGCCTTGCTTGCTCTGTTGTTTGCTTTGTGGCCTGGTGGATGTAACCTCCACACTACGCTGCCTCTCTAGCTCTTGCTGATATGAGCTAGCTGATGTTTCCAAAATTGGAGGAGTCTGTTGTTCAGTTCTTCCCTCACCTCTCAGGTTGCCTGTTGTCTCTTCCAAGAGTTCCTCTTCAGAGTAAGGATTTAACCTTTGCCTCTTTCCCCTTGTTGTTTTGTTGGTCCACTTATAGGTGTGTCTTCTTGCCTGTCTCTTTTCTTGCCTCTTTCCTCATTAAGAGGAGTTTGTAATACAGGGATTTCAGGTACCTTTGTTTGTGTTGAAGGACCTTGCCCTTGGCTTTGTTCCTTTGATGTATCTGGCTGGTCTACCATTATATCTTGCTGCTCTGAATGCAGCACTTCTTTGCCTTTGGATGTCGCTGCAGGTGGAGTACTTTCTTGGGCAGGTTGTTGTGAAGTTGTAGCAGATGATGTGCCCGCTCCAATGTGTTGAGGCAATTTGAAAGGGACTTGTCCAAAAGAGTCTAGGTCAAGTGTTTTTTTAAGCTCTTTCATTTCTTTTTCCAATTTCTCTTCCTCAGTAATCTCTTCTACTAATGTGCCTTCTACCCATTCTTATTTGTTAGCATATTGTTGAATTTCAGGGATTTTGTGGTGAACATATCCTGTAAGCTTGTTTTTGACTTTTCTATAAATTATGAAATGTTCAGGGTCATATGGTGCCCAATAAAAGCTTTGTTTCA